>CM053153.1:100214840-110214840 GCA_028571685.1 Heterohyrax brucei
TTATAGAGGCACCATCATTTTAAACTTAAAAGCTTTTATATTTTAAATTTGAGTGTTTTGTACCTTGGAGACCATAAAGGATTAAAACATTTAAAAGTACACTGGAATATTATGAAATTCTAGTTTAGCTATGTTTAGGAAATTTGTTTTGTTTAGTTTTAGAGTACCTATTACTATCAAGTGCCGTCGAGTCGCCTATTACTATTATGCTAAAATATCAACCACTGATGTATTGATTTCTAGTCGTTCCAAAATTAAATATTTCAAAGTGCAAGTTAAGCGGAGAGTAGCAGAAACATTAGGAGCTGTCCATGGTGGCTGTCTTTAAAAGTTAACTGTTACAAAGTGCATATCTATACACACTGTGTAATTGGCTTTACTGACAGTTTCAAAGGCCAGGATTTAATTCTAATTAGATAAATTAACCTGGTATATATAGCAGTTATTTGTAGGTAATGCAACAATCTTATTCCTGTAACTAAATTGGAAAACCCAACAAAACTTCAAACCTCCATAATGTTAATGAATGCTCCTGGTTATAGCTTCCAAGTATTTATGAGTAAGTACACAAAAATCATAAGCTATTATATGTTTAATTTTTTAGGTTGACATTAATATAAAAGTACAGGACAAATAATTTTTCTTATAGTAATGGGGCAATATGAACAAACATATCCCCAAAATGTAACTTGCATGACTTTATTGCTCTCAAAATTAATTCATGTCCTTGTGTGACCTGCTGAGTCTGCTATAGAAATCTAAAAGATCATAATTGTTTGATATGAAATGCAAAGAGAATAGTTAAATTGAAAGTTTAATATCATGAAATTCAAAATCCCAAGCGGTATATAAACATTAAAAGAAACTTTGGACTGCTAATCCTAGGAAATGAGTTTTATGGATTGAATTCAACAAGGCTTCAGAAATGGTTCCATCTGCTGCCTAGCAGCTGGTGAAAGGATAAATTTAATTCATTAATTCATTTGGAAAAAAAAGGATCCAAGTAGTAAAGACTTCATTGCTCATAATGTATATAGGTGAAAACACAAACTGAAATCTGCTCCAATTGATCATCCTAGATAACGAGCTACATCGTCTTCATTTTTTTGGTAAAGGTCTTAGTGATTCAGTGAATATGGTGTTAGTTTTTATGACAATAACCAATGATTTCCAATCATTTTGATGATTTAAACAAAAAAAAACTCAGGAAAATTTAAAGCAAGTCTGCTTTTAATCTAGGTAGTGCGTGCAGGATCACATACACACACGCACACACACACACTGAATCACTTAAATAAACTATATGAAGAAGGTTCTTTTGTTTGTTAAAAGTATTCAAAACTATTTAGTACTCAAGATTAATACAAGTAAAACAGATTCTTAGATTCAAAATACAGATTTACTGAAAGTTGCAGAGTTATAAATAACACTTATTGTGTTTTCTTTCTACACTTCAAAACAGTTGCTCCAGGCACTGCATTCTCTCACACCCTGCAGAGTACTTCTAAAGATAAAAAGTTGTTCATGAAGTTGCTTTTTCTCCAACTCCTATGTCATGTTAATCACTTGAATATAAGGAGGTGAAGTCCATGGTACCTGGAAAAGTGGCTTAATTGGCTGGGTAGTACAGGAATGTTAGTATTTGTATATAAAAATAATGCAGATTTGATGCCAGTTTCTCGAATTGTCTAATTACTTCAGTGAGGTATTGGAAAATTTAAGGTTGGTTGAATTCCCTTTGATTTATAAACCCAGTGATAAATTTTTAAATGGCTAGCATTTTACCGAGATTGTGCTTTTTCCAGCAAGGTAAATGTTTCCTGGTTCAAGTTAATTGATTCCTGTTCGAGAAAAATTATACCTGAAAGCAAGTCTACCTTGCTGAAAGCAGTGTACGTTTTATTACTTCAGGTTGGATGGTAATTTCATGAATGGTCTTTGGACTTTTTTTCTCTGTGGCCCACTGCTCACAGTGGTAGGTTTGCTGGATTTACTATAAAGATTCTCTGTGTGCCCTGTGGGTTGGGTTAAGAATTGGGGTTTATGCATTTACTTGTACTATTGCGTTGTTTAGACAGCTTTGGTTCAGTTTTGATCCTTTTTTTTTTTTTTTTTTTTTGCCTTTGAGGCTCTTCCACAGTGTCAGCTGCTGACTGATAGTAGGAAAACGGCCTCATGGTGTGAATGAAAGGGACCTAGCGGTTGGTAAACAGAGATAAGGAATAAATAGAGCACAGGCAAAAGGAGATAGTTCTGTGGGGGCCCAGATTGCTGCCAGTCTGTTCTAGGGAGATGCAGCGCCTGTCCTTTTCCCAGATTAAATTAGTGTGTGAAGTCTCCAGTGACCTCCTCCCCTTCTCCCCACACTCTTTAGCCAAGCTGAACAGCCTCTGCTGCAAAGTATTCATTTTATCCAGGGACAAGCTGGACAATAGAACTCTCCCTGATACTTATGGACAGCTGTCGTCATTTATAGTGCTTTCAGCATTTCATTTTTCATAGGAGTTAAAAGGCTTTTTACCTTGTAACTGAAGAGAGGGCATAAATGCAACTTTGCCAGTGCTGAGACTGCCTGGGCAAAGAGCAGGAGAAAGGTGGGGCTAAGCTGGGAATAAGAGGAAACTGCTAAATAAAGCAATTCTTGTTGTGGTAGTTGTTGTGGAGCTCTTATCATTAAATTCTAGAGAAATGAAATTTCGATTTCAGAATCCTTGCCATGAGAAAATGTCTAAAACTTTCCTAAGATTAAGATCACTGGTGCAAACTAGAGAATTTCTCCTTGCTTGCTCTAGCCTTGTTTTGGCTAAATATGCATGTATTTTACTAGTTGCAAATAACCATCAGTAAGTACTAAGCCTGTGAGATACCTCTGTAGTCCCTTTTTTTTTTATTTTTTAGTGATTTACTGCAAATATATTCAGCATTTGACTGATTAAATAGACCTTCGGCAACCTTGAGGGTCACTGTGTAGAGTATGTACATAGAAAATGCATCAGCCCATTGTACCCTGGCAGCTAATGAGATTGGTCGTTAAGTAAATGACACAAAGCCTACAAAAAAAAAAAAGCTTAGCAGCTCACTAGAGTATCACAGAGTGTCCCTGCACACCACACAACGACACAAACAGTGGACTAACCTAGCCCACCCCTGCTTTATCCTACATCACTGCTTCCCTGGTGTCAGCGTGAGAGGCAGAACAAAGGCTGGGAGGCGCTCGGTAAGTCAGTCTGGCAATTAAGCCCTAGGGAGAAAGTAGAACAAATCTTAGCTTAACCACGGGGCTGAAAGTCTGTTTTTTGACAAGTAGGTCATAATGAGGAGATTTTTGCTATCACTTCTGGAAATATCATGGCAGTGATCGATGTTCTTATTTTGTTATTATTATCGTTTTGCTCTGCTGTTCCACAAAGTTTGTAAATTTCAAAAGTAGAGTGTACCTCACAAAACAAGTGAACTTGAATTTGAGAGGTAGGCTATTTGCTGGAGAAATACTGCTTTCACCAGTAACTGCCAGTCAGGTGTGTGTTCAGGTTTGAAAAACTTTTAAATGCATGAGACAACTTAATTTTAGTTAGTTCTGCTTTTAAAAGATTGGAAACCTGGGGCATGATTGTGCACAGTGAGGTTTGTTCTTGTCAATATAAAATTGTTCCATCCTTTAATATATATGCAGTATCATATAAGGGATAATCATTTCCTTCATTAGAATGTTAAAAATCAATCAACCAAATGCAATAAAACAAGAAAAGAGGTCCTCTTTTTCTTGAGCATTCCATTTCTATAGAAATGAAACCACTGCTATGAATCTGAATGAAACTAGAGGTTATTTTTGTGTTGTACTTAGGAAAATATCAAAGCTCTCTGACACTTGAGCAGTGTTTGCTTCGTGTGTCCCTTGAAAGAATGCATTTGTAGTATTTTAAGTATAACATTGCAGGAATCTTTTAGAGAAATATGGCAACAGGAAGTTGCCACAAGTCTTATTTCCTTGCTGAAACGTCTGTCTGCCTTAGGCTTTTTGACTCAGAGGATATGTAGTTCAAGAGACGACGATAGTGTTACAAGCTATTCAGGTAAATTAAACATTTCTTTTTAAGAACTGTCAGATAAATGGACACTCGGTGGCTCGGTAAACTCTGGCAATCTCACTGAAAACATATAAAAAGTATTGTTAGCATCATTGTGGGTTTTAAAATGGATGTGTTCGTAATACTGGTGTCAGAATTCAATTTTTAAAGACACTGTTATTTAATATTATAAAAGCATGTCATGATCATCTGTTCATGAAGTAAGGCTATGTTATGTAGAATATAGTTTGAGAACTTGGCTTACTTACAATGACATAGCTTTATCTTTAGAAGAATATAGAAATATGATGCAAATACATAACTTTTTGTTATATATGAAAAATTCACAACATAGGTTCATAATATGGTCTGGTGATCAGAGGTCACATACCTTTTTTTCTTTTTTTTTCCTTGAAGTACTTTTCCTTTTCCAAATGTGTCCCCAACTTTCATTTTATTTATATAATTTATTTACAAGTATACGTGTATAAGTAATACATATTATGTATCACAAACTCTAAGTACTGTCTTTCTACAGTAACTAGAATTCTGAAAGAGGGGAATTTTGTGAAGAAAGTGGTATACATAACAGGATCTTCAAGTAAAATATATGGAGGAGGAGGATTTACCTTGAATGGACTAAGTAAAGAGTTTTCTAGTATGTAATCTCATCACCACATCTTCCGTGTGCCAAAAATCATGGAAAAAGAAAGCTATCTCAAAATTACACTCTAATCATTTTAGTTTAACACACAGTTATGCAACTAGTTCACTCTTCAGGCATTATAGGTTATTTTTCTGTACCGAGTGTGTTCCCATTTGACTCTCATATGTTATTATTTATTTTCTATAGTTGCTAACATTCATCATTTCAATAAAAGAATTAACTGTTCAAAAACATGCAATCCACTTGGATGGCTAGGAACCTTCTACCCTAATCCTTACCAGTACAGCAAATGGTGCTGAAACTTAAGTGAGGTTCATTCCTGGCTTCACTGTAGGTAAAACTGAGTGGAATTACTTTCATAGACATACAAATGTCATACTTCAAAACGAATTACAGCTTTATTGTAATTGAAATAAAAAGGCACAAATCATTGCTTTTGATTTCTGCAATTGTATTTCCAATTCTACTTTTCAATTTGAAATACATATATATTTTTAATTTAGCTAAGAAAATACAGGTGGTTTTATCTGCTGCTGCTATAACTTTCTTCTTAACTATGGAACTTAACTTGTGTTAACAGGAAGAAATTTTGTATTACTGAACTATTTAAAAAATAAGTATTACTAAACTATTTGGTCCTTAGAATTATCTTAAGTACCTTGGGTATTTTGAAGGCCTCGTCTCTCCCTCTTAGAGTCCATAATCCAAGAAGGGCTCTAAAACATATCCTAGGAAATGAGACTGTAGTGGTAAGTGCCCTAAGAGTGATACAAAGTGGATAGAGTATGTGACAGAATATTTCCTTCTCAAGGCAGGCTGACACAAGTTTGAAGCCTGGTTCTTCTATTTCCAAGTCTGTGACTTTGTATAAATTGCCAGCTTTTGTAGGCTTCAGTTTCCCGGCTGTTAGATAAAAACTACAATAGCAAACTTCAGTGGAGTAGATTCTGAATCACAGCGAATGACCTTACAAGACATAGTAGAGCTGCTACATAGGCTTTCCAAGGAGCGGCTGGTGGATTCAAACTGCTGACCTTTTGGTTAGCAGCCAAGCTCTTCACCACAGCACCACCAGGGCTCCATAAGAATGCTAGGGGTATATAATTCTTGTCTTAAGACCTATGTGAAATAAAACAAGATGATGTGCCTTAAGTCTGTGACATATGGACAGTGTTACAACAATGTTTGGTTCTTTTTACTTTTACTTGGAGTTTGAATCAGTAAGTGGACGTGCTAATATTGTGTTGTATTCTTTGTGTGCCTTCCCTGGTGCAGAAATCTTTCTCTTGTTTTCATTTTCAGAGTCCTAAATTTTATAAGATCCCTTAAAGGACTGCGACAATTCTATTTACGTGGCTGAGTGCACATATCAAATCCAAGGTAACATATTGAAAATATTAAATGTACATTAGTTGTACGTAATAAAGTTGGCTTGTCTATTAACAGTAATCAAAAGTGTATGTTAGAATTCCATTGAGCTTAAACTAAAACTTTCTGTAAGCAGAAGAACTTTATTTAATTTCCAAATGAAATACATGTAATTCAGGTGTTTAATTATAAACCTCATTGTCATGAAGTCAATTCTGACTAGTCTTTAACTTCCAAGATTACTGGGCTTCTCTTTCTTTAAGTTAGTATCTTAATTGTTGCCCTTTTTTGGAGCTTAGTTCATAAGTTTGGGGCTTGCTTTTTTTTTTTTTTTTCATTGAGTCATTAGACTTAGTTACATTGTCACTCTTCAAAGGCATGATGTTTGAAAAATATTTTGTTTTACTTATAAAGAAACTTAAACCTAGTTCACGGATGAAAATTTTATCTTAACAGATACAGTTGCATTCCAGGAAAAACTAAAGAAATAGCTGACTTTCTTTATAAGTACATGAATATTGTTGTACCAAAAGTTGCATGAAATTTATAAGCTATTAACAAGAATTTACTGATTTTTTTATTTAATTTTTCCAATTTAAGTTGTAGAAATATAGGCTTAAGCTATATTTACATGTACATTTAAGATGTAACTTCGACATATTTGTTTAAATTGCAACTTTGGGAGAATTTTGTTGCAATTTCTGATCTCATATATCTTGTGCCCACAGGCAAATTTCAGTAACCCACAAAAATGTCAATGCTTTCAAATTTATATATATATATTATTTATATATATATTTATAATTTATGTATGTTATTAGATAGAATTAGCCACAACCATATAATAGCTTTTTATATCAGAACATTTTGTCTGATTTATGTTGTGCAAATCTAAAGATGTTAGAAAAACTTGCACAAAGTACATTTTACCAATACATTATTGGTTCATTAGGTGTGAAATATGTATTAATTGACATTTTTTAATGAGATTATACTTGATAATTCTATGAAGAAGATTTACCTTGCTATCTTACAGAAATAAGTACACACAATTCTGTTGTATGTTTAAAAGTAACATAGCTACTTTAATTTTCTAAATTTTGAGTTTTTCCTCATGAAAGAAGCATGACTAAAGACCAGTGGGTAAATCTTGCATCATCCTTTTTTTTTCAGATGTGTGATGTATGTGTCCAATGTCTCCATGAGTGAACTCATGCTTGGCATGTGGCAAATTTTAATTACCTTTACTTATATCACTATGCAGAACCAGACCAAAATAAAATAGTTAATTTCTTAAATAGAATAAACAGTATTTTCATTCCTGGAATACAGATTAAAGATGAAAACAAGTAAGTGAATCATGCTATTATTGAAAATCTGACTCATAAAACAGTGTCATGAACTAGAAAAGCATCCACTATTTTTCTTTTATTTCTACAGTATGTTTGATATGAATAAGAATGGAGATATTTTACTTCTTTTAAATTTATTTCTTTCAAATATTAAATAGTGGTAAAGAATTAGTCTTCACATTTCTGCTTTAAAGGGTAAAAATGGGCAAAGCATAGAATACGCTCTTAAAATGAAATCAAGAAAAGATAAGGCTGACAATATGACCATTTTTCAAAAGGGGAGGTAAAAACGAAAAAGTATATAGTCTCTTACACATAGAGCTCTCAGTCTTTTTTGTGTGTGAAAGATACCAGTATCTACTAAAAGGGTTAAAGAAAATGCATTCTGTTGCATCTGCTTACTAAATCCCTTACTTTAGTAGAAATTCAAATTTTGTAAAGATTATTCGTTTTATTGATGCATATAATTATAATCACAAGCCATCTGCTGATTTGGCAGGCATGGTTAAAATTCTCTAACTCTCATAACCTTTCAAGTACAGTGCCCTTGGGACTCTATTTCACTTTTATATTTTGGAAAACATGTAGGGACAAATAAGGGCGGTCATCTGCAGAATGTCAGACCTAAGGAAGTGAAAGAATAGAGCCTGAGTTTGCAGATGTGATTCTTTTTGGTGGTAAAGGAAGTTTTTTGGTTTTTTTTGTTTTGTGTTTTTATTTTCTTTTCCTTTTTTTGCAACTGACTTCATGAAGTAATCCTGGTTTCATGATGTATCTGGGATCCCCAACCCACCCACCCAGGATTAAAGCTCTGCCATTTTAGTCCCAAGAGGGAAGGTTTAAAGTCTAAATAAAACAAGTAGGAAACTTTCCAAATATTTTTTGCATTGATAAGTATGTTTCACCTGGACTTTTCTTTCTTAATAGAACATTTTACTGGTTTTACTTTCTGAAATAGCTACATTCAATCTAACAACCTCCTACTCTTAGATTTCAGATTGCAGAACAGCATCACAGCTTGATAGAGATCTTTACTTATAAAGGTGAAATTTCCAATGGTTTTTTTGTGTGAAAGTGTGTACTGACCAGACACTCCATGGCAGGTGTCTTCCTGTGGCTTAACTTTGCTACAACAAGCATCTGAAGTTTGGTGATGTTCTCTATTTAATTCACTTACTTTGTTGGGAATGTTTCTTCATCATCTGGGGTGGAGGGAGAGTAGTCCCAGGGATTAGGTTCCGCAAAAGATGAATAGCGGTATACAAGCTTTATCATAGCAGACTGCGACTAAGCTACGGAAAAGCTGAAGAAAACCTAGCGTCCCACAACTTGGTTCTGCAGTATACTGGAAACATAAGCAAGTATATCTTATACACACACACACACACCCCCTGTTAAATCATCGACCCCAAAACTATTTCTTAGAGTTTGACAAATAGGGAAAATGATTTCTGGTACAAAAATTCTGCAGATGGCTTATTTTTTCCATGCAATGACTACTTATATAACAACAGTAATAGTAACAATGTTATGCTGTGCTGTGCTGTGCTGTGCTGTGCTGTGCTGTGCTACGCTAGGCTGCTCTACACTGTGCTATGCTATGCTAGGGGCCCTTGAATCAATTCTGACTTATAGTTACTTTACATACAACAGACTGAAACACTGCCTGATCTTGTGCTGTCCTCACAGTTGTTCAAACACCACCTGATCTTGTTTCTACTCTCACAGTTGTTGTTATGCTTCAGCCAATTGTTGCAGCCACTGTGTCAATCCATCTCATTGAGGGTCTTCCTCTTTTTCACGGACTCCTGACTTTATCAAGCATGACGTCCTTCTCCAGGGACTGGTCCATCCTGATAACTTGTCCAAAGCCCGGGAGACAAAAATCTCATCATCCTTGCTCTTAAGGAGCTTTCTGGCCTTACTTCCTCCAAGACAGATTTGTTTGTTCTTCTGGCAGCCCATGGTATATTCAGTATTCTTTGCCAACACCATAATTCAAAGGCATCAATTTTTCTTTGGTCTTCTTTATTCATTTTCCAGCTTTCTGATGCATCTGAGGTGATTGAAAACACTATGGCTTGGGTCCAGTGATTGTAACAATAGCAGTAACAATCCTTGACATTTACTGAGTACTTGCTCTGTGCCAGGCTCTGTGTTGTTCTCTTTACATGTGTTTTATAACTTAATACTCCTAGTAATCCCATTTATATCTGCTTTTTGCAGATGAAGCCTTTGAGTCTGAGAAAGATTAAGATGCTTTTCCTGAAATCACCAGCAGGACCGAGATTTGAGCCCAAGAATGACTGTTCCTTGAACCTGCTTCCTTAACGTTTCCTGTGCTACAGCACCTTTAGGCACAGCATGCAGGAATAAAATAGTGTCGGAAACATAGTGTCAGATAAAGCTGGGTCCATAGTAACTCAGAGTTCTAGTCGTATTTACAGATCTTTAAGTAGTTGAGTGATGCTGATCAAGCGAATTGATGAGTTGCTTTATTTTCCTGACTGATGATATCTGTCACAAGAAGGGTCATATCAGGTGACCTCTGAGCTCATCTCATCCAGCATGTTTATAACTCTATGAACTTTTTCTAATTGTAACATCCCATGAATTTGAGAAATCATTCAGATAGTGCATAAGCATTTATTATGCCTCCTATGACCTGGGTATTGAGCATTACAGTGAAGCCTGGCCTGTTCTGACAGTGTTCCGAGCTTTAGCTCTGATGTTAAACATAATATCAAAAGTTAAACATTTGACCAAGTAGTCAAAAAATCTTAGCTCTGTAAGTATTAACATAAATGCTTAGAAACATCCCAATCATTGAATTTTTCCTCTGAATATTTTGGTGTCAATTTTTTTTTCCGTAATAATAATATATCACTGACACAGTGCCAAATACTCTTCTAAGTCCTTTGCAGTTCTTAGTTTATTTGAGTCTTACCACATCAACCACAGCAGCAGCAGTAGCCTATAGAGTAAATACTATTATCACCTTCACTTTATAGGAGGGAAGTTGCACCATAGGGAGGTCCTGCCACCTGCCCATGAACACGTGACAGCAGTCTTAGATCCAGGCCGTCACTCCGGCACCAGGGCTTTTTAGAGCACACCCTAACCGCACCCTAGTCGGCCTCTGTGCTTTCTGTGCGTGGGCTGGTCATTCAGATTCCACTTAGGAGAAGGCTCAATCCTCCCCGACCAAAGTAAATCCGAATGCTTGGAAATACAGGTCTCAAATATGACAGACACATTTTAACATTTATTTTATATTTTAGAGATTAATTAGCCAGTTACTACTATTTTAATATTTATTTTATATTTTAGAGATTAATTAGCCAATTACTACTATAATACTCATATAGTGTCCTTAAGTAATTACAGATTAACCTGAAAGCATGTTTCAATCTTTTGCAAATACCATGTTGAAAGTGCAGTCGTAAGTAAAAAGAGTCAAATTAGCAGATTTGATAAAGTTCACTATAAAAGGAACTGTATTTAAAAATCACTTTCCTCTTCTCAGCACCTAGCAGAGCAGCTTCAAATGTATTAAGAATTTAATAGTGTTTATTGAAAAAAGGAATGGGAAGAGGAAGAGCAATAAGGAGGGAAGGAAAAAGAATGAAGAGTTTTAATCACAATATTATAACTATTCTTAGGTAGCTACTATGTCAAATTTATAACAGATTAAATCATTTCATTCCAGCTGGATATAATTTAAAATATTAATTGTATTTTTATGTATTAAAGCTCCTGAGAGAGTGATGCAAAAAATGTAAATATCAGTGCTAGAAAACTATAAACTGATTTCTTAGGCTGTCTTCAACCAATTGATTAAGAAATTTTTATATGCTTGGTAGGTACCAGAAAAGGAATCCTGCTGGTGAAACATTTAAGCATTAGGCTTAACTGTTTTCTGCTTCTCCTAAGCAAATAAATGTATTTCCCTTCTATATATTGCTGTCTCTATCTTTCAAATTTCTTCAGACTACCAGAGATTCCTTTTTTCACTATTCTTTCATTGCACAACTCATAGTCATTTGGTTTCTAACTCCTGACTCCATGGAACTTTTTTTTCTGGGCAAGATCACAAGGGACACACACACCAGTAGCTCCAGAAGAGAAAGACTTGGTGATATAATTCCATAAATGCAGCAGTTCTATTCTGTCACATGAGTTGCTATGAGGTGAAAATTGACTTAAAGACATCTAATAACATCAAAGTATAGAGAAATACAGAGAATGAGTACAAGACATGGCATCTACTCAAAGACCACATGAGCTAGAACAGAGCCAAGTGGTGTAAGGTGTTCTCAAGCTTGTTGGGGTTATAATTCATATAATGTGGGAGGCTTACACAGTGCCAAGGTCTACACAAAGATAAGGTAGACTGCGGCCACATTAAATTCTACTCTACCACTTGATACTAATGTACATGGGGACAGAGCATCTTACTAGACACTATCAGTTCTATTTTTCCTCTAAAAGGTAAAGCTGTGGTCTAAAAGGTAGCCTCAGGGAAGATTTTATAAAAATGTGTTCTAAAAAGACTCAGATTCATTAATTCAACAAACTCATTGAGAGTCTATTGTGCTCCAGCAGTTGTGTAAGCAAAGAGGTCATGCACAGAAGATTGCAAAGAACTCATGATATAGCAGGCAACATAATTACCCTGACATTCAAAACATAAGCTACGCCAGAGGCCTGGGTTACAGGATGGTTGACTAGCCAGAAAAGGAGACTTACAAAGAAGGGGTTGTTCAAAGGAAAAGATGACAGGTACATACTGAATGTGAGACAACAAAGGAGAAATGTTGAGTACACGGTTGATCAATTTACCTATAATCCAGTGATATCTGGGATGGAGAGCTAGACATTCAAATGTGGTTTCCAAGAGGAGAGATAGATGATAGACAGACAGACAAACAGACAGACAGACAGATAGATAGATGGATGATAGAGATATAAAATATATCTATCTCTTATCTATCTATCTTTATCTATATAGAGAGTTACAGAGAGAGAGAGTGAAGAAGACCAAATTTGAGACTTTTAATGGGAAGCTGGAGAAAACAGAGCTTTAGTGACAATGACATTTAGAGAAGTCTGAAGAAAGTCAAGCCAGCCAAAGCCAAGTGCTGTTGAGCATGTAAAAAAAAAATGTAAAGACTATCTCAAAGAAAGACTGAGCAACAGAGGTAACTTCTCAGCAGATAGAAGCTTGATCGTGCACCATTAGATAGGGAAAATAGGAAGTTGTTGATGATTTTGTGCAGAGAAACTTTGGTGGAGTTCAGGGTTAGAAGCCAGAGGTTAAGACTTGTGTAGAGAAAGCAAGGAGGGAGGAAACAAAAATACTCTCTTGAAATCTTTAAGAAGCTTGAGAAATGGAGATAGCAGTACACAAAGGAGAAATGAATGTATATATATGCCTATAAGAAGGAACCAGGAAGACAACAAGACTGAAATGTTTGGAAATATTTGAAGAAAGGAAAATTAGATGACATAAGAAGCAAATGTAAGTAGATCCTAAAGAGAACTTGTCCTTAGAGAGGAGACAATCTCTTCCTCTGAAAGCAAAGATGCAGATAGAGATAAGTTTGAAAGTGTAAAGATGAGATGTTAAGACCATTCAAAATTTATAGTCTCAAAATTCTCTATAGTCTCAAAATCAACTCTATATTGACTCTGTGAAACTATTTTAAACTGGAAGTTTCTTTAACACAGCAGTCTTTATTATTATATTTATTAAACACAAACATTCAACCCAACTCTTAAATGTTGTTTATGACAGACACTGGTGTGGAAACACAGAAGATCACAAGATTAAATGAGAACCCTAGAAGCCAGGGATTTTACTCTCAAATTTCAACTGTATGAAAAGTTGCAGGCAGTTAGGAAGGTTAAAGGGAAAATGTACCCCTATCTAGAGGCCTATGCAAGAATGGGTAAGCAAGTAGGATAGGAGGGATATCAGCTTCTTGACGTAGCAGACACGTCTGAGAAGTGAGAGTAATTGAGTTTGGATCACAGAAGCAGCAGACGCACTTATGCTTTTAATTTATCTTCTTATTTTTTCTTGTTTTATTCTGGGAAGAGAACTTAACTGTACCTTCTCCTCCTTGCCTGCACCCCAGTCCAATGCCATACTACAGATGGTTTTTGTAGGATCCCTGATTATTTCTCAGCTGGTAACCAAAAGATTGGCTGCTTGAACCACACCCCCCTACCCCCCTAAGTTATTCCACAAGACAGAGACCTGGTGATTTGTTCCCATAAAGACTGAAATCAAAGAAACCCAATGGGACAATTCCACTCTGTCACATGGGGTCTCTATGAGTGGAAAATTGACTCAACGGTACCTAACAACAACAATATAGTTTTTAGGGCTCTAATTTTTTGTTTGTTTGTTTTTCTTAAACCGTTATTGAGATGTGACTCACATAGCGTGCAATCGAAATATTTAAAGTATACAGTTTAATGGCCTTTAATGTATTCAGAGTTGTGTATCTATCCACCACAATCAATTTTAGAATATTTTTATTTCTGCAAAAGAAATCCTGCACTCCTTAACCATCACCTTCCAATCACCCCTTCCTAGCCCTAGGAAACCACTAATCTACTTTATATGTAGATTCTGAACATTTCATAAAAATGAAATCATAAAATATTTGATATTTTGTGACTGGCTTCTTCCCTTTCAAGTTTCATCTGTGTTGTAGTATGTGTCAGTATTCTATTCCTCTTCATTGTTGAATAAGTTTCCATAATCTATTTATCAGTTGGAGCCCTGCCGGGACAGTAGGTAAGTGTCCAACTGCTGGCCAAGATGTCAGCAGTTTGAATTCACCAGGCACTCCTGTATGTGGCTGTTCTACTCTGTCAGAAGGATCACTGTGATTTGGAATTGACTTAACAGCAACGTATGAGTTGCTTCCACTTTTGACTACCGTAAATAATGCTGCTATGAGCATTCTTTCATGAATTTTTGTGTGGATGCATATTTTCATTTCTCTTGGGTATATAACTATGACAGGAATTGCTCAATCACATGGTAACTCCACAGACTGTTTCTAAAAGCAGCTACACTATTTTACACTTTCACTAGCAGTTCATGAAGGTGCCAATTTGCTTACATTCTCCTAACAATTCCGTGTGTGTGTGTGTGTGCGTGTGTGTGTGAATTATAACCAGCCTGGTTGGTGTGAAGTAGTAGCTCATTTTGGTTTTTTACTTGCATTTTTCTAATCTTTGCACCAAGGACACCTGGAAGTATAGGGATTAAATGCTGGGATGCTATGAAAGCTCGGCTTTTCAAACTCATCCAGTGGATCTGCAAGCAAGACCCAGTAAGGTGTTTCGACAATATTACAGCCATAAAACTTTATGAGACAGTTCTGTTCCACCACATGGGGTCTCTGTGAGTCAGAATTGACTTAAGGACACACAACAATAGCAGTACCATTGGTCTTTTGAAAAAATCGGCCCTGTTTTCTTTGATTTTCCGTATTGTTTTCCTATTTCATTGCTTTCTCTGCTTCTCTTTAGTTTTTCTTTTTGTTTTGAGTTTATCTTGCTCTTTTCTGAAAAGTTAGAGCTCGTGTTATCATTAGACTTTCCTTCTTTTCTAACATAAGCATTTTAGAGTTATAAATTTCCCCTTCAGTACTACTTTAGTAGCATCATACAGATTTTAATATTTGTTATTTTCACTTAATTCAATGTATTATTTTAATTTTCCTTGAAAATTCCTCTTTGATTCATGCATTTTTCAGTAGAGTACTGTTTACTTTCTAAGTGTTTAGAGATTTTTCTCTTATTTTTCTGTTACTGAATTGCATATTGAGCCCACTGTAGTGAGAGAATATTCTATGAATAATTTCAGTTATTTTATATTTTTAAAGTTTGATTAATGAACCAGGATACTGTCTATCTAGCATATATTTCATAAATTCTTGAGAATAAGGTGTATTCTGTTGTTCTAAGGTGGAATATTCTATAAAGTTCAATTAGCTACTATTGATGGATGGTATTTGTTGAAGTCTCCCATATCCTTGCTGACTTTCTAGCTATTTTTCCTATCAATTGTTGATAGAGGGTTCTTGAAGTCTCCGTCTCCAATTTGGACTAGTCTCTTTCTCCTTTCAAATCTATCATGTTTTGCTTCACATATTTTACAACTCTGTTGTTCAGTGCATGCACATAGGTTGTAATGTCTTCTTGGTGGATTTTTTCAGAATGTAATTATGTAACATCCCTCATCCCTCTGTTAGTAGTTTTCTCTGCTCTGTGATCTACTTTATTTTGATTAGTGTTTACATGGTATATATTTTTCAGTTGTTTTGCTTTCAACCTACCTGCATTATGACATTTGAAATGAGTTTCTTGTAGACAACATACAGTTGGGTCAGCTTTTTTCCATATTGCAAATTTTTGCTTTTAATTCATGTATTAGACCATATACATTTAATATGGAGTCCCTGGGTGCTGCAAATTTTTAACTTGCTTGGCTGCTAACTGAAAGGTTAGATGCTCAAGTCCACCCAGAGGCATCTCAGAAGAAGAGATCTGGAGACCTACTTCTGGAAAATAAGCCACTGAAAACACTATAGGAGTACAATTCTACTCTTGTACATATGGACTCATCATTAGTCAGAATTTTAAAGATTCACAGTGTTAAGCATCTTTTTATGTGCTTCTTGGTCACTACTGTATACCTTCTTTGGAGAAATGTCTAGTCATTTGTCTGTTGTTAAGTTGGGTTATTGTTTTTCTGTTATGAAGTTGTAATAATTCTTTATATATTTTAATTCTGACAGCATGGTTCCTGGTGTTTGTTCTTGACTTAACAGAGGTTATTCCTACCTCTACCTAAAATAGCCCCCATCTTCTGACTATATTATTCTTTTTCAGAGTGATTATCATTCTTTAAATCACATTGTATACTTATTGTTTCCTTGGCTTTTGGTTTGTCTTCCACACTGGAACATAATTTTTGCATTGCTCATTGCTACATCTTGATCACCTAGAACAGCATTCATTTCATATAGACGAGAGACTTGTGATTAAACAAGTGAACTTTGGAGCTGCACTGTAATTCTGTGCTGCTGCTTACTAGTTGTGTGACCTTGGGAATATATTTAACTTTCCTGTGTGTTAGTCTACTCATTTTTAAAATTGGATAAATTAATAATTTCTAATTCATACACTTGTAAAAACTAATTGAGTTAGTATATGGAGAACATTTGTAACAGTATCTAGCACAAAGATTTAATAACATAGTCTTAATAAATATCTTTTAGTGAATTTCCCTAATTACATCTTCTTTTGAAGAAAATGAGCTGTTTAACCTCCAAAGTGGGGAAGCAGAGGTAGTTCAGTAGTAGAATTCTCACCTCTTTTATGAGAGACCTGGATTTACTTCTGAGCCAATGCACTTCAGGCATAGCCACTACACATTTCTTAGTGGAGGCCTGAATGTTGTGATGCTGAATAGATTTCAGCAGAACTTCGAGACCAAAGCCGACTAGGAGGAAATGTTTGATCACCTATTTCTGAAACATAGTCAGTGAAAACCGTGTGGATCACAATGATCTGATCCACAAGCAATAATGGAGATGGCAAAGGACCATGCAGCATTTGCCTCTGTTGTACATGGGTCACTGTAAGTTGAGGGCCAACTGCACAGTAGCTACCTACAACAACCATCTCCAAAGACTGAATGACTCTTATTAACACCCATCGTCACCAGTGCCACAAATGGATATTACTTAGACATGATAGGAGATAACACAATTAAGTCTTAATTGTTCTAAGCGCTACCTGCCTGACTGCTGAATATCACTATCGTCATCTTCAAAGTACTCCCCTTAGGAAGGTATGCACCAGTAAGTCCACCCTTCAAAGAAATTTTGGAACTCTTTCTGGAATGGCAATTGTGCACAGTGGCACAGTGGCAAGTTTATGAACTTAATTGTAAATTTGTCTGTGAGGGAATTTTTAGTCAGTAAACAAATAACTGTAGTGGAACACCCTCCCTACTTACCTGATCTGGCCCCCAATGACTATTTTCTTTACTCAGACATAAAGGAAATAGGTAAAGGAAGACATTTGATGACATTCAGGACATCAAGGGTAGTATGATGACAGCTCTGAAGGCCATTCCAGAAAAGTAGTTCTAAAATTGCTTTGAAGGGTGGACTAGGGGCTGGCATTGGTGCATAGCTTCCAAAGGGGGGTACTTCGAAGGTTGACTGTAGTCATATTCAGCAAAGAGGTAAGTAGCACTTTTTATAGGATGAGTTCACAAACAATCGGCAATCCTTGTATAACTATGGAAACCCTGGTGCTGTAGTGGTTAAGTGCTATGGCTGCTCACCAAATACTTGGCAGTTCGAATCCACTTGGTGCTCCTCGGGAACTCCGTGGAGAGGTTCTACTCTGTCACTATGAGTTAGAATAGACCTGACGGCAGTGGGTTTCATTTGGTTTGGGTTGGGCATTGTGTAAGGAATTTTCTCCCTTTGGATGGTGAAATTTACTGAGTGCGTGTACTATGTGCCGTGTGCTTTATGTGACATCTCTTGCATAATCCTTATATAACACTAGACATGTGACTCTATTATTGTCCCTTTTTCACAGATGAAGAACCTAAAGGTTAGGGAGATTAAATGCAGTTCTTGAATCACATAACTAGTAAGTGCCAGGATTAGGACTCAGATGTAGGTTGATCTTAGTTCAGAGACAAAATCTGCTGCCTTGGGCCAATGCATCCAGTCTCAAATCATCAAAAATAACTTTTCCAGTTCACTGACCTCTGACCTTCCCCACTCCCCTGGCAACACACACATTGGTCATATGATGTTTACTGTGTCTCATTATCCCTATTCTCTTAGCAACTTTCTACTCAGTCCATATACAGTCTATGTGCAACATAAAGATACACCTTCTGTGAGCTTCCACCATATTTTTGTCTTTCTGTGATTTACTAAAATAAAAACATGTAGTTTTATAGATTTGAACTGCCATTTTAGCATTGCAATCAGTGATACATAGCAGCAAAACATTTGACAAGAGACATGATTTTAAATACTAACTCTTACTAATAGTGTGACCTAAGCTTTGGAGTAATGACGGTGACCTCCTTAGGGTGTTGTGAAAATTAAATAATACAAGCATAAGCTAGCTAGCCCAATGCCTAGGTCAGGGTGATGCTCAGTCATGTAGATGTGACTCAAAACCTCACCCAATTGTGATTTTGCCCATTGCTTCTTTAGGTCACTGAAAGTATTACTACTTTCTAACCCTTCCCACTGCATCTAGCTAACTTGAGATCAGTATGTCCCTTAGTGTATTCTTTTATATTTTCATAAAATAATATTGCATTTCCTGTATTAACTTTTTATTTTTTTTAGCTGTGTTTACTTTTAGGGAAGTCCTTGCCCATAAATCACAACAAAGGTCCACTCTTTGGACAGGAATGGATTGGACTTGGCAATGCAGAATGACCATATATTGGATGCACTTTTCTGGAGGAAGGAGAGTGGGTAGAGAGGAGGGGAAAGGAGACTGCTGGGAGGATGAGACATGTATGGAGCAGAGAGGAATAGTGTCCTGTCACTGGACAGGGAGAGCAGTGGGAGCTGCATATAGGTGGACATGTAAATTTATATGTGAATGTACTTTTTTTATCCCCATTTTTTTTTATTTAATATGACTGAGTGAAAATGTACGTTCCCGTATAAATTTACATGCCCACCTATATGCAGCTTCCACTGCTCTCCCTATCCAGTGACAGCACACTATTCCTCTCTGCTCCACTCAGTCATATTAAATTAAAAAAATTAATTAATTAAAAAAAATTGTGCATAAAGTGTAGGGAGTTCCCATACATCCGTCTCTCCATGAACACTGTTTCTTCTATTATTAGGATCTTGAATTCCTGTGGTAAATTTGCGACAATTGATAATATTGATACGTTATTACTCACTAAAATTCGTAGCTTACAATAGGGTTCACTCTCTGTGTTGTACAGGTCTATGAGTGTTAACAATATGTAATGCCACACATTATTATTAACTTTTCATTTTATTTCCTGGTGTTTCAGAATTACTGAGTTTGTTTTCATTAAATATTGGTTATATGCCAGTCACTCTTCTAAGTTTAGCCTAAAATAGATCTGGCAGTGACAATACTTACATTTAAATACTTCTTTCCTCTTTACATTAACATTGAAAGGTATATGTATTAAGGATTAGTATTAAACGTAATTTTCCCATTTATTTTGTTTTTAATTTGTAAAATTGATATCAAAAGTATTTATAAGATTGTTGTTTCTTCACTCATTTCATGTATAGTGTCAATAATAAAGTATTTATTTTAAACTCTGTATCAGTTTCATAAGCTAACTGAAAAAATTGTTTTCACCTGCATCACTTTTTGCTATATGCTATAAGTATTTACATATTTTATCTCTAAATAGTCATCCCATCGTTTTCCTAGAATTATGTCACAGTGGCATTGTGCACCTTTGGAGTTCCCTAGGTCCTCAATAACTAGTCAGCTGGGACTCATTTGAATAGTCAGTTGTCTCACAGAGCCCCTTGTCTACGGAGAAGAGCAGAAAGGAGCCTGTTCTTGCCCTTCAGAAGCATGTGATCATACCACAGGTGATGACAACAGTGGCTGTGAGAACCGTGGCATGGCAGGGCCTTCTGACCTCCTCTAACCTCACAAGGTGTACAAGAATCATTAGCAGCATCAACAATCCAAGCCTGATTGTCATGAGATACAGTTGAGACATTCCTCTTCTTTCCAAATTTTGAACCAATTCTGACACTCTCTGTCCCTCTCTACTTCTCTGATGATTTGAATAATTTGTTGCAGTGGTCACACTGAACTCCCAGATCATACTCCTGATTATTGGGTTTATCAGGGAAGTAACAGGTTACAATTTAGGATCAGGAAATACTCAGGATAAAGTTCTTTACTCCATATAGGATCTTCTCACCCTGGCTCCCAGAAAGCTCTCCTTTGGCCTTCAGCCCAGCCTCTGCTCAGCTTGGGAAGTGTTATGAAACTCTTTAGCTCTGTCCATAAGTGCCCAGGGGCAGCCTGCTGTACCAGAAAACCTCAGTCCAAAGGCTCAGCTGACTTGCTCCACAGCCTGAGAAGTCTGCCTCTCCGTCTCATGCCCGTCTCCTGGTTCGGCTGCTTGTGCTGCTGTTTCTTTCTTTTGGCTACAGCTAGGCAGCCATCTTTCACTGTCTTCTGTGTTACAGCAAATCTGCTGCAAAAGATCTCTAAAGTGTTAAAAAAAAAAAAAAAGCAAAGATTGACACGAATGAATTGGACTTGGCAATGCAGAGTGACCATATATAGGATGCACTTTATGGTTCTATGCATCTATAGGATATCATCCTGCTGACCTCTGGCTGGAGGAAGGAGAGTGGGTGGAGAGGAGGGGAAAGGAGACTGTTGGGAGGATGAGACATGCATGGCGCAGAGAGGAATAGTGTGCTGTCACCGGGAAGGGAGAGCAGTGGAAGCTGCATATAGGTGGGCATGTCAATTTATATGGGAATGTACATTTTCACTCAGTCATAATAAAAAAATGTCACTTTGAGGACTAAGGTACACCTCTTATGAGTGACAAAGTGGACAGCGAGTACAGAAGACTAAAGCAGAACTGACACCCTTGAATGACACTGTTAGCAGAGAATGTTGACTGTATCATGGACGGCTAGAGGAACAGACACCTGTCTTAAAAGAACAATCAGAATACTCCTTAGAAGCAAGGATGTCAAGATTTCATCTCATGGACTTTGGACACATTATCAGGAGGAACCAAGTCCTTGGAGAAAACATCATACTTGGTAAAGCAGGGGGTCAGTGAAACAGAGGAAAATCCTGAACAAGATAGACTGTCAGAGTAACTACAACTACGGGATCAAATGTAACAACATTTGTGAGGTTGGCTAATGTTTCATTCAGTGGTGCACCGGGTCACTATGCAGTGGAGCTGACTCAGTGGTGCGTACCAACAACAAAAGCAACATTCTAAAATGCACAATAGTGAATTATTCTTGATTCAAATGATATTCGTAATATTCGTACTTCTTAAAAAGAGTTCTCGTCAAGTGCATCAGACTGTTTTCCAGAGTTACCAAGAAACTAACTTGCAGCTGCATTTTCTCAAAGATTTTTATTTTATTTCATCTTTGGTTTGTAAACAGAAGTATCTAGACTATGAGAGTACCACATTGTATACTCTTTCCCTCTTGCTGCATGGACTGCTCGTTTGTGTAAGACTCGCCCTCTTCTCTAGAAGAACAGGTGCTTAAAGAAGATTTGAATAAACCAGCTAATGAATTAATTAAATAATAGCACTCTATATGAAGAGAGTTAGTTACACTGGTATTAATAAAATTCCATATTTGTGACATCTTCTTGTATTTAGATTAGATTTATGCTTCAAAAATAGCTACATTAAATAAGTGTCTGTGAAATAGGAAAACAAAATAAAACAATGACAAAAATCCAGAATGGGCATTTTTGTTTCTAAAATCTTTTCCATGTATTTATTGGTATTTACCACAGACAGCTATGTTCTCCCAGCTCCATCAGTGCTAAAGCACCTAACTTTTGCTCAGTGAGGAACTTGATTTTGGCGACTCAGCCTCTATTTCCTTACTAAAGCATATCCAGCAGAAGCTACAACCTATAATTTAATGTATTGCCAACTAGTAGCCCTCCCTTTTTCCTAAAATATGTACTGCTATGAACCATGTTGCAAATGCCCTTAGAAGAGCTTCTTGCTGAGATATTTCATGAACAGCCATTCAAATATACTTTTAGTAGCATCCTAAATGTCTTTTCCATTCTCCAGGAACTTTTCAAGATAATGTGTCCTTCAAAATAGCAGCAATCAAAAAGAACATTTCACATCTGAGCGTACATAAGAAATACATTGTACCACGTAGAAAATATGCCAGAATTTATTCCGGATGATAAATTATTTAATGTTTCAGGAAAGTAGCATCATACCTTGACATTTAAATTTGTTTATTATATGACTTTAAATTAATTCTTCCCTATATTTTACTTGCTTTTGGCACATTTAAATATACGATAAAGCATTAGGGTTATATCTTGTGAGTTTACTTGTAATAATGATGCCTGTTTTGGCTAAGTGCCTAGTAGCTGCTGCTTTCTTGACATGAGTAGCTTTATCTAAAGGGAAGATCAAGTTCAATAATCTATAGTCTTTGGACAGTACTTCAGTGATAGGACAGAGTATTTATTATCTTTTCCTTTTTATCAGCAAGTATTAAACCTAGAGCAAATGAATAGGTTCAGAATAAAGTGGACCTTTAGGTTCCGTCTTTGCTTCTACCCCACATGTTGTAGATTATTTAATCCTGGAGAGCTGTGGTTCTTCAGTGCATTTAATAGTGAATACTGAAGGCGGTGGTTCTTAAAGAAGGGTTCATTTGTGTCATTTGGGAACACACTAAGATTGTACATTCTCAGGCCTCAGCGAGACTCATCTGTGTTTGATAAACCTTTAAGGTGATTCTGATGCACACTACAATTTAAGAACATACTGAGCCTTAGCTACACATTCAAAATATGGTCCACAGATCAGCAGGATTCCCTTGACCGTTATTAGAAACAGACCTCAGATCAGCCCTCAGACTATTGGGTAAGAACCTGCCTATTACAGTCTGAGAGCTACTAATCTAATGTTTAGAGCAGGAAACATGAAGAAAGAGAATCCTCTTTGCAGAAGCTGTATGGCAGTTGTCAAAGTGGAGCACAGTGGATACCATACTGTTTGTATATACCACTCAGTTACCTAGTGAGTAAAATAAGGAAAGAGATGTATAAACCTCTAGCTGCAATGCTTGAAAATAAAAAAAAGCATTATCCACATTATAAGATGGAGAGCAGAGCTATTATCTGGGTAACAAATCATATATATACATATATATAATTTATTTAGAAAATATAAATGAATGCAATACCACAAATACAAATCATAGCACATATGTTATATATAAATATAAATGCACACATATATAGCAATTATATGTGGGAGATACGATCTATGTACATATATATATACATAAAATCTTCCACAATGATCTAGATAGAAGAAAGCACAGTTTTCAGGTCTAAGTTTTTTTTGAAAATGTTCAATTGTTCAACTCACATTTCATGTACATTTGTACATGAAAGCTAAGATTCTTGTATGTCTTTTTATCTTAGTTTTTTTTCTGCCTTTGAAACAAATTTTCTGTAATATAATTTTGTTTCTTTTAAGAAAGTTTGCTACCAGTGACAGAAGTTGCAAACTTTTGAGGCTACCTTTTGTCCTATTCTGCTGACAGTGATGGTCAGCATAGCAAGGCTTTCTGGGGAGGAAATGAAGTGCACCTCTTCTGAAAGCTTTGACATTCTTGATTTCACTGATGAGAGACCTGGTGAAAAGCAAGAGCTGAACAAGTGAGACCTTATCTGTAAAAACATTTTTGGCATAGAAATTAAAAGATTTTCTAAAAATGTTTTTGAATCTTTGCACCACTATCCCCTATGTAAATAAGACTGTCACTGCAGTGTTTGTCCACAGTGAGAGCTCCAGATGAACCAGTGCAGTGGGCGCTGACAGGGACAGCTGACTCATTAGTAGAGAGCAGTGAAAGGTAATTAACCCTGGGAAAAGTACAGCTGCCGTGCGGGCTGTTCCTTTCTGTAGGATCTGATTAGAAATTAGTGTTAAACCACTGATTCTTTTTTTAAAAGAGGCTGTCGTTGATAATTCACTTTCACTCTCAGGTGTGTCCCCAGACAAGGTTCTCAAATGTACTTATAAACAAAAGGTCTCAAGTCCGGAAAGCATTTTCTGATCACAGCAACACCTGTTTTTCTTGTCAAGGAACACTTCTTTCAAATGAATATTATATTTGACTGTTGCATGTGGGCTAATATCTAAACCATAGTCTAGTAGTTGTATGTAAGTTACTTGAAAGGATTGTTTTATGCAGCTAATAAGCTGTAAATAATTGCCACTTAGTTTTTTTTATTTCTGTCCATTTTTCCTATGATGTTGCTCCTTATCAGTAGAATTACTCCAGTTCAAATCCAACAGATATTTCATATGACAGAAAGTAAGCAGACAATTTAAAAATAAATTTTTCTTCTAAGAATTAATCTCTACTTTTTCAACATCTTTTGAAAATCTGAACCCTTAAGGAAGTTGGATTTATAGGACCTCCAAAGATACTTGACTTTGTTAATGACAGCATTTTCATGGTAATTTGAGTTATAATCATAGATATTTTTTGAGGAGTTCTTATACCAGTTCATCTTGATTTATGAATTGTTCCATGAGGAACATTAATACTTTAAGACAGGACTCATATATGTAAGAAGAAAATGTAGTAGGAAGAATAATGCTCCCAAATATGTCCACGTCCTGATTCCTGGAATATGTGAGTATGTTACCATACACAGCAAAAGAGATATGATTAAACTATGAACCTTGAGATAAGCAGATTATCCTGGATTATCCAGCTGGGCCCAACTAATCACGTGAGTTCTTAAGAGAAAGGCAGAAGAGAGAATCAGAGAGATGCAACATGAGAAGGATCCAGTCCTGTGATTGCTGACTTTGATGATGGAAGAAGGGGGCCCTGAGCAGGGGATGGTAGTGACCTCTGGAAGCTGGCAGCAGCTCTCAGTTGACAGCCATATAAAAACAAGGAACTGATTGGACCAACAGCCCCAGTGAGCAATTGATTCTTCCCTAGAGCCTCCGGAAAAGGAGCTTCCTTGACTTCAGCCTGGACTTGTGACTTCCAGAACTTTAAGAAAACAAGTCAGTTTTTAAAAGAAATGTGACAAGCACGCTCCTAAGAAATGATGGTAAAGGCTATGGCTCGCTTACTTTGGACACTTCACCAAAAAAGACCAATCACTAGAAAACATCATGGTAGGTAAAACAGAGGGTCAGCAAAGTTAGGGAAATCCTCAATGAGATAAATTAACACAATAACCACAGCAATGGGCTAAAACGCACCAGTGATCCCAAAGACAGCGCAGGACTAGGCGATGTTTTGTTCTGTTGTTACACATGTGGTCACCGCGAGTCAGAGCCAACTTGATGACAACCAAGAACAACAAAAACAACAAATTTTGTGTTATTTTAAGGAATAAGCCCACCAACAGATGAGACAGACATATTTTGTATGTGGCAGCATCAATCTCACGAAGAGCTTCCTGGATTTGAACTAAGAGAAAAAAACTCTTACGACACTATTACTGATAAATAGTCCATCTGTAAGAAGTGGAATTTCATTCTGTGGATACTGTGTTGGTTACTGTCAACTCAGATAGATTTCTGTTTTCTGCTTTAGCCCCTCCAATCACCCTTCTTAAAAAAAAAAAAAAAAACCAAAACAAAACTCCGTATATATTTGTAAACTTATTACCTGTATCATCCACAGTGAAAACAGGTACCTGCTTTACTGAAATCATCAGTGAATCTATGTGAAACTGCACATGGTGAGAGTAGTGGGATGACTGCCCTCGAAGAAGAGGTCCCTGTTGCAGGGAGAAGAAAATGATCTGACGATTCCAAAATGTACTGAGAATAGTGGTTCCAAGCTCTTGTTTGTGGTGTGACTACTATACTACCTCTTGGTACCTATGTGGGTACTGGGTAAGGAAGCAAACTCACTCTTCTTCCATGCTCTCGTATGTATAGTTTATAGTCTTCTGCGTAGGCATCTTCTGGGAGTCATGATAAGAGAGCATGCACATAGTACTGAAAAGAGAGCTATCACTTAATAAGAGCTCAAACAAAGGGCTTTAATATTTAATAAGAAAATGCTGTCATTTCACTATTTTGATAAAAGGATTATTTTTGTATTTCATGACTAGTACCATTTTATCTTCAATAGAAAAGTCCTCAGTTCGGAATGTATGAATACCAGCCAAGCCAAGTGCCATTGAATCTGATCCAATTCACAGTGAACCTAGGGGCCAGAGGAGAACTGACCCCCAGAATATTCAAGGAACGCCTGGTGGATTTGAATACATACTCTTTAAAATAAAATGCAGATGCCTAGTCATCATGACATTCTGACCAACTTCAGTGGGAAAACTGAAATTACAGATGAGGAATGGCATATAATTTAAATGAGTTGGAGATCTTCCTAGAGAGTCATTTTTGCTTTTTTTCCCCCTAACTTTGAGAAAATAAGACTATTTATATTTCTGTTTTGCCTTTGGATTGTATTCCTTAAAAACGACTGATTTAAATCAAAAATAATAATTTCTTGTCTAAATAGAGCAAAAGCAGACAATGGAGAAAACCTGACCATAAAATCTATTAGACTTTATATTTTCTCTGCATGTTTAGGAGCTGGCATTTTCAGCATAAAGGAAGGTAAACTCTTAAATTCTCCTTAGCAGGCACAGCAACCAAACCACAAAACCCACAGTATTCTAAAAACTGCATGTTTCAGATAATGAAATATGCTGTCAAGTATCTTAAATGTATTATTGTGGCTTATTTGAATTCACTTAAACAGTAATGTGCTGAGATCCAAAAGTAGCCATAGTTTTGTTGCATAGGAAGTTCCACAGGGCCTCTCACTTCCGTGAGCTTACGCTGGCTCAGAGAAGACAAAATGGACAGGAAAGAGCAAAGTGTCCGGCAGATCACAGTAAGGATCAAAGTGAAGGTGCCGTCAAAACACTTTCAGAATAAGAATTCTGTGAGATGCTGCCATGATTGGAACTACATTGTGAATCACAAATCAGATTCCAGGAATCTGACTTTGCCATTCTGAAACTGAAGGGGAAAGTTCTTCTGCAAATTACAAACAAAATCAACAAATTCAGACATTTCACTTCAGCCATTTAATTTGGCCATCTAGTCCCTTTCTGACCTCTCTTATAACTATAATCAAACATGGCATTAACTAGCTACATCAAGCATAATTTCGACTGTTTGCATCCTTTAAGTTAGTCTTTGGGGAAATGTACTTATTTTAGTCTAACTTCTGTAGATCTCCTTAAGGATGAATTCTTCAAGAATCATTATCTTTTGGAATCTTTTCCAGCCTGATCTAAGTCTGCACTTTCCTATCCCTCCCTCTGCTTCACTCTGCTAAAATACTTTCTGCATACTACTGCAATTCTCAATTGCTAGTTTGTAGTCTTGAGAATAAGAGTTGGCCTGTGTGTATCTTTTTTTATCCATGGTCCATTGCTGTTGTCAGCAGCCACCCCTAACTGATGACAACTCCATACACAATGGAATTGGACCATTGTGGTCCATAGGGCTTTCACTGGCTAATTTTCAGAAGGTAAATGCCAGACCTTTCTTCCAGACGCATCTGAGTCTGGAATCTCCTCTTGAAACCTGTTCAGCATCAGCACAGCAGAGACAAATGAGTAGCGGCTGCGCATAAAGTACATTGGCTGGGGATTTGAACCTGGGTCTCTTGCATGGAAGGTGAGAATTATACCACTGAGCCACCACTGCCATAAAGCAATACATAAACTGGTGCTCAATAAAATGTGTATTGAGCCAACAACAAGCACGTTTTGTAAAAAGAAAGATATTTGTGTCAAAAGAATCTACATTAAAATAAATAATCATTCTGTCCCACTGGTCTTGACAGGTGAACACCATGCCATCTTCTCTGTAGAGATCAGTAAACTCATTCTACATTTTATAGTCGCGTAGTTAAGGGAAACAACTGTATTCTTTTATCTTAATTTGAATGTACAGAATATGGTGTAGATTTTAGTGCTGTTTTGGGAAAACGGGAGAATTACTGAAAATTCTAAAGAGCCTCTTTAAAGTGTATGAATAAAATGTCTGAGAACACCAACTATATTTTATAACAATCTATTCAACAAAATAGTCTAAATAGAGAACATTCCTTTTGCATAATGAAAACTTCATTTCTGAATCAACAAATGCTCTTTGAACTTTATTAAAAATGTTTTGACATTATGAGATTCTTTCGTATAGATTTACTCAGAATAGCACATTTAGTTGCAACATAAGCCTTGAAGTTAAAGTGGTTAGTTTAATAAAACAGAGTTTCCATAGTTACCGTGGGACAACAGAGAATAACTTTTATTTCTTTGGAAACCAGGAAGGAGCTTTGGAGGAAAGATTAAGCAAACAGGCATAGGTGGGTTTATTACTAGACCTCTGCACCTGACAGGTTTTAAGACCGGATGCTCTGGATATCACAGAATAGTAAAGTTTTTCAACTAAAGTCCGTACCAACACATAAGAAATCTGAAAATTCTCTTTTGCTGGGCATTTCCAGCTAGCTTCTGAGTCCAGGGGAATTCTGATTTAATAAGATAGCTCTGGGAGATGCATTTTTGCTTGTAGCATTTTGTTAATACACCATGTCATATACAAGTTGTTAAAAAATGGGCTGGGAAGTCAGGAAAGCATTGCTCTACACAACAAACAATGCAATCTTAGATCGGACTTTATTATTCGCGATAAACACTTTTGTTTAAAGGCCTGATGGAAGGTAAATGGAAATCCATCATCATGAAGATGTCTCCTTGTGCCAGCTTCATTGTCCCTGAATTTAGTACTGAGCTGTGTTCTCTCTGCTGTGTTAATGGAGGTCACCGTGGTACTGTTGTTTGCTGCATCTCACCAAAGGAGTTCTTTGCAGTTGGCTGTTGAGGAACAAAATGATGTGATTTCTAGTCTCTCACCTTCAGCTTGTGCACCTTTAAAGCAGCAGTGATTAACAGGACTTTCACAAAGTTTCTGTGTAGTTACAAGGACAGTTTCAATCTTCTGTCATTTTTTTGCATTAGCTATGATTATGCTTTTACCACAAAAATGCATTTGTTTTAAAGGTAACAATACCGACTGGGAGAAGAGCTTATGTTTCATCTATATTTATCAGCACTCACTGTACATTTGTGTCTTCATTACCAGGAAATATTAAGGGACATTGTGCCATCTATTCCTGTTTACAGTTTATTATGCAGAGATAGGAAACACTTAGCATGTAAAATGAATGTAGAAATTATTCCTGGATAGAAACACGGACATTTCCCACTCGTTGGCTCTTTCTCCTCCATCACCGGATCAGAGTGTAATTGTCAGTAATCAGGCCTGCTTGCTGCTGATAAAACCACTCTGAATGCTAGCAGCCTTCTTTGTGTGATGACTCAATTATTCCAGAAGTGCCTCATCAAATCTGCCCCATCAGCTGGGCTAATAAATAAGGAGAAGAAACTGGCCCCCCAAAGCAAATTATAAATCCATTTGCATTAACCATTTCACTGGTCCATGATCGAGGCAGAAATAAGCATGGCAGATTGTGTTAAGCTTATTTGAATATGCTCATAATGTTTACAGCATGAAACTTTTTTCCACAAGGTGTTCGAATTAACTGTCACAAACAACAACTAGATGCAGTTTTGTTAATTACGGCCAAACTGTAAGTGTCTTTGAGGGCTATCTTATTACTTAAATCAGGTGAAAGTTAAACCCTTTTGTAGGAAGTAATGTGGATCTGGTGCAAGTTACTGAAACTGCTTCAGGGTTTAAGGAGAAGAGGTCTGTGTTGTATTTTCAAAGGTACAGGAAGGACCAAAACAAACACAGTGATGTCTCCTGGTACAAGCACAATTATTTTATATCTATCACAACGGAAATCAGAAGTAATTTTGAGGCTCTGTGTGACTCCAGCAACCTGCAAAGCAAAAAGGGTATTTTCTAGAAGAATATCAGAGTTGCTCTAGCACTCCTCGTACTTAAATTTCCTTGAAAAAGTATATACATGCTAAGATTTTTTTAAAGCTGAGAAGGCCAGTTAAATCTATCAATGGAAGTTTTGTACGTTTGGCAGATTTTATTTTAATCTTATTTTAAAATGACAAAGTTATCTGAATAACAGGCAATTTTGTTTGTGTTGTAACCTCAGTGATCACTCAGAGACAAGTAAAATGTTAAAAGTGGATCATGAAAAGCAGTTTGTTTGCTAACATCAAAGAACTAGTCCTGCCAGATATGAGTGATTAAAAATCTGAAATATCCTCCCTGAAAGTAGCTGAACCGCAGCTTCCCTTCTTTCTGTGCAGAAAGGTTAGAGTATTAATGAAACTTCATATTCTCTTTTCTCTACTCTTGTGATCAAGAGCATTATCATGGCATGGTGATTAAAGCATGTGGCCAAGAAAATACATTTTTAATATACATTTTAAAACTATATATAGTTCTAGACTCTCTACATATATTTGAACAGTTTTAGACTATATATATACACATATATATATGTATATGATGGCACTTGGCTATATATATATATATATATATATATATATATATATATATAGTCCAGGGCCCGTTGGCACAGTGCTTAAGAGTTCAGCTGTTAATTAAAAGCTTGGCAGTTCGAATCTACCAGCCACTCCTTAGGGCAGCTCTACCCTGTCCTGTAAAAAAATGTTGTACTCAGGTCAAATCTGACTTATAACAATCCTACAGAACAGAGTAGAACTTCCCCACAGGGTTTCCAAAGACCAACTGGTAGATTCAAGATGAGAACCTATCGGTTAGTGGCCATAGGAACCACTCTGCCACCACGGTTTTTCTAGGTTCTATAGAGGTCAATGAGTTGGGCTTTTTTGGGGGGGGGGCATTGGAGTCTTAAATTGCTTAAATGAAACTCACTGCACTTCAGAAGTGTCTTTCCTGGTATCAATCTGGGGAGGTTTGCAGAAGAAAACATTCTTGAGGGCATTAAGATCAGGGTAACAGGCTTGCGTGGTTGTTATATGTCCATTTCTAAATATATAGTTTGTTGCTACTAGTTCTATATATCATTGATGCAAACTCCCAAAATTTGGAGTTTACATTTTCTTTAGAAATTTAATGAATCAGCATAGTAAATGGAAAACTGAAGAGGCCAGTTGTCTTTCCTGGTGTCCTCAATGTTTATGCAAATTTTGACTTTAACTTAAATTATCACACTGATTAATATAAAACTAAATCTAGAATCTGAAACTGTAGAGGACTTGCATTGCCATTCAAAAAATAAACTGAGCAAAAATAACCCCCCGTTTTTCATTATTTCACCTATTGGATGGTTGATGAACAATCAAGATACTACAATTAGAACCCAGATTAAGAGATTAAAACTATTCAGAAGTTGCAGACACCAGGCATCAAGGGATAGAAATGCCGAGGTAAATGTATTTGAATTACTATTTTTATTTTCTTGTTAAAACATCAAATCTAAGCGTGGTCTTTTGGACTTGTGTTGACAATGCAAACTCCTGAGAGAAGCTGGACTTGCCTATTCATCCTGGGGTAGCGAGCAGTCTGACTCCAGAAACGGTGGTGGTGGTAAACTCATCTAGGTTATGTTATGCGGCCACGTGATCTGTGAACATGAACATTTTATATTAAACTCACTTGCCTTTTCACCAGATTTTTCACTTTGAGTTGAACTTTGAGGTATTAATATTATTGTCATTATTTTAAATACTGAGTTCTTCTGAACCATAAATAAACAGCTACAACTACGCATCTATGCTTTTGGGATACTCTGGACACATGTACTGTCACATCAGGTCATTCCCTATACCTGACAAAAAACAGTCTGATATACTCTGTTTCTTTTAAATAGCATGACAGATTTGTTGTATTGTTCCACACATTCAAAGAAATTTCTTTTCCGGAAGCGGGTGTTCCACTCACGAGCACCGCAAGTCCCTAACTATTGGCAGATGATGAAACAGACAAAGGGAGCACTTCACAATGAGCCCATTTAATATATATTCCAGGTAGTAATTAGAGAACACATTTAAGAACTGTATAACCCATTAGTTTACCAGCATCTTGGTTGTCACATACTGTTATCTTTTAAGATTACTATTTTGTAAAAACATAGCTTTAATATGAAAGTATTCACCCTGTAGAACTAATTTTATTGCAAATTCTGTGAGATCATTCAAGATTCCAAGTCTTTGGCAAAGCATTTTCAAAAATGTTTATTTTCTGTGAATAATTTAAAAAATTCTGTCTTAAGTTTTGAGATCAGCAAAAAAAAATTCAAGTATGGCTGTTTGTACGAGTAGAGTTTTAAAAGTATCTCCTTACTACCATAGAACAGTCAGAAGGTGGAGAGAACCAATTTCAGTGGAAGAGTTCTTTTGGTTCTGTCAAGGGTGTGCTTCCAGAAGGTAGTGTGTGTGGTAGTTTCTAGTGGGATACGTCTGAAAGGGGGCAGGGTTTATACTGTCCACTTGTGTTTAGAGTACTTAAACTTCCGGAGCTCTTAGGTATCAAATCATATTTCTAAAGTTACATTTTGTCAGTGACCTCTGTGTACTTTTCTAAGTAGATCTCAGCTGGGCCGCCTTAACTCTCCTCCCCGAGGAGACGAGAGACAGCAGATGGGGTTAGGGCACAGGGCTGATGATCTGACAGCAAACGGCCGGGTTGTTCAGTGGAAGCTGTGCGCGTTAGGAAACTGCTTTTCCCCTGAGAATCAACTAACCGCTGAAAAAAGTTGAAAATGAGCCCTTTGAGAAACGCTATTAAAAGTAGTAAAAAATTGCAATTGTGCAGATGATGTGCTGCTGTGTGCTTATTCGGATGCTAATGAGTTTGACATTAGGGAACTCAGAGGGTTTACAGCTACTCCCTTATGTGATTTGGTTCTTTATTGGCAATCTTTGAGAAAATAAATGGAAAATGTATTGTTAATAAATACATAACATGATTGGGTATTAGACAAAAAGCCATTACCTTCAGGATTTAGAAAGAGCATTGTTCACTAGTCTGCCGGTTTTCTGGGATCTTTTGTTTTAGGTTAGTGTATGGCAAACAAAGGGAATAGGCAGGTGGAAAGCTTCAGAACTCTTTCTGAACAGAGGTCCAAGTATAATAGGCAAAAAAGAGAAAGCTTTCTTCCTTTTATTTCTAGTTGAAATCAAACACAAATTAAGACTTACCAAGCCACTGTGCTGTTTTCCAATTCTTACATTATGTATGGTAATCTGTTCTATCGCTTGAGAGAGTTTTGTCCCCATTTCTCTCCAGGAGCTGCTGTTGCTGCCTTGAGTTGAGGAAGCATCTACTTAATGTTTGGCCAAAGCCTCCTAGTCATACGGAGTTCCATGTTTGCAAAGCTGGTCACCGCCACATCCTGTAAAGTGTCGTAACTGGAAGTTCGTGGGGTTCCTTTCTGCAAGGAAGGTTGGTGTCATTTTTTAAAGACCAGCATTGCCAACTATAAACATGTTAAATGTGCATTGATATATATGGTATTTGTATAAGTAGCTCCTCTCCAGTATGTTGAGGGCACTACACTGGATTTTAGAGTTTTCTCTCAAGAGCCACATGACTTGAAAACTGATTCTCTGCTCATCCCTTGAGGCCAAATTTAGGTGCCAAACTCCCTGTATCATGACTGAACACAAAACAAACAAAGAGTAAACTGTTTCTGTAGAAGACCTGTTAAAACACTGGCAAAAATGATTAGTAGCGTTTTATGATGGTTTCATTAAAAAGAACTCTAAATTAAAAACAGTTAAATTTTGAATATTTTTTTGTGACTTCTTGAGTACAGCACACTCAAAGTCCTGTCAAAATTTCTTCTTTTAGTGGTTAAAAGTAATAATCATAAGAAAGGGTGTCTTTCATCCAATTTCCCTAAGTTGAAGACTAACATAGTTTTACGGTAAAAATGAAAACGAATTTGACTCACCCTAAAAATGTAAAAATATTTTCTTCATTGATATGTGTTCTAAAATTTCCATGCTGTTTTTAGTATGGTCCAACTAAATTACAGGTAAAGGTATCAATGCATTTTCATTCACATCTCTATTTATTAGTCCTGTTCTACTACATTTATTCTTACCGATACACTTTTATTTTAACTTTTTTCTCTTAATGGAATTTCAGAATTTCTTGTGAAAGCAGACAAAGACATTTATTCACCCTGCCAAAGTAGGATAAACCAAGGTAGCATACAAGTTACCAGAAAAACAGAAAAGTAAGGCAACCTTTTCATTAGAATATATTGAAAAACCAGTTCAGTCAAAGCATTTTTATGAAAGCTTCCACAACAATGGCACTTTATGGATTTGCTTTTAAAAAAAATCGTTGCTAGTGCTCAATTTACAATTGTGATTCTTTTGTCAGAAATATAGTCAAATTAATGCACTTTAACAAATATTAAATGCAGAAGCCTTTGAGTCTACGTATAGCTTTTCATTTTTATTAGTGTGTGTTATTTGCTCACACGTTTGCCTTTAAAGAAAAATTCAGTGTTAAAGTAGTTTTAAAAGCCAGTTTGAATTTGTTAGTATTAGATGTAAGTTTAGCTAAGGATTGAGAGAAAATATTTGCTATAGTGTAAAGACATTCTAGGTAATTTCTACAGTGAATTCTTCCAAATGATGAAAAGTAAGGACATGACTTTCACTGGGTAAAGTCCATTTACAATAATTTATCTCCACACACAGGAACTTGCTTTCTACATCTACATATTTTGCAACAAATGCATCTCGAAATATCAGCAAGAAAAAAATTAAAGATCTTTTTATAGCATTGTTTGCCCTGAGTTATCTTGAAACAGGGTATATTTTTTTAAAAACACTCCTAAAACATAAAGCTGGCAATTGTCCCCTAATGTCACAAATGTGGCTCTGACATCATGGCATGGCAACCAATAGAAATCCTTGGCACACATTGTTTACCTAAGGGAATAATAGAACTATTTGCTAGAGTCATTTGGCAAAAGGACACAAACATATAGCTTTGGTTTATATTCAGCACTGCCGGTTGTGCAAAGTTTCAGGATGAAGTACACAACACCAGTGACAACTCAGAAATTAAAGTAAGAATTAGCTTACATGATCCTCATCTTTAAGCTACCCAAGTTTGTTTCAGGTCTAAGGTTTCCCTAATTGCAGGGCATTTCCAAGTGTCTCTAGAAGATCCCCTTTGATAAGCACCTCATCTCTAGGGAATGTTCAGGTCTTAAGCCCTAAGGAAGAGTCAGAGAACTGGACTTAACCTAGTAGCCAACTGAATGTGCTTCCTCATTTAGATTTGGTGTTTGACTATTTTGTGGAGTAGAACTGATTGGGAGAGACAAGGAAAGATGCCATGAATTTAAAGCATACACATCATTCAATTCTTCAGCTTTCTTGTACAGAATCAAGGACAGTACAACAAGAAACGTTTAAGAACAGAGAGTTGAAATCATGGATTTAAAACAAAAGCATCATTGCCATTGAGTCAATAGTGACTCCATGTGTTTCAGAGTAGAATTGTGCTTCACAGAATTTTCAGTGGCTACTGTCATTTAGAAGTACATTGACACATCTTTTTTTCCTGAGGCATTTCTGGGTAGATTTGAACTGTCACACTTTTTGTTAGTAGTCAACCACCAAGGAAACACTGGAAAACAAACTCAGTGCCATCCACTCAATTCCAACTCATAGTGACTCTGTAGGACAGAGGAGAACTGCCCTAGGATTTCCAAAGAGTGGTTGCTGCATTTGGACTGCTGACCTTTTGGTTAGGGCTAGACTTGGGCCACCTGGGGATTCCTAAAACCGAGGATCCCGTTGCTATCAAATCTATTCTGACTCCTAAACAAAAGGTGAAAAGTTCAGAGTATGATAAATTATTTTCTAAATTATGGGCTCTTATTCTTTCCGTGTAATTAATAAATATATAAAATGAAAATCAGAAGAACAAAAAAGGAGAAAAAATATAGTTGAAGTTTCTATCTTGGCATTCTTTACATAAGCAAGCTTGTAGCACTGCTCATTTTCCCCATATATGTTCCTTACGTAACAGGTAAACATTTTTGGTCCTCTTTTGGGCTTATCCAAAGATTTTTTTAGAAAATCAAAATAATGTCAAAATTATCAAAAGAAAAGGCAACCGATGTAGAAGTCTGTTCTTAAACCTGGCTGTATTCACACCAAAGTACTGGCACTATCAAGTTGTCTAGTGTTCTGAGATGAACTGCTTCCAGCTTCCTGAGATTCTTCAGTGGTCCTTTTTAAAAACTGGTTTTTGAAAATGTAGGATCCACTGAACATAAAGGATTCCTCACGAGGAGGATCTGGGCCTCTTTTCCACAGCCATGGAAGTTCCTTCTGCCTTTGCCGAAGTTTACCAGGATTGAAAATGATGCCTTGCAAGAGTAGTGTGACACATAACATAAAACCACCTAACTATTTCAAAGTTTCAGGAGAACACACAGTTCAATCTTGTTAGAAGGGGAAACTTTACAAGTTGAGTGTACATGAAGAACTTTTCAGTTTAAAAGTATTTGTCTTCGTGAGACTATATACAGCTAGACAGTACGAAGAGTCATTGTATAAGAATTTTGAGAAAGTGCTTTCAAAACATGATCATTCTAACTTTTTATACAAATATTAAGAAGCCCAAGATTACTTACAAATAAACGAGGGGGCTTATAATTATGCGAACTCATCCTAGAGAAAGTGCCACATATCTCATTGCTCAGTATCACTAGCGTCACCTTCAAAGGAGTCCCCTTGGGAAGCTATGCACTGATGCCAGCATGTAGTCCATCCTTCAAAGCAATTTTGTAACTCTTTTTCTGGAATGGCTATCAGAGCTGTCATCATATTACCCTTGATGTCCTGAATGTCATCTAAACGTCCTCCTTTCAATATTTACTTTATCTTTGGGTAAAGAAAAAGTCACTGGGAGACAGATCAGGTGAGTATGGATGGTGTTCTGATGCAGTTATTTGTTTACTGGCTAAAACCTCCCTCACAAACAGCTACACAACTAAGTTCATGAATCGGCCACCTTGCCACAGTGCACAGTGCCCATTCAAGAAAGAGTTCCAAAACTGTTTTGAAGAGTGCACTACGCCCTGGCATCAGGACATGGCTTCCCAAGTGGAATACTTTGAAGGTGACTGTAATGATATTCAGCAATGAGATATGTAGCACTTACAACAGTTAACTTCACAGACTTAATTGTCAGACTTCATAACTTTTAAATACACATTGATGTAGTCACTGACTAAAGTTATGTTGAAAGAAGAAAAGAGGTCACCATCACCAAGGAGTTTGTTTTAGCCAAATTTTAAAAAGTGATTAGATATGTACTTGAAGAGAATTATTAGTTTAAAATAGAATTTTGAGTGAAAAATAAAATCAAAGGGAACAAAAGCTCTTTACATACCAGTAATTTCTTTGTATGAATGGGAGAAAAATTATGTTTATGAGTTCTGTCTCCTGCTCATGACTCTCTTCCTCCCACAAGTTAACATCCCAGGACCTTCTCTTTAGCCACCACATGAAGGGAATGGGTATGTGTTCTACAGATCTGTGAACATGAAGTCCATTCATTGTAGACCTAGTACAAGCATCCATAAAGTAAGAGAGTCAACTGCAAATAACAATGGAATCACTTTATAAACCTCAAATTTTTTTCTAACTGCTTCCTGTAGGTTTGTAAGTACATATGTTAAAAATGCCATTGAGTCAGCTCTAACTCATGGTAACATCGTGTGTCTCAGAGAAGAACTATTCTCCATAGGGCTTTCATTGGCTGATTTTCAGAGGTACATTGCCAGGCCTTTCCTCCCAAGTGCTTCAAGAAGGACTGGAATCTTCAGCCTTTGGGTTAGCAGCCAAGATTGTTAACTGCACCACCTTGGGATTCTTTATAAGTACACAAGGTGTTAAATGAGAGATTTCTAAATTCATTTAATTAGTTGTATTTTATTTTATGGTCATTTTCCTTCTTCACTCTGTATTTGTTTATTGTAGTTGTTGGTTCCTGCATGTCCTCCCTCCAATTTTTACTTTTTTGCCTTCTTTATTTTGTAAATTTGCTTTCTTCTTGAGATTTCTCCTTGTATCTGTCTCTCAGCAGACAACTGGACCATGAAGGCTTTTAATGATTTACCCCCTGCTTTAGTTATCTAGTGCTGCAATAAAAGAAATACCACAAATGGATGAATTGAACAAACTAATTTATTTTCTAAGTTTCGTAGGGTAGAAGTCTGAATTCTGGGGAGAGCTTTCTCTCTCTGCCAGCTCTGGAGGAATTTCCTTGTCTCCTCAGTTTCTGTTTCCTGGTTTCTTGGAGATCTCTATGTGTCTTACCTTTCTCTCTCTCTGTTCACTTATTTAATCTCTTTTATGTCTCAAAATAAATTCACTCAAGAAATTGAAATTAATCTTGACTCACCAATATAACAAGACAACTCATTTCCAAATGGAATTATGGAAGTTAGGATTTATGACACATATATTTTGGAGACACAATTCAATCCATAACATGCCACACTTTATACCCACCTCCAAATTTGTGTCCTTGCCATGTACAAAACACATTCACCTCAGTGCACCATCTCGCAATTCATAAATCAACTCCAAGTCTAAAATTTCATCCTCTAAATCATCTAAAGCACATATGGATGAGTCTTTTGGTGCATTCAATCCTGTAAAATCTAGAATACAAGTTGTTTCCAAATTACAATGATGATACAGGCACAAGGTAGATACTTCTATTATAAACAGGAGAAACCAGGGGGAAAGGAGGCATCAAGCAAGTCCAAAACCCAGCAGAAACATATATTAGCACTCAAGTCTTGAAAATAATTCTCTCTTGTCTGAGATCATCTAGGCAACGGTCTCGTACTCCAGAATCTAGGTCTTGGCCATACTCACTGTATTATTGGTGGATGCCTCTCAGCCATGGAATTAACTTCCACTTTCTAAGCACTCTAGGCTGGCAACTCCGTCCCTTTGGCTTTAGGTTGACCTATTCTCCTAATTTATCTGAAAGTGACCCTACCTACTCAACACTGCTAAGCCACATTCTAGTTCTGTAGCTTCAGCTTCTCAGCTCTCGGTTAGGGCCCACCCCGCTGGTACATCTTATCAGTGGCCTCATACTCTGGAACTGAGTTGACAGAGAATCTTTGTAATCTAGGAGGCTGTGATACCACCATTTGGGATCCAGGTGATTGTGGTCCCTTCCTTTGACACCAAGAAAACCCTGCTTCCTGTGTTCCTTCCAATGGTTTTGCTGGTCTCTGAGCTGCTCCAGGGATGACTGTTTTCTTTTATTGGAAGTGTAACTCCTTTGGCCTGTTTCCTGCCAGCAGAATTCCAAGAGGCAGGCTTCTCTTTCTTTTCTTTCTCTGTCCCCTTCAGTCTAAGCTGATGAGTTTTCTGCTGCGGCAATTGGTAAGAACCATCAGTCACATGCTTGATCTCTTTGATAAAAGATTGTGTAGCCGTGGCCTTGATGAATGTTCTAGGCAACATCTTAGTTTGTACAATAGAATTTTCCAAATTTTTAAGTTTTACTTTCATTTTGCACAGTTCATTTTTATGTCCAACCCTTTCTTCTTACATTTTACTCTAAGTGACAAAGAGAAACCACGTGGCCTATTTAAGATCTTGCTTAGAGATCTCATCAACAGATATCCAAGTTAAAAACTGTAAGTTCTACCCTTCCACCAAACACTTGAACATAATTAAGATAGGTTCTTTGCTACTGCATAAAAAATACCTCCCTTCCTTCATTGTCCAATAACATGCTCATCATATATTTTTAAAGCCTTACCAGAAGTGTATCTAATGTCCATATCTAACAACATTCTGTTTCTGGTACCACATGTATTCTCTAACACAATAGAGATTTTCTCTGTAAGTCTCTTCACCTCCTTTGAGCCCTCACAGAATCACCTTTGACTTTCTTAATTCTACCAATGTCCTCTTCAAGTCAATCTAGGTATTTACTATTAGGTACCTTAAAACTCTCTAACTTCTACTCACTACCCAATTCAAAAACCACTTCTACATTTTAAGTGCTGTTAAAGAAGCACCCTACTCTTCCAGTATCAAGATGAATGAAAGCAGGGGAGGTGCAGCAATGGAGAGATTGGAGGAGATACCAAACCCAATGAAGGTTGTTTGCAAGCAGAAGCTCAAAGAAACAAAAGACTTTCCTCCAGAGCCAACAGAGAGAAAAAGCCTTGTCCTAGAGGTGGCAGGCATCCTGAACTCCAGCAAAGTCAGACCTGACTCTACAGTGGGTTTGATTTCTTTTTTGGGGTAGCCTCCTAAACTGTGACAAAGTAAATTTGTGTTTGTCAAAGCTACTCACTTTCTGTTACAGTAGCAGTGAATAAATAAGATACCCTCTCTTTCTATAAAAAATATTACACATCTATATTTGTGTGTTAAAATTAACATTTCTTCATGTGGTTTTAGGTGAGGAGAAATAAAAGTATGAAGTTTATCTTAAATATTTTTATCCTTATTAAGATTGCCAAAACCAGGAGGAACCCATTATAGAAATCTCAGAAACAACATAGTTTGTGTTGTTCCTATACAAAAGCAATGGAATGAGCTGATGAGTTCTAGAAAGGCCCCAAGAAACGTGAGAAAGACAGCATTTTAGAAATCAAATATTTGCTTTGAGAATTCAAATGACTCCTTAAGATATTACAAAATTAATTTTGAGTTGTCAGTAGTAGGTGGAGTTGAAACAATAAATATTTTCAAGTCTCTTTTCCAATAGAAGAGACCCAGCTCCCAGAGGACAGAGTGGTTTTCAGGATTAGAGTGTGTTATTTAGATTGGTTTCTTGAAACATGCCCTAATCATGTGTATCTTCTATGATTCCAGAATGTGAAAGGATGATAATCTCCTCCCCCTCACCCACTCCTCTGGAGTCTTAACATCTACACTCTTTACACCTTTAACAAACAATTACCCAAAGAATGTATCTATTGAATATGAGGTTTAATTTTGCCAAAAATAAGTATTTGTTGGGAATTTATTGAAGCCCATAGGAATAATCCAAAGGAAAGCTACTGCAGAGTTCTACAAAACAAAGACTTAGTTTTGAATTAAGATCCATGAAGAAAGAGCACTGTCTTGTCATTGCTAAAACCATCCTCCCCTCCCAAAAAGCACATGTGCTTTAGATTTCTGATACTTTTATTCCCCAACAAGCCAGAAGGAATGATGAGAAACTTAATTTAGTGGTGCTTATTAGTCTTCAGATATGAAGGAGAAAGGTGAAATAGATGTGAAGTATATTATGGTATTGAAGCATTTAACTCCTATAAGTTTGTCCACAAGTTAAATTTGAAAACTTTACCTTTATGAATGAGTTATCAGTTTTCCAAACTTTTGTGCAGGATAACTATCCTACACCAGCAAAAAGACAATAGCTCAACAAAATACAAGTACAAACTAGCATTCTAAGCACAATCAAGTGAAGATCTGTGAATATTTACACCTTCCTTCCAAGGGTTTTAATGGGGAAGTGACTGCATAGGATGATGACAGAATGGTCAGACTCTTAGATGACTGAATTGTAAGACAGAAAGTCACTGTCAAGAAGGTTGGTTTAAGTAGGTCTTTGAAAGTTTTATGTTTACCTGTAGGCATTCTTTGTAGTCTATGTTTTAGTTTTGGTAAAGAAGCTCGTGGAGTTCAATCCTCACTTGCCTTCTGGGGGAATTATTCAGAGTGGTTGGGAAGAGTGAATCACATCTGTGTGGCAGAATAGCAGGATGACTCCTGTTGTGCTGACGTTCACTCACAGGAGTAGTTTTCTCAGAAAGAGTAGATGGTTTTTCTCATTTTAACCCTCACATGCCACTGATCCCTCTTAATCTAGTGATTTGTGTAGCACATGGAGGGGAGTCTGCCTGAGCTGAACCACTTTATACGCAACAGTGATACTCACGGGAGGAGGATTTCACAATACATTGCCCACTATCCTGAGTAAACCAAGCCATTTTAATCCTAGGTGATTTCACATCTGTCATAAATTCATGTGGTTTCAAAAACCAAAAAGTGACAGAAAAAAATCACCTGTCCTTTTTGTTGTTTTCTCTTATTGTGTAGTTCTAAAACATTTGTAACAATAAACCATCTTATTTAGACTAAAGTAACTGCTGTTCAGCAAAATCAGTGAACATTTTTGTTTGCTGATTTTTTTAAACACAGTTCAATGATTGATATGGTGTTTATTACGAAATGATGACAGAAGAGTACTGGTGGTTTTAAGACTTTTAGCTTATGAGAGCTGTTGTTAATTTTGCCTGTAGTGTTGCAGGTGAAAAAATGAACAATGGATAAATAGTCTGTATTGGTTTAACTGAACATAATATATAGTGTGTTCTGGAGTTGTTTGTCTCAATAGACTATAGTAATCAAAAGTAATGAACCTATTATGTGCAGGACCTTGGAGAGCATCGAATGGCAGTAAAAGTGTGGCCTATAAAAGGTTTATTAAAGGAAATTAAAGTCCATCATTGCCACACCTGCTCCCCTATTATAAGTCTATGGCAGGTCAGTGCCTTCAATCACAACCCAGCCTCAGAGAGCAGAGGCACGTTTCCATTACCACTGCAGTCGCACCACAGCCACGCTAACGGCAGGTTTTAAGGATGGCAGCCATGAAGACAACCTTCTGTTTGCCTATGATTTTCAGAAAGCAAAACAACTTATTTACACTAAGGAATTTCTTCCAATAATGTGTGGCTGTGAACGAAACTGACAGACTATAGAGAACTCCAGCACAATAGGTATAGTCACATGACAGTAAACCTTCCTCTGGCCAAAAAAACAACAGATTTTTAAAACGATCACATCCCGTTGATAATTTGTTTGCATGTATTTTAAATGTTTAGTAGTGATATTTTAGGGAATTTGATACTGAAACACACATGACTCAATTTCATCTTCTATATGAATTCGGATGATTGTAACCAATCACTATTGAGTTGACTCTGATTCCCGGTGACACCATGTGTTACAAAGTAGAACCACTCCATAGGTTTTGGGTTTTGTTTTTTGTTTTGAACGATCATCTTTTGGAAACAGATCACTAGGCCCTTGTTGCACAGCACCACTGGGCGGATGAATCACTGTAAATAGTATTTATTCTGCAATTTTGGAAGCAAACGTATATATTATGTATGATCAAAATTGCCAATGATATTTTCTGAGGACATTACAGAAAATTGACTTCATGTTGCTTTTTACCAAAGGTTTGGTGGTTGTTGCTGTTTTGCTGTTGTTTTCTCTGACTTAGCGTTACGTATCAGAAAAGATCTAGAAATGTGAAGCTCAAACATCAGTAAATTACTCTGAAATATTTTGATTTAGCATTTGAGGTTTCGTCAATTTCAAAACCACTAGTAGTCAGACAACCCTATTTCTCTCTCTCTCTCTTTTTGTCATGCCAGAAGTGCTTGAATCAGTAACAAACACTTGTGTACAAGACCCTTTGCCCTTTTGTGGTGATTCTTTCTGGTCTCCAGCAGTCGTAGATACGGATCTGAAACTGGTGGTACGTGACAGCCCATTCAAAAACTCCGTTGCCGTCCAGTGGATTCTTACTCGTAGGGACCCTATAGGACAGAGTATAACTGCCTTATAGAGTTTCTATGGAGCACCTGATACATACGAACTGCTGATCTTTAGGTTAGCAGCAGTCACTCTTAACCACTGCACTACCGCAGTTTCCTGTATCCATGGGCAGGCACAGATGTACCCCCGTGGAGCCAAAACGGAAAACGGAGCAGGGAAGGCTTCTCTGTCTTTCATAAGGACCTTCGGGAGTACTGATTACAGATTTTTATGTTTTGATCAGTGTCAAAGGAACAGCTTCAAGACTTTGTGTTAATGTTTCAGATGGATGCGGAAGCTGAAGATAAAACGCTGCGTACTCGTGCTAAAGGAACCAAGGGTGAGTTAGCAAGCAGATTGCATGACACCATACCATGAAATTTGGGAGTCCCAATGCTTAGTCCTTAATGTGCAGTCAGAAGGATTAGAACTTCTACAGGGCTTCCTTCTACATCAAGCTAGGGCACAGGCGGTTGTCACTGAGGGACAACTGTTATGAACCAGGAGTTAAGGACTGAGAAAAGCCCTTGCTATTTCTTTGAAATTGCAGTCACAAGTAGATTGGAACATCATGCCACCCAGCATTAGGGTCAACAAGGAGACACTGCTCTGTTGAGACCTTCAAAATTTTGGATTGACCTCTAATAGCTCAGGGACAAGAAAGTTGTTAGTTTATTGCTAAAATCAGTTTTGATTTTTATGTTACCTGCCTTAGTAGCTCCCGGGCTGAGCTCAGTTCAGGTAAAATGATTGTGTTTGTTTTTTGACTGCCCCTGCTGGGAATTTCCAGTAGCTCTGCAAAGTAATGTTTGAAAGGTTTAACTTGTCGATTATCCCTCTCTTTTTGTAACCAGCAGATGGTAATGTAATATTGAAATATAAACAGGCCCTTGATGATCTGAACATCTGGAAAACAGGATTGACTGGCAATAATACCCCTTAAGGAAAATAACTTTTATTATAATTAGCTATATTTTTGTGACCCTTAATTCTAACTGGAGAACAGTAAGTTCATCACTGCCTCCGGAAACACTCGAGACAGCTGGTCCCCACCCCACCTGCCCTTCTGAGAGGGGCCTTGCTGAGGGAGAACTGAGCCAGGGCAGCAACTGTGCAACCACTGGGAAGGTCTTTGAAATTTGCAGTTGAAAGTGGCTAGGCTGACAGAATACTCTCAAGAGTTGTCTGTATAACCAGTTAAGGTAGATAATTCCTATTTGAAGAAAGTGGTTGCACAGTGTCCGCATTTTTAAATAAATTCAAAGATGATTGATTTTTTTCTGTTAAAATGTTACTGTGGTTATCATTAGCCATAGTAACCAAAACGTGGAATAATGCTACACGAAAAATGGGATCTTTTTCTACCCAAACAGAAGATTTACACTGAATTTTTTTCCAGTTTTAAGTTACCTGTAAAGAACTTGTACCATGTGCCCTGCTATTTGGAGTACGGTATTTCTAAGCATTACGTTATTCTGCATCAAACTTCTTAATAGAATACAAGCTGAAGAAAAACAATTTGTTTCTTCATTTTGGATCAGCTTGTGCTAAATATCAGCATACTAGGGCTGTGTTTGGAGCCCTGGTGGTGCACTGGTTAAGACCTCGTCTGCTAACGAAAAGGTCAGCAATTCAAATCCACCAACCACTCCTTGGAAGCCCTAGGGGGTAGTATTCTGCTCTGTAGGATTGATATGAGCTGGAATCAACTCAGTGGCAACAGGTTTTAGGGCTTGTGTTTGGATTACTTGAATCTTTTTTATATTGTGATTGAGTGTAAGTATACAATCCAAATTAAATTTGTATGCCCACCTATCTGCAGCTCCTTCTGCTCTACTTGCCTGGTGACAGCACACTTCTCCTTTCCATTCTATACCTGTCATATCCTCTTAACAGTTTCCTGTCCCCTCTCTCTATCCTCTTCACTCCTCTCTAGTAAGAGGCCAGATAGAGAAATAGATAGATGCATAGAACCATCAAGTACCCACACCATATGGTCACATTGTGTCCCTGAGTCCAGTGTATTCCTGTCTGAAGAGTTGACCTCACTATTGTTTTCTGGTCAGGGGCAACAGCAGGTCTAGGAGCCATGCTCCCAGGGCAACCCCTAGGCCTTCAGGCCATCAGATGTGGTCTTTTACTGGAGTTCCTGAGATGCCCCCTTCTTTTTCTCCTGTTACCACTGAGACTTGACATTGTGTGCCCATCACAGCTGTCTTTGGTGGTGGCTGGGCAGCATCTGGTTCTTCTGGTCACGTGTTGATACAGTCACCCATTCACATGGGTCCTTCTGTCTTCTGTTCTCTTTTTCCTTCAAGTCTTTGTTGTTCTTGGTGATCTGTGGATTACTTGAATCTTTTGTTTTAATGTATTGAAGCACATTATTCTGTTATACTTTAAAAATTTCGGTCCTTTAATTTGTAATTCTATTTGGGCTTCAAATTATTTTGGTACATACATACAAACCCTTAACAGAACCAAGATGTTCTTCTAGAAATGGAACAACTTATATTTTTTGTGTAGCATGAGTAATCTTGACAGCCACCTGTTGTCCCTTCCAATATGTTTGTGGAGGCACATACTTATAAACACTAGCTACTTTAGTTTCCCTCATTTCCATCAGAAAAAGCATAACTCTTCTTTGTACATAAAGCTTATTTTTAAAATTTTGTTGATATTTGTGTGATCTTGTTGTTTCTATATTAGTGAAGTTTATTGAATTAAGTCTCGGGACACATTCCCTTAGTAAAGCTTTGCCAATTATGTTGAAATACTTGCTTAATGTCAATAAAAATGTAGCCCTGGGATCCTTTTGCATAATTTCCTTTAAAAAGTAAGATTAATTTTAAAAAAGTCCATGTCCTTCATGCTTCTGTGATTTTTTCATGAATCTTTAGACAGGTACTGAAAGGCTGTTCCATGATTGCCAGGTCTTGGGTCACCTATGACACTGAACTTATGACTAGCCTGCTCTAAGGCTTTCTGATCTACCTTCTGTGTTCCAAAGTGCTGACCAGAAAAGATTATCCCACCAACTGAGAAACCAAGTGGAGTCTGCACTAGCCATGTATTTATCATTATCTATAGATGTGTGACAAATTTCAAGTACAGTAGAGAATCTTAAGCTGACTGATGTTTCTTGTTTTTGGTTTTTTTTTTTTTGGTCAACAGTGCCAATGAATTCCTTAATCCAGGAGATCAGGTAAGATTTGCATGCAGTATTACTTTTTCTGATACTGATTGACCTTAATAATTAGAAAGGTTTTTACTTCTCAATCCTCAGAATCCTTGTTTTAGTATTTGAAAACAAAAAACCCAAACCTACTGCCTTTGAGTTCATTCTAACTCATAGTGACGTTATAGGACAGAGTAGCAGGGCCCACAGGGTTCCCAAGGCTGTAATCTTTACTGAGGCAGACTGCCATTTCTCTCTCCAGTGGAGCTGCTGGTCGGTTCAAACTGCCAGCATTTTGATTAACTGTCCACAGCTTTAGCCTCTGTGCTACCTCGAATCCTGGTTTTAGTATAAGGAAATAGAGTATCTATACACCAACTAAACAGACAAAGAGAACAACTGATGTAATATTTTGATAATGAAACACGGTAATGTTTTGCTGTAAATGTAAGCAATTTCCCACTTTCCTTGTGAGGTGCGTTCTGGGGTTCTACTCACACCCCACAGGTGGTGTGTTTCTAGTTGATGGTAAGTGAGGGGCTGAGCAGTCACCCAGGAGTCTGATTGACAGATCACCCAAATTGACAATTCTCTGCTTTTTGCTTTAGATGTCTAGATAATTCCATCAGGTAAGCACATTTTTTTAAAAAACCTAGACATTTGAGGACAACATGACTAACAACTCTGGGGGATGGACACAAGCATTTCTGCTTTAGATTCTATGCATTCTAAAAAGTCCACCTTACTAGATTTTATGCCGTAAACTCCAGTTAAATTTTCTTTCCCGGAATCTTTGTTGTCATGCAGTAAAAAATAAGTACTTTTTAAAAAGAAACAAATGCTAACAAAATATTTTCTGTGCTGGTGACATTTTCTAGAGAAATTGTTTCAGGAACAAGTTGATCCGTATCTCTTAGACTTGTTTTTGTCTTGTAGTTCTCATAAAGTCTCAAATCCACTGTTTAATTTACTTTCCCTAAAAACAGCAATGTCTTTTGATAAGTTCTCAGGGAAAGGCTTGAAAAATGGAGGATGTGTAACAATGTCAGGTGTGCCTTGAAAGTTGTAATATGTGCATGGACAATTTGTGTAGTTATTTTTCAAGGTAGCATGCCTGGTGATTCCTGAAACACTGCTTTCTTAGTTACTTCCTTGTTGTCTATTAGTCATCCTGCCAGAGCTTGAGTACACCTATTCAGCATAACGTCTATTAGAGTTGCGAGCACATTTGCATGCTATTTTTCTTATTTATGAACATTTGTGAGGAAGAAACCCATATCTCTCCCTACATCATGAATTTTATCATTAAGAATTTTAGATTCCAAATTACTTTTATAAGAGCAGGGCATATAGTATACTCTCACCTTTGCACAGGGTTAAACTATTGAATTGTCTAGCCTTACATGTTTGCTTTTTGTAATCTACCCCTTTTGTAAAGTGTAGGGGCTTCACATATACCTTGTTACCAGGAATGATCAAGAGAAACTTAAAACAATCTAATTCTCAAATTTCATAGCATGTACAGTACCAGAGCCTAGTGTCTTAAGGTCAGCTTCTTCATAAACAGTGCCTCATGAAGGCACAGTCACCATATCTGATCACATGACTGCATTTTCAGTCAATTAGGGAAACTAACATTTCAGAGGGGGAGAAAGCCTTTCAAAACATGTCTTGAAAAATAGAAGTAAATTTTGAAGGAATGAATAACCGTGTGTTTCAAGCTAAGGAGAAATATATAATGCATAGAAAAAAAGCAGAGAATCAACAAACAGAAACAAATTTGTGGGGGAAAGTTTTAGTATAGTCTTTCTTAGAATTACAATTTAAGTGCTTTATTAGCACCAGCAGTTAAAATAAACCTAATATTTATTGACAATTGATTGTGCACCACTCTTCATCATTCTTTATCCTTCTATTATCTCATTGAATCCTCACAGAAACCTCATCAGGTAGAAACTTTGAACATTGCAATTTTCAGACATGGAAAGTGAAATTAGTTTATATAAATAATCCAAGGTTACACAACTGTAAGTAATCTGGACATCTGACTCAGGGGCTGAACCCTTAACTACCAGGCAGTGCTTTCTCTCACACACAGTTAAGATGACCGTCTAGAATGGACATTTGTTATTCATGTCTTCAAGCAGTTGGATGCTGTAAATTCTACATGTTTATCATTATTGTCAGCCTACTTTTCTGAAATTCTGAGCAAAGTATATTTTAATTAAAAAATAATGTTTCTTTTTCTCCAAAATCTCTAAAAGCTTTTTAATTTGATGCTTTATTTTAAGTTGTTTTTAGAATATCTCAGAAAGTTGACAATTATTGCCAGAGAATTCATAAACAAAATTAATTCATTTATTTTTCTTTAATAACAGCCAGTTTATACAAATTACTTACTTATCATTAATTTTGTAATCAGTTATTTTAAACAGACTGACCATGTATATGCTGACTAGAGCACAAGATGTCCCTGAAACAGGCTAAGATGACCTGTCTATAGAGCCTGAATTCCGTCTTATAAGTATTTTGGAAATACAGTACTGGTTTATGTAGAAGACTGTATCTTCAGTATCTTGTACTTTTGCATAACTTGATCCATTTCCTACAGTTGCTCCTCCAGTTTATTCAGCACATCTGTTGTAACCCAGAATCACTAGTGTGCGCCTGACTCCCGAGTATCTTAGAAAATGAGACACGCTTCCCCAGTGTGAAAGTTATGGCCATTTTGAAGAGAACATTGGCAACTTTATTTACTTCTTTCTTTTAGAATGCATTGGACATCTTATTGCTTCTAGAGCGACCACTTACAAAACTACTAATACAAATGGAGCTAATTTAAATATACTGTATATTGTTCATGTCACTAATAAAAATTGATACTGACATTCTCATCTTCTTATTATACTCTATGTCAGCTACTATCATCACCATTAAAAAAGCAATTTATAACCACATGCCTACCTTTAATCATATTCCTTATTAGTATTTCCAGTATTTCTCCAGCACAATTCAGGTTACAGTTGGTGTTGAGAGGCTCTCTGTGTCTTTCTAAATCATGGTCATTGCAGTATCTGTGCTCTTCTTGCCTTTTATTACTATTATCCTTAATCAGAACCTCATGCTATTGCATCTGTTAATATTGGTAATTATCTCCTGCCTTGACAAAGTGTTTTACATAGGACCAGCCCCGTTTGCTCTAACTAGGAAAATATATTCTAGCCTCTGAAATGGCTTTATGCGACTACTTAGATAGAGAAATGAATTCAAAGCTCTTAAGTGTATTACAGTCAAATCATGCAATTCTTTGGTGGTCTCATTGCTGCTTTCAATTTGTTGGCTTAACTGTTAAAATGAAAATGTTAATTTACTTGTCTGTGCATTATTTAATTTTATACAATTTGTTCCTTTTATTTAGAGCTCTATCATTGGCACTTTTTCACAAGTTGTAAATTGTAAACTATTTTATGGGCCCTGTAATCAATAATTAATAGAGTTAATAATAACTTCATTAACATGTGAAAAATTTTGTAACTAAAATATTTGGTTGACTTTTTCTTTTTTTTCTGTCATATCAGTTAAACCTTTCACATTATAATGCTTAATAGTTTTCTTTCCAATTTCATTATTTTTGTAGAATAATGTCTCCCTTAATATTCATAATGTTAATGTAATTATTTATTGTATGTAGACTTATGGATTTGATAACTAAAGAAAAAAATGAATAGAAGAGAGTTTCTGATAATAAATGCTATATAAATCCATCATCCAGATTAAAGGAAGTAAATACTTTCAACCACAAAGTTGGATATAAGAAGGGGGGAGGCCTTTTCTTTGGTTTCGCTGCTGTCTTGCCAAAATGCAGGTCTCAGTGCATGCTTAGATATTTAGTGTTAGCCTGGTGTGTCCTTCTAAATATTGTGGCCAAATCTTGAATTAGAATCCAGGAAACTGGCACATTAAAATTCTTTTCTTGTTTGTTGATGGAAGGAAGTGAGCCTGGTAACTAAAGAAGCTGATGATACACAGGAAAAAGTGTTTGTGGAGGGGATGCGAAAGGTGAAGTGCTCTTTCAGCCCATTTTCTTTCACCTTCCACATGCGCAGCTCTGGGTGATGGGCGAGATTCCATGTGGAGCCTACAGCTTTGAGGAATACGACCTACCAAACTGTTGCTGAGAGTATTTTATATTTACTGCACTTAGGAGGCCTGGTGGTGCAGTGGTTAAATGCTTGGCTGCTCATCAAAAGGTGGTGATTTGAACTCACCAGCTTCTCCATGGAAGAAAGATGTGGCAGTCTACTTCAGTAAATGCTCATTGCCTTGGAAACCATAGTTCTACTCCATCATATAGAGTTGGTATGAGTCAGAACTGACTTGATGGCAATGGGTTTGGGGCCTGTACTTATTAAGGCTGGAAAGTATCATGGTTATACTAGGGGATTTTTCAACAAGAATGAAACAAAAGAAGTTTGTCCTTTAACGACAATGACAACAAAATCACCTTTGGTCACCAGCTGCCCTTGAATCAGCTCCAGCTCATGGCAACCCCCCATGTGTCAGAGTAGAACTGTGTTCATTCAGGTTTTCAGGAGCTGATTTTTCACAAGTGCATCACCAGGCTTATTTTCTAAGATGCTTCTGGGTAGATTTGAACTGCCAGTCTTTTACTGACAGATTTTTTTTTTTCTTTTAATTCCTTAAGACATTCACAGCATTGACTTTGAACTTGTTACTGAGTGGACCTTAATAGGGGTGTACTCAATGAGTTTTTTGAATAATCTAGATGGTGTCTAATTTTATCCATGCAAGAAGCCCCTAACATAGTCAGAACAGCTGACATTACCCACATTTAACTCCTTTGCAGAGTTTAGAAAAGTTAGGTGCTTTTAAACATGGTCTTTGACTGATAAGTGACAAAACAAGGGCATTGGTAGGTCTGTCCTTGGTCCAGGGTGCATCCTATGCCTCTGCAGTGCTGACAACAGCCATGCTTTGATGTTCCGTTACCTCCATGCTATAGCATTCCATTTTACCATTCACTCCACTGAGAAATGTTCATTTAAACTTTATTGATACAGCAGTATATCAAGCTAACATACATCCAAATCTACAAGCAAATCCTGCAACTTTTACTGCCTGCACTGCCAGTTATTGAGGCTACTGTCCTGTCTTTCTAAATTGTTTCTACAAATTAAATACAAGTGATTTTAAGTCTATGTTAAAGTGTCTGAAAATGGCACACATACTGATCCACTTAATTTGATTTTCTTTCAAAATGCTGCTTCCCAGATGATGTGGTAGTACAACCCTTGCATTCTAAAAGACCGCGTAGACAGTGTGGGAGGTGTGAGTCACTCAGCCTCCATCTGAGACCAACGATAATCATTTGGAAGTGTAGAACAATTGAATCCTGTTACTTAATGGCATGCTGAACTTAGAAGACTAAATTTAGGCTATTTTTTTTTTAGTTTGCAGATTTTAATTACATTAATGCTTATATTTCAGAAAAATGTCCATGGAGCTAAGGGATCCAAAAAAATAAATAAATAAAAACAGAACTTCTGCTTTATTGTGGATTTCCCCCCCCCTTATGTTCAAATATTTTCAAATGGATATGGGTAATGTATGTCAACCAGGGGCTTATGGAAGTCTAGATTGTAACATGACTTCTTTAAAGATCAGACTGGAATTTCTAAAACTACTATGCCCACATACCACCTCTACTAACTGAAGGTGAGAATTACTTACACCACTTATTTTGTGTTTCAGAGATTACTGACAGAGATAATCCTTTTAATCCATTTAACTTCTGCTTATTTGTAAAATGTATCTTCTCACACAGTGGAATTTGCCATTCTTGATTGAAGAATGAATATTCCTTCATTATTCATTCCTTCATGTTTCTTATGCACCAGTATAAAATTCTTTGTTGTAGTGGATACAAAATAAACAACATCATCCCATAGACCTAGGGACTTACAGAATCACAAGCATATGGGGGTGTGGGGTACAAGCTAAGTGCTACTGTTCTTCAGAGGGAGGGGTCACTGCCAATTTGGGGCTCTAAGCTACTTGTGGGGAATTGTCAGTATATTCACACCCCTTGGGAGCTTGCTAGAGATACTGATTCCCCAACACCTACCCCAGGCCTACAGAACCTGCACTTTACCAAGATCTCTAGGTGGTCAGCGTTCACTTTGGAAGTTTGAGAAGCGCTAGCCTAAGGACCGTAGTTTAGAATTTCTACTTACTTGAGAAAGCTTTCTTTTCTGTGGCCAGTTTTCAGTGGTGTGGGTTGGAGCGTAAGTCAAGCATCTGGTTTGCTTTGGAGTTATCCTGGCCTGTGAATTCTTGAGGAATGTTAATCAATGTTTGGACTTCCATTTGGTAGAGATTAGTAGATTACAGAGTAAACAATTTTCACAGTATTATAGCAGGAGCAAAAATTTTGGCTTTCTTCTAGTCTTTGTTTTTACCTCTTGTAAATGTTTGGAATCAACTATATCTCACTTAAAAAATACAGTAGAAAGAAACTGCACATAAGAACAGTTCCTTTCTTGGTGCAAATATGCACAACAGAACATACATCCATTCAACAATTTCTACATGGACAATTCGATGATATTGGTTACCTTCTTTGTGTATGTGACTGCTCTCACTCTCTCTAACCACGTTTTTCATTTCCAGGACTTAGACTCATTACCTCCCATTCTCATCTATTATGTATCAGTCACTGTTATCAATTTCACCTCATTTAGAAAATTTTTTTAAAAAGTGCAGTCCTTATGGTGAACATTCTTAAACTAACTTAGTTGAACTACTGTTTAGCTTAAAGATGGCTTCAGAGGATAATTTTGGTTCTATGGTTTAAAGATTTTCTCAGAACAATCAATTTGGGGATTCTTCCAGTTTCAATCAGTCTAGTAAGTCTGGGTTTTATAAGAATTTGAAATTCTCTTCAGTAATTTTCCCCCTTTTAGTCAGGTTCATCTATGGGTTCCTTGATCAAAATGTTCAGTAATGGTAGCTGGGCACCATACAATTCTTCTGGTCTCACAGCAAGGGAGATAGTAGTTCATCGAGGCATTTAGATCTGCATTCTAGTTCCTTCTCTAATTTCTTAGCTCTCTTTCTTCTGCTGCTGCTCCAGGAAAATAGAAATCAATTTTTGTGTCTTGGACGGACTTTTAAGACCTCAGGTACTACTCAGCAGGCTAGGGAGTGGAAGAATAGCACTAAGCATAGTATTAGGTTAATTGACTGCACAGTCCCACAAAGCTATTACCCTGAACCTTCTAACCAACACAACTAACCGCGTGAGGTATTGGGACATACGTAAGTAATACCAGACACTTTAGCCTTTCTCTCTCTCTCTCTTTCAGTCTATCTCTCTGTATCTCTTTTTGTGGGGGATGCAATGAGGCAGTTGTGTTGGTGTTAAAAATTTGCATATTATACAATATTCACCCTTTTTGTGGTATACAACCTAGCAATATTGTTTCATTCATCACATTGTGCCACCATGATCCTTTGATATGCTGAGTTTGCATAAGGATACTTATAAAATATCATTCTATGTACTTCCACAGATGATTATAGTCATCTGGAGTATATTCTGAGAGTGCTTAGTTATTAGGACTCAAACAAAATCCAGAACTCTGTCAACTTCCTTATGTCACACTTTCTCCTTGGACATATCTGTATCTGATAAGGTCAAAGCTCCTTCTGACAGGCAAAGGCATTTTACAGTTTACTATTTCCTTTTGGTCAGTATCGTCTCACCCGAATGTGCTCCTGAGCATCTGCAGCATGACACATTACTTAACAACATTCCTCATTCTACTCAGTCTCCTTGAAAGTGCACATAAACTTTATTTTCACCATTGGGCAGAGTGTTTTGTTTCTTGGTATTATCTTTTAGGTAAACTATATCCATTTGAGGGACTATTTTTTATTATGTTACATATTTGCAAACAATATTTCTGACACCATGCAGGTTTATTTTTGTTTTTTGTTTACTTGTTTCTGCTTACATTATGAACTGAAATAAATAATTCCCACTAAGTCATACCCACAGTCATGGTGACAAATGAATTCACTAGCAAACATATCACAAACATATCACAAAGACCAATGCAATGCAAGGACCTTCCTCCAGAGCTGACAGAGAGAGAGAAAGACTTCATTCCCCTGGAGGCAGCACACTGAATTCAGACTTGTAGCCAACTAGACTGTGTGAGAATGAACTTTCTTTATTAAAGCCGTCCATTCATGGCGTTTCTGTTAGAGCAGTACCAGAGGACCAAGGCACATACTCACCCAGGAACTTCTTAATATCAGAGAATAGGCAGACCCGTAAAGGGACATTGCTTTAGGTGGAAGGGCACACTCTTCTCGCAGCCTACTATTTCGCTTTCTGTTTGATAGACTAACAGTAAAGGACCTTTCAAAGGAAGAAAGAAAGATAAGAACAGCAACTATCCTTTGAGTATATTGTATTCAGTAGTGTCTTCCTTTTGAAAGACATCTGCCATTTCTTTGAACCCATTTGCCAGCCATTTACAAGATCTCCCCACATTTTAAAAAACAACAATAAATCTTATGCCAAAAGAGAGCCTACACTCCAATATCCAAATGTCTTCCATTTTTATTATGCTGTGCTTTAATGCATGAAGCTTTGAGTTATGTTTCATTTCTATATCTAAAGTGAAGCAGTTTGCTTCATGCCCACAGAAGCAGTGCCTTAGTCACCTGCTACTTCTCCAACATAAATACTACAAGTGAATGGCTTTAGCGAAGAAAGTTTATTCTTACACAGTCCAGTAGGATAGAAGTCAGAATTCAGGGTGCCAGCTCCAGGGGAACCCACTACCTCTGTGTCAGCTCTGGAGGAAGATTCTTGTGTTGCATTAGTCTTTCTTTGGTCTGAGAGCATCTCAGACCAGGAACTTCAGGTCCTAAGGATGCAGTCTGCTCTTGGTGCTGCTTTCTTGATGGTATGAGGTCCCCAATTCTCTGCTTTCTTCCCTTTACTTTAATCTTTTGTAGGGTGAAAGGTGGCATGAGCCGCACTCCAGGGAAACACCCTTAGTGAATGTCTTGTGGTCCCACTGTAATCCTTTAACACAATCCAGTCTATTAAGGTTTACAGCATAGGAAAATCACAAAACTGAGGACAGTCACATGATACTGAGAATCATGGCCCAGCCAAATCGCTACACACAGTTTTGGGAGGCCACAAGTCAATCCATGGCAAGTAGCAATCAAGAAGTCAAAGGACATGTTGCACTGGGCAAATTGGTTGCAGAAGACTTTGTTGAAAAGCAAAGATATCACTTTGAGGATTAAAGTGCCTCAGACTCAAAACTTGTTTTTTCAACTACCTCATATCCATGCAAAAGCTGGACAATGAATAATGAAGACTGAAGAACTGATGCCTTTAAATTATGGTTTTGATGAAGAATATTTAATATACCATGGAGTGCCAGAAGAATAAACAAATCTGTCTTGGAAGAAATAGAAAAAAGTGCTCCTGGGAAGTGAGGTGGTTGAGAGTTCATCTCGATTACTATGGATATGTTATCAGGTGGGACCGTTTCCTGGAGAAGGACATCATGCTTGATACAGTCGTGAGTGAGAGAGAAAAAGCAACACCATCAACCAAATGAATTGACACAGTGGTTGCAACAATGGGCTCAAGGGTAGCAACGATTATGAGGATGGCACACAACCCAGCAGTGTTTTGTTGTGTTGTATGTGTGGCTACTATAAGTTGGGACTGCTTTGACAAAACTTAACAACAACAACAACAAAAAAGGAGAGTATTTTCTTAGTAACATGGTAGACCAGTCCTGCAAACAGAATTTCATCCTCTTGATTCCTATTAACCAAGGGAACATTCTTGTAAACAAGGATTTACAAGGTAGTTCAAAGAAGTTCACTTAACCCCAAATGAGTATCCTGAGCCCTTTCATGTCCAAAACATTTTCTGTATTTCCAGAATTGCACAAATGCCTTTGAACAAATCATCTTCCTTGACCCTTAGAACCCTGAGGTAATTGCTGTTGCCCCCACTGTGTAGATGAGAGAACTCTAGCTCAGAACTGTGCTACCAGTCACTTTGGGGTCCTTAAGAGAGCATAGTTGTGTAATAATTCAAGTGATAATATGAATTGTTTAAACTAAAAACACGGACAAGATGATCACGTCTACCAGCACTGGTGAACAGAAATAGTAGGAGAAACTCAGGAGTGCTATGAAGCCTTAAGGTGGGTGATGGAACTGGTCTGGAAAAGGCCAAACCAGTGTCAGAAGGAAGCCTATCTGACTTCTAGGCTCTGCAGCTCCCTGACCTCCAGGCAGGAGGTATGTAGACAGGATGCAGCTTTCCCACTGAGAATGGAAGAAGGGGGCCCGAGGAGGATGTGTTCCTCAGCAACTGTGGCTGCAGCTGAGAGCGGTGGCACAGAGCTCACAGACAGGTTTAGGGTCACATCAAGTGAGTATGTGCAACCAGGAGACTCGTTTTTTAGCTGAGTACTTCTAAATCAGGGACTGTTTATGAATGCAAATTACTGCTGATTCAGTTAATACTTGGCTACTGAAATGTTTCTCAGCTTCATGTGTGTCTATACATATTCGGACACGTACAGAAATATATTACACATACATTCATAATAATGTGTCAAAGTAGGCGACTGCTCCTATTTTAGCACTCACTTGACTGACAAGTGGTCCACTGTTGTGTATCACACCAGTTCATCAGGGCATTCTGTCAATCGATACATATGTTTCAGGAAAACTGAAAAGGATAAATGGAAGCACTCCAAGTATCAGACCTTTTTGTTTTTCATATTCAGCAAAGACCTTGTGTATAGCTGAATATTTTTAGTTTTTCAGTTTAGGGAACTAAAAAATAAACGCATACTTAAGAGTTGGATCTCTGCATTCAGGTAAATATCAAGAAATAAAATGGACATTTATTAAAGTAATTATAACCAGCAATGTGGTCCTAAGAAAGTCTTTCATCACAGTTAACTGTAAACAGACAAAGCATTTCTATTTTAATCATATTGCTAGTGAAATGTGTCTTTGTTGCGTGCGTGTGTCCTTTTTATTTTGTTTTTCTCACTTGGTTGGTATATCTTTACTGTGTATTAGTCATTATATATCTCCTAATCATCCGCTCTTTGAGCTTCTCTCAGTATCGTTGTTTCTATCACCCTTCAACAATCTGATTGTGCCTCTAACCCCCCCCACGTTCCTGACAACTTCACTTCCTTCGATCCAGCCTGCCTGCCTGCCCTCCTGCCTCCCCTTTTATAGCATTCTCTGTCCGTCTGTCCCTTGTCTTTTCTTCTTTCTCATGTTATCTTTCTCTTGTCTCCACATTTGTACTCAAATGTTCATACTTGAGTAGTACACTCCTACTTTATTCATATGGTACTAATTAGACTTTCCCATTTCCTGGTCTTCATTAAAACCCCACTAAAGTACCTTGTTTTTTTAGCTTAATGTGGCCCTGCCTTCAGTGTTTCTGGAGTGATTCCCCACAATGACAAGAATGCTTCAAACCTCATCATGACTTAATAGTTTTTACTTTTTAGTCAATGAGATCAATTTTCATTGATAAGAATGTATCTGCAGCAGGCATATAAATAGGGACTTAGTATTTGATATATTTGGATGTGGTGAGTAATAGAGACAATTTTTGTTTTAGGTTGTCAGTAATAAATAAGTTGTTTTATCCTGAGTTGTTTGGCTATTTCACATTATTTTGAAAGTAGTACAAGAATTTTTTTGAATTATTTCATTGTTTTTGTTCAAGACTAATTTACAGCAGATGTTATTCTAGGTATATTTTTTGATTACCCTCTCCCTAATCACTGTCACTCTGTCTTGAGACTTCCATTCAAAAATGATACTGATTACATGTAGAAATTTTTTAATTTGCAAATGTTTTCTTGTGTATACTGGTTCTAAAGTCTATTCAGAAACCTCTACTCAAACTTAAAGTTTTATCCTGGTTATTGAATAATTGCAATTCACTTTGAACTCCAAACTTCATGACAAAGTTTTTGTTTCTCCTTTTCTTAGAGCTAAACAGAATGCAAGGGAGTCTTGGTCTTCCCTACAGAGAGTGTCTGAGGTAGTAGTACTTAGGCAGGGGCTGCCAGGGAGTCCCATGCGCTGTCTAGATATCAGGTACAGAGACATACATGCACCCTGTCACACAAGTCTAGCACAGATAGTCATAAAGCGAAGTAAAATGTAATGTATATTTAATGAAGGAATCAGTGAAGCTTTCTTTATCATTTACTGTGATTTGAAATTCCTATGAAAAATACCGGTTATATTTGACATTTCTTTTTCTTTCAAGTTTGAGGTTTGGATCCTTGTCCTCCAGGGAAAGCCTAGCCCTGTAGGGCTGGTACCTCCACCGAGTACAAGGTAACCTCAGTGAAGCAACAGCTCCTCCCCATTCCCTTGTTAGACAGTACTAGCCTTTTTGATTTATTTAATTTAACCATTTTTACGTGCATCTTCTGGAACAAAATTTCTGCTCGTAGCCCAGTTGTTAACTCAAATGAGATAAAGAAAACCTTGTGCTAGAGAAATTGGAGGACAAATTTCTTCTAAAACTGAGTACTGGTGAATTCACACACAAAAATTGTGAACATAACATAGTCTTGTTGCATAGTAACTTGATGTGCAGAAAGAAATCATACAACTTTTATCCTCATTTTCATGGAATTTCATAGCTTTCAGTGATGAATTTTTGGGATAGGTTAGCAATACAACTTCAAGTAAAACATAAGAATTCAGATTATCAACCTAAGCAAAAAGAATAATTTTATATTCAATCCTATAGATGTATTTAACTTGTACTATGAAGGTTCTATAACACAATCACATTTAACTTTTTTAGCAAATACAGTTTTTATAAAGTAGTGAACCATAGGTTGAACAAAATATGCAAAAGTATTTAAGTTTTTTTTTTTGATTAGGGTTTATTTTAAATATACCCTCCTCCAATAAATTATTTTAATCAGGCAAAAATTCAGCAACTCTGTGAATTTCATTTTTTTAATTTTCCTGTGATCAAAATAAAATAATTTATGCCGAATATTTCTTGATATTTTTAGCATCATATGTGGTTTCACAAAATGAATATAAAGCTGCATATATTTCACTGTTTTATATACCTCAGAGAAAGTATTTTGAAGCATTACTCAATAAATTAAAATGACGATGGGGTTTTAAAGCTAAAAACCAAACCCAATGCCTTCAATTAATTCTGACTTGTAGTGACCCTGTAGGCAGAATAGAACTGTGCCACAGAGTTTCCAAGGAGTGCCTGGTGAATTTGAGCTGCTGACTTTTTGGTTAACAAATGTAGCACTTCACCACTAGCCACCAGGTTTTCCAGTGTGGCATTATGAGGGATAACTTAGCAGCAAACAAGTCACCTTTTCTGATGAAACTGTTTTTGAATTCTTTTAGTGTCTTTATTCTAAAATCCAGATTACGTCCGACTGTTGCTATCTTTGATTTTCCAATTCTGTCTTAGTATATCCAGCTTGTACTCTTTTGGGGAGATCTGTATTATCCATCACATTATGACTCTGAGGAAGTCAGTGAGCTACGTGGACTTGCCAGTGAAGTTCACTAACTCATACTAGAAAAAGTGCTATAAACCTCCTTGGTGAATACCACTACAGTCACCTTTGAAGTACTCCCCTTGGGAAGCTATACACCAACACCAGTGCCTAGGCCACCCCTCAAATCAACTCTGGAACTCTTTTTCTGGAATAACCACCAGAGCTGTCGTGGTAATACTCTTCCTTGATATAGTGAATGTCATCAAAACATCTTCCTTCCAGTGTTTCCTGGTGGCCTAGTAGTTAAGTGCTATGTTGCTAACCAAAAAGTCAGCAGTTCAAACCTACCAGGTGGTCCTTGGAAAGTCTGTGGAGCACTTTTACTCTGTCTTGTAGGGTCACTATGAGTCAGAATTGACTCGAAGGCACTAGGTTTGGTTTCAGTTTTTATCTTTGGATAAAGGAAAAAGTCACTGGGGGCTAGATCAGGTGAGGAGGAAGGCTGTTCCGGTACAGTTATTTATTTACTGACTAAAAACTCCCTCACAGACAATTATAAAATTAAGTTCGCAAACTTAATTGCTTTGAAGGATAGACTAGGCGCTGGTGTTGGTGCATAGCTTCCCAAGAGGAATGCTTTTAAGGTGACCCTAGTGATATTCAGCAATGAGGTATATAGCATGTAGAACAATTAATTAAGTGCGTGGACTTAATTGCCAGATCTCCTATTTATATAATGTAAGCTAGGCTTTGACTTAGACAGCCACTAAGTCAAGTAGTGAAGGAGTTTGGGAGTAAATGCTGGCATACTTAGTTTGAGGAAATTTATATCGTGTATTAGACGTACTCCAAATTTAAGTATTATATTTCATGTTTTAGATAATGACTAAATAGTTGCTTCTTCAAAACTTGGGTTCATGTCCAAGCTGTTTTATATTTCTGGAGACTAGAATTTGGGATCAATCCATTAATAATGTCATGGTTATTTGGTGCATCCTTTTGTAGAACAATTAGAATTTCTTGGCTCCTTCATTACCACTCACTTATCTGACCTCTGTTTTTTGGATGTCTTGCAAAAGCACACCCTTGGTGCCAAGGAAGCTGAACACAAAAGCATGCAATGAACCCTTTAGGATGGGTAGTGCCATCATCAGAATGTTCAATGGTAGTGTTACGATACATCAGCTGGGAAAAAGCAGTCCCCTAGATTCACGTTTGCACTGAAATCCTTCTTTATGTGCTTATATCTGGGACTGAGCTTCCACAAACATTGACTAAGCACTTTACTAAGACACAGGCCTTATACACAGGACACATAAAAATGGAAAAGATACAGTCTGTTTTCTTGCAGATGCTGTAAAGTTACTTGGAGACACAGCTATAATATTACATTCGAGGTAAATACTAAATGACACACGTTGGCGATGGTGCCATCTATGACATAACAATGGAAAATGTGATCACGGTACAGAGAAGGGCAGAAGAAGTTTATCACAGCGTTATCAGTTTTACTTACCTATTCATGATGCAGAGGAAGACTTTTTAAACTATAATGTGGTTTTCAGTGACAACTATTTTATGAAAAATCGGTTGTACATATTATGCAATTAAATTATCATTCATAAATCTTAGCCACAATTAAGTGGCTAAGGAAAAACGTCTTTTAGCTTTGTCGTTATAGTAAAAATGAACTCCCCCGTAAACCACAGGTCATCAAACAACCTTGGCAGTGGAGTCAGTGTCCTATGACGGCAAACCAACTGCCAATAAATAGCAGCAGCTTACTAGATGCCAAATTTATGAGATGAGTAACAGGAGAAGCTTAAATTATGGGTTTACTGTTTGAGAAACTGTAGCCTGATGTACTCTATAAATGTAAGTGTGCCCACAAAGTTTCTGAGACAGAACTGAGAGAGTTGGCTCATGAATTTCAGGGATCATTCCTACAGAGTGAGCAGTGTCTCAACAATTTTCAGTGATAAAATAAATTTGTCGTCTGTGGCAGCCCATTAACTCTATTACAAATCATGAGGTCTGTTTTCAGTGAACGTATGCTATTAACTTTTCTATAGGGTTGTGTCTGATATACTAAAAATATTTTCAAAGTGCACATTTGTCCTATAGCCACAGTATACCAAGGGTTAGGGTTACAGAAACTAAAATGACCCCCTCCTCGTACTAAACCAAATACAGACAGAACAAGCATTTCATCAAATATATCATTGTGTCTAAGGGGGAAAAAATGAGTACACTTGATCCAGACGTTTAGGCTAATCTGTTCATTTTGGAAATGTATAGTGGGAAAATACTGAAAATTCAGCTTCCTAAGGCATAACGTTGGTGTAGTGATTAAATGCTATAGCTGCTAACCAGAAGGTTGGCAGTTCACATTTGCCAGATGCTGCTTGGAATCTCTATGGGGGCAGTTCTACTCTGTCTATAGGGTCGCTATGAGTCAGAATAGACTCAACAGCAGTGGGTTTGGTTTTTGGTTTTAAGCCATAACATTAAGAATTTGCTTTTTCAATTTTTCTTAAAAAGGGGATTCTTAGATTTCAGTGAGACATAATTCAGATCATTAAAAACAATCTTACTCATCTGGCAAAAAAAAAAAAAAAACAGGAGTATCCACCTTCCTCTGCCTACCTCTTAAGACTCCTCACAGATTGCTAGTATTTCTTTACTCAAAATTAATTGAATATTCTCTCTTGTCAGCTATTACTGCCTCATGAGATTACTTTCCCTTTTTGGATTGACAAATGAGAACACATCTCATATTTTGTGTGTGTGTTTTGTTTTACTGAGCTAACAGTCTTTGGAAGTCACTGTAATCAGTAAATTCTTTTCGGACTTAAAAAATTGGATATGTAATGGTACAGAGTTACTATGGGTGAATATCCCAGTGGAGCAATATGAAAAAACATATCAAACCAATCCATATATTGTCATACAAACTAATGTAATTTTCCCCATCAGTGTTCTAAGTTAGAGCATGAGTATCTTTAGTTTTCTAAGTGGTTAACATTGAATTCTGTCTTCACTTCCTTGTTTCAAATGGAATAAAAGCAAACCCACCTACCATGGCCAAGGCTGTGTGTCCTGAAGGTTTTCAAATTACCCCTCCAGGGTAAAGTTCTGATGGCTCACTGGCTTCCTTAAGAAATGGTGCCATAGCTGGGGCTTAGCATTTATTTCTTTTGCTGGCAGGTTGAGCACTGGGCTGCGGAAGTAGCTAAGTCAACTTAGTAGAAGCCCCATGTTGTTGGGCTCCACTCTTGCCATTAAGGCTACTCCATCAGTGATACTAACGCGCTATCTAAGAAGACTGAAAACAGAGGCTACCTGACATTACCTGCCTAGTTCATGCTGTCTGGTTGTTCTCTGCCTCTTCCTCAAACCTTCTTGTTCCTAATCTTCTAGCTACACCATTTATCAACTTGTCTCAGGCTAACTAACTAAGCTATTCTTTGCCCTGGTCCTTATATTTTCTTTCTGTGGCCACTTTTTTCTTCACACAAAGGGAATCACAAGATGCCCACGGGGAGACTTCTTCTTTTCTTTTTAGGTGCCCCTAACTGCCTTCAGGTACTAGAAGCCCATTTTCATTTCTCAGTCATAAATTGAGTGCATTACATTTGTAAACGAAGTTTAAACTTTTTCTTTCTTTATCAGCTGATATCAGGAACATGGCAATTGAGGGAGAGGCACTGCCATAATGGAGATGAATGTCATGGGAGTCCCAACCACCTCGTCTTGCAGCCTCCTTAGTCTGTCATAGACCTACTTCAGCCTCATTTTGGCCATACCACTTCCATCACATGATGGATTGTCTGTGGGCATACCTGACAGTATGAGTTGGTGAAGCTAATAGAATCCACCTCATGGCTGTCAGCTCTAGTTAGGGTTTCATTCTCTACTTGTACTCCGGATCATCCTCAGAGCTGTTTTTCAAATAATGTATAATTTTCCATTGAAAAATCGCTTGACCCTTCTCCATTTTCCTTGGGGCTTCTGTTTTCATGCTTCGTTAGATCTTACCACAAACTCCATGGACCTCTTTTCCTATCAATTCATTGTTAAGTCAGTTCCAGTTCATAGCAACCCTATAGGATAGAGGAGAACTTCCCCACTGGGTTTTCAAGGAGGACCTGGTGGATCTGAACAGCTGACCTTTTGGTTAGTCATTGAGCTTTTAAATTCTGTGCCACCAAGGCTCCTCTTTTTCTACAAGACAATTTTAATTCATTCCACAGGGTCTACAAATGTGGAGAGTCCAAGCAACATGATAACCTGCAGGGAGCCCGGACATGATACAAAAACTCTTCCTGTTCAAAGTGGCTGTCTCCCTTGTCATTCAATGAATGGGTCTCAGCATTCCCAAGTATGGAATATATTGTCTCCCAAAACCCAAAAGATCTGATCAGTCACTGTGTTTCTTTTTCAGCAGTGCAAAATGCATAATGCAATGATTTTTCCATTATCATAAATGAATATATTGCAGTGTTCTCCAGACCAGTGAATCTCTAAAAAACGTCACTGATATGATGGGACCTAGCATCTCTTACGTATTCTCCACCCTCTGTAGAAAATGTATCTTGCCAAAATCTTCAAAATGCTTGCCACTTGTGATCTCACTCACATGACGTCTTCAGTGTAAAATAGCCGACATGATGTTCCATTGATGTCCAGGTTCTGGAGGTCCTTTCAGACTACAGTATGACTGAGAACAGAGAGCTAGCATAGTCCTCACCTAGACCGTCAGTGTGTGATCTCTTCCTGTTGTGAAAATACTAATTTTGCTTCCTGGTGAAAATGGAAAAGAACGCATTTACCATGCTAATGATTGCAAAATGCATGCCTGAATCTGTATTTATCTATAGAACAAAGATAACCACACTTTGGCATAGCAGCTGCAGTTGGGGTTATTAGCCATTTGAATTTGTGGTCTACAGTCAGCCTCGAAGATCAGTCTTACAGGATCTGAATTGGTGAGTGAAATGCAAAAAAGGATAGGGACCTCAAATTCTGCATCCTTAGGTTTTAAGGGTGGCACTAACATTTGCTATTTCCTCCAAGATACAATATTTGGATTTTACTATTTTGGTAATGAAAAGAGGGAAGTCTTAGAGTTTTCCACTAGGGGTTTCTCACTTTATTTGTTCTTACCCAATTGCCAAGAAATCAGTATATGTCTGTACCAATTATACATGCAGAGACCAAGGATATTACCACTAGGGGTAGATAGGTTCGTGGGGCCAGGACACCCACAGAAAACTCAACCTAGCCTGGAACTCCACGTATGATCTGAGCCATATTTTCCTGTTTTAACGCAGGGGCTGTGGTGAAGCTTCAGTCTCTGGGTATCAACACTGACTCTGTGTACAATGTCCTTGAAATGCCTGTTACCCTTTGTCCCCAGGATAACTATTGCTCAAGTAAATGGCCTTAGGTCCTCATTGGAAAGCACTGGGAAGAATCATAAATGTATGTACTTGAATGGTGTTGCAGGGGCCTTCTGCATGGGGACCTGACCTTCATTCAGATATGTGGTTGCAGGTCTGAAAAGGACTCAGGCTCAGAGACTTGGCAAGGGATAATGACTTTTTATTGAGATGGATAAGCTATCTTTCTAAAATGCCCCCTTCTCTGAACCATTTGATCCCTCCCTGACCATTGCCATGACAATTCTGGAATTTCTAATTAGGGTGAACGTTTCATTTTTCTAGGCTACCATGAGTCAATCTAGTGGCAGATTGGTCCCATCTTCCTGGGTCCTTGACAGAAAGTTGAATTGTTCCACATCTATAAACTTTCCCTTATCCCATTTAATATTCTGTCTGTTCCACTCAGCACTCCCAGGATCTGGCCTATGTAGGCTTTTCCAGCTTCTGCCAGAGCATACTAGCTAGATCCTGCAGCTTCCTTGGCATATGGACCCTTTGGGATTTTCCTTGTACACAGCCATGTTTCTGTAAATAATGATAGTTTTGTCTCTTCTTTTCCAAGCATTGTACCTTTGGGCTTGTTGTTGTTTGTTTTGTTTGCTACCCTCTCAGTTCAAAGTCATGCTTATTGTTTCCTTGCAGTGAATATATGCTATTCCGACTAATGACAAGAAAATTAGTAGGAACACCTGCTTGGACTTTTCCATGAGAAGGTTGGAGCAAGTATACGGCTTCCTTGGACTCTGAGTTTCAAATACTCCATATATTTTTCTGTTTTATTATTTTGGTGCTATGTATATACGTATCATTACATCTTAGTGATATGTATCTCCTGGTAGTCTACATTGGTAATGTATTGCTGAGAAGAAAAGCTTGAATAATTTCTGGAGCCCAGTGCTTATAAAATATATTTTAAAGATTCACAATCTACTAATTTTCTAAAAATGGACAGTACAATGAATTTGATGTCTAAACATGATGTCTAGCAACACATCTATTGTTAATGTTATCTAATCTTGGTTTACCTCAATCATTATTTAAATAAAAATTTCAATTATACATTGTCATCAAAGAAAATACCATTTTCAGTTATAGTCCAGGTTTCTAGACTGAAGCGTTTCTCAAATATGTAACTAAAAAGTTTCTCTAAGGTAAAAACACAACTCTTTCAAAGATATTTTAATGCCATCAAAAGTGCAAACGTGAAATGTGGTGCTGAGAGGTATTTGGTACACTGACAAAGTTCCCTAGAGGACTTGGGAGGCTGAAAGCAACAGTTTGAATAGAATAATAAATGCAGGATGAGAGTATTTTTCTCTTTCTTTCTCATCTGCTAGAAAAATATAGATAATAGAGCTCATTTTTTGCTTTAGCATTTCAGAGCTCCGCAGATGGGAAAATACAGCCCAGTGGAAATTATTTCTGGCAACCTTGAGAAGCTATGTTAGCATTTTGTGGCATTTCTTTTAGTGACATGTAAAGCATGGCCTTCCCTCATTGCAGCGTCAGAGTGAAGTGTCACATCAAAGCCAAAATAGTGCATCCTCAGGGAAAACTGGAAAAAGCGAGCATTTTTCAGACACACACAAAGGGTAATATTTATTATGAAGCCTTCCATTTCAGTTCCAAATGCTGCCTGGGCCATGGATATCTGTGTAGTGGAGAAATGCACAGAATGTGAGATTCAAAGTGTATGTTGTGTGTAAATCTAGAGGAATTTATGTAAATGCAAATAATATATAAAAAGTGAAGTGAGTTACTGACATACATGCATGCATAAATCTACATAACACGTCAGGGAGGGAGTTGAGATGGTGCATTGTTGCAGCACCCCACTGGTGCAGATGGAATCCCATCACACAGAGCTACGAGTTACCTATCTTGTCACCACCAGTACATATGCCATCTGCCTTGTCCATGGCATAGAATATAGAAATTATTATCCCTGTTTTATAAGGAATGTGATGTTCCAGATTTCATTATTTGACAGAACTTGCACAGTTAATATTACCTAGCCAAAAGCCAAGCTGAATAAATTACAATATTTGATACTAGTAAGTATATTAATAAAGGCATCTTAGGTAATATTCTCATGAGAGATGCCTTTATTAATATACTTACTAGTATCAAATATTGTAATTTATCTTAATCTTGCACTTTCTTCTTTTACAATCTATTTTACTGTTGTTGAGAATATACACAGCAGAATATATACCAGTTTGTTTCTACATGTACAATTCAGTGACTTTGATTACATTTTTTGAGCTGTACAACCATTCTCCTCTTTTTCTGTTTTTCCTCTGTTAACAAAACTCACTGCTCCCTGAGGTTCCTATCTAATTTTTCAAATTGTTATTGTTAATCTGGTCCCATTGGGGTTAATCCTAAAAGAGTATAATACTCAAGGCAAATATTCTTTACTAGTTAAGCTAAACTACTTTGGGTTTAAAAAAAAGAAAACTTCAGGGTTTTTGATTTAAGGTTTGAAGATTATCTCACAGCAAGAGTTTTCAGGGTTCATACAGCCTCCATGGCTCCAGAAATATTGGAATCCATGAGAATTTGAAATTATTTTCTGTAATTTCTCCCTTTGATCAGGATTCACCTACAGACTCTTTGATCAAAATGTTCAGTACTGGTAGCCTGGCAGCATTCAGTTAGGCTCTCATGGCAACAGGGCAGTTGCTGCGGAGGTCATTAGCCCCATCCCGCTTGCTTGTCTGGCTCCTGACTCGTATTCTTCCTGTATCACTCCAGGTGAACGGAAAAGAAATTTTTCTTACATGGCCATTTGAAAGCTTTTAAGACCAGTGGACTTGGAGGTATAACAGAAACACTAAAAGTGTTATTTAGCCAATTAACTACGATGTTCTCTGAAACTATAACTCTAAACCTCAAAATCAAGAAACCAGTCTTATGAAGTATTTGATTATACATAAGCAGCCCCAGCAGGTACTTCTTGTTTTTTATTTTGTTTTATTTTTTTGTCTTTTTGTCATTGTAAATGTGTCTATCACACAACTTTTTTCAATTACACTTTTAACAGGTGTACAACTTATTAATAGCAATTTCATTAATTGACTGTGCACCCCTACCCTTGATCAATGCACTTTTTCTATCACTATAAACCAAAAACTCAGTACTCCATAAGCAATAACCACCCTTTCCCCACCCACCCCTATAACCTCTGCTAGACTTTAGTTTTCTGCATTTATCTTTTCTTGTCTTTTTATACAAGTGTGGTCATTTAAACTGTGTCCTTTTGAGATTCACTTATTTCATTCAACATAATGTCTTCAAGCTCCATCCATACTGCAGCGTGTGTCAGCACTTCATTTATCTTTCTGGTGAGTGGTATTCCATTGAATGTACGTACACAATGTTGTTTGTCCTTTCATCTGTTGATGGACATTTAGCTTCTTTTCACCTTTTGGTTATTGACAGTGCTGCTGTAATGAACACTGATGTACAGGTACCTGTTTTAGTCTCTGCTTTCAAGTTTTTAGGTACATACCTAACCGGAGTTGCTGAATCATATGGTAGTCTGGCTTTTAGTTTTTTGAGGTTGTAGTACTTTGCATTCCCATCAGAAATGGATAAGGGTTCCAATTTCTCCAGATCCTTGGTGACATTTATTATTTCCTTTTTTTTTTTTTTTAATCTTAGCCTTCCTAATGGGAGTGAAATGGTATCATTTTGTAGTTTTGATTTTCATCTCTCTGTTGGCTTATGATGTGGAGCATAGTTTTGTTTGTTTGGTGGCCATTTGAATGTCCTCTTTGGTGAACTGTGTATTCAAGTTCTTTGCTCATTTTACGGTTGGGTTTGTCTTTTTGTAGTTGTTGAAGTTTTAAATGTACTTCAGTTGTTAGATATGTGGTTTTTAAAGATACTCTCACAGTTGGTAGCTTGCCTTTTCTCTTTTTTGCTAATGTATGTTTTTCTGTTTTTTTAAAAAAAAGTGTATTGATTAAGTGAAAGTTTACAATCCAACACAATTTTCTACGTAAAACCCCAAGTACACACAGCTCTGTAACTCTGTTTGCTCTCCTCACTGCTGAAACCAGCACTGAAGCCAACACTTAGGAAAAAGAATGGACTGGTCTTGGGGACACAGAGTGATGCATGTGGTGTGTGTATTTTATGGTTTAATATACACATGAGGCTGTCCCACTGGTTTCTTTTTAGAGGGGAGAGGAGAGGTTGGAGAGGAAGGGACAAATGTTGGTTGAGTAGATGCTGCCATATTTTTGATGAATGGAAATTTTTTGTTTTTATGAATTCCCATTTATCTATTTTGTCTTTTGTTTGTTCTTTTTCTGTCATATTAGATAATCCATTGCTAAAAGCCAGGCCTAACAGCATTGCCCCTGCATTTTCTTCCAAGAATTGCATAGTTTTAATTTGCACATTTAACTCTAAACTGGCACTTTCAATAAAACTTGACATAGAACCATTATCCTACGCTTGGAGAGTTATTATTTGGACCCAAATCTTGGACTTTATTTTTGTTATCACTACATGTTATCCTATTAGGTTTACTTCCATTGCTACAGTCTTTGACCCTTTTTTCACATCGTGTCTTTCATCACCACAACTCAGTATCAGATTCAGAATGAAGAATGCCTTGTATAATCCTCCTTCATCGTTGCTTTCGGTGAAGGCTTGTAGGAGTTTTCCTTCCAGTGAGAGCTTGCAAGTTCATCCAGGTACTGTTCCACTTAATGCCAAATGTATATAGAAATGGCTATACTCATTTTTCAGATCTGGCATCTTGTAGGAGAGAGCAGGAAGTTTGGAGCTGGCGGACTAAGTGTGAGGTCTACTAATTTCAAGTTATATGATTTTGTAAATAAAATGCAATAATAATTCTAACAATTTAAGTTTGCAAAGATTGTTCAGGTTGTTAAGTTCCGTTCTTCACTGTGATCATCAAAGAAATAAATGATATATTTATGATGTGCTAGTTCTTTGTTAACCCCAACCACATCCCACAGGTCCCACTGCTAACAAATTTGTATTGGTAAACTTCTTAGCCTTATTCCTCTTATCACTATTGTATTCATATCTCTACAACTTTTAGAATCCACTTTCTCTCTCTGCTTTAATATCTGAGTGACATTTTTCTCTCATTTTCTCTAAATCTCCTTATTTCATGGTAATGGTTTAGTTATCTATATTTACTACGAGTCTTTGGTGGAAATACACTTGATTTAGATTTTAACTGTGTTAGGAAACCTCTTGAACTCCTTTGACTGTGCCTGGGAGTTTTATCCCTTTTGGGTATGTTTCCCTACCACTTCTTCAAATGGTGCGGTGGTTAAGTGTTTCAGCTACTAACCAAAAGGTTGGTAGTTCAAATCCACCAGGCACTCCTAGGAAACTCTATGGGGCAGTTCTACTCTATCCTGTAGGGGTGCTATGAATTGGAATTGTGTTTGGATTTTTGTTTGTTTCTCTTTCAGAATGGTCAGTCTCTTTGACAAAGAATGCAAAAGTGAGGGCCGTTCTTCTTCTGTGTTGACACCATTAACTACTGTCAAATTGACCCCTGCTCACGGTGATCTTACATGTTACCTAAAGAAATGTTGCTGTTCCTACACTGTCAATGCATTATAATTCATGCGTTGTAGATTTACATTTTCCTTGAAAAATTGTGTGTGTGTGTGTGTGTGTGTGTGTGTGTGTGTGTGTTGAATAACTGGCAGAAACAGTCTTCTCTTTCTGCATAGTCTTATAGAGGATTATTTACTTTTCATTCTTTTACATTTCATAACAGCTAATTCTTTTTAAATAGGCTTCATTTAGCAAAGCTATTACAAATTTAAAGAGAAATTATGCAGAAAGTATAGAAAATTTTTATATACCACTGTTCACCTTGCACACTGCTTTTGTTAATAACATCATGCGTTCATATAGTAACATTGTTAAAACTGATCCAATATTGATACCTTACTATCAACCAGAGCCTATAGTTTACATTAGGGATCACTCTTTGTATTATATGGAGCCCCTTGATATCTTAAGCAGTTAAGCACTCAACCGTTAATTGAAATGTTGGCAATTCAAACCCACTCAGAGGCACCTTGGAAGGTAGGCTGATGATCCACTTCTGAAAAGTCACATCCTTGAAAACCTTATGAAACAGTTTTGCTCCTCATACATGGGGTTGCCGTGAGTCAGAATTTACTCAATAGCGATGAACGACAAGTTCATGTTGTATAGTTCTTTTGGGTTTTGACAAATGCTTAATATCATGTATTCACCACTATAATGTCAAGTAGAATAGATTCACTGCCCTAAAATATGTCCTGTGTTTCACATATTGATTCTTCCCTTCTCCAATGGAACCTCTGGCAAACACTGATTATTTTGATGTCTGTGTAGTTTTGAGAATAAATTTTAGTTGTCTAGCTTTTAATTTTTGAGAAAGTTATTTTATGTTATTTAATATGACTGAGTGAAAATGTACATTCCCGTATAAATTTACACGCCCACCTATGTGCAGCTTCCACTGGTCTCCCTGTCCCATGTCAGCACACTATGCCTCTCTGCTCCATACATGTCGCATCCTCCCAACAGTCTCCTTTCCCCTCCTCTCAACCCACTCTCCTTCTTCCAGCCAGAGGTCAGCAGGATGATATCCTACAGATGTATAGAACCATCAAGTGCATCCAATATATGGTCACTCTGCATTGCCAAGTCCAATCCATTCGTGTCTGAAGAGTGGTCGGACCTTCGTTATGATTGATGGGCAAGGGCAGCATCAGGGCCAGGGGCCATGCTCCCAGGGGAACCCCGAAACCACTGGACTATCAATTGAGGTCTTTTAGTGGAGATCTCAGGATGCACTCCTTTTTATTCTTGTGTTGCCAATGAGTGAAAAACCTCCTATCTTTTGCTGACTCCCGCTCCTGGCTAGCCCTGGCTCTCACTGACTGAAAATAATTTTTAAGAAATTTCTAACCCTCCTGAATTATCTCTCCTAGAATCTTTTTTTCCTGGAAGGCATAGACTTTTTCTTTGGTAAAATTCTGAGATGTACTCCTCTACAGTCAGAACAAGGAGCAACTGGTCACACAACAGTTAAGTGCTGTGGTGCTAACTGAAACATTGGTTGTTCAAACCTATCTGGCAGCTCCACAGTAGAAAGAACTGGCAATTTGCTTTCATAAAGATTACAGTCAAGAAAGTCATGAGGCAGTTCTACACTGTCACGTGAGTTTACTGTAAGTTGGAAGTCAACTCAACAGCACCTAACAACAAAGTGAGGATTATATGTGTGACTGTCACCAAATGGAAACCCTTGGGGTTTAGTGGTTAAGTGCTACAGCCGCTAGCCAAAGGTCAGCAGTTTGAACCCATGAAGCACTTTTTGCAAACTATATATAGTGGTTTTACTCTGTCCTATGGGGTTGCTTCAAGTTGGAATCTACTCAACAGTAGCGAGTTTGGTTGTTGTTGTTTTTTAAATTCACCAAATAATTCTCATAAATAGGCAGCTATCTTTGTGCTGATGCTTCCAAGGAAACAATTCAGTGATTTTTGTCTGTCTATTAATATTACTGAATATTCAGTCATGTTTCAGAGATGGAATAAATAATATCTCATTACTTCAAGTCTAGGATCTTTCCTTATTAAATTTCCACATTTTTCCTCAAAGATATTAATAAATGTCTCCCATAGACTCACTGTTGGCTAAACTGGCTTGTACAGATCTTGCTGAGAGAATGTTTGTCTTCATTTGAGCACATGGTACTGTCTGCATGAGTCCTGAGTGGGCTATATGCATAGGCAGTCTACTAGGATTTGATTCTTTAATTGAGAAGGACCAGCCTCAGGAACATTTCTCAATAAATCTGTCAGACAACAGGAATAAGGATAGAGTGTTGTCCATTTTTATAAAACCCTATCTTATTTCTCCTGCTTTTATTTGTTTGTTCTGTGTTCCAAATGGATGAGAATCAAAAGGTAGCCTTCCATGCTGCATTCCTGCTTTTTCTTTGGTGACTAGAGATGTGTTGACTGGATACTGATAGCATGTCCCCTCCCTCTGTGGCCATTTGTTTCAAGCCAAAGCCTGGTGCATGTGGCCATCTCCACGTTGATGTACAAGTGTAGTGGAGATAAGCCTGTTCTATAGAAAACAACCATTTGGAAAAACCTTGTGATTTGTCCATGTGAGATACATTTTTGTTGTTGCTTGTGATGATATGCTTTTCACATTAGCTGTTGCTTAGGATTAGCGAGCTATGTTTCATCCCTTCCTGGGTATTTAGCGTGATGCCAAGCAAAGCACAGATAAACGTACCTTACTTGAGATTAAGGATGATTTTAAAAAAACTTTTCTGATAGACAGAGAAAATACAAGTAGTTCAATGAATTCCATTGACGGGCTCTTTTTGTTCATGCCCCAAACTAACTTTACACACTAGTCCTAGGTTCCATAACAGTGGTTTCAAGTACTACAAGCTTCGGGTTATATTTCTTGCAAGTCAAATGCCAAACACCAGTGACTACTATTTTACCCTGTTTTCATTTGCCTCCATCATGACAGTGCTGCATACGACTGCTCCATGGGGAGAAAGAGGAGTGGTGAGGAGCAGAATCTGGGTGTTCCTGTCAACAAAAGAAAATCACTGTTAATGAAGCCCCGTCACTACAGCCCCAACATGAACTGCAAAGAAGAGAGTGAGGACAGGACTGAGGCTGAGGAGGACAATTGCCTCTTGCAAACAGATGATCGCTCCATTGCAGGTAGCAAGGAAGAGTGGTCTCATCACTGGCACCAGTGACATGTCTCAACTTACACACAACATATGGTTTGTGTGGTTGTAAATGTATATTCCAGTTTGGAAGCAAAATTGAATTTCATTTATTTCACTCAATGTCTATTTATTGAAGTTGTTTTCCTCCACCCCCACCTTTTTTTTTTTTTGTCGGACACTGCGTAGGGTCCAGAGATAAACAACACTGCATTCTTGCCTGAAGTTCAATTCCAAAAACACAGATGGTTTATACTTCATTAGGAAGAAAACAAAAAATGTTAAGCAGTAAAGTTGAAGAATACCTTGACTCAGTAATATGATAAGAGCCCTTCAAAGCCAAAGGACATATTTAAGCTTTAGGATCTCTTTTTAAAGACTGTGTGTTATGTAAATGATTATTAAAATAGTGCTTTTCAAATTGCTGTATTAAGATACATAGCATTATTCAGTCCTCAAAATAATGCAGCAGGGGACAATATAGGCAAGGAATTTGCAACCTTAAAATTTCAGTACACATTTTTTTAAAATAAATATTTATAGCAATGGACTATATAGAAGGGGTCTCAGACTGGGAACTTATGGTCGTTAAATAATATATTATAGAAAATCTGTTAAGGTGACCATCAGTTCCAAAATAGATAATTTTTCAGTGTACATTATATTTTCATTAATTCATTTATTCACTCAGTCATGGAATACTTTTTGCAGCTGCCTATTTTGAGAACTTGAAGCTATGTTTCCCTGCAGCTCACAGGTACTTGTGTTAGTTCCTGGTGACCACATTGCCTATAACAGAATATCACTAGACCACTTTGCCAGTCAGGCTGAAACAGAAGGACATGAAAAATATTTTAAAATTTTGTCAGAAAAAGCAATAAAATCTAAAGCTTGACTTACTAGAAGTGAACTTCGATGAAGGTATGTTCCATTAAATTAACATAATAATTTTTAATATGACTCATTCTAAGGAATCCAAATACACCAAATAAGTTGGCAAGTGAAAAAAAGGACATGTTGTGCAAAAAAAGGTAAATATCTAGTATATGTGAATGATAATAAGTGTTAATAAAAATAATGTAGGAGCACACTGGGTAACAGCCAGCCAAAGCCAAGTGCCGTCGAGTGCGACAGCAGGAATCTCAAATCAGAATCGCCACATCTCCAGTAATCAGAACTTGGGAGAAGTTTGAGGTTCTATATTTAAAACAAAGTTATATTCTGATTTGATAGTGTTTACGTTTATTTTTCTGTCAGTCACTTTGCTTGAGCCTTCTGGGTCATCTGAAAGTGAGAAGCATCTTTGGCTTCCTGCATTTCCTTAAAATCAGTTTCTCTCATGAAAACTGTAGGTTGACTTGCGTGTTAGGGAAGAGTCTTTGAATCAGCCTGGTTTAATTTATCTAAACCCATTGCTGTCAACTCTGACTCACAGCTACCCTATAGGACAGAGTAGAGCTGCCCTATAGGGTTTCCAAGGAATAGCTGGTGAATTCAAACTGTCGACCTTTTGGTTAGCAGGCAAACTCTTAACCACTACATCAACAGAGCTCCATAATTCATTTACCAAAAAACTAAACCCACTGCCAATGAGTCCATTCCAACTCATAGTGACCCTACAAGACAGTGTAGAACTGGCCCATAGAATTTCCAAGGAGTGCCTGGTGGATCTGACCTGCCAACTTGTTGGTTAGCAGTCATAGCATTTAGTCACTATGCTAGCAGCATAATTCGTATAGCTGACATGAAGTAGCCAAATATTTTATTAAAATTCATGTGCTTTTACATCTACACATATTCATAAGCGCCATAAAGACAAGGGCTATATCTGGCCTGCTGACTCCCAGCTTTTATCACAATGGCTGAATTATCATAGATGCTTAATATTAACCAAGTATGTATATTCACGCATGAGCACCTGTAGAACACGAGAACAGGTTCCACAGTGAGACTGAGGCCTCCACTGATAACCTCTAAAATGCTACCTAGGGAAAGAGGGTAAAAACCATCATTTGTTGTTTGGTCCTGTCCAAGTAAGAAATTCAGACTCAGAGAGTCTAAGAAACTATTGTGAGTTGGCACAGTGAGTGCAGCAGTACCAGAACTCATACCAAATCTGCAAACTCTGATAGCTCTTATTATGGGGGTGGCAAAGGTGCATTTCCGCTAGCAAAGAAAACCTCTGCATCCAGTACAGAGCTGGGAGAAACACACCTTGTTAGGATCTTGTGGGTTCAGAAGTGAACACAACTTCCATCCTTATCACGGGAAGAAGGATCCACGCAAGTTGAGCCAGGTCTTCAGAACATCCCTAGAAGCCACATCCATGATGCACCTCTGGTGGCAGCACTTTTCTTTTTCCAAAGAATAATTAATAAATATTTTCTTTTAGCATGTAACAAACAGTTGAACCAAACAATTATGTAAACTGGAAGTGACCCAAACGCAAGCAGTTTGGCAGCAGCGCAGGGCAGTACATTGCGGCGCACATGTGCGGTTTGTCACTCCTCCCTCTCTGGTGATCTGCACTTAATAGGAATATTTTAAACTATGTAGCTAAGCAACAGAGGTAATTGTTGCTTTCTAGAGCTTTTGTTAGCACTTTCACACAGACCAAATATGCATAATTAGGTATAATGTCTATAAATCATTATTGTACACACATGGGTAGTTAAGTGGAGTGAGAGAAGAGTTCAATGAATTGAGCATATTCACTGAAAATGCTTTTTGTTTGTTTTCTGTAGTTCATAATACTTTAAAATTATCATAACCCTTTACACTTTCTCTTAATAGCCAACAGTGACATTGAGAAAAACTTCATTTGCATTTTAGACTATGTTTAATTTATTATTTAAACCTGAAGTTGCTCTGATATGAATTCAGGGGAGGATAGACCATCCTGTCAAATATTATGTGCTTGTTTATGCAGGCTCTTTTCTAGTAAGTAAAATGTTAAATTTTTCAGTTTGTGTTGAATGGATCCCAACAAAAGACTGCACCCTATAATCAGCATTATTTAAAGGGGCTAGTGTTGTGACTAAATTCTTCCCTTCATCCAAAAATGCTTTTAGTTACTATGGCAATATTTACTTGATCCTGGCAGTCCAGTGTTGATTTAGGGAGATAATTGCCAGAAAGGAAGATGATGTAGATGCATTTTTGAGTGTCCTTGTCAGAGACAATGTTTATAAAAAATTAAATGAGACAGAAAGAGGCACATTGTCTTGGGCACAGACCCACTCTCCTTGGGCCCTTGCCACCAATAGATACGCCTTTCTTCCACCTGAAGATGCTGATTAGCACAGAGTACTCTTCATTTAGTGTCTTTAACAGTCTTTAATGGGCTTAATATTTTCTGCTTCCCATCCCCCTTTTGAGGCACATAAACGATCCTGCATCTTTTTCCTTTTTTTTCTTTTAGTCCAAGTGTATGCCAGAAGGACAAGTGAACCTGGTTTGGGCACTTCACAGCCTGGTGTGTGCTTTGCATCATGCTTCCCCATCCCTCCCATGACTGGGTCAGGCCTCTGGCTGCCAGCCAGGTAGGCTTTCCATGCTCCTTGCTGACACTCAATTGCCCTGTGTCTGCACTGGGATGCATGTGGGTAGTGATGACCCAAACTGGAGCATTCTTGGGAGGAAAAAGGGTGACATCAATAATTACATTGGGTTCCCAGGTTACCCTTAGACACAGAGATTTCCTGGCTTTTGTGACACCTCTTGGCCCTGTACTGAGCACAGCTAGCTAATTAATATTTAGTAGTATCCTCCAACCACTTCCACCACTTGTCTCACTTTTGTTTTCCATAAACACATGCAAAGACCAGATCAGAGAATTTGTTGCTTTTAAATTATAATAATAATAATTAATATTATTTGATGGTGCTGATTTTTGCTTGTATTTCCTTGGGCATGGAATTTCAGTGTGATGATTTCACAAGTGAACAGGAAGTCTTGAAAGCTTCAGAATCCCTTGTTAGCATCTAAGTGTATATTTATTTGGTATTTAAAACAGCATTCAGTGAAATCTGAAAAGTTATTTGAGAAACTGTGGAGAGCTAGGAATGTGAACCAAATACACTTTGAAAATAAATTGTCGTGCCAATGGAAAAATATGATGAGTATTTTCTTGATAAGGTATGGTATTAGGTATATTTCATTTCCTTATTGTTGGCTAAGATTTAGGAATATAAGAGGTACATTAAAAATAATTTCACTTTCAACACTGTTAAAGTGTCTCCTTCTTTCTCAGTGGAAACCCTGGTAATGCCTGCTGCCAAAAAGGTTGGCAGTTTGAATCCAGCAAGCACTCCTTGGAAACTCTATGGGACAGTTCTCCTCCATCCTACAGGGTCACTATGAGCCAAAGTCAGCTCAACAGCGGTGGGTTTGTTTTGTTTTAAAGTCTTCTCAGGACCCCAGAAACATTCAGTACTTACCGTGGTAAAAGTTCTAACAGCTCTTTTCTTTAAAGGCAATTCTCAGAATATTGAATTCTAAAATTTGTTTAGGAACCCTGGTGCTTCAGTGGTTAGGTGATCAACTGCTAACTGAAAGGTTGGTGATTTGAAGCCATGCAGCTGCTTTTAGGGACAAAGACCTGGCAATCAACTTCTATAAAAATTACAGCTTAGGAAACTACATGGGGCATTCTGTTCCGTCACATGCAGTCATGATGAGTCAAAAATCAACTGGGTGGCACATAAGTCTGCTTAATTTAAAAAGATGAGTGATTTATTCACTAATGTTTATAAAATTGATAAAGGTCACATCGTAGATACGCATGTGTGTTTGTGCATATGTATGTGTATGTATATGTCCTGGTGCTATTTTTCTGAAAATATTTTTTGCTCTAATGTTTTAAACATTGGTTTTCTTTTTCCATAGGGGAACTCTTGATAAAACCAATGGAAGACAGTCTTTATTCAGCTGCAGAAGAAAACTCCAACAGAAAGGAAGACACATATGCTAGTTATCAAGAGCTCATGGTCAAATCTTTAATGCACCTGGGGAAATTTGATAATGAAGCATCTGTGCAAACCATGAGTGAAAACTTAAATGACAGTGGCATCCAGTCTTTAAAAACAGAGAGTGACGAGGTAGACGATTGCTTTGTGTTTCATTCTGATGACAGGAAAGAGAGAGTCAAGGACTCTCAGCAGCTCCAGTACTGCTCCTCTGATGATGGTGAAAGTACCTCGGAAGGTGCAGAAATGGGTTGGGAGAGCAGCTCCAATTTCTCGGAAGAAACCAAACTACACAAAGGCCCCAAGTATATTTTAGTGGATGATAAAAAAGAGCCATTAGAAGTGCCAGAAATAAAAACAGAAGGTGAAAAATGTATCCCTTGTGAAAACATGTGTGACCCTGAAACGGAAAGGCAAGACCCTCAAAAGGCTCATGCAGAACTCCTAGACTCCCCGGCCCAGCCTTCCTTTCCCCAGCACAAGGAGGAGAATCAAGAGTGCCAATCTGCAGTGACCCAGGAGTCTGGGGAACAGGAGAAAGCCACAGGCAACTTAAGTTTGCTGGAACAGGCAATTGCGCTGCAGGCGGAGCAAGGCCGTGCCTGCCACAGCACATACAAAGACCTGGATCGGTTTCTCCTGGAGCACCTGGCTGGGGAGAGGAGGCAAGCCAAAGTGATCGATGTGGGAGGAAGACAAATCTTTAACAGCAAACGTAAGGCATATCTTTACATTATTGTAGGGACACAACCGCTTTAGGATTTGAAAATAACGAGCTAGATTTGGTTATTTGTATCATCTTGTAATATAATTTTGTATTATAAAATATAACAATTTCCTTTTTTGTCCTTACTCTCTAGATTGTATACTCATCAAAAGAAGCCAGTTCCTCAACCCACTCCATTGTTTTCATAAGCAAAGAGAGGATCTATCACCTTAATTTCTTTTAACTTAACTGCTGTTTTTAAAATACTTAACTCCACTGGTTGCTTTAGAGTCAGCTCTAGAGGGTTTTGAATAATAATTTTTCAGAGGTAGAGCACCAGACCTTGCTTCTGAGGTGCCTCTGGGTGGCCTTGAAATTTTAACCTTTTGGTTGACAGCCAAGAGTGTTCCTTCCATTTGAAATATCCAGTAACTTTTAATAAATTCCTTTTGCTGTCGAGTTGATTCCGAGTCATAGCAACCCTAAAGGACAGAGTAGAATTGCCCCCTAGGGATGGTTTCCAAGGTATTGCTGGTGGATTCGGATGGATGACATTTTTTTAGTTAGAACCTGAGCTCTTAACCACTATGACACTACAACGCTTTTAAACAGTACTTTATCAAATATTTTTAGCAGTATATTAATACTTAGTGGATTTTAAATCCTTAGCCGAGTCAGTTCCAGAAACTTTCATTTTTCTTTCTCACCCTCATTCTGGTAACATCTGATTGCTATTTGGTTCCAAAATAATGGTAAGCAACTTGAACGCCAGAAAGAACGTTCTGGCTTCTTTCGCTTTCTTTCTCTTTCTTTTACTTTCTTTCTCTCCTTCCTTCCTTCCTTCCTCCCTTCCTTCCATTCTCGCTCTCTTTTCTTTCTTGCTTGCTCTCTTTCTTTCTCTCTCTCTTTCTTTCTTTTCTTCCTGATAAAATTGATCAGTACTGAGTTTACAAGTTTTACCGTCTCTCTAACTCGGTCACACGTTGCCCAAACTTCAGTGCAAAGAGTCATTGCTCTTAGAGGAGGCCTAATAGTTGTTCCTCAAACTTAAGGACTATTGTGTCCCCTGCTGCCATGAAGTGACTCCTCTCTGTCACCCTCTCTGTCTCCAACACTCTCCCTGAGCCTTGTATCAGTTGGGCCTAGTGCTGATTCTGATGGTTCCACAGAGTTTCTCAAATGGTTGTCAGTCAGTACCAAGGCCACCACCACCTGCTGCTGTTGAGCTGACCTGACTTATGATAACTCTATATGTGTCAGAGAAGAACCGTGCTGCACAGGGTTCTCAACAGCACACTTTTTGTTCACTAAATTCCCAAGCCTTTCTTCTGCCTCTGAATAGATTTGAATAGCTAATTTTTTGGTTTGTATTTATCTAAGAGTAAAAATGTGTACTTCATTGAAGTAAAAACAAAGAGATCTGTTAACGGTAGAGACATTTGGAACTGGAGAAAACACTGGCTCTCATAAAGTGAGTATCAAAACTAGAAGGTGGTAAAGCTGCAAACACATTTTTATAAAGTGAAAATAAAAGACATTTAGGTACACTATTTTGATTGGTACCTGCAAACTTTGATCAGCATAAGTAAGGATCATTAGAAGCCAGGTCTTAAGAGAGATTGGTCTATCAGGAGTATGTGAGTATTCTGGGTTTGTGGATTACAGTTAAGCTGTTTATTTCAAGGCTACTTGTGAATAAGCTCCTTGGGAACAAGCTGCAGGTGACTGTTTTAAGGCTGCCTGGAAACTAGCTAATGATATTCTGATTGGTCCTTGGTGAGGTAAGATAGTCAAGGATAGCATATCTGGAGACAGGGACCTTAGTGTGATTGGTTTAAAGAGTATATGTGTGCTTTGTTAATTAGCTATTACTTGGTGATGTGTGTGCTTTCAAGGAAGTCAAAAGGTAGCCAAAAAATGATCACATGATGGATTCCATGGAAAAAGAAGGTAAAAATTAACCTAGGGGAAAGTTCTCCTGAGAACATCTTACACAAGGTATTTTGATATATTTGTTTCTCCTGGATTAGTGGTTAATGGAAAACCCTCACAGCATAGTGATTAAGAGCTATGGCTATTAACCAAAGGGGCAGCAGTTCAAATCCACCAGGCAATCCTTGCAAACTATGGGGCAGTTCTACTCTGTCCTATATGGTAACTATGAGTCCAAATGAACTTGACAGTGCAAGTTTTTGAGGTTATTTTTTTTTTTTTTTTTGCCTTCAAATGGTATGCTTTGATTCTATAGCCTAGCTACAGGAAAAGAAAGAAAGAAAAAAAGAAAAATCCCTTTGCTGCATCGTCAAGTTTGTTTTAGAGTAGCAGGTTTTTCAAAATGAAGTTTGAGTTCAGACCCAGATGTGACCTCCTTTAGACATGTTACAGACTCTAAAAAGTTTAAAGGTACTCTTTTTTTTTATGACTGAGTGAAAATGTACATTCCCATATAAATTTACATGCCCACCTATACGCAGCTTCCACTGCTCTCCCTGTCCAGTGACAGCACACTATTCCTCTCTGCTCCATACATGTCTCATCCTCCCAACAGTCTCCTTTCCCCTCCTCTCCACTCATTTCCCTTCCTCCAGCCAGAGGTCAGCAGGATGATATCCTATAGATGCATAGAACCATAAAGTGCATCCAATATATGGTCACTCTGCATCGCCAAGTCCAATCCATTCATGTCCGAAGAGTGGACCTTCATTATGATTTATGGTCAAGGGCAGCATCAGGGCAAGGGGCCATGCTCTTTCTTGAATTCACACGTGCATACCATTTGGACCTCTCAGAAAACTCCCCACTGCCCAGAAAACGTGTCTGAAATCTGTTCTTGCAGGATCCACTCAGCTCAGGAGCCCTGAGTTTTCAGATCCAGGATCTATGTTTGTTAGCAGGTTTTTCAGGTGATTTTGGCCTGAGAACCACAGAACTAGGAAGGGTTGTGTAAGACAAGACCAAGGTCCTGGATTAAAGGGCTTACAAGACAACATGCAAGTACAGCTTACAACATCTTGGTTGCTGAGATTTCACCAAAAATGAATCGTATGTTTTGTCATTCTAACCCCATTTTCACACTCATCTGCCATCTCTCCAAACAATTTCTTATAGCTGAAATTTGAGGATAAAAAAGAATAAAATAATGTCATATCATTGCTGTCAAGTTGATTCTGACCCATAGCAACCCATACTGAACAGAATAGAACTACCCCAATAGGGTTTCCAAGGGCCTACTCCTTAAAGAAGAAGACTATTACATCTTTCTCCTACAGAGCAGCTGGTACATTCAGGACCTGAATCTTCTGGTTAGCTGAGGCTGGTGTGTTGGAATCACTGACTTCTTATCTGACCACTTAATCGCCATAACACCAAGGTTCCTTAAATAGCATTTAAAGAAAAAAAAAGAATGTTGTCATGTCGATTTTGATTCATAGGAACTCTATAGAACAGAGTAAAACTACCTCATGGGGTTTCCAAGGAGCATCTGATGGATTCAAACTACCAACCTTTTGGTTAGCAGCCGAGATCTGAACAAGTGTGCCACTAGGGCTTCCTAATGTCAGGTAGTGAGGACAACAATAAGAATGTTATGCAGACATATTGCAAGGGGTTGGTGGGGACAGCATGACAATGATATGTTAGATTTGCAGCAGGGTCCACATCTCAGCTCTGGACACCCACACTAATAGGCAGCTTGATAAATTTGCCTGTGTATGTACATGAGTATCATGAGCTACACAATCAGAAAAAGAGATAAAATTTACTCCAAATTCCACAAACCCATAATTTCTAATATACTATATTTCATACTTGTGAGGCTAATGCAGAACTGGACAGTACTTTGTTCTATTACGCAGAGGGCCACTATGGGTCAGAAAAGACTTTTGTTGGCACTTAACAGCAAATATTTCATTAACTCTAATACACGGTTATCCCATGTTAACATCTCTCAAATCAGTGGTGTGTGTCATAGGTTTATTTCCAGTAGTTGTTTCTTTCTTAATAGCACAGAAAATGTTTCATTTTACCACTGATAGCGTCTTATAGCCAATGAAATACAGTATTTACAGAAACCTTAATTATCTGTACTTAAAATAGTTGATGAGCCTTGGCGTGTTATTACAAAAGTTTTTATACATTTTTAACCAAAAATTAACAAGGCAATAGAATCTGTGCTTGTAAATACTGGGTCTTCTTAGGAATCTGGAGAATTATTAATAGAGTTGGATGAATCAACAGTGTATTCTATTGTATAGACTGTGGTCCTACCTTCTGGTTAGAAACAAAGGCCATATTGTTGTGTAAAGAACAAGAAGATGTAAATGAACTAATAGGAAACAGAGGCTGATAAGTTTGTATCCATCATTTAGAGAAACCATAGCCTCACTCTAGAGAATCCAAATTCATTTCCTATTGCTTGCCACGTGGAGCTAGTGACATCTGAGATCCTGTTTTCTCTGAGGTGCATACCAAGCCTTATAAGTGAACGTACATCACAACTGATAGCAGTGTTCTCTGAAACACCATCTCAATTGCCTATTCATATAGGTCGTATGAGGTCTGCTAAGGAGAGAACACTGGGATTAAACAGAATGGTTTAACCCAGACCTTCAGAGACTTTGGAGAACAGTATACTAAATTCAGTTATAATGTCACTATTAAACATCTGGTTAGACTATAGCTCACAATACAAGTGCAGTCATCGTATAATTTTGTCCAGCCTTGGACACTTTTAGAACGAATGGATCAATGTGAATAATTACATGAGTATAACAGGTGTGAACAGGGACTGTCCCAGGCAAGCCAGCATGTTAGGTCTTAGATATAAGGACACTCTCATTATGCAGCATTGTGCTAAGGAGAAAAAAAAACCTAAAGGAGCCAGGCTGAGAGTCACCCAGAGCTCAGGCTCTGGCTTCTTATCATGCATACAGGTTCTGCCCTATGAGGCATTTCATCAGCATCTTTGTTTCACACTGCGGAGAAAAGACTTACAGACAAAAGTGCATGATGGACTGTCAGTGGGCCACATCTGGTCAGGTGCCAGTCCTACCTTATCTCCAACCCCCTCTCTGGCTTCCCACAGACAACCAATGTGGCCAGGAGGGAAACACTGCACGCCAAACATTTCAATAGGGTTTAGAAATGTGGTCTCAGGCGGATACAATCCAAGAGAGGAAGGGCATCGAAATACATATTGTTGCCTTGCTCATTTTCTCCAATACACTCTCATATGGTGCCATCCCCTCCTAATTTTATGTTAGCCAGGCTTCAAGAATTTTGACTAGTAATCTACAGATACTGCGTGCCCAAATAAACTGGAAACTCAGCAACATTTTTGGATTACATAAAACATAGCATATTCACAAAATCACAGAACATACCAAAACTCTTAATATGCCTTTTGGTATCTTCTGAAATACAAACAATATAGTCATGACATTACCACGCCTAAACTGGTCTCTTTCAAAAATAAATGGCTGCTGCTTGACGTATGCCTACACTTCCACTGCTAACCACTCACTTCAGTGTCCCATTTTCTCTCTGCTGCTCCTTTGGGCTGACGGGTTTGTTATACCATGAGGGGCTCTTGGTGATTCCCCACCCCTCTGCTGAAAGCATGGCCTGTAGAATTGTATTGCGTAAGAGCTTCTATACCCCATCCTTTAGGAGCCATTCATGATCCAACAACAAGGCGGCCTAATGTCAGGGAGGCCTGTCCCTCCTAGCAATGCACTGTCCTGAGATGTCTGCCTCAGAGACCCTCTCCCTGCAAAGCCCTGTGAAAAGAAGTATATGAGCTTTCCACACCTCAGTGCGAGGTCTTGCCCTCATTCCTCTTCCAGGTGTTTCCCTGTGGCGGGATCACATGCATTCCATGTTTTCACTCTCAGCCTCAAGTCTGCTCTTTACCCCTGGTCCCACTATCCTGAGAGTCCACAGCTTGCACGGGGTCCAGGCAGAAACTGATGGACTGGCCTCCCAGGCTGTTTGCAGTACTGGACCAGGCAGGAAGTGTAGTGGCAAGTATGACCATAGCAATGATTTTTAAAATGTGTCTACCATCTCCATCACTAGAATGAAAATTCTTATTGGGGCCTCTTCTATGTCACCCCTGGCCTCATCACTGGCCTGTTGACATCTTTCTCTACCCTTCAGTAGTGTGTGCCAGGAAATCAACCCCGACGTGTGTCCAGCACTCCCTTCTCAGACCTGTCTCGTGGCAGCAGAAAAAAGCTGACTGAAGGCATCTCCTTTTTGTGCCCTTGCAACTACTGCCCCACCCATCCCTCCTGTATACCAATATCCCATGTGCTAGGATGCACTCTCTGGTCCATTCAAGGTATCCATGATTTAGGGTCTTTTGGTCCCTTTGAATCTCTAGAAAAGCTATCTCCCTCAGATTCTCTTGTTCTAAGTCCCTGTGTTTGCATCTTCTGAGGAGGATTACTAGAGGTTTAAGAGCAATGGACTGATCAGTGAGAAATGAGGCTGCAGGATGACAGAGGGTAGCTTGGAGACCCTCCCAGCCTAAATTCTCATCCCTGCTGATCTACAGAGCTAGAAACACTGTGCAGAAAGTGTGGATGCGCCCCTAGGTCCCTGAGAGAGGCTGCCAGGCACCCGAAGGCACAGGCCAAAGGGCCTTGTCACAGAAGACAGCTCAGCTTCTTTGTTTTGTAACAGACTCAGGCTTATTCCAGACTCTTAATGGGAGATGGTTTTGGCTTGAGTAGCTTCTTTCTACTCTCTTATATATGTATTTTTTTTTTCTTTTTTTCTTTTGGGGTCCATGTATCCTCTGGGTAGGTCAACTCATCATAATGAGGCTCGAACTACAGTATGGGACATGACAACTTAAAACCATCTCTGTATTTTAGCCTTCCCTTGCTCCATGTGCTAGTGGGTTAAGTGCTACATCTGATAACCAAAACGTGGGCAGTTCAAATCCGACAGAGGCTCTTTGGAAACTATGGGGCAGTTCTGCTCTGGCCTCTAAGGTCACTAGGAGACGAACTCGACTCGATGACTGTGAGATTTTTTTTTTTTCTTTTTTGGTTTGTCCTCTATCGGCCTTTGCTTAGGAAACCAAGGAAAGTGAGAATGTTTTTGTATTTCCACAGGTCTTTACTATGGGTCTTAATTAAGGCAACGTGGGAAAATGCTAATGACGCTGGAAAGGAACGATGGTGTTCTTTCTACAAGGCCGCAGGACAGAACGGGACAGTAGAAAAACTAACCCAGTGAGTCTCTCTGACTTCTCCACAGATTCGCCAAGGCCTGACAAGAGAGAGACCAAGTGCCCCATCCCAGGGTGCGACGGCACAGGGCACGTGACCGGACTCTACCCACACCACCGCAGCCTGTCGGGCTGCCCGCACAAAGTGCGGGTCCCTCTGGAAAGTGAGTATTTTCTAACCCCAAAGAGATAGGCTTGGATGTAAAGCTCGAGAATATCTTCATCTTGCTCTTCCAATTTGGAATGGAAATGTAAGTTTTCTCTGTGTCTTGGTGTGTGCCTGAACAGCCTGTGTGACCTGGACACCCAGCTTCCTTGAGCCCAGGAGGTGGCTCCCTCGCAGGTGTCCTCTAAACACACTTGAGAACACACACACTGTGATGTCATCTTAGCACACCCAGTAATAGTGACAGCCTAGTTGCCCCAGCCACAGCTCCACTGTAAGCTAGGAAACCAGCGACAACTTCCTTCCAAGTCTCCACTAATCAGTGTGTTCTCACCTCTGTTTTTTTGGAATTACTTGTGGAAACACCGGTTGGGTTGTACAAACTCGAAAACGAGAACATGTCAGCATCACCCTTCTAGAAAGCAAGATTTGGGAATCACTGACCCCCGTCAGCTCAGCACTGCCCACTAGGACCAGCAGCTCCTCAGACTGATGACGGGTTTCAGTTTCACTTGTGCTTTCTCCAGTCCGCAATTGCATGGGAGGGTGGGGAGGAAGTAGAAAGAATCAAAATAACTTCACTTAAGAAATAAGAACTGCATTCAGTCACACTGTGGTGAAAAGAAGGAAGTATTGTATAAATACTGATCTCCAGTCGCCCTGAGGGAAAGCACATTTAAATGGAATAGGAAGGTTGTGAGCACTTCAGGTTAAATATAACCCAAATAGTCTCTTTTAAGCCAAGGCCATCTAGTCAATGCCCACTCATAGTGACTCTATGCCCTGGTTGCGTAGTGGTTAAGTTGTTAAAGTGGCTACATCTGCTACCCAAAATGTTGGCAGTTCGACTCTGCCAGGCACTCCTTGGGAATTTTATGGGGAAGTTCTACTCTGTCCTAGAGGGTCACTGTGAATCGGAATAGACCCAATGCCAATGGCTTTGGTTTTTGGGTTGTTTTTTGTTTAGTCCCTTTTAAGTCAGGTATGAACCATAACATGAGGTTTAGAGAAACTAAAATTTGAACAAACTTGCTGAATTTAGCTTTGGGAGTTTTTAAGTTTTAATTTGTCTTAATTTGAACAAGGAAGGGGACATGGTGGACTCCATAACTAAAACTGAGAAATAACTTTGCTACTGCGCTATGTATTTATGGCAAATTTATCCTTTTCTTTCATGTCCTGTTTTGTGCTTAGTTCTTGCCATGCATGAAAATGTGCTCAAGTGTCCCACCCCAGGCTGCACAGGACGAGGCCACGTGAACAGCAACCGTAACACCCACCGAAGGTGATTCTGAAGAGAAACTCCTCATTTGACAGTCAAGTAAAATAACTGAGAGAAACTTTCTGTCAATTAAATAATGATGTAGCAAATCATTGCATCACTCTCAAATACAACTCACAGTCGATAAGAACTCTTCTGATTGTCTGCAAATTAAAAAAGAAAAAAAAATGTTTCATTATATTTTTCTAGAAATTTTTATGTTAGCTGCTATTTAAACTAGTCCCACCCAACAACTTCTATTGTGAAGTAGTTGGAATTACATATTCATGTCATTATCTCTCTATATAGAAAATTTTCTCTTTTTTTGTGGGACCTCATAACATACTCTGTCTTGCTGTTGAAAAGAGCTGCATCAGGCTTATCTTGGTTCATATCCAGTAAGTATTAAAAAAGTGCCAAAAGGGCTACAACATGCAGTGGTTTTGACTATAAACCAGGCTTACGTTAGGTATCATTTCTTTGAGGATTTTACTAATGTAGAACGTATGCATACATACTTACATAGAAATGCACGTATTTTGATGGTGTTTGTTATTTTATGGGTACATTTATGTTATGCCTAGATTATGTGCCCATGAAATATTAGTATGACTTTAGGCAAATCACCAGATAACTTCATATCCTACAATTTGAATTTAACCTAAGATATAAAATTAAGTTGCTAAAATTGCCATGCTGACCCCTATAGCTGGGCATATGGAATCTAAGTGAGCACATTCCACTTAAAATATTAAGAAGTCTCTGTATAATTTAGCCATTTCTCCTTTGTATAGTACTTTATTTAAAAAAACAAAACAAAACAAAGAACAGCTTATCTCTCACCTCTGAGGTAGGATTGGGGAAAAGAGTTAACACTAGTTTGCAAAATCCTTTAGAATCTTTTAAATGATTCTAGTGCTAAGTGAACTGTTAATATGACCTAACATTTAGCATGTGCCAAGTATGACCAAGGCAAACTCCATTATCATTTTAACTCAAATCCTCCCACTATTTCTTTTTAAAACAGTCTTTCTGGTTGTCCAATTGCTGCCGCTGAAAAATTGACAATGTCCCAGGATAAAAGTCAACTTGATTCTCTCAAAAGTGGGCAGTGTCCTGACCAGGTTCACAGGTATGAAGCTTAAATGTTGTTCCTCATTTGTGTCATGATTTTGTCCAGTGGAACCTCTCATCTATCATGAACCAGCCATGTGAGGGTTTTGGCTGCTTAATTACATCATTTCTCTAAGAGTTTCACTTGAAATTAATCCATATACAGTTGTAACATAAAGTGTACAAGTACATATACTAACCAAAAATTCGGAGTCCTGCAGTTATCCTGTCATACTTGTCCAGTCAGCCCTTAGCTATGGGTGATTTTTTGCCTTGAGAAAATGCCGTCACAAACCATACACGTCCACTTAAAACATATAATGTTACACATATCCATCCTCTCTTCCACCTATCGAGCGCATGGGTGGCACAACTGGTTAAGTTTTTGCTTGCTAACTGAAAGGTTGGTGGTTGTAGTCCAGCCAGAGGTGTCTCAGGAAGCAGGCTAGCTGTCTGCTTCTGAAAGGTCACAGCCTTGAAAATGCTATGAAGCAGTTCTACCCTGACGCATACGAAGTTACCGTGAATCAGAACTGACTCGATGGCAACTGGTTTGGTTTTGGTTTCTTCAAAACAAGAATCATCCCGTGAGCTAATAGCTGTTAATAGTATGTATCCTACTGTTCTTGGGAGTTTCCAGGTCCCTCCTACTGCCCAATGGTTTGGAAAGCCTTATACCTAGATTGTAAGATAATGTATGGTGATGCTTACCATGGAGTTACACATTTATCTGTACAGAACCAAAAAATCAAGAAAAGTCATTTTAGGATTTAGATAGACATCAGATTTTTGCTATTGCTACTGAGTCACTGAAATGGAGCATTATGAGGAATTTCAGTACTTTCAGGATATGGTTCCCTTAATATTTCACTCCTGTAGATTTAATGAAAAGACTCAAACTGACATTCAGATCACATTAGTAAAAAGTGAGTATCAGGTGAAAATCATGAATTATGATATAACTCAGAATGAAACATCTTAAAAAAGGATTCTTAGTTAATATTATTGTATTATCTAATTTTGTCCTTAAGTAAATTACTTTATCAAATATATAAACAGCATTAAATCTCACTTTGCTCATTTATTGAAAGATAAGTATTGTCTTAACCCAAAACCCAATGCTGTTGAGTTGGGTCCAACTCATAGTGACCTAGAGGTCAGAAATATTGTCTTAGATTAGAACATCGATGCAATCTTGGGGTATAAACTAAATTATTCGTGCAATAAGATCAGCAGTCATTAAAAGACTTCCATTTAGTAGTTAAATTATCTTTCACCTAATCTAAAAAATAACATTGAAATTTTTTATTTTTTATTTAATATGACTGAGTGAAAATGTACATTCCTGTATAAATGTACATGCACACCTATATGCAGCTTCCACTGCTCTCCCTGTCCGGTGACAGCACACTATTCCTCTCTGCCCCATACGTGTCTCATCCTCCCAACAGTCTCCTTTCCCCTTCTCTCCATCCACTCTCCTTCCTCCAACCTAACATTGAAATTTTGATGTTCTGTTAAGTCAGGCACTTTTTGGAACACAAGAGAAAAAAGAAAGAAGGAAAACTATATTTTCAAAATTTCTATCTGAAAGGTAGATTTGTTTATGTTCTTTTACCATTGGCCTACAATACAACATTAGTGTCTCCTTGGCTGGAGTTGGTTCCGTGGAAATACAGTGCCATTTTTAAATTCAAACACAGCAATTATAAAGGAATATTTAACTAGTGATGCCAAAACGAATTGAAAACTAACATAGCTGCTATACCATGGTAATTTTTATTTGTGTTGAAATTAAGTAAATTTAATATACAAAACAATGAAATACTATTTAAAATATTACTTAATTCAGCAAAACAAACTGAAAGTGGGAGAAAATGATGAAATGTCTAAGAATAAACTCAACAGTCAAGAACCAAGTGTTTGGTGTCTATGCTGTCCCTGCTGGGTGCTAGGCTTCTGCCATCTGTGCAGAGTTCAGTGGAACTCAGCACTAGTTCCTCTGAACAAAGTGTGATTCCATTTCCTCACCAGTCACAACTATGAGTATTCACCACTAACCTTATCTAACAAGCCATTTGTGCAAAACTTGTTCATGCACTAACCAGTACCTACTGGTGGCACATTAAAGGGTGCAAAGTGCTAACCAACATAGACTACGTGCCCCTCGTGGCTTCTGCATGTTCCCATTATAGCCCTGTGACACTGGGACACAGAAAATGCCCATCACATAGCCCCAGCAGGAAACAAAGAGCCTCCTCTGTTCTGTAACTCAACTCTAGAGTGTGACATTTCTGTGGGATCCAGTGGTAGTTATGTGTCCAATCCATTTTCAGTGCTGATATTAATATGCTCACCAAAAATTTTATCTTATTTCTTTCTCCTCTTTCCCCAGGGCAAGCTTAGTGAAGCAAATTGAATTCAATTTCCGATCACAAGCCATAATCTCTCCCAGAGCCACTGTTTCAAAAGAACAAGAGAAGTTTGGAAAAGTACCGTTTGATTATGCCAGTTTTGATGCCCAGGTTTTTGGCAAGCGCCCTTTCCTACAAACCGGGCAAGGACAAAAAACACCACCATTTCCTGAATGTAAGCTTCCAATTCTAATAGTTACTCTTAAAAAAAAAAAAAGAAGAAGAAGAAGAATATAGCTTGTGAGTGTGTTCTTAAGTATATGGTATACTCTTTACAACTAGGAGAAGAGAAAATACATTGTCTAATAAAATGATATAAGGAAAACAAGAATAAGATGATCAGTGCAACTGATGATACACTGAATATGGTGAATACTTAAGGAGTACTTTGTTCTCAAATATGATACCATTATTTATCTACACACAATAATTCTGTATAATTATTTAATTCACATTTAGCTGGGATTGAGATGAATATATATTGAAAAATATAATCTTTATAATATAGAAATTTTGATTTATATTTGCATTACAGGACATTAATAGATAAGATGTTGAATTATTGAACAAGTATTTAAATCAGGAAAAACAGTTCAAGAATCAAGTTTTTGCTAGGATAAAATGGGGGGGGAGGGCTTTGGAGATATTTACCTACAAATTTATAGATTAATATCCACCCACTGCCATCGAGCCAGGTCTGACTCATAGTGACCCTAGAGATCAGAGTACAACTGCCCCATAGAGTTTCCAAGGAGCTGGAAACATGGAAAATGCGTTAATACTCTGCAGTGGTAACACATCCATTTAGATCATAACTCAAAGGTGGTGTGAATATATAAAACACATTTTCACTAGCACTTTTCTTCAACTTATTGAGAGCCTTGAATACCATAATGAAAAGGTGAGAATGTGAAGGTTGTAAACAAACACAGAGATGCTGTCTGTTATGGCAACTTGTTATTCTCCTAATGTACCCTTCATTAAGGAAGAATCTGAGTAATTCCCAACTTTTGTCCTCCTTGGGTCACAAAGTTTCTACAAGCCCATGGAATCTCTTTGATGTCATATCATGTTACCTACACTGAATACTCTTAGAAACAGAAAATACTTGCTTCATTATATGATTTTGATCAACTCTTTCAAAGAACTAGAATTCCTTCTAAAACTCAGCAGTGGACAGTCATTTTTGAAGGGAGTTGCCCATCTATTAGAAACACATTATATGTCAAAAGATACTTGATTTTTTTAAATCTATTCTTACCAAAAATAAGTCCCAGCCAACGTAAATAACCACTGTTTAAATCTGAAGAGAAAAAGTTAAACACATGTGTATCCATATATACAATTTTTTCATATATGTTATTACATAAATATGTATGTATATATATATATATATACACACACACATATAGAAGCTCATAGTGACCCTATAGATAGAGTAGAACTGCCCCATAGAGTTTGCAAGGAGTGCCTGGCACACTGGAACTGCCAGCCTTCTGGTTAGCAACTGTAACTTTTAACCACTATACCACAAGAAATCAACTTAAAGGCAGTGAGTTTGATTTTATATATACATATATATAGATTTATGAGTCTGTGTGTGTATATATACATGTATATATACACATATGTGTGTGTATATATATATGTGGACACACAGTGTACAAAAATCCATACACTCATACGTATATGCTTAATTCAAGTGAAGCTAGTCAATGAAAGCATTCTACATACTCATATAATATGCATCTTAATTCAAAGAATACAAATATTCAATATCATTTCCACATTCTTACAATAATATGATGCTTTAAATTTTGGCTTCTGAAAAATAATGATCAAATACCAAAACAGCATTTAAGGCAAAATACGTAACTAAATTCTTTGATAGTGTCCCACATTAACTCTTAGGTACCTCCTCCGTAATCTTGAGTGATATTTACAAATATCCCAGAATGAATAAAAAGATTTTTTTTAATTTTTTTATTTAATATGACTGAGTGAAAATGTACATTCCCGTATAAATTTACATACCCACCTATATGCAGCTACTGCTCTCCCTGTCCAGTGACAGCACACTATTCCTCTCTGCTCCATACATGTCTCATCCTCCCAACAGTCTCGTTTCCCCTCCTCTCCACCCACTCTCCTTCCTCCAGCAAAGTGCATCCAATATATGGTCACTCTGCATTGCCAAGTCCAATCCATTCCTGTCCAAAGAGTGGAACTTCGTTGTGATTTATGGGCAAGGGCAGCATCAGGGCCAGAGGCCATGCTCTCAGGGGAACCCCGAAACCGCTGGACCATCAGTTGAGGTCTTTTAGTGGAGGTCTCAGGATGCACCCCTTTTTATTCTTGTGTTGCCAGTGAGACTCAACTTAGCGAGCTCCATCGCTGCTATCACTGGTGGTGGCCGGGCACCATCTGGTTCTTCCAGTCCCAAGTTGATGTAGGCACCAACTCATGTGGGTCTCTCTATCTTCTGGGTTGTCTTTACCCCATGTCATTTTGGTCCTCGGTGAGCATCCGTTCCTACTGAGTTGGGACCATTTGCTGTGTCCTCGGATGGCCGCTTGGCAGCTTTGAAGACCCCAGATGCCACTCACCAATGTGGGGTGCAGAGAGCCCTCTTAGCAAAATGCTAGTTATGCCAGTTGGCCTCGATTTCGCCTAAGAGCATGGTCCCCTGCCCCCTGCCCCAGCTACTCTGTTCTTGCAATACTGTGTTAGGATGGAAGGAGTACTCAAGTTATGCTGAAATCCACTTAATGTTGTTCTTGTTTCTAATGTGTGCTATCGCCGATTTCTCCCAACCAGATTTCTAGCAACTATCTAACCTAAACCCTCCCCCCTCATCCTTCCTTCCCCTCTCTTGCAGCTGTCAAAGAGTCTTTTCTTCTATACACAAGTCTGTTTTTCAGATCTTATCGTAGAGGTCTCATACAATATTTGTCCTTTTGTCGCTGACTACTTTAGCTCAACATAATGTCTTCCAGTTGAAACCAGGTTATGAGATGTTTCCTGGAATCATCGTTATTCTTTATCATTGCGTAGTGCTCCACTGAGTATACAGAATAAAAAGATTTTAATTCTACTTTTCAGTATGACTTAGCACCCACAAGAGGAACAAAACCCAGACTCAGCCTTGATATTTAAATGGCCCTTTGTTCACCTCGAGAACATTTTCTCCTTGTCCTTTTTTTATGGCACTCTATTGGAGTCTGAAAAGTGCCAACTCAGTCAAAAGACTCCACCACCTATTTAGCTGAATTAAGAACAACTTCTGCTGGCTTAAGTGCAAAGCAAACATGTGTATCAAATAATAAAAATGTAACTGCATATCAAAATATAAATTGTTCTCGTGAAAACACATATTGAGAGGCTAGTTCTCCTTCACCTGGCCTTAGTCTGTCCTGGTATTTCTCCAGTTTCGAGACATGCGTGCCTCAAGCCTGTTATGCCTGGTGGATTTTGCTAGTGTGGTTTTGATCTATAATTTTGTCACAGACTTTGCCAGTGCACCTGCCCCATAACATTACTCATGGAGTTTTGGTCAGAAGAAGTGAAAATACAAATTGTATTAAGAGAATAGACGTTCTCTCCCAACAACCACATTCTTTGATCTGTGAGCCTCTGTTAAAGCCAGTGCAAATAACCTTCATTTAATGTCCCAATGGATCATGATTTAATTTGTTCTTCCCATATTTTAATGGAAGAAGTTGTAGATTATGAACAAATCTATTTAATGACTAAAGCTACATACATACAATCACTAATCACGTCTTTCTTCAACAGCAAAGCATTTTTCAAACCCACTGAAATTTCCAAGCCGGTTGCCTAGTGTAGGCGCCCACACACAGAGCCCTTGCCGTGCCAGTTCTTACAGCTACGGTCAATGTAGTGAAGACACCCACATAGCAGCAGCTGCTGCCATCCTGAACCTTTCCACCCGCTGCAGGGAAGCTGCTGAGATCCTCTCCAACAAACCGCAGTGTCTGTCTGCCAAGGTAGGCCAGTCCAAGAATCCAGAGGGGGTCCAACTAGTGAACTGTGAGAGTAGAGCGCCTTCATGTTTGTGGCCACACTCACTCGTGCTCTTCACTGTGTCCTGAAAAGCACCTCCCTGCCCTTCCCCGTCCTAGGAAGAGTCAGAGGAACACTGACCGTAATGAGCACGGGTTGACTAAGGCAAAAGGAAAGGCTGCGCGCATTGCTCTGTGGCTGTTCTTGGAAACGGTAGACCACAGTTTGGGGAGGAGCGAGTTACAGAGACTGAGGAGAGTTCACTCATCTCAAACACGTTTTTGTTATGGGGAGTTTGCACACAAGAAGAGAATCAGAGTGAAAATAAATTTCAATAAAGAAGCTTTTTGCTGTCTGCAAATCAGAGATGATAAGCTAGGTTTGATTAAACTGTGACTTACAAAGTTGACTCATGGCATTTTGCTATTGTACACATTGCTGCTGTATAAAGCAAGGTGGCCTAAACTGCTTTGGTGTCCTGAAAGTACTCACTTACTATCTGTACTAAAAGTACACGTACTAAAACCTTGATAAACAAAATAGACAAGTTCTGTTTGGGGGGATGAGTACTCAGGATATCCAAATTGAACACCAAGTTCTGTGAAGTTTATGAAACATTGCTACAGCCCTTAAAATTTTTCACGTTTCTTTAATAACTCTCCTTTACAACTAACAATGAGATGTACACATCCATGCTGATTATACTGCATGAAAAAAAAAAAAAAACAAGACTGTGCCTTGCCTTCAGCTTTGACAGTGACGGTTTGTCATGCAGCAGAGTAGCAGTCGTCAGCAGGAGGTTGTCAGAGCTGCTCGACCATTTTCTCCTACCACCTCTACAGTTGGTGACTCCTGACTTAATATTGACACAAACGACTTGAGTTAAAAAATGTGTTTTCTAAAGCTGAAGGCTGAAGCCAACTGAAGTCAAATACTCAAACTTAGCTTAAAGGAGCTTTACCCTAGCTTTCAAGGGAAGGTTCACTAGGTTCAACTCTATCTCTGAAATTCAGGGGATTAAAGTATATAGCTTTTTTTTTTTTTAAGTCCAGACATGACCCATGGTGTGGTCAGCTGCTCACCTGTGCCCGTGTGCCAGGATTCAGGAGAGCGGTCAACACTGTGCCACGGACGGTTTGACAGAGGAAGCAGAGTTAGCTTCTGGAAGTAAGGGAGCCAAGAAACCCTAGGAAGAGCTGGTGGCCAAAAACTACTCAAAAACAATTTCTGAACAAACAAAGTTCTCACACAAAGAAAAACACACCTTCTAAAGATCTAAAGAAAATAACAAGCTATTTAAATTCAAAGTAATGTACATCAGAAGTTCCTTATATAAACAAATAATTTGGGGAATTTTAAAATGCAACTTCAGTTATTCTTAAGTTCCTTTTTAAAACATGAATAAATTCTCTGGTTTAAAGGAATATTCTAATATGCAGCTAATTGACAAACACTGGAATATCTGTCTTTTAGTGGCTTTATCATTTGGTTGGTTAAGCTGTCCTGTAAGAGTAGAGTGGACAGTATTATAATCACAAACACTGTTTAAGTGAAGAGCAAGTGGCTATGGAATGGCTGCTTCCCACCTGCAAAGGTGGCTATTTTTTTGTTCCCCAGAATTTTGCCTTTAACCTTAAGATTGTCTATAGTCTCTCAATTACCAAATGAATCAGATAAAGATGACTAAAACTTGAGGATTTCTTTCTTTATTAATACATATTCATTTTCTTCTTAAAACACCTTTCTGTTCAGAAAAGTGACTGCTAAAAATTGACGCATTTAAAAAAACTAAATACTCCATTTCTGAGGTACACTGTCCGTTTCCTGCGAGATCCTCACTTGATGAAGGCCACAGCACAGCACACAAGGGTTGGGATACTCTCTGCCTTGTGCAGTCTGCCATACTGACAACTCATCTTTAGTTGTAGAATCCATACAACCTTGATGTGATGCGGGTGATGTAAGAGCAGAAAGTGCCCAGATTGATTTTTTTTAATGTGTTTGTTTATGCTGGTGGTTATGGAAACCGTTTTCTCATGACAATTGTCTCGTTTGACACAGTGGTTACTAAAAGGAGACAGACATGGTGCCCTACAGTGTTGCTTTGTGCAGAATCCTTTCTCCAGTTTGTGTGTCCACACATTTATACTCTCAGACAGCTTCAACAATTCTCTGAATGCTGTTCTAACTGAACCTTTCTTTTCTGAATACATTTGAAAGTATCATGAACTCCCAAAATAAGAAAAAGAATAATGATTGTGCTAGTAAAAGTGAGAAAAAGCCCAGGTGATTAAACCTGAAATACAGCCTTTGGTCAATGCCCACCCAGCACAAGTGCTGAGTCTGCTTTGTGCCTTTTACCTATTGTTGATTGAATATAAACAACCTTGTTTTATATATTCAGTGCTAGCCCAATTTTCTTAGTTCTTCTTAAGTCTAGGAAGACTTGGAACTTTCTTCTGAGCCAGGTTGTTATAGTATTTATTTCTGAGAGTCCTGATCTTTTGAGGTAGTGATGTACAGTTTCTCTCCTTTTCCTGACTCCTATAGCTGAGAATTTTTAATGTATGAAAGAGACATCCCAATAGCAAGACTTATATTTGTGTCACCCAAAATGCCTTTAAGTGTCAAAGTCCACAGGCCTAAGATTCAATCCACTCATGGTCCTTCCTTTAGTGAATTTACTGGCAAGGTAAGACCAAAGAAGATACTCTTTGGTAGCTGTACCTTGGGTTTGAGGCAAGGGAGAGGGCAAGGTTTGCAGAAACATGATTTCTGACATTCTGGGAGCTATGGCTGGCTCTGCAGAGAGTTTAACCAGAGTACAGTGAGGGCTGATCTCTTGTTTTTCTTCAGTTCTTTATCCAGCCCTTGTTTTTCTGTAATGCTGTAGTTGTTTGATGCCCTGGGGTCAGTTCTGATGGATGGTGACCCCATATATGCTGACTAGAATTATTTCAGTGGAAACAGTCTCTGAGGCTGTAACCCTTTCAGAGAAGCCCTGGTGGCACAGTGTTTGAGTGGTTAGCTACTAACCAGAAGGTCAGCAGTTGAAATCCACCAGCTGTTCTGCAGAAGAAAAGTATGGCAGTCTGTTTCTGTAAAAATTACAGTCTTGGAAACTATATGAGGCAGCTCCACTCTGTCTTATAGAGTCACCAAGCAACTGAATTGAATTGATGGCAATGGGTTGAGTTCCATTTGGGTTAGGTTGGACCTTTCAGAAGCAGAAAGCTAGGCTTTGTCTTCATAGGGGCCTCTGGGTGCATTCAAATCACCAACCTTTCAACTAATAGTCAAGTGCTTAGTCACCTTTCAGACACTACATTTTATGTAATGAGCATCTTCTATCTTGCATCAAAAACTAACAGAAGAAAAAATAACAGGTAATACTGTCACCCGTAGGCACTAATTTTTTAATATCAAGCCAAAGGCAACTATCTTTGATATTTGCTTTCAGCTTCACTTGTTGAGGCTAATACAGACTTTTCATGCTATGTACAAATTCACAACTGACCCCAAATTTAGTGAAGTGATATGAATTGATGATTTGCAAGAATCACTATTCATGAAAGATAATGGGCTCAGAGATCACTTTCAGAGGGATGGAGGACTTTCAGTTCCTGCTAGTTCTAAAAACAGTGAAGGAAGTCATGCATATTCCAAAATGTTCTTCTCCTCCCAAATTCCTTAAGCCTAGGCACCTGTCTGCCCAACACAGGACACTTCTCTCCTGTACTGCTCTCCAAACTTGAAGGAGTACTGTTGTCACCGGCCCAATGAGTCACCAGCATTCATGAAACAGAAACACAGCAGGTTCTGTATAGAAGACATCAGTATTCTTTTAGCATTGTTGATCACTGCACTATCTGGTTCATTCTATCCTCAAAGTAGGAGAATTTTTTTAAAAAGCAATTCGTTATTTGTTAAAATACAACTGCGTATGCACATAACTTATATTTGTACCACCAAATCACCTCAAAGTCATTTAAGTATCTCTCTGAGGACTTAAGTCAGGAGAAAAAAATAGCAGTATCATGACATTGCATAGTAGTTAATTTGTCTGAGATACTGGCATTCCTTTGATTCCAGTACTTCATTGCTTATAACCTAATGTCCTCCATTTTAATTTAAAATTAATATGAATTATAAAGCATACATGGAGCACAGCTGCAATTTCTGCTCCTGGGCCTGGTGACTTGCCCCTGATGTGACTGTATGTAGACCATGCACCACAGGGGCATGGGCATCAGGATGTCTAGAGCATCCCTCATCCCCACTGAGAGCAGCACTTGCACATGGCATATGAATGCCCAGTTTTTCTTCCTTCCTCCCACTCTTACCAACAGAGGTAGGAACATGCTTTGCAGTCTATCTTTATCCTGATCTCTGCAGCTTGCCAAGCATTTCTGTTGTTTGTTTTGGTGTTTTCCCCACCTGTTTAGACAAAGTGGCATATGCATGCATGCCTTAAAAGAAAACAAAAAAATGACACTTGCTTGAAATGTTTAAAGTTCAAAGTCTGTTTTGTGCTTGAATGAGGCCTAGAAACAACATGATGTCACCTCACATTCTTTCTGCCTGAGAACAGAAATAGCCTGGTGGCTGTTTGCATGATTAGGATCTAAGTACATCCTTTTGCAGTAGCTTTGACATTGAATGCTTGCACCAGATATCATGAGTAAAATGTTGGGAGGATCTTTGGTTAGGTATCACAAGGAAGCAGTTGACCTCTCTGTAGAAAAACGACCTATGTAGTAATAGACTTCTTACTTCTCCTCTCCTATGGTAACTGAAAGGAGTACTGGTTGCAAAGTTGTTAAACACTCTATAGAGGGCTTTCTTTGAATCACCAGCGGCTCTGTGGAAGAAAGATATGACAATCTGCGTCTGCAAAGATTACAGCCTTAGAAATGCTATGAGGCAGTTCTACTCTGTCCTATAGGGTTGCCATAAGTCACAGGGGAGGGTTGTCCAATATGTAAGGTAAGCACAGTGCTTACCTTGCTTACTGGATAATCTACAGTGAACAATTTCAACAGTTCAGTAAGTAAGCACAAGTAGGCCCATGTTTACTGTTCTTTCTGGGCCATGCGTCCCTGTCAAGGGCTGTTACACTTACATGGAGGCTTTCATGTTATAGGAAGGTGCTGTGTGTTTGGCAAAGAGACAAACACCAGCAATACCTAGAGGCAGACTCTTTGCTGTGATTTCTACAAAATGTGAAACTGTTCACTACAGATGACCTGGTAAGCAAGGTAAGCACTGTGCTTACCTTACCTGTTGGATAATCTACCCTGATGAGTCAAAAATCAAATCAACTTCTTAGTACTAGATATCATTTATTTAGCAGCTACTGTATATCACACACAATTGAATTGACGGTAGTGAGTTTGTTTTATGTATCAGACAGAAGCTCTGGTGGTTTAGTAGTTAAGAGCTATAGCCACTAACCAAAAGGCCAGCAGTTTGAACTCAGCAGGTGCTACCTGGGAAACTCTAGGGACAGTTCTACTCTCCTATAGGGTCAGTATGAGTCAGAATTGACTCAATGGCAGTAGGTTTGGTTTCTTTGTTTATGTGTCAGAGAGGGTCCTGGTGGTATAGGGGTTAAGAACTACTGCTGCTAACCAAATGGCCAGCAGTTCACATTTACCAGCCGTAGTTAGAACTTTGTCCTATAGGGCTCTGTGAATCCAAATCGACTTGATGACAGGGGGTTGTTTTGAGTTTGAAAGTGTCAGAAATAGTAAACAAGCATTTCGCCTTCGTGAACTCTTTCCAATCCTTCTATAACTTTGTAAAGCAGATACTATTATGCAATTTTGAAGATGAAGTAAGAGTTGCTCAGAAATATTAAATAATTTGCTTCTAGGGCACAGTTGTAACTGTTGAAACTGAACTTTCTCTTCAAAGACTTTACCACTGTATGGTATATAGACTGTCCACACACCCAAGAGTATTCCCAGATATGACTCTGAGTCTCAGACAAAGATTTTGGGGAAAGGTTATAAATTTTGTATTAATTTTATATCTTGTGTTACTCATTTATGTCTCCTCTGAATTTCAACATATTTATATTAAGTGTGTATCACAAGCTTATACTCTTTTAATACTCAGTACTCCGTTATTTGTTGTTGCTGTTAGGTGCCATCAAGTTGATTTCAACTCATAGTGACCCTATAGGACAGAATAGAACTGCCCATAGCATTTCCAAGGAGGGGCTGGTGGATTTGAACTGCTTACTTTTTGTTTAGCAGCTGATCTGTTAACCACCATTCCACCAGAACTCCAATTATTATTTCATAAAAATTAAATATTTTCATCTAGTTTGTTGTGAATACCCTGTCTGCTTATTTAAGACAACTGACAAAAAGAAAGCAACCCCCCCCCATTTTAAAACCTGGAAGTGAGAGTGAAAGAATGTGTACCACTGAGATCTGCATTTCCTCTGAGCCAAGTCAAAAAAGAAAGATGCCAGCAACCATCATGCAGGAATAGAATGCTTGTCAAATAAGAAAGCAGTGTTGTCTTGACAATAAGTTTTGCCATCAGGCCAGTAAAGGTAAAATTTTAATTTTGTTTTTTTCTTCATCATCATCTTAAATTCATGATGATTTATAATTGTTGAAATAATGCAATGTTATCATTTGCCTGGAAAACGTTACAGAAAGCAGCCATAAGCCTATCCTCTTAACACAGCCACAGTGATTTTTTTGTGTGTGTGATTAAGTGAAAGTTTACAATTCAAGGCAATTTGCCGTATAAAACCCCGAGCACCTGCCTCTATGCAGCTCTATCTGCTCTCTTGTCCCATGGCAGACAGTACATTCTTTGTTTCTACTCTTCGAGTATACAGTCGATCACTACTTGTGCCCTTCTTCTACCCCTTCCTCTACCCTCTAAAAAAGAAACCAGTTGGACAACCTCATATATATATTAAACCATAAAGTACACATACCACCTGCCTCTGTATCCCATAGTCCAGTCTAATCTTTGTCTGTGAAGTGTTGACTTCAAGAGTGGTTTCAACGCTGGAAGAGTGGCAAGTCCAGGGGCCATGTTCTCAAGGGACCCTTCAGATTGTCAGACCATCAAGTCTGATCTTCTAATAGAGTTCTAGATCTGCACTCCCCTTTTGCTCATGCTGTGTCAGGGACTCTGCATTGTGTTCCCTATCAGGGCTATCTTTGGTGGTGGCCCCCCACCATCTAGTTCTTCCGGTCTCATGCCGATGCAGTCTCCCAGCTTTATGGATCCTTCTGTCTCCTGGGCATCTTTGATGTTTTTGGTTTGCATCTGCTCTGGGTGTATTGGGACCAATTGATGTTTCTTGGACAGCAGCTGGTTTGCTTTTAAGCACCCCCCCACCAGACACCACTCATCAATATGAGATGCAGAACAGTCTCTTAGAAAAGAACTAGTTATGCCAGTTGACCTCAGTGTCCCCTGAAACCGTGGTCCCCAGATCCCTGTCCCTGCTATTCTGTCCTTTAAAATGTTGTGTTGTATTTAGAAATCTTTTTGTCTTATGGTGTAGTCCGGCTGTGCTGACTTGCCTTCTGTTGTGTGCTATTACTCCCTTCACCTAACAGAATCCCTGTGAACTGTCAAATCGATAAATAACCCTCTTCATCTCCAACCTTGTAGTTGTGAAATATTATTTTCTTCTGGGCACAAGCCTTTTCTAAGTCCTTATAATAGTGGTGTTATACAATATTTGTCCTTTTGCAACTGACCGATTTCACACAGCATAATGTCTTCCTGTTGATTCCAGGTTATGAGATGTTTCAAAAAAATCATCATTGTTCTTTATCATTCTGTAGTGTTCTTTTAATGGGCACCAAGGTTGATGCCATCTTTTTGCATTGTAGCTACAATGACTTTTGTATTTTCTCTTTTGTTCTCCTTCAGAAAACACACTTCTGTATGTTTAACATCATTTTAAGCATAGTGTAAATGCCATGTATTTTCCAGTTTTCAGTTGTTTACATATTTTCACATGTTGCTACTTAGTTTTCATAATTATCATTCCATTTATAAATATTCACTAACTAGAGTTAGCATGATTTAATAATTTCTCTGTTGGTGAACATCTAAATCACTTCTTGTACTATAGGAAAGGATCATAAGGCATGATTATTTAAGCTTCTTACTTAATAATAATTCATACTATTTATTAAATTACTAATAAATTTATTAAATTTTATGAGGAAACTTCTTTATGCATAAAACAAGCTTCTTGAAGGCAAGACTGATGTATTTTTCAATTTTATTTCCTCCAAAATATAGTGGCCATAAACTGTCAAATACTCCTCAGAATTCTCGATTTAACCTTATTCTCCACATTTTACTAATTGACAAAAAAGAATTTCAGGTTATAGTCATCCTTATCTGATTTCTAACAATGAACCAGATAAAGCTGTAGTCTGAAGGGTTTTTTTTTTTTTTTTTTTTTTCCACTCATCAGTATATATTCCTCTTCTCTTAAAATACATCTCTGGGCAGAAAAACAGACTATAAGATTGTCACAGTTTTGAAAAATCAAATACCCTATTGCCTGGGGGTACTCTCACTTAGCCCTGTGAAGCACTCTGTGCCCTACGCCTTTGAGAAGCTAACTTCTCAGCAAGGCAATGAGCAGAAGAATGGTAGGTAATGTTGGTAACTCAGAAGATGCTGAGATAGACACAGGACTCTGCTGTTCTTCCCAAGTCAAAAGGTGAATAAATATGCCTACTCTCAAAAAAACAAACATTTTTAAAAATTTAAAAATCAAAACAAGGATCTAAAATGGCACTTTGAGAAATTAGAGTTTTAGATGTCTGGGAGAGAGAACCTATCAGCTGCTGTGCAGTTCCCGCTCAGTTCCCATGGCCTCTCCCACCGTCTTTTATACTGCCATTTGGAGTTTGAAGCACAGCAAGAAATGTTGTGTACTGATGCTGCTCTGGATAAAACTACACCCCTGAAATTTGCTCCTCACCTGTCTACAGGCAGTAAGGGATTTCCCTGGTGCTGTGTGTTAATTGTTAAGTGCACTTGTGAGCTCACTTGAAGCCCACCTGTGCCTGGCCACACAGCAGGCATGGCAGATCTCCCTGGTCAGGTGCTCCCAGGAGTCAGTCAGGGTGCAAGAGGGAGGAAAGGCTCTTATGAGCACAGAGAGTGACAGTTTTTCAACCAACCCATGATTGCTCACAGTGTATAATCCTAACAATTCCTGGAATCTCTTAATGTTTTTTTTTTTAAATTTACTATTTGGATGGGTTTTTTCCCCTGTAAAAAAAATGCAAATATATATTGGTGGTGTCTTGGAGTAGTTGGTATTTTTTTCAGAGTGAAAGAATCTGTACTATTTATGGGTTTTGCACTATAAAACTCTGCAGCCCAGTCACATGGCTTCATTTTCCTAAGCCATCTGTCACAGAGGTCTGGAATTTTATGTGAATGTTGGTTGTGCCATCTTAACCCAAGTTTTTTTTTTTTTTCTTTATGAAAAATGTCAGTAACTACAATATTTAACATTTTACTTTACATTGGCCATTAAACTTGATTGCTATAGCTCCATTTCATAGCTAGAGTTACACATTAATGATGAAGCCAAAAAATGTAAAAGTGCTCAAAGCAGAGTATACTGTTATATCATAGAGAGAGCACCTGGCATTGATATAGTTAATATCTAGGATTTTTGTAACTAAGGTTTACTAATGCTGGTATAAAAACGTATCTGATATTATACAGATGGCATAAGATGTTGTGGTTACTAAGTTATTATCCTGGATAAGCTGTACTGTCAAATTCAGGGCTTAAAACTATCATGAGAGATTAAATTATTTACTAAAAATGGACAAAAAGATATGCCAAAGCATCTTAGTATAGACATATTAGAAGTATATTTACTTCCCACAAATACCATAAAGCATCTTTTTCTCTTAAACTGAGAGATTGAAATTATGAACTCTAAAGGTAAAACAACTGAACAGAAGAGAGGCTTTTATTTTCTAAATCAGGCACAAGCAGCAAGCCCTTGGAACCTGGCCAGTGTACCCACACCATCGATGGCAACTGTTGGGAGGGGAAATATGTGACGGACAGTTAAAGTAAATCCTGGGGAATAGCTGGCTACCACAAGCCTAATGGATCTTGCTAACACAGAGAATTCTGCAGTTTTCCTACCAAAAGGGAAAAGAATAGAGAAATTATTTAGAAGTTAGTTGCGAATTCCTGGATGATAGTGACATACCAGAAAGGTGTTCATTTGACACAGTTAGAAAAATAAAGAGTTGCTACAGGACAGTATTTACAATTCCTGATCCCGTCTAAGCCATCCTCCTGGTTCCTATCATTTGAAATATAAAGATCACACAGACAGTTCATTAGGATCTGAACTAAAGACAGATAGATACTGTTCTTAAAAAAAGTAAAAAAAAAGGGGGGGGAAACCCAAACTGGTGACGGTATTCCAAAAGTGGACATCGTGAGATACAATTAGTTTTAAGTTCATATTAAGAATCTAGAAAATAACCCTCTTTATCCTGAAGCCCTAGCTGTACAATTTAAACCCAAACCATGGTACCACCAGCTGAGAGGCACCCAGAATGAAGTACATTTGCACTTCCTGGATTTTGTTTTCTCTCATAATTTAACAAATCTTTTCCACATCAGATAACTAGGATAAAACATTGCTTTCACATTGATCTAACAATCCAATAAAAATTCTCTTCCAGCTGGTTACTTTTGAGTGTTTTTGATGTTAGATGATTACTGTGGTTTGGGGGATGGCAAATTGTATTGTGCTGTTTGTTAAGCTAAGTTGTTAATGCTTTAAATGATGAATTGAGAGTGATAATTCTGTAAACTAGAAAAGAAGATTTAAAGCTAAACTTAAAAAAAAAAATTAAACAGGCTTTGCCAATACATTTACTATTTACAAACATCTTATCTGTATTAAGCTTAGTTTTGTTTAAACCCAGAAACATGAAGCTTGGTAATGGTGCTGCTCTTAAAAGTTTGTAAGAATTGAACATTAACCAGTGCAAATCAAAAAGCTAGATTTAAAATCAGATATACTGACTTAAAAGCTTGCATTTAAAATTATCCCTTAAAAGCCTCACATGGCTGGGCTATAGCTGCAAACTGCTGAAATGTTTCTCTGTTTCCTATTGTATACCAGGGAGCCGAGATAGAAGTGGATGAAAATGGCACATTGGACTTAAGCATGAAAAAAAATCGAATCCTGGACAAGGCTGCACCCCTAACTTCCTCTAACAATTCCATCCCAACTCCTTCTTCTTCCCCATTCAAAGCAAGCAGCCTTTTGGTCAATGCAGCATTCTATCAGGCTCTCTGTGACCAAGAGGGCTGGGATACTCCTATCAACTATAGCAAAGCCCATGGGAAGACAGAGGAGGAGAAAGAGGTATTGTCTTAATGTCAATCAATAAGTTTAAGACAGAGCATGATTATAGAGTATTACTAGATTTTTTTTCTCCTAAACTATTTTTTAACACTTGTATTTAGATAATATGTAACCCTGTACCTTGTTTTAGATGTTGGTAAAGTAGACAATTTTAAATTTCAGAAGAAATATAGAAACACATCCACCTTTTCTTGTTTCTTGCCTACAATATCATCTCATTATAGTAAATTTTAAATTTTTAAAATTTTATCTTTGTTGAGAATGCAAAGCAAATGGACACCAATTCAACAGTTCCTACATAGATAATTCAGCAACAACGATTATGTTCTTTGAGTTGTGCAACCATCCTCATCCTAATTTTGTGAATGGTTCCCTTCCCATTAATAGTGACGTTTAACCCCATAAGGGTTGCAATTGTATGTAATGCCCCACTGCCATTGAGTCAAGTCTGACTCATAGCGACCCTCTAGAGGTCAGAGTAGAACTGCTCCATAGAGTTTCCAAATCCTGGTGGATTTGAACTGCTGACCTTTTGATTAGCAGACTACAGCACTTAACCCACTATGCCACCAGGATTTCCATATGTAGTGCATGAGAGATTACATCATCTCTCCTTTCAAAATATACCAACATATAAGGGACATGGTGTCACTGGGCATGAAAATGTTGGCTCGTGAACTCTTTCTGAATCAGACAGGCAGAGATGAAATAAACTCAGGCACATGAAAGAATTTTCAAATAGTGTATAATTCACTTCCTTGGTTTCATGGAGGAACTCTCTTAGCATACTCCTGTAAGCTGTCACTATTTGAAGCTCTCGATCATGAATGTTGGATGTCTACCAATCCTGAATTAAAGGAAATGCTTTTGGGTGTTTGATTATTTCAGAAATGGCTTGTGGGTAATCAGAAAGCTCCACTTTCCTTTCAACCTGAAAACCTATGGTTGGATACACAGGAATTCCTCTAGCACTCATCTCTCTGATTTGAGTTGCCTAACTTGGCCTGTGTAGCCACTTAGTATCATTCAAAAAAATCGGTGGCTAAAGCCCTTCACTGTTTAGATGCTATCATTCTAAATGTAACTCTAGGTATTACAATGATTAATCCTCTTTTGCTGTTGAATCAGGAAGATGGCTGTATTATTATTGCTGATCATTCAGTCAGTTGACCATATTGTTAAAGAAATAACCATTTTCTGTGGAAATGTGCACCATGTTTTTCAATTTTTTGAAGTTCAGAGACTTCGGTGGAGACCATTTTGAGTATAGCATAGGATTTAACACTGACATAAACAGTGTGTGGTGTGATCACAAGAATGGATTGTTCCCAACTCTCCCTCCCTCCCTCCTTTCTTTTCTTCCTGCCTGCCTGTCTTCTGTCCTTCCTCCCTTCCTCCCTTGCTCCCTCCCTCCCTTGGTCCCTTCTTCCCTTCTTTCCTTTCATTACACATTCACAGATTCTAAGCAGCAACATAGCCTGTGGGTTGCAGCTTTTAGCAAGGCATGTGTGTGTACAGAGCCTAGTAGGCATGAAATATAAACAAATGCACTGATGAATGAAGAAACCAGAGCTGATACACAGCATAGTGACAATGGAGTAGGGTGGTTGGGATTGTTCCCTGGAAGAAACTTAAACTATGTTCAGAGCCAGCTTTCTATATCACTGCCCCTCAAGTGGTCAGATAGAAAAAAACCCAAAAACCCAGTGACGTTGCATCAGGTCCAACTCATGGCGACCCTAGAGGTCAGAGTAGAACTGCCCCATAGAGTATCCAAGGAGTGCTTGATGGATTTGAACTGCTGACCTTTTGGTAGAAGAATGAGAGTAATTCACACAGTGGCCTAATTAAATTCTACCATACTGGAAACCCTGATGTGTGGTAGTAAAGAACAATGGCTGCTAACCAAAAGGTCAGCAGGTGCTGCTTGGAAACTCTGTGGGGCAGTCCTACTCTGCCCTGTAAAGCTGCTATGAGTTGGAATTGACTCAACAGCAGTGTAGGTTTTGGTTTGGCCTTAATCATTAGTTCTGTTTGACTTTGTTAATTCATCTAAAATATTTAAAGGTGTTCTGAATTTAGAAATTTTAAAACAAAACTGAATTAAAAAAATAAAAACAATTTTAGAAGAATTCTTTATTAAAATAATATGAGTTTGGCTATAATAAATGCAAAATTGCCATCTACAAAGTATAAAAAGCTGGTACTGTGGTTTTATGAAAGAATAAGCTAACCTCTAGCTTCACAACTTGTCTGAAAGCAAGAAATAAAGACCAAGTTAGGATGTGGGTAGATCTTTTGGGAGTATTATCATAGTGCCATCAAGACTGCTCATTCAAGTCCACTGCATCCAGTTTGGCTTTAGAAAGTGGCAATCCATTCATTCACAAAACAACTTTAAGTTTAAATCATCAGACTATGATGAGCTGCACCCTTTACCACTAAAGGAAACCATAGCTGTGTCAAAATATGTGTCAATGTGAATTCACTAAAAGTCATCGTATTATATGAAGGAAAGCGCTTTATAGAGCAATTAAAGTGCAATCCCTTCTCTTGAATGACTTTCATGAGGGTCAAAATCTGAAATGTTCCAGTTTCTGAGGGCTGTCTCACTGTCATATTCAGAGAAGGATTTATGCTTTCTGTCACCATCTGTATAGCTGTTAAGTAAATGGAACGTTGACAATGCATTCATGGGAAGTTTTCTTCATAACCCTACTCATTGTCAGACATAGGATCCAGTCTTGAGCAGTCATGAAATAAATGTGCATCAAATGAGGTCTCACTTTCATTTAAGGTCTTTCTATTATCTGAGGAGCCCTGGTAGCATAATGGCTAAAGTGCTCAGCTGCTAACTCAAAGGTCAACAGTTCAAACCCACCAGCCACTTAGCAGATGAATGATGCGGCAGCCTGTTTCTGTAAAGATTTGCAGACTTAGAAACCCTATGAGGCAGTTCTACCTTGTCCTGTTGGGTCACTATGAGTCAGCATTGAGCCAGCAGCCATGGGTTTTTGGTGTTTTATATTATCTGATACTGGTTATGACTACGTACCTTTAGCAATAATGTCAACATTACACCTTTTAGATTCTGAGGTACCTCTGCATTTGTGGATCTAGTATGTTCCTTAGGGATTAGTTTTTCTATATATCTTATCACTCAGCCAAAAAAAATCGTAACAAATATTTTAATCTTTGTTTTTTATATAGTTCTATAAGCAATAAGATTCATCATGGAAACTGTAGATAAAATCTTCTATTGGGGGTATATTTTTTATATATCTGTGACAGTGTTTTGTTTGCTTAGAAAATTCACCAAAAAATGGGTTTCTTTAGTTTACTTTTATGCTTTTTTGCAAATGGCTTAAGTTGAAACAACACAATCTTTTACGTCTATAGTTTTTGACGTAAATATTCTGAGATCCAAGATTTAGAAGCCCTAGGTGGAAACCCTGGTGGCATAGTGGTTAAGTCCTATGTCTACTAACCAAAAGGTCATCAGTTGAGATCCAGCAGGTGCTCCTTAGAAACTCTGTGGAGCAGTTCTACTCTGTGCTGTAGGATGTCTATGAGTTGGCATTGACTCGACGGCAGTGAGTGGAAAGGGTATGAGAATTCAGTTCATTGGGAATAACAAGGAAACCCTGGTAGTGTAGTGGTTAAGTGCTATACCTGCTAACCAAAAAGTTGGCAGTTGGAATCTACCAGACACTCCTTAGAAACTCTATGGAGCGGTTCTTCTCAGTCCTATAGGTTTGCTATGAGTTGGAATCGACTTGATGGCATTTGTTTTAATTCTTAGTTTGAAGAACAACAAAGAGGATTCTGGAGATACTCAGTGAATACTTAGAGTCAGTGTTTGCCTTAGGTTTGGGTTGGTGAAATATTTTTGTAAGCTTAAATGCTCACTGTTGCAGCTGTATGAACATGGTTGAGTCTTTGCCTGGGGAAGCTACAACTGATGGGGACACAAACAGAACTGTCCTAAATCATTGTAACTCCTTCGTATGGTTTCTCAGTGCTTGTTCTTTGATCCCACATACATACCAAGGTAATCTACCTTCTACTTTTCACGTCCTGTTCTGAATTTTGCAAATGACCAGTGGGACAGATAACAGGTATTATTTTGAAAAACTAGATTGCATTTAATGCCTTTATTGAGAAGTCGTCAGAGGAATGTCATGAACAATACAAATAAATATAGAATACCTTTATACACAGTGTCTTGATTAGTTATCCTAACAATCCTGCAAGGCAAGATTTTCACCAACTTTTTAGATGTGAAAATTGAGGCTCAGAGAAGGAAAGCTGCTGGTCATTGGTAATACAGAAACTAAGTGAGGGGTCTGGGTTTTCCTGAAGCAAAAAAAGAGAGAGGAGAGGGGAACAGGGAAAGAGAGAAAAGAAAAGTATGTTTCAAAATGGAGACATCTTGGAAATATAGGGACAACTTAGAAGACGAAGAAGAGAGAATAATGAAGAAATTGTGTGTGACAAGGTGTGGTAAAGGTGACAGTTGCCACAGGTGCATCTTAGGACAAGAGGATGAAGCTCTTGGGGCCCAGGTCTCCAGGGTACTGGCTAATTGCGATCTCTTTCTAATGAGTTGTATAACTGGTGTAGCTGCAAATGGCCCAAACACTGGGTAATGTTTGAAGAGTAGAATTTGGGCTGTGCCTGCTCCCATATTCCCATTCTTCTCTCTGGCACCTCCTCCCATCTCCTCCACACCCCCACAACACTCACACACATGTATACACACCACCAGAAATTGAGTAATTATTTCTAATTCATTGTTATCTAGTTCATATGCACAACAGTTGCTTAATTTTAGTGGTAATTTTCAGAAAACATTGTCTGTCTCTCTCAGTGAAATAGCCTGTCCAGATGCCCCCTAAAAATTTTTCTGAATCTGGAAAAAACTCAAAATATCTTGAAAGGAAAGTGCTGAGAAATAACTAGGGCTGTCAGTTTCATTCAACTGTCAGTTCTCCAAAGATTTTCAGGGCTTAAAATGTTAAAAGTGCCAGATGCTATTATCTGTTATTCATGTTACCATTATGTTCTGGTCTTTACCGAAATCAATATAAACTTCCATCTGCAGATCAGAGGGGTTTCACTGCATGCATATATTCACCAAGCACAACACATATATACTGCATTCCTTTTGAAACAGTCACAGGAGCAAAGTTTGATTTTGTAAATGATAATTAAAAAAAAAAATTTACAGATGCTCTTGATTTATGTTATGTTTGGCTGCTATTTAAAATTGCACTCAATATAAATGCTTCTGTAACAAAACTAATCCAAGAATTCTCTAGCTGTAGCTATATATATAGATATAGATACACATACTCCAAATTTCAAGGTGTAATGTATTGACAAAAGACAAAAAGACAATTATTTTATAATCCAGCTGCATGCACAAAACTTTGTGGCTTAAAAGAAGCTACAAGCTAAAATAAAAACCAAAAAACATTTAAAAGTCAAATTTCATTAAAAATACTGTTAGAATATTACTACATATTACTATAGCAAAAAGAATACCACGGATTATACAACCCTATTTTTTATATGCAGTTTATTCAAATAACAGCTTAAACCATCATAACTGATCATTTCTATCAAAAGCCCCCTTTTCCTGCTTTATGTAACATATACATTCAGCAGTAGAACAACAGCAGATAACTTTTTCTTGTTCAACTATAATGTGCATGCCTTTAACTATAGTGTGAAAGTCAGTAACTTACTCATAAAGAAAATAATAAAATGACTTTTGGCTTCATGATGTTTTGCAAAGAATTTAGCATGTTGACAGGAAAACAATGACTCTTCCACACTAAGTTAATATTGGATTTAGTGTTTATCTTTACTTTCCCAAAATGAAGAAATTTATAAAGTGAAAATACTGTCTGGGGTAATCCAGAATAGTGGATAGGGTTACTATCAGGTGTAATGCCTTAAAGCAAGGAGTCATTCATTGTAGTCATTTACATTCATTAAACTTTAAAAAGTTAAAAGTCGTTTATCTACTTTACATAAGAGTTCATTGTTATTCGGTGCCATTCAGTCAGTACTGACTCACAGCGACCCCATGAACAACAGAACAAAACACTTCCCAGTCTTCTGCTAGCCCACAATCATTTTTATGCTTAAACTCATTAGTGTGGCCACTGTGTCAGTCCATCTCACTGAAGGTCTTCCTCTTTTTTGCTGGCCCTCCACTATGCCAAGCATGATGGCTTTCTCGTAGGACTGATTCTTTCTGACAACGTGTCCAAAGTATGTAAGATTCAGTCTTGCTATCTTTGCCTTCAGGGAGCACTCTGGTTGTACTTCTAGAACAGATCTGTTTGTTCTTTGGGCGGTCCATTCAACATTCTTCTCTAACATCAGAGTTCATGGAGGCACTACTAAAACCGTACTTCCCTTTCTATGGAAACCTTGGTGGTGTAGTGGTTAAGTAGTATGGCTGCTAACCAAGCAGTAAGCAGCAGTTCAGATCCACAAAGTGCTCCTTGGAATCTCTAGGGAGCAGTTCTACCCTGTCTTCTAGGGTTGCTGTGAATCAGAATTGACTTGACAGCAGCAGGCTTGGTTTTGTTTTTTTTTTCTTTTTTTTCCTAGAATGCAGCTATTGTCAGGCTCACATTTCCTTATTTTTAAATAGTGTATTTGTTAGCTGCTATTTTTAAACATTTATCAGTAAAATGAAACGATCCACTTAACACTATAAATAATATGCAGAAAGGAATTGTACTGACCAGTATTACTAACTTAATCTGGATGCATGCTACTTCAGATTGCCAAGCCAACTTGAGATAGATGACTGCGTATATCTAGACAAAATATTTGGAAATTTTCTTTGGGAAAATCTAAGGATTTTGTTTTTCCCCTTGATTTTGAATGTAGACTTATCATTGTTAAAATGATATTTTGTCATAACAATTTTTAATATCAATTTGATTCAATTGAGATTTGCCTTGGATGATACAAAATAGTTTATTCACCTTAAATTGACTGTTCTCATTATCAAGAATGAGAATACAGTTTTCTATGTTACTTAATCTGATTTTAATATTAAATCCAGAACATACTATTATTTGCTAGATATAATCTTAATGATGGAAGTAAGCTAATGTAATTTAGGAAATTCATCATGAACTGTCTTTGTTATAACACATCAAAAAGTAAATAACTTGAAAGGATTAGGAGGTATTCCTATGTGATCAAGATTAGTATTAAACTTAAAAGGCAACACAAAAATTAATAATATCCAAGAAGTTCCAATGAAAAAAAACTTAAAAGGTACCATTTTTGCAGAAGAGGTAAGTTCAGAAAAATAGTAAGTTATGTAAGAATAAAAGGTATTATCCAAATAAATTAAAGCACAAACTTAAATACTTTAGCCTCAGCTGTTATTTATTTAAACAAATAATTTAGATATTATTTATGTATCAGAAAGGGCATTGTGTTAACCTAAACTTATGTATTTCATTTCTATTTGAAAAATACACAATTTTTACAACATTTCTTTTGTTTGACCAAAGGCTGTTGTATCTATAAAGAACAACTTCTATGCAATTAAGGAAATAGTTTTTGAACAATAAAACTTGAAATATATAAAATATTAACTTGATTACATAGCTGAAGAAATGCCTCTGTAGGAATAGTTGCCAAAATACAAATTTTTTTAAAGTGCTGCTGTCAATTATTTTTCTTCACTGATGAAAAAAAGGTCCATCACAATCAAGGCATCTGTTTATATTCATTACCTATTTTATTTCTTGTAAGAATCTTTCTATTTCATTTCCATTTTGTAGATGGCTAAGCTCAGATCCACAGAGTTAAAGTCAATTCAGCTAAGTTCTTCAACCGAAACTCAAATCCATCTCCAACAACTTAAAATCTATTTATTTTTCCAAAGTTCTCTAATGCCCTCTTGTGCTTTTTTTCTTTTTCTTTTCCAGAAAGACCCAGTAAGCTCTCCAGAAAATGTAGAGGAAAAAAAATTGACTGGTGAGGCCTCCATACCGAGTCCCAAACCCAAGCTCCATGCAAGAGATCTCAAAAAAGAACTAATCACGTAAGTGTTATTCAATGACATATCCTCTCAGGTTCTGAAATGAAGAGGTTCAGTTTCACATTTTCGAATAATAATAGCACGTGTAATGATCTCATGCTAAGAGAACTAATTAATTAGAACTAGTCAATCTAGCTTATTAAAATCCAACATAGTGTCTATCAAAAGATAAATGGGTAAACAAAAACATGAAACTTACAGTGGAATAAAGGAAAATGGGGTTCTGATACAAGCTAAGACACAAATAAACCTTAAAAACAGGCTGAGTGAAACAATTCAGACATAAAAAAGACAAGTATTGCATGAACCCAGTTATATTAAATAAGTGCTTGGCTGGGAGTAAGCAAATATGTAGAGACAAAAGTATATTAGTGACTACCAGGTGTTGGGAGAAGGGGAGGAAAGGGAATCATTGCTGAAAGAGTGAAGTTTCTGTCTCAGGTAATGAAAGCCATTTGGAAATGGATAGTGCTGATAGTAGCATAACATGATGAATGTGCTTAATGCTATTGAATTGTACACTGAAAATGGTCAAAATGATATAGTTTTTTAATATTTTATCTTACTGTTAAGACTATAGATGGCAGAACACACATTAATGAAACAATTCCTACATATACAATTCCATAACCCTGTACAATGTAGTGGCATTGATTCCATTCTCCAAGTCGTTATTTTATTCTCGCCCTCCTCTTCTGAGTTGTTCTTGCCACACTAAAATACGTTCAGTATCCCTTAAGTTTCCCATCTAATTTTTCAAGTTGCTGTTGTCAGTTTTATCCCATACAGATAGATCTTAAAAGAACACGGTGCTCAAGACTGAAATTCTTTACTAGTTAAGCTAAGGAATTGTTTGATTTTAAGAAGATTCCAGAGAATATTTTTGGTTTAAATTTAAAAGTTATCTCAGGGAAATAATTTCAGGGGTTTATCCAGCTACCACGGCACTAGGAATTCTAAATTTCATGAGAATTTGAATTTTTTTTCCTCTATCCCTCTCCCACCTTTGAAATAGGAGATTCTTTCATAGAGTATTAAATCAAAAAATTCAGTAATGACAGCCAGGCATCATCTAGTTCTTCTGGTCTAATGGCAAAGGAAACAATTGTTCATCGAGGCAGTTAGATTCATATTCCATTTTCTCCTTATATTCTTGAATCTTCTTCTTCCTTTATTGCTCCAGGCAAGTAGACACCGATCAGATATTTACCTGCAAACTTTTAAAACTCATAGTGAACTAGGAGTTAGAACACAAACACTGAATGTATTATCAGACCACTTAACTGGGACATTCCATGAAGCCATGACTCTAAACCTACAAACCAATGAATCTTGAGATATTTGGTTACACATAAGCAGCTTTGGCAACTACTCTTTTTTTTTATGCAACATATCTATCACATTTTTCTCATTTCAACATTTTACAGATGTATAACTGATTAAAGACAATTATATTAACTGGCTTGCCGCCTTACACTTAATCAGTGTGATTCAGTGTGATTTTTCATCACTGTAAACAGAAACTCAATGTGCCATAAACAGCTCCCTCTCTCCCCTTCCCTCCTGCCCACTGTAAACCACTAATATACTTTGGTCTCTATACACATGTGTATTCATTTCTTTTTATGTGAGTTAATACAAAATTTGTCCTTTTGTGATGGACTCATCTCACTCAGAATAACGTCTTCAAGCTCCATCCTTATTATAGCCTGTATCAAGACTTTGTTTCTCCTACTGGCTGAGTAGTATTCCATTATATTTATGTATGGAGCTTTCTTTATTCATCTGTTGATGGATGTTTGGGTCATTTCCACCTTTTAACTATTGTGAACATTGGTGTGCAAGTATCTATCTGTTTGAGCTCCTGCTTTTAAGTGTTTATACTATCTATGAGTGCAATCCTGGGTCACATGGTAGGTCTATTTTTAGTTTTTTGTGGAACTGCCACACTGTTTTCCACAAAGGCTGTACCATTCTCTTTCTCTCTCTCTCTCTCTCTCTCTCTCTCTCTCTCTCTCTCTCTTTCTCTCTTCATCTTAGCTATCCTGTTTGAAATGAAATGATATCTCATGTGGTTTTGATTTTTATCTCCCTTATGGCTAATGATATGGAACATCTTTTTCTGTTTTGGGTGTCCATTTGAATTTCTTCTTTAGTGAAATATCTGTTCAAGTCCTTCTCCCTTTTTATGATTAGGTTTTTTGTCCTTTGTTGCTAAGTTGTTGCAGTCTTTTATATATATTGGCTCTTAGATTCTTAGCACGTGGTTTCCATTCTCATAGTCACTAGCTTGTCTCTTCCACATTTTGATAAGGTCTCTTGATGAGTAAAACTTTTAGTTTTCATGGGGTCCCATTTATTTATTTTGCCTCTTGCTGTTTGTGCTTTGTTGTTACATTAAACTATTGTTAAAAAGGCCCCAAAGCCTTGCCCTTGCATTTTCTTCTGCGAGTTTTAAGGCTTTAGTTTTCACAGTTAGATCTTTAATGCATTTTGAATTTGTTTTTTGTGTCTCTTGTGAGACAAGTTTCCTGTTTTAACATTCTGCGTGTGGAAATCCAATGTGTCCATACCATATATTGAAGAGATTCATTTATCCTCAAATTGACTTATAACTGTTGTCAAAAATTGTTGATTGTACACATGTGGGTTTATTTTTGGACTTTCAATTTTATTACATTGGTCTATGTGTCTATTATTATACCAGAAACAGGCTATTTTGATTATTGTAACTGTATAAACTGTTTTGACACCAGGAACTGTCAGTCTTCCTACTTTGTTCTTCTCTTTCAACATTGCATTAGCTATTTGTGGTCTCTTGCCATTCTATATAAAGTTGAAGGGTTGTGTTTTGTTTGTTTTTTTTTTCCATTTCTCTAAAGAACGATGTCAGAATTTTGATAGGGGTTGTGTTGAATCTGTAGATCATTTGTGGTGGTATTAACTTCTAAATAATATTAAGTCTTTCAGTCCACAAACATGGAATGACTTTCCATTTCTCAAAGTCTTCTTTAATCTCTGTCAGCAGTGCCTTGTAATTTTTTGTATACATCTTTTACATCGCTGATTAGATTTATTCTTAAGTACTTTATTCTCATGTGATTGTTGGGTGCCGTCGAGTCAGTTCCAACTCACAGCAACCACCATGAACAAGAGAACGGAACACTACCCAGTCTTGAGTCATGTCCACAATAGTTTTTATGCTTAAGCTTGTCATTGCAACCATTGTCAATGCATCCTGTTGAGGGATGCTAGTAGAACTGTAATTGTTTGTCTAATTCCCCTTTCTGATTTTTTGCTGCTGGCCTGTTGTTGACTTTGTACCTTGTGTATATATTTTTTAATATTTTATTGTAATTGAATGAAACTATACAATCCAAATTAAATTTGCATGGCTGCCCACCTGCAGCTTCTTCTGCTCTCCTTGCCCACTGACAGCACACTCCTCCCTTTTGTTCTATATATGTCATATCTTCTTAACAATCTCCTGTCCCCTTTTCTCCGCCCTCTCCTCTCTTAGTAAGAGGCCAGTAGGACAGCATCCTGTACATGCATGTTATGGTCACATTGTGTCCCCACATCCAGTTCATTCCCATCTGAAGAGTTGACCTCAATAATGTTTTCTGGTCAGGGCAACAACAGTTCAATGGCCATACTCCCAGGGGGACCCCCAGGCTGCCAGACCATCAGTTGCAGTCTTTTAGCAGGGATCTTGAGATGTAACCCTCTTTTTCCCATGTTGCCACTGGGTCTCAACATTGTATGCCCCATCACAGCTCTTTCTCGTGGTGGCTGGGCGCCATCTGGTTCTTCTGGTCACATGTTGATATAGTAACCCATTCACATGGGTTGTTCTGTCTGCTAGGCTCCTTTTTTCTCATGTCTTTGTTGTTCTTGGTAATCATCTATTTCAGATGAGTTTAAGTGATTTAGTGTACCTCAGGTGGTAGCTGACTAGCTTTTAAGACCCCAGACACCACTCACCAATATGGAGTGCAAAAGACTCTCTTAGCAACAGGCTAGTTATGCCAAATAGCTTTGATGTCCCCTGAGAGCATGATCCCCAGAACCCGCACCTGATACTCTATCCTTGCAATATCGGGTTAAGATTAGAAGAGTTTTCAGTTTATGTTGAAGTCTAGTTAAGTTGATCTTCTTTCTCCTGTGTGCTGTCAGTGCTTTCACCCAACCAAATTTCTATCATCTGCCCACCTCCCTCCCCACCTTTGCAGCTATCAGAGTCTTTTCTTCCATACATAAGTCTATTTTTAAGTCTTTATATTAGAGGTTTCCTACAATATTTCTCCTTTTGCTACTGACTGACTTCACTGTGCATAATGTCTTCCAGTTGAAACCTGGTTATGAGATGCTTTCTAAAATCATCATAGTTCTTCATCCTTGCTTAATGTTCCATTGAGTAAATGTAACATGATTTGTTTATCCAATCATCTGTTGTTAGGTATCTGGGTTGATTCTATCTTTTTGCCGTTGTGGACTGTGCTGCAATAAACGTGTGTGCGTGTATCTGTTGGTGTGATTACCGTTGGTTCTATAGGATATATTCTGAGTAGTGGGATTACTAGGTCAAATGGTATATCTATGTCCACCTTTTTAAGGAAGTGCCAAATTGCTTTCCATGGAGGTTGTACCATTTTGCAATCCCACCAGCAGTGCAGGAGAGTTCCAATCTCTCCACAGCCTCTCTAGCATTTGTTGTTTTGTATTTTGGGGATCATGGCCAATCTTGTTGGGGTGAGATGGTATCTCCTTGAAGTTTTGATTTGGATTTCTCTAATAGCTAATGATCTTGAGCATTTCCTCATGTGTCTTTTGGCTGCCTGGATGTCCACTTTGGTGAAGTGTCTGTCCATCTCCTTTGCCTATTGCATAATTGGGTTATTTATCTTTTTATTGTTGATATTTTATAGTATCTTATAGATTATGGAGATCAGATGTCATTCTGACATGTACTTGCCAAATATTTTTTCCGATTCAGCTAGTGGTCTTTTAATTCTTTTGATAAAATCTTTGGATGAGCAAAGGATTTGATTCGTAGTAGTTACCATTTATTGATTTTTCTCCTCTGTTGGTCATGCTTTGCTTGTCAGATTTTGAAGTCTACCTAAGTTGTGTATTGAAACTTCCATTGTTGACCCTGTTTTTTTTCCCCCATCTTTATCACTCTAGTTTTGATATTTAAGGATTTTATCCAAGTTGAGTTAGTTTTTGTGTAAGGTGTGAGATATGGGTCTTGTTTCAAATTTTTGCAGATGGATATCCAATTTTGCCAGCACCATTTGTTAAAGAGACAGTTTTTACCACAATTTACAATCTCAAGGCCTTTGTTGTATAGCAACTGTTCTTAAGATGGCATCTCAGGGTCTCAACTCTGTTCCATTGGCCTATGTGTGTCTTTTTGTACCAGTACCAGGGTGGTCTATATGTGTCTTTTTGTACCAGTACCAGGCTGTTTTGATTACTGTGGCATTGTAATAGGTTCTAAGGTCGGATAATGTGAGGCATCCCACTGTGTTCCTATTCTTCAAGAGTGCTTTGCTTATCCAGGTTTTCTTCCTTTTCCAAACAAAATTGGTGATATGTTTTTCTATCTCATTAAAAAATGTCACTGGAATTTGTATTGGGATTACATAGTATATGTAGATTCCTTTGGGTAAAATAAATGTTTTCACAGTGTTAAGTCTTCTTATCCATAAACAGGATAGGTTTCCCATTTATGTAATTTTTTCTTAGTTTCTTGCAGTAAAGTCTTATAGTTCTCTTTGTACACATCCCTTGTTTCTCTGGTTAGATTTATTCCTACGTATTTTATCTTCTTGGAAGCTACAGTACATGGGATTGATTTGGTGATTTCTTCTCTGATGATCTCTTTGTTGGTATAAAGGAATTCTGCTGATTTACTTATGCTTATCTTATATCTTGATATTTGCTGAACTCTTCTATCAGTTTTAGTAGTTTACTTATGGATTCTTTAGGATTCTATGTATACACAATCATATCATCTTCAAATAGGGATATTTTTACTTCTTCTTTGCCAATGTAGATGCCTTTTATTTCTTTGTCTTGTCTAATTGCTCTGGCTATAACTTCTAATACAATGTTGAATAGAAGCGGTGAGAGTGGGCATCCTTGTCTGGTTCTCATTCTCAAGGTGAATCATTTCAGCCTATCTCCATTCAGCATGATGTAAGCAGTTGGCTTTGCAGGGATGTCCCTTATCATATTGAGGAATTTCCCTTCTATGCTTATTTTGCTGAAAATTTTTAGCATGAATGGATGTTTAACTTTGTCAAATGCCTTTTCTGCATCAATTGATAAAATCAGGTGATTCTTATCTTTCATGTTATTTGTGTGGTTGAGCACATTTACTACTTTTCTCATGTTACACTAGCCTCATGGCAACTCACGACGGCACTTGGCTTGGCTTGACACTAGCCTTGCATCCCTGGTGTGAATCCAACTTGGTCATGAGAATTTCTTTCTTTCTTTCTTTTCCTCTTTTTTTTGATACATTGTTGAATTCTATTGGCAAGGATTTTGTTGAAGATCTTTGCATCTAGGTTCAAGAGTGATGTTTGCCTGTAATTTTCTTTTTCTGTGAGATCTTTCCCTGGCTTGGGTATCAGGGTTATGCTGGTTTCATAGAATGAATTTGGGAGTATTCCATCCCTTTCTATGCTGTGAGATAGTCTCAATAGTATTGGAGTTAATGCTTCTCTAAAAGTTTGGTAGAATTCTCCATTGAAGCCATCTGGACCAGGACTTTTGTTGGTTGGTAGTTTTTTGATGACTTTTTCAAACTCTTCCTTTGTGATGGGTTTATTAAGTTGTTCTACTTCTCTTTGTGATAATTTTGGTAGGTGATATGAATCTAGAAATTTGTCTGTGTCCTTTAGGTTTTCAAATCAGTTAGAGTACAGTCATTCATAGTATACTGTTATGATACTTCTGATTTCATTTGGATAGGTTGTGACATCTCCAATCTCATTTCTTATTCAGTGCAATTAGTGGCATCTATGCAAAGCCAACTGCCTTCATCATCCAAAATTGTGAAAGACTGAAAGTACTCCCCTTGAGAATGGGAACTAGACAAAGATGCCCACTCTCACCACTTCTGCTCAAGATTGCCAGAGCAATTAGACAAGACAAAGAAATAAAGGACCTCCAAATCAGCAATGAAGAAGTAAAAATCTCCCTATTTGCAGATGATACAATTGTATGTACAGAGAATCCTAAGGAATCCATAAGTAAACTACTGGAACTAACAGAGGAGTTCAGCAAAGGCCCAAGCACTGAGTCAGCAGGAGTGGGGCTCAGCATATGCTGCCTTGTCAGAGAGAGGTAGTTCCCATTTAGTGATGTGCAGTCCAATCGGACTACCCTATGCCATATTCTAGGGCTTCCTGTGTGTCCAGAGCTCCATTCAATTATTAATCCAGTCCTTAGTTCTCAGAGGCAATTGAGGAGATGTGTGTCTAGTCTGCCATCTTCACCCTGCCCATTGTACCGTGTATTTTTCTGAGTTCCTCTATTAGCTCTAGAAACTTGCTTGTGGACTCTGGGATTTTCTTATAAATAGGGTCACATCATGCATGAATAGAGTTAATATTAAGTTTTTCTTTTTCAATCTAGATACATTTTATTTCTTGTCTTGTTGCTCTGGCTAAGACTTCTAATACAATAGTCAATAGAAGTAATGAGAACAGACACTCCTAAGTCTTCATTTTAAGGAGAAATTCTTAGTCTTTCTGCAGTAAGTAGAGTGTTGGCTTTATATGTATTCCTTAATCACACTGAGGAACTCCCATTCTTCTTGATATTTTCATTAATAAATTGGTGTTGAATTTTATCAAGTACTCTTTCTACATCCATAGAGATATTTACGTGTTTGTTTTTTTCCCTGTTGATGTGGTTTGTAAAATCATTTGATTTTTCTGATGTTGAATCCCACTTGATCAGCTGCATGACTTTTAAAAATATATACATACATATGCTCTTGGATTCTGTTCACTAGTATTTTGTTGATCATTTTGGCATTTATATTCATAATGGGTAAACCCCACTAGCACAGTTGTTAAGAGCTATGTCGGCTAACCGAAAAGTCTGCATTTTGAATCTACCAGGTGCTTCTTAGAAACTCAGTAGGACTTTGATTTATAGAGTCACTATAAGTTAGAATCTACTCAATGCCAAGGAGTTGGTTTGTTTGGTTGTCTGTTTGTTTGTTTTAATTCAGAAGAGATACTGACTTGTAATTTTCTTTCAGTATCTACTTTCTTTTCAGGTTAGGGTCATATTTGTTCCATAGAAAGAATTAGGGAATAACCCTTCCTTTTCTAACTTTTTGAAGAGATTAAACAGGACTGCTATCAATTCTTCTCTAATTAATTGTTTGCTAGAATTCCCTCAGTGAACCCATCTGGTGTAAGAATTTTTCTTTCTTTTTTTCTTGGGAAGTCTTTGGTCACAGATTCAGTCTTTTCACTTGTTATGGGTTTATTGAGACTTTCTACTCCCTTCTGAGTAAGTCTGTACATGTTGTGTTTTTCTAATAATTTCATCTAGGTTATCCAATTTGTTGCTGTATGTTCAAAATGTTCTATCACAATTCTCTCAATTTCTATTGGGTCAGGTGCAATGTCTCCTTTCATTTCTTACTTGGATCATTTGCTTTATTTGTCTTTATTTCTTTGTTAGTCTAGCTAAAAGTTCATCAATTTTATTAATCTTTTCAAGGAACCACCTCCTGGTTTAGCTGAATCTCTTTATTGTTTGTTGTTATTGTGTTCCATTTTATTTACTTCTGCTCTGATCTTTGTTATTTTCTTTTTCTAGTAATTTTCTGCTTAGTTGCCCTTTGCTTTCTAGTTTCTCAAGTTGTAGTTAGGCTGTTGATTTGAGATCTTTCTTTTTTCATGCATGCCTTTACTGCTGTAAGTTCCCCCTCTTAATATTATCTTCATTGCATCTCATAAGTTTTGGTGTATTGTGCTTTTATTTTCATTTGATTCTAAGAAATTTGTCGTTTTTTCTTTTCATTTCTTCTTTAATATATGTTTAATGTATGTTATTTAATCTCCATATGTCTGTGTATTTTCTAGGGTTTTTTTGTTGTTGTTGTTGTTACTGATTTCTAACTAGACTCCATTACGGTTGCAGAAAATGCCTTGCATGATTTCAGTCTTTTTAAATGGATTGATATTTGCTTTGTTGCCTAACATGTGGTCTATCCTGGAGAATGATCCATGTGCACTGAAATGGAATGTATATTGTGTTGTTGTGAGGTCTATACTATGCTTATGTTAAGTCTAGTTGACTTACAGTGTCATTTAGGTCTTCTGTTTGCTTTTTGATCTTCTTTCTAGAGATCCTGTCTAATATTGAAAGGCATATATTGTAGTCTCTATCACTATAAAACCAAAAAAAAAAAAGAAAGAAAGAAAACACTACTGTCAAGTTGATTCTGACTCATAGCGACCCTATAGGACAGAGTAGAACTGCACCATAGAGTTTTCAAGGAGTGCCTGGTGGATTTGAACTGCCAATCTTTTGGTTGGCAACTGTAACACTTAAATACCACACCATCAGGGTTTCCAGTTATTACTGCAGTGCAATTTATTTCTCCCTTCAATTTTGTCAGTTCTTGCTTTATACATTTAGGTGAATATATATTTATGATCATTAAATCTTGTTGATGAATTGATTCTTATATCACTTTATAATGTACATCTTTATTTCTCCTTAACAGATTTTGTCTTAAAGTCCACCTTGCCATTAAGATCACCACTGCAGCTCTTTTGGTTATTATTTGCATAGACTTTTTTTTTTTTTTCCATTTGTTCACTTTCCAACTATTTGTATCCTTGGATCTAAGATGTGTCTCCTGTAAACAGTATATGGTGGGATTTTTTTTTTTTTATTCTCCCAGTCTCTGACCTCTATTGAAGCATTCAGTCCATTTACATTCACTGAAATCACAAAAAGAAATGACTTGCTTCAGCTTTTTTTTTTTTTTTTCCATTTTGGTGTGTCTTAAACCTTCTTTGTATTTGTCCTTTCTACCAGTTGCAGCTATATCTTGTTGGTTTATTTTAGTGAGCCATATTGATTCTCTTTCCTCTCCTTTAAGTATGCTTTTTAAATGTTTTCTTAGTGGTCATCATGAATATTACATTCAGTAGTTTATAACTATAACATCCTAGGATAAGTTAGCACCAGCTAAACTTTAGTGACAGACAAGAAATTCTCTAAGTCTCTCTTCCCTCCCATTTTGTTGTTATCACTAATTCTATCTTTGTGTTTCATGAAAATGGTAAATTTTTGTTACATATATGGCACCATAATACAATTTTCTAAAAAGCGTAATGCAAAATAAATCAACTACCAATGTTTATATTCTGACCAGAGATTTCAATCTACAATTTTTTGCCTCTAGATCATCCAAGGGTAGACTTAGAGAACGCTTATGAAACTTTATGGGAAGCATTATCTGGTTAAAAGAGGTATGATTAGCATAACATTCGTAAAGGATTCTGCAGCATAGAAAACTTTAGAGAGCTGGCACAACTGCAGCAGTCTCTAGAACAGCAGTCTGTTCTGGTTTGGGAGGCCAGGATCTCTGAGCAGGTGGCATGGCTTCCTGGAGCAGAGTGGAGAGAGAAGGGTGGATGGGCAGTGCAGGAACAGGGCAGGAATGTATGGAGCGAAGAAGAAGGACACTGGATGGTATGTGTGAGATATGCTAGATCACAGAGGAGGTAACAGAGTCAGGAAAGGGGGAGCCAGCTGACATCAAGTATGAAATAATCAGTTTACTTTCTAAGAAAAGTGTTGTACAGAATTAGTCTACAGGCCACTGTATCTTAATTTTGACTTACAGGAGCCTCTACATGTTTTGGATGGTCTGTCAGTTATGGGAGAAGGAGGTCAGACTCACTCAGAGAGGCTAGCAAACTAGAATTTAGCATTCACGGGTCTCAGAGATGAAACTACTGCACTCTTCTACAGGGCACAATAATCTGGAACTGTAGGAAAGGGCCTGCGTGAGGCAAATGGGGATAGAGGTGATATGTCTAAGGATCAGCATACACTGAGTTCATATTTGTTTGTTTAGAACTTTGTAATGCACTAGTGCAGGAAAAGGGAGAATTTTTGGTTTTGGTTTTTGTCATGGAGTATCGTACCATGAATATTACACTCAGTGGCTTGTAATTATAACATCCTAGGATAATTTGGCACCACCTTAAGTTCAGTAACATGCCAGAAATCTTACGGCTTGGAGGGACAAAGAGCAACTATGCTTAAGTCAGTAGACCACACAGTATGACGAGATTACAGGAGAACATGTGTGGCATGTCTAAGAGCTAGTGAGAGCCCATTAACTGTTAGGAGACAGGTGACAAAATGGTAACAGCCCTGTCAGAAACAGGGTGAAAGGACAATGAGGAGAAATTAATGGATACTGAGGCGGCAAACTATATGAAACATAAATTGACTTCTTGACATCTGGGGTTGTATATGTCTGAATTGAAGAAATCATCTGCAGTCTGCTGTGGAGAACTAACCAAAATGATTGGAGCTAGAAGCTGAGAAATTTAAAACCTGGCATTTAATAATATCAAATACGGTTAGAAACTCAAGCACATTAACCCAGAAGAGGCCAAACACATCTTGGGGGAAATAGGTCCTATAACATACTGGGGACTTCCGAAAGACAGATGCAAAGGTCAGGAAGGAGACTAGGTAGGAAGGACCAAAGCCACGCGTGTGTTCAGGTGAAGACGGAGGTCTTGCTGCTCGGCCTATGATTAATATTTAGCAAAGAGAGTAGGCTTAGCACCAGTTCACACATTCTGATTTCTTTCTTCTCCCTTTCTCCTCGTCTCTCTCCATTTCTCTCTCTCTGTGTCTCTTTCTTTTTCTCCCTTTCCTGAAGATTTCCTACAGTGAGCTGTTGCAATTTGTACTCTGGTCCATACAACTTCTTTAGGAATGTAAAAGTCAGTCTCAGCTATCACCAACATGAAAACTTCTGCTCCCTCAGCAGCCTTCAACTGAGCTGGGCAGGAAATGTTGAGGAGACACTACACAGCAAAGGGAGAACAGAAGGGCATTCCAGGCCAGGGGTGGCAGGGGTAAAAATGAGAGTCACTGGGCTATTTTTACATTTACATCTTCAGCAAGTAGCCCTGTCTAGAGTATGTTAAATGTGAGTGAATTTCAAGAAAATGTTTTCCATATGTACATTGTCAGATAAATATTAAATATTTTCATAGATACATGTATTTATAGCTGCAAACTGAGAGCTTCTAGCAAAAAGTAACCAGTACCTGTACCTTCCCTTCCATTATCTCAGCTTAAGATATGTCTACATTTTCCCAATTTTTAAAAAAAAATCTCTTGGCCCATCTCCCACCTCTGACGCATTCCTCTTCTTGCTTTTACTGCTCAGTTCCTCAAGAAATTCCTCAGTCCTGTGTGACTTCAATTTCTCTCCTCTGTCTTTCCCAGCAGACTCTGGCCTCCCCCTACCACACCCCAAAGCTCTTCTTGTGAGGTTCCCAGTGCCAACTCACTTGCTCAACCTGGATGTTACTTCTTAAGCCTCATCCTACTGGGCCCAATAGCAATAACTGACACATTTGCTTGCTATTTCTTCCCTTAGTGTACCTCCAACTGTACACCTGGCTTCCAGTTCACTGCATATCTGGATGTTTCACCCAGCTCTTGGAACATTCCTTCTTAGATTCATTTGCAGAATTCTGAGGACTGACGTGTCTCAGTACTCAGTACCGGAACCTCTTCTCTTGTCTGTTTACACTCACTCATCCTGTCTTTTAAAAGCATCATGGTACTTCGGATGCCAGATGGGATATCCCTGGCTCTCACTTCTCATCTGAACTCCACACACACACATCTGAACAGCGCACTAGGGCAAGGAAGCTGTCCCATACCCCAAGACTCTGACTTTCTAGCCCCTTCAGCCACCTATGCTCCTTGCTGTCCCCTCTAAGCAGAACAGGCCTCATGGCCTGACAGCAGCTGTTCCTTCTGGTCCTTGGGCTCTTCCGCTCATGAGTCCACTGATACCTGTGTCTGCTGTCTTCTCCTCCTTCAGCAGATCACTCAAATATTGCCTTCCAGCGAGGTCTTCTTGCTACACTTTTCACCTGCCACCCTAGCCCTGATACTTCTATTTCCTTTTCCAGACCCTGTTTCCTCTAGCACTTATCAATGTCTAACACACGCATTTTGTTTCACTCCCACTCTTTATGGACGCTGTACCGGCATAACAGCTGCTAAACACAAAGTCAGCTGTTTGAATCCACCAGACCCTCCTTGGAAACCCTGTGAGACAGTTCTACTCTGTCTTATAAGATCACTACAAATCAGAAGGGACTCAATGGCCAGCAGCTTATTTTCATTTGTTTGTTTTAATACTCTTTATTATCTGCTTCTCCCAGTAGAGTAGAGGCTCTGGGATCAGAGATGTTTTTCTTTCGTCTGTGTTATCCTGCACATGTCCACATCTTTGGTGCATTTTATTTGCTGTTCTGCCACTTGTTTCTTCAGTTACATGGAAAATGGCTTCAAAGTAGGAAATATGTCCCAAATGCCAGTGCTGGGTACCATGCTTCACACACAGTAGTTGTTTATCAAGTTGTCTAGCTGGGAACAATTTGCTATATTGGCCTGTGAATTACTTTTTAATTAAACTTAGACTTTATATCTTTTAAGGATTTTAAAAATTACTTATTTAAATGTTATGCTCCCTTCAGAGTTGAATATTCATCTAGGCTCAGTAGCTAAAGCACTGTGATGGATGGGTACCAAACATAGTACCATTGCCATTGAGTAGATCCCAAGTCATAGCAATTCTAAAGGATGGAGTAGAAATGACCCAAAGGATTTCCAAGGAGCAGCTGGTGGGTTACAACTGCCAAACTTTTGGTTTGCAGCCAGTCTCTTAACCACTGCCCCAGACATACCAGAACTTAAATTTCACTGAATACGTTTCTTCCCAAGAAGCCATTTTTTTCAGACTGCACTTCTTCCCTCACAGGGCTGCTAGTCAAAGTTTTAAACTTTTTTAATTGCATTCCTTTCTGCTTGTTATTTTGAGTTTCTTCAAAAAATGGCAAACTTTTGTCCTTTGAAGGGAAATGGGTGGAAATTATGAAAAATCACTCCAAGCTAAATGCAGTGTTAAAAATAAATAATTAACTTCTGCTACTACTTCAGGGCAGAAAAATGAAGTGTGACTATTTCATAATGGGGCCACTTCTTAGTGAGAGTCTTAAGCAGCTGACACAAAGGTAAATATAAAAAAAGGAAATGTTGTGGGAAGATTGTGAAGAATTTTTGAAACATAATCATCAGTTCCTAAGAAGATAGCTAATTAAGGAACTTCATGGTTACAGCTCATGTTGCAAACAGTCTGGGTGTTTATTTGAATGTGTATGTTTAACTACATTTGTTTTGTAAAGGTCTCATTTGTTTCGCTTTGTCCTTGTTGCTTTTTACCTCATGCCTCTAAGGTAAATGTAACTTAATTTCTTACCAAAAATTGTGTAGTTATAATATTATGATCTTTTTATGTCATTGATTATCCTAGAAATTGATTGAATTACCCTAGAATTTACTTACCTGTGTGGTTACGTTCCAAAGACCAGGTTCTCACATGACAATAGACATTTTGCGAAAATGGAAGATGACTACACCAATACATAATTGCCAAATTGCATCATTACATAACTGCCAAATTACATCTTTATGTAATTGCCAAATTATATCAATTACTGAGAATCGTGACCCAACCAAATTGATACATGACCTTAACCATCACAGTGTTCTCTCTGTGTTCTTTACTGATAGATGTATGTCGTTAATGCACAAAATAATCCAATTGTTACTATTGCTGTGAATGTGAAATGTTGGTTGAATGGGTGTGCTTTTCCTTTTCTAATTTTGATACATTCATTTGCAAACTTTTTCACTATATATCAACCACCTGGTAATGACCCATGTTATTATGTAACATTTGTCACTCAGGAAAACAAAAATCCCCTTGCCATTGAATCTGCTGCGTTTAGTTTCCAAGGAGCACCTGGTGGGTTTGAACTGCTGACATTTCGATTAATGACTGTAGCGCTTAACCACTACACCACAAAATTTTCCTTTCACTGCAGCATTGGAAACAAAGCCAACTATCAGAATCCTAAACAAACATTTTTTCTAGTTCAGTGCTGCCTCCAGTGCTTTCTTATTCTTTGATCTCCTTATCACATTATTTTTTTAAAAAAGTTAATTGAACACATAATTTCTTATTATATCTCCTAAGTAATTTAGAGCCAACCAGTCTGAAAATCATTGGCACTTCTTTGTCTCTCATGCGATGTTGCCTTTGCACTCGTAACAATCCCCCATTACAGCAGAACGAAACACTGCCCAGTCCTGTGCCATCTTCATAATTATTATTATGCTTGAGCGCATTGTTGCAGCCACTGTGTCAATCTCTCTCATTGACCCTTTACATTACTAAGCATGGTGTCCTTCTCCAGAGGCTGGTCCCTCCTGATAACATGTCCAAAGTATGTGAGATGAAGCCTCGCCATCCTCGCTTCTAAGAAGTATTCTGGCTGTACTTCTTCCAAGACAGATTTGTTCCTTCTTCTGGCAATTCATGGTATATTCAATATTCTTCATCAACATCATAATTTAAAGGCATCATTTCTTCTTTAGTCTTCCTTATTCATTGTCCAGCTTTCCCTTGCCTATGAAGTGATTGTGCTTGGGTCAGGCATACTTTAGTGACATCTTCACTTTTCAACACTTTAAAGGAGCTTTTTGCAGCAAATTTGCTCAATGCAATGCATCATTTGATTTATTTTCTGCTGCTTCCGTGGATGTTGATTGTGATTTTTTTTTTTTTGTAGTAATTAAAAGGTTCAACTGTGAAGCGTTCCACTGCTAACTCAAAGGTTCAGTTATTTGAACCTATTTAGAGGTTCCTTGGGAGAAATACCTGGCCATCTGCTTCTGAAAATAGTACATCCAAGAAAACACTATGAAGCAGTTCTACTCTGTCACATCGGGTTGCTGAGTCAAAAATCAATTCAGCAACTCCTAACAACAAGAACACTTTTTAAAAAGAGTAAAAATTAAATAAAGTAAATGCAGTGATAGCCTGGCAAACTAAATGGCAATGTATTTCCAAAGTGGGACTGGCCAGTACTCAAACATAGAAAAGAATCTGAGGGTGGTGCAGGAATGATAGTGTTTGGTTTTTGTGGTACATAGTGTCATTATGAGACAGAACCAATGTAAAGACACCTAGCAACAACTCACTCTACTGAGCAGTTATATCGTGTTCAGAAAAAGCGTACTTTTTTCTCCATTCAATGGGTAAATGATACTTGAAAGGTAATTCTGCTCAAATGTTAATCACTGTTCACATTTTACATATTGTATACATACATATGTATAGATTCCAAGTTTCTTAGTAATCCCCACTCTAGAAAAATGTGGGGTGACTCAACTCAGATCAAACACTGAAAATAAAGCATCTACTGAGGGATAGAATTCTTTGGGTATCTGAAATCTGTGACCTATGATTACCTGAAAATTACTAGGAAGTAGTTCACAGGTTTATACACACATACACACACGTAGTTCATAGGTTTATACACACACATACACTTCAAAAACAAAAAATCAAACTTGCTGCCAATGAGTCATTTCTGACTCATGGCAACACCACCCGTCACAGAATAGAGCTACTCCATAGGATTTTCTTGGCTGTCATCTTTAAGGAAACAGATCCCCAGGTCATTTGTCTGCAACCCCAGAAAGTAGGCTAAAATCATCACTCTTTAAGTTAGCAATTGATCAAAAACTGCTTGTATCACCCAGGCTTCTAAAACTATACTTAAAGGAAAAAATAAAAATGAAAACTTGCCTTAGAACCATTCCATCTCATAGCTACTCTAGAAAATATTAAATATTCCCAGCCTATCTCCAAAATTCCTTCAAGAGATTAAATTCTACCTATACAAGTAGTCCTTCATTTTAGGTACAGTGTCAGAGAAAATCTGACTCCTCCAGAGGGGTGCCCTGTGAATGGCAGCAAAGGAGACAAATGGCTGAAATCAATGAAATCTAGGAAATGTACAAGGAAGACTGCTAAGGATAATTACCTTCCTCTATTACTTTTAAACATACATGAAATGCATATGACATCATTAGCTTCTGAGGTGAAAGTGGACCACATGGACCCTGGTGGAGTGTCTTTGGCAGATGGCCTGGTAGACTCATTGCTTTTAGGTTAGTTGTGAATTAGCAATGGCCTTTGCTGGGCTCAGCCTTCAGATGTAATTGCTCATGAGATGTCTTAACTAAGCTTCTTGCCTGTTTCTGTACTGTGAGCAACTTTCTCACTAAACTATCTGTTTACATGTCATCATATGTAGTAGTTGCAAATATTTTTGTTCTCCACAGTTGGTGATTTCTAAAATTTTTAGGAAGTTACTGCTTCATTGCTTTTCTCTCAAAAGCTTATAAGAATTTGTATTTGAAATCTGTTATGTAGTATCTATTAGTGTTTCTAAGAGCCTGTCATCATGAAGCATGGGTTTACGATATCCTTTTAACATCTGTAATCAATAAAAAAGCACAACTAATTGTTGACTGACAACATCCTTAGGACTTTTTTTTTTAACATCACTTTTCTACATTATTTGAATCAGAGAATTGGGTGTGATTTGGAAACGGGTAGCTAGGAAGTAACTCATCATGCTACGATTTTTCATTTTTTTATAGTTAGTCTGTAGGTGCTTGTGTAAACATAAATTCTTAGGTGATTAGCTTTTGTATATCCTGCTCTGTGTTAACCTATCTTGAAAATAGAAGCTACCTAGTAACTTATCAGACAGAACAAATCATGTTTACAGCATGCACTCAGCTCTAATTATTTTTGTCTTACTGATCCAGCTGCCCGACCCCAGGATGCGATGGAAGTGGACATGTAACAGGAAACTATGCTTCTCACCGCAGGTACCTAGTAATCCCTTGTTCATTTGCTTGTTCTAACTTTAAGTACTAATTCTTACCCGTTCCTGGAGGATATTATGTGAATCAGGAAGTGGAGATGACTCAATTGGGTTTTTTGTTTTTTCTGTCTACCTGAAATAAAGCTAAGTTTAATGTTCAGTCTCTTTGTGTATACAGTATAAACTGATCTTTCAGTGAATTCTACACACCCAAAAGTAGGTTCATCTCCAGACTCTGACTTTTTTCTTGTCGTTGTTTAGCTTTGAGACTCATTGAACAAAGCAGAGACAGCAGGAAAAGCCTGAGTTGACCATCCTGCAGGCTGTAGCATCCCTAGTTCTAGACAAACGACAAATTGAGGTTTTACAGAGACCAAATAGTGGGGGAAAAAAAGTCTGCACTGAGTCTTTTCACTGCTTTACTGGCATAGCTTTTTTTTTTATTGGAGAGGAAACACTTGAAATCATCACTCTCTGGTAGAACAGGAATGGACTCAGTGTTGATATCACTGTATCACTGAGTTTTAGAGCTCAGGAGTCTTGTTAATAACAAATCTCAGGTTGAAAGAAAACACTGAAGTGTCCATAAGTCCAGACTGGTTAAAATAACAAAGCTAGATTCAAAGGTTTCATTTGTTTTCTTCAGCCTTCAACCTCTAGTAAATTTGTGTGCTCACAAACTCACAATGTTATCTGAGTCAGATTTCTATATGTTCATCCTGTTTTATTCTTCTCTCCCCTCCCTCCCTGCTTTAGTGTTTCTGGATGTCCTTTAGCAGATAAGACTCTTAAGTCCCTCATGGCTGCTAACTCTCAGGAGCTGAAGTAAGTGTCTGATGACCTAGTCAGCGCCCTTTCTGCCTTGTGGTTGGGACCTTCCACCTTTCGGTGTGGTCACCGAAAGGCACTATATCAAGTGTAACTAAATTACAAGAAAGGTGCTCTTTCACCAAAAGATTTAAATGACTAAAACCAGATCACTTTAATTAACTTAGTTAATTTAACCGTTCAGGGGTTTTGTAGTTTGTAATAATTTTCTAAAAGCCATGATGTAATAGTTTGTCTTAGCTTCTTAGTGTGCTATAACAGAAACAACACACATAGGTGGCTTTAATGAACAGGAATTTACTTTCTCACACAACAAATGAGGGACACTGGCTCTAGGAAAATGTACTCTTTGTCAGCTCTGGGGAAAAGTTCTTGTCTTTCCTTCAGGTTCTCTTCTTAGGTTTCTTGATGATCTCCTTGTGAATCAGTCTTTTCCCATTTGTGCTTCCTTATTCTTGTGCTTTATTCACTATTTTGATATCTCAAAAGTGATTGATTTAAGACACACCTTGCATTGATGTGGCCTCATTAACAAGCAAAGAAATCCCTGTTTATAAATGGGATTATGTCCACAAGTATAGTGGTTAGAGTTCATGTAATTTTGGGGGATACCATTCAGTCTATAATGTAGCTAAACTCAGTGTTTTTCTGTTAATTTCAGAATTTGTACACTAAATCAGACCTAGAAGGTATAGCAAAGCATTCTACTCATCTAATTTCAATAAAACGACATAATGTTTCACTTTTGGGAATTTTGGACCATAAATTTGCCTTTCACTTTGGATGCTAAACACAGTTTGGACTCATTTCTGTTTAATATAAAGAATCTCAAAGTATATGTATAGTATCATTCATTTATTTTTTTAATTTCTTTTTCTGTTCAAATATCTCTTTGTTTATTACCGTGTCTTTTATTATATTGATTGACAATAATAAAACTAATAATCCATACAGTGCTGCTTGGTACCATTTAGTCAGTTCTGACTCATAGTAACCCTATGTACAAAAGAACGGAACACTGCCCAGTCCTGTGCCATCCTCACAACTGTTACATTTGAGCCTCTTGTTGCAGCCACTGTGTCAATCCACCTCACTGAAGGTCTTCCTCATTTTCACTGATCTTCTATGTTACCAAACATGACATCCTCCAAGGACTGGTCCCTCCTAATAATACGTCCAAAGTTGGTGAGATGAAACTTCACCGTCCTTGCTTCTAAGAAATATTCTGGCTCTTGGTCTTCCAAAACAGATTTTGTCCTCGTCTGATCCATTATCTACTGCCATCAAGTCGATTCCAACTCATAGCGACCCAATACAAGAGAATAGAACTGCCTCATAGGGTTTCCAGCGATCCACTGGTGAATCTGAACAGTCAGTCTTTTGTTTAGCAGTCTGGCTGTTAACTACTGCACTGCCAGAGCGTCCTTCTTTTTCTGGCAGTCCATGATACATTCAAAATTCTTCACCAACACCGTAATCCAACGGTATCAGTTCTTCTCCTGTCTTCTTTATTTAGCGTCCTACTTTCACAGGCATTTGACATAATTGAAAATGTCATGGCTTGCGTTCAGTGCACCTTAGTGCTCAAAATGATTACTTTGTTTTCTAACCCTTTAAAGAAGGCTTTTGCAGCAGATTTGCCCAATGCAATAAATCATTTCTTGACTGCTGTTTCTGTGGGCAATTGATTGTGGATCCAAGTAAAATGAAATCCTTGAAAACTTCAGTATTTTCTCCATTTATCATGACGGTGCTTATTGGTACAATTGTGGAGGTCTTTTTCTCTTTATCATTCTGAAGGTTATAGTCTTCAATCTTCATCAGTAACTGCTTCAAGTCTTCCTTTTCGGCAAGCAAGGTTGTGTCATCTGCATATCATAGATTATCAATCAGTCTTCCTCCAATTCTGATGCTGCATTCTTCTTGATATAGTTAACCTTCTCAGACTGTTTGCTCAGCACACCTCCTCTGGTCTTAGACCACTCTGTATCACCTTGCTCTGTTACAATGAATGCCTCTTGGTCTACATACAGGTTCCGCATGAGCACAATTAAGTGTTCTGGAATTCCCCTTCTTTGCAATGTTATCCATATTTTTTTCATGATCCACACAGTCCAGTGCTTTTATGTAGCCAATAAAACACAGATAAATGACTTTCTGACATTTCACTGTATACCTTTTTGAAAATATGATAGAACATAAATGAAAAAAATAGGAATAGAATTAAACAAAGTTGATTTAAAAATTGTGTGCAAATAATAGCATTTTAGGAAAATTAATGTTATTAAGTCTATCGATAAAGCATTACCTTTGTAATTTTTTAATATTTGTATAATTAGAAATAACATTTAATATTTCATGTATTACATTGTATTTGAGATTTTTTGTTATTATTTTCTTTTTAACTTGTTTAACAATTTTATCTAAAGTTATCAAAACAATGTTTTTGAAGGACTGAAACCCAGAACCAAACACACTGTTATTGAGTTGATTCTAACTCATAGCAACCCTGTATGAAAAACAAATAGCAATAAACATGTAACTTTTTGTAAAGAATAGTAAACTATAAGACACACAATGACTCAACAGCAGTTGGCAAGACATACAATTTTTCTCATTTCAAAGTATAGTACATAGTTTATTCTGCCCTTTAGTAATCTAGAAATCATTTCATTGAAAGTGCTTTTTGTCCAATTAAAATATCTGATAAGTGGAGACTAATAATTATCAGGTTGATTAAACATATACATTGCCACATCTTAATTACAGCTGACTGTTTTCTTAAATATTTTCCTGAGCCTTATTTTTAGGAATAAAATATTGACAATACTTTGATAACATGTAGATTGGAACGTCCAAAGCAATATTCACTATCTACATGTTTTATACAACCGTCTAATAAGTAATATCTTTGGTTTTTCCATACAAGAAAAAGAAGAGACAGCTCATTGACCTCTTGTTTAGATATTCATAGAGAATCTGGGAATAAAATCATTTGACACAAGCGTTTCTATAATTACAATATGCTAGTAAACCCCTATTTTAACAGAGAAAGACTGGTTTTCAAGGCTGCCTTACAATAAAGGAATACAAATTACGTTTTTAGATGGGTGATTAAAGACTCAGTGCAGACTTCTCTGTTTAACTTGAAGAGATGTGTGCTGATTTCTGATTTCATTTGAAAGAAGCACTTCATCCTTATTACTCTTAGCGATGAATATAATCATTTCTATGAAAGCTCAGTGAGTTAGAGTCTAAGATGGCATTCACATTTTTCTTTGAATGATAGTTTTCTCAAAAAGAAGTCTTATTTGGGTAGAACCATGGTAGGCATAAATGTGCAACAATAAGCAAAGATCATTTCTGAAAGAATCTTCAAGAAAGTGAATATTTTGTAACAGCCTCCTGTTTCCACTAGTACTTAGGATAGAAAAAGCAACAGAAAAAAGGTGAGAATCTGTATAACTTTTGTATTCAAGTATATTTTGAATCCTATTTCTAATCACCATTCCGTGTAAAATCAATCCCACTTCCTCTTTAAACCTTCTCAGTCCAAATTTGGTGGCTGATTATTCCACGGTAGATTTCCCCAAAAGCCTGATTTTACGTTGGACCATGAGGCAGGGCAAGCCAGATGCAAGTCATTTAGGTTATTTGGTAATCCTATTAATGTGCCAAGTCTCTGGAGTTCATGTATACCACTGTTCATCTGAAATTAATGGGTTATAGTGGTTATATAAAATATTGGAGAAAATAAGTCGTCTTAAGCAAAAGATAAGGGCTTTGCATGATGTAGACAGTGTCTATTAGTAAGCAGTGGACTAACCTTTGAATTCCAACCAAAATGAAATTTCTTCAAAAATGATGTTGTTGTTAAGTGCTGTCAGTCCAATTCACCTTGTAACAGTGCTGTGTACACAGGATAAAACACTGCCTGGCCCATCTGCATAAGCATTGCTGTGTCTAAACCCGTTGCTGCAGCTAATGTCAGTCCATCTCACCGAGGGTCGTCCTCTTTTCTACCGATCCTCTAATTTATCAAGCATGATGTCCTTCTCAGGAGACCGGTCCCTCCTGATAACATGTGCAAAGTACGTCAAGTGAAGTCTCATCATTCTGGCATCTAAGGAGCATTGTGTTTAAAAAATAACAAATATATTCTCTGCCAAGCATTGGACAGTAGTATCGTAGCTTAAAATTCCCTTTAATAATGCGTAATGAACCAAAAGTTAATAATATTAAAGGGAAAAAAAAGATTCTACATAAAGCAGCTCATTCTGTTAAGTTCTAGATAAATGTCTTAACCTCCACCCCAGCCCCACTACGTGCTCTGTTCCTGTTTTCCAGGTGCCCAACCCCAGGCTGCGATGGGTCAGGCCATGTGACTGGAAACTATGCTTCCCATAGAAGGTACGTCTTTTCCCATTTCTAAGAGGTACACCAGCATGTCAGCAGCAGTAATCAGCAAGATCACATGTTTGTTTGTTTTTTTGTATCTTTTTCCCTTGTTATTGTTGGGTAACTCTTCTAGTTTGTCCGGCTGCCCTCGTGCCAGGAAAGGTGGTGTCAAGATGACTCCTACCAAGGATGAAAAAGAAGACCCTGAGCTTAAGTAAGTGCAACAGGGAAGGCTGCAGCATCAAATCATGTCCTGCCTTGTTGGTTACGAGGCAAGCACATAGTGAAAGTGCAGGCTTGAACTGGGGTACAGCTGAGCATTGACTGAACTTCAGGGAGGTGTAGCCTATGAAACACAGAAACCTTGGAAGCAAGAGTCAGATTGCTTGGATGTTTGTGGAAATTTTCCCATTCCAGCTGTATTTCCATATTCTTTGATAATGCAAAAGAAAAAGGGGAAAATTTTTTATACTTTTCCAGTACTTTTAAAGGAAAATATCATCCTTGGAATCAGTAGAGTATAACAAATATGATTGCCACTTCCCTCTGAAACTTTAATTTTGCTTAAGGTGAAATTTTGTCTAAAACAAATTACCTCCAAAGAGAAATGTACTGCTAAGTCTTGGTCAACATTGTGTTGATATCAATGTGTAAATTAAAACTCCTCACTCTACAACAGTTCTAAGCATAATATTTACAGGATTGGAAATGAGAAGTCCTCTTCTATGAGTGATATACTCTGTAACTTCAGATAAGGCAGTAACATTTTAGACTCTTGGTATTTATTTGTTTGGAGAGAAAGTAATCTGACAATTCAGTAGTCAGTTCCAGATGCACTGAAGTCTGAGCATGAATCTAGCTTTGGTTTTGTAAAACTATGGCAAGTTACCTTAGCTCTTACCAACTTCATTTCCCGCACCTCTAAAATGGGATGACACTCTTTTCCCAGTAAGTTTGTCGTGAAGGTTAAAGAGATAGTAAATGAAATCTCTTAGCTCAGAGCCTGTGGACCACTAATACTAGTTAGTTACTTGTAGTTGTAGGCCCCTAAAGTGCCTTAACATTGTGACTTGCCGCCTGGGTAGTGTGGAGTTGCCACTGTCATCTTACTCATTTTTTACTGAGCTTCATTCTCAAAGGAAGGAGAATCATCTAGTCTTTCCTAGCAAGCAATGCCTTTACTGTTTCTGTCTAGGTGTCCTGTAATAGGCTGTGATGGCCAAGGTCACATCTCAGGTAAATATACCTCCCACCGCACGGCTTCCGGTTGTCCCCTGGCTGCCAAAAGACAGAAGGAGACTCTTCTCAACGGGGCTTCCCTCTCCTGGAAACTCAACAAACAAGAACTGCCCCATTGCCCACTGCCTGGCTGTAATGGGCTGGGCCATGTCAATAATGTTTTTGTCACCCACAGAAGGTATCACTTGTTTTCTATCTTTTTCTGTTATTGTTGTTGCTGTGATTGTCAACTGAATTGTTTTTGTGGAGAAAGACAACCTCTGTGAGGTCATTAATTCCTTGCACTCTAGTTTGTATAACTATGTCTTGCCAGATAATAGATCAGACTAGTTTGAAAAATGAAGAATGCTGTTTTCTCCATTTCTGATAATTCACTACACAGTTTTCAGGTGCTCTAGAAACTGCATTTGTGTTTTGTATTCTAGAATAATATTTGTGCTTCTGTTTTTAATGGATCTGTCATATTTGGCCAGCTCCAAGTAGTGACATCTATTCCGTGATAGTGTGTAATGCACTTTACGTAGTTATATCATCCCCCCACCCCCACAAACAGGCTCAATTTTGGACAAAATCGTAATTATTTTGTGGCTGGAAAGATGGGACTCACCCATAGCAGGGAGAAAGAAGAGGGCTCAGTGACCAGTCAGTGGACAGCAGGGTGTGGGAGACTTAGAAGATCCTTGTACTATGTCACAAAGATTTGATTAAATTTTCCCTGAGTGCCAGTATTTCAGCTAGCTTCTGTACTAGGCAAGAGTGAGTGCAGCTCAGCATTTTTATCCACAGTATACCTAGAGCAGGAGGACCTGGAAATTCACCACACACTTCTCTATCCATGATGCCTCTCCTCTTTTCTAGACATGGCCAGTGATACCAATTTAAAATGCAATGATGCTTTAATGAGTCTTGATGCCTTGATTAGGAGCTGGGCTATTTTGATGTTTTGTTCTAAAGACAAATATGAACAGTATCAGAAAATGAAGCCTTCCAGGAATTGCTTATTTAAAGAATAAAATCTTTAAGTGGCTTATTTTGTGATAGGTTTCAAATGCAGGCTCGACTCCACAACAGCACACAAGGTTGTTTTTTGAGTCTAAATCACCATTTTAACTCAGGATCCCCAGTCACAAACCAGTGTACCTAATGACAAATATACTACCAATAGCTTTACTCCCAGGCACTGACCTCACTAAATCCAAAAGGGACCAAACCCGTTGCCGTCAAGTCGATTCTAATAGCAACCCTATAGGACAGAACAGAACTGCCCCATGGAGTTTCCAAGGATCACCTAGTAGATTAAAACTGACAACATTCTGACTAGTTCTTAACCACCAGGGTTTAATTATCTCAGTAGAGTCCACGTTATCACTGATAATAAAACAGTAATGTAGTCCTGCAGTGCGCACATTCCTCAGTTAGCAACAAAGAAAGTATCTTCAAAAAGTGTAAATAAGTTTTAAATGAGATTTCATTGTTTGATAAAGTCGTGGAGCAACTCTTCTGTCCGGTCTGGGATCTAGAATGTGGGTGGAAATGTGGTTGGTAGGGCCCCTTTAGCAGGTAAATTACCTTAATTAGTCAAGTTGAAAATAAGTGTGTCCTGTAATCCAGGCCCTCACTGTTAAACTGATGCCCTGGGGGTTACATCCTGCAGCCAGGAGATATTAGAGTGTCTGTAGCAACTTTGCTTTTCTAATTCTAGATGAGACACCACGCACATGCTGTCTAGTGCCAGTAAGTAACAGGGTGACTGCACACGGGAGTGAGAACCTAGGGCGTCTCGGCCTGACTGCATCACAGAGCAGAATGCTGAGCAAGAAAAGTTGCGGAAGAGTATACGTAGGGGGTGCTGTTTACAAATAAGTTCAGAAACAAGGGAGCATGCTATTTTGAATCGAATTGTGTCCCTCAGAACATGTGTTGGAATCCTAACTCCTGCACCTATGAATGTAATCTCATTTGGGAACGGGGTTTTTGTTATGTTAATGAGATGGTAAGTGTACGATGTGTCTTTATACTAACTAGTTTTGTGACCTAAAAGAAGCTGATTAAGTACAGAAGCAAACAAACAGGAGTTTGGGAAGCATAAATATCATATGGAAATCACCAAGGAGCCAAGGAATACTGGTCCAAAAATGCTGAGAAAAGGATTTTCTCCCAGAGCAGACAAGAGAGGCTTCCCACAGACCTAATGACCTGAATTCAGACTTCTAGCCACCTAACCTCGTAGAAAATAAGTATCTGTCCTTTAAAGCTACCCACTTGTGGTATTCCTGTTACCAGCAGCACTTGGAAACTAAGATACGTGTACCTATGGCAAAATTACATTTAAAAAAGCTAGGGCATCGTTCATCTAGAATTTAAGATAATAGCTAACAATAGAAGGCAATTGTTGAGGACCACATAGGCAATTGCAAAGCCGTTGTAAGACATGCTCTGTATTTTAAGGTAAGCAGCATTCATCTTGATAGTATTTTTTAAACTGGAAAGCAACTGTGTACATAATGTGTATTTCATGATAAGGAAAAGAAGATTATGAACTGCAAAAAAGGGCTATAACAATAATAATAGAAAGATTATATTTTCTAGGAAGAGGAAAGTAATTAAAAGTTTAGACAAATGACTAAAACATCACTAGACACATCTGTTGTCATATAAAAGATTTAAGGGAACTGAATTTGATTTAGGGTACTCTCTTTAAGGTGGAATGCTGTTTCTTTACTATATAACAGTGTTGAGTCAAGTATCAAGATATTTGGTTGATTGCTTGGCATATAGTAAGAGTTCCGTGTAGATTATTTCCTTTCCCTTTTGTAAAAGGAATATTTAACATATACGTATATATGCATGAATTAGACATTAATTGCACATTCTAACTCATGGTGAACTTTCATATGTTACACATTTTAAACCAAAAATCCCAGAAGTTATTCCGTGCTCTTTACAGTGACTAGTTACCTGATAACAGCTGGTTAACAGCTGATTTATATGGTCAGGGCTCTCACTCTCGAAGAGAGATCAGTGTCCTAAGTAACGTACATGATTTCTTCATAAAACCTCTACAAAACTCTTTGAGCTACACATGTGTTGCAATTATTCTCATTTGACAGAGGAGGAAACAGGCGGAAGGCAGTTAAGGTACTGCCCATTGTCAAATGGGTAGGAAGTGGCAGAGCTGAGGTCTGAAGACAGCCATCCAAGGCAGAGCCCCATTCATGACCACAGCACTATATGCCTCTCCTAGTGTCTAGTGAGTTCTCACCACATGCCAGCCATTATTGCATATAATTCAATCATCCTGGAAAATAAATTTTGTAGTTATTCTCATTTTGCTGAATTGTAGCAATGTTAAGTGGTTTGTCCAAAGTCTAGTGTTCATAAGTGAATGCACTGGGATTCAAATGGAATCTGTCTGTCTTTTATACCATATTGGACAATGCTTTGTTTTAAAGTCATATTTTTAATATAAGGTCTCTGGTAACTACTGGGGAAATATAAGATCTGTTAGTTCACTTACAACCCTCATCTTGCCACACAAAAATGTGTTGGAACTTTCTAAAAATATAGGTTCTTCAGCTGTGATCACTGAAAGAGAATCTCTCTAATGATATTGAGTCAGGAGACATAAGGATCATCTGAGACCAGCCAGTCAAATAGCTAAGCAGGTAGTAGTTCTGGACTGCAAAGTGAGGGACTCTGGGTATCTTCCTTGTCAACTGTAGAGAAGATCCAGAAAAACATGCTCGGTATCCACAAGTTCACAGCCCCTACAGTTAGGCACTACTTGAAGAGAATGTCTTTCTCCAGCCAAGGTTTAATATTAAGTAACATCAGGAACCATTAATTGACCTCAAAATGGTAAATAAGCGCTGATCACTTTTATACAAAGTTAAAGAACTTCTATCCTTTGTGTCAAGTTATACTACGATCCAAAAATATTAAGATGAAAATAAAATGCAAGCATGAATATCATGATCATTGTTGTTGTTGTTAGGTGCCACAGAGTAAGTTCCAACTCAAAGTGACACAGTGTGCAACACAACAAAACACTGTGTGGTCTTGTACCATCCTCACAATCTTTGCTGTATTTGAGCCCATTGTTGTAGCCACTGTGTCAGTCACCCTTACAGAGGACTTGTCTGTTTCTCATTGATCCTATACTTTACCACGAAAGCCTGATGGCATAGTGGTTAAGTGCTATAGCTGCTAACCAAAAAGTCGGCAGTTCAAATCTACCACATGCTCCTTGAAAACTCTACGGCGCAGTTCTACACTGTTTATAAGGTCGCGATGAGTCAGAACTGACTCGACAGCACTGAGTTTGGTTTTTGGTTATATACATTACCAAGCATGATATCCTTCTCCAGGAAAAGGTCCCTCCTGATAACATGTCCAAAGTCCAGGAGACAAAGTCTCAACTTCCTTGCTTCTAAGGAGAATTGTGACTGTATTTCTCCCAAACAGATTTGTTCCTTCTTGTGGCAGTCCATGGTATATTTGATATTCTTCACCAACACCGGAATTCAAATTCACCAGTTCTTCTTCAGTTTTCCTTATTTATTGTCCGGTTTTGCTTGCATATAAGATGATGAAATATGGTGGCTTGACTCAGACACACCTTAGTCCTCAAAGTGATGTCTTTACTTCTTAACAATTGAAAGAGGGCTTTTGTGGCAGATTTCCCAATCAATGCTTCATTTGATTTCTTGACTGATGCTTCCATGGGCACTAATTGTGGACCCACATAAAATGAAATCCTTGACAACTTTAGGATTGTCTCCAGTTATCATAATGTTGCTAATTGGTCCTGTTGTGAGGATTTTTGATTTGTCTGTGTTGAGATACAACCCATACTAAAGGCTGTAGTCTTTTATCCTCATTAGTGACTCTAGTCCTCTTTGTTTTCAGCAAGACTGTGTCACCTGCATGTCTCAGGTTGTTAATGAATCCTGATTCACCTCTAATGCTGTGTTCTACTTCATATAGTCCAAGCACAATGTCTGCTAACCAAAAGTTCAACAGTTAAGTGCTATAGCTGCAGACTGACAGGTCAGCAGTTCAAATCTACCAGGTGCTCCTTGGAAATTCTATAGGGCAGTTCTACTCTGTCCTATAGGGTTGGTATGAGTCAGAATTGACTTGTTGGCAATGGGTTTTTGATCCAGAAGTGGTTTTATTCACCTTGTCAAGTGGCCCAATCTCCAGGCTGAACTGATAGTTTTATGTATGAGCTGAAATTAAATTTCTGTGAAAAATAATATTTTAAGTGGCAGGTTGTGATAATTTTGAATTCAATATAACAATTGCATCTAAAAAAATACAACAAAATTACCAAAAATAATGACTGTTTAGAACACCAGAATTATCTGATCATATATTATTGAAAACAAGTTTTGTTTAATGTTATCAGTAGCAGATTGTTACAATTTAAGTAAAGTAGATGATACTATAGGAAAAAATACTGCTGAAGAGTTCAACTGTTAGAGGAAAGGATGGCATCCATCACTGCAGGAAATAAACTTACAAGTAGGTGATAGCACCTTAAGAGTTGTAGTGGTTCCTTTCCGCTTTCAAAGTATAAATTCTTAAAATGAAATAGAATGTTTTGGGAGTCAAAGAATAAATTAGAAATTTCCCTTTCTGCCAACAGTGAATTTAACCAGGCAGAAGGGTAATACCAGTGGTACTTTTGGGAGCTTTATTAATTTGAGTTATTCTATAACAAAAGAATGACATTGCTATGTGAATAAAGATGTAAAAAGCTACATTGTACTGCAAAATGGAATTTTGACGGGGAACAGCCAGGTAACAATACATCATGATATATACATAGTAATGTGTACAATTGTAGGTTTACAGAAAATAACTGTTAGTAAATAAAGGCACTTAAATAAATTAAAACAGTAGCATTTTAACAAAGTAAATTACATCACCATCAGTAACTATATTTTTGCCTAATTAAAGAAACACAAAACATTTTACATTATGTTAGAGCTGTTGGCTTTGGTTTGCATAGGTATTTACTTTCATCTAGATCCCTTTCTATAAAGAACCTGCAAGTCATAATGCAACTAGAAAACAGGCATAAACTTAAAAGAGTAGAAAGTGAAATTAAAAAAATAAAAATACAGAAAATAGTATGTATTTTGTACATCAGTATAATTTCTATTTCTGCAGCTTATCTGGATGCCCTTTAAATGCACAAGCCATCAAAAAGGGCAAAGTCTCTGAAGAGCTCATGACCATTAAGCTCAAAGCAACTGGAGGTAAGAATGTGTGTAGTAATCACCACGTTCACCAAGAGGTCCAACTGTAGCTCCCCAGAGGATTCTGAGTGTCAAAGCATACTTTCTTCGCACAAGGAAAAACAGTATGAAGCATTATTCCTTTCTGGATATTGACTTGTTTCATTGGCTTAGTATCTACAGTAGTCATAGATTACTCCTTAATCATTTTTCCATGAATTAAAAAAAAGTAAGTTTTAGTGCATGAACACAACACAAAAATAAAGATTCACTCAAAAAATAAAATTCAGAGGTAAAACTACCTAGAACCATTAATATACTGAGTATATCAGCTATCTACACATATGTATATCACTCCTATAATCCTGTTAGCATTTGGGGTACCAGAGGCATAGTTTGAAGCATCACTGTCACACACAAGCCACCACAGTGCAAAAACCTGATAGATGGTAGAATACAGCACAAAACCACCTGATTTGTCATGCTGTGTGTAATCTTTCAGGGCTCACTTTTTTCCCTTTTTAAGTGTCACCCATGTTGCCTTTGGTGGACAGGGGGCTTGCGACCAGGCACTGCTATAATGACCAATACTGCTGTGTGTCGCACATGTCTTGTATTGTACAGGTGCAGAGCCCTGTGTGTATGTGGGTATGAGACTGATGGGTTACACAGAATTGGCAAACTCACCTTCAGTAGGTAATGAACGACTTTGAAAGCAGTTGCCCAGGAAAGTATAAGAGCCTCAACTTCCTTCAATCAAATTGCCAAGCCCATTCTTCTTCAGGAAATCAGTCATAACTAAATTAAATGAGAAGTTTACATTTATCACCATTAATGGTCATAGCTTTGGATTAGAGTCGTTATTCTGGACTGAGATTAACTTAAATCCTGCTTCTGGCCTCCTTCCTATTAGCCACCTCTCCCATATGTTTGCAATCATTAAAATGTATTGGCATCCCTTCTATAAAATAATGACGGGAAAATAACCCCCCCTGTAGGTTCAACACTTTACATTTTGTTGTACTAATTCTCACAATGTGGATAATATATCTGTTTTATGAAAGAAGAAACTGAGGAACAAAGGAGCAAAGTAAGTGTCCCGAGTTCAAAAACAAGGATCTAAGTCAGCATGCAAACTCCGAAACCTATGTTCTTTCATCTAGATCACATTTGCTTCTTATCCGCATTCAAGGAGAGCACCCTACTGTGTGTCCTTGAACTCTGTCCTTCATGCCTGCCCTCCCAGCTCTACCCAGTTCTGCATGGTCCTGCTCAGCTATGCAGACTACCTGATTACATGGCTGTTCTTGCAGCACTGTATGCAGAGAACTCACGGGGTTCAGAGCCAGGGGCTTCTGAGTTTCATCCTGTCTCTGCCACTTGAACCTAGGTGGATTAATTAGGGTCTGTTGGTGATTGGTGTAGCCTGGTTTAGTCTATTCAAGGCTGAGTGTTTTTATACCTGATAAGAAGATGGAAGGTGGCAGGGATATTCAGGTGAGAAAACATCCCAGCATACCTGGAGTATAGAGGAACTACTTTAGATTGTGTACTTTTCTACCCCCTCTTTTCTTTCTTAATAAATAAATTGAATCCTGCAACCCAGTTCACTCACTTTTTTCAGAATGCTGGGCATGTGACTGAGGGAAAGCTTTCAACAGTTTGAAGTCTCATTTTTACTTAAACACCACAAATTAAATGTAAAATGACTCATATCTGTGAAAGTCTTACATGCATAGGCATGTATTTTCACTGTTAACTAATAGTTCGGCTCTCTGTAGGTATAGAGAGTGATGAAGAAATTAGACATCTGGATGAAGAAATAAAGGAGCTGAATGAATCCAACCTTAAAATTGAAGCCGATATGATGAAACTGCAGACGCAGGTAAAATAATAATTATTGTTATCTTTATGACAATAGTAATCTTTGATGGAAACAAAATATTGAACTTTTAAGCCTATGATTAAACATATATTGTTATCTTACAGCCATGTACTGAAAGTTTCTCAGTTTACACAATTATCTTTTAAGAAGCCACATGGATGGATTATCCTGTGTCATCACCAAGTCAGTGGCTGCAGGAAAACTTACTCATGGTTTTACTTTCAAGGTTTTATCAGCAAACAAAGCAGATCATCTCTCAATTAAAGAGTCTGTAGACTAAATGGTGATTCAGAAAAATTGTGGTGACATGAGGGTACTCAGTTTTATTTGAAATCCGAGAAGTCATAGCAGCTTTTTATTTCCACATGTTTTCTGGAGTAACTGAAGCATGTCAGTATTTGTTAGAAACAGACATTCGTGTAGAGCCTCTTGAACCTATTCTTCTCAAAAATAAATAATTAATAGCCCACAATTTCTCAACTTTGTAGTCTCATATATAACACCTGCTCCATCCCTTGATGAAATTTATCCAAATAAAAATTAAAAGTGCAGTTCAGGGCTTTTTAAACACTAATACCTGACTCTCACGCAGAGAGTCAGAAGACTTAGAATCATGAGACAAAAGCCATGCTCGAGGTTCTGCCTCCTCCACTCTCCTGAGAAGCAGGGTCTGTGTACCACAGTCAGGACTCACTGGTCTCTCCGTAGTCTTCCACAGAGCACTTAATGACTTCGGTTTGCCTGAAACTGAGTGCTGGCTTCCTTACCCTGCCTGGATTAATGCAACAACCTTCCTCCATTAATAGTGCATTAGTAGTGAGCAGGTCCCCAGGGACAGCCTACTGCAATGGACTGGAATCATGGGAAACCCTCCTGGAGCACACATGACATAGTAAAGGCCTCTGTGCTCATGGAGCCTGAGGTGGGGGTGAAGGGAGGTGGAGAGTAAAAAGCAGACAAACAAAAACACCTATCATTGGGTGAGTTTTGACAAATGTTAGATAGTGCCAAGGGCTATGGAAAAAATGAACAGTTGAAATGGATAAGGAGAAACGGAAGAGCGAGATGCAGCCAGATTTTAGTAGAAAATAGGACAATCTGGCCAGGCTTCAGCAAGGAGACATGTTGGAAAAGACTCATGGAGTTGCTAGAAGAGCCAGGTAGCTGGGGAAGAGTGTTTCAGGGACAGGAAAAGCAAGAACAGTTGCCCTGAATCAACGCCAGAGTGGTCTGGCCTGAGCCAGTGGGCGGGGGTCACAGTAGGCAGTCCTACTCAGAAAGACTATGGTTTATTTTGAATGAGACACAGAGCTAGCTGTTGTAGGGTTTAGAGCTTCAGTCTCAGACAACCCAACTGCCATATTAAGAGGTTAGCGTGGTGTCATTTTGGTGGGGAAGAGCAGAGAGACCAATTAGAGCACCACTGAAGAGGGATTATGGTCAACACTGACCTTGATGTGTCATCACTGGACAAGTGGGATGGCTTGACCACCTGAGTATTTTGAAGGTGGAGCATTTGAGGCCTGAGGTAAAGACAGCCACAGGGAGACCTCAAGGCCTGAGGGACTCTTCACTGGAGAGAAGAGGGCTAGGTGTGGAACAAGCTTGTGGTGGGGGACTGCAGAGGGTTACTTCTGAATACATTGGGTTAGAACTATCTGTGGACTAGTCATGAGGAGATGTTGAATCCATAAACTGTAGGAGAAGTCTGGGCTGCAAATACAAATTTAGGAAACTGATTCCAAAATTTACAGTCCTTCCCTGTGAAGAGATATTGCTGTGGAAGTGTTACTTGGCATGTGGATTCAGCCAATGAATTTTCCACAGTAAAAAGTCTGTTGTACTTACATACCACAATATTTCCGCTCTAGATCACGTCTATGGAGAGCAGCCTGAAGACCATAGAGGAGGAGAACAAACTTATCGAACAGAACAACGAGAGCTTATTAAAGGAGCTGGCTGGGCTGAGCCAAGCCCTCATTTCTAGTCTTGCTGACATCCAGCTCCCACAGATGGTGAGTCCAAGGCAGAAATGGCCATGTCCATCACTGTGCTTGCAGCGCTGCTTTGCACCTGCAAACAGGGCTACAGGTAAAACTGCTCACCTTCGAGGAGGCCATCAGCAGTCAGAGGATTACCATAGCTCATTCCATACCTCCGTGTGAACAGCTATGTCCACATAGTGTATTTAAATTATACTAAGGCCAAGGATCTGTTATGTCAGAGGAGTCAGTTATAGAAGAAGGTTTATTTGCAACTTGCTTGATAATATAGACTGAAAGTTGGAGATTAAAGCTCCCTCACTAACAATATATTCCTTTTACGGCTTACAAAATAGAACCTTTCACGGCTTACAAAATCTGAGATCTAGCTGTTCACATCCTTCACCCAACTCAAGAACTATAAAAAGTGCTGAATTCCCAATAGACTTGATGCTTCTTTCTTCATACTGTAAAACATGCTTCAGTTCTCCTCATATAGAATAAAAGGCACTGACGTAAGCAAATCACTCTTACTTCCCAAACTTAAATGCATATTTTAAATATAGCACACGTTTAGGATTATAGCAAATTAGTTTCCTTTACATTTTTATACATGGAAATAACCTTGGGAAGTAAAACTGCATTATTAAGTGCTTTTATTTTCCTTGGCACTTGTGTCCCTAGAACAAGTTCTAAAGTTGTGTATTTTATACCTAAAATGTCTTAAAGGAACAACAACTTAATGAAGAAATATAATTGGTTTTCTTTACAAAAATAGGCATCTGAATCTACCCAACTTCCTAAAAGAGTTCTCATCTTAACGAATTCCAAATGTGACTTTTGACCCTCCCCCCCCAAAAAATCAATAATATGGTAATAAAGAACACAAAGGAAAAGAAATTACTGTTTTATGGCCATCATTCAAATAATTTTTGCATGTTACATATATCACTTGCTAACATTTCTCTAACTGTTACTTCAAATTCCTACTCCTAAAAGTTTTCCTTTTATCAGGTCTATAAAAATAATAGTTCTTATGCAAGGGATTTCATGTGGTGATTTTTAGGGCCCATCACATAAAACATTTACATGAGCACCAAAGAGAGAATATTGTTATTTTCCTTCTATAGTTGGGGAAAATGAAATTCGGAGAGTTCACATAATGTGATCAACTTCCAAAGCAAGCACAGGTTAGGTGTACCTGGCCACAGAGTGCATGCACCCTTTGTCCTCTCTGCCCCTGAGACAGTATCTAGTGAGAATTCTCCAGAAAAAACAGCACAGCAGAGGCAGAAACGGAAAGTGAGCAGCAAATAGTGATTGTAAAAGCCCTATAACTTAGATTAGTACTTTGTTAAGCACAACTACATAATCCACACACTTGGAAAGTTTATTTCCTAAGTAGTAACACTAACTACAGTAGTATAGACTTTTTAAAGTCCTTCCAAATACCTTGTAAAGTAAGACAAATACCATATTAAAAAAAAAAAAAACTAAGGAATGGAAGCATCAGAATTGAGTAAGCTACATCCAGCGAGTACTATACATGTCCTTTCATTGATGCCTTCAGGTTGCACACCTTGAGCATGTATTACCTTGGAAACACCACCTTAGGCCTAAGTGATACCAGGGTACACACACACACACAAGTAAGGTATGGATAGATCCTAACTCTGTAAACCTGGTACTCTACCTTGGAAAGACAGATACAGAAGTCAGAAAGAATATTATAGTTGAGCTACAAAGAAAATGGACAGAACAGTGTCTGAGGACAGGAGAGGGAGATTTTCTAGTACACATCCGGTTAGTGAGCTACTTGGTCAAATATTAAAGTCCTAATATCCTGACCAATGACATTAAAGGCACTGGCTCATACAGACCAAGCTACCCTCACCAGCTTTAAGCACATGCACCTTCTACATACACTTTTTTGTGTACAGTTCTGGCCCAGCCGGCTTCCTAAGTACTACAGCCCTGAGGGGCCCAGCATCTACTCTGTGTGGCTCCAGACTGACCAGTAGTAATCCTGCACAGTCAAGTCATATTAATCCAATTAACTGGGACAAGAGTGCTCTGATGAATCCCAACCCACTCCCGATCTCTCTTTATCTCCCCCACGTTTCCTCAGTTGTTTGGATCCTTGCCTGTCCTCCCAGACTTCTGAGTCCCAGGTAAACTTCCCTATCTCTGGATCTATCTGTTGCCTCAGCCTGAGCCTCTGTGATTGGTACACTGTCTTTTGTCTTTCTGCAGGGGCCTATCAGTGAGCAGAATTTTGAAGCATATGTAAATACACTTACAGACATGTACAGCAATCTGGAGCGGGACTATTCCCCAGAATGCAAAGCCCTGCTGGAAAGTATCAAACAGGCAGTGAAGGGCATTCATGTGTAGAATCTCTACGCTGCCGGCAACGAAGTCTCCAACAGTGGTAACTCCACATGAGTATGGTAGGGGTTCCTGTACTACTAAGGCACGCAGGTTGCCTTGCTGCATTTACAATTGCAACATTGCACTAATTTTTCCCCCAGCTGACATAAACAGGAAAGAAAACCTATGATAAGACTATTTGGGTTAAAAGCAATGCAGTCAAATATTAGATCTTATTTATTTTCATATATTTTTCTTTTATTTCTTCATTGCACTCTTTTTTTTTGTAAAGCATATGTAAAATAAATGTGACATTTTTATATTTTATTTATTTCTAATCAAAGAGTTATTTATCTTTTAACTGCATTTTGAAGTCTGCCATATTTTTACAAGTATGTGTATTAATTTATTTTCCAATAGAATTTAAATAGAGATGTTATTCTCAAATCACATATCTTGTTGAGTTTAAAGGAGAAAACAAAAATTTGAAGGAACTTTTGTCTAAGGACTGCACTATGGTCTCGTTGATATTTGCGTTCTTTTCTCCTGCTTTCACCGGCTTTCCCGTTTACAAATTTGCTTTGATGTGAGTAACAGCGAACTAGAAGACAAATGGCGCCCACTAGTGGGAATCGCACACTCTCAGAAGCACAGCATCTCAGAAAACAGCCTGTTGAGAAATTTGTTAGCAATAATTAAATTCAGCAATCCGCAAACTATTCAACTTGGCTGTATGGTTTTGTTAATATGATTTATTTATTTGAAATGTTTTAAAGAAACATAAGTTTTTCTAGTGATGCGGATTTGTCTGTTTGTTTTCAAGTCATATCAGAGAGTTGGCAACTCTTATCCCAAGATGGGAAACAAGGCTTGACGTGACCAGCCAGGCTTTCCTGCCATATGTTGGTACAATATACAAGTGACAACATCGATGTAGATTTGTACTTAGCAAATACAAACACATCCAAATGGAAAATTTTGTGGATGCCATATCCCCTGAAATAGCATTTATCTTACTGGGTTGACTCGAAAGGAATGGAAAATATACTAACACATAAATATGTTACTCTAATCTGAGCAAGTACTTTGAACGCTGGCAACACTGGTTTCTCCCATCATAGGCAACAAGAAAACTTTCAATTTAATGAAAAAAAATCTTTCCATAAAATTCCACATGCTACAAAGTACAAACAAGTGTGCACACACACACATACACACACATACACACTCATACACACTTATGCACATAAGATTGAGCCTGCAATCTTGAATTTCTGAATGGATCAGAGGTTAGTAGTTGCTGTATAGTAAAGGCAATGTCTATTTCAGGGATTGTAAGTAGTTAAGCATTATTTCAAAAGTTTTTTTATATTTATTTTTTTTAAGGAAAAGGTATAGACAACCAGCTAAACTGCCTTTTTGGTATGCACACACACCTCATGTGCAGATGTGCCTCCATGTAAACGTACACATGAACTTAGTGTGGGCTTAATTTCCTGTGCTACGACAAAAGTGTTTATTTTTTATTAGCCTCATTGATATTTAGACTGAATGCGATGGCTTTCAAAGGCTTGATATATTCCACTGTTATCACTTTTACCTGCACAAATTAAAAAGTAACACTCAGTAGTAATTCAACACTCATGAAACTGTGGTTCTTGTTATGCATTAAGTGGGGCTTTATCTTTGCTTTGGGGTTTATCTGAACCCTTGAATCTTAGTTTAGTGAAAATGAGATGTCTGTTCTTAGGTAGGAATGGTGTTTATTTAAAAATCAGTTTTAAAAAAAGAGCTACCGTATGTGCTATCTATTATAAATGGGACACCAAACAAAATTTTCTATTAAAGTTATGTACTTGCAAACATTTTGCTACACAGTACTTGATAGATGCATACAAATGAGTTCACTTGTTACAAAGGCAAAAGTTTAGTTTGCTAAATATTTTAACAAGTTTGCTATATGTTTTATTTAATTTAAAATAAATCTCTTAACAATCTATGTATTTATTGTTACAATTTTCTTTGGCTTTGGTTAATTTATTTGTGTTTCGATTGTTTGACAGGATGTTTCGTGAAGTATGTTTGCATTTATTTGCCTCCTTTGTACTTGATGTGTTTTGTAATGTGCACTGAATTTTTTTCTTTTCAACTATGTTAACAATCAATACTGTAAATTGGGTCTTTTGTAAACAACAAAAAAGCAATGATGTATGCTTTTTTATTTGAGGTAGTTTGTTTGTATACTGTTTCTTCAAACAATTAATATTTCTTACATCAAAGCAACAATATTGTGTTCAGTGCTGTACATTTGGTATATGGTAGAAAATAAAAATTGATACTGAGTTTTGTTGTATTTTTTCTTAAGCTACTACTTAAAAATATTATCACCACCCTCTAAAGGCCTCCTGGATCTTTTCAAAGCTCAATCACAGAGAGAGGTCTCTAGGGTAGAGGACATTTTGCCCCCAAGTAGCTCTGTTGCATTTCAGATTTGCAGGCAAGTTTGTGTGGCTTGTTGTTTCTCCCCAAGAAGACAAGACTTCTGGATGAATGAGGAGTTATCACAGTCTTTGTTATAGTATATACAGAACTGTGGATGCCATTGACATAAGGAAAGCAGGTCCTGGCACTAGCAGAGAAATCATCTGAATCTAATGCAGAGTTAGACATAGGCTTTACCTTCCTGATTTCAAAATTACTTTGGTATTACTTTAATATGAACCAGATGAATTCAAATTAACTTTAAAAAAAAAACATTAATTTTTAAAAGACTCCTTTTTTGTTTATACATTTTTCCTAACTAATTATCAAGCAGTTTAGCTTCATTTAAGTTTTCCAGTATCTCCACAGATTTTACATCTCCAAGAATGGTTGCTGTTTATCCTCAGTATGATAAAATTCATATAATCCACATAATGAAACAAAGTTCACTGGAGGGAAGTTTCACCAGAGAAAGCTGGTCAGGACTTGGGTAGAGCTAACAGCGGCTATACACAGTAGAGCAGGAAAAACAGAAATTTTTTAGTCACTGGATTTGATTTTGCCAATACATCACAGGATGCCCCCTGTGAGAGTGGCTCACCCATTGTGAATCTGTTCAGTCAGATCATCAGCTCGTATTTGGCAGAGTCTGTGCATCTTGCCCTGACTGGTATTTTATACTCATCACTATCATCCGCATTCTGTAGGATGAGTGGAAAACAAGACTGATACAGGGGATCCACCTTTCCATAAGCACTTCTATGCCAGGCTCAAGTACTTCTACCATCAGTGGTAGAATTCTTGCCTTCCATGCGGGAAATCTAGGTTCAATTCCCAGCCAATTCACCCTGAATGCAGACACCACCCATCAATTACCTGAGGCTTACATGCTGCTGTGCTGGTGAACAGCTTTCAGTGGAGCTTCCGGACTAAGCTGGGCTAGAAAAAAGACATGGCCATCGACTTCCAAAAATCAGCCAGTAAGAATCCCAGGGATCACAATGGTCCAGTCCATAATCAATTAGGGGAGTGGCAAAGATCCAGGTAGCATTTTGTTCCATTGTACATGAGGTCATCATGAGTCTAGAGTCAAACTGGTGGTAGATAGCAACAACAAAACACAAAGCTTGCTCCCTAACTTAGGTGTCATGTCAACCTAGTGAGGAAAACTGAAACAGTGACAGGAAGTGAGACCACGATACACATATAAGTTCTGCTCTGGAAGAGATGGCTGGTTACTAACTAATTTTGATTTTCTGGAAAAAGTGCTGGGTGTGGATTAGATGGGCATTGCAGGCAGAGGGGACAACATGTGCAATGGCATGAAGGTAAGACAAATTTTGAAGCCAGCAATTTAACATATTGAGAATATAAAATACTGAAGAGCATAAGAACCGAAAAGCCCAGATAAGTGGAAGTGAGGATCAAGATATAAACGGCCAAGCTAAAGTGTTGTCGTTCCCACAGGCAGGCTTCAGAATGCAAAGAAAGAAAGATTTAACATCAGAGAATGGTAGGATCAGATTTCCGTTTGAGAGTTTGTCCAGTGACAGAGACACAGGACTAAAGTAACTTCTACCTGAATCAGTATTCTGGATGAAGAGAAGAGGATAATGATTCTTTGTCCCTTTAGAAAAAGTTTAGAAAATTAACTTGTTGTGATACAGAAATATTTTATTAATTAGTTTTTTTTAAAAAAAACAAAACTATAAAGTTTTGGATGTCTTTTCACACACATAAAACAAAGAGGGTGGGGGGAAACACCACAGCCATTGTCATCCAGTCAAGTGTGACTCATAGCAACCCTATAGGAGAAAGTAGAACTGCCCATTGCATTTCCAAGTCTATAATCTTTACTGAAGCAGACTGCCACGTCCTTCTGCCACTGACCACCTGATGAAGGGCTTAAGCTGCTGACCTTTTGGTTAGCAGCCGAGCACTTTAACTGCTGTGCCACCAGGGCTCCTTTCAACCACATGCTGTTGCTAGGTGCTATCTAGTTGGTTCCAACTCACAGCAACCCTACGCACAATAGAGTGAAATGCTGCCCAGTCTTGCACCATGTCCGCAATCATTCGTATGCTTAAGCCCATTGTTGCAGCCACTGTGTTAATCCATCTTGTTGAGAGTCTTCCTCTTTTTCACTAACCCCCACTCTACCAAGCATGATGTCCTTCTCCAGGGACTGATCCTTCCTGACAACATGTCTAAAGTCTGTAAGATGCAGTCTTGTCATTTTTGCTTCCAAGGATCACTCTGGTTGTACTTCTTCCAGAATAGATCTGGAGTAACAGAATATTTTATTGTTCTATGATTTAATAAACAATTTTGGTGGCCCATGGTACATTCAACATTTTTATCCAACACCATAATTCATTCTCCTGCTTTGATGTGCGTATGATGGAATTGAAATTACCATGGTTTGGGTCAGGCACACTTTAATCTTCACGGTGACATTATTACTTTTACTCATATCGCACTGTTAAACTCATTGGTCTATGATTTAATAAACAATTTTCAAGTTGGGGCAGTACCTCTCTCTGTAAGAAGAACAGTGCTCCCAGGGACTGGAGAATTTACAGAAGGTTAAATACAAGCATTTTGTTGGTTAATGAATACAAATTTCCATGGTCACAAAGTACTTACCACTGTTTTTATTGTTGAAAACATGCACAGCAAAACACACACCAATTCAACAGTTTCTACACATATAACATGGTGACCTTGATCACATTTCTCAAATTATACAACCATTCTCACCTTTTCTAACATGTTCTCTGTTGACATAAATTCACTTCCCCTGACACTTCTAACCTAACCTTTCAAGTTGCTGTTATCAATTTGATCACATACCCAGATAGTTTCTTAAAAGAGCAAAATGTTCACAGAGGACAATTTTTACTAGTTAAGCTAGACTGTTGTTTGGTTTAAGAAGACCTAGGGAGATGTTTTGATTTAACATTATCTCAGAGCAGCAATTTCAGTGTGTCATCCAGCCTCAGTGACTACAGAAAGTTTGGATTCTTTTATAATTTGAAACACCAGTCTGCATTTTTTTCCAATTTTGATGAGAGTTCTTCCGTAGATCTTTGACATAAGTGTTCAGTAACGGTAGTCAGGTACTACTGAGGTCTTCTGGTCTCCTGACAAAGAAAGCAATTACTCAGGAAGGCAACTGTTTTAGTCACCTGGTACTGCTCTGACAGAAATACCACAAAGTGAGCGGCTTTAACAAAGGAAAGTTTATTCTTAGTCCAGTAGACTACAAGTCTGAATTCAGGGCGTCTGCTCCAGGGGAAGGCTTTCCCCTTGTCGGCTCTGAAGGAAAGTCTTTGTGTTGCTTCAGTCTTAGACTGGAGAGCATCTTGGTGCAGGAACCTCTTTTCTGAAGGATGTGTTCTTCTCATGGTGCTGCTTTCTTGACAGTATGATGTCCCCAACTTTCTGCTTGCTCCTTTTCCTGTAGGATCAAAGGATAAAAGGTGCTGCAAGCCACACTCTAAGGAAACTCCGTTTACTGCAGAGCATGGTGGAGACCTTAGGAAGGGAGTTATAGTCACAGCCAAATGTTCGTTAACATACATCATAGGAAAATCACAGAATGGTGGGCAATCATAAAATATTGTGAATCACAGCCCAGCCAAATGGCTAGTCAAATTTGGGGGGAACACAATTCAATCCATGACAGCAACTAACCACACGTTGCATCCCTTCTTTCTATCCTAACTCTTCTTTTTCCTTTGTTGCCCCAGGCAAACAGAAACTAATTGCTGTACCTGAACGGTCCGTTGCACTATTTAAAGAACTAGGAAGAAAAACAGAGGCACTAAAAATGCTATTTGATCACATATATTTCAACTTGTCACATGGTAGTGTGCCCTGAAAGCTTTACCACCAGTATTTTAAATATTAGCAGTGTAACCCTTTGTGCACATGTTTCAGTTGAGCTTGCAGACTAACAAGGACTAACACAGACTAGGAAGAAGGATCTGCTAGCCTACTTCTTAAAAATTTAGCCAGTGAGAATCTTACAAATAGCAACAGCACACTTACCGACATAGTGTCAAAAGAGAGCCCATCTCATTTGGTTGGAAGGCACTCGAAAGATGACTGGGGAGAAGCTGAATCCTCAAAATAAAGTACACTTTGTGATGAGGATGGAATCAAGTTTTCAGGACCTTCATTTCCTGATGTGATACAACTGAAAATAACAAGAAACAGCTGCAAACATCCATGAGCAATTAGAACATGGAATGAAAGAAGTACAAATCTAGGACAGTGAAAGTCAGCAGAAATGACATGGAACACGTAAAGATACATATCTTCAGCATTAATGAGCCAAAATTGACTGGAATTGGTCATTTTGAATCAGATGATCATATGATCTGCTACTTGGGAAATGACAAATTGAAGAGAAATGGCATCACATTATCATTTAAAAAGGTTCAAGATTTGCCTTGAAGCCAGTGCTGTCAGTGACAGTAAAATAGTCATGTACCTACAGAGAAGACCAGTTAAAATATAACCATTATTCAAATCTGTACACCAACCACTAAGGCCAGAAATAAAGAAATTGAAGATTTTTACAAATTTCTGTAGTCTAAATTTGATCAAACATGCAACTGAGATGCATGGACAATTTATTGATGACTGAAATGTAAAAGTTGGAAACAAACAAAGATGATCAGTAGCTAGAAAATATGGTCCTGGTGACAGAAATAATGACATAGATTTCACGATAGAATTTTACAAGATCAACAAGTCCTTTGCAAATACCTTTTTATCAACAACACTTATGGCAGCTATACACATGGACATCTCCAGGCAGAGTACACAGAAATCCAGTGACCTACATTTGTAGAAAAACATGATGTAAAAGCTCAATTTCTTCAGTCAGAACAAAACCAAGTGCCAACTGCAGAACATACCATTAATTGCTCATATGTAAGTTCAAGTTGATGCTGAAGAAACTTAGAACAAGTCTACAAAGGCAAAAGTATGACCTTGAGTATATCCGACCTGAATTTAGAGACTGTCACAAGAAAAGATTTGATGAAATGCAAACTAAAGACTGAAAACCAGATGAGTTGTGGAAATGATAGTGAGGACATCATACATGAAGAAGGCAAGACATCATTAAAAAGACAAAAAGAAAAAAAGACCAAAATGGATGTCAAGAAGAGATGCTGAAAATTGCTCGTGAACATGCTGTTGTTAGTGTCAGGTGTTGTCAAGTCTGTTTTGAATCATTGTGAACCTATACACAACAGAATGAAACAAGGCCCGGTTCTTGGTCATCCTCACAATTGTTGTTATGCTTGATGCCGTTGTTGCAGCCACTGTGTCAATCCGTATCGCTGACTGTCTTCCTCTTTTCTGCTGACCCTCTAATTTATCAAACATGGTGCCCTTCTCCAGGGACTTGTCCCTCTTGATAACATGTCTAAAGTATGCTTTCAAGGAATATTCTGGTTGTACTTCTAAGACAGATTTTTTTCCTTCTTTTGGCTGTCCATGGTATCTTCAATATTCTTCACAAGCACTATAGTTCCAAGGCATTGTTTCTTCTTTTGTATTCCTTATTCATTCTCCAGCTTTTGCATGCATATGAGGCAACTGAAAACACCATAGCTTGGTGAGTGGCATCTGTGGTCTTAAAAGCTAGCGATCTGCCATCTGAGGCACACCAAATGGCCCCAACTCAGCAGGAACTGACAATCACCAAGGACCAAAGTGACATGGGGGAAAGAGAACCCAGAAGACAGACAGACCCACATGAGTGGGTGACTGCATCGACATGTGACCAGAGGAACCATACAGTGCCTGGCCACCACCGGTGATAGCCATGATGAGGCTCCCGAAGTTGAGTCTCACTGGCAACCCTAGAATAAAAAGGGGTACACTCTGAGAACTCGATTAAAAGACCACAATTGGTGGTCCAGGGGCCTTGGGTTTCCCCTGGAAGCTTGGCCCCTGGTCCTGATGTTGCCCCTGTCCATAAATCACTACTGAGGTCAGCTCTTCAAACAGGAATGGATTGGACTCGACAACACAGAATGACCATATTGTATATGCACGTTATAGTTCTATGCATCTATAGGACATCATCCGGCTGGGCTCTTACTGGAGGGGGAGGAGAGTGTACAGAGGACAGGACTGGAGATTGTTAGGAGGATATGACATGTATAGAATGATAGGAGAGGTGTGCTGTTACCAGACAGGGACAGCAATGGGAGCTACACATAGGTGGGCACGCAAATTTATATTGCATTGTACGCTTTCACTTGATCACAATAAACAAAAATAAATAAATAAATAAATAAAATAACAAAAAAGAAAAACACCATGGCTTGGATAAGGGGCACTTTAATCCTCGAAGTCGCATCCTTGCTTTTCAACATTTTAAAGAGGTCTTTTGAAGCTGATTTGCACAAAGCAAGGCATCTTTTGATATTTTCACTGCTGTTTCCACACATGTTGATTGTGGATCCAGGTAAAATAATATCCTTTACAACCTCAGTCTTCTCTCCATTTTTCATGATGTTGCTTGTTGGTCCAGCTGGAAAGAAAAAGAAACGATGAAACAAAAGAGCTCAGCAGATTTCGAAGGGCTGCTTGAGAAAACAAAGGAGAGTATAGTAACGAAATGTGCAGAGACCAGCAGACAAAAACCAACAGGGAAGAACAAACTTGACGTTTTTCCAATTGAAACCACTGAAAAAAATTTCAAGCCTCAAGTTGCAATATTGAGGGATTCTATGGGCAAAACACCAAATGATTCACAAAGTATCACAAGAAGATACAAGGAATATACAGAATCACTGGACCAATAACAATCGGTTGACATTCACCCACTTCTCAGGAAGCAGTATATAATCAAGATTCATTGTACTGAAAGAACAAGTCCAGGATGCACTGAAGACATGGGTGAAAAAAAGATTTCAAAAATTGACAGTGTATCAGTTGAGATGTTTCAACAAACACATGCAACTCTGCAAGTGTTCAATAATTTATAAAAAGAAATTTAGAAGACTATTATTTGGCCAACCAACTGGAAGAGATCCATGTTTGTTCCCATTCCAAAGAAAGGTGATCCAACAGAATGCTGAATGATAGAACAATGTCATTAATATCACATGCGAGTAAAATTATGCTATATTCAAAAATGTTTGCAGCAGTCAATTGATAGGGAACTGAGAGAAATTCCAAGCAGATTCAGATGAGGGTATGCAACAAGGGGTATCACTGCTAATGCGAGATGGATCACGGCTGAAAGCAGAGAATATCAAAAGGATGTTTTACCTAGATTTTATTGACCAAAGGCATTTGGATCATAACAAATTATGGATAACACTGCAAAAATGAGAATTCCAGAAAACTTAATTGTGCAGTTGTTAGAACTGAGCGGGATATTTAAAGTCAGGAAAGTTGAGCAACAGGGATTTAGCATTTAGCAATACTTATTCAATTTGTATGCTGAGTAAATAACCCAAGAAGATGAACTACATGAAGAAGAATGGGGCATCAGAAATGAAGACTCATTAATAACCTACACTATGCAAACAACACAACCTTTCTTGCTGAAAGTGAAAAAGACTTGCAGTACTTACTAATGAAGATCAAAGATCACAGCTTTCAGTATGAATTGTACCTTAACATAAAGAAAACAGAATTTCTTACAACTGGACCCATAAGCAAAGTCATGACAAATGGAGGAGAGGTTAAACTTATAAAGGATTTCATTTTACTTGGATCCACAATCAATGCCCAAGGAAGTAGCCAATAAGAAACCAAAAGATGTATTGCATTGGTGAAATCTGTTGCAAAAGATCTTTAAAGTGTTAAAATATGAAAATGTCACTTTAAGGACTAAACTTAAACTGATCTAAGCCATGGTATTTTCAGTTGCCTCATAGGCACGCAAAAGTTGGACCATGAATACGGAAAACTAAAGAAGAACTGAAGGCTTTTGTTGATGAAGAATACTGAGTACACACACAGTGGACTTCCAAATGAAAGTTTTGTCTTGGAAGAAGCACAGCCAGACTACTCCACAGGAGCAAGAATGGCCAGACTTTATCTCAGATACTCATATACTTGGGACATGTTATCAGTAGGGACTGGTCCCTAGAGAAGGACATCAAGTTAGGTAAAATAGAAAACCCCAAACCAAACTTGTTGTTGTCCAGTCTAATCCAACTTACAGCAACTACAGGACATAGTAGAACTACTCCATATGGCTTTCAAGGAGTGGCTGGTAGATTCAAACTTACAATCTTTTGGTTAACAGCTTGAGCCCTTACAGTACATGTAGCACTTAACCACTGTGCCAGACTTGATGGTTTGATGGTCTGGAGGGTCACCTGGAGACACGGCCCCTGGAATCTCTGTTAGCCCAGAGCTGAAATGAGTACTGAAGTGAATACTTCAGACAATGATTGAGCTAGACTGTAAGACATAGAATGATGCTGGTGAAGAGCATACTTCTCGGCTTAGAGTTCTGCATGATGCTGATTGAGCAGCTCTTGTCCATGGGTGGGATAAAAAAGCAGAGGGTCACAGGAGCTGGTTGAATGGATCTGGGAAGTACAGGGTGGAAAAGAGGAGTGTGCTGTCACAGGATGAGGAGAGCAGCTAGAGTTGCATAGCAGTGTGTCAGGGGCACAGGAGGATTGTATGGCAAATTGGCTTGGTTTGTAAACTTTCATTTGAAGTACAGTAAAATATGGAAAAAAAGAGTTTGACTGCTAATCAAAAGGTCAACAGTTCGAATCTACCACCTGCTCTTTGGAAACCCTATGGAACTCTTCTAGTACAACCCTTAGCATCAGTGTGAGTCAGAAAGGAATCGACAGCAACAGAGCTTTCATGAAACCATGACTCTGAACCTTCAAACCTAGAAACCAAATGTCATGAGGTGTCTTTGTACATCAAGCAGCCTCAGCAGTATTTTTTTTTCAACGGTATCACTTATCCACTATGCAACCAGAGTTTCCTTATTCTATATATACCATGTTTTATATACCATTCATCTGTTGATGAATATTTAGGTTATTTCTACCTTTTGGCTGTTGTGAGCAGTGCCAAATGAATATTGGTATACATACACCTCTTTGCATCACTGTTTTTAAGTCCCTTGTGTATATTACTAGCAGTGGAATTGCTGGGTCATATCATAGCTCTGTCTTTAAATTTTTGGGGAAAACCCACAGTGTTTTCCACAGTTGGTACATCATTTTCTAATCCCGCTAGCAATGGATAAAGGTTCCTATTTCTCCACATGCTCATCAACATTTTTCATTTTCTGGGTTTGGCTGAGGAGAGGAGTTGTTTTTTTTTTTTTTTTTTTTTAATCTTAATCACATTGTGGTCTTGACTTGTATCTCACTAGTAGCTAAAAATACTAAGCATCTTTTAATAGGTTTGGTGGCCATTTAAACATCCTTTTTGGTGAAACGTCTATTCAAGCACTCTGCCCATTCTTTCACTATTTGTTCTTGTTGGGGACAGGGTGGCCCAAAACAGGCAGAGACACACTGGTCCACAGAGCCAGTGAAGTTTGTTGGAAGAGAAAGAGTGGGGTCTGAGCTGAGTGGCTCAGTCCAGCCCCTCCCTAGTAGGGCAGGTTTGTTATAGTTTGAAAGTTTCAGTGAGGTGGTGTGGAGTGAGGGGATTTATGGCTTGATAAGGAAAGAAAGAGGAGTAGCAAGAAACTCTGGTTAGGGGACTCATGGTCTGAATAAGGAAGAAGTGCTGATTAGGAGGGGAAGGGCTAAGGTTTGTTTATGGTCAAGATTTTGATGAGGGAAGAGCTTTCAGTTAGGAGTGCAGGGAAGACAGGCTTAAAGTTATTTATGGTTATACCAGGTGGGGCCCACCAGGCTGTTTTCAGCTGTTGGCAGATGCGATTACTGGGTAAGACGAACTCCCTGAAGGACAGCATTCTCTGAAGGACAGCCTTCTCTCAACAACCTCCCTGCATTTCAAGGACAGATTTCCCTCAGTTCTTCCTTGTTTAGTTGTTGAAGTTTTATGTATATTTTAGTTAGTAGACACTAATCAAATGTATAATTTCCAAAGACATTTCCCCAACTGGTGGTTTGTCTTTTCATATTTTGGGTAGTCTTTTAATAATCAAAATTGTTTAATTTGTATGCGATCCCATTTTTTTTATTTGCTTTTTCTATTTGTGCTTTTGCCATTGGATTCAGTTACCCATCATTAAAGACGAGAACCAGCAGCCTTGCGTACATACTTTCTTCTAAGAATTGATGGTTTTAGTTGTCCTGATGGGATAGTGGTTAAGTACTATGGCTGCTAATCAGAAGGTTGGCAGTTCAAATCCGCCAGGTACTCCTGGAAACTTTACGGGGCAGTTCTTCTTTGTCTATAGGGTCACTATGAGTCAGAACTGACTCAGCAGTAGGTTTTGTTGTTTGGTTTCTAGATGTCATATTTAGATTCTTAATCTATTTTCAATTTGTATTTGTATATGATATAAGGAATGAATCTAGATTCATTTTTCTATTTATAGAAATCCAATTTTGTGGCTGGCCCATGTTTCCCCGTATTCTATGATTGTCCTCCATTTCCTGATTTCCCTGTGCTCTATGTTAAAGGATTAGGGTGGGACTGTAAATCCCTTTGTAAGATCACCCCCCCCAACACACACCCCGTCCCACTGTGAAGGGAGTTTCCCTGAAGTATGGCTTGCCCCACCCTTAATCCTTTCATCCTACAAGAGATAAAAGGAAAGGGAAACCAGCAGAGAATTGGGAACCTCACACCATCAAGAAAGTAGCACCAGGAGAAGAACACATTGTTCACACCTGAGGTTCCTGCTCCCTGGGCAAAGACTGATGCAATACCAGACATTTCTCCAGAGCCAACAAGGGTGAAAGCCTTCTGCGGCAGCAGACATCCTGAATTTGGACGTGTAGCCTACCGGAGTGTGTACGAATAAACTTTCCTTTGTTAAACCCATCCACTCATGTTATTTCTGTTAGAGCAGCACTACCTAGTAAAACAAATTTTCTTAACACCATTTCTTGAAGAGACTCTTCTTTTCCCTTTTGAATAGATTTAGCATCCTCGTCAACAATCAGTTGATCATAGACTTGAGAGAGAGGAAGGAAAAGCTTTTAAGAAGATACCACTTGAACTCCAGCAGGCCTTGGTGCAGTGCTTGTGAGCCTGTGAATGAGTGATTGTAAACAGCTGAAAACAGTTGGAATGCATGACATCAGATCCTCAAAAATGACAGGTCTGGCCTGCTGAATGTGACCTCTCCACTCACATCCAGGCCTACATATTTTTCTCTTGAGTAGTGAATTCACCAGCGGAGGTAGCCTTTGTTATACTGTTTAGATAAGAAGGCACCAGTTTGCTGTATAAGGAGCTTCCAAAACCCTATTTAAATCAATGCCTGCTTTCAGCCTGATGCCTAAATTAGTGTTGGGGCATCAGATACAAGCTACCCCCACTCCCCTACCCCCCATAGGAATCCTGAGATAAGCTCAGTTTCTAAGGAAAAAGTAAAAGTCCAGATGCCTCTCTTTGGCGCCAGCCCCGAATGCTCCCTCCTCCCCGTCATAGAAATCCTTAATAAGCCCAATTTCTACAAGGGGATAGTTCTTCCTGTGCAACTTAATGCTGACTGCTTCTCTAGCGCCTCTTTAAGTATGCTGGACCAATAAGAATGCAATATGATAATCTATATACCTGTAACTGCCAATTAAGTAAATATATGGAAATTCCTTTGTCTGCTGTCTTGAAAAAACATATATATATATATATATATATATATATATATATATCTGATAACAGAACAGAGTGCACGGCTATTTTTCAGACCTGAGTCCATCCACCACACCGCTGTCTAATAAACAGACTCTTCCACTACAATCAAGAAGGTGTTCAACGTGTTTTCTGCTCTGTGGGCCAAACTTATCTTTTTCCTGCTACAGACTTGTGAGTTTGTTTCAGGACTGTTAATTCTGTTCCACTAATCTGTGTTATGTTATACAGTAGTAAGAGTGTGTAGCTTCTATAACGCATTTTGAGGTCAGAAAGTGAGACTCTTTCTACTTTGTTCTTTGCTTTCAGCATTGCTTTAATGATCTCAGGGCTCTTTCTATTCTGTATAAAATTGAAGATTGGCTTTTCCTGGTTCTGCAAAGAAGTGTGTTGGAATATTAAGTGGGATTGGATTCAATCTGTACAATGGTTTAGGTAGTATTCACATCTTAAAAACATTAAGTCTTATAACCCATGAACATAGAATGTCTTTCTGTTTATTTAGGTCTTCTTATTTCTCTTTGAGTAGTGTTTTCTAATTTTCATGTATAAGTCTTTCATGGCCAAGGTTAATTTTACCAAGGTATTTTATTCTTCTTGATGCTACCATGAATGCAATTATTATCCTAATTTCCATTTCAGAAATCTCATTACTGCTGTATAGAAATCCAGCTGATTTTAGTTCACTGAGCTAGTATCCTGCAACTTTTCTAAATTCCCTTATTAGTTCTAGGATCTTTCTTGTGGATTCTTTGAGGACTTCAGTGTATAAGATCAATTTGTCCATAAATATAGATCATTTTACGTCTTCTTTTCAACTTTAGCTATTTCTTTGTTGTTTTCTTTGTTTGGCTAGTACTTCCAGTATCACACCGAATAAGAGTGGTAAGAGAAGACAACTTTATTTTGTTACCAGTTTCAAAGGGAAAGTTCTCAATCTCTCTCCATTAAATAAAATATTAACTGTTGGTTTTTCAGAAATGCTTTTCATCACATTGTGTAATGTCTCCTCTATCCCTATCTTGTTGAATATCTTTATCAAGAAATGGTGTTGAACTTTATCACATGCATTTTCTGCATTAATAGACAGCATCATTTTTTTTTGTTGTTTTTTCTATTAATGCAACATGATCCCTCTCAGTCATGATGTTCTTTACTTGTTAGGTGACAACATGACATTGCTTGTTCATTCAGTTATGAAGATATTTCTCTTACGTTGAGGTGTAATCCCTACAGAAAGCTGCAGTGGTTGATTGTTATCAGTAAATGCCATCAATCCTCTTCACTTTCAGCAAGCAAGGTTGTATCATCTGCATAATTCAGGTTGTTGATGAATCTACTGATTCTACTTTCTTCTCTGTATAGTCTGGCTTCTCAGGTTATTTGCCGAGTATATGTATTGAATAAATACGGTGAAAGGATATAACCTTGATGCACACCTTCTCTGATTTTAAGCCAATCAGTATCACTCTGTTCTGTTCAAATTACTGCCTCTTAGTCTATGTACAGGTTCTACACGAGCATGGTTAAGTGCACCGGAATTTCCATTCTTCACAATGTTATCGGTGATACATTATGATCCCCACTGTTGAATGCCTTTCCACAGCTTATTAAACATGGGTAAACATCTTTCTGTTATTCTCTGCTTTCGGCTATGATCTGTCTAACATCATTGTCCCTTCTTCCACTTCCTCTTCTGAATCCAGCTTAAATTTCTGGTAGTTCTCTGTTGATGTACTGCTGCAACTGCTTTTGAATGATCTTCAGCACGATTTTATTTGTATGTGATAATAATGATATTGTTTGATAATTTACATATTCTATTGTATCATTTTTCTTTGAAATAGGCATGAATATGGACCTATTCCATTTTGTTGGCCAGGTAACTGTCTTCCAAATTTCTTGGCATGGACAAGTGAGTACTTTCAGAATTGCACGTATTTGTTGGATCATTTCAATTGATATCCTGTCAGTTTCTGCAGACTCAGTTTTCTCCTGTGCCTTCAGTGCAGTTTGGACTTCTTTCTTCAGTACAATGGGTCTTGATCATAAGTTACCTACTGGGATGTTTGATGTCAACCAACTCTTTTTGGTAAAGCAACTCTGTATATTCTTCCTATCTTCTTTTTATGCTTCCTGCATCATTCAACATTTTGCCCATAGAATCCTTCAATATTGCAAGTCGAGGCTTGAATTTTTTTCTTCAGTCCTTTCAGCTTGAGAAATGCCAAGTGTTTTCTTCCCTTTTGGTTTTCAAATTTCAAACATTTGTACATTTCTTTATTGTCTTAGTCATCTAACAGAAATACTACAAGTTGTGATGTTAATTAAGAGAAGTTTCTTCTCTTACAGTAGGCCAGAAGTCCGAATTTGGGACAGCAACTCCAGTGAAAGGCTTTGTCTTTCTGTTGGTTCTAGAGGAAGGTCCTTGTGTTGGGAGACTCAGCACAGAAACTTCAATTTCAAAGGATGTGCTCTATTACTGGTACTGCTTTCTTGGTGGAATGAAGTCCTCAAGTCACTGCTCACTTCCCATTTCAGGGAAACTTCTTTACATTGGATCAGCAGTGGAAGCTTAACAAGGGTGTTATAGTCCCACCCTAATCCTCTTTAACATAAAATTACAGTCACAAAATGGAGATAACCACACAATAGCGGCAATCATGACCCAGGCAAATTGATGCATACATTTTTAGAGGGACATAATTCAGGCATGTTGAACATGATACTTAACTTTGTCATCTCATCCAGCCCTTTGAAATCCTCTGTTCAGCTCTTTCATCAGATGAATTGTGAGATGACAACAAGGATGGCATACATAAAGGTAACAAAAGGTAAAAAGACAGATTAGGGAAAAAAAAAACACCAATGGACATCAGAAGAGGCTCTGAACTTGCTCTTGAAAATACGGTAGCTAAAGGCAAAGGAAGAAACAATCAGGTAAAAGAGCTGAATAGAACATTTTTTTAAAGGGTGACTCAAGAAGACGAAGGTTATGGTGTTTGGCTCCATTACTACACTCTTGGATTCTATATACTAATATTTTTTTAGGAGTGTTACATCTTTGTTTATAAAGAACATTGGTCTTGTTTTGGTATCAAGGAAATGTTGACTTTATAGAACGAGTTAGGGATTGTTCCTCCCTCTCTGTTTTTTTTGGAATACTTTAAATAAGATTATTATCAAAATGTAGAGGTTTCCAGGGATGTCATCTGGTCCTGGACTTTTTGTTATTGTTTGGGAGTGGTTCTTAGTTACTACTTCAATCTTTTCACTTGCATTGGGTCTGTTGAGAATTTCTGTTTCCTCGTGAGTCACTTTAGACAGAACCTATGCTCCCAAGAATTCATTGTGTAACATCTATTTTGTTATCTAACTTGTTGTATAGTTGTTCATAGAATTCTGTCACAATTCTTCTTATACCCACTCCCCACTAATTAATACGGTTAGGTTCCAAAGACCAGGTCATTATGTAAAAATCCATGTTATGTAAAAGTGAAGATGACTACATCAGATCACAAAATGAAGGATCACATCATTATATAACTGCCAAATTACATCATTATATACCTGTCAGATTAAACCTTCTCATAATTACCAAACCACTAAGGATCATGGCGCAGCCAAACTGACACATAACCAACCTTGTTATTTTAGTCATCTAGGGTCTCCATGAGTCGGATCTGACTCGACAGCACTTGGCTGGCAGTGCTGCTCTAACAGAATACCACAAAGTGGACAGCTTCGGCAAAGGAAAGTTTATTTTTACACAGTCCAGTAGGCTACAAGTCTGAATTCAAGGTGACTGCTCCATGTGGAAGGCTTTTCTTCTGTCAGTGCTGAAGGAAAGTCCTTGTTTTGCATCAGTCCTTGGTCAGGGAGCATCTTGTTGCAGGAGGAACCTCAGGTCTGAAGGATGCAGGTCTGGTGCTGCAAGCCACACTCCAGGAAAATTCTTTTTACAGTAGAGCAGGAAGGTGAGTTTAGAAAGGGATCTACAGTCCCATCCTAATCCTCTTTAACACACAGCATAGGAAAATCACAAAATGGAGGACAATCAAAAAATACTGAGAATCATGGCCCAGCCAAACAGCTACACACATTTTGTGGGGAACACAGTTCAATCCATCACACCTACTTATCACAGCCAGAATTGCTATTGCTTTCTACCTTGGTATTTGTTACTACCAGATGTATATCCTTAATGCACAGTATAGTATAGTAGGTTTTTTACTATTGTCTTAAATGTGAAATGTTGGATAAGAAGATAGTCAACAAGTTAGGAGTAGGTATATTTCTGTTGGGTTAGGGGAAATGTCTCCACTTTCATTTATCTTTCTTTTTTTTATTGCTTGCATCTTTGCTCCTTTTATTCTTTGCCAGTGCAGTAAAAGGCTTATCAATTTTATTGATCTTTTCAAAGAACCAACTTTTCTTTCTATTGACTTTCTGTATTGTTTTTCTGGTTTTGATTTTGTTTACTTGTGTTCTGATCTCTGTTGATTCTTTCCACTAGTGGCTTTTTTTCTTCACTTCAAGTTGTAAAGTTATATTATTTATTGAAGATCTTTCCTCTTTATTAATGTAAGCATTAATTGTTATAAATGCTCTCTCAGAACTGCTTTGCTGTCTGCATAAGATTTGGTTAAGATTTTCATTTCTTATTTCTCTCTTGAATTCTTCATATCTGTGTTATTTAGTGCTGCTGTGACAGAAATATCACAAGTGACTGGCTTTAACAAAAATGAATTTATTTTCTCACAGATTAGATCAGAAGTCTGAATTTAGGTTACCAGCTCTAGGGGGAGATACTTTTTCTCTGTTGACTCAGAGGAAAATCTTATGTCTCTTTGAGCTTCTATTCTTGGGCAGTCTTCATGTTGTTGCCATGTATCTTCTCTCATCTCCACTTCTCTGACTTACTTCCTTAATATTTTTTGTATCTCAAAAGAGATTAACTCAAAATATACTCTAGTTCATCCTTATTCATATAGTAAACATAACCTTATCCTTATTGACATGATCTAATTCTACATTATTAACCTAATAAATACAACCCATTCACAAAAGGGATTACAAGCACAGACAGAGGTTAGAATTTACAACACATATTTTGCAAGAACAGAATTCAATTCATAACATCCTACCTGTGGCCCCTGAAAATTCATGTCCTTACAACATGTAAAACACCTTCATCCCATCATATTATCTCAAAAGTTTTAAGTCAAGTCCAAACCATATCTTCTGAATCATGTAAACCAATATGGGAGAGACTTTAGGTGTATTCTGTCCTGGGGCAAAATCATCCTTCAGCTGTGAATGTTCTGAGATCAAGGCAGCTCTGTTTCTCCATGTTCCTTATCTCTTCAGATTTTGCTTCTTGATTTATTGGTCCCTTATCCCCTTTGCCACTTGGATCTCTTGGTCAGCCAAGCCTCTGCCCTGCTTTGGCAATGTTACAGAGCTCTTTAGTTCTACCAGTAAGAGCCTAGAGGCAAGAAACTCTGCCAAGTTAGAAGACTATTAAAAAAAAAAAAACTCACTACCATTGAGTCAATTTCTGACTCATAGCAACTCTATAGGAAACTAGAAGTATAAATTCAGGGCACCAGCTCTAAGGGAAGGCATTCTCTCTGTGTTGCCACTAGGAGAAGTCCCTTAGCCCCTTTCAACATCTTTGGGCCCAGTGTTCCTTGGGGATCTCCAGGTGTGTTACCATTAATCTTTACTCAACGTATAGGAGGTTTTCAGCACAGGAACCCTAGATTCAAAGTATGATCTGTGTTCCCAGATCTTCTTTCTTGATGAGGTTACTTGACCTCTTGATGAGGTCACTTTCTGTTCACCCCTCTCTCCTTTTGTCTCTTGTAAGAGAAGAGGTATGACTGAAACAAGGGTGTGACTTAAGTGAGGGTGTTGTGTTAAGTAGGAATGGTGTCACTCATACATGCTAATCCTCCTTACACCCTAATCCTCCTTATCACAACTTAATTCTGCATCCTTAACATCTAGAAATCAGAATTTGCAACACATAAAAAAATAGAGGATAATTACATCAGATTTCAAAATGGAGGACAACCACACAAACACATTAACTTCATATCATCCCAGAAGTCTTAAATCAACTCCAAAACTAAAATCTCATTTTCTAAATCATCTAAATCAAATGTAAGTTTTAAGCATATTCAATTCTGAGGCAAAATTCTCCTTCATCTGTAAACCCTTTGTGAGAGATCAAGGTGGCTCTGTTTTCTGTGCTCCTGGTCACTTCAGCTTTTGTTGTTTGTTTCCTTGGTCTCTTAGCTTCTTGGCCACTCAGGCCTGTTGGGCCAGTCTAGCCTCTGATCTGTTTTAGCAAGTATTACAAAGCTTTTCAGTTCTACCAGTAAAAGTGTACCCCACTCAACCTAGAAGCCTTCTACCTAAAGGCCCTCAGCTTTTTAAATCCACCAAGTACAACCTGTAAACTCTGTGAGACAGTTCTACTCTGTTCTATAGGGTCAGAATCAATTCAACAACAGGTTTTGTTTTTCATTTCTGATTTTTTGAGTTTTTGCTCTTAGATACATAAAAATTTATAATTGTTACGTCTTCTTTGTGGAATTACTCTCATATTATTAGGTAATGTCTTCATTTCTTAGAATACATTTGGACTTAAAGTCTCCTTTTCCAGAAAACAGTACAGCCACTGCTGTTTTCTTTTGGTTACTAGCTGCATGAAATATTCTTTTCCATTCTTTCATTTTTCATCTGTTTTTGTCCTTGGGACTAAGATGTGTCAGCATAAGGCTGGGTCTTGTTTTCTTTATCTACTTTCTGTCCTTTGAATGAAAAACTTAAGCCATTTATATTTAATGTAATTACTAAAACCAAAGGGCTTTATTTTGCTAATTTTTGCTTTGTATCCTCTTTGTTCCAGGATTCCTTCCCATGCTTGTTATTTTTGTGTATAGTTGCTTCTTGTGTTTTGAGTCTCTTTGGTGTCTTCCTTCTTCCTCTTTGCCTGTATTTAAATATTTTCTTTGTGGTTACAGTTATTCCATTTAACAACTTACAATTGCATCAACTTATTGTAGCTTAATTCCAACATGCAACATACAAATAATCAAGTAACACACAACACGAGAACACTAAATCTCTTCCTATTTTGCTCCTCCTTCTTCTGCTTTTGTTGTCATGACAACAATTATGGCATCATGCAGGAAGACCAAAGAATTGACATCCTTGGTTGGAGTATTGGAGAAGAATATTATATATACCCTGGACTTCCAAAAGAGCAAAAATGTCTGTCTTGGAAGAAATACAACCAGAATGTCTCTTAGAAGCAAAGATGGTGAGATTATGTCTCATATATTTTGGATATGTCATTAGGAAGGATCAACCCCTGGAAAACTACATCATGCTTGGTAAAGCAGAAATCAGTAAAAAAAAAAAAAAAAAAGAAGGACCCTTAATGAAATAGATTGACACAGTAGCTACAACAATGGACTTAAGCATAATGATTTTGGGGATGGTATAGGAAGGGATAGTGTTTTGTTCCATTATACATAGGATTGCTGTAAGTCTAAATTGACTTGATGGCACCTAACAGCAATAACAAAAGTTCTGTTAGATTAAACTCATACTTATTTCTTACACATTTATTGTTGTATTGCTTGCAGAACTTAATTCCTAAGTTTACTTTCTGGAAAAACTGCATAACTGGCTTTTATCTCTGTCTACTACCTTTATAAATCTCTCTCTCTTTCAGTCTTTGTTTTTCCACATGCAGAATTGAAAATCTATCTAATGTTCTTTCCTTCCCATCTGAAAAACTCCCTTAAGTAATTCTTGCAGAGCAAATATCATAGTTACAAATTCCCACAACTTTTATTTTAAAATGTTTGGTTTCAGCCTCAGTTTTGTACAACAACATTGTTGGGTAAAGAATTATTGGCTGGCAATATTTTCCTTTATTATATCTATTGCTCCATTGTCTCCTGACCTCCAGTATTTCTGAGTAAAAATCAACTGTAAGTCTTACTGAGAACCCCTTTTATGTTATGCTGTACTTTTCCTTTGCTGCTTTCAGAACTTCTCATCTCCGGTTTTCAAGAATTTTTTTACAATGTTCCCTGCTGAAGATCTCTTTGTAATTCTTCTGTTTGGAGTTCACCTGGCTTCCCAGATTTACAGACTTAACTCCTTACTCAGATCTTCTAAATTCTCTGTCATTTTACCTTGGAATTTTCTACTTCCTTCTTTCCCTTCTGTTGTTCTACACTTCTCAAAAACATAATGTAGAATATCATAATGTCCTACACTCTATTTGGTTTTCTTCACTTTTTCTTTATTCTTTTCTTTGTTTTTACTGAAATTTGATGAGTTCAGTAACTCTGTCTTCTAGCTTACTTGTTATGTATTCTTTCTGTTTGAATCTACTGTTTAATCCCTCCTTCCATTTTCCACTTCATGTATTTTATTCCTCAATTCCAGGTTTCTCCTCATTTTTTTTAATCACTTTGTTGAATTTCTCATTTGGTTTCCTGGTCGCTGTTAGTTTGATTTCTGTGTGTCCTTTACATTCTTTAAACATATTTAACATTGGTATCTGGAGATCATCTATTTTTCCATTAACCTTTCCTCTACAGGGCTAATTCCTACCTCTTCATGGTGTGCTTTTAATTGGGTTTCATCTGTTGTGCTTTATATGCCTCATAATTTTGTTGTTGCTATTATTGAAACTGAATGATTTACATTTTGTGATTTGTTTGGGAGTAAGCATCTTCTCTTTGCCTGGACCATGAGGTTTTATTTTTCCTTTCACTTTATTTCCTCATTCCTCCTTGAACATTCACTAAAGGATTGTCTTGCCCTTAAGTTTTCCAGCACCGAAAGTTTTTCAGCAGTTTTGAGGACTACTACCCCTGCCATTTTTTTCATAGGAAGCCTCCAGACATTTTCTTTCTTTGTATTTCACTTGCTATGCTTGTCTCTCTCATTTGGGTGAGAGTGGGTAGATGAGAAAAGACTGGAGTGAAAGAATTCCTTACCTTGTAAGATTGGTAGGTACTATTTTCTCCCTGTGGTTCCATTTTCCTGACTAACCCAGGAGATAGCTGGTCTTTGACACACTGGACTGTCAGTTAAATTCAAACTCCTTAACTCCTTTTCCTATACTTGAAGCTATGCCATTTGTGTTTCTCCGAACCACTCAGACTGTCTCTCCTTGTGTTTGTACCTTTTGGCATGGACAGACACAGCGTGACAGGGACTCTGTCACACCAGACAGACAAATTTTCCTGTCTTATGTGATTGTGTATGGGAAAATTTCTCTTTGTTGATCAGTCTTCTTGATATTAAGATATTAAAACTTCTAGATCTCTGACCATTCTTGAAGTTTAAGTTCTTCTGTTGTTTTTCTAACCCTACAGAACCAGCTTACGTCTCAGCTTGGTTCAGTCAGTCACTGCCTCTTCCTGTGGCTCTTGTCTTAGATGGGGATAGGGCAGGAGGAATTCTCATAAGCCAGAAAAAGAAATATTTGCCTACCTTGCAATCCTACTCCTCCTTCTGCCTTCCACCAGGCAAGCTCATTCTTGGAGTGATCATGAGATCATCAACTCAACCAGTTCTAGTTTGTGATATTCTGCTTCTCTTTTTTCTTAGTTTATTGTGAATACACAGAGATGCTTCACTACCTAAATCAGCAACTTCAGTACTCAACATTTATAGATCTAACTGCTTGAAAAATGACTCCATGAGGTAGGGCTAAGATGGTGGAGTAGCACACATTTTCTGTGATCCCTCTAGCAAAAAGAACCAGAAACAGATTATACAAGACATGCTAGGAACCCTGAATATCAAGGGGAAAGCTGAGATGTTGGACTGGATGACAGGATGGAGACAGCAGGTCCAGAAGCAACTGCTGCAGCCAGAATTAAATCTACGTCCCAAGGTGGAACCTGTTTCTTCCAGCTGAGCTGCAGAGTGGCAACAAACAGCAGCAATGTCTTGAGCATAACATGTTTTTCTTCGTGGGGAAGCCAAGCTTTAAATGGTTAATCAACAAAACTACAGAAGACTTTCACTGGAGTGCCATAAGCTAAGTGTTTGTGAACTCTTACAGATTTAAATCTTTCATATACACTGAATTCTCTGTTTCCCCAGCATGTCACCCTTCAATCTCTGCTCTTTACCAAGAACTGAACTCTGACACATGACCTGGACCGGAAGTGGAGCAACTTAGGAGTGAGCCCTTAGCTGCTCCCCCAGACTCTGAAAGGGAAACAAAGGTGGAGAGGAGAAAATGATTTGCAGGCTCCCTTTAGCTGGAAATGACCCTTACCTTTCTCAGTGCACTCACGCCTCTAGTCACCAATTGACAGGACACTGTAATTTCTAAGTCTCCATTAATCAAACTACATTAAATGAACTTTTTTTGAACACTCAAGAACTAAAGTAAAAATTAATATATATTTAAGTTAAAACCTAAATAAATAAATAAATTATAATGACTTCCTTACGACTCAGTGACAATAATCAATTTATAATCATTTAAATAAGCAGAGCACCATGGCTTCAGAAAACTCCCAAAACAAATAACCAAAAAGTTTCCAGACACAGAAAACTTCCTACAAATATCATAGGTAGAATACAAAAGAGTAATGTTTAAAGCTCTTCAAAACATCAGGAAAGAGAGTAAGCAAGTGCAGCAGAGCATAATGGAAAACAGGCTGCAAGAAATACTTGAGCAGCAATGATCTGAAATTTAGCGGATTAAAAACAAAAATTATAGAATTGGACAATATAAAGTCAAAATAGCAGGACTGAGACAATAGAACAGAGCATAAGACTGAAGATAAAGCAACTGATACCAGCATATATGAGGAAAAATAAGACAAAATAATTTGAAAAAATGAAGAATCATTAACATTGTGAAAATGTCTATTTTACCCAAATCAATCTACTTATATAACGCAATTCCAATACAAGTTCCAGTGTCATTTTTTAATGAGATGGAGAAGCAAATCACCAATTTTTTTTGGAAAGGGAAGAAGCCCCGGATAAGTAAGGTACTACTAAAGAAGAAGAACACACTGGGAGGCCTCTCATTACCCAACCTTAGAACATACTACACTGCCACAATGGTGAAAACAGCCTGGTACTGGTATAAGAACAGACAGATTGATCAATGGAACAGAATTGAGACTCCAGAGATGACACCATCTGTCTATGAACAGGTGATATTCGACAAAGGCCCTAAGACATTAAACTGGGGTATAAACAATCTCTTCCAAAAATGGTGCTGGCAAAATTGGATATCCATCTGCAATAAATTGAAACAAGATCCATATCTTACACCTTATAAAAAAAAACAACTCCGACTGCATAAAAGACCTAAATATCAAACCTAAAAAGATAAAGCGCATCCAAGAAAAGGTAGGAACAACAATGGACGTTTTAACACACAATGTGGACAGACTCCAAAATCTGTCAAACAAACCACAATCATCAGAAGAGAAAATAGATAAATGGGAACCATTAAGAATCAAATACTTTTGCTCATCCAAAGACTTTATTAATAGAATTAAAAGAACACCCACAGAATGGGAAAAAATATTTGGCAACTCTATGTCAGATTGACGCCTGATCTCCATAATCCATAAGATACTACAAAATATCACTACGAAGAAGATGAATCATCCAATTAAGTGATGGGCAAAGGAGACGGACAGACATTTCACTAAAGAGGAGATCCAGGCAGCCAAAAAACACATGTGGACATGTTCACGATCTTTAGTTATTAAAGAAATTCAAATCAAGACGACAATGAGATACCATCTCACCCCCACAAGGTTGGCCATGATCCAAAAAACAAAACAAGAAATGCTGATGAGGCTGTGGAGAAAGTGGAACCCTCCTACACTGTTGGTGGGGTTGCAAAATGGTCCAGCCTCTTTGGAAAGCAATCTGGTGCTTCCTTAAAGAAATGGATATAGATATACCACTTGACCCAGTAATTCCACGACTTGGAATATATCCTACAGAATCAAGGCTTTTCACACCAACAGACACATGCACAAGAATGCTTATTGCAGCACAGTCCACGATAGCAAAAAGATGGAATCAACCCAGATGCCCAACAACAGAAGAATGGATAGCTAAACTATGGTATATATATTCAATGGAGTATTATGCAATGATAAAGAATAACGATGATTCCGGGAAACATCTCCTAACCTGGTTTCAACTGGAAGACATTATATTGAGTGAAAGTAGTCAGCAACAAAAGGACAAATACTGTATGAGACCTCTATGATAAGATCTCAAAGATAGACTTCTGTATAGAAGAAAAGACTCTTGGACAGCTGCAAGGAAGGGGAAGGAGGGAGGGTGGGGGGGAGGGTTTAGATTAGATAGTTGCTAGAAATCTGGTTGGGTGAAATCGGTGATAGCACACATTAGAAACAAGAACAATATTAAGTGGACTTCAACATAACTTGAATACTCCTTCCATCTTAACACAATATTGCAAGGTCAGAGTAGCTGGGGCAGGGGGCAGGGGACCATGCTCTTAGGTGAAATCGAGGCCAATTGGCACAGCTAGCATTTTGCTAAGAGAGCTCTCTGCACCCCACATTGGTGAGTGGCATTTGGGGTCTTAAAAGCTGCCAAGCTGCCATCCGAGGGCACAGTAAATGATCCCAACTGAGCAGGAACTGATGACCACCAGAACCAAAATGACATGCAGTAAAGACAACCCAGAAGATAGAGAGACCCACATGAGTGAGTGCCTACATCGACTTAGGACCAGAAAAACTGGATGGTGCCCGGCCACCACCAGTGGATAGCCGCGATGGAGCTTGCTAAGTTGAGTCTCACAAGCAACACAAGAATGAAAAGGGGTGCATCCTGAGCTCTCCACTAAAAGACTTCAATTGATGGTCTAGCGGTTTTGGGGTTCCCCTGGGAGCATGGCCCCTGGCCCTGATGCTGCCCTTGCCCGTAAATCATAATGAAAGTCTACTCTTCAGACACGAATAGATTGGACTTGGTGATGCAGAGTGACCATATATTGGATGCACTTCATGGTTCTATACATCTATAGGATATCATCCTATAGATGGCTGGAGGAAGGAGAGTGGGTGGACAGGAGGGGAAAGGAGACTGTTGGGAGGATGAGACATGTGTGGAGCAGAGAGGAATAGTATGCTGTCACTGGACAGGTAGAGCAATGGAAGCTGTATACAGGTGGGCACGTAAATTTATATGGGAATGTACATTTTCACTCAGTCATATTAAATAAAAGAATCACTAAGAGTTATGTGAGACACTATCAAGAGGAATAAATAATGATTCATAATTAATGATTGGAGTACCATAATGGGGGAAGATAACAGAAAATACAAGGAGAATTTTTGAAAATTTGTTTGCAGAAAACCTCCCTAATATCATGAAATCTAAGAAGATATCTCTCAGATATTCATTGAACTCTACACAAGGTAGATCCCAAAAGAAAGATGGAAAGACACATTGTAATCAAACTTATCCAAAACAAAAAATAAGACGATGCTTTTAAAGGCAGCAAGGCTTATAACAAAAAGTAACATAGAAAGTAGAGTCACTAAGACCAAGCTCATTACTCGAAGGAAACAGTGCTGGCAAGAAGGCAATGAAATAACATATACATAGCCTTGAAGGAAAATAACTGCTACCTAGAATCACATATGCTGTAAAAATTTTTTTAATATATTTTTTTATTATGACTTAGTGAGAATATACAATCACATATAAATTTGCGTACCCATCAATGAGCAGCTCCCACTGCTCTCCCTGCCCAGTGACAGCACACTCCTCTTCTCTGTTCTGTACATGTCATATCCTCCCAACAATCTCTTATCCCCTCCTCTCCACCCTCTCCCCCACATCCAGTAAGTGCTCAGCTGGATCACATGCTATAGATGTCAGCCAGCCAAGCCAAGTGCCGTAGAGTCAGATCCAACTCATGGATCATAGCCAACCTTATTGGGGTGAGATTGTATGTCATCATAGTTTGGACTTGAATTTCTTTAATAGCTAGTGATCGGGAGCATGTCCCCACGTGTTTTTTGGCTGCCTGGATCTCCACTTTAGAGAAGTGTCTGTTCGTCTCCTTTGTCCATTGCTTAATTGGATGATTTATCTTTTTCTTATCGATATTTTGTAGTACCTTATAGATTATGGAGATCAGGTGTCAGTCCGACATACAGTTGCCAAATATTTTTTCCCATTATGAAGGTGGTCTGTTACTTCTATTGATAAACTCTGGATGAGCAAACGTGTTTGATTCTTAATTGTCCTGTTTATGTATTTTCTGTGGATTGTGGTTGGTTTGTCAGATTTTGAAATCTGTCTATGTTGTGTATTAAAACTTCCATTGTTGATCCTATTTTTTTTGAATGAGCTTTATCATTTTAGATTTCATACTTAGATCTTTTATCCTGTTTGAGTTGTTTTTTCTATGAGGTGTGTGATATGGCTCTTGTTTCAATTTATTGTAGGTGGATATCCAATTTTGCTAGTACCATTTGTTGAAGAGATTGTTTTTCCCCAGTTTAATGTCTTAGGGCCTTTGTCAAATATCAACTGTTCGTAGGAGGACAGCCTGTCTATTTTTTTGTACCATTAACAGGCTGTTTTGACCACTGTATGACAGTGTAATAGATTCTAAAGTTGGGTAGTGAGAGGCTTCCCAGTGTGTTCTTCTTCAGTAGTGCTTTACTTATCTAGAGTTTCTTCACTTTCTAAACAAAGTTGGTAATTTGTTTCTGTATCTCATTAAAAAATATCACAGAAATTTGTATTGGGATTGATTATATAAGTAATTACTTTGGGTAAAATAGACATTTTCACAGTGTTAAGTCTCCCTATTCATGAGCAGGGTAGGTTTCTCCATTTATGTAAATCTCTCTTAGTTTCATGTAGTAAGGTGTTGTAGTTCTCTTTGTAAAGGTATGTTATTTCTCTGGTTAGATTTATCCGTAGGTATTTTATCTTCTTAGGGGCTACAGTAAGTGGTATTGATTTAGTGGCTTCTTCCTTAATAACTTGTTGTTGGTATAAAGGAATCCTACTGATTTACTTGTTTGTCTTGTTTCCTGACACTTAGCTGAATTCTGCTATCAGTTTGAGTAGTTTACATACGGATTCTTTGGGATTCTCTGCATATACGATCACGTCATCTGCAGATAAGGAGACTTCCACTTCCACTTTGCTTATGCAGATGCCCTTTATTTCTTGGTTTTGTCTAATTGCTCTGGCTAGAACTTCTAGTACAATGCAGAACAGGAGAGGTGAGAGTGGGCATCCTTGTCTAGTTCCCATTCTCAAGGGGAATTGTTTTAGTCTGTCTCCATTCAGGATGATGTAGGCAGTTGGCTTTGTATAAAAGGCCCTTATTGCATTGAGGAATTTGCTGTCTATTCCTATTTTGCTGAGAATTTTTAGCATGAACAGGTGTTGGACTTTATAAAATGCCTTTCCTTCATCAATAGACAAAACCAGGTGATTCTTCTCTTGCGTTACTTATGTGGTTGAACACATTAATTGTTTTTCTAATGTTGAACCAGTCTTGCATCCCTGGTATGAATCCAACTAGGTCATGATGAATTTTTTTTAAATATGTTGTTGTATTCCATTGGCAAGAATTTTGTTGAAGATTTTTGCATCTAGATTCATCAGTGATATTGGTCTGTAGCTCTCCTTTTTGGTTGGGTCTGTCTCTGGCTTTGGTATCAGGGTTATGTGGGCTTCATAGAATCAATTTGGGAGTATTCCACCCCTTTCTATGCTATGAAATAGTCTCAGCAGTATTGGAGATAACTCTGCTCTAAAAGTTTGGTAGAATTCCACAGTGAAGCCATCTGGACCAGTGCTTTTTTGGTTGGTAGTTTTTAGATGACTTTTTGAGTCTCTTCCTTTGTGATGGTTTTCTTGAGTTGTTCTGCCTCACCTTGTGATAATTTTGGTGATATGAATCTAAGAAATTGTCCATTTCATCTAGCTTTTCAAATTTGTTAGAGTACAATCTTACATAGTATTCTGTTATGATATTTTTTATTTCTGTTGGATCTGTTGTGACAACTCCCCTCTTACTTTTTATTTGGGTTATTGGTTTCCTTTCCTGTTTTTCTTTAGTAAGTTTAGCCAATAGTTTGTCAATTTTGTTGATCTTTTCAAAAAACCAGCTTTTGGTTTTTTTCAAATTTTTCACTTGTTCTTCTATTGTCTAATTCATATATTTCTTCCCTAATCTATGGGGTCTGTTTTCTTCTGGTGCCTGAGGGATTCCTCTGTTGCTGTCTACTTGTTCAAGCTGTAAGGTTAGATCCTTGGTTTGGGTTCTTTCTTGCTTCCAGATGTGTGCATTTATGGAGATAAACAGACCTCTCAGCACTGCTTTGGCTGTATCCCATAGGTTCTGGTAGGAAGTGTTTTCATTCTCATTGGAATCCATGAATTTCTTTATTTCATCCTTGATTTCTTCTATAGCCCATGGTTTTTTTGAACAAGATGTTGTTCAGTTTCCAAGAGTTCTACTTTCTATCTCTGTTTTTTCTGCTATTGATTTCAACTTTTATGGCTTTATGAGAAGATGCTTTGCAGTAATTCAATGGTATGAATTTTGTTGAAAATTGAATAATGTCCTAACACAGTCTATTTTGGAAAATGATCCATGTGCATTGGTGAAAAAGGTGTAGTTGTCTGCTGATGGATAGAAAGTTCTGTACATGTCAGTGAGGTCTAGTTGGTTAATTGTGGCAATAAAATCTTTTGTGTCTTTATTGAGCTTTTTTTCTATATGATCTGTCCAATGTTGAGAGTAGAGTGTTGAAGTCTCCCACTATTATTGTGGAGTGATCAATCTCGTTTCTGAGTGTAGTCAGTGGTTCTTCAATGCATTTATATGCTCTAGCATTACATGTATAAATATTTAATATTGTTAAGTCCTGCTTCTCTACTGAACCTTTGAGCAATAAATAGTGTCCATCCTTGTCCACGATGCTGGATTTTACATTAAAATCTATTTTATCTGAGATTAGTATTGCCACACCTACTCTTCTTTGTGTATTGTTAGCTTGATACATATTCTTCCATCCTTTAATTTTCAGTTTGTTTAGATCTTTAAGTCTAAAGTGAGTTTCTTGCAAGTCCGTCTTCCCAGCTGGCAAAGTATGTACCTCTATATCAAATACTGCTTTACTGCCAGAAAAGTGTTCTTGGGGCAGGCACTGCCCCCTAGCCTGGGAATTAGGTCCAGCTGAAGCCTCCATATAGGAAACTGTGCCTGCCAGTGAATCAAGATGGTGTCCCACACAAGCTCTCCCGGATGCCTCAGAAAAGGCTATTCAGTGGCAGAGATCTGGAGATTCTGAGACAGAGAGAGGTCAGAGGTGCCAAGTTGCACAGATTCCAATCCAGGCTCTCAAAATTGGTGACTCTGCTGGCCATTCTCATCAGCAGTGCATCTGAACCTTGTTGCCAGTCACCTCAGCCTCTCCTGTCAGCCAAAACAGAGAAAAAAAAAGTCAAAATGGTGATTTACCTTCAGTTCACAAGAGCCAGGACTCAACAAGGGTGGGGGTCAGCAAAAGAGATGTTTTCCACTCAGTGGTATGTAGACCAAATAGACAACCCTATGCCATGTCTTAGAGCTCACTAGGTGTCCAGAAGGCTCTGTTTAATTATCAATTCGGGCCTTGGTTCCCAGAGGGATTTAGGGAGACATGTGTTTAGAATTCCATCTTGACTCCACCCCCCATGCTGTAAAATTTTAACACTACTATGATGCTGACATTAAGACAATCCCAGAAAAACAGAAGTTTACAGACTTTTCAAAAACCAAACCAACACCAGAAATACTGAAGGAATTTCTTTGATGAGAAGAATTAATGTCATGTACTGATTTGTGTTCCCCAAAAACTATGTGTAGAAATTTGACTGGGCCATGACTCCTGATATTGTGTGATGTCCTCCATGTTGTAAATTCTACCTCTCTGATGCTAATGAGGGTGAATTGGTGGTGATTGTCTTGGTGGGGCAGGAATCAGTGTGTAAAATTGTTTTGTTCCTTGAGACAGGCTTTTGAGAAATAAAGGAAAGAAGCCAGCAGAGAAATTTGGTGACCTCATACCACCAAGAATCAATGTAGGAAGTTGAGTGTATCTTTTGGAACAGACTTGGGTCCCTGTGCTTCAGGAACTTCCAGTCCAGGGGAAGATTGATGACAGGGACCTTCCTCCACAGCCAGCAGAGAAAGCCTTCCCCTGGGGCTGACACACTGAATTTGCACTTTTAACTTACTGGGCTGTGACAAATAAAATTTCTCTTTTTAAAGCCATCTGCTTGTGGTATTTCTGTTAAAGCAGCACTAGATAGCTAAAACAATCAATGTCATATATATATTTGAGGATACGGTGCAGGATACAGCATCCATAATCAACATGGATAGGGAGTACACAAAAATAGATCAAAGCTAAAACTCTAAAAACTAGGAAACAGAAACCCCAGTATGTAAATAACAACAACATTATACCCAAAGAGGGACAAATTAATGTATTCACAGATCTTTAAGATAGAGAGAAAGTCAAGATGATACAGATAAATTAAAGTCTGGTTTAAATTTAGAAGATTTGGGGTAAATATCAAAGTAGGAGCAAAGGAAATTAACAATCTGTTTTAGTTATTAGTGCTTTTCTAAAAGAAATATCACTAATGGATGGCTTTAAAAAATGGAATTTCATTTGTTGCAGTCCAGTAAGCTGAAAGTCCAAATACAGGGCATCAACTCTAGGGAAATTTTCTTTCTACTGGCATCTTGAACTTTTGTCTTTTAATTTATTGGACTGTAACAATAAAATTCCTCTTTCTAAGCCATCCACTTGTGGTATTACTGTTAAAGCAGCACTTGGAATTTGGTGCCAGAAGTAGGGTGCCACTGTAGCAAATACCTAGAATGTGGAAGTGGTTTTTAAAACTGTGAATGGATAGAAGACTCAGAAGGAACCATGGAGAACTATTAATACTGAAGAAGACACAAATGGTGAGAAACAACAGCAGCAGAACCATACTACCATAGACAATCCTGGAGCCAACACACTAAGTGAGATAGCTGAGTGCCTGTGCACAGGGGCTTCCTGTTGGAGTAGGGTGCTTCTGTGCACTTAAATCAGTAGAGCTAGGCTTGCTGACCCGTGGAGCAGTGGAGCAGAAAGCTGAGTCCCTGTGTGCAAGAGGCTATCTGGCAGAGTGGGATGCCTTCAGATAGTTGAATCAGTAGTGTTACAGAGCTCTGGAACTCTTGTCCCACCAGGGCAGATGCAGGTCTGAGGCCCAGGTCAAGAGTCCATAGGAAGTAGAAGCTGAGCCACCTCAGCTTCAAAAGTATGGCCATGACCTCAGGGGATTGAAAAGGTGTAGCCAGGGCCCCTGACATTTCTCACTGTAGAGTTGCCATTCCTATGGACTTGAAAAATTGTGCACCTGAAGCCAAGGGAACAAGAGTTCCTGTCCCAGTGAGCCTGGAAAGCAGAGCTGTAGTACAGGACTCAATATCTAGAAAGGACAGCTTGTACCTAGAGTCTGGAGGGCAGGGTCATTGTGTAAAATGTCTCAGACAGTGAAAGGTCACTTCCAAAGATTTGAGAGCTACTTTAAGGTGTTTTGCTTGTTGCCTGTTGAGTGGCTTCTTTCCCTATGATTTTTCTCATTTGTAGTGGAAATGTCTAACTTGTGCCTGCCTGTCCTGCCATTGTATTTTGGAAGCCTATAACGTGTATTCTAGATTTTACAGCTGTAAAAAAGTCTCTGGATTTTGGACTTGAAATTTAAGACTTTTGGTGTAATAGGTGAATATATTTTACATGTTACAAAGATGTCAGTTTTTAGAGAACAAAGGGTGGGGCATCATGGATTGAATTGTGCTTCCAAAAAAATCTGTAGCAATTAGGCTGGGCCATCATTCCTGGAACAGATGTTCCACCCTGTTAGAATTCCTGCCCCTATGATGTAATGGCTGCACAGGTGGCAGTTGTATTGATAGAGCAAAATTGACTGTATAAGATTGCTTTGTGCCTTGAGGCAGCCTCTTGGGATATAAAAGGAAAAGGGAGGCAGGCTGAGATTTGGGGACTTCATACCACCAAAACAGCAGTGCCAGGAAATGAGCACTTCCTTTGGAAATGACCAGAGTCCCTGTACCTCAGAAGCTCCAGACAACAGGAAGAATGAAGATAAGGACCTTCCTCCAGTGCTGGCAGAGAAAGTCTTCCCCTGAAGCTGACACCCTAAATTTGAACTTTCAGCTTACTGGACTGTGATGAAACAAAATTTATCTTTTTAAAGCTATCCACTTGCAGTATTTCTGTTAAAGCAGCACTAGATGACATAATCCTACACATAAAAACAAAAAAACCAAAATCAAGAAATTTCAACATGTTTAAAACCAACAACTATAAAATGGATGAAAAGAAAGCTCACAAAGAAAAATGGCTCAGGATAGAAAATTCAGTGGAACAAATAAATTGTCAACTATATGTCAAAAAAGGCACCAAAATCACAGCATTAAATTCATATCTATCAATAATTACATTGACCTTAAATGGTTAAATTCATGAGTAAAGCATTGAAGAGTAGCAGAATAGATTTAAAAAGCATGATCTGTCTATACGCTGTTTACAAGAGATACACCTTAAACTTAAAGACACAAACAAACTGAAACTCAAAGGATGGAAAATATATACTAAGCTAACAGAATGGACAATATTAATATCAGATAAAATAGACATTAAAGGAAAATCCATCGCAGTGGACAAGGAAAGTCACTATGTATTTCTTAAAGGGTCAATACATCAGGAAGATACACTCATATTAAATACTTACACAAACAGTGACAGAGCTTCTAAATATGCCAGATGAACTCCAACAGCATTGAAAAATGAGATAGATAGCTCCACAATAATTGTAGGATACTTCAACATACCACTTGCAGTGATAGATGGAATATCCAGAATAAAAGCTCAATATAAGACATAGGAGATCTGAATCCCACAATCAACCAGCTCAATCTCATAGATATATACAGAACACTCCACCAACGACAGAAATGTACACCTTCTTTTTCAATGCACATGAAACTTTCTCCAGAATAGACCACATATTAGATCATATAGCAAGTCTTAAAAAAAATCCAAACATTGAAATACTGCAAAGTATCTTTTGAGACTGTAAAGCCGTAAAAGTTGAAATCAATAGCAGAAAAAGCAAAAGAAAAAAATCAAATACATGGAATCAACAACAACTTGCTTAAAAACTTCTGGGTTAGAAGAAATCAAAGGCACAATAAATAAGTTCATAGAATCCAATGAGAATGAAAGCACACCCTACTAGAACCTATGAGACACAGCAAAAGCAGTGCTCAAAGGTCAATTTATCTCAATAAATATGCATATCCAAAAAGAAGAAAGGGCCCAAATCAAAGAATTAACCCTACAGCTTGAACAAGTAGAAAGACAGCAACAAAGGGACCCTTCAAGCATGAGAGAAAACAGATAATGAAAACTAGAGCAGAACTAAATGAATTACAGAACACAAAAACAATTGAAAGAGCTAACAGGATCAAAAGCTAGTTTTACTAGATAATCAACAAAATCAATAAACCATTGCCAAACTTACAAAAGAAAAACAGGAGAGGACTCAAATAACTTGAATAAGAAGTGACATGGGGGATATCATAACAGATCCAACTGAAATTAGGAGTTATAACAGAATACTGGGAAAATTGTACTCTGTAACTTTAAAAACATAGATGAAATGGACAAATTTCTAGAAACATACGACATGCCAAAGCTAACACAAACAGAAGCAGAACAACTTAATAAATGTTACACAAAAGAAAAGATTAAGAAAGTAATTTAAAAACTCCCAACCAAAAAAGTTCCTGGCCCAGATGTCTTCACTGGAGAATTCTATCAAACTTTTAGAGAAGAGTTAACACCACTAAAGGTATTTCACAGTATAGAAACAGATGGAATACTCACAGATTCATCCTATAAACCCATCACAACCCTGATGCCAAACTCAGATAAAGATATCACAAACAAAAAATTACAGACCAGGATCTCATGGACTTAGATGCAAAAATCCTCAATAAAATTCTAGCCAACAGAATTCAACAATATATCAACAAGTGTACTCACCATATCCAAGTAAGATTCACACCAGGGATGCAGGGATGGTTCAACATTAGAAAAATCATGAATGTAGTTAACCACACAAATAAAACAAAAGATAAAAACACTTGATTTTATCAACTGATACAGAAAAGGCATTTGACAAAGTTCAACAACACATTCATATTAAAAATTCTTAGCAAAATAAGGAATAGAAGGGAAATTCTTCAACATAATAAGGGTCATCTATGCAAAGCCAACAGCCAGCATCATCCTAAATAGAGACAGAATGAAAGCATTCCCCTTGAGGACAGGAACCAGACAAGAATGCCCATCATCTCCCCTTTTATTTAATATTCTGCTGAGTTCTAGCCAGAGCAATCAACAAGAAATAAAGGCATCCAAATTGGTAAAGAAGAAGTCAACGTATGTCTATTTCAGATGATATGATCTAGAGAATCTACAAAAATCTACTCGAACTGAGAGTTCAGCAGAGTATCAGGACATAAGCTAAGCGCAGATAAGTTAGTGGGATTCCTGTACCAACAAAGAGACCATCAAAGAGGAACTCACTAAATCATTACCATTTAAAATAGCTGCCAAGAAGGCAAAATACCTAGGAGTAAATCTAACAGAGACGTAAAAGAATATTGTAAGACTACTGCAAAAAAAACAAAACAGAGCTACGTAAGTGAAGAAATCTACCTTGCACATAGATAGGAAGACTTAAAATCATGAATTCAAAGCTATCTAAAGATACAATGCAATTCCAATACAAATTCCGTATTTTAATGAAATGGATAAACAAATCACCAAGAAGAAAAAAAAGTGAGAGACCTCACATTACCTGACTTTAGAACCTATTACATGATCACAGTAATCAAAATAGCCTGTTACTGACACAAAAACAGATACATAGACCACTGGAACAGAATTAAGAATCTAGACCATCCACCTATGAGCAGCTGATATTTGACAAAGGTCTCAAGTCTGTGAACTGGGGAAAAAGCTTTCTCTTCAACAAACAGTGTTGGTAAAACTGGATATCCACCTGCAAAAAAAAAAAAAAAGAATAGAATAGAAACAAGACCTGTATCTCACACCATGCACAAAAACTAGTTCAAAATCAATCAAAGACCTAAACATAAATTCTAAAGTGATAAAGATACTGGAATAAAAAAGTTAGTACAATGCTGGGAACCCTAATACACAGCATAAGCAGACTAGAAAATATTACTAACAATGCACAAATACCAGAAATGAAAATAGATAAATGGGAACTCCTAAAAAAAAAAAAAAAAAAAAATATGCTCATACAAAGGCTTTACCAAAAGAATAAAAAGACTGGGAAAGAATTTTTGGCAACCACGAATCTAGTCAGTATCTAATCTCAATAATCCACAAGGTACTGAAAAACCTCAACAAGAAAAATACAAACAACCTAATTAAAAATTGTACAAAGTATATGAATGAGGACTCTACCAAAGAAGATATTCAGGCACCTAAAAGACACATGAGGAAATGCTCATAATAGTTAGCCATTAGGGAAATCCAAATCAAAACTACAATAAATTACCATCTCACCCCAACAAGGCCGGCATTAACCCAAAAAACATAAAACAATAAATGGTAGAGAAGCTGTGAAGACAGTGGAACTCTTCTTCTCTGACGGTGGAAATGTAAAATGGTACAACCCATTTGGAAATCAATTTAGCACTTTCTCAAAAAGCTATAAATAGAAATACCATATGTGCCCGGCCACCACCAGTGATAGCCACGATGGAGCTCACAGAGAGGAGTCTCACTGGCAACACAAGAATAAGAAGGGGTGCATCATGAGATATCCACTAAAAGACCTCGATTGATGGTCCAGCGGTTTGGGGGTTCCTCTGAGAGCATGGTCCCCGGCCCTGATGCTGCCCTTTCCCATAAATTATAACAAAGTTCCACTCTTTGGACAGGAATGGATTGGACTTGGCAATGCAGAGTGACCATATATTGGAAGCACTTTATGGTTCTATACATCTATAGGATATCATCTTGCTGACCTCTGGCTGGAGGAAGGGGAGTGGACAGAGAGGAGGGGAAAGGAGGCTTTTGGGAGGATAAGACATGTATGGAGCAGAGAGGAATAGTGTGCAGTCACCGGACAGGGAGAGCAGAGGAAGCTGCATATAGGTCGGCATGTAAATTTATACGTGAATGTACATTTTCACTCAGTTATGTTAGATAAAAATAAAAATAAAAAAAGAAATACCATATGATCTAGCAATCCCACTACATAGAAAATATCCAAAGATGTAAGAGATGTCACACAAATAGATATATGCACATCAATGTTTATTGCAGCACAGTCCACAAAAGCAAAAAGATGGAATCAAGCTAGGTGCCCATCAGCAGATGCACTGATAAGCAAGCTATTGTATATTCACACAGTGGAATATTATAAAATGATATAGAACAGTGATGATTTTGGACAATACCTAATAATGTGGAGTCATCTGGAAGACATTATGCTGAGTGAAATTAGTCTGTTACAAAAGGACAAATACTGTATGAGATCACTATTATAAGGACTCAAGAAAAGGGTTAAGCAAAGAAAATAATCCTTGATGGTTACCAAGGAGCAGCTGGAGGGAGATGGGTATTCATAGATTAGATAGTAGATTGGAATTAGGTAAAGGGAAGGAAGTGACAACATGTGGTAGAAGGGAGATCAACACTACTGGATTAAACCAAGAGCTAATTGCTTTCCTAAATGCAACCCAACGTTTTGAAGGTAAAGTAGTAGTAACAAGGATCTGGCAACCATGCTTTCAGGGAACATCTAAGTCAGTTGGTATAACTAAATTTTGTTTTTAAGAAAATGTTCTGCATCCCATTTTGCGAGTGGTGTTTTCAGTCTTTAAATCTAGCAAGCTGCCCCTAAGGAGCATCGCTTGGCCCCAATCCACATGAAGCAGAGAACAAAGGGCATCAAAGACAAGAGGAAAATGTGAGCCCAAGTGTTTTAGTCATGTAGTGCTGCTTTAACAGAAATACTACAAGTGGATGGCTTTACAAAGATGAATTTTATTTGTCATGGTCCAGTAAGCTAATAGTCCAAATCCAAGGTGTCAGCTCCAGGGGAATGCTTTCTCTGCTGACTCTGGAGTAAGGTCTTTGTTGTCAGTCTTCTCCTGGACTGGGAGCTTTTGACACTCAGGGGCCCCAGTCCTTTCCAAAGGACCCCCTCAGCTCCCAGCACTGCTTTTTGGTGGTATGAAGTCCCCAAATGTCTGTGATGACTTCCCTCCTCTATAACTCAAGAGACTGCCTCAACGCACAAAACAAACTTATACACTGAATCTTGCTCTACCAATACAACTGCTGCCCATCCACCCTCATTAACATCCTAGAGGCAGGAACTCCAACATGAGGAACACCACACAGTACCAGGAATTATAGCACGATCAAATTTTTACACATTTTTTAGGGGACACAATTAGATACATGATATCCCATCCTTTGTTCTCTAAAAAATCACATCTTTGCAACATGTAAAATATATTCACCCCATCATAGCAAAAGCCTTAAAGTCCAAGTCCAAAATCCAGAAATTCTCTTCAACTGTAAAGTCTAGAATACAAGTTACCTACTTCTAAAATACAATGGCAGGCACAAGTTAAAGACAATTTCATTATAAATGAGAGAAATCACAGGGAAAGAAGGCATTTAACAGGCAACAAGCAGATTAACAGAATACATCATAATAGCTCTCAAGGCTTTAGAAAGAATTTTCCATTCTCTCAGACATTTTACATAGTGGTTCTACCCTCCAGACTACTCGCTATCAGCCAGATTTTGAGTGGAAGCCCTCCAGTCCCGTGCCACAGCTCTGCCTTCAGTGCCCAGTGGGACAGCAACTCTTCCTCCCTTGGCTCAGGTGCACAATTTTCCAAGTCCACATGAGTGGCAACTCTACAATTAGAAACATCAGGGGACCTGGCTCCACACTTCCAAACCCCTGAGGTCATGGCCATACCTTTAAGACCGAGGTGGCTCAGCTTCTCAGGTTCAGGTTCTACTTACTGTGGCTTCATGGTCTGGGCTTCAGATTCATATCTGCCCTGCTTGGGTAGATATTCCAGAGCTCTGTAGCTCCACCTGTTCAATGGCCCAGAGGCACCCCACTGTTCCAGGAAACCTCTGTGCACAGGCACTCGCTATCTCATTTTGTGTGTTGGCCCCAGCACTGTCTCATGATGTTACAGTTCTGCTGCTGTTGTTTCTCACCAGCTAGACCTTCTTCACTGTTAGTAGTTCACCTTGGTTCCGTCTGAGTCTTCTGTCTATTCAGTTTTAAAACCCACTTGCACTTTTTAGGTATTTGCTAGAGCAGCATCCTACCTTTGTTACCTTCTGGTAACAAATTCTGTTTTAGTTATAGAGTGCTTCTTTAACAGAACTACCACAAGTGGATGGCTTTAAAAGAGTAATTGTATTGTCACAGTCCAGTAAGCTAAAAGTTCAAATTCAGGGTGTCAGGTCCAGGGAAAGACATCCTTTGCTGGTTCTGGAGGAAAGTCCTTGCTGTCAATCTTCCCCTAGACTGAAAGCTTTTGAGGTGCAGAGATCCCATTCCTTTCCAAAGGGTGCACTCAGCTCCTGGCATTGCATTTTGGTGGTATGAGGTTCCCAAATATCTCTGCCAGTTTTTTTCCTTTATGGCTCAAGAGATTGCCTCAACGCACGAAACAAGCTTACACATTATATCTTGCTCTACCAATACAACTGCTGCCCGTCCACCCTCATTAACATCATAGAGGCAGGAATTCCAACATAGAGGAATATCACACAACAATAGGAATTATGGCATAGCCAAACTGTTATAGATTTTTTAGGGAACAAAATTCAATCCATGACACCAAGAGATACAAGGAATTACATGATCCAGAGACTACATCCACATCAGACCACCACCAATGACTGCCTTCACAGGGAACACAGGGTAGACTCCCTGACATCCCTGGAGAAAAATGGGTGGTGTCAATCTAGAATTCTATTATAAGACCAGACTTGATGGTCTGACATCCTGGGAGTCCCCCAAGAACATGGCCCCTAGACTCACTGATAGCCCACAGGTGAAGCCAGTACAAAAGACAACTCTTCAGACAAAAACTGGACTGGACTATAAGACATTAGGCCATTGGAGTAGCTTCTCCATAGCAACGAGATGGGAAGGTAGAGAGGAGGAGACAAGAATTTATTGTATGAATATGGGAAGCACAGGGTGGAAAGGAGGAGTGTGATCTCACAGAACTGGGAGAGCAGCTAGAGTTGCATCAAGATGTGTATACAGGGTTTTCTATGGCAAATTGACTTGGATTGTAAACTTCCACTTAACCACAATTAAAGAAACACAAAAATAATTAAAAATAGTAGCAATAACAATGCCGAGCCGAGTGCCATTGAGACGGATCTGACTCATGGCGACAACAATAATAATGAAGCACAATAAAGTATGTTTTAAAAAAAATAAGTCCAGAAGCTTGGCTAGTTACATATCTGTAACCATGAAACTCCTTTAGTTTAAGTATAGGGAAGCACATAGCCATTTTTATTAAATGACAAAATCACAGGTTTATTATTACCTATTTTCTTCCTGCCAAGAAAAATCAAACACGATGTTGAAGAGTAGTCTAGCAGTTGGGAGTGAAAAATAAGTTAAAATTGCAGGGAAGAATAGTTTTGCAGCTTTTAGTCAGGATTTTATTTTCACCTTTGAGAACATTGATAAGGGATACTCCTTGAAATCAGAGTAAGATGTTTACTTTTAATTTTATCTTACAGTGCCCTGCTATTTCCTCCCCTTCAGCGGATAATTGCAAAGTCAGCAGATTTAGTTTACTAACGATCATTGGCTAATGATCGTTGATGATGTTTCATATACTTCATCTTAGCAGGTCCTTAACATTATAGAGCAAATATATCTAATAAAACAGTTAACCAGTGTCCTGAAATGTTAGTTGCTGCCCAAGACAACAAACTAGGAAAAAGTGCAGCTAGGATTCACTCTTATGCATCTCTAATTGAAAAGCTTCATCTCACTCTTTCTAATAGAGTCCTAATAATTGTGTGTAACCAAAACACACAACCTACTCCCGTCAAGTGGATTCTGACTCATAGTAACTCTCTAGGACAGAGCAGAACTGCTCCATAAAGTTTCCAAGGAGTGCCTGGCAGATTTGGACTGCTGACTTTTTGGCTAATAGATGTAACCACCTAACCACTATACCACCAGGGTTTCCATATTGTGTATAAGTTTCACTCTTATCAGAAAGGTAGGTTTGACTCACCTGTGCTCAGAAATGAGAGCATGAAAAGCTAACACAGACTTGCCATATCTAGATGCTACAACTCCTGGGGGTTGTCCTGTGAAGGGTCAGAAGCAGTCCTATCTCTGAGGAAAGAAAATAAAAATTAAGTAAGGTTATCTGTCCAATCACCTGTCTGTCAACTTGTCATACTGTGATGGCTTCTGTGATGCTCTGATGCTGGAAGCTATGCTGATGGTATTTCAAATGTCAGCAGGATCAGCCATGGTGGATAGGTTTCATAGGTGCTTCCAGACTAAAACAGACTAGTAAGAAACGCTTGGTGACATGACTCCAAACATTAGCCAATGAAAGCTTTATGGACAACAGTAGAACATTCTCTGATACAGTGCTGAAGACTAGGCCCCATGTTGGAAGACACAACACACGATAACCGCAGTGGACTGCAGCACGCCAATGACTGTGATGGTGGTGACCGCCTGGGCAACATCTTGCTCCATTCTACGTGGTCTCCGTGAGCAGAGCCAAACCTATGACAACTATGAACAAAGCCAACATTTCTTCTAGGGCCCAAACATTATGAGATTCCCAAATACTAACACTCTAAAAGCCTACTAACCATTATTGAGCACCTGGAAGCGCTCTGAGCCCCTGAGCGCTCCTTTGCAGGCTTTGTCATGGATTGAATGGTATCCGCACAAAACATGTGAAGTTGTTTGGGCTGTGATGCCCAGTATTGTGTGGCTGTCCTCCATTTTGTGATTTTTCTCAGGTGACATAAATCACAATCTCTGCCTATGGTTAAAGAGGATTAGAATGGGATACAGCATCCTTGTTCAGGTCACATTCCTGATCCAATTTAAGCCTGGTTTCCCTGGAACGTCACCTGCACCACCTTTTATCTTAAAAAGATAAAAGGAAAAAGAAGCAACGCAGAGCAAGAGACCTCAGATTACAAAGAAAGCAGCACCAGGAGCAGAGGGTACCCTTTAGACTGGAAATTCTTGTGCAGAGAAGTTCCTGGACCACTAGAAAATCAATGACAAGGATCTTTGTCAAGAGTCAACAGAGACAAGAAAGCCTAATCCTCTAGCTGGTGCCCCAGATTTGAACTTCTAGCCTACTGCACTTGAGAATAAGTGTCTGATTGTTAAAGGTATCCACATGTGGTATTTTTGTTATAGCAGCACCAGACGACTAAGCCAGGTGTCATGGATTGAATTGTGTCCCCCCAAAAATTTATGTGTTGATCTGATTTGGCTATGAGTCCCAATATGGTGCCCTTCCTCCCACGTGTTGTGAATCCTGCCTCTGTGAGACTGATAATGGAGAATGGGCAACAGTTGTATCACTGAGGCAGGCCTCAAGCTAGAAGCTTGTCAATTATAAGGGAGAGAAGTGAGGCAAGGAAGTTGGGAACCTCAGACCATCAAGAGAGAAGCAGTGAGAGCAGAGCACATCCTTTGGACCTGAGGTTCCTGTGCTGAGATACTCTCACTGGATTTGGACTCAGCCTACCAGACTGCAATAAATTCCCTTACTGAGCAGACTTACAATTTACGAATGGATTTGTAAATGGATTTGTAGCTTACCAGACTGTGTCAATAAAGCTTCTCCTTGTGAAGCCTTCCATTCATGGTAATTTCTGTTAAAGCAGTGCTAGGTGACTAAGACATCATGCTTCCTAGCCTCATTGCAGTAAAATGTCTTCCCATCAGCAATATACTGATAGGAAACTGAGGCACGGAGAGTGTAAGTGGTTGGCTTGAGTCTCTGAGATAAGAAGTGCCCTCATTAGAAGTCAGCATAGCCCAAATCCGGAGTTCTGATGCAGAGACTTGTTCCAGGCCATCATCACCATCGTTAAATGAGCCCTAATTCCTCCTGGCTACTGTTCTAACCCATCCCAGTTCACCCAAACTGTCAGCTTAATTGCCACACTGGGAAAAGTGTTCAAAATAGCATTGTTTATACATTTAGACCATATTATTATGGTGAATTTTCCTTGTAAAGGTATATCATAAAAATATGGTATCTTAATAACTTACTTGATGAATCAGGATTGAAATCTTTGTATGGGTTTTAATAGCAGCTGAAAATAAATAAAATGTAAATAAATCATTTTTTGCTGTTTTCTGGGTAAACAATTATTGTGTCCTGTCATCTGCTTTTCATATGCTTGACAGTTTTGCACTGGTCCCCTGCTAATAAAAATATGATTTATTCTGACTTTATTAGCTTTAAAAATATGTAAATGTAAAGAAGAAGGTAAACTTTCTGCTCTTCAAAAATAACTATTGTTTTGGTAGAGTTAACCACTCAGATATTCATCGCTATATGTAAAACTAGCGATTTTCCTTCTAGGACTGCCTTGTTTGGTTTTAAGTTAATCCACGCTTGCAAGTACTGGCTAGACATTTTAAAAATAAGAATGTGACTTTGAGGATATGTCACTAATCTTCTTTTAAAGGATCAAATTTTAACCACCTATAATTTTTGTAACTATTATCCCCAAGAGAATTTTATTTGAATTTCAAAGATATGAGAGAGAATTTTTAGGTTTACTGCTTTATCAAAGAGCTGAGGGCTGAAACCTCCACATTCACATGGCTACTGTAGACATTCAACCAAAATTTGCTGTTTTCCACATATATTTGTATTGGATTGTCTGTCTTCACATGAGTTTATTATTCCTGGAAATGTTTTCCCAGGGAGAAGAAATTGAGATATTATTATTTGTTCCAGAAATTTCCTAACTATCTGTGATGAACTGAACTGTGTCCCCCAGAAATATACGTCAACTTGGCTAGGCCTTGATTTCCAACGTTGTATGGTTGTCCTCCAGTTTGTGGCCTGAAGTAATTATCCTGTCTGTGTAGAATGGCAGTGGGTTTGGTTTGGGGGTTGGTTGTAAAGCCCGTCTCTATGATGCTAATGAGGCAGAATCAGAGGCAGTTATGTAATGAGACAGAACACAGTCTACAGTTGTATCCTGAGTCAGTCTCTTTGGAGATATACAAGAGAAGATAGCAGAGAGAAGAGGGTGTGTAAGCCACAGTCAGGAGTGGTGAACACCTTCAAATCCAGGGTCCTTGTGCTGAGAAACTCACAGACCAAGGAAAGATGATGACAAGGACCTACCCCCAGAGCCGACAGAGAAAGAAAGCCTTCTCTTGGAGCTAGTGCTCTGAATTCAGACTTCTAGCCTCCTAAATGTGAGAGAATAAATTTCTGTTCATAAAACTATCTACTTGTGGTATTTCTATTACAGCAGCACCAAGTAATCAAGAAACCATCCATTTGTCTGAACTAGACTATTCAAGGTACTTTCCCTAATCAGGACAACACAATCAATGATAAAGAGTTACTGTGACTTCAATTCATGCTAGCTGCATGAGTCAGATTTTTTTTGGAAGTAGATGGCCAGTCCTTTCTTTTGAAGCACCTCTGAGTGGACTTCTTCCAAGCTATCAGCAGTTAAGCCAGTTAACTGTTTGCAGTTAACTCTGCTGAGTATCTTGAGTATCCTGAGGGTCCTAAGTAGCCCAGGGATACTTTGATCAAGACAATAGAGAGCATAAAATGACTATTTACTCTTCAAGCCTCTCTTTGATACCAGCTTTGATCTGTGTACCTGTCCTAGACTATTATATGCCGCCATCCTGCCCAGCACTGATCAAATCCCCACATTTGAAAACTGTTCTTAACCTAGAACCCCAAACTACATAAGCACCCCACCTTTGCCTGTTTCCCCCTGCTTCTAAGACTCAGTCAAGGTAAATTCAGTTTTGTTATATCACAGCTTATTTTGATTGGATCTTGTGGGAAGCAAAACTTAACAGACCCAAGTAATTTCTACATGCATCGAAGGATATATCTTCATTCTATTCTGTTTTTCAGTGTTTTACTCAGGTAGTGCTGCTCTAACAGAAATACTATGAATAGATGAATTTAACAAGGAAAAGTTTATTCCTACACAGTCCAGTATGCTACAAGTCCAAATTCACAGTGTCCACTCCAGGATAAGCCTTTTTTCTCTTTGTGGGCTCTGGAGGAAAGTCCTTCTGTTGCATCAGTCTTTGGTCAGGGAGCACCTTGGCACAGAAACTTCAGATGTGAAGGATGCTTTCTGTTCCTGGTGTTGCTTTCTTTATGGAATGACGTTCCCAACTCTCTGCTTGCTTCCCTTTCCTTTCATCTCTTGTAGGATAAAAGGATAAAAAGGGGGGTCCAAGCCACATTCCACATTCTTAATAAGGTTGTTGCAGCTACACCCTAATCCATTTTTGGCATAATCCTATCTATTAACCACAGGCAGAGATTAGGATTTACAGCACAGGAAGATCACAAAATGTAGGGCAATTAAACATTACCAGGAATTATGACCCAATCCTGTATCTATATATATTTTTGAGGGGACAAAATTCAATTCACAACATTCAGTAGGTAGGTATATAAACAATAAAACATGAAATCACCACAACTTCAGAAGCTTAACTATAAACATTTTCAACATCCTTCTTGGACTCTTCTGATAATACTACACAAGCAAGGAAACAAAAAATGTTGAATTATTTCACCCTTTCCTCCCTACCTTTTCCATCTCAAGAAAATTTCATAATGAAGGTCTACACTTTGGACAGGAATGGATTGGACTTGGTGATGCAGAGTGACCATATATTGGATGCACTTTATGGTTCTATGCATCTATAGGATATCATCCTGCTGACCTCTGGCTGGAGGAAGGAGAGTGGGTAGAGAGGAGGGGAAAGGAGACTGTTGGGAGGATGAGACATGTATGGAGCAGAGAGGAATAGTGTGCTGTCACAAGGCAGGGAGAGCAGTGGAAGCTGCATATAGGTGGACATGTAAATTTATATGGGAATGTACATTTTCACTCAGTCATAATAATAATAAAAAAAGAGAATTGTTTAGATTAGTAGCATTAATGTAAATAAGCACATAATCAACAGACTCAGGAGAGGAAGAAAAGAAGGAAGAGAATGAAGGATTCAAAGAGAAATAGTCAATCCCTGGTAAAATATGTTTTTAAGAAGCAAATAAAACCCCTTCAAGGTCAACAACAGATAGCTGAGGATTCTGAAGTTTTCGAAGTCTGCCTTCTGTTCCCATAGATAGTTCAAAGTAGCTCAAAGTTTTTTTAAAAAAGCTGTGTTTTATTTTAGCTTTTATTGAGTGCTTACTGTTCACCAGAAATTTCCAAGCACTTTACACATAACAGTGTATTTAATTCCCCCAATAATTCTGTAAGTTATGACTAAGTGTAATCATTGCATACTCGTAAAAAGACTCACAAGGTGACTAAGAAGCTGCACATAGCTGAGATTTGTCTTACACCTGAATCTCTTCTTCACTCTGACCTGAAATTTTCTCCAGAAGAACAAGGCACCTCACCTGTCCTTTCCAACTCTCTTCTCAGCCTTTCTGCACCGTCTAGAATGAACAGCAACCACAGTGGATACTGAGAACTGAAGCATGGTGAGAGGAACAGGTTGAAATTTAAATTATATTGGATACATTGAGTTAAAAGAATACTGTTAAAATTAATTTTGTCTTTTTCTTCTTATTTTTTTTAAACGTAACTACTGGAACAGGTAAAATTACATGTGTGGCTCCCATTATCTGTCTCTTGGCTAGTACTGTCTATTGCTACTGCAAGAAGCCATAAAGATGGTTCAAAGGAAAAAATCAAGAACATATTCTACTGTTAACTTTTTCCACAAAACTGAAAAATCGCTTTATTTTTTCTTTATTTACTGAAGGAGAAAAACTTAAAATATAAAAACCTCTGAGAACTCTATTATAAATTTACCTGTTCAGACCAAGAAATAAAGTGACTAATTATAACTAAAATCCATAAATGTATCAAATGTTCTAGCACAAGTTGACAATCTTTTTGTTGTTATATTTACAGAATGTCATGACCAAGTTTTGTAAAAAGGATCACTATAATAGTTGGAATAAATTTTTGAGTATATATCTCTGTAATGCCAATTAGTAGCTTAGGGAGAAGAAAAAGGAACATTTATTTTCCCAAGATTATTGCTGATCCCAAGATGAATGGCACCCCATTGGCAGGCATAGTTGCATCTTTCACAGAAAGCTATTATTGCTCTTGATAGTTGACATAAAGTCACCTCCAATACATCAAGCCCCCATTCACCACATTATCAGACTTTTGAAATCCATAGGCATTTCTTTGGCTAATTTTTGGAAGTACAAAGACCCAAGACTTTCTTCCTAGACCCTTATTCCCAGTACATCTTGTTCTGGACACTCCAGTGAAAACTGTTCAGCATCACAGCAACACACAAGCTTCCACTGACAGATGGGTGTTGGCTGCACATGAAGTGTATTAGCCAGAAAACCCAATTTAGGTCTCCTATGCAGAGGACAAGAACCTACCGCTAAACCATCACTGCCCTTACAGAGAAGGCGAAGGTGGACTATTCCTTTTATTTTCCTCTTCTTTTCAAAAATATACACAAAAATATTTTCCCCATCTATAAGTTGTCTTTTGACTCTCTTGATGAAGTCTTTTTCAAATCTTCATACCATGAACCAAAAGTATTCCTTGAAATCATCTTTAAACTAAATAATTGTCCAGCTAAATTAGTAGAGAACTTATACCATGAGCATTACACTCTTTTTAAAAATTGTTTATATTAAATCAAATTGTCAACAGTAACTCTACAGCACAGATAAGAGATTTAGTAGATATTGAGTCTAAATCAATGGCGGTAAAACAATATGGGTAGAGACAGCAAGTATGATGACACAACATGAACATAACCAGTGATATTGAACTGTACATGTAAAAATTGACCAATGGATATATGCTATGTTGTGTATATTTTCAAAAAGAAGAAAAAAAAGGAATAGCCGAAGCAAAAATCTGATCAGTGCTTAATCTCCATAACGTACAGAGTACTTCAAAACCTTAACAAGAAAAAAAAACAAATAATGGAATCAAAAAATGGGCAAAGGACTTGAACAGGCACTTCACCAAAAAAAAATCCAAGCAGCTAACAGATACACAAGTAAATGCTTACAATCATTAATCATTAGAGAAATCCAAATTAAAACTACAGTGAGATACCTTCTCACCCCTACAAAGCTGATGTTAATCCAAAAAAACACAAAACTACAAATACTGGAGAGGCTATGGACAGCTGGTGGGAACACAAAATGATACAACCACTCTGGAGAACAATTTGATGATTTCTTAAAAAGCTAGATAGACCTACCATATGGTCCAACAATCCCATTACTTGGAATATATCCTAGAGAAATAAGGACTGTCACATGAACAGATACATGCACACCAGTGTTCACTGCAGCACTGTCCACAATAGCAAAAAGATTGAACCAACCTAAGTGCCCTTTAACAGAAGAGTTAAACAAACTATGGTATATTCACACGGTGGAATGTTATGCAATGATAAAGAACAGCTATGACCTCTGGAAACACCTGACAATATGGAATCGTCTGGAAGACATTATGCTGAGTGAAATCAGTCAATCACAAAAGGACAAATACTGTATGAGACCATTACATATATTATGAGTCCTCTGGAAATGGACTAAGCACAGAAGAAAATAATCTTTGTTTGTTACCAGGGAAGGAGGGGAGGGGAAAGGATATTCAGAGATTAGATAGAAACTGGATTAAGTGAAGGAAGAGACAGCACACAACAGAAGGGTGATCAACACTGTTGGACTAATCCAAGTGCTAAAAGATTTCCTGTATACAACCAAACACTTTGAAGACCAGAGTAGTAGAATCAGGGGTCTGGGGACTATGCTTTCAAGGGACAGCTAGGTCAGTTGGCACAACTAAGCTTTTTCTTCTTAAGAAAATGTTCTGTATCCCAACTTGGTGAGTGGCATCTGGGTCTTAAAAGCTAAACAACTACCCCCTACAGAGCATCAGTTAGTCTCAACCTAACTGGAACAGAAAAGCATGAAGGTCATCAAAGACAGGAGGACAGTGTGAGAGATGGGCCCAAATGATTCAGAATCTACACCAGCATGAGACCAGAAGAACTAGATGGTGCCCAGCCAACGTCCAGTGTCTGCCTTGAGAGACAATACAATGTCAGACTCCCTGACACAGCAGGAGAAAAATAAGGATGCCAATCTAGAATGCTATTAAAAGACCAGACTTCATGATCCAACAACCTACCAGGTTCTCCAAGAGCAGGCCCCTAGTCTCATTCCTACCCCAGAGCTGAAACCAACACCAAAAATAACTCTTTATACAAAATTGGCTAGACTGTAGGCCATGAGACTGTTAGAACAGCTCCCCTATAGTAGAGATGGGAGGGTGCAAAAAGAGGACAGGGCTAGGGTGAATGAATGTGGGAAGAACAGAGGAGAAAGGAGGAATGTGCTGTCACTGGACTGGGATACCAGATGGTTACATAGGGGTCTCTGTGTGGGCTTGAATATGGCAAACTGACTTCATTTGTAAACTTTCACTTAACCACAGTAAAATACTTTTGAAAAACTTTTTACACACAAACCACTGATACCAAAGATAAAGAAATTCAATTTTTTTTTTGTTACTAATTTCTGCAGGCTGAAATTGATCCAAACATGCAATCAAGATGTCTTGATAATTACTAATGACTGGAATGTAGAAGTTGGAAACAAACAAAGAAGGATTAGTACTTTGGAAAATATAAACTTGATGACAGAAGCTGCACTGGTAATCATATGACAGAATTTTCCAAGACCAAAGACTTATTCAGTGGAAATACATTTAACAACATACATGTAACAACAGCTTGTTTTAACATGATACCAACATTTAATGTACAAACAACAAGTAAGATACAATACTAACATAGTGTGACTGTATCCTATTTCACTCCTCCCTCTCCTGTTATTGGGGAACTAATCACATTTTTGTATATCCTGTGTGCATTAGATTAAATTTGTACTTATTCCTTATGCATCTGATCTTATAATACTTGAAGAACTTAACCGCTAGATTTGCCTGCTGGAAATACATGAAGCTGGCCTTTTTATTTGCCCATGCCATTACATTTATTGTAGATATATTTTGTTTTTCAATTTTCTTTCCCATATGCAACTTTGAGTATCTATCTGTCTGGTGCTCTTTCTTTTATTAATTCCTAGAAGTAAGTTATGGTTACGATGAATTCCAACAACTTTTGTTTATCTGGCAATGTCTTGAATTCACCCTCATCTTTGATGGACAGCTTTTCTGGGTGAAGAATTCTTGGTTGAGTTTTTGTTCACCACTTTATACGTATATCATTTCAGTGCCTACTAACTTCCAAGTTTTCTAGGAAGAAATTATCAGTTAATCTTACTGACAACCCTTTATATGTTACGGGGTTTTTTCTGTCTCTGCTTTCATAACTCTCTCATTGTCCTTGTTTTTAAGGATTCAATTACTGTGTGCATTGGTGTAGAACTCCTTGATTTTCTTCTGCTTGGAGTTTGCCTAGCTTCTTGGATTTGCAGGCTCAACTCTTTATTTAAATCTGGACAATTTTCTGTCATTATATCTTGTAATGGAGCCCTGGTGGCACAGTGGTTAAAAGCTTAGCTGCTAACAAAAATGTCGGCTGTTTGAATCTACCAGCCGAGGAAACCCTAATGGGCAGTTCCGTAAGGTAACTATGAGTAAGAATCTGCCCGATCACAACAGGCTTATACCTTGAAATATTTTTTCTATTCCTTTCTATCCTCTTCTGGGTTTCCCACAACCTTTATTTCGGATTTCTTTATTATGCTTCCAGTTGAGTTTGATTTTCTTTGTTCTTTTCTCTTGTTTCTATTGAAATTTAATAAATTCAGTTATCCTGCCCTCTTCCCTTATTTTGTCCTCTATCTGCTCACATTTATTGTTGACCTTTTCCCTTGTATTTTTCAATTTAACTCTTTTTATTCCTAAATTCCAGAATTTTATTTGATTCTTTTTGTATATTTTGTCTTCATTGAGTTTGTCATCATGTTTCCTCATCTCCGTTAGTTGTCTGTGTATTCTTTTCATTCTTTGAACATATTCGACATTTTTGCTTGAAAATTCTCTATTTTCCCATTATTCTGGTCTTTATGTGACTGATTTCATCTTCTTTATATCTTTATTTTAATCGGACTATATTCTCCTCTGTACCTCAATTCTGTTGTTGTTGAACACGAAACATTTAAGTATTTTATGCTGTGAAAGTTCTACAACTCAGATTTTTCTTTGTGAGATTTTTATTTTCTCCATTTCCTCCCTCTTCCCCGATATTCCACTAAAGAGTGTTCTGGTTCTTTTGTGCTTTTGTCACTGAACTGTTAAGGTGAATGCAGAGGAAGTTTTCTTTCTCTGCTTTGTACTGGTCACTAGAGCTCCACATCCATCAGTTCCTCTATACTGTTTGTGCTATTTCATTTCTTTTCTTCTTAGATTGTGAAGTAATGAAGACACTCAACTAAGTGTATTGTGTTCTTGCAGAAGCCTTGGAAATGGTATCTTCAAGTGATTTACCATGTGTCTTCAGTTTATAAACACCGGTCTATGTTACACACACCTCATTGTCTCCTCCTGAGACAATGAGATCTCCTACTCAGTTTTTTTCCCAGCAGCACATTCCCAAATTGGCTGTTCAGCTGTCTCAGGCCACACTGCATCAACCTCACCTGTATGCCACTTGGCTGACTCTTCCTGCACTGCAGTCCATGGAGCAGCTGATGTGAGGCTGCCAAACTGTTCTTAGGCTTGTCTTAGCAGTATTGGAGTAGATAGGAAAGAAGGCACTTCAGACAGTTTTCCCAAGACCTGTGTTTTTTTGTTTGAGACACAGTAGTTGATTGGCAAGTCCATGGTACTGGTAGGCAGGCCTGTAGATGCCAGCAAGTTGGTTGGGCATGGCCTCTGGGCATGATCAAGTCACAAGTGGACACTGCTAGCAGCACTGGTGAGCAGGTCCATGTCTGGTGAGTAGGTCCACAGCTATTATGTTGTATCTCTGCACTGCTAAGTGAAACCACATTTGACTGATGAGTCTGCAGCTATGATGAACATGTTCATAGCTGTGAGTGGATTCTCACTGCAGGTGATTCTGCAGAGTGAGATAGTAGCTTTCAAGGAGCATTCAGTTGTGGATGTGCCCACCTGAGGTAGCTTCTAGGTGGGACCAGGATACTGGTGACCTAGTCCATAGTTGATGATGTGTCCACCAGGAAAGACCTCAGTTTCTGGGCAGATCTTCTGCACTGAATGAGACTGTGGCAGCCTGGCCAGTCCTTGGTGCTGCTAGGTGCATCTGGTAGGCTTATTCATGTCTGCCTGCATGGCTCAGTGTGTTTTCTTTTCTGTGCTGGGACGGAGAAGAATGGAGGACTCTCACACTGCCTTCCCCAGAGATCTGTTGATGGGTGAATTTCAGGCACTGTAGCTCCCTGCTCCTGCCAACAGCACGGGTTCCCAAATTGGAGAAGAGCAGGAGTTTCATACCCTTCTCCATGTATTCATAAATTCTGATCCATGCTATTGTGTTGCTGTACTTTTCCAAGGCAAAGGAACTTACATCTTTAATGTTGCACTCTCTGTTTCCTTTCCCTGGGTTTTCCAGTCTGCAGCCTAGAAACTCACAGATCAGGTCAGTAAGTACCATTTTCTGCCCACAGTATCCTCACCAGTTCTTAACTGTGTGCAGAGTCATGGTCCCACTGAATGCTACACACTACATGCGATTTCCTCCTGGGAGCCACAGCCCCACATTTGACATGTGCCTTCTTAGGTCTGTGTGCAGAGGGTTTTTGTCCTTCCTGTAGTACCTTCACAGTTAGTTGGCTGCCTGCAGAGTCCAGAGCTCACTGTATGGCCCACACTTCTCCTTCATAAAACTTCCATTGTACCAAGCTATCTCTGTGCCACAGTACCCATTCTTATGTACAGTTTTCTAGATTTCCCTGACCAAGATGTTTCTACTGGAACCTGTTTGTTTATAAATTCCAAGCCTCACTGCAATGGCTGCCACCATCTCTGCATGACCAAACTGTGCTTGGGAGGAGAATGGGATGACGACGCTTTGTAAACTTCCACAATCAGAGTCTTAATCATCTACTACCATTGTAACAGAAATACCACAAACGGATGACTAACAAGAGAAATTTTATTCTTTTAAAGTCCAGTAGGCTAACACCTGGCTGGCTTGGCAGGCTAAAAGTCCAAATTCAGGGTATCAGCACCAGAGGAAAGCTTTCTCTTTTGGCTCTGGAGGAAGGTCCTTGTCATCAATCTTCCCCTGGACTGGGAGCTTCTGAGGCTCAGAGGTCCCAGGTCCTTTCCAAAGGACACTGTCTACTTCTAGCACGGTTTCTTAGAGACATGAGGTCCCCAATTCTCTGCTTGCTTCCCTTTCATTTATATCCCAAAAGATTGTCCTAAGGAGCAATAAAATCTTACACTTGAGTCATCACACAATACCAGGAATCATAGCCGAGCCAAATTGCTGCAGATACTTTAGGGGAGACAATCCATGACAGTCAGCATGTTGTGTTTTATTTAATTCAAAATTCCCTTTGGTCTTCCAATCATTTATCAGCATGTAGAATTCTATGACTATTGAATTTTTCAGTATTTACTTGTTCTATAATAATTGTGGGGTTTTGGAATGTGTGACTGTTTACACCGCCATCTTCCTCATCTATAAAGGTGAGCTGTTCTTATCAGAGGGAGTGTCCAAAAGTGCTGCTTGCAAAATGAGGCTGGGTACTGAGATAAACTGTCCTTATGCTGTGTAGGTATGACCTGGCCTCCTGGGTGAGAAACCAGGTTTTTAGAAATGTTTAACAACTTTTTGCAAAGTATGTGGAGAATACTTCACTGTATATGCAACATTGGTTACTATATTTACAACACTAGGAGTTCAGCTACTTAAATGAAATAAAACAGAAGATACATGAAAATCTAAGAACAATTGAGTTTATATCAATATTTGATTTTTAAAACTTGTTAAAAAAGCTTTGAACCTCTAATATTACACTAATCACTTCTAGACTTCTTAAACCAGCTTAGGAATAGAAGGGAAATTACATAGTAATAAAGGACATCTACAAAATATCAACAGCCAACATCCTCCCCAATGGAAAGAGACTAAACACATTTCCCCTGAGAACAGGAACAAGGGCAAAAATCCTTTTATCACTACTTTTATTTAAGTCCTAGCTGAAACAATACGGCAAGAAAAGGAAATAAAGGGAATGCAAGTTGGGAAGAAAGAAGCAAAAATATCCCTGTTGGAGGTTGATTATGATACTATCATATAGAGAATCTGAAAAACTCCAGAAGAAAACTACTGACACAAACAGAAAGATGCAGCAGAATATCAGGATACAAGAGAAACATACAAAAATCAGTTGAATTCTTATACACCCATAAAAAGAATGATGAAGAGAAAACTAGTAAAGCAATATCATTTATAATAAATGTTAAAAAGCTTTCTCGTGAAGATGGCACCGAAAGCGAAGAAGGAAGGGCCTGCTCCTCCCAAAACTGAAGCCAAAGCCAAGGCATTGAAGGCTAAGAAGGCGGTGCTGAAAGGCGTCCACAGTCATAAAAAAAACAAGATCCGTACTTCACCCACCTTCCGGCGGCCCAAGACACTGAGACTAAGGAGACAGCCCAAATATCCTCGGAAGAGCGCCCCCAGGAGAAACAAGCTGGACCACTGTGCCATCATCAAATTCCCTCTCACCACTGAGTCAGCCATGAAGAAGATAGAAGATAACAACACACTTGTGTTCATTGTGGACGTCAAGGCCAACAAGCACCAGATCAAATAGGCTGTGAAGAAGCGATATGACATTGATGTGGCCAAGGTCAACACCTTGATCAGACCTGATGGAGAGAAGAAAGCATATGTTCGTCTAGCTTCTGACTGTGATGCTCTGGATGTTGCCAACAAAATTGGAATCATCTAAACTGAGTCCAGACAGGTAATTCTAAATACATTTTTTTTTTCACACTACAAAATAAATAAATAAATGTTAAAAAGAAATAAATCTAACCAGGGATGTAAAAGGACTATACAAAGAAAAGCACAAAACACCTCTGAAAGAAACCAAAAGAGAACTACACAAATGAAAATAATATACTATTGCTCATGGATAGGTAGACTCATCACTGTGAAAATGTCAATTCTGCCCAAAGCAATCTACAAATAAAATGCAATCTTGACTCAAATACCGATAATACTCTTTATTGAGACAGAACCACTAATCACTTCATGGGAAGGAAAGAGACCCCAGATAAGTAAAGCACTACTGAAGAAGAATAAAGTAGGAGACGTTGCACTACCTGAACTAAGAAACTACTACACAACTGCAGTACTCGAAAGAGCTTAGCACTGATTAAAAAAAAAAAAAAAAGAAAAGAAACACACACATAGACTGAGGGAACAGAATCCAGAAAAATCTACCTAATGTTTGATAAAGGCCCAAAGCCTGCCACTGCAGCTGAAGTGATTCTGACTTAGAGTAGAACTGTCCTGTAGAGTTCTCAAGGAGCACTTGGGAGATTTGAACTGATGACCTTAGAGTTAGGAGATGTAGCATTTAACTACTATGCCACCAGAGTTTCTGACAAAGCCCAAATTTACACTAACTAAGGAAAAGACAGTCTTTTTTAACAAATGGGGCTGATGTTTTAGTCACCTAGTGTTGCTGTTACAGAAATACTGCAAGTGGACGGCTTTAAAAAGAGAAATTTTATTCTGTCACAGTCCAGTAGACTACTAGTACAAATTCAGTGCATCTGCTCTAGGGGAAGTTTCTTTCTATTGGCTCTGGAGGAAGGTCCTTTTTGTCAATCTTCCCCTAGACTGGAAGCTTCTGAGGAGCAGGGACTCCAGGTTCTTTCCAAACAACACACTCTGCTTCCAGCACTGCCTTTTGGTGGTATGAGGTTCCCATTCCAAGTTTCAGGGTACCATGTCTTCCCAATCAATGCTCACATATTAACTTTAGATGCCTCTTGAGACAGGCGACTGAGCTGGCATTGTAATTCAGCCCCTCTTACAACAAGAATCTGGGTCTAGTTTTCATCAATATCAGCTCTGTTACTACAGGAAATGAGATTTTCTTTCAAAGCATAAGTAGAAGGTTTGAGGTCTCTTATGCAGAACTTGAGTATCGACTCTGAAGTTTTAAGCTCATCTCTTTCTTTCACCAGTTTGTCTAGTGAAAGTAGAAACCACCATCAGTTCTGGAGTCCCTAGTTTATGACATAAATAGGATAGAAACCATAATTAACAATAGCCAAGCCAAGCCAAGTGCCGTCGAGTCGGATCCGACTCAACAATACACAATGCTAAAAGATAAGCTAGATACCTGGAATCTTCTGAAAATTAAGCACACTCATCAAAAGATTTCACCTAAAGAGTAAAAAGACAGCCTACATGGGAAAAAATATTTTGGCTACAAAATAACCAACCATATATCATGCATGAATTCACCTGGAGCCTTGTCTTTCACTAATACCTAATCTATTTGTGGTGATATTTTACATATGTGTATTGCTATGCCAGCCCATGAATTAGTAGGGCATTCTTTACCACTGGAAGCAGTCACCAACATCTTTTAAGACTGGCCAAACTTGTGAATCATTTTAAAAAGTTCATCCTTACAATTTTGTTTCCCTACAACTCTACTTTCAGCACCAAAATGTCTTAAGCTGGGTGCTCTAAAGAAGAAACACCAGTAAAACATATAAATACATGTATAAACCAAACCAAACCCAATGCTGTCAAGTCAGTTCCAACTCTTAGAGACTTTATAGGATGGAATACAACTGCTCCATAGAGTTTTCAAGGAGCACTTGGCAGATTTAAAATGGCAACCTTTTGGTTAGCAGACACAGCATTTAACCCCTACATCACCAAGTTTTCCAAATATAGAGAGACAGTTATACAAAGGAAACAGCTCATGTAGTTGTAGAGGCTGAAATGCCCCAGATCCTGCATCAGGATACAAGCCTTACACAAACATGGAAACTGGTAAACTAAAAGTTAGCAGGTCAATAAGCAAGGTTACTGCTCACAGGCTATGAAGATCAGCAGATTCCAAGATGGCAAGCAGAACTGCAGTTAACAATGGGCAAAGGACATGAACAGATATTTCACCAAAGACATTCAGGAGACTAACAAGTACATAAGGAAATGTTCATGATTATTAGCCATTAAAGAAACATATATCAAAGCTACAATGAGAAACCATCTAACCCTGACATTACTGGCACAAATCAAAAAAAGAGAAGATAACAAACACTAGAAAGACAACAGGGAGATTGGAACTCTTATGCACTACTGGTGAGAATGTAAAGTGGTACAACCACTATGAAAAACAATATGGCACCTCCTTAAAAAAGCTAAAATGAGTAGCACCATAAGACCCAGCGATCTGACTCCTAGGAACATATCATAAAGAAGTCATACTGGTAGACACATGCACATCCATTTTCATTGCAATATTATTCATGACAGCAAAAAGATGGAAACAAAGTGCCCATAAACAGATGAATAGGTAAACAAGCTACAATACATACGCCCAAAGAAATACTACTCCACAGTAAAAAACAATGATGAATCTGAAAAATATCTCATAACATGGATGAATCTGGAGGGCATTATACTGAGTGAAATAAGTTAGTCACAAAAGGACAATTACTGCACTAGACTACTATTATAAAAATTCTTGAAAAGGTTTACATAGAGAAAGAAACAATTTTTGATGGTTACATGGGCTGGATGGGACGGGGAGGGAAGGGAAAAACACTAACCAGACAATAGGTAAGTGGTAACTTTGATGATGGGTAAAACAGTACACAGCACAGTGGAAGTTAGTCTACCTTGACCAAGGCAAGGTCATAGAAGCTTCATACGCACATCTAAATTCCTAACTGTTAGGCTAAGGGCTGTGGGAACCATGGTCTCAGCTGACATTTGCAACAATAGCGTAACATAGTTTATAAATAAAAATGTTCTACATTCTACTTTGGTGAGTGGTGTCTAGGGTTTTCACAGCTTGTATGCAGGCACATAAGATACCCCACTGGACCCACACCAAATGGGACTAAGAGTGAATAAAACCAAAGACGCAAGAGAAACTTTAGTCCAAAGGACTAATGGACAACACTACCACAGCCTCCACCAGACTGAGTTCAACACAAATAGATGGTGACTGGCTGCCACCACTGACTGGTCTAACAGAGATGACCATAGAAGTTCCCAGACAGTATGAAAGAAAAATGTAGAACAAAATTCTGAATTACTGGTCTGAGAAACTGGAGAAACTCTAAGAACATAGTCCCAAGATATTCTTTTAGCTCTGTACTGAAGTCAATCCTAAGGTTCACTTTCCAGCCAAAGACTAGGCAGCCTATGAAACAAACAATAATTATTGTAACTCAACTCCATATAAGGTCTAACTATAAGGTTAGGAAACTTGTCACCACATGCTTACATTGGCAGAACTGTGCAAACAAGTAAGGTTTCATAACCTTGATGTATCAGAGTCTCACAGCTGTGTTCATGTTGATATGTGGCAGTGCCTTGGCTGAGTGGCAGTCATTATTGTTGTTGCGTATTTTTGTCTGCCATTGTGAGACTGTCAAAGCTTGAATTAGAGCAATGAACAAATATTTAATTTCTTGTTAAACTTGGCAAGAGTAGAATTGAAATTAGGATAATATTATGAAGAAAATGGCAGTGTACAAATGGATTAAACATTTTTCTGAGAGAAGAGAAAGTGTCACAGATGAAGAGAGGTCAGGATGGCCACTAACAAACAGAACTGAAGAAATCATTACAAAAATTTTCAAGTTGTATGTCAACATCATCGGGTGACTGTGAGAAGCAAAGTAGACCAATTAAACATCAACACAGAAACAGAAAAATGTTAACTGAAAATCTTGACATGAGAAAGGTATATGTAAAAATGGTCCTGAAGGAGCTCATCCATGAACAAAAGCAAAGGAGAGATCACATTTGCCAAGACTGTTTGAAGAGGCAAGACAATGTTTTGGCCCATATTATCACTGATGATTTAATGTGGGGGTATCAGTATAATTCTGAAACAAAGCATCAAAGTGCACCATGGAAGTCAGCCAATTTTCCATGACCAAAAAGTTCTCAGTCCAAATCAAGAGTGACAATGATGTTTGTTGCTAACCTTTTCTGATATCAGAGGAAATATTTACTATGAACTGGTACCAACTGGACAAACAGTTAACCAAGTTTACTATTTGTAAGTGCTGGAAAGACTGTGTGAAAACGTTAGAGGAAAATAATCTGAACTTTTAACAACTCAAGGTTCTTGGATCATGACAGTGCACCAGCTCACATGGCACTGTCTGTGAGTTTTTAGCCAGTAAACAAATAACTGTATTGAAACTCCCTCCCTACTTACCTGATCTGACCCCCCCAAAGACTTTTTTCTTTACCCAAAGAAAGGAAATATTGAAAGGAAGATATGTTGGTGACATTCAGAACATCAAAGGTAATATGATTAGGGCTCTGATGACCATCCCAGAAACAGAATTCCAAAATTGCTTTGAAGGGTGGACTAGGCATTGGCATACATGCATAGCTTCCCAAGTGGAGTACTTTGAAGGCAACCACAGTTACATTCAGCAATGAGATGTGTAACAGTTTTTCTAGGATTCATTCACGGACTTAATTGTCAGACCCAGTATAAGAGGCTGAATGGGAAAACCAGCCCAGAGGCGAGGACAAGAAGGCAGACAGGGGCAGGAAAGCTCTTTTAAGGAAATAGAGAACCAGCCAAGGAGGTGAAAGTAGTGGCATGTCACGGAGTTGGCAACCAGTGTTACAAAACAATAACTAATTTGTTTTGTACAGTGTCATCTAAAGTATTTTGTTTTAAAAAAGGAGACATATTTTGGGGGAAGATTTGATAAAATCAACTAAAAATAAAAACAAATTATAACAAAACCTTTGGGACAAAACAAAGACAGTGTTCAGTGGTCAATTTATAGCAGTAGATGCACACATCAAAAAGAAAAAAGGGATAAAATGAAAACCTTGGCTTCACAGCTTGAACACATAGAAGATCACAGCAACCAGAGGAAAGAAAATAATAAAAGATAGAGCACAAATAAATGAAATAGAGAATAGAAGAATTATAGAAAGAATCAACAAAACCAACAGCTGGTTCTTGGAAAGAATCAACAAAATCAACAAACAACTGGACATACTGACAAAAGAAAAACAGAAGAGGAGGCAAAAAAAAAAAAATAAAATAAAATAAGAAAAGAAATGAGAGACATTACAACAGACTCAACTGAAATAAAAATGATCATAACAAATTCCTCTGAAAAACTATGCCCCAACAAATTTGAAAACCCAGAAGAGCTGAAAAAATTTCTAGAAACACACTACCTATAGAAACTGAGGTTGAAAACCTGAACAGACTCATAACAAGGGAAGAGATTAAAGAAATTAATGATAATTTTACAAATCCCTACAACAGAGATGTCCTGGTCCAGATGGCTTCACTGAAGAATTCTACCAAGCACTGAGAAGTACTCACACCAGTACTACTCAAATTATTTCAGAACTGAGAAGATGAAGGGATACTTACATATTCACTTTATGAAGCCAACATAACCCTGATACCAAAACCAGGCAAAAACAGAACAGAAAAGAAAATCACAAACATCTATCATGAATATAGATGCAAAAATTGTCAACAAAATTCTAGCCAGTAGAATTCAGCATCATATTAAAATAACAGTAGTGTACCTAGATCAAGTGGGATTTATACCAGGTATACAAGGATGCATCTTCATCAGAAAATAAATCAAAATAATCCATCACAGAAATAAAAGAATCACATGATAATCTAAATTGACACAGAAAAGACACTCAGTGAAGTCCAACATTTATTCTTTATGTAAACTTTCAATAAAATAAGAATACAAGGGAAATTCCTCAACATAAATAGGAAAGGCATCTATACAAAATCAACAGCCAACATCATTCTCAACAGATAGAGGTTGGAAGCATTTCCCTGAAAAATAGGAACACGACAAATGATGTTGTTTATCACCACTCCTATTTAATGTTGTAGAAACCCTGGTGGTATAGTCATTAAGTGCTATTATTGCAGACCAGAAAGTCAGTAGTTCAAATCTGCCAGACACTGTTCAGAAATCCTGTTCTGAAACTCCCTACCTACTTACCCGATCTGACCCCCCAATGACTTATTTCTTTACCCAAAGAAAGGAAATATTGAAAGGAAGATATGTTGGTGACATTCAGGACATCAAAGATAATATGATTAGAGCGCTGATGACCATCCTAGAAAGAGTTCCAAAATCGCTTTGAAAGGTGGACTAGGCATTGGTGTACATGCGTAGTTTCCCAAGTGGAGTACTTTGAAGACAACTACAGTTGTTCTACTTTGCCTAGTGTCACTACGAACCAGAATCAACTGGATAGAAGTGGGTTTGGTTTTATTTAACCTTGTGCCGGAAGTCCAAGTTACAGCAATTGGGCAAGAAAAAGAAATAAAGAGCATGCAAATTGTCAAGGGAGAAGTAAAATTTTCCCTATTTGCCAATAATAAGATATTACATATATGCTGCATATGCCATATGTGTTGTTAGATGCCATGGAGTCTGTTCTGACTCATAGGGACCTTTTATGCAACAGAAAACACTGCCTGGTCCTGTGTCATGCCCACAATTATGCTTGAGCCCGTTGTTGCCACCACTGTGGCAATCCATCTTTCACAGGATCTTCCTCTTCTTCACTGACCCTCTACCAAGTATGATGTCCTTCTTCAGGGATTGATCCCCCCTGACAACATATCCAAAGTGTGCAAGGATGTAATCTCACCATCCTTGCTTCCAGTGAGCACTCTGGTTGTACTTCTTCTAAAACAGATCTGTTCACTCTTTTGGTTGTCCATGGTGTATTCAATATTTTTTACCAACACTATAATTCAAAGGCATCAGTTCTTCCTTATTCCTTATTCATTGCCAAGCTTTCGCATGCATATGATATTATTGAAAACACTGTGGCTTGGGTCAGGCACACGTTAGTCTTCAAGGTGACATTTTTGATCCTCAGCATTTGAAAGAGATCTTTTGCAGATTTCTTGACTGCTGCTTCCATGGGTGTTGATTACGCATCCAAGTAAAATGAAATCCTTGAAAACCTCAACCTTTCCCTATATTTTTGGTCCAATTGTGAGGATTTTTGTTTTCTTGATGTTGAGGTGCAATCCATATTGAAGGCTATGGTCTTTATCTTCATTCGTAAATGTTTCAAATCCTCTTACTTTTCAGCAAGCAATGTATTATCTGCATAAGGCTGGTTGTTAGTGACTCTTCTTCCAATTCTGTTACCCCATTCTTCACATAGTCCAGCTTCTCAGATTATTTGCTTGGCATAAAGATTGATCCATATGCAATTCCCTCATGAGCACAATTAAGTGTTCTGGAATTTCCATTCTCCTCAATTTTGTCTGTAATTCACTATGGTTCACATAGTTAAATGTCTTTGTGTAGTTGATAAAACACAAGTAAACAACTTTCTGATATTCTCGGCTTTCAGCCAACATCCATCTGACATCAGCAATGATAGTCTTGATTCCACGTGCACTTCTGAATCCAGCCTGAATTGTTGGCAGTTTCCTGCAATATACTACTGAGGCTACTTCAGAATGCTCTTCAGCAAAATTTTACTTACATGTATCTTGTTTGATAATATCAAATTCATTTTTTTTAAAAAAAAGACTAGTCTGACAGAGACTAGAAAGATGTATGCACAGAAGGAAATAATCAAAGTTTAGGAGGGAGGAGCTGGTAGTATAGTGGTTAACTGCTACTGCTATAGCTGCTAACCAAAATGTTGGCCATTTGAACCCACCAGGCACTCCCTGGAAACTCTATGAGAAAGTTCTATTTTGTCCTATAGGGTAACTATGAGTTGGAATCAACACAATGGGTTTGGTTTTGGTTTTAGACAAAAAATAAGCGGCAACTTTGATGAAGTTAGTTAAGATATCATATAACAGTGAGGAAGTCAACACAACTGGACCAAAGTAAGGTTATGGACGTTTCATAGAAACATTCAAACTACCTAAAGAACTGAACTACTGCACTAGAGGCTGGTGACTATGGTTTTGCAGGATATCTAGTTCCATTGGCAAGAAATATTCCATAAAGAAAGTGTTTTACATTCTACTTGGGTGAGTAATGTCTGGGGTTTTAAAAACTTGCTAACAGTTATCTAAGATACATCTATCATTCCCACCCCATGTGGAGTTATGGAGAATGAAGAAAATCAAAGAAACAAGAGAAAGATTAGTCTACAGACTCAACCAGACAGAGTGCAGAACTGATAGATGGTGCTTGACTACTACCCTAACTGCTCTAGGAGGCATACTCAATGGAGGGTTCCAGATGTTTGGGAGAAAACTACAGGAAAAAAATATACAAACTCACAAAAAAAAATTAAAAAAAAAAAAAAAACAGACTCGGAGGCAGAGTCAAGATGGCAAACTAAACACACCTCTCCTTATATCCTTCTCGAAACCAAGACCTGAACTGATAATCAAACAGAGCCTTCTGATCACCTAATCAGCCCCAGGACATGGCACAAGGCTGTTACTTTGGACTTCATACCACTGAGCAAAAAACCTCCTCTCTTTCACTGACTCCCACTCCTGGCTAGCCCTGGCTCTCACAGACTGAAGGTAAATGGACCATTTTGACTTTTTTTTTCTCTTGGTCTTGTCCGGCGGGCAGACCTGGGTCTTGCCTAGTGGCTAGACTCAGACATGCTGCTGGGGGAATAGACAGGTAAAATTCCCATATTTTGAAAGCCAGGCTTGGGACTCTGTTAATCTAGCCACTTTGAGCCTGTCGTTTTATATTTGCTTCAGCAGGGTTTGTATGGAATTTTGCAGTCAATGTGCAGGACGCCATGTTGGGTACGGAGATTTTAGTGGGACTTCATTCTTAGACTGGGAGCCAGCGCCTGCAAACAGGACAGTGCTTCTCTAACAGAAAAGCAGTAATTTACCCAGTGCCACCTACGTTGGGGACCCTGCAACAGAAGCAGAGAAATCACTGCCTCTCAGCATCTTTGGCCCCTCTATCAGCTGCCTGTGTGGAGGACGCCATCTTGGATATGGTGGCTGCAGCTGGACCTAATTCTTAGCTTGGGAGCCAGAGCCTGCCCACAGGACAGCGCTTTTCTATCACAAAAGCAGTACTCGACGCAGTGTCACCTAAGGCTAGGCCCTGTCAGCAGAGGCCAACAGAGCACTAGCATTGCTGTATTCTGAACTAGTTTGTATCATCTGGGGTTGGATATAGTGATGCTTACTTGCCAGTTGAGAAGAGGGACCTCTACACCTGAAAACTCAACTGACTTGTGAAATGGTCAGATACCTTTTGCTTTATATTTTAAGACAGCCTAGAGAAACATTTATAATCCATTCTTACAGTACCTCTTCCAGCCTCTACATACTTACATGGGACTCAAAAAGCAACAGACACTTGTGGCATACAAGAAATCACCCATGGCTTCAGAAGGCTCCCAAACAAAGCAACCTAGGAGTTTTCCAGATGAAGGAACTTTTATGAAAGCATCAGGAAGTAAATACAATACAGAGCCCTTCTAGACCTTATACAAAATGCAGCAGAACAAAGTGAAAAATTAAGAAAGGTGTTCAATCTGATGGAACACCAGTACTCTGAAATCCAACAGATCAAGAACAAAATCAAAGCCATAGACACTTCCATGTAAAGCCAAGGAAACAGAATGGAACAAATAGAAAAAAGAATTTCTGACTTAGAAGACAGAGCTACTGATGCCAGCGTCTATGAGCAGAAATCAGAAAAAAGAAACAAGAAAAATGAAGAAGCATTAAGAAGCATGTGGGACTCTATTAAGAGGAACAACCTTTGATTAATTGGAGTCCCTAAACGGGGTGAGACATCTGAGAACACAGAGAGTATCGTTACTGAGCTGCTGAAAGAAAACTTCCCAGAAATCATGAAGAGAATATAGCTATCACAGATGCATATCGTAGGCCACCCAATATAGATCTCAAAAGAAAGACTTCAAAACATATTATAATCAAGCTTAACAAAATGAAACATAAGCAGCAACTCTTAAAGGCAGTAAGACTCAAAGCAAAGCTAACATTCAGAGGGAAACTCTGTAGGCTCTCGTCAGATTTCTCAGCAGAAACCATGCTGGCATGGAGACAGTGGCATGACACATTCAAAGTCTTGAAGGAGAAGAACTTCCAACCAAGAATTATATATCCTGCAAAACTATCTGTCAAAAACGAAAATGAAATTAAGACATTCCCAGATAAACAGAAACTCAGAGACTTTGTGAAAACCAAACCCAAACTACAAGAGGTATTGAAAGTCATTCTTGGCTCTGGCTTAGAAGAACAAAACCACTAACTATATTTTAGGATGACACACTACTCAAAACTCTACTCAGTTAGGGAAGGCTCCAAAGTCAACCACAACTTTGATAGGGAAAGAAGCAATCCAGTGATCATCATGAAAACTATGGTGTCATCATAATAAAGAGAGGGATGTACTACAGTTGTTACAGTCCTTCCAGATGGAGAGGAAGATGACAAGAATAGTAGTAATTAAAATTGGGGTTATGTATAGTTTATTAAGGGGGATCACAGGGGCAGCTGTAAAGCACAACAACGATGTATCATACCATTTCAAGAAGTGTAATACAGGAGTCTCAACAACTGCAAAACCAGCTCTGAAAAAGGTGAAAAATGAACTCACAAAAAAATATGTCCCAGAACAGACTAATAAGAACAACAGAGAAAACATGCACATAAAAATAAACATATCACAAAGGCAGCACTGAACACATATCTATCAATAATTACATTGAATGTGAACGGACTGAATGCTCCAGTAAAGAGACACCGAGTGTCATCTTGGATCAAAAGACATGACCCATCTGTATGTTGTCTACAAGAAACTCACTTGAGACCTAAAGATAGGAACAAACTGAAAATGAAAGGATGGAAGAATATATATCAAGCTAACAATGAACAAAGAAGAACAGCGGTGGCAATTCTAACCTCAGACAAAATCAGTTTTAATGTCAAATCCACCACCGTGGACAAAGATGAACACTATTTATTGCTGAAAAGTTCAGTACACAAGCAAGACGTAACTATATCAAATATTTATGCACCTAGAGCACCTAAATACGTCGAAGAAACACTGAATACACTCAAAAGAGAGTTAGATGACTCCACAGTAATAGTGGCAGACTTCAACACTCCACTCTCAATACTAGACAGATCATCTAGAAAAAAGCTCAGTAAAGATACAGAAGACCTCATTGACACAATTAACCAACTAAACCTCATTGATATATACAGAACTTTCCACCCATCGGCAGACAACTACACCTTCTTCTCCAGTGCACATGGAACATTCTCCAGAAATGACCATGTGATAGGCCATAATGCAATGCTCAATGAAATCCATACCATTGAATTACTGCAAAGCATCTTCTCAGATCATAAAGCCATAAAAGTTGAAATCAACAGCAGAAAAATCATAGATAGAAAGTGGAACTCTTGGAAACTGAACAACATCTTGCTCAAAAAAACATGAGTTGTAGAGGAAATCAAGGATGAAATAAAGAAATTCATGGATTCCAATGGGAATGAAAACATGTCCTACCAGAAACTATGGGATACAGCCAAAGCAGTGCTCAGGGGTCAGTTTATCTCCATAAATGCACACATCTGGAAAGAAGAAAGAAACCAAATGAAGGAACTAACTCTACAGCTTGAACAATTAGAAAGAGAACAACAGAGGAACCCCTCAGGCACCACAAGAAACGAGATCATAAAGATTAGAGTAGAGCTAAGTGAATTAGAGAACAGAAAAACAATTGAAAAAATTGAAAAGACCAAAAGCTGGTTTTTTGAAAAGAACAACAAAATTGAAAAACCACTGGCTAAACTTACTAAGGAACAGCAGGAAAGGAACAAATAACCCAAATTAGAAATGAGAGGGGAGTTGTCACCACAGATGCAACAGAAATCAAAAATATCATAACAGAATACTATGAACGACTGTACTCTAACAAATTTGAAAACCTAGGGGAAATGGACCAATTCCTTGACTCATACCACCTACTCAAATTATCACAACGTGAAGCAGAACAACTTAATAAACCCATCACAAAGGAAGAAATTGAAAATGTCATCAAAACACTGCAAACCATAAAATGTCTCGGCCGAGATGGCTTCACTGCAGAATTCTACCAAGCATTTAGAGAAGAGTTATCTCCAATACTACTGAGACTATTTCACAGTATAGAAAGGGATGGAGTACTCTCAAACTCATTCTATGAAGCCAGCATAACCCTGATAGCAAAGCCAGGGAAAGACCCAACAAAGAAAGAGAATTACAGACCAATATCACTCATGAATCTAGATGCAAAAATCTTCAACAAAATTCTTGCCAATAGAATACAACAACATATCAAGAAAATAATCCATCAAGACCAAGTAGGATGCATACCAGGGATGCCAGGCTGGTTCAACATCAGTAAAACAATCAATGTGATTAACCACATAAATATCACGAAGGACAAGAATCATCTGATTTTGTCCACTGATGCCGAAGCCGCGTTTGATAGAGTCCAACATCTATTCATGCTAAAAACTCTTAGCGAATGGACACAGACGGCAAATTCCTCAACACAATAAGGACCATTTATACAAAGCCAATTGCCCACATCATCCTGACTGGAGACAGACTGAAAGACTTTCCCTTGAGATCAGGAACTAGACAAGGATGCCCACTCTCACCTCTTCTATTCAACATTGTGCTAGAAGTTTTAGCCAGAGCACTTAAACAAGACCAAGAAATAAAGGGCATCTGCATCAGCAAAGAGGAAGTTAATATCTCCCTGTTTGCAGATGACATGATTATATATGGAGAGAATCCCAAGGAATCTATAAGCAAACTACTCAAACTGATAGAAGAGTTCAGCAAAGTCTCAGGATACAAGATAAACATAAGTAAATCAGTAGGATTCCTTTATACCAACAACAAGACTGTGAAGGAAGAAATTATCAAACCATTTATGATAGCCCCTAAGAAGATAAAGTACCTAGGAATTAATCCAAGCAGAGAAATAACAGACCTTTACAAAGAGAACTACAAGCCCTTACTACAAGAAACTAAGAGAGACTTAGATAAATGGAAAAACCTACCCTGCTCATGGGAAGGAAGACTTAACATTGTGAAAATGTCTATTTTACCCAAAGCAATCTATTTATGTAATGCAATCTCAATACAAGTTCCAGTGTCATTTTTTAATGAGATGGAGAAACAAATCACCAATTTTATTTGGAAAGGGAAGAAGCCCCGGATAAGTAAGGTACTACTAAAGAAGAAGAACACACTGGGAGGCCTCTCATTACCTGACCTTAGAACATACTACACTGCCGCAGTGGTCAAAACAGCTTGGTACTGGTACAAGAACAGACAGATGGATCAATGGAACAGAATTGAGACCCCGGAGATGACACCATCTGCCTATGAACAGTTGATATTTGACAAAGGCCCTAAGACATTAAACTGGGGTAAAAACAGTATCTTCAACAAATGGTGCTGGCAAAATTGGGTATCCATCTGCAATAAATCGAAACAAGATCCATATCTTACACCTTATACAAAAACCAACTCCAACTGGATAAAAGACCTAAATATCAAATCTAAAACGATAAAGCTCATCCAAGAAAAGGTAGGAATAACAATGGAAGTTTTAATACACAATGAGGACAGACTCCAAAATCTGTCAAACAAACCACAATCAACAGAAGAGAAAGTAGATAAATGGGAACTATTAAGAATCACTTTTGCTCATCCAAAGACTTTATTAATAGAATTAAAAGAACACCCACAGAATGGGAAAAAATATTTGGCAACTCTATGTCAGACCGACGCCTGATCTCCATAATCTATAAGATACTACAAAATATCAATAAAAAGAAGATAAACCAGCCAATTAAGCAATGGGCAAAGGAGATGGACAGACATTTCACTAAAAAGGAGATCCAGGCAGCCAAAAAAAACATGCGGCCATGCTCACGATCTTTAGTTATTAAAGAAATTCAAGTCAAGATGACAATGAGATATCATCTTACCCCAATAAGATTGGCCATGATCCAGAAAACACAAAACAACAAATGCTGGAGAGGCTGTGGAGAAAGTGGAACCCTCCTACACTGTTGGTGGGGTTGCAAAATCGTCCAGTCTCTTTGGAAAGCAATCTAGCGCTTCCTTAAAAAAAATGGATATCGATATACCATTTGATCCAGTAATTCCACTGCTTGGAATATATCCTACAGAATCAAAGCCTTTCACACCAATGGACACATGCACCAGAATGTTTATTGCAACACAGTCCATGATAGCAAAAAGATGGAATCAACCCAGATGCCCAACAACAGAAGAATGGATAGGTAAACTATGGTACAGATATTCAATGGAGTACTACACAATGATAAAGAATAACGATGATTCCAGGAAACATCTCCTAACCTGGTTTCAACTGGAAGACATTATGTTGAGTGAAAGTAGTCAGTGACAAAAGGACAAATATTGTATGAGACCTCTACGATAAGATCTCAAAAACAGACTTGTGTATAGAAGAAAAGACTCTTTGACAGCTGCAAGGGAGGGGAGAGGGGTGGGGATTAGATTAGATTAGACAGTTGCTAGAAATCTAGTTGGGAGAAATCGGTGATAGCACACGTTAGAAACAGGAACAACATGAATTGGACTTCAGCATACTTCAGTACTCCTTCCATCTTAACCCAATATTGCAAGGATAGAGTAGTTGGGGCAGGGGGCAGGGGACCATGCTCTCAGACGAAATCGAGGCCAATTGGTACAACTAGCATTTTGCTAAGTGGCTCTCTGCACCCCACACTGGTGAGTCTGGGGTCTTAAAAGCTGCCAAGCTACTATCCGAGGACACAGCAAATGGTCCCAACTCAGCAGGAACGGATGCTCAATGAGGACCAAATCGACATGCAGTAAACAGAACCTAGAAGATAGAGAGACCCACGTGAGTGGGTGCCTACATCGACTTGGGACTGGAAGAACTGGATGGTGCCCGGCCACCACCAGTGATAGCCATGATGGAGATCACTAGGTTGAGTCTCACTGGTGGCACAAGAATAAAAAGGGGTGCATCCTGAGATCTCCACTAAAAGACCTCAATTGATGGTCCAGCGGTTTCCGGATTACCCTGAGAGCATGGTCCCTGGCCCTGAGGCTGCCCTTGCCCATAAATCATAATGAAGTTCCACTCTTTGGACACGAATCGATTGGACTTGGCAATGCAAAGTGACCATATATTGGATGCAGTTTATGGTTCTATACATCTATAGGATATCATCCTCCTGACCTCTGGCTGGAGGAAGGAGAGTGGGTGGAGAGGAGGGGAAAGGAGGCTGTTGGGAGGATGAGACATGTATGGAGCAGAGAGGAGTAGTGTGCTGTTACCGGACAGGGAGAGCAGTGGAAGCTGCATATAGGTGGGCATGTAAATTTATACGGGAATGTACATTTTCACTGAGTCATATTCAAAAAAATAAAATAAGATAAAAACCATAAAAAAAAACAAAAAACAGACTCAGTGGTCTAACAGAGACTGCAGAAATCCCAAGACTATCATCCCCAGATATCCTTTTAACTCAGTAGTGAAGTTACTCCTGATGGTCACCCTTCAGTCAAAGATTAGACAGACTTGTAAAACAAACAATATCCTGGTGGTGTAATGTTAAGAGCTACAGTTGCTAGCCAAAAAGCCCAGCAGTTAGAATTCGCCAGGTACTCCTTGGAAACTGTAGAGCAGGATTAACTTTACAGCAATGGGTTTTTTTTTTTTTGTTTGTTTGTTTGTTTTTGTATTGTGATTGAGTGGAAGTTTACAATCCAGTTTAAATTCACATGCCTGCCTGTCTGTGGCTCCTTCTGCTCTCCTTGCCTGGTGACAGCACACTCCTTTCCATTCTATACATGTCATACCCTATTAACAATCTCCTGTCCCTTCCTCCCCAGTCCCCTCTAGTAAGAGGCCAGTAGGACAACACCCTGTAGATGCAAAGAAATGTACACACGATATGGTCACTCCGTGTCCCAGAGTCCAATCCATTCCTGTCCGAAGAGTTGACCTCAGTAGCGATTTATGATCAGGGGCAACATCAGGTCTAGTTCACATGCTTCCAGAGGTACTCCAAGGCCTTAGGACCACCAATTGTGGTCTTTTAGTGGAGTTCCTGAGATGCACCCCTCTTTTCCTCATGTTGCCACTGTGACTCAAAATTAAGTGCCCATCGTGGTTGTCGTTAGTGGTGGCTAGGCACCATCGGGTTCTTCTTGTCACATGTTGATATAGTTACCCATTCACGTCTCTCTGTCTTTCTGGCTCTTTTTCCCTCATATTGTTGTTGTCTGTGGTGATCATCCATCCCAGTTGAGATGGGACCATTTGGTGTACACTCGGATAGCAGCTTACTAGCTTTTAAGACCCCAGATGCCACTCATCAATATGTGATGAAGAAGACTCTGTTAGCAACAGGCTAGTTATGCCAATTGGCCTCCAGGTCCCCTGAGAGCACGATCCCCAGACCTCTGCCCCTGCTACTTTATCCTTGCAGATATAGGGTTAAGATTGGAAGAGTTTTCAGGTTACATTGAAGTCCAGTTAAAGTGATCCTCTTTCTAATATGTGCTGTCACTGCTTTCACCGAACCAAATTCTATCAACTATCTAATCTATAACCAATCTTATCCTCCCCTCCCCTCCCCTCCCTTGAAGCCATCAAAGAGTTTTTTCTTCTGTACATGAGTCTGTTTTTAAGTTCTTATAGTAGGGGTCTCATACCATGTTTGTCCTTGTGCCACTGACTGATTTCACTCAACATGTCTTCCAGTTGAAACCAGGTTATGAGATAATTTCTAAAACCATCATTGTTCTTTATAAAGCAACGGGTTTTTCAATGAAATACTAGCACACACAGTCCTATCATGTATACAAGACTAAATGGGCACATCAGACCAAAAATGACAAGAAGGCAGGGAAAGGCAGGAAAACTGGGTAAGTGAAAATGTTAATCCCAAGTTGACCATGGGAGACTGTTGACACATCTCAAGGTTGGCAACTAATTGTGTATCAATTGTTTAATGAAAAACTAATTTGCCTATAAACTTTCACCTAGACCATGATTAAAAAAAGAGAGAAAATGTGTTGAATTTCAACACAAACATTTCCACTTAGAAAAGCATGTTTAGTTCCATGAGTTAGTTGCTAATAATACTCTCACCACTGAAAGATAAGGCAACTTAAGGACAGAGAGGTTACTTAACCTCTCTTCCAAATGACAGAATTTGCACGTGAACTCTGGCATTTTATAGCTGAGCCTACACTTGTAATGAGGCTCCCTGCCTACCGTGGGATGGGGAAGACTTGTTCTGTTATCATCCAGTGCCTATCACATTTCTTGTCAGGTTAATGACTATTTTTGAACCATTGTTTACATGGAATATCAGTAGTGATGGAACACCTGCTAAGTGTGAAAAACTGGAACGGCATGAGTTGGAGGATAACACTGGTTAAACTTGAATGTCAATTCACTAGCTACTTTATTCACAGAGAACAGTTGGCATTGCAATATGCCTCTTGATCTTAATTCTGTGTTGAAGGAAATAGTGAAAATTAAAAAAGTATCTTAGGACACTGAATATACATATTCTCTAGCTTGCTTTGTGAAAAAATGGAAAATTCTTACATTGCAATAAAGAGGAATATATAGGTGTTGGTGCAGAGGATAAGAGGTAGGACTGCTAACAAAAAGGTCGGTAGTTCTAATCTACCAATCCCTTGTGGCAGTTCTACTTTGTTCTATAGAGTCACTATGAGTCAGAATTGACACAGCAGTAGAAAGTTTGATTTGACTTAATAAGCATTACTTCAGATTTTTAAATAAACATTCAAGATAAGTACAAGGCCTGGCAATTAAGTTCATGAACACATCCTAGAAAAAGTGCTAAATACCTCATTACTGAGGTATTTAGTCAGCTTCAAAGTAGTCCTCTTGGTAGGCTATACACTGACACCAGTACCTAGTCCACCCTTCAAAGCAATTTGGGATTTCTTTCTCCGGAATGGCCATCAGAACTGTCATCATATTACCCTTGACGTTCTTTATGTCATCAAAATGTCTCCCTTTCAATATTTTCTTTATCTTTAGGTAAAGAAAAATTCACTAGGGGCCAAATCAGGTGAGTAGAGAGGGTGTTGCAATACAATTCTTTGTTTACTGGCTAAAATTCCCTCACAGACAACTACGCAATGAAGTTTGCAAAGTTGCCACTGTGCCACTGTGGCCATTCCAGAAAGAGTTTCAAAATTGCTTTGAAGGGTACACTAGGAACTAGCATTGGTGCATAGCTGCCCAAGGGGAGTACATCAAAGGTGATCATAGTGATATTCAGCAATGAAGTATGTAGCACTTAGAACAATTAAGATCTCAGATTTAGTTGTCACATCTTGTGTATTTGTTTATTTCTCTGTTAAGTCTAACTAAAGCCATAAGATTCCACATGATTTTGTCAATTTTGAATCTAAAGGATATTTATCATCTCACATATGTAAAATCTATTACTTCAGGATGAAAATACTATAATTTTTAATGCTGAGGATAAGACAGCAGAATTTATTTTCACAGTAATTATTTTTCACTAGCTGGAAAAAAATTAATTGCCCATTACTGGACATATCTGTAAACTACTAAAACCAAATCTGTAGTAGAGTCAATTCTGACTCATAGTGATCCTGTAGGACAGAGGAGAACCACTCCATAGGGTTTCCACGGCTGTAATCTTTATGGAGACCAACTGCCACATCTTTCTCCCATGGAATAGCTGGTGGGTGCAAACCTCCTACCTGTTGGTTAGCAGCCTAGTATTTAACTGCTATTTCAATAAGGCTCTGATAAATTACACTAATATCAAATTCTATCCAAAATGCTTTCAGAGACCTACGTAACCAAGGAATGGATTACAAATAGCTATTGACAGTGTTTAAGTGTAAAGAATCTGTTACCTTGACACATTTAAAACAGTAAAATAAATAGTGATTGAGAAATACCACTGTAATTTCTGGGTTCATGTTTAATCAAATATCCAGAATTTCCTTTTAGAACTACCAAAAAATTGCTGTTTCTTTTTTTTAATTATTATTATAACTGAGTGAAAATGTGCATTCCCGTATAAATTTACACGCCCATCTATACGCAGCTTCCAGTGCTCTCCCTGCCCAGTGACAGCACACTATTCCTCTCTGCTCCATATATGTCTCATCCTCCCAACAGTCTCCTTTCTTTTTTTTTTGAATACTTTATTTTTACTGTTGTTGAAAATATACACAACAGAACATACATCAGTTCAACAATTTTTGTAGGTATAATTCAATGACACTGATTATACTCTTCAAGTAGTACAACCATTCTCCACCTTCTTTTCTGAACCGTGTCTGTCTCATTAGCCTAAATTTACTGCCTACTAATTTTCCTACCTGCTCTTTCAAGTTGCTATTGTCAATTCAATCCCATATAGAAAATTTTTAAAAGGAGCACAGTGCCTAAGGCCAGCAATTTTTACTAATTAAGCTAAGTTACTCTTTGGTTTAAAGACAACTTCAAGAGATATTTTTGGTTTAAGGTTTAAAAACAATCTCAGCACAATCACTTCAGGGGTTATCCAGACTCCATGGATCCAGAAATTCTTGATTTAATAAAAATTTGAAATTGCCTTCCACATTTTCCACCTTTGACCTGGATTCTTCTATAGAATCTTTGATCACAACAAGCAGGAATGGTAGCCAGGTACCACTTGATTCTACTGATCTCATGGCAAAGAAAGCTGTTATTCATGGAGCATTTAGCCTTCATTCCATTTTCTCTTCTTATTCCTAACTCTTCTTCTGTTGCTCCAGTCCAGTAGAGATCAGTTGTTCTATCTTCTATGGCCTCGTGCAAGCTTTAAAAACCCCAGGAACTAAGCAACAAACTGAGAGGTAAATCAGAACCACTAAACACTTTATGCCAATGGACTGGGATATCCCATGAAACTGTGACTCTAAACCTCCAAATCAAGGAACCAAATTTCATGAAGTGTTACTTGTAGCCTCAGCAGCAGCTCTTTTTCATTTTTGCTACTGTAGGTACACATTTGCCGGTTCAAGTTTTTACAGGTATAATAGGTCTGACAATTAAGTCAACAAATTTAATTGTTCTAAGTGCTATATGCCTCAATGCCCAATATCATTGTGGTCACCCTTGAAGTGCTCCTCTTTGGAAGCTATGCATGTATGCCACTACCTAGTCCACTCTTCAAAGCAATTTTGGTATGCTTTTTAAAATGCCCATTGTGCACAGTGCCTAGGAGGCAAGTCCATGAACTTAATTGTACAGTTGTCTCTGAGGGGTTATTTTAGCCAGTAAACAAACTACTTTTTTGGAACACCTTCTCTGCTCACCTGATCTGGCCCACAATGACATTTCCTTTACCCAAAGATAAAGACAATTTTGAAAGAATGAAATTTTGATGAAATTCAGGACATCAAGGGTAATACAATGACAGCTCTGATGGCCATTCCAGAAAAAGAGTTCCCAGATTGCTTTGAAGAACAGACTAAGAGCTGACATCAGTCAGTCCATAACCTCCCAAGGGAAGTACTTCAAAGATGACTGTCATGGGTTGAATTGTGTCCCCCCAAAAATATGTAGTTTCACTTAAAGGTTTAGAGTGGGGCTGTAAATTCCTGCATAGGATTACTTCCCTGCTCTGCTGTAAAGGGAGTTTCCCTGGAGTATGGCTTGTCCCAACCTTAATCCTTTCAGCCTGCAAGAGATAAAAGGAAAAAGAAACAAGGAGAATTGGGAACCTCGCACCATCAAGAAATCTACACCAGGAGAAGAGCACGTCCTTCAGACCTGAGGTTCCTACACCAAGATGCTCCCTGGACAAAGACTGATGCAATACTGGACTTTCCTCCAGAGCTGACAAGGGGAAAGCCTTTCCCTGGAGCGGACACCCTGAATATGGACTTGCAACCTACTGGACTGCGTAAGAATAAACCTTCCTTTGTTAAAGCCATCCGCTTTGTGATATTTCTGTTAGAGCAGCCCCAGCTGACTAAAACAATGACCTTAGTGATTTTCAACAGTGATTTCTGTAGCACTATTTTTAGGATGAGTTTGTCAATGTGATTGTCAGATTTCATAAAACTTGTTACATTATATATTATTATAATATAGTGTCATATTATGTCATTGTATATCAGTTGTAATTACTATTAGTCCTTAGTGCTGAAATGCTATTTTAGTTTTGGAAATATCTGAGGTGTCTTAAAAAAACATGGGTTCTGATTTTCTTCCAGTTTTCATTATTCTTATACTCTATGATCTTTGAGAAAAATTACCGATCTCAAATCCCTCTTCTGTGAACTGAGTAAAAAACTGTATATCAAAGTCCTAGAAAACAGGGAGACTGAGGTTGATAGGAATGGGACTATGCATAGAAGAGAAATTTCAGTGATGAAAAGAATTTGAATCCCAAACCTTCACTTATTAAATATCTTGGACAACTTCTTCCTAATCTCAGCATGGACATAGTGATATCAGCCTCTCCTCTTCTAAGATTCAACTCATTCACACCAGCTCAGTAGGCTTTGCCATATGGTGTTTCCCAGACTGCTAATGCCCCCCATCCTCTGTGCCTTTAATTTCTATTGACCCAGCTGACAACTCCTGGAACTGAACTACCTGCCAAGCCTCTTCTTTCCCAGTCTTCTTAATACCAAGCTCTTGTCCCAGTCTGAAGATCTCCTCTTCTTGGGCTCTTATTATCTACCACTTACAAACATCATTTAGTTTGGTCTGCTTCCCTTCAGCAGCCCTAAACTAATAGGTTAAACTCTGTTTCTTCTGTGTGACAAGGAGGTCCCTGACATGGAGACCCTAAAGAAGAATCTGACTATAGTAAATGAAGCTAAAATAGGGTTCAGATTTGAAATCCGTGAAACTAGTTCTTACTATTAAGAAGTGTAGTTTATCTTTCACTGTAACCAAGCCGAAAATCTAATGCAGTCAGTTTATTTCAAAGATGCTATTACATAACTGGAAATGCTGGTAGCATAATAGTTAAGCTCTACATCTGCTAACCAAAAAGGTTAGCAGTTCAAATCCACCAAGCACTCGTTGGAAACTGTACAAGGAAAATACTGCTCTGACCCATAGGTTAACTATAAGTCAGGATAGAGTCAACAGCAGTGGCTCTTTTTACATGGGGGCAGGGGAGAAGAAAGGGAAAGAAGAGGCTTGACAGGTGGTTTAGTTTCAGGAGTGGTCAGCTTGGTCAATAGACATTAAGGCCACAGAGGATGCAGAGAAGTGTACAACCCTGTGGGGCATTAGCAGTCTGGGAAACATTTAATTGCGACCACTCTGTGAACTCTTTATGGCAATTAAGCGGCAACTAATCAACAAAGCACCCATATCACTAAGAAATAGCTATGTCACCTTACCAAGCATCAGTCAGAATTTTTTTTGCTTGTTTTCAAAGGAGACTTAATCTGAACAGCTCAACTCTACAGTTTGTTAGCAAGCAGTCTTAAAACTTGGAAGTCGTCAGTCAATGTGATGCTACAAGGTAGGTTAACTTGTCAATAAAATCTCCTTAACCAATCATTATTAAGGTCCTACTTTATTTTTCTGCCTTTGAGAGAGAGTGATGTAGCTTTGCTTTGTAGCAGTGTATTAAAGACTCCCTGTCACTTAGTGGATTCTGACATGTCTTTCACCTGGTGCACACTAGCATAATGCCTTACTGTAATAATTGTCACTATCTTTGTTTTGGCCTAATAAAAATCTCTTGATTAAATTTGATTCAAGGGTATTTTTCTCCTATGATATCACAAAGCCTGTGTTAAAGACTGAGCTGAGGGTTGATCAGTGGGAATATCATGCCTCACGGGCTGTCAGGACCCCCAAGACCTCTCCTGCCTGTCTCTGATTGTTAATGCTCAAAGCTAGACATGTTTTCTCAAATCTTTCTAAATCTACATGTATGAATAGAAGAGGAGTTAGTGAGGAATGTGTCTTAGGATTCCTAACATACCATCATCACTTAGGAGAGCAAGAAAGCCACTATCTATGGAGAATATGTTGACATGGGTCTTGAAGTAGGGAGCAAGGAGGTCACTATGAGATGAAGCAGTCCATAATTGGCTGAGGCCAGAGAAGAAAGGGTTCAAAAGTGTGCTGTAGCTCTCGCTTGGTAGAGTCTCTGTCTACATACCTTTGAGCACTTTAATAAGGGTATACAAGTCTCTCTGGTTCTTTCAGAACTTTTGCCTCTCATCAGGCTGCTACCGATGCCCAGAGTTTGCTGATGAACTTGTAACTATTATTATCCCAGCTCATATTCTGATGGCACACCTCACAAATGGCAATGTCTCCAGTGCTTCCTGTAGGATTGTGCTCTAATTCCCCTCCAAGAATTTGCCTTTCATCTCATCCTAGCTTGACCCTCTACCATTCCTTGTCCCACCTTTTCATTCTCTACCAGAATTTCTTGAGAACATTTCCTGATAGCACATTCGCAGAAACTCAAGGATTTCTGGAGGGAGGATCCTAGCTAAGACCTCTCAGTGCATAAAGGAGGAAAAGCTGGGTGAGTGAGGAGGAGTGCTGAAGAGGGGGCTGGTCAGACACAAGCTCATCCACTTCAGTGACTCTCCTATGTCCAATCTCTTCTGCTTGGAAATGTTGGAGGGATCAAGCACCCACAGACAGCCTAAGGTCTACCTCACAAAACTCTACTTAATGTGCACACTACTGGTTTTTCTCTCCACCAAAAACTGGTGTGAAATTATGCTCCATATTAGTGAAAACTGTAAAGTACTTAGGTGATCTCAGTCCTCATAGAGCTAAAAATATCTACATCTGTATAAACACAGTTTGTTTTTGTTTTGCTTTTGTAACTTTTGATTCAAAGGTTTTGCCACAAAGTAGGCAGAGCCTGAAAAATATTACAGTCTGACTCGTGTTAGCTAATGTTATACAGATTTAGAAACACAAATTGGCCAAGACACAGTTTTTCAAAATTGCTATGCAATAATCTAATGTTAATTTCTCTGCTGCAATTACATTTGAATCTGGCACTAAACAATGAGTAAATCAACTTTTTAATAGCCTTTTTTAGCCTGTTCCTATGACTGAATTACACACAATTCTCATGATGCTCTTAATTTCAAAACTCATTTCCTATCATAGTGCATACCATTTTTCTGAATGTCCCCTCATGATTTTGAGGCTGCTTTTATATTTGATTCCTCGAACACCTGATTCAGTTAGACTACATCATGTGAGGAAAACTTAGGTCACATACAGCTGTTCGACTTTCTAATAGATAGATAGTTTACAGGATCTATGGAGACAAAACTTATTAAGATGGAAATGGAGAATTTGCATTTATTTCACATACAGTGATGGCTGGACTCCAACCTAGTTTCAGAACCTCTCAAAACTCTTTTTCATTTGTTTTATTTGTAACAATTTTTTTTAGTCATGCTAGGTTTATAATCCATTGATTTCCTATTTTGTACAACTGGCCTAATTTCTCTCGATAATGTCCTTTAATATTCCCTAAAATGCGTTTGAAGATTATTTGTTAAATGTCCTTAATAAAACTTATTTTTACTAGCTTTGGAACGTCTAAAGGACTTATCTGACTAAAGTATACAGCAAGAATCATTACATATGCACAGCTATCACTTCTTTATGTCCTTGGAAGATAATGCCTCCCTTACCGAAAAGAAGGAGCTTTTTCCTTTCATGATCTCCCACTACACCTGTAGAAAGAATTCATCCACTGAAGTTTGCCCAAGGCACTGTCAAGCAAGACAAGCGATAGTCCCCTGGAGAAGGAGATGGAAAAATGAGTTCTGTGATAAGCCTTCTTGGCATATGCATAGTGCTTATCCCACTTTTGGTGTATGCAACTGCATTACCATTCAGGTAGTCCTATCGTGAATTCTAAACAGGGGGCTGTAGGACTGGAGGTAGAAATCAAAGCTTCATTAAAGGTATACTCCATTCCTCCCACTCCTCATAGCTGCTTATCACAGTCCTGGTAAGGACACCTAGCCTCCCAGTGATGACCAAGACTATGACAGCCCTTACGGACAGAGGGGAGAAAGATGGAGTGGTAGCAATGTGTTCTGAGCCTCCTGCAATCCACACAGGGGAAGCTTGCCCAGCCACTTTGACAGGAATATTTTAATATTCCAATAGCAAAATTGGGCTTTGAAGCATGAAGTCAATGTGGAGTTAAGACGTGTTTTCTTTTTACTTTTTCTGTGTTTTATGTAACAATATAACTAGGACAAAGACTCTTGGAGACTCACAGCTGCAACCTGTATGAGCCAGATGGGGGTCGTTGTTACTGAAAGAGGATACGACCAGTCGATCCTATTGACGTACTCACTAGCTGTGTGATCCTGGCCTGGGTCCTCCCATCTACGGAAGCCAGAGGTTTAATTTGTTTTAGGATCTGGTGAGACCACACCTAAGAATAGAAGGATTAGTCTCCTACATACATCCTTTAAACTGCTCAAAGAAACCCATCACCAGAGAAAGATGCAGATTCCATTCCTTTTTGATGTTAGGCTGAGCATAAAGGAAACCAAGAATTGTGTTCTGTTCAATTCAGCAAACACACTCTGAAAACCTCCACTGCCCAGATTAGTACCAAGTGCTGCCAAAAGCAGCAGTTATTGAAAGTAGGCTCTGAGGTTTGGGGAAATTTGTGGAGCGGGAGTACCCTCAGGGTCACCATGGAGCGTAGGATGCAGGATCCAGCAGGGGCATTGAACTGTGATGCAATCACCTCAAGCCCTTAGACATTGGTAGAGGGGCCTGGAACTGGAGTCGCCATGAATTGGAATTGACTCATGGCAATTGATTTACTAGTAACTACGTGAGAATGGTAAAAGGAGAGAGGAGGAAGAAAGAAGACTAAGAATCGCAGAAAGTTCTGCTGTCTACAAATCTACTTATAGTATGGTAGTGGTACTCAGGAAATGAGACTGGGAAATCAGCTAATTCATTCATTTGTAAAAATGTATTCTATAAATTCTGGTTTACTACAGTGTCTTTCAGAAGATAGAATAATAGCTCTGGGTAGTATTATTTGTAAGTATAGTGCATATATGAGGTCTGACAAATAAGTTCACAATATTGCCACCAGGCACTTACATTGGCAGCACTGTACAAACAACCCGGTAAGTTTCATAACCTTGGAATATCAGTGTCACAGATGTGTTTGTGTCAATGTGTGGCATTCATTACTGTCGTTGGGTGTGTTTGTGTGCTTCTGTGAGAATGTCAGAGCTTGCATTAGAGCAACAAATAAACATTAAATTTCTTGTTAAACTTGGCAAGAGCAGAAATGATATCAAGGACATATTAGTCTAAGTTTATGGGGATAATATCTGAAGAAAACAGCAGTGTACAAATGGAATAAATGTTTTTCTGAGGGGAGAGAAAGTGTCACTAATGGATAGGTCAGGGCAGCCAGTAACAAGCAGAAGTGACAAAGAAACACTGCAAAAATTTATCGAATTGTGTGTCAAACTTGTCAGCTGACTGGGAGAAGCATAGCAGACCAAGTAAACACCAATAGAGAAACAGGAAAATCTTAACTGAAAATCCTGGCATGAGGAAGTTGTGGGTAAAAATTGTCTTGAAGGAGCTCACTCATGAACAAAAGCAGAGTTGAAGTTTGCCAAGACCTTTTGGAGAGGCAAGACAATGTTTTGGACCGTGTTATCACTGGTGATGAAACATGGGTGGTGTACCAATATGACTCTGAAACAAAGTGTCAAAGTGTACAATGGAAGCCAACCAATTCTCCACAATCAAAAAAGTTACATCTGTCAAAATCAAGAGTCACAATGATGTTGCTAATCTTTTTTGATATCAGAGGAATTGTTCATTACAAATTTGCACCAATTGGACAAACAGTTGATTGAGTTTACTATTTGGAAGTGCAGAGAAGTCTGTGTGAAAAAACTTAGATGAAAATGACCTGAACTTTTTGCCAACAACTCATGACTCTTACACCACAGCAGCACACCAGCTCACATAGCACTGTTTGTGAAAGAGTTTTTAGCCAGTAAACAAATAACTGTATGGAATACCCTACCTATTCACTTGATATGGCTTCCTATGGCTTTTTTCTTTACCTGAAAGTAAAGGAAACATTGAAAGGAAGATATTTTAATAAGATTCAGGGCATTGAGGGTAATATGATGACAGCTCTGATTGCCATTCCAGGAAAAGAGTTCCAAAATTGCTTTCAAGGGTAGAGTAGGAGCTGGTGTTGGTGCATAGCTTCCCAAGGAGAGTACTTCAAAGGTGGCCATAGTGACATTCAGCAATGAGTTATGTAGCACTTTTTCTAGGATGAGTTTATGGACTTAGTTATCAGACCTCATACTTAAGTTCTAATTTCCAGAATTGCTATTATGTGAAAAGAAATTATGATTCAACTGAAGTTTCTGTTCCATATCCTATAAGCATTCTAGTACCTTCTCTAATATGTATTAAGATGTCCACAAGGATTATATTATTCCATTTGCCTATTACTCTTCAAATTCTTGCTTCCTTGAATTCTGGTCACTACTCAGTCAGAGCCATCAAAGCTGTTGTTCTCACTCCATGTGACTTCACGAGTAAACAGAGCAGTGTCCTTCAGAGAAGTGAATTTTCCCAAGTTCACAATGACTAGTGCATGGCTAACCAGATTCAAAACAAGTCCTGCCTGATCCCAAGCCTTTCTAAGTAATCTTTATACCGCTGATGGATTTGAAGGAGAAAAATTCTTAGCACTAGGTAGAGATGGAAACTCTGGTGACGTAGTGGTTAACTGCCACATCTGCTAACCAAAAGGTCAGCAGTTCAAATCTGCCAAGCACTCCATGGAGATTCTACAAAGCACTTCTACTCTAACCTACAGTGTCTCTATGGATAGGAATCAACTCTGCAGCAGTGGGTTTGGTTTCGGTTTTTTGGTTGTGTAGAGATATCAGTGAGTTTTAATGCTTAGCATGACTTTTAAAGAACCTGTAATACAAAGCATGCATTCATTTTTCAGAATTAAATGTGAGATAAGAAGTGGTGTGCCTGTCGCTGAGTAACTATAAAAATATTTGAACAAATTCATTTCTCTGATTCATACGGCATGTCTTTTTAAGACATGAAGCATCATCTATAAGAGTCACTTTAGCAACAATTTCTTCAACAACGTAATGTCTTAAATGCTTATAATTTGACTACTAATTCATAAACTATTTTCCTTTAAAAAGTCAGAGTAAATAAACTGTTACAATTTCAATTATATGATTGTTTTAGTCATCCATTGCTGCTCTAACAGAAATACCACACAGTGGATAGCTCTAACAAAGGCAAGTTTATTCTTACACAGTCCAGTAGGCTACAAGTCCAAATTCAGGATGTTTGTTCCAGGGGAAGGCTTTCCCCCTTGTCAGCTCTAGAGGACAGTCCTTGTGTTGCATCAGTCTTCACTCAGGGAGGATTTAGGCACAGGAACCTCAGGTCTGAGGCACACACTCTTCTCCTGGTGCTGCTTTCTTGGTAGTGTGAGGTTCCCAACTCTCTGCTTGCTTCTGTTTCCATTCATCTATTGTAGGATAAAAGGTGATGCAAGTCATACTCCAGAGAAACTCCAATGGAGCAGAGAGGTGACCTTAGGAAGGGATTTTCATTCCCACCCTAATCCTCTCTACCATGATCTATTCTGTTAACTACAGTCAGAAATTAGGATTTACAGAATAAGAAAATCACAAAATGAAGGGCAGTCACAGAATACAGGGAATCCTGGCCCAGCCAAGTTACTACATATATTTTTGGGGGGACACAATTCAATCCATGACAATGATAGTAACAGGACAGAGTCTCTTTTGACTCTATGGACAGGATGAAAGAAAATAAAACATGTGGCTATGTTTAGTGTCTGAGGTATCTAGCACTGCTTTAACAGAAATATCACACATGGATGGCTTTAATAAACAGTGTAGGCAGCTAGAGGTCTGAATTCAGGGTGTCAGATCCCAGGGACAGCTTTCTTTCTCTCTTGAGTCTAGAAGGTCCTTATCACCCATCTTCCCCTGGACTAGGGGTTTCTCAGTACCAGGATCCTGGATCCAAAGCATGTTCTGTTCTTGGTTGTTGCTTCTTGGGAGTAAGAAAATCCTCTCCTCTCCTCTCTGCTCACTTTTTTATATCTCAAAGCAGATAGACTCAAGATACAATCTAATCCTGTAGACTATGTCCTGCCACATTAACATAGCTACCTCTAATCCTGTCTCATTAACATCATAGAGGTAATGATTTATGATACATAGAAGAATCACATCTGATTATAAAATGGAGGAACAACCACACAATACTGGGAATCATGGCCTAGCTATGTTGACACATATCTTGGGGGAATACCATTCAATCTATGATACTTAGTGTATGTCAGAAATGGCTCCTCTTTAATATGTTTCATGAAAGATTTAGGAAAAAATCCTCTGCCATGTGTTTATTTTGTCTGACCTCTAGTAGAAACAACAACAATGATTTTTATTATCAATTTAAGGTCTGATTGTATTTTTTTTCCAATTATTCTTCTTTGACATACACAGATATTAGCAAGTGAATACAGAGAAAAATTTCACAAGAAACCAGGAAATAAAATATTTCATTAAAAACTTTCTGTGCATCTATAGGACATCATCCTGCTGACCTCTGGCTGGAGTAAGGGGAGTGGGTGAAGAGGAGGGGAAAGGAGACTGTTGGGAGGATGAGACATGTATGGAGCAGAGAGGCAACACAAAGAATAAAAAGGGGTGCATCCTGAGATCTCCACTAAAAGACCTCAATTGATGGTCCAGCGGTTTTGGGGTTCCCCTGAGAGCATGGCCCCGGCCCTGATGCTGCCCTTACCCATAAATTATAACAAAAGTCTACTCTTTGGACAGGAATGGATTGGACTTGGCAATGCAGAGTGACCATATATTGGATGCACTTTATGGTTCTATACATCTATAGGATATCATCCTGCTGACCTCTGGCTGGAGGAAGGAGAGTGGGTGGAGAGGAGGGGAAAGGAGGCTGTTGGGAGGATGAGACATGTATGCAGCAGAGAGGAATAGTGTGCTGTCACTGGACAGGGAGAGCAGTGGAAGCTGCATATAGGTGGGCATGTAAATTTATACGGGAATGTACATTTTCACTCAGTCGTAATAAAAAAAAAAAAACATGTTTTTAAATACACAGATTTGTCAGCAGCTATTTCTCCGTGTAGTAAATTCTTTTTCCGTCTCCTTTCAGTATCGCCATTATAATTTTCCAAAAACTTATATATTTTTATAAAAATGTCATCACTGCACACATGATTACAAAAGGCAATCTCATCAGAAAAACTTTTCTGGTAAAAGAATTGCAGCTATTTGGAAAACTTAGCATTAGATAGTCTCGCCGAAAATAAAGTTGGAAGTGAAACTCATTTATAATTATAAATGCCAATTTCATTTCTCAGAATGGAGGGGTTGTTAGTTAAATGTAAGAAAACTCAACAGTTTTTACACATTCCCCAGCTCGGTCTTTTACGTTGAATTTCCTGAAACAATGAGAACTAGCAAGGACCAAACAAACACCAAGAAAAGGAAGGATATGGTCCAAGGAGAGGAGGGCCCCGGGATGGCTATGTTTCAATGCGCTAGTAAGAAGATAGGGTAAGACAGCATTCAGTCTTCACTTTGTGCCTTGGCTTGGGAGTGTGGCACAAGAAGGCATCATCGCATTTTGTAGTCCTTCCATTTAAAAGAGCTGCTGCTTCTGTAATTGACTCAAAGGAAGCCCAAGCACCTGCAATGCCTTTAAAATGAGAATGTACAGAAAGAGGAAAATAGCATAAAAAAAAATTGGCTGTTTAAGGAATGGAGAAGAGAGACCCACAAAGAAAAACGACCACAAGCCAACCATCAGAAACAGGGGTACTTTGCTGGAGGAAAACGGTGTCAAAGAATCCAAGCAAGCAGATTTTAAGTAGCAAGAAACTATTAACAATATGAAATGCAGCAAAGAGTTCCTACATGAAAGTAATGTTTATCTGTCCTTTGAATGAGACCATCTAAAGACCATTCAGAACCATTGCTGGAGCACTAGCAGCATCGTGGGATAAGGGAAGAATGTCAGATGGACACACAGAACCAACAAAGTGAGAGAACATTTGACAAAGAAAGAAAGGAGACAGTTGAATAGCTGGAAGACTTCCGTTTGTGTTTCTTATTTTAGGATAGTTTTGTTTCTTATTTTAGGATAGAAAAGACTTGAAGATAATTACAGACCGAGAGGAAAGAACTAGCGAGTAGCATAGGTTGTATCAAGAAATGTCCTTCAGGAGATTGTTGGGAGGGTATGACATGTATAGAATGAACAGGAGCAGTATGCTGTCACCAGGTAGGGAGAACAGCAGAAGCCGCACATAGGTGGGCATGCAAATTTATACTGGATTGTACACTTTCACTCAATCATAGTAAATAAATAAATAAGAAATGTCCTTGAATAACAGTTTTTACAGTGTTTTAAACTAGTTTCTCTACTTTCTTCTATCTACATTGTACATCGCTACTACCACACTCATAGTGTTACTTTCCTGTAGTGATTATGATTTGATCAATTAATCTCTGCTTATTAAAGTCTGTCTGAGTTATCTAGTATTCTGATTAACCCTATAAAAGAAATACCACAGGCAGATGGCTTGAATAAAGAAAAATTCACTATCTCACATTCTAGTAGACTAAAAGTCTGAATACAGGGCCCCAGCTCCAAGGGCAGGCTTTCTCTTTTTATCAGTTCTGGGGGAAAGTCCTTGTCATCAATCTTCCCTTCTCAAAGAAGGAACCCTAAGTCCAAAGGAAAGTCTATGCTCCTAGTACTGTTTTCTTAATGGTATGTGTTTCCACTCATCTCTCTGCTCATTTATCCCTATTATATCTCAAGAGGTTAGTTTTAGATAAAACTCAAACATATGTGTTTGTTCTGTGTCATTAACATAATTTCTGCTTATCCCACCTCATTATCATAGAGATAATATTTACAACACGTAGGAAAAACACATCAGATAACAAAATGATGGACAGTCACACAATACTGGAAATTATGGGCTAATTAAGTTGATAAATAGTTGAGGGGAAACAATTCAGTCTGTGACATTCTACTCTTTGGCTTCCAAAAAATTATATCCTTTCTACATGTAAAACATATTCACCCCATCATATCATAATCAAAGTTTAATTGAACTCTAAGTCCAATATCAAAAATTTCCTCTTCATCTGTGGAATTTAGTTATCTGCTTCCAAAGGTGCAATGTTGCAACGGGAAGGTACAAGCTAGACATTTCCATTACAAATAGGAGACATTGAAGGAAAGGAGGGACAGCAGGCACCAAGCAAGTCAACAGAACATACTATACTGTCCCCAAAGTCTTGAGAATAATCTGCTGTTCTCTGAGACCATTTAGGCAATGACCCTGCCCTCTAAACTCTGGATGTTAGCTGCACTCTCCAGAGTTTGGGTGAAAGTCCCTTGTCCTGGGCTTCAGCTCTGCTTTCCATGCCCACTAGAACAGCAATTCTGCTCCAACAGCTTTGGGCAGCTTCATTCTCCTAGTCCATCTGAGTGGTGACTCCATGCTTTGAGATCCCAGAATTCAGGGCTACACTTTGTGATCGAAGCAGTTCTGCTTCCTACGTTCCTTATCTCTTCAGCTTGTACTTGTTGGTCCCTTAGCCTGTTGGCCCTTCAGGTCCCTTCATCTCCTTCTGCTCTGCTAGTGCAAGGTTCCAAAGCTTTGAGGTTCTCCCAATTTAAGTGTGTGAAGGCATCCCACTCCACCAGGAAACTTCCTGCACAAAGTCAGTCAGTTCTCTCTCTCTGAGTCATCTCCAGTGCTGTCTTCTCTCACTTGTCTTTTGGTTCAGTTGTTGATGATTGTCTGCTGCTCCATTTCTAGTGTAACAGTTCTTCTCACTTCCTTCAGTATCCTCACAAGAATTGTCTTTGATGTCCATAATTCCACTAACAGTCTCTGCAAGGAAATCTGGGTTTTTACTTTAAAAAAAGCATTGCCATCAAGTTGATTCTGACTAATGGCAACCCTATAGGACAGAGTTTAACTGTTCCATGTAGCTGTAGCACTTAACTATTACCTCACTAGGGTTTCCTTTTGTTCCTATTCCAGGTTATTTACTACTAGACATTTTAAAACTTTCCCATCCTGTACCCTTTGACAGTTTCAAAATCACTTCCACATTTTAGGTGTCACTGAAACACAGTCATTAATGTAACTTATTGTTAATAGCATCTCACTGGATAACTTGATATTATTGAACTTATTATTTGTAACTTGTAGCTATTATAGACGATCCAATCTTGATTGAGGGGGTGGTTTCATGGATTATATAAATTTTAAAGTTATAAAATTGCATACTTTAAATATGTGGGATTTATTATATATTGATTACACTTCAAGAAAGATATTGGCAAATATCTGCTTGATAGATCAGCCTGACTGGCATATCATCTCTTTTCAAGGAGTGTGCTAGTACTGTGAATTCCCACACTACATTCAAATTTTTAGAAGTCAGGTTGCTATTCAAAGAATACTTCATTTATGCTTGAATAATATACTCATGTACCACACAGCACTTTATATTTCACAACAAATTATTGTATCCATTCCAAAGAAAGGTGATCAACAAAACACAGAAATTTTCAAACAATATCATTAATACCACACACAAATGAAACTTTGCTAAAGATCATTCAAAAGCAGTGGCAGCAGTATATTTACAGAGAACTGCCACAAATTCAAGCCAAATTCAGAAGAGGGCAGAGAAAGAACAATATCATTGTTGATGTTAGATGGCTTAAAGAAAAAGATACCACAAAGATGGTTACCCGTGTTTTATTGATTACACAAAGGTATTTATGTGAATTGTAACAAATCATGGAGAGTATTGTGGAGAAGGAGAATTTCGGAATCTTAGTCGTGCTCACAAGGAGCACATACATAGACTAAGAGATAGAGTGGTTCCAACAGAACAAAGGCATGCTGTGTGGTTTAAAATCAGGAAAAGTGTGCATCAGCACTGTATTCTTTCACCACACCTACTCAATCTGTGGGCTGAACAAATAATCAGAGAAGCTGGACTATATGAATACAGCATTAGAATTGGTAGAAGACCCATTTAACAATCTGTGTTATGCAGATGACACAACCTTGCTTGCTGGAAGTGAAAAGTACTTGAAGCACTTACTGACTGAGATCAAAGGCCAGTCTTCAGTAAGGATTACACCTCAACATCCAGAAAACATAATCCTCATAGCTGGATCAGTAAGCAACATCATGATAAACGGAAAAAGTTTGAGGTTGTCAAAGATTTCATTTTACTTGGCTCTGCAATCAACACCTGTGGAAGCAGCAGTCAAGAAATCTAAAGATGAGCTGCATTGGGAAAAGCTGCTGTAAAAGACCTCTTTCAAGTGTTGAAAAGGAGTTGTGTCAGCTCAAAGATACCGTAGCTTGGGACAGGTACAACTTAGTCTTCAAAGTGCTTTCATTTGCCTGTTGAATCTTCTCTATAACCATAGCACGTTTTGCTATTTTGGGGGGGTCTTTTTAGTGTTCTGTGTATAGGTCATTTATACCCTTGCTTAGATTTACAGATTTATTCCTATATATTTTATCTTTTCAGGGGCTATCATAAGTGGCTTTTTTTTATTTTCTGATTTCCTTTTTGAATTTCTCTTTTTTGGTGTACAGGATTTCAAATGATTTTTGTATGTTGATCTTGTATCCTGTTACTCTGCTCAATCATTTTTATTAGTTACAGTAGTTTTCTTGTGGAATCTTTAGGGTTCTTTATGTGAAAGAACAGAAACCCTGGTTGCGTAGTGGTTAAATGCTACATCTGTTAACCAAAAAACTCGATGGTTCAAATCTGCCACATGCATCTTGGCAACTCTATGAGATGGTTCTACTCTGTCTTATAAGGTAACTATGCTGAAATCTACTCAAAAGCACTGGATTTGGTTTGGTTTTTATGTACAGATCATATCATATGTAAATAGAGATAGATCTGCTTCTCCCTTTCCAACTTGGATGTCCTTTGTTTATTTTCCTCAATTCATTACTCTAGCTAGAATTCCCTGCACAATGCTCTATAGGAGAGATGATAAAGAGCATCCTTATCTCATTTCCATTGTTAGGGAGAACACTTTTTGCCCCTTTCGTTTGAGAATCGTGTTGCACGTTGATCTTGTACAGACAACCTTCATTATGCTGAGGAATTTCCCTTCTATTCTTCTTTTATTGAAACTTTTTATCTGGGATGAGTTTTGGACTTTAATGAATGCTTTTTTATTTGTAGATTGAGATTATCACGTAATTATTTTGTTTTATTTACATGGTGGATTATTTTGATTTATTTTCAATTGTTTTCAATGTTGAATCATCCTTGCTTACCTGGTATGAACCCCACTCTATTGTAGCGGGTTTTTTTTTGTTTGTTTCGTTTTTGTCATTGTTTGTTTGTGATATGATGCTACATTCTGTTGGCCAGAATTTTGTTAAGTTTTTTGGCATCTACATTCATGATAGATCATGATCTGTGTGTGTGTATCTGTGTTTGGTTTCTTCATGTGGCTTTTGTATCAGGGTTATGCTGGCTTCATAGAATGAATTCAGGAGTATTCCTCTCTTTTCTATGCTCTGAAATAGTTTGAGTAATACTTGTGAAATATTATCTATGAATATTTAGTAAAATTCTTACGCAAAGCCATCCATGCCAGAGCTTTTTTTTTGCTTGCTTGTTTGGTTTGGAAGGGGTTTATTGTTTGTTTGTTTATTTATTTGTTTCATTTGTTTCTTTATTTTTAATTAATTTTTCCCTATTTTGCCTTATTATGAGTCTGTTCAGATTTTCTCTCTCAATTTGTGTTAGCTTAGGTGGGTAGTGTGGTTCTAGAAATTTGTCCATTTCTACTGGGTTCTTAAATTTGTAGAAGCACAATTTTTCATACTAGCCTGTATGATCCTTTTTATCTCAGTTTGGTCTTTTGTAATGCCCCCACATCATTTCTTATTTGGGTTATTCACTTCCTCTCCTGTTCTTTTGTTGGCTGGGCCAGTGGTTTGTTGATTTTGTTGATCTTTCCATAGAATCAATTTTTGGTCTGGTAGATTATTTCTGTTTGTTTTCTGTTCTCTATTTCACTTATTTACACTCTAACCTTTATTATTTTCTTTATTCCTTTCTTCTTTCCTGTCTTCCCATTGCCTTCTTGACAAGATAGCTTCTCCCAAGTAGTCAGAACTTACTCTTTTGAGTGTGTGTGTGTGTGTGTGTGTGTGTGTGTGTGTGTGTGTGTGTGTGTGTGCATGCGCATGCATGTGCACACACTTTAGGTGAAAGTTTATAGCTCCAGTTAGTTTCTCATATAAAGAGTTATACACACATTGTTATATGACCCTAGTCAATATCCCTGAATTGTGACAGCACACTCCTCCTTTCCATTCTAGACTTCCCATGTCCATTCAACATACAGCTCTAATCTGTATCTGTCTTCTCATCTCACGTCCTAACAGAAGCTACCCATTCAGTTTCCATGTATCTGCTTGAACTAAGAAATGTATTCTTTACAAGTATCATTTTATGTATTATAGTCCAGTCTAATCTTTGAAGATTTGACTTCAGAAATGGTTTTAGTTCTGGCTTAACAGAGAATCTAGGGAGCATGCTTTCTGGGGTCCTCCAGTCTCAGTCAGACTACCAAGTGTCTGGACTTTTTATGAGAATTTGAATTCTGCACATTGACCTTTTCTCCTAGTCCATCAGGGACTCTACTGTGTTGCCTGTCAGGGTGGTCATTGATATCTGGCACCATCTAGTTCTTCTGGTCTCTGGCTGATGGAGTCTCTGGTTTGTTTTGGTTGTTTTTGTCTTTTGGGCTGATATTTTCCAGGTGTCTTTGGTGTTCTTTCTTCTCCTTTCAGAGCTTACTCTTATTGCTTCCCCTTTGTATGTGACTTTTCATTTTTCTCAGGTTGCTCTCAGGATTCTTTCTTTCTGTGATTTTGGCATGTGTGATTATGATATGTCTTGGTGATTTTTTTTTTTTTTGGAGACTTTTCCAGTGCTATGTTTGTTGAGCTTCTTAAATGGTTAGCTTTTCATCTTTCATGATATCTGGGGAGTTTTTTGCCATCAAATATTCAACACCGTTCTCTGTTTTCCATTTTCTCCTTTGTTCTGGAACACAGTGATGCACACATTTTGTCTTTTGCTTGTGTCACTCATAATTTCTAGGTTTTCTTCATTCTTTCCTCTGGGTTTACCTCAAAGTAGCATTCATGGATTTCTCAATCTCTCTGCTTCTTTTTTCCATTGTTTTAAATTTGCTCAGGCAAGTTACTACTGAGTTGTCCGTTTCTGAAATTTTGTTATTTACCTTTTGGATTTCCAGTTGCTAGTTTTGTATGATTTCAAGTCATTTATTTTGATGTTGTCTTATTTTCCTGAATTATTCTGTTGCTTTGTCTGTACTTCCTTGATTTGGCTGTTTTCATTTGTTTTGTCTGTTTTCTATGATCTCTTTCCTAATCATTTTGAAAGCCCAAAATATTAATCTTTTGGATATCATGCCAGGTAGTTCCACTGACTTTCCTTCATCTATCAGGTGATCTAAGGTTTTATTGTGATCGCTTCTGGAGCCCTCTTGTCCTGATTTTTTATGTGTTTTGGTATTGCCTGCTGTCTTTGAGACATTAACATATTTTCTTTATTTTTTATTTGTACATTCATTTGTTTCGTCTTTGTCTTGAACTGAATTTTGTCCCCCAAAAATCATATATAGAAATTTGGCTGGGCTGTGATTAACAGTGTTATGTGACTGCCCACCATTTTGTGATTTTCCCATGCTATAAATCCTAATCTCTTACTGTGGGTAATAGACAGCATTATGTTAAAAGAGGATTGAGGTGGGACTGCAACACCCTTATTAAGGGAGTTTCCCTGGAGTGTGCCTTGCACCACCTCTTATCCTTTAATCCTATGAGAAATAAAAGGAAGAGTAGGCAAGCAGAGAGTTAGGAACCTCATACCACCAAGAAACGGCACCAGGAATAGAGCATATCCTTCAGACCTGCGGCTCCTGTGCCAAGATGCTCCCTGACCAGAGATGGACGCAACATAAGGACCTTGCTCCAGAGCTGACAAACAGGGGAAGCCCTCCCGTGGAGTGGACATACTGAATTTGGACTTGTAGCCTACTGGACTGTGTGAGCATAAACTTTCCTTTGTTTAAACACTGTGAAGCCATCCACTTTGTGGTATTTCTGTTAGAACGCACCAGATGACTCAAACAGTCCTGTTTCTTTGTTTTGTTTGATATGTCAGCATAGGTAGGCCGGGCCTATTTTGCTGTTTGCTTATCTGTGGGTATGATCACCCTCACCACTTTGTTCAGTTTGACAGAGCAGCAGCAAGCAGGGTGATAATGTTTAGCTATACACTGATTTGGTGATGTGGCTGAGAGCAGGGTGGGCAGAGGTAGCCTGCTTCCTGATATCTACCCAGTGGTATGAGAATGTTAACAGACCCTTGTCAAACAGGTGTGGGTTTTGGAAATGGAGTTATACAGGCTTGTTTCCCTCTGTTCAGCAGCTGGTCTAGTAGTGAGATAGCAAGGAGCAAGGTTTCTGAGCTCTGGAAACTTTCTAACTAAAGCGGCATGATAAGGGATGGTGGGAATGGGCTGTGGTGTATGGGGCTAGGTGGAGAGCAGAAAGAAAAGAGAAATAAAGACAATGAGATTAAAAGAGGGTAGCCTGTGGCTGGAGACGTGGTGGACCTGGGGACTGGAAAGAAGGGTGGGAGATATATTATGGGGCTAGGTAAGAGGTAGAAATAAAAAAGGAGATGGTGGTGCAGTGGGGTCCTGCAGGTAGGGTTGGCCAGTGCGCCAGTGCTACTCTATCTGTGCTGGCATAGCAGAGGCAATCACGAACTGAGGGAGGGGGACAAACATGGCCAAGTGGGTAGGAAAATGTAAAGTAAGAAGGGAAAGTTTTAAAAAATATCTGCACAGTCAGGACTAGCAAATGGGAATGGGGCAGACCCAGGTACAGGTGGAAAAGAGTGGGGGAAGGTGATGTACTAAGCTAGTTGGAAGGAAGAAATAGAAGGAAAAAAATAACAATGTGGTAGGGGCTGTAGGTGCACGAAGAGCAGAACTGGGGCTGCAGCGACCAGGTGCACCATTGGCTACAGTGGTAAGGTGGGGTCAGTAGGAGTAAAGGAGGTGGTGAATGGCGTTAGAATGAAGGGAGAAAGAAAATGAAGAAAGAGATAAGAAAAAAATGGTGGTATGGTAAGAGCCAGCAGGTAGGGGCAGGGTTGACCCAGGACAGTGGTGAATCAGTGGCTCTCTAAGCAGTTTACTTTCAGATGGCCACTAGCTCTGTCTTGTATTACTGAAGGCTGGGAAATACATGTTAAGCTCACCAGCAGGACTGTAACTCAGTCATGGGAAATTTGAGGTGTTCACGGATTTTTCTGGGAAATATGCACAGTGGTCTGTCTTATAAAATCTGCTTCAGCTTTCAGAGAGATCTGTCAGGACAATAGAAACAAAGAATAATTTTTTTAAAAAAGAAAAAGAGACCTTTTTACATACCTCAAGGTGAAAAATACTGTTATTGAATTATCTGAGAAACTGTTTGAATTATCTGTTGCTTTGTAGAAAGTCTTAATTGTTGAACTATATTCATATTGTGGTTAAGCTGCCATCAAGGTGGCCCCCAATTCCTGGTGACCCCATTTACAACTGAACAAAATCCTGACTGGTCCCGCACCATTTTTATAATGATTGCAAATCCTACCATAGAGTTTTTATTGGCTGATTTTCAGAAGTATGTGGCCTGGCATTTCTACTTAGTTCTTCTAAATCTGGTGACTCCATCAAAATTTGTTCAGCAAATAGCAACACACAAGCCTCCACTGACAGATGGATGATACTTGTGTATGTAAGATTCTTTGTCAGAAAAACCTAAGCTCATTGATACCCAATCAGGACCTGCTATTAACAACATATTATACTTTTATTCTCATTGTTTTCAGCCTTCCATATACAAATTATTTATAACAAAAATATTTTAACTCCTATGCACTTTTTAGAAAGTGTACTTTGCTTACACTATCACCTTACTTGGATTCACAGTCAACCTCTATGGAAGTAACAGTCAAGAAAACAAAAGATGCATTCTACCCGGCACAAGCCATGGTGTTTTCAATCACTTTGTATGCATGAAAAGCTGGACAATGAATAAGACCAAAGAAGACCATTGAATCTCGGTGCTGGCAAAGAATACTGGATATGCCATGTACTTCCGAAAGGACAAATAAATGGCTTGAAAGAGTTACAAGTAGAATACTCCTTAGAAGGTAGGATGGCAAGACTACGTCTTAAGTACTTTGGACGTGTTATCAGGAGACCAGTCCCTGTAGAAGGGTATCATGTTTGTTGAGATAGAGAATTAGCAAAAAAGAGGGTGACCCTCAGTGAGATGGGTTGACACAGTGGCTGCAACAATGGGCTCAAGTATAGCAACAATTGTGAGGATGGCACAAGACTGGGCAGTGTTTCCTTATGCTGTACATAGAGTATGAGTCCAAACTGACAGGATCACATGCTGCAGCAATAGACTCAAACATACCAATGATTGTGCAGATGTTTGCAGGACCGGGTAACACTTTGGCCCCTTGTGCAAGGGATCAACATGACTCAGAGCCACCTCCCAAATGACTAACAATAGCCTGTATTGAAAGCCCAGTGTTCAAGAGAGGCTCATCTGTGCACTACTCACATGGGGTTGCTGGTGTGCCCCCAAGAAGATGTTAAGCAAACAGACAGCTATGCTTTCACTTATGCGTTGCAACTGCAAATGCAGGCAATAGTCACAGGCTTTTTATTCCTGTGAGCCAGTGCTTGAGTGCTAGTACTGCAACAACAAAAACACTTTTCACAACCTGGGTAAAAGAGCATTTGATTAGTTCTGAGTCAGTTTGGGACACCTGTCTGAAGTAGAAGGCACACTTACAGGTTTTTAAAAAATTGTAAACTTGTTCTAGAAACTCAGTGGAACACGGAAGTCTGCTTTTAAAAGTACATCTTCATATCAAAAGTGATTAAGTTGGCTGAACTGTAGAATAGTGTGGGCACTGGCATTTTGTGACTTCTGGTATGTTCACTTATGATGTCTTTGATGTTACAAAAATCAGTAAATATTAAATCCCCATTAAGAAGTCATAAAGATTTTCAAAACTTTCCAAATTCCAGTCTCCTGGAGGCAGGTTACTAGTGGGAGAGGAAGACATTTATGAGTAAAATAATGATAACAGAAAGATCATACGCTATTCCTTGGTGTAGTGTGATACTCAGTCTATTGTTAACATCCATATTTTTCAACACTCTGCTATATATTTTACAATTATTTCTGTTAAGTAGCTGCCTTTCCAGTTTTACTTACACGTACAAGTTCTTGAATTAGGAGTTCTCCCCCCCTCCTTTAATTACCTTTTTTATTATTACAACAAGTACCCGGCTTCTAAACTTACGAGAATTTTTTTTTTAATTAAATAAAAAATGAAAGTGTACATACTCTGTACTTACAATACTGGGTTAAGATAGGAGGAGTACACAAGTTGTGTTGAAGTCCTGTTAATATTGATCTTCTTACTAACGTGTATTGTCACCAATTTCACCCAACCAAATTTATAACAACTATCTAATCTAAACCCTCGCCCCTCATCCTCCCACCCTTCTGCCCTCCCCACCCTTGTAGCCGTCAAAGAGTCTTTTCTGTTATGTATTGAGTATGCTTTTATATTTTTATCATAGGGGTCTCATATAATAATTGTCCTTCTCTTGCTGACTAGTTTCACTCAACATAACGTCGTCCAGTTAAGACCAAATTGAGAGATGTTTCCTGCTACCGTCGTTGTTCTTTATCAGTGCGTAGTACTGCCCCGGCCCGCGGGACAATTCAACGAAAGGACGAGGGGGAGCCTGTGAAAGTAAGCAGGAAAGGCGGAAAAATGGAAGGCAAGACAAGAATCTGATCAAGCCTCGAAGTTTTTATTGTGACATCCCGGTATATATAGCAGTGGGAATGGAGGGAGGGATCAAGTGACGTAGGGATGGAGTGACATTTGGAGTGAGGTAGTTGTCGGCTGGGGATTGGATATACATGTGACTAAGGCAGTGACATCAGGCAGGAAGTTTTTCACGCGCGCGGGCCTTTTGAATTTCGCGGGTGCGGGCTTTTTTAAACTTGGCGCGCGCGGGCTTTTTCAGCCCTACAAGCTTCCTGTATGTCGGGGCCTGGGGGCTCACCCACGGCTCCCGACATCTCCTCCCTTTTGTTTTAATTAATGGGAGGTGGGCTTTAACTGGGCGAGGGGGTATTGACCAAGGCTCCTCCGTGTAGAACTTATGGCTCTTGGTATCTTTTGAGGAGGAGAGGCAGAGCCGTTTTGATGTTGAAATAGATACCAACCCCTATGCAAGCCAGGTGTGCCCCAGGGAAACGTAGAGGAGTTAGTGTTAACTTTCCCTTGCAATGCTTTGCTTCGCACTCGTCCCAGTACCCATACCTCTCTTGCCGGATTGGTAAGGAGGTAAGCATGCCTCTACTTTTCATGCTGTCCCCGTGGGGAGGAAGCTAGGGTACCCCATTTCAGTGGCATAAGCTTCGTCAACTGCCAGGCGATGGTAGTGAACTTGAATAGGTTTAGCTTGTGCAGCATCTATTTGTTGTCTGATGAGGTTTGTTATTCTTCTGAATGCCCAAGGGCCGAAGGTCAGGAACAGTAATATTCCTAAAACAGGGCCAGCAAAACTGAGAAGTAGATTAGTAAGCCATAAAGTTCCGGTAAAGTTAAAATCAAGCGGTCCTGAGCTGCTTTCCCATTCTCGTTGTCTTTGATTTAATCACTCTCTGAGGTTAGTCATAGTGTCCTTAATGACACCTGAATGATCTGTCTTTGTTACATGGTTTAGAGGAACTAAATCTTTTGATTTTATCATAATACTTAGTAAAGGAGAAACTTAAGAGGTCTGAAGAAGGTGTGGACCATTTCCAATTTCCATCACTTGAGGTAACGCAACTCCATTTGGCGCAGAAGTAGGAATCGGTTGTCCTACAGTGAGCGCCTTTATTATAGTTGGGGCAAACATAAAGCCCGAAGTTGCACACGTGTTTAGAGGCGTATTCTTTTATGCGTGGGATGACATCTTTAAGGCAAAAGGAAAGGTCAGGCCACCAAGTGTTTAAGGGTTTGGTGTCACTAACATTATAAAGTATGGAATTATCATTTAGGTTTATAACAGCCCATTTAAGGCTAAAAGGAGCATGGGGGTTGGTAGGGGCAAATCCTTCATATGTAGGAAAAATGATTAACAAGAAGGTTGAAAAGCTTATCTGTGATGGATTGTTGACTTCCATATCGCAGAGTTTTCTCAGCATTTCACTCCAGCAATGCCGGACACAGGTGGCCTTCACAGCCTACAAAAGAGGAGAAGGCTTCTCAGGGGTATTTTCCCTGGAAATGGGGTTATCATTGATGGGCTTAACAAGACGTTCGGGTAGCCACCGAGGGGCCCCTTCTGCAGTATCATACACACATGCGTGGCCTCTTCCCCAGATAAGAACCGGATCAGGACCGTGCCATTTGTGGGTTATGGGATTTTTCCACATAACCTTGGCATATTGATTTTTAGTATCTTGATGCCAAAGGCGATCTGCCGCAGATTTTTCATTAAGATCTAATTGTAGGAAATTAAGGATGAACAATGCATGATTTAGGAGGTTACGAGGGGAACCTTTAGTGGAATAAACGGTGTTTGTCTTAAGTTTGGATATGGTATACTTAAGGGTCTGGTGGGCTCGCTCTATTATGCCCTGTCCCTGAGGATTATAGGGAATGCCAGTTACATGTTTGATCTGGAATTGACCACAGAAATTTTTAAAGGTTTGTGATGTATATCCTGGTCCATTGTCGCATTTGATTTGTTGGGGCTTCCCCATGATGGCAATACATTGGAGAACATGTGCTATAACATTTTTAGAGGCCTCACCACTGTGGAGGGTGGCATGGAGGAACCCACTATAGGTATCAATGGTCACATGGGCATATTTGAGGTTACCAAACTCAGGAATATGGGTAACATCCATTTGCCAGATTTCATTGGGGAGCAGGCCCCTTGGGTTAACCCCTAGGTGGGGGAGAGGCAGAAGAGTTACGCATGCAGGACAGTTTTTAACAATTTGTCTCGCCTGTTCTCTGGTAATTTTAAACATAAGGCGGAGTGTACGAGCATTGAGGTGGTGAAGAGCATGAGCCTGTTGGGCTTTGGTAATGGGCTCTAGGGTAGCTGAGAGGACCAAGTGTGTTTGTTTATCTGCAAGGTTATTGCCTTCGGAGAGGGGTCCTGGAAGGTCAGTATGGGCACGCAAGTGTCCGATAAAAAAGGGGTGTTGTCTTTTTAGGATGAGTGCCTGAAGTTGTTGAAAAAGAAGCACAGCGTTAGAAGATGATTTGATGTAAGGAACAGTTTCCAACACTGGGACTGAGAGAGCTATGTAAGCACTGTCGGTGTAAAGATTGAAGGGAACATCATGTAGTATTGTGAAGACCTGTAGGATAGCGAAAAGCTCTACAAGCTGGGCAGACCTGTAAGGAGACTGGACACTGTTTTCCTGTGAGTCTATAACCCACGCGGCAATATCAGAGGAAGATCCATCTGAAAAAACCAGGGAGGCTCCTTTCAAGGGCTGAGTAGATGTTATTTTGGGGAAGATGAAAGGGTGCCTCTGGGCAAACTGGAGGAGTTTGTGTGAAGGATAATGGTTATCTATAGCACCCTGGAATGTGACTAGGGTAATTGCCCAGTCATCATCATTTTGAGAGAGCCAGTCTGTTTGTTCCTTGGTGTAAGGAAGGATAAGCTGATCAGGGTCCCTGCCGAAATGCTGGCGGCTTTTTTCTCAGCCTAGTCTTATAAGTTTGGCCACCAGGGAGGGATAGGTGAGGAGAACTTTAGTCGGGGTGGAGGATAGGTGTATCCACAGGAGAGGGCCATTCTGCCACAAAACCCTCGTGGGTGTATGTAGTGTGGCACAGACAATAAGGGCAAAGGGCTGTTCATAAGTTATGAAGGTAACCTGTTGTTGCTGTATGGCCTCTTCAACAATGTGAAGGGCCCTTTTTGCCTCCGGATTGAGGTAGCGAGGAGAGAGGGGGCTGGCATTTCCATGAAGAGTATCAAACAATGGTTTTAATTCCCCAGTTGTAAGTTTGAGGTATGGTCGGAGCCAATTAATATCTCCCAGGAACTTTTGGAAATCATTAAGTGTGTGCAGATGAGAGGTTTTTAAGTGAAGCTTTTGAGTGGTGATTTGATTATTATTCAATTCGAAACCGAGGTAATAATAAGGGTCAGCAAGTTGTATTTTGTTCGGGGCAATTTGAAGTCCAAGGGAAGTTAGTTGGCAAGTTAGGTCCTGACTGCACCTAAGTACCTCTAAGCTGGAGGCCCCCGCCAGTAAAATATCATCCATGTAATGAATGATATAAATGGAAGACCACCGAAGCCTGAGAGGGTCTACAGCCTGAGCAACAAATTTTTGACACAGAGTGGGACTATTGGCCATGCCCTGAGGGAGAACTTTCCACTGATAGCGCTGCATTGGTCCTTTAAAATTAATAACTGGGAGGCTAAACGCAAAGCGTTCTCTATCAAGTGGGTGAAGAGGGATAGTGAAGAAGCAATCTTTGAGATCAATAATGATTTTAAAGTAATTAGCTGGAATGGCGACGGGGGAGGGGAGTCCAGGTTGGAGAGCCCCCATTGTAAACATGGTTTTATTAATTTCTCTGAGGTCCTGAAGGAGTCGCCATGACCCATTTTTCTTTTTTATCACAAATATAGGAGTATTCCAAGGAGAGGTAGTTGGTTCTAAATGTCCAGCAGCCAGCTGTTCCTGCACTAACTCTGTGGCAGCTGCGAGTTTTTGCTCAGTCAAGGGCCATTGATCTACCCGCACTGGAGACTCAGATCTCCACTTAATTTTATCAGCGTGGGGTACAGGGAAGTCAATGGCCACTACGAAAAATTTTCGCTTCCCAAGCCTGAACGATTATTTTTAGGCGTTATAAGAAGAGGCTGCTTCATGCCTTGATTATTCTTTCTCAATCCCTGTCCCGGTAGGAAGCCCAGATTAAGCATCTGTTGGGTAACTATTTCATTTGGGCTACACATGATCCCCAGCTGGGATAAGACATCACGACCCCACAGATTAACAGGCAAATCCGGAACTATGTAAGGTTGAACTTGTCCTGAGTTACCCTCAGAGTCCTTCCAAGTAAGAATTTTTGAGCTTTGCTTAGGATTGACAGACTGACCAATGCCTTCAAGATGAGTTATTGAGGTCTCACAGGGCCAATTGGAAGGCCAATATTTAGCTGAAATTACTGTAGCATCAGCTCCTGTGTCCATTATTCCTTCAAAGGCTTTGCCATCTAACTGGAGAGTAAGTTTTGGTCTATTGGGTGTGACTGGTTGTATCCAATATGCATCTGAGGACCCGAAGGCAACGTCAGGCAGCCGGGGAACTAAATGCCTATGGGGTGTGGGTAATAAAGGGAGCAACAAGATTTGAGCTATTCTTTGACCTGCATGTATGGATACCGGCCCTGAGGGGGCAGAAGCTAAAAGAGATATCTGTCCTGTATAATCATTGTCAATGACTCCTGGGAGGATCTGAAGACCGGCCAAAGAGGAACTGCCACGCCCTATTATCAATCCAAACGTTTCTGGGGGTTATGGTCCTCGGACCTCTGTAGGAATGACCTGAATGCCCTGTTCAGGGGTTAGTATTGCACTGATGGCAGATCGTACGTCCAACCCTGCACTTCCAGGGGTGGCGCGACAGAGGGAGCTGAAACCTGTCTCTGTGTCTGCTTTTGGGGAACAAACCTGACTGCCCCTAGGTTCTGCTCCAAGGGTGGGGCCAGGGGCTGGCCCCGCTGGGAGTTTCCCTGTTTCGGGGGGAGAGGCTGACCTTTGATGTCAGTTTTGGAATAATAATCTACAGCCCAATGCTTGCCTCTTTTGCATCGGGGGCACACTGAGGTGGGAGGCCCACGATTTTGTTTTCCCAGGGAACATTCGCGCACAAAATGGCCAGGCTGCTTGCAATTAAAACAAGTTTTTTGTAATGAGCTGGGGTTCAAGCCCTTAAGCGCTGCGCCTATGGCAACGCCGATAGCATGAGAGGCTCCAATACCCGAACAAAGTCGGACATAATCGGAGAGATCTCCTCTGCGATGAGGTCGTAGGGCTTCTTGGCAAGAGGGGTTAGCATTTTCAAAGGCAAGGTGTTTGATAAAGGCACTGCCAGTCTCACCTTCTCCCACTAGCCTTTCGGCAGCATCGGTTAATCTGCTGACGAACTCACTATACGGCTCATCGGGTCCCTGGCGGATGTTAGCCAATGAGGTGGTGGCTGCGCCCTTGCGGGGGAGACGTTTCCAGGCTCTAAGGCCGGCGTTTTGTATTTGTGATAATAAACCAGGGGGAAAACTTGCCTGTTTCTCATTGGTGTCATATGGAGCCCTCCCCAAGAGTTTATCTCTCGTCCAGGTGCGGGAGGTCCGGCTTTCTCCGTTACGCTGGGCCGTTTCCCGGCACAGTTCAGCAAATTCGGTACGCCAGAGAACAAAGTCTCCCCCTGATAAACAGGCCCGAGCCAAGAAATGCCAATCATTAGGTGTAAGCCATCGGTCACTAAGGCTCTCAAGCAATGCTATACTGTAAGGGGCTGTCGGGCCGTAGTTATTGACAGCCGCTTTTAAGTCTTTAACATGTTTCACATTTAAGCGGCGATATTTCTGGGGGCTAAGGCTGTCGGGTTGGACAGCATCTATATCAGGATTCTCAGTTTCTTCCTCTTCTATCCCAGGGCTTTCCTGCTCTTCTTTACTCTCTATTTCAGTCTCTATCTGCCCGTGCTGGCTACGAGTTACCGGAAAGGTGAGGAGAGTCCTAGGACGGCCTGGGGCACCTTTTGACACATTGTTCCCGGATTGAGTTTTAGGATCCTGGGCTAGGCGGAGTGAGTTAAGCTCTTGCTCAAGGGCTTGGAGCTCCTTTTGGAGATCTAACTGTCTGTGTCTGCGAGCCACAGGTTTTTCTAGCGTTGATATATCTTGATCAAGGGAGTTTTCAGTCGATCGGGGAGGACAGCTGGGTTCCAGGCCAAGGGGTGGGGCGGTCAGGTTAGGAGGGCCTGGAGGATGAGGAGGAGGTCTTTGAAAGGCAGGGGCCGTAAAGGTATAGGGGTAGGCATTCTCATGGTAATGAGCAGCATTTTCTTCAAGAGTGGTCTGACCCTCAGGGGACAATGCGTTAGAATCGGGTTTATCAATGAAAGCTCTCAGGGACGGGTGAAGCCCCTCGGGGGGATCAGTATGACTCCCTTGCGGGGGGTGTGTGTGTTCCAAAGGCTTGAGGTTTTTCTGGATATCAAGAGAAACTGAGGGGGGACGGGACCGTTCTTTCATAACCTTTTCACCCATCTGGGCTAGATGTTGAACATCAGGAGCATTATGAGAACTCTGGAGGACATCATTTATCAAATTCCAATAAGAAAAACAAGTGACTGGGACCTTCTCGGGTCTGAAAGTTTTATAATAGTAATTCAGACAATCTCCAACCCGTTTCCAGATTTGCAGGCTAATGGTGCCTTGCTGCGAAAACCACGGACAAATGTCTGATAGGAACATAAAAAACTGAGCTAAGTCTTTCTTTTTCGCCTTAATTTTCCGCCTATCCAATGATTTTTCAATGCCGGTAAGAAACAAGTCATGAGAACTTAATTCCTGTCCCATATCTATATAGAACCACCACTTACCTCTTCAGACCAAACTCGCAGGGCGGCTACTCCCGCGGTGATCAGGACAAGTTTGACTCACGGGCAGCTTTTCCCGTGGAAACTTCAGTCGAGCGAGCTCACACCCGGTGCGGTCGCTCAGGACGCCTGGCCAGGACTTCCTTCTCCGTGGTGGGTTTCTTTCAGCAGCTCTGTACCTCGGGCCCCACGTTGAGGCGCCAGTTTTGCCCCGGCCCGCGGGGCAATTCAACGAAAGGACGAGGGGGAGCCTGTGAAAGTAAGCAGGAAAGGCGGAAAAATGGAAGGCAAGACAAGAATCTGATCAAGCCTCGAAGTTTTTATTGTGACATCCCGGTATATATAGCAGTGGGAATGGAGGGAGGGATCAAGTGACGTAGGGATGGAGTGACATTTGGAGTGAGGTAGTTGTCGGCTGGGGATTGGATATACATGTGACTAAGGCAGTGACATCAGGCAGGAAGTTTTTCGCGCGCGCGGGCCTTTTGAATTTCGCGGGTGCGGGCTTTTTTAAACTTGGCGCGCACGGGCTTTTTCAGCCCTACAAGCTTCCTGTATGTCGGGGCCTGGGGGCTCACCCACGGCTCCCGACATAGTACTCCATTGAGTACACATACGAAAGTTTACCCATCCATTCTTCTGTTGTTGGGCATCTGGGTTGATTCCATCTTTTTGCTATCGTAGACTATGCTGCAATGAACATTCGTGTGCATGTATGAGTTGGTGTGAAGAAATGACCTTGATTCTGTAGGATATATTCCAAGCAGAGGGCTAAATGGTATATCTAGATCAAGCTTTTCAAGGGAGTACCAGATTGCTTTCCAAAGAGGTTGCACCATTCTCTAATCCCACCAACAGTGTAGGAGAGTTCCAATCTCTCCACAGCCTCTCCACCATCTAGTGTTTTGCTTTTTTTGGATCATGGCCAGTCTTGTTGGGGTGAGATGGTATCTCATTGTCATTTTTATTTGAATTTCTTTAATAATTAATGATCATAAGTATGTCCGCATGTGTTTTTTGACTGCCTGGATCTCCTCTTTAGAGAAGTGTCTGTTCATCTCCTTTGCCCATCACTTAATTGGATTCTTATTGATATTTTGTAGAACCTTATAGATTATGGAGATCAGGCATCAGTGTGTCATAGAGTTGCCAAATATTTTTTCCCTTTCTGTAGGTGGTCTTTTAATTCTTTTGATGAAGTCTTTGGATAAACAGAAGTGTTTGATTCTTATTAATTACCATTTCTCTATTTTTTCTTCTGATGAATGTGTTTTGTCAGATTTTGAAGTCTGTCTATATTGTGTATTAAAACTTCCATTGTTGACCCTATTTTATCTTGGATGAGCTTTACCATTTTGGCTTTTATATTCAGGTCTTTTATCCAATTTGAGTTGATTTTTGTATAAGGTGTGAGATATGGGTTTTGTTTCAATTTTTTGCAGACGGATATCCAATTATGCCAGCACCATTTGTTAAAGAGGCTGTTCTTACCACACTTTAAAATCTTAGGACATTTGTCAAATATCAGCTGTTTGTAGGAGGATGATGACATCTCTGGGGTCTCTACTTTGTTCCGTTGGTCTGCATGTCTCTTTTTGTACCAGTACCAAGCCATTTTGACTACTGTGGCAGTGTAACAGGTTTTAAAGTCAGGTAATGTGAGGCCTCCCAGTATGTTCTTCTGTTTAGCAGTGCTTTACTTATCCGGGGCTTCTTCCCTTTCCAAATAAAGCTGATAATTTGTTTCTCACCTCATTGAAAAATGTCACTGGAATTTGTATTGGGATTGAATTATATAAGTAGATTGCTTTGGGCAAAATAGACATTTTCACAGTATTGAGTCTTCCTATCCATGAGCAGGGCAGATTACTCGACTTATGTAAGTCTCTCCTAGTTTCTTATAGTAAGGTCTTGTAGTTTTCTCTGTAAAGATCTCTTATTTCTCTAGTTAGATTTATTCCTAGGTAGTTTATTTTCTTGGGGGCTATAGTAAACAGAATTGATTTGGTGATTTCTTCTTTAATAATTTCACTGCCGCTATAAAGGAATCCTATTGATTTAGTTATGTTGATCTTGTATCCTGAGACTTTGTTGAATTCTTCTATTAGCTCTAATAGTTTACTTATGGATTTCTTTGGATTCTCTGTATAAACAACCATATCATCTGCAAAGAGGGAAATCTTTACTTTTTCATTGCTAATACAGATGGCCTTTTATTTCTTTGAGTTGTCTAATTGCTCTGACTAGAACTTCTAGCACATGTTGAATAGAAGTGATGAGAGTACACATCCTTGTCTAGTTCCTGTACTCAAAGGGAATTCTTTCAGTCTTTCACCATTCAGGATGATGAAAGCAGTTGGCTTTGCATAAATGCTACTGATTGTATTGAGGAACTTCTCCTTTATTTCTATTTTCCTGAGAGTTTTAAGCATGAATGGATGTTGAACTTTGTCAAATGCCTTTTCTGCATCAATTGACAAAATCAGATGATTTTTATCTTTTGTGATATCAATATGGTTGATTACATTAATTGTTTTTCTGATGTTCAACCAGCCTTGCATCTCTGGAATAAAATCAACTTGATCATGATAAATTACTTTTTAATATGCTATTGAATTCTATTGGCTAGAATTTTGTTGAAGATTTTTGCATCTAGATTCATGAGTGATATTTTTCTGTAATTTTCTTTTTTTGTTGAATCTTTCCTTGGTTTGGGTATCAGGGTTATGCTGGCTTCATAGAATGAATTTGGAAGTATTTCATCTCTGTCTATGGTGTGAAATAGCCCCATTAGTATTGCAGTTAATTCTTCTCTAAAAGTTTGGTAGAATTCTCCAGTGAAGCCATCTGAGCCAGGACTTTTTTTGATTGGTAGATTTTTGATAACTTTTTCAATCTCTTCCTTGTGATAGATTTATTAAGTTGATCTATTTCTCCTTATGATAGTCTTGGTGAGTCATAGGAATCTAGAAATTTGCCCATTTCCCCCAGGTTTTCAAACCTGTCAGAGTATAGCTTTTCATAGTATTCTGTTATGATATATTTTATTTGAGTTGGGTCTGTTGTAACATCTCCCAACTTATTTCTTAATCGGGTTATTTGTATCTTCTGTTGTTTTTCTTTTGTAAGTTTAGCCAATGGTTTATCAATTTTGTTGATCTTTGCGAAGAATCAGCTTTTGGTTTTGTTAACTTTTTTCAATTGTTTTTCTATTCTCTAATTCACTTAGTTTTGCTCTAATCTTTATAATCTGTTTGCTTCTGGTGTCTGAATGGTTTCTTTGTTGTTCTCTTTCTACTTGTTCAAACTGTGAGGCTAATTCTTTAATTTGTGCTCTTTCTTCTTTCCAGAAGTGTGTGTTTATAACCTGACCTCTGAGCACTGTTTTCGCTGTATCCCATAAATTCTGGTAGGATGTGTTTTCATTCTCATTTGAATCCACAAATTTCTTTAATGTGTCTTTAATTTCTTTTATAACCCAAGACTTTATGAGTAAAGTGTTTTTCAGTTTCCACAAGTTTGAATTTTTACCTATGAATTTTCTGTTATTGATATCAACTTTTATAGCTCTGTGGTCCAAGAAGGTACTTTGCAATAAATCAATGGTTTGGATTTTATGGAGAATTGTTTTACGACCTAACATATGGTCTATTCTGGAGAATGTCCCATGTGCTTTGGAGAAAGAGGTGTATTTATCCGCTGATGGATGAAAAGACCTGTATATGTCAATAAAGTCAAGTTGGTTGATTGTTGTAATAAGATCTGTATTTTTACTGAGCTTTTTTCTGGATGATCTATCCTTAACTGAAAGGGGAGTGTTAAAGTCCCCATATTATTGTGGTGCTGGGAGCCAGCCCCAGCATCTTTTCAGGGTCCTGCACAGAGGGAGGGAAGGTGTCGGTGGGAAAATGAACAAAGGAGATGGGAAAGAATTTTCCGGTTTAAAGGCAGCCCGACCAAGAGAGAGAGCTGTCTGTCTTTATTGTTTTTATAGTCAAAGTGACGTGAGTTTTACCCTGCCCACTGACCGCACAATCTATTGGCTAATTTGAAACCAAAACCTCGTGATTGGCTAATTTGAAACCAAAGCCTCGTGGTCTTGAGGTGATGTAATTTTTACCCTGCCCCTGAACACATAAGCTATTAGCTAACTTGAAACTGAAACCTCGTGATCTTGTTAATTGTCAAGGCTTTCTAGATAATGGCCCGAGGCAGGTGTGTAATTGACAGTGAAAACAAAGTTATGCCTCGAGCTCAATCAGCCCTACTTATACCTCAAGATTAAAAGGTACAGGAGGAAGGGTCTAAAGGTTATAATCTCTATTTGTTCCTACTTTGCTCTTTATTTAATCTCCTCCTGTGGGGGCAGTAAACACCTACCATCCCCCACCCTATGCCTTTCTTAAACTGTTCTAAAAAGGATAATTCTTTTCACATGGGTGGGGATGTGCAGTTGAGGGAAGTCAGCAGGGCTGGGCGTTCTGGCTCAGCGTTTGTCGTTGTGCAGGGAGATAAGGGGGTGTTTGGGGGGAGAGTTTAATTGGGGTGAAAAAATATACCAAGCCAAAAATATACCTCCAGAAATATGTCAGGGGTGAGATGAGTCCATCCGCCATCACAAAGCCTTGTAGCTCTACTCACAGAGGTCTTTGTGGGTGATGGGCTTTGGCATTGTGGAATGATCAATCTCATTTTTCAGTGTTGTCCGTATTTGTTCAATGTATTTAGCTGCTTTGGTATTAGGTGCATAAATATTTAATATTGTTAAGTCTTGCTTGAGTATTGAACCTTTCAGCAATAAATAGAGACCAGCCTTGTCTACAATAGTGGAATAGGAGTTCTCAATCTACATGTCTTTCTTCCTCTCAGTATTTTGTCTTTTCTTGCTTTTTCTTTCTCTTTGCACCTCCATCTTTCATTTCAGTAGTTAATAGTGTTATATTTACTTATTTGCTTGATAATCTCTCATCTATTTGTATCAGTTAGGTTGATTTAGGCTGTAAGTAACACACGCTAACCGTGTGTAAGTAACACACATTAAACTGTGAGTTCACACACGCTCACATAACTAGATGTGAAAAGGTCCAGGATTGGTTGGTCCTTTTGCTCAGTTTGCCCAGGGGCCATGTTCTTCCATCTCTATGCTCTCCTCTTCTAAGTATCATCTTTATTTCAACAACTCCAGCTCTGACATCATCAGAGGACAAGAGAGTCCACTTCTTTCTGCAGCAAGGACACTGTTTCTGGAATATCTCCTACAGATTTCCCTTATTCCCACTCAGCCCTTCTTCTAGGAGATCATTTGGACTCACTCCTTTCTCTGAAGCTGGAATCAGACTCTCCTGACTCCTTTGCAAAGGATGTGCAATGCAGAGCAGAAAGCCATCACCTCTGGGTGCTCCAGGCCTAAAGAACCTCTTGTTCCGTGCTTGCTCCCTTTCTCAAAGAGTCAGCCCAACAATGTGGGCCTATCATCCTGCCTTGATGTCCATCTCCCCCTGGGGCCACAGATCTCACAACCCCAGGATCTTCTGTCCTCCAGTCCCCATCACTCAGCTACATGCTTGTTGATTTTCTAGCCTGTCTAGATAGTTAATTGCCTGGGGACCTTAGAAGAGCCTAAGGCTTCCTTCAAATCTACAGCCATGCAGATTGCAGCAGCCACAGAATAAAGGATACATGCAGCTGGAGGGTACAACAGAAGGGAAGGAAACTTCAGGGCTCTGTGTTTCCAGATCCCACAGTAATTAACTGTTGTTCATATTCAGCTCATCTGAGTTGAAAGTCTCTCAGCTCCACCACAGGCATCCTGTTTCATCAACCACCCATTATTAACTTAACCTTTCCAAAGCTTGATGTTTTTTGCTGGAATTAACCTTCCTCCAAGAGGACCTGCATAAGGTTGCCCTTGCCAGTTCACAATAGACCACCTCCAGCAACTCACACTGCAAAAATGAAATTATTCAAGAACTTCAAGTCAAGCTAGAAAACCAAAGAAGCACAAATGCCAAGGCCAAAGCAGCATCAGTGATTGTGGGGTCACAAAAGGAAAACAGAGGTAAGAACCAAGAGGAAATGTGATTAAGGAGAAAGGAACAAGGAAGAACAGTGAGGAGTGCGCTATTGGCAGGCACAGTGCCAGCTGCTGTTGAGTTGATTCTGACTCATGGTGACCCCTTGTGCTTCAGAGTACAACTGTGCTCCCTAGGATTTTGACTAGTTGATTTTTCAGAAGTAGATCATCAGGCCTTTCTGCTGAGATGCCTCCGGGAAGATTTGAACCTCCAGCATTTCCATTATAATTAAGTGTGTTAACCACTTCCACCACCCACATAGGCTGACTTAAACATATATCCTCAGGGTTGAGTGTATTGCTGTTTAATAGAATAAAATGCTATCTACCTCCCATGGTTGAGGTAACATATGAAGTTCTATACATGGTACCTGAGAAATAGAAGGTCTTTTCCTCCTCATGTTTTTTTCAAAATATGTGAGATAATGGATAAGTGAGTGCTGACAAATGACATATTCTACCCTCTTGAATGAATCAGTGGTCCTTGCTCCTTCCACCATTGCACAACATGGAAGCATATGTTCTCCTTCACTACCAGTTATTAGAATCTTTCAAGTTAGCAACACCTCCTCCGTCAGTCTCTTCATATTTCTGTAGATGACTATTATTTACACATTGTGTCACTAAAATAGTGCTTACAATATTGCTCTGAATAATATTATTTTTATTATTAGGAACTAGACATGAGGAATAAGTTTCTTATATACAACATCTAAAGTAAGAATATATTAATGATTTTTACTTATACTAAGAGAAATGCACAGGCTTATTAATCTATCCTTAGTATATCATAATGCTAATATTTTCATGTAACTTATTTCTGAAGCAGTTAATCACTTTTTTAGTATGACTGAAGGTAATCATTCTAGTGATAATAGATTATATTGTTGCTACTGTTAGTTGTCATCAGTTCAGACTTATGGTAACCCCAGGAGAAGATGTAAATTCACAGTAGATTAGCTGTTGCAATATGCCTTGAAATTTCTTAAAGGTATTTACTCTCTGTCTTTTGAGTGAATAAACTTTGATAAATGGAAACTTCTTATACTTTATACTATGAGAGGTCTGACAATAAGTCCATGAACTTAATTATTCTAAGTACTACATACTTCACTGCTGAATGTCACTATGGTCAGCTTCAAAGTACTCCCCTTGGGAAGCTATGCACTGATGCCAGTGCCTAGTCCACCCTTCAAAGCGATTTTGGAATGACCACTGAGCACAGTGGCATGGGGGAAAGTTCACAAACTTAATTGTACAGTTTTCTGTGAGGGAGTTTATAGCCAGCAAATAACTGTATTGGAACACCCTCCTTCCTCATTTGATCTGAACCCCAATGACTTTTTTCTTTAACTAAAGATAAAGGATATGTTGCCAAATTGAAATCAAGTTCATTCTGCCTGTTAGTGTAGCTGAAAATTCAGAGACAGTGAGGGGTTCAAGGAATAATTTATTGGCAGATTTGCTAGCAACCTGGGAAACAGTGGGCCGAAAGTTGTTCTGCTTGTGTTACATTTCTAGTGGTTTTTATAGCCATAATTCAGAGGGTTTGGTGGTGTTAGATTTGTCACAGGATAATCAAACAGAGTAAACCCAAAAGTTTGTTGCAGAAAAATCAAACAGAGTAAACCTAAAGGTTTGTCGTACGACAATCAAACAGAATAAACTATCAAAAAATTTTTTAACCTCTCTCTGAAGTCTTAATCAACTCTATATCCTCAGAGATAGGGAAAGGAATGTAGACCTGTTAGTCTGATCTGAGGGAGGTTATTAAGGCAGAGAATAGAATGTAGCCTAATAACCTAAGTGACCTTTGTTAGACCTTTACATTTATCATCATTTCCCCACTCCTAGTCATATAATTTTCATATCTATGAAATAGGTTTTAAATGAAAGTAACTGCTTTGATTTATAACATTAGTTCTAGGATCAAGTCTTTATCAATTGACCCTCTATAACATGAGGTACAGTGAGTCATGAGGCAGGGTGTACATTATATAAAGCAGCAAATAATTTACAAACAGTTATGACTATGATTTCCATTATTAGTGTGTGTAGTCAGCCTAGGTTTTGGAGTCATGAAAATAACTTTTTCAATTCTGTCTCAAAGAAACCTTCCCACTGCTAGAAGAACTGTGGCGTTATCTGGACTCTAGTTTTTTCAGGTCCTTGGGCAAGGTGGGTGATGTTATCTGGTTCATTCTTCTGGATAGGATCTTAAAAAAAAAGCTTTAGTCTCCAGGTTAGTTTTAGCCTGAGAGATTAGGATAATTATTAGCACTTTTATTTTCCATAAAAGTAATTGTCCTGGTCTTTAGCATGTTTTTTTTTTAATATAGTTTGTCTTCTGTAACTCTTCTGAGAGATTTCATATGCAAAATTTTGTGGGAACATGGGTGGAGGCCTCTTATTCTGTATCTGTGTCATATTGAGTAAGGGTGTAGGCCTGCCTATCTGAGTAGAAATCTCTCCTTAACAGTGTCAGTCATTTATAATGTCCAGGATGACAATTATTGAGTATCAGGTAGGACCTACGAAACATTATTTTGTTCAGAATTGTTGTAGTCTGAAAGATATAAGCTGTTTTGGAAACCCAGACTGGAGTTACCTAGTTTTTTCATCTTTCTCTCTTTTTCTACTTCCTCTTTATCTTCTCTTTACTTCCTTCCTCTCTGCTTTCTTTTCTTTTCCTTCACTTTCTTACTCCTTCTTCCTTTTTCCTTTTTCTACTTCTTCTTTACCTTCTTTACCTTTGCTTTTTTAGTCTTCCTTTCTTTCTTCTACATGGTACAGTCTCAACAACTGTGAACCCAGCAGACACAAAGGCAATGTTTCACCTTGGATTTTTAGTCAGTAACTACACAGTCCCTCTTGGAGAGTGGACTCATAGGGTAATTTAAGGTAGAGAAGGTGGCTACTGTGTCTAAGACAAATTTAATTTTCTTACCTTCCACATCAAGTATAACCCTTAGCTCTCTGATGTGCCTAGGAGGCAGACAGGCTTTGGGGTTCCCTTAAGTCATCAGTTACTTAAACTTCTCTTCTGACAGAGTCCAGGAGGGCCTGTCTATCTGGGCCCTTATTTAGAAAGCCTGCTGATCACCTTGTTGTAAAGTGTTCAGGACATTTTACCTTAAAGTGGCCTCATTTTTTACAGTACCTGTAATAACTGGAATCCTTATTCATTGACCAGTGAGGTGTTTCCAGTCTTGACCTCCTCTGGCCAGTTATCTCAAATAACCAAAGAAACTATAACACTAAGGTCTTTGGACAAGGAAGTAAATTTAAACACCTCATAAGTAGAATCAGTAATTGTTGTTCATGTCTCCATAGAAATTGCATCTGTAAAACCTCAGATTGAAACCCATTAGTTAAATACTTAGGAGAAAAGAAAAATTTTCCTGATGTCTAGAAAGTAGAATCTTAAAGCATCAGCAATATTTTTATGTTACATTCATAGTATATTCATTTACCCAGTCTTACGTAATTGTTCTCTGTTTTACTTATTCCAGACCAGCCACAGTTAGTGCGGCCATCAGTAATGTACAAGAGCCTTGAATATCTCAAGCAAGAATCCTTCTCCTAAGTCTAAAACTCTGTTCAAATGTTTTCAGAAAAGTCAGCAAAAACTGTAGATGACAAAACTTAATATGATTCAGATTAATAAAAATAGCAAAATGCAAGGGAGTGAAATAAAATTCAATCTGTCAGAAAACTTTAGACAATAATTTTAAATATAAGTATTACACATATTATTAAAGAACTTCAGGTACCATATATAATAATCTTGAGGCATAATGCCACATAGAACATACCAAGATTAAGTCTCTAAATATTTGTGTAGTATAAAATCTATTTATAAGTAAATTATCTTAATTTCCCAGCCAAGAAAACAGAACAAAACAAATGGAAAAGAGACTTTCTGACATGGAAGACAGTTACTGACTCTGGCATCTATGATGAGAAATCAGAGAAAAGAAACAAGAAAAATGGAGTCTTTCTTTCAAGATCTGTACTGAATGGCATTTGATATGCATCTTGGATATTTACATTCTCTTCTTCATGATTTCTGGGAAGTTCTCTGTCAGCAGTGCAGCAACAATACTCTCTGCATTCTCAGATGTCTTGCCCTGTTCAGGAACTCCAATTAATCATAGGTTGTTCCTCTTCATAGAGTCCCACAGGGTTCTTAATGCTTCTTCATTTTTCTTTTTCCTGATTTCTCCTCATAGATGCCAGAGTCAGTAACTCTGTCTTCCATGTCAGAATGTCTCTTTTCCATTTGTTCTGTTCTATTTTCTTGGCTTTGAATTGAAGTTCCTATGTCTTTGATTTTGTTATTGATCTGTTGGATGTGAGAGTACTAGTGTTCCATCAGATTGAACAGCTTGCTTAATTTTTCATTTCACTCTGCTGCATTTTGTATAAGGTCTAGGAGGGCTCTATATATAGTCCTTTTGTATTCATCTTCTGATAATTTCAGAAAAGTTTCTTCATCCAGAAAACTCTTTGGTTGTTTCATTTGAGGGCCTTCTGAAACCATGGGTGATTTTCTGGTCATGGCTTTCTCCAGAATCTGTTGCTTTGGGGGCTTCATTTGTGTCACTGAAGGTTGGGAGAGATGCTATAAGGATGGACCACAGATATTTCTCTAGCCAAGTGCCAAGTGCCGTCGGATCCGACTCTAGGCAGCCTTAAAATAAAGGGTAAACGTTATCTGACCACTTCTCAAGTCAGTCAGGTTTTCAGGTATACATGCCCCTCTTGATAAATGGCAAAGTAAGCACCTCTATATCCAACCCCAAATGTTATGAACTAGTTTAAAATACAACAAGGCTACTGCCCTGTTGGCTTCTGTTGACAGGCTCCAGCCACAGGTAACACTAAAAAATACTGCTTTTCTGCTGGCAAAGCACTCTCCTGTTGTCAGGCGCTGCTTCCCAGCCTAGGAACTAGGTAACACTCAGGTCACTGTACTCAAGATGGCGCCCTGCACAAGGTCATCGCCACCTCCATACAAACTGCACTATGGCAGAGGCAGAAAGAGAGGCCAGAGGTGCCGAGATGCACAGAGTCCATGGGCTCTGTTGCCGGGCCCCAGTCATAGGCGACACTGTGTAAACTGCTGCCTTTCTGCCAGAAACGTGCTCTCCTGTGGGCAAGCACAGCCTCCCAGGCTAAGAATTATGTCCATCTGAGGGCTCTGTACCCAAGATGACATCCAGCATGAGGTAACCGCCATGTCTGTACAAAGTAGACTGTGGCAGAGGCAGAAAAAGAGACTAAAGGTGCCGTGATGCATACATTCCTCAGCCTCTGTTGCTGGGCTCCAGTGATAGGTGACACTGTGTAAACTACTGCTTTTCTTCTGGAAAAGCACTCTCCTGCAGACAGGCCCAGCCTCCTGGGTTAAGAATTAAGTCTGGCTGCGGGCTCCATACTCAAGATGGCATCCCACATGAGCTCTCCACCAGTTCTGTACAAACTACACTGAGGTGAAAAGAGGGGCCAAAAGTAGTGAAATGCACAGAGTCCTAAGCTGGGCTCTGAAAATATGACAATTTCACCTGCCAGTCCCACCAGCAGTGCGTCTTAGACTAGCCGCTAGTCAAGATCCAGCCCCGCCGGCTGGCCAAGACAGAGAAGAAAAAAAAGTTGAAATGGTGAGATACCTTCAGTCCATGAATGCCAGGACTGGCCTGGTGTGGGAGTCAGTGAAAGAGAGGAAGTTTTACGTTCAGTGGTATGAAGTCCAAATAAACAGCCCTGTGCTGTGTCCTAGGGCTCACTAGGTGGCCAGAAGGCTCCATTTAATTATCAGTTAAGGTCTTGGTTTCCAGAGGGACTTAGGGAGCTGTGTGCTTAGTCTGCCATCTTGACTTCACCCCCAAAACCCTCTTTAAATTAGTGAATTCATGCCAAGTGTGGTATGAATGGCTTTCAAAGGCTCCTGAGAAAAAAGAATTCTCAGTAGCACTACTTCAGAGCATTCAAAAGCCATACATCCAGACCTATCTGTCCAGGCAGCTAAAGGGAACCCCTCTGAGTGCCCTGCATCCTGGATTGAGCCAAAGAGGGGAGAAGAAAAGGAGAGGAGGCTGAGGAGACCACTTTTTAACCTAACAGGATGGTGAAGGTCCAGGGAAATGGGAAGTGTTATGCTTAGAACAGTGTGTGCCTCATGTTGTGTGGAGTTTGTCTTGTAAGGGACAGACAATTTTCTCATCCACTCTGCACACCCCCTTATCCTGTCACGAGACCCTTCTAGTGGCAGACACCCTTTGGCTTTTAAATGTCTGACCCATGACTGCAAATTATTTTATGGACCTTATCCTTGGCCTTTGAATGGAACAGACAGATACCCTCATCCTTCCGGGCCAGAGTTACTGAGGGGTATAAGCAGCCGGGCCTTCTGAACTCACCAGGGAGTGCCCTGGCCAGAATTCTTCAATTACCATGGGGGCTCCCCATCATTTCACTAAGGGCTTTTAGAGATGTAGCAGAAAAGTAAAAGAGAAGAAAGTTGTCTTTTCCCTGGGGAAGAACTTACTGGCAGATTCCCCTCCTGGCTAGCTTTCCAAAGTGTTGCCAAGTTGAAGCCAAGTTCGTTCTGCCTCTCAGTGAAAATTCAGAGAAAGTATGGGGTTCAAAGAATAATGCAGATTTGCCAGCAACCTGGGAGACAGCGAGCTGAAAGCTGTCCTGTTTGGGTTACATTTCTAGTGTTTTTTATAGACAGAATTCAAAGAGGTTGGTGGTGTTAGATTTGTCACAGAGTAATCAAACAGAGTAAACTCAAAAGTTTCTCACAGGATAATCAGAGTAAATTATCCAAATTTTTTTTTACCTCTCTCTTAGGTCTTAATCAACTCTATATCCTCAGAGATGAGGAAAGGAAGAGACAGGGAGAAGAGATAGGGAAAGGAATATAGTCCTGCTGGTCCAGTTTGTGGGAGGTGATTAAGACAGAGAATAGAATGCAGCCTAATAACCTAAGTGACCTTTGTTAGGCCTTTATATTTAGCATCAGAAATATTGAAAGGAAGACATCTTAATGACATTCAGGACATCAGGGGTTATACAATAACAGCTCTGAGAGTCATTCCAGAAAAAGAGTTCTGAAATTGTCTTAAAGGATGGCATTCGTGCTGGCATTGGTGTATAGCTTCACAAGGGAAGTACTTGGTGATCTTAGTGATACCACGTTAGACAATCACATTTGCAAACTCATCTGTATTAGTGAGCTAGGACACCTCAAACAGAAATACCACAGAGTGGATGGTTTTAAAAAAGAAACGTTTATTCTTACGCAGTCTGGTAGGCTACAGGTGCATATTCAGGGTGTCCTCTCCAGGGGAAAGCTTTCCCCTTGTTGGCTCTCGAGGAAAGTCTGGTGTGGTATCAGTCTTTGTCCAGGGAGTATCTTGGTGCAGAAACCTCGGGTCTGAAGGACACGCTCTTCTCCCAGTGATGCTTCCTTGATGGCATGTGTTTCCCAATTCTCTGCCTGCTTCCCTTTCCTTTTATCTCTTGTAAAATGAAAGGATTAAGGGCGGGGCAGGCCACACTCCAGGGAAACTCCCTTTACAGGGAAGCAGGGAGGTAATCCTACGAAGGGATTTACAGTCCCACCCTGATCCTTTAACATACAGCATAGGAAACCCAAAAAAGGGAGGACAGTCACAAGATACTGGGAGTCATGGCTCAGCCACGTGGCTACATCTATTTTTGGGTGGACACAATTCAATCCATGACATCATCTTAGGAAAGAAGCTACATACCTCATTGCTAAATATTACTGTGGTCACCTTCAAAGTACTCCCCTTGGGAAGCTATGCACTGATGCCAGCATCTAGTCCATCCTTCAAAGCACTTCTAGGATGAGTTCTCAAACTAGTCAGACCTCATTGAACAATAGCACTGATCGGCATTCTAGAAAATTAGTTCCAACATTGCTTTGAAGCAATTTTGAAACATAGGGGAAAAAGCACTTCTGATACATTCTCATGAAAAAAATTACAAGGTATAAAACAATGTAAAAGTGTAGCAACATAAAACCAGAGGTTATCACTGGTTAATAAGGTTATAGTTGAAATAATTTAAAATTTTTTAACATAGACTTTCTAATTTTACTGTCAGATATTTACACTATTATATATTTGAAGATTAATTTTCAGAATCCTTTTTTTAAAGAACATTAAGTCACCTTTCCCTAGCCAGGCACGGTCTTCATGTTCATCTGCATGTTTAAGTAAGTCCATTTTTGGAACCATTGCATCAGTTCATTTTATTGAAGATTTCTCTCATTTCTGTCACCCTCCACTTTCTATCTTACCAAGCATGTTGTCCTTTTCAAGTTACTGGTCTTTCCTTATGATGTATCCAAGGTAAGTGAGTCAAAGTCTTTCTATTCTACTTCCAGGAGGAATTCTGGTTGTATTTCTACTAAGAGTGACTTGCTCATTCTTTTGACAGTCCACAGTGCATTCAACACAATTTGTCAACAACACAATTAAAATGCCCCAATCCTTCCCTAGAATTTCTTTTTCATTACCCAACTTCTGCATGCATATAAGGCAAGTGAGAAGATCATGGCTTGGAGCGGGCCTAGATCATCATAGTGACATCTTTTGCTTTTTAAAGCTCTAATAAACTTTAATAAAAATATAAGAAGAAGTTCAATATCATCAGATAAGAGAAAAAAACTAGGGGCCAAATGTGGAAGTTCAAGCAGAAACTAAAGAAAATCAGATCGAACACCCAAGGTCCCAGGTATGACCTGGATACATCTGCCTAAATTTAGAAACAATCTCAAAAATAGATTTGAGATACTGAATATTAATGACTGAAAAACTAGAAAAAAAGCTGTGGAAAGATACCAATGACATCATACCTGAAAAATCAAAGGTCATTAAAAATACTGTAAAGAAGGAAAAGACCAAAATGTGTGTCAGAAGAGGATCTATAACTTGCTCTTAAGTTTGGAGTAGCTAATGTAAAGGGAAGAAATAATGAAGTAAAAAAAGCTGAATAGGAGATCTCAAAAGGTGGCTCTAGAAAATATACAGAATCTGGAGGTAGAAAACTAAGTGGATAATATATGAAAGAACTGAAGAAACAAGCTGGAAGAACTAAAGAGAAAATTCAGACCTCAAGTTGCAATACTGAAGTACACTATGAGTAAATAACTGAATGGTCCAGGAAGCATTAAAAGAAGGTTGAAGGAATATAGAGTTACTATATCAAAAATAAAAGATCTAGTTCAAATGTTTTATAACATAGCATATGATCAAAAATTGCCAGTGTTTAAGGAAGAAACTCAAACTCATTGAAGTCGTTCGCAGAAAATAAGCTACAGAAATTGAAAAAAATACCAATTGACGTGCTTAAACAAATGGATGCAATGCTGAAAGTGCTTACTCATGTACACTAAGAAATTCAGAAAACAGTTACTTGGTCAACTGGAAGAGATTTATATTTGTGCCCATCCCAAAGAAAGTAGAGCAAAGAGAATGCAGAAATTACTGAACAATGTCATTAATATTATGTGCTAGCAAAATTCTGCTAGAGGTCGTTTAAAAGTGATTGTAGCAATACATCAGCAGAGGTACTGCCCGAAGTACAAGCTGGATTCAGAAGAGAGTAGAATGGGAGGCATTGTTGCTATTGTCAGATGGATCTTGACTGAACGCACAGAAGACCAGAAATCCATTGTTTGTTGCTGTTGTTAGGTACCATCATGTTGGCCTCAACTCAGAGGGACCCCATGCACAATGGAACAAAACATCGCATATTCTTGTGCCATTCCCACAACCAATTTCAAATTGGACTGTTGTGATCCATAGGATTTTCATGGGCTAAGTTTCAGAAGTATGGATTATACTCATTACCTCACAACTGAATAGATTAAAAAAAAAACAACCTCACAAAAAATGGAGAAGACACTGAAGTTGTCAACAATTTCACCCTACTTAGATCAATAATCAACATCTGTCTTAAGCTGGATTTTCTAGGGAAGCAAAACCAGTAACATGTATAATATCTACAGGGAAAGATCACACAATTGTAGAAGCTGAAACATCCCAAGCCCTGGCACAAAGCTCACGTGGCCACAGGAGTTGGTAAACCCAAGGTCGGCAAGTCAGAGATTAGAGCACCAGATCTCAGGCTGTGTAGGTCAGTGGATCCCAAGAAAGCGGGCAAGACTGCAAGGTTTCTGCGGACCCACAGAGCTGCAGAGGCTGGCAAACCTAGGATTGGTGGGTCAGGGAACAGGACTGTCACTCACTGGCTGTAAGGATCAATGAACCCAACACTTGCTAGTTCAAGTTCTAGAAACCATACACAAAAAAATAAGACAGCAAGAGCTCCTGGCAATGTGAGTAGACAAGAAGTGAGGGTGGAAGGTGAAGAAATGAAAGCTGAGGGGTAGGAAGCCACCTCAGGCCCCACTCCTGCCACTGGATGCAGCTGGAGAATTGTCCAGCCAAGTTGTCAGAGTCTTAATCACCACAGCATCCATGAAATCAGCAGCCAAGAAATTGAACAATGTATTTATGTTGGGTAAACCTGATGTTAATGTACCTGCTGTGTAACGTATTAACACCAATTATTAGAAATGCATCTCAACCTCTTCAGAAACCAAAAGAAAAGCCAAAAAAAAAAAAAAAATCAGTGAAATCTATAGGTAATTTTAAACTTATCTTCATACTTTATCTTTTTAGGAAACAAAAATAAGATATATTGTTATATATTTCAGCTTCAGCAATTCCTGGTACTTCTATAATTTGGGGAAATATGAAAAATCTTAACTGAGGAGTTATGGAATGAACACTACAGCAAGAAGAATCATGTATTCAAAAATAATCATGACCAGTTATACATGCTGGCTTATTGATTTGGCCAAATTTTGACTCTAGGCACTTAAAAATCTAATCAAAAGGGATTTACACCACCCAGGAGTCTTGCTGGAGGTAAATTACAAGAGTAAATGAGGAGTTAGATGTCGACTTCTATAGTATTTCTTGTCCCGGTATTTTCCACACAATGTTATCATCATAATCATTAGGTCGATCTTCTGCTACACTGTAAATTGTTAAGGGAAAGGACACATAAGTTTCTCTCACCTTTTTGTATTTCTATTTCCCAGCATATGCCTAGTATTTCTAAAGTGTCAGCACACTGTGCTTGTTGAATGACTGTGTTAATCGATGGCAAAGACTTATTGATGGTCTTCCTCTCATGAAGCACGTTTCACATATCCAGCTTCTGCTGCTCCATATCATCTCCTGCCCTCAGCCCAGCTAAGGCTGGAACCTCTCTACTAGCTAGAGAAAGCTGGAGAATTTCCCCATTCTTGCATCTTCTCACTCAGCTTCACTATCCTCATCCAACATAATCAATCTGTCTTGGAGAACTGAGAGAATTACATAAGATAAAGTACCCAAGTGCTTCACTGAGGCCAGGAATGGTGTCTTGATTCTCCTTGAATCCCAGCTGAGTGACTGCAGGCCTGATACCCACAGCTTAGGTAAATGTCACTTACTCCTGTCCAATCCCCTAGCTTTGAGGGTCAATCCGAATACCAGATAAACATCTGTAACAGAGAAAACAAGTTGCTTTATCCATATTTTAATTCCATTCCACATATTTCTTAGTCCCAGAATGTTCCAAATGGAAAAAGTGGTCTGAATGTCTTCCCTCAGCAGTTCTCCAAATTGCCATTTGGTGTCTGGATAATTATTAGCACCAATCTAATAATAGGAGTACAATCTGTTTGTAGAAATTTTCCTGGCAGTGGTTATGATGGCTTCAGTCCACTTTGCATCATTTGGGGGGGTAAAAAAGGTTTCATCCTTTTACGTTATTATAAAGTGGTTAATTTTTTACAATTAAAAAATAAAACCCTTCAGCTTCACAGTGACAGAGACTTTGGGACATTTTCCTTCCACTTTTATTCATTCTAGAAAGTGAGTTCAAATTTCTTTTTAATAATAAAAAATCATGTATTCATACATAAAATTTTATATGTGCTTCTGTTCTGTTAGATTTTAAGGGTTTTTTGTTTGTGTTTTTGTTTTTTACCCAACATGTTTGAACAAGTCTTTTGTAGCTATGCACAATAAAAGAGAAAACCAAGATTTTTTTCTGGTATTAGTGTGATATAAGTGATTTTAAACTCAAAGACCACATCAGATTGTAGTTCATCTTCTTGATTACAAATATTTCTGACTTTGTTTTAAGGCTTTATGCCGTAGCACATTACCAATTATCTCAACTGTGAGGACAGAACATAAGTTCGTAAAATGACTCTCTCCGTTGTTGATAGTTGTTAAACTGAACTCCTACTCATCTTCTTCTCTGTCTGCATTGTTTTGGCATCATTCACTCACAACCTAATGTTTTTATTATCAGCACCTGTTAGGTTTTATTCAAGGCCTAAAGGTGTTAAATACCACTTTTTGTTTATAACTCAAATTTATGCCTCTAGTCTTTACACAGCCCCAAGCTTTATTCTCAGATTCTATTGCATACTTGATATCTATACTTAAATGTCTAATTTGGGTGTCAAACTCAACAAATCCTGGGCACACAGAAATTCCTGGGGACACAGTTCCATTATGTAAGTCCCTAAATATATCATCCTCTCAGATTTTCTCACTTAAGTGCCTGGCAACACCTTCCACACAACTAGTCAGCCTAAAAACCTGGGGATATCATAAAGCCCTCCCTGCCATTTACTCCACACATCTAGTCTAAACACATCCCAAGGTAATCCATGCTGTTCTTGACTGTCCTCTATTGCAATCTTCTATTTTTGACCTTTATATTGCATTCTGCTCTCTGCTGTCAAAATGAACATATTAAAACATAAGTTTGATCATGTTGCCCTCAAATTCCTGGCTTAAAACCCTTCAAAATGTTACCATTGCACTTTGAAAACAAGTGCTAAATTGTTAATACTGTTTTTTGTATGGGTTGAATAAATACAATCTTGATGCCCTACTAGACCAGAGAACTAGGATATAGAGGCCAATCTTTACTTCTGATGACACTGGGAATGTGCTTCTAACAACCTCACAGCCTTGAATTGAGTAGTAGCTCTGCTGGCATTCACCACAAGAAGGGTGGAAGCCTTCCCTGTATGGCAGAGCACAGACCCACAAACATGTCCTCTAGAGCAGGCAAGTCTCCCAATAAAGGGAGCATATAGAAGGGGGGAACTCCACTACATCTCCCACTCTCACCACTTGCTCCATTGCTGGTGCTTCAAGATAAAAAGAGTCCAGAAGCATTCCTATATTGCAAACCTCGTTTCACAGGGCTATCCTTGTTTGGAATTGAGCTATGTGCTGCGATCCTACCCCTATACCTAAAGGTGTAATCTAATGAAAAATGATGTAATCATATTCTGTAACACAGTCTAATGTACTATAATCAATAAGTTGGGATCATACCAATGCAGGGTGGATTATTTACATAAGAGTTTTATAATAAGCAGATTAACCACACAGCAAAGAAGCACAATCTGGGACAAGGCAGATGACAGGTGAAGATTGTCAAAAACTGAGTCTCTCAGGGGTACAGACAAGGAAAAGCATGAGCATGACTAGACCCTGACTTGGGCTTCCAACCTCTAGAACTATTAGAAAATAAATTTCTGTTCTTTAAGGCTATCTACACGTGGTATTTCTCTTACAGTAATGTGAGATACCTGAGACATCCTTAATCCTCACCCCAGTTATTAGACACTCTGCTACCTGATGAACCCCACAGCTTCTCCACCTCATAGTACTCCTACCACAGTCACTCACAGTGCCTCCCTCTTTTTCTCAAATGTGTCAGGTTCTTTAACGTTTTCCTATCTTGCATTTGTTCTTTCCTCTGCCTGGGAAAGGCACTTTCCACACATGGCTGCTTTCCTTACTTAAGGTCTCTAATCAAATGGCATGTCTTAAGAGACGGTAAACAGAATGTAAAATAATACTTAGAAATGTGTTCAGATGTACCAGTAATCATCAAAACTGGGAAGAGATTTTTTTTTTTTAATCAGGCAATATGATGCTTATATAAGACAGACCACAAACAAAACAGCTCAGAATCTTGGAAATATTAAAAATAAAGTATCAGAAAACACGCACTAAGGAACCAAAAGAAAGATGCTGCTGTTGTTAGGTGCCATTGAGATGGTTCTGACTCATAATAGCCCTATATACAATAAGCAAAACACCACCCAGTCCTGTGCCATCCTCAGAAGAAAGATAGTGCACACATGTTAATGCCAGGTAAAAGATACCTTAGGATAAAGCATTAACACAGATGAAGTGAAATGATACCTAAGAATACAAATGAACAGTTAACTCAGTAAATAGAATGAAGTCAAGAACTTGTATATACCTGATAAGATAGACCTGAGATAGATAGATGATTGATAGATAGATAGACAGATAGAGAGATAGAGTTCAAAACCTAATGGAATTTTAAGTAATATTGCCAAAACTAGCATCAAGATGGGATATTTTAATACAAAAGCTACACCATGTCGCACTGGTTTTGGGGCTGGCAGCAAGACAAACCTGAAGGTTAACAAAGAACAGAAGGTACGGAAGAAAATTGAGACCTGACTTATGTACTTGAAGAACAATAAACAAAATGTCTGCTTTAAGCAAATGGACAATAGGATTAGCTCCTAATAAAATTATAGAACTAGCTAAGGAGATTCTTGTGGCAGAATGTTGAAATGCAATTGTTTCCTTTAGCTGCTTATAGTAAAATATCGAAGGGAAAGGGCTAAAGGGAGCTAAAGAAGAAATTGCTTTATTTTTAAGCAGAATTTAGAGGAAATATAAAAGACTTAAGACTGTCTGGATTCCAAAATAAAAAGAGTTTTATTCCCAATCTCTCACAGCAAAAGATACTTGAACTCAGAAATTTCCTCAGAGCATAGATCAAATCTGGAATACTGTCAGTTAAAAAACAAAAAAATAAAATGAAGACTTGACGACAAAATAATCATGGAGGGCACCTCATAATGACTTCAGAAAGATTTAAGGCAAAACCTCATAGATCTCCTCAGGTAGACAAAAGAATTCAACTTCTAAGTCTCTTAAGAATGAACCTAATAAAACCTGTTTAAATAAACAGTAAGATGTCTAAGAATTTTAACAACATTATTGTATGTCATCCCAACTTTCAGCCCAAAATAAAGATATGACTTGAGATTTATAAATGTTGCTTTTGTCTAATGGACTGAATTTAAAATTTGGTACATACAAAATCTACTAATTCTTCAAATGAATTGTTCTAGAATGGCCAAAAATGACCAAAACCAAACCCACTGTTATTAATTCAATTCTGACTCGTAGTGACCATATAGACAGAACAGAACTGCCACACAGAGTTTTGAAAGAGCACCTGCTTGATTGGAACTGCTGACCTTCTGGTTAGCAGCCAGAGCACTTAACTACTACACTACCAGGGTTTCCAAAATAATCATAGAAAGGTCAAAATGAAAAGACACTTCTAAGCCTCCAACTTCCTATGGGCAGGAAATACGCAAAGAAGGAAAGGGTTAAGCCCACAGGTCTGGATTGCTCAAACCCTGAAGATATCCAAGAAAGACTGTCTTCAGGGCTAGCTATTGCCAGACTCCTGGGGGATGAGCTGTTGGAATATTCCACCTTATAGTGTTTTTGTACGCCTGAAGCCTTGAGACATTTGATACCAGTTTGGACAGTTAGTTTTTGCTAATAATGTGATTTATGGTTGTCATGGTTTGAATTGTGTCCCCCCAAAAATGTGTGCAGCCATGTGGCTGGGATATGGTTCCTAGTATCTTGGAAATGTCCTCCATTGTGTGGTTTTGCTAACCTGTATGTTAAAGGATTAGGGTGGGGCTGTGAATTCCTGCTATGGGGGAAGTTTCCCTGGAGTATGGCTTGCCCCACCCTTAATGCTTTTAGCTTGCAAGGAATAAAAGGAAAAAGAACCAAGGACAATTTGAGAACCTCGCTACCATCAAGCAAGCAGCACCGGGAGCACAGCGCGTCGTTCAGACCAGAGTTTCTTGCGTTAGGACACTCCCTGGACAATGACTGATGCAATACCGGACTTTTCTCCAGAGCTGTCAAGGGGAAAGTCTTTCCCTGGAGCGGACACCCTGAATATGGACTTGCAACCTACCGGACTGTGTAAGAATAAATCTTTTTTTTTGTTAAAGCCATCCACTCTGTGGTATTTCTGTTAGAGCAGCCCTAGCTGACTAAAACAATGGTGAATAGCTGTTTTACTATGCCTGAGGCTAGGACCCTTACAGTACTAGTTATAATAGATACTTTATGCTAGTGTAGTGATTTATGATTAATGGTTGATTTTTCTGTGATGGGAGGTGGAGTTTCATTAGCTGAGATCAGTTACACAAGCACTGTATACCTAGATGACTAACCCTAATATAAACCCTAGTCATCAGCACTGACAGCATTTCACACATGTTGTCACACATCACTGTTGAGAGAATAAAATCTACTCATGTGCATTGAAAGCTTCTGCCTGGTCTCTTGTAAATGCTGCCCCATGTGTCATTTCCTGTTGCTGATTTTTAATCTGTATCATTTTATTGCAATAAACTGTAACCTTGAGTATAACACCTTACTTGTTTCTCAGTGTGTTGTACTGTGGAGGCTTGCGTGTCACTGTGATGCTGGAAGCTATACCACTGGTATTTGGATAACAGTAGGGTCACGCTTGGCAGACTGGGTTCAACTCAGCTTCCAGACTAAGACAGACAAGGAAGAAGGACCCAAAAGTCTACTTCTGAAAAGAATTAGCCAGATAAAACCCTGAGTGCCAGTGGAACGTTTTCAGGTACAGAGCTAGAAAATGGGCCCCCCAGATTAGAAGGTACTCAGGAGAAGACTGAGGAAGAGCTGCCTCCTCAAAATAAAGTCAATCAAAATAACAGGGGTGGAGTCAAGCTTTTGGTACTTTCATCTACTGATGTGGCACAACTCAAAATTAGAAGAAACAGTGGCAAACATCCAATAATAATTGAAACATGGATCATACAAAGTGTTAATCTAGGGAAACTGGAAATAATGAAAAAGGAAATGGACTGCATAAACATGGATATCTTAGGCATTAGTGAGCTGCATTGTACTAGTATTGGCCATTTTGAATCAGACAATCATTGGGTCTACTATGCTAGTATTGAAAACTTGAAGAGAAGTGATATTGCATTCATCATTAAAAAAAAAATGTAAGATCTGTCCTAAAGTACAGTGCTGTAAGTGACAGGATGATATCCATATGCCTACAAAAGAGGCCAGTTAATAGGACTATTATTCAAATTTACACATCAACTACTAAGGCCAAAGATGAAGAAATTGAAGATTTTAACAGCATCAGGTAAGGCAGATATCAGCATCATGTAAGGGTAATAACATTATCAGGGGGTCTGACACCATCAGGTAAGAAGGGTAACACCATCAAGTAAGGAGTGAGTGAGAAGCATCACAGTAACAAGCAAACCTCCACTGACAAATTGGGGCAGTCTACTACTGAAAGGAATTAGCCAGGGAAAACCTTATGAACAGCAGCAGAACATTGTCAGATACGGTGCCAGAAAGTGAGACCCCCCCCAGGGTGGAAGTCACTTGGAAGACGACAGAGGAAGAGCTGCCTCCTCAAAGTAGAGTCAACCTTAATGACGGGGATTGAGTAAGGCCTCTGGGATCTTCATTTGCTGATGTGCCATGGCTCAAAATGAGAAGAAACAGCTGCAAACATCCACTAATAATCAGGACAGGGAATGTACAGAGTATGAATCTAAGAAAACTGGAAATTGTCAAAAACGAAATGGAACGCATGAACACTGACATCCTAGGCATCCTAGTTGAAATGGACCATTCTGGGACATTTTGAATCCAACAATCATATAGTTTACCATGCTGGGAACAAAAACTTGAAGAGGAACAGTGTCACAGTCATCATCCAAAAGAACATTTTGAGATCTGTCCTGAAGTACAATTCTGTCAGTGACAGGATATCTATACACCTACAAGGAAGACCAGTTAATATGACTATTATTGAACTTATGCATCAAATACTATGGCCAAAGATGAGGAGGTGGAAGATTTTTACCAGCTTCTGCAGTATGAAATTGATCAAACACGCAATGAGGATGCATTCATGACTACTGGTGACTGGAATGCAAAAATTGGAAACAAAGAAGGACTGATAGTTGGAAATACAGCTTTGGTGCTAGAAATAATGCTAGAGATCTCATGATAGACTTTTGCAAGACTAGTGATTTCTTCAATGCAAATACCTTTATTCAGCAACCCAAAAGGCAAGTGTACACATGAACCTCACCAGATGGGATACACAGGAACCAAATTGACTACATCTGTGGAAAGAGATGATGGAAAAGCTCCTTAGCAGCAGTCAGAACAAGACCAGGTGCTGACTGTGGTGCAGATCACCAATTGCTCATACGCAAGTTCAAATTGAAACCGAAGAAAATTAGAACAAGTGCATGAGAACCAAAGTATGAACTTGAGTATATCCCTCTTGAGTTCAAAAAGCATCTCAAGAACAGATCTGATGTGTTGATCACTAATGACTGAAGATCAGATGAATTGTGAAATGACATCAAAGGTATCATCCATGAAGAGAGCAAGAGGTCATTAAAAAGGCAGGAAGCCAAAGCCAAACCAAAAGGCAGGAAAGAAAGACCAAATTGGATGTCAGAAGAAACTCTGAAACTTGCACTCAAAAACCAAGCAGCAAAAACAAAAGGAAGCAATGGCAAAGTAAAAGACCTAGAGATATTTCAGAGAGCAGCTCCAGAAGACAAACGAAAGTATTATAATGACATGTGCAAAGAGCTGGAAATGGAAAATCAGAGAGAAAGAACACGTTCCACATTCCTCAAGCTGAAAGAACTGAAGATAATATTCAAGCCTCGAGCTGCAATAGTGAAGGATTCCACAGGGAAACTATTAAATGACTCAGAGAGCATCAAAACAAGATGGAAGGAATACACAGAATCATTATACCAAAAAGAACTGGTCAATATTCAGCCATTTGGAGAGGGTGCTTATGATCAGCAATCAATGGCAATGAAGGAAGAACTCAAAGCTGCATTGAAGGCATTGGTGAAAAACAAGTCTCCAGGAACTGATGGAATATCAGTTGAGATATTTCAAGAAACAGATGCAGTGCTAGAAGTTCTCTCATCTGTGCCAAGAAATTTGGAGGACAGCTACATGGCCAACTGACTGGAAGAAATTCATATTTATGCCCATTCCAAAGAAAGGTGATCCAACCAAATGTGGACATTACTGAACAATATCATTGACATCACTTGCAAGTACACTTCTGCTCAAGATCGTTCAAAAGCAACTACAACAATATATTGACAAGGAACTGCCAGAAATTTAAGCTTGGTGTAGAAGAGGACATGGAACCAGGGATATTATTGCTGATGTCAGATGGATCTTGGCTGAAAGCAAAGAATACCAGCAAGATGTTTACTTGTGTTTCATTGACTATGCAAAAGCATTTGACTGTGTGGGTTGTAGGAAATTATGGCTAACTATGTGGAGAATGGGAATTCCAAAACACCTAATTGTGCTCTTAAGGAATCTGTATATGGATCAAGAGGCAGTCTTGTGAACAGAACAAGGGAACAGTGCATGGTCTAAAGTCAGGAAAGGTGTGTGTCAGCGTTGTATCCTTTCAACGTATCTTTTTAATCTGTACGCTGAGCAATAATCCAAGAAGCTGGATTATACGAAGAAGAACGAGGCATCAGAATTGAAGGATGACTCATTAACAACCTGCGTTATGTAGATGACACCACCTTACTTGCTGGAAATGAAGATTTGAGACACTCATGAAGATCAAGGACCACAGTATGGATTGCATCTCAACATCAGGAAAACAAAAGTCCTCACAACTGGACCAGTAAGCAACATTGTCACAAATGGAGAAAGGATTGAGGTTGTCAAAGATGTCATTTTACTTGAGTCCACAATCAATGCCCTTAGAAGCAGCAGTCAAGAAATCAAAAGACACATTGTATTGGAAAAATCTGCTGCAGAGGACCTCTTCAAAGTACTCAAAAGTCAGGATATCACTTGAAGACTAAAATGCACCTGACCCAAACAATGGTATTTTCAATCACGTCATATGCATGTGAAAGCTGGACCATGAACAAAGAAGACTGAAGAAGAATGGATGCCTTTGAACTGTGGTGCTGGAGAAGAATGTTGAAGGTACCATGGACTGCCAAAAGAATCAACAGATCTGTTCTGGAAGAAGTACAACCAGAGTACTCTTTGGGAGCAAAGATGGCAAGACCGAGTCTTACATACTTTGGATATGTTTTCAGAAAAATCAGTCCCTAGAGAAGGATATCATGCTTGGTGGAGTAAAGGGTCAGTGAAAAAGAGGAAGACCCTTGATGAGATGGATTGACATAACGCTGCAGCAATGGGCTCAAGCATAAAAACGATTATGGACATGGAGAAAGACAGGGCAGTGTTTCATTCTGTTGTTCATAGGGTCACTATAAGTCAGCACAGACTCAATGGCACCTAACAAGAACAACTACAGCAACCAGCTTCTGTAGTTTGAAATTGATTGAACATGCAGTCAAGCTGCATTGAGAATTACTGGTGATTTGAATGCAAAAGCTCTAAACAAGGAAGAAGGATTGGTTTTGGAAAATATGGCCTTGGTGATAGACATGATGCCAGAGATCTCATGCTATAATTTTGCGAAGTCAACTTCTTCACTGCAAATGCCTTTTTCACCAACATAAATGGCAACAAGACACATAGACCTCACCAGATGAAATAAACAGAAATTAAACCAACTAAATCTGCAGAAGACAATGGAAACTGTCAATATCATCAGTTAGAACAAGACCAGGTGCTGACTGCAGAACAGACCATCAATTACTCATTTGCAAGTTCAAATGGAAACTGAAGAAAACTAGAACAAGTACATGTGAGCCATACTATGACCCTGAGTATATCCCTCTTGAGTTTAGAAACTGTCTCAAGAATAGATTTGATGCATTGAACTGCTAATGAGCAAAGAACAGACAAGTTGTGGAACAACATCAAAGACATCATACGTGAGAAAAGCAAGAAATTAATAGAAAGACTGGAAAGAGTGAAAAGACAAAATTGTATGTCAAAGGGACTCTGAAACTTACTCTTGAAGAGTTGCAAAAGTAAAAGGGAGAAATAATGAAAAGAACTAAACAGAAGATTTCAAATTGTGGCACAAGAAGACAAAATAAAGTATTACGATGACATGTGCAAAGAGCTGAAGGTAGAAAATCAGGAGAAGAAAACTTTCTGCATTTCTGAAGCTGAAAAAACTGGAGAAAAAATTCAAGACTTAGCTACAATAGTGAAGGATTCTACAAGGAAAATACTAAATGACTCAGGAAGCATCAAAAGAAGATGGAAAGAATACACAGAAACATTATATCAGAAAGAACTGGTCAACTTTCAACCATTTCAAGAGTTAGTATATGATTAGGAATGAACAGTATGGAAGAAAGAAGTTAAAGCTGCATTGAAGGCATTGGCGAAGAATAAGGCTCCAGGAATTCGTGAATATCAATTGAGACTTTCGACAATGGATGCTGCACCAGAAGTGCTTACTTATGTATGCCAAGTTACCTGGGGGACAGCTACCTCACCAACCAAGAAAGGTGATTCACCCAAATGTGGACATTATCAAATGATATCATTAGTATCACATACATTTTGCTCAAGATCTTTGAAAAGTGACTGCAGCAGTATATCAACAGGGAACTGCAAGAAATTCAAGCTGGACTGAGAAGAGGACATGGAACCAGAGATTTTATTGCTGATGCCAGATGGGTCTTGGCTGAAAGCAGAGAATACCAGAAAGATATTTATCTATACTTTATTGACTCTGCAAAGGCATCTCACTGTGTGGATCTTTTTTTTTTTTTAATTATGACTGAGTGAAAGTGCACATTCTCATATAAATTTACATGCCCACCTATATGCAGCTTTCACTGCTCTCCCTGCCTGGTGACAGCACACTATTCCGCTCTGCTCCATACATGTCTCATCCTCCCAACAGTTTCCTTTCCCCTCCTCTCCACCCACTCTCCTTACTCCAGCCAGGGGTCATCAGGATAATATCATATAGATGCATAGAACCATAAAGTGAATCCATGATATGGTCACTCTGCATCACCAAGTCCAATCCATTCGTGTCCGAAGAGTGGAACTTCATTATGATATATGGGCAAGGGCAACATCAGGGCCAGGGGCCATGCTCCCAGGGGAACTCCAAAGCCGCTGGACCATCAGTTGTGGTCTTTTAGTGGAGATCTCAGATTGCACCTCTTTTTATTCTTGTGTTCCGAGCGAGACTCAACTTAGTGAGCTCCATCGCGGCTGTCACTGGTGGTGGTCAGGCACCACCCGGTTCTTCTGGTCCCAAGTCAATGTAGGCACCCACTCACATGGGTCTCTCTATCTTCTGGGTTGTCTTTACCCCATGTCATTTTGGTCCTCAGTGAGCATCTGTTCCTGCTGAGTTGGGACCATTTGCTGCACCCTCAGATGGCAGTTTGGTAGCTTTTAAGGCCTCAGACACCACTCACCAATGTGGGATGCAGATAGCCCTCTTAGCAAAATGCTAGTTGTGCCAATTGGTCTCGATTTCGCCTAAGAGCAAGGTCTCCTTCCCCCTGCCCCAGTTACTCTGTCCTTGCAATATTGGGTTAAGATGCAAGGAGTGTTCAAGTTACATTGAAGTCCACTTAATATTGTTCTTGTTTCTAATGTGTGCTATCACCAATTTCACCCAACCAAATTTTAACCAGCTATCTAATCTAGACCCTCCCCCCTTGCCATCCCTCCCTTCCCTTCCTTGCAGCCATCAAAGAGACTTTTCTTCTATACATAAGTCTGTTTTTGAGATCTTATCGCAGTGGTCTCATACAATATTTGTCCTTCTGTCACTGACCACTTCCACTCAACACAATGTCTTCCAGTTGAAACCAGGTTATGAGATGATTCCAGGAATTATTATTTTTTATCATTGCATAGTGCTCCATTGAATATATATGCCATAGTTTACTTATTCATTCCTCCGTTGTTAAGCATCTGGGTTGATTCTACCTTTTTGCTATCGTGGACTGTGCTGCAATAAGCATTCTTGTGCATGTGTCCGTTGGTATGAAAGGCCTTGTTTCTGTTGGATATATTCCAAGCAGTGGAATTACTGGGTCAAATGGTATACCTATATCCATTTTTTTAAGGAAGCACCAGATTGCTTTCCAAAGAGGATGGACCATTTTGCAACCCCACCAACAGTGTAGGAGAGTTCCACTTTCTCTACAGCCTTTCCAGCATTTGTTGCTTTGTGTTTTTTGGATCGTGGCCAACCTTGTTGGGGTGAGATGGTACTCATTGTAGTCTTGATTTGAATTTCTTTAATAACTAAAGGTCATGAACATGTCCACATGTGTTTTTTCTCTGTCTGGATCTCCTCTTTAGAGAAATGTCTGTCCATCTCCTTTGCCATCGCTTAACTGGATGATTTATCTTCCTCTTATTGATATTTTGTAGTATCTTGTAGATTATGGAGATCAGGCATCGGTCTGACATAGAGTTGCCAAATATTTTTTTCCCATTCTGTGTGTGGCCTTTTAAGTGTATTAATAAAGTCTTTGGATGAACAAAGTGTTTGATTCTTAATAGTTCCCATTTATCTATTTTCTCTTTTGTTGATTGTGGTTTGTTTGACAGATTTTTGAAGCCTTTCTCCATTGTATATTAAAACTTTCATTGTTGTTCCTATCTTTTCCTGGATGAGCTTTATCGTTTTAGATTTGATATTTAGGTCTTTTTTCCAGTTGGAGTTGATTTTAGTATAAGGTGTAAGATCTGGATCTTGTTTCAATTTATTGCAGATGGATACCCAATTTTGCCAGCACCATTTGTTGAAAATACTGCTTTTACCCCAGTTTAATGTCTTAGGGCCGTTGTCGCATATCAACTGTTCATAGACAGATGGTGTCATCTCTGGGGTCTCAGTTCTGTTCCATTGATCAATCTGTCAGTTCTTGTACCAGCACCACGTTGTTTTGACCACTGTGGCAGTGTGGTATGTTCTAAGGTCAGGTAATGAGAGGTCTCCCAGTGTGTTCTTCTTCTTTAGTAGTACCTTACTTATCCAGGGCTTATTCCCTTTCCAAACAAAACTGGTGATTTGTTTCTCCACCTCATTAAAAAATGACACCAGAACTTGTATTGGGTTTGCATTATATAAGTAGATTGCTTTGGGTAAAACAGACATTTTCACAATGTTAAGTCTTCCTATCCATGAGCAGGGTAGGTTTTTCCATTTATCTAAGTCTCTCTTAGTTTCTTGTAGTAAGGGCTTGTAGTTCTCTTTGTAAAGGTCTGTTATTTCTCTGGTTAGATTAATTCCTAGGTACTTTATCTTCTTAGGGGCTATAGTAAATGATATTGATTTGATGATTTCCTCATTAACAATTTCGCTGTTGGTATTAAGGAATCCTACTGATTTACTTATGTTTATCTTGTATCCTGAGACTTTGGTGAACTCTTCTATCAGTTTGAATAGTTTACTTATAGATTCTTTGGAATTCTCTGTGTATATAATCATAGCATCAGCAAACAGGGAGATTTTGACTTCTTCTTTGACAATGCAGATGCCCTTTATTTCTTGGTCTTGTCTAATTCCTCTGGCTAGAACTTCTAGCACAATGTTGAATAGGAGAGATGAGAGTGGGCATCCTTGTCTAGTTCCTGTTCTCAAATAAAAGTCTTTCAGTCTCTATTCAGGATGACGTAGGAAGTTGGCTTTTTATAAATGGGCCTTATTGCATTGAGGAATTTTCCATCTGTGCCTATTTTTTCTCAGAGTTTTTAGCATGGGTGTTGGAGTTTATCAAATGTCTTTTCTGCATCAATGGACAAAATCAGGTGATTCTTGTCCTTTGTGATATTTATGTGGTTAATCACATTGTTTTTCTGATATTGAACCAGCCTTGCATCTGTGATATGAATCCCACTTGGTCATGATTGATTATTTTTTGGATACATTGTTGTATTCCATTGGCAAGAATTTTGTTGACGATTTTTGCATATAGATTCGTGACTGATATTCGTCTATAGTTCTCCTTTTTGATTGGGTCCTTCCCTGGCTTTGCTATCAGGGTTATGCTGGCTTCATAGAATGAGTTTTGGAGTACTCCATCCCTTTCTATACTGTGGAATAGTCTCAGTAATATTGGAGATAATTCTTCTCTAAAAGCTTGGTAGAATTCTGCGGAGAAACCATCTGGGCCTGGGCTTTTTTTTGGCTGGCAGTTTTTGGATGATTTTTTCAATTTCTTCCTTTGTGATGGGTTTATTAAGTTGTTCTGCTTCACATTGTGATAATTTGGGTAGGTGGTATGAATCAAGGAATTTGTCCATTTACTCTAGGTTTTCAAATTTCTTAGCATACAGTCTTTCACAGTGTTCTGTTACGACATTTTTTATTTCTGTTGGATCTGTTGTGACAACTCCCATCTCATTTCTAATTTGGGTTATTTGTTTCTTTTCCTGTTTTTCTTTAGTAAGTTTGGCCAGTGGCTTGTCAATTTTGTTGATCTTTTCAAAAAAGCAGCTTTTGGTCTTTTCAATTTTTCAATTGTTTTTCTGTTCTCTAATGCATTTAGCTCTGCTCTAATCTTTATGATCTGTTTTCTTCTGGTGCCTGAGGGGTTCCTCTTTTGCTCTCTCTCTACTTGTTCAAGCTGTAAGGTTAGTTCCATGATTTGGTTTCCTTCTTCCTTCCAGATGTGTGCATTTATGGAGATAAACAGACCTCTGAGCACTGCTTTGACTGTATCTCATTGGCTCTGGTAGGAAGTATTTTAATTCTCATTGGAATCCATGAAATTCTTTACTTTATCCTTGATTTCTTCTATAACCCATGTTTTTTTTGAGCAAGATGTTGTTCAGTTTCCAAGAGTTCCACTTTCTATGTATGTCTTTTTTGCTATTGATTTGGACTTTTATGGCTTTGTGATCTGAGAAGATGTGTTGCAGTAATTCAATGGTATGGATTTTGTTGAGAATTGCTTTGTGTCCTAACACATGGTCAAGTCTGGAGAATGTTCCATGTGCACTGGAGAAGGAGGTGTAGTTGTCCGCTGATGGGTAGAAAGTTCTGTATATATCAATGAGCTTTAATTGGTTAATTGCGGCAATAAGGTCTTCTGCATCTTTACTGAGGTTTTTTCTAGATGATTCATCCAGTATTGAGAGCGGAGTTTTGAAGTCTCCCACTGTTGTTGTGGAGTAGTCTAATTCTTTTTTGAGTGTAGTCAGTGTTTCTTTGATATGTTGAGGTGCTCTGATATTAGGTGCATAAATATTTAATATATTACTTGTGTATTGAACTTTTCAGCAATAAATAGTGTTCATCTTTGTCCACGTTGGTGGATTTTACATTAAAAATTGATTTTGTCTGAGATTAGAGTTGGCACCCCTGCTCTTCTTTGTTCATTGTTAGCTTGATATATATTCTTCCATCCTTTAATTTTCAGTTTGTTCCTATCTTTAGGTCTCCAGTCAGTTTCTTGTAGACAGCATATGGATGGGTCATCTCTTTTGCTCCAAGATGTCATGTGATGTCTCTTTACCGGAGCATTCAGCCCATTCACATTCAATGTAATTATTGATTGATATGTGTTCAGTGCTGGCAATGTGATACGTTTATTTTTGTGTTGATATTTTATACATTTTATATGTGGTTCTTATTGGTCTGTTCTGGGACATTCTTTTTGGTGAGTTGATTTTTCACCTTTTCTGGAGATGTTTTTGTAGTTGAGACTCTCGTGTTATATTTCTTGAAATGGTATGTTACATCTTCATTGTGCTTTACAGCTGTCCCTATGATCCCCCTTAATAAACTATAAACCCAATTCTAATTACTACCAGTCTTGTCATCTTCCTCTCCATTGGAAGGACTATAACGAATGTAGTACATCTCTCTTTTTAATATGATGGCACCACAGTTTTTGTGATAATCACTGGATTGCTTCTTTCAGTATTAAAGCTGTGATTGAATTTGGAGCCTTCCCTAACTGAGTAGAGTTCTGAATAATGTGTCATTCTAAAATATAAAGTTAGTGGTTTTGCTCTTCCAAACCAAAGCCAAGGATTTCTTTCAGTATTTCTTGTAGTTTTGGTTTGATTTTTACAAAGTCTCTGAGTTTCTGTTTATCTGAGAATGTCTTAATTTCATTTTAATATTTGACAGATAGTTTTGCAGGATATATAATTCTTGGTTGGAAGATACTCTCCTTCAAGGCTTTGAATGTGTCATGCCACTGTCTCTGTGCCAGCATGGTTTCTGTTGGGAAATCTGATGAAAGCCTACAGGGTTTCCCTCTGAATGTTAGCTTTGCTTTGAATCTTGATGCCCTTAAGAGTTGCTGTGTATATTTCATTTTGTTAAGCTTGATTATAACATGTCTTGGAGTCTTTCTTTTAAGATTTATATTGAATGGTGTATGATATGCATCTGGGATATCTATATTCTCTTCCTTCATGATTTCTGGGAAGTTTTCTGTCAGCAACTCAGCAACGATACTCTCTGTGTTCTCAGGTGTCTCATCCTGTTCAGGGACTCCAGTTAATCAAAGGTTGGTCCTCTTTATAGAGTCCCACATGCTTCTTAATGCTTCTTCATTTTTCTTGTTCCTTTTTCTGATTTCTGTTCATAGATGCTGGTGTCAGTAGCTCTGTCTTCCAAGTCAGAAATTCTATTTTCCATTTGTTCCATTCTATTTTCTTGGCTTTGACTGGAAATTTCTATTTCTTTGATTTTGTTCTTGATCTGTTGGATTTCAGAGTACTGCTGTATTTTGTTTGTTCTGCTGTATTTTGTATAACATCTAGAAGGTCTCTGTATGTAATCATTTTGTGTTCACCTTCTGATGATGTCAGAAAAGTTTCCTCATCTGAAAAATTCCTTGGTTGTTTTGTTTGTGAGCCTTCTAAAACCATGTGTGATTTCTTGTATGCCACAAGTATCTGTTGTTTTTTGGGTCCCATGTTAGTAAGTAGACACTGGGAGAGTTACTGTGAGGATGGACTACAGATGCTTCTCTAGGCTATTATAAAATGTACAACAAAAGGTATCTGACCACTTCCCAAGTCAGTCACGTTTTCAGGTGTAGAGGTCCCTCTTCCCAACTGACAAAGTAAGCACCTCTATATCCGACCCCAGATGATACAAACTAGTTCAGAATACAGCAATGCTACTGCCCTGTTGGCCTCTGCTGACAGCACCCAGCCTTATGCGACGCTGTGTAAACTACTGCTTTTGTGGTAGAAAAGTGCTCTCCTGTGGGCAGGATCTGGCTCACAAGCTAGGAAATAGGTCCAGCTATGGCCACCGTATCTAAAACGGCACCTTCTACACAGTTGACAGATAGAGGGGCTAAAGGTGCCGAGAGTTAGTAAGTCCTCCGCCTCTGTTGTTGGGCCCCCACTGTAGGCAACACTGTGTAAACTACTGCTTTTCTGTTGGGGAAGCACTGTCCTGTTTGCAGGCACTGGCTCCCAGGCTAAGAATTAGGTCCTGCTATAATCTCCTTATCCAACATGATGTCCCACACACAGACACTGTGATTCTGTACAAACCATGCTGTGGCAGTGATAAAAAGATAGGCCCAAAGTGGCTAGATGAACAGAGCCCTAAGCCTGGCTCTCAAAACACGGCAATTTCGCCTGCTTATCACACCACCAGTGCGTCTGAGTCTAGCCACTAAGTAAGACTGAGCTCCACCCACTGGCCAAGACAGAGGAAAAAAATCAAAATGGTGCATTTACCTTCGATCCTTAAGAGCCAGGGCTAGCCAGGAGCGGGAGTCAGTGAAAGAGAGTTAGGTTTTTCGTTCAGTGGTTGAAGTCCAAATTAACAGCCCTGTGCCGTGTCCTGTGGGCTCACCAGGTGACCAGAAGGCTCCATTTGATTATCATTTCAGGTCTTGGTTTCCAGAGAGATATAAGGAGATGTGTGCTTAGTCTGCCATCTTGACTCAACCCTCACTGTGTGGATCTTAACCAATTATGAATAATATTGAGGAGAACGGAAATTTCAGAACATTTAATTGTGTTCATGAGGAATCTGTATGTGGATCTGGAAGCAGCTGTTCAAACAGAACAAGGGGATGCTGCATGATTTAAAGTCAGGAAAGGTGTGAATCATGGTTCTATCCTTGCACCACACCTTTTCATTCTTTATGCTGAAAATATAATCTGAGAAGCTGGACTATCTGAAGAAGAATGAGACATCAAGATTGGAGGAAGATTCTTTAAAAACTTGTTTTATGCAGGTGACATAACCTTGTTATGGAAAGTTAAAAGGACATAAAACATTTACTGATCAAGATTGAAGACCACTGCCTTCAGTATGAATTGTGCCTCAACAGCTATATAACAAAAATCCTCACAACTGATGAGTAAACAACATCATGAAAAATGGAGAAAAGATTGAGGTTGTCAAGGATTTCATTTTACTGGGTTCCACAATCAACAATTATGGAATCAGCAGTCAAGAAATGAAAAGACATATTGCATTGAGAAAATCTACCACAAAAGACCTCTTTAAAGTATTGAAAAGTAAAGATGTCACCTTGAAGACTGAGGTGTGCCTGACCCAAGCTATGGTATTTTGAATAGCATCACGTGCTTGTGAAAGCTGAAAAATGGATAAGAATGACAGAGGAAAAATTGACTCCTTTAAATTGTGGTATTAGTGAAGAAGGTTGCATATACAGCATGTACAGCCAGAAGAACAAACAAATATTTTCCAGAAGAAGTACAACCAGAGTGCTCCTTAAAAGCAAAGATGGTGATACTCTTCCTTACACACTTTAGACTTGTTGTGAGGAAGGATTAATCCCCGGAGAAGTTCATCACACTTGGTAAGGTAGAGGGTCAACAAAAAGAAGAAGACTCTCAACAAGATAGACTGGCACAGTGGCTACAGCAATGGGCTTAAGCATTTAAACAATTATGGGCATGGTACAGGATGAGGCAGTGTTTTGTTTTGTTGTGCATGGTATAGCTATGAGCTAGAACTGACTGGACAGCACCTAACACATAAGTATGAGGAGTGCCAATTAAGTTCATAATCACAACCTAGAAAAAGTGTCATATACATGTCATGGATCAAATTGTGTCCCCCCAAAAATATGTTTAGCCATGTGGCTGAGCCATGATTCCCAGTATCTTGTGACTGTTCTCCATTTTGTGGTTTTCGTATGCTGTATGTTAAAGGATCAGGGTGGGACTGTAAATCCCTTTACAAGATCACCTCCCTGCTCCACTGTAAAGGGAGTTTCCCTGGAGTAGGGCTTGCCCCACCCTTAATCCTTTCTTCTTGCAAGAGATAAAAAGCAAGAGAAGCAAGCAGAGAATTGGGAACCTCATACCATCAAGAAAGCAGCACCAGGAGAAGAGCGCGTCCATCAGACCTGAAGTTCCTGTGCCAAGATGCTGCCTGGACAAAGACTGATTCAATACTGAACTTTCACCCAGAGCCGACAAGGGGGAAAGCCTTCCCCTGGAGTGGATACCCTGAATATGGACTTGCAGCCTACCAGACTATGTAAGAATAAAACTTCCTTTGTTACAGTCATCCACTCTGTGGTATTTCTGTTAGAGCAGCCCTAGCTGACTAAAACAATACCTCATTGCTGAATATCGCTACAGTCACCTTCGCAGTACTCCCCTTGGGAAGCTATGTACTGATGCCAGCATCCAGGCCACCCTTTAAAGCAATTTTGGAACTCTTTTTCTGGAAAGGCCATCAGAGCTGTCATCCTATTACTCTTGATGTCTTGAGTTTCATCAAAATGTCTTACTTTCAATATTTCCTTTATTTTCACGTAAATAAAAAAGTCACTGAGGGCCAGATCAGGTGAGTAGGGAGACTGTTCCAACACAGTTACCTGTTTACTGGGTAAAAACTCCCTCACAGACAACTATACAATTAAGTTTGTGGACTTGCTACTGTTTCACCGTGCACAGTTGTCACTCTAGAAAGAGTTTCAAAATTGCTTTGAAGGGTGAAGTAGGCACTGGCATTGGTGCATAGCTTCCAAAGGGGAGTGCTTCAGAAGTTACTGCAGTGATATTCAGCAACGAAGTATGTAGCCCTTAGATCTTGTATAGTAACTTCTGAGTCATAACTCTTTCTGAAGAATAATTGAGCCCAAAGGTCACCAGGATGATTCCTGACACACAAGCTATGACAGCAATTCAGGTGCAAGAAAAGGCCATTTTTTATGGATCCGAGTCGATGGCACTTGGCTGGCTTATGGAATATAAACATGACCCAGAGCCAATAACCCTGATAAATCATTCCCAGAGAGCAGAATCGAAATCTAATAAAGGAACTATAAATTTACACCTGTAAGGATTTCAGAATTGCTGTGGATCAGTGGCTGTTGTGGGCTTTCATTTTCCCTTTTCTGAATGGGAGTGTCTGTTGTGGTGTTCCTGTCATTGCCTCACTCATTTATGTTGCGTGTACTGAGGACAGACAACAGGTTTTCAGATTTAGGGAGTCGACTCCTGAGAGCCTCCTCTGCACCTGTACTTAATTTGAAGGATAAAATACTGAACCTTGATCCTAAGCCCTATGTTTTAATAGAGTGAGACTTTTGGGAGGTGTTGTTGTTGCTGCCAAGCCAGCCAAGTGCCGTCGATGTTAGGTGCCATCAAATTAGAACCAACTCATAGCAACCCCGTAGATGACAGATCATAAAGTTGCCCAGTCCTGCATAATCCTCACAATCTTTGGTATGTTTCAGCTCACTGTTGCAGCCATTGTGTCAATCTTTCTCATTGGGGGTCCTCTTATTTTTTCTGATTCTTTGCCAAGTATAGTGTCCTTCTCCAGGGGTTTGTCTCTCCTAACAACATGTCCTAAGTACATGAGATGAAGTCTCACCATCCTTCTTTCTAATGATTACTCTGGCTGTACTTTTCCCAAGACATATTTATTCCTTCTTCTTGCAGTCCATGACATATTTGATATTTGTCACCAACACCATAAATCAAAGCCATGTATTCTTCTTCAGTCTTCTTTATTCATTGCCCAGCTTTTGCATGCATATAAGTCAATTCAAGCTACCATGGTAAGTGGCAGGTGCACCTTAGTCCTTAAAGTGGTATCATTGCTTTTTAACACTTTAAAGAGGACTTTTACTGCAGACTTGCCCATTGTAATACATTGTTTGATTTTTTCACTGATGCTCCCATGAGCATTGATTGAGGATCCAAGTAAAGTGAAATCCTTTACAACTTCAATCCTTATTGGCCCAGTTGTGAGAGTTTTTGTTTCTCTATCTTTGGGTGTAATATACTAAAAGCTGTAGTCATTGATCTTCTTGACAGGCATCAGAGGGAATGAATGCATACTATGAAAGGTAGAAATGTGAGTTCTGAGGAGTAAGAGGATGGCCTAATAGTCTGTTAAATTGGTAGCCTCCACACAGTCAGACCTGCAAATATCCATGCCCCTCCCCCTTCAATCCAGTTTGTGCTTAGCATACGGTTTGTAGTGAATCCTCCAAAGATGCACTGAAGTTTGTAAATAGGATCTTTGAATATCTTATTAATTTGATTCACGTCAGATCATACTGTAATAAGACAGGCCCTGATACTATACAACTAGTGTTCTAGCAGCCCCAGTAGATCAATACAACCTCTGACTCACTTTAAATAAAATACTATGGTAGGAAAGATGCTGTGCCAGTTCTTACAAATGAAATTGTTCCTTTTAGTAAATAGACAATAGAATTGTTTCCTAATAAAATTATCAATGTATCTAAGCTGTCTATGGCAGAATATTGAAAGTCATCTGGCTTTTCTTTGTTGCTTATGGTAAAACACGGGTGGAAACTTCCAGCTGTGCACTCCTAGGAGCCATGAAATTTCATGTAAAGAAGTTGGGCTACTTTGCTAGAGAGACCACATAGACATGTGAGAGAGAGAGGAGTCACTGAGCCTACTCAGAGGAGAAGCAAAGGTCGCATTACAAGACAGAGCCAAGGCCTTGGACATACGACTCTAGTCAAGCCACCCAGCCAGCCCCTAGTTATTCAAATCACCTTAGCTGAGGATCTGGAAATGAGTGAAGAGGGCTTCTTGGATTTTTCAATGTGGAAAACATAAAAAGGCCCCAATCTGCTGTGAATTATCTGAATTCCCAGGCAAATAACATGGTTGTTCTAAGACACAAATTTTGTGGTAGTGTCTTTTAAAGCAATATATAATCTTTATCAAGCTCTCTTCCAGTGTTCTACTCACTGTCATTTAACCCATCAATTATTTTTCTTTATTCACAATTAAGGCAAAATTTTAATAATTTATTTGATTAGTAGGAAAAGTATGTACTAGTGAGTCTTAAGACCTGAGTTCATATCCAGCTTCATAAGCCAAGTCTTAGCTTTTCTGAAGTTTAATTTCCTCACATATAAAATGGGAATAGTATTTTCTCACTGCTTCATGATGAGGATGAAGGGAAATACTAATGGTGAAATATCATTGAAATGACAAAGCTTATTATTCTGTTCTTGTTCTGAAACTCAAATTATTCATTTCAGATACTATTGCTGAGTGGCCTTGCACCAAAGACTTGTTAAATTTCATCTCCGCACCTTTAAGAATAAAACCTTTCTCTTGAGCTAAGTTATTGGGAAGAGAAAAGAAGTCTGCAGTCAGAGACAGAGGGAGCTCTATCAGCAACCCAGGCTCCGAGTTCCTGAACAAAGACCCATTCAAAATATTTAAAGGTTTTGACTTGACTTACATGGTGTATGGTTGGAGGGGAAGTGCACATGCAGTTTCAAGATGACATCTGCAGTGAGTACACAGGTGGATTGCACAGTGAAGACTTCTGGGATTTGTAGTTGGGATTTGATTCCTCAGTTCTGACTCTAGTCCTCTCACTAAATTTGAACTTCCTGCACATTTCCCCAAAACTGGTTTTCTCCAATTTTTTTTTAAAAACAACTCTGAGGAACTGTACACATTCACGTGAAGGCTTATCTCAGTGTCCAGGTTATGATTAAATTTTTTATCTTTCATCCCTTTATCGTTGTCTGCTGAAACGTTTCTGCATAAAAGTCATTCATGAGGTCTGGTTCTGGGCACTGTTTTACTTGCAGGGAAATAGAAAGAAATTCAAAAGAGCCCTACCAAACTTTCTGGCTCCTGTTTCAGTAGAAGGGACTTACTTTTATTCCTCCCCATGTCTTAGTCATCTGGCACTGCTTTGACAGAAATAGCACAAGGGGATGACTTTAAAAAGAGTAATTTTGTCAGGTGGGGCCAACGTGATGCACTAGACACACATCTCCTTAATTCCCTCTGAGAACTAAGGCCTGGGACAATAATTGAATGGAGTACTCTGGACACCAACAGAAACCTAGGATACAGCATAAGGTTGTCAGATTGGACTACATGCCATTAAATGTGAAAATACCTCTCTATAACATGAGGCAGTGCACACTGAGCCCCACTCCTGCTGACTCACTGCTTGGGTGGACTGCAGGTACTGACACCCTCTTTGTTATCTGGGAGGCAGGGATGGGTATGAGCCAGAAAATACGCTAAACTGCAGTGCTAAAGTAAACAGCATGTAGTGCAGCAGAGAAACAGTGTGAGGGTTAGTCAGATTTTGAGAGCCTAGCTGCTGACTAAGGGCTCCACTGCCCCTCCACCATCTCTTTTTTGAGCTGCGCAATAGATTCTGCTATTTCTCAGAAAGAAGGGCAGTTCAGCCAGGATGCCATCTTAGTCAGCTGGCAGGCAGAGTTATTCACCTGGAGGCCTCAGCAGAGGCTAATTCCCAAGCTGAAAAGCAGTGCCAGTCTGGAAAGCACTTTTCCAGCAGAAAGGCTGTGTTTAGGATACTGTTACTTTACGGGTGCCCCCCAGAGAAGGATAGCAGCAAAACCTTAACCCCTCCCTACTGAGAACTAGGTCATACCATTTGGGGACAGCTCAAGAGGTATGTCAGCCAGAAGGTGGTGCCTGCCACAACAACACAACAAGGGCCTGACTGAGTTCAGCAGCTGTTGGACAGCTCCCAAATTTTTAAAATAAGACTGCCTGAAAAAATAACTGATGAGCAGTCCAGTGGCAACTGCCCCAGCCTACATTGACCCACATCATAGTGTAAGCTGACAGCCCTCCAGTGACTCAATAAGTAGGGCACCATCTCTCCCAGCCAGGAAGCACAGCCTGCCAACCCAGCAAGTCCACTGGGGCAAGTCACTAGAGTACACAGAGGCAGCTGGTGATCAACTCCCATTTCAGAACTACATCTCAGCTTCCATTGAAGTAACATCAGAGAAACCAGTGTTTAGCTGGTATGAAGGCAACAAACCATTGCTGACCTTTGAAAGAAACAGCTACCATGTCTTCAGAAGATTACCAAAATAATCAAAAACTTCCCAGATGAAGAAACCTTTCTGAAACTATCAGAAGTTGAGTACAAAAGAACTATATAGAGAGCCCTCCTATAGAAGAAACAAAATGCAGCAAAGCAAAATGAAAAGTTAAGAAAGCTATTTGAACTGATAGAACATCAGCAATCTGAAATAAAGTAGATAAATAACTAAACTACAGAATTACAGAATTCAATCCAAAACCAAAAGAGTAGAATTGAGGAGGCAGAAGTCAGACTTAGCAATCCTGAGGATAGAGCAATGGACACCAGCATTTATGAGGAGAAATCATAGAAAATAAATAAGAAAAATGTAGAAGCAGTAAGAAACATGTGAGGCTGTATTAATACAAATAATCAGAGTTCCTGAACAGGGAGACATAGCTGAAAACACAGAGGGTATTGTTGAGTTGCTAACAGAAAAGTTCCCTGAAATTATGAAAGAAGAGAACACAGACTTTCAAGTGTGTATCAAATGCCACAAAAAGTATACCCCAAAAGAAAAACACTAAGACATATTACAATCAAGCTTCATAAAATTAAACATATACAGAGGTTCTTAAAAGCAGCTAGGCTCAAAGCAAAGCTAACATTCAGAGGGAAGCCCTGCAAGATTTGTCTGACTTCTCAGCAGAAACAATACTGGCGAGGAGGCAGTGGGACGACATATTAAAGCCTTGAAGGAGAAAAACTTCCAACCAAGAATTATACATCCTTCAAAATTGTCTATCAAATATAAAGATGAAAGTAAGACATCCACAGATAAACAGAAGCTTAGAGACTTTGTGAAAACAAAACAAAACTACAAGAAATACTGAAACTCTGTGCTTAGAAAAACAAAACCACTAAGTATATATTTAAGGAGGCAATGTAGGAGACAGTATCCAGAATCCCACTCAGTTTTGGAAGCCACAAAACTCAATCAAAACTACAAAATTAAAGAAGGAACCAGTGAACATATCACAAAAATTATGACACCATCACAGTGAAAAGGGGGATATATTAAAGTAGTTATATTCCTTTCAGATGGAGAGGAAGTTAAAAGGATATGCAGAAGTTAAACTTGGGTTTAAACTTAGAATATTAAGGGGAATCATAGGGCTGGCCACAAACCGCAATAACAACACAACATATCAAAACAACAAACATAATACAGGCGTCTCTGCAAACACAAAATCAACACTGAAAACGAGGAAAAGTGAACCGATAAAGACAAATAACACGGAACAGAATATTGAAAGCAATGTAGAAAACATCAACACAAAAATAAATACGTCAAAACAACAGCACTAAACAGATACATATCAATAGTTACACTGAATGTAAATGGACTGAACACTCCAATAAAGGGACAGTAAATGACATTCTGGATCAAAAGATGCAACTGTCTATATGTTGCTTACAAGAAACCCACCTTAGACTCAAAAAGATGTGAACAAACTGACAATTAAAGAATGGAAGAATATAGAACAACCGACTCCGACTTGACAGCACTTGGCTTGGCCAACAACAACATACAAAGAAGAGCAGGTGTGGCAATGCTAATCTCAGCTAAAATAGATTTTAATGTAAAATCTGCCATCATGGACAAGGATGGTCACTATTTATTACTGAGAGGTTCAATACATAAGCAGAACTTAGCTATTAAATATTTATGCACCCAATACCAAAGCATCTAAATACAGAAAAAAAAAAAACTGACTATAATGAAAAATGAGGCAGATCACTGTACAATAATAGTGGGAGACTTCAATATTCCACTTTCAGTAACAGACAGATCATCCAGAAAAAAGCTCAGTAAAGCTTCAAGGGTAACTGTAGTGATATTTAGTAATGAGATACATAGCACCTTTTTCTGGGATGAGTTCATGAACTTGTCATTCCTCGTACATGGAGACCTTAGTTAATCCCTGTAGTATCATATTTCCTCACTTTTAAATTGTACATATTTCCCATTTTAACATTTCTCAAATCACTGTGCGTCACAAATAATACATTCTACTTAATATATAATCTTACTTGTTTTGTTATTGTTGTTGAAAACACACACAGCAAAACACTAATTTACTGGTGTTCACATGTACCATTTGGTAACACTGCTTACATTCTTTGAGCTGTGCAACCATTCCTAGTCTCCTTTTCTGAGTTGTTCCTCTCTGATGAACATAAATTCACTGCCCTCTAAGGTTCCTATCTAATCTTTTGAGTTGCTGTTGTCAATTTGATCTCATATAGATAGTTGCTCAAATAGTATAATTCTTAAGGCCAATTTGCAGTCTAGCGGATTCCAACTAATTGTGATCCCATAGGGCAGAGTAGAACTGTCCCACAGAGTTTTCAACAAGTGCCTAGTGAATTCAAACTGCTGACCTTTTGATTATCAGATGTAGCTTTTAACTAGTACGTCGTCAGGGTTTCCATTTTTTACTAGTTAAGCTAAACTATCATTTGGTTTTAAAAAGACTTTAGGGAATATTTTTGGTTTAAGGTTAAAAAATTATTTCAGGTCCATAGTTTCAAGGGTTGATCCAACTTGCATAGATCCACAAAATCTGAAGTCCATAAGAGTGAGAATTTGAATGAAATAATACATACTTTTAGTGAAGTAATGTTTTCTCTTTTCCAAAACGTAACGATTAAATTGCACTTTTGTGAGCTCCTAAATTCAGGGTATGCCTCTTATAAACGAATTATACAAAGTCCATGGAATGCAATAGGCTCTTCATAATCATTTATGAAGTAAAAAAGTTTAAGTATTTTTGTATAGATAGATGTCACATATTGAACTCTGTCCCCCAAAATAAGCATCAACTTGGCTAGACTGTGATCCCAGTATTGTGTGATTGTCCACCGTTTCCCCTGATGTGACTTTTTCCGCAGATGTGGTAAATCTTCTTTGAAGATAATGAGGTAGAATTATCAGCAGTCATGTTAATGAGGCAGGACTCAAGCAACAAGATTAAGTTTTATCTTAAGTCCATCTCTTTTGAAATATAAAAGAAAGAAACAAGCAGAGAGACAGAAGGACTTTATACCACCAAGAAAGCAGCAACTGGAGCAAAGCATGTCTTTTAGACTCAAGGTTCCTGTGCAAAGAAATTCCTAGACCAGAGGAAGACTGAAGACAAGGACCTTCCTCCAGAGCCAACAGAGAGAAGTCTTCCTCCTGAAAAGGAAACCAGCCCTGAATTTGGATTTTTTTGCTTTCTAGACTGTGAGAGAATAAACTTCTTTGGGAAATTCATCCACTTTGTAGATTTCTGTTACAGTAGCTCTATTTAACTAAGACAGCAGGACAGGGTTTTCAATTTAGAGATTCTCTACCAAATGTTTCTCACTCTTTGTATCTATTAAGCAGTTATTTTGTTTCTCATCTTAGCATAATTTTGTGTCCAACATTTTAAAACAACATAATCTGCCTTCCCCAGTTACTAGCAATGAGTACCACCTGACATCAGCTTTCTGATACTCCCAACCCATTAGCAAAGCCCCCAAAATACTACATGAACTTCCTAACACACAATGAAACTCTTAATTATCAAAAATCTGTTTTGACTCCCTACTCTGTGCTTCTCAAGCAAGAAGGTGTTCGAGTACATTTTAAAATGCTGGTGTAAACATAATAAAATTTGTCAATACGTAATGGCCAGCTTGTAACTAGATGTGTGTCATTCCTATAAGCCCTTCAAGTTACCCATGTTGAGGGCTAAGTGCGTGGGAGCCTGGCTTCCTTGGTGCTCCAGTGTCAGTGTCCTGCCACACCCAGGAAGATAGAACCAAGAGTCACTAGAAAACCCACAGAAGAAGAAAATGAATAAATGTTGGTAAATATTTCTTTCTTTTATTTTTTAAACTGTGAGGTACCTTAGACATAACACAAAGTATTGAGAATGATAAGTACCGTGTGCATTGAATCCAGCTTATGAAAGCAGATGCATTCTATATCTACATGTTTTAACACTATTTGCTCAGTTTATTGCATGACAAAAATTCTGAAAGAATACCTGAACCAAGGATCAGAATAAAAAATGCAAGTCATGTCCTTTGATGGAAATACAGATGCATTTCTCTCACTCTTTCTCTGTGTCTCTCTATCCTTTATCTCATACTTGCTGAAATTCATCTGTCATATTTGCTACTAGTACCATGGCTTTTGGCTTTACACCTGTTCAAAAACAAATAAAAAATTCAAAACAGCATTCTTTTAAAGCAGATACATACAAACCTTATAAAAAAATCTCTGATGTTTGCAGGTGGAAACATTTTAAACTAGGCTTTCAGAGCACCATTGTCAATTACCTTTATTTATTTATTTATTTATTTTTAAGGAATTTCGTCATTCATTGTAGCCATGAGTCAGATCCGACTTGATGACACTTGGCTTGGCTGCAGATAATTAAACAGTTAAACACATTGACATCTGGTATTTTTACAAATACATATACCATGATTATAGAAATAGTCATTACATCTGTGAAGGTTAAAGTTGTGTGTCAAATTGACTGGGCCATGATTCTCGGTGACGTGAGAGTTATGATGTAGTTTGGCACTTGTATAATAATCTAATCACCTACATGACAAGATCTGCTATAATGTAATCACCTCTATGATGAAATCTGCTGTGTGTAGCCATTCAGCACAAAGGAAATTTCATTCAGGGTATGGTCTACATCCAACATATGTGGACTTGCTGTCAAAGCTCACAGGCTTTTACTCTGCTCTGGATCTTTCATTTGGCTTATCAACGTCTGACCTCCAGTTCTTGAGACCTGGGCCAGCAACCTGCCATCTTACCTATAGACACTGGATCTATCAGCCTTTACAACCCATGAGCCAGCAGCCTGAAATCAGACTTGTGGATCTTGAGTTTGTCAACCCCTGCAGCTTCATGAGTCACAAGGAGCCTTCAGCCTATCAGCTGACCCGTGGACTTATAACATGCCAGCCTCTACAATCTTGAGAACCATTTTCTTGAGATGTGTGAGTGTGGGTGTGGGTGTACATGTCACAGGTTTTGCGTGTGTGTGTGTGTGTGTGTGTACATTTCACAGATTTTGCTTCTCTAAAGAACCCAGCCTAAGACAGTTGGAGTCTAGAGAAACAAAATTGTAAGGTTGAGTTTTCTAAATTGGTTTACAAGTCTGGTTAGTCTTAAACATATTGATGACTCAGCTTCCAGTAGTAAAGAGGGCAATGCTAATCAATGGTATGAGGTGGCAATAGAAATACAAAAAACATAACCACCAATAAATCAACAAGTATTGGTAAGACGTGAGGCTCTGGATGATCATATGTTTGATACTCTTCTACATTTTTGTTAAAAAAAGAAGTTCTACTTTTGCTAGATAAAGAGTTTAAAGACGTGAACTGAGGGCTTCACAGTCAAAGCTCAAGTGCACATAAACAACCTTAATTTTCCACTTCTGACCTGAAAGAAAGCCTTATTTCTTGCAGCAACAAAGGTCATATTACTGAAAACTATATCCCAAGACTTATCATGAAAGCGACTGACTTGCAGTGCCAATTGAATTCCCAACATCAAATAGTGTCTGAAGCTAAAGTGAGGGCAGTGATTGAGAAGAAATACTGTTCTGAAACTTGGAATTGGGACATAAGGATAGATAATCAGGAAGCTTGAGGCACTGAGCCCTGAAACTCCATTGAATTGCTCCTGTCAACAAAATCATTAGCTTCTCTACCTCTGTCTGTTGAGACTAAGAGATTAACCCAGCCGTGTCTGAAGAACGCTTGTCTGAGATACCACTTAAAGCAACATTTGAATCACCCCTTTATCACTGCCTGAAACAGATGCCTTACAAGACTATGCCGAAGTTCTCCAGAGAACATCCCCACCACCCATTTATGACTTAGATCTACAACTAGACCTACCCACTCCAAAAGGTGAAGTACAAAGTGTGACCCAGGGGGAGGTATGCTACATTCCAAAAGAATTGCTTGAGTTTTCGAAGAAGCTTGGCAAGTATGTGTGCAATGGCTGTTAAGGGTATGACATAATGATATAACAAACATAAAGATGAATTAGTTCAAGTTGTTGACAAAGGCACACTTACTCAGTGTTATAGTTTGAGAGGTTAGGAAGTTATCTAATAGTTTATTTCATTTGGTAGCTGAAACATGGATTACTCAGTGACCTAGACTAAATCAAGTTTAAGTACCAGACCTACCTTATCATGCTGCAGAAGAAGGTATATAAAAGTGAAGGGTGATTGGCATGTTAGAGTGGATTTATCAGGTTAGACCCACAGACCATCACACAGAATGCCTGGAGGACATATCTCTGACCACAACAGTGAGAGACGACTTTGTGAAGGGATCCCTAGCATCTTTTAAATCCACTGTGATTATTTTATGTAAGTCAGATTTTACTATCAAAACAGTCATAATTGACTTAAGACATTTAACTACATTGGGGCTAATTAGACTCTATGGTGTTTGGGCCAAGTGGCAGTACTCAACTGAAAATGACAAGGAGGGCACAGTTATCATAATGCACAGCAGAGTCAAAGCAGTGATCAGAATAATCTGACTTGTGTGGAATTATGGCATTGGCTACTTAGTTACGATGTCCCTAGGAGTGAAATAGACAGGAAATCTACTAAATAATTACTTGGTCTGTACAACCAGGAAAATTATAGTTCAAGTGAACTACAATTTAATTCAAATAGCCATAATAGAGAGTGATAGCCCCGAAATGAGTTCCATGATTTGGGATTATTTACAGACCCATATAACCCCTTGAATGAAGCAGAGGCTGGATCCAACTGAGGAGTAAGTCCAACACACTGGCAAAAACTTGCACTATTAGTCTTTTTCTCAGACTTTCCCAAAAGGATCTATGGCTTTTTACTGTAGTGATGGTTTATTAGGGGAAAGGAACTGTTGGGGGATCAGAGGCTACTAGTTCTGAACTGACACTAAATCCAGGAGACCAAAAACATCACTGTGGCCCATTAGAGTGTGGACATGTAGTAGTCAGGTTACTAAAAGAGTCTTATCTCATATTCATCCCACAGTTAATCCAGTGGGTAGACAAATCCATCATGTAGTGACTTCCCCAGTTCCAGCATGCATCATTGGAATAGATACACTCAGTGTATCTACTGGCAGAATCTCTACAGTGAATCTCTGATAAATGGAGTAAGGACTATTCTGGCAGGAAAATCCAAGTGGAAGCCATTAGGACTGCCCTTACATGGAAAATAGTAAGCCTAAAGCAATACCACATAACTTGAAGGATTGCAGAATTTACTGACACTATTGAAGACTTGAAAGATGAAGGGGTGGTGATTTCCACCATATCCCCACTCAACTCACATATTTGGCCTGTTCAGAAAACAGATGAATCTTGGAGAATGCCAGTGGATTAGCAAAAATTTAACCAGATGATGACTCCAATGGCAGCTATTGTTCCGGATGTAATTTCATTGCTGAAACAAATTATTACATCTCCTGGTACCTAGTATGCAGCTACTAATCTGGCTAATACCCTTTTCTCCATGTCTGTTTCAAGAAACTACAGAAGCAATTTGCCTTCAGCTGGCAAGTTCAGTAATATGTCTTCAGTGTCCTACTTCAAGGCTATGAGTTGTGACAATTAGGTTCATGAACTTGCCATCATGCACTTACATTGGCAGCACTGTACAAACAACTTAGTAAGATTTCATAACCTTGATGCTTCAGTGTCTCACAGCTGTGTTCATGTCAACACATGGCTGCCTTGCTGAGTGGCATTCATTAAGGTTGTTGCGTGATTTTTTGTGCTGTTGCAAGAATGCCAGAGCTTAAATTAGAGCAATGAGCAAACATTAACTTTCTTGTTAAACTTGGCAAGAGTGGAAGCGAAATCAGGGATTTGTTAATCCAAGTATGGGGATAATGCCATGAAGAAAGTGGTAGCATACAAATGGGTTAAATATTCTTTTCTGAGGGGAAAGAAAGCATTACTGATGACATTCAGGACACGAAGTGTAATATGATAACAGCTCTGATGGGAATTCCAGAAAAAGAGTTCCAAAATTCCTTTGAAAGGTGAACTAGGTGCTGGCATCAGTGCATAGCTTCCCAAGGGGAGTATTGTGAAGGGGACCATAGTGATATTCAGCAATGAGGTACACAGCACTTTTCCTAGGATGAGTTTTCAAACTTAGCTGTCAGATTTATAATTTTCAGCTCTCTAGCCCATATGCTATAATTTAATCTACAGGGACTATGATTGTCTTTTCCTTCCACAAAATGTCACACTGGTCCATTACCTTGAGGATATTATTGCTTATTGAACCCAGCAAGATAACTCTAGACTTCTTTCAAAAAACATTAATCTAACAAAAATTCAGGTGTCTTCAACCTCAGTAAACTTTCTAGTAGTCTAGTGGTATGGAACATGCCAAGATACTCCTTGTAAAGTGAAAGATAAGTTATTTCATCTAGCCCTTCCCACAACTGAAAAGAAGGTACAACACTGAGCAGATATCTTTTTATTTTGGGGGAAACATATCCCTCATTTGGGTGTGCTATTCCAGCCTATTTTACCAACTGATTTGAAAAGCTACTCATGTTGAGTGGGGCCAGAACAGGAGAAGGCTCTGCAACAGGTTTAGGCTGCTGTGCAAACAGCCGTGACACTTAGGTCATACAATCCATCTGATCCAATGGTGCTTGAAATGCTGCTGGAAGATAGAGATGCTGCTTGGTGCCCTCGGCAGGCCCCTATTGATGAATCACAAGGAAGGTAATTTCTCTCCTTCTGCTCTGAGAAACAGATTTTGGCATGTTACTGGGCCTTAATAGTAACTGAATGATTAACCATGGGCCACAAAATCACTATGCAATCTGAGTTCCCCATCATGTTCTAGGTGTTGTCTGATGCACAGAGACGTGAAGTTGGACGTGCATGACAACACTCTATCATTAAATGGATTTGACATGTAGGAGATCATGCCCAAGCACAACCTGAATGCACAAGTACATTGCATGAGTAAATGGCCCAAATATAGATGCTCTCTACTCCTGTCACATTACCTTCCATTTCCCAGTCTGCACCTATGGTCTCATGGGAAGTCTCTTATGATCAGGTAATTGAGAAAAAGAAAAACTTGTGAATGGTTTTCAAATATTCCTGTACTATGTGCAGGCGCCATTTGGAAGTGGACAGTAGTAACACCACAGCCCCTTTCTGGGACCTCCATGAAGGACCGTGGTGAGGGGAAATATTCTTATGAGCAGAACTTTGAGCAAGGCCCCTGGTTGTCCACTTTGCTTGGAAAGAGAAATGAACAGCTGAGCAATTGCACACTTACTCATGAGCTGTAGCCAATAGTTCGATGGGTGGTCAGGGACTTAGAAGGAACATGACTGGAAAACTGGAGACAAAGATTTATGGGGAAGAGGTATGTGGATAGATCTCAGTGAATGGGCCAAAGAAGTGAAAATATTTGTATCTTATGTGAATGCTCACCAAAGGGTGACCTCAGTAGAGGAGGATTTTAACAGTTAGGTAGACAGGATGACATATCTTACTGAAACTGGTCATCCACTTTACCCAGCCACTCCCATCATTGCTCAACGGGCTCATAAACAAAGTGGCCATGGTGGCAGAAACAGAGGTTATGCACAGGTTCTGCAACCTGGATTCCTACTCACCAAGGCCAAACTTGGCTACAGCCACTGGAGTGTCCAGTGTACCAGAAGCAAAAACCAACACTGAGTCCCAGATATGGCAACTGTCATGAATTGAATTACATCACACAAAAATGTGTCTATCAATTTGACTAGGCCATGATTCCTAGTACAGTATAATTGTCCACCATTTTGCCATTTGATGGAATTCTCCCGTGTGTTGTAAATTTTATCACTGTGACTTAATAATGTGGATTAATAGCAGTTATACTTATGAGATCCTCAAGATTAGATAGTGTCTTAAGCCAATCTCTTTTGAAATAGGAGACAGAGAAGTGAACAGAGAGACATGGAGAACTTACAGCACCAACAAAGCAGTACTGGTAGTAGAGCATGTCCTTTGGACCTGAGTTTCCTGCACTGAGATGCTCCCAGACCAAGGGAAAATTGACGACAAGGACCTTCCTTCAGTGGTGACAGAGAAAGAAAGCCTTCCCCTGGAGCCAGCATTCTGAAATCAGACTTCTAGCCTACCAAACTGTGGGAGAATAAATTTCTCATTGTTAAAACCATCTACCTGTGGTATTTCTGTTATAGCAGCACTAGATAACTAAGATAGCACCATTCCTCAAGGTAATCAAGCAGTAATCTGGTGGCAGTTTGTTTACAATAGACCACCTCCATCACTGAAAGGGCAGTGTTTCCTTCTCAGTGGAATACACGAGTCTTCTGGGTGTAGATTTGCCTTCCCTGCACATGATACTTCTGCCAAAAGTACTATCTGCGGTCTTACAGAATGCCTTATCCATCATTATGACACTCCACATTGCATCACCTCAGTTCAAAGGACTCACTTCACAGCAAATGAAGTGCAGAAATTTGCCCATGCTAATCCGATTCACTGGTCTTACCATGTTCCCCTTCATCATGAAGCAGCTGCAATGACCTTCTAAAGGCACAATTATGGCACTTTCTAGGTGGTAACACCTTGCACAGTTGGAACAATGTTCTCCTGGAGGCTGAATGTGCTCTAAACCAGCATCCAGTAAGTGGTGTTGTTTCTTCCATATCCAGGATTCACAAGTCCAAGAATCAAGGGGTAGAAATAAGAGTGGAACTAGTCACTATGACCCCTTGTGACTTGCAAAATTTTTGCTTCTTTTCTCCATGATTCTATGCTCTGAAGATCTAAAATACTTAGTTCAAAAGCAAAGAATTCCTTATCAGGAGACACAATAGAGACTCTTTTGAACGGGAAAATAAGAACGCAACCTGGCCACTTTGGGCACCTTGTGCCTGTAGTTCAACAAGGAAAGTAGGGACTTACTGCATTAGCTAGTATGATTGGCCCTTATTAACAAGTAGAAATTAGATTGATAGTAAATAATAGTGGTAAAGAAGAGTGTATGTAGAATACAAGAGATCTCTTGTGATATCTTTTAGTACTACCATGCTGAATGATTGAAGTCAATGGAAAACTACAGCAACCCAATTCCAAAGTAACTACTAACGGCCCAGACCCTTCAAGAATGAAGGTTTGGGTCACCCCCAATAGGCAAGGAACCATCACCTGCTGTGGTGTTTGCTGAAGGCAGAGGGAATATGGAATGGGTGGTGAAAGAAGGTAGTTTCAAATTACAGTTACGATCACGTGACCAGTTGCAGACACAAAGACTGCAATTGTTATTTGTTCCAGTTGATCTCAGTCTGGAAAATACTTCACTAAAATTCTTAAAACATTTTCTCTGTTGAGAAGTACTTTGTTTCAGTAAGTTAGATGGTTGTCCCTTCAATTGTATTATATGAAAAAAGATTAATAAATCACTCAGTTCCAGCAAACTGGCCCAGCCTTACATATAGTAGGGAATGAAAGAGACCAAAATTTTGAAAAGAAAGCCAAACTTGAAAAATTCATCAGATTTTTTTTCCAAGAAAGATAAGGGTGCAGCAGAAAAAAGACAATACTAGAAATATATGGTGCTATTTTAGAAAACCTCATAGCAGGAAAATGACTTTATGTTATTTTGAAATGTTTGATGCCTAAACATTCAAAAGACAAGGAAGAGCCCACGACTAGGGACCGGTCCTCAAAAGGTACCTAAAGGATCAGTCTTTCCTCTTCCCCCAGTGCTCCTCCAGGGGAAGTACATGTGAGATGTGGCAGGTATCACTGTCTAGCAATCCAACAGCTAGAGACAGCGGAGGCAGCCAGTGGGCACAGGGCATGGGCTGGAAGAGGCCACTTAGGAAGAAGATGGAGGGGAACGATGAAGAAGGGTGGAGTCTGTCCTCAGTTCAACCCTTTGCATTGGAGTTTTCAGGCAGAAAAACAGTAGAAATGAAGGTTTGATTTTGTTGGATAGGAAAGAACCAGTCCTCAGTAAAATCTAGGGTCTGCAGTTGTGGCTGATACAAATCACTAAATTTTACAAGATAATTTGCAAAATACTAAAAAGAAACTGTATGCATAGGTGAGATACCTCTCCATCCTTGATACACTTGTTGGATCCCATAGGAAGGCTGAGACTGACTATTGTTATGGTCAGGTGAATCAAAGCCTATTCAGAGGACTTTCCTCCCTTAGTCAGTGTTGAGTCTCTGCTCTGGTCTCAGGTGGCTTCTGCATTAAGCACTGGGGTCTGTGGGTATTATTTCGCTTGGGATAATTCTGATACAGCAGTTTGCTTACAGATACACGTGAATATGCACATATATGGTTACGTGTACGTATTTGTTAAGAGTGGGGCTGATGGTCTGGAATGTGTTCAATCAACTCTGAATCCTTTCAAGAGTGAAGCACACAAGAGACTGGATCATTTCACTCTGAAGTCCTGCTGGAAGAACAGGCTGGCAGAGACATATGCAACCAGGAATTGGAGTAAGGACTTTCTAGCTGAGGCTGAGGTGGATAAAAAATCGGGGAGGATAATTTTCGGTGTTTACCTTCTTCCTGGAAACCTTTAAATGTACAGGTACTCACAGTGGTCAAATTTGGAGCATTTTCAGATTGTCAGCCTTGTGCAATGGGGTATTTTTAAAAGTGATCTTTTTGTTCTATCTGTAGTGTATAATTCATGGTCGGATCCGACTCAACGGCACCTGGCTGGCTTGACTGTAGTGTATAATACAAATCTGTACTCTCCAGCAGAGCTGGCTGTCACCAGGCCTACAGAACTGAAAACACAAGGACAGCCCACCTTTGTCCAGTACTGCCCTGGAGTGAACAATGTGCTGTGACTTCTTGTGCTGGTTTAGTCTTCTTCAGCCGGGACTGTGGAAGGCAGGATGTAGAGCTAAAGGCCCTTACTTCACCAGAGTGGGAGTAGGGCTGATAGAAAACATGTAGAAACTGCTGTTGTCTTCACCGGCCTGTGGGCCAACTGCAAGCCTTTTAAGAAAACAGATCCTCAACCTGTTTCTGTACTTGGCTAGGGCTTCTACTAGATGAGTGCCCCTGACCTCTAGCTGGGCCTCCACCCTACACTTACAGTCCCTGAGGGCCTGTAACTTCCTGGTCAGTAAATTCCAGAAGATACCTTTTGTTCGTGTAGCTCCTCTTTTTGTCTCCTCCTGCTGGCTGCTGGCCTCAGATGGGGCACAATCTGCTCTCTCTCATCCTTGAGATCTGCACACGCATCTGAAGGGAGCCTATGGTTGGAGAGGCCTGGTCAACTCAGGTAGCAGGGGTAAAGGTATCGAGGGGAGGGCATAAAGTGGGCTATGGGCCGTAACAGAGCCCAGCTGAAGCTGGACACCATTCCAGGCACACCAGTCAAACAGGAAATTTGACACCACCATCTGTCTGATCTCTGCATCTCCCTCTCCACTGGGTGCCAAGCTGTAGAAGAGGCTGATGTGTGGACAATGGCAGTGGAAAGGATCTTAATGCGTATTAGTTCATTTTACTTTTTTAAAAATTTATTTATTGATTATGACTGAGTGAAAGTGTACAATCTAGTTAAAATTTTCACGCCTGCTTATGTGCAGCTCCTTCTGCTCTCCTTGCTTAGTGACAGCACACTCCTGCTTTCTGTTCTATACATGTCATAACCTCTTAACAATCTCCTGTCCCCTCTTCTCCAGCCTCCCCACTCCCCTCTAGTAAGACATCTGTAGGACAACATCCTATAGACGCAGAGAACCATAAAGTTCAATTAGCTGTACCTTATGAGCAGTGATGCCCAGCTCTCTCATTTCTGTTTTGAACTCTACAACCCAGGCTTGCCCACCATGCAAGATAATATTTTATAATTGCTCCCTCAACCTAATTTTGAGATCACAACTAAAAACTTTCAATTCTCTATTACAAGCAGTTTGCTAAGAGTAGCATACTAAATACTTCCTTCATAAGGCTCTCATACTTCTGGGTTACAATACAAAAAGGTCAGTGGATGCATAACTTCCAGACTGTGATGTCTTCTTTGTGCCTGTGGAACTATCTAAAGTATCCAACCCCCTGGAAGCCTCTGAAATCCAGCTAATCTCCCCCACCACCACCACTGCTTGCTATGCGCAGGCTGTTTCCTACAATTCTAGCAACTCTGTCACTGGTGGAAGTGTTTCCATTTCTGTGATCTTGGGCACATTTCAGCAGAGCTTCCAGACCAAGATGGGCTAGGAAGAAAGGCTTGGCATCTGCATTTGAAAATCAGACAGTGAAAACACATGGATTACAGTGGTCTCACCCATTGTTTGTAGAGTCATCATAAGTTAGGAGCAGACGCAAGAGCAAACAACAATCAAAGTTCCAACAGGGATTGCTTGATAATATGAGGCATTAAAGTGCTGGCTGCTAAGCCAAAGTTTAGAAATCTGAATCCACACAGAAGTGCCTCAGAAGAAAGGCCTGGCAATCTACTTCTGAAAAATCAGTCATTGAAAACCCCACAGAATACAATTCTACTCTGACACACATAGGGTTGTCATGCGTTGGAGTCAATTCAAAGGCAACTGATTGGTTTTTACAGTTTCAGTGTGCCATGACCCCATCTTTAGGTGCAAACCTCTTATGTCCCTACCTAATAGTCTTCTTTCATTTAGAACTATAATTAACAACAACAAAAAGAGTTATCTACCTCAGTGTTTTTGTGACCTAAGAACCTCCAATCCCACCTAGTATCTTAATCACTGGGACTCATGTTTAGGTGAGGCATGGGGTCGATCCTTCTAGTAGGTGTATCACTGAGTTCAGCTAGCAGTGATGTCTGGTAGGAGCTACCGGGAAAATGAAATTGCCAGGAACACACAGCTGCAGATTACAGTTAGAGCCTCCTCCTTGATATCCATTTTAAATGCTATTAACCACACATACACAAGCTTTCTTTATGTAATACAACATAAATTCCACTTTTTTCCTGAGTGCTTTTCTCTTCTCCCCAGTGGTGAGTGGCTTTCCCCTTCTGTGGACTCCTGGAGTTTCTGATACGTTTATGATAGTGTCTACCACCCTTGAACACATTATACTAGTGAAGCTTATCTACCACTTGGCCCTGGGCCATGTGAGGGCCAGGAGCCACCCTCGCTTTGTCCTGAGAATAATGTCCCGCACAAAGCACTTGACAACAGCTTGTTCAGGTAAAGGGCTTCCCCTCCTGTCAAAGGGATCCAAAGGGCTCAGGCAGCCAGCTCTTACATCCATCCTCTGGGGTATTCTTCTGCACCACCTGGAAGTTGTGGATTGCATTTCAGTGAAGCTGCGGATGAGAGCAGGCCTTGCTGGCAAAAGCTCTTCATGTCACTAGCTGTAAGTGGCTTCAGGAAGTAAAAATGAGTGGTTCCCAGCTGGCTTTCAGATTTCAATAAACATTAATGCTCATGTGTTTACAACTGAAGCAAAATCCCTCAAAAGATCTTAAACCAGGCTGATGTGAGGATGAAATACACTGCTGATCTTACAACTGGCATGCAGACAGAACCTCCGAGCTCTTTAATGAATACTGAAATAAACTGGGAGGGAGACAGTGAAAAATAATCAGGTAGGTGATGCAGTCAAGATGCCTATTTTTAATAATGAGGAAACTGTATCCCAGGAAGGACGCGTGATGTGATCCATGATTTTCCAATGGTCAGTTGTGAGATGCGTCAGAACACGCAAGGCCGTGTGGAGCCATGTAGGTCTCTGCAGGGAATTCTGTGTTCATTGGAGTCAGGTTTCTGAGACAGCTGCCGATTGTTTTTGAGCAAAAGGGTCCATGGTTAAAGCCTAGTTGCAAGAATAAGGTCCCGGAGGTGATGCCCGTGGCTAGGCAAAGGCAGAAAGCACAAAAGGCAGGGTGCCAGTGCAGAGACTGGGCCAACAGGAGGTACTTCATGAGGTGGTAACCACAGAATGAATGTCAGGGGGCACAGAAGGTCTGACAATTAAGTCCACAAACTTAATTGTTCTAAGAGTTGCAAATGTCGTTGCTGAATATCACTAAGGTCACCTTCAAAGTACTCCCCTTGGGAAGCTATGCACCTAGTTCACCCTTCAAAATATTTTTGAACGCTTTCTGGAGTGGCCAGTGTGCATGGTAGTAGGGTGGCAAGTTTGCAAACTTAATTGTATGGTTGTCTATGAGGCAGTTTTTAGTCGGTGAACAAATAACTGGATTGGTACACCCTCCCTCCTCACCCGATAGGGCCCCCAGTGAACTTTGTCTTTACCCCGAGAGAAAGGAAATATCAGAAGGAAGACATTCTCATGACGTTCGGGACATCAAGGGTGCTACAACAGCGGCTCTGACGCACACTCCAGGAAGAGCTCCCGAGCTGTTTTGGAGGGAGGACTAAGGGCTGGCAGTGGTGCATAGCTTCACAAGGCAAGTACTTCAGAGGTAACTGTAGTGCTATTCGGCAGTGAGATATGTAGCACTTTTTCTAGGAAGAGTTTGTGAACCTAATTGGCAGTCGTCATACAATACAGGCCAGCATGTCGTGTTATAAACAAACCAAGCTTAACTCACTGCCATCAACTTGATTCTGACTCACAGCAACCCTAAAGGACAAAGTAGAATTTCACCATAGAGTTTTGTAGGAGTGCCTGGCAGATTAGAACTGCCAGCCTTTTGGTTAGATACTATAGTTCTTAACCACTACGTCACTGGGGTTTCAAAGTGAATGTGCTCCATTCTTTTTACAGGGGCTATTTATTTGATAAATCATTGGCTAAATAAATTTGCTTTACACACATCATCAGAAAAGACCAATCACTAGGAAAGGGCATCGTGTTTAATAAACTAGAGGGTCAGTGAAAACAAGGGCAACCCTTCATGAGATGGACTGATACAAAACCAACTCCAGCATGTCAAAGATCACAAGGATGGTACAGGACCACTATACACAGTCACTCCCAGGTGGAGCTAACTCAGTGCCAGCTAACAACACCAACAACCATTTGTTACGCTGTTTTTCCAGCATCTCCTTACCACTTTCGTCCTCCCAGCAGATTTGAGGAAATGGAGAGTTTCAAGTTCCTGTCCAGGAGAAGATATGCCTACTGTCATCCACCTCAGAGGAGGAAGCCGAAAAGGCTAACAGTGAGAGACAGGATGCACTCTCACCTTGCAGGACCGTGCCACTGTAAAAGACTGGGGCAGACTGTAGTTGGCTTCCTAGGACACAGCACTGTTCTGTGAGTAACGTAAGTCAAACAGCCACTACAATGTGAGCCTAATCAATTCAACAGCAACAGTTTTTGTTTTCTTTTAATCTTTCTAAAAAACAAGCGAGACAACGTCAGCATATATATGCTTGTATTTGTAAATTCTTAGAGAACACCTGGAATAGCCTCAAGGAAAAGAGACTGTGCCCTCCTTCATTTATATACGTGTACAGTGTTCAACATTTTGTCAACAAGAATGTATTGATGTGATATTTTTTATTAAGAAAATAAAAGTTAGCTTACCAATTACTTTTGTATCACAAACAAAGAAAATCTCTAAATATTCTTGGCTTGCAGAGCCAGGAAAAGCTCAAGGGCAAAACCGTCACGGAGTGTAACTTTGGATAGGTCGTGAAGATCAGCCACAGCTATGGGTTGCCTGATGTTGGTCCGCATGCACTCAGTGCTGCTTGTACTGCTCCCTGGTTCTTGGAGCCTGCTAGGAAAAGGCCGTGGGTGTGCCTGAGGCTGTGACAGCCGGGAGTTAGAGTCAGTGTAAGTTACCAGTTGTAAGGATTTATTGCACAATCTACTGTGTAGTTTAAGAAATAATGTTGTTTCCCTCATAATAATACAGTGTAAGTTTTCCCTTTCATTATTTTAAAACTGTGCATCAAATAAGACAGCCTTTCCATAGTAACCAGACTTTTCCAACTCAAGGAACAGGTAAAGTGACATTTATAACTTTCTCCCTCATTCTCCTTTCTCTTCATCCTTTGTTTTTTTCTACTTATCAAGAGGATTTGAAGTTTTACTGGTCTAGTGTATTTTATTTCTCTTGTGAATATTACTTAGGTCTCTAAAAACTGTGATTTGGCAATTATATAATAAATACACAATGATTAATATTAATTAATGATTGCCTAAAGATCATAATTCTATTACAAATACATTATCCTTAAACTACAGAAAAATCACTGCCTTATTTGAAACTGTGGGAATATTCTTAACATAGATTTTTACTAATACTGAATATGCCCCCTTCTAAAATGAGAAAATAACCTTCAGCTCCTTTAAAATGTAGAGTTTGGCATTTTACTAAATTTCATGGGGAGAAAATGTAATGAGTCAATAAACCCAATTTGGAGGCTGGTTATTGTCACATAAATTAATTTGCCTGCTAAATGATCAGATTCACATCCACCTTTTTTCCTGCCATCTGCCTCACAACAAAGTTGGCATTGTACTCCTTTGAGAATGGACTGTAAAATGTCATTACTTAAAGGTTATTATCCACTACGTCATGTTAAATTCCAATTTTGTTGTGCTTGCTGATGACCAGGTAAAAAACACAGTTTAAATTTTGAAAAACAGTTATATACACTAGTGTCAATTCTTTTGATTGGGTTATTGTTCCAAGAAGCAATGATATGATTGACCTTGGATTCCTGGTTAGTGTGTCTTACCATTTAAAGGAGAGACATGGGCTGCATTTCCAGAGCTAGGTTTGACTCCTCTCTCCAAACACTTGTGATCTGTGAATGCTCTCATGCTTGTCACACTGAGTGATCCCTTCCCATTTCTCTGCACAATCAGGCACCTGGCAGGCTTTGCCAAACAGAATGCTGGTTAGGGAAGGTGTGCAGGAGCCAAAGTTTGCCTCCAGCCAACTCTCAAATATGACCCTAATGAGATCCAAAGGCCAAGATAATCCTGAGAAGGACCTTCACACATTCATGTTTGAAGGAAGAAAGGAAAATATGTTCAATAGGAAATACTTGAGAACTATAAAAACTGCGTTTAATATTTAAAGATTTGAAAAATCAGGAACAAAATTCAGAGGCAGGTTTATTTATTTTTAACAACTAAGCCATAACTTAATTGTTGTGTTTTGTGTTTTCTTCATTTGTGTTCTCCTCTATCAGCCAATATAGGATATACATGGCAGCTTATTCTGTGTTGTATAGTTCCTGCCATTTTAGCACCACGATGGTAGTATGAGAGGGTTTGACTGCTGGTCTAAACATCAGTAGTTCAAGACCGCAATAGTTCTGAGAGAAACAGACGTAGCAGTCTGCTTATATAAAGATTCACAGTCTCAGAAACCCTATGGGGGACTGACTGCGTGGCAGTGGGTTTGGTTGGTGTGGTATAATGACATAGTGTGAATTTGTTATTAAATGATTCATTTTTTTAAATATGTAGTTGTTTTTTGGCTTCAGGTCAGTTCTGACTCTACAGAGCCTATGGACAACAGAAGAAAACACTGCCCGCTCCTGTATAATCCTCACAATCACTATGCTTGAACCCATTGTTGCAGCCACTGTGTCAGTTCATCTTACTGAGGGTCCTCCTTTGTTTTGCTGACCCTCCACTCGAACAAGCACAATGTCTTTGTCCACAGACTGTTCCTTCCTGATAATATGTAGTAGTAGGGAGACAGTAAGTGATGGTTATGAAGGTATTGTTGATAATTACGTAATTAGAGGAAAGGATAGTAGAGAATATAGTTTAACCTTAAATTTTCACAAATATATTATTAATCCAACTAAAAATGTTGAAGCCCTTTATGTTAGGCATTAAACATGCAAAAACAAATGCAATATAAAGGGAGGTAATTGTACCTATCAGTTTGTTGTCTGGGCTCTAGGAGGAAAATCTGAAAAGTAAAAAATAATCTACTACAATATGTAAAACAATATTGTTAGATGCACTAGGGTGGTAAGGTAAGGATGTCAGGAGAGGCTTCCAGGTGAAGGCTGAGGGTGCCCCAGGAGAAGGGTTCCTCTGAGTAGAGGAGAGCACGTGAAGGCTGAGGGTGCCCCAGGAGAAGGGTTCCTCTGAGTAGAGGAGAGCACGTGAAGGCAAGTAGCAAGGCGTGGAAGTCGACCAGGAGCTTTCCGAGAAATAGGCAGGAATTTGGTTCCTAAGTGTTTCAAATGCCATGCAGAATTGAATTTGTCTAGTTGGAAATCTCTGAGGAGTTTTAAGCAGGAGAATAACAGTATCGGGTGTGAACTTTGAAATCTCACTTATTCTGTTAGAATTGTTGTACATGTATTCGGGTGGGGAGTGGGATATGAAGTTGGAGACCAGGATGGAGGTCATTGTGCATTAATACAGGCAAGAGACAAGGAAGGTCTGAATAGTGACAGCATATAAAAAGAGTGGTATTAAGGTCATGACTAGGGACAAACCACAGCAATTGGTGAACAAAAGATGTAAAGATAATTTGCTTGATTAATGTGAAAGATGATTCACTACACTGACGTGGAATGTCAGAGATATTTTAATATTGAATCAGCACACACACACACACATACACACACACAGAGCATTGCTCAGCCAGGGTACTGTAGAAAGATTTAAGTGAGATAATTTGTCTTACAGTCACAGACACCAGAAGATCCACACTACACAGATACCAGAAGATCTATACTGCGCATTTGTATTTAGCTCTGTGCCAGCAATTCTGAACTGGTACTACTTTCTGAATGCTGTTAACTGACTTTGCCTATAGGATTCAGTGGTTGAATAGTGTTTGCTCACCCTGAAAGCAAGTATATATCCTGACTTATAGTTGCTTTCATAAAGTTTCCAGGACTCCACGACCCTGACTCTACTGCTTAAAGATCATGGATATACCTGTTCTACTGTTCAAAATAAAATAGATGTGTTTTAATGTACAAATGATGTAAAAAGTATAAGTAACTAATGACAAACAGTTATTTGATTTTATGAGATTTGGGTGCTTGTTTTGAAAAATCTGGAAATTGTAACTGGTGATGATCTTCTTACCACCACAGAGAGACATAAATACTAGTAAAAAACACTTTCTTCTCTCATCCTCACAAAATTAACACGTGCAACTGTGTCTCAGTCTTTAAGGGATGCATCTTTAAGGGAGCCAAAATAAATAGGGTAGGAAAGCACTAACTATTCTCTTGGCTTGATTTGAGTCAACTTTCAAATAATTTCATATTGCTTTGTTACTTGGTGCAGAATGTTATTCTGCACCAAGTAACTTGCTGCAGAGTGGTCATAAATGCATAATCCCATGACTATGTTTACAAATACATTTATAAATTTAATATGTAATAATATGAATGTAATTTATATAAATGTAATAATACAAAACGTGGTGTTCTAAATTTCATCATATGCATATGAAAGCTGGACAGTGAACAAAGAAGACAGAAGAAGAATTGAAGCCTTTGAATTGCTGTGTTGAGGAAGAATGCTGAATGTACCATGGACCGCCAAAAGGACAAACAGATCTGTTCTGGAAGAAGTACAACCAGAGTGCTCCTTGGAGGCAAAAATGGCAAGACTTCATCTTACATACTTTGGACATGTTATCAGGCGGGTTTAGTCCCTGGAGAAGGCCATCATGCTTGGTAGATGGGAGGGTCAGTCAAGAAAAAGGAAGACCCTTGATGAGACACATTGATACAGAGGCTGCAACAATGGACTTAAGCTTAAAAATGACTGTGGTCATGGAGCAAGACCGGGCAGTGTTTTGCTCTGTTGTGTGTAGGGTCTCTGTGAGTCAGAACTGACTCGACGGCACGTAAAAACAACAATTTATATGTGCATAAATACATTATAGATAAATCACTTTTATATCAAATATATTAACTTATTTGTAAACACACTTATGAGCATATCATTATTCTAATGTATTTTAAATATAGCTTGATAAATACGACAGTGAGTGCCAAGAGAGTGGGTGGCTATCTTTATAGCCACTCTGTCTCCAGATGTGTAGTATCTCAAAGACACTTGATGGTCTATAAATACTTGCTGACTGATAGGATGATGTATAATATCAAATATAAGAAATATAATACATAATAGAGGTATGACTCAGTGATAAAAAAAGCCTCTGATAACTAGATGGTGCCTTGAACACTTGTATTTCACATTATCTTTTTATTGACTTCTGCTTCACAGCTAACAGCAAGACAAAGTACATAGTTAGCATATTCACCAAAGCAACCACAGACACACACCCCTAGCACAGCTAGGACTACACATTGCTTCAAAAGGCCAAAGAAAGTAATGACAGATGAACCAATACAAACACACACTTGGGAAGAATGGCTGTTACTGTTTAAAAGGTGAGCCCAGTGGATGAAATGCTGGTGGCGCCCTGCTTGCATGGATGAGGATGTATTACTCAATTAGACATAGAAGAACTCTGGACATACATAGGATGTTCAGGTGCCAAGGGAAGAGTTGCTAGGCTAAGGACGGAGTGACCACACTATTTCCCTGCTCCAAAAACTGGCTGTGGGCTCGTTCTTATTTTTCCAGTTCCCTTTCTCTGCTATCTCAGAATACGGAAACAAACTGTTCTATGTTAACTTTGCTACAATTTTACCAAAGCCAGCCAAAGCCAAGTGCCGTCGAGTTGGATCTGACTCAATTCGGGGAAAGTGGTGAGCAAGGTGGAAGTTTCAAAGGCTCACGAACTACCCTACAAACAACTGGCATTACTGATCATGTGTGCCTCCCTGGCTCCAAGCACTTTTAGCGAGTTAACTCGATTAATGCTCACATCAACCTAATAAGGTCAGTATTATCATTAGTATTCCCACTTTTTTAAATGACAGATACAAAGTTTGCACTCTAGTTATTCCATTACTTTTCGTTTAAAAGAAGCCAGGCCCTACTTCTCACAGCATTTTCTTAGAATTCATTCTAAAAGTTCTGGAAGTTTCTCTATCATGACACATTTTCTTTTATTCCTGGAGATTATAAAGTCTATTCTTGCTAACCCCAACTAGATATTCTCATAATATCTTGCACCATCTCTGTTAGAATAAAGAGGAAACAACTTCTGTACAAATGTTGTATTCATTATTTAATATACATTTTTCTCATTTAATCCCAATAGTTAGCTTAGGCAGTATTCTCCCCAGTTGATAGAAGAAGAAAATGAGGCTCAGAGAGACTGAAATATTTCACAAGATCTTAAACATAGTGAGTGGCAGTGAGGATCTGGCCCTATGCTCAGACAGCACCGCATGTTGCCAGTCTTTCAGCAAGTTGTATGCAGCAAATGATGGAGCACACAACAACAGACAAGGAACAGGGAGGTGGAGTCAAGATGGTAGACTAAACACACATTTCTCTCAATCTCTCTGGAAAACAAGGCCTGAGTTGATGATTGAATGGAGACTTCTAGACACCTTGTGAACCCTAGGACATGGCATAAGGCTGTCTATTCAGACTACATACCACTGAGCGGGACACTTCTCTTTCTCTTTCGCCGACCCTGCCCTTGGTGAGTGCCTGGCTCTCACGAACTGAAAGTAACTCACCATTTTAATTTTTTTTTTCTCTGTCTTGGATGGTGGGCGGGGCTATGTCTTGACTGATGGCAGGACTCGGACACACTACTGGTGTGATCAGCAAGTAGAGTTCCCATTTGAGAGCCCAGCCTTTGAATCTGTGCACGTCAGTGCTTTGGCTTCTTTCCCCAAATCTCCACATTGAATAGCCTGTTCCGAGACAGGTGGGAGAGCTTGTGTGGGATGCCATCTTGATTGTCTGGGAGGTGGAGTTACTCATACAGAGGCCTCACCTGGACCTAATTTCCAGGCTGGAAGACAGTGCCTGCCCAGAGAGTGCTTTTCCAACAGAAAAGCAGTCTTTTGCACAGTAGGACCACCAGATGACAGCAGGGCAGTGGTCTTTCCATATTTTGGACTAGTTTACAGCATACAGGGTTGCATATAGAGCTGCTTATTCTTCCAGATCTCACATTATAGGGTCAGCTGATAGCTCTCCAGTGACTCTATAAGTAGAGACCTGTCTTTGCCAGTCAGGAGGTGGAGCCTGCTACCTCAGAGATTCCACTGACTCCAGTCACTGGAGTACATAGAGGTGTCTGGTGATCAACTTCATTTTCACACTAACATTAGATCCAGTTAAGGTAATACTGGAGAAACAAAGCAACCTCCAGCTGCCTAAAAAGCAAAAAACTCTGGACAAACCCATTAAGAAGAATTCACCTATAGCTTCAGAAGGCCCCAAAAAGAAGGAACCAAAGAACTTCCCAGTTAAAGAAGCCTTTCTGAAACTATCAGAGGACAAATACAAAAGAATAATATACAGTACCCTCCTAGACCTTATACAAATGCAGCAGAACAAAATGAAAAATTATGCAAGCTGTTCAATCTCATGGAACACTAGTACTCTGAAATCCAACAGATCAAGAACAAAATCAAAGACAGAAATTTCAATTCAAAGCCAAGAAAACAGAATGGAACAAATGGAAAATAGACTTTCTGACTTGGAAGACAGAACTACTGACTCCAGCATCAACAAGCAGAAATCAAAGAAAAAAAAGAAATAAAAAAAATGAAGAAGGATTAACAAGGACGTGGGACTCTATTAAAGGGAGCAATCTATGACTAATCAGAGCTCCTGAACAAGGCAGGACACCTGAGATCACAGAGTATTGTTGTTGAGCTGCTGACAGAAAGCTTGCGAGAAATTATGAAGGAAGAGAATATAGATATCCAAGATGCATATCGAATGCCACTCAATGTAGATCTCAAAAGAAAGACTCCAAGACATATTATAATCAAGCTTAACAAAATGAAACATAAGCAGCCACTCTTAAAGGCAGTGAGATTCAAAGCAAAGCTGACATTCAGAAGGAAACCCTGTAGGCTTTCATCGAATTTCTCAGCAGAAACAATGCTGGTATGAAGACAATGGGATGACACATTTAAAGCCTTGAAGGAGATGAACTTCCAACCAAGAATTATCTATCCTGCAATACTATCTTTCAAATACAAAAATTAAATTAAGACATTCAGAGATAAACAGAAACTTAGAGACTTCACAAAATCCAAACCAAAGCTACAAGAAATAGTGAAAGAAGCTCTTGGCTTAGAAGAACAAAACCATTAACTTTATATTTTAGGAGGAAATACACAACACATCATCCAAAAACCTACTCAGGGAAGGCTTCAAACTCAATCAAAGCTATATATTAAAACAAGTGATCCAATGATCATATCATGAAATTTATGTCACCATATTAAAAAGAAGGACGTACTACAGTTGTTATAGTCCTTCCAGATGGTGATGAAGTTAATAAGACTTTCAGTAGTTAAAATTGGGTTTAAACATAGATTATTCAGGGGGATCATAGTGGCAGCTGCAAAGCTCAATAAAAATGCAACATATCCAATCAAGAAATATAATACAGGAATCTCAACAACCACAAAACCAACACTGAAAAAGGTGAAAACTCAACTTGTAAAGAGGAACGTCCCTGAACAGATAAATAAGAACAAAGAAAACATCAACACAAAAATAATTTATCACAATGACAGCGCTAAACACATACCAATCAATAATTACATTACACGTGAATGGACTGAATGCTCCAGTAAAGAGACAACGAGTGACATCTGGGATCAAAAGACATGGCCCATCCATGTGTTGCTGACAAGAAACTCACCTTAGACTTAAAGATCTGAGCAAACTGAAAATTAAAGGATGGAAGAACATATATCAAGCTAACAATACGCAAAGGAGAGCACGTGTGTCAATACTAATCTCAGATAAAATAGATTTTAATGTAAAATCCACCATCGTGGACCAAGATGGACACTATTTATTGCTGAAAGGTTCAATACACAAGCAGGACTTAACAATAGTAAATATTTATGCACCAAATACTGGAGCACCTAAACATATCGAAGAAACACTGACTACACTCAACAACGAGATAGATCACTCCTCAATAATAGTGGCAGACTTCACCACTCCGCTGGAGGACATTATGTTGAGTGAAAGTAGTCAGCGACAAAAGGAGTATTATTGTATGAGACCCCTGTGATAAGAACTTAAAAGCAGACTCATGCATAGAAGAAAGGACTCTTTGACAGCTGAAAGGATGGGGAGGGAGGGAGGGAGAGAGTTGGGTACAGATTAGACAGTTGATTGAAATTTGGTTGGGTGAAATCAGTGAAGGCACACATTAGAAAGAAGATCAATTTTAACTGGACTTCAACATAGCGTGATTACTCCTCCCGTTGTAACCCAATATTGCAAGGACAGAGTCACTGAGGTGCGGAGCCAGGAACCATGCTCTCAGGGGAAATAGAGGCCGATTGGCACAACTAGTGTTTTGCTGAGAGAGTCTTCTGCACCCCACATTGGTGAGTGGCGTCTGGGGTCTTAAAAGCTGCCAAGCTGCCATCTAAGATACAACAAATTGTTCCAACTCAACAGGAGTGGATGATCACCAAGGACCAAAATGACATGGGGAAAAAAGAACCCAGAAGACAGAGAGATCCTCGTGAGTGGGGGACTACATTGACATGTGACTGGAAGAACTGGATGGTGCCCAGCCACCACCACCGATAGTTGTGATAGGGCTCACAAAGCTGGGTGTTACTGGCCAAAAAGCCAAGTGCCGTCGAGTCAGATCTCATGGCGACTGGCAGCAGCAGAATAAAAAGGGGTGCACCCTGAAATCTCTACTAAAAGACCACAGTTGATGGTGGGGGCTTTGGAGTTCCCCTGGGAGCATGGCCCCTGGCCCTAATGTTGTCCCTGTCCATAAATCATAATGGAGGTCAACTCTTTAGACAGGAATGGATTGGACTTTGGAGACACAGAGTGACCATATCATGTATGCACGTTATGGTTCTATGCATCTATAGGATGTCATCTTGCTGACTGCTTACTGGAGGCAGGGAAGAGGGTGGAGAGGAGGGGATAGGAGATTGTTAGGAGGATATGACATGTATAGCATGGAAAAGAAGAGTGTGCTGTCACCAGGCACAGAGAGGAATGGGAGCTGCACATAGGCAGGCATGCAAATTTATATGGAAATGTACATTGTCACTCAACCATAAAAAAAAAAAAGATAAGGAACAAAGGGGGCAAGCTCTCTAGATTCATAAAATGAAGCAATTGTACAAGGACTAAAGTCTAGAAATATAGAGGCTGAACAGAAAGAGAAGTACGGATTGGAGTATGTACACAGGTGGAATCCTGACTTCAACAGGATCCAGAGGCAGGAAGAGGTGAACAACCAGGGGATTCAACCCAGAACCACTTCTCTTGAGTGTCACACTAGTCCACATTTCCCTTTGCTTTCATACCTGTCTCGTAGCATGTATATTAAGTATCTGCAATTTGCTTCCTCAGACTCACCCTTCAGCCTTTTCAGTGCTCCCCCTCAGCCTAGCAGGAGATTAGCAAGATGTAAGAAAAAGAAATTGAGCCATTTATCATATTCCTTGCTCACTTCTGCAACACTACTGGTGGAATTCCTTCACTTAGTTCCCAGTCCTTCTTAAAGTAGCTGGCTATGCACAACTTTCCATCTAATTATAGATAAAACTCTTGTGGTTTCCTGATACCCAGCACATTTCTTCACAAATATCTCTTAAGTAAAACTTTCTAAGGTTACCCTAATTCGAGAACGCCATTTGATTCCTGCTGGTTTGTTGACAAATATACATACATCTACAAAACCAAGTTTAAGAACGTTTTTATCACAGATACCTAATTTCAGAAATTTTACTTTTACCAAAACTCATATCCATTTTAAATTAATTTTAAGCTATCAAAACGATACACTGCAAAAGATTTAAAATTAAAATTATTTTCTCCTGTCTTGTTCCTTCTCTACTCCCAGGTATTCTTTTTAAAGTCAGCCATATTCAACTCAGTTAGCTATTTCTTCAGCATTTACCTTTATGCTTCCAACTTCAGATTGTCTGAAATGTACATGTCTTTAGTTAAATGTTGTCTATTTTTCTGAAAGTGAATGACAGGGATTTCGTGCTCTATCAGGTCTACCCTACTTTCCTTCCCAATATGAATGTGTTTACAATACTTTGGTACTTGTATTGAGTGTTCACCTTAGTTATACTCCTTAAGTACCTTTGCACTGCCTAACCAATCACTGTATAGTTGTACGTCCTTGACTTACAACATATTTTAGTTATGATGAACCAAATTCATGATGTCCCACTTTTTTTTGCATATATTACCGTTAGTAACGTGTACCACAAAAAATGTTGCAGATTGTAGTTTGATGATGTTATCATTCTCAAGTTTCTACTTACAGAATGTATACTGTCATAATTTACTGTTCAAAGCACTGCTGTATAGCAGTCTACACGGCCTGGTCTTCAAGACTAAAGTGCTCCTGACGCAAGCCATGTCTTTTTAATTGTATCATATGCATGCAAATGCTGGACAATGAACAAAGAAGATGGAAGAAGAATTGATGTCTTTGAATTGTGGCTCTGAAAAAGAATGTTGAATATATTATGGACCGCCGAAAGGACAAACAGATCTGTTCTGGAAGAAGTACAACCAGAGTACTATCTGGAAATAAAGGTGGCAAGACTGCATCAACATACTCTGAACGTGTTGTCAGGAAGGATCAGTCCCTGGAGAAGCACATCATACTTGGTAGAATGGAGGGTCAGCCAAAAAGAGGAAGACCCTCAACAAGATGGATTGACACAGTGGCTGCAACAATGGGCTTAAGCATATAAACGACTGTGGACATGCTACAAGACCAAGCAGTGCTGCGTTCTGTTATTAATCGGGTCACTGTGAGTCAAATGTGACTCGACAGCACCTAACAACAACAACAAGACCTAGTCTACAACAGAGTCTATGTCAGTGTAGGTATGAGGATTCATAATGGATAGATAGTTGGGCCATGATCAACTGTAACAACATACAACAAATGAGCTGCACATGAGCCTGATAACCATTTTAATTTCAAATTCATTGTTGTAACACTGACACTGACTTCACTATAATATTCTTCAGTGTATCCAGAACTTTGCATATTCCTGGGAGGAAGTTATAGGAAAATGCATACAGGGGATATGGGAAAAATTGCTGAGTTATTGCTCCAGGCATTGCATCAGGATAATATGATAAAGAGATAGATGTAAAAATAATTCATATGACAAGATTGATGAATTCAAAACTTGATATTGTTAATGGGACAGAGCTCAAAGATCATGAAGAAGAATTGACAGATCAGGACTCAAAGGATTTTTGAAGAGAAAAGAAGTACTTAAGAAGAAATAGAAAAGGAACCAGAGTAGGGAAAGATGTTGTTAAAAAAATTTTACAGTGAAAGGATTATCTGAGGTTTTTCTAAACTAAATCAGGGGCTTCAGTTGCTTAAAAACATAGATCCAAACACTGATTGTTTTGCTAAGCCAAATATAGATCAGGGAAACAGTGAGATGTCAGAAGCATATGAGAAAAAAAAAAAAAAAAAAAAGACCATACAGGTAACTCTCATTAATTTTCTCACAAAAATACCATCTCTTTTCCCAGGATAACCCAGATGATCCAGAACTTTCCAAATGTAGAGTTATTACTACAATTGACATAACAATAACATCATCCAACTTTTATTGATCTATGGAGTAAATTTTTATGATTTGTGTATGTTTTATGCACGTACGTGTTAAAACATACATAATTTTGTATGTAATTTTTCCAACCCCCCAAAGACATAGGTTGGATTTATAAAGATACTCCTATTAAAAGTAATAATAATGAAAACTTTAAACAATGAGGTATTCAACTTATGTCAAAACTGACTTGTAACAGAGTCATCTGAAAAGAACCCAGTTATAAGTTAGGGACCACCTGTGCTATAAATACTTTTTCTTTGGGGGCCAATTCCATTAATTGGCTCACTTTTTTGTTAGTTTGATTTTCTATGACCCTGTCGTTAATCCTGTTCCAGTTTGTCTGCCCTAGAAGCTCCATTTTTAGGCTCCAATCTAAACAATTGCTTCCCTTGGGCCAGCTGCACAACAGTCAGCTGGAACTTTTGTAGATGTCATAGCTCCTTCATCCTATTCTGTTCTGATTTATACTTCCTCACTTGGAAAATATACTTCTTCTCTCATGAAAGTGTATTTGAAAGGTAAGCTTTCAGTGAACTCCTTGGATAAAGTTGTCTTTGCCCTATATTCACAAGACAGATTGCTTTATTTGGAAATTTCGAAGGTGTTTTTCCACTATCTCCATTTCAGGACTGATGTTGAGAAGTGTTACAACATTCTGACCACCTTTTGTCTTACACATGTATGTTAATCTCTAAATCTTCTTAGGTTCTTCCACTGATTACTCATTGTGAATATTAAGATTGTATGTCAACTTGGCTAGGCCATGGTTCATGTTTGGTTTGGCAGTTATGATGTGGTTTGGCAGTTTTATGATGATATGATCACCACCATGATGAAAAGACAGCTACCAGGCAACTGATAGGAAGAGATCCATATTTATGCCCATTCCTAAGAGAAGTTGCCTAACCAAATGTAGAAATTGTTGAACTGCGTGATTAATATCACGTACAAGTAAAAATTTGCTGGTGATCATTGAAAAATGACTTTGGAAGTGTGTTGACAGGGAACTGACAAAGATTCAAACTGGAATCACAAGAGGAAATGGAACCAGGAATATCATTACTGATGTCAGATGGATCTTCACTTAAAGCAAAGAATACCAAAATGATGTTTGCCTGTGTTTTATCAGCTATGCAAGGGCATTCGATTTTGTGGACATAACAAATTATGGATAACATTGTGAAGAACAGGAATTCAAGAACACTGCTCATAAGGAGTCTGTACACGGATCAAGAAGCAGCTGTTCAAACAGCACAAGGAGACACTGCATAGCTTAAAGTCAGGACAGATGTGCATAAGGGCTGTATTCTTTCACCATGCCTCTTCAATTTATATTCCAAACAAGTAATCAGAGAAGTTGAACTACATGAAGGGTTGGAAAAGACTCATAAACAACTTGCAGTATGCAGAGGACATTACCTTGCTTTCCAAAAGTGAAGAGGACTTAAATACTTATTAATGAAGATAAAACACTATAGCTTTCAGTATGGATGGATTATATCCCAACATAAAGCAAAAACAAATTATCATAACTAGACCAATATGCAATACCATGACAAATGGAGTAAAGATTGAGGCTGTCAAGGACTTCATCTTACTTGGATCTACAACCAAGGCCCATGAAAGCAGCCATCAAGAAATCAAAACACATTGCATTGGGCAAATCTGCTGTAAAAGACTTCTTTAAACTGTTAAAAAGCAAAGACATCACCTTGAAGTCTGAGACGTGTCTGACTCAAACCACAGTATTTTCAATTACATCCTATGCATGTGAAAGCTAGACAATGAGTAGGGAAGAGAGAAAAAGAATTAACTACTCTGAACTGTTGTGTTGGAGAAGAATATTGCATATACCATGAAATGCCAAAAGAATGAACAGATCTGTCTTTGAAGAAGTACAAACAGAGTGCTCCTTAAAAGCAAGGATGGTGATACTCCATCTTACATAATTTGGACATGTTGTCCGGAAGGGTCAATATCTGGAGAAGGACATTATGTTTGGTAAAGTAGAGGTCAGTGAAAAAGAGGAGAGCCTCAACAAGATAGATTGACATAGTGAGTGCAATAATGAACTCAAGCGTAACAACGATTGTGGGTGTGGCACAGGAGTGATTAGTGTTTTTTCCAAACTTGGAGTCAGAACTGATTTGACAAAACCTAGCAACAATGGCAACAACATTATGAGATTTGATATAATGTGATTACCTCCATGGTGGGATCCTTTGAGAGTAGCCAGTTAGTTCAGTGTGATTTTCCGTGGGGTTGTGGGCTGCATTTAGTATAGATGGAATTTATGGCAAGCCTCACAGATTTTTGCTTATTCTGGATCCAGTAGCTGGTTCCTGTTCATCTGACCTCCAGTTCTTGGGACTTAAGCTATCAATTTACCTGATGTCTTGCCTGCCTTTCATGGATTCATTGATCTTCACAGCTTGTGAACCAGAGCCCTGTTGCCAACAGAACTAGCCCTCTCATGCCCATCTGAAGAGCTTATGCCATCTTTGCCTGATAAACCATCGTCCAGGTAAAACCATTAGCCCCCTTACTCCCTTTTGATGAGATTAACCCAGCAGTTTCTGAAGGGTCTTTGTCTAAGTTGTTGCCGGGGGCACTCATCTGAGGCAAATGCTTTAGAGACAATGTTGAACATTCTAAATGCACATCCTCCCACCCATTTTGTTTTCCAGACCTATAACTGGGCTCATGTTGCAGTGAGCTCCAAAAAGTGAAGTACAAACTGTAATCCAACAGGAGGTATGCTACACTCTAAAATAACTGATTGGCTTTTCGAATATGTACAAACAAGAACCTGGAGAAAACTTCCTAAGGGTGTAGGATGATAATGCAAGAAACAGTAAGACAGATAAGTCTGAGTTTATTGACACGGGCCAACTAAGCACAGATTCTTCAATCACCATTTCATCTTGAAAGGATCAAAGTGTATTTGGTCAGGTCACCGAAGCATGGATTATGCACCAGTCTACACTAAATAAAGCTGAAGTACAAGTATGCCTTAGTACACCACAGAAGAAGCTATCAAAAGTCTTAGGGAAATTGGCATGTTAGAGTGAATTTATCAGGTTTGACCCACAGATCCATACATGAAGTGCCCAGAGGACATATCCTTTACCTCAACACTAAGGAACACATTTGAAAAGACAGTCCCAACATCCTTGAAGACTGCTGTTATTTTTATTTTATGTTAAACCAGATTTGACAGTGGAAATTGCCCTAACTGAATTAAGACACTTAACTACAATGGGGCTGATTGGACCCTGTGATTGTTGGGGCCAAATGGTGGCACTCAAATCAACTACATCCACTAAGTGGATGTAGTTGCCATAACGGACAATAAAGTCATAACAGTGATTAGATTAGTCATCTTCTGTATGAACTTACAGTATTGGCTACTTAATCATGGTGCCCCCAGGAGGGTAATAAATAGGAAATCTACTAAACATTCACTTGATGTGTACAAGTAGAAGAATTTTAGGTCTAGTGGATAGCTTTCTAACTCAAATCACCAGAACAAAGTTATGGCCCCTCAATTTCCAATCATGAGCAAGTTTACAGACCCACAATGACTTGAATGAAGGGAAGGTCAAGTCCCCTTGAGTTAGGACTCCACTACTCTGACAAATGCTTATACTGTTAGTCTTTCTCCCAGGCTGCCCCAAAGAGACCTGCAGTGTTTTTATTCAAATGACTGTTCATGGGGGAATAAGAAATAATAGGACTTTTCAGGAAGTACTGGATATTACCTCTGGACTAACCCCAGTTCTGAGAGACGCAAAACATCATTGTGGTCCACAAGTCAGAGGAGGGGGCATAAAAAGTTCAGGTTATTAATAGTCTTAGCTCAAGTCTGTCTCACAGTAGGTACAATATATCCCTGATCCCATCCTATAGTGATTTCCCTAGTTCTGGAATGCATACTTTTGCTTTTTTGGCTCATTGGCTTTCCTCAAACATCTGCTAACAAATCATTAAGAATGAGACCGTAAATACCTGGTTGGAACCTCTCCACACAGGGGTAAGACTTTTGAGTGGTGGATGTCTCTGTAGATAAGGCCACAGGAGCTTGGGTCCCAGGTTTCTCACCTTCAGTGTTTTATCTTGAAGCAGTTTCACTTCTCCAGAGAAGACGCACCTTGATTCCTACCTGGAACTTGTCTGGAAACAATCTGAATATCTCACGATTCCACTTAGAGAAGTTCTCTGATGGCTTTAATTCATTCCTGTCCTTTGTTGAGCCTGATGGCTCTGAGTTTGGATTCAATATGGTTCACTTTCACAGATAAGGATATGGGTAAGCTATGACACCCATTTCAGACACTCTTCTCATTTTCTACCACAACCTTTAGCTTCATCAGGGAACCCTTCTCTAGAGGTCTTCTCAGAGACCCCAGTATGGTGGGTTGCCTTTCATTAGCCTCTTTGGTGGGATACTTGAGCAAGTAGCTTGGCCAGCTGAGAGCTACTCAGTCAGCTCCATGATATAGACACGTGTTGTCACTGCTCATCCCTCAGCTCCCAAAGAAGCGTAGGCTAAAAGCAACCTTCATTCATTTTGATGTAGTAGACACAGGCCTTTTCAAAGGTTTTACCTTCATTTCGATGTGGGAAAAATAAAAGGGTATAACCTACCCTGTTAGGAACCTCCAAATCTTGTCTTTAATTCAAATGAAATTATTAGACAATAATGTATTCAAGTAGAGATGTTTATTACAAAGACTTTGTTCACAGAAATTTGGTTTTTATTTGTTTGTTTTATAGGACATTTTGCATTAAGCCACTCTTCAAGCTAGCAGAGGAACAACTCCAGGGAAGAAGCTATCCTTGTGAAATGATAATGCACAGGATTTTCACTGGATACCTGAGAGAGAAACTGAGGAGCCGTCCCAAAGGAGAGCCAAAAGCTGGCAATCACACCAAACAAAACTTTAGTACTTACAACTGAATGTAATCACACTGTCATTTCCACAGTGAAGGATTTCCCTAGGCCCTCAGCTGTGAGACATTTGTGGGGAACTATTCAATAAGGAGCACATGGCTTTAGCCGCACAATTCGTATTAAACAGATTGAATGACAGAGTTCTCAGTGTCCCTGAAAGACACTGAAAATTTACTGAGTGTTTATTCATTTCCAGCTCGAATCAGGCTGAGAAAAACCCCAAAGAAAATCAACCAAACAAAAGCCAAAGCTTTGACTCTTAATTCCTCAACTTTTATTCATATTCTGTTCTTCCACAAAGTACATGGATATTTGGTTTAAAAATCACCGCTGTAGTAAAAAGAAGTGCAACGGAGTTTAGGTGGACTTGGGTGCCTATTTTATTCTCTTGTAGCTGGCCTCTTGTGTGCTTCTTGTGGCTAGGAAGTATCTACCTTGTCTTGTGAGCCTCAATTTCCTCTGCATGTAAAGCAGAGTAAAGCCATGAGGCATAGAAAGGATTGAGCAAAATAACCCAGAAAGCACAAAACTCGGCATTGATGTATGAGATATGACCATTAAGTCTGTGAACTTAATTGTTCTAAGTACTACAGACCTCACTACTGAATACCACCATGGTCACCTTCTAGGTACTCCCCTTGGTTAGCTGCATACCTATGCCAGAGCCTAGTCCACCATTCAAAACAATTTTGGAACTCTTTCTGGAATGGCACAGTGGCAAGTTGGAGAACTTAATGTTACAGTTGTCTCTGAGGAAGTTTTTAGCCAGTAAACAAATAACGGTACTGGAATACCCTCCCTACTCTCCTGATCTGGCCCTGAATGACCTTTTCCTTTGGCCGAAGATAAAAGAAATATTGAAAGGATGACATGTAGGACAGCAAGGGTAACGTAACAACAGCTCTGATGGCCATTCGAGAAAAAAAGTTCCAAAATTGCTTTGAAGGGTAGATTGGGCACTGGCATCAGTGCATAGCTTCCCAAGAAGAGTACTTTAAAGGTGACCATAGTGATATTCAGTAATGAGGTATGTAGCAGCTTTTCTAAGATGAGTTGGCAAACTTCATTGTCAGTCCTTATATGCCACAAGACTAATTAGTGGATCACCCTGGTCCCTCTGTGTCCTTACTGTGGACATGGGGGCTCCTCCATAAGCAGTGGGATGAGTAGCCCCAGCCAAGAAGGCTTCCACTGTGCTGCACAGAGCACAAACGTCATGGTCCCTTGGGATTTTTGGGAAGCCCAAGCACTAGAGGCAAGATGTCACAGAATGATTCTACCCCCAGGAATCCCAGGTGTCCCTGAACTTTACACACACCAGGAGCCTCTCTTTCCATGATGCCTGGCACACAGTTAATACTTCATTCTTCCTTTAACAAAAACACATTGATGATTATCTCCCATATGGCAATCACTGTCTAGATTCTGGGAGTGGAAAGAAAGGCCTTGGTCTTTTTTTTCACAGGGACAAATGGTGGAGGAAGTAAGACAGCAGGTCAGAGGCAACAGTGGCTGCATACAGGTTTGTACTAGCTCAGGTGGGAGTCAGGAAGCCTTCCCATAAGGAGGCACTTGATAAGAGTCTACAATAAGTAAGACAGCTGGCCAGATGAAGACAACAGTAGAGAGGTTTCAGGCCAGATAGGCTGAGAAACAACAGCCAGGGGCAAGAGACTATTGTGGGTTACATATATTCTGAGTAAGATGAGGAAGCATCTGGGTAGTTTCCATCAGAAAGTGATGTTATTTTATTGGGATCATGGTACCTCTTAAAGAAAGGAGTGGACAAATATAATTGCTGTACTTATTACATTATCATTGATAGTATAGTTATTATTCTAAAATGAAGAACTAGGTTTGTCATATAGAGAAAAACTGGGATGGAAAGATCTGAGCCAGTGCTGCTTCACCTGCTCTTCTATCAGTGTCCCTGGAGGTCTTGTTAACAGCACAGACTCATGCCCCCCGCAGAAGTACTGACTCAGTTCTTCCCCAGTGAAGCCCAGGAATGGGGATCCCTAACATGTTCCTGGGGGTGAGGATGCTTCTGGTCTGTGTTCACACAGAGAAGCCTTGTCTAAATAACACTGATCTACGTTTCATATTTTCTTACCATCAAATCATAGAATTCCGTAGGAAATCTAAGAAATCTTATTCAACTGAAGATAGCCATAAGGTAACGAAAGTGTGAGTAGTACTAAGTAAAGATTGTAACCAGACAATAATTGCTGGTAAGTACATTTCATCTTACAGTTTGATTGTTGTTGTTAGTTGCTGTGGTGTCAATTCTGACTCATGTGCACAGAATAGAATTATTCCATGTGGTTTATTTTGATAGTACTTTGCAATTCAGAAAAGAACTCATGGTATCACTTGATGCTTACAATCTGTCTGTGAGCAGGGGTAGCATAGCCAATAACAAGTTACAAGTGGTTTACATTAAGCAGGGTACACACCAGATTACTTGTGTTTACTTACCAATCTGTAATGCTTAATTTTACATGTGGTGAAACCACATGATATGGTGAAAAGCTGGTGAAATTGTGCACTACAGATTAATAAGTAAGCACAAGCAAGCCTATGCATCCTTAATAATTAGGTAATCTGTCCCTGTCTGTAACTTATATAGGACAGTGTCTTAGTTATCTAGTGCTTCTATAATAAAAGTACAAGAAGATGGCTTTAATAAGGAGGAATTTGTTCTTTCACAGTCTAAGAGGCTACTGCCCTGAATTTAGATGCCAGATCCATGGGAAAAGCTTTCTCTGTTGGCTCTGGGGAAGGTCCTTGTCATCAAACTTCTCCAGTCTAGAAGATTTTCAGAAAAGAGACCACAATTCCAAAGAATGTGCTATTCTTCTGACTCTTGTTTCTTGGCAGTATGAAGTGTCCCTGTCTGTCTGCTCAATTCTGTCTTCTATATCTCAAAAAAAAGGTGACTATAAAAGTACATTGACAAGGAACTTCAACAAACTCAAGCTGGATTCAGAAGAGAACTTGGAACTAGGGATATCATCACTGGATGTCAGATGGATCTTGGCTGAAAGCAAAGAATAAGAGAAAGATGTTTACTTGTGTTTCGTTGACTATGCAAAAGCATTTGACTGTGGATCGTACTAAATTATGGCTAACATCGCAGAGAATGGGAATTCCAGAACACCTAATTGTGCTCTTAAGGAATCTGCATGTGAATTAAGAGGCAGTCATGGGAACAGAACAAGGGTACACTGCATGGTTTAAAGTCAAGAAAAGCATGTGTCAGGGTTGTATTCTTTCACCATAGCTTTTTAATCTGTATGCCAAGCAAATAATCCAAGAAGCTGGATTATACGAACAAGAACGAGGCATCAGGATTGAAGGATGACTCATTAACAACCTGCCTTATGCAGACGACACAATCTTACTTGCTGGAAATGAAGAAGATTTGAGACATTTACTGATAAAGATCAAGGACCACAGTCTTCAGTATGGATTGCACCTCAACATCAGGAAAACAAAAATCCTAACATCTGGACCAGCAAGCAACATTGTAATAAATGGAGAAAGGATTGAGTTTGTCAAGGGCTTCATTTTAATTGGGTCCACAATCAACACCCATGGAAGCAGCAGTCAAGAAATCAAAAGACACATTGCACTGGGAAAATCTGCAGCAAAGGACCTCTTTAAAGTACTCACAAGTAAGGATGTCATCCTGAAGACTAAAATGTGCCTGAACAAGCCATAGTATTTTCAATCATATCATATGCATGTGAAAGCTGAACAATGAACAAAGAAGACAGAAGAATTGATGCCTTAGAATTGTGGTGCTGGAGAAGAATTTTGAATGTTCCGTGGACCACTAAAAAAGACAAACAGATCTGTTCTGGAAGAAGTACAACCAGAGTGCTCCTTGGAAGCGAAGATGGTAAGACTGCATAGTTTTACGTACTTTGGACATGTTATCAGGAAGGATGAGTCCCTGGAGAAAGACATCATGCTTGGTAGAGTGGAGTGTCAATGAAAAAGAGGAAGACCCTTGACGAGACGGATTGACACAGTGGCCACAACAACGGGCTTAAGCATAAGAACAATTTTGGACATGGCACAAGACCAGGCAGTGTTTTGTTCTGTTGTTCATAGGGTAGCTATGAGTTGAAACTGACTCAACAGCTCCTAACAATAACAAGATATCTCAAAAATGATTCACTCAGAGACAACTAACTTGCAGATTGAGTCCTGACTCATTAACATAACTGCCTGTGATCATGCCTCATTAACATCATAAAGGTAGAATTTACAACACACTGGAAAATTTCATCAGATGACAGAATGGTAGACAATCATCACTGGGAACCATGGCCTAGCCAAACTGACACGTGGCAAGACAATTCAATCCAATTCAATATTGCACTCACTCTTTGGCCCCTAAAAAATTCATGTCTTTACTTCATGTAGAGCACATTTACCCCATGATATCATAGCAAAAGTTTTAAATCAACTCTAAGTCCAAAATCCAAAACTTCCTCTGTCTCTGTGAAATCTAGAATACAAGTTACCTGCTTCCAAAGAACAATAGTATAACCAGCACAAGCTAGAAATTTCCACTGCGAACAGGAGAAACTGGAAGGAATAAAGGGACAACAGGCACCAAGCAAGTGAACAGAAAACATTACATTAGCTCACACTGCTTGCAAACAATCTTCTGTTCTCTGAGACCATTTAGGCAATGGCCCTACCCTCCAAATTTTAGGTAGTTGCCACATTCCTGGATTCTGGGTGGAGGCCCTTTGGTCCTGGGCTTCATCTCCACCTTCTAGGTCCTTTAGTACTGCAACTCCACTTCCTCAGCTTTAGGCAGCCCCATTCTCCTAGTCTATCTGAGAGGTAATCCTACCCCCTTGGACCTGGTATGACCTATTCTGCTGCCATTTGGGCATGACAGCCCTGACCCCTGAGTTCTGGGCAACAGATCCAGCTCTATCCTGATGTCATTCATGAAAAGCAGCCCCACACTCCAGTACTGAGTTGGTGAAGACTTGACTCTTTGAAACCTGGGAGGCTGTGGCCCTGGCCTTAGAAACCTCAGAGGATATGACTTTCCTCTTTAAGATCTGTGAAGCAGTGTTCCTGCCCTTTGAGACTGAGGCAGGTATTAGTTGCTGCATCCTGTTTCCTTGGCCTCTAGGCCATCACACCTTATTGCTCAAATCTGCCCTACTGAACAAGTGTTCCAAAGCTGTCTAGTTCAACCAGTAAGTACCTGAAGGTACCCCACTCTATCAGGAATCCTCCTGCACACTTGCACTCAGCTGGCGCACTCACTCCATAGGTTGGCTCCAGCACTGGCTCATGCAGGTCTCCTGATTCTACTACTGCTGTTTCTCTGTCGCTGTCATTCTCTGCTTCTGTTTCTTGCCATCAGTGCCATCTCCAGTGTAATAGCTTTCCCTGTTTCCCTCTAATTCCTCACCAGAATGTCTTTGACATCTATGATTCCATCGATGGTGTCTTAAAGGCAACCTAGGCTTTTATTATTAGGCATTTTAAAACATCTAAAGGATATCATATCCTGCTGACCTCTGGCTGGAGGAAGGAGAGCGGGTGGAGAGGAGGGGAAAGAAGGCTGTTGGGAGGATGAGACATGTATGGCGCAGAGAGGAATAATGTGCTGTCACCGGACAAGGAGAGTAGTGGAAGCTGCGTATAGGTGGGCGTGTAAATTTATACGAGAATGTACATTTTCGCTCAGTCATATTAAATAAAAAAATAAAAAACATAAAAACTCTCCCAGACTTTATCAATTCAGTTTCAAAACTGCCTCCAGATTTTAGGTATCTGTTAGAGCAGCACCCTACTTTTGGTAACAAATGTCTTAGGCTGGATTCTCTAGAGAAATAAAATCAGTAAACCATATAAATATCTATATATTGTTGCTGTTACTGTTTTTGCTGTTAAGTGCCATCAAGTCCATTCTGACTGATAGCAACTCTTTATACCACAGAACAAAACACTTCCCTAGCCTGTACCATCCTCACAATCATTGTTAAGCTTTAGCCCACTGTTGCAGTTAGTCAGTGTCACTGAGGGTCTTTTACTTTCTTGCTGACCCTCTATTTCACCAAGCATGATGTCCTTCTCCAGGGACTGATCCCTCTTGATAACATGTCCAGAGTATGGGAGACACTGTCTTTCCATCCCTGTTTCTAAGGACCATTCTGGTGATAAGTCTTTCAACACAAATTTGTTCTTTCTTTTGGCAGTCAATGGTATATTGAATATTCTTCACCAACACTATAATTCAAAAGCATCAATTCTTCAGTTTTGTTTAATCATTGTCCAGCTTTCTCTTGCATATGCTACAACTGAAAACATCCTGGCTTGGATCAAGTTCACCTTAGTCCTTAAGATGACATCCTTGCTTTTTCACACTTTAAACATGTATTTTGGAGCAGATCTGCCCGATTCAATGTGTCATTTGATTTCTTGACTGTTGCTTCCATCAGTGTTAATTATAGATCCAAGTAAAATGATCTGTTGAGAGAGATTTATCTCAAGGAAACAGTTCACATGGTTGTACGGGCTGGACCATCCCAAATTCATGGGTCAGGCTGGAAGCTTCTATTGATTCATACAAGCCACAGAGGCTGAAGAACCCAATGTTAGCAGGTTAGGCTCTTGCTCACAGATGGTGGAGAATGACAAATCTCAAGATCAGTAGGCAAATGGACAGTAGGCTGATAGCTCAAGTACCAAGAAAAAGATGTCAGATGAACAGAAGCCAGCTGCAGGATCCAGAATGAGCAAAAAACCCCATGGACCTAGCCAGGAAGTCTACCTATATCAGATATAGGTCATACGCCCAAGGAAACTCCTTTTTAACTGATGGGCTGCTCACAGCAGATCCCATCATGGAAGGTAAGATATTATACCAGATCTTATCATGGAGGTGATCACATCAGCATACAACTGTGAAACTAAATCATAACTGCTAAACCACTGAGGATCATGGTCCAGCCAAGTTGACACGACCTTAACGATTACATACAGATAAGCTGCATTTGGCAAACAATGAAAAAGTGTAGAAAGGTACGTCAGTTTCCTGAAGACACAAAGATAATGGATGAAGGAATCTGGGTTTGGACCAGGTGTTCTGATTGACAATCAAATGCATTTTCTATTGTATATCACTGTACTACCATAATTACAACCCAGAAGACATATACAACACTTTAACTTAAAAAGTTAAAAGATCAAATGAAGTTGGTAAGACACTATAAGTTAAAATTCTTTTTTTATATACATTTCTTACTACAATATCTGTTAACTATATACCCTTTATTCTGTATTGGCTAGCTCTGTATACCCATGAAACCAAAGTTATAGAAAACCAATAGTTGTTGCAAATGTAAGTAAAATGAATGAGAAGCCACCACACATGTGTAAGGCATTGTCAACAATGATACATGTCCCCCAAGCTGGGAAAGTGTTGAGTCTTTCTTTGAAATACACATTAAGAACTCTAAAATATCTCCCTGTGATAAATTATCTTTTCTAGGCACTGGTGGCGTAGTAGTTAAGAACTAAGGCTACTAATCAAAAGGTCTACAGTTCAAATCTACCAGGCTCTCCTTGGAAACTCTATGGTGCAGTTCTGCTATGTTCCATAGAGTTGCTATCAGTTGGAATTGATTCAGTGGAAGTGGGTTTTTGGTTTGGGGGATTTGTTTCATAGGAAATGTTTGTTGAAAGAAAAACCAATAGGTCAGTAAACACCTAGAGAGCCCTAGTGGCACAGTGTTTAAGTGTTCAGCTGCTAACCAACAGGTCAGTGGCTTGAAACTTCCCTCCATGAGGGAAAGATGTGGCAGTCTACTTCCATAAAGATTTATAGCCTTGGAAACTCTATGGGTCAGTTCTACTCTGTCCTGTAGGGTCACTATGAGTCAAAACTGACTCAATAGCAAAGAGATTTTTGTTTCTGTTTTTTAATAAACACCCTATCTCATACAGTTCTTTGTGATGTGAAAGGCACTTACCCTCCTTCTTTGTTTTTTTTTAATTTGCTCCCGCAGTGAGACTCTAAAGGGGTTGTATTTAGTAGTTTCATAATCACCATTTTACAGATGAGAAAACCGGGACTCAGGAGGGCTAGCAAACGGCTCCCAGTTACACAGAACCATCTGTTGTTAGAAATCCGTTACTGTACAGTGGATTGCATACAGCTACTTGACATATTATATGGTAATGCTGATATTAAAACAATTTTCCTATAAAACAATTTTCATAACTGTATTTGTTAAGATTCTCAATGTATAAGCAACAAAAACCTACTCTGTATAACTCATAAAAGGGAATTTATTGCAAAAACACCAGATAATTCTAAGAATTGAAAGAAACTTGCAGAACTCAGGTTTGCATTGACTTGAAGCTGAGGACAGCTCTAAAGGCACAGGTAGGTAGCAGAGTGCATTGGTCCCCTGGTCACCTGGTACAGGGTGTGGGACAAATTGGCTTGGCCAGACCAGAACAATTGCACAAGTGAGGGGAGAGTCCCTTCCTGTGCAGTGAAAGCAAAACTGAGACAGTGTCAGGAAGTATAATCAGCAGACAGAATGATGGGGCTGCAACCACAGAAGGAAAAGCCACCAATAAGCAAACAGTATCTTCCCACTTTTCCTAGTCCATAGCCAGTTGCCATGGCATTTGACTAACACTCACGGAGCATGCTAAAACTGTGCTCTGAAGGTTTTTCAGTGGCTGATTTTTCAAAAGCGGGGTTTCATTGGCTGATTTTTCAAAAGTAGGTCTCCAGACCTTTCTACATACTCTCCCTTAGTCTGACACTACTCAAACTCGTTCAAAATCACAGCAGCGCATGAGATGGCAGTATTTGAGGTACACTGGTGAGGAATCAAACCTAGGTCTCCTCAATGAGAGGCAAGAATTCTACCAATAGACAAACGCTGCCCTCTCCTGGTCCACAGCTCTGGCTTCCTCTTTGTGATGCCAAATAAGAAGTAGCCCAAGCTAATCTGTGCAGCTTTCCAATACATCTTATTTCTAACAAGTGGGCAAACTTGGTTTAATAAATGCAGAGTTGGGTAAAATACCAAATAAGTTGGAAATTCTGAGCCAACCGAAGTAACTGTTTTGTAATTATTGTGGTTTTCTTTCAGAGAATACAGCTATCAGAGCTGAATGGAACATTAGGAGCTCTGTAATTAATGGCCTGAATTAGGTTTGATTTTGTATTTAACCAAATTTCAAATGATTGAGGACCCATGAGTTATAAATTATGAGATTAGAGGATAGAAGGCAGTTATTTCAGGCTAAAATTATTTTGTACAAGTAAATCGAGAATGTAGAATTTTTGGTTTTTCTCCCTAATCAGAAGCCAAGCTAAAAAGATATTGTGTTACTATAAAATTATGAGACAAGATTTTTCCATTGCTTGAGCTATATCTTATATCCTGCTAGATGTTGATATTGAGTATATAGTGAACAGACTGAGTTGCATTCTTTGTCAGTACTTCTATTTATTCTTGCTTTACAATTCATTCAGTAAATATCTGAGAATTTATTATGTGTTAAGGAGCCAGGGGCAACAAGCAGTTTGAAAATGGGCTGATAATCTAAAGGTTGGCAGCTTGAACCCGCCCAGTAGTTCTGTAGAAGAAAGTCTTGGTGATCTACTTTCATAAAGACAGCAGTCATGAAAGCCCTATGTTGCGCTTCTATTCTACAATATATGGGGTAGTCACGAGTCTGGCCAACTCATAAGAAGCTAACAACAGCATGTATTCTGTGCTTGGTACTGAGAAACAAAGATAAGATGAGTAGAGCCTGTCTCCTTAAAAGGACTGTGATCTGGCCAGTATGCAGGGAACACAGGAAGAGTCTACTGATTGCCTCTTATGTAACAGTCAAGTCCCATGAAAACATCATTCACACTGTATAGAAGAAGAGGCTGTACCCAAAATTTATAGAACTGGAAGATAGCAATGATGGAATTCAAATCTGTAATTCCAAGCCTGTGCAGTTTGCTAACGTGCAGCATCCTCTGAGGAGGCAGAACTTTATGCAAGCACGCAGTTATTAGTAGCTGTTGTACAAGCGTCTTAGTCATCTGGTACTGCTCTAACAGAAATACAGTGAGTGGATGGCTTTAGCAAGGAGAAGTTTATACTTACACAGGCCAGGAGGCAACAAGTCCAAATTCAGTGTGTCCATTCCAGGGAAAGGCTTTCCTTTGCTGGCTTTGGAGGAAGGTGCTTGTGTTTCATCGGTCTTTGGTCAAGGAACATCATGACACAGGAACCTCAGGTCTGAAGGATGTTGTCTACACCCAGTGCTGCTTTCTGGGTGGTATGAGGTTCACAACTCTCTGCTTGCTTCTTTTTCCTTTTATTTCTTACAGGATGAAAGGCGGTATAAACCACACTCCAGGGAAACTCCCTTGTAAGGATGTTGCAGTCTCACCCTAATCTTCTTTTAATATAATTCTATCTACTAACTGCAGGCAGAGGTTAGGATTTACAGCGTAGGAAAATCACAAAATGGGGGGCAATCACACAGTACTGGGAATCACAGGCCAGTCAAATTGCTATACACATTCTTGAGGGGATATAATTTAATCCATGATAATAAGGTTGTACATACACTTTGGAACCACAGAAAGGGGCACAATTTGCCAGGATAGTTGATGACTTTGGGCCTGGGCCTTCACTAATATATACTATTTTCCTAAAAAAAAAGAGGGAAGAAAAGACATTTCACATAGGAAAAAGAAGGGGGGAGTTAGTATGAAAGAACCCAGAGACATAAAACACAGTGTATTTATAGAATGACAAATTTCTGTGTGGTGCAATTCAAGCCATGGAGGTTCCTGCAGGTAAGCCTGCTCAAGAGTGTCACAGAAAGGCATCACAATGAGCTTTGCTTCCTTTCTTGTTAGTTTGCTTTTGGTAGAATATACTTAGAAGTGTCTTGTAAAGATATCAGTGGCCATGTGAAAAACTATCAGAAAAAAAGACTAGAGTGAAGAGGAGCTCTGGATCAGAGACAGCAAGAGCCACGTGCACTACAGAAAGAGAAAAGAGACAAGAAGGAGCAAACTGGTAGCAGAGAAACCTCAGAGGGGAGGTTCAAGCTTGGCACACAGCTGTCTAGACTGCTAAGCACGTTTCTTAGGAAAAAAAAAGGTAAGCACCTCTGTATCCAGCCCCAGATGATTCAAACTAGTGCTGTCACCAGGCAGGTAGAGCAGGTAGAGCAGTGGAAGCTGCATATATGTGGGCATGTAAATTTATACAGGAATGTACATTTTCACTCAGTCATAATAAGACACACACACACACACAAATTGTTCATTTCTGGTTTTGCTTGCTCATTAAATTAAAAAAAAAAAAAAGAATGTTGCCATGGAGCTACTTCCAGCTCAAATCTACTCTATAGAACAGAGTAGAATAGTCTCAAAACACCAGTGACAACCCACTACTGAAACTGAATGTGGCCAGTTAACAGGGACCAGAGACTGATGCTTCATATTGTCATGTGAAATACAGGGAATATATGAATTATAATATGTATATGAATTATACATGAAATCTCCCAGGTTTGTAATATAATAAATATACAGCTACAATAGAGATATATATTGAAATTAATGCTCTTTTAATTAAAAATATAAGGGAATACATTCTCAATATTGCCAGGGGAAAAGTATCAATTAACAAGTGCAGAATTCTATATGTTAATAACATGATTACTATCACAAAAGTGATGATCAATAATAGTGCAGCTAACTGTAAAATGGTTAGATTTTTTTCCTTTATCTCTAATTTTCAAATACATGTGCTTGAAAAGATTTATGTTACCACTGTTGTTGTTAACTGCTATCAAGTCTGTTGGTTGTGACTCATAGCTACACTATATGCAACATAAGGAAACACTGCTGAGTCAGGTGCCACCTCACAATCCTGTTACGCTTGAGACCATGTTGCAGCCCCTGTTCCAATCCATCTTGTTGAGAGTCTTCCTATTTTGGCCTGACTCTCTGCTTTACTCAGCATGATGTCTTTCTCTAGGGACTGATCCCTTCCGTATAACAATACAAAGTATGTTCTTTTCAGAAAGAAAAAAACAAACCATACTCATTGCCACCACGTTGATTTCAATTAATAAAAACCCTATAAAAGCAAATGGTAAATGTGAATTCCTAACATTTTGATTAGCAGCCAAGTTCTTAACGACTACCTCAATAATATTCTTCACCAACACCATCATTCAAAGGCATCATTTCTTCTTAGGTGGTCCTTATTCATTCTCTGGCTTTCCTACATATGTATCTGAGATGATTGAAAACGTCATGGCTTAAATCAGGCACACCTTAGTCTTTAAAGTCACATCTTCAGTTTTTAAAACTTTAGAGAGGTCTTTTGCTGCATATTAGCCCAATGCAATGTGCATTTTGTTTTTTGTTTTTTAATATTTTATTGTGCTTTAAATGGAAGTTTACAATCTAAGTCAATTTGCCATATAACCGCCCCCCACACACACACACGCTGCTCTGCGACTCTGTTCTCCACACTCTGTAACAGCACAGTAACACTTTCTACCATGTACTTCCTACATCCATTCAGCAAAGTCCTCTGCCCCTCTACCTAGTCACCTTGCCTCTGGACAGGAGCTGCTCAGACAGCCTCCTGTATGTATTTAAGCCAAGAAGTACACTGTTCACCAGCATTACTCTATGTTTTATACTCCAGTTCAATATTTGGCTTTGGGATTACGTTTAGCTCTGGGCTAACAGAGATTTTGGGGGCCATGACCACAGGGGACCCTCCAGTCAGCCGAACCATCAAGTCTAGTTTTTATTTTACTAGAGTTCCCGTTCTGCACAACTATTTCTCTCCCACTATGTCAAGGATTCTATACTATGTTCCCTGTCAGGGAAGTCGTTGGTGGTGGTCAGGCACCATCTAGTTATTCTGGTCTCATACTGATGTAATCTCCAGATCGTATAGCCCTTTGTCTCCTGAGCTCATGTTTTTGTTACATCTTTGATGTCCATTCTCTTCTACTCCAGGTGATTTGCAACCAAGTGATTCTAGATGGCAACTTGCTAGTTCTTAAGATCCAGAGGCTACTCAACAAAGTGGAATGCAGCACATTTTCTTAAAAAAAAAAAATACCTCAATTAGTCCAAATGACCTAGTTGTACCCTGAAGCCACAGTCCTCAGAACCTTGCCCCTGCTACTCTGTCCTTCAAACGTTGGGTTGCGCTTAGGAATCCTCTTATCTTTTGATATAATCTGGTTGTGCTAACCTCCCTTCTACTGCGTGCTATCATTCCCTTTACCTAGCCTAACTGCCATCCACTATCTAATCTATGAATATCCCTCTCTCTCCCTCCCCACACTTGTAACCATCAAAAAACATTTCTCTGTATTTAAACCTTTTCTTAGGTCCTTATAATAATGGTCTCATACAATATTTGTCCTTTTGCAACTGACTACTTTCACTCAGAATAATGTCTTCCAGATGACTTCAGATTATCAGGTGCTTCCAAAGATCATCATCATGCTTTATCATTGCATAGTATTTGAACTATGAATAGATCACAGTTTCTTTACACATTCATCTGTTGATGTGCACCTAGGTTGATTCCATCTTTTTGCTATTGTGGAAAACGCTGCAGAAACCATGCATGTGCATGTATCTGTTTGTGTGACAGCCCTTACTTCTCTAGGTTATATTTGAAGAAGTAGAATTTCTGGATCATATGACGTTTCAATTTCTAGCTTTTTAAGAAAGTTCCAGATGGATTTCCATAGAGGTTGTACCATTTTACATTCCCTTAGCAATGTAGAAGAGTTCCAGTGTTTCTACAATCTCTCAAACCTGCATGCTTTTGTGTTTTTTAGAGTAATTCTAGCCTTGTTGGGGTTAGATGGTATCTCATAGTAGTTTTGATTTGCATTTCTCTAATGGCTAATGATCATGAGCATTTACTCGTGTATCTGTCAGTGTCTTAGATATCTTCTTTGGTGCAGTGTCTGTTCATATACTTTGTCCAATTTTTAACTGGGTTGTTTGTCTTTTTCTTGTTCAAGTTTTGCAGTACCTTGTAGATTAGATGGAGATTAGATGCTGATCAGATTCGTGACAGGCAGAAATTCTTTCCCACACTGTAGGTAGTCGTATTACTCTTGTGGTGAAGTTTTTGGATAAGCATAGGTGTTTGATTTTTAGGCATTCTCATTTATCTGTTTTCTCTTCCAGTGTTTGTACATTATTAGTAATATTTTGTAGTCTGCTTATGCCATGTATTAGGGCTCCAAGAGTTGCCCCAGTTTTTTCCACAAGATCTTTATTATTTTAGGTTTTATATTTACGTCTTTGATTATTTGAGTTAGTTTTTCTGCATGGGTATGTGATACAGATGTTTCAGTTTTTTGCTAATAGATATCTATTTACGCCAACACCAATTGTTAAAGAGACTGTCTTTTCCCCAGTTTACAGACTTTAGACCTTTGCAAAATAGTAGCTGCTTATAGGTGCTTACAGAGCAATTCTGTTCTATTGATCTATATATCTGTTTTTGTACCAGTCCCAGGCTGTTTAGACTGCCATGGCAAGGTAATAGGTTCAAAAGTCAAGTAAAGTGAGGCCTCTCACTTTGTTCTTCTTCAGTAATGCTTTACTTACCTGGGGCTTCTTCCCTTTCCACGTAAAGTTGGTGATTTGTGTCTCTATCTCATGAAAAAAATGCCACTGGAATTTAGGTTGGGATTGCTTTGTATCTATAGATAGCTTTGGGTAGGATAAACATTTTCATGATGTTAAATCTTTCTATTCATAAGCAAGGTAAGTTTCTCCACATATGTAAATCTCTTTTGTTTTCTTGCACTAGAGTCTTGTAATTTTCTTTGTACAGATGTCTTACATCTCTGGTTAAATTTATTCCAAAGTATTTTATCTTCTTGGGGGCTATTATAAATGGTATTGATTTGGTGATTTCCTCTTGGTGGTCTCTTTGTTGGTGTAAAGGAATCCTACAGATTTATTTATGTTTATCTTATATCCTGATACTTTGCTGAACTCTTCTATTAGTTTTGGTAGTTTGTGTATTTGTGTGTGTGAATTTCTTAGGGTTTTCTGTGTATAAAACACCATCTGCAAATAAAGATACTTTTACTACCTTACCAATTTGGATACCCTTTATTTCTTTATCTTGCTGGATTGCTCTGGCTAGGATCTCCAGAAAAATGTTGAATGAGAGTGCTGACAATTAGCTTTCTTGTCTGGTTCCCATTCTCAGTGGGAATGCTTTCATACTCTGTCCATTTAGGGTGATGTTGGCTGTTGTCTTAGCATAGACCCCCACTATTATGTCGTGGAATTTCCTTCTATTTCTGTTTTGCTGAGATTTTTTTTAACATAAATGTGTACTGGACTTTGACAAATGCCTTTTCTTCATCAACTGATAAAATCACATGTTTCTGTTTTGTTTTAATTAAGTGTTTTATCTCCGGAGGTGAGATGATAGGGTGGAGGGGGACCAGAGTTGATGACATAGATACAGGAAGTAGAGGGTGGAAAGTGAGAGTATGTTGTGGGGAGTGGGAGGAAGGGGGCAGACAGCAGTTACAGTAGCATAGTGGTATAAGCTCCAGATGTTATAAGGCAAATTGATTTGGATTGTAAACTTTTACTTAAAGCTCAATAAAATATATTTTAAAATAACAATAATAACAGTAATTAAGTGACTGATTGTGTTAATTGTTTTTCTGCATCCCAGGCATGAATCCACTGGTCATGGTGAAATTTTTTTTTTCCCTTTTATTGATATACTGTTGAATTCTGTTGGCTAGAATTTTGTTGAGGATTTTTGCATCTTGATGTCTTGATTTTGATATGTGGGTTATGCTGGCTTTGTAGAATGAATTTGGGAGTATTTTATCCTCTTCTACGCTCTGGAATACCTTTAGTAATAGTGGCATTAAATCTTCTCTGAAAGTTTGGTAGAATTCTCCCACAAAGGCATCAGGGCCAGGGCTTCTTTCAGTTGAGTTTTCTAATTACCTTTTCAATCTCTTCTTTTGTGATGGGTTTATTAAGATGTTCTTCTTCTGTTTGTGCTAAGTTTGGTAAGTGATGGACTTCTAGAAATTTTTCCATTTTCTCTAGGTTTTTGAATTTATTAGAGTACAATTTTTCATAGTATTCTGTTCTGATTATCTTAATTTCAATTAGCTTTATTGTGATATCACCCATTTCATTTCTTTTCAGATTTATTTGCTTCCTGTACTGTTTTCCTTCACTCATTTTGGCCAGTGATTTGTCAGTTTTGTTGTCCTTTTCAAAAATCAGCCTTTGGTCCCGTTAACACTTTTTAGCATTTTTCTTTTCTCTATTTCATTTATTTCTGGTGCAGTTTTTATTATTTACTTTCTTTTGGTGCCTGAGTTGTTCTTTTGCTGCTCTCTTTTCACTTGTTCAAGTTATTTCTTCAATTTGGATACTTTTTGCTTTTGGATGTGTACGTTTATAAGAAGAAATTGACTTCTGAGTGCTACCTATGTTGTGTCCCATAGATTCTAATAGGATGTGTTTTCATTCTCATTTAATTTTAAGAATTTTTTTTTATTTTTATTTAACATAACTGAGTGAAAATGTACATTCACGTATAAATTTACATGCCCACCTATATGCAGCTTTCACTGCTCTCCCTGTCCGGAGACTGCACACTATTCCTCTCTCCTCCATACATGTCTCATCCTCCCAGCAGCCTCCTTTCCCCTCCTCTCTGTCTACTCCACTTCCTCCAGCCAGAGGTCAGCAAGATGATATCCTATAGATGTATAGAACCATAACGTGTTTCCAATATATAGTCACTCTGCATTGTCAAGTCCAAAGAGTGTCCAAAGAGTGAACCGTTTTTATAATTTATGGGAAAGGGCAGCATCAGGGCCGGTGGCCATGCTCTCAGAGGAACCCCAAAACCGCTGGACCATCAATTGAGGTCTTTTAGTGGAGATCTCATGATGTACCCCTTTTTATTCTTGTGTTGCCAGTGAGACTCCTCTCTATGAGCACCATCGTGGCTATCACTGGTGGTGGCCAGGCACCATCCGGTTCTTCCTGTCCCAAGTCGATGTAGGCACCCACTCTTGTGGGTGTCTCTGTCTTCTCAGTTGTCTTTACCACATATCATCTTGGTCTTTGGTGAGCATCCGTTCCTGCTGAGTTGGGACCATTTGCTGTGTCCTCAGATGGCAGCTTGGCAACTTTTAAGACCCCAGACGCCACTCACTAATATGGGGAGCAGAGAGCGCTCTTAGCAAAACGTTAGTTGTGCCAATTGGCCTGGAATTCACCTAAGAGCATGGTCCCCCACCCCCCGCCCCAGCTGCTCTATCCTTGCAATATTAAGATGGAAGGAGTCCGCAAGTTATGCTGAAGTCCACCTAATGTTTTTCTTGTTTCTAATGTGTGCTATTACCGCATTCTCCCAAGTGGATTTCTAGTAACTATCTAAACTAAATCCTCCCCCCCTCACCTTCCCTCCCTCCCTTCCTTGCAGCTGTCAAAGAGTCTTTTCTTCTATACACAAGTCTGTTTGGGGGATCTTCTCGTAGAGGTCTCATACAGTATTTGCCCCTTTGTCGCTGACTACTTTCACTCAACATAATGTCTTCCAGTTGAAGCCAGGTTAGGAGATGTTTCCTGGAATCATCGTTATTCTTTATCATTGCGTAGTGCTCCGTTGAATATATGTATCACAGTTTACCTATCCATTCTTCTATTGTTGGGCATCTGGGTTGATTCCATCTTTTTGCTATCGTGGACTGTGCTGCAGTAAACATTCTGATGCATGTGTCCATTGGTGTGAAAGGCCTTGATTCTGTAGGATATATTCCAAGTAGTGGAATTACTGGGTCAAATGGTATATCAATAACCATTTTTTTTAAAGAAGCGCCAGATTGCCCCACCAAAAGTGTAGGAGGGTTCCACTTTCTATACAGCCTCTCCAGCATTTGTTGTTTTGTGTTTTCTGGATGATGGCCAATCTTGTTGGGGTGAGATGGTATCTCATTGTTGTCTTGATTTGAATTTCTTTAATAACTAAAGATTGTGAACATGTCTGCATGTGTTTTTTGTCTGCCTGGATCTCCTCTTTAGTGAAGTGTCTGTCCATCTCCTTTGCCCATCGCTTAATCGGATGGTTTATCTTCTTCTTATTGATATTTTGTAGTATCTTATAGATTATGGAGATCAGGCTTCGGTCTGACATAGAGTTTCGAAATATTTGTTCCCATTCTGTGGGTGTTCTTTTAATTCTATTAATAAAGCCTTTGGATGAGCATAAGTGTTTGATTCTTAATAGTTTCCATTTATCTACTTTCTCTTCTGTTGACTGAGGTGTCTTTGACAGATTTTGGAGTCTGTCCTCATTGTGTATTAAAACTTCCATTGCTGTTCCTACCTTTTCTTGGATGAGCTTTATCGTTTTAGGTTTGATATTTAGGTCTTTTTTCCAGTTGGAGTTGGTTTTTGTATAAGGTGTAAGATATGGATCTTGATTCAGTTTATTGCAGATGGATAACTGATTTTGCCAGCACCATTTGTTGAAGAGACTGTTTTTACCCCAGTTTAATGTCTTAGGGCCTTGTCGAATATCAACTGTTCATAGGCAGATGGTGTCATCTCTGGGGTCTCAATTCTGTTCCATTGATCCATCTGCCTGTTCTTGTACCAGTACCAGGCTGTTTTGACCACTGTGGCAGCATAGTATGTTCTAAGGTCGGGTAATGAGAGGCCTCCCAGTGTTCTTCTTCTTTAGTAGTACCTTACTTATCCGGGGCTTCTTCCCTTTCCAAACAAAATTGGTGATTTGTTTCTCCATCTCGTTAAAAAATGATGCTGGAACTTGTATTGGGATTGCATTATATAAATAAATTGCTTTGGGTAAAATAGACATTTTCACAATGTTAAGTCTTCCTATCCATGAGCAGGGAAGCTTTCTCCATTTATCTAAGTCTCTCTTAGTTTCTTGTAGTAAGGGCTTATAGTTCTCTTTGTAAAGGTCTGTTGTTTCTCTGGTTAGATTAATTCCTAGGTACTTTATCTTCTTAGGGGCTATCGTAAATGGTATTGATTGATAATTTCTTCCTTAACAGTCTCGTTGTTGGTATAAAGGAATCCTACTGATTTACTTATGTTTATCTTGTATCCTGAGACTTTGCTGAACTCTTCTATCAGTTTGAGTAGTTTACTTATAGATTCCTTGGGGTTCTCTGCATATACAAACATATCATCTGCCAAAAGGGAGATTTTAACTTCCTCTTTGCCAATGCAGATGTCTTTATTTCTTCGTCTTGTCTAATTGCTCTGGCTAAAACTTCTAGCACAATGTTGAATAGGAGAGGTGACAGTGGGCATCCTTGTCTAGTTCCTGATCTCAAGAGAAAGTCTTTCAGTCTCTCTCCATTCAGGATGATGTGGGAAATTGGCTTTGTATAAATGGCCCTTATTGTGTTGAGGAATTTGCCGTCTATGCACATTTTGCTAAGAGCTTTTAGCATGAATCGGTGTTGGACTTTATCAAATGCCTTTTCGGCATCGATGGACAAAATCAAGTGATCCTTGTCTTTTGTGCTATTTATGTGGTTTCCTGATGTTGAACCAGCCTTGCATCCCTGATATGAATCCCACTTGGTCATGATGGATTAATTTCTTCACATGTTGTTGTATTCTGTTGGCAAGAATTTTGTTGAAGATTTTTGCATCTAGGTTCATGATTGACATCGGTCTGTAGTTCTCTGTCTTTGTTGGATCTTTCCCTGGCTTAGGTATCAGGATTTTGCTGGCTTCATAGAATGAATTTGGGAGTACTCCATCCCTTTCTATACTGTGAAATAGTCTCAGTAGTATTGGGAATAACTCTTCTCTAAGTGCTTGGTAGAATTCTGCCATCAAACCATCTGGGCCCGGACTTTTTTCGGTTGGCAGTGTTTTGATGACCTTTTCAATCTCTTCCTTTGTGATGGATTTATTAAGTTGTTCTGCTTCACATTGTGATCATTTGGGTAGGTGGTATGAGTCAAGGAAATTGGTCCATTTCCCCTAGGTTTTCAAATTTGTTAGAGTACAGTGTTTCATAGCATTCTGTTATGATATTTTTGATTTCTGTTGCATCTGTGGTGACAACTCCCCTCTCATTTCTAAATTGGGTTATTTGTTTCCTTTCCTGCTTTTCTTTAGTAAGTTTAGCCAGTGGTTTATCAATTTTATTGATCTTTTCAAAAAACCAGCTTTTGGTCTTTTCCATTTTTTCAATTGTTTTCCTATTCTCTAATTCATTTAGCTCTCCTCTAATCTTTATTTCATTTCTTCTGGTGCCCGAGGGGTTCCTCTGTTGTTCTCTTACTACTTGTTCAAGCTGTAGAGTTAGTTCCTTGATTTGGTTTCTTTCTTCCTTCCAGATGTGTGCATTTATGGAGATAAACAGACCTCTGAGCACTGCTTTGGCTGTATCCCATAGGTTCTGGTAGGAAGTGTTTTTTTTCTCATTGGAATCCATGAATTTCTTTATTTCATCCTTGATTTCCTCTATAACCCATTTTTTTTTAGCAAGATGTTGTTCAGTTTCCAAGAGTTCCACTTTCTATCTATGTTTTTTCTGCTGTTGATTTCAACTTTTATGGCTTTATGATCTGAGAAGATGCTTTGCAGCAATTCAATGGTATGGATTTTGTTGAGCATTGCATTATGGCCTATCACGTGGTCAATTCTGGAGAATGTTCCATGTGCACTGGAGAAGAAGGTGTAGTTGTCTGCTGATGGGTGGAAAGTTCTGTATGTATCAATGAGGTTTAGTTGGTTAATTGTATCAGTGAGATCTTCTGTATCTTTACTGAGCTTTTTTCTAGATGATCTGTCTAATAATGAGAGTGGAGTGTTAACATCTACCACTATTATTGTGGAGTCATCTAACTCTCTTTTGAGTGTAGTCAGTGTTTCTTCGACATATTTAGGTGCTCTGACATTAGGTGCATAAATATTTAATATAGTTAAGTCTTTCTTGTGTACTGAAACTTTCAGCAATAAATAGTGTCCATCTTTGTCCACAACAGTGGATTTGACATTAAAATTGATTTTGTCTGAGATTAGAATTGCCACCCCTGCTCTCCTTTGTTCATTGTTGGCTTGATATATATTCTTCCATCCTTTAATTTTCAGTTTGTTCCTGTCTTTAAGTCTCAAGTGAGTTTCTTGTAGACAACATATGGATGGGTCATGTCTTTTGATCCAAGATGACACTCGGTGTCTCTTTACTGGAGCATTCAGTCCATTCACATTCAATGTAATTATTGATTGGTATGTGTTTACTGGTGCCACTGTGATATGTTTATTTTTATGGTGATGTTTTCTCTGTTGTTTTTATTAGTCTGTTCTGGGACATTCTTTTTTGTCAGTTGATTTTTCAACTTTTTCAGAGCTGGTTTTATAGTTGTTGAGACTCATGTATTAGATTTCCTGAAATGGTATGATACATCTTTGTTGTGCTTTACAGCTGCCCCTATGAACTCCCTTAATAAACTATTTATAAGCCCAATTTTAATTACTACCAGTCTTGTCATCTTCCTTTCCATCTGGAAGGACTATAATGACTGTAGTACATCCCTCTTTTTATTATGATGACATCATAGTTTTCATGATGATCACTGGATTGCTTCTTTCCATATCAAAGCTGTGATTTACTTTGGAGCCTTCCCTAAATGAGTAGAGTATTGAGTAGTGTGTCGTTCTAAAATATAAAGTTAGTGGTTTCATTCTTCTAAGCTAAAGCCAAGAACTTCTTTCAGCATTTCTTGTAGTTTGGGTTTGGTTTTTCCAAAGTCTTTGAGTTTCTGTTTATCTGGGAATGTCTTAATTTAATTTTTGTATTTGAAAGATAGTTTTACAGGATATATAATTCTTGGTTGGAAGTTCTTCTCCTTCAAGACTTTGAATGTGTCGTGCCACTGTCTCCGTGCCAGCATGGTTTCTGCTGAGAAATCTGACGAGAGCCTACAGGGTTTCCCTCTGAATGTTAGCTTTGCCTTGAGTCTTGCTGCCTTTAAGAGTTGCTGCTTATGCTTCATTTTGTTAAGCTTGATTACAATATGTCTTGGAGTCTTTCTTTTGAGATCTATATTGGGTGGCGTACGACAGGCATCTGAGATGCCTATGTTCTCTTCCTTCATGATTTCTGGGAAGTTTTCTTTCAGCAGCTCAGCAACAATACTCTCTGTGTTCTCAGATGTCTCACCCTGTTCAGGGACTCCAATTAATCGAAGATTGTTCCTCTTAATAGAGTCCCACATGCTTCTTAATGTTTCTTCATTTTTCTTGTTTCTTTTTTCTGATTTCTGCTCATAGACGCTGGCATCAATAGCTCTGTCTTCCAAGTCAGAAATTCTTTTTTTCTATATGTTCCATTCTGTTTTCTTGGCTTTGCATGGAAGTTTCTATGTCTTTAATTTTCTTCTTGACCTGTTCGATTTCAGAGTACTGGTGTTCCATCCGATTGAACTACTTGCTTAATTTTTCATTTTGTTCTGCTGCATTTTGTATAAGGTCTAGAAGGGCTCTGTATATAATCAATTTGTATTCACTTTCTGATGATTTCATAAAAGTTTCTTCATCTGGAAAACTCCTTGGTTGCTTTGTTTGGGAGCCTTCTGAAGCAATGAGTGATTGCTTGTATGCCACAATTGTCTGTTGCTTTTTGGGTCCCATGTGAGTATATATAGGCTGGAAGAGGTACTGTGAGGATGGATTTCAAATTTTTCTCTAGGATGTCTTCAAATGTAAAACAAAAGGTATCTGACCAGTTCACAAGTCAGTTAGGTTTTCAGGTGTAGAGGTCCCTCTTCTCATCTGATAAAGTAAGCGCCACTGTATCCAACCCCAGATGATAACAAACTAGTTCAGAATACAGCAATGCTACTGCCCTGTTGGCCTCTGCTGACAGGGCCTAGCCTTAGACGACACTGCATCTAGTACTGGTTTTGTGATAGAAAAGCGCTCTCCTGTGTGCAGGCTCTCTCCCAAGCTAAGAATTAGGTCCAGCTGCGGCCACCATATCCAAAATGGCGTCCTCCACACAGGCAGCAGACAGAGGGGCTAAAGGTGCCGAGAGGTAGTGATTCCTCTGCTTCTGTTGCAGGGCCCCCAATGCGGGCAGCACTGTGCAAAATCACTACTTTTCTGTCAGAGAAGTGCTGTCCCATTTGCAGGCGCTGGCTAAGAACGAGGTCCCGCTAAAATCTCGGTACCAACATGGCGTCCCGCACACTCACCACGAAGCTCCACATAAACTCCACCGAGGCAGCTATGAAACGAAAGGCTCAAAATGGCTAGATTAACAGAGTCCCTAGCCTGGCTCTCAGAATATGGGAATTTCGCCTGCCTATCCCCTCAGCAGCGAGTCTGAGTCCAGCCACCAGCTCTGCCCACCAGCCGAGACAGAGGAAATAAAAAGTCAAAATGGTACGTTTACCTTCCGTCCGTGAGAGCCGGGGCTAGCCAGGAGCAGGAGTCAGCGAAAGAGAGGAGGTTTTTCGCTCAGTGGTATGAAGTCCCAATTAACAGCTCTGTGCCGTGTCCTGAGGCTGATTAGGTGATCAGAAGGCTCTGTTTGGTTGTCAATTCAGGTCTTGGTTTCCAGAGGGATACAAGGAGACGTGTGCTTAGTCTGCCATCTTGAGTCGCCCCCCCCCCCCCAGAATTTTTTTTTAATTCTATCCTTGACTTCTTCTATAACCCAATTGTTTCTGAGTAAGGTGTTGTTCAGTGTCCATGTGTTTGTTTGTTTTTTTCCTTCTTTATCTGTTATTGAGTCCTACTTTTATGGATTTATTGTCTCAAAAGATGCTTTGTAATATTTCAATACTTTGAATTTTATTAAGGATTGTTTTGTTGCCTATTATGTGGTCAGCTCTGGAGAATTTTCTGTGTACTGAAAGAAGATATTCTTGGCTGCTGTTGGGTGGAGTGTTCTGTGTATGCCTATGAGGTCAAGTTGGTTGATTGGGGCATTTAAGATCTTCTGTGTCTTTAATGTGTTTTTTTATAGATGTTCTGTGCTTTGCTGGGAATGGTGTGTTGAAATCTTCTGCTATTATTGTGAAGTTTTCTATTTCTGTTTTCAATGTAGTTAATGTTTGTTTTATATATTTTGGAGCCCTGCTGTTGAATGGGTAGACATTTAATATGGTTATGTCCTCCTGAAGTATTGATACTTTATTCATTATATAATATCTTTTCTTACCCAATGTGGTAGATTTTACTTTACAGTGTATTTTATCAGAGATTAATATTGCCACTCCTGCTCTTCTTTGAATATTGTTAACTCAACATTTTTTTTCCATTCTTTGAGTTTTAATCTGTTTGTGTCTTTGAGTCTAAAGTGTATCTCCTGTAGGCAGCATACATATGGGTTATATTTTTTTAGCCAATCTGCCACTCTCTATCTCTTTATAGGTGCATTTAGACCATTTATATGCAGCATAATTATTGGTAGGTATGAGTTTAGTGCTGTCATTTTGATGTCTTTTTTCTGTATTATAGACAATATGTTTGGTCCATTTAATTTTCCATGCTGAGTCTTTTTGCTTTGTGTATTTTCTTTTCATCTTTTTAAATGTTGGTAGCTTTGTATTTGTATTTTATTTTGATGTGTAGGATTGATAGTTTGCTTTGTGCTTCCTTTAACATTTACTCTTGTTTTTCTAAATTTAAACCCTTCTTTAATTTCTGAACATCACCTTGACTTCCCCTTCATATGAAAGCTTTATGACTGCATTTTGTTTTAGGTCTCTCTTTCTTGTTACAATGTTTACATAATGACATCTCTTTGGCTTGGCTTCTATATTTTCATCGTTTTGCCTATTATTTATTTTTGTGATTCTTCTATTTGGGTTGATAGCCCATTGCTATGTTCTGTATTCTGGCCTTGGGTTGTTACCTGACGTTACTGGTTTTCTAACCATCCGTCTTCTTTTGATGCTTCCTGTGTTCTTCAATATTTTCCCTAAGAATTCTTTACTATTTCAACTCAAGGATTGAATCTTTTCTTCAGTTATTTCAGCTTGAGAAATGTTGACCGTGTTCTTGCCTTTTGGTTTACTATATACAGGTGTTTGTACGAGTCCTTATAATATTTTACTTTGCCTTCTCAAGCTGCCATTTGAAGTTTTCTGGCCAGCCCTTTTATTTCATCAGTTGTTTCCTTCACTTTAGGTGCTGTATACTCAAGAGCAACTCTCAGACTATCGTCAGACCTTCATTTTAGTCTTTTCTTTCTTTCCTGTGTTCTTAATGATCTCTTGCTTTCTTTGGGTATTATGTCCTTCATGTCATTCTATAGCTCATCTGATCTTCAGCCATTGGTGGTTCAGTGCATCAGATTTATTATTGAGATGACCTCTAAATTTAGGAGGCATATACTCAAGGTCATCCTCTGACTCTCACTGACTTGTTCTAATTTTATTCAACTTGAACATGAGCTTGCATATGAGCAATTGATGGTAGTTCCACAGTCAGCCCCTGGCCTTGTTCTGACTGATTCTATTGTATTTTTCCATCACCTCTTTCCACAGATTTGATTCCTGCACGTTTCATCTGACAGCGCCGATGTGTTTAGTCACATTTATGTTGCTGAAAAAAGGTGTTTGCAATGAAGATATCATTAGTTTCACCAAATTGTATCATGCAATATCCAGCATCATTTTGATCTTCAAGTCCATATTTGCCAACTACCAATTCTTTGTTTCCAACTTTTCTATCTCAATCTCCAGTAATTACCCATTAGTTATCAATGTATATTGATTGCATATTTGATCAATTTCAGGCTGCAGAAGTTTGTAAAAATCTTCAGTTTCCTCTCTTTGGCATATTAACTGGTGGTCTTTCTAAGCATATGGATAGTATCCTATCACTGACAGTATTGTACTTCAAGAAAGATCTTAAAATATTCTTTTCAACAATGAGTAGAATGCCATTCCTCTCCAATTTGTCATTCCTGGCACAGTAGGCTATGTGATTGTCTAATTCAAAATGGCCAGTTTGCGCTCATTAATTCATAGGATGTGGATGTTTTGTGTGTTTCATTTCATTTCTGGTAACTTGCAGTTTTCCTAGATTCATACTTTGTACATTACACATTCTGACTATTAATGGATATTTGCAGTCATGTTTCCTCCTTTTGAGTCATGCCGCATCAGCAGATGAAGGTGTTAAAAATTCCATCATTAAAGTCAACTCTACTTTGAGGAGGCAGTTCTTCCTCAGTTGTGTTTTAAGTGCCTTCCAATCTCAGAGGCTCATCTTTAAGCACTATTATTATAGAACATTCTGGTGCTAATCATAGTCCTCAGCAGCCAATTTTCTCAGAAGTAACTAGTCTATCTTAGTCTGGAAGCTCCACTAAAACCCCTCCAACAAGGGTGACCTTGCTTGTGCTTGAAATATCAATGACAAAGCTTCCAGTATGACAGCAGCATACAAGCCATCACCACAAAAAAGTAAAAAAAATAAAATAAAAAAGTGACAGACACATGTTGGATAGTGCAGTTCAAATCCACCTGCCACTCCTTGGGAACTCTGTGGGTCAGTTTTGCTCTATCATATAGGGCTACATCGAGTCTGAATCAAATTGACAACACCTAACAACAACAAAAAATAAAATCCCATTTTCTCTAGTCAATTTAGACTCAATTCAGGCTATAATTAACTTTTATGAAAATAGGTCACCAGTCCTTTTTTCCATGGTGTGACATTCAATAAGATTCAACTGCAGATGATACAACCATGCTTGCCAGAAGTGAAGAGGGTTTGAAATACTTACTGACAAATGTCAAAGACCACCACTTTCAGTATGGATTACACCAGGACATTAAGAAGACAAAAATTCTCACAAGTGGATCCGTAAGCAACCTCTTGATAAATGGAGAAAGGCTTGAGATTGTCAAGGATTTCATTTTACCTCACTCCACAATCAATGCCCATGAAAACAGCAGTCAAAAAATCAAAAGACACATTGCATTGAGAACGTCTACCACAAAGGCCCTCTTTAAAGTGTTAATAAGTGAATATGTCACCTTGAAGACTAAGATGCACCTGACAAAAACCATGATCTTTTCAATCACATCGTATGTATGCGAAAGATGAATAAGGAAGACAGAAGAAGAATTGACACCTTTGAATTGTAATGTTGGGAAAGAATATTGAACGTACCATAGGCTGTCAAAAGAATAAATAGATCTGTTCTGGAAGAAGTACAGTGAGAGTGCTCCTTGGAAGCAAAGATAGCAGGACTATGTCTTACATATTTTGGACATGTTGTCAGGAAAGATAAGTACCTGGAGAAGGAAATCATGCTTGTTAGAGTGGAAGGTCAGCTAAAAAGAGGCAGACCCTCACAGAGATAGATTGACACAGTGCCTGCAACAATGGCCTTAAGCATAAAACAACTGTGAGCAGGGAGCAAGACCAGGCAGTGTTTTTGTTCTGTTGTACACAGGATTGCTATGAGTCGGAACCAACTCCACAGCACCTAATAACAACAAGCAGAAATCAAACATTAAGTACATAGTTACCGGGATTGTTATTTTTTAGGTTAGATTCTGTCATGTTAAGATACACTGTGAGCTGCTTGACAAAATGTAACCAGCAGAAGTAATACTTGAAGCCATTTTATGAAAGGGTAACATAGAGTATCACATCTCCCTTGACCATATAAAATTAATATATTGTTAAAAACAAATAAATAAGGGGCTTTTGTTGCACAGTTGCTAAGGACTTAAGTGATGACAAAAGTTCAGTGGTTTCAATCCTCCAGTCTCTCCACAGAAAAAAGAGGTAACAGTAAGCCTGCTATGGATTTACAGCCTCGGACCCCCTACCAAGCAGTTCTCTTCTGCCCTGTAGGGTTGCTATGAGTTTCAGTGGACTTGACAGCAATGAGTACTACTATGCTAAGTCAGAGCTTTGGACCAGAATGAAACTGAAAAAAGCCAGCCAAGTGCCATCAAGTCAGATCCAACTGAAAAAAAACAATACTTAAATAAATAAATAAAAACCTGAACTGGTGAACATGAACTGAAATTGAAAATTGTTATTTTTTACTTCTGCCATTTTTCAGTTTAATGACAATTTTTAAGTTATAACCAAGACTAGCAGACCATTTATGTTTGATTTTTATCTCATGCTTCTCTGGCATATGGCTGGAAAGGACACAGTTCACTGCCTGAGCAAGTGATGCTGCAGCCTGAACTATAAGTGATAACTATTGGTGCACAAGATGACTCACGCAGGCCAGTCCGAGTTCACTTTCTGATCCATGCTTAACTTCTCTCACAGCAATGAGAGCTGTGCCTATCCAAATTGTGAGAAACATTCGGCTTTTGAAAACATTCACAGCCGGAAATCTGAAAGAGCTGGTTAAACTGCACGGTTTAACGTTTCTGAACGGTTTCATGAAAGCAATAACTTGTTTGGTGAGTATAAATATTTGTAATGTATGTTATTTAAAGTTTGAAGTGTGATGTTTAAATTCAGAATAGAAAATCTAGCTTATAGTTTTTGATGGGTTCTGTTCTTGTATTCAATGTTTATTTAAATGTACTGTCATACATTGTGTCTTTACATGTTTAAATTTGATATTTATCCCATATATCAAAATGTCAACATCAGCTACTATTGGGAAGAAAATTATTGTTTCTGTTGGAATATACAGCTATTTCACTGAAAACAACTTGGTGGAATCACTATAAAGTGAGATTTTTCTTCAAAATGTGCTGAATAAACATACAAGGATGTTGTAAAATGGGACTTCAATTGGAAGAAATTGGCAAATCCTGCAAATGTAAAATCAAAGCTATTCCAGTTTTTCTAATATACTTATGGTACGCGACTAGAAGTATTTTAATACATACTGGCTCTAATTCTTTTCTACAGATTTATTTACATATTCCATTACCTTTACATTGTCAAAGCCCAAATTTTGTTTTTACTTAATGAAATATGACCCAAAACCCACTGCACTCAAGTTGATTCTGACTCATAGCAATCCTATAAAACACAGCAGAATTGCCCCTAAAGTTTCCAAGGATCAACTAGCTGGTGGTTTTGAACTGCTGATATTTGGATTAGCAGCCAAACACTCACTGCACCACAAGTTCCTCATAATGCAATAAAAATGAGCTACTGCCATAGAATCAATTCCAACTCATAGCAACTGTAACTATAAAATATGCCCTAATGTTAACACAATTTATTATCCCTTGAATTCTAACATAGGACAAACCAGAGAAAATCAATGTCAAGAATTTTTCAAGAATGAAAATAAAAGCACATGTAAAATTCGCAATGCAGACAATGGTTGGAGACTACACAGTGAACTCAAAGAAACACCTGAAGCATCACCATACAGATGGACACAACGCAGTGCTAAGCAGGAAGACTAAGAAGACTGAAGAATGTTAGAAGTGTTCCAAATAAGCAACAAACAATATAAGACTGTTCAGAATGCTTTAAAGGAAACTAGATAAACAAATGTTAATGCAGGTGTTGAGTTAGCTACTTTTAACAGTTGTTTATTTGAGTTAATTGAATATTCAAGAGTGCCTAAAATTTTAAATTCAATTATTGCTTCAATCTGTCAGAAGTATCCAGTCAAACTAGAGCATGTTAGGTAAATGAACCTCACTTGTCCTTATGTCTTAGCTCCAAAATTAGTAGAAATCTAGAAAAACATATATTCTCTTAGAAAGTGAATGTAGATTGAGTCAATCAGTTCTAGGAATAAGCATTCAGTTCACATAAAACTGTAAGATACATAAGTTGACACCAGAAATGAAATAATTAAAAGAAAGACATACAAGTCTGTACACAAAAAACAGTGTGTTGAATTTTAAAGAAGTAACTTGCTTAAACAGATTTATTCTGTAGCCACTGATAAAGGCTCTAGTATGATTAAGTTTGTTGATTTGCTCAGAAATGATAGTGAAATTGAATGGCAAATGTGAAAGTAAAATGACAAGTTCGATGACTCTGCTGTAGTGGATTCTGGGAGGTACTGTGGCTAAGAGTTCAGGCTGTTAAGCAGAAAGTCAGCAGTTTGAATCCACCAGCTGCTCCTTAGAAATCCTGTGAAGCAGTTCTACTGTGTCCTGCATGGTCACTATGCATCAGAGTCAACCCAATGGCAAAGAGTTTTTTTGTTTTCTTAGTGCACTCTGACTTGCAGACATTAACTGTCACAGAGCAGGATGAAAGCAATAAGATATTTAAAAAGATTGAGTGTTATAAAGTGTGCTGCAGTCACATTTCAATTAATTGTTAAGTACACAAGAATTTTGGGGAGAATGCTGTGAACTCATTAAAATACTCCATAATGCTACATTTTCTGGAGAATTTTGAAGAATAGTTTCAGGAAACCTATACCTGATTGCCCAACAACATAGTACAGTATGTACACTTTGTTAGAAAGCCTATTGGGATACAAAAATACTGTCAGTGTTGAGGTAACACTGACCCTGAAATTCAGGGAGATCATCTTATCCAGTGATCAGACCCCACCATTAGCTGAAAACAGCCCAGTATGTATGGCCCAAAGGCAGCTAACTACAAAACCATAAATAACTTTTGCATCAGCCACCTCCCCCATACCTCTTTACCAGAGCTTTCAGCTATAAAAACCATAAGTAACTTCTGCATCAAGTCACCTTCACTTCTTCATTGGAATTTTAAAACTATAAAAACTGTCCCCACCCACTATTCAGCAGGCTGAACCACATCTCCGTTCAGACCCCATTCTCTTTTCTTGGAAAAAATTTCACTGGTCTCTCCAGTTGACGTGTCTCTGCCCCTGTTTCACCCCTTTCACACCATTCTACTCCTAACATTGTTGGTGCTAAAAGCCGGGACAGGGGTGAATGAGCCAACGAGCTCCAAGGTCCTTCTTTCCCTCGGGCCCTTGCTGCAGCACTCCAAATGACCAGCAACACCATGAATGACCTCTAAATTGGTGAGTCGGAGGACAAGACTTTCTTCACTGGAAAGCCTTGCCATCTCCCTCTCTTCCCTCTCTATAAAGTCCAGTACCGGGTCAAACTTCTCCCAGGGCACTGGAACACTGGTTCTTTGGCCCCGCCACCTTCGGTCTCTGAGGACACCCGGGCAGTGAGTTGGGCCTACCAGAACCCAGTCCGTAATGAGACATGGGGATGCCTGCCTCTCCCTGGTAGGTCTGGTCTCACCCCTCTCTTTTCCTCCTACTCTCTCTGGAAACTATGAGGTCTAGTCAATTTAAGTCTCTTAAGGAAACCCCATTGGGGTGTCTCCTAAAAAAAAATAGACACCCTAAGAATATTCTCTGCTATTTAAACAGCTGCCATCTCTCTCAACAGCAAGTGGTTTGAGGTCCCTTATATCTGAGCCTTCTTTTTCTGTCATAATCATCCCTCTCTCTTCCAATCCTGCACCACTTTCCAAATCTTCCTGCTTAATGAAATCCTCAAGCTTCTAAACTGCCACTTACTGAACCTGATTTCAATCCTTCTGACCATTGCCTCTCCCCCTCTTTATACTTTCCTTCCTGCTTTACCTCCAGCAGACTCCCAATCCTCTTCTGGAATCTTGCTTTCTCCTTCTATGCCAGCCCCTTCCTTCATGCATCCCACAACCTACCATTCACCTGAGGTCCTTCTCCAACTCATCCACCAGCCCCCTTCACCTCTACACACTAAGTCTAGGCTACAAACCCTGAACTCATTTTTCTCCTCTGAGAAGTAGTGGGAGCTGATGGCATCACCCAAGTACACATTCCGTTCAATCTGGTGGACCTATTCCAGGTTGAAAAAGAAAAGAATTCCAGGCTTACACCTCACGTGGCAGGACCTTTATCTGGCCCGTGTCCGTGGCCTTTGCTGATTCACTTCATAGCCAAGACCCTAACTGCAACTGCCACCACCTCCCAGGGCTACAGCAGTGCCCCCCTCCATGGACCCTAAGTGGAACTAAATCACCCAGAAGGCAGATGAAAATCCTGCCGTTTTCCTAAGTAGACTCATGGAAACTTTAATCAAGTATACTAATCTAGATCCCATTTCTGAGGCAGGACAACTCTACTTGAGTGCCTACTCTATTTCCTAGTCCAACTCAGACATCAGCAAAATCCTTCAAAAATTTTAGGATGATCCACAGACTCCCCAAAGGGATCTTTTAAAACTGGCCTTTAGGATGTTTAATAACTAAGAGGAGGAGGCTGCCCAGAAAAAGGCAAAACAACAAATGCTGCCCTCAGTCCTCCAAGGACAAAGTAGGGTGCGGAGGTCCGCCATCAGCCTTGTAGACAAAGTCACGAACCCCTGTAAATGACGGGCTGAAGCATCTCACCTGTGACATGTTTTCTAGCCTACTGCCCTCGATATTATTTGGCTTCCTAATTAAATTTTTTCAAAAAGATACCCCCTCCTCTCCTGGCACAAGGATCAGGGGAGATGCCTTCTGAGAGGGGCCCTTTACTACCCCCTTGGTTTATGAAATAATATTGGGAAAATCTGAACAGGAATTTCTGGGGAAAAGAGCTCAGAGGAATGATTTCTAACACAGCCAGCTCGAGAGCAGCGAGGCCGGCCCAACCCCTGCTGACTTCTCCCAGCTGCTCACCCCTCCCTTCACATGAGATACACAAGCTTGCAAGAAGGCCCTGAAGGGCTTTCCAGAGACAACTCCCCTCCCTCTCTCTCAGCTCTTAGATAGCAAACATCTTACTTCAGGAAAATAACTAGATTCCCAAGTTTATTACGTATGGTATCGGCAAACAGACAAATACTAAAGAAATGCCTTTCTTAGAGTAGTTTAAGAGAAACTTAGAATAAGGGACGGTGGACACCCATTGTCCTTACAGGAAGAGATAAGGAAGAGCAGAGAAGGAACAAATAGAGACTGTATAACCCTTAAGATGGGTTTGTCTTCTCTTCCTGCTTAGGTAAAGTTAATAGAAGTCTAAGATTAGTTTTGCTCCAGCTGTTAATTATAAATCACAAATATGCCTGTCTCAGACCATTCTTTAGAGGATCCTAATGGTTAACATAAAAAGGAATAACAAAGTGTTTGCTTTTTACTAACTAACAGAGAAGACCCTAATAGTCAACAAGAAAAGAAGACCATTGTCTCTAACCATTGTTTAGAACATCTTAATAGCTAACATAAAAAGAGACACTAGTCCCGAGCCATTGTTTAGAAAACTCCAGTGATTGACACGAAGAGATCATGAGGTACCTGCTTCTTGCCTATCCAATCACCAACGTGGTCAAAGTACTACTGCTTTACCAACTATAAAAAGATAGCAATAAACTAAGACGACCCTTCTCTCTTGCTCTCTGGGTTGGGCTGCCCTAAACCAGAAAAGTCTTTCCTGTCTCTATTCATTTCTGGCCGTGCCTCTCCCTCCCTCCGTGCGGGACCCCGAAAAGTGTTGGGACTGGCTCCCGGCAGTAGGGACCACCTGGAAACCTACAAGAAACCCAAGGTACCTCCTCCAGCCTCCAAGCCCTCGCTTCAAATGCAGAAAAGAAGATCACTGGATCCACTCCTGTCCAAACCCTTGAGCTACACCCAAGTCATGCCCAGCTTGTGATGTCCAAGGCCCCTGGAAGGATAGGTGTCCTCGGACTGCTAGGTACAGGGCCACCCCTTCCAAAACAGTGGTTGAGCCTGGGTTCACCCGGCCAGATCTCCTCAGTCTGGCCACCGAGGATTGAGGAGGCCAAGACTCTAAGGCCTCTGCCATCAATATCTTACTGATGAAGTCCCAGGTTTGTCTTCAGGTTGCAGTTGCCAGTAAGCCAATCTCCTTTCTACTAGATACAGGGACCACTTATTTGGTGCAACCTGAGTTTTCCAGGAAGCTTTTCTTCTCCATTTCTACAGTTGGTGTGGATAGAATTCTATCAAACCCTTTTACATTTCCCCCTTTAATCTACTAGTTAGACCACTGAACATTTTCCCACACCTTTCTAGAAATCCTCAAGTGCCCCACTCCCTTATTAGGCAGAGATCTACATAGCAAGCTCCAGACAACCTTCATGCTATATCTGTCCAAACCGGAAGAACACATTCAACTCCCAACACATCTGTTTCTATTCCCCTCTGACCCTAGAGGGACTCCTAATCCACAAGACTAGCCCTATCATGCCTCCCTTCCATGCCCTCTCTGGGAATATTCTATGACCTAATCTTGAACTTACTTCCATCCAGCCCACCAGAAACTCCTGAAACTTCACTTTCTCTTGTCTGGGACTGGTATTTACAGTCGGAATTTGTTGATTATTTGTGGCAGGAAATCTCCCAGTCCTTAGAAACAGGTCCCTCTACCTCCTTACAATCACCTGCCTCTTTATAGCCAGCTCCCTCTCTACCAAGTCCTCCACACATCTCTCATATCTATTTAACACCACTAACATAATGTATTCTCTCCTGAACCACCCTGTTAGATTTCAGAGGTGCTAGATCTGTTTGTCCTTCTCCCCAAGTGCTTACACTGCACTTCCAGCCCCTAGGGATTCATGGACCCAGACAACTGTCCACTGGACATATATAAAAGATTAAGAGTCTGGCTTTCTTGACAAAGCAGATACTCTCATAGGAAGTTACCCAACTTCCTTGGCCATTTGAGGCACACTACTATGCCATACCTTCATGGGACACATAGAATCCCTCCCCCATACCTCCACCCACATCTCAGGAACAATAACCCTGGGCTTAACTCTCTTAAGATGAGCTCCTCTCTGCATGCAATGAGTATATGAAGGCCTAAACCTAGGACACCTAGATCCCAGACCCTGCAGCAGTACTATCAAAATATTACCACTGCCCCCCAACAGGACCCAAAGTCAAAGGCTGTACTATTCCTTTTCCGCCACAGCCAATGGCATGTTTCTTCAACCAGTATATTTCTCAGTGCCACCCCAGTTCCAAGGTGCATCCTCTGAAATGTGTATTGTTCTGAGACAAAGACTCTTTCCCTGGATTAATGCCCTCACCTGCTCCCAACAAACTTCCAAAAGAAGCCCCCTTTTAGGAGGAGACCTTGCCAACACCTTTTCAATTTAGAGCAACGAACCATTCACCGGGCAGGGTCATACCATTTCGTCCACCTCTTCTCTCTGTATGTCAGCATATGTCTCCTATAACACAGTATCTTCTTCTTTTGTAGGAGCCAGGCACATTCGTGCCTACCCACAAACTGGACAGGAACGTGCACTGTAATCTACTTATCCCCAGATGTTGATGTCATTCCCTCTAACCAATCCTTACCTATTCCTATAAAGGCCTCAGTCAGGCCAAACTGAGCTCCCGTCCATATACCTCTATTGACTGCCGTAGGGGTCACAGCAGGTATTGGTACCAGAATAGGAGGGTTAAGCATTTCACTCTATTATTTTCACCTCCTCTCACAAGACCTACAGAAAACTGTGGAAGACATATCCAAAGGACTGTTAAGAGTACAAGACCAAATAGATTCTCTGGTGACTGCCACCCTATAAAACAGATGCACCCTAGATCTGTTGACCACAGAGAAGGGAGTACTTGTATTTTTCTAGATGAAGAGTGCTGTTTCTATGCTAACCAATCAGGCCTGGTCTAAGATGCTGCTAAAAAACTTTCAGAGCATCCAGTTTAGGAAGGCAGCGAAGAGGCTACTAGGATACCTGGTGACATTCACAAAAATGGCATCCCTAGCTTCCTGCATTTATAGCATCTCTTATTTTACTCCATTTCAGGACTTTCTCTCAGCCCAGTTCTATGTAGTACCATGATACAATTTTGATCCAGTGGTCAGTCCATAACCTTACCCACAAACAAATGAATCAGATTCTACTCCTCCAAGAGATTCAACCTCCCTCTTTGCTGATTATCAAGACACAAGTACATAGTTCCAGGAGCTCAGAGGGCCTCCTGACAACTATGTGCCCTATAACACATCAAAGAGCCTAATCAGCAGGAAGCAGCTAGAAGGAGTAACAGTGCTCCTCTGTCCTTTAACCAAAGGTAGGGATTTGAGGGAACTCTGCCACTGAAATTCAGGAAGGTCATCTTATCCAATGATCAGAGTCTGCCATTAGCTGAAAACAGCCTGGAGTGTATGCCCCTTCTACCTCTTTACTAGAGCTTTCCACTATAAAAACCATAAATAACTTCTGTATCAAGTCACCCCTCACTTGTTCACTGTAACTTTTAAATTATAAAAACTGTCCCCAGCTGTTGGGTGGGCTGAACCACGTCTCGGTTCAGATCCGATTTTTCTTCTCTTCGAGTAAACTTCACTGGGCTCTTGGACTGGTACATCTCTTCCCCTGTTTTGTGCCATTCTATTCCCAACAGATGTACCACAACAAAACAACAACCCATCCCTGTCAAGTCAATTCTGACTCATGGCAATCCTATGGGATAGAGTAGAACTACCCCATAGACACCACAAAGAATAGCTAGTAGATTGAAACTGCTGACATTTTGGTTAGCAGCAACACTTCACAACTGTAGTGCACCTAACTTAACCACTGCAGCATGAAGGCTCCTGCAATTATTTGATGATAACAATACGAAATGCTACTTCTCTAATGGCAAAGGGGCATGTGTCAAATTAATATTGGAAAATTTATAATCTTTCAAGAAAATTACAATAAGACTGCAAAGAGAACAATTAACCATAAATGATGATTTGGACACATAAGTGGAAACTAAGCTAAAATTAAGAATTCTTGAAAATACATTTGGAAACACATCTGATTGAAAATTTTAGTATCAGGGAAAAAATTATCATTGAAAATAATATCGTATTAGCAGCATTTTGTCAAGATCCTTGTTATCAAATTCTGATTAGTTCTAAATTTATGATGTTGGCCATGTTACTTCAAAAAAAAAGAACCAAACCAAACCTATTGCCCTTGAGTCAATTCCAGCTCACAGTGACTCTATAGGACAAAGTAGAAATGCTGCATCTGAACTGCTGAACTTTCCATTAGCAGACATAGCGCTTAGCTACTACACCATCAGGGTTTCCTGCATTTAAAAAACATTGGGAAATTACAGAAAATCTGAAAAGGAGCATATCTTAGTCATCTAGTGCTGTTGTAACAAAAATATCGCAAGTGGATGGTTTTAACAAATAGAATTTCATTTTGTCATAGTCCAGTGGGCTAAAGTTCAAATTCAGGGCATCAGCTCCAGGGTAAGACTTTTTCTGTTGGCCCTGGAGGACTGTCTTTGTTGTCTTCCCGCGAACTGGGAGCTTCTGATGTGCAGAGACCCAAAGTCCTTTCCAAAGGACAAGCTCCGCTCCTGGTGCTGCCTCTTGGTGGTATGAGGTCCCAGAACTCTCTGCTTGCTTTCCTTTCCTCTAGATCTGAAGAGATTGTCTCAAGGCACAGTGCAATCTTACACACTGAGTCCTACCCCATTAACACAACTGCTGACCATACCCCCTCATTAACAGCATAGAGGCAGGATTTACAACATATAAGAACATCACATAATACTAGTAATCATGACCCAGCCAAATGTTACACACATTTTGGAGGGGAACACAGTTAAAACCAGAGCAGAGCAATACTGACAGTGTAACAAAGGAAAATAATCCACAAAATACTCTTGTTTCAAATAATTACGCTGATGAGATGGAATTGTTTTTGAAAATGAAAGAAAAAAGTTAAATCGAGATCAAATGACTGTATTGTTATATTGACTCTATATTAACAAGCTATAATGGTGTACAAAGAGTTAAGAGGAAAAAAATTCTTGAATTTTGGGAAGAAAACTATTCACAATATTCCCAGTGATATGAAATTGCTGTGGTAGTTTTGGGTGCACCAACTAATCAGATAAGGGTTGCAAGAGCTTTGACACATTTAAAATTCATCTTTCAAAACAACAGGAAGAGCTTAAATGAAAAAATATTAGAGGGCATTCTTTTAATTGGCTTGAATTATGGTTTATTCCAAGATTTTCTAAATGAACTGTACAATTGTGTATGGATTAAATCTATATTTATAATAAAAATTTATTTATATAACAGCAATTTTGCTTGGAACTGGGACGAGTATTAAAATATTAAATATTTTATTGCATTCTGTATTGACATATTGATGTATTAGGTGTGATATCACAGTTTGTATTTTTAGTATTTCGTGATTAAATTCTTGCCAATTCTATGTAATATTAAGTGTTAGAGAAATGTCACTTACATCAAAACTAAGTTTACTTTCAGTGTATTTTATACTAACAAGTTGAGAGTTTCCTACTAAAAAAAGTATTTTAATCTTCAAGTTAATATTTATACAATATGTTGGGAGTTTTTTTTATCAGAGTACTATTTTTTCAGTTACTCAAAGTTGCAGTGAATGCTAACATACTTCTAAAAAAATATGTTTTACATTTTTTTGTATTGAAATGTTTTGAGACAGTGATTAAAAGTGAACAACTTCTCACTTTGTATTTAATTGTTAATGAACATATAGAAAGTTCAAGTTAGTACTTTCAAAAACAGTTACAAAATCTTGGATGAACAAAATTCAAGTTGATACATGCAGTATTTTCAACACGAGGAAGGAATTTGATAGACATTTTTCTTCAAATGACATTGTTCTAGGTTATCCGTTCCCAGGATAGAAATTTGAGATAGAAGTGTAAAAGGCAGGCTTGAATCAGTTCAAGCTGGCTCAGTCAACAGAGTGAAAGTGAAACAAAACCTAATTTTTCAGATTTTGGTGAACCAAAACAGGAAAAATTACAGATCCCCTACCATCTTGGAAGATCTCTTTCAAACACAAGTCAGGTAAAGATATTCTCATTCAAGCCCTGGCATGTCTTCCTCCAGCTCCCAAACCTATTCGTATGTTACCTTGTACAACAAAATGGATTTTGCAGATGTGATTAAGGTTAACGACTTTAGGATGGCAAGACATTTCTGGATGATTTATGTGGACCCAATCTAATCACGAAAGTTCTTAAAAGGGAAGAAACTTTCCCGGTTGCAGAGAACCACAGAGGTGGTCACATGAGGTCTTAACCTGCTATTGCTAGCTTTGAGCACAGAGAAAGGGGGCTACCAGCTCAGGAATTCAAATGGTCTCAAGAAGCTGGAAAAGGCAAAAAAAATAGACTTTCCACTAGAATCTCCAGAAAGGAATGCATCCTTGCCCATTAAGACCTATATCAGGTATCTGACCTTCAGAGCTATTAGACGATAAATGTGTGTTTCAAGGGTGGAAGAAAAAAGAATTAAAGTCCTAGGAAAGAGACCTTTGACAGCAGCACTGACCTCCAGGGTTTGCCTTGCTTCTGGGCACTGGTTCCCTCCTATAAACCATAAACAATTTCATAGAACACTAACATCAAGCCACCTGCAGCAAAACAAAAACAAGACCATTTTGTAATTACATGTGAACACAGTCAAAAATATCAGTGTTGTTCAAACCACAAAATGTCCATCCCTTCTCCTGGTTGTCATTATTCCAAGGACTCCTGGTGGTGCAATGGTTAAGCACTTAGCTGCTAACCAAAAATTTGGTATTTCAAACCCACTAGTAACTCCATGGGAGAAAAGACTTGGCAATCTGCTCTCATAAAGATTACAGCATAGGAAACTCAATCAAGAAGTTCTCTACCCTATTATTAAGTTTCTACTGGTTGGGTTGAAGCACATAACAACAATTGCTTCATCTAATTGAATGAAATTTTATATAGTATCGCACTGAGTGTTGTTGAATGTAAGGCCACAGACATTGCCTTTAAAATCTGCTCTGTCATTTACTGAGAATTGTATTGCAGGAAGGAAGGATCACTCACTAACCAAAAGTTGGGTGACTATACATTGTATTTTTAACAAGTCAAAAGTGTAGTCATTCTTTCAAAGCAGAACCAGCTCCAAGTACAACAGCAAAGAGCTCTGATCCACAATAAAGGGGTGGAGGGTATATCTTATATCACAGGCCAATATGATGCAAAAAAAATCATAAGGTTTGTCTAGAAAGTGTAATGTTGAAGACGACCATTTAAAACAAACCTCCTCACAGCTGGACCAACAAGAATACCATGATTAACGAAGAAAAGATTGAAGTTGTCAAGGATTTCATTTTATTTGGATCCACAATCAACAGCCATGAAACAGCAGTCAAGAAATCATAAGATGCACAGCATTGCGAAAATCTGTTTCAAAAGCTTCTTCAAAGTGTTGAAAAGCAAAGATGTCACTTTGAAGACTAAAGTGCACCTGACCCAAGTAATGATATTTTCAACTGCATTACAGTATGCATGCAAAAGCTGAACAATGAATAAGGAAGACTGAAAAAGAACTGATATCTTCAAATTGTAGTGTTGGAGAATATTGGATATACTATGGACTGCCAAAAGAACAAAGAGATCTGTCTTGGAAGAAGTACAACAAGAATGATCCTCAGAAGCAAGGATAGCAAGACTATATCTTCCACACCTTGGACATGTTATCAGGAGGGATCTGTTTCTAAAGAAGGATATCATGCTTGGTAAAGTAAAAGGTTAGTGAAAAAGAAAGATCATCAAGGAGGTAGATTGAGCAGCAATAAGCTCAAGCATCACAATGACTGTGAGCACGGCACAGGACCAGGCAGTGTTTTGTTATGTAGTACCTAGGCTCACTGTGAGTTGGAACCAGCTCGACGGTACCTAAAAACAATAACAACCACTGATTTGGCTGAGATTTTAACTGTCTTTCTATAACAGCCAGAAAGTATCATTGGCTTAGTATTAGCGAGGTCCCATCATTATCAACACATCTGCGAAAAAACTGTAGGGGCTTGTTTTTGTGCCCAGACATCTGTTTGTAAGTATTTTTCTACCTGCAATGACTTCACCCTGTTATCTCTGTCAACAGAACAGGATCAGGCTTATTATTACAAAAATTAAAACATTTTTCAAAATTTTCTCATTAACAATCTCAACTTTTCATCTGATTTCCTGTCAGATACGACTAGCTTATCATTTCTTTTCACTTTGTGATGTACCTAAGGAAAAGTTTGGGGAGTCATAGCAACAACTCAGACTTTTTCCTGTTGTCAGTATGTGTCCCTACGTCTTCAAGTCATGCTTTCCTTTTGTAGTGTTTGTTTAGTTACTGCTAAGTAATATCATCTAAAAATACATCTAATCAAACCCAACTGAACTGTGAAACATTTTTGTATACTGAAAGCAAATGTAGACATAGTGAAACTTTAGATTCTGGGAGTTTTAGACCCCTTCTCCCCTACCGCTATGCTCTTGGGTGTCTTGCAAGTGCAGTTGAGAAGTGACAGGTACAGTGATCTGGTGAGAATGATTGCTCATCTGTAGGTGCCCTGAATACACTGAAGTTTAATTGCTGAACTTCTGGCACACAAATACATATGAATAGAGTAGGGGTTTACATCTCGTAATAACTTTGATGAAAGTCTAGGTTTTTTTCTTCCCTCTCTTGGTCAAATACTTCTGTAAAATACAACAAAAGTTAATTACAGGAAAATAAATTTTTAACAATCATACAACATATATGTGACCATATTGCTCTGAGATTCAAAAAACAGAAAACTGCTCTGTCATATTTGTATTGCCCTGCACATTTCTAAGTGTTTGCTTTTTGTTTCAGTGCTTGTTTCATCGCTGATGGAAGGACTTTTTCTGGTTACAGCCCAGGCCCTTGGCTGTGAGCAACACTGCTCAGGGCACTGAGGGAGATGGATTACTCCAAGATGATAAGAGTGGGGTCAGTCTCATTGATCACAGCCTGCCTTCTTCCCACCCTATGTCTGACATTTAAAACATGTTCAATAAGTATTATTAAAACATTGACTGAAAGGTAGCAGGACTCGTAAAAGGAATTTCACTTATTCCTTTAGAAATATGTATGAATATCTGAGGTATGAGGCATTGGTGGTATTGCTGGGATAAAACATTGGATAAAGCAAACTGAAGGCACTATCTTCATGTAACATATGGGGTACAGCATTCATTATTACCGAAGGTATGTCCTGAATGCTGAAAAACAGCCAGAAGTATGTATCAAGTGTCTTTTATCTTACAATTTCATTTTTGGAAATGTATTCTGAAGAAAATATGTAAAAACAGAGAACAATTTGTCCCAGCAGTGGAAAGTCTACCATCTAAAAATATGGCAGGTGTCATGGATTGAATTGTGTACCCCTAAAAATAGGTATAGAAATTTGGTTGGATTGTCATTACCAGTGCTGTGTGATTGCCCTGCATTTTGTGATTTTCCTATGCTGTATGTTAAAGAGGATTAAGATGGGACTGTGAATCCCTTCCTAAGGTCACCTCCCTACTCCACTGTAAAGGCAGGTTTACCTGGAGTGTGGCTTATGCCACCTTTTTTCGTTTTACCCTAAAAAGATAAAATGAAAGGGAAGCAAGTACAGAGTTGGTAACCTCATGCCAACAAGAAACTGGCACTGAGAGTAAAGCATGTCCTTCAGCCTGAGGTCCCTGTGCCAAGATGCTCCCTGAATGGAAACTGATGCAACACAAGGAATTTTTTCTACAGCCCAGTAAGGGGGAAAGCCTTCACGTAGAATGAACATTCTGAATTTGGACTTGTAGCCTACTGGACTCTGTAAGAATAAGCTTTTCTTGTTAAAGCCATTCACTTTGTGGTATTTCTGTTACAACAGTACCAGATGACTAAAACAGCAGGCTAGAAAGTAATGTTCAAAGAAAGGTTTTAAAAGATCCAATTGGTATTTCATAGTTTATGAAGAAAATGTTCTACATCCCACTTTGGTTAAGTGGCATTTGGGGAATTTAAAGCTTGTAAGTGGCCATCTAAAACATATCAATTGGTACCATCTAATTGGGAGCAAAGGAGAATAAAGAAAACAAAAGACATATAGAAAATACAAGCCCAAAGGACTAAAGGGTCAAGTGAATTGGCAGACTCCCCTAGCCTGAGACCACAAGAACTAGATGGTGCTTGAGTATCACCAGTGACCACCCTGACATTGCACATAGGTGACAGAGGAAAAGGAAAATGTAGAACAGAACTCATTCATATAAAAAGACCAGACTTAGTGGTCTGACAGAACCTGAGGGAACCCCAAAACTATGGGGCCCTGACACATTCTTAATCCAGAACTGAAACCATTCAAAAAATCCACCCTTCAGACAAAGACTAGACAGGACTTTAAAACAAACATAATACACATGAGGAATGTGCTTTTTAGTTCAATCAGATATAGGAGACCAACTTGGCAACTCTTGTTTACATGCATGATGAGAAGGCAGAAAAGGACAGGAACTGGTCAAATGGACACAAGGAATCCAAGATGGACATGGGAATATGCTGTCGCGTTGTGAGAATTGCAACTAATGTCCCAAAATTTATATAAATTTTTGAGTGAAAAATTAACTTAAGCTGTAAACTTTCATCTAAAATGCAATATAAAAAGAATTGATTCAAAAGGAAAAATAAAAGAAGGTCCACTTGGAAAAATATTTTACACATTTCATGTCATATAGGAACCATGCTGAAAATTTTTTTGGAGGAAAAGATGCGACATTTTGGATTTTCCTCAAATCTTCTAATGTTCTAGCCTATCTTCTGGTGTTTATGTACTATTAGTTATGGTTTGTGTCCTATTTATACCACAAATTCAGGCCTCTAGCACAGTAACAATTGTTAGGCTGGTACAGGACCAAGCAGTATTTTGTTGTGTTATGACTAAGGTTGTTAACAAGTCGGAACCAGCTCAACAGCATATAACAACAACAGTCTAGCCCTATTTTTTCTTCCATGTTGTTTATGGTTTGGGGTTTTATCTTTAGAGCTATCATCCATTTTGAATTAGCTTTTGTGTATGGTATGAGGTATGGTTCCTGTTTCATTTTTTTTTACAGATGGATATCCAGTTTTGCTGACATTATCTGTTTCCTCTCTCCACTCCCCTCCCCTTTAGTGGACTTTGTACCTTTGTCAAAGAACAGGGGACCTTAGGTAGTTGAATCTGCATCTCAGTTCCTCAGTTATGTTCCGATGGTCAACGTATCTGCTGTTGCACAAGTACCCAGTTGTATTCACTACTGTAGATGATTGTTCCCTCAAAGTGATATCCAAGGATTTGTCTTCATTTTCGTCATCCTATCTTCCGTTGTTTCCAGTTTTCTCCTAAAGCCTATTGGACTCTTCATTTCTGAAATCTTGTTTATCTTTTGGATTTCTAATTTCTGTTTTTGTATAATTTCTACTTGTTCATTTATTTTGATGGTTTGTTCTTGTATTATTTTCCTATATTATTCCATTGCTTTGTTTGTGTTTTCCTTGATTTTGTCTGTATTTTTTTCTTTATCTCTGTATGTATTTTCCTTTTCTCTTTCTCAATCTCTTAGAAAGCCCTGAATATTAGGCTTTTAATTTCCCTGCCAGATAGTTCCAGTGCTTTTTCTTCTACCGAATATTATCAGGGATTTTATCTTGGTCACTTACAGGAGTCATCCTGTCCTGTTTTTTTTTACGTGTTTTGTTGTTGTTGTTATTGTCTGCTGTCTCCAGGACATTCAGGAGTTGTTTTCTTTGTGTATTGATTGTAGATTAGTTAGCTTGTCCTGCTTTTTTGTTTTCTTTGCTTATGTCCGGACAGGCATGCTGGGCATGTTCTGTTGTTTATCCATCAAAGGGCATGATATTTGTCACTACCTTGTCCAGGTAGGCAGAGTCTGTCACTCAGCTATGGTACAGCAGGGCAGATTTAGCAAGGGGTGGGGAAGAAGTGGATCATTTGTGGTACAAACCATGACCAACAGGGTTGTGACAGGGAGCCCTGGGATCTGCTCCAGGGTCACCTAAACGTGAAGCACTTGGAGTGCAAGGCAGGTAGCCGGGCGTTGGGTAAAGACACGATGTGTAGAGCTGAATGAGGGAGAGAAAGAACAAAAAGAAGTAAATGCAAGTGAAGTAAATGAAACGGTATACAGTAGGATTTGATGGGTGGGGAGCTGGGCAGACTCAGGGAGGCTGTGTGCTGTAGTTTTCTTCCCAAGTGGACCAGCTTGGCCTTTTGAGAGGTGACATGAGCAATGTATGGGGCTAGGTCATCAGAAAGAAGGAAAGAAAAAGGGAAAAGAAAAGAAAACTACCTAAATATGGTGCTGAAAGAGCTGGCTATTGGAAGCGGGGAAGACTTAGCGTGTTGTAGAGATGGTAGCTCTCTTGCTGAGTAGCATGGTATAGACACTCGTGAAAGAGTAAAGGCAATACAGAATATAGTTGGGAGGAAGAGGGAGAAGGATAAAGATAAAGAAAAAAAATACAGCACTGAAGGAGCTGGCCTGACAGTGGCAGAGACTTGAGGAGACCATATGCAACTGCCCTCTAGCCAAGTAGTGCAGCATTGAGAAGAGGGAGAGGCAGAGCACTGGGCTACGTGGGAGAGCAACAAGAAAGGAGAGAGAAAGACGAAACACACACAAAAAAGGCAAATAAACAAAAAAAAATGGCACTAAGGGAGCCAGATAGTGAAGGCAGCACAAACCCAGTGAGGCCATGTGTCAGTCGCTGTCTAGCTGAGCATGTAGCATGAGCCTTTAAAAAGGGCAGGGATAGCACCTAAGCCTAGTCAGGTAGGAGAAAGGAAAGGAGAGAAAAAAGACACAGAAAGAAAGAAAGTGGTACTGAAAGTAGTGGCCATTAGAAAAGACACAGACCTGTGTGCTGGTTTGGAACAGCCTGCTGAGAAGAGGCAGGGGTGCTTCATGGGGCTAACTGGATAAGCAAAATGAAAAGAGAGAGAAAGAGAAGAAACAGTAGGAAGACAGCAGCATCTCAAAGGGGGTCATAGGGAACTGGTGAAGTCACACTGATGACTCTCTAGCAGAGTGGTGCAGCACAGTCTGTCAAGAAGGAGTGGAGATAGCACACAGGGCTAGCTAACCAGGTGGGAGAGAGAAAGAACAAACAGAAAAGCAAAAAATAACAAAAACTAAGTGTGGCAAGCCAGGTGGCACACAACTGGCATCTCACCAGTAGAATGACCACGACCAGTTAGAAAGCTGCATAAGCCAGGTACAGGGAAGAAAGGTAGGAAAGCCTATATCTCTAGTCTTTAAGTGCATTGTCTCCTATTGGGAGCTCCATAAAGTTGTGTTCCCATACTCCCCGTTCACAGTTCCAGATGGCAAATCTGTGCCACATTAGCTGGTAGGAAAACTCGACTCCATAGTTCTCTTCTTTCTCTGCTCTCTGTGAGTTTCTTATTCCATTCAGTTCCAAGACTGATGTTTGTATCCACTTTATTTGGCTTTTAGAGTCTTCTGTAGAGGGACAGAATTATCCTTCTTCAGTAGCACTATGGACTCTTTCTCTCGTCTTCACTGGTTTGGCTTCTCTAGAGACCTCAGCCTGAGACATTCGATACTGAGAATGGTTCTAGAGAAAAAATGAAGTGTAAGATGAATTTCCTAAATTGGTTTTCAAGTCTGATTAGTCTTAAAAATGTTAGTGATTCTGTTTCCAACAGTAAAATGTCACTGCTAATCCATGATATGAGATGACAGTAGAAACATATATACAAAATATCACCACCAATAGATCAATTATGGGTGAGGGGTAAGGATCTGGGTAATCACATGTCTGATACCCTTCTGTGATTATGTCATACTAGGAAGAATAAGGAAGCTGGTTTCTTGGTCTTGCATTCACTGAAGAAAAAGTGAAAGAGATGAGCTCAGGGCTTCAGAGTCATAGCTCAAGCCTTGCATAAATGACCTCAAAGTTTCCATTTGTGCCTTGAAAGAAAGCCTTATGTCTTTCAGTAGCAGAGCTAATGCTGCTGCAAAGCAAACCATGGACTTATCATAAGAGTAGCTTAGTTATAATGTCAACTAAATTCCCAACCTCAAATGGTATCTGAAGTTAAAGTGAGAGACCTGATTAGGAAGACACGGCATCTAAAAAAATAGGGATGGAGACATGGACAGATAATCAGAAAGCTGGGGACACAAAACCCCTATATTCAGCTGAGTCACTCCTGTAAATAGAACCAGCCCCGGTAATCTCTGAAGAAATTACTTCTGTCTTTTTTGGCTATGCCATACTCCTAAGCAAAACCATTAGCCTCTTCACATTCATTAAGTGAGAATAACCAAACTATGTCTAAAGAGCCTTTGTCTGAATCATTGTCTGGATCATCGACTGAGGCAAATGCCTTAAAAAACAATGCTGGATGTTCTTAAAATGCATGCTTGCCATCTTTTTGTCTTCTAGACACATAGCCAAGCCAAGTGCCATCGAGTCAGACACATAACTAGGCTTAATTCTCAGTGAATCCCAAAAAGATGAAAGACAAAGTGTGATCTTAAAGGAGGCATGCTATCCTCCAGAACATCTGTTTTATTTTTCTAATATGTACAAATAGAAATCTGAGGAAGACGTATGGGAATGGCAGTTAAAGGTGGGGAACAGTGGTGTGAGGAACATAAGGATGGATCAGTCTGAGTTTTTAAATATAGGCCTACTAAACACAAACTCTTCATTCAGGGCTTCAGTTCAAGAGGATAGGAAAGGCTCAAATAGTTCACTTGGTTGGTGTTTTAGCTATCTAATGCTGCTTTAACAAATACCACAAGTAGATGGTTTCACAGCATTGAAATAAAAAAACTTATTCTTACACTAGTAGGCTATATGTCAAGTTCAGTGGAAGGGCTTTTCCTCTTTGTTGGCTCTGGAGGAAGGTCCTTGTGTTGCATCAGTCTTTGGTCAGGGAATATCATGGTGCCGGAACCTCAGGTCTGAAGGACACATTGTACTCCCAGTGCTGTTTTCTCAATGATATGAGGTTCCCAAATCTCTGCTTGCTTCCCTTTCCTTTTATCTCTTGTAGGGTAAAATGTAGTGCAAACCACACTCCAGGGAAACTCGATTATCAAGGGTGTTGCAGTCCCAGCCTAATCTTTTTTTAACATAATCATCCTATCTATTAGCCACAGGCAGAGGTTAGGATTTATAGCATAGGAAAATCACAAAATGGAGGACAATCACAAAACACTGGGAATGATGGCCCAGCTAAATGGCTACACACATTTTGAGGGGAAGACCATTCAATCCACAACAGTTGAGTCACTGAAGCATGGATTAGGCAGTGGCCTACATGAAATACCTGACTTGGTATACTATAGCAGAATGTATCTAGAGGTTTAGGGAAATTGGCATGTTAGAGCGGATTTATCAGGTTACATCACAAACTTATACATGGAGTGCCCAGAGGTCACAACTTTTACCACAATGGTGAAAAACAAATTTGTGACAAGAACACCAGCATCCTTCTTGACTACTGTGATTACCATTTTACATAAATCAGATTTGACAGTAGTAACTGCCCTAATTGAATGAAGACACCTAACTACAGTGGAGCTTGTGGTAGTGGGGGCCACTGGTGGTATTCAATTAAGAAAGACAAGGCAAGTGTGGCTACCATAATGGACAATGGAGTCAAAGCAGTAATCAAAATAGTTTGACTTTTATGGGCTTATGGCATTGGATACTTAGTTATAGTGTCCTTAGGAGTGAAACAGATATGAAAGCTACCAAATTATTTACTTGACCTGTACAAGTAGTAGAATTCTAGGTCAAGTGGAAAGTAGCATAAGTTACCAGAGAAGAGAGGCATGGCCCCTCAATCTATTCCCAGACTTGAGCCAGTTTACAGATTCAACCCCTTGAATGAAGGGGAGACTTCATCCTCTTGATTAAGGACTACACTACACTGACAAACACTTATACTATCAGTCTTTCTCCCTGTCTTCCCCAAAGGGATCTATGGCCTTCTACTAGAGCAACTGTTCAATGAACAAACGGAAATAATAAGATTTTTCAGAGTTTACTGGATACTGGTCTGAACTGACACTAATTCCAGGAGACCTAAAATGTCACTGTGGCCTACCAGTCAGAGTGGGGGCATATGGAGGTTGGGTTATTAGCAGAGTCTTAGCTCGTGTCCATCTCTCAGTAGGTCTAGTAGGTGCAAATTCATCCTGTTGTGATTTCCCCAGTTCCACAATGCATAATTGGAATAGATATACTCAGCAACTGGGCAAAACTCCAACACTGGATCCCTGACAAGTGGAGTAAGAACTACTACAGTAGGAAAAGCTATTACAGTAGGAAGACATTAGAACTGCCCTACCAAGAAAATCAGTAAACCAAAAGCAATACAGCTGTCTTGGATTGCAGAAATTAGTGTTACCTTTAAGGACTTGAAGGATACAGGAGTGATGGTTCCCACCACATCCCTATCATGTCTAGTAAGCTTCTTTTGATTTTTAGGCAACAGATTCCTTGTGTGGGTGAGCTACTCTGGCCTACTTATCATATAACTCAAAAGGCTGCTAGTTTTGAGCGTGACCCAGAACAAGAGAAGGCTCTGCAACAGGTTAAGGCTGCCACGCAAGCAGTTATGGCACTTAAGTCATTTTATCAAAAACATGAAAGAGACACTATTGAAGAGTACAAGAAGAAGCTATGGGGAACAGTTATCGGAATAGACTTTTCTGAATGGACTAAAAAAAAAAATGAAAATATTTGTGCATCATGCAAACGATCACCAAAAGATGATGCCTGCAGAGCAGTTTAACTATCAGTTGGATAGCATGGTGGGTTCTGTGGAAATAAGTCATCTTCTGTCCTTGGCCACTTCTGTCATTGGCCAGTGGGCTCATGAACAAAATGGCCAAGGTGGCAAGGATGGAGGTCATGCATGAGTTCAGCAACATGGACTTATACTCACTAAGGATGACATAGCTACAGCCACTGCATAGTACTCAATCTTCCAGCAGCAGAGACCAACACTAAGCCTCTGATATGGCACTATTATTTGAAGTGATCAACCAGTAACCTGGCAAAAGGTTGATTGCACTGGACCACTTTCATCATGAGAAAGGCATTGTATTTTTCTTACTGGAAGAGACTCTGGATATGGATTTGCTGTCTCTATATGCAATGCTTCTGCCAAAAATACCATCCAGGCTTGTATAATACATTGTTCACCATCACAATATCCCACACAGCATCACTTCAGATAAGCGGACTCACTTCACAGCACATGAAGCTTGTTAAACCTTGTTTTTACCCATCAATTTACAGGCCTTGTTTTTCTCATAATTCTAAACAAAGTGACTTGATGGAATGATGGAATGGTCTTCTAAAGACACAACTGTTGTACCCACAAGGTACAATACCTTGAAAGGTTGGGGCAGCATCATCCAGGGAGCTGTATATGCTCTAAACCAGTATCCAACGTAGAGTGCTCTTTCTCCACAGTCTGGATTCATGGGTCCAGGAACCAAGGGATGGAAATGGGAATGGGACTACTTACTATTTACCCTAGTGACCCACTCACAGAATGTTTTCTTCCTGTCCACATGAATCTATGCTCTAAAAACCTGTAAGTCTTAGTTTCAAAGGAAGAAAGGCTACCATCTGGAGATACATTGCTGATTCCATTGAACTAGAAGTTAAGAACTCCACTTAGCCATTTTTGTCCTCTTATGTTTCTGGAGCAACAGGCAAAGAAAGGGATTACTATACTTGCTAGTGAGACTGATCCTAATTAACAATAGAAAATTGGATTGATATTAAATAGTGAAGGCAAAGAAGTATATGTCTGGAATGCAGGAGATCTCTTAGGGTATCTCTGAGTACTCCCATGCCCTGTGATTAAAGTCAATGTAAAACTACCGCAACTCAATTCTGCTATGACTACTAATGGCCCAGAGCTTTGAGGAATGAAGATTTTGGTCACACTACAGGTAAAGAAATATGAGTGGTAGAGATGCTTGCTGAGGGCAAAGGGAATAAAGAATGGATAGTACAAGAAGATAGTTATAAATACCAGTTACAATCACATAAAAAGTTGCAGACACAAAGGCTATAATTGTTATTAGTATTTCTTCCTTGTATGTGTGTATGAAATATTTTTATTTTCTTGACTTACTAAGCATAAAGTGTTAACAGGGTTAGTGCACTTTTGGTTGTATGTATGTTAGTTGTATCATGTTAGGCACAAGTATGACTTTACAATTGTATTTATTCAAAGATTGTGCATGCTTTAAGGAAATATTTACAAGTGCCAGGTTGGCAATGGGTAGACTTTGATCATTAGGGTTGTGTGTCTACTTGGTGGACCATGATTTTCAATGGTTTAGCAGTTATATAATGATATAATCACTTACAAAAATGAGATCTGATATAAATGTGATCACCTCCATCATAGGATCTGCTGTGATGTGAGTAGCCAATGAGTTGAAAAGAAATCTCCTGAGATTCTGGCCAGAATCCAACATAGATGGACTTTCTAGCAAAGGCCTTTGGTTCTCTCCGATCCTGCAGTTCACCTGTCCTCCAACTCTTTGAACCTGAGTAACTAACTGCTTAACTGCCATCTCACCTGCTGATTTGGGGATTCATCAGTCTCCACAGCAATAAGCCAGACCCTGCTATCTGACCTGTGAATCTTGGGTTCACCAGCCTCTGTGGTTATGTGAATCAAGAAACACTTCCAATAGATCCAACCTCTAAAACCACATGAGCAGTTTTCTTGATATAAGTTTCTCTCTCTCTCTCTCTTTCTTTCTTTCTCTATCTATGTGTGTGTGTGTGTATGTGTGAATTATTAGTTTTGCTTCTCTAGAGAACACAGCCTAAGACAACTACCTAAGCTGAATAAAGAAGTAGAAAAATTTCAATGGACCCATAACAAGTGAAGAGATTGAAACAACAGTCAAAAAAATCTCCCAACAATAACAAAATCCTGAACCAGTGGTTTCTCTAGAGAATTCTACCAAACATTCAGAGAGTTGACACAGATCCTTTTTAAACTCTTCTGAAATATATACAAAGGAGGTATTCCTAATACGTTGTATGAAGCTAACATTACCTTGATACCAGAATCAGACAAAAACAACACAAGATAATAGTATATCACCATCCCTTATGAACACAGATGCAAAAATTCTCAGCACATAATAGAAAATAGAACCCAATAGCATATTAAAAGAGTCATACACCATGACTAAGTGTGGCTTGTTTCATTAATTTAATGATAATTCAACATTGCCAAGTGTGGTAATCAATTAATGCAACATACTTCATTAATAAAACAAAGGAAAAGTACCACAAGCTCATTTCTATTAATGTAGAAAATCTAACAGTCTTTCTTTTTCAAGAACTTCCTCAAGGTAGAGATTAGAAGTTCCTTAATATTATCAAAGACATTTATGAAAAACATAAAGCTATCATACTTAGTGGTGAAGTACTGAGATTTTTCACTTGAATTTAGATTCTTATGGAATCAAGACTTTCTGGAGACACTGAAGCTGACGAATCCCCTAAACTACTTCCCTGAGATAATATTTAACCCTCGTATCTGAATCCAAAATATTCCCTTAAACCTTTTTAAAACCAAATGACAGTCCAGCGTAACTAGTACAGAATATCTGGAGGCAGGGCTAAGATGGCAGAGTAATAACTCATACCCTATGATTCCTCTAACAACAAAGAAAAGGAAAAGAAATTGAACAGATTACATAGGACATTCTAGGAGCCCCAAATATTAGGGATAAAACCCTGAGAGAGGACTCAGTGACAGGGAGAGGACAGCAGGTCCAGAAGCAGCTACTTCAGCCAAAATTAAATTTGCAGCTCAAGGAAGGACTCACTTCAGCCAGCCAAGTGGAGCCATAGCACAGAGGTGAGGTGACCAACAGAATGGCAGCACAGGGAAGCACATTTTTCTCAGAGGGGAAGTTGAGTTTCAGACAACCATACCTACAGAGCCACAGAGGGCTTTCACTTAAATATCTTAAGCTAAATGCTTGCCACCTCTTGCACATTTAAATCGTTCCTACAAGCTGATTTCTCTCCCTTTATCTAACACTTCCCCTTACCTTCACTGCTCTATACCCACTGCTAAACTCTGATGTTCTACCTGGGCTGGAAGTATGGTACTACATGCACACTTACTGAGCTATTCTTACAGACATGGAGAGAGACAAAAGAGGGGGAAGGGAAAGAATCAACCAGCTCCTCTGAGCCATGAGCTCCTCCTATCTTTCTCGGCATGCTCACAGCTCTAACTACCAAGTGACAGAGCAATAATCAAACTACCTCAAATGACAAGCTTATATGGAAACTCAAAAACTAAATTAAAAAAGGTATGCACACACATACGTAATTTAGAACACAAAAACCAAATAAACTACAATAAATTTCTGATGGCTCAGAGGCAACAACCAATTTCAAATTATCTAAAAATGCAGACCACCATGGCTTCAGAAAACTCCCAAAACAAAGAACCAAAAAGTTTTCCAGACAAAGAAGAATCCCTGCAATTATGAGAGGCAGAGTACAAAAGAGTAATGTTTAGCTCTAAAAGGAAGGAGATTAGGCAAAGTGCAGCAGAGTATAATGAAGAATTACACAGGCTGCAAGAAATGCTTGAGTAACCATGAAATTCAGATTAATAACAAAATTACAGAATTTGACAATTCAATAGAAAGGCAAAGAAGCAGGATTGAGGAAATGGGATGTGAAATTAGTGACACTGAAGACAAAGCAACTAACACCAGCTTATATGAGCAAAAATCAGATAAAATAATTTGAAAAACTGAAGAATCACTAAGAGTTTTGTGGGACTCTATCAAGAGGAATAATTAAGAGTGTTTGGAGTACCAGAACCAGGGGATGAAGGGGAAGGCAGGGGATAACAGAAAATACAGAGAGAATGATTGAAGATTTGTTGACAGGAAACTTCCCTCATGTCATGAAACCCACTGCCATCATGTGAATTCTGACTCATAGTGACTCTGTAGGACAAAGTAGAACTGCTCCATAGAGTTTCCAAGGAGCAACTGAAGGATTTCGGTTAGCAGACATAGCACTTAACCACTATGCAACCAGGGTTTCCAATATCATGAACAATGAGTAGATATCTATAGAAGATTCTCATTGAACTCCACACAAGGTAGATCCCAAAAGAAAGCCACCAAGATGTATTATTATCAAACTTACCAAAAATAAAGATAAGTAGCTAGGCTTAAACAAAAGATAACCTACAAGGGAAAGTCAGTAAGACTGAGCTCAGATTACTCAGTGGAAGCCATGCTTTAAAAAAGGCAATGTGATGACATACACAAAGCCTTGAGGAAAAAAAGAATTGCCAACCAAGAATTATGTATCCTACAAATTTTTTTCTGAAATATGACAGCAAAATTAAGACATCCCCAGATAAACAAAATCTCAGAGAATTTGCAAAAAACAAACCCAAATTACAAGAAACACTAAAGGAAATTCTTCAGTTAGAATAGCAATAACACTGAACATATATTGAAGGATACAATACAGGACAGAACACCCAGACATCAACATAGAAAGGGAAACCACAAAAATAAATCAAAGCCAAAACACTAAAAATAGACAAACACAGATCTCAATATGTAAATGATGACAACCAAATAGAGAGACAAATTAATGTATTCATAGACCTTTTAGATGAAGGGGAAGTCAAAGCAATGCAAAGAAATTAAAAACTGGTTTAAACTTAGGACATTAGTGTTAAATATTAAGAAATTAACAATCCCAAACACCAAAAATAAGAAAGAAAATTAAGAAGTCTCAGCAAAGAAAAAGCCAATAAAAATACCAAGCCAAGTGCCGTCGAGTAGGATCCGACTCATGAAGATGAAAAAGAAAACTCATAAACAAAAATGGTTCAGCACGGGAAATTAAGTGGAACAGAGAAACTGTCAACAAGACACAAAGTAAGGTACCAAAATGACAGCACTAAATTCATACCCATGAATCAATGCCTTAATAATTGCACTAAATGTAAGTGGGTTAAATGCACCAGTAAAAAGACAAAAGAGTGGCAGAATAGATGGGGAAAAAAGAAAACATTATCTATGTGCTACCTACAAGAGACACACTTTAGACTTAAAGAGAGAAAGAAAGCGAAACTCAAATGATGGAAAAATATACCAAACTAATAGTATTCAAAAAACAGCAGTAACAGCAATATTACTTTCAGATAAAATAGATTTTAAGGTAAAATCCAGCACAGTGGACAAAGAAGGTCACTATATATGACTTAAAAGGTCAATACAAGAGGAGAACATAACCGTATTAAGTACTTGCACAACCAAAGACAGAAGTTCTACATACAACAAACTCTAGCAACATTAAAAAGTGATAGACAGCTCCACAACAACATTGGGAAATTCCAAAGCAACACTTTTGGTAACCGACAAAACATCCAGAAATAAGCTCAGTAAGGACATGGAAGATCTAGATGTTACAATCAATCAACTCAACATCCCAGATACAGAATGTTCCACTGCTAAGCCAAGCCAAGTGCCGTCAAATCGGATCTGACTCATGGCGACAAACGGTCCACTAAACAACACAATTACCTTCTTTTCCAATGCACATGGAATATTCTCCACAATCAATTAGATATGGGGCCTTAAAGCAAGTCTTAACAAAATCTAAGGCATTGAAATATTCCAAAGCATCTTTTCAGACCATAAAACCATAAAAATCAAAACCACTGGCAGAAAAAGCAAGGTTAAAAATCAAACACATGGAAACTGAGCAATGCATTGCTCAAAAACTTGTGGGTTGTAAAAGAAATGAAGGACAGAACAACAAAATTCAGAGAATCAAAGATGAGTGAAAACACGTCATACCAGAACCTATGAGATACAGCAAAACCAGTGCTCAGAGGTCAATTTATCTTGATAAGTGCACATATCCAAAAAGAAGGGCCCAGATCAAAGCATTAACCCTGCAACTAGAGTAAGTTGAAAGAAAGCAAGAAAAGAACACCTCAAGCACCAGAAGGAAAACAGATAATGAAAACTAGAGCAGAATTAAATGAATTAGAGAATAGAAAAACAAATGAAAGGGTTAACAAGATCAAAAGCTCTTTTTTAAAAAAAGATCAACAAAATCAAACAATTGGTGAAATTAACAAACAGGAGAGCAGACATACAATGTAACTTGAATAAGAGATGAGATGGGTGATGTCACAACAGACACAATTGAAATTAAAAGAATTACAAGAGAACACTACAAAAAAATACTCTTATAAATTTCAAAATGTAGAGGAAGTGGAAAAATTTCTTAAAACACACTATCTACCTAACTAACCTAAACGGAAGTAGAACAAATAAATGGACTTGTTACAAAACACAACATTGAAAAAGCAATTTAAAAACTCGCAACCAAGCCCTGGCCCTAGAGAATCTCTCAAACTTTTAGAAAAGAGTTAACAGCACTATTGCTAAGGGTATTTCAGAGCATAGGAAAGGAATTCATTCTATGAAACCAGCATAACCTTGATACCAAAACCAGTGAAAGATAGATCAAAAAAAGCAAAATCATACACCAGTATCTTCCATGAACCTAGGTGCAAAACTCCTCAACCAAATTCTAGCCAATAGAATTTTACAACGTATCAAGCTGACCCCTAGGGCCTCCATGAATCAAGCCATTAGAGAAATCTAAATCAAAACTACAGTGAAATACTATCTCACCCCAAGCAGGCTGGTATTAATCCAAAAAACACCAAACTGTATGTTGGAGAGGTTGTGGAGAGACTAGGACTCTTTTACAGAGCCTGTGGAAATGTAAAATGGTATAACCACTTTGAAATCAGTTTGGCACTTTCTTTAAAAAGCTAAAATTAGAAATACCATATCATCCACTGCTTGGAATGTATCTTAGAGAAATAAAGGCTGTGGCACAAATAGATACATGCACACAAATGTTTATTACTACACTGTCCACAATAGCAAACAGATGGAATCAAAGTAGGTGCCTATCAACAGATGAATAGATAAACAAACTACAGTATATTCACACAGTGGAAATTATGAAATGATAAAGAACAATAATGATCTTGAGAAACATCTGGTAAGATGGAGTCACATGGAAGACATTATGCTGGATGAAATTAGTTGTAAAAGGACAAATATTTTATGAGACCACTATTTTGAGGACACAAGAAAAGGTTTAAGCACAAAAGAAAATAATCTCTGATGATTACAAGGCAGGAGGTAGTAAGAGAGAGGTATTCACAGATTAGATAGTGGTTAGGAACTGGGTTAAATGAAAGAAGCTACAGCATGCAGTAGAAGGGAGATTAACACTGCTGAACTACATCAAAAGCTACCAGGTTTCTTAATTACAGCTCAACATTTCAATGGTCAGAGTATCAGGGGCAGTGTTCTGAGGACCACAGTTTCAGGGGATATATAGGCTAATTGACATAACTAAATTTTTTAAGAAAATATTCTGCATCCTGTTTTGGTAGTCTTAAAAGTTCACAAGCTGCCATCTACGTAGCATCAGTTGGTCATAATTCACTCAAAGCAGAGAAGAATGAAGAACATCAAAGACATGAGGACAAAATGAGCCCAGGAGACTACATGATCAAGAGACAACATCAGCATGAGATCAGGTGAATTAAATGGTGCTCAGCCACCACCAATGATTGCCCTGATAGGGAACACAACGTAGAGTTCCTGATATGGCAAGAGAAAAAGGGTGATGCAGATCTAGAACTCTGTTAAAGGACCAACTTAATGGTCCCACATCTCGGAGGTCCCCTGAGTACATAGCCCGTGGATTCTCTGCCATCCCAGAGCTAAAGCCAGGGCCGAAGCCAACTCTGTGAAGATTGGACTGGATTATAAAACATAGAGTGATGCTGCTGAAGTGTGTGCTTCTTGGCTTAAATACCTTCATGAGGCTATCAGAGCAGCTCTGAAGGAGAGGAGAGGACAGGGTGGAAAGTAGGAATGTGCTGTCATGGGTGGTGAATGCAGCCAGAGTTGCATAGCAGTGTGTGTGCAGGGTTTTATATGGCAAATTGACTCAGATTGTAAACTTTCACTTAAAATACAATTTAAAAGAAAAGAAATTTAAGACAGGAAAGAAAAGACTAAAATAGACGTCAGAAGAAACTCTGAAATTTGTCCTTGAACATTGACTAGCTAAAGCCAGATGAAGAAATGATTCAATAAAAGAGCTGAACAGAAGATTTCAAAGAGCAGCTTTAGAAGACAAGGTAAATGTTATAATGACATGTTCAAAGACTTGATGATAGGCTTTGAGGAGGGTAGAGTCAAGTTGGTGGACTAAGCATACATCTCCTTACATCCTTCTGGAAACCAAGACCTGAACTGATAATCAAACGGAGCCTTCTGGTCAATGAAATGGAGCCTCCTGGTCACCTAGTGAGCCCCAGGACATGGCACAGGGCTGTTAATTTTTACTTCACACCACTGAACAAAAAACCTCCTCTCTTTCACTGACTCCCTCTCCTGGCTAGCCCTGGCTCTCACAGACTGAAGGTAATGCACCATTTTAACTTCTTTTTCTGTCTTGGCCAACGGGTGGAGCTGGGTCATGTCTAGCAGCTAGTCTCAGATGTACTGCTGGTGGGATAGACAGATGAAATCGTGATATTTTGAGAGCCATGCTTAGGGCTCTGTTCATCTAGAAACTTCGGTCCTGTCTTATCTCTGCCACAGCGTGGTTTGTATGGAACCAGCAGCGCCTATGTGCAGAATGCCATGTTAGATACGGAGATTTTAGTGGGACCTAATTCTTAGCCTGGGAGCCAGTGCCTGCAAACAGGACAGTGCTTCCCCAACAGGGAAGAAGTAGTTTACACAGTGTTGCCTATGGTGGGGGCCCAGCAACAGAGGCAGAGGACTCGCTACATCTTGGCACCTTTAACCACTCTATCCGCAGACCATGTGAAGGGCACCATGTTAGATAAGGTGGCCGCAACTGCACCTAATCCTTAGCTTGGGAGCCAGAGACTGCCCACAGGAGAGCACTTTTCTACCAGAAAACCAGTAGTTTACACACTGTCACCTAAGCTTGGGACCTGTCAGCAGAGGCCAATAGGGCAGTAGCATTGCTGTAATTTGACCTAGTTCGTATCATCCAGGGTTAGATACAGAGGTGCTTACTTTGCCAGTTGGGAAGAGGTACCTCTATACCTGCAAACCTGACTGACTTGGGAAGTGGTCAGATACCTTTCTTTTTATATTTTAAAACAGCCTAGAGAAACATCTGCAGTCCATCCTCACAGTATCTCTCACAGCCTTTACTTACCCACATGAAATCCAAAAAGCAAGATACTTGTGGCAAACAAAAAATCGCCCATGGCTTCAGAAGTCTCCCAAACAAAACAACCAAGGAATTTTAAGAATGAAGAAACTTTTCTGAAATCATCAGAGCCAGCAGTGAATACAAAAGGATTATGTACAGAGCCCTTCTAGACCATATACAAAATGCAGCAGAACAAAATGAAAAATTAAGCAAGCTGTAAGATCTGATGGAACACCAGTACTCTGAAATCCAACAGATCAAGAACAAAATCAAAGACATAGAAACTTCCATTCAAAGCCAGAAAAACAGAATGGAACAAATGGATAAAAGAATTTCTGACTTGGATGACAGAGCTACTGACACCAGCGTCTATGAGCAGAAATCAGAAAAAAGAAACAAGAAAAATGAAGAAGCATTAAGAAGCATGTGGGACTCTACAAAGGAGAACAACCTTTGAATAATTGGAGTCCCTGAACAGGATGAGACACCTGAGAACACAGAAAGTATTGTTGCTGAGCTGCTGAAAGAAAACTTCCCAGGAATCATGAAGGAAGAGAATATAGATATCTCAGATGCATATCACACGCCACCCAATATAGATCTCAAAAGAAAGACTCCAAGACATATTATAACCAAGCTTAACAAAATGAAGCATAAGCAGCAACTCTTAAAGGCAGGAAGATTCAAAGCAAAGCTAACATTCAGAGGGAAACCCTGTAGGCTTTTGTCAGATTTCTCAGCAGAAACCATGCTAGCACAGAAACAGTGGCATGACACATTCAAAGCCTTAAAGGGAGAAGAACTTCCGACCAAGAATTATAGATACTGTAAAACTATCTTTCAAGTATGAAAATGAAATTAAGACATTCCCAGATAAACAGAAACTCAGAGACTTTGTAAAAACCAAACCAAAACTACAAGAAATACTGAAAGGAGTTCTTGGTTTTGGCTTGGGAGAACAAAACCACTAATGTTATTCTAGAATGACACATCATCCAGAATTCTACTCAGTTAGGAAAGGCTCCAAACTCAATCACAGATTTAATACTGAAAGAAACAATCCAGTGATTATCATGAAAACTATGATGCCATCATATTAAAAAGAGGGATGTACTACACTCATTATAGTCCTTCCAGATGGAGAGGAAGTTGACAATACTGGTAGTAATTAAAATTGGGTTTATATATAGTTTATTAAGGGGGATCATAGGGGCAGCTGTAAAGCACAACAAAGATGCAACATACCATTTCAAGAAATGTAGCAAAGGAGACTCAACAACTACAAAAACATCTCCGAAAAAGGTGAAAAATCAACTCACAAAAAAGAATGTTCCAGAACAGACTAACAAGAACAACAGGGAAAATATCAACACAAAAATAAACATATCAAAATGGCAGCACTGAACACATACCTATCAATGAGTACATTGAATGTGAATGGTCTGACTGCTCCAGTAAAGAGACATCGACTGGCATCTTGGATCAAAGGATATGACCCATCCATACATTGTCTACGAGAAACTCACTTGAGACTTAAAGATAGGAACAACTGAAAATTAAAGTATGCAAGAATATATATCAAGCTAACAATGCACAAAGAAGAGCAGGGGTGGCAACTCTCATCTCAGACAAAATCAATTTTAATATAAAATCCACCATCATGAACAAACATGGACACTATTGCTGAAAGGTTCAGTACACAAGCAAGACTCTATTAAATATTTATGCACCTAATATCAAAGCACCTCAATATATCAAAGAAACACTGACTACACTCAAAAAAGAGTTAGATGATTCCACAATAATAGTTTGAGAGTTCAACACTTCACTCTCAATATTGGACAGATCATCTAGAAGAAAGCTCAATAAAGATACAGAAGACTTTATTGCCAGGATTAACCAACTAAATCTCAGCAATATGTACAGAACTTTCTACCCATCAATGGACAACTATATTTTCTTCTCCAGTGCACATGAACATTCTCCAGAATTGAGCATGTGATAGGACATAATGCAATTCTCAACAAAACTTTTACCATTGAATTACTGCAAAGCATCTTCTCAGATCATGAAGTCATAAAAATCTAAATCAATAGCAGAAAAAAACATAGATAGAAAGTGGAACTCTTGGAAACTGAACAACATCTTGCTCAAAAAAACATGGGTTATAGAAGAAATCAAGGACGAAATAAAGAAATTCATGGATTCCAATGAGAATGAAAACACTTCCTACCAGAACTTATGGGATACAGCCAAAGCAGTCTTCAGAGGTCTGTTTATCTCCATAAATGCATAAATCCAGAAGGAAGAAAGAAACCAAGTTAAGGAACTAACCCTACAGCTTGAAAAAGGAGAGAAAGAACAACTGAGGAACCTCTCAGTCACCAGAAGAAAACAGATCATAAAAATTAGAGCAGAACTAAATGAATTAGAGAATAGAAAAACCATTGAAAAAATCGAAAAGACCAAAAGCTGGTTTGCTGAAAAGATCAACAAAAGTGACAAACCACTGGCTAAACTTACTAAAGAAAAACAGGAAAGGAAACAAATAACCCAAATTAGAAATGAGAGGGGGGTTTTCACCACTGATGCAACAGAAATCAAAAATATCATAACAGAATACTATGAAAGACTGTACACTAACAAATTTGAAAACCTAGGGGAAATGGACCAATTCCTTGACTCATACCACCTACCCAAATTATCACAACATGAAGCAGAGCAACTTTATAAATCCATTACAAAGGAAGAGATTGAAAAGATCATCAAAACACACTGCCAACCAAAAAAAGTCCGGGTCCAGATGGCTTCACTGCAGAACTCTACCAAGCATTTAGAGAAGAGTTATCTCCAATACTACTGAAAGTATCTCACAGTATAGAAAGGGATGGAGGACTCCCAAACTCATTCTATGAAGCCAGCATAACACTGATACTCAAGCCAGGGAAAAACCCAACAAAGACAGAGAACTACAGACCGATATCACTCATGAATCTAGACGCAAAAATCTTCAACAAAATTCTTGCCAATAAAATACAACAACATATCAAGAAAATAATCCATCATGACCAAGTGGGATTCATACCAGGGATGCAAGGCTGGTTCAACATCAGAAAAACAATTAATGTGATTAACCACACAAATAACACAAAAGACAAGGATCACCTGATTTTGTCCATTGAAGCAGAAATGGCGTCTGATAAAGTCAAACATCCATTCATGCTAAAAACTCTTAGCAAAATGGGCATAGACAGCAAATTCCTCCACACAATAAGGGCTGTTTATACAAAGCCAATTGCCCACATCATCCTGAATGAAGAGAGACTGAAAGACTTTCCCTTGAGATCAGGAACTAGACAAGGATGCCCACTCTCACCTCTCCTATTCAACGTTGTGCTAGAAGTTTTAGCCAGAGCAATTAGACAAGACCAAGAAATAAAGGGCATCCACATTGGCAAAGAGGAAATTGAAATTTCCCTGTTTGCAGATATGATTGTATATGCACAGAATCCCAAGGAATCTATACGTAAACTACTCAAACTGATAGAAGAGTTCAGCAAAGTCTCAGGATACATGATAAACATAAGTAAATCAGTAGGATTCCTTTATACCAACAACAAGACTGTTAAGGAATTATTAAATCAATACCATTTACGATAGCCCCTAAGAAGATAAAGTACCTAGGAATTAATCTAACCAGAGAAATAACAGACCTTTACAAAGACAGCTATAAGCCCTTACTACAAGAAACTAAGAGAGACTTAGATAAATGGAAAAACCTACCCTGTTCATGGATAGGAAGACTTAACATTGTGAAAATGTCTATTTCATCCAAAGCAATCTATTTATATAATGCAATCTCAATACAAGTTCCAGTGACATTGTTTTAATGAGATGGAGAAACAATTCAATTTTGTTTGGAAAGGGAAGAAGCTCGGTTAAGCAAGGTACTACTAAAGAAGAAGAACACACTGGAAGGCCTCTCATTACCTGACTTTAGAACATATTACACTGCCACAGTGGTCAAAACAGCCTGGTACTGGTATAAGAACAAGCAGATTGATCAGTGGAACAGAGGTGAGACCCCAGAGATGACACCATCTACCTATGAACAAGTGATACTTGACAAAGGCCCTAAGACATCAAACTGGGGTAAAAACATTATCTTCAACAAATGGTGCTGGCAAAATTGGATATCCATCTGCAAGAAACTGAAACAAGATCCATATCTTACACCTTATACAAAAACCAACTCCAACTGGATAAAAGACCTAAATATCAAACCTAAAACGATAAAGCTCATCCAAGAAAAGGTAGGAATAACAATGGAAGTTTTAATACACAATATGGACAGACTCCAAAATCTGTCATACAAACCACAATCATCAGAAGAGAAAATAGATAAATGGGATCTATTAAGAATTACACACTTTTGCTCATCTGAAGACTTTATTAATAGGATTAAAAGAACACCTACAGAATGGGAAAAAAATATTTTGAAACTCTATGTCAGACCAACGTCTGATTTCCATAATCTATAAGATACTACAAAATATCAACAAGAAGAAGATAAATCATCCAATTAAGCGATGGGCAAAGGAGATAGACAGACACTTCACTAAAGAAGAGATCCAGACAGCCAAAAAACACATGCGGACATGTTCACGATGTTTAGTTATTAAAGAAATTCAAATCAAGATGACAATGAGATACCATCTCACCCCAACAAGGTTGGCCATGATCCAAAAAACACAAAACAACAAATGCTGGAGAGGCTGTGGAGAAAATGGAACCCTCCTACACTGTTGGTGGGATTGCAAATGGTCCAGCCTCTTTTCTGACTCGACGGCACTTGGCTTGGCTCTTTGGAAAGCAATCTGGCGCTTCCTTAAAAAAATGGATATTGATATACCATTTGACCCAGTAATTCCACTACTTGGAATATATCCTACAGAATCAAGGCTTTTCACACCAACGGACGCATGCACCAGAATGTTTATCACAGCACAGTCCATGATAGCAAAAAGATGGAAACAACCCAGATGCCCAACAATAGAAGAATGGATAGCTAAACTATGGTATATATACTCAGTGGAACACTATGCAATGATAAAGAACAACGATGACTTCAGGAAATGTCTCATGACCTGGTTTCAACTGGAAGACATTATGTTGAGTGAAAGTAGTCAGCGACAAAAGGACAAATACTGTATGAGACCTCTACGATAAGATTTCAAAAACAGACTTGTGTATAGAAGAAACGACTCTTTGACAGCTGCAAGGGCGGGGAGGGAGAGGAGAGGGGGAGAGTTTAGATTAGATAGTTACTAGGTACCTCGTTGGGTGAAATCGGTTATAGCACACATTAGAAACAAGAACAATATTTGTGGACTTAAACATAGTATGAGTACTCCTTCCATCTTAACCCAATATTGCAAGGATAGAGTAGCTGGAGCAGGGGCAGGGGATCATGCTCTTAGGCGAAAGCGTGGCCAATTGGCACAAGTAGCATTTTGTTAAGAGGGCTCTCTGCACCCCATGTTGGTGAGTGGCGTCTGGGGTCTTAAAAGCTGCCAAGCTGCCATCCGAGGGCACAGCAAATGGCCCCAACTCAGCAGGAACCAAAATGATATGGGGGAAAGACAACCCAGAAGACAAAGAGACACACATCAGTGGGTGCTTACATTGACTTGGGACCGGAAGAACCGGATGGTGCCCGGCCACCACCAGTGATAGCCACGATGGAGCTCACCAAGTTGAGTCTCACTGGCAACACAACAATAAAAAGGGGTGCACCCTGAGATCCCCACTAAAAGACCTCAGTTGATAGTCCAGTGGTTTCGGGGTTCTCCTGGGAGCATGGCCCCTCGCCCTGATGCTGCCCTTGACCATAAATCATAACAAAGGTCCACGCTTCAGACACAAATGGATTGGACTTGGCGATGCAGTGACCATATGTTGGACGCACTTTATGGTTCTATACATCTATAGGATGTCATCCTGCTGACCTCTGGCTGGAGGAAGGAGAGTGGGTGGAGAGGAGGAAAAATGAGACTGTTAGGAGAACGAGACATGTATGAAGCAGAGAGGAATAGTGTGCTGTCACCAGGCAGGGAGCACAGTGGAAGCTGCATATAGGTGGGTATGTAAATTTATACAGGAATGTACGTTTTCACTCAGTTATATTAAATAAAAAATTAATTAAAAAAAAAAAAACCTGCCAACTAAAAAAAGCCCAGGCCCAGATGGCTTCACTGCAGAATTCTACCAAGCTTTTAGAGAAGAGTTATCTCCAATACTGCTGAGACTATTTCACAGCATAGAAAGGAATGGAGTACTGCAAACTCATTCTAAGAAGCCAGCATAACCCTGATACCAAAGTCGGGCAAAGACCCAAACAAATAGCAAAACTACAGACCAATACCACTCATGAATCTAGATGCAAAAAATTTTCAAAAAAATTTTTTGCCAATAGAATACAACAATGTATCCAAAAAATAATCCATCATGACTAAGTTGGATTCATACAATACATGCAAGGCCGGTTCAGAATCAGAAAAACAATTAATGTGGTTAACCACGTAAATATCACAAAAGACAAGAAACACCTGATTTTGTCCATTGATGCAGAAAAGGTATTTGATAAAGTCCAACACCCATGCATGCTAAAAACTCTTAGAAAAATGGGCATAGATGGAAAAGTCCTCAATGCAATAAAGGGCCATTTATACAAAGCCAATCACTGACATCATCCTGAATGAAGAGAGACTGAAGGAGTTTCCCTTGAGAACAGGAACTAGACAAGGATGCCCACACTCACCACTCCTATTCAGCATTGTACTACAAGTTCTAGCCAGAGCAAATACACAAAACCAAGAAATAAAGGGCATTTGCATCAACAAAGAAGAAGTAAACATTTCCTTATTTACAGATGATATGATTGTATATGTAGAGAATCCAAAGACTCTATAAGTAAACTACTCAAACTGAAAGAAGGGTTCAGCAAAGTCTCAGGACACAAGATAAACATAAGTGAATCAGTAGTATTCCTTTAAACCAACAATGAGACTGTTAATGAAGAAATCATCAAATCAATAGCATTTATTACAGCCCCTAAGAAGATAAGATACCTAGGAATTAATCTAACCAGAGAAATAACAGACCTTTACAAAGAGAACTACAAGCCCTTACTACAAGAAACTAAGAGAGACTTAGATAAATGGAAAAACCTACCCTGCTCATGAAGAGGAAGACTTAACATTGTGAAAATGTCTGTTTCACCCAAAGCAATCTACTTATATAATGCAATTCCAATACAAGTGCCAGTATCATTTTTTAGGGAGATGGAGAAACAAATCACCAATTTTGTTTGGAAAGGGAATAAGCCCCGGATAAGTAAGGTACTACCAAAGAAGAAGAACACACTGGGAGGCCTCTCATTACCTGACTTCAGAACCTATTACACTGCCACAGTGGTCAAAAAAACCTGGTACTGGTACAAGAACAGACAGATGGATCAATGGAACAGAATTGAGACCCCAGAGATGACACCATCTGCCTATAAACAGTTGATATTCGACAAAGGCCATAAGACATTAAACTGGGGTAAAAACAGTATCTTCAACAAATGGTGCTGGCAAAACTGGATATCCATCTGCAATAAATTGAAACAAGATCCAGATCTTAAACACCTCATACAAAAACCAACTCCAAAAAGACCTAAAAATCAAATCTAAAACGATAAACTTTATCCAAGAAAAAGTAGGAACAACAATTGAAGTTTTAATACACAACATAGACAGACTTCAAAATCTGTCAAACAAACCACAATCAACAGAAGAGAAAATAGATAAATGGGAACTACTAAGAATCGAACACTTTTGCTCATCCAAAGACTTTATAACAAGAGTTAAAAGGCCACCTACAGAGTGGGAAAAAATGTTTGGCAACTCTATATCAGATCGACACCTGATCTCCATAATCCATAAGGTACTACAAAATATCAATAAGAAACAGATAAATTATCTGATTAAGCAATGGGCAAAGGAGATGGACAGACACTTGTCTAAAAAGGCGATCCAGGCAGCCAAAAAACACATGCGGACATGTTCATGATCTTCAGTTATTAAAGAAATTCAAATCAAAACTACAATGAGTACCATCTCACCCCAACAAGGTTGGCCATGATCCAAAAAACACAAAACAACAAATGCTGGAGAGGCTGTGGAGAAAGTGGAAATCTTCTACACTGTTGGTGGAGTTGCAAAAGGGTCCAGCCTCTTTGGAAAGCAATCTGGTGCTTGCTTAAAAAAATGGATATAGATATACCACTTGACTCAGTAAGTCCACTACTTGGAATATATCCAACGGAATCAAGGCCATTCACACCAACGGATACATGCACAAGAATGTTTATCACAGCACAGTCCATGATAGCAAAAAGATGGAATCAACCCAGATGCCAAACAGCACAGGAATGGGTAGGTAAACTATGGTATGTATACTCAATGGAGCACTATGCAATGATAAAGAACAGTGATGATTCCAGGAAATGTCTCATAAACTGGTTTCAACTGGAAGACATTATGTTGAGTGAAAATAGTCAGCCACAAAGGAATAATACTGTATAAGACCCCTACGAAAGAACTCAAAAACAGACTTATACATAGAAGAAAAGACACTTTGATGGCTGCAAGGGAGAGGGGGGCAGGGAGGGGAACAGGGGAGGGCTTAGATTAGACAGTTGGTAGAAATTTGGTTGGGTGAAATCGGTGATAGCACACATTAGAAACAAGAACAATATTAAGTGGACTTCAACATAACATGAGTACTCCTTTCATCTTAGCCCAATATTGTAAGGACAGAGTAGCTGGGGCAAGGGGCAGGGGACCATGCTCTTAGGTGAAATCGGGGCCAGTTGGCACAACTAGTGTTTTGCTAAGAGGGCTCTCTGCTCCCCACATTGGTGAGTGGCGTCTGGGGTCTTAAAAACTGCCAAGCTGCCATCCGAGGGCACAGCAAATGGTCCCAACTCAGCAGGAACGGATGCTCACCGAGGACCAAAACGACATGGGGTAAAGACAACCCAGGAGACAGAGAGACCCACATGAGTGGGTGCCCACATCAACTTGGGACCAGAAGAACTGGATGGTGCCCAGCCACCGCTGTGATAGCCATGATGGATCTCACAAAGTTGAATCTCACTGGCAGCACAAGAATAAAAAGGAGTGCACCGTGAGATCTCCACTAAAAGATCACAATTGATGGTCCAGCAGCTTCACTGTTCCCCTGGGAGCATGGCCCCTCACCCTGATGCTGCCCTTGCCTATAAATCATAACGAAGGTCCACTCTTCAGATAGGAATGGATAGGACTTGGTGACGCAGAGTGACCACATATTCCGTGCACTTTATGGTTCTGTGCATCTATAGGATATCATCCTGCTGACCCCTGGCTGGAGGAAGGGGAATGGGTGGAGAGGAGGGAAAAGGAGACTGTTGGGAGGATGAGACATGTATGGAGCAGAGAGGAATAGTGTGCTGTCACTAGGCAGGGAGAGCAGTGGAAGCTGCACATAGGCGGGCATGCAAATTGATATGGGAATGTACGTTTTCACTCAGTCATAATAAATAAATAATTTTTTTTTTTTTAAAAAAAAAGAAGACCTGATGATAGAAAACCAAAATGGAAGCACATGCTTAGCGTGTCTCAAAGCTGAAAAAACTAAAGGAAAAATTCAAGCCTCAGGTTGCAATACTGAATGGTTCTAAATATTGAACAACACAGGAGGCATCAAAAGATGCTGAAAGAAATACACAGAGTTACTATACGAAAAAGAACTGGTTGACATTCAACCATTTCAGGTTACAGCATACCAGTCAGGAACCAACGGCACTGAAAGAAGAAGTCCAAGTTGTACTGAAGGCATTAGCGAAAAGCAGGGCTCCAGGAACTGACAGAATTATCAATAAAGATGGTTTATAGTCTTTATACTAGTGGCTGGCATAGTCTTTACACAAATGATGAATGATAACTTATTTTATTATGTTTTTGGATGATTACTGATGTTCTAAGTAGTTGATGTTTATATCTGTAAGCTAATCTTGTGTTTAGCAACCTTGATGATTTTTTTATTAGATTTAATTATTTTTTTAGATTTTCCAAGTAAAAAATCATCTATAAATACTTTTCTCTCCTCCTTCCAAGAAAAAGATAAAAGAGTATCTGCCACAACAACTGTGCTCTTTTAAAGAACTTACTTTATGGAACCAAACTTATCAGTAACACAAAAGATTCAATAGGTAGCTTAGGAAAAAAATCATTGCCATCAAGTAAATTCCAACTCATAGAGACCCTTTAGGACAGAGCACAAATGCCCCAGAGTTGCCAAGGAATGCCTGCCCAGTGGGTTCAAACTGCTGAACTTTTTGATAGCAGCCGTAGCACTTAACCACTACATCTCCTAAAAAAAAAAAAAAAAAAAAAAACCCACTGCCCTAGAATCTATTCTGACTCATGGTAACCCTATATGTCAGAGTAGAACTGTCACATAGGGTTTCCAAGGAGCACCTGGCAGATTTGAAGCGCCAGTCTTTTGGTTAGCAGACACACTACTTAACCACTACACCTCTGGTGTTTCCACTTAGGGGAAAGTAAGCTTGTGTAAATAGGAGAACAAGTCAGAAAAAGAGGCTGAGAATAGCTGCATAATTTGAAGTATGTAATCAGTATCACTGTCATACATGCAAAAATCATTGAATTAGTTACATTTTGCTGTGCATATTCTCAATATCAATTTAAATTAAAAAGTACATGGGAGACAATAATGTTAAGAAGTCTGGGGCTCAGATTTGAAAACTCTTGTACATAAGTCATGTCCAAAAATCTAGAGTTGTCCACAGGTATAACTGGGAGGACTATTAAACATCATAAGAAAAGGATGAATTTTATTGGATCCTTTATTCAGCGTCATAAAATGTTTCTGTGGTGTGGAGGCAAACAAAGGCAGGGAAAACACTGAAAAATCCCCTACAATGATCAACAGGAGCTAACTGTGATTTGCATTAGGCCTTAGTTCTCTTAGTTTGAATCATTAACTACTATCTTTATAGTTTTTGTTATCCTTTTCAAGAGCCAATTGTTCCCTCTCTTAATTCTTTTGTCGATAACATGTTTTCTGCAAATGAAGGCATACTGATTAAACAGCCAATTCAGAATATTTGTTGTGAGTTATCAATTTTGATATTATCTATGGTCACAAGTCCTGATGATATATGTCTATGATTTAAAAAATTAAATTAATTTATATACTTTTATTTCTTGAAAACTTCCAAAACATAGGCATCTGGAAATGACTGCACATATGTTTTATTCTTGTCTCCTTCTTCTTAACCTTCTTTTAAAGAAAAATTTCAAAACATGTGACAATGCATTCTTCCTTACTGCAAAGGCAGTAGTTAATAGCCCAAATAAAGGATTATGATGTCAGGAAAATTACCACTACAAAGTTTTCTTCATTAAGACAAAAACATAACTTAGAGGCAAAATAAATAACTTTAAAGCCATGTGAATACTAGGAAAATAAACATAACTAAATATTCTTCAGTATACAGAACAGCTCACAATGGTGCATTCCACCTACTACATATGGAAGCGGTAACTGGGCCTTAAGATTGAGTGCAGGCTAAGAATAACCTCCAATCTCTTGAAAAGTGCCAGTGCAGTGTATTATTTATCATTGGAAAGGCATTATTTACTGTTCAGAACTTAGAAAAGAAGGAAGCCAATAACACCTGTAAACAATGACTAGTGTAAAGCAGAAAATGACCACTATGACTGAAGACTAGCAATAACTTATTCTCAGTCTAAGTACACTACTGTGAAAATATGGTAACTAGAAAACAATGAAGAGGATTATTTCACAGAAAGACTGTCAAACGTTTGGAAAATTCACATTTCTGAGAAGCATCACCTAAGACAATGCATGATCTCCAGCAAAATAAGACTCCCACTCAATGTTTGAGTTTCATGCATTTCCGGAGAACTCCAGAGGCATAAACACTGAATGGGATACTGTTTGTCCCACCAGTCTGGAAAGAATTTATGCAGAGTAATGCCAGTATTTATTTAGCACTTTTTCAACTGACTCATGTTGAAAGAAAATTTATATTATTACTATTACCCTAAATGACGTCATACATAATGGTTTGTATACAATACACAGAACAGAAGTAGAAAAGTAAGTTCAGGGATGTGAGCTTGTTCTTGATTCCTAGTCCGATATCCTGTAATCAAAGACCCTAAGCCAACAGCTGCTTCTCCGTAGTTTTAAAGGGCGCTCTAGAGCAACACTAGCTCCAGGCTTATACTTTTTCCTTTAGACAACCAGAAGGGTTGAAATTAATATGACAAAGGAATAACTTTTTGGTATATGAGGCAATGCTATTTAGAGCCACTTGAGTGAAATACCTAAAATCATCTCATTTTTATCACTGTGTCTCCCTTTAGGGAGGAAAAAAAGGCAGAGGTTCAGGCAGAGGTGAGAAAGTGGATTTCAGAGCCATAGGAAGTCCAAACCATGAAATCAGCCCAGTTGGAGTTCACTCAGTTAAAGAGAAAAAAAATTACAGAATAACAATATAAAAGGTAAAAAAATAACACAACTAAATAGTGACATATATTCTTTAATATCCACATACAAGTATCACTTCATAGAAATGGCAGTGTGATGGTCACTTGTGGGTCAGCTTGGCTGGGCCAAGTACATTGCAGTTACAATGTACTTTAGCAGTTGTATGATGTAATCACTGCCAATGAACAGATTTGACACATTGTGATCACCTCCATGATGGAATCTGCTGTAAGTAACCAATTCATTTAAAGGGAGTTTTCTTATACATATGGCCTGCATCAAGTATAGGTAGACTTTCTGGCACAGCTGGCTCCTATTTGTATGACCTCCAGTTCTGCAGACTTGAACTAGCAGCATACCTGCAATCTTGCCTGCCAATGCTGGGATTCATTGATCTTACTTCCTGTGATCAAGAGCACTGCCCTCAGACCTGTCTATCTTGGGTTTGCCAGCCCATTGACTGCACGAATCAGGAGAAGCCTCTATCCTGACCCACTGACTTGGAACATTACAGTCTCTGTAACTTCAGAAACCATATCCTTGACATAAATCTCTCTATATGTATATTTATGCACCTTACTAGTTTCCTTCTTTAGAGGACCTACCCTAAGACAGGCAGAAAACAGTTATTTTAAATAAAGTTTTCTTTCAACAGCTCAGCAATAATACTCTCTGTGTTCTCAGATGTCTCACCCTGTTCAGGGACTCCAATTAGTCGAAGGTTGTTCCTCTTAATAGAGTCCCACATGCTTCTTAATGTTTCTTCATTTTTCTTGTTTCTTTTTTCTGATTTCTGCTCATAGACGCTGGCATCAGTAGCTCTGTCTTTCAAGTCAGAAATTCTTTCTTCTATCTGTTCCATTCTGTTTTCTTGGCTTTGCATGGAAGTTTCTGTGCCTTTGATTTTGTTCTTGATCTGTTGGATTACAGAGTACTGGTGTTCCATCAGATCGAACAACTTGCTTAATTTTTCATTTTGTTATGCTGCATTTTGTATAAGGTCTAGAAGGGCTCTGTATATAATCATTTTGTATTCACTTCCTGATGCTTTCATAAAAGTTTCTTCATCTGGAAAACTCCTTGGTTGCTTTGTTTGGGAGCCTTCTGAAGCCATGAGTGATTTCTTGCATGCCACAATTGTCTGTTGCTTTTTGGGTCCAATGGGAGTATGTAGAGGCTGGAAGAGGTACTGTGAGGATGGATTGCAAATGTTTCTCTAGGCTGTCTTCAAATGTAAAGAAAAAGGTATCTGACCACTTTACAAGTCAGTTAGGTTTTCAGGTGTAGAGGTGCCTCTTCTCATCTGACAAAGTAAGCACCACTATATCCAACCCCAGATGATAACAAACTAGTTCAGAATACAGCAATGCTACTGCCCTGTTGGCCTTTGCTGACAGGGCCTAGCCTTAGCCAACACTGCGTCGAGTACTGGTTTTGTGATAGAAAAGCACTCTCCTATGGGCAGGCTCTGGCTCCCAAGCTAAGAATTAGGTCCAGATGCAGCCACCGTATCCAAGATGGCGTCCTCCACACAGGCAGCAGACAGAAGGGCTAAAGGTGCTGAGAGGTAGTGACTCCTCTGCTTCTGTTGCAGGGCCCCTAACGTAGGCAGCACTGTGCAAAATCACTACTTTTCTGTCAGAGAAGCGCTGTCCTGTTTGCAGGTGCTGTCTCCCAGGCTAAGAATGAAGTCCCGCTAAAATCTCGGTACCACAAGGAGTTCCGCACCCTGACCATGGAAGTCTGTTCAAACCCCGCTGAAGCAGATATAAAACGAAAGCCTCAAAGTGGCTAGATTAACAGAGTCCCGAGCCTGGCTCTCAGAATATGGGAATTTCGCCTGCCTATCCGCCCAGCAACACGTCTGAGTCCAGCCGCCAGGCAAGACCCAGCTCCGCCCGCCAGCCGAGACCGAGGAAAAAAAAAAGTCAAACTGGTGCGTTTACCTTCTGTCCCTGAGAGCGGGGGCTAGCCAGGAGCGGGAGTCAGTGAAAGAGAGGAGGTTTTTCGCTGAGTGGTATGAAGTCCCAATTAACAGCTCTGTGCCGTTTCCTGAGGCTGATTAGGTGATCAGAAGGCTCTGATTGTCGGTTCAGGTCTTGGTTTCCAGAGGGATATAAGGAGACGTGTGCTGAGTGCACCATCTTGACTCCACCCCCTAAAATAAATATTTAAAAGTTTTTAAGAATCTGTAAGAAAATGCTAATAGTTAATGATTGTGGGCCTAATTTATTTGTCCTAACAGTCACTTAAGTTACACTTAAAACTAATAACAGGTTTCTTACTGAATGAGAAAAACTTAGGGGAAAAAAAACTTTCAAGTCCATCTACAAATATGCTTGTTACAATGCAAAGTAGTTAATTTACCGTTACTTTTTGTTTAGAAAGAAGAGGAAGATTGTCAAATACTCATTATAATAGAAAATAAATCTGTCTAGATCTCTTAATGTTTATTAAAAAGACAAGAAGTCTCTTTTTTATGAAAATCAGAATTGACTGTAGTAATTGCAAGGATTTGCAACCTTAGGGTTCCCATTGTTATAGACAACTATGCTTTAATTGTAGAGAACTGTACTTGTTCATTTAAAATTAAAGACAATGTTTTATGACAAGTTTATCTAACTTGTCATAATTAACTACTAAGGCCTCATGGATTTTGTTATAAATAATTAAGTTGCTACATATGGAAAAAGAACATTTTCTCACTGAGTTAGAAACATCTATAAGTATTCATTTCTCCTTGCAAAATTTATTTTCATGTAAAATATATGTGTTTTAACAAATGAACTATAATGCACAATGTAAAAATCTCATTAACAAACTAAAATGGAACAAAATATAAAGGAGCATATAATCTAAATTCATTCAGCTCAGTTTTCCTTCCAAACAAATGCATTAAAATGCACTGAAACAAGCTTTGAACTTCCATACAACTATGCAGGAATTGATGATGGGGTACTACATCCTTGGGGCCCAGGTGAGCACCATCCTAGCATCCCAATGCTGCAGAACATTGGACCAGGTCTGGACCGGAGGCAATGATCTCCACCAGGAACAAGCCCAGTCACTAACTGTGAAGTGGAGTGCTGCCAGAGTGGTGAAAGGGCATGGTTGATGCTTGCTAGGGGAGAAGAATACAGAATCTTGCTGCAACGGTACATTATAATCAGTTATGGCTAATGCAGCTCAAACTTTCACAGGAGAACTGTTTTACGGATGTACAAATATGCTGCTAAATGTAAGGAACCCAAACCAAATCCATTGCCATCTACTAGTTTCCAACTCATAATGACCCCGTAGGACAGAATAGAACTGCCTCACAGAGTTTCCAAGGCTGTAAATCTTTATGGAAGCAGACTGCCACATCTTTTTCTGTGGAGTGCCTGGTGGGTTCAAATTGCCAATGTTTATCTTAGCAGCTAGAACTTAATGACTGTATCACTAAGGTTCTTTATCCAAGGAACCAACCAACCAACCAACCCACTGCCATCAAGTCAGGTCAGACTCATAGCGACCTTATAGATCAGAGTAGAACTGTCCCGACAGGGTTTCCAAGGAGCACCTGGTGGATTTGTACTGCCAATCTTTTGGTTAGCAGATGTAGCACTTAGCCCACTACGCCACCAGAGTTTCTTGGCAATTCTTATGTGAAGGAAACTAAGCTGAAGCCCAGCCCTCTCCTTAGACCAAGGCAATACGAGTCCACTCTGGGACCTTACCTTTGTGTATCCTCTAGACATTTCTTCTCCTCATGTGTGTTGGTGGAGGGGGTGGAACACAGGTATCCAAGGCTCTGTGCTCCTTCCTTAGGTCAGCTCTCCAGAGGGCGGGCATATCTATCAGATTGTGTGTCCTTAAGCCCTTGGGGTAGCCAGAAGGGGTGTTGATTTGCCAGGATGTCCACCTAGGGACAGAGACCATTCATGAGGTGGAAGGAGGAGTAACAAGAGGAAGGAAGTAGAAAGCCAGGTTACCATCATGCTCCAGTGGAGCACTCAGAGAAATCTCAGAACTAAAAATCTTACCTGAGCCTCCACATTGCTGTGAAAGTGTATTTGAACAGGTATGAGGATAACAGTTTTTTTATTGTACTGTTTTGGCTTGACTGAAAACTTCTCATTACATTTTTGTGTTTTTCATCCTAGTAACATTATGGAAACGGTGATCGAGTCAGTTTAATATATTGGATGTAACAACGAAATCTGAAACACATATAGAAAAATGACATCTGAACATTAAAAATAAGCCAGAGGTCAGATCTGGGAAACCTTATGAGTCTGACGGTCCAAAGTTTACAGAAAAATCTTTAAAGTGTGGATTTTAGGTGCTGTTGAGTTTGTTCTGATTCATAGTGACCCAATGAAAAATGGAACAACTGGGTATCTGTATCATCCTCACAAATGTTGACATGTTTGAGTTCGTTGTTACAGCAACTGTGTCAATCCATTTTCTCGAGGACCTTGCTCTACTCTATTACACTAAGCATGAGTCCTTCTTAATCCTTAAAGTGACAAATTTAGCTTTTTAAGATTTTAAAAAGATCTTTTCAGCAGATTTGTGCAATACAGTATGTCATTTGATTTCATGATAACTGCTGCCATAGGCATTGATTATGAATCAAAGTAAAATGAAATCCTTGACAACTTCAGTCTTTTCTCCATTTATCATGTCGCTTATTGATCCAGTTGTGAAGATTTCGGTTTTCTTTCAGTCAGAATAAGGTCAGGGACCAACTGTGGAACAGACTATCAATTGCTCATACACAAGCTCAAGTTGAAGCTGAAGAAAATTAAAACATTATCTGTGAGATCCAAAATATGAACTTGTGTATATTCCACTTGAATTTAGAGACCACCTCAAGAACAGACTTGATGCAACGAACATGAATGACCAAAGACAAGTTGTGAGATGACATCAAGGACATCATATATGAAAAAGCAAAAGGTCATTTAAAAAAAAAAGACAACAAAGAAAGAAAAGAGCAAAATGGATGTCAGAAGAGACTCTGAAACATGCTCTTGAACATAGAGCAGTTCGAGTCATTGGAAGAAAGGATGAAGTACCACAGCTGAAGAGAAGATTTCAAAGAGCAGCTAGAGAGAACAAAGTAAATTAAGTATTATGATGACTTGTGCAAAGATCCAGGGCTAGAAAACAAAAAGTGAAGAAGTTTGGCATTCTGCAAGCTGAAATAACTGAAGAAAAGATTCAAGCCTCAAGTTGCAGTACTCAGGGAAAAACTGAGCAAAGTATTGAACAATTCAGGAAGCATCTAAAGAAGATGAAAGCAATACACAGTCACTGCACTAAAAAGAGCTGATTGACAGTCAACCACTTTAAGAGGTAACCTGTGACCAGATAAAGAACATGTGACACTGAAGGAAGAAGCCCACTGAGGGATGAAGGCATTGGTGAAAAGCGAGGCTCTAGGAATTGATGGAATACCATTGTAAATGTTAAATATTTATATATTACACATAAGTATACAACTATGCACAAGGTCTAACAACTAAGGTCACAAGCTCATCCTGGAAAAAGTGCTATGTACGTCATTGCTGAATATCACTATGGTCAGCTTCACAGTATTCCCCTTGAGAAGCTATGCACTGACGCCAGTACCTAGGCCACCCTTCAAAGCAATTTGGAGCTCTTTTTCTGGAATGGCCATCAGAACTGTCGTCAAATTATCCTTGACGTCTTGAATGTCATCAAAATGTCTTCCTTTCAATATTTCCCTTAACTTTGCATAAAGAAAAAAATCATCGGAGGCCAGATCAGGTGAGTCGGTAGGGTGTTCCAATACAGTTATTTGTTTACCAGCTTAAAACTCCCTCACAGACAACTATATAAATAAATTCCTGAACTCGCCACTGTGACATGTGCCAAAATGCACAATGGCCATTCCAGGAAGAGTTCCAAAATTGCTTTGAAGGATAGACTGGGTGTTGGCATCAGTACATACCTTTCCAAGCAGAGTATTTCGAAGTGACCATAGTGATATCCAGCAATGAGATGTGTAGCACTTAGAACAATTATGTTCATGGACTTAATTGTCGGACCTCATCTATTTATTTGTGTTTAGAATAGTAGCTAACTTGCAAAACACTTCATACGCCAGTCTTTCAGGTAGTAGTCAAGGGCTTAAACATTTGTAGCACCCAGAGACCAACAGTGCCATGGTATTTTTTTTAAAGATACACAGTAAAAATCGATTAAAGTATTTGAATATATACCAAGAATACTGCTACTGCTTACATTATTTTAATAATCAATCAAAATGCAGTAATTTTTAAATCTGTCTTTAATATTCACAATTATTTTTATCTTTATAAAGAGTTAACATTTGAAAAATCACTTTTGAAAGTAATTATTTTATGGATCTATCTAGCTAATAAAAACAACATGTTAGTCAATAAATTGATTTTTTTTATTGTGCAATTTTAAAACTTTAAGCGTCCCTTTTCATCCTCAGGAGTGCTCCCATTTGGATTGTCTACCTACCACACGGTCTCCCAAGTCCAGAAATGACCGTACCCTGCTAGGGCTGCATGCAGAGTTAATGCTGGACATCAAGCCCCGACTGAAGTGGCTGTTTTGTGTGACTTTTTACAGATCCCTACATTTACAATGATTCACCTGAGACTTTCCCCGCCTCCTAAGGCTGCTTACAATGTTCCTCTTTCCTCCTTTCACTCACGTTAAGATATTGAGAGACAGAGACATTTCTATTTGTTTCATCTTCAAGTATCCCAAAAATTTGTTTCAGTATTATTATAATTTGTTATCATGTAACATAACTTTATTTTTAATATTGTATTCTCTAATTGGGCAATTTACATACAAATTTTAAACAAAATCCTATTTTTTATATTTTAATTATGTTAATTGTATTACTTGATCTTCGGATCCAACTGGAGGACACCTGGCTTGGCTTGGCTTGCTATGTTCATTAAGACATCATCAAACGCATAAGTGAATTAAAGATCAGCTTGTACAATGAAAAAAGAAAGACAATATAGCCAAAAAGAGCAAAACTGAATTTATCATCTTGAGTTAGATTTATTTTTCTTAACATGTGATCTTTCACCATTATTTAGGTGCTACTATTCAAAATATAAAATAAAAGTTAATAAATCGAAGTGAGAATCTATCCTACCTATAACTTTACAGGACTCAAGTATCAGGTGAATTTAGAGAAACACAAAGACTAGAAGTTTCTCCATCTATTTCAGTTTTCTTTGCTTTCCTGTGCTGTGAAGCTTCAGCCCTCTGGCCTCTCAGGAGAAGCACAGCATGAGGCCTGGGCCGCCTCGCCAACCAGCAGTCACAGAGCTCCCCCAGCTGCTCTGTACTGTACCAACAGTTCTGGGGAAAAGCTCAGAATTTCTGTAACTTTCTAAAACTATATTTGTTCATAAGGCAAAATCATAAGAAGCTTGTTACACAAGAAATTCACTGATGAGATTAAAATGGAAGCCCTAGTTTGCAAATTTAAAGCAATCAGTGATCTGTCTATCTTGCTTTGATCTAAACATAAAGTGACATCTGTTTTTGCTGGTTTGTTTAAGTGCCATCAATTATGCTGATGAAGTTATTGAAAGTGAAGTCAATTAGTAAATTTATGTGAACTCACATAAGTATGCTATTATTAATTATTCATTATCATATAATATTTCATGACATATAGAGGAAGATGTATCTTAGGGTCAAAACTGATTCTGCTGCTTACAACCTGCATGGTTTGCAGCAGTCTACTTAATCTGTCTGGAATCTTGTATCCGTTAGGAGTATGCTTGGTTATATAAAAAGGAAAACTCAAAATGACAGGGACTTAAACAAGATAGACATACATTTCTAACATATACAGACTCCACAGGCATCTGGGATCCTGAAACTTTCTGTCTTTTGGCTCTTTTACCCTCAAATTTTGAGTCCAGAGACTTCCAGATTACTTGCTGGCCCAGCACTGTGCCTGGAGCTCCATACTTCAACATTGCCCAAGAGACAGGAAAAATGAAGGAGGAAAAAGGTCAGAATTCCAACTAAGTCAGGCCTTTCAACAGACTTACCGGTGGTCTCACACAACACTTCCACTTATGTCCTGGAGACCACAATTTAGTCACATGGCCTCACAGCTTGAAGAGGATAGAAGTACAATTTTTTAATGCATTGTAAATGTTGCAATAATGCTTCTAAGGAAGAAAGGGAGAATGGATTTGGGGTAGCACCTATTTCTAACACTGTACAGGCAGTCCTCGGTTTATGAGCATCCAACTTGTGGACAATTTGGACTTAAAAGCAGACTACTGTAAAGTTTACTGTATTGAAAACTTGAGTTAAATATAATGGTTCCTAATAACAAATGCACAAACTACTTTACAACATTCATAAAAACATTGGAAGTATTCCTTAAGTGTTTTATGCACAGAAAGGTTAACTATATACTGTATACTAACACAAATATTTGACTGATACTAAGAACTATATTTAGCTATTCTGACTTACCTACAAATTTGCCTTAAAAACAGATTAGTAAAAGATCTTGTTTGTAACTCAGGGACTGCCTATATTTAAACATTTTGTATTTATTTGCTTTGAAAATGGAAGCTATATATGTGAAACACCTAAGTACATGATCAGTAACTATCACTGTTGTGTTATTTTTTGGAAATGGATAGTGTCACCTAGTATCCTTTACCTGGCCTAGATCATGTCTTATATACATAGAGTCATTACTAGAATCAAAAGTACAAAACATTATAAACTTGACATCCTTCGAGCAAATATTTAACTACATGTAAACATCAGAAAACAATCAGACAAACCCAGAGAACAGGACATTCCGTGAAAAAATAGGTATGGGTCTATCAAAAAGACAAAGAAAGGCAAGGAAGAAAGAGAAAGAGAATCTTGTCCACCACGGTGACTTTGCTAGTGTTTTGAAATACTGGTGGCCTAGCTTCCAGCAGGACACAGTGTACAACCCACTATAGTGCAGCAAACTGACAGACAAGAGGTAGAGCTCGCTGAGCCTTGATGTAACCTGAAATACATAATGATGGTTCACCACAAGAACTAAGGCACTTGTTGTAAATAAGTGTATCTGACCCACAAAGCCCTAGGCTGAACATGTGCAGCAGAAATTTACCATCAAGTAGAACATGTATTTAAGATCTCATGCCCAAGCAGGTCCTTTAAAACCAAAAACCCACTGCCATTGATTAACTCGTAGAGACAAAGTAGAACTGCCCCATAGTTTTCAAGGAGCACCCGTTGGATTCGAACTGCCATTCGTTTTGTCAGCAGTTGTAACACTTAACCACTATGCCAACAGAGTTTCCAGTAGGCCCCAAGGCACACATTATAACAACAAAGTAGATAAGATGACTTTTCACCTGCTCTTACCGTGTTATTTGTTCCTCTCAGTCTATGCTATAGCCTGGAATCTTCTATAGTCCCTAATGACATATTGTTTGAGAAGGGAAAACTCTTGGAACTATTTTACGCTTGTTTGTTACCATATTGGCACCAACATGAAGGGAATGCTTATATAGTTACAGGCTCGTTTGTGTGGACCTGTAGGAGGGTGATAAAGGGTAATATCTCCAATAGGAAACACGCTTATGTTCACAGAATTACCGATCTCACCAAGCATTTCATCACCTACCATCAGTTGAACTAACAGAACAGGGAAATAATAGTCTACTGATATTTCGGTCATAGTGCCCACCCACTGCCATCAAGTAGATTCTGACTCATATTGACCCTGTAGACAAAGTAGAACTGCCCCATGGAGTTTCCAAGAACCCCTGGAGGATATGAACTGCCAGCCATAGCACTTAGCCACCATGCTACCAGGGTTTCCATCAAGCATATTCCAGCCATCCAGCAAGTATATAAATTCCAGTAAGTATATTAACTGTTTGCATTACCCAAGAACTCCAGCGCCATGTTAAGCTCTGCAGTGTGGGAAACAAGAGGGTGACCAGAATGTTGGAGGGAGAAGGGACATACTACTTTCTGTTTGCTTCTTATTTTTCTGTCTGCTTCTTTTTCCTATTTGCATCACTCCAGCCATATCTCTTCACTCTGGAAGTGTGTTCCAACAGCAACAGCCGAAGTACAGAACCAGACTCATCCTTATGTAGCTGGGTCCCAGTCCCACAGAGCCCCTTTGAGAGCTCAGAGGCATAGCATCAGCTAGAGGCCTGCTTAACCTAGGGCCTTCACCCAGCCTTGCAGGTTACCCTCCTCAAGTGCCCACATTCTAATAGTATCAACCACTTCCCTCTGTTCCCTCAGCCCAGAGGAGGAAGCTGCTTCCTGAAGTTGCTACCTCTTTGGAAAACAAATGTATAATTTCAAAGTTTTCAGTTCTCCAACATTTGGTAACAGTCCCTAAGTAATTTCTCTCTGTTGAAATAACTGGTGTTTCCTGTCCCTGACTGACCCAGGGGACAAAAGTAACTTTGGATTTGGGGGATTTAGGCACAAAATCTAGGTGTAGCACTTTCTAAAAGCTGTGTAAACTAATCCATCGTCAGTCTTAGTTTCCTCATCTGCAAAACCAAGCAATAATACTACCTAAACGTTTGAGGATTAAATGATAACAGTCAAGTGAAATGGGTTTTTTGAAGCCATAGGTCAGTTATGAAGAAATATAATGTGACATTTCATTATAGAAGCTGACTTATTACTTCAGCATCCATTGCTCGTGGTGGTGGAAACTATTTAACTTGGCGCACTAATTAACTGCTCTGGGAGTTAGCCTTCCTTTTTTCCTGGTTTGGTCTTCCAACTCTCCTTGTTTGCTCTAGACAGTTCTAGACCTTATCCTCTACCTCCTATCAGTCCTGTCTCCAGGTGCGACTCCTGTCCTTGAAGTGTTCCCTCTGTGGAGCTCTGATCAATACATCCTGATATTCAGTACCACTCAGATCTCAGGGCTTGGGCCCCCTTATTCCCCAGCCTCCTAGGCCACATACCAAGGAGGTATGTGGTACTCAGGCGCCCACAGGCTCACCAAAGTCCTATTTCACTGCTTGCTACCACACCAAATGAGGGCATCTGCACCTGCCCCCCATCTCCAGAGGAAATACATGAAACGGTCCAGTAAAGAACTCAAGACAACACTGCTTCTTTGTAGAATGTGGAGGGAAAGAATAGTAAGGTTTACATTTTACTATAAATTACTCTGTGCTGTTTGGATTTTCCAACTGCATGTGAGTCACATTTATTTTATCTTTTAAATGATGGAGATAATCTGGACTGTGGCGTTATGAGTCATTTTTGCTTTCTGATTTTTTCCTAATAAAAACAAGTAAATGCTTAAATAGTGTGAAGGGTGACACATTGAAGCTTTCGGCGGTGCTTTCAGATTCTAAAGGGTCTTATGAAATGCCTTAGGTGCCCATTTTACAGCAGCCCATCCCAGCTGCTGGCCCAAATGAAGCTGGTTGGCCTGGCTAGCAGGAAAGCAAAGCTCAAGGTTTGGGAAAAGACGGCCAAGTCTCTACTCTGGTAATTATAACTTTTAGACATAGAAAGAGTGGTGTAGGTTTATGTTAGATGGGGTTTACTATCAACTTATTATACACTATTTTATAAGACGTTATTCATTATTCCACATTTGCGTGAAAGATGATGTCTTTTAATAAGAGAAATCAGAATGTGGATATAGGGTTTACCAAAAAGAAATGACTGAACATCATGCTCACTAATAATTATCCTTATTGGAGCAGAGAGAGCAAAAGAACTGGTAACGTATTGGCAAAAATCAAATTATAATATAAAGACATTAATTTAGTTAACCAAATACATGCGTGTGATTAAAATGCAATATTGCTGTGATTATAATGCAATCAGCAAATTATTAAACTGCAATCAAAATGTAAACAAGTCCTAAGGATCTGCCAGAAGTCCCTTCATCTCATTATTTTAACTCAATCTGTAAACTAGTTTTAGTAAATAGACTCATATTTTTTCAGCTGTTAGATTTCATTATTTTCTTTTAATTTTTTTAACCAAAGGGAAGTATCAGAGGGACTGAGGCATATAATATCTCCTTCCGAACGTAAGTAAAATAGAACACATACCAGTGCTTTTTCATATTATCTTACAAAGTTTTATATAGCTAAAATAAAATAAATATCATTCACATGTTCTTAACATAAAAATCGAGCAACATGCTGAAAAATTAAAAGATTACAATATTTCCATGATTGGAAAATCAGTTTACAAATTATTTTTAAAATATCACAGTATATAAATATGCTTTTTACCTCAACAGTAACTCTCAGTATAATCATGCTTCAAAAGTACTTCCATGTAGATAATTTTTAGATGTTATGATTATGAATACTTCCAAAATTTAACAGCCAAGACATTGTATTTTATCTGAATCACACAATTCAAAACTCTGGTATTCTGGTCCTAAATCATACAAGAAGAAGAAAGTATTCTACCCATCCCATCATAGCACACGTCCGTAGAAGAAAATCTGGTAGGTTTTTCATTAACAATATCCTATTTTCTATTTTAGATTAGCATTATAGTGCCTGTTACTTAATACAGACCATCTCCTCCAGGCTTCTATCCGTTTCTGTCGCCTAAGCTCAAAATAGGAAACCCTGGTGATGTAGTAGTTAAGTGCTATGGCTGCTAAAGAAAAGACTGGTGGTTCAAATCCACCAGGTACTCCTTGAAAACTCTATGGGGCAGTTCTACCCTGTCTTGTAGTGTCACTGTGAGTTGAGATCAGCTAGACTGCAATAGGTTTGGGTGGTTTTTGTTTGGTTTTGCTTTGCTTTGCTTTGCTTTGTTTTGTGTCTTGTTCTGTTCTGTTCTGTTCTGTTTTGTTTTGTTTTTGGAAGCACCACAAAGTTTTGTGCTTCACTGGAAACTCTTGCTGGAAACTCTGGACCTAGCTATGATGGATATACGCATATGGACATAGCTAGGTGTGCTGGGCCGCCTTCAAAGTTTGATTTCAAAAGAGTTGTTTCATTTAAGCAAAGTAAAGAGTGTCTAGAAATTGTTTTCTTAGACTAGCATGGAAAAATGTTTCTGCCTTTGTGACTGAAGAGTTTAGAAGCATCTTAAACTAGTCTGGTTGTTCAAGGAGTTACTTTTCTCTTTCCTGTAACTTCTCCTTGAAAATAGTAGCCTATACCCACATAAGTGGGTGCCTACATAGACTCGGGACCAGAAGAACTGGATGGTGCCCAGCCACCACCAGTGACAGCCGCGATGGAGCTCAAAGTTGAGTCTCACTGGCAACATAAGAACAAAACGGGGTGCACCCTGAGATATCCAATAAAAGGTCACAATTGATGGTCCAGCAGCTTCAGGGTACCCCTGGGAGCATGGTCCCTGGCCCTGATGCTGCCCTTGCTCATAAATCATAACAAAGGTCCACTCTTCGGACACGAATGGATTGAACTTGGTGATGCAGAGTGACCATATATTGGATACACTTCATAGCTCTGTGCATCTATAGGATATCATTCTGCTGACATCTGGCTGGAGGAAGGAGAGTGGGTGGAGAGGAGGGGAAAGCAGACTGTTGGGAGGATGAGACATACATGGAGCAGAGAGGAACAGTGTGCTGTCACTGAGCAGGGAGAGCAGTGGAAGCTGCATATAAGTGGGCAGGTAAATTTATATGGGAATGTACAATTCACTCAGTCATAATAAGAAAAAAGAAAATAGTAGCCTACAAAGTTAAAAGAAAAAAGGATAAAATGCAATCTGTTTTCAAATTTTCACTCTTTAAACATTCAAATACTGTGTTTAAAATCAATACATAGATATCATTAGTTATTTAGTGAATGTTCAGTCATTTTTATACAAAAAAACTTATGAATCTGCATTGCCCATATATTTGCCTTTTTTAAAATTGTGAGTGTACCTATATAACAAAACATTTGTCATTTCCACACTTTTTACATGTACAGTTCAGTGACAATCACTATTATCTCATTTCAATTTTTTTCATCATCCTTAACATGAACTCAGTGTCTCAAAGCAGTACCTTCCCATTTCTCTCTTTCGTCCTCTCCTGGTAACTACTAATGAAATTTTTATGCATCTATAGGATATTACTATTCTGTACATCTATAAATATTACTATTCTAAATATTTCACGTAGATGAGTTGATACAATGTTTAGCTTCTTGTAACTGACTTATTTCATTCAGTATGTTTTCAGTGTTCACCCACACCATAACATATATCTCCCTTCATTTTCTTCATGCCTAAGTAATATTCGATTATGTGCATATACCACACTTTGTTTCTGTTCATCTATTGATAGGCATTGTTCTATTTCCGTCTTTTGACTGCTTTGAATAGTGATACAACAAACATTGCTGTACAAGTGTGTTTCTTTCCTGCTTTCACCTGTTTGGGGACATATGCCTGGAAGTGAAATTGCTAGATTGTTTGATTTTTCTATGTTTAACTGTTTGAGGAACCACCAAACTGTCTTCCAGAGCGGCTACATCATTTTACAATCCCAACAGCCATTGAAGAGGGTACAAGTTGCTCCCCAATACTTGTTGTGTTCTGATTTTCTAATTACAGCCATCCTATCTGGTACCATTGAGTCAGTTCTGGCTCATTTCAACCCCATACATTTCAGAGTAAAACTGCACTCCTTAAAGCTTTCAAGCTTTAAGCAAACCACCAAGCCTTTCTTTCAAGCCATTTCTGAGCTCATTAGAACCACCAACCTTTTAGTTAGTGAAGTGCTTAACTGTTGGGGCTGCCTAGAGACTCCTATAGCCATCTAACTTGGAGTGAAATGGTTCCTCATTGTAATTTGAATTTGAATTTCCTAATGACTGAATGTAATCAAACATCAGTTCAGATGCTTGTTGCATATTTGTATTTCTTTGGTGAAATACTATCAAGTCATTTGCCCTGTTTTTGATTTACTATTTGTCTTTTTGTTGCTAAATTTTAGGATTTCTTTGTATATCCTGTATACTAAGCACTTACAGAATATATGGCCCCCCAAAATTTTCTCCCAATCTAAGGATTTTTCTCTTCACTTTGTCATAAAGTCCTTTCATGTACAAAAATTTTAAATTTGGGGGGGCGGAGTCAAGTGGCGGACTAAGGACATGTCTCTTTCTATCCCTCTGGAAACCAAGACCTGAATTGACAATCAAACAGAGCCTTCTGAGCACCTAATCAGCCGCAGGACACGGCACAGAGCTGTTAATTGGGACTACATATCACTCAGCGAAAAATCTCCTCTCTTTCGCTGACTCCCGCTCCTGGCTAGCCCCGGCTCTCACGGACGGAAGGTAAACGCACCAGTTTGACTTTTTTTTCCTCGGTCTCGGCTGGCGGGCAGAGCTGGGCCTTGCCCGGCGGCTGGACTCAGACTCGCTGCTGGGGGGATTGGCAGGCGAAATTCCCACAATCTGAGATCCAGGCTCGGGACTCTGTTAATCTAGACACTTTGAGCCTTTCGTTTTGTAGCTGCCTCAGTAGGTTTTGTGCGGAACTCCGTGGTCAGGGTGCGGGACACCATGTTGGTACCGAGATTTTAGCGGGACCTCGTTCTTAGCCTGAGAGCCAGCGCCTGCAAACGAGACAGAGCTTCTCCGTCAGAAAAGTAGTGATTTTGCATAGTGCTGCCTACATTGGGGGCCCTGCAACAGAAGCAGAGGAATCGCTGCATCTGGACACCTTTAGCCCCCAGTCTGCTGCCTGTGTGGAGGACGCCATCTTGGGTACGGTGGCCGCAGCTGGACCTAATTCTTAGCTGGGGAGCCAGAGCCTGCCCACAGGAGAGCGCTTTTCTATCACAAAACCGGTACTTGACGCAGTGTTGACCAAGGCTAGGCCCTGTCAGCAGAGGCCACCAGGGCACTAGCAGTGCTGTATTCTGAACTAGTTTGTTATCATCTGGGGTTGGATACAGTGGCGCTTACTTTGTCAGATGGGAAGAGGGACCTCTACACCTGAAAACTTAACTGACTTGTGAACCGGTCAGATACCTTTTGCTTTACATTTGAAGACAGCCTAGAGAAACATTTGCAATCCATCCTCACAGTACCTCTTCCAGCCTCTATATACTCACATGGGACCCAAAAAGCAACAGACAATTGTGGCATACAAGCAATCACTCATGGCTTCAGAAGGCTTCCAAACAAAGCAACCAAGGAGTATTCCAGATGAAGAAACTTTTATGAAATCATCAGGAAGTGAATACAAATTGATTATATACAGGGCCCTTCTAGACCTTATACAAAATGCAGCAGAACAAAATGAAAAATTAAGCAAGTTGTTTGATCTGAAAGAAAACACCAGTACTCTGAAATCCAACAGATCAAGAAGAAAAATCAAAGACATAGAAGCTTCCATGCAAACCCAAGAAAACAGAATGGAACAAATGGAAAAAAGAATTTCTGACTTGGAAGACAGAGGTACTGATGCCAGTGTCTATGAGCCGAAATCAGAAAAAAGAAACAAGAAAAAATGAAGAAACATTAAGAAGCATGTGGGACTGTATTAAGAGGAACAACCTTCAATTAATTGGAGTCCCTGAACAGGGTGAGACATCTGAAAACACAGAGAATATTGTTGCTGAGCTGTTGAAAGAAAACTTCCCAGAAATCATGAAGGAAGAGAATATAGACATCTCAGATGCATATCGTACGCCACCCAATATAGATCTCAAAAGAAAGACTCCAAGACATATTATAATCAAGCTTAACAAAATGAAACATAAGCAGCAACTCTTAAAGGCAGCAAGACTCAAGGCAAAGCTAACATTCAGAGGGAAACCCTGTAGGCTCTCGTCAGATTTCTCAGCAGAAACCATGCTGGCATGGAGACAGTGGCACGACACATTCAAAGTCTTGAAGGAGAAGAACTTCCAACCAAGAATTATATATCCTGCAAAACTGTCTTTCAAACATGAAAATGAAATTAAGACATTTCCAGATAAACAGAAACTCAGAGACTTTGTAAAAACCAAACCCAAACTACAAGAAATACTGAAAGAAGTTCTTGGCTTTGTCTTAGAAGAACGAAACCACTAACTTTATATTTTAGAACGACGCACTTCTCAATACTCATTTAGGGAAGGCTCCAAAGTAAATCACAGCTTTGATTTGGAAAGAAGCAATCCAGTGATCATCATGAAAACTATGGTGTCATCATAATAAAAGAGGGATGTGCTACAGTCGTTATAGTCCTTCCAGATGGAGAGGAAGATGACCAGACTGGTAGTAATTAAAATTGGGTTTATAAATAGTTTATTAAGGGAGTTCATAGGGGCAGCTGTAAAGCACAACAAAGATGTATCATACCATTTCAAGAAATCTAACACACGAGTCTCAACAACTATAAAACCAGCTCTGAAAAAGGTGAAAAATCAACTCACAAAAAAGAGTGTCTCAGAACAGACTAATAAGAACAACAGAGAAAACATCAACATAAAAATAAACATATCACAATGGCAGCAGTGAACACATACCTATCAATAATTACATTGAATGTGAATGGACTGAATGCTCCAGTAAAGAGACACCGAGTGTCATCTTGGATCAAAAGACACGACCCATCCATATGTTGTCTACAAGAAATTCACTTGAGACCTAAAGACAGGAACAAACTGAAAATTAAAGGTTGGAAGAATATATATCAAGCTAACAATGATCAAAGAAGAGCAGGGGTGGCAATTCTAATCTCAGACAAAATCAACTTTAATGTAAAATCCACCATCGTGGACAAAGATGGACACTATTTATTGCTGAAAGGTTCAGTACACAAGCAAGACTTAACTATATTAAACATTTATGCACCTAATGTCAGAGCACCTAAATATGTCGAAGAAACACTGACTATGCTCAAAAGAGAGTTAGATGACTCCACAATAATAGTGGGAGACTTTAACACTCCACTCTCATTACTAGACAGATCATCAAGAAGAAAGCTCAGTAAAGATACAGAAGACCTCATTGACACAATTAACCAACTAAACCTCAACGATATATACAGAACTTTCCACCCATCAGCAGACAACTACACCTTCTTCTCCAGTGCACATGGAACATTCTCCAGAATTGACCACGTGATAGGCCATAATGCAATGCTCAACAAAATCCATACCATTGAATTATTGCAAAGCATCTTCTCAGATCATAAAGCCATCAAAGTTGAAATCAATAGCAGAAAAAACCGAGATAGAAAGTGGAACTCTTGGAAACTGAACAATGTCTTGCTCAAAAAAACACGGGTTATAGAGGAAATCAGAGATCAATTAAAGAAATTCATGGATTCCAATGAGAACGAAAACACTTCCTACCAGAACCTATGGGATACAGCCAAAGCAGTGCTCAGAGGTCTGTTTATGTCCATAAATGCACACATCTGGAAGGAAGAAAGAAACCAAATCAAGGAACTAACTCTACAGCTTGAACAAGTAGAAAGAGAACAACAGAGGAACCCCTCGGGCACCAGAAGAAAGGAGATCATAAAGATTAGAGCAGAGCTAAATGAATTAGAGAACAGAAAAACAATTGAAAACATAGAAAAGACCAAAAGCTGGTTTTTTGAAAAGATCAACAAAATTGATAAACCACTGGCTAAACTTACTAAAGAAAAGCAGGAAAGGAAACAAATAAGCCAAATTAGAAATGAGAAGGGAGTTGTCACCACAGATGCAACAGAAATCAAAAACATCATAACAGAATACTATGAAAGACTGTACTCTAACAAATTTGAAAACCTAGGGGAAATGGACCAATTCCTTGACTCATACCACCTACCCAAATTATCACAACGTGAAGCAGAACAACTTAATAAACCCATCACAAAGGAAGAGATTAAAAAGGTCATCAAAACACTGCCAACGCAAAAAAGTCCGGGCCCAGATGGCTTCACGGCAGAATTCTACCAAGCATTTAGAGAAGAGTTATCCCCAATACTATTGAAACTATTTCACTATATAGAAAGGGATGAAGTACTCCCAAACTCATTCTATGAAGCCAGCATAACCCTGATACCTAAGCCCGGGAAAGATCCAACAAAGACAGAGAACTACAGACCGATATCACTCATGAACTTAGCTGCAAAAATCTTCAACAAAATTCTTGCCAACAGAATACAACAACATATCAAGAAAATAATCCATCATGACCAAGTGGGATTCATACCAGGGATGCAAGGCTGGTTCAACATCAGGAAAACAACTAATGTGATTAACCACATAAATAACACAAAAGACAGAGATCACCTGATTTTGTCCATTGATGCAGAAAAGGCATTTGATAAAGTCCAACACCCATTCATGCAAAAAACTCTTAGCAAAACGGGCATAGATGGCAAATTCGTCAACACAATATAAGGGCCATTTATACAAAGCCAATTGCCCACATCATCCTGAATGGAGAGAGACTGAAAGACTTTCCCCTGAGATCAGGAACTAGACAAGGATGCCCACTGTCACCTCTCCTATTCAACATTGTGCTAGAAGTTCTAGCCAGAGCAATTCGACAAGACGAACAAATAAAGGGCATCTGCATCGGCAAAGAGGAAGTTAAAATCTCCCTGTTCACAGATGATATGATTGTATATGCAGAGAACCCCAAGGAATCTATAAGTAAGTTACTCAAACTGATAGAAAAGTTCAGCAAAGTCTCAGGATACAAGATAAACATAAGTAAATCGGTAGCATTCCTTTATTCCAACAACGAGACTGTTAAGAAGGAAATTATCAAATCTATACCATTTGTGATAGCCCCTAAGAAGATAAAGTACCTAGGAATTAATCTAAGCAGAGAAACAACAGACCTTTACAAAGAGAACTACAAGCCCTTACTACAAGAAACTGAGAGAGACTTAGATAAATGGAAAAACCTACCCTGCTCATGGATAGGAAGACTTAACATTGTGAAAATGTCTATTTTACCCAAAGCAATTTATTTATATAATGCAATCCCAATACAAGTTCCAGCATCATTTTTTAATGAGATGGAGAAACAAATCACCAATTTTGTTTGGAAAGGGAAGAAGCCCCGGATAAGTAAGGTACTACTAAAGAAGAAGAACACACTGGGAGGCCTTTCATTACCCGACCTTAGAACATACTATACTGCCACAGTGGTCAAAACAGCCTGGTACTGGTACAAGAACAAACAGGCTGATCAATGGAACAGAATTGAGACCTCAGAGATGACACCATCTGCCTATGAACAGTTGATATTCGACAAAGGCCCTAAGACATTAAACTGGGGTAAAAACAGCATCTTCAACAAATGGTGCTGGCAAAATTGGTTATCCATCTGCAATAAACTGAATCAAGATCCATATCTTACACCTTATACAAAAACCAACTCCAACTGGATAAAAGACCTAAATATCAAACCTAAAACGATAAAGCTCATCCAAGAAAAGGTAGGAACAACAATGGAAGTTTTAATACACAATGAGGACAGACTCCAAAATCTGTCAAAGAAACCTCAATCAACAGAAGAGAAAGTAGATACATGGGAACTATTAAGAATCAAACACTTTTGCTCATCCAAAGACTTTATCAATAGAATTAAAAGAACAGCCACAGAGTGGGAAAAAATATTTGGCAACTCTATGTCAGATCGATGCCTGATCTCCATAATCTATAAGATAGTACAAAATATCAATAAGAAGAAGATAAACCATCCAATTAAGCGATGGGCAAAGGAGATGGACAGATACTTCACTAAAGAGGAGATCCAGGCAGCCAAAAAACACATGTGGACATGTTCACGATCTTTAGCTATTAAAGAAATTCAAATCAAGACAACAATGAGATACCATCTCACCCCAACAAGATTGGCCATGATCCAGAAAACACAAAACAACAAATGCTGGAGAGGCTGTGGAGAAAGTGGAACCCTCCTACACTGTTGGTGGGGTTGCAAAATGGTCCAGCCTCTTTGGAAGGCAATCTGGCGCTTCCTTAAAAAACTGGATATTGATATACCATTTGACCCAGTAATTCCACTACTTGGAATATATCCTACAGATTCAAGGCCTTTCACACCAACGGACACATGCACCAGAATGTTTATTGCGGCACAGTCCACAATAGCAAAAAGGTGGAATCAATCCAGATGCCCAACAATAGAAGAATGGATAGGTAAACTGTGGTACATATACTCAATGGAGCACTACGCAATGATAAAGAATAACGATGATTCCAGGAAACATCTCCTAACCTGGTTTCAACTGGAAGACATTATGTTGAGTGAGAGTAGTCAGGGACAAAAGGACAAATACTGTATGAGACCTCTACGATAAGATCTCAAAAACAGACTTGTGTATGGAAGAAAAGACTCTTTGACAGCTGCAAGGGTAGGGAGGTAGGGAGGGAGGGCAAGAGGGGGAGGGTTTAGTTTAGGTAGTTACTAGAAATCTAGTTGGGAGAAAGCAGTGACAGCACACATTAGGAACAAGAACAACATTAAGTGGACTTCAGCATAACTTGAGTACTCCTTCCATCTTAACTCAATACTGCAAGGATAGAGTAGCTGGGGCGGGGGGCCGGGAACCATGCTCTTAGGCGAACTCCAGGCCAACTGGCACAACTAGCGTTTTGCTAAGAGAGCTCTCTGCACCCCACATTGGTGAGTGGTGTCTGGGGTCTTAAAAGCTGCCAAGCTGCCATCCGAGGACACACCAAATGGTCCCAACTCAGCAGGAACAGATACTCACCAAGGGCCAAAATGACATGTGGTAAAGACAACCGAGAAGACAGAGAGACCCACAAGAGTGGGTGCCTACATCGACCTGGGACCGGAAGAACCGGATGGTGCCCAGCCACCACCAGTGATAGCCATGACGGAGCTCACAGAGAGGAGCCTCACTAGCAACACAGAATAAAAAGAGGTGCATCATGAGATCTCCACTAAAAGACCTCACTTGATGGTCCGGCGGTTTTGGGGTTCCTCTTAGAGCATGGCCCCCGGCCCTGATGCTGCCCGTTCCCATAAATTATAACAAAGGTCCACTCTTTGGACAGGAATGGAATGGACTTGGCAATGCAGAGTAAACATATGTTGGAAGCACTTTATGGTTTTATACATCTATAGGATATCATCTTGCTGACCTCTGGCTGGAGGAAGGGGAGTGGACGGAGAGGAGTGGAAAAGAGACTGTTGGGAGGATGAGACATGTATGGAGCAGAGAGGAATAATGTGCAGTCACCGGACAGAGAGAGCAGTGGAAGCTGCATATAGGGGGGCATGTAAATTTACATGTGAATGTACATTTTCACTCAGTTATGTTAAATAAAAAAAAAATAAGAATAAAAAAAAATTTTAAATTTTGATGATGTCCAATTTGTCTATTTTGTCCTTTGTTACTTATACTTGTGGAGTCATATCTAAGAAGCATTGTCAAAATAGATCCCAAAGCGTTATCCCTTTATCTTCTATGTTCATGGTTTTATTCCTTACATTTAGAACTGTTTCATTTGAATTAAATTCCCTATATGGTGCAAGTTATAAGCTCAGCTTCATTCTTCTACATGCAGAAGTCCACTTTTTCTAGCACAATTTATTAAATAGGCTATTCTTTCCCTCTTGAATGGACTTTACATCTTTGTGAAAAATCAATTCACTGTAAACATATTTTTTTTTAGACCAATATGTTTATCACTATACACCCATGGAAGCAGTAGTCAAAAAATCAAAAGATGCATTGCATTAGAAAAGTCTGCCACAAAAGACCTCTTTAAAGTACTGAAAAGATGTCACTTTGAAGACTAAGGTGAGCCCAACCCAGCCCCTGATATTGTCATTTGCATCATATGCATGCAGAAGTTTGGCAATGAATAGGGAAGACAGAAGAGGAATTGATGTCTTCGAATTGTGGTTTTGGAGAAGAATAATGAATGTACCATTCAGTACTGCCAAAAGAACAAACATCTGTTCTGGAAGAAATACAACCAGAGTGCTCCTTGGAAGCAAAGATGGAGAGACAGCATCTTGCATATTTTGGACATGTTGTCAGAAGGGATCAGTCCCCTGAGAAAGACATCATGCTTGATAGAGTTGGAGGGTGAGCACAAAACAGGAAGACTCTCAACAAGATGGATTGACACAGTGGCTGAAACAATGAGTTTAAACACAAAAATGATCGTGGACATATCACAGGACCAGACAGTGCTTTGTTCTGTTGGCAATAGGGTCACGACGAGGCAGAACCAACTCAAAGGCACCTCACAACAACCACCTCATTATGCTAGTACCAGACTTCTTTGACTGCTATAGCTTTATTATTTATTATAGCATTTTGAGATTGGAAATGTGAATCTTTCTGCTTTATTCTTCTTCTCCATTATTGCTTTGGCTATTTGAGGCCCCTTGCAGTTCTATATCAGTTGGAGGATTGGCTTTTCCATTTCTGCAAAGAAAGTTTTTGGAACTTTGGTAGAGACTGCTAAATCTACAGATCACTTTGGGTAGTACTGACATCTTAACAATACTGAGTCTTCCAGTCCATAAACACAGGATGTTCTTCTATTTATTTACAGATTCTTTATTTCAGTATTTTTTTTTTTAATTTTCAGTGCAAATTTACCAAGTTAAATTTATTCATAGGTATTTTATTCTTTCATACACTATCATAAATAGAATTATTTCCTTTTCCAAATATTAATTACTGATGTGTAGTAACCCAACTGATTTTTGCATGATTACCTTGTACCTGTCACTTTGCTTAATTCATTTATTAGTTTTAAAGAACAAAAACTGTTGCCAGAGAGTCAATTCTGACTCATAGCTACCCTAAAGGACAGAATAGATTGCCACAGAGAGCTTCCAAGGAGTGACTGATGAATTTGAATTGGCTGCTTTTGGTTAGCAGCCAAACTCTTAACCACTGCCCACCAGGGCTCCTTATTAGCTCTGTCAGCCTTCCTATTAATTGTATGGTATTGGCTATATGTGTATAAAACAAAAACAAAACCTACTGCCGTTTAGATTCCCAGTCATAGTGACACTATAAGACAGAAAAGAACTGCCTCATAGGGGGCATAGGGTTTTCAAGGAACAGGTGGTAGGTTTGAACTACCAACCATTTGGTTAGCAGCCAAGCTTTTAATGACTGCACACCAGGGTTCCTTCTAATGTATGTAGAATTATATTATCTGCAAAAAGGAAGAAATTTATTTCTACCATCCCAATTCAGACACCTTTTGTTTCTCTTCTTGTTTTATTGCTCTTATCACAATTTCCAGTACAAAACTGAATAGCGTTAGTGGAATGGGCATCCTTGCCTTGTTCCTGATCTTAAGAGGAAGGCTCTCAGTCTTTTTCCACTAAATATGATGTTAGCCGTGATGAGATTTTCAAAAATGGCCTTTGTCGTATTGAGAAATTTCTTTTCCTAGATTGTTGATTGTTTGAATTGTGAAAGAGTATTGGATTTTGTCACATGACTTTTCTGCCCCAATTGAGATGATGAATATCAGTATTTTCCTTTGCTCTATTAATATGATATATTACATTAATTCACTTTCTAACACTGAACCACCCATGCATTCCTGAGATAAATCCCGTTTGCTCATGGTGTATAACTCTTTTATTTATTTATTTTTAAATAACTTCCTAATATTTTTTGGAGAAGTTTTGTATTTGTATAATACATAAGGGATATTTATCTGTAGCTTTCTTTTCTTGTCTATCCTTTCTGGTCTTGGTATCACCATAATTCTAGCTTCACAGAATGAATTAGGAAGTGTTCTTTCCTCTTCCATGTTTTGGAAAAATTTAAGAGTTGGAATCACATCTATAAATGTTTGATAGAGTTTCTTAGTGAAGCCATCTGGCCCAGGACTTTTCTTTGTTAGGAGGCTTCTTATTGCCTATTTGATCTCTTCACTTGTTACTAGTTTGTTGAAATATTCTATTTCCTCTTAAGTCAACGTAGGAAGTTTGTGTGTTTCTAGGAATTTGTATATTTCCTCACAGTTACCTAGTGTGCTGGCTTACAACTGTCCATAGCGTTATGTTGTGTTCTTTTTTTATTTCTGTAGGATCAACTGCAATGTGCCCACTTTCATTTCTGATTTTAGATATTTGTGTCTTCTTTGTTGTTGTTGTTGTTGTTGTCGGTCTAGCTAAAGGCTTGAGTATTTTTTTGACTGTTGAAAAAAAACTTCTGGTTTCATTAATTCTCTTTATTGTCTTTCTATTGTCTATTTCATTAATCTCTGCTCTTATCATCATTACTTCTTTCCTTCTGATAACTTTGGGTTTAGTTTGCTCTTCTTTGCAAGTTTTAAAGTTACCTTGTTGATTTGTGATCTTTTCTTCCTTTTCAATGCAGGTATTTATGGCTCTCAAGTGCCCTCTGAGGAATGCCATCCCAGTATCCCAGAAGTTTTAGTTCATTGTGCTTTCATTTTCATTCAGCTTTTTAAGTATTTTTTGACTTCTCGCTTTATTTCTTCCTTAATCTTAATAACTTATTTAATAAATTATTGTTATAATTTCCATGTACTTGTGCATTTTTCAGTCTTCCCTCTGTTATTAATTTCCAGTTTTATTCCATGTGGTCAGACAGTGTGCTTTGTGTGATTTCAGTCTTTTTATGTTTATTGAGACTTTTGTTGTGGCCTGACACGTGATCTATCCTGGAGAATTATTCATGTGCACCGAAGAAGACTATATATTGTGTTGTTTGGGGGCAGAGTGTTCTAGACACATCTGTTGAATCTAGACTGAGATCTGAATGACTTCATCACTGAGACTCCAGATGGTTTACATAGTTATTTAAATCTCCTATTTCATTATTGGTCTTATTTCCAAGTGTGTATTGAAGTTCTTCAGCTGTTATTATGAAACGTCTCATCCTCCCTTCAATTCCGTAAGTATTCACTTTATATATTTTGGGTTCCTGGTGTTAAGTGTATATGTATAATTGTATTTCCTTAATTAATTGATTCTTTTATCATTATATAATGTGCTTTTTGTCACTTATAACCTGCTTTGAAGTATAATTTGTTTAATCTTGCATTAAAATCACTACTCCAGCTCACTTTTGGTTATTGTTCCCATGATTTTTTTCCCCACCCTTTCACCTTCAGTTTATTTGTCTTTTTGAGCTAAAATATGATCCGAGTTGATGGCACTTGGCTGGCTAGACAGTGTATTATTGAATAATATATTTTTATGCATTCCATTACTCTCTGCCTTTTGAATGAATTATTTAACCATTTACATTTAAGGTTATTACCAGTAAAGACTTACTTCTATCATTTTATTATTTGTGCTTTCTGTGTGCTACATCTTCTTTGTTTCATATTTTCTACAATGCTGACTCTAGGTTTGGGTGATTTTCTTGTAGCGAAACATCTTGAGTCCCTTCCCCTTCCCTTTTATGTGTTGTTTTTCAGATATTCTCTTTTTGCTTATCATAACAATTACATTTTTAATATCTTACATTTATCACAGCTCAGTCTAAAATAATACTAACTTCAGTAATATACAAAAATTTATTTCTATACCAGTCCCCCCACTTATGTTAAATATTATCACCTATTACTTATTTATGCATCATTCACCCTTAAACTTATACTTATTTTTCAAGCATTTGTCACTGTAAAGCATAAACAAATAGAGTTATAGAGTTGTCAACTAAATATACCAAAAAAAAAAAAAAACTGCCTCTTAAACTTAGCACATGAATTAGTTGGAATGGAAGGTATTTTTTGTTGTTGTTTGTTTCTTGTTGTTTATTTTTTCCACACACAACTTGAAGTTACTGTCTAGTGTTCTTTCCTTTCCATTTGAAGGGCTCTCTTTAGTAGTTCTTGTAAGGTAAATCTATTGACAATAAACTCAGATTTTATTTATCTGAGAATGTCTTTATTTCATGGTCATTCCTGAAGGACAGATTGCTGGATACAGTATTCTTAATTGACAGTTACTTTCTTTCAATACTTTACATATGTCATTCCATTATTTTCTGGCTTCTGAGGTTTCTGAAATGAAATTGATACTTAATATTGATGGGGTTCCTTTGGCAATCACTTCTTGCTGCTTCCAGAACTCTCTCTGTGTGTTTAGTTTTTGAGAACTTGATTATAGCAAGCCTCAGTGTAGAGCTCTTTGGGTTTAGCCAACTTAGAGTTCACTGAACTCCTTGGATTTGCAGTCATTTTCTTCAGCAGATTTAGGAATTATCTGCCATCACTTCTTCACATATTCTTCTGTTCCTTTCTTTTGTCAGTTTCTAGGATTTCTATGATGTATATGTTTGTTAACTTCATGGTATCCCACGTTTCCATATTGCTATGTTCAAAAGTTTTGACTCCTCTCTTGTTCTTTAGAATCCTTAATTTTAATTACCTTATCCTTTAGCATGTTGACTTTCTACTGCCAGCTTAAATCTGCTGCTACATCTTTCCAGTAATTTTTTAATTTCAGTTATTTTATCTTTCACTTCCAGAATTTTGTCTGGTTTCTTTTTTATTATGTCTGTTTATGTATGCTCCCATTTTATTCATGATTTTCTTTATTCTGATTTTCTTTAGTCCTTCATTTTCCTTTACTTCTTCAATATCCTTTTATTATATTCTTCCAGTCTTTTCATTGTCCCAGTTTCCAAAGAGACTATTTTTCTGACTTCAACATCTTGTTTTAAATGGGCAATCATTCCAGTTTCTTTCTGTGGCTTGTGATTTTTCACTGAAAGCACAGCAGTAGAAATTACAATGTGTTAACATTCTCAGTTCTCCCACATACATGGTGCTTTCAAAAGTGTTAATTCATGCAAAAACAACAAAAGCTACTGGGGATACAATCTTTAGTTCTTGCTCACTCTTCCCTTCTCCCTTCTGTGAGGGCTCCTCTTCAAGCCAGACTGAGGTTTCAGTCCTTCAGGTTGTACCTGATCAATAAGAACATATACCCTGAAGAGTCCACAAGAATATCTTATTTCCTTCTGATCCAGAAATTGGTGCCCTTTTTAGTATGTAGGAGACTTATTGGTCAGGTGTGGACATTAGAAGAAGAGATTTTCTTGCTGTTCATCCTTATCTTTTTCTAGTTTGCAGCTGCCTGCTCCTGGCCTTTGTCTACCTTTTCAAGACTCTCCCAGGATTGTATACAAATGTCTAGTCTCTTTTGTTGGTGTTCACATGAGAAGGTCAGGATTCTAGACTTGCTCACCCTGTCACCTTCTCAGCATCTCCGTATATTTGCTTTTTAACTTAAAATAAGTTATTCCATGATTTACTTATTCATTCTACATTACACATTTGGATATTTTTTTTTTTTATGTCTTATGCCTGATTTCTTGTAAATTAAAAAATTATTAATTAACATTTCTTTTAGTTCCTGATTCTTTGATACATCCATTTGAATATTACTTCATGGTGCCAAAAATAAATTACTTCAAATGTGTAATTTGAACTTAACCTACCCTACCCTATATCATGTCTGCATTCAAATTAAAGACATTTATTCTCGACTCAGTGATGGATAAAATTACCTTAATAAAAATTGTTTAGGACTAGATTGAAATGTTCTGGTTACTTGTTTCAAAAATGAAAAATAATGACTCTCTACAATCATTAAACTCTAAATAAAAAGTTCCTCTACTAGAACATTGTTATTAGTATCTTTAAATAATGAAAGCATCTTTCAAACCAAGAATATGTTATGTGGGTCTGGGAAAAAACTACTCAGTTAAGGAGGGCAAATGTGACTAAAATATTTAGTGAATCCCATGCATCACATAATGTTGGACTAGTTACGAAAAGCTTGTGCATCTGCTGAAAGAGATATGCAATAATGATCTAACTGATGGCATTTTATACATCTCTTCTAGTACTATGTGGCAACTATGGGCTATCATTCCTTTGTTCATTTCATACATATCCATTGAGGGTTGGATCAGCAAGATGAGGCTTCTGCCTATAAGTCTAGTGGGAAATATACACATGAGTCCTAGGGCAAGAGATGTAAGTCAGAAGAATATCACACATGTTCTTCACCATGTAATCCAAAGTATTTTCAAAATAAGTCAAATGCTTTTCTAATTTTTGTTCTCCTAAAAATAAACTGCAAAACAGTAATCTCAGTACAAATAGGTGACTGGGGAGTAGGGAGAAGAGACAGGAAGGGTAATTAGCCTATTAGTCAAGGATATGTTATCAGGAGCCCCTGAGTGCTCCTAGAATTCAGTCCCTGGAAACCCAAGGTGCTGGCACACTGGAAGCTCTCAGGCTGAGACAGTGAAGCTCTGCTGGTGGGTACTCAGGCAGTCCTATACCATGACAACAGTAGGACCCCTTGTAGTGCACCAGGCACAGTTGATACAGGTTTCTCAAACACCCTCAAGTGAACAGAAAAACCAAACCAAACCCATTACCATCAAGTTGATTTTAATTTGTAATGACCCTATAGGACAAAAGAGAACTGCCCCATAGAATTCTCAAGGATTTGAACTGCCGACTTTTTGGTGAGCAGCTGTAGCACTCAACTACCATGCCATCAAGGTAATACTGTTTCCATGTCCCTCAATCTTCCCATGGGAGGGGGGATTTCTATTCCTAGCCTCTTTAATCTTTAGTCCTATCCCTATCTGGAATAAAAAAGATGAAAGGCTGCAAACAATCTTAAAGTATTGGTTTTTGCTTAAATTTTACCTAAGTCAATAATTCTTAAGACAGTGGTAAGATAGGGTGATCGGGTAGTATTTTGATAGTAAGATAGTGGTAAGACAGTAAGATAGGGTAGTGTCATGGAAGCTTCTGAGGGATAAGGAGTTTCCAAGGTGGTAAGTCCATGATGGTTGTTCTAGCAGAGGAGTAGAAAAACGTCCTCTGTGACCACAGTATAGGCTGCATAAGATGTGAAGAAAAAAAAATCCAAGGCAAGATCACATTCCGGAGGATCAGAAAGAATGGTTGCCAAGGTATATGCTTTCCTCCAAAATTTTAATAATTCTGAATATTTACTTAACATCATACAAATAAAACCATATGATAGAAAATTTAAAGAAAGGAAGTTGTGGCAGGGTAGTGTTGTTACTGTTATGTGTCACTGAGTTGATTACAACTTATAGTTGTTCTATGTACAACAGAACACTGCCTGATTCTACACCATCCTCACAGTTATTAAACTTGAGCCCATTGTTACAGTCACTGACAGGGAATCAGGCTGGGCTGCCACCACAGCAGCAGTGGGCACCCTTTCAGTGAACGATGAAGAGTCAACATGGGTTTCTCAAACATCCTCACCTGAATATAGAAGCCAAACCAGTGTCATCATGTTGGTGCCAACTCATAGTGACACTATAGGACAGAGTAGGACCTCATCCTCTACTTTACCAAAGATGTTGTCCTCCAGAGACTGGTTCCTCCTGATAACAAATTAAGTAAGATGAAATCTCATCATTCTGACTTTCAAGGAGCACTCTGGTTGTATTTCTTACAAGACAGACATGTTTTTTCTTCTGGAAGTCTGTGGCATATTTAATATTCATCACCATCACCATAAACAGAAGTCATGAATTCTTCAGTTTTCCTTATTTATTGTCTGGTTTTTCCATGCACATGAGGTGTTTGAAAATATATGACTTGGATCAGGCACACCATAGTCTCCAAAGTGGTATCTTTGCTTTCTAACACTTTAAATGTCTTTTGCTGCAGATTTGTCCAATTCAATACATTGTTTCATTTCTTGACTGTTGCTTCCATGAGTGTTGATTGTGGATCCAAGTTAAATGAGATCCTTAGCAACGTCCATCATTCTCTGCTTATCATGATGTTGCTCATCGGTCCAGTTGTGGGGATTTTTGTTTTCTTGATGTTGAAGTGTAATCCATACTGAAGGCTATGGTTTTTTATCTTCATCAGTAAGTACTTCAGATCGTCTTCACTTTCGATGAGCAAGATGGTGTCGTCTGCACATTGCAGGTTGTTAATGAGTCTTCCTCCAATCCTGATAACCCATTCTTCTTAATACAGTCCAGCTTCTCAGATTATTTGTTCACCATGCATACTGAATAAGGACAGTGAAAGCATGCAACCCTGACACACACCTTTCTTGATTTAAAACCATGCAGTGTCCCCTTGTTATGTTAGAACAGCTGCCTCTTGGCCTATGTACACGTTCCACACTATCATAACTAAGTGTTTTAGAATTCTCATTCTTTGTAATGGCATCCATAATTTGTTACAATCCACAGAGTTGAATGTCTTTGTAGTCAAAAAATGCAGGTAAACATCATTCTGGTATTCTCTGATTTTAGCTAGGATCCATCTGACATCAGCAATAATATACTTCATTCCACATCCTCTTCTGATGGGTGACACAGCTAAATCTTCACTTCCCATAATGTAAAAGCTAAGTGCCGTAGAGTAAATAAGTAATACATAACATTGATGAATAAAATAAATAAACTATGTTATATGGAAGTACAGAAGTAAAACCAGTAGCCAACTGTCACAGAGTCAATTTTAACACATGACAATCCCAAGTGGATGAAAGTAGAACTGTGCTCCATAGGGTTTTCAGAGACTGATTATTCAAGAGGTAGATAGCTAGACTTTTTTCCAAGATGCCTCCGCGTGGACTCAAACTGTCCAATTTTAGGTTTAGCCACTCAGTATGTTAACCATATGTGACACCTGGGAGCCCACTAGAAGCTGCTGACAAGCTAAACTGTCTGAGAATGACACTTAAAATAGGGCAAGGGAGAGATAGAAAATTGATGTGGGACAATATGACTTTTAAAATTAGAAATAAACATATGTAACCTTTGAGAAAAGTGAAGGTAATTTTATTGTAATCTTACAGTTCAATTCCCTCTAATAGTCATGGCATATTCTGACTGATAGGTGAAGCGCTCTACAGTTTTTGTGCCTTCTGTATATTAATTAGAATTATGTTCAGTAAAGAGTGATAGCTGTTTTTATGTGCTGAAAATTTTCTCCATTATCTGTTTAAATTATTTCCTCAGAATGCGGTCACTTTGTAGGTCACTAAAACTTGCACTGGAAGAATGAAATGGATAATTTACCACCTCCTTAAAAAAAAGCAGCAATCTCTGTGAAGCCTCATTGAACTTTAAAATTTAATCCAAGTGGAACTGAGTACAGCAACTTTGAGGGGAGAATACTTGGCCATTAGAAATACGATCTTGTGTTTTTCACTTTTATCCCTAGGAAACGTTGAACTGTTTTCTGCTAAACAATCATTAGGCAACAACCACTACATAAAATTAATCTTCAGTTAATTTTCCAGAGTCTGAAATCTGGATACTTTTGTAAGTCCCCGCATTAACAGAAAACTTGACTTACCAAGTGACTGTCCACAACATCAGGCAGACTTACTAGAGATAGGATGTGCTTACGATATTCTGCTCTACAGAGGCCAGATTAAGGTACATGAGGGCCTTAAACACCAGTAATCCATGGTGCTCCCTTATCTGTTTACTCACACGTTCTAACAGGATATATGAATTATATATATACATGTGCATATATATATATATGTGCATGTGTGACTTCTTAAATACAACTACAATATTAGCAATTAAATGAAAAAATATCATATGTCATTGTAGCTGAGTAAAATGAACTGGATTATAAACTTAGTGGATGTGGTATAGGAAGTGGCTTACTTAAGATATGATTCTGTGTGAAAAGTAACTTGATTGGAAATGAGGCAGGGATAAGATGCCAGAGTAATTAGATGTTTCAGGTGATTCCTCTAACAACAAAGGCCCCCCAAAACAAATGAATGAATTATATATGACATTCTAGGAGCCCTGAATAGCAGAGGGCAAGTTGAGAAATCAGACTGAGAGACAGGGAAGGGAGAGTACAGCCATAAGTACCTAGGACTGGCCAGACCCAACCTGGTGGGAATTGATACCCTGCTTGTGGAGCAGAGCAGTGGCTTTTGGAAAACATCTTCTTCAGTGGGAGAGACCAAACAGCAGAGAAATTACTTATGACTCTTAAATTAGTGAAAAACTGTATTTGATCTTCAAAAGCTCCATAGATACCACAAAAGGATATAAAATTATTCCTTTGGGACAAATGTCTCTCCCTATTCCTAGCATTTCCTCCTCCCTTCTCTGTGCTGCACCCAGCTCTAGAATCCAATTACCTGGGCTGGAAGTAGGACACCTTACACACACGTACCCTAAGCCATTCTCCTAGTCTCAGAAAGGGAACAATTTAACAAATCAGGGCGGTTAATTAATTAAGCTACTGGTTCTCCTAAGCCAGGAACTCAGGTCAGATATAGTGACTTTGCCTAGGCTCAGATGTAAGGTGACACACATTCCTCACAGACACTCACAAACAGCTATCAGCCCACTGCCTTTCTCAGCACATACAGCTGGAGACACAGATATATATATCAATCACCCTTGTCCATCTAGGACTGTAGGGGGAGCCTGCACCACACACTTGGTGACATTGAATTGAACACTACTAGGCTCACCTGCCTAGTAACAGCTCTCAACATCTGGTAACAGGACATACTAGGCACCAATAATCAAAGTAACTTACCTGATCAGCCTATTTTCGCATTTCAAAACAAGAAGCTAGAACACAGTAAATAAACATAAAATAAATAGACACAACTATTTACCGATGGCTTGGAGACAACAGACAATATGAAATCACCTAAAGAGGCAGAACACAGTGGCTTCAGAAAGCTACCAAAACAAAGAATGCAGATTCAGAAGATTAATAACAAAATTATAGAATTAGACAACTCTATAGAAAGTCTATAGAGGCAAGGGAACACAGAATTAGTGAGACTGAAGACAAAACACTTGACACCAACATATTTGAAGAAAAATCAAATAGAGAAACTTTTAAAAATCAAGAAGAACTAATAATTATGTGGGATTCTATCAAGAGGAATAATCTACCAGTGGCTGAAGTACAAGAACAGAAGGGGATAACAGAAAACACAGAGAGAATTGTTCAAGATCTGTTGACAGAAAACTTCTGTGAAAACATGAAATATGAGAAGATATCTGCCCAAGACTTTCATCCAGCTCCACATAAGGTAGATCCCAAAAGGCAGATACCACGACACATGTAATCAAATTTGCCAAAACTAAAGATAAGGAGAGAATTTTAAAGGTGACTAGGGATAAATGAAAAAAAAAATCTACAAAGGAGAGTCAATTTTAAAAAAAAGTAACTTGACTGAATTATTTGCTGTTGTAGAATTATTTGTGTTTCCTTGCTTTGGAGCATCATCTGGGACTGTAGAAATCCCCACTGGTTGCTTACCAAGAAGTATACAAGAGTACACCCTTGTGTTTGTATCATGGCAAAGAGCATTGCTGGCCCTCCTGGGTGGAGATGCAGGATGTACAGACATGGATGTACTAGATGGTTCTCTCAAAGTGGGCCAGAGACCAGTTATCTAGTAATATAATCCATCCTTTCCCAATTAACTGTTCATGTTGAATCCAGTTGCATATTGGGTGAAAGGAGCAAGAATCAGAGTGAACTCCACTCCCATTTTCTTGTTTATTAGAAAGAAATGGCATACTCCCAAGAGACCAACCAGGATAAGGAATTTCAATTCCATGATAGGGGCCCATAGGAGAGAGACATCAATGATGGTGCTGAAGCAAACCTTGCCCCCATGGGGTTTCCAAGGCTGTAATCTATACAGAAACAGATTTTCACCAAGACGCTAGTGGGTTTGTACTACCACTTAAATGTTTCATAGCTTAAACAACCTTGCACATGGGTGCCTTCAACTCTGCTTGAACTTTATTTCCAGTCATCACATTCTCATACACTGATTATTGTTGTTAGGTTCCATCACATCAGTTCCAGTGCATAGCAACCACATATACAAAAGAACAAAACACTGCCTGGTCTTGCACCATACCTACAAGCCTTCCAGCACTGCACCCATCTGTTGAAACATCTCAATTGACACTCCATCAATTCCTGGAACCGCATTTTCACCAATAATTCCACTGCAGCTTGGACTTGTTTCTTCAGCATCATCAGTTCAATATCGTACACTACCTCTTGAAATGGTTGAATGTCAACCAATTCTTTTTGGTATAGTGATTCTGTGTATTCCTTCCATCTTCTTTTGGTGCTCCTTACATCTTTTAGTATTTTCCCCATAGAATCCTTTGCTATTGAATTTCCAGTTTGGAATTTTTTCTTCAGTTCTTTCAGTTTGAGAAATGCTGGGCACATTATTCCCTTTTGGTTTTCTACCTCCAGTTCTTCGGACATATCACTATAATACGTTGTTTTCACAAGCTGCTCTTTGAAATCTTCTGTTCAGTTCCTTTACTTCACCATTTCCTCCTTTTTGTTTAACTACTCAACATTCAAGAGCAAGTTTCAGAGTCTCTTCTGACATCCATTTTTGTCTTTTTCCACAGATGTAGTGAATTTGATTCCTATGTATTCCTTCTGACATGGTCCATGTGTATAGTTAACTGTTAAGTTGGTGAGAAAAGGTATTTGCAGTGAGGAAGTCACTGGTCCTGCAAAACTCTGTCATGCAATCTCCAGCATTATTTCTCTCATCAAGGCCATATTTTCCAACTACTGGTCCTTCTACCACTCCACTTGTATTCCAGTCATCAATAATTATCAATAAATCCTGATTACATGTTTGATCAATTTCAGACTGCAAATGCTAGTAAAAATCTTCAGTTTCTTCGTCTTTGGTCTTAGTGGTTGGTGCATAAATTTGAATAATGATCATAATAACTGGTCTTCCATGTAGAGATATGGATATTATTCTGTCAATGACAGCATTGTACTTCAGGATAAATCCTGAAAAGTTCTTTTTGACTGTTACCAGAAAAATCCTGGCTGAAAACTTGTGCCTCTCACTACTAAGCCCTTCATTCAGACTACCAGCAACTTGAGAAGATGGTGAGTTAGCACCCTGAAACCCGTCTTAACATCTCAGTTCAAGGTGGCAAGTTTTACAGAGGGATTTAGGGAAGAGAAGAGGGGCAGGAAGGGGTTCAGCTACGCAGGTGTTCAGAGGAGGTAAGGTTAGAGAAGACACAACTTCTTTATCTCAAGGTGAGTTGTCCTTGACTTCTGCAGGCTGGTTACTTTTCTCAGAAACATGGGGCTGCATACTGGCATAACTCTGGCTATCTGTCAAGAATATCCTGGGGAAAAAAACTCAAAAATCTTTGTGAGTACCAGTCATAAGAAAGTAATAAATTTTCTATGTGTGTCAGCATTTCTAAAGGAGGTGGGGGGAGAAGGTTTAGGTATTAAGAAAGAAGCTAGCTAAGAATTTTTTACAGCCATTAATCCTATTAATTGATCTTCAAGTTGTCGTTCCCGGCATAGTAGATCGTATATTGCCTGATTCAAAATAATCAATACCAGTCCACTTCAGCTCAGCAATGCCTAGGATATTGATGTTTATGCATTCCATTTTATTTTTGATCATTTCCAGTTTTCCTCAATTCCTACTCTGTATATTTCAGACTCTGATTATTAACAGATATTTGCAGCTGTTTCTTCTCTTTTTTAGTTATGCCACATCAGCAAGTGAAGGTCCTGAAAGCTTAACTCTATCCATTTTATTAAGGTCAGCTCTACTTTGAAGAGACAGTTCTTCTCCAGTTGTCCTTTGAGTGCCTTCCAACCTGGAAAGGTTCCTCTTCTGGCACTATATCAGATGATGTTCTGCTACTATTCATCAGATTTTTACTCCTAATTCTTTTCAGAAGAAAACTGCTGCTTCATTCTTCCTGATCTTTCTTAGTCTGGAAGCTAGCTGAATCATGTTTCCCATGGGCAGCATCACAGTAACATGCAAGCCACTACAGTATGACAAACTGACAGATATTTAGTACTCATGCAGTAGAGCTGCTATCAATTTCTTTTAATGCCTGGACTTTTAAGTTCCCTTCTCCTGCAGCACTCACTTTTTCCTGTGTCTTGTCTACTTGACAACTATTGCCTCTCTTCTGTTGATACCATAACCACTTGCTTATTTTGTTTATTGGGTGATCCATCATTGGCTCTATATTCTTCCCTCAAGTGTGTGTGTGTTCATGTGCATACACATATATGCAAGCTTTTCCTTGATTGGTAGGGGAAGCTTTAAAATCCTTATATAATGGCAAGTGCAATGGATCATTTCTCCCCTAAAAATCTGTATTAATGACAGCATGTCTGTCACTTACTGAAATAAAAAAGTAAGTGTACATCTTGTATTGTCATGGATAATAAAAATAATTTATCAGCTTATTGTTGCATAATGCTCATAACTGAAGTTTCATATGAAAATACTAAGCAATTACTCAGTAGCATAGTTGCCAGAGGTGGGTTTTTCTGTGGTGTCAATGGATTTCTGCTGTCACGTTTTCTTTCCCACTAGTCCCTGTGATAACCTAGAGTGCATTTCTTAAAAAGTCTGGCTATACTTATTTAAGCTGGTGAACTCAACCTAGAAAAAGCGCTACGTACCTCTCTGCTAAATATCACTATGGGAACCTTAGAAGAACTCCGTTGGGAAGCTTTGCACTGATGGAAGAACCCAGCCCACACTTCAAAGCAATTTTGGAACTCTTTTTCTGAAACGGCCATCAGTGCTGTGATCGCATTACCCTTAATGTCCTGAATGTCATCACCATGTCTTCCTTTCAATATTTCCTATATCTTGTGATAGAAAATAACGTCATTCGGGGCCAGATCAGGTCAGTAGATAAGGTATTCCAATACGGTTATTTGTTTACCAGCTAAAAACTCCCTCACAAGACAGTGCTGTGTGAGCAATGCATTGTCTTAATGCAGGAGCCATGAGTTGCTGGCAAAAAGTTCGGGTCATTTTCATCTAATTTATTCATGTAACATTTTCAGCACTTCCAAACAGTAAACTCAGTTAACTATTTCTCCAGCTGATACAGATTTTTGCAATGTTTTGTCAGTTCTGCTTGTTACTGGCATTCCTGACATCTCTTCATCAGGGATGCTTTCTCTGTCCTCAGAAAAAAATGTTTAATATCCATTTGTACAGTGCGATTTTCTTAATGGCATTATCCTCATAAACTTGGACAAGCATGTCCCTGATTCCACTTCTACTCTTGCTAAGTTTAACAAAAAATTTAATGTTTATTGTTTCTGTAACTAAAGCTCCAACATTCTCTTCACGGCAAAAAAAAAAAAAAAAAAAATATGACAATAATATATGCCACTCAGCGGGACACCACCACCTGTCGACATGAACATAGCTATGAGACACTGATGTACCAAGGTTATGAAACCTTACTAAGTTGTTTGTACAGTCTGCCAATGTAAGCACACCGTGGCAAGTTCAAGAATTTGTCAGACCCTGTAGCCAGGAGATGATACAATGATATGTGACCTATACAGAAACCAATGAAGTTCCACATTTTGCCATCGGCTTAATTTGTTGAGTTAATCTCACTTTGTGCAGCTAGGTCAGAAATTTAAACTTGAATAGAGACTAAAGACACCGTAATATGAGTTACTCTAGATCATCTCCACCAAGGGAGTATAAATTGACAAACAGGTGAGATAAGAGGGTCTTTAGTTTGCAATAAAGCTAATTAAAAATTTAGGCAAGATAATGATTCACCAACACAGTCACTTTATAAATATTTGCATTATATAAGTGCTAAGTCTGTAAACTCCTTTTAGGAGTGCTCTTTGAGTAGTACTTTGAAATCTACTACCAACAGTGTAGGCACTGGTAATTTTATAGTTTGTACGATTACTTTTCACTTTATTATTTTACTGTAAGTTATCTCAAATACAATTTATGTTGACTCAAATGTGATATTTTTCATGATCTTATAGTTTTATGCTTACAAATTTTACAGTCAAAACAAATTGTAGATTTTCTTCAGATGTTATCTATTCCCTGAAATTCGGAAACTTTGCCACAAGGTGGCAGTAAGTCTCCTGCGTCAAGTGATTTCTTATCGACATTTTTCTAGAGATCCAAATTTCAACCAGAAATTTTCCAAAACTCCGTATGTAAATCCAGTATAAGTTTATTACAGCAGCCAAAGACAACAGGCATTAGGAGTGAACTACCTGCTCCGATGAGAATGTGCTCTGAGGAAGATGTGTGTCTCTTCTTTGTTGCACCTGAGATCCCAAGGGTGGTGCAGTACATAGTTGAACAACCATGTACTCAGTGGTCGAAGAATGAATAGCAGATTTTCTGAAGCTGGTATGATTTGACACTTCAATAATCACAACTTCATCATTCTCAGTAACGAATAAGTATATTCTATTTACAAATTTTTGTCTTGGAGTCATCCCTCCAAGGACTTGTGTTATTTTCTGAACTTTCCGTCTATCCTGCATTCCAAAGTGTCTTAGGAGAAATTTACTAGACTATGTTTGGAGTCCCTGGGTGACACAAACTGGAAAGAGTTTCCGGTGGGTTACCAAAAGATTGGAAATTTGAGACAACCCAGAGGCAGCATGGAAGAAAGTCCTGGTGATCTGTGAAATCAGCCATTGAATACCCTACGGAGTACAGTTTTGCTCTGATGTATATGAGGTCCCCAAGAGTCAGAGCTGACTCAAAGGCAACCGGTTTGGGGGTGTCCAGTTTTTCTTTGTTATGTTTGGTGTATTTACTCCTCCACGGATATCAATGTAGACTAAAATTAAATTTGTACTTCTAGAAATCTTCAGTACCCTACGGAAGCAAGCAGATAGGATAATAATGATGTTACCAAAAGATATCAGCAGGAATAGAAGCCAGTAGCTTCTGGTTCTCTTCCTATGTACCAGACAGTGTGCCAAGTGCTTGCCATATTCCCATGTTTCCTGCTGGCAGGGCCTCAACTTCCTCACCTCTAAATGTAGATAACATTACCTACCGCCTCTCAGGTTGTGTCACTAAGATGATGCGTGTAAATAGCTTAACACGATATTTAGTAACATTCAACACACTTTAACAAGTATCCTAGATTTGTAGACTGAACAGTAGACAGGAAAATTTTAAAACTTCATCAAGTCACAAATACGGTATATGATGGAACCAGACTTTGGATCCAGATTCTTATGATTTCCAGGCCCTCAACTTGGATGGCCCTGGTATATCATCTCTATTTTGCACTGAAGAAGGTTTTTTGTCTTGTTTTTCCCACCAAAACGTGATTCTTCCAGTTTATGCTTCTGTTTCACCTGTTGTTTTCTTTTTGTGAATTTTCTCTAATGTAGTGGTTCATACATTTTTTAAGGTCCTACAGTCTTTGAACATTTGAAGGAAGGTCTACATTATCCCCATCCCAGAACAAAATGCCCAGAGAATTTTGCACATAATTTCAAGATGATTATAAAGGCCTTAACTGGAATCTTGATCAAGAACTTACACTTTAAATAATTTTTTTAAATCTCTTCAGTGTTCAGCTGAAGACAGCTCCCAAAATAACTGTATCAAACCCATAATTTTTATCAACCACTTCTTGTAAAATTTGGGTTTATCCTTTTTGTTTTTAATTTTATTTTCTATAAATGTATCCTTACAGGAAAGTTGAAGTACACAGAAAAGTAAAGCTAAATTAGCAATTTACTTAGCTTTCTACAGATTAAAGATTACGCCACTGCTGTCAAGTTCATTCCAGTTCATAGCAACCCTACAGGACAGAGTAGAACTACCTCAAAGTGTTGTCAAGGCTGTAATCTTTACAGAAATAGATACATCCTTCCCCCACAACACAGCTAGTAGATTCGAACTGCAGACCTTCAGTTAGCAGCTGAGTGCTTTCCCATTACCCCACCAGGGTTCTTAAAGAGAAATACTACAAAAATTTTAGCATGCTTCCTCAAATGTAATTTTGATCATGTTATATATTTAAATTTATCTACTTTTTCACTTGTTGTTAGGTTTGATCAAGTTGCTTTCAGTTCATAGCACCCCATGTGACAGAGCGGAAGTGCCGCACAGCATTTTCAAGACTGTAATCTTTACAGGAGCAGATTGTCAAGTCTCTCTCCTGTGAAGCCACTGGTGGGTTCAAACCACAAACCTTCTAGTTAGCAGCTCAGCACACAACCGTTGCAATGCCAGGATTATTTTTCACTTAATTCTACATAAAATTACTTCTCAATTTAGGTTATTTCCTATTTATTATATGCAGTGTGAAATATAATTCATATTACTTACTTGAGTTAGTCACAGCATAAAATCATTGTTCTGAGGTGACTGAGTGGCAACTATGAACAACAATATGTTTTTTTTAGCCATATTTTGACACATCATTTTCCTACATAAGGTAATAACTTTAAAATGTCTCCTGGGCAATCATTTTTTGTAAAAGCATGAATTCATTATATGATCTCTACAAGAACAGACTTTAGATTCAAAGAACAAGTTAGTTTAAAATTAAAAAGATGGAGAAAAATATATCATGAAAAGAGTAACCAAAACAGAGATGGATTGGCTATATTCATATCAGTAAAAACAGCCATTGGACAAAACTTGTTAATAGAGATAAAGGCTGTTTTATATTAATAAAAGCATCAAATAACCAGTAAAGCATGTAATTACAGCCAAGAAAACAAAGTAAAAGTCATCCAGTTTAGAAAGAAAGAGTTGGAGTCTACTCAGTGGCACACAAGAAAAATAACAAATAAATGAAAAGGACTTACTTGTTCATAGATTGAAAGACTTAGTATTGTTAAGATTGTAGTCATTCCCAAACTGAGCTACAGATTCAACGCAATCCCTTCCAAAATCCCTTCTTCCTTGTTCACAGAAACTGACAAGCTGATCTTATCAAGTGGGAAATGCCAAGGACCCAGAAAATTTCAAGCTTGAAACAGTACAATAAAGGTGGAGGAATCATACTTCCTGATTTCAAACCTTCTTATAAAGCTGCAGCAATCATTGCTTGATTGTACTGGAATAAGGATAAACACAAAAAATAAATGAAACATAATTGTAAGTCCAGAAATTAACCCTGATTTTGTGTTCAATTTATTTTTGCCAAGGTTTGCAAGATCATGCAATGGAGAAAGGATATTCTTCAACAAATGGTGCTAGGACAGCCATGTAACCACATGCAAATGAAAGAAGCTGGACCAGTACTTCACATCACCGCAGAATTAAATAAAAATGAATTATAGAATTAAGTGTAAGAGTCTTGTTGCCATTATTGTGTGCTGTTGTGAAGATTCTGACTTATAGCAACACTGTATGACAGAGCAGGATTGCCCCACTGGGTTTCCTAGGCTGCGTCTTGACAGAAGCAGACCATCAGGACTTTTCTCCAACAGAGCTGCTGGGTGGGTTCAAACGGCTGACTTTTCAGTTAGCAGCCAAGCACTTAACCATTTGTGCCCCCTGGACTCCTGGTGTGAGATTGGACATCTAAAGCTACAGATGAAAATTTAGGAGTAAATATTCATGACCCTGGGTTAGGCAAGGCCTTCTTAGAAGTGACGCTAAAAGCACAAGCAGTAAAAGAAATATTAGATAAATTAGATTTCATCAAAATTAAATATTTTGTTTCAAGGGACACCATAAAAAAAAAAAAAAAGACAGTCAGCTAGAATGAGAGAAAAGTATTTACAAATCATATACTTAGTAAGAAACTTGTATCACAAATATATACTGAACTCTTACGACTCAGTGATAAAAAGGCAATAGCCCAATTACAAAATAGGCAAAGGACTTCGATAAACAATGTGATGGTAGATTGTAAAACCACTCAGTGCTTCTAGAAAATAGTTTAGTGGCTCCTCAAAGTCTTAAACATGGAGTTGCCATTCCAAAAGAAAATGTTACGATATGATCAACAATTTCTTCTCTAGGTATTACTATGTCTAACAAGTTGCCATCAAGTTGATTAGAACTCACAAGAGCCTGTGTGTGTTAAAGTAAAACTCTACTCCACAGAGTTAGTTATCAATGACTGATTTTTCAGAAGCAGATCAGATCAGCAAGCCTTTCTTCCAAGAGGCCTCTGGGTGAAGGTAAGCCTCCAACCTTTTGGCTAGCAGCCAATCATGTTTACCATTAAGGCACTCAAGAGATTTGAAAATGTATATCTACACAAAAATTTGTACATGACCATTCACAGCGTTTTTCACACAAGCAAGAGATAGAAACAACACAAATACTATGCTAAGTAAAAGAAGTCACCTATAAAAAACCCCAAACCACTGTCATTGAGTTGTGTCCTATAGGACAGAGTAGAACTGCCCCATGGAGTTTGCAAGGAGCTCCTGGTGGATTTGAACTGCCGACCTTTTCGTTAGCAGAAATAGCAATTAGCCCACTATGCCACCAGGGTTTACAAAGCCACCCATAGAGCAACATATATTGTACAAGTCTGTGAATTGTCTAGAGTAGGTAAATTCATAGAGACAAAGTAGATTGGTGTTTACTAGAGGATGTGGGGAGTGGGGAATGACTGCTAATGAGTGCAGTGTTTCTTTGGGGGGTAATAAAAACATTTTAAAATTAGGATATACTGAGAATGCACTGAGGTTACTAAATATAATATAACGATACTTGTCTTAGTCACCATTTCTGGCAGGCATCACTCAGAGTAAATATGCAACATCGTATTTTCAGCTATGTGGTGAATAGCTAGATGCAAAAACTACTATAAAAGTCATCATCTTGTAAGTAGCATGTATGGAACTTATTTGTCTTAATGAAAATTTACTGTCTTGTGTATTTCTAGATTCCTTGATAGGTCAAAGTTAAGAACTACTGGACATAGAAGTTCCTACTAAAACCTCAGTTCCCTCTCTAAAGCTTCATTTCCCTTTCTGAATGTTTCCATTTCTTTTACTGTAAGAGTTACTCAGCTACTATAGCATAGTGTCTTGGCAGAGTGGTGAAATCACATTTGGAAAGCGCACTTGTTACAATGCAGCAGTATGGAAACATCAATGTTATAATGAGAGGCATCTGCATATTAAAACTAATTGTCATGGTGAAGGGAGCACTAGTTTAGTACTTGTGTGTTGTCTATGAACACCGATACTCCATGAAGATACGTACAAAGTATTTATCTATGCTTATATTTTCTCCTTAGGTAACAGCATTGAACCTCCTTAACGGTTTCTGGAAACTCTGGTGACGTAGTGGTTAAGTACTACAGCTGCTAACCAAAATGTTGCCAGTTCAAATCCACCAGGCAGTCACTGGGAATGCTATGAAGCAGTTCTACTCTGTCTGTAGGGTCACTATGAGTCAGAATCAACTTGACAGCAGTGGTTCGGGTGTGAGTTTCTACTAGTTTTGTTTCTGAGGACTAAACAGCCGCTAAAATGTCAAGTAATAGAAGGAGCAGTTTAATATAGTAGAAACAATAGCTGCTATGTTAAACTGCTCCTTCTATTGACATTTTAGTGGCTGTTTAGTCCTCAGAAAAAAAAATTAGTAGAAACTTGAACCCCACCCACTGCTGTCAACCTTTGTATGCAGAGTGCTACTGTTAGGAAGCAGAATCCTTCCCTGGCAAATTTATCCTAATCTATCTGATCTGTCATTCAGCAAACAACAATTGCAAATAGCATGGTTCCTGGCTTTGCAAGAGTTCAACACCCTTAGCCCTCCGGGGGCCCTGGCTCTGCTTGGACTGCTCTATCCTGCTCTGCACCAATGTTGCACACTCAGGAAGGCCATTTTATATAACCTTCTTCCCTTCTGTATTAGGCTGGGCTCTCTAGAGAAGCAAAACCAATAGAATTCATAAGTATTGACATTGAGATTTATATCAAGGAAAGATCTCATACGGTTGTAGAGACTGGAACATCCAAGTCAGGCTGGAGTTTTCCCATAATTCAGGTCACCACAGTGACTGGCAAACCCAAGACTGGAAAAATCGAACAACAGGGATCTTGCTCATCGGCTGCCAGGACCAATGAATTCCAAGGTCCTAGGCAAGACAGAGAGTAAACTGCTAGCTCAACTCCCAACAAGAGGTTAGATGAACAAGAGTCAGCTGCAGGATCCAGAGCAAGCAAAAATCCCCCGAGCCTTACCAGAATGAAGGCCATAACCCCAAGGAAAGTACATTTTGATTGACTGGCTTCTCATAGCAAATTCCATCATGGAAGTGATTACGATATATCAAGTCTTATCATGGATATGATTACATCATTGCATAACTGCCAAACTATGCCATAGCTGCCAAACCACTGAGAATAATGTCCCAGCCAAGTTGACACACAATCTTAACAAGCACACCCTCTCACCCTTTACTATTTTATTCTTCTTCATAGTATTGTCCCCATCTTAATTTTATTAACATTTTTTATTGTTTAAAAAATATATGAGTTATTTGAAAATCCTGTGTGGTCCAGACCAAAAGTCAGTCTCATCTCCAAGAAATCAAAGAAAGACTCCAGAACCAGAGATCAAAACATATGGTTTACTTATGGAGACTGACCTACAGGCTGTTAAGCTGGCGACTAGACCCAGGTTGTACTCTGCTGCTCCTTAGCAGGGTACGTAAGCAGGCTGGGTTAAGATTTATTGCTATTTCCTCAAGTCCCTTGGTGCCAGCATTCTCAGGGACTGTTTGTCCAGGCCTAAGTGTTTCTCTTCTTGTTGACAAGACATTCTGGATCTTTGCCCCCGCCCCACTCGTAATGCTCCCAGCCTGGTTCTTTGGCCTCTGTTCATTCAGACATATGTTGGAATAACAAAACTGACACCACTAGGAGTGGTTGCATATGGATGAATGACATTACCTTACAAATTGTAACACAGCACTGGCCGATTCAACATTTTTAAATACAATTTAGTAGTACCAGTTACATTAATCATGTTGTCAACTGTCCCATAATTGTTACCAATTTTTCCATCGCCATAAACAAACACTGCTTTCTAAACAATGGCTCTCTTTACATCTCTCCTAACCTGGAAACCATTAATAAGCTTTGGTCTCCATACATTTGCCTACTCCTGTTATTTTGTGTGAGATCATACAATATTTGTCCTTTTATAATTGACTTATTTCGGTGATCATAGGTTTTTGAGGTTTATTCACGTTGCTGCATAGACAAGAACTTCATTTCACTTCACGGCTGAAAAGTATTCCACTGTATGTATATGCCACATTTTGTTTACTCAATCATCCATTGATCCACTGTGTTGTTTAAGACTGTGTGTCAACTTGGCTGGGCCATGATTCTTGTTGTTTTGGCAATTGTATAATGTAATTGTATAATCACTTTCATGTTGAAATTTGGTATATGATCACCCCCATGAAGGAATCAACTGAGTGGTAACAGTGGCCATGGGGCCTCTGGCAACTTACCACCTCCCTCAGCCTTCATCTTTCCACCCTTTGCCACCTGTTTCTTTCCTGCTTTCCTTTCCAAGGTTTTTGACTTGTTCTGGGTACTATAGCTGCCTCTTGTTTGTCTAACTTCTTGTTTTTGAAACTTGAGCTAACAACTTACCTGCTGATCTTGGGTTTGCCAGCACCTGCAGCTGCATGAATCAGAAGAAGCTCTATCCTGATTCATAGACTTGGGACTTCCAGCCTCTACAATCACATAAATCTCTATATCTGTTTATTTATTTGTCTGTCTATCTACCTATCTATCTATCTGTACCTTTGCTGTTTTGCTTTTCTAGAATCCAGCCTAAGACAGACACTTAGATTGTTTCCATCTTTTGGCTATTGTAAATAGTGCTGCAATGAACACGTCTAGGAATGAAATTGCTGGGTCACATTCTATTGAACTGGGTCATAAGTTGTGAATTGATGGGTCAATTTGATTTTAATGAATTGCCAAACTGTTTTCTGTAGAAATTGCATTATTTTTCATTCCTATCAGCAGCAAATAAGGGTTCCGATTTCTCGACATCATCAACATTTGTTATTTTCCATTTTTGTTTTGTTTTATCTTAGTCATTCTAGTGGGAATAAAGCAACAACTCATTGTGTTTTGGACTTTCATCTCTCTGGAGGGTAATAACAATAAGCATTTTTTCAGGTGCTTTCTGGCCTTTTAAATATACTCTGGTGAAATGTCTGTTGCGGTACTTTGCCCATTTTTTATTGGGTTGTTTGTCTTTTTGTTATTAAGTTGTAGTTTTGTATACATTTTGGACATTAGACCCTTATTGGATATATGGTTTCCGAAGATTGTCCTCCAATCTATAGCGTGTTTTTTTAACTTTTTTGATAAAGTCCTTTGATAAAACTATTTTTTTGTGTATTGTGATTGAGTCAAAGCATACAATCCAAATTAAATTTGCATGCCTGTCTATCTGCAGCTCCTTCTGCTCTCCTGGCCTGGTGACAGCACATATCTCATTTCCATTGCATATACATCATATTCTGTTAACAATTTCCTGTCCCCTTCTCTCTACCCTTTCTCTCCCTTCTAGTAATAGGTCACTAGGACAGCATCCTATAGATTCATAAAAACATAAAGTACACACAAAATATGATCATATTGTGTCCCCGAGTCCAGTCCATTCCTGTCCAAAGGGTTGACCTTAATAGTGTGTTTTAGTCAGGGGAACCAGCAGGTCTAGGAGCCATGCTCCCAGGGAACCACCAGGTCTTTAGACCACCAATTACAGTCTTTTAGTGGAGCTCTTGAGGTGCACCCTCCCTTTTCTTGTGTTGCCACTGGGACTTGACATTGTGTACCCTACCACGGCTGTCATTAGTGGTGGAACATTTTTACTTCTTCCTTGTTCATGCAGATGCCCTTTATTTCTTTGTCTTGTCTAATGCTCTGGTTAAAACTTTAACTATAATGTTGAATAGAAGTGGTAAGAGTGGGCATCCTTATCTAGTTCCTGTTCTCAAGGTGAGTCTTTTCAGTCTGTCTCCACTCAGGATGATGTAGGCAGATGGCTTTACAGAGATGCCCCATGTTGCATTGAGAAATTTGTCTTCTATTGCTATTTTGCTGAAAGTTTTTAGCATGAGTGCGTGTTGGACTTTGTCAAATGCGTTTTCTGCATCAATTGACAAAATCAGATGATGCTTATCTTTTGTGTTATTTATGCAGTTGATCTCATTAATTGTTTTTCTGATGTTGAACTGGCCTTGCATACCCGGTATGAATCCAACTTGGTCATGATGGATTATTTTTATTTATTTATTTTTTGATACATGATTAAATTCTATTGGCAAGGATTTTGTTGAATATTTTTGCATCTAGGTTCATGAGTGATAGTGCTCTGTAAATTTTCTTTTTTGTGGGATCTTTCCCTGGCTTTGGTATCAGGGTTATGCTAGCTTCATGTAATGAATTTGGGAGTATTCCATTCCTTTCTATGCTGTGAAATAGTCTCTGTAGTACTGGAGATAACTCTTCTCTAAATGCTTGGTAGAACTCTGCAGTGAAGTCATCTGGGTCAGGTCTTTTTTGGTTGGTAGCTTTTGGATGACTTTTTCAATCTCTTCCTTTGTGATGAGTTTATTAAGTTGTTCTACTCCTCCTTGTGATAATTTTGGAATGTTATATGAATCTAGGAATTTGTCCATTTCCCCTAGGTTTTCAAATCTTTTAGAGTACAGTCCTTCATAGTATTCTGTTATGCTACTTTTGATTTCATTTGGGCCTGTTGTGACATCTCCCATCTCATTTCTTATTTGAGTTGTTTCCTCTTCTGTTTTTCTTTTGTAAGTTTAGCTAGTTGTTTGTCTAGTCTGCTGATCTTTTCTAAAAAAAGATTTTGACTTTGTCAGTTTTCTCAGTTGTTCTTCCATTCTCTATTTCATTTAGTTCTGCTCTAACCCTTATTATCTGTTTCCTTCTGGTGCCTTACGGGTTCCTCTGTTGCTCTCTACTTATTCGAGCTGTAGGGTTAATTCTTTGGTTTGGAGCCTTTCTTCTTTCTAGATGTGTTCTTTTATAGAGATAAACTGACCTCTGGGCACTGCTTTGGCTGTATCCCCTTGTTTCTGGTAGAATGTGCTTTCATTCTCATTACAATCCATAAATTTCTTTCCTTCATCCTTGATGTCTTCTATAACCCATGGCTTTTTAAGTAAGGAGTTGTTCAGTTTCCATGAGTTTCAATTTCTACCTATGTTTTTCTGCTATTGATTTTGACTTTTATGGCTTTATGGTTTCAGAAGACACTTTGCAATAAAGCAAAAAGTTCTGTATAGCTTGATGTGGTCTAGTTGGTAAATTGTGGCAATAAGATCTTCTGTGTCTTTACTGAACTTTTTTGTAGATGATCTGTCCTTTACTGAAAGAGTAGTGTTGGAGTCTCCCACTACTTCTGTGCAGTGCATCTATCTCATTTTTCAGTGTAGTCAGTGTTTGTCCAATGTATTTAGATGCTCTACTATTGGGTGCATAAATATTTAATATTGTTAAGTCCTGCTTATATATGGTGTAAGGTAAAAGTCTTGGTTCCTTTTTTTTTTTTTTTTTTTTTTTGCAGATAGACATCCAGTTTCACCAACATCATTTATTAAAAAGACTGTCTCTTTCCCATTAGTTAGAACTTGGGCCCATGTCAAGGATCAGGTGACCACAGGTGGATGGATTTATATCTGGGTTCTCAGTTTTGTCCCATTGGTAAATGTATCTGTCATTGTACCAGTACCAGGTTATTTGGATTACTGTACCTGTTAAAGTAGGCTCTGGGGTCCAGTAGTGTGAGTCCTCTTATCTTATTCTACTTCTTCAATAGTGCTTTATTTATCCAGGATTTTTTCCTTTTTCATATAAAGTTAATGATAAGTTTTTCCATTTCTTTAAAGAGTGTCATTGGTATATGGATCAGGAGAGATATTGGTCTATTATTTTGTTTCACTGGTGTTTTTGCCTGGTTTTGGTATCAAGGTTATGCTGATGCCATAAAATGAATATGGAACTATCACTTCCTTTTCTGTGCCCTGTAATAGTTGAGTAGTACTGGTGTAACCTCTTCTTTAAATGTTTGCTAGAATTCTCCAGTGAAGCCATCTGGGCCAGCCAGGCTTCTTCTTGTTGTTGTTGGGAGTTTGTTTTTTAACATTCCCAATCTCTTGTCTTGTTATGGGTCAGTTCAGATTTCCAATGTCATTTTGTGTTAGTTTAAGCAGGTGGTGTGTTTCTAGAAATTTGTTCATTTCTTACAGAGTTTCAAATTTTTTGGAGTGTAGTTTTTCATAATACTCTTTTTTATTTCAGTTGGTTCTGTTGTAATGTCCCCTATTTTTACTTTTTATTTGGGTGGTTTGTGTCCTGTCCTGCGTTTCATTTGTCAATTTGGCCGATGGTTTGTTGATTTTGTTGATTCTGTCAAGGTTAGCTAGGGAATCTGATCTGTGCTGCCACATACTAACATATTTTACTCCAGAATCAAAAAATTTCTAGGTATAACAAAGGTTGTGTTTTACATTATAGAACATGGAGGATATTGGTAAGGTTACCAAGGGAACCTGATCTATCACATATCAACAGTTCTGCCCGGCAGTTTGTGATGCAAATGTAAGTTCTTCCTGGCAGTTGTGATGCAAATACAATTCCTCCTGACAGTTGTAAAGTGGCTACAGTAATCTCAAACCCAATCAAAAACCAAGTTACTACCTCCATCTCTTAATCTATGACATTGCCCCCTGCTTTTGTCAATAAAAAGCACCCCCAAAATCTATGCTGGGCCTTTTTTTTTTGCTCATGGAGATTGACCCATTCCTTCTTTGGAACACATACTTTCCTTTAATAAATTTTTCCATCATTTGCTACCAAAAATGGATGCATCTTCATGTGCTTTGGAGGAGGGGTAACCCAGTTTGCCACCTGTCAGGAAACTGAACCTGCTAGCTCAATCTCCAGAACCCAAATCAGGTCACTCAGGATCTAATCAGTTATGTGACCTCAACATTACTTTCAAAGAACCAATGTTTGATTTTGTTGACTTCTTTCCTGTTGTTTTCGTCTTTTCTATTTCTGTTCTAATCTTTATTACTGCCTTTTTACTGGTGCCTGTGGGCTTCTTTTCCGTTCTATTTGTTCAAGTTGTGTACCTCACATTTTGATTTTGTCCCTGTGGTGGCCCAGATTGTGTCAACCTGGCAACTCCACATTTAGTTGCTGTATCAAGTGGCAAGGGAAGGGCCTGTGGTGGCTTCCCTCCCCTCAGCTCTCAGCTCTCTGCCTTCCACCACCTACTTCCTGTCTGCTCATGTTGCCAGCAGCTCCTGCTTTCTTTTGCATCTGGTTTCTGGACCTGAACTAACAGCTGTTGGATTCATCAACCCTTACAGCCAGCAAGTGAGAGTCCTGTTCCCTGACTTGGCAATCTTGGGTTTGCCAGACCCTGCAGCCGTGAGTCAGCAGAGACCTTGCAGTTATCGCCTGCATCTTGGGATCTACCGACTTACACAACTGGTGATCTAGAACTCTGATCTCTGACCTACTGACCTTGGGTTCACCAGCTCCCATGGCCACATGAGGCTTGTGCCAGGATTTGGCAAGTTCAGCTTCTACAACTGTGTGGGCTGTTTCCTTTATATATAAATCTTTTCTTGTACATACATGGTTACTGGTTTTGCTTTCCTAGGAAATCTGGTCTAAAACGATTCCTTTCTTCTTTTCTGATGTGTGCATCTATTGTTATAAATTGACCTCTGAGTACTGCCTTTGGTGTACTAAAGGTTTTGGTATGATGAGCTTTCATTCTCATTTGATTCTAGGCAATTTGTTATTCATCTCTGATTTCTTCCTTTACCTGATGGCTTTTAAGCGGGGTATTCTTCAGTTTTGGGGTAATTTTTTTTTCCTTTGCTCTTCATGTTGTTAAGTTCTACTCTGATGGTACTGTGGTCAGAGAAGGTATTTCGTATTGTCTCAGTGCTTTGGATTTTGTTAAGGGTTGTTCTGTGTCCTAACTTGTGGTCTACTCCAGAGAATGTTCCACATGCATTGGAAAAGAATGCATTTTACAGCTTGGAGTGTAATATTTTATGTGTCTATGAAGTCAAGTTGGCTGATTGTGTTTGTCAGCTCTTCTGTATCTTCTTTGCGTTTCTTTCTGGATATTTTGACCTTTACTGAGATTGGTGTGTTTAAGTCTCCTACTGTTATTGTGGAACTATCAGTTTCTTTTTTCAGTGCTGTTACAGATGGTTTTATATATTTTGGAGCCCTGTCATTGGATGAGTAGATTTTTATTATGGTTAAGTCTTCATGATGTATCATTGCTATAGTCATTAAATAGTGCCCTTCTCTGCCTTTTACGGTGGATTTTGTTTTGAAGTCTATTTTACCTGAAATTGGAATTGCCATTCCTGCTGTTTTTTGGTAGCTATTTACTTGGTAAGATTTTTTCTATCTTTTGATTTTTAATAAATTTATGTCTTTGTTTCTAACGTGTGTCTCTTTCTAAAACAGCATATTGATGGATTTTTTTTAAGCCATTCTTTTGTTCTCTGTCTCTTTATAGGTGCATTTAGTCCATTTACATTCAGTGTAATTATTGAAAGGTATGAGTTCATTGCTGTCATTTTGTATTTTTCTTTTTTTTTTTTTTTTTTGGTGCCGATGTGCGTCTAAGCCATGCATTACAGCTCAGATAGAAGGTGTCCCAAGCTGTGAAAAGAAAAAGAAAACAAACAAACACAACAACAAAAATAGCCCCAAGGATCTCACAGGCATGGTGCCATGGGCTAGGTGAGTAAGCAGCACTTCACAGCCTTTCAGGAAACAGCATGGAGTTGGGTGTTCAAGAAAAAGAAAGGGAGTTTGGTGGGAGGCAAGGAAGAAATCAAAAGAAGTGGTAAAAAGCAATACCAGCTACAGACAAATGGAACTCAAGGAGTTGGCCAGTGTTGGCAGGGTGAATCCAAGTGGCCAGACCAAAGCAATTTCCTCCTAGCCAAAAGACTTCAGCCAGGAAAGAGAGGAAGTCAACTGGAGTTGGGGGAGGGTTAGGAAAACATATATTGCTGATTAGCAGATACTCTGTGTTTTGCTAGGAGTTCCACGAAGCTGCTTTCCTGTACTCCCTGTCCGTGGATGTCTGATGTGGGTGGAGGAAATCCAAGCAGCAGAGATGCTGCACTTCATGGCCAAATGAAGCTAACCAGGAAGCATTGGTAGTAAAATAGTAGGGAGAAAATGAGGGACGGAAAAGTATGTATCTTTGGTTACCAGGTGCTTTGTATCCTGCTGAAATTTCTGTGAAACTGCTTTCCTGTGCTCCCTGTCCTCTGATCTCAGACAAGAGTCCAAGATGGCAAATTCATGCTTCATTACCTGATGGAGACTTACACTCGTATTTCTTCTTGTTCTGTGTGCTCGTCAGTTTCTTATTCTGTTAGGTGTTTGGCTGAGTTCTTTATCTCTTCCTTTGACACTTTGGGCTCCAGGATGGGCATTGGTCTCAGATTTATTTAGATTTTTGGGTGTTCTCTATGAAGAGAAGGCATTGCACTTCTGTGTGCCATGTTGTCCAGAAGTCATCTCACTCGTTTCCTCTTCTGTGTATCCTGCACTGGGCTTATTATCATCTGACCTCCACTTCTTGGAATTTGAGCCAGCAGCCTGCCAATCTTGTATTCCTCAGCCTCCGTAGCCCATGAGCCAGCAGCCTGTCTTCTAACCTGCCAATCTTGGGTTTATCGGACCCTGCAGCTATGTGAGTCAAGGGAAGCCTCCAGTTGACACCTACCTCATGGACTTAGACCTTTCTAGCCTCTACAACTACATGAGCTACGTCTTTAAAATAAATCTGTTTCTCTCAATCCTATCCCCTTCATACGTATATGTATATGCTTCACTAGTTTTCATTTTCCAAAGAACCAAACCAAGACCATTGCAGTTTGCTTTTCGCAGCATTTAGAAGTGTTTTGTTTTGTAGAAGGATTACTAAGTGTTACCACATCAAATTAATTTACAGTGTTTCTATTTATTTTCAAAAATTTAAATTAGTCAAGGATTTTGTAAAAAAAAAAAAAAAATGCCATACTATAGAAAGAAAAAAACAGTGTGAGTAATAATTTCTGTTCTGTTATTTAAGTTCTAAGTTCTCTATGGTGCCAATCTTCATTAATAAAATCTCTAACAAATGCAAAGAAATGCATATTAAGTGATGCAAGGTAAAAGTTACATTTTAAAAGAAAGGATTACAGGGCATAGTTGGAGTGTAGGTCATACAAACTTTATTTTGAGTCTCAGCTTTGCAACTTCTACTAGTCGAGTGATGTAAGCCATGTTTTTGGTCAATTGAGGACAATGGTTTCCATTTCATAAGACTTGGGGAGGATTAACATAAGATAATAATGGCTTTGGCCTCAATGTCACTAGTCAGTAAATGTACTCAGTATGCTTGAAGATGGCTATTCTTGCCATCCACCACTCGTCCTGTCAGTTTTTTGTACTCTAATAACTCACATGCTGCTGGGAGACAGAACACTCTGCCGCAGACTCAATCCTCAAGCACACCCTACCATACCTAGTGGTTCTACCCATTTTTCTCAAGAAAATTAATATCAACTATTTCACCATAGATGTACTCAAAGTTGTACCTTTGGAATTACCATTGTCTCACAATATATGAGTACTATTACATTTCAAAAAAAGTCAGAAATGGATACATTTAGAAACAGTAAGTATGATATTCTTCTTTGACAATATACACAGCATGTAACATAGAAAGGCTCAGAGAATCTTTACGACTCAGGAAGACTTTCAGTGCAGTCAGTGAAACAGAAACATTATACGCTGGCTGATTATACTACCTGATTTTTGAGAAATCTGACAAGAGCCTACAGGGTTTCCCTCTGAATGTTAGCTTTCCCTTGAGTCTTGCTGCCTTTAAGAGTTGCTGCTTATGTTTCATTTTGTTAAGCTTGATTATAATATGTCTTGGAGTCTTTCTTTTAAGATCTACATTGGGTGGCGTACGATATGCATCTGAGATGTCTATATTCTCTTCCTTCATGATTTCTGGGAAGTTTTCTTTCAGCAGCTCAGCAACAGACTGCCAAAAAAGTGAAGGAATCAGTTTCGGAAAATGTACACCTAGAATGCTCCTTAGGAGAAACAATGTCAGCTCTGGAGGAAGGTCCTTTTGATGCATCAGTCTTCTTTTTTTTTTTTTTAATTTTATTTTTTTGCATTTTTTTAATTTAATATAACTGAGTGAAAATATACATTCCCATATAAATTTACATGCCCACCTATATGCAGCTTCCACTTCTCTCCCTGTCTGGTGACAGCACATTATTCCTCTCTGCTCCATACATATCTCATCCTCCCAACAGCCTTCTTTCCCCTCCTCTCCACCCACTCTCCTTCCTCCAGCCAGAGGTCAGCAGGAAGATATCCTATAGATGTATAGAACTTATAAAGTGCATCCAGTATATGGTCACTCTAAATTGCCAAGTCCAATCCACTCGTGTCCAAAGAGTGGACCTTCGTTATGATTTATGGGCAAGGGCAGCATCAGGGCCGGGGGCCTTGATCTGGGAGCATCTCAGCACAGGACCTGCAGGTCCAATGGATGAGCATGACTACTGATAGTATGAGCATACTGCCGTTGTATCGTTGCCACTTCTTTTGTGTGTGATGCTGATGTTTTCTTTATTCCTTTTACTTTCCTACGCTGAGTCCATTTGTCTGTGGATTTTCTTTTCTTTCATTGTTACAGATATTGTGTTTACTGAGTTTTTATGATTTTCTTCACTTTATTCTAAAGAGGTTTGTTAACTTTCTTTGTGGCTGTCTTGAAATTTACTCTTGTCTTCCTAAGTTTGAACTAGTCTTTTATTACTAGACATTGCCTTAACTTCATCCACACTGGAAAGTTCTACACATGCACTATGTATTCCCCTTTTTATTGTTTTGATGTTGTCATCATTTACAGACTGACATCTCTGTTTGCCTATTTGAAATATTTCAGCTTTGTATCATTGAGATTTTTTTTTACTTTTTATTAATTACAATAAAAGAATAAAATTTCTAACATCTATCAATTAAGTCATCTATGATAAACCCTCAACCCCCACCCGCCCATGTAGCCAACACAGTCATTTTCTTCTATGGGTAACTCTCTTGTTAAGTCCTTATAACGGGGATCTCATACAAAATTTGTCCTTTTGACCCTGATTGATTTCACTCAGCATGATCTCCTCCAAATAAGACCATGTTATGAGATGTTTTCTAAAATTGTCATTGTTTTTTATCATAGCATAGTGTTCCATTGAGTACATGTACCATAGTTTGCTTCATCTGTTGATGGACATCAGGGTTGATTCCAACTTTTTGCTACTGTGGATTGTGCCTCAACAAACATTCGTGTACATGTGTCTGTTCATGTGATAACTTGTTTCTGAAGAATGAATTCTGAGCAGTGGAATTACAGGATCAAATGGTATATCAATCTCTAGCTTTCTAAGGAAGCGCTAGACTGTTTTCCAAAGAGGTTGTACTATCTTGCAATCCCACCAGCAGTGTAGGAGAGTTCCAATTTCTCCACAGCCTCTCCAGCATTTGTTGTTTTGTGTTTTTTGGATCACGGCCAACCTTGTTGGGGTGAGACGGTATCTCATTGTAGTTTTGATTTGAGTTCCTTTAATAACTAATGATCATGAGTAATTCTGCATGTGTTGTCCGGCTGCCTGGATATCCTCTTTAGAGAAACGTCTGTCCATCTTCTTCCTTCGTCCATTGCTTAACTGCATTACTTATCCTTTTCTTGTTGACATTTTGTAATACCTTATATATTATGGAGATCAGACGTCGGTCTGACATACAGTTGCCAAATATTTTTTCCAATTCTGTAGGTGGTCATTTAATTCTTTTGATGAAGTCTTCAGATGAGCAAAAGTGTTTGGTTCTTAATAGTTCCCATTTATCTATTTTCTCTTCTGATGAATGTGCTTTGTCAGATTTTGAAGTCTGTCTATATTGTATAATAAAACTTCCACTGTTGATCCTATTTGATCTTGGATGAGCTTATCGTTTCAGATTTTATATTTAGGTCTTTTATCCAATTTGAGTTGGTTTATGTATAAGGTGTGAGATACCGGGCTTGTTTCAGTTTTTTGCAGATAGATATCCAATTTTACCAGCCACTTGTTAAAGAGACTATTCTTACCCAATTTAAAAATCTTAGGGCCTTTGTTGAATACCAGCTGTTCATACGAGGGTGGTGGCATCTCTGGGGTCTCTACTCTGTTCCATTGGTCTATATGTCTCTTTTTGTACCAGTACCCGGCTGTTTTGACAACTGTGGCAGTGTAATAAGTTCTAAAGTTGGGTAGTGAGAGGCCTCCCGGTGTGTTCTTCTTCTTCAGTAGTGCGTTAATTTATCCAGGGCTTCTTCTCTCTCCCAACAAAGTTGATTTGTTTCTCCATCTCATTAAAACATGTCTCTGGGATTTGTATTGGGATTGCATTATATAAGTAGACTGCTTTGGGCAAAATAGACATTTTCACAATGTTCAGTCTTCCTATCCATGAGCAGGGCAGATTACTCCATTTATGTAAGTCTCTCTTAGTTTCTTGTAGTAAGGTCTTGTAGTTCTCTTTGTAAAGATCTCTTATTTCTCTAGTTAGAGTTATTCCTAGGTACTTTATCTTCTTGGGGGTTATAGTAAATGGTATTGATTTGATGATTTCTTCATTAACAGTCTCACTGTTGTTATAAAGGAATCCTACTGATTTACTTATATTTATCTTGTATCCTGATACTTTGCTGAACTCCTCTGTTAGTTCCAATAGTTTACTTATGGATTCCTTTGGATTCTCTGTATAAACAATCATATCATCTGTAAATGGGGAGATTTTTACTTCTTCACTGCCAATATGGATGCCCTTTATTTTTTTGTCTTGTCTAATTGCTCTGTCTAGAACTTCTAGCATGGTGTTGAATAGAAGTGTTGAGAGTGGGAATCCTTGTCTAGTTCCCATTCTCAAAGGGAGTTCTTTCAGTCTTTTGACATTCAGTTGGCTTTGCATAGATGTGGCTGATTACATTGAGGAATTTCCCATCTGTTCTTATTTTTCAGAGAGTTTTAAGCATGAACAGGTGTTGAACTTTGTCAATTGCCTTTTCTGCATCAATTGAAAAAATCAGGTGATTCTTATCTTCTGTGTTATTAATGTGTGTTATTAATTACATTAATTGTTTTTCTGATGTTGAACCAGCCTTGTGTCTCTGGAATGAAACCAACTTGATCATGATGAATGATTTTTTTTTATATGCTGTTGAATTCTATTGGCTAGAATCTTGTTGAAGATTTTTGCGTCTAGGTTCATGGGTGACATTGGTCTGCAATTTTCTTTTTTTGTAGGGTCTTTCCCTGGCTTTGGTATCAGGGTTATTCTGGCTTTGTAGAATGAATTTGGGAGTATTCCATCTTTTTCTGTGGTGTGAAATAGCCTCAATAGTACTGGAGTTAACTCTTTTCTAAAAGTTCCGTAGATTTCTCTGGTGAAGCCATCTGGGCCAGGATTTTTTTCGGTTAGTATATTTTTGATGACTTTTTCAGTCTTCTTCCTTAATGATATATTTATTAAGTTGATCTACTTCTCCTGGTGATAACCTTGGTGAGTGATATGAATCTAGGAATTTGTCCGTTTCCTCTAGGTTTTCAAAGCTGTTGGAGTACAGCCTTTCATAGTATTCTGTTATGATATTTTTTATTTCAGCTGGGTCTGTTGTGACATCTCCCATCTCATTAGTTATTCAGGTTCTTGGTTTCCTCTCCTGCTTTTCTTTTGCAAGTTTAGCCAGTGATTCATCAATTTTGTTGATCTTTTCAAAGAATCAGCTTTTGGTTTTGTTAATTTTTTCAATTGTTTTTCTATTCTCTAATTCATTTAGTTCTGCTCTAATCCTTATAATCTGTTTTCTTCTGGTGACTGAGGGGTTCTTCCGCTGCTCTCTTTCTACTTGTTCAAGGTGTAAGGTTAATCTTTAATTTGGGTCCTTTCTTCTTTCCGGATGTATGCAGTTACAGAAATAAACTGACCTCTGAGCACTGCTTTTGCTGTATCCCATAAATTCTAGTAGGATGTGTTTTCATTCTCATTTGAATCCATAGATTTCTTTATTTTGTCCTTATTTTCTTCTATAGCCCAAGGCTTTTTGAGCAAAGTGTTGTTCAGTTTCCATAAGTTTGAATTTCTGCCTATGAATTTTCTGTTATTGATTCCAACTTTTATAGCTCTGTGGTCTGAGAAGATAGTTTGCAGCAAATCAATGGTTTGGATTTTGTAGAGAATTGCTTTATGACCTAACACATGGTCTATTCTGGAGAATTTTCCATGTACAGTGGAGAAGAAGGTATACTTATCTCCTGATAGATGCAAAGATCTGTATACGTCGATAAGGTCAAGTTGGTTGATTGTCTCAGTAAGATCTTCTGTATCTTTACTGAGGTTTTTTTTTTAGATGATTTATGCATAACTGAAAGGGGGGTGTTGAAGGTTCCAACAATTATTGTGGAACGATCTATCTCATTTTTCAGTATTGTCAGTATTGGTTCAATGTATTTAGGTGCTCTGGTATTGGGTGCATAAATATTTAATACTGTTAAGTCCTGCTTGAGTATTGAACCTTTGAACAATAAATAGTGACCATTGTTGTCCACAATCGTGGATTTTACATTAAATTTATTCTACCTGAGATTAGTATTGCCACACTTGCTCTTCATTGTGTATTGTTAGCTTGATATATATTATTCCAAGCTTTAATTCTCAATTCATTCATGTCTTTAAGTCTAAGGTGTGTTTCTTGTAAGCAACATATAGACAGGTCGTATCTTTCAATCCAGGATGTCACTTGCTGTCTTTTTACTGGAGTGTTCAGTCCATTTACATTCGATGTAATTATTGATAGGTATGTGCTTAGTGCCATCATTTTAATGTAATTACTTTCATGTTGATGTTTTCTATATTGCTCTTTTTTCTGTTCTGGGCATTCTTCTTTATGAGTTGTTGTTTCACTGTTGGTTTTGTGTTCATTGAGACTCCTGTGTTGCATTTCTTATTTTGATACAATGCACTGTTAATCTGCTTTATGGCTACATGTATTATCCCCCTTAACATACTAAGACTAAACTCAATTTTAACTACTTCATAACTCTAAAACTTCCTCTGCATCTAAAACAACTATAACTACTGTAGTGTATCCCACTTTTAATGCGATGGTATTATAGTTGTCATGATATGATCACGGATTCCCTTATTACAATACTGTAGCTTTGAGGAAGTTTTGTGACTTCCTTAATTGATTAGAAATTTGGATGAAGTGTCCTGAATTGTCACCTAAAACATACATTTAGGAAAGAACTTCTTCGAATATTTCATGTAATTTTCGTTTAGTTTTTATGAAGTCTCTAAATTTCTCTTTATTTTTAAAAGTCTTAATTTCACCATTATATTCAATAGACAATTTTGCAGATAAATAATTCTAGGATGGAATTTTTTCTCATTCAGGGCTTTGAATGTGTCTACTGTTTTCTAGCCAACATTGTTTCAGCAGAAAAATTGGATGAAAGTCTACAGGGTTTCCCTTGGAGTGTTAGTTTTACTTTGAGCCCTGCTGCCTTCAGAAGCATCTGTTTATGTATAAGCTTATTAAGCTTGATTATACTATGCCTTGGCATGTTTCTTTGGGGTCTAGATTTTGCAGTATTCAATAAACATCTAGGATATCTATGTTCTCTTTGTTCATTATCTCAGGAAATTTTTTTGTCAGCATCTCTACAGCAATACTCTCTATGTTGTCATTAATCCTCCCTTGTTCAGAAACTCCAGAAACTCCAATTAAACATAAATTATTTCTCTTCATGGAATCCCACACATTTCTTAATGCATCTTCATTTTTCTTTTCTCTGATTTTGCCTCCTAAGTGCTGGTTTTTAGTTACTCTGTGTTCTAGGTCACTGAATCTAACTTCCATCTGTTGAATCCTACTCTTTGTTATTGATCTGATGTATTTCAGATTATTCATGTTCCATCAGTTCAAATAGCTGACCAAATTTTTCATTTTGTTCTGTTGAATTTTGTTTAATCCATAGGAGGGTTCTATATAGAAATCTTTTGTATTCAACCTCTGGTAGATACAGAAAGTCTTCTTCATCTGGGAAATTTTTTGAATCTTTATTTAGGGAATTTTCTGGAACATTTGAAGACTGCTTCTTTAAATGATTATTTATGGCCTGCTGCCTGCATGCCATCTAGATCCTGTTTGATTTCTCTGTTATTGGAGCTAAGAGAATTGTTGGTCACCAGCTGTCTCAAATACTCTAGTGATTTACCCCTGGTGGATTCTCGAGGGTGGAAGACTCTGCTTATTGGGTGGCAAAGAGGCTGCTCTACTTATGGAGAATTTTTCACCTAGGTTTTTACCTAGTTGATGCTACCTTGTATGCTAGACTTCAATTTCTGTCTGAAGTTGTTGATTATCTAAGTGAAGAATTCCCTTTAATATCACTTGTAAGCTTGTTTTGGTATTTGTGAATTACCTTAATTAGCACCTTTTGCAATGTGCTGATTTTGCCATCATATTTGAGAGACAGTTTTCCAAGATATCTTATTCTTAGTTGGCATTTTTTCTTTAAGTTTTTTATGAATATCATCCCATAATCCAAGAAGCTCGGCTATATGAAGAAGAGTGGAGCATCAGGATTAGAGGAAGACTCATTAACAGCCTGTGTTACACAGATGATACAACCATGCATACTGACAATGAAGAGAACTTGAAGTGTTTAGTGATGAAGCCTAAAGATAACAGCCTACAATGTGGATCACAGCTCAACATAAAGAATGAAGAAAAAAATCACAAATGGATCAATAAGCAATATTATGATGAACAGAGAAAAGACCAAGGTTGTCAAGGATTCCATTTTACCTGGGTTCACGATCAACACCTATTGAAACTGCAGTCAAGAAATCAAATGATGTGTTACAGTGGACAAATCTGTTTCAAAAGCCCTCTTTATAGTGTTGAAAGTGAAGATGTCACCTTGAAGGCTATGCTGTGCGTGAGGCAAGCCATGGTATTTTCCATCATCTCATATGCATGAGAAAGCTGGAAAAATAATAAAGAAGACAAAAGAAGAATTGATGCCTTTGAACTGTGGTGCTGGAAGAGAATACCAAATATACCATAAGCTACCAAAAGAACAAACAAATTGGTCTTAGAAAAAGTACAACTAGAATCCTCCTTAGAAACTAGGATGGTGAGACTAGATCATACATGTTATCAGGCAGTATCAGTCTCTGGAGAAGGACAGCACGCCTGGTAGAATGGAGGGTCAGTGAAAAACAAGAAAACTCGCAAAAAGATGGATTGATACAGTAGCTGCAACAATGGGCTCAAGCATAGCAACAACTGTAAAAGTAGCAAGGACCAGGCAATGTTTCATTCTGTTGTGCATGGGGTTGCTGTCTTGGTCACTATAACAAAAATAGCAGAAGTACATGGCTCCAACAAAGAGAAGTTCACTCTCTCATCGTTCTATACGCTAGAAGTCTGAGTTCAAGGTGCTCGCTACAGAGAAAGGCTTTCAATCTCTGTCAGCTCTGGGAGAAGATCCTTGTCATCAGTCTTCCATTGGTCTGGGAACATCCCAGTGTAGAAACCTCAGGTTCCAAAGACACGCGCTGCTCCTGGTACTGTTTTCATGGTAGTATGAGGTCCCCCTGTCTCTCTGCTCAACATTGCAATTGTATAAATTAGCATGAAAATTATAAGGTCAGCTGAAGAGGAGGAAAGGAGATGTACGGGGCTAAAAGGGAAAAACAAAAGATATAAGAAAAAGAAAAAAGCAAATAAAAACCGGTGATATGACTGAAGCCAATAGGTTGGGCCAGCATGCACTCAGGGGGTGGTGACCACTTGGGTCTCTATCCAAGCAGTATAGCCTGGCCTGTAAGGAAGGGATAGAGGTGGTGTAAGGTACAGAAGGTTGAGGGTTAGGAAAGTATGTTTCTCTGGTTACTGGGAGCTCCTGTCTCCTTTTGAGAGCTTCATGAAGTTACTTTTCCATATTTTCTGTCTGGAGCCCTTGATGCTTTTGTTTCAAGACAGTTGTTCTGTGTCTTATCAGTTAGCAGAGAACCTCCACTCCAAATCTCTCTTGATTTTCATTTCCCATCAGTTTCTTCCTCTATTTGGTGTCTCATCTGGTTCTTTATCCTTTCATTTGATGCTAAGTATTCCACAATTGACATTTATATCCATTTTACTTAGCTTTTCAGGCCTTCACTGTAGAAGTCTGATGTAGTGTGTTGGTCCATAGTGCCATATTGGCTCAGGCTCCCAAAATTGCTAATCTTTTCTTTCTAGTTTAAAGTCAAATTTACTTAAGTTCCAAAAGGTATCATGGTTGCAGGATCAGAGGCCACCTTATAAATGAATATTGGTTGATCTCAGAAAAATAGGAGGGCAGGGCTCAATCCGTCATGTTAAGGTTAGATCACTGGTTAATGTTCTGTTCTTTCTCTGCCTCTTGTCTTTATCAAACCGATGCTGCCAAGTTGATTCCACTTTATAGTGACCCTATAGAGCAGAATAGAATTGCTCCATAGCATTTCAAAAGAGCGCCTGGAAGATTTGAACTCTGACATTTTGGTTAGCAGATGTAGTGTTTAACCACTATACCACCAGGGTTTCCTCTGCTCTTTATAAACTTCATTATAACCAACCTATTTGAGCCATTGGCTTTTATTGGAATCAGAATGGTCTCCCTTACATGCATATATAATAACTGTTCAAAGTAAAACATGTTTAATCAAATCAGAGTTTTTATTACTTTTAGCTAAACAAACAGATACATAGACAGACACTGTTCTGGACTGAATTGTGTCCCTAAAAATATGTGTAATAAATCCTAGCCTTTAAGCCTGTGGTTATAATCCCAATGGGGAAAGGAGTTATCTGTTTTCAGGCACAATTCATACTCATGTAGGCTATGTTTTATATAGATCTCTTTTGAGATACAAGAGAAATTAAACAAGCAAGCAAGCAGAGATGAGATAAAATGGATTCAAGACAATAGACATCTCCAAGGAACCAGGAAGCCAAAGTGAAAGAGACAAGGGCCTTCCTCCAGAGCAGATGAAGACAGAAAGCCTTCCCTCAGTGTCAGCAACCTGAATTCAGACTTTTAGCCTTCTAAGCTATGAGAAAATAAATTTGTTTGTTTAAACCACCAGTTTGTGTTATTTCTGTTACAGTAGCATTAGATAACTAAAAAAGACACATAACTTGTACTAGATAGTCAACACAAAATTGAGAATAATCTAAGTTTGACTGCCATTTCTCTCATATTCCATGATTGCAAATTCTGACAGAAATCAACACTGTAATTCTATAAATTAATAAAAAAATTATAATCTGAACCAAAATGTAGAACACTGACAGTTAATTGGCTGTTGATGATTAGAGCACCATAGAATAGAAAACAATGAAAAGTGAGGTTTTGTAATTTCTTAAACTACGTAGAAACAATATAACAAACTGGCCAAGTGAGTTAAAGCTATCTTCACTTGAAGAATCTATAACCCCATTCCTCATAATAAAATACATGACAAATTACACAGCAGCTGTTTTGCACTGTCCACACATAACTAAGTTCAAAATATGTGTTTCTGGTAAATTGAGAAGGAACATTTATAGGTAAGATGTAGTTTCTTAAAAGCTACTCTGGGTGCATGCTTTTTTTTTTTTTTTTTAATATACTGGGAAAAACTAAAAACTGTTCCCTAAGTTGCTTATGAAAATTGAGACACACAGTAAAATTATCAGTTCTATTCAAGATTGCTTTTTATGGGATGTATTTATTTTTTTCTATGGCTAAATGAGCTATAATACTCCCCTACCTAAAAATTCTTGATGCTGTTTGGAAAAGCTTCAGAAACATTAAAGTTGCAATGTACAAAACAAGACTTTTTATGACCGCTTATTTAACACTAAACCAAAAACCAAACCAAATCCACTGACTTCAGGTAGCTTCTGACCCACAGTGAGTCCTAGTTTCCCACTAATTGTGCTATTTGTTCAGTGGATTTCTTTCCTTCAGAAACATTTTCCAGAAATGATGGCTGGAAACATATTTGAACCAAAAAGACATTGCAAAGTCCTGTGCTTTTAGTAGGAAATATCTTGACAATCTCCATAAACGTGTCTTCTAAAAAATAATAATTTGTTACAAACAAGCTTGGCCTAACAGCTAGAGAAATTGTAAATTTTCTGGTCTCAGATTTGGGTGGTTGTTATAGCAGATAAAGAGGATGTACTGGTGGTCTCTCCAATAGGAGACTAACTGTGACATAAGACCCTGGATTTAACTAGGAAGAAGACTGTGTTACAAGGCCTACTACCTTGGGTTTCTAATGCTTCCAAGACAAAATACCACAAACTAGGTGGCTCATAAGGAAAGAAATGTATTTACTGTCTTAATTTTGAAGACTGGAAATCTAAGATTAGGGTGTTGACCATGTTGATTCTTTCTGAGGCTTTGAGGGAAAAACTGTTCCATGTATCTCTCCCAGCTTCCAGTAGCTCCAGGAACATTTTGGCTTGAAGCTTAGCATCACCTGAGCATATGTTATTTTAGCCCCTGGTTAAATGCTTTCGTGAAGCATCCTATTATAATCCTGCTTGCTCATTTGACAATCTGGTCTTTTGCTTAGGAAAAATCCATTTATTTTAGCTTGCAAGCTTGGCCCTTACTTTCCCTCTTCCATTTGCCCTCTGCAGCCACATTAATTTACCACTTCTTTTAAATGTCTCCTTCAACTCTTCCTAAGTGACTTGTTTTCTGAACTTTCATCACCTAGGACATCCTCCTCTAAGTAAGAGGTGAGCCAAAGACATTTGACCTATCTCAGATGAAACCCTAGTGGTGTAGTGGGTTAAGTGCTACCGCTGCTAACCACAAAGTCGGCAGTTCAAATCCACCAGGCACTCCTTGAATACTCTGGGCATCAGTTCTACCCTGGCCCCTAGGGTTGCCATGAGTCAGATTTGACTCGATGGCACTTGGCTTGGAGTTGGGAACGTGAAGCCAGGTTGCTTTCTGACATGTCTACAAATCTAACATTTAGTCATGCTGGTCATACTTGCTACTGATTATGCTAATTTGGCAAAAACATTACTATTCCAAGGCCATGTGAGGCACAAAGTTAGGAGAAGAAAGCAAGTGAAGTATCCACTACACCACCAAGGTTTACAAAATATACCCCTCTAGGGTATATTTTGTGCAAACTGGAATGCTCAGATTATTTCCAATAATACCAAAACCTAAAACTACAGAATGCCTATTTAAAATGAAAATACTTGACTCAATTTTCACTGGCTAAGAATTCCAGAATCTACAGTCTAGCTAAATGAGCTTTATTTCTACAGCAAAGCTAGAGTGAGAGGTGCCTGTTTAAAAATGAAAGCATTTGACCTGACCTTCACCGGCTAAGCATTACCAGATCTGCCGTCTATCCAATTTCTGAACAACAGGACTTAATTCTGTAATCACCAAAGGAGTCTTTTCCCATTTCCTGGGGCATCTGACACCGTTCTTTACAGCTCTCCAAAGGGAGGTAGAACTTTTAGTACTATTTCTCACAAGGAAGTACATATAAAAATTAAGCACTGCTGGGGAGAGAATAGTGCAAAACAGAGGCAGAGACACACCAGTCTGGGTGTCTAGTGAAGTTTATTTGAAGAGTAAAAGAGTGGGGGTCTTAGCCAAGAGTTTCTTAGCCCACTGCTGGCCAGTAGGACAAGTTTTACATGGTTTTAAAGCTTCAGTGAGGTAGCGTGGGATGAGGAGACTTGTTGTTTGGTAAGGGGAGAATGTTAATTAAGAAAGGAGAGAGGGTTGCAAGAAATTCCAGTAAGGTGATTTACGGTCTGATAAGGAAGAAATGTTGATCAGAAGGGGGAGTGTGTAAGGTTTGTTTGATAAAGGAAGATCTTTGGATGGTTTATGCTAAAGCCTCTCTGAAATCCTGGGATATGACAGAAGAAGATGGCTTATGTTAAACCTCTCTGAAATCCAGGGACAGTGTCCCCTCAACTGCTACATAGCTTATTGTTATGAATTGAATTGTGTCCTGCCCAAAATGTGTGTAGCAATTTGGGTGGGCCATGATTTTCAGTATTTTGTGATTGCCCTTGATTTTGTGATTTTCCTGTGCAGTAGATCCTAATCTCTGCCTGTGGTTTATAGACTGGATTATGTTAAAGAGGATTAGGGTGGGATTGTAATACCTTCCCTAAAGTCACCTCCCTGCTCCACTGTAAAGAATATTTTCCTGAAGTGTAGCTTATACCACTTTTTATCCTACGAGAGATAAAAAGAAAGGGAAGAAAGCAGAGAGAAACTAGAGTCAATCAAAAAAACAATACTAGGAGCACAGTGTGTGCTTTACATCTGGGATTCCCGTGCTAAGATGCTGCATAAACAAGGAAAGACTGATGCAACACAAGGTCTTCTTTCAGCAACAACAAAGAAAGTCTTCCCCAGGAGCTGACACCCTGAATTCAGACTTGTAGCCTACTGGACTGTGTAATATGATCTTTGCTAAAGCCATTCACTTGTGATATTTCTGTTAGAGCACTACCAGATAACTAAGACAAGTTGCATTATTTCTTTAGCATGTACACTTGTAAACCAGATTTAACTAGCTTGAGCCACACCCTAGCACTTAGAGGACAACGAAAATGAGAGAGTAGTTTCTTGGTCTGAGCTTCTCTCAAGTGAGCCATGCCCATCACCATCACCATCACCTAAGGTTTTGTTTGCTCATGGCAGAGTAGTGCCTGGCTGCCTTGGCTAAGAACAACAGGCTCCACCCTGCTCCCCATGAGACTGCTTTGTCATTGCAAAGCCACATTGGAAAAGGTAGAGGATTTTCAACTGGACAATATCTCGCAGAATTGTTCTGATTATAGCGCTCCAGCCTGGGTACGGCCACATCTTCCTTCCCAACTCACTCTATTCCACAATGAGCAAGCAGCAGCTCCCACTGCAACTAGTGCAAAGAATTTACCACCAGGGATAGTATCAGGTGTTGTAACACCTCCTTTTAGCTTGGATTTGGGGAAGGAAAATGTGAAAAAGTCACAAAGTAGATGTGGTGGAAGACTAGTAGTCATAGAAAAAAATGACTCTACTGGGGTGTTTTAGTGGGTGGGAATTAGGGAAACAGTTCACAAAATGAGGAGAAATGTAATTATTTTGCATAAACATTTTCTGTTATTTTTGTGAGTGATCTTATCTTCCTATTGTTACCAGACAAAACTCCGGATTCTTGTTACCTGACCCCCTGCCAAAAAGCCAGTCTCTGAGACAGGTGTTTGGGTGAGTGATCAAAGTCTTCTTTATTATTTTTATTAACCATGTTTGCTGGCAAAAAAAAAAAAAAAACAGGTAACAGACAACAAGTTCTTCCTCCAGGCCTGTCTGAATTGGTCAAGTTTTAGAGAGTAAGCTACATGCTGCCCCAGCACAGAGTAGGCAGGGTCCAGAAAGCAATGGGAGCAGTTGTCTGAGAGAGCAGGCCCCCGGGGGTGGTATATACACATCAAAAGCTGGGGTCCAGATGCTCTCAGCTGTTTCCAGCTAGCTGGTACATTTATTCAGTGTCTCCACTTGGGTTGATATATCTTAAAAAGCTGCACAAACTTCAAAGATTGCTTTCTCGGTGGCTCCTGTCAATTAATGTGTGACTTCCTGGGCCAGAACTTAAGTGGAGGAAGCCAGAAGTTTTTAAGACAGAAGAAAAGACAAGTAAAAAGTCAGTTTATGAAGGAATTAAATCTTATCTATTTTAACTTCCCTCCTTAAAATTGTAGGGCCCGAATGCTTCCCCCCTGTTTCACAATAGTTGCTAAAATATTTACATGCTTATTTCTGAGACTCTGGTATCATAGGAAGGGATGAATTTGTAACCAAAAACTTAAGTGGAGTTCATGCTGCCTGCTGCAAACAGCCAATCATTGAGACAGGGGTGAGATGAGAAGCAAGATGTTTTATTATACACCGGTACATAGGAGACATAAGGGATAGATTCTACAAAGTCCGTCTCCCCAAAATGGAGACTAAGCCAATTGTTGTTGAGTCAATTCTGAGTCAAAGTGACTCCAGCTGGAGGTTTTATAGAAAAGGAGATAAGGAATCTGTAGAATGTCAAGTCTCCTTTAGGTGGTCATAAAGATCATGTCCTAGATGCACTGATCTCTTCAGTGGTACTTTGGGCCTGGAGGTGGTCTGGGCTTTTATATAGATTCTTGGTCACAAGGCAAATTCCTTTGCTTTTCTTTTATGGTTTTCAGATTACTATCCTTTGTTTTTCCACAGTCCTAAACAGAGCATAGATTAATTTTTAAATTAAGAGAAACTAAGGGAAGCAAAGGACTCATGCTTGGGTAAATGTACTTGGAGACACAATTAAGAAACAAAATGGTGTAGCCAATTATTGTACATTGCCTCTTCCAAAAGGCAGGAGGGAAGAAGGCAAAAGATCTTTTAACAGACATACTAATCAGAATCTCAATAGACATAATATACTTCACAATTAAGTGACAGAGATCTGAAACCTAGAATTACTTCAAGCAGAATTTTCCCAAGTTTTTTAATCTCCAAGATTAGGTACTGTTAGATCTTTTTGCTCTGTGAACTCGTTGTATATTAAACCAGGCCACCTGAGATAACCTGTATTCCCTCTTGTCTGGCAATTACCCACCCTTAAGTGGCAAGTAGGTTTGGGGCTTGGTGTGACTGGTTAGGAGAAGGGAGATTTTCATTTACATATAAATCTTGACCAAAGCTACTTTGAAGTGGGATTGAGACACATTGCCTACCTCTGTGGTGCTGGTGTTACATAAAGGCAAAATTTCTTTACACATTCATTTTATCATCATCTGTTAAACATGTAGTATTGTCTTCACTGTTCTAGATACTGACTCCACAGCAGTGCATGAAACAGACTGAGTGCCTATTCCTATAAAGTTTATATTCTTTATCAAACAATGATAAGTACTATAAAAACTAAATCAAGTGTAATGTGGTAGTGATATGTGGGTATGCAACCAGTCCAGAAATATTAAGATCACCTACCTCTAGTACCAGTTTGTGGGGGAGATAACAAATCTCAATTCACATGCCAGTTGCGTCCTGTAGAAATCTCAGCTTCTTTTCTCTGTCCGGTTCGTAACCCTGCCGCACATGCGGCCTTTCTGTCTCTCATGGCTTGCCATGTAGGGATAAGTCAGTGGGTACTATCCAAAAGTTTGGGAGTTCACTTGATCCCCTCTACCTCTACTTCAGACTGGGAGAAGAAAACCAATACTGCAGTCAAGTTCAACTTGTAGCAACTCCATAAGCAGGGTAGAACTGCCCTATGGTTTCCAAGACAGTAATCTTGGTGGAAGCAGACAGCCACATCCTTCTCCTGAATCACTGACCTTCCACTTGGCAGCTGAGCACTTGTACCACGAAGACTCCCTCACTTCAGACCAGTCAGCTCCAAATATAGGATTTTTCTCTACCCCTTAGGGAGAAAAGAGTCCACATAACTCTCTTCACTTTAGATTTTCTGGCTCCCCCACTTCTTCTGGATCAGATAATTTACTGGAGTGACATAGAAATTATGGAAAGGATATCATACCTGCAATAACAGACTAATATAATAAAAACGATACAAATAACAAGACTATACAGTAAGGTCTAGGAGGGGTCACAGCCAGGAGCTTTCATATCTGAAGAAGACTTGTTACTCTTTCCCGTGCATGCTCACCAACCAAGAAGCTCCCTGATCTTCTGTTTTCCAAGGTCTATAATGATCTCACCACATGGCCTCCATATATTACATACCTTGCAAGATTTAGTTAGCATCAAGTCCCCAGACAGGGTCCCTCTTGGGCTATTCATCTTCCAGTCATGAGCCTCAAGTGTTGGTTCAGCTCTTAGGAACCAAGACGATAGGCAAAATGGCTTTCTACAGGTTAACCCCATACCTCTCCGGTGTTACTTTACCTTGAGTGATCAGAGAAAGATCTGTGGTGAGGTAATACTTGGGCAGCTCCTCAATGACATGATGAAGTCTGCAGATGTAGAGGAAGAACTTTCCAGGAGCAAAGATGCGTGCAGAGACTCAAAGGCAGAACCCCTTCTCAGTTTTTCCAGAAGTAGCAAAAGTAAACCCCTTTGGCTGCAAAATGATAAAACAAGGTTGAGCAAATTTGAGCAGTCTTGTTTGCTGTGGATAGCCCAAAGAGTCACAGCTCTTGAGGAAGGGTGGAGTGCCATTCCAGGAACTACACCAGAGACAGTCAAAGTAGCAGAAAGAAGTGTGCTATACAGAGCATTCTAACTGAGCCAAGGTATCTGTTAAAGCATCCTGAAGCCATGAGTAACCTATACAATGGCTGTTCATGTATCTAGGGGCCTGGGCCCACACTCCAAAGGAAACTTCCAACCACTTCTACCCCACATTCCTTTAAACCATGCATCTCCTCCACCCTTGGAGAAGATCGTACTTGATTTGTCACCTAAGCACTTATCTAGAAGTCAGAATTTGAGTTTTTCTGTGATAGCCAACCATGTTTTTTGGCTGGCCTACTATTTCTTCATACTTCCTTCTGTTTATGTCATGTCCTTTTAGAGATAATATTACAGACTATCTAGTAATAACATGGGTGTCCGTGCCTTCTCTCTCCCTCCTCATCTTCAATTTTTTTCAATGGGTGTTGTGAATACTCAATAGAAAATGCTAGGATTTGCCTAGAAGTCATAGGATAGGGGGCAAATATTTGACCAGCACTCTCTTACGAAAAATAAAAGTGCTTTCTGGTCTCTTGAGTTTAGAATATATTTAAAGTATAACGAAGGATCATAAATGACTTGAACTTCCAAGTTCAATGTTGGTTGAGATTGGTAATATGGATTGAGTTTCAAGTTTGTACTAGGCATTGAACACACAGTGGAAGCATAAGATCACTACCAGGAGGATGAATAAGGGAAGATATAGAGAGAGATAGAGACAGAGATATATAGATATGAAATACACTTGAAAAAGAGTCAAAGAGAAACAGTGAATTTGCTTCCTTCAAATACACATATGAACAAAAGAATCTAGAACTTAGGGAAGATTTCTGGAGTAGAAATACAGATTTCCAAGCAATGAATTCTAGTCGAGATTCTTGTTTAATTTGAAGTCATTATCTTTCTCTGAATTAAAAAGAGTACTATAATAGTTAAGGTTGTAGGTCAACTTGGCTGGGTCACGATTCTCAGTACTTTGGCAGTGCATGGAGATGTGAATACTTCCATGATGGGATCCATTGTCAGTAGTTAATCAGTTGAAAAGGATTTTCCTGGGAATGTGGCTTGCATCCAATACTGTTGGACTTCCTGGGAAATCCCAGGAGCTTTTGCTTGCTCTGGATCCTGCAGCTGGATCTTTTTTGTTTTACTTCCATTTCTTAGGACTTGAGTTATCAGTTTGTGTGCTGTCTTGTCTGCTAATCATGGGATTGATTCACCAGTCTCCACAGCCCACGAGCCAGAGGCCCGCTGTCTAACCTGTCAGTCTTAGCTTTGCCAGCCTCTATAGCTGAATGAGTCAGGAGAAGCCTCCAGCATGACTCATGGACTTGGGACTGTGCAGACTGCATAAACATATGAACCATTTCCTCAGTATACATTTCTATGTCTATACACTTATATGCTTTACTGGTTTTGCCTAGAGAAATGAAACTGTAATGATGAGTTTTCCAAAAGGATCCTCAAGTATAGTTAGTCATAAAGATGCTGATTTCTCTATTTTCAGTAGTAAAGAGGGCACTGTTAATCCATACCAAGTGGTGTTAATAAAAACATACAAAATATTACCACCAATAGACCAGATGTTGGTGAGAAATGAGGCTGGGGGTGATTGTTTGATACTGTTCTACAATTTTGTCATAATGAGAAGTATAAGGAAGTAGGTTGGTTGGTCCTGCTTTCACTAGACAGAGAAGAGGAAGAAACTGATGTGCTCAGGGTTTCAGAATCAAAGCTAAAGTATTGCATAAACGACCACAAAGTTTCTACTTTTGCCTTTAAAGAAAGCCTTATTTCTTGTAGTAACAGAACTGAAGTTGCTGAAAACCAAACCCCAAGTCTTATCATAAGGATGGCTGAGTTATAATACCAACTGAATTTCTAACCTTGAGTGGTATCTGAAGCTGCAGTGAGGGCATTAAGTAGGAAGAAGTGATATCCTGAAACTTAGGTTGGGGAAATATGGGCAGATAATCAGGAAACTTGTTGCGCTAAGCCCCAAATTCTGTTGAATCACTCCTGCCAACAGAACTAATCCTTTCACTTTCATCTGAAGAGATTTCTCCATCTTTGTCTGCTAAGAAACCTTCCCCATAAAACCATTAGCCACAGAGCCTTCCTCTGAGTCGTTGCTTGGGGGATTGCCTAAGGCAGATGTCTTACAAAACAACACTGAATGTTCTAAAAACAGCTTCCTAACACCCATTTTGGCTTCTAGACCTTTCACTAGGCTTAAGCCCTACTGAGCCCAAAAGAGTGAAGTACAAAGTGTGACCCAGGAAGAGGTATGCTACACAACAAAAGAACTGCTTGTCTTTTCTAACTAGTACAAACAAAAGTCTGGTGAATATGTGTAAGAATGGCTATTTGAAGTGTGGGATAATGGGTCAAGGAATATAAAAATGGATTAGTCTGAGCTCATTAATAATGGTCCACTAAGCAGAGATTCTTCATTCAGTGCTTAAACTCCAGAAGTTGGGAAACAATCTAAAGATTTACTTGGCTGGCAAACTGAAGCATGGATTATGCTGTGACCAACATCAAATTTGATTGAAGTACCAGGCTTGCCTTGGTATACTATAGAAGAAGTTATTCAAAGCCTTAAGAAAACTGGAATATTAGAGTAGACGTATCGGTTTAAACTCACAGACCCACATGTGGAGTGACCAGAGCACACCATTTATCACATTGGGAGAAACAAATTAGTGAAGAAAGCCTCAACATCACTGAAGACTGCTGTGATTACTATTTTATATAACTCATGTTTGACAGTGGGAACTGCCCTAACTCAATTAAGACACTGAATTACATTGGAGCTTATTAGATCCCTTGGTATTAGGGGCTAAATGGCAAAGACAAAGACAAGTTGGAAATATTTACCACAATGGACAGCTGAGTCAAAGCAGTAATCTACACAGTGTGACTTGTATAGACTTACTTTATTAGCTACTTAGTCATGGGGTCCCTAGGAGTGAAACACAAAGAAACTCTCCTATTTATTTGATCTATACCTGTAGAAGAAGTCTAGGTTAAGTGAAAAGCAGTCTCATTCAAACAACACAATAGAGAATTGCATTCCCTCAATCATGTTGAGATAGTCCTTCTGAAGAGACGGGTAACTTACCACATCTGGCCAGTGCCACAACCAAAAAGGAGGCACAATGCCCAGTGGATCTCCTTGGACTGTGGAAGCAACATATCCATCACTTGGGTGTGCAGCTCTAGCCTGTGTATCAAGTGATCAAAAAGCTGTTAGTTTTGAGTGAGGCCCAGAATAAGAGAAGGCTCTGAAACAGATGCACAAAGCCATATAAACTGCTCTGCCACTTGGGCCATATAATCTGGCGATCCAATGGTGATTGAAGTGTTGGTGGTAGATAGAGAGAGGTGATATTTGAAGTCCTAGATAGGCCCTTAATGGTGAATCTGAGCACAGACACTTAGGATTTTGAAACAAAGCCCTTCCATATGCTGCAGATAACTAGTGTCCTTTTGAGAAATAGTTTTTGACTTGTTAATGGGCTTTAGTAAAGACTGAATCTTAACCACTGGTCACCAAGTCACCATGTGATCTAAGCTGTCTTATCACAAACTGGGTATGATCTGACACACAAAGCCATAAAGTTGTATGTCCAGAGAAGCATTCCATCATTAAACAGAAGGAGCATATACAAGGTCACACTCAAGTAGGGCCTGAAGGCACAAATAATCTGCAGGAGAAAGTAGCCCAAATGTCCATGGTCTCCGCTGCTGTCACATTACCTTCCATCTCCTGGTCTCATGAGGAGTTCCTTAAGATCAGTTGTCTGAAGAAGGGAAAATTTGTGTCTGATTCACAGATGGTTCTACATAATACGCATGTACCACTCGAAAGTGGACAGTGATGGCACTACAACCTTTTCTGGGAACCCCTTAAAGGACAGTGGTGAAGGGAAATCCTCCCAAATGGCAGAACTTTCAGCAATGCACCTGGCTATTCACTTTGTTTGGGAGGAGAAATGACCAAGTGTGCAACTGTATGCTGATTCATGGACTGGGGCCAATTGTTTAGATGTAAAGTCAGGTTCATAGAAGGAACATGTTCAGAAAATTGGAGACAAGGAGATGTGGGGAAAGAGATATGTGGGTAGCCCTTTCTCAGTGGGCCAAAGAAGTGAAGACATTTGTGTCTTATGTAAATGCTCACCAAAGGAGGATTTTAACAATGAAGTGGCTAGGAAGATGCATTCTGTAGAAACCAGTCATCTTCTTTTTCCACCCACTCTCAATGGGCTCACAAAAAAAGTGGCCATTGTGGCAGGGTTAGAGGTGATGTGTAGGCTCAGCACCATGTACTTCCACTTCCAATTGTACCATCTTGGTTACAGCCACTGTTGAGTGCCCAATCTGACAGAAGCAGAAGCCAATGCTATGTTCCCAATATAGCACCATTCTTCAGTGTTATCAGTAAGCAACCTGGCTGATTACAATAGACTGCTTCTATCATAGAAAGGGCAGCATTTTGTTCTTACTGGAATAGACACCCTGAATATGGATTTGCCTTCCCTGCATACAGTGTTTCTAAAACTACTGTCTGTGGACTTAGAGATGCCTTATCCACCATCATGGTATCATGCACAGCATCTGCTCAGATCACAGCAAATGAAATATAGCAATGAACCTATGCTCATGGAATTCACTGGTCTTTCTATGTTTCCCATCACCCTGAAGCAGATAGAATGATGGAATGATGGAAAGATGGAATGGCCTTCTAAAAACACATTACAATGCCAACTAGGCAGGAATACTTTGTGGTGTTGCAGCAATGTCTTTCAGGAAGCTCTGTATGCACTAAACCAGTGTCAAACACTGTGCTGTTACTCCCATGGCCGGGATTCATAAGTTCAAGAATCAGTGGTAGAATAGGGAGTGGCACCATTCACTATTACCCTGGTGAACCACTCACAAAGTTTTTGCTCCTTATTGCTATGACATTATGTTCTGCAAGTCTAGATGTTTTAGTCCCAAAGGGAAGAATGTTCCCACCTGGAGACAAATCACAGATTCCATTAAACTGGAAGTTAAGAATGCCACCTGGATACTTTGGGCTCTTATGCTAAGCCTCTGGAGCAACAGGCAAAGAAAGGAGTTATTGTATTGGCTGGTGTGATTGATCCTCATTAGCAAAGCAATGTGGAATGATATCACATAATGAAGGCAAAGAAGAGTATGTATAGAATGTAGAGATCCTTTAAGGCATTGCTTATACACCCTTGCCCTGTGATTAAAGTCAGTGGAAAGCTACAGCATCCCAATCCCAACGTGACTGCTAATGGCCCAGACCCTAAAATAATGAAAGTTTGGGTCACCCCACCAGGCAAAAAACCGTAACTAACAGAGGCACTTGTTGAAAGTAAAGGTAATATGGAATGGGTAGTAGAAGGGAATTCTAAGTATCATTTTCAAACATGTAACTAGTTGCAGAAGCACTGTAACTGTTATAAGTATTTCTTCCTTGTACATGTGCATCAAATATTTCTGTTTTCTTCACTTATAAAATGTAAGATGTAAACAGGAATAATACTTTTTCAGTTGTCTGCATGTTAGTTGTATCATGTTTTACACAAGTATCACTTTATACTTGTTGTTATTCAGAGATTATATATGGTTTAAAGAGAAGTGCACAGATACCAGGAAACCCTGGTGGTGTAGTGGGTTAAGTGCTACGCCTGCTAACCAAAAGTCAGCAGTTCACATCCAGCAGATGCTCCTTGGAAACTCTATGGGGTAGTCCTACTCTGACCTCTAGCGTCGGTGTGAACAGTACCAGACTTGATGGCGATGGCTGGGTACACATACCAAGTTGACAAGGGGTGAACTGTGCTCATTAAGACTGTGTATCAACTTGACTGAGCAATGCTCCTTGGTAATTTAGCAGTTGCGGTATAGTTTGTTAGTGTATGATGATGATCACTTCCATGATGACATATGATATAGTATGATCACCTCCAATGCAGGACCTGTTATGAGTAACCAATCAGCAGAATGGGAGTTTCCTTTGGGACACAACCTGTATCCAGAACAGTTGGACTGTGTAGCAAGTTTGGGAGGCTTTTGCTAGTTCTGGATCCTGCAGCTGGTTCCTGTTCGACCTCTGTGTCTTGGAACTTACCTGACTTCTTGCTTGCCATTCTTGGACTTCACCAGTCACTGCATCCTGTGAGCCAGAGCCCTGCTGCCTGAACTTCTGATCTTGGGTTTGCTAGCCCTTGCAGCTATGTGACTCAGGGGAAGCCTCCAGTGTGGCCCACAGACTTGGGACTTTCCAGCTTCAAGTGTATGAGACATTCCCTTTATATAAGTCTTCCTGTATGTACATGTATATGCTGTGCTAGTTTTGCTTCTCTAGAAAACTCAGCCTAAGGTAGATACATACCCAATAAAAGCTAAGAGTTATAAAGTTTTCAGATATTACAATCTGCTTCTGCTCAATTGCTTGCCGGCTGGAACCTTGGTGCAAAACAAGCCTTCTATAAAATGCCTTATAAAGTGTGCGAGGTAGTCCAGTTCAGGACCACTCTTTCTGCTCAGTAATTATCATAGACGTACAACTTGTATTTCTCTAAAGTTGGTCTCTCCTGCTTTTACTGTTTTTTGGTTTTGTTTGGATTTGCTGTTAACACATCTTCCAGGCCCTTCGCTCTCACCCTATGATAGGTCCATTGTTTGGAGTCTGCACAGAAACTTACGTGATGTCTTCAACACCTACCAAGAGGGCCTGCTCATTTGTCTCTTTTATCATATCTTTACCCCACAATTTGAGTCAAGCTGATCAAAGCCATAAGTGTCCCAATGATCACTATTACTAATATACATTTTTTATTGTATTATTTAAAAGGAATCAACACTTTAAAAGGCCTAACTGAAATTGGAAAGAGAAAACAGAAACAATATTTTTAAGGTTACTAATATAATGTACTTATTATAAACCAATGGAAATAATTGAAAGTCTTACCTTTGACCAGTGTATCCTAAAGTCATTGTACATTAAAAGCAAACAAATAAAAAAGCAAACCTGAATGTATAACACATGGAAAACTGTGTCTAATGCAAACTTTTTCATGCTATTTGAGTTGTTTTTGTATCCTCAGTGTCCAGAGAAATCACACGGGATGAGGCATAATGTGGAATAAGGCTTTGTCCACCATTAAAAGGTCACCAAGAGTTGATAATCAAAGATTAATTGTTCACTGACAGATACTTGTAAACAGCTGAAGGGACCTTTGAAGGCAGTCAGTACCTCTTATGCATTATAGCACCTTGGTCAGCAGAGTTTCCCGGGCAGAAACACTTCTTACCACTTATGAATAAATAATCTGAGCTTCCCAACATCCATTTAACTCTAAATAGCAAGATAAAGTAATTGAGGAGCTATCACAAACACAAAAAAAGAAGCTGGAACACCAGAGCATGGAGTTCTTGGCTAATTAAGAATGCATAAGCCCATATTCTCCATGTGCTGCCAGACAGTCAAAAGGAAACAGCAACAGCCATCCACTTGTAGCAGCCAGTCTAAGACTGACCTACACACTTGAAATACGCTGACTTCTACAAACTTAGTCTGAACAGCCTTAGCAGAGGTCTACCGTCACTGATGTCTTAATGCTGTATTGGTGGGCACCAAAATGTCATTTAAACATGGGAATATTACAACTCGAACAGGGGCATCATAATGTTGAATAATAAATGCTTATTAATTAAAACTGTCTTTAGAACTTATTGGCAGTAAAATCTTAATAAGTTGTATAATACTAACATCAAATAAAATTTTAATTTGCTAATATAATCATTATGTTGAGTGACCTTATATGAAAGATTGTAAAAACTTTACTTATGAAACATTTATGGCACCACATAATATTTTTAAGATTATAAGAAAGAGTATGAGGATAGAGAGAACAGAGGGGATAAAAGAAGTGATCTGTCTACACAATGGCCCTGACTTCAATGCATTCTAAAAGCATACTCCCTGAAATCATTGAAAGGGCATCACAGTACCCTCAGCACGTCATAGAAATAGACTTTTCAATACATACGTATGTACAGATAGAAGTAGCAATACGTACGTGTATATACAGATTTATATGTGCATGTGTACGTGTTCATAGAGGACACAGTTATGGATACTTCTCAGACATAACCAAACATCTTTCAAGAATAGTTTTCTGAGTTTGAAGGCTTGGGATCTTAGTCTCACAGGACAACTCAGTCAATTGGCATAACATAGTTCACAAAGTTCATGTTCTGCATCCTAGTGAGGTGAGTAGTTTCCAGGGTCTTAAAAACTTGAGAGTAGCCATCTAAGATACAACTATTGGTCTCTACTCATCAGGAGCAAAAGATAAAGAATGAACCCGAAGTCTCTGAGAAGAAATTATTCTACCAGACTAATAGCCCATACGAGCCATGTCATCATGTACCCTGAGATCAAAAGGACTAGATGACCATTCTGATGAGAGCCACAATAGATGAACCTTGATAAAATAGGAGACAATCATGGAACAGAGCCCAAATTCTTCAGAAGTTCAGACTTACTATACCTGATATGACTAGAGGATTCCCTGAGAAAATCACCCTGAGATACTGTTTAAATCTTGATCTAAAGCTCTTCCCTGAGATCACCTTTCAGTGAAAAAATAGGTTGGCTCATAAAATAAAGATTATTTCTAGTGAGTACTGAATAAGACCAAATGGATGATAACTACTCTGAAGCAAAGATGAAAGGGTAAGGGGACACGGAAACCAGATTCCTGAAAACAAAACATCAGAAGGGAATGAAGGATAGGGTTAAAACAATATGAAAAATATAAAGTATCACTGAACAATTTGCACAGCAACTATTAAATGGGAACATAATTTGCTATATAAACTTCACTGAAAACACAAAATACTGTTTTAAAAAGAAAGAAACTGGTTCATTATGTATGTTCTATATAGAAGTAGCACTCTAGAGACAGCTGATTTGTGTGCAGCAGGGAGACACTTCCCAACTCTTCATGGAGGATACATGATCTCCCTGTGAGTCCCTCTTTCTGGACTTCCTCTTTTCCTATTTACTCATTGCCAGGTAAATGGCTCATTCTTCCAAATAAGAAACTACCAGTAGAAACAAATTATTTGAATGGATAACAGTGGTATTCTAATTTTTCGTGTGTGTGCTGACATGTAGGAAACCAAGTAACACAAATTCTCAAATATGATGTCAGAACTAGAACTATTTGTAAATATTTAAAACATGATATCAGTAATGAGGGAAAAACTGAACCCTCTTTCATATGACGTAGCAGAGTGGTTCAGCAATTTTCTTTCAACGACCATGCAAGAATCCCTAGCAAGACACTCACGTGACAGTAAAGAAGCAGTGGAGAATGAGCTCCTTGCAATGCTGAGGCCCTCCTGGAGCTACATTCTCCTGGGGCAGTCAGAGTCTTCATAGACTGGAGCCTGCAAGATGTACCATCTCACTGAGTTCCAGCTTCCTTGTGTGTTGGAAGATACCACTGTATTTGGGAGGTACAGTTTTGATCATGGAAATGTATACTAACTACAGAGTCAGGAACATGTAAGCAACCCATGTTGTTGTTGTTGTTAGGAACTGTGAAGTTGTTTTGACTCATAGAAAATACACACAACGGAGTAGATATGCCCTATAGGATTTCTTAGCTCTAATCTGTGTAGAGGAGCCCTAGTAGTACAGTAGTTATGCTCTCTGCTCCTAACCAAGAGGTCAGTTATTGAAACCCATCAGCCTACTTAGTGTGAGAAAGATTTGATAGTGTGCTTACATACAGATTACAGTCATGGAAACCCTGTGGAGAAATTCTACTCTGACCTATACAGTCACTGTGAGTCTAATTGGATGGGAGTAGATGTTTGTTTTTCAGTCTTTATGGGAATGAGCCCAGGTGGCAATGGTTAAGAGCTTGGCTGCTAACCAAAAGGTCCTTGGATAGAACTCACCAGTCACTCTGGGGGAGAAAAGACCTGGTGATATACTCTGGCAAAGATTACAGCCTAGGAAATCCTATGAGGCAGTTCTACTCTGTCACATAGGGTTGCTGTGAGTTAGAATGAATGACTCAACAGCACACACTGTCTTTATGCGAGCAGATCACTCGGTCTTTCAGTGACTAAGTGCTTAACCATCGAACTATGGGAAAATATTATACAATGCAAGGAGCATCAGAAGAAGATGGGAGTAATACACAAAGTCACTACCCCAAAAAGAATTGGTCCGTGTTCAACCATTTCAGGAGGTAGCATATCATTAAGAACCAATGGCACTGAAGGAAGAAGCTACACTGAAGACATTGGTGATAAACAGGGCTCCAGGAACTGACAAAATATGAACTGAGATGTTTCAACAAACAGATGCAGAGCTGCAAGAACTCATTCATTATCCCAAGAGATTTGGAAGACAGTTATCTGACCAGCACTGTAAGAGATTCACAGTTGTGCTTGTTACCAAGTAAGATGATCCAACCAAATGCAGAAATTATCAAACAATGTCATTAATACCACACAAAACAAAAATTTTGCTGAAGGTTATTCAAAAGCAACTGCAGCAGTATATAGGCAGGGAACCATCAGATATTTAAGCAGGATTCAGAAGAGGATGTAGAAAGAAGAGTATCGCAGCTAATATCAGCGGATCCTGGCTGAAAGCAAAGAATACCAGAAAGATGTTTACCTGTGTTTTATTGACTATGCAAGGGTACTCAACTTTGTTGATAATAAAAAAATTATGGATAACACTGATAAGACTGAGAGTTCCCAAACAGTTATTTCAGCTCATGAGAAACCTGTACATAGATCAAGAGGCAGCCATTCAAGCAGAACAAGGGATACAATGTAATTTAAGTTAGGAAAGGTACACATCAAAGCTGTATCCTTTCACCATACATATTCAATCTGTATGCCAAGCAAATAATACAAGAAGCTGGACTATATGAAGAACAGGATGTTAGGACCGGAAGAAAACTAACGACCTGCATTATGCAAATTATAAAACCTTACTAGCTGAAAGTGAAAGGACTTGGAGCACTTACTGATGAAGATTTAAGACTGCAGACTTTGATATGGACTGCACCTCAACATCAAGAAAACCAAAGTCCTCACAACTGGACCAACAGGCAACATCATGATAAATGGAGAAAAAGTTGGAGTTGTCAAGGATTTTGTTTCACTTGTATCTACTATCAGTAGCTATTTAAGCAGAACTTAAGAAATCAAAAGACACGTTGCATTGGGCAAATCAGCTACAAAAGACCTTTCAAATGTTGAAAAGCAAAGATTTCATCTTGAAGACTAAGATGCACTTGAACCAAACCCTAGTGTTTTCAATTGCCTTGTATACATGTGAAAGCTGGATGATTATTCAGGAAGACCGAAGAGAATTAATGCCTTTGAATTGTGCTGTTAGAGAAACATACTGAATGTACCATGGACTTACCTGGCCCACAAGACTCCATTCTATTTCTCAAGCATGCAAAGCACACTCTGTACATTTGTCCTGCTGTGCCCTTGGCTGGAAGACTTGCCTCAGCTGTTATTCTCTCTTTCTTCAGGTCTCTGTTCAAACACCATCTCTATACCAAGCCTTCCTGACAGTAACTCTGTCTAAATTTGGAGATATCCCATTCCCACAGAGGCCATTACTCTATCCTCTCCACCTGTGTCGTTTTGTCTGTCTGTTCATCCCTACCTGAAATTATATGATAAACCTTGTGAATACATTGCTTGTCTCCCTATAAATATAAGCTCCATGAGGACAGGGACTTTGTTGTATTTGAGTCTATGCTTCAAAAAATTTGAACAATGAAAAGTAAGAGATAACCAATCAGTATTTGTCATAGATGGAATTGTGTTCCCCAAAAATACCTGTCAACTTGGCTAGGTCAGGCTTCCCAGTACTGTATGATTGTCTACCATTGTGTCATCTGATGTGATTTTCTCATGTGTTGTAAATCCTGTTGCTGTGGTACAATAAGATGGATTATTGGCAGTCATATTGATGATATCTACAAGATTAGTGTCAAGCCAATCTCTGTCAAGATATAAAAGAAAGAAGCGAGCAGAGAGATGGGGGACCTCATACCACCAAGAAATTGGTGCCAAGTGCAGACATTTGAGATGCATCTTGGAGAATGAGGAGACTGGTACCTGTATGATTTTGTATCTTCTTAATCTTCACACTGCTTCATTTAAAATATGCCGTTTATTCAACCACTCTTAAAGATATCCTCTATGCGTTTTCCAAGGTTTTCTCTTTCCTTCAATTTATGTTAGAAAGGGTAACAATTTTTTTCTCTCCCACTTGTTGTGACACCGTAGTTCTTCTAGGGTTCCCGTCTTTCATACATGCACCTTACCATGTGTTGTTTTTGTGATTAATGTAACGAAAGAATGATGGTTTTACTTGCTAGTATAAAGGAAAAATCAAAGACTGTTATGTTGGAGGACTGATTTTTTTTTTTTTTTTTTTTTACTAAGTAGTATACCTTTTCTTTAGGAAAAAATTCTTCAATAAAACAAGATTTTTCATTACTATGATCCTTCTTGTTTACATCTAAGACTACAAGTCAGATGTGGTAAATGGTGGACTGGGGCATTTGTAAAATGCCAGTGTTTTCCTAATACCATCAACATCACCAAAATTCCTTGTGTATAGCCAAGGAATAGAGCCACCTACTGTCCTACACAATTGCTTTAACAGTTGTAACTAAAAAGGAAGGTCAAACTTGATATTTTTGTAATGACAAAAATATTATAATGTTGAAAGTTTCTCTAAATGTTTCTGTGTAGATGAGAAATCAACTTCAAATTGGTAAAGGGAGGACAAAATATATTCATAGAAAGATGAACTAGTTGCAAACAATTTAACTTGAGATTTCATTTTGGATAAAGAGTTTATCTAAAAGTAAGGTCTAAATCTGTGTGGAACTTTTTCTTAACTCCTTATGTCCAAAGCTGTCAGGAAAGTGGAAGATTGTAAGATGAGGAAGAAATCCACAAATCAATAATTCTTCATAATATATACCCATCCCCTTTATTAATGACTTGAACAATTATAAAAAGATGAAGCCATCAGTGCAGTTTCACATATCAGCTAGCATATATTACATTTTTTCAAGCATATGTATTTAATCTTTTTCTTTGCAATCCTATAAATGACATCAATTTTTTTTTAGAGTAAATACAAAGAACCACAAAAAAGAAAGACAAAGAAAAACAAGAGTAGACTAACATCAGATGAAAGGAATCAGCATATTTTTAGAAGAGGAAAGTGGCTGGATGAGCAGTAATTGACTGAAGGAGAAAAGAAGTCTATTTTGTAAGACATAATCTCGTATATTACCCTTCAATGATGAAATATTGTTAGGTACCATTGAGTTTGTTGTGACACATAGTGGCCCTACGTACAACAGAACAAAACATGACTCATTCCTATGCCATTCTTGTGATCATTGCTGCACTTGACCCAATTGTTGGAGCCCCTGTACAAGAACTACCAATTAAGATCATCAACTCATCCCAGAAAAAGTGCTACATACCTCATTTCTGAATATCATTACAGTCACCTTCAAGTCTGCAACTTAGTTGTTCTAAGTGCTGCATACTTTGCTGCTGAATATCACTACAGTCACCTTTGAAGTACTCCCCTTGGGAAGCGATGCACTGAAGCCAGTGCCTAGTCCACCCTTCAAAGCAATTTTGGATCTCTTCTCCTTCAGTGGCCATTACAGCTGTCATCATATTGTCCTTGATGTCCTGAATGTCATCAAAATGTCTTCCTTTCAGTAACATCTTTGGGTAAAGACAAAAGTCGTTGGTGGCCAGATCAGGTGAATAAAGTGGGGGTTTCAATGCAGTTACTTATTTACTGGCTAAAACCTCCCTCACAGACAGCTATACAGTAAAGTTCACGAACTTGCCAACATGCCACCGTGTACAATGGCCATTCCCGAAAGAGTTCCAAAATTGCCTTGAAGGGAGATTCTGGCATTGGCGCATAGCTTCCCAAGGGGAGTACTTCAAAGGCGACTGTAGTGATATTCAGCAGTAAGGTATGTAACACTTAGAACAACTAAGTTTGGAGACTTACTTGTCAGACCTCAGGCTAGTCTGTCTTGCTGATAGCCTTCCCCTTTTTCAATAAACTCCCACTAGATATGCCGTCTTTCTCCAGGAAATGATCCTCCTGATAACACGTTGAAAGTATGTGAGACATAGTCTTGCCATGCTTGCTTCTAAGGAGCTTTCTGGCTGTACTTCTTCCAAACAGATTAGTTTTTTCTTTCAGCAGTCCATGGTATACTCAATATTCTTTGACAACACCATAATCCGAAGGCATCAATTCTTCTTCCATTTTCTTTATTCATAGCCCAGCTTTTGCATATGTATGAAGCAATATAAATTCCATGGCTTGGATCAGGCATGTTTTTGTCCTTAAAGTAACATCCTTGCTTTTCAACATCTTAAGAAATTCTTTTGCAGCAGTTTTCCCAATGTGATGTGTTGTTTAATTCTTTGACTGCTGCTCCCATGGGCATTGATTGTGGCACCAAGTAAAATGAAATCCTTGACAGCTTTGATCTTATCTCCACTTATCATGACAGTGCTTATTGGTCCAGTTGTGAGGATTTGGGTTTTCTTTATGCAGAATTGTAGTCCATACCGATCTTCTTCATTAAGTCTGTAAGTCCTCTTCACTTTTAACAAGCAAGATTGTGTAATCTACATAATACAGGTTCTTAATCAGTCTTCCTCCGATCCTTATGTCCTATTCTTCTTCATACTTCAGCTTCTAGGATTATTTGCTCATGTAGATTAAATAGGTATGATGAAAGGATACAACCCTGATGCACACCTTTCCTGGCATTAAACTATGCAGTATTCCCTTGTTCTGTTCAAATGACTATGTCTTGTACTGTTACCAGAGAAACACCAGAGGTTGTGCCACCCAATGAGACAGGAGGTTATCACCACCACCACCCACTGCCGTCGAGTCAGGTCCAACTCATAGCAACCCTAGAGGTCAGAGTAGAACTGCTCCACAGAGTTTCCAAAGAGCAACTGGCAGATTTGAACTGCCAACCTATTGGTTAGTAGACGTAGCACTTAACCCACTGCACCGCCAGGGCTTCCGAGGCAGGAAGCTAGAGTGAATTAAATCAAATATTTTATTTGTGTGCTAGCTTAAACACAAAGTGGCAAAGGTGAGAGCTCCTCTAAAAATTGGCTCAACCTTATTGTTTCATGCAAAGGGAATTAAAGGGTAAGGTTCTGTGCTAAGATGAAAGGTGGGGAACTCAAGGGGTTAGGGAATATGCTTTGAAGAGGAATCTGAGCTTTTTCAATCCTTTTGATTCTTCTTGGCTGTTTGAGCAAAAAGGTACCAGGTGCCACCTGGGCCTGCAGTCTCATAGGCCATTACCAGTCTTCAGGGCCATAAGCATCTGTTCTGGTTCCAGTTCAGCCACCTGGAAAGAAAAAAAAAACTCAAATTAAATCATTGGCCGTGTCCTTCCTCATTTCTTGCCTAAGTCCTCAACTCTTGATCTGAAATCCAATTACCAGCCTGGAGCCCAATTACTGGGACAGGAGGTGTTATCACCCAGCTCACAGTGAAGCTGCCAAATTCTTGCCAGTGTTGATCAAGAATGTGAGTTTTCCTCTTAGTATCACTATCGGGGCTCAGTGGAATGGGAGGGTTGTTTTCCAAGGAGGGGTTGGGGCAGTTGCTTTGTAGCAAAGCTTCTCAGGCTTCCAACCTCAGTTTTCCCCTGTTCCTAGAAGAACTATGCTTTTCAAGTCTCTGGTTTCAGTACAGTGTATATGTTCATCATGAGCACTACTATATGTTCTCAAATTCCTGCTCATCATAATTTGTTATGATCCACAAAAAGACACAGGTAACCATCTTTCTGGTATTCTCTGTTTTCAGTCATAATCCATCCAACAACAGCAAAAATATCCTTCCTGTAACATCTTCTTCTAAATCCTGCTAGAATTTCTGACAGTTTCCTGTCAACATACTGTTGCAAACACTTTGAAATGATCTTAAGGAAAATACTACTTGCTTATGATGTTAATTATATTGTTTGATAATTTCTACATTCAACTGGGTTGCCTTTTTTTGAAATAGACATAAATATGGATCCCTTGCAGTCAGTTGGCCAGATAGCTGTCTTACACAGGTCTTGGCATAAATGAGTGAACACTCATAGCTGTTGAAACATCTAAATTGGTATTCTGTCAATTCCTGGAGCCTTGTTTTTTGCCCTTGTCTTCGGAGCAGCTTTGACTTTTCTTCAGTACCATTGTTTCTTGATCATATGCTGCCACCTGAAATGGTTGAACATTGATCAGTTCTTTTTGACACAGTAACTATGTGTATTTCTTCCATCTTGTTTTGATGCTTCTTGTATCATTCAGTATTTTGCCTTTTTAAAATCTTCAGCATTGCAACTCAATGCTTGAATTTTTATTTCTGCTTTTTCAGCTTAAGAAACACTGAGCATGTTCTTCTCTTTTGGTTCTCTCACTCCAGGCCTCTGCACACTTCATTTACTCTGACTTTTTGAGCTGCCCTTTAAAATATCCTGTTCAGTTTTTTTACTAAATCATTTCTTCTGTTTTCTTTAGCTACTTGGTGTTTAGATTTTGTCATAGTGTGGAGACTTGTGTGTTGCTGTGATGCTGGGAGCTATGCCACCAGCATTCAAATACCATTTCGGTAAAGCATGGTGGACAGTTTTCAGCTGAGCTTCTAGACTAAGACAAAATAGGAAGAAAGATCTACTTTCGAAAAAAATTAGTCAGTGAAAACATTATAAATAAGAGCAGAACATTGTCTAATATAGTGTGGGAGGATGAGTCCCTCAGATTTGAAGGTACTCAAAAGACAACTGGGGAAGAACTACCACCTTGAAGTACAGCCAGCCTTAACAGCTGAAGTGGTCTTGAGCTTTCAGGACCTTCATTTGTTGATTTGGTATGACTCAAAAATGTGAGGAAACAGATACAAACCTCCATTAATAATCAGAATGTGGATGTACAAAGTATGAATCTAAGAAGATAGAAACTCACCAGAAATGAAATGAAATGTATAAACATCAATATCATAGGCATTAGGGAGCTGAAATGGACTAGTATTGCCCATTTTCAATTGGAAAATCATGTGGTCTACTATGCCAGAAATGACAAATGAAGAGTAATGGCATTGCAGTTACTGTCAAAAAGAACATTTCAAGATTTGTCCTAAGGTACATCAGTATCATCGATAATATCCATATACTTTCAAGGAAAATCAGTTAAGGTGACTATTATTCAAATTTATGCACCAGCCAATAAGCTCAAAAAGGAAGAAATTAAAGATTTTTACCAACTTCTGCAGCCTGAAATTGATCAAACACGCAGTCAAGATACATTGATAACTATTGATAACTGGGTATACAAAATTTGGAAACACCAAAGGATAGTCAGAAAACACAACATTGAGGATAGAAATGATGTCACAGGCTGCGTAATAGCATTTTGCAAGACCAGCAACTCTCTCATTGCAAATATATATTTTCAACAACTGAAATGGTAACTGTATACGTGGATCTTGCCAGATGGAATTCATTGGAATCAAATCGACTACGTCTGTGGAAAGAAATGGTGGAAAAGCTCAACGTCATCAGAACAAGGCCTGAGGTTAACTCCAGAATAGACCATCTATTGCTCACACGGAAGTTCAAGATGAAGCTGAAGATCACTAGAACATGTCCACAAGATCCAAAGTGTGGCCTTGAGTATCCCACCTGAATTTAGAAACCATCTCAAAAATAGATTTACACGATGAACACTAATGTTTGAAGACCAGAGAGCTGTGAAAGGACATCATACATGAAGGAAAAAAAAAGATCACTAAAAAGATAGGAAAGAAAGAAAAGACCAAAATGCATGCCACAAAACACTCTGAAATAATGAAATAGGGCCCACAAATTATCTTTTTTATTAATGGGTGCTGTGTCAGTTTAGTAATATTTTCTTTCTTATATGGAATTTCAGAACTAGATTTTTACATGTGAAGCATCCGTAAACTAGAGATGTTTAAATGATGACCTCTACATGTTCATCACGACCAATCCCCAAATTGTGCAGATTGATCCAATCTCCACCTTCCTAATTCTCTGTCTTCGTTGCCAGCTTTACCTACAATACTTCTTTTCTGGCTCTGGCTAAGTAATGTGAAGTCAGAGCTGACGAATTAAAAAGACACCATCCTTCAGATTTACAAGTAGGTAGACACCAGCTGCAACAGCCTCACAGCATGCCAACCTTCTGACCTCCTGGTCAAAAATTTGGGTCTGTTTCCTACTACACTTTTGCAATATCAGCAGCAGGCTTAGGAATAAATATGATACACTTATTTTCTGAACTGCTGGGTCTCACCACTCCTTTTGGGTTTGATAATCCACAGAGAAAACTCAGAAACCATACCATACTTCAACTACAGATTTTTTATAGTCAAAAAGTTTGCAAACACAGAGGAATGTACAACAAGGTCTGAAAGAGTTCCCAATGCAGAGATAACAGGTCCAGAAGGATGCACTAGACTCCCAAGAACAGATGTTATTGCCAACAAGTAAACTCTCTGAAGTTCTCTTGCCAGGACTTTCGTCAGCCAGTCCTGTATGACACGCTAATGTACACCTTCTGAGGCTACTTGATATTGACTTCCCAAATGAGTCTTTTCTGGTCTGGTCAGCCCCAATCAGCAGCCCAAATCATTGTATGTAGTCTGAAAGTACCAGACTAAGGTACCCCAATTATGTCATGAGTTATTTCACAGAAACTAAGGACAAAAGCCAAACATCATTAATATCACACCTAAGTAAAATTTTGCTCAAGATGATTCAAAAGTGACTGCAACAGTATATTGACAAGGAACTAACAGGAATTCAATCCAGATTCAGAAGAGTACATGAAAGCAAGGGTATCATTGCTGTCATGGTTTGACTTGTGTCCCCCAAAAAATATGTGTAGCCATGTGGCTGGGACATGATTCCCAGTATCTTGTGACTGTCTTCCATTTTGTAGTTTTCCTACGCTGTATGCTAAAAGATTAGGGTGGGACTGTAAGTCCCTTTATAAGATCACCTCCCTGCTCCACTGTAAAGGGAGTTTCCCTGGAGTATGGCTTGCCTTCACCCGTAATCCTTTCACCCTGCAAGAGATAAAAGGAAAGGGAAGCAACCAGAGAATAGGAAACCTTGTACCATCAAGAAAGCAGCACCAGGAGAAGAGGATGTCCTTCAGACCCGAGGTTCCTCCGCCAAGGCGCTCCCTGGACAAAGACTGATGCAATACCGGACTTTCCTGCAGAGCCAACAAGGGGAAAGCCTTCCCCTGGAACAGACACCCTGAATATGGACTTGTAGCCTATTGGACTGTGCAAGAATAAACATTCTTTTGTTAAAGCCATCCACTCGGTATTTCTGTTGGAGCAGCCCTAGCTGACTAAAACAAAATTTGGTACTGTGAGAGTGGGATGCTGCTCTAGCAAATACCTAAAATGTGGGAGCCATTTTGAAACTGTGAATGGATAGAAGATTCAGAAGGAACCAAGAAGGCACAGATGGTAAGAAACAACAGAAGACTGTCGGCAACAGCAGTAGCAACAGCAGAAGCAGAGGCAGCACTGGAGCAGACCCATGGGTGAGAGAGCTGAGTGCCTGCGCACAGAGTTTTCCTCACATACCGGGGTGCCTCCAGGCGCTTGAATAAGTGGAGCTAGCCTTGCTGACCCACAGAGCGAGAGAGATGAGTGCCTTTGGGGAGGACGCTTTGCAGCAAGAGTGGAGTGCCTCTGGGCACTTAAATCAGGGGAACTACAGAGCTTTGGAACACTTGCCCCTGCAGGGCAGATGTGGGTGTGAGGCCTGGTCCATGTGGCCATAGAAAGCTGAAACTGAAGAGACAAACAGAGTGAGAAGCTGAGCTGCCTCAGTCTCAAAAGTGTTGTATGTAGGGTTGCTATGAGTCAAAACTGTCTCAACAGCACCTAACAACAACTGCAATCTTGGAGGTGGACAACTAATTCCAATATCATGGAAACAAATAACAAAGTATGTCTAACATTGCAGAGAATGGGAATTCCAGAACACTTAATTGTGTTCCTAAGGAATCTATACATGGAGCAAGAGGCAGTTGTGTGAACCAAAGAGGGCACATTGTATGGTTTAAAGTCAGGAAAGTGTGCACCAGGGTTGTATCCTTTTGTTATCAGACAAAAGCTCTGGATCTTCATTACCTGCCACAAAAAGCCAGTCTCTGAGACAAGTATTAGGGTAAGTGATCCAAAAAAAGTCTATTACTGTGGGCTAGCAGACCACAGGAAACAGGCAGATGTTTCTCCATCTAGAACCTGTTCAAAAATCATCAAGTGGGCATGGGGACCAGGGTTCCATGCAAAATACAAACACAGGTATTGGTGCTGGTGCCAGGGAAACAAAGTGATTGATTAGGGGTGAGAGGGGGTGTGTTCAGGGGCCTATGGGGTCCTACGAAGGGAATGCATCAGGAGCAGAGGACTGCTTTCAGCTGCCTTCTGAAGCAGGGGCTTCCAACTGGCGCCTGGGTTTTTACTGGTCCATATCTGTTTGTGTGTTTCTTAAAAGCTGTGAAAACTACAAAGACGTCATTTCCAAGGTTCCTGTCAATTAAATGTGTGGCTTCCTGCCAGGGCTAGGAATTTTTAAGAAAGAGAAAAACAAGTAAAAGATCACTCCAGTTTTCTCTTTTTAAAGGAAAATGGCATTTCTTGGTTATGCTTTCACCACACCCTTTCAATCCATATGATGAGCTCATAATCTGAAAAGCTAGATTGTATGAAGAACGAGACATCAGGATTGCAAGAAGACTCATTAACAGCCTGCACTGTGAAGATGACACCACCTTACTTGAGGGAAGTGAAGAGGATTCGAAACACTTACTAATGAACATCAAAGACAACAGCCTTCAGTATGGATTGCACCTCAGCATCAAGAAAACAAAAATCCTCACAACTGGATCAGTAAGCAATACCATCACAAATGGAGAAAGGATTGAGGTTGTCAAGAAATTCATTTTACTTGCTTCAACAATCAATGCCCTCAAGAAGTCAAAAGACTCATTGCATTGGGAAAACCTGCTTTACGGGACCACTTTAAAGCATTGAAAAGTAAAGATGTCACCTTGATGACGAAGGTACACCTGACCCAAGCCATGGTATTTTCAACTGTATCACATCACATGCAATGCAGTTCCAGTGAAAGCTGGACAGTGAACAAGGAAGACAGAAGAAGAACTGACACCTTTGGATTGCGATGTTGGAGAAAATATTAAATGTACCTTGAAGTCCCAAAAGAACAAAAAGATCTGTTCTAGAAGAACAACCAGAGCGTTCCTTGGAAACAAAGATGACAAGACTGCATCTTACATACTTTGGACACGTTGTCAAGAGGGATTAGTCCCTGGAGAAGGACATCATGCTTGGTAGAGAGAAGGGTCAGTGAAAAAGAGAAAGACCCTCAACAACATGGTTTGACACTGTGGCTGCAACAATGGGCTGAAGCACAAAAATGATTATGGACACAACATAGGAAGTGTTTCCTTTTGCTGTGCACAGGGTCATGTATGTCAGAACCAACTTGATGCCACCTAATAATACAACAACAAAGACAAAAGCTTCTTAGGTAAAACTAGGTCCTTTACCCTGACAGGCCTCAAATTACAAAGCTGATTGCCATTAGAATCATGAACAGGCCTAGGTATTTGCTTCACTGCTAAACTCCCAGTGTCCAAAACAGTAACTGGCCATTAAGAATGATAAATGCTAATACATATGATATTACTATGTGTCAGACACTGTTGTCTAAGTGTTTTACATATATTATCATTGACTCTTCAGAGGACCCTTAGGAGGGTCCTATTATTATTCCATTATTATATCCATTATTATTATTATATCCATTATATGACGGCACTTGGCTGGCTTGGCATTCCTATTATACAGATAAGGAAACAAAGACATGGAGATGTTAAGTGTCTTGGTGAAGCTTACACAGCTGTAAAAAAGCAAAGCTGATATTAAATTTAATATCACCCCTGCAGTCAGGGTGTAGTACCAGCTGGTTTATACTCTCAAGTTCCAGGAGACATAGGCCTCCAAGTTACTCTTTTGAGAATGTTTCATCACTTGACCTCTAACGGAGGAAGAAAAGGTACACAATCAGGACAATGTGAAAACCATTTAAAACCATTGTTTCTAGTAATTTTAATCCCACTCAGAATCCTTTACACTGGGGTGAGCAATAGGTTGAGGTTAGGAGAAGCCATTCTGCAATCTCTTCACATGCCCTGCTGAGGTATCCTGACCTTAACTTCTGGGATTCCCCAATGTTTGCTGCACATGATGTAGTCCTACCTTTTGGAGTTCTCTACAAAACTAGGTCATCACAAAAGCTGTATTTATCATCATTTTTTCCCAAGATTTATAAGAATTCTAATTCAACTTTAAATTTAATCTTGTACAACTGTAAACTAATTTATATATTCACAGGCTAGGGTGAGCCGTAGGTGGGCTGATTCTGTAGGAAATCCTTATAGAATGAGATTCTAAAGGACCCCATCAAACAGGAACTTGATCTCAGCAGTAACTCATGCCAGCCAGTAACTCATGAGAGGTGCTTAAAACTAGAATTAAAATTCAAACAAGAAGACAGTATAAAGGCCATCTCAGATATTTTGGCAATGTGCCAGTCCTCAAGAAAGAGAAAAATAAAGTTTGTGGACTTGTTTTGGGACAAATGGGAAGGCAGATTTGAGATGGACACGGTGAAAATTGTTACTCAAATACACTTTGACTTAATCCTGAGTACAACATTCCATGTATCTTGAAAGAGAGTGCTGCAATATGTGACACTCCTTGTAAATAAAATTATAATGTGAAAACATTAAATAGTAAAATGAAACAACCATAGTCCTCGTTTCTTGCAGCTACAGATGTACTGGCACTAAACAGAAAAAAAAAAAATCTATTCCTGCATTAGGATCACTGATTTCAAAGTGAACTCCTGTAATCTTGTTAGAAACATAAACTCACATGCCCCATTCAGGTCCACTTAATTAGAATTTCTAGGAATGAGGCCCAGAAATACAGATTTTAAAGATTTCCCTGTGAATTTTATTTTAAAATTTGATAGCCACTGCTGTCATGGATTGAATTGTATCTCCCAAGCCCCCTCACTCCCAAATTCTATCAACTCAGCTAGGTCATGATCTCCAATATTGTGTGATTGTCTAACATTTTATCATCTGATATGATTTTCCTGTTAGCTGTAAGTCCTACTTCTATTATGGTAATGACATGGCATGAATGGCAGTTACATTAATGAGGCAGGACTCTGTTTACAAGGTTAGATTATGTCTTAAACCAATCTCTTTTAAGATATAAAAGAGAGAAGCAAGCAGAAAGGCAGGGGGACCTCATACTATTAAGAAAGAAGCAATACAAGAAGCAGAGGATGTCCTTTGGAAAGGACCCGGGGTCCCTGCACTGCAGAAGCTCCCAGTCCAGGGCGAGACTAACAAAAAGGACCTTCTTCAAGAGCCAGCAGAGAAAGACTTCCCCTGAAGCTGGTACCCAGGATTTGGATTTGTAGCCTACTGGACCATAACAGAAAAAACGTTCTCTTTTTAAAGTCATCCACTTGTGTTATTTCTGATATAGCAGCAGTAGATGACTAAGACAAGCCCCAGTAATACAAAAAGTACAAAAACATTTCTTTACGCATAATAATTCCAAAGCAAGTCATTCAGATTGGTGGGGCAGCACTGTCACGCATAGCCATTCACATTCAGGGATCCGTATAGCCTTCAAATCATTGTTACACCTTCACACAGGGCATTATTAACATCATCACATTGAAGCCAGATCATTGTGGGTGAGGGAAAGACACCTGACAGACATATAACCATTGTTCTAAGACTTCAACCTTGAAAGGGCACAAGTTACAGCTGTCCACATTTCACTGGTGAAAATTTAGTCACTTGAGCCAACTTCACCATTGGTTATAAGGAAAATGTAACCTGTACTGTGCCACAAAGAAATGACAATATATTTTGTCATCTGGACAACACTAGAAACACAGCAGAATGTGAGAGAGAGGAAAAGGGTACCTGTTCTAACAGAACTTACACTCTAGAGGGGCTCAACTTATGAGTGTATAGTGGAGTGGTGCTATGAAGGAAATCACACAGGGAAATGGGATAAAGAGTGTTTTAGTCATTTAGTGCTGCTTTAACAGAAATATCACAAGTGGATGGCTTTAAAAAGAGAAATGTTATTTGTCACAGTCTAGTAGGCTGAAAGTACAAATTCAAGATGTCAGCTCCAGGGGAGGGCTTTCTTTGCTGGATCTGGAGGAAGGTTATTGTTGTCAGCCTTCCCCGGACTGGAAGCTTCTGAGCACAGGGACCCCAGTCCTTTAGGACATGCTCAGCTCTCAGCACTGCTTCTTCGTTGTAAGAAGTCCTCAAATATTTCTGCTAGCTTCTTCCCTTTCTATCTAAAGAACAGTTTCGAGGCACAAAACAATCTCACACATTGAGTCCTGCCCAACCAATACAACTAACACCCATCAACCCACATTAACACTGTTAAGGCAGGATTTCCAACAAGGAGGAACATCACACAATACCAGGAATCCTGGCCCAGCCAAATTTCTGTACACATTTTTGGGGGAACACATATCAATCCATGAAATGCTACCCAATTCTTATTTCAGAGTAATTATTCTCATTAAATTCTCTTTATAGTCTTTATAAAGTTCCAGATTGAAAGACCCTCTAACTAATTACAAATTAATTATAAATAGCAAAAATGGTATTAACTGTCAGAACTCACAAAAGTTGAAAGGGAAGGTAGAGAGAACATAGGAAAGTGACGGTCATCATCTTACCAAGTAGGGAATAAAGAATTTCCTCTGTGTTTCTGTTACTGGACAAAGCTTCCAAATTTTTATTACCTGCACCTAAAAGCCAATCTCTGAGACAGGTATTTGGGTGAAGGATTATTAGTATTAACCACGTTTGTCAGCGAATGAACACAATGGACATACAGCGTGTTCTTTCTCCAGGCCTGTCCAAACTGGTCAAAGACAGAATCAGGGGTGTTATAAGGAAAGCTATGTGCAGCCTCAGCACAAGGGGATGGGGGCAAAAGGGAGGCAGGATCCAGATAAAAATGAAGCCAAGCCAAGTGCTGTGGAATACGCATATCCAAAGCTGTCTTCCAGCCTGAGATGGCTGGCACTTTCACCTCAGCACCCTCCATTTGTTTGATGTACCTAAAAAAAGCTGCAAAAGCTACAAAGATTACTGTCTCCCTGGCCCCTGCCAGTTCATTTGTGACTTCTTGTCATAGCCTAGGTAAAGGAAGCCAGAAATTTTTAAGACAGTGGAAAAGACAAGTAAAAACTCAATTTTACACAAAGAGTTAAATCCTGGCCGTCTATTTTAATTTCCCTTTTAAAATCAGGAGGCCTGAATGCGTCCCCCTTGTTTCATTTCACAGGTCAAGAAATATAGGCTTATGTAGGCTTTTCTAAAGATGGAATATATAGTAGAAGTAAATTTAAAGGAATAGAAATGAGACAGCAGCAACCTAGCAATGTATGTGAACAGCCTCCGTATCAAAAGGGCTTTACAGTAAGGTTGTCCTATCTTTGAACTTGAATAAAACAAGCTGTGTAAATGATATAGTTTTAATTGTTTTATTATTTTTGAAATACATTTGACAGCAGTATGTGTGGAAAAGAACTTTGGGTAAATGGCTGCTGTAGCACCTTCCAAACGGGCCAAAAGCAATCACTGATCTTAGCCCAGTATCTTTCACCATTTACCATTACAACCTCTCCTAGTTCATCTTGGGAAAAATAGGGCCAATGATTCCAGTGGACAAAGTCCACACCAAATAGTAACTTTTGGTGGATGAAGTAGACATTCTTGAATCCGCATTGGATTCTCATCTCTCCAAATGTGAGTTTTATTTGTTAACAAAACAATTAGTCCAAAAATGGCCCTTGTCACTGAAGATGAGTTTTCAACCAAAAGCAAGGTCAACTTCCAATTGCTCCAGAGCCCAGTCAGCAAATGTACAGCACAATCTATGGTTGTTGAGCTTCATTTCTTGAGTTAAAACAATGTTGTAAGGGTAAAGCTTCCAAATCCAGATACAAAATCCACCAAACTGTGGTCAGTGAAAGGCCCAGTTTTCGTGCTCCACGAGAAACTGATTGGGATGGATTCCTGCATATGATCTGACTAGTGGTGGTGATGTTTTCATTGGAACATGCAGATCATTGACTCATAGGCATAGTCTGATTGTCAACAGACCCAGTTGTCTCAAGTTTTTTGATTAAATATCAAACTGTTCTCTTTGGGATAATTATACACATTGTAAATTTCACGTAATGTGTGGAATGTTTGGTGAACTGAATACTCATTTTGAATAAACTCTAATAATTTCTACAGGTTGTGAAATCATGTAACTTTACATGGTTATTTGTCAAGACTAATAAAAAAATACTAAGTATGGCAATATAGCTGTGAGTTGGAATCAACTCAACAGCAGTGGGTTTGGCGGTGGGTTTATACCTTCACAAATATGGCCACCTCAAACTGTCAAAACTAGGACATCCTTATCAGAAGACCTGTCAGCATTGAAAGTCTAATAAAACCAAAAGAAAGTTTTATTTGGTATGTATTCAAAAATACAAGAGACAAGGATCAGATAAGCATGCTGCAAGACCTAAAGTCTTAAAGACCTTAAAAGACCTAAAATCCCTAAAGGTATTTTACATAACAGGCAAGAATGTGAAAATAGATGAGCATGCTGCCACAGCCTTGTCTGCCCAAGTCCAAAGACCTTTATAAAATCATTAGTGTATGTTAACAGTACAAAATGTGCAAAACCATTGAAAGCGCCACCTTTTTATAGATTGGCTAAAAACTGATCCTACATTTTGAATTATTTCTTAACAATCATTGGTACACATTTCAGTAATGACAGTCAGGAAGGTCCTCCTTGGTCCAACAAATTTTCTATTCACTGAATGATAGTAGAAAAATGTAAGAATGAGAAGTCTTTTGTATTCGGTTTGATTGTCTTGTGTGAAAGATTCTCTAAAAGATGTTTTCAAAGATTGTCTTAGCTATTGTCTTTATATCTCAGGGTCCAGTTGATGTGTCTTTGTGGTCTTTGTGAGCCCAGCTCCAGATGGGTCACATTTCCTATGCTAAAGGACAGAGAATAATAATTTCAATGTTATTTGATAATGTCTAAGGTGATAATTAAGGAACAGAAGTTTATGCAAAATTTTCAGTTAAGGGAATGACCACAGGAATTTTAAAAAGTATTTCTTAAAAGTACTGTCTCCTAAGTCAGCACAACTGGAGTAAACCAAAAGCTAAGAAGTTTTCTAAATACAACCAAACACTTCAAGGTACAGAGAAGCAAGAACTGAAGTCTGGGAACCATGGTTTCTGGGGACATCTAGGTCAATTGGCATAACAAAGTTTATTAAGAAAATGTTCTGCATGGTCTCACTAATTCAGGCTTTCATTGCCTTGGTTCTTTTTCTTTCTTTTTTTTTTTGCTGCTCTGCTGAATTGTCTAATTCTGTCATTTTAGTGATAATTTTCTCAATTTCTGATTCTTATCACTCAATGATTTCTTGCAGCTTGTTCGGTTGTCATTATGCTCAACTGTTTTTTGTCTCATCTCCTGAAAGATCCTAAATCTTAATCTTAATCTTACATATTCTACCTCTGATAATTCCAAGAAACTCTTATTCTGGAAAATTTGATTATTTGATAGAGGAGCTTTCTGGGAGATTATAGCCTGGACCTTCAAGTGCTTTGATATAGCCTGCTATTTCTGAGCCATCAGTAAATAGTAGCTAATTATTTTATGTTTGGCTACTATGTTTTACCTTCTTGTTTTAACATGTAGTTTACTTTTCTTATATGTATTGAGGTCAGGCACGCAGCTGGTCTGTCACTAAGTGTGTGGTGCAGTTTCTTGCCTGTTGTCTTAAATGGACAGGAGTGATAAGTATATGTACAGGTTTCTCGCCATAGCCACTGAGAAAGACAGAGAGCTAACAGCTATGTCTGGCTGTTTGTAAGATTAGAGCATCCCTCTATGTCTGACTCTAGGTAAAGGAACAGTTTCTGCCCTGATTTTCTGGCTTAGGGGAGTCAGCAAAAAAAATTCTTTTCTCTTTCTTTGTCCCCCTTCCCCAACTGTGTTAAACTATTCCCCCTCTGTGTCTCAGAGAATGGCTCAGGGCAAGCACAACAAGTCCTATTTCTGGTCTGGTTAATGGTGTCAGACTCCAGAGCTGGGCTCAGTGCAGAAAAGGGAAGGGAAGAAAGTCTAAGGGTAGGCTAGAAGAGTCACACCTCTGGCCCAGTCAGTGGCATCAGACTCTAACTCAGGGTGCAGTATAGAGAGGGTAGTGTATTGTTTCAATTATTTAGGATAAAACTAAGTTATTATGCCATCACTTTAAAATGGCTATTTCATATTGTTTAATGTGTATACCAAAGAGTGATCAAATTCATAAGATTCTCAGACTGATGACATAAAATCATACACACATATAAACACAGAATGTTAGATATATAGAATTATCTCTATAGTGTGGTTGGGATTTGTCCTTTCTCATTTTTCCAACAGACTCTGTAAGATAAATGTAATTACAAATAGAATGAATATTATCAATCAAGATAACATTTGACCATTTACCATTACAAAAATATTGACAGTCAACTTCACAATAACTTAAAATTTCTGCAAACTGAGAATTTGAAGCTTAAATAGTATCATAGTTACAGCCAATATATGCTTTATCACAAAAACAAAACTCATTCCCTCTACTGGGGTTTCTAATTCCCTTAGTTAATACTAAGCCCCGTACTTTGAAAAATCATCTACCTTCCTTGCTTAGTACTTATCTGTCTATAACTGTTGTGAGACTTTAAGACTCAAAAATCAAAGAATAAGAATTAGCAGATAGGGAAACGTTGATTCCTAGAAAGTATAATTCTGGGTACAAGGGCTTATTTCAGCTGAGCACCATAGAAATGAGAGCTCAAAATAAAAATTCTCAAGTGCTGGATACATTAGTCAAATGTCAAAGCCTTTTGAAAGAGCAGTCTAAGAATGAACACTACTGTTTCAAAAATGAGCTGTGTACAACTAAAATCCCTAGACATTACATGTAAAATAAACATAAGAAGATTTGGAAAGTTAGAGAAAAATAGCCTGCTCCTTGATGAGATCCAAGGAAGAACACAATAGTAAGTTCACAGGGTTTTCTTCATGCTGACAATCTGGAACCACCAACAGGCATAGAGAACAAAGTGGCAACAAGTGTTTGCTGTGTCTAGTCAAAGAAGCAGGAAATAGGCATCCAGCAATACAGAAGTCTGTAAGACAATAACCACTCTGCAACCAAAGAAAGTAGGCAGGTCTAGAAGCTGGAAAAGGCAAAGTATTCTACCCTCTAAAAGGAATGCAACCCTGCTGATACCCATTTTCAGATTTCTGAACCCCAAAACTAAGATAATAAACCCCAACTCTAAGATAATAAATCTGTATTGTTTTAAGTCATTCAGTTTATGGAAATTTGTTACGGTAGCAATAAGAAACTAATACTGATTTTCATACTAGAAGTGGAGTGCTGCTATGACTAATACTTAAAAATGTAGAAGTGTTCCATCTAAGGTAATCCACTGGAGTCACCTCATTTGGAGCAAGGCAGAATGAAGAAACCAAAGACACAAGGGAAAGATTTGTACAAAGCTTCTTTTCTGATCATAAGGCTATAAAAGTATAAATTAATAACAGAAAAACCATGCGGGAAAAATCAAACATGTGTAAACTGAACACCTTGCTCAAAGACTACTAGATTTTAGAAAAAACTAAGGACTGAGTAAAGAAATTCACAGCATCAAATGAGAATGAAAACACCTTACCAGAACCTTTGAAACGTAGCAAAAGCAGTATTCAGAGACCAATTTAGAGCAATAAATGTACACATCCTAAAAGAATGAGAGGCTCAAATAAAAGCATTAACCCCAGAACTCAAACAAGTAGAAATAGTGTAGTAAAAGGCATGAAGCAAAATAATAAAAATTGAAGTACAACTAAATGCAATACAGCACAGGAAAACAATTGAAAGAGTTAGCAAGACCAAAAGCTGGTTCTCTGAAAAGATCCACAAAATTGACAAACCTTTGGCTCAACTGACAATAGAAGAACAGGAGTGGAGGCAAATAACCTAAATAAGAAATGAGAAGATGCTATCACAACAGGTCCAACTGAAATTAAAGGAATCATAATTGAACAATGAAAACTTCAACTGTATTAAATTCAAAAGCCTAGAGGAAATGGACAAACTTCTAGAAACACACTACTTTAAACTATCACAAACAGAAGTAGGAAATCTAAATAAATCCATCACAGAAGAAGAAATTAAAAAGGTAATTTAAAAACTCCCAACCAAAAAAGCCCTGAACTGGACTGTTTTACTGGAGAATTCTACCAGACTTTCAGAGAAGCATTAACATGTATTTCAGAGCATAGAAAAAGGAGAGAATGCCCCCAAGCTCATTCGATGAAGCCAGTGTATAACCTTGTTACCAAAACCAGGTAAAGACGGAAAGAAAAAAGGAAAATTATGCACCAAAACCCCTCATGAATTTAGATGCATAAATCTTCAACAAAATTCTAGCCAATAGAATTCAACAACATATAAAAAAAAAAATTCATCATGACCAAGAGGGCATCATACCACTGATGAAGAGATGGTTCAACATTCAAAGAGCAATCAATGAAACCAATCATATTAGTAAAACAAAAGACAAAAATCACATGATTTTATTAATTGATGCTGAAAAGACACTTGTCAAAGTCCAACAATCACTGATGTTCCAGACGAAAAAACCCTTTCTGACAGAGTGAAAATGTATGGACTTGTCTTGCATGAAATGTTATGAATATGTCTGATTTCTGTCTAGCAGGAGGTATTTATGTTGAACAAATTTTCACCTCATGTTTAATTGGTATATGCACCACTCCGCAACTGTTTAGAAATTTTACCTTGTCCAGACATGTTCAAAAGAACATCACTTATAGGGATACCTGTAATTGCGGACAAGTTAAGAAAGAGAAGGATGGGGAGACGTTCTCCATCCAGCTTGAGACTGTCACCTCACCCCTAATGAAAACTGTGTCAAGTTTTCAGGGTGCATTTTTCTGTTACTATCTTAATAGCCCTATCCTCAAATGTAACAGAAATGTAACATGAAGTTACAGGATACAACATTAAGTTACCTAAAGGATGGTTCTTGCTATGTGGAAATCAGGCCTTTTCGTATGCCCCCACCAATGCTATGGGAGGACCTTGTTTTGGGGTAAGGCTCACCCCATTGCTGCCTCAGATTAAGGACATTCAACCTAACCATGCCTGGACTGTAAGAGAAATTAACCTTTCCAAAGATTGCCATAATGACATACATCTGTGCAGTCTGGCTGAATATGTATCCTTGTCCCTTTTTGTCACACTTGCCATGGTAATAGGTTTAAATGTTGAAATTAATAGACTATCTGTACCATGGCTAAGGTCTTAAATGCCACCTCGCAGGCCATAAGTGCTTTAAGCACTGAGCTGGGACAAGTCAGAGAGGCAGTCCTAGAAAACTGGGCAGCTATAGACTGCTTACTCCTCAGACATAATCATGAATGTGAAGATCTTTAGAGGATGTGTTGCTTTAACATGTCTTATAGTTCCCAACTGATAGAGAACAAATTTTACTTTCATTAAAACATATTTCATAGATCCGAAATTGATGATTAAAAGTGGGGAATGTTAGTAGCTATAGAACTTAACATGTTAAGTCACCTAGATTCCATTCCCTGACTCTTATCAGTCTCCCAAACCAGATCAACAGGCTTTCATTCCTCCCCCTGTCTCCAGCATAGTAAATCAATTATTTCAAACCTTCAGGGAGGTAATGACATTGTAATCTTGTGACTCCCTGTTCCATCCAGATGCAAATCCCTCTGTAATTCAGCTATAAAAGCCTCTGGAATTGTAACCCAAGTAGGACAATCTTGGAGAAGCTAGTCTCACTGTTCCCCAGGCTTTCATGTTTATCTGTTAATGAAGCACATTTTGAATTCCCCTTCACCCATCTCTGGATTTATCTGTAGTGACAGGCAGAACAAACTTGCTTTTGGTTTGGCAACAAAGAGGCCTCCAGACAGAATTCAGAGAATGTGGCCAGCGCCTAGAGTCTAGAGGACAAGGCTACTGCTTAACTGATCTCAGAGAGCATAGGATTGATCATTTGGAAGCCCTGACACGTAATGCAATGTTGACTTCCTTGGTGTTTTTTACCCATCCTTTCCTTCCAATTTGTGCCATTTGTAATGTAAAATTCTAGCTTGTGCATGTTCCACCGCTGCATTTTTTAAACAGATAACTTGTGTTCTAGATTTCACAGATGAAGAGGGATTTTTGGATTTGGGACTTGGAACTGACTTAAGACTTTTGCTATAATGTGATGGGATGAATGTGTTTTAACACATGGCAAAGACATGATTGTGGTGGGCCAAAGTACGGAACATTACAGGTTGAACTACGTCTGCCAAAATGTATGTCAATTTGATTAGGTCATGTTTCCCCATGTTGTGTGATTATCCACTGTCATGGATTAAATTGTGTTCCCTAAAAAGTCTGCAGCAGTTTGGCTGGGCTGTAATTCCTGGTATTGCATGATGTTCCTCTGTGTTGGAATTTCCACCTCTATAATATTATTGAGGGTGGATGAGTGCTGTGTGTTGGTAGAGCAAGATCTAATGGTTGGGATTGTCTTGTGCCTTGAGGTAATCTTGAGATATAAAGGAAAGAATCTGGCAGAGAGATCTGAGGACCTTATACCATAAGAAAGAAAACAATGTCTGGAGCTGAGTGTGTCCTTTGGAAAAGATCTGAGCCCCTGCACATCAGAAGCTTCCATTCCAGGGGCAGATTGATGACAAGGACCTTCCTCCAGTGCCAGCAGAGAAAGGCTTTCTCTGGAGCTGATATCCTCAATTTGTATTTTTAGCTTACTGGATAGTAACAAATAAAATTTCTCTTTTTAAAGCCATCCACTGTGGTATCTCCGTTACAGCAGCACTAATTGACAAAAACAGCTACCATTTTGTCATCTGATATGATTTTTTTATGTATTGTAAATTCTACCTCTATGACATTAATGAGACAGGATTAGGGGAAGTTACGTTAATAAACCAGGATCCAATCTACAAGATTAGGTTGTGTCTTAAACCAAACTCTTTTGAGATATAAAAGAGAGAAGCAAGCAGAGAGGTATGGAAACCTTGATGCTCCTACACAGAGAAGCTCCCAGACCAGGGGAAGACTGGAAGATAAGCACCTTCCTCCAGAGCCAACAAAGACAGAATGCCTTCCACTGAAGCTAACACACTGATTTCAGAGTTCCAGTGTCCTAGAATGTGCAAGACTAAATTTCTGAAGCCATCCACTTGTGGTATTTCTGTTATAACAGGACAAGATAACTAAGACAGTTTTCTAACTCCAGGTCTTTACATATTTCTTCATAATACTTCATTTTGACTTTTGGAACCACTCTTCGAAATCTTCTGCTGAGGAATTTTACCTCATCATTTCTTCCTTTCACCTTGTGTTCTGCATTCAATAGCAACTTTCAGTCTCTTTTAACATCCATTTTGGTCTTTTCTTTCTTTACTGACTTTTTAATGACCTTTTGCTTCTTCATGTGTATTGTATTCCTCTTGTCCGTGATGTCGCGGCACATGTTATCTGGTCTTCAGTCATTAGTATTGAGTGTGGCAGATCTATTCTTGAGAGGGTCTCTTAATTCAAGTAGGCATATGGAAGACCACACTTTGACTCTTGAGGACTTGTTCCAGTCGTCTTCAGGTTTGTCTTGAACTTGCATGAGCAACTGATGATTTGTCCTAGAAATGGCCACTGGCCTTGTTCTAGCTGATGATACTGAATTTTACCCTTTTCTCCTTCCACCAATATAGTCCATTTGTTTCCTTCTGGAAGGTCCATATGTATAATCAGCATTTGTGTTGTTGAAAAAAGGTATTTGCAATGAAGAAGTCATTGGTCTTGCAAAATTCCATCATGTGAAGTCTGGCAGTTGTTTTTAATCAACAAGACCGTATTTTCCAACTACTGATCCTTCTTCTTTTTTTTTTTTTTTCCATCTTTGGCATTTCAATCACCAGTAATTGATTCAATTTCAAACTGAATAAGTTGGTGAGAATCTTCAATTTCTTTGTCTTTGGTACTAGTGGTTGGCATGTAAATTCAAAAAATAGTCATATTAAGTGGCTTTTCTTGTAGGCATACGGATATCATCCTATTATGACAGCTTTGTACTTCAGGACTGATCTTGAAATGCTCTTTTTGACAATGAATGTAATACATTCCTCTTCAGTTTGTCATTCCCAACATAGCCCATATGATTGTCTGAGTCAAAAGGCTGATACTAATCCATTTAGCTCTCTAATGATGACTTGAGTGTTGGTGTAACCCTGGAAGCCTCTATTTGTCATCACAGTAGGACAAACCAGTGATGTGATCTCTCGTGGCATCCTGGAAAGTAGTTTAAAAGTGCGGCGGATTTTGTAAGTTTTAGGTCATAAGGTGTAGCCTGATCATAGGGGGCATAATCCTCAGTTTAAAATTTTAGATAAATTAATAATTTTTTTCTATTCAAATTAATTTTGACCCTGAGCTCATATTCTATGAACTTATGACAAACTTTGATTTATACTTTCACATCTTCTAGTTCGAGGCCAGTTAACAATTTCTAGCACCTTACATGTGGTCAAATCATTGGAGAAGCTCTCCCAGTCATGAGTCATCCGCTCACAGTGGTTACTGCTGAGTTGTCAGTTGTCTCAGCTGGCACAAGACCCTTCAGTGGGTCTGCAGATTGCATTCTACTTTGCAGGCATGAGAAAATGTTGTGAAGCTGGAAACCCCAAGCCTAAAATTTCAGCCACCCTGGCTGTACTGTGCTACAATTTCTTCTGTTTATTTGTTTCCCCACACCCCACTCCCCCAACCGCTTGAGCACTGCTTGGCAAACAAGCTTTTGTGCTGTTTGCTGCTCACTAGACCCAGAGCTCCCTCTTCCATTCCCAGGACACAAGGGGAGTATGAAGGTTATTGTAATACAGGCAATGACTGCTTTCTGTGCAGATAAAATCTTACCTATCTGCTAAAAGAGAATAAGGGAAAAAGAAAACATGTAAATACATAAATTAGGTACGTCTCACTCCTCAACCCTTTATTTAGAAACTGAGGGATACCAGAAAAACAAAATGCCCTCCTACCTAAAACAATCTAGCTATAGCTTACTGCTGAGCACAAAAATTCACTAAAACTAGCACAGCATCATTGTTTAATTCCTTTATAAGAATTTTAGATTAAGCTCTTAAGACTTGTCTAAATAAAAATACTCCTGAAGTGAAATAAAACTGGTGTCGTACATAAAACATCTTGGTATGGATTCCTTTATCAAACTGACTTTCTAAGGTAGTGCAAGACTTCTGCTGACTACAGAAAGAAATATGGTAGGTAAGCGGATGAAAACCTGGGTCACGGGACAATGACGACAGAGAGGAAGTAATGACACTGTAGAGGGAACGCTGACATAGCCACAGGCAGCAGGGGGACACCATGCACTGAGATTACCAAAAAGATAAAAGGATAACTGCTGTATATTTTGCTCATGGTACGCATTGACTTATAGCCAATCCTGGCAGCAAGGGTAGTGAAGCAGAGTGATCCAACCACTCACGCTTTTTGACTGTTGCGTTTGTCTGTCAGCCATGACAGTTGTATTGAGCAACACCAAATACTTTTCAGAGCGTTTGGTGAGGACTAGACCTGTAAAATTCTTCTTAGAAAGACAGAGAATAAAAGCCGCATTCTGACTTAGCTGGCTTTTTCACTACAAGGAATGGTGTTATTTATGCGAAAGCTTCATTTCAGGATTTTTTATTTAAAAGTCTCTGTTTTGCCTTAATAATGGATTTGTTTTTCAATTCCTATGTTTAATACTATTATCACCAAACTATTACATTTAGTGGGATTAAAAAAAAATTCCACTTGAAGATCCATTGCATTACTGTGTTGAGGATGATCAACCTATTCAGCGAAAGAAGAATCTATAAGTATCTGGTGTCACTTCAGTGCCTGGACTCATTACTGTGGTTCAGGATTCGATCTGATAGGTTTATTGACTAAAGAAACATTGTCTTCACTTGAAAATTCAAATGCCAATCCTTTCGGTTTTTGATGTAATCATTGTAATTTCATTTATGTTGAAAATCATGGAGGCAAACTGCCATATGGTTGGACCTCATAATAATTATGTAAAGTATGATCTGTATTTCTAATCTTGGCACTGAAATCAGTTACACATGAATAAAAATGAACACTAAATTTTATTGTCTGTCATCATATCTACTGAGCACCAAAATCTGCTTACAGTTTACATTTCTAAATTTAGTTTCTATACTTTCACATTCAGTATTCTATCGAGTTGAATTAATCTCTATTCTTTGAAAAGCCAGAAAGATCTCCTTCTGTATTTTTTCTATAAAACACTACTAAGAGAGGAAAACTTCGAAAAGTTACACACTAGTTTGAAATATTAAGAAGCAGTCACTCTCTCCCCCTTCCTGTCCACGACCCTTCCTGTCTAACACAGTATCCAGAAAAAGGGGAACTAATGCTTTATTTTTGGTTTCTGTAACCTGCTGATGCTAACAAAGGTATTTTAAAAATTCCTTTTTGCTGATATGAAGATAATATGGAAATTCTTCTATCAGCTTTTTGTACAGAACCTGTAAAATGTTAACAATGTAACAACTCAGAGGGGCAGTTCTTTTGGACAGGAGTCCACCTGCACACCTTGCTAGTATTAAAAGCTACTTCCTCTTTTAAGCATTGGTGTCTGGGTGAATCATTGCTCTCTGAGGCTCTTCCTGCTACACTATATCCCTAAGATTTTTGCAAAGCAAAAATTACAACTAAATTTCAGATTCTAATTCAAATTTTACTTTCCATTAAGCATTTCTGCCGGGGGCCAGCCCCGACACTTTACAGGGTCACGCACGGAGGGAGGGAGAGGCGCGGCGGGAAATGAATCAAGGAGACAGAAAAGACTTTTCTGGTTTAAGGCAGCCCGACCCAGAGAGCAAGAGAGAGAAGGCTGTCTGTCTTTATTGTTTTTATAGTAAGAGTGATGTGAATTTTACCCTGCCCACTGACCACACAATCTATTGGCTAGTTCAAAACCAAAACCTAGTGGTTGGCAAATTTGAAACCAAAATCCTCGTGGTCTTGAGGTGATGTAATTTTTTACCCTGCCACATGAGCTATTAGTTAACTGAAACCTGGTGATCCTTTTAACTGTCAAAGCTTTTTAGATAATGGCCTATGGATGCCTCGAGCTCAATCAGCCCTACTTATACCTCAAGGTTAAAAGGTTCACGAGGAAGGGTCTAAAGTTTATGATCTCTATTTGTTCCTACTTTGCTCTTTATCTCCTCCTGCGGGGATAGTAAACATCTACCGTCCCCCACCCTATGTCCTTCTCAAGCTGTTCTAAAGAGGATAATTCCTTTCACATGGGTGGGGATGTGCAGTTGGGGGAAGTCAGCAGGGGTTGGGCCGGCCTCGTTGCTCTCAAAGCTGGCTGTGTTAGAGATCATTCCTCTGAGCTCTTTTTCCTCAGAAAATTCCTGTACGGTTTTCCCGATATTATTTCATAGACCAAGGGGGTAGTAAAAAGGGGCCCCTCTCAGAAGGCATCTCCCCTGATCCTTGTGCCAGGAGAGGAGGGGGTATCTTTTTGAAGAAAATTTGATTAGGAAGCCAAATAATATCAAGGGCAGTAGGCTAAAAAACATGTCACAGGTGGGATGCTTCAGCCCGTCATTTGCAGGAGTTCGTGACTTTGTCTACAAGGCTGATGGCGGACCTCCGCACATTTCTGTGATCTTCTTGGTAAGAAATAGTAACATTTGTTAACTATTTTATCATGTTATAGGACACTGTCTTCCTTGTATTAACAAAGTAAAAGTTTATGAAGAAAGGCACTAATTTGTGAGGAAATCTCAGAATCTTATTATCCTGTCCTCAACTGTTAGGATATAACAAATTCCTGTTTTTTAATTCCTCTGTTTACTTCTGACCCCAGTTGCCCACACAGAACTTCTTTCTTTAACCCAAGCTGCGCAGAGTAGAGCAGATCACACAAATCAAAAGGACATTGTTCTTCAGACTACTATATAAGCAAATGCCAGCCACAAGTTTCGGATTCTACATGACACCCTTACTTCTGACCCAGTAGCTGCAGATTTGTGGTTTCCTTTTACGCCTTCAGTATGCCAGCTGCAAGTTTGGGGATCTCCTGAGCTCCCTCACTTCAGATCTATTGGTTTCCAGCATTCCCTCAAGTTTGATAATTTGCTGGAATGACTCACAGAACTCAAGGAAAACATTACATTTGTAATTATAGATTAACTTTAACAAAAAGGATACAAATCAGGATCAACACAAAACAGACATGCATAGGCTGAGAGAGTTCCTAAAATAAAGCTTCTATGTGCTCAAATGAGTGCACTATCGTACCACATGCATGGATATCTTTCACCAACCAGGAAGCTCATTGAGCTTTTGTGTCCATATCCTTTACTGAGTCCTCATTGCATAGACATGGTTAACTGACTCATTGCCTTCCCATCCATAGTTCAGCTGATATAAGGCCACATGGTCTTTCTGGTTTGGCCAGCCACCATTCATTATCACAAACCTGCAGGTGTAGTTTAGATAACAAAGACAACTTAATTACTCAGAAAATTATAACAGTTTAGTGTTATCTGTCAGAAACGGAGGACAAATGTCAAATTATTTGAGGTAAAATAATTCTTTACCTCCCCAGGAACTATGTCATATATTGTTGTATATCTTTAGCATGCAATGTAGTGTTTCAGTAAATATTCATTGAACTTTTTAATAGATTCTTTAAAAATTAATTTTTAAATTTTTTAGATATAAATTTGAAAGTATTTTTATGTATAGTTTGATGTTTCTGGTTTCAAAGAAGAATTTTAATGTTAATAAGATCTAAATAGATTAAAAACCTATTATAGTAACTTTAATTTTAGAAAGTTTCTAAATGCACACTTTCTTTACCACAGACAATAAAGTATAAATGCTTATATTTCTAAAAATAATTAATTTTGGATTTCCTTTTATTGGAAAGATTTCCAATACCCTAACAGAGTTAAATCTACTTTCATTGCAAAATTATAATTAATACCAATCTATCTGTAAAACATGGAGATCTGACCAAATGACTTTTAAGGTAATGCTCCATTCTGGAACTCCTTGTATTATTATTCCATAATTCCATCTTCTGTTTTACATACAGTTCCACTGAAACATGGGTTCTAAAAGAGCAGGGACCTTTCCTAATTCAGTAACAGATACACCATTTGTGCTTAGCCCTCTTTGCAAAAATTCTACTCAATGCATTTTGTGGAGAACCTACCTCAAGCAAGTCACTGTGCTAGGCCCTGGGCCTGTATTATGAGTCTCATAATCTGGAGGGTCTGTTAATACAATTTAAAAGTAAATATAGCTGTAAAAGAAGTAAACAAGAAAATAGGTTGTTGTTAGTTGTCATTGAGTTGATTTCAACTCAATGGCAACCCTAAGTGTTAGAAAGCAGAGCTGTTCAAATAGTGCTTTCCTGGACGTAACCTTAACATAAGCAGACCACCAGGCTTTTTGCTTGCTGTGCTACTGACTGTGTTTGAGCTACCAACTTTCAGGTAAGCAGTTGAGCTCTACCTAAGACACTGAACATAGCTGAAAAAGAAGAACCAGATAATAGGAGAAAAGTAATACAAAAAAAATTAAAAGATTAATTTGGCCTACATGACCTTTATTAAACAGACAATGAGAGGTATGGAAGCATTTTTACCTTCTTTATCTCTCCCCTTTCCTCCTTTCCCTCTACTCTTCCTCCCAATTCGTCCCTTCCTGTATCATTTTCCCTTCCTCCTCCACATTTTTAGCAGAAATGTAGCACCTTAATTATAGAAAATAATCCCCACATTAATAGGGTACAGGAAGTTTACAGATGGGTATATGGTCAGTATTCCCTCATCCCTCTAATTAATTTGTAAGAAGTCCTGGTGGTACAGTTGTTAAGTGCTTGACTACTAACTGAAAGGTACTGGTTTGAATCTATCAGATCCTCAGCAGGAGAAAACATGGCAGTCTGCTTCCATAAAGATCTAAAGCCTTGAAAATCCTCTGTCCAAGAGGGTCACTATGAGTCAGTATTGAATCAAAAGCAATGAGTTTGGCTTTTATTTAATTAAATAATGACTAATCTAAGTCAAATGTGAATTTTGCATATCATTGTCTTTCAAAGTTTATGATGGAAGTTTGCTCTGGACTTTTGTCTTAGTCTAGGGCTGCTATAACAGAAATACCACAAGTGGATGACTTTAACAAAGAAAAACTTATTCTCTCACAGCCAAGGAAGCTAGGTGTCCTATTTCAAGGTGCCAACTCCAGAGGAAGGCTTTCTGTCTCAGTGGCTCTGGATGAAGGTCCCTGTCATCACTCTCCACTGGCCCAGGAGCTTCTCAGTACAGGGAACCTGGGTCCAAAGGAGACACTATGCTTCTGGTGCTTCTTTCTTGGTGGTATGAAGTCTCTCACACGCTTCTCTCTTATATCTCAAAAGAAGTTGGATTAAAACACAATCTAATCTTTTTTTGTTTGTTTTATTGTAATCAAGTGAAAGTTTACCATCAAAGTCAATTTGCCATATGAAACCTCATACAGATACTCCTGCGCAACCCAGCTTCTCTTCCAACCCTATGATAGCACACTCCTCCTTTCTACTCTGTACTTCCCATATTCATTCAACCAACTCCTGTCTCCTCTTCATCCTCCCATCTCGTTTCTGTAGGAGCTACTCCAACACCCTCATGTCTTACAGTCCAGTTCAGTTTTCATCTGATGAGTTTTCTTTGGTGCTGGTTTCATCTCTGGGCTGGAGTGACACCTGGGGCCATGTTCTCAGGGCACCAGCAGCATGTTGGACCATCAAGCCTGGTTTTTTAACTAAATTCTAGATCTGCACCTTCATTTTTCTCTGACTGCATCAGGAAATCTACACTACATTGCCTATTGAGGCAGACATTGGAGGTGACTGTGCACTATTGAATTTTTCTTGTTTCATGCTGGTATAGTCTGAATCATTTGGCTCCTTCATACAGTATCTGTCTTTTTGTCATTGACTAATTTCACTTAGCATGCTTTTCAGATGACTCCATATTATTGGGTATTTCTCAAGATCATCACTGTTCTTTATCAATGTATAGCATTCCATGATGTGAATATACTATAGTTTGTTTCCCTTTGCTTCTGCTGATGTGCACCTAGATTTGTTCCATCTTTTTTGCTATTGTGGACAGTGCTTTGTTTACATTTTCCTCCTGTCTTTGATGTTCTTCGTTGTCCTCTGTTCCAGTTGGATTGGGACCAATTAATGTGATGTTCTTTATATGGTAGTTTGCTAGCATTTAAGACCCCAGATACCACTCACCAAATTGGAATGCAGACCACTGTCTTAAAACAAAACAAAACCTATTCATACTGATTGACCTGGACGTCCCCCAAAAGCTTTGTCCCTAGACCCTTGCCCTTGCTATTCTGACCTTACAAGTGTTGGGCTGCATTTAGCTTTTGTTATAATCCAGGAGTGTTGGTCTCCCTTATACTGCATGTTGTCTCTTCCTTCACTTAACCTAGTTCTATATAATATCCAATTTATGAACACCCGTTTCCCCCCTTTTTCCTCCCCCAGTAACCAACAAAGATTATTTTCTTCTGTACTCAGTCCATTTCATGAGACCTCATAATCATGGATGGTCTCATACAATGCCATGGATTGAATTATGTCCCCCCTAAAATATGCATAGCCATGTGACTGGACCATGACTCCCTGTATTCTATGATTGTCCTCCATTTTGTGATTTTGCTGCGCTGTATGTTAAAGGATTAGGGTGGGACTGTGAATCCCTTTATAAGATCACCTCCATGCTCCACTGTAAAAGGAGTTTCCTGGAGTACAACTTGCCCCACCCTTAATCCTTTCATCCTAGAAGAGATAAAAGGAAAGGGAAGCAGGCAGAGAATTGGGAACACTATCAGGAAAGCAACACTGAGGGAAGAACGCATTCTTCAGACCTGAGGTTCCTGTGCCAAGATGCTCCCTGAACAAAGACTGATACAATACCAGACTTTCCTCCAGAGCCGACTAGCAGGAAAGCCTTCCCCTGGAGTGGACATCCTGAATTTGGACTTGTAGCATACTGGATTGTGTAAGAATAAACCTTCCTTTGTTAAAGCCATCCACTCTGTGGTATTTCTGTTAGAGCAGCACTAACTGACTAAAACATACGGTATTTGTCCTTTTGCAACTGACTGATTTCACTCATCATGATATCTTCCAGATGACTCCATATTATCATGTATGTCCAAGATAGTCACTGTTCTTTTGCATAGTGTTTCATCATGTGAATATACTGTAGTTTGTTTATCCATTATTCTATTGATGAGTACCTAGTTTGATTCCCTCTTTTTGCTATTGTGGACAATGCTGCAATGAACAGTGGTGCGCATGCATCTATTTGTGTGACAGTCATTATTTCTCTAGGATATATTCCAAGTAGTGGGATTGCTGGATCATGTAGTATGTCTATTTCTAAATTTTTAAGAAAACCCTGAATTGATTACCAAAGTGGTTGTACCATTTTACATTCTCATCAGCAGTGTAGAAGGGTTCCACTGTCTCCACAACCTCTCCAACATTTGTTGTTTTGTGTTTTTTTTGTATTATTGCAGGCCTCATTGGGACAAGATGTCATTTCATTGTAGTTTTGATTTGCATTTCTCTAAAAACTAGTGAGGAAACCCTGGAGGCTAGTGGGTTAAGTGCTACATCTGCTAAACAAAAGGTCAGCAGTTGAAATCCATCAGGTGCTCATTAGAAACTCTATGGGGTAGTTCTACTCTGACCTATAGGTCAGAGTTGGATGCAATTCAGTGGCAGTGGGTTTTGGGGTTAAAGATTAATGATCAGGAGCATTTCCTCACGTATCTGTTAGCTGCTTGAATGTCTTCTTTGGTGAAGTGCCTGTTCTTATCCTTTGCCTGTTTTTTGATCAGGTTATTTCTGGTTTTTCTTCTTGAGGTTTTGAAATATCATGTAGATTATGGGTGTTAGAGGTGATTCAATCTCTCAGTTGTCAAAAATTTTTTCAAGTCTGTAGGTGGTCTTTTTATTCTCTTGATTAAGTCTTGGATGAGGACTAGTGTTTGATTTTTAGAAGCTCTCATTTATCTTTTTTCTCTTCTGGCATTTGTTCATTGTTTGTAATGTTTTGTAGTTTGTTTATACCATGTCTTTGAATGAGGATAAGGGTGTGGTTTTTAGAAGCTGTCATTTATCTTTTTTCTCTTCTGGTGTTTGTTCACTGTTTGTAATGTTTTGCTATATGTTTATACCACGTATTAGTGCTTCCAACATTGTCCCACTTTTCTTAAAAGATACTTAGTGTTTTAGAGTTTATATTTAGGTTTATGATCCATTTTGATTTAGTTTCTGTGCATGGTATGAGATATTGGTTCTGTTTCATTGTTTTGCAGATGGATATCCAGTTTTGCAAGTATCATTTGCTGAAATGACTATTTTTCTCCCAATTCACAGACTTTAGGCCTTTCTCAAATATCTGCTGTTCATAGACAGTGGAGATATATTTAGGTTGTCTACACTGTTCTATTGATCTAAGTATCTATTTTTGTACTACTATCAGGCTGTTTTGACTACCGTGGAGGTGTAATAGGTTTTAAAGTCAGGTAGACTGAGGCCTCCCACTTTGTTCTTCAGCAATGCTTTACTTATCCAGGGCTTCTTCCCTTTCCATATGAAGTTAGTGATTTGTTTCTCCATCTCCCTAACAAATGCCACTGGCGGGGAATGGGGCCAACAAAGCAAACTAGTCATATATCTTCTTGATTTCCTCTGAGAACTAAGGCTTATAAAACCAATTGGATGGAGCAGAGTGGACATTCTGGGAGCCCAAAGATCAAGCAGGGTGTTGTGAGACTGGACTGGATGACAAGAAGGAGAAAACTACCTTTGTTGGAGGTGATATGGTAGCGCAAGAAGTCCTGCTTTTGCTGGCACAGGAGCTAAGAAGCTTACAGGTGTGGATGCCTTCTTTGTTAACTAGAAGACTGCTGAGCCTGAGAGCCTGGCAGTGCCCAGCCGCCATGCTGAGCTGCAGCACCTCAGTAGATAGCATCTCTCACAGCAGAGAAGCTGTGCTTGAGAACGCAACAGCAGCTGGCAGCCAAGGATACTGGTGTCCTACCTCCATCTGTTCTCTGAGCTGTGCCATAGATTCTGCTGGCCCAGTGCAGGAGAGGAGCCTGAGAGCAGGACATCATCTTAGTCAACTGAGAGGTAGAGTCAACTATGCCTGAGGGCCAAGTTGGGGCTGGCTGAGAATCTGACTAAGAGCCCTTGACCAGACACTGCCTCTCTCAGCAGAAAAGCTGTTTTTAAGACAATCGTACCTAGAGAATGCACTAGTGCTTGGCAACAGAGTGTGTCAGTGCCCTTACCCATCCCTTCTTTGAGCCACATCATAGCATCTGTTGAGACAGTCCTGAGAGACTCCACAAGTGGGTCACCATCTTTGTCAGGAAGGAGGTGGGGCCTGCCGTCCCTGAGGGCCTGGCTGGTATCGGGTGCTGCTAAATACCACCTCTCTCAGCAGAAAAGCAGTTCTTAAAAAGATTGCATGTAGAGAATGAAGCAGTGGCTGGTGGAAAAGTGTGGTGGCACCATTTCCCCTTCCTTTCACTGAGCTAAACCATTAGTGCCTGCTGATGGGCCTTCAACAGACTCCATTTGTAGGTCACCACTTTTGTCAACCAGAAGGTGGGGCCTGGCCCCCTCAAGGGTCCAGCTGCTACTGGCTTCCACTAGACAGTGCCTCTTTCAGCAGAAAAGCAGTTTTTAAGGTAATCTCATCTACAGAATGCAGTGGTGGCTGGCAGCAGTGTGTGATGGCACTCTTCCTTCCTTCCTTCTCTTAGCTATGCCATGGAGTCTGCTGGCATGACTCCGGAGAATTGGCACAAGTAGGTCACCATCTTTGTCAGCCGGGGGTAGGCCTGCCACCCCTGAGGGCCAAACTGGGGCCAGCCACCAAGCTGAGCAGCACCACTGGAATGGACAGCATCTCTCTCATTAGAGAGAGACAAGACAGTGTAACTTAGAAAACTCAGAAGCATCTGGCAGTTGAGTCTAGCAGTACCATTACTCACTCCCTTTTTAGAGCTACATCATAGCTTCTGTTGGTGCAACACTGGAAAAGATGAATAACCTGATGGTGCAAAGACAACAATCAATATCTAACCATTTAAAGAAGCAGGCCACCATGGCTCTAGAAAACTCCCAAAATAAAGAATAAAAAAGACTTCCCAGATGAAGAAGTCTTCCTGAAATTATCAGAGGTAGAATACAAAATAATTATGTATAGATCCTTTCTAGATCTTAGGATGGAGACTAGACAAAGTGCAACAGAACAAAATGAAAATTAAAAAAGCTATAGAAACTGCTAGAACAACAATGATCTGAAATTAAGCAGATCAATAATAAACTCACAGCATTAGAAAGTTCAATGGAAAGTCAAAAGAGCATAATTGAGGAAATGAAATGTAGACTTAGCAAGACTGAAGATAAAGCAACTTACACCAGCATTTATGAGAAGAAATCTAACAAAGGATTCAAGAAAAAAAGAAGAAGCATTAAGAATCATATGGGACTCCATTAAAAGGAACACTTTACATGTAACTGGAGTACTGGAACAGGGATGGATAGCAGAAAATACAGAGAGAATTGTTCCAGAGCTGCTGACAGAAAACTTCCCTGACATTATGAAAGAAGAGAAGAAAGCCATTCAAGATGCACATTGATTCCACAAAAGGTAGACTCCAAAAGAAAGACATCAAGACATATTATAATTTAGCCTAATAAAATGAAACATAAGGAGAGACTCTTAAAGCCAGCTGGGCTTAAACAAAAACTAACATACAAAGGGAAGGTTTGTAAAATGTCCTCCAACTTTTCAGCTAAAGCCTTGTTGGTAAGAAGGTAATGGGATGAAACATAGAAAGCCCTGAAGGAAAAAAAGTCCAACCAAGAATTATCTCTCCCACAAATTTGTCTTTCAAATATGAGTGAAATCAAGACATTCTCAGACTAACAAAGGCTTAGAGACTTTGCAATAATCACACCAGAGTTACAAGAAATACTGAAGGAAATTCTTTGATTAGAAAATCAATAACACCAGATGTATACCAAAGGATGCAAAGCAAGACACAGCATCCAGAGCCCCAAATAGTCAGGAAAGTTACAAAGCTCCATCAAAGCTAAAGTATTAAAATTAGGGAACCAAAGAGATCAACATGAAAACTATGGCAACATTACATTATAAAGAAGGATATATTAAAGTATTCATAGCCCTTTCAGATGGAGAGGAAGTTAAAGACATATAAAGAAGTTAAAAAAGATTGGTTTAAACCTAGAACGTTAGGGGGAAGCAAGGAGATAGTCCCAAATCAAACTAATAATACTACGTATCAAAACAAGAAACACAATAAAGAAGTCTCAGCAGATACAAAACCAACATTGAAAAAGATGAAAAGAAAACCCATAAAGAAAAATGACTCAGAACAGAATATTAAATGGAACAAAAAAACAACAACACAAACATTAAGGTATCAAGATGACAATACTCAATATGTATCTGTCAGTAATTACAATGAATGCAGATGGACTGATCACTACAATAAAGAGACAGACAGTAACAGTCTGGATCAAAAAACACAATCCATCAATATACTGCTTACAAGCAATACACCTTAGACTCAAAGATATGAACAAACCGAAAATCAAAGGATGGAAAAATATATACCAAGCTAATAATACACAAAGAAGAGCAGAAGTGGCAATATTAATCATGGATGAACTAGTAAAATCCACCATCATGGACAAGGATGATCACAATTTATTGCTTCAAGTTTCAGTACATAAGGAAGATATAACAATACTAAATGTTTAGGCACCCAATATCAGAGTATTTAAATACATTGAACAAACGCTGACAAGACTGAAACATCAGATAGATCGTGCCACAATAATAGTTGGCGACTTCAACACTCCACTTTCAGCGAGTGACAGATGATCCAGAAAAAAGCTCAATAAAGATACAGAAGATCTTATCGCAACAGTCAACCAAACTCAGCCTCACAGACACATACAGAATCTTTTACCCAACAACAAGCAAGTACATCTTTTCCAATGCACATAAAACAGTCTCCAGAATAGACTATATATTAGACCATAAAGCAAGTCTCAATGAAATCCAAATTGTTGAATTATTGCAAAACATCTTATCAGACCATAAAGCCTGAAAAGTTGAAATCAATAGCAGAAAAAAACACTTGGGTAGAAATTTGAGCTCATGGAACCTGAACAACACCTTGCTTAAAAAATCATGGCTTATAGAGGAAATCAAAGATGCAGTAAAGAAATTCATGGAATCAAATGAGAATGATTTTCTTTCCTACCAGAATGTATTGGATACAGCAGAAGTGGTGCTCAGAGGTCAATTTATCTGTACCAGTGCACACATCTGGAAGGAAGAAAGGTCCCAAGCCAAAGAATTAACCCTACAACTTGAAGAGGTAGAAAGACAACAACAAAAGAACCCCTTAGGCATCAGAAGAAAGCAGAAAATAAAAATTAGAGCAGAACTAAACAAATTAGAGAACAGAATAAAAAAAAAAACTAAAAGAAATTATAAAAGCAAAGCTAGTTTTTTCAAAAGATCAAAAAAATGATAAACCATTGACTAAACTCACAAAAAAAAACCAGGAGAGGAAACAAATAACCTGAATAAAAAATGAAACCAAAGATATCCCAACAGATCCAACCAAAACTAAAAATACCCTAACAGACTACTACAAAAAACTGTACTGTTAACAGATTTGAAAGCCTAGAGGAAGTAGACAAATTTCTAGATTCACATGACCTACCAAAATTATCCCAAAGAGAAACAGAAGAACTTAATAAACCTATCGCAAAAAACAATTGAAAAAGTAATCAAAAACTACCAACCAAAAGAAGTCGTGGCCCAGAGTGCTTCACTGGAGAATTCTACCAAACTTTTAGAGAGGAGTTAATTCCAATATTACTGAAGCTATAACACAACATAGAAAATGATGAAACAGTCCCAAATTCATTCTATACAGCTAGCATAACCATGATACCAAAGTTGGATAAAACCCCACGAAAAAAGAAATTTAAAGACCAGTATCACTCATGAGCCTATATGCAAAAATTTTCAACAAAATCTTAGCCAGAATAATTCAAAAACATATTTAAAAAAAATTATTCATCGTGACTAAGTAGGATTCATACCAAGGATGCAGGGTTCGTTCAGAATCAGAAAAGCAATGAATGTGATCAACCACTTAACTAACACAAAGGAAAAGAATCACTTGATTTTATCAATTGATGCAGAAAATGCATTTGATAAAGCTCTTGACAAAATTAGAAAGGAAATTCCTCAAGATAATAAGAGACATCTATGCAAACCCAACAGCCAACTTCATCCTAAAGGAGAGAGACTGAGAACAGGAGCCAGAGAAGGATGCCTATCATCACCACTCTTGTTCAGCATTGTTCTGGATGTTCTAGCCAGAATAATCAGGCAAGATAAAGAAATAAGGTCATCAGGGACGGAGTCAAGATGGCCGACTAAGCCCACGTCTCCTTCTATCCCTCTGGAAACCAAGACCTGAATTGACAATCAAACAGAGCCCTCTGAGCACCTAATCATCCTCAGGACACTTCCTACCAGAACCTATGGGATACAGCCAAAGCAGTGCTCGGAGGTCTGTTTATCTCCATAAATGCTCACATCGGGAAGGAAGAAAGAAACCAAATCAAGGAACTAACTCTACAGCTTGAACAAGTAGAAAGAGAACAACAGAGGAACCCCTCGGGCACCGGAAGAAAGGAGATCATAAAGATTAGAGCAGAGCTAAATGAATTAGAGAATAGAAAAACAACTGAAAAAATTGAAAAGACCAAAAGCTGGTTTTTTGAAAAGATCAACAAAATTGATAAACCACTGGCTAAACTTACTAAAGAAAAGCAGGAAAGGAAACAAATAAGCCAAATTAGAAATGAGAAGGGAGTTGTCACCACAGATGCAACAGAAATCAAAAACATCATAACAGAATACTATGAAAGACTGTACTCTAACAAATTTGAAAACCTAGGAGAAATGGACCAATTCCTTGACTCATACCACCAACCCAAATCATCACAACGTGAAGCAAAACAACTTAATAAACCCATCACAGAGGAAGAGATTAAAAAGGTCATCAAAACACTGCCAACGCAAAAAAGTCCGGGCCCAGATGGCTTCACGGCAGAATTCTACCAAGCATTTAGAGAAGAGTTATCCCCAATACTATTGAAACTATTTCACAGTATAGAAAGGGATGAAGTACTCCCAAACTCATTCTATGAAGCCAGCATAACCCTGATACCTAAGCTCGGGAAAGATCCAACAAAGACAGAGAACTACACACCGATATCACTCATGAACTTAGATGCAAAAATCTTCAACAAAATTCTTGCCAACAGAATACAACAACATATCAAGAAAATAATCCATCATGACCAAGTGGGATTCATACCAGGGATGCAAGGCTAGTTCAACATCAGGAAAACAATTAATGTGATTAACCACATAAATAACACAAAAGACAAAGATCACCTGATTTTGTCCATTGATGCCGAAAGGCATTTGATAAAGTCCAACACCCATTCTTGCTAAAAACTCTTAGCAAAATGGGCATAGACGGCAAATTCCTCAACACAATAAGGGCCATTTATACAAAGCCAATTGCCCACATCATCCTGAATGGAGAGAGACTGAAAGACTTTCCCCTGAGATCAGGAACTAGACAAGGATGCCCACTGTCACCTCTCCTATTCAACATTGTGCTAGAAGTTCTAGCCAGAGCAATTCGACAAGACGAACAAATAAAGGGCATCTGCATCGGCAAAGAGGAACTTAAAATCTCCCTGTTTGCAGATGATATGATTGTATATGCAGAGAACCCCAAGGAATCTATAAGTAAGTTACTCAAACTGATAGAAGAGTTCAGCAAAGTCTCAGGATACAAGATAAACATAAGTAAATCAGTAGGATTCCTTTATTCCAACAATGAGACTGTTAAGGAGGAAATTATCAAATCTATACCATTTGTGATAGCCCCTAAGAAGATAAAGTACCTAGGAATTAATCTAACCAGAGAAACAACAGACCTTTACAAAGAGAACTACAAGCCCTTACTACAAGAAACTAAGAGAGACTTAGATAAATGTAAAAACCTATCCTGCTCATGGATAGGAAGACTTAACATTGTGAAAATGTCTATTTTACCCAAAGCAATTTATTTATATAATGCAATCCCAATACAATTTCCAGCATCATTTATTAATGAGATGGAGAAACAAATCACCAATTTTGTTTGGAAAAGGAAGAAGCCCTGGATAAGTAAGGTACTACTAAAGAAGAAGAACATACTGGGAGGCCTTTCATTACCCGACCTTAGAACATACTACACTGCCACAGTGGTCAAAGCAGCCTGGTACTGGTACAAGAACAGACAGATTGATCGATGGAACAGAATTGAGACCCCAGAGATGACACCATCTGTCTATGAACAGTTGATATTCAACAAAGGCCCTAAGACATTAAACTGGGGTAAAAACAGTATCTTCAACAAATGGTGCTGGCAAAATTGGTTATTCATCTGCAATAAACTGAATCAAGATCCATATCTTACACCTTATACAAAAACCAACTCCAACTGGATAAAAGACTTAAATATCAAACCTAAAACGATAAAGCTCATTCAAGAAAAGGTAGGAACAACAATGGAAGTTTTAATACACAATGAGGACAGACTCCAAAATCTGTCAAAGAAACCTCAATCAACAGAAGAGAAAGTAGATAAATGGGAACTATTAAGAATCAAACACTTTTGCTCATCCAAAGACTTTATTAATAGAATTAAAAGAACACCCACAGAGTGGGAAAAAATATTTGGCAACTCTATGTCAGATCGACGCCTGATCTCCATAATCTATAAGATACTACAAAATATCAATAAGAAGAAGATAAACCATCCAATTAAGCGATGGGCAAAGGAGATGGACAGATACTTCACTAAAGAGGAGATCCAGGCAGCCAAAAAACACATGCAGACATGTTCACGATCTTTAGTTATTAAAGAAATTCAAATCAAGACAACAATGAGATACCATCTCACCCCAACAAGAATGGCCATGATCCAGAAACACAAAACAACAAATGCTGGAGAGGCTGTGGAGAAAGTGGAACCCTCCTACACTGTTGGTGGGGTTGCAAAAGGGTCCAGCCTCTTTGGAAGGCAATCTGGCGTTTCCTTAAAAAAATGGATATTGATATACCATTTGACCCAGTAATTCCACTACTTGGAATATATCCTACAGATTCAAGGCCTTTCACACCAACAGACACATGCACCAGAATGTTTATCGCGGCACAGTCCACAATAGCAAAAAGGTGGAATCAACCCAGATGCCCAACAATAGAAGAATGGATAGGTAAACTGTGGTACATATACTCAATGGAGCACTACGCAATGATAAAGAATAACGATGATTCCAGGAAACATCTCCTAACCTGGTTTCAACTGGAAGACATTATGTTGAGTGAAAGTAGTCAGAGACAAAAGGACAAATACTGTATGAGACCTCTACGATAAGATCTCAAAAACAGACTTGTGTATAGAAGAAAAGACTCTTTAACAGCTGCAAGGGAGGGGAGGGAGGCAGGGAGGGCGAGGGGGGGAGGGTTTAGTTTAGATAGTTACTAGAAATCTAGTTGGGAGAAAGCGGTGACAGCACACATTAGGAACAAGAACAACATTAAGTGGACTTCAGCATAACTTGAGTACTTCTTCCATCTTAACTCAATACTGCAAGGATAGAGTAGCTGGGGCAGGGGGCAGGGGACCATGCTCTTAGGCGAATTCCAGGCCAATTGGCACAACTAGTGTTTTGCTAAGAGAGCTCTCTACACCCCACATTGGTGAGTGGTGTCTGGGGTCTTAAAAGCTGCCAAGCTGCCATCCGAGGACACACCAAATGGTCCCTACTCAGCAGGAACAGATCCTCACCGAGGACCAAAATGACATGCAGTAAAGACAACCGAGAAGACAGAGAGACCCACAAGAGTGGGTGCCTACATCGACTTAGGACCGGAAGAACTGGATGGTGCCCGGCCACCACCAGTGATAGCCATGACGGAGCTCACAGAGAGGAGCCTTACTGGCAACACAAGAATAAAAAGAGGTGCATCATGAGATCTCCCCTAAAAGACCTCAATTGATGGCCCAGTGGTTTTGGGGTTCCTCTGAGAGCATGGCTCCCGGCCCTGATGCTGCCCGTTCCCATAAGTTATAACAAAGATCCACTCTTCGGACAGGAATGGAATGGACTTGGCAATGCAGAGTAACCATATGTTGGAAGCACTTTAAGGTTCTATACATCTATAGGATATCATCTTGCTGACCTCTGGCTGGAGGAAGGGGAGTGGATGGAGAGGAAGGGAAAGGAGACTGTTGGGAGGATGAGACATGTATGGAGCAGAGAGGAATAGTGTGCAGTCACCGGACAGTGAGAGCAGTGGAAACTGCATATAGGGGGGCATGTAAATTTACATGTGAATGTACGTTTTCACTCAGTTATGTTAAACAAAAAAAAAAAAAAGAAAGAAAGGTCATCGAAATTGGTAAGACAGAAGTAAAAGTATCTCTATTTGCATGTGACATGATCTTAAATATGTAAAATCATAAAGAAACCACTACAATACTATTGCACCTAACAGAAGAGTTCAGCAAAAATCAGAACACAAGATAAACATCTGTAAATCAGTTGGATTCCTTTACACCAATAAAGAGACTATCAAAGAGGAAATCACTAAATCACTGCCATTTAGAGTAACCACCAAGAAGATAAAATACCTACAAATAAATCTATATAAATAACCTATAAATTTATAGAAAATTATGAGACTGTACTGCAAGAAACCAAAAGAGACCTATATGAGTAGAGAAGCCTACCCTGATCACGGATAAGAAGACTCAATAGTGTGAAATTGTCTATTGTACTCAACAATCTACAGAAGCAATGCAATCTCAATATAAATTCCAATGACATTTTTCAATGAGATGGAGACAGAATTCATCAACTTCACATGGAAAAGGAAGAAGCCTTCCAAAAGCAAAACATTACTGAAAAAGAACAAAGTGGGAGGCCTCACTCTACCTGATTTTAGAGCTTATTACACTGCCACAGTAGTCAAAATAGACTGGAACTGGTACAAAAACAGGTACATAGACCAATGGGAACAGAATTAAGATTCTAGACATAAAATCATCCACCTATGAGCAACTGATATTTGACAAAGGTCCAAAGTTCACTAACTGGGGAAAAGACAGTCTCCTTAACAAATGATATCGGCATAACTGGATATCCATCAGCAAAAAAAATGAATTGAGACTCATATCTCACACCATTAACAAAACCTAACTCAAAATGGATCAAAGACCTAAATATAAGATCTGAAATAATAAATATCTTGAAAGAAAACATAGGATCAACACTGGGAGCCCTAATACATGGTATAACAGACAACAAAACATTACTAACAATACACAAACATCAGAAGGGAATATAAATAACTGGACATTCCTAAAAATCACTTATTCTCATCCAAAACCTTCAGAGTAAAAAGGCTTCTTACAAACTGGAAAAGAAATTTTGGCTACTGTGGATCTAATCAGTGTCTAATCTTTATAATCTAGAAGGCACTGCAAATCCTCAACAAGAAAAAGATAAATAACCCAACTAAAAAATTGGCAAAGGATATGAACAGGAGCTTCACCAAAGAAGACATCCAGGCTGCTAACAGATACATAAAGAAATGCTCACAATCATTAGCCATTAGAGAATTCCACATCAAAACTACAATGAGATACCATCTCACTCCAACAAGACTGGCATTAATCCAAGAAACACAAAATAATGGGTGTCAGAGAGGTTGTAAAGAGACTGGAACTCTTCTACACTGCTGGTGGGAATGTAAGAAATAGATTTGGCACTTTCTTTAAAAGCTAGAAATGGAAATACCATATCATTCAGTAATTCCACTTATTGGAATATAGCCTAGAGAAATGAGGGCTATCATACAGACAGATACATGCACATCACTGTTTATCGTAGCACTGTCCACAATAGCAAAAACATGGAATTAACCTAGGCACCCATCAGCACCTGAATGGATTAAAAAAAACTTTGATATATTCACACAATGGAATACTGTGTAATGATAAAGAACTGTCACGGACTGAATTGTGTTCCCTCCAAAACATGATTCCCTGCATTCTATGATTGTCCTCCATTTTGTAATTTTGTTGTGCTGTATGTTAAAGGATTAGGGTGGGACTGTAAATCCCTTCAGAAGCTCATCTCCCTGCTCCATTGTAAAGGGAGTTTCCCTGGAGTGTGGCTTTCACCACCCTTAATCCTTTCATCCTGCAAGAGATAAAAGGAAAGGGAAGCAGGCTGAGAATTGGGAACCCCACACCATCAAGAAAGCAGCACTGGGAGAAGAGCGTGTCCTTTAGACCTGAGGTTCCAGTGCCAAGATGCTCCCTGGACAAAGACTAATGCAATACTGGACTTTCCTCCAGAGCCAACAAAAGGAAAAGCCTTCCCTGGGAGCAGACATCCTGAATTTGGACTTGTAGCCTACTGCACTGTGTAAAAATAAAGCTTCCTTTGTTAAAGCCATCCACTCTGTGGTAATTCTGATACAGCAGCACTAGCTGATTAAAACAAGAAGAATGATGAACTTAGGAAATATCTCATAACATGGAGTCATCTGGAAGACATGCTGAGTGAAATTAGTCAGCTGCAAAAGGACAAATATTGCATAAGGCCACTATTATGATGACTTAAGAAAATGTTTAAGCACAGAAGAAAATAATCCTTGGTGGTTACAAGGATGAGAAGGGAAAGAGAGGACTATTCACAGATTAGGTAGTAGAGAGGAACTGGGTCAGGTGAAGTCAGTGACAGCATACAGTAGAAGGGAGGCTAGCAGAAGTGGACTACTTCAAAAACTAAAAGGGTTTCTAAATACAATCCAACATTTTGAAAGACAGAGACAGGTTTGAGGACCATGGTTTCAGGCGAATTCTAGGCTAAACTGGCTGATCTAAGATTCTTTTTCAGAAAATGTTTTGCAAATCACTTTGGTGAGTGGCACCTAGGGTCTTAAAAGCTAGCCAAAAAACCAAACAAACCATCAAATTGACTGACATTGAGTTGATTCCAACTCACGGTGACCCTATAGGTAAAGTAGAACTGCCCATAACTTTCACAGGGGTCACCTGGCAGATTTGAACTGCTGGCCTTTTAGTTAGCAGCCATAGTGCTTAACCACTATGCTGCTAAGTAGCATCAATTGATCCTCATAAACCTGGAACAGAGAAGAATGAAAGACCTTAAAGACATGAGGAAATAATGAGTCTTGGAGACAGAAGGTGCCATATGATCCAGAGACTACATCAGCAGGAGACCAGAAGAACCAGATTGCGCCTGGCCACCACCAGTGACTGTCCTAACAGGGAACACAACATGAAATCTGATGTAAAGGGAGAAAAATGAGTGTTCAGAACTAGAACTCTATTACAAGACCGCTGTCATAGACTGAATTATGTCCCCCTAAAAATATGTGTAGCCACGTCGTTGCAGGGCCATGATTCCCAGTATCTTGTGACTGTCCTCCATTTTGTGGTTTTCCTATGCTGCATGCTAAAGGATTAGGGTGGGGCTGCAAATCCCTTCATAGGATTAGCTCCCTGCTCCGCTGTAAAGGGAGTGTCCCTGGGGTATGGCTTGCCCCACCCTTAATCCTTTCATCCAGCAAGAGATAAAAGGAAAGAGAAGCAGGCTGAGAACTGGGAACCTCACACCACCAAGAAAGTTGCACCAGGACAAGAGAGCATCTTTCAGACCTGAGGTTCCTGCACCAAGATGATCCCTGGACAAAGACAGATAAAATATTGGGCTTTCCTCCAGAGCTGACAAGGGGAAACCTTCCCCTGGAGTGGACACCCTGAATATGAACTTGTAGCCTACTGGACTGTGTAAGAATAAACCTTCCTTTGTTAAAGCCATCCGCTGTGTGGTATTTCTGTTAAAGCAGCCCTAGCTGACTAAAACAACCACACTTGATGATCTGTCACACTCAAGAGTCCTCTTGAGGGCATGGCCCCTGGATACTCTGTCAGCATACAGCTGAAACCACTACAGGTCTGATTCTTCGGACAAAGATTGGACTGGATTACAAGACACAGAATGATGCTCCTCAAGAATATAGTTCTGGGCTTAAATATATACATGAAGCTGTCTGAGAAGCTCTAGTCCAGAGGCAAAATGAAAGGGTGGAGGGGGACAGATTGAGTAGATGCTGGAAGTACAGGGTGGGAAGAGGAGTGAGGTGTTATCGAGGGAGGGTAGGGGGACAGCAGTTAGTGTTCCATACTGGTATGTGGATGGAGTTTTATATGGCAAGTTGATTTTTTTATTACTATGATTCAGTTAAAATATACTATCCCATATAAATTTGCATACCCAGAAATAAGCGGCTCCCACTGTTCTCCCTGCCCGGTGACAGCACACTCCTCCTCTCTGTTCTGTACAGGTCATGTCCTCCTAACAATCTCCTGTCTCTTCCTCTCCACCCTCTCCCCTACGTCCAGTAAGAGGTCAGCTGGATGACAGCCTATAGATGCATAGGACCATAAAGTGCACACATGATATGGTCACTCTGTGTCACCAAGTCCAATCCACTTCTGTCCGAAGAGTTGACCTCCATTATGATTTATGGACAGGGGCAGCATCAAGGTCAGAGGCCATGCTCCAAGTGGAACCCTGAGGCCTCTGGATCATCAATTGTGGTCTTTTATTGGAGATCTCAGGGTGCACTCCTTTTTATTTTTGTGTTGCCAGTGAGACAGCAAATTGATTTTGATTGTAAACTTTCACTGAAAGCACAATAAAATATTTTTAAAATGATATAAAATTAAAAAAAAAGAGGTAGAATACTAAAGGTGTATTATCTCCAGGATGCTAGCTGACAGCCATTTGGGGGTTCTCCAATTCCATGGGCTCTTGGAAATCTCTTGATGATAAATAACCTCTCATATCCTGCACTCCTTCCTTTTGTTGAAGCTTTTAGAGTTTTATTCAAATATTTGGTGTCTGTTTGTTGTTGTGCATCGTATTTGTTAAATACAAAAATGTATTAATGCCAGATTTTTATTTGATTGCTGCATAGTCTTGGTTGAGCCACAAAACTCTACGGGCACAAGATGAGACTTTATGGGATGCTAGGGGGATGCGATCAAATTGAGAGATTCTTGTGGCAAGATAGACTGAGTTGTGGTATGGGTCAAAAGCACTAGGCTATCTATTATCTGCAGGAAAACTTTCACAGTGAGGGCGCACTGTAAAATGTCACACCGTCCAAACTCTGTGGCATTCCCTTCGAAAATTTGCTAGACTAGCAAAAGGTAACAACCCATCATTGATCTTTTTGTGCACACATTCATTCTATCAGTCAGAATGGGAAATGTTAGCTCTGAGATAAACTCAGGACCACAGTCTGGGACTTCTGCTCATTAGATGAAAAAATACTTCAGTCCTTTGACTTAGGCATTTTTGTCTAAATGGCATGATGTTTTCTACCCTGGCCCCTAGGGTCGCCATGAGTCGGATCCGACTCGACGGCACTTGGCTTGGCTTGACTTGGCTCGGCATGATGTTACAAAGAACAGACTGTAAAATTGGTAGCCATTTTAGGGATTTTTTGACCTTTCTAAATTGTTTTTCCAGCACAGTAAATTTCAAAATAAAGGTTCCTTATTGCAACAACCTCAGTAGTATATCTATTTTGATAGGTAGTTAAAAGTTTCTTGGAGAAAGCACATGAAATTTGTCTGAAAGCAGAGAATACCAGAAAGATGCATACCTGTGTTTTATTGACTATGCAAAGGCATTTCACTGCATGGATCATAACAAATTATGGATAACACTGCAAAGAATGGAATTCCAGAGCACTTAATTGTTCTTGTTACTAGATGGCTCAGATGCCACAGACCCATCTGAGGTTCTTGTCCCTCACTGATCAAAAATGAACAGTTAAGACACACAGAATTTTCTCTAAGAGCAAAACTTTATTAAATTAGCTTGCAAGCAGAGACAGGAGGGCCTAGGCAACACTTGCCCTATCTACTTGAACAAAGGTTTGGTTGGGGCTTATAAAGCATTTTGGGAAGGAAGGGTCTCATGTTTCACTCATGCTGCATGTGGAAATTTACAGAAAGTGGCAAGGCTAAGGAAATTAGGTTGCACACGCCCTTTTATATAAAACGGAGTCAGCTTTAAAGGATTCTGTGAGGTGCTGGCAGGACGTATTATAGGATGTTGTGCATGTGTCATCCTATGAGATCCTGATTCAAATCCAAGCACCAGGTTTATGATCTCATGTGTCTCTGCTGGAAGGTCACATATTGCCCAATCTGGCACCATTGTGCATGCTGAAAAACAAAGAAGTTCTCGATCCTTTGGTATCTGTGGTATATCAACAAGTAGTCCTACTTAGATTGCCCTAATATTATTTACAATATAATCATCCTTGGGGGTTCGTAAAGTACTGGCAGGGCCTCATGTGACTTTCCTACCCATGAATTATTAAGTCCTTTCATCCTTCCACTACCTCTTTGTAGTTTCAGTTACAAGGTTTACTTAAAGGTGTTTACAGAGGCTTCTAGGCTCCCTTTCTCATGCTCATGAGGAATCTGTATGTGGTTCAAGAGGTAGCCATTCAAACAGAACAAGATAGCACTGCATGGTTAAAAATCAGGAAAGATATGTATCAGGATTGTATCGTTTCACCATATCTTTTCAATCTGTATTCCAAGCAAATAACCCGAAAAGCTGGACATCCAAAAAACTGCAATAGGTGAAGAAGAATGAGGCATCAAGATTGGAGGAAGTCTCTTTAATAACCTGTATTATGCAGATGACACAACCGTGGTTGCTGAAAATGAAGAGTTCCTGAAACACTTACTGATGAGGATCAAAGACCACAGTCTTCAGTATAGATCTCACCTTAACTGAAAGAAAACAAAAACCCTTACAACCGGACCAATAAGCAACATCATGACAAACAAAGAAAATATGATGTCATTAGGATTTCATATTACTTAGATCCACAATCAACAAACATGGAAGCAGCAATCAAGAAATCAAAAGATACATAACATTGGGAAAATCTGCTGTAAAAGACTTCTTTCAAGTATAGACAAGCAAAGATTTCACCTTGAGGACTAAGGTGTGTCTGACCCAAGCCAGCATTTTCGATAGCATCATAGGCATGCAAAAGCTGGACAATGAACAGGCAAGACAGAAGAGCTGACACCTTTGAATTGTGGTGTTGGAGAATACTGAATACACATGGGTTACCAAAGGAACAAACAAATCTGTCTCAGAGTTTCTCTCAGCACTGGGACACCAGGTCCAAATGACACACCCTACTCCTGGTTATACATTCTTGGTGGTAGAAGGTCCCTCTTTCTCTTTGCTTGCTACTCTCTTTTATATCTCCAAAGAGATTGACTTATGATACAACCTAACCTTGCAGATTGAGTCTTGCTCATTAACATAATCACCTCTAATCCTGCCTCATTAACATCATAGTAAAAAGTTATAGCACATAGGAAAATCCATCAGATGACACAATGGTAGACAGTCACACAATACTGGGAATCAGGGCCTTGCAAAATTAACACACATTTGTGTGGAACACAATTCAATTGATAATAGCTCATGGATTCTAAGGCATCTCCTTCTGACACTGTTATAATTTTATTCCTTGGTCTTGTACAAAGTTTCATAATATTGTGAAAAATTTCCCAAGATTCTGTTGGCCAAGATTTGCCAAGATATTTAAAATTCTAATTGAAGTTTATCAAGCTGGACTTCCAGATTTATTCAGTTACTGTATGTAATAACAGGACCTGGAGAAGCACAATTACGCCCAGGACACACTGGATGCAATGATCCTAAAACTAATGTAGCTTTAAATACAGATAAAACAGCTGCCAGACTGCTTGAAGATGCTTGAGTCACAGGAAAAATATTACTTGAGGTCATGTCTAAGGCTTTCCTCAAATAATAGATTCAACAAAAATTTACTCTTGCATACCAAACAAAGATGACAATGTTTATGTTTCTGAGATGTGGTCATTCCAAAGGTTTTCTGAACATTCTGGGATTGATCCACTAGTATCAACTGTTCTGGAGCTTTTTAGGCTATATTTGTCTCTGGTCTTACATCTGAAATTTTAGTCTTAGTGAAAAGGTACTGACTGGAAATCAGCTACTATTGCTGAGCTGATTAATCTGCCTCATGAACATTCTCAGACCTTAGAGTCCAAAGAATTCTTAAAAGGTGATAAGCTACTGGCCCTTTAATTACCACAATTACAGTAACCTACTCAGAAGAAATTTATTAAATCCTTTAATGGCATCAAACTAGGCATTTGTCATTATTTCAAGAGACCTGGCCATTGGAAATATTCCATAATCTGAAATGCAAGCAAGAAATTTTCAATAAGATGCTCATTGCTCAGATTCCTGTTTAGAGTGAGAAGGCTTCAGGGATAAAACAGGAGTTTTTTACTCTGGTTGCACTTAATTCTCAAGGGGAAACTATAGTATACATTAATGGAGAACCTTGAAAATCTTTAACTGATACTGATTTCACACCATCTGCCATTAACCCCAATTGTTTACAAAAGCACCTGCCCCAGAGTATGAAAACTTCAAAAATTTGTGAGGGTTACTAATTAAGAACAAATTTTGATACATTCCCATTCTTCATCCCACATTGGTGAATGGTTCCTGGGGTCTTAAAAGCCAGCAAACTGCCATCTAAGGAACATTATTTAGTCCTAACCCACTGGGGGAAGATGAAAACCAAGAACATAAAAAACATAAGGAAAACATAAGCCCAGGAGACAGAAGGGTCATATGATTAGAAGACTACATCAGCCTGAGACTAGAAGAACTAGATGGTGCCCAGCCACCAACAAAGACTGCCCTGACAGGGAACACAATGTAGAGTCCCTGACAAAGCACAAGAAAAAGGAGAGTACAGACCTAGAACTCTAAAAAAGACCAGACTCGATGGTCTGACAACCTGAAGGGTCCCCTCAGAACATAACCTCAGAGTTGCTGCTAGCCCAGATTTGAAACTAGTACTGATGTTGATTCTTCAAAGACTAGACTGGACTACAGGACATAGAGTGATGCAGGTGGTATGTGTACTTCTTGGCTTAATACATGTATGAGGCTGTCCTACTGGTTCCTCTCTAGAGGGGAGAGCAGAGAACAGAAAGGAGGGAATGAGTGCTGGTTGAGTGGATACTGGAAGTATAGGGTAGACGGGAGAAATGTGCTGTCACAGAGTGAGGAGAGCAGATAGAGCTGCACGGAGGTAAGTGCCTGGAGTTTTACATGGCAAATTGATTTGTAAACTTTCACTTAATTACTACAAAAATAAAATTTAAATATAAAAATTTTGCTATACTCTCATCCAGTCCCTATATCCTCAGATCCTACTAAGACTTATACCCTTTTTTGCTTAGCCCTGATACTCGTTACCTTGTTATTAAGAGATCTTTTATCTAAGTGGAATTGCTATTTGCAACTTAATGAAAAGGTGGAAATTTTATTGAGCCTACCTGACACTCATAAGCAAATAAATCCTGAATTAAACACTATTCAAGAAAAGATAATTTGATGTGTGCAAGAGCTTGCCCTGCCTCTTCAAGACTCAGCTATGCCTAGTCTACTATCCCTAGTGGCCCTTCCCATAGTTCTTAAAAGTTTGTGAGCAACCACATCTACTGGCGTAGGTCAGGTCTGTGCGGAACCAATTAAAATCTAAATAGATTTATCCACGCCTTTGCCCAAATTCTCCAGTATCCTCTCAAATGAGAAACCAAAGGACTCACTTCAGTAATACAAGATTTTCTTTCTAAACACCTTATTGTTGCTTGCATCAGCCCTTGGAGCACTCTTGTTTCTCCCAGTTAGGAAACCAGTTAATAGAGAACTGATAATCTTTGCAGACCATCGACTGCATTGTTATTCCTAGATTACTAGTAGTTTCTAACCCTCATTTCTTACCTCATAATGTCCTCTCTGATGCAATTCACTTTATAGTTGTGGATCTTTGTATTGCTTTCTTTAGCATTCCTATGGATCCTGAAAGTCAACATTTGTTTTCCTTTACCTGGAAAAAACAATAATATACTTGGAATTTAAAGTCCAGGGGTTTACTGACTTTCCAACATATTTCTCTAAGAGTTTGCTTGAAGATTTTTAGACCTTACAGTTTGCCAGTAAATTTAAATGTTGGATTTCTGGATGCATAGGAATGCTAATGAAGGCAATATAATGCCAGAAATTCAAACTAGATTCAGAAGAGGACATGGAAAAAGGAATATCATTGCTGAAGTCTGATGGATCTTGTCTGAAAGCAGAAAATACCAGAAAGATGTTTGCCTGTGTGTTATCAACTATTCAAAGGCATTCATCTGTGGGAATCATAACAAATTTTGGACAACATTGAGAAGAGTGTGAGTTCCACGATACTTAATTGCTCTCATAAGGAACCTGTACACAGGTCAGGAGGCAGTCATTCATGCAGAACAAGGGAATACTGCATGGTTTAAATTCAAGAAAATTTTGTGTCATTGTTGTATCCTGTTACCATACCTATTCAAGCTGTATGCGGAGCAAATAATCCGAGAAGCTGGACAATATGAACAAGAAAAGGTCATCAGGACTGAAGTAACTTTCCTTAACAACCTGAATTATGCACATGACACAACCTTGCTTGCTGAAAGTAAAGTGAAATTGATGCACTCACTGATAAAGTTTAAAGAGTACAGTCTTTGTTATGGATTACACTTCAACAAAAGGAAAACAAAACCCTAGTAACTGGACCAATGAGCAAGATCAAGACAAATGGAGGAAAGACTGACATTGTCAAGAACTTCATTTTACTTGGATCCACATTCAGTACCCACGGAGTAGCAGTCAAGAAATCAAGATGCATTGCATTGAGAAAATCTGCTGCAAAAGACCTCTTTAAATTGTTGAAAAGCAAAGCTGTCAGCTTGAAGACTAAGGTGTTCCTGAGCCAAGACATGGTGTTTTCATTCACTTCACATGAATGCAAAAGCTGAAGCATGAATAAGGAAGACTGTAGAAGAATTGACACCTTTGAATTGCGATACTGGAGAATATTGAACATACAATGGACTGCCCAAAGAATGAACAAATCTATCTTTAAAGAAGTACAACCTTAGAAAGAAGAATGGCAAAAATGTATCTTACACACTTTGGACTTACTGTTGGATAAGTCCTTGGAGAAGAACATCATGCCTGGTAGAGAAGAGGGTCAGTGAAAAAGAGGAAGATCCTCAGCAAGATAGACTGACACAGTGAGTGCAACAATGGGCTCAAACTTAACACTTGTCGTGGCACAGGAGGCTAGGGGTATAGTCTGTAGATGTAAATTTGTATCTGGGTTGGCCATAGCATTTTAGGGTTAAATAAGTTGATCTAATAGTCTAAAGTAATGCCACAGTCTGGTACTTTGATGTGGTATGAAAATTAACAGTAGTCCTTGGTACAGAGCTACAACTGAACAGAAACAATACTAACTGATCTCAGGGAAGGATGATGTATCCAACAGTCAGCTAGGTTACTAGTGCTACCACTGATTGAACTAATTTAACAAAGGCATTTTTCTTTCAGATATCTTTGAGGGCTATTTAAAAGCAGAAAGATAAAATTTAAGAAGAGCTTCATAATTAAAAAAAAAGACCATCCAAAAATAATACAATAAGGCTAACAACATAATAATAATAGCAACAATAATGTATACTCCCACAGGTTTGTTATTTGCATGAGAGGAAAGAGGGAATAAGACCAATAGTATGTAACAGGGCAACTAGCACAAAAATAGATGATTATAAAGTCCAAAATTTCAACAGTTTACATGGAGTCATGTTCCATGATACTGGAATTAGTTGTCCACCTCCAAGATTGTAGTTGTTGTTAGGTGCTGTTGAGACAGTTTTGACTCATAGCAACCCTACATACAACACTTTTGAGACTGAGGCGGCTCAGCTTCTCACACTTTTTGTGTCTTCAGCTTCTGCTTCCTGTGGCCACATGGCCCACGCCTCAGGCCCACATCTGCCCTGCTGGGGCAAGTGTTCCAAAGCTCTGTAGCTCCACTGATTCAGGTGCTCAGAGATACCCAACTCTGCTAGGAAGCCTTCTGCACAAAAACACTCAGCTGTCTCTCTCCTTGGGTCACCAAGGCTAGCTCCACCGATTCAAGTGCTTGGAGGCACCCCTTTTCTCCAGGAAGCTTCTGTGCACAGGCATTCGGATTTCTTGCTCCATGGCTCAGTTCCAGCTCTGCTTCTGGTTGTGCTGCTGCCACTGCTTCACTGACGCTGGTCCTCTGCTGCTCAATTCTCACCATCTGTGCATTCTTCAGTGTTAACAGTTCTCTTTGGTTCCTTGTGAATCTTCTATCCATTCATAGTCTCAAAATGGCTTCTACATTTTAGGTATTTTTTGGAGCATCAGTAGCTGACTAAAACATATGCATAACGATATGTACTGTGAAACACTTGTCTTGAAGAAAATAGGAACTGAGAGGAGACCAGCTTCATACTTTGACTTGTCAAGTTGTTCCTCGAAATGCATCTTTGTCTCACACTCTATTCCCTAACCCAAGGATCACAGAATTACAATGCATAAGCTCTGGCATAATGAAGAACTGGATGGTGTCTGGTTACTTTAAGACAATGTCTAGGGTTTTCAAGGCTCACTAAAGAGTGGCCACACTCATGCAGAAGAAACATTTTTTTCTATTCTTTAAATGTGATCAGGGAATCTCTAAAGAGATTCATGATTATCTTTAGTTATTAAAGAAATTCAAATCAAGACAACAATGAGATACCATCTCACCCCAACAAAATTGGCCATGATCCAGAAAACACAAAACAACAAATGCTGGAGAGGCTGTGGAGAAAGTGGAACCCTTCTACACTGTTGGTGGGGTTGCAAAATGGTCCAGCCTCTTTGGAAGGCAATCTGGAGCTTCCTTAAAAAAAAGGATATCGATATACTGTTTGACCCAGTAATTACACTACTTGGAATATATCCTACAGAATCAAGGCCTTTCACACCAACGGACACATGCACCAGAATGTATATCGCACCACAGTCCACGATAGCAAAAAGATGGAATCAACCCAGATGCCCAACAATAAAAGAGTGGATAGGTAAACTAGTATATATGGTACATATACTCAATGGAGCACTACGCAATGATAAAGAATAACGATGATTCCAGGAAACATCTCCTAACCTGGTTTCAACTGGAAGACATTATGTTGAGTGAAAGTAGTCAGAGACAAAAGGACAAATACTGTATGAAACCTCTACGATAAGATCTCAAAAACAGACTTGTGTATAGAAGAAAAGACTCTTTGACAGCTGCAACACAGGGGAGGGAGGGAGGGTGAGGGGGAGAGGGTGGGGGGGAGGGTTTAGTTTAGATAGTTACTAGAAATCTAGTTGGGAGAAAGTGGTGATAGCACACATTAGAAACATGAACAACATTAAGTGGACTTCAGGATAACTTGAGTACTCCTTCCATCTTAACTCAATACTGCAAGGATAGAGTACCTGGGGCGGGGGACGGGGGACCATGCTCTTAGGCGAATTCCAGGCCAACTGGCACAACTAGCATTTTGCTAAGAGAGCTCTCTGCACTCCACATTGGTGAGTGGCGTCTGCGGTCTTAAAAGCTGCCAAGCTGCCATCCGAGGACACAGCAAATGGTCCCAACTCAGCAGGAACGGATGCTCACCGAGGACCAAAATGACATGCAGTAAAGACAACCGAGAAGACAGAGAGACCCACAAGAGTGGGTGCCTACATCGACTTTGGACCGGAAGAACTGGATGGTGCCCGGCTACCACCAGTGATAGCCACGATGGAGCTCACAGAGAGGAGTCTCATTGGTAACACAAGAATAAAAAGGGGTGCATCATGAGATCTCCACTAAAAGACCTCAATTGACGGTCCAGTGGTTTTGGGTTTCCTCTGAGAGCATGGCCCCCGGCCCTGATGCTGCCCTTTCCCATAAATTATAACAAAGGTCCACTCTTTGGACAGGAATGGATTGGACTTGGCAATGCAGAGTGACCATATATTGGAATCACTTTATGGTTCTATACTTCTATAGGATATCATCTTGCTGACCTCTGGCTGGAGGAAGGGGAGTGGATGGAGAGGAGGGAAAAGGAGGCTTTTGGGAGGATGAGACATGTATGGAGCAGAGAGAAATAGTGTGCAGTCACCGGACAGGGAGAGCAGTGGAAGCTGCATATAGGTGAATTTATATGTGAATGTACATTTTCACTCAGTCATGTTAAATAAAAATTAATAAATAAAAAATAAAGAGATTCATGATTAAGAGAGGGGAATGTGTGAGGCCATCCAAAAACTGAAGCATTTGGCACAATAAAATGTCTAACTCATGTCTGAATCACATTCCATGCTGTCCCCAGCTCCTGCTTCTGTCTTAAATACTAAGTTTTATCAAACTTTCTTTTTGTCTTTTTTTATTTTCATTGTGATTGAGTGAAAGTTTACAATTCAAATTTGCATGCCTGTCTATCTGCAGTTCCCTTTGCTCTCCTTGCCCGGTGACAGCACACTCCCCCTTTCCCGTTCCGTACATGTCATATCCTCTTAACAATATCCTGTCCCCTCCTCTCCACCCTCTCCATTCCCCTCTAGTAAGAGACCAGTAGGACGACATCCTATAGGTGCATAGAACCATAAAGTGCACACATGATATGGTCACTCTGTGTCCCCGAGTCCAATCAATTCCTATCACCTCACTAATGATCTGTGATTGGGCAGCATCATGTCTAAGGGCCATGCTCAAGGGGCCTTTGGACCATCAGTGTCAGTCTTTTAGTGGAGTTCTTAGGGTGTACCCCTTTTTCACTCGCGTTGCCACTGGGACTCAGTATCTTGAGCCCCATCATGACTGTCATTGGTGGAGGCTGGGTAGCATCTGGCTCTTCTGGTCACATGTTGATATAGCCACCCATTCATGTGCGTCCTTCTGTCTTCTGGGCTCTTTTTCCCCCATGTCTTTGTTGTCCTTGGTGATCATCTGTTCCAGCTGAGTTGGGACCATTTGGTGTACCTCAGATGGCAGCTTGCTGGCTTTTAAGACCCCGGACGCCGCTCACCAATGTGGGGTTCAGAAGACTGTCTCAGCAGTAGGCTAGTTAAGCTACTTGGCCATGATGTCCCCTGAGAGCATGGTCCCTGGCCCCTTGCCCCTGCTACTCTATCCTTGAAATATTGGGTTAAGATTAGAAGAGTTTTCAGGTTATGTTGAAGTCCAGTTAAATTGATCTTCTTTCTAATGTATGCTGTCACTGCTTTCACTCAACCAAATTTCTATCAACTATCTAATCTATAACCAACACTCTCCTTCTCTCCCTCCCCTCCCTTGTAGCTGTCAGAGTCTTTTCTTCTGTACGTCTGTTTTTAAGTCCTTATTGTAGGGGTCTCATACAATATTTGTCCTTGTCCCGCTGACTGATTTCACTCAACATGATGTATTCCAGTTGAAACCAGGTTGTGTGATGCTTTCTAAAATCATCATTGTTCTTTATTATTGCATAGTGTTCTACTGAGTATACATACCAAATCTGTTTATCCATTCATCTGTTGCTGGGCATCAGGGTTGATTCCAACTTTTTGCTATTGTGGACTGTGCTGCAATAAACATTCGTGTTCATGTGTTTGTTCGTGTAACTGCCCTTGATTCTGTAGAATATGTTCCAAGTAGTGGGATTACTTGGTCAAATCTTTTATCTATTTCCAGATTTTTAAGAAAGTGCCAGATTGCTTTCCAAAAAGGTTGTACCATTTTGCAATCCCACCAGCAGTGTAGGAAAGTTCCAATTTCTCCAGTCTCTCCAGCATTTGTTCATTTTGTGTTTTGGGGATCATGGCCAACCTTGTTGGGGCAAGATGGTATCTTATTGTAATTTTGATTTCTTTAATAGCTAATGACTGTGAGTGCTTCCTCATGTGTCTTTTGTCTGCCTGAATATCCTCTTTAGAGAAGTGTCAATTCATCTCCTTTGCCCAATGCTTACTTGGATTACTTATCCTTTTCTTATTGATATTTTGCAGTATCTTCAGATTAGATGCAGATTAGATGCAAATGTCTATCAACTATCTAATCTATAACCAACACTCTCCTTCTCTCCCTCCCCTCCCTTGTAGCTGTCAGAGTCTTTTAGATGAGACATCGGTCTTATGTATAGTTGCCAAATATTTTTTCCCATCCTGTAGGTAGTCTTTTAATTCTTTTGATTAACTCTTTGGATGAGCAAAAGTGTTGGTTGCTTAGTAGTTTCCATTTATTTTCTCTTCTGTTGATCATGCTTTGCCTGTCAGATTTTAACTCTATGTTGTGTATTAAAACTTCCATTGTTGATCCTATTTTTTCTTACATGATCTTTATCATACTAGGTTTGATATTTAGGTCTTTTATCCAATTTGAGTTGGTTTTTGTGTAAGGTGTGAGATATGGGTCTTGTTTCATTTTTTTGCAGATGGATATCCAATTTTGCCAGCACCATTTGTTAAAGAGACTGCTTTTACCCCAGTTTAAAATCTTGGGGCCTTTGTCAAATATCAACTGTTTATAGGAGGACAGTGGCATCTCTGAGGTCTCAACTCTGTTCCATTGGTGTATCTATCTTTTTTTCTACCAGTACTAGGCTGGTTTGACTACTGTGGGAGTGTAGCAGGTTCTAAAGTCAGGTAGTGAGAGGCCCCCTAGTGTGTTCTTCTTCTTCAGTAGTGCTTTGCTTATCCAGATTTCTTTTTATATTTTAAAAAAGTTAATTTTTTTATAATAAATAACACATTCATCGGAACACTTTAGAATATTGTAACAATGTACAGCATTTTAAGTTTAAAGAACATAAAAATAAGCAGAATCCCACTATCCTGAATAACAAAACCACAAACATTATTTTTATTTCTTCTTGTCTTTTTTCAATGAGTATACAGGTGGTTGTAATGGTATTTTTTAAAATTCTGATTAAGTGAAAGTAGGCAGTCCAGATCAATTTTGCATGCTTTCTTATCTACAATTCCATCTGCTCTCCTCACCCTGTGACAGCATACTCCTCCTTTTCACTCTTCATTTCTAATATTCGCTTTAACAAACATCTGTCCCCTCCTCTCCACCTTTTCCTCTCCCATTTAGAAAGAAACCACTAGGACAGCCTCCTATAAATGTATAAAACCACAAAGTACACATACCACATGCTCACAGTGTATCCCCAAGTCCAGTTCATTCTTGTCTGAAGAGTTGACCTCAGTATTGGTTTCAGGTCTGGGCCAGCAGAAGGTCTAGGGCCCGTGTTCCTAGGGGACCCTCCAGGCTGTTGGACCATCAATTTGGGGCTTTTAGTAGAGTTATTGAACTGCACATCTCTTTTTCTCATGAAAAGTTTGTAAAACTTTAAATGCAGATAAGGTAAGTGTGTCATTTGGGGAAGTTCAGGAAATTATGGTCAGATGATGTTTACCAAAAATGCTTGTGCAGCTTGTTCCAGGAAGAATACATATTTGAAATAGCATTACTGATTTTAAGGAAGGCTATAATGATGTGGCTGTGACCATGTACCCACCTTATGACTCTCTTCCCCATTGTACCATATAAAAATCTACCCTTTTTTCCATTAAGTCAAAGCATTGTACTTTTAGTTTATTCTCCTCAGCCTAGCTGTTATACTCCCTAAATAAATCTGTTGATTTCTCTCTATAGAATTTGTGTTTTTTTTACTTTAATAGCTATAATATGTAGTTAGTAGTTATGATAATTCCTTCCATAAACTATTATTATAATGAAACAGAAATAATATTTGAGTGTCAGAAGACAGCCTATTTTGTAAAATTTTGAAATTAAATATTTTTCATAGGGTGTTTTAGTTATCATCTAGTGCTGTGCTGACAGAAATACCAAGAGTGATAGCTTTAGCAAATAAAAGTTTATTCTTACACAGTCCAGTAGGCTACAAGTCTGAATTCAGGGTATCTACTCCAGAGGGATGCTTTCCCTTTTTGTTGACTCTGGAGGTGGGTCCTTGCATTGTATCACTCGTTGGTCAGGGAGCATCTTGGTGTAGGAACCTCGGGTCTGAAGGACACCCTGTAATCCTGGTGCTGCTTTCTTGATGGTAGGAGGTTCCCAACTCTCTGCTTGCTTCTGTCTCCTTTTATCTCCCATAGGATGAAACAGTAAAAGGTGGTGGAAGCCACATTCCAGGGAAAATACCTTAGCAAGGGTGTTGCAGTCCCATCCTAATCCTCTTTTAAAATAATCATTCTGTCTATTAGCCACAGGCAGAGATTAGGATGTATAGCATATGAAAATCACAATAGCACACAGTAGAAACAAGAATAATATTAAGTAGACTTCAGCATAACTTGAATACTCCTTCCATCTTAACCCAATATTGCGAGGACAGAGTAGCTGGGGAAGGGGGCAGGAGACCATGCTCTTAGGCGAAATCAAGGCCAACTGGCACAACTAGCATTTTGCTAACAGGGCTCTCTGTACCCCACACTGGTGAGTGGCATGTGGGGTCTTAAAAGCTGCCAAGTTGCCTTCCGAGGGCACAGCAAATGGTCCCAACTCAGCAGGAATGGATGCTTACTGAGAACCAAAATGACATGGGGTAAAGACAATCCGGAAGATAGAGAGACCCACGTGAATGGGTGCCTACATCAACTTGCGACCAGAAGAACCAGATGGTGCCTGGCCACCACCAGTGATAGCTGCGATGGAGCTCACAACATTGAGTCTCAGTGTCAAAATAAGAATAAAAAGGGGTGCACCCCGAGATCTCCACTAAAAGACCACAATTGATGGTCCAGAGGTTTCAGGGCTCCCCTGGGAGCATGGCCCCTGGCCCTGATACTGCCCTTGCCCATAAATCATAATGAAGGTCCACTCTTTGGACATGAATGGATTGGACTTGGTGATGCAGAGTGACCATATATTGGATGCACTTTATGGTTCTATGCATCTATAGGATATCATTCCGCTGACCTCTGGCTGGAGGAAGGAGAGTGGGTGGAGAGGAGGGGAAAGGAGACTGTCGGGAGCATGAGACATCATGTATGGAACAGAGAGGAATAGTGTGCTGTCACTGGGCAGGGAGAGCAGTGGAAGCTGCATATAGGTGGGCATGTAAATTTATACGGGAATGTACATTTTCACCCAGTCATAATAAAAAATAAAGAAAGAAAGAAAAGAAAATCACAAAATACTAGGAATGATGGCCCAGCTAATGGCTACACATATTTTTTGAAGGGGACACAGATGAATCCATGGTATAAGGAAATGAATTTAACTTACTGCTCTTTAAATTTGGTATGGAGGAGGATATCATCTTGCTGACCTCTGGCTGGAGGAAGGGGAGTGGACGGAGAGGAGGGGAAAGGAGACTGTTGGGAGGATGAGACAGGTATGGAGCAGAGAGGAACAGTGTGCTGTCACCAGACAGGGAGAGCAGTGGAAGCTGCATATAGGGGGGCATGTAAATTTACATGTGAATGTACATTTTCACTCAGTTATGTTAAATAAAAATAAAAATTAAAAAAAAAAATTTGGTATGGAGGGTGGCAAAACTTGCTGTATGGAGAAGATATGTTACAGGGCAAGAGCAAAAGTACACAAAGATAAATCATTCAGAGTCCTAACAGTTACTGACAGATTGCAATCATACAATTGCTTCAATCACTTAGGATGAAACAAAGTACTTATGCTACCAATATCAAATAGTTATTCCATATTTTTAAATGCACATACCAATGGAAGATCAAATTCATAAAATTTCTACTCAACATAAAATCACATATAAAAAATACAGAATGCTAGATGATTCAGTCTTTGAAATCATCTTATAAATGAAGTATTCTTAATGAGGTTTGTATTTATGTTTTCTATTTTTTCAACAAATTCTGTAGGATCAATTAATTATTACTAGAATGGATATTATCAATCACTTAAGATACCATTTGGCCAATTTAATATTATATTAATATACAACTAGTATGAGGCTGATGCAACAAAGTAGGTAATAAACCTTATGACTTGAACTTACATGATCAAAGTGGATGCCTGTATAGCCTTCTTTGAATACAGTCACTTTCAAGCAACTCAGCAAGCAGAGGAGACCAAGACTTGATGAAGAAAACAGCAGTAGCTAAGATCCATTACCAGATAATATTTTTAAATAATCCTAAGATACTGAGAATTGAAGCCTAAAACAATCAATCACTTAAATGTCTTTGATATTCTCAAGTGTTGTCTGGTGAAATAAATTATATCTATGTACTAGGCACTAATGCCAAAAGCTGAAGAAAACTGAAGATTTTTTACCAGCTTCTGCAGTCCAAAATTGGTTCAACATGGAATCACAATGCATTGATAATTACTGGTGATTGGAATGCAAAATTTGAAAACAAAGAAGAAGGATCAGTAGCTGGAAAATATGGCCTCAGTGATAGAAATGATGCTGGAGATCACATGACAGAACTTTGCAAGACCAACAACGGTTTCATTGCAAATATCTTTTTTCACCAACATAAATGTGAACTGTACACATGGATCTCACCAGACACAACACACAGGAATCTAATAGACTGCATTTGCGGAAAGACGATGGAAAAGCTCAATACCTTCTGTCAGAACAAGATCAGGTGCTGACTGTGGCACCTTGCTTATATGCAACAAAGTAGGTATCTTAAGTGATTGATAATATCCATTCTAGTAATAATTGATCCTACAGAATTTGTTGAAAAAATAGAAAACATAAGTACACCTCATTAAGAATACTTCATTTATAAGTAGGTATGCAAGTTCAAACTGAAACCAAACAAACTTAGAGCAAGTCCAGGAGAAAGTATGACCTTGAGTATATCCCACCAGAGTTTAGAGACCACCTCAAGAATAGATTTGATGGGTTGAACACTAACGAAAGAAGATCAGATGAGTTGTGGAATACCATCAAAGATACCATACACAAACAAAGCAAGGGGTCATTAAAAAGAAGAGAAGAAAGAAAACACCAACCCTGAAACTTGTTCTTTAATGCTGAGTAGCTAAAGCAAAAGGAAGAAATGATGAAGTAAAAGAACAGAACAGAAGGTTTAAAACAGTGGCAGAGGAAGACAAAGTAAAATATTGTAATGACATATACAAAGAGCATGAGATACAAAGCTGAAAGGGAAGGATACACTTCCACATTTCTCAAGCTGAAAGAATTAAAGAAAAAATTCAAGTCTTGAGTTACAACAGTGAAGGGTCCTACAGAGAAAATATTAAATGACTCATGAGGCATCAAAAGAAGATGGAAGGACCCTCCTACACTGTTGGTGGGGTTGCAAAATGGTCCAGCCTCTTTGGAAGGCAATCTGGCGCTTCCTTAAAAAAATGGATATTGATATACCATTTGACCCAGTAATTCCACTACTTGGAATATATCCTACAGATTCAAGGCCTTTCACACCAACGGACACATGCACCAGAATGTTTATCGCGGCACAGTCCACAATAGCAAAAAGGTGGAATCAACCCAGATGCCCAACAATAGAAGAATGGATAGGTAAACTGTGGTACATATACTCAATGGAGCACTACGCAATGATAAAGAATAACGATGATTCCAGGAAACATCTCCTAACCTGGTTTCAACTGGAAGACATTATGTTGAGTGAGAGTAGTCAGCGACAAAAGGACAAATACTGTATGAGGCCTCTATGATAAGATCTCAAAAACAGACTTGTGTATAGAAGAAAAGACTCTTTGACAGCTGCAAGGGAGGGGAGGGAGGGAGGCAGGGCGAGGGGGGGAGGGTTTAGTTTAGATAGTTACTAGAAATCTAGTTGGGAGAAAGCGGTGACAGCACACATTAGGAACAAGAACAACATTAAGTGGACTTCAGCATAACTTGAGTACTTCTTCCATCTTAACTCAATACTGCAAGGATAGAGTAGCTGGGGCGGGGGGTGGGGGACCATGCTCTCAGGCAAATTCCAGGCCAATTGGCACAACTAGCGTTTTGCTAAGAGAGCTCTCTGCACCCCACATTGGTGAGTGGCGTCGGGGGTCTTAAAAGCTGCCAAGCTGCCATCCGAGGACACAGCAAATGGTCCCAACTCAGCAGGAACGGATGCTCACCGAGGGCCAAAATGGCATGCGGTAAAGACAACTGAGAAGACACAGAGACCCACAAGAGTGGGTGCCTACATCGACCTGGGACCGGAAGAACCGGATGGTGCCCGGCCACCACCAGTGACAGCCATGACGGAGCTCACAGAGAGGAGCCTCACTGGCAACACAAGAATAAAAAGAGGTGCATCATGAGATCTCCACTAAAAGCCCTCAACTGATGGTCCAGCGGTTTTGGGTTTCCTCTGAGAGCATGGCCCCCGGCCCTGATGCTGCCCGTTCCCATAAATTATAACAAAGGTCCACTCTTTGGACAGGAATGGATTGGACTTGGCAATGCAGAGTAACCATATATTGGAAGCACTTTATGGTTCTATACATCTATAGGATATCATCTTGCTGACCTCTGGCTGGAGGAAGGGGAGTGGACGGAGAAGAGGGGAAAGGAGACTGTTGGGAGGATCAGACATGTATGGAGCAGAGAGGAATAGTGTGCAGTCACCGGACAGGGAGAGCAGGGGAAGCTGCATATAGGGGGGCATGTAAATTTACATGTGAATGTACATTTTCTCTCTTATGTTAAATAAAAATAAAACAAAAAACAAACAAAAAAAAGAAGATGGAAGGAATATGCAGAGTCATTATACCAAAAGTAAGTGGTCAATGGTCAGCCATTTTAAGAGGTAGCATATGATCAGGAACCTATGGTACTGGAAGAAGAAGTCAAATACGCACTGAAGGCACTGGTCAAAACAAAACAAAGACTCCAGGAATTGATGGAATGTCAGTGGAGATGTTTCAACAAATGGATGTAGTGCTGGGAGTGCTCACACATCTATGCTGTGAAATTTGGAAAACAGCTACCTTGACTGGAAGGGAGCCATATTTATGTCCAAGAAAGGATCTAACCACATGTGGAAATTACTAAAGTACCATTAATACTACACACAGGTAAAATTCTGTTAAACATCATTCAGAAGCAACCACAGCAGCATGTTGAATGGAACTGCCAGAAATTCAAGCTGGATTCAGAAGAGCATGAAAGAGCTGAAAGCTGAGAATACCAGAAAGATGTTTACTTGTATTTCACTGCTTCTGCAAAGGCATTTGACTGTGTGGATCATAACAAACTATAGACAACAGTGCAGAGAAAACTTCGAGAACACTTAGTTGTGTTCTTGAGGATCTATACATGGATCAAGATGCAGTAATTTCAACAGACTGAGAGGACACTACATGGTTTAAAATCTGGAAAGTTAAGTGTTAGGGTTGTATCCTTTCACCATACCTTTTCCATCTGTATGCTGAGCAAATAATTTGAGAGGTAGGAATATATGAAGAAGAATGATGCATCAGGAATGGAGTAAGACATTAACAGCCTGCATTATGCAGATGACACAACCTTGGTTGCTGAAAATGAAGAGGACTTGAAACATTTACTTACAAAAATCACAGGCCACAGCCTTCAATATGAAGTACACATCAACATTAAGAAAACAAAAATCCTCACAACCAGACCAATAAGCAACATCATAACAAATGGGGAAAGAGTCAATGTGTTAAAAATTACATTTTAGTGGATTTCATAATCACTTATGGAAACAGCAGTCAAGACATCACACTGCATTGGGAAAAATTGCAGCAAAAGATCTAAAAGTTGTAAAGATGTCACCTTGACGAGTAAGGTGCGCCTGCCTGACATAAGCCACGGCATCTAGAATTCTATCACATGTTTGTGAAAGTTGTACAATGAATCAGGAAAACAGAACAAGAATAGACACCTTTGAATTGTGGTGTTACGGAATAATACTGAATATACCGTGGACTGCCAACCGAACAAACAGATATGTCCTGGAAGACGTACAACCAGAGTGCTCTGTGGAATCAAGGATGGTGAGACAGCGTCTTACATATGTAAGGTTTACAGTTGGATATGTTGTCAGGTGGGATCAATCCCTGGAGAAGGAAATCATGCTTGGCAAAGAAGAGAATCAGTGAAAAAGATGAAAACTGTCAACAAGATGGAATGACACAGTGGCTACAACAATGGGCCTAAGTATAAAAATGATTGTGGGTGTGGCACAGGACCGGGCAGTGTTTTATTCTGTTGTGTGTAGGGTTGCTATAACTAGGAACCAACTCAACAGCACCTAAGAACAACATATACATACATAAATGGTCTTCTAATAAGGATTTCCTATCTTTGAACTCAAGTAAAACAAGTTGTGTAAATAATACAGTTTTAATTGTTTTCTTATTTTAAAGTATACCTGATGGCATTATGTATGCAAAGGAACTTTGGGTAAATGGCTGCCATGGTTTTGTTTGATGGCATGTACCGGGGATGTCACATTTTCAATGACGGTCTCACATAAAGTAGGCTGAATTTCATGAACATGCATGATGCTGTTCTTTAGATTTTCAGTTGCCTGTGGTTGATTGGCATAAAACAGAGGTTTAACATAGCCCCTTAAAAAGTAATCTAAAGGCATTAAATTACATGATCTTAGCCAAACATGACATGATCTTGGTGGTCAGTTAATATCACCAGCACACAAGATGATGAAGCCTTAGAATTTCTCAATAAGTCAATTGTTTCATGTGTAACATGGCATGTACCGCTGTCTTGCTGAAAATACACATTTGTGAGGTCTATACCTTCCAAATGGGGCCAAAAATAGTTAACACACCCCATTATCTTTCACCATTGACAGTCACAGCCTGTCCTCGTCATCTTGGAAAAAATAGGGGGGCGGAGTCAAGATGGCAGACCAAGTGCATGTCTCCCTAAAACCCTCTGGAAATCAAGACCTGAAATGATAATTAAACGAAGCCTTCTGGACACCTAGTGAGCCCTGGGACACGGCATAGGGCTGTTAATTTGGACTTCATACCACTGAACACAAAACATCCCCTTTCACTGACCCCACTCTCGGCAAGCACAGGCCTGCGCAGACCAAAGGTAACTCACCAGCAAGCATAACTGCCAGGTTCTGAGAGTCTGGCTTTGGACTCTATATACCTCAGCTCCTCTAGCCTATTGGGAAATGGAGAAGCCCGGGCAGAGGTCACAGCCAGACTTGGTTCTTAAGCTGGGAGGTGGCTCCTGCTCGGGGGAAGACTGCTTTTCTAGCAGGGAAGCAGTGTTTTGCACAGTGTCATGTGGGGCTTGGGCCCAGCAGTGGAGACTGTGGACTCTGGGCATTTCAGCACTCTTGGCCCCTGTTTCCGCCAGGAGTCTGGTTCCGGCCAGCTGGCAAGCTTCTGTGGAATGCCATCTTGTTTTGCTGGGAGGCGGAGTAATCCATATGGAAGCCTCAGCTGGACCTAATTCCTGGGCTGGCAGGCAGTGCCTACCAAGAATAGACTGCTTTTCCAAAAGAGAAGCAGAATTCAACACAGTATCACCTACAGCTGGGCCCTGACAGCAGAGGCCAGTAGGTCAGTAGCTTTTCTGTATTTTGAGCTAGTTTTAACATCTGGGGTTCAATATACGGGTGCTTACTTCACCAGCTGGGAAGAGGGATGTACACATCTGAAAACCTGACTGACTTTGGAAGTTGTCAAATACTTCTTACTTCTCATTTTAAGATGGCCTAGGTCGCCATGAGTCGGATCTGACTCGATGGCACTTGGCTTTGGCTAGAGAAACAACTGTGCTCCATCTTCACAGCATCTCTCTCAACCTCTGTTGACCCATATGAAGCCCAAAAAGCAACAAACGTTGGAGAAGACGGTAACCCGAAGTCACCCATGGCATTAGAAGGCCCCCCAAAGAAACCACCTCAGAACTTCCCAGACGAGGAAGCTTTTCTGAAACTATCAGAAGGTGAATACAAAAGGATTATATATAGAGCCCTTGTAGGCCTTATATAAAATGCAGCAGAGCAAAACAAAAAATTAAGCACGCTGTTCGATCTGATGGAACATCAGTACTCTGAAATCCAACAGATCAAGAACAAAATCAAAGGCATAGAAACTTCAATTCAAAGCCAAGAAAACAGAATGGAGCATCTTGCAAAAGAATAAAGGCCCCAAATCCACACTAGATGGTGACTTTTTTGGGATGAAGTGGACATTCTTGAGGCCTGTATTGGACTGTCATCACTCCAAATGTTTTGTTTGCTAACAAAACCATTCATCCAAAAATGGGCCTTGTCCCTGTAGATGTTTTAGCTAAAAACAGGGTCAACTTCCAATTGTCGCAGAGCCCAGTGAGTAAATATACAGTGCAACTTATGGTTGTTGGGCTTCAGTTACTGAGTTAAAACAATTTTGTAAGGGTAAAGCTTCAACTCCAGATGCAAAATCCACCAAACTGTGGTTGATGAAAGGTGCAATTCTTGTGCTTGGCAAGAAATTGCTTGAGATGTATTCTCATATACATTTTAATGGTGGCAATGTTTTCATTGGAATGTGTTGAGTTCCTTGATGCACAGGTGTTGTATGATTGGCAACAGACCCAGTTGTCTCAAACTTTTTGACTAAACGTCAAATTGTTCTCTTTGTGGGACAGTTATGCACATTGTCAATTTCATGTATCACACAGAATATTTGGTGAATGAACATCCATTTTAAAAAACTTTAAAATTTCTATGTCTTGTGGGATCGTGTAACTTTTCATAGCTATTTGTCAAGACTAATGAAAAAATATAAACATGGTGACTTTAGCTTCACAAATATGGCTACCATGAGCTGTCAAAAACAGGACATCTTTATTAGAAGACCCCTCACACATATATACATTGTGGTTTAAAGTTATTTACTATACATTGACTTTGTTTCAGAAACCCTGGTGGTGTGCTTAAGGGTTACAGTTGCTAACCAAAATGTCAGCATTTGGAATCCACTGTTCTCCTTAGAATCTCTGCTCTTTCCTATAGTGATCCTACAAGCTTGAATCAAGTTGATAGCAATGTTGTTTGGATTTTGTTTTTTGGTTTACATAAATAGAGTTCATTTTTAAGAAGAAATAATAACTAAAGAGGGCAAGAATTTCTAAAGTTCTCATTTGAAGTATGAGGTCAAACGAGTTTGGGAAAGTCTTTCATTTTTAGTTGTACATAACTGCTCCACGGAGTTTCCCAGGAGTACCTGGTGGATTCATACTGCTGATCTTTTCATTACCAGATACAGCACTTAACCAGTATATCACCAGGGTTTCCTCAACTGTACATGCAATCCCTTAGTTACTTAGATTTCAGTGATTACTGTATTTCAGTGTTTTGCTGGGAACACTTTCTATATTTATGCTGCTTGTCTCACAGAGGTGATTTATTTGAAATTCATGTTTAAAAAGTAAATTTTGTATTATAACTTTGCATTATCATGTTTTTGAAAATATTCAGAAATCTCAGATAATACAGAACAGCTACGCAATGCTAGGAAACAACTGTAGTCTGCTGATGAACTTGGCATTCTGGTTGAACAATTTTAGAGAGAAAAATAAAGAGCTGTTATTAAAAGCTACTCATTGCTATCAACTCTGGCTCACAGTAACCCTCCATGACAGAGAAGAACTGCCCATAGTATTTCCAAGAATCAGCTGGTGGATTCAAACTGCTGACTTCTGGTTAGCAGGAAAGCTCTTAACCACTGTGCCATCAAGGCTCCTCAGTAAAAGTTAAAAAAAAAAAATCAAACTAATTGCCGTCAGTTGATTCTGACTCATGGCTACCCTATAGGACACAGTAGAACTGCCCCACAGTTTCCAAAGAGTGGCTGGTATATTTGAATTGCTAGCCTTTTGATGAGCAGCTATTGCCCCATCAGGGTTAAGGTCCCTTAAATGCATAGTGATGCAAAACTTAAGGTAATTTTCCAAAATGGAAAAGATTGCTTATAGTCTTTCAGGTCACATCCACAAATACAAACAGCAACTTTAAATGAGAAAGCCAGCCAAGTGCCGTGGAGTTGGATCCCAATGAGAGCAGTAACAGCAATAAAATAAAAAATTATTATGGCTGCAAAGACTGAGAAAGGCTTCCCACAGGAGGAAATAGTAGAATACGTCCTTGACGAATGAGTGCAATTTCTTAGGCATGGGAGGGTATTATTCACACTGCAAGTACAAAGCATGAAGAATTTTTTCTCTCTCACCAAAAGGAAAGACTGTAAGTTTCTATGTGCGATGTTACGGACTGAATTGTGTCTTGTATTGTAAATCTTAACTGCTAAGCCTGTGATTATAATTCCATTTCAGAATGGATTGTCTTTGTTACGTTAATAAAATAGGATTAGTGTACAGTATGTTTTAACTCAAACTCCTTTGAGACATAAAAGAGAAAGAATCAAGAGACGGATGCCAAGTCACATCAAGAATGACCAGTAGCAAAATCTCAGAAGAGGCAAAGAGCTTCCTCCAGAGCTGACAGAAAGCATTCCTCTATAGTTAGCACCCTTAATTTAGATTCCTTGCCTCCTAACTGAGAGAAAATGAATTTGTTAAAGCCACTCACGTTGGTATTTCAGCAGCACTAGATAACGAAGAAATACAAATCACGTGTGTTTTTCCAAAAAGTAGGTAACTGAAAAATATGTGTCATGGCTTGAACTATGGTTGTCTAACTTTGGTGTATACCAGATTCACCCAAGAAAGCCAGCAGTAAGCCTTTAATATTGATAAAAGTCTAAGTAAATACCTAAATAACTGTAGATGATGGAATATCAAATTTACATGATCTATCCAGCAAACTCCCAGTACCCGTGTTGTAGCAGATACTGAACCAGCCTCTGGAGCGCAACAGGCATGTATCTAAACTTCACAGATTACAGTTTAGCAGTGAATTACACATGCAAGTAAACTGTAAGTGAAAGGTCCCTAAAGGAGGGCAAAATTGGAACAGTTTGAAAAAACAGATGAGATGGGTCCATTAGATTTGAGCACAAGAGGAAGATACAGCTAATAGGAGCTCCTAATGTATTAACCATGAGTCGGATCCGACTCCATGGCACTTGGCTTGGCTAATTTATTAACCAACTACGTATTAGTAGTCTTATGGAAACGGGTGGTGTTAAGAGCTACGCCTGCCAACCAATTGGTTAGCAGTTCCAATCTACCAGGTGCTCCTTGGAAACCCTATAGGGCAAGTGCTACTTCGCCCTTCAGGGTCACTACGAGTCAATCAAATAGATGGCAACAGGGTAGTAGCCTTATTAAAAATGAATTGTATTTAACTTTAATGCAATAGAGAGAAAAAAATGTAGAACTCTGAGAAATTCCCATAGCAGAAGGGAGAGAGTAAAAAATAGATGTACATAAATCAAGGTCAGAAACCAGAGCAGAAACTGTTAAGTTTAAAATTTTAGTTATTTTCCATTATTATTTCTACTTACTTTGTTTATGGTAAGATTATTGCCATGTGCTAAAATTTCTGCTTAGGATAGCAAAAGCTAATCCTGTTAGATTGTTATATGATACCATCACACTTAGGGGAGCTTCTGGACCAGGCAAAGAGCCAAAGGCAGCACTAATGAATCCATGACTGAAGACCCTACTCCAGAAGGTGGATGATTACAGATTTTCCACCAGTTCAGAGGTTATGCATTCATACTTTAAGTACACATAACAGGAAGCTGTGGACTTGACTGGCAGATATCCTTAGCAGCAGCTTTGTTGTCTACAAGTTCTTAATTCATGATTTCAGCTTTGACTTCGTTTGCATGCTTAAACAATTTTGCACACTATCATTTATGGTGGGAAACAATAATGCAAACCTCAAAAGTATTCTAAATTTTAATTCAAATAGTGTATGAACATGCTACAATCACTGCTAATACACTTGACACAGGATTCAAGCAATGCTTGAGAATCATGTGAATTCCCAGTGTGGGCTAGAGAGGCACACAGAAAGACCATTAGTGAATAGTGGGGAACATGTGGACACAAGTTGTTTATGACAAATACAATGCATTTTATGCATCCTGTAACTCACCGAAAAGTCTGCGCAATTTTTTAGGGGTCTTAAAAATGTGTATCACGGATCCTAAGCTTTTTCGTCTTACCGAATTCTCAGTTCACCTGACCCTACATCTCCTTTCCTGTTTTTAACTTTACATCCCTCTTCTTCACAAACCTTTCCTCCTGTTAATGGGCTACGGATGGTTAACGAAGCCAACAGAAACTGACTTAGCACCGTCTTCATCGATGGTAGGTACTCTGTGTACGGAACAAAGAACACCTTTTAGCTCGCGTCGGAGTCTGGCGTTTGCCCCATGGCTCCAGGCTGGGTTCCTGAGAACTCTTCGGTTGAAGAAATGGGCTGCATACACCAGGGACATCAGGAGGCAGTGCTCACAAATAGCTTGGCAGGCACTTTTTGAAGGGGTACAAGCTTCAGAGAAATCTTTGGCTCTTCGGGTAAACCAGAGAGCACGCTGCACTGAAGCCTCTGAAGAGTTACCGGTGGAGATAGCCTCCAAAGCCAGAAAAGCTCCCCTAAAGCTGTTCCGCTACCAGACAGGCCCCCAAATTCCACGCTCAACTTGCCTTGGGGCGCACCACACGCAACCTCCTACTCACGCAACTGGGAGCGCAGGCACGGAACGAGCTTTCCTAAGATTCCGCCCCTCCCCCTCAACCCCAGGCTCCCGTTAAAGCCTCGCGTTGCTTGGGTCTGGGGGCGGAGCGAACCCGGAGTGGGCAGAGCCGAATGGGACAGTGGGGCGTTTCAGGCCTTGTTGACTTTGGCGTTCTTGGCGATTTGCGCATGCTCCGCTCACTGACGGTCCCGGAGGCCGGACCGTCGGGCTTCCCCAGGCACGGGTTCCGGGCTCCGCCCCTCCTGGGGGCGGTGGCAGCCGTGTTGTTGTGATGGTGGCCGGGCGGCTGGGTGCCCGGGAGCCTACGGAGCCTTAGTGTCTCGACCTACTCGCCGCTAGTGCTGGTCTGACCGACCTCCATGCCGCAGGTAACGCCGTCACCCACTGACTTTAGGTCGTGTGGGCCAAGGTGTCCCGGCGTGCTGGGGCCAGAGGACCGGGGCCGAAGGAACCAGGGAGCTAGGGGGTCTGCGACTTGAGTGGGGGGAGCCACAAGGGAGCTGAGGGCCTGGCGGCCGGGAGGGGGCGGGGAGCTGAAGGCGCGACGACCCGGAGGGGCCTGAGAGTGTGAGGGTCGAGGCAGGAGCTGGGGTAGGGGCCGGCGTCCTCAGGCCCAGCCCACGGCTGAGGCCGGATATCGGGGAGCAAACCTTGCTCTACGCTGTCCTCGACAGACGCCTGTGAGCCGTTTAGGGCCATTTCAGGTATACTCCGGGACTTTCTGTTTTGCTTCCAGAGGAAGAGAGTCAAACCTACGTAGGCTGGGGGAAACCTTGGAGCCTGAGAAGAGATTTCAGAGGTTAGAGAAGGGCGCCAACATTTTCTTTTGTTTTTGTTTGAGCGCCTACTGCTGTTGCAGTGAGCCCCTTGCTCGCTTTGGTCCTTACGGTATTTGAAAAACCGGCTTACAGAAGACTCAGAAGTATTTTGTATTTTTGCAAATACCCCCCCCCCAAAAAAACCAACTTGTTTTTTCTAATTGCTTTTACTTTGTTTCTGTTGCTAAATTTTAGCCGCCCTGTGTTTTAAATTACAAATCAGAACAGTTTGGATACAGAGTAGAAAGTATGCTTTCAGCGATGGTTACACCTCCTCCCCCCCCCTTTTTTAATTAATGAAGTTCTTAATGCTATTTAGGAAAAGACTTTAAGAAGTGAAACCATGAAGACACCTGTCCCCGACTCTCTGCCCGCTTTTTACTTTATTATCAGCTGGAGTTGCCAGTCTTTTAATGTGGATTTGTAGTCATTCAGATTTGTTTTCCTACGCATAGAATGAGTATGTTTTAAAAACAAAATAGAACCGTATCTGCTGTATCGTTTTTATTACTTGCACGTGTTACTGCATTTCATTGTTTTTAACAGCTACATAGATATTTATGAATTTAACTATCCTTTTATTGCTAAACGTTGTCTTCAGTTCTTAGTAACCAATAGAATTTTTGACCTATAAACCAGTACTTTGAAATATTGTGGTAAAGCTTTCAGAATGTTGGAGGCTAGATGGGATACTGGCATATTAAGTTGAGCGTTGTGTTTACACAGATCTTAATGGTGGTTTACATGAGACTTGGATGACTTCATAAAGCAGATGACCAAAACAGCTTATTTTTTAGTTTCTTTTTGAAAGTAAGTTTAAATTCCCTGTGGTCACTTGAAAACAAATTTAGTTTCTTAAACATGAACTTGTTGCTGACTTGTGAAGAAGAGGTCGGTAGAAAGCCACTGACTCAGAAGTTTGTATTCTACAAAACACAGCAGCCAAGGATTAAGTATTTTGCTAAGTAAGCCGTAGGGAGACAGTCTTAATTATTAATTAGAAAGACAATGTTAATCTACCAAACCAAAAGGAAAAACAGGCAAACAAAAAAAACAAACAGAAAACCAATCCTGTTGCCATTGAGTCAGTTCCAACTCTGGTGACCATATAGGACAGAGAAGAACTGCTCCATAGGTTTTGCAGGGTGTGGCTGGTGGACTCGAACTGCTAACCTTTTGTTAATAGCCGAAAGTATTAACTTCTGTGCAACCAGAGCTCAGGTATTAGACTACTTACTGTTAAATAAGACAACAAGCTAGCAAATCCCTGTTACATTTGGATGCTGTGTTGATTTTATCATTGACTTGTATTTGTTAAAAATGTTGATCTCGGTGCTAGTCTCCAGGGGAAAAAAAGTGTGTGGTCTGAAATCTTAGGGTAGGTGGAATTACGTAGCATTTTATTATTTTGGGGATTGTGTTTAAAAGGAATCAAAGTAAACATGGTGGTTTGGTTATTGTCGGTAGTAATATGCCTTAAGTAATTTTGACAACAGCATGTGGGTGATATTCCTCCAATTTTTTTTAGCTTGAAAAACACAGAGCTGAAGTCTCAGAATTGCACGGGCTCTTTGTTCGTAGCCCCTGTATTCAAGGATGCTTAATACACAAGCCTGTGTGTTCTGCTCTGCCATGTTAACTCCCATTAAGGAAAACCGTCTTACAAAATTTTGCTCTTAGAATTTCCTGTGTTTTCTTTGAAATGTTCCTTGGAAGTTAGAGACATGAATATATGTATAAGCTTTGAAAAATAAAGGAAAAGTAATGTGAAGTTATAATATAGGTTTTTAGATTAGGTTTTTGGTGGTGTGTTATTAAAGTACTAAACCCCTTGAGCTGGAGCTGTTAAAAAGAACTGGGTAGGGTTGTGTTAACTTAATCAGTCTGGTAGATGTTATGTTGAATTTGGATATCATGATACATTGTAGCTCTTGCAGGTGATTATTCCTTACAAATTTGAATAATCTAATTTCATTAGACAATCATGAACTGATTTGTACATTTTGTAAACTGATATGATGAACTGAATGCAAAGAGGGCTCTATAAAGTCTTAGGACGTTAAAATTTGGTTATTTAATTTTGGTATTTTGTTGTCCCTTTAAAATGCATTATGACAGACAATAGGCTATGTGTCATGATATTATGGTATAGTCATGTTTTAGTCTTCTAAGCAGAAATGACAGTAGTGTAGTTTTTGGAAACATGGCAAATACTGATGTTAATAAAGTATAAGTTGTAATATGTATTTGAAAGGAAACTCACATAGCGAAAATATTTGAGCTTTTGATGATTGTTAAGGATGGTGCTTGGAATTACAGCTAAGTGGTGTTTATCTATCATTGATTTTCTGTTGGACTTCATAAGTTGTGAGACAAAAATGTTTCAGCACCAGAAAGTTCTAGTTCTTTTTGAGTATGTTAGGTGTGTTAACTACTTAAGCTGTCCTTGGAGGTTGGGGCAGGGAGGGATCTAATGCTGTGTGTATTCCTAATCATTCTCAAAACAAGAGGGCTCTTATAGCTGATGGGAGGAAGTAGCAGTTTTCTTTTCCCCCTCAATTTAACCTGAAAACTATTTGGGGACTGCTTTGATTATCTACAGTGCTGCTGTAACAGAAATACCACAAGTAGATGGCTTAAATAAGCAAATTTAGGACTAGGAGTCCAGATTCATGGTATCAACTTTAGGGAAAGTTTTGTTTCTCTGTCACCTTTGGGGGAAGGTCCTTATCTTTCCAGCTGCTGTTCGGTGGCCCTTTGGAAATCTCCATGTGGCTGGGCATGTCTCTTACCCCATATGCTTCCTGCCTCACTTGTTGAATCTCTTTTATATCTCAAAAGAGATTGACTCAAAGTACCCCCTACATTAATTGTGCTAGTTAATGTAACAAAGACAGCTCATTCCCAAATAGAATGACAATCACAGGCATAGAGGTTAGGTTTTACAACATTTAACCAGAAATCAGCTAGTTCCTGTGAATGATACAAAAAGAAGGTGTGATCTTTTGGCTTGTAATTCTAGCTGAAGTTTAGAAACTAACCTGTATAAAATAGATGTTTTGGAATTGTATATATGTTGTAAATTCTGTTGCATCATCTTGGAATGCTTTCCTGAAGAATGGAACTGAAGACTGGAAACTCAACTTGCAGGTCTCAGTTCAAGACCTGCTACTACTATGAAGCCTTTTTGGGCTCCATACCTTGTTTCCTAGCATGCCTTCTTCAGTCATTTTAATACTGTATTTTCAGCTGCTTCTGTGTCTTAACTTAACTGTAATAAGTTCACTGAATGCTAGAGGTATGTTTTTCGCCCGTTTGTCAACTAGGACAATGTTTGGGTGGAAGTCGGCTTTAACATGTTATTTGTTGAGTAAACTTAGGGATCATCAGTGTATGTTGAAACAGTGATGACTTTTTAGTGAAAGTGAGGTCATTGCAGGGTTAGTATAGAGGTGTTCACTTTGTTCTGTTTATAGATCAGTTGTTGACCATAGGAAAAGTGCTATGTGGTAGAAAGAACCTACTGCTAGCTGTTACATAATTGAGCAATTGCTCAATAGGGCTTTAGTTTCTTTGTCTCTAAAGTGAAGGCGGTAGCCTTAGAGACAGTCTTTAGTGAGAATCTAGGCTACTTCTGGCAGTTACCATATTACAACTTTCATAAAAACCAGCCTTCCATAAAGCCTGTCAGGAAAACACTGACTCAGAGAAGGCAGGAAAAGGATGAGGGGAAATGTCCAGTGTTGCTGTAACAGAAATAACCAAGTGGATGGCTTTAACAAAGGGAAATGTGTGTTCTCCAGTATGGTAGTCTGAAAGTCCAAATTCAGGACATCAATTCCAGGGGAAGGCTTTTTCTGTCTTTTGGCTCTAGAGGAAAGTCCTTTGGCCCTAGAGGAAGGTCCTTGTCGTCACTACTTGCCCTGTTTGAGAAGTTTCTCAGGCGCAGGCATCCCAAATCCAAAGGATGCGCTCTGCTCTCTGTGCTGCTTTCTTGGTGGCATGAGGTCGCACTCTCTCTCTGCTTGCCTTTCTTTTATATCCCAAGAGTTTGCCTCAAGTCACAACACAGTCTTGTAGATTGAATCCTGCCACAACAACACAACTGCCATCCATCCCCCTGCATTAATATCTAGAGACAGAATTTACAATGTATAACAAAATCATACAATACCAGGAATAGTGGCCTAGCGAAATTGATACACGTTTTTTTAGGGGGACATAATTCAATCCAAGACAGGGTTTTTAATCCACTTTAGTCTTCTCCTCTCTCTGGTCTCTGCCTGCTGACAAGTCCAGAGCTGTAAGGGATATACAGCCCTATATAGGCGGATCTTGGATTCTTGACATACTTACAGGTTAGGCACACCATGTGGAATGGAGTAGTGGTGCTTGGGGCATGTGGTCAGTGGGGCCTGCCCTTCCTAAGGGCTTAGAGAGGTAGGTGAATATGGGCTTTCTGTGTATTGCTGCAACTATTGCTGTGGTTCCTGGCCTTTTGGTGGCTGGGGCTGGGGGAAGCCCTAGATCCCTGACCTCTGTCCTTGAAGTTTTTAAGAGTTTGTGAAAAATTTGGGAGTTGGGTTTCCCTAAGCATTGTTTTCCTGTCTCTTTCACCCTTGCCGTTCGGTTAGCACATCTTGAGCAGTACTTTTTCCCTTGCATTTGGGAGCAGGGGCCTCACATTGGTGTGTGGGTTTGACAAGTCTGTTGAGGAGATGATCGGATGGTAATCCATCTGGCCACAGTACCATCCTTCCCACACCACCTACCTTACCTGTCTCTGCTGAAGAGAGTTCAAAACCCAGGAGAAAGTGAAGCTGCTTTTGAGTTCAGAGTCTACAATAGCAAAATACCTGATTGGTCAAAAGATTTAACAGAACAAATCTGAGTATTTTGGGTGACGCATGTCCTTGAATGTGGAGAAGCAACATCCATTGGTTTATCATGACAAATGGGTGCTACTTGGAGATTGCATCAAAACATTATTGTTGTCATTATTGTATTATGTTAAAGATACTTTAGTGTAACTTTTAATGTTTCTGTATTCATGGAAAGTTATATACCATACTAAGACAAACATTTGACTGTTTTATAAACCTTACCTAGCTATTCCCACTTACAAGTTCATCTTACAGATAGATTTAGAAATGGAACTCAGTCATAACCAGGGAGTGCCTGTACTCCCACCATCACAAAACTTAATCTCTCCTATCAAGGGGGAATAATTTCTGATCTATTCCAAGTTTTGTAAATATTGTATGTAAAGATTGTAATTCAAAAAGAGTAGATGAATTTGGTTAATTTTGGAGCGTTGTAGAGAAGAGAATTGTGAACAACCAAGGGGTCTCTCTCTGTTTTTTAGAAGAGAGAGAATGTAGTAACTTGTGAGAAGGGAGTGTTTAGGAAGGATAGAAGAGAAGGTAGAAGAAAGGAAGAAAATCTGAGAGTAGACTGTCAAAAAGAGGGGTGGTTTCTGAAAGAGTGGGTTATCAGTTATGTAAAATGTGTGCATGGATGTGAAGAAAGATGACAACTTGAAGTTATTACAGGTTTTGAGGTTTGAGATTATGAAAAATATCAAATTACTATCCTGTGTTAGCAGTGCCCTGCAACAGGTTGAGTTGGAATAGTTAAAACTTTGCAGCAGCTTGCAGGCTCTTAAGAAACGTTCTGTGATAATCTCATGACTATAAAGTCAATTTATGATCTAGAGATACAGTGAGTATATGAAAAGCTATGGAATATGAAGTATGGTGAAATCCTTATCTTCTGTGACTTCTGCAGTCAAGACCTCCAGCTCTTCCTTATCAAAACCTTTGTTCCTGTTCTCATCTCACCTCTTAAATATGGGTGTTATCTTAGGTTTAATTCTCTTCCTCTCTAGAGCTGTAGTCTCTTGCTGATGCCACATAGCCTCATGGTTTCAGCTGTTCCTTCCTTCTTGCTACTGAAACTTGCGATTCTTCCTCATTTTCTTTTCTAAACTTAAGGCTTTTGTTATTTTTGATACATCCTCTGACATTTTGTTATCCTTAATCAACCTGTTCAGAATTATGCTCCTTTTCTTTGCACATTTAATTCTTATTCCCTCATTACCTTGTTTATGTTAGTGACTTGACCATTCTGTGAGTCATCTAGGCTCACATTCAAAAGGTGCCTGTGATGAAACAAGTTTCGTTTATGTGGCCTTTTGCCTTGGTGCTTTTGAAAAACAAGCTCTGAGGAGTTAACTTTGCCCTAGTTTTCTACCTCTGAGGGTTTGTTACTTTTGTCTAGGTTAATTGATCTTTCCTGGGTAAGCTGTAAACAACTTGGTTTGACCTGGGCTGCAATCTGCCCTGTGATTGGTATGTACCTTGTAGGGATTGGTCAATGGACTATGCAAGTGAAGAATTATCTGTGGTCTGCTGTGAAGGGAAGGGTCAGTTTGTAGCTGTGGCACAGGGCCTTGCCTAGAAATTAACAAGGAGTGTGTGTGTGTGCGCGCGCGCAATATATATGTGTGTATGGGTACACATGTACACATATGTGCATAATATGTGTGTGAGAAAACTCAGACCAAACCTCGCGCTGTTGAGGCGATTCCAACTCATAGAGAACCTGTAAGATAGGTAGAACTGCCCCATCAGGTTTCCGAGGAGCATGGTGGTTTCAAACTTGCTGACCTTTTGTTTGGCCACAGAGTTATTAACTACTTCGCCAGCAGGGCTCCAGTACATCTTTGCTCGTGTGTGTGTGCATGCATGCGTGCTCATGTGTATGCACACATGTATAAATACACAGTTGTATACACACATACATATATACAGACACATATAGGGACCTGGGTAGCACAGGGGTTAAGAGCTGATTGTAACCAAAAGGTCAGCAGTTCAAATTAACCAGCCCTCAGAATCCTTGCAGGGTAGTTCTGCTTTGTCCTATAGGGTCACTGTGTGTCAGAGGGGACTCCACAGCACGGGGTTTGGTTTGATGTCTGTGTGTGTGTGTGTTTGTACAGTCAGTTCCACAGTGGCTTTTCAGACAGAAGTAGAAGACAGGAAACAAAAAGCAGAAAAGACGAGAGAAGAAGCTAATAAAATAAAGAGCAAAGAATTTCTTAGAAGAGCTGCAGAGGCCTTAATACTGACTACAGCCGCAGGCCCTGGAGGCCCAGAAGGGGTCCGGCTTCTGCTGTTGAGTCTTTGTCCTAAGTGTAGCTTTTGATCAGGTTGTTTTTCCTGTTTGATGACAGGAACTCCCCGCCCGTCCCCCCAAAAACACTGATGGATTGTTTCTTATATTAAGCTGCTGTGCTGATTATTTGTTCTTTCTCAGTCTTCATAACAGTTCTGTATTGGTGGATTCCATTAATCCTACCTTACAGGTAAGGAAAAGGATACGTGATGAGCCTGCAGGAGTTGCTGGTAGGTAAAAGAGCTGAGATCTGAATCTGAAGCATGTCTTAATTTCGAGTCTTTGTTTTTAACCATCTATCTCCTGAGTAGCTCCTGATTGACTCTGGAGTGAAGCTCATTGTGTGTTATCCTACAAAATTCTACACCATCTCAGTGCCATTTTTTGACATTATTTTGTCTGCCATACAGCCAGGCCCGCTACCCCAAACACAGTAGGATTGGTGCTTTGTGACCTACAGTTTTAACTCATTTTTCACAAGTAGATTTCTAGCTTGTCTTAGTCTGAAAGCCTCTCTGAAGAGAGGTGCATTCACTGCAGACTGACTTGAAGTTTGCCACATGGCAAGTGAAAATTCTACGGCTGAACCATTCTTGTTTTAGCCAAATTTAAGTTTATATTTTCCTGGAACATACTTTGCTACTGTTTAGGTTTCTCATGTATTTCCAGTATTTTTATTTTCTTGGAGTGCTGTTTCTTCTTCCATTTCTGTCTTTAAAAGTCAGCTTTTAAGGCTGTCTCCTCTTGCCTATTTGGCCCCTAGGGTCGCCATGAGTTGGATCTGACTTGATGGCACTTGGCTGGCTTGGCTGGTGATCCTTTCTCCTCTCAGCGTGTTCTTCTGTGTTTGGGTAATAAGATACTTGAAAGCAGAAACCATGTTTCATTGTTCCATACCCTCAATGGATGTTCAGAAAATCTGTGTGAATGAGTGTGGAAATGGTCCCTGGTAGACTGTCCCTTTTACTGGCATTTAAGTAGTGTTGATTTTATCCCTCACCCCATTAGTTGAATGCGGTGTTTAATTGTGTGTATATGTAACAATTAGATATTTTTGTTGTAGGCTATCACAGTTCTCTGCTCAGTGATTGATTATTAGGTAATGGTCGTAAGTTGTTTAACACTTATACTGTTTTTATGTATGTATGTGTTTACATTACTGATGTTTGTGTATAGTTCGTCTTAAAAATAAATGTTTTGACATTCAGATTGTTTTCAGTGCTGTAGAATTGCTAAGACTTACAGTGAACTGTAATGTTCTCTCAAGGTCTCAAGGTCTCTGATTTCAGTGTCTTCCATGTATACATGGAAGTGTCCAGTGTCCACAGCCTCCGCCACTGTTCCCCAGCCTACCCAGAAGAGACTGCTTTTCCATGTGTATTGATTATGATTAAGTGAAACTATATAATCCAAATTAAATTTGAATGCCGACCTATCTGGAGCTCCTTCTGCTGTCTTTGCCTGGTGACAGCACACTCTTCCTTTCTGTTGTGTACATGTCACATCATCTTAACAATCTCTTGTTCCCTCCTCTCCATGCTGTCCTTTCCCTTTTAGTAAGAGGCCAGTAGGACAGCATCCTATAGGTGCATAGAACCATAAAGTACACGCAACATATGGTCACACTGTATCTCTTCAGTCCAGTCTATTTCTAGGGGTGGAGTTAAGGTGGCGGACTAAGTGATAATTAAACAGAGTCTTCTGGACACTAGTGAGCCTTGGGATGTGGCATAGGGCTGTTAACTTGGACTTCATACCACTGAAAGTAAAACCTCTTTCACTGACCCAGCTCTTGGCGAGCAGGGGCTTGCACAGACTAAAGGTAACTGACTGTTTAGATGTTTTTTTCCTGTGTCTTGGCCAGCGGGCAGAGCTGGGACTTTACTAGCCACTGGTCTTGGATGCACTGCTGGTGGGACTGACAAGCGTAATTGCCTTGTTCTGAGAGCCTGGCTTTGGGTTCTATGCATCTTGGCTCTTCTGGCCTATCTTTTTGCCTCTGCCATGTGGTAGCTGTAAAGATGTGGCTGTGCAGGATGCCATCTTGATCCACTGGGGAACAGAGCATCGCAGGCGGAGGCCCCGGCCAGACTTAGTTCCTAGGCTGGTGACATCTGCCGAGGGGAGAGTGCTTTTCCAGCAGGGAGGTTGTGTTTTGCACAGTGTGGCCTGAGGCTGGGGAACAGTGGCGGAGGCTGGGGAACAGTGGCGGAGGCTGTGGACACTGGACATCTTGGCACTCTTGGCCTCTCTTTCCACTGGGAGCCTGGTCCCGGCCTGGTGGTGAGATTGTGTGGGACGCCATCTTGTTTCACTGGGAGGTGGAGTCATCCATACAGAATCTTCAGCTGGACCTAATTCCTGGGTTGGGAGGCAGTGCCTACCCAGAAGAGACTGCTTTTCCAGCAGGAAAGCAGAATTCGACACAGTATTGCCTACAGCTGGGACCTGACAGCAGAGGCCAGCAGAGTAGCCTTTCTGTATTTTGAGCTAATTTATGACTTCTGAGGTTCAATATAGAGTTGCTTACTTTGCCAGCTGGGAAGAGATATGTATACACCTGAAAACCTGACTGACTTTGGAAGTTGTCAAATACTTTTTACTTCTCATTTTAAGATGGCCTAAGTAAACAACTGTGCCCTATCTTTGCAGCATCTGTCTCAGCCTCTGCTGACCCACATGAAGCCCCAAAAGCAACAAACATTGGAGAAAACAGTAATCCGGAAATCACCCATGGCATCAGAAGGCCCCCAAAAGAAACCACCTCAGAACTTCCCTGATGAAGAAGCTTTTCTGAAACTATCAGAAGGTGAATACAAAAGGATTATGTATAGAGACTTCCTAGACTTTATACAAAATGCAGCAGAGCAAAATGAAAAATTAAGCAAGCTGTTCAATCCGATGGAGCATCGGTACCCTGAAATCTAACAAATCAAGAACAAGATCAAAGACATAGAAACTTCAACTCAAAGCCAAGAAAACAGTGAAACAAATGGGAAAGAGACTTTCTGATTTGGAAGACAGAGCTACTGACCCCACCATATATGAGGAGAAATCAGAAAAAAGAAACAAGGAAAATGAAGAAGCATTAAGAAGCATGTGGGACTCTGTTAAGAAGAGCAACCTACGTTTAATTGGAGTTCCTGAACACGGCGAGACACCTGAGAACACAGAAAGTATTGTTGTTGTGCTGCTGAAAGAAAACTTCCCAGAAACTGTGAAAGAAGAGAATATAGATATCCAAGATACATATCAGATACCACTCATTGTAGATCTCAAAAGAAAGACTCCAAGACATATGATAATCAAACTTGACAAAATGAAAGGCAGCAAGACTCAAAGCAAAACTAACATTCAGAGAGAAACCATGTAGGCTTTCGTTGGATTTCTCAGCAGAAACAATGCTGGCATGGAGACAGTGGCATGACACCTTCAAACACTTGAAGGAGAAGTTCCAACTAAGAATTATATATCCTTCAAAACTCTCTTTCAAATATGGAAATGAAATTGACATTGACAGATAAGCAGAAACTCAAGAGACTTTGTAAAATCTAAACCAAAGCTACAGGAAACACTGAAAGAATCTCTTGGCTTGGAAGAACAAAACCGCTAACTTTATATTTTAGAAGGACACATTATCCGGAATCCTACTCAGTTAGGGAAGGCTCCAAACACAATCAAAGCGATAATAGTGAAAGAAATGATCTAGTGTTCATATCATGTGAACTATGATATCATCATATTAGAAAGAGGGATATACTACAGTCGTTATAGTGCTTCCAGATGGAGAGAAAGTTGAAAAGACTGGTAGCAATAAAAATTGGGATTATATATAGTTTATTAAGGGGGATCATGGGGCAGCCGTAAAGCACAGTAAAGAAGCAACATACCATATCAAGAAATGTAGTACAAGAGTCTCAGCAACCACAAGACCAACACTGAAAAAGGTGAAAAATCAACTCACAAAGGAGATAGCAGAGCAGATTAATAAGAACATAGAAAACATCAACACAAAAATAAACATATGACAATGGCAGCACTGAACACATACTTATCAGTAATTACATTGAATGAGAATGGACTGAATGCTGTAGTAAAGAGACATCAAGTGACATCTTGGATCAAAGAGACGTGACCCATCCGTATTTTGCCTACAGGAAACTCACCTTAGACTTAAAGATAGGAGCAAACTGAAAACTGAAGGGTGGAAGAATATATATCAAGCTAACAATGAACAAAGAAGAGCAGGTGTGGCAATTCTAATCTCAGATAAAATCGATTTTAATGTAAAATCCACTGTCGTGGACAAGGATGGATAGTCCATTCCTCTTCAAAGAGTGGATCTCAGTATGTTTTCTGGTCAAGGGCAGCATCAGGTTTAGGGCCCATGCTCCTTGGGGAACCCTCAAGCTGCTGGACCATCTGTTGTGGTCTTTTTAGTGGAGTTCTTGAGCTGCACCCCTCTTTTTCTCGTGTTGCCACTGGGACTCAACATTGTGTACGCCATCATGGTTGTTTTTGTTGGTGGCCGGGCGCTATCTGGTTCTTCTGGTCACATGTTGATATAGTCACCCACTTACATGTGTCCTTCTGTCTCCTGGGCTCTTTTTGTTTCTCATGTCTTTCTTCTTGGTGATCTTCCGTTCTGAATGAATTGTACCTCAGATGGCAGCTTGGTAGGTTTTAATACCCTTGATGCCACTCACCAGTATGGGGTGCAGAAAACGCTCTTAGCAATAGGCTAGTTATGCCAATTGGCCTTGATGTCCCCAAGGGCGTGGTCACCATACCCCCGCCCTTGCTACCCTATTGTCGAAGTATTGGGTTAATATTAGAAGAGTTGTCAGTTTATGTTGAAGTCCAATTAAGTTGATCTTGTTCTTTTTTTTTTTTTTTAAATTGTGATTGAGTGAAAGTTTACAATACAGTTCAAGTTTGCATGCCCCCCTATCTGCAGCTCCCTGTGCTCTCCTGGCCTGGTGACAGCACACTCCTCCTTTCCGTTCCATACATGTCATATCCTCTTAATCTCTTATCCTCTCCTCTATGGTCTTCACTCCCCTCTAGTAAGAGGCTAGTAGGACAACATTGTATAGATGCTTAGAAACATATGCATCTTTACACATGATATAGTCACTCTGTGTCCCTGAGTCCAAGACATTCCAGTCTGAAGAGTTGACCTCAGTAATGATTTATATCAAGGGCAGCATCAGGTCTAGGAGCCATTCTCCCAGGGGAACTCCCTGGCCTTCAGACCCTCAATCGCGGTCTTTTAGTGGAGTTCTTAAGGTGTGCTGCTACTGGCACTCAACATTGTGAGCCCCATCAGGGCTGTCCCTGGTGGAGGCCAGGCACCATCTGGTTTCTTCTCGTCACGTGTTGATACAGTTACCCATTTACAGGGGTCTGTCTGTCTCCTAGGTTCTTTTTCCCTCATGTTGTTGTTGTCCTTGGTGAGCGTCTGTTCCTGCTGAATTGGGACTGTTTGGTATACCTCAGATGGCAGCTTGCTAGTTTTTAAGACCCCAGATGCCACTCACCAGTAGGGGGTGCAGAAGACTCTTTTAGAAATAGGCTAGTTAGGCCAATTGGTTTCGATGTCCCGAGAGTAGGACCCTTGCCCCTGCTACTGTGTCATTGCATGTTGGGTTAAAATTGGAGGCGTTTTCAGGCTATGCTGAAGTCCAGTTGGATGGATCTTCTTTTTACTGTGTGCTGTCACTGATTTCACCCGATCAAATTCCTGGCAACTGTGTAATCTGTGACCAGCTCTCTCCCTCCCTCCCCACCCCTGCAGCTGTAAGAGTCTTTTCTTCTGTTTCTAAGTCTTTATAAGTAGGGATCTTGTACAACATTTGTCCTTTTACCGCTGACTGATTTCACTCAGTATAATGTCTTTCAGTTGAAACCAGGTTATGAGATGTTTCTTAAAATCATCATTGTTATTTATCATTGCATAGTGTTCACTTGAGTATATTATATGTACTGTAGTTTATCGATTCCTCTGTTGTTGGGCATCTGCATTGATTCCATCTTTTAACTATTGTGAACTGTGGTGTAGTAAACATTTATGTGCATGTATGGCTATCTGTTTGTGTGACTTGCCGTTCGTTCTATAGGATATTTTCTGAGCAGTGGGATTACTGTATTAAATGGTATATCTATTTTCAGCTTTTTAAGGAAGCCCTAAATTGCTTTCCTTAGAGGTTGTGCCGTTTGCAATCCCACTGGCCATGTAGGAGAGTTCCAGTCTCTCCATAGTCTCTCCAGCATTTGTTGTTTTGTCTTTTTTGGATCATGGCCACCCCTGTTAGGGTGAGCTGGTATCTCATTGTAGTCTTGATTTGGATTTCTTTGATAGCTAATGATTGTGAGCATTTCCTCGTGTGTCTTTTGGCTGCCTGGATGTTCTCTTTGGTGAAGTGTCTGTCTGTCTCCTTTGGCCATCACTTAATTGGGTTATTTACCTTTTTCTTGTTATTTTGTAGTACATTATAGATGAGACTTTTGTCTGACATGTAGTTGACAAATATTTTTTCCCATTCTATAGCTGGTTTTTTAATTCTTTTGATAAAGTTTTTGGTTGAGGAAAAGTGTTGGATTCTTTAGTCGTTTCTATTTATCTGTTTTCTGTTGATCATGTTTTGTCACATTTTGAAGTCTGTCTAAGCTGTGTATTAAAACTTCCATTGTTAACCCTATTTTTTCCTTGTACAATCTTTGTTTTAGGTTTGATATTTAGGTCTTTTATCCATTGGAGTTAGTTTTTGTCTAAGGTGGGAGGTACGGGTCTTGTTTTGCTTTTTTGCAGATCGATACCCAGTTTTGCGGCACCATTTATTAAAGAGACTGTTTTTACTCAAGTTTAAAATCTTAGGACCTTTGTCAATTATCAGCTGCTGATAGGAGGATGGTGGTGTCTGTAGGGTCTCAACTCTGTTCCATTGGTCTACATGTCTCTTTTTGTACTGGTACCAGGCTGTTTTGACTACTTTGGCAGTGTGATAGGTTCTGAGGTTGGATAGTGTGAGGCTTCCCATTGTGTTCTTCTTCAGTAATGCTTTGTTTATCTGGGATTTCATCCCTTTCCAAAAACAAAGTTGGTGATTTGTTACTCCATCTCATTAGAAAATGTCACTGCAATTTGTGTTGGGATTGCATTGTGTGTATAGTTTGCTTTGGGTAAAATAGCCATTTTAACAATGTTAAGTCTTCCTATCCATGAGCCGGGTAGATTTCTCAATTTATATAAGTCTCTCTTGGTTTCTTGCGCTAACATGTTTTAGTTTTGTTTGTAGAGGTCTTTTATTTCTCTAATTAGATTTGTTCCTAGGTATTTTATCTTCTTGGGGGTATAGTAAATGGTAATGATTCGATGATTTCTTCATAGATGATCTTTTTGTTGGTATAAGGGAATACTGTTGATACGTTTATGTTTAGCTTATATCCTGAACTTTTTGTATTAGTTTGAGTAGTTCACTTAGGATTCCCTAGGATTCTTTGCATATAAAATTTTATCATATGCAAGTAGGGAGGTTTTTACTTCTTTTCTGATAAGGGTGCCCTTTAATTTCTTTGTAGTTCTTTTGATAAGGTCTTTGAATGAGGAAAAATGTTAGATTCTTAGTAGTTTCCTATTACCAGTTTTCTGTTGATCATGCTTTGTCAGATTTAGAAGTCTGTCTAAGCTGTATATTAAAACTCCACTGGTGACCCTGCTTTTTCTTGTATGGTCTTCATTATTTCAAGTTTGGGATTTAGGTCTCTTACCTATTTTGAGTGAGACCCCAGAGATGCTACCATCCTCTTATGAACAGCTGGTATTAGACAAAGGCTCTAATTGCTCTTGCTGGAACTTCTAGTACAACACTGAGTAGAAGTGGTGAGACTGGGCATCCTTGGCCGGTTCCTATTCTCTAGGAGAATTCTTTCGGTCTGTCTCCGTTTAGGATGATGTAAGTGGTTGGCTTTGCGTAGATGTGCCTTATTGCCTTGAAGAATTTCCCTTGTATTCCTGTTTTGCTGAGAGTTTTAACATAAATGGATGTTGGACTTTGTCACCTGCCTTTTCTGCATCAACTGACAAAAATCTGGTGATTCATGTCTTTTGTGTTATTTAGGCAGTTGATCACATTAGTTGTTTTTCTGATATTGAACCAGCCTTGCATCCCTGGTATGAATGTAACTTGGTCATAGTGAATTATTTTTTCTGGTATGTTATTGAATTCTGTTGGCAAAGATTTTGTTGAACATCTTTGCATCTGGGTTCATGAGTAATATTGGTATATAATTTTCTTTTTTTTGTGGGATCTTTCCCTGACTTTGGTATCAGGGTTATGTTGGCTTCATAGAATGAATTTAGGTGTATTCCATCTCTTTCTATGCTGTGAAATAGTCTGAGTAGTACTGGAGTTAACGCTTCTCCAAAAGTTGGGTAGAATTCTGCAGTGAAGCCGTCTGGACCAGGACTTTTTTTGGTTGACAGTTTTTTGATGACTTTTTTCAGTCTTTTCCTTTGTGATGGGTTTATTAGGCTGATCTGCTTCTCCTTGTGATAATTTTGATAGGGGGTGAAATTTGTCCATGTCTTCTAGGTTTTCAAATCAGTTGGAGTACAGTCTTTTCATAGCATTCTGTTGTGATACTTTTGATTACATTTGAGTCTATTGTGACATCTCCCATCTCATTTCTTACTCAAGTTGTTTCCTCTCCTGTTTTTCTTTTGCGGCATTAGTCTGTGGTTTATCAATTTTGTTGATCTTTTCAAAAAACTAGCTTTAGTTTTTAAAATTGTTAAGTCTTTAAAATTTTGTATTCTCTAATTCATTTAGTTCTGCTCTAGTCTTTATTATCTGTAGTTGTCTGGCATTTGAGGAGTTCCCATGTTGCTCTCTTTCTGCTTGTTAAAACTGGAGGGTTAATTCTTTGGTTTGGGTCCCTTCTTTCTTCCAGATGTGTTCATTTATAGAGATGAAATGACCTGTGAGCACTGCTTTGGCTGTATCCCATAGGTTCTGGTAGGATGTGTGTTGATTCTCATTTGGTTTCCATAAATTGCTTTATTTCACCCTTGATTTCCTCTGTAATCCATGGCTTTTTGAGCAAAGTGTTGTGTGATTTCTATGAGTTCAAATTCCTATCTATATTTTTTCTGCTGTTGATTTCCAATTTTATGGTTTGATGGTCTGAGAAGATGCTTAGTAGTAATTCAGTGGTTTGGATTTTGTTGAGTCTTGCTTTATGTCCTAAGACATGGTCTATTCTGAAAAATGTTCAAGGTCCATTTGAAAAGAAAGTGTACTTATCTGTTGCTGGGTAACAAGTTCTATGTGTGTCGATGAGATCTAGTTGGTTACTTGTCTCAGTAGGATCTTCTGTGTCTTTACTGAGTTTTATTCTGGATGATCTATCCATTACTGAAAGTGGAGTGTTGAAGTCTCCCACTATTTTTGTGGAGTTGATGTGTCTCATTTTTCAGTGGAGTCAGTGTTTGTTCTGTGTACTAGATGCTCTGGTATTAGGTGCGTAAATATTTAGTATTGTTAAGTCCTGCTTGTTTATTGAACCTTTGAGCAATAGACAGTTACCATTCTTTTCCATGATGGTAGATTATACATTAAAATCTATTTCGTCTGAGATTAGTACTTCTGCTTCTGCTTTTCTTTTGTATGTTGTTAGGTTGGTATATATTGTTCCATCATTCAATTTTCGATATGTTCATATGTTGATGTCTAAGATGTGTTTTTCTGTAAGCAACATGTAGAAGGGTCATGTGTTTTGATACAGGATGTCACTTACTGTCTCTTTATTGGACGGTTTAGTCTATTTACATTCAGTGTATTTATTGATAAATGTGTATTTAGTGCTGTCATTTTGATGTGTTTATTTTTGTGTTGCTGTTTTCTTTGTTGGTGTTAATATTCTATTCTGGATCATTCTTTTTGGGTTGAGTTTTCATCTTTTTCAGTGGTTTTGTGTTTGTTGAGACTTCTGTCTTACCTTGTTTTTTAATTATGATTAAGTAAAAATGTACATTTCCTTACAAATTTATATGCCCACCTATATGCCACTGCTTCCGGTGACAGCACATTATTCCTCTCTGCGCCACACATGTCTCATCTTCCCAACAGTTTCCTTTACCCTCCTCTCCACCTGCACCCCTTACTCCAGCCAGACATCCACAGGATGACATCCTATAGATGGATAAAACCATAAAGTGCATCCAATCCATTCGTGTTTGAAAAGTGGACCTTCATAATGATTTTTGGGCAAGGGCAGCATGAGGGCCAGGGATATGCTTCCAGGGGAACCCTGAAGCTGCTGGACCATCAGTTGTGGTCTTTTAGTCGAGATCTCAGGGTGCACCCCTTTTCATTCTTGTGTTGCGAGTGAGACTCAACTTTGTGAGCTCCATCGCAGCTGTCACTTGTGGTGGCTGGGCACCATCTAGTTTTCTGGTCCCAATGTAGGCACACACACGTGGGTCTCTCCTGTCTTCTGGGTTGTCTTTCCCGCATGTCATTTTGGTCCTCTGAGAACATCCGTTTCTGCTGAGCTGGGACCATTTTTTGTGCCCTTGGATGGCAGCTAGGCAGCTTTTAAGACCTCAGATGCCACTCACCAATGTGGGGTGCAGAGAGCCCTCTTAACAATAGCTAGTTGTGCCAATTGGCCTCGATTTCACCTAAGAGCATGATCCCCTGCCCTCTGCCCCAGCCACTCTGTCCTTGCAATATTGGGTTAAGATGGAAGTTACGCTGAAGTCCACTTAATATTGTTGTTATTTCTAATGTGTGCTATCACCAGTTTCACCCAACCAGATTTCTAGCAACTATCTAATCTAAACCCTCGCCCTCCCCCTTCCTTCACTCCTTCCCCTCCCTTGCAGCCATCAGAGTCTTTTCTTCTATGCATAAGTCTGTTTTTGAGTTTTTATCGTAGGGGTGTCATGCAGTGTTTGTCCTTTTGTCTCTGACTACCTTCACTCTACATAGTTTACTGGAATCATCGTTGTTCTTTATCATTGCATAGTGGTCCATTGAGTATATATACTGTAGTTTACCTATCCATTTCTCTGTTGTTGGGCATCTGGGTTGATTCAGTCTTTTTGGTATTGAGGACTGTGCTGCGATAAACATTCTTGTGCATGTATCCGTTGGTGTGAATGGCCTTGATTCCGTAGGATATATTTCAAGTAGTAGAATTACTGGGTGAAAAGGTATATCTATATCCGTTTTTTAAAGGAAGCACGAGATTGCTTTCCAAAGAGGCTGGACCATTTTGCAGCCCCACCAGCAGTGTAGGAGAGTTCCACTTTCTCCACAGCCTCTCCAGCATTTGTTGTTTTGTGTTTTTTGGATCGTGGCCAACCTTGTTGAGGTGAGATGGTACCTCATTGTCATCTTGATTTGAATTTCTTTAATAACTAAAGATTGTGAACATGTCCTCAAGTGTTTTTTGGCTGCCTGGATCTCCTCTTTAGAGAAATATCTGTCCATCTCCTTTGCCAATTGCTTAATTGGATGATTTATCTTTTTTTATTGATATTCTGTAGTACCTTGTAGATTATGGAGATTAGGCATTGGTCTGATATAGCGTTGCCAAATATTTTTTCCCATTCTGTAGGTGGTCTTCTAAATCTTGTGATAAAGTCTTTGGATGAGCAGAAATGTTTGATTCTTAGTAGTTCCCATTTACCTATTTTCTGTTGATTGTGGTTTGTTTGATAGATTTTGGAGTCTGTCTACATTGTGTATTAAAACTTCCATTGTTGTTCCTACTTTTTCTTGGATGAGCTTTATCGTTTCAGATTTGATATTTAGGTCTTTTATCCAGTTGGAGTTGGTTTTTGTAGAAGATATGTAAGATATGGGTCTTGTTTCAATTTTTTGCAGATGGATATACAATTATGCCAGCACCATTTGTTGAAGAGATTGTTTCTGCCCCAGTTTAATGTCTTAGGGCCTTTGTCTAGTATCAACTGTTCATAGGCAGATGGTGTCACCTGTGGGGTCTCTATTCTGTTCCATTGATCTGTCTGTTCTTGTACCAGTACGAGGTGGTTTTGACCACTGTGACGGTGTAATAGGTTCTGAAATTGGATAATAAGAGGCCTCCCAGTGTGTTCTTCTTTAGTAGTACTTATCCGGGGTTTCTTCCCTTTCCAAACAAAATTGGTTATTTGCTTCTCCATCTCATTAAAAAATGACAGTGGAACTTGTATTGGGATTGCATTATATAACTAGATTGCTTTGGGTAAAATAGACATTTTCACAGTGCTAAGTCTTTTATTCATGAGCAGGGTACATTTCTGCATTTACCTGAGTCTGTTAGTTTCTTGTAGTAAGGGCTTGTAGTTTTCTTTGTAAAGGTCTGTAATTTCTCTGGTTAGATTAATTACTGGTACTTTATCTTTTGGGGGGCTATAATAAGTGGTATTGTTATGATGTTTTCGTCATTAGCAGTCTCACTGTTGGTATAAAGGAATCCTATTGATTTACTTATGTTTATTTTGTATACTGAGACTTTACTGAACTCTTCTATAAGTTTAAGTAGTTTACTTATAGATTCTTTGGGATTCTCTGCATATACAATCATATCATCAGCAAACAGGGACATTTTGACTTCTTTGCCGATGCAGATGCCCTTTAATTCTTGGTTTTGTCTAATTGCTCTGGCTAGAACTTCTAGTACTATGTTGAATAGGAGAGGTGAGAGTGGGCATCCTTGTCTAGTTCCTGTTCTCAAGGGAAACTCCTTAAGACTCTCTCCATTCAGGATGACGTAGGCAGTTGGTTTTGTATTAATGGCCCTTATTGCATTGAGGAATTTTCTGTCTATGCCTATTTTGCTAAGAGTTTTTAACGTGAATAGGTGTTGGACTTTATCAAATGCCTTTTCTGCATCAATGGACAAAATCAGTGATTCTTGTCTTTTGTGGTATTTATGTGGTTAATCACATTAATTGTTTTTCTGATGTTGAACCAGCCTTGCATCCCTGGTATGAATCCCACTTGGTCATGATGGATTATTTTTTTGATATGTTGTATTCTGTTGTCAAGAATTTTGTTGAAGATTTTTCCATCTAGATTCATGAGTGATAATTGGTCTGTAGTTTTGCTTTTTTGTTGGGTCTTTTCCTGGTTTTGGTATCAGGGTTATGCTGGCTTCATAGAATGAGTTTGGGAGTACTCCTTCCCTTTCTATACTGTGAAATAGTCTCGGTAGTATTTGAGATAACTCTTCTCTAAATGCTTGGTAGAATTCTGCAGTGAAGCCATCTGGGCCCGGGCTTATTTTGTTTGGCAGTTTTTTGATGACTTTTTCAATCTGTCCCTTTGTAATGGGTTTATTAAGTTGTTCTGCTTCACATTGTGATAATTTGGGTAGGTGGTATGAATCAAAGTTCCCTCTAGGTTTTCAAATTTGTTAGAGTACAGTTTTTCGTAGTATTCTGTTATGATATTTTAAATTTCTGTTGGATGTGTTGTGACCACTCCCCTCTCATTTCTAATTTGGGTTATTTGTTTCCTTTCCTGCTTTTCTTTAGTAGGTTTAGCCAGTGGTTTGTCAATTTTGTTGATCTTTTCTACAAACCCGCTTTTGGTCTTTCAGTTTTTTCAGTGGTTTTTGTATTCTGTAATTCATTTGGTTCTTCTCTAATCTTTATGATCAGTTTTCTTCTGTTGCCTGAGGGGTTCCTTGGTTCCTCTGTTGTTCTCTTTCTACTTGTTCAAGCTGTAGGGTTAGTTCCTTGATTTGCTTTCTTTCTTCCTTCCAGATATGTGCATTTATGGAGATAAACAGACCCCTGAGAAATGCTTTGACTGTATCCCATAGGTTCTGGTAGGAAGTGTTTTCATTCTCATTGGAATCCATGAATTTCTTTATTTCATTCTTGATTTCTTCTATAACCCATGTTTTTTTGAGCAAGATGTTGTTCAGTTTCCAAGAGTTCCACTTTATGTTTTTTCTGCTATTGTTTTCGACTGTTATGGCTTTATGATCTGAGAAGATGCTTTCCATTAGTCCAGTGGTACGGATTTTGTTGAGAATTGCATTATGTCCTAACACGTTGTCAATTCTGGGGAATGTTCCATGTGTACTGAAGAAGAAAGTGTAGTCGTCTGCTGATGGGCAAAAAGTTCTGTATAAATTGATGAGGTTTAGTTGGTTAATTGTGGCATTGAAGTTTCCTGCATGTTTACTGAGCTTTTTTCTGGATGATCTGTCCAGTATTGAGAGTGGAATGTTGAAGTCTCCCACTATTATTGTGGGGTGATCTCTTTTTTGAGTGCAGTCAGTGTTTCTTTGACATATTTAGGTGCTCTGATATTAGGTGCATAGTTATTTAATATAGTTAAGTCTTCATTGTGTACTGAACCTTTCAGCAGTAAATAGTGTCCATCTTTGTCCACGGTGGTCGATTTTACATTAAAATTGATTTTGTCTGTGATGAGAATTGCCACACCTGCTCTTTGTTCATTGTTATATTGATGTATGTTCTTCCATCCTTTAATTTTCGGTTTTTTCCTGTCTTTAAATCTCAAGTGAGTTTCTTGTAGACAACATATGGATGGGTCATGTTTTTGATCCAAGAAGTCACTTGATGTCTCTGGAGTAGTCAGTCCATTCACATTCAGTGTAATTACTGATAGGTATGTGCTCACTGCAGCCATTGTAGTATGTTTATTTTTGTGACAGTGTTATCTCTGTTGTTCTTATTAGTCTGTTCTGGGACATTCTTTTTTGTGAGTTGATTTTTCACCTTTTTCAGAGCTGGTTTTGTAGTTGAGACTCTTGTGTTACATTTCTTGCTGTTGTATGTTGCATCTTTGTTGTGCTTTACCGCTGCCCTAAGATCCTCCTTAGTAAACTATATATAAACCCAATTTTAGTTACTACTAGTCTTGTCAACTTCCTCTTCATCTGGAAGGACACTAACGACTGTAGTACATCGCTCTTTTTAGTACGATGGCACCATAGTTTTCATGATAATCACTGGATTGTTTCTTTCAGTATTAAAGCTGTCATTGAGTTTGGAGCCTTCCCTAACTCAGAATTCTCGATGATGTGTCATTCTAAAATATACAGTTAGTGATTTTGTTCTTCTAAGCCAAAGCCAAGAACTTCTTTCAGTATTTCTTATAGTTTTGGTTTGGTTTTAACAAAGTCTCTGAGTTTCTGTTTATCTAGGGATGTCTTAATTTCATTTTCATATTTGAAAGATAGTTTTGCAGGCCCTGTAATTCTGGTTGGAAGTTCTCCTTCAAGGCTTTGAATGTGTCTTGCTACTGTTTCCGTGCCAGCATGGTTTCTGCTGAGAAATCTGACGAAAGCCTACAGGGTTTCCCTCTGAATGTTAACTTTGCTTTGAGTCTTGCTACTTTTAAGAGTTTCTGCCTACGTTTCATTTTGGTAAGCTTGATTATGATATGTCTAGTAGGAGTCTTTCTTTTGATATCTACATTGGGTGATGTACAATATGCATCTGGGATATCTGTATTCTCTTCCTTCATGATTTCTGGGAAGTTTTCTGTCAGCAGCTCAGCAACAATACTCTCTGTGTTCTAAGATATCTCATCCTGTTCGGGGACTCCAATTAATTGTAGGTTGTTCCTCTTAATAGAGTCTCACATACTTCTTAATACTTTTTCATTTTTCTTGTTTCTTTTTTTGATTTCTGCTCATAGATGGTGGTGTCAGTAGGTCTGTCTTCCAAGTCAGGAATTCTTTTTTCCAATTGTTCCATTCTGTTTTCTTGACTTTGAATGGAAGTTTCTATGTCTTTTATTTTATTTTTGATCTGTTGGATTTCAGAGTACTGGTGTTCCATCAGTGCAAACAGCTTGCTTAATGTTTCATTTGGTTCTGCTGCATTTTGTATAAGGTCTAGAAGGACTCTGTATATAAGCCTTTTACAGTAATCTTCCAGTGATTTCAGAAAAGTTTCTTCATCTGGAAAACTCCTTGTTGTTTTGTTTGTGAGCCTTTTGAAGCTGTAGGTGATTTATTGTTTGCCACTAGTGTCTGTTGCTTTTTGGGTCCCATGTGAGTAAGTAGAGGCTGGGAGAGATACTGTGAGGATGGACAATAGATGTTTCTCTGCCAAGCCAAGCCAAGTGCTGTCGACTTGGATCTGACTTATGGTGACCCTAGGGACCAGGGTAGAACTGACCCCCAGAGTATTCAAGGAGCGCTTGTAAAACAAAAGGTATCTGACCACTTCCCAAGTCTGTCAGGTTTTGATGTGTAGAGGTCCCACTTCCCAGCTGGCTAAGTAAGCACCTTTATATCCAACCCCAGATGATACGAAGTAGTTCAAAATACAGCAATAGTACTGCCATGATGGCCTCTTCTGACAGGCGCAGGCTACAGTGTTTCAACTACTGCTTTTCTGTTAGAAAAGCACTTTCCTGTGGGCTAGCTTTGGCTCCCAAGCTAAGAATTAGGTCCAGCTGCGGCCACTGTATTTGAGACGTCCCCCTCCCTACGATCTGCAGATAGAAGGGCTTAAGGTGGCCCACAGATGGAGGGGCTGAAGGTGCCGAGAGGTAGTCAGTCCTCCGCCTCTGTTGCCGGGCCCCCACTGTAGGTGACAGTGCATAAAATTCTGCTTTTCTGTCAGAGAAGTGCTGTCCTGAGTGCAGGCGCTGGATTCCAGGCTGAGAATTACGACCCGCTAAAGTCTCCGTATCCAACATGACGTCTTGCACACAGGCACTGTGGTTCTGTATGAACCACGCTGTGGAAGAGATAAAAAGACAGGTCCAAAGTGGCTAGATGAACAGAGTCCAAAGCCTGGCTCTCAAAATATGGGAATTTAGCCTGCCTATCCCACCATACGCACATGTGAGTCTAGCCGTTAGGCAAGACACAGTTCCGCTGGCTGGCCAAGACAGAGAAAAAAAACAGTCAAAATGATGCGTTTACCTTAAGTCTGTGAGAGTCAGGGCTAGCCAGGAGCGGGAGTCAGTGAAAGAGAGGAGGTTTTTCGTTCAGTGGTATGAAGTCCAAATTAACAGCCCTGTGCTGTGTCCTGGGGGCTCGCTAGGTTACCAGAAGGCTCCGTTTGATTATCAGTTCAGGTCTTGGTTTCCAGAGGGATATAAGGAGACATGTGCTTAGTCCACCATCTTGACTCCCTTACTTTTTTTTTCCGATGTTGCATTGTTATTGTGCTGTGTGGCTACCCCTGTATGCCCCCTTAATATTCTAAGTTAAAACCTAATTTCAACTTCTCAATATCTTCATAACTCTTCATTTCAAAGGACTGTAACTACTGTAGTGTATCTGCATGTTTTTAGTGTGATGGTATCATATTTTTTGTGATATAGTCACTGATTCTTTTTTTTTTTTTAAATATTGTAGCTTTGATTGAGCTTTGTGACTTCCCTAACTGAGTAGGATTGTGGATGCTGTGTCTTGCATTGCCTCCTTAAGTATACACTTGATGTTTGTTTGTTTGTTTGTTTGTTTTCTAAAGCAGGAACGTTTTTTAGTATTTCTTGTAGTTTTATTTGGTTTTTACAAAGTCTGTGAATGTGACGGTTTTGCTGGATATGTAATTCCTTGTTGGAAGTTTTTCTCCTTCAGGGCTTTGAATGTGTCATTCCACTGTCTTCTTGCCAAAATTATTTCTGCTGAGAAGTCAGATGAAAGCCTACAGGGCTTTCCTCAGAATGTTAGCTGTGCATTGAGCCTCATTACCCTTAAGAGAATCCATTTATGTTTCATTTTATTAAGCTTGTTTATGATATGTCTTGGTGTCTTTTTCTTGTGGTTTAGTTTTTGTAGTGTTGGATGTACATCTTGGATATCTGAGTCCTCTTCTTTCATAATTTCAAGGCAGTTTTCTGTCAGCAACTCTACAACAGTACTCTTGTGTTTTCAGCTATCTCTCCCTGTTCAAGAACTCTGATTAATGCTAGGTAATTTGTCTTACTAGGGTTCTATATGTTTGTAAATGCTCCTTTGTTTTTTTCAATTCTTTTCTCTACTTTCTCCTTATAAATGCTATTGTTAGTTATTCTGTCCTCAAGGTCACTACGTCTGACTTCCGTCTCCTGAATCCTACTCTTTTGGCTTGGATTGAATTGTCTAATTTTGAAACTTTATTAATTGATCTGCTGGATTTCAGATTGTTGTTGTTCCATCAGTTCAGATAGCTTGCTTAATTTTTCATTTTTGTTCTGCTGCATTCTCTTTAATTTGTAGGAGCGCTCTGTATAATTCTGTTGTATTTGACCTCCGATAGTTTCAGAAAGACTTCTTTGTTTTGAAAGTTTTTTGGTTCTTTCTTTTGGGAGTTTTCTGGAGTCATGGTTGACTTTCTTTAAATGATTAGCAGTGGTTTGCTGCATTTGAGCCATCTAGAGGCTATTCACTTTCTCTGGTGTTACCTGAAGAGGAGCTGAGGCATGGTTCTCAGACAGTTGGTCACCAGCTGTCTCTGTGTACTGCAATGACTGGCCTCAGTGGACTCTTAGGGGCAGCCTCCAATTCCTGGCACACAAAGACAGCACCCTGCTTATGGAGGCACTGAGGGGCTGTCAAAGGACTCTGTGATGTAGATTAGTAAAGGCTGGAGGAGGTGCTGTTGGGGTGCTCAGCAGTTGTTTCTCCAGAAAGTTTCATTTTAAAAAGTTGGAGGCTGTCTGACAGCTGCCAGAACAGTCAGGGCGTCAGGTGTGGCACACCCCACCCTGCCTTCTGAATGACAACAGAAGCACCTCTTCGGCCATCCCCAGATGCCATGACGTAGTTTGAAGTAAGGATGGGTTGTGGCTTTGCTGCCAACCTCACCTGGGCCCCACCTTTAAGGTAACAATGTAGTAAACACAGCCTTTTTTCTGGAAAAGTGCTTTTTTCACTGACACTGTTTCTCAGCTTGGGATTTAGTCCCTGCTGTGGCCTCCGGTTGGATGACTACGTCTGCCAGCCAACCAACGTTGTGTCCCAGCCTAGCTGCTCTTCCTGCTGTGAACGGCAGACTCTATGGCAGGGCTCAGAAAAGAAAGGCTAGAGGAGCACTGGTGCCATCAGTCAGCAGCTGGGCTTTTAAAATGTGGTTATCCCACTCACTGTCTCTGCTGTGCTATACACTGTTTACTTTAGCACTGTATTTCAGTGTATCTGCTGGCATGTGTCTGCCCCCTGCTTCCTGAATAATAAAGGATGTGTCAGTACCTGAAGTCTGCCCAAGCAGTGAGTTAGCAGGAGTTGGGGCTAAGAGTGCGCTGCTGCATGTTATGGAGAGGTGGTTTCCCGTTTAGTGGCATGTAGTCCAATCTGACAATCCTATGCTGTATTCTAGGGCTCCCTGGGTGTCCAGAGTGTTCCATTCAGTTAACAGCCCAGGCCTTAGTTCTCAGAAGGAATTAAGGAGACGTTTGTCTAGTCCACCATGTTGGCTCCTCCTCTTTGTGGTTTCTTTTTGAAATAGTTTCATAATTATTAAAGAGTGAGATACTTAATCTCCAAAAAATCTGTTCTGCTGTTTCTCAACTTAGTAAAACATTAAAAGAATAATCACAAATATGTACACGATGTATGTTTTAAGCACTTTTAGAATTAATTTGTACAATTTTAAGTTACATGATTTAAATGTCTAAAGTGGTCCAAAAATCACAAATACTTTTGACTATGTGCATTGTCAGCATTTTAGAATTCGCTGAATTTTAAATTAACTGTATTTGTATGGTTCAAATGTTTAACGTGGTCCAAAAATCACATGAGGTGAAAATGGGTTCTTCCTTTACAGTTCCCTGCTAGGATATAACCACTTTTATGTGTGGACTGATAGACAGGTAGTTCTCTGGTTACAAACTTCCTGTTTATATACAAACCTTAGGTATGAAGCTACACAGGTAGAACCTATTAGGGGGAAAAAAAGGGCTCACAAAGCCAGAAAGGGAGGAGGGGTGAGGCTGTTGAAGATATTGTAGCCTTCTTCCTGTGTATGGCCCTTCCCATTGGTGAATCCAGAGTTACAAGGCTCGTCTGTAATTGGATGTCCAGCCTTGCATAGGCAGGCTACTTGGTTTTGTGTCCTGGTCCTTCCCACTGTGGAGAGCAGAGTAGTGGCTCTTGGCACAAGCAGAAAGTTGGCTCAGCCCATTCTGAACTTCAGGGAGCTGGTTGCATTTGGACTTTCTGCTAACTGGTGAGGGCTGCTACTGGGTGCACCGTGTTGTGGGAACCCACCCACCATGAGCTACTGGCCAGGGAACACTAGGGCACGTGCCCAGTAGGAGAAGAATGACTTGTCGTGATAGCCCAGGGGCCTGAATACTGTGCACCAGCGGGTGGTGGCAGGTGGGGATTTAGGTACCAGGCTTTACGTAGTCTTTGTGTACAGCTAGTGAGTGTAACATGCTGGGTGCACTGCCTGGCCTTTGTTGTGGCACACTCTTCCCTAGGTTCACCATACCTCATTCAACTGAATTCTGAGCTGAGTGATTTCTAAAGACAGAGTTAGAAATGGAACATGTTTGTAATCCAGGGCTTGCCTATACCTGAATCCAAACCTACCCTACAGGATGGAGTAGAACTGCCCTATAGGTTTTGATTCTCGTGTTTCAGTGTTCTTTCGATTATGTAATGATACGCTTTGAAGAAAGAGCAGCTGTCCTGAACCTGGGCAGGGAAATAGAGGAAGAGTCCCAGCTCCTTGAATATATGGCTTTACTTGCCAAGGGTATGATGTCTATCAGGCAGCAAGATATTTTGCCTTTTTTTTTAAAAAAAAAAAAACCAGTTTGACAGTCCCTATGTTTGTATTTACTTAATATTCTTTTTTTTTTTTTTTTTTTTTGGTCTCTTAATGTAGGTAAGATCATACAGTGTTTTTTTTGTCATTGGCTTATTTTGCTTAGTATAATGTCCTAAAGCTCCATATTGTAGTATGTATCAAGACTTCATTTCTCCTGCTGACTGAGTAGTATTCCATTGTATGTATCACATTTTGTTTATCCATTTGGCTGTTGATGTTTGGAATTTAGGTTATTTCCACCTTATGTCTGTTGTGAATAGTGCTTCAGTGAACATTGCTGTACAAGTCTTTGTACTCTTTTTGAGTCTCTGCTTTTAAAATTTTTTGGGTGTAATCCTAGGAGTAGAATTGCTGGGTCATATGGTAGTTGTATTTTTAGTTTTTTGAGGAACCATCATTGTTTTCCACAGTGGTTTTACCATTTTTCATTCCCACCAGCAAAATAAGGGTTCCCTCTTCTCAGATCTGCATTAACATTTGTTATTTTTATTTGAATCTTAGACATCCTAAAGAAAAACAAAATGCAGTGCTGTTGAGTTGATTCTGACTCACAGCAACCCTGTAAAACAGGAGAATTGACCCATAGAGTTTCCAAGGAGTGCCTGGTGAATTTGAACTGTCGACCTTTTGGTTAGCAGCCACCAGGGTTTCCTTAGTAATTCTAGTGAGAGTGAAACAATATCCCATTGTGGTTTGGATTTGCATCTTGGTGATGACTAATGACACTGAGCATCTTTTCCTGCATTTGGTGGCCATTTTCGTGTTTTCTTTGGTAAAATGTTTAAATGTCCTTTGCTCATTTAGTGGTTGGGTTGTTTGTGTTTTTGTTGTTAAGTTGTTGGAATTTTAATATATTTTTGGTTATTAGTAAATGCTTTTTGAAGATTTGCTCCTGATCCATAGCTCTTCTTTTGGCTTTTTTGATAAAGTCTTTTGATGAACAAATTTTAAAAATTTTTTTCAGATCATGTATACTCATTTTGTCTTTTGCTGTTAGTATATTTGTTGTTGTATTATGTATTGGTGAAAGGTATGCCAGATGGTGTTACTCCTGATTGTTCTTCTAAGACTTTTATGATTTTAGTTTGCCCATTTAGGTCCTCAATCTGTTCTAAATTTGTTTTTGTGTATGATGTGAGGCAGGAATTCTGTTTCATTTTCTGCATATGGAAATCCAATTTTTCAATCCGTTTATTGAAGAGAATTTTCTTTTTCCACTAAATGGGTCTGAGTACCGTTGTCAAAAATTAGCTGGCCATAGATATGTGGGTTTATTTCTGGACTCTAAATTCTGTCCTACTCACCTATTGTAATACCAGTACCAGACTGGCATTGATCACTATAGCTGTGTGATATGTATTGAAATCAGCAAGTGTAAATCCTATTACTTTGTTCTCTGTACCAATATTGTTTTAGCTATTTAGGGCCTTGTAACATTTCATGTGAAGTTAGGGTTTGCTTTTCTATTTCTGCATGGAAGGCTGTTGAAATTTTCATTAGGAATGCTTTGAATCTTGACATTTTAGCAGTACTAAGTTTTCCATCCATGAACACTGAACGTCTCTACTTTTATTGTTTTTATCTTTTTCAGCAGTGCTCTGTAGTTTTCATTGTATTAGTCCTCCTTTCCTGTGGTTAGATTTATTACTAAAATTTCTTCTTTTAGATACTGTCATAAATGGAATTGTTTCCCCATTTTTCTTTCAGATTTCTCTTTGCCAGTATGTGGAAACTCAGCTGATTTTTGTTTGTTGACCTTGTATCCTATAATTTGGTTAAATTCCTTTATTAGCTCTAAAAGTTTTCTTGTTGACTCTCTGGGATGTTCTGTATGTAGAACCGTATCATCCATGAATAGAGAAAATTATACCTGTACTTTTCACATGTAGATACCTTATATTTCTTTCTCCATTAAGTATAATTTTGGCACTAGACTGTTGGTTTCTCATATATGCCTTAAATCGTACTGAGGAGTTTCCCTTCCATTCCAGTCATTTATAGGGTTTACATCAAGGAAGGGTGTTGCATTTTGTCAGTGCTTTTTTCTGTATCCAAAGAGGGTAATCATGTGGTTCTGTTCCTTTGTTCTGTTGATGTTCTATTAATATGTTAAAACATTAATTGCCTTTCTGATTTTGAGCCATTTCTGAATTCCTGGGACAAATTTTACTTGGTTGTGGTATGTGATTCCTTTAATATATTGTTGGATCCCGTTGGCTAGCTTTTTGTTGAGTTGTATCTGTAGTCAAAAGATGTGTTGGCTTGTTGCTGTCTTTTCTTGTGGTAACCTTTACTGATTTTGGTCATTAACATTATGTTTGTTTCATAGAATGAATTAGGGCATAGTCTTTCCTTTTTTGTCTTTTGGAAGAGTCAGTCCTTCTCTAAATATTTGGTAGAATTCCTGAGTGATACTATTTAGGCCAAGACATTTTTTTTGTTGTGACAGTTTTGATCATTAATTTGATCTTGTGTTATGGGTTATCTACTGTGTTGTCATACAGTTGTTCATAACGTTCTGTCGTTGTTCTCCGTATTTCTTTGAGTCACTTGGAATGTCATCTCTTTTGCTCTTTATTTACATTTTTTGTCAGTATAGGTAAAGGGCTGTCAGTTTTAGCGATCTTTTCAAAGAACCAACTTGTGATTTTATTGATTCTCTCTCTTCTTTTTCAGTTTTATTTATTTCTGCTCTGATTTTTGTTATTGTCTTTCTTTGGGTAGGATTAAGCTTAGCTTGCTGTCTATAGTCCTGGAGTTGTCAGTGTAGGCTGTTACTTTGAGATCTTTTTTTTTCATATAGGCATTTATTGCTGTAAATTTCCCTCTGAGTAGTGCCTTTGCTGCATCCCATGTATTTTGGTATATTGTACTAACATTTTCATTTGAATCTTAGAAATTTGTGATTTGCTTCCTCACCCATTGGTAGTTTAATAGTGAGTTGTTTAGTTTGCATGTTTGTGTATTTTCCAGGTTTCTGTGTTGTTGTTATTATTGGTTTCTTTCTTAGCTCTTATAGCCAGATAAAATACTATTATGATTGCAGTTTTTGTAAAAAACTGATTAAGACTTGCTCTGTGATCTAAAATGTGTCCTGTCCTGGAGAATGATCTATGTGTACTGGAGTAGAATGTATATTTTACTGTTGCTGGGTGGCGTTTCTATATGTGTCCGTTAAGTTTAGTTGATTTATAGTATTATTCAGATATTTTGTTTCCAGGTTGATCTTTCTTCTGTTCTGTCCATTATTAGAAGTGTCATGCTGGTATTTCCAGCAATTATTTTACTGTTTCTCTCATGAGTTATATTAGTGCTTGTTTTATATATCTAGGTGCCTTGATGTTGGGAAAATGTGTTTTTAGAATTGTCGAATTTGATTAATCAATACTTTTATCACCATACAGTGTCGGAGTTTGTCTGCTGTGACTGATTTTGTCTGAAAGTCTGCTTTGTGTGATGTTAAGATAGCCACTCCAAATTTCTCTTGATTGTTATTTGCATGGAATGTTTTCTTCTGTCGTTTTACTTTCAACATGTTTGTGTTCAGGGTTCCTTGGAATGATATATGACACTAATATTTTATTTGAATGCAAGTAAATATTAATATTTTTTCTAACTTACATAAAGACAAAGTACACTGTAGTTTTTCACTTGATGATGTAATGTATATCTTTGATTGTTCCGCTATCACTAGATTAAGAATGTTTTCATTCTTTTAAAAAGGCTTATGGACCCCTAAAGAACTGCTGTGTATATCTGTAGCTGTAGATTATCTGTGTATACTATAATTTACTTAATCATATTCCCTGCTGATGAACATTTAGATTATTTCCAGTTTCTTGCTATTAAGTCTTTGAGGGAACACTTTGAAGAAAGAAAAATAAGTCTTCCTTGGTAGAGGAAAATAAATTTTGAAAGGTGAATAGATACTTTTGGTGAGAATACAATGGATTTCTCTCCTGACCTGATGATTAACGGGTAAATGAATGAAAAGAATGGTGAAATCTTGCTAAGCCACTGCAAGAATCTGTAGTTGACAATTCATTTGGAAATGAGAAAGCTGAAAAATGTGCTCAAATAATTGATTGCTGGAAGTAGTGTCTGTTTCTGTATTCATATTAATTTCTTTATGTTTTTATGGATATGATTTTTTGGAGTCCTGGTTCACCCTGGTGGCTTAGTGATGAAGTGCTAACGTGCGCTAACCAGAAGATTGGCAGTTCATATCTGGCAAGTGCTGCTTGGACTCTCTGGAGCAGTTCTGTTGTGTCCTATACAGGGTTGCTATGAGTCTGAATTGACTCGATGGTAGCGGATTTTTTTGGGTTTAGATCACAAAGCTAGGAACATGTTTTTAGTTTTATTTTAGTAGTAGATTTTATGACAGTTTCTTTTATGTGGACATAAGGATCTGAGAGTGAAGAGAGAGCAGTTTCTTCACATAGGAGAACAAAGATGGCAGTGACGATGGATAGCTGCTTTCTCCAGCGTTTACCTGCTTTGACGAGGGGAGCTCTGCAAGTGCTTCTTAGGTGTTCTTTAATGATGCTTGATACTTAGAAACTGGTCTATGGAACTCTTTCGTGTGTAGTGTGTTTAACTTTGGAAACCTGTTCAGGGAGTAAACTTCCCTTGGTATCATTAGAGAGACATGACCTATGGCAGTATGTTTTTTGTGATCATTAATTTTTTTGTTATGAAGTCATTGTGTGTTCAGACATAAAAATTAAGCTACAGAAAGAAATGCAGTTAAAGCTTTCCTTTCTCAGCATCCTCTGTGTCCATGTCTACTCTTCACAGGTTACTGGGGTAATAATTTTTAATGGTTTATTGTGAGTCCTTTCAGACTTATGCATAGACAGAGGTATTCATGTATCTTAAGAATGTCTTTTGGAATCCTATTGAACAGCAAGTAAATGGGAGGAATGGTCACGTCAGAAACCTATTGAATAACAGATAAACAGCATCATAGTCGAATATAAGGTAATATTGAATATATTTTGTTCAGATCAAGGATGCTACTTCAGACAGGAACTGTTGTGTAAACTCTAATAGCTGCTTAGTTTTTGCAGCTGTTTTATGAAGTTATAAGTAGCTAGTCATTCTTTTCCCAAGCTACTCTTTTTTTTTTTTTTTTTAATGTTTTACTGAATGCTGATATTCTCTTTTCTTTGTGATTTCCTGGCCATTCTTTCTTTCTATGAGATTTGAGTTAATTTTTTCTTGATAGGCATCAGAAAATTTGATGTTTTGTATGTATGTTTTTTCTTTTTACGACAGTACTGGATCACAGAGGTCTGATCTCACTGTACATAGAGTTGACGTGAGTCAGGAGCTGACTGTCGTAGCCAACCGAAACTGCTGTGTATGCTGCCTAGATCCATATGTTTTAGGTTTTTTCAAAATAGTGAGATATACTGGTCCATAGCTATAAAGTTGTGAATTCTCTGTTGATCATTTATACACACTTTACTAGACAGTGAGAACGGAATAAGTAAAAGGCCATCTGTAGGGTTGCTATGAGTTGGAATTGACTGGACATAAGTGGATTTATTTTTTTAATTTGGTTTTACTTTTCTTGTGTGTGTAGTAGCAGTGGAGATTCACTGTAGAAAAATTAGAAAATAAGGACAAGCAAAAGAAGTAACAGATTTATCAGAACGTTATGACCCAGGGATGGTATGTCCTTTTATTTATTTTGAGAGACCTCTGTGTAAACGGGAACACCAGGCCTGACCAGCTTTGTAAATCATATGGCCATGTGAGGTGAATAGATTTGGTGATGAAAGCCTGAAAGATGTGAGTGCTTCAGTTTCCTTTGTCCTGGATACTTCTCTGTTACGATGTGATGCGTTAGAAATGAGGTGATTGTTGGGCCTCACAACCTACTGTTTGTGATGAGTTTTGCACATACACAGCCACAGTGCTTGGTAGTGTAGTGTAGCTGTTAGCAGTGGGGAGTTGCAGGTAGGTTGCTGGCTGGATCAATAAGTGCACTTCTGTCATTGTTATGCGGTAAATATTTCAGAAGTTTATGTATCATTGTCTTTTTAGTTCATCTTTAAAATATTGGACCTTAAGTTTATTAGAAAGAAATGTTTAGAAACGTTGTAGTTAAAAAAACAGAAGTCAGAGAAATCTTAATTTTATATCTAGAAGAATGGCTTATTTTTTCAGTTTGGCTCCTGTAAGTCCTGGTACTTTTTAGTTTTCATGAAGATTCCTGATGATTGATGAAGGCTCTGTTACTAACAGTTAAACACCCAACTACTAGCTGAAAGGTTGGTGATTCAGACCTGTCCAGAGACACATTGGAAGACAGGCCTCAGTGATCTGCTTCTGAAAGGCCACAGCCTTGAGAACTCTGTTGGAGCAGTTTTACTGCATGCACTTGGAGTCACCATGATTTGGAATCAGTTCTACAGCAAGTAACAACAACGACTAAAGTAGATTTTAAATTCCTCCCTAGTCTTGATACTCAGGTATAAAAGCCAGTATTGGAACTCCTGAGGCGGTTACTACAATTGTAGTTAAACAGACAAACAAACAAACAAACAAACAAAATACCTAGCTATGGTCTATGTTGAGGTAACACACATTGTGAATCCCACGCTGAAAGAATTACTTTAAGTAATTATGAACTGTTTTAATGGACTATCCTTTTTTCTTTAGGTAGAGTGATTTTAATCTTTATTCCTTCATGAACTAGATTTGAATCACCTGGTTATACTAAAAGTAATGATGAAGTACTACAGTGGGAGGAAAAGACAAAATTCCAAATTATAAAGTGTTTATAATGTAGTCATTGCCCCTTTCCTAAAATACTGTTAGCTCCACTGTGTTGTCTCTCCCTACATCTAAAATAATTCTTGTCTCTGTTTAATTACTGCTATACCTCCCCACCCTTGTAACCGTCCAAACCTTTTTTCTTTTGTATTTAAAGCATTTATTGATATTGGCATTGGTATTGACACTGAGCCACCAAGAAATAATTGAATTTTGCTGGATATTTTTGACACTATAGAACTAAGACAAGCTATAGAAAGACTTTAGCTAATTTGTTTTTTATAGTTGGAATTTTAAGGAGTATTTTTCACTTAATGTGTAACATTAATTCTTTTTACTCTTGGTGGTGCTGGATGAAAAATGTTTTACTAAATTGGAATAGGTATGTTTATTACATTCTTAAAATGGAGGTGTAGGTCAAAGGTAGCCAAGCCAAGCCAAGTGCCGTCAAAGGTAAGGTTAGTTAATAACTAACGATAGGTGTAAAACCTTTTAAAATTAACTGTGTTCGATTCTGGGCCTTCCTCCCATTGTTAGTCGTGAGCTTACCTATAAAGACTTTTGTTTCTAGGTTTAGCATTTTTTTTTTTATTTAAACAGTTGCGCTGGAGTCAGTTCTGACTCATGGTTTGCTTTCATATTCTTGAGTGCTGCCGTATATGCTGGAAGCATTACTAAAATCGGGCACTGCTCCTAAATGTCTGTTACACTTTTAGTTAGTATAACTTCTCATTCATTTTTATTGGTAGAAAACCAGTTGTCCTCAGTAGAATTTGAGGCCAAACTGGAATTGTACTACATTAAAATTTTTATCGTTATGAATGTTTCATGTAACCTAATGGGTACCAACAGCTAAGAGAAGGTGTATCTTAACATGTGCTTGTTGAAGTGACTTCGTAATGGCTTAAAATGAGTGTGCATGATAGCTTTCTTCCTTTTTTTTTTTTTTTTTAATTGTGCTTTAGGTGAAAGTTTACAGCTCATTAATTTCTCATACAAAACTTCAATCACATACTCTTATGTTACTTTAGTTGCAACACTGGGTTTCCTATACCCTCTCTCTTTGTGCCTTCTCATCCGCTGCTTTACTCGAGCAGCCCATTTAGTCTTGTATATCTACTTGAACTAAGAAGCATGAGTATTATTTTATGTTTTCATGTCCAATCTAATTTTCGTCAGAACAGTTAGCTTCGGGAATGGTTTTAGATCTCAGCTAAAAGAAAGTCTGGGGCCCGTGTTTTCCAGGGTTCCTCCAGTCTCAGATCATGCTGGTCTGGTTTTTTGACATAAATTTGAGTTTGACACCATAAGTTTCTCTTGCTCTGTCAGGGAATGTCTCTGTAAGGGTGGTCATTGGTGGTAGCTGGGCACCCTGTAGTTCTTCTGATCACAGGTTGATAGAATCACTGGTTGGTTTATGTGTCCGTTTCATCTCTTGCGCTAATATTTTCCTTGTGTCTTTGGTATTCTTTCTCCTTTGCTCCACGTGTGTTAAGACCAATTGATGAATGTTAGATGGTTGCTGCTTTTAAGACCCCAGGTGCCACTCACCAAAAGTAGGCCGGAGAACAATTTCTTAATTAACTTTATTATGCCAGTTGACCTAGATGTCTCCTGATACCATAGTCCCCAGACCCCAGCCCCTCTAAATACTTGATTGTATTTGGGCAACTTCTTAGTTACTTCATGTTATTCTTTTTGAATGAGCCATTTTATACTCTTTGTTTATATGCCTTGAGTTTTTATTTTTTTAATACAGACATTTGAATATTATAATGTGATAACTCTATAAGCAGATTCTCCCTTTCCCCTAGGATTCGCTAATTGTTGAATATTTAGTTGTCTCTTTGGTTAATGATTTAACCTAAGTATTTTTGTGAAGACAGGCTTCTTGATTGTGTGTTGACATTGAAGTTTCTATCCATAGGTTGTGGTCATCTTACATTTTGACAGACATTTCCTGGAATGCCAGAGAAAGAATTACAGGAAAAGAAACAACTAAAAAATCGCCATCCAATTTTTGCAGGTCAGCTCTGTGTTGAACCACTCCGTCAGCACTTAGGCTTGCTCTGAGCCTAGAAATCAGCCCCAGGTGAATCAGCCTAGGCGAAAGAAAGTATAGTGTCTTACCAGATATTTTATGAATCAGTGTCTTCTCCTGGGCATTCATATGCTTTTCTGAATTCCCTGTTTACCATGGGTACCTTCAAATACTCTAATATCCCAGAGGAGCTCTCTCTCTTTTTCCCCATTCTAGTCTTTAGACATCTATTGTATGCCTCAGGTGCATTCTTCGGCCCCATGCTGCTACAGTTGTGGTCTTTGCTTGTCACTTTTCTTGTTCTACAGGATCTCTGAAATAGGCCAGACAGAGATCAGTGCTTGGTAGCAGTTCTTCAGACTAGTTAGAACAGGTTCACACAGTAATTTCAAATGAAGCCTGCTTTTCTTCATCCAGAGCCAGAGACCAGGTATTGTCGTCTTTGTCCCTGATAATCCAGGGTGCTGCAATTTTAAATTGACCGCTCTGAGCCATGGAGGGATTGGGATTGGAACACTGGCCAGTGAAAAATGAGAGCTTTTCTACTGTAAAAATGCCTTTTTCCTGATACAGTGTTCACTTAGTTGCTATAAATCTGTGACTGGTTTCCGGAATTCTGACAGAGCTAGCCCTACCATTATCTACTTGATTTTTGGTGTTTCTAGGAAGGTGGGTGGTTGGAGTCTGGAGCTGCTTACACTGTCTTCTTGCTGTGGACATGACCATGCTTTCATAGCATTATTTATCAGAAAAAAATGAACTAAGAGTTTGTCAAAGAATGATAAGAGTGTGTGTCTCTCTACTGAGCGTCCTTGTGATCTCTTGGTTTTCCTCTTGTATACTAGACATGAAAGGGTGGAACTGGAAACAGATTTTGACTGTAGATGTACCTATTTATCCTGGATTGGGTTTGATTCCCTTCAGAGTAGCCTTCCTCTGGGGAGTAGACGGCAAATACCGGTTATTTTAAGTTGTGAATTAATAACAAGTTTACAGTCTGTGTCATGTTACCAAATAACACCCAGAACTTTTCACCTCTGTTCTGTTCTAGCTACCCTGCCATCGCGTTCTCCCATGTGACAGCATGCTTCTCCTTTTGTTCGGAACTTCCCATGACCTTTTGACCAAGATCTCATCCTCCTTACCCCGTCACCTCAGCTCCCACAAAGTGTCCCTCAGACAACCCTGTATACATTTTTGAAGGTTTGTTTGGAGGGGAAATAGTTTGGGTAGTGTGGTTGGTAAATGGACCCACAAAGATGTCCATGTTCTAATCCGTGGAACCTACAACTGTGTTACCCTAAATGACAGAGGAGAACTAAGGTTGCATGTGGAGTATAAGGTTATTAATTAGCCAATTTTTAAATGGGAGGATTATCCTGGATTATTTTGGTGGGTCCAGTGTAATCACAAGGAATGCACTTGTACAGATACCTTGATTTTTTTTTTTTTTTTTTTTTTTGTTTTCCCCAGAGAAACTGAGTTATTTTTTTGGTCTACAGTTTGGAAATAATTGTAAACTTGTACTGTGGCTAGAGTGAATAGCCTCTAACAAAAATAAAATAGTCAAGTAAAAGAACATTGTAGATGATTTTAGCCCTTGGACTTTTATTATTATATATTCTGCAGTAGTTTATTTTTTGTCATTTTCTTTTCAATTTCTGACAATCGGATTTCAGTAATAATAGTTACTGTTAGAAAGGGAAACATTGAAAGGAAATAAATTCTTGAAGCGGCATTGTAGCTTGTTTAAGAATGCTAAACAAGGGAATACATTAGATGTTTGTGGCCTTATATTCATAATGTTTTAATGCTTAAGTAGATTTCTCATCTCAGAATAGTATACAGTGACTTACATAACCGTATGCTTTTCTGTGTGATCGTGGACACGGCAGATGTCAAGGCTCAGATTCCTATCTGTGAAGTGAAATGATCCTTTCTGGGATTCTTGTTCATTAGAGAGCTATTTAAATTGAATTTAGTTTCTTCAGTAGTATCCTAAATATCTGTCACAGTTCCTAACACAGAAGTAAGTGATCAGTTGTTTACTGAATGAGGAAGTCAACAAATGAAATCTTCTGGTGCAGAACACTTTTAAAAGTTGAACTATACAAGTGTAAGATAGTATTTATTGTTTGTGACTTTTTGTTGCGAGCACATTTCATAGATTTAAATATAGTATTTTAAAATCACTTTTACTCATCTGTTGACTACTACTTGTATTATGAAGACTGGCCTAATTAGTGTAAAATAGTTCATTATGTAGTTCTATTCATTTCAACCAAATTGAAAGTAATTTTTAAGCATCTCTTTATGAAGAAAAACACTGTTTAAAAGACTACTTTCCTTTACCAAAGACAGTCTCTGAATGAAAACCAACCTTTAAAGTTCTCTCATTAGTGGGATACAACCCAGTGAACAAATGATGGAGAAGCTGTTAAATGCAGTTTGGGGCAAGGTGCTGAGCTGTAGTTTAAAAATCTTTCACAGACATTGTGGTTGTTTGGACATGATCTGCAAATGAGTTTTATTGGCTAAGGGACCCATTCATTACTAACAAGTTAATCATTTAAATTTAAAGTGATCCACTTATCTCTTACTTTGGAGCCTGTAGTATTATGACCTTAGGATGACACAGTTCATTGTAAAATCTCTTAAAATTTTTCTAGATCATTGAAAAAGAAGTTATAATTATCTCTAAGAAGTGAAAGAAACTATAGTATAAATGAGTTATTTATTAATGTGACTTTCTAAAGGGTCTCAGAACCATACTTCTAAGTTGTATCTTCTTATTTATAAGGTAAACAATGACCTAAGATTTGTGTATGACCGCACTATTTTGGTATTATGTGGGAAGTCTAGAACAAAAAATTTACTCTTTCTCAACCACTTCATTTTTTTCATTTGTACACTGCAGGCTGTGCTGCTGTTCCTAGGGTTATTGAGAAATTTTGTGAGTTGCTCTTGAAGCACTTAGTAAAATTGAGAGTGACACATAACTAGGTAATTTTGTTCTATGCGGCTTATACCAATGTCCATACACAGATAATGCAATCATGTTGAACTTTGGAAGGATGTCTTTTTATAAGGCAAATAAACTTCATAGGTAAATCTATTTATATTTTCCACCTTTGTGTAGTAAATAAGGTTAGACTTTTTGAAAGTTCTCAAAGGAGTCATCAAGATCAGTTGACTTATGTCTTTGTTTTGCAGGTGAAAAAAACTAAAGCCAGAAACATAATGATTTGCTCAAAGTCATCGTGTGATAAGACCAGTGTTTGCATTCCGTGTACCGTGATATTTGGAAAGAAGAACTTTGACACAAACTTGCTTTTGGTTTATTTTATGACGTATTAGTGCAAAGGAACAAATACAGATTATCTGAAAGGATTAGTAGTTCTTAAATCATGTATTCGTACTTTGTAATGTTCTTAAATTTGTATTTGAATATTGGTCTTTGTGAATTTATACCTCTTTAAAACCTAACCGAGAAAATATGTATGCTTTCCACCTATGTTTTCTAATACGTTTAACAGATTGAAACCGAAAAACTAGGTGGTGTTTCAGTTTTTGGTTCAGATTTTTCTTGAATTATAGCAGGTGAACAACTATTTTGTAAAGTCCACTTCCCTCCTTGCTGCAGGTCCTTTCAAGGATACTGAAAAATAAAAAACAAAGAAACAGTGAGGATAGTTAATATCGCAGTCCTTTTATTTACCTGCCAGGCGCACTTTGGAAACCCTATGGGGTGTTGTTTTCTGTCCTGTAGGGTCGCTGAGTCAGCGTTAATGGTGGTGGCTTTTTGGATTTTATTTCTTGAAAAATCAGAAGATTTTTAGTAATACTCAACACTGAGGCTGTTTGTTCCTGTAGAGTTAATCTTTTAGCGCAAATACATAGGGAGTTTTGGAAACTGAAAGTGAGGTAGTTGCGCTTAGGAACACACAAGCTCATAGTGTATAGCAGTTCAGGTTAGAAGAGGCCTGAGTAAAAGGGGTGGGGGAAGGAGTTTTTTGAAGTACTTGAACTGTTAACCTTAAAAAAAAAATCTCCTTGACCAATCTCATATCCTGTCTTTAAAAGTTTTTTATTGCTATATTACCTAGTAGTCTATACTTTAAATTCTTAATAGTACTGCTGCCTACTGTTTTTGTGTCTTTGATTTCACTCTGTTCATCACTACCTCAGACAAGGAGAATGAGGTAGGAAGAATGAGGAGGAAGAGGGAAGAAAAGAAGAGGCTTAGAAAGCAAGATTGGAATGGTATAGTTGAGAATATGGCTGAGAAGGCTTTATCTGTGAGTATGTCATTGCTGTCAGAGTGATTCCAGCTCACAGCTGTCTTCTGGTACAGGGTAGGATGGCTCCATAGGGCTTACAAGGGTTTCTTTATGGTAGTAAACTGTCATACATCTTTCTTCCATGGAGCAGCTGGTGGCAGCCGTTCGGTTAGCTCCCAAATGCAGTTGTTACTGCACTTCTAGGGCTCTTCTGTGAATATAGGATATTAAAACATAACATGTCAAGATATGTAATATGGATGTTTCCCGAGGAAAGGTTGTTTTGTTGCTATAATAAATTTATTTGTAAATCTGAATTGGAAGAGTGGGAAGGAGACAGTCTTGAATTATTTTGAGACAGTGGATTATTAATTGTGTGATCAAATGAAGTTTCCAAAGTTCCGGGGCATGTACCCAAACCAAACCCGTTGTCATCATGTTGATTCTCACAGTGACCCTGAAGGACAGAGTGGAACTGCTCTGTAGAGTTTCCAGGAGCACCATATAGATTTGAACAGCCTACCTTTTGGTTTGCAGACATAGCACTTAACAAATTATGCAACCAGGGTTTCCTCCTGTGTGCATACCCCACTACCATCAAATTGATTCCGACTTATGGTAACCATATTGATCAAAGCAGAACTGCCTTGTAGAGCTTTCAAGGACCACCTGGCAGATTTGAACAGTTGGCTTTTTGCTTAGCAGATATAGCACTTGACCACTACTCTACCAGGGTTTGCTACAGGGTATATAGAAGAAAAAAATCCACATTGACTTTGCTGTGATCAGTAGGTACATTCAAATTAGAAGGGACTTCCTAAAGTGGAAAGAGAGAACTTATTCTCACAGTGTGTTATGCTCAGTCAGCAGTTTTTTTAATTAAATGCTCATTAAAACTTTATGAAGGGTATAAAATTAATATAATAGGCATCTTTTTACTGTTTTTACTATTCTTAAATGTACAGTTCATTGATATTAATTATATTCACCATGCTGCACAGCTGTGACTTTCTATTTCCAGAACTGTTGATTATGCCACATGGAAGCTATGTATCCCTTTACCAATAGCTCCTCGTCTTTCCCTCTCTAAACCCAGGTCAGCGCTGATAAACTTTTTCTTCTGTGCTTTTTCACATATTCTAGATATTTCATATAGGTGGAATCAGGAAGTATTTGTCTTTTTGTATTTGACATATTTCGCTCAGCATAATGTTTTTAAGGTTCATCCTTGTCATAGCACGTATCAGAACTTCATTCTACTTTATGGCTGAATAATAGTCCATTGTTTATTCATTTGTTGGTGAATTTTTAGGTGGTTTCTGCCTTTTCAGTATTGTGACTCATGCTGCAATAAACAGTAGGATGCATTTTTGGGGATATATACCAGGAGTTGGATTCCAGGGTCACATAGTAATTCTGTGTTTAGTTTTATGAGGAGCCACCAAACTGTTTTGCATATCTGCTACATCGTTTTACATTCCCACCACCAATGTATGAGAATTCCAGTTTCTCTGCATCTTAGCCAATGTATGTTATTTTCCATGTTTCTAATAATAGCCATATAATGGTATCTACATGAAGTAGTATCTCGTTATATTTTTAATATAAATGAAAGTATGAAGTGGTGCTCATTGTATTTTTTTAATGATAAAATGAAGGTATACAATCCAAATCAGTTGTGCATGCCTGTCTGCATGCACCTCCATCTGCTCTCCTCATCTTGTGAAAGTACACTCCTCATTTTCGCTCTAGTAGTATCCTCTCATCGTGGATTGAATTGTGTTCCATCCCATAATGTATGTGTTGATGTGACTTGGCTGGGAGTCCCAGTACGGTGCTATTCCTCCGATGTGTGTGAATCCTGCCTCTGTGATATTGATGATGGAGAATGATCTACAGTTGTGTTAATGAGGCAGGACTCAAGCTATGAGCTTGTGGGATATAAAGGAGAGAAGTGAGCAGAGGAATTTGGTACCTCATACCACCACGAAGAAGCACTGAGAACAGAGCACATCCTTTGAACCTGAGATTCCAGTGCCAAGGTGCTCTCCTTAAGCTTGGGCTCAGCCCACTGGACTGTGATGATTTCTCTTATTGAATGGACTTGGAATTTGTAAATGTATTTTCAGCTTACCAGACTGTGACAGTAGAAATTTCTCTTTATGAAGCCTTCCACTTAATGGTATTTTCTGTTACAGCAGTACCAGGTGACTAAGGCACCTCTGAACAAACACCTGTTCCCTGGTCTCCAACCTCTTCTCTCTCATCTAGAAAGAAACCAGTAGGACAGTCTCCTGTAAATGTATGAGACCATAGTGTGCACACACTGCATGCTCACACTTGTTTCCCCTAGTCTGGGCCATTCTTGTCTGAAGAGTTGACATCAGTATTGGTTTCAGGTCTGGGCCAGCAGCAAGTCAAGATGACATGATCCCAGGGGACCCTCCAGGCTGTCCAGCCCATCAATTCTGGTCTTTTTAGTAGAGTTCTTAAACTGCACACCTGTTTTTCTTGTGCTACGTCAGGGACCCTACATTGTGTACCCCATCATAGCTGCCTTTGGTGGTGGCCTGGCACCCGCTGATTCTTCCGGTCCCCTGCTGATGCAGTCTCCCATTCATAGGGGTCTTTCTGTCTCTTGGGTTCCTTTTTCCCCATGAGTTTGATGTTCTTGTTCATTATCTATTCCAGATGGATTGGGACCAGTTGGTGTTCCTCAGGTGGCAGCTTTCTAGCTTTAAGACCCCAGGCACCACTCACTAATGTTGGGTGCAGAACGCTGTCTTAGCAAAAGACTAATTATGCCAGTCGACGTCGATGTCCCCTGAAATCATGGTCCTCAGACCCGTGTCCCTGCTACTCTATCCTTTGAAATGTTGGGTTGAGTTTAGAAAAACTTTTCAGTTTATGGTGGAGTCCAGTTCTGCTGATCTGTCCTCTTATGTGTGCTGTCATGCCCTTCACCTAACGAGATGCCTACTGACTAATGTATGACCAACCCTGTCTCTCCTTCTCTGTCCTTGTAGCCAGCAAAGAGTCTTCTGTACGTAAGTCCATTTTTAAGTCCTTATAGCAGAGGTCACGTACAACACTTGACCTTGGCATCTGACTGATTTCACTGTCTTCTAGTCAATGCAAGTTTAAGGGGATGCTTCCTAAAGTCATCATTGTTCTTTGTATTGCGTAGTGTTCCACTGTGTTTATGTACCATCGTTTGTTTATCCATGCATCTGTTGATGGGCACCTAGGTTGAGTCCATCTTTTTGCTGTTGTGGCCAGTGCTGCAGTAAACATTTGTATGCATGTATCTATTTGTGTGATTGCCTTTATTTCTGTAGGATATTGTCCAAGCAGTGGAATTGCTGGTTCTATTTCTAGCTGTTTAAAGAAAGCACCAAATTGCTTTCCAAAGAGATTGTACCATTTTGCATTCCCAGCAGTATAGGAGAGTTCCAGTCTCAACACAGCGTCTCCAGCATTTGTTGTGTTGTGTTTTTTGGATTGGTGCCAACCTTGTTAGGATGAGATGGTATCTCATTGTAGTTTTGATTTGGATTTCTGTAATAGCTAATGATCATGAGCATTTCCTCTTCTGTCGTTTGGTTGTCTGGATGTCTTATTTGGTGAAATGCCTGCCCACCTCCTTTGCCCATTGTTTACTTTGATTATTTACCTTTTTCTTGTTGATATTTTGCAGTACCTTGTGGATTATGGAAATCAGATGTTGTTTTGATGGGTAGTTGCCAAATATTTTTTCCCATTCCATAGCAGTCTTTAACTCCGCTGATAAAAGTCTTTGGATGAGCCTATGTGTTTCATTTTTAATAGTTCCCATTTATCTGTTTTCTCTAATGCTGTTTGTGCATTGTTGGTCAGATTTTGTAGTCTAACTCATGTATTAGAACTTCAGTTGTTGTCCTTATTTTGTCTTGTATGATCTTTTATCATTTTAGGTGTGATGCTTAGGTCTTTGATTGATTTTGACCTAGGTTTTGTGTAAGGCGCGAGATAACGGGTCTTGTTTCAGTTTTCTGCAGGTGGATATCCAATTTTGCCAATACCATTTGTTAGACTGTTTTTTTCCCAGTTTACAGGCCTTTGTCAAATATCAACTGTTCATAGGAGCGCAATATTCCTGGGTTCTCTATTCTGTTCCATTGGTTATATGTCTGTTTCTGTACCAGCACCAGGCTGTTTTGACTATTGTGGCAGCATAGTAGGTTCTAAGATTGCATAATGTGAGGCTTCCCACTGTGTTCCTCTTCAGTAGTGTTTTACTTATCTGGGATTTCTTCCCTTTCCAGACAGTTGGTGATTTGTTTGTCTCATTAAAAAGTGACACTGGAATTTGTATTGGGATTGCAGTGTGTATACAGATCATTTTGGGTAAAATAAGCATTTTCACAATGTTAAGTCTTCCTGTCAATGAACAAGGTAGATTTGTTTCTCCACTTCTTTAAGTCGCTTTGTTTTGTGCAGTAGGGTGAAATGGCCTATTCAAGTCCTATGCCCATTGTTTACTTGGATTATTTCCTTTTTTCTTGTTTCTCTGGTTAGATTTATTCCTAGGTATTTTATCTTCTTGGGGGCTATAGTAACTGATACTGATTTGGTGATTTCCTCTGATGATCTTTTTGTTGGTGTAAAGGAATCCTACTGATTCATTTATGTTTATGTTATACCCTTATACTTTGTTAAACTTCTGTTAGTCCCACTAGTGTATTTATGGATTATTTACTCTTGTCTATGTATATGATCGTATCATCTGCAAATGGAAATATTTTCACTTTTTTTACCAAAGCTGATACCCTCTATTTCTTTGTCTTGTCTGATTGCTCTGGCTAGAACCTTTAGCACAGTGTTGAATAGACGTGGGCATCCTTGTTTAGTTCTCATTCCCAGGGGGGATTCTTTGTGTGTGTCCATTCAGGGTGATTTTGGTGGTTGATTTTGTGTAAATATCCTGTGAGGGATTTCTGCTCTGTTTTGCTGAGAGTTTTTAACATGAATGGGTGTTGGAGTTTATTAAATGCTTTATCTGCATCAATTGACAAAATCAGGTGATTCTTACCCTTTGTGTTATTTGTGTGGTTGATCCAGTTAATTGTTTTTCTGATGTTGAGTCAACCTTGCATCCCTGGTATGAATCTGACTTGGTCAAGGTGAACTATTTTTTTTATATGTTACTGAATTCTGTTGGCTAGGATTTTGTTGAAGATTTTTGCATCTGTATTCATGAGTGATACTGGTCCATAATTTTCTTTTTTTGTGGGATCTTTCCGTGACTTTGGTATCAGGGTTATGCTGGCCTTACAGATTGAATTTGGGAATATTGTATCCTTTTCTGTGTTGTGAAAGCGTCCGTAATATTAGAATTAACTCCTGTCTAAAAGTTTGGTAGGATTCTCTGGTGAAGCTGTGTGGGCCAGGACTGTTTTTCATTGGTAGTTTTTTGATTACTTTTTCAGTCATTTCTTTTGTGATGGGTTTGTTAAGTTGTTTTACTTCTTGTGATAATTTTGGTAGGTGATGTGAATCTAGAAATTTGTCCATCTCCTCTAGGTTTTCAAATCTGTTACAGTCATGTGTAATACTCTGTTATAATTTCAATTTCAGTTGGGTCTGTTGTGACATCTCCCATCTCATTTCTTATTCAAGTTATTTATTTCCTGTTTTTCTTTTGTGAGTTTAGCCAGTGGTTTATCAGTTTTGTTGATCTTTTTAAAAAAACAGCTTTTTTTGTTAATTCTTTCAGTTGTGTTACTATTTTCCAATTGATTTAGTTCTGCTCTAGTTTTTATTATCTGTTTTTTTTTAGTGCCTGAGAGGTTCTTTGGTGTCTTTCTACTTGTTCCAAGTTGTAGGGTTAATTCTTTGTTTTGGGCTCTTTCTTCATTCCAGTGTGTACATTTATAGAGATAAATTGACCTGTGAGCACTGCTTGTGCGGTATGCCATAGTTTATGGTAGGACATGTTTTCGTGCTTATTTGATTCCATGAATTTCTTTATTGCGTCTCTGGTTTTTTCTATAACGAATGCTTTTTTGAGCAAGCTGTTGTTCAGTTTCCATGAGTTCAGATTTCTACCCGTGTGTTTTCTGCTGTTTCTTTCAACTTTCATAGCTTTATGATCTGAAAAGGTGCTTTGCAGTAATTCAGTTGTTTGGTTTTCATTGAGACTTGCTTTATGGCGTAATACGTGGTCCATTCTGGTGAATGTTACATGTGCACTGGAAAAGAAGGTGTACTTATTTAAAAAAGTTGTGTATATGTCAGTGAAGTTGAATTAGTTAATTGTCTCAGTAAGATCTTGTGTGTCTTTGTAGGGCTTTTTTCTAGATGGTCTGTCCCTTACTGAGAGTGGAGTGCTGAAGTCTCCTACTGTTATTGTGGCATGATCTATGTGATTTTTCAGTGTTGTCAGTGTTTATGTGGTGTATTTAGATGCTCTGATATTGGGTGCCTTAATAGTATTGTTATATCCCCTTTTGTAGTAAAGTTTTAAGCAGTAGTGACCATCCTTGTCCATGATGGTGTATTTTACTTTAAAATCTCTATTATCTGAGATTAATAATGCTGCTCCTGCTTTTCTTTGCATGTTGTTAGCTTGGTGTATATTTTTCCATCCTTTGATTTTCAGTTTGTTTATATCTTTGAGTCTGAGTTGTGTTTCCTGTAAGCAGCGTGTCTGCGGATAGTGAATTTTACCCAGCCTGTTACTCTCTGTCTCTTTATTGGAGCATTCATTCCGTTTACATTCACTGTAATTATTGATAGATATAGATTCAGTGCTGTCAGTTTGGTGCCTTTATTTTCGTGATGTTGACATTTTCTTTGTTCCACTTAATACTCTGTTCAGAGTCGTTTTTCTTTATGAGTTTTCTTTTCATCCTTTTCAGTGTTAGTGTTGTGTCTGTTGAGGCTCCTGTGTTGTGTTACTTGTTTTAATACATAGTACTGTTAGGTTACTTTGTGGCTACCCCTTTGTTCCCTCTTAATGTTCTAAGTTTAAACCAATCTTCAACTTCTGCGTATCTCCTTAACTTTCTCTCTAGCTGTAATATATCCCTCTTTATAGTGTCATGATGTCATAGTCTACATGTTAAGAAGATCGCTGTTTCCTTAATTTTAATATTTTAGCTTTGATTGAGCTTTGTAACTTCTCTCATTCAACAGGACTCTGAATGCTGTGTCCTGCATACGTCTGATGATACTAATTTTCTAATCCAAGAGTGTCTTTTGGTACTTATTGCAATTTTGGTGTGGGTTTTGCAAAGTCACTAAGCTTCTGTTTATCTGAGAATGTCTTAATTTCATCATCATACTTGAGAGAAAATTTTGCAGAATATGTAATTCTTGGTTGGAAATACATCTCTTTCAGGGCTTTGTCTGTGTCATCCCACTGCCTTGTTGCCAGCACAGTTTCTGCAGAGAAGTCAGAGGACAGCCTACAAGACGTCCCTTTGTGTGTTAGTTTTGGTTTAAGCATAGCTGCCTTTAATGGCCTTTCCTCATGTTTCATTTTATTAAGCTTGATTATAGTGTGTCTTTCTTTTGGAGTCGACCTCTTGTGGAGTTTGATGAGCATCTTGAATAGCTATGTTGTCTTCTTTTATGACATCAAGAAGGTTTTCAGTAAGCAACTCTTCAGTAGTTCTCTCTGTATTTTCTGCTGTCCTTCCCTGTTCAGGTACTCCAGTTACTTGTAGATTGTTCCTCTTGATGGAGTCCCACATGCTGCTTAAGTTTTCTTGATTCTTTTATCTGATTTCTCATTAATGCTGGTGTCAATTGCCTTATCTTCAGCCTCACTAATTTTGCATTCCATTTCCTCATTCATGTTCTTTTGGCTCTGCACTGAATTGTCTAACTCTGTGCTTTATTATTGATTTGCTGAATTTCAGATTGTTGATGTTCTGGCAGTTCATATAGCTTTCTTAATTTTTCATTTTGTACCGCCGCACTTTGTTTAATATCTTGAAGTGTTGTGTACATGATTCTTTTGTATTCTATCTCTGATAATTTCAGGAAGCCTTCTACATCTGGGAAGTTTTTTGATTCTTTATTTTGGGTGTTTTCCAGAGGCATGGTGTTCTGCTTCTTTAAATGGTTAGATATTGATTGTTGTCTTCACACCAGTAAAAAATTGTACATCCTCTTTGGTATTTCACCAACAGAAGCTATGTGTACCTCTAAGAAGAAAGAGAGTAAAGGCACTGCTCGATTTGGCTACCAGCCACTGCTGCATTTTTTAGGTGCAACTGACTTAAGTATGGCTTCTGTGGTGAGAGAGATGCTGTCCAGCCCCATGATGCTTGCTCAGGTTGATGAGTGGCCCCAGTTGGGCACTCGGGTGGTAAGCCCCACCTCCTGGCTGACAGCGATGGCGACCTGCTTGTGCTGACTCTCCAGAGTCATGCCAGCACACCCTGCGCTGTATGTAGCTCAGAGAAAGGAGAGAAGGGTGTACCCACACTTGGCTGCCAGGCACTGCTGCATTTTCTTGATGTGATTATCTTAAAACATGGTTTTTTGTGAGAGAGACACTGCCTAACAGCAGCCAGTAGCAACTGCATCCTCAGGGGTAGCAGGTCCCATGTCCTGGCTGACAAAGATGGTGCCCTGCTTATGAAGTCTTCTCAGGGGGCCTGTCAGCAGTCACTATGATGTGGCTCCAGGAAGCGAGGAATATGGGTGCCACCACACTCAGCTGTCAGCCGTCGCTATGTTCTTTAAGTATGATTGTCTTAAAAACAGCTGTTCTGTTGGGACAGGCACTGTCCTGTCAGGTGCTGTTTCTCAACATGGCAGCCACCCCCATCTGTACCCTCAGGCGTGGCTGACTCTCTTTCAGCTGAATAAGATCACGTCTTGATTAAGCCACCTCTCTTTTGCTGAGACAGAAAAATCTATGGTGCAGCTCAGAGAAGAGACAGGGTAAGGTTTCTGGTACCCTTGGCCCCAACTCTTGATGTGACTGCCTTAAGCCCAGCCTCTCTGTTGTGAAAGACACTGTCTACTTAGACACTGGCTCTTCATTGCAGCTGACCCCTCTCAGGCTTTTAGGCTTAGCAGTCCCAGTCCCAGTCTCCTGGTTAACAAAGGTAGCATCCATACCTGTAAGCTTCTGTGCTGCTGTGCCAGCAGAAGTGAGACTTTCTGCACTGCTGTCTTACCTTTGACAAAGATAGTTTTCTCCTTCCTGCCCCTCATACTGATCTCACAGACCTATGCCTGATCTTGGGGTTCCCAGAATATCCACTGTGTTCTTTTCAGTCATTTTTGTAGGCCTTAGTTCTCAGAGAGAATCAAGGAGATGTGTGGCTAGTCTACCATCTCGGCCACTCCCCTACATTGTGATTTTGATTTGTATTTCCCTAATAACTATTGAGAGGGGACCTAAGGGTGCAGTGGCTAAAGCTCTCAGCTGATAACCTAAAAGTTATCAGTTGGAACCTGCCAGCTGCTTCACTTTAGAAAAATGTGGTAGTCTGTTTCCCTAAAGATTTACAGCCTTGGAAACCTGTAATGGTTAAAATTATGTGTCAGTTTGTCTGGGGCGTGATTCCCAATGTTTTTGCAGTAGTCTAATGTTGTAATTACTTCCCTGTTGAGATTTGGTATGTAATCACCCTTGTAATGGAATCTACCATGCGTTAGTAACAGCAGAATTGGGGCCTGTGGTGGCTCACTGTCCACCTCAGCCTTCATCTGCCTGCCCTTCTCCATTTAGCCCTTCCTTCTCTCCTTTTTGAGGCTTTTGCTTTTTCTGGATCCTGCAGCTGCTGCCTGTTTATCTAATCTCTAATTCTTGGGTCTTGAGATAGTGGCTTACTTGTGGTCTTGCCTGATGATCTTGGGATTTGTAGATCTTCCCTGTCTTGGAGCAACAGCCTTGCTCTCTGACCTGGTGATCTTGGATTTGTTGGCCCCTGTGGCTGTGTGAATCATGAGAAAACTCCTTCCTGACCCATGGTCTTGGGATGTTGCAGCCTATACAACCACATAAGCCATTCCCGTGATTTAGATCTCTCTCTGTGTATATGTTTGTTTGTATATACTTTACCAAGCCATACTAAGATAAATACTAATGAGGCTGTTCTCTGTCTTATAGGATTACTATAAATAAAATGGACTTGATGGGAATGGGTTTGATTTTGGTTTTGAAATGACTAATGAGATTGATTATCTTTTCAAGTGCCTATAAGCATTTGTGTATCTTGTTAATAGGCATTGTCTATGTCTTTAGTAAGATTACAATCTAGACAGAAAAGATGTGTGGAGAAAAGTAGACTAGTTAATTTTTGCTAAATTATGTAATAAGTACTGTGTTAGAACAGAAAAACCCAACAACAATGAAAAAAAGATTAACGAGTAGAAGCAGATAGTGAGATGGAGCTTTAAAAGCTGCCAAAAAGAGGATTGGTGTATTACTGCTGCCTGAGCAACCCCTGGCCCCCAGGGTTGCCATGAGTCAGATCCGACTCGATGGCACTTGGCGTGGCTGAGCACCCCAGCAGAAGACACTGTGTAGCCCTTGATTTCACATTAACTTTTCAGTCAACTTAGATATGAGCACCTTTTTTCTTCCGTTTGCTTATGTTTACATGTTTCCTCGTTCTCTTTGGTGTCTCTAACTTAAAGATTTTATGTTTTCACTGTTTAGTTCCCTTTTTAAGACAGTCATTAGGTAGTAACTTCACTAGATTTCATAACTGGCACTCACTCCCCCCTTTCAGTCTTTTGTGCTTGCAAGTGAAAGTTTTGAGTATGCCTTAACTGTCCTAGAACTAAAGGAAAGCAGGCATTTATTGGGCATCTGTATGTTAGGAGCTTCTATATAGCATATTTAATTTTCACACGTTTGTGATATTATTATTATTCCCATTTTATAGATAGGGGAATAGAAGACCACAGATTAAGTAACTTTCCAAAGGCTGCACAGCTAGTATATCAGGACATCAAGATGCTTTTTATCTCCATTACTCCATTTTTCCTTAGGAGCTTTCATTTCCTATGGAAATGGAGTTGGGTAAGGAGTTAAAAAAAGAGAAAAAAGGAGGTTCAGAGAGGGCAAGATCTACATTGAATATCTTTTCAATTAAGAGTTACTTTTAAACTACAAGTTATTAGCCTCTGCAGATTTTTGTTTCAAGAGAGTCTGGTAGCTTGAGTATGACTCACTCACTCAAAAGCTATGAGCTCCCTTCTGCCTCTGAATATGGATCTCTTCCTCAGTGAAATGAGATTACTGTTTTTTCATAGTGGTGTGATGAATCATACAACCCAGCACCTATTGTGTGGTAGGTACTTTAGAAATTGTACTTATTTGTCTTTAAAAATAAAGTTTGAATTTGTATTTGACAAAAGGCATACATAGAGTCATTGTACCAAGAGAGTTGGTTGACAGTCACCATTTTAGGAGGTACCATATAATTAAGAACCAGTGTTACTGAAGGAAGAAGTCCAAACAGCACTGACAGCATTGGTGAAAAAATAAGACTCCAGAAACTGAAGAAATACTGAGATGTTTTAGCAAACACTTTAATGTTTCATAGAAGAACTCACTCATCAATGCCAAGAAATTTGAGAGACAACTACTGAGCTGACTGACTGGTAGAGATCCATATTTGTGCCCATTCCAAAGAAAGGTGATCCAGCAGGATGCAGAAATTATTGAATGATATCTTGAATAGCACATACAAATAAACTTGTATTGTATTCAGAAATTGTGACAACATTCTATTGATGGAGAACTGCCGGAAATTCAAGCTGAATTCAGAAGAGAACATAGAACAGGTGATACCATTGCTGATGTGGTAAGAATCTTGGCTGAAAGCAAGCAGTACCAGAAAGATGTTTACATGTATTTTATTGAACATGCAAAGGCATTCAGCTGTGTGGATCATAATAAATTATAGATAGCATTGTGAAGAATGGAAATTGTGGAACACTTAGTTGTACTTAAAAGGAATTTGTAACACAGATCAAGAAAAGCGAGTTACTTGAACAGAACAATGGGATACTGTGTAGTTTAAAATCAGGAAAGGTGTGTATTGATTAGGGTAATGTCCTTTCAACATACTTAATCTGTGTGCTGAGCAAATAATCTGAGAACCTGGAGTACGGAGAAGAAGGGGGCATCAGGATTGGAAGAAGACTTATTAACAACAGCAAAGTTACACAGATAAAAAGTAAAAACCAAATCCACTGCCATCAAGTTAATCTGAACTCATAGCTACCCTATAGACAGAGTAAAACTGCCCCATAGAGTTTCCAAAAAGTGTCTGATGGATTTGAACTGGTGACCAGGGTTTCCATGCAGATAAGGCTATGCCCCCGAAAAGCCAAAGTCACTGCTGTCCAGTTAATTCCAACTCATAGTGACTTTGTAGGCAGACAGTACCTAAACAATTTGAGGTTTACCATTCACTGATGTGATTAATTTTACATGAAAATCTTTTAAATTAATGGAATCTCCTTGTATGGTTTATTCTTTCATGCCTCAAGTATATGTTAAGTACAGTCTGTGTATCAGGCACCGTTGTGGCTTTTAGGGATGCTGCAGTGAAGACAATTGACAAAAATTGGCCCTTACACATAGAGCCTACATCCAGTGAGGGTAGATTAACTTCACCTGTCTTTGCCCTGCCCTTCCTTTCCTCTCTTACGCCTCCCTCTTTGTGTAGTTCTGTATTTACCAGTCCATCACTGAGGAAAATAATTTCCTTTGTGTAGTTGTGCTGTAGTGAGAACAACCTTAGTTCATCACTTCCATCACGAAAAGACCTTTGAAGGCATAAGAAATATTCCTTCATGCCCTCAGGTAGTGAAAATAGGGTTTCCCTTAGGATTATCCCAGCCCTATTTGCCTCCCTCCCCATAAAAGCATAGTGAGCTTTGTCCTCAGCTCTGCAGAGAAAGGAGCAACAAGGAATAATTGGCTGCTAGCCACTGGTTGCTAGGAGGAAAAGAAAGTGAGTCAAAATTTATTCTGTTCTCATCCCACTCTGTGACATCTGTCTGTGATCTGTTTTCTTCCCACCTCCTTTGACTAGTCAAGTCTTTTATCTTCTATAATGCATCCCTGATCTGCCTAAAATCTCCATAACATTAAGTTGCTTTCCCCAAACCAAATATATTTAAGCTCTAAACCTGAATTTTGAAAGAATAGCAGGCAACTTTTGGAACACTTCACAAATATTTCAGGTGCACATATGTGAACGTGCCCTTTTGTTTGCTTCCTTACACCCAGTTCATAGCCCTACAGCACCCACCCCCAAACACATACACTCAAACGTTGAGAGCTACAGTGCTTCCAAAGAGTGAAATTGGGTTGTAGGGATAAGTATGATGACTGCCTCTTAAACAGATGTAATTGCTTAAACTGTTAGTAATTTATTTGGTTGCAGTCTGTTATTCTGCTTTTATCTCCTCTTCTTTCCCTTACATTCCTGTTGTGCTTTTCTTGTTTATTGCAGGACTGGAATACCTCTAAGGTGGTTTCTTCTGTATTGCAGAGACAATGGTAGGAATGGACGGTGGAAGATGTGACTAATGTAACAGCATGCTGTGTCTCGTGACACACTGGGCTTTATGCAGACAAGAGCTCTACTGGTGCTGCAGTGGCAGAGATTGTATTGTGTATTTTAGTCTCTTCATTGCACAGATGAGGACATAAAGTTCTGGAGAGTTGCGTAGAGCACACAGCTAAAGTATCAGTGGAATGGAAAAGGGTACAACCACTTTGGAAATCGATTTGGTGTTTGCATTAGAGATACAGTTCAGGGTCCAAGAAGTCAACTACTGGGCTTTTCTGCATCTGGAAACATCTTAAATGTTTTACAAAGAAGCAGAGTTTAGGGGAAAAGTAGAGACGACGTGTATCACCGAAAACCTGTGAAGCTGTAATTACAGCAGCATACCTGCAAGAAAAAGAACAATCTTAATAAAATTTCTAGCATAGTTCAGCCTCTATTAGAATGTCACCTACTACCACAGTGAATTAATTTGCAGTATTGAATACTCTGGGGGCCCTGGCCCCTAGGGTTGCCATGAGTCGGATCCCACTCGACGGCACTTGGCATTGAATTGCAGGGCTCAGCTGCTTTTAAGATTTAAGCCCTGGAGGACATGTTGCTTTGTCTGGGTATTGTTTTTATTAAAAGTTAAAAACCAGAATCTGAATATGGCCTGCTTCATTAATCTGCTGTTTTAATTCAAGGAAAATGTTGTAGCAGTTTTTTATGTGCATTCGCAGTTAGCTAAGTAACTTAAAGCCACTCTGACTACCTGTAGGAAGGTGCTCTGTGTCTTTACCTTTTTGATTCAAGTCTTTGTAAGTTGCTAAGGGTGTATCTTTAATATGAGGATGCTTGCTTCTTCTTGGTCACTTTAAAACACGAAATGTGTTGTGAACCATCACAGCTTCCTCATTATGTTCACATCTATACCCTGTATACTAAGTATGTGAACTAATTTATGACAAAAGAAGTATGCATTGTAGGAGACCCCAGGAAGTCCAGGAAGCCCTTCTTGATGTCCCTTTTGGGTATCCTGTTATGTTCTATTTAGATCTGTTTTTGTCTCCTCCCAGACCACAGAGAGTGGAGTCTGTGAGATACAAATTCTTAACACTACTGTATATTGGATAATGCTTTTCCCATATTTCTTTTTTTTTAATTGTGTTTTAAGTGAAAATACATGGTTATAATCAGTTTCGCAAACAACACAGACTATGCCGTGTGACCCTAGCTGCTCTTCCCACGCTGCGATAGCATATTCTTCCCCTCCAACCTATTTTCTCATGCCTATTTAACCAGCTGCTCTATCCCTCTGTGGCTCCCTTTTACCTCAGCGGGAGCTGCCTGGTTAGTCTCTTGTATGTGCCCAAGCCATTATCTTCCCAGTTATCATTTTTGTCTTACATGCTAACTCAGTCTTTGAAGAGTTGGCTTCCAGAATAGTTTCAGTTCTGGGTTAACAGAGAGTTTGGGGGCCATGTTTCTTAGAGACCCTCCAGTCGGTCAGACCATCAAGTCTGGTCTTTTTACAGTTTGGGTTCTGCATCTTATATTTATCCTGCTCTATCAGGGACTGTCTGTTGAGTTCCCTATAAGGGCAGTCTTTGGTGATGGCTGGACACTATCTAGTTCTTCTGGTCTCATATTGACATAGTCTCTGGTATATAGGGCCCTTTTTTATCTCTTGGGCTTGTAGTTTCTGTGTGTTGTTGATGCTCTTCTTTGTATGATGTGGGGTGAGACCAATAATGCATCTTAGATGGTTCCTTGGCAGCTTTTAAGACCACAGACATCACTTACCAAAGTGTCTTGCAGAACATTTGCTTAAAAAGAATCATTATGCCAGTTGATCTAGGTGTCCCGTGAATTCATGGTCTACAGACCCCTGGCCCTGGTACTCTGTCCCTGGAAGTATTTGGTTTTATTTAGAATACTTAATAAACTTTGGGTTTAGTCCATTTGTGTTGACCTATTCTACTGTGTGTTCTCTTTCCCTTTCTTGAAATAGTTCTTGTCGATTATCTAATTAGTTAATACCCCTCTTCCACCCACCTTGAAACCATCAAAGAATGTTTTATTATGTGTTTAAACCAGTTCTTGTAATAGTGATCTCATACCTTATTTGACTACTTTGGCTCAGTGTAGTGACTTACAGATCCTGCTATTTCATGAGTTGTTTCTCATATTTACTTTTTTTTTAAATCATTGCATAGTATTCTGTTGTATGAATATACCATTGTTTATCCATTCCTCCATTGATAGGCACCTAGGCCTATACCATCTTTTTGCCATAGTGAACAGTGTTACAGTGAACATTAGTTTGCATGTATCTGTGTGGCAGCTGTTATTTCTGTAGGATAAATTCCAAGAAGTAGGATTGCTGGATCACATGGCATTTCTGTTTCAAGTTCTTTAAAAAAGTTATCAAACTGGTTTCCAAAGTGGTTGTACTATTTTACACTCCCACCAGCAGTGTAGGAGTGTTCCAGTCTCTCCACAGCCTCTCCAGCATTTATTATTCTGTGTTTTTTGGATTAATACCAGTCTTGAGTTTGGTAGAGGTGGTATCTCAATTGCAGTTTTAGTTTGCAATACCGTAATGGCTGATGACTGAGAACATTGTCCCTTTTATCTGTTAGCTACCTGAATGTCTTCTTTGGTAACCTCACCCTACCCTGAATGTCGTCTTTGGTAACCTGACCGCACCCTACCCTACCCCATCCGGCTGCCTTTGAGTGCATTCTGACTCATAGCTATTAATGTCCTTTGCCCATTCTTGGATTGTTTTTGTTGTTCTTGTTGAGATTTTGCAGTATCCTGTAGGTTGTAGAAATGAGATGCTGATCAGATTGTGGTAGCAAATATTTTTTTCGTAGTCAGCAGGTTGTCTTTTTTCACTCTTTTGGTGAAATCTTTGGATGAGTGTGAGTGATTTTTAGGTGTTCCCAATTACCTATTTTCTGGTGTTTGTGCATTGTTGTTAGTATTTTGTTATCTGTTTATGTCTTGTATCAGGGCTCCCACCATTGTTCCTATTTTGTGTTCTATGATTTTTATTGTTTTAGATTTGGTGTTTGGGCCTTTGATCCATTTTGAGTTGGTTTTTATGTACAGTGTGATATATAGGTCTTGTTTGATGTTTTTGCAGGTGTATATCCAGTTATGCCAACACTATGTTTTAAAGAGATGCCCTTTTCCCCAGTTTACAGAGTTCAGGCCTTTGTCAAATATCAGCTGGCCCTAGGTAGATAATGTTATATCTGGATTTTCCATTCTATTCCATTGGTCTGTGTAACTTCTTTTTCTTTTTCATTTTATTAATTTTTTTTAACCAATACCAGGTGGTGTTTTTGTTTTTGTTTTTGACACCCATGGCAGTGTAATAGGTTCCAAAATCATGTAGAGTGAGACCTCCTACTTTGTTCTGCTAAAGTAATGCTTTACTTATTCAAGGCTTCTTCCCTTTCCATATGAAGTTGGCAGTTTGTTTCTTCATGTCCTTAAAAAATGCCGTTGGAATTTGTTTTGGAATTGCATTGTATCTATATATCGCTTTGGGTAGAATAGACACTTTCATGGTCTTGAGTCTTCCTATCCATGAGCAAGATAAGTTTCTCCACTTAGGTAGTACTTTTCTGGTTTCTTGCAGTAGAGTCTTGTAATTTTCTTTGTATACTCTTTCATGTCTCTGATTAGATTTATTCCAAAGTGTATTAACTTCTTGGGTGTTACTGTAAATGATATTGAGTGATTTCATCTTTGTTGGCATAAAGGAATCCACCTGAATTTTGTATGTTCATCTTATATCGTGACGCTTGGCTGAACTCTTTTATTAGTTTCAGTAGGTTTTTTTGGTGAATGTATTGGGTTTTCTGTGTATAAGATCGTAATCATCTAAAAAAAGATCAACTTTTATTTCTTCCTTACCAATTTGGATGCCTTTATTTTGTTATCGTGCCTGATTTCGTACTGCTAGAACCTCCAGCACAGTCTAAATAAACTTGTGACAAAGGGCAGTCACGTCTTCTCTTTCTCAAGGGGAAGGCTTTCAGAGTCTCTCCATTTAGGATGCTGTTGGCTTTGGGCTTTGTATAAATAGATGCCCCTTATTATGTTGAGGAATTTCTGTTCAATCCCTATTTGCTGAAAGTTTTTATTATGAATGGGTGTTGGACCATCGTATGCCTTTTCTGCATCAATTGGTAAAACTAAGAGGTTCCTTTGTTTTATTTATGTAGTGGATTCCTTACGGTTCCTACTGTTGAACAATCCGTGCATCCCTGGTGTGAATCGTACTTGGTCATGGTGAATTAAGTTTTGACGTGTTGTTGAATTCTGTTGGCTAGAATGTTGTTGATGGTGTTTGCATCTAGGTTCATGAGGGATATTCATCTGTAATTTTTGTCATTTGTGCCATTTGTACATGGTTTTAGAATCAGGCTTATGCTGGCTCCATAGAACGAATTTGGGAATAAGCCAGAGTTTTAGTAATAGTGGTGTTAACTCTTCTCTGAAAGTTTGACAAGATTCTCTAGTGAAGCCATCTAGGTCAGGACTTTTTTTGATTGGGAGTTTTTTCACTGTGCTTTCAATCTCTTTTTTGGTGATAGGTTTGTTTAGTTGTTCCAGTTCTGTTTGTGTTAGTTTAAGTAGATAGTGTGTTTTTAGAAATTTGTTCATTTCCTCTAGGTTTTCAAATTCATTATAGTACAGTTTTTCATGGTATTCTGTTATGATTGTTTTTGAATTTCAGTGTGTTAATTGTGATATCCAGGTCATTTCTTATACAGGTTAGTTGCTTCCTCTTTTTTCAGTTTGGCCAGTGATTTATCAATTCTGTTGATCTCATCAGAAAAACCAGCTTTAGGTCTTTGAATTCTTTCAGTCATTTTTCTATTCTCTGATTCATTTAGTTCTGCTCTAGTTTTTATCAGTTGCTGTTTTTTTATTACCCTAATGTTCTTTTTCTACTTGTTTGAGTTGTAGGGTTAATCATTTGATTCTGACCCTTTCTTCTTTTTGGATGTGTGAATTTATTTGCATAAATCAACCTCTGAGCACTGCTTTTGCTGTGTCCCAAAAGTTCTGATAGGGTGACTTTTTCATTGTCATTTGGTTCTGTGAATTTCTTTTTGCTGTCAGTAATTACTTCTTATTTTTACCAGTTATAATTGCCAGTTATTTTTGAACAACGTGGTGTTCAGTTTCCCTGTGTTTGATTTTTTTCCCCTCTTTTTATTGATTTGTACTTCTATGGCTTTGTGGTCTGAAAAGGTACTTTGTGATATTCCATTACTTTGAATTTTGTCAAGGATTGCTTTGTGTCCTAACGTGGTCAATTCTGGAGAATGTTCCTTGTGTTTGTAAAAAGAAGGTATACTTGGCTGCAGTTGAGTAGAGTGTTGTGTATTTCTCTTAGGTCAAGTTGGTTGATTGAGGTGTTTAGATCTGGTATGTTTTTTTCTGATCTTCATATCTTTGTGGATGATTTATCCTTTGTGTGTTGAAGTTTCCTACTATTCTTGTGGAGCTATTTCTGATTTCAGTGTAATAGTGTTCTTTTTATGTATTTTGGAGCCTTGACATTGAGTGCATAGATACTTAATATGGTTATGTCCTCTTGGAGTGTTGATCCTTTAATAATTATGTACTTTTCTTCCCTATACTATGTGGTGGGTTTTACTTTAACATCTGTGTAACAAAGCTAGCCAAGTAACTAGACATTAATATTGCCATTGCTGCTTTTTTGATTGTTGCCAGCTTAATGTGTTTTTTCCCATCTTTTGAGTTTCAATTTGTTCATTTATTTGGGAGTCTAAGGTGTGTTTCCTGAAGGCAGCATGTAGTTTTTTGTAATCCAGTCTGTCTCTCTACATCTGTTTATTGATGGATTTAATTGATGTACATTCAGAGTGATTATTGAATGGTATGAATTTAGTGCTGTCATCTTGGTATCTTTTTTTGTGCATGTTAGATAGTTCCTTTGTTCCATTTAATTTTTTTGTGCTGAGCCGTTTTCTGTATGTATTTTCATGTTTTTCAGTGTTGGTGGCTTTGTATTTGCTGAGACTTCGTGTTTTTTATTTCAGTATGTAGGGTTTATAGCTTTTCTTTTTGTGATTATCTTAACATTTAACCGTGTTTTTCTAAATGTAAGCAAGTGTATAATTTCTGTATATTGCCTTCACTTCTCTGAGAGATTTATGACTGCATTTTCTTTTGGGTCCCTGTTTTTTTGTTGCCAAGCCAAGTGACAATGTCTATATAATGGCATCTCATTTCCCTATTTTTAGTGTTTTGCCATGATTTATTGTTATGAGGTCTGTGTTCTGGTCTTGGGTCATTACCTGACATTTTCAGTTATCTAACCAAGGGGCTCCTTTCAGTGTTTTTTTTTTAACTTTTGTTTGGGTTTTGCAAATTCTCCCTTTATCTGGAAATGTCATAATTTCACCATTATATTTGAGATTTAGTTTTGCTGGATCCATAATTCTCAGCAGACAGATACTTTAAGGCTTTGTGTATGTCATCCTGTTGCCTTCTTGTCTGTATATTTTCTGCTGAATAGTGTGACCTTAGTCTTAATTGATTTTCCTTGATAGATTATGTTTTGTTTATCCTAGCTGCTTTCAAAATTGTATCCTTCTTTTGTTTTGGCAAAATTTTTTTTTCATATTTTATTTATTGTGATTGAGTAGTGATTGTACAGTGCAGTTTAAATTTGCATGCCTGCCTATATGCAGCTCCCACTGCTCTGCTTGTAGTTTTGGCCAAGCCAGGCCAAGTGCCGTCGAGTTGGATCCGGCAGATTTGATTATAATAAGCCTTGGTATCTTTGTTTTGCGATCTTGTGTGGAGTTTAATGAGCCTATTGGATAGGTATCTTCTCGTCTTTCATGGTGTCAGGGAAATTCTCTGTCAACAAATCTTCAACGGTTCTCTCTGATCTGTCCTGTTCTTCAGTCACTTGTAGATTTTTTTTTTAGCGGAGCCCCACGTAATTCTTATTGTCTTCTGAGTTTTTAAAATTGTTTTATCTGATTTTTCCTCAAATATTTTGGTGTCATTTACTTCATTCTCACTAATTTGGGCTCCTGTTGCCTCAGTTCTACTCCTTTGACTTTCTATTCAGTTCTCTAATTCTGTAATTTAATTATTAATTTCTTGAATTTCTAATTCTTGCTGCTGTCTGCTTCTTTGAAGGTTGTTCAATTTGTCATTACGCTCAGCTGTATTTTGTGTCATCTTCCTTCCACTTCTCTTGAAGAAATATAATCTGTTGTTTTCTGCTTCTGATAATTTCAGTAGTTCTCTTCATTTGGAAAATTTCTTGATACTTTGTTTTGGGAGCTTTCTGAAGCCATCATGGTCTGCCTCTCTAAGAGCTTTGAAACTGTCTGTGAGACCTCAGTAATTTTTATTTATTTTATGTTTGTCTGCTGTATTGTAGCTTCTTACTTTGTTTTGAAATATCCAAATACACTGGTCATGTGTACTAGCTTGGTTAATGTTGCCTTTAGATTTTTAATGTTCTATCACTAGGTGGTTAGAGCTAGTACTGGGCATGAGAGCCTAAGAGTCGATATACTTTCTTATATAGATTATCTCAGGAGTCTAGGTAGTTATTAATATGTGGTGCAGGCTCTTACCTACTGTGTTAGATGGGCAGTGATTGATGTAGGCAGAGAGATATGATTATAGCTGCTGAGAAAGGCAGGGGGCCAAGAGCTGTATCTGTCTTGAGGATGGCATATCCCCTTATGTCTGAATCGAGGTGATGTATCTGTTTCTTATCTGAATTTTTGGCTCAGAGCATTTGGCAGATATTTTCCCTCTTCTCACAATTTGTTAAATTGTACCCTCTCAGAGTTTTGAAGAATGGCTCACGCTGGGCTTAAGGAGCACTATTTCCAGCTGAAGTTAATGGCATCAGCTTCCAGTGCAGTGAAGAGAGGGAGTGAATTGCTCGGTTCAGGCTTTAAAGACCCCTTTGTCTGGCTCAGTTACTGGCTTCAGAGTCCAGAACTGGGTGCAGTGCAGAGAACGGAAAGGGAACTTCAGGGACAAGGGATAGAGGTTTATCCCTAAGGAAAGATTTAGATCTACATGCAGTAGGTTTTGACAGTCTTGTGCTATTATAATTACACTTTTTCTGGAAGCAAAAGTGGATTCTCTGGTCTGTTTCTCTTGATGTGGAGAACACCCTCCAAACACCACTGCCCCTGTCACCATGCTCGCTGCAGCCATTTTCTGATGGGTCATATGGACCTTCTCTCCCTTTCTCATGGTTCAGGTTGATTTCTCAACTTTGCCCTGATGTTGAGGGCTCCTGGGATGTCATATGTAATATACTGATTTGTTCTTTTCAGTTTTTGTTCTTAGAGGGCTTGCAGGAAGTGTCTAATTACTCCATCATCTTGACCGTGTCCCTGCTGCTTCAGTTTTTATCATTTGCTTTCTTCTATTGCCTGAGGGTTTCTTCTGTTGCTCTCTTTCTGTGTGTTCAAGTGGTAGGATGAATGCTTTGATTTGGGCGCTTCTTCTCTTTGAATGTGTGCTTTTACTGAAGTAAACTGACCTCTGAGTACTGCTTTTGCTGTATTCTAAGGTTCTGGTAGGATGTGCTTTCATTCTCATTTATTTCTTTGAAAGTCTATTCTGTCTTTGATTTCTCCTTTGATGCAGTGGATTTTGAGGACAGTGTTACTCAATTTCCATGTTTGTTTTATTGTTGTCCTTGTTTTTTCTGCTATTGATTTTGACTTTTGTGGCTTTATAGTCTGAAAAAATGCTTTTACAGTTTTTCAGTGCTTTGGATTTTGTTAAGGTTGCCTTTATGGAGTCATATGAGGTCTGACAATTAAGTTTGCAAACTCATCCTAGAAAAAGTGCTACATACCTAATTGCTGAATATCTCTGTGGTCACCTTCGACATACTCCACTTGGGAAGCTCTGCACCAATGCCAGCTGCTAGTCTGCCCTTCAGAGCAGTTTTGGAACTCTCTTTCTGGAATGGTCCTAGAGCTGTTGTATTAACCGTGATGTCCTGAATATCATCAAAATGTCTTCCTTTCAATATTTCTTTTCAGGTAAAGAAAAAAGTATTTGGGGACTACAGCAGGTGAGTAGGGAGGGTGTTCCAATACAGTTGTTTGCTAGTTGAAAACTCCCTCATAGACAGTGCCACATGAGTTGGTTTGTTGTTGTGATGTAAGAGCCATGAACTGTTGGCAGAATGTTCAGGTTTTGTTTGTCTAACTTTCACATGGCTTTTCAGCACTTCCGAATAGTAAACTTGCTTAACTGTTTGTACAGATGGTACAAAGTTTTGCAGTGTTTTCATCAGTCCTTGTTATTGGCCCCCTGATCGCTCTTCATCAGTGATGCTTTCTGACAGATTTTATTCCGTTTGTCCATTGCTATTTTCTTCTTGGCATTATCTCTGTAAACTTGGACTAACATGTTCCTGATTTCGCTATTGCTCTTGCCAAGTTTAGTAGGAAATTTAATGTTTGCTCGTTGTTCTTATTCATACTCCAACATTCTTGTGATGGCACACAAAAACATGCAACAACAATAATGAACTCACTCAGCAAGGCATCACCACTTGTCGACATGAACATGGCTGTGAGATACTGATATTACCAAAGTTATGAGGCCTTACCGAATTGTTTGTACAGTGTTGCCAGTGTAAGCACGTGGTGGCAAGTTTTTGAACTTAATGGTCAGACCTTATATGTGGTTTCTGTTCTGGAGAATATTCTATGTGTGTTGGAAAAGAAAGTATACTTGTCTGCTGTTAGGTGGAGTGTTCTGTATATGCCTATGAGGTCGAGTAGGTTGGTTGTGGCATTTGCTGAATTTGTCTTTACTAAACTTCTTTTTGGATGTTCTATCACTGAAAATGATGTGTTGAAATCTCCAGCTATTACTGTGGAGCAGTCTTATCTCACTTCTCAGTGCTTTTGAGTTTCTTTGATGCATTTAGAAGCTATGTTATTTGGTGCGTAAATATTTAACATGATTATGTTCTCCTGGTGTACTGAATCTTTAATCATTGTATAGTGACCACCCATTTCTGTTTTGGTGTATTTTACTGTGAAGTCTGTTGTAACTGAACTTAATATTGCCACTCCTTTTTCTTTGAAACATTGTTTGCTTGGTATATATTTGTATTGTTAATTCTATTGCGTGTCTCTTGTGGGCAGCAGATAGATGGATGGTGGGTTTTTTTTTTTTTTAATCCCTTCAACTCATAGTCTTTTCATTGGTGCATTTAACAGCGTTGTATTGGTGCATTTAATTGCTTCCTGCCCACTCCACGTCCTTTCACCAAGTTAATGTTAAAAGTTGTGAAATTGGTACCTGAGTAACTGGTTTTTGGTCTTCAGATGTTGGGTGGAGTCTGGTGTGGAGGATCTGCTTTTGTGGTAGGTGGTGTTCTGTGTTGAATAAAATGTACACTGTCATGTGGGTTGGCAGTGACCAGAATAGTTTCTTTCAGCTCTTTGTCCTTCAGCTGTCTTGTCTGCATTCATTGTAATTATTGATAGGTAAGAATTTAGTGCTGTTGTTTTGATGTCTTTTTTTGTGTGGTGTTGGCAGTTTCTTTATTTCAGTTAATTTTCTATGCTGACTTGTTTTCTTGATGAGTTTTCTTTTCATCTTATTGATGCTGGTTTTTTATTTGTGAGACTTCATGATTTTGTTTCTTATTTTGATGTGTAGGATTGTTAATTTAGTTTGTGGTTACCCTAATATGTATCTCATTGTTCTAAATTTAAATGAGTCTAAATTTTTTCTCATCTCCATGGCAACATCTCTGTATGAAAGATCTATGATTCCATTGTTTTGTCCCTGTTTTTGATACAGTTTTGCCCTCTTTTACATACTGACATCTCTGTTCCTCTGTTTTTAGTGTTTTAGCTTTGATTGGTTTCCCTACCTGGGTTAATAATGTGGTTGCTCAGTCCTGCATTGTAGCCTTGAATTTTTATCTGATACTGATTTTCTAATCCAAGAACTTCCTTCAGTATTTCTTATAATTTTTGTTTCAATTTTGCAAATTCCCTAAGCTTCTGTTTGTCTGGGAATGTCCTAATTTCATCATCATATTTGTGAGACAGTTGTGCAGGATTATATATTTTTTGACTGGCATTTTTTTTTTGCCTTCAAGGCTTTGGATTTGTCATCCCATTGCCTTCTTGCCTGCATGGTTTTTGCTGAGTAGTTTGAGTTTAGTCTTGTTGACTCACCTTTGTAGGTTATTTTTTGTTTAACTCTAGCTGCTTTTAAGAGCATCTCCTTATCTTTAGGTTTGGTAAGTATGGTTGTAATATGCCTCAGTGTCTTTTTTTCTGCAATCCACCTTTTTTTGGAGTTCAGTGAGCACCTTGGCTAGACATCTTTTCATCTTTTGTGGAGTCAGACAAATTTTCTGTGAACAAATCTTCAACAATTCTGTTTTCTGTTGTGCTAACTTGTGCTGGTACTCCAGTCTCTTGTAAATTATGCCTCTTGATTGAGTCCCACATGACTTTTAGTGTTTCTTGTTTTTTAAAGAATGCTTTTATCTGGTTTTCCTGCAAATACATTGGTATCAGTAGCTTTATCTTCAGTCTCACTAGTTCTACATTCTCTTGCTTCATTTCTTCTGCTTTGACTTTCTATTGAGTTGTCTAATCCTGTAATTTTATTGTTAATCTGGTGAATTTCAGATTATTCTTGCTCAGTTATTTCTTGCCAACTGTTAGTTGTTCATTATGCTCTGGTGCATTTTGCCTGATTTCCTTCTTGAGCTCTTGAATTGTAGAGCTCTAAATACTAATCTTGTATGTGCTGCCTCTGATAATGCCAGAAAATCTTCTTTGTCTGGATAATTTTTGGTTCTTTGTCCTGAAAGTTCTCTGCAGTCTTCGTGGTCTGCATCTTTAAGTGCTTCAAAATTGACTGTTGTCTCCAAGCCATCAGAAGGTTGTTTTAACTGACTTAGTTTGCTTACTGTGTTATTATTACTATTATTAATTTGTAGCGTCCAAATAGGCTGTTCATGTGAGTTAGTTCTATTACTGGCATCTTAGAAATTCTATCATTCTGTCACCAAGTTTTTAAAGCTTTACTCAGCACATGGTCCCAGGCATTGCCTAACTTTTGTTGTATGTATTGAGTTCAGAAGCCCAGGTATTTGGTCACCAAGTGTATGATGCTAGCTTTTCCATGTAGACCTACATGGGCAGGGGTGATTGGTGTAGGTAGTTTGCTGACTGCTCATACTGGAAAAGGTAGGAGGCTGACAGGCTTGTGCACTGACTGAAAGGATCTGTTTCTGGCTTAAGAGGAGCTGACAGTTTGCCGTCCCCTCCCCTGTAAACAGTTTCCTCTTCAAATCTGGGAGGATAGGTCTAGGCATGCATAAGGGTTCTTACTTCTGGCATCAGAAGACTTTGGTACTGGGTGAATGCAGAAGAGGGGAGTTCTGGGAAAATGGAGAGAGGAAGGAAGGTTTTAGATCCTCACATGTCTGTAAGGATGTAGGCTTTGTTGATCAAATGGGAATCTTCTATGATTATGGAGGCGTGAGTTTCTGAAGCCAAGCTTGTCTGCTGAGGATGACACTTTCTGAGCACCACCATTTTGTTCACTGCTCCGGCAGTATTGGGTCCTTCTGAATTCCTGCTAGGTGAGGTCAGGTGGTCTAGTTACTTTTGGATTTGATCTCCCTTTGCTATTGCTCAATCTGATTTCTTAGTTTTTGCCTTTGATATTCAGGGTCTTTGAATGTTGTATGTAACCATTTGGTTGATTTTTCTGGATCTTTGTTGTTAGAGGGGTTGCAGGCAGCATCTGGCTACTCTGCTGTCGTACTCCTGCCTTTCCTGTATTTCTGAATACTTGTTTTGGGCAGTATATTTCAGTTTCTCTGAAATGTATGTTCCTGTAAACAGATTATATGACACAGGATGCACTTTCTAAGATAAAAATGTAAGCACCTCTCAGCTGTTAAAAATTTCTGTAGTTGTTAGGTGCCTTCAAGTCAGTTCCAACTGATAGTGACACTGTGTACACCAGAATGAAACACTGCTAGGCCATGCACCACCCTCACATCTATTGTTGTGCTTAAGCATGTTAGTGCAGCGGCTGTGGCTGTGCCAGTCCACATTACTGTCTTCCTCTGCTTTTCTGACATGTCCTCCTTCAGATACTGAGCCCTCCTGACAGCATGTGCAAAGTATGTGAGATGTAGTCTTGCCGTTCTTGCTTCTTGGTTGTACTGTTTCCAAGACATGTTTGTTCATTCTTTTGGCAGTCCATGGTACATTCAGTGTCCTTCTCCAGCACCACAATTCAGACAGCAGTTCTTCTGTGGTCTTCGTAATCATCATCCAGTTTTCAGATGCATAGGAGGTGATTGGAAGCACTGTGGTTTGGGTCAGGTGCACCTTAATCATCTAGATAGTATCTTTGGTTTTCAACATTTTAAAGAGCTCTTTTGCAGCTGATTTGCATGATACAATGTGTCTTTTGATTTCTTAATTGCTGCTTCCATGGATGTTGATTGTGGATCCAAGTAAAATGAAATCCTTGGTCTCTTTCATTTTTTTTAAGTTTATAATGGTGTTGCTTATTGGTTGAGTCCTGAGGATTTTGTTTTCCTTTTGTTGAGTTTTAATCCATACAGAAGGCTGTGGTCTTTGATCTTAATTAAATGCCTCAACTTCATCTTCTGTAAACAAAGATATGTTATCTGCCTGGCTCAGGTTGTTTGAGTCTTCCTCCAATCCTGATGCCCATTTTTTCTTTTTTCCATATAGTTTGGCTTCTCAGATTATTTACTCACCATACAGTTTCAGTAGGTGTGGTGAAAGGATACAACTTGGACACACATTTCATGACTTTAAATCATGCAGTATCCACTTGTTCTGTTGAAATGATTGCCTCTTGAGCTGTGTACAGGTTCCGCATGAACATAATTGCTTTGAAATTCTCATTCTTCACAGTGTTATTCAGAATTTGCTGTGTTTCACACTGTTGAATTCCTTTTCAGAGTCAATAAAATACAGATAAAGACCTTTCTGGTATTCTGTGCTTTCACTGAGGATCCCTTTGACATCAGCAAAGATACCTATCCCCGATTCTGTGTCCACTTCTAAAACTGGCTTCATTTTCTGGGAGTTGCTTTTGATATACCACTACAGCTGTTTTTGTATGATCTTTAGCAAAATTGTACTTGTGTGTGATATTAATGATACTGTTCTATGATTTTCACATTCAGTTGGATTACCTTTCTTGAGAATATGTGAAAATATGAATTGTTTTCAGTCGTTTGGCCAAGTTAGCTGTCTTCTAGATTTCTTGGTGTACAGGAGTGAGTACTTGAGCGCTGCATCCATTTGTTGAAACATCTCAATTGATATTCTTCCAGTTTTTGGATTCTTGTTTTATGCTAGTGCCATCAGTGCAGTTTTGTTGTCTTCCTTCAGTACCAGTCGTTCCCGATCATATGCTAACTTCTTGAAATTTTTGAACATTAGCTGTTTGTTTTTGTTATAGCAACTGTGTTCCTTTCATCTTCTCTTGATGCTTCCTAAGTCATTTAATAATAGAACCCCTCAGTTTTGCATTTCAAAGCTTGAATTGTTTTTTTCAGCTTGTGAGATTCAGAGTGTGTGCTTCTCTTTTGATTTTGCATCTCCAGGTTCCAGCACATGCCACTACAATACTTTTTTTTCCTGAGCTACCCTTTGAAATCTTTTTAGCTCTTACTTCACCATTTCTCCCTTTTGCTTTGGCTACTTGACCTTCAAGACCAAGTTTCAGAGTTTCTTCTGACATCCATTTTGTTCTTTTTGTTTTCTGTCTGTTTGATGACCTCTTTCTTCGTATGTGCTGTCTTTGATGTCATTCTACATCTTGTCCTCATTCATTAGTGTTCAGTGTGTGAGATCTATTCTTGACATGGTCTCTAAATTTAAGTGAGATATACTCAAGGTTGTGCTTTGGCTCTCATGGACTTGTTCTAATTTTCTTTAGTTTCACCGTGAACTTGAATATGAGCAATTGATGGTCTGTTCTACAGTTGGCTCCTGGCCTTGTTATGACTGGTGATATTGAGCTCTTCTGTCATCTCTTCCCACAGATGTAATTAAACTTTGATTTCTGTGTATTCCACCTGGTGGGTTACATTTACCTTGTTGAAAAAAAGATATTTGCAGTGAAAAAGTTGTTCATTTTGCATGATTTTATCAGGCAGTCTCCAGGATTGTTGCTGTCACCAAGGCCTGTTCCAGCTACCGATCCTTTATGTTTTATTACATGTTTCACATTCCATTCACCAGTAATTACCAGTGCATCCTGATTGCATGGTCCATCACTTTCAGACTGGAGAAGTTGGTAAAAAAAAACTTCTAATTTCTTCCTCTTTGGCCTAGTTGTATTAACTAGTCTTCCTTGTAGCATATCAGTGTAGTATGCTATCATTTATAGCACTGCACTTCAGGATTTGTCTTGACGTGTTCTTGATAATGAGTGAAATGCTATTATTACTCTTTAAGTTAAAGTTCCAAGTGTAGTCGACTATGTCATTGTCTGATGAAAAATGGCAAGTGCCACTCCATTTCAGCTTATTAATGCCTAGGGTATCAACATTTATGTGTTCCATTTCATTTTTGATGACTTACAATTTTTCTAGATTCGTACTTCATACATTCCATGTTCTGATTATCCATGTATGTTTGAAGCTGTTTTTTCTCATTTTGAGTCATGACTTATTAGCACATGAAGGCCCTGAAAACTTGACTGCATCCACGTCATTGAGGAGGCAACTTTTCCCTGGTTATATTTTGAGTGCCGTCCAGCCTGAGGGGCTCATCTTGTGGCAGTATTTCTAAAAGTGTTCCACTGCCATTCGTGGCTAAATCTTTCTAGAAATATACTGCTGGGTGCTTCTTCCTAGTCTCTGTTAGTCTGGAAGCTAAGTTGTAATTTGTCCACTAATGGTGGTGTTTAAATACTGGTAGCCCAGCTTTCAGCATTACAGCAACAGATAAGACCCCCACAGTATGACAAACTGTCAGACACATGAAATTTCTAAACTGCATGTAATTTTTCAATGTAACCTATGCTCTTCTGCTTTGGTGCCACTTGTTTTCTCAGCTTACAACTCCTTGCCTCCTTTAACTGTGTTACAGAGTTTATGCCATTAGGATTATGTTCTTGATCACCAGGTCCTGTTCTCCGTTTGGATTTCTCTTGTCTCCTACAGTAATCGGCTTTGCAGAGGTTTTCTTATGTAAATGTGGATACACTAATGCATTTATCATAGGCTTCTTATAATTTTTAATGATAACACACAGATAATGTTTACTACAGTGCCTGTTAACACATTGGTGGTCATTGTTTATCCTGAGAATGTTAGCTTTTGTGTGGTAACATCATGTTTTGTTGTAATATTTCTCGAATAGAGTTTAGAAGTAGTTGAGAAGTATCAGGACCTTCCTAAGCCCTAGAGCTAGTACAAGGGAAATAATTTTCCCAACCAGTAGCTGACAGCATTTATAGTAGTTACCTGTGTAGTCTAAGTTGCTCTTGTAAAATCATTAGGCACATGCTATGCTGAAAAGTGACAGACTGTCTCCTAATAAGTCTAGAATAGCATTTTTTGTCTTTACCCTTCGTGTGCCAGATAAAAGTTGCCTCATGCTGAGAAACCATACTATTAAAAAAAAAGTAATGCTAGGATTGCAGTCAGTGACTTGGAGTTGGGATGTTCAACCTATAGAAGGGTGTCAAAATGAAGACCCTGTTTAAGGAACGGGACATACTCCATTGTGGTACATGTTAGGACACATACTCTGAGGAGAATTGTATTCTAAACCTTGGTACTTTTTTAAGTTACCTTTATTTGGGAGGGCAGACAGTGGAAACTGCCAAGTTTTATAAATGAGTTTGAATATTTAAGTGCAATGTGAGTTTGTAGTATTCCTCTACTCATAAAATTCTTAAATCCATATGAAAGAATGAGGTTGACAAAGATGATGTGATAGGTTCAGGTGAGAGAGCTACCTCAGCAGCATCGAGGCAGCAGTGCCAGAGGTCTGGGAACATCACAGGAAGCTTGAGGTCCTAATTGCTTGAGGTCCTCTAAAGCCAAGGCTGAGTTCAGACTTGTTAGGGGTAGCTGGTATAACTTTTGTTTCTGGTCCTGGGTATTTCATTTCTTAATTTCCCTACCCCCTCCAAACCAAAACCAAACCCAAACCCACTGCCGTTGAGTCAGTTCCAACTCATAGTGATTCTATAGGTCAGAGTAGAACTGCCCCACAGAGATTCCGAGGAGTACCTGGCAAATTTGAACTGCTGACCTTTTGGTTAGAAGATGTAGCACTTAACCATTATACCACAAGGATTTCCTCCTTAACCCCAGTGTAGTTAATTGAAACATTAGTTCATACGTTAATTTACTTGTCAAGTATTGTTGAGTAAAGCTCAGATTGTTTAATTACTGTCATATATTGAAATTGTTATTTAACTTACTCATGTTATACTTAACGTTTCTGTTAACAGATGCTAAATTTGATAAGAAGGTATTGTTCGTGCATGTGAGAAACATCTTCCAGTGCTTAGACCAGTATGTGACTGTTTGTTTTTACATTTTATGCTAATATTTGGGTATATTATTCTTTATTTTAACATTGTGAATTTAGTGCAGTTTGGAATTGGAAATGGATTTTTCATTTCAGGAATTTAAATCAAGTGACTCATGCATATTAAACTAAGATTACCATAGTATGCAAAAAGCTACATGGCTTACTTTTTAACAGCCTAAATTCCGTATGCAGACAGTCCTAGGATTGAAACTCCCAGTGTCACTTTCTAAGACAGTATTGTCCACAGGGCTGCATTAAGGCATGTCTGTACCCTAAACACTGATAATCTGTGGTGCCTCTTCTGATTACTCATATGTTCAAATACAGTATGAGAATTACATGTATATATACGTGTGTGTAGTATATACATATATACATACTCGTAAATAGATGCCTGTTTGTGTCTTAGCTAGTTATCATGTAACTTCTTGTTGAATGTGGCTGTAATATTACCAGTTGAACACAAAAGTGACATATGCCATTTTAGCAGAATGAGATTAACTAGATTATAAAATTTTTAGTGAATGTGGGATACTAAGATTATTTTCTATGAAAAGAATATTTCACATCCCTACGACAAAGAAAACAAGTCAGTAAACTTTATTATTTCGATAGTCAATTTAAAATTCTGTTGGTCCTTATTCAATTTTGCTTTAAATGGCTTTTCTTAGGCACGTTCTCTAGAGAATCAAAACTAGTGAAGTGTGTGACAGTGTATGTTGAGAAAGATTTCTATCAAGGAAATAGCTCACGTGGTTTTAGAGCCTGGAATGTTCCAAGTCTCTGGGTCATGTTGGAGGCTACTCCTGATTCATGTAGCTGCAGCCTCTGGCAAACCTAAAAGTGGCAGGCAGACAACAGGATTCTGACTTAAGCTTCAGAGACTGATAAATCCTAAGGCTGGCAGGCAGACAGGTGGTAAGCTGCTACCTCAAGTCCCAAGAACCAGAGATGAGGTGAACTGGAGCCAGCTGCAGAGGCAAGAGCAAACAAAAGCCCATGAGTCATGCCATAAAGTCCATGTATTTTGGATGCAGGCCACAACCCCAAAGAAACTGCCTTTCAGCTGATAGTCTGTTCACAGAGGACCCATCATGGAAATGATCACATTGTATTAGATCTCATCATGGTGGTGATTACATGGTTAAAAAGCTGTCAGACTACTTCATCACAGCCAAACTGAGGACCATGTCCTAGCCAAGTTGATACACACTTTGTGTTGTTGTTGAGGGTATGTTTATTTTTAGCCTATCCTTTAACATATGGCTATCCGACTTCATGGCACTTGGCTTTATATTCTGGTGATATCTAAACTTAACATGCTTATCAGATAAATGCTTTTCCCAATTTGGCAGAATGATCTGTCATCTCTCTGAGAGGCCATGGAGCAGTAATGTAAATCTGTTAAAAAAACATTTTAAAATGATTGATATGTATGGAATCTAGACACATTGTTCCGGTTTTTTAAGATCATAATTATGAAAATGATTATTTCCAGAGAGTATTTTCCTTCTCAAGTTATAATAAACAGTCTATTTCCATCAGGCTAGCTTGCTTTCTTGAGAAAAAAATTGCCCTGTCCAGCTTTTATTCACTGCCCATCCATACCCTGGTGGTCCTTGTGCTACTGCCAACCTCACAGTGAAAATGAAAAAAGGAGACCTCTAAAGAGTTTTTCATTACCCACATCTTAATATCTTTGAGGTTTTTGACAAGTGTTATCTCTCTTTTAATGCAAGAATTGTGGTCTTCTCAGAGACAAATATCTAGATTCTCTGGGGTTCTTTTTCCTTCTGTATCAAATAAAAGGTTGGGTTACAGTTGGGCTATGTGTTTTCTGAATTCTTGCTCTCTTTTAACTTTACGACCTAAATCAACCAATACTTTTCCCCTCCTCTGCACCTCTCTTCTCCCCTCTAGAAAGAAACCAGTTGGACAGCCTCATACACACACACGCGCGCATGCGCGCACACACGCACACACACACACACACACACACACACACACACACACACACACAACCACATAGTACACACGCTGCCTGCATCAGTCTATGCCCCATGGTTCAGTCCAGTCTTTGTCTGAAGTTTGGCTTCAGTAGTGGTTTTGGCTGTGGGCTAGCAGCAAGTACAGGGACTGTGTTCTCAGGGGACCCTCTAGGTTGTTAGACTGTTGTGTCTTGTCTTTCAGTAGAGTTCTAGCTCTGCACACCCGTTATTCTCATGCCACGTCAGGGTCTCTACATTGTGTTCACAGTCATGAAAGTCTGGTGGTAGCCAGGCACCGTCTAGATCTTTTGGTCTCATACTGATGAATCCTCCCAATCATGTGGACCCTTCTGTCTCATTGATTCATATTTTCCTCATGTCTTTGATGTTCTTGGTTTTCATCTGCTCCAAGTGGGTTGAGACCAGTTGATGTTCATTAGATGGCAGCTTGCTGGCTTTTAAGACCCCAGGTATCACTCACTTACATGGGATGCAGAACAGTCTCTTAGAGTAGTTATGCCAGTTGACCTCAATGTCCCCTGAAACCGTGGTCTCCAGACCCATTTCCCTGTTAATGTGACCTTTAAACTGTTGGGTTGTACTGAACAAATCTTTTAGCTTATGGTGTAGTCCGTTGTGCTGACCTTCTTTCTGCTGCATGCTGTCACTCCCTTCACTAAGCAAATTCCTGTTGACTAATATATGAAGAACCCTTTACCGCCCTTCCCACCCTTGTAGCAGTCTAAGAATATGTTATTCTGTGCATAAGCCTTAAGTCCTTATAAAGTGGTCTTATACAATATTTGTCATTTTGCAACTGACTGTTTTCACTCAGCATAATGTTTTCAGATGACTTCAGGTTATGTTCGCTAAAATCATTGCTATACTTTATCATTACATAGTGTTCCACTGTGTAAATACACTGTAGTTTGTTTACTTACCTGTTGATGGGCACCTGTGTAGATTCCAACTTTTTGGTATTGTGGACAGTGCTGCAGTAAACATTCATGTGCATGTATCTGTTTGTGTGACAACCCTTATTTCTCTAGGATGTATTCCAGGCAGTGAGATTGCTGGATCATATGGTATTTCCATTTCTAGCTTTTTAAGGAAGTGGCAAATTGTTTTCCAGAGAGGTTGTGCATACCACTTTACATTTCCACCATAGTGAGAAGAGTTCTGATCTCTCCAGAGACTCCCCAACATTTGTTACTTTGTGTTTTTTGGATTAATCCTAGCCTTGTTGGGGTGAGATGGTAGCTTATTGTAGTTTTGGTTTGGATTTCTCTAACGGTGCATTTCATTATGTGTCTTTTGACTCCCTGGATGTGTTCTTTGGAGAAGTGTCTGTTCTTATCCTTTGCCCGTTGTTTAATTGGATTACTTGTCTTTTTCTTGTTGAGATTTTGCAGTATCTTGTAAGATGATGGAGATTAGGTGTGAGTCAGATACGTGGTTGCCAAATACTTTTCCCCACTCTGTAGGCAGGTTTTTTTTTTTTTTCTTTCTTTCTAGCATTTTCTTGACAAAGTTTTTGGATGAGTGCTAAGGGTTTGACTTTTAGTAGTTCCCATTTACCTATTTTCCGTTCTGCTATTTGTTCGTTGTTAAATTTTGTAGTCTGTTTAAGCCATATATTACAGCTTCCAGTGTTGTCTCTATTTTTTCTCCTATAATCTTTATCATTTTGGATTTGAACTGTAGGTCGTTGATCCATTTTGAGTTAAGGTGTGAGAAATGGGTCTTGTTTCAGGTTTTTTTTTTGCTGATCAGTGTCATTTTGCCAACACAGTTTGTTGAAGAGACAGTTTTTTTCCCACAGTTCATGGCCTTTGGGCCTTTGTCAAATATTAGCTGTTTATAGGTGGATGGTGTTATTTCTGGATTCTCTATTCTGTCTGTTGGTCCATGTATTGATTTTTGTACTAGTACCAGGCTGTTGTTGAGTACCATGTTAGTGTAATAAGTTCTAAGGTTGGGTAGTGTGAGGCCCCGCACTGTGTTTCTTTTTTTTCTCCCAGTGGTACTTTACTTTTCTGGAGTTTCTTCCTTTTCCAAACAGAGTCTGTGATTTGTGTCTCCATTTCATTAAAAAATGACTTTGCAATTTGTATTGGGATTGCATTGTGTAGGTAGATTGCTTTGGGTAGAATAAACATTTTTGCAGTGATAAGTCTACCTATTCATGAGCAAGGTAGGTTTCTACACTTATGTGCAGTAGAGTCTTGTAATTTTCTTTGTATAGGTCTCTTACATCTCTGGTTAGATTTCTTCTTAGGTATTTTTATCTTCTTGGGGGCTATTGTAAATGGTACTGGCTTGGTGATTTCCTCTAGAATGGTCTCTTTGTTGGTGTAAAGGAATCCTACTATTTTATTTATCTCGTGTCCTGATACTGTGCCAAACTCTTCTATTAATTCCAGTAGAGAAACGGCCTTCTTATTGCTTTTTTTTCTTTTTTTAAATTGTACTTTAAACGAAAGAGTGCAGAGAAAATTAGTTACCCACGCAACAGTTAACACACATACTGTTTTGTAACTTTGATTACCAGACCATGACATGTCAACAGTCTCCACTTTTCAGGCTTGGTTTCCTCGTTACTAGCTGTCCTGTCCCCTCTTGCATTTTGGTTCTTGGTGTGAACTGGTGTTCCCATTTAGTCTTGTTAAGTTTTATTGGCCTCTAATCTTCGGCTGAAGGATGAACCTCCTGACTGACTTCAGTACTCAGTTAAAAGGGTTTCATGGCCAGTGCTCGTGGGTTTCTCGAGTCTCTGTCAGACCATTAAGTGTGGTCTTTTTTATTGACACATGACTTGAACCACTGTAGTCCACCCTTGTCAGCTTGGTACCTGTGTACATCTCCTTAAACCATACATAACTGTTGAATAAAGACAAAAGCTGTGCTTGTACCTAACGTGATACAACTAGCATGCATGCAACCGAAAACACACCAGCCCTGTAAAACACACCAGCCCTGTTACAGTTTATAAATGAAGAAAAGATGTATTTTATACACATATACAAGGAAGAAATACTCATAATATTACAGTCCTCATTTCTGCAGCTGATCGTATGGTCAAAACTAATACTTAGAACTTCTTTCTTCTATCACCCATTCCATATTCCCATCACCTTCTGAAACGTCTTGGCTAGTCATGGTTCTTTACTTGGTGCGGTGACCAAACCTTCTTTACTGAAGGATCTAGACCATTAATAGTCATACCACAATTAGGTTGCTGCAGTTTGGCATTCATTTGAATTACAGACCCAGTAATACCAAGAGATATTTTATAGGGTCTTCTGCAGTTGAAATTTACTTTTTTTTTTGTCTACATTATGTAATGTCAGTCCGATTTCCTGCTGTTAATGAGCATCAATCATAGCAGCTAAATAGTAAGGATTTCCCTTCATTTCTATCTTTTTAAGGAGGTTCCAGAAAGGGGCTGTGGTGTTGCTGCTGGCCACTTTGGAGTGGCACATGCATATCATGCAGAACCATCCATAAACAAGTTTTCTCCTTGTCCATAAGCTAATCATAAGGCATTCCACATGAAGTCATAATTGTAGACCTAGAGATCGAAAGTATGACAGGAGTAGAGATGGTGGGCTTTGAGCACCTTCTTCCTACATCTTACTTATGCCTTCAGGTCCTATTTGAACACAGTTTTGTTTGTAGCACTTCCATTTTATGATGGTGTGCTTCTGTGCATATCCAACTTTATGGCTCTGTGGTTCTGAAAATACCTAGTTCATGATGGGCGACTCAGACTGCATGATGACTTGGTGGTTCATGGCTAAGCATTCAGTCTCCACTAAGGTGCGGTAACAAGCTGGAAACTGTTTCTCAAAAGGAGAGTCATTATCTGCAGAGGATGGCAGGGCTTTGCTCCCAAAATCCTAAAGATCTGCATCATCATCTGCTAGTAGGGACCTGCCTCAGTCTCCAAACATCATCTGTCTCTCACTGACACTTTAAGCACCATTCAGCCAGCTCATATGGCCCAGGTGGCAGAGCCGCTAGCATGGCAGCCTGAACGTGTAGCAAAACCTTCTGTTGTTCTGATCCCCACTCAAAACAAGCAGCTTTTTGAGATACTGAATAGGTAGACTGGAAACTCTGGTGGCATAGTTGGTTAAGTACTCCATGTACTCATCCAGAGGTCAGCAGTTCAAGTCTGTGCTAGGTGCTCCTTGGAAAATCTGTGGAGCAGTTCTTCTCTGACCTTTAGGGTCACTGTGAGTTGAACCCGACTCTAGAGCAGTGGGTTTTGGTTTAATAAGTAGACTGAAATAGCACACGCAAATGAGGAATGTGTTGCCTCCAAACTTCAAATAGGCCCACTGGGTATTATGCCTCCATTTAAGTTGTGTGATGGGTGAGATTCAGTATCTTATCCTTCATTTTAGAAAAAATGTCTGTGCTAGGAATTTCACTGAGGTGAATGGTACATAAATATTTGTTAATTTCCCACCCTTAGCACACAAATAATCCTGAGTCATTGGCACTTTTTCTTTACTAGGTGTAATCCACATAATGATATCAGTGTAATTAAACAGTATGATGTCTTATGGAAGAGATAAATGATCAAGGTCCTTGGCCAACTAAATTTTGATACAGGGCTAAAGCGTTAACATGACCCTTGGAGGTAGGACTTGAGGTAGGGCAATGAAGGTATATTGCTGGTCTTGCCAGCTGAAGTCAAAATGCTTCTAGAGGTCCTTTGAAACAGATATGGAGAAAAATCATTAACTGCATACTGGGTATCAGGAGATGTATCTTTTTGCTAAGCAGTAAAACCACATCTGGGACAACAGCTGTAATTTGAGTTGCCACCTGCTTAAGTTACAGTAATCCACTGTCATTCTTAAAGATACATTTTTTGGACTGTCCGAATAGGCAAATTGAATGGGTACATGGTGGTAATTACCACTCCTGCATAGTGTAAGTCATTGATAATGTCACCAGTCTCTGCTGTCCCTCCAGGAATGTGGTGTTGCTTTTGATTTACTGTTTTCATAGGTAGGGAAAGTTCTAAGGGCTTCTACTTGGTTTTTCCTGTCATAATAGCCCTTATTGCACTTAACAGGGTTCCAGTGTGATTTCCACCAGTTGCTGAGTATCCCAATTATACATTCTAGAACTTGTGAAATCACACTACAGAAAGGGTTCAGCGTATTTTCCTTTGAGGTAGACATGAGGTAAGACTCCATTAATAACCTGCCCTGTATGCCCCAACTCAGAGTAGAATTAGTGTCAGTTCAGAGCCAGTATTCAGTAATTCCCCGAAATTCTGATTATTTCCTTTTCCCAGGTATACAGTCACAGCCATTCTTACAAGATACACTGCTTACAGGTAAACTGCTAGCTCAAGTCCCAAGAACCAAAGGTCTGACAGTTTCCATTTATGGCTTGAAAGAAAGCCTTACTTCTTACAGTAACCATGCTGATATTGCTGAAAATTGGAGTCTTTGGCTGGCTCTTGTGAGAGTGGCTGAACTACAACACCAGCTGAATTCCCAACCTCAGGTAGTGTTTGAAGTTTAAGTGAGAGCACTGATCAGGAAGAAATGGAATCTTGAAACTTTTTTTTCCTTCAAGAGGCTCTGTAAACTTGTTCAAGTCTGAGAATTACTTGTGGGGCTGTCATTCCCAAGGAGGTGGCTTACAGGGTTGTAAGCTCTCGAGCATTCCAAGTTCATGAGTCAGTCTGGAGGCTTCCGATATGTATAGCCACAGGAGCTGGCGAACCCAAGATCAGCAGGTTCATGAGCAAAAAGTCCATGAGCCTTGCCAGAAAGTTCACCTATGCTGAACACAAACCACAGCCACAAGGAAGCTCCTTTTCAGCTGATACGTGGTATTCACAGCACATCCTGTCATGGAGGTGATCATAGTACATCGTATCTCAATGTGGAGGTGATTACTAAAAAGTTGCCACACAACTGAGGATCACGGCCCAGCCAGTTGGACACACAACTGTAACTGTTGCACAGCTCATAATCAGTTTTGATGCACTGAGTAATGTTGTTACATTCTGTTAGGTCAGTTCTGACTCATAGCAGCCCCTGTGTACAACAGAATGAAGCACTGCCTGGTCCTGTGCTATGCCCACAATTGTCATGTTTGAGCTTATTGTTGCAGCTGCTCTGTCAATCATCTTGTTGAGGGTGTTTCTCCTTGTCTCTTACCCTGTGCTTTACTAAGCATGATGTACTTCTTCGGTGACTGACCTCTCCTGACAACATGTCCAAAGTATGTAAGACGTGGTCACTCCCTGGTTGTACTTCGTCTAACACAGTTCTGTTTATTCTTTTGGCAGTTCGTAGTATATTCAGTATTGCTGTCCAGTATCACAGTTCAAAGCATCAGTTCTTCTTTTGTCTTCCTTATTTGTCACCCAGCTTTCACATGTATATGATATAATGAAAATACCATGGTTTGAGTCAGGCACAACTTAGTTTTCAGGATGACTTCTTTGCTTTTCAACATCTTAAAGAGGTCTTTTGCAGAAGATTTTCCCAGTGCAGGGTGTCTTTGGGGTTTCTTGATTTCTCTTTCTGTGGGTGTTGATTGTGGATCCAAGTAAAATGAAATCCTTGACCACCACAGTATTTTCTCCATTTATCGTGATGTTGCTTATTGGTACATCTATGAGGATTCTTGTTTGTGTGATGTTGAGGTACAATCCGTACTGTATGCTGTTGTTTTTGATCTTCATCAGTAAGTTATTTCAAATCCTCTTCACCTTTCAGCAACCAAAGTTGTGTCATCTGCGTATCACAGGTTCTTAATAAGTGTTCCTCCAGTCATGATGCCGTCTTCTTCATATAGTCTACTCCTTGGATTATTTGCTTGGAATACAGATTAAAAAGGTATGGTGAAAGAACATAGTCCTGACTGTAAACCATGCATTGTCCCTTTGTTCTTTTTGAGTGATAGATTCCTCATGAGCACAATTAAGTGTTCTTGAATTCCCATTGTCTGTGATGTTATCCATGATTTGTTACAATCCGTATAGCCAGATGCCTTTGTATAATCAGTAACCACAGGTAAACATCTTTCTGGTATTTTCTACTTTCAGATACGATCTGTCTGACATTGACAGTGATGTCCATGGTTCCACATCCTTTTCTGAATCTAGTCTGAATTTCTGGCAGTTCCCTGTCAGTATACTGCTACAGCCACTTTTCAATGATCTTCAGCAAAATTTTACTTGCGTGTGATCTTGATGATACTGTTTGATAATTTCCACATTTGATTGGATCACCTTTCTTAGGAATAGGCATAAGTATGTGTCTCTTTCTGTCGGTTAGCCGGTAGCTGTCTTCCAAATTTATTGGCATAGACAAGTGAGCACTTGTAAGGCTGCATTCATTTATTCAAACGTCTCAATTGATATTCTGTCAATTCCTGGAATCTTTTTTTCTGTCATTGCTTTCAGTACAGCTTGAATATCTTCCTTGAATACAATCTGTTCTTACTGTTTGCTACCTCCTGAAATGGTTGAACATTGACCAATTTTTTCTGTTGCAGTGACTCTATTTCTTTCATCTTCTTTACATGTTGCTTGCGTTGTTTAATATTTTCCCTGTAGAATCCTTTACTGTTACAACTTAAGGCTTGAATTTTTTTGTCTTTGGTTATAAGTGCTGTAATTATAAATAATTAAATGCAAAGATTTCATAAAATATAATGATTAGGAAACATAACAGGAAATAACTTTTAGTTTTATGTTAGGTCTTTCATCTCTAACTTGTTATAATTAAAAACGTTTCTCTCACTTGATTTTAAAAATTCTTCAGTGATTTCATCACAGCTACGCTGACCAATAGTATTCATTTCTATACATATTAAGGGTAATTGAGTCCCCCGCCCATCATTATTGTATGCTGGAGTTTTTGAATCTCTTTAAGGTTAAAGATGAATGTTGTGTTGTGCAGTTTTTGATAATTTTAGGAATGTGCATGAGGTGATTTCAGTGTTGGGAAACATATATTTCATTATTGAATGGTACATGGGTCTATATTAGTAAAATTTGTTTTTACTGAACCTGTAAACTTAATTCTTTTTATTTTTAAAAAATGTTTACTGTTCTTTAAGTGAATAAACTTATCTTAACATATGAACGAAATTGTCCAACTTTTCTATAAAGAATTGTATTTAAATCATCAGGATAAGCCTGTATTAATTTCTCAACACACCTTCATATATAATTCATCAGAGATAGCCACATTGTATAAGAAAATCTGTTTGAGAGAATATCAAATGCTTTCACCCTTCTTTTCATGCAAGATTCAAACATGTCAGTGATGATGTTTTATATGGTTATGGGGATTGATCTCTTGGAACTCAGTGATACTTCCAGAGCGCTTCTGTCATATACTTGTTTCTAATGCTTTTATGATGGTTAAGTGCGTGGTAACTATTTTTTAGCAGTGTTTGTTTTGTTGTGTTTTCAAAATATTCTCTAAATATGTTATTAATGACGGGTAGAGATCTGTGGAAAGTCTTTTAAGTGTACTTTTGAATCTTGGAGAGCTGAGCCGACTCATTGATGAAAGTATTGCAGCATATTATTCTATGTCACGTAACCAACATGAATACATACTCTAGTGTGTACAGTTTCTTGGTGGTGTTTTCAGCTTCTTTTGATACTTTTTTTTTTTTGATTGATCTTCCTCGGTATTTTCTAATGAGTCTAGAATTTCAGGGTATGATTCCAGGATTGCATTCCTTGCTACAGCATGTGCTTCCTAACATATAATGTCATTTATGAATGGTCCACTGGTGAATTGAGACAACAAAAAATGTGTAGAGTTAGTAAACAATAGAAGAAAACAGTCTGCTTCCAGGTAACAGTCTCTTGCACTACATCTGACAGGACTGAGTGAATGCACAGCATGTGGTATGAAAAGGGCATATTCATTATTTTCTAAAATTTTCTGTCGATTGTTTTCATAACAGCCTGACATGTTGGCAGCATTGTCATAGGATTGGCCACCGCACTTAGAAAAATCAGTTTTGCAGACTTCCTGTAAATAATGTACTTGGTTTCCAATTTCTTTCGTCATCATGACTTTTTAAGCTAGTAAACTTTTCTACAGGTTTTTTCATCTGTTGGTGATACATGTTTTAAAACAGTACTTAGCTGGTTTCTGTGAGAAACATCAAGAGTGGGAATCTACAGACAAACTGAAATACTGAGCTGTAGCTTTTTCACTGGAAACAGTTGTTGAAACTACCACTTAAGTTTATTAATTGTTCACGTTGTTTCAGACATGTATGTATGATGGATTGCCTTTTCTTGTGTTACCACATTGTGAGTTGTGACCTGCTAAAATGGATGAAACAGAGTTCAAGTAAACCTCCCAGAGTTCCATTTTGTGTGGACACAAACACTTCATTTCTTCTGTGAAAAGATAGTCCCCGTTTAGCAATTGTTATGGCAGCTATAATGAGTGGCAAGATGGCTCTCTAGTACTGACATTCCTTATTAATTTGTGTTTCCAGTTCATCAATTGAGCTACAGCTATGTCTTCAATTTAAATGTGATAGTACATGTGAATTGAACTGTTTTCGTGTTTATCAATCATACGCACCAATTGCTGAATGCATACGTAGCAAATCGAGAAGTAAATGATACAAGACAGGGTACTTTGTAAAGAGACCAGTATACATAGCCATCTGATGGAGACCTGTAATCATCACTGTCAGCTTTGTACTGTAGAAATGTATTCTGACTGCAGAACTGTTTACTATCCAGAAATCTTTGTCATGAATTTTTTAAATGATCCATTGTGATGTTGACAATCACTTGGCCTACTTTTGATCTCGTGATGTACATCACTGAAAGAATACTTATAGATTTCTCTTACTTACAGATCTGTCTTCAGAGATGACAATTTTAGATTCTGGAGATTTCACTTTGTACACTACTTTTTACTACAGCAAGGGAGTAGATGCAGACTTTGAAACAAATCGTGTTATAGTCTTACTGATATTAGTAACTTATCAGTTATTAATATGTAATGTAATTTATTTTATATAATAAATTGATATGATAGAATTAATTTATTAATTGTTGAAAATTCTCAAGTCTAGGTGACATAGTGGTTTAGAGCTCAGCTGCTAACCAGAATTTGGTGTTTTGAATTCCCCAGCTGCTCCTAGGAAACTGAATGGGGCAGTTCCTACTCTGTCCTATAGAATTGCCATGAGTTGGAATTGGCTCAGCAGCAGTGGGTTTGGTTTTCTTTTGTATTAGTAATCACAGAACTGGCAGTACCAGTACAGTGATTTGCACCCATTAAATGTGAGTGTTCAGTGGAAGAAGTCTTTTCTGATTAATTGTTTTAAAAAGGGAGTTAATTGGGGAATTGTCTTTAGGATTCACAAATCATCTTCGAGCTTTCATTTTTGCACACAACCTAATTCTCGCCATTTTGTTTTAGCTGGATATAAAATTATGTCACGTTAGTTCTGCTGGAGTAAATAAATTTAAATAATTGAAAATAAAATTGACAGAACAAGTACATTTATAAATAAACTTTATATTTGAATTTGAATGTTAACAGAAAGTTTTATTTGAAAATTAGGAAGTGAAAAAATTGATTTGAAACGTGATTCTGTTTTTCAGGTCTGATATAGTCAAAAGAAATAGAACTTGCAAGGAAGTGGGAAATAATTTCGTTTGTCGTGTGGTGTTTGTTGGCAGGCCCTTCACAGGTTTCTGAAAGTGCTTTTTGGCTTGAAATAATACTTGAAAAATTACACACTCATTTTATGTATTTTGGTGCTGCATATTCACAGTTTGTTTGACTATTTCTTATACCCAGAGAGGCTGAGATCAATCAAAAGAGCATGATACAAATCAAGGGTATGCTCAATCAGGAGAGACATTTTTGCTCACTTTGCCTAAGAATAGATAACATCACGAGTCGTATGATTATAGTGCCCCTGGCTTGTTCTCATGTGTTTGATGAGAGCGAACTGAACATGAGGTTGTATCCAGGTGGTCAGAAATGAGAAGGAAAATGCAGTTGCTATACAGAACTTACAAAATGCTATCAATTTTATTTAGTGTCTTGTTCCTTTCCAGTGCGGTGTTGGTTTTTCTTTGTGTTCTTTTGACATTTGTAGGTCTTTGCTTAGGACATCTGGTGCTCTTGTTTTCTTGATGCACCAAGCATGTACTTACATCACTTACTGGGTAATCCATTTCTGGCTGCTCAGTTTGGTAGCTGCAAGCTACATGTAGCCTATTAAGCACTTGAAATATGACTAGGCCTGATTCTGCAGTGGTTAAGTGCTGGGTTGCTGACTTAAGGAACTAAATTTTTAATTTTATTTAAATTTAATTAATTTCAGTCTGACTAGCTATGTGTGGTTAATGGTTGCCCTAATGAAAATCACAGTACTGGATGACTTACTTAACCTTTGCATCTCTGTGTCCCAGTTTCTTATCTGTAGAGATAATACTTAAGCTACTTCGCTGGATTGTCACAAGAATTTAGTGAAATATTTAAAGAGCTTAACACATACTTGGTATAGAATATGCCCTTGAGTAGTGCTAGTTAGTTGTAATGACTAGTATATGTTTAGTAAACTAGAGTCATTTTGGTTTTGAGCATTAGTTTAAACTTCTTGTTCTTTTTTTTTCCTTCCAGGATTAATGCTTTTTGGAAATCAAGTGCAATCTTAAAAGGAATACAGGCCACATCATTGTTAAAGCCATTTCTGCTAATTTATATATATTTTTTTAATTTATGATTTGATTTGAATACAATCATGGGGGGAGCTGTGAGTGCTGGAGAAGACAATGATGATTTAATTGACAACTTAAAAGAAGCGCAGTATATCCGCACTGAAAGAGTGGAGCAAGCCTTCAGAGCTATTGACCGTGGAGATTACTATTTGGAAGGCTATAGAGACAGTGCTTACAAAGACTTGGCCTGGAAGCATGGAAACATCCACTTGTCAGCACCTTGCATTTATTCTGAAGTTATGGAAGCATTGAAACTTCAACCAGGATTGTCTTTTCTTAACCTGGGAAGTGGAACCGGATATTTAAGTACAATGGTGGGCTTAATTTTAGGTAATTTGATTTTTTTAAAACTCTTATTTTAAAATAGATTAAGCTGAGCTTGTATTATTGTATGTCATTTACAGGATTTGCAGCTTGGTATATGTTTGAATGCGTACATTCAGAGTAGTAATCTTCGTTACTTAAATGTGGAAGCAGAAGGCAATAATCTTCTTATTCTCAGCCCTGACCTTGATAGTTATAGTTAGCTCCTGCATGCAGTCCTACACTTAAAATAGCTTTTGGAACTCTTTTCCAGCCCTCATTGTTGCCTGTACGTAAACAGGTGGTAGGCACACAGCTCAGAAGTGTTATGAACTCTGTTTCAGGAAGTGTTATGATTGCTTATGTAGAAAGTTTAATATTCAGCAATGACCCATTTTAAACAGAGGATTGTGCCTGTTTTTGTTGTTGTAGAGACAGATGTGTATAACATATGCAGAGTTTGGCACTGGTGGGAATAATCAGGGATTGGAGAAAAACTTGTGGAAGAGAAATGCATCTTAAATAAACTTTTGACATTCTTATTGATTATCTGCTGTGTCAGGTATTGTTCCAGGTGTTAGGCAGTGAACAAGAGAGGCAAAGATCTCTGACCTTCTCATGTCACCTAACAGAGCTAGGTATTGCTTAAAGTACTTTACATGTCTCATTTATCCTCTGAATAATCCTATGAAGTGTGTACTGTTACTGTTCCCATCATGTAGATGAGGAAACTGAGTGTAGAGAGGCTAATAACTTCCCTATGTTCATACAGCTAGGAAATGACAGCTGGGAAATACTAGATGTGAGTAGGAAAAGCACAGATGGAGGAAAATTTCCTACGAGACATTTGGATGTTGGTGGATGACAAATAACCATGACCATTTAGTTAGTTTATCTGCCATATTTAATGAGTGCTAGTCACCGTGAGTGGGAATCGACTACCTGACAGTGGGTATGTCGTTTTTGTTTTTGTTTTACTGTGTATCAGGAAACCCTAGTGGTGTAGTGTGGTGATTAAGTGCTGTGGCTGCAAACCAAAAGGTCAGTTGTTCAGACCCACCAGACTCTCCTTCAAAATTCTGTGAGGCAGTTCTGCTCTGTCCCTTAGGGTCATTATAAGTTGGAATTGACTTGATGACAGTGGGTTTTTTTTAAGTGTGTGCCAGGGAGTCCTGGTGGTGCAGTGATTAAGAGCTGTGCCTGCTATCTAAAATTTGAATCCACTAGCCACTACTTAAAAACTATAGGGCAATTCTGTTCTGCCTTTGTCAGTTAGAATTTACTGAGTGGCAACAGATTTGGTATTTTTTTGGTTTCAGTATGTTTAATGAACCCTGTTGGAGCAGTGGTTAAGAGCTCTAGCTGAAAGATTGGCAGCTTGAACTCACCAGCCGTCCTGTGGGAGAAAGATGGGACGATCTCTGTCCATGGAGATGACAGTCTTAGGAACCCTGTGGGACATTTCTCTGCTCCATGGGGTCACTGTGAATTGGAATTCATGACAGTGGGTTATCTTTTTTTGTGAGTGTGTGTTGAGCATTAAGGTGGAGTACTAGGGACCAAATACTGACTGTTGCTCTTTCGTTTCTAGTCTGGCAAGGGTGAGACCACGAAAATCAGAGCTTTCATCTGTTGCGGTATATGCTGTCACTGAGGCATATGCGCAAAGTATAAAGATAGGCTGTGGATTAACATTCATTCTAAAGTGATGGGGGGATCTTTGAAGAAGTTTAATAGAGGAATGACACATCTTCTCATAAGGTGACTCTGTGTTCTACTTTGTTGAGACAGTCCTAGCATTAGCATTAGTGGTGTCCATTTTCATTCCTGAAAGTATGCCAGTCTGGATGGTAAACTGTGTGATTACATTATATGACTTAGAAGGCATTTTCAGGCTTGAAATTGCTCTTCCCTGTATACAGCTAGCTCCTTAGACTTTTAGCCATGGAATCTATGAGACATTTCAAATACACACACACGCACACACATACATACACATATACATGCAATAGGGCCATTTTCATTTCACAGCTGGATTTTTTCTGATACATAGTTAGTGTTAAAAAAGGTAGTACTTTTATCAGTAAAGTTTAGAAAATTTCACTTCAGTTTGGTACTCCTCCCCTCCTCCCTCCTAGACAGGAATTTCTGTTCAGGCTCCAGACATGTAACACTCCTGTTTCCAGACTGTCTTTGCAAAAGGGTCTCTAAGGTTTGAGACAGTCTCCAAATAAAAGGGACTTTGTGGGAAGCAACAGGGATACTGTCTTTTAAAAAATGGAGCTGCTTTCCTTGAGCCAGTCCACATTCCTTGACTGGCTCTGAAAACTTAAGGCTAGACTCTAGGTCTCAGCGAGTGTATTTTATCCTGTCATCCACTTTTCTAGCACTGCCAGCCACCTCTCGCTTACCCAGGTCACTCAAGCCAAAGGTCTATATTTCCAAAGAGCACTCATATTTTACAGCTTTACTAACAATGAGATCGTCTTCTTAGGCTGAATTCCTAATCACAGTCTCCAAGAGATTAGATTCTTGTGGCTGGATGCAGTTGTAGCAAATCTCAAATTTCATTGTATCTTGAATGTCTTTTAATCAATACCTGAGGGAATTGTGGGTAAACTGACCTTTGTGGGAATGATCCAGTGTACTTGTCTTTCTGTGACAGAGTTTTAGTTACACATGTGACCGTACATGTTGGATACTCTGCCAGGGTTCATTGTCGTTTAATTTTTCAGATAGTCGAGACTAAGATATATGTCCTCTCCTTTTGTTTAGAAATGCTCATTTGGTGAGAAAGATAAAGACATGTTAAAGAAACAAAGACAGAATGAATAGTCTGTAAAGCTAGGATGAAAAAAATAAGAAACACTGCTTTTCAGTTGATTCTGACTCATAGCAATCGTGTAGGACAGACTACAATTGCCACGTAGTGCCTGGTAAATTCAAACTGCTGACCTGTTGGATAGCATTCATAGCTCTTAACCACTACACCATCAGGGTTTTGTTAGGACTGGTCGCCATGAGTCGGATCTGACTCAACGGCACTTGGCTTATAGCTCAATAAATCCGGAATCTGTGTTTTTCTCCCTTAGCCCTTTTTCTTTGGTTTATGTTTTATGTGTGTTTAAGTCAAGGAGAGGAGACTGCATCAATAAAAATCACTTAATATTCAAATGCTACATGCTTCTGTAGTGACCATAAATATGAATGCAGTGAATCACATTTGCTTCCGTTGCTTCACAGTTACTCTCAATAACAGAAGTTCTCTTCTTATTAAGATCTGAGACTGCCATGACTCTCAGCCTTTCCTCACTCCTAGCTTACCAGATGGAGGTGACAGGTGCTGATCATAAGCAGTGACTGTCATTGGGGGATGTGTTCAGTAGTGTAATTGGAGGAGTTTGGACTATGGCAGGGAGAGCTGGGGCATCTGTGGTTTCATTTAACACAGGCAAAGAGGATGCATGGCAGGGAGAATGCATGCTGCTTGGGGAATTCCCTCTTGTATTCCTGAAGCCCGCTTCTAAAGGATGGGCTACAGTCTGAGAGTATAGTGTTTTTGACAGTTTCCGAACAGTCCATAGCATGTTAAGTTTGTCTTAACTCCAGGAAATGTCTTGTGATTAAAGTACCCTTGAAACTGTTACTCATAAATGAAGTTTATTTTTACTCCAGACCTGGAGAACAGATCACTCTTTTAGCACACCTCATTGAGACAGCTTCTTGAGTTTCAAATTGAAGATAATTTTTTTGGTTTAATTTGCTTTTTCTTAAGTGTCTTCCCAAAGCTAAAAAAACCCCAACCCAACCAATTACAGTTGAGTCAGTTCTGACTCAGCAATCTAAAGCTAAGGGTTTTCATAAAGAATCTAATACTTGATTCTACTGTGAGTTCTGTGTCTCTCATTTCTTAGACAGTTCTCTTTAAAAATGGGATGCAGTTAAAGAGACTTCCAAATTCCTGTGCTTTACTTCACAGAGTGAAACTCAGAGCCAGAAGGGCAACTTAGTCTATTCATCTTTGTCTAATTCAGATAGGGATGGTTCTCCAATTGGATGCTTTTTGTTCCAGAATTCACTTGTCAGGTTAATGACTGTGTGGGATGACTACTAGAACCATTCTAGCACTTGGTAGTCACTATCCCAGTGCTAGAACATGAATTCCTATAGTTATAACAATGAATAAACATGTGCGTTTAATAGGAAACGTACTGCCAGTATATATACAAACTTGACGATTAAGCTCAAGAACTCATCCTAGAAAAAGGGCTACATACCTCACTGCTGAATATTACTATGGTCACCTTCGAAGTACTCCCCTTGGGAAGCGATGCACCGACAGCAGTGCCTGGTCCACTCTTCAGAGCCACTTTGGAACTCTTTCTGGAAGGGCCATCAGTGCTTGTCATCAGACAGCTTTATTAGACAAAGCATGTTCTTGAGATGTCCCAGTTTCCCTCTAAGGTAGACTCCACCTGCTGCATCAAAGCAAACCTCAGTTTTTTCTGTAAGCTCCATCCCATCTTATTTTTGTAATTTTGTTTTTTTAATTATAAGGGCTATTATTAGTTTGTGCTTTATTTGGGATTCTGTGAGTAAATCTGTTTTGAAAAGAACCTTTCCTTTAGGCGTGGTCTTATTTTATGAAGTTAACAAAGGCTATTAGCCATTTGAGCTGTTAAATCTTGGTCTTGGTTAAGACTTGTGTACGTTGTTTTTTCAGCCCTTGGGCCCTGTGTTGGGTTGCCATGACTGCTTTTTCTCTCTCAGGCTTGTTGTCCCCCTGATGCTGCCCCCATGTCTGTTGGTTGTGAAGTAGAAATAATTACTCTCAACCCTCTCTTTCATTGTTGCCTTGAAAATCAATACCCAGCTGACTTTTACAGAGCAGAAATTGTAAGTAACAAAAATATCAAATATTAGGAAGCAATGTAGATTCCAGAAATTTGACAGTTTTCATAGTAATTTCATCTGGCGATAGTTTTTCTTGTGTAAGTTAAGAGGAATTTATTTTAGTGGGAGTGAAAAATATCTTTCAACATCTTGAATTTTCGTCTTTAGGATTCACCTATCCTCAGCTTGGACCTTCCATTTACCAAATATATTACCCTCATAAAATTATTAAACTTTCTTGAATTTGTCTCCCTATTTGTAAAATAACTTGTGACATCTCTCTTCCAATGTAGGAGCTGGCATCTGTGTAGTAATTCTTTCTCTTGTTACATATTCTTCCCTAGACTAGATTGAATGTTGGATTATATCCTTACATTGGAGCCAGAAGTTGATTTGAGTGAACCTAGATGCTTGGCCTACTGGAATTCTTGGTCCTTTCAAGAATCTGATCTCATATTCTCTCTGGGCATGGCTTCTGCAGAGTTTTCCCCTCTCATTTCCCCCTTTCTCACCTGTTGGCCTGCAAAGATTCTTATGTTTGAGTTCAGATTACTGGTATGAACTCTTACAAAAACCTTCTTTGTACTAGTTTGGAAATTTCTGTGGCGTCAAGTTGCAGTGAACGGTAGCTCTGTCCTCTGCAAGTAATGTCTACATGGAGAGAATTCATGAATTTCTTTGGCCAGTCAAGGTTTATCTACTGGTTTGAAGCTGCTCTTGACCTTCAGGTCATTTTCACCAGCTAAATGTTTAAATATGCAGTACCTACTACATTGTCTTTACTTAAGTGTGTCACAGACTCCCCAAATTCATCGTTTCCAATTCAAGTTGCTGTTTTCTGCCTTTTCCCCACACAAGACAGTTAACAAGTCTTGCTCCTCAATATTCTGTCTTGTTTAAATGTGCTTATTTCTACCCAATTACTCAAGGCAGAAGCCTCAACATCAGTTTCTCTCCTCTCAAAAATTCTGAAGTACAGAAAGGCATACTTTGAAAATTTCACTTCTCTTTCTCTTGTCTATTATAATCTGGTTGTTTCTGCACTTCAATAATAAGTTACTAGAGCCATGAAAGCACTTTGTTTTTTGCGTAATAGTCACATGATAGTTTACAGGAATTACCATTGATGGATTCGGAAGAATTTCTTTAGGAGCACAAGAAAAATGTGTTGCATTTTACAAATATCAAACAGCTAAAGTTAATATTTTGAATGGATATACTTAGTTGTAAAACTAGTGTGAATTCCCAGATTCCCTGGTAGTGTCAAACCGAAACCACTGCCGTTGAGTCATCTCTGACTCATAGCAATTCCGTAGGTCAGAGTAGAACTGCCTCATGATGTTTCCAAGGAGCACCTGGCAGATTTGAACTGCTGACCTTATGATTAGCAGATGTGGAACTTAACCACTATGCTAGGAAACCTGTTAATGTCAGGTAAAATAAATTGACATGTAAACCCGTCTTTGCTAATCAACTTGGTTAGGTTCCAGAGATCCAAAAACCATTTTGTTAGTTTAAATTGGTGTTATGTAAAAATGAAGGATGACCACATCAGGTAATAAGATGGAAGATGACTATATCATTGCATAATTACCAAATCATATCAGTACATAACTGCCAAGCCACTGGGAATCATAGCCCAGCCAAAGTGACATGTAACCTTAACCGCGATAGCTAGTGTTACCCTTACTTCACAACTTCATGTTCATTCCTACCAGACATGTAAAGGTGCATAATAATTGGACAGTAGATGCCTTAGTTTTGTTGTAAATGTGAATGGCAGTAACAAGATAAGTGAGCAGTCTATGAACTAGAGTTATTTTTTGCCGACTTTATTTTAAAGACAGACAATACATTTTTGTGCTTTTTATACTGCTTGCCCTAGTCTTTTGTAAATGTTTGAAATTTGGAACCATTTGTGTGCTTTATCATTCATTCAGAAAGTATTTGTTGTCTTAGACACTGTATTGACAGTGGATACCAGACATAACCCTACCGTTGGACTTATGTGTGTTCCTCATAATTTGAAGGATTGTCTCATTTTTTTTGACTGTTCTTGATGTAGTTCAGAAAATATTGAGTTCTTACACAGACTAATCATGCTGAGTCCAGAGTATCTTTAGGTACTTCATAAATAAGTATGCAGTGAAATTAAAGAATAAAATCAGAGAGTAAAATAGGGGGGAGGGAAGCTTCTAGGAAAAATGGCTTACATTAAAAAGAATTTGGATCAAGATTTGAATTTATTAGAATCAGCTTTTTTAAACTAGTGGAACACATTTTTCTTAATGTATAAAGTGACTGTTTTAATGTTTCAGTGTAGAGTGAGATATACTTGAAAGTTTCTTTGAATGTATTTGGTTTGAATATTATCAGCCAATTGGTTGTGATGACTGTTTTTTGATATTTAGGCATTTTGCATGAGTAGTTTGGCTCTTGTATTTCTGCAACTGTTTAAACCATCTATTTCAGATTTGATATAAACATGCTTTTAAGATTCAAGTATAATAAAAGAAAATAGAACTTTTATCCATAGGTGGAGAGGAGGCTAAAAGATTTGTTTCTAGTAAATTCCAGGACTTGTTTAAAGATAGCTTTCCAAATCTTAGAGAGAAGAGAGCAGAAGTCTCCAATCTTCAGATACATCCAACTGGCTTCACATTAGCTAAGCTAATATGACAAGACTAGTGAAATTTTGGCAGTGTTTGTTTTTAACTTGTTTTTTCAATATGAAATAATAGGATTGAAGAAACTGTAAATTATTGAGTGTAATTTTAGTAAGTGGCAGCACGGTTGGACAGTTTTTCTTAATAATTACCTAACCTATGTTGAGTTTTTTTCTCTCCTATTTATTTTGGACTATTTTATGTCTCTACAGTGTAGAGGATAGAGTATATGAATATTCAGTGAGAGAAAGAAACCTGTTCCCTGTCTACTTTTTTCCTGTTACTGTACCCAGCTACTTGCAAAATTATTCTCAAATGTTCCCCAAGCTACTTTGTTTTATATAAATTAGTAATAAAATATTATTGAAAGTTACTGAAAAATGATTTAATTTTATTTATATGTGTATTTTACTTCTCATTAACTATACTAACCAAAAAAAAAAAAAAACCTATTGCCAACAATTCTGACTCATAGCAACTGCATAAGACAGAGTAGAACTGTCCCATAGAGTTTCCAGGGAGTGCCTTGTCGATTTGAACTGCTGACCTTTTGGTTAGCAGGTGTACACCATCAGGATTTTCATAGACTGTACTAGTTTTTTTTAATACTAATGCCATAGAAATCAGATAACTGATTCACCTTCTCCCCCTTGTGGTAAGCATTTAGTTTTGTTTAAAATGTTTTTATTCACTGATATTAACTTATGGTATTAATGCCAAGAATAACAAAGATTTGGGCAGTCCAAAATAGATTTTAAGGATCATTTAGATTGGGTTTTATAAAAATTTGGAGGATTTGGTTAGTGACTGCATGTTATGCTGACCTGCTGAACCTGCCTCCCCGACCCCCTACCCCAACAAGAGATTTTGTCTAACCAGTCTGTGGTGGGCCTAATCATCTACAGGTTTAATTTGTAATTTAGTCTGCTTTTAAAGTAACATTTATTTGGAGGATTCTTGGTTTATTCTAATATACAGTAAACATTGAAAACCTCTTATGTAATTATGACGTTGCTTCTGCAAGTAACCAGATCTGTGAGGAAAGGTCACATAATTAAAAAGTTTGATTTCATATTGTAGTTTATAATATGTGAAGGACTTTTACATAATTACAAGACTAGAAAATAGTCTTCAACCATTAAACGACTAGTCTCCAATTAACTGTTATGGATTGCAATCAAGACACCTGACCGTAAATCCACTATTTTTCTGACAACAGTGTGATTTCTAGACCTCAGGACCCTCGTTTGAAGTGAGAAATCTTGAATTAGTTGTTTTTTTTTTTTAATGTAGTAAAAACATGTAACAGGCATTTACCAGTTCCGAGTTGGTTGATCTTTGCAGCTCTTTTAGTTATGTATTATGGAGTATTTTTTTCCTGTGACTGAGTACTGTAAATCAGCTCTATATAAAATACAAAAGAGACAGACAGCTTCATTCAAAGATAGTGTGACGCTCTGAAGTTCTCCTGGCCTGCTTCAGGAGGCTTCTCAAACATCACTTTCGCAGTCTTGTCAGGGGGCTGCAGAGCTGGGAGTGAGACTTAAGTGCTGGATTTCACATGGAGTCAGCATCAGTGTAAGAAATAGAGCTGTTGAATGTACATACACTTCATACCTAAGCCTACTGGCCTTTATTAAGTTTGATTGTTGACTGACTGGTGGGTGATAAATGAGCTAGAGTGTAGATGTGATTACTACAAAAGAAAAACAGCTTCTAAATTTTACTTTACTGGAAGTTCATTATATTTGTTATTACTCCAAATAAAGGGATGTTGGCCTGCCTTAAAAATCATTTCTGGTATTTTGTAGTGTACGTAGATTTTTTTTCCAGTAACTATTTGTTTTAATAAATTTTGACTTCTATATATGTTTCTATTTCCTCTTTAATACTTAGCTATTAAAAGATAGTGGTCAGCCGTTAATACTTGTGTTATAAAAATTAATCCTGGAGTATTTTACAGAAAAGTCTCTTCATTTACAGAGTCAGTACAAAATAACATTGGAATCCATTGATTTTAAAGCTGTATTTATGCTTCATCTGGCCTGTCAGTGTCGTCTTCAGATACTATTTAGTTTTTTTCTCACTGGTGACTTCTATCTTTCTACTAGAATTATTTCATACTACTGATTTATTTATTTGCAAATACTAAAATTATTTTCGTCTCTCTAGCCACATACTTTGTTTTGATAAAGTTATATATGCTTGTAGTTAAAACACACTTTAGACAAATTGGGTTTATTGGTGAAAGCATCACCTCCCTATGGTGGAATTCTGAGAGTCCTTCCACAGAAGCTGCAGTGTCTGCCTTATCAATTTTCTTTGCTTTATTTTCCTTTTATTCTCTTTAATACTGATAGCAAATATGAGTTGTAGACATTATCACTGAAGTACATTTTTATCTTACACTTGATGTGTTCTAGTATGTAACATTCTAAATAAATGAAATATTGGTGACACCTTATAATGACACATTTCTCTTTAGGTTTTGTTACTGCTATAGTATTCAGATTACTCAGTAATGATAATTAAAGATATGCATTCATGTTTAAATTAAACTTTAATGATTTCATCCATTAAAAAGTATCTTTTATTGCCATAAATATTAGTGTATAGTATTATTCTGTATTTGTGTTTGTCTTATATTGTTTGTCAAATAAATCCTTAGTATATTTAATGAAGTTCTGTTTTATGTCTGTTGTAGCTATCTATGTCAAACTTTCGTTGCTAGGTGAAAAACATGACATTTTAGCAAACTTCCAACCTTAATGTTAAATGTTTCCGCTTTGCCTTTAGACACTCAACAGAAAGCAAGTACAGGAAAAAGAGAGTAGTGGTGTCTTGTAAGTGAAGCACAGCCTACTTAGTCCTTTAGGATCAGGAACTATGAAATCCAGACTACCTCAGTGAACAAGGCCACTTAAAGTGTTGATAGAAGTCTTATTTTACAGATTCTTAATGCGTTTATGATTGTATGTATGTCTTATAGAAAACTTAGAATGCTAGCATAGTGATCCTTATTATTGATTTTGTGTCTGTGTAACCCTCCTTTTCTCATAAAACGTTTGATTACTATAACCAGATTCTTAATGGAAAATGAAAATAGAAAAATCTCTTTTATATTCAATAAAATATCTTAAAAGGATTAAAGGTAAATTATCTCATAGACTTTTCATTTTGTACGTAATGTTAAGTAGCCATAGTCTAATTTGAATTTTTTAAACGAGGAAAATTTTATCTGACTTTTCCTAGCGTTCTGTATGTGGAATCCTTTGGAAATTCAAGTTCTCAAAATCTTGAGAGTCAATACTAAATTAAAAACTGATAGCACTATATTTGCTTCTCTTAAGTTTTTTTTTCCCCACTTACATTTACTTTTTAAAGAAAGTTAGTGATTTCATTTGTACTTGGTTTACCTGTGTAAGTAATCACGAATTACAAAAGTCATCAAGTGATACTTGGCAGATGTCTTACTGTTCAGGTACAGGTTAACGGTTTGACAGTAGGGAAACAAAAAGTGACGAGTAGAATATTTTGAGATTACGTGAATGAGTTAATTTTAAAAAAATATAAAAGCATTACAAAGGAAATTGATTATGCTTGCTTTAGTTTGGTGGAACTAGAACTTTTTTTTTTAACCCTTCTAGCCGGAGTATGGGAACCCTGGTGATGTAGTGGTTAAGTACTACAGCTGCAGACTGAAAGATCAGCAGTTTTAATTCATCAGCCACTCCTTGGAAACCCCATGGGACAGTTCTGCGGTGTCCTATAGGGTCACTGTGAGTTGGAATTGACCTGACCTCGATGGGTTTGGTTTGGTTTTTGTAGCTGATTTTGTCTTCAAGAAAGTATCTGATCATTTTGATTGTTTTTCTAATTTGAGTGTCTCCTAGATCACAAAACATTTTTATGTGCTGTTTGAACATTCAAACATTTTCATTTATGAACATGTGATTTTTTTGTTGTTATTTAAGAATGTTAGAAGTCAATAGAAACAAATTCAGTGTGTATTGTATATTTAATGACATTCAGTAGGGACGAGAGCCACTTAATTAGTTTCTAAAGATACAAAATAATACACACTTGTTTTCTTAAAAGATGAAGGTCATAGTAAAACCAAAGTATAGCAAAAACGTCAACTGAGGAAAACCGAATTGGCTGAATTTCAGAAGTTTAAAAGCAACTAGTCAAAGTAGATGAGATTATGTTTCATTTGGCTGGCAGTTGTGTGCAGTAACGGTCAGCCTTGGGTAACGGTCAGTGTTCTCATGCTGAGGAAAGTGGCTGTGTTAAGACCATGTGCTGGGGCAAAGGAAGTTTTCCCTGATACTGGATGATTTGCAAGAAGCAATACTGTGTTACAAATGAGAAATCACCTGGAACATAGAGTACAAGCTGCATGGCAGGAGATGCCCGCCTGCAGACTGCTGGATGTGAGGAGCTCCAAAACACAAAGAGTGTAGTCTTGGTGCTAGACAGGTTTACCATTTATTGGGAGAGGGTCCTGGGAGTTGTATGTAATCTATGGAAGTCCATGCATTTAGGCACTTTGAAATTACTGAAGTTTTAGCAAATGATAAGTGAGACTACATTGGTAAAAGCTTAAAATGTACACAAAAGTGTGATGATTATTCCCTTGGTGGTAGGGTACTAAGTGATAAACTGCTACCTTAAGAGAACTCTACACGTGTTGACGTCTTTTGCAGTAGTATTTTTTGATAGGAAACTCAGTGGAACTTTTTGTTTTAAAGCCGTGTAAATAATAAGATTTCCATTCACTTCAGTTTGGTATTCTTATATTTCCAACCCTCCTTATGTGGTCCTGTGGTAGATGAAATGAGCATAAATTGAAAGAGCTCTCTAAGGACACGTTATTAATATTTTATAAAAATGCTGCTACTACGATTTCAGGTCCTTTTGGAATAAATCATGGGATTGAACTTCATTCAGATGTTGTGGAATATGCCAAGGAAAAGCTGGAGAGCTTCATCAAAAATAGTGATAGCTTTGATAAGTAAGTATTCACATCTGTAGTTTCGGTTGAAAGCATTTGATTAACGATATGTGTAACACCTCTTTCTCAGCACCTCAAGTTTATTATTGACCCTGAATTGCTAACTGGAACACAGCAAAAATTAGTGTGGTATGAAAATGAAGAAAAAAGGTTAGGAAAATGATTCAATACTAAATTTTTTATTATATGTAAATCTAACAGTAAATTATAAATAAAGTAACCTTTATAATTTTGTTATTACCACTTCATTAGTAAAGTAAGGCTCATTAAATGCTGTACAGGTTTTTCTTTTTCTGAAGATATAACTAGTAAAGATTTTTGTGATTAGAATACTTTTTTAGAACTGGTTTTATATGTTAGGGACAGTAATTTAATAGCTTTGCCCTTTTTGTAATATAAAGGTGATAATTGTTGCCATGAAAAGGACTTTTTAGAAGTGTTAAATTACTTTGTAATACATACAAATTAAATGAAATACAGAAATACACTGTTCTATCTTATTATAGGATTGTGTTTGGTGATAACTTTTTATAAAGCCCTTGCTTTAAAATCAGAATCTACTTTCCATTAGGAAAAAGACAGCACAGAGTTTGGTCCTTGGGCTGGCAGGGAAAATCTGTTTAGTGCATAATGCTACTAAAATTCAATATTGATAATACAGTGGGCAAGGATTCTTTGGCAAAAGTCCATGTAGTCTGTTAAATTATGTAGAATATGGAGGATTACAGCTCTTATTTTTCTGTATAGTTGTCATATTTTAAAAGGGAGGAAGTCTTAACAAGGTTTGGAGTCACAGAATTAGAATGTAGTCATTTTATCTCACAAAGGTTTAGTGTAGAATGCATCCAGACTTCCAGTGTGGCTTGCTGGCAGTGGTCCATCAGTCTTCTCCATGCACTGGCCATGAATTCTTTAAGGTGAGACCCTGGGGGCAGTCAGCATCAGAATAGAGGGTTTCAGATTAGGCTGGGGAATAGCACCAAAATAGAGAAGCTAAGAACTCTGTTAATGTCTGTAGATGCATGCTTTCTTGGCTCATCTATTCTTTTGCACACTGACACTTGAATAGCTGAAGAACATAATACTAATTCATAAGAACATAATGTGATGCTGAGAAGAAAGAAGGTAGCCAAGTCCTCAAGCTGCAGGGAAAAGACAAGGTCTCCTGTCTACCTAGGTGGTATTGTTTAGTGGTCTATGAGTGACCACAGGCAGGCAGGCTGGCTAGGTGAGTAGGGAAATGGCTTATGTTTTATTTTTTCAGTAATTCCATGAATTTGAGCAAGCAACTTAAATTTTCTGCATCAGTTTGCTGAACACCTACTACCATTGTCTGTACTTTTTTTTTAAAAAAAAGAAAAAGAGCATACAATTGACGTTTTGAAACATTTTTCAAGTGCTTACCGTGTTGGTTCATATCGTTTTAAAGAGTAGCATGTTGTTTGATAAAGGTAAAATAGTTTTTAGACCTAATTATTAATAAGAAATTTGAGATTCATTTTGTACATCCTTTTGTGTCTGTTGTTTCTCTGTCTTACGATTTTGTAGTATGGTGAGTACTTAAGACGTGGACATGGGTATTTTTAATGTAGTTTACCAGAACAGTAGAATTTTGTTGAATTCCTCTTGTTTGTTTGTTTTGATATCAAAACAGTGTACACGTAAAGATCTTTTGAGAACATTTGAATTTAGGAAATGTAAAAGTAATATTAGTGAAAGCAAATATTTAGAATCTGTTAAAATAGTTAGTTTATATTAGATATTCCCTCACTTCATGTTTCAATTCCTTGAAAACACAAATGCAGCTTGAGTTATTAACTTTGGCAGCACAAAGTCCAGTAAGAATCTGGAATCACTGAAGTATGTATATGTCATTAAAACATTTCTATGTTAATGTAATATAAATATTAGACAGTTATAAAGCATCAGTTTAAAGACTAAATTTCTCAGTTTTAAAAAGTTATGTAAATTTGTTATCATATGATTATAAATGATCAAAATTTCTTACATATCTTGAATTTTGTCAATGTTTTGTTCCAGTTATTGAGGAAATGATGAATCATAAAATACAGTGGTATGACTGATCTAAATACATTTTTATTGGTCTTGTAATTATTTTACAGTAATCAGTCAGACTTTATAATGTAGTTTTTGAAGCTTATAACTTATTTTTTGAAAGAGATCCTTATATGAAAAAATTAGTTTTCGAAATTTATTGTCTTTTTCTAGTTTTAAAGGAATGCCCAGAAATACTACTGTTAATACAGTTCAGATTATAAAGTAGCTTGTACACAAGAATAGTAGCTGCTGGGGAAATGTGGGGTTTTTTTTCATAAAGTGGTGCATGCTTGAAGTTTAGTCATCATAGTTGATGGGTCATGCATTGGTCCTTGTTTGGTCTTTTTATATCATGTGATTTTATAGCAGAAATTATAAAAATTGAACGTTTTTCTTCCTAACCAACTTATACTTTCATGATTTCTTTTAAAATTTTCTTGATGCTTTGCAGTTTTTCTTGATGCATGTATTTCTACTTACAGTCAGTTTTTTAAAGTAAATTAAAAACTGGTAAATAATGGGCTAAGTGACTTTTAAATCCCATTTCTTAGCCATTTTATTATATTTAGTTGTTCATGACTCATTTAAATACAAATATTTTAGTTAACAAATTAATTAACAAGTATTTTAATTAACACTTTAAAATATTTAACTAATGAAATGTTAATAACTCAGGAAAGTTGATTGCTATTTATGTATTCCTTCATGCTAGGTCATCCCTGATTATGTTAAAACCTGGTACATACTTCTGAAATCTTATTTATCCTATTGCTTGGGATGTTTGTTTTTTCAGGCCCTTTTTCAAAAATATTATGTCATTTATAGTTTGAACTGCATATTTAAAATTTTTGTACATACATCTATTGAAGTTTGTAGTAAACTCCCAAATAAGACCGAAAAATAAAAAAAAAAACCGTGTTGCCATCAAGTTGATTCTTATGGGGGCCCTGTAATAGGACAGAGTAGAAATACCCCATTGTGTTTCCAAAGGGTAGATAGCGGATTTGAACTTCCAGCATTTTGATTAGCAGTTGTATTTCCTAACCACTGCACCACCAGGGCTCCCCCAAATATGACAGGAATTGAGAAAAATCAGTAATCAATACCTGAGTATATAATCTAAGAAGACTTTTTGAAAAAATACAAATGTTTGGTTTTGTATGTGTATGAAACATACGTCTGAGTCTTGAAATTAGTAATTGTTTTAAAAATAGAAAGTATCTTTATTATGGTGTACAGAGTTTTAAACTTGCTGTTTTGTAGTTCTACACTAACAAACGAAAATCTGGAGAGGCTACGTTGTATTTACATTTGGAGACCGGGAAGGGGCTGCCTTCATGTGTGCCTTATTGCCGTGATGTCGTTTCTTATTTCCAAATTTATTGAAATAGCCTGTTTAAAACTGATACTGATTTCATGGATCCTCTAAAACATTGCCAGATTTTTTCCATAAAGGACCAGATTTAAAAAATTTTGTGAGTTAAATGATTTGCCATAGATGCAACATAAGTGAATGGGCACAGTGTCTTCCAGTATCACTTTATTTGTAAAAGCAGGTAGTTAACTGGGCTTTGGCCCATGGGCCATAGTTTGCTGACCTCTGTTCTACTCTTCACAAAAGTTCTCCAGAACGTATTTATTCTAGGCCACTCCTGGAGATTGGAAAAGGTCAAATTATATGAATCACTGTGTATATGAATTAAGCAGGATCTCTCAAGTTGTATTTGAAACAGAGTGTCAATTAGAGGAACTGATAAACCTTTTTCTTGTAAATACCCTGAAAAATAAGTTAGTAATTAGTATAGCTTTTATTTATAGCTGTATTAAGGTATTTATTTAATATGTATATATGTATGTAGTTGATTGTCTTGTAGAATGCATTTCATAGAAAGGCGTTCCTGGATCTAGCAGTAATTTTGGAAATAACTTGAACATCTTTAGCTTAATGAAGGCTGTGTAGTCTGATGTATTGGGGATTTTCTTTCTACATGAATGGAGTGCCACTGTTACTATATAGTTTCTGTATAGTCATATGGGTGGGTTGATGATGACATAGGTGAGGAACATATCAGTGAGAGGATAAAAAAATACTAGCACCTAATATGTGTTTTCTCTTCAGCAAGTGCCATGTACTGTTCTATGCTTTATCTACAGTCCTAGAGATGATATTGGTGTCCACATTTCCCAGTGTGGAAACTAAGGGTCAGAGAGAGATAATAACCCGAGCCAGCCAGTCTTTTTGTTGGTTCTAATTCGGCTATAGCAATATATGCCTTGATTTATTGTAATATTTCTTCCCATATAAGTTTGCTGCTACCAGTGAAGTTCAGCGTTACACCTTAGCTCTAGATATGTTGGTTGAAGCAGCTGGTTTATTTTTATAATTCATTTTCTTTATGTTAAAATTAAGAAGTGCTGTCAAAGCACGATAGCATTTTTATTTGAAGGGTACACCTAACCCTGTTTTAGTTAAGATTTATTTGACATGAATTATTGTTGGGGGGTAGTAGTGGGTCAGAGAGGAATGCATTCCTGTAGTTTTCTTTTAAATTAGATTCAAAGTTAAGATAGTTTTCTGTATTTTACAAGGTTTTATTGGTTTATGGTGATATCTCATTACCTGATTAAAAAAAAAATTAGTTGGTTCATTATCCACATGTGATTCTTTTCGATGGGAAAAATTATGTGTCAGCTCTGTAACTAGAGCAGCTTTGGTGTATCTTTAAGAGAATTATGGCATTATTGTTTTGCATATATAGTTTTGCTATATATAGTTTATTACATACTGAACATTATTGAAAAATATGTAAAATATTTGAATAAATATGTTATAGTAATAATGTTCAGAAAGTAGTTCTGTAACCGTCTTTACAGGTAGCAAACACATTTTTTATTCATGACAGATACTCAGATGTTGGGACAGAGAAATCTTCAGAAAGAGTCACAGGGAAAAAGTTTGTTTCAGGTACATTTGTAGGAGGAGACATAATTGTTGAACTGTGTGAAGGCTCACTTCTTTTATACAGCTTTTTGTCACATTTCCTATAAAAATATTTAGAGATTGTTTTGTGGGGGAGAGCGCTCTTGAGGATTTCTTCTAAGCTTCATTCCATGAAAAACCAATGTATTTACTCTTAACACTTTGCTTTGAATAGTATTTGACTTATTTTTAGATGAGTTTGGTTGCACTTGGAAGGGAAAACACTTGAAAAGGTAAAGTCTTTTGTTTTAATTCAGTAACTTAATTACTGATTATGAGTTTCAATGGTATAAGTACATTTGGTGGTTAAGAGCTCTCCAAGTTATTTCTCTCGATTCTTTCCACAAAGGAAAGTTCTAAAGTTTTATTTCCTTTTAACAAAGTTCATAGTTTGTTAAACTCACAATCCATATTGTGGCAAAATGTTTTAAGAAAAAGAGGTTTCTGTGATTTATTTGGCAAGTTGTTTGGGATGAGGTATGAGAACCAGGTGGGATTCTTTCCCATATCCTTAAAATTCCTTTGGAATAATTGTCCAGAATTTCAATGACAGCATCCTGTGGCACATGATAAACTAGGTTTACAAATTATCAGCCCCTACTTCCACAGTGTATTGAAGGGGAATGTTGTTTTTTCTACTCTCAGTCAGCTCCTAGACCTAGACTATCCGTCTAAGAGGGAAGCTGCAGGGCAAGGCTAGGTCACCCTGATCTCCTAGCAGCTTATCAAAAGAATTTTATGGGCAAGTTGGCAAGGTCCCTGCTGTGAACGAAAGCATCTGTCCGTCTCGAGAAGAAGATACTCCAGCATGCACCTTTAAAGAAATCCACGGTTAAGGTAAGTGATTAGAATCCTGGTGTTATGTTGGGCAGTGTTGATGGTACTAAATAAAAATGTGTATGTGTGTATGTGTGTGTGTGGTATATTTTTCCATAAATGATGTCTGCTGTACATTTTAGTAAAAGTTTGTCACATTTCGTCTACGTAAGAGAAGGTCTAGAACTCAGTCAGTTAGGCTTAAGTCAGTAATGAGTGAATTTTGTGTTGATTACAGCACATTAGGAGTTACCAGTTTCCTTTTTCTTTGTGTAGATAACATTGTAGTTTAAGAATGAGTCTTCTCAAAGTTTTGTTTGGGAAAATTTTTTTCGAAGAATAAGAATGATTGCTACTTTTAATTTTACTTTCAGACAGAAAACTTAATCAACTCTCCAAATCAAGTATAAAAACTCAGGAAAGAATATGTGAATCAGACTTTCCTAAGTACAGTTAAAACCACATATGACATATCACTTGGGTAGACTTCTTGCCGATTTTTCTTCCCGAGTTTCATTGTTAAGTAGATAGTTGATGTGAACAAGTGGAACTCAGATTTTCTCCTGCAGTATTTTTAACCTGATTTGTGTGTGTAAATCTGTAAATAATGTAGTACTATTTTGTAGTACACTAGAAACTTTAGTTTAGTGCTATAGTCTTCCATATTGTATAGAAGTTGCCTTATGTGATTTCAAATATATTCTTAGAGAGATTTATGGAAACGTAGATACAGATAGTCATAGTTTAATAAAGAAAATGTTTTCTTCTCCACCTGTAGGAATTAAGAGAAGTTGTAATAATACGGTGCCATCATCTCCGTGTAAAATCAATTAATTAGGCTTTCATACAAGTAAATAAGCATATCTGTAAACATCTGCCATAAAAGTTTTAATCTTAAACTTTTTGAAAATATATAAGCAGTGGGATTTTGGTGATTTATATTTTGATATGAATTTATGTACGTTAAAATATGTACAATTAAAAATATGACAATTTTATTATTAGAATACAAAATATAAGATTTTTCAGGTATGTATCACATCAGAAATACAACTGTACATCTATAAGTGCTTTATTAAAGGACATAATCCATACTCATATATACTCATTGCTGTAAAGTGGATTCCAACTTACAGAGACCCTATAGGACAGAGAAGAACTGCCCCTCGTAGTTTTTAAGTAGCTGCTGGTGACTTTGAACTGCTCACTTTCTGGTTAGCAACCATAGCTCTTAACCACTATGCCACTAGTGTTTCCACTGATACATATATAAAGATAAATTGAATTTAGGAGAAAGTATTCTACAAGGATTGAATTATTTCTAGATATAAAAATGCCAAAAATAAGTAAAACTGGGGAAAGGCTAGTATTTTTCAGTATTGGCTCTAAAACATCTAGAACATGACAGTTCATATGCTAAATGCTTTACAAAGTAAGTTATAACAGTACCAATTTAGTAGTTGTAAAAAGTTTGTCAGAGATACTATCCCATCTGGATATTCTTACACTTTCAACAGTGATTTGGCTTTCTCCATTAGTAATACATGAAGTCATTACAGTTACTTTTGTGGAAAAATCTGAAACTGCATATTTTCACAACATCATATATAGTATATATAATTCATGTATGTATGTTAGCAGCTGTAGCTCCTAACCACTTTACCACCAGGGTTTCCACTAATTCCACAAGAACTGAATTATTTGTAGATATGACAGAAAGACCCAAAACTCATGCCATCAAGTCTGAGCCAACTCATAGCGACCGTAGAGGTCAGAGTAGAACTGCCCATGGAGTTTCCAAGGAGCACCTGGTGGATTTGAATTGACAGCCTTTGGTTAACAGACATAGCACTTAATGCACTTTGCCACCGGGGTTTTCACATAGGACAATAGCAATAATAAATAAGATTAGGGTCATAAATAAAATGAGGGAAGCCAGCCAGCCGAGTGCTGTTGAGTCGGATCCTACTCGTGGCTGTAAAAAAAAAATTATGATTTATATAAGTATAATTTCTGTGTTAAAATATCTTTGATATATTCTGAGACTAAGAATAACTCATAAATATATGTAAATTTACATGTAAACAAATTTATGTTGATAGAATATGCAAGTTGGGAATTTTTTTTTTAATTAGTTGTGATGAGGTCATGTATTATTGATGGAGAGGGCCAAACCGTTGTTAAAAGTATAATTCCCTGATGAAATACTATCTCTGATAGACTTTTTTGTAACTGCTAAATTAGCCTTGTTAGGACATTTTTGTAGAGTGGTACTTGAATTCTCTGGAACCAACACTGAAAAGTATTAGTCTTGTCTTGATTTTTTTGTCCCAAATTTTATTTGTTTTTGTTGTCGTTATATCTAAAAATAATTCAGTCTTTGTGAAATAGTGTTTCCTAAATTGAGGTGAACTTTTGAATTTGAGAATCCTGGTAAAGAATGCTAATTTAAACATGTAAAATAAAAGTGTAAAGACTGTGTTCATTAGAAGTGTATGTTTGTTTTCAGTAGTAGAAATTACATATAAATTTTTACAGGTCTCATTTTTCTTTGCAATCTTTTTTAAAACTCCATGGGTAGAAGTTCATGTATTTGTTCTGATCCCCAGCAGAAGAGCATTCATTCAACCTGTTTTTTCAACTAGTATATGAATGAGAGTGGCATGTTTAAAATTTTAAGAAGGGCAATAAAGAAAACCATTGCCTTTTAAATTAAAGGGAAAGCCAGCCAGCCAAGTGTCGTCGATTTGGGAAAAGACTTGTGTTTTGGCATGCTACCAAAAAAAAAAAAAAAAAAAATTAATAATCTATAACCTGAGGCAAAGTTATTGTAATCAACTTAGTAAAACATTAACTGTGATATTAATATAGAGAGTGCTGTAAGCATGTGCATTTTTTGGCAACTATTTCTGTACAGACTTTTCTTCTAGTCCTAATATTTTGTGGTTAGCATATTTAATCTGTCAAATTTAAGTTCATCTTCAAAATTGGTTAGATAAGGCATTATGCTTTCTTACATGGTTTGCTTACTTTAGTAAATGTGTTTTGAATACCATAATAGGTGATGGAGATGCTGTTAAAATTCAGAGGAAATATTCTAAGAGATTGCAGGAAAGCCAAGTGGATGTTTCAAGGAAAGATTATGTTTTTAAGGAGAGTGTATGTGAAACTGCTGTTTACCTGTGATAACTAGGATACTTGTTTAATATTTTCAGTGTATGTGGCTGTTGAAACAAAATACTTACTTTTTATATAAATATATTTAAAGAATTGAGATATTTTGCATTCTTTTTTTGTTTTTGTTGTTACCAAAGCTTTGAAGACTCATGTGAATTGTATCCTTTTAGTCCGTATCAGTTGGAAGTAGCCACATTTCAGCGACTCAGTATACACACAGGGCTAGTGTTTACCATATTGTACAGTGTAGATGTAGATTTTTCTTGTCCCACCTTTCAGATCACAGCTGGTTTATTCCTCAGGGAACCCTTCTCTGACCTCCTGAGTGTCTTATTTCCCTTCATTCTCAGTCTTACAGGATCATATTCCTTTCGTTTAGACATTTATCACAGTTAGTAAATTATACTTTAATTAGTGAGATTGTTTGATGCTTTCTTTGTAAAGTCTATGAGCACTCTTCACTGTGTTCATGATTTTTAACATACAGCTGGGGGTCAGTGAATACTTTTGATTGAATGAACTGTGCTAATTACTGGCGTAATTATTTGCTTAGATTCACACATTTGATTTTAAAATTGGGCACTAAATTTTTTCTAAATCTTTTGGTGGGGATGGAAATTTGTAGAGTATCACCAATGTAAGAAGTGTAAGTTTAAATTTGTTTTTCTGTAATGGTGTTTTCCTAGGTAATAGTTCTGTAAGCTGTCTTGTATTTTCAACTCACAGGAAGCTTTTCAAGCTATAAGTTTACTTTTGAGTTGATTTAACAGATTTAATGTTAAAAGGAGCCGTGGTAGTGTGATTATGCACTGAGCTGTTTATTGAAAAGTTGGTGGTTTATTCCAACCCAGTGACTCCTGGGGAGAAAGATCTGGTGATCTGCTCCTGTTAGAAAAGCTCATAGGGCAGCTCTGTTCTTGTCACGTGGAGTCACTATGAATCAAAATTGATTTGATGGCATCGGCAATGAGGAAAGAGGTTTAATAATTCAAAACCCTTTCATTATTTAAATTTACACTTCATATTCATCCTAAATATTCTGGGAATGACTTAAATTATAAAATTATTTAAAGCAGTTTTTATAAATAATTACAAAAATTTTTGTAAGAAAATTTTTAAGGACATTTTATTGACAATAGAAGTCTGACTTTCCTCTTTTTAATGACTGTTCATTAAGGGTTTGATAAAAATGATTAAACTGTAGTGGCTGATACTTAAAAGCCAAGGCATTTTATTGTGGCCATATTTTAGACAATCAGAGATTGTGCCACTGAACATAAAAGAGAAATAAGCATGGTATACCAATAGAAAGAGTGAGATTCAGAGTTGAGAGAGACTTCATTGGAAAGCTAAGATTTGAACTGTGTCTTGGGGGTTAAAAAAAAAACTGCTGTTGAGTCAATTCTGACTCATATAATGCCTGTAGAACAGAGTAGGTCTTCTCCATAGCATTCCCAAGCAGTGCTTGGTAGATTGGAACTTCTGACCTTTTGGTTAGCAGACGTAGCACTTAACCACTATGTCACCAGGGATTCCATCCTGGAGCTTAAACCAAAATCAAACCCATTGCCTTCACGTTGATTCTGACCTGTAGCAATGCTATAGGTCAGAGTAGGACTGCCCCAGAGAATTTCTGAGGAACGCCTGGCGTATTTGAACTTCTTTTGATTAGTAGGTGGACCACTTAATCATTGTGTCGTCAGGGATTCCATTTTGGAGGTTAGTAGGCAAATAGGGGAGAAGAGAAAGAAGAGTGTTTCAGTCAAGGGAACACACATGCAAGAGAGGATTTCAGAACAGTTAGTGATATTACTAATTTGTTCTCGCTACAGTGTGGTATGGGCTGTAGATAGGATGCTGGGATAATGAGACTGGAAGGGGAACTTGGTAAAGAACCGTAGTGAGCCCACATGGCCATCTAAGTGGTTTTAATGTACACTGTACAGTAGGGAGCACATGCATGAAAGAGACCTGGAGAGTGTGACTAGTGAGGAGTTGGTTAGTAAAAGAAATCACAGGCCACGAGCCACCTTAGTGCAAGGGTGTGTGGAAACACAAGCATAAAGCATACACTGCTAAACCCAGCTCCCCTCCCATGCGCCTGCTGAAGTAAAGAGGAAATTGAGGACAGGGCATACTTCTGATAAACTCAGTGTTCGTAATATGTTTGTGTTTCAGTGAATTTTAATGGAAACATAATGTGTCTACTATTAATTACCAAGCAGTAGAATGTTTTACAAAGTAAAAATGCTTGTGACTCAAATAAATGTCATTTTTCACTGCATGCCTGAGTTTTAATGTGAATTATTACATTCTCAGATGATAGCCTGATTCTGCTGTATGATCATATTAACTTCAGTCAATTTAAAAGTATTACACAAATTAATTTAGAGGATTGTTTCATTATTGCATTGGAGTTTATGTGTTAGAACTTGGTTTCAGTTTTGTTAATCAGCATTTTATAAAGTAGAAATCTAAGTAGAATTTAATAAAGTAGAAGTCTAAATAGGATAGTTTGTAAAAACATAACTATACACCATGAACCAACACAGTAACCAGAAAAGAGTAGCTTAGTTAAAATACCTTTTCTTTCAAAGCAAATCTCCTCTCTTTTTGCCCCAGGAGAGATCATTGAAACCAAAGCAGCAATAAGAAAAGACATTGTTCATTCTGGTCTCTGTCTCATTCTGGTAGATTGCTCAGCCAAAATTTATTAGAAAGATGTTCCTAATCTTAGTGGTTGCAAGGGAATGCAAATCAGGACATTGGTCCCTCTCTTGATAAAGCTCTGCCAAGGTGTCCTCAATGATGTATAGAACTCAGTAGACTACTGTACACTTTCTGACAATTTCTGCCAGCCCCTCAACCTTTTTTGGAAAGGACAGTGGAAAGTGAAGTTTTTCTTAATTTGTTTACCCTTGCAGTTCTCATGATTATTATACATCATTTGCAAGGCATCACGAGATTGGTGTTGTAATGGGATTTTCCTTATACTCACTTTTTCTTAGGGCATAAGTGAGGCTTCTGTGTGGCCCAAAATGAGTTGTTTTAAAACATGTTAATAAAATAATACATTTGACTATTGTTAGACTTCATGTTTTATAATGTTAATTTATCCCTGTAATGTATTTTGATATCTTTATTATTTCAAACAACTGGCTTGTTTTAATTTTTCTGGTATGTAACCTTTTGTAAATTAATCAATATACATTGTTTTTCCATGCAGATTTGAGTTCTGTGAACCTGCATTTGTGGTTGGCAATTGCCTCCAGATAGCCTCTGACAGTCATCAGTATGATCGAATTTATTGTGGAGCTGGGGTTCAGAAAGATCATGAGAACTACATGAAAATATTGCTGAAAGTTGGAGGCATTCTAGTCATGCCCATAGAGGATCAGGTAACTTTCACTGACTTTTTACTTAGTAGCATAGAAGACAAACACTTTAGTCTTTTCTTTAGCTCTTGCTGCTGTTCTTTAATACCGTGTTTAATTGGCACTTGGTTGGCTTAATAAATGTTAAGCACCAGGCTAGCTGCCAGACACAGATACTGGGTATGCTGAAGTTTGAATGAAGGAGATAGACATTCATCATATAATCACACTAATGTATAACAATTGTTATTTATTACATCACCCCTTACCATGCATACTAATAACGTTTAGGAGCCTCAGCTAACCTGGCTCAAGAAAAGACCCCTGAGGATGTATGCTCAGAGTGAGTTCTGTGCTTCAGAAGTTGGTCAGCTGGAAGCAGATAATAGTGAGTGAGGAAAGAGCCCAGACAGAATGGCCACAGCCCTAATCGTTTTGAAAAGGTGCTTGGATGAGAACAAACTTCCTTTTGTTACTTCACTACTAACAGATTTTGTTAAGAGGGAAGGAAACTGAAAGTTTGGAATCTAGCAGTATACAAACAAATGAGAGCAAGGCATCTGAATGCGGCTTCTACCTGTAAGAATTAAAGGTCAAAATTTTACAGCACCTTGTGGTCTGTTAGAACCTTAAATTATTTTTCTCTTAGTTTTGCAAAAATATGCTTAATAATATTGACATTTTGCTTGATAAGAAAGGATATTTAGAGTTCTGTTTTCCTAAAATAATTTACTATTAAAAAGTAGCCATCACAGCAGTTATTTTTCAGTTTTACTGCCCGATTGCATCAATCTTTCTCTGTTACAGCCTCTGAACCATATGTAATTAGGAATGATGAGGATTTTCACATCATTTTGAAATACAGTACCATAATTGTCACTTGAGTTTTATTTTAACCTTTTTTGTTTTTCTTTTTTATTGTGATTATGTGAAAGTATACAATCCAAATTAATTTTGTATACCTGCCTATCTGCACAAGGCCTTCTGCTCTCTTTGCCCAGTGACAGCACACTCCTCCTTTTCATTCTGTACTTGCAGTATCCTCTTAACAAGCTCTGGTCACCTCCTCTCCATCCTCTTTTCTCCCATATGGAAAGAGACCAGTAGGACAGCATCCTATAAATGCATAGAACCATTAAGTACACACACTATATGGTTATATCATGTCCCTAAGTCCTGTCCATTTTTGTCCAAAGAGGTGACCTCAGTAGTGTTTTTTGATCAAGGGCAGCAGCAGGTGTAGGGACTATGCTCCCAGGGGATTCCCCAGGCCATCGGACCATCAGTTGTGATCTTTTAGTAGAATTCTTTAGCCGCACCTGTCTTTTTCTTGTGTTGCCACAAGGACCCAGCACTGTGGGCCCATCACGGCTGTCTTTGGTGGTGGCTGGGCACCATCTGGTTCTTCTGGTCACATGTTCATACAGTCTCACATTCACATGGGTCCTTCTGTCTCCTTAGCTCTTTTTCCCTCAAGTCTTTGTTGATCTCAGTGATCATCTGTTCCAGATGAGTTGGGGCTATTTGGTGACCTTTTTTATTTTTGCTAAAGATTGGAAGAATACTATGTCAGTGAAAGGTACATTGTAGTTTTTAAAGAAGAAATACTTTTCTGTCTGTAGAGAAAAACGTGAAATACATGCTTAATTATTTACCCAAAGCAGATACAATAAAGAACTTTATGATGTGATTGTAGGAGCCTTGGACAGCTGATAGAGCTTTGCTGTCTCTTTTGGGCTTGGATCAGCAGCACCTCCTCTAGTTTCTAGAATGTATTGGGTGGAATGTAATAATCTGTAACAGTTGCTGGTTCCAAGATTTTTTAGCTCCTTAAATGTATCAAAAGAAATCTCATGTGGTTTGGTTTGAACTGTTTTATTTCATTAAAAAACAGTGAGTATTTTTATCGTTTAATAAAAATGCTGTATAGAATCACTTAAAAATGTATTTAAATATTTATGAACATTAATTTTTTTTATTATGACTGAGGGAAAATGTACATTCCCGTATAAATTTACATGCCCATCTATATGCAGCTTCCACTGCTCTCCCTGTCTGGTAACAGCACACTATTCTCTCTGCTCCATATATGACTCATCCTCCCAATAGTCTTATTTCCCCTCCTCTCCCCCCACTCTCCTTCCTCCAGCCAGAGGTCAGCAGGATGATATCCTATAGATGCATAGAACCATAAAGTGCATCCGATATGGTCAGTCTGAATCACCAAGTCCAATCCATTCGTGTCTGAAGAGTGGATCTTCGTTATGACTTATGACCAAGGACAGCATCAGGGCCTGGGGCCATGCTCCCAGGGGAACCCCGAAGCCGCTGGCCCATCAATTGTGGTCTTTTAGTGGCACTCTCAGGGTGCACCCCTTTTTATTCTTGTGTTGCCAGTGAGACTCAACTTAGTGAGCTCCATTGGGACAGCACTGGTGGTGGCCGGGCACCATCTGGTTCTTCCAGTACCAAGTCTATGTAAGGTACCCACTGATGTGGGTCTCTCTGTCTTCTGTGTTGTCTTTACCCCATGTCGTTTGGTCCTTGGTGAGCATCCGTTCCTGCTGAGTTGGGACCATTTGCTGTGTCCTCAGATGGCAGCTTGGCAGCTTTTAAGACCCCAGATGCCGCTCACCAGTGTGGGGTGAAGAGAGCCCTCTTAGCAAAATGCTAGTTCTGCCAATTGGCCTCGATTTTGCCCAAGAGCATGGTCCCCCGCCCCCTGCCTCAGCTACTCTGTCCTTACAATACTGGGTTAAGATGGAAGGAGTATTCAAGTTATGCTGAAGTCCACTTTAATATTGTTTTTGTTTCTAATGTGTGCTACCACCAATTTCGCCCAAGCAAACTTCTACAAACTATCTAATCTAAACCCTCCCTACCTCCCCTCCCTTGCAGCCGTGAAAGAGTCTTGTCTTCGATACATAAGTCTGTTTTTGAGATCTTATCGTAGGGGTCTCATACAATATTTGTCCTTTTATCGCTGACTGCTTTCACTCAATGTAATGTCTTCCAGTTGAAACCAGGTCATGAGATGTTTCCTGGAATCATCATTATTCTTTACCATTGCATAGTGCTGCAATGAGTATATATACCATAATTTACCTGTCCATTCCTATGTTGTTGGGCATCTGGATTGATTCCATCTTTTTCCTATCGTGGAGTGTGCTGGAGTGAACATTCTTGTGCATGTGTCTGTTGATGTGAAAGACCTTGATTCTGTAGGGTATATTCCAAGTAGTGGAATTACGGGATCAAATGGTATATCTATATCCATTTTTTTAAGGAAGTGCCAGACTGCTTTCCAAAGAGGCTGGATCCTTTTGCAACGCTATCAACAGTGTGGGAGAGTTCCACTTTCTCCACAGCCTCTCCAGCGTTTGTTGTTTTGTATTTTTTTGGATCATGGCCGACCTTGTTGGGTGAGATGGTATCTCATTGTAGTCTTAATTTGAATTTCTTTAATAATTGAAGGTCATGAACATGTCTGCATGTGTTTTTCGGCTGCCTGGGTCTCCTCTTTAGAGAAATGTCTGCCCATCTCCTTTGCCAATCACTCAATTGGATGATTTATCTTTTTCTTATTGATATTTTGTAGTATCTTACAGATTATGGAGATCAGATGTCAGTCTGACATAGATTTGCCAAATATTTTTTCCCTTTCTGTGGGTGGCCTTTTAATTCTATTAATAAAGTCTTTCGATGAGCTAAAGTGTTTGATTCTTAATGGTTCCCATTTATCTATTTTCTCTTCTATTGGTTGTGGTTTGTTTGACAGATTTTGAAGTCTGTCTACATTGTGTATTAAAACTTCCATTGTTGTTCCTACTTTTTCTTGGGTGAGCTTTATCATTTTAGGTTTGATATTTAGGTCTTTTATCCAGTTGGAGTTGGTTTTTGTATAAGGTGTAAGATACGAATCTTGTTTCGGTTTATTGCAGGTGGATATCCACTTTTGTCAGCACCATTTGTTGAAGATACTGTTTTTACCCCAGTTTAATGTCTTAGGGCCTTTGTTGAATATCAGCTGTTCATAGACAGATGGTGTCATCTTTGGGGTCTCAATTCTGTTCCATTGATCCATCTGTCTGTTCTTGTACCAGTACCAGACTGTTTTGACCACTGTGACAGTGTAGTATGTTCTAAGGTCGGGTCAATGTGAGGCCTCTCAGTGTGTTCTGCTTCTTTAATAGTACCTTACTTATCTGGGGCTTCTTCCCTTTCCAAACAAAATTGGTGATTTGTTTCTCCATCTCATTAAAAAATGATGCTGGAACTTGTATTGGAATTGCATTATATAAGTAGATAGCTTTGGGTAAAATAGACATTTTCACAGTGTTATGTCTTCCTATCCATGGGCAGGGTAGGTTTTTCCATTTATCTAAGTCTCTCTTAGTTTCTTGTAGTAAGGGCTTGTAGTTCTCTTTGTAAACGTCTGTTGTTTCTCTGGTTAGTATTTTATCTTCTTAGGGGCCATAGTAAATGGTATTGATTTGATGATTTCTTTGTTAGCAGTCTCGTTGTTGATATAAAGAAATCCTACTGATTTTCTTGTTTGTCTTAGATCCTGAGACTTTGCTGAACTCTTCTACCAGTTTGAGTAGTTTACTTATAGATTCTTTGGGGTTCACTGCATATACAATCGTATCGTCTGCAAACAGGGAGACTTTTAGTTCCTCTTTGCCTATGCAGATACCCTTTAATTCTTGGTCTTGTCTAATTGCTCTGGCTAGAACTTCTAGTACCATGTTGAATAGGAGAGGCAACAGTGGGCATCCTTGTCTAGTTCCTGTTCTCAAGGGAAACTCTTTCAGTCTCTCTCCATTCAGGATGACATAGGCAGTTGGCTTTGTATAAATGGCCCTTATTGCGTTGAGGAATTTTCTGTCTATGCCTCTTTTGCTAAGAGTTTTTAGCATGAATGGGTGTTGGACTTTATGAAATGCCTTTTCTGCATCAGTGGACAAAATCAGGTAATTCTTGTCTTTTGTGCTATTTATGTTGTTAATCACAGTAATTGTTTTTCTGATGTTGAACCAACCTTGCATCCCTTGTATGAATCCCACTTGGTCATGATTATTTTCTTGATATGTTGTTGTATTCCATTGCAAGAATTTTGTTGAAGATTTTGCATCTAGTTTCTTACGTGATATCAGTCTGTAGTTCTTCTTTTTGGTTGAATCTTTCCCAAACTTAGGTATCAGGGTTATGCTGGCTTCATAGAATGAGTTTGGGAGTACTCCATCACTTTCTGTGCTGTGAAATAGTCTCAGTAGTGTTGGAGATAACTCTTCTTTAAAAGCTTGGTAGAATTCTGCAGTGAAGCCATTTGGGCCCGGGCTGTTTTTGGTTGGCAGTGTTTTGATGACATTTCGAATCTCTTTCTTTGTGATGGGTTTATTAAGTTGTTCTGCTTCACATTGTTATAATTTGAGTAGGTGGTATGAATCAAGGAATTTGTGCATTTCCTCTAGGTTTTCAAATTTGTTAGAGTACAGTCTTTCATAGTATTCTGTTATGGTATTCTTGATTTCTGTTGGATCTCTGGTGACCACTCCTCTCTCATTTCTAATTTGGGTTATTTGTTTCCTTTCCTGTTTCTCTTTAATAAGTTTAGCCAGTGGTTTGTCCATTTGGTTGATCTTTTCTAAAAACCAGCTTTTGGTCTTTTCAGTTTTTTCAATGGTTTTTCTGTTCTCTAATTCATTTAGCCTCGCTCTGATCTTCATGATCTGGTGCCTGAGGGTTTCCTCTGTTGTTGCCTCTCTACTTGTTCAAGCTGTAGGGTTAGTTCCTTGATTTGGTTTCTTTCTTCCTTCCAGATGTGTGCATTTATGGAGATAAACTGACCTCTGAGGAATGCTTTGACTTTATCCCATAGGTTCTGGTAGGAAGTGTTTTGGTTCTCACTGGAATCCATGAATTTCTTTATTTCATCCTTGATTTCTTCTATAACCCATGGGTTTTTGAGCAAGATGTTGTTCAGTTTCCAAGAGTTCCAATTTATATCTATGTTTTTTCTGCTATTGATTTCGACTTTTATGGCTTTATGATCTGAGAAGATGCTTTGCAATAATTCAGTGGTATAGATTTTGTTGAGAATTGCTTTATGTCCTAACACATGGTCAATTGTGGAGAATGTTCCGTGTGCAGTGGAGAACAAGGTGTAATTGTCTGATGATGGGTAGAAAGTTCTGTATGTATCAACAAGGTTTAATTGGTTAATTGTGGCAATAAGGTCTTCTGTATCTTTACTGAGCTTTTTTCTGGATCATCTGTCCAGTATTGAGAGTGGAGTGTTGAAGTCTCCCACTATCACTGTGGTGTGATCTAACTCTTTTTGAGTGTCGTCAGTGTTTCTTCGACATATAGAGGTGCTCTGATGTTAGGTGCGTAAATATTTAGTATAGTTAAGTCTTCATTGTGTATTGAACCTTTCAGCAATAAATAGTGTCCATCTGTGGTGGTTAAGATTATGTCAGCTTGACTACTCTGTATTTGGCTGCTCTGTTAAGTAGCTGGGTAGGGTTTGTGGTGGCTTCCCGCCCCTCAGCTCTCTCATGTCTTGACCTTCCACTACTACTGCTGGTCTGCTCAGGTAGCCAGGAGCTCCTGCTCTCTTCTTCTAGCGTCTGGTTCCTGGACTTGACCTCGCAGCTGTTGGATTCATCAGTTCTTACAGTCAGCACTTGAGAGTCCTGCTCCCTGACCTTCCAATCCTGGGTTCGCCAGCCTCTGCCTCTCCTGCTCCCTGACCTGCCGATCCTGGGTTCTCCAGCCTCTGCCGCTCCTGCTCCCTGACTTGCGGATCCTGGGTTCGCCAGCCTGTGTCGCTTCGTCTCACCACCAGTTTGGGATCCACTGACCTACACCACCGGTGATCTAGAACTCTGGTTTCTGACCTGCTGACTTGGATTCCTCAGCTTCTGTGGCCTCATGAGGCTTGTGCCAGAACTTGGGACATTCAGCTTCTGTGATTGCGTGAGCTGTTTCTTATATTTATATCTATCTATCTATCTATTGTAAATCTTTCCTTATACCTATAAGTGTTACTCATTTTGCTTCCCTAGAAAACCCAGCTTAAGACACCATCTTTGTCCACGATGATCGATTTTACATTAAAATAGATTTTTTCTGAGATTAGAATTGCCACACCTGCTCTTTGTTCATTGTTAGCTTGATATCTATTCTTCCATACTTTAATTTTCAGTTTGTTCCTATCTTTAGGTCTCCAGTGAGTTTCTTGTAGACAACATGGATGGGTCATGTCTTTTGGTCCAGAATGTCACTCGATGTCTTTTTACTGGAGCATTCAGTCCATTCACATTCAATGTAATTATTGATAGATATGTGTTCAGTGCTGCCATTGTGATATGTTTATTTTTGTGTTGATGTTTTCCCTGTTGTTCTTGTTAGTCTGTTTGGGACATTCTCTTTTGTGAGTTGATTTTTCACCTTTTTCAGAGCTGTTTTTGCAGTTGTTGAGACTCCTGTGTTACATTTCTTGAAGTGGTGTGTTATATCTTTGTTGTGCTTTACAGCTGCTGCTGTGATCCCCCTTAATAAACTATATATAAACCCAATTTTAATTACTACCAGTCTTGTCATCTTCCTCTCCATCTGGAAGGGCTGTAACGACTGTAGTACATCCCTGTTTTTAATATTATGGCACCATAGTTCTCATGATAATCACTGGGTTGCTTCTTTTAGTATTAAAGCTGTGATTGAATTTTGGAGCCTTCCGTAACTGAGTAGAATTCTGAATAATGTGTCGTTCTAAAATATAAAGTTAGTGGTTTTGTTCTTCTAAGCGAAAGCGAAGAACTTCTGTCAGTATTTCATGTAGTTTCGGTTTGGTTTTTACAAGTCTTGAGTTTCTGTTTATCTGGGAATGTCTTAATTTCATTTTCATATTTGAAAGATAGTTTTGCAGGATATATAATTCTTGGTTGGAAGTTCTTCTCCTTCAAGGCATTGAATATGTCATGCTACTGTCTCTGTGCCAGCGTGGTTTCTGTTGAGAAATCTGTCAAAAACCTACAGGGTTTCCCTCTGAATGTTAGCTTTTCTTTGAGTCTTGCTGCCTTTAAGAGTTGCTGCTTATGTTTCATTTTGCTAAGCTTGATTATAATATGTCTTGGAGTCTTTCTTTTGAGATCTATATTGGGTGGTGTACGATATGCATCTGAGATGTCTATATTCTCTTCCTTCATGATTTCTGGGAAGTTTTCTTTCAGCACCTCAGCAACGATACTCTCTGTGTTCTCAGGTGTCTCATCCTGTTCAGGGACTCCAATTAATTGAAGGTTGTTCCTCTTAATGAAGTTCCCCATGCCTTTTAATACTTCATTTGTCTTGTTTCTTTTTTCTGATTCCTGCTCATAGACACTGGCATCAGTAGCTCTGTCTTCCAAGTCAGAAATTCTTTTTTCCATTTGTTGCATTCTGTTTTCTTGGCTTTGATTGGAAATTTCCATGTCTTTGATTTTATTCTTGATCTGTTTGATTTCAGAGTACTGGTGTTCCATCAGATTGAACAGCTTGCTTAATTTTTCATTTTGTCCTGCTGCATTTTGTATAAGGTCTAGAAGGGCTCTGTATATAATTGTTTTGTATTCACCTTCTGATATTTTCATAAAAGTTTCTTCATCCGGAAAACTGCTTGGTTGTTTTGTTTGGGAACATTCTGAAGCCATGGGTGATTTTTTTGTATGGTACAAGTGTCTGTTACTTTTTGGGTCCCGTGTGAGTAAGTAGAAGCTGGTAGAGATACTGTGAGGATGGACTTCAGCTGTTTCTCTAGGCTGTCTTTAAATGTAAAACAGAAGGTCTCTGACCACTTCCCAAGTCAGTCACGTTTTCAGGTGTAGAGGTCCCTCTTTCCAGCTGGCAAAGTGAGCACCTCTAGATCCAACCCCGGATGATAGAAACTAGTTCAGAATACAGCAGTGCCACTACCCTGTTCGCCTCTGCTGACAGGGCCCAGCCTTAGGTGATGCTGTGTAAACTACTGCTTTTCTGGTAGAGAAGCACTCTCCTGTGGGCAGGCTCTGGCTCCCAAGCTATGAAATAGGTCCAGCTGTGGCCACCGTATCTTAAGATGGCACTCTCCACATGGTCAGCAGATAGAGGGGCTAAACGTGCTGAGAGGTAGTGAGTTCCCGGCCTCTGTTTCCAGGCCCCCACTGTAGGCGACGCGGTGTAAGTTATTGCTTTTCTGTTGGAGAAGTGCTGTCCTGTTTGCAGGCGCCAGCTCCCAGGCTAAGAATTAGGTCCCACTAACATCTCCGTATCCAACATGGTGTCCCTCACCCTGGCAGTGTGGTTCTGTACAAATCACACTGTGGCAGTGATAGAAAGATAGGCTCAAAGTGGCTAGATTAACAGAGCCCTAAGCCTGGCTCTCAAAATATGGGAATTTCACCTGCCTATCCCACCAACAATGCGTGTGAGTCTAGCTGCTAGGTAAGACCCAGCTCCACCCGCTGGCCAAGACAGAGTGAAAAGAATATCAAAATGGTGCGTTTACCATCAGTCTGTGAGAGCCTGGGCTAGCCAGGAGTGGGAGTCAGCGAAACAGAGGAAGTTTCTCATTCAGTGGTATGAAGTCCAAATTAACAGCCCTGTGCCATGTCCTGGGGGCTCACTAGCTGACCTGAAGTTCCGTTTGATTATCAGTTCAGATCTTAGTTTCCAGAAGGATATAAGGAGACGTGTGCTTAGTCCGCCATCTTGACTCTGCCTCCTGTGAGCGTTATTAATTTTGTTTCTTCCCTGCTTTTATTTTGTTATTATTAGGCAAAATAAATGTATGAGATGCTAATTTATTCAGAAAATGAATGAGCCTTTTAGTAATCCTCGCAATGTAACTCACATATTTGAAACACTTTTGGGTGTATAAATTAAAGATGGGTGACTTGAAATGACTGGGGTTTGCATGAAGGGTTGGCTTGTATATATCCTGTGGGTCTCTTAACATCACCAACTTAGCATTTGTAGTTTTGGGCATTTCACCATTACTATGTGCTGTCCTCTGTGGCAAATTATTTGCCAGTTATAAAGATATAATATAAAAATAGTTATAAAAAAGATTTCTGAAAATTTTTGCTTTTTAAATTTTTCTAGTATTTTAATTGTTTTCTTTTAGGATATATTTTAAAAACTTAAAACATGACTCACCATTAATATTTTATTAAACATTTATTTTATACTACTATTTAAGTATTTCCAAATAGAATATGCAGGAATCAAATGAGGTACAGCTGTGGAAGGAGACAGTGGAGAAGCTCAATATCATCAGTCAGAGCAAACCATCACTTGCTTATATGAAAGTTGAAGCTGAAGCTGAAGAAAATTCAAACAAGTACATGAGAGGCAAAGTATGTCCTTGAATACATCCTGCCTCAATTTAGAGACCATCGCAAAAATAGATTGGATGCACTGAACACTGATAATCAAAGCCCGGAAGAGTTATGGATGCCATCAAAGACATCTGTAAGAAAAGCAAAAGGTCATTAAAAACAGACGTTGTTAGAAGAGATTGAAACTTGCTTTTGAGTGCAGAATAACTAAATTAACAGAAAAAGTGGTGAAGTAAAAGAGCTGAATGGAAAATTTCAGGGAGAATCTTGAGAGAACAAGATAAAGAATTACAATAACATGTGAAAAGCCCTGATGTCAGAAAACCAGAACTGAAGATCATACTTGGCATTTCTCAAGTTGAAAGATCTCAAGAAAAAATTCAAGCCTTACATTATAGTACTGATGATATTGAAGGATCCAGGAAACATCAAAAGAATATGGAAAGAATACCAGAGCCACTGTACCAATAAGGATTATACAGAGTCTGTATACTAGAAAGAACTGGTCAGTGTACAACCATTGCAGGAGGTCACATATGATCAAGAAGTGATGGTGCTGAAGAAGCCCAGGCAGCACTGTAGGCACTGTTGAAAAACAAGGTGCCAGGAATTAACAAAATAACTTGTTGAGATGCTTCAGCAAATGGATGTTATGCTGAAAGTGCCCACTTGTCTATGCAAAGAAATCTGGAAGCTACCTGGACAGTCAACTGGAAGAGATTCTTCTTTGTGCTCTTCCGAAGAAAAGTGATATGGTAGAATGTGAGGGTTATTGAACAGTATCACGTGCAAGCAAAATTTTGCTTGAAGGCAGTTAAAAAATGGATAAGAACTGTCAGAAATTCAAGCCAGATTGAGAAAAGGATGTGCAGTGACAGATATTACTGATGTCACATGGTTTTAGCTGAAGGCAGAAACATGGGAAAGATGTTTGTTTTTTATTGACTACCAAAGGCATTGACCTGTGTGGATCATAATAAATTATGAATAACTTAGGGAAGTATGGGAATTCCAGAACACTGAGGTATGCTGTGTGGAACTTATAGGTAGGTCAAGAAGCGGTCATTGGAATAGAACAAGGGGATATTTCCCGTTTTAAAATCAGGAAAGGTGTGCATTAGGGTTATGTGCTTTCATCATACTTAGTCTGTATGCTGAGCAGATAATCTGAGAAGCTAAACTGTAAGAAGAACAGTTAGTAGTATAGGAAGACTTAACAGCGTGTAACATGCAGATGACAGCCTTGCTTGCTGAAGTGAAAAGGTCTTTCCTGAAGAAGATTCAAGACTACAGCCTTCAGTAGGGATTATACTTCAGTGTAATGGAAACAAAAATCCTTAAAATTGGACCAATAAATCACATCATGATAAATGGTAAGGAAATTGAAGTCAAAGATTTCATTTTACTTTGATCCACTATCAGTGACCAGGAAGACAGCAGCAAAGAAATCAAATGACATATTGCATTGGGAAAATTTGCTTTAAAAGACCTGTTCAAGGTGTTGAAAGGCAATGATACACTTTGAGGACTAAAGTGTGCTTGAACCAAGCTGTAGTATTTTCAGGTGCCTTGTGTGCATGTGAAAGTTGGACAGTGGAAACAGAAGGCCAAAGAGTTGGCACATTACAAAGAATGTTGAATAGACCACGGACTGTAAAAAGAACAAATAAATCTGTCTTGGAAGAGGTATATCCATTATACTCCTCAGATGTTAAGATGGCTGATGATAGTGAGACTTTGTCTCAAAAATTTTGGATATGTTATCAGGAGGAATCAATTCCTTGAGGACAGCTTTCGTGATAAAGCAGAGGGTTAGTAAAAAAATAGGAAGACCTATCAGATGGATTGATAAAGTGACTGCACCATTGGGTTTAAACACAGCAGTGATTGTGAAGATGGCACAGGATTGTGTTTTGTTCTGTTACACACAGGGATGCTGTGAATCAGAGTCACTTTGGTAGCGCCTAACAGCAACATACAAACAATGTGATAATTGATAGCATTTTTATAACTTACGTTGATAATAACTCAACTTGAAGAAGTCAGAAACAGAGCTGGTATTTTTTCTAGGTCAAGTGATGAGTCTGCTGAGTAGCGAAAACTCTTCTTAGTCCATTTGTGAGTAACAGCATCTATTTGTGAAATACTGATACCATTATGGAATAACGTTGAGTTGACTCAGTACAGTAAGGAAAACATGATTTTATAAACATAATGCTTTACTCAGACAACTGAACCTATCTTACACATGTATTTTAAGAGCCAGTGACAAGTATGAATTGGAATAATAACCTTAGAAGCTATCAGACCCCAAATCTAACATGCAGTTACTTGGCCATATTTGGGTATTGTAGTTGCGTTTGTATATGAATCTTGAACAAAAAATAGGTTTAATTCCATTTGTATTGTTTCATAGCATATATCTGAATGCGAGTAATTTGATTGTCTTCAAATATAAAGTGATTATATTGCTCTCTTATAGCAGTTACTGTTTTAAAACAAAATGGTGACTAAAAGGTTATCATATTTTCAACATAAAACTGTATTCCTTTTTGTCTTTAACAGTTAACACAAATTATGCGAACTGGCCAAAACACTTGGGAAAGTAAAAATATTCTTGCTGTTTCATTTGCTCCACTTGTGCAGCCAAGTAAGAATGATAATGGCAAACCAGATTCGGTGGGACTTCGTAAGTAGTTATTGGTTCTTTCTGACTGCACTGTGTGACATGTAATATTCAGCTCATATGTTTGAGATTTGATGCCCTATGTAATTATGAAGAATTAAATAAATGTGCAGTAACATATTCAGTGTACTTACTCAACTCTAATTTTTTAATAGCCCTGCTTCCAGATATTGTTAATTGTCTTCATGTAATTATGAAAAAAACAGGCGTGTCAAAATAAATAGAAGTATGTTAATTACAGTTTATGATGTGATAGAGAGTCTCTGGTCATGGTAAGATGTGTCTGCTTTAGGTATAGTGGTAAGGAAATTTTTTTTTATTATGATTGAATGAAAATGTACATTCCCGCATAAATTTGCGTGTTGACCTACATGCAGCTTCCACTGCTCTCCCTGCACGGTGATAGCACATTCTTTCTCTCTGCTCTATACATGACGTATCTTCCCAACAGTCTCCTATCTTCTCCTCTCCACCCATTCCCCTTCTTCCAGTATGAGGTCAGCAGGACGACCTCCTGTAGATGCCTAGAACCATAAAGTGCCCACACAATGTGGCCACTCTGTGTCACCAAGTCCAATCCACTGCTGTCTGAAAAGTTGACCTTCATTATGATTTATGGACAGGGGCCGCATCAGAGCCAGGGGCCCCGCTCCCAGGAGAACTCTGAGGCCCCTGGACCATCAGTTGTGGTCTTTTAGTGGAGATCTCAGGGTGCAACCCCTATTTATACTTGTGTTGCCAGTGAGACTCAAATTTATGAGCTCCATCGTGGCTATCACTGATGGTGGCCGGGCACCATCTGCTTCTTCCGGTCACAAGTCGATGTAGACATCCACTCATGTGGGTCTCTCTGTCTTCTGGATTTTCTTTCCCCTGTGTCATTATGGACCTTGGTGATCATCCGTTCCTGCTGAGTTGGGACCATTTGCTGTACCCTCAGATGGCAGCTTGGCAGCTTTTAAGACCCCAGAAGCCACTCACCAATGTGGGGTGTGGAGAGACCTCATTAACAAAACACTAGTTTTGCCAGTTGGCCTCAATTTCCCCTGAGAGCACAGTCCCCAATCCCCGCCCCAGCTACTCTGTCCTTGCAGTATTGGGTTAAGTTGGGAACAGTACACAGGTTGTGTTGAAGTCCCATTAATATTGATCTTCTTACTAATGTGTGGTGTCACTGGTTTCACTCAACCAAATTTCTAACAACTATCTAATCTAAACCCTACCGTCTCGCCTCCGCCCTCCCCACCCTTGCAACTATCAAAGAATCTTTTCTGTTATTCAAGAGTCTGCATTTAAGTTCTTATCATAAGGGTCTCATACAGTATTTGTCCTTGATGCAGAAATCTTTAAACTGAAAAGAGCTTGGTCATTCCAAGACCAGGAATAAAGGCCCTGGTGGTTGAAGATCCTCAGCTGTATTGTGGAGGATGATTATAATAGCTCAAAAGGGGAACGTGGTATGCCAGTTAGGAGGTGTTTTGTTTTTTAAACTATTATAATTATTAAATACTCGAGGCAGAAGTTGATGGTGGTATGGATAGAGTTGTTTGCTGGTAGGTAAGTAGTGAAAAAATTCAACATATGAGTATAACAATTAGAACAGATCTAACTGGTTTGTAGATTGTGTATGCGAGGTTAGAGGTGAGGAGCAAGAGGAATTGAAAGTTTTTGCCTTGAGTGGATGGCTGAGTGGATGGTACCACTTAGGGGTTTGAAATGGAAGCCCTGGTGATGTAGTGGCTATGACTTCTGCTGCTAACCAGAAGATTGGCAGTTTGAAGCTACCAGAAACTCCTTGGAAACTCTGTGGAGCAATTCCACCTGCCCTATAGTTGGAATTGAATCAACAGCACTGGGTTATTTTGGAATTTGGGATAGTTTGGAAATAAAAAACACAAATTCATTGCTGTCCAGTCAGTTTTTCCAGATAGTAGCCCTACAGGACACAATAGGAGCCCTGGTGTGCAGCAATTAAATGCTTGGCTGTTAGCCAAGGATAGGCATTTTGAGTCTACCAGCTGGTCCTTGAAAATCCAATGGGGTGGTTCTGTTCAGTCTTTAGGGTTGCTGTGAGTTGGAATCAACTCAGTGGCAATGGTTTTGATTTGGTTTTTTTATAGAGTTGCTAAGGAGTGGCTTGTGGATTTGAACTGCTGACCTTTTGTTAGAGCCATGCTCTTATCCACTGTACCATCAGACATCAGTTTGAAAATAACTCATTGCCATTAATTCAATTGTGACTCATAATGGCTTCGCAAACGAGAATGAAGAGGAGGGCCAGAGAGATGAGAGGAAACCAGCATTCATAATGTGTTAAAAAAAAGAAAAGCATTTCAAGAAGGAGGGAGTGATCAACTTACTGGGAGCTACAGAGAGATTAAGAGGAGAAACAAATAGTACTTATTTGGTATACCTAATGATTTTGGTATGTATTAAGTAAAGTTATTTACCAAAAAATTAACTTGACCATAGTAGACCTCTTCTCTTAGTTTGTTTTATACATGCCTGCCTCCTACCGCTAGAAGATTTTAAGGAGTCCTGGTGGTACAGTGGTTAAGCACTCAGCTGTTAAACAAAAAGTTGGTGGTTTGAACCCACCTACACCATCACAGGATAAAGATGTGACAGTCTGCTTCCTTAAAGACGTATAGCTATAGCCATGGAAACTCTATGGGGCAGGCATTTCCCTGTTCTGTAGGGATGTTGTGAGTTAGAATCAACTCAGTGGTGATGAGTTTGGGTCTTTCTATTTTGGTAATAAGAGAGGAATAAAAGGAAAGGTTAGAACCCCATGTGGCCAGATTCTTAAGACAAACTCACACACTATATTAAGCCACTCTTCCTACCTTGGAAAGGGGTGATTTAGGTGGTATGGAGAGACCAGGAGTGTTGATGGCGTGAGGGGCTCCTTATGTGGACCTGGGGAAGGGTTATAGTAATGTTCTCTAGCAGAAACTGCCAGCAGTGGAGACTGCTGACCTTTCTTTGTGGGTCCATTAAGAGTCATCAGATTCTGACAAATCATTCTTCTTTTGATTTCATTTAGAAATAAATTAGGTACTCAGTTCTGAAAATTTTGAGCCTTTCATAATTCAGAAAATGTTATCAATCTCCCCCGCCCCTAATAATGCTTGCTACCAGTACAAGGGTAAGTCTAAATGTATGGCTGGTAGGATTCCAGTTCATACATGCACAGTTGTGTTCCGAACAAAATGTGTTTAAACATGTCTCTTTAATCCATAGATGACTGCAAGATGAATTCTTTTGGTAATAAACTTGTCTAAGTAGACTACCTTCAAAATAAAAGATATTTTTTGTGCTATGGAAATAAACTATTTTGAGGTCAGGGCTAATGGCAAATTTTTAACGAAACTCAAGTGGATATCTACCCAGATCATTGAAGCGTTTTACAACAAGTTCATGGGAATGCTGCCCCACTTTTTTTTTTTTTTTAAAAACTATTCTTAGATGTATCAAACCTTTTAAGGCAGACTGAGAAGACCTCAAAGATGAGCCAAGGGAGAGAAGAATGCTCAGAAGGTTATGATGACTTTTTTGGCATTCAAAAGGGATAATCTTGACAGATGTTGTTGAAGGATGCAGGAAGTTTTCAGAAAATTTAAAAACTACGTTGGTGAGGAAAAGTCCAGGAAATTTGCCCCAAGGAATTTTTTTTCCCATTGGGAATGGTGTACTTGCTCATTCTTAGGGGTGGCAATGACTGTCCTATGAGAAATTAGTTGGGAAACCTTTACTCCATCCAGCCTACAGCCATGATCTTTCCTCGTAAGATGTCCTTTTGTTCCCCAAACTCAAGAGAATAGTTAACAGAAACCTAATTTGAATCCCTTGAGGATACCAAAATGGCAGCTTTGTTGTGGTTTAAACTGAAGGACATAGAATTCTTCTGGCAAAGAGTAGAGAGATGGAAACACTGTCTTCAGAAGTATGTAGGCATAGATGGAGAATATGCTGAGAAACAAAAGCTTCACATTTTGATATTTTTGTTTAGTAGAGGTTTCTGTGATTTTATAGTAATACTTTTTGATTTATCCTTACATATTCTTGGGCCACATTAAAAAAAGATTTGAGTCAGCGTAAACAATCAAGTAAAGCAGGATATTAAAACTAAAATAAGAAAAATTTTAAACAAGGAGTCACGGCACTTGGCTGGCTTGGCTTGGCTCAAGAGTTCTGTTAAAAATATGAAATTACTGTGCTGGAATGTTAAAGTTTTTATACTCTAGTCAAAAAAAGAATGCATGTTAAGTATGCTGTGCAACAAAGGGGACTACTTTCTTGCCCTAGAATCGTGTAAATGTCATTGATGTGAACATGCATCAAACAGTTATTTCAGTAAAATTGTCTAGTTTTTAGACTTAACCAGTTCTTCAGTTGTTGGGTATCTGCTCAGTCTGCTTGCTAAAAGCAGCAGTTGTAACAAAGTAGAATTATTTTCTCTCTCTTGTGTTTTAAACATGAGAAGTATACAGTTTCTTAACGAAAGTTCTGTGTAAATTATCTCGTAACTGGATAGATAGTAATAAAAAGTATGAAAACTTTCTGTGATACAGACTGGTGAGTGGCCTACTGTATGCCCCCTATGCAACATGAATAAGTACATTTACAGAGTTCCTGCTAGATTTTTGGGCGGTTGCTGTGGAAATGTTCCGCTCTGTAATTGACACTTTTACAATGCTCCAGATTCTATCAGTAGTCATTCTCTTTTTTACTTGATAGTTTTCCTAGCTTAGTTACTTACCTTCAGGAGAGTCTTGATTGTAAATGTTTTATGATAATCGATGAATTACATTGATGATATGGTCTAAATGAGAATTTTTTTATTTTTTATGGATGTCAACACAAGTAGATCTAGACAGTAACATTGCCATTGGCTGAAATGGTTGACATTTACATAAAATAGGAATAAATAAGTATATAGAATAGGAATAAATTTAGTTTGGAATAGATGAAATTGAGAAAGGACAGCTGAATTAGTAAAACATCTGTCATACCAATGAAATCTGTGTGTATGAAATGATACGATATCTGCCTTTGTTGTCAAAATAATCTGGGGTGAGGATGCAGAGTGACTAGGCCAGGAGTGTTGATAAAATTAATTGTGAGTTGATAATTGTTGAAGCCAGTGACAAGTCTTGGGTGTTCATTATATTTTCTTAGTATATATACTTGAAAGTTTTGTAGTAAAAAGACTAAATCTTTAGTTACTAGTAGCAGTTTATAAAAGTGAGTATAAAATCTAAAGCTTTATTTGCAAATGTTCACATGGTAAAAAAATTTTGAAATTAGTATTTGCCAAAATTTAATATGATGTATGGAGAATGAGAGCAAGTTTTGTTTCCAGTAAGTTAAAATAACTTTATGTTCAGAGGACATTATTCCATTAATTATAGGGAGTTAAAATATGAAAGAATGCTAGTATTAAAAAAAACAAACTAAAAATAATATGCATAGAAATCCTTTGCCAAGTTTATTGTGTAGTTATAAAATAGCTTACATTTAACATTTTAGTTAGAATGCAGCTGTTTTTTTCTCAAATTCAGTATTTTTATTCCACTTAAAGGTCATTTTTTTCTTTATTTTTTGTATAATGCGTTGTAAATATGAAGATATATTACTTTAAGTTCAGGTCAGGCCCTTTAGGAGACACAGAGGAGATTTCATAAATTGTGTGACTGTGAATTACGAGCTGCATGAATGCTGGCCTTTGTAGGTCAAAAATGCCCAGAAATTGTTAATTTTATATGATTTATCATAAGTAAAATGACCTCTTTAGTCTTTGTTCAAAATCAAAATCAAAATACAGACTACTGGGTTTACTTAAACTCTGTACAGAGTCTATCCTTTGGGAAATAAATGGAATTTAAATCTATATATTAGAGATCATATTGACTCTAAATATGAGATAAAAGCATAAATTCAAAATAAACTGTTACAACAGTAAGACCTTAATCCTGTTTAACTTTTTAAGTCCTTCTCTCATAACCCAAAGGATTATCAACAAGGGAATATTAAAGAAAAAAAGTATTGGGGGTATTCGAGTAGATAATACTTAGAATTATCAGCCCCTCCCCCCCCTTTAATTGCTCAAGAGAACTCTTAAAAGACATGCAGATGCTACTTTAGGATATCTGAGTGTTAGAGGCTGCAAAAGTAAACTCTGAATCCTTTTTCCATTCTGAGCCTGGTTGGTTCTTTATGCAGCTCAGATATTCTCATAGATATTCTCACAATTTATGATCAAACAGCTTATCACTCTAGCAGTGCCCCTGGAAAAGCAGACAGTATTGACAGAGGAAAAACATAATTTTAAGGTCTGAAAGAGAATACCAGTAATGTGAGAGAATTCATAGGGCAAAGAACAGATGAAGAGATTAGTTATAGCTTCTGTTTCTTGGTCCTTCTTTACTCTCCCCCTTTTTCTTCTCTCCTCCAACTGTATTCCCTTGTGGCATTCTTATCCAGCTCCTTATCACTGACTGACATCACCTATGGGCTGGTTTACTCCCAGATTAGTGTCTCCTGATTCTAGAGTCATTATTTAACATGCAAATAGACTGTGCAGCCAGATACCTGGTTAAAATTCCAGCTCCATCACTTAACAACTGCAGCACTAAGCATGTTGTTTAAGTTCTCTGTTTCTGTCTCCTTGTGTATCATTGAGTGAGTGATTATTTATAAGCACTTAAAATAGTGACTGGTGTGCCGTAGTACTGCTTACTGAGAGTTGGTAATCAAGGTCGTTGAAATTCCTGAAACCTGTTTTTGAGTATAAAGATAACTCAGATTTACTACAAAACGGATTTTTTTTGACTTTCTTGTTTGCCTTTCCATGGTAATAACTGACACTAGCATCATTTGCGTAGTTGCTTATGCCGAAAACTTAGATGTCTTACTGATGTGTGTGCGTGTGTGTGGGCATGTGTGCACACATGCACTTTCATCCTCTGCTTCTAACTCTCTGCCATTCTGTCTTCAAAATATCTCTTTTATTTGTCCACTTCTCCATCACAGGTAGTCATATTTCATGTGGACTGGAATATCCCAGCTCACTTTCTGCTCCATCATTGCCCTAGGATCTGCAAAAACATTATTATAAAGGTTTTGTAACCCCTGTGTTCTTAATACTTGTGAGTAGCTGTTCAGAAAATACAACCCACGTCTCCTGCCGTGATCTTTGAGACAGTGCATGATTGGATCTCTCAGCAGTGTCCTCTTGCTCCAAATTTCTGTGTCAGCTTTCTTCCAGCCAGCTCCTTAAACATGCTAAGCTTTGCATTCCCCTCTATACAGATGTCTGTCCTCCAGAATATTTACAAACCTATTACCCTCTCATCGATCAGATCCTTGCTCAAGCATGACTTCATAAAGGACCCAATCAAAAGTAACCACATAATAGAAAGTCACTTTGTGTCTTTGTGTCACATCGCTGTTGGGTTTCTCATATCCCCTGTTTTATTCATTATTTTTTATCTCCTTCCCAGTCTCAGTGTAGACATTTAAGACTTGAGATTAAGGACTTTGTTAGTCTAACTAGATATACCCACTTGTATCTAAGTGTGTTCTTGAACAGAGCCTGGCATATAGGTTAATGAATGTTTATTGAATGAATGCCAAATAACGCAGTGGACAATTTTGGTGGTAGGCAGCACTGGTGATATTTTACACATGTTAACACGTAAGGGATGAAAGTGCACCCCTTTTGCTACTTATCCATATTCACTAAACCAGTGAGTGGTAGCAACAGGACTTGAACTGAAATTCTTATGTACTGCATCACTTTCCAGTATGTGTAGTTGGGGATAGGTCCAGACCAATACAACAAGTAAGAACAGTGTTTAACACGTAGAACATACCTGAGGTGCCTTTGGAATTCTTTTCCATTTCAGGTTTCAGTGGAAGGTCTAAAGAAGTACCAAGCCAAAAAAAAAAAAACCTGTTGCTGTCAAGTTGATTCTGACTCACAGTGACCCTATAATAGTACATAGTAGAACTAACTGCCCATAGGGTTTCCAAGGAGTATGTGGTCAATTTAAACTAGCAGCATTTTGGTTAGCAGCTATAGCTTGCTGTAACTCTTAACCACTGTGCCACTAAAAAGGTATAAGTATTAGTGGCACAGTAGACTAAAAGTTTTCTCATGGCACAGTGGATGTGTGCTGGGGAAAAAAAGCCAAACTCTGATTCTGGCTCATAGTGACCCTATGTGACAGAGTCCTAGGAGCAGCTAATAGATTGCAGACACCCACCTTTTGGTTAGCAGCCGTTCTCTGAGGGACTGAAAAGCTTCCAACCCTAGGACTCCATGAAGAAGCTTGTCTGTCGCTATAGGATGCGTCTGACATGTGACTTGGCCTAGCCCAGGCTACCATGGTACTGTGGTAAGAACACAGGAAACAAGCTACTGAATGTGGGCATGAGTGATATACTGTGCATGGCTGGTGCATACTGGGACAGTGGGGAATCTGAAAAGAGAACAGTCACAGTCTCCTCTCCAGAGCTCAGAATCCAGTGGCCATTGTGTTTGATGATTTGCAAACAACTAAAGAAGGCAAAATTTTAAATATTATAATAAAAAAGTTTGGAAAGGGATGTCCAGAAAGGAGTACAAGAACTAAAGATAAAAAAATATTGAAACATTTTAATGTTGTTTAATTAGGAGAGTTTTGTTTTAGGTATTTCAGAAGGATTGTGGTAATTTTTTCTTTTTTCCATAATGATGGAAAATAGGGAGCAGAGATTCATTCTTCTGTGTGCTGAGATTTGAAACAGGCTACAGAGAAGAGTATGTAGGTGTGAAGTTATAGGGCTTACATGTCTGTGTATATGTGGTTAATGAGAATGAGGCAGACAAGATATACTTGAACTCTGATGTTTTTTATATGAAGTAAACATCACTAACTTAAAGAAAACTGTGGTATTTCTCTGTGTTATTAAAATAACAGCATCATTTCTGGTGACCCTTTGCCTGTAGACCAGTTGTTGATTTACAGCAAGAAGGACATAAACTGTATGTGTGTATCTGTAGGAACTTCAGAGTTGACACTGAGGCAGCTGTTCAGATGTTGCCTTTATTTGAATTTTTTGAATAGACAGTATTTTCACATTTTAAACATCAAAAAGTATGTAAAGATATGCAGTATAAAGTCTGTAAGCCCTTAGTCCTTTTGTAGCCTAGCTGGTTTTGGTTTTTTTATCCTGACAGAGAACTTTGATGCATGTACAAGGTGCTGTATATTTTGTATGTATTTGTTAAGGAGGCCTGCTTGTCTTCTTTTTGTAGGTAAGTCATAATATGAGGCGTATTTTTCAGTGACTTACTACCCCCTCCCCCAAAAAATATACTTCACAGATTTTTCCAGTCACCAGGAGCTTAGTTTTTCATGTTACATCTGCAAGACATTCTTTTCTTTGGTGCATATTTTGTGATTATTCAATCAGCCTGTTACTGATTGATTTATCTATGTAAAAAAATTTTTATTTTTTTCAGTTCTAAATCATGATTACTCCCCCAGCTTGTGTGTGTATGTCTGTCTATCTGTTTTACGTCCTTGGTTTAGTGTTTTAGTCAGCTGTCACTTCCTCACGGAAGCCCTTCCTGACCCTTGATGTAAAGAGCCTGCTGGGGACTTATACTGTAACTTTCGACAAGCCCTGGTTTTTGTGTACTGCATAGCAGTTTCACGTTGGTGCATATTTTTGTTTGCTAGTCTGTTTGACCTCTCCTGCCTACTCTTTGGACCCAGAGAATGGTCTTCTTTGTCTCTGTGCTGTCCTCAATACTTGGAACGTTGTGCTTAATCATAGCATAAGTGCCCTAAATCTGAGTGTGATAGAAGTCAGAGTGTTTTATGTTGTCAAATAAAAAACAAACACAGACTTCAGTAGGGAGAAGCTTTATTTAAAAAGGAAAAGAGGAATAAGAAAAGTGATTGCTGTAGTAGTGGGGAAGAGAAACCAATAGGGACGACACTCAGACCCTAAGATCCTCAGGCATCTCAGAGTTACCAGAAAAGACACTTTGTTTTCTTTTGTAGAGACTGAGGATGGTAGACAAGGGTAGTAAAGAAGTGTGAGACAGTGGTGTGAGCTATGGCATCATCCGCTGGTAACTCAGGATTTCACATGGAGGCCACCATGTTCTCCCAGAGGGGCTCTTAAAAGGAGTTCTTGTATTACCTGTGGCTTAGGGTGAGCCAGAATGTTAAGGGACCTGGGGGAATCTTGACCAACGTTCGGCAAACAGGCACTTTGTTTCTGATTGCCAAGTATATGAACCGTGTAATGATTGGTTACTTATTTATGAGGCAAGAAATGGGAATTTCTCAGTTTATGTTACATGTGTGGGAAGCAAGGTTATTCGCAACAAGCTGTTTTCCTGAATACATAGGGTGAGGAGATTTAATTTTCTGTTTTCTAGTATTGCAGAGTTCAGGTAAAATTCAGTAACAGTACTGCTCATGTTTCCTAACTTCTGCAGAGGAGTCCACCTTTTGTCCTGGAACACTAACCTTCCTCCCGTCTGCCCCTGTCTAGCCCCCTGTGCTGTCCGGAACCTGCAGGACTTGGCGCGTATTTACATCCGCCGCACGCTTCGGAATTTCATCAATGACGAGATGCAGGCCAAGGGTATTCCTCCCAGGGCACCCCCAAAAAGGAAGAGAAAAAGAGTGAAGCAGAGAATTAACACCTATGTGTTCGTGGGTAACCAGCTCATTCCACAGCCTCTAGACAGTGAGGAGGATGAAAAAATGGAAGAAGATCACAAAGAAGAGGAGGAAAAGGAGCACAGTGAAGCCACGAAGCCAGAAGAGCCTCCTCAAAATCTGCTGAGAGAAAAAATCATGAAATTGCCCCTCCCTGAGTCTTTAAAAGCTTACTTGACATATTTTAGAGAAAAATAACTTAGGCCAAGAAGAAAGAATGCCTACTGATTTCTGTAGTCTTAAAGATGTAGCATTCATTAGGAATTAAAAGAGAATATTTCTTTCATCAGAGCAAATTATAGTGGGGAAAAAAGTATAACTTGTTTCTGTCTTAGTAACAAAATGATGTATCCAGTGATTGAGAAGAATCCCTTTTATAAAATCTATTTTTCTTTAAATCTTGGGAAAATACAGTTTTAACTCAGAGTGATTTCAAAGTAGAATGCAATAGTCAAGACTTTGTGTACTGTAAATCTTTTTCTGATTCCCTACAGATTTGTAGTGGTGAGGGTTAAATTTAATTTTATATAAGATGAAATAATTGTTAAGCATATATAATCTGATTTAAATTGTAGTTGTTTGCATTTCCTGTAGCAAAACTTTCTTACCTAATAAGGAAATCAAACGCTTTGTAGACCTGTTTACCTTAATTTTGTTGCAATCACTATTGCTGAGTTGCTATAGATATATTCCGGGCAATATATAAGTGCAATAACAATACAGATATTGAATAATTTAGCTTTAAAAAAAAAAAAACTGAGTTTCATGGACTTCAACCGCCCTGCTACTCTTGCTTTTGAACCTATTGCCGAAAGATAGAGGAAAATAACTGCTTCTCTCATAGAGATTTTAAGAGCACATCAAGTGAATATTAAAGTGAAAAGTAAAGTATGTACTTAATTCAGCTCATAATTTTTATGGACCTTTGTGTTTTCAGTATTTATAAATAATGAAATTATCTTACTCTCTGGAGTTTTAAACGATGGTCCATTTAGGATTGTTTTTCCATAGTCCACTGTGTAAAGTGTAGTTTAAGCACCATTGTTGTCTGTTGCTCTCTCACTGGCACAGACTGGGCAAGAGCAGTGCTGGGTAGCAGGACCCAGTGCATTTGTTCAGCAGATACACATTAACATCTGAATATTTGTCTTTGTCAGGGTAGGACTGAGCAGGCCACCATTTGCTTTGTAATTCATCTTTCTAGCATAAGAAATGTTCATAGGAATTGTTTGTAGCTGTTTTTTGGTTTGAAAATGGCTCAGAATCACAGTATAATCTTTGGGACCTACACTGTGCTCATTTAACTTCTTCCCATACTTTCTTGAGTTTCTTATGGTAAAATTACAATAGTTTTCATTTTTCACTTAGTATCACAAACTGTCCATCATTTTAATTTTAGTTGTAGTTTTTCCATAAGTAGTTTCCATTAGTAGTTTGCTTTTTTTTTTTGTTTCTGAGTAGGGCCTGGAAACCGTTATTCCTTGTGAAGAAAGTGTACACTGTAACATGCTTACTACTTAGCATTACATGGATTATATGTATTTTAAAGAGAAAAATAAGAGAATTACCACTTACTACCACCAGCATCTTTATTACAACATTTGATCAGATTTGCTTCAAGGAAACCCAGTCTGAAGTGATGAAAACATTGTGATATCTCTTCAGAATTCAAATACTGGTAATGCTTAGGTGATTTTAAAGCTCTCAACGGTAATAATTCCATACAGATAAAAGCAAGCATTTGAAGTATTGTAAGCATCAACTGTTCTTAAGTAAATGAGAATGTTTAAGTAATGTGAAAAGTAATTTCATGGAAGGTATTTGTTTTGTACCAGTGCTGAAGGGTAGGAGATCCCCACCCATCTTCTAGGTGACTAGTAAGTTGTTAGTAAGAAATGTCACATCTTACTTCTGTTGAGAAAATAAGTTAATTTCATTTGTTTCAAATATTTTAGTTTTTAAGTTTGTTTTACAGGTTTAATCTTGAGTTCCTGCTGCCCACATATGTTTATCTAGAAAATCCAAGGACTTAACACCTTAACTGCCCCGTGCCCGCATTTTTTCTGTTGCAGCTGGTGTCAAGATATATAAAGTACAAATTCTTAAATGATGATTTTACTATTTAGGAGAGAGTTTTTGTTAAGGATAATTTTAAGATTGACCTTTTCACACTTTTCGTTCTGTTTTCCTTAGCAAAGTATACAATAGATACATATTTTTTGTCATTGAAATGTATCTTTTGTGATTTCAGATGCAGTCATTTTACAGTTGACTTTAAATAAAGAGGTAGAAATGAAAACCCAAGTTGAAAGCCCTTTTATCTATTAGTGGGATATAGTAGATGCACTAAAAATAATTTGGGCCTGTGTTTGATTTCTAATGATTCCATGTTTACTTGAGCATAGGAAATTACACTTTTGAGGTAAAGAATTGGCCAATAGAGATGAAGTAAAGTTAAAATGATAGGTGATAAAAGTTTTTGATTTTACAGCCAGGAAAAAACAATAGAAATCACCTAGTTTAGGCCTTTATTTTGCAGATGAGAAAGTAAGCCTAGAGAGTAGAGAGGTACAGGGCTTGCCCAAGTCACATAGCCAGTTGGGGACAGGGCCTGAAATAGCATACAGCAGCAGATGAGTCCCAAAGTTCTGTGGCAGCACTATAGCTACTAACAAGAAAGTAATTTCAATTAGTCCTGCATATTGGTAGAGATTTTTGGTGATAGTATTGTTGAAGAAAAACCACATACATTCAGGTTAAAATAAAACACAAAAAGTGTGTCATTGTTGCTTTCTGGTCTCTGAATTGATACTAGCAAGGCCTGCTGTATCATGGAAAGCCTTGGAAAACTGTATTAAATAAACAGTTGCATGCAATTAAAACATCATTCTTCAATGGCCTGGCTTTTTTCTTCTTTATTGTTAATTTATGTAGTCTCAGTACACTTATGGGTATATCCTGAGATTCGGTGTATAATCTGTATTTGGACGTCTCACTTTCTTCTCACTAGTAAATCTCCGTACTGTACTAGGGTTTTTGTTTTTTAATTATTAAATATTGAGTAGCTATTAAAGGATATTTAGAAACTATGAAAAATTCAAAGAACAAGAAAGCCGTGTACATGTCAGTACATGGATGTAGGTGCAGCATTACCTCTGTGTGCCTCTTCTAGAGCTCAATGTCTCCCTCTTCAGGGTAACCCTTTTGTGTTCATCATTATCTTACTTTTTGGTGTATTTTTGCCCTGTGTGTTTTTATCTCTAAGAAATCATGTTATTTGGCCTTATATATGTTGAACTTTGTGTAAGTGGGATCGTACTATATGTATTCTGCGGTTGGGTTTTCATTCCACATTAGCTTTCTGAGACTGACCCATATGATACATGTTAACCTTCACTGAGTGAATGTCACACTTGAACATGTCTTTCTTTCTGCTGATAATGGACATTTGTCGTTCTTTCAAACAGGTCAGTTGTGTGCTGCTTCCACCTGTCTCATGGCTATACCTGTGCAGTATCTTCCTAGACCATGTATGTAATGGTAGAATTACTGGGTCATAAAATATGTTTATATTTCCCTTTACTAGGTGATGTAAAACTGTTTCCCAAAATAGTGAACAGTGTTCCTTCCAACATCGTTAATATGTTTCATTGCACATCTACATCTGCACTTGATGTTTGTGATTTTTGCCCATTTGGGAGTGTAAAATGGTAGAGGAGTTTTGTTACTTAATAAGCATAGTTTTCAAATCTTTATTGGTTTTTGGTTTCTTTTGTATAAACTCAAGTCTTTTGTTAAAAAGTTTTTGCTGGGTAGTTTCTTTCTGAAAATTGATTATGTAGTTTGGATTTTAATCTGTTACCGGTTATATGTGTGTAAATATCTTCTCAGTTTGTAGTTTCTGTTGGTCTTTTTATGGTATTCTTCATTTTTATTGTGTCATGTTCATCTTCCCGTCCCCTCAATTCCAAGGTCATGAAAATACGGGTTTGTATTTTGTTACAAAAGCTGTATGATTTTTAACTTTCACATTTAGGTCTGAAATATACCTTAAATTGCTCTTTGTGGTGAGAAATAATGGGGCAGTTTCTTTTTTTGCTGATAAATCGTTTGTTCTAACACCATTTCCTAAGATGTTCCCTTTTCTTCCTTGGATCCATCATAAATTAAGTTTTCATATGTTTGGGGCTGTGTGTATAGGTTTCTTTTTTATTAGTTCATGCAACCCTGGGCTAACAATACAGTTTTGCTTACTGTACATTTACAGTAAGTTGATTTGGTAAGACAGGTACCTTCAATGTAAGTTTCAGAAATTTCTTGACTTTTCACAGACTTTTAGCCTTTCATGGAAATTTTAGAATCAATTTCTTAGCTTAGACACACACACACACAGACAGACACGTGCGAGTGCACGTGAAACCTTTTGGGATTTCCTTTGGAATCACATTGAAGTTAGAGATCAGTTTATGGAATAACTGATACATACTGTGGATATTTTATGTTTTCAATGCCAGTATATCTTTTTTTTAAAAAAAAATTCTTTTTGTTAATCTTTGTATGTTGTTTAAATCCAACACTTGATTCTTTTGGGTTTTCTACATAAACAGTCATGTCTTTAAATACAGTTTTATTTTTTACTTTCATTTTCTTATTCTGCCAAGTGTGCTGATTTAAGCTTCTAATACAATGCTGAATACACGGAATGAAAGTGAATGGCTTTTTTTTTTAATTACCCTTACGTAGTCACTTTTAAAAAATACGTGGCCCGACATGCTTCTGTACTATCTCTGTATGCATATATATGCACACACACACGTGTGTATGTATATACATGCAATTATTATTAACTGAAGTCCATAATTTACATTAGGGTTCATGTTTTGTGTTGTACCGTCTTGGAAGTTTTGACAAATTGTGTCCACCATTACATTATTGTATACAGTTATCATTATGTAAATAAGTATATGTGTATGTATATGCATACAGAGATATATAAAGATATATATATATGCATGTATATATAAACAGTGGTTAAGTGTAGTATTCTGTATATCAGCTGAATGTGAAGTTTTTTCTAATAGGCTTTATTAATTTTTAGAGTAGTTTTGGTTTACCAAAAATTGTATAGAAAACAGTTTTCGCATGTTCCTTCTTCGCCTCTACAGAGTTTCGTCTATTATTTACATTAAGATGTAAATAATGTGATGTATTCGTTACAGCTGAATCAATACTGATACAATTATTAACTCAAGTCCATAGTTTACATTAGTGTTCATATTTTGTGTTGTACCATCCTGTGGGTTTTGACAGATTGTGTCCACCATTATATTATTGTGTAGTTACAGAGCCCCTCAGATGTCCTGTTCTCAGACTACTTCTTTCTCCTGCACCACATTCTACTCTTGGAAACCACTCATATTTTTATTATCTATACGATTTTGCCTTTTTCAAATGTTACATAATTGGAATCATACAGTATATACCTTTTCTAGACTGGCTTCTTAGTAATATGTGTTTCAGGTTCATCACTGCCTTTTTGTGGCTTGATAACTCATTTATTTTTAATATTACTTCATTGTTTGGATGTACCACAGCTTGTTGATCCATTCACCTATTCACAGATATCTTGGTTGCTTCCAGTTTTAGACAGTTAAAAGTGCTACAGACACTCATACACAGGTTTTTATGTAGACATGTTTTCAAGTAATTTGGGTAAGTATTAATTAAGGACTGTTGTCATTTGTTAAGTTTGTGTTTAGACTTTGTAAGAAGCTGTTAAGCTGTTGTCCTAAGTGGCTATACTATGTCATATTCCCACTAGTGATGAATGATAATTTGTATTAATCCACATTGTTTGTAGCTATTGGTACTGCCATTGTTTGGGATTTTAGCCACATTAACAGGGTATACAAGTCTGAATCAACTCAATGGCAACAGGTTTGGTTTCGTTTCATAGGTGTGTAGTAGTCTTCCATTGTTTTGGTTTGAAATTATCGTATGAAGAAATGCTGGCAGTGTAACAGTTAAGTGCTGTGGCTGTTAACCGAAAGGTTAGAAGTTCAGATCTACCTAGCACTCTTTGGAAACTGTGGGCAGTTCCACTTTGTCTTGTAAGATGTCTTTGTAAAATGGAATTGACTCAGTGACAGTGGGTTTGATTTTTTTGGAATGACATAATGCTGAACATTTTTTCATATAATTATTTACTGTATATATATTGTCTTTGGTGTGGTGCTGCATCAGATCTTTTGCCCTTTGTATAATTGGATTGTTTTCTTTGTACTGTTGTGTTTTAAGAGTTACTTGTATGTTGTGGGAAACCTGGTGGTGTAGTGGGTTAAGTGCTACGTCTGCTAACCAGAAGGGTGCCAGTTCAAATCTGCGAGGCACTCCTTGGAAACTATGGAGTAGTTCTACTCTGACCTCTTGGGTTGCTATGAGTCAGACTCAGCTCTACATTGGTGGGGCTTCTGCTTGTATGTTTTGAGTAGAAGTCTTTTTTCATGTTACTGTTTTACAGTATTCTCTCCCATTTTACTATACAGCTTATTTCTGGCCTCTGTTCTATTCCATTGATCTATTTGTATGTTTCTTCACCAGTAGCATACTATGTCAGTAAGTCTTGAAGTCAGGCACTGTCACTTCTTCATCTCTGTTCTTCTGTACTGTGTTGACTATTGCAGATCTTTTGATTTTGCATATAAGCTTAAAGTCAGTTTGTTGATATCCACAAAGTAACTTGTTGGATTTTTGATTGGAAGTGTATTGAATTTATAGGTAGAATTTGAGTGAATGTAACATCTTAATAATATTGAGTCTTATTTGTGAACATAGACTATTTCTTCATTTTCTTAATACTCTTAAAATTTTTTTCATCACAGTTTTGTAGTTTTCCTCATGTAGTTCTTATGTGTGCTTTGGTAGATTTATACTTAAATATTTTAATTGTGGTGCTAGTGTAAATCATGTTGTGTTTTTAATTACAAATTCCAGGAGTCCCCTTCAGGTATATAGGAAAGCAATTGACTTAACCTTGCATACATTGTGTATAGGCCCTGGTGGTATAGTGGCTGCTAACCCAAAGGCTGGTAGTTCGAATCCACCAGCCACTCCTTGGAAACCCTAGGAGGGAGTCCTTCTGTGAGTTGGAATTGACTTGATGGGAGTGAGTTTGGTTTCGGTTTTTGTACATACTGTATTAACCTACAGCCTGGCTGTAATTGCTCATTAGTTTGTCTTAGGCTGGGTTAGAGGCACAGTGATTAGGTGCTCTACTGCTAACTGAAAGAGCTGAGGTTTGAGCCCACCAGCTATTTGCAGGAAATAAAATGGCAGTCTGCTTCCATAGAGATGACAGCTTTGAAACCTTATAGGGCAATTCTACTCTGTCCTGTAGGGTTGCTATAAGTTGGAATAGACTTGGTGGTAATTGTTTCCTCTAGAAAACAAAACCTGATGAAGTGTATGTATAAATATATATAAACAAACCGCAGCCTATTCCATTGAGAGATTGTAACTCATAGCAACCTTATAGAACAAAGTGGAACTGCCCTATAGGGTTTCCAGGGAGTGGCTTGGAGATTTGAACTGTGGACTTTTTTCTAGCAGCTGAACTCTTAATCACTGCACCAGTAAAGCTCCATACAGACAGAGAGAGATTTATTTCGAGGAAATGGCTCACACATTTCTGACATCTGGTAAGTCTCAAATCTGTGGGTTGGGGCAGACTGAAGGCCTTTCATTGATGTGGTTCCAGGGGCTGACAGATCCAAAATCTGAAGGTCAGGTGGCAGTCTGAATGTTTCTCACATTCCTAGAACTGGAGGTCAGATGATGAAATAATGCAGCACTGAGAAAGACATACCCGACTTTGAAAAAGCATCCAACTGTATTATGTTGGGTGAAGGCCACCCCTGCCGAGGAACCAACTCTTTCAGCTGATTAGCTGCTCCCATCATATCACAAAATGGAAGATGATTACATACTGTCTGCTGGACCACTGAGAATCACACCCTAGCCAAGTAGACACACACTGTTAACTGTCACATAGTTTCTTAAAGATGAATTCTTACGTGTTTTATGTGAATTTTTAAAAGTATTTTTATAAAAATCATATCACTTGTAAACAAAGACAGTTTTGATTTCTTCCTGATCTTTATTCATTGTATTTTCTTTTCTTGTGTAATTTCATTAGCAAGGAGTTCGGTAAGATGCTGAATAGAGTTGGTGAGAGGAGGTATCTTTGTTTTGTTTCCAGTTTTCAGAGGAAAGCATCGTGTTTCTCACTACTGCAGTTAAGTTGGTGTTAGCTGTAGTTAGCTGCTGTATTTTTTAATAGAAACTCTGGTGGTGTAGTAGTTAGTGCTACATCTGCTAGCGAAACAGCTCAGCAGTTTGAATCTGCCCAGCGTTCTTTGAAAACTGTGGAGCAGTTCTACTCTGTCTTACAGAGTCCCTGTGAGTCGGAATCAACACAACAGCAGTGGTTTGGTTTTTGTTGAGGGAGCTTCCCTCTGTTTTCAGTTTGGTGAGATGGTGGGAGTTTTTATCATAAAAATTTGTTGGATTTTGTCAGATGTTTTTCTGCAGCTAAGCTGTGAGTCAGAATTGACTCCATGGCAGTGGATTTGGTTGTTACAGTCACGCTTTTTTTCCTTTCAGCCTGTTGTTATGATGAATTACATTGATTGGTTTGTGAATTTTGAACTAGCTTTGCATATCTGGGATAAATGTCACATTGTCATGGTATTATATTTATACATAATTAGATTCAGTTTGCCAGTACTTACTGAGAATTTTTGTAACTGTATTTATGAGACATATTCGTCTGTCATTTTCCTTTGTATTAATGTCTCTTCCTGTATCTTTATTAAGGTAATGCTGGCCTCATAAAGTCAGCTGGGAAGTGTTCTCTGCTCTTCTGTTTTTTAGAAGAGTTTGAGAAAGGATACTAGTTTTTCTTTCCCTCTTTGGTAGAATTCATTAGTGAAACCATTTAGACCTGGTACTGTTAGTCACTAATTGCTGATTTGAGTCAAGTTTTCTGATCGTGTTACTCAGATCCAGTGTAGCTTAAGTAGGGAAGGTGGTGGGGGTGAGGAGAAATTGCCTACATTATGTATCAGTTGCTGTGAGATTTTTGGCCCATCTCTAACTTTGATGATGGAGTATCAATTTCTTATAGTTCAGTTTTTGCTTTGTGTATTTTGATACTGTAATACTACATGGGAATCCTGGTGACGTAGTGGTTAAGTGCTGTGTCTGCTAACCAAAAATTTCAGAGGTTCAAGTATGCTAGGCACTCCTACTTCCTGTAGGGTCACTGTGAGTTGGAATTGATTCTGTAGCAGTGGGATTGATTGGGAATACTACATGTGTGCACTTTAGGATTGGCTTGTGTGAACCTCTTTAACAGTATGTACACACCTTCTCTTTCTTTAGTACTGTCCTTTGCTTCAAAGTGTATTTCATCTCATAATTCACGTAGTTTTTTTTTTTTGACTGTGTCGTTATTTTCAGCCTTTTTTGTATCTTGTAGTTTGTTTCTTAAAAAAAAACACATAGCTGAGTTTCTTAAAAATGAATTCTGATGATCTTTGCTACTAGAGTTTTGAAGTGTCCTGGTCGTGCAGTAGTTAAAGCACTCAGCTGCTAACAGTAAGGTCAGAAAGTCGGAACCCACTAGTCACTTTGTGGGAGAAAAAACCTGATGATCTGCTCCTGGAGAGACTTCAGCCTGGGAAACAATATGAGATGGTGATGGTTAATGTTGTGTCAATTAGGCAAGGCTGTGATTTGTAGTAGTTGGAAAAATACTATGTAGTCTTTCTTTGTTTTGTGATCTTATGTGAGCAACCAGTCATTTGGAAAGGGTGTTTCCATGGGTGTGTGGCCTGTGTCCAATAGATATGGATGTTCTGGGAAAGCTTGTTCTCTTTCTGGATCTTGTATCCATCTCATAATCCTTATTTTTGGTTCTTGGGACATAAACCAGCAGGCTGTAGGCTGACCTGCCTATTTTGTAATTGCCAGCTCTGAGAACCCTGTTAGCCACCAGCCTACTGTCTGACCTGCAGATTTGGGGTTTGTGAGGTCCTGCAGCCACGTGAGTCAGGAAAAGCCTTTAGTCTGCTAATTGACCTATGGATTTGGGACTTCACCAGCTTCCGCAATTGTGAGTCATTAACTTACAGTACATTTCCTCCTGCATTCACTTATGTGTATGTTTCTTTGATTTTGATCATCAAGAGAATGCAGACTGAGGCATTTGGTACCAAAAATCGATTTAGAGGAACACAGTCTTAAAGGATGTGTTTTCTGAATTGGTTCTCAAGTCTCACTTGTCTTAAAGGTACTGATGACTCTCACTAGTTGTAAAGAGGGGCACTGCTAATCCATGATGTGAGGTAGCAACAGAACACACAAAATATCACCACCATTAGATCAAACCCTTGTGACGGACAAAGCTCTGTGCGACTGCATATTTGATACTTAATGTACAATTTTGTTGTCTTGAGAAGTGTAAGGAAGCTGGTTGGTTGGCCCTACTTTTATTAGACAAAGTGGTAAAGGAGGGGAGCCAAAAGCTTCAAAGTGAAGTTTGTGCATCATCATCACATAAAAGATGTAAAAGTTGCTAATTGTGACTTGAAAGAAAACCTTATTTCTTGTAGTAACAGAGCTGTTGTTTCTGAAAACCGAACTCAGACTTATCTTAAGAATAGCTAAATTAGTGTTGAATTCTCAACCTTGAATGGGATCTGAAGTTAAAGTGAGGACATTGATTGGGAAGCATTGGGATCATGAAACGCTGGATGGGGATGTATGAGCAGGTATCAGGAAACTGGAAATATTGGGCCTCCAAATTCTATTGAATCATTCCTATTTGAAGTGATTACTCTGGCTTTGTTTGCTAAACCACCCTCCCCAGTAAAACCATTATCCCCCCCTCTGCTGCATCTGATGAGATTAACCCAGCTGCATCTGAAGAATCTTCGAGATGTCACCTGGGGCAGCATAGAGGGTGTTGCTTGGTGCATTGCCACAGAATGCCTTAAAAAATTTGCTGAGTATTGCTGGAACCCACTCTCACCACCCATTAAATGTTTCTAGACCTATTACTAGACTTAAAATCTCAGTGAGCCCCCAAAAGTGTAAACTACAATTATGACCAAGGAGGTAGGCTATACTCTAAAAAACTGCCTTATTTTTCTAATGTATACCACTAGAAACCTGGGAAACTTGCATAGGAATGGCTAATAAGGGTGTAGAATAATGGTGCAAGAAACATCAGCCAGAACTGTTTGGTGCAATCCCCCTAAGCACAGAGTCTTCATTCAGTGTTTCAGCTTGAGAGGTTAGGAAAGGATATAATAGTTTACATGTAGTCACTGACATTATTATGAGGTTCCTCTCCACTGACTCTTGGTCATGTTTGGGTTCTGACAGGTCAAATGCCTGGTTTTTCCCCTGTTACTGCCTTTTATTATCAATGTTTTTATAAATCTGATCTTTATCTTTGAGATTATAAACATTACATGTAAGTTTGCAGATCTGTTTTAATAAATGCGTATATAAAAATTTACAGATTATACACTCTGACAGTGATGTATAGTTGAATGATACTGGCATTTTGTTAGTTGCAGCTGTAACTCAACTTGTGGAAGGTTCTGGATTATCCTTGGGAATGGGGATAGTTTTCTAGTTAGAAAATTAGAGAAGTGGGGCCAAGATGGGGAACCTCCAACAAGAAAGACCCGAAAGAACAAGTGAATCTATCACTAGGACATCTTAGGAGCCTAGAACATCAGAGGGAAAGTTGAAAAATACAGGGAATGGAGAGTAGGATTTGCCAAACCTGACCTGCCGGGAAAGGGCTATCGCCAATGAGAGAGCTGAGCGTAGTAGTTGGAGGGCATCCTCCCTAGCAGGAGAAACTGACCAGAGAATCCACTCATGCTCTTGGTACCAGTGAAAAACAGCATGAGATCATTAAAAGCTAAGTGTTTGTGTATAACCTAATGCACACAGGTCTGAATCCTTCCCTCAGGGTAAACCTCGCTCCCTTCTCCCAGTGCTTCCTCGTCTCTTTTCTGCAGTGTACCCAGCTCTGCATGTGACACCTTTACCTGAGCTGGAGTGTAGGACTCCTTAAGCCTGTCCAGAGACATTATCTCCCTCCCTTTTCTTCATCGTGCCCATTTCTGGAGTACAATGCCATTAACTGTGTTGGAAGTAGGACTCCATAAGCTGGCCCTGAGCCAGTCTTCTAAATGCAGAGGGGAATCAATTTAAGAAACAAGGAAAAACAAAGAAGAAAAGGAAATCTGACTCCTTCTAAGGTGGAAATTCAGGGCATAAACTTTTTTGCCTAGATGCAGACATAAGGGTACACACAATCCTCACAGATACTCAGGGACAGCACTAGTTCTCTTGGTTTCTCAGTAGCTGTAACTAGATACCAGTGCCCACATCAGTCACCCCTCTAGGACAGTAGGAGAGAGCCCACACCATACAGTTGGTGAATGACTACCTGGACACCTGAGCTGAGTCAGTACAGGAAAAGTAAACAGACTCTTGGGCATGGATGTCTGGTAACAGCTCTAAGCACCTAGTGACACGGCGTTAGAGCTTCAAAGGCAACAGTAACCAAACTGTCACACACTACCAGCCTATTTGCACAGTTGAAAACAAAACAAGAAGTTAGAAGACAGTAGGCAAACATAAATACAACTTACTGATGGCTCAGAGACAAGCCAGTTTCAAATCACTTAAAGAGGTAGACCATTAAGACCTCAGAAAGCCTCCAAAACAAAGATTCAGGTATTCCAGAGGAAAAGAACCTCCTGTAATTCCTACACTTAGAATATGAAAGATTAATATTTACAGTGCTTCAAGATACCAGGAATAAGATGAAGCAAAATGTGGCAGAGCATAATGACAAATTGAACAGGCTGTAAGAAAGTGTACAGTAGCAAAAATAGAAATTCTAGTCATGAAATTTCAGAATTAGACAACTCAGTAGAAAGCCAAATGAGCAGAATTGAGTTAATGGGAGGCCAAATTAGTGAGATTGAAGATAAAGCATGTGGCAACATATTTGAAGAAAAATCAGAAAAAACTAAAAATCAAGAAACACCAAAACGTATGGGATTTTTAAACAAGAGGGATAATGCATGAGTGATGGTAGTACCATAGGTGGGCAGGGGGATAACAGAAAATCGTGGAGAGAACTGTTGAAGATAACATTGACAGCAAACTCCTTGATACTCTGAAAGACGAGAAGGTATCCAAGACATTCACTGAACTTCACACAAGGTAGGTCCCAAAAGAGAGGTGCCGAAACAATCAAACTTGGTGAAATTCAAGTTACAGAGACAAGTTTTAAAGTGGTTAGGGATAAAGTAAAACCCACCAAAGAAAAAAGGACTAAGCTTGGACTGCTCAGTAGGAACTATGCAGTCAGGAAGATAGTCGGAGGGCATACACAAAACTTTCAAGGAAAATAATTGCCAGGCAGTAATGATAACCAACAAAACTGCCTTAAAAATGATGACAAAATTGACATTTCCAGAGAAACAGAGAATTTGCAAAACCCCCCAAATTACAAGAAATACTAAAGCGAGTTATTTGGAGAAAAACAGTAATTTCAGAGAAAAATCCAAGACTGAAACAGCACAGAGCAACAGAGTATCAACCCAAATAAGGATATCACAAAAATAAAAACAGTGAAAATCAGAAACAGATGTCATTATGTAAGCGTAACAACAAAGACTTAAATGTAGAGTCAGGTGTTTTATATGGAGAGAAACTCAGAAGTGATAGAAGTTAAAAACTGGTTAAAATTTAGAAAAATAGGTGTCATGGATTGAATTGTGTCCCCCCAAAAATATGTGTAGCCATGTGGCTGGGCCATGATTCCCAGTATCTTGTGACTGTCCTCCATTTTATGGTTTCCCTAAACTGTATGTTAAAGGATTAGGGTGGGGCTGCAAATCTTTTTGTAGGATTACCTCCCTGCTTCACTGTAAAGGGGGTTTCCCTGGAGTATGGCTTGCTCCACCTTGAATCCTTTCATCTTATGAGAGAGAAAGGGACAGAGAAGCAGGCAGAGAATTGGAAACCTCGTGCCATCAAGCAAGCAGCACCAGGAGAAGAGCTCGTCCTTCAGACCTGAGGTTCCTGCGCTGGGATGCTCCCTGGACAAAGACTGATGCAGTGTGGACTTGCAGCCAACCGGACTGTGTAAGAATAAACCTTCCTTTGTTAAAGATATCCACTATGTGATATTTCTGTTAGAGCAGCCCTAGCTGACTCAAACAATAGGTAAATCACAGAAGAAGCTAGGAATCCTATGCATCAAAATAAAAACTGAGAAACATGGAGTTTCAGCAAATACAAAGCCACCAAGATTCAAAAAGATGAAAACATAGAAACGTAGAAAAGACTAGCACAGAAAATTGAGTTGAATAAAGGAATTGTCTGCAGTGCACAAAAGACATCAAAATGACAGCACTAAACTCCTACCAGTAGTAACACTGAATGTAAATGGATTAAATTCAGGAATATAGAGATGAGAGAGTGGCAGAGTGAATTAAAAATGAACAAAAAATGACCCATGTGTATACTACCTATAGGAGACACACCTTAGACTCAAGTACAGGAACAAGCTAAAACTCAACGGATGGAAAAATAAGTACCAAGCTAACAACATGAAAGAACAGAAATGACAGTGTTAAATCTGATTAAATACAATCCACCACACTGGATGTGGAAGACCACTATGTAATGGCTAAAGAAACACTAACTGCAGTGAAAACAAATAGGTCCGCAGTAATAATAGACTCAAACACACCACTGTCATGAAGAACCGAACACCTAGAAATAAAAGCTCAGTAAACACTTGAAAGAGCCTAATGGCACAATCATCCAACTTGACCTCATAAACATACATAGAACACTCCACCTAACAGCAGAGAAATACACTTTTCTAACACACGTGGAAACTTCTCCAGAAGTGATGATCTATTAGGCCACAACACTGGTCTATCTTTAACAAAATTCAAAGTAATGAAATAATACAAAACATATTCTCAGACCAGAAAGCCATAATAGTTGAAACCAGTAACAGAAAAAAGGAAAAAAAAAAATCTAAATACATGGAAACTGAGTAACATCTTGCTTAAGAACAACTGAGTTCTAGAAGAAATCAAGGATGGGATAAACAAATCCACAAATGGGAATGAAAAACATATCCTGCCAGAATCTATGGGACACAGTGCTCAGAGGTAAATTTATAGCAATAAATGCAGATAAAAGAAAGGGCCTGAATCAAGAATTATCCTTAAAATTTGAAGAAGTATAAACAGCAGCAAAATAAGCTCTTGGGCACCAGAAGAAAGCAAATAATGAAAATTAGAGCAAGGCTAAATTGGTTACAGAATACGAGGTCTGACAAGTTCACGAACTCATCCTAGAAAAAGTGCTACATACCTGTTGAGTATCACTGTCATGACCCTCGTAGTACTGCTCCTGGGAAGCTGTGCAGTGATGCCAGTGCTTAGTCCACCCTTCAAAGCAATTTTGGAGCTCGTTTGCTAGAATGGCTGTTGGAGCTGTCTTGTTACCCCTTGATGTGCTGAATGTCATCGAAATGTCTTCTCTCCGACTCGACTCGATGGCACTCGGCGGCTATATAAAGTGAGTAGGTAGAGTGTTCAATAGTTATGTGTCTACTGGCTTAAAAACTCCCCCACAAGACAGTGACGAATGAGCTGGTGGATTGTTGTGATGCAAGAGCCGTGAATTCTTGGCAGAAAAAGTTCAGGTCGTTTTTGTCTTAACTTTTTCGTGCAGTGTTTTCAGAACTTCTAGATAGTAAACTTGGTTAACTGTCCAGCTGGTACAAATTTTTGCAATGTTTTGTCAGTTCTGCTTGTTACTGGCTGCCCTGACCTCTCTTTATCTTCATTTTCTTGCTTTCTCTCCCCTCAGAAGAACATTCAGTCCGTTTGTACCCTGCCATTTTCTTCATGATATTATTCCCATAAACTTGGACTAACATGTCTCTGATTTCACTTCCACTCTTGCCAAGTTTAACAAAAAAATTAGTGTTCGTTGCTCTGATTCAAAGTCCTACCTTCTCCAGTGGCACATAAAAGCACACAACAGCAAGACACTGCCACATGTCACCCTGAACACAGATGTGATATACCAAGGTTATGAAACTGAGTTGTTTGTACAGTGCTGCCAGTGGAAGTGCATGGTGGCAAGTTTGTGAACTTATTTGTCAGACGTTATATAAAAATGATTGGAGGAATTAACAAGACCAAAAGCTGGTGTGTTGAAAGGACCAGCATCATAAACCATTGGCCAAAGTGACAGAGAACAAAAGATGAAGCAAATAACTTGAATAAGAAATGGGATGGAATATATCACAATGAACCTACTTGAAATGAAAAGAATCATAACAATACTATGAAAAATTGTACTTGAAATGAAAAGAATCATAATACTATGAAAAATTGTACTCTATTAAAAACTTAGAGGAAATGGACAAATTTTAGAAACACTCTGTGTACTAAAACTAATACAAATGAGTAGAACAACTAAATAAACACATCAGATTGAAAAGGTAATTGTGATGGATTGAATTGTGTTCCCCCATCTGTGTAGTAATTTTTTAGCTGGGCCAATCCTCGTGTAATATGTGATGTTCCTTCGTGCTGTAAATCTGGCCTTTGATGTTAATGAAGGAGGATGGGTGGCAGTTGTTTTGGTGGGGCAGGACTAAATGTATAATATTGTTTCATGCCTTGAAGCAGTCTCTTGATACAGAAAGAAGCTAGCAGAGAGAGATGGGGACCTCGTATAATCAGAAAGAAGTGCTGGGAGTTGAGTGCATCCTTTGGAAAGGACCAGTGTCCCTGTGACTCAGAAGCTACCAGTCCAGGGGAAGACTGATGACAAGGATCATTCTCCGGAGCCAGTAGAGGCAGCCTTCCTCTGGATCTGACACCTTGAATCTGGGCTTTTAGCTTACTGGGCTGTGACAAAAATCTTTCCTTTTAAAGCCATTCCTTTGTGCTATTTCTGTTAAAGCAGCCCTAACTGACTAAGACAGTAATTCAAAAACTCCCAACCCAAACTCCTCCTGGCCATAATGGCTTCACTGGAGAATTCTACCAACCTTTTAGAGAAGAGTTAGCATCATGATTATTAAAGGTATTCCATAATATAGAAAAGGATTGAATACTCCCAAATTTGTTCTAGGAAGACAGGATAATGATACACAAACCAGGTAAAGATAGCCCAAAAGAGGAAAATTCCAGACCAGTATCTCTCATGAACTTAGATACGGAAATCCTCAATAAAATTTTAGCCAAGAGAATTCAACAACATATCAAAAAATAATTCACCATAACCAAGTGGGATTCATATTAGGGGTTCAGGGATGGTTCAGCATTAGAAAAAAGTTATGCAACCAACCACATAAATGAAAACAAAGACCAGGACCACGTGATTTTATCAGTTGATACTGAAAAGGCATTTGATGGAATCCCAACACCCATTCGTGTTAAAAACTCAATAAAATAAGTATAGAGGGGAAAACCCTCTACCTAATAAGGGGTATCTGTGTAAAGACAACAGCCAACATCATCCTAAATGGAGAGAATCAGAAAGTATTCCCCTGGACAATGGAAGCCAAACAAGAATGCCCACTGTCACAATTTATTCAGTGTTGTGCTGGAAGTTCTAGCAAAAACACTCAGCAAGATAAAGAAAGGGCATCCAAACTGGTAAGGAAGAAGTAAAAAGTGCTCTGTAGATGATAATGATCTTACACTCAGAAAACCCTACTGAACTACTAGAAGAGTTCAGTCAAGTATTGGGATGTAAGATAATTGTACCAAAATCAGTTGGATTCCTTTATAGCAGCAAAGAGGCCATTGCTGAGGAAGTCACCAAATCAATATAATTTACTGCACCCCCCAAGAAAAGACTTAAGAATAAACCTAGCTAAAGATATAAAAGACCTATACAGATAAAATTACAAGATGCTGTTGCAGGAAACTGAAACAGACCTACGTAAGTGGAGAAACCTACTTTGCTCATGTGTAGGAAAAGTCAACATTGTTTAAAATGTCTAATGTACTGAAGTGATCTCTTGATACAGTGCACTCCCAATACAGATTCCAATGACGTTGCTTATTGAGATGGAGAAACTGATTACCAGCTCCACATGGATAGGGAAGAAGCCACTGGTAAAGATTTACTGAGGAAGAACAGCAAAGTGGAAGGTCTCACACTACCTGACATTAGAAGCTGTTATACTTCCATGGGAGTCAAAACAACGTAGTACTGGTACGGAAACAAATACAGTGGAACAAAATAGAGAATCGAGATACAACATCACCCAACCTAATCAGCAGCTGATGTTTGACAAAGGCCTAAACTCTGTAAACTGGGAAAAGACAATCTCTCTAACAAATGAAGTTGGTATAACTGGATACCCATCTGCTAACAAATGAAACAATACCCATTGTCTTAGGCTGGGTTTCTGGGGAAGCAAAACCAGTAACACATATATGTAGAAGGAAAGATTTATATACAAGGCAACAGTTCATGCAGTTGCAGAAGTTGAACATCCGGAGTCCTGGCACAAGCCTCATGTGGCCAGGGAAGCTAGTGAACCCAAAGTCAGCAGGTCAGAGACCACAGAGTTCTAGATCACCAGTTGTATAGGTCGGCAGATCCCCAGCTGGCAGCAAGAGGGAGCTGCAGAGGCTGGCGAACCCAGGATTGGCAGGTCAGCGAACAGGATTCTCAAGGGCCGGCTGTAAGAATTGATAAATCCAACAGCTGTTAGTTCAAGTCCAGGAACCAGATATCAGAAGAGAGCAGGAGCTGCTGGCTACGTAAGCAGGCTGGCAGTAGGTGGTGGAAGGAGGAGAGATGAGAGTTGAGAGGGAGGAAACCACCACAGGTCCTGCCCTGCCACTTAATACAGCAGTCAAACATGGGGTAACCAAGTTGGCATAATGCTGAGCACCACACCTATATTTCACCATGCACAAATAGTAACTGAAAGTGGAACAAAGACCTACATGCAAAACCTGAAACAATGAAGATCATAAAAGAAAATATAGAGACAACATCAGGAGCCGTAATACGTGGCATAAACAGACTACAAAATTTTACTAAGAGTACAGAAACACAAGAAGAGAAAAATAAATGACTGGGAACTCCTAAAAATCAAACATTTATGGTCATCCAAAGACTTCGCCATGGGAGTAAAAACACAACCTACAGACTGGGAAAGAAAATTTGACTATGATGAGTGCAATCAGCATGTAGTCTTCACAATCTGTGAGGTACTGCGTAGCCTCAATATGAAAAAGACAATCCAATTGAAAAATGGGCAAAGGATGTAAACAGGCACTGTACAAGAGAAGGCATTCACATATCCAACAGATACATGAGGACTTGCTCACATCATTCACCACTAGTGAAATCCAGATCAAAAGTACAATGAAATACCATTTTTCTCCAACAAGGCAGGTGTTGACCCCAAAAACACAAAATGATAAATGCTGGATAGATTGTGGAGAGACTGAAACTCTTCTGCCCTGCTGGTGGGAATATAAAATGGTACAACCACTTTGGAAGTTGATTTGAGCTCACCTAAAAACTTAGAAGTAGGTATAGCATATGGTTCCACAATCTGTCTTCTTGGAATGTATTCTAGAGAAAGAATGGCTGTCACAGGTATAGATACGTGGTATAGATACATGTATCTATACACAGGTATAGATACATGAACACCAATGTTTATTGCAGCACTGTCCACAATAGTAAAGAGATGGAATCAGCCTATGTGCCCATCAACAGATGAATGGATAAAGAAACTGAATTCACACAATGGAATATTATGCAGTGATAAAGAACAGTGATCATCTTAGGAAATATAAGATGGAGTCATCTGGACATTGTGCTGAGTGAAATGAGTTGCAAAAGGACAAATACGAGATCATTATTATAAGGAGTTGAGAAAAGAGTTAACCACAGAAGAAAATAATCTTTGACAGTTTACAAGGCTGGAGTGGGAGGAAAAGAGATACTCATAGATAAGGTAGTAGAGAGGACTTGGTTTAGGTTAAGGACATGACAGCATGCTGTAGAAAGGTAGTTAGCACAGGTTAATTATACCAAAACCTAAGAGGTTTTTTAAAATACAACCCATTACTTTGCAAGACAGAGTAGTAGGGGCAGGAGTCTGGGACCATGGTTTTGGGGGAACATCTACATAACTTGGTAACTTTTTTTAAGAAAATGTTCTATATCCTACTTTCATGAATGACATCTGGGGTCTGCAGAGCTAGCAAGTGGCAATGTAAGTAGCATTAATTAGTCCCAGTTCATCTGAAGCACAAAAGAATGAAAGATGTTAAAGACATGAGGAAAATATGAGCCCAAGAGATAAAAGGGGCCGTATACTCTAGATACCACATCAGCATGAGACCAGAAGAACTAGATGGTGCCTGGTCCCAATCAGTGACTGTCCTTACAGGGCACACACCATAAAGTCCCTGTTGTAGCAGGGAAAAATTTCTTGTGCAGGGCTAGAACTCTATTAAATAAAGACCAGACTTGATAGTCTGTCAGACTGGAGGGTCCCCTAAGGACATGGTCCCTGGACTCTTTGTTAGCCTAGAAGTGAAACCAGTACTGAAGCCAACTCTTTAGATGAAGTTTGGACTGTGCTGTACCTCATTGCTGAATATCACTGCAGTCAGCTTCGAAGTACTCCCCTGGGAAAGCTATGCACCTATGCCAGTGCCTAGTCGACTCTTCAAAGCAATTTTGGAACTCTTTCTGGGATGGCCATTGACATGGTGGCTAGGTGGCAAGTTCATGAACTTAATTTTATAGTTGTATGTGAGAGAGTTTTTAGCCAGTAGTACACAAATAACTGTATTTGAACACCCTCCCTACTCACTTGATCTCACCCTCAATGACTTTTACCCAAGCCAAGCCCAAGGGTAAAGGAAATATTGAAAGGAAGACCTTTTGATGACACTCAGTGCATCAAGGGTAATACAACTACAGCTCTGATGGCCGTTCCAGAAAAAAGAGTTCCACAATTGCTTTGAAGGGTGGACTAGCAGACATTGGCATTGGTGCATAGCTTCCCAGGAGGAGTACTTTGAAGGTGACCATAGTGATATTCAGCAACGAGGTATGTAACATTTCTAGGATGATTTCATGAACTTAATTGGCAGTCCATATAAGACAGAGTGATGCTCATGAAGAATGTGCTTCTTGGCCTAAATACATACATGAGGTTCTCTGAGGACCTCCTTTCCAGTGGTGAGAGGAGAGGATGGAGTGGGGACAGGAGTTGATTGAATGGATACAAGAAGTACAGATTGGGAAGGAGTGTACTATCTCTGGTTAGGCAGAGTGGCTAGAGTTGTGTGGTGTTGTGTGGGCAAAGTTTTGTATGGCAAATTGATTTGGAATGTAAACTTTCACTTAAAGCACAATGTATTTTAAAAAATTAGTGACAGCTGTTTTATGGTCCTTTTTTTCTTATTTTGTAGTTATATCTTACTGCTTTTTTCTGCCTGTTGACTGTAGCAAAAACAATCAGCTTTTGAGTCCATACTTTCAAGCAACAGAAGTCCTTGATTTGGTGTAGAAAAAACTTCAGCTAATCTTTTCACTGTAAATTTTTTGATAACATCTTCTTCATTATTTCTTTAGCATTTCTTTGCTCTTCAAAATCCGTGAAGTTCGGAAATATCAGTTCCCCTTCTTTGGTATCTGTGGTCTGTTTCACAGTAGTGTATCAAGTTGCAAGTTCAGTGTTTTACCACATGGCCTGCTTCATTATATTATCCTGACCAGATGCTTAGGGCATGTTCACGTAATTCAGCAACTTTTTCCCTGTTCTTTGCATGCATTTTCCCGTAATGCCTCCCAGTGAAATGTACCAAATACACTGAAGAATATTATAGTTCTTCCAGATACACAAACAGAAAGTTGAACAACTCTGCTTGCCACTAACACTGGATGCTTGTTACGGTACAGAATACTAAACAAGATCATGCTGTAGGTCTAGTCTGTGATGAAATCAAAGTTGTATCAGCTGTTGGGTGCCTAGGCAGTTCAGTTGTCTTATGTTGTTGGAGTTGTTACCAAACTGTCTATTACAACTTTCAACACCAAAATTGACTTAACTGTATATCAGGTCCTCACCTGCTATATGGCAGTGTGTAGAGCAGTAAATCATAAAATTGAATATCTGTAAGTGATCATCTGAAATAACAGCAAATTATGCACTGCGACATTGTATGTAGTAAATATTACTAACAAACAACACCCACTGCCACCAAGTTGATTCCAACTCCTAGCAATCATATAGAACCGAGTAAAATTGTTCCACAGAGTTTCAAAGGAGGACCTGGTGAATTGGAACTGCCAACCTTTTGGTTAGCAGCTATAACACTTAATCATTATAAGATGTACCAAAAAAAGAAAAAAGTCATAGATGTAGCTTGCCAAGCCTCAACACGTTGTAAGTCAAAGACTACCTGTCTTAGGCTGGTTTCTTTAGAGAAGCAAAACTAGTAAAGAATATAAATATATATATCGAGAGATTTCTGTCAAAGAAATGGCTCTTATGATTGTAGAGGCTGGGAATGTCCCATGTCTGTGGATCAGGATAGAGGCTTCTCCCACTTCCTGTAGCTGTAGGGCCTGACAAACACAAGATCAGCAGGTTAGATATCGACTTGTGAATATCAATGAATTCCAAGATTCGGAGGCATGACTACCTGATTGACATATTGCCTGGTAAGTCCAAGATCAGCAGGTAAACTGGTAAGTACCACAAACAGGAGACCAGACAAACAAGAGGCAGCTACAGGATTCGGAGCAAGCGAAAAATGAGAATATCTGCTTGTATTTGGATGCAGGCCACATTTCACAGAAAACTCTCTTTAAACTGATTAGGTATATCCAGTAGATTCAGTCATGGGAGTGACTACATATAAACACCAAGACTCATGGCCCTGCCAATGTCATCCCAGGTACACACCTTCTTAAACCATATATAATCACTGAAAAAAAAGACAATTATAAAGTCACACTTGGCCTAACATGGTACAACTAATATGCATACAGCTGAAAAATGCATTAGCCACAATTAATGCATTTAATACTTGAAGAAAGTGAAAATATTTGATGCACACATGCGTAGAAGAAATAGTCAATTACTGTCATTTCTGCAACTGATCACAATGACTGTAATTAGTATTAAAACTGCTTCTATCACCAATCCATATTCCCATTGTCCTCGGCTAGTACCTCAGCTGGTTATGGTTCTTTTCCTGGTTGAGTGACCCAGACCTTTCCTGAATGTTCTGGGTCACATGACTGCATTAGTAGTCATATTGGAATTGGGTTGCTGTAGTTTTGCACTGACTTTAATGACAAGGCATGGTAGTACTAAGAGAGACCTAAGGGATCCCCTGCAGTCCAGGTACACTCTTCTTTACCTCCATCATGTATTATCAGTCCGATTTCCTCTTGGTAATCAGAATCAGTCACACCAGCCAGTATGGTAATTGTCTTTTTTACCTGTTGACTGAGAGGCATAAGGAGCCCAACATGGCCAGGTGACAGTCTTAGCTTCCAGATCAGTGGAATCATTGATGTGTTTCCGGGTGGAAGTCTTCCTCTCCTTTGAACTAAGACCTCCCAGAGAACATTGCCAGAACTCAGCAAGGTATTGCCAACTGACTTGCCATAGCTGTGTCTATAAAAACCTGTCCCATCTTTCTATCAAGCCAGATGCTTCAGAATGATGGGGAGCATGATAAGACCAGTAAATTCTGTGATTATGGGCCCACTGCTGTACTTCATTTGCTGTGAAATGAGTCATTTCATAGGAGACAATATGTGTGGGATACTATGATGGTGGATAAGGCATTCTGTACATCCACGGGTGGTAGTTTTTGCAGAAGCATTGTGTGTAGAGAAGGCAAATCCATATCCAGAGTAAGAATTTGTTTCATTAAGGAGAAAAAGCTGCTCGTTCTGTGATAGAAATTGTCCAGTGTAATCAACTTGCCACCAAGTTAGTAGCTGATCACCTTGAGGGATGGTGTCATATTGGGGACTAAGTGTTGGTCTTTGTTGTTTGCTGACTGGCACTCAGTGGTGGCTGTAGTCAAGTCAGCCTTGATAAGTGGAAGTCTGTGTTGTTGGGCCATGTGTAGCCTCTATCCCTGCCATGATGTTCACTTTGTTTATGAGCCCATTGAGCAATGATGGGAGTAACTGGGGAAATAATGACTGATTTCAAAAGAATGCATTATCCTATATACTTGATTGATAAATCATTCTCTGCTGAGGTCGCTCTTTGGTCGGTATTCACATGGGATGCAAATATCTTCACTTATTTGCCCCATGTAGAGAGGTCTATCCACATACGTTTTTCCCGTAAATCTTTGTCTCCAGTTTTCCAATCATGCGCCTTCCAAGTCCCTGACCATCTAGTGAAACCATTGGCCCTGTTCATGAGTTAGTACACAGTTTCACATCTGGCCATTTCTTCTTTGAAGCAAAGTCAACAACCAGATACACTGCTCAGTGTTTTACCCATTAAGAGGATATTCCTTCACCACTCTCCTTCAGAGAGGTCTCAGAAAAGGGCTTAGTGCTGCTGCTGTCTACTTTTGGGTGCTGCCTTGCATATCACACAGAACTATCTGTAAATGACACACAAGTTTTCTCTTCCTCTGCTGGTTGATCATAGGACTTCTCCATGAGACTTTAGGTGCAGAATGAGAGAATACAATGTGACAGGAGTGCAAACCATGGTCATTTGGACCACTTCCTCGTGTAATTTGTGTCTTCAGGTCCTACTGGGCCTGATCATGTATATACTACTTCCATTTAATGATGGAGTGCTGCTCTGCACATCCAAACTTACGGCTCTTCAGATCAGACAGCTCCTAGTTTATGATGGGCAGCTCAGGCCACATGGTGACTTAGTGTTCCGTGGTTATTCTTCAGTCTCTACTGAGGTCCCAGTAACAAGCTAAAAGCTGTTTCTCAAGAGTAGTTGTCTGAAGAGGATGGTAGGACTTGGCTCCAAAATCCTAAGGGTCTGTTCTGTGATTCACTAGTAGAGGCCTGCCAAAGATTCCAAATGGCATCACCATCTACCTCTGTCTCCTCAAGCAACATTGGACCAGCCTGACCATATGGCCCAAGTGGCAGAGTGGCTTGCACAGCAGTCTAAACATGTTACAGAGCCTTCTCTTGTTCAGGTTCCCAGTGAAAGCTAGCAGCTTTTCAAGTTACTTGATTAATAAGCCAGAGTAGCACACCCAGATGAGGAATATGTTCCTTCCAAAATCCAAAGATGCTGACTAGATGTTGTACCTCCTTTTTTTGTTGTGGGAGAAGCCCTATGTAATAATTTACCCTTCACTTTAGAAGGAATATCTAGACGTGCCCCATACCATGGGACTCCTAGAAATTTCACTAAGGTGGGAAGTCCCTGAAGTTTTGTCAGATTAATTTCCCACTCTATAGCACACAAGAGTTTGACCAAAAAGTATGGAGTCATTGACCCTTATTTCCTACTAGGTTCAGTCAGAATAATGCCATCAGTGTAATGGACAATGTGATGTGTAAGGAAAAAGTGATACAGATTCCTGTGGACTAACCTGTGACATAGGACTGGAGAGTAGATGTATCCCTGATGTAGGCAAGTAAGGTGTATATCTGGCCCTGCCAGCTGAAGGCAGACTACTTCTAATTGGTTCTTCAAAACTGATATGGCAAAAAAAGCATTAGTTAGATTAATAGCTGCATACCAGGTACTTGGAGATGTATTGATTTGCTCAAACAGTGAAACTGCATCTGGAACAGCAGCTGCAATTGGAGTCACCACCTAGTTTTCCGTGATCTACTGCTCTTCAACAATATCCATCCTTTTTTTTTTTGAACAAATTACATAGGTGAGTTGAATGCGGATGTGGTGGAAATCATGGAAATCACCACCCCTGCATGCTGCAGTCTTTGATGGTGCCACCAATCTCTGCAATCCCTACAGGAATGCAGTATTACTTTCTAACTTTTTTCCTAGATAGTGGCAGTTTTAATGGCTTCCACTTGGCTTTTCCTATCATAACAGCCTTTATTTCTCAGTGGTAAAATGTAGGAGTTCTACCAGTTGCTGAGTTTAGCTGTTCCAGTTATATATTTTTGAACTGAAAAAATTATTACAGAATAGGTTCATGGATCCACTGAACCTATTGTGAGACAGATATAACCAAGAGTCCATTAATAACCTGACCACGGTATGCCTCCATTCTGACTGATGGGCCACCGTGATGTTTTGGGTCTCCTGGAATTAGTGTCAGTTCAGAGTTGGTATCCGGTAATCCCCCCACATCTGATTGTTTGCTTTTCCTCGGTGAACACTCACTCTCATAAAAGGTCATAGGTCCCTTTGGAGAAGGCTAGTAGAATGATTACCAGTAAAAAAAAAAAAAAAAAAGACAAAACTTTGCTGGAGTATCAAGAGTCCTATTAAGAGTCCTTTCTTAAAGGGACATTTCCTCCCCTTCATTCAAGGGGTTGCGGATCTTTAAACCTGCTCAAATTTGGGAATTGATTGCATCACCTTGACTCTATTCTGACAGTTTGAGTTAGACTGCTGTTCACCTGATCTAGAATTCATTTGTTTGTGCAGACTAAGTTGATATTTGGTAGATTTCCTATCTTTTCACTCCTAGGGACGCTAAGACAAGTCCACATGAATCAGACTGTTCTGGTTATTGCCTTAACTGACTCCACGGAACTTGGCTGGCCACTGCCCGCTATGGTAGCCACACCCGTCTTGTCTTTGTTGGTTGCATGTGCCACGTGAACACCGCTGCCCCCGGTCCAGTCAGCCCTGCGGTTGTTAGCTGTCTTAGTGCAGTTAGGGTAGTTCCACCTGTCAAATGTGACTTATATACAACGGTAGTCTTTAAGGAAGCCAGAGCACCCTTCACACATCTGTTCCTCACAACTGTGGTAAAAGGTGTGTCCTCAGGGTACTCCATGTGTAAGTCTGTGGGTCTAACTTGGTAAACCCATTCTAGCATGCCAATTTCTTTAAGCTTTTTGATACCTTTTTCTGTAGTATACCAAGGTCTGGTATGTCAGCGTGATGTAGTGTAGACCACCTCATAATCCATGTTTCAGGCATCCAACTGTCATGGATTGAATTGTGTGCCCCCCAAAATATGTGTAGTGACGTGGCTGGGCCATGATTCCCAATATTGTATGATTGTCCTCCATTTTGTGATTTTTCCTGTGCTGTATGTTGAAGGATTAGGGTGGGACTGTAAATCCTTTCATAGGATTACCTCCCTGCTCGACTGTAAAGGGAGTTTCCCTGGAGTATGGCTTGCACCACCCTTAATCCGTTCATCCTACAAGATGTAAAAGGAAAGAGAAGCAAGCAGAGAATTGGGAACCTCACGCCATCAAGAAAGGACCACCGGGAGAAGAGCACATCCTTCATACCTGAGGTTCCTGTGCCAAGACTCTTCCTGTATGAAGACTGATGTAATACCGGACTTTCCTACAGAGTCGACAAGGGGAAAAGCCTTCCCCTGGAGTGGACATCCTGAATTTGGACCTGTAGCCTACCGGGTTGTGTAAGAATAAACCTTCCTTTGTTAAAACCACCCACTCTGTTGTATTTCTGTTAGAGCAGCACTAGCTGACTAAAACACCAACCAAATAAATTGTTAGAGCCTTTCTTAATGTCTTGAGCTGAAACTTCAGGGAAGAATATAGGCTTAGTGGACCCATGTCAATAAACTCAGACTGATCCATCTTTATGTTTCTTGCACCATTATACCACATTGTTAATAGACATTCCCACACACATTGCCCAGCTTTCTGTACATTTTAGAAAAGTTAAGCAGTTATTTTGGAATTGAGTGTATTTCCTCCTGGATCACACATTGTATTTCTCCTTTTGGGCCTTGCTGGGACTTAAGCTTAGTTATGGTTCTGAAAGCTAGAGCTGGTAGTGTGGACTTGTTTGGAGAATGTTCAACATTATATAGTAAAGCATCTACCTCGAGTGATGCTCAAGGTAATGCCTCAGGCAAAGGATCTTTAGACACAGCTTGACTAGGGCTAGTACCATCATGTGAGACTGGAGGGGCCAATGATTTTTCTCTGCAGGGAAGCTTAGCAGACAAAGATGAAATAATTTCTTCAGATGAGGTTAGTTCCACTGGTGGGAGTGATTTAACAGAATTTATGGGCTGAGTATCCCTAGCTTCCTGATTTTCTGCCCATATGTCCCCATCTTAAGTTTCAGGATCACGTTTTATCCCCGAAAAGTACCTTTATTTTCACTTCAGACATCTGTTGAGGTTGGCAATTGAGCTGATGTTATGATTGAGCCACTCTTATGATAAGACTTTGTGTTTGGTTTTTGGCAGTTTCAGTTCTGTTAATATGAGAAATAAAGCTTTCTTTCAAAGTACAAGTGGAAGCCTTCCAATCATTTATTTTTTTGCTATTTTTATGAGTTTTATTGTGACTTAAGTACAAGTTTGCAATCTATATCAAGTTGCCATATAGCACCCTGAACTGTCACCACTATTTTACCCTGACTGGTCTCCCTTTCCTACTCCAACCTGTGACAGCACACACCCCTTTTCCTCTGGAACTTCTTGTGGCCATTTGACCAAGATCTGCCCCCTACCCTATCATCTCACCTTCAGTGATGAGCTGCTCAGACAGCCTTGTGTATATGTTTAAGTTCAAAAGTTTGTTCACTCCGTGTTTGCTCCATGTTTTGTGTAGTCCAGTTCAATCTTTGGAGAGCTGGCTTCAGTACTGGATGCATTTTGGGGTTAGAGAGCCAGGGCCATGCTCCTAGGTTATCCTCCAGATTTATGGATCATTGACTGTGGTCATTTGGCAGAGTTCTAGTTCTGCCCTCTAATTCTTCTACTGCTATGTCAGGGGCTCCATACTGTGTACCCCATCCAGGCAGTCATTGATGGTGGCCAGACACCATCTAGTTCTTCTGGTCCCATGCTGAAGCAGACTCTGGCTCCCATCGCCCCTTCCATGTTGTGGGCTCATTTTATCTCCTGTCCTTGATGTTCTTCATTCCAGTACAGGTGGATTGGGACTAATTGGTACTACTTAGATGGCAGCTTGGTAGCTTTTAAGACGCCAGATGCCACTCATGCACGTGGTATGCAGTACATTTTCTTTAAAGAAAAAAGTAAAAAAAAAAAAAAGCTTGGATATACCAAATAGTCTAGATGTCCCCTGAAAGCATGGTCCCCCAACTCCTACCATCTAACTCTGTCCAAAGAGTTGGGCTGCATTTAGGGAACAATTTAATTGTGACGTAGTGCAGTTGTGGGTACCTCTTTGCTAATGTGTGCTGTCACACCCCACACCCAGCCTGAATCCTAACTATCTAATTTGTAGAAATCTCTCTCCCTCCCTCCCCACCCTTGTAACCATCAAAGATGGATTTCTTCTGTGATTAAGTGCTTTGTTAAGTCCTTATAATAATGGTCTCATATAGTATTTGTGTTTTTGCATCTGGCTAACTTCACTCAGCACTTGAACTTTGCCCTTTTGCCACTGACTGAGTCACTGAGAGCATCTCCTTCTTTCATCAGGTTGTCTAGTGAAAGTAAGATCAAACTGTTTCCGTAAACTTCTCATTCTGACAAAACTGTGGAAATCACACTTATGTTATCCAAAGCCTCGCTTTTCACCAATACCTGATCTGTTGGGGATGGTCTTTTGTATATTTCTATTATCACATCATGTCATGTATTAGCAGTGTCTTCTTTCCTGCTGGAAGCTGAGTCATCAACACCTTTAGGACTAACCATATTTGAGAACTAATTTAGAAAACTCGCCCTTTTTTAAAAAAAAATCTAGGGTCACTCTCAGTACTAAGTGTCTTAGGCTGGATTCTCTAGGGAAGGAAAGCCAGTAGAGCATAGCCAAGGCCAAGCCAAGTGCCGTCGAGTCGGAGTAGACCATAAATATACAGAAAAGGAGATGTCAAGGAAACAGCTCACCTAGTTGTAGAGACTGGAATATCCCAAGTCTGTGGATCAGGATAGAGGCTTCTCCTGATTCATGTAGCTGCAGGGACTGGTGAACTGAAGACCAGCAGATCAGAAAGCAGGGATCCTGCTCATAGGCTTTGACTATCAGTGAATCCAAAGACTGGCAAGAAATGACCAGGATTCTCCTGATTCACATAGCTGTGGGGCCTGGTGAGCCCAAGATTCACAGGTAAGCTGATAGTTCATATCCCAAGAACCAGAGGTCAGGTGAACAGGAGGCAATTGTGGGATCAAGAGTGAGCCAAAGGCCATAGCATCTGCTCATGTTTGGATGCAGGCCACAATTCCAAGGAAACTCCCTTTAACCTGACTGGCTACGCACAGTAGAGTCAATCTTGGTAGTGATCATATATAAATAAACACTGAAAATCATGGCTCTGCTAAGTTGACACACAGTTTTAACTATTACCCTACCTAAATTTGTCTGGCTCCCTGAAGCTTGCATTAATCATGGCTTACACTACATCAAGTTTAAATACTAGAACTGTCTTGGTATACTGTAGAAAATATACAATGATGTAGGAAAACTAACATTTCAGAGTGAATTTATCAGGTTGGACTTACAGACCTATGCCTGGAGTGCCCATAGAACACACCTATTACTACAATAAAAAAACCTGTTGCTGTTGATTTCAACTCATAGTGAACATATTTGAGAGTAGGATTTCCCCATAGGATTTCCAAGGAGCACCTGGTGGATTAGACCTTCCAACCTTTTCATTAACAGCTGTAGGTCTTAACCACAATGCCACTAGTATCTACATTACTACATTGGTGAGTTATAAATTTGCGAAGGGAATTCCAGTATCTTTGAAGACTCGTGTGATTCCTATTTCAGAGGTGATACTGGGAACTTACCTAACTGAATTAAGATACTTAACTACAATGTGCCTAATTGGATTCTGGGGGTAGGGGTAGGGGTAGGGTAGGGACCATTTGGTGGCATTTTATAATCAAAGATAATGTGGACATGGTTACTATAATGGACAGTGAGTCAAAGCAGTAATCACAATAGTCTGATTCAATGGCTCTGCTCCTTAAGTACCCATGGTGTTACTATTTGTAAGTAGATGGGAAATCTACTAAATATCTATTTAATCTGCCCAAGCATAAGAATTCTAGATCAAGTCAATGGCATTCTAACTGGAATCACTAAAATATAGTCACGACCCTTCAATCAATTCACAAATTTGAGATAGTTTATGGAACTACAACCCTTTGAATGAAGGGAAGGCCAGATCCCCTTACTGAAGAACCCTGCTAAAGTGTCAAAACGTTATACTGTTGATCTTCGTGCTAAACTTCACCAAAGGGATCTATGGTGTTCTATGAAAGTGTGAGTTCACTGAGGAAAATGAAATACATTTTTTAAGAGTTATTGGACACTGGCTCTGAATTGATGCTAATTCTAGGAAGCCCAAAATGTTATTGTGACCCACTAGTCACAGTAGATGTGTATGGAAGTCAGGTTATAAATGGAGTGTTAGCTTTGATCTGTCTCACAGTGAGTTCTCACATCCATCCTATAGTGATTTCCCCAGTTCCAGAATGCCTAATAGGAATAAACAACTCAGCAACTGGTAGAACTCTCACATGAATCCCTGACAAATGGAGTAAAGGCTATTATGGTAGGAAAACTCATGTGGAAGGCATTAAAAATGTCCGTACCTGGGAAAATGGTAAGTCAAAAGTAATACTACATTGTTGGAGGGATTGCAGAGATCAGTGGTACCATGAAGAGTTTTAGGAAGCAGTGATGGTGATTTCCACCACATCCCCATTCAACTTGCGTATTTGGACTTTGCAAAAAAAAAAAAATCTTGAAGAATGACAGTGGATTATTGTCAACTTAACCAAGAGGTGGCTCCAACTGCATCTACTGTTCCAGATAGGATTTCTTGCATGAGCTGACTGATTCATCTAGTACCTGACATGCAGCTATTGATCTGGCCAATGCCTTTTTCTTGGTTCTGCTTTTGAAAGATCACAAGAAGCAGTTTTTCTTCAGTCGGCAAGGCCAGCAATATACCTTCAGTATCCTGAACCTCAGAGATATATCAGCTCTTGTCATGGATTGAATTGTGTCCCCCCAAAAATATGTGTAGCCATGTGCCTGAGCCATGATTCCTAGTATCTTGTGACTGTCCTCCATTTTGTGGTTTTCCTAAACTGTGTGTTAAAGGATTAGGGTGGGGCTACAAATCCCTTCATAGGATTACCTCCCTGCTCCACTGTAAAGGGAGCTTCCCTGGAGTATGGCTTGCCCCACCCTTAATCCTTTCATGCCTCAAGAGATGAAAGGAAAGGAAAGCAGGCAGAGAATTGGGAACCTCATACCATCAAGAAAGCAGCACTGGGAGAAGAGCGCGTCCTTCAGACCTGAGGTTCCTGCACCAAGACGCTCGCTGGACAAAGACTGATGCAATACCGGACTTTCCTCCAGAGCCAACAAGGCGAAAGCCTTCCCCTCGAGCGGACACCCTGAATATGGACTTGTAGCCTATCGGACTATGTAAGAATAAACCTTACTCTTTTAAAGCCATCCACTCTGTGGTGTTTCTGTTAGAGCAGCCCTAGCTGACTAAAACAGCTCTCCAGCCCTGTCTCCTAATTTACAGCAAGGACCTTGATAACCTTTCACTTCCAGTAGAAGTTATGACTGGTCCATTACATTGATGACATCAGGCTGATTGGACCTGTGAAGAGATAGCAATAACTCTAGACTTACTGGCAGAACATTTGTTTGCTAGAGGGTGGAAAATTAATCTGATAAAACTTCAGGCACCTTCTACCTTGGTGAAATTAATAGGAATCCAGTGATATAGGGAATGTTGAGATATTCCTTCTGAAGAGAAGCTATGTCTGAACCCTCCTACAGCTAAAAAGGAGGCATGTCTCTAGACTTTGGAGGCAATATGTCTCTCATTTGGGTGTGCTACTCTGGCCTGTTTATTAACTTACAAAGCTGCTAGTTTTGACTAGGGCCTAGAATAAAAGAATACTCAGTAACAGGTTCAGGCTTCTGCAAGCCGCTCTGCCACTTGGGCCACATGATCCAGCTGATCCAATGATGCTGGAAGTGTCAGTGGTAGACAGAGATGCTGTTTGGAGTCTCTGACAAGCTTCTGTTGGTGAACCTGAGCTCAGACCCTTAGGATTGTGAAACAAAGCCCTACTACCTTCTGCAGATAACTACTCTCCTTTTGAGAAAGAGCTTTTGGCTTGTTATCAGGCCACAGTACAAATGGAATGCTTAACCAAGGGCTACCAAATCACCATGTGGTCTAAGCTGCCCAGAATTAACTAGGTGTTTCTGACCCACAGTGATACAGTTGGATATGCACAGCAGCAGCTCATTGTTAAATGGAGCGAGCCAGCCAAAGCCAAATGCCGTGAAGTGATACATATATGAGACTGGGCAAGGGCAGGTTCTGAAGTCACAAGTAAATTGCATGAAGAAGTGGCCCTAATGCCTTTGGTCCCTACTCCTATCATGTAACTGTACCTCTTCCATTCCTTATAGTCAGTTCATTGAGAATGAGAAAATTTGTGCCTGGTTTAGAGATAGTTCCCTGTAATACACAGACATCACTTATAGATGGACAGCAGCAGCACTTCTGCCTATTTCTGGGATTTCCTTGAAGTACAATTGTGAAGGGAAATCCTCCCAAAGGATGGAACTTTGAACAGTATACTTTATTTTCCTTTGAAGGAGAAATAGTGAGATGTGTGATGTCATTATGATAAAGGGCTATAGCTAGTGATTTGGCTGGATGGTCAGGGTCTTGGAAGGAACTGATTAAAAAAACTGATGGCAAGGCGTTCTGGGGATGAGGCATGTGGATAGACCTCTCTAAATGAGCCAAAGAAGTGAAGATATTTATATCTCATGTGAATGTTCACCAAAGCATGACTTCAACCTCAAATGATTTCAGTGGTCATGTGGATAGGATGATGTGTTCTATGGATACCAGTCAACATCTCCCCAGCCACTCCTGTTATTGCTGAATAGGCTTATGAATAAAGTGGCCTTGGTGGCAGGTATGAAGGCTATGCATGGGCTTAAAAACACAAAATTACCCTCACCAAGACAGACTTGGCTACAGGTACAGCTGAGTGCCCAGCTGTACACACCAAGACCGAGTCTCTGATATGGCACCATTTCTAGGAGTAATCAGACAGCAACCTGGTGGCAGGTTGATTGCACTGGACCACTTCGATTATAGAAAGGGCAGTGTTTTGTTCTTAATGTGATAAACACTTAGTCTGGGTATGGATTTTCCTCCCTGCATGCAATGCATCTGCCAAAACTACCATCCAAGCACTTACAGAATATCTTATCCATCATGATGGTATCCCATACAACATTGCCTTGGATCAAGGAACACACTTAATAGCAAATGAAGTTTAATAATGGGCCCATGCTCCTAGAATTCACTGGTCTTACCTATTCTCCATCATCTTGAAGAAGTCAGTTAGACAGAATGATTGGTCTTCTAAAGTCACAATTATGGTGCCAGCTAGGTGGCAGTACCTTGAAGATTTGAGAGTGTTCTCCAAGAGGCTGTATATGCTCTAAACCAGCAGCCAATACATAGTGGTGTCTCTCCTGTAATAAGAATTCATGGGTCCAGGGATCAAGGGGTGGAAATCGGACCAATCACTATGACTCCTAGTAACCCACTCATAAATTGTTTGCTTCCTGTCCCATGACCCCATGCTTTGTGGGTCTAGAGGTCTTATTTCAGAAGATGTGAATGCCCCCACCAGAAGACACAATGCAGATTCCTTTGAATAGGAAGAATGATGTCTTAGGCTGGATTCTCTAGATAAGGAAAGCCAATATAGTATATAGAGAGAGCAAATTACATCAAAGAAATAGCTCACTTGGTTGCAGAGGCTGGAATATCACAAGTTTGTAGATCGCATAAAGGCTTCTCGCGATTCATGTAGCTGCAGGGCTTTATAACTGCAAGAGTGGCAGGTTGGAGAGCAAGGCTCTTGTTCACAGGCTGTGATGTTTATGAATCCCAAGATCAGCAGGAAAACTGTAAGGCATCACCTGATTCGTGTAGCTTCAGGGACTAGTGAACTCAAGATAAGCAAGTCACAGACCAGGGCTCTTGCTCACAGTCTGTGAAGACAGATGAATCCCAAGTTTGTCAGGTGAGCTTCTAGCTCAAATCCCTAGAACCAGAGGTCAGATGAACAGGATCCATTTGCAGGATCCAGAGAGCAGAAAGCCAGAACATCTGATTGTATTCAGATGCAGGCCACACATCTAAGGAAAATTCCTTTCAATTGATTGGCTACACACAGAAGATCCCATCATGGGAGGGATTACATACAAAACACTGAGAATCATGCCCAAGTTGGCATGCAATCTTAACCATCTGTCCACTTTGAGTTCCTCATTACTTTGGATCAGCAGGAAAACAGGGAAGTTATTGCATTGACCACTGTGATTTATCCTGATTACCAAGGGGATATTGGATTGATAGTACATAACAGACATAAAGAAGAATATGTCTGGAGTACCAGAGATCTCTTATGCCTTTCAGCACTACCATGCCCTGTGATTAAATACAATAGAAAAATGCAATAACTCAGTTCCAAAAGGACTACTAATGGCCTAGACTCTTCAGGTATAAAGGTTTGGGTCTACCCACCAGACAAAGAATTACAGTTATATGAAGAGCTTGCTGAGGGAAAAAGGAAAAGGAAAAAGAAACGGTAGGGGAAGATAGTGTGGCCAGTTACAGAAATAAAGATTGTAACTGTTATGAGTATTTTTTTTGATTTGTTATATGTGTATGTATGTATAATTTTTCTTCTATATTCTTCATAGTTTTGGATTTTATATTTATGGCCTTGACCCATTTTGAATTAGTTTTTGTGTATGGTATGGTATGTGGTACAGGTCCTGTTTCATTTCTTTTCTTTCTTTCTTTTTTTTACAGAGACATCCAGTTTTGCCAGCATCATTTGTTAGAAAGACTGTCTTTTCCCCCATTTAATGGACTTTGGGCCTTTGTCAAAGATGAGGTGATTGTAGATGGATGGGTTTACATATGGGTTGTCTATTCTGTTCTTCAAAATGTTTGTTGTTGTACCAGTACCAGGAAGTTTTGATTGCTAGACCTGTATAACAGATTCTGAAGTTATGTAGTACAAGTTCTCCTTCTTTATTCTTCTTCGATAGTGCTTTAATTATCTGGGGACTCTTTCTTTTCTATATACAGTTAATGATTAGTTTTCCATCTCATTAAAGAATGCTGTTTGCATTTCAATCAAGATTGCATTGAATTTGTAGGCTGCTTTGGGAAGAATTGAAATCATGTGTTCTTGCAATAGGTTTCCTGATTTTCTTTGTATGATTTTTATGTCCTCGGCTACATTTACTCCAAAGTATTTTATTTTTTTAGAGGCTATAATAATTAGTATTGCTTTCCTGGTTTCCTTTTCATAGTTTTCTTCATTGGTGTTTAGGAATCTAACTGATTTTTGTATGTTTGTTTTGTATCCTGCTATTCTGCTGAATCTGTTTAGTTACAGTGTTTTCTTTGGGTTCTCTATGTATAGTTTCATATCATCCACAGCTGGGAATATTTTTACATCTTCATTGTGGATTTGGATGCCATTTGTTTTCTTTGTCTTTCTAGGATATACAGCACAATGGTAAGTAGGAGTGGTGGTAGAAAACATCCATGTCCTACTCCTGTTCCCAGAGACAATGCTTTCAGCCTGTCTCCATTAAGAATGGTGTTGGGAGCTGGTTGTATAAACATGCCCTTTCCCTTCTGTATCTATTTTACCTGAGAGTTTGTATTGGGAATGGGTTTGGAACTTATTGAATGCATTTTCTGTATAAATTAAGATGGCCATGTGAATCAGTTCTTTTATTTGTGTGGAGGGTTATGGTGATTGATTTTCTAATACAAAACTATCTTTCCATACCTGGTATGAATTCCACTTGTGGTGTGTGTGTGTGTATTAATATGATGCTTATTGCTGTTGGCTAGAATTTTGTTGAGAATTTTTGTATCTGTTTTCGTGAAACCTATTGGTCTGTAATTTTTCTTATGTTTTTCAGGGTCTTTGCCTACTTTAGGTATCAGGGTTAAGTTGGCTTCATAGAATGAGTTTGGAAGTATTCCTTCTTTTTCTGTGTTCTGAAATAGTTTGGGTAGTACTGCTGCAACCTCTTTTTCTGAATGTTCTGTATAATTCTTCAGTGAAGCCATGTGCACCAGTGCTTTTTTTAGGTTTGGAATTTTTTTTAATTTAATTTAACTGTGCTTTAGGTGAAAATTTAAAGTGCAAATTAGTTTCTCTTTCACTAAAGAAGAGATCCAGGCAGCCAAAAAACACATGCGGACATGTTCACGATCTTTAGTTATTAAAGAAATTCAAATCAAGACGACAATGAGATACCATCTCACCCCCACAAGATTGGCCATGATCCAAAAAACACAAAACAACAAATGCTGGAGAGGCTGTGGAGAAAGTGGAACCCTCCTACACTGTTGGTGGGGTTGCAAAAGGGTCCAGCCTCTTTGGAAAGCAATCTGGTGCTTCCTTAAAAAAATGGATATTGATATACTATTTGACCCAGTCATTCCACTACTTGGAATGTATCCTACAGAATCAAGGCCTTTCACACCAACGGACACATGCACTAGAATGTTTATCACAGCACAGTCCACGATAGCAAAAAGAAGGAATCAACGCAGATGCCCAACAACAGAAGAATGGGTAGGTAAACTATGGTAAATATACTCAATGGAGCACTACGCAATGATAAAGAACAACGATGACTTCAGGAAACATCTCATGACCTGGTTTCAACTGAAAGACATTATGTTGAGTGAAAGTAGTCAGTGACAAAAGGACAAATATTGTATGAGACCTCTACAATAAGATCTCAAAAACAGACTTGTGTATAGAAGAAACGACTCTTTGACAGCTGCAAGGGAGGGGAGGGAAGGAGGGAGGGGGGGAGGGTTTAGATTAGATAGTTGCTAGGTATCTGGTTGGGTGAAACTGGTGATAGCACACATTAGAAACAAGAACAATATTAAGTGGATTTAACATAACATGAGTACTCCTTCCATCTTAACCCAATACTGCAAGGATAGAGTAGCTGGGGCAGGGGGCAGGGGACCATGCTCTTAGGCGAAAGCGAGGCCAATTGGTACAACTGACGGTTTGCTAGGAGGGCTCTCTGTACCCCACATTGGTGAGTGGCATCTGGGGTCCTAAAAGCTGCCAAGCTGCCATCTGAGGGCACAGCAAATGGTCCCAACTCAGCAGGAACGGATGCTCACCGAGGACCAAAATGACATGGGGGAAAGACAACCCAGAAGACAAAGAGACCCACATGAGTGGGTGCCTACATCGACTTGGGACCGGAAGAACCGGATGGTGCCCAGCCACCACCAGTGATAGCCGCGATGGAGCTCACTAAGTTGAGTCTCACTGGCAACACAAGAATAAAAAGGGGTGCTCTCTGAGATCCCCACTAAAAGACCTCAATTGATGGTCCAGTGGTTTCAAGGTTCCCCTGGGAGCATGGCCCCTCGCCCTGATGCTGCCCTTGACCATAAATCGTAATGAAGGTCCACACTTCGGATAGTAATGGATTGGACTTGGCTATGCAGTGACTATATATTGGATGCACTTTATAGTTCTGTACATCTATAGGATGTCTTTCTGCTGACCTGTGGCTGGAGGAAGGAGAGTGGGTAGAGAGGAGGGATAAAAGAGACTGTTGGGAGAATGAGACATGTATGGAGCAGAGAGGAATAGTGTGCTGTCACCGGGCAGAGAGAGCAGTGGAAGCTGCATATAGGTGGGCATGTAAATTTATACGGGAATATACATTTTCATTCAGTTATGTTAAATAAAAAATTAAAAAAATATTTAGTTTCTCATTGAAAAATTTATACACAGATTATTATGTGACATTGGTTAAAATCCTCACAATATGTCAGCATTCTCCCCATTTTTCACACTGAGTTTCTTGTGTCCATTTGTCCTGTTTTCCTGACTCTTTCTGCCTTCTTTGTTTTTGGACTGGTTTTGTGCATTTGGTATCATATATTTGATTGAAGTAAGAAGTTCCTCTTGTATGTTACTGGTTTTTTTTGTAGGCATGTCTAATCTTTAGATGAAAGAGGGACTTTAGGAGTGGCTTCAGTTCTGAGATAGCAGGGTGTTCAGGGGCCATAGTCTCAGAGGCTCCACCAGTCTGTGTCAAACAAGTAAGTCTGGTCTTTTCTGTGAATTTAATCTTCTGTTCTACATTTTTCTCCTGCTCTTTCTGGGACTTTCTCTTGCAATCTCAGTCAAAGTAGTCTGGTTTTTGCTAGGCATCACCTAGTTCTTCTGGGATCAGGCAGGTGGAGACTGTAGTTCATGTGATCCATTAGTTCTTTGGACTAATATTTTCTGTGTGTCTTTGGTTTTCTTCCTTCTCTGTTGTTCCAATGGAATGGGATCAACAAATGTATTTTAGATGACTAATGGAAAGCTTTTAAGATCCCAGATACTACTCATTAAAGTATGTTATGCCAATTGACCTAGCTGTCCCCTGAGACCATGGTCCTCAGTCCTCAGCTCGAGTAACTTGGTCCTCCATAGTATTTGTATGTGTCTGGGAAGCTTCTGTGACTTGTCTTGGTAAAGTTATGCTGACTTCCCCTATGTTTTTTTTTTTTTTTTTTTTTCCTTTTTAATTGTGTTTTAACTGAGAATTTACAATTTGAGTCAGTTTCCCATACAAAAACTTAAACACATTTTTGGGGAGCTGTTCTCCCCACACTACAAAGATTGCCAGTTAAGTTCTTGGACCCGTCCTAGAAAAAGTGCTACAGACTTCATTGCTGAACACTGGTTCTACGGTTACCTTCAAAGCACTCCCTTTGAAAGACTATACATTGACGCCAGCATGTAGTCCACACTTCTAAGCAATTTTGGAACTTTTTCTTTGGAGTGGCCATCATAGCTGTTGTCATATTATCCTCGATATCCTGAATGTCATCAAAATATCTTCCTTTCAATACTTCCTTTATCTTCAAGGCAAAGAAAAAGTGATTGGGGCCAGATCAGGTGAGTAGGGACGATGTTCCAATGCAGTTATTTGTTTACTAACTAAAAGCTCCCTCACAGACAATTATACAATTAAGTTAGAGAACTTTCCACCTTGCCACTGTGTGCAATGGCCATTCCAGAAAGAGTTCCAAAATTGATCTGAGGGGTGGACTAGGTGCTGGCTTCTGTGCACAGCGTCCTAAGCTGAGTACTTCGAAGATGACTATTGGGATATTCAGCAATGAGGTATGTAGCACTTAGAACAATTAAGTTCCAAACTTAATTATCAGGCCTCGTATGACAGCATACTCCTTCCCTCCACTCTGTATTACCCGTGTTCATGGATGTCCCATTCTGCCTTCTCATCTCACCTTCAGACAGGAGCTGCCTAGTTAGTCTCTGGTACCTACTTAAGCCAGGAAGCACACTTTTCACTAGTATCACTGTATGTCTTATAGACTAATTAAATATTTGTTTGAGTAGCTGGCTTTGGGAACGGTTTCAGTTTTGGAGTAACAGAGGGGCTGAGGCCGTGCCTTTCAAGGACCCTCTAGTCTGTCAGACCATCCAGTCTAATCTTTTTTACTAGAATTAGAGTTCTGTGCCCCACAATTATCCTGTTTCATCATTGACTCTGTTGAGTTCCCTGCCAGGGTAGTCATTGTTGGTACCTAGGTACATATAGTTCTTCCACATTGATTGTGGATCCAAGTAAAATGATATCCTTTCCAACATCAGTATTTTCTCTCTCTATAAAGTTGTTACTATTAGTCCAGATATAACCCTGATGCACCCCTTTCCTGACACCAAAGCATGCAGCATTCCTATATTCTGATTGAATGACTGCCTCTTGATCTCTGTACAGGTTCCTCATGAGCACAATTAAGTGTTCTGAAATTCCCATTCTCTGCAATGTTATCCATAATTTGTTATGATATGCACAGTCAAATGCATTTGCATAGTCAATAAAACACAAGTAAACATCTTTATGGGACTGTCTTAGCTGTGATCCATCTGACATCAGCAATGATATCCCTTGTTCCACATCCACATCCTTTTTTCCCTTTTGGTTTTCCATCCCAGGTCTTTGCACATTTCATTATATTATTTTCCTTTGTCTTCTCAAGCCTCGCTTTGAAATCTTCTGTGCAGCTCTTTTAAGTCATCATTTCTTACATTTGCTTTAGCTGCTCCACATTCAGGAGCAGGTTTCAGAGTCTCTTCTGACATCCATTTTGGTCTTTTCTTTCATTGCTGTGTCTTTCATAATATCTTTCTTCTTTGTGTATGATATCCTTCATATCACTACACAGCTTATTTTGTCTTTGGTCAATAGCATTCAGTGTGTCGAATTTATTTCTTGAGATAGTATGTAAATTAATATGGGATATACTCAAGATCATACTTCAGCTGTCATAGATTTTGTTCCACCTTTCATCAGCTTCAACTTGAACTTCCATATGAGCTATTGATGGTCTGTTTCACAGCCAGCTCATGACCTTTTCCCGACTAATGATAGTGAACTTCTCCATCATCCCTTTCCACAGGTGTAATCAATCTAATGCCTTTGTTTTTTCAACCTGGTGAAGCCCACATCTATAGTCACTGTTCCTGTTGTTAAATAAAGCTATTTGCAATTAGTAAGCCATTTATCTTGTAAAATTCTATCATGTTATCTGTGGTGTTATTTCTATCACCAATACTGATCATATTTTCCAGCTACTGATCATATTTTGTTTCCATCTTTTGTGTTCCAATTACCAGTATTCATAAGGTCTTCACTGGCTATTCTTTCTTTCAGAAGTATACCACCAAGTCCTTCTTCCTAGACTTTCTTAGTCTAGGAGTTCAGCTGAAACCTTCTTGCCATGGGTGAAACTGTTGGAATTTGAATGCCAGTTTTATAGCTTCCAGAATCACAGCAACACACAAGCTCCCACAGTACGACAAACTAACAGATGGGGGGGGTCATAAGAAGATTAGAATAGATAAATATACAGAAACTAGTGGTTTTGGGTGGTTACCTGGTAGAGGGGTAGGGAAAATATGCTTTATACAGAATAATTATTTTTGATGATAGGAAAAATGGTGCCAATTTTGGATGTAGTGAATACAACACAACAAAAGCAATGGCAAGCATCTGAGCACATATGGAGGACTATACGCCAATTAGAGTATGTGTAGCTAGAGATGTGTATATAGGCAAGAACAGATACTAATATTTTTAAGTAAATGTAAATACAAATATGTGGGTTCAGATATATATATTTATTGGTGACACAAAGAGATACTCCTCAGACATAACCAGACATGTTCCAAATTGTCATTGGACAGCTTAGTGAATTGACATAGCATAGTTCACAAAAATCATGACCTGTCTCCTTAGTGAAATGAGTAGCAAGCATCTGGGGTCTTAGAAGCTCATGAGTGGTCATCTAAGACAACTATGGGTCTTGACTCACCAGATACAAAACAGTAATAAGCTAACCAAAAGATCAGAGAAGAAACAAGTCTATACAAACTGCAACCTCATCTACTCTAAGGCCAAAAGAATTGACGGTACCTGGCTACCACTACTGACCATTCTTACCAGGGCCACAACTGTGGGTCCTAGATAGAATGTGAGAAAAATGTGGAGCAGAACTCAAATTCCTTTAAACAAACAAAGCCAAACTGGAAAAGTAGAGAACTGAAGATGCCCTGAGACACTCTTTATACCTAGATCTGAGCTTTTCCTCTGAGATTATCTTTTAGCAAAATAGCAAAGTGTCACACAGAGTAAAGGATATTACCCGCAAGATTGGTTCCCTTCTTAAAAACCATCAGTATGAGACCAAAAGGTCAAGACTTTCTCAAAAAGTGATGAGAATATAAAGGTACAAGGAAATAAGTACTGGGAGGTAACAAACGGAAGACAATTAAAGAGAATGTTGACACTTGTAACAAATGTAACTAATGACACTGAACATTTTGTGAGGAAATTGTCAAATGGGAACCTAACTTTCTGTGTCAACTTTCTCTGAAAATTGGTTAGAATATTATTTTAAAGAAGAAAAAACATTCTTAGAAATAAATTAAAACTTAAAAAAAATTACATGGTGATGTTATAATTCTAAATTTTTAAACCTTTGTAGTACATCATGATATTGTTTATGCAATCAATGCTTGATTAGTTTTACTCCCACACTTAGAAGTTTTGTTTTGGTTAGAATTTTTTCCTAAAGTATATAACATGCATTCAAAAAATGATGCCCCCCACCAAATATAAAAGATGACTTTTCACAGAGTAGAACCTATATAATTAACACACACATCAGGGAAAAGACAACACCAGCTTCTAGATGCCTGTTTCTCTGTCCAGTCATCCCCTACCCTTGGCCAAAAGTAACCCATTTGTGACTTTCAACACTCTATTTTTGGCCACTTTTAGATTTTGTATAAATTGAGTCATAAGGATGTATTATTTGGTTTCTGTTGCTCAACATTTTCTGTGAGATTTGTCCATGTTAGATGTAGCAACTTGACGGCAATTGGCATTGATGTTCTTTCTCATGTTATTGTTGTTAGGTGCCATCGAGTTGGTTCCAACTCACAGCAACCCTATGAACAACAGAATGAAACACTGTCCGGTCTTCTGCCTTGTCCACAATAATTTTTATGCATAAGCCCATTGTTGTGACCACTGTCAATCCATCTTGTCGAGGGTCTTCCTCTTTTTTGATGACCCTTCACTCTACCAAGCATGATGTCCTTCTCCAGGGACTGATCCCTCCTGACAACGTGTCCAGTGTATGTAAGATACAGTCTTGCCATTTTGGCTTCCAAGGAGCACTCTGGTTGTAGTTCTTCTAGAAAAGATCTTTCTCGTGACTGTATAATATTCTATGCTATATTATGTGAATATAGCATAATTTATTCATTCTGTTAATGATATGAGTTGTATCCCTTTGAGAGTCATGAATACCCTCTGTCAGTTTATTCGTTCTGTTGATGATACAAATTGTATCCCTTTGAGGGTTATGAATACCCTCTATGGAGTGTCAGGAATAGAGGGAGACTGTCAATAAGATGGATTGACACAGTGGCTGCAACAATGGGCTCATTCATAACAACTGTGTGAGGAAGCTTTATTTGTTATTATTTTTTAGTATCTTGTGCTTTAAGTAAAAGTTTATAATCCAAGTCAATTTGTCATACAACTTAAATGCATATGGCTGTGTAGCTCTACCTGCTTTCCCTACATGTGACAGCATACTCCTTTCTACCCTGTGTGTCCAGTGTCCATTCTGCTAGCCTCTGACCTCTCTGTCATCTCATCTCACCTCTGGACAAGAGCTGCCCGGTTAGCTTCATGTATATACTTAAGAAACACACTCTTCGCAAGTATTTCCAGTTCAATCTTTGTCTGAAGAGTTGACTTTAGAAATGTTTTCAGTTCTGGGCTAAGAGAGTCTGGTGACCATATCTTCTGAGGACCCTCCAATCTGTCAGACCGTCAAGCCTGGTCTTTTTAATAGGGCATGAGCTCTTTACCCTGTATTTTCTCCTGCTTCCCCAAGGGCCCTTTGTTGTGTTCTCTGTTGAGGCAACCATTGGTTTTAGCTGGGCACCATCCAGTTCCTCTGGTTGTGCACTGATGTAGTCTCTTCACTCATGTTTTCCTTATGTCTTTGATATCCCTCATCCTCCTTTGCTCCAGGTAGGTTGGGACCAGTTGAAGCTTTTCAGATGGTGACTTGCTAGCTTTCACCATTGACCAAAGTGGGATCCAGAACATTTTCTTAAAAAACTTTGTTATGCCAAATGACCCAAGTATCCCCTGAAACTATGGTCCCCAGACCCCTGTCCCTGCTACTCCATCCTTTGAGGCATTTGGCTATATTTAGGAAACTTCTTAGCTTTTGGTATACTCCAGTTATGCTGACTTCTTCTGTACTGTGTGTTGTCCCTCTTTTACCTAAAATAGTTCTTATCTACTATCTAATTAATGAATATCCCTTTCCTTCCCTCCCCACCACTGTAATCATCAAAGATTATTTTATTCTGTATTAAAACCATTTCTTGAGTCCTTATAATAGTGGTTTCACATAATTTCGTCTCTGTACAACTGACTAATTTCAGTCAGATTCCTCTATGTTATATTTCCCAGATTTATCATTGTTCTTTATAATTGCACAGTATTCCGTTGTGTGAATATACTAGTTTGTCTATCCATTCATCTGGTTATGGGAACCTAGGTTTATTTAATCTTTTTGCTTTTGTGGACAGTGCTACAACAAACATCGATTTGCATGTACTTATTTGTGTGATGGCTCTGATTTCTCTAGAATATATTCCAAGAAGTAGGATTGCTGGATCATATGGTATTTCTATTTCTAACTTTTAAAGAGAGTACCAAATCAATTTCCAAAGTGGCTGTACCATTTTACATTCCCAACAGCAGTGTAGAAGTGTTCCAGTCTCTCCACAGCCTTTCTAACATTTATTATTTTGTGTTTTTTGGATTAATGACAGCCTTGTTGGGGTGAGATGGTATCTCATTGTAGTTTTGATTTGGATTTCTCTGAAGGCTAATGATTGTGAGCATTTAGTATGAGGAACTTTTAAAGATTGAGGCAATGGTAGGTCTGATGGGGGGATTTCAGAACTAAAATTAAACACCCCATTCAAAAATTAAACTGAAGGCTTTACTTCTACACAGCTGATATCCTCTAGGGTTCTGTTAAAGTTGCCATTGGAAAAACAATTCTCGGTCATGTTTGTTGAGTTTTCCCACAGCTGGCATTCGGATAACTCCACTGAGTTTTTAAAATAAATTAGAGCCTATAATTAGGCGTAGTGGTTAAGAGCTACAGCTGCTAATCAAAAGGCCAACAGTTTAGATCCACCAGTTGCTCCTTGAAAATTGTATGAGGCAGTTGTGCCCCCATCCTGTATGGTTGCTAATGTGTTGAAATCAACTGAGTGGTACCCCAGCAACAGCCTAGGCGTTATCTCTTTTAGCTAACTATTAAAAATCAAACCTATTGCTATTGAGTGATCTCCAACAGAATAGAACTGCCCTTAGGATTTTCTAGGATTGCATGTTTAGTCCTTCCAGGAACTGAGACTCTGTGATAACATGTCCAAAGTACATGAGATGAAATCCTGCCATTGTTCCCCAGGGTACTAACTGTATATTCACCTGAGTCTTTCTAAAGTGACTGACAGCTCCATGCACAGTGACCAGCACACTGTCACATGTCTCTTCTCCTCCTTTCAGTTCCTGTTCCCCAGTTTTCTGGCCTCTGGAAAAAAAAGAAAAAGAAAGAGGAAGGAAAGAAGGAAGGATAGTCATTTCTTCTTATGTTCTAGATGTGGATTGACTCTGCCTTAACTCCAGCCAGTTATTTTTGTAAATGACGATACTAGAAGTATAGAGTGAAAAGGAGAAATGTGCTGTCACTGGGTGAGGAGAGCAGATGGCGCTGCAGACAGGTGGGCATGCAAAATTAATTTGGATTGTGCATGTTCACTTAATCACAATAAAAGAGGGGGATATATATTGAGGATAATGAGGCAGAGAGGGCAACTCAAATAGCTTACATGCGTAATTCTGTTTTCCTTGTATTGACCCGGTTCCAGCTGGCTTGTGATGTAGGACTTTATATGTGGATTTTTTTTTTTGGCCACAAAAACCATCAGTTCATGACATCTTTAAACTCAGTCCTGGGCTTAATGTTTTTCAGACCACCCAAGAGTAGCTTGAACATCCAGTTGAGAGCTAGTTTGGAGATACAGCACTTTGGAGATATTTTGTTCCCTTCTCACAGTAAGTTTAGAAATAGGCATTTTTTTTTTTTTTTTTTTTTGTCTTCCTCTGGAGTGTCTTTGGAGCGAGGAGGGAAGTTGAACTGTTTTTCGCCCACCTTTAAGATAAGATGTGGCTTGTTGGAGGAGATTTTCCAAATAACACTCACCAAGTAGGAAAGCCACATAGAGCTTTCTCTTTCCCTTCCTGTATCTCTGAGCTCTGAGATCTGCAGTTAATTTCATGTAGGTAGTTGAGTGCCTTCACACTTGGTCAGTTTCAATGCTGATGTATTTATCTGGTCTTCCATTTTCACTCTGTTTTTAAGTTCTTGATGCATGTAAAAAGAAGTTTTTAATATATTACTTAGTACGTTTAGTTGTTTGCAGTTTCAGTGTCGCCTCTGGACACTATACTAAAGGACTTGCAGTCACTGAATGTATGGTCCTTCCGTCCTTTGCAGTTCTCATCCTTGTCGTAAGCCATCAACAGATAATGTTTTGACCAGATGGTAGCTTAGATTCCTAACATGGTAAAATTTTAGTCTTTTCCTTTAGAAAAATGGCTGCTGGATAAATATGAATAGACAGTTTGTGCACAAACTTGCATGTTTCTTCAAGGTCTTCAAATTGCAGCCTTTCGAAGAGTATAGGAATTGTGTAAATAGGGATTGAAAGGAAGAAATTTGTCTTTTTGTTTTACTGGTATATTTAGACAATAAACAATGTAACAATACATTTATTTAAAAATATTCATGAAAATTAATTTGTTTTCTTAGGTCTTCCTTATGTATTTTAATACAAAAATAAAAGCTCACATTGAAGTTTGAACATTTTGCCAAAAGAGGGCAGTGTTCACCTACAGTACAATGTAAAGAGGCTGAAAAGTTAATGGCATAGAGATGCAGTGGTCTATTTCTTCCCTCCGTAGAGTCGTTATGAGTCAGAATCGACTCGATGGCAGTGGGTTTGGTTTGGAGGTTGATATCCTTTAAAAAAACTAGCTCTCCACTCACCCAGTTTGGGCACCTGACATTTCTGCCTAAAGTGGACCATACAAGTTTTAATTGTTTTTTCTCTAAGAAGTTTATTTTAGGGATGAGAGTGTAGTCTTTAAAGATGCAAAAAGAAAGAAAAGCTTTTAGATGATGAGCAAGAAACACGTCACTGCAAGGCATATTTATGGAAAACGTCTGCTGTTTTCTCCTGCGTCTAGGAGCTGTAGGTGTGCGTCACCGAGTTGGGCATACCCACAGCCCTGAACCTGCCGCTGTATGCCCAGCTCTACTCTGCATACGTTCTCATATCTGTCAAGCGTGTAGTTTACACAAGCATGCCCGTGATTTCACGGTCCTGAACACACAGTTTTACGCACTAAGTATTAAAGGAAGAAGTAGTTAATCCGAAACTTATGTGAGTGAAGTGCTTTGGCTTTCAGAAGCAGAATGTGTAAAACCACCTCCTGCCAGCATAGTCTGGAAGAAGGGAAGGAATTAGTGGTTTAGATCAATTAGTCCTCTGTCTGCACTTTAGGATTTGGTGTTGTTACCAGATAAAAAGAATAAAAACTACTGTGCTTGAACTCCATAAATTATTAATCGTCTTGAACTTAAAAAGGACAGCTGGGGGCCACGCCAAGCGCGGGGTTGGGGAAGTGGTTTACAGAAACTGTGTAGCAGAAGCAGCTTTGGGAAAGTGTGCACTTGCTTCATGCTGCCTGAAGAGGAGCTTTGCTGTAGAAAGAAGCCTTCTTCCTGATTGCATCTGCCACCAAGTACAGTGCGTCTGAGAGCTACGAGTGCCCACCACCCCTAGCAGCAGCAACCTTTATTACTCCTGGCACCACCGGCTTGTTGCTGTTTCCTCTGCTACCTGTTTGTCTCAGCCACAGGGGCTAAGGATCCCCGACTACGCTTCTGGGGCTGTCCTTTCTCCTGGCCCTAAGATGCCTGATTGGCTCTGTCCTGACCCAAGTAGTGCTTTTGCTTTAAAAACACCATCGGCTGCTTGTACTTGAGCTAGCTCACATTGCCATGATTCAAGAGTGTACCACAGCCAGATAAGTCGGTACAAGTCTCCTGCTCAAGAAGACTGCGTTGCCCCCTCTTTGCTAGGACTTTAGTGAGGAACTTGGAAATTTTGATGTCCTGGTAGGCCTAAGGAAACCCTGGTCGGGTAGTGAATTAAGTGGTACGTTGGCTAACCAAAAGGTCAGCAGTTCCAGCCTGCCAGACACTACTTGGAAACTCTTTGGGGCGCTATGAGTTGGACCTGACTCCACCGCAATGAGTGTGGGTTTTTTTTTTGTTTTTGGTTTAGCCAAGTGCCAAGTGCCGTCTTGGGTAGGTGTAATTGGAGAGATTTGAGAACTAAAATTAAGCACTCCTTTCTGAAGCTAAACTGAAGGTTTTTCTTCTACATTCCTGATAGCATTTGACTTCTGTTTAAGTTTACCCTCTGAAAGACAAAGCGAAGGCTTGCTTGTTATATTAAAAGTGTACCCACAGCTGGTCTTAGAGAAAGCTTTAGTGAGTTAGTTGTTAAAGTAAATTAGGGCTTACAGATAAATATGTGTTTTAACTACCTTAAAAAATTTCCTCAGCAAGCACTTAGGTGTTGTCTCTTCTCTCAGCTGAATCACCAAACTAAACTCATTTCAGTGGAGTCCATTCTAACTGACAGAGAAGCTTTTGGACAGAGCAGAACTGCCCTGCAGGGTTTCCGGAGAGTACCTGATGGATGTGAACTACTGACCTTTTGATTAGTGGCCTTGGCTCTTAACCACTGCCACCAGGGGTTCCCTCAGCGAAATAAAACCAAAACCAAACCAAACCAAACGCTGCCGTACAGTCCTGCCATGGAGTCCGTGTGGACTCCTAGTGACCCTGCATGACAAAATAGGACTGCTTCATAGAGTTTCCAAGGAGCACCTGGCAGATTTGAGCTTTTGTTTAGCAGACCTAGCACTTCAGCCCTACACCACCAGGGTTTCCTCCACTAAATAAGCAGATTTTACTTATACTTTCCAACCATGGGGTGGCTGTGAGTGTGAACAGCCTAGAGGCCACCTAACAACAACAACTAATGGTTGGTTCTGTTTCCAAAGATTCCAATCAAGTTGTTCCAGCTTCAATTATATCACTAATTTTTGTATCACTAAACTTTCATGTCAAAATTGTTTATACTTTTTATTTTAAAAATATTACCTTAGTTAGAAATGTATCAAGTATAAGAGATTTATGTGACTAAAACTGATGTAAAAAAACCATTTTGCAGTTAATTGCCACCCTTGTAAATCCCTGCCTACCATTACTTTGATGTGAAACTGTATACTCACGCTAAATTGTTAAATATCACTTTGTTTTGCCTGTAAGGCAGAACATACCATTACTGCCAAACTGAACACAAGAGTGAATTGTGTCTCCCTCTCTCCTCCCCAAAATGCATGTATCAGTTTGACTGAACCATGATTCTTGGTATTGTGTGGCTTTCCCATGTGTTGTAAATCCTGCCTCTATGGTGGGTGGCTGGTTGAACTGGTGAGGCAGGACTCATTCTCTAAGATTGTATTGTGTTTTGAAGCAATCTCTTGGGATATACAAGGAAAGGTAATCGAGTAGACAGTTAGAAATTCATAATACCAGGAAAGAAGCACTAAGAGCGGAGCATGTCCTTTGGACTTAGGGTCCCTGCACCTCTTCCATCAGGGGGAGATTGGCAAGAAGAACTTTCCTCCAGAGCTGACAGAGACAGCTTTCCTTTGGAGTTGATACCCTAAATGTGGAGTTTTAGCCTACTTTATTGTGAGGAAATAAATATGTCTTTGTTAAAGGCATCCACATGTGGTATTTTCTGTTATAGCAGCATTGGATGACCAAAACAGGCTGTCCCACAAATTTTTCTTTCCTTCAATAATTGTTTTGTTAAAATGTCAAATTAGAGTGTTGGCCCAGTGACTGTCTAAACTAGGACAGACTAAAGACCATTCTTTAATTCAGAATTTCTCTTGCTTTCCCTGATGGCATATTTGGAAGAGTTGGTTTCATTTTTCAAACAACTACATGGATCTGGTTTGCTAGCCTAAAAAATGTTAACAATGATGGGTGTAGTTCAATCTATTTGTTCTAGGTGCAGCTCTCTTTCATAACATTTTCTAGAACTTCTAGTTATTGTGCTGCATACATTCCCAATTTATTCCTTCTCATGCTTTCCTATGATTGGGGCAGCAGGCATCTGTCCAATTTGGGAGGAACTTCAAAAAGTGGATCTAATTTATCATGCACTGGCAAGTCAAGTGTCCTCTGCTCACTGCTATGCTGTCTATTAAGTGTGCCTCCCAGGAGGGCTGTGTCCCCAATTCCACCTACCTGGAGCACTGACAATTTCTCATGTGTTACTAGGTCCCCAAGGTGGGGACTCAAATGTGTCAGTGGACCTTTTGGTTCTCAAAAGCCTTACTAGGCACTTACTAATCAGCATTTAGAAAGCACTGTGGGATGGTAGAATAACCCAGAGTTTAGAAGTCAAGCCAATGTGGGTTCAAATCCTACCTGCTTCCGTTTAATATGAAGAAAAGAAACATGAATCCTTGGGCTGTTATTTATATTAAATTAGATAATATATGTAAAGTGCAAATATTTTGTTATCTTTTCAAGTTTTGTATCATGAGAGATGAAAAGGAAAAATGCTAAAAGGACTTATTGATTCAAAGGGTTCCCTGAACTACATTATTTTTTTGTGGGTATGAGTCATGCCTTTGGAGGAGAGAATTGTGTTCAGTGTTTTAAGTCCATTCTTGGGAGAAATAGCCTAAAACTTCTGGAAATTTGAGATATGAAAATTTAAGATCATTGCTATGGATTTCATCATAATTATGAAATGAAAACTTAGCTTGGTAGTGAAAATTCCCGGTTAGCAGTAGTTGCATAGACAATTATACATGTATATATATGTGGATAATTGGTATGATATGATATATGATACCCCAAAACCAAACCTAGTACTGTGGAGTCTACTTTGACTCATAGCTGCTCATAGGACAGAGTAGAACTGCTCAGAAGATTTCCAAGGCTGTAATCTACCAAAGACATATATATAGTATGTGTGCATATATGTATGTGTATACATATACACACATTCTCCAGGTAACTTTTATTAAGCATTTTGTTAATTTTAGGTATTTCTAAATGTCAGCATAAAAGCTGAAAAGACAATTCTTTCAAGCTTATGGTTGTGCAGTGGCAGAACACAAATCTATGTGCCATCATACTGATGAGCATCAATTTGTATTTTTGTAATGACACTGTGTATCAGTTTGGCTGGGCCATGATTCCCAGTGTTCAGTAACTTTTTTTTCCCCATGTGCTGTGAATCCTGTCTCTATGAAGTTGATGTGGGAGGATGAGCAGCAGTTGTGTTCGAGAGGCTGAACTCTACAAGCTTGTGGAATGTGAAAGAAAGAAGTGAGCAGAAAAAGTTTGGAACCTCATACCACTAGGAAAGCAGCACCAAGAAGAAAGTGTGTTCTTTGGACCTTAGGGTCCTGTACCAAGATGCTCTCATACTGAATATGGACTTGTAACTCACTGGACTGTGATAATAAAATGAATCTGAACTTGCAGCTTACTGGACTTAGATAATAAAATTTCTGTTTTTAAAGCCATCCACTTGTGGTATTTCTGTTAAAGCAGCGCTGGAAACTAAGACAATCATTATTGTAAAATTAATCTAAAATGCAACATTTCAAGCAAATGCAATGAGTACCTTTTGTGAAGAAACTGGTCATATTTTTGTATTACTGTTTTAGTTAGTATACACAAATCTTAACTCATTTAATATACGGGTAACTGAAGATTAGCAGAATTCATTGACTGCTCAAAGTAGCTCAGTTGATAAGGGTCAGAGCCAGGTCCCAAACCCCGATCTGCCAGAAATCAGAAGCTATACTCTGAACCACTATGCTAACTTTTTATGTCATCTGAATTTAAAATGTTAGTGTCAAAGGACTGGTGTTTAATATTTTAAATGTTCAAATGGAATTCATTGTGTAAGAAACCTACTCTGTAGCAGAATAATCTTCTCATGGGGATTCTTATGCATATGGGTTTCCACAGCACCTGGTTGCAAGTGGAGATGGTGCTATGAGGGGATGACAGAACCTACTCTCATCTCTACTTCTCACTCTTTTGAGAAAGTGAAAGATCACTGACACCATGTTTATTCTGTAGGGAATATAATACATGTTAAATGCTTAACAAAGTGGCTAGACATTATAAGTGTCATGCTGTAGAGCTCAAAATCATGACTTTTATACCAAAAATGTCAGAGTTAAAAATCAGTCTTGTGTAAAGAGTTTGCTGAGCATCACAGTCAGCCAGGGCCAGGGAAACACCAGTGTGGGTGCTAAGTGCTCCACAAGAATAGGATTATTACAGGATGGAGGCTGATGACTCAGTAAAAATTTGGCTGCTAACCAAAAAGTTGACAGTTCGAATCCAACAGCAGCTCCTTGAAAACTTTATGGGGCTTGATCAGCAACTTCCGCAGTGCGAAGTACCTTAAAATTTTGAGTGTTCTTTGTCAACTGTCAGTGTTAGCTTATAACTATTATGTCTTCACTTAAGGATAGAAGTAACAAATACCTACAGGAACCTGGCTGGTAAAGGGAGCAAAGTGGGTTGGTGGAAAGATATGCCACTGTCTGAGTAGGAAGATGGTAGGAAGTAATGTTACAGAGCTGAATTTGGGAGGTAGAGAGATGGGGCAGCAGACGCTGGAGTGCTGCTGCAAGGCAAGGACACAGCCCACCCCTCTGGGAGTCAGCCCCCCACCTGCATGCTGCCCTCTGGGAATTTGGGCTACTGTTGCTGATCTTGCCATGTTTTTCAAGGAAATACGGAAATCCAAAATAAAATTTTCTAATTTTTTTTTCCAAACTATTTAAATTTTCATTACAGATTGATATATACAGTAAGTGTTATACTACATATTTTTCTTTTTTTATTAAATAAAAATGAAAGTGTAAATACTCTGTGCTTACAATATTGGGCTAAGATGGGAGGAGTACACAAGTTGTGTTGAACTCCCATTAATTTTGATCTTCTTACTAATGTGTGTTGTCACCAATTTCACCTAACCAAATTTCTAACAACTATCTAATCTAAACCCTCACGCTTTGCTCCCCCTCCCTCCTCCTCCCCTCTCCACTCTTGTAGCCGTCAAAGAGTCTTTTCTGTTATGTATGAGTCTGCTTTTATGTTTTTATTGTAGGGGTCTCATATAATATTTGTCATTCTGTCATTGACTAGTTTCACTCAACATAATGTCCTTCAGTTGAGACCAAGTTGAGTGATGTTTCCTGCTATCATCATTGTTCATTATCAATGTATAGTACTCCATTGAGTACATATACTCAAATTTACCCATCCATTCTTCTGGTTTTGGGCATCTGGGTTGATTCCATTTTTTGCTATTATGGACTGTGCTGCGATGAACATTCGTGTGCATGTATCAGTTGGTGTGAATGGCCTTGATTCTGTAGGATATATTCCAAGCAGAGGAATTACTGGGTCAAATGGTATATCTATAACCATTATTTTAAGGTTATACCAGATTGCTTTCCAAAGAGGTTGCACCATTCTGCAATCCCACCAACAGTGTAGGAGAGTTCCAATCTGTCTGTAGCCTCTCCAGCATCTAGTGTTTTGCATCTTTTGGATCATGGCCAATCTTGTTGGGGTGAGATGGTATCTCATTGTTGTTTTGACTTGAATTTCTTTAATAGCTAATGATGGTGAGCATGTCCGCATGTGTTTTTTGGCTGCCTGGATCTCCTCTTTAGAGAAATGTCTGTCCATCTCCTTTGCCCATTGCTTAATTGGATGATTTATCTTTTTTGTATCAATATTTTATAGTATCTTATAAATTATGGAGATCAGGCATCAGTCTGACATAGAGTTGCCAAATATTTTTTTCCCATTCTGTAGGTGGTCTTTTCATTCTTTTGATAAAGTCTTTGGATGACCAGAAGTGTTTGATTCTTATTAATTCTCATTTATATATTTTCTCTTCTGATGAATGTGTTTTGTTTGTCAGATGTTGAAACTTCCATTGTTGACCCTATTTTATCTTGGATGAGCTTTATTGTTTTAACTTTTATATTTAGGTCTTTTATCCAATTTGAGTTGATTTTTGTATAAGGTATGAGATATGGGTCTTGTTTCAGTTTTTTGTGGATGGATATCAAATTATGCCAGCACCATTTGTTAAAGAGAGTGTTCTTACCCCATTTTAAAATCTTAGAACCTTTGTCAAATACCAGCTGTTCATAGGAGGATGGTGGCATCTCTGGGGTCTCTACTTTCTTCCATTGTCTATATGTCTCTTTTTGTACCAGTACTAAGCTATTTTGACAACCGAGGCTGTGTAATAGCTTTTAAAGTCAGATAGTGAGAGGCCTCTCAGTGTGTTCTTCTTCTTCAGTAGTACTTTACTTCTCCGGGGCTTCTTCCCTTTCTAAACAAAGCTGATGATTTGTTTCTCCATCCCATTAAAAAATGTCATTGGAATTTGTATTGGGATTGCATTATATAAGTAGATTGCTTTGGGCAGAATAGACATTTTCACAATATTGAGTCTTCCTATCCATGAGCAGGGCAGATTACTCCACTTATTGAAAACAATGTAAATAACATTTCTAGCCTGTAATTGGCCAACTGTTTAATATATCTTAAGTAACTTTAGTATTACAGTCTTCTTGATTTTTAACTTTTGTTTCAAAAACTTTTTAATCTGAGTACAGAAAATACTATATTCAACCACAGAGATAAAAATCTTCATTATGTTTAAGGATGAATGGATTATGGCTTTAAGTTTAGAAAAATGCAATGAACCCCCATATTTTTAACTTCATTCCATTTATGAAGATATCGTTGTATATTCAAAGCAAATGCATTTACCACGTAGCCTACTATGCAGTATTCACTAACATATGTTAGTAAATGTTAGCTATGTGGTAAATGTATGTTAGTAAATATTAGCAGATACCAGACAGTATATGTTATATGTTAGTGTGTGTTAGTAAAGCCAGTCTTCCAAAATTAGAAGTTGTGAAACACTTCTAGTAATGAGCACACTATGTGTAGCGAGCCTGTTCAGGGCTCAGCAGTAGGACTTGCTTAGTTTCTGTTGATTACATTTTGTCTTAGGATCCCTGTATCATACTTTCCAAATCCTGGTTACTGGGTTAAAAAATGTGGCGAGATTGATTTATAGAGTGCTGTAAAAACCTCTGAGATTTCAAGAGAAAAATGTGTAAGTTTATGACTGTTTGGTTAAACTGGATTTTCCCTAGAAGTCTTAAATACAGAAGAATGTAGCCAGCCAAGTGCCGTTGAGTAGAGTTTTAAATACTTAACTTACAAACATTTCTGTTATGTAGAAAGCTTACCTTGGCTTCCACATATAAAAAGCTAAGAGGAGAAGGTAGGGTGTGGATGAGAAAATGCTTAGTCATGAAAAGATTTATCCAGCTGATAAAAACATCATATTGTTCAAGATGAAAATAGGATTCCTTCAGCTCTTTTCAACTTCCATTCCACCTAGGAGCTACTTTAGCTTCTGAAAGAGGATTTTTTTATAACTTTTATTTTAATAGCAGACATAGTTTATTGACTTTAAATTATCATGAACAGTGATGAGCAGCGTGAGCTCCCTAGACTTTTGCTTCATTTGGCTTTTTTGAAGTCAGAAGGGACACAGTTGGACTCCAGGAAAACTAAAACACAAAATAGTTTTTCACTTGTCAGCAGAAGCTGAAGTGAATGTTAGAAGAATGTATTTATTACTTATTCAGTAATTAATTCAGTAAAAATACATTTTCCAGTTTTATTAGAGCAACCCCAATCTCTCAGGCTTAGCTTAGCAGAAAAAACTTGATGGCTCACTTACTTAAGATGCAGTGGCCTGTGCAGTAGGGGCTAAGGTCAGAGCAGTGACGCAGAGAAGCAAGTAGGAAGCATTACAGGAGACCTAGTGAGTGGTCAAAGACAGTGAGGAGAGAGTGGACCAGGCAATGCTGGAGAGTTGCAGCTGGCCAAGGCATCTTGTCTGGGTGTGACCCATGGTACATATATGGGATCCATTCTGCAATCAGACTTACTGCAGAATTAGCTTAGAGGTAAAAGAAATTCCATTTTGCATGAGTTAGTTCCTTGTGGGACAATTGAAACCCTTATGGTGCACTGTTAAAGTCATTGACTGCTAACCGAAAGGTCAGGAGTTCAAAACCACCAGTGTCTCTGTTGGAGAAAAGTGTGACAGTCTTCTTCTGTAAAGATTATATCCTTGGAAACCCAATGGTATCATGATAATTCAGAATGAGCTTCCCAGGCAGTGAGTGTTTTGGTTTGGTGAGAGAAGAATTGATTTTGTTTTGCACTTACAGAATAAGAAAGGATAGTAAATGTCCTGGTTTATCAACTAGATGAATAATGTAATAGTGAAATTAAGTGACAAAAGAGGAAAAAATTGACCAAGAACAGAAAATTTGAGTTACGTGGTTGTACTGGTGAAGAGCATAGGGGCTCAGAAATATGATAAGCTCAGACAAGAGGTATAAGCAAGAGATGCAGTTTTGAGAGTCACGGGTAAAATGCTCATTAATAAAGTTGAAGGGAGTAAAAGAGATTGCCTAGGGGCTGCTTGTAGCATGACCATGGCCTGCATAAACTAGAACTCTGGAAAGCCCCACTATGAAGGGGAAAAAACAAAACAAGAGGCAGAACTGTCACCTGTGATTGTACTGGCAATGCATTGTACAGCTTCTGACTGTGCTGTGGTGGGTGCCTCTGGAGTTGTACAATGTAGTGTCCCTGAGTAAAAAACGAAAAGGGAAGAGAAGAATATAGCAACCAAAAAGGGGAGAGGGGTATGTCAGTACAGGAGTATTTTCAGTATTTTAGAAGGGAGAAAGTAGACAAGTCTGTCTTGAGAAGAAGAGGTAGCAGAGTGGAAACTTCAGAGAGCTGGAAGAGAAAAGGGTCCAAGTAACTTGGTTGTTCTGTATGGTAAAGAAAGGACAGAAGGGTGTTGAGTGTACAGTAGGCTAAAGGAGTGAAGTTAGTTTAGGGACATTAAGAATACAAAAAATGTGGATAGGTTTTTACCTGACCTTGCATTTCCAAAGAGAATTAGCTCACATGCTACAAGCCAGTCACCAGAGTCTGATATCTGAATAGGACAGGCAGAGTACAGAGCTTTTTGTCTGAGCAGCAGCCACTCCAGCAGGAGAGACATGAGATCTGAGAGACCTAAACTGTTCGGGAGCCAGGGAAGATGCACCAACCCAGGCACAGATAGGTTTCACATCTGTAACTCTGGCTCCAGAGAGAGACACATGACAACAATGTTAGGAACAACAACAAAAATAAAACCTCAGTGAAAAAGGAGACTGTGGACATTGAATACTAGATGTTTTTGTACATCCTGCCATAGCTAGAATGGCACTTAACTACTTTTTGTAACATTTTGTTTTATTCAACTATGTGTTAAACGTACTTAGTGATTCATGTTTGAGTTCTCCAGTGCTCGTCAGAAACACGGCATCCTGAGATCTCCACTAAAAGACCGCAATTGATGGTCCAGTGGCTTCGGGGTTCCCCTGAGAGCATGGCCCTGGCCCTGATGCTGCCCTTACTCATAAATTATAACAAAGGTCCACTCTTTGGACAGGAATGGATTGGACTTGGTGATGCAGAGTGACCATATATTGGATGCACTTTATGGTTCTATGCATCTATAGGATATCATCCTGCTGACCTCGGGCTGGAGGAAGGAGAGTGGGTGGATGGGAGGATGAGTCATATATGGAGCAGAGAGGAATAGTGTGCTGTCACCAGGCAGGGAGAGCAGTGGAAGCTGCATATAGGTGGGCATATAAATTTATATGGGAATGTGCATTTTCACTCAGTCATAAAAAAAAAAGAAACACCTGATTTACTCATAGAACTTAACACAATGGCTTGTTCTTTATTTAGTCTGCATGCCCGTTTTGCTCTGGGTACAATGAAAGATTTCCTGTAGCACATGTCATAAGACTCGCCTTCTTGCTCTTGTGTAAAAATGATCATGTCTGAGCAAAATTCAAATCAAAAGAACTTTCCCAAATGCCAAATGAAAACAATGAAGAGTTCTGTTTTTCTTCCAACACAATCTTATTATCAAATTCTATGCAGTGAAAAACTGAGTTATGGTTAGAAGCAATGTTATGGGTTCTCTTTCTGATCAGTTTGGAGAACTTTTCAGTCCTCTTCAAAGATACTTCATCTGACTAGGAAAAAACAAGAAACAAAAGACAAACTGTACAATTCTGAATATGTTAGGACTTTAAAATCCAAAAAACTTAAACGTGATTCAAACTGAACAGTTTTTTTTTTCTTTAATTCCATAGTCTACTGACTTTATTAAAAAATAATAATAAAAGAACTTCAAAGCCCTGATTTAACTCTCAATGTTGTATATTGCTGGGGGCTAGATATAGTATGATCAGCATTTATAATACTTTCTGACAATGATTTCTGTGAAAAAAGACATAAATCTTGAGAGTAACCTACCAGTGTCACTGGTGGGTTACCTCATGAGTAGTTAAAGAGGCAGCTGCCAACTTGCCTGGTCTGAGCAAAAGACTTCAAGGTCCCTTCCAGTTGTTCCCTGGTAGCTCACCTTGGTTCAGATTACCTGAGACACCATGAATGACATCCACTTCATCTTGCAGGAATGCAAGTCAGGACCACTGAATCAGTTTTGTAAATTAGCACCAGCAGAGTCCACCCTCTGAGATCATTAGAATGTAAGTGAAGTATATTTCTACAAAGATGCAGCAGGAAGTCTAGAAATGCTTCATACACACTACTTTTAGTGCCTGGAATGTACCGCTTCTCTTTTTCCTGTGCTGATGACTCCTGTTTGTTTAAGGGTCAACTTGGAGCTCATTTCTGTCTTCTCCACACCTCCTGTTTCTCATTCCCATCTGAGTTCACTGCCTCTCCTCTCCAGTGTGATCAACCGGATTGTGGAGCACTGCTGATAACTTATCTCCTTGACAGACTGAGTCCCTCAGGGCGGAGAGGAGAGAGAATGTCATTAATCTTTAAATTGCTATGGTCTGCCAACATAAAGTACGTTAAATACTTGAAATGAGCCATGCTGAACACTATGCCCATTTGACAATTTTGCCTAGGGCAGTTCTCACAGGATCAAAGATTACTCTGCTGGCTAGGACTCTTGTCTATTGCCTCATCTGTGCTGCTGACCACTCTTGTAAAAAGGGTAGGTGGCAGTGAATTGCAGGCTTAGGAGGAAAATAGCTCCCCAAAGACAATGAATCGGGGTGGAAAAGAGGCCAACAAATCCAACAAGTAGACAAGAAATGTTTGAGTGCCGATGTGAGGACTAATCCTGTAATGCTGGGGTAAGAGGAAAGGGGGATGCATTTATGAGGACTTCTATTTTGTACCATTGGTTTAAACCAAGTTTAAGTACACAGTAGAATAATTGTGTTCTCCTGCACTTTTGCAAATCTGGGCCAGTTTTCCCTTCTGGAACTGTTTTGTTGGAGAGAGGCAGACTTTACTGCGGCTGTTGTTAGTAGCCGAGACTTGACCAAGGTCATCTAGACTGCTAAACTAAGTTCCATCCCCTGTCCCAATCAAATCAATAGACGTACATTCCTTTACCTGTCTCTGGGGTAGTAACTCAATCTTCAGTGAGGTAATTACTATACATTGTTAGATAAGATGTAAAGAAATCTTGTGATTCCCTGTTCTATCCTGTGACAAGGTTTGACATTTTCCAGATGCAGATCCCTTTGTAATCTGGCTATAAAAGCCTCTGGAATTGTAACCCAAGGGGGACAGTTTTTTTTTTTTGCAGAAGCTGTTCTTACTGTCTCCCAGGTTTGCTAGCTTATCTGTTAATAAAGCATATCTCAACCTCTAACCCCATCTCTGACTTCTAGCTACAGTTACAGGAGGAATGAACTTGCTTTGGTTCAGCAGCACTGTCATTAGTACTAGTAGTATTATTTTTTTGGTAAATTTTATTTATTTGTTGAGAATATACACAGCAAAACGTCCATAGCAAAACAGCAACCCAACAGTTTATCTATGTACAATTTAGTAACATTGATTTATATTCTTCAAGTTGTTCAGTCATTCTCACCCTCCATTTCTGAGTTGTTCATCCGTCATTAACATAAAATCACTTTCCCCTAAGGTTCCTATCTAATGTTTCAAGTTGTTAGTGTCAACTTATCCCACATAGAAAGTTCTTAAAAAAGCATAATACTCAAGATAGATCTTTTCTACTTGTTAAGCTATACTGCTCTTCAGTTTTAAGATGACTTTATGGGATATTTTTGGTCTAAGCGTGAAAGATTGTCTTAGGGCAATAGTTTCAAGAATGCACCCACCCTCCTTGGTTGCAGAAAATCTAGAGTCAATGAGATTTTGAAATTATGTTCTATATTTCCCTCTTTTTTTTTTTTTTATCAGAATTCTTCTATTGAATCTTTGACCATAATGTTCAGTAATACCAGCTGGGCACTATGCAGTTCTTTTAGTCTCATGGCAAAGGAGGCAGTTGTTCATGCGGGCCATCAGCCACACATCCCACATTGTCTTCCTATTTCTGATTCTTTTTCTTCCTTTGTTGTTCCAGGTCAATAGAGACCAATCCATGTGCCATGGATGGCTTCTTGCAAGCTTTTAAGATGGCAGATAGTATGCAACAAACTAAGAGATAAAAGAACTAAGCATATTCAGAGGCCAGTTGGTTGGGATGTCCCATGAGACCATGACCCTGAGGTATTTTAAGCAACCTCAGCAACTATTCTTTTTTGTTGCTGTTGTAAATACAGTGCTCACACAAATTTGACAGTTCAGCTTTTTATAAGCATACAACTTACTAACAGCATTTACAGTAATTTGCTATGCAGTCCTACACTTAATCAATGCAATTTTTCCATCACTGCTAACCCCCTTTTTCCTGAGCCCTCCTGTCCCTGATAACCATGAATAAATTTTGTTCTTTACACATTTGCCTTTCTTGTTTTTTTATATATGTGAGGTCATACAATATCTGCCCTTTCGTAACTGGCTTATTTTGTTCTGCTTAATTTCTTCAATCTCCATCCAAACTGTGTATGCCTTAGGCTGGGTTTTCTAGGAAAGTAAAACCAATAACACATATATGTACAAGGAAAGATTTATATACAAAGTACAAAGAAAGCTGTACATATAAAGGAACAGCTCACGCAACTGTAGAAGCTGAATGTCCCAAGTCCTAGCACAAGCCTCACGTGGCCACGTGAGCTGGTGAACCCAAGGTTAGCAGGTCAGAGAGAAGAGTTCTAGATCGCTGGTTGTGTAGGTTGGTGGACCCCAAGCTGGCAGAGAGACTGCGAGGTCTCTGCTGCCTCATGGAGCTGTAGAGGCTGGCAAACCCAGAATTAGCAGGCCAGGGAACAGGAGTCTCAAGTGCTGGCTCTAAGGGTTGATGAATCCAACAGTTGCTAGTTCAGGTCCAGGAACCGATGCCAAAAGAGAGAAGAAGCTGCCAGCAATGTGAGCAGACAGGAAGTAGATGGTGGAACGTGGAGAGCTGAGAGCTGAGGGGAAGGAAGCCACCACAGGCCCTGCCCTGCCACTTGATACAGCAGCCAAACATGGAATCCTGATCACCACACTGTAGCATGTATCAACACTTCATTTCTTCTACTGACTAAGTAGTATTGCATTGTATATAGGTACCACATTTGGTTTTTTATCCACTTGTCTGCTAATGGGCATTGAGGTCAGTTATGCCTTTTGGCTATTGGGAATACTGCACCAATGAATGCCATTGTACAAGTCTCCGGTGATTTTAGTTTTTTGTGGTATATACCTAGCAGTAGAATTACTGGGTCATATGATAGTTCTGTTTCTAGTTTGTTGAGCAACCACACATTCCTATGAGCAATGGGTAAGTGTTCCAATTTCCCCACATTTTTACAGACATTTGTTATTTTATGCCTTTTCTTTCTTTAAGTCTTAGCTATTCCAGTGGAAGTGAAATGGTATTTCATTGTGATTTGATTTGCATCTCTCTGATGAATAATGAGATTGGGCATCTTTTCATGTGGCTGGCAGACATTAGAATGTCCACTTTGGTGAGATGTCTTTTTAAGTCCTGCTTATTTTATAATTATTTATCTTTTTGTTGTTGTTGGATTTTTATATATATCTTGGTAATTGTTGATAGCTTGTCTTTTCACTTTTTTGATAAAGTCTTTTAATGAACAAAACTAACTTTTGTTGTGTCGCATTTATTTTGTCTTTTGCTGTTAGTGTTTTTGTAAATATATTAGGTTATTCATTGTTGAAAACTATACCTGACAGCATTGCTTCTGCATTTTCTTCTAAGTATTTTATGGTTTTAATTTGTATATTTAGTTCCCTATCTTAGTTATCTAGTGCTGCTATAACAGAAAACACCACAAGTCAGTGACTATCATAAACAGAATTTTTTGTCAGAGTTTAGGAGGGTAGAAGTCTGAATTCAGGTTGCCAGCTCCAGAGAAGTTTTTCTCTCTGTGTTGATTCTGGGACAATGTCCTTGTCATCAATGTTTCCCTGGTCTAGGACCTTCTCAGCACAGGGACCCTGGGTTCAAAGGACATGCTCTGCTCCTGTCTTCTCTTCCTTGGTGGTAATAAAGTCATTCTTCTCTCTGCTCACCTCTCTCTTTTATATCTCAAAAGGGATTGACTCCAAATGCAATCTAATCCTGTAGATGGAGCCCTGCCTCTAATCCTGCCTCATGAACATTATAGATAGTAGGATTTAAAACACAGGATAATCACATCAGATGACAAAATGGTGGACAACCATACGAGACTGTAAATCAGTCTCTACTGAGTTAGTTGTAATTTCCCCTATTTCATTTTTTAGTAATAAGGTAGACTTTATTTGCACATTTTCTTTTCTTTATCAATCTAGCTAAAAGTTTGTCAATTTCATTAATGTTTTCCAAGAATGTGGTTTTATTTATTGTCTCTATTGTTTTTCTGTTTTTTATTTATTTCTTCTCTGTTGTTACTTCTTTTTGTCTGGTACACTTCGGTTTAATTTGCTCTTTCTAGTTCCTGGAGAGTTGTCAAGTTAGGCTATTAATCTGAAATTTTTCTTCTTTGACATTTATTGCCGTAAGTTTCCTTCTGAGTACTGTCTTTGCTACATTCCATACATTTTGTTGTATGTTATTTTCATTTTCCTCTAAGAAATTTGTGATTTCTTTTTTGATTTTTCTTGCCCCATTGGTACTTGAATAGTGTGTTGTTTAATTTCCATATGTTTATGTCTTTTCCAGTTTCTTTTTTTTTGTTTTATCTCTGCTGTTGTTTTCTAGCTTCAAACCACTGCAGTCTCAGAAAATACATTGTATGATTTCAATCTTTTAGAGTTCATCCAGACTTGCTTTGTGACCTAAACTGTAGTCTCTCCTGGAGAATGATCTATATGTATTGGAGTAGAATGTATACTGCTGTCTTTTTGAGTGGAGTGTTCTGTATATGTCCATTAAGTCTAATTGGTTTACAGGTTTATAGTTTCATTCAGGTTCTTTTTGATCGTTCTAGATGTTCTGTCCAATATTGATAGTGGTGCGTGGAAGTCGCAAATGATTATTGTAGTAATATCCATTTATCCCTTCAATTATATCAGTTTGTTTTATATATTTAGGTCCTCTGATATTGAGTGCATATGTATTTATGACTGTTGAGTCTTGGTTAATTGATTCTTTATCACTATATAATGTCTGTCTTTATCTCTTCTGATAAATTTTGTCTTGAAGTCTACTTTGTTTGATACTCAGATTGTGACCTCAGCTGTCTTTTGGTTAGCCAAAGCCAAGTGCTGTCCAGTCGGATCCTTATTTCATGGAATTTTCCCCATCTTTTCATTTTCAACCTATTTGTGTGTTTAGGTTTAAGGTGTGTCTCTTATGAACAGCATGTAGTGGAATTGTTTTTAAAATCTATTTTGTCACTCTCTGCCGTTTGATTGGAACATTTAGTACATTCACATTCACTGTAATTAATGATAAGAAAAGCCTTCCTCCATTTTGTTGTTTGGTTTTTGTGTGTCTTGAGCCTTCTTTGTCTTTGTCCTTTTGTGTTTTTTTGTTTATTGTGATTAAATGAAAGTATACAACCCAAATCAGTTTCACATGCCCACCTAGCTGCAGCTTCATCAGTTCTCCTCACCAGGTGAAAATGTAATCCTCCTTTTCACTCTGTATTTCTTGTATCCTCTTAATAAGCACCTGACCCCACCTTTCCACTCTCTTCTCTCCCATCTAGAAAGAAACCAGTAGGACAGCCTTCTATAAATGTATAGAACCCTAAAGTACTCACACCATATGCTCACAGTGTATCGCTGAGTCCAGTCCAATCTTGCCTGAAGAGTTGACCTCAGTACTAATTACTGGTCAGGGCCAGCAGCAGGTCTAGGGCCAATGTTCCCAGGGGATCCTCCAGGCTGTGGGACCATCAATTCTGGTCTTTTAGTATAATTCTTGAGCTGCACCCCTCTATTTCTCGTGTTGCCTGCAGGACTCTACATTTTGTCCGCCATCATGGCTACCTTTGGTGGTAGCTGAGCACCATCTGTTTCTTCTGGTCTCATATTGATACAGTCTCCCATTCATATGGATCCTTCTGTCTCCTGGCCTCTTTTTACTTTGTGTCTTTGTTGTTCTCAGTCATCATCTCTTGCAAATGAGTTGGGACCATTTGGTGTACCTCAGATGGCCGCTTGCTAGCTTTTAAGACCCCAGACACTACATACCAATATGAGGTGCAGAAGACTCTCTTACTAAAATTTTAGTTATGCCAGTTGGCCTCGATATACACTGAAAACATGGTCCCCAGACTCCCGACCTTGTTACTCTATCCTTGAAATACTGAGTTGAGTTTAGAAAACCTTTCAATTTGTGGTGTAGTCCAGTTATGTTGATCTGCTCTCTACTGCATGCAGTCATTGCTTTCACCTAATCAACTTTCTATCTACTGTCTAATCTGTGATCAACCCTGTCTCTCCCATCCCACACCTGTAGCCGTCAAAGAGTCTTTTCTCTGTACAAAGTCTATTTTTCAGTCCTTATAGTAGGGATTTCCTATAATATTTGTCCTTCTGCCGCTGAATGATTTCACTCAGCATAGTGTCTTCCAGTTGAAACCAGGTTATGAGATACCTCCTAAAATCATCATTGTTCTTTATCATTGCATAGTATTTCACTGAGTATGTGTACTATAGTATATTTATCCATTTATCTGTTGATGGGAACTTAGGTTGATTCCATCTTTTTGCTATTGTTGACAGTGCTGCAATATTATTTCTGTAGGTTCTATTCTGAGAAGTGGGATTGCTGGATCATATAGTATCTCTGTTTCTATCTTTTTAAGGAAACTCTAAATTGCTTTCCAAAGAGGTTGTACCATTTTGCATTCCCACCAGCAGTGTAGGAGAGTTCCAATCTCTCCACAGCCTCTCCAGCATTTGTTTTATGTTTTTTTGGATTATTTCCAACCAACCTTGTAGGGGTGAGATGGTATCTCACTGTAATTTTGATTTGGATTTCTCTAGTAGCTAATGATCGTGAACATTTCTTCATGTGTCTGTTGGCTGCCTGTATGTCTTCTTTGGTCAAATGTCTGTCCGTCTCCTTTGCCAGTTGCTTAATTGGGTTATTTACCTTTTTCTAATTGATATTTTGCAGTACCTTGCAGATTATGGAAATCAGTCATCAATCTGACATCTAGTTGCAAAATATTTTTTCCCATTCTGTAGGTAGTCTTTTAACTCTCTTGATAAAATCTTTGAATGAGCATAAGTGTTTGATTCTTAGTAGTTCCCATTTATCTATTTTCTCTTCTGTTGATCTTGCAGTTTGCCAAATTTTGTAGTTTGTCTAGGCCATGTATTAGAACTTCCATTGTTGACCCTATTTTTTCTTGTATGATCTTTATCATTTTAGGTTTGATATTTAGGTCTTTTATCCATTTTGAGTGAGTTTTTGTGTTAAGATGTGATACATGGGCCTTGTTTCCATTTTTGACAGATGGATATCCAATTTTGCCAACACCATTTGTTAAGGAGACTGTTTTTCCCCAGTTTACAACCTTTGGAACTTTGTCAAGTATCAGCCATTCATAAGAGGATGGTAATATTTCTTGGTGTGTCAATTCTGTTCCACTAGTCTATATATCTGTTTTTGTATGAGTACCAGGTTGTTTTGACTACTGTGGTGGTGTAATAAGTTCTACAGTCAGGCAGTGTGAGGCATCCTACTGTATTCCTCTTTTACAGTAGTGCTTTACTTTTCCAGGGTTTCTTCCCTTTCTAAACAAAGTTGGTTATTTCTCCATCTCATTAAAAAATTACACTAGAATTCATATTGGAATTGCATTGTATATGTACATTGCTTTGGGTAGAAGAGACATTTTTAAGTTTTCCTATCTATAAGCAAAGTAGATGTCTCCACTTATGTGAGTTTCTTTTGGTTTCTTGCAGTAAGGTCTTGTAATTTTCTCTGTGTTGTTGTTTTTAGGTGCTGTCAAGTCAGTTCCAACTCATAGTGAACGTGTGTACAACAGAACAAAACACTACCCGGTCTTGTGCTATGTCCACAGTCATTTTTATGCTTACGCTCATTGTTACGGCCACTGTGTCAAACCATCTCATAGGAGGTTTTTCTCTTTTTCTCTGAACCTCCACTCTACCAAGCATGATGTCCTTCTCCAGGGACTGATCTTTCATGACACGTCCAAAGTATGTAAGATGCAATCTACTTCCAAGGAACACTGTGGTTGTATTTCTTCCAGAACAAATCTTTTTTTTTTTTTTTGGTGGTCCGTGATCCATTTAAGAGTCTTCTCCAACACCACAATTCAAAAGTATCAATTCTTCTGTCTTCCTTGTTCATTGTCCTGCTTTTGCACGTGTATGATGCAATTGAAAATACCATGGCTTGGCCAGGTGCACTTTAGCCCTCAGAGTGACATCTTTACTTTTCAATACTTTAAAGAGATCCTTTGCAGCAGACTGTCCCGGTGCAATGTATCTTTTGATTTCTTCACTGCTGCTTCCATAGGCATTGATTGTGGACCCAGGTACAGTGAAATCCTTGATTACCGCAATCCTTTTTCCATTTATGGCAATGCTGTTTACTGGCCCAGTTGTGAGGATTTTTGTTTTCTTGATGTTGAGGTTCAAACTATACTGAAGGCTGTGGTCCTTGACCTTCATCAGTAATTGTTTCAAATCTGCTTCACTTCCAGCAAGTAAGGTGGTGTCATCTGCATAAGGCAGATTGTTAATGAGTCTTTCTCCAATCCTGAGGCCTCATTTTTCTTCACAGAATCCAGCTTCTTGGAGTATGTGCTTGGCATATAGATTGAAAAGGTATGGTGAAAGGACACAACTCTGATGCACACTTTTCCTGACTTTAAAACAGCATCCTCTTGTTTTGTTTGCATGATTGCTTCTTGATCCATATGCAGATTCCTTAAGAGCACAGTTAAGTGTTCTGGCATTTCCATTTTACACAAAATTAGTCATAATTTGTTATGATCCACACAGCTGGATGCTTTTGCAAAGTCAATGAAACACAGGTAGACATCTTTCTGGAATTCTGTGCTTTCAGCCAAGATTCACCTGACATCAGCAGTGATACCTCTGTTTCCACGTCCTCTTCTGAATCCAGCTTGAATTTTTGGCCATTCCTTGTCAATATACTGTTGAGGTTGCTTTTGAATGACCTTGAGTAAAATTTTACTTGTGTGTGATATTAATGACATTGTTCAGTAATTTCTGCGTTTGGTTGGATCACCAGCTGTTCTCCAAATTTCTTGGCATAGATGAGTGAGCACTTTCAGTGCTGCATCTGTTTGTTGAAATATCTCAATTGATATTCCGTCAATTCCTGGAGCCTTATTTTTTTGCCACTGCCTTCAGTGCAGCTTTGACGTCTTCCTTCAGTACCATTGGTTCCTGATCACATGCTCTCTCTTCATATGGCTGAACATCGACCAGTTCTTGCTGGTATAATGACTCTGTGTATTCCTTTCATCTTTTGATGTTCCCTGAGTTGTTTAATGGTTTCCCTGTAAAATCCTTCACTACTGCAACTTGAGGCTTGAATTTTTTCTTCAGGTTTTTCAGCTTGGGAAATGAAGAATGTGTTCTTCCCTTCTAATCTTCCATTTCCAGCTCCTTGCACATGTCATTATAATACTGTGTTTTGTCTTCTCAAGCTGCTCTTTGAATTCATCTGTTTAGGTCTTTCATTTTGCCATTCCTTACTTCTGCTTTAACTGCTTGATGTTTGAGAGCAAATTTCAGAGTATCTTCTGACATCCAATTTGGTCTTTTCTTTTTTCCCTGTCTTTTTAATGACTGCTTTCATGAGTGATATCTTTGAGGTCATTCCACAGCTGGTCTGGTCTTCAGTCATTAATGCTCAGCACAGCAAATCTGTTCTTGAGATGATCTTTAAACTCAGGAGGGATATACTTAAGGTCATACTTTGGCTCTTGTGGACTTGTTCTAATTTTCTTCGGTTTCAATTTGAATTTGCATATGAACAATTGATAATCTGTGCCACAGTCAGCACCTGGTTTTGTTCTGACTGCTGATATTGAGGTTTTCCATCATCTTATTCCACAGATGTAGCTGATTTTGCTCTTGTGTATTCCATCTGGTGAGGTCCATGTGTACAGTCACTGCTTATGTTGGTTAAAAAGGTATTTGCAAAGAAGAAGTCATTAGTCTTGCAAAATTCTATAATGTAATCTTTGGCATTATTTCTATCACCAAGGCCGTGTTTTCCAACTACTGATCCTTCTTCTTTGTTTCCAGCTTTTGAATTCCAGTCACTAGTAATTATCAGTGTATCCTGATTGCATGTTCAATCAATTCCAGAAGCTGGTAAAAGTCTTCAACCTCTTCATCTTTGACCTTAGTGGTTGGTATGTAAATTGCATAATAGTCATATTAGCTGAGATCTTCAAAAGTTATTTTTTATGATAATGAAACACATTCTTTTTCAAGTTTTCCTTCCTGGCATAGTAGAACATATGATTATCAGATTCAGAATGGCTGAAACCGGTCTGTTTCAGCTCACTAATGCCTAGGATGTCGAAGTTTATGTGTTCCATTTCATTTCTGATGATTTCTAATTTTCCTACATTCATATTCCATACATTTCATGTCTTGATTATTAATGGATATTTGCAGCTGTTTCTTGTCATTTGAGTTGTGCCACATCAGCAAACAAAGATCCTGAAGGCCTTACTCCATCCCTGTCTTTAAGGGTGCCTCTACTTTGAGGAGGCAGCTCTTCTGTAGTCATTTTCCAAGTGCCTTCCAACCTGTGGGGCTCCCTTTCTGCCACCATATCTGGCAGTGTTCTGCTGCTAGTCATAAGGATTTCCCTGGCTAATTCTTTTCAGAAGTACACTGCTGGGTCCTTCTTCCTTGCCTGTCTTAGTCTGGAAGCTCAGCTGAAACCTGTCTACCATGGGCCTTGCTGGTGCCTAAATACCAGTGGCATAGCTTCCAGCATCACAGCAACAAACAAGCCTCCACTGACGGACAAGTGGGGGCTGCTCACTCTGTCTTTGCCCTCCTTATCTGATGCTGTTTTCCTCCTTGCCTGATGCTGTTACTCTCCTTACCTGATGCTGTTATCTCCCTTACCTGATGCTGTCATCTGCCTTACCTGACGCTGTTGTCTGCCTTCCTGATGCTGATTGTGTCCCCCCAAAATGTGTGTAGTAATTTAGCTGGGCCAAGATTCCCAGTATTCTGTGATTACCCTCCATTTTGTGATTTGTCTGGTGCTATAAATCCTACTCTCTGTCTGGGGTTAACAGAGTGGATATGTTAGAGAAGATTAGGGTGGGACTGTAAATCCCTTCCTAAGGTCACCTCCCTGCTTCATTGTAAAGGGAGTTTCCCTGGAGTATGGCATGTACCACTGTTTATCCTTGCATCCTACAAGAGATAAAAAGAAAGGGAAGCAAACAGAAAACTGGGAACCTTACAGCATCAAGAAAGCAGAATTAGCTGACTAAAACAACTTCCTTACCTGATAGTGTTATCCTCCTTACCTGATGCTGTTATTTCCCTTACCTGATGCTATTTTCCCCCTTACCTGATATTGTATTGGTCTCCTATTTCTCTGGTTAAGTTTATTCCTAGGTATTTTATCTTCTTGGGAGCTATAGTAATTGGTATTGATTTGATGATTTCTTCTTTGATGATCTCTTGTTGGTGTAAAAGAATCCTACTGATTTATCTTGTATTCTGATACTTTGCTGAACTCTTCTATTAGTTCCAGTAGTTTATTTATGGATTCTTTAGGGTTCTATGTGTATACTATCATATCTTCTGCAAATCAGGATTTTTTTACTTTTTCTTTGCTGATGTGGATGCCCTTTGTTTCTTTGTCTTGTCTAATTGCTCTGGTTTGAATCTAGTACAATGCTGAATAGAAGTGATGACAGTGGGCATCCCTATCTAGTTTTTGTTCTCAGGGGGAATTCTTTCAGTTTCTCTTCATTCAGGATGATGTAGGCAGTTGGCTTTGCATAGATGCCCCTTATTGCACTGAGGAATTTTCCTGCTATCTCTATTTTGCTGAGAGTTTTTAACATGAATAGGTGTTGGACTTTGTCAAATGCCTTTTCTGCATCAATTGACAAAATCAAGTGATTCTTATCCTTTGTGTTATTTGTGTGGTTGATCATATTAATCATTTTTCTGATGTTGAACCAGACTTGCATTGCTGGTGTGCATCCAACTTAGTCATAATGAATTATTATTATTATTTTTGATATGGTATTGAATTCTGTTGGCTAGGATTTTGTTGAAGATTTTGGCGTCTAGGTTCATGAGTGACATTGGGTGTAATTTTCATTTTGGGGGGATCTTTCCTTGGCTTTGGTATCAAGGTTATGCTGGCTTCATGGAATGAATTTGTAAGCATTCTGTCCTTTTCTATATTGTAAAATAGCCTCAATAGTATCAGAATTACCTCTCTAAAAGTTTGGTAGAATTCTCTGGCGAAGTTATCTGGGTCAGGACTCTTTTTGGTTGGTAGTTTTTTGATGACTTTTTCAATCTCTTTTGTGATGGGTTTATTAAGTTGTTCTACTTCTCCTTTTGATAGTTTTGGTGGATGATGTGAATCTAGAAGTTTGTCCATTTCCTCTGGGTTTTCAATTCTGTTATAGTTTTTCATAGTATTCTGTTATGATACTTTTGATTTCGGTTGGGTCTGTTGTGACAGCTACTGTCTCTCTTCTCATTTGGATTATTTGTTTCCTCTCTTCCTTTTCTTTTGTAAGTTTAACTAACGGTTTATCAATCTTATTGATCTTTAAAAAAAAAACAGCTTTTACTTTTGTTAACTCTTTCAATTGTTTTTCTATTCTCTAATTCATTTAGTTCTCCTCTGACCTTTATTATCTGTTTTCTTCTGATGCCTGAAGGGTTCTTTTGTTGCTCTTTTTCTACTTGTTCCAGCTGTAGGGTTAATTCTTTGGCTTGGGTCTTTTCATCATTCTGGGTGTGTGCATTTATAGAGATAAACTGACCTCTGAGCACTGCTTTTGTTGAATCCCACAGGTTCTGGTAGGATGTGTTTTCATTCTTATTTGATTCCATAAACTTTTTTACTGTGTCTTTGGTTTCTTCTATAACCCATGACTTTTTGAGCAAAGTGTTGTTCAGTTTCCATGAGTTCAGATTTCTATTTGTGTGTGTGTGTGTGTGATAGTGATTTCAAATTTTATGGCTTTATGATAAGAGAAGATGCTTTGCAATACTTCAGTTATTTGGATTTTGTTGAAACTTACTTTATGACTGTCATGGATTGAATTGTGTCCCCCCAAAATATGTGTAGCCATGTGGCTGGGCCATTATTTCCAATATTTTATGATTGTCCACCATTTTGTTATTTTCCTATCCTGTATGTTAAAGGATTAGGGTGCGACTGCAAATTCCTTTATAAAATCACTCCCCTGCTCCACTGTAAAGGGAGTTTCCCTGGAGTATGGCTTACACCACCGTTAATCCTTTCATCTTACAGGAGATAAAAGGAAAGGGAAGCAAGCAGAAAATTCGAAAACTCACACCATCAAGAAAGAGGTACCGGAAGAAGAGTGCATCCTTCAGACCTGAGGTTCCTGTGCCAAGATACTCCCTGGACAAGGACTGATGCAACTCAAGGACTTCCCTTCAGAGCCTACAAGGGAAAAAGCTTTTCCCTGGAGTGGACATCATGAATTTGGACTTGTAGCCTACCAGATTGTGTAAGAATAAATCTTCCTTTGTTAAAGTCATCCTTTCTGTGATATTTCCATTAGAGCAGCATTAACAGATGAACAGATGAAAACAATGACCTAGCACATGGTCTATTCTGGAGAATGTTCTATGTGATTTGGAAAAGAAGGTATACTAACCTGTTGTTGGGTAAAAAGCTATCTATATGTCTATGAGTCTAGTTGGTTGATTGTTGCAATAAGATCTTCTGTATCTTTACTGAGGTTTTTTTCTGGTCTATTAATGAAAGTGACTGTTGAAGTTTCCCACTATATGTGGGGTGGTCATCTTATTTTTCAGTGTTGTCAGTGTCTGTTCAATGTATTTAGATGCTCTAGTACTGGGTACATATATATCTGATATTGTAATATCCGTCTTATATGTTGAACCTTTCAGCAATAAATAGTGACTATCCTCATCCATGATGATGGATTTTACATTAAAATGTATTTTATCTGAAATTAGTATTGCTACTCCTGTATGTTGTTAGCTTGGTATATATTTTTCCATCTTTTGATTTTCAGTTTGTTCATATCTTTGAGTCTAAGGTGCATTTCTGGTAAGCAACATATAGACAGATTGTGTTTTTGATCTGAGTTGTTACTCTCTGCCTTTTTAATGGAGCATTCAATCCATTTGCATTCAGAGTAATTTGTGCTGTCATTTTGGTGCCTTTACTTTTCATCTTTTTCTGTGTTGGTTTTATGTTTGTTGAGACTGCAGTATTATGTTTTTGTTTTGATGTGTCACATTGTTAGTTTGCTTTGTTGCTACCCTTTTGATCACCCTTAATGTATTAAGTATAATCCAATCTTTAACTTCTGTATATCTTCCTAATTTTCTCTCAGTCTGAAAGGGTTATATCGACTGTAATATATCCCTCTTTACAGTGTGATGATGTTGTAATTTTCATGTTAAGAACACTGGTTCCCTGCTTTTAATATTTTAACTTTGATTAAGCTTAGTGACTTCTCTGACTGAGTAGGACTCTGGATGCTGTGTTCTGCATTGCATCCTTAAGTATACATTTGATATTATTATTTTTTTTAAACATAGAGCTTCTTTCAGTATTTCTTGCAGTTTTGGTTTGGTTTTTGCAAAGTCTCTAAGCTTCTGTTTATCAGTGAATGTCTTAATTTCACTCTCATATTTGAGAGACAATTTTTCAGTATAAGTAATTCATAGTTGGGAGTTTTTCTCCTTCAAGGCCTTGTATGTGTCACCACCACCCACCCCCGTCTTCTTGCCAACACAGTTTCTGCTGAGAAGTCAGACAAAAGCCTACAGGGCTTCACTAGTTTTCCTTTAAGCGTTGCTGCCTTTGAGAGCCTCTCTTTATGTTTAATTTTATTAAGCCTCATTATACTATGTATTGATGTGTTTCTTTTGGGGTCAGTTTTTGTAATGTCTGACAAGCATCTCGAATACCTATGTTCTCTTCTTTCATGATTTCAAGGAAATTTTCTGTCAGCAACTCTTCAACAATTCTATCTTTTCTGCTGTGCCTCCTTGTTCAGGAACTCCAATTATTCATAGATTATTTCTCTTGATAGAGTCCCACATACTTCCTAATGCTTCTTAATTTTTTTGTTTCTTCATCTGATTTCTTCTCATGAATCAGCTCACTAATTCTGCATTCCATTTCCTCCATCCTGTTCTTTTGGCTTTTCATTGAATTGTCTAATTCTGTGATTTTATTATTGATCTGCTGGATTTCTGATTATTGATGTTCTAACAGTTCATACAGCTCACTTAATTTTTAATTTTGTTCTGCTGCATTTTATTTATTTTTAATTTCTAGAAGGGCTCTATACATAATTATTTTGTATTCTGCCTCTGATAATTTTAGAAAGGCTTCTTCATCTATGTAGTTTTTTGATTCTTTATTTTGGGAGTTTTCTGGAGCCATTGTGATCTGCCTCTTTAAATGGTTCATATTGGTTGTTGTCTTCACTCTATCAACAAGCTGTTCAGTTTCTCCAGTATTACATGAATGGGAACTGTGGCATAGTTCTAAGAGGGAGTGTTACAGCTCTCTCTTTCCTGGTCTCATGGTTCCAGAACTTCTCAGTACAGGCATCCCAGGACAAAAGGACATGCTTTACTCTTGGATGTTCTTCCTTGGTGGTGATAAGATCCTTTCTCTGCTCTGTCATTGCCTCTCTTTTTAATCTTAGAGGGATGTCAACACTGACCAGTCCCCTTGATCAGCCACAATTACCTCATTTACAGAATATTATCTAGTCACTTGGGTGGACGCTACCAGATCTTACTGAGAAAGGCCACACAAAAGCAGTCCATTACATCATACTGAATATATTCTGTTAGAATCATGTCAGAGCCAATTCTGAGTGAAGGCTCTTAAATTGTATAGAGATCCAACTATACTAAACCAAGCTAGTCAGCAACATAAAAGTTCTTCCTAGTTTGTGAGTTTTGCCTGCTTTAAAATTACAGAGCTATAAATACTAAAATTCACTGGGCTCTTTAGACACTAAAAGATACATAAAAAGATCATACTTTTGCAAATAATATTGTCAAGAACTGAGTTATAAATAAAACATAGCTTCTGGCACCAATTGGAATGCCAAAATGAAGACAGAAGAGCTATTTTAGGAATTATCATAGCTTTCACTTAAAAATTAAACTGTGAGAGGGCTGCACAGCAGAAAAAGAATGCGTAGGATTAAAGTCTGGCTACTTGGAGCATGAATCATGGCTCTGCCATTTTCAGCTTTATGAACTAGAGAAACATGCTTAATATCTTGGAGCCTGGTTCTTCCCTTGTAATAGTGGCATCTAGCTTCGAGAAGTTCCAAGTGTGAAAATAAATAATAAGCAAACAAATTCAAGAGAGAAAATGACCCACAGTAATCATTAAAAAATGGTTTAAATTATTCTTTTTTAAAAAATCTAGTCAATCTAGTAAATTGTTGTAATTTTCTTTTTTAATCTGTGTTAAATAAGAATGAGTAGAATCAGGATACTCAGTTGAAAACATGTCATTATTCTATAAAAGTCAAGTGCTGTCGAAGAAACATGACCCCTCGCTGAGTTCTGATTTTGCAGTATCAAAAAAACAGTTTCAGGGAAAACTTATCATTAATTTTACATGGAAAGGGAAGAAGCCTCAGATAAATAAAGCACTATTGAAGAAGAAGAATAAAGTAGGAACACTCACACTACTTGACCTCAGAACCTACTATACAGCTACAGTAATCAAAACAGCCTGGTACTGGTACACTGACAGATACATTGACCAATGGAACAGAGTTCAAAACCCAGATGTAAATCCATCCAACTATGACTACTTCCTCTTCCACAAGGGCCCAAAGTCCATCAGATAAGGAAAACACAGTCTTAATAACAAATGATGGTGACAAAACTAGATGTCCATCTGCAAAAAAAATGAAACAAGACGTATCTCACACCATCCACAAAAAGTAATTCAAAATGGATCAAAGACTTAAATATAAAGGCAAAAATAATAAAGTTCACAGGAGAAAAAATAGAATCAATGCTAGAAACCCCAGTGCACTGCATTAATAGGATACGAACTATAACAGACAGCATACAAACTCCAGAAGATCAGCTAGATGATTGCGATTTTCTAAAAAGTTCAACATGCTCATCAAAAGACTTCACCTACAGACTGCGGAAAAATTGGTTATTATAAATCAGCGAAACACATTGGCTTAATGGTTAAGTGCTATGGCTGCTAACCAAATGGTTGGCGGTACAAGTCCACCAAGTGCTCCTTTGAAACTCTATGGAGCAGTTCTACCCTGTCCTGTATGGTCACTATGCGTTGGAATTGACTCAAGGGCAATGAATTTGGGTTTATTATAAATCAGACAAAGGTCTGATCTCTAAAATCTACACAAAAATCCAACACTTCTACAAAAAAAGACACTCCAATTAAAAATGGGCAAAGGAAATGTACAGACATTTCATCAGAGAAGACGTTCAAGCAGCCAACAAAGACATGAGGAAATGTTTGTGATCACCAGCCATTGCTGTTGTTAGGTACCGTCAAGTAGTTCTGACTCCTAGTGACCCTAGGCACAACAGAATGATACATTGCTCAGTCTTGTGCCATGTCCGTCTTGTTGAGAGTCTTCTGCTTTTTTACTGACCCTCCCCTCTATCAAGCATGATGTCCTTCTCCAGGGACTGATTTCTCCCAACAACATGTCCAAAGTACTTAAGATGTGGTCTTGCCAACTTTGCTTCCAAGGAGCACTGTGGTAGTACTTCTTCCAGAACAGATCTGTTTGTTCTTTTGGCAGTCCATGGTACGTTCAATATTCTTCTGCAGCACCACAATTCAAAGGCATCAGTTTTTCTTCTGTCTTCCTCATTCATTGTCCAGCTTTTGCATGCATATGATGTGATTGAAAATACCATGGCTTGGTTGAGGTGCACTTTAGGTGACATTTTTACTTTTCAATACTTTAAAGAGGTCCCTTGCAGCAGATTTCCCCAATGCAATGCATCTTTTGATTTCTTGTTTCCATGGGTGTTGATTGTGCAACCAAATAAAATGACATCCTTCACACCTTCAATCCATTCTCCATTTATCATAATGTTGCTTACTGGTCCATTTGTGAGAATTTTTGTTTTCTTGATGTTGAGGTGCAATGCCTGCTGAAGGCTGTGGTATTTGATCTTCATCAGTAAGTGTTTCAAATTCTCTTCACTTCCAGCAAACAAGGTTGTGTCAACTGCATAGTGCAGGTTTTTAATGAGGCTTCCTCCAGTCCTGATGCCTAATTATACTTCATATAGTCTAGCTTCTTGGATTATTTGCTTATCATACACAAGCCATTAGAGAAATGCAAATCAAAGCCACATAGAGATAGCATCTCACCCTGGCATTACTGGCACATATTACAGAAATAGGAAACAGTAAATGTTGGAGAAGCTTCAGGGAGATGGAAACTCCTATGTGCTACTGATGGGAATTCAAAATGATACAACTATTTTGGAAAACAATATGCCACTTCCTTAGAATGCTAGAAATAGAAATAGGATATGATCCAGCAATCCCACTCTTAGGAATATATCCTAGAGAAAAACGAGTCATTGCAAAAATACACATATGCATACCCATGTTCATTGCACCACTGTTCACAGTAGCAAAAAGTTGGAAATAATCTAGATTCCCATTAACAGATGAATGGATAAACAAACTGTAGCACATACATACAGTTGAGTATTATAGAACAATAAAGAACAACACTGAATCTGTGAAGCATCTCATAACATGGAGGAAACTGGAAAGCACTATGCTGAGTGAAATAAGTCAATTATAAAAGGACAAATAAGGTATGAGATCCTTACTGTAAAAATATATGAAAAGTTTTGCACATAAGAAGAAACAATCTTTGATGGTTACCAGGGAGGGGAGAGGGGAGGGATGGAAAAACACTAAACAGATAAGACCCCAAACCAAGCCTACTGTCACTGAGTCAATTGTAACTCATAGTGACCCAATGGGACATGTTAGAACTGGCCCATAGAATTTCCAAAGAGTGTCTGGTAGGTTTGAACTGCTTGTCTTTTTGTTAACAGCCATGTCACTTAACCACTATGCCACCAGGGTTTCTGAACAGGCAATAGCTAAGTGGTAACTTCGGTGAAGGGTAAGACAGTACACAATACTGGGGAAGCCAGTACAGCTTATTAAATCTAGGTCATGGAAGTTCCACAGACACATCCAGGCTCTTGAGGGACCAAATTTATGAGCTGAAGGCTTTGGGGACCATGGTCTCAGTGAACATCTGGCTCAGTTGGCATAACATAGTTTATGAATAAAATGTTCTACACTCTGGTGAGTAGCATCTGGGTTGCTAAAAGCCTTTGAAAGGCCATCTAGCAACTCTACTGGTCTTACCTATTCAAAGCAAAGAAGAATGAAGAAAACTAAAGATACAAGGGGAAGATTAGTCCAAAGGATGAATGGATCACATCTACAGTGACTTCCACCAGACTGAGTTCAGTACAACTAGATGATACCCAGCTACCACCACTGACTGCTCTGACAAGCATCAAAAGAGAGTTTTTCCAGAACGAGCTGGAGAAAAGTCCAGAACAAAATTCAAACTCAAAAAGAAAGACCAGACTTGCTGACCTGACAGAGACAGGAGAAAGCCTGAGAGCATGGACCCTGGGCACCCTTTCAGTGCAGTAATGAAGATACTCCTGAGGTTCACCCTGCAGTCAAAGGTGGGACAAAACCCACTGCCATCGAGTGGGGTCCAACTCACAGTGATGCTGTAGGTCAGAGTAGAACTGCCTCATAGACTTTCCAAGGAGCCCCTGTCAGATTTGAACTACTGACTGTTTGGTTAGCAGACATAGCAGTCAATCCATGATGCTACCAGGGTTTCCAAAGATGGGACAGGTCCATAAAACAAAATGAATCTAAAAGGGCAAGTCAGTCAAGGGTCAAGGTTTAGTGGGCAGGAGCGTACAGGAAAAGTGATAATAGGGAACCTAAGTTTGAAAAGGAGAGTATTGACCTGTTGTGGGATTGTTAACCAGTGTCATAAAACAATATGTGTACTAACTATTTAGTGAGATGCTGGTTTGCTTTGTAAATCTTCATCTACAGTACAAAACAAACAAACAAAAACAACAACAACAACAAAACTATATGTGACCAAAAGGTCAAAATTATGTACTCTAAAGTAAAGATGAAACGGCAAGGGGCAGGGAAACTAGAATGCTGGAAATAGAATAACCAGAACACAATTAAAGAGAATGTTGACATGTTGTGAAAAAGTGACTGATGTTACTGAACAATTTATACAGAAATTGTCAAATGAGAACCTAAACTGCCGTGTAAACTTTCACTGAAAACAAAATAAAATGTTTACAAAACAACATGCAAACAAATAAAAACCAACCTCATAACCACCCTTCAAAAGTTCCCATCACATGAGTATTTATATGAAGGATATTTCTTGAAGGAACACAAAGTGGAAATCATTTTATTTGTTTGTCAGTTTATTGAGAAGTGTTTATTACATCTCTAGAGCTTTGTGAACATTTGCTGATATCCTTGGCTCTTGTTTTTGGCTCTACATTTCTATTCCTTTTGCATTTTTCCTATACACATGAAGAATAACTTCAACACAACTGAGCTAATTTGATGGAGCATGCCTGCATGATTGTTGTTGTTGTTGTCAGGTGCCATAGAGTTGGTTACAAATCATAGTGACCATATGTACAATAGAATGAAACACTGTCCAGTTTTGTATCATCTTGAGAATTATTGCTATGTTTGAGACCCTTGTAGCCATTGTGTCAGTCCATCTCATTGAGGATTTCACTAACCGTCTACCAAGCATGATGTCCTTTTCTAAGGATTGGTCTTGACTGATAACACATTCAGAGTACATGAGACAAAGTGTTGCCATCCTCACTTCTGAGGAGCATCCTGGCTGCACTTCTTCCAAGATCTATTGTTTGTTCTTCTGTCAATCCGTAGTATATTCAATGTTCTTCTCCAATATCACAATTTAAATGCATGAATTCTTCTTCAGTCTTCCTTATTCATTTTCCATCTTTCTCATGCATAGGAAGTAACTGAAAACACTATGGCTTGAGTGAGGTGCACCTTAGCCCTCAAAGTGACATCTTTATTAACAATTTAAAAGCCTTCTGCAGCAGATTTGCCCAATGTAATGTGTCCTTCGATTTCTTTACTGCTGCTTGAGTGGGTGTTGAATGTGGTTCCAAGTAAAATGAAACTTTGACAACTTGACTCTTGTCCCTATTTATTATGATGTTGCTTATTGGTTCAGAAATCAGGATTTTTTTTTCCTGTGTATTGAGGTGTAATCCATACTGAAGGTTGTGGTCTTTGATCTCCATCAGTAAGTGCTTCAAGTCCTCTTCACATTCACCAAGCAAGGCTGTATTATCTGAACGCAGATTGTTAACAAGTTTTCTTCCAATCTTGATCCCCTGTTCTTATTCGTAAAGTCCAAATGCTCAGATTATTTGCTCAGTATACAGATTGAATATATATAGTGAAAGGATACAACGCTGATTCACACCTTTCCTAACTTTAAACCATGCATTCAGCACTTGAATACTCTGGGGGTCAGTTCTACCCTGGCCCCTAGGGTCGCCATGAGTCGAATCTGACTTGACAACACTTGGCTTGGCTTATTGACCACGTGTTCTGTTCAAATGAGTGTCTCATCATGTATGTGCATGTTCCTTGTCAGCACAAACATTTGTTTTGGAATTCTCATTTTTGGCAATGCTATCCATAATTTGTTATGATCCTCACAGTAAAATACCTTTGCAAAGTTAACAAAATATGGGTAAGCATCTTTCTGGTATTCTTTGGTTACAGCCAGGATCCATATGACATCAGTTGTTCCATCCCGGTTCTACACCCTGTTCTGAATTCAGTTGAATTTCTGGAAGTTCCTTGTCAGCATACAAGGACTGCCAATTAAGCTCTCACACTTATCCTAGAAAAAGTGCTACATACCTCATTGCCCAGCTATGCACTGATGTCAGTGCTTAGTTCACCCTTCAAAGCAGTTTTGGAACAGCCACCAGAGCTGTTGTCGTATTACCCTTGATGTCCTGAAGGTCATCAAAATGTCTTCCTTTCTATATTTCCTTTAGCTGCCTCTGTCAATAAATCATAATGGAGGTCAACTCTTTGGACATGAATGGATTGGACTTGGCAACACGGACTGACCATATCATGTGTTCATATTATGGTTCTATGCATCTATAGGATGCCATCCAGCTGACCACTTACTGGAGGCAGGGGAATGGGTGGAAAGGAGAGGATAGGAGATTGTTAGGAAGATAAGACATGTATGGAGCGGAGAGGAAGACTGTGCTGTCACCGGGTAGGGAGGGCAGTGGGAGCTGCATATAGGTGGGCATGCAAATTTATATGTGAATATACATTTTCATTCAATCATAATAAAAAAAGAAAGAAAGAAAAAGGTCATTTGGGGCCAGATTAGGTGAGTAAGGGGGATTGTCCAATACAGTTATTTGTTTACTGGCTAAAAACTCCCTCACAGACCGTCATGCAATTAAGCTTGTGAACTTACCACTGTGCCACTGTGTACAATGGTCATTCCAGAAATAGTTCCAAAATTGCTTTGAAGGGTAGACTAGGCACTGGCAGTCCGTAGCTTCCCAAGGCGAGTACTTCAAAGGTGACCATAGTGATATTCAGCAATGAGATATGTAGCACTTCAAAAAACTAATTCATGGACTTAATTGTCAGACCTTGTACCACTATAGCTGCTTTTGAATGATCTTCATCGAAATTTTAGTAGTGTGTAATATTAATGATACCATCAGATAATTTCCCTATTTGGTTAGATCACTGTTCTTTGGAGTATGCATAAATATAGAACTCTTCTAGTCAGTTGGCCAGGTAGCTGTCGTTTAGCTTTCTTGGCACAGACAAGTGACTGCTTCAAGCACTGCAGCCATTTGTTGAAACACGTGTATTGGCATTCCATCAATTTCTGGAGCCATTTTTTTTTTTTAACAATGCCTTCAGTACAGCTTCAGTCTCTTCCTTCAGTGTTATCAGTTCCTGATCATACACTACCTTTTAAATGGCTGAACATTGACTGGTGTAATAACTGTGTATTTTTTCCATTGTCTATTGATGAATCCTGCATCCTTTAATACTTCCCCATAGAATCCTTTAATATTGTAACTCAAATCTTGAACTTTTACTTCGATTCTTTCAGCTTAAGAGATGCCAAACCAGCTCTTCATTTGTTGTTTTCTAACTCCAGGTCTTTGCACATGTCATTTTAATCTTTTACTTTGTCTTCTCTGGCCACTCTTGAAATCATACATTCAACTCTTAATTAATCATTTCTTCCATTTGCTTTAGGTTCTTTTTTTTTTTAATTGAGGTTAAGTGAAAGTATACAATCGAAATAAAATTTGCATGCCCACCTATCTGCAGGTCCTTCTGCTCTCCTTTCCTGGTGACACCACTCTCCTCCTTTCCTTTGTATACGTGTCATATCCTCTTAAAAAGTTCCTGTCCCCTCGTCTTTATCCTCTCTTCTCCCTTCTAGTAAGGATCCAGTAAGACAGCATCCTATAGATGCATAGAAACATAAAGCGAACATACCATATGGTCACATTGTGTCCCTGAGTCCAATCCATTCTTGTCCAAAGAGTTGACCTCAGTAATGATTTCTGATCGGGGCAGCAGGGGAACCCCCCAGGCTTTTGGACTATCATTTGTAGTCATTTGATGGAATTATGGAGATGTTGCCACTTGGACTCAACACTGTGTGCCTCATCAGTGGTGGTGGCCAGGTACCATCTGGTTCTTCTGGTCACGTGTTGATACAGCCACACATTCACCTGGGTCTTTCTGTCTTCTGGGCTCTTTTTCCCTCATGTCTTTGTTGTCCTTGTTGATCATCTGTTTCTGCTGAGTTAGGACCATTTGGTGTACCTCAGATGTCAGCTTGCTGGCTTTTAAGACCCTAGACATGATTCACCAATGTGGAGTACAGAAGACTCTTTAAGCAATAGGCTAGTTATGCCAGTTGGCCTCGATCTCCCCTGAGAGCATGGCCCCCAAACCCCACACCCCTGCTATTCTATCCTTGCAATATTGGGTTAAGATTTGAAGAGTTTTCAGGTTATGTTGAAGGCCAGTCAAGTTGATCTTCTTTCTAATGTGTGCTGTCACTGCTTTCAACCAACCAAATTTCTATCAACTATCTAATCTATAACAAGCCCTCTGCTTCCCTCCCCTCCCTTGCAGTCATCAAAGACTCTTCTGTATGTGAGTCTGTTATTAAGCCTTCATAGTAGGAGTCTCATACAATATTCGTCCTTGTGTTGCTGACTGATTTCACTTAACATAGTGTCTTCCAATTGAAACCAGGTTATGAGATGCTTCCTGAAATCATCATTGTTTTTTCATCATTGCAGAGTGTTCCACTGAGTGTGTATACCATAGTTTATCCATTCATCTGTTGCTGGGCATCTGGATTGAGTCCATCTTTTTGTTATTGTGGACTGTGCTGCAATAAACATTTGTGTGCATGCATCTGTTTGTGCCTTGATTCTGTAGGATATATTCTGAGTAGTTGGATTACTGGCTGAAATGGTACATCTGTTTCCAGCTTTTTAAGGAAGTGCTCAATTGCTTTCCAAAGAGGTTGTACTGTCTTGAAGTCCTACCAACAGTGTAGGAGAGTTCCAATCTCTCCACAGCCTCTCCAGCATTTGTTGTTTTGTGTTTTTGGATCACCGCCAACCTTTTTGGGGTGAGATGGTATCTCGTTGTAATTTTGATTTGTATTTTTTAAATAGCTAATAATTGTGAGCATTTCCTCATGTGTCTTTTGACTGCCTGGATGTCCTCTTTAGTGAAGTGTCTGCACATCAACTTTGCCCATCACTTAATTGGGTTATTTACCCTTGTCTTGTTGATATTTTGCAGTACCTTGTAGATTATGGAGATCAGACATTGATCCAACATATAGTTACCAAATATTGTTCCCGTTCTACAGGTGGTCTTTTACTTCTTTTGATAGTCTTTGGATGGTCAAAAGTGTTTAATTCTTAGTAGTTCCCATTTATCTATTTTATCTCTGTTGATTGTTCTTTGTTTGTCAGATTTTGAAGTCTGTCTATGTTGTGTATTAAAACTTCCATTATTGACCCTATTTTTTCTTGCATAATCTTTATTGTTTTAGGTTTGATATTTAGGTCTTTTATCCAATTTGAGTTGGTTTTTGTGTAAGGTGTGAGATACAGGTCTTGTTTAAATTTTTTACAGATGGATATCCAATATTGCCAGCACCAGTTGTTAAAGAGACTGTTTTTACACCTGTTTACAATCTTAGGGTCTGTGTCAAATATCAACTGTTCATAGGAGGGTGTTGGCATCTCTGGTGTCTCAGCTCTGTTCCATTGGTCTATATGTATCTTTTTGTACCAGTACCAGGCTATTTTGACTACTGTGGCAGTGTAATAGGTTCTAAGGTTGGGCAGTGAGAGGCCTCCCACTGTGTTCTTCTTCAGTACTGTTTTGCTTATCTGGGGTTTCATTCCCTGCCAAATGAAGTTGGTCATTTGTTTCTCCATCTCATTAAAAAATGTCACTGTGATTTGTATTGGGATTGCATGGTATATGTAGATCACTTTGTGTAAAAGAGACATTTTTACAATGTTAATTCTTCCTATCCATGAGCAGGGTAGGTTTCTCCATTTATGTAGGTCTTTCTTAGTTTCTTGCAGTAAGGTATTGTAGTTCTTTTTGTATAAGTCTCTTATTTCTCTAGTTAGATATATTCATATGTATTTTATCTTCTTGAGGGCTATAGTAAATGGTATTGATTTGGTGACTTCTTGAATGATCTCTTTACTGGTGTAAAGGAATCCTACTGATTTGCTTATATTTATCTTACAGCCTGGTATTGTGCTGAACTCTTATTAGCTTGAGTAGTTTGCGTATTGATTCTTTAGGATTCTATGTGTATATAACTATATCATTTGCAAATAGGAAAGTTTTTATTTCTTTGCATATGTGGGTGCCCTTTATTTCCTTGTCTCACTGCTCTGGCCAGAACTGCTAGTACAATGTTGAATAGAAGAGGTGAGAGTGGGCTTCTTTGTCCAGTTCCCTTTCTCAAGGAGAATTCTTTCAGTCACTCTCCATTCAAGATGATGTAGGCAGTTCGCTTTGCATAGATGGCGCTTATTGTGTTCAGAACTTTGCCTTCTATTTCTATTTTTCTGAGTGTTTTTTGCATGAATGGGTGTTGGACTTTGTCAAATGCATTTTTTCATCAATTGACAAAATCTAGTGATTCTTAACTTTTGTATTATTTATGTGGTTGATCACAAAAATTGTTTTTGTGATGTTGAACCAGCGTTGCATTCCTGGTATGAATCCAACTTGGTTATATTGAATTATTTTTTTGATATGTTGTTGAATTTTATTGTCAAGGATTTTGTTGAAGACTTTTGCATCTAGGTTCATGAGTGATATTGGGCTGTAATTTATTTTTTTTTATGGGACCGTTTGCAGACTTTGGTATCAGGGTTATGCTGGCTACATAGAATGAATTTGGGAGTATTCCATCATTTTCTGTGCTGTTAAATAATCTCAGTAGTATTGGAGTTAACCCTTCTCTAAAAGCTCGATAGAATTCTGTGGTGAAGCCATCTGGGCCAGGGCTTTTTTTGGTTGGTGGTTTTGGGATGACTTTTAGTCTCTTCCTTTGTGATGGGCTTATTAAGTTGTTCTCTTTCTCTTTGTGATAACTTTGGTAAGTGATATGAATCTAGGAATTTGTCCATACATAGGAATATATCTAACTAGAGAAATAAGAGACTTATACAAAAAGGTTTTCAAGAGTACAGTCTTTTGTAGTATTCCATTATGATACTTTTTTCCTTTTATTTATTTTAATTATTATTATTATTCAATGAAAATGTATATTCCCATATAAATTTGGATGCCCACCTATATGCAGCTCCCACTGCTCTCCCTGCCCGGTGACAACACACCCTTCATCTCTGCTCCATACGTGTCCTATCCTCTGAACAATCTCCTTTCCCTGCCTCTCCACCCACTCCCCTTCCTCCGGTAAAAGATCAGTAGGACGACATCCTATGGATACATAGAACCACAAAGTGCACACATGATATGGTCAGTCCATGTCACCAAGTCCAATCCATTCCCGTCTGAAGAGTTGACCTTCATTATGATTTATGGACAAGGGCAGCATCACGGTTAGGAGCCACTTTCCCAGGGGAACCCCGAAGTCCCTGGACCATCAACTGTGGTCTTTTAGTGCAGATCTCAGGGTACACCTCTTTTTATTCTTGTGTTGCCAGTGAGACTCAACTTTGTGAGCTCCATCATGGTTATCACTGGTGGAGGCCAGGCACCACCTGGTTCTTCTGGTCACAAGTCGATATACTCTGTCTGTCTTTTGGGTTCTCTTTCCCTCATGTCCTTTTGGTCCTTGGTGATCATCGGTTCCTGCTGAGTTGGGACTGTTTACTGTACCCTCAGATGGCAGCTTGGCAGATTTTAAGATGCCAGACGCCACTCACCAATGTGGGGTGCAGAGACTCCTCTTAGCAAAATGTTATTTGTATCAATTGGCTTCAATTTCCCCCAAGAGCATGATCCCTGGCCCCCACCCCAGCTACTCTATCCTTGTAATATTAGGTTAAGATGGAGGAGTACACATGTTATGTTGAAGTCCAGCTAATACTGATCTTCCTTCTGATGTGTACTTTCACAGATTTCACCCAATCAAATTTCTATCGACTATCTAATCTAACCACCCCCCTTGTCCTTCCCTCCCTCCCCGCCCTCACAGCCATCAAAGAGTCTTTTCATCTATGTATGAGTCTATTTTTAAGTTCTTATCATAGGGGTCTCATACAATATTTGTCCTTTTGTCACTGACTACTTTCACTCAGCATAACGTTCTCCAACTGAAACCAGGTTATGAGATGTTTCCTAAAATCATTGTTGCCCTTGATCATTGCATAGTGTTCCTTTGAGTGTATATACCACAGTTTACCTATCCATTCCTCTGTTCCTGGGGCATCTGGGTTGATTCCATCTGTTTGCTATTGTAGACTGTGCTGTGATAAACATTCGTGTGCATGTATCAGTTGGTGTGAATGGCCTTGATTCTGTAGGATATATTCTGAACAGTGGAATTACTGGGTCAAATCGTATATCTATATCCAGCTTTGTAAGGAAGTGCCAGATTCCTTTCCAAAGAGGTTACACCACTTAGCAATCCCACCAACAGTGTAGGAGAGTTCCAATTTCTCCACAGCCTCTCTAGCATTTGTTGTTTTGTGTTTTTTGGATCATGGCCCACCTTGTTGGGGTGAGATGGTATCTCATTGTCGTTTTTATTTGAATTTCTTTAATAGCTAATGATAGTGAGCATGTCTGTGTGTGTTTTTTGGCTGCCTGGATCTCCTCTTTAGAGCAGTGTCTGTCTATCTCTTTTGCCCATTGCTTAATTGGATTATTTATCTTTCTCTTATTGATATTTTGTAGTACCTTCTAGATTATAGAGATCAGGTGTGGGTCTGACATGTAGTTTCCCAATATTTTTTCCCTTTCTGTGGGTGGCCTTTTAATTCTATTAATAAAGTCTTTGGATGATCAAAAGTGTTTGATTCTTGATAGTTCCCATTTATCTATTTTCCCTTCTGTTGATTGTGCTTGGTTTGCCAGATTTTGAAGTCTGTCTATGTTGTTGTGTATTGAAACTTCCATGTTGTTCCTACTCTTTCTTGGATGAGCTTTATCGTTTTAGGTTTGATATTTAGGTCGTTTATCGAGTTTGAGTTGGTTTTTTTATAGGTGTGAGATACGGGTCTTGTTTCAATTTATTGCAGATGGATATCCAATTTTGCCAGCGCCATTTGTTGAAGAGATTTTTTACCCCAGTTTAATGTCTTAATGCCTTTGTCGAATATCAGCTGTTCATAGGAAGATAGTGTCATCTCTGGGGTATCAGTTCTGTTCTATTGATCGGTCTGTCTGTTCTTGTACCAGTACCAGGCTGTTTTGACTACTGTGGCAGTTTAATAGGTCCCAAAGTAAGGTAATGAGAGGACTTCTAGTGTGTTCTTCTTCTTCAGTATTTCTTTACTTAAGCGGGGCTTCCTCCCTTTCCAAACAAAGTTGGTAATTTGTTTCTCCATCTCATTAAAAAAATGTCACTGGAATTTGTATAGGGATTGCATTGTATTAGTAGATTGCTTTGGGTAAAACAGACATTTTCACAATATTAAGTCTTCCTATCCATGAGCAGGGTGCCAATGAGCAGGGTAGGTTTCTTCATTTATCTAGGTCTTTCTTAGTTTCTTGTAGTAAGGGCTTGTAGTTCTCTTTGTAAAGGTTCGTTATTTCTCTGGTTAGATTTATTCCTACGTACTTTATCTTCTTAGGGGTTATAGTGAATGGTATTGTCTTGGTGATTTCTTCCTTAATAATCTTGTTGGTATAAAGGAATCCTACTGATTCACTTATGTTTATCTTGTATCCTTAGACTTTGATGAACTCATCTATCAGTTTGAATAGTTTACTTATGGATTCTTTAGGATTCTCTGCATATACAATCATATCATCTGCAAATAGGGAGATTCATTCTTCTTTGCCAATGCAAATGCCCTTTATTTCTTGATCTTGTCTAATTTCTCTGGCTAGAATTTCTAGTACAATGTTGAATAGGAAAGGTGAGAGTGGGTATACTTGCCTAGTTTCTGTTCTCAAGGGAAACTGTTTCAGTCTCTCTCCATTCAGGATGACGTAGGCAGTTGGTTTTGTATAAATGGCCCTTATTGCATTGAGGAATTTGCCATCTATTCCTGTTTTGCTGAGGGTTTGTAGCATGAATGTGTGTTGGACTTTATCAAATGCCTTTTCTACATCAATAGACGAAATCAGGTGATTCTTGTCTTTTATGTTATTTATGTGGTTGATCACATTAATTGTTTTTCTGACATGAACCAGCCTGGCATCCCTCGTATGCATCCAACTTGGTCATGATGGAATATTTTTTGATATGTTGTTGTATTCTATTGGCAAGAATTTCATTGACGATATTTGCATCTAGATTCATGAGTGATATTGGTCTGTAGTTCTTTTTTGTTGGGTGTTTCCTTTACTTTGGTATCAAGATTCTGCTAGCTTCATAGAATGAATTTGGGAGTATTCCATTCTTCCTATACTGTGAAATAGTCTTCTTGGTACTGGAGATCACTCTTCTCTAAAAGCTTTATAGTATTCTACAATGAAGCCATTTGGGCCTGGGCTTTTTTTGGTTGGCGGTTTTGGAATGACATTTTCAATCTCTTCCTTTGTGATAGTTTTATTAAGTTGTTCTCCTTCACCTTGTGATAATTTTAGTAGGTGATATGAGTCAAGGAATTTTTCCATTTCCTCTAGATTTTCAAATTTGTTAGAGTACTGTCTTTCATAGTGTTCTGTTATGATATTTTTGATTTCTTTTGGATCTGTTGTGACACCTTTCCTTTTATTTCATATTTGAGTTATTTGTTTCTTTTCATGTTTTTCTTTAGCAAGTGTAGGCAGTCGTTAGTTAATTTTGTTGATCTTTCAAAAAAACAGCTTTTGGTCTTTTCAGTTTTTTCAATTGTTCTTCTATTCTCTAATTCATTTAGTTCTGCTCTAATCTTTATGATCTGTTTTCTTCTCGTGCCTGAGGAGTTCCTCTGTTGTGGTCCTTCTCACTCTACTTGTTCAAGCTGTAGGGTTAGTTCCTTGATTTGGTTTCTTTCTTCCTTCCAGATGTGTGCATTTATGGAGATAAACAGACCTCTGAGCACTGCTTTGGCTGTATCTCATAGGTTCTGGTAGGAAGTATTTTCATTCTCATTGGAAGCTGTAAATTACTTTATTTCATCCTTGATTTCTTCAATAACCTAAGGCTTTTTGAATAAGATGTTATTCAGTTTCCATGAGTTCCACTTTCTGTCTATGTTTTTTTCTGCTATTGATTTTGACTTTCATGGCTTTATGATCTGAGAAAATGCTTTGTGTTAATTCAATGGTATAGATTTTGTTGAGAACTGCTTTATGTCCTAACACATGGTCTATTTTGGAAAATGTTTAGTGCACACTGGACAACAAGGTGTAGTTGTCCACCAATGGATAGAAAGGTCTGTGTATGTTGATGAGGATTAGTTGGTTAATTGTGGCAATAAAGTCTTCTGTGTCTTTACTGAGCTTTTTTCCAGATGATCTGTCCAATACTGAGAGTGGAGTGTTGAAGTCTCCCACTATTATTTTGGAGTGATCTATCTCATTTGTGAGTGTAGTCAGGATTCCTTCTATGTATTTGCATGTTCTAATATTAGGCACATAAATATTTAATATTATTAAGTCCTGCTTGTGTATTGAAATTTTCAGCAATAAATAGTATCCATATTTGTCCATGGTGGTGGATTTTACATTAAAATATATTTTATCTGAAAGTAGAATTTTCACACCTGCTATTCTTTGTTCATTGTTAGCTTGAAATATGTTCTTCTATCCTTTACTTTTCAGTTTGTTCGTATCTTTAAGTCTAAGGTGAGTTTCTTGTAGGCAACATATAGAAGGGTTGTGTCTTTTGATCCAGGATGTCACTTTACTGGAATGTTCAGTCCATTCACATTCAGTGTGATTATTGATAGGTATGTGTTCAGTGCTGCGATTGTGATATGTTTATTTTTGTGTTGATGTTTTCTCTGTTGTTCTTACTAATCTGTTCTGGGACATTCTTCTTCGTGAGTTGATTTTTCACCTTTTTCAGGGTTGGTTTTGTGGCTGTTGAGACTCTTGTATTACGTTGCTTGATTTGATATGTTGCACTTTTACTGTGCTTTATGGCTACTCCAAAGATCCCCCTTAATAAACTATGTATAAACCCAATTTCAGTTACTACCATTCTTATCAGCTTTGTCTCCATCTCGAGGGACTATAATGACTATAGTACATCTCTCTTTTTAATATGATGACATCATCGTTTTCATGATATGATCACTGGATTATTTCTTTCACTATGATAGCTTTGATTGAGTTTGGAGCCTTCCCTAACTGAGTAGGATTCTGGGTGATGTGTCCTGTATTTGGTTCTAAAATATAAAGTTAGTGGTTTTGTTCTTCTAAGGCAAGAGATTCTTTCAGTATTTCTTGTAGCTTTGGTTTGGTTTTTACAAAGTCTCTGAGTTTCTGTTTCTCTGCAAATGTCTTGATTTCATTTTCATATTTGAAAGATAGTTTTGCAGGATATATGATTCTTGGTTGGAAGTTCTTCTCCTTCAAGGCTTTGAATGTATCTGTGCCAGCATTGTTTCTGCTGTTAAATCTGACAAAAGCCTCCAGGTTTCCCTGTGAATGTTAGCTTTGCTTTGAGTCTTGCTGCTTTTAAGAGTTTCTGCTTATGTTTCATTTTGTTAAGCTTGATTGTAATATATCTTGGAGTCTTTCTTTTGAGATCTATATTGATTGGCATTAGATGTGCATCTTGGATATCTATACTCTCTTCTTTCCTAAATTCTGGAAAGTTTTCTGTCAGCAGCTTAGCAATAATGCTCTCTGTATTCTAAGATGTCTCACCTGTTTCAGGGACTCTAGTTAATCGTAGATTGTTCCTATTAATAGAGTCTCACATGCTGCTTAATACTTCTTCATTTTTCTTGTTTCTGTTTTCTGATTTTTTTCTCATGGATGCTGGGGTCAGTAACTCTGTCTTCCAAAACAGAAAGTCTATTTTACATTGGTTCCATTCTGCTTTCTTGGCTTTCAATTGAAGTTTCTATGTCATTGATTTTGGTCTTGATCTGTTGGTTATCAGAGTACTGGTGTTCTGTCAGATCAAACAGTTTGCTTAATTTTTTGTTTTGCTCTGCTGCATTTTGTATAAGGTCTAGGAGGGCTCTCTGTATAATCTTCTTGTATTTACCTTGTTAGTTTCCAAAAAGATTCTTTGTCTGGGAAGTTGTGAGGTGCTTTCTTTTGGGGCCTTCTGAAGCCATTTGTGATTTCCTGGTTATGGTTTTCTCCAGAGTTTGTTGCTTTGGGGGCATCATGTGAGTCAACAGAGGCTGGGAGAGATGCTGTGAGGATGCATTACAGTTGGTTCTCTAGACTTTCTTAAAATGGAAGGTGAAAAGTATCTGACAACTTCCAAAGTCAGTCAGGTCTTCAGGTGTATAGGTCACTCTTCCCAGCTGACAAAGTAAAATACTTCTATATCTGCGGAGGCCCGCCATTCCGCATAGGTTATTGTGGACAAAGTCACAGGCTTCTGTAGGTGACAGGCTGAGACATCTCACCTATAATATGTTTTTAGGCCTATTACCCCTGATGGTGGTTTGCTTCTTAATTAAATTCTCCTAAAAAGATATCCTCTCCTGACATGAGGACCAAGGAGGTGCCTAAGAAGGGCTTCTACCCCTCGGTTTATGAGACTATATTGGGACAATCTGACCAAGAACTTCTGAGAAATAGAGATCAGAGAAATGGATTTCAATGCAGCATGCCTGACAGCACTGAGGCCTGCCCAGCTTCACTGGCTTCCCCCTAATTGCATTCACCCCTCCCTTTTCTTCACATACACAAGTTTGCAAGCTAACCCTTAAGAAGCTCTCAAGGACAAATCTCCACATAGCCATCAAAACTACAAAGCATCCTTTCTCCTTGCAGCTGGAAGAACAGATAAACTTTTAGATTCATTATAGCTAGTATAGAAAACTGATAACACTAAAGAAACATCTTTTTTAGTGCAACTGGCTTAATTAGAGAATGGCAGGCACTTACTATCTGCACATAAATAAGAACTTAGAGAAACAAAGGGAGACAGCCAAATGGTTAGGCCTTGAGAAGTTTACTCCTCTGTGCCTTCCACTTTGAGGTACGAATAAAACCATTAATTGTGTTCTTGACATTTATCACCACTGAACACCTGGCTTAGACAATTATTCAAAAAGGCCTTGACAATTAATTAAAAGTAGAAGACCACGAGGGGTCACTTTCTTGTTAGCCAATAATGATGGGTCAGTTTCTTGTTAACCAATAGTTTGTATAATAAAGAAAATAGGGTGACCAACTACGTCACCTCACCTATAAAAAATAAAGACGATAGCTCTCGACCAGCATCAGCACCACCACCACCACCAGCAGATGCTCTCTGGGTCGGGCTGCCTTAAACCAGAAAATTCTTTCCTGTCTCCTTTGTTCATTTCCCGCCGACGTCTTCCCTCCCTCCGTGCGGGACCCTACAAAGTGTTGGGACCGGCTCCCGGCATCTGGTGCCCGAACGTGGGGCACGGAGGGTAATCTCGCCGACGCCACGCTCCTCTTAAGGGGGCAGTGGATAGGATCTCGTCCTATAAGTGGGGACGGGTAATCATTCGGGAAGACTAGGACCCTGTCCTATAAGTGGGGGCAGGTAGTCAGGACTCTCCGACGTCACTCCTCCCTCAGCAGGTCTGAAGGGTAAGTAACCAGCCGACGCCATATCACTGGCTAGGCCTCTGATCCTTTAAGTTGGGACAGAAAGCAGAAAGAGTATGTGGAGTGAATAGGATCTTTGCCCAGGGGATGCTGCAGGCCCCCCCATTCTACAATGGGAGAGAGGAAGGGCAAATAGGTAGAGAAGTTTGAGCCATAAAGAATTCTAGAGGAGAGAATTCTTTATAGTTATGTAAGAGCGAAGAATTGTGCCGTAGAGAGTCTAAAGAAAAAAGCAGACTCTTTACAGTTAAGTTTATGAGCCATAAGGAATTCCAATAGGAGGAATTCCTTATAGTTATTGAAGAGCGAAGAACTGGGCCGTAGGGAGTCCAAAGAAAGAGAAGACTCCTTACAGAAACCTCCCTGTAAATATCTTTTCTTACTGGAATCTAATCTGTTATTTCCTGACTGCTCCTTTCTCTCTTCTTCCTAAATAGCTGCGGCTCCTTTAAGAATCAGGGAAGACACAGGGTCGATACCTGAAAAAAAAACCTGTTGAGATAACCGCCAGCAGTAGCCACGTTTGCCGCAGCCGTGGGAAATTTAAAAGAACAGGCTGCTCGGTTTTTTTTTCTCTGCTCACAGGTGCCTCTAGAGGCTTTTTGCGTCAGCAGTAGCCACTGCTGCCGCCGCTGCTGGCGTGGCAGAAGAATTTAAAGGAACTGGCTATCTATTCTCTTTCTGTTTTCAGCTTCATGGGTTCTAGTGGTGTCCCCCACCAGGCGTTTCTTTAGGAGGGCACCTCTTTTCTGTGCTGTTTGGCATTAAGGGACGACTTAAATCCAAAGTCAATACCTGAAGCCATTTGGGAACCTCTTCTCTTAGAATCTCTCAGTAACTAAAGTTATGTGCCTTAAAGAGTTCTAAAAAACAGGATTCTTTATAGATTTTTAACAAACAAAAGAATGATGGGCTGTAAAGAGTTAAAGCAAAGGAAACTCTTTTGTGAAGGTAATTAAGAACCTTTTATGTCAACAAAGTGTTAAGGTTTCCACCAAGGATTTAACAGTCTTTATAAATTTTGTTCAAGAATTTTGCCCCTACTTCCCCACAGAAGGCACGCTGGAAAAAGAATTTTGGGGACGTATTGGTCATAGCATACAAAAAATTTACTATCAGGGGCCTGATAACATCTCTATAAGTGCCTTTTCTTATTGGAAATTAATCTATTACACTCTAATTGATATGTGAAAGTCTCCTCCCAAATTTATTCCCTCAGCACCTAGGACTTCTCTAAAACTGGCTGTGCTTTTCAAGCTCAAACCAACTTTACAGCTTCAGCCAGTAGAAAATTTAAAAGGACTGGTTACTCATTTTTTTCTTCCCTGCTCGCACCTGCCTCAGCCGCTTTGTAGCTTTAGCCAACAGAGAATTTATAGGATAGGCTACTCATTGTCTCTCTGCGCTCAGGCTCCTGTGCCTGGTACATTTGTCACCTAAGGGCAATCAATACAACAATGGAATTCGTAAAAGTTTTGTAACCTGAGTTCTCTCCCTCTTCACTTTTAGTTTTGTTTTTAATTTGCCATCAGAGAATTTCAAACGGCCTTTCCAGCGTTATCAGGGGAAAGCCCCCCCCAAGGAATGAAAAACAGTTTCACCCTTTGTCAGAAATTTATTGATGCTGCTATAGTAACTCATCCTCCTCTTGTTTTGAGAACAGCCCTATTCTTTGTCAGAAATTTGTAAATGTTACAATAGAGAATGTCAGAAAATAATTTCACTCTGTTTATAACATTCTGTTAGCTCACCCTGATCATTCTTTTTTACAGAAGTGCTTAATAACACTCACCTTTGCCCTAAAAGCTAGAGGCTTGGTAATTGCCCCAGATAAAATCCAAACTCCACCTCCAATTTCTTACTTGGGCCGTGTTTTAAATAACACCAGTGGCTTGTGTTTCCTTTGTCTTAAAAACTTCCTGCCTAAAAACTTTAAATGACTTTTAAAAACTGCTTGGTGAAATCAACTAACTGCAGCCCTTAAAACTAAAATTAACTCCTACCAGGCTGGTCCGAGTGCAGCGTGGGGCTTACAACTAATTGATCACAACCAGTTACAGATTTCTTTGTTCCTTCTCTTTTAATCTCCAAGGACATGGCCTTCGGACCAGAAAACAAAAACTACATTTAATATATTCACAACGTGCATTCTTGCTTCTTATCTCTGTAAAAATGTAAGTTTAACAGACTAATTTCATTAACTGAAAAAATTTTCTCTTAGATTTTAAACTTTGCCTAATGCAAACAACCTGACTATCAGTGTCTGGCGAAAGGACCCTTGAGAGGCTTGCATTCGCTTTCATTGTCTTATAAAGTAGTTGCTAATTCTCTGACTTCCACAAGCCACTCTCTCAATGATAAGAAAGCTGGCAAAGCTAAAGCCACAAAAACTGGAAACAGCGGTCTGCAAATATATGAAAAATCATTTACCTCCTCTACAGTTTGATCAAAACATATCCTTTATTTCTCTTCAACTAACTAACTTCACCCCTCTAGATGATGCAGAATTAGCTTTTAGTGACGATTCCTCTAACAGAACTACTATTACAGAATTCTAACTTCAGAAACATCTGCACAGAGAACTAACCTCCTTACAATGTAAGCAGTTTTTTCAATGCTACATGACAAAAAATTTAACCTGTATACTAACTCCCAATACATTGTTGGGCTATTTCCTCACATTAAAACTGCCACATTATATCCCACAAAGAATCTTACAGTCTTTACAAGATTTATTCTCACTCAATTACGACCTCAGCCCACACCGGAGAAGCTTGCAAGGATGTAATTCGACACCTCTTTCACTGTTTTACCAGTTGCTAAATTCCCTCACATCTCAAAACAAACTGCTCTGGCTTATACATCTAAGAGCTTTCAAAAATTTTACAACACCCTTAAAATTATAAACACAGCTTACCGTATCACTTAATAAAATATACCCTTTTGTTATCAATCACTTGCTGTCACTAACCAAGCCGCAAGGCAAAAATTATATTTTCACAGGAATTCAACTCACAAACACAACCTGACACCATCCCCTCCGAGAGATCTCCCCAACAACGGTGAAGTCACCACCGAAACGTCGTGTGATTGGTGCCCACCAGCTCCTTCATCGTTAACCCTTTTCAGATACTACAACATCACCAACTTAAATAACACAAGGAACTATGCTGCCAATGGCCAAAATGTAAAGAACTCTGGACTTGGACATAAACTAACCCAATCTCTCCTGAATAAAACAGTCACCACTTGTGTAACAGAAACCAACATAATTCTTAAAAGGAATTTCAATGAGAAAAATGTAAACATCACTTAAAAAAAGGGAATGACTGTCACATAGGGCAATGAAACCTGCCACAATGTAACCTGTTTTAACATAATGTGTTTTAACTGTAATTTTGCTAATTGTGTGGGCCCCCTTGGAGAAGGGAAACTTATGATTGTTCTACATCAGCCTCCCTTTGTGTTACTGCCTGTAAACTTGTCGGGACAAAGGGCTACAAGTGATAGAAAAATTGCAAGAGTTGATTAGGCCTAAGCAGGCTGTGGGGATTAGTTATTATGGGAATAACTGAACTTGTATCTGCTATAATCGCCGTGGTCACTACTCAGAATGTACAGACTGCTCAATTTACAGATAATGTGTTTCATAATATGCCACAACTTATGAGTACTCAGGAAATGATTGGTCTAAAAGTAGAACAAAGTTAAAGCTACTGTTTAAAGCTATAGGAGTAATAGAAAGTCTGGTCCAAACTTTGCAACACCAAGCCAGGCTGACTTGTCATGCTAAATTTATCTAGATTTGTGTAACTAACAAAACTCACAATATAAGCACAGATACATGGGAAAGAGTTAAACAACATCTAGAAGATATGAAAAAACATACTAATGAAACTCTGCACTTAACACCGTTACATTCAGAAATTCTGGCACTAAGTCATACCCATTTATCCTTTAATGCTGCTGCAACAGCTGGAAATCTTCTGAATAACCTTAAAAACATGTTTGCTGGACCTCTTGACCAACTTTGACACCTGCTGGTGCTGATGGCCGCTAATAGATGTTCATCACCTAAAGCTGCAAACGCAGCATGAAACCCCCCCATGTTTACTATGTAACCCACTGCGGTAGTCAGAGACGGGTAAGATGCTTCTTGATTTGTGTTCACCTAAGACAGGACTCTATCGCTAGAGGATAGGGTTCCAATGACGGGAAAGACACAGAAATAAAGGAGCACGACCTAAGACAGACACGCAGATGGGGCAGCTGGGAGCCAGCTGATTTGTATAATAAAAAAGGGGGAGATGCGGAGGCCCGCCATTCCGCATAGGTCATTGTGGACAAAGTCACAGGCTTCTGTAGGTGACAGGCTGAGACATCTCACCTATAATATGTTTTTAGGCCTATTACCCCTGATGGTGGTTTGCTTCTTAATTAAATTCTCCTAAAAAGATATCCTCTCCTGACATGAGGACCAAGGAGGTGCCTAAGAGGGGCTTCTACCCCTCGGTTTATGAGACTATATTGGGACAATCTGACCAAGAACTTCTGAGAAATAGAGATCAGAGAAATGGATTTCAATGCAGCATGCCTGACAGCACTGAGGCCTGCCCAGCTTCACTGGCTTCCCCCTAATTGCATTCACCCCTCCCTTTTCTTCACATACACAAGTTTGCAAGCTAACCCTTAAGAAGCTCTCAAGGACAAATCTCCACATAGCCATCAAAACTACAAAGCATCCTTTCTCCTTGCAGCTGGAAGAACAGATAAACTTTTAGATTCATTATAGCTAGTATAGAAAACTGATAACACTAAAGAAACATCTTTTTTAGTGCAACTGGCTTAATTAGAGAATGGCAGGCACTTACTATCTGCACATAAATAAGAACTTAGAGAAACAAAGGGAGACAGCCAAATGGTTAGGCCTTGAGAAGTTTACTCCTCTGTGCCTTCCACTTTGAGGTACGAATAAAACCATTAATTGTGTTCTTGACATTTATCACCACTGAACACCTGGCTTAGACAATTATTCAAAAAGGCCTTGACAATTAATTAAAAGTAGAAGACCACAAGGGGTCACTTTCTTGTTAGCCAATAATGATGGGTCAGTTTCTTGTTAACCAATAGTTTGTATAATAAAGAAAATAGGGTGACCAACTACGTCACCTCACCTATAAAAAATAAAGACGATAGCTCTCGACCAGCATCAGCACCACCACCACCACCAGCAGATGCTCTCTGGGTCGGGCTGCCTTAAACCAGAAAATTCTTTCCTGTCTCCTTTGTTCATTTCCCGCCGACGTCTTCCCTCCCTCCGTGCGGGACCCTACAAAGTGTTGGGACCGGCTCCCGGCATATATCGAACCTCAGATGCTATAAACTCACTCAAAATACAGAAAGGCTATTGCGCTGCTGGCCTCTGCTGTTGGGACCCAGCTGCAAGTGATGTTGTGCAGAATGCTGCTTTTCTGCCAGAAAAGTGCTCTCCTCCTGGCAGGTACTGTCTCCCAGCCCAGGAATTAGGTCCAAGTGAGGCCTCCATATGGGCGTCTCTGCCTCCTGGTGGAATAAGATGGTGTCCCACAGAAGTTTGCCCCTGCCTCGGAACAGTCTACTCTATGTAAGAGGTGGAAAGAGAAGACAAAGATGCTGAGATGCACAGAGTCCGCAGCCTGTGTTGCAATCCGTAGACCACACTGTGTAAAATACTGCTTTTCTGAGGGAAAAGTGCTCTCCTCCAGTCAGGTGCTGCCTCCCAGCCTAGGAATTAGCTCCAGCTGGAGCCTCTGTGTGGGTGTATTTCCCCCTCCAATGGAACAAGATGGCATCCTGCACAAGCTCGGCACCTGTCTCCATACAAGCTACATGTAAAGAGAGGCCAAAGTTGCTGTGATGCACAGAGTCCAAAGCCGGGCTTTCAAAAAATGGCAATTTTCCCTACTGATCCCACCAGCAGTGCATCTTAGGTTAGCTGCTAGTCAACTCCCAGATCCACCTGCTGACTAAGACAGAAGAAAAAAAAAGTAAAAATGTTGTGTTACCTTTGGTCTGTGAAAGCCAGTTCTCACGAAGAGCAGGATCACCAAAAGAGAGGAGGTTTTCCGTTCAGTGGTATGAAGTCCAAATTAACAGCCTTGTGCAGTGTCCTAGGGCTCCCTAAGTGTCCAGAAGACTACAATTAATTATCAATTCAGGTCTTGGTTTCCAGAGGGACTTAGGGAGACATGTGTTTAGTCTGCTATCTTGACTCCACCCTCGTGTTTTGATACTTTTGATTTCTGTTGGATCTGTTGTGATATCTCCCATCTCATTTCTTATTCGGGTTGTTTCCTTTCCTGTTTTTCTTTTGTAAGTTTAGCCAATGCTTTGTCAATTTTGTTGATCTTTTCAAAAAATCAGCTTTTGGTTTTATCAATTTTTCAATTATTCTTCTATTCTCTAATTCATTTAGTTCTGCTCTAACCTTTATTTTCTGTTTTCTTCTGGTGTCTGAGAGGTTCCTTTGTTGTTATTCTTTCTACTTGTTGAAGCTGTAAGGTTAATTCTTTGGTTTGGGTCCTTTCTTCCTTCCAGATGCATGCATTTATAGAGATAAATTGACCTCTGAGCATTGCCTTGTCTATATCCCATAGGTTCTGGTGGGATGTGTATGCATTCTCATTGAATCCATACATTTCTGTATTTCATCCTTGATTTCTTCTATAACCCAACAGTTTTTGAGCAAGATGTTCAGTTTCCATGAGTTCCAATTTCTATCTATGTATCTTCTGCTATTTATTTAGACTTTTATGGCTTTATGGTCTGAGAAGTTGCTTTGCAGTAATTCAGTGGTTTGGCTTTTGTTGAGATTTGCTTTATGTCCTAACACATGGTCCCTTCTGGAAAATGTTATAGATGCATTGGAGAAGGGGCACTTATCTGTTGATGGATAACATTTCTGTTTATTTCAGTGTGGTCTAATTGGTTAATTGTCACAATGAGATCTTCTGTGTCTTTACTGAGATATTTTCTAGATGATCTGTTCTTTACTGAAAGTGGAATGTTGAAGTCTCCAACTATTTTTGTGGAGTGATCTATCTCGTTTTTCAGTCTAGTCAGTGTTTCTTTGGTGTAGTTAGATGCTCTAGTATTGGTTGCATAAATATTTAATATTGTTATGTCACCCTTGTATTGAACCTTTCAGCAATAAATAGTGACCATCATTGTCCACAGTGGTGAATTATGCATTCAAATCTATTTTATCTGAGATTAGTATTGTCACACCTACTCTTCTTCATATATTGTTAGCTTAGTTTATATTATTCCATCCTTTAATTTTCAGTTTGTTTATATCTTTAAGTCTAATTTGTGTTTCTTGTATAGACAGGTGGTATCTTTTGATTAAGATGTCACTCATTCCTTTCTTGGAGCATGCAGTCCTTTTACATTTAGTGTAATTATTGATAGGTATGTGTTTAGTGCTGTCATTTTGATGGATTTAGTTTTGTGTTGGTGTTTTCTATGTTGTCCTTGATATTCTGTTGTGTGTCATTCTGCTTTGTGGGTTGACTTTTTATCTTTGTCAGTGTCGGTTTTGTGCTTGTTGAGACTCCTGTACTATGTTTTTTGTTTCGATATGTTGCATTGTTATTGTACTTTGTGGCTACCCCATTAATCTCATTAACATTCTAAATTTAAATTCAAGCTTAACATCTGCATATCTTTTTAACTTCTCCATCTGAAAGGACTATAACTACTGTAGTATGTCCCTTTGTATAATGTGGTGGTATCTTAGTTTTCATGATATGATCACTGATTCTCTTCTTGTAATATTATAGCTTTGATTGAATTTTGTTCCTTGCCTAACTGAGTAGGTTTCTGGGTGTTGTGTCCATTGCCTCTTTAAATATACACATTTTTTTCTCCTTTTTTTATTATGATTCAGTGAACATGTCCTTAAATATACACTTAATGGTCTTGTTTTTCTAAGCAAAGAACTTCTTTCAGTAGTTCTTATAGTTTGAGGTTGGTTTTTACAGTCTATAAGTTTCTATTTATCTGTGAATGTCTTCATTTCATCTTCATATTTGAGAGACAATTTTGTTGGATATGTAACTCTTGTTTGGAAGTTTCTCTCTTTGAAAGCGTTGAATGTGTCATCCCACTATCTTCTTGCCAATATCGTTTCTGCTGAGAAGTCAGACGAAATCCTATAGGCTTCCCCCTGAATGTTAGCTTTACTTTTAGCCTCCCTGCCTTTAAGATAATCTGTTTATGTTTCAGTTTACTAAGCTCGATTATAATATGTCTTGGTATCTTTCTTTTGTGGTGTTTGATACACATCGTGGATACCTATGTTCTCTTCCTTCATAATTTCAGGAAAGGTTTCTGTCAGTAACTCAGCAACAATACTCTCTGTTTTCAGCTATCCTTCCTGTCAGGAACTCTAATTAATGGTAGATTATTCCTCTTAATAGAGTCCCACATGTTTCTTAATGCTACTTCATTTTTCTTATTTCTTTTTCTGATTTCTCCTCATTAATGCTGGTGTCAGTTGCTCTATCCCCAAGTTCAGTAAGTCTCATTACTATCTCCTCAATTCTGCTCTTTTGGCTTTAGATTGAATCATCTAATTTTCTAATTTGGTTATTGATCTGCTGGATTTCAGATCATTGTTGTTCCATTGGTTCAGACAGCTTGCTTAATTTTTTATTTTCCTCTGCTGTATCTTGTCTAATGTCTAGAAGGTTTCTATATATAATTCTTTTGTACTTGACCTCTGATAGTTTTAGAAAGTCTTCTTCATCTGAGAAGTTTTTCGAGAATTTTGGGAGTTCTCCAGAAACATGGAGGGCTGTTCTAAATGCTGCCCCTTTTGTGACATCCAGAGGCTGTTTAGTTTCTGTGGTGTTGCCTCAAGAGGAGGTGAAGCATAGTTCTGAGATGGGAGTTGATCAGTAGCTGTCTCTGTGTACTCTAGTGACTGGTACCAGTAGACTCTGGTCTTGCAGTCTCTGACAAAGACACTGCCCTACTTATGGAGTCACTGTGGGGCTGTTAACTGACCCTATCATGTGGGTCAGTAAAGGCTGGAAGAGATGCTGTTGGGCTGTACAGCAGTTGTTTCTCCAGGCAGTCCTATTTTAAGAAGCTAAAAGCTTTGTGACGGCTTGCAAAATCAGTCAGGCCATCAGCTGTGGCAGCTCTGCCTTCTAGCTGAAAACAGAGGCACAAATTCAACTGTTTCAGATACTATGATGTAGTTTAAAGTAGGGAGGGGCTAGTGTCCTGCTGCCATCCCCTGCTGGGCCCTACCCATAAGGCAACACTGTGCTAAACACAGCCTTTCTGCTGGAAAAGTGGTTCCCAGACTGGCACTGCCTCCCAGCCTGGGAACTAGCCCCTGCGGAGGCCTCCAGCTGGGTAACTCCACCTCCCAACAGACAAAGATGGTGTCCCTTTCCAGCTGTCCCTCCACCATGAAACAGCTAAATCTATGGGGAAGCTTAGAAAAGTGAGGGTTGAGGGGCTATGATACCCTCAGTCTACCTCCCAGCTTTTGAAATGTGGCTAGTCTCTATACTGTCTCTCCGTTGTTGCACACGCTGTTCACTTTAGCACTATGGCTCAGCATGTCTACTGGCTCATGGCCATCCCCCACCTACTAGCCAACAAAAAGATTAAATGCTAAAAGCACCAGTATCTTCAGTCTGCGTGAGCAACCAGTTACCAGAAGTGGGGCTCAGTGAGAGATACAAAATTTCCTGTTTAGCAGCATGTAGTCCAAACCGATAGTCCTGTGTCATGTCCTAGGGCTCAATGGGTGTCCAGGAAGCTCTGTTCAATTATCAATCCAGGCTGTAGTTTTCAGAGGGAACTTAGGAGACATGTATTTAGTCCACCATCTTGACTCTGCCCCTCTACTTCTTGTTCTAGATATCAAGAGCAAGTTTCAGAGTCTGTTCTGACATCCATTCTGGGTTATTTTTCTTGTCATTTTAATGACTTCTTGCTTTCTTCATGTATCCTTCATGTTGTTCTACAACTTGTCTGGTCTTTAGTCATTTGTGTGCAATGCATGAAACTTTTTCTTTTCTCTCTTTCTTTGTTTTTTAGTATTTTTTGTGCTTTCAGCAAGTTTACAGTCCAAGACTATTTGTCATAAAAAAAACTTGAGCACACACTGCTATGCAGCTGATCTCCCCACCTTGTTACAGCACACTCCTCCTTTCTATCCTATATTTCCCTTGTCCATTCAACCAATCTCCTCACCTCTCATCTTGCTTCTGGATAGTAGCTGCCCCGTTAGCTTCATGAATATTCTTAAGCCAAGAAGCACTTTCTTTGCCAGTATTGTTTTATTTCCAATCTTTGTCTTAAGAGTTGGCTTCAAGAATGGTTTCCCCTCTTGGCTAACTAGGGAAACTCCATTTTGTTGGATCATCAAGTATGGTCTTTATAATAGAGTTCTAGTTCTACACACCTATTTTTATCCTGCTACTTCAGGGACTCTATGTTGTACTACCTGCCAGGACAGCTACTGGTGGTAGCCAGGCACCATATAGTTCTTCTGGTCTCACACTGATGGCCTTTTCTACCACTTGGGCTCACATTTCCCTTATGTCTTTTATGTTTTTCATTTTTGTCTGCTACAGGTGGGTTGGGACCAATTGATACTACTTAGATGGCTACTGCAGGTTTTAAGGCCCTGGATGTCACTCACCAAAATTTTTAAAAAAATTCTGTTATGCCAATAGAACTAGATATGAAATCTATTCTTGAGATATTCTTTAAATTCAGTTGTGATATACTTAGGATCATACTTTGGCTTTCTTGATCATGTTCTAAGTTTTTCCAACTTCATCTTAAACTTATACAGGAGCCATTCATAGTCTGTTGCACAGTCAGACCCTGGTCTTGTTTTGTCTCCACAGATGTAGTCAACTTGATTCCTTTGTATTCTATCTGGTGAGGATGACATAAAAAATTGCTGTTTATGTTTATATATATACACATACATGTTTATATATATATATTTGTATGTGTGTGTGTGAATATTCCCATGATGGGGACTTGTGAAGGGTGGTGATGAGACTAATTGGTTAGCAATTTAAGATAACAATGTAAACCATTGTTAAATCATATATATATATGTATTTGTTGTTATTGTTGTTGCTAGATTCTGTCAAGTTGATTCTAACTTACAGTGACCCTATGTGTCATAGAATAAGCACTGCCCAGTTCTGCAGTATCCTCATGATCATTGTAATGCTGGACCCTGTTGTTGCAGTCAATGTAAATTCATGTCATTGAGGATATTCTTCTTTTTCATTTACCCTCTACTTTACCAAGCATAATGTCTTTCTACAGAGACTGATCCTTCTTGATGACATGTCCATTGTATGTAAGATGTAGTCTCACTATCCTTGCTTCTAAGGAGCATTCTGGTTGTACTTCTTCCAAGATAGATTTGTTAGTTCTTTTGGCAATCTGTGTATATTGAATATTCTTCTCCAACACCCCAGTTCAAGGACACTAATTCTTCTTCTGTCCTCATTATTCATTGTCCAGCTTTCACATGCACAGAATATGACTGAAAATACTATGGCTTGGGTCAGGTATGTCTTTGCTTTTCTATGCTTGAAAGGTCTTCTGCAGCAGATTTGCCCAATACATTGCATTTTTTGATTTCTTAAATGCCTTTCCATGGGTGTTGATTGTGGATACAAGTTACATGAAGTCCATGATAACTTCACTCTTTTCTCTATTTATTATGATGTTGGTTATTGTCCCAGTTGTGAAGATTTTTGTTTTCTTGATGTTGAGGTGTAATCCAGTACTAAAGGCTGTGGTCTTTGATCTTCATCAGTTAAGTGCGTCAAGTCCTCTTCACTTTCAGCAGACAAGGTTGTGTCATCTGTATAAATGCAGACTGTTAATGAGTTTTACTCTAATCTTGATGCCCTGTTCTTGTTTATATAGTTCAGCTTCTCAGATTATTTGTACAGCATACAGATTGAATAAGTATGGTAAAGAAAAGACATCTCTGACACACATCCTTCCCATCTTGAAATCTCTCAGTATCCCTGTTCTGGCCAAACAACTGCCACTTGATTTATGTACAGATTCTTCATGAGTGGAGATAACCAATGAAGTGTTCTGGAACTCCCATTCTCCTCAGTATTATCCATAATTTGTTATGACCCATGCAGTTGAATGGATTTGTGTAGTCCGTCAGTGAAACACAGGTAAACATCTTTCCAGTAGTCTCTGCTTTCAGCCAGGATTTGTCTGACATCAGCAAAGATATCCTTGGTTACACATCCTCCACTGAATCTGGCCTGAATTTCTGCCAGTTCCCTGTTGTTATACTGCTGCAGCTGCTTTTGAATGATGTTCTGCAATTTTTGCTTGTGTGTGATATTAATGACGTTATTTGGTAAGTTCCACATTCAATTGGATCACCTTTCTTGGAAATAGGTACAAATATGGATCTCTTTTAGTCATTTCACCAGATAGCTGTCTTCTAGATTTCTTGACATAGACGAGTTAGCACATCCAGAGTGCATCAGTTTGTTGAAGCATTTCAATTGATATTCCATCAATTTCTGTAGCTTTTATTTTTGCCAATGCCTTCAGTACAGCTTAGATTTTTTCCTTCAGTACCATTGGTTCCTGATCATAAGGTGCCTCATGAAATGGTTGAAAGTCAACCAAATCTTTTTGGTATAGTGTCTCTGTGTATTCCTTCTATCTTCTTTTGACACTTTCTATGTCATTTAATCTTTTGCCCACAGAATCCTTTACCGTTCCGACTGAAGGCTTGAATTATTTCTTCAGTTCGTTCAGTGTGAGAAATGCCAAATGTGTTCTCTCCTTTCGGTTTTCTATCTCTAGCTCTTTGCGCATATCCTTATAATAATTTGTTTTGTCTTCTCGACCTACTCTTTGAGAAATTCAATACTTTTACTTCATCATTTCTTCTTTTGCTTTTGTTTCAGCTGCTCAACACTCAGAAGCAATTTTCAGAGTCTTTTCTAATATCCATTTATCTTTTTTTAAAAATGACTCCTTGCTTTCTTCATGCATATCTTTGGTGTCATTTCACAATTCATCCAGTCTTCAGTCATTAGCTTTGAATACATCAAATCTATTCTTGAGCTGGTTTCTAAATTCAGTTGGGATATACTCAAAATCATACTTTAGCTCTTGTGGACTTGTTCTAATTTTCTGAAGTTTCAACTTGAACTTGTATATGAACAATTGATGGTCTGATCTGTAGTTAGCCCCTGGCCTTGTTTTGACTGATGATACAGAGCTGCTTCATCATCTCTTTCTGTAGATATAATCCATTTGATTCATATGTATTCCATCTGAGGAGGTTCATGTACATAGTCCCCATTTATGTTAGTATAAAATTGTATTTGCAATGAAGAAGTCATGGGTTTCGCGAAATTTTGTCATGTAATTTCTGGCATCATTCCTACTATCAAAACCATATTTTTCAACTCCTGTTCCTTCTTTGTTTCCAACATTTTCATTCCAATCACCAGTAGTTATCAATGCATCCTGACTGCATGTTTCATCAGTTTCCAACTGCAGAAGTTGATAAAAATCTTCGGTCTCTTCCTCTTTGGCCTTAGTGGTATTAACTAGTTTTCTTTGTAGGAATATGACAGCATGGTCCTTCAGGATAGATCCTGAAACATTCTTTTTGTTGATGAATGCAACTCCATTCCTCTTCGAGTTTTCATTCCCAGAATAGTAGACTACATGATTGTCTCATTCAAATTGACCAATACCTGTTCATTTCAGCTCAATAATACCTGCAATATCAGTGTTTCTGAGTTCTATTTCATTCTGGATAATTTCTAATTTTAATAGATTCACACTTAGTACATTCCATGTTATGATTATTAATGTATGTTTGCAGCTGTTTGTTCTTGTCATGAGTCATGCCACAACAGCCACTGAAGGTCTGGAAAGCTTGACTCCATCGATGTCATTAATGTGTACTGTGAAAAGGCAGCTTTTCTCCAGTTGTCTGTCGAGTGCCTTCCAGGCTGGCACACTTGTCTTCCAGCACTATATCAGACAGTGTTCTACTACTATTCATAAGGTTTTCTCTGGCAAATTCTTTTCAGAAGTACACTGCCAGTTTCTTCTTCCTAGTTTGGAAGCTCAGCTGAAACATGTTGTTTTAGTCAGCTAGGGCTGCTCTAACAGAATTACCCCAGAGTGGATCGTTTTAACAAAAGTAAGGTTTATTCTTACACAGTCTGGTAGGCTGCAAGTCCATATTCAGGGTGTCTGCTCCAAGGGAAAACTTTTCCCCTGGGCAGCTCTGGAAGAAAGTCCGGTGTTGCATCAGTCTTTGTCCAGGGAGCGTCTTGGTGCAGGAACCTCAGGTCTGAAGGATGCGCTCTTCTCCCGGTGCTGCTTGCTTGACGGTACGAGGTTCCCAATTCTCTGTCTGCTTCTCTGTCCTTTTATCTCTCATAGGATGAAAGGATTAAGGGTGTGGCAAGCCATACTCCAGGGAAACTTCCTTTACAGTGGAGCAGGGAGGTGAGCCTATGAAGGGATTTACAGCCCCACACTAATTCTTTAACATATAGCTTAGGAAAACCACAAAATGGAGGACAGTCACAAGATACTGGAAATCACGGCCCAGCCACATGGTTACACATATTTTGGGGGGGACACAATTCAATCCATGACACATGTCCACTATGGATTACCTTTAGTGTCTGAATACCAGTGGCATAGATTGTAGCATCACAGCAGCATGCAAACTTCTACAGCAAGACAAACTGACAAATGTGGGAGTGTACACTCACACATATGCACACACTTATACACACACACTAGACATTTTACAGGAAATGAGTAATTAATGTATTTTGATTTTTAAACAAATCTACTGTAGTGTGAAAATTGTAGATTTTTGAATAAAGGCTTGTGTAAATCTGTAGTGAAACTCTTTAAGTAGTCATCTTTTGTGGACATTTTAAGTCTGTGTTTGTCACTGTGGTAATTAACAGTTTTAAGAACAGAAAAAAAAAGTAGAGGAGATAATGAAGCGTCCTATAAAGAATCAGAGAACTTTAAAACAGGACTACATGATCCATTTGAACAACAAAAATGCAGTGGTATGCTCAGTATATTTTTGTACTTTTCTTGGTTAGTTTCATAAACTAACCCACCACTGTGAGTCAATTCTGACTCACAACCACCCTATAGTAACTCTAGAGACAGCGTAGAACTGCCCCCTAGAGGTTCCAAGGAGCACCTGGTGGATTTGCACTGCTGACCTTCCAGAGAGCAGCCATAGCACTTAACTACTACATCACCAGTTTGCTTATAAAGGGTTTCCTAACAAAGTTAGTAAATAGTAGAATTACTGATTTTTTATCCATTCTCCAAATAGCTTCTTCTTAGTTGAGGATGCTCAGAAACCCAGTGCCATAAAGTATTTACAAACTGTGCTTTTTTTACTCTTGAAGTGCTGACTCTTGTTATTTCAGATTGACCTGTAAATTTGCATTAATGGCCTTTGTGGATAGATAGATTCTGGTTAGTAAGCAAGCTACCTAAGTAAATAACTTCTGTATAAATATGTATTCAGCATAATTAATGACAACAAAACCCTCATCTATGTGTTTAATTTCAGAAGGAAAAAAAATCACTCTGAAACTATAAAATGTCAGAGACATGCTGTGATCAATTCTGAGCAAAATGAAATTTCATAATGGCTAAAAAAATTACCTTTTGTAAACTTATTTTCACATGTGAAGATGTGTTTTTCTTACCATTTTATGTTAACTTCATAAAACAGTATGAGGCCTTTTGTTGAAAACAGTTTCTAATTCAAAGTATAGTTTATTTTCTTGTGTTTTTGCCAGTATAATAGATCTGAAGATCAAAAAATATTCAATTCTAGCAGGAATAATGAATTTTCATCCCTCCTCATGCACTCTATTAATAGACTTCTTTTTTTTTCTTTTTTATTTAACATGACTGAGTGAAAATGTACATTCCCGTATAAATTTACATACCCACCTATATGCAGCTTCCACTGCTCTCCCTGCCTGGTGACAGCACACTATTCCTTTCTGCTCCATATATGTCTCATCCTCCCAACAGTCTTTTTTCCCCTCCTCTCCACCCACTCTCCTTCCTCCAGCCAGAGGTCAGCAGGATGATATCCTATAGATGCATAGAACCATAAAGTGCATCCAATATATGGTCACTCTGCATCACCATTTGTGTCCGAAGAGTGGACCTTCATCATGACTTATGGGAAAGGGCAGTGTCAGGGCCAGGGCCCATGCTCCCAGGGGAACCCCGAAGCCACTGGACCATCACTTGTGGTCTTTTAGTGGAGATCTCAGGGTGCACCCCTTTTTATTCTTGTGTTGCCGGTGAGACTCAACTTAGTGAGCTCCATCGTGGCTATCACTGGTGGTGGCCGGGCACCATCCAGTTCTTCTGGTCCCAAGTCTATGTAGGCACCCACTCATGTGGGTTGCTCTGTCTTCTGGGACATATACTCAGTGGAGCACTATGCAATGATAAAGAATAATGATGATTCCAGGAAACATCTCATAACCTGGTTTCAGCTGGAAGACATTTTGTTGAGTGAAAGTAGTCAGCAGCAAAAGGACAAATATTGTATGAGACCCTGTTTTAGTCAGCTAGGGCTGCTCTAACAGAAATACCACAGAGTGGATGCCTTTAACAAAGAAAGATTTATTCTTACACAGTCTGGTAGGTTGCAAGTCCATATTCAGGGTGTCCGCTCCAGGGGAAGACTTTCCCCTTGTTGGCTCTGGAGGAAAGTCCAGTATCGCATCAGTCTTTGTCCAGGGAGTGTCCTGACGCAAGAACCTCTGGTCTGAAGGACGCGTTCTGCTCCCGGTGCTGCTTGCTTGATGGTAGTGAGGTTGTCAAATTGTCCTTTGTTTCTTTTTCCTTTTATTCCTTGCAAGCTAAAAGCATTAAGGGTGGGGCAAGCCATACTCCAGGGAAACTCACCCTACAGCAGGAATTTACAGCCCCACCCTAATCCTTTAACATACAGGTTAGCAAAACCACACAATGGAGGACAGTCCCAAGATACTGGGAACCATATCCCAGCCACGTGGCTGCACACATTTTTGGGGGGACACAATTCCAACCACGACAGACCCCTACGATAAGATCTCAAAAACAGACATATGTATAGAAGAAAAGACTCTCTGATGGCTGCAAGGGAGGGAGGACAAGGGGGAGAGGGTTTAGATTAGATAGTTGATAGAAATTTGGTTGGGTGATATCGGAGATAGCACACATTAGAAACAAGGACAATATTAAGTGGACTTCAGTATAACTTGAATAATCCTTCCATCTTAACCCAATATTGCAAGGACAGAGTAGCTGGGGCTGGGGGCCGGGGACCATGCTTTCAGGTGAAATTGAGGCCAATTGGCACAACTAGCATTTTGCTAAGAGGGCTGTCTGCACCGCACATTGGTGAGTGGCATGTGGGGTCTTAAAAGTTGCCAAGCTGCCATCTGAAGGCACAGTAAATCGTCCCAACTCAGCAGGAATGGATGATCACCAAGGACCAAAATGACATGGGTAAAGACAACCCAGAAGATAGACTTCTAATTTATCTTTGTTAAATTCTCTTGTAAATTTGATCAAGTATCCATAAAGTTTACATGTTCTTTTGAAAATGTCCTGTCAATCTAAAGAGCCCTGGTGGCATACTCATTAAGAACTCTGCTACTAATCAAAAGATTGGCAGTTTGAATCCACCAGCTACTCTTTGGAAACTCTATCAGGGCAGTGTGATGGTTAAGATCCTGTGTCAACTTGGCTGGATCATGATTCCCAGTGTTTTGGCAGTTGCATAATGTTGTGACCACTTCCCTTTTGAGATTTTATATGTGATCAGACTTATGATGGAATCTGTGCATAGCTAGTCAGTTGAAAGGAAATTTCTTTGGTACTGCATCAAATATAAGTGACATCCTGACAGAACTTGTGGGCTTTTTGCTTGAGCTGGATCATATAGCTGACTCCTGTTTGTCTGACCTCTGGTTCTTGGAAATTGAGCTAGCAGCTTACCTGTGGTCTTGCCTGCAGATCTTGGGACTCATCAGTCTTTGCAGATTGTCAGCAAGACCCTTGTACTTAATTGTGCCATGAGGAACCTGTATATCAATGAAGAGGCAGTTGGTGGAACAGAACAAGGGAATACTCTGTGGTTTAAAGTCAGGAAAATTGTGCATCAGGATTGTTTCATTTTACCATACTTATTCAATCTGTATGCTGAGCCAATAATCCAAGAAGTTGGACTATATGGAGAATAATGGGACATCAGGATTGAGATGCAGATGCAGATGATACAGCCTTCCTTGCTGAAAATGAAGAGAACTTGAAGTACTTACTGGCAAAGATCAAAGGTAATAGTATGGTTTATACTTCAACATAAAGAAGCAAAAGTCCAAATATAGATCAATAAACAGCATCATGATAAACAGAAAAGAATGAAGTTGTCAAGAATTTCATTTTACCTGGATCTATATGGATCAATACCTGTGGAAGCAGCAGTCAAGAAACCAAAAAATACATTGCGTTGGGCAAATTTGTAGCAAAACACCTCTTTTATGAAGCAAAGATGTCACCTTGAAAACTAAGGTGTGCTTGACCCAAGCCATGGTATTTTCAATTGCATCACATGCATGAAAAAGCTGGACAATGAATAAGCCAAGTGCCGACAATGAATAAGGAGGACAGAAAAATTGATACCTTTGAATTGTGGTATTGAAGAAGAGTATTGAATATACCACGGACTGACAAAAGAACAAAAGAATCTGTCCTGTGAGAAGTGTAACTAGAATGCTTCACCAGTGGTGAGACTTCATCTCACATACTTTGGACATGTTTTCAGGAGGGATCATTCCCTTGGGAATGACATTACATGCTTAGTAAAGGGTCAGTGAAAAGGAGGAAGAAACTCAATGAGATGGATTGACACAATGACTGTGACATTGGGCTGAAGTGTAACAGTGATTATAAAGGTGGTGCAGGATTAGATTCTGTTTTGATTTGTTGTGTGTAGTGTCATTATGAGTTGGAACCAACCTGATGGCATCTAACAACAACAACAACAACAACTAACCATGCCTCCAAACTACTTGTTTTACATTGCACATAGAGATTTAGTCCAGTGAAACAATCTTAAATAATTAGTTCTAAATATGGACTGCTCCTGGAAATAAACTTATTGGAGGGACTTTTCATATGAAAGTTTCAAAGTTATTCATTTCTTACCAATATGTTCAACTTAATAAATGGTAAATAAACATAACCCATTGTTTTAGTTATCTAACTCTGCTTTAACAGAAATATCACAAGTGGATGGCTTTAAAAAGACAAATTTTATTTTTCATAGTCCAGTTAGGTAAAAGTCCAAATTCAGGGTGTCGTCTCCAAGGGAAGGCTTTCTCTGTTGGCACTGGAGGAAGGTCCTTGTCATCAATCTTCCCCTGGACTAGAAGATTCCAAGAATGTGCTCAGCTTGTGGCACTGCTTTCTTTCTTGATGGTGTGAAGTCCCCAAAGGTCTCTGCTAGCTTCTTTCCTTAGTATATCAACAGAATGCCTCGAGGCACAAAATAAACTTACATACTGATCCTGTCCCACCAACACTGCTTCCCATCAACTCTCATTAACATCATAGAGGCAAGAATTCCAACATGGAGGAACATAACACAATACCCGGAACTGTGGCCTAGCCAAGTTGCTACCCAGATTTTTTGTGGAACACAATTCAATCCATTACATCCATCTTGTAAAAGAATGAATGAATCTCTCTTGGAAGAAATACTGCCAGAATGCTTCTTAGAAGCAAAGCTGGTGAGACTATGTCTCACATACTTTGGACATGTCAGGAGGGATTAGTCTCTGGAGAAGGACATCATGCTTGGTAGAGAGTCAGTGAAAAAAAGGAAGACCCATGACAAGATGGGGTGGCTGCAGCAGTGGACTCAAGCATAACAATGGTTATGAGGATGGGCCAAGACCGGGAAATGTTTCATTCTGTTGTACATGTGGTCACTGAGTCAGAACAAACTGGACAACACCTAACAACAACGATAGTCTTGTAAATCTATGGTAAACTAATGTGATTACGAGTGATCTCTAAAGAAGAGCCCTAACATAAAATTAACCTGCCTTGCTCTTATTATTTCCTGTAAACGGAACCTGTGAATGATTCTGGAAGGAGAAGGTGAAAGGGTAGGGGGACTTCTTTCTGCCTTTCCTGTGTCTAGTGTATATTGGGGCCCTGTAGCCCTCTGCAGTGTATCTCCCTTCATCCTCTCCAAAATTGCCAGTGGGATTCAGCGAGTGTCCTGCAGCTCCACACTCTGACTGGGCTGTCATCTCCCAGCTGGTGACTATGTCTATGCCTCCTCAGCCCATGAGATAAACAAGAAAGGAAGACGGTGATGGTGTGCTTCCTATGATATGCTCTATAGCCAGAATGGGGGTTTGAATACTAGCTCCATTACTTACTAGTTGTGACCTTGAATAATTTAGCATCTTCAGGCCATAGTGTCATCGTATGTTTGAAAAAAAAAAAAAGATAATGGAAGTTATCATCCCGTGGTTTATCGTGAAGAGAGGAGACTGTGTTAAGGGCTTAGTGTGGTATCTTACCCACAGCAGCAGTTAAACATTAGCCATTGCTTCCATTTTCAAATGTGCACATTTGTATATATTACAACTCAACCTTACTATCATCCTCCTGTTTCTGACCCTCTTTGCTCCTGGATATTTTACCCACCTTCTCTATCTTATGGATCCAACTCGACGGCACTTGGCTTGGCTCTCTATCTTACAGGCAATCCAAATCTGAAGTAGGATATCATTGTTGCAAGGATAAGATAAATACAGTTATTTATCCTTCATCCACACAAGGCATATGTGAGAAACCTAAATTCACTTAGTCCATTTCTCTATGCATTTGGTTGAGGCACCAGTACCTGTTCTGTCTTCCAACTTACATTTTTCCAGGCACCCTTGATGTCCATGCTCTAGTTGTTCTTGTGGTTATGTCCATCCTCTTGGCTCTAATACCATTGATTCAGCTCCTACTCCCTGTGGAGACTGACCCAGAGCAGTTACAGCCTTCTTCCTTTCAGCCTCTCCCACATTCCTCAGAACTCATAGGACTATGATGTTTGCCTTAAAAGAATGCAAAAGCTGGGTAATGAGTCAGGATGACTGAAGAACTGATGTATTTGAATTACTGTGTTGGTGAAGAACATTGAATATATCAAGAACTGCCAGAAGAATTAATAAAACTGTCTTGGAAGAAGTACATCCAGAATGCCCCATCATGGTTTGAATTGTGTCCTACCAAAGCCATATGTGTAGCAATTTAGCTAAGCTGTGGTTGCCAGTATTCTGTGGTGTTTCTATACATTCATATTTTAAATCCTACCTCTATGATGTTAATGAGGGAGGATGGGTATCAGTTATGTTGGCCAGACAGGATTCAATGTATAAGATTGTATTGTGCCTTGAGGCAGTCTCTTGGGACACAAAGACAGGGAAGCACCAAGCAAGTTGGGGACCTCATACCACCAGGAAAGAAGTAGTGCCAGGAACAGAGCATGTCCTTTGGACCTGGGGTCCAGGGTAAGATTGGTGACAAGGACCTTCTTCTAGAGTCAACAGAAAAAGCCTTCTCCTGGATATGATGAAACTGGAGGCTGAAGCCACCCCCCAGGGGGGCTTAAGACTGAGAGACATTGTTTCAGATCACCCCAAAACCACAGGGAAAGCATGGCCTCCACATTCTACAAGCCACAGGTGGAAATGCTAGTGTGGGGACTTTAGAGGCACTATTATATGTTCAGTAAACTATAGGCAATGAATGACTCTCATTGTCTTGATAACTGGGCTCTAACCAACGATAAAAGAATCAAGCAGGGGGCCAGGAAGGACAGGGAAGTATGTTGTGTTTCAGCATTGTTTCAGATTGCTGGCCAGATGACATCTAGCACTACTTTGTTTTCCTTGATGTCGGGTGATGGCCTGTGAGATTGCAAAGCAGATGACCTCCTACCAGTCGAGTTCCACCCAGTTGACCTGCACATACCACACAGCAACCCACGCTATAACCTGCATCTGCATGTGGTCTTTCCCTTTAAACACCCTTACCTTGCCTGACAAATTTGGACAGGCTTTGAAGATGAGAATATCCCCCTGTCCCATTGCAGTATGTGAATAAAACTTATGATCATTCACCCATACCTGTCTCTGAGATTGGCTTTAGTGGCAGGTAGCAGTGAACTTCAGAGCTTTCTCCAGTGACAGTGATGCCCTGAATTTGGACTTGTAGCCTATTGGACTGTAACAGAATAGATTTCTCTTTGTCAGTGTCATGCACTTATGGTATTTTCATTACAGCAGTATTAGGTGACTAAGATGTTCCCATAGAAGCAAGGATGGCAAGACTTCATCTCACATACTTTGTGTATGTTATTAGGAAGGATCAGTCCCTGGAGAAGGATATCATGTTTGGTAAAGTAGAGAGTCACTGAAAAAGAGGAAGATCCTCAATGAAATGGATTGACGCAGTGGCTGCAACAATGGATTCAAGCATACAGCAGTTGTGAGGATGGCACAAGATGGGTACATAGAGTTGCTGTGAGTTGGAATCTATGCCAGGTACTAGCAACATTTTTATTGTAGACCTGTTTTTTGAAAACTGAAATTTAGAGTCACAACTTTAAAAGTAATTGTCAGTCTGATGTTGTCTTTGGCTTTTGACAAGCAGCAGGGTGCCCTAGCTTCTATGTCCTCTTGGCAACATCAAGCATGCCCTATTTTTGCTGTTGTCTTTATGCCCAGGCTGACATGAACAGGAACCTGTCCTTCACGGAAAGAATGTATGGTTGTTAGTAGTGGTCCTTGTTAGAGGAGCTTATTGTCTTGTACCTAAAGAGCCCTCTTCTCTTTTAGAGCTGCTGGCCGGGTGGTATCAGTTCTTGGGTGATTCTACACAGCTCCCTGCCTACAGGTGTCCTGAGATAGTTTTTGTAACAGCATTTTCAGTTGTTCCACTTCAATTCGCTATGAAGCTGACTGTCTCACTGAAGACGTAAGTGTATTTTGTCTGGTTTAGAAATGTAGTATAGTTGCCTTAATTTTAAATTAAATAACTAGTTTATACCTTGAGCCTCCTGAAGGTCCATTACACCCTGCTCAAGAGACAAGGACAAGCCTGAGTAAGATAACAGTTATGCCAAATTTGGTGCCTCTTGGATACAAGGATCAGTGGCTTGGTAACCAGCAATATACAAGGTCTGATAATTAAGTCTGTGAACGTAATTGTTCTAAGTGCTATATCCCTCACTGCTGAATCATGACTCCATCACTGTGCTGAACCACTGGAGCTAAGCCAGTATCTGTTCTCCTGTGCTCAGCTCCTCCAGCAAAATCAGTGTTCTTAAAGCCTCTGTTTTCTCTTTATAGTATTAGCTCCACAAAGACAGGGACTTAGTCTTTATGTTCCACCTTAATAATAAGCTATTCATTTGAGGCTTTTTGAAGGAATGGGTATGCCACAGTTCAAAGTTTCCTGTAACTGTCAAAACAATTACCCCAGAAAAGACACAAAATCGTTACAACAAAGAGACAATGTTGAGAAAGTGGGACATAACCAGAGTCTTAAATGTATGTAGTTCTTAGATAGCTGAGGAGGAGAAGGGGCAAATGACACTCAAGACTATCCTGAAAACGATCTGTGTGTCAGCATCAAAAATCAAACATCCTGAGGTAGGATCAAGTTTGATCAGTGACAAAGCTAGAGACAGGAAGTTAGGGGAATTATAAAACCTAGAGAAGGACATTATGCTTGGTAGGGTGTAGGGTCAGTCGAAACGAGGAAGAACTTCAATGAGATGGATTGACACAGTGGCTGCAATGATGGACTTAACCATAAAAACTATTGTTGGCATGGCACAAGACAGGGCAGTGTTTCATTCTGTTATGTACAGGGTCACTATGCATTGGAACTGACTTGATGACATTTAACAACCACAGTCATAATTAGAATTTCAAAGACCCTGGGCTAGCACAGAGCTTTGAAGACATCAAGTTTTTCAGGTATCTGAGCTATTTTTGACAAATGGTAGCTGTCTTAGGCTGAGTTTTCTAGGGAAGCAAAACCAGTAATATAGAGAAAGATTAATATAAAAGGAACAGCTCATGCAATTGTAAAACCTGAATGTTCCAAGTTCTAGAACAAGCCTCATGTAGCCATAGGAGCTGGTGAACCCAAGGTCAGCAGGTCAGAGACCAGAGTTCTAGATCACCAGCTGTGTACATAGGTGGATCCCAAGCTAGTGGTGAGACCGTGAGGTCTCTGCTGACTCATGGAGCTGCAGGAGCTGGTGAATGAATCAGCAGCTCAGGGAACAAGACTCTCACTTACTGGCTGTAAGGGTGGATGAATCCAACAGCTACTAGTTCAGGACCAGGAACCAGATGCAAAAGATAGCAGGAGCTTCTGGCAGTGTGAGCAGACAGGAAGTAGGTAGTATAAGGTGGAGAGATGATAGTTGAGAGGAGGGATGCCACCACAAGTCCCGCTGCTGCTGACACAACAGCCAAACATAGAGTTGCCAAGTTCACACAGTCTTGACCAACACATTAGCTACTGAACCAGTCTCATTAGATTGATGAGAGTTCTTCAGATCTTCCTCATGTGCTCCTGGGACCCAAGTAGAAATCTTGAGCAGAAGTTAGCATTTCCTCCTGTATGAACTTTTGGACCCACTGTTAGCTATATGTAAATGTTTGGCAGAGTGAATGAAGGATGCAATGTAACTGAGCTTTGATGTGAGACAGCTACAAGATGTGCAGTTAACTTCAAAAACTCTGTTTATCAATGATGTGTATTCTTATTTATTCTCCATCCTCGCCTGATTTGCGATATAGGGGGAGATGCAAACTATTAAGCATTCCACTACTATCCAAAAGGTTTGTGATTCCAACCCACAAACAGATGCCTTGGGAGATAGGCCTGGTGATCATCTTTTGAAAGCCACAGCCTTGAAAACCCTATGGAGGGCATAGAGCAAACATGGCACTAAAGACAGAAGCACTACACCACCCCTCCACAACAAAGACCAGAAAAACTAAGTAAAGCAGAGACAAATGCGAATCCTAGAAAGCTAAGTGTCAAATGAAGAGATATAGAACTCAGCCAAGCACCAAACAGAGTAAGAAACTGACAGAATGGGGAGTGACAGAAGGTATGAGTGGAGGTACCCTATCAGCCAGTGCAGCACAGATTCTCTACTTTGGACTCCTGTTGGAGGCCTATGGGCAGGGAGTACAGGAAAGCAGCTTCATGCACAGAGCTCTCAGCAGGAGATAGAGCACTTGGTAGCCAGTGATATAAAAAGGTCTGACAATTAAGCCCATGAACTTAGTGGTTCTAAGTGCTACATACTCATTGCTGAATATCACTATGGTCACTTTTGAAGTACTTCCCTTGGGAAGCTGTGCACCAATGCCAGTGCCTAGTTTACCCTTCAAAGTAATTTTGAAACTCTTTCCGGAATGGCCACTGTACATGTTGGCAAGTTCATGAACTTAATTGTATAGTTGTCTGTGAGGGAGTTTTTAGCCCGTAAACAAATAACTGTATTGGAACACCCACCGTACTCACTTGATATGTGCCCCAATGATTTTTTTCTTTACATGAAGATAAAGGAAATATTGAAAAGGAGACATTTTGATGGCATTCAGGACATCAAGGATAATACAGTGACAGCTCTGATGGCTATTCCAGAAAGAGTCCTAAAATTGCTTTGAAGGGTAGACCAAGCACTGGCATTGGGACGTCGGTTCTCAAGGAGAACACTTGGGAAGTGACTATAGTGACATTCAGCAATAAGGTATGTAACACTTTTTATCGTATGAGTTTGTGAACTTATTTGGCAGTCCTAGTATACTTTCCCACCGCTTGCCGTTCTCCCTCCCGCTTGGTGACCACAGTCTGGGAAGCACCAGCTCAGTGCAGCTTGGATTTGCCCTTCCACAGTAACTGGATACCTTACCACGATTTTGTTCTTGCTGGTGTTGCTTTTCTTGACTTCTTTTGGTTTCTCCCCTGCCTCTCACCTCCCACATACCTGCCCCCACCAGCCTTTCTCCAGGACATCTGGATCCATGTACCATCTTTGTTTCTTCTTGACAATGTGAAGTATCACTCAGCTAGGAAGCTGCTTCCCTGGTCTGTGCCACTGTGCTGGTGAGATACCTGTGGCTTTTTTAAAAAAATTATTTTGTTTTGTTTGTTTTCTTTTTCTTTTCATTGCTTAAGAGCCCCTTTTAGCTGAACTGTACTATGTGGCTTGGGAACCACTTTCCTGGTCTGCACAACCATGCCAGTGCAAACATTTAGTCCTGTCCTTTTCCTATTTGCTTTCTTCATTTCTTAGTTTCTCTTACCTCTTTGCTTTCCTTCTTTTCCTGTCTTCTGAATAGCTGGTACTATAAGCTGTGTTTATCCCTTTAAGAGGGGTTGTGCCACAAGGCCTGGGAGCCACTTTTCCTGGTTGCTGGTAAGATCCCTGGGAGCATTTTTGAACTGTATTTTCCTTTTTATTTTGTTCATTTCTTAATTTCTCATCTTTCTGTTCCATTGGCAAACTCCCTCAGCACTTCTCATTTGTTTGTTTGGCTTCGGTTTCTCTTTCTTCCCTCTCTTCTTTCCCATACCCTTCTTAGCTCTACACATCACAACCTCCCCCTTCCTTCTTGCCTCCCTGCACTGTATCCTGGCCATCACACACTTGAACAGCACAGGTAAAGCCTAATGGAAACTGTCCTGCACTGATCACTGGCATGTCCAGTCAGCCTCAGTGTGTGCCATAAACAACACATCACAGCCTCTCCTCTTCAACTGGATGGTTCCTGCTGCACTATAACTGAGCAACTCATCCTGCCTATTGGACAAGTACATGCAAAGTGCTGTACCCACAGATGAGCAAACATTCAAGAATGCAGAGCCTGCCTTCTCAGATGTAAACAAATGAAACAAAAAGCAGGATAAGAAAAAACAAAAAACAAATGTACAATCAATAAACGAAGTAAGTAACTGCTGAATGTCCTGAAGGCAGTGGATAATATCAAAAGATACATAAAGAAAAGATAGGATGATTCCAGTGGGTTTCCAAAATAAAATATCAGATGACTTCCCAGTAGAAGAAAAGGCACTAGAATTACCTGATATTCAGAGATGTCGAAGAGCTGAGGCTGGAAGCAGATAAAAGTGAGGTAAAAATAAGACAATTCATGGAAAAGGCAATCAAATTCACAGAAAGTAGAGAAAAAAAGAAAAGGGAAGAATTCAAGAAAATAATACGTGAGCAAAATGTTACTAGTCCTCAAAGTCTTGCTTGGCATGACACTGAGACAAAAATTGGGCAAAAGTGAAAGAATAAAACTTTATTTGATTGAGCAAGCAAAGGAGCACACTGAGACCTGTGTTGCCAAGATGGTTCCCTGATCAGCAGGCACAGGGATTTACAGAGGAAGGAAACAGAGCAGGGACAGGCTCTCCTTCAGAGTGTTTTCAGGGGCATGGTCTGTTTCAGTCAGCTAGGCTGCTCTAACAGAAATACCACAGAGTGGATGGCTTTAACAAAGAACAATTTATAATATATATAGTCCGGTAGGTTGCAAGTCCATGTTCAGGGTGTCCACTCCAGGGAAAGACTTTCCCCTTGTCGGCTCTGGAGGAAAGTCCGGTATTGCATCAGTCTTTGTCCAGGGAGCGTCCTCACACAAAAACCTCTGGTATGAAGGACACGCTCTGCTCCTGGTGCTGCTTGCTTGATGGTAGTGAGGTTGTCAAATTGTCCTTTGTTTCTTTTTCCTTTTATTCCTTGCAAGCTAAAAGCATTAAGGGTGGGGCAAGCCATACTCCAGAGAAACTCCCCCCACAGCAGGAATTCACAGCCCCACCCTAATCCTTTAACATGCAGGTTAACAAAACCACACAATGGAGGACAGTCCCAAGATACTGGGAACCATATCCCAGCCACGTGGCTGCACACATTTTTGGGGGGGCACAATTCCAACCATGACATGGTCCCTCAGCATTGTTGGACAACTCCTGTGATAATGCATATATCCTCAGGTTGGCACAGTTGCAGTTGGGATATGATGGAAGGAAAATGGCAACTTAGCTCCTCCTGTCCAGTGGTTACCTGCCTCACTCCCCACTTTTCAGGATTTGGATCCCATATAAGGTCCAAATCCTGAACCATATGGTGACATGTGCTAGAATTTGTTCATCTCTAACTACATCATGCTGGCCAGGGGCACTGGTATAGAGCAGGACTCTAGCAGTAATTAGTTTGAGAGAGATAGAGTGACAGTCCTGATGTAACATTATCTTCAGATGGAACTTTTGGAGCCTGGAAGATACAGACTACCAGAAGTTTAAGCAAACAAAGCCTGATTACAAGCAGTAGGATAACTATGATCAAAGATCACAGAAAAGGAAGAAATCATGTTAATCTTGTGACTACAGCCTTTGCTGCATTCCAGATATCCTGTGAAGCTGGGCCTCTGTTGAGCCTGTATAGCCATTTAGCTCTTTTGTAAACCTTTTTAACATTTTTTTTCTTTTTCTTTTTATTTAACATAACTGAGTGAAAATGTACATTCACACGTAAATTTACATGCCCCCCTATATGCAGCTTCCACTACTCTCCCTGTCCGGTGACTGCACACTGTTCCTCTCTGCTCCATACATGTCTCATCCTCCCAACAGTCTCCTTTCCCCTCCTCTCCGTCCACTCCCCTTCCTCCAGCCAGAGGTCAGCAAGATGATATCCTATAGATGTATAGAACCATAAAGTGCTTCCAACATATGGTTACTCTGCATTGCCAAGTCCATTCCATTCCTGTCCAAAGACTGGACCTTTGTTATAATTTATAGGAACGGGCAGCATCAGGGCCGGGTGCCATGCTCTCAGAGGAACCCCAAAACCGCTGGACCATCAATTGAGGTCTTTTAGTGGAGATCTCATGATGCACCTCTTTTTATTCTTGTGTTGCCAGTGAGGCTCCTCTCTGTGAGCTCCGTCATGGCTATCACTGGTGGTGGCCGGGCACCATCCGGTTCTTCCGGTCTCAGGTCGATGTAGGCACCCACTCTTGTGGGTCTCTCTGTCACGGTTGTCTTTACCGCATGCCATTTTGGCCCTCGGTGAGCATCTGTTCCTGCTGAGTTGGGACCATTTGGTGTGTCCTCGGATGGCAGCTTGGCAGCTTTTAAGACCCCAAACGCCACTCACCAATGTGGGGTGCAGAGAGCTCTCTTAGCAAAATGCTAGTTGTGCCAATTGGCCTGGAATTCGCCTAAGAGCATGGTCCCCCGCTCCCCGCCCCAGCTACTCCATCCTTGCAGTATTGAGTTAAGATGGAAGGAGTACTCAAGTTATGCTGAAGTCCACTTAATGTTGTTCTTGTTCCTAATGTGTGCTGTCACCGCTTTCTCCCAACTAGATTTCTAGTAACTACCTAAACTAAACCCTCCCCGCCTTGCCCTCCCTCCCTCCCCTCCCTTGCAGCTGTCAAAGAGTCTTTTCTTCTATACACAAGTCTGTTTTTGAGATCTTATCGTAGAGGTCTCATACAGTATTTGTCCTTTTGTCGCTGACTACTCTCACTCAACATAATGTCTTCCAGTTGAAACCAGGTTAGGAGATGTTTCCTGGAATCATCGTTATTCTTTATCATTGCGTAGTGCTCCATTGAGTATATGTACCACGGTTTACCTATCCATTCTTCTATTGTTGGGTATCTGGGTTGATTCCACCTTTTTGCTATTGTGGACTGTGCTGCGATAAACATTCTGGTGCATGTGTCCATTGGTGTGAAAGGCCTTGAATCTGTAGGATATATTCCAAGTAGTGGAATTACTGGGTCAAATGGTATATCAATATCCATTTTTTTAAGGAAGCGCCAGATTGCCTTCCAAAGAGGCTGGACCATTTTGCAACCCCACCAACAGTGTAGGAGGGTTCCACTTTCTCCACAGCCTCTCCAGCATTTGTTGTTTTGTGTTTTCTGGATCATGGCCAATCTTGTTGGGGTGAGATGGTATCTCATTGTTGTCTTGATTTGAATTTCTTTAATAGCTAAAGATCGTGAACATGTCCACATGTGTTTTTTGGCTGCCTGGATCTCCTCTTTAGTGAAGTATCTGTCCATCTCCTTTGCCCATCGCTTAATTGGATGGTTTATCTTCTTCTTATTGATATTTTGTAGTATCTTATGGATTATGGAGATCAGGCGTCGATCTGACACAGAGTTGCCAAATATTTTTTCTCACTCTGTGGGTGTTCTTTTAATTCTATTAATAAAGTCTTTGGTTGAGCAAAAGTGTTTGATTCTTAATCTTTTTCACATTTATTTTCACCTCTACTGACATGTTGGTGTAAATGCAGCAAGAGGAGTTGGTTGCTGTATGAGTACCACCTTGTTCAGCTAGCAGGTATTCCATAGCAATATGATGGTTTAGGAACATTCCTGCTAAGGAGTCAAGTTCTTTCTTTTCTTTTCTTTTTTTTTTTTTGTTGTTGATCTTTGATGGTTTGCAACAGACTGTGCGATGTATCCTATGGACAAAGTCAGAAATCAGAAGGTGGCTTCATGATAGGTAAATCCCTGCCAAGGAGCCATGAGCCCTATTACTGTGCCTGCCCCAGCTAGAATTAAACCTGTGCTGTCTTTTGTCTGTAACTTGAGGTTCAGTGGGAGGTCTAGTATGTTCAGACACCAGTGTCTGGGGAGCACAAAAGTACTAGGGAGCACTAACTGGTGGTAATCAACACTTATTTGATTGTTGGCTTTTATTTCTTCCTTCACTGTCTGGAGTTGCCTTTGAGCTTGGAGTGAAACTGCCCAGAGTTTGAAGAGGGGTCCAGATGGAACAAATGGTTCCATTGCTGGCTGCTCAGGTCATCATTGGGTTGGCAGTAGTGTGCCCTGAACACTGAGTCGCAGTTTCCTAGCTGACTTGCCAAAATATGCTGAAAGCCTTCCAGGTCTCACATGATACAACACTGAAACATGAATAAGGGGTAAATGAAAGAAGAAAACTTTATTTGGTTGGCCAAGAAAAGGAGTACACCAGGACCTGCATCACCAAGATGGCTTCTCAATCAGCAGGCACAGGGGTTTATATAGAAGCAAAGCAGAGTAGGGGTGAGCCCTTCTACAGGGCCTGTTTAGGGAACTGTTCAAGGCTTTGGACCATCAAAAAGAGTGGGTACCACCTGTGACTAGGCTGGTGTCTTTCGATTGGAACAGTGATGCTGGGTCCATGATGGAGGGAACATGGTGGTGGTTTAGCTCCTCTCATCCAGCATCCAGCAGCTGCCCACCTCAGAAATGTCAAAATGAATTCACAACTAGAAATTATACAAGAACAACAATTCAAAACCCATATGATAAACAAGATTTCAGAAATAGATGGTGTCATAGAAAGTCTGAAGAGTAGCAGAAACAGTGGAAGACAGAATTTGTAAAATCAAAGACAAATACTTAAATATAACTTTGAGGAAAACCCAGAAAAAACAATGAAGAAAAATTAAGAAACCCTGAGACTTATATGGGATATAATCAAAAGAAAAAATTTGCACATAATCAAAGTTCCAGAATGGGGAATAAGTAGAAAACACATAGAGGATCATTGAAGAATTGCTGACAGAAAATTTTGCTAATATGAAAGATGACCATTTGGGGAGCTCAACAAACCCCGTATGAGATATACCCTAAAAGGAAACCACTGAGGCATATCATAATTACATTCTCTAAAACTGAAGACAAAGAAAGGATACTGAGAGCAGCTCAAGAAAAGTGAAAAGTCACATACAGAGGGGAAAACAATAAGCCTAGGCTCTGAATACTTGGCAGAAACCATGCAGGCAAGAATGTAATGGGATGGCATATATAAAACTTTGAAAAACAAAAACCAAAAAAACTACCAAACAGGAATAACATATTCTGCAAAACTCTTATTCAAATATGATCGTGAAATTAGGGCATTTCCAGATAAGCAGAAATTAGGGTAACATGTAAAACCCATACCAAACTTACAACAATTATAAAAGGAATTCTTTGATTTGAGAGCAAGCAACGTCAGAGAAAAGCCGAACTGATGATGCTAGATTACACCAGCCAGATATTAACCTAGGAAATGAACTCTTAAGGATTATCCAAAACAAAAAGTCTTACAACAGGCAACCAGAGAGGTTAACGTATAATGACAAAAATATCAGAACAATGAGAGAATTAATAAATGGTATAGATACACAAATTTCTGATGAAGAGGAAGCCTGGGTGATACCAAGTTAATAAGAGACTTCTTCAAACCTAGGAAGATAAAGGTAAATTTCAAAGTAACCACAAAGAAAGTTAACAAATGTACTCATCAAAATAAAGAAGAAAACATAGAGTTTCAGTAAAAACAAAATCTACAAAAACAAAATAAATGGAAAAAAAAAGACAAGCAAAAGGAATTTATCACTGGGAAGAACAGGAACAAAGAAAATGTCAGCACCACCAAAAACAAAAAGAAAAACCAACAAATGACAGTAATAAACTTATACCTATCAATAGTTACAATGAACAAAAATAGCCTAAATGCACTCACAAAGAGACAGAGGCTGACCCATATATATATGTAATCCATTGATATGCTGCCTATAAGAGACTTATCTTAGAAACAAAGACATGAATTTATTAAAAATCAAAGGATGGGAAAAATATATCAAGCAGACAGCTACCAAAAATGACCAGGAGTGGCAACACTGATCTTAGATAAAATAGACTTTAAAACAAAGTCCATCATAAAAAACAAAGGCACTACATAATGATTAAACGGATGATGCATCATGAAGACAACAATAATAAATATCTACCTATGCAATAATGGAGCTTCAGAATGCATAAACCAAACTCTCACAGCACTGACAACTGAAATTCACAGTTCCCAAAAGTAGAAGGAGACTTCAACACACCAGTCTCAGAAAGGATGGAACACCTAGAAAAAAAACTCAGCAAATGCATGGGAGATTTAAGGAACACAGTCAACCAACTTGATTTTATATGCACACATAGAACACTCCCCCAACAGCTGTAACATATGAATTCTTTTCCAACTCACAAGGAACATTCTTCAGAATGGTCCACATCTTAGGGCACAGAGCACAATTCAAAACTTGGAGATAATACTAAGTTTATCCTCTGACCACTACACCAGCAAAGTAGAAATTAACAAGAAGATCTAGGAAGAAACACAAAACAAACAACAATTACATGGGAACTGAATAACACTGTGCTTAAAAACCACTGGGCAGCAGAAGAGATCAGAGATGAAATAGAAAAAAAATTGAAATCAAACAATAAAAACACATCATACTGAAATCTTTGGGAAACAGAAAAGGCAGTGCTCAGAGGCCAATTTATAGTGCTAGATGCACACATCAAAAAAGAAGGGGCAAACTCTAAACACTAGCTATATAACTGAAACAAACAGAAAGAACACAGCAAAAGAAATCTACAACCACTAACCTACTGCCATCAAGTCAATTCTGACTCATGGCAACTAGTAAAAGATATGTTGATTGACCAAGAGAACAGAATTTAGAATCAAGAAGTAAATTCATCCTGCTACAGTCACTTGATCCTCATCAAGGGCCCAAAATCCATCAAAGGGGGAAAAGTGAAACTTTATATCAAATGGTGAGGGCAAAACTGGATGTTCATCTCCAAAAAAATGAAAACAGGACCCCTACCTCACATTGTACATAAAAACCAATTAAAATAAATCAAATATTTGAATTTAAAATAAGAAACTATAAAGATTATAGAAGAAAAAATAGGATCAACATTAGAGGCCCTAATACAAAGCATTAACAGGATACAAACCATAACCAACAACACAGAAATTCCAAAAGATAAGCTAGACAAATGGAATCTTCTGAAAATTAAATGCTTATGCTTATCAAAGGACTCTACCAAAAAGTAAAAGAGAACCTATAGACTGGAATAAAATATTTCTCTACTACAGATTGTCAGAGGTGACATCTCGAATCTACCAGAATACCCAACACCTCTATTAAAAAAAAACAACTAATGCAACTAAAAATGGGCAAAGAAAATGAATAGACATTGCCACAGAAGTTATTCAAACAGATAAGATACATAAGAAAATGCTTAAGATCACTAGCTAATAGAGAGATGCAAATCAAAACTACAATGAGATACTGTCTGATTCTAGCAGTACTGGCACAAATCAAAACACACAAAAAAACAGATGTTGGAGAGGCTGCAGTTAGGCTGGAATTCTTTTGTACCACTAGTGGGAATGCAAAATGATACAACTGTTTTGGAAAACAATATGGTGCTTCCTTAGAAAGTTACAAACAGAAATATTGTATTATCTGTCAATTCCAATCCTAGGAATATATCCTAGAGAAATACAAGCTGTCACATGAATAGACATATGCACACCATGCTCATGATATGCATTGTTCATAACAGCAAAAGGAGATAGAAACAACCTAGGTGCTCAATAACAGATGAATGGATAAATACACTATAGTACACATACACCATGGTGTTACCAGTCAATGATAATGAACAATGATGAATCTGCAGAGCATCTTACAGTATGCGTGAATCTGTAGGGCATCATCAATCACTAAAGGACAAATATTGTATGAAACCACTACTATAAAAAATCATGAAAAGTCTTACATACAAAAACAAATAATCTTTGATGGTTATGAGGGTGGAGATGGAAAAACACAGACAACAGACAAGTGGTAACTTTGATGAAAGGTAAAACAGTACACAACACTAGGGAAGCCAGTGCTACTTCTCCAAGGCAAGGTCCTGGAAGCTCCACTTCCAAACCCACTGCCGTTGAGTCAATTATAACTCATAGCGACCCGATAGGACAGAGCAGACCTGCCCCCACAGAGTTTCCAAGAAGTGCCTGGTGGTTTCAAATCGCCGACCTTTTGGTTAGCATCCATAATACTTAACCACTACACCAACAGGGTTTCTGGAAGCTCCATGGCCACATGCAAACTCCATGAGGAGCTGAATTGCTGGAATGAGGGCTGTGGGGATCATTATTTTGGGGAACGTCTTGCTCAATTGGCGTAACACAGTTTATAAAGAAAATGTTTTACATTCTGCGTTGGTGAATAAGCATCTGGACTCTTAAAAGCCTGTGAGTGGCATCTCAGATACCCTTCTGTTCTCACCCTTTCAGGAGCAAGGGACAATGAAGAAAACTAAACATACAAGAGAAAGATTAGTCCACAGGACTAATGGTTATGAGGGTGGAGATGGTTGTGCCAGACTGAGTCCAGCACAACTAGATGATGCCCAGCTACCACCACTGACTTTACTGACAAGGATCACAATAGAGGATCCCAGACAGAAATGGTAAATGATATAGAACAAAATTCTCACAGAAAGAGACCAGACTTGCTGGTCTGACAGAGACAGGAAAAACCCTGAGAGTGTGACCCCAAACATCCTTGTAGCTCAATAATGGAAACACTCCTGAGGCTCACCCTTCAGCCAAAGATTAGACAGGCCCTTAAAACAAAATGAGACATAGATTCACTAGCCCAGCAAAAATGACTAGCAGGAAGGGAGGGGTCAGGAAAGTTGGCAATAGGGAACCCAATTTTGCGAAGAGAGAGCACTGACATGTTGAGGGTTGTTAACCAGTGTCATAAAACAACATGTGTACTGTTTAATGAGGAGCCAGTTTGCTCTATAAACCTTCATCAAGGATACAATTTAAGTAAAAAGAAAAAACAAGGGGCGGAGTCAAGATGGCGGACTAAGCCCATGTCTCCTTATATCCCTCTGGAAATCAAGACCTGAATTGACGATCAAATGGAGCTTTCTGATCACCTGGTCAGCCTCAGGACATAGTACAGGGCTGTTAATTGGGACTTCATACCACTAAGCGAAAAACCTTCTCCCTTTTGCTGACTCCCACTCCTGACTAGCCCTGGCTCTCATGGACTGAAGGTAAACGCACCATTCTGACTTTTCTTTTTCTCTGTCTTGGCCAGCGGGCAGAGCTGGGTCTTGCCTAGCGGCTAGACTGAGAAGCGCTGCTGGGGAGATAGGCAAGCAAAATTCCCATATTCTGAGAGCCAGGATTAAGACTCTGTTAATCTACCCACTTTGAGCCTTCAGTTTTATATCTGCGTCAGTGGGGTTTGAACGGAATTCTGCAGTCAGTGTGCGGGACGCCATGTTGGTACCAAGATTTTAGCAGGACTAATGTTTAGCCTGGTAGCCAGCGCCTGCAAACAGGACAGCACTTCTTCGACAGAAAAGCAGTAATTTTCCCAGTGCTACCTACGTTGCAGGCCATGCGACAGACACAGAAGAATCACTATCTCTCGGCACTTTTAGCTCCTCTGTCTGTTGCTTGTGTGGAGGATGCCATCTTGGATACGGTGTCCGCAGCTGGACCTAATTCTTAGCTTGGGAGCCAGAGCTTGCCCAAAAGAGAGTGCTTTTCTACCACAAAAGAGTACTCAACGCAGTGTGGCTTAAGGCCAAGCCCTGTTAGCAGAGGCCAACAGGGCAGTAATATTGCTGTATTCTGAACTAGTTTGTTATCATGTGGGGTTGGATATAGTGGCGCTTACTTTGTCAGTTGAGAAGAGGGACCTCTACACCTGAAAACCTAACTGACTTGTGAAGTGGTCAGATAACTTTGCTTTACATTTTAAGACAGCCTAGAGAAACATTTGCAATCCATCCTCACAGTTCCTCTTCCAGCCTCTACATACTCCCATGGCACCCAAAAAGCAACAGACAATTGTGGCATACAAGAAACCACCCATGGCTTCAGAAGGCTCCCAAACAAAGCAACCAAGAAGCTTTCCAGATGAAGAAACTTTTATGAAAGCATCAGAAAGTGAATACAAAAGGATTATATACAGAGCCCTTCTAGACCTTATACAAAATGCAGCAGAATAAAATGAAAAATTAAGCAAGCTGTTCAATCTGATGGAACACCAGTACTCTGAAATCCAACAGATCAAGAACAAAATCAAAGGCATAGAAACTTCCATGCAAAGCCAGAAAACACAATGGAACAAATAGAAAAAAGAATTTCTGACTTGGAAGACAGAGCTACTGATGCCAGTGTCTATGAGCAGAAAACAGAAAAAAGAAACAAGAAAAATGAAGAAACATTAAGAAGCATGTGGGACTCTATTAAGAGGAACAACCTTCGATTAATTGGAGTCTCTAAACGAGGTGAGACAAGTGAGAAAACAGAGAGTATCATTGCTGAGCTGTTGAAAGAAAACTTCCCAGAAATCATGAAGGAAGAGAATATAGACATATCAGATGCATATCGTATGCCACCCAATATAGATCTCAAAAGAAAGACTCCAAGACATATTATAATCAAGCTTAACAAAATGAAAAATAAGCAGCAACTCTTAAAGGCAGCAAGACTCAAAGCAAAGTTAACATTCAGAGGGAAACCCTGTAGGCTCTCATCAGATATCTCAGCAGAAACCATGCTGGCATGGAGACAGTGGCATGACACATTCAAAGCCTTGAAGGAGAAGAACTTCCAATCAAGAATTATATAGCCTACAAAACTATCTTTCAAGTATGAAAATGAAATTAAGACATTCCCAGATAAACAGAAACTCAGAGACTTTGTAAAAACCAAACCCAAACTACAAGAAATACTGAAAGAAGTTCTTGGCTCTGGCTTAGAAGAACAAAACCACTAACTTTATATTTTAGAGCGACACACTACTCAATACTCTTTTAGGGAAGGCTCCAAAGTCAATCACAGCTTTGATATGGAAAGAAGCAATCCAATGATCATCATGAAAACTATGATGTCATCACAGGAAAAAGAGGGATGTACTACAGTTGTTATAGTCCTTCCAGATGGAGAGGAAGATGACAAGACTGGTAGTAATTAAAATTGGGTTTATATATAGTTTATTAAGGGGGATCAAGGGGCAGCTGTAAAGCACAACAAAGATGTATCATGCCATTTGAAGAAATGTAACACACAAGTCTGAACAACTACAAAACCCTCTCTGAACAAGGTGAAAAATCAACTCATAAAAAAGAATGTCCCAGAACAGACTAATAAGAACAATAGAGAAAACATCAACATGAAACTAAACATATCACATTGGCAGCATTGAACACATACCTATCAATAATTACACTGAATGTGAATGGACTGAATGCTCCTGTAAAGAGACACCGAGTGTCATCTTGGATCAAAGGACGTGACCCATCCATATGTTGTCTACAAGAAACTCACTTGAGATCTAAAGATAGGAACAAACTGAAAATGAAAGGATGGAAGAATATATATCAAGCTGACAATGAACAAAGAAGAGCAGGGGTGGCAATTCTAATCTCAGACAAAATCAATTTTAATGTCAAACCCACCATCGTGGACAAAGATGGACACTATTTATTGCTGAAAGGTTCAGTACACAAGCAAGACTTAACTATATTAAATATTTACGCACCTAATATCAGAGCACAAAAATACGTTGAAGAAACACTGACTACGCCCAAAAGAGAGTTAGATGACTCCACAATAATAGTGGGAGACTTTAACACTCCACTCTCATTACTAGACAGATCATCTAGAAAAAAGCTCAGTAAAGATACAGAAGACCACATTGACACAATTAACCAACTAAGCCTCATTGATATATACTGAACTTTGCACCCATCAGCAGACAATTACACCTTCTTCCCCAGTGCACATGGAACATTCTCCAGAATTGACCACGTGATAGGCCATAATGCAATGCTCAACAAAATCCATACCACTGAATTACTGCAAAGCATCCTCTCAGATCATAAAGCGATAAAAGTTGAAATCAATAGCAGAAAAAACATAGAAAGTGGAACTCTTGGAAACTGAACAACATCTTGCTCAAAAAAACATGGGTTATAGAGGAAATCAAGGATGAAATAAAGAAATTCATGGATTCCCATGAGAACGAAAACACTTCCTACCAGAACCTATGGGATACAGCCAAAGCAGTGCTCAGAGGTCTGCTTATCTCCATAAATGCACACATCTGGAAGGAAGAAAGAAACCAAATCAAGGAACTAACTCTACAGCTTGAAAAAGTAGAAAGAGAACAACAGAGGAACCCCTTGGTCACCAGAAGAAATGAGATCATAAAGATTAGAGGAGAGCCAAATGAATTAGAGAATAGAAAAACAACTGAAAAAATTGAAAAGACCAAAAGCTGTTTTTGGAAAAGATCAATAAAATTGACAAACTACTGGCTAAACTTACTAAAGAAAAGCAGGAAGGAAACAATTAACCCAAATTAGAAATGAGATGGGAGTTGTCACCACAGATGGAACAGAAATCAAAAATATCATAACAGAATACTATGAAAAACTGTAGTGTAAGAAATTTGAAAACCTAGGGGAAATGGACAAATTTCTTGACTCGTACCACCTACTCAAATTATGACAATGTGAAGCAGAACAACTTAATAAACCCATCACAAAGGAAGAGATTGAAAATGTCATCAAAACACTGCGAAACAAAAAAAGTCCGGGCCCAGATGGCTTCACTGCAGAATTCTACCAAGCTTTTAGAGAAGAGTTATCTCCAATACTACTGAGACTACTTCACAGTATAGAAAGGGATGGAGTACTACCAAACTCATTCTAAGAAGCCAGCATAACCCTGATACCTAAGCCAGGGGAAGACCCAACAAAGATAGAGAACTACAGACTGATATCACTCATGAATCTAGATGCAAAAATCTTCAACAAAATTCTTGCCAATAGAATACAGCAACATATCAAGAAAATAATCCATCCTGACCAAGTGGGATTCATACCAGGGATGCAAGGCTGGTTCAACATCAGAGAAACAATCAATGTGATTAACCACATAAATAACACAAAAGACAAGGTTCACCTGATTTTGTCCATTGGTGCAGAAAAGGCATCTGATAAAGTCCAACACCCATTCATGCTAAAAACTCTCAGCAAAATAGTCATTGATGGCAAATTCCTCAACGCAATAAAGGTCATTTATACAAAGCCAATTTCCCACATCATCCTGAATGGAGAGAGACTGAAAGACTTTCCCTTGAGATCAGGAACTAGAAAAGGATGCCCACTCTCGTACCACCTTGACTCGTACCACTATTCAATATTGTGCTAGAAGTTCTAGCCAGAGCAATTAGACAAGACGAAGAAATAAAGGGCATCTGCATCGGCAAAGAGGAAGTTAAAATCTCCCTGTTCGCAGATGATATGATTGTATATGCAGAGAACCCCAAGGAATCTATAAGTAAGCTACTCAAACTGATAGAAGAGTTCAGCAAAGTCTCAGGATACAAGATAAATATAAGTAAATCAGTAGGATTCCTTTATACCAACAACGAGACTGTTAAGGAAGAAATTATCAAATCAATACCATTTACGATAGCTGCTAAGAAGATAAGGTACCTAGGGGCAAGGCGGGGAGGGTTTAGTTTAGGTAGTTACTAGAAATCTAGTTGGGAGAAAGTGGTGACAGCACACATTAGGAACAAGAACAACATTAAGTGGACTTCAGCATAACTTGAGTACTCCTTCCATCTTAACTCAATATTGCAAGGATGGAGTAGCTGGGGCATGGGGCGGGGGACCATGCTCTTAGGCGAATTCCAGGCCAATTGGCACAACTAGCGTTTTGCTAAGAGAGCTCTCTGCACCCCACATTGGTCAGTGGCGTCTGAGGTCTGAAAAGCTGCCAAGCTGCCATCCGAGGACACACCAAATGGTCCCAACTCAGCAGGAACGGATGCTCACAGAGTGCCAAAATGGCATGCGGTAAAGACAACCGAGAAGACAGAGAGACCCACAAGAGTGGGTGCCTACATCAACCTGGGACCGGAAGAACCGGATGGTGCCCGGCCACCACCAGTGATAGCCATGACGGAGCTCACAGAGAGGAGCCTCACTGGCAACACAAGAATAAAAAGAGGTGCATCGTGAGATCTCCACTAAAAGACCTCAATTGATGGTCCAGCGGTTTTGGGGTTCCTCTGAGAGCATGGCCCCCAGCCCTGATGCTGCCCGTTCCCATAAATTATAACAAAGGTCCACTCTTTGGACAGGAATGGAATGGACTTGGCAATGCAGAGTAACCATATTTTGGAAGCACTTTATGGTTCTGTACATCTATATGATATCATCTTGCTGACCTCTGTCTGGAGGAAGGGGAGTGGACGGAGAGGAGGGGAAAGGAGACTGTTGGGAGGATGAGACATGTATGGAGCAGAGAGGAATAGTGTGCAGTCACCGACAGGGAGAGCAGTGGAAGCTGCATATGGGGGGCATGTAAATTTACATGTGAATGTACATTTTCACTCAATTGTGTTAAAAAAAAAAAACAACTAGGTAAGAAGTCTGAAGAACTCCTAAAAAAAAAGAATTAAAATAACTCCCATAGAATGGGAAAAAATATTTGGCAACTCTATGTCAGACCGACGCCTGATCTCCATAATCTATAGGATACTACAAAATATCAATAAGAAGAAGATAAACCATCCAATTAAGCGATAGGCAAAGGAGATGGACAGACATTTCACTAAAGAGGAAATCCAGGCAGCCAAAAAAACATGTGGACATGTTCATGATCTTTCGTTATTAAAGAAATTCAAATCAAGATGACAATGAGATATCATCTCACCCCAACAAGATTGGCCATGATCCAGAAAACACAAAACAAGAAATCCTGGAGAGGCTGTGGAGAAATTGCAACCCTCCTACACTGCTGGTGGGGTTGGAAAATGGTCCAGCCTCTTTGGAAAGCAATCTGGCGCTTCCTTAAAAAAATGGATATCGATATACCATTTGACCCAGTAATTCCACTACTTGGAATATATCCTACAGAATCATGGCCTTTCACACCAACGGACACATGCATGAGAATGTTTATCGCAGCACAGTCCACTATAGCAAAAAGATGGAATCAACCCAGATGCCCAACAACAGAAGAATGGTTAGGTAAACTGTGGTACATATACTCAATGGAGCACTACGCAATCATAAAGAATAATGATGATTCCAGGAAACATCTCCTAACAAGGTTTCAACTGGAAGACATTATGTTTAGTGAAAGTAGTCAGCGACAAAAGGACAAATACTGTATGAGACCTCTATGATAAGATCTCAAAAACAGACTTGTGTATAGAAGAAAAGACTCTTTGACAGCTGCAAGGGAGAGGAGGGAGGGAGAGTGGAGTGGGGAGGGTTTAGTTTAGTTTGTTGCTAGAAATCTTAATGGGAGAAAGCGGTGATAGCACACATTATAAACAAGAACAACATTAAGTGGACTTCAGCATAATTTGAGTACTTCTTCCATCTTAACCCAATATTGCAAGGATAGAGTAGCTGGAGAAGCGGCAGGGGACCATTCTCTTAGGCGAAATTGAGGCCAATTGGCACAACTAGCGTTTTGCTAAAAGAGCTCTCTGCACCCCACATTGATGAGTGGCTTCTGAGGTCTTAAAAGCTGCCAAGCTGCCATCCGAGGACACAGCAAATGGTCCCAACTCATCAGGAACGGATGCTCACCGAGGTCCAAAATGACATGCGGTAAAGACAACCTAGAAGACAGAGAGACCCGCAAGAGTGGGTGCCTTCATAGACTTGGGACTGGAAGATCCGGATGGTGCCCGCCCACCACCAGTGATAGCCACGATGGAGCTCACTAGGTTGAGTCTCACTGGCAACACAAGAATAAGAAACGGTGCATCCTGAGATCTCCACTAAAAGACCTCAATTGATGGTCCAGTGGTTTTGGGGTTCCTCTGAGGGCATAGCCCTGGCCCTGATGCTGCCCTTATCCATAAGTGATAGCAAAGGTCCACTCTTTGGACAGGAATGGATTGGATTTGGCAATGCACAGTGACCATATATTGGATGCACTTTATGGTTTTATAAATCTATAGGATATCATCCTGCTGACCTCTGGCTGGAGGAAGGATAGTGGTTGGAGAGGAGAGGAAAAGAGACTGTTGGGAGAATCAGACATGTATGGAGCAGAGAGGAATAGTGTGCTGTCACTGGACAGGGAGAGCAGTGGAAGCTGCATATAGGTGGGCATGTAAATTTATACAGGAATGTACATTTTCATCCAGTCATGTTAAATAAAAAAGAAAAAAAAAAGAAAAAACAAAACCCTTTGGAACAGGTCTACTTTGCAACATATGTGGTAGCCCTGAGTCAGAGCTGACTCTATGACAACTAACCACAATAACAGCCGAATGATATAGAGGAGGTTGTTGCCGGATATGCACTAACTCCAAGTTTTATGGTTGTGTGAATGGGTGTAGATATTCACTCACAAAAGAATGAACCCACCTTAGCAGTCACCAATTCATCTTTCTTTGCCTCTCTACATTCTTCATGGCTTGTTTTATATGCTAAGAAAGTTACTCCTTTATTAGCACAAAAGTTTAAAAATTTAGAACTTTTTTTAATGATTTTTCTCAGGAGTTTCCTTTTCCCTAGACACTACACTTATATATAGACTTGAATACAGCAAAGTTAACTTCCTATAATTCATCTCCAAACCTAGCCGAATGGTCACTAAATCTGACATGAAACTCAGATTCTGAGAAGCACTCAGGGATCAACTAGTCATTACGTATCTGAACAAGTCAGTTACATTTTCTTGGCTGAGGGAACCCTTTTGGAATACAGAAAAAGGAGTTACAAAAATTCACTCTTCCATAATAGGAATAAGAACACTTGCAAAAAGTAGGTAAAATCTTGTTTTCAGAACTCTGAATGTTAATCAAAGCAACAATCTGAGCAGTATCTATACAAGAGAAATGGCTGAATCTTTTTTCTTTTTCTTTTTTTATTATGACTGAGTGAAAATGTACATTCCCATATAAATTTACATGCTCACCTATATGCAGCTTCCACTGCTCTCCCTGCCCGGTGACAGCACACTATTCCTTTCTGCTCCATACATGTCTCATCCTCCCAACAGTCTCCTTTCCCCTCCTCTCCACCCACTCTCCTTACTCCAGCCAGAGGTCAGCAGGATGATACCCTAGAGATGTATAGAACCATAAAGTACATCCAATATATGGTCTCTCTGCATCGAAGAGCAATGGCTGAATCTCAACTCAGCAGGAACAGTGAGATTTGTGACATTTTAACTTGCTCAATTCCCATCCTTAGGTCTCTTGGCCCCCCACTAGTCTGTCAGTTATCATGTTGTGGGGGCTTGTGTGTTTCTGTGATGCTGGAAGCTATGCCAGCAGGGTCACCCATGGTGGACAGATGTAAGATGAGCTTTCAGGCTAAGACAGACTAGGAAAAAGGACCCAGCAGTTCACTTCTTGAAAGAATTAGCCAGTGAAACCTTATGAATAGCAATGGAACGTTGTCAGATATAATGCCAGAAAATGACCCCTGGATCCCCGAGGTTGGAAGGTGCTCAGAAAATGACTGGGGAAGAGCTGCCTCTTCAAAGTAGAGTTGACTTTAATGACATGGATGGAGCAAAGCCTTTGGGGCCTTCATTTTCTGATACGACATAACCCTAAATAACAAAACAGCTGCAAACATCTATTAGGAATCTGAACATGGAAAGTATCAATTGAGAAAAATTGGAAACCATCAAAATGAAATGGAACACATAAAAATTGATGTTTCAGGCATTAGTGAGCTGAAATGGACTGGTACTGGCCGTTTTGCATGAGGCAATTACATGGTCTGTTGTGCCGCGAAGGAAAAAGAGGAATGATGTTGTATTCATCATCAAAAAGAACATTTCAAGATGTGTCCTTAAGTACAATGGTGTCAATGATAGGATAATATCCATACACCTACAAGGCATTAATATTCATATTAACTGGCCTACAGGGAAGGCCAATTGCTATTATTGTTCAAATTTATGCACCAACCATGAAGGCAAAAGATGAAAAGACTGAAGATTTTTATCAGCTTCTGCAGTCTGAAATAAATCAAACATGCAATCAGTGTGCATTGATAATTACTGGACATTGGAATGAAAAAGTTGGAAACAAAGAAGGATTGGTAGTTAGAAACTATGGCCTTGGTGATAGAAATGATGCTGGAGATCGCATGAGAGAATATTGCAAGATCAGTGACTTCTTCATTGCAAATAACATATTCAGTGACTACACACGTAGCTCTTGCTAGACAGAATACACAGGAATCAGATTGACTACATCTGTGGAAAAAGATGATGTAAAAGTCCAGTATCATCAGTCAGAACAGGAACAGGTGCTAACTGCAGTACCGATCATCAATTGCTCATATGCAAGTTGAAACTGAAACTGAAGAAAAATAGAACAAGTCCAAGACAGCCAGAGTACAACCTTGAGCATATCCCACTTGATGTCGGGAGCCATGGGAGAGCTCCCAGGCCCCGACATACAGGAAGCTTGCAGGGCTGATAAAGGGCCCGCGTGCTCCAGGCTTGGAAAAGCCCGCGCCCGCGAAATTTAAAAAGCGCGCGCGCGCTAAAAACTTCCTGCCTGATGTCACTGCCGTAGTCGACTGCTGTACTTGCCCTCTCCAATCACCTACTGACTAGTCACCTTATTTCGCCAATCCGTGCCTACCCAGATCATCCCATATGAACTCCCTCCCCTTGCTAACTGTATATAAGGGTATTCCTTCCTGAAATAAAACGAAGGCTTGATCAGATTATTTGTCTTGCCTTCCTTCTCCGCGTCTCCGCCCCACTTTCTTTTGCAGGTCCGCCTCGGTGTCACCCCCGTTGTTTTTGCCCCGCGGGCCGGGACAAAATGGCGCCCAACGTGGGGCCCGGGGCACGGAACTGCTAAAGAGACCCACTCGAGAAGCTCCGGCCGGGCGCCCCTTGAGCCTCCACGAGGTGTGAGTTTGGCTCGTCTTGAGTTGCCGCGAGGTACTGACCCGTGAGACGACTCGTTCCTGATCACCGCCGGAGTAGCCGCCCTGCGAGCCTGATCTGTTAAAGGTAAGTGGGTTATAAGATGAGGCAGGAATTAAGTTCACATGAATTATTCCTTACGGGAATTAAAGAGTCTTTTAAGATGCGGAGGGTGAAGGCTAAAAAGAAGGATTTGACACAGTTTTTTATTTTTCTCGCGGACGTTTGTCCTTGGTTTCCTCAAGAGGGCAGCATAAACCCAAAAATTTGGAAAAGAGTCGGAGACTGTTTAAATGATTATTATCGTACTTTTGGACCAGAAAAGGTCCCCGTGACTGCCTTTTCATATTGGAATTTAATTAATGATGTACTCCAAGGCGCTCATAATGCCTCTGACGTTCAACGTCTTACTGAGATGGGTGAAAAGGTCATGCGAGAAAGATCTCGTCCCCCTTCCGCCTGCCCCTCTGACTCTCTTAAGTTTGAAAATGAAACCAAAAACTCAGTAACGGACATTCCCCAGACAAAGCCAATGGAGCCCCCCAAAAGTCTATACCCAACCCTGAGGCCCTTTAGAGACCCTTATGACCCTGAATCCTTGCCTCCCGTAGACCACCAAACCTTAGAAGAAGAGGCTTCCCGATATAATAATGAGGAAGCTCCCCTAATGATTACAGCCCCCGCTTTTCAAAAACCTCCGCCCTATCCTTCTGGTACCCGCTCAACAGCTCCCTTTAAATTGGAGTCCAGTTGTCTCCCACGGCCTGTTGATTATCCCCTTGAGCAGGATTTAACAGCCCTAGAAAAGCTTGTGGCCCGCAAACACAGGCAGTTAGAACTCCAGAAAGAGCTTCAGGCCCTTGAGCAAGAGCTCAGCTCGCTCGACCTTGCCCGGGATCAAAAACTTCGAGCCGGAAACAATGAGCCTAAAGGCGCACCCGGCCGTTCTAGAGCTCTCCTCACTTTTCCAGTAACTCGTAGTCAGCATAGACAAATAGAAGATGAGGTAGAAAGTGAGGAAGAGCAAGAAAGCCCTGAGATAGAGGAGGGAGAAACTGAAAGTCCTGACGCAAGCGCAGATGCTGCCCAGCCTGACGGCCATGGCCCCCAGAGATATCGCCGCTTAAATCTCAAACATGTTAAAGAATTAAAAGCGGCTGTCAATAATTACGGCCCAACCGCCCCTTACAGTGTAGCATTGCTTGAGAGCCTTAGTGACCGATGGCTTACACCTAATGATTGGCATTTCTTAGCCCGAGCCTGCTTATCAGGAGGAGACTTTGTTCTCTGGCGTACTGAGTTTGCTGAACAATGCCGGGAGACGGCCCAACGTAACGAAGAAAGGGGAACCTCTCGCACCTGGACCAGAGATAAGCTCTTAGGGAAGGCTCCTTATGACACCAATGAGAAACAGGCAAATTTTCCCGCTGGTTTACTATCACAAATACAAAATGCCGGCCTTAGGGCCTGGAAGCGTCTCCCTTCCAAGGGCGCGGCCACTACTTCTCTAGCCAAGGTCCGTCAGAGACCAGATGAACCCTATAGTGATTTCATCAGCAGATTAACTGATGCTGCTGAAAGGCTAGTGGGAGAAGCTGAAACAGGTAGCGCCTTTATTAAACACCTCGCTTTCGAGAATGCCAACCCTGCCTGTCAAGAGGCCTTACGATCTCACCGCAGGGAAGACCTCTCTGAGTACATTCGGCTTTGTCAAGGCATCGGAACTTCCCATGCCATCGGCATTGCCATAGGAGCAGCGCTTAAGAGCCTGAACCCCAACTCTTCACAAAAAACTTGTTTTAATTGCAAACAACCTGGCCATTTTGCGCGCGAATGTCCCCTGGGAAAGCAACAGCGAGAGCCTCCCACTTCAGCATGCCCCCGATGCAAAAAGGGCAAGCATTGGGCTGCAGATTGTTATTCCAAAACTGATATTAACGGTCAGCCTCTCCCTCTAAAGCAGGGAAACTCCCGGCGGGGCCAGCCCCTGGCCCCGCCCTCGGAACAAACCCTAGGGGCAGTCAGGTTTGTTCCTCAAAATCAGACTCAGAAACAAGTTTCAACTCCCTCTGCCGCGCCACCCCTGGAAGTGCCGGCCTGGACCTCCGTTCCACCACCAGTAAAATACTGACCCCCGAACAGGGCATTCAGGTCATTCCCACTGAGGCCCGAGGACCATTGCCCCCGGAAACATTTGGGCTGATAATAGGACGAGGCAGCTCCTCCTTGGCTGGCCTCCAAATTCTCCCGGGCGTTATCGATAATGACTATACAGGACAAATTTCTCTCTTAGCTTCTGCCCCCTCAGGGCCAGTATCCATACATGCAGGTCAAAGAATAGCTCAAATTTTATTGCTTCCTTTGTTACCCACACCCCATAGGCATTTAGTTCCCCGGCGGCCTGACGTTGCCTTCGGGTCCTCGGAGGCATATTGGATACAACCAGTCACACCCAATAGACCTAAACTTACTCTCCAGTTAGATGGCAAAAGCTTTGAAGGGATAATGGACACTGGAGCAGATGTCACAGTAATCTCAGCTACATATTGGCCTTCCAACTGGCCCTGTGAAACCTCTGTAACTCATCTCGAAGGTATTGGCCAGTCTATCAACCCTAAACAAAGTTCAAGAATCCTTACCTGGAAGGACACTGAAGGCAACTCGGGACAGATTCAACCCTACATTGTTCCGGGCTTACCTGTTAATCTTTGGGGTCGTGATGTCTTATCCCAGCTAGGGGTCATAATGTGTAGTCCAAATGAAATAGTCACCCGACAAATGCTTAACCAGGGTTTCTTACCGGGACAAGGATTAGGAAAAAATAATCAAGGTATGAAACAGCCTCCTCCAGTAGTGCCTAACACCAGTCGTACAGGCTTGGGAAGTGAAAATTTTCCGTAGTGGCCATTGATTCGCCTGCACCCCACGCTGATAAAATTAAGTGGAAATCTGAGTCTCCAGTGTGGGTAAGTCAATGGCCCTTGACTGAGCAAAAACTCACAGCTACCACAGAGTTAGTGCAGGAACAGCTGGCTGCTGGACATTTAGAACCAACTACCTCTCCGTGGAATACTCCTATATTTGTGATAAAAAAGAAAAATGGGTCATGGCGACTCCTTCAGGACCTCAGGGAAATTAATAAAACCATGTTTACAATGGGGGCTCTCCAACCTGGACTCCCCTCCCCCGTCGCCATTCCAGCTAATTACTTTAAAATCATTATTGACCTCAAAGATTGCTTCTTCACTATCCCTCTTCACCCGCTTGATAGGGAACGCTTTGCGTTTAGCCTCCCAGTTGTTAATTTTAAAGGACCAATGCAACGTTATCAATGGAAGGTGCTCCCTCAAGGCATGGCCAATAGCCCTACGCTATGTCAAAAGTTTGTTGCCCAAGCGGTGGATCCTCTCCGCCGCAGATGGCCTACTATTTACATCATTCATTATATGGATGATATCCTGCTGGCTGGTGCCACCCGTCTTGAAGCGCTTAACTGTAGTCAAGACTTAACCCACAGCCTGGCTCTTGTGGGGCTTCAAATTGCCCCTCACAAGGTTCAACTCACAGACCCTTATTATTACCTCGGTTTTGAGTTGAACAATAACCAAATCACCACTCAAAAGCTTCACTTAAAAACCTCTCATCTGTATACACTTAATGATTTCCAAAGGTTCCTGGGAGATATTAATTGGCTCCGACCATACCTCAAACTTACAACTGGAGAATTAAAACCATTGTTTGATACTCTACATGGAGATGCCAGCCCCCTCTCTCCCCGCTACCTTAATCCGGAGGCGAAAAGGGCCCTTCGAATTGTTGAAGAGGCCATACAGCAACAACAGGTTACCTTCATAACTTACGAGCTGCCCTTTGCCCTTATTGTCTGTGCCACACTACATACACCCACGGGGGTTTTGTGGCAGAATGGCCCTCTCCTGTGGATACACCTATCCTCCACCCCAACTAAAGTTCTCCCCACCTATCCCTCCCTAGTGGCCAAACTTATAAGACTAGGCCGAGAAAAGAGCCACCAGCATTTTGGTAGAGACCCTGATCAGCTTATCCTTCCTTACACCAGAGAACAAACAGACTGGCTCTCTCAGAATGATGATGACTGGGCAATTACCCTAGTCACATTCCAGGGTACTATAGATAACCATTATCCTTCACACAAACTCCTCCAGTTTGCCCAAAGGCACCCTTTCATCTTCCCCAAAATAACATCTACTCAGCCCTTGAAAGGAGCCTCCCTGGTTTTTTCAGATGGATCTTCCTCTGGTATTGCCGCGTGGGTTATAGACTCACAGGAAAACAGTGTCCAGTCTCCTTACAGGTCTGCCCAACTTGTAGAGCTTTTCGCTATTTTACAGGTCTTCACAATATTACATGATGTTCCCTTCAATCTTTACACCGACAGTGCTTACATAGCTCTCTCAGTCCCAATGCTGGAAACTGTTCCTTGTATTAAGTCATCTTCTAACGCTGTGCCTCTTTTTCAACAACTTCAGGCACTCATCCTAAAAAGACAACACCCCTTTTTTATTGGACACTTGCGTGCCCATACTGACCTTCCAGGACCCCTCTCCAAAGGCAACAACCTTGCAGATAAACAAACACACTTGGTCCTCTCAGCTACCCTAGAGCCCATTACCAAAGCCCAACAGGCTCATGCTCTTCACCACCTCAATGCCCGTACACTTCGCCTTATGTTTAAGATTACCAGAGAACAGGCGAGACAAATTGTTAAAAACTGTCCTGCATGCGTAACTCTTCTGCCTCTCCCCCATTTAGGAGTTAACCCAAGGGGCCTGCTCCCCAATGAAATTTGGCAAATGGATATTACCCATATTCCTGAGTTTGGTAACCTCAAATATGTCCATGTGACCATTGACACCTATAGTGGGTTCCTCCATGCCACCCTCCACAGTGGCGAGGCCTCTAAAAATGTTATAGCACATATTCTCCAATGTATTGCCATCATGGGGAAGCCCCAACAAATTAAGACTGACAATGGACCAGGATATACATCACAAACCTTTAAAAATTTCTGTGGTCAATTCCAAATCAAACATGTGACTGGCATTCCATATAATCCTCAGGGACAGGGCATAATAGAGCGAGCCCACCAGACCCTTAAGTATACCATATCCAAGCTTAAAACCAACACTGTTTATCCTACTAAAGGCTCCCCTCGTAACCTCCTAAATCATGCATTGTTCACCCTTAATTTCCTGCAATTAGACCTGAACGGGAATTCTGCAGCTGATCGCCTCTGGCATCAAGAAACAAAAAATCAATATGCCAAGGTTATGTGGAAAGACCCCATAACCCATAAGTGGCACGGACCTGATCCGGTTCTTATCTGGGGAAGAGGCCACGCATGTGTGTATGATACTGCAGAAGGGGCCCCTCGGTGGCTGCCCGAACGTCTTGTCAAACCCATTAATGATAACCCCATCTCCAGGGAAAATACCCCTGAGAAATCGTCTCTTTTTTCTTACAGACTGCGAAGTCACCTCAATGAGTAAAACCATGCCTCCCATGCCAAGCCTGCTCCATATGGAAACCAACCATAAGCTGCAGACAAGACTAATGATCCATTTAAGCCTCGTCTGCGTAACATTCCTGCCTCCAGTAATGGGTAATACCAACACTCACACCCCTTATATATTGACCTGGAAAATAATTGATTACCAAACCCACGAAATTCTTAATTCCACCTCCATGATGGCCCCCTTAGGCACCTGGTACCCAGATCTATATTTTAACTTAGAAGATATAGACCCACAATCAACCCACTGTCCCAATAACCATAATCCTGACAATTACCCTCACGCCAAGAGAAAAAGATATGTGAGTACTATAGATGCTTGTAGACAAAGAAGAATCTCTATTAGCAGAAATGGATTCTATGCGTGCCCCGGGTTTAGACCCAAAAACGAAAGGAACAAATGCGGGGGAATGGAAGTTTTATATTGTAAAGATTGGGCCTGTGTAACAACCAATGACGGAGAGTGGAAATGGACTACTAACCCATCCCCAGGTTTAATTACTATGAAATTCGTACAGCCTTGTACTCGCACCCACTATTCTGACACTTGCAATTTAGTACGAATTAAATTCGAAGAAACAGCAAAAAAGGATGCCAGATGGGCCGCAGGAGGATTAATTTGGGGAGTCTATCTCTATCAGAAACCCCTGTTTGGAACACCAATTCAAATTGGACTAACAGTCTCGCCCCTTCCATCCCTTCCGGTGGGACCTAACTCCGTCCTGCCTGAACAACAGTCCCCCAAACAATCAGCCCCTCTGGCCCCAATACCCCGTTTTTCCACTCTATCCCCAAATACCTTAGCCCCACCTTCCGGCTTAAGCCCTATCTCCACTCAAACACCCGTAAGTACGGGACAGAGACTGTTAAATCTTGTACAGGGTGCCTTCCAAGTCCTCAATAGCTCTAACCCAAACACGACCGAGTCTTGCTGGTTGTGCTTAGCAACTACCCCCCCTTATTATGAGGGACTCACTTTAATAGGAAAGTTTTTCAACCAAACGGATCACACTAATTGCAGCTGGATACCCAAAAAGGGACTCACCCTTACTGCAATCTCAGGATCAACAGGAGTCTGTATTGGTACCCCACAAAATCACCAACAAGCTAAACTCTGTAATCAAACTTTAAAAAGCCCCCACACCCCTAATACGTATTATCTAATCCCTCCAATGGGAGGATGGTGGGCTTGCAACACCGGACTCACACCTTGTGTGGCCACAAGTGTGTTTAATCAGTCACAAGACTTTTGTGTCATGGTTCGAATCTTCCCCAGAATCGTTTATCACACTGAAGATGATTTCCTAACCCAATATCAGCTACAAGCTGCCAGGTTCAAAAGAGAACCCATCTCAATAACCTTGGCAGTGCTCCTAGGCATAGGTGTAGCGGCGGGAGTCGGTACTGGTGCTGCAGCACTAGTAGAAGGACCCAAACAGCTTCACAGCTTAAATCTAGCCGTCGCTCAGGATCTACAAGCTATTGAATTGTCTATTTCTAAGTTACAGGACTCATTAACGTCCTTGTCAGAAGTAGTCCTCCAAAATCGGAGGGGACTCGACCTGCTATTTCTCAAAGAAGGTGGTCTGTGTGCGGCCTTGAAAGAGCAATGTTGTTTTTACACTGATCACTCAGGAGTTGTTAAAGACTCCATGGCTAAACTCAGGGAACGCTTGAACCAAAGAATACGGGAATCAGAAACCGGGTCAGAACTATGGAATTTCAACCTACCCAACACCTCATGGCTTACTAATCTACTTCTTAGTTTTGCCGGTCCTTTCCTAGGTATACTGCTGTTCCTGGCCTTCGGCCCCTGGGCCTTTAAGAAGATTACAAACCTCATCAAACAACAAATAGATGCTGTTCAAGCTAAGCCTCTTCAAATTCACTACCACCGCCTGGCAGTTGACGAAACTTACGCCGCCAACAGTGAAACACCCTAGCTTCCTCCCTACGGGGACAGCATGAAAAGTAGAGGCATGCTTTCCTCCTTACCAACCCAGTAAGAGAGGTGTGGGTACTGGAGCGAGTGCGAAGCAAAGCATTGCAAGGGAAAGTTAATAATAACTCCTCTACGTTTCCCTGGGGCACACCTGGCTTGCATAGAGGTTGGTATCTATATCAATATCAAAATGGCTCTGCCTCTCCTCCCCAAAAGATACCAAGAGCCGTAAATTCTACACGGAGGAGCCTTGGTCAATACCCCCTCGCCCAGTTAAAGCCCACCTCCCATCAATTAAAACAAAAGGGAGGAGATGTCGGGAGCCATGGGAGAGCTCCCAGGCCCCGACATACAGGAAGCTTGCAGGGCTGAAAAAGGGCCCGCGCGCTCCAGGCTTGGAAAAGCCCGCGCCCGCGAAATTTAAAAAGCGCGCGCGCGCGCTAAAAACTTCCTGCCTGATGTCACTGCCGTAGTCGACTGCTGTACTTGCCCTCTCCAATCACCTACTGACTAGTCACCTTATTTCGCCAATCCGTGCCTACCCAGATCATCCCATATGAACTCCCTCCCCTTGCTAACTGTATATAAGGGTATTCCTTCCTGAAATAAAACGAAGGCTTGATCAGATTATTTGTCTTGCCTTCCTTCTCCGCGTCTCCGCCCCACTTTCTTTTGCAGGTCCGCCTCGGTGTCACCCCCGTTGTTTTTGCCCCGCGGGCCGGGACAACTTGAGTTTAGAGAACATCTCTAGATTTGATGTGTTGAATAGTAATGACTGAAGACCAGCCAAACTGTGGAATGACATCAAAGACATCATTCATGAAGAAAGCAAGAGGTCATTAAAAAGACAGTAAAGAAAGAAAACACCAAATTCGATGTCAGAAGAGATTCTGAAACTTGCTCTTGAACACTGAGCAGCTAAAGCAAAAGGAAGGAATGATGAGGTAAATAACTGAACAGAAGATTTTAAAAGGCAGTCCAAGAAGATAAAGTATTACAATGACATGGTCAAAGAGCTAGAAATGGAAAACCAAAAGGGAAGAACACATTCTGCATTTCTCAAGCTGAAAGAACTGAAGAAAAATTCAAGCCTTGAGTTGCAATAGTGAAGGATTCTATAGGGAAAATATTAAATGATTCAGGAAGCATTAAAAATAGATGGAAGGAATACACAGAGTCATTATACCATTCCAAGAGGTAGCAGATGATGAGGAACTGATGATACTGAAGGAAGAAATTGAAGCTTCATTGAAAGCATTGGCAAAAAACAGTGCCCCAGGAATTGATGGAATAGCATTTGAGATATTTCCACACACATATGCAGCACTGGAAGTGCTCACTCATCTATGCCAAGAAATTTGGAGGATAGGTACCTGGCCAAATGACTGGAAGGAATCCATATTTTGCCTATTTCAAGGAAGGGTGAGCCAACTGCATGCGGAAACTACCCAACAGACAAGTAAAATTTTGCTACGTATCATTCAAAAGCGACTGCAACAGAATATTGACAGGGAAATGCCAAAAATTCAAGCCAGATTCAGAAGAGGACATGTAACCAGGGATGTCATTGCTGATGTCAGATGGACCTTGACTGAAAGCAGAAAATACCAGAAAGATGTTTACTCGTGTTTCATTGACTATGCAAAGACATTTCACTGTGTGGATCGTAACAAATTACAGCTAACGTTGCAGAAAGTGGGAATTCCAGAACACCTAGTTGTGCTCATGAAGAATCTGTATATGAATCAAGGGGCAGTCATGTGCACAAAACAAGGGGACACTACATGGCTTAAAGTCAGGCAAAGTGTGTGTCAGGGTTGTGTCCTTTCACCGTAAATTTTCAATCTGTGTGTCAAGCAAATAATCTGAGAAGCTGGACTATGTGAAGAAGGGGCATCAAGATTGGAGGAAGACTCATTAACAACCTGTGGTGTTATGCAGAGGATATAACCCTGCTTGCTGGAAGTGAAGAGGATCTGAAACACTTACTGATGAAGATCAAAGACCACAGCCTTCAGTGTGGATTGCACCTCAACATCAAGAAAACAAAAATCTTCAGCACTGCTCCAGTAAGCAACATTGTGATAAATGGAGAAAGGTTTGGGGTTGTCAAGGATTTCATTTTACTTGGTTCCGCAATCAATGTCCATGGAAGCAGCAGTCAAGAAATCAAAAGACACATTGCACTGGGAAAATCTACTGCAAAGAACCTGTTTAAAGACTTAAAAAGTAAAGATATCACCTGGAAGCCTAAGTTGTGCCTGACCCAAGCCATGGTATTTTCAATCACATCATTTGCGTAAGAAAGTTGGACAATTACCAAGGAAGACAGAAGAATAGTTGCCTTTGAATTGTGATACTGGAAAAGAATATTGAATGTACTATGAACTGCCAAAGGAACAAACAGATCTGTTCTGGAAGAAGTACAATCAGAGTGCTCCTTGGAAGCAAAGATGATGAGACTGTGTCTTACATACTTTGGACATGTTGTCAAGAGGGACCAGTCCTTGGAAAAGGACATCATATTTGGTAAAGTAGTAGGTCAGCAAAGAAGAGGAAGACCCTCAATGAGGTGGACTGACACAGTGGCTGAAATAATGGGCTTAAGCATAAAAACAGTTGTCAGCATGGCATAAGGCCAGGCAATGTTTCGTTCTGTTGTGCAGAGGGTCTCTATGAGTTGGAATGGCCTTGATAGCAACTAACAACAACAAGTCTCTTGGTGGCACAAATGGTTTCCACTCAATGACTAGCTTAACCCAGTGGTGCTTCAAAAGAAAGGTCTGGTTATCTGTTTATGTAAACATCACTGTCTTCCACCCACCCATGCAAACAAAACAAAACAGAACAGAACAGAATAAAACAAAACCCTATGAAGCAGTTGTACTCTGTAACACATGGAGTCATCATGAGTTGGAATCCTGTTGACAGAATTTTTTTTCTTTTTGTATTCCTATGTCCTCAGCTACACAGTAGCCTTACAAATCAACAACCTCAAAACTACGTATGAGAAAATCACATTATAAAAGCAATTAGAGAGGGAAGTACACATTTAGAGCACCTTTGAAAGACCTACCCTGGAGAATTGGGTCTGGCAGCTTCCTGGAAAATTCCCATTCATAGGTCTGTCTCTTATTTCACCTTGCTAATATCTTGCTCTCTATGAGAAAACCTCACCCCCGAATGTTTTCAAAAATAATCAGCAATAATTGTTTAATAACATAGCTGCTTAAGGCAGTCATACCAGTTTGGACAAGAAGATGATGAGAAAAACTTAAAATGAATGACCAAAATAAAAAAAGACAGATAATAACCAGTGTTGGTGAGGATGTGGAGAAATTGGAACCCTCAAGCACTGCTGGTGTTAGTACAAAATGGCACAGCCACTTTAGAGAACCTCTTAGCAGTTATTTAAAATATTAGTTATAGAGTCAACACATGATCCTGCAATTCTGCTCCTAGGTATATATACCAAGAGAAATGAAATGATATGTCCACACAAAAGGCTGTAAATAATCATTTTAACATAATTAATAATAACCCAATGTGGAAAACACCTAAATAAACAATATGGGTACCAATATATCATAAAGTATTATTGAGCCACAAAAATGAAGTACTGATTTTTACTGCAACAGGAAGAAAGTTCAAAAACATTATGCTAAGTAAAAAATTTGAGTCCAAAAAGGCCACACATATCTTTTATTTCATTTACATGTACTACCAAGAATAGGTAAATCTATAGAGACATAAAAGTTTACTAGTGATTACCAGGATCTGGGGCTAGAAGACTATGGGAAATTACTACTAGTAAGTAGAGAATTTCTTCTTGGAAAGATGAAGATATTCCTAAATTAGATAATGGCAGTGGTTACAGATTTCTGTGAATGTATTCAAAACAACTGAATGAGTGAATTGAGTGATATGGAAATCATATCTCACTAAAGATCTTATATGTTTTCTCTTGTCCTTCATTTTCTCATTTGGGAAATGAGATTAGGGTTGATCACCTCTACAGCTTCTCCAAGGTCATTTTATTCAGTAGATGCCTTTCTAGGCAGTTATATAAAAGCACAACTTTTACCAGTAAAACCCTATTTACTCAAAGTTTCATTCTCGGAGATACTTCACTTTTTTATTTTTTTGCGCGTGATTAAGTGAAAATATACAATCTAAATTAGTTTTGCATGCCTGCCTATCTGCAGCTACTCCTGCTGTCCTTACCCAGTGACAGCACACTCTTCCTTTTCGTTCTATGCTTGCTGTATACTCTTAGCGAGCTTCTGTCCCCTCATCTCCACCCTCTCCTCTCCCATCTAGAAAGAGACCAGTAGGACAGCATCTTATAAGTGAGATGCTTTACTTTAATTTCCCATGTTCTTTGTCAATCCTTTATTCAAAGATTCCGTACCTCACTTTCTTTGCAGACTACACAAACATTCCAGGATTTCTCAAGAATGCAGCTATTTGAAAATAAGTGTGTGTATATGTGTGTACAATGTATTATATGCATTTAGTGTAAAATAAATTATCTTAATCTAGGAAGAGGATAAATTTAAATTAAGAGAAATTTTCTTTAATGTATTTCAGTTTTCCAATAAAAAACAAAATGGAGTACCTCCATTTTGATAAATCCTGGAGACTTGACTGAGGTAGGTGAAAATATTTTGGATAAGTATGTGCCATCATCGCAGTGCAGTAGCAAAGAAATTAGCAAAGGAATGCTAGAAACTTTACATTTTAATTTTAATTCTGATTTAGCAAGTCTATTGAGAGCTTTAAATCTTAACTTTTTGTTGTATAAAATACACAAACCTAAGTATGTATAAAACATCCACTTTTATATACACATAAATACGAACAGTGATATGTAACTACTGTGCGTACAACTTGGCAACCCTCGTCATGAAGTGGTTAAGAATTTAGCGGCTAACTAAAAGGTTGGTAGTATGAATCCACCACACAGTCTGTGGAAAGCCCGTGGGGAAGTTCTTGCTTATCCTTCAGCGTCACTGTGAGTCAGAATCAACCTGATGACAATGTTTTTTTTAGTGTACGCATAATATCTATCAGAAGTAAGCATAAAAATAATGGCAGACATTTGTTGAGCACTGGATGTCAGCTAAGTGATTCAGGAATAGTGTCTCACTTAATCCTCAAAAGGGTCTGTTGGAATGAAACTATTTTTCACCACATTTTACAAAACCAAACTACTGCTGTCTACCTGACTTTCACTCATGGTAACCCCCTGTATGTCAGAGTAGAACTGTGCTCCATAGGGATTTCAACAACTGATGCTTTGGAGGTGGATGACGAGGCCTTTCTTCTAGGTTACCTGTGGGTACACTCAAACCCCAGAGATTAGCAGAGAGCATGTTAACTGACTGTATTACCCAGGGACTCCACCCCATTTTAAAGAAGAGTAGAACAAAAGTTATCAGATCAAGATAGTCAGTGGCAGGGACAGAGCTCTTAACATTTAGGAAGTATTTTTAGCATACACTTTCATCAAATGCTCTGAGGCCTTTGTTGATGTTGACATTTAAAATATCATGCAATGACTTCCATAAAAAGGAAAAGAAGAGTTTGAATGATTTCCTGGCAGTTAACAAAAAAGTTTAGTTGGGAAGGGGATTCACAACTAACTGAGCACACGAGTACTGTATTACATACGGGTGAAAAGATCATTTCAGAGCCAGGTCCTGATCTGGGTTACTAACTGCTGGCTATTTTTTGTGCTCATGTACTGCTACCAACCTCCACCCTACCTAAATCACCTCTACAGTAAGCCTGTCTCCTGGGTAGTATACTTCACAGTGTGAGGAAATGGAGACTAGGGCAGAGTGAATGTTTAGGGAGACAACTGCCATGTTTCTACTTTATAGAAAATTTTCTTTATAGGTGACATGCTGGTGAAATACTAGGTAATCTAAATGACATTGCAATGCTTCTTATCACATGGAGTTGGAAAGTTCAAGCACTTTATCATACAACAAAATTCTTAATGGAGTACATGAGTAAGTCAATACGAACAAATTTTTAAGGAGAATTCATTTTATTTCTGTGCTCTGAATTGAATGAATTAAACAATATTTGTATTTATAAGAGGATGCTATTTATTCTACTTCCACCATAAAGAACTTTTTATTATTTATTTTAGCTCACTAAAACTATACTAAGTCTATCAGCTTTACAAACTTGTTTAAATTTCATATTTGTTTTTACGAGCTTATTGTCTCATTGTTCTAAACCACCAGCTGGAATGTGGAATTAGGAATAAAATATTAAAATAACTTACTTTGTACCTACCAAAGAAGAGAGATTTCATAATTAGTCTTGTTACGTATCCATGTATGATGGAGATTTTTATTTAACAGATCAAAGTAAATATTTATTTGTAAAATATGAATACTGACAAGGGCACCTTGAATTCTAAGTAAATTGTTAAGAAATTTGACCTACTTCAGAAGAAAATTAGCCCAACAATTGGTAGGTATGTTTGAGACAGTGACAGAGTAGTACCACCCCACAGTTTCCAAGGAGTGCCTGGTGGATTTGAACTAGCAACCTTTTGGTTAGCAGCCATAGCACTCAACTGCCAGGGTTTCCTAAGATCAAAAACCAAACCAAACCCAGCACCATCCAGCCAATTCCGACTCATAGTGACCCTCTAGAGGAGAGCTGTACTGCTCAATAGAGTTTCCAAGGAGCACCTGGTGGACTCAAACTACTGACCTTTTGGTTAGCACACGTAACAATCACTATGCCCCCAGGGTTTCCTTCCTCAGATAGATGTGTCAAAAAGCCATTGCTATCAAGTTGATTCTGACTCATAGTGACTGTACAGGTCAAAGTAGATAGATGTTGAGTCTTAAATGCAAACTCAAGGGTCAGCCCCTAGTGGAGTTCTGAGGGAGATAATTTTTTTAATTTTAATTTTAATCAATTATTTATTACAGTAAATAAATGAAATTTCTAACATCTATCAGTTATCTCATCTATGATAAATCTTCACCCCCGCCCTTGTAGCATACGAAGTTATTTTCTTCTGTAGATAATTCTGTTTTTAAGTCTCCTTATGACAGGGGTCTCACACAATATTTGTTGTTTTAACACTGACTGACCTCAGTATAATATCTTCCAGTTGAAATCATGTTATGAGATGTTTTCTAAAATCTACATTTTTTTTTTTTTTAATCATAACATAGTGTTCCATTGAGTGTCTGGACCATAGTTTATTTATACATTCATTTGTTGATGGGCATTTGGGTTGATTTCATCTTTTTGCTTTTGTGGACTATGCTGCAATAAACATTCGAGTACATATGTCTGTTTGTGTGACAGCCTTTGTTTCTGAAGGATAAATTCCAAGCAGTGGAATTACTGGATCAAATGGTATATCTATTTCCAGCTTTTTAAGGAAGTGTCAGATTGCTTTCCAAAGAGGCTGTACCAACTTGCAATCCCACCAGCACTGTATGAGAGTTAAATCTCTCCACAGCCTCTCCAGCATTTATTGTTTTGTGTTTTTTGGCTCACGGACAACCTAGTTGGGGTTAGATGATATCTCATTGTAGTTTTGATTTATATTTATCTGATAGCTAATGATTGTGAGCAAATTCTCATATGTCTTTTGGCTGCCTGTATGTCCTCTCTAGTGAAGTGTCTGCTCATCTCCTTTGCCCATCACTTAACTGCGTTATTTAACTTTTTCTTTTTGAGATTTTGCAGAGATTTTGTAGATTGTGGGGATCAGATGACAGTCCAACATGTAGTTGCCAAATGTTTTTTTCTCGTTTTGTAGGTGGTTTTTTAACTCTTTTGACAAAGTCTTTGGATGAACAAAAATGTTTGATTCTTAGTAGTTCCCGTTTATCTATTTTCTGTTAATCGTGCTTTGTCAGATTTTGAAGTCTAAGCACTGTGTTGGGCATCCATCACTGATCCTCTTTTTTCTAGCATGAGTTTTATCTCATTTTAAGTTTGATCCATTTAGAGTTAGTTTTTGTGTAAGATGTGAGATACGGGTTTTGTTTCAGTTTTTTGTAGATGGATTTCCAATTTTGCCAGCACCATTTGCTAAAGAGACTGTATTTCCCCAGTTTACAATTCTAGGGCCTTTGTCAAACATCAGTTGTTCATAAAAGGATGATAGGAACTCTGGGGTCTCCACTCCATTCCATTGGTCTGTATTTCTCTTTCTGTACCAGTATCAGGCTGTTTTGACTACTGTGGCAGTATAATAGTTTCTGAGGTCTGGTAGTAGAAGGGCTCACATTATGTTTCTCTTCTTCAGTAGGGCTTCACTAAGCTGGAGTTTCTTCCCTTTCCAAACAAAGTTGATGATGTGTTTCTTCATCTCATTAAAAAATGACACTGGAATTTATATTGGGATTGCATTGTATAAGTAGGTCACTTTAGGTAAAACAGACACCTTGACAATGTTAAGTCTTCCTATCCATGAGCAAGGTAGGTGTCTTCAATTTCATTTAAGTCCTTTTTGTTTTCTTGCAGTAGGGCCCTGTAGTTCTCTCTATATAGGTCTCTTATTTCTCTAGTTAGATTTATTCCTAAATATTTTATCTTCTTGGGGACTATAGTAAATGGCATTGATTTGGTGGTTTCTTCTTTGAAGAGCTCTTTGTTGCTATATAGGAATCCTACTGATTTACTTATGTTTATCTTGTATCCTGATACTTTGCTGAACTCTTCTATTAGTTCCAGTAGTTTGCTTATAGATTCTTTTGGATTCTCTGTCCATACAATCATATCATCTGTGAATAGGAAATCTTTACTTCTTCTTTGCCGATACAGATGCCCTTTATTTCTTCATCTTGTCTAATTGCTCTGGCCAGAACTTCTAGCACAATGTTGAATAGAAGTGGTGAGAGTGGGCATCCTTGTCTATTTCCCTTTCTCAAGAGAAATTCTTTCAGTCTTTCTCCATTAAGGATGATGTAGGTGGTTGGCTTTGTGTGGATGCTCCTTATTGGGTTGAGAAATCTACCTTCTATTTCTATTTTGCTGAGAGTTTTTAGCATAAATAGGTGTTGGACTTTGTTAAAGGTCTTTTCTGCATCAATTGACAAAATCAGGTGATTCTTAGTTTTTGTGTTATTAATGTGGCTAATTACGTTAATTGTTCTTCTGATGTTGAACCAGCCTTGCATCCCTGGAATAAAACCAACTTGATCATGATGAACTACTTTTTTTTTATGTGCTGTTGAATTCTCTTGGATAGAATTTTGCTGAAGATTTTTGCATCTAGGTTCATGAGTGATATTGGTCTGTAATTCTCCTTTTTTGTGGGATCTTTCGCTGGCTTTGGTATCAGGGTTATGCTGACTTCATAGAATGAGTTTGGGAGTACTCCATCCCTTTCTATACTGTGAAACAGTCTCAGTAGTATTGGGGATAACTCTTCTCTAAAAGCTTGGTAGAATTCTGCAGTGAAGCCATCTGGGCCCGGACTTTTTTTGGTTGGCAGTGTTTTGATGACTTTTTCAATCTCTTCCTTTGTGATAGATTTATTAAGTTGATCTACTTCTCCTTGTGATAATTTTGGTGGGTAACATGAATCTAGAAATTTGTCCATTTCCTCTAGGTTTTCAAAGCTGTTAGAGTACAGCCTTTTGCAGTATTCTGTTATGATATTTTTGATTTCAGCTGGGTCTGTTGTAACATCTCCCATCTCATTTCTTAATTGACTTATTTGTATCTTCTGCTGCTTTTCTTTTGTAAGTTTAGCCAATGGTTTATCAATTTTGTTGATATTTTCAAAGAACCAGGTTTTGATTTTGTTCATTTTTTCCATTGTCTTCTACTCTCTAATTCACTGAGTTCTGCTCTAATCTTTATGATCTGTTTTCTTCTGGTGCCTGAGGGGGTTCCTCTGTCACTCTCTTTTTACTTGTTCAAGCTGTATGGTTAATTTTTCAGTTGGGGGCCTTTCTTCTTTCTGAATGTGTGCAGCCATGGAGATGAATTGACCTCTGAGCACCGCTTTTGCTGTATTCCACAGATTCTGATAGGATGTATTTCATTCTCATTTGACTGTAAATTTATTTTGTCCTTGATTTCTCCTGGAACCCAAGGCTTTTTGAACAAAATGTTGTTCAGTTTCCGTAAGTTTGAATTTCTACCTATGATTTTTCTGCAGTTAATTTCAACTTGTATGGCTCTGTGGTTCAAGAAGATATTTTACAGTAAATCACTTGTTTGAATTTTGTAGAGAATTGCTTTATGACCTAACACATGGTCTATTTCAGGGAGTGTTCCATGTACATTGGAGAAGGTGTATCCATCCATTGAAGAGTGAAAAGATCTGTATACTTCGATATGGTCAAGCTGGCTGACTGTTGCAAGAAGATCTTCTGTATCTTTACCGAGCTTTTTTCTAAATGATCTATCCACAACTGAAAGGGGAATGTTGATGTCTCCAGCTATTATTGTGGAATGATCTATCTCATGTTTCAGTGTTGTTGGTGTTTGTTCAATGTATTTAGATGCTGTGTTATTGGGTGCCTAAATATTTAATATTGTTAAGTTCAAATTTAGCAGGACTTTCTAAGGGTTTATAAGCTCCCTGCAAGCTCCACCCCAGCTAACCCACCTCTGTAATAACCATGTCTTCTAGGTAGTGTACATCACAGTGTGAGGAAATGGATGCTAGGATAGAGTGAATGTTAGGGAAGACACAGGAACCTGCACAGCACAGAGAACTCAGTGCTTTGGAGATCCAAACCAGTAGATCATAATGTCATGGTAACTTGTTACTTTCTTCCTCACATTTAGTGTTCTGCAGCATTACTATTAAAACATGACAAACTGATAGTAATCTCCAGAAGTATTTTTAAGTTATGAATTGATCTACTTCACAATTCTCATCTATGGAGGATTTTTTCCATCCTTTTGCCATCCAATATATATGGAGTGCCTATTATATGCTGGACAGTGTAATTTGTGGTTTTTCCCCATTGCTTTATATTCAAAATGGGGCACACAGATAATAAAGAACAAGGAAATATATAGGGTGCCAATTCCGAGACATCTTTGATAGAAAACAGGGTGGAATGAGGGGAATTCAGTAAGTAGGGAACAACTTGTTTAGAAAGCCTCTTCAGGATTGGTCTGCTGAAGGGGTAGCTTTATAACTGAGGCTACTAAAGTGAGGAGGTAGGCATTTGAAGGTCTTTCAGGCTAGGGTGGGAAGAGCCCATGGCAGGGAAAATGTTGGCACTTAGAGACACTGAAAGGACAATGTGGTTGGCCTTAGCGTCTGAGGGGTGAGTACACAACACATTTTTAGTTGCTAAAGGAATTAAATCTACCCTCAAATGTTGGTAGACAATATAGGGATACCTATGTTTCTAAGGTGGGGTACACAGTCTCCCACTGTGAAAGCATAACCCTACCATCTACTCTCACAGTCAATGCTGCTCAGAGCCTCAGAAACACTTCTCCACATCCCCTACCTTATGACTTCAAAACAAAAGCTGAAGGGTCCCCAGGGAGCATGGCCCTGGACTCTCTAACCCCAAACTTCACCGAGTACTGAGGCCAGCTCCCCAGACAAAGACTGAAATGGACTATACAAAACATGGAGTGAGGTTTGCAACTAAGAAATCTTAAACATGTACACAGGGCTGTCTGAGAGGCTCATCATTGGAACCAAGGTGATTGGGTGAGGGGAACAAGATCTCCATTGGAAAGCCAGAGGAAATTCCAGACAAAAAGGGAAGAGTGCTGTCACAGGTAGGTGGAGGAAGAGGTGGGTATGGGGCATGTGTAGTGGGGATTGGGGGAGTGTCAGCTAGAATAGAATACCAGTGAAAATTCCAGGTAGTATATGGCAAAATGATATAGACTGTAACATTGTTCTTAAATCACAATAAAATATATATTTTTTAAAAAGCTGACATTATCTTACTAAAAGCTCCGAAGATTTACAGGTTATGTAAGTGCTAACCTTGGAGAAAAGCACTGCTTTAGAGCACAGAGTGATTCTGAGCTGTGGAAATGCTTAGGTGAGAGAAAAGACCAATGTATGGACTTGTCAAATCCCTGCTTTCAGATGACATAAAGTATCCCAATACTTGCATAACTAAGTAATGTTTTCCAGTATCACTTATCACCTATCTCCTTGCTTCTCTTCATGAAACAACCCATAGTTCTGGATGCACTCATGAAGTAACACAGTATTAGCCACTGTTGTACACAGTGGTTAAGGAATCTTAGACAATTTATCTTATTCTTCTACCTACAATACTCTTACACTTATGTGTACATATGTATACATATGTTTGTATTCTAGAAGCCCTGGATTCAGTGGTTAAAAACTTGGCTATTAATTGAAAGATCAGAAGTTTGAACTCACCTGTCATTACAAGACTTACAGCCTGTCCTACAGAGTTGCTATAAGTTGGAATCAACTCAAAAGCAACAGGTCTGTGTATATATTCATCAAGAAAGACCAGTTGCTAGAAAGGGCATCATGGTTCGTAAAGTAGAAGGTCACTGAAAATGAAGGAAACCTTCGTGAGATAAACTGACACGTTAGCCATAACAATGGGCTCAAACAAATCAATGATTTTATAGATGGTGTGGGACAGGGCATCACTTTGTTCCACTATGTGTGAGGGCACCATAAGTTGCAGCCTACTCAGTGGTAACTCACAACAAAATGACTAGCCAGAATAATTGATAAAGATTTTTTTACATTAGCAACTAGACAGACCTTGAATGCTTAGTTACAAATATACTATTTTTATGAAAAGATTTAATTAAAATTTAAAAATAAAAGACTTTAGCTTAATTTTAACATAAACTTGGTTATAACTTGCCTTTTAATTTGAATAATTTAGATTCCTTTAGAAAAACTAGAGTGAAAATGATTTAAAATATTCAATATTTTAAAATTTGCTATCATTTGTGTTTTGATGAAAATATACTGAAATGTAGCATTGGATATAATTATTGCTTCATAAGTTCTTTAGATTATTAAGAATGAGTACACATCAATAGGGAGCTAGAAATAGAAAGCCTGAAAATGAGACTGCAAATGGAAAAAGAAGCAGGAAAAATGGAAAAGTTTCAAACTGGATCTGCTTAAATGAACAAAACCCAAAAACAATAGGAAAGTAGGCTACTGCCAAGCTTGTCTCATATAAAATTTGCAAAAACTACATCACACATTTTTCATGATTAGTTACTGATCAAAACACTAAAACAAGGTGATTGGGCATTGGAAATTCTTTAGATTTTTCTATTGATCAAAACCAATGAAAATGAGCAAGAAGATTATTCTCACCAAATCTGCAGTCTGATGAGGTCTGATAAAATTCATGGGAATCCACTATGCAAATGGAAGTTCAATTACTGCCTAAAATAATGAGAGTGAAATGACAAAAGTATAAACATCAGATTCCTAACTCAGCAATGACAAATTCAGCTGTCACCATGAGATGATGGAGAAAAGTACCACCATGGACCCAGCATTTTGGATGAGAAAGAAAAAAAGAAAAATGAGTCCTGGTGATCTTATTGTCTACTGTAAGCTGATTCCAAAGAATGACTTTTGTTCATTCTCATCAGGAAGGGTTCTTCTTCTATACAACAAAACAATCTGATTCAGGTTAGTGATTGCAGTTTTTCATTGGATGAAAAGAAAATCTACAGAAAATAGTCTTTATTTTAATCCAAAAATGATAGGACCTTTACATGTTTTATAGCCAATCTTCAAGATCAGCTTTGAGCATTTGTGTTACAATGAATCACATTTATATGGCGTTTCTAGTTACAGTCTTGAAAAGCCTGTAAAATGATTGGTGGGCCACCATCTTGCAAAGAATTGTTTAGTTATTACACAAATAGTGATTTGAAAATGCACCTGTAGGAATGACTGGCTTATAGTACACTTAAGATAGTGGTTGTATCTTGATTCTGCTGCAAAGGCTATACTTTGAAATTGTCAAGGAATTTGCTTATGTAACAGCTAATCCCACAGAGACTCAGGGGGAACTTCACTGCTATCAAGAAAAGTCTGGAACACAGTGTGTCCTTTGGACCCAGAGTCCTTGTGATGAAACACTTTTGAATCTAGAAGAGAGATCTGTAACTGAAGACGGCATGAGAAGGTGAGAAATGGTGGCAAGCACAGTGGAGGCAAGTGGCAGTCCTGAGGAAATCTGGCAGGAGCCAGTGGCAGAGGTTTGGGAGGACCCAGCAACAGAGGCTCAGGAGATCTTGGAGAGAAGTTTTCCTGTGGACAGGCAAGGTCCAACAAACCCCAAGTGTACAGCAGAAACTTGTAGATCCATCAGAACCCCTTCCTTCTCCTGCATTTTAGACGGCTGCCTACCACATTTTCTCTAATATACTATTTCTCTAATATACATTTTCTCTAATACACTATTCTTTTAAGTTGCCAAGCCCTGGTGGCATAGTGGTTAAGTGCTATATGGCTGCTAACCAGAAGGTTGGCAGTTCAAATCTGCCAGATACTCCTTGGAAACTCTGTGCGGCAGTTCTACTCTTTCTGTATGGTCACTATGAGTCAGAATTGACTTGACAGCAGTGTTTGTTTTTTTTTTTCCCCATGTCACACAGTGTAAACCCTGGTGGCTAGTGGTTAAGAGCTATAGCTGTGAGTCATAGGATGGCAGCAGTTCAAATCCACCGGGTGATCCTTGGAGACTCTGTGGGGCTGTTCCGCTCTGTCTGTAGGATTGCCGTGAGTTGAAATTGACTTGATGGTAACAGTTTTATTATTATTATTATTTTTTATCGTTGCTGTAAGACAGTCTAAATTTCATGAGCAAGATGAGCTCATTAGGCTTAAAATACTTGCTTGAAAGTAATGGAGAAGGAAGGAGAGGACTTTTTTCTCTTTAGATTCTAACTCATGTTAACATTGCTGTTGTAAATGTTTGATTGCTCTAAGACAGTAAGGCCCTCTTACCCAGAATCTCTTTCTTGAGCAAACTTCAGGGTTGAAACAACAAATTCAGTTTACTGCGGTTATTATTATTACTGTTATTACGTGGCTACTCTTACCACTGGAGCTATCACCACCATCATCTCTAGCAAATAAAGTCAGTTGAGAGCTTCCCTTATGCTCAGCATTCTTGTTAAACACTTTCAATGTACTGGATTATTTACTACTCACAGTTTGATACTCCAGTTTTATATGTAGAAATTGAAGCACACGCCAGATAAGTAATTTCTTTAAATTTCGACATCCACTAAACGGGAGTTTAGATAGAAACCTCCAGGCAGTTGTTCTCAGAGACCAGGCTCCTGCTATTTTGGCAGAAAGTAATTTTAAAGACACAAACTTATTTTTCTTTTAAAAGAAGATTGAGTTTTATGTGACCTTGGAATGACTGACCCAGGTTTTTTCCTATTTAGTAAAAGTGAGTATAACACCAGCTCATTGTACTAGTGTTCAAATATAGCCTGGAGCTTGTGGAAAAGTTCTGTATTCCTGGGAGGTTAACTCAGCTCTGTACTTTGCTTATTCTTGGTTTCCCTTACACCTGGGGAGCCAGTGAACTGCCCTGTCTTGTGGAGGTCAGCAGGGTTACTTTATGTGATATGTTCTTGCATTGCATAGGCTTGTCATAAACATCACTGAATTCTGATAAGTTCTAGCAAGGAGAGACTGAGCCTCTTGATTTTCTTACCGAGAGGTCTTTTTAAAAATTTTTTTAGACCAGTGTGCCATCTTTCCAAAGAAGAATATATCTACCTTGAAGATGATGGAATAGTAACATCAGAGCAGGTCTAACTTCAGGGGAAATTATGACCTGGATCAGCTGAAAGCTGATCCTTTTGAAATGGAGATCAGACATAACTCCACTCTGCAACTTTTTTTTCCTGACCAATTTTGACACCAGCAATCCCTCCCACTACACTCTCTGCTTCTCTGTTATGTTCAACAATCCACTGAATAAAATCCAATATACAATGCTTACATAAAAATTTCATATTTCCTTTTTAAGTTTAATACTACAAGTCATTATGTTTTCTTGTTCCATGAACAGCATCATTTCTTTAGGGTGTCTTGCCATCTCCATTCCCTGGAGTTTAACTACTAACCTAGTTCAGAATCATCTAATGGTGCTGACAGTTTGGAAGTTCAAACTCATCTAACTGCTCTACAGGAGAAAGACTCTGCAGGAAAAAGACTTGGTGATTTACTTCTGTACAGAATACAGCCTAGAAAACCCCATGGAGAAGTTCTGCTCTGCCATATAGGGTTGCTATGGGTCAGAATCAGCTAAGTGATATTTGACAACAGCAACACTTGTGTCAGCTCAGCCCTCTCACTTTCTGGTGTGGGATCTGAGGTCTAGAGGATTCAGGAACATGTCCACCAGTATAAGCTGGGCTACTGTACACAGGGGGTCCATCTCCTCACTTCATACTTGGGTTCTTTTGTCCACAGTGCTTCGTGTTCTAGATGCTCCATGTACTTTATTACTTAATAGGATTGGTCAAAAAATTTCATATATAGATATATGTAAAGACACGACTTGATGGCAAATGAGGCTTTTTTTCCCTTTCTATTTATTTATTGTGATTGAGTGAAAGTGTACAATCCAATATAAATTTGCATGCCCACGTATGTATAGCTCCCACTGCTCTCCCTGCCCAGTGATAGCACAATTCTCCTATCCATTCTATACATGTCATATCCTGATCACAATCTCCTGTCCCCTCTTCTCCACCCTCTGCCCTCCTCCAGTAAAAGGCCAGCAGGATGACATTCTATAGATGCATAGAATCATAAAGTGCACATATGATATGGTCAGTCTGTGTCACCAAGTCCAATCCATTTGTGTACAAAGAGTTAACCTTGGTAATGATTTATGGACAGCTGCAACATCAGGACCAGGGGCCGTGGTTCCAGGGGAACTCCAAGGCCATTGGACCATCAATTGCTGTCTTCTAGTAGAGCTCTCAGGGTGCACTCCTTTTTATTCTTGTGTTGCCAGTGAGACTCAACTTTGTGAGCCCCATCACGGCTATCACTGGTGGTGGCCAGGCACCATCTGGTTCCTCTGGTCACGGGAGTGTCTTCAGTTCTAATCAGGGTGTCTGGGGACTATAGTCTCAGGAGTTCTTCCAGCCTCTGTCAGACTAGTGCTATTTGTTTATTTTGGTGAATTTGAGTTTTGTTCTACATTTTCTCCAGTTCTGTCGCAGATGCTCTATTATGATCCCTGTCAGAGTGTTCAGGAGTGGCAGCCTGGCATTATTTAATTCTTCTAGGCTCAGGTTGGTGGAGGCTATGATTCATGTAGTCCATTGGTCCTTTGGACTAATATTTTCCTTGTGTTTTTGATTTCCTTCAGACTCCTTTGCTTCCAATGGGATGAGACAACAGATGTATCATAGATGGCTGCTGTCTTAGTTTGTTAGAGCTGCTAAAACAGGAACCCTACAAATGTATGACTTTAACAGAAATTTATTCTTCCACAGTCTGGTAGGCTAGAAGTCTGAATTCGGGGCACTTGCTCTCGGGGAAGACTTTCTTTCTCTCTTGACTTTGGAGGAAAGTCCTTGTCATCAGTCTTCATTAGCCTTCAAACTTGTCAGCACAGGGATCTGTGGGTTCAAAGGACATACTCTGCTCCTGGCACTACTGTCTCGGTGGCATGAAGCTGACTTGTCTTTTTATTCAGCTCTCTATATATCTCAGGAGACAGGCTGAAGATACAAGCTAATCCTGCAGAATGAGTCCTGCCTCATTAACATAAATGCCTCTATTCCTGCTTAATTACTATTGTAGAGGTAGGATTTAGAACAAACAGGAAGATCACATCAGATGACAAAAAGGTGGACAGTCACATGGTACTGGAAATCATAGCCTAGCCAAGTTGACACACATTTTGGGGTACTCAATTCAATCAGTAAAATCTACTGAAAGGATTTTAAGACGCCAGATGCTATTCACCAAAGTAAGATGTAGGGGATGCCTATAACAAAGAAAGGTTTATCTTACATAGTCTAGTAGGCTGGAAGTCCGAATGTAAGGTGCTGGCTCCAGGGAAGCACTTTGTGTCAGTTATGAAGGTGGATCCTTATGTTGCCTCAGTCTTTGGTCTGAGAGCATCTTGGCACAGGAACCTCAGGTCTAAAGGATACGCTTTCCCTTCTGTGCTGTTTTCTTCATGGTGTGAGGTGACCAGCTCTACTTGCTTCCATTTCCTTTTACCTCTTGTAGGATAAACAGATACAAGGTGGTACAAGGCAAATAGTGGGGAAACTCCCTTAATACTGGAGTGGAGAGGAAGGGTGTTCCAGTTCTTCCCTAGTCCTCTTTAACATAATCCAATCTATTAACCACAGGTAGAGATGATCCCCAATTGGAGGGTAACCGCAAAATACTCAGAATCACAGCCCAGCCAAATTGCTATAAAATTTTGGGGGGACAAAATTCAATCCATGACAGATGTGGAATATTTTCTTTATGACCTATGTTATGCTAATTGACCTAAATGTCCCCTGAGACAATGGTCCCCCACTCTAATGCCAGTAACTCAGTTCTTCAAGGTTTGTGGATGTATCTGGGAAGCTTCTTTGGCTTTGCCTTGCTCAAATTGTGCTGACTTCCTCTACATTGTATGTTTTCTTTGCTTTCACCAAAGTTTACACTTGTCTACTCTCTAGTTAGTAAATTCCCCTCCCTACCCTTCCCCTCCTTTGTAATATTAAAGGTTTTCTTTTTGCTGTGTGTCCTTTTATGATTGACTTATTTAACTCAGCATAATGCTCTCCAGATTTATCCATGTTTTGAGATGTTTTCTGGATTCACCATTGTTCTTTATCATTGAGTAGTGTTCCATCTTGTGTTTCTGTACCACAATTTTTTTACCCATTCGTTTGTTGATGATCACCTGTACTGCTTCCATCCTTTTGCTATGTAAATAACGCTGCAATGAACGTGGCCGTGCGTGTGTCTATTCACATAACAGCTCTTATTTCTCTAGAATATATATCCCTACTAGTGGACTTTCAGAATCATACTTTATTTTTATTTCTACCTTTTTGAAACCCACTGCTGTTGAGCCAGTTCTGACTCATAGTGACCCTATAGGACAGAGTAGAACTGCACCATAGAGTTTCCAGGGAGAGCCGAGTGAACTGAAACTGCCAGCCACTTGGTTAGCAGCTGTAGCACTTAACCATTATGCCATCAGGGTCTCTATGTTGTTTTCCTTAGTGGTTGTGCAATTTTATACTCTAGTGAATAGTACATGAGAATTCTAATTCCCTTATAAATTTTCTGACATTTACTATTTTCTGTTTCTTGCTTTTTAAAATTTTTTTCCCCTCCTCTCCATCCACTCTCCTTCCTCCAAAGGGGAAATTTTTTTTTTATTGGTACCAGTATTTTCGGGGTGAGACGCTATTTTATTGTAGTTTTATTTGCATTTCTTTAGTGGCTAATGATACACCGCTGGCAAAATGCTTTCAGCCTCTCTCCACTGCGAATGATGTTTGCTGTTGGTTTTGTATTAACGCCCTTTGTTATGTTGGGAACTTATCTTCTCTTCCAATTTCATTAAGAGTTTTTACCAGCAATGTGTTGGACCTTACCAAATACTCTTTCTGAAATTGACTGATATTTATCATTCAATTCTGTTTTTCTTCTGTGGTGAATTATGTTGATTGATTTTTGAACATTGAACTATCCTTGTGTGCCAGGTATGAATGTCACTTTGCAGTTATTTATTTATTTATATATGATACTAAATTCTATTGGCTAGAATTTTGCAGGAAAATTTTGCATCTATGTTCATGGGAGATATTGGTCTGTAATTTTATTGTTTTAGAAATATTTATTTATTTATTTATTGTGATTGAGTGAAAGTGTACAATCCAGTTTAAATTTGCATGCCTGCCTATGGGTACCTCCTGCTACTCTCCTTGTCTGGTGACAGCACACTCCTCCTTTCTGTTCCATACAAATCATATCCTCCTAACAATCCCCTGTCCCCTCTTCTCTACCCTCTCCACTCTTGTCTAGCGTGAAGCCAGTAGGATGACATCCCATATGTACATAGAATCATAAAGTGCACACATGATGTGGTCACTCTGTGTCACTGAGTCCAGTCCATTCCTGTCCGAGGAGATGACCTCAGTAATGATTTATGATCAAGGGCAGCATCAGATGTAGGGGCTATGCTCCCAGGGGAACCCTCAGGCCTTCAGACCGTCAGTTGTAGACTTGTAGTGGAATTCTCAAGGTGCACCCTTTTTAATTCTTGTATTGCCACTGGGACTCAACTGTGTGAGTCCCATCACAGCTGTCACTGGGGGTGGTTGGGTACCATCTGGTTGTTCTGGTCACATGTTGATGTAGTCACCCATTCACATGGGTCTTCCGGTATTCTGGGTTCTCTTTCACCATGTCAATTTTGTCCTTGGTGATCATCTGTTCCTGCTGAGTTGGGACCATTTGGTGTACCTCAGATGGCAGCTTGCTACCTTTTAAGACGCCAGATGCCACTCACCAATATGGGTGGAGAGGACTCCCTTAGCAACAGGCTAGTTATGCCAATTGGCCACGATGTCCCCTGAGAGCATGGTCCTCGGATCCCAGCCCCAGCTACCCTGTCCTTGCAATATTGGGTTAAGATTGGAAGAGTTTTCAGGTTATGTTGAAGTCCCATTAAATTGATCTGCTGTCTAATGTGTGCTGTCACTGATGTCACCCAACCAAATTTCTATCAACTACCTAATCTATAATCAGACCTCTTCCTCCCTGCCTCCCTCCCTCCATCCACTCCTTTGCAGCCATCATGAATCCAGACATCATTCTCAATGCAGAGAGGGTGAAGGCATTTTGCCAGGGGTGTATCATTAGCCACTAAAGAAATGAAGATAAAATTACAATAAGATACCATCTCACCCCCAAAACACTGGTACCAATAAAAAAGTTTTTAAAAAGCAAGAAACAGAAAATAGTGAATACTGGAAAATTTATGAGGGAATTAAAATTCTTATGTACTACTCATTGAGTGTAAAATTGTACAACTGCTAGGGAAAGCAATATAGAAACCCTGATGGCATAATGGTTAAGTACCATCTATTTCTGTTTTTCTGAGAATGTTCAGCGTGAATCGGTTTTGGACTTTATCAGATGCCTTTGCTGCAGCAATTGACAAAAGTCAGGTGATTCTTATCTTTTGTGTTATGTGGTTGATCACATTAATTGTTTTTCTAATGTTGAACCAGCCCTGCATCCCTGGTATGAATCTAAATTGGTCAAGATGAATCATTTTTTTGATATGTTGTTGAGTTCTATTGGCTAGTATTTTGTTGGAGTTTTTCCATCTAGGTTCATGAGTCATATTTGTCCGTAGTTCTCGTATTTTGTTGGGTCTGTCCCTGCTTTGGTATCAGGGTTATGCAGGCTTCATAGAATGAAACTGGGAGTATTCCATCCCTTTCTACATTGTGAAATAGTCTCAGTAGTATTAGAGTTAATTCTTCTCTAAAAGCTTGGTAGGATTCTGTGGTAAAGCCATCTGGATCAGGGCTTTTTTGTTGGTAGTTTTTGGATGACTTTTCCAATCTCTTCCTTTGTGATGGGTTTATTAAGTTGTCCTGCTTCACCTTGTGGTAATTTTGGCAAGTAATATGAACACAGAAATTTGTCCATTTCCTCTAGGTTTTCAAATTTGTTAGAGTACGGTCTTTCATAGTATTCTGTTACGATATTTTTGATTTGTGTTGGATCTGTTGTGACAACTCCCCTCTGATTTCTAATTTGGGTTATTTGTTTCCTTTCCTGTTTTTCTTTCTTAAGTTTAGCCAGTGGTTTGTCAATTTTGCTGATCTTTTCAAAAAACCAACTTTTTGGTCTTTTCAATTTTTTCAGTTGTTTTTTTTCTATTCTCTAATTCACTTAGCTGTGCTCTAGTCTTCATGATCTGGTTTCTTCTGGTGCCCGAGGGGTTCCTCTGTTACTCTCTCTTTACTTGTTCAAGCTGTAGAGTCAGTTCTTTGGTTTGGTTTCTTTCTTCCTTCCAGATGTGTGCATTTATGGAGATAAACTGACCTCTGAGCACTGCTTTGGCTGTATCCCGTAGGTTCTGGTAGGAAGTGTTTTCATTCTTGTTGGAATCCATATTTTTTTTTATTTCATCCTTGATTTCTTCTATAACCTATGGCTTTTTGAGCAAGATATTGTTCAGCTTCCATGAGTTTCACTTTCTGTCTATGTTTTTTCTGCTATTGATTTCAACTTGAATGGCTTTGCAGTCTGAGAAGATGCTTGGCAATAATTCAATGGTATGGATTTTGTTGAGATTTGCTTTATGTCCTAACACATGATCTATTCTGGCAAATGTTCCATGTTCACTGGAGAAGAAGGTGTAGTTATTTGCTGATGGATAGAAAGTTCTGTATATGTCAATGAGATCTGGTTGGTTAATTGTCACAAGATCTTCTGTGGTCTTTATTGAGCTTTTTTCTAGATGATTTGTCCAATACTGAGAGTGGACTGCTGAAGTCTCCTACTATTGCTTTGGAGTCACCTATCTCATTTTTTAATGTATTCAGTGTTTCTGTAATATATTTAGATGCTCTAGTGTTCGGTGCATAAATATTTAATATTGTTAAGCCTGCTTGTGTATTGAACCTTTTAGCAATAGTGTCCATCCTTGTCGATGGCAGTCGATTTTACATTAAAATCTATTTTATCTTAGATTAGTATTGCCACATCTGATATTTTTGTATGCAGTTATCTTGGTATATATTATTCCATTGTTTAATTTTCAATTTTTTCATATCTTTAAGTCTAAGGTGAGCTTCTTGTGAGCACCATATAGATGGGTTGTGTCTTTTGATACAAAATGTCTCTTTACTGGAGCATTTAGTCCACTTACATTCAATGTAATTATTGAGAGGTACGTGTTTAGTGCTGTCATTGTAATGTGCTTATTTTTGTGTTGATGTTTTCTCTGTTGCTCTTACTATTCTGCTCTGGGACATTCTGCTTTTAATTGACTTTTTTATTAATTACAGTAAAAGAATAAAATTTCTAACATCTATCAAGTATCTCATCTATGATAAACCCTCAACCCTAACCCACACATGTAGCCAACACATTCATTTCTTCTGTGGATAATTCTCTTGCTAAGTCCTTATAACAGGGGTCTCATACGATACCAAATTTGTCCTTTTAACACTGATTGATTTCACTTAGCATTATCTCTTCCCAGTGAGACTGTTATGAGATATTTTCTAAAATTGTCATTGTTTTGTATCATAGCATAGTGTTGCATTGAGTATATGTACCATAGTTTGCTTATCCATTCATCTGTTGATGGGCATCTGGGTTGATTCCATCTTTTTGCTATTGTATACTGTGCTGTAACAAACATTCATGTACATGTATCTGTTCATGTGACAACCTTTGTTTCTGTAGGATAAATTCCAACCAGTGGAGTTACAGGATCAAATGGTATATCTATTTCCAGCTTTTTAAGGAAGAGCCAGATTGTTTTCCAAAGAGGTTGTACAATTTTGCAATCCCACTGCCAGTGTAGGAGAGTTCCAGTTTCTCCATAGCCTCTCCAGCATTTGTTGTTTTGGGTTTTTTGGCTCATGGCCAACCTTGTTGTGTTGAGATGGTATCTCACTGTAGTTTTGATTTGAATTTCTTTAATAACTAATAATTGTGAACAATTCTGCATTTGTCTTTCGGCTGCCTGGATGTTCTCTTTAGTCTGTCTCCTTTGACCATTGCTTAATTGGATTATTTATCCTTTTCTTGTTGATATTTTGTAATACTTTATAGATTATGGAGATCAGACATTGGCCTGACATATAGTTGCCAAATATTTTTCTCATTTTGTAGGTGGTCTTTTAATTCTTTTGATGAAGTCTTTGGATGAGCAAAAGTGTTTGATTCTTAGGAGTTTCTATTTATCTATTTTCTCTTCTGTTGATCGTGCATTGTCAGAGTTTGAAGTCTGTCTTTATTGTGTATTAAAACTTCCATTGTTGATCTTATTTTATCTTGGATGAGCTTTTATCATTTTAGATTTTATATTTAGGTCTTCTATTCAATTTGAGTTGGTTCTTGTACAAGATGTGAGATATGGGTCTTGTTTCAAGTTTTTTGCAGATAGATATCCAATTTTGCTAGCAAGATTTGTTAGAGACTGCTCTTACCCCAGTTTAAAATCTTGGGTCCTTTGTCAAGTACCAATTGTTCGTATGAGGATGTTGGGATCTCTGGGGTCTCAACTCCATCCCATTGGTCTGTATGTCTAGTAACAGGCTGTTCTGACTACTGTGGCAATTTAACAGGTTCTAAAGTCAGGTAGTGAGAGACCTCCCAGTGTGTTCTTCCTCTTCAGTAGTGCTTTACTTATCCAAGGTTTCTTCCCTTTCCAAACAAAGTTGATGATTTGTTTTTCCATTTCATTAAAAAATGTCACTGGAATTTGTATTGAGTTTGCATTATATAAGTAGATTGCTTTGGGTAAAATAGACATTTTCACAATGTTGAGTCTTCCTATCCATAAGTAGGGTAGATTGTTCCATTTATGAAAGTCTGTCTTAGTTTCCTGTGGTAAGGTCTTGTAGTTCTTTTTGTAAAGGTCTCTTATTTCTCCGGTTAGATTTATTCCTAGGTATTTTATCTTCTTGGGGACTATAGTAAATGGAATTGATTAGGTTATTTCTTCTTCAACAATCTCACTGTTGTAGAATCCTGCTCATTTACTTACGTTTATCTTGTATCCCATTACTTTGCTAAACTCCTCTGTTAGTTCCAATAGTTTACATATGGATTGCTTTGGATTCTCTGTTTAAACAATCATATCATCTGAAAATAGGGAGATTTTTACTTCTTCATTGACAATACAGATGCCTTTTATTTCTTTGTCTTGTCTAATTGCTGTGGCTAGAATTTCTAGCACAATGTTGAATAGAAGTGGTGAGAGTGGGCATCCTTGTCTAGTTCTCACTCTGAAAGGGAATTCTTTCAGTCTTTCACCATTCAGGATGATGAAGGTAGTTGGCTTTGCGTAGATGCTACTGATTGCCTTGAGGAATTCCACCTCTATTCCTATTTCTCTGAAAGTTTTAAGCATGAATGGGTGTTGAACTTTGTCAAATGCATTTTCTGCATCAATTGACAATTCTTGTCTTTTGTGTTATGTGGTTGATCACATTAATTGTTTTTCTGATGTTGAACCAGCCTTGCATCCCTGGAATGAAACCAGCTTGATCATGATGAATTTTTTTTTATATGCTGTCAAATTCTATTGGCTACAATTTTGTTGAACATTTTTGCATCTAGGTTCATGGGTGATGTTGGTCTGCAATTTTCTTTTTTTGTGGGATCTTTCCCTCGCTTTGGTATCAGGGTTCTGCTGGCTTTACAGAATGAATTTGGGAGTATTCCATTTCTTTCTATGGTGTGAAATAGCCTCAGTAGTATTAGAGTTAAGTCTTTTCTAAAAGTTTGGTAGAATTCTCTGGTGAAGCCATCTGGGCCAAGATTTTTTTTTGGTTGGTAGAGTTTTGACGACTTTTTCAGTCTGTTCCTTTGTGATAGGTTTATTAAGTTGATCTACTTCTCCTTGTGATAATCTTGGTGAGTCACATCAATCTAGAAATTCGTCCATTTCCTCCAGGTTTTCAAATGTGTTAGAGTACAGCCTTTTATAGTATTCTGTTATGATATTTTTTATTTCAGCTGGGTCTGTTGTGACATCTCCCATCTCATTACTTGCTCAGGTTCTTGGTTTCCTCTCCTGGTTTTCTTTTGCAAGTTTAGCCAGTGGTTCATCAGTTTTGTTGATCTTTTCAAAGAACCAGCTTTTGGTTTTGTTAATTTTTTCAATTGTTTTTCCATTCTCTAATTCATTTAGTTCTGCTCTAATCCTTATAATCTGTTTTCTTCTGGTGCCCTTCTGTTCCTCTCTTTCTACTTGTTCAAGCTGTAAGGTTAATTCTTTAATTTGGGCCCTTTCTTCTTTCCAGATGTGTGCAGTTGTAGAGACAAACTGGCCTCTGAGCACCACTTTTGCTGTATCCCATAGATTCTGGTAGTATGTGTTTTCATTCTCTTTCGATTCCATAAATTTCTTTATTTTATCCTTGTAAGGCTTTTTTTTGTGCAAAGTGTTGAGCAGTTTGCATAAGTTTGAATTTCTACCTGTGAGTTTTCTGTTATTGATTTCAACTTTTATAGCTCTGTGGTCTGAGAAGATACTTTGAAGTAAATTAGTGGTTTGGATTTTATAGAGAATTGCTTTATGACATAACACATGGTCTACTTGAGAATGTCCATGTACATTGGAGAAGAAGGTGTACTTATCCACTGATGGATGAAAAGATCTATATATTTCAATAAGGTCAAGTTAGTTGATTGTTGCAGTAAGATTTTCTATATCTTTACTGAGCTTTTTTTCTGGAAGATCTACCTGTAACTGAAAGGAGAATGTTGAAGTCTGCAACTATTATTGTGGAATGATCTATCTCATTTTTCAGTGTTGTCAGGATTTGTTCAATATATTTAGGTGCTTTGGTATGGAGTGCATAAAAATTTAATATTAAGTCCCGCTTGAGTATTGAAACTTTCAGCAATAAATAGTGACCATCCTTGTCCACAATAGTGGATTTTACATTAAAATCTATTTTATCTGAGATTTGTATTTCCATGCTCTTCTTTGTATATTGTTAGCTTGGTATATATTATTCCATCCTTTAATTTTCAATTTGTTCATATCTTTAAGTCTATGGTGTGTTTCTTGTAAGCAGTGCATAGATGGGTCATGTCTTTTGATCCAGGATGTCACTCTCTGTCTCTTTACTGGAGCATTCAGTCCATTTACATTCAGTGTAATTATTGATAGGTATGTACTTAGTGCCATCATTTTGATGTAATTTTATGTTGATGTTTTCTATATTGCTCTTAATGTTTTGTTCTGGGTAAATCTTCTTTCTGGGTTGCTGTTTCAGTGTTGGTTTTGTGTTCATTGAAACTCCTGTATTGCATTTCTTATTTAGGTACAATGTATTGCTAATTTGCTTTATGGCTACATGTTTTATCCCCATTAACATACTAAGATTAAACCCAGTTTTAACTACTGTGTAACTCTTAAACTTGCTCTGCATCTGAAATGACTATGACTACTGTAGTCTATCCCTCTTTTAATGTGATGGTGTTATAGTTGTTATGATATAATCACAGATTCCCTCATTTTAATATTGTAGCTTTGATTAAGTTTTGCAATTTCCCTAATTCATTAGAATTTTGGATGATATGTTCTGAATTATCACCTTAAATATCCATTTAATGGCTTTGTTTTTCTAAGGAAAGAGCTTCTTTCAATATTTCATGTAATTTTGGATTAGTTTTTACGAAGTCTCTAAGCTTCTCTTTAACCTCAAAAGTGTTAATTTTACCATTGAATTTGACAGACTGCTTTTCAGCATAAATAATTCTTGGATGGAAGTTCTTCTCCTTCAGGACGCTGAATGTGTCTCCCTGTTGTTTTCTAGCCAGCATTGTTTCTGCAGAGAAATCAGGCAAAATCCTATAGGAGTCTCCTCAGAGTCTTAGCTTTGCTTTGCGCCTTGCTGCCTTCAGAAGCATCTGTTTGTGTTTCATCTTATTAAGCTTGATTATAACCTCTTGTTGTCTTTCTTTTGTGGTCTAGCTTTTGTGGTGTTCAATAAACATCTTAGATACCTATGTTTTCTTTGCTCATAATCTCAGGAACGTTTTCTGTCAGCATCTCTACAGCAATACTCTTTATATTGTCATTAATCCCTCCTTGTTCAGGAGCTCCAATTAAATATAAATTATTCCTCTTAATGGAGTTCCACATGTTTCTTAATGCTTCTTCATGTTTTTTATTTCTTTTCTCTGATTTCTCCTCATAAATGCTGGTGTCAGTTGCTCTGTTCTCAATGTCACAGAGTCTAAGTTCTATCTGTTCAATCCTACTCTTTTGGCTTTGGATTGAATTATGTAACTCTAATTTTGCTATTGATCCGATGTATTTCACATTGTTCAAATAGCTTACTAAATTTTTCATTTTGTTCTACTGCATTTTGTTAATCTCTAGGAAGGTTCTATATTTAATTCTTGTGCAGCCAATCTCCGATGAATTCAGAGAGGCTTCTTCATCTGGGACATTTTTTGAATATTTATTTTGGGAATTTTCTGGAGCATTTGAAGGCTGCCTCTTTAAATGATTAATTATAGGCTGCTGCCTGTGTGCCATCTAGACACTGTTTGATTTCTCTGGTATTGGATCTAACAGAATCGTTGGTCACCAGCTGTCTCTAATATTCTAGTGATTTGCCACAAGTGGACTCTCTGGGGTGGAAGTCTCTGCTTATTGGTTGGCAAAGAGGCTGCCCTACTTATGCAGAAACTGGGGGCTGTCAGCCAACCCTACAATGTGAGTCAGAGAAGGGTGGGAGGAAAAGATGCCAGGCCTCTCAACAGACAGATCTCCAGGCAAATACACAGGCCTCTCAGCTTTAAAAGTAAACTTTGCTTCTATGTGGAGAGCTGTACAGATGTTTAACCAGGAGTTGTCCAATGTGCTGGCCGAAACAGGCAGTCAGGAGCAGCATACCCTGCCTTCCAGCTGATAATGAAAGTACATTACCACAGGCCATTCGTGGAAGCTGCAGTTCTCTGATACCATGGAACAACAGAAGTGGAGGTTAGGAAGCTGCTGGATCATTTTTGAGAGGGAAAGACTAGTCTGATCCTGGTGCCTAGTCAAATATGCTAGGTCCTAGGGCTACCCAAATATTCAGTGCTCCGTACAAATATCATCGAGGCCTTAGTTCGCAGAGGGAAATGCAGAGACATGTGTCTACTCCGCCATCTTTTAATGGTCTTTTAATGTTCAAGGACATTCTTGAACTTTTTCAGTGTTGGTTTTGTGGTTGTGGAGGCTGCTGTATTATGTTCCTTTATTTAATATATTGTGTCTTTATTGTGCTTTGTGGCTACCCTTGTCATCCCCCTTAAAGATCTATTTTTAAACCCAATTTTAACTTCTACGTATCTTATTAAATTCCTCTCCATCTGGAAGGACTATAACTACCATAGAACATCACTCTTTTTAACATGATGACATCATAGGTTTCATGATATGATCACGGGATCACTTCTTTTAATATTATAGCTTTGCTTGAGTTTTGTGCCTTCCCTGAGTAGGTTTCTGGATGATGTATCTTGTATTGGCTACTAAAATACAGAGTTAATGGCTTTGTTCTTCCAAGCCAAGAGCTTCTTTCAGTATTTCTTGTAGCTTTGGTTTGGTTTTTACAAAGTCTCTGAGTTTCTGTTTATCTGTGAATGTCTTAGTATCATTTTTGTATTTGAGAGAGTGTTTTGCAGGATCTCTAATTCTTGGTTGGAAGCTCTTCTCCTTCAAAGCTTTGAATGTATCATCCCATTGGCTCTCTGCCAGCATTGTTTCTGCTGAGAAGTCAGACAAAAGCTCACAGTGTTTCCCTCAGAATGTTAGCTTTGCTTTGAGTCTCACTACCATTAAGGGTTTCTGCTTATGCTTCATTTTGTTAAGCTTGATTATAATATGTCTTGGAGTCTTTCTTTTGGGATCTATATTGAGTGGCATTTGATACCCATCTTAGATATCTATAGTCTCGTCTTTCATAATTTCAGGGAAGTTTTCTGTCAGCATCCCAACAACAATACTGTCTGTGTTTTCAGGTGACCCTCCCTGTTCAGAAACTCCAATTAATCGACAGAGTCCCACATGCTTCTTATGGCTTCTTTATTTTTCTTGTTTCTCTTCTCTGATTTCTCCTCATAGATGTTGGAGTCAGTAGCTCTGTCTTCCAAGTCAGAAAGTCTGTTTTCCAATTGTTCAGTTGTTTTCTTGGCTTTGAATTGAATTTTCTATTTCTTTGATTTCATTATTGATCTGTTGGATTTCAGAATACTGGTGTTCCATCAGTTGAAACAGCTTGGTTAATTTTTGATTTTGTTCTGCTGTATTTTGTATAATTTCTAGGAGGGCTCTCTATATAATCCTTTTGTACTCAAACTCTGATATTTTCAGGAAGGCTTCTTTGGGAAGTTCTTTGATTTTTCTTTTGGGGGCTTTCTGGAGCCATAGGAGAACTTTGCTTAAGTTCCTGTCTGAAGTTTGTTGATTTGGGGGCATCTAGAGGTTGTTTAGTTTCTCTGCTGTCAATGTAAAGCACAGTCTGATACTGAAGGTGATCACCAGTCACCTCTGTGTACTCCAATAACTGGGCCCAGTGGAATCTCTGGGGTCGAAGGCTCTACCTCATGATTGGCAAAGATATGGCCCTACTTATGGAGTCACTAGGGGGCCTTCAGTTGACCTTATGACATGGGTCAGTAAAGGCTGGAAGAGATGATGTCAGCATGTGCTGCAGTTATTTCTCTAGGTAGTCTTATATTGGAAGGTAAAAGCTATCTGAAAGCTTCCAAAATCAGTCAGGCTATCAAGTGTGCAAGTCCCTCTTCCCAGCTGGCAAAGCAAGCACCTCTGTATCCAACCCTAGATGCTGTAAACTAGTTCCAAGTACAGAAGGGCTACTGCCTTGCTGTTGCCATCTGCTGGGATCCACCTGCAATGTCACACTGTGCTAAACACAGCTTTTCTGTTGGGAAAGTGCTCCCTGGGCTTGCACTGCCTCCCAACCTGGGAATTAGTCTGTGTTGAGGCCTCTGTTTGGGTAACTCTGCCTCCCAGTTGAACAAGATGGAGTCCTCCATAAGCTCTCCTAGTCACTGTGAAATAGCTAATTCTGTGGTGGAGGTTTGGAAAGAGAGGGTGAAGGGGCTGATATGCATAACGTCCAGAGCCGGGCTCTCAAAGTGAGGCTATCTGCATGCTGATCCCGTCAGCAGTGTGGCTGAGTTTTGCTGCCAGTTAAGCTCAAGCTCTGCCTGCCAGCTAAGATAGAGGAAAAAAATTTAACAACTACCTTGAGTCTGCGAGAGCTGGGATTCAACAAGGTCAGGGGTCAGTGAAAAGAGAAGAAATTTCCTGTTTAGTGGCATGTAGTCCAAATTGACAGCCCTATGCTGTGTCCTAGGGCTTACTGGGTGTCCAGAAGGGATCATTTAATTATCAATCCAGGTCTTAGTTTTCAGAGGGAATTGAGGAGAACTGTGTCTGGACTGCCACTTTAACTCTGTCCTGTTTAATTTTTATTTTTTTAATGAAGCAAATAGCTCATAGAATTGTAGAGGCTGGAGCATACTGAGTCTATGGATCAGGATGGAGGTTTCTCTCAATTCATGTAGTTGCAGAGACTGAAAACCCATGACTGGCAAGTCTGTAAAGACTGACAGGCTGTAAAGATTGACAGCTTCTAAGATCTGCAGATAAGCTGATAGCTCAAGTCCCGAGAGCCATAGGTCAGATGAACAGGAGGAAGCAAGAGGATTCAGAACAAGCAAAAAGCCAGAACATTTACTTATAAACAGAAGCAGGCCATACCTCCAAGGAAACTCCTTTTAACTGGACTGGCTACTCACAGCAGATGCAATCACAGCAGTGATCATATATAAACACTGATAATGATGGCCCAGCCAAGCTGGCACACAATTCTAACCATCACAGTGTGCACTGGAAAAAAAATGTATACTTTGCTGCTGTTAGGCAGAGTGTTCTATGTATGTCTCTGAGGTACTGTTGGTTGACTATGACCCTTAGATTTTCTGTATTTTTGTTGAATTTCTTTCTAGATGTTTCTCCTTTACAAATAGTGGTTTGTTGCAAGCTTCTACTATTATTGTGACTGATATCTCCTTTCAGTACTTTTAGAGTTTGTTTTATGTAGTTTGGAGTCATGTCATTGGGTGTGTAGATATATATTAGGGTAATGTCTTTTGGTGGATTATCTCTGTAATCATTATGGAATGGCATTCCTTGTCTTTTGTTGTTGATTTTGCCTTAAAGTCTAGTTGCTCTGAGAGTTGTATTGTCATTTCTGCTCCTTTTTGGTTACAATTTGCTAGGTTTATATTTTCCCATCCATTGATTTTTTAGTAAATTTATGTGTTGGTATCTAAGAAATGTGTCTTTCTCTCTCTGTTTTTTTTTTTTATTGTGGTTGAGTTAAAGTTTACAATCCAGGTTAAATTTGCATGCCCACCCATCTGCAGGTCTTTCTGCTCTCCTTGCCTGGTGACAGCACACTCCTCCTCTTCATTCTATACATGTCATCAGGAGGGACCAGTCCCTGGAAAAGCAAAGCATGCTTGATAAAATTGGGAGTCAGCAAAAGAGGAGGAATACCCTCAAGGCTGTGGCAATGGCTCAAGAGTATCAAGCATTGTGATGATACTGCAGGACAGAAAAGTAAAAATACAGGCTTTATCCATTCAAACTGACTTGGTGTCATCTAACCGTAACAACATACCTATACCATTTATTCCCTTTTATTTTTTTGAAGTTGTCATCATTTATGGATTGATGTCTGTTTTTATTTTTTAAGTCTTTTAGCTTAATTTTATTATGGAGAATCATTATTATTATTTTTTTTTTTGTAACTCAAATTGGTGTCTGGTCAATGCTGTCCTTTGTCCAAGACTACAATTGTTGTCCAATGTAGTTTGCTTTCTAACTGTAGGACTTCCTTTAATATTTGATTTTTATGAATTCCCTTGCTTTCTGAATATGTCGTATTTCACCACCATATCTGAGACACAATTTTGCAGGATATATTGGTATTGATTGGCAGCTCTTTTTTCCTTGAATGTTTTATATACGTTATCCCAATGCCTTCTATCCAGCACAGTTTCTACTGAATAATCAGATCTTAGGCTTAGTTTCTACTGAATAATTAGATCTTGAAGACTGGGCTAGTGATTCTCCAGCTGAACTTTGTTCTATATTTTCTTCCCACTCTATTCAGAACCCTGTATTATGATCCCTGTCAGAGCTGTTAGTGGTGTTAGCCAGATACCATCTATTTTTCTTGGCTTAGGCTGGTGGAGGCTGTGGTTCATGTTGTTCATGAGTTCTTTAGACTAATATTTTCCTTGCGTATTTGGTTTTCTTCATTCTACTTTGCTCCGAACATGGTGGGACAAACAACTATGTTTCCTATGGCTGCTCTCCAGCTTTTGTGGTCCAGATGATATTCACCAAAGCAGTGTGCACAATGATTTCTTTATGAACTACATTACGTCAACTGACCTAGATCTCTCCTGAGATCAGAGTCCCAAACCCTCATCCCCAGTAACTCAGTCCCTTGAAGTATTTGGATGTTGGATCCGACTCGACGGCACTTGGCTCTTAGGAAGCTTCCTGGCTTTTCCTTGGTTATGTTGTACTCACTTCTCCTATATAGTGTCTTTCTTTTTATCAAGTTAATACTGGTCTGCTATGTAGTTAGTGATTTTCCCTCCTCTCGCTTCCTTCTCTTTTCTTCTTTGTAGCCATCAAAGTTTTTTGTTTCTTTCATTTTTCTGTGTGTAAATCTTTTCTCAGGTTTTTATAATACTGATATCAATATTTGTCCTTTTGTGATTGAATTATTTCACTTATTTCACTTGGTGTAACACCCTCCAGATTCATCTGTGTTACAAGATGATGCCCTGATTCATCATTGTTTGCTATCATTAAGCAGTTTTTCATTGTGTGTATGTATCACAACTTACTCATTTAGACTGTTTTCGTCTTTTTGCCATGGTGAATAACACTGCAATGTATGTATGTCTATTCATGTGATAGCTCTTACTTTTCTAGGATATGTTTCTAGTAGTGGGATTGCTGGATCATATAGTATTTATATTTCTAGCATTTATTTTTTTATTATGACTGAGTGAAAATGTACATTCCCATATAAATTTACATGCCCACCTATATGCAGCTTCCACTGCTCTCCCTGTCCAGTGACAGCACACTATTCCTCTCTGCTCCATACATGTCTCATCCTCCTAACAGTCTCCTTTCCCCTCCTCTCCATCCACTCCTCTTACTCCAGCCTGAGGTCAGCAGGATGATATCCTATAGATGCATAGAACCATAATGTGCCTCCAATATATGGTTGCTCTGCATCGCCAGGTATAATTTTCCATAGTGATCGTTTCCATTTTACATTCCTATCAACAACATAGAAAAGTTTGAATCTCTCCAATACTTGTTTTCTTTTTTTTTTTTTATTAGTGCCAGTAATGTCAGGGTGATATGGTATTTCACTGTAGTTTTGACTTGCATTTCCCTAATGTCTAATGATTTGTGAACATTACCTCATGTGTTTGTTACCTGTCTGAACGTCTTTTTTGGTAAAGAGTTGATTCATATGCTTTGCTCATTTTTTAATTGGATTATTTGAGCTGTAAAATTATTCTACAGATTTTAGAGATTAGATGCTTGCTGAATGTTTTAGTAAATTTTTTTTTTTCTTTCCATTCTGAAAGCTCTCTGTTTACTGTTTTGGTGAAGCCTATTGATGAGTATAAGCATTTAACTTTTGGAGATTCCAGTTGTCTATCTTTTATTGTTTGTGCATAGCTATTTATGGTTTGTATTCCATTTATGCCATGTATTAGGGCCCCTAGTGCTGTCTCTATTCTTAATTCCATGACCTCTATCATTTTAGGTTTTATGTTTAGGTCTTTGACCCATTATGAGTTAGTTTTTGTGCATGGTGTAAGGTATGGGTCCTGATTCATGTGTTTATAGTTGGGCTTCCAGTTATGTCATCATGATTTGTTAAAAGAAAAATACCTTTTCCCACATTTATTAAATGCTGGTCTTTTGTCAAAGATGAGCTGACCATAGGTGGATGCATTTATATCTGTTCTTACTTCTGTTCCATTGGTCTGTGTGTCTATCACTGTATCAGTACCAGATTTATTTGAATACTGGGGCTGTACAGTAAGCTCCGAAGTCAGTGTGAAGCCTCCTATTTTTTTTTCCCTAAAACTTGCTTATCCAAGGCCTCTTTTCTTTTTATATGAAGTTAGTTGTTAGTTTTTCTATTTTGCTAAAGAATGCAGTTGGTATTTGGGTTGGGATTGCATTATATCTGCAGATTGCTTTGGGCAGAATTGTGAGTCTTCCATCCATGAGCACAGTATGTTTTTCCATTTACGTATGTCTTTTTTGGTTTCTTACAGTAGTGCTTTGCAGTTTTCTGTTTGTTTGTTTTGTTTAGGTCTTTCATGTCCCTCGCTAGATTTATTTCAAAGTGTTTTATTTTTTCAGGGGCTGATAAAAGTGGTATAATTTTCCTGATTTTCTTTTTGAAATTCTCAGTTTTTTGTGTGTGTGGATAATAATCCAATTGATGATTTATGTTGATCTCGTATCCTACAATATTTTCTGGTTGACTTGGTTACTCACCTCATTCCCTTGAGATCCAGCCAACTTGTTACATGCATCAACATTTCAGGGTATGGCTACTTTGAAGTATGTTGAACCTTTCACTTGTTGAAGCACATACGAGTTGTTTCCAACTTTTGGTTATTACAAAAAAATCAGTTGTGAATACTTACTAACAGGTTGTGTGTGGAGGGGAGAGAATGTGGATGTGTAAATATGAGCTTTCAATTTTTGGTGTAAATAGCAATCATGTATTACCTGTCTTGGTCTCCAGTGTTTTTCTTTCTCTGAAGTCTGTTTTACCTAATACTATCAGTCCTACCTTCTGTTTCACTTTAAATGACATTTGCATGACATTTATTTTCTACTATTTTACTTTCGTGTTATGTATGTTGTGCATATGTGTCTGAACTGCATTTCTCATAGAGAAGATGTCACTGGATTCATATTTTTTACTCACATTGCCAGTCATTGCTTTCTGATTCTGTGTTTGGACTATTTAGATTGAAATTAGTTATTGACATGATAGGGCTTAGGTTTGTCATTTTTGTGTGTTTTGTTTCTTATTCCTCAATTTCTCTGTTCTCACCTTTCTGTAGATTAACAGAATACCATTAGAATTCCATCTGACTTATTTATTGTGTGTTTTAGTATATCATTTTGTATACTTATTAGTGGTTGTGCTAGGTATCTAATAGTTATATAACTCACCACATTCTATTGACATCAGTAGTTTACTACTTCAAGTGAAATATGGAAACTTTACTTTCATTTAGGTTCTTTCATCTATCCCACTTTTTATATATAATTGTCTGATTGTTTCCTCTACTTTAGCACCCTACCAGATGGTATTATAATTTGAACTTAAACTATAAAATACAACTCAAATAACTTGTGAGAAGGATAGACAATATCTTTACCCCTATTTTTATGCATTCTGATTTACTAATTTTTTTTCCACTTTATTAGGTTTCAGTGCGCTGTGTGTTGGGTGTGAGGGCAACAGGAGAATCCCAGAACTCTAAGTGTTATTGTTTGGTTGTAGAGGAACCAAGGATAAGAAAATAAGACAGAGAATTTGAACACTGAGCTGGGCCTCAAGTAGTTTGCTCATTAACATGCTGATTGAAACCACATTTGGTTAGTACCTGCTACATGTGAAAAAACAAAGTAGTACAACAAGATGGAATAAAATCTTCTGTTAATGGCTACAGCTTAAACTGATGGTTTTGAGATTAGAAAAGAGAAGGGGGGTTATTTTTTATTTCCTTTTATCAATGAGAGTGGGCTGATAAGGTAATGATAGCTTTGGTTTCCGAAATGAGGATACCATTTTGGCAGGCGCAAATATCACACTGCAAGGTGGAGGGAGTGCAGACTAGAAATGTGTGTGAAAAAGTTATGGGCAGAGAGATGCCAAGTCATGATAGCAAAAAGACAGAGAACCAATTTTTTAAATTAGTGTGAATTTTCCAGCCTGTTTTATGCTCCAACTACATTTTCAGCTTTTTTTTTTAAATGTCTAAAGAACAATTACTTATGTAAAAAGAAGTCCATTTAAATGTTAAAAATGTTAGTGGGACTATTAAACTTACATATGGTTTTATAACACATATTTTTAATTGTTTCTTTTGATTAGTTTTTCAATTTATAAAACTTTCTGTTTTCACAAAGTTTTGTTACAAGCCAGCCAAGTGCCGTCGAGAGGATTAAACAATTAATGTTTGTTGAACAAATTAATGGAAGGAAGAAAATGGAGACCTTAGCATTTGCTCATCACAACTGACCTCATGTACCTCATAGGCCATGACTCATATCAACTGAGATGTGTAGAGACAACACTTGAGGAATATTTAATGTTGTACAAATATATACTGCTTTTTATTACAACTCTGTCATTTGCAAGCAATAAATGTGCTTTGTGTGCCCTTTCTTAGTTTTGACAGAAAAAATCTAGAATTCTAGGTTCACAGAATTAGGTTAATCATGCCCAGACCATCTGCTCTCAGGTTTTCTTTTGAACCTTGAAGGAATTAAAAAATAATAATAATAATAATTCCAGTGCCACTGAGTTGAGTCTGATTCATAGTGACCATAAAGGACAGAGTAGAATTGCTCCATACACTTTCCAAGGGTTTTGGTTTTAGAGGAACTACTTCCCTGGAATAATTTCCAGGTAGGATGATAGCCTAATAATCAACTTAATGGAGACATTTTGGCCTTATACATTAGGCTCTTTCAGAGAATTATCTACATGAGCCAGTTTCTAAGAGTGGGAACCTCAGTTTCTGTTTGGAAAATGTAAAGTCCTTAGTGACTTTTTCTCCAAAGGCCTGGAACCCTGCTCGTGCCTTAATGCTATCTCTGAGAAATTAACGTACTGGTTACTATATAACTTGATTTCAATGTCCCCTCTTTGGTGTACCTTCCTAATATATTTAAGTGATGCTACTGGATTTGAGTTATATCTACTCACAATAAATATATTCTATTACACTTATCTTTGATATTTCTCTAAATGTTTTGGTTTTTAACAGTTTATTTAGAAACAAAATCACAGAAAAAATGTGGAGGTGTCTTAGTGAAGGGTTTATAACTGTGCAAGTATATGAGCATCCATTAAAATATCATCAGTGACTCACTCTGGGGCTTTATTAGGGTTAAGGTGCAGAATATGTGTGTAGGGAAAAATGCAACACTTTTCTGGGGAAACTCAAACTAGCCCAGAGACATAGTTACACAACTTTTGTCATTGATCTGCCAGTCTACATCAGATGTCTCTTTTTGGACTATCAAGTTGTAGGATTCAGGACAATTATTTTAACTCCATGTCCACACGAGACTCCTCATTTATTCATAACATACACCTTTTATATTCTCAGGTTTCTGTTCTTCTAATTTTGTCCCATTTTGTATTTTGTTACAACTCTGTTTGACTTAGTAATCTTTTAACTTTCCTTGGGGGTTTTAAAGAACAGAGTAGAAAGTGTTATCCACATTTGATTTATTAATTGTTGTTCTAGAAAATACCGGATGATTTTGTTGGGAAAATGCTGAGAAAAATGCCTGTTTTTATTGTTGACACCTTTTATCACTCTTCTATTATAAAGTTAACAATTATCTGAAGACAATAAATTCCTGACAGATGAGGGAGTATCCACCTGTTCCTTTCTCCCCCATTAGCCCTAACCATCATAACAAATTAGTCCCAGATTAGAAAAATTTTTCTAGGTCAGATACAAAAAGAAATTAAGGATATTAGAAAGATAAAGTATTTTCAGACATATCCTCTACTTTTGCTTTTTTTTCTTAAACTCCTATACAAATTATCATAACTCAGTTACTTGGGAATAATAGATATTCTTTGTTAACCCCTCTTCCTGTTAGTTTTGACAAAATCATTAAAATTGCCCTGGAATTCATATTTCTGGGTTCATAGAATCAGGGTGACCCATGTAGGTTATATCCTAGGTGTCCTTTTACATCTAGAAGGTTTCCAAATGATTCAAAACTGCTTAGATGTTCTGAAAGCCTTGTTGGTTTATCCCTATCCCTCTCTAAAGAAACACTATCTATTCTCATAATAGAAATTGCTGGAATTTTAATTTTTTAAATAACTCCATAAATGAGGGACTTGGAAAAACTTTGCCTGGTTATGATATCAGGGTTGTCTGCTACATAGGAACAATTAAGGAGTATACTTATCTAAATTTGGAAGAGTGTATACAGTATTGGTAACAATCCTTCTCTGAATGTTGAGTAGGATTCTACAGTGAAGCCACCTGGTCCAGGACTTTATGTTTGAGGTTTTTGGTCACCGATTTAATCTCTTCACCTGTTAGGGGTCTGTTGAGATTTTCTATTTCTTCTTAAGTCAGTTGGTATGTTGTGTGCTCCTAAGAATTTATCCATTTCCTCTAGGTTCTCCAGTTTGTTGACATACAGTGGTTCATGGTATTTTGTCCTACTTCTCTTTACTCCTATTGAGTCATTTGTAATGTCCCCTCTTTCACATTTTATTTTGGTTCTTCCCATCTTTTCTTCATATATATAGCTAAAGGAGTATCAATTTTATTGATCTTTTCAAAGATTCAATTTCTGTTTTTATTACTGTACTGTTTTTTTTTATTTAATATGACTGAGTGAAAATGTACATTCCCTTATAAATTTACATGCCCACCTATGTGCAGCTTCCACTGCTCTCCCTGCCCAGTGACAGCACACTATTCCTCTCTGCTCCATACATGTCTCATCCTCCCAACAGCCTCCTCTCTGTTTTTCTTTCTTTTTTTTTTTCAATTTTCTGCTCTGATCTTAGTTACTGTCTTTCTTCTTGTATGTTTAGGAGTAGTTTCCCTTCTCTCTCTAGTTCCTGGAGTTACTGATTTGAGATATTTCTTTTTTCTTCATGTAAACATTTATTGCTATGAGTTTCCCTCTGATTATTGTCATTACTGCATCCCATAAATTCTGTTATGTTCTCCTTACATTTTCACTTCTTTGTGATTTCTCTTTTTTTCCTTGACTCATTCATAGTTTTAGTAGTATGCTGTTTAATTTCCACATGCTTGTGCATTTCTGATATTTTTTTTTCTGTTATTGACTTCTAGCTTCACTCCATTGTTCTCAGAGAACATAGTTTCTATTATTTTGATACTTTAAAATTTATTAAGACTTGCTTTGTGACATAACACGTGGTCTATACTGGAAAATAACCTATGGGAGACTCAAGTCGAAGGTATATTTTGCTATGGTTAAGTGTAGTATTCCATATGTGCATTTGTATCTCTAGTTGGTTTATGCTGTCAGTCAGGTCCTCTGTGTGCTGTAGATCATCTTTCTAGGTGTTCTGTCTAATATTGAAAGTGGTGCATTAAAGCCTCCAACTTATATTGTAGAGCATTCCAATTCTCCCTTCAGTTACATCAGTGTTCGCTTTATATATTTAGGTGTTTCAGTGTTGAGTGTATTATTTATTATCATTAAATCTTCTGGATTAATTGACCCTGTTATTGCTAAATAAGATTCGTTTTCATCTCTTGTGACCGTTTTTGTCTTAAAGTCTACGTCTTAATCATCTAGTGCTGCTGTAACAGAAATTCCACAAGTGGATAGCTTTAACAAAGAGAAATTTATTTCTCGTAGTTTAGTAGCTTGAAGTACAAATTCAAGGTGTCAGCTCCAGGGAAAAACTTTCTCTCTCTGTTGGCCCTAGAGGAAGATCCTTCTCATCAGTCTTCCCTTGGATTAGGAGCTTCTCCACATAGGAACCTAGGTCCAAATTATGTGTTTCTGGTGTTCCTTTCTTGGTGGTATGAAGTGGGCACCCCCTTCAGTGGCTTTGCTTTCCCTTTATCTCTTCTAAAATAAAAGAAGGTGCAGGACACATCACAGGGCAACTCCCTCTACACTGAATCAGGAGTGTGACCTTAGGATGTTGCAATCCAACCGTAATTTATTTTAATTATTTTCTAATGTCTTTTCCATTTTGTAAACAGAATTCTCATTAATATATTTTTATAATGCTAGTCTGGAGGATATGAACTCTTTCAGTTTCTGTTTGTCTGGGAATGTTTTAATTTCACCCTCATTCAGCACTTGAAATATTTTATTCTGTTGGTTTCTGGCCTTCGGTGTTTCCGAGAAGAAATTGGAATTTAATTTTATTGGGGACCTTTTGTATATGATTGCTTCTCAGTGCTTTCAGGATTCTCTTTATATCTTTACTTTTGAGAGCCTTAAGTATGATGTGGTGTGGTACAGATCTCTTCGGGTTTATTCTTCTTTGTGTTCCTTGTGGTTCTCAGATTTGTTGATTCATGTCCTTCATTAGACTGTGGAAATTTTCTGTTATTTCTTCAGATATTCTTTCAGCCACTTTTTCTTTTACATCTTCATCTGAAATTCCTATAAAGTGTGTATTAGGTCTATTGTTGTCCTATAACCATTAAACTGCTATCAGAAGTCTTGAGCCTCCATTCTTATTACTCTTCAGCCTCTGTAATTTTAACTATAATGTCTTCTAATTCCCTGATACTTTCTTAAACCTGTTGGTAAGTCCTTCTATTGTGTTTCTCATTTTATTTATTGTTTCTCTCAGTTGCAATATCTCTTTTTTTATCCCCATTTTGTTCTTGCATTGTTTTCCTTATTTCTTTGAAATCTTTGTCTCTGTTTTCCTTTAAGACTTATGTTTAACACTGTTGTGTTATATTCTTCCAATAGTTTTTCACTATTTGTGTTACCAGAAAATCATCCCTTGGTTCTTGTCTTTTTTTTTGTAGGAAAACTATAGACAAAGAGACACATATACAAGGAGATACACATGTAAAACGTTTTAATAGAAGACAATACACTCAGTGAGATAAGCTAAGCTGGCTCTCAGAGAGAAGAAAGGATCTGCGAATCTAGTTCCCTGCTACCTCTGGGTTTTATGCTCTAGTTTTTCCACATCCCTCAGGAATTTTTAGTTATTTTAGTTTGCTGGCCCCTTGGAGTTTAAATTGCTTATGGGCTGGCATTAAATCATTTTGGCAGAGTCATAGCTGATACCTTGTTCTCTTTTGGCAGGTGAGTGCTGGTCCCTTTTGTTCTTGCCATCAGGAGTTCTCTGGCTGTTCCGGAGCACAAGTATTGAAGGTGTTTGTGTGTCTCCCTGTCCTGGGTTGTCTAACCACAGTACTCCAACATTTGGTCATCCCTAGGTACACTTTCAATCCCTCTGTCATGTTCATATGAATGCACTATAATTTCTCTGTTCTTTGTGTTTCCTATGATTTTTGTGAGGGGGCACTGGAATTTTCAAGGTGTTAACTTTGTCAGTTCTTCCCCGTATTTGATGTTTTTGACCATACTACTTCTTACAAAAAACTTTAAGTCGGACAGAGCCTTTAGCCTTTGTTTAATTTTTCCCCTCTTTCTCCCTCCTTGGTTGAATTTGTTGTTGTTAGGTGCTGTTGAGTTGGTTCCAACTCATAGTGACCATGTGCACAACAGAACAAAATACTGCCCAGTCTTGTGCCATGCCCACAACTATTTTTAGGCTTAAGCCCATTGTTACAGCCACTGTGTCTGTCCACCTTGTTGAGGATCTTCCTCTTTTTTGCTGACCATCCACTCTACATAGCATGATGTCCTTTTCCAGGGACTGATCCCTCACGACAACATGTCCAAAATATGTTAAGACACAGTCTCGCCATCTTTGCTTCCCAGAAGCACACTGGTTATAATCCCTCCAGAACAGATTTGTTGTTTTCTTGGAAGTCAATGTTGCATTCAATACTCTTCTCCACCACCACAATTCAAAGGCATCAATTCTTTTTCTGTCTTCCTTATTCATTGTCCAGCTTTCATATGCGTATGATGCAACTGAAAATGCATTTTGTTAATGAGTCTTCCTCCATTCCTGATGCCTTTATCTTTTTCATATAGTCTAGCTTCTTGATTATTTGCTGGGCATAGAGACTGAAAAGGTATAGTGAAAGTATAGAACGCTGATACACATCTTTCCTAACATTAACCATGCATACATGCTTGTTTTGTCTGCATAACTGCCTCTTGATCCATGTACAGATTCCTTATGAGCACTATTAACTGTTCTAGAATTCCCATTCTCCCCAACATTACCCATGATCCAACCAAATGTGGGAATTACTGAACAATATCATTAATATCACATGCAAAAAAAAAATTTCGTTAAAGATCATTCAAGAGTGACTACAACAGTATATTGACAGGGAACTGCTGGAAATTCAAGTGGAATTCAGAAGAGGACATGGAACCAGGGATATCATCGCTGACGTCAGGTAGATCTTAGCTGAAAGCAGAGAATACCAGAAAGATGTTTACTTGTGTTTCATTACTTTAATTAAGATCTGAATGTTCCAGATTTCATTTTTCAACTTTTAGTGTCCCAAACACAGCAGAGAACTTGCTGTGGTCACTCTATCCACCAGTTGGTACCGTCACTCAGGTGATACATTACACAGTAATCTAATTGTTCCCCAGGAAGTACAGTACTCTCTCTCCAGTTACTGCTACCTTCCTTTCACTGTATATACAATCACGTTTTTAGTCAGAAAGCCCTTTGCTAGCAAGCTCTCTCTGGGCCAGGTGTTTCTCTTCCATTTTGCCTGAGACTTCCTTCTCTGCTTTGTCAGTGCTGTTTACATTAGAGCGTAGGCCTACTTTTCTCCCTTTCAGAGGAAAGAAGGGTTGGCACACCCCCAAAGGACCTATGAAAGATCTGTCTTGTTGGTTTCAGAGTGGTTTACTGTGCTGTCGTGGTAGGAGGAGCAGACTCCACTTCAGTGACCCTCCTCCTGGCAACAGGGAACCTTCTGTAGGAGTTCCTATCACTCCTGAACCCAACAGTTACCAGGTAGAGAAACAGTTGTCACACCTCAAATGGAGCCGACCTGGAGGTCTGCTTTGCTGATACCATAGCCATTCTGTAGCATGTTGGCTGGGGCTGTAACCTCCACTCAAAAAGCCTGCTTTTTAGCACACAGCATTCTCAGTCTGCAGTCGTCAGCACTGACTAAAAGAGGAAACAGAGAGACCAGAATTGATTTCTTAGGAGGCTGTCCTGTTGGTTTCAGAGGTCTTAGCTATGGAGAATACTGGGAATCTTGCAGAGCTCTCCCTATGGGAGCAGACTTTCCTTCAGTGGCCTTTTGTAGCAGCTTGCAACAGTCTGGCAACGAACAGTTACCAGGTGGGGAAGAAGTGTCACGCTCCAGTCTGATCCCCTCAGAGTTCTGCCTTGTTGCTACCAGTGTCCCCCTGGTATACTGTTGGCTGTGAGTTCAACCTCCACCCAAGACTCCTTCTGCTTCCTAACACACAGGAGCTTTAGTCAGCAGTCCTCTGAATCAACTGAAAGTGTGGGCAGACTAACTTAAGTTGACCCCCAGAGACGTTTGTCATTTTGGTTTCAGAGGGCTAAGCTATGGAGTCTGAACAGGGAGGCAGGTAGAGTGATGATTTTAGAGTAGAAGCTTGAGGTCCTGTGTCTTTGTACAGGCAGGGGTGTTATGGTTAGGGAAGCTGGCTGTCTGACTAGGTCTACTTCCCCAGTTCACAGCAGGCAGAAGGCCACATGCCTGAGGAGTGGGGCAGAGACAGTGGGACAAGCTATTTTCCTACCTTATGTGACTCATTGTTGATTTGTTGATGTTTGACTGTCTGTAGCTACCCACTGCTTTACTCAGCTTCCCACAGTCTCTCAAAACTGAGCATCATGTCTTTATTTTATTTCTTGTTGTATTTGTGAGGAGGGTTGGGAACCATGGCCTTGTTTACATTGCCATCTTCCCAGAACTTCCAGCAATTTGCTTCTTGATGCAAAATATTTATTTCAATTAATAATATATTGGTGCCATATTATGGCTATCAATACACTAGTTGTACAGTCATTCAAAGTATATCTAACCCTCCTGATTATGGGGGAGGCCAGTCAAGGATATTAATTTTCTCACTGTTCTTAAAGGTTACAGAGTCTTTCCTGAACTATAAGAGTTAAAAACTTTCTAACTATGAAGTATCATGTAGTGAAAAATGTCTAGTACTTTGTAATTTATTTTGAATAGGATAAAATAAAGCAATAACAAATGAAATCAAAGTTTTTCATGTAGTCTATCTTTTTTAGTTACTAGTTTCTTCTTATGTGACAATGAATTAAAACGATGGCAGAGGGAACATGTAAAAACCCACAATACTGGGAATCATTTTTGTTGTTAGGTGTCTTCAAGCTGGTTCCAACAAATAGTGACCCTGTATATAACAGAACAAAGCACTGCCCAGCCTTGAACAGTGTCTGCAATCTTTAGCATGCTTGAGCCCATGGTTGCAGCCACTGAGACAGTCTATCTTTGGGGGCATGTTCCTCTTTTTTGTTGACCTTTGGAGCTGACTCAACGGCACTTGGCTGGCTTTTTACTTTACCAAGCACGATGTCCTTCTCCAGGGATTGGTTTCTCCTGACAACATGTCCAAAGTATGTGAGACATAATTTCCCCATCCTTGCTTGTAAGGAGCACCCTTACTTGTACTTCTTCCAAAATAGATTTATTTGTTCTTTTGGCAGTCCATGGTTTATTCTTATTCAACACTACAATTCAAAGGTGTCAATTCTTCTTTTATCTTGCTTACGTACTGTCTGAGGATAAGTGCTACATCTGCTAACCAAAAGGTTGGAAGTTCAAATCTGCCAGGCTATCCTTGAAAACCCTATGGGGCCGTTCTACTCTGACCTCTAGGGTCACTACGAATCAGACACAACTCGATGGCAATGGTTTGAGTTATGCATTGTTCAGCTTTTGCGTGCATGAGATGTGACTGAAAAAAACCATGGGTTTTTTCAGGTCAGGTGCACCTCAGTATTTAAGGAGACATCTTTGCTTTTCAGCATTTTAAAGAGGTCTTTTGCAGCTGAGGTGCCCAGTGGAAAGCATCTTCAGATTTTTTGACTGCTGCTTCCATGGGCATTGGTTGTGGATCCAAGTAAAATGAAATCCTGGACAACTTTAGCCTTTTCTCCACTTACCATGGTGTGGCTTATTTGCCTATTTGCGAGATTATTGTTATCTTGATGTTTAGGTGTAATCCACACTGAAAGCTGTGGTCTTTGCTCTTCATCAGTACATGCTTCAAGTCTTTTTCACTTTCAGAGAGCTAGGTTGTGTCCTCTGCATAACGCAGGTTGTTAATGAGTCTCGCTCCAATCCTGATGCTTGGTTGTTCGTCATATAGTCCAGCTTCTTGTATTGTTTCCTTAGGGTACAGACTGAATGGATAGGGTGAAAGAAGATAACTGATGCATATCCTTCCTGACTTTAAACCACATAGTTTTACCTTGCTCTGTTTGCAAGGTAAACTGCCTCTTGATCTATGTACAGATTCCTCATATGCACAATTCAGTGTTCTGGAATTCCATTCTCCACAATGCTAGCTGTAATTTGTTATGATCTACACAGTCAAATGCCTTTGCATAATCAATAAAGTACAAGTAAACATCATTCTGGTGTTCTGTGATGTCAGCCAAGATGCATCTGACATCAGCGATGATATCCTTGGTTCCACATCCTTTCTGAGGCTGGCTTGAATTCATGGCGGTTCCCTGTCAATATATAGTTGTAGCTACTTTTGACTGATCTTTAACAAAATTTTACTTGCATGTGATATTAAAGATATTGTACATTAATTTCTCCAATTAGTTGGATCACCTTTCATGGGAACAGTTATAAGTGTGGATCTCTTCCAGTTGGTTGGCCAGGTACCTGTCTTCCAAATGTCTTGGCATAGATGACTGAGCACTTACAGTGCTGTATCCATTTGCTGAAACACCTCAATTGCTATTCCATTAATTAATGGAGCCTCATTTTTCGCCAATGCCTTCAATGTAGCTTCATGTTCTTCTTTCAGTACCATTGGTTCCTGATTATGTGCTGCCTCCTGAAATGACTGAAAGTTGGCCAATTCTTTCCGATTTAATGACTCTGTATATTCCTTCCATCTTCTTTTGATGCTTCCCTGAGTCTTTTAATATTTTCCCTGTAGAAGCCATCACTGTTTAAACTTGAGGCTTGAATTTTTTTCTTCCATTCTTTCAGTTTGAGAAACACACAGCATGTTCTTCCTTTCTGGTTTTCTATCTCCAGCTCTGTGCACAGATCATTATAATACTTTGTCTTCTCAAGCAGCCTTTTGAAATCTTCTGTCCAGTTCTTTTAATTCAGCATTTTGCCTTAGATACGTGATGTTCAAAACCAAGTTCCAGAGTCTCTTCTGAAATAAGATTTGATCTTTTCTTTCTTTCCTGTTTCTTTTTAAATCTATATCGAATAAATTTATTATCTTACAAAAATCATTGTCTAGAAATATGGGAACAGAAGAAAATGTATTTGCAGTCAGGTGTCTGGTGGTCAACAAGAGCAATTCAGAAAGGCTGTGGGGTGTGTGTAGGGGGAGCTAGGTGGAATCAAAGATTCCAAACCCACATGACAAATTCTTTCTAACAGATGTTAAATATTTTAACCCAAGGGGTCTGTGTTGTCAAGTACATTGCAGAGGACAAAAGATTTATAACTAACATTGATTCATTGACACTGGACCTTTAAAATACCACTTGGACTAGAGAGGTAGATAATATAAAGAACAATAAAAACTTAATAAATTAAATTGTTATAAAAAAACCTAGCCAAAACTATTATAGAGGCAAATAATATATATAACATTGTCTTTGTAATATATTTTTTTAACGACCTATGATATATTCCACAATTCATTTGGTCTACAGACATTAGTGTTCAGTGCATCAAATCTGTTCTTGAGATTGTCTCTAAACTCTTATGGGACATATTCAAGGTCGTATTTTGGCTTTCATAGACTTTTTGTTATTTTCTTCAGTTTCAATTTGAACTTGCATATGAGCCATTAATGATATGTACTGCAGCTGGCACCTGGCCTTGTTTGACTGATGACATTGAGCTTTTCCATTGTCTCTTTCCACAGAGGTAGTCAATTTGATTCCTGTGTATTCCATCTAGCGGGGTCTACACATATAGTGGTTTTTTATTTTGGTGAAAAAAAATGTATTGGCAATGAAGAAGTCATTGGTCTTCAAAATTCTATCATGTGATCTCCAGCATTGTTTCTATCACCAAGGCCATATTCTCCAACTACTGATCCTTCTTTCTTTGCAACTTCTGCGTTCCAATCACCAGGAAGTATCAGTGCATCCTGATACCATGTTTGATCAGTTTTGGACTGCAGAAACTGGTGAAAATTTTCAGTTTCTTTATGTTTGGCCTTAGTAGTTGGTGTGTAAATTTGAATAATAGTCATATTAACTGGTCTTCCTTATAGGTGTATGGATGTTATCCTATCACTGACAGAGTTGCCAGCATAGATCTTGAAATGTCGTTTTGGACAATGAATGCCACAGCATTCCTCTTCAAGTTATCATTGCTGGCATAGGAGATTATGTGATTCTCCGATTCAAAATGACTAATGCCAGTCTATTGCAGCTCACTGATGCCTCAGATATCAATATTCATGCATTCCATTTCATATTTGATGATTTTCAGTTTTCATAGACTCTTACTTTGTGCATTCCACATTTCAGTTGTTAATGGATGTTTGCTGCTTTTTCTTCTCTGTTTGAGTCATGCCACATCAGAAAATGAAGGCTCCAAAAGTTTTACTCCATCCATGTCATTAAGGTCGACTCCAGTTTGAGGAGACAGCTCTTCCTCAGTCATCTTTTGAGTGCCATCCAACAAGGAGGCTCACCTTCTGGCACCATACAAGACAGCATTCTGCTGCTGTTCACAGGATTTGTACTGGTTAAGTCTTTTCTGACGCAGACTGCTGAGTCCTTCTTAGTTTGTCTTAGTGTAGAAGCTCAGCTGAAACCTGCCTGCAATGGGTGACCCTACTGCTGTCTGAATACCTGTGGCACAGCTTCTAGCATCTCAGCAACACAGAACACCCCATGCTACAACAGACTAACAGACACTTGGGGTAATTGTGGCCCAGGCAAATTGCTACATACATGTTTTGAGGGCTACAAGTCAGTCTATGTCAGTGAGTTCCAAAAATGGCTCAGAGTAACAGCATAGATCAGTGATTAAAGGCCTTACCAATAGATGTGAAGATTCTGCGTTCACATCGTCCCACTTGTCTTTCCTTCTCTCAGATAGTCTCCCTAAGTAAGGAAAGGCATAGGGTGTGAAATGATAGCAGATAGAGTGAATTTCACTTTTCTAGGGTACACCAAATGCCAAGGTAAAACGGGGTGCAAGTGGCTAAGAGACGCCACTAAGAGACTGTTAATCTATTCATTCACCTAATGGGTGACTCGGTTGTTGGCTGTACATAGCCCTGCTTACCCAGGGGCATCTTTCAGTTAGATATCTAGTGGAAGAGCAGTGGTTTGATCACTCTGAAGTCAGACCTACAGCTTAATTAGACACCAAAAAACCACAAGATACAAAAACCAAAAAAGGCTTTGTCATACAGTCAGTTCTGACTCCTGGTAACCTCACACGTTGCAGACGCTCCCTAGGGTTTTCTTGACTGTGATATTTATGGAAGCAGATCTCCAGGTCTTTCTTTCGAGGTGACTTTGGGTGAGTGTGAACTGCCAAATATTCAGTTAGCAGCCAAGGGCAAACCAACTGTGCTACCCAGGGAGCTAAGACATACACAGAATGTCGAAATCCAATATTTCATGCTAACGTTTAAATCACAGGATGAAGTGTTCAGATTTAAAGAGACTGAAAATTATCCTAGACATTCTGTTTTTACTTTGCAGATAAGAAAACTGAGGCACAGAGGGTATCAGTGATTTAGTGTGGGCTACATAGTGCTACCAAGAAGAAAGGCTGCCACTTTGCCAGTGAAGATTTTCTCAGAAAATTTATAGTTTGGAAACCTTATTTTTATTGTAACTAAAATTATCAGTGTTGCTATGGTCTTGGGAGTTACGCCACTGTTACTTCAAACACCAGCAGGTTCACCCATTGTGGAAAGGTTTCAGTGAAGCTTCCAGACCAAGATAGATCACGATAAAAATCCTGGTGTTATGGAGTGAGTTGCATCCTTCAAAAATGTAGTCAACCAGGCTAGGTCATGATTCCCAGTGGTGTATGGTTGTCCTCCGTTTTGTGGTATGATACTGTTATCCATGTGTTATACAACCTAACCTCTATGATGTTAATGGAAACCCTGGTGGCATACTGACTAAGAAATATGAGTGCTAACCTAAGGGTAGGCAGTTGAAATCCATCAGATGCTCCTTGGAAACTGTATGGGACAGTTCTACACTGTCCTATAGAGTTGTTATGAGTTGGAATTGACTTGATGGCAATGAGTTTGGTTTTGGCTCTTTGATTATGCTAATGATGGGGTTCTCTCGTGGCACAGTGGTTAAGAGGTCGATTGTTAATCAAAAAGGGTCAGCAATTAAAATACACTAGCCTCTCCTTGGGAACCCTACCAGGTGGCTATACATTGGAATTGACTTGACAACAAGGGTGTAATATTAACGGGGCAGGATTAGAGACACTTAGGTTAATGAGGCACAACACTATCTAGTAATGGGTGTATCTTTAGTCACTATTTTTTGAGGTATAAAAGAGATAAGTAAGTAGAAGGGAGAAGAACCTCATTTCCACCAACCCCAAAACATAGTCTTTCCTCTAGATCCAGGGTGCCCACGCTAAATTCCTAGGCTAGGGGAAGATTGATAACAATGAGATTCTCTTAGAGCTGACAAAGAGGGAAAGCTTTTCCGTGATTCTAGCTTCCTAACCTGTGATAGAATAATTTCCTCTTTGTTAAAGCCATACACTCATATTTCTGTTATAGCAGCAACAGATAACTAAGTAATCTACTGCCAGAAAAATCAGCCAATGAAAACCTTACAGATAACAACCAAACACTATGCAATGGGCTGAGCAATGTTTTGTTCTGTTACACAGGGTGGCTGTGAGTCAGAGCCAACTGCACGACAACTAACAACAACAATGACAGCAACAACATAATTTGTAAGTGACTGAGCTAAAACTCAGACTCCAGTATTTTTAAAAGCAATCAATGGTCAAATTTAAAGCTAATGAAATAATATTGTCTAACAAATAAAAGCCAATATTAATAAAGTCAGTTTATACTTGTATGATGATCTGTTTTACCTATGTTTGAGTTATTTGCCTTTTGATTAATTACGTGTGGATATTTTTTTTTTTGCAAAAAAGGGCAAGATATTATTCACTGTAGTGATAAAGAAAATTGGCCTTTATCCTCATTCAAAATGTTCTTCTGCTGTCCCCTCTCTCCCAGGACTTATAATTCACACGTGGGAGCACTGGTAATGCAGATATTATGATAACTCAGTCACTAATGGGCTGTGGAACTTCAGCAGCCTGAGGTAGGAAGTGTTCATGTCCTTCAGAGATAAAGCACAGCAAGATACTCTCAGGAAGAGAGGACACTTTGCCCTTGGGGGCTTTCTTAGAAACTTTATGTTCTGGAAGCACTACTTTCTTTCTGTAGCTAAATTTACAAAGGAGGTTTTGGAGACACACTCTAGTAGAAATAGTTGTGATTTTCAATCAGATTAGTTAATATATTTTCTTTAAGTATTTCTAGTAAGGATTTACTTTTATTTCTGATTCTGACATTCCTTATGGATGGGAAGCATAAGCACTCAGACATACCTAATATTGTCAGTGTACTGTGACCAGTTAGATGGCTTAGGCTTGATCTTCTCAAGGCACTGCTGTAAACATCATGCATACAGAACAAACGTTTAAAGGTCCTTGTCCTAAGGGTTTCATAAAACAAACACACTTAAATTACTAATAGTTGGCAGGAGTAGGCAACCACATGGGCCATGATTAGTGTTGGGTGAATGGGTGGGGCTGGGGCCAGACAGCCTGCAGACTCCGTAGCTGGCCACTACCTTCCCAGAGTCCTGCCCCCCAACAGGATGTGCCCTTCAAGGACCAGGCAGCTGGTGTAGGCCCCTGAGGAGGCACTACTTCAAATATGTGTACGTGGGAACTTATAAAGCTCCAAGAGTGTAAAGTATCATAAATTAATACACAGTGCTTCAGAGAGGGTGCTGGATGACACTAAAACAATATTAGAGGAGAGTTCCAGATAAAGATGTCTTATTCTTGATTAAAAGAAAAGAAAAAAGAGGGTCCTAGCTCCATTTCTGAAGATGGCTGATGTCTCTGTGGATGAAAAAGAAAAAGAGAGAGAGAGAGAGAGAGAGAGAGAGAGAGAGAGAGAGAGAGAGAGAGAGACCATGGTCCCAGAGAGAGATGCCAGACTCCAGGCGACAGCCAGCCTTCCCTCACATACCTTGGACTGAGCCGTGGTACCGGTGAAGGTGCTTGAGGTAACTCCCGAAAATATTACTATCCCTCACTGAGAGGCACAGAAACCGCCAGTACTGAACCCAGATGCCACTAAATTATTTCGGGAGGCAAACGACATCTGGTTGAGAGGGAGCTAGCGGAAGCAGGCTTTCTAGAGACTGGAGAGAGCTGTGAAGTCTGAACCACGGGTCAGGTGACTCAGTACTTGGACTGGCTCCCGGAGCACATGGAAGACCTGGCCATGGACACACCTCTTCTAGACCCTGGCTCACCAGGCACCTCAGGGCTTACGCCCTCCCCCCATCCCTCCCAACCCCCCGCCAGTTACCTGCTGGAACAAGTGCAGGAGATGACGAGACCAAAGAAGAGCTAACAGAGATCTTTGAGACGATTTGAAGGAAAAGGGAACTATGGGCAGATGCGCGGGTCATCCTTTCCCTGATAGAGATGGGGTTAGATGAGAAGAAGGTGATGGACGCTCTCAGAGAACAACTGGAAGAAGGCTTCCTGCCAGGGCTGCTGGAAGATGGAAAGCCCTCCCTTAGGAGCTAGACAAAGGCAAGGACCACGACAGCCCGATCTTCCTAGTCGTTTTGGACAACCCCACTGTGCAACTGGATCTGAGCAACCGTAGGACACTACTGGCCTTTAAAGACATGCTGGAGAGCCCGCCGAACGGCACGCAGTGGATGAGCGACCTTAAGCGGCGCCCGTCTTTGAGCTCCTGACCTGCATGTAGCGCCACCTGGCTGTTCCCTGCCGCAGCAAACGCCAGGATACCGAAAGCCCTTGAGGCCCTCTCAGTAGATTAGAAACCCCCAAGGATGATTCTGTCCCAAATAGGATGAGAGTGATGTGCCACAACTACTGATTAATATACCGCAGATACCAAAAGAACTAGTATTTCTTTAAGTTGTTTTTCAGGATAAATCAGAATGTTCTAAATGTGGAGAAGCTTGTGCTGTGGTTCTAGGAGTGAGCACTGCACAACCTTCCATCAGAGACACGCAAAGACAAAAAGCTGATGCTGGCACTGGAACTGAGATCTCATGTGCAACATGTGCAACATCCCATAATAAGTCCGGCCAGTGTTTCCTAGAACCCTTTGCTGCCAACTCCATTTTATATAAAGAGGCATGCACAACCTAATTTTCCTAGCTTTAACACTTCGCAGAAATCTCTGCTTCCAATATGAATAAAATAAGACCCTTCCTTCTCCAAATTCTTTATAAAGCCACTGCCACTGAGTTGATTCCAACTCATAGTAATCCTATAGACAGAGTAGAACTGCCCTATAGAGTTTCCAAGGAGTGCCCGGCAGATTTGAACAGCTGAACCTTGGTTAGCAGATGCAGCACTTAAGCACTACAACAACCAAATCCTTTATAAACCCTAACAAAACCTCTGTTCAGAGAGGTAAGGGGAAGCATTGCTTTGGTCCTCTCTGTCTCTGCTTGCAAGCCTCTTCAATAAAACTTTCCTTGTAAGGAAAGGTTCTCTGTGCCTTAGCTGTTTGCTCTTGATTAGTGAGATGTAAGGACCTCAAAGGGATCTGTAGCATCTGAGACGGTAGATTCACTGGTAACTGAAGAACTAAGAGTCAAAAGATCCAAGGACTGTGGAGACCTTTTAGCTTAGTCGGATTGGTGGAGAGAAAAAGACTGGAAGTGGGAGAGCTGCTGGAAATTGCCCCGAGAGCCTCCCTGGGTCTGTTAGAGGCAATATCTGCTCCCACTTTTTAACCTTATGCTTGGAAATCTTCTGTGACGGTAGTTTGTAAGCTTGCATTGTTAGCATCTGACAGTATTTGCAAAAAGCGACTGTTTCTTTGGGAAATTGAATGATTACCGTTCTCTAAAGAGTGTTCCCCGTGGGGTTTGAAATGCTGCTGAAATCCACCCTTAGGAGTTTGCACCAGAGTTTGTTTGTTATTTGAAAGAAGGAATGTTTCAAAAGCATTCATATCAGACATACTAATTTGAGTATTTCATACATGATTTTCCCTTAGTAAACAATTGTTTTTTTTCCTAAAAAAAGAGATAGAAATTAGTAATAACCACGGTTAGTTCTAAGTGCCCACAGAGTATAGGTAGAGCCTGTATAGGTAGAGGCTTTTGGGGTGGCCCGTGGAGGAGGAGCTGGGTGGGTGGTGGGGACCGAGGGTGAGTCAGTTCCAGTAGACTGTAGACAGAGGCAAAATGCTAATGAATCTCAGAAGGATAGGTGAGGGGTGGCAGGAGACAGAAAAGATGATGCCGAGATGTGAGTAAAGTTATTTTAAATCTCTTCTAGGATAAGCCAGCTCCCTAGTGCTGGAGTGAGCACGTAGAAGGCTCTTATCACTTTCCTAGTTGTGGACACGACAGTGTTCTTGCCTATGTAATACCTGTAATAACTCCCAGGCCGGGGCTATGCCCTCAGCAGGTAAACATGATTTTAGGTTCTCTTGAGAACACTCTCCTAGAAACATTCTATTTCCCTGATTTCTGCAATAGGAGCTGGTCATTATTAGCTAATTCACATCACAAAAGTCCGTGTCGCCCATTTTGTAACAGGGCTGTCTTTTGTCCTGTGAGTACAGCAAGAACTGAGCAGGAGCTCTGGCACTTTCACAGCCTCACTTGATGACACCTCTTCTCTGCCCACCCTTGGACGTGGTTGTTACCTAGGCTTGGTCCTTCCTTGTTACTTTACTTCATCTACATATCCTCCCTAGGTGGACTCTTTCATGTCTATGCCATCAGTTACCAATCTTATCCTGGAGATTCCCAAAATAGCATTCTTTCCTCCCAGACTCTATTCTGAACTCTAGTCAAATACATCCAATTGCCTGCTGGACACCTTTGCTTAGGTGTCTCATACTCGACATCTCCCAGATTGAAACAGCAATCTTCACACACCTCTGCACCAGATCCCATGGAATAGCACCACTATCCAGGAATAGGCTAATAGGGAGTCATCACCTTATCTCTTTCTTTTCCCTTTTCTGCACTCCTGCCGCTTTCCACTCAATCACTAAATTTCATGAGCCAAACCAAAATCCATGGCCATGGAGTTGATTCTGACTCATAGCAATGCTATTAGACAGAATGGAACTGCCCCATAATGTTTCCAGGGAACTGCTGGTGGATTTGAACTGCTTACCTTTTGATTAACAGCTGACATCTTGACCACTGTGCTGGAAGGGCTCCTAATCCCATGAGCATTACTTTCTAAATACCTCTCCCATGTCTCCCTTCTGAGCACCTCTTGCCCCCTGATTGCTATCACCTTCTTTCAGGTACAGATTTTTTTTTTTCCCACAGGACTCATGCCTGACTCCCTGCCACAAGTTTGATTTTTTTTCCAGTCTTTTCTTTCTCTGGTGTCAGCAAAAGTAAACTCCTTCTAAAAACAAACCTGATTAGCCCACTTTGCATTTCAGGTTTCCAGTGATTTCCCACTGCCCTTAGGGAGCAGACCAGACTTGGCTCAGCCTGACCTCTCATCCATCCATTCCCCTGTCATGGCCCGTCCCACACTGCACAACAGTCAGTCAGGGATGATGAGCTATCCTTAGCTTCTGAACCCTCTGGTTTCCTGTAACAGGGACATTGCACGTATGTTTTCTCACCTGGACGTCTTCCATTTCATCCGGTGCAACAAGAAGCCTTTTTGGATGTCCTGGACCAGGTTGGTTGCTTTTGAGTTGTGCTCACCATGACCTGACTTGTGACACCGAGGTGACCTTGGCAGCATTGCTTGTCAAATTGTATGTTTCACCTGCCACATTATAGCTATGTGAAGGCAGCTCTGATTGTTTTGTTTTTACTTTTCTTACTTATGTCTGCCAGGTGAAGACTAGAAAAGAATTTGTGTTTGAATCAGGTTAATTTCACCCCCAAATTATGTTCTTTCTACCACATCTGTCTATCTTCCCTAACTTAAATTCATACTCACCAGAAATTTTGAATATCATTCAGAAAAACTCAGACAACCAAACCCGTTGCTTTTGACTCAGTTCCAACTTACAGTAACACTATGTGTTATAGAATAAAACTGCGATTTCAGGTGTTCTTGGCTGTAACTTTACAGAAGAATACCATACCGATCGACTTTTGTGAAGACTACAGCAAAGAAAACCCGATGGAGCAGTTCTCTGTAACAAGGAATCACTAGGAGTTGCAATCAACTAAACAGCAATGGATCAACTTTACAGAAGCAGATTGCCAGGTCTTTCTTCTGTGGCACTGCTGGGTAAGCTCAAACCGCCAACCTTTAATGTAGTAGTCTAACATACACTAACACTCCACTCACGGACCTACTGTCCAGAGGGAGCATAATTTTCCTCTGGCAATTTTTCCAGAGTCCCTGCTTATAGACTTTGACTCATAAAGCTCTATGGTTTCTTCTGTATGGTATGAAATGAGTTCTGGTGTATATAGAGCTGTTTTAATTTTTGAGATCTGTGTTCTTTTACATACTTAGGTGCAGCTTAGTTCAGACTGTGGTTCTGAGGTGCCAGTCAGCCTTGAATATTGTAGGTCCTGCTTCAGGACCATTCACCGCCCCGAGAAACCTTGGCATGGTCTGTAGTTTCTACTAGATCATCTGGGCTTCATGCCTCTGAGATACCTGCCTTTCTGGCTGTGGACACATGGAGACTCCTTGTACTGCATAGGATCCTCTTAAGGAGGGCTGCGGAAGCTGCAGGAGGGAAATGGGATTATCTGAGGTGCCTGTGGGCCTGTGCCCAAGTTGGCTCAGCTCTCCCTGCTGTGTTTGGCAGCCTGAGCACTCAGTTTGTATCTGCTTTCAGAGTCCAAGGTGTGAAATGACTTAGGAACAGAAGGGAGGAGGGGGAGCACTCAGACAAATGCTTTGCATTTTAATATGTACCTTTTATTCAGATGCAAGGCTGATGTTTGATACATTTTCCTAGTCTCACCCTAAAACTAGCTGATAAGTAGAAAATTCATGCACTTTTAGATAGTTGATGACTAATTAATTTTACGTGAATTTAAGGATTAGTCAAAGGAAAAGTCCACCTACTATTTTGCTCATAAAATCCCCCAATGTTTACATTGAGGAGAACACTTTTCTTCTTTAATGTTGATTAGTAAAAAATAAAGTTCTATATATAAATTCTCAGGAAGTCATATACTATTCTCATGTGACTCATACAAGTAAATCTGATTTGCAAATAATATCTGTTTTACAAATAACATCTGGCAGTAAGATTAAGAAAATACAGATGAAGTAAAGCCTCCCATTTATAAAGACATTTTAAAAATGGAACAAAAGTTATTGAATAATAACTAAAAAATAGTCCAGACATAAAGAAAAATGTGATACAAATCTGATGTTTAAGAACTATTTGCTTTTTTATTAAACATTCCCTAGAGCCAACTAGAATTTGTCTTGTGTTCTGTGAATATTTTAATATGAATGACAATATCAGGTTCCTAGAAAATGGAAGACATCTAACGTTGAAAGCTACGAAATTAATGGAGGGGGGTGGATTCAAGATGGCGGACTAAGCACAAGTCTCCTTACATCCCTCTGGAAATCAAGACCTGAATTGATAATCAAACAGAGCCTTCTGGTCACCTAGTGAGCCCCCAGGACATGGCACAGGGGGTTAATTTGGACTTCATACCATGGAATGAGAAACCTCCTCTCTTTCCCTGACTCCCACTCCTGGCTAGCCCTGCCTCTCACGGACTGAAGGTAACACACCATTTTGACTTTTTTTCCTTTGTCTTGGCCGGCAGGTGGAGCTGGGTCTTGCCTAACGGCTAGTCTCAGACGCACTGCTGGTGGGATAGGATGGCAAAATTGCCATATTTTGAGAGCCAGGCTTGGGACTCTGTGCACCTGGCCACTTTGGGTCTGTCTTTTTGTCTCTGTCACAGTATGGTTTGTGCGGAGCCAGTGGCGCCAGTGTGTGGGATGCCATGTTGGATACGGAGATTTTAGTGGGACCTAACTCAGCTTGGGAGCCAGCGCCTGCAAACAGGACAGCATTTCTCTGACAGAAAAGCAGTAGTTTATACAGTGCAACCTAAGGTGGGGGCCCGGCAACAGAGGCGGAGGACTCTACCTCTCAGCACCTTTAGCCTCTCTATCCACTGATGGTATGGAGGGTGCCATCTTGGATACGATGGCCACAGCTGGACCTAATTCTTAGCTTGGTAGTCACAGCCTGCCCACAGGAGAGTGCTTTTCTACCAGAAAAGTGGTAGTTTACACAATGTTGCCTAAGGCTGGGCTATGCCAGCAGAGGTCAACAGGGCAGTAGCACTGCTGTATTTTGAACTAGTTTTGTGTCATCTGGGGTTGGATATAGAGGCACCAGTTGGAAAGAGGGACCTCTACACCTGAAAACGTGACTGACTTGGAAAGTGGTCAGATACCTTTTGTTTTACATTTTAACACAGCCTAGAGAACATCTACAGTCCATTCTCACAATGTCTCTCCCAGCCTCTACTTACTCACATGAAACCCAAAAAGCAACAGATACTAGTGGCACACAAAAAAATCACCCATGGCTTCAGAAGGCTCCCAAACAAAACAACCGAGCAGTTTTCCAGATGAAGAAACTTTTCTGAAATGATAAGAAGGTGACTACAAAATGATTATATACAGAGCCCTTCTAGACTTTATACAAAATGCAGCAGAACAAAAGGAAAAATTTAGCAAGCTGTTTGATCTGATGGAACACTAGTACTTCTGAAATCCAACAGATCAAGAACAAAATCAAAGACATCGAAATTTCCATTCAAAGCCAAGAAAACAGAATGGAACAAATAGAAAAAAGAATTTCTGACTTGGAAGACAGAGCTACTGATGCCAGCGTCTATGAGCAGAAATCAGGAAAAAGAAACAAGAAAAGTGAAGAAGCATTAAGAAGCATGTGGGACTCTATTAAGAGGAAAAACCTTCGATTAATTGGAGTCCCTGAATAGGATGAGACACCTGAGAACACAGAGAGTATCCTTGCTGAGCTGCTGGCAGAAAACTTCCCAGAAATCATGAAGGAAGAGAATATAGATATCCAAGATGCGTATTGTATGCCACCCAATATAGATCTCAGAAGAAAGACTCCAAGACGTATTATAATCAAGCTTAACAAAATGAAACATAAACAGCAACTCTTAAAGGCAGCCAGACTCAAAGCAAAGCTAACATTTAGAGAGAAACCCTGTAGGCATTTGTCAGATTTCTCAGCAGAAACCATGCTGGCATGGAGACAGTGGTATGACACATTCAAAACCTTGAAGGAGAAGAAATTCCAACCAAGAATTATATATCCTGCTGAACTATCTTTCAAATATAAAAATGCAATGAAGACATTCCCAGACAAACAGAAGCTCAGAGACTTTATAAAAACCAAACCAAAACTATGAGAAATACTGAAAGAAGTTCTTGGCTTTGGCTTAGAAGAACAAAACCACTAACTTTATATTTTAGAATGACACATCATCCAGAATTCTACTCAGTTAGAGAAGGCTACAAACTCAATCACAGCTTTAATACTGAAAGAAACAATCCAGTGATTATCATGAAAACTATGATGCCATCATATTAAAAAGTGGGATGTACTACAGTCGTTATAGTCCTTCCAGATGGAGAGGAAGTTGACAAGACTGCTAGCAATTAAAATTGGGTTTATATACAGTTTATTAAGGGGGATCATAGGGCAGCTGTAAAGCACAACAAAGATGTATCATACCATTTCAAGAAGTGTAACACAGGAGTCTCAACAACTACAAAAACAGCTGTGAAAAAGGTGAAAAATCAACTCACAAAATAGAATGTCCCAGAACGGACTAATAAGAACAACAGAGAAAACATCAACACAAAAATGAACATATCACAATGGCAGCAGTGAACACATACCTATCAATAATTACATTGAATGTGAATGGACTGAATGCTCCAGTAAAGAGACATCAAGTGACATCTTGGATCAAAAGAAATGACCCACCCATATGTTGTCTACAAGAAACTCACTTGAGACTTAAAGACAGGAACAAAGTGAAATGAAAGGATGGAAGAATATATATCAAGCTAACAATGAACAAAGAAGAGCAGGTGTGGCAATTCTAATCTCAGACAAAATCAATTTTGATGTAAAATCCAACATCGTGGACAAAGATGGACACTATTTATTGCTGAAAGGTTCAGTACACAAGCAAGACTTAACTCTATTAAATATTTATGCACCTAATATCAGAGCACCTAAATATGTCGAAGAAACATTGACTACACTCACAAAGAGTTACATCACGCCACAATAATAGTAGGAGACTTCAACACTGTACTCTCAATACTGGACAAGTCATCTACAAAAAAGCTCAGTAAAGATACAGAAGACCTCATTGCCACAGTTAACCAAATAACCTGATCGATATATACAGAACTTTCTACCCATCAGTGGACAACTACACCTTCTCCAGTGCACATGGAACATTCTCCAGAATTGATCATGTGTTAGGACATAATGCAATTCTCAACAAAATCCGTACCACTGATTTAATGGAAAGTATCTTCTCAGATCATAAAGCCATAAAAGTCGAAATCAGTAGCAGAAAAAACACAGACAGAAAGTGGAAATCTTGGAAACTGAACAACATCTTGCTCAAAAAAGCATGAGTTATAAAAGAAATCAAGGATGAAATAAAGAAATTCATGGATTCTAATGAGAATGAAAATACTTCCTACCAGAACCTATGTGATACAGCCAAAGCAGTGTTCAGAGGTCTGTTTATCTCCATAAATGCACACATCTGGAAGGAAGAAAGGAACCAAATCAAGGAACTAACTCTACCGCTTGAACAAGTAGAGAGAGAGAAACAGAGGAACCACTCAGGCACCAGAAGAAAACAGACCATAAAGATTAGAGCAGAACTAAGTGAACTAGAGAATAGAAAAACAACTGAAAGAATTGAAAAGACAAAAAGCTGGTTTTTTGAAAAGATCAACAAAATTGACAAACCGTTGGCAACTTACTAAAGAAAAACAGGAAAGGAAACAAATAATCCAACTTAGAAATGAGAGGGGAGTTGTCCCAACAGATCCAACGGAAATCAAAAATATTGTAACAGAATACTATGAAAGACTGTACTCTAAGAAATTTGAAATCCTAGAGAAAATGGACAAATTTCTTGATTCGTATCACATACCCAAATTATCACAACATGAAGCAGAAAAACTTAATAAACCCATCATACAGGAAGAGATTGAAAAAGTCATACAAAAACTGCCAACCAAAAAAAGCCCAGGCCCAGATGGCTTCATCACAGAATTCTATCAAGCTTTTAGACAAGAGTTATCTTCAACGCTACTGAGACTATTTCACAGTATAGAAAGGGATGGAGTACTCCCAAACTCATTCTATGAAGCCAGCATAACCCTGATACCAAAGCCAGGGAAAGATCCAACCAAAAAGGAGAACTACAGACTGATATCACCCATGAATCTAGATGCAAAAATCTTCAACAAAATTCTTGCCAGTAGAATACATCAACATATCAAAAAAACAGCCCTTCATGACCAAGTTGGATTCACGTCAGGGATGCAAGGCTGTCAATGTCAGAAAAACAATTAATGTGATTAACTGCATAAATATCACAAAAGACGAGAATCACCTGATTTTGTCCACTATTGCAGAAAAGGCATTTGATCAAATACAACACACATTCATGCTAAAAACTCTTAGAAAAATAAGCATAGATGGAAAATTCCTTAATGCAATAAGGGCCATTTATACAAAGCCAACTGCCTATGTCATCCTGAATGGAGAGAGACTGAAGGAGTTTCCCTTGAGAATAGGAACTAGACAAGGATGCCTACTTTCACCTGTCCTATTCAACAGTGTACTAGAAGTTCTAGCCAGAGCAATTAGACAAGACCAAAAAATAAAGGGCATTTGCATCAGCAAAGAAGAAGTCAAAATCTCCCTGTTTGTTGATGGTATGATTGTACATGTGGGGAATCCCAAAGAATCTATAAGTGAACTACTCAAACTGATAGAAGAGTTCAGCAAAGTCTCAGGATACAAGACAAACATAAGTAAATCAGTAGGATTCATTTATACCAACAATGAGATGATTAATGAAGAAATCATCAAATCAATACCATTTACTATAGCCCCCAAGAAGATAAAGTACCTAGGAATTAATCTAACCAGAGAAATAACAGACCTTTACAAAGAGAACTACAAGTTCTCACAAGAAACTAGAGAGACTTAAATAAGTCGAGAAACCTGTGCTGCTCATTGATAGGAAGACTTAACATTGTGAAAATGTCTATTTTACCCAAAGCAATTTACTTATATAATGCAATTCCAATACAAGTGCCAGCATTGTTTTTAATGAGATGGAGAAACAAATCACCAATTTTGTTTGGAAAGGAAAGAAATCCCAGATAAGTAAAGTACTACTAAAGAAAAAGAACACACTGGAAGACCTCTCGTTACCCAACTTCAGAACCTATTACACTGCCACAGTAGTCAGAACAGCCTGGTACTGGTACAAGAACAGACAGATGGATCAATGGAACAGAACTGAGACCCCAGAGATGACACCATCTGCCTATGAACAGTTGATGTTTGACAAAGACTCTAAGACATTAAACTGGAGTAAAAACAACCTCTTCAACAAATGGTGCTGGCAAAATTGGATATCCATCTGCAATAAATTGAAACAAGATCCATATCTTACACCTTATACAAAAACCAACTACAACTGGATAAAAGACCTACATATCAAACCAAAAATGATAAAGCTCATTGAAGAAAAAGTAGGAACAACAATGGAAGTTTTAATACACAACGTGGACAGACTTCAAAATCTGTCAAACAAACCACAATCAACAGAAGAGAAAGTAGATAAATGAGAACTATTAAGAATCAAATACTTTTGCTCTTCCAAAGACTTTATTAATAGAATTAAAAGGCCACTTATGGAAAGGGAAAAAACATTTGGCAACTCTATGTCAGACTGACACCTGATCTCCATAATCTATAAGGTACTACAAAGTATCAATAAGAAGTTAAATCATTCAATTAAGTGATGGGCAAAGGAGATGGATAGATGTTTCTCTAAAGAGGAGATCCAGGCAGCCAAAAAATGCATGCGGACATGTTCATGATCTTTAGTTATTAAAGAAATTTAAATCAAAACTACAATGAGGTACAATCTCATCCCAACAAGTTTGGCCATGATCCAAAAACCACAAAAGAACAAATGCTGGAGAGGCTATGGAGAAAGTGGAACTCTCCTACTCTGTTGGTGGGGTTGCAAAATGGTCCAGCCTCTTTGGAAAGCAATCTGGCGCTTCCTTAAAAAGCTGAATGTAGATATACCATTTGACCCAGTAATTCCACTGCTTGTAATATATCCTACAGAATCAAGGCCATTCACATCAACTGATACATGCACAAGAATTTTGCAGCACAGTCCATGATAGCAAAAAGGTGGAATCAACCTAGATGCCCAACAGCAGAGGAATGGATAGGTAAACTACAGTATATATACTCAATGGAGCACTATGCTATGATAAAAAAAGGACAAATGTTGTATGAGACCCCTACAATAAGAACTCAAAAACAGACTTATGCATAGAAGAAAAGACTCTTTGATGGTTGCAAAGGAGGGGAAAGAGGGAGGTTGAGGGAAGGAGGGTTTAGATTAGATAGCTGGTAGAAATTTGGTTGGGTGAAATCAGTCACAGCACACATTAGAAACAAGAACAATATTAAGTGGACTTCAACATAACTTGAGTACTCCTCCCATCTTACCCCAATAATGCAAGGACAGAGTAGCAGGGGTGGGGGGCAGAGGACCATGCTCTTAGGCGAAATCAAGGCCAATTGGCACAACTAGCATTTTGTTAAGAGGGCTCTCTGCACCCCACGTTGGTGAGTGGCATCTGGGGTCTTAAAAGCTGCCAAACTGCCATCTGAGGGCACAGCACATGGTCCCAACTCAGCGGGAATGGATACTCACTGAGGACCAAAACGATATCCTAGAAGACAGAGAGACCCACATGAGTGGGTGCCTACATCGAATTGGGACCAGAACAACTCAATGTTGCCTGGAAAGGAAGAACTGAATGGTGCCCAGCCACCACCAGATAGCAGCTATGGAGCTCACAAAGTTGAGTCTCACTGGCAACACAAGAATAAAAAGGGATACACCTTGAGATCACCACTGAAAGACCATAATTGATGGTCCAGCAGCTTTGGGATTCCCCTGGGAGCATGGCCCCTGGCCCTGATGCTGCCCTTGCTCATAAATCATAACGAAGGTGCACTCTTCAGACAGCAATGGATTGGACTTTGTTACACAGAGTGGCCATATGTTGGGTGCACTTTGTGGTTCTGTGCATCTATAGGATATCATACTGCTGATCTCTGGCTGGAGGAAGGGGAGTGGGTGGAGAGGAGGGGAAAGGAGACCGTTGGGAGGATGAGATGGCTATGGAGCAGAGAGGAATAGTGTGCTGTCACAGGCTAGGGAGAGCAGTGAAAGGTGCATATAGGTGGACATGCAAATTTATACGGGAATGTACATTTTTTCTTAGTCATAATAATAACAATAAGAAAGAAATTAATGGAAGAACTCGTGCAGATAATCATTATAAGTATTTTTAAATACATTTGCAAAGAAGTAGGGATCTCCATGTTCCTGAGATATTGTGTGATTTACAACAGTAAAAATTATAACATGAGATGCCTTAAGCAGAAGGAGGCCTTGGTGGTACAAGTAGTTAAGTGTTTGGTTGCTAACAAAAGTCAGTGGTTTGCACCCACCAGCCACTCTCCAAGAGAAAGATGTAGCAATCTTCTCCTGTAAAGATTTACAAGCCTTGGAAACCCTGTGGGGCAGTTCTGCTCTGTCCCATAAGGTCTCTGTTAGTTGTAATCAGCACAACAGCAGTGGACTTGGTTTTTTGACATTTAATTAGAAGTGTCTGTCTGACTTTTGTATCACCTGAAAACGTAATAATAAATACTCTTCAAAAGAATTCTGTTAAAAATATAACTGAAGGAAATGTGACTAGGAAGTATGTGCAGATTCTGTCTTTTTAGTGTGATATACAGCTGAAAACAAATTATTAGGTTGTAGCTATTGTGAGTATTTCTGGGTTCCCTGTGGGTTACTGATATATTCTGTGAAAGGAAGAAAACCAAAAAACCAAAAAAACTAATGCTGGATGTTGAGTGGTTGATATAGAGGTAGCTTATGCTTCTTTCATTCAGCCTCCAGGGTTGGCTGAGGTTGGTGCTCTTGGCCCCAGTCCCTGACAGCTTGACAGGCTTCCTGAGTAAAGATGAGAGTTCTTGCCCCTACCACCCATCCTCTCCAATGCCTATCTCCTGGCTCTGGAGCAAGGTCGTCCACAGGTGAGCACATGCTTTCCTGGTCTACACGGCCGTGGAGTGCTGGTATAGCACCCGCAAGGCAAGGAAGCTAAGGCTGACCTGATCTGCATTCCCCTGAAGGACTTCCGGGCCTCATTGTGCCTGACTGAAAACATTCATCTCCTGTTCATCTCTTGCAGTTACAGAGCTGGCCAATGAAGCCTGAATAGATTCCTTTGTGGACACTGTTTCGTCTTCTCTCAGCCCTGCTCCTATTTCAGCTGCTTTATGTCAACCAGTTCTATACAGAATCAATAGCAATCTAATAGCTTCCACCTCCAACCTGTACGACCAGCTTAGCAACCTAACAGCTTCTACCTCCAACCTGTACGACCAGCCTCCCCAGTACTGCTGAACAAGAGGTCCAACCCTGATATCTGGGGGTATTAACACTCACAGTGACCCTGTGACTGATGGGGGAAGTGAGACCATGGATAAAAGCTTCCTCCTTTTATCTGCCAGGTGCATAGTTCTCAGAAGCACTTGGAGAGGTCCTCAGAAGATCTTTTACAAGTCACCTACAGTGACACCTACTCAAGAATACAAGGTCTGACGATTAAGTTCGTGAACTTGCCACTGTGTGCTTATGTTAGCCATACTGTAGAAACAACTTGGTAAGGTTTCATAACCTTGGTATGTCAGTGTGTCACAGCTGTGCTCATGTCAGTGTGGCGGTGTCTTGCTGTGTGTTGTTCATTATTACTGTTGTTGCAAGTTTTTGTGTACTGTCACGAAAATGTCAGTAAAGAACAAACGTTGCATTTCTAGTTAAACTTGTCAAGAGTGGAAGTGAAATGAGGAACATGTTAGTCCAAGTTTATGGGGATAATGCTGTGAAGAAAATGGCAGTGTAAAAATGGATTAAATGTTGTTTTGAGGGGAGAGAATGTGTAACTGATGTTCAGGGCAGCCGGTAAGGAGCACAGCTGACAAAAATGTTGCAAAAATCTGTAACCACTGAACAGTTAACTAAGTTTACTTTTTGGAGGTGCTGAAAAGGCTACATGAAAAAGTTAGATGAAAATGACCTGAACTTTTTGCCAACAACTCATGATCTTACGTCACAATGATGCATCAGCTCACAGGGCACTGTCTGTGAGGGAGTTTTTAGACAGTAAATAAATAACTGCATTGAGATGCCCTCCCTGCTCACCTGATCTGGCCCCCAGTGACTTTTTCTTGACCCAAAGATACAGCAAATCTTGAAAGGAAGACATTTTGATGGCATTCAAGACATCAATGGTAATACAACCATAGCTCTGATGGCTGTTCCAGAAAGTGTTCCAAAATTGCTTTGAAGGGTGGACTAGGTACTGGCGTTGGTGCATAGCTTCCCAAGGGGAGTACTTTGAAGGTGACTGTAGTGATATTCAGGAACGAGATATGCAGTACTTTTTCTAGGATGAGTTTGTGAACTTAACTGGCAGACTTTGTATGTCTGCATGGTGGCCATGTGCTTTTTGACTTGCCTCATTTCTCTTGCCTGCTCCCTGGGATAACGTTCCCAAATAAACCACTGCATGTGATCTCTTCTCTCAGACTTCACTTTCAGGAGAAGTGGAAAGTCAAGAAGCAAGGACATCTTTCTAAAAGGAAGATGTAATCAGTTGTTAGGTCCCTTGTCACGCCTGCTGGTATAAAAATATGTTTTTTGTGTGTGTCATGAGGAGTATAAGGATGGCATGCTAAATGATAATAAAGCAAAAATCTAGCTTTACCTGCTTCACTGTGATGTGCCGAGCAGCTACAACCAATGTGGACAGTCGCCTGACCTTCTTGGATGATAGAAATAACTTCCCATTTGGGCCCCTTTTAATTTTTCTGTGACTTGCAGCCAAAATCACTGCTAACTGATACAACAGAAAAAAGTAAGAAAACACTGATGGAGCAAAGGTTAAGAACTGTGACTGCCAACCAGAAGATAATGCAGTTCAAATCCACTCCTTGGAAACCCTCTGGGGGTTTTTCTAACAGGTTTTTCTAACCTGTAGCAGACCCAAATCTCCATCTTGGGACTCAAAAACCCATTTATCAAAGTTAAAAACAAAATTTCTTACCTTTTGTAACAGGTTTTTCTACTCTGTCCTGCAGGGTTGCTGAGTCAGAATTCACTCAGTGGCAAAATTGTTCTTTTTCTTCTTGTTGCTGTTGCTCTTGTGACAGTGACTAAAATCTCTATATAACTTTTTTTAAACCTGCGTTTCTTCCTCCCTGTTGAGTGCCTAAGGAAACAGTCTTCCTTCTTTTAATGATTGCAGGTGCTTCATCCAATGGTTTTCTACCTTCCTTTCAGTCTGTCCAACTTTCCTTCTTTATTTACTTACTTTTCAATATTATCTTTAAGAAATAGCCTGGGAAAAATGATGGCACACATTTGGAGTTCTTACATGGCTGCCTTAAGGATTCTGAAATGGCTTTTGTTGTTTACTGAGGCTGTTCCCTATTAAAGGTAACTTCTCTTTGATTGATCCCATTATGAATGCAGTTGCTTACCAGAATGCATACTACAGTGACATGTTACATAACTAATCCTTACTTTAACTATTGTGCCTTATTGAAAATCAGTTCTATTCTATAGAATGAACAAGAGGAAAAAGAACATTTATGTTTTCTAAGTCTGAGTATCTTAATGAACAATTGTTTTAGGATTTCAGCTTTCAGAAACCACAGCAGTGCAGACAGAACCTGCAGTGGTCTCAAGGTACAGTTGCCGACACAGCTAAAAAAAGGAACTGGTTCATTAAATGTGAACTTTTCTTGCTCATTAGGATATTGCCAGATGCGAATGCAGTGTTTTGAAGACAGGCACCTATAAGAAATTTTGTTTTTAACTTTGATGAATGGGTTTTTGAGTCCCAAGATGGAGATTTGTTACAGGGCTTTAAGGAATGGCAGTCCGTTGTATGAGTGTAACTACTGACAATACAGATATCTGAAAATGTCGAGGTGTAGCAGGGTGACCACAGACAAATAAATCCTTAAACCTAAATTTTCATTTTGCAATATTCTCCTAAATGGACTGAATATGAATTTTTTATAAGCATTTCTGCTAAATATTCAGGTAAAGTAATCCACAGTGCCTGATAATGGGTATGAGCAGTAGAGGTAGGACATCGGGTTTGAGGTCAGAAGAACTGAAAGTCTTCATTAACTAAGCCTGTTCTGCTACAGGTTAGGCTACTTCAGCAAGCATCTAACGCCTGGATAAAGGTACCTCCTGCGTCCATGAACTTGACTGGAAGCACTTGTCCCTCCATATGTGATAAGGATCTTTTGAGGATGAACAGGTGAGTTCATATGTGAGCATTTATTTATATATCCCCTTTGTATGGTAGTCACCAATACTGTCTCTCTTGTTATAGTCTATCATGGGAAGTCAATGACACAATTACTGTGTTCATAGAAGCTAAGAACAAGATAAGTCTGTAATTTTTAATATTCGCTTAGTAAATGTACAACCTAGACTCAGGCCAAATTTATCTGACTCAAAAGCCATTTTCTTTCACTCTTTGCTATTTAGTGTATGTATTAGTCATTTTGTGCTGCTGTGATGGAAACACTACAATTGGATGGCTTTAACAGAAAAAAAGTTTATTTTCTCATATTCCAATAGGCTAGAAGTCCAAATTCAGGGTGCCAGCTTTAGCGGAAGGCTTTGCCTTTCGTCTTCTCTGAAGGAAAGTGCTGTGCTACATCAATCTTCTATTGATCTTGAAGCATCTCAGCACAGGGACCTTAGGTGCAAAAGACGTACTCTGCTTCTGGCACTGCTTTCTTCAAATATGAGGTCCTTGTGTTTCTCTGCTTGACTATCTCATCTGTATCTCAGAAGAGACTGGTTTAAGACACTATGCAATCTTGTAGCCCCCATCGACATAACTGCTGTTAATCTGCCCTATTAAATCACAGTGATAGAGTTTATATCACACAGGAAAATCTCATAAAATGGTGGACAATCACATAATACGGGGACTTAGGCTCAGCTAAATTGATACATACATTTTTTTTGTGGACATAGTTCAATCTATGACAGTATAAAATCATGTTGTGGGGAGTCAGTTGGAAATGAGCTCTAATTCCAATTTTATTGATTATTAGTTGCATCTTCAGGTGAATAGCAATATTTTGCCACTTCAGTTTTACCATCTTCCATGTGTTTGGGAGGAGTAAACAATCTTATTCACACAAAGAACTTAATGTAATGCATGTTACATGACAAACACTGTTGTTATTACAGCTGTCATTGACACTTCCGTATCATCACCTTGTCTCGTTTCTGTCCAGGAGAATTGACCCACGTGTGTGACCCGACTCGACGGCACTTGGCTTGGTGTGACCCACTCGGTTATTATATTCTGCACTTCTTGGCTTTGCTTTCGGTTGTATCCACATTTTTTATTTTGATATTGGTCTCATTTTAGAATGTATGTGAAAATTATTTTATGTATTAGTCTAAACCTACTTAAGCTCATTTTAGAATGTTTCTATGATGTTGGAAGCTGTGCCATGGGTATTGAAATACCAGCAGGATCACCCATTGTAGACATGTTTTAGCTTCCAGACTCAGACAGACTAGGAAGAAAGCCCTGGCAATCCACTCCTGAAAATTAGCTTGTGATATGAACTCTATAACTCACAACAGAATGTTGTCTAATATACTGCTGGAGGATGTGGCTCTTGGGTTGTGAGTACTTAAAAGACACAGTGACCAGAACAACGGACTTAGGCATATCAACGATTAAAAAGATGGCGCAGGACTTAAGCAATGTTTCCTTCTGCTGTACATGGGTCAGAGCCCATTTGACAACAACTAACAAGAACAAGGGAAGAGAAATATGCATATAACAATTCCATGGTGGTGTCTTTCCTGTATCATAAACTTATATGCACTTGAGGTATTCTAAATTAACAGATGCTGTCATATCTTAGAACTGTGGCCTAGAATCCATAGCATAGATGTATACTGCAAATATATTAATAAGACAAGATTGGGTTAATTTGTTAGGAGGATGAAGAAATAGGGATAAAGTCAACAAGGCCTCAGTCATTGTTGGATAGCAGAGAACAGTGTGTCTCAGAGCCAGAAAGGGTACTCAGGTAAAAGATAAACTGACAGCAGTGAGACCCAATTTGCAGGCTTTTTGGTGTGTTTAATCTCCATAAGACTTTTGTCAAATTGTGAAGTTGAATAAAGTCACTATATATATATTAAGTGATGTCTATACTCTAGGAGTTGTAATAGTTATTTTAGTATACATTATTAAATATGTTACTTATATGCATAAGTTTCATCAATTAGGTATCTTAATTTTTATTGGAACAGATAATGAAACTGAAATTCAGAAAATCGAGTAACTTGTCTAAGACCCAAAGGTGATAAAGTACACAAATATTTTTGACATTCTTTCTAAATCATCTTATAGCAAAGTCTTTTCTTTAACCACATGTCATATTGCCTCCCTGAGTTGTCGCTCTCAGCTGAACACAGAATTTGCTCAGTGACTGCTAGTCATGATGATGATGACAATGATGATGTAATAATGTTAATAATTGTAATACTAAATAATATATGTTCAGGCTGCCATCAAAGACTGGCTTAGAAGGTAATAGAAATGCGTGTGTGTGTGTGTGTGTGTGTGTGTGTGTGTGCGCGCGTGTAAGAATGAAGTCAGTATTTAGGCATATAAGAACAATTCCAGAATACATTATGGTCTTTTTTCTGCACATACCAAAAAAGGTAAACATATTAACTTTAATAATGTTTAATAGTCTTATATTAAATGCTATATGCAAATGTCGACTGTCACTAGCAGTTGTTCACAAAACTGAAGACCTCAGTGTTAGTATTCAGGGATACTAACTTACAAAAATGGGAAAGCAAGCCAAAGAAAATGTTTGCCCTTACATAAATGTATAAGCATGCTAACTTAGTAATTTTTTATGGGCTAAATAATTCCAAACACTAGTTAGACCTGAAAGTTTCTGTATATAAGCGAGGCTTGTGACCGAAACATATGACTCAGGAGCACTGCTTCTTACCTTCCACCTTTCAGACATGAAGCTTAAGACAAATATGTAGCCCTTCAAGGTTAATTCCCTCATCCATAAAGTTAGCAATCAAAGAAACAAACAAAGGATCTTGGGTCTCTTTATGCTGTGTTTGGTTTTAGTATGCTTCCTTGTCCTGCATGGATTAGGTAAGGCAGCACTTCTTTTGTACAGCAAACTTCCTATAAGGTTGTTTCCTCTGCACTGTCACTAAATACTCCATCTCAACACCATTTGATTTAAAAAATGTGTATTTTTATTCATAATTTCTTTATACTTATATTTATTTATAATTTATACGATCAAGTGAGAGACATGATAACATAATTTTGTAGATGACATAATGTGTTGGCATTGATAACAGATCAAGCAACAAGTCCAACTCTGTAGCTTTGATTTTGTCAAAGCAGGAGAATAACCTGGAAATTTATGTGTCAGTGTCATGAGGAAATGAAGAATGAACCATATGAATACCATAGTACGGTGACTGGGGACTCTGCTGCTACCACCATAGATAAGTAGAGTTACCTACAGCGGCCAGGGTAAGAAATGCACCTGAACAAAAATATTATTTGTGTAGCTAGTCTGTTTTTCAAAAACAACATATCCACGGAGTTTATTGACATAGTTGCAATAGAGGATACAGAAATCTGGAAAGGAGTTCATCCTTTTAAGTCTGTTATCACTATACTGTCATATTTACATTTAGTATTCATCTTTTTAAATAAAATTTATTTTGTTGAGATTACACATAGCAAAACATACACCAATTCAGGTTTCTACATGTACATTTCAGTAACACTAATTATATCCTTCCAGTTGTGCGGCCATTCTCACCCTCCCTTTCTGAGTTGCTGTTCACCTGTTAACATAAGTCTACTGCCCCCTAAAGTTACTAATCTTTCAAGTTGCATTTGTCACTTTGATCCCATACAGCTAGTATTTTTTAAAAGAATCTAATTCTCAAGGCAGACATTTGATTACTAGCTAAGATAGACTGTGGTTTTAGGAAGACTTAGAGGATATTTTTGATTACAAGTTTAAAATTGTCTCAGGGCAGTAATTTCAGGAGTTCATACAGCCTCCACAGCTACAGAAGGTCTGGAGAATTTCACATTTTATTCTGCATTTCCCATCTTTTGATCAGGATTCGTCCATGGAATCTTTGATCACAGTGTTCGGTAACAGTAGGCAGGCACCATCCAGTTCTTCTGGCCTCATAGCAAAAGAAGTAGTTGTTTATGAAGGCGATTAGCCACACATTCCATATCCTTCTATTCCTGATTCTCCTTTTTCCTGTTTCTCCAGGAAAATAGAGACCAGTTTTCCGCCTTGGATGGCCACTTGTAAGCTTTTAAAATGCCAGGGACTATACAATGAACTAGAAGATAGAACAGAGATGTTAAATACTAGTTGACCAATTACCCAGGATATGCTATAAAACCATGATCTAAACCTCTAAACCAAGGAATTAATTTCCACTGAGATTTTTGGTTATACGTAAGCAGACTCAGCAACTACTCTCTCTCTCTCGGTCTTTGTTGTACATATATCACACAACTTTTGCCATTCAACTTTACAGATGTAGAACTTACTGACTGCAATTACTATAACTGATTGTGCAACCCTACTCTTAATCCGTGTGATTTTCTGTCACTCTTATGCCCCCTTTCCTTCTCTCTCTCACCCCTGGTAACCACTAAAAAACTTTGGTCACTATACATTTACCTTTTCTTGTCTTTTTACACTAGTAAGGTCACAGTGTTTGTCCTTTTGTGCTTGACTTACGTAATTTGTGTTGCATTATGTATCAAGACTTCATTTCTTCTACTGGTTGAACAGTATTCCATTATATGTATGTACCACATTTGCTGATCTGTTCATCTATCAATGGGCAGTTAGGTCGCTCCCAACTTTTGTCTATCAAAACCCAGAAAACTCTGAGAGTATGGCCCCTGGACACCCTTTTAACTCAGTACTGCATTCATTCTTGAGGTTCACAATTCAGCCAAAGATTAGACAGGCTTATAACAAAATGAAATTAAATGGACACACCAGCCCAAAAGCAAGGATAAGAAGACAGGAGGAAACAGGAAAGCTGGTGATGAGGTACCCAAATTAAAAAAGGTGAGAGTGCTGACACGTCATGAGGTTGGTAACCAATGTCACAAAACAATATGCACATTAATTGTTCATTGAGAAACTAATTTGTCGTTTAAAACTTCACTTAAAGTATAATGTCATAAAAGGGTGGTGGTAGGGGCAGAAAAGAACACATGTTGGCAAGGATGTGGGAAAATTGGAACCCTTATCCGTCGCTGTTGGGAATGCAAAATGGTATAGTTCTTGTCAAAAGCAATGTGGAGGTTCCTTAAAAAAGCCCCTAAAAACAGAACTGCCATGTAATCCAACAATTCCTTTCCTACATATGTACTCAAAAGACTTGAAAGAAGAAACTCAGAGCCTTGTAGTAATCAGGTTTTAAGAAGCCGTGGAGATCTCACAAAGTGCTGAGAAAAGTGGCAGAGAGGTCTGCAAGCAACAGTGGCTCTCTACTTGTGTAGTGTAGACTTAGGCAGAGACTTCTTGTTTGTCCCTGGAAAGATAAGGCCTGCTTTCTTTATCAAACCTAAGATTTATTCCCTGGCAGGAGAAAACACATTAACATCTTGTTGATAATTTATCTGTTTTCAAGAAAAAAGAAAACAGCAGTTTTCAAATTTGCAGTGAAATTGGAAAAACAGCATATACTGAAAAAAAAAGGCAGAAAGTGTCTGCATAGAAATATTTTTCATATTTCCATTCAGGAGATTCTATTTAGTTTGTAAAAATAAAGGAACAAAACCTTATGTTATCATTTTCCTTCCCTTCTCAATTTTCTTTCCTCTGTAACATTATTTCCTTCTCTGAATTATTCTTCTGGAATCATATTGTTAAAATTAATAAGATTTTATGCTTTCCGTATTTTTAAATGTTTTCGGTGTTAACGTTGTGGTATATAATTTTAATAATTTACACTCTCAATATTTAAATTTGAAAGTTTTTAATTCAATTTTATAGGTTATATTCATTTTTTTCCCTCCTTTTGATTTAAACAAAGAAAGGCTCAGGGTAGCTTTCTAGAATGACTGAAATATATTTTCATTATGCATGTATTTACATAGTCAGTAGTTCAGTTGTAATGGAATGCCATTTGAGCTTTCCTCAAAGCTATAAGATGATGCTGGGTAATAAACAACAGCAACAAATAAAACCAAACCAACTGCTGTTGAGTCAATTCTGACTCACAGCAACCCTGTAGGATAGAGTGGAACAGTCCCACAGAGTTTCCAAGGAATGCTTGATGGGTTGGAACTGTCAGTCGTTTTGGTTGACAACCACAGTACCTAACTACTATGCCACTAGCGTTTCCGTGATATGACTAAATCAGCAAAAACGATATCTCAGATTCCTTTACAGTGCAATGCAATCAGAGATGAATAGCCATTCTGGGCAGCAAAGCTGAGAATCTGTAGATGTGGGAAGAAATATGGGTACTTTTGTTAAACAAAAAATACAAGGCCTGGAGATAATATTTTGTAAGATGTAACCAGTTTATGCAGTGGTCATTAGAGATGAGTTAATTTTTCTCACTGCAATATTCTGATTTGACATCAATGCACTATTCACTTTTATTAGCTTAAGAAGTGCTTTGGGGTAAGGCAAATGACTAAACCTTGTTGGTTTTGAAATTGGCTTCAGATTAAAGCTGTGACAAAACAACTCACATTTCTAACATGAAATTTACAAACACAGTTGCATAGAGAATTAGAGTGGCATGATGTAAAGGTAAAGCTATGTTATATAGCCCATTATTATTAGGCTAGAACAACTACCTTGCTTGGATCTGAAGTCTAATATACTTTGGGAATACCTTTCAACCCTAATGAAGATAGACGGTCTAATCTGAAATAAATTAAGATTTTATAAATCAGCTCTTCTGAGACTAAAAAATGATTTCTTTGAAGACACTGTCTCCATGGCAAGTACTTCATTATTTTCAGCAAGTGTTTTTCCACCTGTATGACAAAAGGACAAAGCTTATTTGGGCTCAACATGTCTTCAAGCACATCAGTTTATACTAAATGAAATTTTCGTGGTTGTACAAGTGGTCTTCAGTATACACGTGCCTGTGGTTTTATATTCAGATTAATTGATATGACCTGATTTCGTGAGGAGAGGATGATGTTGGCCATTGTTGTCTATGGAGCATTCTTTCAGCTCCTGTCCGAGGTAATGTAAAAGGTGTTTCTTCTCACTCTCAAGTGTCTTTTTTGATCCCAAATTGTATCTTCATTCTACATTTAGCCAGCTGCCACTTCTGATAAGAATGCTCTAGGAATTTAAAGCTCCTTTACTTAAAAAGACAGTTATGTCAAACTTGATAAGTAATACCTGGCTGTGCTGTCTATTTCACGTAGAATTTTTGATCTGTTTAACCTGGGGGTAGCTATATTTGTGCACAGATCAAGTTCATGTTACAAATACTTTTTAAAATTTAATTAATTTTACCAAATAAGATTTTCTAAAGAAAATGGATTTATACTGATGTGAGAATATATTGTTCCTATTAAATAATCTAGACAACTCAGATAAATTTAAATTCTACATGTTCGTTAAACAACATCTTTATTTGCTCATGTTTTAAAAGAAGGAAAAAAATGATGTTGATGTATGTACACATTAGGACTTTAATGATGGTCAGAACCCTTTCAGTCCAGCTATCCATACTTTTTACTTCTATGTTTTATTATTGTATCATTAGAAACAGCGTTCATCATTAATGTTGTGAGACCCTGAAAAGTTGTAACTAATTAAACAAATACTGTATTTTATTAGCTGTTAAATCCTAAGGTATTAGAACAATTTCTAAAGAAAAAATTTAAAAGAAATGTTTTAACAGATCATTAAGGAATTTGGTAAACTAGATTATACAGATTTTTGAGAATTGCATTTAATCTGGATTTATATGTCTTGTATATGTGCTTGATAACTAAGATTTGTCATACAAAGCAAATTATTTTTTTCTATGATATGTGATCTGAAGTCATCTGTTTTGTTTATATTGACAGTGCACTCAATGCCTAATTTAATTTATTCTGTAAGTATTTACTAGACGGTTTTCACATTCCAGATACTACTGTAGGTGTTTGGGATGTATCAGAGAAAAACAAACAAAAAATTTCATACTCTCATAGAGTTTACATGTTAATTAGCAGGAGAGAGAAAATTTTCTAAACCAATATATAAACAGTTTTTAAAATTTTACCTTAGATGATAATAAATGCTACATAAAAAGGAAAACTATGTATGCTAGAGGCAGTCAAGTAGAATGGGAGCTATTTAGAGTCAAAAGGAGGTGGCTGTGTTCGTGGACCACTTGCTGACCTGAAAGAGAGGCATTCATTTCCCTCACTGGAGTCCTGACCCTGAGGCTAGTGGTGTTGGGAAGTGGAGGCATGAGCCAAGGCTTCAAGGAAAGAAACTAGACGCTATGGAGTCTGGTCGTGGTGACTCTGTATATGGCGGAGTAGAACTATGCTCCACTGAACTTTCAGTGGCTGATTTTTTGGAAGTACATCACCAGGCATTTTATGGAGGTGCCTGGACTTAAACTTCCATCCTTTGAGAGAGCAGTCCAGCATGTTAACTGTTAATAGCATCCAGGGTACACTGAGTAAAGGAAGGAGTAAAGTGAGTATCTGGGGTGAAGCAGGCCTGGCTTATTTGAGGAACCATAATGTAGACGCCAAGGAAGAGCAGGGATGTTGCTCTGTGTGTGTGTGTGTGTGTGTGTGTGTGTGTGTGTGTGTGTGTGTGTGTGTGTGTGTGTATGTGTGTCTGGATGCCCAAGACTAATCCATTGTTCATTGATTCACTAGGATGACTCACATACTAAGCATGTAATCATACTCGTGACTGTAGTTTACTGTAGCAGAAGGATGCATAAAAGAACTAGAACTAACTTCAGAAGGGAAAAGCCTTCTGAAGCAAAGTCAAGGGGAAAACCAGGCACTAGCTTACAAGTGTCCTGTTGTAGGGAGGCTATACAAGACATGAGCCATTTAGTTTGCTTGAATAGTATCAACAATTGTAACTTTTTAATTTTTCTTTTTGCTATTACTGTTGTAAAATTATATATGAAACACTGTTTTTTCCATTTTGTTCTTTTTATTCTTCCTGATATCCAGTTTAGTGACATTAATTACAGTAGTTAACTTGTGTAACCATTGTGCTTGTTGTTAGCTGCTATCAAGCTAATTTTGACTCGTAGTGACCCTATGCCCGGTCCCGAGCCACCCTTATAATCGTTGCTATATTTGAACTCATTGTTGCAGCCGCCGTGTCGGTTCATCCCTTCCTCTTTTACACTGACCCTCGATTTACTAAGCGTTACGTCCTTCCTCCGGTACTGATCTCTCCTGATAATAGGTTTCAAGAATGTGAGATGAAGTCTTGTCATCCTCACTTCTAAGGAACATTCTGGCTTTACTTCTTCCATGACAGACTGGTTTATTCTTCCGGAAGTCCATGGTATATTCAATATTCTTTGTTGTTATTCATTGAGTGAATATATGTCAACTTGGCTGGCTGTGATTTTCGGTATTATGCAGTTGTCCTTCATTTTGTAATCTGATATAATTTGCCCATGTGTTGTAAATCCTAATCTTTGCCTGTGGTTACTGAGGCCGTATTAGGTTGTGTTAAAGAGTATCAGGGGGAATGTAATACCCTTATTCAGGTAATAATACTGATCCAATGAATAGGATGTTTCCCTGTGGTGTGGTTTGACTGACATTTTATTTTACAAGAGATAAATGGGAGAGAAAGGAGCAAAGAGACAGGGGCCTCATACCACCAGGAATGAGGAATGCCCTTTGGACTTGGGATCCCTGTGTTAAGAAACTCCTATGCCCAAGGAAAGATTGAGGACAAGGACCTTTCCCAGGGGCTAACGGAGAGAAAGCTTTCCTCTGAATTTGAACTTTTGCCTCTTAGGTTACGAGAAAATAAATTTGTTTGTTAAAGCCATCCACTTGTGATGCTTCTGTTACAGTAGTGCTCGATAACTAAGACATTTGCCCACACTGTAGTTCAAATTCATCAATTCATTTACGGTCTTCCTTATTCATTGTCCAGCTTTCTCATGCATGTAAAACAAACCTAGTGCCATCAAGTTGATTCCGACTCATAGCAACCCTATGGGACAGAGTAGAACTGTCCCATAGAATTTCTGAGGAGTGCCTGGTGGATTTGAACTGCTGACCTTTTGGTTAGCAGCCACAGTACTTAACCACTACACCTCCAGGGTTTCCAGTGAGACATTTGAAACTACCGTGGCTTGGGTCAAGTTCTTAGTTCTCAAAGTGCCATCTTTCTAACACTTTAGAGTTCTTTTGCAGCAGACTTCCCAATGTAATACGTTGTTTGAGTTCTTGACTGCTGCATCTGTGGGCCTCATTTGTGGATCCAAGTAAAAAGAAATCCTTGACAACTTTAACACTTTTGGTTTCATCATGATATTTCATATTGGTCCAACCATTACATTTCGTTGAAGCCAATTTTCTTATCACTGCAGACATATTCTCTGTTTCCCAAATAATGATTCTTTCACTTCCCATTGCCATCCCTGGTAACCACTAGTAACTGTTGATTTTATGTATTTAGCTATTCTTGTCATTTCATGTAAGTGAGACTATACAGTTGCTCTTTTGTGATTGATTTACTTCACTCAGCATAATGTCTTCATGATTCACCTATACTGTACTGTATATTATAACCTCATTTTTCTTTAGAGTTAAGTCGTATTCCACAGCAATGGACACTTAGATTGTTTCCAGCTTTTTGCTATTGTGAATAATGCTGCAGTGAACACTGGTGAACATATGTCTGTTCTTGTCATTGTTCTGGGTTACCTAGGGTATATATCTAGAGAGGAATTACTGGGGAGGTTGTCTTAGTTATCTCATACTGCTCTAACAGAAATATCACAAGTGGATGTCTTTAAGAAAGAAAAGTTTATTCTTACACAGTCCAGTTGGCTACAAGCCCAAATCCAGGTGCCAGCTCCAGGGGAAGGGTTTCCCTCTTTCTTGGCGCTGGAGGAAAGTCCTTGTACCACATTAGTCTTTCTCTAGTCTGAGAACATCTCATTGCAGGAGCCTCTGGTCCAAAGGATGCCCTCTGCTCTCAGTGCTGCTTTCTTGATGGTATGAGGTCCCCAAACCTCTCTGCTAGCTTCTTCCCTTTATATCTCAAGAGACTGCCTGAAGACACAGAACAGTCATACATGTTGCATCCTGCCCCATCAACACAATTGCTGTCCATCCTTCCTCATTAACATCATATGGACAGGGTTTGCAGCACAGACAATACTGGGAATCATGGCCCATCCAAATTTCTACACACACTTTTTCTACACACACAGTTCAATCCATGACAGAGCTGTAGTTATAAATTTTTGTGGAAACTCCCACTGTTGTCCAAAACGCTTACAGTATTTTACATTCATACTAACAGTGGATAAGGGTTTCAATCTCCCTGTAATCTTATCAACGTTTGTTATTTTCTGTTCTTCTTTCTTTCTTTTTTTTTTTTTTATCATTGTCATTCTAGTAAGAGGAAGGATATATCGTGGAGTTTTGATTTGCGTTTCTCTAAACGGCTAATGACACTATACATATTTTCATGTGCTTGTTGGGCACTGGAATACCTCTTTGAGAACTGTTTATGTTTTTTGTCCTTTTTTCCAAATTGTGTTATTTCTCTTTTTGTTGTCAAATTATAGAAATTTTGTTTATTTTTTGGATATTAGACCTTTATTGGATATGTGATTCCCAAATAATTTTCAGTCAGTACGTTGTCTTTTTGCACCTTTGGTTAAAGTCTTTTTTAAAAAAAAAAATTTCATTGTGGTTGAGTGAAAGTGCACAACCCAAATTAAAGTTGCTTGCCTGCCTATCTGAAGCTCCTTCTGTTCTTCTTGCCTGGTGAAAGCATACTCCCCCTTTTTGTTCTATATATGACATATTGTCTTAATCTCCTGTCCCCTCCACTCTACCCTCTCCTCTCCTTCTAGTGAGATGCCAGTAGGAAAGCATCCTATAGATGCATAGAACCATAAAGTACATATGCCTTATGGTCACATTGTGTCCCATGTCCAGTCCATTCCTGTCTAAAGAATTGATCTCAATAATGTTTTCTGGTCAGGTGCAGCAACAGGCCTAGGGGACATGCTCCCAGGGGAACCCCCAGGCTGAGAGACTATTGTCTCTTAGTGGAGTTCTTAAAGTGCTTCCCTGTTTTTCCATTGTTGCTGTTGGAACTCAACATTGTGTGCCCCATGAAGGCCATCTTTGGTGGTGGCCAGACACCATCTGGTTCTTCTGATCACGTGTTGATATAGTCACCCATTTACATAGATCCTTCTGTCTGTTAGGCTCTTTTCCCCTTGTGTCTTTGTTGTTCTTAGTGATTGCCTGTTCCAGCTGAGTTGGGAATATTTGGTGTACCTCAGATGGCAGCTTGCTAGCTTTTAAGACCCCAGACACCACTCACCAATATGGGATACAGAAGACTCTCTTAGCAACAGGCTAGTTATGCTGATTGGCCTCGATGTCCCCTGAGAGCATGGTCCACCCCGACTACTCTATCCTTGCAATACTGGGTTAGGATTAGAAGAGTTTTCAGGTTATGTTGAAGTCCAGTTAAATTGATCCTCTTTCCAAAGTGTGCTGTCACCGATTTAACCCAACCAAATTCCTATCAACTATCTAACTTATAACCAACACCCTCTCTCCCTCCCTTGCAGCCATCAAAGAGTCTTTTCCTCTGTAAGTAAGTCTATTTTCAAGTCCTTATGGTAGGGTCGCCATGAGTCAGATCCGACTCGATGGCACTTGGCTGGCTTTTGCTATGGTAGGGGTCTCATACAATATTTGTCCTTTTGCCACTGACTGATTTCTCTCAACATAACATCTTCCAGTTGAAACCAGGTTATGAGATGCTTCCTAAAATCATTATCTTTTATCATTGCATAGTGTTCTGTTGAGTACACATAACATGGTTTGCTTATCCATTCATCTATTGTTGGGCATCTGGGTTGATTTCCTCTTTTAGATATTGTGGACTGTGCTGCAATAAACATTTGGATGCGTGTATCTGTTGGTGTGATTGCCCTTGATTGTGTAGGACATATTCTGAGCAGTGGGCTTACTGGATTAAATGGTATATCTATTTTCAGGTTTTTAAGGAAACATCCAGTTGCTTTCCATAGAGGTCATGCAATTTTGCAATCCCACCAGCAGTGTACGAGAGATCCAGTTTCTCCACAGCCTCTGCAGTATTTGTTGTTTTGTGTTTTTTACATCATGGCCAGCCTTGTTAGGGTGAGATGGTGTCTCATTGTACTTTTGATTTGGATTTTTCTAATAGCTAATGACTGTGAACATTTCCTCATGTGTTTTTGGCTGCTTGGATGTCTTCTTTGGTGAAGTGTCTGTCCATCTCCTTTGCCCATTGCTTAATTATGTTACTTGTCTTTTTCTTATTGACAATTTGTAGTACTTTGTAGATTATGGAGATCAGATGTTGGTCTGACATGTAGTTGCCAAATTTTTTTTCCCATTCTGTAGGTGGTCTTTTAATTCTTTTGAGAAAGTCTTTGGATGAAAAAAAGTATTTGATTTTTAGTAGTTTCCATTTGTCTAGGGTCCATGTCCTCAAGGGCCCCTCTAGGAGATCTTAACGTTAGGTCTGGTTTTTTGTAAGAGTTCTAGATTTGCACTCCCAATTTTCTCCTGCTATGTCATGGATTCTATGTTGTGTTCCCTGTTAGGGCAGTTATTGATGGTAGCCAGGCACGATCTAGTTCTTCTGGAGTCCTGCTGATGTGGTTGTCCAATCAAATGGCCCTCCTCTCTCTCCTAGGCTCGTATTTTCCTCTTGTCTTTGGTGTCCTTCATTATCCTCTGCTTTGGTAGACTGGAACCAGTTGAGGTTACTTAGATGGCAGCTTTCTTGCTTTAAAAACTCCAGATGCCACTTACCAGAATAGGATGCAGAACATTTCCTTAAAAAAAATAAAGATTTAGCTATGCCAGTTGACCTAGATGTTTCTTGAAACCATGGTTCCCAGATTCCTTTCTCTTCTACTCTGACCTTTAAAATGTTGGGTTTTATTTAGGAAACCTCTTAGCTTTCAGTATAGTCTGGCAGTGTTAATCTCCCTTTTACTGCATACTATCATGTCACGTCCTTCATTTTACTCAATTTCCATATACTGTCAAATCTGTGAATACCTCTCTACCTCCCTCTCCTTCCTTGTAGGCATCAATTATTTTCGTTGGTGCTTAAACCTTTTCTTCAGTCCTTATAATAATGGTCTCATGCAATATTTGTCCTTTTTCACCTGACTAATTTCACTCAGCATAGTGTCTTCCAGATGAAACCATATTATCAGATATTTTCCAGTGTTGTCATTGTTCTTTACCATTGCATGGTATTCCATTGTGTGAGTATATCATAGTTTGGCTTATCCATTCATCTATTGATAGGCAACCAGATTGATTCCATTTTTTTTGCTATTGTGGACAATGCTGCAATAAACATTGGTGTGCATGTAACTATTCATGTCACAGCACTTATTTCTCTGGGATGTATTCCAAGGAGTGGGATTGCTGGATCATATGATGTTACTATTTCTAGCTTTTGAAGAAAGTGCCAAATCAGTTTCCAAAGTGGTTGCACCGTTTTACATTCCCACCAGCTGTGTAGAAGAGTTTTAGTCTCTCTACCACCTCTCCAGCCTTTAATGTTTTGTGTTTTTTAGATTAGTATCAGCTGTGTTGGGGTGAGATGATATCTCATCATAGTTTTGATTTGGATTTCTCTAATGGGTAAGGATTGTGAGCATCTCCTCATGTATCTTTTATCTATCTGGATGCCTTCTTTGGTGAAGTGCCTGTTATGTCCTTTGCCCATTTTTAATTGGGTTATTTGACTTTTTCCTGTTGAGCTTTTGTAATACCTTGCAGATTATGGAGATTAGCTGCCAATCAGATTCGTGGTTGCCATTTTTTTTTTCCTAGTCTGTAGGTAGTCTTTTCAGTTTTTTGGTGAGGTCTTTGGATGAGCATAAGTGTTTGATGTTTTAGGAGTTTCCTGTTATCTATTTTCTGTTCTGCTGTTTGTGCAACATTAGTAACATTTCGTAGTCTATTTACGTTATTTATTAGGGCTCCCAGCATTGTCCCAATTTTTTCTTCCATGATCTTTGTTATTCTACATTTTATATTTAGGTCTTTGGTTCACTTTAAGTTAGTTTTTGTGCGTGGTGTGAGATATGGGTCTTGTTTCATTTATTTGCACATTTATATCGAGTGCAAAACTGTGTTTTCCCTGGTTTGTGAAGTTGTGCCTTTGTCAAATATCAGCTGTTCATAGGCAGATGATGTTATATTTGGACTCTCTGTTCTGTTCCAGTGGTGTGTGTATTGTTTTATTACCAGTACTGGGCAATTTTGACTACCATGGCAGTATAATGGGTTCTAAAATCAGGTAATGTGAGGCCTCTCACTATGTTCTTTTTCAGTAATGCTTGACTTATCCAAGGTTCTTCCCTTTCCATATGAAGTTGATGATTTATTTCTCCATCTCATTAAAAGATGCCTTTGGAATTTGCACTGCATTTGTAGTGCATCTGTAGGTCATTTTCCCAGTGTTGAGTCTTGCTATCCATGAGCAAGGTAGGTTTCTCTAATTATATAGGTCTCTTTTCATTTCTTGCAGTAGATTCTTGTAATTTTGTTTATATAGTTCTTTTATATCTATGGTTATAATTACTCCTAGGTGTTTTATCTTCTTGAGAGTTATTGTAAATGATACTGAATTGGTAATTTTGTCTTTGACAGTCTGTTGGTGTAAAGGACTCCTACTGACTTATGTGTATTTTTCTTATATTTCTATTTGTTGCAGTAGTTTTCTTTGGTTGTTGTTGTTCATTCTTTAGGGTTTCCTGCAAATAGAGATAGCTTTACTTCTTCTTTACTGTTTTAGTCAGCTAGTGCTACTCTAACAGAAATACCAAGAATGGATGACTTTAACAAGAAAAGTTGATTCTTACTCAGTCCGGTAGGCTACAACTCTGAACTCAGGGTATTTGCTCTAGAGGAAGGCTATCCCTCTTTGCTGGCTCTGAAGGAAGATCCTTATGTTGCATCAGTCCTTAAGGAGCATCTTGGTGCAGAAAACTTGGGTCTGAAGGATGAGCTCTACTCCCAGTGCTGCTTTCTTAATGGTATGAGGTTCCCAACTTTCTGCTTACTTCCTTTCTTTTTACCTTTTGTAGGATGAAAAGGTAAAAGGTAGTATAAGCCACACTCCAGGAAGACTCCCTTTACATTGGAAATGGGAGATGACCTTAGGAACAATGTTACAGTCCCACCCTAATCTCTCTAACATAATCCACTCTACTAACCATAGGCAGAGATCAGGATTTATGGCACCAGAAAATCATAAAATGGAGGGCAATCACAAAATACTGGGAATCATGGCCTAGTAAAATTGCTATGCACATTTTTGGGGGACAAAATTCAATCCACTGAATTTACCATTTAATGCCCTTTATATCTTTATTTTGCTAGAGCACTCTGATGACAACCTCCTGGACAATGTTGAATAAGAGTGGTATCAGTGGGCATCCTTGTCTGGTTCACATTTTCAAGAGGAATGCTTTCAGTCTCTTTCTATTTAAAATGATGTTGGTTTAGCGCAGACAGATGCTCCTTATTGTGTTGAGGGATTTTCCTTCTGTTCCTATTCTGTTGAGAATTTTTTCCATAATTTTTTAATTTTAATTTTTTTATTATGATTGAATGAAAATGCACATTCCCATATAAACTGCATGCCCACCTATATGCAGCTACCACGGCTCTCCCTGCCCAATAACAGCACACTCTTCCTCTCTGCTCCACACATCTTACCCTCCAAACAATCTCCTATCCCCTCCTCTTCACCCACTCCCCCTTATCCAGTAAGAGGTCAGCAGGATGACATCCTATAGATGCATAGAGCCGTAAAGTGTAAACATGATATGGTCACTCTGTGTCACCAAGTCCAATCCATTCCTGTCCAACAGTTGACCTCCATTATGATTTATGGACAGGGGCAGCATCAGGACTAGGGGCCATCCTCCCAGGGGAATCTCGAAGCCCCTGGAACATCAATCGCAGTCTTTCAGTGGAGATCTCAGGGTGCACCCCTTTTTATTCTTGTGTTGCCAATGAGACTCAAGTTTGTGAGCTCCATCACGGCTGTCACTGGCGGTGGCTGAGCACCATCCAGTTCTTCCCATCACAAGTTGATGTAGTCACCCAGTGATGCGGGTCTCTCTGTCTTCTGTGTTCTCTTTTGCCTGTGTCATTTTGGTCCTTGGTGATCATCCATTCCTGCTAAGTTGGAACCATTTGCTGTATTGTCATATGGCAGCTTGGCAGCTTTTAAGACGCAAGACGTCACTCACCAGTGTGGGGTGCAGTGGGCTCTCTCAGCAAAATGCCAGTTGTGCCAGTTGGCCTCAGTTTCCCCTGAGAGCATAGTCCCCGGACCCTGCCCAGGCTACTCTGCCATTGTGATATTGGATTAAGATGGGAGGAATAATCATGTTATGCTGAAGTACAGTTAATATTGATCTTCTTTCTAATGTCTGCTGTTTCATATTTCACCCAAGTTTCTATCAACTATCTAATCTAAACCCCCCCCCGCCTTCCCTCCATCCCCACCCTTGCAGCCACTGAAGAATCTTTTCTTCTATTCATGAGTCTGTTTTTAAGTTACCATAGGGGTCTTATACAATATTTGTCCTTTTGTCACTGACTGCTTTCACTCAACATAATGTCCTTTGATTGAAACCAGGTTATGAGATGTTTCCTGAAATCATTGCTGTTCTTTATCATTGCATAATGTTCCATTTAGTATAGATACTAATAGTATATCTATTCATTCCTCTGTTGTTGGGCATCTGGGTTGATTCCATCTTTTTGCTATTGTGGACTGTGCTGCCATAAACATTCATGTGCATGTATCAGTTGATGTGAATGGCCTTGATTCTGTAGGATATATTCTGAGCAGTGGAATTACTAGGTCAAATGGTATATCTGCATCAAGCTTTTTAAGGAAGTGTCAGCTTGCTTTCCAAAGAGGTTGCACCATTTTGCAATCCCACCAACAGTGTGGGAGAGTTCCACTTTCTCCACAGCCTCTCTAGCATTTGTTATTTTGTGTTTTTTGGATCATGCCAACCTTGCTGGGGGGAGATGATGTCTCACTGTAGTTTTAATTTGAATTACTTTAGTAGCTAATGATCGTGAGCATGTTCGCATGTATTTTTTGGCCGCCTGGATCTCCTCTTTAGTAAAGTGTCTGTCCATTTCCTTCGCCCATCAATTCATTGGATGATTTATCTTTTTCTTGTTGATATTTTGTAATACCTTATAGACTATGGAGATCAGGCATGAGTCTCATATATAGTTGTCAAATATTTTTCCGCATTCTGTAGGTGGCCTTTAATTCTATTAATAGTCTTTGGATGAGCAAAAGTGTTTGATTCTTGGTAGTTCTCATTTATCTGTTTTCTCTAGTTTGTGATTTGTTTGACAGATTTTGAAGTCTGTCTATGTTGTGTATTAAAATGTCCATTACTGTTCCTACTTTTTCTTGGATGAGCTTTATCATTTTACATTTGATATTTATGTCTTTTATCCAGTTTGAGTTGGTTTTTGTATAAGGTGTAAGATATGGATTTTGCTTCAATGTATTGTATATGGATATCCAATTTTGCCAGCACCATTTGTTGAAGAGAGAGTTTTTTCCCCAGTTTAATGTCTTATGGCCTTTGTCGAATATCAGCTGTCCCTTGGCAAATGGTGTGAGTTCTGGGGTCTCGATTCTGTTCCATTGATCTATCTGTCTCTTTTTGTACCAGTACTAGGCTGTTTTGACTACTGTGGCAGTGCAATAGGTTCTAAAGTCAGGTAGTGAAAGGCCTCCCAGTGGGTTCTTCATCAGTAGTGCTATACTTATTCAGGGCTTCTTTCCTTTCCAAACAAAGTTAGTAATTTGTTTCTCCATCTCATTAAAAAAGTCACTGGAATTTGTATTGGGATTGCATTACATAAGTAGATTGCTTTGGGTACAATAGACATTTTCACAATGTTAAATTTTCCAATTTATGAGCAGGGTAGATGTCTCCACTTATGTAAGTCTCTCTTAGTTTCTTGTAGTAAGGACTTGTAGTTCTCTGTAAAGGTCTGTTATTTTTATGGTTAGATTTAGCCCTAGATATTTTATCTTCTTAGGGGCTATAGTAAATGGTATTGATCTGGTGATTTCTTCCTTAATAATCTTGTTGTTGGTATAAAGGAATCCTACTGATTTACTCATGTTTCTCTTGTATTCTTAGACTTTGCTGAACTCTTCTATCAGTTTGAGCAGTTTACTTAGGGATTCTTTAGGATTCTATACATATACAATCATATCATTTGCAAATAGGAACATTTTTTGTCTTCTTTGCCAATGCAAATGTGCTTTATTTCTTGATCTGGTCTAATTGCTCTGGCTAGAACTTCTAGCACAATGTTGAATAGGAGTGGTGAAAGTGGGCATCCTTGTCTAGTTCCTATTCTCAAGGGAAACTCTTTCAGTCTCTCTCCATTCAGGATGACATAGGCAGTTGGCTTTGTATAAATGGCCCTTATTTCACTGAGGAATTTGCCATCTATTTCTATTTTGCAGAGAGTTTTTAGCATGAATTGGTGTTGGACTTTATTAAATGTCTTTTCTGCATCAATGGACAAAATCAGGTGATTCTTAGCTTTTGTGTTATTAATGTGGTTAATTACATTAATTGTGTTTCTGTTGTTGAACCAGCCTTTACAACCCTGGTATGAATCCGACTTGATCATGATGGATTAGTTTTTTGATATGTTGTTACAGTATTGGCAAGAATTTTGTTGAAGATTTTTTACATCTAGATTCATGAGTGATGTGGTCTTTAGTTCTCCTTTTTGGTTGGGTGGTTGGGTCTTTCCCTGGCTTTGATACCAGGGTTCTGCCGGCTTCATAGAATGAATTTGGGAGTATTACATCCCTTTCTATACTGCAAAATAGTCTCAGTAGTATTGGAGATAACTCTTCTCTAAGAGCTTGACAGAATTCTGTGGTGAAGCCATCTGGGCCCAGGCTTTTTTTGATTGGCAGTTTTTGTATGACTTTTTCAATCTCTTCCTTTGTTATGGGTTTATTAAGTTGTTCTGCTTCACCTTGTGATCATTTTGGTAGGGGATATGAATCAAGGAATTTGTCTGTTTCCTCTAGGTTTTCCAGTTTGTTGGAGTATAGTCTTTCATATTATTCTCTTATGGATATTTTTTATTTCTGTTGGATCTGTTGTGACAACTCCCTTCTCATTTCTTATGTGGGTTATTTGTTTCCCTTCTTGTTTTTCTTAGTAAGTTTAGCCAGTGGTTTGTCAATTTTGTTGATCTTTTCAAAAAACTAGCTTTTGGCTTTTTCAACTTTTTCAATTGTTGTATTATCTAATTCATTTAGTTCTTTTCTAATCTTTATGATCTGTTTTCTTCTGGTGCCTGAGGGGGTCCTCTGTTACTCTATCTGCACATGATCAGACTGTAAGGTTAGTTCTTTGATTTAATTTCTTTCTTCCCTCCTGATGTGTGCACTTATGGAGATAAGCTGATCTGTGAGGGCTGCTTTGGCTGTATCCCATAGGTTCTGGTAAGAAGTGTTTTCATTCTCATTGGAATCCATAAATTTCTTTATTTCATCCTTGATTTCTTCTATAACCAATGGCTTTTTGAGCAAGGTGTTCAGTTTCCAAGAGTTCTACTTTCTATTTTTTTTTGTGCTATTGATGCACTTGGCTGGCTTCAACTTTTATGGCTTTATGATCTGAGAAGGTACTTTGCATTAATTCACTAGTATGGGTCTTGCTGAGAACTGCTTTATGTCTTAATACACGGTCTATTCTGGGGAATGTTCCATGTGCACTGGAGAAGAAGGTGTAGTTGTCCACTGATGGATAGAAAGTTCTGTATATGTTCATGAGGTCTAGTTGGTTAATTGCAGTAATCAGGTCTTCTGTGTCTTTATTGGCTTTTTTCTAGATGATCTGTCCAATATTGAGAGTGGAGTGTTGAAGACTCCCACTATTATTGTAGAGTGATCTATTTCCTTTTTGAGTGTAGTCAGTGTTTCTTTGATGTATTTAGATGCTCTATTATTGGGTGCATAAATATTTAATATTGCTAAGTTCTGCTTGCTTATTAAAACTTTCAGCAATACATAGTGTCAGTCCTTGTCCATGATGGTGGATTTTACATTAAAGTTGATTTTATCTGAAGTTAGAATCATCACATCTGCTTTTCTTTGTGTATTGTTAGCTTGATATATATTCTTTGATCCTTTAATTTTCAGTTTGTTCATATCTTTAAGACTCAGTGAGTTTCTTATACGTACCATATGGATGGTTCATGTCTTTTGATCCAAGATGTCCCTCGATGTCTCTTTACTGGAGCAGTCAGACCATTCACATCCAATGTAATTATTGAAAGGTATGTATTCAGTGCTGCCATTGTGATATGTTTATTTCTGTGTTCATATTTTCTGTGTTCTTATTAATCTATTCTGTGACATTCTTCGTTGTGAGTTGATTTTTCACCTATTTTGGGGTTGGTTTTGTGGTTGTTGAGACTCCTGTAGTATGTTTCTTGATTTGATATGTTGGATATTTTTTGTGCTTTATGGCTGCCCCTATGATCCCTCTTAATAAACTATGTATAATCCCAATTTCAATTACTAGCATTCTTATCAACTTCCTCTTCATCTGGAAGGACTATAATGACTTTAGTACATCTCTCTTTTTAATATGATGACATCATAGTTTTCATGATATGATCACTGGATTATTTCTTTCACTATTTTAGCTTTGATTGAGTTTGCAGCTTTCCCTAACTGGGTAGGATTCTTGGTGATGTATCCTATATTTGCTTCTAAAATATAAAGTTAGTGGTTTTGTTCTTTTAAGACAAGAGAGTTTCTCAGCATTTCTTGTAGCTTTGGTTTGGTTTTTACAAAGTCTCTGAGCTTCTGTTTCTCTGCGAATGTCTTGATTTCATTTTCATATTTGAAAGATAGTTTTACAGGATCTATAATTCTTGGCTGGAGGTTCTTCTCCTTCAAGACTTTGAATGTGTCATTCCACTGTCTCCATGCCAGCATTGTTTCTGCTGAGAAATCCAACAAAAACCTTCAGGATTTCCCTGTCAATGTTAGCTTTGTTTTGAGTCTTGCTGCTGTTAAGTTTCTACTTGTGTTTTATTTTGTTAAGCTTGATTATAATATGTCTTGGTGTCTTTCTTTTGAGATCTGTATCAAGCAGCATTCGATATGCATCTTGGATATCTATATTCTCTTCTTTCATAATTTCTGGGAAGTTTTCTGTCAGCACTCAACCTCAATACTCTCTGTGTTCTCAGGTGTCTCGCCCTGTTCAGAACTCCAGTTAATCGAAGATTGTTCCTCTTAATAGAGTCTCACAGACTTCTTAATATTTCTTCATTTTTCTTGTTTCTTTTTTCTGATTTCTCCTCATAGATGCTGAACTTAGTAGCTCTGTCTTCCAAGTCAGAAAGTCTATTTTCTGTTGGTTCTGTTTTGTTTTCTTGGCTTTGAGTTGAAGTTTCTATGTCTTTGATTTTGTTCTTGATCTGTTTAATTTCCGAATACTGATGTTCCATCAGATCGAACAGCTTGCTTAATTTTTCGTTTTGCTCTGCTGCATTTTATATAAGGTCTAAGAGGTCTCTCTATATAATTCTTTTGTATTCACCTTCTGATAATTTCAGAAAAGCTTCTTTGTCTGGGAAGTTGTGAGGTGGTTTCTTTTGGGGGCCTTCTCATGCCATGGGTGATTTCTGGGTTACTGCCTTCTCCAATGTTTGTTGCCTTTTGTGCTTCACGTGGGTCAGTAGAGGCTGGGAGAGATGCTGTGAAGATGGACCACAGTTGTTTCTCTAGGACATTTTAAAATGAGAAGTAAAAAGTATTTGAGAACTTCCAAAGTCAGTCAGGTTTTCAGGTGTATATGCCCCACTTCCCAGCTGGCAAAGTAAGCACCTCTGTATTGAACCCCAGATGTTATAAAGTAGTTGAAAATGCAGAAAGGCTACTGTCCTGCTGGCCTCTGCTGTTGGGCCCCAGCTGTAGGTGACATTGCGTAGAATTCTGCTTTTCTGCCAGAAAAGTGCTCTGCTCCAGGCAGGTGCTGCTTCCTAGCCCAGGAATTACATCCAGCTGAGACCTCTGTAAGGGCATCTCCACCTCTCAGTGGAACAGATCATGTCATGCACAAGCTCACCACCTGGCTGGATCCAGACTTCTCTGTCAGAGGCACGAAGAGAGGCCAAAAGTGCCGAGGTGCGCAGAGTCCACAGACTTTGTTGCCAGGTCCTAGCCCTAGGTGACACTGTGTAAAATACTGCTTTTCTGTTGGAAAAGTACTCTCCTCCTGGTAGTTCCTGCCTCCCAGTCTAGGAATTAAGTTAAGATTGGGCCTCTATATGGGTTTATCTGCCACAGAATGGAACAATATGGCATCTCACAGAAGCTCGGTGCCTGCATCCATAGAAGCTATGGTAAAAGAGAGACCAAAAGTGCTGAGATGCACAGAGTCCAAAGCTGGAGTCTCAAAATACAGCAATTACACCTGCTGATACCAGTAGCAGTATGTCTGAGGTTAGTTGCTAGTCAAGTCCCTTCTCCATCAGCCATCTAAGATAGAGAAAAAAAGTTAAAATGGTGAGTTACCTTTGGTCTGTGAAAGCCAGCTGTTGCGAAGAGCAGGCTCAGCAAAAGAGAGGAGGTTTTCCGTCCAGTGGTGTGAAGTCCACATTAACTGCCCTATGCTGTGTCCTAGGGTTCACTAGGTGTCCAGAAGCCTCCATTTAACTATCAATTCAGGTCTTGGTTTCCAGAGGGATTCAGGAAGACGTGTGTTTAGTCTGCCATCTTGACCCCACCCCCATGTAAAATCTTGACTGTTTTTTTTTTTATTGACATACATATATTTTTTATTATGACTGAGTGAAAATGTACATTCCTGTATAAACTTACATGCCCACCTATATGCAGCTTCCACTGCTCTCCCTGCCCAGTGACAGCACACTATTCCTCTCTGTTCCATACATGCCTCATCCTCCCAACAGTCTCCTTTTCCTTCCTCTCCACCCACTCTCCTTCTTCCAGCCAGAGGTCAGCAGGATGATATCCTTTAGATGTATAGAACCATAAAGTACATCCAATATGGTCACTTTGCATTACCAAGTCCAATCCATTTGTGTCTGAAGAGTGGACCTTCATTATGATTTATGGACAAGGACTGCATTGACTGTTCTCTTTATGTTATTTTTGTTTGTTTGTTTGAGCCTAGCTGCCTTTAAAGTCTTCTCATCTTCTTAAGTTTTGTTAAGTTTGATTATACTATGTCTTGGTGTCTTTTGGGGTCTACCTGTGTGGAGCTATATGAGCATCTTAGATAGATATGTTCTTGTTTTTCATGAAATCAGGGAAATTTTCTGTCAACATATCTTTAACAGTTGTTTCTGTTTTCTCTTATGCCTTCTCCTCCATTTTGGTGTTCCAGTCATTCATAAGTAATTCCTCTCGATAGAGTCCTACATAACTTTCAGTGATTCTTCATTTTTCAAATTTCTTTTATCTGATTTTTCTTCATATATGCTTGTGTCAGTTGCTTTATCTTCAATCTGACTAATTCTGCATTCCATTGGCTTAATCCTGCTCCTTTGACTTTCTACTGAGTTGCCTAATTCTGTAGTTTTATTGTTAATCTGTTGAGTTTCAGGTCATTGTTGCTCAAATATTTCTTGTAGCCTGTTTAATTTTTCATCATGCTTGTCTCGCTTTGGCTAAACTCCTTTCTGATGTCTTGAAGAGCACTAAGTGTTACTCTTTTGCCTTCTACCTCTGATAATTGCAGGAAGTCTTCTTCATCTGGAAAATTTTTTGATTGTTTTGGGAGATTTCTGAAGCCATGGTGTTCTGATTCTTTAAATTATTAGAGATTGTTGTCTCTCAGTAATCAGAATGTCATACTTTATTTATGCTTAGTTATTGTGTTCTAATATGCACATGCACGCATGCGTGCACACACACACAGAGTTGGTTTTTGGGTGTCCAAACAGACTGGTCATTTGAGCTAGCTTGATTTTTGGAGTCATAGAAATTCCAGTGCCCTGACTCTGGTGATTTGAGTACACCGAGAAAAGCTGGGGTAGTTCCCAGGTCAGGGGAGCTGGCAGATGTTCCCCTCTTTGGATTCCTTCTCCTTGTCCTGGGTGAATAGCTCAGGGCACACATGTAAGGTGCCCCATTTCTTGCCCAGCTGGAGTGTCGGAGTCTAGCTCCTGGTGCAGAGTAGGTAAGGGAGGGGAAAGGCTGGGGGAATGGAGAGAAATCAGTAAGTTGGAAAGATTTAAATCTGCAAAAAATTTGCAAGGACTTTAGCTTATGACATTCATATGAAAAGTTCTCTGTAGTACTGTAGGTGTGGCCATATTAAGTTTGGCTTCTCCACTGAGAAAGATGGGTTCTGCTCACAACACCACTGCTCTATTAGGCTGCCTTGCAGCCATGCTGATGCTCCACTTGGCTGGCAGAAGCGGGTCCCTCTATGTGGTGTGATTTTAATTCTGGCTGAAATAGTTGCTTCTGGACTTGCTTCTCCCACCTTATCACCCAGTCTGCTCTCTTAGCTTTCCCCCTGATATTCAGGCTCCTAGAATGTCCTATATAATCTGTTCATTTCTGTTTATGGTTCTTTGTTGTTAGAGGGATCACCAGATGCACGTGGCTATTCCATTATCTTAGCCTTACATTTTCTGATTGGATTCTTAAGAAAAATTCTTAAGAGTGAGATTTTGGGTAAAAACTCTTTTATAACTTACATTTACATTTTCTCAGATTGATTTACAATTGATATTAAATCAAACTTGTTAATTCTTGCCAATATGGTAGGTCCAACTTGATATCCAATAATATAATTTGCATTTATTTTATTACTAATAAGGCTTAGCATGCATTTACTGGCTATTTTTTGGTTCTGTCTTCTTCAGTAGTGTTGCTTATTTGTAACTTTACAGGCTTCTTATCTTCTGCCCAAACTCTAAATGTTGAAATACCTGGTATTTCATCTTGAGTTGCCATTCTCTCCTCTCATTGCCCATCTTCCTAGATGACTTCTTTCAGCCTCATGAATTTAAATGTTGCCAATAAACTTGTGATTCCCAAAAGTGTAATCCTAGCCATAACTCCTTTCCTAACATCGCAAAGTGTGAGAAGGCCTCATATACAAAACAGACAAAAGAATTCCTGGGTTTCCTTCCTGTTTTTCCCCACAAAACCTACTGATCTTCTGTTCTCCATTTCAGTCTAATTCAGATGTTCAAGGGAGAAAACTAGAGGCTACCTTGATTCCTCCTGTTTTCTCACTCCACATCAGATTTATCAATAAGTTCTATATGTTTATTTCCAAAAAATGCTCAAAATCACTTTTATACCAAACATCCCATTCCATCATCTCTTGCTTGTAATCCCTGTAGCCAGTCTTGCCCCCATCCCTCCAAATTTGCTTTCCATACAGTATCCAGAGGGATGTTTTAATTAAATTACTTTCCTGCAAAATACTTCAACAGTTTTTTCATTCCATTTCATATAAAATCCAGTTTTTTAAAACTATGACATGAAATCAGCTTCTCCCTTTCCCCCAGCATTCCCTACCAGTATCAAGGATTGGACTATGTCCCTCAAAAATGTGTCTCAACTTGGGTAGTCCATGATTCCCAGTAGTATGGTGTTGTCCTCCATTTTGTAATCTGTTGTGCTTATAATTTGTGTTGAGAATCCTAGCCTCTATGATGTTAATGAATCAGGATTAGAGGCAGTTATGTTAATGAGGCAGAATAAGATTAGGTTGTATCTTGAATTAATCTCTTTGAGATATAAAAGAGAGAAGTGAGCAGAAAAAAGAACCTCCTGCTACTAAGAAACTAGAACACGTCCTTTGGACCTGGGGTCCTTGTACTGAGAAGTTGCTAGACCAGGGGAAGATGATGACAGGGACATTTTTGGGGAGTTGACAGAAAAAAAGCATTCCCCTGGGGCTGGCATTCCAAAATGAACATCTAGCCTTCTGGACTGTGAGAGAGAAGAAATTTCTGTTGTTGAAGCCATTTAGTTGTGGTATTTTTTTTTTGTTGTTGTTATGGCAGCATTAGGTAACTGACAACCACTATCTTATTTTTAACTTTTTATGTCCACTTTTTATGTTTTTAAATTTGTTTCTTGTTGTGTATTGCTAACTCCTAGAAGCACAAAAGCCAAGCCAAGTGCCATCGAGTTGGATCTGACTCATGGTGACCCTAGAATATTCCACAAAAGTAGGAATCTGGTTCTTGTTTATTACCAAGAATGGAACCTGTCATAGAGTTCTTGGGTGATAAGCTATTGATGGATATCTGTATTTACTTTCCTGAGAATTGTGTGCCCTTTTGTCTGTTTTTTTATTGAAGTATACAAATAGATAGAAATAGTATAACATACTCATTTTGTAATAGTATCAGTCTCATCTCTGTTAAACTTTTTGCCAGTACCAGTCTTTTTGAAGCTTGTTTCTAGTATTTTATGTAGAGATTTTAAATTGGATACAGTAAAATTTGTTAATTATTTCCATTATTCTTTATGGATTCTGTATTTGTTTAAAAACACCTTTGCTAAGTCAGAATTATAAAATGTAACTTAATAACATATTTAGAAAAATATATAGCATAATATATAATGTACTATGTGTATGTATACATATATATTTTACAAATAGATCAGTTTCTCACTTACTTGAAATGCTTTATGACATGTTAAATTTTTATATTTTGGAGTATTTCCTTTTTTTCCTGATTTCTATACTCTCCCATTTGACCTGACTAATCATGAACCACTACAAATTTTTTAATGTGTGTAATAATAACATGATTTAGTGACTTGCAGTGCGGTCTCTCCTCCAGTCATGCTTATTTTTAAAAGCCAAAATATCTCATTGGAGTCTTGGTAGAATTTGTTCTAAATTTGGATTTGATTGTTGGAAAAGACAATTTTTGTTTGAAGGGTAGACACATACCTACACTATATTTTTATAGAAATAATGCATACATTTATGTTTGTTTGCCAACCATGCCCCCCCTTCAGTACTTCTGTAAGTGTACTCTGCTAAATATTTTAGAGCAACAAGTTAAAAAAATTGGCATAGTGTGGGGACATGGCACAGTTGGCAAAAAGAGAAGAATGTGTGCACTATCTACATAAAAATACAGCATATTTGTAAACTCATATACAAATGTCTGTATGAGTCATATCAGTGTAATTTGCGAGTACTGATAAATGGAAAAATAGACAAATAAATGGGAAATTCAATTATGTGTAAGTATGTATCATAGTAGCAAAGATTACTTATATGTGTAATTTGGGAATTTTGTCAGTTGCAGTGGTTAAGGGCTTGGCTGCTAACCAAAAGATTGACAGTTTGAATCCATCAGCCATTTCTTGGAAACCCCGTGTCTAGTTCTGTTCTGCTCTGTAGGATTTCTATGTGTCAGAATCAACTTGACGGCAATGGGTTTTTAAGTGTAGTGACGTGTAGTTACATATGCATATATGATTTTTGTTTGAAAGTCTTTAGATGTGTATAGATAAATCCATCATTCTAACACACACACACACACAAAACTATATATACACAAGGTCCAACAATTAAGACTGTGAACTCAGTTGTTTTAAGTGCTACATACCTCATTACTGCGTATCACTATGGTCACTTTTGAAGCATGCCTTTGGGAAGCTATGCACCAATGCCAGCACCTAGTTCACCCTTCGAAGCAATTGTGGAACTCTTTCTGGAATGGTCATTGTGCACAGAGGTATGGTGGCAAGATTACAAACTTAATTGCACTGTTATCTGACAGGGAGTTTTTAGCCAGTAAACAAATAACCGTATTGGAACACCTTCCCTATTCACCTGATCTAGCCGCCAATGAACTTTTTCTTTACCTAAAGATAAAGGAAATATTGAAAGGAAGACATTTTGATGACATTTGGAAAATCAACGGTAATATTATGATAGCTCTGATGGCCATTCCAGAAAGAGTTCCAAAATTGCTTTGAAGAGTGGACTAGACGTTGGTGTCAGTGCATAGTTTCCCAAAGGGAGTACTTTGAAGGTACTGTAGTGATATTGCACAAAGAAGTATGGAGCACTTTTTCCAGGAAGAGTTTGTAAACTTAATTGGAAGTCCTTGTATTTTCAAGAATTTTATATATATATATATATTTACAATACAGATTTTTTATATAATGAATTTGATTATACATACATATTTTAGTCAGCTAGTACTGGTCTAACAGAAATACCACAGAATGGATGGCTTTAAAAAAATAAAGTTTATTCATACACAGTCTGGTAGGCTACAAGTCCAAATTCAGGATGTCTGCTCCAGAAGAAGGCTTACCTCTGGTTGGCTCTGGAGGAAAGTCCGGTATTGCATCAGTCTTTGTCCAAGGAGCATCTTGACACAGGAACCATGGATCTGAAGGACGCTCTCTTCTCCTGGTGCTGCTTGCTTAAAAGTGTGACGTTCCCAATTCTCTGCTTGCCTCTCTTTCCTTTTATCTCTTGTAGGATGAAAGGATTAAGAGTGGGGCAAGCCATACTCCAGAGAAATTCCCTTTACAGTGGAGCATAGAGGTATTTATAGTCCCACCCTAATCCTTTAACATACAGAACAGCAAAATCACAAAATGGAGGACAATGTAGAATACAGGGAATCATGGCCCAGCCACATGGCTACACATGTTTTTGGGGGGGGGGGACACAATTCAATCTATGACAATACATCTAATCACACTTCATTCTTTCTCAGTTTTTCTATGCCTTGTTATTCCTCCATGATCTCTTTAGTACCAAATATCTCCCTTCTATTGTTTTCCAGGACTTCATTTTATTTGGATTTAGAATCAATGCCCATGGAAGCAGCAGTGAAAAAAATCAAACAATACATTACATTGGTCGAATCTGCTGCTGCTGCTGCTGCTGCAAAAAAAAAAACCTCTGAAGTGTTAGAAAGATGTCACTTTGAGAACTAAGGTGCACTTGACTCACGCCATGGTATTTTCAATTGTCTCACATGCATGAGAGTGTTGGACAATGAATAAGGAAGGCCAGAGAAGAATTGATGCCTTTGAATTATGGTGTTGGTGAAAAATATTGAATATTTACTGTGGACTGTCAGAAGAATAAACAAATCTGTCTTGGAAGAATGAAGAATGCTAAGACTTTGTCTCACATATTTGGGAAATGTTATCAGAGGGGACCAGTTCCTAGAAAAGAGCATCATGCTTGGTAAAGCAGATGGTGAAGGAAATGATGAAGATCCTCAATAAGATGGATTAATACAGTGAACGTAACAATGGGCTCAAGCATAACAATTATTGTGGAGATGCCACAAGACTAGAGACTGTTTTGTTCTGTTGTATATGACATCATAATTAGTTGGAACCTACACGACTGCACCTAACAACAACAACAGCATTCGTTCCCATCATTTTTTCCTTTATTTCTATCAGCTTTTGCAATATCTACTTTGATGTAACACACACACATACATATCAAAATTCTTAACAGATGTATCTTCACTCTGGACTGTAAATTACGTTAATATTTGAGTGTACTAGTATTTAATAACACTATAAATTATATTGTATTTTAGTTGAGTTATAAACTCCAACTTACAGACAACTTTAGTGTTATGTAAATTTACCCTTACTTTGAAATGATTTGACCAAATCACAGCAAATTCTTCATTAGAATTACCAAGTTTTTAAATCATCGAGAAGACTTTCAGCCTTTTCTTGCACTGAAGTAAGGCTCAACAAGAACCATATGCACCTGTTTTGCCTTACCTAGAAACTTGACTTAAAGACACACTTAGATTTCATTCATAACCCAAGGCTCACTGTACTGTTTATCTACATATTTATGTTTTGAATATTTTTCATTTTTGTTTCCTCTGTGATTTATTTTTACAGAAAATTTTATTTTTAATTATTTTGTGTAATTTTGACAGACAATACATGTTAGATTTTTGTTTTCTAGCCCCTTAAAATCCTTCCAAGTTTTGTTCAGTTATGTTTGTTGTATTATTTAATTTTACTTCTGAAATTTCTAATAAGTCCTTGCTGTATTTTGTCTTTTGTATTTGTTTATCTTCCCTCATAAAATTTGTGATTTATTAGGATTCTTGTTTCCAATAATTGTAGTTTAATATGATTAAATAGTATAGCCTACCACTGAAGTTTTTGTTATTAAACTTAGTAATAAAACAGTGTTTATTGACCTACCTTTGTGAAAAAAGAGTAACTACTACACATAATCTTTCTCTTGCTTCAATTTTCCAACCTTTTTTAACTATACACACAACACCTGATTTTATTTTACATTCCCTGGGATTGTTTTCCAGTCCACTGGTGTCAGATTATTATCAGTAAGTTATATATGATATTATGTGAATATATAAAATAAGTACAAGTGATCTATAATGAATTATAAATATAAACATCTCATTCAGTTTTTAAAATTTTATTTTGCTATAGGTGAAAGTTTATAGCACAAATTAATTTCTCATTTAAAAATTCATACACAAATTGTTTGGGGGCACTTGGTGGAATCCATGCAATGTGTCAGCACTCTCCTTCTTCTTGTTTATGTCCCAGGAACTGCCTGTTCCCTCATCCAGTTTTCCTGTTTCTTCCTGCCTTATTGTCTTTGCTATTGGGCAGAAATTGCCTATTTGGTCTTGTATGCTTGTCTGAAATAAGAAGAATGTTCTTCAAGTGTGATATTGTTTTATAGGCTTGTCTAATCTTTGACTAAAAGGTAGATTTTGAGCGGTGTCTTCAGTTTTGAGAAAATATCCAGGAGTGACAAACTCAAGTGTCTGTTATATCAGTAAGTCTACTCTTTTCTGTGAATTTGAATTTTGTGTTTTAGGTTTTGTATTTTTTTATGAATTCATAGAAACACTATGCACCAATTCTGGTCTTACAGAGTCACTGTGAGTTGAAATTGACTTGATGGCAGTGTGCTTGTTTTTGTTTGAGGGTTTATGTATATATGAAGTCTGACTAAATTAAGTTTGCAAACTCATCCTAGAAAAAGTGCTACATACATCATTGTTGGATATCACTACAGTACCTTCAAAGTACTCCCTTTGGGAAGCTATGCACTGATGCCAGCGCCTAGTCTACCCTTTAAAGCAATTTTGGAACTCTTTCTGGAATGCCTATCAGAAGTGTCGTCATCTCACCCTTGATATCCTGAATGTCATCAAAATGTTGTTGTTTCAATATTTCCTTTATCTTCAGGTAAAGAAAAAAGTCACTGGAGGCTAGGTTAGGTGAGAAAGGAGGGTGTTTCAACAAAGTTATCTATTTACTGGCTGAAAACTCCTTCACAGACAACTATAGTTAAGTGCGCAAACTTGTCACCACGCTGCGTTGTGCAGTGGCCATTCCTGAAAGAGTTCGCAAATTGCTTTGAAGGTGGACTAGGCTCTGGTGTTGGTGCATAGCTTACCAGAGAGAGTACTTCGAAGCAGTGATGTTCAACACTGAGGCAGGTAGCACTTAGAACAACTAAGTTTGTGGACTTAATTTTTGGACCTTATATACATATAACTAAGGAGTCCTTGTGATACAGTGGTTAAAGCACTCACTTGCAAATTGAAAGTTTCCCAGTTGGAACTCACCAGCTAGTTCAGGGAGAAATATATGCAGTCTGCACCCATATAAGATTAGCATTATTGGAAACTATGGGACAGCTCTGCTCTGTTCCGTAGGGTTGCTCTGAGTCCGAAGCAACTAAACAGCAGTGAGTTCCATTTCTTGGAGGTATATAAGAGTATCGTACATACAGTCATTTTTTTCTAAGACAGTTTCTCTCAACTACTTGGTCTGCCATGACAGAAAAGGGACTTGAGCTCTACATTTAGAGAGACATCAATAAATACTTATAGACTGAGAATGAATACATTTACTCTAGAATATATAAATGTCACACATCAATAAGTACATGAAAAAAACAAACAGCAGGAAAAAGGCCACAATTCAAATGGCATTTTACATCAGGGAATGCATTGTTGTTGTTACTTGCTATCGAATCACCTGAGTCAATCGAGACACCATGTGTAACAGAAACAAACATTATCAAATCTTGAGCCATCCTCACAGTGTTTGCTATGTGTGAACTCATTGTTGCAGCCACTGTGTAAATCCTTCTTTTTGAGGTCTTCTTCTTCATTGCTGACCGTCTACTTTACCAAGCATGATGTCCTTCAGCAGTCACTGGTTTCCCTGATAACATACCCAACCAAGACAAAAATCTCACTGTATTCTTGTCCAAGAAACCTTCTGGCAGTTGTTCCCCCAAGACAGATTTGTCTGTTCTTTTGGCAGTCAGCAGTACTTTCAATATTATTTGCCAGTGCTACAATCCAAATGTGTGAATTCCTCTTCAATCTTCATTTTTCATTGTCCAGCTTTCGCATGCACATGAGGCAACTGAAAAATACCGTGGCTTAGGTCAGACATACTTTAGTTATCAGAGTGACATCTTGGCTTTTTAACCTTTAAAGAGGACTTTTGCAGCAGATTTGCCTAAGTCAATATGTAATTTGATTTCCTGACTGCTGTTATAAGTTTGCTATGAGTCGGAATTGACTTGGTGGTAGTGGGTTTGTTTTTTTTTTCTGTCATAGAATTGTTGATACGAGTAAAATTCTTGAGAACTTCAGTTTCTTCATCATTCATCACACTGTTGTTTACTGGTCTAGTTGTAGGGATTTTTGTTACCTTTATGTTGAGGGGAAACCCTAGTAGCATAGGGGGTTAAGTGCTAATGTCTGCTAACCAAAAGTTCAACAGTTCAAATCCGCCAGGTATTCCTTGGAAACTCTGTGGGGCAGTTTTACTCAGACCTATAGCCTTGCTATTAGTGGGACCTGACTTGATGGCACTGGGTTTGGTTTTTGGTTTTGGTTTTATGTTGAGGTATAATTCACACTGAGGGCTGTAGCCTTTGGTCTTCATGAATAAATGCTTCAAGTCATCTTCATTTTCAGCGAACAAAATTGTGTCATCTGCATATTGCAGGTTGTTAATGTAACTGCTGCATTCTTCTTCAGACAGTCAAATTTATCAGATTATTCACTCAGCATATAGATTTAAATAAGTATGGTGGAAAGATACAACCATGATGCACTTTTTTCTCTCTTAAATCACACAGTATCCCTTTGTTCTGTTTGATACACACACACACACATTCTGCATCAGCACAATTACTTTTTCTCAAATTCTTAATCTTTGCAATGTTATACATGATTTGGTATGATTCATACGTTGAATACTTTTATGCTGTCAGTAAAATGCAATAACCAGCCTTCTGGTATTCTCTGCTCTGAGCCAGGATTCATCTGACTCCAGTAATGGCAACCCTCATTCCAGGTCCTCTTCTGAAGCCAGCTTGAATTTCTGGCAGTTCTCCGCTGTTGAATTGGGCTATAGCCATTTTTGAATTATCTTTAGCAAAATTTTGCTTACATATAATATGAATGATAAGATTTGATAATTTCCACTGTCCATCAATCATCTATCTTTGGAATAAGCACAGGTGGGGAGTTCTTGCAGCTGGTTGGCTGTAGATGAATCAGCAGTTTCAGCATTGTGTCTGTTTGTTGAAGCAACCTAATTGGTATTCTGTCAATTCTGGAAACTTTCTTTTCCACAATCACCTAGTGCTCCCTGGATTTCATCCTTTAATAGCAGTGTTTTTTTTTTCTTTAATCATATGCTGCTTCTCAAACAGTTGAACATTGACTTATTCTTTTAGGTACAGCGACTCTATTCTTTCTACCTTATTTTGATGCTTCTTGAGTCATAATTTTTTTTGCCTGTAAAATCCTTTGAACTGGCAACTTGAGGCTGGAATTTTCTACATAATTCTTTCAACTTAAAAAAATATATCATGGAAAATCAACGAGGTTAACAATGAATGACCACTTTTCTGTGAAAATAGTATGGAGAAAATGTTCAGAAATGTTTGGGTGCATTTTATGGACAGGTGCTAATGGGGAATAACACCACTTTCTCAGGTATGAAGTAGTTTCAAATTGAAGAATCTATGGAGCACTATTATAGCTACAATAAGTTTGTATAAATATACTCAATTCAAGTTGCTGAGGCAATGTGCTGGTTAAAATTGAGTGTTAACTTGGCTAGGACATTATTCAGTCTTTTGGCAGTTGTATAATGTTGTGATTACTTATGCAATTTTATACATGATCACCTCCATGATGGAATCTGTTCAAAGGTTCTGGGGGTGGGGTGGGATCTGTGGCAGTTCATTGCCCCTTCAGTCTTCATCTCTCTGCCACCTACCACTTTCCTGCTCATCTTGCCAAGGTTTTTGGATTGTTCTAGATCCTGCAGCTGTCTCTTGTTCATCTGACCTCCAATTCTTGGAACTTGAACCAGCAGCTTACCTGCCAATCTTGGGATTCGTTGATCTTCATACCATGTGAGAAAGAGTTCTGCTTCCCAACCTGCTGATCTTCAGTTCTCCATACCCCCTCTCCCAGCTACATAAATTAGGAAAAACTTCTATCCTGATCCATGGACTTGGAACATTACAGCCTCTAAGGCTGCGTGAGTTATTTCCTTGTTATACATCTTTTTCTCCATGTATATTCATATACTTTATTGGTTTTTCTTCTGTAGAGAGCCCAACCTAAAACAGGCACCATGAAAGTTAAGAGAAATTATCTGAAAACATGTAACTTTCATGGCAAAATGACTTTTCATGGCAAAGTGCCAGTTTTACACACAGCATATCCGATACTATGTGTAAATTTAAGCCACAATGGTTAGTAAAGATTTCGTATAGCAGCAGGACTTGTAAAGTGTGGAAAAGGATTGTTTCTAAAAAAAAGATTATTCCAAATACTGAGGAAATGCAATGATAATAATGAGATAATAAAAAAAGGATCTGTTTAGATTCCAGAATCTCTCCTTATCACAAAAGAGATTATGTTGAAATAGAAAACAAAGAGCCAGCTGTATTTCAAGATATTTCTGGATTGCTTGGATAAATTTAATAATGAATGAGCAAGAGGGTGGCATTTTCAGGAATCTGATATCCCAGCTACAACTCTGGAAACATGATAACGTTTCATGATGCTTATTGAAGTAGATAGTTTTATTTAATGTTTAGATCAGTTGTATGCCATGGGTATTATTATTACATCCACTTAACAGATGTGGAGAGTGAGGCATAAGAGATCATGTACTTTGCTTAAGTTCCACAGTTAGTAAATTGCACCCATAGCCTTTGTACTATACTCGAATCTTTTAGAGATAGAGGGAGGGCATAATGGATTCTGGCCTGCAAATTCTAGTGAAAGCTGCTGGGAGGTTTATTTGAGTGGATGTATATTGAGATTTAAAACAAGTTTTTGTTTTTTTTTTTAAAAAACCATATTTCAAACATGTATCTCACAAACCACTACCACTATCATCATTCAGTCCCTATATGAAAATTCCCAGGACTGTGATGCAGAGGTCACATTTCCATACCAGTTCTGCATCAGAACATTCCAGCACTTATGTAAGTAGCAGACTCAGCTATACCAATTCACTTTGCAGTCAGTTTAAAACTCAGCTATTCTTCATCCAAGTTGCTATAGGTGATGAATGGAAAAAATCACCAGGAAGTTTCACTGTAATATTATAACTATTATGTAAATTGATCATACTCCACTTGAAAAATTGGTGGGGGAAAAATAACAGAATGAGTGGTTATAATTCTGAAAAAAAGCATGGGTCAGAAATACATGCATATTTTTCTAGAACTAAAAAATATTTAAAGAAGTATTTTTTTTTTCATTAATCTGGTGTTTCTATATTCAGCATGCTAACAGGGAAATAAGTTGGCTAATGGTCAAGTTTAGCATTCACTTGAAATCTGAGTTTTGACCAGTCAGTCTCTGCCTTGCCCACACACCAGAATCATGTGAAGCCCTTTAAAAGTGTCCTAAGACCAGGCTCTGTTTCAGAGTGCTGACTCAAGATATCCAGAGTAGGGACCAAGTGTCAGTACTTTAAAATTTTTCACAGATCAAGTCCAATGTGCAGGAAGGGTTGAGATCCACTTTCAATATATTCCACCTAAGAGTCATTTGATGTAGTCCTAAACAATTAAAGAGACCACATTCACTTTATAACTAAAAAACACTCTCCTTTTCTTTTAATCAGCCTAAAATAACCTCAAGTAGTCCAATGGAAAAACAACTAGACATTCAAATACAGCAGCAATTTGCTTTGCTAGAATTGGAGAAATTTGTAGTACTGGGAGACCTTCACTACTGTAAATCAATTATGTTGGTAATCTGTTTAATGGCAGGACTGTCAAGTGTGCTGTGAAATATATGCCTACAGAGGTGATACTAATCACTTTAATTAGGCACTAAGTGCTGAAATCAAAGAGGATCACTTAGTATTGGCAAGGCAGGTTGAGAGAATGATTGTATCAGTGTTCATCCCAAAAGCTAAGCCTTGGAATTTCTAACTCATTTTCCTCTAAAACAAGAAGAAAATTGATTATGCTTGAATAATGCATAAAATATGTTTTGGAATGATAGCACAAATTATTCAAAATAACATCTGAGGACTTAATGAATATGAGAGAGTATCTTTTATTGGAGACTGGGCAAAGGAACCCAGTGACTCTCTGGGCATTTGAAATTCACTTGCATTCATACATGTTTATTTTCATCTTTAATGCAGTTATAAGCAAGCATATATAACCAAGATAAAGATTGTCTTTGTAAGTATATATGAAGTATTAATAACCAAATTTATAACAATACATAGTTTGTCATCTTAAGTAGAACATATTTTGAATACTCATAATTATATACCTTTGAGAGAATATGCAACTTGATGATTAAGTTCTTGAACTCATCCTACTAGAGAAAATGCTACATACCTCATTGCTCAATATTACTATGATTACCTTTAAAGTGCTCCCCTTGGGAAGCTATGCACTGATGCCAGTACCTAGCCCACCCTTCAAAGCAATTTTGGAACACTTTTTCTGGAATCGTCATCAGAGTCATCATTGTATTACCCTTGATATCCTGAATGTCATAAAAATGTCTTCCTTTCAAAATTTCCTCTATCTTCAGGTAGAGAAAAAAAGTCTTCAGGGGCCAGATCAGGTGAGTAGGGGTGGGGTGGGATGGAGGAATGTTCCAGTACAATTATTTACCTACTGGCTAAATATTCCCCTGGAAACAACTATACAGTTAACTTCGTGAACTTGCCACTGTGCCACCATGTGCAATGGCCATTCCAGAAAGAGTTCCAAAATTGCTTTCAGGAGGGGACCAGGTGCTGGCATCAGTGCATATCTGAAGGTGACTATAGTGATATTCAGCAATGATGTGTGCAGCACTTAGAACAACTAAGTTCATGGACTCAATTGTCAGACCTTGTATTTAGGAAGCTTTATAAAGGAAACTCTTAGAGACTAACCATCGTGGAGGCATAAGTTCTGTTAAATTATCGATATTTGTAATCTCTACAGTGTCTAGCACAATGTATTGCATACCCTATGTGTCATTGCATATATTTGAGTCAGTAAACCCTACAGTTAATCTTTTTAGAATAATTTCTTTTCTTAATTAGTTTTGAGAATATTCCTCCATGTTTAAGTGCAAATCTAGAGAATTTCTCTTCATCTACAGATTTTTCCTTACATGTACCTATTTTTTTGTTTGTTTTTGTTTTAAAACAACAACAGCATAATCAGAAAAAGAAGCTCCAAAGCAGAATATGTGTGTTTGCATGCAAATGTGTGTGACTGTGTGCTGATGGTGCCTGGTATGTGGGAATGGAATGTGTGTGAGTTACCTGTACGTGTTTGTGAGAGTTTGTGAACGTGTGGTTTGTGTGTGTGAGTGGGTATGTATGTGTGAGAATGTATATGTGTGTGTGATTATGTGTATGTTTTAGTGTATGACAGTGTGTATGTTTGTACGTGTGAGAATGTATGTGTGAGCACGTAAAGAGAAAACCAGTGTTATTTTCATCACTGTAGCAGTGTACAATACCAGGACAGAAATGTCATGTTAAAATAAAACACAAGATACACTTTTATCAGACTGCAAACAAATATGTTTCCATCTAGCATCTTGTTTCAGACAATGCCATGCCTAGATTTGTACCTCTGATACATCATTTTAAGACATTCGGGACTGAAGTTTTATTCATCTCTGACTGCACTTTCTTGTATCAGCTCTGTTCACGGAGGATGTTAAAAAATCTGGTGTCTAAATCATTTACCTGTGAAGGATGCTAAGAGTCGAGGGAGTATGGGCTTGGAGATCAAGCCACCTTCCAGTTATTAGTCTCCACAGTACTCAGTCTTAAAGCTCTCCAGCGCTCATGTGCACTTGGCATCTTAGTCGTCCAGTGTTGCTATAACAGAAATATCACAGGTGGATGGCTTTAACAAAGATAAATTTATTCTGTTACAGCCTAGGAGTCCAAATTCAGGATGCCAGATACAAGGGAAGGTTTCAATCTCTGTTGGTTCTCGAGGTGGGTCTTCTTTTAGTCTGGGAGCATCTTGGTGCAGGAGCCTTAGGTCCGAAGGACATGCTCTGTTCCTGGCGTGACTTTCTTGGTGGCATGAGGTCCCCTCATCTATCTGCTCATTTTTGTCTTTTATATCTCAAAATAGAATGGATTAAAACTCTATCTAGACTTGTGGGTCTCATCAATATAACTGGTGCTAATTCATCTTATTATATCTTAGTGATATAATTTACTACATATAGGAAATTCCATCAAATGACAAAAAGTGGACAGTCGTACAATACTGGGAATCACAGTACAGGCAAATTGATATACGCATTTTGAGGAGGACATTATTCAATCCACAGCACTCAGTTTCATATTTTCCTCACCTATATGTCTGTCTGTCTGTCTGTCTATTTCTGTCCATCATCCATCCATCCATTTGTCTGTCCGTCCATCCGTCCATCCAACCATCCATCCACTCACCCATTCAGTTCATTCATTTTAGCATGTTGTTGTGTGCTGTTGAGTCAGTTCTGACTCATGGTGAACGTACGCACAGCAGAACAAAATCCTGTCTGGTCTTGTACCATCCTCACAATTTTTGCTGTGCTTGAGCCATTGCTGTAACCACTGTGTCACCCATCTCTTTGAGTGTCTTCTGTGTTTTAGCTGATCTTCTACTTTATCAAGCATGATGTCTTTCAGGGACTGATCACTCCTGAAAACATGTCCAAAGTGTGTGGACAAAAATCTCATCATTCTTGCTTGTAAGGAACATTCTGGTTTTACATCCTCAAAACAGACTTGTTCTTTCTTCTGGTAATCTATGGCATATCAGTATTTTTTTGCCAACAACACTGTTCAAAGGTATCAGTTCTTTTTCAATCTTCCTTTTGCATTGTCTTGCTTTCTCAGGCTTATCAATCAGTTGAAAATATCATGGTTTGGATCAGGCACACTTTAGCTCTCAAGGTGACATCTTTGATTTTTAACATTTTAAAGAGATCCCTTACAGCTGATTTGCCCAGTACAATGTGTCATTTCATTTCTTAATGATTCTTCCAACGCCTTCCTTGTAGGTGTATAGATAGTTTTATATTACTGACAGCATTGTCCTTCAGGACAGATACTGAAATGTTCTTTTTGACAATGAATGAAAAGCTGTTCTTCTCATTCCTCTATAAGTTGTTGTTTCCAGCATAGTAGACCATATGATTGTTTGATTTAAAATGGCCAGTACCAGTCCATTTCTCCACTTGCCTGTCAGTTTGTTGTACTGTGGAGGTTTGTTTGCTGCTGTGATACAAGAAGGTGTGCAGCTCGTATTCAAATACTAGCAGGGTCAACCAAGGTGGGCAGCTTTCAGCTTAACTTTCAGACTAAGGCAGACAAGGAATAAGGACCAAACAGTCTACTTCTGACAAGAATTAGACAGTGAAAAACTTATTAATAGGCAGCAAAACATTGCCAGATATAATACTGGAAAATGATGACCTCAGATTGGAAGTCATTGAAAACACAACTGGGGAAGAGCTATCGCCTTAAGGTAGAGTTGATCTCAATGACATGGATTGAGTCAAGCTTTCAGGACCTTCGTTTGCTCCTGTGGCATGACTCAAAATGAAAATAAATTGCTGCGAACATCCATTAATAATTCAAACCTGAAATGCACGAAGTATGAATCTAGGAAAATTGAAAACCATCAAAAATGAAATAGAACATATGAACATGACTTGTTTGGGCCATTTTGAATCCAAAAATCATATGTCCTATTGCACTGGGAACGAAAACTGGAGGAGGAATGGTGTTACATTCATCATCAAAAAGATCACTTCAAGATGTGCCCTAAAGTACAATGCTGTCCGTGATAGGATAGCATACATACACCTACAAGGAAGGCCAGTTAATACACCTATTATTCAAATTTGTGCACCAACCACTAAGGCCACAAATGAAGAAATTGAAGATTTTTTTACCAGCTTCTGCAGCCTGAATTTGATGAAACATGCAATCAGGATGCATTGATAGTTATGGGTGACTGGAATGCAAAAGTTGGAAACAAAGGAGGATTGGTAGCAGCTAGGGAAGACAAATGGAAGTATTATAATGACATGTGCAAAGAGCTGGAAATGGAAAACCAAAATAGAAGAACACATTTGGCATTTCTCAAGCTGAAAAAGTTGAATTAAAAATTCAAGCCTAAACTTACAATAGTGAAGGATTCTATATAGAAAATATTAAAAGACTCAGGAAGTATCAAAAGAAGATGGAAGGAATACACAGTCTCATTATACCAGCAAGAACTGGTTGATGTTCAGCCGTTTGAAGAGGTAACATATGACCAGGAACCCAGGGTACTGAAGGAAGAAGTGAAAGCTGCTTTGAAGGCACTAGCAAAAACCAAGGCTGTAGGAATTGATGGAATATAATCTGAGTTACTTCAACAAACGGAGGGAATGCTGGAAGTGCTCACTTGTGTATGTCAAGAAATTTAGAGGACAGCTACCTGGCCAACTGACTAGAAGAGATTCATATTAATGCCCATTTCAAAGAAAGGTGATCCAACCAAGTGTGGAAATTACTGAACAACGTAATTAATATCAAGCATAAATAAATTTTGCTCAAAATCACTCAAAAATGACTGAAACAGTAGATTGACAAGAAACTGCCAGAAATTCAAGCCGGATTCAGAAGAGGACACGGAATCATGGACATCGTTGCTGATTTCAGATGGATCTTGGCTCAATGCAGAGAATACCAGAAAGATGTTTACTTGTGTTTCATCTACTATGCAAAGGTATTTGACCGTGTAGATCATAATAAATTATGGCTCACGTTGTGGAGAATGGAAATTCCGGAACATCTAATTGTGCTCTTAAGGAATCTGTATGTGCATCAAGAGGCAGTCATGTGAACAGAACAAGGGGACACTGCATGGTTTGAAGTCAGGAAAGGTGTGCATCAGGGTTATATCCTTTTACCATACCTTTTCAATCTGTTTGCTGAGAAAATAATCCAAGAAACTGGATTATATGAAGAAAACCAGACATCAGGATTAGATGACAATTGATTAACAACCTGCATTATGCAGATGACACCACTTACTTGCTGGAAGTGAGGAATATCTGAAACACTGATGAAGATCAAGGACCACAGCTGTCAGTATGGATTGTACTTCAATATCAAGAAAACAGAAATCTTCACAGCTGGACCAGTAAGCAACATCATCATTAATAGAGAAAGGATTGAGGTTGTTAAAGATTTCATTTTACTTAGATCTACAATGAACACCCACAGAAGCAGAAGTCAAGAAATCAAAAGACATTGCATGGGGAAAATCTGCTGCCAAGGACCTCTTTCAAATACTGAAAAGTTAAGATGTCACTTTGAAGACTAAGGTGGATCTTTTCGATTGCATCATATGCATATGAAAGCTGGACAACAAAAAAAGAATTGTGGTATTGGAAAAGAGCTGTCATTGTATTACTCTTGATGTCCTGAATGTCATCAACATAACTTCCTTTCAATATTTCCTTTATCCTTGGGTAAAGAAAAAAGTCATTCGGGTCAAGATCACATGTACAGGAAGGGTGTTCCAATACAGTTATATGTTTATTGGCTAACAAGTTCCTCATGGACAACAATACAGCTAAGTTTGCAAACTTGCCATCTTGCCACCATGAACAATGGTCATTCCAGAAAGAGTTCCAAAATTGCTTTGAAGGATGGACTAGACGTTGGTGTTGGTGCAGCTCTTCCGAATGGGAGTACTTTCAAGTTGTCTGTAGTGATGTTCAGCAATGAGGTATGTAGCACTTAGAACAATTACGGTCACGAGCTTCATTGTCAGACTTTGTAGGGTCATTATGAGTTGGAATTGACTTGATGGCAATGGATATTTTTTGTTTCTTCTAGACTTATTTGTAGTCACACATTATATACAATGTAGCAGGGATCATGGACATATATATACTTTTGTAAGCATTACATCATGAATATTTTTACTGTGTCGCATTATTTTTCAGAATACCAGCCAGCCAAGTGCTGTCAAGTCGGATCTGACTTCCAGAAAAAGTATTGTTGGTCAAAGGGTCTGACATGGTATCTTATAATGTAGTAGCAAAATGCGTTAGAGAAGACCCCAGACACCACTCATCAATGTGGGGTGCAGAGAGCACTCTTAGCAAAATGCTAGTTGTGCCAATTGGCCTCGATTTCACCTAAGAGTGTGGTCTCCTGCCCCCTGCCCCAGCTACTCTATTCTTGCAATATTAGGTTAAGATGGAAGGAGTACTCAAGTTATGCTAAAGTCCACTTAACGTTGTTCTTGTTTCTAATGTGTGCTATCACTGCTTTCTCCCAACCAGATTTCTACCAACTATCTAATCTAAACCCTGCCCCCCCTCACCTTTCCTCCCTCCCCTCTCTTGCAGCTGTCAAAGAGTCTTTTCTTCTATACACAAGTGTGTTTTTCAGATCTTATCATAGAGGTCTCATACAATATTTGTCCTTCTGTCGCTGACTACTGTCACTCAACATAATGTCTTCCAGTTGAAACCAGGTTAGGAGATGTTTCCTGGAATCACTGTTATGCTTTATCACTGCATAGTGCTCCACTGAGTATATGTACCATAGTTTACCTATCCATTCTTCTGTTGTTGGGCATCTGGGTTGATTCCATCTTTTTGCTATCATGAACTGTGCTGTGATAAACATTCTGGTGCATGTGTCTGTTGGTGTGAAAGGCCTTGATTCTGTAGGATATATTCCAAGTAGTGGAATGACTGGGTCAAATGGGACTGGAAGAACCAGATGGTGCCCAGCCACCACCAGTGATAGCCGTGATGGAGCTCACAGAGATGAGTCTCCCTGGCAACACAAGAATAAAAAGGGGTGCATCCTGAGATCTCCACTAAAAGACCTCAATTGATGGTCAAGCGGTTTTGGGGTTCCCCTGAGCGCATGGCCCCCAGCCCTGATGCTGCCCTTAACCATAAATCATAATGAAGGTCCACTCTTTGGACAAGAATGGATTGGACTTGGCAATGCAGAGTGACCATATATTGGATGAAATTTATGGTTCTATACATCTATAGGATATCATCCTGCTGACTTCTGGCTGGAGGAAGGAGAGCGGGTGGAGAGGAGGGGAAAGGAGGCTGTTGGGAGGATGAGACGTGTATGGAGCAAAGAGAAACAGTGTGCTGTTACCAGACAGGGAGAGCAGTGGAAACTGCATATAGGTGGGCGTGTAAATTTATACAGGAATGTACATCTTTACTCAGTCATGTTAAATAAAAAATTTAAAAAAATGCATTAGAGAAAGATTGCTAATTTTCACTTTCATTAGCAGAGAAAAGGTGTTTGTTTCTGCTGCATTCTTGTCATCACTAGTTTTTACTATATATAATTTTACTATGTTGCATAGTCTATCAAGAGATGAAAACTTATATTTGAATTTCATTGGTTATTAGTAAGGATGACCAGTTTTACTAAATTTAATATTAATTTATATGTATTTTTCTGTGAAATATCTGTTTACTGACCTTTAGCATTTGAATTTTGATACTTATTCATCTAATTGTGAAAGATGAAATATTAAAAATATTAACTTTCTAATTTATTGTAATGATTTTTTTAGATCATGGCACTTGGCTTGGCTTGGCTTGCCACTTAGTTTTTATTTTTATAGAGTATTTCATTTTTCATTGTTACATCCTTTTTGTCATTTATGCAAACTACTTACAAAGCATTTCACAGTCAAACTTTAGAAATTTCCTTATGTTTTTATCATTAGATGTTTTTAGATTAAGCTTTTTATCCATCTGGAAATTATTTTTGTATTATGTATTAGCTGAGAATTTAACTTTTGGCCCTGTTGATTCTTGGTAAGTTCTCATGTATGTTATATATGTATGCTATAATGACACAAAACTACTGTTCTCTCCTTCCTTCCTGATAGTCAAATAGGTTCATTAAATCAGAGAACATGATGGGGAAGAGGAGGAGAACCACTAAAGATTATTACTGCTTTATATTTTCAATACGGAGAACTCAGTGGACAGTAAATTTTTCTGTCTCTTAATTCATTGTATTAGTCAACAGAAATGACAGAAGTTTTTATTATTTTTGTTGTCATGCTAATACTGAGGTCGTGGTCAATGTGAGTCATTCCAGGCTGAGAAAAAAGTGTGGCTGTGGTTCACTACATTGAATCACCTACAGGGAGGTAAAAGTGCCAAATATTACTTTGGGGTGTTGTCTTATTACTGCCTGAAAGAACTGTTTACAAACAGCTTTGTAGTGTACTTGGCTCGCATGGATCTGTTTTTCTGATGATTTTATGATCTATCAGTTACGCTTACCCCACCGGGCTGATGGAATGGAGAGCAGAAATTGTACATACTTTCCTCTGCTTCTGGGATAATTAATTCAGGGAAAGCTAATTTTTAGGTGTACTGTCTTAGGATGTGGCAAGAGTATTTGAATTTGCTCACTTGGGAACTGAATTTTTGAATGCTTAAGGAGAACGTAAAACATATCACACTGGTTATGTTCTTCATGAGACATTAATTTGGCAAATATTAGTTCTGATAAGCCAACCAGCAATTTCTATTATAATCTGTTTGGAGAGAGAATCCAAGCAAGCATAAAGCAAAAATACAGCAACATAATTCAAAATGCAAAATGAATTAAAGATGTATTCATTCACGTGTGTGTGTTAGGGAGATGAGGCTCTGAAATGTCAAGAAGGAATTATGGTTATATATGTGCTGTACAGCTAACATTTGATTTAACCAGCAGTGCCTGTGCATGGGATGTATTTGGGGACAGAGGGAGGAGGTGAGCTTAGAAAGGCTATAGAACAATTCAGAGTGGAGGACATAATACAAGAAAAGGCCCAGAGACAGGAAAATATTAAAGAAGTTCATGGAATATTGAGAATTAATATGAAGTCCTTAGGATAAGGAGGCAGGAATGAGGCTGGGAATATTGTTGTTGTTGTTAGTTGCACTTGAGTCAATTCTGGCTCATGGTAACCCTGTGCGTGCAGAGTATAACTGCTCCGTGGTGTTTTCAAGGCTGTGATCTTTTGGAATCAGATTGTCGAGGCTGTCTCCTGAGGTACCCATGGGTGGATTTCAATTGCCAAACTTTTGTTCAACACTTTACTGTCTGCACTACCCAGAGACTCCTGAGGCTAGAAATTAAAACAAACAAAACCATTCCCATCGAGTTGATTCTACTTCATAACTACCCTGTAGCACAAAGTAGAACTGCTCCCACAGGGTTGCAAAGAGTGGCTGGTAAATTGGAACTCCCAGCCATTTGATTAGCAACCATAACTCTTAACCACTGTGCAATCAGGACCTTAAGATTAGGAATCCATGGTCATTCTCAGGAGAATGGTACCACCCTCTGGAGGCATTGTCAAACTGGAGTGATATGTTATGGTTTCCAAAGTGACTGGGTAACACCAAATTCGATTTGAAGACTGAGGGTCTGGCATATTAAAAAGTCAGCAATAGAAGGGACACGTCTGATCTGTAAGTGGCTTTCCCACATCTACAACTTTGAAATGTCCCACTGTACACATAGTCTTTAGTTGACAGAAAGAACAGTGATACCTACAAACAGAACATGAAGAGAACAGGACAGAAGCAGAGTGGTTAGCTTGTGCCAATTAAAAATAAAGCTTTATTGTCCCTACTACTGTTCTGTCTTTGTAACAAACTATGGCAGAATCATTACATGATTCACAGTTATGTAGATCATTAGTCTGGACATAACATACACGGGTTCTCTGCTCAGGACCTCAGGTGGCTGAAATCAAGGCGGCTGTCATCAGGGGCTGCCATCTCATTTAAGGATTAGATCCTTCTAAAATCATGCAGTTTGTTGGCAGAATTCGAATCCTTGCACTTCTAAGATACTGTGTCCATTCCTTGCTGACTTCTCCTAGGGGCCATTCTTGACCTGTATACCACCTACTGCTCTCTCCTACATGGTCCTCTCCACAGCACAGTCATTTTCTCCTTCAGGGCCAGCAGGAGAAATCTCTGCTGCTTTGCATGGTTGACTTCCTCTTTCTCCAACCACTAGATACAGACTTAAAGGACTCATGTTGTGAAGCCAGGCCCACCTAGATACTCTCCCTTTGGATTAATTCAAAATTAACTGATCACTAACCTTAGTTCATATGAAAAATTCCTTTTTCATATAACTTAAAAACCACAGGTGAGAAGATTATACAGGGCATTTATATCAGGGTACCGAAATTTGTAGGTCACCTTATAATTCTGCCTATAACATTGTCTAAAAGTACCCAGCAAACTTGGTGCTGGGACCCTCATGATCCTGTTTATAACTAAATTCTTGGTCAGATCTGGTATTTTCTAGTCTTAAATTTTGCTTTGGCTTTGACAGTAGATGAAATGCAGAGGAGCTATGTAAGAGCTGTGACTGAACATCATTACTGTTCCTTTTCTAACAGAAATCATCAAGAGAAATCTACATATGCTGGTAGCCATAAAATCAAACTCTGCTTTTTTATTTTTTTTATTTTTATTTTTTTTATTTAATGTAACTGAGTGAAAATGTACATTCACATGAAAATTTACATGCCCCCCATACGCAGCTTCCACTGCTCTCCCTGTCCGGTGACTGCACACTATTCCTCTCTGTTCCATACATGTCTCATCCTCCCAACAGTCTCATTTCCCCTCCTCTCTGTCCACTCCCCTTCCTCCAGCCAGAGGTCAGCAAGATGATATCCTATAGATGTATAGAACCATAAAGTGCTTCCAACATATGGTTACTCTGCATTGCCAAGTCCCTTCCATTCCTTTCCAAAGAGTGGACCTTTGTTATAATTTATGGGAACGGGCAGCATCAGGGCTGGGGGCCATGCTCTCAGAGGAACCCCAAAACTGCTGGACCATCAATTGAGTATTTTTATTTTTTTAATTTTTTATTTAACATGACTGAGTAAAATTGTACATTCCCGTATAAATTTACATGCCCACCTATATGCAGCTTCCACTGCTCTCCCTGTCCGGTGACTGCACACTATTCGTCTCTGCTCCATACATGTCTCATCCTCCCAACAGCCTCTTTTCCACTCCTCTCCACCCATTCTCCTTCTTCCAGCCAGAGGTCAGCAGGATAATATGCTATAGATGTATAGAACCATAAAGTGCAACCAATATATGGTCACTTTGCATTGCCAAGTCCAATCCATTCCTGTCCAAAGAGTGGACCTTTGTTATAATTTATGGGTAAGGGGCGCATCAGGCCGGGGGCCATGCTCTCAGGGGAACCCCGAAAGCACTGGACCATCAATTGAGGTCTTTTAATGGAGATCTCAGTATGCATCCCTTTTTATTCTTGTGTTGCCAGTGAGACTCAACCTAGTGAGCTCCATCGTGGCTATCACTGGTGGTGGCCGGGCACCATCCGGTTCTTCCGGTCCCAAGTCGATGAAGGCACCCACTCTTGCAGGTCTCTCTGTCTTCTAGGTTGTTTTTACTGCATGTCATTTTGGTCCTCAGTGAGCATCCGTTCCTGCTGAGTTGGGACCATTTGCTGTGTCCTCAGATGGCAGCTTGGCAGCTTTTAAGACCCCAGAAGCCACATATCAATGTGGGGTGCAGAGAGCTCTCTTAGAAAAATGCTAGTTGTGCCAGTTGGCCTCAATTTCACCTGAGACCATGGTCCCCGGCACCCTGCCCCAGCTACTCTATCCTTGCAATATTGGGTTAAGATGGAAAGAGTACTCAGGTTATGCTGAAGTCCACTTAATTTTGTTCTTGTTTCTAATGTATGCTATCACCACTTTCATCCAATCAGATTTCTAGCAACTATATAAACTAAGCCCTCCTCCCCCACCCTCCCTCCCTCCCCTCCCTTGCAGCTGTCAAAGGGTCTTTTCTTCTATACACAAGTCTGTTTTTGAGATCTAATCGTAGAGGTCTCATACAGTATTTGTCCTTTTGTCGCTGACTACTGTCACTCAACATAATGTCTTCCAGTTGAAACCAGGTTAGGAGATGTTTCCTGGAATCATCGTTATTCTTTATCATTGCGTAGTGCTCCATTGAGTATATGCACCATAGTTTACCTATCCATTCTTCTGTTGTTGGGCATCTGGGTTGATTCCATCTTTTTGCTATCGTGGACTGTGCTGCGATAAACATTCTGGTGCATGTGTCCGTTGGTGTGAAAGGCCTTGATTCTGTAGGATATATTCCAAGTAGTGGAATTACTGGGTCAAATGGTATATCGATATCCATTTTTTTAAGGAAGCGCTAGCTTGCTTTCCAAAGAGGCTGGACCATTTTGCAACCCCACCAACAGTGTAGGAGGGTACTTCTTTCCCCACAGCCTCTCCAGCATTTGTTGTTTTGTGTTTTCTGGATCATGGCCAATCTTCTTGGGGTGAGATGTATCTCACTGTTGTCTTGATTTGTGTTTTTTGGCTGCCTGGATCTCCTCTTTAGTGAAACCTCTGTCCATCTCCTTTGCCATCACTTAATTGGATGGTTTATCTTCTTATTGATATTTTGTAGTGTCTAATAGATTATCATGCAGTTGGCTTGGCTTTATAGATTATGGAGATCAGGCGTCGGTCTGACATAGAGTTGCCAAATATTTTTTCCCATTCTGTGGGTGTTCTTTTAATTCTATTAATAAAGTCTTTGGATGAGCAAAAGTGTTTGATCTTAATAGTTCCCATTTATCTATTTTCTCTTCTGTTGATTGTGGTTTCTTTGACAGATTTTGGAGTCTGTCCTCATTGTGCATTAAAACTTCCATTGCTGTTCCTACCTTTTCTTGTATGAGCTTTATCATTTTTGGTTTGATATTTAGGTCTTTTATCCAGTTGGAGTTGGTTTTTGTGTAAGGTGTAGGATATGGATCTTGATTCAGTTTATTGCAGATGGATAACCAATTTTGCCAGCACCATTTGTTGAAGATACTGTTTTTACCCCAGTTTAATGTCTTAGAGCCTTTGTCGAATATCAAATATTCATAGGTAGATGGTGTCACCTCTGGGGTCTCAATTTGGTTCCATTGATCGATCTGTCTGTTCTTGTACCAGTACCAGGCTGTTTTGACCACTGTGGCAGTGTTCTAAGGTCGGATAATGAGAGGCCTCCCAGTGTGTTCTTCTTCTTTAGTAGTACCTTACTTATCTGGGGCTTCTTCCCTTTCCAAACAACATTGGTGATTTGTTTCTCCATCTCATTAAAAATGATGCTGGAACTTGTGTTGGGATTGCGTCATATAAATAAATTGCTTTGGGTAAAATAGACATTTTCACAATGTTAAGTCTTCCTATCCATGAGCACGGTAGGTTTTTCCATTTATCTAACTCTCTCTTAGTTTCTTGTAGTAAGGGTTTGTAGTTCTCTTTGTAAAGGTCTGTTGTTTCTCTGGTTAGATTAATTCCTAGGTACCTTATCTTCTTAGCAGCTATCGTAAATGGTATTGATTTGATAATTTCTTCCTTAACAGTCTCGTTGCTGGTATAAAGGAATCCTACTGATTTACTTATGTTTATCTTGTATCCTGAGACTTTGCTGAATTCTTCTATCAGTTTGAGTGCTTTATAGATTCCTTGGGGTTCTCTGCATATACAATCATATCATCTGCAAACAGGGAGATTTTAACTTCCTCTTTGCCGATGGAGATGCCCTTTATTTCTTGGTCTTGTCTAATTGCTCTGGCTAGAATTTCTAGTACAATATTGAACAGGAGAGGTGAGAGTGGACATCCTGTCTAGTTCCTGATCTCAAGGGAAAGTCTTTCAGTCTCTTTCCATTCAGGATGATGTGGGCAATTTGTGTTGTATAGATGGCACTTATTGTATTGAGGAATTTGCCGTCTATGCCTGTTTTGCTAAGAGTTTTTAGCATGAATCGGTGTTGGACTTTATCAAATGCCTTTTCTGCATCAATGGACAAAATCAGGTGATCCTTGTCTTTTGTATTATTTATGTGGTTAATCACATTGTTTTTCTCATGCTGAACCAGTCTTGCATCCCTGGTATGAGTCCCACTTGGTCAGGATGGATTATTTTCTTGATATGTTGCTGTACTCTATTGGCAAGAATTTAATTGAAGATTTTTGCATCTAGATTCATGAGTGATATCAGTCTGTAGTTCTCTTTCTTTGTTGGGTCTTTCCCTGGCTTAGGTATCAGGGTTATGCTGGCTTCACAGAATGAGTTTGGGAGTACTCCATCCCCTTCTATACTGTGAAATAGTCTCAGTAGTATTGGAGATAACTCTTCTCTAAATGCCTGGTAGAATTCTGCAGTGAAGCCATTTGGGCCTGGGCTTTTTTTGGTTGGCAGTGTTTTGATAACATTTTCAATCTCTTCCTTTGTGATGGGTTTATTAAGTTGGTCTGCTTCATGTTGTGATAATTTGGGTAGGTGGTATGAGTCAAGGAATTTGTCCATTTCCCCTAGGTTTTCAAATTTGTTAGAGTACAGTTTTTCATAGTATTCTGTTATGATATTTTTGATTTCTGGTGACAACTCCCCTGTCATTTCTAATTTGGGTTATTTGTTTCCTTTCCTGCTTTTCTTTAGTAAGTTTAGCCAATGGTTTGTCAATTTTGTTGATCTTTTCAAAAAACTAGCTTTTGGTCTTTTCAATTTTTTCAATTGTTTATCTATTCTCTAATTCATTTAGCTCTACTCTAATCTTTATGATCTCATTTCTTCTGGTGACCAAGGGGTTCCTCTGTTGCTCTCTTTCTACTTGTTCAAGCTGTAGAGTTAGTTCCTTGATTTGGTTTCTTTCTTCCTTCCAGATGTGTGCATTTATGGAGATAAACAGACTTCTGAGCACTGCTTTGGCTGTATCCCATAGGTTCTGGTAGGAAGTGTTTTCGTTCTCATCGGAAACCATGAATTTCTTTATGTCATCCTTGATTTCCTCTATAACCTATGTTTTTTTGAGTAAGATATTGTTCAGTTTCCAAGAGTTCCACTTTCTATCTATGTTTTTTCTGCCATTGACTTCGACTTTTATGGCTTTATGATCTGAGAAGATGCTTTGCAGTAATTCAATGGTATGGATTTTGTTGAGCATTGCATTATGGCCTATCACATGGTCAATTCTGGAGAATGTTCCATGTGCACTGGAGAAGAAGCTGTAGTTGTCTGCTGATGGGTGGAAAGTTCTGTATATATCAATGAGGTTTAGTTGGTTAATTGTGTCAATGAGGTCTTCTGTATCTTTACTGAGCTTTTTTCTAGATGACCTGTCTAGTAATGAGAGTGGAGTGTTAAAGTCTCCCGCTATTATTGTGGAGTCATCTAACTCTCTTTTGAGTGAAGTCAGTGCTTCTTCGATGTATTTAGGTGCTCTGATATTAGGTGCATAAATATTTAATATAGTTAAGTCTTGCTAGTGTACTGAACCTTTCAGCAATAGTGTCCATCTTTGTCCACGATGGTGGGTTTGACATTAAAATTGATTTTGTTTGAGATTAGAATTGCCACCCCTGCTCTTCTTTGTTCATTGTTAGCTTGATATATATTCTTCCAACCTTTAATTTTCAGTTTGTTCCTATCTTTAGGTCTCAAGTGAGTTTCTTGTAGACAATATATGGATGCCCAAGATGACACTTGGTGTCTCTTTACTGGAGCATTGAGTCCATTCACATTCAATGTAATTATTGATAGGTATGTGTTCATTGCTGCCATTGTGATATGTTTATTTTTATGTTGGTGTTTTGTCTGTTCTTATTAGTCTGTTCTGAGACATTCTTTTTTATGAGTTGATTTTTCACCTTTTTCAGAGCTGGTTTTGTAGTTGTTGAGACTCGTGTGTTACATTTCTTGAAGTGGTAAGATTCATCTTTGTTGTGCTTTACAACTGCCCCATGATCCCCCTTAATAAACTATATATACACCCAATTTTAATTACTACCAGTCTTGTCATCTTCCTCTCCATCTTGAAGGACTGTAACAACTGTAGTACATCCTTCTTTTTATTATGATGACACCGTAGTTTTCATGATGATCACTGGATTGCTTCTTTCTGTATGAAAGCTGTGATTGACTTTGGAGCCTTCCCTAAAAGAGTAGAGTATTGAGTAGTATGTCGTTCTAAAATATAAAGTTAGTGGTTTCATTCTTCTAAGCCAGAGCCAAGAACTTCTTTCAGTATTTCTTGTAGTTTGGGTTTGGTTTTTACAAAGTCTCTGAGTTTCTGTTTATCTGGGAATGTCTTCATTTCATTTTCGTATTTGAAAGACAGTTTTGCAGGCTATATAATTCTTGGTTGGAAGTTCTTCTCCTTCAAGGCGTTGAATATGTCATGCCACTGTCTCCGTGCCAACAAGGTTTCTACTGAGAAATCTGATGAGAGCCTACAGGGTTTCCCTCTGAATGTTAGCTTCGCTTTGACTCTTGCTGCCTTTAAGAGTTGCTGCTTATGTTTCATTTTGTTAAGCTTGATTATAGTATGTGCTGGAGTCTTTCTTTTGAGATCTATAGTGAGTGGCATATGATATACATCTGAGATGTCTATATTCTCTTCCTTCATGATTTCTGGGAGGTTTTCTTTCAGCAGCTCAGCAATGATACTCTCTGTGTTCTCAGATGTCTCACCCTGTTCAGGGATTCCAATTAATCGAAGGTTGTTCCTCTTAATAGAGTCCCAGATGATTCTTAATGTTTCTTGATTTTTCTTGTTTCTTTTTTCTTTTTTCTGCTCATAGACGCTGGCATCAGTAGCTCTGTCCTCCAAGTCAGAAATTCTTTTCTCTATTTGTTCCATTCTGTTTTCTTGGGTTTGCATGGAAGTTTCTATGTATTTGATTTTGTTCTTGATCTGTTGGATTTCAGAGTACTGGTGTTCCATCAGGTTGAACAGCTTGCTTAATTTTTCTTTTTGTTCTGCTGCATTTTGTATAAGGTCTAGAAGGCCTCTGTATATAATTCTTTTGTATTCACTTTCTGATCTTTCATAAAAGTTTCTTCATCTGGAAAACTCCTTGGTTGCCTTGTTTGGGAGCCTTCTGAAGCCATGGGTGATTTCTTGTATGCCACAATTTTCTGTTGCTTTTTGGGTCCCATGGGAGTATGTAGAGGCTAGAAGAGGTACTGTAAGGGTGGATTGCAAATGTTTCTCTAGGCTGTCTTCAAATGTAAAGCAAAAGGTATCTGACCACTTCACAAGTCAGTTAGGTTTTCAGTTGTAGAGGTCCCTTCTCAACTGGCAAAGTAAGCACCACTATATCCAACCCCAGATGATAACCAACTAGCTCATAATACAGCAATGCTACTGCCCTGTTGGCTTCTGCTGACAGGGCCTAGCCTTAGGCGGCACTGCATTGAGTACTACTTTTGTGATACAAAAGCAGTCTCTTGTGGGCAGGCTCTGGCTCCCAAGCTCAGAATTAGGTCCAGCTGTCGCCACCGTATCCAAGATGACGTCCTCCACACAGGCAGCACACAGAGGGGCTTAAGGTGCCGAGAGGTAATGATTCCTCTTCTTCTGTTGCAGGGCCTGCAACGTAGGTGGCACTGGGAAAATTACTGCTTTTATGTCGGAGAAGCGCTGTCCTGTTTCCAGGCGCTGACTCCCAGGCTAAGAATTAGGTCCCACTAAAATCTCGGTACCAGCATGGCGTCCTGCACACTGACTGAGGAGTTCCATATGAACCCTGCTGATGCAGATATAAAATGAAAGGCTCAAAGTGGCTAGATTAACAGAGTCCTAAGCGTGGCTCTCACAATATGAGAATTTTGTGTGCCTATCCCCCCAGCAGCACTTCTGAGTCTAGCTGCTAGGCAAGACCCAGCTCTGCCTGCTGGCCAAGACAGAGAAAAAGAAAAGTCAGAATGGTACATTTACCTTCAGTCCGTGAGAGCCAGGGCTAGCCAGGAGTGGAAGTCAGCTAAAGAGAGGAGGTTTCTCACTCAGTAATATGAAGTCCCAATTAACAGCCCTGTGCCATGTCCTGAGGCTGATTAGGTGATCAGAAGGCTCCATTTGATTATCAATTCAGTTCTTAGTTTCCAGAGGGATATAAGGAGACGTGTGCTTAGTCCGCCATCTTGAATCCACCCCCCAAACTCTGCTTTAATATACTACCTTCTAGGTAGTTGGTGATGCAGTGGTTAAATGCATGCTACTAACCCAAAACTAAGTAATTCGAACCTACCAGCTGTTCTGGGGGAAAAAAAGATCTGGTAGCCTGCACCTGCAAAGATTTACAGCCTTGGGAACCTTATGAGGCAATGCTGCTCTGTCCTATTTGGTTGTTATAAGTCAAATTCAACTTGAAGGCAGTATGCTTGGTTTTTGGTTAGGTAAGTCTGTGGTGTCAAATGTATCTATTTTATGAAGTACAATGTAAGCATGTTAATTCTCTAAAATACTTACGTTTTAAAGAAGCCTTGGTGGCACTGTCATTAACACTTTGGCTGCTAACCAAAGCAGTTTGAATCTATCAGCCCCTTCTCAGAAATCACGTGGGGGCAGTTCTACTTTGTCCTGTAAGAGTCACTATGAGTCAGAATCAATTTGATGGTAATGGTTTGTTTTTTTTCTTTTAAACATCCTTTCATTCAATTATATGTTAAAATATTTAACATGTAAGTATATGATGGGGAAAGGGCAGAAAGGAAGTTACAGAACTATCAAGATTAATTCATCAGTGGGAGAAGGGGAAAGTAAACCCTGGAATACCAAGACATTCTCTTCCTTTTTCTAATTACACTGAGTCTCTTTGACTACACCTTATTAACACTTATCTTGGAATCTCTTTCTTAATGTCTTGCCAATGCCCTGTATAGCATGAAAGTGTGGTTGACTATGAGGAATTTTGCTCAGGGGATTTAGAGATCTTAGTAGAGGGCTGGAATAATCTTTTAAAGTGTGTTTCTATCTTGCTCCATTATCTTACTCATTACATTTTGATGACCAAGTTGCGCATGCCAAGCCAAGTGCCGTCAATAATATATTTCTGGTTCTTTTTGATGGATTTTAGATTTGTGTAGGTACTACAATCTATAGAGTTGCTATGAGTTAGAATTGACTCAGTGGCAGTAGGCTTCATTTTTGTTTTGGTTATAATCTTGCTTTGAAGATTGGCCATGGTTGTTACTTACCATAATCTTTGTACCTGCTGTATGGAGTACATTTATTCTCTTGTTCTTTATTTGTTGAAATGTGGACCCTCAGTCAGTGGTATTGGCTTCAAAAGTTGTTAGAAATGCAGATTCTAGATTCCCACCCAGGACCTACTGAATAAGGAACTCGAGGAGGTCACAGTTCAGCAATTTGCATTTAACAAACCTGAGGTCCACTGTTCTAATCAAAGAATGCAACCTGTCTTTCTCTCTTATCTGTCCACGTACCCATGCAGCCATGCATGCTTCCATGCATCCACCCACATGCCTTAGACATCTAGTGCTGCTATAACAGAAATATCACAAGTGAATGACTTTGTTGTTGTTGTTAGGTGCCATAGAATTTGTTCTGACTCACAGCAACTCTATGCACAACAGAAAGAAACACTGCCTTGTCTTATAACATGCCCACAGTCATTTTTATACTTAAGTCCATTGTTGCAACCACTATGTCAATCCATCTCTTTGAAGGTCTTCCTCTTTTCTACGGGTCCTCCACTCTGCCAAGTATGAAGTCTTTCTCCAGGGACTGAGCCCTCCTAACAACATGTCCAAAATATGTGAGATGCAGTCTTGCCATCTTTGCTTCAGAGGAGAACTCTGGTTATACTTCTTCCAGAACAGATCTATTTGTTCTTTTGGCAGGCCTTGGTACACTCAATATTCTTCTCCAAAAAACATTACAATTTAGAGGCATCAATTCTTCTGTCTTTGTTCATTGTCCAACTTTTGCACAGATATGATGCAATTGAAAATATCATGGATTGGATCAAGGTGATATCTTTACTTTTCAATAGTTTAAAGAAGAGACTCCAGTGGTATAGTGATTAAATGTTATGGCTGCTAACCAAAAGGTCAGCAGTTTGAATCCACCAGGTGCTCCTTGTAAACTCTATAGGGCAATTCTACTCTGTCCTATCAGGTCAACTATAGGTTGAAATCAACTTGATGTAAATAAAAGACTTTAACAAAGAAGAATGTATTTTCCTCACAGTCTAGTAAACTAGAAGTCTACTAGAAGCATAAACTCCAGAGCAAAGCTTTATCATTCTGTCATCTCTGGTAGGTCTTTCTCATCAACCTTCTAGACAAGGAGCTTCTCTAGCAGAGGCACTGGGTCCAAAGGATGCCGTCTGCTCCAGGTGCTTCCTTCTTGGTGGTATAAAACCCCCAACTCTCTGCTTGCTTCTCTTTCTTTTTATCTCTTGTAACATAAAAGGTAGTGCAGGCCACAAGCAAGGACAGTTGCTTTTATATTGGATAAGGGATGTGACTTTAGTGAGATGTTACATCTCTCTCTCATCCTTACTTATAGGCAGAGATTACAGTTTACATCACTTAGGAAAATCACAAAATGGGGACAACCACACAACTCTGGGAATTATGGGCTAACCAAGTTGATGTGTATTTTGGGGGGACATAATTCAATCCATTACACTACCTATCTATTGTCCAATAATTGATCTATCTAAATTCTCTGAGCTGCTTTTTATTGAAAGGCTGGCAACAATGAAAAATAGTGTTTGTATATCAAAAACTAGAAAATTAAGGTTAAAAAAAGCAAGCCTGACCATTGTTGAGGATGAGGTAGACCTGGGCATAGTGTTGGATGAGGCCATCAGAGGTGTGTACAGGCCAGCAGGTAAGGCACAGCAGTGTGTGAAGGGAGGATCTATAGCCCAGTGAAGCTCTTATTTCCTGACTTGATAGGAACTGCAAGCCCCCACCACAAATTTCTTCATCACTGGTGGTAAGAAAAGGATTGATATAAGGATTGATATAAGACTCTTGCTATAAGCTTCCATTCTCTGGTTTTCTTTCATTTAAATAATGCAATGGTAAAAACTAGTATACAGTAGCAAAAATATCCAGAAAACGCCAACTGTTTTGACAGTTCTTCACTTACAAAATCTTAACTGGCTGACACTTTTCTGTAAAAAGCTCTCTCCTGCAATGTGTATATAATACTCAAAATGTTCTGTATGAATAGTTTATAGTCTTTGTAGTGTTTAACATGCAATAGTGGTATTTTTTACCCATCATATTTGTATACAGGAAAATTGTGATTAGCATTTATTAGCAGTTAGCTTTGACAAATGATTATGATTATTTGAAAATAATTTTCACAATTAAAAATATTTTACAATATGCATATATTGATTCACTTTTACCAAAAGATGTCAGATACAGGGAGTCAATATGGTGGATTAAACACACATCTCCCTAATTGCCTCTGGAAACCAAGACCTGAATTGATAATTAAATGGAGCCTTCTAGACAGCTAGTGAGCCCTAGGACACAGTATAGGGCTGTAATTTGGACTTCATACCACTGGATGGAAAACTTTCTTACTTTTGCTGACCCACGCTCTTGTTGAGTGCTGGCTGTCGTGACTGAAGGTAACTTGCCATTTTAACTTTTTTCCTTCCTTTCAGTGGGTGGGTGGATCTGGGACTTGACTAGCAGCTAATCTCAAATGCACTGCTCGTGTGATTGGCAGATGAAATTAACATATTTTGAGAGCTCAGCTTTGGATTCTGCGCATCTCAGCACCTTTGGCCTCTCTTTTTGCCTCCACCATTGAGTAGCCTGTACCGAGGCAGGCAGAGAGCTTGCGCAGGATGCCATCTTGTTCCACTGGGAGGTGGAATACCCATATGGAGGCCTCAGCGGGACCTAATTCCTAGGCTGGGAGGCAGTGCTTTCCTGGAGGAGAGTGCTTTTCCTGCAGTAAAGCTGTATTCTGCAAAGTGTCTCTTATAGCTGGGGCCTGATAGCAGAGGCCAGCAGGGCAGTAGCCTTTCTGTATTTTGAACTAGTTTATAAACATCTGGGATTGGATATAGAGGTGCTTACTTTGCCAGTTGGGAAGAGAGACCTGTACACCTAAAAACCTGACAGACTTTGGAAGTTGTCAGATACATTTTACCTTTAATTTTAAGATGGCCGACAGAAACAAACAAAATCAAAGATATAGAAACTTCAATTCAAAGCCAAGAAAACAAAATGGAATCAATGGAAAATAGACTTTATGACTTGGAAGACAGAACTGCCGACTCCAGCATCTAGGAGGAGAAATCGAAAAAAAGAAACAAAAAATGAAAGAAGCATTAAGAAGCATGTGGGACTCTATTAAGAGGAACAATCTATGATTAATTGGAGTTCCTCAACAGAGTAAGATGTCTGAGAACACAGAGAGTCTTGTTGCTGAGATGCTGATAGAAAATTTCCCAGAAATTATGAAAGAAGAGAATGTAGATATCTAAGATGCATATCGAATGCCATTCAATATAGACCTCCAAAGAAAGACTCCAAGACATATTATAATCAAGCTTAACAAAATTAAACATAAGCAGCAACTCTTAAAGGCAGCCAGACACAAAGCAAAGCTAACATTCAGAGGGAAACCCTGTAGGCTTTCCTCACATTTCTCAGCAGAAACAATGCTGGCATGGAGACAGTGGCATAACACATTTAAATCCTCGAAGGAATAGAACTTACAGCCAAGAATTATATAGCCTGCAAAACTATCTTTCAAATAGGAAAATGAAATGAAGACATTTGCAGACAAATGGAAGCTCAGAGACTTCGTAAAAACCAAACCCAAACTACAAGAAATACTGAAAGAAGTTCTTGGCTCTGGCTTGGAAGAACGAAACCACTAACTTTATATTTTAGAAGCAAATACAAGACACATCACTCAGAAACATACTCAGTTAGGGAAGGCTCCGAATTCAATCAAAGCTATGAAAGTGAAAGAAATCATCAAGTGATCATATCATGAAAACTGTGATGCCATCATATTAAAAAGAGGGGTGTACTACAGTCATTATAGTCCTTCCATTTGGAGAGGAAGTTAATAAGACTGGTAGTAATTAAAATTGGGATTATACAGAGTTCATTAAGGGGGATCATAGGGGCAGCCATAATGCACAATAAAGATGCAACATTTCAAATCAAGAAATGTAATACAGGAGTTTCAACAACCATAAAACAAATCCTGAAAAAGGTCAAAAATCAACTAACAAAGAAGAAAGTACCAGAACAGATTAATCAGAACAGAGAAAACATCAACACAAAAGCAAATTTATCACAATGACAGCACCAAACACCCACCTATCAGTAATTACATTGCTAAATGTTCCAGTAATGAGACATCAAGTGACATCTTGGATCAGAAGACACGACCTATCTATATGTTGCCTGTGATAAACTAACCTTAGACTTAAAGATACAAACAAACTGAAAATTAAAGGATGGAAGAATATATTTCAAGCTAACAATGAACAGAGAATAGCCAGTGTGGAAATTCTATTTTCAGATAAAATAAATTTTAATGTAAAATCCACTACTGTGGACAAGGATGGACACTATTTATTGCTGAAAGGTTCAGTACACAAGCAAGACTTAATTATATTAAATATTTATACACTTAATATTAGAGCACCTAAATACATCAAAGAAACACTGACTACACACAAAAAGGAGACAGGTCACTCCACCATAACAGTAGGAGACTTCAACATTCCACTCTCAATACTGGACAGATCATGTAGGAAAAAGCTCAGAAAAGACACAGGAGATGTTATTGCCAATGTAATTGCCAATTAACCAACTAGACCTCATCAACATATACAGAACTTTTTGTCCATCAGTGGACAACAATGCCTTCCTCTCCAGTGCACATGTAACATTCTCCAGAATAGACCATGTATTAAGACATAAAGCAGTTCTCAACAAAACCCATACCATTGAATTAATGCAAAGCATTTTCTCAGATCATAAAACCATAAAAGTTAAAATCAGTAGCCGAAAAAACATAGACAGAAAGTGGAGCTCATGGAAACTGAACAACATCTTGCTCAAAAAAGCATGGGTTATAGAAGAAATCAAGGCTGAAATAAAGAAATTCATGGATTCCAACGAGAATGAAAATACTTCCTACCAGAACCTATGGGATACAGCTAAAGCAGTGCTCAGAGGTCAATTTCTCTCCATAAATGCACACATCTGGGAGGAAGAAAGACATCAAACAAAAGAATTGACCCTACAGCTTGAATAAGTAGAGAGAGAACAACAGAGGAACTCCCCCTGTCCTCTCCAGGCACCAGACAAAAAGAGATCATAAAAATTAGGGCAGAACTAAACAAATTAGAGAATAGAACAACTGAAAAAACTGAAAAGATCAAAAGCTAGTTTTTTGAAAAGATCAACAAAATTGACAACCCCCTGGCTAAACTTCCTAAAGAAAAACAGGAAACAGATAACCCAAATAAGAAATGAGAGAGGAGTTGTTATCACAGATCCAACAGAAATAAAAAATATCATAACAGAATACTATGAAAGACTGTACTCTTACAAACTGGAAAATCTAGAAGAAACGGACAAATTCCTTGATTTCATATCACCTACCAAAATGATCACAGGGTGAAGCAGAATAACTTAAGTGTCTTAGGCTGGGTTTTCTAGGGAAGCAAAACCAGTAACACGTGTAGGTATAAGGAAAGATTTATAATATATATATATAGACAGATAGATAGATAGATACAAATATAGGAAACAGCTCACATAATCACAGAAGCTGAATGTCCCAAGCTCTGGCACAAGCCTCACGTGTCCACGGAAGCTGAGGAACCCAAGGTCAGCAAGTCAGAGACCAGAGTTGCAGATCACCGGTTGTGTGGGTCAGTGGATCCCAAGCTGGCGGCGAGACGATGCAACAGAGGCTGGAGGTCGGTGGATCCCAAGCTGGTGGCGAGGCGAAGTGACAGAGGCTGGAGAACCCAGGATCGGCAGGTCAGGGAGCAGGACTGAGCAGAGGCTGGCGAGCGCAGGATTGGCAAGTCAGGGAGCAGGACTCTCACGTGCCGACTGTAAGGACTGATGAGCCCAACAGCCGCTAGCTCAAGTCCCGGAACCAGACGCTGGAACAAGAGAGCAGGAGCTCCTGGCCACGTGAGCGATCAGCAGCTGTAGTCCAGGGTCACGAGATGAGAGCCGAGGGGCAGGGAGCCACCACAAACCCCGCCCTGCCACTTAATACAGCAGCCAAATAGGTAGTAGCCAAGTTGACATAATCCTGACCACCACATTAAGAAACCCATCACAAAGGAAGAGATTGAAAAAGTCATCCAAAAAAAATATCAACCAAAAAAAGCCCGGGCCAGATGGCTTCACTGCAGAATTCTACCAAGCTTTTGGAGAAGATTTGTCTCCTATACTACTAAGACTATTTTACAATATAGAAAGGGATAAAATATTCCCAAATTCATTCTGTGAAGCCAGCATAACCTTGGTACCAAAGCCAGGGAAAAACCCAACAAAGATGTCAGATATATTCTTACAATGTCTAATACACTTTTATCATGGTAAATTTACACAGGTTCTGAAATAAAAAGTGTCTAGATAATATAAAGCACCAGACCATCTTCAGGGGCCAGTGGAAATCAGGTACTCACTGAATTCCAAGTGGAGGGCCATCTAGATGTGGGAAAAAAGAATGCTTTATCATTGCAAAATGCTAGGATTTCTCTTTACAAGTTGGGCTATTTTGGAAATGTTACAGTGATTTCTCTGTTAGGGTTTCAGTATTGTAAAAACAGCAGTGTTCATAGTCCTGTGTTGGATCCCCCTCCTGCAAGGCAGATCTGGCCTAAGTGGGTAGCTCAGTCCCCCTGGAGATATGGGCCCATGAGTCCGGATAACTCATAGTACCCCCAAGCCAGCCAGTACCCACAAAGGCTGAGCTCCTGCCCTGTGGAGAGCTGGGGTATGCAGATCAACTGCAGTAGCCAGAAACAGACAAAACCTGAGAATAATGTAAACTCCACCTGGAAGATACCAACAATGAACACTAACAAGCCAGATTCTGGTTTCAATTTTGTGGGACCAGAAGTGAGAAAGTTACGGGAGGAGTCCAGGAACAATGTCCTGCATCATATTCCTTTCTCTTTTTCTTTATTATATTTGTCATGCAGGCTGAAAGACCCCTGAATGTCTCCATCACTGGAAATCATCAGAGCATGGCAAACCCCTCCCTTCCTGGAATGTCCGAAGTCCTCAGTTGTTTTTCTCGTATGCTAATCAAGTGACTTACATCACCCAAATCCTATTGGCTCCTGCCTTTTTCCCCATGTCCCCACTAAGGTCCGTGCTAGGTAGAACTGTCCACCTCTAGGTAAACCCGCTTCCCGAACTTGAAAGCGCCACTTCTCCAACTCCTATCTTGGAGCTCGTAGACCTCGTCCGGGAGTGCACCAATAAATCCTGTTCTATTGCTAACTCTCACACTCTTTCTGTCTAATGGCTGCGGATACGTTTAGCCTACCTCACGTTACATTTGGTGCCAAAACCCAGGAGGAGAAGGCAGCTGGAAAGACCACCCCTCTCCCCTAAAACTTTGCTGTGCCTCCCTGTCTTTCCACTTCTTCTCCTCTCCCGCGGGATCTCTGGCTGACAGCACCTACCACCACCTTTCTTAGGTAGGTGCCCCAAACTTAAAATTTTATACCCTCCTTCCTTTTGAGTTCTGGTCAACCTTACCCGTACCCCGTCCGGTGTCTCTGTCCACCTAGTCCGTGTCAAATCGTGGTACCATGTCAGAGACACCTCCATCTCTAGAGATAGGGCGAATGGGGATGCTCAAACACCCTACTCTCCCAGCCATTTGGCTTCATTATTCGGATGAGTACAGCAGGGAGATGTACCCTGTACCCTCTGAGACCATCCATCCACATGACCCTTCCTGAAAGAGTAAGAAGTCACTCTAAAATCTCCCTAACCCAGTCTCTGTCCTTAAACCTGGCCACCTTATTGCCCATACCAACAAACCCCAAAACATTCACAAACACACATTCGTGTGTTGACATAACCGAGGACCTAATGACCCCCCCCAAATCTAATGGACCAACCCCTGCCCCAGCCAGATGTCATCCTCCTTGTAGATGGCAGCTCCACAACAGATACTCAAGGATGGAAACGGGCAGCGTATGCAGTAGTCACCCTCACTGAAACCATAGAGACAGCCACTCTCCCAAAGGGGACTATCTCCCAAAAGGCTGAACTTATTACTCTCACCATGGCCCTCTATATCTCGAAAGACAAAACTGCTAACATTTACACTGACTCCAAATATGCCTTCCTAATAGCCCACTGCCATAACTCCATTTGGAAACAGTGAGGCTTCTTATCAACTAAAGGCACACCAATCATAAATGTGAAACTCATCACCTGCCACTTGGAACCCTCCAGCTCCCCACCCATGTAGCGATCATACACTACAAAGGCCATCAATCCGACTTCACAGTTACACAAGGAAACAACAGGGCAGATAAAATAGCCCACAACCTAACACAAGAGAGCCAACCTCTCCCAGCCCCTGTCCTATTCCTGTCACCTTCCACCCTCACACAACAATACTCCAACACAGAACAGGTTTTCTGGACAAAAAAGGAACCTCAATCTCCCCTGAAGGGTGGATCCACAAAGACAACGAACTAGTAATCTCAGAAACACAAGTTACTGACTTCATCACCCTCATACACAGCTCACTACACATAGGTAGTGAAGCCTTAAAACACTTCTTACAAGCACTGTTCCTCTCGTCCTCCCTCACTTCGGCTATAGAAGCTGTCTGCTCCTCCTGTGTCACCTGCCAGACCACCAAACACCAGGGGGGACTCAAACTTACATTTCCTACCAATCAAATGAGAGGACACCTGGCAGGCCAAGACTGGCAAATCGACTTTACCCACATGCCAACAGACAAATCATTAAAGTATTTCTTCACCGTAATTGACATCCTTACCAGCTGGATAGAAGCCTTTCCCACTAAAGGCAAAACCGTTGCCATAGCTGCTGACATTTTAATAACCCACATCATTCCACAATTCAGACTATCCTCCTCTATACAGTCCGATAACAGGCCAGCCTTCACCTCCAAAGTGGTCCAGCAGGCTTCTACTACCCTGGGAATCCAGTGGAAAGTCTACATCCCCTATCGACCCCAATCTTCAGCCCAAATAGAAAGAGCCAATGGCCTTATCAAAACCCACCTTACCTAACTGTCATTGCAGCTCCGTCAATCTTGGGTAAACCTCCTCCCACTCACCCTAACTCAAATAAGGGCCACACCTCACAAAGCAACCTTCCTTAGTCCCTTTGAACGAATGTATGGCCAACCCTTTCTCCTCAATCACAACTTACCTTCTCAAAATCCACCTTTGGCTGATTATGTCCCTTATCTCTCTCTCCTCAGACAGTTCCTGCGAGAACACCCAGACAGATACCTTCCACAACCCCTACCTGTGGGCTCTACAACACAGACAGCAAACCACCTACACCTGGGAGACGTGGTATTTCTAAAAACTTTACACCCCAAACCCCTCAACCCCGGTGGAAAGGCCCACATACAGTCATCCTAACCACTCCTACCACTGTAAAACTCCTGGGAGACCCACTGTGTCACCACCTCTCATGGGTAAAAAGGGCCCCAGACAATCATGACTTCTATACCTGTCAACCTGTGGGCCATACGTCTCTTCATTTTAGCCAGGTCACTAACCTTCCTGACCCCAATAAGAGCTTCATAGGCTATGCCTGGAAATTTAAAATCCAAGAAACATGCTCAGCAAAACAAAATTCCATAACTCACCTTATAGGCTCTGAAAACTGCTCCCCGAAGGGTTGCCAGACACCTATCAAAATCAAAATCACCCCAAAGTCAGTCACCACCAACGAGCACCCTCTAACTTGCTTCCCTTTTGATCAAACCCAAGACTGGTGCAGGCAGTGGCCTGAAACCTATAGGGGGTGCCCATATCCCAGCTGCAAAATGTACGGCCCATTTGTAGGCATAGTCCATCTTAACACAACAAACAGCCAATACTACATCCACATACCAGACTCATAGAATCCGAGATTGGCCACGGGGGTCCAGGGTAAAATTTACCGCACAGGGTACAGCTCCTGACCCACCGGAACCCTACACATATCTCGACAATATGAACAATTAACTCCAACTCTAACACAAGTGTCCAAAAATATTGCCCAAACAGAACAGGTCCTAGAAAACTGAATCTTAAACAAACTGCACATAACACAGCTGTCCTCCTGGACACAGATCATCGAACACACTTCATAATTTTTTAATCATTCTCGGATGCTACCCAGTATCACCAACTGTTTTCTCTGTGCTTCACTCCAGGTGACCCTACTTGCAGTGGTCCGAATTAACTACACCCAGCCAGCCCATACCTCCTCAAACACCCACTCCTGCATCACTCCTACATTCCAGGTACCCCTCTGGGAGCCTGAAATCAATAATCAAATACAACCTCCCTAAATCTGCCTCATAACCAGCAACACCATAACCACAGCACTGAACTGCATCTAAAATATCACCATATGGGACCAAACTGGCCCAACACTGGGTACCTACTTTTGGTGCAGTGGAACTCTACGGAAGTGTTTAAACTCCACCACTCCAGGGCCTTGCTTCCCAGTCACCGTAGTGCCCCAAGTAACCCTATATACTGAATCCGAATTAGCCTGGCTGATACCTACACCCCGAATGAAAAGAGCCGCTTTTCTACCATCATGGTAAGCCTCACCTTTGCATCCACACTTTCAGCCACCGGACTTGCTAGTGGAGCCCTTGGACACAGTATAATCTCAGCTCAAGTCTTCCAAAATAGTCTACAAATAGCCCTTGAAACCACCGCTGACTCCCTAGCTTCCCTACAGTGACAACTAACCTCTCTGGCCCAGGTTATTGTACAGAATCAGAGAGCGTTAGATCTACTTACAGCTGAAAAAGAAGGATCCTGACTCTTCCTGAGAGAAGAATGCTGTTACTACATCAATGAAACTGGCTGAATAAAGCAGAACCACGATACCTTTAACTCACCTGAGTGAAGAGCTAAAAAAGAAACACCAAGCCAAAACATCCCTGTTCAACTGGTTCCAGTCACCATTAATGGCGTGGCTTGCCCCGTTCACTGGACCCCTGATACTAATCAGCCTCTTTTTTAGTTTTGCCCCTTGCATAAAAGAGATGTCTAGAGTCACCGTAAATCAACTGCTACTACATCCCTATACTACATCCCTATAGGCCTGTCCACCAGCCCGATCCTTGCCAACTCCGGCCTGTAACCTCACTCCACCCCCACACAGCAGGAAGTAGCCAGAGACAGACCTCTTCATCCCTTATCATCAAAAAGGCCAGAATGTCAGGCAGGCCGAAAGACTCCTGAATGTCTTGATCACTGGAAATCATAAGAGCATGGCAAACCCCTCCCTTCCTGGAATGTCCAAAGTCTCCAGTTGTTTTTCTCATATGCCAATCAAATGACTTACCTTGCACAAATCCTATTGGCTCCCACCTTTTTCCCCATGTCCCCATGTGGTGGTCAGGATTATGTCAACTTGGCTACTACATATTTGGCTGCTGTATTAAGTGGTAGGGCGGGGTTTGTGGTGGCTCCCTGCCCCTCGGCTCTCATCTCGCGACCTTTTACTACGGCAGCTGGTCACTCATGTGGCCAGGAGCTCCTGCTCTCTTCTTCCAGCGTCTGGTTCCGGGACTTGAACTAGCAGCTGTTGGACTCATCAGTCCTTACAGTTGGTACTTGAGAGTCCTGCTCCCTGACCTGCCGATCCTGGGTTCGCCAGCCTCTGCCGCTCCTGCTCCCTGACCTGCTGATCTTGGTTTTGCCAGCTTCTGTTGCTTCCTCTCGCCACAAGCTTGGGATCCACTGACCTACACAACTGGTGATCTAGAATTCTGGTCTCTGACTTGCTGACTTTGGGTTCCTCAGCTTCTGTGGCCACATGAGGCTTGTTCCAGAGCTTGGGACATTCAGCTTCTGTGATTACATGAGCTGTTTCCTATATCTGTATCTATCTACCAATCTATCTATATATATTATAAATCCTTTCTTGTACTTATATGTGTTACTAGTTTTGCTTCCCTAGAAAACCCAGCCTAAGACACCCCACTAAGGTCCGTGCTAGGTGGAACTGTCCACCGATAGGTAAACCTACTTCCCCAACTTGAAAGTGCGACTTCTCCAACTCCTACCTCGTAGCTCGCAGATCTCTCCTGGGAGCGCACCAATAAATTCTGTTCTACTGCTGACTCTCACTCTCTTTCTGTCTAATGGCTGCTGATAACGTTTAGCCTACCTCGCCTTACAATACTGTGTTTTAGCTGAAACAGTTTATAATACAAATTGAAGTCCCATTTAATTTCTATTAAATAAGAAGCATGTTACTTACTGTATTACTGTTAATTTCTACTGAACTAAGTTAATTTCTATTAAACTAGTTAATTTCTATTGAACTAAGGAGTATGTTACTGTATTACTATTTGTTTTGTAGGCTTCAGGAGTTATATACACAATTGTGTTGTATGTATGTAACACTTATGGTATTACAGTTTGTTTTATCGGCTTCAGGAGTTGTATACACTGTGACACTGGTTGCAATTCCCATAACATGTCAGCACCCTCCTCCTTACCCTTTATACCCGGGGTTCTCTATGTGCATTTGTCCAGTTATCCTGTGTTTTCCTGCTTCTTGTCTTTACTTTTGGTGGATGGTACCCATTTGGTATCCAATACTTGACAAAACTAAGAAACATGTTGCTTACTGTATTACTGTTTTATGGGCTTGCCCAAGCTTTGGCTAAAAGGTAGACTTCAGGAGAGGCTTCAATTCTGAGTTCACAGGATGTCTAGGATCATGAGGTTCCTCCAGAATCTGTCAGATCAGTAAGTTTGGTCTTTTCTTATGAATTTGAGTTTTGTTTTAATTTTTCTCCTGCTCTGTCAGGGACTCTCTTTTGTGATCCCTGTCAGAGCAGACTGTGGTGGTACACAGGCAGCACCTCGTTCTGGGCTCAGGTGGTAGAAGCTGTGGTTCATAGGGTCCATTAGTCCTTTGGATGAATATTTTCCTTGTGTCTGTGGTTTTCCTCATACTCTTTTGCTCTGAACATGATGGCACCAATAGATGAATCTTAGATGGTCACTTGTAACCTTTTATGGTCCCAGATGCTACTTACCATGGATTGAATTGTGTCCTTGTCATGGATAGAATTGTGTTCCCCCCAAAATATGTGTAGCCACGTGGCTGGGCCATGATTCCCAGTGTCTTGTGATTGTCCTCCATTATGTGGTTTTCCTGTGCTGTATGTTAAAGGATTAGGGTGGGACTGTAAGTCCTTTTATAAGATCACCTCCCTGATCCACTGTAAAGGGAGTTTCCCTGGAGAATGGCTTACCCCACCCTTAATCCTTTCACCCTGGAAGAGATAAAGGAAAAGGAAGCAGGCTGAGAATTGGGAACCTCACAGCATCAAGAAAGCAGCACCTGGAGAAGAGCACGTCCTTCAGACCTGAGGTTCCTGTGCCAAGACACTCCTTGGCCAAAGACTGATGCAATACCAAAATTTCCTCTAGAGCTGACAATGGGGAAAGCCTTCCCCTGGAGTGGGCATCCCGAATTTGGACTTGTAACTTACCGGACTATGTAAGAATAAACCTTCCTTTGTTAAAGCCATCCACTCTGTGGTATTTTCTGTTAGAGCAGCCCTAGCTGACTAAAACAGAATTTGGTAATATGAGAGTGGGGTCCTGCTCTAGCAAATACCTAAACTGTGGGAGCCATTTTGAAACTGTGAATGGATAGATGATTCAGGAGGAATAAAGAAAGCACAGGTGGTGAGAAACAACAGAGTGCTGGTGGCAGCAGTAGTGGCAGCAGCAGAACCAGAGGCAGCAGTGGAGCAGACCTATGGAGAAAGAGAGCTAAGTGCCTGTGTAGAGTTTTCCTTGCAGAAAAGGATGCCTCCGGAAACTTGAATTGGTGGAGCTAGACTTGCAGACCCACAGAGTGAAATAGCTGAGTGCTTTGCGCAGGATGTTTTCCAGCAAGAGTGGAGTGCCTCCAAGCACTTGAATCAGTGGGGCTACAGAACTTTGAAACACTTGCCCCAGCAGAACAGATGTGGGCCCAGGCCATGCGGCCCTAGGAAGCAGAAGCTGAAGAGACAAACAGCGTGAGAAGGTAAGCTGCCTGAGTCTCAAAAGGTATGGCCATGACCTCAGGGGTTTGAAAGGGTGGAACCATGGCATCTTGTGTTGGTAACGGTGGAATTGCCACTCAGTTGGGCTTAAGGTGCACCTAAAGCTGGTGGGGCAGAGTTTCTGTCAAAGTGGGCCTTGAAGGCAGAGTTGTAGTACAAAGCTGGGGTTCTCCACTCAGAATTCAGAGAGTGTGGCCAATACTTAGAGTCTGGAGGGCAGGGCCAATGTGTAGAATGTCTCAGAAAATGTAAGAGTGTTTTCAAAGTTGTGAGGGCTAATGTAATGAGTTCTGCTGACTTGCCTGTTGCCTGTTAATGTCTCTTTCCCTGTAGTTTCTCCCATTTGTAACAGAATGTCTAATTTGGGCCTGTTGTGCCCTTTGTGTTCTAGGTTTCATAGATGTAAAAGAATTTTTGAATTTTTGACTTAGAACTGATTTAAGACTTCTATCATATGGGATGGACATGATTTTGCTGTGATGAGATGAATGTGTTACATGTTTCAACAATGTGATTTTTGGGGTGCCAAAGGGTGGGATGTCATGGATTGAATTGTGTACCCCCCAATATATGTGTAGCCACGTGGCTGGGCTGTGACTCCCAGTGTCTTGTGACTGTCCTCCATTTTGTGGTTTTCCTATGCTGTATGTTAAAGGATTAAGGTGGGACTGTAAATCCCTTCCTAGGATCACCTTTCTGCACCACTCTAAAAGGAATTCCCCTGGAATATTGCTTGCCCCACCCTTAACCCTTTCATCCTGCAAGAGATAAAAGGAAAGGGAAGCAGGCTGAGAATTGGGAACCTCACACTGTCAAGGAAGTAGCACCTGGAGAAGAGCACGTCCTTCAGACCTGAGGTTCCTGTGCCAAGATGCTCCCTGGGTAAAGACTGATGCAATACTAGACTTTCCTTCAGAGCCAACAAGGAGGAAAGCCTTCCCTGGAGTGGACATCCAGAATTTGGACTTGTAACCTACTGGACTGTGTAAGAATAAACTTTCCTTTGTTAAAGCCATCCACTCAGTTGTATTTTCTGTTACAGCAGCACTAGCTGGCTAAAACAGTCCCCCAATGAATGTGTACAGCAATTTGGTTAACCTATTGCTGTCAAATCAAATCCAACTCATGGCAACCCTAAAGACAGAGTGGAATTGCCCCATAAAGTTTTCAAGTAGCACCTGGCAGGTTTGAACTGCAGAACTTTTGGTTAGCAGCTGTAGCATTTAAAAACTATGTCACCAGGGTTGGGTGATGATTTCCAGTATTGTGTGGTTGTCTTCCATTTGGTGGTTAATAAGACCCTGGCCCGTAGGGTCGCCATGAGTCAGATCCAACTCGACGGCACTTGGCTTTGGTTTGGCAAGGCAAGATTAGATTATGTTAAAAAGGATTAGCATCAGACTGTAACACCTTAATGAGATTACCTCCCTGATAAAATGTAAAGTAAGTTTCCTTGAAGTGTGACTTTTATCGCGTCTTACCCTACAAGACATAAAAGGAGGGACAGTTGTGGGCCTTATCACTAAGAAAGCAGTGCCTGAAGCAGAGTGCATCTGAGGTTCTTGTGCCAAGATGCTCCCAGATTGAGGGAAGACTGATGTATCACAAGGAACTTCTTCTGGAGCTGACACAGAGAGAAAAGTTTTCTGCTTAGATGACATCGTAAATTTGTAGTTGTAACCTACTGGACTGTGAAGAAATAAATTTCTCTTTGTTGAAACCATCCATTTGTGGTATTTCTCTTATGGTATTACTAGATGGCTAAGATAAACACATGTTATCTGAAGGCAGAGGGAGAGCCACAGTAATTTGTTTACATTTCTTTGTAATATTAGCTTAGATCTGCTAACTGATTCTGAAATTTTTAGAGATAGTGTTATCAGAAAAAGCTTTGGAATTTTCATTATCTTCCCCTAAAAGCCAGCCTCTGAGACAGGTATTTAGGTGAGTGATCAAAACATTTATTTCCATGCCACCAACAGCACAGGGACAGACAACATTCATTCTCACAGCCTGTCTGAATTGGTTAGGCATAACCAGGAGTTTTAGAGGAGAAGCTATGTGCTGGGTGTGAGGTCAGGGGAACAATGAAAGCAGTTGGGAGGGGCCCTATCTGAGAACAGTCTTCAGGAGTTGGAGCAGGCTTCAGGGGTTGTGTATGGGATCTGGATGCTCAGGCTGTCTCCCAGGGTAATCTCAGCATTTGAGCCTGCCTGACACCTCCACCTCAGTGTCCTCCATTTGTTTGATGTACCTAAGGAAGCTGCAAAAACTGCCAAGATTACTATCTCAGTGGCTCCTGTCAGTTAATGCATGACTTTCTGGGCCAGGGCCTAGGTGAAAGAAGCCAGGAATTTTTAGGACAGGAGAAAAGACAAGTAAAAAGTCAGTTCTGCAAAAACAATTAAATCCTGGCTGTATATCTAAATTTCCCTTTTAAAATCAGCAGGTTTGAATGCTTCCCCTGTTTCAATAGTTTTCTGTCAAATCAGCTCAGATTCATGGTGACCTTATGTTTACCAAAATGAAATGTTGTCATGTTCTGCCACATCCTCATGATTGTTTGCATGTTGCAGTCCATCAGTGTAAACACTGTGCCAATCTGTTTCACTGAGCGTCTCCCACACTAGCAACTGATCTCTCTAGATGACTTGCCCTAAGAAAGGTGTGCTGTTATAACATGTAATATTTCATTAGCTAATTTCTAAAAGTAGATCAACAAGCCTTTCTTCCTAGTCTGTCTCAATCTAGAAGCTCCACTGAAACCTGTCCACCACGGGTGACCCTGCTGGTATTTCAAACACCAGTGGATCAGCTCCCAGCATCATACAATGTGCAAGCCACTGAAGTATGAAAAACAGACAAACAAGTAGTAGTTGAAGTCTCTGTGACTCTTTATATAGAAGGGAAAAGTGGGAGTGGGGCAGGAAACAGATAGAGTATATGCATTTCTGGCCTTCAGCTGAGCTGCTAGCCTCTAGCCAGAATGACTGAGATTTGGAGTAATTAGGGATAAAGTAGATGGGAAAAAACATTTAGAACTGGTCACATCTACAAGAGCAATCTGAGACCTGATCTCAGACACAAGTTTCAGAAGAGGCAATTTGCAGTGATGGGTTTGGGCTACTGAAGGACAAGGTTTCTAAGTTTGCGATTTTCCTGGGAGTTTGTCATAAGGGTAACGAAACTAGAATAAGTAGATGACATGTAGTCCCATGATTTTAGAAATAATGGCAGCTGTTGTTGTTGGGTATCAGAGTTGATTCTGACTCATTGCAACCCTAGGCACAATGGAATGAGACACTGCCCGGTCTTGTGCCATGCCTGCATCCTTGTTGTACTCGAGCCCATTGTTGTAGCCACTGTGTCAATCCATCTGGATAAGGGTTTTCTTCTGTTTCTCTGACCCCCATCAAGCACGATGTCCTTCTCCAGAACTTGATCCCTCCTGAAAACATGTCCAAAATATGTAAGAAGTAATCTCGTTATCCTCTCTTCTAATGGAGTACTCTGATTGCAGTTCTTACAAGACAGATCTGTGTCTTCTTTTGGTAGACTGTGGTATATTCAATATTCTTCTCTAACACCAGAATTCAAAGGCATCAGTTCTTCTTCTGTCTTCTTTATTCATTGTCCAGCTTTCACACGCATACGATGCAAGTGAAAATACCATGACTTGGGTGAGGTACACTTTAGTCTTCAATGTAACATCTTTGCTTTTCAATATCTTAAAGAGATCTTTTGCAGTAGATTGGCCCACTGGAAATCTTTCGATTTGCTTCAGTGGGTGTTGATTGTGGATCCAGGTAGAGGGAACTCCTTGACAATTTCAAGCTTTTCTCTTTTTATCATGGTGTACCTTATTGGTTCAGTTGTAAGGACTTTTGTTTTCTTTATGTTGAGGTGTAATGTATACTGAAGGCTGTGGTCTTTGATCTTCATTAGTAAGTGCTTCAAGTCCTCTTCCCTTTCAGCTAGTAAGGTTGTGTCATCTGTATAATGTAGGTTGTTAATGAGTCTTCTTCCAATCCTGATGCCCTGTTTTTCTTCATATAGTCCAGCTTCTTGGATTATTTTCTTGGCATACATATTGAATAAGCATGGTGAAAGGATACAACCCTGATGCACACATTTCCTGATTTTGAACTATGCAGTGTTCCCTTGTTTTGTTTTAACAACTGCTTCTTGCTCAGTGTGCAGATACCTCATAAGCACAATTAAGTGTTCTGAAATTCCCATTCTCCACAATGTTATCCATAGTTAGTTATGATCCATACAGTTGAATCCTTTTTCATAGTCAGTATAACATGGGTAAAAATCTTTCTGGTATCCTCTGAATTCAGCCAAGATCTGACATCAGCAGTGATATCCCTGGTTCCACATCCTCTTCTGAATTTGGCCTGAATTTCTGGCAGTTCCGTATCAATATACTGCTAAACTGCTTCTGAATGATCTCCAACAAAATTTTACTTGCATGTGATATTAATGATAGTGTTTGATAGTTTCTGCATTTGGCTGAATCGCCTTTCTCAGGAAATAGGCATAATTATGGATCTCTTCCAGTTGGTTGGCCAGGTAGCTACTCTCCAAATTTCTGGGCAGAGATGAGCAAGCACTTTCCATGCTGCATCCATTTGTTGAAACATCTCAAAACTCAGTGGCACTTGGCTTGGCTTGGCAATTGATATTCCGTCAATTCCTGGAGACCTGTTTTTCCCCAGTGCCTTAAATGCAGCTTTGTCTTCTTCCTTCAGTACCATTGATTTCTGATGATATGCTATGTCTTTTAATGGTTGAACAGTGACCAAATTCCTTCCATCTTCTTTTGGTGCTTAATGCATCATTTAATCATTTAATGTTTTCCCTTTAGAATCCCTCACTACTGCAACTCAAGGCTTGATTTTTTTCAGTTCTTTCAGCTTGAGAAATGCGCAATATGTTCTTCTCTTTTGGTTTTCTATCTCCAGCTATTTGCACATGTCATTAAAAAATTTTGTTGTATCTTCTTCAGCAGCCATTTGACATCTTCAGTTCTTTTACTTCATCATTTCTTCCTTTTACTTTAGCTATTTGATGTTCAAGAGTAAGTTTCAGAGTCTCTTCTAACATCCATTTGGTTCTTTTCTTTCCCTGTTGTCTTTTTAAGGACCTCTTGCTTTCTTCATGTATGATGTCCCTGATGTCATTCTATAACTCGTCTGGTCTTTGGTCATTAGTGTTTAATACATCAAATCTATTCTTCAGATGATTTCTAAACTCAGGTGGGATATTTTCAAGGTTGTACTTTGGTTGTTGTGGACTTTTTCTCATCTTCTTCAGTGTCAATTTGAACTTGCATATGAGCAATTTATCATCTGTGTGGCACCTGGCCTTGTTCTGATTGATGATGTTGACAATATTGAGCTTTTCTATCTCTTTTTTCACAGAAGTAGGTAATTGGATTTCTGTATATTTCATCTGGTAAGGTCTATATGTATAGTCACCATTTACATTGGTGAAAAAGGTATTTTCAGTAAAGTCATTGATTCTGCAAAATTCTGTCATGCAATCTCCAGCATCATTTCTGTCACAAAGGCCATGTTTTCCAACTACCAATCTTTCTTCTTTGTTTCCAACTTTTGCAGTCCAATCACCAGTATTTATTCATATATCCTGATTTCATGTTTAGCTAACTTCAAACTGAAAAAAACTGGTAAAAATCTTCAATTTCTTCATCTTTGTCCTCAGTGGTTGGTGTGTAAATTTGAATAGTCATATTAACTGTTCTTCCTAGTTGGTGCATGGATATTATCCTATCACTAACAGCATCGTACATTAGGCTAGATATTGAATGTTCTTTTTGATGATGAATGCAATGCCATTCCTCTTCAAGTTTTCAGTCCTGTCACAGTAGATCATATGACTGTCTGATTCAAAACGGCCAATATCAGTCTATTTTAGCTCACTAATGCCTTGTATATTGATCATCATGTGTTCTATTTAATTTTTGATGATTTCCAATGTTACTAGATTCATGTCATACATTCCATGTTCTGATTATTAGTGGATGTTTACAGCTATTTCTTCCCATTTTGAGTTGTGCCATCAGAAACTGCAGGTCTTGAAAATTTTACTCTATCTACATCATTGAAATTGACTCTACCTTGAGGAGGCATGTGTTCTCCAGCCATCTTTTGAATGCCTTCGAATGTTGGCAGTTCGTCTTGTGTTCTACTGCTGTTAGGGACAGATAGAAACATATGGACAGAAGACTGGGCAACTACAAGACTTTCTACCTGGGTTTGGACTGATCAGAAGCCCAAGAAGAAAGCAGAAAAACCACAGAGTTTCTCTCCCACTAAGGATACACTCAGACAAGACCCCAGGAGTCCCTCCATTAAACTCTCTTTGTTAATTAGATGCTATAAGGAAACTTGCTTTAAATGTCAAGTACCTAAAGCAGAAGATTTCAAAGAGCAGCTCAAGAAGACAAAAAAAAAAAAGTATTATAATGACATGTGCAAAGAGCGGGAAATGAACCTAGTTAGGGTTCAACCATTTGAAGAGGTAGCATATATTCAGGAACTGATGGTACTAAATGAAGAAGTCAAAGATGTTTGAAGGTATTGGTGAAAAACAAGGCTCCAGAAATTGATAGAATATCAACTGAGATGTTTCAACAAATGAATGCAGCCCTGACAGTGCTCACTCATTTATGCCAAAAATTTGGAAAACAGCCACCTGGACAACTAATTCGAAGTAATCATGTTTATGCCTATTGCAAAGAAAGGTGATCCAATCAAATGCAGAAACTACCAAACAATATTATTAATGCCGCACACAAGTAAAACTTTGCTAAAGATTGTTCAAAAGTGACTGCGACTGTACATTGACAGGTAACAGCCAGAGGTTCAAGCCAGATTCAGAAGAGGATCTGGAACCAGGGACATCACTGCTGATGTCAGATGAGTCTTGGCTGAAAGCAGAGAAAGATGTTTACCTGTGTTTCGTTGTCTATGCAAAGGCATTTGACAGTGTGGATCATAACAAATTATGGCTAATACTACATAAAATGGGAATTCTAGAACATTTAACTGCTCTTAAGAAATCTGTATATCGATCAAGAGGCAGTTGTAAGAACAGAATAAGGGGCCACTGTGTGGTTTAAAGTCAAGAAAGGTGTTCTTCAGGGTTATATCCTTTCACCATACTTTTTCAGTCTATATACTGAACAGATCATCTAAGAAGCTGGACTATATAAAGAAGAACGAGGCATCAAGATTATAAGAAGACTTATTAACAACCTGTGTTATGCAGATGACATGACCTTTCTTGCTGAAAGTGAAGAGGATTTGAAACACTTTCTGATAAAAGATTAAAGACTATAGCCTTCTGTATAGACTGCACCTCAACATCAAGAAAACAAAAATCCTCACAACTGGGCCAGTAAGTAACATTATGATAAATGGAGACAGAATTGAGATTGCCAAGGATTTTGTTACTTGGTTCCATAATCAATGACCGTGGAAGCAGCAGTCAGGAAATCAAAAGATGCATTGCACTGGGAAAATCTACTGCAAAGGACCTCTTTAAATATTTAAAATTAAAAATGTCATCTTGAAGACTAAGGTGCACCCAACCCAAGGCATGGTATTCTCAATGACGTCATGTGCATATGAAAGCTGGAGAAGGAATAAAGAGGACAAACGAAGAATTGATGGCCTTTGAATTGTGGTGTTGGAGAAGAAGATAGAATGTATCATGTACTGCCGAAAGAACAGACTTGTTTCGGAAGAAGCACAACCAGAGTACCCCTTGGAAGCAAAGATGGAGAGACTGCATCTCATGTGCTTTGGACATGTTGTCAGGATGGATCAGTTCCTGGAGAGGGACATCATGCTTAGAGTAGAGGATCAGTGAAAAAAAGAAAGCCTCTCAATGAGATGAATTGACACAGTGGCTGCAATGATGGGCTTAAGCATAAAAACAACTCTGGCATGGCGCAAACCCGAGCAGTGTTTTGTTTTGTTGTGAATAGGGTCACTATGAGTTGGAACCAACTCGATGACACCTAATAACAACATCATCTGTTGGCGTATGTCTCTTCCACTGTCTGTATTGTGGAAGTGTATGTGTCTTCTACAGTCAGGTATGGTAGAAGTGTTTTCTGGAGTGGGCAAATAATGCGACAGTTTAACTGAGTTCAAGTCACTAATGTCACAGCTGGATTGATTGGTAAGGTGGCTTGATATCTTTCTAACTGGTCTATGGTTAGTCATAGTTCCTCTTTTTTTTGTGAGGTGTGTGAGGTGTGTACCATCAGCAGCTGGCCTTTTTTTTTTTTAGCTTTTAGAAGCAATTTGTAAGCAGCTGTTACTGTCTATAGACAGAGTGTCCATGCCTATACTGATAAGTCTAATTGGAGAAGAATCCTACTAGTCTTTGGTGATGTCCCAGATTCTACATAAGCACTCCCAGGGCTATTGCTTTTTGTTCCTGAGTATAGAGATGAAAACGTTTCTATAAATTGGGGAGACCCAAATTGGGGGCCCTTGATAACGTAGCCTTTATCTGTTTAAAGGTTTGATGACATCTAGGAGGTCAAATAAGTGAGTCTCTGTTTCCCCCTTTTGTGGCTTTGTAAAGAGGTTTTGTTATCAGTCTGAAGTTTGGGATCTGTATCTTGCCAAATCCAACTGCATTTAGAAATCCCCTGAGTTCTCACCTATTTGATGGGTCCTGGATGTCATGAACAGCCTCCTTATGTGAAGGTGACAGGGTTTGAGTTCATTTTAATATGAGGAACCCAAGCTATTGAACTTGTAGTTTTGATATATGGGCCTTTTTCTTTGAGACTTTGTATCTCATTTGGGCCAGGAGGTTTAAAGTCTTAATGGTACTTTGGTCAGAGGTCTCAAGTCCCTTACCTGTAATTAGGAGATCATTCACATATGGGATGACCTCCTCTAATTCTAGATTCTGGAGATTCTGGGTAAATTCTTCCCCTAAAGATGGTTGTACTGTTTTTGAATTTTGGGAGTTGGGGGTGCAACAGTCCAAGTTAACTAGGACTTATTTCCTATGTGATAATCTTTCTTATTGAGAAGCAAAGAGGGCTTGAGATTCTTGAGCAATGAAGGTGTAAAAAAAGATATCTTTAAATATAATGTGGTAAAGTAGTCACAGTCTCCAAATATCACAGCCAGCAAGTTGTAGGGCATTGGGACGATAGGGTAAATACCACTTATAATCTGATTGATACCTCTCAGATCTTGCACCATACTGTATTTTGTTGGGTTTTTTCATTGGTAGGACAGGTGCATTATATTTCAATTGACACAAAGTAGTCCTATTTTTAGAAATCAAGTTGCCAAGTTTCATGGTCTTATCCAATCTTTGGACAAAAGGTGAACTTCAGGAGTGAAATTATTACTAAGCTGAAATTGTTTCCAAGGGCTGTACTTTCCAGTCTCTGTCAAACCAGCAAATATGTTCTTTCCTTCTGAGTTAAACTTTTGTCCTACATTTACTCTACATCGCTCCTGAACTTTATGTTCTGATCTCTATTACAGCAGTCAGTGGTGGCAGCCGGGCACTCTCTAGTTGTACCGGACTCAGTCTGGATACCATTTTAGATGTGGCCCATTAGTTCTTCAGACTAATGTTTCCTTTGTTTCTTTGATTTTCTTCATTCTTTCTTGCTCTCAAAGGGATGAGACCAGTACCATATCTTAGATGGCTACTTACAGGCTTTTGAGACCGTAAATACTACTTACCACAGTAGAATGTAGATTTTTTTTTTTTAAACTGTCTTATGCCAGTTGAAGTAGATGTTCCATGATACCATGGTCCCACAGCCATCAGCTCAGCAATTCAGACCTTCAGGAAGTTTGAATGTGTGTATGGAGCTTCCATGACATTTGGTACAGGCAGATTTCATTAAGTGAACACAAAAAACTAATAGTGAATAAACTGACTTCATCAAAATTAAGAACTTCAGTTCATCAACGGCACTTGCTGTTGTTGGTAGGTGCCATGGAGATGGATCTGACTCATAGTGGCCCCATGTACAACAGAACGAAACACTGCCCAGTCCTGCATCATGCCCACAATCATTGTTATGCTTGACCACTTTGTTGCTGCCACTGTATTAATTCATCTTATTGAGGGTCTTCCTCTTTTTTGCTGTCCCTCTACCAGTCATGATATCCTTCTCCAGGGACTGATCACTCCTGACAACATGTACAAAGTATGTAAGATGTAGTCATGCCATCTTTGCTTCTAAGGAGCACTACGGTTGTACTTCTTCCAGGACAGATCTCTTCCTTTTGGTAGTCCATGCTGTCTTTAATATTCTTCTTCATCACCCAGTTAAAAGGCATCAATTCTTTCCTCCTTCTTCATTGTCCAGCTTTAACACATGTAGGATGTAACTGAAAATACCAAGACGTTGGTCAGGTGCACCTTAGACTTCAAGATGACATCTTTGCTTTTCAACAACAAAGAGGTCTTTCACAGTCTATTTGGATTTCTTGGCTGCTGCTTCTGCAGCTGTTGATTGTGAATCTAAGTAAAATGAAGTTTCATTTTACAAAAATCCTCAGTCTTTCCTTCATCCGTCATGATGTTACCAAAGGTACCATTAAGACTAAAAAGAAAAGCTGTAGAACAGGAAAAAATATTTTAAATTATGTGGATTAAATAAAGGACTTGTATCAGGAAATCTTATAAGTCAATAAATGACAGATACACGATGACAAGTTGGATAAAACATCCTTGAACAGCTACTTGACAAATGAGGATATTCAAGTGGCTCATAAACTCATGAAAAGTCATTCAACATCATTGTCATCAGGGGAATACAACACTGAATGATAATGAGACACCTCTACATCCCCATTAAAGGGCTAAACAACAATGATCCAAAATGTATAAATTTCTGGAATATGAATTAGCTCAATGACTTTAGAAAACTGTTTGGCATTGTTTGCTAAAGCTTAATATATCCGTGTCTCATGACTCAGAAATTTTATCTCTATGCATATAAAGAATAGAAAGGGTACATACGTGCTCCAAAGTTTAGGTAAAAGAACCTGATAATAGTATAAATATAAATGATAAAATGATAATCGTAGTAATCTGACTTTTAGTGGAAAGATGGTGTACGATTTTTTTTTCTTTTCATTTTTTCTGTATTTTCCAAATTGTGTGTAATGTAAATTATGCTACTGGGAGGTAGATGCTTTTGGAAAATTAAATAGATTAAACCTGTTAAAGCTGATGAAGTCTGAGCAAACTTAAAGTTATGTAAAATTATATGCACAACAAACTGTGTTGTTTGTGTACTAAATGATATAATAGCATGGCTAGATTCCTGTGGTTAGAATGTTGAGGATAAAAACATCAGAGTCAAATCCTGTCTCTGAAGGAAGCAGTGAAATGGCCTCCTGCAAACTCAATCACTACTAAGGTGATGAGAATGAAAAATTCACAACTTCACTGCCTTATTGTAGGGACTAAAGAAAATAAGAGCAAAATGTTTGAAAAATAAGGTTAACATATTCAACGAGGAATATTAATTTTTTTGACCATATGACTATTATACCAATATACCAACCCAAATTAAAATCAGACATTTGGTGACTTTATTTCCTTGGGTTGTGTCGTGGATTGAACTGTGTCCCCTCAAAAATGTGTGTAGCCACTTGGATGGGCTATCATTCTCAATGTTTTGTGATTTTCCTATGCTAAACATCTTTAGCTCTGCCTGTGGCTAATAGATAGGATGATTATGCTAAAAGAAGATTAGTGTGGGACTGCAACACCTTTGCTAAGGGAGTTTCCCTGGAGTGTGGCTTGTACTACCTTTGATCCTTCTAGCCTACAGGAGATAAAAAGAGAGGGAAGTAAGCAAAGAATTGGGAACCTCACACAATCAAGAAAGCTGCACTGAGAATAGAGCATATCCTTCAGACCTGAGGTACCTGTGCCAAGGTACTCCCTGAACAAAGACCATCACAACACAAGGACCGTCCTCCAGAGCTGACAGAAGGAATTTCTCCCCCTGGAGTAAACACCCTGAGTTTGGACTTATAGCCTACCGGACTGTGTAAGAATAAACTTTCCTTTGTTTAAAGCCATTCGCTTTGTGGTATTTCTGTTAGAGTAGCACTTGCTGACTAAAATAAGGTCCTAGCCAGAATAATAATGCAAGAAAAAGAAATAAAGGGTACCCAAATTGATAAGGAAGAAGTATCCCTATATGCAGATTGTATGACCTAACATGCCTAAATCCTCAAAGAAACCACAAGAAAACTATTAAAACTAATAGAAGAGTTCAACATAGTATCAGGATACAAGATAAAATACAAAAATCAGTTGGATTCCTCTACACCAACAAAGAGAACTTCAAAAGAACTTACAATATCAATACCATTTACAATACAATACAGTAGCCATCAAGAAGATAGTGCACCTAGGAATAAATCTAACCAGACAGTTAAAAGACCTATACAAACAAAGCTGTAAGATGCACTGCAAGAAACCAAAAGAGGCTTACATAAGTGGAGAAAGCTACCTTGCTCATGAATTGGAAGATTCAACATTGTGAAAATGTCAATTCTACTGAAAGCAATCTAGAGACATAATGCGATTCTGATCCAAATTGCAATGGCATTTTTTAATGAAATAAAATAAAATAAACAAATCGCCAATAAACAAATCATATGGAAAAGGAAGAGGCCCCAGATAAGGAAAGCATTACCAAAGAAGAAGAACATAGCAGGAGGCCTCATACTCTCTGATTTGGGAAACTATTATACTGCCATAGTAGTCAAAACAACCTGGTAATGGTACAACAAATACATAGACCAATGGATAAGAATTGAGAATCTGGACATAAATTCATAGCTACCCTCCAGAACAAAGTAGAACTGTTCCACAGGATTTTCAAGGAGCAGCGGAAGGATTCAAACTGTCAACCTTTTCATTAGGAGCCATAGCACTTAACCACTACATCACCAGGATTTTCTCATTAGCTGTTAGAGACTCACAAAATCCAAACTACAAAGAGATACCATCTTGCCCCCAAAAGGCAAGCATTCATCCCAAACCAGGGAATAATAAATGTTAAGGATTTTGTGGAAAGACTGGAACACTTACACACTGCTGGTGGGGATGAAAATGGTACAAGCACTTTGGAAATTGATTTGATGCTTCCTTAAAAATGGACCAGACCTACGTATAAAATCTAGAAATACCATATTATCCAGCAACTCCAGTCCTTGGAATATATCCTAGAGAAACATGAGCCATCCCATGAATAGGTATATGCATATCAGTATTCACTGCAGGAGTGTTCGCAGTAGCAAAAAGGTGGATACAACCTGAGTGCCCATCCATAGAGGAATGGAAAAACAAAATATGGCACACACACACAATGAAGTGCTATGCAATGATAAAGAACAACAATGAATCAGTGAAACATCTCACAACATGGATGAATCTAGAAGGCATTAACGTGAAATTAGTCATAAAAGGACAAATACTTTGAGATCACTATTAAAAGAACATAAGAAAAGTTTTAAACACAGAAAAAAATGATCTTTGATGATGATGGGGGTGGGACAGGAGGAAGAGGAGAATTCAACAAGTAGATAGTAGACAAGAACTAGGTGAAGGGAAGGACAATACACAACATAGGGAACGTCAGTACAACTGTACTAAACCAAAATCTAAGAAGTTACCAGAACACAAACACTTTGAGGGACAGAGTGGCAAGGGCTGGGGTCTTAGAACCACAGTGTCAGGGAATATCTAGGTCACCTGGAATTAACACAGTTTATTATGAAAATGTTCTGCATCCCTTTTGGTGGTGTTGTCTGGGGTGTTAAAATCTTGTTAGTAACCACCTAAGACATATCGATTGCTCCCAGCTTTTGGAAGCAAAGATGGTGCGACTTCGTCTTACACACTTTGGACATGTTGTCAGGAAGGGTCAAATCCTTACAGAGTGACATTATGCTTTGTAAAGTAGAGCATCAGCAAAAAAGAGGAAGGTCCTCAAGATAGATTGACTCAGTGGCCACAACAATGGTCGTAAGCATAATAATGATTGTGGGAATTGTACAGGACCGGTCAATGTTTTGCTCTGTTGTGCTAAGGGTCACTGTGAGTCAGGACTGATTCTATGCCCCCAACAACAACAGAAGAATTATCTATGTCATGTATATGTCTACAAATTATGCATGAAAATATATATATAGTGCAATTACGTGCCATTCAAAAATTATTTTCTTATTGTTCCTTGCTAATAAAAAGCAACTGATTTTTATGTGTTGACATTGTATCCAGTGGCCTTGTTAGATTACTCCTTTTGAATTCTAAGTGTTCACATATAGATCTTTTGGGATTTTACATGTCTACATGATGTCCTTTGGAATCACAGAGTACTCTTTTTCCTTTACAATCTTTACATGATCTCAGACAACAGCATAATGTTAGTTGTAATGTTTTTGTAATATTTTTCAGAATATAATGGCATATAATGAAGTGTACTGATTCATGCACAAATGACAAGACTTGGATGATTATGCCTCCATTCTTACTACCTTCCAACTTAAATACATTTTTCTTAGTTTTACTACTCAACAATTAACTTCATTGCTAGTGGCTAATAGACTAATTTATCTTCACAAATTTGGCATTGTAATGTCAATTGTACTCATCTTCACCAATATAAAGAAAATCATTCTGCCTACATTCCAATCTGATCCCAGGTGTGGTTCTTACATTGTAATTTCCATGAGCAGTAGAGCCAGAATATTGAATATAGAGTAGACAATTGAAAAAAATGTTTACAGGAGGACAACCAAGAGAGAGCATACTCCTTGTATCTAACTGGTTTCTCGACAATAAACATATTCCTTTCATTTTCCTAGAAAATAGCATCACAGTATCACAAGAGCAGAACTGATTCAAATGGACTTGATGGCAGAGATGTTTGTAACTAGAGGGCTGGTGGAATCAGGAGGGATCAGAAGAAATGTCAGTTAGAAAGTAGTTTGCTCTAGACTAACTAGATGGTGGATAAGCTGTAACTTTGGTGAAGTAAAGGACAGTACACAGTACTAGGGAAGCCAATACATCTTGATCAAGGTGAAGTCACAGAAGCTTCACAGACACATCTAAAAGCCCTGAGAAACTGAAGCACTAGACTGAGGGCTAGCTACCATAGGATCGGGAGTGAGGGGTACATCTTGCTCACTGGCATAACAGCATATAAAGAAAATGTTTTTCATTTGACTGTGGTGACTAGTGACTGGGGTCTTAAAAGTCTGTGAATATCCATCAAAGATGCATCTACTGGTCCCATCCTGGCTGGAGGAGAAGAGAATGAATAAGACCAAAGATACAAGGGAAAGATTAGATTGAGCCCGGGTCAACTAGATGGTACTTGATTACAACCACTGACTGTTCCAGCAGGGATAACAACAGAGATCCCGGACAGAGCAAGAGAAACATGTAGAATAAAATTCAAATTCACACATACGCACACAAAAGATCAGACTTGCTGGTCTGACAGAGACTGGAGAAACTCTAAGAGCATAGCCCCTGGGCACCTTTTCAACTCAGTATTGAAGTCACCTGAGTCGGATTCGACTCGACGGCACTTGGCTTGGCTGGCCTGCGATTCACCCTTCAGCCAAAGATGAGACAGTTCTACAGGGCTAACAAGAACACACATGAAGGACGTGCGTGCTCCCCAGCCCAAAAGCAAAAACGACGACAGGAAGGGAGAGGCAGTTTGGGCAAGTAGAAACAGGGAAGGTGAGGGGCAGAAGGGGAGAGTTAACATATCCAGGGAGCAGTAACCAATATTACAAAACAATTTACTTGTTAACTATTTAAGGAAAAACTAATTTGCTCTCTAAGCCTTCACCTAAATCACAATAAAAAAAGAAAGTAGTTTGCTCTAAGACCTATTTGAAGACATTTTGTTTTCTTTTTTTAAGCTCTTCTTCTACATTTATCAAATTTAGAGTATTACTGTCTTAATCTCTTGACTCTGTTACTGTTTTGCTCTATGTAATGAAGTAGCATCTGAGATACTACACTGTTATAGAAAGAATTCAAAGGTTATTAACTGGATTTTCATCTCCCCAAGAACGTTTCCTCTGTGAAGTACATCAGTGGTGATAACTTCTTTAAAGCCAGTATAAAATGTATAGCAGTAAATAAAGAGAAAGATTTACTATTTATTGTATACTTGTATATGATGGACTAAATATGTGGCCTTGAAGAAATTATTTGACTTAACAGGTCACAGTTTTTTTAATCTAAAAACACAGAGATTGTCCTTTCTAAGTATAAAAAAGTCATTTATTTTCCTGCAGCGTGGAGGAATGCTGACAACAGGTAACTTTCACACACAGAAATGTTACAGTTATAGGTAAAAATACAGCATATTTAACAGGAAAATTTCAAGTTTCATATTAGGTGTTTTATTTCCTATCCTTCACCTTTCGGGAGACCCTGGTGGAATAGTGGTTAAGTGCTAGGCTGCTAACTGAAAGATTGGTGGTTGAAACTCACCAGTTATTCAGCTGGAGAAAAACGTGGCAGTTTACTTCTGTGACTACGTACAGCCTTCAAAACCGTACGGAATCGATATGAGTTGGAATCCATTCAATGGCAACAAGCTTAGGTTTGGTTTTGGTTTATCTGTGTTTTGAAAAAGAAAAATCTTTGCTGTCCAATTGATTTTGATCGATGATGATCCCTTGTGTGTCATCCTAGAATTGGGCTTCATAGAGTTTTCATGGCTGTAATCTTTATGGAAGTAGATTTCCAGATGTTCTTTAGTAAAAGTCCACTGAGTGGGTTCAAACTTGAGCTTGGGCCACCCAAGTCTGTGAGACTTGCAAGCCTCTACACCAGTCTGAGCATTTTCCTTGAAATAAATCTGTCTACCTATATGAGACATTATAAAACACACACGTGTAGAACATATGCCCACACACATGCTTTGTTCATTTTGCTTCTCTGGACAGCCTAGCCTAAGAAACCTATTCAGTTTCAGCATTATCGTGATTTTCCCCGTCTCTCCTGACTCATCAGTTTGCCCTTTTTCATTGTACCTTTTGCGCTAACATTAAGATATCCTATAATTTCTTGAACATTAAGAAATAAGCATTCCTTGAGCCAATATCTCTCTCTCAAATCATCTCTCTACTTCTCTGGCCCTCTTTAGGATAAATGTCCCTAGGCATATTGTCATTTTTCACTACATCTATATGCTTTCCTCTCTCTGTCTCTTAAAGGTACTCTACTCAGTTTATTATGCCGCCACATGGCTGAAATTGCTCTTTTTAAGATAACCTACAGTCTTAACCCTTTCAAGATCCAGTTATTACCTGCTTTGAATTTTTTGTTGATACTACATGTTTTCATTAACAGAAGCATGATGAATCATTGAGTATTGCTGATAGTTTGGTAGGTAGTATGGAAAATTTTTTCTTGCCTTTTCCCTTAAGTTTAATCTTAGAGCCCAGAGGGACAAATGTTGTTCCACTAATTCTAGCCATGCAGAGTTTACTTGCTCCCCTAAAGTCCATTGGGACATATATATCCCCCAAATTATTTTAAAATTTCTATTTTTCTTACCACAAATGTGCAAATCTCATATAACACCCTGTAGAAATAGTGTTTTGCAGTGCATACCTATTTTTTTTTTTTTTCAGTTTCAAACAATCACAGAAGCTCCTGCCTTGTGGCATCATGTACTGTCTGTGAAAAAGCAACTTCTCTATGAATCTGATAGGCAGCAAGTAATGGTTGGTAACTAGGTATTCGAACCTGTCATGAAAAGGCTAACCAAGGTACCAAATCAAAGGCTGTTTCCCAGTCCTTATCTTGCTTGGAAACCCTGGTGGCATACAGGATAAGTGCTATAACTGCTAACCAAGATGTAAGCAGTTGAAATCTGCTAGATACTCCCTGGAAACTCTGTGAAGCAGTTCTACTTTGTCCTATAGTGTTGGAATTGACTCAGTGGCAGTGGGTGTTTCTCTTTTTCTGTCTTGCTTGGAAACCCTGGTGGTACAGTGATTGAGACCTTGACTGCTAATCAAAAGGTCAGCAGTTTGAATCCACTGGCCACTCCTTGGAAACTTGACAGGGGGGTTCTACTCCATCCTATAGGGTTGCTATGCGTCAGAAACCACTCAACAGTGATGTGCTTGAGTGTCTTGCCTGGCCTAGCAGCAGTACTCCATGCAGGTGATAAATCCTTCCGTTTGGGGACACTTTCCTGAAGTGGGCTGTGGGGCACCACTCTTTCATGGATTTCCTCCTTACCTCTCTCTATGACTCTTCTTAGTTTCCTTTCTTGATTTTGCCTTCTTCCTAGTCTTTAAGCTTCAGTGCCCCATGGCTCAGAATTCAGCCATTTCTTCTTTATCTACACCCACTTTCAGAGTAAGAGCATTCAGTTCTGCGACTTTAAGCACTAGGACTCACAATTTATATCTTATACTGTGTATTCTTTCTTGAACTCTGAACTCATGTAACTGGCTATGTAGCATCTTTCTTGAAGTGTTGACTAAGCATCCTAATCTCAGTATGTTCAAAGTCAAATCCTTAATTTACATCTTTTTCCAAATTTGATCCCCTTTTAACCAATCAACCAAACGAAAACCACCACCACAGATTTGATACCAACTCATAGCAACCACATAGGATGTCTGAGGCTTTAACTCTTCAGAGAAGCAGACCAACATATCTTTCTCCCACTGAGCTATTAGTGGTTTTGAACTGCGGACCTTTCAGTTAACAGTTGATTGCTTTAACCGCTGCACCACCAGGACTCCTGCTTGTTTCACCTTTAAATTTCTCTATTTCAGCAAATGGCACTTTTATTCAGTTAGTTACTGAAGCCCTTAACTTAACTTCACTTTTCATCTCACACCCTCATTTATCAGCAAATGTACTTGGTTCTACCTTTAAGTAGATATTTTAAAACTAATGTCTTCACTAATCTTCACTATCATTCTGTCTTTACCTGTTTCCCTGTTGTATGTGTTTTTTAACTGACTGCTGTAGTTAATTAAATGATCTCTCTGGCTTTGCTATTCCTTCTTCCCAAAGCAGCCAGTTTGATCTTTTAAATATGAGTCATACTTCAGTTATCTCCTCCCCATGATTTCTGCATTGAGATCCAAGTCATTAGCATGGTGTACCCTGCCCGGCATATCTGAGGTTCCAGCACTTACAGGACATTATCTTTCCCATTTTTCTGGTGTGGTCACACTAGGCTTCTTGTGTGTGTGTGTTTTTTTTTTTTCTTAATTATCAAATAAACCTTTGACACAGGGTTTGTGCACTTCATTTATTAGATCACTCTACATCTAGAGATCTGCGTGAATCTCCCCTCTTTAAGCAGGTCTCTGCTCAAATGTCACCTTAGCAATCATTCTTTGTCTACCTTACATAAACTAGCTTTTTTCCCTTAATTAGTATATTCCCCCTTGTGCTTTACTATCACTTGTTGCACAGTTATTTTGACTGAAGTGTGAATTTCATGTAACATGCCAGCCAAAACATGCAGTCAATCATTTGAAACTGAACAGTTCAGCGGCATGTCAGACATTCACAAAGTTGTGCAATCACCACCTCTGTCTAGTTCAAAAACATTTTCATCACCTGAAAATGAAACCGTGCTTCCGTTAAGCAAGGAGCCTTGGCATCACAGTGGTTAAGCATTTGGCTGCTTACTGAAAGGTCACCGCTTAGAGCTCACCAGCTGCTCTGCTGAAGGAAAGACCTATTAATCTGCTCTTATAACGTTTTCAGCCAAGGAAACCCTCTGGGGCAGTTTTACTATGCCATATACAGTCACTGTGAGCCAGCATCTACTCAATGGCACCAAACAGCAATCTATCAAGCAGTACTTATTGCTCCCACCATCCAGGTCCTGACAGGCATCAATCTATATTTTGTCTTTATGGATTTATCTATTCTGAATATATCTGTCTGAACGCAGGTAGTCAAGACCAGGAATGCAGATCTGAGGTTCAGGCAGACCCAGTAACAACAGAGGCACGGCCGGTGTCATCACGGCAGGCTGGCTGACGGCAAGGCTGGAGGCGGGTGCAGCACTGGGCGGTGCAGGCACTGCCCGCTACTCCCTCACACCTTCCACACGCTCTCACCAGCCCTCTCTAGTCTCCTTCTGCTGCCTTGCAGCAGAGTGACTTTTTATATAGGTTTTAAACAAAAGTGGCTGCCAGCCAGATTTGAGCCCTCAAGGCCATAAACAAGTTATATAACTACTGCTCAATCAGTTGAATTAGTCCTGGCTGGAATGCCTGTAGAAAGTTGAAAGGCCTGAGCAAGACAACCTTCTATACTGTCTCCACAATTTCATATAAATTAAATCTTAGGTTATGTGACTGATTTCATTCACTTACCATAATGCTTTCAGGTTCATCCATATTTTAGCGAGGATCAGTACTTTTTTCCTTTTACTAGCTTGGTTATATTCCACTGCATGTATGTATCTCATATTGTTCATCCATTAACTTGTGTTGACACCTGTTTTGGTTGTTTCTACCTTTTGGCTGTTGTGAATAGTGCTTCAATGGAAATTTAGGTCTGAATACCTGCTTTTGAGTCTCTCATTTCACTTCTTTTGCAGTCTCTGTCTTAGTCCTTTAGTGCTGCTTTAAGACGACCTTTAAACCAAGGAGGGGGCTGAGGCAAAAGGAAGTGAAAAATTCTGCAACTTTAGTATCATTTTTAAGTAAATTTTTGACTCCAGAATTCTTACAAGTTGGCTGAAACAGTTTCTTTTTTGTTTTTTAATTTTATGTGGAATCACAGGCTCTTGGTGCTGCCTACTTGTCCATCTTACTAACGTCACTTCTTTACACTTCATATTTGATAGTTTTATTTATTTAAAATATGTCCTTCCTACATGAATAGATTGGACTTGGTGATGCAGAGTGACCATATATTGGATGCATTTTATGGTTCTATGCATCTATAGCATATCATCCTGCTGACCTCTGGGTGGAGAAAGGAAAGTAGGTGGAAAGGAGAGGAAAGGAGACTGTTGGGAGGATGAGACATGCATGGAGCAGAGAGGAACAGTGTGCTGTCACTGAGCAGGGAGAGCAGTGGAAGCTGCATGTAGATGGGCATGTAAATTTACGTGGGAATGTACACTTTTCACTCAGTCATATTAAAAAAAGTAAAATATGTCCTTCCTAATATAATGTAACTTGAATGTAACATAATACAATGTATGTATTTAGTTCATAAGTGATTTCAATATATATTAATTTACTACACTGACATAATTGAATAATGGAGATAACTTGAGAAATTTAAAATTATCAATAATCTGAAGATAATCTACAAATATAATAATGGAAGTAGCTGGCTTCTCATTAACATTCACCTACTTGAAATTGTCTAAATTTTATCTTTTTCAGGTCCTGTTCTGAGACCCATCCCTTTAACTAGGTAACCACTCCATAACCTCTTAGCATTCAAATATATCCAGTATCATTATAATCAAAGTCATGAAGAAATTTAGAATGGTAAGACTACTGCTCATACAGTTGACTTTTAACTACAAAGATGCTTCGTGATGAGTTTTTGTAATAAAAATGTATCATTTATGATCACCAAAACTAAATGTATCTAGTCAAATAAATACATGTATACGTTTTTTGGTGTTAGCTAGTTTTCAAATGTGCTCTTATAAATTTGTTAATTTGTATAAGAGAATACATGGTTTTAATATAAGTGTGACAGGGTAACTTCGTGACAGTGTGGAGCCACTGTAAAAAGAGATGCCATGCCAGATTCGTTCGGGTGGACAAAGTCTAGGGGATGACAACTTTAAATTTTTGCTGTTTCTTACCATTCTAGTTTTTGATAGCACAATTTGCTTCTTTGTTTTATAATATCAAATTGATAGGCTCATCGGCCAAGGCCAAGTGCCGTCGAGTTGGAAGGCTCATAGATAGAGTTATATTTACTTCTGACTCTGTTTGCTAATATAGAGTGTTAAATTGAATATTGGTTAAAATACAAATTGTCTTTTTGTTCACAGTAATAAAGTGATTGGATTTGAAAGGCATATTTTATTTTACCAAATCTGCTATTTTGTGGTTTGTCAACAGAAAGAAAACCCCTTCAAAAACTTATTTTTAGTAAAAATTAATAAAAGGAAGCTTGAAATTTTGTTTGGAGGTCTAAACAGCATATGGAAAATTATATTTCAGAGGTAGTAATTTAATAAAAGATATATGTGGATAACTAAAGGAAGATTACGCCATTACAAATCAGTCAAACTGAGAATCTCACCACAATGATAGCTGTTTCTATCTCATTGTTAAATGAGGTTTTAGAAAACTGGATAGATGTAGGGAATGGCTTGCTTTTTCTAACAAAACTATAGCTTTTATATCATACACTGGAGTGAACAAAGTTAGTGAAAGTTTGTTTTGGAGAAATAAATATAGAGGTAGGAAGGTAGACAAGTAGTTAACTATCAAAACTGGCTGGCACATACTATCATATGTTTTAACCAAATTCCTCTTGTTGTTGCCTCCTCATTAATTCAGGCCATTTGATGGTGGTAATTAGCCTATTTTTAGTGCAAAAATAAAGCTTGTTATTATAATTGTATTTTACATTTTTTGACTGTGTCTTCAAAGTATTCCTTTGTGACGGACCTTTGACCATAAAAGATTTTATCTCTGGCATGATGGAATGAAGTCCTGATTTCCTTACTATTTTAGAAAGGCTCCAAAACGATGTGATGTTCAAAGAAAATCTTTAAATCTTTGACTTACTGTTTAGTAAGTCTGGTCATTAAAGAAACAGATGAGTTTCTCCTCTTAAAAAGCCAAGTCAAGTGCTGTCGAGTCGGATCTGACACTCTGGGGGTCAGTTCTACCTTGGACCCTAGGGTCGCCATGAGTTCTCCTCTTAGAGTACCAAAAAAAAAAAAATTGTAAATAAATATTTTTAAGAGAAGTATTACTGAGCTTAAGCCAGGAAATTATTTTAATGTTGAGTTTTTCTTTTTTTATTCACTTCTGTTTTTCTGTTGTGTGACTGTAACTTTCTGCTTTGTTCTTTCCAATGTCTGAAAGTAATTTTACCACTAAGCAATTCAGTCATGCGCTTTCACATTCTTATCAAATTTTACTCTTCTGCTTCGTAAAATTATAGCAGATTATATTGCCTATATAAATATATTCCTTCTCTAGCAGAGAAAAATTATGATGTTTTCATATTTTACACTTGTTTTAATTTAAACAAATGTTAAGAAGTCAGTACCAAACCACAAACCAAACCTGCGGTTGTCAATTCTGACTCATATTGACACTACAGGACAGAGTAGAGCTGCCCCATAGAGTTTCCAGGTAGCATCTGAACAATGTGAGCTGCAGACCTTTCAGTTAACTATAAAATGACAGGTTAGTCACTATGATTTAATCTGCTTGAGATTATCTTGAGAATTACTCCATTGCCTAGTGTTTGTCCTTCTAAATATTTGATGGGATTAGTAGTGTTTAGAATTCACATGAATGACTGTGACTAATATGACAAACTGAAATCCATGGAAACTTTCTCTCAAATGCCAGTGCTTGCTAACTGGAAGTTTGTACACCCTAGACTTTCTGACTTTTCTTTGCTGACATGTCTTATTTCTAGTTCATTCTCTGCTTTGGGATTAGCTGATGCCCTTTAGCATCCACCATATTGCTGCTGTGCGGAAGTCTGTGACTGGCAGCTCTCACAGAAGGAGGCAAGTCCACCAGGTCTCCAAAGCACACTGACTCAGAGGGGGAGCTAGAGTTGCCAGCCAACAAAGCAACCCTGCATTTCAAAGTGGTGAAATTTAGTCCAAAGATCTTTTATTGCCACTTAGAAATCTCTGTATTTGTATAGAGTCTGCACTGGAACACTCCACAAAGTGTGTGTGTTTGTGTGCATTTCCCCCACTGGAGTTAACAGGAAAGTGATAGAGAAGAAAGAAGATAGGCAGTGTAGTCTGTTAGAATATAAATTTCAAATTGTTTCCTTCTTCCTTTCCACTGCTAGCAGATGTAGATGTAACAGGCATTTCTTGTTATTTTTTTCTTAGTAAGTGTGGCCTTTTCACTATGAAGTTAACATATACTTGCTACATTTTTAAATTACAGAAAACTAGAACATTATAGGAAGCAAATCTAAAAGTCTCAATCCTCAGCACGATTTTGCTAGCATTTGGTACATTTTCATTTAGTATTTATAAAACAGGCATTCATTACCTTTTTAAAAGTTCTATTTCTTTAAGATTATAGCCACTCTATAGCACACTGAAAATTACATGGAAATCAGTATTTTTTTTTTTTTTTATGTTGTAATGTCCAGTGGCATCAAGAGAGCCAGACATTTATGGCACTTCATAGAAAATCATTCTACTTGAAGAATGTAATTCGCAATTTGAAGTTACTCAGAAGTGATTAAAAGAATTGACATGTTTTATTTGTAGTATTTTGTGGATATCCATGGCTAATCTTATGCAAATTAAAATGCCAGATATGTAGTACTCAATGCTATGTTTAATCTTATCTAATTTCAAGAAGTTGATAAATTCAAATACACTACTTTTCTTCCCCTGTGTATTTATTTCATCTAAAGAGATTGGAGAGGTTGGAACAGCCTTAGACCAAACTGTCAAGTGGGTCGGTTATGTTTTTCACTCACTCCTCAAGCTTTCCCAGTGGTTCTCTGTCATTAGTCCAATCTCCTGACCTCCCTCAGATCCATACACACATACACATGCATATACTGTTGTTATTTGATGCCTTTGAATCAATTCCAATTCAAAGCAAACACACTGACAGAGTAGAATTGCCCCACAGGGTTTTGTAGACTATAATCTCTATGAAAGTACATTCTTGGATCTTTCTTCTGTGGAGCTGTTGAGTGGGTTTAAACTGTTAACTTTTCACTTAGCATCCATACACTTAGCCATTGTGCCCCTAGGGGTCCTTAAACATATACATCAATAGACATTTGAATTGTGTCCCCTGAAATATATGTAGCATTCGGCTAGGCCATGATTCTTGGTATTGTGTGATGTTTCTATGTGGTAAATTCTGCCTCTGTGGTGTGAATGAAAGAGGATGGGTGGCAGTTGTGTTGGTAGGACAGGACTCGTTGTGTTAGATCATATTGTGCCTTGAGGTAACCTCCTGGGATACGAAGGAAAGGGAATCAAGCAGAGAATGGGGGACCCCGCATACAGTCAGGAAACTAGCAGTGCTGGTAGCAGAGCATGTCCTTTAGACCCAGGGTCAGTGTTTTTCAGAAGCTCCCAGTCCAGGGGAAGATACACAACAGGGACATTCCTCCAGAGACAACAGAGAAAGTCTTTCCCCAGAGGTGATGCCTAAATTTGGACTTTCTGTCTACTTTTCTGTAATAAAATAGTTTTTGTTTTGTTGTTGTTAAAAGTACCCACTTGCAGTATCTTTGTTAGGGCAGTATCTGATGACTAAGATATATACATATGAATACGAATATACATGTGTGTCTTTAGAAAGAGTTTCTTCTATTTTGCTACTAGCCCAAAGAAGTGCTATTCTGTGGCTACATTGTAGGTATGGTAATGTCCTGGCTCACCCCAGAAGGCATGTCATTGACATCTTTCATGTCAACCACATAGATGATCTTACTCTTTTTATGTGTAGCTGCTCTTACATGAACATTTTGCAAATGTACCAGAATTTTCTGTGCACATATCATTAGTGTGTGACTCATTAGGTGAGTAGAATATGAGGTTTTTATAAACTGCTGCTTATATACTGTACTTACGTGCATGTAGACACAACCTCATGTCTTCCTAATCACTCTGCTGATCTTGCACAAGCATAGCTGACAACACCTGTCAGATGGCCTTATGTGACATTAGTGTAAGTGGAACTCTGGAATCTGACCTTGATGGACATTGGCTTGATAGTGAAAGGCAGTCACTTGACAGGCTACCATATGAAAGGGAAATGGAGAGCAGGATGACATAAGGACACTTTCCTGGAAAAGCATAATGAATTGTCATAAAGTACTTAAGGGCTAAAACACAGAAGGGAAAGAGACTTGTGCTGAAGGAGTGATGAAAACCACTTTGAGACTTTATTTGCAAAGCACTTTGCTCTATTAAAACTCATTGCCATTGAGAAGATGATGACTCAGAGATGTTCTATAGGATGGAAGAGAACTACCCCAGAGAGTTTCCAAGAAGCAGCTCTTAGACTTAAATTGCCAACTTTGGGGTTAGCATTTGAGCTCTTAACCACTGAACAACCAGGCCTCCTATTATATGTTACAAATGTAATAAGCCTGTGGAAATCTGCCATTGTGGACTACATTGTACATGATACTTGTAATTGAAGTTTTCCCTTTGAAATGGTAAAATGATCTCACTCGCAGGTGAAAAATTAACAGCGTCTCAAAAAAGAATTCTAGGTTCTAGGTGTGAGCTCATTCCAGTTTGGAATTTAGATAGAATATTGTAACCTTTCTTCTCCCTGTCTTCCCCAACGTTTTAAGATTTTATACTCTATTTTCATTGCGTTAAATGAGTTAATTTTTATCTGATTAATTCTGGAATTCATGCATGAAGAGAAAATGTAGTCCAGTCTGCCATTATGGAAATAAATGGTTTAATCCCTGTAATATTTCTAGTGGCTACAAACCAGTTACATAGCCATTACTGTTCATTTCCTATTTCATATAACTTATACAGAGAACCTGGCGGAAGTAATAGCCCAATTTGTTAGTATGTTACCTAAGGACTGGAAAAAATACTACTACTATACACACACTACACAGCAATAAATAATTATTATTCTGTTTAAGAATTACCAGTAAGGAGAGGCAGGGCTAACATGACAGAGTAGCCAGAGCCATCCTTCAATTTCTCTAAAAACAAAGCACAGGAAAACAACTTAATAGATTAAATAGGACATTTTTGGAAAACTGATCACCAGAGAAAAGCTGGGGGAATGAGCTGGTTGACAGAGAGCAGAGTGGGGGTGTAGATAGGCTGGGGCAATGGGAAGTGACACTCCCTGGGACACCTACACCAATACCATGGACACAGTCTTGTCAGGAAAGAATTTTTCTCAGTGAAGAAGACAAGCTTCAGACACACACCAATGGAACTGCAGCTTTTTTCCATCTGAATGTCAAAGATAAGTCCAGGTGGTTATGTGTGAATCAAAACTTTTTTGGGGAGGGGATACAAAATCTCTCTCTCTCTCTCTCTCTCTCTCTCTCTCTCTGATGTTCCCTACCATTCTCTTCTGTGCTATGCTGGCCTGACTCTGATGTGGTATCTGAAGCAACAGTCAAAAACCAGAAAAAGATTACTGGGGGCAGAAGCAGGCCATTTCCCTAGGCTCAGATCTGTGGATCACTCATCTTTCTGGGTGTGAGTGGGCACACTGCCTTTCAGAGTATGCACAACCTGTAACCTGAGCCTACACTAGCTAACATCCACCTACAGACATTGCATACTTAGGGACCAACTGACTGGATGTTCAGGCTGAACACACACAACAAAAGTCATCTAATGCTGGGGCCCCTGTGCCTAGATACAGGACTAAACCATCTGGTGACAGGGTTTCAAAATTTCTACTGCTTCAGTTAATAAAACAGGGCACTCAGCTACTCTACTTGGAATCTTAAAAACCTATATATATATATATATACATATATATATACATATATTGCTCGATAGCACTTGGCTTGGTGTTACATATATATACATATACACACACATACATAGTTCAGAACACAATAACTGAAATTAAAATAATCATCTGATGGCTCAGAGACAACAATGTATTTCAATTAATTTAAAGAAGCAGACCATCATGGCTTAAGAAAATTCTCAAAATAAAGAATTAAGAAACTTCCACAGAAAGAATTCCTGCAATCAAGAATTATCAGAGGTAGAATATGAAAGAGTTATATTTAGAGCTTTCATAGACATTAGGAAGGGAATTAGACAAACTGTAACACAGAACAGTGAAAAATTAAATGGGCTGCAAGAAATGTTTGAGCAACACTATCTGAAGTTCAGAAGATTAACAATAAAATTACAGATTTAATTCAACTTAGTAGAAACTTAAAGGAATAGAACTGAGACTGAAGGTGACGTAACTGACACCAACATACTAGATGAAAAATCAGATAAAAGATTTTTTTTAAAAAAACAAAGACTCACTGAGAGTTATGTGGGACTCTATCAAGAGAAAGAATCTATGACTGATTGGAATTTCAGAGCAGAGTGGATGCCACAAAATACAGAGAAATGATTGAAGACGTGTTGATAGAAAATTTTCCTAATATTATGAAAGACAAGAAAATCTCTATCCAAGATGCTCATTGAACTGCACACAAGCTAGATCCAAAAAGAAAGACACCAAAACATATTACAATCAAACTTAACTAAAGATAAAGACAAACTTTTAAATGCATCAAGACCTAGACAAAAATTACCATACAAAGGACATTCTTTGAGAATTAGCTCCTAGTATTCCGCTGAAATGATGCTGGCACAGAGGCAATGGGATGACATATACAAAGCCTTAAAGGAAAGAAAAACTGTCAGCTAAGAATTATATTTTCTGCAAAACTGTCTCTCTAACATGGTGGTGAAATTAGGATACTCCCAGATCAACAGAAGTTTGCAAAAAACCAAAGCAAATTTACAAGAAACACTGAAGAAAATTCTTCAAACAGAAAGTCAGTAACATATGACATATACTCATGAATATAAGGCAGGACAGACCATCCATATATCAATATAGTAGGGAATCCCCAAATAAACCAAAGCAAAAACACTAAAAATAGGGAAATAAATACCTCAGTATGTGAACGATGACAATACTATACTGTAAGGGGGATAAATTAATGTATTCATAACTAAGATGGAGAGGAAGTTAAGAAGATGCCATGAAATTAAAGAGTAGTTTAAAGTTAGCATATTAGAGATAAAAATGATGGTAACCATAAAGAAAATTAAGTCTTACACATTAAAATCAAGAAATCTCAACAGATATAAAACAAGCAATAACAAAAATGAAGACAAGGATACCCACTGAGAAAAATGACTCAGTACATAAAATTAAGTGAAACAAAGAATCTCTCAGCAACTTACTAAAAAAGGCACCTAAATGACAGCACTAAATTCATACATATCAATAATTACATTGAATGTAAACAGGATAAATGCATGAATAAAGAGACAAAAATTAGCAAATGGTTGAAAAAATATAACTTGACTATACGCATCTTATAGGGGACACACCTTAGAGTTAAAACCTATGGGACACAGCAAAAGCAGTGTTCAGAGGTACACTTACCTCTCTAGATGCACGCATCCAATAAGAAGAGGTTCAAAGCAAAGAATTAACCCTATAACTCAAACAAGCATAAAGAGAGCAACAAAAGAATCCTTCAAGCACGATAAAAAAATATATAATAAAAATTAGCACAAAACTAAACGAATTAGAGACTAGAAAAATGATGAAAAGAGTTAACGAGACCAAAAGGTGGTATTTTGAAAAGATCAACAAACTAGACAAACCACTGGCCCAAATGACCAAAGAAAAATAGGAGAGCAAGCAAATAGCTTCAATAAGAAATGAGATACGTGATATCCTAACTGACTCAACTGAAATAAACCAATATATGTATCAGAATGTTATGAAAAATTATAGTCTAGTAAATTTGAAAACCCACACCAAATGGGAAAATTTCTAGAAACACACTACCTAGAACAAAAGTAGAACTCATCACAAAAGAAGAGATTGAAAAGGTAATTAAAAATCTCCCAACCAAAACCTTCCTGGCCTAGGTGGCTTCACCTCAGAGTTCTACCAAACCTTCAGAGAGGAGTTATGACCACTATTACTAAAGGTATTTCACAGCATAGAAATGAAAGGAATACTTCCAAATTTATTCTATAAAGCTGGTATAACTCTGATACTAAAGTCAGGTAAAGATTACGTAAAGAAGGAAAACTACAGACTGGTATCTTTCATGAATTTGAGGCAAAAATCCTCAATAAAATTCTATTAGAATTCAAAAACTTAAAAAAAAAAAAAGATAACTTACCATGAGCAAGTAGGATTCATGCCAGGGATGCAGTGATGGTTCAATATTAGAAAAACAATCAATGTAATTAACCACATAAATAAAACAAAAGATATGAGCCACTTTATTTTATCAGTTGATACAGAAAAGGCATTTGAGAAAGCCCAACACCCGTTCAAAAAGCTAGGAAGAGAAGGGGAAATTCTTCAACATAATAAGGGCTTCTATGCAAAACCAAGAGGTGACATCGCCGTAAATGGAGACAGACTGAAAGCATTCCCCTTGAGAATGAGAACCAGAAAAGAATACCGATTATCACCACTTTTATGAAAAGTGTGCTGGAAGTTCTAGCCACAGCAATTAGACAAGAGAGAAATAAAGGGTATCCACAATGGTAAGCAAGAAGTAAAAATATCTCTATTTGCAGATGATATAGTCTTTGTACACAGAAAACCCTAGAGATTCCAGAAACTACTGTAACTAATAGAAGAGATTAGCAAAGTGTTAGGATATAAAATAAACATAAATAAATCAGTTGGATTCCTTTACACTAACAGAGAGCATTAAAGAGCAAATCATCCAATCAACATCATTCACAATTGCCGCCAAGAGGATAAAATACTCAGAAATAAATTGAACCAGAGATATAAAAGACCACTACAAAAAAAATTACAAGCTTCTATTGGTGAGTGGCTTCAGGGGCCTTAAATGCTAGCAAGATGCCAACTAAGGAGCATCAATTAGTCCCAATCCAACTGGAATAGAGGAGAATGAAGGACACCAAAGACAGCAGAAAACGTGAGCCCAGGGGGTAGAAGGTGCTAAATGACCCAGGGACTATACTGGCAAGAGACCGGAAGAACCTGGTGCCTGGCCACCTTGGATTTCTGCCTTGGTAAGCAATAAAATGTAGACTACCTGATGCAGAAGGAGAAAAACGAGGGTGCAGATCTACAATTCTGTTAAAAGACCAGACCTGACGGTCTGACATCTTGGAGGGTCACCCAAGTTCATGGCCCCTTGTCTCACTCCTAGCCCAGAGCTGAAACCAACACCAAAGACAACTCTTCAGACAAAAACTGGACTGTAAGACATGAGGCTGTTGGAAAGGCTCCCCTGTAGTAATAGTAGTTGAGAGGGCAGAGAGGAGGGAACAGAAGTTAGTTGAATATGGGGAGTACAGAGTGGAAGGAAGGAGTGTGCTGTCACAGGGTTGGGACAGCAGCTGGAGTTACACAGGGGTGCCTGCGTGGGGTTTTATATGGCAGATTGATTGTTATCTTTCACTTAATCACAATAAAATATTATTTTAGAAAAACAATTACCAGTTAAGAGAGAAGAGGTTTTTAAGCACATGAATGTTATTTCATATTGTTTTGTTAGTAGCACTCTGACACAGACTACAATATAGAGGGTAACTTGGAAATCTTATGTAGAAGACTACAGAGTGTGTTTGATTAAAGTCAATCTGCAATTGACTTTCTAAGGACATAATAAAAAATTACTGATTTTTGAAGTATAAGATAGAATTATGTAATAAATAATACACATTTTTGTTTTATAATCAAAGATGGCTTAAAAATGAGACAAAAATTGCTTTACCTATTCAGATACATGCTTTTATCATCTTTTATTTTATTAGTTTCTGTCCCGAAGTAATCTCCCTTACCAAAAAGATTAAATATTTTCAGATTTTGTTTTGCCTTCTGAAGCACCTTATATCTAGTCACTTTTTGGTATATTCTATTAGGCTGGGTTATCTAGAGGCACAAAACCAATAAAGTGTTTAAGTTCATACATATATATATAGAGAGAAATTTATATCAAGGATATTTCTGATGTGGTTATAGATGGTAGGATATTCCAAGTCCATGGGTCAGAATAGAGGCTTCTTTTGAATCATGTAGACCCAGGAGCTGGTGAACCCAAGATCACCTGCTGTGGAAAATTGATGAATTCCCAAATCTACATGAAGACCACAGATGAGTTTCTAGCTCAGTCCCAAGAATCAGATGTCAGACAAGTAGAGGCCAGCTACTGGATCCAGCACAAACAAGAAGCCCCCAAGCCATGCCAGAATGTCCACTTATATTCATTTCAGGCCACATGCTAAAGGAAACTCCCTTTCAGCTAATTGGCTGCTTGTAGTAAATCTCATTATGTGATCAATTACATATCAAATCCCAACACGGACGTGATCACATTTTTATATGCCTGTCAAACATGGCACAAGCAAGTGGGCCACAGTCTTAACCATCACATATATTGAAGGTTTTAAGAAATTCCTCAACTATTAGGAGGCTGCCCTATTTCTTTCCTAAGATACAAGTAGGTTGTATTCATTTCATAAAACTTTAAAACTTAATGAGAATAAAAATGTGAAAAATCCTAGAACATTTAAAAATCATTTTATTATCATTTAAGATTATGTAATACAGTGGCCTTACAGCATAGGTGGTGGGGAAAAAGAATAAAAATGATAAGAAAATTACTGGCATTTGTTAACTGTTCTGTTACTTTTGGATTTTATGATTCTGAAAGAAAAAGTCATCTCTAATATACTCTTTATTCTACAGATTATTTGAAAAATCACTGCTAAAAATGTAAATTACCTCTTGAGACAAAGAATGGTAACTTAAATTCATCTGACTTTTCAGTAAAATCTGTATCAATCAATCGTTTATATTCACCCTTTTCCAAGGATTTTGAGATTTCAAGAAATAGTTACACTGCATATACTTCTGAGGCTAATTTTTATTAGACTAAATATACCGTGGCATGTTGTACACCAGGTACACTGCCAAAACAAAATATAATGTATCTTTAAAAGAAAATAAACAAAAAATTCTGAATTTTTCTGAAATTCTAACTTGGTTTGATCTAAAACATGTCATTGATTTCCTTGGGCAAAAACAGATTGAAATGTCTTAGGACACATATTGCTTTCACATTTAAGGGACAAAACAATTGTTTGAGGATATTCTTGGAAACTGTGGTTCATATAAGGTTAGCTGAATTTTAGAACAGAGATACACTGAAGAGCTGAGAGGAAAATACTACTTTCCTTTCATTTAACAGACCCGCAATCTTAGCAATAGTCTTGCTGGTATATTCCTTTTAACCAAATTTAAATTGTTTCACTCTTAAGATAATATCCGAAACAAAATGCAACATTTGAAGAAATATTCTAGCATCTGTAAAATGATAATTATTTTTTTACTTATGGGAACTGGTAATTGAACAACCTGAGAAAAATATATATGACCCATGGAACCAAACTGTGCGTGTTTGGGACAAATTTGATAATATGTAAAGAGGAATTTCTTTCCACACTCAAATCCATAATTCTGTTTCTGGCTGTGATTCCTATATCTTAAGTTTAGCTTCTCTGAGTTACATATTCTTGTTTCTAGCTAATAAGGCCGTGGCATCTTTGTCCCCTTCAGCTCCTCTGATTGACTGACACTCCCTTTTCACACATTTAGCTTCTTGGATCATTGACTGATTGTGTCACTTGAAATGGGGTACTCAGCACTGACCTTTACACTCTGTCTTCAGTTACTTTGAATTTATTTGGAGCCTGCCCTATTTCTTTTACAGCTTCAGATGCGAGGTTATTTACTTTTTACATGAAGATATCAACCAAGTGAACTGAGCTGAAGAATCTGACCTTTAATAATGTAATCTTGAGGGACACAGCCTTACCTTTTCAAGGCTACTTGTTAACACTTCATGAGCATTTAGTGATAATCTTACAAAATGAATTAAATTTCTATTTTTTGTCCTGTAGATTCTACTTTCCTATCTTCCACTCTTGTCTTGCACAATTATTCTAGTTGACCCTTTTTTTATTATTATCATTGTATGAAAATGTACATTCTCATATAAATTTGCATGCTCACTTATATTCAGCTGCCACTGCTCTCCCCACCCAGTGACAGCACACTCTTCCTCTCCACTCCATACATGTCTTATCCTCCCAACAATCTCCTATCCCCTCCTCTCTACCCATTCCCCTGCCTCCAGTAAGAGGTCAGCAGGACAATATCCTATAGATGCATAGAACCATAAAGAGCACACATGATATGGTCACTCCGTGTTGCCAAATCCAATCCATTCCTGTCCGAAGAGTTGACCTTCATTATGGTTTACAGGCAGGGGCAGCATCAGGGCCAGGCACCATGCTCCTACCTACCTCAGTATAGGCTACTAAATGGAAGGGGCGGAAGGAGAGTCTAAAGGTACCGAGATGCACTGAGTCCAAAGCTTGGCTCTCAAAATATGGCAATTTTACCTGCCAATCCCACTAGCAGTGCATCTGAGATTAGTTGCTAGTCATGCCCCAGCTCTGCCTGCTGGCTAAGACCAGGAAAAAAATGTTAAAATTGCGAGTTACCTTCAGTCTGTGAAAGCGAGCACTCCTCAATAGCAGGGGTCAGGAAAGAGAGGAAGTTTTCTGTTTAGTGGTAGGAAGTCCAAATTAACAGCACTATGCCGTGTCTTAGGGCTCACTAGATGTCTAGAAGGCTCCATTTAATTACCAGTTCAGGTCTTGGTTTCCACAGGGATTTAGGGAGATGTATGCTTAGTATGCCATCTTGACTCCACCCCCTGCTAGTTTACCTTTGTTCTCCATTAATCTGAATTGTTGCCATTGTTGTGTTGTTGTTGTTAGGTGCCGTCAAATACAGAACAAAACACTGCCTAGTCTTACACCTTGTCCACAACTGTTTTTATGCCTGTGCACATTGTTGAGGCCACTGTGTCAATCCATCTTATTGAGGGTGCTGACCCTTCATTCTATCAAGCATGATGTCCTTCTCCAGGGACTAAGACATCATCTCCAAAGTATGTAAGATGTAGTCTTGCCATATTTGCTTCTAAGGACCACTCTGGTTGTACTTCTTTCAGAATAGATCTGTCTGGTCTTTTGGCAGTCCATTGTACATTCAACATTCTTGTCCAACACCAAAATTCAAAAGCATCCAATCTTCTGTCCTCTTTGTTCATTGTCCAGCTTTCGCATGTGTAGTATGCAATTGAAAATACCATGGCTTGGGTCAGGTGCACTTTAGTCTTCAGGGTGACATCTTTACTTTTCAAAGAGATTCTTTGCAGCAGATTTTCCCAGTGTAGTGCATCTTTTGATTTATTGACTGCTGCTTCTATGGGTGTTGACTGTGGACACAAGTAAAATGAAATCCTTAATAACCTCAGTGTTTTCCCCATTTATTATGATGTTGCTTACTGGTCCAGTTGTGAGGATTCTTGTGTTCCTGATGTTGAGGTGCAATCCATACTGACAGTTATGGTCCTTGATCTTCATCAGTGTTTCAGATCCCCTTCACTTCCAACAAGTAAGGTGGTGTTGTCTGCATAAGGCAGGTTGAAAATGAGTTGTTCTTGAATCGTGATGCCTCCTTCTTCTTTGTGTACTCCAGCTTGGCATACAGCTTGAAAAAGTATGTTGAAAGAATACAGTCCTGACACACACCTTTCCTGACTTTAAAGCATGCAGTGTCCCCTTTTTTTCATTTGCATAACTGCCTCTTAATTCATATACAGATTCCGTGAAAGCACAATTAGGTGTTCTGTAATTCCCATTTTATGCAATGTTAGCCATAATGCGTTATGATCTACGCAGTTGAAGGCCTTTTCATAGTCAGTGAAACACAAGTAAACTTGGTAACTTGGTAGTCTCTGCTTTTGGCTGAGATCCATCTGACCTCAGCAATAATATCCTTGATTCGACATCCTCTTCCAAATCCAGCTTAAATTTCTGGCAGTTCCTTGTCAATGTACCGTTGCTGCTGTTTTTAAATGATATTGAGCAAAATTTTATCAGCATGTGAAATTAACATTATTGTTCAATAATATAGGCATTTGGTTGGATCACCTTTCTCTGGTATGGGCATAAATACGATTTTCTTCCAGTCAGTTGTCAGGCAGCTGTCTCCAAATTTCTTGGCAAGGATGAGTTAGCACTTCCAACACTGCATCTGCTTTTTGAAATATCTCAACTGATGTTCTATCAATTCCTGGAGGTTTTTTTTTTTTTTTTTTCCAGTACATTCAATGCAGCTTCCACTTATTCTTTCAGTACCATTGGTTAGTGATCATATGCTACCTGTTCAAACCGCTGCACACCGACCAGTTCTTTCTGCTATAATGACTCTGTGTATTCCTTCCATCGTCTTTGATGCTCCCTGAGTCATTTAATATTTTCACTGTAGAATCCTTCACCATTGCAACTTGAGGCTTGAATTTTTTTCTTCAGTTCTTTGTACTTGAGAAATACAGAACATGCTCTTCCCTTTTGGTTTTCTATTTCCAGCTCTTTGCACATGTCTTTATAATACTTTCTTTTGTCTTCTCAAGCTGCTGTTTGAGATCTTCCATCTAGGTCATTTACTTCATCATTCCTCCCTTCTGCTTTAACTGCTTGATGTTGGAAAGCAAGTTTCAGAGTCTCTTCTGACATCCAATTTGGTCTTTTCTTTATTTCTTGTCTATTTAATGACTCTTGCTGTCTTCATGGATGATGTCTTTAATGTCATTCCACAATCTTCTAGTCTTCAATCACTAATAGTCAACACATCAAATCTATTCTTGAGATGGTCTTTAAACTCAGAAAGGTATACTCCAGGTCATACTTTGGCTCTCTGGACTTGTTCTAATTTTCTTCAGTTTCATTTTGAATTTTCATATGAGCAGTTGATGATCTGTGCCACAGTTAGCATCTGGTCTTGCTCTGATGCTGATATAGAACTTTTCCATTGTCTTTTCCCACAGATGTAGTTGATTTGGTTCCTGTGTATTGCATCTGGTGAGGTCCATGTGTGCAGTCACTGTGTTGGTTAAAAAAGGTATTTGCAATCAAGAAGTTGTTAGTCTTGCAAAATTCTATCATGCAACTCCAGCATTATTTCTATCACCAAAGCTGTATTTTCCAATGACCAGTCATTCTACCGTATTTCCAACTTTTTCATTCTAATTGCTATTAATTATCAGTGCACTCTGTCTGCATATTCAACCAGTTTCAGGCTGCAGAAACTGGTAAAAATCTTCAGTCTCTTCTTCTTTGCCTTAGTGTTTGGTGCATAAATCTGAATGATGGTCGTATTAACTGGCCTTCCTTGTAAGTGTGTGGATTTTATCCTGTCATAGATTGTATTGTACTTCACGACAGATCTTGACATATTCTTGATAATAAATGCAACACTGTTCCTCTTCAAGTTTTTGTTCCCAGCTTAGTAGACCATACAATTGTCTGATTCAAAATGACCAATATGGGTACATTTCAGCTCACTAACGCCTAGGATATTTATTTTCATGCATTCTATTTCTTTTAATGATTTCCAATTTTTCCTAGATTTATACTTCATGTATTCCATGTTCTGATTATTAATGGATGTTTGCAGCTATTTCTTCTCATTTTGAGTTATGCCACATCAGCAAATGAAGATCCTGAAGGCTTTACTCCACCCACATCATTAAGTTTGACTCTACTTTGAGGAGGGAGCTCTTCTCCAGTTGTCTTCTGATTTCTTGTCAACTGGAGGGCTCATCTTCCGGCACTGTATCTGATAATGTCCTCTGCCATTCATAGGGTTTTTCCTGGCTAATGCTTTTCGTAAGTACTCTGTCTTAGTCCTGAAGTTCAGCTGAAACCTGTTTAACATGAGTGACCCTGCTGGTACCCAAATAGCAGTGGCATAGCTTCTAGCATCACAGCGACAAGCAAGCCTCCACTGACGGACAAGTGGGGGCCGCTCACTCTGTCTTTACCTTCCTTACCTGATGTTGTTCTCCTCCTTACCTCATGCTGTTACCTTCCGTACCTGATGTTACCTACTTCAGTGGTGACATTACAAAACCTTATGCCTTCGTCCCAGTCTTTTATCTTCTAAATATCTGAATTTACATTTAGTATAATTATTTGTAAATGTGAGTTTACTGCTGTCATTTTGATGTATTTTCTGTGTTGTTGACAGTTTCTTTGTTTTACTTTATTTTCTATGCTGAATAATTTTTCTTTACTTATTTTCCTTTAATCTTTTTTGTTACTGTTGATTTTGTGTCTGCTGAGTCTTTACGTTTTTCTTGTTTTTTATTTTGTTGGGTGGAATTGTTAGCTTCCTTGTGTTTACTTTAAGTAAATTTACTCTTATCATTCTGAGTTTGAACCAATCTTTTGTTTCTTCGTATTACCTTTACTTCCTTTCTATATTGAAGTTCTATGACTACACTGTTTTTTTTTTTTTATTATTTTAGTGTTGTCAGCATTTACATACTGACATCTCTGTTTCCCTATTTGCAGTCTTTTACCTTTGACTTATTTTTAACAGCTTCCATATCTGGGTTGATATCTAGTTGTTCTGTCATGTTCTGAGCTTGGATTTTGTCTGATGTTGTGGTTCTGTAACCAGACAACTCAATGTAATCTTCTTTGTATTATTATTTTTTAAAAAAATTCTCTTAACTTCTGCTTATCTGGAAATGCTTTAATTATGGTATAATATTTGAGAGACAGTTTTGCTGGATATGTAATTCTTGGCTGGCAATTGTTATTATTATTATTTTCCTTCAAGATGTTGTCATCCCTTTGTCTTCTTGTCTTCATGATTTCTGCTGAGTAGTCAGAGCTTAGTCTTATTGATTTTCTTTTGTAGGTGTCTTTTAGTTTATCCTTATCTACTCTCAAGGTTGTTTCATTATTTTGGTTTTGACAAGTTTGATTTTAACATGTCTTGGCGAGTTTCTTTTGGGATCTACTCTGTGTGATATTTGTTAAGCTTCTTGGACAGGTATTTTCTAACTTTTCACAATATCAGGGAAATTTTCTTTCAGCAAGTATTCACCAATTCTCTCTGTAGATAATGTACCACACAATACTTAGAGTTTCTTCATTTACTAAATTCTTTATTTTTCTGATATTTTTCCTCACAGAAATCGATGTCAAGGGATTTATCTCCAATTTCAACAAATTCTGACCTCCATTACCTCAGTTGCATTTCTATTGAGTTGTCCAAGTCTAAAAGTTTTTTGTTACTCTTTTGGGTTTCCAGTTGCTGTCTCTTTATGAATTCTAGCATTCTGTTAAATTTGTTATTCTGTTCTTATATTATTTTCCTTAATTCCTCTTTTACTTTGTCAGTGTGTTCACAGTTCAGAGTTTTGTCTGATCTCCCTGCTTATCTTTTTAAGAGCTCTGTGTAGTAATCTTTCGAATTTGAACTTCTGTAATTCCGAGACTTTAGCTTCCTCCAGAAAGTTTTCTGGTTCTTTATTATTGTGGCTTGCTGGAGCCATATTGATCTGCTTCTTTAATTAATTTGATATTGACTGTTGTCTCTGGACCATCAATAAGTTGTACTTACTTATTCTCTATTTATTGCATCTTAGCTTTCTGTTTTGCCTTTTTCTTAATGCCAAAACAGGCTGGGCATGTCAACTGCTTTGGTTATTGACATCTTTTATGTACTCATTCTGTCCCTAGGGGATTAGAGCAGCTACTAGGTATGCAAGCCCGGGAGACTGTTCTCTTTTCTTGTATGGCTGCAGCACAGGTGTCCAAGTCATTGATTACTCATTGTCTGGTACAGACTTTTGTTTAAAGCTTCTTGGACACAGCTTTAACTTCACTCTGAATGACAGAAGAAGGAGACTGGGGCTTCTGATTAGAGCAAGGGAGGATCGTTCTATGTCTTAAAAGGCTCACCCTAGCTTCTCTGGAATATTCTGTAGTAGGAAGGAAGAATCCTAGAGACCAGCCAGGCAATTTGACCTAGGCTGTTAGATGACAAGGTAAGAAATATTTCTCTTCTGAATATGTACTGAAGATGAAACAGATAGACTTTCTTGAAGGGTTGGAATATGAGAGAGAAAGAGGAAGAGAATAGTGACTCCACAGTGGCTGTAGGAGTGGTGTGATTGTTAATATTGTGTATCAACGTGGCTGGGCCATGATTCTTGGTATTATGCTATTACTCCTATGATTACGTCTGCTGTGCGTAGCCAACTAGTTTAAAGGGAGTTTCCTTGGAGATATGACCTGCATCCATATATGAGGAGAAGTTCTGGTTTTTTGCTTGCTCAGGATTCCATGGTTGCTTCCTGGTTGTCTGACCACTGGCTCTTGGGACTTGAACTATCAGCTTAACTGCAGATTGTGGAATACATCTTTCTTCACAGCCTGAGAGAGGGAGCTGATCTTGGGTTCATGAGCCCCTGCAGCTGCGTGAATCAAGAGATGCCTCCATCCTGATCCACTGACTCAGTACGTTCCACCCTCTACAATTGTGTGAGCTATTTCTTTATATAAATTTTTCTCTCTCTATATTTGTATGTTTTGTTGATGTTGCTCTCTGGAGAAGCCAGTCTAAGGCAAATAGTCTTAGTGGATTTCATGATTTTGTCTTCTAGGAGACATTTAGCAATGTCTCAACACATGTTTGGTTGTCGTAACTGGAGGAAGGGTGTGATGTAGTGAGTCAAGAAGGCTAGAGATGCTGCAGAACATCCCTCAATGCACTGAACAGCCACTACAAGAAAGATTTAGCAGTTAAAAATGTCAACAGTGCTGTAGTTCAGAAACACTGGCTTAAAAGAATTGTTTTCTACAAGGAAAACGACTTTCATCAAAGTCTTTTGCAGCCAAAGGATTTGTGATATGTCAGAAAATAAAATGGGAAATTGACTGCAAGTGACAGACTATAAACAAACAAAAATCCAAAAGAGTACATCTTTCAAGTGCTTCAATGCAACTGTAACAGGTGCTGATTCATTATGAGTAAGTTACTTACAGCCTGTAACTGGCTGAAGTAAAGACAAAGAACTAAGATCATCATTATGTGCTTTTCTTGTTTTTCTTTTCTAACTACTTGGTCTCTTGACTCAGGGGTCCTGGGTCTGTCATATGATGCTTGTTTTTATTTCTTACGTGGGCTGCATATGATATTAAGGTAGATTTTTAACTTACTTCCTGGAATAAATTTTTATCGAGTTTTAGAATGTCCACCATCCACCAAACTGGTTAGAGCACTCTGTTCCACTACTTTAATGTAGTTTAGTGTTTTCTTAAGTTTTTTCGAGTTCTGATAAACAAGTTGACCTTTTGTGGTTATGAGCTGCTGTCATTAAGTTAACTCTTTATCACTGGCACATGCCAGAACAGAAGAGATGTGGCTGGAGGAGAGAAAAGGAGTTCAGTTTGGACATGTCAGACTAGCGATGTCTATTAAATGTTCAGGAGGACATGGAGTGTTAGCAGATGGGTATATGCAAGATAAGGAGTTGGAGCGGAAGGTCTGGTTTGAAGATATGAATTTGGGCGTCACTGTTGTATGGATGAGGTTTAAGTTCTCAAGATGGAAATGAGAGACAGGAAAATAAATTAGTAAAATTAACAAGAAGAAGATGTTAAAATGAAGCCAACAGCATTGGGGACAGAGAGCAGGGTATTTGAAGGAGATGAGTGTAACACCTACTGATACTTGAGGAGGCAGGTAGCTGAAGGGAGAAGAGCTGAGGGATTGGGTGAAGGATCACGCTGGTCCTTGGTGAGGAGCTGCAGAACGGAAGGAACATTACTGCTGTGTTGAAGTTGAAGTGACTACAGGACAGCCAGATGGTGGCTGGAAACGTCTGAAAGATCTGACCTGGAAGAATGAATTGGAGCATCATCTGCATAGAAAGGTAGTCACAAGATTGATGAGGTCTTAGAGTAGTTATTATTAGCAGCAGCATCTTTAAATGTGTGGAGCAACTACTGCTAGCATTTAGTCATCCTTTAGGGAAGAATGCAATCAGAGAATCTGTTGTGCATCTGGAAATTCAGAGCTTCAGTGACAGGAGGAGTAACTATTTAGTGACAGAAGAAGCAGAAAGAGGTTGGATGGAGAAACATCAAAATAGAGATCTCTAGTGTGTATCCTAGAAATAGAAATTCTTCTTAATTACTTGAGGATTTTTATTTATATCTCTCACTGATGTATCTACTATTGTCTGTCCTGTGAATTTTTACATGCTACTGCTTACCAGGTTAAATAGGCTGTCTCATACAATGAAACAAAACCACTAATATCCAACCACTCAGTGGTGGCCAAGCCTAGGGATTAATTCATTCTCAGCAGCAAGGTTATTTCTGATGTGCTCTGTTAATTTCTTCACTGCCTGCAGGTGTCACTGTTAACCCAAAGGGCCCACATCATCATTGCCAGGGCCAGCCAGGCTATGAATTCATTCATGCCCATACTGGCCAGTCTAGCCCTGTACCAAAACATGATTTGTTGGAGGGATCCACCTGGGAACTAAGTATAGTGACAGTAGAGTGGCAATTACATTTTTCTTGACATTTTTACTTTACTCAGGGGATAAACTAAATATGGTATACACTCTTAAATTGAGGAAGTACAGAATTTTTGGTAACATTTTCCCCCCAGAGAATCGTAGAAGCTAACTAGCCAAGCCAAGTGCCAAGTAACTAGTAGTCTGTTTTATATACAGCAAAGCATTCCATGATGGGTCTTATTGTTTGTTATTTGCCACAACTTCATGTAACCAGTGTTTGTTTCTTTAGGGCAAATCTGTGAAAAGACTCAAGATTGAGTGGTAATATATACATTTTCCACAGAAATGTAATCCAGTTATTTAATGCCATGTTCAGTATGTAACTTGCAGTGCATGTGGGCACTACAGGCAGCTGAATCTCCAGTAAGAGGACAGACAGGTTGCCAGAATTTTCACGGAATTGCTGGTTTTCTGGTTGCATCCTTGATTGCCTAACATTTTGTACCTAGCTGATCCTTTTCTCTGGGAATCAATTTCCTTCTGTAAAAAGGGCTCCGTAATTAGAACTTTGTTTACTGAAATGGTTCAGTGAAAGAACTGTTAGGTTAAATTGGATGCGTGTTTCTCAATGTGTGTAATTATACATAAAGAGAAAGAAGCAGAAAAATAGGCAGTAACATGTTGCAGATGGTAATTGGCTGGCTTGGCAGGATTTGGGGTGGTGTCTTTATATTCAGTTTTCTGAATGGCTTGAATTTTCCTCAATCAATATATAATTTTTCAAAAGCTGTAATGCCCTATAAATGTATGCATTCACCCATTTAAGACAATATATAATTTTTATAAAAACAAGTGAGCCTTTAAAAAATCAGAAGCAGATTAGAAAAAAGAAGTGAGCTTCAGAGTCTCCCTTCCTGTATCTTTCCTTTTTTGGGAAAAGTGACAAATGTGAAGTCTTTTAAAAGATTTTTTGAATGAAGATGACATATAAACTCCTCTCGCAATTTTTTTTTTTAAATAAAAGCAGTGTTTGCTTTAAAATTGTTTTTCCTCTTTCACACTGTCCATCTTCCGGGACTATGCCTTATCTAGAAGCGTTCACCACTTCTTAGTTTCAATAAGGCAAGGTATACAATTCAACAATTTTATTTTTTGTTTTTTACTTTATTATTATTTATATTGATTACAATAAAAGCACAAAATTTGTAACATCTATCAATTAACTCATCTATGATAAACTCTCAGCCCCCACCCACCCATGTAGCCAACAGCCATTTTCTTCTATGAATAATTCCTTGTTAAGTCTTTATAACAGGGCTCTCATACAAAATTTGTCCTTTGACACTGACTGATTTCACTCAGCATGATCTCTTCCAAATGAGACCATGCTATGAGATGTTTTCTAAAATTGTTGTTGTTTTTTATCATAGCATAGTGTTCCATTGACTATATGTCCCATAGTTTGCTCATCCATTCATCTGTTGATGGACATCGGGGTTGATTCCAACTTTTTGCTATTGTGGACTGTGCTACAACAAACATTCGTGTACATGTGTCTGTTTGTGTGACAATCTTTGTTTCTGAAGGACAAATTCCGAGCAGTGAAATTACAGGATCAAATGGTATATCTATCTCCAGCTTTTTAAGGAAGCGCCAGACTGTTTTCCAAAGAGGTTGTACCATTTTGCAATCCACTAGCAGAGTAGGAGAGTTCCAACTTCTCCACAGCCTCTCTATCATTTATTGTTTTGTGTTTTTTGGATCATGGCCAACCTTACTGGGGTGAGATGATATCTCACTGTAGATTTGATTTGAATTTCTTTAATAGCTAATCATCATGAGCAATTCTGCATCTGTCGTTCGGCTGCCTGGATATCCTCTTTAGAGAAATGTCTGTCCATCTCCTTTGCCCATCACTTAATTGGATTATTTATCCTTTTCTTGTTGATATTTTGTAATAGCTTATAGATTACAGAGATCAGTCATCAGTCTGACATAGAGTTGCCAAATATTTTTTCTCATTCTGTAGGTGGTCTTTTAATTCTTTTGATGAAGTCTTTGGATGAGCAGAAGGGTTTGATTCTTAGTAATTCCCAATTATCTATTTTCTCTTCTGATGAAAGTGCTTTGTCAGATTTCGAAGTCTGTCTATATTGCATATTAAAACTTCTATTGTTGACCCTATTTTGTCTTGAATGAGTTTTATCGTTTTAGATTTTATATTTAGGTCTTTTGTCCAATTTGAGTTGATTTATGTATAAGGTGTGAGATATGAGTCTTGTTTCAGTTTTTTGCAGATGGATATCCAATTTTGCCAGCACCATTTGTTAGAGACTGTTCTCACCCCAGTTTAAAATCTTAGGGCCTTTGTCAAATATCAGCTGTTCATAGGAGGTTGTTGGCATCTCAGGGGTCTCTACTGTGTTCCATTGGTCTATATGTCTCTTTTTGTACCGGTACAAAGTGTTTTCTGGGCTAGATTGGAACGTCTCCATTTGTAGTGTTAAAATTGTTTAAAGATTCCAAAAGTCACAAAATTGCAGTCTTGGCTTGGAGAAAATCCCAAGAGCAATTTCATACAAAATTGTGGTGTTTCTATTTCAGGAAAGAAACAGTAACCATATATCAGAATTTGATGATTTCCCATTCTATATCTAGGTCCAAAACACAAGTAAAAGAAACATTTCACTAACACATTCAAACTTTTCAAATGATTTTTTGAATGACAAAGGAAAGTAATAATTTTAGGGGGAAAAAAACCTTTCATTTTATGTTTATAGCTTTATTATTTCCAGTCAATAGAGGCATCAAGAGAAATATTCCACTTCAGAAAGTGAAAATCCACTCTAACACGTTTATGTGGTGTGCTTGATACCATAGGAAAGAGATAGAGTTGCCCACTTGTTGAGAAAGAGATTGAGGGAAGGCTTTTAAAAATCTCATAAGAGTTTAAATGCATTGCTGTTTTAGAGAAAATCCAGCCTGTCAACACAATTGGATTATGACATGCCAGGCATTTTATTTATTGTTTTCAAGTTCTGTGACATGCTCCTCAGCAAGTAGAATCTTAATATATCGATGACTGGTGTTTATTGTATGACTGCTCCGTACGTGCTGTGTGCTCAGCACTTTGCAGTTATTATCCCTTTCCACCACAAGAAAACATAGCTTTTCAGAGGATTAAAACAACCACATGCCATGGAAGGGAAAGCATTTAAAAGAAACTATTGTTTCCGTTACTAGTGTTGAGCTGAATCCATTTCTTGGTGACCCTGTGTACGACTGAACTAAATGCTGCCTAATCCTGTGCAATTGTCATGACTAGTTGCAAATCAGATACTAGTATTAAAAAAAGTAATAATAAAATAGCTACCTCAGAGCTGACTCCAATTTGTCAGACTCACATAGTATGTTGGAATAGAAAAGCACTCTGTAAGGTTTTTCCACTCATGTGACCTCTCAGGTGTAGATGGTCGAGCCTCTTCCAAAGAGTCTCTAGGTAGATTTGAAACATTACCCTTTCGGTTAGTATCCGGGCACTTACCCATTTGTGCCACCTGGGAACTACTAGTATTTAAAGATATGTCAAAAATCAATTGGTATAGGCCCAGGGAAAATAAAAGCATGTGCTTTTGTTAATCAGTAGAGGTGTCACCCATTACACATCTGAGTATAATCTCACCCTGCTTCAAAATCTCCTGTGCTTCTCAGTTACATGCTAAAAGCATTTATTGAAGGCTGTAAACTTACCAACTGCTATCAAGTCATTCTGACTCAGAAGACAGAGTAGAACTGCCTGATGGATTTAAACTTCTGACCTTCTGATTAGCAGCTATAGCACTTAACTACTATGCCACCAGGCTTCCTTTAGGAGGGTTAAAATATGAAACTAATGTTCTCAGTTACACACTGAAAATATTTATCGAAGGGTCTGAGTTTGGAGAGATTCAAACATGAAACTAATTTTTTTTATTCTGCATCTACTCTCTTTGAACATTCCTAGTTTTCTATGTTCAGTCGTGAATCTCCAGAACATTATAGAATTTTATGATTTGTTTTAGCGATTAAACAAAAATTATATCCTATTCTATTTCAATTTTAGGCCAATTTTAAGTTCTTGCCTTTCCTTTGAACAACCTCCACTCTGGTCCTGAGGAACCTGCTGCACAGGGGCAATGTCTAGATTTACCTACCCTAAAATACAGTTTTTTAGACTATCTATCAGTATCTTCAGTATGCTCTGCGCACCAAAGCATGTTGACTGCATATACAACGTGCACAGAGATAAAGCTTTGTTCTTCAAATATAGTTTGCAATTATTATGAAAAACATACATTAATAAATAATGCGAACAGGTGAATTTTGTGGGTGATATACAACTTTCATTAGGTAAGGAGAGTAATAGCATCAGGTAAGCAGGGTATCAGCATAAGGTAAGCAGGGTATCAGCATCAGGTAAGCAGAGTAATAACATCAGGTAAGGAGGATAGAGATAGAGTGTGCAGCCCCCACCTGTCTGTCATTGGAGGCTCGCTTGATGCTGTGATACAAGAAGCTATGCCACTAGTATTCAGGTATTAGTAGAGTCAACCATGGTAGATAAGTTTCAGCCGAGGTTGCAGACTAAGACAGACTAGGAAGAAGGACCTGGCAGTCTAATTCTGAAAGTAATTAGCCAGGGAAAGCCTTGTGAATAGCAGTGAAAGTTGTTAGATACAGAGCTGGAAAGTGAGCCCTCCAAGTTGGAAGGCACTCAGAAGACAGCTTGGGAAGTGCTGCATGCTCAAAGTAGAGTTGACCTTAACAACGTGGATGGAGGAAGATCTCTGTGGTCTTCTTTCACTGATGTGGCATGACGCAAAATGAGAAGAAACAGCTGCAAGCATCCATTAATAATTGGGACATGAAATGTGTGAAGCATGAATCTAGGAAAACTGGAAATTGTCAAAAATGAAATGGAATACATAAATGTTGACATCCTAGGCATTAGTGAGCTGAAATGGACTGGTTTTGGCCATTTTGAATCTGACAATCATATAGTCCACTATGCTGGGAATGAAAACTTGAAAAATAATGCTGTTGTGTTCATCATCAAAAAGAACATTTCAAGATCTGTTCAGAAGTACCATGCTGTCAGTGATAGGACAATATCCATATGTCTACAAGGAAGGCCAGTTAATATGACTATTATCCAAATTTATGCACCAACCACTAAGACCATAGATGAAGAGATTGAAGACTTTTTCCAGCTTCTGAAGTCTGAAATTGATTGAACATGCAATCAAGATGCATTGGTAATTACTGGCAACTGAAATACAAAAGTTAGAAACAAAGAAAGAAGAAAGATCAGTGGTCAGAAAATATGGCCTCGGTTATAGAAATAATGCTGGAGATTGCTTGAATTTTGCAAGACTAATGACTTTTTCATTGCAAATACCTTTTTTAACCAACACATCTGGTGACTGCACATATGGAGCTCACCAGATAGAACACACAGGACTGTATCTGGAAAAATTGACTGTATCTGTGGAAAAGAACGATGGAAAAGCTCCATGTCAGCAGTCAGAACAAGATCAGGAGTTGACTTTGGCACACATCATCAATTGTTCGTATGCAAATTCAAGTTGAAACTGAAGAAAATCAAAGCAAGTCCACTAGAGCCAAAGCGTGAACTTGAGTATATCCCTCCTGAGTTTAAAGACCATCTCAAGAGCAGATTTGATGTGTTGATCACTAATGACTGAAGACCAGATGAATTACGGAATAACATCAAAGATCATCCATGAAGAGAGCAAGAGATAATTCCCCTGGGAGTATGGTCTCTGGGCCTGATGCTGCCCTTGTCCATAAATCATAACGAAGGTCCACTCTTTGGACATGAATGGATTGGACTTGGCGATGCCGAGTGACCATATATTGGATGCACTTTATGGTTCCATGCATCTATAGGATATCATTCTGCTGACCTCTGGCTGGAGGAAGGAGAGTGGGCAGAGAGGAGGGGAAAGGAGACTGTTGGGAGGATGAGACATGTGCGGAGCAGAGAGAAATAGTGTGCTGTCACTGGTCAGGGAGAGCAGTGGAAGCTGCATATAGATGGGTGTGTAAATTTATATTAGAATGTACATTTTCAGTCATGTTAAATAAAAAAAAAATACAGGAAAGAAATAAAAGACCAAATTGGACATTAGAAGAGACCCTGATACTTGCTCTCAAACATCAAGCAGCTAAAGCAAAAGGAAGAAATGACAAAAATAAAAGACCTAAACAGAAGATTTCTAAGAAGAGCTGAAGAAGACAAAATAAAGCATTATAATGGCATGCGCAAAGAGCTGGAAATGGAAAACCAGAAGGGAAGAACACATTGTGCCTTTCTCAAGCTGAAAGAACTGGGAAAAAAAAAAAAAAACAACCAAGCCTCAAGTTGCAATAGTGAAGGATTCCACAGGGAAACTATTAAATGACTCAGGTAGCATCAAAAAAAAGATAGAAGGAATGTACAGAGTGATTATATCAGAAATAACTGGTTGATGTTCAGCCATTTGAAGAGGCAGCATATGATCTGGAACCAATGGTACTGAAGGAACAAGTTGAAGCTGCCTGAAGGTATTGGCAAGATACAGGGCTCCAGGAATTGATGGAATATCAATTGAGATATTTCAACCAAGTGCTGGAAGTGGCCACTGGTCTATACCAAGAAATTTGGAGGACAGTTACCTGGCCAACCGATGGGAAGAGATCCATATTTATTCCCATTCCAAAGAAAGGTGATCCAATTGAATATGGAAATTATCGAACAATATCGTTGATACCACATGCCAGTAAAATTTTGCTCAAGATGATTTAAAAGCTACTGCAACAGTATGTTGCCAAAGAACTGCCATAAATTCAAGCTGGATTCAGAGAGGGACATGGAAACAGGGATATCATCACTGATGTCAGATGGATCTTGGCTGATAGCAAAGAATACCAGAAAGATGTCTATTTGTGTTTCATTGTCTACAGAAAGGCATTCGACTGTGTGGATCATACTAAATTATGGCTAATGTTGTGGAGAATGGGAATTCCAGAAAACCTAATTGTGCTCTTAAAGGAATCTGTATATGAATCAAGAGGCAGTCGTGTGAACAGAACAAGGGGACGGTGCGTTGTTTGAAGTCAGGAAAGATGTGTATTAGGGTTGTATCCTTTCACCATAACTTTTTAATCTGTATGCTGAGCAAATAATCCAAGAAACTGGATTATGTGAAAAAGAACAACGCATGAGGATTGGAGGACAACTCATTAACAACCTGCGTTATGCAGATGACGCCACATTACTTGCTGGAAATGAAGATTTGAAGATCAAGGACCACAGCCATTAGTATGGAGTATATTTCAACATTAGGAAAACAAAAATCCTCACAACTGGACCAGCAAGCAACATTGTCATAATGGGGGAAAGACTGAGGTTGTCAAGGTTTTCATCTTACTTGGGTCCACAATCAACACCCATGGAAGCAGCAGTCAAGAAATCAAAAGACACTTTGGGAAAATCAGCTGGAAAGAACCTCTTTTAAGTACTGAAAAGATGTCATCTTGTATTTTCAGTCATATCATATTCATGAGAAAGCTGGACTATGAACAAAGAAGAATTGATGCTTTCAGTGTAGCGTTCGAGAAGAATGTTGAATGGACCATGGACCACCAAAAGTACAAACAGATGTGTTCTGGAAGAAGTACAACCCCGTGTTCCTTGGAAGCAAAGACGGGAAGATTGTCGCTCAAATACTTTGTACATGTTGTCAGGAAGGATCAGTCCCTGGAGAAGGACATCATGCTTGGCAGAGTGGAGGGTCAGTGAAAAAGAGCAAGACCCTTGATGAGATGAGCTGACACAGTGGCCACAACAGTGGGTTTTAGCATGAAAACAATCATAGACATGGTGCAAGACCGGGCAGTGTTTCGTTCTGCTGCTCGTAGGGTTGCTATGGGTTGGAACTGACTTTACGGCACCTAACAACAACGTGCAATTTTCTTCTATTATTTAAAATAATATTTTAAATGTTTATCACTCATAATACTGAGGTCTTGATCAATTTTTTTACTTAACTTTCATTATGCTAAAAATATCATAGATAGTTACACAAATTTCATCCTTTGTTTCTTCTAAACTTCAGAACACAGAACTTGCTTTACATAAATATACAAAAAAATTGATTATAATTGAAATAATGATCTTTGAAATTATACTTAAGTGTAAAATTATATTTATTTTGTACTTAACTTTGGTGAAGCTTGATGTCATTAAAAACATGTCACTCTTAAAGGGCAAATAGTCCTCTGATCATGGGATTTCCAAGATTAAGGCTGTTGTTCTGTAAGGACAGGAGCCCTGGCAGCACAGTGGTTAAGGGCTTGACTGCTAAACAAAATGCTGGCAGTTTAAATACACCAGCTGCTCCTTGGAAACTCTGTTGGGCAGTTCAGCTCTGTCGTATAAGTTCACTAAGCACTGAAATTGAATTGATGGCAACGTTCCCCCCTAAGCCCAGGCTCAGGGGGAAAGTTTCTGAGATTCTGTTTGCTTTTCCCTGTAAAATCATGGTCAAGTTCCTAGAGGAAATGCCTGCAAAAGTATGGGGTTCACTGAGAAAGTGGCCTCCAAGAGTTTCTTGCTCTCGAAGTACCCTACATTTGGCCTTTGTCAGTTCATCAGAGTTCCTACCTAAATGTCCCTACCATTTTCTGGTGTCCTGTGGTTTCTGTGTCTGGTAATCAAATCTCAGCACTTGTGTCTACCTGGAGCCACTCATCTTTTGAGATTTACAGATGACTTTTTGTCCCAAGACCTCAGTTCTCTATTGAATCCAACAAAGGTTATTGAGTTTTATCTGTCTAGTTTTTTCTTATTGTAAGGATGGGAGTCCTGAATTCCAAGCTTTTCTGTGCTGTAATCTCCCATTATTATTTCCCTCATCAAAGAAGTCCCTCTTTCATCACTTCCTCATATTTTCCTGGTTTTTTTTGTTTGTCTGTCTTTTGATCTCCATTTCTTAATGAACTCACTTATTCTAGAAATGTGTATTATGATTCTAGATTCAGCTCTTCGGTGTCATCATCAACCGTCCCTCCACTGCCTTCCTCTTATCCTTTTCATTTTTTTCCCTGCATTTCTTCAGAGAATTCTTGATTGCTTATGGACTTAGTTATAAACTTACAGGCCAGTCTTCATTCTACATGTTTAGTACAGAACTTTTATGTCTTACTTTGTTTATTCTATAGAGTTAACTGTCAATGGCATTTGCTCGTATTTCCTCTCACTCACTTAAAATAGAGTAAATTTTTATTTTAGCATTGTGCTTTTTTAGTGGTAAAATTAGTTTCCTATTCTGAAGTTTCCACTTCTATTTTTAATAATTTCTCAGACTAAAATCATGGAACTATCTTTTATGTTCCACCTGTTTGATTTTTCATGTTGGCCTTTAATTCATTTCTTCCTCTCCAGTCCTTCCTGTACCACACTTGCATCTCTTCACCACTCATACTTGCAGTTGCCATCTAGCAGGTTTTTTTTTAACACTCTTTCTCTCATCTAACCCATTCATTGTATCTCCACCTGACTTACGTTCAGCCATGTTCACTATGTCCCTTTTTTGCCCATTAGTGTGACCACATTGTTCCATGCCATCTCTGGGTATAAAACCAGATTCTCTCCCATCTCATACTCTCTGTGTTGTTTTCTCCAATTTCTTCGATCATCTCCTCTACTTCTATAGTGCATGTAATCCCTCAGCAATGTTCACTTTTGTGCTCTGGTTTATGCTTTTCTTTCATCACATAATATCATCTGCATGCTCCCTTGATGAAAGGAGTTCCTCTATGGGTAAGTCAATATCACTGTAACAGAGTCACTGACATCCAAAGGCCAGCTCACACTGATCTCTCAGTTTTACCAGATAGAACATTCAGGTATATCCCAGTTTAGAGAATACTGTATGCTGCTTTGTTTGTGGTGGCTTCAGGTGTGTACACTTGATTTTCGTAATTATTGTGTAATCCTTGAGAACAGGGACTCTGATAGTCTTTGAACCAAGTGAAAGATAATATTAACACAGCAGAAGATCCAGGAGTTTTCATAGACCAACTAACATTTCAGGGCTGGAGTCTATCTACTTAATAATAATAAGCCTGCCACACCACATAAGCCATTTTCATTCAATATTAGAATTGATATTTTATTTATCATTTATGCTTTAAGAAGATTTATAAAGAGTTTTGTGATAGAAACAAATAAGACTGTCAAGTTAGGGGATAGCATTGTTAAGAAACATAGCCTAGAAGAAGTCTGTTGCAGATAGAGCCTTGTTATTGTGTGAAGATAAATTAAGGAGCTAATTGTGTTAACCAGAAGCAATTTATTAAAGGCAACATTAATCAGAACCCAGTTGCATTTCTTTTGATTTTTCATACAACCAAAACAGGGTGGAGTGGCGAACAGCAATAACAAATGCTCTTTGCCTTTAGCTGTTAATTTAGACGCATTCAAATATATATACAACATTCAAACAATAAATATACTCAAATATTTATATTGAAAAAAATACATATATACCCATGAATATGTTGTTGATTAGATGATGATCTTCACAAGCTGGTAATAACAGCTACAGTTTCCTAGACTGCAATTAATCTCAGCTTTTCCTCTGAAACTGCTTGAAAGCTTGTCATCAGTTAGGAAAAAAAAAAAAAAAAAACGAGCTTGCATAAAATAGTACCCTGGTAAGACGTATAAAAAGCAATTATACAAGTAAAAGCTTTTCTATTGGCATCTTATTACCAAAGAGTGATTACTGTAGGGCTCATGGCAAGAACGGAGGCTACTGTACGGCTTGAGACGAGTTACACGATTTCTTTGTATTTGTGCCGCACTCCGGCAAATAAGAATACTGTGCTCGAAAGAATACTAACATTTTCAAACCAGTTTTCTTTAAAAATATGCCAAAGCAGAATATACTGTCAGTTTAAAGTAAGATGAAGAACACTGAAAAAATTCTAATTATTTTTCATGGTGGATTTTCTGATATCAGTATTTTTTCTCTGAGAGAGAATTATAAGTGATAAATATTCTTAGAAAAAATATAATTTTATATCTGTCAAGCTCAAAATTCTTACAGAGACTTAAACACCAGCTTATTTTTTCGATGGCCAAGTTTAAATTAACTTTTCTTTTTTTTTTTTTATGACTGAGTGAAAATATACATTCCCGTATAAATTTACATGTCCACCTATGTGCAACTACCACTGCTCTCGCTGCCCGGTGACAGCACACTACTGCTCTCTACAGTTGACTTGAACTTATATTCCTAATCAAGTGTCTGTGCTTTGTTTACATAAGCAGAAGTCTGCTTAACGTTGTGAACATTTTACATAAATTGAATGAAGGGAAAATAATATGATATTTGATTCAAATTGTGTGTTCTTGTTATTAATTTCAGAAGAATTTTTATAAATATATTTTTCTTTTATGAAATTATGTAATTTTGTTTCAATGAGAGATTTACTGACAGTCTTTCGGGGTTGGAAACACACAAAAGTAAAGTCCTTGCAAAGTGAGGGTATTGTGGTTGCTGAAAGTATCGTTTTATTGTGTAATACTCCAATTAGGCTGCTTTCCCACACCCCTAACCCGCTCCAGGGAAGCGTGGCTCGGTCTGTTGTTGATCCTCCTCAGCTGATCATCATCTAAACTCTCTCGATGTGCCCTTTAGAATTCTGCTGTTGGGTTACAAAAACGCCTCCATCTTCAAGCTTGGTCTCCGACCACCTTCTTTCCTCGGTTGAAACTGGGCTCTGCCCTGACATGACTTCTCTTCTTAAATCCTCGTGAGATAAAGCATAGCTCTGGTGAGGGTGCAGCCTCAGCAGATTCCTGACTCTACGCTCCTCTCTCAACACCTACAATTACAGATTTACTGATTTTCATTATTTCGTACTGTGTCTTTTTCCGCCTGAAATAATGTCCTGAGGCTTCACATGGATTTTTTCAAAGTGTATGCTGAACTCCAAACTGAATGCTAAGGAGTATGAATTTTATGGATATTAAACCCATTGCCATTGAGTCAGTTCGGATTCATAGGGACCCTATAGAATGAAGGAGCACAGTCCCATCGAGTTTATAAGGACTGCCTGATGGATTCGAACTGCCGACATCTTTCTTAGCAGCAGAGTGCCTAACCAACGCTCCACCATGGCTTCTTGCATGCATAGCAATGACTTAAGGCAGAAAACGGAGGTTGGCTTATCCTTAAACGTATCTTATTCACTGCTATTGATTTCCGTAGATTAGTAAAGGAATATATTTTTCCCGATTTTCTAGGTGTACATTGGAGTAGTTTGGACTTAACTTGGGATGGCAGCGTATGTAAGCAGTGGACATACCGGTATACAAATTGATGTCATTCGTTTCAAGTATTTCACCTTTGGAGGTTTGGCAACTCAAAAATTTAAATCTTACCTTTTACCAGGGCTATGCATTGGGAAGGACTTAAATTATACAACTGAACGATGCCACCTGGTGGATTGGTGTATCATAAATAATTATATATGGTTCACCACATGATGTAAATATTTACAGTGCTGTATTGAATCTGCCTCACAGTGTCGTAAATTTTGCAGTTGGACAATTTTATTCTCTAATGTTACATATGTAGTGACCTGGTACTTTCTACCAAATATAAAATTAGTGTCTTAACACTAACAACAGAACCAGAGTTACAATTTGGAAATATATCACATATGATGGCTGAAACAATTGAGACTTCTTTGCTATTTTTATTCATTAACTATTTTATACAACCATCATAATGGTTTTGTTTTTGTATCTTTTCCTGCTCTGTTATACTCTAAATGCTAAAATCCATGGACTACTAGTTTATTTCTTGTGCTTCCAGAGAAGTAGAAGAAATTTATTCTCAGTGTAATGGTAATATGCCAAGGACTTCAAACAGCTGCAACCTTCCTCATTGGGAACTATAGCTCTGTACTCTATTTCAATTATTATAAGCTAGTCTTATTCATGGTTGACAGACCCCTTTTATTCTGTATACAGCTTAAATCTAGAAATGAAATGTAAAATAAATAGTTACGGCCATGGAGAAAACAATATTAATTCTTTGGCTGCTTCTATCAAAGATGTTTATGGTTCTCCCTGTAGTGTAAATTCCCAGAAGGTAACCAAAAATGCCACAAAACTGGATTTACAAGCTGATTTCAGAGACTGGTGCAGCCAAGGAAATCTAGAGAATTAAGAATTTTTTTAAATTAGTGTGAATCTTTTAGAGCATATATATTTAGAAAATGACCTCGCATTTCTGAAGCTAGTTTAAAACTAAAGGAAGCAGGCATACATACAGAAAATTACTTTTCTCTTATAATTGTAAACAGATATACTTAGAGTAAATATTTAAGTATTGTGCCTCCAGTGACTTTGTACATACCTTCCGCTATGGCCTTACTCTCTTTCTCACTTCAAGGTTCAGTTACTGATGTAATCATCAAATGCCATGTATCTTATTTACCCAGTGCTGTCATAACAAAAGCACCATAAGTGAGTGGCTTTAAAGAACACAATTACGTGTTCTTGCAGTTCTGGAAGCTAAAAGTGCAAATCAGGATCCTGACCTTGTCAGTTTTTCCTAGTCTGAGGTCTACGTGTTAGTTGGTTCCTTGGCATTGACAAAGCTCACATGGTATGTGTCTGCTCTAGTGCGCATATCTCTGTGTCTAGTCTGCTTTTTTGATGGTTCAGAGTTGGTTTGATTGGAGCAAGAACCCACTCTGTGATTTCATTAGCATAACAAAGAAAAGCTTATTTTTGATCAAAAGCAAACCCCCAGATTTGATTACAGTTAGCACATATTTTGGGAGGCACCATTCAGTCCATAACACTATGCTTTTATGAACTCGTAAAAAGGAGACAGTAAAATCATTGTGGTTTGCAAACCCATATTTGTTATCCCCTTCCTGGTTTCCTAAAAGAGAGCTGATGGTACAATGGTTAGGCACTGCTACTAACCAAAACTCGGATACTCAAACCCAAGAGCCCTCTGCAGAGAAATGACCTAATGATCTACTTCTGTAAAGATTTCAGCCTATGAAGCCCTATGTTAACAGTTCTACTCTGACATGTAGGGTCATTAAAAGTCAGAATCGACTGCATGACACACAAGAACAAAAAGCAGCAACCCACTTTCCTTGAATCAGCTCCTGCAGTGGTGAGAGATGGGTTCTCCACTTCTATCCTCAGAAAAGTTTCAGCTCGGTTTCTGAAGAGACTCTCAGTGGGGAAGCAGGAATCTAGCTCAACCATCTTTAGGGCTCTGATGGAAGGCACTAACAAGTGTGCATCGACTGCTGGCCTCAACATCTATTCTCTCTCTCATTTCCCAAATTCATGGTTTTATTTCAAATAACCATATCCTATATTTCAGGGACCTGTTTGGAGGCACATTGTCCCTGGTCATCAAGTTTCTCTCTGCTCTCCACAACTGCTCAGCCACCCTCACCAGACAAAAGCCCCTCTGAACAGCAGACAGATCTGGCAGCTCTTTGACTACACCAATCACTGGCTAATCTCCACCAGTTTCCACTTCTAACCATACATGCTACCTGGAGTCCTACTCTGCTTGAATAAATCTCAGTGTACTGATGGTTATTTAAAATTGATGTCATTTGCATGACAGTTCTGGAGGCCAAGGAAAATATTGTTCATTTTATAGCATACAGACATGACCTCACCACACTTCTCCCCTTTAAGTACTACTCCTACAAATGCATTTACACTCCGAGCCCAAAAGATGGTCTTATTGGAGTATTTGTTCCATTTTGGCTTGAATTCTTCCTGTCTGATTTTGTCCATGCAATCATACTTCTCAGAAATCTCATGGTGTTTTTCAAGACAGATCTGTTTACCTTTAGCTTTACACAACCATATGTCTCAGTCTTTGATCCTCTACTGCGTATTTCTTCCCATTACTGATTCTAAACATCACACATCTGTCAGTGTGTCTTCTGGTAGTAGCTTACATGTTGCTGTTTTTGTTTTAAAGTTATGCCAAAAATATTTCATATGTCAGCAGGATCACCCTTGATGAACAGGTTTCAGCAGAGCTTCTAGAGTAAGACAGACTAGGGGGAATGACCCAGCAGTCTACTTCTGAAAAAACTAACCAATGTAAACATTATGAATAGCAGTGCAACATTTTCTGATATAATTCCAGAAGATGAGCCCCTCAGGTTGGGATGCACTCAAAAAATGGTTGGGCAAGAGCTTCCCCCTCTAAGTACAGTTGACCTTACTAATATGGGTAGAGGCAAGCTCATTTGCTGATGTGACATGACTCAAAATGAGAATAAACAGCTGTAAGTATCCATTAAAAATCAGAACACGGAAGTAGGAAGCATAAGTCTCAGAAAACTGAAAACAGCAGTACCATTGTATTAATTCTGACTCATAGCACCCCTGTAGGACAGAGACGAACTGCCCTCATAGAGTTTCCAAGGAGCACCTGGTGGATTTGAACTGCCAGCCTTTTGGTTAGCAGCTGTAGTACTTAACTACTATACCACCAGGGTTTCTTGAGAATTGAAAATCACCAAAAATGAATCTAGAAAAATTGGAGGTCATCAAAAATGAAACAGAACACTTAAAAGTCAATATCCTAGACATTATTGAGCCGAGATAGACTGGTGTTGACCATTTTGAATAAGACAATCATAAGATCTCCTATGCTGGGAATGATAAATAGAAATATCAACACATTCATCATCACAAAGAACATTTCAAGATCTGTACCGAAGTACAGTGCTTTCAGTGATAAGATAATATCCACAGCCCTAATAGGAAATTGATTAATATGACTATCATTTAAACTTATGCAATAAGCAAATAAGCACAAATGTCAAAGAAGTGGAAATTGAAAATATTTACCAACTTCTGCAAGCTTAATTACCATTGATAATTAATGGTGTTTGTAACGTGAAAATTGGAAATAAAGAAGGATCAGTAGTTGGAAAATATGGTCTTGGTGATAGAAATAAAACCAGAGATTTGATGATAGAATTTGTTAAGAATTATTCATTGCATATAACTTTTTTCTTTTCATAATTTATTTATTTTTTCATTGCATTTTAAGTGACAGTTTACAATTACAGTCAGTTGTCTCATACAAAAACTTACACACGCTTTTCCAAGTGACCTTTGCTACTTTCTCCAAATGTGATAGCACTCTCCTCCACTCTAATCTGTATTTCCTATGTCCATTTAAACAGCTCCTGTCTCTCTCTGTCATCTCTTCTCACCTCCAAACAGGAGCTGCCCAGTTACTTTACTGTATATGACCAACCCAAGAAGCACACTCTTCACTAGTATCATTTTATGTCTTGTATACCACTTCAACCCTTGGAGGAATTGGCTTCTAGAGTGATTTTAGTCCTGGATTAACAGCATCCAGGGATTATGGCTTCTGAGGACCCTTCAGTCTGCCAGACCATCAAGTCTGATCTTTGTTACTAGAGTTTGAGTTTTGCGTCCCACATTTTTTCCTGCTTTGTCAGAAACTCTTTGTTGAGTTCCCAGTAAAGGCAGTCTTTGGGGGTAACCGGACAGCATATAGTTTTTCAGTCTCATGTTGATGTAGTCTCTGGTATACGAGGCCTTTTCTGTCTCTTGGGGTCACACTTTCCTTGTGTCTTTGATACTATGCTTTCTCCTTTGGGTTGAAATCAATTAATGCTTCTTAGATGGCTACTTGCTAGCTTTTGAAAACCTAGACACCACACACCAAAGTGGGATGCAGAATATTTGTTCAAAAGATTTGTTACACCAGTTGACCTAAATGTTCCCTGAAGCCACGGTTTCCAGAGTTCTGACTCTAGTATTCTGGCCCTGAAAGTGTTTATTTTTATTTAGAATAGTTCTAAGCTTTGGCTTCAGTTCATCTGTGCTGAGCTGCCTCTGCTGTGTTTTCTCTTCCTTTGCCTAAAATAATTCTTGTTAATTATCGATTAGTGAATACCTGCTCTCTTCAACCCCCCTCATAACCATCAAAGAATATTTTCTTCTGTGTTTAAACCAGTTGAGTCCTTATAATAGTGGTCTCATCCAGCATATTTGCCCTTTTAATAGCATATAACTTTTGTCAACAGCATAAACTGACTATACAGTTGGATCTCACTGGATGTGAAAAACAAGAATCAAACTGACTACATCTCTGGATCATCAGCCAGAACAAGACCAGTTGCCAGCCATGGAAAAGATCATTAAATGCTCAGTTTGGGTCTGAAGAAATGTAAAACAAGTCTGCAAGAGTCAAAGTATGACTTTGACTTCATCTTACCTGAATTTGGAGATTGTGTCAAGAATAGCCATATTATAGACATCTCACAACTGACCTGATGGAAACAGGTTTGATTTTTGTATATATATATATATATATATATATATATATATGTTTATTAGGATTGATGAAAATGTATGTTCCCATATAAATTTGCATGCCTACCAATATTGAGCTCCCACTGCTCTCCCTGCCTGGTGACAGCACACTCTTCCTCTCTCCTCCATACATGTCTTATCCTCCCAGCAATCTCCTATCCCCTCCTCTTCACCCATTCCTCATCCTCCAGTAAGAGGTCAGCAGGACGACATCCTATAGATGCATAGAACCATAAAGTAAACACATGATATGGTCACTCTGTGTCACCAAGTCCAATCCATTCCTGTCCAAGAGTTGACCTCCATTATGATTTATGGACAGGGGCAGCATCAGGGCCAGGGGCCATGCTCCCAGGGGAACTCCAAGGCCTGTGGACCATCAGTTGTGGTCTTTTACTGGAGATCTCAGGGTGCATCATTTTTTGTCCTTGTGTTGCCAGTGAGACTCAACTCTGTGAGCTCCATCACAGCTATTACTGGTGGTGGCTAGGCACCATCCAGTTCTTCTAGTGACAAGTCAGTGTAGTCACCCACTAACGTGGGTATCTCTGTCTTCTGGGTTCTCTTTACCCATGTCATTTTGGTTCTTGGTGATCATCCGTTCCTGCTAAGTTGGGACCATTTGCTGCACCCTCAGATGGCAGCTTGGCAGCTTTTAAGACCCTAGACACCACTCACCAATGTGGGGTGCAGAAGGCTTGCTTAGCAAAACACTAGTTGTGCCTACTGATCTCAATTTCCCCTGAGAACATGGTCCCAGGCTACCCACCCCAGCTACTCTGTCCTTGTAATATAGGATTAAGATGGGAGAAGTAATCATGTTAGGTTGAGTCCAGTTAATATTGGTCATCTTTCTCATGTGTGCTGTCATAGGTTTCACCCAACCAAATTTCTATCAACAATCTAATCTAAACCCTCCCCCGCTTGTCCTCCCTCCCGTCCCACACTTACAGCTGTCAGAGTCTTTTCTTCTATTCATGAGTCCATTTGTAAGTTCTTATTGTAGGGGTCTCATACAGTATTTGTTTTTTTTTTGTCACTGACTTCTTTGACTCAACATAATGTTCTCCTAAAATTGTCTTTGTTCTTTATCATTGCATAGTGTTTCATTGAGTATATATAGTATAGCTTACTGATCCTTTCCTCTGTTGTTGGGCATCTGGGTTGATTCCATCGTTTTGGTATTGTGGACTGCACTGCGATAAACATTCTTGTGCATGTATCCGTTGGTGTCAAGGGCCTTGATTCTGTAGACTATATGCCGAGCAGTGGAATTACTGAGTCAAATGGTATACCTATATGAAGCCTTTTAAGGAAGTACCAGATTGCTTTCCAAAGAGGCTACACCATTTTGCAATCCCACCAACAGTGTAGGAGAGTTGCAATTTCTCCACAGCCTCTCCAGCATTTGCTGTTCTGTATTTTTTGGATCATGGCCAACCTTGCTGGGGTGAGATGATATCTCATTGTAGTTTTGATTTGAATTTCTTTAATAACTAATGATCGTGAGCATGTCCGCATATGTTTTTTGGCTGCCTGGATCTCCTCTTTAGAGAAGTGTCTGTCTGTCTCCTTTGCCCAAAATGTAATTGGATTATTTATCTTTTTCTTATTGATACTTTGTAGTACCTTATAGATTGTGGAGATCAGGTGTCGGTCTGACATATAGTTGTCAAATATTTTTTTCCCTTTCTGTAGGTATCCTTTTAATTCTATTAATAAAGTGTTTGATTCTTAGTAATTCCCATTTATCTATTTTTTCTTCTGTTGTTTGTGATTTGTTTGACAGATTTCAAAGTCTGTCTACACTGTGTACTAAAACTTCCATTATTGTTTCTACTGTACTTTTTCTTGGATGAGCTTTATTGTTTTAGATTTTGATATTCAGGTCTTTTGTCTAGTCTGAGTCAGTTTTTGCATAAGGTGTAACATATGGGTCTTGTTTCAATTTACTGCAGATGGATATCCAATTTTGCCGCATCATTTGTTGAACAGATTGTTTATTCCCTAGTTTAATGTCTTAGGGCCTTTGTCAAATATCAACTGTTCCTAGGAAGATGATGTCATCTCTGGGGTCTCGATTCTGTTCTACTGATTTATTTGTCTCCTTTTGTACCAGTACCAGGCTGTTTTGACTACTGTGACAGTGTAATAGTTTCTAAAGTCAGATAGTGAGAGCCTCCCAGTGTGTTTTTCTTCTTCAGTAGTGCTTTACTTATCCAGGGATTCTTTCATTTCCAAACAAAGTTAGTAATTTGTTTCTCCATCTCATTAAAAAATGTCACTGAAATTTGTACTGGGATTGCATTATATTTGTGGATTGCTTTGGGCTAGATAAACATTTTCAGAATGTTAAGTCTTCCTATCCATGAGCAGGGTGGGTTTTTCCACTTATGTAAGTCTCTCTTAGTTTCTTGTAGTAAGGACTTGTAGTTCTCTTTGTAAAGGTCTGTTATTTCTCTGGCTAGATTTATTTCTAGATACTTTATCTTCTTAGGGCTTGTAATAAATGGTGTTGAACTGCTGATTTCTTCTTTTACAATCTCATTGCTGGTATAAAGGAATCCTACTGATTTACTTCTGTTTATCTTGCATCCTGAGATTTTGCTGAACTCTTCTATCAGTTTGAATAGTTTATTTATTGATTCTTTAGGATTCTCTGCGTATTCAATCATATCATCTGCAAATAGGGGGATTTTTAGTTCTTGTTTGCTGATGCAAATGCCCTTTATTTCTTGGTCTGGTCTAATTGCTCTGGCTAGAATTTCTAGTATGATGTTGAATAGGAGAGGTGACAGTGGGCATCTTTGTCGAGTTCCTGTTCTCAAGGGAAACTGTTTCAGTCTCTCTCCACTGAGGCTGATGTAGGCAGTTGGCTTTGTATAAATGGCCCTTATCGCATTGCGGAATTTGCTGTCAATTCCTATTTTGATGAGAGTTTTTAGTATGAATGGGTATTGGACTTTATCAAATGCCTTTTCTGCATCAGTACACAAAATCTGGTGAGTGCTGTCTTTTGTGTTATTTATGTGGTTGATCACATTAATTGTTTTTCTGATGTTGAGCGAGCCTTGTATCCTTGGTATGAATCCAACTTGGTCATGATGAATTATTCTTTGGATATGTTCTTGTATTCTACTGGCAACAATTTTGTTGAAGATTTTTGCATGTAGATTCATGAGTGATATTGGTCTGCAGTTCTCCTTCTTGGTTGGATCTTTCCCTGGCTTTGATACTAGAGTTATGCTGGCTTCATAGAATGAATTTGGGAGTATTCCATCCCTTTCGATACTGTGAAATAGTCTCAGTAGTATTGGAGATAACTCTTCTAAAAGCTTGGTAGAATTATACAGTGAAGCCATCTGGGACTGTGCTTATTTGGATTGGTAGTCTTTGAATGACTGTTTCAATCTCTCCTTTGTGATGGCTTTATTAAGTTATTCTGCTTCACTTTGTGATCGTTTTGCTAGGTGATACGAATTAAGGAATTTGTCCATTTCCTCTAGGTTTTCCAATTTGCTGGAGTACAGACTGACATAGCATTCTGTTATGATATTTTTGATTTCTGTTGGATCTTTTATGACAACTCCCCTCTCATTTCTTATTTGGGTTATTGGTTTCCTTTCTTGTTTTCTGTTAGGAAGTTTATCCAGTGGTTTGTCAATTTTGTTGATCTTTTCAAAAAACCAACTTTTGGTCTTCTCAGTTTTTTCAATTGTTCTTCTGTTCTCTAAATCTTTTAGTTTTGCTCTAATCTTTATGATCTGTTTTCTTCTGGTGCCTGAGGGGTTCCTCTGTTGTTCTCTCTCTACTTGTTCAAATTGCAGGTTTAGTTCTTTGGTTTGGTTTCTTTCTTCCTTCCAGATATGTGCATCTGTGGAGATAAACTAACTTCTGAACACTGCTTTGGCTGTATCCAATAGGTTCTGGTAGGAAGTGTTTTCATTCTCATTGGAATTCATAAATTTCATTACTTCACTGTTGATTTTTTCTATAACCCATGGGACAAGATGTTCGATTTCCATGAATTCCACTTTCTATCTGTGTTTCTTCTGCCATTGATTTTGCCTTTTATGACTTTATGATCTGAGAAAATGCTTTGCATTTATTCAATGGTATGGATTCTGTTGAGAATTGCATTATGTCCTAACACATGTTCTATTCTGGAGAATGTTCCCTGTGCACTAGAGAAGAAGGTATAGTTGTTGATGAGGTCTAGTTGGTTAATTGTGGCAATACATTCTTCTGTGTCTTTACTGAGATTTTTTCTAGATGATCTCTCTAATACTGAGAGTGGAATGTTGAAGTCTCCCACTATTACTGTGGAGTAATCTGTCTCATTTTTCAGTGTAGTCAATGTTTCTTTGATATATTTAGGTGCTCTAATAGTAGTGCATAAGTATTTAATATATGGTAAAGTCCTGCTTGTGTATTGAACCTTTCAGCCATAGTATCCATCCTTGCCCATGATGATGGATTTTATATTAAAATCTATTTTATCTGAGATCAGAATTGTCACACCTGTTCTTCTTTGTTCATTGTTAGTTTGGTATATATTCTTCCATCCTTTAATCGTCAGTTTGTTCATATCTTTAAGTCTAAGGTGAGTTTCTTGCAGGTAGCATGTGGATAGGTCATGTCTTTTGATCCAAGATGTCACTCAATGTCTCTTTACTGGAGCATTCAGTCTATTCACATTCAGTGTGATTATTGATAAGTATGTGTTCAGTGCTGCCATTATGATATGTTTATTTTTGTGTTGATGTTTTCTCTGTTGGTCTTATTAATTTGTTCTGGGACCTTTCTCTTTGTGAGTTGATTTTTTGCTTTTTCAGGGTTGGTTTTGTGGTTGTTGAGACTCCTGTATCACAGTTCTTGACATGGTATGTTGCTTCTTTATTGTGCTTCATGGCTGCCCTGATGATCCACCTTAATAAACTATTTATAAACCCAATTTTAATTACTACCAGTCTTGTAATCTTCCTCTCCATCTGAAAGGACTATAACAACTGTACTACATCCCTCTTTTCAATATGCTGATGTCATAGTTTTCATGATGTGAACACTGGATTATTTCTTTCACTTTTATAGCATTGATTGAGTTTGGAGCCTACCCTAATTGAGTAGGATTCTGGGTGGTGTGTCCTATATTTGCTTCTAAAGTATAAAGTTAGTGGTTTTGTTCTTCTAAGCCAAGAGATTCTTTCAGTATTTCTTGTAGTTTTGGTTTGGTTTTTACAAAACCTCTGAGTTTCTGTTTATCTGAGAATGTCTCAGTTTCATTTTCATATTTGAAAGATAGTTTTGTAGGATCTATAATTCTTGGTTAGAAGTGCTTCTCCTTCAAGGCTTTGAATATGTTACACCACTGTCTCCATTCCAACATCGTTTCTGCCGAGAAATCTGACAAAATCCTACAGAGTTTCTCTCTGAATGTTAGCTTTGCTTTGAGTCTTGCTGCTTTTAAGAGTTTCTGTTTCATTTTGTTAAGCTTGATGATATATTTTGGAGTCTTTCTTTTGAGATCTTTATTGAGCGGTGTTCCATATGTATCTTGGATATCTAGATTCACTTCTTTCCTAATTTCTTGGAAACTTTATGTCAGCAGCTGAGCAACAATACTCTCTGTGTTCTCTGGGGTCTTGCCCTTTTCAGGAACTCCAATTAATCGTAGATTGTTCCTCCTAATAGCATCCCACAGGCTTCTTAATGCTTCTTCATTTTTCTGATTTATCCTCATAGATGCTAGCAGTCTACCAAATCAGAAAGCCTATTTTCTGTTGGTTCCATTTGGCTTTCTTGGCTTTGAATTGAAGTTTCTGTGTCTTTGATTTTGTTCTTGATCTGTTGGATATCAGAGTACTGGTCTTCTCTCAGATCAAACGGTTTGCTTGATTTTTTGTTTTGCTGTGCTGCATTTTGTATGAGGTTTAGGAAGGCTCTCTATATAATCTTTTTGTATTCACCTTTCTATAGTTTCAGAAAACCTTGTTCATCTGGGAAGTTCTGAGGTGCTTTCTTTTGGGGGCCTTCTCATGCCATGGGTGGTTTCTTGGTTATGGTTTTTTCCAGCATTTGTTGCTTTTGGGGCATCATGTGAGTCAATAGAGGCTGGGAGAGATGCTGTGAGGATGGTCCGCAATTGTTTCTCTAGGCCATCTTAAAATGAGAGGTAAAAAGAATCTGACAACTTCAAATGTCAGTCAGGTTTTCAGTTGTATAGGTCCCTCTTTCAAGTTGGCCAAGTAAGCACCTCCATATCCAACCCCAGATATTATGAACTAGCTTAAAATACAGAAAGGCTAATGTCCTACTGGCCTCTGCTGTTGGCCCCAGCTGTAGGTGACACTGTGTAGACTACTGCTTTTCTGGCAGAAAAGTGCTCTCCTCTGGGCAGGTACTGTCTCCCAGCCCAGAAGTTATGTCCAGCTGAGGCTTCCATATGGTCCACCTCTCAGTGAAACCAGATGGTGTCTGCACAAGCTCGCCACCTGACTGGGACCAGGCTACTCTCCGGTGGAGGTGGAAAGAGGCCAAAGGTGCCAACAGCCATAGAGTCCACAGCTTCTATTGCCGGGCCAAAGTCATGGGTGACATTGTGTGAAATATTGCTTTTCTTCCAGAAAAGTGCTCTCCCCTGGGCTGGTGCTGTCTTGCAGCCTAGGAAGTAAGTCCAGCTGGGGCCTCCATTTGGGTGTTTTTGCCTCCTGATGGATCAAGATGGTGTCCCGTACAAGTTCATCACCATCTCAGTACTGGCTACTATATGAAGGAGGCATAAAAAGAGGCCAAAGGTGTCAAGAAACACAGAGTCCAAAGCTGGGCTCTCAAAATGTAGCAATTTCATTTGCCAATCCCACCAGCAGTGAATCTGAGATTAGCAGCTAGTAAAGTCCTAGGTCCTCCCACCAGCTAAGACAGAGAAAAAGAAATTAAAATGGTGAGTTACCTCTGGTCCATGGAAGCTCTCCAAGAGTGAGGTCAGCAAAAGAGAGGAGGTTTTGTGTTTAGTGGTATGAAGTCCAAATCAAGAGTCCTATGTCATGTCCTAGGGCTCACTAGGTGTCCAGAAGGCTCTATTGAATTATCAATTCTGGTCTTGGTTTCCAGAGGGATTTAAGGAGACATGTGTTTAGTACAGCATCTTGACTCTGTCCCCTTAGTTTTTGTATTTTGCTCAAGAATAGATTTGAATCTTTAAACACTAATAGCTGAAGGCCAGATGAGCTGTGGGATGACATCAAAGACATATGTGAAGTAAGCAAAAGGTCTTTCAAAAGATAGGAAAGAAAGAGATCAAAATCAGTATCTGAAGAGACTCTGAAACTTGCTCTTAAATGCAGAGTAGCTAAAGTGAATGGAAGAAGTTAAAGTAAAAGATAGTGAAATAGAAGATTCCAAGGAGTGACATGTAGAAGACAAAGTAATGTATTAAAATGAAATATGCAAAGGCTTGAAGTTAGAAAATCAAAATGGAAGAACAATCTTGGCCTTTCTCAAGTTGAAAGAGCTGAAGAAAAATTTCAAGCCACAAGTTGCAGTACTGAAGGATTCTTCAGGTAAAATACTGATCAATGGAGGAGTAATAAAAAGAACAGCAAAGGAAGTGTTGAAGTCACTGTATCAAAAAGAAATGGTTGACATTCAGCCATTTCAGGAGGTAGTATATGATCAAGAGCCCATGGTATTGCAGGAAGAAGTCCAAGATGCACTGAATGCACTGGCAAAAACAAGGCCCTAGGAAATAATGGAATGTCACCGGAGATGTGTCAACAAATGGATATAATAGTGGACATGCTCACTCATATATGACCGCCAACTGAAAGAGATCCACATTTTGCTCTTTCCAAAAAAAAAAAAAAAAAAAAAAATCCAACAGAATGTGGATATTATTGAAGAATATCATTATTATTACAAGCAAGTAAAAATTGGATGAAGATAATTCGAAAAAGTTTGCAGCACATTTAGGGAACTGCCAGAAATTCAACTGGACTCAGAAAAGGATGTTGGAGAGTGATATCATTGCTGATGTGAGATGAATCTTAGCTATAAGTAGAGGATACCAGAAATATGTTTACCTGTAATTTATTGACTATGCAAAGGCATTCTTTTGTGTAGTTTATTAGAAATTATATAAAGCATTCTGAAACATAGAATTCCGGAACCCTTAATTAGGCACATGAGGAATGTGTACCTAAACCATAAAAGTCTCTACTGAATGGAAAGATAATATATGGTTTAAAATCAAGAAAACAATGCATAATGGTGTATCTTTTCACTATACTTATTCAATGTGTATGCTGAGCAAGTAATCTGAGAAGCTAGGCTGGGGCTACACAAAGAAAAATGTAACATCAGGATTGGAGGAAGTCTCATTAACCTGCGATATACAGATCATACAGTCTTGCTGTGCTGAGAGCTAAAAGGACTTGAAGCACTTATAGGTGAACATCAAAGACTACAGCCTTCAGTATGGACTGTGTGTCAACATAAAGAAAACAGAAGTCTTCACAAGTGGATCAATAAACATCATGATAAATGAAGAAGTACTAAAGTTGTTGTCTCAGTTATCTAATACTGCATAAATATCACAAGTGGGTGACTTTAACAAAGAAAAAATTACTCTCTCATAGTCTAGGAGTCTAGAAGTCTGAATTCAAGGTGGTACCTCTAGTGGAAGGCTTTCTCAGCTCTGTGGGAAGGTCCTTGCCATTAATTTTCCCCTCTCTGGGAGCTTCTCAGCACAGGGACTCTGGGTTCAAAGAATGTGCACTCCTAGTTCTACTTTCTTGGTGCTATAGGGTCCCCATGTCTCTGATCACTTCTATTTTTTACATCTCAAAATGTAATAGTTTAAGATATAATGTAGTGTATAACCAAAACCAAACCAAACCCATTGCTGTCCATTCCATTCCAACTCATAGTGACCCCATGGGACACAGGAGAACTTCCCCATAACATTTTGAAGGAGCCCATCTGATAGATTCAAACTGTCAACCTTTTGGTTAGAAACCGTAGCTCTTTAATCACTACACCACTAGAATTTCCAATGTTATGGAGTTCTTCCTAATTAATATAACTGTCACTAACCCCTTCTCACTAATGTCATAAAGATAAAATTTACAACGCATAGGAAAATCATATCAGATGACAGCATAGTGAACAATCACATAATACTGGGAATAATGGCTTAACCAAGTTGATATACATTGTATCTTGGGGGCACAATTTAATCAATGATAATTGCCAAGGATTTCGTTTTCCTGGATCTACAATCAATGCAGTCAAGAAATAAAATAGCAGTCAAGAAATAAAAAGACTCCTTTTAAGTGATGGAAAGAACAATGTTACCTTAAGGACTAAGGTGTACCTGACCCACACTGTATTTTCAACTGCCTTGTATGCTTACGGAAGCTGGACAATGAATAATGAAGATGTGCAAAGAATTAATACATTTAAATTATTGTGATTGTGAATAAAATTGAATATACCATTCCCTGTCAGAAGGACGAGCAAACATGTCTTGGAAGAAGTATAGCCAGAGTGTTCCTTGGAAGCATGGATGGCTAGACTTCATCTTGTGTGCTTTGGACACGTTATCAGGAGGAAGCTGACCCTAGAGAAGAATATCATGATTGCTATCATGGATTGAATTGTGTTCCCTAAAAACTCTGCCACAATTTGGCTGGGCAATAATTTCTGGTATTGTATGATGTTACTCCATGTTGGAATTTCTGCTTCTATGATGTTAGTGCATTCCAGTCACCAATAATTATCAGTGCATCTTGATTGCATGTTCAACCAATTTCAGACTGAAAAAGCTGGTAAAAATCTTCAATCTCTTCATCTTTGGCCTTAGTGGTTGGTGCATAAATTTGAATACTAGTCATATCAACCGGACTTCCTTGTGGGCATATGGATATTATCCTGTCACTGACACCATTGTACTTTAGGACAGATTTTGAAATGTTCATTTTGATGATGAACACAACACTGCTTCACTTCGAATTTTTGTTCCTAGCATAATAGACCATATGATTGTCAATTGAAAATGGCCAATACTGGTCCATGTCAGCTCACCAATGCCTAGGATATCAATGTTTATGCTTTCCATTTCATTTTTGATGATTTTGAATTTTCCTGGAGTCATACTTCATACATTCCACGTTCTGATTATTAATGGATGTTTGCAGCTGTTTCTTCTCATTTTGAGTTGTGCCACACCAGCAAATGAAGATTCCAAAGGCTTTACTCCATCAACATCATTAAGTTTGACTCTACTTTGAGTAGGCAGCTCTTCCTCAGTTGCCCTCTGAGTGCCTTCCAACCTGGGGGGCTCATTTTCCAGCACTGTTAACTAACAGTGTTTCATTGCTATTCATAAGGTTTCCCCTGGCTAATTCTTTTCAGAGGCAGACTTCTGGGTCCCTCTTTCTACTCTGTCTTAGTCTGGAAGTTCAGCTGAAACCTGTTTCGCATGGGTGACCCTGCTGGTACCTAAATACCAGTGGCAAAACGTCCCACATCACAGCTACAAGTAAGCCTTCACTGACAGACAAGTGGGGGATTCTCACCCTATCTTTCTTCCTCCTATCAGCTAAGATACACAATCAACACAATCAGCCCAGAACTCTGCAGGGCACAACTGTTTCCTACCAGCTAAGATACGTAATCAATGCAATCAGCCCAGAAGTCTTCAGGGCACAAGAATCCCCCATCAGCCAACATACCCAGTCAACATAATCAACCCAGAACTCTGCAGGGTAGAATAGTATCCTACCAGCCAAGATATCCAATCAATGCAATCAGCCAAGAGGATTTCAAAGGGCAGCTCAAGAAGACAAAATAAAGTATTACAATGATATGTGCAAAGAGCTAGAAATGGAAAACCAGAAGGGAAGAATACATTCTGCATTTCTTAAACCAAAGGAACTGAAGAAAAAATTCAAGCCTCGAGTTACAATAGTGAAGGATTCTACAGGGAAGATATTATACGACTCAAGGGGTGTCAAAAGAGGATGGAAGAAATATAGAGTCATTACACCAGAAAGAACTAGTCGATGTTCAGACATTTGAAGAGGTAGCATATGACCAGGAACTGATGGTACCGAAGGAAGAAGCTGAAGCTGTATTGAAAGCATTTTCAAAAGACAAGGCTCCAGGAATTGATGGAATACCAACTGAGATATTTCAACAAACAGATGGAGTGCTGGAAGTGCTCACTCGTCTATACCAAGAAATTTGGGGGTGTAGTCAATACGGCAGACTAAACACACATCTCCCTAAGTCTCTCTGGAAACCAAGACCTGAAATGATAATTAAATGGGACCTTCTGGACACCTAGTAAGCACTGGAGTGCAGCACAGGGCTGTTAATTTGGACTTCATATGACTGAAGGCAAACCTCCTCTCTTTCGCTGACCCCACTCTTGGTGAACACAGGCTTGCACAGACTGAAGGTAACTCACCATTTTGACTTTTTTTCCTCTGTCTTGGCAGGTGGGCAGAGCTGAGACTTGACTAGCTTCTGGTCTTGGATGCACTGCTGGTGGGACCGGCAAGTGTAATTGCCAGTTTCTGTCAGCCTGACTTCAGACTCTATACATCTTGTCTCCACTGGCCTATCTTTCTTCCTCCACCATGTGGTATCTGTACACATATGCTTGTGCAGGATGCCATCTTGATCCACTGGGAAACAAAGAAGCCCAGGCAGGGGCCCTGGCCAGACTTGGTTCCTAGGCTGGGAGTTGGTGACTGTCGGGAGGAGAGTGCTTTTCCAGCAGGGAGGCAGTGTTTTGCACAGTGTTGCCTGGGGCTGGGGCCCAGCAGCAGAGGCTGTGGACTATGAGCATTTCGGCATTCTTAGCCTCTGTTTCTACTGGGAGCCTGGTCCCAGCCAGCTGGCGAGCTTGTGCGGGACACCATCTTGTTTTGCTGGGAGGTGGATTCATCCATATGGAAGCCTCAGCTGGACCTAATTCCTGGGCTGGGAGGCAGTGCCTACCCAGAGGAGACTGCTTTTCCAGCAGAAAAGCAGAACTCTACACAGTACTGCCTACAGCCAGGGCCCGACAGCAGAGGCCAGCAGGCCAGTAGCGCTTCTGTATTTTGAGCTAGTTTATAACATCTGGGGTTCAATGTAGAGGTGCTTACTTTGCCAGCTGGGAAGAGGGATGTATACACCTGAAAACCTGACTGACTTTGGAAGTTGTCAAGTACTTTTTACTTCTCATTTTAAGACGGCCATCTTCACAGCATCTCCCACAGCCTCTATTGACCCACATGAAGCCAAAAAGGCAATAAACGATGGAGAAAATGATAACCCAGAAGTCACCAATGGCATCAGAAGGCCTGCAAAAGAAACCACCTCATAACTTCCCAGACGAAGAAGCTTTTCTGAAACTATTAGAAGGTGAATACAAAAGGATTATATAAAGAGCCCTCCTAGACCTTATACCAAATGCAGCAGGGCAAAAACAAAAATTAAGCAAGCTGTTCAATCTGGTGGAACAACAGTACTTGAAAATCCAACAGATCAAGAACAAAATCAAAGACATAGAAACTTCAATTCAAAGCCAAGATAGCAGAATGGAATAAATGAAAAAAACAATTTCTGATGTGGAAGATAGAGCTACTGACTCCAGAATCTATGAGGAGTAATCAGAGAAAAGAAACAAGAAAAATGGAGAAGCATTAAGAACCATGTGGGACTCTATTAAGAAGAACAATCTAAGATTAATTGGAGTTCCTGAACAGGGCAAGACACCTGAGAACACAGAGAGTATTCTTGCTGCGCAGCTGACAGAAAACTTCCCAGAAATTATGAAAGAAGAGAATATAGATATCCAAGATGCATATAGAATGTCACTCGATATAGATCTCAAAAGAAATACTCCAAGACATACTATAATCAAGCTTAACAAAATGAAACATAAGCAGAAACTCTTAAAGGCAGCAAGACTCAAAGCAAAGCTAACATTCTGAGAGAAACCCTGTAGGATTTTGTTGGATTTCTCAGCAGAAACGATGCTGGCATGGAGACGGTGGCATGACATATTCAAAGCCTTGAAGGAGAAGAACTTCCAACCAAGAATTTATAAATCCTGCAAAACTATCTTTCAAATATGAAAATGAAATTAAGACATTCTCAGATAAACAGAAACTCAGAGACTTTGTAAAAACCAAACCAAAGCTACAAGAAATACTGAAAGAATTTGTTGGCTTGGAAGAACGAAACCACTAACTTTCTATCTTAGAAGGACACATTATCCAGAATCCTACTCAGTTAGTAAAGGCTCCAAACACAATCAAAGCTATAATAGCGAAAGAAACAATCTAGTGATCGTATCATGTAAACTAAGATATCATCATATTAAAAAGAGGGAGGTACTATAGTCGTTATAGCCCTTCTACATGGAGAGGAAGATGACAAGACTCGTAGCAATCGAAATTGGGTTTATGTATAGTTTATTATGCGAGATCATAGAGGCAATCGTAAAGCACAGTAAGAAAGCAACATACCGTATCAAGAAATGTAATATACGAGTGTCAACAACCACAAAAACCCCGAAAAAGGTGAAAAATCAACTCACAAAGAAGAATGTCCCAGAACAGATTAACAAGAACAACAGAGAAAACATCAACACAAAAATAAACATAACACAATGGCAGCACTGAACACATACCTATCAATAATTACATTGAATGTGAATGGACTGAATGCTCCAGTAAAGAGACATCCAGTGACATCTTGGATCAAAAGAGATGACCCATCTATACGTTGCCTACAAGAAACACGTCTTAGGCTTAAAGATAGGAACAAACTGAAAGTTAAAGGATGGAAGAATATGTATCAAGATAAGAAGGAAAAAGGATAGCAGGTGTGGCAATTGTAATCTCATATAAAATCGACTTTAATGTAAAATCTACCATCATGGGCAAGAACAGACACTATTTATTGCTGAAAGGTTCAATACACAAGCAGTACTTAACAGTATTAAATATTTATGCACCTAATATTAGAGCACCTAAATATGTCAAAGAAACACTGACTGCACAGAGATAGATCACTCCACAATAATAGTAGGAGACTTCAAAACTCCACTCTCAATATTGAACAGATCATCTAGAAAAAAGCTCAGTGAAGACACAGAAGACCTTATTGCCACAATTAACCAACTAGACCTCATCGACATATATAGGACTTCCTATCCATTGGCAGACAACTACACCTTCTTCTCCAGTGCACATGGAACAGTCTCCAGAACAGACCTTGTGTTAGGATATAAAGCAATTATCAGCAAAATCCATACCACTGAATTAATGCAAAGCATCTTCTCAGATCATAAAGCCATAAAAGTCGAAATCAATAGCAGCAAAAACCTAGACAGAAAGTGCAACTCATGGAAACTGAACAACACCTTGCTCAAAAAACCATGGGCTATAGAAGAAATCAAGGATGAAATAAAGAAATTTATGGATTCCCATGAGAACAAAAACACTTCCTACCAGAACCTATGGGATATAGCCAAGGCAGTTGCTCAAAGGTCAGTTTATCTCCATAAATGCACACATCTGGAAGGAAGACAGAAACCAAATCAAAGAACTGACACTACAGCTTGAAGAAATTTGGAGGACAACTACCTGGCCAACTGATGGGAAGAGATTCATATTTATTCCCATTCCAAAGAAAGGTGATCCTACTGAACGCAGAAATTACGTAGCAATATTGTTAACATCACACACAAGTAAAATTTTGCTCAAGATCATTCAAAAGCGACTGCAACAGTATATTGACAAGGAACTGTCAGAAACTTCAGCTGGATTCAGAAGAGGATGTGGAACCAGAAACATCACTGCTAATGTTTGATGGATCTTGGCTGGAAACAGAATACCAGAAAGACGTTTAGTGGTGTTTCATTGACTATGCAAAGGCATTTGACTGTGTGGATCATAATAAATTATGGCTAACATTGTGTAAAATGGAAATTTCAGAACACTTAATTGTGCTATTAAGGAATCTGTAAATGGAACAAGAGGCAATCATGTGAACTGAATAAGGGGACACTGCCTGGTTTAAAGTCAAGAAAGGTGTTAGGGTTGTATCCTTTCCGTATACCTTTTCAATCTGTATGCTGAGCAAATAGTCCAAGAAGCTGGATTATATGAAGAATAACAAGGCCTCAGGATTGGAAGATGGCTCATTAACAACATGTGTTACACAAACGACAACACCTTACTTGCTGGAAATGAAGAGGATTTGAGACACTTAGTGATGAGGATCGAGAACCACAACCTTCAGTATGGATTGCACCTCAACATCAGGAAAACAAAAATTCTCACAACTGGACTAGTAAGCAACGTTGTCATAAATGGAGAAAGAATTCATATTGTCAAGGATTTCATTTAACTTTGGTCCACAATCAATGCCCATGGAAGCAGCAGTCAAGAAATAAAAAGACATCTTGCATTGGGAAAATCTGTTACAAAGGATCTACTTAAAGTATTGAGAACTAAAGATGTCACCTTGAAGAGTAAAGTGTGCCTTACCCAAGCCGTGATACTTGCAGTTGCATCATATGCGTGTGAAAGTTGGACAACGAGCAAAGAAGACAGGATAATTGATACCTTTGAATTGTGGTGTTGGAGAAGAATGTTAAATGTATCATGGACTGCCGAAAGAAAAGATCTTTTCTGGAAAAAGTACAATCAGAGTGGTCCTTGGACGCAAAGATGGCAAGACTGTGTCTCACATACTTTGGACGTGTTGTCAGGAAAGATCAGTCCCTGGAGAAGGACATCATGCTTGGTAGAGTGGGGGATTAGCGAAAAAGACAAAGACCCTTGACTAGATGAATTGACGCAGTAGCTGCAACAATGGGCTTAAGGAGAACAGTGATTGTAGACGTGGGGCAAGACTGGGCAGAGTTTCTTTCCATTGTGCACAAGTAGCTATGAGTCAGAACTGACTTGACGACACCTAACAACAACAACATGAGGTTAATGAGTGTGGGTGGGTAGCAGTTGTGTTTGTATAACAAGATTCAGTGTGTAAGTTTGTTTTGAGCCTTGATGTGACCTCTTGAGATATAAAGGAGAGGAGCTAGCAGAGATGTTTGGGGACCTTATGCCATCATAAAAAGGGTGCCGGAAGCCGAGCATGTCTTTTGGAAAGGACCTGGGTCCCTGTGCCTCAGAAGCTTGTAGGCCAGAGGAAGATTGACATCAAGGACCTTCCTCCAGTGACAGCAGGAAAAGACTGACCCCAGAGCTAACACCCTGAATTTGAACTCTTAGTTTACTGGACTGTGACAAATAAAATTTCTGTTTTTAAAGCCATCCACTTGTGGTCTTTCTGTTAAAACAGGCCTACCTGGATAAAATAGTTGGTAATGTAGAGGTCCGGCAAAAAAAGAAGAAAGCCCTCCCTGAGATGGATTAGCACCGCGGCTCCAACAGTGGGCTCAGATGTGGAGATGATTGTGATGATGAAACAGGACCAGACAGTATTTCTGGAGTCACTATGAGTCAAATTGACTAAATGATCCCTAACAGCAACAATAGTAAATGGTTTTGCTTTATTTCTCCCTCTTCTTCACAACACGAGGTTGGAAATTTCCACATTATGCTACCTTTATTTGAAATATTTTATACATTTTTCATTTTCAAAATTTGAGAACATAGATACATTGTGTGTAGCTTCCTGTTCGGTGGATTTTCTGGGAATGATTTCAGCAGAAACCATTCTACCTATGGTATTGCCCACTTTCGTAATACCATCATAACACTGGGTATGAAGGAAATCTGTCATTTAGTTGCTTCCTTTGCTTTTAAACTCAGCTAAAGGCTTTTAAGCAAGCACCTTGGCTATGGAATGGAGTTAAAGAGTTTAGAATTTTAGAGGAAATACAGCAAAGACTGTAGTAGGCTAAGAAAAGTATTTGCTTTTTAACCTCTTCTCACATTTCTGTAAGGAGCCTTTTTGGTGCAGTGGTTAAAGTGTTAGGTTTAGACTGGGTAGTGTTTCTTTCTGTTGTGTGTAGAGTCGCTAGGAGTTGGAACTGACTTGATTGCACCTAACAATAACTACACGATGTTAATGAGTGTGGGTGGGCAGCAGCTGTGTTTGTAGAACAAGATTCAGTGTGTAAGTTTGTAGTTCCTTAGGTAGTTTATCCACTGTTATGCCCCCATAGCACTACATTTGGCTGGATTATGCAAATCAATAACCATCAATCCCCTGAACCTCATACTCTTATTAGTCTCTGAAAAATATACTCATCAACCTCTACCTCTTGCAGCATTTGGGATCGTCATTTTTATTGTCTTAGCTGTATCAAGTGGCTGCAATTCATGGTGACCACAAGTACAACAGAACTAAATGTTGTTTGGTCCTGTGTCATCTTCATGATAGTGGCCCATTGTGGTAGCAGCTGTGTATTTTGAGTGCCTTCTAGTCTAGGGGCCCTATCTTCCAGCACTACAGCAGACAACATTCTGTTGTGATCTACAGGATTTTAATTTTAATTTGGTTTTGCTTTAGCTGAAAGTTTATGGTACAAGTTATTCTGTCATTCAAAAATTTGTACACATATTATTTTGTCACATTGGTTACAATCCTACAATGTGACAGCACTCTCACCTTTCCACTCTGGATTCCCTGTATCCATTTATGCAGATACTGTCCATTCCTATCTTTTAAGCAGGAGTTGCTCATTTGTTCTTGCATGTTTTACTGAACTAAGGGGCAAGATCCTGGCAAGTATTGTTTCATTTAAACCACTCTCTAATCTTTGTCTGAAAACTGGATTTTAGGAAAGTTTTTAGTTCTGAGTTAGCCGAGTGTCTGGAGTCATAATCTCAAGTATTCTTCTGGTCAAAGTCAGACCAGTAAGTCTGGTCTTCTACATGAATTTGAATGTTGTTCTGCATTTTTCTTCCATTTTGTTGGGGACTCTCTGTTGTGATTCCTGTTAGAACTGCTGGGCACCATCTAGTTCTTCCAGGTTCAGGCTGGTGGAGGCTCTGGTTTACATAGTCCTTTAGTTCTCCAGGTTGTTATTTTCCTTGTGTGTTTGAGTTTCTTTGCTCTGTTTTGTTCTGGACAGGGTGACATTAGTAGATATATCTTATATGGCCGCTCACCGGGTCTTAAGATCCCAGGGGCTGCTAGCCAAAGTAGAATGTAGAACATTTTATTTGTGAACTGTGTTACACCACTTGACTTAGATGTTGCGCAAACTATAGGTCTCAGGCAACTTGATACCTAAAGCTGTTTGGATGTTGCTCAGAAACTTCTTTGTCTTTGCTTTGTTCAAAACTGACTTCCCCTATACTGTGAGTTATCTTTCCCTTCAGCAGTGTTGCTATGTGTATACTGTCTAGTTAGTTATTTGCTCTTCCTTTCTACCCTCGTAAGTGTTAAATATTTTATTCTGTATGCAAACTTTTTTTTGAGTTGTTATAATAGTTTTATTAAATATTTCTCCTTTTGTAACTGACTTATTCCACTCAGTATAGTGGCCTCCAGATTCATGCATGTTATAGTTCAGATTCATCAATGTTCTCCATCATTGCATAGTATTCTGTTGTGTGTATGTACCATAATTTGTTTATCCATTCATCTCTTGTTGGATATTTTATCCTTTCATCTCTTGTTGGATATTTTATCCATTCATCTCTTGTTAGGTTATTTCCATTTTGATTTTGTTCATAGCACTGCAGTGAACATGGATGACAGCTCTTACTTTTTTAGTATATATTCCTAGAAGTAGGATTGCTGGATGACATTTCTGTTTCTAGCTTTTTGGGAAGCAACTTACTGTTTTTGGAGTGGTTGTACCATTTTACATTACCATCAGCAATGAAGAAGGGTTCTGATCTCCCTATTCTTTTCTATTTTGTTGGTTAGTGCTAGTATTGTTGGAATGAGATGATATTGTAGTTTCAGTATGCATTTCTCTAATGGCTAATAATTTCTTCATCTGTCTGTTCCGACTCGACGGCACTTGGCTTGGCTTGGTCTGTTATTTGCCTAAATGTCTTCTTCAGTGAAGTGTTTGATTATACCTTTGCCCATTTTTTAAAATAGGGTGTTTGGTTTTTTTTTGTTGTTGAGGTGTTGAAGTGTTCCATAAATTTTACAGATAAATCTTGTCAGATATGTTGTAGCCATTTTCATCCCCCCATTCTCTAGATTCTCTTTTTCACTGTTTTGGTGGCCTTTCAATTATCATAATTTTTAATTTTTAGGAGTTCCAAGTTAACCTAGTTTGTCTTCTGGTGTCTGTGCATTATTAATAATGATTTGTATCATATTTATGCCATGTATTAGTGCCCTTAGCATTGTCCTTGTATTTTCTTTTGTGATCTTTATCTCTTTAGGTTTTACATTTAGATCTTTGATACATTTTCAGTTGGTTTGGTGTGTAGTGTGATGTATGGTTTTGTTTCACTTTTTTTTTTTAAATAGGTGAATTTCAAGCTATGTCAGCACCATTTGTTAAAGAGACTGTCTCCCCACTCCCCTACATGTAATGAATTTTGGCCCTTTGTGAAATATCGGCTGCTTAGAGATGGACAGATTTTTGTCTGGGTTCTCAATTTTGTCTCATTGGTCTGTGTGTCTACTGTTGTACTGGTAACATGCTGCCTGACTATCGCGACTATGTAGCAGTCTCTAAAATCAGGTACTTTGAGGACTCTCTCTTTGTTCTTCTTCACTAATGCTTTACTAATCTAGAACCTCTAGCTTTTCCATATAAAGCCAGTGATTTGTTTCTCCTCATGAAATAATGTCATTGAAATTTGGATCAGGATTGCATTATGTTTGCAGATGGGTAGCATTGACATTTTTACAATGTTGAGTCTTGATATCCCAAATGTGGTATGTTTTCCAATTGTGTAGATCTCTTTTGGTTTCTTACAGCAGTGTTTTGTGGGAAGTAAAAGATCTCTTACAAAGAAAAGTTCTTTTATGCCCCTTGTTCAATTTATTACCAGTACTTTATCTTCTTGGGGACTATTGTAAATGATATTCATTTGATGGTTTCCTTTTTGAAGTTCTCTTTGTTGATGTATAGGAATCCAAGTGATTTTTGCATGTTGTGCTTTTCTCCTGTTACTTTGCTGAAATCTTAATCTATTAGTTCTAGTATCTTTCTTGTGGATTCTCTGGAGTTTTCTTTGTATCATACCATATCATATACCTCTTCCTTACCAATTTAGATGCCGTTTTTATTTTTATTTTTATTGTTTTCTTACTGCAGTTAGAACTTCCAGAACAAAGAATAAGAGTTGCCACAAAGGACATTCTTGTCTGGTTTTCATTCTCAAGGGGAATGCTTTCAGTCTCTCTAGCTTGGGAATAATCTTGGTTGTTGGTTTTATATAAATACCCTTCCTTATGTTGAGGAATTTCTTTTCTTTTCTCATTTTGCTGGGAGTTTTTACTAGGAACAGGTGTTAGACTTTATCAGGTGTTTTTTCTTTGTTGATAGAGAGAATAATTTGATTATTTTCATTTGTTATATTTATGTTGTAGATTACATTGATTGATTTTCTAATAATGAACCACTCCTGCATACCTGGTATGAATCTCAATTGGTAATGACATATTATTATTATTTTTGATATTCTGTTGAATTATATTGGTTCAAATTTTGTTGAAGATTTTTTGTGTCTATGCTCATGAGGGATATTGGTCTGTAGTTCTCTTTTCTGTGGTGTCTTTGTCTCACTTCAGTATCAGAATGATGATGGTTTCTTACAGTGAATTTGGAATCGGTCTTTCCTTTTCAATGCTCGAAAATACTTTGCTAATACTGATGTGAGCTTTTCTCTGATATACAATAAACCGTACCCACTGCTGTTGAGTCAATTCCAACTCATAATGACCATATAAACAGAGTTGAACTGCCCTACAGAGTTTCCAAGGAGCATCTGGTGGATTTGAACTGCCAACATTTTTGTTAGCAGCTGTGGCACTTAACCACTATGCCACTCTTCTCTGATAGCATTGTAAGATTCCCCAGTAACATTGTATGGGCCTCAGTTTTTTTGCTGTCAGGAGTTTTATTACTTCTGTGATTTCTGCAATGCCAACCACTCTTGTCTCTGTTAGCACACACCCCATCCTTAAATGCTGGACCTGGTAGTGTTCCGGAGCTGTTCCATCACTAGAATATTGAATTCAGCAGTACTACAGAAATATCCTGTACTTTCTTAGGTCATTGCTCATAACTCCCCTTTCTGGACTGTTATATCTTGCCTCAAATTTTTCAATTGCTTGTCTCATTGCATCTATCCTGGCTGTAGTCTATGGTTACTTTTGTGTATTCCATTTACGTTCTGTACTCCTCTTGCCCTTCAAACTCAAATAGAAAAAAAAACTTTTGTTTTTATTTCTGTATTCTGCTCCACCATGCAGAATAATCACAAAATCACACAGCTATGCTCTCTTTTTTTCACTGTGATTGAGTGAAAGAATACAATCCAAGTTAAATTTTCATGTTTGCCTATGTGCAGCTCCTTCTGCTCTTCTTACCCAGTGATAGCACATTCCTCCTTTCCATTCTATACTTGTCATATCCTCTTGACAGCTTTCTGTTTTCTCCTTTCCACCCTCTCTTTTCCCTTCCAGTACAAGGCCAGTAGGACAGCATCCTACAGATGCACAGAACCATAAAGTGCACACACCATGTGGTCACATTCTGTCCCTGAGTCCAATCCATTCCTGTCTGAAGAGTTGATTTCAATAATGATATCCTGCTCAGGTTCAGCAGCAGGTCTAGGGGTCATGCTCCTTGGCTAACTCCTAGGCTTTTGGACCATCAGTTGTGGTCTTTTAGTGGAATTCTTGAGGCACACCCCTCTTTTTCTTGTGCTGCTACTGGAACTGACATTGTGTACCCCATCACGGCTGTCTTTGGTCATGGCCAGGCACTGTCTGGTTCTTCTGGTCACATGTTGATATAGTCACCCATTCATGTAGGTCCTCCTGTCTTCTGGGCTCTTTCCCCTCATTTCTTTGTTGTCCTAACTACACTCTTTTGAATCTCGAAATTTCATCACCAACCTCAGATAGACCCTTCAAATAATTTAGGTAATTTTTGTGAATATACTGTTAGGGTAGGTTGAAAACCAAGAAAGTGTGACATCCTGGAAAAAGGAGGGAAGGGGTACTCACTGAATTTAATGCTGTCAGTGGGTCAATGGAGATGAAAACTGAGTATTAACCATGGCATTAGCAATGATCTTGGAATGACTCTGTGCACCTCTCCTTACTGGATTTAAAAAGCTCTTCCAAATCAGCTTCCTTAGATTATTTCTAATATTTTCCTTACTTTTAATGGGTGATCTTGCCCTCTTTTTTGGAAACACTGTGTTCAGTTTTTTGTACTTTTACTGTAATCTGCACAACGTCTTACAATATAGGTAATATTATTGTCATTTTCCAGATTAACTTGGAAGCTTTACTGACTGCCTTTTTCACGCCAGGATTCCACAGGAATTGAACTGTGTCATGGAACAACACATCCAATGATCTTTATCCTTATGAAAGATACATTCTAGCTTGGAGGATACACCATAAACATGGTAAATATATTGCATCCAACCAACCCCACTTCCACTGAGTCATTTCTGACTCATATAGACCCTACTGGACAGAGTAGAACTGACCTATAGAGTTTCCAAGGAACACCTGGTGGATTTGAACTGGAGAACTTTTGGTTAACAGCCATGACATTTAACCACTATACCACCAAGGTGTCCAAAATATATTGCATAGAATTACATAAGTCTATAGTACAGAATAAAAAAAAAAAAATACATGCAGGCCCAAGGGAGGGGGGTGATAGGAGTGCCAGAAATGTGGGCATGTGACTGCAATTATAAATATGAAGTGTCTGAGAAGCCCTCATTAAGATGGTAGTATTTGGGCAAGACTTGAAGAGGCAAGGAAATAGCCTCATGTATGCGTGGGAGCATAGTCTCTGCAGAAATATAGGAGTCACAAGGAGTGTATCAAGCATTAAAGGAGGTTCATTGATACAGATGTGGTGAATACTGAAGGCAGTAACGGAGAAGGCCCTGGATACCACAGGGCCTTGTCAATCAGATTGAGGAATTTGCTTTGAGCGATTATGGGTTGTTTGCATTTTATCCTGTGTGAAACCTGGTGGATTTCGAAGAAGGAAATGATATTGTTGATGTGACAGGTTTCAAGGGATCACTCTGCATCCTTCTGGATACTACGTGGAGAAGAGATTGTGGCCAGGTAAATGCAAGACAGTAGTTAGCATGCTCTTGATGAAAACCAGGCCAGAGATGACAGAGGCTCAGACCATGGAGGATACTGTATAGATTATGACCATGTGCAAAATTATGGGTATAGTTTGAAACTAATCATATGGACGGGGGGAGTGTTGGAAAGAAAGAGGATGTTGCCAAGATTCTTGGCCTGTGGAACCGGAAGTAGTTGTAGCTGACAGTGGAGAGAGTGGGAAGAACAAGCTGATTGGCAGACACTGTTTGGAATGCCCGCTGGAAAGTCACATGAGTGTGAGGATGGACAGTCTGTGAATCTGGAACTGAGAGAGCTGTCTGGGCCACCAGTGTGATTTGGGTGCTCTTGGCATGCTAATATGTTTACAACTGTGAGACCAGAGGGTGTTGAGAGTAGAGAAGGGGGAAAAAACCTCAGATATGAGCCTCAGGGAAGTATGCACAGGAAGCTGGTAAACAAGAATGTCACAGTGAAGGAACTTGAGAAGTGACTAGGGAGGAAAAAAATCTAAGAGAGCCCTGGGTCTGGGAAACAGTGAAGGAAGTGTAGTAAGGAGAAAGGCATTACCAACTGTTTAAATGCTGTTGAAAAGTCAAGTGAGAAAAGAACTAAAACCTGACCACCGAATTTAACGATGATGATAAAAATTATCTAAATTTCTTATTTTACTTGCTGTAGTGACAATTCAAAATATGCTTTTCTGTCCATATTCCATGCCTTTCTCTTACATTTAGTAGCTAACTTTCCCTTCTGCTTTAAGGAAAAAATTGGGGGCAATAGGTAACAGATGCCTTGTTAGCTTTCATTACCACTAGCAGGCTGTTAAGCATTTCTGCCTATTTTTCTCTTTTGTCTGAGCCTGTTTGAAGTGATGCCTCCCAGCTGATTTTTGAATGCTATCCTATCCCTGCCTGCCTGTTTTAGGACTTTCTCAATTTGATACTTTGAAGTCTCTGCTTTCTTTTCTGACACACTTTTAATTGTTTTCAGTTGTGTTGACTCCTGCTTTCTGTTTCCTTTTTCTCAGTGTCTGTCATTTAATTTTTCCTGGGTTCTGCAATAGTTCTTCCAATCTTGCAGGTCCCACATGTCAATACTACACTTTAATTCTTGAAAATCAAGCCTGTTTCTAGTTCAGGGCTTTTCTACTTCACCATTTGGGGCAGGATAGTGTTGATTGGTCCTGTCTCATTAACATAGCTGCATCGAATCCTGCTCTGTGCGTTGTAGGGTGTTCAGCAATATCCATTACCTCTACCCACTAAATGCCAGGACCACCCCCTGCCAGTTGTTACAGTTAATATCTCCAGACATGGACAAATATCACTTGGCAGAAGGTGCCATGCCAGGTTAAAAATCACTGCTCTAGCTCATCTTTTTTTGTAGCCAACTTCTGATACTTTGTTCACATTGCAAACAGAGTAATGTTTGTAAAATGCGAGTTTCATTTAAGAAATTCCATTTCCTTATATCCTGGTGTCTTTCAGGATTGGTATAGATTGAAGTGTATATCCCCCTAAATGTGTGTCAACTTGGATTCCCAGTATTGTGCGGTTGTCCTCTGTTTTGTGATCTGATGAAATTTTACCTGGTGTTGTGAATCATAACCCCCATGACGCTAATGAGGCAGGATTAGAGGCAGTTATGTTAATGAGACAGGATCAATCCATAGGATCAGGTTGTATCTTGAGTCAATCTCTGTTGAAATATAAAAGAGAGAAACAAGCAGGAAGGAGGTCCCAGAAGAATCCAGAGCAGAGCACATCCTTTAGAATCCAGGTCCATGTGCTGAAAAATTCCTAGACCAGAGAAAGACTGATGATAACCTTCCTCCAGAGCTGACAAAGAAAAAGCCTTACCCTAGAGCTGGTACCCTGAGTTCAGACTTCTGGCCTTCTAAACTCTGAGAGAATAAATTTCTCTTTATTAAATCCACTTGTGGTGTTTCATTATGGCAGTACTGGATAACTAAGACAAGTATAAAGTTCGAACTCCTTTCTAGAGTACCAAGGAAGTGTGTAACTTGGTCTTCACCTGAGTATTTTTTTCCAAAACTCCCCAAGTACTCATGCTTTACTTCTGCAACCATACTTACTGTTTCATTGAGGAGTCATTGTCTCCACACCTCTGAGATGCACCTACGCTGTGCCAAACTTCTAGGCTGTCTTCCTTTTTTTGTTTCTAAATAAGTAGCGTTTGTCCATTAAAAAAGTCAGTGAAAGAATCGTATTGTCTGCGCAGACTTTAATTTGTTTTAGGTCTTAGTATTCTACTATTCCTTGCATCTCATTATCATAATGCATGTCCTAGTAGACTTTGAACATCAATTTCTTTTCTTTAACTGCATACCAGACTCCAGACTCTGAGAAGGCAAAGCATCTTGCCTTACACTTCACAAGCACTCGGTAAATGGTTATCCACTGGTTTAAAGTGCTAAAGGTTTATCACTGGTGGTGGCCGGACACTATCCAGTTCTTCCAGTCCCAAGTCGATGTAGGCACCCACTCATGTGGGTCTCTCTCTCTTCTGGATTGTCTTTACCCCATGTCATTTTGGTCCTCGGTGAGCATCCATTCCGGCTGAGTTGAGACCATTTGCTGTGCCCTCGGATGGCAGCTTGGCAGCTTTTAAGACCCCAGATGCCACTCACTGGTGTGGGTTGCAGAGAGTGCTCTTAGCAAAATGCTAGTTGTGCCAATTGTCCTCGATTTCACCTAAGAGCATGGTCCCGTGCCCCCTGCCCCAGCTACTCTATCCTTGTAATATTGAGTTGAGATGGAAGGAGTACTCAAGTTATGCTGAAATCCACTTAATGTTGTTCTTGTTTCTAATGTGTGCTATCACCAACTTTTCTCAACCAGATTTCTAGCAACTATCTAATCCAAACCCCCCTCACCCTCCCTCCCTCCCCTCCCTTGCAGCTGTCAAAGAGTCTTTTCTTCTATACATAAGTCTGTTTTTGAGGTCTTATCATAGAGGTCTCATACAATATTTGTCCTTTTGTTGCTGACTACTGTCACTCAACATAATGTTTTCCAGTTGAAACGAGGTTATGAGGTGTTTCCTGGAATCATCGTTATTCTTTATCATTGCGTAGTACTCCATTGACTATATGTACCATAGTTTACCTATCCATTCTTCTGTTGTTGCGCATCTGGGTTGATTCCATCTTTTTGCTATCGTGGACTGTGCTGCGATAAACATTCTCGTGCATGTGTCCATTGGTGTGAAAGGCCTTGATTCTGTAGAATATATTCCAAGTAGTGGAATGACTGGGTCAAATGGTATATCAATATCCATTTTTTTAAGGAAGCACCAGACTGCTTTCCAAAGAGGCTGGACCATTTTGCAACCCCACCAACAGTGTAGGAGGGTTCCACTTTCTCCACAGCCTCTCCAGCATTTGTTGTTTTGTGTTTTTTGGATCATGGCCAATCTTGTTGGGGTGAGATGGTATCTCATTGTTGTCTTGATTTGAATTTCTTTAATAGCTAATGATGGCGAGCACGTCCGCACGTGTTTTTTGGCTGCGTGGATCTCCTCTTTAGTGAAATGTCTGTCCATCTCCTTTGCCCATAGCTTAATTGGATGATTTATCCTCTTCTTATTGATATTTTGTAGTATCTTATAGATTATGGAGATCAGGTGTCTGTCTGACATAGAGTTGAGTCTCACTGGCAACACAAAAACAAAAAGGAGTGCATCCTGAGATCTCCACTAAAAGACCTCAACTGATGGTCCAACAGTTTCGGGTTCCCCTGGAAGCATGGCCCCTGGTCCTGATGCTGTCTTTGCCCATAAATCATAATGAAGATCCACTCTTTGGACACGAATGGATTGGACTTGACAATGCAGAGTGACCATATATTGTATGCACTTCATTGTTCTATACATCTATAGGATATCAGCCTACTGACCTCTGGTTGGAGGAAGGAGAGTGGTTGAAGAGGAGGAGAAAGGAGACTGTTGAGAGGATGAGACATGTATGGAGCAGAGAGGAATGGTGTGCTGTCACCAGACAGGGATAGCAGTGGAAGCTGCATATAGGTGAGCATGTAAATTTATATGGGAATGTACATTTTCACTCAGTCATATCAAATAAAAAAAAAGAAGTTTTTCTTGTAAAAAAAATAAAGTGATAAAAGTTTATTGGAAGAGTGAGGTTACCTCTGACCTAAGCAATCATTAAGCCTTTAGTTCATAAAGTGCAATTTGAATCGAGTCTGAATGACTGAAATAAATATTTGAGCATTAGAAATTATGAACAATAAAAAAGTTATGTTCAGAGATAGGCAAGCACAAATTTTACTAGAGGGTGACTGGAGTCATAGAGAGAGGAGGAGTCACAAGTCAACTAGATCTCAGAAAGCCTTGACTCAATTTAAAAAATGAGAAACTCTGTCCCTGCAATATTGGGTTAAGACGGAAGGAGTATTCAAGTTATGCTGAAGTCCACTTAATATTGTTCTTGTTTCAAATGTGTGCTATCACCGATTTCACCCAACCAAATTCTTACCAACTATCTATTCTAATCCTTGCCCCCCTCGCCCTCTCTCCCTCCCCTCCCTTGCAGCCGTCAAAGAGTCTTTTCTTCTATGCATAAATCTGGTTTTGAGATCTTATCATAGGGGTCTCATGCAATATTTGTCCTTTCGTTGCCGACTACTTTCACTCAACATAATGTCTTCCAGTTGAAACCAGATTATGAGATGTGTTGGATGCTCTTTATGGTTCTATGCATCTATAGGATATCATCCTGCTGACATCTCACTGGAGGAAGGGGTGTGGGTGGAGAGGAGGGGGAAAGGAGACTGTTAGGAGGATGAGACGTGTATGGAGCAGATAGGAATAGTGTGCTGTCACCAGGCAGGGAGAGCAATGGAAGCTGCATATAGGTGGGCATGTAAACTTATATGGGAATGTACATTTCCACTCAGTCATAATAAAAAAAAAGAAGAAATGGGGAACCATCAGTGACTCTAATAAGTTGTTGTTCTTGTTAGATGCCGTAAAGTCAGTTCCAACTCATAGTGACCCTAGGCACCACAGAACAAAACACTGTCTGGTCTTGTGCTATGTTCACAATCATTTTAATGCTTAATTAAGCCCATTGTTGCGGCCATTGTGTCAATATATCTCATTGAGGGTCTTCCTCTTTTTCACTGACCCTCTACTCTACCAAGCTTGATGTCCTTCTCCAAGGACTGATCTTTCCTGACATGTTCAAAGTATGTAAGATGCAGTCTTCCCATCTTTGCTTTGAAGGAGCACTCTGTTTGTACTTCTTCCAGAACAGACCTGTTGGTTCTTTTGGTGGTCCATGGTACATTCAACATTCTTCTCCACCACCACAATTCAAAGGCATCAATTCTTCTTCCATCTTCTTTGTTCACTGTCCAACTTTCGCATGCATATGATGTGATAGAAAATACCGTGGCTTGGGTCAGATGCATTTTAGTCTTCAAGGTGACATCCTTACTTTTGAATACTTTAAAGAGGTCCTTTGCAGCAGATTTTCCCAATGCAATGCATCTTTTGATTTCTTGACTGCTGCTTCTATGGGCGTTGATTGTGGACCCAAGTAAAATGAAATCCTTAACAACCTCAATCCTTTCCCCATTGAGGACAATGTTGCTTACTGGTCCAGTTGTGAGGATTTTTGTTTTTCTGGTGTTGACGTACAATCCATACTGAAGGCTGTGGTCCTTGATATTCAGCAGTAAGTGTCTCAAATCTCACTTCCAGCAAGTAAGGTGGTGTCGTTTGCATAATGCAGGTTTTTAGTGAGTCATTCTCCAATCCTGATGCCTTGTTCTTTGTACAATCCAGTTTCTTGACTTATTTGCTTGGCATACAGATTAAAAAGGTGTGATGAAGGGATACAATCCTGATGCATGCCTTTCCTGACCTTAAACCATGCAGTGTCCCCTTGTTCTGTTCGCATAACTGCCTCTTGATGCATACACAGATTCCTTAAGAGCATAATTAGCTGTTCTGTAATTCCTATTCTCCTCAGTGTTAGCCATAATTTAGTATGATCCACACAGTCGAATGCATTTGCATAGTCAGTGAAACACAAACAAACATCTTGCCGGCATTCTTTGCTTTCAGCCAAGATCTGTCTGATATTAGTGTTGATGTCCCTGGTTCCACATCATCTTCTGAATTGAGCTTTAATTTCCGGCAGTTCCTTAGCCATATACTGTTGTAGTGGCTTTTGAATGATCTTGAGCAGAATTTTACTTGCATGTAATATAAACTATACTGTTCTGTAATTGCCACATTCAGTTGGATCACCTTTCTTTGGAATGGGCATAAATATGGATGTCTTCCAGTCAGTTGGCCATATAGCTGTCCTCTGAATTTCTTGGCGTAGATAGCACTGCATCTGTTTGTTGAAATATCTCAACTGATATGCCATCAATTCCTGGAGCTTTGTTTTTTGTCAATGCCTTCAAGGCAGCTTTGACTTCTTCCTTCCACAGCATTGGTTCTGAACATTGACCAGTTCTTTCTGCTATGATGACTCTGTGTATTCATTCCATCTGCTTTTGATGCTCCCTGAGTTGTTTAATAATTTCACTGTAGAATCTTTGACTACTGCAACTCAAGGCTCGAATTTTTCTTCAGTTCTTGCAGCTTAAAAATTGCCGAACATCTTCTTTCCTTCTGGTTTCCCATTTGCAGCTCTTCGCACATGTCATTATAATACTTTCTTTTGTCTTCTCGAGCTGCTCTTTGAAATCTTCTGTTTAGGTCTTTTACTTTGCCATTCCTTCCTTTTGCTTTAGCTGCTTGATGTTCAAGAGCAAGTTTCAGAGTCTCTTCTGCCATCCAGTTTGGTCTTTTCTTTCTTTCCTGTCTTTTTAATGACCTCTTGCTCTCTTCATGGATGATGTCTTTGATGTCATTCTACAATTTGTCTGGTCTTCAATCATTAGTGACCAGTACATCAAATCTGTTTTTGAGATGTTCTTTAAATACTCAAGGTCATACTTTGGCTCTCGTGGATTTGTTCTGATTTTCTTCAGTTTCAATTTGACTTTGCATATAAGCAATTGATGATCTGTGCAACAGTCAGTACCTGATCTTGTTCTGACTGCTGATATGGAGCTTTTCCATAACCTATTTCCACAGATGTAGTCAATTTGGTTTCTGTGTATGCCATCTGTTGAGGTCCATGTGTACAGTCACCAATGGTGTTGGTTAAAAAAGGTGTTTGCAATGAAAAAGTCATTAGTCTTACAAAATTCTATCATTGATTTCTGACATTATTTCTGTCACCAAGGCCATGTTTTCCAACTACCAACCCTTCCCCTTTGTTTCCAACTTTTGCATTCCAGTCACCAGTAATTATCAATGCATCCTGACTGCATGTTCGATCAATTTCAGACTGCAGAAGCTGACAAAAATCTTCAGTCTCTTCATCTTTGACTTTAGTGTTCAGTGCATAAATCTGAATAATGGTCATATTAATTAATTAATTAATTAATTAATTAATTCTTTTTGATGATGAATGCAACACTGTTCCACTTCAAGTTTTCATTCCCAGTATAGTAGACTATGTGATTGTCTGATTCAAAATGGCCCAAAGTGGTCCATTTCAGCTCACTAATGCCTAAGATATCAATGTTTATGCATTATGTTTCATTTTTGACCATTTCCAGTTTTCCTAGACTCATACTTCATACATTCCATGTCCTGATTATTAATGGATGTTTGCAGCTCTTTCTTCTCATTTTGAGCTGGCCATATCAGTGAACGAAGATCCTGGTGGCCTTACTCCATCCACGTCATTAGGGTCAACTCTGCTTTGAGGAGGCAGCTCTTTCTCGTTTGTCTTCCAAGTGCCTTCCAACCTGGGGGACTCACTTTCTGGCACCACTTTGACAATGTTCTGCTGCTCTTATAAAGTTTTCCCTGGCTAATTCCTTCCAGAAGTAGACTGTTGGGTCCTTCTTCCTACTCTGTCTTAGTCTGGAAGCTCAGCTGAAACTTGCCTATCATGGTTGACCCTGCTGATACCTAAACACTAGTGGTATAGCTTCCCACATCAAAGCAACAAGTATGCCTCCACTGATAGACAGACCCTAATAAGAGACTGGTATAATCAGAGTTTATCACAAGAACACTTCAGAATGCAGAATGTAAAAAAGAGAACAGATTCAAGTGTACTATTAAGGGCTATTAAAGTAGTTCAGGCAAAAAGAAATGGAGACAGTCTCAACTGGACTGAGTGTAATTACTTTAGAAATGTGATTTTATCTGTAGCTACTGTAATTAAATACTGAAATAACTTCTTGAAGAGTGATTCTTGTGCAATATAAATTTCATCTGATTAAAGAAGTTTTAACTATTTAAAGAATAGATATAATTCTTTGTGCATTGCAATGTACATAAGATACTTGCATGCTGAAAGCTTTTCTTTGGTAAATTTCAATGTTTCTTTAAAATGAGTTCAAATAATTTACTGTGCTCTAAAATAAATAGTTTCCATTCAGATGCTTAGTTAACACCTAAAACATATGGATACTTTGTTGGTCTACCAGGTCATTCTTAATAGCTATTGTACAATGAGGCTAGAGCCTATACACTCTAACATCATCTCATTTATATGGAAATTGTGAGTCATAGAGAATGTTCTTCGGTGAGTCTGCAGGCAATACCTACGATGAATGGAGTTAGCTGTTCCCTCGGTGCTTATTCTCTGAGGTTTGTTCATGTGCTGGGATTATCTACATGCTCCAGAAGCAGATTCAGTTGCTTTTATTTTAAAAACACATACGTAAACACACAGATAGTTACATATACATACTCAGGCACACAAGGACCCAAACATGTGCATACGTTTTCTCTGCCAACTGTGCTTTATTTTGCTTTGTGATTCACAGACTTTTGAGGAAATAAAAAGTAGTTTATCTTTACAAAAGTGTTGGGAACATTGATTTGTACGTATATTTGATTATGTATGTAGTTACAGGTAAATAAAGTAGTCCTCGTCTCTGCTCTGCATTAGAATAGGGTTGCCAAGGTGATCATGCTGAACAGTGGATTTTTGTGATTCTTGTGTTCGTGCTGAAAGCTAAATCAATCCTAGCAACTCTTCACCCTGAAAATCATTCTCTATCTAATATTTTTGTTGTCGTTCCTTGCCCACATGTTCTTGTTTTGTGTGTTTTAGAAAGGTTGGAAAGATTTTTGACCTTGTATTAGTGACCTAAAACCTAGGTGGTTGTGTAAATAAACATTTTACTCAGCTAAAAGCTGTCAAACGTGCTGCCAATGCTCAGAATAACTTGCCATTGTAAAACATCCCTTTGATATCAGATTCTCTTTTAGAAAGTCCCAGGAAGAATTTTTTAGATGTTATACAGACATGTTAATGATTGATAGTTCTATAAACTTTTAGTAGATACGATTAAGCATGTAGTATAATAGACCTTGGAAACCCTGGTGGCGTAGTGGTTAAGTGCTATGTCTGCTAACTGAAAGGTTGGCTGTTCAAATGCACCAGGCACTCCTTGGAAACTCTATGGGCAGTTCTACTCTGACCTCTAGGGTCACTATGAGTCAGTGGTGGTTTTTTTGTTTGTTTGTTTTTGTTTTTGGTAGTAGAACTCAAAATAGTCAGACTTGTGTCAAGTCTGGCATGGTCCTTTTCCAAGGAAATACAATGACCTTAAAAGTTGTTGAGCCAATACTAGTTCAGAAAATGTTTATTAACAGTCATAATCATATCTTTTGCTTTATACTGTAGATTGTGTAAAGACTTAAATGCTTTAATCTCACATTGGCAAAGACAATGCTTATGTAAAAATACTATTGGTCGTTCATTTTCTTGGTAATCAACTATCTACTGAGTGTCTATGTCAAGCCGTGTGTTAGGAAAATTGGCATGCATAAATGAGCTTAAACCCAATGTGGTCTCTGCTCTAATGGAGTTTGTTCACACAGAGCCTGAATGAGTCAGAAGTCTGGAGATTTACTGTAAGGTAGCATTGAAGGCGTGTGAAACAATCAAGGCTCTGCGGTAAGTAGGTTCTCAGCAGCTGTTTTTTGGAAAAGAGATCATTTCTTAAAAGTTTCTGAGTATAAATTACTAATATAAATATTTAAGCAGAAAAATCCATGTTTGTCAATTACTTTAAATACTGCATAATACAAATGACAGATTTTATTGACTAAAAATGTAATTGTATTATTTGTACTTAACAACACAGTAGTTATGATGCTGAGTAAACTGTTGAACGTTATTTTAACCTTTATCTTTTTCTTCCCTCTGATTTTGACTCCGTGTATTAAACACCTCTTTCAACCACAGGGTCTCTTTTTCCCCAGAAGGCCAGACTCCTGTGCAAACTATGCAGAAGACATGTTTAACTGATGAAGGTAGGTAAGATAGGGCAATTTGAAAATGTTTGCTAGCGATTACAGACTGCTTTTGATGAAAATTTTAATAACAAGTGAATTGTTCAAAAGAAGTACAGAATGTAGGAAGGAGGAAAAACAAGCGTCTAGCTCATACACAAAGCAGACTATTCACTTTTAAACTGCAAAAGTTGCCATAGTTACCTAAACTACAGACCAGTCTAATAACCTCTTTCCTTGTGGGCTTAAGTTCTTCTATGATCTGGCAAGTTCTTTTCTTTAAGTTATGAAATTTAGGCCTTCCAGTAGGTTAGGATTGTTAGATCATAATTCACTAGATTAATCTACATGTGTTTCTCACAACAGCTGACTTTGAGAGTTGTTGCACAGGATTTGAGGCCAGACAGGTCTGAGTTTGACACTTGATTTACTACAGATTAGTTCTGTGTCCCTGTGTACCTTATTTCACATTGTAGAATTTTCATACCCAGAGAGTCTTTGTTCTGTCTGAGCAAAGCAGGAAGGATGAAGGAGGACATATAAATGCTCAGCTCAAACGTAAAATAGAATATTCACATTTATAATGTGAAACTCAGCATAAGTTACCTAAACTAGAGACCTGACTTGTGGACTTTACTTAAACCTGAGTGTGGTTGTTCTCTTTGCCTTAGAAAGACTCTTGTGCTCAGGTGTTAAGAGAAACATCTGCCTAGTGTTACTTTTGCTCCCACCATTTCCAAGCTGTGCAATCATGAGCAAATAAGTCTTTAACCACTCTGTGCCTTTTTTCTCCCATTTAGACAATGAAGAATTCATTGACCCTAAATCATAGTGTAGTTTTAAGGATTAAAAATGATTACTGCATATAAAACATTTAGAATGCTGTACCTCACCAGATGGAATACACAAGAATCAAACTGAATATATCTGCAGAAAAAGACAATGAAAAAGCTCAGTATCTGCAGTCAGAACAAGACCGAGTACTTACTGAAGAACAGACTATAAAAATTACTCATACGCAAGTTCGAATTGAAACTGAAGAAAATGAGAACAAGTCTGTAAGAGCCAAAGTAAGACCTTGAATGTATCCTACCTGAGTTTACAAACCATCTAGGAATAGATTTGATGAGTTGGACACTAGTGTCCAAAGACCAGAGGAGTTGTGGAATGACATCAGTTTGATGTCAGTTTGACGTCACACAGGAATAAAGGAAGAGGTAATTAAAAAGATCGAAAAGAAAAAACAGACCAGTATGTTGGAAGAGGCTCTGGAACTTGCTCTTGAATGTCAAGTATCTAAAGCCAGCCAAGCCAAGTGCCGTCGGGTCAGGTCCGACTAGGAAAAGAAAAAAATAATAAAGTAAAACAACTGAATAGAATATTTCAAAGGGTAGCTGGAGAAAACAAAGTGTAGTAACGACATGTGCAAAGAGCTGGAGATAGAACACCAAAAGGCAAGAATAGCTTCTACGTTTCTCAAACTGACAGAACTGAAGAAAAAATTCAAGTTGCAATAGTGAAGGATCCTGTAGGGAAAATATTAAATGACTCAGGAAAACATCAAAAGAAGATATAAAGAATATACAGAATCATTATACTAAAAAGAACATCAAAACATTTCAAGAGGTAGCATGTGATCAGGAACCAACGGCACTGAGGGAAGAAGTCAAAGCTGCATTGAAGGCACTGGCAAAAATTAAGGCTTCAGGAATTGGTGGAATATCAGTTGAGATGTTCAGCCAATGAATACGGTGTTGAAATTGCTCAAATTATGCTAAGAAATTTGGAATATAGCTACTTCTCCAACTGACTGGAAGAGATTCGTATAACTAACCCTTCCAAGAGAGAAATGATGCAACAGAATGCATAAATTATTGAACAACATCATTAATATCATATGTAAGTAAAATTTTGCTGAAGATAATTCAAAAATGGTTGTAGCAATAATTCAACAGGGACCTGCCAGAATTTCAACTCAAATTCAGAAAAAAATGTGATATGATATGCATTGCTAATGTCAGGTGGATCGTGGTGGAACCCAAAGAATAACAGAAAAGTATTTACCTATATGTTATTGACCATCGAAAGATATTTGACCTTGGGGATCATAAGAAATTATGTATAACATTATATAGAATGGGAATTTCAGAGCACTTAATTTTGCTAATGTGGGACCTCTTACATAGACCAAGAGGCCATCGTTCAAGTAGAACAAGAGGGTACTAGATGGTTTAAAACTAGAAAATATGTATGTCAGAGATGTACTCTTTTATCATACTTACTCAATCTGTGTGCAGAGAAAATAATCCAAAAATCTGGAATTTATAAAGAAGAACACAGCATCAGGACTGGAAGAAGACTGAGTAACAACCTGTGATATGCAGATGGTGTGACCTTGCTTTCTGAAAGTGAAGAAGACTTGGAGCACTTACTGATACAGATTGAAGATCACAGCCTTCACTCAGTATGAATTATACCTGAGCATAGAGAAAACAGAAATCTTCACAACTGGACCAATAGGCAATATAATAATAAGTGGAGAAAAGATTGAAGTAGTCAAGCATTTTGTTTACTTGAATCTACAAGAAACACTCAGGGAAGCAGCAGTCAAGAAATCAAAAGATATATAGCCTTGGGCAAATCTACAGCAAAAAATTTCTTTAAAGTGTTAAAAAGCAATGATATCAAGTTAAAGGTTAAAATGAGACTAACCCCAAGCATGATATTTTCAGTCATCTCATAGGTCTGCAAAAGCTGGATGATGAATAAGGAGGACCAAAGAAGAATTTATGGCCTTGAATTGTAGAGTTGGCAAAGAATATACCATGGAATGCCAAAAGAACAAACAAATCTGTCTTAGGAGAAGTACATCCAGAATGCTCCATAGAATCAAGGATGTTGAAATCATGTGTCACATACTTTGGGTATGTTATCAGGAAAGATCAGTCTCTGGAGAAGGACATCATGCTTGGTAAAGTGGAGGATCATCACAAAACAGAAAAACCCTCGATAAGATAAACTGACACAGTGGCTATAACAATGAACTCAGTCGTAATAATGATTGTAAGGCTGGCGCAGGACTGGGCAGTATTTTGTTCTGTTTCAGAATGGACTAGAAGGCACTTAACAGCAACATATATTTTTACACATATTTGCATATAAAGTGCTTTTGTTTTCTTCCCTCCCTTATTCCACTACTTATAAAAGATCTAAACAGAGTTATTGCATTTTGAGTTTTATATGTATTAGTTGTATCATATGAGGCATAGAAGGACTGCCAGTTAAGTTCATAGACTTATCCTGGAAAAGTGCTGCATACCTCATTGCTGAATATCACTGCAGTCACCTTCAAAGTAGTACTCCCTCTGACTACCCTTCAAAGCAATTTTGGAACTCTTTTTCTGGAATGGCCATCAGAGTTGTTGTAGTATTAACCTCGATGTTCTGAATGTCATCAAAATTTCTTCCTTTCAATATTTCCCTTATCTTCAGGTAGAGAAAACAGTCAATGGAGGCCAGATCATGTGAGTAGGGTGTTCTAATACAGTTACTTGTTTACTTGCTAAAAACTCCCTCACAGACAACTATGCAATTAAGTTCATGAACTTGACACTGTGCCACCACGAGCACCAGAAAGTGTTCCAAAATTGCTTTGAAGGGTGGACTAGGTGTTAGCATTGGTGCATAGCTTCCCAAGGGGACTACTTCAAAGGTGACTGTAGTGATATTCAGCAATGAGGTATGTAGCACTTGAAACAACTGAGTTCACAGATCTAGTTGTCAGACCTTGCAAATAAGACTATTCTATTATTTAGGAATTATGCATCATTTTAGGAGAAGTGTATAACTGCTAAGTTGACAGGTTGTGGACTGTGATAGTTAAGGTTATATGTCAATTTGGCTAGGCCAGGTTTAGTGGATATTATATAATTATTCTTCATTTTATGATCTTAAGTGAACAACCAATCAGTTGAAAGAGAGCTTCCTTGGGAGTGTGTGGCCTGCATCCAATATATATCAGTGTTCTAGAAATCTCTTTTTCTCAGAATCCTGCATCCGTCTCATCACCCTCTGACCTCCAATTTTTGGAACATGAGCCTCCAGCCTGCCATGTGACCTGTAGATTTGGGGTTTCTCTAGCTTCCACAGCCTCTTAAGCCAGTAGGCTGCCATCTGACCTGCCAGATAGGGGTTCATCAGTCCCTGTAACCACATGAGTCAGGAGAAGCCTCTAGCATGCAACTAGGTTTATAGATTTGAAGCTTACCACCTCCACAGTTGTGTGAGCCATTTCTTTGAAATAACTGTGTGTGTGTGCTTGTGTGTATATATACATGTATGTACATACATGTATATATGCTATGTATACATACATGTACATGCACACACACATGTGGCAAAGTGATTAAGAGCTATCTATGGCTCTTAACTGAAAGATCACAACTGGAATTCACCAGGTGCTCTTTTGAACTCTATGGGGCAGTTCTACTCTGTCATATAAGGCAGCTGTGAGCCAGAATCAGCTCAACAGCAATGGGTATATAATGATACATGCATGAGCATGTGCATGTGCACACACACACACACACACACACACACACACACACACACGCTTCCTTGGTTTTGTTCCTGTAGAGAACTCAGTGTAGGAATCGTAGTTAGGTTGTTTTCATCTTTTTGCTACTGTGCTTTAATAAACATAGATGTATTTATGTGTATTTTTGTCTTGTCCTTAGCTCTCCAGGATGTACATTTAAGACTAGGAATGCTGAATCATAAGGTAATTGTATCTGTAGATTTTCCTGAGGAAGTACATTACCATTTTCTATAGTTGTTCTATTTTTTTGTTGTTGCTGTTGTTCTATTATTTTGGATACATACTTTGTCCATTTACCTTGGCTTCCTGTGTGCTCATAAATTTATTTATGTGAATTTATCTACATAATCTCTAACTGAATAAAATATGAAATTCAGAAACTACAGATGAGACAATACCGACTTAATAGTGATGTAACGTGGAGAAATTTAAAATGAATGCGGGTTCTAAGAACACACTTCCATTAACATTTTCAAAGTGTACTTGTGTTCATTTTAACAAATACTTTCAAAAATGTCTTTAAAAATTACGTTTTTTTTGATGGCTCAAACTACTTATGATTGTGTTGAATGAAAAGTTATATTTTATTTCTTTGGGTTTTTGCATAACCATAAATTATCTAAAATGCCAGCTGTGAACTCTTCTTATCTGGATTCATTAAAGTAACTGTAAGTGAAAGTAAGTACATAAATAAAAACTTTACAGTTTTTTTCTAAACAGAATAAGTCCAAAACAATGATTCGCCTTTGGCTTTCCTCCCTTTGCTGTGAAAGATTATTGTAATTCTAGAAAGTCAGGTAGAAAATGGTTTCATTAACCGCATGATGATAGAGGACACAGATAGTCTAGTAAATTTTCATTTCATCGCTTACAAGTGATATTTAACAGGCACATTGAAGATAAAATTTTTCATCAATTCTCAGTAATTTCCTTTCTGGCTAAATCTAAAAGCCTTCCAGCCTCCTATTTCTTTAACTTTTTATTAAAAAGAGATATGAGGAGCTCCCTGAAGCCTAACTCTTCTGGCCACTCTTCAGAAAATTTCCCTCATAGCACACAGAGCTATACCAGCCTTACATATTTTACTGCTTTAAACCAAACCAAACCACTCACCCTCCGGTGCTCCCCGGCTCGCAGGTGCTCCCCAGCTCGCAGGTGCTCCCCAGCTCGCAGGTGCTCCCCAGCTCGCAGGTGCTCCCTCCTCGTCTTTCCATTTTAAGGTCTCACTTCCGGTCTCACCCTCAGCTGCTGGTTTCCTGTCTTTGGTCCTTTCTCAGTCTTCAGTCTGCTCTGTGCAGTTCTCCTATGCTGTTGGTATTTGTCTTTTCTGTTACTTCACCTCACTACACATAAATAAAAGGTAAATTTCTCAGAAGCAAACTGGAGAAAACACGTTACATAAACAACAAAGGTGTATCTGTCACCTGCTTGGGGACACTTCGATGATTCTTGCTTGTTTTATGCCCATATCTAGGCCCAAGAGCAAAAGAATGTTCAGATTATACAAACATCAGCAACATTGAGGGAAATGACACTGTCTTCAGTTGATGCTTGCAACTAACGCTGGAATCACGAACTGTTAAGGGAACAATCCATGCACTCCTAGGCTAGTTCTCTAATTTAATATTCCCTACTCTTTTTGGTGATTTTCAAAGCAACCACACACATGATTGCTTCACCATCTTTGAGGCAGTGTTCTCTGATTGGGTTCAAGGTTTTCTCTTTCTCTGCCTAAGGTATTGTTACTCATTGTCAGAACTGATTGTACTATTTGAAAATGTACAGACACTCTTGTTTATTAATCATATCTTGGAAATGCAAAATACCAAAGAGTTTTGCACTTTTTGTGTGTTAGGAGAGGTATTTTGATTTGTTTTTTTTTACTTTTTCTCTTTTGTTGGATTTGTTACGTTACTTATCGTAAGAATTACTTTGTGTATTTGCAAATTTAATTCTCTTTAGGTGGTTATTCTCTGTATAGATTTATGGGTGTCATTTTTGGCTTCTAATATGCTCAGGAAATCTTGAAGTGTTAAATTCCTTAGTATTTTGAAAAAAAATCTTTTGTATTATTCTTTTTCTAACCACTTAACACTTATTAAAATAGTACACCTTTATTGCTGGAAAACACACAGAATGAAGAAGGCTGAGGGAGCACCTATCTACAATGATGTAACAGTATGTATTTTAGTATATATGCACTGCCTTTATGTGGGTGGTTCAATGGTAGAATTTTGCCCTCCATGTGGGGAATCCAGGTTCAGTTTCAAGCCAATGCACCTCATGAATAGCTACCACCATCTATGTGTGGAGGTTTGTGTGTTGCTCTGGTGTTGAAGAGGTTTCATTGGACCTTACAGATTAAGACAGACTAGGAGGAAAGGCCTGGTGGTCCATTTTCAAGACTCAGCTAATGAAACTCTATAAATCACAATGGTCTGTTCCACAACTGGTAATGGAAATGGCAGCTACCAAAAGCAATATATTTACTTCAGATGTTTGAAAAGCAAACCAAACCAAGCTCCAGTCCCCTCACTATTCAGTCAATTCTGACTCAGTGCAATCTTTAGGACACAGGGAAATTGCTCCATAGGGTTTCCAAGAAGCAACTGGTAGATTCTACTTGCCAACCTTTTGGTTAGTAGAGGAGTCTTAAGCACTGCACCACTAGGGCTTCATGTTTTAAACCACTTATAGATAATTTTGTTACCATGTTATTTTGGTGAAATAATGTTAGAAATGTGAAACTGACAAGCAGACACTTAGAGCAAACTGCTCCAGGGTCCCCAAGTTGCTGTTGTGTCTGAGACAGAAAGTGCACTGACAGTTATTTCAAATCCCCAAGCTCTGTCCTGCTGAGGCTACAGTACAGATGAGAAAAATAGAACAAAGGAAAGAGACAGAGGCTATGAAATGAGCAAGCAAAACTGAAATTGAATGATTTGTCCTAGCGTTCTAAGATAGAGTAGAACTGCCACATAAGGTTTCCAAGGCTGTAAATTTTTACAGAAGCAGACTATTACGTCTTTCTCACATGGAGTGGCTGGTGATTATCTTTCAGTTAGCAGCCAAGTACTTAATCACTGCTCCATCGAACCCCTGAAATGAGCTATATCTGCTGTCAAATAAATGTCATCTTTGACAACAGCAGAAGTACACATTCATGGGTAGCTGAGAGGGCAGCATTAAAACTAGTGTGGATTATATCTGGTCTATCATACTGTCACTGGGGTTTGTGTGTGATACCTGGTAACTCAGCATTGGTTTTCTCTTCTGCACCATTATCATTTCTAACCTTTGACAGACAACCACATACTTCACAAGCATATCATGAAAATTAATTATATTTTTACTTTTTCACTTTTGTAAATATTTAAAAGAATATTTTGCCATGCTTTAAGCGAAAGTTTACAATTCAAATCTGTTTGTCACAAAAGACTCACACACACATTATTGTATGACTCTAGTTGCTGTTTCTGTACTGTAACAGCACACTCCTTTCCATCCTGTATTTCCCATGTCCGTTCAACCAGCTCCTGTTCCCCTCTACCTTCTTATCGCTTCTGGGCAGGAGCTCCCTATTTAGACTCGTGTATACACATAAGCCAAAAAGCACACCCTTTGTCAGTCTCATTTTATATCTTGCAGTCCAGTTCAATCTTTGTCTGAAGAGTTGGCCTCAGGAATAGCTTCAGTTCAGGGCTAACAGAGAGTCCAGAAGATCATGTCTTCTGGGGACCCTCAAATCCATCAGATCACCAAGTCTTGTGTTTTGTTAAGCAAAGTTTGAGTCCTGCAGTCCATTTTTCTCCTGTTACATCAAGGAATCTTTGTTGTGTTCCCTGTCAAGACAGTCCTTGGTGATGGTGGGGCACCACCTGGTTCTTCTGGTTTCATGCTGATGCAGTCTCTGGTGTCAGTTGCTTTACATTCAGTCTCGCTAAGCCTACATTCTGTCACCTCGGTCTTGCTCCTTTTACTTTATTGAATTGTCTGATTGTGTAATGTCATTGTTAATCTGCTGAATTGTAGATTATTGTTGCTCAACTATTTCTTGAAGCCTGTTTATTTTTTCATTATACTCTACTTCACATTGCTTAATCTCCCTCCTGATGTCTTGAAAAGCTCTAAATATTTTTGTTTTGTATTCTACCTCTGATAATTTCAGAAAGTCTTCTTTGTTAGGAAGATTTTTTTCATTCTTTGTGAGTTTTCTGAAGATCTCCTTTTTATGATTAGAAATTGTTTGTTGTCTCTGAGCCATCAGAAAGTTTTTGCAATTTAATTACACTTGTTTACTGTATTCTAATACACATACACACACACGTATAAATTTAGTTTTTGATTATCCAAATAGTCTGGTCTTTTGAGCTAATTTGGGGTAGTTCCTAGCTCAGGGGATACAACAGACATCCCTCTACACCCTTTGTTTCCCTTCTATTTCCAGGAGAATATCTCAGAGTGTGTGCATAAGGTGCTATACTTCTGGTCCAGGTAGGGTATCTTAATTTAATGTCTGATGCAGAGCAGAGAAGGCAAGGGGAAGTGCTGAAGAGAGAGAGAGAAATCAGTGCTTAAGAAAGCATTCACAAACACTTCACTTATGAAGTTCAAGTGAAAGTTCTCTGTGGTTCTGTGGCTGTCTGAGGCTCAGCTTCCCACCTGAGAAAGATGAGCTTTGCTTGCCATGCCACTTCTCTGTTCATCCTCACCACTGCACAGCAGCTCTGCTAGGCAGGCAGAAGTGGGTCCCCTGCAGGGCGCAATTTTAATTCTGGTTAAACTAGTCACTTCTGGACCTGCTCTCCCCTCTCTGTTTCCCAGTTCAGTCTCTCAGCTTACCCACTGATATTCAGGACTCCAAGAATACTCTGTATAATCCATTTAGTTATTGTGATTCCTCATTGTTAGAGAGATTAAGGGATATGTATGGCTACTCTGCCATCTTAGTGCTGCTTCTTGAAATGTCCTTTTTGACACTGAATGTTACACTAATTCTTCTGCAAGTTGTCATTCCTGGTATAATAGACCTTGTAACTATCTAATTCAAAATGGCCATGCTAGTCCATTTCTTTTCACAAGTGCCTGAGACATTGATGTTTATGTGTTCCATTTCCTTTTTGACAACATCCAGTTTTCTTATGTTCATACTACTTACATTCCATATCATGATTATTAATGGATATTTGAATCTGTTTTTTCCTTTTGAGCCATGCCACCTCAGCAAATGAATGTGCTGTGAGCTTGATTCCATCTATGCCATTAAGATCAACTCTATTTTGAGGAAGTTTCCCTTCCCCAGTCATCTTTTGAATTCTTTCCAGCCTTGGGGCTCACCTTCCAGTACCATTTCAGGAAATATTCTACTGTTATTCATAAGGTTGTAACCAGATAATTCTTTTCAGAAGTAGATTTCTGGGTCTTTCTTTCTAGTCTAGAAGCTCAAATGGAACTTATCCATCAAGGGTGACCTTGCAGGTATGTGAATACTGATGGCATAGCTTCTAGTATCAGAGCTACACTCAACCCCCTACAGTACAAAGAAAACTGACAGACACATGAGAGATTCATAGACTACATTATTCTAATTGAACTAGACATTCCCTAAGACCATGGTCCCCAGACATCAGTTAGGTAGCTCTCAGGATACTTGAATGTGTCTTTAAAGCTCCTATGACTTAGCTCTGATCAAGTTGTGCTGACTTCCCCATTATTGTGTGCTGCCAGCACTTTGCCAAAGTTGCCATTCATCTACTATTTAGTTAGTCTTTTTCCTTCCTGGTGCCTCCTTTCTCTTGTCATGGATTGAACTTTGTCCACAAAAAGATCTGTGTAGCAATTTAGCTAGGCTATGATTCCTGGTATTGTATGGTGTCCTTCCTGTTGCAAACCCTGCCTCCATGGTGTTAATGAGGGTGGATGGGTTACAGTTGAGTTGGAGGGCCAGGAATTAATGAGTGGGGCTGTATTGTGGCTTGGTGTAACTTCTCAGTATACAAAAGAAAGGGAGTCAAGCTGAGATTTGGAGACCTCATATCATCAAGGAAGAAAGCAGCACTGGGAGCAGAACATGTCCTTGGGAAAGGACCAGGGTCTCTGTGCCTCAGAAGATTCCAGTCCAGGGGAAGATTGACAACAAGGACCTTCCTTCAAAGCAAATAAAAAAAGTCTTCTCCTGGAGCTAACACCCTGAATTTGGATTTTAGCTTACTGGACTACGACAAATAAAATTTCTCTTTTTAAAGCCATTCATGTGTGGCATTTCTATTAAAGCAGCATTAGATGTAAAATATCCCTCATGTTCAATAAGATTGTCTTTTTCTGTGTAAAAACATTTTCATGTGTTTTTATGCTAGTGGTCTTTAATGGCATTTGTCCTTTTGTGATTGACTTATTTTACTCAGCAAAATGCTCTCCAGAGTCATTCATATTGTAAGATATTTTGCACATTTATCATTGTTCTGTATCATTTCATATTTTCCATTGTGTGTACAATTTGATTATCCATTCACCTGTTGAGGGGCACTTAGTTTGTTCCCATCATTTTGCTTTCATGAATAATGCTGCAAGGAACATGGATTTTGTATGTTTATTACTCCTAGGATATATTCGTAGGAGTGAAACTGCTAGATGACATGGTATTTCTATTCCTAGCTTTTTATGGAAATGCCGTGTCATTGTCCAAAATGGTTGTACCATTTTGCATTCCCACCAGTGGTGCATGAGAGCTCCGATCTCTCTACAATGCTTCCAACATTTGTTATCCTCATTGTTTTGTTTTGTTTTCCAATTTGTGCCACTAATGTCAGGGTTAGTTGGTATCTCATTGTAGTTTTGATTTGTATTTCTCTAATGGCTAGAGATGCAGTACTGAAACTCCTATGCCAAGCAATTTAGAAGACAACTACCTGGCGAACTGACTGGAAGAGATCCATATTTATCTCTGTTCCCAAGAAAGATGATCCAACCAAAAGTGAAACTATAGAACAATATCACTGATATCACACACAAGTATTTTTTTCTCCAGATCATTCAAAAGGCCTGAAACAGTATATTGACAGTGAACTTCCAGAAAATCAGGTATTAGTATGATGATTAGTATGATTTCTTGATTTTCAACTTGGCTCCTTGCTTTAGTTAATTAGTACTGCTATTACAGAAGTACCACAAGTTGATAACTTTAACAGAGACCTTTATTCTCTTATAGTCTAGGAGGCTAGAAGTTCAAATGTAGGACACCAGCTCCAAGAGAAGGTTTTCTTTCTCTGTTGGCCCTGGGGGGGAGTCCTTTTCATCAGTCCTGTCCTGGTATAGGAGGTTCTCAGTACAGTGACCTAAAGTATGAAAAACATGCTCACCTCTTGGTTCTTCATTCTTGGTAACATGAGGTTCCCATATTCTCTGTTTGGTTCTTTCTTTTATATCTCAAAAGATATTGACTCAAGATGCAACCTAATCCTGTAGATTGAGTCCTACTGCTTTAACATAAATGCCTCTAATCCTGAATTATTTACACTGCATAGGTGCTATTTATAGCACATAAGAAAATCAGATCACAAAATACTGAGACAGCCACACAGTACTCAAAATCGTGGTCTAACCAAGTTGATATACATTTCTGTGGGACACAATTAAATTCATTACACCTCTTTTCATACCTTGATTTTGATGCAAATGCCCCGGTTAATAAAGGCAAGTCCCAAAGCCAATTGCCATCGAGTCGGATCCGACTCATGGCGACCCTAGAGGCCAGAATAGAACCGCCCTCTAGAGTATTCAAGGAGTGCCTGGTGGATAAAGCTAGATGATTATTTTACATGCAAACTGATTGTCTTAGTAACACTAAATCTCAGATTTTGAGCTTGTTTTCCCAAGTGTTTTCTTAAAGAATTTTTTGTTCATATATAATCTTGACTGAGTTAATTAAAATAGCAAACTTTCTTAATACTGTTCAAATCACTTTAAACACCACTTATTAAAATAAGATACTAAGCAGTACAGTTCTGTTCCCCATCATAATTCTGCTCATATTATCATTTTATCACCAGAATTTTCTTGTCTTGAGTGTGACTGGATTCTCATAATAGCCAGACTATGGTGAATTTCATTTAGCACTAGGAGGAATAAAAATAAGAATTTATCATTTCTGTACCCTTTTACTACACATTTTTAGGCATTAATGGACACTTATACCATGATATCTTTAGCTAGCTGTCAATTGTATTTATATGGAAAACCTGTCATGGATTGAATTGTGTCCCACCAAAAATATGTGTAGCTGTGTTACTGGGCCATGATTCCCAGTATCTTGTGACTGTCCTCCATTTTGTGGTTTTCCTATGCTGTATGTTAAAGGATTAGGGTGGGACTGTAAGTCCCTTTATAAGATCACCTCCCTGCTCCACTGTAAAGGGAGTTTCCCTGGAGCATGGCTTGCCCCACTCTTAATCCTTTCATCCTGCAAGAGAAAAGGAAAGGGAAGCAGGCAGAGAATTGGGAAACTTATACCATCAAGCAAACAGCACCAGGAGAAGAGGGCGTCCTTCAGACCTGAGGTTCCTGCAGCAAGGTGCTCCCTGAACAAAGACAGATACAATATTGGACTTCTCTGCAGAGCCGGCAAGGGGAAAGCCTTCCTCTGGAGCAGACACTCTGAATATGAATTTGTAGCCTACTGGACTGTATAAGACTAAATGTTCCTTTGTTAAAGCCATCCACTCGGTGGTATTTCTGTTAGAGCAGCCCTAGCTGACTAAAATAGAATTTGGTACTGTGAGAGTGAGGTGCTGCTCTAGCAAATACCTAAAATGTGGGGGCCATTATGAAATCGTGAATGGATAGAAGGTTCAGAAGGCACGGAGAAAAACTGTTAACACCAAAAAAGGAGCAGATGGTGAGAAACAATAGAGAATTGGTGGTAACAGAAGCAGCAGCAGCAGAACCAGAGGCAGCCCTGGAGCCGACTCATGGAGTAAGAGAGCTAAGTGCCTGTGCAGAGTTTTCCTCGCAGAATGGGGTGTCTCTGGACACTTGTATCTGTGGAGCTAGTCTTGATGACCCACGGAGTGAGACAGCTGAGCACTTTGGGGCAGGACACTTTCTAGCAAGAGTGGGTTGCCTCAGGCCACTTAAATTAGTGGAGCTACAGAGCTTTGGAACACTTGCCCTGGCAGGGCAGGTGTGGGCCTGAGGCCTGGGCCATGAGGCCATGGGAAGCTGAAGCTGAAAAGACAAACAGCATGAGAAGCTGAGCTGCCTCAGTCTCAAAAGGTATGGCCATGACCTCAGGGATTTGAAAGGGTAGAGCCATGGCACCTTGTGTTTGTAAGGGTGGAATTTCCACTCATTTGGGCTTAGGGTGCTCCTAAAGCTGATGGGGCAGAGTTTCTGTCCAAGTGGGCCTTGAAGGCAGAGTTATAGCACAGGGCTGTGCCAAGACACTCCCTGAACAAAGACTGATGCAATACTGGACTTTCCTGCAGAGCCAACAAGGGGAAAGCCTTTCCCTGGAGCGGACACCCTGAATATGGACTTGTGTTAAGAATAAATGTTCCTTGTTAAAGTCATCCACTCTGTGGTATTTCTGTTAGAGCAGCCCTAGCTGACTGAAACAAAACCTAATAGAAAAAAGATTAAGAAAATGTGAAACTCGGCAAACATGAATAACTTGTATGTCTGGACTAGGAAATACCACAAAGAAAAGTAAAAGGCCTAGCTTTACTATTACATTTGTAAGTGACAGTCTGAGAGGCGGACCTTGGTAAAGTGAGTTGGCTTACAGTCATAGCTGGATCACTTACCAGAAACAAATGTCAGGCCTCTATCTTATGAGCAAACTGAAAACACATGCCTATCCATATTGATATCAATGACATTTGCTAAAGAAAAGAACAAGGTATGAGGGTGGTTGCCTCAAGCACATTATGACCCTCTTTGGAAATACAAACCAGTTTCCCTGGAGTTGACTCTGACTCGTGGTGACTTCATGTGTCTTAGAGTAGAAGTATGATCGATAAAATTTCCAATGGTTATTTTTTCCTAAGTAGATAGGCTTTCTTCTGAGGTGCCTCTGGGAATACTGGGACCTGACATTTTTTGGTTAGCAGCTGAGTATCCTAACCACTTGCACCACCCAGAGATTCCATAAACTATATGATGTTAACACTTGAAAGAGCATATTACCAGAAAAAGTTTTTAAGAATTTTGATAAAAAGTGTGGCTTATTTCTTTTCCAATTCTGCATTTTTTTCTTAAGGAAGTTTTTTATAACCATAAATTGTTAGGGCTGTAGAATCTTTGAGGGTAATTTAATCTATGCTTCGTAATTTCCAAGTTGATTTTGCCTACCTGCCTTTCTACAACTATCTGCTCTCCTCACCCTGGGACAACATACTTCTCCATTTACTCTTTACTTCCAGGATCCTCCCAGTGAGCACCTGTCCCCTCTTCTCTGCCATCTCCTCTCCCCTCTAGGAAAAAACCCATAGGACAGCCTTCTATAAATGTATAAAACCATGAAGTATACATATCACGTGTTCACTCTGTATCCCTGAGTCCAGTCCACTTTGTCTGAAGTGTTGACCTCATAACTGGTTTCAGGTCTGTGGAAGTGGGAAGTCTAGGGGCTATGTTCCCAGAGGACCCTCCAGGTCACTGGACCATCAATTCTGGTCTTTTAGTAGAGTTCTTGATCTGCACACTTCTTTTTCTAAAGCTACATCATGGACACTACATTGTATCCCTTTTCAAGGCTGTCTTTGGTCCTGAGCAGGCACCATCTGGTTCTTCTGTTCTCATGCTAATGTAGTCTTCTAATCATATGTGTCCTTTCTGTTGGGCTCACTTTTTCCTATGTCTTTGATGTTCTCAGTCATTTTCTGTTCCAGGTGGATTGGGACCAATTAATGTTCCTTAGATGGCAGCTTGCTAGAGTTTAAGACCCCAGACACCACTCACCAATATGGGATACAAAAGACACTCTTAACAAAAAACTAGTTATGCTAATTGGCCTTGATGTCCCCTGAAAACATGGTCCCTAAGCCCCTGTCCCTGCTACTCCATCCTTTGAAATGTTGGGTTGATTTTAGAAAACCCTTCAGTTTATGTTGTAGTTCATTTATGCTGACCTGCCTTCTACAGAGTGCTGTCACATTCTTCATCTAACCAAATTTCTATTGACTGTCTCATCTATGAACAATCCTCTCCCTGCTTCCCCACACCTGTAGCTGTCAAAGAGTCTTTCCTTGTGTGCATAAGTCCTTTTTTAAGTTCTTATAATAGTGGTCTCATACAGTACTTGTCCTTTTGCAGCTAACTGGTTTCACTCAGCATAATGTCTTCTATTTCATGCCAGATTGGAAGATGCTTCCTAAAAACATCATTATTCTTTATCATTGCATAGTGTTCTATTGTGTATGTATACCATAGTTTATCTATTCATCTGTTGATGGGCTTCTAAGCTGATTCCATCTTTTTGCTATTGTGGGCAGTACTACAATAAACATTTGTGTGCATGTATCTGTTTGTGTGACAGCTCTGATTTCTGCAGGATATATTCTAAGCAGTGGGATTGCTGGATCATAAGGTATTTCTATTTCTAGCTTATTAAGAAAGCACCAAATTGCTTTCCAAAGAAGTACCATTTTGCATTCCTAGCAGCAGTGCAGGAGAGTTCCAATCTTTCCACAGCTTCTCCAGCATGTGTTGCTTTGTAGTTTTATTTTTTGATTCCTGCCTACCTTGTTGGGGTAAGGTGGTATTTCATTGTAGTTTTGATTTTGATTTCTCTACTAGGTAATGATTGTGAGCATTTCCTCATGTGTCTTTTGGCTGCTTGAAGGTCTTTGGTGACGTGTCTGTCCATGTCCTTTGTCCATTGTTTAACTGGGTTGTTTGTCTTTTTATTGTTGATATTTTACAGCACCTTGTAGACCATGACTCCCAATATTTTATGATTGTCCTCCATTTTGTGATTCTCATATGCTGTGTGTTAGAAGATTGAGGTAGAACTGTAAATCCCTTTGTAAGTAAATCCCTGGTTCGCTGTAAAGGGAATTTCCCTGGAGTATGGCTTGTCTTATCCATTATCCTTTTATCCTGAAAGAGATAAAAGGAAAGGGGAGCAAATGGAGAACTGAGAACCTCACATTAAGAAAGTGTCACCAAGAGAAAAGTGTGTCTTTCAGACCTGAGGTTCCTGCACCAAGATGCTCCCTGAAGAAAGACTGAGACAGCATGAAGATTTTCCTCCAGAGCCAACAGAGGAAAAGCCTTACCCTGGAGAGGACAGCCTGAATTTTGTCTACTGGACCAAATTGCAGTCTACTGGACTGTGTAAGAATAGACTGTCCTTTGTTAAAGTCACCTACTTGTGTTACTTCTGTTAGAGCAGCACTAGCTGACTAAAACACCAATCAATAATTTACATTTTTTAACTTCATATCAAATAATTGCACTGCTAGTAAAAACATACAATAAATGTACTAGTTGTATCTAAACAGAATCCTTTATTCAAATACTTTTTTGTGTACAATTCAGCTATTAATATGATTAAAGTAATGCAAACTTATTTTAATATTTATTTTGCAATGTCATTACAGTCACCAGTTCTTAAAGGAAAGATCAGTTAGAGCAGAGCCAAGACAATTCTAATGGCATCATCAGTAAGCATTTATTACTCACAGAATAAATAGAACAAGGATGAGAACAGAACAACACATGTCATCATCAGCCTAAGTTCTCCGAAGTTACTTAAGCTGCTTTTCACAAGGCTGGGTTAGATTGCATTCATGCACACTGTAGTTCATGCCTTGGGAGGAGGATATTGAAATTCCTCTATCCCAGGACTAAATACTAAGAGGATAGCCATATGGACATGCCAAATAGTATGTACAGAAAGTATGTAAGGAAAGAGACAATTAAAGCGGGCAATAAAAGTTCAAAGGGGATGATAAAAGTGAAAGACCTCCTGTATGCAATGGATATCATTTATTGCTTCAGTTCACGCTATTATAGATTTATTGGCACTAAAGAACAGCTCTTCTTCTTTTACTCCACTAGGATAGCTTGACAGAGTTATGGGTTTCTTCAGAGGGAAATCACATCCCCCTAAATTTATACACTTTATGTCCATTAACAGCTGTGGAGACAGTGAGGGAGCAATTATAATATTCTACACCTCTCCATACAACAGTTCACTGTCAATTTTCCTCTCAACATTACTCTATCACTTTTTGCCCTTGTCGGTGTCATAAGTTTACCTACCTTCACCTTCATAAATGTGGAGGAGCAAGTCACCTTTCTAATATTTATTAATCACCTTGATTGTCATGGTCGAAGTATAGCGGTGTTCAACAGAAGTCATAACCTGTTTAGTAAGTCCTATGACTACAACCATTATCAACAGGATGATAAAACCCATTCATATGATGAATCACAGCATGTATCCGCTTAAGCAGATGATCGTCAACACATATAGAAAGCAGTTTCAGTTCTTTGCCTGGTCAGGGCTTAGTGTTCAACTATTTCCCTAATTATCTCTTTTTAGCTGTCATTAACAAAAACTCAATACCAAGTGTTCACTAGTGTGCAGACTCCTCCCTACAAGGCTAGAAGACAACCTAAGGCTTAAGGCCAAACAGCAAGAGCCTAGAATCTACTCTAGCTTCAACAATTATGTGCCATTATATTACTAAGTAGTTTCCCTTAGCACATTCATTTTTTCTTAAATTAGAAAAAGCAATCATGTCATCAAAAAGGTTAGTTCTAGGGTGAAAGGTGGAAGTGTTTTTATACTAGTAAATGCTGCTCTCTGAGTTATAAAACAAGTACTCTATTGCATATATTTCTCATGTCCATCAGTTTCATTTTGAGTAAAGCAAAAAATGTCCTTTGGTAAAACTTGCTTCTTCATAGAACACCACTCATTGCCACTGAGTCGATTTTGACACATAGTAACCCTATAGGATGCAGTAGAACAGTATCATAGGGCTTCCAAGGCTGTAATCTTTAAGGAAGCAGACTGTCATATCTTTCTTCCCTGGAATGGCTGTTGGGTTCAAACCTCTGAACTTATGGATAGAGACTGAACACTTAACCACTGTACCACCAGGGATTCCTTCCCAGGACAGGCCACCAAATATTTCAGATGGGCACTTACAGATGATGAGCTGCTTGCGTCTCCAACAGAGTCAAAGGGATGGTCTACAATTAAATGCTAGTCTAGGACATGTGAGAGATGTAGACAAAGACACAACAACCTGTATAGTCCACAACATCAGCTCCAGCATGCATCAGCTACAGGAATGAGTTAATATGGTAGGGGAAAGGGAGATAGTGTACACCATCCTTGCTCTCCACCTTCTGGCTGTGCCTCATTTCCTGGAACAGGCAATTATTTCTGCAACCTGGACTATTTTCCTTTGTTCTCCAATTACCACCCAATCTGTGTCTCTCTATCCCTTTTCAGAGATGCCAACCTCTCTCTTAGGCCACTGATCTTGTGGTCTGGCCCAGATCCATTGGCCGGACTCTATACTTGGAATGTGGATGTGTTGGACAACTATAATCCTAAGGTATGGAGGATGCTCCCCAGTGGAACTCGTGTCCTACAAATAAAACTCTCCTCTCCTTTATTTCTTGAAGTTTCCCCATGGGCTGTGTTAACTCTACCCACCGGACAATGGTCCCTTTTCTTTTAGAACGTCTAACATACCCTCAACAATGCCATGACATTGTTGAATAGTTCCTATCAATCAGGGCACTGCTTTGTTGCTGTTATTAGCTGCTGTCTAGTTAGTTCTGACTCACAGTGACCCTCTGTATAACACAACAAAACACTGCCTGAGCCTGTGCCATCTTCACAGTCATTGTTACACTAGAGACCATTGTTGCAGCCACTGTGTCAATCCATCTCTTTAAGGGTCTTCTTTTTCCCTCACCCTCTATTTTGCCAGGCATAATGTTCTTCTCTAGGGACTGGTCCCTTCTGACAACATGTCCAAAGTATGTGAAACATAGTTTTCCCATCCATTTTTTTACTTCTTCTGATAGAGATTTGCTTGTTCTTTTGTTTCGCTGTGATATATCTGGTATTGTTTGCTAACACCACAATCCAAAGGCATCATTCCTTCTTTTGTCTTTGTTATTGTCTAGCTTTTACATTCATATGAGGTGATTGAAAACACTGTAGCTTGAGCCAGGGTCACCTTAGTCTTCAAGGTGGCATTTTTCCCTTTCAGTACTCAAAGCAGATCTTTTGGAGTAAATTTGCTCAATGCAATGTATCTTTGGATTTCTTGAATGCTGCATCCATGGCTGTTGAATGTTTATCCAGGTAAAATGCAATTCTTAACAACTTCCATCTTTTCTCTATTATGATGTTCCTTATTGGTTCAGTTGTGAGAATTTTTGTTTTATTTGTGTTGAGTTGTAATCTTTGCTGAACTCTGTGGTCTTTGATGTTCCTCAGTAAGAACTTCAAGTTCTCTTTGCTATTAGGTTGTGACATCTCTTATTGCAAGTTGCTAGTAAATCTTCCTGACCAAATAATCTGAGAACTAAAAGCAACAACAACAAACTGTTTTTGATATTCATGGGCTATATAAAGAATAATGCACTATCAGGATTGGAGAATGATTCATTAACAACCTGCTGTATGCTCCTGACAACCTTATTTGACAAAAATGAAGACCACTGGAAGTATTTACTAATTAAAGTAAGAGGCTTTGACTTTCAGTATGGATAATGTATGAATGTGAAAAAAATAACGGGGCCAATGAACAGTATCATGGTAAACAATAAAGAAATCAAAGTCACCAAGGATTTCAATAATTTGAATTAATAATCAATTCTCATAAGAGCAACAGTTAAGAAATCAACATAGTGCAAAAGCAAAAATATCACCTTGGTAACTAAGATATTTCTTATCCAAGCCATGGTATTTTTCAATCGCCTCATGTGCATGTGAAAGCTGGACAATGAAAAGGAAGACCAAAGAACCAAGCTCTGGTATTGGTGAATAATACTGAATATACCATGGACTGCTAAAAGAATAAACAAATCAGTCTTAGAGGAAGTACAATTAGAATGCTCCTTAGAAGCGAGAACGTCAAGTTCATTTAGATTACTTTGGCTATATCATCAGGAGCCACCAGTCACTGGAGAAAGACATCATGCTTAGTAAAGTATAGCTTGGGCCATCAAAAAAGAGGGAGACTCTCCATAAAATGGATTGACACTGGCTGGATCAATGAACTGAAATACAACAATGATGGTGAGGTGGTATAGCACTGGATAATGTTTTGTTCAGTTATACTGAAGGTTTCTGTGTGTTGGAGCTTACTGTTTGGCAGCTTAAGACAACAGAAGTTGTTGAGCAAGATAGTGACACAATGAAACAAATTTGTAAACCAGTTATACTTTTTCTGAATGTTGAGGCTATAGACCACAAGGGCCGAGGTCATCTTAAAGAAAATTAATCTTTGTATTCTATATTATTATGACAGTTCTGTGCCATTCTCACAATCATTGTTATGCTTGAGCTCATTTTTACACCCACTGTGTCAGTCCATCTCATTGAGGATCTTCCCTTTTTGGCCGACTCTGCAGTTCACCAAGCATGATGTGCTTTTTCAGGGATTGATTCCTCCTGACAACGTATCCATAGTATGTAAGCATTGGCCTGGCCATCAGAAAACAAATGATGCATTTTAATTTTATGGATATTCTGTACTATTCTCAACATTATATCATTTTTAGCACAGTGATTCACACAGGATTTTATTGTATTATCAGCCAGAAGGTAGACAACATGCACATATCTAGAAGCATTTCATAGTCTGGCCTCTAGGATCACTATGAGTCAGATCCGGTTCGATGGCACTTGGCATTGGCTTTTTCATATTTTGGTGCTTAGTGTTTTCTAACAAATTTTTAGGAAAATAAATCATCTTCTTGAAACATGTAATTTCATCATTGCTGGCATGTTTCTTTGCAAAGTCTTAATTGAGTTCAATGCCCAATTAGAACATTTTAGATAATTTTAGAATCATATTTAATGTAATTAAACTGCTTAATTCTAAATGAACATTTTGAATTTAGGCACTTTTAAGAAAAATTGTTTCTGATGTTTATTCCATGTTGTTGATATCGAGTGACTTTGTCAGTTAATGCATTTAAGAATATCTAATGCCTAGTTTTATTGCTTCTGTCTTGCATTTCCTATCATTCAAAAGCAACACCTGTTTTTACTGAAGTTAATCTTTTCAGAAATGACGACTTTAAGCTTTAATTTAGCTAATTGGTACTTTTTATTCAAATTGGGCTTTTCTCACCCAGCGGGTAAAGAACAGATGGTTTCTGTCTATTCCACCATCTCTCTTCTATTACCCTCCCCAAATTACAATTTGCACATAAGCATCTTATCATGTATGACAAAAATTGGTGAATAATAATGATGGTTTCCTCATCTCTTGAGTATATTTAAAAAAATAAAACAAAACAAACCCACTGCTCTCAAGCCAATTCCAACTCATAGCAGCCTTATAAGACAGAGTAGAACTGCCTCACAGGGTTTTCAGCAATCAACTGGTAGGATTCAAATTTCTGGCATTTTGGTTAGCAGATGAACTCAAACCTTAGTGTTTCTATATATGTGAGAATAAGTTGAGTTATTCTTCACTGTTAGAGAATTTTGATGTTAGAAGTTACCTGTAATATTATGGATTGAATTGTGTCCCTCCAAAAAATGTGTATCAACTTGGTTAGATCATAGTTCACAATATCTTGTGTTTGTCTTCCATTTTGTGATCTGTTGTAATTTTCTCCTGTGTTGTAAACTATAATCTCTGTGATGTTGATTAGAGAGGATTAGAGGCTGTTGTGTTAATGAGGCAGGATTCAATTTACAAGATCAGGTTGTGTCTTAAGTCATCCTCTTTGGGGCCACAAAAGAGCAAAACAAGCTGAGAAACAGGGGGGCCTCATACTGCAAAGAAACTAGGTCTGGGAGAATAAAGTGTCCTGTGAATCCAGAGTACCTGCTCCGAGAAGATTCTTGATCAGGGAAAATTGATGACAAGGACTTTCCTCTAGAGCTGACAGAGAGTGAAAGCCTTCCCCTAGAATTGTCACCCTGCATTTGGACATCTAGCAACCTAGACTGTGACAGAAAAAAAATCTCTTTATTTAAGCCGGCCACCTGTGGTATTTCTGTTATATAGCAGCATAAGAAAATTAAGACAACCTGGAACCCACTGATTTTATAAAACTAATAAATTAATGAGGAATAATGCACTTTTCTCTATATGAAAGGTGTTATCTGTGGGTGACACATAATTGGCAGTTAATAAATGTTGAATTATGAATGATGGGAAGAGGTTAGATTTCCTTTTTCTGTGCCCAGTAAAAGTTAGTATAAGCATACTTACAAGAACATCTATATACCTCCTCACATATGATAATTAAATATTTTAAGGAAAAAATTTCTTGCAAAACATTATATATGACTGCATTCTCTAAATTGAAGATTTTTTTCATCATATAAACAAATGTACTGCTAGAGGATTAAAATTGTTTAAGATATCCATTTCGTATATATATCTATCTATAGCTGAATCTAAATTTGAACCACTGTATTGTGAAGTCACATTAAATCAGATTTAGTTTGGTTGACAAGTAAAGCCAAACTTGACTTCTGAAAAACTTGTTGCTGTGGAGTCAATGCTAGCTCATAATGAACATATGGGAAACACTCTATAGATTTGCAATATGAAGGAAAGTCTTGGTCAAACCTTTCAGATGTACATGCACATTTCAAATGCACATGGAGATGTTAATGTAAGTGAGGACACCAAGTGCGAGCTTTGATAAGCTAGGACCATGTGACTGATCTTATGAGCTGCAAGGAGTCATATGTAGCTGACTGTTCATACTTTTGAATGTGGCTACAATATTGGCAGAACAAGAGAAAACTGGAATCTAAACAATTTAATTAAATTTTGATACCAAATGAAATTAAGAAAAAAATTTTCCAAAGGGCAGGTAAGTCTAAAGAAATAGAGTTCACATAGATCTCCAAACTAGCTAACATAGGGAAAGTCATATGATATTGCAGGAAATAAGATGTCAAATATAAGTGAATACTGTAATTAATTGGGCTTGGGGATACTGCTTTCATACATTAACTTTTTACTGGAATCTTTATAAATGTAAAATATATTTGCTTACCAAAAACTAATAAATGTAGGGGGGCAGAGTCAAGCTGGTGGACTAAACACATGAGTCCCTACATCCCTCTGGAAATCAAGACCTGAATTGATAATTAAACAGAGCCTTGTGGACACCTAGTGAGCCCTAGGATGTGGTGTAGGGCTGTTAATTTGGACATGATACCACTGAATACAAAATCTTCTCTCTTTGGCTGACCCCCACTCTCGGCAAATGCAGGCTTCCATGGACTGAAGGCAACTCACCATTTTAATTTTTTTTCTGTCTTAGACAGCAAGCAGAGCTGAGACTTGACTAGCCGCTAATCTCAGACACACTGCTGGTGAGAGAGGCAAGCAAAATTGCCATATTTTGAGAGCCCAGCTTTGGATTCTGTGCATCTTGGCATATTTGGCCTCTTTTTCCACCTCTGCCATAGAGTAGCCTAGACCCAGTCAGGTGGCGAGCTTGTGAAGGGTGCCATCTTCATCCACAGGGAGGCAGAGACACCATATGGAGGCCACAGCTGGATTTAGTTCCTAGGCTGGGAGGCAGCACCTGTTCTGGGGAGAGTGCTTTCCTGGCAGAAAAGCAACAATTTACACAGCACCTACAGCTGGGGCTGACAGCAGAGGCCAGCAGGACATTAGCCTTTCTGTATTTTAAGCTAGTTCATAACACCTGGGGTTGAATATAGAGGTGCTTACTAGGCTAGCTTGAAAGGGGGACCTATACAACTGAAAATCTGACTGATGTTTGAAGTTGTCAGATTCTTTTTACCTCTCATTTTAAGATGGCCTAGAGAAACAACTGTGGATCATCCTACAGTATCTCTCCCAGCCTCTATTGACTCACATGATGCCCCAAATCAACAAACTCTGGAGAAAAGCATAACCAAGAAATCACCAATGGTTTCAGAAGGCCCCCAAAAGAAAGCACCTCAGAACTTCCCAGATGAAGAAGGTTTTCTGAAACTATCAGAAGGTGAATACAAAAGGATTATATAGAGAGCCCTCCTAGACCTCATACAAAATGCAGAAGACCAAAATGAAAAATTAAGCAAGCTGTTTTATCTGATGGAACACCAACACTCTGAAATCTAACAGTTCAAGAACAAAATCAAAGAGATAGAAACACCAATTAAAAGACAAGAAAACCAAATGGAACAAATGGAAAATAGGCTTTATGATTTTGAAGACAGAGCAACTGACTCCAACATCTAGGAAGAAATATCAGAAAAAAGAAACAGGAAAAATGAAGAAGCATTAAGAAACATGTGGGACTCTACTAAGAGATATAATCTACAACTAATTGGAGTTCCTGAACAAGGCAAGACATCTGAGAATACAGAGAGTACTGTTGCTGAGCTACTGACAGAAAACTGCCCAGAAATTAAGAAGAGAATCTAGATATCCAAGATACATATTGAATGCCACTCAATATAGATCTCCAAAGAAAGACTCTAAGTCATATTATAATCAAGCTTAACAAAATGAAACAAAAACAGAAACTCTTAAAGGCAGAGAGAGTCAAAGCAAAGCTAAAATTCAGAGGGAAACCCCATAGGCTTTCATCAGATTTCTCAGCAGAAACAATGCTGGCACGGAGACAGTGGCATGACACATTCAAAGCCTTGAACTAAGAATTATAGATCCTGCAAAACTATCTTTCAATTAAGAAAATGAAATTAAGACGTTTGCAGAGAAACAGAAACTCAGAGACTTTGTAAAGAACAAACCAAAGCTGCAAGGAATACTGAAAGAATTTCTTGGCTCAGAAGAACAAAGCCATCAACTTTAGAAGCAAATACAGTACACATTACTGAGAACCCTACTTAGTTAGGGAAGACTCCAACCCAATCAAGTCTATAATAGTGAAAGAAATAATTCAGTGATCATATCATGAAATCTACGATGTTATCATATGAAAAACAGGGATGCACTACAGTCATTATAGTCCTTCCAGATGGAGAAGAAATTGATAAGAATGATAGTAACTGAAATTGGGTTTATACATAGTTTATGAAGTGGGATCATAGGGGCAGCTGTAAAGCACAATAAAGATCCAACATATCGAATCAAGAAACGTAATACGGGAATCTCTACAACCATGAAACCATCCCTGAAAAAGGTGAAAAATCAACTCACAAAGAAGATATCCCAGAACAAATTAGTAAGAGCAACAGAGAAAACATCAACACAAAAATAAGCATATCACAATGGCAGCACTGAACACATACCTATCAATCATCACATTGAATGTGAATGGACTGAATGCTTCAGTAAAGACATATCGAGTAACATCTTAGATCAAAAGACAGGACCCATCCACATGATGCCTACAAGAAACTCACCTTAAACTTAAAGTTATGAACAAACTGAAAATAAAAGGTTGGAAGAATATATATCAAACTAACAATGAACAAAGAAGAGCAGGTGTGGCAATTCTAATCTCAGATAAAATAGATTTTAGTGTAAAATCCATTATTGTGGATAGGATGGACACTGTTTACAGCTGAAAGATTCAATACACAAGCAGGACCTAACAATATTAAATACTTACGCACGTAATATTAGACCACCTGCGTACATCAAAGAAACACTGACTACCTTGAAAAACAAGACAGATCACTCCACAGTAATAGTGGGAGACTTCAACACTCCACTCTCAATACTGGACAGATCATCTAGGAAAAAGCTCAATAATGACATAGAAGACCATATTGCCACATTGAAATACACAGAACTTTCTATCCATCAGTGGACAGCCACACCTTCTTCTCCAGTGCACATGGAATATTTTCCAGAATAGAACATATGTTAAGACATAAAGCAATTCTCAACAAAATCCATACCACTGAATTAGTGAAAAACGTCTTCTCAGATCATAAAACCATAAAAGTTGAAATCGATAGCAGAAAAAACATAGATAGAAATGGGAACTCATGGGAACTGAATAACATCTTGCTCAAAAAGCCATGGGTTATAGAAGAAATCAAGGATGAACTAAATAAATTCGTGGATTCCAATGAGAATGAAAACACTTCCTACCAGACTCTGGGATACAGCCAAAGCAGTGCTCAGAGGTCAGTTTATCTCTAAAAATTCACACATCTGGAAGGAAGAAAGAAAATAAATAAAAAAGCTGACCCTACAGCTTGAACAAGTAGAGAGAGAATAAAAGAGTAACCCCTCAGGCACCAGAAGAAAATAGATCATAAAGATTAGAGCAGAACTAAATGAATTAGACAATAGAAGAAGAAATGAAAAAATTGAAAAAACCAAAAGCTGTTTTTTGAAAAGATAAACAAAATTGACAAACCATTGGCTGAACTTCCTAAAGAAAAACAAGAAAGGAAACAAATAACCCAAATAAGAAATGAGAGGGGAGTTGTCACAACAGATACAACAGAAGTAAAAAATATCATAACAGAATACTATGAAAGACTGTATTCTAACAAATTCCTCGATTCGTATTACCTACCAGTATTATCACAAGGTTAAGCAGAATAACTTAATAATCCCATCACATAGGAAGGGGTTGAAAAAGTCATCCAAAAACTACCAACGAAAAAAGCGCAGTCCCAGATGACTTCACCACAGAATTTAACCATCCTTTTAGGGAAGAGTTATCTCCAATACTATTGAGACTATGTCACAGTATAGAAAGGGATGGAATGCTCCCAAATTCATTCTATGAAGCCAGCATAACCCTGTTACCAAAGCAAGGGAAAGACCCCATTGAAAAAGAGAACTACAGACCAATATCACTCAGGAATCTAGATGGAAAAATCTTCAACAAAATTCTTGCCAATAGAATACAAGAACATATCCAAAAAATAATCCATCATGACCAAGTTAGATTCATACCAGGGATGCAAGGTTGGTTCAGTATCAGAAAAACAATTAATGTGATCAACCACATAAATAACATGAAAGACAAGACTCACCAGATTTTGTGTATTGATGCAGAAAAGGCATTTGATAAAGTCCAACACCCACTCATGCTAAAAGGTCTCAACAAAATAGGAATAGACAGCAAATTCCTCAATGCAATAAGGGTCATTTATGCAAAGCCAACTGCCTATATCATCCTGAATGGAGAGAGGCTGAAACAGTTTCCTTTGAGAACAGGAAGCAGACAAGGATGCCCCCTCTCACCTCTTCTATTCAACATTGTACTATAAGTTCTAGTCAGAGCAATTAGACAGGACCAAGAAATCAGGAGCATTTCCATCAGCAAAGAAGAAGTAAAACTCTCTCTATTTGCAGGTGACATGATTATATACACAGAAAATTCTATGGAAATACATAAGTAAACTACTCATACTGATAGAGGAGTTCAGAAAAGTCTCAGGATACAAGATAAACATCAGTAAATCAGTAGGATTCCTTTATACCAACAACGAGATTACTAAGGAAGAAATCACCAAATCAGTACAATTTACTATAGCCCCTAAGAAGATAAGTACCTAGGAATAAATCAAACCAGAGAAATAACAGACCTTTCCAAAGAGAACTACAAGTCCTTACCACAAGAAACTAAGAGAGACATAAATGGAGAAACCTACCTTGCTCATGGATAGGAGGACTTAACATTGTGAAAATGTCTATTTTACCCAAAGCCATCTTCTTCTGTAATGCAATCCCAATACAAATTCCAGTGATATTTATTAAGGAGATGGAGATTTATTAAGGAGACTACCAACTTTGTTTTGAAAGGGAAGAAACCCTGGATAAGTCAAGCACTACTGAAGAAGAATATACTGGGAGACCTTTCACTACCTGACGTTAGAATCTATCACACTGCCACAGTAGTCAAAACAACCTGGTACTGGTACAAAAAGAGAAAGATAGATCGATGGAACAGAACTGAGACCCCAGAGATGACACCATCTTCCTATGACAGTTGATATTCGACACAGGCCCTAGTACATTAAGCTGAGGAAAAAATTGTCTCTTCAACAAATGGCACTGGCAAAATTGGATATCCATCTGCAGTAAATTGAAACGAGACCTGTATTGTACAGCTTCTACAAAAAAACCAACTCAAACTGAATAAAAGACCTAAATATCAAATCTAAAACAATAAAGCTCGTCCAAGAAAAAGTAGGAAAAACAGTGGAAGTTTTAATACACAATATAGACAGACTTTAAAATACATCAAACCAACCACAAACAACAGAAGATAGATAAATGGGAACTACTAAGAATCAAACACTTTTGCTCATCCAAAGACTTTAGTAATAGAATTAATAAAGGCCACCTACAGAATGGGAAGAAATATTTGGCAACTATATGTCAGACTAATGCCTGATCTCCATAATGTATAAGGTACTACAAAATATCAATTAGAAGAAGATAAATCATTCAGTTAAACGATGGGCAAAGGAGATGGACAGACACTTCTGTAAAGAAGAGATCCAGGCAGCCAAAAAACACATGTAGACATGCTCACGATTAGTGCCTACATAGACGTGGAACAGGAAGAACCGGGTGGTGCCTGGCCACCACCAGTGATAGCCGCAATGGAGCTCACTAAGTTGAGTCTCACTGGCAACACAAGAATAAAAAAGGGTGCACCGTGAGATCTCCACTAAAAGATCACAATTGATGGTCCAGCTGCTTCAGGGTTCCCCTGGAAACATGGCCCCTGGCCCTGATACTGCCCTTGCCCATAAATCATTAATGAAGGTCCACTCTTCGGACATGAATGGATTGGACTTGGTGATGCAGAGTGACCATATTGGATGCATTTTATGGTTCTATGCATCTGTAGGATATCATCCTGCTGACCTCTGGCTGGAGGAAGGAGAGTGGGTGGAGAGGAGGGGAAAGGAGACTTTTGGGAGGATGAGACATATATGGAGCAGAGAGGAATTGTGTGCTGTCACCGGGCAGGGAGAGCAGTGAAGGCTGCATATAGGTGGGCATGCAAATTTATAAGGCAGTGTACATTTTCACTCAGTTATAATAAAAGAAAAAAATACATATATTTTATTGTGCTTTAAGTGAAAGTTTATCAACCAAGTAAATTTGTCACACCAAAACTTAGACACACACTGCTGTTTAACTCTAGCTGCTCTCTCCGTCTTGTGACAGCACACTCCTCCTTCCCACCCCATATTTTCCTTGTCCCTTCTCCAGTACACCTCTGCCCTCTTATCTTGCTTTTAGATAGGATTGGCCTAGTTAGACTCATGTATCTACTTAAGCTAAGAAGTACATTCTTCACCAGTATAATTTTATGTCTTATAAACCAAAGTAATCCCACTATTTATGTCTTATTATTCAGACCAATCTTTGTCTGAAAAGTTGGCTTTGGGAATGGTTTCTGTTCTGGGCTAACAGAGAGTCCATGGTCCATGTCTTCCAGGCACCCTCCAGTCTATAGGACAATCAAGTCCATTATTTTTAATAGATTTTGAGTTTTCACACCCATTTTTCTCCCACTACATCAGGGACTGTAGGCTGTATTTACTGACAGGGCATTCATTGGTGGTAGCCGCGCATCTTTACACACATGTGAAATTTAGATGCAGATCTTTAAAAAATGGTTGCAGCACTGTATAGACAGGGGAGTGGCAGAAATTCAAGATGGTTTCAGAAGAGGACATGGAATGAAGGATATCATTGCTGATGTCAGAGAAATCTTGGCTGAAAGCACAAAATACCAGGAAGAAGTAACCTGTGTTTTATAGGCCACAAAGGCTTTAGACTGTGTGGATCATAACAAATTATGGATAACATTCCAAAGAATGGGAATTCTAAAATACTTAACAGTGCTTGTGTGGAACTTTTATGTATATCAAGAGGTAGTAGTTCACACAGAACAACTGAATATTGTGTGGTTTAGTCAGGAAAGGTGTATATCAAGTTTGTATCATTTTACCCAGCTCATTCAATGTGTGTTGAAGGTAAATAATCCCAGAACCTGGACTATACGAAGAACACAGTATCAGCATTGGAGAAAGACTCATTTATAATATGTGATACGCAGATGTCAGTGTTGCTTGTTGAAAGTAAACACAATTTCAAATATTGATGAAAATCAAAGACTGTAGTCTTCTGTATAGTTTATGCTTCAGCATAAAGAAAACTAAACTCCTCCCAGTTGGACCAATAAGCAACATTATGATGAATGGAGAAAAGATCAAAGTTGTCAAGTATTTCATTTTACTTGGATCCACAATCAACTCTTGTGAAAGTAGCAGTCAAGAAATCCAAGGTTGCATTGTACTGATTGACTCTACTGCAAAAGATATCTTTAAAGTGCTGAGAAGTAAAAATGTCACTTTGAGAACTAGGAGGTACCTGACCCAAACCATAACAATTTGAATCACCTCATGTGCAAGGGAAAGCTGGACAAATGAATAAAGAAGACAAGAAAAATGAATGGTTTTGAATCATGGCATTGGCAAAGAATATTTAATACACCATGGACTGCCATGAGAATGAATAAATCTGCCCTGGAAGACATATAACCAGAATGCTCTTTTGAAGGGAGGATGAAGACACTTTGTGGACATGTCATCAGGAGAGATTAATCCTCGGAAATGGGCATCATGCTTGGTGAGAAAGATGTCCAGCAAAAAGGGTGCATAGACACAGTGTCTGCAACAAGGGCTCAGAGCCATCAAAGATAATGATTACGGTGCTGGACCTAACAGTGTCTCATTCCATTGTACATGTGGTTGCTGTGAGTTAGAACATACATGAAGGCATCCAACAAAAACAACAACATAATAATTCTCAGTTTTTGAGATATGTTGGTTTGAACACAAATTTTCTTTTCCATTTAACGTTAACAAAATAATAAATGTTTATTGAATGGATCGGAAACCCTGGTGGCATAGCGGGTTAAGTGTATGTCTGCTAACCAAAAGATCAGCAGTTCAAATCCGCCAGGTGCTTCTTGGAAACTCTATGGGGTAGTTCTACTCTGACCTCTAGGGTAGCTTTGAGTCAGACCCAGCTCGATGGCAGTGGTTTGTTTGTTTGTTTGTTTTTTATTGAATGGATCACAGTAAAGAAATGAAAAGCTTATATATCATAGGAGATCAGTGGTATAAAAGTGTACAAAAATATTGTTCATATTGCTTAAATGTCTAATTTATGTTCACTGGAACATCTTCCCTTCTATCATAAGCTGACTTTCGGTCTATTTTCAGGGTTCTAATTTCAGAAAAGAGACGGTGACAACCAAATTTGAATTCAATACTTTCAATTATTCAGAAAAAAGTTAATGATCTTTATTCACAAAGCGTATTTATAGCATCCTACGCATTTCCAGTCTTTGTAGTGATTTTACATATGATTGGGATTAAATGACATGTATGTATGGCATACATTTCTAGTTATTCACTTACTTTCAAAAGTAGCATTCATAACCCTAAATTCCAAAGAGTCAGACCCAGGAGTCCACTGTCGCAGGGCCAGGAACTTGTCTGTTGTTCTTAGGTGCTCGTGAGTTGGTTCTCACTCATAGCGGCCCTGTGCACAACAGAATGAAGTGCTGCCTGGTCCTGTGCCATGCCCACAACTGTTTCTATGCTTAAACTCATTGTTGGGCTTAACTTGGCTGGGCATATCAAAATGCTGAATGTCCATTGTCAGACACTCCAGCCATCCAGGTAAATTTTTTCTTTTGTGGTTTAACTTGATGTGAATGCATCTGTTAATCATCAGCTGTATTGACTTCTTAGAAAATGTCCTTATATATTGCTTCTTCAAAAGTGTATAATGCTTAAATGTGAAGGTATCATCACTGCATTTGATTTTTTCAAATCTTCTGTTAGAGAAGCTCAAATTTTAGCCTGAATAAGCTGTTCCTTTTTTCTCTTGAAGTTTATTAATTTCATACCTTTCTGCGTTTTTCTTTTCCAGCATGCCAGAGATGTTGTCACAAGTCTCTGCCATTCTCTGGTTCTTCACCCACCCAGCTTTCCTCGTTCTTAGAAGATAACCCTGTACCCTGAAACAGAGTGAAAAAGAGGTGCCAAGGGAGCATCATCTCTTCTTGCAATCCATTCATTCATTCATTCATCACATTTGTTGCATGGCCACTGTGCTAGCGGAGGAGAGTTGCCTGGTTAACAGTATTTTTCAACTTTCCAGGAGCTCTGCTTTGCCATACTTCCTGTAGTGTTTATAAACCACACACAGTAGTTGTGACTATTTTTTAAATCTTAATCTGAGATGATAGGAATAGTGAGACATTTTCTGTCACTTTACTGAGCCTACAACCTCTTCGGTGATTGCTGTAATACAATATGATAAGCTCTATGATGGGTAAGCAGAAGCTCTGAAACACCAAGGATACCATTGTGCTAGTGTTTAAAAACTATCTCTCAGGGAGCAAAAAAGCCCTGATTTGTAGAATTTTCGAATTTCTGTGGTGTAAATAATTCTACCATGACTGACTTCATGTTACAAACATAACATTGCTGAATGTAGACTTGAGAGGAGATGCAGTAATTACTATTTCCACCATAAAGATAATAATAGTTGTAAAGAATGGCAAAACCACGGACAATGATAATGGTTTTCACTTATAATAATAACACTTATTTTTAGTTTAAGTAATATAATTTTTAATAATGGTTATGCTTAACACCAGCTCACAGAATTTCTCAAAATTTTACAACTGCCCCTGAAACCAATGTGAAGTGGCTCCAACTTGCCCTTGACAGACAAGCGGGAGCACTTGCAATGGACTTGAGGGGTTGTTTCATCCAAGAAAGGTGTTTCTAGGAGCAATGGCATCTAAGCTGAGATCTTAAGAACAAGGAAGCTACAGAAGTAGTGTGAAAACATTATGCCAAGAGGAAAAGCAGAGCAATGGAAGGTAGATCAGGGATGATGAATAGATAGAAGCATCAGGTTCCTGGAACACACAGATGAGGGGCTGTAACACAGGATTAGGGGAGATCAAAGTCAGGGTCAGATCAGTCAGGACATTTGTGATTGTCCCTAAGGGCATTCAAAATTAAATTTTTCTTTTGGAAGGATCTTTGTGACAGCAGTTTGGAGAACAAATAGAATTACAGGCATGAGAAGTGGAAGTTAGGAGGTTATTGTAGTGGTGTGGATGAGAGCTGGTAGTCTTGGTTTAGGGTAGTGGCAAAGGGAATGAAGAAAGTTTCACTGAATCAAGAGCTGGTGCTTGATTGGATGTGGGAATGGCTCTCAAAGCTCCAAGCAATTTCTGAATTGACAAATACATTAAAAATCAGTTGCTGTCAACCTGATTGCAACTCACGGTAACCACATTTGTGTCAGAGTAAAACAGTGTCCCTTATGGTTTCCAGTGACTGAGTTTTCAACAGTAAATTGCTGTTTCTTCTGAGGCACATTAGTAGGTTCCAACCGTCAGCGTTCTGGTTAACAGCTGAGCACTCAACTGTTTGCAACATGCTCATTCCTCACGGTAGATCTCTATTATATTCTTTTTTTACTTTCTTTATTTATCTCAGAGAATTGAGATTTCCATAATTAATTCCTAAGTCTAATCTTAACTCTCAGCACTTTCGTATCACAGTGTTCTTTTATTTTCTTTCTTTCTTCTAGATACCTCTCTCTCTCTCAGGGTGTGTGTGTGTGTGTGTGTGTGTGTGTGTGTCCATGTGTGTAAATCAGTTGCTGCTGAATCTTTCTGGCTGAGTTTTTAGAAATAGGCTTTCTTCTAAGGCACCTCTGGGCAAATTTGAACCTCCAGTTTTTTTTTTTTTTTTTTGGTTAACAGCCAAGCGCTTTAACCATTTGCGTGACCGAGAAAGACTGGCAAACCCAGTAGCTAAAATGACCCTGTATCCTGAAGCGTTCCTACTTTGACTTCTGAGACATCACATTCTTTTGGATCCTTCCCTAACTTCTCACTTTCCTTAAATGTGAGTTGCTAAAGCCCTTCCTTTCATCTCTTCTTCTGTTTTGTCATGAACTCATCATATCTGCCCCCCTTTTTTTCCCTCTCCTTGAGGTTTTTTTCATAATGTCTAAGCTTTCAACTTTAATAATCAATGTAGAATTTGTTATGTATTGTTGATATCTTTCCTCAGATTTGAATGTGTAGTGCCACTGCTTTTTTTGCTCATCTTTACATGTCAACATGTTTTACCTCCTTCAAACATATTTCCTAGCATAAACTCACTTCATTTTGTGCTTCCTGTTTCTATTGATAAGATCCTGCAGTATTCAGTCTCTACTGCTACGTTTTCTTCATCAATTCTCTAAAAATTTAGTTTCAAAGTGTATCAAAATATCTTCCTTTTCATTTCTGCTGTCATTGATTTACTTCAATAATACTTCATACCTCAATTATTACAGTAGCTTTCCCTGTATTCATTCTCTCATACCAGCATGTTTCACTGGATTTTACACCTAAATCTCATAAAATGCTTTCTGACATACCCTGGAGTTTAACAGACTATGTGTTTTGTCCTCTTTACTGAAAACTAGAGCATGAGCATTCCAAGAAAGTGAAGAGCTACGTCGTGTGTAATCTTGTATCTAGTGTTTTGTAAGTATTTTTAAGGCACACACCATTGCTAAAAATGGAATAAAAATAAAGACTGTTGAATTAGGTTAAATCTATTTATACCTAATATTCAAGAAATGCTCACCTAAATTAAACCCAATAAGTAACCATCTTTAATACCTTAATAAGTCTTTAATTTCTGCTGGGACCCACAGAAAACGTGACCCCTTTGTAAATTAATAGCAGCTTACTTCCCATATGAAAACATAAATTTTGCAGTAACATGGATACTTGGTGAATCAGTTTAGTATATGTTTGGCTTAAAGTAGCTGGAAAATTGATTGTTGTTGATTTCTATCTAGGGGACTACGGTTTATGAATCCCTTATGTATATTAGAAGAGTATATTGCCTGGTCCTGCACTATTTTCGTTTCATTGAGAAAATAATGAGCCCTGAAAAAAAGAAATAGGTATTGTAGAGGCACATGGCAGTGTTTTTGATATATAGATCTCATAGTGTCTTAGACATTTAATATTGCTATAACAGAAATACCACAAGAGAATGATTTCACAAAGAGAATAACATTCCCTAGTCAAGTACGCCGCAAATCCAAATTCAGGGCTTCATCCCCAGGGGACCGTTTTCTCTGTTGGCTTTAGAGGAAGGTCTGCATCATCAGACTTTCCCTGGCCTAGAAGCGTCTCCATGTTGGAACCTCAGGGCCAAACAGTGTACTCTGCTCCTGATTCTGGTTTTCTGGTGGTATGAAGTCCTCATGTTTCTCTGCTAGCTTTTCTCTTTTGTATCTCAAAAGAGATTGATTTAAGACACTAACTAATCTTGTAGATCTCATCAATGTAACTGACCCTAATCCATCTCATGAAAGTCATGGTACAGGATTTACAACACATAGGGAAATCATAAAATGGAGGTCAGCCATACAGTACTGGGAATCATGGTCTAACCAAATCGACACATAATTTGGAGGAACACAATTCAATCCATGATGCATGGTGAGTAGTCTTTGCCAAGCCAGCCAAGTGCCATCGAGTCAGATCCGACTGGGGAAATAAACAAAAGAAACCTCATTTATGTCAAATCTAGATTTAACTAAATTGGAAAAATATGTATATATTAATATTTGGGGCATAAAGGAATTTTGTAAATATCGGTAACCTTAAAACTCTAATGTAGAATAAAAATCCTCTTAACTGTTCTTGGCTGTATATTGTTTTATCTTCGTCTCGTCTTTAGCCAAGCTTGGTTTTGTGATCTAGACCCAGAATATGGCAGTTTTAACTGGTACCAGCACAATCCTGGAATGCACAGCAGAGGCCACGCTTGCCTCCGCATTTTCAGGAGGTGGGGAGGCTCTGGAACCCAATAGTTTTAGGAGGCCGTACATCTAGACTGTCACACTGCAGGGCCATGAATCATTACCTGTCATACCAGCAACGATCAAGTCTTTGTTCAAGTGGAAACAAACATAATTGTACATGGTATATGGAGTAGAAGATTGTGATAGAAAGGTTCAAGAACCACTTGCAGATCTTATGCACAGCCCGGGCTGGATACCAAGACTATCATACGACTACTCTGCACATAAAAAAGTTATTTATGAGCATGGGTTTCAATCATCATGTGAATAACATTCATCCTTCTGCTGTTCTTTTATTCTCAAGCCAGGACTGCCCCTTCCTTTTTATTATTGTTGTTTTTGATGTTGTATGTATGTGTCTGTGTATGTGCAGGTGTACCTGCCTTACAAGTTTAATGAACTGCTATTGGAGGGACACTAAATGTTGTATTCCATCCAAGCCAACTTTTTCAGCAGTCTAGTGATATACAATTATCCATTTTAAGGGTATACTGTAACCATGAACATTCTCCCTGAGTTAAGGAATTTTGCTAATTTGCCTAACAAATTTGCAAAGGATATTATCTGTCAAAAACCTAAACTCTGAGTGACACAGAAAAAGAACAATTTAGAAATATGGTCTCAATCTCTGTTGGAAAAGAGGCTACACCAAAGTATGTTCTGTGGATTCCCTAGAAAAAATTTCCAAGGCTTTTACAAGGAATTTGTGGGTTCAAAATTATCTCATAACAACTTTACATGTTATTTGACTTCTTCACTGGGTTAGCATTTACACTGATAGTGCTAAAGCAATGGTAGGTAACTACTGAACCAAGGACCATAAATCAAAACAGTATCGCCTACTAGCGACCATTATATTCTATGCTGGCATGGGGAAAAAGTCACTTTACTTTTGAATGCTCCTGATAGTACAGCAGAAAAAATACTGCTTTTATTAAATACTGATCCTTTTTAGTAGTATGATGACAGAAATTGGCAAAAGAAGTTACCAACTGTAAAATTCTGATATATTGTCAGAGGGTTTTTCACAATTATTTGAAAAGTGTTTTAAAATGCTTCCAACTTTTCCAAAACTTATCTGTGTGAGACTTTTTTTGTCGTGCATTTCAACCAAAATTACTAATTATAAGATATTCATATCAAAGACAGTTATTCTAATATAAATATGCAAAATGTAAAACAGATGTTTCCATGTAAATACTTTTTTTATTTTTAGAAAATACAGCTAATTCTCATAAAAATATGTTATCTTAAAATGTTGTTACTTTGTAATGTAAAAAACAATTTTTATTGTTAATGTTGAAAATATATGTAATAAAAATATACAGTAATACAAGTTTCTACATGTACATGTCAGCGACGTTAATCATACTCTTCAATAGGAAAAACATTCTCATCCTCCTTTTCTAAGTTGCCCGACACCACACTACTGACGAACAGTCAGTGACTCCTAAGGTTCCTATCTAGGTTTTAGAATTACTGTTGTCAATTTAATCAACTATAGATTGTCTTTTAGAAGTATAATTCCGAAAGCAGGCATTCTTTACCAGTGAAGTTATTATTATTTTTTTATTATGCTTGAGTGAAAGTTTACAATATGACTCAAATTTGTGTGCCTGCCTATCTGCAGCTTCCTCTGCTTTCCTTGTCCAGAGACAGCACACTCCTCTTTACTGTTCCACATATCTCATATCCTCTTAACAATCTCCTGTCCCCTCCTCTCAACTCTCTCCACTCCCCTCTAGTAAGAGGCCAGTAGGATGACATTCTGTAGATGCGTATCACCATAAAGTGCGAACACAATATGGTCACTCTGCAGCTGTGAGTCCATTCCATTCCTATTCGAAGAGGTGACTTCAGTAATGATCTATGATCAGGGCAGTATCAGGTCTAGGGGCTATGCTCCCAGGGGAACTCGCAGGTCTTCAGACCATCAGTTGCGGTCTTTTAGTGAAGTTCTTAGGGTGCCCCCTTTTTTTTCTCATCTTTCCACTGGGACTCAACATTGTGAGCCTCATCACAGCTGTCATTGGTGGTGGCTGGGCACCATCTGGTTCTTCCAGTCACGTGTTGATATAGTTACCCACTCATGTGGGTCTTTCTGTCTTCTGGGCTCTTTTTCTCTCATGTCGTTGTTGTCCTTGGTGATCATCAGTTCCAGCTGAGTTGGGACCATTTAGTGTTCTTCAGATGACAGCTTGCTAGCTTTAAGACCCCAGACACACTCACCTATAGGGGATGCAGAAGACTCTCTTAGCAATACGCTAATTGTGCCAGTTGGCCTCAATGTCCCCTGAAAGCATGATGCCAAGGCCTCTGCCCCTGCCACTTTATCCCCATAATATTGGTTTAAGATTGGAAGAGTTTTCAGGTTATGTTGAAGTCCAGTTAAATTTATCTTCTAATATGTGCTGTCACTGATTTCTCTCAACCAAATTTATATCTACCATCTAATCTATAACTCCTTCACTTCCTCCTTCACTTCCTCTTCTACCTTGCAGCCATCAAAGTGTCTTTTCTTCTGTATGTGAGTCTGTTTTTAAGTCCTTATGGTAGAGGTCTCATACAATATTTGTCTTTGAGCTGCTGACTGATTTCACCCAATTGAAACTAGGTTATAAGATGCTTCCTAAAGTCATCATTTTTCTTTACCATTGTGTAGTGCTTCACTGAGTATATATACTATAGTTTGTTTATCCATTTATCTGTTGTTGGGCATCCGGGTTGATTCCATCTTTTTGATGTTGTGGACTGTGTTGCAGTAAACATTCGTGTGCATGCATCTGTTTGTGTGACTACCCTTGCTTCTGTAAGATATATTCCAAGCAGTAGGATTACTGGGTAAAATGGTATGTCTACTTCTATTGTTTAGTTTTAAGAAGATTTTGTAGGATAGTCTTGATTTAAGGTTTACATATTTTCTCAGGGAAATATTTTAAACAACCTCTATGGCTCCAGAAATATCTCAATTACATGAGAATTTGAAATTCTTTTCTGCATTTTCCCTCTTTTAATCAGGATTCCTATAAAGAATTTTTCTTCAGAATGTTCAATGATGGTAGCCCTACACCATCCAGTTCTGGTCTCATGGCAAAGGAGACAGTTGTTCATGGTGGCAATTAACCATATATTCCATTTTCTCCTCCTGTTCCTAACTCTCCTTCTTCCTCTGTTGCTCCAAGCAAATAGAGATCAGTTGTTGTAACTTGGAAAACCATTTGCAAGCTTTTGAGACCCTAGGCACTATGTAACAAACTAGGATATAGAACGAAAGCACTAAACACAATATTAGGCCAATCAACTGGGATGTCCCATGAAGCCATGATTCTAAGTATTCTAACCAAGGAATCAAATCCCATGAGCTGTTTGCTTGTACCTAATGAGCCTCAGTAGATATTCTTTTTTATTTGTCATTGTTGTAAATTGATCTATCACACAACTTTTGCCAATTCAACTTTCTACAAATCTGCAATTTTTTCACAGCAATTACATTTACTGGCTGTGCAAAGCTGTCTTTAACCAACAGTATTTTTCCATCACCGTGAACTGAAACTCAGTACTCTGTGAGCAATAACATCTTTGTTCTTGTCCTTTTATATTGGTGAGGCCATAGAATGTTTGTCCTTTTGAGATTTAGTTCTCTTTGCATTATAACAAATAACCAAATGATAAAATGGTCAAAGGACTTGAGCGGACATTTCACCAAAGAGGGCATTCATATGGACACCAAACACATGAAAAGATGCTCAATGTCATTAACTATCAGAGAGATGAAATTCAAAAATGAGAAAGATTCCATTTCAATCCTGCAAAGGTGACGAAAAGAAGAAATGCCAATGATAATGTGGGGAAACTGGAATTCTTATCCATTACTGGTAGGAAAGTAAAATGGTAGAGGCATTGCAGAAACCACTGTGGAATTTCCTCCAAAAACTAAAACAGAATTATCATATAACCCAGATTTACCATTTCTAATTATATACTCAAAAGACTTGAAATCTGAGATTCAGACAGATAACTGTACACCAATGTTCACTGTAGCACTATTCACAACAGAGAAAAGGTAGAAACAGCCTAAATGCTTATCAATAGATGAACGGATAAACAAACTGCAATGTATATATAAAATGGAACACTTGCTACTCAGGCAATAAGAGAAATGTAGCCTTGATAAACATGCTCGTTATAGATGGAACTTAAGGTGTTACACATGTTTTTTTTTTTCTTATTGTACTTTAAATGAAGATTTACAGAAAAAACTACCTTCTCATTAAACAGTACACATAGTTTTATGACATTGGTTAACAAATCCACAACATGTCAACATGTGCCTTTCTCAACATTGCATCCCCTATTACCAGCTTTCCTTTCCCCTCTCGGATTTGACGGCACTTGGCTTTACTTGGCTTGGCTCACCTTGCAGTCCTTGCCCTTGAGCTGGTGTGCCTCTTTAGTCTTGTTTTGGATTATGGGTGTGTCCAATCACTGGATGAAGGGTGAATCTCAGACTTGACTTTATTATTGAGCTAGAAGTGTATCCTAGGCTCATTCTTGTGGGGTTTCTCTGGTCTGTATCAGGCCACTAAGTTTGGTCTTTTTTTGTGAGTTAAAATTTTGTTCTACATATTTCTCCTGCTCTGTTCAGTACATGCTCTGTTATGATCCCTGTCACGGCAGCTGGTGGCAATAGCTAGTACTATCCAGTTGTGCTGCACTCAGTCCAGTGAGGCTGTGGTAGTTTTGGTTCATAAATCTTTTGGACTAATTTTACCCAGAGTCTTTATTTTTCTTTACTCTCACTTGCTCCCCAAAGGGTAAGACCAGTGGAATACCTTAGATGACCTCTCACAGGATTTTAAGACCTGAGATTCCACTCCCCAAAGTGGGATGCAGAGCATTTTCATAAAAAAAAAAAAACTGTTATGCCAACTTACCCAAATGTCCCCTGAAACTGTGGTGTGGTCCCTGTAACCTTATCCCTGCTATTCTACGCATTGAAATGTTGGTTTACATTTAGGTAACCTTTTAGTTTTTGGTATAGTCCAGCTATGCTGACCTTGCTTTCACTGAGTTTTGTCATTCCCTTCACCTAACCCAATTCTTATCTATTATCTAATTGATGAATAGTCTTCTACTTCCTTCCCTACCCTTGTAACCATCAAAAACTGTTTTCTTCTGTGTTTAAACCTTTTCTTGATTCCTTATAATAGTGGTCTCATACAGTATTTGTCCTTTTACAAGTGACTAATTTCACTCAGATTAATGTCTTCTGGATTCCTTTGTGTTACGAGATGTTTTATCAAGATTATTGTTCTGCATCATCACATAATATTTATTCCATTGTATGAATAGACCATAGTTTTTTATCCATTCATCTGTTGATGAGCACCTAGGTTTATTCCATATTTTTGCTATCATGGAGAGTGCTATGACAAACATTGCTGTGTATGTATCTATTCATGTCACAGCCCTTATTTCTCTAGGATGTATTTCAAGAATTGGGATTGTTGGTGTCTTAGTTATCTACTGTTTCCTTAAGACAAATGTCACAAATAAATGTCTTTAAAAAGATAAACTTTGTCATTGTCCAGTAAGCTAAAAGTCCAAATTCAAGATTTTAGCTCCAATGGAATGCTTTCTCTGTTACCTTTGGAGGAAGGCCCTTGTTGGCAATCTTCCTCTGGACTGGAAGCTTCTGAGACACAAGGACTCCAGTCCTTTCCAAAGCACTTGCTTAGCAGCCTGCACTGCCTCTTGGTTATAGGAGATGTCTCAGTCTCAGCTAGCCTCCCTTTCTTTTATATTCCAAGAAGTTATCCCAAGCTTCCATACAATCCCATGCATTAAGTCCAGCCCCACCAACTCAATTGCTGCCCATCTTCCCTCATTAGCATCACAGAGGCAGTATTTACAGCATACACAATACCTGGAATCATGGCTGGGCAAAATTTCTACACAAACTTTTTTTTGCAACACAATTCAATCCATGACAGATGGATCGTATGGTATTTTCATTTGAAACTTTTAAATAAAGCACTAAATTGATTTCCAGAGTGGTCGTACACTCCTACCAGCAGTGTGGAAGTGTTCCAGTCTCTCCATAGCTTCTCCAAAATATGTTATTTTGTGGGTTTTGGATTAAAAGCTACATTTTTGTGTGTGTGTTTTTCAGATTAATACCAGCCTTTCGGGGGTAAGAAGCTATCTCATTGTTTTGATTTGGAATTCTCTAGTGGCTAATAATTGTGACCATTTCCTCATGTGTCTGTTAGCCACCTGGATGTCTTCTTTAAATTGGTTTGTCTTTGGCTTGTCTTGGTTTTTCCTGTTGAGATTTTTCAGTACTTTGTAGACTACAGAGATTAGAGGCTGATCAGACCCATGACAGCCAAAACTTTTTTCTCAATTTGTAGATAGTCTTTTTATTCTTTTGCTGAAGTCATTGGATGAGCATATGAGTAAGTGATTGATTTGAGGGAGTTCCCAGTCATCTTTTTCCTTCTTCCATTCTTTGTGCCTTGTTAGTAATCTTTTGCAGTCTGTTTATGCCATATATTAAGGTTCTCAGTGTTGTCCCTAGCTTTTCTCTCATAATTTTATATTTAGGTTTCTGATCCAATTGGAGTTAGTTTGGGGGCTTGGTGTGAGATATGAGTCTTATTTCATTCTTTTGCAGATGAATATCTAGTTATGCCAACACCGTTTGTTAAAGGGATTGTCTTTTCCCAAGTTTAAAGTCAGTTGAGCTTTTGTCAAGTATTAGCTGTTGTAGGTGGATCATGTTACATCTGGATTCTCAGATCTGTTCTATTGATATATGTTTTGACTACTGTAGCAGTGTAATAGGTTCTAAAGTGCAGTTGTATGAGGCCTCCTACTTTGTTCTTCTTCAATAATTCTTTACTTATTTGGGATTTCTTCACTTTCTCTGTAAAGTTGGTGATTTGTTTCTCTATCTCATTAAAAACTGCCATTGGTATTTGTGGAGATTGCATTATATCTATAGACTGCTTTGGGTAGACAAGAGACTTTCACAATGTAGAGTCTTCCTGTCCATGAGCAAGGTAGGCTTATGCGCTTATGTAGATCTTTTTTGATTTCTTGCAGTAGAGTCTTACAATTTTCTTTGTATAAGGCTTTTATAGCTCTGGTTAGATTTAATCCTAAGTATATAATTCTTTTGGAGGCTATTGTAAATTATATTGACTCAGTGATTTCCTCTTTGATGTTCTCTTTGTTGCTGTAAAGGATTCCAGTTTATTCTTGTATGTTTATCTTATATCCTGATACTTTGTTAAACTCTTCTATTAGTTCCAGTAGTATTTTCTGTGGCTTCTTTAGAGTTTTCAGCATATAGCATCATATGCTCTGCAAGTGGAGATACTTTCGCTTCTTACTTATCAATTTAGGTGCTTTATTTCTTTACCTTGCCTGATTGCTCTGGCCAGAACCTCCAGCACAATATTGAATAAAAGTTGGGACAAAGTCTATCTTATCTGGTTCCTGTTCTCTAGTGGAATGCATTCAGACCCTGTCCATTTAGGACGATGTTGGCTCAGCTTTGTATACTTTACCTTTATTATGTTGAAGTATTTCCCTTAACTCTTATTTCACTGAGAATTTTTAACATGAATAGGTATTGGACTTTGTCAAATGCATTTTCTACCTGTAATGTTTCTATACTTTGAATTTTGTTAAGTATTGTTTTGTGGTCTAATATGAGGTCAATTCTGGACAATGCTCCATATGCTTTGGAAAAGAGTATATACTTGGCTGCTCCTGGGTTGAGTGTTCTGTTTATATTTATTTAGTCAAGTTGGTTGATTTTGGCATTTAGATCTTTTTTGTCTTTATTGTGGTGTAGTGTTAATTCTGACAATCAAAAGGTTAGCATTTCAAATCCTCCAGGTACTCCTTGGAGATTTTATGGGGAGTTCTACTCTGAGCTATAGGGTCATTAGGAAGAAGAATTGACTCAAAGGCAGTGGTTTTTTCTCTGGTTGTTCTACTCTTCACAGAAAGTTGGTTTGGTGAAGTCTCATAGTGTTATTGTGGAGCTGTCTATTTCTATTTCAATACAGTTGGAGTTTGTTTTAGGTATTTTGTAGCCCTTTTGTTGAGTTTATAAGTATTTAGTATGGACATGTCCTCCTGGAGTATTGAGACTCCAATCATTACATAGTGTCTTTCCTTATTCATTGTGGTAGATTTTTCTTTAAAGTCTATTTTGTCTGAAATTAATATTGCCAATTCTGCTCTTTTTTGATGTTGTTAGCTTGCTATGTATTTTTCCATCCTTTGAGTTTTAGTTGTGTCTTTAAGTCTAAGGTGTGTCTCCTGTAGGCAGCCAGTATGTGCGTCATGTTTTCTTTTTATCCAAGTTGCTACTCTCTGTCTCTTTATCGGTGCATCCAGTGTCATCATTGATAAGTATGAGTTTAGTGCTGTTGTTTTGATGTCTTTTTTGTGCATTATAGACAGTTCCTTTGTTCCATTTAATTTTCTGTGCTAAGTGTTTTTTATGTGTTTCCTTTTCATCTTTCTCAATGTTGGTGGTTTTGTATTTGCTAACACAATATTTTTCTTGCTTTTTATTTTGGTGCATTGTTGTTTTTGTTTTTGTTGTTGTTGTTAGGTGCCATGAAGTTGGTTCTCACTCATAGTGACCCTATGAACAACAGAACGAAACACTGCCCAGTCTTGCACCATGTTCTCAATTGTTTTTATGCTTAAGTCCATTGCTGTGGCCACTGTGTCATCCATCTCTTCAAGGGTCTTCCTATTTTTGCTGACCCTACACTCTATCAAGCACGATGTCCTTCTCCAGGGATTGATCTTTCCTGACAACAAGTTCAAAGTATGTAAGATGCAGTTTTGCCATCTTTGTTTCCAAGGAGCATTCTGGTTGTACTTCTTCCAGAACAGATCTGTTGGTTCTTTTGGCTGTCCATGGTATGCTCAGTGTTCTTCTCCAACATCACAGTTCTTCTTCTGTCTTCTTTGTTCATTGTCCAGCTTTCACATGCATGTGATGCAATTGAAAATACCATGGCTTGGGTCAGGTGGACTTTAGTCTTCAAGGCGACATCTTACTTTTCAGTACTTTAAAGAAATCCTTGGTAGCAGATTTTCCCAATACAATGTTTCTTTTGATTTCTTGACTGTTGTTTCCATGGGTGTCGGTTGTGGACCAAGTAAAATGAAATCCTTGACAACCTCAATCCTTTCTCCATTTTTGACAATATTGCTTATTGGTTCAGTGCGAGGATTTTTGTTTTCTTGATGATGAGGTGCAATCCATACTGAGGGCTGTGGTCCTTGATCTTCGTCAGTAAGTGCTTCATATCTTCTTAACTTCCAGCAGAAAAGGTAATGTCATCTATGTAAGGCAAGTTGTTAATGAGTTGTCTTTCAATCCTGTTGCCTTGTTCTTCTTCACAGAATCCAGCTTCTTGGATTATTTGCTCAGCATATGGACTGACAAGATATGGTAAAAGATATAACCCTGATAGACACCTTTCCTAACTTTAAACTATGCAGTGTCCCCTTGTCTGTTTGCACAACTGCCATTTGATCCATATACAGATTCCTTAAGAGCACAATCAAATGTTCTGGAATTCGCATTCTCTGCAGTGTTAGCCATAATTTATTATGATCCACATGGCTGAATGTTTTTGCATAGTCAATGAAACACAGGTAAATATCTTTGTGGTGCTCTCTGCTTTCAGCCAAGATCCATCCAACATCATTAATGATATCCCTGGTTGTATGTCCTCTTCTGAATCCAGCTTGAATTTCTGGCAGTTCCTTGTCGATATACTGTTGTAGTCACTTTTGAATGATCTTGAGCAAAATTATATTTGCACGTGACATCAACCATTTTGTTCCATAATTTCCACATTCAATTGGATTACCTCTCTTTGGAACAGACATAACTACAGATCTATTTGTTGAATATGTAATTCTTGGCCCACGATTATTTTCTTTCATGGTTTTGCATATGTCATCCCATTACCTTCTTGCCTGCGTGATTCATGCTGAGTAGTCTAAACTTAGTCTTATTGATTCTCTTTGGTAGATAATTTTTTGTTTATCCCTAGCTGTCTTTAAAATTGTCTCCTTATCTTTAGTTTTGGTATTGTAATTTGATTATAATATGTCTTAGTGTCTTTCTTTTGGATTTTATCCAGTGCGGATTTTAATGAGCACCTTGGCTAGATATCTTCTCATGTCTCATGATATCAAGGAAGGTTTCTGTGAGCAAGTCTTTGACAATTCTCTCTGTATTTTCTGTCACCCCCTCCCACCGCATCTGGTACTTAAATAATTTGTACATTATTACTCTTCATAGAGTCCCACATAATTCTTAGTGTTTCTTCATGTTTTTAATATTTTTATCCAATTTTTTCCTTAAATATGCTAGTATCACATGCTTTATTCTTTGTGTCTCTAATTCATCCTTCTATTGTGTCGGTTCCATTCCTTTGACTTTCTATTCAGTTGTCTTATTGTTATTATTTTTGTGAATTTCTAGTTTTGGGTGATGCAGGCTTTCTTGCAGGCTATTCAATTTATCATTGTACTCTCCTGCATTCTGCCTTATCTTCTTCCTGATTTCTAATATTAGTCTAAATATTAGTCTTTTGTATTTTAACACTGGTAAACTCAGTATGTTCTCTTAATCTGGAAAATTTCTTGGTTTGTTGTTTTGAAAGGTTTCTGAAAACATTTTTGTCTGCCTGTTTAAGTGATTTAAAATTAACTCTTGTCTCTGAGCCATCAGTAAGTTTTATTTATTTATTTTATGTTTGACTACTATGTTCTAGGTTCTTATTTTACCTTGTTGTGAAATGTCCAAATAGGCTGGTCATATGTGATAGTTTGGTTATTGGTTCCTTTGGAGTTCCAATGCCTTGTCACCAGGTGGTTAGAGCTGTTACTAGACATAAGAGGCCAAAGGTCTGTTTACTTTTCTTTTTTAAACAATTTTATTGCTCTTTAAGTAAAAGTTTACAATTCAAATCAATTTTACATAGGAAGCCCCCACCACTATGTAACTCTAACTGCTCTTCCCCCACTCCATGACAGTGCATTCCTCCTTTCCACTTGATACTTCCTGTATCCATCCAACCAACTCTTGTCTCCCTCTACCTTCTCATCTCACCTCTGGGCAACACCTGCTCAGACAGCCTCATGTATATATTTAAGGCAAGAAGCACATCTTTTACCCACATCACTCTTTGTTTTATAGTTCAGTCCAGCTTTTCTCTGAAGAGTTTGTTTTTGTACTGGTTTCAGCTCTGGCTAATAAAGAGTCTGGGGGGCATGTCCTCAAGAACCTTTTCAGTTTGATGGGCCATGATCCTCTTTTTTTTAATAGAGTTCTAGTTACACACACACATTTTTCTCACATTGCATCAAGGACTTTATATTATGCTCCCTGTCAGCTCAGTCTTTGGTGGTGGCCAGGCACCATCTAGCTCTTTTGATTTCATGATGATGTAGTCTCTGAATCATACAGCACTTTCTTTCTTTTGGGCTCATGTTTTCCTCGTGGCTTGATTTCTTCCATTCTCCTCTGTTCCAGGTCACTTACTTTTCTTGTATGGATTCATATGAGGTGCCCCTGCAGTCAGTAATCGAATTTGTGGTGCAGGTTATTGCCCACTGTTCTACATTGGCATGGCTGATTGGTGTAGGCATAGGTATCTGGCTGCAGCCACTGAGAAAGGTAGGGGGCTACCAGTCATCCCTGAATGTCTGTGGTATACCCCCTTATGTCTGAATCTAGGTGAAGAAACTGTTTCTGGCTTGAGTTGGTAGCTCAGGGGTATTGGCAGACTTTTCCTCTTTCTCTGAGTTTGTTAAACTGTGCCTTCTCCAAGTCACATGTTGTTAACCATTCTGAATACAAAACCCTTGACAGAGCTACACCAATAAAAGCTAGTGGCTGGGTTATTATTCAGGGAAAACTATCACACCTTTAAATTAACAAGTCCAGTGCTATTTGAAATGACATAGAAAATTATGAAAACCCTCATTTTTTCCAAATTTACACATATTATTAGCCAAGCCAAATGCCATCGAGTCAAATCTAACTCATGGCGACCCTAGAGGCCAGAGTAGAACTGCCCTCTAGAGTATTCAAGGAGTGCCTGGTGGAATTGAACTGCCACATATATTATTAAGCAAATATTAACAGAAAGCTAGCACTAAACAGTACATGAAACCAGCTGTGTGAGCTTAATGATGTTACAGCTATCTGTCCTTTAGTGTGTTTTGGCCTCTATTTTGCATGACCTTTAATTGAGACAAATGTAACAACATTCTAGAAGCAAGATTCTAGTCCATGGTAGACGGTATCAAAAGCAAAACCCATTACCGTCAAGTTAACTCCAACTCACAGACACCTCAAAGGACAGAGCACAACCTTCACACAGGACCACCAAGGAGTAGATGGAAGACTCAAACCAACAAACTTTTGGTCAGCAGCCAAGTTCCTGACCACTGTAACTATCAGGCAGCTGGAAATCCTCCTGTGCCAAGGGTTAGATGTCATTCTGAAAGATGAAGGCTTACACTTCTCGGGATTTTATGCCCTATTCACACAACAGGATTGATATACTCCAAAATGTCTTAAATAAATCCCTATCTAGAATACCTTAAATTTAAATAATAAGAGCCATTTATAAAATTTATTCTGTGACATAGGGCATTACCTTTATCAGTGAAAACCTGCTGTTGATCTTCAGTGAACTGATTATTAAAGTATGGTTTTTGATTGAGATATGAATGAATGAAGTTATGGTAGATGCTTTTGATGATGGACTTGAGTTGAACCCCAGCAGAGCATTTCAGTCTTTGCATTTCTGATTAATAACTGTGCAAAGTTTACCTTAAGTATTCACATACTATTATAATGTATAGAAACCCCGATGGCCTGTTGTTTAGGAGATACAGTTGGTTAGCAGCTCAGATCCACCAGCTACTCCATGGAAACTCCATGAGGCAGTTTTACTCCACCCTGTGGGGCCACCATGTTTTGACAATGGGCTTGGCCCCTTTTTGCTTTCTTTTCATCACACTGTATCTGCTGAGTATTGTAAAATACCTTATAACACTATGCCAATTTTTCAATCAACAAGGTAATTTTAGAAAAATTGGCTGATGAGTTTCAAAGTAGACTTTGGGGGCTTGTCTTAATGCATTGTCAGGGTAGATGTCTTCCCCCCCACCCCTGAATATCAGTGAATGGATGTGAGGCTTAGAATACAGATACAGAGACTCAACTTCAAACCAGTTAAGAGAAAATAGTATAGGGAAACATCCATGAAGAAATTCTGGAGCATTTACTCTCTTTGCTAGAGAGCATTCCATGGAGTTCCAAAGTGAGAGCAAAGAAAAACATTTCTAGGCGGAAATTAATTTAGGCATCAAAGTTAGTTCAGCCCCCAAATCTTATTCCCTCAGTATTGGGACTTTAGGTTGCACTTTAGGCAGACATTTGTCTCTGTTCTTTCCTAAAGATTCAATACAGAAGCAGATGCCCTCTCTGCCTCTGAGGCAGTAACTTCATTGCCGTCAGCTGAGAGGTTGAAGGATATTTTCTCTATCTGTGTTCCCTGAGCTGTTGGGGTTGTGCTTTCTGGTCATATAACAGGGGAAGCAGTGAGTTCATTATGATAATAGGGACCAGGTGATTATAAACCAAACTGGAGAAACCTATGCCTGTCACTTGCCTTTGGTGCTCCATATTCTTGTCATAAGCATTGAATTAACACAATTCTTAAAATCCTCTTTTGATGAGTTTTATTCCAAAATCTCCACTTTCAAGATGTCTGCATCCTCAGAGTGATCCACTTGTGTTTTCTTTTGTTCCTTTTGCTTGCCATCACCCGTACCCCAAATGTCTGGGTTGCTGGAGATGCTGAGATATGTGAGAAGGTATGGACAGGTTACTATATATATTTTTTAAAAGTATATTTTTACACAAATGGAAAGAAACAGAGGCTGCAACAATGGGCTAAAGCATACTAACAATTGTGGGCAGGGCACAGGACTGGGCAATGTTTCATGCTGTTGTACACAGGGTCTCTATGAGTCAAAACCAACTCAAGAACACCTAACAACAGGTCTTGCAAATACTTTGATAGCTCAGTAATCCCAAAGCCATGTGAATGGTTCTTTTAACTGAGGAAAGCTTTTGAGGTCTTTCCAGATCCTAAATAGTCTTTCAAAGGTACATGTCAGTAACTGGACTTTAATTGCCATTATTTCAGTGTTTTTGATTTAGCAGTGAGTTATTGGCAATTAAAAAGTGAATTGTTAAGTCTCTTTCTGTATTTGAACTTATATAAAACTAAACTGTTTTATATATGCCCACCTTTATTATGCAAACCCTGGTGGCATAGTGGGTTAAGTGCAATGTCTGCTAACCAAGAGGTCAGAAGTTCAAATCCGCCAGGCACTCCTTTGGAACTCTATGGGGCAGTTCTGCTCTGACATCTAAGGTTGCTAGGAGTCAGACCAAATTGGACAGCAGTGGAGTGGATATTATGCAAAATCCTGACATGTTTACCTTTTTTTTAATATAATGTCACAGAGAAATACAGCAAAGTCACAAAAAATGTTTAAAATACTAGCGTATGAAGTATAACTTCATCTAAGTATAGCTTCTTCTAATGAGCATTGTAAACACCTTGTTTAATGAAATTTGTGGAGGTTTAGGACATGTAATTAAGTTTCTGAAAAATAAAATTAGTCCTAATATTACACAAGATAGAAATCTTTCCAATCCCTGAAAACATAGGCTTTTTTTTTGTTGTTGTTGTGTTTGCTGTTTGTTTGTTTTCTGTGTGTTTTTTTGTGGGAGGTGGTGGGTTTAAACCACTGGCCTTCCTAGTTGGGTAAGTTTTAGAGCATATCTCTTGGTGTCCATGTGTGAGCTCTGTCGTACTCCACGTGCCAAGTCCCTCTGATCTAACAGTGGTGGTGGGTGATAACTAACATCTGAGTAACTAATGTCTGACAAACACTATGGTAAGCCCTTTACACACACTATGTCTTTTGATGTGTGGAAACAAAGAAACTGAGGCTTAGGGATGTTAAGTATCATAACTGGCATCTCCCAGTAAAGACATGATACAATAAGGGTGTATAGATTGGCCATATAACATTTCAGTTTTCTCAATTTTGCAGTAATTACTGAGTTTCAATTTCCTGTCTATCACTGGCATAGGTCTTCACAGCCTCCTTAGGCATCTGAAATAATCTTTTGTTGGCCCAGCCCTAGTCACTCCCTACCTGGGTCATTCTATCCAAGGCAGATACTACTTTGGTTGCATCACAGAGACTTGGGAAAAGATACACATAGTTGTATAAAAGAATGTAATTAATTAAACTGTGTCCTCCAAATATGTGTTGGATTCCTAACCCCTACACCTATGGATATAATCCCATTGGTGAATAGAGTTTTCTTTGTTATGTTCATCCAACTCCATGGCACCTGCTGGCTGGCTTGTTATGTTAATGAGGATATGTTAATGTAACGTACTTTTAAAACCTATTCACTTTTTTCTGTGTCTTTTATTCTGTGTCTGTTTTGTGGCTCTCTCAACACTATGACAGCACACTCCTCTACACTTGATATTTCATGTGTCTATTCAGCCAGCTCCTGTGGTAATGTACATAACATAAAATTTGCTATTTTAACCATTTTTTAAATGTATGATTCGGGGCATTAATTACACTCACCATGTTGTGCAACCATCACCACTATCCATTTCCCAGAAGTTTTCATCTCCGCAAACAGAAACCTTGTATCCATTAAGGAATAACTCCTCATTCTTTGCTTACCCCATCTCCTGTTACCTGCTAATCTACTTTCTGTGTCTATGCATTTGCCTGTTCTAGATATTTTATGTTAGTGGGCTTATACACTATTTGTTCTTTTGTGTCTGGCTTCTTTCACTCAGCATCACATTCTCAACGTTGATCCATGTTGTGGCATGTGTTGTAACTTCATTTTTGTTTATGATGAATAATATTTCTTTGCTTAGGGTAGACCTCATTTCAAGTGTCCATTCATCTGTGATGGACACTCGGATTGTTTCTACCTGTTGGCTGTTGCAAATAGTGTTGCAGTGAACCTTAGTGTTTTTGTATGTCTCTTTGTGTGTGTATGTTGTTACTGTGCTTTAAGTGAAAGGCTACAATTCAAGTGAGCTTGTTATACAAAAACTTACACATACATTGTTTTGTGACCCTAGTTGTACTCACTGCACTGTGATGGAACACTCCTCTCCACACTGTGTTTCTCTTGTTCATTCACCCAGCTCCTGTTCCCCTCTGCTTTCTCATCTTGCCTCTGAACAGAAGCTGCCTAGTTAGTGTTGATCTACTTGAGGTGAGAAGCAAGCTCTTTACTGGTATTGTTTTATGTTTTATAGTCCAGTCCAATCTTTGTCAGAAGAATTGGCTTCAGAAAGGGCTTTGCTTCTCGGCTAACAGAGAGACCAGAGTCATGGCTTCTTGTAACCCAATCTGCGAGACCACAAGTCTGGTCATTTTACTAGAGTTCAAGTTCTACAAGCCACATTTCTCCCACAGCATCAGGGACTCTAAGTTTTAAGCCCTATCAGGACAGTCATTAGTGGTAGTCAGGCATCCTTTAATTCTTCTGGTTTCATGCTAATGGAGTCTTTGGTTCATGCTGCCCGTTCTGTTTCTTGGCTCACATTTTTCCTATGTTTTTGATGACCTTCATTATGCTTTGATCCAGGTGGGTTGGGACCAAATGATACTTTCCAAATTGCTGTTTGCTAGGTTTTAAGACACTAGACACCACTTACAAAAGGGAGATGCAGAACATTTTCTTAATAAAATTTGTATTGGCAATTGACCTAAGTGTTCCCTGAAATCATGGTCCCTGGACCCCTGTCCCTGCTACTGACTCCCTTGAAGTGTTTGCCTGTATTTAGGAAACTTCTTAGATTTTGTTTTAACCCAACTGAGCTGATTTCTCCTGTATTGTATCCTGTCCTTCACTTCACCTAAATAATTCTTGCTTGCTGTCTAATTAGTGTGTACCCTTTTCCCTTTCTATCTCATCTTATAACCATAAAAGAATGTTTTCTTTTCGTGTTTAAAACTTTGCTTGACTTCTTATAGTGGTCTCATACAGTATTTATCCTTTTATACCTGACTAATTTTACTAAGTACACCTTCCAGATCCCTCCATGTTGTGAGATGTTTCCCAAGTTCATTGTTGTTATCATTATGTAGTACTTAATTGTGTAGATATACTATAATTTGTTTATTCATCCATTGATGGCTGTGTAAATTGATTCCATCTGTTTTGCTATTGTGGATTGTATTGCAAGGAACACTGTTGTGGATATATTTATTCATGTGACAGTTCTTATTTCTCTAGGATATTTTCCAAGGAGTGGGCTGGATCATATGTATTTCTCTTTCTAAATTTTAAAGGAAGCATCAAATCAATTTCCAAAGTAGATGCACCATTACAAAATAGAAAAACAATTGAAAGAGGTAACAAGAACATAAGCTGATATTGTAGTCCTCTACTGCTGTTTTAACAGAAACACTGCTGGCACTGGAGGAAGGTCCTTGTCATCTATCTTCCCAGGGACTGCAAGTTTTTAAGGTGCAGGGACCCCAGTCTTTTCTGAAGGAAGTGCTCAGCTCCAGGTACTACTTTTTGGTGGTATGAGTTCCCCAAATCTCGGCTTGCTTTCCTTTCTTTTTATAGCTCAAGAGACTGCCTCAAGGCATAAAACAGTTTTACACAGTAAGCTCTGTCCCACCAACACAGCAGCACCCATCTACCCTCATTAACTTCATAGAGTCAAAAATTCCAACATGGAGGAACATCACACAATATTAGGAATAATGTCCTAGACAAATTGCTATGGATTTTTTAGGGAACACAATCCAGTCCGTGACATCTCACCCTTTGTTATCTAGAAAAATCACAACTTTGCAACATGTAAAACCCATTGATCCCATTTTAGTGAAAGTATTAAAGTTCAATCCAAAGTTGAGAAAGTTATCTGTTTCTAAAATACAGTTTCTAAAATACAGTAGCAGGCAGAAGTTAGACATTTCCATTACAAATGGGAGAAATCACAGGGAAAGAAGGCATTTAACAGATATCAAGCAAGTTAACAGAACCTATTGTTAGCTCCCAAGGCTTTGAAAAGAATTTTCCATTCTCTGAGACATTTTACACAATGGACCTGCCCCATAAACTCTAGGTATTGACCACCCTCTCCACATTTTGAGTAGAAGACTCCCTGGCCCTGTACTACAGTTCTGCTTTTCATGCCAACTGGGACAGCAACTCTTGCTCCCTCTGCTTCAGACACACAATTTTACAAGTCCATATGAGTGGCAACTCCACAGTTGGTAACATCAGGGGCGATGTCTCCACCCTTTCAAACTGCTGAGGTCATGCACATACCTTTGAGACTGAGATGGCTCAGCTTCCCATACCCTCTGTCTCTTCAGCTTCTGTTTCTTGTGGCATCATGCCCAGGCATTGGGTGGGCCATGGGCAAATGTTCCAAACTTTTGTGCTTCACTGACTCTAGTTCCCAGAAACACCCCCCTCCTCTGGGTAGCCTCCTACACACACAGGGATTCAGATCTCTTCCTCCATAGATCAGCAAGCCTAGCTCCACTGATTTAAGTGCCTGGAGGCACCCCATTCTGTGCACAGGCACTCAGTTCTCTTGCTCTGTGGGTTGGATACAGCACCGTCTCATGTTGCTCTGCTTCTGCTTCTGCTTCTGCCACTAGTCCTCACTGTTGTCTTTCATTATTTGTACCTTCTTTGGTATTAGTGGGTCTCCGCAGTTCCTTCTGAGTCTTCTATCCATTCACAGTTTTAAAACTACTTCCACATTGTAGGTAGTTGTTAGATCAGCACCCTACTCCTGGTACCAAATTATGTTGTGGTCATCTAGTGCTGCTTTAAAGGAAATACAACAAGTGGATGGCTTTAAAAAGAGAAATTTTATTTGTCACAGTCTAGTAAGCTTAAAGTCCACATTCAGGGTGTCAGTTTCAGGGTCAGGCTTTCTCTACTGACAATGGAGGAAGGTCCTTGCCATCAGTCTTCCCCTGGACTGGAAGATTTTGAGGTACAGGAACCCTGGTCCTTTCCAAAGGACATACTCGGCTCCCAGCACTGCTTTTTCATTGCATGAAGTCCCCAAATCTCAGCTTGCCTCCTTTTTTTTTTAAATTATGACTGAGTGAAAATGTATATTCCCATATAAATTTACATGCTCACCTATATGCAGCTTCCACTGCTCTCCTTTCCCAGTGACAGCACACTATTCCTCTCTCTCCATATGTGTCTCATCCTCCGAACAGTCTCCTTTCCTTTCCACTACACCCACTCTCCTTCCTCCAGTCAGAGGTCAGCAGGATGATATCCTATAGATGCATAGAACCACAAAGTGCATCCAATATATGGTCACTCTGCATCGCCAAGTCCAATCCATTCGTGTCCAAAGAATGGGCCTTCATTATGATTTATGGCCAACGGCCGCATCAGGGCCAGGGGCCATGCTCCCAGGGGAACCCCAAAGCCCCTGGACCATCAATTGAGGTCGTTTAGTGGAGAGCTCATGGTGCACCCCTTTTTATTCTTGTGTTGCCAGTGAGATCCAGCTGTGTGAGCTCCATCGTGGATATCACTGGTGATGGCAGGGCACCATCTGGTTCTTGCGGTTCCAAGTCTAGGTAGGCACTAACTCATATGGGTCTCTCTATCTTCTGGGATGTCTTTACCCCGTGTCATTTTGGTCCTCGGTGATCATCCATTCCTGATGAGTTGGGACCATTTGCTGTGCCCTCGGGTGGCAGCTTGGCAGCTTTAAGACCTCAGATGCCACTCACCAATGTGGGGTGCAGAGAATCCTCTTAGCAAAGTGCTAGTTGTGTGAATTGGCCTCGATTTCACCTAAAAGCATGGTCTCCTGCCCCAGCTACTCTGTACTTGCAATATTGGGTTAAGATGGAAGTACTAAAGTTATGCTGAAGTCCACTTAATATTGTTCTTGTGTCTAATGTATGCTATCACCAATTTGACCCAACCAAATTTTTACCAACTACTTAATCTAAGCGCTCACCCCTCGCCCTCCCTCCCTTCTCTCCCTTGCAGCTGTCAAAGAATCTTTTCTTCTATGCATAAGTCTCTTTTTGAGATCTTATCACACGCATCTCATACAATATTTGTCCTTTCATTGCTGGCTACTTTCACTCAACATAAAGTTTTACGGTTGAAACCAGGTTATGAGATGTTTCCTGGAATCATCATTATTCCTTATCATTGCATAGTACTCCATTGAGTATACATACCATAGTTTATCTATCCATTCCTCTGTTGTTGGGCATCTGGGTTGATTACATCTTTTTGCTGTCATGGACTGTGCTGCAATAAACATTCTTGTGCATGTGTTCATTGGTGTGAAAAGCCTTGATTCTGTAGGATATATTCCAAGTAGTGGAATTACTGGGTCAAATGGTATATGTATATCCATTTTTTTAAGGAAGCACCAGATTGCTTTCCAAAGAGGCTGGACCATTTTGCAACCCCATCAGCAGTGCAGAAGAATTCCACTTTCTCCACAGCCTCTCCAGCATTTGTTGTTTTGTGTTTTTTGGATCATGGCCAACCTTGTTGGGGTGAGATAGTATCTCATTGTAGTTTTGATTCAAATTTCTTTAATAACTAAAGATCATGAACATGACTGCATGTGTTTTTTGGCTCCCAGGATCTCCTCTTTAGACAAGTGTGTGTCCATCTCCTTTGCCCATCACTTAATTGGATGACTTATTTTCTTCTTACTGTATTTTGTAATGTCTTATAGATTATGGAGACCAGGCATCAGTCTGACACAGAGTTGTCAAATATTTTTTCCCATCTGTAGGTGGCCTTTTAATTCTATTAATAAAGTCTTTGGATTAGCAAAAGTGTTTGATTCTTAATAGTTCCCATTTATCTACTTTCTCTTCTGTTGATTGTGGTTTGTTTGACAGATTTGGAAGTCTGTCTACATTGTGTGTGAAACCTTCCATTTTTGTTCCTAACTTTTATTGGATGAGCTTTATCGTTTTAGATTTGATATTTAGGTCTTTTATCCAGTTGGAGTTGGTTTTTGTATAAGGTGTAAAATATGGATCTTGTTTCAGTTTCTTGCAGATGGATATCCAATTTTGCCAGCACCATTTGTTGAAGAGACTGTTTTTACCCCAGTTTATTGTCTTTGAGACTTTGTCAAATATCAACTGTTCATAGGCAGATGGTGTCATCTCTGGGGTCTCGATTCTGTTCCATTGATCGATTTGTCTGTTCTTGTACCAGTACCAGGCTGTTTTGACCACTGTGGCCGTGTAATATGTTCTAAGGTTGGGTAATGAGAGACCTCGTAGTGTGTTTTTCTTCTTTTAGTAGTATCTTACTTATCTGGGGCTTCTTTCCTGTCCAAACAAGATTGGTGATTTGTTTCTCCATCTCATTAAAAAATGATACTGGAACTTGTATTGAGATTGCATTATATAAGTAGATTGCTTTGGGTAAAATAGACATTTTCACAGTGTGAAGTCTTCCTATCCATTAGCAGGGTAGGTTTCTCCATGTATCTAAGTCTCTCTTAGTTTCTTGTAGTAAGGGCTTGTAGCTCTCTTTGAAAAGATCTGTTATTTCTCTGGTTAGATTAATTCCTAGGTACTGTATCTTCTTAGGGGATATAGTAAATGGTATTGATTTGATGATTTCTTCATTAACAGTCTCGTTGTTGACATAAAGGAATCTTACTGATTTTCTTACATTTATCTTGTATGCTGAGGCTTTGCTGAACTCTTCTATCAGTTTGAGTAGTTTACTTATAGATTCTTTGGGATTCTCTGCATATGCAATCATGCCATCAACAAACAGGGAGATTTTGACTTGTTTGCCAATTCAGATGCCCTTTATTTCTTGGTCTTGTGTAATAGCCCTGGCTAGAACTTCTAGCACAAAGTTGAATAGGAGAGGTGAGAGTGGGCATTCTTGTCTAGTTTCTGTTCTAAAGGGAAACTCTTTCAGTGTCTCTCCATTCAGGATGACGTAGGCTGTTGGCTTTGTATAAATGACCCTTATGACAGTGAGGAATTTTCCATCTATGCCTATTTTGCTAAGAGTTTTTAGCATGAATGGGTGCTGGACTTTATCAAATGCCTTTTCTGTATCAATGGACAAAATCAGATGATTCTTGTCTTTTGTGATATTTATGTGGTTAATCACATTAATTGTTTTTCTGATGTTGAACCAGCCTTGCATCCCTGGTATGAATTCAACTTGGTCATGATGGATTACTTTTTGGATATGTTGTTGTATTCTGTTGGCAAGAATTTTGTTGAAGAGTTTTGCACCTAGATTCATGAGTGATATCAGTCTGTAGTTCTCCTTTTTGGTTGGGTCTTTCCCTGGCTTTGATATCGGGGTTATGCTGGCTTCATAGAATGAGTTTGGGAGTACTCCATTCCTTTCTATACTGTGAAATAGTGTGAGTAGTATTGGAGATAACTCTTCTCTAAAAGCTTGATAGAATTCTGCAGTGAAGCCATCTCCGCCCAGGCTTTTTTCGGTTTGTAGTGTTTTGATGACATTTTCAATCTTTTCCTTTGTGATGCGTTTATTAAGTTGTTCTGCTTCATGTTGTGATAATTTGGGCAGGTGGTATGAATCAAGGAATTTTTTCATTTCCTCTAGGTTTTCAAATTTGTTAGAGTACAGTCTTTCATAGTGTTCTGTTATGATATTTTTCATTTCTGTTGGATCTGTTGTGACCACTCCCCTCTTGTTTCTAATTTGGGTCGTTTGTTTCCCTTCCTGCTTTTCTTTAAGAAGTTTTGCCAGTGGTTTTTCAATTTTGTTGATCTTTTCATAAAATCTTTTGGTCTTCTCAATTTTTTCAATTGTTCTTCTATTCTCTAATTCATTTAGCTCTGTTCTAATCTTTATGATCTTGTTTCTTCTGGTGCCTGAGGGGTTCCTCTGTTATTCTCTCTCTACTTATTCAAGTGATAGAGTTAGTTCCTTGGTTTCTTTGTTCCTTCCAGATTTGTGCATTTGTGGAGATATACAGACCTCTGAGCACTGCTTTGTTTTTATATTTTAGAACCCATAGGTTCTGGTAGAAAGTGTTTTTCATTCTCATTGGAATCCACGACTTTCTTTATTTCATCCTTGATTTCTTGTATAATCCATGGTTTTTTGAGCAAGATGTTGCTCAGTTTCCAAAGTTCCACTTTCTATCTATGTTTTTTCTGCTATTGACTTCAACTTTTATGGCTTTATGATCTGAGAAGATGCTTTGCAGTAATTCAATGGTATGGATTTGTTGAGAATTGCATTATATCCTAACACATGGTCAATTCTGGAGAATGCTCTATGTGCACTGGAGAAGAAGGTTTAATTGTCTGATGATGGGTAGAAAGTTCTGTTTATATCGATGAGGTTTAATTGGTTAATTGTGACAATAAGGTCTTCTGTATCTTTATTGAGCTTTTTTCTAGATGATCTGTCCACTGTTGAGAGTGGAGTGTTGAAGTCTCCCACTATTATTGTGGAGTAATCGAACTCTTTTTGAGTGTAGTCAGTGTTTCTTCTACGTTTTTAGGTGCTCTGATATACCAAGCCAAGCCAAGTGCTCTGATGTTAGGTACATAAGTATTTAATATAGTTAAGTCTTGCTTGTGTACTGAACCTTTCAGCAATATATAGTGTTCATCTTTGTCCACCATGGTGGATTTTACACTAAAATTGATTCTGTCTGTGATTAGAATTGCCACACCTGCTGTACTTTGTTCATTGTTAGATTGATATATATTCTTCCACCCTTTAATTTTCAGTTTGTTCCTATCTTTAGGTCTCAAGTGAGTTTCTTGTAGACAACATATGAATGGGTCATGTCTTTTGATCCAAGATATCACTCCATGTCTCTTAACTGGAGCATTCAGACCATTCACATTCAATGTAATTATTGATAGACATGTGTTCAGTGCTGCCATTGTGATATGTTTATTTTTATGTTGATGTTTCCTCTGTTGTTCTTATTAGTCTGTTCTGGGACATTCTTTTTGTGAGTTGATTTTTCACCTTTTTTCAGAGCAGTTTTTGTAGTTGTTGAGACTCCTGTGTTATAGTTTTTGAAATGGTATGTTATATCATTGTTGTGCTTTACAGCCGTCCCTATAATCCCCCTTAATAAACTAATAACTTAATAAACTTGCCATCTTCCTCTCCATCTGGAAGGACTATAATGACTGTAGTACATCCCTCTTTTTAATATGCTGGAACCATAGTTTTCATGATAATCACTAGATTGCTTCCTTCATTATTAAAGCTGTGATTGAGTTTGGAGCCTCCCCTAACTGAGTAGAGTTCTGAATAATGTGTCCTTCTGAAATATAAAGTTAGTGGTTTTGTTCTTCTAAGCCAAAGCCAAGAACTTCTTTCAGTATTTCTGGTAGTTTTGGTTTGGTTTTTACAAAGTCTTTGTCTTCCTGTTTATCTGGGAATGTTTTAATTTCATTTTCATATTTGAAAAATAGTTTTGTAGGATCTGTAATTCTTGGGTAAAAGTTCTCCTTCAAGGCTTTGAATGTGTCATGCCGCTGTCTCTGTGCCAGCATGGTTTCTGCTGAGAAATCTGACAAAAGCCTACAGGATTTCCCTCTGAATGTTAGCTTTGCTTTGAGTTTTGCAACCTTTAAGAGTTGCCGCTTATGTTTCATTTTGTTAAGCTTGATTATAATATGTCTTGGAGTCTTTCTTTTGAGATCTACATTGGGTGGCATACAATATGCATCTGAGATATCTATGTTCTCTTCCCTCATGATTTCTGGGAAGTTTTCTGTCAACAGCTCAGCAATGATACTCTCTGTTTTCTCACTTGTCTCCTCCTGTTCAGAGACTCCAATTAATCAAAGGTTGTTCCTCTTAATAGAGTCTCACATGCTTATTAATGCTTCTTCCTTTTTCTTGTTTCTTTTTTCTGATTTCTGCTCATAGACGCTGGCATTAGTAGCTCTGTCTTCTATGTCAGAAATTCTTTCTTCCATTTGTTCCATTCTGTTTTCTTGGCTTTGAATGGAAGAGTCTATGCCTTTGATTTTGTTCTTGATCTGTTGGATTTCAGACTACTGATGTTCCATCAGATCGAATAGCTTACTTAATTTTTCCTTTCATTCTGCTGCATTTTATACAAGGTTTAGAAGGGCTCTGTATATAACCCTTTTGTATTCACCTTCTGATGATTTCAGAAATGTTTCTTCATCTGGAAAACTCCTCGTTCATTCTGTTTGTGAGACTTCTGAAGTCATGGGTGATTTCTTGTATGCCACAAGTGTCTGTTTGGGTCCCATGTGAGTAAGTAGAGGCTGGGAGAGATACTGTGGGGATGGACTGCAGATGTTTCCCTAGGCTGTCTTAAAATGTAAAGCAAAAGGTGTCTGCCCACTTCCCAAGTCAGTCATGTTTTCAGGTGTAGAGTTCCCTCTTCCCAACTGGCAAAGTAAGCACCTCTATATCCTACTCCAGATGATAGAAACCAGTTCAAAATATAGCAACGCAACTGCCCTGTTGGCCTCTGCTGACAGGGCCCAGCCTTAGGTGACAATGTGTAAACTACTGTTTTTCTGGTAGAAAAGTGCTCTCTTGTGGGCAGGCTCTGGCTCCCAAGCTAAGAAATAGGTCCAGCTATGTCCACTATATCTAAGATGGTGGCCCTCCACACAGTCAGCAGATAGAGGGGCTAAAGGTACCGAGAGGTAGTGATTCCTCTGCCTCTGTTGTGGGGCCCCCACTGTAGACAACACTGCGTAAAGTCTACTTTTCTGCCAGTTAAGCGCTGTCATGTTTGCAGGCGCTGGCTCCCAGGCTAAGAATTAGTTCCTGCTAAAATCTCCATATCCAACATGGCATCCTACATACTGGCAGTGATAAAAAGACAGGCCCAAAGTGGCTAGACTAACAGAGTCCTAAGACTGGCTCTCAAAATGTGGCAATTTCACCTGCCTATCTCACCAGTAGTGCACCTGAGACCAGCCACTAGGCAAGACCCAGCTCGACCCACCGGCCAAGACAGAGAAAAAAAAAAGTCAAAATGGTGCTTTTCCCTTCAGTCTGTGAGAGCCAGGGCTAGCCAGGAGTGGGAGTCAGCCAAAGAGAGGATATTTTTCATTCAGTGATATGAAGTACAATTTAACAGCCCTGTGCTGTGTCCTGGGGGCTCACTAGGTGACCAGAAGGCTCTGTTTGATTATCAGTTCAGGTCTTGGTGTCCAGAGGGATATAAGGAGACATGTGCTGAGTTTGCCATCTTGAGTTCACCTCTTCAACTACTCTGCTCCTTTTCTTTTTATATTTCAAGAGACTGCCTTAAAGCACAAAATAGTTTCACACATTAAGCCCTACCCCACCAACACAGCTGTACCCATCTACCCTCATTAACATCATAAAGGTAGGAATTCCAACATGTAGGAACATACATAATACCAGGAATTATGGTCTAGGCAGATTGCTACAGAGTTTTGGGCGAACACAATTCAGCTGTTTTTTGAAAAGATCAACAAAATTGATAAACCTTGGTAAAATTGACAAAATAAAAACGAGAAAAGAGCTTAATAACTTGAATATGAAATAAGACAGGCAATAACAAATAGACTCAACTAAAATTAAAAAAAAATCATAACAAAATATTACAAAAAAGTGTTTTCTAATAAATTTGAAAACCTCGATGTAATTGACCAATTTTTAGAAACATCTGCCTACCTAAACTAATACAAATAGAGGTAAGATAACAAAGTAAACCTATAACAAAAGAAGAGATTGAAAAGGTGATTAAAAAACTCCCAATAACAAAAAGTCCTAGCTCTGTCAGGTTCACTGAAGAATTGTATCAAACTTTCAGAGAGTCAACACTACTATTACCAAAGGTATTCCAGAGCATAGAAAGGATAGGCTACTCTCCAATTCATTCTATGAAGCCAGTATAACCTTGATATGAAAACCAGGTAAAGACACCAAGAAAGAAAATAAAGGAGGGAGAGAAGTGGAGGGAAGGAAGGAGAGAAGTAGGGAGGCAAGAAGGGAAGGAGGGGAGTGAGGCAGGGAAGAAGGGAGGGAGGGGGAAGAAGAGGAAGGGTGGGGGTGGGAAAGAAGGAAGGAAAGAGAGAGAGAAAGAAAGAAAAAAGACATCACAGACTAATATCTCTTGTTAGCTTAGATAAAAATCTTCCACAAACTTCTAGCTAATAGAATTTAACAACATATCAAAAACATAATTCACCATGATGAGGTGGGATTCATACCAGGTATGCAGGGATGATTCAGCATTGTAGATAAAGAATCACTGTAATCAATTGCATAATAAAAGAGATGACAAAACCCAACTGATACAAAAAAGGCAATTTCAACCAACTGGATGTATGCATTTTATTGCTATAAATTGACCTCAGAGCACTGCTTTTGCTATGTTCCAAGAATCTGTTTAGGCTGAATTTTCATTCTCATTTGATTCTGTGAATTTCTTTTTTCTATCTGTCGTTTCTTTTATAACCCACTAGGTTTTGAACTAGGTGTTGTTCAGTTGCTATGTATTTATTTTTCTGCTTGCTTTTTCTGTTATTGATTTCTACTTTTAGGGTTTTAAGATCTAGAAGATGTCTTGCAGTATTTTGGTGCTTTGGATTTTGTTAAGGCTTGCTTTATAGCTAATACATGGTCTACTCTAGAGAATGTTCCATGTGTGTTGAAAAAGAAGATATGCTTGACCACTGTTTTTTGGATTGCTGTTATATATCTAAGAGGTCAAGTTAGTTAATTTAAACACATTTAAATTGTATGTATCTTTACTGACACAATTAAAGCACACTTAAATCCTTTGCATTTTTAGTGAACTTCTTTCTGAATGTTTTGTTCTTCAGTGAAAATAATGTGTTGAAGTATCTTACTATTATTCTGGAGCTATTTCTGTTTTCAAAGCAGTTGGAGTTTGTTTTATGTATTTAGGAGCTCTGTTATTAGGTGAGTAAGTATTTAATATGCTTATATCCTTCTGAGAAATCTTGGTGGTGTAGTGGTTAAGTGCTATGTCTGCTAACCAAAAGATCAGCAGTTCAAATCTGCCTGATGCTCCTTGTAAATTCTATGAGGGCAGTTCTAATTTGTCCTATAGGGTTGCTATGAGTTGGAATTGACTTGAAAGCACTAGGCTGGGGCTGGGGATGTCCTTCCAGTGTGTTGACTGTTTAATCACTATATAACGTCTTTCCTTATCCAGTGTGGTGGATTTTACTTTGACATCTATTTTGTCAGAAATTAACACTGCTACTTCTGCTGTTTTATTTCAATGTTGTTTTCTTAGTATATACTTTTTCCATCCTTTGAGTTTTACTTTGCATCTTTAAGGCGTGTTTTCTTGTAGGAAGCATATAGACAGATTCTGTGTTTTTATCCATTCTGTCTCTTGTCATCTTTTCACTGCTGTTGAAGTTTTATTTGCTAAGATTGTCTTTCTTGTTCTTTATTATGATGTGTAGGATTGTTAATTTCCTTTGTGGTTGTCTTAATGCTTACCCCAGATTTTCTAAATTAAAACCAGTCTTTTATATCCTTGTATCTACAGAAATCAGTCTTTATATCCTTGACTTCCTCACCATATGAAAGATGTATGACTACCTTTTTATTTCTCTTTTATTATAATGTCATGTTTTATGCATTGCCAAAGCCAACTAAGTGCCGTCAGTGTTTTAACTTTGATTTATTTTTCTAATTTCCCTATCTGATTGCTTTCTCTTGCATTCTAGTCTTGGGTTGTTAGCTGATATAACTGGTTTTCTAACCAAAGGAGTCCTGTTAGTATTTTTTGTAATTTTGGTTTGGTTATTGTAGATTCTCTAAACTTATATTTATCTGGAAATGTTCTAATTTCACTACCATTTCTGACAGTTTTGCTGAATATGTAATTCTTGGTTGGTATTTTTCTTCCTTTAAGGCTTTTTATATGTACATAAACATATGTCATCCCATTGCCTTCTTGTCTGCTTGATTTCTGCTGAGTATTCTGAAGTTAATCTGATTGACTTCCCTTTGTGAAATATTTCTTGTCTATTCCTAACTGCTCTTAAAATTTTCTCCATCTTTGGTTTCAGTAAGTTTGTAACATGTCTTCCTGTCTTTCTTTTGGGATTTCTTCTAATATCTACATGTCTTCCATGATGTCAGGGAAGTTTTCTGCTAACTTTCAACAATTGTTTTCTCTGTCATGCCCTCGTGTTCTGACACTCCAGCCACTTGTAAATTAGTCTTCTAATTTACATAGTCTTCTATGCAGTCCCATATAATTCTTAGCATGTCTTAATTTTTTTTAAAAGTTATTTTATCTGATTTTTCCTCAAATGTATTGGTGTGAAGAACTTTACCTCCAGTCTCACTAATTCTGACTTTTATTGCCTCAATTCTGCTCCTTTGATTTTTTAGTGAGTTAACTAATTCTGAAATTTTATTGTTAGTATTCTGAATTTCTATTTACTATCTCTCTCTATGGCTTTTTGCAGCCTGCTTAATTTGTCGTTATGATCTACTGCATTTTTGTCCTATTCCTGATCTCTTGAGGAATTCTGCATATTAAGGATTTGTATTCTGTATTCAATACTCCAGGAAGTTCTCTTCATCTAGATAATTTCTTGACTATTAAGTATGTGAGCCCAGGAGTCCATTTTGCTTTCTCATATGGATTCATGTCTGTTATTCACGCAGTAGGTTACCAAGTATGTGGTGCAAGCTCTCTCCTACAGTCTCAGATGAACAGGGGTGATTGGTTTAGGCACAGCTATCTGGCTGCACACACTGATTAAGGCAGGGTGCTAACAGCACCCATATCTGTGAGGAAAGTGTGTCACTGTTCCTTAGAGTGCAAAGGTGAGTAGGTATTGTTGCCAGACTATGGGTGTCTAGTTCTGTTGACTGTAGTGACTGAGAGGCACCACTTGTTCTTGGACATCTTTCATGGGTGGCTAGGCGGTGTGGGTGTAGCCACCAGTCCTCAGCTCCCTCTGTGGGTAGGCAAAGACTCTGCTAATAGAGAGCACAATGTCAAATGTGAGAAACTGGCCTTTCCAACCATATATCTGACACAGTAAAATTAGCATTCAGATATACGCCCTGTTGTATTGTATGTAGTTGTACTGGGCCCACAAAGGTCTATGTAGGGTGAAAGATATTCAAAGCCCATAGGTCCCTTATACCTGACACTAGGCAAAGGAACTATTTCTACCCTGAGTTTCCAGTTTAGAGACCCAGCAGATTATTTGTTGTTCCTTCTTTGTTAAATTGTTGCCTCTCCGAAGCTGGCAGAATGTCTCAGAGCACATAAGGAGTTCTACTTTTTGAATCATTCTCTGGAGCTGTGTGAGGGGGCAGTTCAGAGTGGGGAGGAGAGTAGGCAAAAGGAAGAAAGGCTTATCCCAAAGGAAAGTTTCGGATCTGTGTGAGGTAGGTTAGACTCAATCTACTTAACTTTTGACTGTCAAATGTGGCTTTTCACTGATTTGGCAGGTGTGAGAGGACTCTCCACTTCTTGGTCTTCCTTGATATGGAAAATACATTCCAAATATCACTGCTCACCTCACCACTTTCTCACTACTTGCAGGGTGCCAATTCATGCTAGCTCCAATCTGTCTGCTCCTTGGTTTCTGTATCTTCTTTCCCTCCCCTATTTCCCTGTCCAGTTTCTCAGCTTTGCCTTTCATGTTCAACAGTCCTAGGATGTCATACAAGGACATCCAGTTAAGTTCATGAACTCATCCTAGAAAAAGTGCTACATACCTGGTGGCTGAATGTCATTGTGGTCACCTTTGAAGTACTCCCCTTGGACTAGACACCAATACCAGTGTGTAGTCCACCTTTCAAAGCAATTTTGGAACTCTTTGTCTGGAATGGCCATCACAGCTGTTGTTGTACTATGCTTGATATCCTGAGTGTCATCAAAATGTCATTCTTTCAATATCTCCTTTGTCTTATGTAAAGAGAAAGTCATCTGGGGCCAGATCAGGTAGGGAGGATGTTCCAGTACAGTTATTTGTTTGCTGGCTAAAAATTCCCACAGAAGCAACTATGCAATTAAGTTCATGGACTTGCCCATTGAAGCTGCGTGCAGTGGCCATTCCAGAAAGAGTTTCAAAGTTGCTTAAAGCGTGAGCTAGGTGCTAGCATCAGTGCATAACTTCCCAAGGGCAGTACGTTGGAGGTGACCATAGTGATAATCAGCTGTGAAGTACATAGCACTTAGAACATTCAAGTTCACAGACTTCATTGTCTGACTTTGTATATAATCAATTGACGAGGTATTTTTTTTTCTTTTGTGAGGAGGGTCTTCATTATAACAGGAAGCATCTGACTACTGCACAATCTTAGCACTTCCCCACTCCAACATATTTATTTTATTTTATTTTTTAAAATTTTTATTTAACATAACTGAGTGAAAATGTACATTCACATGTAAATTTACATGCCCCCCATATGCAGCTTCCACTGCTCTCCCTGTCCAGTGACTGCACACTATTCCTCTCTGCTCCATACATGTCTCATCCTCCTAACAGTCTCCTTTCTCCTCCTCTCCATCCACTTCCCTTCCTCCAGCCAGAGGTCAGCAAGATGATATCCTATAGATGTATAGAACCATAAAGTGCTTCCAATATATGATTACTCTGCATTGCCAAGTCCAATCGATTCCTGTCCAAAGAGTGGACCTTTGTTATAATTTATGGGAACGGGCAGCATCAGGGCCAGGGGCCATGCTCTCAGAGGAACCCCAAAACCGCTGGACCATCAATTGAGGTCTTTAAGTGGAGATCTCATGATGCACCTCTTTTTATTCCTGTGTTGCCAGTGAGACTCCTCTCTGTGAGCTCCGTCACGGCTATGACTGGTGGTGGTTGGGCACCATCCGGTTCTTCAGGTCCCAGGTCGATGTAGGTACCAACTCTTGTGGGTCTCTCTGTCTTCTTGATTGTCTTTACCGCATGCCATTTTGGCCATCGGTGAGCATCCGTTCCTGCTGAGTTGGGACCATTTGGTGTGTCCTCGGATGGTAGCTTGGCAGCTTTTAAGACCCCAGACACCACTCACAAATGTGGGGTGCAGAGAGCTCTCTTAGCAAAACGCTAGTTGTGCCAATTGGCCTGGAATTCGCCTAAGAGCATGGTCCCCCGCCCCCCGCCCCAGCTACTCTATCCTTGCAGTATTCAGTTAAGATGGAAAGACTACTCAAGTTATGCTGAAGTCCACTTAATGTTGTTCTTGTTCATAATGTGTGCTGTCACTGCTTTTTCCCAACTAGATTTCTAGTAACTACCTAAACTAAACCCTACCCCCCTCACACTTCCTCCCTCCCTCCCCTCCCTTGCAACTGTCAAAGAGTCTTTTCTTCTATACACAAGTCTGTTTTTGAGATCTTATCGTAGAGGTCTCATACAATATTTGTCCTTTTGTCGCTGACTACTCTCACTCAACATAATGTCTTCCAGTTGAAACCAGGTTAGGAGATATTTCCTGGAATCATCGTTATTCTTTATCATTGCGTAGTGCTCCATTGAGTATATGTACCACAGTTTACCTATCCATTCTTCTATTGTTGGGCATCTGGGTTGATTCCACCTTTTTTGCTATTGTGGACTGTGCCGCGATAAACATTCTGGTGCATGTGTCCGTTGGTGTGAAAGGCCTTGAATCTGTAGGATATATTCCAAGTAGTGGAATTACTGGGTCAAATGGTATGTCAATATCCATTTTTTTAAGGAAGCGCCAGATTGCCTTCCAAAGAGGCTGGACCATTTTGCAACCCCACCAACAGTGTAGGAGGGTTCCACTTTCTCCACAGCCTCTCCAGCATTTGTTGTTTTGTGTTTTCTGGATCATAGCCAATCTTGTTGGGGTGAGATGGTATCTCATTGTTGTCTTGATTTGAATTTCTTTAACAACTAAAGATCATGAATATGTCCGCATGTGTCTTTTGGCTGCCTGGATCTCCTCTTTAGTGAAGTATCTGTCCATCTCCTTTGCCCATCGCTTAATTGGATGGTTTATCTTCTTGTTATTGGTATTTTGTAGTATCTTATAGATTATGGAGATCAGGCGTCGATCTGACATAGAGTTGCCAAATATTTTTTCCCACTCTGTGGGTGTTCTTTTAATTCTATTAATAAAGTCTTTGGATGAGCAAAAGTGTTTGATTCTTAATAGTTCCCATTTATCTACTTTCTCTTCTGTTGATTGAGGTTTCTTTGACAGATTTTGGAGTCTGTCCTCATTGTGTATTAAAACTTCCATTGTTGTTCCTACCTTTTCTTGGATGAGCTTTATCGTTTTAGGTTTGATATTTAGGTCTTTTATCCAGTTGGAGTTGGTTTTTGTATAAGGTGTAAGATATGGATCTTGATTCAGTTTATTGCAGATGGATAACCAATTTTGCCAGCATCATTTGTTGAAGAGACTGTTTTTACCCCAGTTTAATGTCTTAGGGCCTTTGTCGAATATCAACTGTTCATAGGCAGATGGTGTCATCTCTGGGGTCTCAATTCTGTTCCATTGATCAATCTGTCTGTTCTTGTACCAGTACCAGGCTGTTTTGACCACTGTGGCAGTATAGTATGTTCTAAGGTCGGGTAATGAAAGGCCTTCCAGTGTGTTCTTCTTCTTTAGTAGTACCTTACTTATCCGAACCTTCTTCCCTTTCCAAACAAAATTGGTGATTTGTTTCTCCATCTCATTAAAAAATGATGCTGGAACTTGTATTGGGATTGCATTATATAAATAAATTGCTTTGGGTAAAATAGACATTTTCACAATGTTAAGTCTTCCTATCCATGATCAGAGTAGGTTTCTCCATTTATCTAAGTCTCTCTTAGTTTCTTGTAGTAAGGGCTTGTAGTTCTCTTTGTAAAGGTCTGTTGTTTCTCTGGTTAGATTAATTCCTAGGTACTTTGTCTTCTTAGGGGCTATCACAAATGGTATAGATTTGATAATTTCCTCCTTAACAGCCTCGTTGTTGGTATAAAGGAATCCTACTGATTTACTTATGTTTATCTTGTATCCTGAGACTTTGCTGAACTCTTCTATCAGTTTGAGTAACTTACTTATAGATTCCTTGGGGTTCTCTGCATATACAATCATATCATCTGCAAACAGGGAGATTTTAACTTCCTCTTTGCCAATGCAGATGCCCTTTATTTGTTCCTCTTGTCTAATTGCTCTGGCTAGAACTTCTAGCACAATGTTGAATAGGAGAGGTGACAGTGGGCATCCTTGTCTAGTTCCTGATCTCAGGGGAAAGTCTTTCAGTCTCTCTCCATTCAGGATGATGTGGGCAATTGGCTTTGTATAAATGGCCCTTATTGTGTTGAGGAATTTGCTGTCTATGCCCATTTTGCTAAGAGTTTTTAGCATGAACGGGTGTTGGACTTTATCAAATGCCTTTTCGGCATCAATGGACAAAATCAGGTGATCTTTGTCTTTTGTGTTATTTATGTGGTTAATCACATTAATTGTTTTCCTGATGTTGAACCAGCCTTGCATCCCTGGTATGAATCCCACTTGGTCATGATGGATTATTTTCTTGATATGTTGTTGTATTCTGTTGGCAAGAATTTTGTTGAAGATTTTAGCATCTAAGTTCCTGAGTGATATCGGTCTGTAGTTCTCTGTCTTTGTTGGATCTTTCCCGGGCTTAGGTATCAGGGTTATGCTGGCTTCATAGAATGAGTTTGGGAGTACTTCATCCCTTTCTATACTGTGAAATAGTTTCAATAGTATGGGGGATAATTCTTCTCTAAATGCTTGGTAGAATTCTGCCGTGAAGCCATCTGGGCCCGGACTTTTTTGGGTTGGCAGTGTTTTGATGACCTTTTCAATCTCTTCCTTTGTGATGGGTTTATTAAGTTGTTCTGCTTCACGTTGTGATAATTTGGGTAGGTGGTAGGAGTCAAGGAATTGGTCCATTTCCCCTAGGTTTTCAAATTTGTTAGAGTACTGTCTTTCATAGTATTCTGTTATGATGTTTTTGATTTCTGTTGCATCTGTGGTGACAACTCCCTTCTCATTTCTAATTTGGGTTATTTGTTTCCTTTCCTGCTTTTCTTTAGTAAGTTTAGCCAGTGGTTTATCAATTTTGTTGATCTTTTCAAAAAACCAGCTTTTGGTCTTTTCAATTTTTTCAATTGTTTTCCTATTCTCTAATTCATTTAACTCTGCTCTAATCTTTATGATCTCCATTCTTCCGGTGCCTGAGAGGTTCCTCTGTTGTTCTCTTTCTACTTGTTCAAGCTGTAGAGTTATTTCCTTGATTTGGTTTCTTTCTTCCTTCCCAATGTGTGCATTTATGGAGATAAACAGACCTCTGAGCACTGCTTTGGCTGTATCCCATAGGTTCTGGTAGGAAGTGTTTTCGTTGTCATTGGAATCCATGAATTTCTTTAGATGATCCCTGATTTCCTCTATAACCCATGTTTTTTTGAGCAAGATGTTGTTCAGTTTCTAAGAGTTCCACTTTCTATCTGTTTTTTCCGCTATTGATTTCAACTTTGATGGCTTTATGATCTGAGAAGATGCTTTGCAATAATTCAATGGTATGGATTTTATTGAGCATTGCCTTATGGCCTATTATGTGGTCAATTCTGGAGAATGTTCCATGTGCACTGGAGAAGAAGGTGTAGTTGTCTGCTGATGGGTGGAAAGTTCTGTATATATCAATGAGCTTTAGTTGGTTCATTGTGTCAATGAGGTCTTCTGTATCTTTACTGAGCTTTTTTCTAAATGATCTGTCTAGTAATCAGAGTGGAGTGTTAAAGTCTCCCACTATTGTTGTGGAGTCATCTAACCCTCTTTTGAGTGTAGTCAGTGTTTCTTCGACATATTTAGGTGCTCTGACATTAGGTGCATAAATGTTTAATGTAGTTAAGTCTTGCTTGTGTACTGAACCTCTCAGCAATAAATAGTGTCCATCTTTGTCCACGATGGTGGATTTGACATTAAAGTTGATTTTGTCTGAGATTAGAATTGCCGCCTCTGCTCTTCTTTGTTCATTGTTAGCTTGATATATATTCTTCCATCCTTAATTTTCAGTTTGTTCCTGTCTTTAGGTCTCAAGTGAGTTTCTTGTAGACAACATATGGATGGGTCATGTCTTTTGATCCAAAATGACACTCGGTGTCTCTTTACTGGAGCATTCAGTCCATTCACATTCAATGTAATTATTGATAGGTATGTGTTCACTGCTGCCATTGTGATATGTTTATTTTTATGTTGATGTTTTCTCTGTTTTCTTATTAGTCTGTTCTGAGACACTCTTTTTTGTGAGTTGATTTTTCATCTTTTTCAGAGCTGGTTTTATAGTTGTTGAGACTCGTGTGTTAGATTTCTTGAAATGGTATGATACATCTTTGTTGTGCTTTACAGCTGCCCCTATAAACCCCCTTAATAAACTATTTATAAACCCAATTTTAATTACTACCAGTCTGGTCATCTTTCTCTCCATCTGGAAGGACTGTAACGACTGTAGTACATCCCTCTTTTATTATGATGACACCATAGTTTTCGTGATGATCACTGGATTGCTTCTTTCCAAATCAAAGCTGTGATTTACTTTGGAACCTTCCCTAAATGATTATTGAGTAGTGTGTCGTTCTAAAATATAAAGTTAGTAGTTTTGTTTTTCTAAGCCAAAGCCAAGGACTTCTTTCAGTATTTCTTGTAGTTTGGGTTTGGGTTTTACAAAGTCTCTGAGTTTCTGTTTATCTGGAAATGTCTTAATTTCATTTTTGTGTTTGAAAGACAGTTTTGCAGGATATATAATTCTTGGTTGGAAGTTCTTCTCCTTCAAGACTTTGAATGTGTCGTGCCACTGTCTCCATGCCAGCATGGTTTCTGCTGAGAAATCTGACGAGAGCCTACAGGGTTTCCCTCTGCTTGTTAGCTTTGCCTTGAGTCTTGCTGCCTTTAAGAGTTGCTGCTTATGTTTCATTTTGTTAAGCTTGATTATAATATGTCTTGGAGTCTTTCTTTTGAGATCTATGTTGGGTGGCGTACGATATGCATCTGAGATGTCTATATTCTCTTCCTTCATGATTTCTGGGAAGTTTTCTTTCAGCAGCTCAGGAACAATACTCTCTGTGTTCTCAGATGTCTCACCCTGTTCAGGGACTCCAATTAATCGAAGGGTGTTCCTCTTAATAGAGTCCCACATGCTTCTTAATGTTTCTTCATTTTTCTTGTTTCTTTTTTCTGATTTCTGCTCATAGACACTGGCATCAGTAGCTCTGTCTTCCAAGTCAGAAATTCTTTTTTCCATTTGTTCCATTCTGTTTTCTTGGCTTTGCATGGAAGTTTCTATGTCTTTGATTTTCTTCTTGATCTGTTGGATTTCAGAGTACTAGTGTTCCATCAGGTCGAACAACTTGCTTAATTTTTCATTTTGTTCTGCTGCATTTTGTATAAGGTCTAGAAGGGCCCTGTATATAATCATTTTGTATTCACTTCCTGATGCTTTCATAAAAGTTTCTTCATCTGGAAAACTCCTTGGTTGCTTTGTTTGGGAGCCTTCTGAAGCCATGAGTGATTGCTTGTATGCCACAATTGTCTGTTGCTTTTTGGGTCCCATGTGAGTATATAGAGGCTGGAAGAGGTACTGTGAGGATGGATTGCAAATGTTTCTCTAGGCTGTCTTCAAATGTAAAGCAAAAGGTATCTGACCAGTTCACAAGTCAGTTAGGTTTTCAGGTGTAGAGGTCCCTCTTCCCATCTGACAAAGTAAGCGCCACTGTATCCAACCCCAGATGATAACAAACTAGTTCAGAATACAGCACTGCTAGTGCCCTGGTGGCCTCTGCTGACAGGGCCTAGCCTTATCCAACACTGCGTCAAGTACTGGTTTTGTGATAGTAAAGCGCTCTCTTGTTGGCAGGCTCTGGCTCCCAAGCTAAGAATTAGGTCCAGCTGTGGCCACCGTACCCAAGATGGCGTCCTCCACACAGGCAGCAGACAGGGGCTAAAGGTGCCCAGAGGCAGCGATTCCTCTCCTTCTGTTGCAGGGCCCCCAATGTAGGCAGCACTATGCAAAATCACTACTTTTCTGACAGAGAAGCGCTGTACCGTTTGCAGGCTCTGGCTCCCAGGCTAAGAACGAGGTCCCACTAAAATCTCGGTACCAACATGGTGTCCCGCACCCTGACTGCAGAGCTCCGCACAAACCCCGCTGAGGCAGCTACAAAACGAAAGGCTCAAAGTGTCTAGATTAACAGAGTCCCGAGACTGGCTCTCAGAACATGGGAATTTCGCCTGCCTATCCCCCCAGCAGTGTGTCTGAGTCCAGCAGCCAGGCAAGGCCCAGCTCCGCCCGCCAGCCGAGACCGAGGAAAAAAAAATCAGACTGGTGCGTTTACCTTCCGTCCTGAGAGCCGGGGCTAGCGTGGAGCGGGAGTCAGCGAAAGAGAGGAGATTTTTCGCTGAGTGGTATGCAGTCCCAATTAACAGCTCTGTGCCGTGTCCTGCGGCTGATTAGGTGCTCAGAAGGCTCTGTTTGATTGTGAGTTCAGGTCTTTGTTTCGAGAGGGATAGAAAGAGACGTGGGCTTAGTTGGCCATCTTGACTCCGCCCCCCCCAAGTCCTGATTTGCATTTCTTTACTGTTTAATGATCCTGGGCATTCTTCATGTATCTGTTAGCTGCTTGAATGTCTTTTTGTGAAGTGTTTGTTCAAAGCCTTTGCCTGTTTTATAAAAAAATAATTATTATTGGAATTTAGATGAAGGTTTACAAAACACAATACCTTCTCATCAGTTAGCACACATATTGTTTTATAACATTGGTTACTTGTGCCACAACATGCCAAAATTCTCCCCTTCTCCTTTTGAATTCCTTACCACTGGCTTACCTGTCCCCTTCTGTCTTGCCCCTGGGTCAGTGTACCCTATTAGACTCATTTTTTCTATGAGTTTGTTTAATCTTTGGCTTACAAATGCATGGGAGTATGACAACAATCTGTCAGTTTGTCATACTGTGAGGGCTTGTGTGTTGCTGTGATGCTGGAAGTTGTGCCACTGGTATTTCAATACCAGCAGGGTCACCCATGCGGGAACAAGCCTAAGACACACTAGGAAGCACCCAGAAGAATATTTCTGAAAAGAATTAGCCAGGGAGAACTTTAGAATAACAGTAGGACATTGTCTGATATAGTGCTGGAAGATGAGTCCCTCTGTTTAAAAAATACTCAAATATGACTGGGGAAGAGCTGCTTCTTCAAAGTAGAGTCTAGGAAAAGTGGAAATAATCAAAACTGATATTGAATGCATAAAAATTGATATCCCAGGAATTAATAAACTGAAATAAGTTGACATCGGTTCTTCTAAATTGGACAGTCATATAGTATACTATAATAGGAATGACAACTTGAAGAATGGTGGTGTATTCATCACCAAAAAGAACATTTTAAACATTTCAACATTTCCTGAAGTACAATGCTCTCAGTGACAGCATAATATCCACATGCCTACAAAGAAGTTAATACAGCTATTATTCAAAATTATACACAAACCACTAAGGTCAAAGATGAAAAAATTAAAGTTTTTTTTTTTTTTTTTTTTACCGACTTTTGCAGTCTGATACACTGATAATTACTGGCAATTGAAATGCAAAAGCTGGACACAAGGAAAAAGGACCAGCAGTTGGAAAATATGGTTTTTGTGGTAGAAACAATGCCAGAGATTGCATGATTCAATTCTGCAAGACCAATGACTTTTTCATGGTAAATAACCTTTTAGTCCAACATAAATAGTGATTTTTCCAATGGATCTTATCTGATGACTATATCTATAGAAGCAGACAGTGGAAAAGCTCAATATCATCAGCCAGAACAAGGTCAGGGCTGACTGTGGATCAGACTACCAATTATTCATATGCAATTCAAGTTGAAACTGAAGAGAACTAGAGCAATTCTGTGACAGCCAATGTATGACCTTGACTATATCCTTCCTGAATTTGGAGACCATCTGAAGAATACCTTTGATGCATCAAATAATAATGACTGAACCACAGAGGTGCTGTAGAATGACATCAAGGACATCATACATGAAGAAAGCAAGAGGACATTAAGAAAACAGAACAGAAAGAAAAGACCTAAATGGATGTCATTAGAAATTCTTAAACATACTCTTGAACATCAGCAAAAGGAAAAACTACGAAGTAAAAGACTTGAATAGAAGATTTCAAAGTGCAGCTCAAAAACACAAAATGAAGTGTTATGATGACATGTGTCAATACCTATAGATAGAAAACCAAAAGAAGTGAACAGACTCAACATTTCTCAAGCTAAAAGAACTGGAGAAAAAAATTCAAGCCTTGAAGTTCAATACAGAAGGATTCTATAGAGAAAATATTAAATGATGCAGGAAATATCAAAACATAATGATAGCAATACACAAAGTCCCTATACCAAAAAGAATTAGTCAATGCTCGATCATTTCAGGAGGCAACATATGATCAGCAACTGAAGGAAGATGTTCAAGTAGCCCTGAAGTTGCTGGCAAAAACCAAGGCTCCAACTGAGATGTTTCAATAATCAGATGCATCACTGGAAATGCTGACTCATCTATGCCAAAAAATTTGGGAAACAAGTAACCGGCCAAATGACTAGAATAGATCTGTATTTATATCTCTTTCCAAGAAAGGTGATACAACTATGTGTAGAAGTTATCAAACAATGTCATTGATATCACACGGAACCAAATTTTGCTGAAGACAATTCAAAAGTAGCCACAGCAGTGTATCAACAAAAAGTGCCAGAAATTCAAGCCATATTCAGAAAAGGATGTGGAACCAGGGATACCACTGCTGATGTCACAAATAAGACAAAACATAAGAATAACCTGATATTATCAATTAGGGCAGAAAAACATTTAACAAAGTCCAGCACCCATTCATGATAAAAACTCTAAAAAAATTAGAAATAAAAAGGAAATTCCTCAATATAATAAGGACAACTATAGAAACCCAGCAGCTAACATCATCTTAAATGAAGAGAGATTGAAAACATTTCTCTTGAGAAAGGATGCACATTATCATCATTTTTATTCAGCATTGTGCTGGAATTTTTAGCCAGAGTAATTAGACAAGATAAAGAAATAAAGGGCATCCACACTGGAAAGGAAGAAATAAAAATGTCTCCACATCCAAATGATATGATCTTGTACACAGAAAACCCTAAAGAATTCACAAAGAAGCTACTGCAACTAATGACAAGGTCAGCAAAGTACTGGGATATAAGATAAACATAATTAAATCAGTTGAATTCCTTTATACTAACAAATAGATCATCAAAGAAGAAATCAACAAGTTAATACCATTCACAGTTGCCACCCAGAAGATAAAATACTTTGTAATCAATCTAACCATGTAAGTAAAAGACCTATACAAAGAAAATAGCAAGATTCTACTCCAAGAGACCAAAAGAGAACTGTATGTTCATAGATAGGAAAACTTAACATAGCGAAAATGTCTATTCTTCTCAAATCTGTCTATAGATACACTGCAACTCAATACAAACTCTCACGTCATTTTTTAATGAAATGAAGAAACAAATCACTAACTTCAATGGAAAGAGAACAAGCCCTAAATAAGCAAGGCATTACAGAAGAAGAGCAAAGCGGAAGTCCTCATACTACCTGCCCTGAGAATATATTACACTGCCATGTTAGTCAAAACAGCCTGATACTGGTACAGACATAGATACATAATTCAGTGAAACAGGATTGAGAACCCAAATATAACTCCATCCACCTATGAGCAGCTAATATTAGACAAAGCCCTAAGGTCTGTGACCTGGGGAAAAAAGTCTCTTCAGCAAATGGTATTGGCAAAACTGAATATCTATTTTCAGAAAAAAAAAAACAAAAAAACAAGATACCTGTCTCACATCATACACAAAAACTAAGTCTAAATGGGTCATAGAGCTAAGTATAAAATCTAAAACAATAAGGATCTTGGAAGAAAAATTAGGGAAAACACTAAGAGCCCTAATACATAGCATAAACAAATTACAAAATATTACACACAATGCACAAACATCGGAACAGAAAATAGATAAATGGGATCTCCTAAAAATCAGCCACTTATGCTCATCCAAAGACTTCATCAAGAGAACAAAAAGACCACCTACAAACTGGGGAAAAAAAATTGGCAACCAAGAATCTGATCAGCATCTAATCTCCGTAATCTGTAGGGTACTATAAAACCACAAGGAAAAAAAAAAAACTCGATCAAAAATGGTAAAAAGATATGAGCAGGGACTTCACCAAAGAACACATCCAAGCTGCTAACAAACATAAAGAAATGTTCACAATTATTAGCTAGTAGAGAAATCCAGTCAAAACTACAATGAGATATCATCTCACCCCAACAAGACTGACATTAATCCAAAAAACACAAAACAACAAATATTGGAGATGTTCTGGAGAGACTGGAACTCTCCTATACTGCTGGTGGAACACAAAATGGTACAACCACTTTGGAAATTGATTTGGCACTTTCTTAAAAAGCTAGAAATAGTCATATCATATGATCCAGCAATCCCACTGCCTGGAGTATATCTTAGAAAAATGAGGGCTATCACACAAGTAGATATGTGCACAACAATGCTTATTGCAGCACTGTCCACAATAGCAAAATTATGGACTCAATTTAGGTGCCCATCAACAGATGAATGGATTAACGACTATGGAATTGTCATACAATGGAATACTGCACAATGATAAAGAACAACTACAATCTTGGGAAACACCTGAAAACATATGTCATCTGGAAGACATTATGCTGAGTGAAATCAGTCAGTCATAAGAGGACAAATACTGTATGAAACTGTTAATATGACTAAAAATTGGACTAAGCACTGATGAAAATAATCAGTTTATTATCGGGGGGAGGAAGGAAAACAGAGATTCATAAGTTAGATAGTAGATGGCAACTGGGTTAACTGAAGGAAGTAACAGCAGGCAGGAAAAGGGAGACCAATAAATATTGCTGGTGTATACCAAGATCTAAAAATTTTCCTAAATAAAACCCAACACTTCGGAGGTCAGAGTAGCAGGAGCGAGGCTCTGGGGACCAGGATGTGGGGGGACTTCTAAGTCAACTGGCATAAGTAAATTTTTTTTTTTTTTGGTAAGAGAACAGTCTACATCCCAATTCGGTGAGTGGCGTCTGGGGTCTTAAATACTACTAACAAGCAGCTGTCTTAGGAGTGTCAGTTGATACCAGTCCAGCTGAAACAGAGGAGAATTAAGAACTTCAGAGACAAGAGGAAAATGTGAGCCCAGGAGACAGAAGGAGCAAAATGATCCAGAGAATACACCAGCATTAAACCAGAAGAACCAGATGGTGCCTGGCCACCACCAATGCCTGCCTTGATAGGCAATACAATGCCGACTCCCTAATATGTTGTTGTTAAGTGCCATCGAGTTGGTGACCCTATGCACAACAGAATGAAACACTACCCAGTCTTGCACCATGTCCACAATTGTTTTTATGCTTAAGCCCATTGTTGTGGCCACTGTGTCAATCCATCTCATTGAGAGTGTTCCTCTTTTTTGCTTACCCTCCACTCAACCAAGTTTGATATCCTTCTTCATGGACTCCTTCCTGACAACATGTCCAAAGTATGTAAGATGCAGTCTTGATCTCTTTGCTTCCAAGGAGCACTCTGGTTGTACTTCTTCCAGAACAGATCTGTTGGTTCTTTTGGTGGCCCATGGTACATTCACCATTCTCCAACACCACAATTCAATTCTTCTTCTGTCTTCTTTGTTCATTGTCCAGCTTCTGTATGCATATGATGCAACTGAAAATACCGTGGCTTGGCTCAGGCGCACTATCGTCTTCAAGGTGACATCTTTACTTTTCAATAGTTTAAAGAGATCCTTGGCAGCAGATTTTCCTAATGCAATGTTTCTTTTGATTTCTTGATGGCTGCTTCCATGGATGTTGATTGTGGACCCAAGTAAAATGAAATCCTCGACAACCTCATTCTTTTCTCCATTTATTGTGGTGTTGCTTACTGGTCTAGTTGTGAGGATTTTTGCTTTCTTGATGTTGAGGTGCAGTCTATACTGAAGGCTGTGGTACTTGATCTTCTTCAGTAAGTGTTTCAAATCTTCTTCACTTCCATCAAGTCAGACAGTGTCATCTGTATAATGCAGGTTGTTAATGAGTCATCCTGCAATCTTGATGCCTTGTTCTTCATATAATCTAGCTTCTCAGATTATTTGTTCAGCATACAGATTGAAAAGGTATGGTGAAAGGATACAACCCTAACAAACACCTTTCCTTACTTTAAACCACGCGGTGTCCTCTTGTTCTGTTCACATGACTGTGTCTTGATCCATATATAGATTCCTTAAGAGCACAATTAGGTGTTCTGGAATTTCCATCTTTTGCAGCATTAGCCATAATTTAGTATGATCCGTACAGTCAAATGCTTTTGTGTAGTCAATGAAACTCAGAGAAACATCTTTCTGGTCCTCTCTGCTTTCAGCCAAGATTCATTTGACATTAGCAACAATATCCCTGTTCCACATCCTCTTCTGAATCCAGTTTGAATTTCTGGCAGTTCTTTGTCAGTATACTATTGCAGTCACTTTTGAATGATCTTGAGTAAAATTTTACCTGAATGTGGTATTAATGATATTGTTCATTAATTTCTACATGCAATTGGATCACTTTTCTTTGGAATAGACATAAATATGGATATCTTAGAGTCAGTTGCCCAGGTAGCTGTCCTCCAAATTTCTTATCATACATGAGCTGGCGCTTCCAGTGTTGCATCTCTTTGTTGAAATACCTCAATTGATATTCCATCAATTCCTGGAGGCTTATTGTTTGCCAATGCCTTAATGCAGTTTTGACTTCTTCCTTCAGTACCATCAGTTCCCAATCATATGCTACCTCTTCAAATTGCTGAACGTTGGTCAGTTCTTTCTTATATAATGTCTCTGTGTATTTGTTCCATTTTCTTTTGATTCTCTCTGAGTCATTTAACATTTTCCCTGCAGAATCCTTCACTATTACAATTCAAAACTTGGATTTTTTCTTCAGTTCTTTCAGCTTGAGAAATGCAGAATATATTCTTCCCTTCTGGTTTCCCTGGCATAGAGGAAGGAAAATAAGCATTCAGATCTAGAGTTCTGTTAAAAGGCCAAACCGGATGTTCTGACAGGTTGTAAGGTTACCTAAGATCATCTCCCCTGGTCTTGCTCCTAGTCAAGAACTGAAACCAGTGCCAAAGACAAATCTTCAGACAAAATTGGACTGAACTGTAACACATGTGGCTGTCAGAGCAATTCCCCTATAGTAACAAAATAGGAGAGTGGAAAGGAGGGGACAGGAGTTGGTTGAATGAATATGGAAGGCACAGGATGTAAAAGAAGGCTGTACTATCACATGGTTGGAAGAGAAGTTAAAATTGCATAGGGGTGTCTGTATGGGGTTCTGTGCAACAAATAGACTTAGATTGTAAACTTTCACTTAATCACAATAAATTTTTTTAAAAAAGATAAACATAAACAAATCAGTGGGATTCCTTTATACCAACAAACAGACCATCAAAGAGGAAATCTCCAAATTACAACAATATACAATAGCTCCCAAGAAGATAAAATACCTAGGAAGAAATTTAATCAGAGATGTGAAAGACCTATACAAAGCAAATTACTCTACTGCAATAAACTGAAAGACATATACATATGTGGAGAAAATGACCTTATTTGTGAATAGGAATAGTTAACATCATGAAAATATCTGTTCTTCTAAAAGCCATCAACAGATATAATACAATTCTGACACAAAATTCCAATGTCATTTTTTACTGAGATGGACAAATGTATCAGTACTGTCATACAGAAAAGGAAGACACCCTGGATAAGTAAAGCACTGCTGAAGAAGAACAAAGTGAGTGGTCTCATATTTCCTACACTTAGAACCTGTTAAATTGTCATGTTAATCAAAACAGCCTGGTACCAGTACAAAAAACAGATACACAAACCAATGGAACAGAATAGAGAATCCACATAGATAATCCCATCCACCTTTGAACAGCTTATATTTCACAAAGGCCCAACGTCTGTGAACTGGGGGAAAAAAAGTTTCTTTAACAAATGCTGATGGCAAAACTGGATATCCATCTGTAAAACAAATGAAACAAGATCCATATTTCACACCATGGACAAAAGCTAACTGAAAACAGATCAAAGACTTACATATAAAAATCTAAAACAACAAAGATTGTGGAAGAAAAAAAAATGATACAATGCTGGAAGCCCTAATGCACGACGTAAACAGACTACAAAATATTATGAACAGATCACAAACACCAGAGGAGAAAATAGATAAATGGGAATTCCTAAAAATCAAACACTTAGGCTCTTCCAAAAAATTTACCAAAAGAGTAAAAGACTACATACATACTGAGGAACAGTGTTTGTCCACCATGAATTGATCAGCATATAATCTCCATAAACAAGGTACTTCAAAACCGTAAGAATAAAAAGACAGATCACTCAATTAAAAAATGGACAAAGGATATGAACAGATACGTCAACAAAGAAGACATCCAGGCAGCTAATATACACTTGAAGAAAAACTCATGATCATTAGTCATTAGATAAAACCAAATAAAAATTACAATGAGATACCATCTTGTCCCAGTGAGGCTGGCATTAACCCCCAAAATACAAAACAACAAAATGCTGGAGAAGCTGTGGAGATACTGGAACCCTTTTACACTGCTGGTGGAAATGTAAAATGGTATACCCAGTTTGGAAAATGGTTTGGTGATTTCTTCAAAAAACTAGAGATGTAAATACCACATGATCCAGAAATCCCACTGCTTGTATCATATCCTAGAGAAATAAAAGCTCTCACATGAACACATACATGCACACCAATGTTTATTGCAGCATTATCCACTATAGCAAACAGATGGACTCAACCTAGGGGCCCACCAATAGATGAATGGATAAAAACAAACTATAGTATAGTCACACAATGAAATACTAATGTAATGATAAAGAATGACAGTCTTGGGAAACACCTTATAATATGGAGTCATCTGGGAGACATTAATCAGTCTCAAAAGTACAAATACTGGGCGGAGTCAACATGGCAGACTAAGCACACATCTCATTATATCCCTCTGGAAACCAAGATCTGACCTGATAATCAGACAGAGCCTCCTGATCACCTAGTGAGCCCACAGGGCTGTTAAATTGGACTTCATAGCACTGAACAAAAAAACCTCCTGTCTTTCACTGACTCCCACTTCTGGCTAGCCCTGGCTCTCACAGAAGGTTAATGCACCATTTTGATTTTTTTTTTCTCTGTCTTGGCTGGCAGGCGGAGCTGGGTCTTGCCTAGTAGCTAGACTCAGACACACTGCTGGGGGGATAGGCAGGTGAAATTCCCATATTTTGAGAGCCAGACTTAGGACTCTTTTAATCTAGCCACCTTGGGCCTGTCATTTTATCACTGCCACAGCATGGTTGGTACAGAACTGCACTGCCAGTGTGTAGGATGCCATGTTGGATACGGAGATTTTAGTGGGACCTAATTCTTTTGGCAGCACCTGCAAACAAGACAGTGCTTCTCTGACAGAAAAGCAGTAGCTTACACAGTGTGGCCTGCAGTGGGGGCCCAGCAACAGAGGGAGAGGAATCACTACCTTTCGGCACCTTTAGCCCCTCTATCTGCTGACCATGTGGAGGGCACCATCTTAGATATGGTGGCGACAGCTAGACCTATTTCTTAGCTTGGGAGCCAAAGCCTGCTCACAGAAGAGTGCTTTTCTACCAGAAAAGCAGTAGTTTACACATTGTCGCCTAAGACTGAGCCCTGTCAGCAGAGGTGAACAGGGCAGTAGCATTGCTGTAGTTTGAACTAGTTTGTCTCATCTGGGGTTGGATATAGAGGTACTTACTTTGCCAGCTAGGAAGAGGGAACTCTACACCTGAAAACCTGACTGACTTGGGAAGTGGTCACATACCTTTTGTTTTACACTTAAAGACAGCCTAGAGAAACATCTGCAGTCCATCCCCATAGTATCACTTCCACCCTCTACTTACTCACATGGGACCCAAAAAGCAACAGATACGTGTGGCATACAAGAAATCACGCATGGCTTGGGAAGGCTCCGAAACAAAACAACCAAGGACTTTTCCAGATGAAGAAACTTCTATGAAATCATCAGAAAGTGAATACAAAAGGATTATATACAGAGCCCTTCTAGACCTTATACAAAATGCAGCAGAACAAAAGGAAAAATTAAGCAAGCTGTTCGATCTGATGGAACATCAGTACTCTGAAATCCAACATATCAAGAACAAAATCAAGGACATAGAAACTTCCATTCAAAGCCAAGAAAACAGAATGGAACAAATGGAAAAAAGAATTTCTGACTTGGAAGACAGAGCTACTGATGCCAGCGTCTACAAGCAGAAATCAGAAAAAAGAAACAAGAAAAATGAAGAAGCATTAAGAAGCATGTGGGACTCCATTAGGAGGAACAATCTTCAATTAATTGGAGTCTCTGAAGAGGATGGGACACCTGAGAACACAGAGAATATCATTGCTGAGCTGCTGGTGGAAAACTTTCCAGAAATCATAAAGGAAGAGAATATAGACATCTCAGATATATATCATATGCCAATATAGATCTCAAAAGAAAGACCCCAAGACATATTATAATCAAGAATGAAACATATACAGCAACTCTTAAAGGAAGCAAGAGTCAAAGCAAAGCTAACATTTAGAGGGAAACACGGAAGGCTTTTGTCAGATTTCTCAGCAGAAACCATGCTGGCGTGGAGACAGTGGCATGACATATTCAAAGTGTTGAAGGAGAAAAACTTCCAACCAAGAATTATAGATCCTGCAAAACTATCTTTCAAATATGAAAATGAAATTAAGACATTTCCAGATAAACAGAAACTCAGAGACTTTGTGAAAACCATACTGAAACTACAAGAAATACTGAAGAAGTTCTTGGCTTTGGCTTAGAAGAACAAAACCAGTAACTTTATATTTTAGAACGTCACATTACTCAGAACTCCACTCAGTTAGGGAAAGCTCCAAACTCAATCACAGCTTTAATACTGAAAGAAGCAATCCAGTGATTATCATGAAAACTATGCTGCTAGCATATTAAAAAGAGGGATGTACTACAGTCGTTATAGTCCTTCCAGATGGAGAGGAAGATGACAAGACTAGTAGTAATTAAAATTGGGATTATATATAGTTTATTAAGGGGGATCATAGGGACAGCTGTAAAGCACAACAAAGATGTAACATACCATTTCAAGAACTGTAACACAGGAGTCTCAACAACTACAGAAACCACTCTGAAAAAGGTAAAAAATCAACTCACAAAAAAGAATGTCCCAGAACAGACTAATAAGAACAACAGAGAAAACATCAACACAAAAATAAACATATTACAGTGGCAACACTGAACACATACCTATCAATAATTACATTGAATGTGAATGAATTGAATACTCCAGTAAAGAGACACTGTTTTAGTTAGCTAGGGCTGCTCTAACAGAAATACCACAGAGTGGATGGCTTTAACAAAGAAAGATTTATTCTTACACAGTCCGGTAGGTTGCAAGTCTATATTCAGGGTGTCTGCTCCAGGGAAAGACTTTCCCCTTGTCGGCTCTTGAGGAAAGTCCGGTATTGCATCAGTCTTTGTCCAGGGAGCGTCCTCACGCAAGAACCTCTGGTCTGAACGACGTGCTCTGCTCCCGGTGCTGCTTGCTTGATGGTAGCGAGGTTCTCAAATTGTCCTTGGTTCTTTTTCCTTTTATTCCTTGCAAGCTAAAAGCATTAAGGGTGGGGCAAGCCATACTCCAGGGTAACTTCCCCCATAGAAGGAATTCACAGCCCTACCCTAATCCTTTAACATACAGGTTAGCAAAACCACACAATGGAGGACATTTCCAAGATACTGGGAACCATATCCCAGCCACGTGGCTGCACACATTTTTGGGGGGACACAATTCAAACCATGACAGACACCGAATGACATCTTGGATCAAAAGACATGACCCATCCATATGTTGTCTACAAGAAACTCACTTGAGACTTAAATATAGGAACAAACTGAAAATTCAAGGATGGAAGACTATATATCAAACTAACAATGAACAAAGAAGAGCAGATGTGGCAATTCTAATCTCAGACAAAATCAATTTTAATGTCAAATCCACCATCATGGACACAGTTGGACACTGTTTATTGCTGAAAGGTTCAGTACACAAGCAAGACTTAACTATATTAAATATTTATGCATCTAATATCAGAGCACCTAAATATCTTGAAGAAACACTGACTACACTCAAGAAAGAGTTAGATTACTCCACTATAATAGTGGGAGACTTCAACTCTACACTCTCAAAACTGGACAGAACATCTAGAAAAAGGCTCAGAAAAGATACATAAGACCTTATTGCCACAATTAACCAATTAAATCTCATCGATATGTACAGAACTTTCTACCCATCAGCGGGCAATTACACCTTCTTCTCCAGTGCACATGGAACATTCTCCAGAATTGACCATGTGTTAGGACATAATGCAATTCTCAACAAAATCCATACCATTGAATTACTGCAAAGCATCTTCTCAGATCATAAGGCCATAAAAGTCTAAATCAATGGCAGAAAAAACATAGATAGAAAGTGGAACTCTTGGAAACTGAGCAACATCTTGCTCAAAAACCCGTGGCTTATAGAATAAATCAAGGATGAAATAAAGAAATTCATGGATTTCAATGAGAATGCAAACACTTCCTACCAGAACTTATGGGATACAGCCAAAGCAGTGCTCAAAGGTCTGTTTATCTCCACAAATGCACACATCTGGAAGGAAGAAAGAAACCAAATCAAGGAACTAACACTACCGCTTGAAAAAGTAGAGAGAGAACAACAGAGAAACCCCTCAGGCACCAGAAGAAAACAGATCATAAAGATTAGAGCACAGCTAAATGAATCAGAGAATAGAAGAACAATTGAAAAGAATCTAAAAGACCAAAAGCTGGTTTTATGAACAGATCAACAAAACTGACAAACCACTGACTGAACTTACTAAAGAAAAGCAGGAAAGGAAACAAATAACCCAAATTAGAAACGAGAGGGGAGTGGTCACCACAGATCCAACAGGAATCAGAAATATCATAACAGAATACTATGAAAGACTGTACTCTAACAAATTCGAAAACCTAGAGGACATGGACAAATTCCTTGACTCATACCACCTACCCAAATTATCACAACGTGAAGCAGAACAACTTAATAAACACATCACAAAGGAAGAAATTGAAAATGTCATCAAAACACTGCCTACCAAAAAACGCCTGGGCCTAGATGGCTTCACTGCAGAATTCTACCAAGCTTTTAGAGAAGAGTTATCTCCAATACTACTGACACTATTTCACAGTATAGAAATGGATGGAGTACTCTCAAACTCACTCTATGAAGCCAGCATAACCCTGATACCAAAGCCAGGGAAAGACCCAAACAAAAAGGAGAACTACAGACTGATATCACTCGTGAATCTAGGTGCAAACCTCTTCAACAAAATTCTTGCCAATAGAATATAACAATATATCAAAAAAGTAATCCATCGTGACCAAGTTGGATTCATAACAGGGAAGCAAGGCTGGTTCAACATCAGAGAAACAATTAATGTGATTTACCATGTAAATAGCACAAAAGACAAGAATCACTTGATTTTGTCCACTGATGCAGAAAACGCATTTGATAAAGTCTAACACCCATTCATGCTAAAAACTCTTAGCAAAATTGGCATAGACAGAAAATTCCTCAATGCAGTAAGGGCCATTTATCCAAAGTCAACTGCCTACATCATCCTCAATGGAGAGAGACTGGAAGACTTTCCCTTGAGAACAAGAACTGGAAAAGGATGCCCACTGTCACTTCTCCGACTCAACATTATACCAGAAGTTCTAGCCAGAGCAATTGGACAAGTCCAAAAATAAAGGGCATCTGCATCAGCAAAGAAGACATCAAAAACTCCCTGCTTGCAGATGATATGATTGTATATGCAGAGAATCCCAAAGAATCTATAAGTAAACTACACAAACTGATAGAAGAGTTCAGCAAAGTCTCAGGATACAAGATAAATATAAGAAAATCAGTAGGATTACTTTATACCAACAACGAGACTGTTAACAAAGAAATCATCAAATCAATACCATTTACTATAGCCCCTAAGAAGATAAAGTACCTAGGAATTAATCTAACCAGAGAAATAACAGACCTTTACTAAGAGAACTACAAGCCCCTACTACAAGTAACTAAGGGAGACTTAGATAAATGGAAAAACCTACCCTGCTCATGGATAGGAAGACTTAACATTGTGAAAATGTCTGTTTTACCCAAAGCAATCTACTTGTATAATGCAATCCCAACAAGTTCCAGTGTCATTTTTCAATGAGATGTAGACACAAATCACCAATTTTATTTGGAAAGGGAAGAAGCCCCGGATAAGCAAGGTACTACTGAAGAAGAAGAAGAACACACTGGGAGGCCTCTCATTACCTGACCTTAGAACATACTACACTGCCACAGTGGTCAAACAGCCTGGTACTGGTACAAGAACAGACAGATCAATCAACGGAACAGAATTAAGACCGAAGAGATGACACCATCTGCCTGTGAACAGCTGATATTCGCCAAAGTCTGTGAGACATTAAACTGGCATGAAAACAATATCTTCAACAAATGGTGCTGGCAAAGTTGGATATCTATCTGTAATAAATTGAAACAGGATCCATATCTCACACACCTTATACAAAAACCAACTCCAGCCGGATAAAAGACCTAAATATCAAACCTAAAACGATAAAGCTCACTCAAGAAAAAGGTAGGAACAACAGTGGAAGCTTTAATACACAACATAGACAGACTTCAAAATCTGTCAAACAAACCACAATCAACAGAAGAGAAAATAGATAAATGGGAAATATTAAGAATCAAACACTTTTTGTATCCAAAGACTTTATTAACAGAATTAAAAGGCCACCTACAGAATGGGAAAAAAATATTTGGCAACTCTATGTCAGACCGACACATGATCTCCATAATCTATAAAATACTACAAAATATCAGTAAGAAGATAAATCATCCAATTAAGCGATGGTCAAAGGAGATCGACAGACATTTCACTGAAGAGGAGATACACGCAGCCAAAAAACACATGCAGTCATGTTCATGATCTTTAGTTATTAAAGAAATTCAAGACTACAGTGAGGTGCCATCTCACCCCAACAAGGTTGGCTGTGATCCAAAGAACAGAAAACAACAAATGCTGGAGAGGCTGTGGAGAAAGTGGAACCCTCCTGCACTGTTGGTGGGGTCGCAAAATGGTCCAGCCTCTTTGGAAAGCAATCTGGCACTTCCTTAAAAAAATAGATATAGATTTACCATTTGACCTTGTAATTCCAGTACTTGGAATATATTCTACAGAACCAAGGCCTTTCACACCAAAGGACACATGCACAAGAATGTTTATCGCAGCACAATCCAGGATTGCAAAAAGATGGAGTCAACCCAGATGCCCAACAACAGAGGAATGAATAGGTAAGCTGTGGTATATATACTCAGTGGAGCACTATGCAATGATAAAGAATAATGATTCCAGGAAACATCTTATAATCTGGTTTCAACTGGAAGACATTATGTTGAGTGAAAGTACTCAGCAACAAAAGGACAAATATTGTATAAGAACTCTACGATAAGACCTCAAAAGCAGACTTGTGTATAGAATAAAAGAGTCTTTGACAGCTGCAATGGAGGGGAGGGAGAGAGCACAATGCAGGGAGGGTTTAGATTAGATAGTTGGTGAAAATCTAGTTGGGTGAAATCGGTGATAGAACACATTACAAACAAGAACAATGTTAAGGTGACTTCAGCATAACTTGAATACTCCTTTCATCTTAACCCAATATTGCAAGGACAGAGTAGGTGGGGCAGGGGGCAGGGGACCGTACTCTTAGGTGAAATCGAGGCCATCTGGCACAACTAGTGTTCTGCTAAGAGGGCTCTCTGCATCCTACATTGGTGAGTGGCGTCTGGGGGGGTCTTAAAAGCTGCCAAGCTGCCATCCGAGGGCACAGCAAATGGTCCCAACTCAGCAGGAACGGATGCTCACCGAGGACCAAAATGACATTGGGAAAAGACAACCCAGAAGATAGAGAGATGACCCACATGAGTATGTGCCTACATCGACTTGGGACTGGAAGAACCGGATGGTGCCTGGCCACCACCAGTGATAGCTGCAATGGAGCTCACTAAGTTGAGTCTCACTAGTAACACAAAAATAAAAAGGGTTGTACCCTGAGATCTTCACTAAGAGACCACAATTGATGGCCCAGCGGCTTCGGGGTTCCCCAGGAGCATAGCCTCTGGCCCTGACGCTGCCCTTACCCATAAATCATAACAAAGGTCCACTCTTTGGATGAATGGATTGTTCTGGCGATGCAGAGTGACCATGTATTGGATGCACTTTATGGTACTGTGCATCTATAGGATATCATCCTGCTGACCTCTGGCTGGAGGAAGGAGAGTGGGTGGAGAAGAGGGGAAAGGAGACTGTTGAGAGGATGAAAGATGTATGGAGCAAAGAGGAATAGTGTGCTGTCACCGGGCAGGGAGAGCAGTGGAAGCTGTATATAGGTGGGCATGTAAATTTATATGGGAATGTACATTTTCACTGAGTCATAACAAAAAAAAAAAAAAGAAAGAAAAAAAAGTACAAATACTGTGTGAGACCACTATTATGAGGACTCAAGAAAAGGACTAAGCATAAAAGAAAATAATCTTTGATGGTTACTAGGGAGAGGAGGGTGGGAGACGGGTATTCATAGATTAGACAGTAGACAGGAACTGTGTTAAATGAAGAAGTGACAGCTCACAGTGGAAGGGAGGTCAACACTGCTGAAGTGTACCAAGAGATAAGCACTTTCCTAAATACAACCCAACATCTGGAATACAGGGAGCTCCTGTATTCTAGAATAGTTTTCTCTACTCCACTACATACTATCCATCTGATTTACTCTTGGTAGTCAGGATCAATCACACCAGCCAATATAGTCACTCCCTTCTTTACCTATTGATCCCAAGGCAATAGGATCCAAAGTGACCAGGTAGCAGGGGCTGAGGTCTGGGGATCATGCTTTAGAAGGACATCTATTAGCATAACTAAGTTCTGTGTTTAAGTTCTGCATTCCATTTTTGTGAGTGGAATCTGGAGTCTTAAAAGATAGAAACTATCATCTAAAGGGCATTAATTGGTCTCAGTACACTTGGAGCAGAAGAGAACAAGGTATATCAAAGGCAGGAGGACAATACAAGCCCAGAGACTGAAGGGGCCATATGATCCAAAGTCTACATCCACATGAGACTAAAAGAACTAGATGATGCCCAGCCACCACCAGTGAGTGCCTTTACAGGGAGCACGATGTAGACTCCCTGATGTATCAGGAGAAAAATGGGAGTGCAGATCTAGAATTCTATTATAAGACCAGACTTGGCCTGACATTCAGGGGATCCCGCAAAAGGATGACCACTAGACTCACTGCTAGTCAACAACTAAAACCAGTGCCAAAGACAACTCTTCTAACAAAAATTGGACTGAATTACAAGACATTAGGCTGTTGGAGCAGTTCCTTTACAGATATGAGAAGGGAGAGTGGGGAGCAGGGGAAAGGATTTTGTTGTATGAGTACAGAAAGTACAGTGTTGTTTTAGTCAGCTAGGCTGCTCTAACAGAAATACCACAGAGTGGATGGCTTTAACAAAGAAAGATTTATTCTTACACAGTCCGGTAGGTTGCAAGTCCATATTCAGGGTGTCTGCTCCAGGGAAAGACTTTCCCCTTGTCAGCTCTGGAGGAAAGTCCAGTATTGCATCAGTCTTTGTCCAGGGAGCGTCCTCACGCAAGAACCTCTGGTCTGAAGGATACGCTCTGCTCCCGGTGCTGCTTGCTTGATGGTAGCAAGGTTCTCAAATTGTTCTTTGTTTCTTTTTCCTTTTATTCCTTGCAAGCTAAAAGCATTAAGGGTGAGGCAAGCCATACTTCAGGGAAACTCCCCCTACAGCAGGAATTTACAGCCCCACCTTAATCCTTTAACATGCAGGTTAGCAAAACCACACAATGGAGGACAGTCCCAAGATACTGGGAACCATATCCCAGCCACGTGGCTGCACACATTTTTGGGGGCACACAATTCAAACCATGACAAGTGTGGAAAGGAGGAGTGTGTTGTTACAGAGTTGATAGAGCAGCTAAACTTCATAGAGGTATATATTGGAGGTTTTATATAGCAAATTGACTCGGACTGTAAACTTTTACTTAATCACAATAAAAGAATAAAAAGAACTACCCTCCTCCAACATTCATTCCAAATTACCTTCACAGATAGCAATTACCTTGGCTAGTCATGTTTCTTTGCCTTGTGGAGTACCCCAAACTTTCATTGGTAAGGGCTCTGGGCCATTAGTAGTTATATCAGAATTCAGTTCTCTATTTTCCATTGACTTTAATCACAGAGTGTGGTAGTGCTAAGAGACACCCTATGGGAGCTCCTGTATTCCAGAATAGTGTTCCCTATCTCCACTACATAGTATCAATCTAATTTACTCTTTGTAGTCAGGATCAATCACACCAGCCAATACAGTAACTCTCTTCTTTGCCTATCGATCCCAAGACAATAGGATCCAAAGTGACCAGGTAGCATTCTTAACTTCCAGTTCAATACGATCAGTTATGTCTCTCCAGGTTTACCATTCCTCCCTTCAGAACTAAAAAATCTAGACCCACAGAGGATAGGAAGCAAAAATTTAGTAAGTATGTCACCAGGAGTAACAGTGAGGGGTGTCAATCCTACTTCCATGTATTATAATGATCCATGGATCCATGAATTCTGACTCTGGGAGAAATAGTACCATATATTAGACACTGGTTGAGAGCATTTACAGCCTCCTGGAGAACATTGCCCCAACTCTCCAAGGTACTGTCATCTGTCTGCTGCTGTAATTGTATCTGTAGAAGGCCATTCCATTATTCTACCAAGTTAACTGCTTCAGGATGCTGAATAACCTGGCATGAGCTGTATATTCCCTGAGTATGGGCCCATTGTCACTAACATCTGATTGAAGTGAGTCCCTTGATCTTAGGTGATACTGTGTGGGATGCTGTGATGGTGAATGAGGTATTCTGTAAGTGAAAGGATGGTAGTATGGTGAGGCATTGCCTACAGATAAAGCAAATTCATATCCAGAGTGTCTATTCTAGCAAGAACAAAATAATACCTTTTCTGTGGTGGAAGCTGTCCACTGTAATCTAACTGTCATAAGGATGCTGGCTGATCACCTTGAGGACTACTGCCAAAGAACTCAGTGTTGGTCTCTGTTGCTGGTAGATTGTGCACTAAGCAGTGGCTGTAGCCAAATTAGTTTGGCAAGCAAAAGTCCATGTTGCTGAGTCCATGCACAACCTCTATCCCTGCCACCATTTTGTTTATGAAGTCATTATGCAATAAGGGGAGTGCATCATCCTATCTACTTGATTGTTAAAAACGTCTTCTGCTGAGGTTATCCTTGAACATTCACGTGAGACACAAATATCTTCACCTCTTTAATCAGTTCAGACAGGTCTGTTTACATACCTCTTCCCGATAACTCCTTGTCTCCAATTTCCAACCACATTCCTTACAAGTCCCTGACCACCTAGGGAAACCATTTACCACAACCCATGAATCAGTATACAGTTGCTGATTTGGCCAATTCTCTTCCCAAGCATAGTAAACAACCAGGTTCACTGCTTGAAATTGTATCCATTAAGAGGGTATCGTTTCACGAATGTCTTTCCAAGAGGTTCAGGAAAGGAGAAACACTCCTGTCAAGTTCCACTCTTTCGGTGACAACTGCATATCATACAGAAATACCTGTAAATTATGCACAAATTTTATCTTCTTTAGCCAACTACTCATCAGGAATTCCAAGGAGGCCATGAGTGCATACTGGTAGATAGGAGATAATATGACAGGAGTGGAGCCGAAGGGCATTTGAGTCACTTCTTCTTACTTGTGCCTTCAGAACCTGCTTGGGTCAAATATTGTATATACTGCTTCCATTTAATACCTGAGAGTTGCTGTGCACATCAGACTTTATGATTCTGTGGGCTAGACAACATTTAATTCACAATAAGCAGCTCAGGCCATGCAGAGACTTGGGGCCCACAGTTACACATTTAGTCTCCGCTAAAGCCTGATAACAAGCCAAAAGCTGTTTCCCAAAAGCTGAGTAGTTTTGGGCAGGGATTGATTCCTCTTAAAGGTCTGCCTTGTGAGTCACAAATAAAGACTGTTTTAGTTACCTGGTACTACTCCAACAGAAAATACCACAAGTGGATGGCAAAGAGCAACTGTATTGCCACATTCCAGTAAGCCACAAATCCATTTACAAGTTACAAGTGCATTCCATAAGAGAAATTATCCCAGTCTGTTAAGCTGAGTCCAAATTCAGTGAGAGCATCTCAGCACAGGAACCTCACGTCCAAAGAATGCACTCGCTATCTGTGCTGCCTTGTTGGTGGTATGAGGTTCCCAACTTACTCTGCTCACTTCTCTCCCTTATATTTCACAAGCTGGTAACTTGAGTCCTGCCTCACCAACACAACTGATGTCCATTTTCCCTCATCAACATCACAGAGGCAGGATTTGCAACACATAGGAGGAATAGCACCTTGTTGGGACTCATAGCCAATCAAGTCAGTATATACATTTGGGGGAGGGGGGAGGACACAGTGCAACCCATGACAGGGGCCTACCAAAGACTACAGATAGTTATTTTACCTACCACTAACACTTCCAGTACCATTGGATCAGCCAGATCATGTGACCATAAGTAGCAGAGCCACTTACACAGCAGCCTGAACGCACTGTAGAACCAACTCTTGTTCCAGGCCGAACTCAATACTAATAGATTTTTTTAATCACTTGATATACAGGTTAGAGTAGTACACCAAATTGAGGCATAGACTTTCTCCAAAATCCGAAAGGCCCACTCAGTGTCGTGCATCCTTTTTAGTGACACCAAAAAAAAAAATAAATAAATAAAAATAAAAACCCACTGCTGTCAAGTCGATTCCAACCCATAATGACAGAACAGAGTAGAACTGCCCCATAGAGTTTCCGAGGAGTGTCTGGCAGACTGAAACTGCCAATGTTTTGGTTAGCAGATGTATCATTTAACCACTACACCACCAGGGTTTCTTTTTCAGTGATAGGAAATGCTGAGGTAAAAGGCATATGAACTTTTGTTGGGTTAATTTCCCACTTCAGCACGCAAACGTCATACCAAATCATCTATAGTTATTTATGCTTCTTTCTTGCTATTTCCAATAAGAATAATGTCATCAGTGAAATTGACCAGCCTGACATCTTATGGAAGGGAAATATGATCAAGGTCCCTGTAAAATCAATCGTGACTTAGAGCTAGAGCTGATAAACCTGTGAGGTAGAACATCTTCTAGTGATTCTTTAAAACAGGTGTGGAGAAAAGGGCACTAGCAAGATCAATAGCTACATAGCAGATACCAGAAGATATGTCGATTTACTCAAGCAATGAAAGCACATCTGGCAGTTACATGGAGTCACCAACTGGCTAAGTTTCCTGTACTTCACTGTCATTCTCCAAGATCCTTCTTGTTTTTGCATAGACCAGATAGACTTCAACGGGATGTCGTGGGAATTACCACTCCTGTGTTCTTCAGATGTTCGATAGTGGCACTAATCTCCACATTCAATCTAGAAAAGCAGTGTTTCTTTGGGTCTACAGTTTTTCCAGGTAGGGGAAGTTCTAATGGTTTCCACTTAGTCTTCTTCACAATTGTAGCCCTTAATTCACATATCAGGGATCAAATGTGGGGGGTTTTCCAGTTGCAGAATATGTCTATTCCAATTATGCTTTCTGAAACTTGGAAATCACATATGATGTGTTCAGGGAGCCACTGGACCCATTGTTAGACTGTGTGTCGGTCATTCAGTGCTGGTATAATAGAAATACCACAAGCACATGATTTTAACACAGAAAAATTAGTTCTCTCACAGAATATTAGGCTGCAAGTCCAAATTCAGGGTATCATCTACAGGGAAAGGCTTTTCCTTTCTGTCAGCTCTGGAGGAAGGCCTTTCTCATCAGTCTTTTCCTGGTTGAGATGCTTCTTAGGTGCAGGGACCTCAGTTCCTAAGATATGGTCTGCTTCTAGTCCTGATTTCTTGATGGTATGAGATCTTTCCCTCTCTTTTTGCTTCTTTTTCACTCTATCTTCTGTAAGATGAACAGTGATGCAGACCACACCCAAGGGAAACTCACTTTACATTGTATCAGGGATGTAACTTGAGCAGCGGTGTTATATCACACCCTAATCTTCTGCTACATAATCCATTCTTGCCTCATCAATCAGAGGCAGAGATTAAGATTTAAAATACACAGGAAAATTACAACTGCAAAATGGTGGACAACCACACAATACTGGAAATCATAGCCTAACCAAGTTGACACATATTTAGGGGAGACAAAATTCAATCCATGACACACACTTCACCCTTATGACTCCAAAAATTTATATTCTTGCCACGCATAAAATGCATTCACCCGTTGCATCATAACACAAATCTCAAATGAACTCCAAGTTCAAACTCCAAAAATTGTTCATCTGTAAAGTCTAGAATACAAGTTTTCTGCTTCCAGAGTGTAGTAGTGGAACATGTAGGCACATTTTAGACACTTCCACTATGAATGGGAAAAACTGAAGAGAAACAAGACTTAGGAACCAAACAAGTCAGTCGACCATATTAGATTAGCCCTTCAAGGTTTTGGCAGCTATCCTCTGTTCTCTGAGACCATTTACACCATAGCCCTGCCCTGCAGACTCTAGGTTTTGTCCATCCTCTCTGAATTATGAGTAAAGGCTCACTGACCCTGGGCTTCAGCTCTACCTTTCAAGCTGGGTGGCAAGTCTGCTCCTTCAACCCTAGGCATATCATTATCCTAATCCATCTCAGCAGTGACTCTACCCTTAGAAACACCAGAGGTCATGTCTCCACACTTGGAGACCCTAAAAGTCATGATCATACCCTGTGATATTGAGGTAGCTATGTTTTCTGTGTTCTTTGTCTCTTTGGCTTCATCTGGAAGGCATTCAGTTCTCCTGTTCCATGAGCTCACACCTCACTCTACCAGAAAGCCTTCTGTGCAGAGGCACATGGCTCTCATTCTATGGGTTGTCTCTAGTGCTGTCTTTTACTGGTCTCCTGACTCTGCTGCTGCTGCTTCTCTGCTTCTTCTTCTTATGGTCTGCTCTGGCTCTAGTGTGACAACTCCCCTCATTTACTCCTAAGTCCTCTATCCGCTCACAGTTTCAAAACCTCTTCCACATTTTAGATATCTGTTAGATCAACACCCTACTCCTGCTACCAAATTCTGGTCATGTGTTTGACTGGATTCTCTATGGAAGCAAAACTACTAAAGGATATGTATGTTTATATATATTGAAAGAGAAAAAGAGAGATTTGTATCAAAAAAATGGGATCATGACATTATTACAAAGGCTGGAATGTATCAAGTCCATGGGCCAGATAGAGGCTTCTCCTGGCTCATACAGCAACAGAGACTGGTGAACACAAGATTGGCAGATTAGAGAAAAGGAGCCAGCTGAAGGGCAGAGTAGACGTAAGCCAGGATGTCCACTTGTATTTGGATACAGGTCACGTGTTCAAAGAATTTCAAGTGACTGTCTACCCGTAGCAGATCCCATCATTGGTGTGAAGACATATAAATACTGAGACTCATGGTCCAGCCAAGTTGACACACAATCTTAACCATCACAGAGGAGTTAATGATTTTACTGAAGAGGGTAGCTTTTCAGACAAACATGGAGTAATTTTTTCAAATGGGATTGAGAGAGTTGGTTCTGTTTAGCAGGACTGATCAACAGAATTTAGGACGTCAATGTCCCACCTTCGTGATTATCTGCTCGTATATCCACATCCAAAGTTTCAGCATCCCATTTTTTCCTAATCAGTGTTCTCACTAACTTCAGACACAATTTGAGGTTGGGAATTCAGTTGGTGTTGTAGTTCAAACCCTTAAACTCTGGGTTTGTTTTTTAACAATATTAGCTCCATTAATACAAGAAGTAAGGCTTTCTTTCTAGGCATAAATGGAAAATTGAGGTCATTTGTGCAGTCCTTGACCTGTAACTCTGAAACTCTGAGCTCATCTCTTTCTTTCGTTACTTTGGGTAATGAAATGAGGATCAACCAACCAGCTTCCTTATACTTTTCATTCTTACAAAATTGAAGAAAACTATCAAACATGCACTCACTGAGAGCCTCACCTTTTACAATTACTTGATTTAATGGTGATGATAGCTTGTATATTTCTCTTGCCACCTCATGGTATGGACTAACAATGTCCTCTTTACAACTGGAAGCAGGATCATCAACATGATTGAGACTAACTAAACTAGAGAATAGATTTAAAAAACTCACGCCTACAATTTCATTTCTCCAGAATCACTCTCAGTACCAAGTTTTAGTCTTGGTCCCCCAGGGAAATAAAATCAGTGAAGTGTGTGTATGTATATATGTACATAGAGAGAGAGAGAAAGAAAAAGAGATACATATATGCATATACACATAAATACACACACACATATATGTATGTACACACCCAGAGAGATTTATCTGAAGAAGATGGTTCACTTAGTTGAAAGCTCAGAATTTGCAAGTCTGTGGGTCAGGCTAAAGGCTTCCCACGACTCAGATAGCTACAGAGGCTGATGAACCCCAAATCGGCAGCTCAGAAATTAAGCTACTGGCGCACAGGCTTGGGAGAAAAATAAATCTCAAGATTGGCAGGTAAGCCGTTAGTTAGCTCAAGCCCCAAGAACCAAAGGTCAAGTGATGAGGAGCCAAATGTGAGATCCAGACAGACAGTCTTGCTGGAACATCCAGTATGTACTGGTATTAGGCCACACCCTTATGAAAACTTTCTTTCAACTGATTTGCTGCTCATAGTAGATCTTATCATGGAGTTGATTACATCATCATATAACCACCAAATTGAATAATTATGTAACTGCCAAACTATATATAACTGCTAGCCCACTGAGAATGATGGCCTAGCCACACTGACACACAATCTTAACCATCACAGTAACCTTGTTTTCTAAAAGGTAGACTGAAATTTCCTTTTTTTCTTTATACAACACACAGCCTTTGCTATAACTACTCAGCTCTGCTGTTATCATGGGGCAGTAATCATACACAACACATAATTAAAGAGATGAGGCTGTGTGACAATGAAATTTTTCACAGGAACAGGCTGGCATTCCAATCTTGTTTTAGAGTGCTGTCTAGTTTAAAAGGTATCCAGCTTAACTCTAACCTGTTAGCATACATAATGTCATTTTTCACTCTCAAAACTACCCTGAGTAGATGAGGCTTAATACTATGGTTACACAGGCTGGAACGTCCTTGGCCCACCAGGGAGCTCTCAAAGGGACCTAGCCTCTCCCTTCACATACTCATTGTCTTCAGAGGGTTCATAGGTGCCTAACAAGACAGTCCCTGGTCAAAATGTCTAACAGCCATTCTTTGTGTGCCTCAGATGTGGTAGAGATACAACTCAAGGAGGTTAGTGCTTGAATAAGAAGATAACATCTGGGTCACTCTGTTTATGGAATAGCAAGGACATTCTCCCAAGGCAGACTTACTGAGAAATAGATGGAGAAAATTCTTCAGGGCCCTCACCCATCAGACTATGTCATGGCCCTGGAGAGAGATTGCAAGGTACCCACACAGTCATATATGTTTATAAAATGTGCATGTACATCAGTAAGGCCCTCATCCCATGGCCTCCATGACTTTTGCAGACACTGTTCTAGGTGCTGGGCAGAGCAGTGAACAAAACAGAAGTACAGTCCCCCTGAGGCCTGAAAATAACCTTGCACCCATATATTAGAAGTTATTAAGTGTTATAACAGGGCTTGTTTCCTCTGTGCCACCTGTTATCCCAAATCCTGATTTGTAACAGTGATTTAATAAAGGCTTATAAAATAACATCGATTTGAGCAATTCCATTTATTTAATGTAGACAGAAAAGTTAAATCATGCCATAAGGACAATTTTGAAGTATTACTGAATTGAAGGAATTAGTAAATCAGAGAAATAAAAGTGTGTTAGAAAAGAAACAAACATTATTTTAAAAAGATACACTTGATTACAAAATAAAACAGAAATATGGAAAAGAGGAGATTGAAGGACTAAGACATGATATCATTTGGCTTCAAAGGCAAGAAGACAGAGTAAAGAAACATGAAAAGCAGAAGATTATCACAATAAAAGATTTATTTGAGAATAAGCAACAAATGACTATGTTATTTCTTTTGTTACTTTTTTTTTACAGTAGGGAAAAAATAGCTTTCAATAGCATTGTAAAGCCTGTTACTGCTTAATGAGACTATGTTGCTTCGATTTGCTCTCAGGGACGTTAGCTGCCACTTTTCAAATCACTAGCATAATGTCAGTGGATAATAGGGCTGTCACAATACAAGTCTGAAAGCCACCCCATGCCTCCTATTTTAGTCCTCTAAGGGAAGATTATCTAAAATTAGCACTGAATTATGTCTATACATGCCTCCTGCCTACAAGTACTGACACTAATGGATCTCATGTCACATGGCTGAGAAATAAATGGGTTCTGTAGATCGTAACACACAGGCAACATCCAGGGTCTCCTACATCTGCACAACCTCATCTTTCAAGAGAAAATGGAGGCTTTTGTTTAAAATAGCTAGTTTCTTTCTTTTTTAAGAATTTGTCTTCTGGGTTCAAACCTTCTAAATTTTTTTTAATGGTACTTTAGGTGAAGATTTACAGAACAGACAAGTTTCTCATTAAATAGTGCACGTATTACTTTACAAAACTGATTAACAACATCACAACAGGTCAACACTCTCCCTTCTCTAACTTGAGTTCCTTATTACCACATTTCCTGTCCCCTGCTGCCTTCTAGTCCCTGCCCCTAGGCTGGTGTTCTCCTTTAGTTCTGTTTTAGGGGCCTGTCCAATCTTTGCCTGAAGGGTGAACCTCCGGAGTGACTTCATTACCGAGTTGAAAGGGTATCAAGGGGCCGCTCTCACGGTTTCTCCAGTTTCTATCAGGTCAGAAAGTCTAGTCTTGCTTTGTGAGTTGGAATTTGCTTCTACTTCTTTCAGCTCTGTCTAGGACTCTTTGTTGTGAGCCTTGTCAGGTCAGTCAGTGGTGGTAGCCGCACAGCATCTAGTTGTACTGGATTCACTCTGCTGGAATCCACTGTAGATTTGGTCCATCAGTCATTTGAATTATTCTTTCTTTTGATACTTTACTTTTCTTCATTCTTCTTGCCCCTGAAGGAGTAAGACCAATGGAGTACCCAAGATGGCCACCCACAGGCTTTTAAGGCCCCTGATGTTACTTCCTAAAGTAGAATTTAGAACATTGTCTTTATAAACTGTTATGTCAGTTAAGCCAGAGTTTCCCCTAAACAATGGCCCCCACAGTTCTCCACCAGCAATCTGGTCCCACAGGGAATTTGTATGTGTTTGTGGAGTAACGTGACCTTATCATGCACAAGTTGTGCTGGTTTCCCCAGTGGTGTGTACTGTCTTATCCTTCTTCAATGTTAACACTTATTTTTTGTCAGTTTTCTGTTTTCTCCATCCCCATCCCTACTCCCTGGTAAACATCAAAGGTTGATTCTTTTTATGACTAAAGCTTTTCATGAGTTTTGACAGTAGTAGTCTCATACAATACTTAGGTGACTGATTTATTTCAATCAGCATAATGTCCTCCAGTTACTTCTATGTTAGGAGATGACATTCAATTTTTTTTTATCACTGATAAAAAGTCTGTATTTTCCCTCATTTGATGGACTTTTGGCCCTTGCTAAGTATTAATTGACTGTAGGTGGATGGATTTATATCTGGGTTTTCAATTTTGTTCCATCTGTCACAGTATCTGTCATTGTTTCAGTACCAGTTGGTTTGGTTTATAATTTTTGCCTCTTGTAAACACCATATTGATGGATCCTGTTTTTTTTGTTGTTGTTGCTGTTTTTTGTTTCTTTAGTCCATTCTGTCACTATCTCTTTGTGAGTACAGTTAGGCCATTTACATTTAGGGTAGTATTGATAGTGTGAGTTTATTGCTGTATCTTGTAGATTTTTGTTTGTTTGGTGCTGACGTTTTCTTTTCTTCTTTTACTCTCCAGTGCTGAATTCATTTGGTTTGTGTAGATATTTTTTTGTAAATTTTTTTTATTATTATTATGACTGAGTGAAACTGTACATTCCCATATAAATTTACATGCCCACCTATATGCAGCTTCCACTGCTCTCCCTGCCCAGTGACAGCACACTGTTCCTCTCTGCTCCATGCATGTCTCATCCTCCCAACAGTCTCCTTTCCCCTCCTCTCCACCCACTCTCCTTCCTCCAGCCAGAGGTCAGCAGGATGATATCCTATAGATGCATAGAACCATAAAGTGCATCCAATATATGGTCACTCTGCATCACCAAGTCCTATACATTTGTGTCCAAAGAATGGACCTTAGTTGATTTATGGGCAAGGGCAGCATCAGGACCAGGGGCCATGCTCTCAGGGGAATCCTGAAACCACTGGACCATTAATTGTGGTCTTTTAGTGGAGATCTCAGGGTGCACCCCTTTTTATTCTTGTGTTGCCAGTGAGATTCAACTTAGTGAGCTCCATCAAGGGTATCACTGATGGTGGCTGGGCACCATCCGGTTCTTCCGGTCCCAAGTCTATGTAGGCACCCACTCTTGTGGGTCTCTCTATCTTCTGGGTTGTCTTTTCCCAATGTCATTTTGGTCCTCGGTGAGCATCCGTTCCTGCTGAGTTGGGTCCATTTGCTGTGCCCTCGGATGGAAGCTTGGCAGCTTTTGAGACCCCAGACAGCACTCACCAGTGTGGGGTGCAGAGAGCCCTCTTAGCAGAACACTAGTTGTGCCAATAGGCCTCGATTTCACCTAAGAGCATGGTCCCCTGCCCCCTGCCCCCTTCCTCAGCTACTCTGTCCTTGCAATATTGAGTTAAGATAGAAGGAGTATTCAAGTTATGCTGAAGTCCAATTAATATTGTTCTTGGTTCTAATGTGTGCTATCACTTTGTTTTTATTAAGGCTTTACACTTTCTTTGTTTTGATAAGTAGGTTTGTTAACTTTCTTTGTGGTAGCCTTAATATGTACACTTATCTCCTCAGGTTTGAGCAAATCTATTATTACTTCATATCACCTTGCTTTCACTCCAGTAGAAAGTCCTACACTTGCATCATTTATGCCCTCTTTTTTTGTTCTGAGGTGGTTGTCGTCTACAGATTAACATCTCTAGTCCCCTGTTGTGATTCTTTTAGATTTAGATAGTCTTATCTGGCTAGTACAATCCTGCATCCTACATTTAGGCTGTGGTCTGATGTGTGTTCTCAGACTAACAGACACCTTTCAGTAATTCTTATCAATTTGATTTGGTTTTGACGTATTCCCCTAATTTCTGTTTATCTGAAAATATCCTCATTTCATCATCATATTTGAACAAGAATTTTACAGGATATTTTGTTCCTCATTAGCATTGTTTTCTTTCAAAGTTTTATATATATTATCTCATTGTCTTCTTGCCTGCATGCTTTCTACCAAAGAATCAGAGCTTAATCTTATTGTTTCTCCTCTGTTGGTGGTTTTTGGTTTTTCTTCAGCTGCTTTCAGAATTATTCCTTTGTCCTTGGTTTTAGTGAGTGTCATTTTGATATGCCTTGGTGATTTTCTGTTAGGGTATATTCCATATGAGATTCGTTGAGCTTCTTGGGTGGTCAACTTTTCATATTTAATGATATTAGGGAAGTTTTCTATCAGACATTCTTCAATGACCCTCTCTGCATTTTCTATTTTTTTCCCCATTCTAGAACTCTGATCACTTGCAAATTTTTGCTATTGTGTCCCACATAATGCTCAGTATTTCTTCAATTTTCTTTGTTCTTTTTTTTTTTTTTTTTTCCCTGATTTTCCTCAAACAGAGTTGTATCCAAGTACTTGTATTCAACTTCATGGATCCTGTCTTCTGTCATTACAAACTTACCCTTGAACTCTTCTGGGACACTGTGCATTTCTGACAGTTTATTGTTTATCTTTTGGGTGTCTAACTGTTGTTTTTGTATGATTTGTATTTGTGAATTTGTTTTGGCATTTTCTTCTTGTATTATTTTTATGAATCTTTCCTCTAATTTGTCTTTTCCATGAATTTGTGTATTTTTCCTCATTTTTGCCTGCTTTTTGCTTCAGCTCTTGGAAAGCTCTGAATATGTGAGATTTGACTTTCCTGTAAGGCAATTCTAGTGCTTTTATTCTACTGGAAGGTCATCTGGTCTTTTATTTTGGACATCTACTGGCCCCTAGGGTCGCCATGAGTCGGATCCGACTCGACGGCACTTGGCTTGGCATGGCTACTGCAACCATTCTATCTTGCTTTTTAATGGTTTGATATTGTATTCTGTCTTCAGGCCATACAGTATTTTGTTTACTGATTGTAGATATGTTTGTTTTGTCTTTTTTTTTTATTTTAGTTAGTTATATCAGAGCAGGCAAGTTGTGCATCTTTGTTGCTTGCTTTTCTGTAATCATGATAGTGCAGGTCCAGATGAAGAGGAGGGATTTGGAAGAGGTGTTTGTGGAATGTTCTAGGTCTGACAAGGTAGGCTAGGAATCAGTGCAGGGCAGGCTGAAATAGGCTATGCCTATGCTGCTCATGGGTGTGATGTTTGGCACACAGTGAAAGTAGGTGGGAAGGAAGGGGGAGGATGAGATGTATAGAACTAAGATTGGTACAGGAAAGAAGACAGGTAGGAGTGAGAAACAGGAACCAAAAACAAAAAAAGAAAAGAGTGCTAAGAAACAAAGAAAGGAGGGAGGGAGGGAGGTAGTGGGGGAGGGAGGGAAGGAGGGAAAGAGGGAAAGAAAAAGAGATAAAGAGAGAGAGAAAGAAAAAGAGAGAGAGAGAAAGAAAGGAAGGGAGGAAGAAAAGAGAGAGAGAAAGAGAGAAAGAAAGAGAGAGAGAGAGAGAAGGCAGGCAGGCAGGCAGGCAGGCAGGCAGGCAGGCAGGCAGGCAGGCAGGCAGGCAGGCAGGCAAGGCAAGGCCAGGCCAGGCCAGGCCAGGTCAGGCCCCCAGTGACTCCAGTGATATGGATGACCAGGCTACAGATATGGGTCTTAAACGCCACAGTTTAGCCCAGCTAGAAGGAGTCCCCAACACATGAAAAGAAAAAGAAAATAAACAAACAAAACACAACAAAGCTAAACAAAAGAAACAAAGCCAGAAAAAAAATTCCAAGGATTCCACCAGTATGGCTTTGCTGGCCAGTGTCGTGATTCCCCTGCTGAGCAATGCTTCACAGCTTTTCAAGAAGATGCAAAGATGGTGCACACAGCTAAGTGTTCAAGAGAAAGGAGGTGGAGGTGGTAGGAGGCACAGAAGAAACCAAAAGAAACAGAAAAAAGCAATGCCAGTTATAGAAAAATAGCACTCAGGGAGCTGGCTAGTTGGGGGGTGGAATCTAAAGAGCTTGTGTCAAAGGAGTTTCCTCCGGGATAAAAGACCATGCATGGTGGAAAGCAAAGGAAGCCAAGTTGAGGGGTGGGGGAGAGTTGGTAAAGTATATTTCACTAGTTACAGGGTGATCCGTGTTCTGCTGAGGGTGCTCTTACATGTTTCCTATCTGCTGATCTCCGATGTAGGTGGGACAAATCCAAGCAGTATCACACTACACTTATTGGCTGAGTCATTAAGGCTACCTAAGAGGTGTGGGAGGCAGAAGAGTGGGGGAATGATGAGGGATGTGAAAGAGTGTGTTGCTTGTTATCAGGAGATTTGTCTTCTCAGATTTCTGTGATTCTGCTGTCCTGTGTTCCCTGTCTGCCATCTCTGACAGGTGTCCAAGATGGTGAATTTGATAGAGGACTTCCTCTTGTATCGCTTCTTGCTTTCTGTTCTTTATCAGTGTCTTACTCCATTTGGTGTTTAGTCGAGATGTTTATTTCTTCATTTGACACTTCAGATTCCAATACTGACATTTTTGTGTGTGTGTGTTTTACTTAGTTTTTCAGGTCTTTGCTGTGGAGGGATGGCATGGTGCTTCTGTCTATGGCATCTTGTTCACCAGAGGTCACTCTAAAATGGCTAATTTTTGTCTTCTCGTGCGTGGTAAGGAGTCCAATGATGGCGTCCCTGCAGGCTGAAGATGTGTTCCTGTTATGAGCATGATATCGATGACACGGCCTTTGAAAAAGAAAAAAAAAGAATAATAAAAACAATTTACAATATGTAAATGATACTTTACATTGCAAAGAATTAGGTAATTGTCCTGAAGCAAAACTTCCATGAACAGTAATAACACTATTTATAGATTAAATAATCCTAAAATCTAGTAAGATAATTGAAGCATTTCCCTTTTTTGTAAGTGTATTTCAAATAGAGTCCAAGATTATTAGAAATATGTCATCAAGAGGAAGATCTGAAATGTCTGTCTCTTCAGCCACCTTGCTTTAATGTTGAACATTAATATAAACTAAATATTGTCATATCCCTATACAGGTTTCTCTGAAGGATCAGTTGTTGGAAAACAGGGACTCGGTGATAGACATGACACTGGATATCTAATGATAGAATTTAGCAAGACTAACAACTTAATTCATTGAAAACACTTTCTTTCAACAACATATATGGTGACTACACATGGAACCCACCAGATGGAATACACAGGAATCAAATCAAATTTACCTGTCAAAAGAGACAATGGAGAAGGTCAATATTATCAACCAGAACAAGGCCAGAACCCAACTGTAGAACTCACCAGCAAGTGCTTATCTTCAAGCTCAAGTTTAAGCTGAAGAAAATTACAGCAACTCCAGGAGCACCAAATATAACTTGGCAAATACCTCACCTGAATTTAGAGACCATCTCAAGAACATATTTATGCATTGAACACTAATGGCTGAAGTCCAAACAAACTGTGGAATGACATCAAGGAAATCATACATAAAGAAAGCAAAAGATCACTAAAAAGAAAGCAAAGAAGAAAAAACAAAGTTGATGCCAGACGAGACTCTGAAACTTGCAAAAATGAACAGAAGAAACGGTAAGTAAAAGAGCTGAAGAAAAGGTCTCAAAACGCTTCTTGAGAAGACAAAGTAAACTACTACAATGACATGTACAGAGACTTGGAGTTAGATAATCAGAAGGGAAGAGTATGCTTGGGATTTCTCAAGAAAGAACTGAAGGAAAAAAAAATCAAGCTTTCAGTCGTAAAATCCCAGACGATTATACAGGGAAAATATTAAATGATGCTTCATAAGAAGATGGAAGGAATACACAGAATCATCATAGCCAAAAGAATTGGCTGATATTCAGCAATTTAAGGAGGTAGAATATGATCAAAAACCAATGGTACTGAAAAAAGAAGCCTGAGGTGCACTGAGGCAGTGAAGAAAAACAAGGAACCAAGAATTTATGTAATACTAGTTGAAATGCTTCAACCAACAGATGCAACACTAGAAGTTTTCTTACAACTATTCCAAGAAATTTGACCAACTGACTGGAAGAGATCAATATTTGTGCTAATTCCAAAGAATGTAGATCCCACAGAAGGTGGAAATTATCCAACAGTATCATTAACATCGCGTGCAAGTAGAATTTTGCTTCAGATGATTAAAAAATGGTTTCAGCAGTAAATGGACAGGGAACTTCCAGAAATTCAAGCCAGATTCAGAAAAAGACATGGTATAAGGAACATCATTGCTGATATCAGATGCATCTTGGCTGAAAGCGGAGAATACCAGAAAGATTAGATACCTACATTTCATTGACTGTGCAAAGGCATTTTACTGTGTGAATCATAAAAAATTACGGATAATGCTACAAAGAATGAGAATTCAAGAACACATAATTGTGTCCATATGAAACCCCTACATAGACATAAGATATCCAAACAGAACAAGGGAACACATCAGAAAAGATGTGTGTCAGGGTTTTATCCATTCATCATACTTATACAATCTATTTTCTGAGAAATAATTCAAGAAGCTGGACTATAGGAAGAAGAACACAGCATCTGGACTGGAGAAAACTCATTAAAAACCTTCAGTATGCAGATGATACACCCTTGCTTGCTGAAAGCAAAGAGGGCTTGAAAAAATTACCAGTTAAGGATAAAGACTATTACCTTAAGTATGGGTTGCACTTCAGTATAAGAAAAACAAAAATCCTCACAACTGCACCAATAAACAACATTGTGATACATGGAGAAAATATTGAAATTGTAAAGGACTTCATTTTACTTGGATCTACAATCAATGCCCACAGGGGCAGCAATCAAGAAATCAAACAATGTACTGCACTGGGCAACTTCACCACAAAAAACAAAAACCCTTTAAAGTTTTAAAAAGTGAAGATGTCAGTTGAGAACTAGGGTGTGCCTTACCCAAGCTATCATATTTTCTATCACTTCATATGCATGGAAAAACTGGACAATAAAAAGGAAGACTAAAGAAGAAGGGATGCATTTGAATAATGGTGCTGACCAAAAATACTGAATACACCATGAACAAACAACTCCATCTTGGAGGAACAAACAACTCCATCCTGGAAGATGTGTAATGAGAAGTGACAAGGGTGAGACTTCATCTCAAGTACTTTGAACATGTTATCAGGAAAGGATACTTCCTGGAGAAATACATCATGTTAGGTAGAGAGTCAGCAAAAAAGGAGAAGACCCTCAAAACAGCAGATTAACAAATTGGCTGCAACAGTGGACTCAAACCTAGCAACAATTATGAGGATGATGCAGAGGCAGGCAATATTTCATTCTACTATACATAGGGTCACTGTGTGTTGGAATCAACTTGCAGCAACCTTATAATAATAATGATATAATCAGACATAAAAAAATTTAGCCAGTTATAATTTGTCCAGTTATAAATATTTTCAAATACCAAGGTGTTTGTTCTCATAGTGGTGGTACTCACCTGGAAGTTTAATTGATTGATTGATTTTTGTTTTACCTGTGGGTAAATTAGTATTAAATACACTACAGTAACTAGTATGTGTTGAAATTCATATTATTCTTAAATCTCTGGCTCCACACATATTGGTCTATAAATCCACCTTACATTTTACAATTCTCAATCCCTAAGATAATATACTTTTGTAAATCCTTGCTATTTTTGTTCCCCTTAGCACTGTCATTTTTGGTGTTTGACATCATCAGTCAACACGTTGTTGTTAACTGCTCACCAGTGGGTTCCAACTCATGAAATCTTTATATACAAAAGAAAAAAAAATGATGCCTGGTCCTATAGCATCCTGCATGTTACAGATTGAATTCTATCAGTCAAAGCTTTGTGTAGTACATAATAAAGGGCAATTTATAGAAAACCAACAGCCAATATCATCCTAAATGGAGACTCTGAAGGCATTCCCCTTGAGAACAGGAACCAGATAAGGTTCCACTTCGTAATCATTTTTAATCAACGTTATCATGAAGGTTCTTGCCAGAGCAAAAAGGCAAGATAAAAAATAAAGGAATTCAAATTCATAAGAAAGGAATAAAAGTGTCTCTATTTATAGATGATATGATCTTATACACAGAAAATCCTAAAAAAACAAAAACAAAAACAAAAAAACCTACTGGAACTAATAGAAGAGTTCAGCAACATATCAGAAAACAAAACACACATACTGAAATCAGATTCCTTTACACCAGCAAAGAGAACATCAAAGAGGAAATCACCAAATCAATAGCTTTTACTGTAGCCCCCAAGAAGAAAAAAATACTTAGGAATTAAATGTAACCACATACCTAAAAGATATATACAAAGAAAATTACAAGACAGATGAGGCTAAGATGATGGAGTAGCTACACATTTTCTCTGATCCCACTAACCACAAAAAATCTGAAAAACAATGGAATCGATTATATAAGCCATTCTAGGAGCCCTGGATATCACACAGAAAGTTAAGAGATTAGCCTGGGCAACAGGAAGGGGAACAACTATCTTTGTCAGAATTGGATCTGTAGCCACAGATGGGCCCACTTCTGCCAGCCATCTGGAGCTGCAGCACTGCAACATGCAAGCAGAATGCATCTTTCAGAGCCAGAAAGCTGAGTTTTGACATCTGCGCTGACAGAGTCCTATGGTGGCTGGCATCCAGACAGGGCAACAGCATCCACATGGAGTATGTGCTGGTGGGGAAATTGAGCTATTGATAACTGCACCTAAGGAACTGCAAAAGACTTTCACCAGAACATCACAAGCTAAGTGCTCATGAATTCTTACTGCTCAAACCGTTCTTATGTGCAGATTTCTCTCCTTATCCCAAGTACTTCCACTTCCTTTCTCTGCTCTACACCAAGTGCTAAACTCTGAAGTGCTACAAGGGATGGAAGTAAGACATATTGCTTGTGTGCCCTGAGCGATTCTTTAGGACTTGGAGAGAAAAACAAAGACAGAGATAGAAAAGAAGTTCCACAAGATCCCCTGTGCCAGCAACTCCTGTTACAATACTTAGTGCATCCACAGCTTCAACCATCTGGTGACAGGACATCAGGATTACTGAGACATCAAAACTCAAATTAGCTCAAACTACTAGACTATGAGATCTGACAATTAAGTCTGTGAACTTAATAGTTCTAAGTGCTGTGTATCTCATTGCTGAATATCATTATGGTCACCTTTGAAGTACTCCCCTTGGGAATGCACCAATGCCAGTGCCTAGTCCACCCTTCAAGACTCTTTCTGGAATGGCTGTTGTGTACAGTGGCAAGGTAGCAAGTTCTTGAACTTAATTGTATAATTGTCTGTGAGGGAGTTTTTTAGCCAGTAAACTCTACTCACCTGATCTGGCCCCCAGTGACTTTTTCCTTTACCTGGAGATAAAGGAAATATTGAGAAGACATTTTGATGACATTCAGGACATCAAGGGTAATACGATAGCTATGAGGGCCATTCCAGAAAAAGTGTTCCCAAATTGCTTTGAAGGGTGGGCTAGACAGTGGCACTAGTACATAGCTTCCCAAGTGGAGTACTTCAAAGGTGACCATAATGATGTTCAGCACTGAGGTACGCAGCGCTTTTTCTAGGATGAGTTCATGAACTTAATTGGCAGTCCTCATACATAGTCAAAATCAAGTTTTATATATGTATATGTATCTATGTACATACATAGCTATATGTGTATAGATATAGAGATAGACGTAGATGTAGATGTAAATATATATTGGAACACAATAATCAAACAAATTACAACAACTTTCTGATGGTTAGGAGAAAACATTCAGTTTCTAATTATTTAAGAAAGCAGACCACCATGGCTTCAGAACCTTCTGAAATAAAGAATCAAATAATGAAAAACCAGAGGAAGAAGACTTTCTGAAATTATCAGAGGTAGAATGTGAAAGCATAAGGTACAGAATCCTTCAATAAATAGCAAGGAGACTACACAAAGTTCAGGAGAACATAATGAAAAATTTTAAAAGCTACAAGGATTGCTGGAGCAACAACAATCTGAAATATAGCAGGTTAAAAATAAAATTACAGATTAGACAATTCAACAGAAAGTCAAAGGATCAGAATCAAGACAATGGAGTGCAGAATTAGTGAGACTCAAAGTAAAGCCACAGACAAAAGCATCTATGAGGAAAACTCAGATAAAACGATTTTTAAAAATGAAGAATCACTAACAGTTATATGGGACTCTATCAATACTAATAATTAAGCAGTGATTGGAACAAGAACAGGGAGGAATAACAGAAAATTCAGAGAGAATTGTTAAAGATTTGCTGACAGAAAAATTTCCTGAAATCATGATAGATCAGAAAATATCTATCCAAGATGCTTACTGAACTCTATGCAAGATAGACCTCAAAGAAAAGATACAAAGACCATATAATCAAGCTTACCAAAAGCAAAGATAAGGAGAAGCTTTTAAAGGCAACTAGGCTCAAGCAAAAAATAACTTACAAATGAGAGTCATTAAGACTGAGCTCAGATTGCTGAGTGAAGACCAGGTTGGCAAGAAGGCAATGGGATAACATACTCAAAGCCTTGAAGGAAAAAAAGCTACCAAGAATTATACATCTTGCAAAATTGTTTCTCAAGTATGATGGTGAAGTTAAGACATTCCCAGACTAACAGAAGTTTAAATAATTTACAAAAACAAAAGCAAAATTACAAGAAACACTGAAGGAAGTTCTTCAACTAGAAAATCAATAACATCAGATATATACTTAAGGATACAATGCAAAACAGAGCATCCAAAGACCAACTAGGACAGGGAATCCACAAAATTTAATCAAAGTTAAAATACTAAAAATAGATGTTTTAGTCAGCTAGCACTGCTCTAACAGAAATACCACAGAGTGGATGGCTTTAACAAAGGACAAGTTTATTCTTACATAGTCTGATAGGCTAGAAGTCCAAATTCCGGATGTCTACTTCAGAGGGAGATTTTCCTTTTTGTCGGTTCTGGAGGAAAGTCCAATACTGCATCAGTCTTTGTCCAGGGAGCATCTTAGTGCAGGAACCTCAGGTCTGAAGGACACGCTCTTCTCCCAGTGCTGCTGCTTTCTCGATGGCATGAGGTCCCAATTCTCAGCCTGTTTCTCTTTCTTTCCATCTCTTGTAGGATGAAAGGATTAAGAGTGGGGCAAGCCTTATTCCAGGGAAACTCCCTCTAGAATGGAGCAGGGAGGTGATCCTTTGAAAGAATTTACAGCCCCACCCTAATCCTTTAACATACAGCATAGGAAAACCACAAAATGGAGGAAAATCACAAGATACTGGGAATCATGGCCCAGCCACATGGCCACACATATTTTTTGGGGGACATAATTCAATCCATGACAATAGAAAAGCTGAAATCTCATTTTGGAAATGATGAAAACAAAAAGAGGGACAAATTAATGTACTCACAGATCTTCTAGATGGAGATGAAGTCAACAGGATTCAAAGGATTTAAAGGTGGCTTAAAGTTGATAGTCAGGACGAATATTGGGAAAGCCACAAAGCAAATAAACAATTCCGCACATCAAAAAAAAAAAAAAAAAAAAAATCAAGAAGTCTCAACACATATAAAGCTAACAGTGAAAAAAGAAAACCCGTAAAGAAAAAACACTCAAAGAAACAATCAACAACACTCAAAAACAGTTACCACAATGACAGCACTGAATTCATACCCATCAGTAATTACATTGAAATGCCTCAATAAAAAGACAAAGAGTAAAAGAATGTATAACACGTACATGATACCACTGTATGCTACTTACAAGAAACATATATTAGGCTTAAAGGTACAAACAAACTGAAACTCAAAGGATAGAAAAATATATAACAACCTAACAACAAACAAAAAGGCCAGGATTGGCAATATTAATTTCAGGTAAAATAGACTTTAAAGTCAAATCCATTATTATGAACAAGGAAATTCACTATTTATTGCTTAGTCAATATATAGGAGGATATAACAATATTAAATATTATATACCCAATGACAGAGCTTCTAAATACATCAAATAAGTGATAACAGCATGAAAAGTGAGATAGACTGCTCCACAATAATAGTGGGATACTTCAAGACCCCACCTTTGATAACGGACATAACATCCAGAAAGAAGCTCAATAAAAATACAGAAGATCTAAATGCCATGATCAACCAACTTGACCTCATAGACAACAACAGACATGTATTCTTTCTTTTCCAGTGCTCATGGAACATTCTCAGGAATAGACCACATATCAGACTATTAAAAATAGCCTTAAACCTATTGAAATATTGCAAAGTATTTTCTCAGACCATAAAGCCAGACAAGTTTAAATCAACAGCAGGAAAAGCAAGAGTAGAAATTCAAATTCATGGATACTCAACAGCACCTTGCTCAAAAGCTTCTGGCTTTGGACAGAATAAAGAAATTCATGGAACTAAATGAGAAGGAAAACATATCCTACCAGAACTTGTGGTTTACAGCAAAAACAGTGCTCAGAAGTCAGTTTATCTCAAAAAACACACAGACTCAAAATGAGGAAAGGGCCAAATCAAAGAACTGTTCCTACAACTTGAACAAGTAGAAAGAGAATAATGAAATTATTCCTCAACACCAGAAGAAAACAGATAATAAAAATTATAGCAGAACTAAATGAATTAGAGGATAAATAATTGTAAGAATTAACATTAGCAAAAGTTGGTGTTTTGAAAAGAGCAACAAAATTGACAAACCATTGGCCAAACTCACAAAAGAAAAACAAGAAAGGAAACAAACAACCTGGGTAAGAAATGAGATGGGTGATATCACAGCAGACCAAATCAAAATTAAAAGACTCAAAACAAAGTAGTACAAAAAACTGTACGCTAATAGATTTGAAAACCTAGAGTAAATTGACAAATTTCTAGAATTGCATTACCTACCAAAACTAACACAAACAAGAATAGAACAAATCAATAAACACACCACAAAAGAAGATATTGAAAAAGTAATTTAAAAACTTTCAATCATAAAATGCTGTGGTCCAGGTGGCTTCACTGGAAAACTCTACCAAACTTTTAAAGAGGAGTTAATGCCACTACTACTAAAGGTATTTCATAGCATAGAAAAGGATAGAACACTCACAAATTCAGTCTGTGAAGCCAGCATGACCCTGACGCTCAAACTCAGTAAAGATAGCAGAAAAAGGAAAATTACAGACCAACATCTTTCATGAACTTAGATGCAAAAAATCCTCAACAAAATCCTAGCAAATAGAATTCAACAACATATCAAAAAGAACAACAATTCACCATGACCAAGCAGGAGTCATTACAAGGGATGCAGGAATGGCTCAACACTAGAAAAACAATTAATGTAATCAACCACATAAGTAAACAGAAGATAAGAATCATTTTATTTTATCAATTGACACAGAGAGGGCATCTGACAAAGTGTAACCCCAATTCATGTTAAAAACTTTCAGCAAAATAAGAATAGAAGGAAAATCCTCAATATAATAAGGGCTGTCTGTGCAAAAACAGCAGCCAGTGTCATTCTGAATGCAGAGACTGAAACAATTCCCCTGGAAAAGGGGAACCAGACAAGGATGCTCATTGTCACTACTTTTATTCAATATTGTGCTAGAGATTCTAGCAAGAGCAATCAGACAAGATAAAGAAATAAAGGGCATCCACATCCAAAAGAAGTCAAAGTATCTTTACTTGTATATGATAGGATCTTATACAAAGAAAACTTATAAAAATCCATTTTAAATAAGTACTGGAATTAATAGAAGAGTTCAGCAAGGTATCAGGATGGAGGATAAGCATAAATTCATCAGTTGAATTCCTTTATACCGTCAAAGAGATCATCAAAGAGGAAATCACCATATCAACACCATTTACAATAGCCCCAAGAAGATAAAATACCCAGAAACAAATATAACCAGAAATATAAGAAATCTATGCAAAGAAAATTACAAGATCCTACTGTAAGAAACCAAAAGAGACTTACGTAAGTGGAGAAACCTACCTTGCTTATGGATAGGAAGAATTAACATTGTGAAAATAAATCTTTCACCCAAAGCAATCTATAGATACAACTCAATTGAATATAAATTTCAATGTTCTTTTTTAATGTGATAGAAAAATGAAACACCAACTCCCTTTGGAAAGGAAAGAAACTCCAGATAAGTAAAGTATGACTGAAGAAAAAGGACAAAGTGAGAGGCCTCACACTACATGATCTCAGAATCTATTATACTGCCACAGTAGTCATAAAGCCCTGATATGAGTACAAAAACAGATATGTACACTAAAGAAACAGAATAGAGAATCTAGAAATAACACCATCCACCTATGAGCAACTGATATTGGACAAAGACCCAATATCTATTAACTGGGAGAAAACAGTCTCTTTAACAAATGGTGCTGGCAAAATTGGATATTCACCCACAAAAAAAAAAAAAAAAAAAAAAAAAAAACTGAAAGAAGATCTGTGTCTCACACTTTGCACAAAAACTCAGAATGGACCAAAGACCTGAATATCAAGTCTAAAATGATAAAAGTTGTGGGAGAAAATTTAGGGACAACACTAGAAATTCTAATACATAGCATAAAAAGACTACAAAATATTGCCAACAATGCACAAACAGAAGAAAATAAAATAAATAGGAACTACTAAAAAGCAAACACTTGTGCTCATCAAAAGATTATCTGATCTCCATAATCTTAAAGCTACTGTAAAATATCAACAAGAAAAAGGCAACCCAGTTAAACAATGAACAAAGGACATAGACATTTCTCTGAAGAACACATTCAGGCAGCCAAAAGACACATGAAGAAATGCTCCCAATCATTAGCCATTAGAGAAATCCAAATCAAACATATAATGAGATACCATCTCACCCCAACAAGGTTGGCATTAATCCAAAAGCCACAAAGCAACAAATGCTGAAGAGACTATGGAGAGATTGGACTTCTACGCTACAGGTGAGAATGTAAAATGGTACAACTTCACTAGAAAGCAATTTGGCGCTTTCTTAAAAAGCTAGAAATAGAAATAACATATGATCAAACAATCCCACTGCTTGGAATATATCCTAGAGAGATAAAGGTTGTCATATAAACATGTATATGTACATTAATACTTATTACACCACTGTTCACAATAGCAAAAAAGATGGACTCAACCTAGGTGCCCATCAACAGATGAATGTATAAATGAACTATGGTATATTTACACAATGGAACACTATGCAATGATAAACAATGATGATTTTATGAAACATCACATAGCGCAGAATCATCTGGAAGACATTATGCCAAGTGGAATCAGTCAGCGGCAAAGAGACAAATATTGTATGAGATCACTATTATAAGAACTTGAGAAAAAGTTTAGACACAGAAGAAAATAATCTTTGATGGCTACAAAGGTGGTAGGGAGGGACAGGGGTATTCATAGACTGGATAGTCGCCAGGAACTGGGTTAGGTGAAGGGAGTGACAGCATGCAGTAGTATAGAGGTTAGGGCAAATGCCCTACACTGTAAGCTAAAAGATTTTCTAAATACAACTCAATGGGGGCAGGCATCTGGAGACTATGGTTTCAGGGAACATCTAGGTTAATTGGCAGGACTGTTTTCTGAAAGAAAATGTTCTGCATCCTGTATTGGTAAGTAGTGACCGGGGTCTTAAAAGCCAGCAAGCTGCCATCTAAGGAGCTTCAATTGATCCAAACCCACCTGGAGTAGATAAAAAGGAAGGTCATCAAAGACATGAGGAAAATATGAACCCAGGAGACATAAGGGTCCATACGAGTGGGAGACTTCATCAGTGTGAAAGCAAAACTACATTACGCCCAGCCACCACCAACGACTGCCATGACAGGAAACACCATGTACGGTCCCTGATGTACTGGGAGAAAAAAGGAAGTGCAGATCTTGAACTCTATTAAAAGACCGGACTTGACAGTCCTACATTCTAGAGGGTCCCTGAGACCACGGCCCTGGACTTGCTGCTAGCCCAGAGCTGAAACCTGTACCAAAGCCCACTATTCAGACATAAATTGGACTGGACTGTAAAACACAGACTATTGCAGGTGCTGTGTGTACTTCTTGGCTTAAATATACATATGAGGCTGTCAGACCAACTCCTCTTTAGAGGTAAGAAGGAAGGGTGGAGAGGAGGGCACAGGTGTTGGTTGAATACATATGGAAGTACAGAGTAGAAAGGAGGAATGTGCTGTCACAGGATGCCAAGAGCAGGTAGAGTTGCACAGAAGTGTGTTTGGGGTTTTATATGGCAAATTGATTTGGGTTGTAAACTTTTACTTAAAAAAAAAAGAATATTACAAGACACTGTTACAAGAAACAAAAAGAGGTCTACCTAAGAAAATAAACTTACCTTGCTCATGAACAGGAAAATCCAATGTTGTCAAAATGTCTATTTTACCCAAAGCAGTCTATAGATATATAGATACAATGCAATCCCAACACAAATTTCAGTGGCATTTTTTAATGAGATGGAGAAACAAATCACTAACTTTTATATGGAAAGGGAAGAAGCCTTGGATACGTAAAGAATTACTAGAGAAAAAGAACAAAGTGAGAGGACTCACTCTACCTAATTTTAGCACCTATTATACTGCTACGGTAGTCGAAACAGTTTGGTATTTGTACAACAAATACACACACCAATGAAACAGAATTGAGAATCTAGACATCAAATCATCCACCTATAATCAGCTGGGGTTTGACATAACCCCAAAGTCTCTAAACTGTTAAAAAGACAGTCTCTTTAACAAATGGTGTTGGCATAACTGGATATCTACCTGCAATAAATGAAACAATACCCATATCTCATATGATGCAAAAAAACTAATTCAAAATGTATTGAAGACCTAAATATCAAATCTGAGATGATGACGACCATGGAAGAAAAAATATGGACAGTGCTGAGAGCCCTAATACATTCCATAGACAAAAGACAAAATATTGCTAACAGTGCACAAATGCCAGAAGAAAAAAAAAGATAGATAACTGGGAATGTCTAAAAATCGAACATCTGTGCTCATTCAAAGACTTCACTGAAAGAGTAAAAAGAAAACAGGTAAACTGGAAAAAAATTCTTGGCTATGACAAATGCAGTCACCTTCTAATCTCCATAATCTACAAGATAGTGGAAAACTTCAACAAGAAAAAGACAAATAACCCAACAAAAAATGAGCAAAGAGTGTGAATAGGCATTTCACCAAAGAAGACATCCAGGCAGTTAACAGCTACATGAGGAAATGCTCACGATTATTAGCCATTTGATAATTCCAAAGGAAAACTACAATGAGATACCATCACATTCTAACAAGGTTGTCTTTCATCCAAAAAACACAATACATTTTGGAGAGGCTTTGGTGAGAGCAGAACAGTCATACCCTGCTGGTTTTAATGTAAAATGGTACACTGTTTTGAAAATCAAAAAAAGGCGAGAAATAGAAATATTATTCAGATATCCCACTTCTTGGAATATATACTACAGAAGTAAGGACTGTCACATGGATAGATACATGCACACTAGTTGTTATTGCAGCACTGTCCACAATAGCAAAAAGAAGGAATCAACCTAGGTGCACATCAGTGGTTGAATGATAAGCAAGATATGAGATATTCGCACAGTGGAGTACTATGCAGCGATAAGGAACAATAATGACCCTGGGAAGTATAACATGGAGCAATCTGGAAGGCATTATGCTGAGTGAAATTTGTCAGTTCCAAAAAGACAAATACTGTATGATATCACTGTTATAAGGACTCAATAAAAGGTTTAAATGCAGAAAAAAATAGTCTTCATCATTAGAAGAGTAGGGAGGGAGGCAGATAGGTATTTACAGTTCAATAGTAGATAGAATTGGGTTAGGTAAAGTGAGGGAGAGTGCATGGTAGAAGGGAGCTCAGCACAGCTGGAATATCAAGATCTAAGAGACCAGAAAAAAAAAACCTAGATTGCCATAGTCGATTCTAACTCATAAATACCTTATAGGACAGAGAAAACTGCCCTAGAAGTTCCAAGTACCATCTGGTGGATTTGAACTGTTGACTTTCTAGTTAAAAGTCATAGCATTTAACCACTATGTCTACAGGGTTTCCCAAAGCTAGGAGATATCTTAAATAGAACCCAACACTTCAAAGGACAGAGTAACTGGGGTGGGAAAAAGGGGAATGTGTTTTCAGGGGACATTTAGGTCAACTGGCATAACAAAGTTTTTTAAAAAAATGTTCTGCTATGCAATGGTAAGGAACAATGATGATTTTAGGAAGCATCTCATAGCTTGGTTTCAACTGGAAGACATTATATTGACTGAAACCAGTCAGCGGCACAAGGATAAATATTGTATGAGACCCCTACGGAAAGGAATTAGAAACAGATGCATGTACAGAAGACTCTTTGACGGCTACAAGGGAGGGGAGGGAGAGAGGGAGGCAGAGGGCTGGTTATAGATTAAGTAGTTTATAGAAACTTAGTTGGGTGAAATCAGTGACAGTACACGTTAGAAAGAAGATCACTTTAACTGAACGTCAACATAACATGAATACTCTTCAGGGGACAATACTGCTCTCAGGGGACATCGAGACCAATTGGCATAACTGGCGTATTGCTAAGAGTCTTTGCCACCCCATACTGGTGAGTGATATCTGGGGTTTTAAAAGCTAACAAGCTGCCGAGTGGTCCCAACTCAGCAGGAACAGATGATCACTAAGGACCAAAACAACAAGGACGGAAGAGAACCCAGAAGACAGAAAGACTCATGTGAATGGGTGACTGCATCAACATGTGACCAGAAGAATCAGATGGTGCCTGGCCACCACCAGTGACAGCCGTGATGGAGCTCACAGAGTTGAGTCTCAGTGGCAACACGAGAATAAAAGGGGGTGAACCCTGAAATCTGCATTAGAAGACTGCAACTGATAGTCCACAGGCCTCGGAGTTCCCCTGGAAGCATGCTTCCTGGCCCTAGTGCTACATCTGTCCATAAATCATACTGGAGGTCAACTCTCGGACAAGAATAGATTGGACTTGGCGACGCAGAGTGACCACATGGTGTATGCACTTTATGGGTCTATGCATCTATAGGATGTCATCCTACTGGTCACTTATTAGAGGGGAGTAGAAAGGATGGAGAAGAGGGGACAGGAGATTGTTAAGAGTGTATGAAATGTATAGAACAGAAAGAGGGAGTGTGCTGTCACCAGGCAAAGAGAGCAGTAGGAGCTGCACATAGGCGAGCATGTGAATTTAAAATGAATTGTACACTTTTACTCAATCACAATTAAAAAAAAAAGTTGTTCTCAACCCACTTTGGCGATTGGTATCTGGGATGTTAAAAGTCAGCAAGTGGACAATTTGTCCCAACCCATGTAGAGCAGAGCAGAATGAAAGACATCAAAAACATAAGGAAAATATGACTCCAAGAGACCAAAAGTATCCTATAATCCAGAGACTACATCAGCATGAGACCAGAAAGTGCCTAGCCACCACTAACGACTTCCTTGTCAGGGAATACGATAAGAAGATCCTCATGTAGTGGGAGAAAAATGAGTGTACCGATCTAGAACTCTGTTAAAATGACCAAACTTGAAGTTTGGACAGACTACGGGGTGTCAGAAAGACATTGCCCCTGGATTCTCTGTTAGCTCAGAACTGAAACTATTCCAGAAGTCAAATCTTCACTGAAAGATTGGTCTAGACCATATGACACAAAATGATATTGACAAAGAGCATGCCTTTTGGCTTAAGTATATGTTGTTGTTCTTAGGTGTCATCAAGGCAGTTCTGACTCATAGCGACCCTGTGAACAGCAGAACACTGCCTGGTCTTACGCCATGCCCACAGCCATTTTTATGCTTAAGCCCATTGTTGTGGCCACTGTATCAATCCATTTAGTCGAGGGCCTTCTTTTCCACTGACCCTCCACTCTACCAAGTATGATGCCCTTCTCCACGGACTGATCTTTCTGGACAACATTTCCGAATTACGTAAGATGCAGCCCTGTCAGCTTTGCTTCCAAGGAGTACTCTGGTTGTACTTCTTCCAGAACAGATCTGTTGGTTCTTCTGGTGGCTAGTGGTATATTCAACATTCTTCTCCAATACTGCAATTCAAAGGCATCAGTTCTTCTTCTGTCTTCTTTGTTCATTGCCCAGCTTTCACATGCATATGATGTGATTGAAAATATCATGGTTTGGGTCAGGTGCATTTTAGTTTTCAAGGTGACATCTTTATTTCTGAATACTTTAAAGAAATCCTTTACAGCAGATTTTCCCAGTGCAATGGGTCTTTTGATGTCTTGACTGCTGCTTCCAAGGGTGTTGACTGTGGACCCAAATAAAATGAAATCCTTGACAACCTCAACCTTTTCTCCATTTATGACAGTGTTGCTTACTGGCCCAGTTGTGAGGATTTTTGTTTCCCTGATTTTGAGATGCAATCCATACTGAAGGCTGTGGTCCTTGATCTTCATCAGCATCTCAAATCTACTTTGTTTCCAGCAAGTAAGGTCATCTATGCAACACAAGTTGTTAATGAGCCATCCCCCGATCCTGATGTGTTGTTCTTCTTTGTATAATCAAGCTTCTTGGATTATTTGCTCAGCATATAGATTGAAAAGGTATGGTGAAAGGATACAACCCTGACACACATCTTTCCTGGCTTTAAACCACGCAGCGTCCCTTTGTTCTGTTCACACAACTGCCTCTTGGTCCACATACAGATTCTTTAAGAGCACAGTTAGGAGTGTGATTTTTGGCTTAAGTATACACTTGAGGCTAACTGGGTAGCTGCTATTCACAAGCAAACTGAGAAGGTGGAAGAGGACAGAAGTTGATTGAATGAACAAGGGAAGTACAAGGTGGAAAGGAGGAGTGTGCTGTCACAGGGTGGGGAGAGCAGCTACAGTTACACAGCAGTGCGTGTGTGGAATTTTATTTGACAAATTGACTTGGATGTCAACTTTCACTTAAAACACAATGAAATACTTTATAAATCCTAACACCTGTACTCCTGGGTGTAATCTCTTTTGGGAATGAGTTTTCTTTGTTACATTAAACAGCAGTATCAGTGTAGGGTGTATTTTGACACAATCACTTTAGAGATATAAAAAGAAAAGTCTATGCATAGAAAAATAAGCACAGATAAGCAAGATGCCACACTATAGGAAATTCGTCAAGGAACCAAGGAACAAAGACCTTCTGCAAAGTCTACAGAGAGAGAATGACTTACACTGCAGCCAGTACCCTGAATTCTGAGAAAATAGAATTCTGTTTCTTACAGTTACCAATCTGTGGTATTTATGTTATAGTAGAGCTAGATAACTGAGACACAGCCCTGTATCAGACAATGTTCTGTTATGATCCATAAGGTCTTCACTGGCAAATTTTCATGATGGATCATCAGGTCATTTTTTCATCATCTGTTTTAGCATGGAAACTCCACTGAAAGCTGTCCACCACCATAGATGACTTTGCTGGTATTTGAAACACTGGTGACATAGCTTCCAGCATTATAGCAACATGCAAGTCACTACAGTATAATAAACAGATGAATGGTGGTTAATCAACATAGTTTACATTTAAGAGCTTTGATTTAAAAAAATTGAAACAGTTTTGAATGACTGTAAACATTTTTTTTTGTTAGAGGAGAATATAGGTAGTGAGGTAAATAAATAAATTAGGATTAGGACAGACGTTCTTTCAAGATACTTGGGTGGCAAGAAGAAGCTATACTAGCCCGTGACTGTGAGAAACATGTTGGCCACAGTGAGTCCAAATGATTTACCAGACACATACTCATACAATCCTAGGTCAACTTGCCCCAAACAGATAGTAAATTTGTCCTCCAGCCCTGACATATAATTTATCACTCTCAGTGATCTGTACCCTGCCTGGAAACTGAAGAAGAGGTATTAGTGAAGGGTAACATGATTCTTTGAAAAATAAAATCTTAGCTTTTTTTGGTGTTATTTTATCTGCTCAACACATGTTGTTGCATGTCCAAAATGTGTCAGGCAGTGGATACATACTAAGGATGTAGTGGTAAGAGGGAGACATAGAGAAAGAAGGCTGAGAAATGTGGTTTGACTTTCTATGAAAAACAACTTGATACACAGGTAATCATTGCTATGGATTAAGTGGAAGCCCTGGTTGCATGGTGGTTAAGTTTATGACTGTGAATCAAAAAGTTGGCATTTCAAATCCACCAGGCACTCCTTGGAAACTCTGTGAAGCAGTTCTACTCTGTTCTATAGAAGTGCTACGAGTCAGAATCAACTCAACAGCAAAAAGTTTGATTTCTTTCCTTTATAAACTAAATTGTGTCCCTCCTAAACATGTATCACAAATCCTAACCCCTATACTTGTGGAAGCAACTGTATTTGAAAAGAAGTTTTTTGTTATGTTTTGTTAAGTTTTTTGTTAATGAGGCTTTATCAGTAAAGGGTATAATTTAAATCAATCATTTTGACACATAAAAGAAACAGTTTAGATACAGAATTAAAGAAGCACAGATGGGGTGAGACAGAGGCCACATAGAGGTCACCAGTGAACCAAGGAAGAGAAGCTGAAAGAGACAGTGATTTTCTCCAGAGTTAAAATGTTTTTTTAGAGCTGGTGCCCTGAATTTGGGCTTCTACTCTGTTAAATTGTGAGAAAATAAATTTCTGTTTGTTAAAGCCATAAACCTGTGGTATTTCTGTTACAGTGGCAAAAAGAAACTAAGACAATTACACAATTATTCAATACATTTAATATGATGACTATTAAATATCTTTATCCTGTTGAATTAATAGATACCATTTTTTCTTGTCCCGCTTACTTCTCAAGAATTATGATTGCAACAATAAAGACAAAATTTCAAAAGGAGGAAGTGAGGCAAGATGGCAAAGTATGTGGTCATTTCCATTTATCCTCCAGCAAATAACTGATTAAACAATGAATAAGGACACAGACTGAGATCGGAGGGTTAAGGTAGGTCCAAAACCAAGTTAGAGGAGGAGCAGGGGCAGTGCAGAAAGTAGGAGATAATAGCTGCTGGCATTCTGAAGTCTCTGCTCATTATGGTCATTTGGGGAATGACCAAAGCACATAGGAATGACCAACTTCCCAAAGCACATAGGAAGGACATTAAGCTGACGAATGTGTTGATTTACTCTTTAGGTGACACAGTTTGGCTGTGGAGTTCATTGATGGGACAAAGGAAGACCAAAGCTTTGTGAGTGAATGCCACTGAATCTAAAGAAGTCCCAAAATGCACAGGTTCCAAGAGGTAGCATATGATCAGGAACCAATGGTACTGAAGGAAGAAGTCAAAACTGCATTGAAGGCATTGGCAAACAACAACGCTCCAGGAACTGATGGAATATTAATTGAGATATTTCAACAAATGGACGTGACACTGGTAGTGCTCACTCATCTATGCCAAGAAATTTGGAGGACAACTACCTGACCAACTGACTGGAAAAGATCCATATTTATACCTATCCCAAAGAGAGGTGATCCAGCTGAATATGGAAATTAGCTAACAATATCACTAACATCACATGCAAGTAAAATTTTGCTCAAGATCATTAAAAAGTGAATGAACCAGTATACTGACATGGAACTACTAGAAATTTGAGCTGAAATCAGAAGAGAACTTAGAACAAGGTATATCATTGCTGATATCAGATGGATCTTGACTGAAAGCAGAGAATACCAAAAAGAATGTTTACCTGTGTTTCACTGACTATGCATGGGCACTCGACTGTGTGGATCATAACAAATTATGACTAACATTGCAGAGAATGGGAATTCCAGAACATTTACTTGTGCCCTCAAGGAATCTATACGCGAATCAAGAGGCAGTCATACAAACATAACAAGGGGACACTGCATGGTTTAAAGTCAGGAAAGATGTGTGTCATGGATTGAATTGTGTCCCCCCAAAATATATGTAGCCATGATTCCATGTATTCTATGATTGTCCTCCATTTTGTGATTTTCTGCATTGTATGTTAAAGGATTAGGGTGGTGCTGTAAATCTCTTTATAGGATCACCTCCTTGCACCACTGTAAAGGGAGTTTCCCTGGAGTATTTCATGCACTACCCTTCATCCTCTCATTTTACAAGAGATAAAAGGAAAGGGAAGCAAGCAGAGAATCAGGAACCTCATACTATCAAGAAAGCAGCACTAACTAACTAACACAGTGTGTATCAGGGTTGTATCTTTACACCATACCTTTTCAATCTACATGGCAAGCAAATAATCCAAGCAACTGGACTATATGAAGAACGGGGCATGAGCACTGAAGGAAGGCTCATTAACAACCTGTGTTACACAGATAACACCACCTTACTTCCTGGAAAGGAAGAGGATTTGAAACACTGATGAAGACCAAAGACCACAGCCTTCAGTGTGAATTGCACCTCAACATCAAGAAAACAAAAATCCTCACAACTGGACCCATAAGCAACATTATGATAAATGGATAAAGAATTGAGATTGTCAAGGATTTATTTTACTTGGTTCCACAATCAACACCCATGGAAGCAGCAGTCAATGAACGAAAAGATGAATTGCATTGGGAAATCTATTGCAAAGGACTAATTTAAAGTATTGAGAAGTAAAGATGTCACTTTGAAGACTATTGTGTGCCTGACCCAAACCATGATATTTTCAATCTCGTCATACGCACATGAAAGCTGGACCATGAACAAAGAAGACAGAACAATTGATACCTTTGAATGGTGGTGTTGGAGAACAATATTGAGTGTAGCATGGACTGTCAAAAGAACAAACAGATCTGTCCTGGAAGAAGTACAATCAGAGTGCTCCTTGGAAGCAAAGATGGCGAGACTGCTTCTTACATATATTGGACATGTAGTCAGGAGGGATCAGTCTCTGAAGAAGGACATCATACTTGTAGACTGGAGGGTCAGCAAAAAAGAAGACCCTCAACAAGATAGATTGACGCAGTGGCTGTAACAATGGCATCGTTGCTGATGTCAGATGGATCACGGCTAAAAGTAGGGAATACTAGAAAGATGTTTACCAGTGTATTATCGACTATGCAAAGGCATTCAATTCTGTAGATCATGACAAATTATAGATATCATTGTAAAGAATAAGAATTCCAGAATAATTGTTTGTTCTCATGAGGAACCTGTACATAGATCAAGAGGTAGTTATTCAGATAAAATGAGGGAATGTTGTGTGGTTTAAAGTCAGAAGAAGTGTGTGTTAGAGTTGTATCCTTTTGCGGTATCTATTAAATCTGTATGCTGACCAGATAATCTAAGAAGCTGGTCTATATCAAGAAGAAAGTAGTATCAGGATTGGAAGAAGATTCATTAGCAATCTGGATTATGCAGATGACAGAACATTATTTGCTGAACAGGAAGAGGACTTGAAGCACTTACTGATAAAGATCAATGGCTACAGCCTTCAGTGTGGATTATACCTTTATATAAATGGAATAAAAATCCTCACAACTGAACCAATAAACAGCATCATGATAAATGGAGAAGACACTCAAGTTGTCAAGGATTTCATTTCATTTGGATCCACAATCAATGCCCATGTAAGCAAAAGTCAAAAAATCACATAATTTATTGCACTGGACAAATCAGCTATAAAAGATTCAAGTGTTGAAATGAAAGGATTTCACTTCATGGAATAAAGTATACCCTACCCAAGCCATGGTATTTTTTATATCGTGTACATGTGATAGCTGGATAATTGATAAGTAAGACTCATGAGCTGAAGCCTTCAAATTATTGTGTTGATGAAGAACACTGAAAATGCCACACACTGCTAGAATGGATACATCTGTCTTAGATGTATAATCAGAATGCTCCTTAGAAGTAAGGATGGTGAGACTTTGTCTCACATACTTTGATCATGTTACCAGGAGGGAAAATTCCCTGCAGAAGGATATTCAGCTTGATAAAGTAGAGGGTCAGCAAAAAAGAAGAATTTCCTCAGGGAGATGGTCCAACACAGTGGCTGCAACAATGTGCTCAAGAATGGCAAAGACTAGAGGATAGAGCAGGGCCAGGAAATATTTTGCTCTGTTGTACATAAGGTCATTATGAATTGGAAGTGACTTGAAGGCAACTAAGAACAATATGGGAGACATCTGGCATGTCACAAATGAACAGTTAATTTGTTATTAGAATACTCCTTTTGGAAAATATTGTCAACACTGACATGTCACTGATATTCTTTTATGACAAAGTATTTAATCTAATTAACAAGTTATCAAAGTTATAAAAGTATTTTATGAGGTCACTTTGATTTAATAACAAGCTTTTTATTCCTTTCTTGTTTCAGTTAATGATCTGCTATGAGTTCAATTCTAGTTATTAATTTAAAAATTCTTTCTTGTTATCTATTAAACTCTTAGTTTACATATAACATAAAGTATAAGCAATACTTCTTTAGAGGAATTTAGTTGCATTAATCAAGCTTTCATTATCAGGCAAGTGAAAAATATAAACTTTACCCAAAATCATATACAATCACCTAAAAACAAAGAAAGGGCAGATATAAATCTACTTCAGGGTAAAAAGTGTTACCTGATAGCAAAAGTGCCAAATCAATATGAGAATCATTACCTCTGTTTCAGTGAGTCGATACAGTTGTCACAGTTTTTAAAACTACTGTAATTTTAGTTGAGATCTTACCTTATCCTGAGTAATTGTAGGTTGTAATTCTCCTTGAACATGTATGTAATTTTTATATTCTTCTCAGTCTCTATATTTGTATCCTGAGATAGGTCACTAAACACTGGGAGAACTATGGGAATGACAAAATAATGTCACATCTGTATCTTTTCTGTCAATATGTACCAGGCATGGTAAACAGTACAAAGCTGAGTGATAGCTTTGTTGTAATTCTCCTTGAACATATATGTAATTTTTATATTCTTCTCAGTCTCTATATTTGTATCCTGAGATAGGTCACTAAACACTGGGAGAACTATGGGAATGACAAAATAATGTCACATCTGTATCTTTTCTGTCAATATGTACCAGGCATGGTAAACAGTACAAAGCTGAGTGATAGCTTTGTTAGGCATCTAATTAAAAATAAACAAATAAACAAACAAAAATATCCATTTCTCAGACATGCATGAGAATAAAAAATTCCAGAGTCAATGCAGTGGCAAGTACAGTACAGGTGACAGCAGAAAAAAAGAGAAGTGGATACACATATCTTTGAATGTATTTTCACTGTTTATTTCTTTAGCTGGGTAGTGGATATGAGAATTTTTTACAATTCCTCAATACCTTTGTATGTCTTAAATAACAGTACCTGATAACATCAAAAACTTATTGTAACATAAGAAAAGAAAATGTTTTTAAATAATATTATTTAACTTCCTCAAAAAAAACCAAACTAACACACATTCAATATAAAATGGATCACAGAAGTAGCCCTACAACTATTAATGAATTGAATTTGTCATTTTTGGAACACCTAAAAAATAAATCATGAGGCCCAAACATTTTCCTTGAAAAATTCTACATATTGTTTAATGAACATTAGCATCAATTCTACACAGTCTTTTTGAGAAAATAGAAGAAGGTACCACATTTTCCAACTATTTTAAGGATGCAAACCCTGGTAACAAAACCAGAAACCACAGTACAGTTCAATGCAAAACTAGTTTAACAATTAAAAATTATTCAATGTAAGCTACTGTCTGTACAGCTAAAGAAGAAAAGTCATATGATCATATAAGTCAACAAAGATAAAGTGTTTGACTAAATTCAACATTCATCCATAGTAAAACATTCTCAGAAAAATAAGAAGAAAACTTAGGCTAGTTGAAAAAGAACATCTACAAAATGCCTCTAGCAAACATCCCTATTTGCAGATTGCATGAATGTTAAACATAGATAATCCTAAAGAATTCACAAAAGAGAGGCAGAGTAAAGATGGCAGACTAAACACACACTTCGCTAAATTCAGCTGGAAACCAAGATCTTAACTGATAATTAAATGGAGTCTTTTGGACACCTAGTGAAGCCAGGACACAGCATAGGGCTGTTAATTTGGACTTCATACCACTGAACAGAAAACCTCTTCTCTTTTACTGTCCCCCACACTTGGTGGGTGCTGGCTTTCACAGAACAAAGGTAACTCACCATTTTAACTTTTATTTTTCTCTGCCTTAGCCAGTGGGTGGAGCTGGGACTTGACTAGCAACTTATCTCAGATGCACAGCTAGTGCCACATGTTGAGAGCCTGGCTTTGGATGCTGTGCATCTCGACACCATTGGCTGCTCTTTCTGTTTCCACCATTGAGTAGTCTGTATCAAGACAGGAAGAGAGTTTGTGTGGAATGCCATCTTGTCCCACTGGGAGGCAGATTACCCATACGGAGGTCTCAGCTGGACCTAATTCCTAGGCTGGGAGGCAGTGCCTGCCCAAAGGAGAGCATTGTTCCAGCAGAAAAGCAGTATTTTACACAGGGGACCGTGCTCTCAGGGGAAATCGAGGCCAAACTGACACAATTGGCATTTTCCTAAGACAGTCTTCTGCATCCCACATTGGTGAGTGGTGCCTGGGATCTTAAAAGCTGCCAAGCTGCCATTTGAGGGTACAGCAAGTGGTCCCAACTCAGCAGGAATGGATGATCACCAAGGACCAAAATGACACGGGGGAAAGAGAACCCAGAAGACAGAGAGACCCACTTGAGTCATGTGACCAGAACTGGATGGTATCCGGCTACCATCAGTGATAGCTGTGATGGAGCTTATGACGTTAAGTCTCACTGGCAACACAGGAATGAAAAGGGGTACATCCTGAGATCTCCTCTAAAACACTGCAGCTGATAGTCCACGGGCCTCGGAGTTCCCCTGGGAGCATGGCCCCTGGCCCTGATGCTGTCCCTGTCCATAAATCATAATGGAGGTCAACTCACTGGACAGGAATGGATTGGACTTGGCAAAACAGAGTCACTATATCATATGTGCACTTTATGGTCCTATACATCTAGAGGATGTCGTCCTTCTGACCTCTTACTGGAGGCACGGGAGTGGGTGGAGAAGAGGGGATAGAAGACTGCTGGGAGAATAAGACATGTATGGAATGGAGAGGAAGACTGTGTTGTTACCGTGCAGGGAGAGCAGTGGGAGCTGAATATAGACGGGCTTGAAAATTTATATGGGAATATACACTGTCATTCAATTATTAAAAAAAAAAGAATTCATAAAAAATATTCCAAGGTGAGAGAATAAAAAAATGAATGTGAAAAGTCAAATATATTTCATATGTAAGCACTGACACATGGACACAGAAATTAAAAACACTACTATTTATCTATATTTACTATTATCTGTTATTTACTATAATATCTCAAATATTAAATATTTAGCTATAAATCCGTCAAAATATATACAGCACTTGATGAAAACTTCAAAATGTTGATTAAAGAAGGCTTAAAGAAAGACATATGATGCTCACGGATTGGAAATCTCAGCATTGTAAATATGTTATTCCTCCACAAGTTGATATAGAAGTTTAATGTCATTTGCATCTAAATCCCAGCAAGATTTTCTTTCTCTCTCTCTCTCTCTCTTTTTTTTTTGGCTACATAGAAGGTTATTCTAAAACTTATATAAAATTAAAAGAAACTAAGGTGACTAAAAGAATTTAGACAAAGAAGAATAAAGTAGAAGGCCTAAGTCTACCTGATTTTAGCACTACTTCTATAGTTACAAAACCAAGACTGCTTGATGTTGATAATAGGCATACAGATCAAGGGGACAGAATAGAGAACCATAAATAGACTGCAACAAACATGTGAAGTTGATTTTTTAAAAGGGTGAAAAAGCAGTTCAATAGAGGAAAGATAGTTTTTTCGACATATGATGCTGAAATTACCGGAAATGTTCTTCAGCAATGTTTTCAGTGAAGGTGGGACTTCTTCCTTCAGTACTGGTAGTTCTTGATCACATGCTGTCTCCAAAAGTTGTTGAATATTGTCAAATTCATTTTGGTACAGTATCTCCATATTCTATCTTCTTTTGATTCTTTCTATACCATCCAATATTTTTTCTCATAGAATCCTCAGACATTGCAATTCGAGGTTTGATTGTTTTCTTCAGTTCAAGCTTAAGAAATGCTGATCATGGTCTTCTCTTTTGACTTTCTAAGTCCAGGTTCTTTGTACATTTCAACATAATATATGTTTATCTTGTCTTCTTGAGCTACCTTTTGAAATCTTCTGTTCAGCTTATTAACTTCATCATTTCTTCTGTTTGTTTTTGCTGCTCTCTACTGAAGAGCAAGTTTCAGAATCTCTTCTGAAATCCATTTGTGTCTTTTCTGTCTTTTTAATGATCCTTTCTTTTCTTCATGCATGATATCCTTAATGTAATCCCACAACTATTTCTGGTCTTTGTTATTAGTGAAAAGTTGTATCAAATTTATTCTTGAGGTAGATTCTAAATTGAGACAAAATATATTCAAGATCATATTTTGGCTCTAATGGACTAGATTTGATTTTTTTGAACTTCTACTTGCACTTGTATATGAGCAATTAATGGCCTATTTCATAGTCTTTCCCTTTGTGTTGACTTTATAATATTAAGTGTCTTCATAGTGTCTTTCCACAGAGGCAGCTGATTTAAATTCTTTTAATCTACATGCGGTGAAATCCATATGTTTAGGTTTCGTTTGTGTTTTTGGAAAAGAAGCATTTCCAACAGATAAGTGATTTGTCTTACAGAATTCTGTCATGGAATCTCTGTCATCTTTTGGATAATCAAGGCCATATTTGAACCTATTGAACATGCATCTTTGTTTACAGCTTATAGTAATTATCAATTACAGCTTATAGTAATTATCAGTGCATCTTTGTTGCATGTTTGATTAATTTCAGACTGCAGTGGTACATAAACCTTTTAATTTCTCCATCTTTGCCATTCATGTTTGGGTATAAGTTTGAATAATAATAGCATTAACGGGTCTTCCTGATAGTTTAATCAGTATTATTTATCAAAATAAGTCTTATAATGATGAATGTAATGGCATTTCTCTTCAATTTGTCATTCCCAGCATAATAGAACACACGATTATAGGATTTTAAATACCCAGTACCAGCCTACTTCAGCTTACTAATTTCTAGGATATTGATCTTCAAGCATTACATTTTGGTTTTGAAAACTTCCAATTTCCCTTCATTCATACTTCTTACATTCCACATTCTCATTATTATGAGAAACTTTAGCTTCCCATTTTATGTCTTATCACATCAACAACTTAAGATCTAGAAGGCTTTACTTAATCAATATCATTTAGGTTATCTTTAATTGTACAAGACATTTCTTCCACAGTCCATTCATAAATGAATAAATGATATAAGTGGTATTTTTGTTTGTTTGTTTGAATGTATTCTTAGTGTGTTATCAACACTGTGTTTATTTCATTAAAAATATGTTGGAGGGAGTCAAGATGGCCAACTAAGCCCACTTCTCCTTCTATCCCTCGGGAAACAAAGACCTGAATTGACAATCAAACAGAGCCTTCTGAGCACCTAATCAGCCTCAGGACACGGCACAGAGCTTTTAATTGGGACTGCATACCACTCAGCGAAAAACCTCCTCTCTTTCGCTGACTCCCGCTCCTGGCTAGCCCCAGCTCTCACGGACGGAAGGCAAACGCACCATTTTGACTTTTTTTTCCTCGGTCTCGGCTGGCCGGCCGAGCTGGGCCTTGCCCGGCGGCTGGACTCAGATGCGCTGCTGGGGGAATAGGCAGGCAAAATTCCCATATTCTGAGAGCCAGGCTCGGGACTCTGTTAATCTAGACACTTTTAGCCTTTCGTTTTGTAGCTGCCTCAGCGGGGTTTGTGCGGAACTCTGTGGTCAGGGTGCGGGACGCCATGTTGGTACCGAGATTTTAGCGGGACCTCGTTCTTAGCCTGGGAGCCAGCACCTGAAAACGGGACAGTGCTTCTCCGTCAGAAAAGTAGTGATTTTGCTTAGTGCTGCCTACATTGGGTGCCCTGCAACAGAAGCAGAGGAATCGCTGCCTCTGGGCACTTTTAGCCCCCCTGTCTGTTGCCTGTGTGGAGGACGCCATCTTGGGTACGGTGGCCGCAGCTGGACCTAATTCTTAGCTTGGGAGCCAGAGCCTGCCCACAAGAGAGCACTTTTCTATCACAAAACCAGTACTCGACACAGTGTTGGATAAGGCTAGGCCCTGTCAGCAGAGGCCACCAGGGCACTAGCAGTGCTGTATTCTGAACTAGTTTGTTATCATCTGGGGTTGGATACAGTGGTGCTTACTTTGTCAGATGGGAAGAGGGACCTCTACACCTGAAAACCTAACTGACTTGTAAACTGGTCAGATACCTTTTGCTTTACATTTGAAGACAGCCTAGAGAAACACTTGCAATCCATCCTCACAGTACCTCTTCCAGCCTCTATATACTCACATGGGATCCAAAAAGCAACAGACAATTGTAGCATACAAACAAGTTGTTCGATCTGATGGAACACCAGTACTCTGAAATCCAACAGATCAACAAGAAAATCAAAGACATAGATACTTCCATGCAAACCAAAGAAAACAGAATGGAACAAATGGAAAAAAGAATTTCTGACTTGGAAGACAGAGCTACTGATGCCAGTGTCTATGAGCAGAAATCAGAAAAAAGAAACAAGAAAAACAAAGAAACATTAAGAAGCATGTGGGACTCTATTAAGAAGAACAACCTTCGATTAATTGGAGTCCCTGAACAGGGTGAGACATCTGAGAACACAGAGAGTATTGTTCCTGAGCTGCTGAAAGAAAACTTCCCAGAAATCATGAAGGAAAAGAATATAGACATCTCAGATGCATATCGTACGCCACCCAACATAGATCTCAAAAGAAAGACTCCAAGACATATTATAATCAAGCTTAACAAAATGAAACATAAGCAGCAACTCTTAAAGGCAGCATGACTCAAGGCAAAGCTAACAAGCAGAGGGAAACCCTGTAGGCTCTTGTCAGATTTCTCAGCAGAAACCATGCTGGCACGGAGACAGTGGCACAACACATTCAAAGTCTTGAAGGAGAAAAACTTCCAACCAAGAATTATATATCCTGCAAAACTGTCTTTCAAACACAAAAATGAAATTAAGACATTTCCAGATAAACAGAAACTCAGAGACTTTGTAAAAACCAAACCCAAACTACAAGAAATACTGAAAGAAGTCCTTGGCTTTGGCTTAGAAGAACGAAACCACTAACTTTATATTTTAGAATGACACACTACTCAATAATCATTTAGGGAAGGCTCCAAAGTAAATCACAGCTTTGATTTGGAAAAAAGCAATCCAGTGATCATCATGAAAACTATGTTGTCATCATAATAAAAGAGGGATGTACTACAGTCGTTACAGTCCTTCCAGATGGAGAGGAAGATGACCAGACTGGTAGTAATTAAAATTGGGTTTATAAATAGTTTATTAAGGGGGTTCATAGGGGCAGCTGTAAAGCACAACAAAGATGTACCATACCATTTCAAGAAATCTAACACACGAGTCTCAACAACTATAAAACCAGCTCTGAAAAAGATGAAAAATAAACTCACAAAAAACAGTGTCTCAGAACAACAGAGTAAACATCAACATAAAAATAAACATATCACAATGGCAGCAGTGAACACATGTCTATCAATAATTACATTGAATGTGAATGGACTGAATGCTCCAGTAAAGAGACACCGAGTGTCATCTTGGATCAAAAGACACGACCCATCCATATGTTGTCTACAAGAAACTCACTTGAGACCTAAAGACAGGAACAAACTGAAAATTAAAGGATGGAAGAATATATATCAAGCTAACAATGAACAAAGAAGAGCAGGGGTGGCAATTCTAATCTCAGACAAAATCAACTTTAATGTCAAATCCACCATCGTGGACAAAGATGGACACCATTTATTGCTGAGAGGTTCAGTACACAAGCAAGACTAAACTATATTAAACATTTATGCACCTAATGTCAGAGCACCTAAATATGTCAAAGAAACACTACGCTCAAAAGAGAGTTAGATGACTCCACAATAATAGTGGGAGACTTTAACACTCTACTCTCATTACCAGACAGATCATCTAGAAAAAAGCTCAGTAAAGATACAGAAGACCTTATTGACACAATTAACCAACTAAACCTCATTGATATATACAGAACTTTCCACCCCTCAGCAGACAACTACACCTTCTTCTCCAGTGCACATGGAACATTCTCCAGAATTGACCACGTGATAGGCCATAATGCAATGCTCAACAAAATCCATACCATTGAATTATTGCAAAGCATCTTCTCAGATCATAAAGCCATCAAAGTGGAAATCAACAGCAGAAAAAACAGAGATAGAAAGTGGAACTCTTGGAAACTCAACAACATCTTGCTCCGAAAAACATGGGTTATAGAGGAAATCAGGGATCAATTAAAGAAATTCATGGATTCCAATGACAACGAAAACACTTCCTACCAGAACCTATGGGATACAGCCAAAGCAGTGCTCAGAGGTCTGTTTATCTCCATAAACGCACACATTGGGAAGGAAGAAAGAAATCAAATCAAGGAACTAACTCTACAGCTTGAACAAGTAGAAAGAGAACAACAGAGGAACCCCTCGGGCACCGGAAGAAAGGAGATCATAAAGATTAGAGCAGAGCTAAATGAATTAGAGAATAGAAAAACAATTGAAAAAATTGAAAAGACCAAAAGCTGGTTTTTTGAAAAGATCAACAAAATTGATAAACCACTGGCTAAACTTACTAAAGAAAAGCAGGAAAGGAAACAAATAACCCAAATTAGAAATGAGAAGGGAGTTGTCACCACAGATGCAACAGAAATCAAAAACGTCATAACAGAATACTATGAAAGACTGTACTCTAACAAATTTGAAAACCTAGGGGAAATGGACAAATTCCTTGACTCATACCACCTACCCAAATTATCACAACGTGAAGCAGAACAACTTAATAAACCCATCACAAAGGAAGAGATTGAAAAGGTCATCAAAACACTGCCAACCCAAAAAAAGTCCGGGCCCAGATGGCTTCACGGCAGAATTCTACGAAGCATTTAGAGAAGAGTTATCCGCAATATTATTGAAACTATTTCACAGTATAGAAAGGGATGAAGTATTCCCAACTCATTCTATGAAGCCAGCATAACCCTGATACCTAAGCCCGGGAAAGATCCAACAAAGACAGAGAACTACACACCGATATCACTCATGAACTTAGATGCAAAAATCTTCAACAAAATTCTTGCCAACAGAATACAACCACATATCAAGAAAATAATCCATCATGACCAAGTGGGATTCATACCAGGGATGCAAGGCTGGTTCAACATCAGGAAAACAATTAATGTGAGTAACCACATAAATAACACAAAAGACAAAGATCACCTGATTTTGTCCATTGATGCCGAAAAGGCATTTGATAAAGTCCAACACCCATTCATGGTAAAACTCTTAGCAAAATGGGCATAGACGGCAAATTCCTCAACACAATAAGCGCCATTGATACAAAGCCAATTGCCCACATCATCCTGAATGGAGAGAGACTGAAAGACTATCCCCTGAGATCAGGAACTAGACAAGGATGCCCACTGTCACCTCTCCTATTCAACATTGTGCTAGGAGTTCTAGCCAGAGCAATTAGACAAGACCAAGAAATAAAGGGCATCTGCATCAGCAACGGGGAAGTTAAAATCTCCCTGTTCGCAGATGATATGATTGTATACGCAGAGAACCCCAAGGAATCTATAAGTTACTCAAACTGATAGAAGAGTTCAGCAAAGTCTCAGGATACAAGATAAACATAAGTAAATCAGTAGGATTCCTTTATACAACAACGAGACTGTTAAGGAGGAAATTATCAAATCTATACCATTTGTGATAGCCCCTAAGAAGACAAAGTACCTAGGAATTAATCTAACCAGAGAAACAACAGACCTTTACAAAGAGAACTACAAGCCCTTACTACAAGAAACTAAGAGAGACTTAGATAAATGGAAAAACCTACTCTGATCATGGATAGGAAGACTTAACATTGTGAAAATGTCTATTTTACCCAAAGCAATTTATTTATATAATGCAATCCCAATACAAGTTCCAGCATCATTTTTTAAGGAGATGGAGAAACAAATCACCAATTTTGTTTGGAAAGGGAAGAAGGCCCGGATAAGTAAGGTACTACTAGAGAAGAAGAACACACTGGAAGGCCTTTTATTACCCGACCTTAGAACATACTACACTGCCACAGTGGTCAAAACAGCCTGGTACTGGTACAAGAACAGACAGATCGATCAATGGAACAGAATTGAGACCCCAGAGATGACACCATCTACCTATGATCAGTTGATACTCAACAAAGGCCCTAAGACATTAAACTGGGATAAAAACAGTCTCCTCAACAAATGTTGCTGGCAAAATTGGTTATCCATCTGCAATAAACTGAATCAAGATCCATATCTTGCACCTTATACAAAAACCAACTCCAACTGGATAAAAGACCTAAATATCAAACCTAAAACGATAAAGGTCATCCAAGAAAAGGTAGGAACAACAATGGAAGTTTTAATACACAATGAGGACAGACTCCAAAATCTGTCAAAGAAACCTCAATCAACAGAAGAGAAAGTAGATACATGGGAACTATTAAGAATCAAACACTTTTGCTCATCCAAAGATTTTATTAATAGAATTAAAAGAACAGCCACAGAGTGGGAAAAAATATTTGGCAATTCTATGTCAGATCGACGCCTGATCTCTATAATCTATAAGACACTACAAAATATCAATAAGAAAAAGATAAACCATCCAATTAAGCGATGGGCAAAGGAGATGGACAGATACTTCACTAAAGAGGAGATCCAGGCAGCCAAAAAACACATGCGGACATGTTCACGATCTTTAGTTGTTAAAGAAATTCAAATCAAGACAACAATGAGATACTATCTCACCTCAACAAGATTGGCCATGATCCAGAAAACACAAAACAACAAATGCTGGAGAGGCTGTGGAGAAAGTGGAACCCTCCTACACTGTTAGTGGGGTTGCAAAATGGTCCAGCCTCTTTGGAAGGCAATCTGGCCCTTCCTTAACAAAATGGATATTGATATACCATTTGACCCAGTAATTCCACTACTTGGAATATATCCTACAGATTCAAGGCCTTTCACACCAACGGACACATGCACCAGAATGTTTATCACGGCACAGTCCACAATAGCAAAAAGGTGGAATCTACCCAGATGCCCAACAATAGAAGAATGGATAGGTAAACTATGGTACATATACTCAATGGAGCACTACGCAATGATAAAGAATAACAATGATTCCAGGAAACATCTCCTAACCTGGTTTCAACTGGAAGACATTATATTGAGTGAGAGTAGTCAGTGACAAAAGGACAAATACTGTATGAGACCTCTACGATAAGATCTCAAAAACAGACTTGTGTATAGAAGAAAAGACTCTTTGACAGCTGCAAGGGAGGGGAGGGAGGGAGGGAGGGCGAGGGAGGAGGGTTTAGTTTAGGTAGTTACTAGATCTAGTTGGGAGAAAGCGGTGACAGCACACATTAGGAACAAGGACAACATTAAGTGGACTTCAGCATAACTTGAGTACTCCTTCCATCTTAACTCAATACTGCAAGGATAGAGTAGCTGGGGCGGGGGACGGGGACCATGCTCTTAGGCGAATTCCAGGCCAATTGGCACAACTAGCGTTTTGCTAAGAGAGCTCTCTGTACCCCACATTGGTGAGTGGCGTCTGGGGTCTTAAAAGCTGCCAAGCTGCCATCCGAGGACACAGCAAATGGTCCCAACTCAGCAGGAATGGATGCTCACCGAGGGCCAAAATGGCATGTGGTAAAGACAACCGAGAAGACAGAGAGACCCACAAGAGTGGGTGCCTACATCGATCTGGGACCAGAAGAACCAGATGGTGCCAGGCCACCACCAGTGATAGCCATGACGGAGCTCACAGAGAGGAGCCTCACTGGCAACACAAGAATAAAAAGAGGTGCATCATGAGATCTCCACTAAAAGACCTCAATTGATGGTCCAGCGGTTTTGGTGTTCCTCTGAGAGCATGGCCCCTGGCCCTGATGCTGCCCGTTCCCATAAATTATAACAAAGGTCCACTCTTTGGACAGGAATGGAATGGACTTGGCAATGCAGAGTAACCATATATTGGAAGCACTTTATGGTTCTATACATCTATAGGATATCATCTTGCTGACCTCTGGCTGGAGGAAGGGGAGTGGACGGAGAGGAGGGAAAAGGAGACTGTTGGGAGGATGAGACATGTATGGAGCAGAGAGGAATAGTGTGCAGTCACCGCACAGGGAGAGCAGTGGAAGCTGCATATGGGGGGCATGTAAATTTACATGTGAATGTACATTTTCACTCAGTTATGTTAAATAAAAATAAAAAAAAAGAAGTGCAAATCAAAAGTGTAATGGGATACCATTTCACCCCAATATCACTGTCATAAAAAAATGAATAATTTTTTTAAAAAAATAAATAAAAAGGAAATAACAGATGTTGGAGAGGCTGTACAGAAAATGAAACTCATATGAAATGCTGCTGGGAATGCAAAATGGTACAATCACTTTGGAAAATGATATGGTGCTTCCTTAAAATGCTTGAAATAAAAATAGCGTATGATACAACAATCCCATTCCTAGCAGTATATCCCCCAGAGAAACAAGAACCATCACAGAAATAGACAGATGCACATCCATGTTAATTGCAGCACAGTTCACAATAGCACAAACGTGAAAACCATCTTGGTGCCTATCAACAGATTAGAGGATAAACAAATTATTGTACAAATACACAGTAGAATACTACACAATAATAAAGAACAATAATGAATCTGTGAAGTATCACAACATGGATGTATATGGAGGGCATTATGGCGAGTGAAATAAATCAGTCACAAAAGGGTATGTATTGTATGACACTACTACTGTTAAAACTCATGATAAGGTTTACACACAGAAAAGAAACTTTTGGTGGTTACAAAGGAGGGGTGTGGAACCAAAACACACCAAACACACATAAACAAATGATATCTCTGATAAAGAACATGACAGTGAACAATGCTTGGGAAGCCAAAGCTGCCTGTTCAAGGCAAGGTCATGAAAACTCAGTATACACATCCAAATCCCTGGAGGGACTGAATTACTGGGCTAAGGGCTCTGGGGACTATGGTCTCAGAGAACAACTTTCACAATTGGCATAACGTGTTTATAAAGAAAATGTTCTACCTTCTACTTTAATGAGTAGCATCTGGAGTCTTCAAAGCTTCTGGGTGATATTCTAAGATACTCCACTGGTGTCACCCCACCTGGAGCAAGGAAGAACGAATAACATCAAAGGCACAGGAAAGAAGTAGTCCAAGGTACTAATGGCTTACAAATATCACAGCCTCCACCTTAGTGAGTACAGCACTACAAGATGGTGTCTGGATATCACTACTGACTGCTCTCTCAGGGATCATGATAGAGGACAGCAGACAGAGCTGGATAAAAGTGTGGAACAGTATTCTTACTCAGAAACACATGAAAAAGAGATAAAACTTACTGGCTTGACAGAAATGGTAGAAACCTTGAGAGTATGGCCCTTGAAGACACTTATAGCTCAGTAATAAAGTCATTTTTGAGGTTCACCCTTCAGCCAAAGGTTAGAGAGACCCATAAAATAAAACAAGGCAAAATGGGAAACCCAGCTCAGGGGACAGGGCGAAAAGCCACGAGGCAACAGGAAAGCTTGTAAAAGGGAACGCAAGATTTAAAATGGGAGAATAGTAACATGTTGAGACTGGCAACCAGTGTTACTAAGTGATATGTATATTGACTATTAAATGAGAAAATAGTTTGTTCTGTAAACCTTCTTCTAAAGTATAGTCAAAACCTTTTTTTTTTTTTTAAATCTCCTTTGTTGGGAAGGGTCCTTTGCCTCCTCTCTACCTCCCCATCACCCTCAACCCCCAATCTAGTTTTGTCTTATGCCTCCATTTTTTTTTCATTCTGAACATACTAGTTTTACTTCAGAACAAAATTATCTCTTTTCTGTTAACTAAAAACATATAGTAGCTAACTAAAGATACTGACATACGCTATCTAACTAAAGTTTCGTACAGTATGTAACTGAAGTTACTTAGAAAGACTTTGCTTTTAAGATGTTTTCTTTTTTAAGAGACTGCTTTCAAGTTTGACATTCAAGAAAAGAAGTCAGGATGAATTTATTTTCGTTATTACCCAGGAATTTTAGGGCTATTTAACTTCTATAAGTGTTTACTTATGACTAAACCAATCAGAATAAAGTTATTTGAAGGAATTTTATACTCCAATAATGCCATTCAGAGGTAGGAAATTACTATAATCTCATAAGACTGTCTTCTGTGTACTATAAAAAATCTTTTTGAGAAGTAACTTAGAATAATTTGTTAAGGCCTTTTTATGGCAATCTAAAAAAAATAAAATCCATTCTTTTTCACTGCATTTTTCAAGAAGACCAATTTGTATCAAAGTTTCTCAAAGTACCTACTGAAAGGCCTCATCCAGACGAGTACAAGAAACAGTTTTTCTTAACAGAGCAAAGAACTGAGACCTAAGATGGCCTCATAAAAAAGCTGGCAGTCATCAACCACAGCCTCCAACCTGAGTCAAAACAAAAACTCACACATAGTGTTCTCTGTATATCAGAATAAAACTCCCAGAACAAAATGATACAGAAAAAACACTTAAACTCACCAATGTATAAGACTAAAGAAAAAAAAAAGTTTGTATTCTTATACAACACAACATAAAACAGAGAAAATAGAGAGTTTAGTCTCTTAAAATATCTACAGCAATTATGACCTAACACAACAGAAAAAGCAGGCTCTAGGTAAAATTTATTAACTTGCCAGAGTCTCAGATGGATAGATCCCCAACCACTGCATAAGATGTTTCTTGCCGCTGATGAGCAGCCTAATACTCTGGCTCTTCTCATATCTCAGGTTATCCTTACATCAGCATCTTTCTGTTGGTGGTGGTGGGTGCCTTAAAGGCCCTTAAAGAGATCAGTCTCATGCCCACAAATTTCTGTGTTTGAAAACTCTGAGATTTCTTCATGATAATCACATGAAACCTAGGTTCATTATTTCCACATCTAGTTCTTTCTGCAAGCTACAGACCTAGTCTCTCATAAATCCTGATGAAATTCAGTGAAAAAGCAGGGCTGTCCTGTAAAACACTGAGCTCAAGACCTGAGAATTCTTGTCATTGCCTCAGTGAGACTGGAAAGAAACAGGGAGCAAAAAATAATACTCTGTGGTATAGGTTCATGTCCAAAGATTTTGGGAGACGTCTTCAGGTTGTTTGTTTGTTTTGGAAAAGCAAAAGTTTCATTAGAGGCTTAATATTATTTTTGTTCAGTTTTGAAACAGTGTCTTGCAGACAGGATTTTCTTTTTCTTTCTTTCGTTCTTTCTTTCTTTCTTTTTTTTTTTTTAAAATAAATCCTGAGTGTATTCGGAAGTATTATAACACCAGTCAAAATAAGCATTCCATTACTATCAGCTGGTTTGGATGCCACAATTTTTCTAGTTTATACCTTAAATGTACTAGTTTCTCTAGTTGTTGCTATTAAATGTATTAATACCAGAAAATGGCCATAGATTTGACAAGTAAGAAATACAATTACAAAAAGACCTAGACCCATAGTTCTTTGCCATGTTACAAGCTGGAGTTCCACCAAGAAACTATGTTACTTTCTTGGATTCAGCATGTGTCAATTTGAGACAATCCTAAGTGCTGATTGCAATAAACATCAAACTCAAGCTCAAGACACAAAAGGGCTAGCCAAAATGACTTACAGATGTTCCATGAACACAATAAGCTGAATGGGCTTTTGTTTGCACCACATCTTTGTCTAATAAGAGCTCAGGGGCAGTGTTACTCATTTACTTCAGATCCCACTTCCAGCCTCAGGAATTGTTACACATTTAAATGAGCGGAGAAAATGAGTAGCAAAACAGAATACATTGTAAGTAGGTAGGATTTGAACTGGGCGGTATCAACCCAAAGATACCAAGTATTTGTTCCAAAGAAGGGATGTTGAAAACAAGTTATATAAACAGCAGCAGGTAGCATTGTTTTCTGAAGGTTATTACAACTTTTCAAAAGAGCCTAGTGTGTAAGGGAAATGATCTTCACTAAGCTAATTGTTAGGCTATTGCTTAGCTTGAAGGTGACCCCAAGGAAACAAATTCCTTAAAGGTTCAAGATTTAAAAGGAGGCTTTAGGGCAAATGGCCTGAGTCAGCCACTGCAACTCCATGGACCCAGAAGTCTGGGTTCCAGAAGAATTAGAATAGTTTCTTACATCAAAGACTTGGCATTTCCAAACGTGTGTCTCAAATACATTGAATTTCACCAATGGAAAGCTATCTCCTATTTATAATAAGTTGGGGCATGTGAAGAAAGAACACAGCATCAAGACTGGAGGAAGACTCATTAAGAACCAGAGATATGCAGATGATGCAGCTTAGTTTGTGGAAGGTGAAGATGACTTGAAGTACTCACTGATGAATTTAAAAGAATACTGCTTTCAGAATGGATTACACCTGAATATGAAGAAAGCAAAGTACTTAAGGGGGCAAATTAACATCACTGTGATAAACAGTGAAGAAATTGAAGTTGTCAAGGATTTCATTCTCTTTGTATCAAGAAGCAATGCCAGTTTTCAGTTACCCTACCTGTATGTGAAACCTGGACAATGATAAAGGAAAGCTAAAGAAGAATTCAAATGGTGGAGTTCCTGAGCAATATTGACTACCCAAAGAATGAACAAATCTCTCTTGTGGAAGCACAGCCAGATTGCTACTTAGAAACAAGGATGGCAAGGCTACATCCTGCTTACTTTGGCCATGTCATCAGGAAAGATAGATCAGTTGAAAAGCACGTCTAGCTTGGTAAAGTAGAGGGTCAGCAAAAAGAGGGAGACCGTTAATGAGATGGACTGACATAGTGGTTGCAACAGTGAGCTCAAATGTGGTCACTGTTACGAAGATGACCCAATGTTTCGTTCTGTTTCACGTAAGATTCCTGTATGTTACAGCCTACGTGGTAGCACCTAACAAAAACAACTTATCAGTACTGTGATTTATTTTTATATACTATAGTTTATGTTTTCAATGTGCATTTATGCTTCCTGATTCTGCTATGCTTTTTGAAGCAGAGGCTACAAATTAGTTCAATTTGTGATCTCTGACTACTGGCTAGGAAATTGTATGACAATAAGAATTTGTATGCTGAACTGAAAGTTAATTTTTATTCCACAATGAGTGAAATGAATATAAACTGTGCTTTATTGCTATGTTTCCATAAGTTATTGTATGTATGTAGATGTATGTTAAATCATTTTATATGGTTTGTGGACATGACATTCAAAGACCTTGTGTCATACAGTGAAAACCTATTTTTCTCCATTTGTCTTTTTGGTTATTTTTGAATACTTTCTGTTATAGCATGGGGAAATACTGCAACACCTAATAATTACTGATTAACCTTTTAAGAAAAAAGGTAAAATGTCCTTCTCAGGCTTATAGTTTTCAAATGATTACTCTAACAGGTAAAATTTAATGACACTATTTTTATCTATTATGTCTGTCATTGAAGTAACAATTTAGGGTAATAGGAGAATTCAGTTTTTCATAATTCCAGTGCTGTAAATGTCCAAATGCTATTTTCATGAAACATGTTCTCTGAATGTGTACATATGCCAGTATTCAATGCCTATATGTTTCTTACAAGCTTGAATTTGTCTTTTTTTTTTTTTTTTTTTATGTAGAAGGCTGTGTCATTTCCCGTATCTCTGTCTTTTTTCTGGTGTCCATGTCTGCATTGATTTTATGTATTTATTCTTGTTTATTTGTTTCTTGTGCTCACTTTTTGTCCCCTTTTTTTTCCTTTTTCTTCAATAACAAGATAGAGTTTAAACAACTATTTTTATTATTATATAAAAATAAAACCAAACCCATTATTATACAGTAGATGGCAACTCATGGTGACTGTATAGGACAGAGTAGAACTGCCCCATAGGATTTTCAAGGAGTGCCTGGTGACTTCAAACTGCCACCAAGGTTTCTGTAAAATAGAATTCTATGTTCTCCACTCTGCTTTTGAAAATTTGCTAATTTTTTAGTCCTTTATAGAAAACATAGACTAGCTTAAATTATTTCCTTCTATCCAACAGTAGTAGAAAGTTTTGTTACAGCAAAAAATGAGTAGCCTATATATTTTTTCTCCAAATTAAAAAACCAAACCCAAACCAAAAAGAACTTGACTCATTTTTTTCCATTTGTTTAATTTGCTTGCCATCTGAGTCACAGATGTTTTGTTTCTTAAAAATAGAACTTTATAGCTCTCAAAAATGCACAAAATGTTCATTGTAGTAGACTGTTAAAGTGAAAAAAAAACAAAACTGTGTCCTTAAAATTTTAAAGGAAAAGGTATTTATATATTACATGCAATTTTTCTTCCAGGAAAGGATATCATGTTTCCTTCTAGGTATTTTTAGTGACTGCAACTGAATTTGTATGGTGTTTCCAATCTGACTGATCATGCTAGCAGAATAGTGTTCATGTTAACTATGTTTCTTAAATCAAAGCAGCTGTGATGATGCACAAAAATTCTTATCTTGTTTCAGAGTTCACAAGGGCATTTTGATTTTTTCAAGGATGGGTTTCAAATATATTTTCTCTCCAGTAGCTACTAAATGATCACATTTCCCCTAAAATTCACAAATGTCTCAGGAAGCCTTATAACAAAACTCTATTCCTCAAAGGTTGTAGGAAAGGCTTTTATTTGTTGCCTTAAAACCATACATTGTTCCATGATTTTTCCTTCACTCTTTGAATCATGTTGAAAAAAAATCCCACATAGGAACTCATGCCTTCGTTTCTCTGAGAATAATCTGGTTGCATGAAAGTTCTTATTATTCTTTCTCCTAAAACAGATGTTCATACCGTTGCAAAATTAGATATAAACAGACACTGTAGTGTTTGTGGCATGAAATGTCTCATGTCAAAGCCTGCACTTCTTTTCTTTGAGTTGTTTGCACATCAAAAATAACGAGTAACTATGTGTCTGATCGACGTCTGATTTCCATAATCTACAAGTAAATAACCCAATTAAGCAGTGGGCAAAGGAGATGGACAGACACTGCACTAAAGAAGACACCTAGGCAGCCATAAGACACATGAAGACATGATCACGATCATTAACTATTAAAGAAATCCAAATCAAAACTACAATGAAATATCATCTCAGTCCAAAAAAATTGACCATGATCCAAAAAACACAAAATAACAAATGCTGGAGAGGCTGTGGAGAAATTGGAACACTCCTACACTGCTGCTGGGACTGCAAAATGGTACAATGTCTTTGGAAAGCAATCTGACACTTCCTTAAAAAGTTGATCCAGTAATTCCATTGCTTGAAATATATCCTACAGAAGCAAGGGCATTCACACAAACAGACGCATGCACACGAATGTTTATTGCAGCACTGTCCACAACTGCAAAAAAGATGAAACCAACCCAGATGCCCAACAATAGATGAACGGATAAGCAAGCTATGGTACCTATTCTCAATGGAACACTATGCAATGATAAAGAACAGTGATGATTTCAGGAAGCATCTCATCACCTGTTTTCAACTGAAAGACATCATGTTGAGTGAAATCATTCAGCAGCACAAAGTCAAATATTGTATGAGGCCCTTACTATAAAGACTTAAAAACAGACTCACATACAGAAGAAAAGACTCTTTGGCAGCTACAAGGGAGGGGAGGGAGAGATAGGGATGCCTATAGTTTAGATAACTGAAAGAAATTTGGTTGGGTGAAAGTAGTGACAGCATACACCAGAAAGATGATCATCTCAGCTGGACTTCAGCATAATCTGAAAACTCTTCTATTTGTAGCTTAATATTGCAAGGATAGAGTAGGAGGGGTGGGGGTCTGGGATCAGTGCTGTCTAGGGGACATAGAGGCCAACTGGCAGAATTAGCCTATTGCTAAGAGAGTCTTCTGCACCCCATATTGGTGGGTGGTGTCTAGGATCTTAAAAAGTAGCAAGCTGCCATCTGTGGTACACCAAATGATCCCACCTCAGCTGAATCAGATGATCACCAAGGTCAACAAAGACATAAGAGAAAAAGCACCCAGAGGACAGAAGGACCCACGTGTATGGATGACTGTACTAACATGTAACCAGAAGAGCCAGATGGTGCCTGGCTACCACCCATGTCAGCCATGATGGGGCACACAATGTTGGGTCCCAGTGGCAACACAAATAAAAAGAGGGGTACACCTCAAGAACTCCACTGAAAGACTGCAAACGATGGTCCAATGCCCTGGGACTTCCCCTCGGAGCATGGCCCCTTGACTTGCTGCTGCCCTAGATCATTATTCATTACTGTGGTCAACTCTCAGGACAGTGATGGATTGGACTTGGGGACATAGGGTGAACATATGGTGTGTTCACTTTATGGTTCTATGTATCTACAGAATGCCGTCCTACTGGCCTTGTACCAGTAGGCAGAGGAGAAGGTGGAGGGGAGGGTATAGGAGAGTTTTAGCAGGATGTGACATGTATAGAATGGAAGGGAAGAGTGTGTTGTCACCAGACAAGGAGACCAGAGGGAACTGCAGATAGGCAGGCACACAAATTTAACTTGGATTGTATACTACTTTCACTCAACCACAATAAAAAATTTAAAAAATAGCAACAAGTGTACCACTTTTTAACATAGCTCAACTTTGCAGTTGGTAGTGTAGGCCTTAAGAGTTTGGCTGTTAAACAGTTCAAATCCACCAGGTGCTCCTTGGAAACTCTATAGGTCAGTTCTACTCCATCCTGTGGGGTTGCTCTGAGTTGGACTTGACTCCAGAGCAATGGGTTTGAGTACTTGTATAGCTTTGTTTACCCTTATCACGTCACATGTGTTTTCAGTTTGCAGTAATAACAAGGGTTGAAAAGCCAGAAGACAAAAGCCAAAGCCACAGCTGTAGAGTTAATTCTGATTCTCAGTGACTCTATAGGTCAGAGTATAACTGCCCCATCGAGTTTCCAAGGAGCACCTGGTGGATTTGAACTTCTTGCCTTTTTGTTAGCAGGTGCAGCACTTAAATACCACACCACTAGGGTTTAGAAATGTTGACAGCTAAATGTAATACAGTTAAATGTTTGTATCTACTATTAAAGCCTGGAGAGTCCATACGAAGACAATCTTCTCAAAGTAGTCCTTTGTGTATGTGTGAGTGTGTCTGTGTGTTTGTGCACGTTTGCGAGTTGTAATTTTGTTGTACATCTATCTCCAGCTCCGTCCAGTACCCTCTGTCACGATCCTTGACACAGCAGTCAGTCATGGTAGCCAGGCACCACCTACTTGTGCTGGACTCAGGCTGGTGGAGGCCATGGAAGTTTTGGCCCATTAGTTGGAGCAATGATTTTAATGATTTTTATTTAGGGCAGTGTTATAGTCAAAGTTGCCCTGAGGTCTTAGGTTTGTCCTTGCACACAACAAAAAGGGACCTGGTTGCATTATCACTGTTGTCATCAAGAATAGCATCCATGGAGTGTCATCGAAGATCATATCATTGTTTATAGCCACTGCCATGAGAGCTTTACATTAAACTCTTATTTTTTCATTTCAAGTAGAGAAGAAATATTGTTGAATATTACACTTGGGAAAGAAATTTGAGAAATGAAGACACATCAAAGGTTCTAATACATAAGTTTCTATTATTGACTAACTACAACTAAGAGAGACAGAATATCTACGATATTTAAAGAATAAGAAAAAAAGGTAATTGCTATTCTATGGAGTAATGCAGATGAATCAATAAAAAGTGTTCTATAGAACTTACTGATCTTGAATTTTCTTATAATAAGATTGGAGATGATTTATTATTTGAAACATAGGCTATGAACTATTAATCACTTTCAATATGGTGGTTGTGCTAAATACCATTGATAGCTCCAAACATCTCTTGAAGCTGATGAGGTGAGTCATTAGTAAATGCAATGGACAGCAAAAGTGATAGGAAAATTAATGTTTGTCTGATTCGTTAAGACATGAAACACAGATGATTGATGTTAACCAAACCAAGACTGTGCTATCTGAAGCTAATGTTACAACTTTAAGAAAAAAACCTACCATTTTGTTTTTGAAATTTGACAATTCCTATAAATGCACTTGACCCTATTAACTTTCTAATTTTCACTGTACTCAGTATCCCTCATAATGCTATACAACATAAGTTTAACAATTTGAAATGCAATACATCTTTAATTACTTCTGTCTCTCCTAATTCCAAGAAATGAATGTAAAGGTGGCATGTAAGATGCAAACTTAAATTACATTACATTTTTCTCTTTGCCACTGAGTTGATTCTGACTCACAGTGACTGTTTTAGTCAGCTAAGGCTGCTCTAACAGAATTACCACAGAGTGGATGACTTTAATAAAGGAAAGTTTATTCTTACATAGTCTGGTTGACTGCAAGTCCATGTTCACGGTGTCCACTCCTTGTCGGCTCTGCAGGAAAGTCTGATATTGCATCAGTCTTTGTCCAGGAAGTATCTTGGCACAGGAACCTGAGGTCTGAAGGATGTGCTCTTCACCCGGTACTGCTTTCTTGACGGTATGAGGTTCCCAATTCTCTGCCTGCTTCTCTTTCCTTTTATCTCTTGCAGGATGAAAGGATTAAATGTGAGGCAAGCCATACTCCAGGGAAACTCCCTTTACGTTGGAGCAGAGAGGTGGTCTTATAAAGCGATTTAAAATACCACCCTAATCCTTTAACATACAGCATAGGAAAACCACAAAATGGAGGACAGTCACAAGATACTGGGAACCATGGCCCAGCCACAGGGCTACACATATTCTGGGGGGGGGGGGACACAATTCAATCCATGACAGTGACTCTATAGGACAGAGTAGGAATGCCGGAAAGATGTGGTCAATGTTCAGTCATTTGGAGAGTTAGTATATAGTCAGGAATCCGATGATACTGAAGAAAGCAGTTAAAGCAGCATTGAAGGCACTGGCAAAAAAAAGGTTCCAGGAATTGATGGAATATCAATAGAAATATTCCAACAAACAGATGCCACACTGGAAGTGCTCACTCATCTATGCCAAGAAATTCAGAGGACAGGTACCTGGCCGACTGACTGGAAAAGATTCATATACATGCCTACTCCAAAGAAAGACAATCAAATTGAATACAGAAGTTATAGAACAATATCATTAATATCACGCACAAGTAAATTTTGGCTCAAGATCATTTAAAAGTGACTGCAACAGTGTATTGACAAGAAACTGCCAGAAATTCAAGGTGGATTCAGAAGAGGACTTGTAACCAGGGATATCATTGCTGATGTCAGATTGATCTTGGCTGAAAGTAGAGAGTGCCAGAAAGATGTTTACCTGTGTTCCATTCAGTATGCAAAGGCACTCAACTGTGTGGATCATAACAAATAATGGCTAACACTGTGGAGAATGGGAATTCCAGAACACCTTTTTGTGCTCTTAAGGAATCTGTACATGGATCAAGAGGCACTTGTGAGAACAGAAGGAGGTGACAGTGCATGGTTTAAAGTAAAGAAAGGTGTGTGTTGGGGTTGTATCCTTTCACCATGCCTCTTCAATCTGCATGCTCAGCAAATAATCCAAGAAACTGGACTACATGAAGAAGAATGAGGGATCAGGATTCGAGGACAACTCATTAATAACCTGGGTTATGCAGATAACAGAACCTTACTTGCTGGAAGTGAAGAGGATTCGAAATACTTACTGATGAAGATCAAAGACTACAGCCTTCAGTATGGCTTGCACCTTAAAATCAAAAAGATAAAAATCTTCACAACTGGACCAGTAAGCATCATCGTGATAAAGGGAGAAAGGATTGAGGTTGTCAAGGACTTCATTTTATTTGAATAAACAACACAATCAACACCCACAGAAGCAGCAGTCAAGAAATCAAAATATACCTTGCTTTACAAAATTCTGCTGCAAATAATCTCTTTACAGTATTGAAAAGTCAAGATGTCGCATTGAAGACTAAGGTGCACCTCACTCAAGTCATGATATTTTCAATAATGTCATATGTGTAAGAAAAGTGAACAATTAACAAGACAGAAGAATTGTTGCCTTTGAACTGTGGTATTGGAAAAGATTATTGAATGTACTATGGACTGCCAAAAGAACAAATAGATCTGTTCTGGAAGAAGTAGAACCAGAGTGCTCCTTGGAAGCAAAGACAGCAAGATGGCACCTTATATATTTTGGACATGTTGTTGGGAGGGGATCAGTCCCTGGAGAAGGACCTCAAGCTTGGTAGAGTGCAGGCTCATGGAGAAAGGAGAAGACCCTTAATGAGATGGATTGACACAGTGGCTGTAATGATAGGCTTAAATGTAAAAATGATCATAGACATGACACAAGACGGGGCAGTGTTTAGTTCTATTGTGGTTAGGGTTGCTGTGAGTTAGAACTGACTTTATGGCACCCAGCAACAACAACAACAACAACAACAACAACAGGACTGTTCCACAGAGCTTTCAAGGAATGGCTGGTGGATCTGAATTGCAGACCTTCTCATTAGCAGTTCAACTCTTGATCATTATTCTTCCAGGGCTCTAAAATTAGGAGTCAAGAATAACATGTAATGGTAACAATTTTTAGAAGTGAATTCAGTTTGAAGTTACAGTAGTTACTATTTAAGATTTACTTTTCCCTGGATTTTTTTTTCTTACCTCTTTTGTAGAAAATACAGGTTAGAACACAGAGCAATAAAGAGATATAAAAATGCTTAGGCAAAATACTCTAGATGGCTTAATTTTAGATAAGAAGTAATCTTTTAAAAATACCATTTTGACACTTGTTCTTCAAACAATAGCTACTCAGTTTATAAAGGTAATGCAGACAGTTCAGAGACTTCACTGACTTTTGTGAAGAACACAAAATAGAAAATATTATATAACTTACTTTTTGAGGTCAGTAAAAGTATGAAATTAAATTGATGATAGTACTAGAAAAGGGACTTTACAGGACAGTACCACATATAAATTTCAATAGATGTATTCTGAACAAATGAGTGAGATGCATATATATATTTTTTAAAATGACTGAAATAACACTCATTCCATTAACGTGATTGGTCCTTCATGTTGAAAATATTAATATAGTTCACCTTAGGAATATATTAAGAAGACAAAAAAGACATGTCAATACTTGCAGAAAAAAGCATCACATGTAAAATTCAACATGTTTCAATTAAAATAATAATACTCTTTACATTCTAAGAAAAAGGGAACTTCCTAAGTAAAGCACACCTCTCAGGGTGGGACCAAGACAGCAGACTAGATACATGTCTCCTCGATTCCCTCTGAGAACTAAGGCCTGAATTAGTAATTAAATGGAGCACTCTGGACACCCAAGAAGCCCTGGGATCTGGCATAGAATTGTCAGATTGGACTTCATGCCACTGAATGTAAAACCACCTCTCTCTGACAAGGCAGTGCTCACTGAGTCTCACTCCTGCTGCCTTTCTGCTTGGCAGACTGCAGGTACTGATGCTGTCTTTGTTATTCAGCAGGGAAGGGATAGGTATGAGCTGGCAAACATGCTGAATTGCAGTGCTAAAATAAACAGAGTATAGTGCAGCAGAGAGAGTATAGTGCAGCAGAGAGAGAGTACATGGGATAGCCACATTTTGAGAGCCCGGCTGCTAACTGAAGGCACCACTGCCCCTCCACCATCTCTTTTCTGAGCTGTACCATAGATTCTGTGGTTTTGCGGTGAGAAGGGCAGCTTGGCCAGGACGCCATTTTGGTCAGATGGGAGATGGAATCTTCCAACTGGAGGCTTCAGTGGGGGTTAGATTGCAAACTGAGAAGTAGCACCAGTCTGGAAAGCATTTTTCCCATAGACAAGCTCTGTAGGAAGTGTTCCCTTACAGGAGTGATCTGCTGAGTTGGGCAGCAAGAACGGAACTCCTCCCTAACTGAAGTACGTCATACCATCTGGGGACAGCCAAAGAGGGGCTTCCATTTTCAGCTGGAAGGCAGGGCCTACCACACCTGACAGTCTGACTGAATTTTCCAGCTGTCAGTCAATACTCAGCATCTTAAAATAAGACTGCCTGGAGAAATAACTGTTGAGTGCTTTGGTAGCATCTTTTCTAGCCTTTACTGATCTACAGCATAGGGTTGGTTGATGGTCCCCAGTGAATTCATAAGCAGGGAGCCATCTTTTCCGGGCAGGAGGCAGAGCTTGCCACCCCAAGGAGTTCACGGGGGCCAGTCAGTGGAGTATACAGAGACAGCTGGTGACCAACTCCCTTCTCAGAACTATCCCTCATCTCCTGCTGAGGTAACACCAAATCCTATAAATGGCTCCAAGGCAACAAACCACTTCTAACCATTTTAAAGAAACAGTCTGCTATGGCTCTGGAAAAGTCCCAAAATAAAGAATCAAAAAACTTCCCAGATGAAGAAGGCTTTCTGAAAACATCCAAGGTTGAATATAGAATTAAATACAGAACCCTCCTAGAGATTAAATAAAATGCAGCAAAGCAAACGAAAAATTAAGTAAGGTGTTTGAACTGATGAAACAACAATGATCTGAAATCCAGCAGATCAATAACAAAATCACAGAATTAGACAATTCAATCCAAAGCCAAAAGAGCAGAATTGAAGAGATAGAAGTCAGACTTAGTGATCTCGAGGATAGAACAACTGACATCAGAATTTATGAGGAGAAGTCAGAGAAAAGAAATAAGAAAAATGAAGAAGCATTAAGAAACATGTGAGACTCTATTAACTGGAATAATCTATAAATAATTGGAGTTCTTGAAGAGGGAAGAGTAGCTGAAAACACAGAGAATTGTTGTTGAGTTGCTAACAGAAAATTTCCCTGAAATTATAGAGAAGAGAGCAGCGACATCCAAACATGCACTGAATGCCACAAAAACTGGGCCCCAAAAGAAAGATACCAAGACATATGTAATCAAGCTTCATAAAATGAAACAAACGGATTTTCTTAGCGGCAGCGAGGCTCAAAGAAAAGCTAACATTCACTTTGAAACACTGTAGGCTTTCATCTGACTTCTCAGAAAAAATGATGTTGGCAAGGAAACAAGATCAAAGACCAAAGCCTTCAGTATGGGTCCCACCTCAACATCAAAAAGAGACAATGGGATGACACATATAAAGCCTTGAAGGAGAAAACTTCCAGCCAAGACTTCTATATCCTGCTAAATTGTCTCTCAAGTGGGAAGATGAAATTAAGACATTTGCAGATAGAATCTTGGCAACTTTGGGAAAAACAAACCAAAACTACAAGGAATACTGAAAGAAGCTCTGTGCTTAGAAAAAGAAAACCATTGAATGTATATTTAAGGAGGCAATACAGGACATGGCATCTGGAATCCTCAGCAAAGGAAGTCACAAAACTCAATCAAAGCTACAATATTAAAAGAAGGGAACCAGTGACCATATTGTGAAAACTATGCCACCGTCATACTAAAAAGAGAGGTATACAATAATAATTACAGTCTTTTCAGATGGAGAGGAAGTTAAAAAGATATGCAGAAATTAAAATTGGATTTAAACTTAGAATATTAAAGGGGAGCATAGGGTTAGCCACAAAGCGCAAGAACAATGCAACATATCAAAACAAGAAAAGTAATACAAGAGTCCCTGTCCCTGAAAAACCCTGCACTGAAAAATATGAAAAGTCAACCCATAAAGAAGATTGACCAAGAACAAAATATTAAAATCAACATAGAAAACACCAACAGGTCTAAACGCCTATCTATCAATAATGACACTGAAAGTAAACTGAATGAACTCTCCAATAAAGAGACAACAAGTGACATCCTTTATCAAAAGACATCTTGTTGCCTACAAGAAACACAACTTAGACTCAAAGTTAAGAACAAACTGAAAATTAAAGAATGGAATAATGCATACTAAGCTAACAACACACAAAGAAGAGTAGGTGTGGCAATACTGATCTCAGATAAAACAGATTTTTAATGTACAATCCACCACTGTAAACAAGAAAGGTCACTATTTATTGCTGAAGTGTTCAATAAACAAATAGGATTTACCAATATTAAATATTTGTGTACCAAATACCAGAGCATCAACATACATCAAGCCAACACTGACTACATTGAAAAATGAGATCACTCCACAAAAATAGCTGGAGACTTCAACATCTCACTTTTGGTAATGGATAAATCATCCAGAAGAAGGCTCAGTAAAGACACAGGAGATCCTTCAGTAACAATCAACAAAGCTCACTGACATATACAGAACTTCTTATCCATCAGATAAATACAGCTTTCTCTCCAATGCACATGGAAAATTTTTCAGAATAGACCGTGTGTTTGGACATAAAGTAAATATCAACAAAATCCAAACCAATGAATTATTGCAAGAATGTTTGTGGACCAAAAAGCCATAAAAGTCAAAACCAATACAGCAAAAATATATAGGGAAATATGAATTAATGGAAACTAAAAAATATCTTGCTCAAAAAGCCATGGGAGAAAGAAGAAATCAAGAATCCATAAAGAAATTTATGGATTAAAATGCGAATTAAAACACATCACACCAGAACCTGTGGGATATAGTCAAAGCATGGCTTGGAGGTCAGTTTATCTCTATAAATGCCCATGTCTGGAAGCAAGAAAGGACCAAAGTCGAAGAATTAACCCTACAGCTTAAACAAGTAGAAAGAGAACAACAGAGGAACCCCTCAGGCATCAGAAAAAGAACAAATGATAAAGATTAGAGTTCAACTAAATGAATTAGAGATTGGAAAAATGATTGAAAGAATTAAGAAAACCAAAAGCTGATTTTTCGTAAAGATCAACAAAATTGATAAACCACTGGCTAAGTTTACAAAAGAAAAACAGGAGAAGAAACAAATAACCTGAATGAGAAGTGAGATAAGTGATGTCACAATAGACCTAACTAAAATCAAAAGTATCATCAAAGAATACTACTACAGACTGTACTCTAACAGATTTGAAAGCCTAGAGGAAAAGGACAAATGTCTGGATTCATATTAACTATCAAAAGTATCACAAGGTAAAGTAGAACAACTTAACAAACCCATCACAAAGGAAGAGATTGAAAAAGCCATAAAAAAAGTAACAAACAAAAGAAGTCCTGATCCAGATGGCTACACTAGAGAATTCTACTAAGCTTTTAGAGAAGAGTTAATGACAATACTACTGAAACTTTTTCACAGGACAGAAAGGGATAGAATACTTGTAAATTCATTCTATGAAGCCAGCATAACCCTAATACCAAAGCCAGGGAAAGATCCCACTAAAAAAGAAAATTACACACCAATATTGTTCATGAACTAAGACTCAAAAATCTTCAACAAAGTCCTTACCAACAGAATTCCACAACATATCAAAAACAAACAAACAAAAACAAACAAACAATTCATCATGGATAAGTGGGATTCATACCTGGGATGCAAGGCTGGTTCACAATCAGAAAAACAACCACATAAATAGCACAAAAGATACAAATCATCTGATTTTGTCAATTGATTCAGAAAAGGTATTCAACAAAGTGCAACACCAGGCTGTGCTAAAAACTCTCAGCAAAATATGCGTAGAAGGCAAAATATGCATAGAAGGCAAATTCCTAAACATAAGGGCCATCTATGCAAAGCTGACTGCCTGCATCGTCCTGAATGGAGAAAGACTAAATTTGCATTGAGAATGGGAACTAGACAAGGATGCCCGCTCTCACCACTTCTATGCAATATTGTACTATAAATTCTAGCCAGAGCAATTAGACAAGACAAATAAATAAAGGTTATCAGCATTATCAAAGAAGAAGTGAAAATCTCCCTATTAGCAGGTGATATGATTGTAAATGCAGAGAATCCTAAAGAATCCGTAAATAAACTACTTGAACTAGTAGAAGAGTTCAGCTAAGTATCAAGCTATAAATCAGTAAGATTTCTTTATACCAACAAAGAGATCATCAAAGAAGAAATCAACAAATCAATACCATCACCCAGCCATCACCAAAGACAGCCGTGATTGGGCACATGTCAGTCCCAGAGGCAACATGGGAAAAAGGAGCATGCATTACAAGAACTCCACTAAAAGATCACAACTGATGCTCGAGAAGTCTGGGGGTACCCTGAGGGCATAGCCCCTAGACCTACTGCTGCCCCTGATCAGAAAATTTATTGAGGTCAACTCTTCATTCAGGAATCGACTGGACATGGGGACACAATGTGACCGTAAGGTGTGTGTACTTTATTATTCCATGCAACTATAGGATGCTGTCCTACTGGCCTCTTATTAGAAGGGTGAAGAGAGGTTGGAGAGGATGGGAAAGAAGATTGTTAAGAGGATACAACATATATAGAATGAAAAGAAGGAGTCTACTGTCACCAGGCAAGAAGAGCAGAAGGAGCTGCAGATAGGCAGGTATGCATGTTTAATTTGGATTGTATACTTTCACTCATTCACAATAAAATATTTAAAAAATAAATAAATAAAGTAGTTCTCAGGAAAGCTGTTGCAAAAATTAATGAAATATTAAAAAGCATTTCATTTAAAAAAGAACTAAGACAATGATGTCAGCTATCATATTCAAAATTGTATTGACAATCACAATTAGACAATAAATAAGATAGGAATAAACAGAATGCTTAAAACTATGTAACTATTGTTTGAAAATTCTCTAAAATAAAACTAATAGAAAGAAAAATCACAATGCCAATGAGAGGGAAATATAAATAATAAGTCTACAAAAAGTTGTGTAATATGTTTATGGAGAAATTTGTAACACTGTATAAACAGTTGTTAAAGTAAGCAAACACAAATGGAGACAACTATCATAATTGGAAGTAGAAAGATTCTATAATGCAGGATGTCAGCATTCTTCCCAAATGATATGCAGATTTATCATCATTCCTATTAAAATTTTGTGTTTCTTCTCCCTGTGACATCTAACAAGCTGATACTACAATTAGCAGAGTAGATAACCAATAAGAAGAACCTGATGAGCGACATGGTATTCCAGTTAGCAACACTTTGTATGAAGTTCTAGTAACTACAACTATGCAAAATTGATTAAAAAGTAGACAAACTGATGGAAAAGAATAGCCAAAGCCAAGTGCTGTCACAGATGGGCTGATATAAGGAATCAGCATATATACTCATATATGGATGTCACAGATGTGCTTGTACATTTGATGGTGTTACAGGACTAGGATAAATCAGTAGGAAATAACATATTCAGTAAGTGATGAAGTGACATGTACTTACTAATATATTAAAATAAGTGTGAATTTGTAACTCACAAATCTATGTGCAAATTAACTCCAGATAGATTAGCCATACAACTTAAGTCTGAGAAGTAAATGTTGAAATTTTACAAGGAAATAAAGAAATTCGTTAGGAGTGAATTTGGTATGAAACTATGGGAGGTAATATTTAAATTATTTTTAATATATATGTAACACATATATATTAAGATACATTTGTACTTACATACTAATGAAGATCAAAGACCACATCTTTGGTATGGATTGCACCTCAAAATCATGAAAACAAAAATCTTCATAACTGTACTGGTGGCAAGCATCATCGTGGTAAATGGAGAAAAGACTGAGACTGTGAAAGCTTTTGTTTTACTTGGTTCCACAGTCAGAGTCTGTGGAAGCGGTAATGAAGATATCAAAAGACACAACACATCAGGCAAAAAACCTTTTTAAAGTGTTGAATAGCAAAGTTGTTACCTTGAAGACTAAGGTGCACCTGACCCAAGCCATGGTATTTTCACCAGTGTCATATGCATGCAAAAGCTGGGTGATGTGTAAGGAAGATAGAGGAAGAACTGATATCTTTGAGTTGTGGTGTTGAACAATATTGAACATACTACGGACTGTCAGACAAACAAACAGATCTGTCCTGGAAGAAGTACAACCAGACTGCAGGGATAGTGAGACTGTGTCTTACATTCTCTGGACATGTTGTCAGGAAGGATAGATCCCTGAAGAAGGACGTCATGCTGGGTAAACTAGTGAGTTAGTGAAAAAGAGGAAGACTCTCAACAAGATGGACTGACACAGTGGCTGCAACAGTAAGCTTAGGCATCAGGACTGGGCATTGTTTTGTATCATTGTGCATAGGTTCACTATGAGTCACAAGGGACTCAACGGCACCTAAAAACAACACATAACCACACATAAACACATATTTAGCATTTGGAGAGGACAGTACATTTTGAGGTTAAAAAAAAATGCAGAGTCCATGGGGCAACATGAGATAAAGAAGTGTGCAGCTCAAGAACTCTACTAAAAGACCTGTATTAATAGTCCCCTGGGAACATGGCCCTTAGACTTGATGCTGTTCCTTACTGGAAATCAGTAATGAGTCAACTCCTCAGGCAGCAATGGACTGGACTCGGGGATACAGTGTGACCACACGGTGTGCATACTTTATGGTTCTATGCAATTACAGGAGTCTGTCTAACTGGTCTCTTTCTAGATGGGAGAGAAGAGGGTGCAGAGGGAGGGACAGATGCTTGATAAGAGGACACTAGATATACAGAGTGAAAAGCAGGCGTGTGCTGTTACCAGGTTGGGAGAGCTGAAGGAGCTGCAAATAGGTGGGCATGCTAAACCAATTTGGATTGTATACTTTCACTTAATCACAGTTAAAAAGAAAAGAAAGTTAACTGTAAAGTGAAAAATAAAGTTGGCCTTAACTAGGTAGACATGGTTTCCAGGTTAACGCTAGGAAACCGAGGATCATTTGATTCTAAATGTCTCTGTACCGCCTCCTCCAAAACTGTAAGATCATAGAAGAGGACAGATAAAATAATACATGACCTACACGTTCAGGAATTGATAGCAGACAAAGATGGTTTGAATTTCACATTATTTTATGTTTGAAAATAATTAGGAAGTTCCAACATCAGCTATTGTACCTCCATGGCTACTACAAGTCTGGATCCAGAGGAAAGACAGAGCAATTTTCAAAATCTCCATGGAGAAAACAAAGGGAAGGAGTATTAAAAAAAAAAAAAAAAGGCTCTAGAGATCAAATCCAACACTAGCTGCTAAATTGCCAGATACAGTTTCAGAACTTGAGAGTTTACAATGCCGTTTATAGGGTTAATTTGACCAGTTGTAGCATTCCTTCAGGAGAAGAGGAGGTTAAGTAAAGGAGAATGAGTGCCCCGACAGCATTCTTCATTTTCTGTCTTATTTTCTGTGTTTATTTCACTGTCTAATCTGTCAGGCCAGCCCAAGACTAGCTCTCTCTTTTCTTAGAGCAAACGACATGGGGGCCCTAGACCAGACATTGTAAAAGTGCTAGCGGCATTTATTCATGGAAAGATAGCCAGAGATACTTCTATAAAATCTCTTGGCAAGACATAAACTACTGAAAATAACCTTGAATGTAAAAATTATGGAAGACAGGGGGTGGAGTCAAGATGGCGGACTAAGAACATGTCTCCTTATATCCCTCTGGAAACCAAGACCTGAACTGACAATGAAACAGAGCCTTCTGATCACCTAATCAGCCTCAGGACACGACACAGAGCTGTTAATTGGGACTGCATACCACTCAGCGAAAAACCTCCTCTCTTTTGCTGACTCCTGCTCAGGCTAGCCCCGGCTCTCACGGACGGAAGGTAAACGCACCATTTTGACTTTTTTTTCCACGGTCTCGGCTGGCGGGCGGAGCTGGGCCTTGCCTGGCGACTGAACTCAGATGCGCTACTGGGGGGATAGGCAGGCTAAATTCCCATATTCTGAGAGCCAGGCTCGGGACTCTGTTAATCTAGCCACTTTGAGCCTTTTGTTTTGTAGCTACCTCAGCGGGGTTTGTACGGAGCTTCATGGTCAGTATGCAGGACGCCATGTTGGTACCGAGATTTTAGTGGGACCTTGTTCTTAGCCTGGGAGACAGCGCCTGCAAATGGGACAGCGCTTCTCCCACAGAAAAGTAGTGATTTTGCACAGTGCTGCCTACGTTGGGGGCCCTGCAACAGAAGCAGAGGAATCACTACCTCTCAGCACCTTTAGCCCCTCTGTCTGCTGCCTGTGTGGAGGACGCCATCTTGGATACAGTGGCCACAGCTGGACCTAATTCTTAGCTTGGGAGCCAGAGCCTGCCCACAGGAGAGCGTTTTCCTATCACAAAACCAGTACTTGAGGCAGTGTTGCCTAAGGCTAGGCCCTGTCAGCAGAGGCCAACAGGGCAGTAGCATTGCTGTATTCCAAACTAGTTTGTTATCATCTAGGGTTGGATATAGTGACGCTTACTTTGTCAGATGAGAAGAGGGACCTCTACACCTGAAAACCCAACTGACTTGTGAACTGGTCAGATACCTTTTGCTTTACATTTGAAGACAGCCTAGAGAAACATTTACAATCCATCCTCACAGTACCTCTTCCAGCCTCTACATACTCACATGGGACCCAAAAAGCAACAGACAGTTGTGGCATACAAGCAATCCCTCATGCTTCAGAAGGCTCCCAAACAAAGCAACCAAGGAGTTTTCCAGATGAAGAAACTTTTATGAAAGCATCAGGAAGTGCATACAAATTGATTATATACAGGGCCCTTCTGGACCTTATACAAAATGCAGCAGAACAAAATGAAAAATTAAGCAAGTTGTTCAATCTGATGGAACACCAGTACTCTGAAATCCAACAGATCAAGAAGAAAATCAAAGACATAGAAATTTCCATGCAAAGCCAAGAAAACAGAATGGAACAAATGGTAAAAAGAATTTCTGACTTGGAAGACAGAGCTACTGATGCCAGCGTCTATGAGCAGAAATCAGAAAAAAGAAACAAGAAAAATGAAGAAACATTAAGAAGCATGTGGGACTCTATTAAGAGGAACAACTTTCGATTAATTGGAGTCCTTGAACAGGGTGAGACATCTGAGAACACAGAGAATATCGTTGCTGAGCTGCTGAAAGAAAACTTCCCAGAAATCATGAAGGAAGAGAATATAGACATCTCAGATGCATATAGTTCGCCACCCAATATAGATCTCAAAAGAAAGACTCCAAGACATATTATAATCAAGCTTAACAAAATGAAACACAAGCAGTAACTCTTAAAGGCAGCAAGACTCAAGGCAAAGCTAACATTCAGAGAGAAACCCTGTAGGCTCCCATCAGATTTCTCAGCAGAAACCATGCTGGCACGGAGACAGTGGCATGATACATTCAAAGTCTTGAAGGAGAAGAACTTCCAAGCAAGAATTATATATCCTGCAAAACTATCTTTCAAATATGAAAATGAAATAAAGACATTCCGAGATAAACAGAAACTCAGAGACTTTGTAAAAACCAAACCCAAACTACAAGAAATACTGAAAGAAGTTCTTGGCTCTGGCTTAGAAGAACAAAACCAATAACTTTATAAATTAGAATGACACACTACTCAATACTCTACTCATTTAGGGAAGGCCCCAAAGTAAATCACAGCTTTGATATGGAAAGAAGCAATCCAGTGATCATCATGAAAACTATGGTGTCATCATAATAAAAAGAGGGATGTATTACAGTTGTTATACTCCTTCCAGATGGAGAGGAAGATGACAAGACTGGTAGTAATTAAAATTGGGTTTATAAATAGTTTACTAAGGGGGTTCATAGGGACAGCTGTAAAGCACAACAAAGATGTAGCATACCATTTCAAGAAATCTAACACATGAGTCTCAACAACTACAAACCAGCTCTGAAAAAGGTGAAAAATCAACTCACAAAAAGAGTGTCCCAGAACAGACTAATAAGAACAGCAGAGAAAACATCAACATAAAAATAAACACATCACAATGGCAGCAGTGAACACATAGCTATCAATATAATTACACTGAATGTGAATGGACTGAATGTTCCAGTAAAGAGACATCGAGTGTCATGTTGGATCAAAAGACATGACCCATCCATATGTTGTCTACAAGAAACTCACTTGGGACCTAAAGACAGGAACAAACTGAAAATTAAAGGATGAAAGAACATATATCAAGCTAACAATGAACAAAGAAGAGCAGGGGTGGCAATTCTAATCTCAGACAAAATCAACTTTAATGTCAAATCCACCATTGTGGACAAAGATGGACACTATTTATTGCTGAAAGGTTCAGTACACAAGCAAGACTTAACCATATTAAATATTTATGCACCTAATGCCAGAGCACCTAAATATGTCGAAGAAACACTGACTACACTCAAAAGAGAGTTAGATGACTCCACAATAATAGTGGGAGACTTTAACACTCCACTGTCATCACTAGACAGATCATCCAGAAAAAATCTGAGCAAAGATACAGAAGACCTCATTGACACAATTAACCAACTAAACCTCATTGATATATACAGAACTTTCCACCCATCAACAGTGCACATGGAACATTCTCCAGAATTCACCACGTGACAGGCCATAATGCAATGCTCAACAAAATCCATACCATTGAATTATTGCAAAGCATCTTCTCAGATCATAAAGCCATCAAAGTGGAAATCAATAGCAGAAAAAACATAGATAGAAAGTGGAACTCTTAGAAACTGAACAACATCCTGCTCAAAAAAACATGGGTTATAGAGGAAATCAGGGATCAATTAAAGAAATTCATGGATTCCAATGACAACGAAAACACTTCCTACCAGAACCTATGGGATACAGCCAAAGCAGTGCTCAGAGGTGTGTTTATCTCCATAAATGCACACATCTGGAAGGAAGAAAGAAACCAAATCAAGGAACTAACTCTACAGCTTGAACAAGTAGAAAGAGAACAACAGAGGAACCCCTCGGGCACCGGAAGAAAGGAGAGCATAAAAATTAGAGCAGAGCTAAATGAATTAGAGAATAGAAAAACAATTGAAAAAATTGAAAAGACCAAAAGCTGGTTTTTAGAAAAGATCAACGAAACTGATAAACTACTGGCTAAACTTACTAAAGAAAAGCAGGAAAGGAAACAAATGTCCCAAATTTGAAATGAGAGGGGAGTTGTCACCACAGATGCAACAGAAATCGAAAATATCATAACAGAATACTATGAAAGACTGTGCTCTAACAAATTTGAAAACCTAGGGGAAATGGACCAATTCCTTGACTCATACCACCTACCCAAATTATCACAACATGAAGCAGAACAACTTAATAAACCCATCACAAAGGAAGAGATTGAAAAGGTCATCAAAACACTGCCAACCCAAAAAAGTCCGGGCCCAGATGGCTTCATGGCAGAATTCTACCAAGCATTTAGAGAAGAGTTATCCCCAATACTACTGAGACTATTTCACAGTATAGAAAGGGATGGAGTACTCCCAAACTCATTCTATGAAGCCAGCATAACCCTGATACCTAAGCCAGGGAAAGATCCAACAAAGACAGAGAACTACAGACCAATAACACTCATGAACCTAGATGCAAAAATCTTCAACAAAATTCTTGCCAACAGAATACAACCACATATCAAGAAAATAATCCATTATGACCAAGTGGGATTCATACCTGGGATGCAAGGCTGGTTCAACATCAGGAAAACAATTAATGTGATTAACCACATAAAAACACAAAAGACAAAGATCACCTGATTTTGTCCATTGATGCCGAAAAGGCATTTGATAAAGTCCAACACCCATTCATGGTAAAAACTCTTACCAAAATGGGCATGGATGGCAAATTCCTCAACACAACAAGGACCATTTATACAAAGCCAATTGCCCTCATCATCCTGAATGGAGAGAGACTGAAAGACTTTCCCTTGAGATGAGGAACTAGACAAGTATGCAAACTGTCACCTCTTCTATTCAACATAGTGCTAGAAGTTCTAGCCAGAGCAATTAGACAAGACCAAGAAATAAAGGGCATCTGCATCGACAAAGAGGAAGTTAAAATCTCCCTGTTCACAGATGATATGATTGTATATGCAGAGAACCCCAAGGAATCTATAAGTAAGTAACTGATACAAGAGTTCAGCAAAGTCTCAGGATTCAAGGTAAACATAAGTAAATCAGTAGGATTCCTTTATACCAACAAGACTGTTAAGGAGGAAATTATCAAATCAATACCATTTACGATAGCCCCTAAGAAGATAAAGTACCTAGGAATTAATCTAACCAGAGAAACAACAGACCTTTACAAAGAGAACTACAAGCCCTTGCTACAAGAAACTAAGAGAGACTTAGATAAATGGAAAAACCTATCCTGCTCATGGATAGGAAGACTTAACATTGTGAAAATGTCTATTACCCAAAGCAATTTATTTATGTAATGCAACCCCAATACAAGTTCCAGCATCATTTCTTAATGAGATGTAGAAACAAATCACCAATTTTGTTTCGAAAGGGAAGAAGCCCCAGATAAGTAAGATACTACTAAAGAAGAACACATTGGGAGGACTCTCATTACCCAACCTTAGAACATACTACACTGCCACAGTGGTCAAACAGTCTGGTACTGGTACAAGAACAGACAGATCGATCAATGGAACAGAATTGAGACCCCAGAGATGACCCCATCTGCCTGTGATCAGTTGATATTCCACAAAGGCCCTAAGACATTAAACTGGGGTAAAAACAGTATCTTCAACAAATGGTGCTGGCAAAATTGGTTATCCATCTGCAATAAACTGAATCAAGATCCATATCTTACACGTTATACAAAAACCAACTTCAGCTGAATAAAAGACCTAAATATCAAACCTAAAATGATAAAGCTCATCCAAGAAAAGGTAGGAACAACAACGGAAGTTTTAATACACGGTGAGGATAGACTCCAAAATCTGTCAAAGAAACCTCAATCAACAGAAGAGAAAATAGATAAATGGGAACTATTAAGAATCACTTTTGCTCATCCAAAGACTTTATTAATAGAGTAAAAAGAACACCCACAGAATGGGAAAAAATATTTGGCAACTCTATGTCAGATCGACGCCTGATCTCCATAATCTATAAAATACTACAAAATATCAATAAGAAGACTATAAACTATCCAATTAAGCGATGGGCAAATGAGATGGATAGACACTTCACTAAAGAGGAGATCCAGGGAGCCAGAAAACACATGCGGACATGTTCATTATCTTTAGTTATTAAAGAAATTCAAATCAAGACAACAATGAGATACCATCTCACCCCAAGAAGATTGACCATGATCCAGAAAACACAAAACAACAAATGCCGGAGAGGTTGTGGAGAAAGTGGAACCCTCATACACTGTTGGTGGGGTTTCAAAATGGTCCAGACTCTTTGGAAGGCATTCTGGCGCTTCTTTAAAAAAACGGATATCGATATACCATTTGACCCAGTAATTCCACTACTTGGAATATATCCTACAGAATCAAGGCCTTTCACACCAACAGACACATGCACCAGAATGTTTATCACAGCACAGTCCATGACAGCAAAAAGATGGAATCAACTCAGATACCCAACAATAGAAGAATGGATAGGTAAACCATGGTACATATACTCAATGGAGTACTACGCAATGATAAAGCATAACGATGATTCCAGGAAACATCTCCTAACCTGGTTTCAACTGGAAGATATTATGTTGAGTGACAGTAGTCAGTGACAAAAGGACAAATACTGTATGAGACCTCTATGATAAGATCTCAAAAACAGACTTGTGTATAGAAGAAAAGACTCTTCGACAGCTGCAAGGGAGGGGATGGAGTGAGGGTGGGGGGGAGGCTTTAGCTTAGGTAGTTACTAGAAATCTAGTTAGGAGAAAGCGGTGATAGCACACATTAGAGACAAGAACAACGTTAAGTGGACTTCAGCATAACTTCGGTACTCCTTCCATCTTAACTCAATACTGTAAGGATAGAGTAGCTGGGGCAGTGGGCGGAGGACCATGCTCTTAGGCGAATTCCAGGCCAATTGGCACAACTAGCATTTTGCTAAGAGAGCTCTCTGCAACCCACATTGCTGAGTGGCATCTGGGGTCTTCAAAGCTACCAAGCTGCCATGCGAGGACACGGCAAATGGTCCCAACTCAGCAGGAACAGATGCTCACTGAGGACCAAAATGACATGCGGTAAAGACAACCGAGAAGACAGAGAGATCCACAGGAGTGGGTGCGTACTTTGACTTGGGACCGGAAAAACCAGATGGTGCCCGGCCACCACCAGTGATAGCCACGATGGAGCTCACAGAGAAGAGTCTCACTGGCAACATAAGAGTAAAAAGGGGTGCATCATGAGATCTCCACTAAAAGACCTCAATGGATGGTCCAGCGGTTTGGGGGTTCCTCTGAGAGCATGGCCCCCAGCCCTGATGCTGCCCTTTCCCATAAATTATAACAAAGTTCCACTCTTTGGACAGGAATGGATTGGACTTGGCAATGCAGAGTGACCGTATATTGGAAGCACTTTATGTTTCTATACATCTACAGGATGTCATCTTGCTGACCTCTGGCTGGAGGAAGGGGAGTGGATGGAGAGGAGGGGAAAGGAGGCTGTTGGGAGGATGAGACATATATGAAGCAGAGAGGAATGATGTGCAGTCACCGGACAGGGAGAGCAGTGGAAGCTGCATATAGGTGGGCATGTAAATTTACATGTGAGTGTACATTTTCACTCAGTCATGTTAAATAAAAATTAAAAAAAAATTATGGAAGACAGCTGACTGGAGACTGAAAGTCATGTAATCTATTTACTGCTAAAAGACTGAGTTTAAAAATTCATACTACACATCTCTAAGGAGTTCTTTTGATCTGGCGTGTAACATATTATCAGCCTCATCTGTAAATAAAACCAGTGTGTTCCAAGGTTTCATATCTTTCAAATCGTTAGTGGAATGTAGTGTTTAGTAAGCTCTAGCATTCTTGTGAATTTGCATGATAATTTGAACAGTCCAGGGACTGTGTCTTCTGGGGATCCTCTAGTTTTTCCAATCATCAAGTCTGACTTTTTAGTAGAGTTCTAGTTCTGCACATCCATTTTATCCCACTGTATCAGGGACTTGCTATTGTATTCCCTGTCAGGGTAGTCACTGGTGGTTCTGGGTCACCATCTAGTACTTCTGGTCTCATGCTGATTTGTTCTCTGGATTATATGGCCCTTTCTGTCTGTTGAGGTGATACTTAACATATGTCTTTTATGTCTTTCATTCTCCTCTGCTCCAGGAGGATTGGGACAAATTGACGCTACTTAGATGGCCGTTTACCAGCTTTTAGGACTCCAACACCACTCACCAAAATGGTATGAAGAATGTTTTGTTAAAAAACTGTTATGCCAGTTGACATAGATGTTTCCTGAAACCATGGTCCCCAGACTCCTGTCCCTGCTACTCTGTCCATCGAAGTTTTGAGATATATTTAGGAAACGTCTTAGCTTTTGGTTTAGTCCAACTATATTGACTTCCGTTCTAGTGTGTACTGTCACTCTCTTCACCTAATCCAATTCCTAGTTACTATGGAATCAGTGAACACCTCTATCCATCCCTCCCCTTGTAAACATAAAAGACTGCTTTATTCTGCCCAAACCTCTTGTTTTTTTGTTTTGTTTATGTGTCAGTTACAGTTACTTTCTCATACAAAAACTCGCACATACTTGGCCATGTGACCCTAGCTAGTCTCCAGAAACTGTGATAGCACATTCCTCACCTCCAACTCATATTTCTCATGACCATTTGACAAACTCCTGTACCTCTCTCATGTTCTCTCTTGCTTCCAAGTAGGAACATTCCAACTACTCTTCTATATGTGCCCAAGCCAAGAAGCACACTCTTCATTGGTATCATTTTATCTCCTACATACCAGTTCAGACTTTGTGTGAAGTGTTGACTTACAGAATGTTTTCACTTTGGGGTTAATAGAGAAGTTGGGGGCCAGGTATTCCACTGACCCTCTGGTCCATTTTACCATTAAGTTTGGTCTTTTCATTAGATTTTAATTTCTGAATCCCACGTTTCTTCCACTCCATAAGGGAATCTTTGTTGAGTTTACTATAAGTGCAGTCTAGAGTGGTAGCCAGACACCATATAGCTCCTTTAGTCTCATGCTGATGTTGTCTGTGTTGTCTGCTGATTCTTTTGTCTCTTGGGCTTAAATGTTTCCTCTTTTCATTGATGCTCTTCTTTATCCTTTGCTCCAGGTGGGTTGAGAGCAACTGATGCTTCTCAGATGGTGCTTGCTAGCTTTTAAGACCTCACATACCACTCACCAAAGTGGGATGCAGAATATTTGCTTAAAAATTTGTATTATGGAATAGACCTAGATGGCCCCTGAAACCGTGGCCTCTCGATCTCCAACCCTGGTACTGTGTGCTTGGAAGTGTTTGATTTTATTTAGAGTACTTTTAAGTTTTTGGTTTAGTCCATTTGTTCTGACTTCTTCTCAACTGTGTATTGTTTTCCCTTTCACCTAAAATAGTTCTTCTCCATTATCAAATTAATGAATAATCCCTCTCAATCCCACATCCCTTGCAACCACCAAAGAATATTTTCTTCTGTGTTTAAGCCAGTTCTTGAGTCCTTACAATAGTGATTCCTGTATAGTGTCTATCTCTCATTCTGCAATTGACTAATTTCCCTCATCATAATGTTTTCCAGATTCTTCCATCTCATGAGTTGTTTCCCAAATTCAGCATTGTTCTTTATCATTGCATAGTATTCCATTGTATAAATATATCATAGTTTGCTTATCCAATCATCTATTGATGGGCATCTGTTGATGGGCATCTGTTTATTCCATCTTTTTGCTATTGTAGATAGTGCTGCAATAAACATTAATATGAATGTATCTATTTGTGTGACAGCCCTTATTTCTTTAGGATATATTCCAAGCAATGGGATTGCTGGATCATACAGTATTTCAATTTCTAGCTTTTTTTAAGGAAGTGACAAACTGATTTCCAAAGTGGTTGTATCATTTTACATTTCCACACAGCTGTGTAGAAATGTTTCACCCACTCTGCAACCTCTTAAACATTTATCATTGTTATCATTAAAGCTAGGCTTATTGGGTGAGACAGTATCATTAAAATTATGCTAACCCTGATGTTCCTTTTGTACTCCTCCCCTCCCTTTTAATTTCAATTTTTGTAATGGCTAACGATTGTGAGTATTTCTTCAAGTATCTGTTAGTTGCATGGCTGTCTTCTTTGGTGTAGTGTTTGTTCTTATCCTTTCCCATTTTTTAATTGGGTTATTTATCTTTTCTTGTTAGGATTTTGCAGCACCTTGTAGATGATGGAGATAAGATGCTAGTAGGTCTTAAAGTAGCACATCTTTTTTCCCAGACTGTAGGCAGTTTTTTTTTTTTTTCACTTTTTCGGCAAACTCTGTATGATCATAGCTGTTTGATTTTTAAAAACCATTAGTTATTTATTTTCTCTTTTGGTATCTGTGCATTGGTAGTAATATTTTGTTGTCTGTTTATGACATATATTAGGGCTCCCAACATTGTCCCTATTTTTTCTTCCATGATCTTTATTGTTTTAGATTGTATACTTAGGTCTTTAGGTGCATCTTGAGTTAATTTTTGTGTATAGTGTGAGATACAGGTCTTGTTTGATTTTTCTTTTCTTTTCTTTTTTTTTTTTTTTTTTGCAGATGAGTATCCAATTACACCAACACCATTTGTTTAAGAGATACTCTTTTCCCCAGTTTATGAATTTTGGGCCTTTGTCGAAGATCAGCTACCCATAGGTGGATGATGTTATATCTGGATTCTCAATTCCATTCCATTGGTCTCTGTATCTGTTTTTGTGTCAGTACCAGGCTGTTTTGACTATCATGGTGGTGTAACAGGTCTTAAAGTCAGGTAGTGTGAGACCTTCAACTTTATTGCTCTTCTTCAGTAATACTTTATTTATCTGGGACTTCTCTTTCCACATGAAATTGGTGATTTGTTTCTTCATGTCATTAAAAAATGCCACTGAAATTTGTATTGCAATTGTGCTGCATCATTATCTTGCTTTGGGTCGAATAGACACTTTCACAATGTTGAGTCTTCCTATTCATGTTCAAGGTGGGTTTCTTCACTTCCGTAGGTCTCCTGGTTTCTTGCAGTGGAGTACTGTGTTGAATACAAATGGTTACAATGGGCATCCTTGTCTGGTTCCTGTTCTCAAAAGGAATTCTTTCAGAATCTCACCATTTAGGATGATGCTGCCTATAGGCTTTGCAGAGAAGCCCCTTATTATGATGAGGAATTTCTTTTCTATTCCTATTTTGGTGAGAGTATTTAGCATTAATGGGTGTTGGAGTTTGTTGAATGCCTTTTCTGCATCAGTTGATGAAATCAAGTGGCTCTAGTTTTTTGTTTCATTCATGTAGTTGATTACATTAATTATTTTATAGTGTTGCCCACTCCTGCATCACAGTATGAATCCCATTTGGCCACAGTGAATTATCTGTTTGTTACGTTGCCAAATACTGCTGGCTAGAATTTTTTTGAGAAATTATGCATCTAAGTTCATGAAAGACAATGGGCTGTAATTTTTCTCTTTTGTGCTGTGTTTTCCTGGTTGTGGTATCAGGGTTGTATTGGCCTCATAGAATGAATTTGGGAGAATTTCATCTTTTCCTATGCTCTGAAACACCTGTAGTAATAGTGGTGTTAACTGTTCTGTAAAAGTTTGGTAGAATTCTCCAGTGAAGCTGTCAGGGCCAGGGCATTTTTGTTTTGGAATTTTTAAATTACCTTTTCAATTTCCTTTTTTATGATGGGTTTATTTAGTTGTTCTATTTACATTTGTGTTAGTTCAGGTAGATAGTATGGTTCCAAAAATTTGTCCATTTCCTCTAGATTTTCACATTTACTAGAGTACAATTTTTCATACGACTGTTATTTTTTTTTAATTTCAGTTGGTCTGTTGTGATATTGCCTATGTCGTTTCTTTTTTAGGCTATTCGCTTACTCTCCTATTTTTTTTTTTTTTTCTGTTTGGTCAACGATTTGTCAATTTTGTTACTCTTTTCAAAAAGGCAGCTTTTGTTGTTGTTAACTCTTTTAAATATTTTTCCATTCTCTTAGTTCTGCTGTAATTTTTATTATTTGCTTTCTTCTGGAACCTGAGACTTCCTTTTTTATTTCTTTAGGTTTGAGTTGTAGTGCTGATCCTTTGATTTGGGCCCTTTCTTCTTTTTGGATGTGTGCATTTATTGAGATAAATTGACCTCTGAGTACTGTCTTTGGTGTGTCACAACGGTTGCAGTAGGATATGTTTTCATTCTTAATGCTTTTGTTAATTACTTTATTCCATCCTTAATTTCTTCTATAATCCAGTAGTGTTATGCAAGTGTTCAATTTTCATCTGTTCGATCGTTTTCCTTCTTTTTTCTCTTACTGATTTCTACCTTTACGTCTTTATGATCTGAAAAGATGCTTTGTGACACTTCAAGACTTTGAATTTGTCAAGAATTGCTTTATCATTTAATATGTGTTCAGTTCTGGACAATGTTTTGTGTGTGTTGGAAAAGAAAGTAAACTTTGCTGTTAATGGATGGAATGTTCTGTATATGTTTATGAGTTCTAGTTGGTTGATTGTGTTATTAAATCTTCTGTTTCTTTATTGTTCTTTATCCTGGATGTTCTGTTCTTCACTGAAAGTGGTATGTTGAAGTCTCCTATTATTTTAGAGTTGTCTATATTTCTGTTCTTAATGCAGTTAGGATTGTTTTAATGTAGTTTAGAGCCTTGCCATTGGCTTGTAGATATTAATTATGGTTGTGTTCTCCTGCAGTATTAAAGACTTAATCATTGTATAGTGTCTTTCCTCATCCAGTGTGGTGGATTTTACTTTAAAATCTATTTTATGAGATTAATGGTGCCACTCTTGCTCTCTTTTGAATATTGTTAGCTTCCTACATATATATATTTTTTTATCTTTTGAGTTTTAGTTTGTTCATTGTTTTTAAGTCTAAGTTGTGTCTCCAGTAGGCAGCACATAGTTAGGTCACATTTTTTAATCCATTCTGCCATTCTTCATCTTTTTATTGTTGCATTTAATGTGTTTACATTCATTGTAATTATTGATAGGCATGAATTTATTTCTGTCATTTTGATGCCTTTTCTGTTGGTTGTAGACAATTTCTTTGTTCCCCTTAACTTTCTGAGCTGAGTTATTTTTCTTTATGTGTTTTCATCTTTTTCATTGTTGTTGGGTTTGTATTTGCTGAGACTTCTGTTTTTCTTGTTTTTTATTTTGATGAAAGGTTGTTAGGTTCTTTTATGATTGCCATCATATTTACCTCTATTTTTCTAAGTTTAAACCAATCTTTAATTTTTTTACATTACCTTGACTTCATTTTGTTTTAGGTACTTCTTTTTTGTTATAAAGCTTATGTAATGACTTTTTTCTTTCTCTATTCTCAGTGTTTTGCACATGATATTTTTGTGATTTTTTGAGTTGATATCCAGTTGCACCATTCTGTGTTCCAGTCTTGTATTGTTACCTGATGCTATTGATTTTCTAATCAGGATTCACTTAACCATTTCCTGTAATTTTTGTTTGTTTTTTGATAATTCCACAAACTTTTGTTTATCTGAGCATGTCCTAATTTCTCCATCATATTTGAGAGGCAGTTATACTGTATACATAATTCTTGGCTAGCAATTTTTTTTTTCCTTCAATGAAGGAAAAATACCATCCCATTGCCTTCTTGCCTGCACAGTTTCTGCTGAGCAGACTAAGCTTAGCTGTAGTGATTCTCCTCTATAATTTATTTTCAGCTTATCTTTAGCCATTTTTAAATTGTCTTGGCTTTGGCTTGACATCTTTACTTTGTCAATTTCGATTATAATATACCTTATTGTCTTTCTTCTGGATTTCCTTGTGTTGAGTTCTATGAGTGTCTTGAAACGATGTCTTCTCATTCTTCATATTAGTGATTTTATCTGTGAACATTTTTTTGACAATTCTCTATGTATATAGCCCCTCTATGTTATAGCCCCCCTCCTGATACTACAGTCACTCGTAGGTTATTCCTCTTGATACAGTTCCACATAACTTTTGGTGTTTCTTGATTTTTAAATATGTTTTATCTGATTTTTCCTCAAATGTCTTGGCGTTACATGCTTTATCTTTAATATCACTAATTTAGGCTTCTATTGGCTCAAGTCTGCTTCTTTGACTTTGATTGAATTCTCTAATTCTGTAACTTCATTATTAATTTTCTGAATTTACAGTTCTTGCTACTGTATGCTTTCCTGGAGACTGTTCAGTTCATTATGCTGTGCTGCATTTTCCTCGTCTTTCCTACTTGATCTCATGAAGAATTCTGAATATTAATCTTTTGAATTCTATTTCTGATAATTCCAGGGAGTTCTCTTCTGCTGGAAAATGTCTTGATTCTTTATTTTAGAAGCTTTGTGAAGCCACTACTTTCTTCCTCTTTAAGTGATTTGATATGGACTGTTTTCTCCAGTCCATCAGTACTTTGTTCAATTAACTTATTTCATGTTTGCTTACTGTGTTCTAGCTTCTCTCTTTTTTAAAAAAAAAAATGTCTACATAGACTGGTTGTGTGTGGTAGTTTGGTCATTAGCGCCATTGAAGTTCTAATGTCCTGTCATGTGGTAGTTAGAGCTGTTACTAGGTATGTAAGCCAGGAGTCCATTTAATTTTCTCATATGAATTCAGCTCAGGTGCCCAGGTAGCTGGTTACCAAGTGTGTGGTACAGACTCTCCCTTACTGCCCTACGTGGATAAAGATGAATGGTGTAGGCACAAGTATCTAGCTGCAGATTCTGAGGAAGACTAAGGACTATCAGCCATCCCTGAATGCCTGTGAGGACGGTTGTCTCTTTATGTTTAATTCTAGGTGAAGGTATTGTTTCCACCCTCAACTTCCAGCTCAGGTAAATCAGCAGATACGCTTTTTTTTTTTTTTTTACCACCACACCCCAGTTTGTTGAATTGTTCCCTCTCTAAAGCTAGCAGAATGGCTCAGGGTTGGCTTAAGGAGTCTTACTTGCACTTCAGTTAATGACATCAGACTCCAGAGCTGTGTACAGTACAGAGAGGGGAGTAGGATCATAGGGAATAGAGAAAGAAGTTTACTCTGAAGGAAATATTTAGATTTGTGCTAATAGACACCAGTCACTTAGATTTTGACAGTCAGGGGCTGCTTTTCACTGGTTCTGGAGGCTCAAATGTGCTTTCTGCTGCTCTTTGCTGCTGTGGAGGACACACTTCAAATGCCACCACTCCACTCACCAAGCTGGACTCTGCTAGTTCTCAGTGGGTCAGGTCTCCCCAGTCCTGATACTTCTGGATCAACTGTTCCTTCCCTGTTGCTCCATATTTTGTTTAGGACTCACAGGATGTCATATGAGGACTACTGATTAAGTTCACAAACTCATCCCACAGAAAGGATGACATGTCTCATTGCCAAATATCACTATGGTCACCTTCAAAGTACTCCCTTGGAGAAACTATGAACCGATGTAAATGTCTAGTCCAAAGTAGTTTTGGAACTCTTTTTCAAGAATTGCCATCGCAACTGTCATCACATTATGCTTGCTGTCCCAGATATCATCAAAATAGCTTCCTTTCAATATTTCCTATATCTTTGGGTAAAGAAAAAGGCCACTGGGGACCAGATCAGGTGAGTAGGCAGTACATTGCAATACAGTTATTTGTTTACTGGGTAAAAACTCCCTGGCTGGTAGCTACACAATTAAGTTCACAAACTTGACAACTTGCCACTGTGTGCAATGGCCATTCCACAAGGAATTCCAAAATTACTTTCAAGGGTACACTAGGCACTGCTGTTGGTGCACAGCTTCCCAAAAGGAGTACTTTGAAGGTGACCATGGTGACATTCAGCAATGAGGTATGTGGCATTTAGAATAATTAATTTTGCATACTTAATTGTCAGACCTCATATGTAGTTGACTCATTTGTTCTTTGGAGTTTTTGTTGTTAGAGGGATCATAGATAGTGTCTCACTACTTTGCCTTTATGGCCATACCTGTGCTAATTCTTTTCAGAAATATTAACTAGTGAATTCTTCCTAGTCTGACTTAGTCTGGAAGCTCAACTTAAATCTGTCTACAGTGGAAGACCCTGCTGATATTTGAACACCAGTGGCATAGCATCAAGCACCACAGCAACATCCACACTCCCACAGTACAACAAACTGAAAGATGTATTGGGGAATAGTAAACAATGCAAGAAGCATCGAAAGAAGATAGAAGAAGTATACACAGTCACTACCAAAATGAGCTGCTTTACATTGAACAATTTCAAGAGGTAGTGTGTGATCAGGAGTCAATGACACTGAAGGAAGAGGTTCAAGCTTCACTGAAGGCATTTGTGATAAACAAGACTCCAGGAATTGTTAAAATAATAAAGTGAGATGTTTCAATAAACCGATGAAACCCTGAAAGTGCTAACTCTTCTATGCCAAGAAATTTTGAAGACAATTACCTGGGCAACCAACTGGAAGAACGTTGTATTTACGTCTATTAATAAGGAAGATGATCCAACCCAATGTGGAAATAATGGAGCAATATTATTAATATCATATGTAAGCAAAATTTTGCTCAAGATCATTCAAAAGCTGTTGTAGCAGGGCATCAACAATGGAAAGTCAGAAATTCAAGCTGGATTCAGATCAGGACATGAAGTGAGGGATATCATTGCTGGTGTTAGATGGATCTTTGCTGAAAGCACAGTCTAGAAGAAAGATATACACTGTGCTTTATTGACTACAAAGGTGTTTAATTATGGAGTACAACCACTAGGCCTGACAATTAAGTTCATGAGCTTGCCGCTGTATGCTATATTGGCAGCACTGTACAAACAATTTGGTAAGGTTTCACAACCTTGCTATATCAGTGTTCCACAGCTGTGCTCATGTTGATGTGTGGTGGTGTCTTGTTGAGTGGTGTTCATTATTGTTGTTCTGAGTTTTTGTGTGCCATAGTGAGAAAGTTGGATTTTGAATTAGAGCAATGAACAAAAATTAAAATTCTTGTTAAACTTGATAAGAGTGGAAGTAAAATCAGGAACCTATTAGTCCAAGTTTATGCGGATAATACCATGAAGAAAATGGTGGTGAACAAAAGGATTAAATGTTTTCCTGAGGGAGAGAAAGTATCATTGATGAAGAGTGGTTAGGGCAGCAGGAAACAAACAGAACTGAAAAAATCATCACAAAGATTTGCCAAATTGTGCATCAAAATCTTCAGCTGACTGTGAGAAGCATAGCAGACCAAATAGACACTGATAGAGAGAGTTAGGAAAATCTGAACTGAAAATCTGAGCATGAGAATGGTGTGTGCAACATTCTGAAGGAGCTCAGCAATGAACAAAAGCAAAGGAGATTCAAAGTTTGTCAGAACCTTTTGGAGCGACAAGATGATGTTTTGGGCCTTGTTATCACTGGTGATAAAATGTGGGTGTACCAATATGACCCAGAAAGAAAAAATCAATGTCCATAATGGAAGATACATCATTCTCCATGACCAAAAAAGTTCTGTCAGTCCAAATCAAGAGTCAAAATTATGTTACTAACCTTTTTTGATACCAGAGTGATCATTCACTATGAATATGTACCAACTGGACAGTTAGCCAAGTTTACTATCTGGAAGTGCTGAAAAGGTTGGGTGAAAAAAATTAAAAATGATTTGAAATTTTTTTGCCAACAACTACTGACTCTTGCATCACAGTAGTGCACCATCTCATACACTATTATCAGTGAGGGAATTTTTATCCAGTAGACAAATAATTGTATCAGAATACCACCCCCTACTCACCTGATCTGGCCATCAATGACTGTTTTCTTTAAATGTAGAAAAAGGAAATATTGAAAGACATTTTGATGACATTCAGGACATCAAGCATAATAGGATGACAGCTCTGATGGCCATTCCAGAAAAAGAGCTCTAAAATTGCTTTGAAGAGAGTGTTAGGTGTTGACATCAGTGTATAGCTTCCTAAAGAGAGTAATTCAAAGGTGACCTTAGTGATATTCAACAATCAGGTATGTAGCGCTTTTTCTAGGATGAGTCCATGAACTTAACTGTCAGATCCTATAATTTTGGATAAACTTGTGGAGGATGGGCATTGCAGAACACTTACTTGTGCTCATGAGGAATCTATATATAGAGCAAGAGGCGGCTGTTTGAACAAAAGAAGGGAATATTGAATGGTAAAATCAAGAAGGTTGTTTCAAGGTAATATTCTTTAAAACAAGACCCATATCTTGCACCTTATACTAAAACTGACTCCAACTGGATAAAAGACCTAAATATCAAATCTCAAATGATAAAGCTCATCCAAGAGAAAGTAGAACAACAACAGAAGGTTTAATACACAATGCAGACAGACTTCAAAATCTGTCAAACAACGACAAAAGGACAAATACTGTATAAGACCTCTACGATAAGATCTCAAAAACAGACTTGTGTATAGAAGAAAAGGCTCTTTGACAGCTGCAAGGGAGGGGAGGTCAGGAGGGTGAGAGGGGAGGGTTTAGTTTAGATAGTTGCTAGAAATCTGGTTGGGAGAAAGCAGTGATAGCACACATTAGAAACAAGAACAACTTTAAGTGGACTTCAGCATAACTTGAGTACCCCTTCCATCTTAACCCAATATTGTAAGGATAGAGTAACTGGGGCAGGGGGCAGGGGACCATGCTCTTAGATGAAATTGAGGCCAATTGGCACAACTAGCATTTTTCTAAGAGAGCTCTCTGCACCCCACGTTGGAGAGTGGCGTCTGGGGTCTTAAAAGCTGCCAAGCTGCCATCAGAGGACACAGCAAATGGTCCCAACTCAGCAGTAATGGATGCTCACCCAGGACCAAAATGACATGGGGGAAAGACAACCTAGAAGACAGAGAGGCCCACAAGAGTGGGTGCCTTCATCAACTTGGCACCAGAAGAACCAGATGGTGCCTGGCCACCACCAGTGATAGCCACGATGGAGCTCACTAGGTTGAGTCTCACTGGCAACACAAGAATAAAAAGGGGTGCATCATGAGATCTCCACTAAAAGACCTCAATTGATGGTCCAGTAGTTTCAGGGTTCCCCTGAGAGCATGGCCCCCGGCCCTGATGCTACCCTTACCCATAAATTATAACAAAGGTCCACTCTTTGGCCAGGAATGGATTGGACTTGGCAATGCAGAGTGACCATATATTGGTTGCACTTTTTGGTTCTATACATCTATAGGATATCATCCTGCTGACCTCTGGCTGGAGGAAGGAGAGTGGGTGAGAGGAGGGGAAAGGAGGCTGTTGGGAGGATGGGACATGTATGGAGCAGAGAGGAATAATGTGCTGTCACCGGACAGGGAGAGCAGTCGAAGCTGCATACAGATGGACATGTAAATTTATACGGGAATGTACATTTTCACTCAGTCATGTTAAATAAAAATTTAAAAAAACAAATAAATTAATTAAAAAAAATTTAGTCAAACCACAATCATCAGAGAAGAAAATAGATAAATGGGCACTACTAAGAATCAATCATTTTTGCTCATCCAAAGACTATATTAATAGAGTTAAAAGGCCACTTACGGAATGGGAGAAAATATTTGACAACTCTATGTCAGACCAACGCCTGATCTTCATAATCTGTAAGGTATTACAAAATATCAATAAGAAAAAGACAAATCATCCAATTAAGTGAAGGGCAAAAGAGAAGGAAACACGCTTTTCTAAAGAGGAGATCCAGGCAGCCAAAAAACATATGTGGACATGCTCACGATCATCAGCTGTTAAAGAAATCCAAATCAAAATAACAATGAGATTCCATCTCACCCCAACAAAGTTGGTCATGATCCAAAGAAAACAAAACAACAAATACTGGAGAGGCTGTGGGGAGATTGGAATCTACTACACTATTGGTGGGATCGCAAAATGGTGCAACCTCTTTGGAAAGCAATCTGGCGCTCCCTTAAAAATTGAGTATAGGTATACCATTTGACCCAGTAATTCCACTGCTTGGAATATATCCTACGGAATGAAGGCAATTCATATCAACTGATACTTGCACATGAATGTTCATCACAGCACAGTCCACAATAGCAAAAAGACGAAATCAACCCAGACACCCAACAACAGAGGAATGGATGGGTAAACTTTGGTATATGTACTCAATGGCATATTACACATTGATAAGGAACAACGATGATTGCAGGAAACATCTCTTAACCTGGTTTCAACTGGAGGACATTATGCTGAGTGAAAGTAGTCAGTGACAAAAGGACAAATATTGTATGAGACCCCTATGATAAGAACTTAAAAACAGACTCATTCATAGAAGAAAAGACTGTTTGACGGTTGCAAGGGTGTGTGTGGGGGTGAGGGTTTAGATTAGACAGTTAATAGAAAATTGGTTGGATGAAATCAGTGACAGTGCACACTAGAAAGAAGATCAATAATAACATGATTTCAACATAATTTGAGTACTGTTCCCATCTTAACCCAATATTGTAAGGACAGAGTAGCTGGGGTGGGGGGCTAGGGACCATGCTCTCAGGTGAAATCAAGGCAAACTGGCACAGGTAGCGTTTTGCTAATGAGGACTCTCTGCACCTCTCATTGTAGAGTGGCATTTGAGTTCTTAAAAACTGCCAAGCTGCCATCTGGGGGTACAGCAAATGATCCTAACTCAGCAGGAATGAACGATCACTGAGGACAACAATGACATGGGGAAAAGAGAACCCAAAAGACATAGAGACCCAAGTAAGTGAGTCTCTACATCGACTCATGACCAGAAGAACCAGATGGTGTCTGGTCATCACCAGTGATAGCCATGATGGAGCTCACAAATCTGAGTCTCGCTGGCAACAAGAGAATAAATAGGGGTGTGCCCTGAGATCTCCAATAAAAGACCACAATTGATGGTCCAGGGGCTTTGGAGTTCCCCTGGGAGCACAGCCCCTGGCCCTGATGCTGCTCCTGTCCATAAATCATAATGAAGGTCAACTTATCTGACAGCAATGGATTGGACTTGGTGATGCAGAGTGACCATATTGGATGCACTTTATGGTTCTATGCATCTGTAGGATGTTATCCTGCTGACCTTATGCTGCAGGAAGGGAGTGGGTGGAGACGAGGAGATAGGAGACTGTTGGGAGGATAGGACATGTATGGAGCACAGAGGAGGGGTGTCTTGTCACCAGGCAGGGAGAACAGTGGGAACTGCATATAGGTGAGCATGTGAATTTATATGGGAATGTACATTTTCATTCAATCATCATCATCATCATCATCATCATAACAAAGGTTATATCCTTTCACCATACTCGTTCAGTCTGTATGCTGAGGAAATAATCTGAGAAGCTCGGTTATATGATGAAGAATGTGGCATCAGGATTGGGGGAACACTCAATAACCTGTGTTATACAGTTGATACAACCTTGCTTCCTGTATGTAAAGAGGTCATGAACCACTTACTGAAAAAGATTAAAGATTACAACTCTCAGTATGGATTATGCCTCAACATAAAGAAAATAAAAGTCCTCAAAACTGGACCAATAAATAGAGCAAAAAGCATTCTGTGTTCTGGAGAGATGTCCTTTCTCTTATCTCTAATTCCTGATGATTATGTCAAATAGTAATGAAATGTTTTCAATTTCCTATAACATGGAAAATAACCCCTGGTAGCATAGTGATTCACAGATTAAAAACTTCCTGAATCTTTCAAGATGAATAATATTGCGTCCTTTACATAGGCTTTTACATAGGAAGGAAGGAAGTTTCCTAAAAGTTGATCAGTTTCCAGGTATTTATTTGAGACACTGTCACAAGAGTATTTTTACTATTTTTCTCTAAGGTCAAACTACTAGAAATGAAACTTGCTTAAGATAGACCCAAAATCTTATTCCTTCCCTTTGAACACACTTCTTCCTGTTAATACCTGTAAGACTGGTATATGACATAGCACCAGTGTACACTGATGAAGATTTCTCCTGCCTACACCCTTCGTCTTCTTTTTTTCTCTACTGACTTACTTTGCTATCGAATTCAGACATCTCAGGGCCAACAGGAGAGATCTTAAAACTGTTTAAGTAGTAATACGTTTGTTATGGGTGACATTTACTGTTGAAATGCAATGCGTAGTATTCATAGAAAAGGGAGGAAGGGGCAGTCTTGAATAAATGAGGCATTCTTATTAATGAGATCTTTAAATATGCAAAACAATGGTAAAAGTACTTTCTTACGACAGTTCCTCAAATAAATACCTGGAAATTGATTTAGCCATTTGAGAATACTTAATTGTAGAAAAATGCGATGTTTATTGTTTTCTTTTATGGACTTTCAACTCTTAAAAATTTGTTTAGCTACCTTGTAGTGTATCTTTTCTGCAGGGAGCCAGCCCCGACACTTTTCAGGGGGCCGCACGGAGGGAGGGAGAGGCGTCGGCGGGAAATGAATTAAGAGAGACAGGAAAGAGATTTTTGGTTAAAGGCAGCCTGACCAAGAGAGAGAGCTGTCTGTCTTTATTGTTTTTATAGATGAGGTGACATAATTTTCACCCTATTTTCTTCATCATATAAACTATTGGTTAACAAGAAACTGACCCATCATTATTGGCTAACAAGAAACTGACCCCTCATGGTCTTCTTTTTCTAGTTAATTGCCAGGACCTTTTTGGATAATGGCCTGAGAGAGGTATTTATGGTGGTATACGTCAGTGAACACAATTAATGGTTTTATTCGTAACTCAAAATGGAAGGCACAGAAGGGTAGACTCCTCAAAGCCTCACCATTTGGCTGTCTCCATTTGTTTCTTTAAGTTTTTATTTATCTCTTCCTGGGCAGATAGTAAGTGTCTGCCATCCCCTAATCTAACCCAGCTGCCCTAAGAAAGATGTTTCTTTGGTGATAATTCATTTGCCATACCAATTATAATGGACTTGGAAGTTTATCTATCTTTCTGCTGTAGGGAGTGAGATGTTTGTGTAGTTTTAATGGCTATGTGGAGAATTGTCCTTAAGAAGCCTTTCAAGGGTTACTTTGTAAACCTGTGTATGTGGAGAAAAGGGAGGGGGGAGATGTAGTTGGAGGAAGCCAGCAAGGCTGGGCAGGGCTCAGTGCTTTCAAGCATGCTGTATTGAAATCCATTCCTCTGATCCCTATTCCCTAGAAGTTCCTGGTCAGATTTTCCCAATATAATTTCATAAACCGAGGGGGTAGTAAAGCCCCAGGGTTGGCTGTCCACACTTTTCCTCATAAAAAAATGCTCAGAGATCATTAATAGAAAATAATCATCTAATATAAAATATGCCATATGTGATTCAAAGCACTGTGTTAAGTAATCTGAAAAATATTTATCCTGAGGCTCATTTAAAATTGATTCAGACTTTTTTTTCCATGTATTTTTTGAATATAACATCACCAAAGAAGAAGAAGGAGGAGGAGGAGGAAGAGAATGAAGAAGAAGAAGAATGAAACAAGCAGAATCAACTTGCTCTTAACTCTGGAAGAGTCAAAAGTTTATGGCAACCAAAAAAATACCAAATTAAGAAAAAGATAACGTTAACATGGCAGAAGAGCTCAGTGGCATTTTAACATACCATGCCTTACTCCATTCTCTAACTCAGTGACAGTAATGAAGATGAAAGGCCCAATTCTTGGTGGAGGTTCAAAAGTGAGCGAAGACGCCCTTCTCAAAGAATTGTATATGTCTGTTTTGGAGCAACACATTTGCTTAACTTGGAATACCCTCAAGGTGGAAATGCAGCTGCATGGAAGGTTTTTCTTGAAATCATTGAAAGACAAATGAAAACACTATTGCCACCTGGGGAAAAATTTTATAGTTGAAATAAACTATAGGCATGTGAAAATTGTGAGAGGAAAAATGTGGGAGAGAGATATTTTGTTGAATCCCAGCTTTGAAAATCTGTGATATACCTAGAAATCCATTCACATGCCCTGTGCAAGATACATTATCAGAAAACTGACAGACTCTAAGCTTTCACCTATGACTTATCTTTAAATTCATTCAAAGCAAAAAGAGAACCATAATGTAGAGATGTAAATAGCTGGCTAAGCATTGAAAGAGTACACTTCAGAGAGTCGAAAAACAATTTCTTTTTCTTTTCTTTTTATTTGTTGGCTGAAGGTGTTTAAGGAAATCTTTGTTAAAACAAGAGCTGACAATAAAATATAAGACCAGAGAATTCTGAGACCACATACAATGAAGAATACCATCTTTAGAAAATTCATTTAAATTAGTTACTTTTCTGGCAATAGCAAACTACATTTTAATATGTTAAATATCCAGTTAAAAATGTGAAATATTCAAAGACAACAGAGAATATGGTTCATTCACAGAAATTAAAAAATAAATCACTAGAAGCTGTACTTCAGGAAGCAAATAATGGACTTATTAGATACCTAAATTGATCATTTTAAATAAACTTGAAGACCAAAGAAAATAAGTTGCACAGTATCACACCAAACAGGAAACATCAAAAAAAAAAAAAAAAAGTAGAAATGATAAAAAAAATAAGCCAAATAGAAATTCTGAAGATGAGAATTACAAGAACTGAACTGGGGGGAGGAAAAAAAAAGGTCACTAGTGGAGTCCAACAGCGGATTTGAGCAGGCAAAAGAAAGTCAAGCATTGGTGAAGATAGAGAGAAATCAGAACCCTCAATCACTCTCTGTGGGAACTGAAAATTATGTATCCACTACAAAAAACTATCTGGTAGGTAGGTCCTCTAAATATAAACTATACTATTACTATAGGATGTAGGTATATCCCCAACGGTATTTGAAACCACTATCCAGACAAATAGTTGCACAGAAATGTTTGTAGCATCACTTTTCAAAATAGCCAAAAGGTAGAGCCAACTGAAATATTCACCAACAGATGAATGAACAATATTTAGTATACACATACATTGGGATGCGATGCAACCATAAAAAAAGGAATGAAGTACTGATAAATGTTGTCACATGGATGAAACTCAAAGATACACTGAGTAAAAAACCAGGCAAAAATGGTCACATATTGTGCAATTCCATTTATAAGAAGTATCCAGAATGGATAAATCTATGTAGGCATTACACAGTTCAGTGGTTGCCAGGAGCTGGGAGCAGAATGGAATAGGAGTGATTGCTGAACAAGTACAGTATTCCTTTTTGGGGTCATGAAATCATGTTGGAACTACAAGTTACTGATGGTTGTCCAACTCTGTAAGCACACTTGAATACTATTAAATTGTACATTTTAAAATGGTGAATTTTACAATATATGAATTTTACATTGGTTAAATAGTCACTCTCTTAACACAAGAAAAAGAGAAATACAGATTAAGAACTCTACTAAAAGACCAGAAATGATGGTCTGACAACCTGGAGTGTGCGCTGGGAAAATGTTTTCTAGACTTGCTACTGCCCCAAACCTGAAACCGGTACTGAGGTCAACTCTTCAGACTAAAAACAAACTGGACTCAGGGACACAGAGTGGGCATGTGGTATGTGTACTTTATGGTTTTATACGTTTACAGAAGGCTATCCTATGAGTTTCTTTCTAGAAGGGAGAGGAGGGGATGGAAAGGAAGAAACAAGTGATTGTTAAGAGGATACTAGTAGTAAAGAGTGAAAAGGAAGAATGTGCTGTCACAGGGTGGACAGAACAGATAGAGTTGTAGAGAGGTAGGTATGCAAAACTGACTTGGATTGTATACTTTCATTTAATCATTATAAAACAAACTGTAAAATAAAGAGTAAGTCTCTTGTTAATGACACAGACGGCTTATACCTTCTAATTAACAGCAGCATGGCTGCATGTAAATTAGGGATGACAAATCATTGCAGGAATTATTTCATAAATTCCTGTAGTACAGTTTCAGTTTAGTCACAAATTTTAATGATCTGAGTTATCACAGTCCAGAAGTACTTAAATCAACCACTTTGTGTCTACCTCATGGCCTGAAATTATTGGTTTGCTAGAGATAAGAGGGATATATTAAGGGACCCAGAAATTATTATGTTTACTAATCAGTAACACTTGTCTTTGACATGTTTTCACACATGTTGAAGAACTATTCCTTTTACTGTTCTAATCATAATTTGGATTTAAAAAACACACAAAACAATAATGGTTAAGTAATTTAATTGTGCTTACAGTCATTATCATGAAGAAAAATAAAGAGCTCCGTTTAGAATTTAAATGAGCTTTCTAGGTAGTCTTTATTAAGATCTTAATACTATCTGCATCAGAATGACAGGTATTATTAAACTGATTCCAAACTACTTATATATATTTTTAAGAAGAATTTCATATTCAAAAAGAGTATTTCATCAGTTGATTTTGTTATAAACAGTAGCTAATTAATTAATACTGATTATTGTTAAATTCAAAATTTGAATTTAGCTTAAGCTTTTAAAAATCTTGGAATTTTTTTCTTCTTCTGAAAGTATAAAAGTATTGAAAGCCGTCTTTAATATGATCCAGCCAGTAATAATGTAAATGCAATTGAGTTTTTAATAATTAGATTTTTCCATTCTTTGTAGATAGAAGAAAGACTTAAAAAATAGTTAAGGTTCACAGGGCTGAGATGATGGAGTCATCAGTTGCTTACTGTGTTTTTTCTAAAAACAAAGATTCAAAAGAACAAATGATCAATTATTTATGGAATTTTAGGAGACCTGAACATCAAAGTGAAATTTGAGAAGTCAGACTGAACAATGGGAAAGGGAGAGTAGTTCCAGAAGTACCTAGGACTTGTCAAACTTGACCCACTGGGAAGCAGCTGCAGGCAACATAGCAAATGAAGCAGTGGTGTTCAGAGGGCATCCTATTCAGCAGGAAAGATAGAGAAACAGAGAGCACACTTAGGCCTCCAGAACTATTGAAAAGTGACATCTGATTGTCAAACACTAAGTGACTTACATCTAAACCACCTGACATGGAAACAAACCTTTCTTTCAAGATAAACTTCTCTCCCTTTTTGTAGCACTTTACCTTTTCTCTGTACTGCTCCCAGCTCAGGTATCTGAAGTCACTACATGGGTCTTAACTAGGATTACTTATGTGTGTACCCTAAGCCATTATCCTAGACTGAGAGAGGGAAAAATTTAACAAACCATGGACACAGAAGAAAATAAAATTGCCAACACTCTTGAGCCAGTTCTTCAGTGTAGAAAAAGTTCCTTCACCTAAGAGTAGGCATTAGTGGACATGGATTCCCCACAGACACTCAGAGATGGCTGTTAGACTCCTGCCTTTCTAAGTGCTTGCAGTCAGATACCTGTACCTGCACCAATCACCCCTGCCCATCTCAGACTGTAGTGAAGGGCCTGTACCATAAATTTGGTGACTATAACTGAATCTGTACAAGAAAGGAAAAAAAAAAAAGGGACTCCTGAGCTTACATGTCTAGTAACAACTCTAACCACCTGGTGACAAGGCATTGGAGCTTCTGAGATGCCAATAAGCAAACTACTCTGAACAAAAACCGTATTTGGACATTTCAAAACAAAACCAAGCAAAAAGCTAGAATGCACTAAGCAAACATAAATTAAATAAATAACAACTTACTGACAGCTCAGAAACAAAAGTCCATATTTAATCACTTCAAGAGGCAGAACATCTTGGTTTCTTAAAGGCTCTGAAACAAACAAAGAAAACTACTAGATAAAGAGAACGTCCTGGAATTACCAGTAGTAGAACACGAAAGATAAATATACGGAACTCTTAAAAAGGTCAGGAAGGAGACAAGGCAAATTTCAGCAGGGCATAATGACAAACTGAACAGACTTCACAAAAGCGTACAAACACAAGAATTAGATTTTCAGAAAATTAATAACAAAATTATAAAATTTGACAGCTCAGTAGAAAGTAAAAGGAACAGAACTGAGGCGATGTAAGGCTGAGTTAGTGAGATTGAAGATAAAACATGTGACACCAACACATTTGAGGAAAAAAACACAGAAAATAATTTTAAAAAGTCAAGAAACTAAGAATTATGTGGGAATTTATCAAGAGGAATAATCTGCAAGCAACTGGAAAGTCAGAGCAAGGTGGATAACAAAAAATACAGAGTTTGCAAAGATTTGTTGACAGAAAACCTCCCTGATATCATGAAAGATAAGAAGATATCTTTCCAAGATGCTCACTGAACTCCACATAAGGCAGATCCCAAAAGAAAGGCATAAAGGAGTATTGTAATCAAAGTAGCCAAAATTAAAGATAAGGAGACAATTTTAAAGCTGGCTAGGAGTAAACAAAAAATAATTTGCAAAGGAGAGTCAATAACACTAATCTTGGACTACTTTCCTGCAGAAACCATGCAGGAAAGAAGACAAAGGGAAGACATACACAAAGCTGTGGGAGGCAGGACTAGGATTGACAAGGAAGAATTACATACTCAGCAAAATTGTCTCCCAAATATGATGATGAAATCAGGTCATTGTAAGATCAGCAGAAATTTAGAGAATTTGCAATATCCTAACCAAAATGACAAGAAATACTAAAGGGAGCCATTTGGTTAGAAAGTAAATAATATCAGATAGAAACTCAAAATGAGAACACAGAGCAGAGCATCCAGATATCAACCCAGAGAGAGAAATCACAAATATAAATTAAAGGTAGAACACAGAAAATAGGGAGGCAGAGAAGTAATTATGGAAAAGATGCCAATATTGTAACAAAAAAGAGGAACTTAAAAAATGCAGTGACACATCTTTCATATGGAGAGGAAGTCAAGGTGGTATGAAGAAATTAAATACCAGTTTAACCTTAGAAAAATAGAGTTAAACATGAAGCTAACCACAAAGGAAATCAACAACTTCACACATCAAAATAAAATGTGAGAAAAACGTGTAGTCTCAGCAAATATAAACAACAATGAAAAAGATGAAAAGAAAACACAAAAGAAAATGACTCATGGGATGGAGTCAAGATGGCAGACTAGACACACATCTCCTTAATTCCCTCTGATTGATAATTAAATGGATCCAACTTGATGGCACTTGGCTGGCTTGACACACAGTGAGCCCTAGGACATGGCATAGGGCTGTCAGTTTGCACTGTGTGCCACCGAATGGGAACCTCCTCCTCTTTTACTGACTCCTTCCCTTGTTAAATGTCTGGCTCTCAGGAACTGAAGATAATTGGCTTTTTTAACTTTTTTTCTTTTTGTTAGCCAGCAGCCAGAGTATGGGCTTAACTGGCAGCAAAGCTCAACCACACTGCTGACATGATCAGCAGGTGAAATAGCCACATTCTGAGATCCTGGCTCCAGACTTAGAATACCAAAGCCCCTCCATTGTCCGTTTCTGGATCTCGGCCATAGATTTGTCTGTTTCACAGAGGATCGGACAGCTTCCCCAGAATGCCATCTTGTCTGACTTGGAGGTGGAGTTACCCAAACTGAGGCTTCAGCAGGGGCTGATTCCCTGGCTGGGTGGCAGTATAAGCCTAGGGAGTGCTTTTCCAGTAGAAAAGCTGTGTTTTGCACAGTGTAGGCTTATACACAGGGCCTAGCAGGGGATGACAGCAGGGCAGTAGCCTGTAAGTGCTTTGGTCTACATCACAGCATCTGGGATTGAATGTAGAGCTGCCTCCATTACCACCCAGAAGGAAGGGCTTGCACACTTGGCAGCCTGATTGATTTTGAAAGCTGTTAGATAGCTTTCAGCTTTCAAAATAAGACTGCCTAGAGAAATAACTGTGGTGCATCCTAAAGGCATCTCTTTCAAACCTTACTGACCCAAATCATAGGGTTGACTGACTCCATAAGCAGGGCTGTGTTTTTGCCAGCCTGGAGGTGGAGTCTGCTGCCCCATAGATTCCAGTGCATCCAGTCTCTGGAGTACATACAGGTGGCTGGTGATCAACTTTCTTCTCAGAACTGCACCTCAGCTCCTGCTAAGGTAACACCAGAAAAACTAAACAGCCTCTTGATGTCTCAAAAGCAACAAACTCTGGCCACATATTTAAGAAAAATCCACCCATGGCTCCAGAAAACTACCAAAAGACAGAAGCAAAGAACTCAACAGATGAAGAATCCTTTCTGAAACTATTTGAGGTCAAATATAAAAGAATTATACAAAGAACCCTCCTAGACATTATAGGAATGCAGGAGAGCAAGATGAAAAATTAAGCAAGCTGTTCAAACTGATGAAACACCAGCATGGTGAAATCTGACAGATCAATGACAAAATTACAGAATTAAATAATTCAGTTCAAAAGTAAAAGAACAGAATTGAACAGCTGGAAACTAGACTTACTGACCTTGAAGGTAAACTTACTGACACCAGCATTTATGAGGAGCTATCTGAGAAAAGAAACAAGAAAAATGGAGAAGCATTAAGAAACATATGGGACTCCATCAAGAGGAATAATTTGTGATTACTTGGAGATCACGAACAGGGAGGGATACCACAAAATGTAGACACTGTTGTTGAGTTACTGACAGAAAACTTCCCTGAAATTATGAAAAAAGAAAATATAGATATCCAAGATGTGTATCAAATGCCACAAAGGGTAGACTCTAAAAAAAAGACACCAAGACATATAATCAAGCTTAACAAAATGAAACATAAGCAGAAGCTCTTCAAGGCAGAGAGTCTCAAAGAAAAGCTAACATTCAGAGGAAAGCCCTGTAGGCTTTCATCTAACTTCTCAGCAGAAACCATGTTAGCACAGAGGCAGTGGGATTACACATTCAAAGCCTTGAAGAAGTAAAACTTCCAACCAAAAATTGTATACCTGCAAAACTATCTTTGAAATATGAAGATGAAATTAAGACATTTGCAGATAATCAGAAACGTAAAGACTTTGTAAAAACCAAACCAAAACTACATGAAACACTGAAAGAATCTCTTTGATGAGAAAAACAAAGCCATTAAGTGTCTATTTAAGGAGGCAGTACAGGACACAACACCCAGAAACCTATGCAGTTAGGGTGGGCACAAAACTCAATCAAAGATATAATACTAAAAAAAATGGGACTCGGTGATATATCATGAAAATTATGATATATCACATTGAAAAGAGGGATATACTACAGTAGTTACAGTCCTTCCAGATGGAGAGGAAGTTAATAAGATATGCAGAAGTTAAAATTCAGTTTAAACTTAGAATATTAACGAGGAGTATAGGGATAGCCACAAAGAACAATAAAGATGCAGCATATCAAAACAAGAAACATAACACAGGAGTCTCAACAAATACAAAACCAATACTGAAAATGGCAAAAAAAAAAAATCCACTAATAAAGAATGACCCAGAACAGAATGTTAAGAACAAGAGAGAAAACAACACAAAAATGAGCACATCAAAAGGCAGCACTAAACACATACCTATCAAAAATTACACTGAATGTAAACAGACTGAATACTCCAATAAAGAGACAAAGAATGACATCTCAAATCAAAAGACATGTCCCGTCCCCATGTGGCTTACAAGAAACTCACCTTAAAAATATGAACAAACTGAAAATCAAGGGATTGAATAATATATACCAAGCTAACAATATATACAAAGAAGAGCAGGTGTGGCAATACTAATCTCAGATAAAATAGATTTTAATGTAAAATCCACCATTGTGGACAAGGATGGTCCCTATTTACTGCTGAAAGGTTCAATACACAAGCAGGACTTAATATTAAATATTTATGCACCCAATACAAGAGTATCTAAATACACTGAATAAACATGGGTTACATTGAAATATGAGGTAGATCACTCCACAATAATAGTGGGAGACTTCCACACTCTATTTTCAGTATTGGACAGATCTTCTAGAAAAAAGCTCAGTAAAGACTCAGAAGATATTATTGCAGCAGTTAACCAATAGGCTCTCATTAACATATACAGAACTTTTCATCCATCAACAGACAACTACACCTTCTCCAGTGCACATGGAACATTTTCCAGAATAGACCATGGGTTAGGACATAAAGCAAATCTCAGCAAAATTCAAATCAGTGAATTATTGCAAAGCATCTTCTGAGCCCATAAAACTATAAAAGTCAAAATGAATAGCAGGAAAAAACATATAAAAATTGAAACTCATGGAAATAGAACAACATCTTGATGAAAAAGCCATGGGTTATAGAAGAAATCAAGGATGAATTAAAAAAAAATTATGTATTCAAATGAGAATGAAAATACTTTCGAAAAGAACCTATTGAGTACGGCCAAAGCAGTGTTCAGAGGTTACTTTATCTCTGTAAATGCACATATCCAGAAGGAAGAAAGAATCCAAAGCAAAGAACTAACCTACAGCTTGAGTAAGTAAACAGAGAGCAACAAAGGAACACCTGAGGCATCAGAAGAAACTCAGATCATAAAGATTAGAGTAGAACTAAATGAATTAAAGAATAGAAGAACAATTGAAAAAATTGAAAAGACCAAAAGCTGGTTTTTTTAAAAGATCAACAAAATTGACAAACCATTGGATAAACTTACTAAAGAGAAACAGGAAGGGAAACAAATAACCCAAACAAGAAATGATATGGGAGATGTCACAACAGATGGATCAGAAATCAAAAATATCATAACAGAATACTACAAAACACTGTACTCAAACAGATTAAAAACCCAGAGGAAATGGCCAAATTCCTAGATTCATATCACCTACTAAAATTATCACAAGGAGGAGTAGAACAACCTAATAAACCCATCACAAAGGGAGAGATTGAAAAGGTCATCAAAAAACTGCCAACCAGAAAAGCCCTAGCCCAGATGGCTTCATCACTGAATTCTAACAAGCTTTTAGAGAAGAGTTAACTCCAATACTACTGAGATTGTTTCACAGCACACAGAGTGATGGAATACTCCCAGATTTGTTCTATGAAGCCAGCATAACCCTGATAACAAAGCCTGGGAAAGATACAACAAAAAACGAGAATGACAGGCCAGTATCACTCATGAACCTAGATGCAAAAATCTTCAACAAAATCTTTGCCAATAGAATTGAACAGCATGTCCAAAAAATAATTAATCATAACCCAGCTAGATTCATACCAGAGATGCAAGACTGGTTCAACATCAGAAAAACAATTAATGTAATCAACCACATAAATAACACAAAAGATAAGAATCACCTGATTTTGCAAATTGATGCAGAAAAGGCATCTGACAAAGTCCAACACTGATTCATGCTGAAAACTCTCAGAAAAATAAGAGTAGAAGGGGAATTTCTTAACACAATAAGGGGCATCTATGCAAAGCCAACTGCCTACATCATCCTCAATGGAGAGAGACTGCAAGAGTTCCCCTTGAGAAGGTGTACTAGACAGGGATGTCCACTCTCACCACTTCTTTTCAACATTGTACTAGAGGCTCTAGCCAGAGCAATTAGACAAGGCCAAGAAACAAAGGGCATCCTCATTGGCAAAGAAGAAGTAAAAATCTCCTTATTTGCAGATGATATGGTTGTATAACCAGAGAATCCTAAAGAATCCCAAAGTGAACTACACAGACTAATAGAAGAGTTCAGCTAACTATGAGGATACAAGATAAACATAAGTAAATCAGCAGGATTCCTTTATACCAACAAAGAAATTATTAAGGAAGAAATCACCAAATCAATACAATTTGCAATAGCTCCCAAGAAGATCAAATACCTAGGAGTAAATCTAACTAGATAAATGAAACCTATACAAAGAGAACTACGAGACCTTGCTGCAAGAAACTAAGAGAGATTTACATAAATGGAGAACCACACTCTGCTCATGAATAGGAAGACTTAACATTGTGAAAATGTCTAGTTTACTCAAAGCCATCTACATATACAATAGAACCCCAATACAAATTCCAGTGACATTTTTCAACGAGATGGAGAAACAAATCACCAACTTTGGAAAGGGAAGAAACCCTGGATAAGTAAAGCACTACTGAAGAAGAAGAACACACTAGGATGCCTTTCACTACTTGACTTTAGAACCTGTTACACTACCATGATAGTCAAAACAGCTTGGTACCAGTACAGAAAGAGTCATATAGACCAATGCAACAGAGCTGAAACCCCAGAAATGCCATTCTCCCATGAATAGTTGATATTCAACAAGGCCCAAAGATTGTAAACTGGGGTAATAACATCCGCTTTAACAGATGGTGTGGAAAAATTGGATATCCATCTGCAAAAAAAATTGAAACAAGGCCCACTTTACATGAAAACCAACTCAAATTGGATCCAAATCCTAAATATCAAGCCTGAAATGATAAAGATCATGCAAGAAAAAATAGGATCAACAATGAAGTTTTAATACACAACACAGACAGACTTCAAAATCTGACAAAGCACAATCAACAGAAGAGAAAATAAATGGGAACCACTAGGAATCAAACACTTTGCTCATCCAAAGATTTTGTCAAAAGAATTAAAAGACCACCTACAGAATGGGAAAAAAATTCTTTGGCAGTTATATGTCAGACTGACATCTGATCTCCATAATCCATGAGGTATTGCAAAATATTAATGAGAAAAGGAGGACAGACACTTCACTAAAGAGGATATCCAGGCAGCCAAAGTCAAATGATGAAATGCTCATGATCATTAGCTATTAAAGACATCCAAACCAAAATGACAATGAGATATCATCCCACCACGACAAGGTTGGCCATGATCAAAATACACAAACCAACAAATGCTGAAGAGGGTGTGGAGAAATTGGAATTTTCCTACACTGCTTGTAGGGTTGTAAAATGTTATGATGTCTTTGGAAAGCAAAATGGTGCTTCCTTAAAAAGCTGAAAATAGATACAACGTTTGACCCAGTAATCCCACTGCTTGGAATATATCCTACAGTTGCAAGGGCAGTCACATGAACAAACACATGCATATGAATGTTTATTGCAGCACAATCCACAATAGAAAAAGATGGAATCAACCCAGATACCCAAAAACAGATGAATGGGTGAACAAACCACGGTATATGTACTCAGTGGAACACTACACAATGATAAAGAACAATGATGACTTTAGGAAGTGTCTCATAGCATGGTTTCAATTGGAAGAAATTATGCTGAGTAGAATCAGTCATCTTCACAAGGACAAATATTGTATGAGACCCCTACTCTAGGGACTTGAAAACAGACTCACAAACCGAAGATAAGACTCTTTGAAGGCTGCAAGAGAGGCAGGGAGGGAGGGAGAGGGCTGGTTATAGATTAGACAGTTAATAGAAATTTGGGTGAAATTAGTGGTAGCACACATTAGAAATAAGATTGATTTAACTGGACTTCAACATAACCTGAAAAGTCTTTGAATATTAACCTATATTGCAACTACAGAGTAGCAAGTTCAAAGGTCTGGAGACCCTGATGTCAGGGGACATTGAGGCCAATTCACATAAGTAGCATATTGCTAAGAAAGTCATCTGCACCCCATGTAGGTGAGTGGTATCTGGGGTCTTGTAAGCTAGCAAGCTGCTGTCTGAGATACACCAAATTGTCCCACCTCAGATGGAACAGAGGATCACCAAGGACAACAATGACATGAGGGAAAAATCACCCAGAAGACAGAAATACCCATGTGGATGGGTGACTGTATCAACATGTGATCAGAAGGACCACATGGTGCCCTGCCACCATCAATGACAGCTGTGATGGGGCTCACAATGTTGAGTCTCAGTGGCAACACAAGAAAAAAAGAGGTGCACCCTAAGATCTCTGAAAGACAGCAATTGACAGTTGAAGGTCTGGGAGTTCCCCTGGCAACATGGCCCCCAGACTTGATGCTGTCCCTGATTATAGATCCTTAGTGAGTTCAACTCTTTAGATAGGAATTGAATGTACTCAGGAACACAGAGTGACCATATCATGTGTCCACTTATAGTTTTACTCATCTATGGGATGTCATCTTACGGGCCTCTTGCTAGAGGGGATTGAAGAGGATGGGGAGGAGGGGACTGGAGATGGTTAGGAGGATATGATATGTATGGAATGGAAGTGAGGAGTGTGCTGTTACCGGACAAGGAGAGCAGATGGAGCTGCAGATAGGTGGTCAGGCAAATTTGAATTGTATTTGAAACTTCCACTCAATCACAATTAAGGAAAAAAAAAAAACTCAGCAAAGAAAATTAAGAGGTATAGAGGAATTCTCTACAGTGAACATAAAAGGCATAAAAATGACAGTATTAAATTCAATCCTATCAATAAATACACTGAATGTAAATCAATAAAAATGTACTAGAAGAGATGGAGAGTGGTAAATTTTATTTAAAAAAACAGAAAGAAAAAGAAAAAAGGTTCATCTATCTTCTTCCTACAAAACACAACACTTAAAGACGTAGCAAACTAGAACACAAAGGACAGGAAACAAAAATCAAGCAAACAAGTGTAGCAATACTAATTTCTGATAAAATGGAATTCAAACAGCAATCTGCTACCCTGGATGAGGAAGGACAGTGTATAGTGATTAAAGGGTAAATAATCCAGGAAGATATAATCTTACTAAATATTTATACATCAAATGACAAGGCCACAACATGTGTAAAACAAGCCCTCACAGTACTGAAAAAAGAAATAAGATAGCTCTACAATGACAGGAGATTTCATTACACCACTTTTGGTGAAGGACACAAGCTTCAGAAAAAAGCTCACAAAACACATGGAAGATCTAAATGCCACAATTAACCAACTTCATCTCAGAGACACATACAGAACTCTGCACCCAACAGCAGCCATGTATACTTTCTTTCCAATGCACATGAAACTTTCTCCAAAATAAATCACATATTAGGCCATAAAGCAAGCCTTAACGAAAGTCAAAGCATCAAAATATTATAAAGGTTCTTTTCAGAACATAAAGTTATAAAAGTAAAAATCAGTAAGATAAATAAACAAGGAAAAAAACCCCTCAAACACATGGAAATTGATCAACACCTTTCTTTTCTTTTTTTATTTAATATGACTGAGTGAAAGTGTACATTCCCATATAAATTTACATGCCCACATATATGCAGCTTCCACTGCTCTCCCTGTCCGGTGACAGCACACTATTCCTCTCTGCTCCATACATGTCTCATCCTCTCAACAGTCTCCTTTCTCCTTCTCTCCACCCACTCTCCTTCCTCCAGCCAGACATCAGCAGGATGATATCCTATAGATACATAGACCCATAGCGGAGTCAAGATGACGGACTAAGCACACGTCTCCTTATATACCTCTGGAAACCAAGACCTGAACTGATAATCAAACAGAGCCTTCTGATCACCTAATCAGCCCCAGATCAACATCTTTCTAAAAAATGACTGTGTGATAGAAGAAATCAAGGATGGAATAAAGAAATGCACAGAATCAAATCAGAATAAAAATGCATGCTATCAGAATGTTTGGGACACAACAAAAACCACACTCAGAGGTCAATTTATCTCAACAAATGCACATATCCAAAAAGAAGAAAGAGCCTAAATCGAAGCATTAACGCTAAAACTGTAATAAATAGAAAGAAAGCAGTAAAAGAAGCCATCAGGCACCGTAAGAAAACAAATAATAAAAATTAGAGCAGAACTAAATCAATCACAAAATAGAAAAACAGAAAATGTTAACAAGACCAAAAGCTGATCCTTTGGGAAAAAAAAAATCATCAAAATCAGTAATAGCTTTCCAAAGAGGCTGGACCATTTTGCAACCCCACCAACAGTGTAGGATGGTTCCACTAAACCAATAGCCAAACTGAGAAAAAAAACAGAAGAGTAAGTAAACAACCCAAATAAGATATGAGATGGGCAATATCACAACAGACCCAACAGAAATTTAAAAAAATCATGACAGACTACTATGAAATATCATACTCTAATAAATTTGAAAACCAGAAGAAATGGTCAAATTTCTAGATACACATTACCTACCTAAACTAACACCAGCAGAGGTAGAACAACTCAATAAACTCATCACAAAAGATAGTTAATTTTTGATTATAGGATACAAAGTTGTATAAATTGCTTATAAATTGATCTCATTAAGATATTCACAAATGTGCTAACCTGATGCTGTTACTTCAAGTGTGTTAAGCTGATCTAAGTTATTTCTCACATGAAGGTTTAAAACCATGACACACACATTACTAAATGAAAACAGATTTTGTTTTCCCTGTCCTTGCTTTCTTCCTTAAATTCAATTCCCTTTGATATTATTATTGGCACTCATTTCTGTCCATTTGTGACTTCTTTTATCTATGTTTGTATGTAATCATTTCCCAATATTTTGCTTATGTATGTCTCAATGGCATAGTCAAAATTTACATTTTAAAATTTATATATGAAGCTAGTCTACTTTTAATTCTCCAAATTCACATAGACTTCAGTCGCATCTGAGTCTTATTAGCTCTTTTTAATTTTTGTTTGTGGTGCTTTGATGTGCTGTTTTTTTCTGCCGTTTGGTTTTATTCCCCCAGTGATCAGCAGGGCATGGATCATATTTTTACATTTCATGGAAGCATATTTAAAGCTGTTTCACTGTCACTATCAATAATCAAACCACATTAATAATTGTACAAATCATGGGGAGACATTCAAAAATTACAGTTATGCTAAGGGGTGCCTATCTGATAGAAAAATTAATTTCTTGTGCTAAAAGATAATTTTTCTTAAGATTTAATGAAATTTCACTTACAATTTACCTATTCCTGATATTGGATGATGTTTCCATGCTACCAGGGATCTAATTTTACTTCCTTGTTTTCTTTTTGATCAATAAGACTGTAAATAAATAGGGGTCTAATTTTACTTCCTTGTTTTCTTTTTGATCAGTAAGACTGTAAATAAATGCAGAATGAAATGTAATTGTATAGGATCAAAATTTGTGAGAGGGAAATTTACAAGGGAATGCTTTATTCTTTACATGAAGTAGATTTTTTTCCCCCAGTGACAATTGATTTATTAACTGTATCACATATATCATGTTTTGTGCCACTTCAGGGCTAGTTAGTGCCCTTGTTCCTGCTGTGATATTTGTTCTCACCTTGATTTTAACAAGCTTTTCATGTAAGATATTATATACTAAAAAAAGCAAGGAGAATGGGAAATGTTCTATTAAATATAGAAACAGCTTTCTAAGACAAATGTGAAAACACTGTTGTAGTTTAATTTGATCATTAAAGCTTTATAAGAGTTGCTGAAATTTTACTTCTTTAGCAATACTTTGGAGGCATTTTACAAGTTAAGCGTGGAACAGCTGCAATATCATGAAATATTATGGTAATAAAATTAGTCTATTATAGAAGAAATAAAACTTTCATTAATTTACAAACATAAGCATGATTTATTTAAACTAAAGTCATGAGCTGACATAAACATTTACATTTATATATAAAATATACTGTATTTAAAATTACTTGATGCTTTAAAGACAGAACTTAATGTAACATATGCAGCTGAATATTACAAGACCAGATGTTTCCATAAATCTCAGTGGAAAATATTCATCTGTTAGCTCTTTGTGAAATTGTTTTATTTGAAAGAAGTTGTATTTAATCAAGTAGGCATGATGTCTTAGCGCATTCCTTTTCTTATCTTAGGAAATGTACTCCTTGAGTTTTCATGTCCAAAGTAAAAGATAAGTAAACAATTGATGTCTTGGAATTTCAAGGAAATATTTTGTTCTCTATGTTAATTTTATCCATAGAGTTTTATTTTTGGCAAAAACAAATGTACCAACTACAGAGTTTGTTCAAGTAAGTAGGAGAAATGACTCAACTTGAGAATATTGTTGAATTATTTGCATCTGTAATACCTGCAATATTATGCTGTGATTATCAATACATTGGCTTAAAATAATGTCAAAATGTGATAATTGTTGCATTTACAATTCTTTAGAATAAGATTGCAGAAAGAAAGGGCATCCAGGTAAAGAAAAGCACCTGTGCTGAATTATGAAAAATAAATTTTGCAATTATATCAAGTAAAGAAAACATGCCAGCTCTGAGATTGCATGTGGGATTTTTTTTCTTAAAAAAAAAAGGAGGAAATGGAGAGTCTGAATTCTGTCATCCTTTCTGCTAATAATTAGCTGAGGGCAAGCCTCTTAAACCTTTCCAACTTTTACTTTCTAATCTTAAAATGAAACGATTTGTATTTTATAAATCAGTACATGCTATGTTAAGTGATATAAGTTATTAAATCCTGTGAAATTGAGAGTTTCTGCTTTATCTCATATGTGCCAAAATAAATTTCTTGACTGTCTTACTACAGTCATTCTATCATGTATTTGTCTTGACGGCTGTAATCTTTGCTGATTAAAAATTTAGCATTGTGAGGTTTGCCTGCTCTCTTTATCTTAAAATCTAATCAAATACACAAATATTTTGAACATTCACTATTTACAAATTAACTCCAGTGGCTAAAGATTTCCACAGGCCTCTCTTTTCTCCTTTTACTTTCCTTTGCAATTTATTTTCAGTGGTACCTTAGCGTCTCCTAGTGCATATGGAAGGCACTGAATGATTTCTTTTATTATGACTGGAAGAATAATAATGAAATCAAACACTTGATTCATCTGACAATTAACTCCTGGAAACTAATGTTTATATGTGGATGGAGTAAACTGTTAGGTGTTTTGACATAACACAGAAACATTATCAACTGAATAGCATGTTCTCACCACACACACACACACAGACAACACAACTGACAGTTAAGTTCGCGATGTCATCCTAGAAAAAGTGCTACATACCTCATTGATGAGTATCATTTTTGTCACCTTTGAAGAACTCTCCTTGTGAAGCTATGCACCTACACCATCGCTTAGTCTGCCCTTAGAAGCAATTTTGGACCGCTTTCTGGAATGACCTTCACAGCTGTCGTGATATTACACTTGATGTCCTGAATGTCATTAAAATGTCTTCCTTTCAATATTTCCTTTATCATTAGATAAAGAAAAAGGTCATTGGGGGCCAGATCAAGTGAGTAGGTACGGTGTTCCAATACAGTTCATTGTTTACTGGCTAAAAACTCCCTGACAGTGCTGGGTGAGCTGGTGCATTGTGATGCAAGAGCCATGAACTGTCAGCAAAAGGTTTGGGTCATTTTAGTCTAACTTCTTCCACATAGCCTTTTTAGCACTTCCAAACTGTAAACTTTGGTACTTTAGTTAGCCCAAATTTTTGCAATGTTTTTGTCAGTTCTGCTCATTACTGGATGCCCTGATCTCTCTTCATCGATGATCTGTGCTTGCCTCTCAGAAAAACATTTGTACGCTGCCAGTTTCTGCATGGCATTATTCCCATAAACTTGGACTAACACATCCCTGATTTTACTTCCACTTTTGCCAAATTCAGCTCTAATTCAAGCTGTGACATTCTCATCACATTACCCCAAAACGCACAACAATAAAGTAAGCCACTCAGCAAGACACCATGACATGTTCACATGAACATAGCTGTGAGACACTGATATATCAAGGTTATGAAACCTTATTGAGTTGTTTGTACACTGCTGCCAACAGACGTGCACTATGTCAAGTTCATGAACTTAATTGTCAGACCTCATGTATACTTGTGTGTATATTTCCTCACAGACAACAGACAAAAAAAAAAAAAATTTTTGGCCAGCATGTTCCTTGATTTGAATTAGAATAATGCCTTCTTTATTCCCACGATGGATGAGGTCTGGAAAACTCTATAGTAGTACTATTTTGTCACATGGAATCACAATAAGTAAAAAAAAAAAATGACTTCATAGCACATAGCAACAACATTCTGGACAATAAGAAACACTCTAGAGTGCTGTATTGAAGGATTAAATCTAAATATCCCATTTCTCTCCTAAATTAGTAGTGCCGAAGTCATTTAGTCATCGCCTGCCTCAGGGGTCATGGAACTGGGGTGTCCACACAGATCATTTGCCCTCCTGTATCTTTTTGAACTTTGTAGGAATTGTTTCCCTGGAAATACATTCAGATCAGACAGTAACCTAGTAAACAGTTGACGAGCAGAGAGTATTTTACCTCAGCCTTTGGGTTATTCTAGAAATTTATCTACGTGTTGCCAACTTCAAAAAACAGAAACTCTAAAGTTCCCCTAGAGGCTCTTTTAGGATGTATGGCATCCTCTAGGTGACTATATCTGTAACTAGTCCTATTCTTTTATGGTAACTTATGATCAATTAACATAATAATGACCTACATAACCCATTTCCACCGCCTCTTTCCCTGCATGCTGTCCCAACATGCCTAGATGATATTGACCAATTTGAACCATATCTACAATTAATGTATTCTGCTACACTAATTTCTGTTGTTTCTCTAAGCAATTCAGATAACAATTTCTGATAACAAAAAAGCAGAACAGTGAAGTAACTAAATCATGCAACATGAAGAAACAGGGGTGGTTTGAGGACTTCTGTTAAAGGAGAATGACAAGAATTGAGTTGATGCTATACTGAAGTTAAGAATCAGAATCAGCCCCCGTTCCTTCACAAGGAAAAAATGACCAAATAAAATCCTGTGAGGATAAGTTTATTTTTAGCATAATATATATATAAAAAAAACCTCTAATAAATAACTTCTTTCCATTACTTGCCTATCACTTTGTCCTACTGTGGTGACTTGAGAGTTACTGCGATGCTGGGAGCGTTGCCACTGGTAATCCAAATACTAACTGAGTCACCCATGGTAGACAAATTTCAGCACGTTTTCCAGACTAAGATAGACTAGGAATAAAGACCTGGTGGTCCATTTACGAAAACAGTTAGCCAATAAAACCATATGAATAACAGCAGAACACTGTCCTATTTAATGTGGGAAAATGAGACCCTCAGTTTGGAAGTCATCAAAATATGAAGGAGGAAGAGCTGCCTCTCAAAGTAGAGCCTGCTTGCATGACATGGAGGGATTAATGCTTTCAGAGCCTTCATTTTCTGGAGTGTCACAAACCAAAATGAAAACAAGCAGCTGCAAACATTAATAATCAGAACATGGCATGTATGAAACATAAATCTAGAAAAACGGGAAGTCATCAAAAATGAAATGAAAAATATAAAGTTCAATGCCCTAGGCACTGGTGAGCTGAAATACACTGGTGTTCTCATTTTGAATCGGAAAATCACATGGTCTACTATGTCAGGAATGGCAAATACAAGAAGAATGTTGTCACATTCATCATCAAAAAATAGCATTTAAAGATCTATCCTGAAGTACAAAGCTGTCAGTGATAGGATAACATCCATACAGACACAAAGACGACCAGTTAATAAGAGTACTATTCGAATTTGTATACCAGCCATTAATCCCAAGTATAAAGAAATGGAAGATTTTTACCAACTTCTGTAGTATGAAATTAATCAGACGTGAAATCAAGATGCATTGATAATTACTGGTGATTGGAATGTAAAAATTGAATTAGAGAAAAAGGATCTATGTTTGAAAAATGTAGCCTTGGCAATAAATACAATGTTGAAGATCACATAATAAAATTTCATAAGACCAAAGACTTCTTCACTGCAAATATCTTTTTCCTACAAGAGAAATGGGAACCACACACTTGGACCTCACCATATGACCTACACAGGAATCACATTAACTGTATCTGTAGAAAGAGACTATGGAGAAGCTCAGTATCATCAGTCAGAAAAAAAGCCAGAAGCCAATGTAGGAACAGACCATCAACAGTTCATATGGAAGCTCAAGTTGAAGGTGAACCAAACTGACACAAGTCTATGAGAGCCAAACATGATCTTGAGTATATTCCACCTCAATTAAGAGACCACCTCAAAAACAGATTTGATGCACTGAATATTAACAACCCAAACCCAGAAAAGTTGTGAGATATATTAAAGATATCACACATGAAGAAACCAACAGGTCATTAAAAGACAAGAAAGACCAAAATGAATGTCAGAAAAGACTCCTAAACTTGCTCTTGAACATGTAACAGCTAAAACTAATGGAAGAAATGGTTAAGTAAAAGAGCTGAAGAACAGATTTCAAAGGGCAGCTCAAGAAGACAAAATTAACTATTGTAATGAAACTTGCAAAGACCTGGATTTAGAAAATCAGCAGGATAGAGCATGCTGAGCATGTCTCAAGCTGAAAGAATTAAAGAAAAAAGTCAAGCCTCAAATTGCAACATTGAAGGATTTTTATAGGCAAAATATTAAAGGCATGGGAAACATCAAAAGAAGATGGAAGAAATTCAGAGTCATTGTACAAAAAAATGATTGGTCAATGTTCAATAGTTCAGGAGGTAGCATGACATCAAGAACTGACAGTACGAAAGGAAAAATCCAGGCTGAAATTAAGACATTGACAAAAGCAAGGCTCTAGGAATTAATGAAATATCAACTGAGAAGTTTCAACAAAGGATACAGTGCAGAAGATGCTCACTCTTTTACGCCAAGAAATTTGGAACTCAGCTACCTGGTCAACCAATTGGAAGAGAGCCATTTTTGTGTCCATTCCAAACAAAGATGACATAGTGGAACATGGAGATTGTCCCAAAATGCTTACTTACGCACAATAAAATTTCGCTGAAGGTAATTCAAAAGGTAATTAAGCAGCACATTGACAAGGAGCTGTCAACATTTCAGTCTGGGTTCAGAAGACGGTACAGAATTAAGTATATCACTGCTGATACCAAACGAATCTTGACTGAAAACAGAGACCAGCAGAAAGATGATCACTTGTGTTTTTTGACTATGCAAAGCCATTTGAATGTGTGGATTATAAGAAATTATGGATAACACTGATGAAGAATGGTAATTCCAGAACACTTAATTTTGGTCATGAGGAACCTATGCAAAGGCCTGCAGGTAATTGCTCCAACAAAGTAAGAGAATAGCTCATGGTTTAAAATCAGGAAAAGTGTGCATCAGGGTTGTATTGCTTCTCCATACTTATTCAATCTGTACGCTGAGTGAACAATCTGAGAACCCAGACTACCTGAAGAACGCTTTATCAGAGTTTGAGGAAGACTTGTTAACAACCTGTAATGTGCCAGTAAACTACCTTGCTTGCTGAATGTGAAGAGGACTTGAAGCACTTGCTGATAAAGATCAAAGACTACTGCCTTCATTAAGGTTTACATTTCAATAAATCAAACAAGTCTTCACAGTTGGACTGATAAATAACATACTGACACTATCACAGATTTCATTTTATGGGGGTCCATAATCAATACCCATGGAGGCAGCAGTCAAGAAATAAAACAATATACCGCTCTGGGCAAATGTGCTACCAAAGTCTCTTTTAAACGTTAAAAGGCCAAGACGTTACCTTGAAGACTAAAGTGCATCTGACCTAACCGATGGCATTTTTAATCATTCTCATATGCCTGTGAAACCTGGACAGTGAGTAAGGAAGGCAGGAGAAGAACTGATGCCTTTAAATTATAGTATTTGTGAAGAATACTGAATATACCACAGACTGCCAGAACAACTAAATCTCTTTTGAATGAAGCCAGATTGCTCCTTAGAAGCAAGGATTCTCTATCAGCACCTACCAGTCTCTAGAGGACGACATGCTTGATAAAGCAGAGATCAGCAAAGAGAAGACCTTCAATGGAATACATTGACATAGGAGCTACTACAGTGGGTTCAAACACTGTGAGGATGACTCAGGACTAGGCAGTATTTCATTCTACTGGATATATTTTGCTATGAGCTGGTACTCACTCAGTGAAGTCTAACAATCAAAACCATAACTTGTCTGAAGGTGAAGTGAATAAAGCAAACTCTCATGATCCATGGGATTTATATATTCTCCTTCCAGAGCAGAGGATAAACAGAATGATAGGTAGCATATTAAACTGTTAACCTGTGTTTTGCTCTTTCCTTCCAGTAGCTTTTTGGTTATTCCTCCAGCTGTTTTGATCATCAGAAAGACCAAACCTTTATCACTGAATTCTAGGTGTCACCTCAGCTTCAGATTGTTTTTCTCATAACTTGCCCCAGTGTACGTTTTGCCCACACAAGAGATTGCATTAAATGATTAAACAGAAGTTTCCATGAACTTCACAATCAGATATAGTTGTTAGCATTGCACAGAGGAAATCCTAGTATTCACATTTCCCCAAAGAGCTGGGATGTTGACCAGAATGTATTTCTACAAAAGCCTAGAAGGGGGGTCTCTCTCAGGCTCAGGAGATAGGTACACGTACAGCAAGGGTAAAGCACATGTATGTAACATGAAGCCAGGATTTGGGACTCTGCTCTGTGCAGAGGCTGGAAGGACTGCGGAGTGCCCCTGACCAGAGACACAGCTGTGTGATCATCCATGAAGCTCTGTGGGTCCAGTTCCTCCACCCTTCGAGTTTACCTACCTCTTTAACCAGAGTGAAGGAGGTAAGAGTGCTTCTCCCAGACTGATCTTTGCTGAGTGGACTAGTATACTATAACTGAGCTCACTATGTGCTCCCTACCTGCTAATGGGCATAACAGCTACTAACGGATTCAAAGTAAATCATATTTCTTGTTGTTTCTGTTACTTGTTGTCTAGTGGGTAACTGCTAGGTCTAGCTCCATCCTCACAGGCATTGCTACATTTAAGCCCAATGTTGCAGCCACTGTGTCAATCCGTCCTGTGGAGAGTCTTCCTCTCTTTCTCTAACCCTCACGTTACCAAGAATAATACCATTCTCCAGGCACCGATCCTCCCTAATAACAGATGCAAAGTATGTGAGGGGAAGTCTCACTATCCTCACTTCTAGGGAGCATTCTGGCTGCACATCTTCCAGGGCAAATGTGTTCATTCTTTGGGTAGTTTGTGACATATTCTATATTGTTTGTGGGCATCATAATTCAAAGGCATCAATTCTTGTGTATTCATTGTTCAGCTTTGTCATGTATATGAGGTGACTGAAAAAACCATGGCTTGGGTCAGGTACACCTTAGTCTTCTATATGATTTCTTTGATTTTTAACACTTTTCAGAGGGATTTTGCAGCACATTTGCCTGCTAATCTCTGCCCTATGTGGAAACAATTACTCTCTGAAGAAACTCAGAACTCTGTTAAGCTGTCTTAGTAAAGTAAAATAAGAACTGCTGCTGATTCCAGTAAAATCTACAGTAACTATCGTGAGATGGTAACACATTCTAAACCGGGACAATAAATGATATCTTTTTCTTATAGGTGATCTTCCATTTTTTTACCCCCTTTTACCTTTTGGAGCCCTGGTAGCACAGTGGTTAAGAGTTACAGCTGCTAACCCAAATGTTGGCCATTTGAATCCACCAGATGCTCCTTGAAAACATTCTGTGGCAGTTCTATTGCATTCTAGAAGGTTGACATTGGTTGGAACTCACTTGACAGCAATGGATTTGCTTTGTTCTTTGTTTTTAAACTTTTATTAACCATTTCACCTACTTGGCTTCTGTACATGCTATTTGGCACATAAACATGGCCTTTTGTCAGTATAGTAACCTGGAAGAGAGGGACTTGCTCTTCTTCCAAGATACAAAAGTAAAACAGATGTGACCCATTTTACTTTTAGGGAACTTTAGCTAATGATGATGTATATACTTTTCTGCTTATCCCAGTACTGCTTATTCTCTGTGTAATAAATGCCTTTTGACAAAGCTGCTACAGCAGTGTCTGGTCTATGCTCTCCTCCAAAGGATCTTCAGTAAGAACTTGTCAGCACAGCATACTGCAGCCTCCCAGTACCACCAGTCAGACTAACAGAGCGCAGGAGCTGAATAAGACTGAAACAATCACATCAGGGGGGACTCAGTCAAGCTGAGATGTTTATTTCTTTACTGAGCAAACTTTTATACAGCACACACTTCTTTGTTTATTCTTAACTCTGGTCTTTCTCACGCATCTATGTTCCCTAGTTCTCAAAACCTCTGATCTAATAATTAGCCTTATCCAAGGACAGCCACATGTTGTTATTCTTTCTTGGGATATTGCTAAGCAGCCAGTTCTCATGACCTTGCTGGCACAATATTTTTCTTAAGTGAGCCTTGCCCAGTAAATTTCTTTAAGATTTTCTTTAAGATGATTTTGGCTCCCGACAGGTCACTAACCATTCATAGAGGCCCAGCAGTCAGAGAGAAGAGTATGGGGAGGGAGAAAATAAAAACTTCCAATTTGATGAAAAAGAAGAACAATAATGTACAGATTTAAGACACCACAGATACCACCGAATAAAATACTTCCTGTTGGGTAAGTATATGGCTTTGGAACTAAGGAATTAAAACAGATGAATTTAAAAAGAAGTTGGTCCCTTTTGGGGTTAATATTAGCAGAATAAAAAGTCAAGTGCAAAAAAATCAGCAATGTACCAAAGAGATAGAAATATAAAGGAAAAGAAAAGAGATTTGAAGGGTAGATCCTGGGGACCTGACACTCAAATAAAGGATATTTCAAAAGTAAATTCATAATAATGATAAAAATAAATGGAGGATAGAGAATAATTAGAGAAATATGAAATTCACAATTCACTTTTGTTGAGGAAATGAGTAAGTCTGTGAACAGAAATTTTTCACCAAATTCCAGATTGAAGGGATAGGAAAAGTTACCTCTGGGCACATTCTGATATAATTCTGAACCTCTGAGGGGAAATAAAAAAGAACAAGCTAACAGTGAAATTTACGGGTTCCTACTACTAACAAATTAGAAAACTACCAACACAAAAGGAAGGAAAGAAATCAGCACCCAACCTTCCAACTGTAGCACAAGAAGCTAGAAAGCAAAGAACAACAAGAGCTCACTAACGGTGATAGAAACCCGATGTATGGATAAAAGGTAACCTTCAGAATATTTTGCACAAGTGCCCCATGTGAGGGCATGACTTGAAAAGGAAAAATCAGACAATAAGTGAAAGACAACAGAAACTGTAAGGAAAATGAAGACAGAGAAAACAGTGCTGGGCAGCAGACTTTTGTGTCCTCCATCTTTTGTACACACAGATACATGTGATGCACTGTGTATATTGGAGCATACAAGGAATTGACATTCAAAGTGATGAATAACTTAGGGTAAATGCACTGGAATAGTTTTAATAATAACATCAGAGTAAGGCGCTCAAAATATACAGTGGTGTCTAAAACAGACTCAGGTTTACTGTGTTAAGGTTGTGTGTCAGTTTAGGTGGGTCGTGATTCCGTTACTTGGCAGTTATAACATAGTTTAAACAGTTACACAATGTTGTGATAACCTCCATGATGAAATATGTTATAATGTAATCCTCTCCATAATGAGATCTGATATGAGCACCAAATCCATTCAAAGGGTATCTCTTCAGGGGTATGCCCTGCATCTAATATATGTGCACTTTCTATAAAAGTGCCTTCGCTGACTTTGGACTTTGTTAACTCTGGACTCTGAATCTAGCATGCCGTCATCTCACCACTAGCTTTTGGGATTTTAGCCAGTGACTTGCCATTTGCCTACTGAAGCTGGAATTCATCAGCCTCTGCAGCCCGTGAGCAAACAGCCCACTGTCTGACCTGCCAATCTGGGGTTTGTCATACCCTCAGCTACCAGTGATTAAACCCACCCACCCTCACACAGACACACAATCACACACACACACACACACGTGCATAGAGTAGCCATACAAAATACCTTCTACCACAAAGTTGAGGAATAAATTTGTGAAAGGAACCCCAGGATCTTTTAAGTCTCCTCTTACCAATTTTTGATTAAGTCAGATTTGACAATGGAATGTTCCCAACTGAAATAAAACGTCTAACTAGATTAGACCTCATGGTGGTACAGACCAAGTTGCTGCACTAAAATAACAAGATGGGTGTGGTTAACATAACGCACAAAGGAGTCAAAGTAATAATTAGGTTAGTTTGACTCCTATCGATTTATAGTGTAGCACAAGAAGCTACTTTGTCATGGTTTCCCTAAGAATGAAATAGAAGTCCACTAAACACTTACTTGATATGTACAAGCAGAAGAAGTCTAGTTCAACTGAAAGGCAGTCTAATTCAAATCACCACCATAGAGGCTCACAACTCCTCAGTTTCCAGACTTGACGGAGTTTACAAACATGCAATCCCTCAAATAAAAGGCTAGCCAGGTCCCCTTGATGATGGATCTTACTATACTGCCAAAAATTATACTGTTCCTCACAGTCTTCATTAAAGGGCCCTATGGCTATTTATGACAGTAACTTCATTGTGGAAAAGAAAATAATCAGACTTTTGGGGTATTACTGGATACTAGCTCTGAACTGAGACTAAGGTGACCTAAAATATTACTGTGGCCCACCAGCCAGTGTGGGGGCATATAAAACTAAAGCCACTGCCACTGGATGGATTTGACTCATGACAGCTCTATAGGACAGAGTAGAATAACCCTATAGTGTTCCAAGATTCAAACTGCTGATCTTTTGGTTAGCAGCCATAGCACTTAACTACTATGCCACCAGGGTTTCCCACTAGAAGCATGTAGGAGTCGAGTTATTAATATAATGTTAGCTCAAGTTCATCTCATAAGGGGTCTAGAGGGTTCCACATCCATCCTGCACTGATTTCTCCAGTTCTAGAATACATAATTGAAATAGATACATTCATCATATAGCAGAACCCCAACATTACGTCCCTGACAAGCAGAATAAGGGCTATTATGAAAGGAAAAGCTAAGTGGAAGCCATTCAAATTGTCTCTATCTAAGAAAATAGTAAATCTAAAACAATATTCATGGCAGAATCCACTGAGTGGTACCTGTCATGGGTTGAATTATTTCCCCCCAAAAATGTGTGTATGAATTTTGCTAGGACATAATTCCCAGTATTGTGTGTTTTTTCCTCCATTTGGAGATTTAAATATATGTTAAAGAAGGTTAGAGTGGGATTGTAACATTCTCACCCATGTCACACCCATGACTCAGTGTAAAGGGAGTGCCCCTGAGATGTGACCTGCAGCACCTTTTATTTTTCAGGAGGAAAAAAAAGGTGGGAGCGGGGTGGAGTTGAGCAGGGAGTTGAGTTTCTCAGGCTATCAAAAAGCAGAGCTGGGAGCAGAGCCCACCCTTCAGACCTGACATTCCTGCACTGAGATGATCCCAGACTAAGGGAAGGTTAATGGCATAGACCTTCCTCCACAGCCAACAGAGAAAGCTTTCTCTTTGAGATGGCACCCTGAATTTGAACTCTTAGCCTACAAGACTGTGACAGAAAAACCTTCTCTTTGTTAAAGCCACTCTCTTGTGGTATTCCTGTTATAGCAACACTAAGTGACCAAGACAATGCCTCTGGTAGCTCACCACTCCCTCAACCTTCATCTCTCCACCCTCCTCATACTCAAATGAATACATTTCTTGTTATTGGCTGTGGGCTATTGATTTAGCTAATGCCTTTTTTTCAGTCTGCTTCAAAAGACCATCACAATCAGTTTGTCTCTAGTTGACAAGGCCAGCAGTGTACCTCTGGTTTCCTACCTGCCATGGATTGAATTGTGTGCCCTCTCAGAACATGTGTAGCAATTTGGGTAAGCCCTGATTCTTGCTGTTCTGTGATGTTCCTCAGCATTGTAAACCCTGCCTCTACGATATTAGTGAGATAGGGTGGGCAGAAGTCGTATTGGTGGGACAGGACTCAATGTGTAAGACTATTATATTCTGAGTCAATCTCTTGAGATATAAAGAAGCTAGTAGAAAGATTTGGGGACCTCATATCATAAGGAAAGAAGCAGTGTCAGGAACATAGTGTATCCTTTGGAAAGGACCCTAGGGTCTTTGTACCTCAGAAACTCCCAGTTTAAGGGAAGTTAGACAAAAAAGACCTTCCTCCAAAGCAACCAAAAAAGACTTACCCTGGAGCTGATGCCCTCAATATGGACCTTTAGTTTATCAGACTGTGACAAAATAAAATTTCTCTTTTAAAAGCCATCCACCTGTGGTATTTTTGTTAAAGCAGCACTAGATTACTGAGACATTACCTCAGGGCTACATCAACTCTCTAGCCCTATGTCATAATTTAGTCTTCAGGGAAACTGATTGTCTCTCACTTTCACAAGAGACCATACTGGTCCATTACATTGATGAGACTATACTGATTGGACTTACTAAGGAAGAAGTATCAGTGCTTACTAGAGGGTGGTAAATTAATCCCACAAAAATTCAGGTACCTTCCACCTCATTGAAATTTCTAGGGGTCCAGTGGCATGGAGCATATTGAGATATTCCTTCTAAAGTGAAGGAAAAGTAATTGCATCTGACTTCTCCCAAGATTAAAAAAGATGCACAATGCATAGTGTAACTATCTGGATTTTAGAGGCAGCATATTTCTCAATGGAGTGTGCTACTTCAGCCTATTTATCAAATAACTTGAAAAGCTGCTAGTTTTGAGTAAGGCCCAGATCAAAAAAAGGCTTTACAACAGGTTCAGGCTGCTGTGTAAGCCGTGCTGCCGCTTAGGCAATATGATCCAGCTGATACAGCGGTGTTTGAAGGGTCAGTGACAGATGGAGTTGCTGTTTGGAGTCTTTGGCAGGCCCATATTGGTGAATTACGAAACAGACTCAGGATCTTGAAACAAAGTTCTGCCATCTTCTTCAAATAGCTACTCTGCTTTTGAAAAGTGGCTTTCAGCTTGTTACTGGATCTTAGTAGAAACTGGATGCTTGATCATGGAATGCTGAGTCACCATGTGGCCTCAGCTCCAGTGATGATCTGGGTGCTTTCTAACCCAGAGAGTCAAAGTTGAATGTGCACCACATCTCTCCATCATTAAATGGAAGTTTACAGTGGGGCTAGCAATTAAGTTTGCAAACTCCGACAAAGGGCTAAATACCTCATTGCTGAATATCGCTACAGTCACCTTGGAAGTACTCACCTTGGGAAGCTATGCACTGATGCCAATGCCTAGTCCACCCTTCAAAGCAGTTTTAGAACTCTTTTTCTGGAATGGCTATCAGAGCTGTTATCGTATTACCCTTGATGTTCTGAATGTCATCAAATATCTTCCTTTCAATATGTCCTTTATCTTTGGGTAAAGAAAAGAGTCACTGGGGACCAGGTCAGGTGACTATGGAGGGTTTTTGAATATACTTGTTTGTTTAGTGGCTAAAAATTCCCTCTCAGACAACTGTACAATTAAGTTAGCGAACTTGCCACCATACCGCTGTGCTCAATGGCCATTCCAGAAAAAGTTCCAAAATTGCTTTGAAGAGTGGAGTAGGCACTGGCACCAGTTCATAGGTTCCCAGAAGGAGTACTTTGAAAGTGACAATAATGATACTCAGCAACGAGGTATGTATCACTTAGAACAATTAAGTTCGTGGACTTAATTGTCAAACCATGTATTAGACTGGGTCCAAGCTGGACCTGTAGGCACAAGTAAGTTGCATGAGAAAGCGGCCCAAATGCTCATGGCCTCCACTCTTGTCACATTACTTTCCATTGCCTAGTTTTCTCCTGTTGCGTTGTAGAGAGTTCCTTATGATCAGTTGAATGAAGAACAGAAAATTTGTGCCTGGTTTACAGGAACCACTGTATGCAGGCTCCACTCCAAATTGGACAGTGGCAGTACTATGGCCCTTTTCTGGGACCTCACTGTAGGATACTTGGGAAAGAATGCACTCTCAATGAATAGAACTTTCTACAGTGAACTTGATTGTTCCCTTTGCTTGGAAAGAGAAATAGCCAGATACAGGACTGTGTACTGATTCATGGGCTGGGGCCAATGGTCTGACTGGGTGATTAGGAAATTGGAAGAAACATGACTGGGAAACTGATACAAAGACATCATCCTGAATGGAGAAAAATGAAAAGAATTCCCCCTGAGAACAGGAACTACACAAGGATGCCCAATCTCACCACTTCTATTCAACATTGTGTTAGATGTTGTGGCCAGAGCAATCAGACAAGACAAAGAAATAAAGGGCATCTGAATTGGTAAAGAAGAAGTAAAAGTATCCTCATTTGCAGATAATATGATCACATACACAGAAAACCTTAAGGAATCTATAAATAAACTACTGGAACTAACAGAAGAGTTGAGCAAAGTATCAGAATATAACATAAACATAAATAAATCAGTAGGATTCCTTTATACCATCAAGAGATCATCAAAGAGGAAATTACCAAATTAATATCATTTACAAAGCCTCCAGGAAGATAAAATACTTAGGGGTAAGTCTAACCAGAGAAGACAGAGAACTATACAGAGAAAATTACAAGACTGTAAAGCAACAACCAAAAGAGGCTTATAGAAGTGGAGAAACTTACCATGCTCATGGATAGGAAGACTTAACATTGTGAGAATGTCTACTCTAAAGAAAGTGATCTATATATACAATGGAATCCCAATTCCAATGTCATTTTTTAACAAGAAGGAGAAACAAATCCCCAACTTTGCTTGCATATGGAAGAAACCCCGCATAAGTAAAGCACTACTGAAGAGGAACACAACGGGAGGCCTCATACTGCCCAACCTTAGAACCTATTACATTGCCAAACTAGGCAAAACATCCTGATACTGGTACAAAAACAGAAACATAGGCCAGTGGAACAGAACAGAGATTCCAACAATATCATCCTCCTCCTATGAATAGCTGATACTTGACCAAGGCCCTAGGATTATAAACTGGGGTAAAAACAATCTCTTTAACAAATGGTGTTGGCAAAATTGGATATCCATCAGAAAAAACTGAAACAAGACTCACATAAAAACTAATTGAAAATGGATCAAAGGCACATATATCAAACCTAAAATGAAAAAGATTATAGAAGAAAAAATTGGGACAGCAATGGGAGTTCTAATACATGGCTTAGATTACAAAATCTTAACCAACAATGTACAAACAGAAAATAGGTAAATGGAAACTATTAAAATTCAAACACTTATGCTCATCCAAAGACTTTCTCAAGAGAGTTAAAAGACTGTCTACAGAAAGTGTTTGGCAACTATGTATCAGAGTAACATCCAATTTCCATAATCTACAAAGTGCTGCAAAATATCAACAAGAAAAAGACAAATAACCAAATTAAACAGCCGGTCAAAGAGATGGACAGACACTTCACTAGGGAGAACATCCAGACAGCCAAAAGACACAAGAGGAAATGCTCACAATCATTAGTTATTAGAGAAATTCAAATCAAAACTACAATAAGATACCATCTCAGCCCAATGAGGTTGGCAGTAATCCAAAAAACACAAAACAACAAATGCTGGAGAGGCTATGGCAAGACCAGAACTCTCCCACATCACTGGTGGTAATGCAAAATGGTACCAGCTCTTTGCAAGGAAATTTAGCACTTTCTTTAAAAGCTAGGAGAAATATCATATGATCCAGTAATTCCACTGTTTGGGATATATCCTACAGAAGAAAGGGCTGTCCCACAAACAGATACATACACACAAAGGTTTACTGCAGCACAGTCCATAACAGCAAAAAGATGGAATCAACCTAGGTGTCCAATGAATAAACTGTGGTGTATATACAGCCACCAAACACCATGCAGCCTAAGCTACCTATTGTGAACTTGGTGTCTTCTGACTCTCAGAGTCATAAAGTCGCATGTGTACAGCAACACTCCATCATTAAATGGAAGTGGTCAATACAGCATAAGGCTCAAGCATGACCTGAAGACACAAATAAGTTGCATGGGGAAACTACACTCATGAGCCAGAATCTTGAGAGACGGTTTGTAACATCCTAGGAGGCATCAGGAAAGGAGGATAACAGCATCCTTGTGCATACCCCTTCCATTTAATGATGGAGTACTGTGGTGCACATTCAACTTTGACTCTCTGGGTTAGAAAGCACCCAGATCATCATTGGAGTTGAGGCCACATGGTGACTTGCCATTCCATGATCAAGCATCCAGGTTCTGCTAGGACCCAGTAACAAGCTGAAAGCCACTTCTCAAAAGCAGAGTAGTTATTTGAAGAAGATGGCAGAACTTTGTTTCAAGATCCTGAGTCTGTTTTGTAATTCACCAATATGGGCCTGCCAAAGACTCCAAACAGCAGCTCCATCTGTCACTGACACTTTAAGCACCGCTGTATCATTTGGATCATATTGCCTAAGCAGCAGCACAGCTTGCACAGCAGCCTGAACTTGTTGTAAAGCCTTTTTTTGATCTGGGCCTTACTCAAAACTAGCAGCTTTTCAAGTTATTTGAAAAATAGGCTGAAGTAGCACACTCCATTGAGAAATATGCTGCTTCTAAATTCCAAAGAGGTCCACTAAGGAAGGTAACAGCATCAGGTAAGGAGGTTAACAGCATCACATAAGGAGAGTGACAGCATCTGGTAAAGGGGGAAACAGCATTAGGTAAGTAGAACAACAGCTTCAAATAAGGAGGATAAAGATAGAGGGAGCAACCCCCACTTGTCTGTCGTTGGAGGCTTGCTTGTTGCTGTGATGCTGGAAGCTATGCCACTGGGATTTAGGCACCAGCAGGGTCAACCATGGTAGACAGGTTTCAGCTGAGCATTCTAACAAAGACAGACTAGGTAGAAGGTCGAGGCAGTCTACTTCTGAAAAGAATTAAGAGGGAAAACCTTATACATAGCAGCTGAACACTGTCAGGTATGGTGCCAGAAAGTGAGCCACCCAGGTTGGAAGGCACTCAGATGACGACTGGGGAAGACCTGTCTCCTCAAACTAGAGACCACCTTTTTATTTTTTAATGACTGAGGGAAAATGTACATTCCCGTATAAATTTACGTGTCCACCTATGTTCAGTTTCCACTGCTCTCCCTTCCCAGTAACACCACACTATTCCTCTCTGTTCCATACATGTCTCATTCTCCCAACAGTATCCTTTCCCCTCCTCTCCACCTACTCTCCTTCCTCCAGTAAGGGGTCAGCAGGATGATATCCTATAGACGCATAGAACCATAAAGTGCATCCAATATATGGTCACTCTGTGTTGCCAAGTCCAATCCATTCATTTCTGAAGCGTGGACCTTTGTGATGATTTATGGGCAAGGGCAGCATCAGGGCCAGGGGTCATGCTCCCAGGGGAACCCTGAAACCACTGGACCCTCAATTGTGGTCTTTTAGTGGAGATCTCAGGGTGCAACCCTTTTTATTCTTGTGTTGCCAGTGAGACTCAACTTTGTGAGCTCCATTGTGGCTATCACCGGTGGTGGCCGGGCACCATCCAGTTCTTCCGGTCCCAAGTCTATGTAGGCACTCACTCATGTGAGTCTCTGTCTTCTGGGTTGTCTCTCCACCATGTCGTTTTGGTCCTTGGTGAGCATCTGTTCCTGCTGAGTTGGGACCATTTGCTGTGTTCTCGGACGTCAGCTTGGCAGCTTTTAAGACCCCAGACACCACTCACCAATGTAGGGTACAGAGAGCCCTCTTAGCAAAACTCTAGTTATGCCAATTGGCCTCGATTTCGTGTAAGAGCATGATCCCCTGCCCCCTGCCCCGGCTACTCTATCCTTGCAATACTGGGTTAAGATGGAAGGAGTACTCAAGTTACATTGAAGTCCACATTATATTCTTATTTCTAATGTGTGCTATCACCGATTTCACCCAACCAAATTTCTACCAACTTTCTAATTTAAATACCCCTCCCCTCCCTCCCTCCCCTCCCATGCAGCCGTCAAAGAGTCTTTTCTTCTATACGTAAGTCTGGTTTTGAGCTCTTATCGTAGGGGTCTCATACAATATTTGTCCTTTTGTCACTGACTACTTTCACTCAACATAAAGTCTTCCAGTTGAAACCAGGTTGTGAGACGTTTCCTGGAATCATAATTATTCTTTATCATTGCATGGTGCTCCACTGAGTATATATACCATAGTTTACCTATCCATTTCTCTGTTGTTGGGCATCTGGGTTGATTCCATCATTTTGCTATCCTGGACTGTGCTGAGATAAACATTCTTGTGCATGTGTCCATTGGTGTGAATGGCCTTGGTTCTGTAGGGTGTATTCCAAGTAGTGCCTGACATGATCTATTGTCAAGGAAAGACAATCTACATCAACAAATTGGAATATTCACACACACTCCTAAGGCAAATTGTGATTCTGAAAATTTTCTGATTTGATTAATTTTTTTTTATTTATTATGTTTAAGTGAGTGTACACAACCCAAATTAAATTTTTGTGTTTGCCTATCTGCAGCTTCTTCTGCTCTCCTTGCCTAGTGATAGCACACTCTTCCTTTTAGTTTTATATATGTCATATCCTGTTAACAATGCACTGTCCCCTCCTGTCAAACTTCTCCTCTGCCGTCTAGTAAGAGACCTGTCAGACAGGATACTAAATATACATAGATCCATAAAGTTGACCTCCAAACTGTTTCCTGGTCAGGGGCAGCAGCAGGTCTAGGGATTATACTCCCAGGGGAACCCTCAGGCCTTCAGACCATCAGTTGTGGTCTTTTGGTGGAGTTCTTGAGGTACACATGTTGATGTAGTCACCCATTCACGTGGGTCTATCTTCTGGATCTCATTCACCCATGCTGTTTTGGTCCTTGGTGATCATCTGTTCTGCCGAGTTGTGACCATTTGGTGTACCTCAGGTGGCAGCTTGCTAGGTTTTAAGACCCCAGATGCCACTCACCAATATGGGGTGGAGAAGACTCTCTTAGAAATTCTTTAGTTATTCCAACTGGCCTCAATGTCCCCCGAGAGCATGGTCCCTGGACCCTCACCCCTGCTACTCTGTCCTTGTAATATTGGGTTAAGATTGGAAGAGTATTCATGTTATGTTGAAGTCCAGTTAAATTGATCCTCTTTCTAACATGTGCTGTCACTGATTTCACCAAATAGAATTTCTACTAACTAATCTATAAGCAGCCTTCTCCATCTCTCTCTCCCCGTTCCCTCTCTCACAGTCATCAGAGTCTTTTCTTCTGTACATGAGTATGTTTTTAAGTCCTTATAGTAGGGGTCTCATACAATATTTATCCTTGTGTCACTGACTGATTTCACTCAGCATAATGTCTTCCAACTGAAACCACGTTATGAGATGCTTCCTAAAACCATCATTGTTCTTTATCATTGCATAATGTTCCATTGAGTGTATGTACCATGGTTTATTTATCCATTCTTCTGTTGTTGGGCATCTGGGTTGATTCCATCTTTTTGTTATCGTGGACTCTGCTGCAATAAACATTCATATGCATGTATCTGTTTGCGTGACTGCCCTTGCTTTTTTGTAGGATATATTCCAAGCAGGAGGATTACTGGACCAAATGGCATATCTATTTCCAGCTTTTTAAGGAAGTGCTAGATTGCTTTCCAAAGAAGCTGTATCACTTTGCAATCCCACCAGCGGTGTAAGAGAGTTCCAATTTCTCCAAGCCTCTCCAGCATGTGTTGCTTTGTGTTTTTTGGATCATGGTCAACCTTGTTGGGGCTAGATGATACCTCATTGTGGTTTTGATTAGAATTTCTTTAATAGCTAGTGATGGCAGCAATTCTGCATGTGTCTTTTGGCTGCCTGGATATCCTTTTTAGAGAAGTGTCTGTCCATCTCCTTTGCCTATCACTTAATTGGATTATTCTTTTCTTGTTGATATTTTGTATTACCTTGTAGACTATGGAGATCAGACATCAGTCTGACAGATTGTTGCCAAATATTCTTGCCCATTCTGTCGGTGGTCTTTAATTTTTTGATAAAGTCTTTGGATGAGCAAAAGTGTTTGATTCTTAGTAGCTCCCAATGATCTATTTCCTCTTCTGTTGATCGTGCTTTGTCTGTCAAATTTTGAAGTCTGTCTATGTTGTGTATTCAACTTCCATTTTTGATCCTATGTTTTCTTGGATGAGCTTCATACTTTTAGATTTGATGGTTAGGTCTTTCATCCAATTTGAGTTGGTTTTTGTATAAGGTGTGAAATATGTGTCTTGTTTCAATTTTTGGCAAATGGATATCCAATTTTGTCAGCACCGTTTGTTAAAGAGACTGTTTTTACCCCAGTTTAAAATCTTTGGGCCCTTGTTGAATATCAACTACTCATATGAGGATAGTGTTATCTTGTTATCTCTGGGATCTCAGCCCTGTTCCGTTGGTCTGTATGTCTCTTTTTGTACCAGTACTGTGCTATTTTGACCACTGTGGCTGTGTAATAGGTTCTACATTTGGGTAGTGAGAGGCTTCCCAGTGTGTTTGTCTTCTTCTTCAGTAGTGCTTTACTAATCCAGGGTTTCTCCTCTTGCCAAACAAAGTTGGCAGTTCATTTCTCCATCTCACGGAAAAACTGTCAGTGGAATTTGTTTTGAGATTGCATTGTATAAGTAGATAGCTTTGGGTAAAGTAGATATTTTCAGAGTGTTAAGCCTTCCTATCCATGAGCAGGGTGGGTTTCTCCATTTATGTAAGTCTCTCTTAGTGTCTTGCAGTACGGTCTTGTAGTTCTCTTTGTACAGGTCTCTTATTTCTCTAGTTACATTTATTGCTAGGTATTTTATCTTCTTGGGGGCTATAGTAAATGGTATTGATTTGGTGATTTCTTCTCTAATTATATCATTGCTGGTATAAAGTAATCCTACTGATTTAGTTATGTTTATCTTGTATCCTGATAATTTGCTGAACTCTTTTATCAGTTCGAGTAGTTTACTTATGGATTCTTTAGTATTCTCTGCATATACAATCATATCATCTGCAAATAGGAAGAATATTACTTCTTCTTTGCCAATGCAGTTGTCCTTTATTTTTTTTGTTTTGTCTAACTCTTCTGGCCAGAATTTACAGTAAAATGTTGAATAGAAGTGGAGAGAATGGCATTAGTTGCCATTCTCAAAGGCAATACTTTCAGTCTCTCTCCATTCAAGTTGATGTAAGCCGTTGACTTTACATAGAAGCCCCTTACTGAGCAGAGGGATTTCCCTTTGATTCATATTTTTCTAAGAGTTTTTGGTGTGAATCGGTGGTGCACTTTGTCAAATGCCTTTTCTGCATCAATTGACAAAGTCAGGTGATTCTTGTCTTTTGTGTTATTTATGTGGTTGACCACGTTAATTGTTTTTCTGGTATTGAACAAGTCTTGCATCCCTGGTATGAATACACCTTGGTGGTCAAGAATTATTTTTTTTTGATATGCTGTTTAATTCCATTGGTAAGGATTTTGTTGAAGACTTTTGCATCTAGGTTCATGCATGATATTGGCCTGTAATCTTGTTTTTTTGTGGGATCTTTCCCTGGCTTTGATACAGGGTTATGGCCAGTTTCATAGAATGAATCTGGGAGCATTCCATCTCTTTCTGTTGTAAAATAGTCTCAGTAGTACTGGAGTTAACTCTTCTCTGAAAGTTTGGTAGAATTCTCTGGTGAATCCATCTGGGCCAGGACTCTCTTTGGTTGGTAGTTTTTAGATTATTTTTTCAATCTCTTCCTTGTGATGGGTTTATTAAGTTTTTCTACTTCTCCTTGTGATAATTTGGTTAGGTGATATGAATCCAGAAAATTATTCATTACCTGTAAGTATTCAAATTTGTTAGGGTGCAGTCTTTTGTAGTATTCTGTTGTGAGCCTTTGATTTCAGTTGAGTGTGTTGTGGCATCTCCCATCTCATATTTTATTTGGATTATTTGTTTCCACTCCTGTTTTTCTTCAGTAAGTTTAGCCAGTTTTTTTGATCTTTTCAAAAACACAGATTTTTTTTTTAGTTTATTTGTTCAATTTTTCTTCTATTCTCTAATTCATTTTGTTGTGCTCTAAACTCTATGGTCCATTTTCTTCTCTGGTTCCAGAGGGATTCCTCTATTGCTCTCTTTCTACTTGTTCAAGCTGTAGGGTTAATTCTTTGGTTCTGGTCCTTTCTTCCTTCTGGATGTGTGCATTTATACTGATAAATTGAACTCTGAGAGCTGTTTTGGCTATATCCCAGTGGTTCTGGTGTGATGTGTTTTCATTCTCATTTGATTCCATAAATTTCTTTATTTTGACCTTGATTTCTTCTATAACCCATTGGCTTTTGAGCAAGGTGTTCAGTTTCCAAGAGTTCAAATCTCTTTCTATGGGTTTTCTGCTGTTGATTTTGGCTTTTATGGCTTTATGGTGCTGAAAGATACTTTGCAGTAATTCACTGGTTTGGACTTTGATGAGATTTGCCTTATGTCCTAACACATGATCTATTCGGGAAAACGTTCCATGTGGATAAGATATTGATGGATAGAAAGTTCTGTGTATGTCAATGAAATCTAGTTGGTTAATTGTCGCAATAAGATCTTCTGTGTCTTTACTAAGCTTTTTTTCCGGATGATCTGTCTGTTACTGAAAGGAGAGTGTTGAAGTCTTCAACTATTATTGTGGAGTGATCTAGCTTATTTTTCAATGCAGTCAGTGTTTGTTTAATGTTTTTAGACATTCTGGTATTGGGTGCATAAATATTTAATGTTGTTAAATCCTGCTTGTGTAATGAAACTTTCAGTAATAAATAGTGACCATCCTTGTCCATGATGGTGGATTTTACACTAACATCTATTTTATCTGAGATTATTATTGTCACATCTGCTACTCTTTGTATATTGTTAACTTGGTATATATTATTCCATCCTTTAACTTTCAACTTGTTCATATCTTTAAGTTTAAGGTGTGTTTCTTCTAGCCAACAGATAGACAGGTCATGTCTTTTGTTCAAAATATGACTCATGGTCTCTTTATTGGAACATTCATTCTGTTCACAGTCTGTGTAATTATTGATTGGTATGTTTTTAGTGTTGTCGTTTTGATGTATTCATTTCTTCATTAGTGTTTTCTGTGTTGGTCTCAATATTCTGTTTTGGGTCACTTTTCTATATTGCTTGACTTTTCACCTTCTCCAGTGTTGGTTTTGTGGTTGTTGAGACTCCTGTATTGCATTTCTTATTTTGATAGGTTGCATCATGTTTCAGTTGGCTTCAGCTGGTTTTGAATTGGTTTTACTACTCTAAGTTTAAACCCAATTTTAACTTCTTCATATAATTTTAACTTTCTCTTCATCTGACAGGACTATAAGTACTGTAGTATATCCTTCTTTTTAGTATGACAATGTCATAGTTTTTGTGATATCATCACTGATTCCCTTTTTGTAACATTGTATCTTTGAATGAGTTTTTGACTCTCCTAACTGAGTAGATTTCTGGATGCTGTGTCTTGCATTGTCTCCTTAAATATAGACTTAATGGTGTTCTTTTTCTAAGCAGAGATCTTTTTTCAGTATTTCTTGTAGTTTCGTTTGGCTTTTATACAGTCCCCAAGCTTCTGTTTATCTGTGGATGTCTTCATATTTGAGAAACATTTTCATGAGTTGGATCTGACTCGACAGCACTTGGCATACAATTCTTGGTTGGAAGTTTTTCTCCTTCAGGGCTTTGGATGTGTCATCCCACTGCCTCCTTGCCAACATCATGTCTGCCAAGTCAGACGATAGCCTACGTGGTTCCCTCTGAATGTTAGCATTGATTTGAGCCCCTTTGCCTTTAAGAGCATCTATTTAAGTTTCATTTTACTAAGCTTGATTATAATATATCTCAGTGTCTTTATTTTGTGGTCCAATTTTTGCTGCGTTTCTTGGGTATTGTGTTTTCTTCTGCCATAATTTCAGGGAAGTTTTCTGTCAGCTACTCAACAACAATACTCTTTTCTTACAGCTAGCCCTCCCTGTTCAGGAACTCCGATTGATCATGGATTCCTCCTCTTAATAGAGTCCCATATGTTTCTTAATACTTCTTCATTTTTTTAAGTTATTTCTTCTGATTTCTCCTCATAAATGTTACTGTCAGTTTCTCTGTCTTCAGTATCACTAAACATGACTTCCATCTCCTCCATTCTACTCTTTTGGCTTTGGTTTGAAGTGCTTAATTCTGTAATTTTGTATTAATCTGCTGGATTTCAGACTGTTGATGTTCCATCAGTTCAAACTGCTTGTTTAATTTTTCATTTTGCTCTGCTGCATTTTGTTTAATCTGTAGGAGGGTTCTATATATAATTCTTTTGTACTTGACTTCTGATAGTTTCAGAAAGACTTCTTCATCCAGGAAGTTTTTTGGTTCTTTATTTTGGGAGTTTTCTGGAGCTATAATGGGCTGTTTCTTTAAATAGTTCGAGATGGTTTATTGCTTTCAGGCCGTCTAAAGGCTGTTTATTTCCTCTGGTTTTACTTCAGCAGGAGCTGAGGCATAGTTCTGAGAAGCAAGTTGATCATCAGCTGCCTCTGTGTACTCTAGTTACTGCCCTGAGTGGACTCTCTGGGGTGGCAGCCTCCACCTCCTATCTGACAAAAATGGAACCCTACTTATAGAGTCAATGGGGGGCTGTCAATTGACCCTATAATGTGGGTCAGTAAAGGCTGGAAGAGATACTGCTGGGCTGTCCAGCAGTTATTTCTCCAGGTAGTCTTATTTTAAAAATTTAAGAGCTATCCAATAGCTGCCAAAATCAGTCAGGCTTTCAGGTAGGGCAGGCCCCACTTTCTGACTGACAACATAAGCACCTCTTCAACCATCTTCATATGCTATGATTTATTTCAAAGTAGGTAGAAGTTATGGCCTTGCTGCCATCCTCAACCGGTCCCTACCCATAAGGTGACACTGTGCTAAACACAACCTTTCTGCTAGAAAAGCACTTTCCAGAGTGACATTGCTTCTCAGTTTGGGAAGTAGCCCCTGCTGAGGCCTCCGGTTGGATGCCTCTACCTCCCAGTTGACAAAGATGGCATCCCAGCTGAACTGCCCTTCCCACCATGAAACAGCAGAATCTATGGTGGGATTCAGAAAAGAGAGGGTGGCAGGGCAGTCATGCCCTCATTCAGGATCCAGTCTCTCAAAATGTGGCTATTTGAGGCACTGTCTTTCTGCTGGGTTATACACTGTTTGCTTCAGCACTGCAGTTCAACATATTTGCCAGCTCAAGCCAGCCCCTGCCTCCTTAACAGCAAGAAAGAATAAGAAAACAAACAAAGCATCAGTTCCTGCAGTCTGTCCAAGTAACGAGTCAGCAGGAGTAGGGCTCAGCGCACTTTGCCTCATCATAGAGAGGTAGTTTCCTGTTTAGTGGCGTGTAGCCCAATCTTACAACCCTATGTCATATCATCATATCCTAGGGCTCTCTGGGTGTCTGGAGTGTTCTGTTCAGTTATCAGTTCAGGCTTTAGTTTTCAGAGGGGATTGAGGAGACATGTGCCTCATCTAGCACCTTGGCTTTGCCCCTCTGGGTTGATTACATTTATCATAGATGCCCACAGTTTTTGCACTGCTGCCTCTCCTTAACATGTCCTCATCCACCTATGGGGGTGCCAGATGTAGTCTGAGTTTTGAAGTGACTCTCAGGGACATTATTATTATTATTATTATTTTGATTATTGTGCTTCGAGTGAGCATTTACAATCCAGGTCAATTGGTCATACAAAAACTTGCATAGCAAACATTGTTTAACCATAGCTGGTCCCCTACCGTGTGCCAGCTCATTCTTCTTCTCCAAACTATATTTCTCATGTCCGTTCAACCAAGTCTTGCCTTTCTCCAATCTCTCATCTCAACTCTAGATGGAAGCTGCTTAGTTATCTTCATGTGTGTACTTAAGTCAAGTACACTTTTTATCAATATCATTTTATGTCTTATAACCTAGTCCAACCACTATCTGACAAGTTGGCTTTGGGAATGGTTTCAGCTCTGGGCTAAAAGAGAGTCTAGGGGCCATGTCTTCCAGGGACTCTCCAGTCTGTCTGACGACCAAGTCTGGTCTTTTAATAGAGTTCTAGCTTCACATATGCATTTTTCTCCTCAATGTCAGGGAAAAAAATATTATATTCCCTGTCAGGGCAGTCACTGTTGGTGGCCAATCACCATATTGTTCTTTTGGTCTCATGCTGATGTAGTCTCAGGTTTATAGGGATCTTTCTGTCTGTTGGGCTCATAATTTCTTATGTCTTTGGTGTTTCTCATTCTCCTCATCTCTAGCTGGATCGCCACCAACTGATGTTATTTAGATAGCTACTTGCTAGCTTTTAAGACCCTAGATGTTCCCCACCAAACTGACACGTGGAACATTTTCTAAAAAAAATTGTTATGTCAATTGACCTAGATGTAGGGACATTATTGTAACCAACTGGCACTATGTCAGATGGTGAGGATTATTCTGTAAGACAGAAGACTCCTCTTCTGTATCTTCTAGGTCAATGGAAGTCAGCACATGCACAGACATGCATGAAGAATGCTGAGAAACTATGCTGGGGGCGGGGTTTTCCATATATTTTGGCCATGACAGCCAGTAGAAGGCTTGTTGAAGGAAGGTAACATGGCACCTATGATGCTTGTTACTCAAATGAAAGTCATATAAAGGTGAAAGGAGGTGGAAAACGGGGGCTTTCCATACAGACTCAGTTGTTAAAAGAGAAAATCCAGTACAAAAACAAAGTATGATGGCCAGCCAAGCCAAGTGCCGTAGAAAAGTGCAGATTGGTTAGAATGGCTGTGCCATTGACAATAATGCTGTGTTAGAGGGAAACGAGACTGGGAATGCATGAATGTGCCATACACGCAGGATCTTGTTTGGCACTGTAAGGATCTGGGACTCTTCACAGAACATAGGCTGGACAGGAAGTTATACACGTTATCTTATGATTCTTGATAATGATTCATATTACTCTGACTTATTCCACACCTACCAATAGTGATTTGAAACACTCTGTCTTCTATCTTCATGATCCCAAGTCAAGTGTAGACCAGGCATTTGAAAATAGTTTAAGTCCATCTGATTTTCAGTTGTCTCCTCTTACTCCCACATGAGACCTAGCTTTTCACCCATTTAACAGTTAATGGCCTCCTTTCTCCTAAATGTCACAAATCAAAAATCTAGGAAGCCATCATTTCACCTGTTTCTTTCTTCCACATTGTAATGTAAAGGTTAAAACCAGGGCTTTCAAAACAGGCTACCTTGACTGAATCTTGGTTCATCCATTAATTAGTAGTAGGACCGTGGACAATAGTACCTCTCTGTGCCTAAGTTTCCTCATCTTAACAATAGGGACAAAAAGGCCATCAAAGAGCATTTCAAATAAAGCCTGAAAAACAGAGTTTGAATGTAGTGTGTATGTTTATGTATACATGTGTGTGTGTGTCTATACACAACTAATTTTCTGAACTCATCCTAGAAAAAGTGCTGCATACCTCATTGCTGAATATCACTATGGTTACTTTTGAAGTACTTGCCTTGGGAAGCTATGCACCAATGCAAGTGCCTAGTCCACCCTTCAAAGCGATTTTGGAACTCTTTTTGTGGAATGGCCATCAGAGCTGCTGTTGCATTACCCTTGATGTCCTGAATGTCGTCAAATGTCTTCCTTTCAATATTTCCTTTATCTTTGGGTAAAGAAAAACATCACTAGGGGCCAGATCAGATCAGTAGGGAGGGTGTTCCAATGCAGTTATTTGTTTACTGGCTAAAAACTCTGTTATGACAGTGCAGTGTGAGCTGGTGCACTGTGGTGATACAAGAACCATGTGTTGTTGGCAAAAAGTCCAGATCATTTCTGTGTAACTTTTTCACGCGGCGTTTTAGCACTTGCAAGTAGTAAACTTGGTTAACCGTCAAGTTGGTGCAAACTCATAATGAACGATCCCTCTGATATCAGAAAAGGTTAGCAACATCTTTGTGACTCTTGATTTGGACTGACAGAACTTTTTTGCTTGTGGAGAAATGCCTGACTTCTTTTGTGCACTTTGACACTTTGTTCCATCACCAGTGATATCACAGCTCCAAACACTGTCTTTCCTCTCCAAAAGGTCTTGACAAACTTTGGCTCTCCTTGGCTTTTATTCATTGATGACCTTCTTCTGGAGCATTTTTGCACACGCCTTTCTCGTGCCAAGATTTTCAGTTAAGGTTTTCCTGTTTCTCTGTTTATTTAGTCTGCTATGCTTTGCACAGCTAGCTGACAATTTTTACACACAGTTCAATGAAGTTTTTCAGTGCTTCTGTCAGCTCTGCTTGTTACTGGCTGCCCTGACCCCTCCTCCTCAGTTATGCTTTCTCTCCCCTCATAAAAACATTTAATCAATTTGTACTCTGCTGTTTTCTTCACAGCATTATCACCGTAAACTTGGACTGACATGTCCCTGATTTCACTTCCACTCTTGCCAAGTTTAACAAGAAATTTAATGTTTGTTCATTGCTCTCATTCAAGCTCCAGCTTCTCACAATGGCACACAAAAACATATAACAATAATGAATATCACTCAGCAAGATACTACCAGATATCGACACAAGCACAGCTGTGAGACACTGATATACCAAGGTTATGAAACTTTACCAAGTTGTTTGTACAGTGCTGCCAACTTAAGCACATGGTGGCTTGTTCATGAATTTAATTGTCAGGCCTCCTGTATGTGTGTGTCTGTGTGTGTGCATGTCTGGTGTCATAGTGGTTAGGAGCTGTGGCTGCTAATAGGGTAGCTGTAAGTCAGAATTGACTCTATGGCAATAGATACACACACACACACACACACACACACATGTTCTGATGGTTAAGACTGTGTGTCAGCTTGACTGGACCATGATTCTCAGTGTTTTGATTGTCATGTAATATTGAATTCATTTCTCTGTTGAGATTTGATATGTGATCACCCCAGTGACGGCATCTGCTATGAGTCGTAAATCCATTGAAGGGGAGTTTTCTTGACCATATGGCTTGCATTGACTGTGCTCAGACTTTCTGTCAAGACATGGAGCTTTTACCTCTTCTGGATCTTATACCTGGTTCCTGTTTGACATGGCATTCTTGGGATGTGAGCTAGCAGCTTGCCAGTTGTATTGCCTGCTAATCTTGAATTTGTTGGCATTCAAAGCCTGTGAACAAAAACTCTGCTTTCCAAGCTGCTGATCCCGAGTTCACCAGCTCCTGTGTCTATGTGAATCAGGAGAGGCCTCTATCCCAGCCCACAAAAATTTGAGAGGTTACAGCCTCTACAACCACATGGCCCAATTCCTTGATGTAAATATATATATATATATATAAATTATATTTATATAATTTACTGGTTTTACTTCTCTGGAAAACTCAACCTGAGACATAAGTATACAAATATGTATATGATATATATGTATACATACATACACACACGTACATGCATGCAAACAAATGTTTGTATATACACACACTCACGTGCATACGTACACATGCACAGGTATGTGTGTATACACAAAAGCACACACGTGTATGTATAAACCCTTTTCCATTAAGTCATTTCTAAGTCATAATGACCTTGCGACCCTAGGCTTTGGCTTGGCTAAGTTGTAATGACCTTACACAACACAGGAAAACTACCCAGTAGGAGAGTGAATAGTGGATTTGAACTGTTGATATTAGATTAGCAGGTATAGCACTTAACCACTATATAAAACCAAAGCATCTAACAAACTAATGCTGTTTAAACTAAAATGTTGTCCACACATTTGCCGAAGTTCAGCAATATAGGATAATTGCCTCTTCAGCACCAAGGTTAAGAAGAAGAAACAAAGCTGAGGAATATAACATTTTTCTCTGTCATATTAAAATAGGGCTATATAGTAACTTAAGTTCTAGTGAATGCCCCCTCTCCTAACAAACACATAATTCCCACCACCAAAAAGATCAGTAAATACTCTTGGGTGATGGAGCAAGTGTTGAGTGGAGTGCTTGTCTGTTTCTGCTCCACATATGTTTATTTATGTACCTATGATACTACATACATATGCTTTACAGTTTTTTTGTATATGATTTTGCACATTCCATTGGTGTTTTGAATAAATAAATGCTTAAGTCTTACCATTCTCAAAAATAAAAGAGAGGCAAAAGAAGATGAAGATTGATCTGTAATGTCTTTTATGCATTTTCCTTTCATATATGAATAGGAATGGGAGATATTCGGCTTAACCAGAAGTGCTTTCTGTACTGTGGAGATGTCACCAAATTGGGAACTGTTCAAAACAAGGAATCATGTCTTTCTCATTTTTATCCTCCCTACTGTGCCTACTCTAGTAACTTTGTAAATTCTCCGTAAGCATTTATTGACCTAAACATACATAATATTTAGGAAGAGAAAAGCTGAATTTCATTCACTGATCCAAGTTTGGGTTCTTTAGTTGCAGTATTTATTCTTTCCTATTTATTTTTCTCACCAAGATCTGCAAATATTCATTGGTTACTGACTACTTATAAAGTGCTAAGCTGAGGGAACAATGAAAAAGTAAGGGAAAATAGTCATAAGTGTTGCTGTGAGTCAGAATAAACTTAATGACAATGGATTTGGTTTGTTTGGTTTCAGCTTCTTTTATTGTATACTTTTAACCAAAATGTTGTGACCTCATTCTGTAAAAAGTAGCCAGAGATGTTTTCAGTAGCATACTTTTAATCATCAGCTCAATAACAAAACTCTCTAGTAGATATATTATGTTCTTTGCCACTGTCCTACACTCCTTCTGAAATAATGTTCTGTCCCCAGGAATTATGTAATTTCATGTCACTTTTTGATTTTCCAGAACCTCTTGTCAGTCTCAGGATTTGCTGTCATAAGTGACTTAGGCTCTGTAATGACTCACTCTTTCCGGAAATACTGTCACTCAATTATAACAATAGACAGTAATACAAAAAATATAATTGTGCATCTTATAAGAAGCTTCTTTGCTTCTTTCTCAATGGGTTTATTTTGAATTGTATTTAAAAAATTGTTCTTTATCGAAAGTGACGTAAAGAAACAAAGATAGGAAACAGAAGTTAAAAAAGAAAGTAAGTATCAATAATATCCAGCATTTTAATACATAAACCCAGTGCCATCGAGTCAGGTCTGACTCATAGCAACCCTAGAGGCCAGAGTAGAACTGCCTCATCGATTTTAATACATAGTTGTTACTGTTTAAGTAGGTTTCCTTCTAGTCTAAGTAATATGTATTTTCACATTGATAAGTTCGTATGGTATACACAAAATTTTCCTATTGCCAGCCACAAGCCAAGTGCCGTCGAGTCGGATCTAACTCATTTGTATCTAATATCATAGTATGTGAAGATATTGCCACTTAAAAATTACATAAGATTACTTAGAAAGTCCTCTTAAATCTCATCTTCATGTTTGTTCAACAATCTGTCATAAAGCGTGTTCTTCTTGAATGCAATTTACATATGGTATAACGGAGATCTACAGACAGTAGTGGTTACATGCTAGAATTTTTGCCCTCCATGTGAGATGGTCTGGTTGGATTCCTGGCCAATGAACCTCATAAACAGCCACCACTGTATAGTCTGTGGAGGTGTGTTGCTATGCTGCTGAACTGGCATCGGTGGAGATTCCAGACTAAGACAAACTGGGAGGAATTGCCTGGTGATGTACTTCTAAAAACTCAGCTAATGAAAACTCTACGGATCACAATGGTTCAAACCCATTGTGCATGGCATTAGTCTGAATTAGAAGCCAACTAGATGGCAGGTAAAAACAAAGATGGTGAAAATTTAAATTGTCTCCTTTTCTTCTCACGTAATAAATAACTCACTGTGAGCTGTAGCACAATACATGGTACCCAATTCAGTGTTTTAAATTATATTGCATGGTAAGTTGCTTTAGAATGGTCTTACTCCATCATTGCATCTATTTTTCCATTAATATTCATGCTTTGTATTTTTAAGATTTTTAGTTGTTTATTGTCTGGGAAGGTACATTCCTACATCATTCTTTTTGTTTTCAAAACTGTCCTAGTTTCCAGTCCATTTGCTTTCAAATGAAGTTCAGATGGCCTTTTTAAAAGCTAATCCCTAGTTGGTAACAGGTATGGATGAGATAACTAGAAGAGGCCTGTGATTTCAAGCATTCTGACTATGAGACTCCATACTCCTTTTCTCATTATGTCAAGTCCTCTGCTGAGCAAACAACACATGGATCTACGTACGTACTAAGATTCAGCCTTGCTCCCCCTGTGGCTCTTCTAAAACTTTGTCAAACTGCTTTGTATCTCACCTGCTTTGGTAAAATCAGAGCTTCAGGCTACACGGAAGACCAGAGATCTGTGACGGTTGGTCTTTCTAAATGAAATATCTATGATTACATTTTTCTAGTCCCTCACTTTTGTTTTAATATTGTTATCTTTTACATAAAGAGATCGTTATTGTCTTATTTTTAATGTTTAAGTTTTGGCTTGCTTTTGTGATTTATCTATTTGTGTTGATATTTGGTTGTTCTGTCTCAGGATGTTAAGTAATGTTTTAATTTTCTAACAGGAGGACTCCCTTCAGTATTTTGTAATTTTGATTTGGTATTTTACAAATTTCCTAAACTTCTGTTTATTTGGAAATGTCCTAATTTGAGTGGATAAGTATTTATTGTGCTTGTCAGTTCTACTCTGACTTCTAGGATTGCTATGAGTCAGATCTGACTCGACAGTGGTGAGTTTATATCCACCTGATGTATTAATTAATTAATCATTCAATAATGTCCTTCCTTATCCTTTGTGGTATATTTCACTTTCTTTTTCTTTTTCTTTATTATTACTATTTTAATTTTAATTTTTTATTAATTACAGTAAAAGAATAAAATTTCTAACATCTATCAATTATCTCATCTATGATAAACCCTTAGCCCTCCACCCACCCATGTAGTCAACACAGTCATTTTCTTCTGTGGGTAATTCTCTTGTTAAGTCCTGATAACAAGGGTCTCATATAAAATTTGTCCTTTTGACAACGATTGATTTCACTCAGTATGATCTCTTTCAAATGAGACCATGTTGTGAGGTGTTTTCTCAAAACTGTCATTGTTTTTTATCATAGCATAGTGTTCCACTGAGTATGTGTACTATAGTTTGCTTAACCATTCATCTGCTAGTGGGCATCAGGGTTGATTCCAACTTTTGGCTATCGTGGACTGTGCTGTAACAAACATTCACGTACATGCGTCTGTTCATGTGACAACCTTTGTTTCTGAACGATGAATTCCAAGCGGTGGAATTACCAGATCAAATGGTATGTCTGTTTCCAGCTTTTTAAGGAAGAGCCAGATTGGTTTCCAAAGATATTGGACTATTTTGCAATCCCACCAGCAGTGTAGGGGAGTTCCAATTTCTCCACAGCCTCTCCAGCATTTGTTGTTTTGTGGTTTTTTTGCATCATGGCCAACCGTGTTGGGGTGAGATGGTATATAACTGTAGTTTTGGTTTGAATTTCTTTAATAGCTAGTGATCATGAGCAATTTTGCATGTGTCTTTCGACTGCCTGGGTATCCTCTTTAGGGAAATGTCTGTTTATCTCCTTTGCCCATCACTTAATTGGATTATTTATTCAATTGTAATACCTTATAGTTTATGGAAATCAGATGTCGGTCTGACATATAATTGCCAAATATTTTTTCCCTTTCTGTAGGTGGCCTTTTAATTCTTTTGATGAAGTCTTTGGATGAACGAAAGTGTTTGATTCTTAGTAGTTCCCATTTATCTATTTTCTCTTCTGTTGATCGTGCTTTGTTTGTCAGGTTTTGAAGTCTGTCTACATTGTGTATTAAAATCTCCATTGTTGATGCTATTTTATCTTGGATGAGCTTTATCATTTTAGATTTGATATTTAGGTCTTTTATCCAATTTGAATTGGTTTTTGTATAAGATATGAGATATGGGTCTTGTTTCAGTTTTTTGCAGTTGGATAGCCATTTTGACAGCACCATTTATTAAAGAGGCCATTCTTACCCCAGTTAAAAATCTTGGGGCCTTTGTCAAATATCAACTGTTCATAGGCAGGTGGTGACATCTCTGGGGTCTGAACTCTGCTCCACTGGTCTATGTGTCTTTTTTTTGTACCGGTACCAGGCTGTTTTGACTACTGTGGCAGTGTAATAAGTTCTAAAGTCAGGTAGTGAGAGGCCTCCCAGTGTGTTCTTCCTCTTCAGTAGTGCTTTACTTATGCTTTACTTTCTTCCCTTTCCAAACAAAGTTGGTGATTTGTTTTTCCATCTCATTAAAAACTGTCATTGGAATTTGTACTGGGATTTCATTATACAAGTAGATTGCTTTGGGTAAAATAGACACTTTCACAATGTTGAGTCTTCCTATCCACGAGCAAGGTAGTTTACTTCATTTATGTAAGTCTCTCTTAGTTTTTTGTAGTAAGGTGTTGTAGTTCTCTTTGGAAAGATCTCTTATTTCTCTAGTTATGTTTATTCCTAGGAATTTTATCTTCTTGGGGACTGTAGTAAATGGAATTGATTTGGTGACTTCTTCTTTAACAATCTCACTGTTGGTGTAAAGATATTCCTGCTGATTTACTTATGTTTATCTTGTATCTGGTTACTTTGCTAAACTCCTCTATTAGTTCCAATAGTTTACTTATGGATTCCTTTGGATTCTTTTTATAAACAATCATATCATCTGCAAATAAGGAAATTTTTACTTCTTCATTGCTGATATGGATGCCCTTTATATCTTTGTCTTGTCTAATTGCTCTGGCTAGAGCTTCCAGAACAGTGTTGAATAGAAGTGATGAGAGTGGGCATCCTTGTCTAGTTCCTATTCTCAGAGGGAATACTTTCAGTCTTTCACCATTCAAGACAATGAAGGCAGTTGGCTTTGCATAGATGCTACTTATTACATTGAGGAATTTCCCCTCTATTCCTATTTTTCTGAGAGTTTTGAGCATAGATTGATGTTGAACTTTGTCAAATGCCTTTTCTGCATCAATTGACAAAATCAGGTAATTCCTATCTTTTGTGTTGTTAGTGTGGTTAATTACATTAATTGTTTTTCTGATGTTGAACCAGTCTTGCATTCCTGGAATGACACCAACTTGATCATGATGAATTATTTCTTTTTATACACTGTTGAATTCTATTGGCTAGAATTTTGTTGAAGGTTTTTCTATCTAGGTTCATGAGTGATAATTGGCCTGTGATTTTATTTCTTCATGGGATTTTTCCCTGGCTTTAGTATCAGGGTTATGTTGGCTTCATAGAAAGAATTTGGGAGTATTTCATCCCTTTCTATGTTGTGAAATAACCTCAATAGTGTCAGAGTTAACCCTTCTCTGGAAGTTTGGTAGAATCCTCTGGTGAAGCCCTCTGGGCCAGGAATTTTTTGGTTGGTAGATTTTTGAGGACTCTTCCAATTTCTTCAATTGTGATAGATTTATTAAATTGATCTACTTCTCCTTGTGATAATCTTGGTGAATGATATGAATTTAGAAATTTGTCCATTTCCTCTAGGTTTTCGAACCTGTTAGAGTACAGCCTTTCATAGCATTCTGTTAGGATATTTCTGATTTCAAGTGGGTCTGTTGTAACAACTCCCATCTCATTTCTCAATTGGGTTATTTGTATCTTCTGCAGTTTTTCTTTTGTAAGTTTATCCTATGGTTTATCGATTTTGTTGATCTTTGCAAAGAACCAGCTTTTGATTTTGTTAATTTCTTCAACTGTATTTCTATTCTCTAAATTATTTAGTTCTGCTCTAATCCTTATAATCTGTTTTCTTCTGGTGCCTGAGGGGTTCTTCTGTGCTCTCTTTCTACTTGTTTAAGCTGTAAGGCTAATTCTTTAATTTGGGCCCTTTCTTCTTTCCAGATGTGTGCAGTTATAGAGATAAACTGACCTCTGAGCACCCCTTTTGCTGTATCCCATAGTTTCTGGTATGATGTGTTTTCTTTCTCATTTGATTCCATAAATTTCTTTATTTTGTCCTTGATTTCATCTATAACCCAAGACTTTTTGAGCAAAGTGTTGCTCAGTTTCCCTAAGTTTGAATTTCTACCTGTGAAATTTCTGTTATTGCTGTCAACTTTTATAGCTCTGTGGTCCAAGAAGATACTTTACAGTGAATTCATGGTTTGGATTTTATAGAGCATTGCTTTATGAACTAACACGTGGTTTATTCTGAAGAATGTTCCATGTGCATTGTAGAAGAAGGCATACTTATCTGTTGATAGATGAAAAAATCTGTATATTTCGATAATATCAAGTTGGTTGATTGTTGCAGTAAGATCTTCTGCATCTTCACTGAGGTTTTTTCTGGATGATCTCTTCATAACTGAAAGTGGAGTTTTGAAATCTCCAACTATTTATTGTGGAATGATCTATCTTATTTTTCAGTATTGTCAGCATTTGTTCAATGTATTGAGGTGCTCTGGTATGCAGTGCATAAATATTTAATATTGTTAAGTCCTGTTTGAGTACTGAAACTTCCAGCAATAAATAGTGGTCATACTTGTCCTCCACAGTGGATTTTACATTAATATCTGTTTTATCTGAGATTATTATTGTCACACTTGCTCTTCTTTGTATATTGTTCATTTGGTATATATTATTCCATCCTTTAATTTTCAATTTGTTGATATCTTTAAGTCTAATATGTGTTTCTTGTAAACAACATATAGATGGGTTTTGTCTTTTGACCAAGATGTCGCTTGCTGTCCCTTTACTGGTGCTTTCAGTCCATTTACATTCAGCGTAACTATTGTTAGCTATGTGTTTAGTGCCATCGTTTTCATGTAATCATTTTTATGTTAATGTTTTTTATGTTGCTCTTAATGTTCTGTTCTGGGCCATTCTTCTTTATGAGTTGTTTCAGTGTTGGTTTTGTGTTCATTGGGAGTCCTGTATTTATTGCATTTCTTATTTTGATACAATGCATTGTTAATTTGCTTTATGGCTACATGCATTATCCCTCTTAACCTACTAAGCTTAAACCCAATTTTAACTACTGTATAACTCTTAAACTTCCTCTGCATCTGAAAAGACTACAACTACTGTAATGTATCCCTCTTTTAATGTGATGGTATTATAGTTGAAATGATATGATCACATTTTCCCTCATTTTAATACTGTAGCTTTCATTACGTGTGGTAACTTCCCTAATGGATTAGAATTTTGGATGATGTGTCCTGAATTGTCACCTTAAATATACAGTTAATGGTTCTGTTTTTCTAAGGGAAGAGCTTCTGTCAATATTTCATGTAATTTTAGTTTAGTTTTTATGAAGTCTCTAAACTTCTCTTTATCTTCAAAAGTTTTACTTTCACCATTACATTTGATAGACAGTTTTGCAGGATAAGTAATTATTGAACGAAAGTTTTTCTCCTTCAGGGATTTGAATGTGTCCGTCTACTGTTTTCTAGCCAGCATTGTTCCTGCAGAGAAGTCAGATGAAAGCCTGTAGGGTTTCCCTCGGAGTGTTAGCTTTTCTTTGAGCCTTGCTGCCTTCAGAAGCATCTGTTTATGTTTCATTTTATTAAGCTTGATTATGATATGCCTTGGCTTCTTTCTTTTTGGGTCTAGCTTTTGTGCCATTTGATAAACATCTAGGATACCTATGTTGTCTTTGCTCATAATCTCAGCAAAGTTTTCTGTCAGCATCTCTGCGGCAATACTCTCTATATTATCATTAATCCCTTTGTTCAGGAACTCCAATGAAACATAAATTATTTGTCTTAATGGGGTCCCATGTGTTTTTTAATGCTTCTTCATTTTTCTTATTTCTTTTCTCTGATTTCTCCTCACAAATGCTGGTGTCAGTTCCTCTGTCTTCAAGGTCACTGTGTTGAACTTTTATCTGTTCAGTCCTACTCTTTTGGCTTTGGATTGAATTATATAGCTCTGTAATTTATTGATCTGATGTATTTCAGATCGTTGATGTTCGAACAGTTCAAACAGCTTATTAAATTTTTCATTTTGTTCTACTGCATTTTGTTTAATCTCTAAGAGGGTTCTATATGTAATTCTTTTGTACTAGTCCTCCAAGAGATTCAGAAAGCCTTCTTCATCTGGGAAATTTTTTTAATCTTTATTTTGGGAATTTTCTGGAGCATTTGAAGGCTGCTTCTTTAAATGATTACTTATGGTCCGCTGCCTGTGTACCATCTAGACACTGGTTTCTCTGGTATTGGATCTAAGAGAATTTCTGGTTACTAGTTGTCTCTGATACTCTAGTGATTTTTCCCAGGTGGACTCTCTGGGGTGGAAGTCTTTGCTTATTGGGTGGCAAAGACATCACCCCACTTATGGAGACACTGGAGGCTGTCAGTCAACCCTTCTCAGAGAAGGGTGGGAGAAAAAGTTGCTGGGTGTCTCAACAGACAGATCTCCAGGCAAATACATAGGCCTCTCCACCTTAAAAGTAAACTTTACTTCTATACTAGGAGCTATCCAGGTGTTGAACAGGAGCTGTCCAATGTGCTGGCTGAAACAGGCAGTCAGGAGCAGCAGACTCCACCCTCCAGGTGATAATGAAAGTACGTTACCGGTCGTTCACGGAAGCTGCAGTTCTCTGATACTGTGAAATAGCAGAAGCAGTGGATAGACAGCTGCTGGCTCATTTTTGAGAGACTAGTCTGATACTGATGCCTAGTTAATTATGCTGGGTCCTAGGGCTCCACAAATGTTCAGTGCTCCATGCAAATATCATCCAGGCTTCAGTTCACAGAGGGAAACGAGGAAAAGTGTGTGCATTTCACCATCTTTTAATGGTCCCTGGATTTCACTTTAAAGCCTATTTTATTAGAGATTAATGTTGCCACTCCTGCTACTTTTTTGATTATTGTTTTCTTGATAAATCTTTTTCCACTCTTTCAATTTTAATTTGTTTGTGTTTTTAAGAATAAGGTGTGGGGTAGAGCTAAGATGGTGGACTAGACACATATCTCCTCAATTCCTTCTGAAAACTAAGGCCTGGATTGATAATTGAATGGAGCACACTGAACACCAATGGATCCCTAGGATACGGAGTAAGGTTGTCTGATTGGACTACTTACCACTAAATGGAAAACTTTGTCTCTCTGGCAGGAGCAAATTCATGCTGAGCAGCACTCCTGCTGACTCACTGCTAGGGCAGACTGCAGGTACTGATGCCATCTTTGTTATCTGGGAGGTGGGAGATGAGAACAAGCCAGCAAATACAATGAGCTGCAGTGCTAAAGTAAACAGTGTACAGCACAGCAGAGACACAGTGCATGACATTTTGAGACCCTGGCTGCTGACTGAATGCCCCACTGACCCCCTACCTTTTCTTTTCTGAGCTCCTCCATAGATTCTGCTGTTTCCTAGCAGGAAAGACAGCTTCGCCAGAACACCATCTTGATCAGCTGGGAAGTGCAGTTAGCCAGTTGGAGGCCTTAGCAGAGGCTAATTTCCAAGGTTAGAAACACTGCCAGTCGGGAAAGTGATTTTCCAGGAAAAAAACTGTGTTTATTACAGTGTTACCTTATGGGTAGGGCCCAGCTGAGGATAGCAGCAAGGCAATAACCCCTCCTTACTTTGAATAATGTCATAGCATCTGGGGACAGCTGAAGAGTTCTTTCCATCATCATCCAGAAGGTGGGACCTGCCCCACCTGATGACCTGAATGATGTTGTCAGCCTCTGGGAAACTCCTAGCTTTTCAAAATGACACTACCTGGAGAAATAAATGCTCAGTGGTGTGGTGTCATCTCTTCCAGCCTTTATTGACCCACACTGTACAGTCAGTTGATGAACTCCCAATGACTCCATAAGTAAGGCACTGTCCTTGCCAGCCAGGATGCAGAGCATGTTACCCCAGAGAGTGCACTTAGGACAGTCCCTAGAGTGCACAGAAGCAGCTGGTGATCAAATCCCATCTCAGAACTAAACCTCAGCTCTTGTTGAGGCAACAACAGAGAAATGAAATAATGTCTAGATGTCCTGAAGGCAACAAACTTTTATTCACCATTTAAAAAAACAGCCCACCATGGCTCCAGAAGAATTCCAAAATAAAGAATCAAAAAACTTACCAGATGAAAAAGCCTTTGCAAAACTATCATAAGTTGAGTACAAAACAATCGTATATAGAGCCCACATAGGGTCACCATGAATTGGATCCAACTCTGCAGCACTTGGCTTGGCTGGCATAGAGATTAAGCAAAATGAAGCAGAGCAAAATGAAAAACTAACCAAGCTATTTGGACTGATGGAGCATCAGCAATCTGAAATCCATCATATCAATAACAAAATTACAAAAGTAGACAATTCAATCTAAAGCCAGAAGAACAGAATTGAATAGATGAAAGTCAGACTTACTGACTTTGAGGATAGAGCAACTGACATCAGCATTTATGAGGAGAAGTCAGAGAAAAGAAATAAAATGAAGAAGCATTAAGAAATGCACGCATCCAGAAGGAAGAAAGGATCAGAACTAAAGAATTAACCTTACAGCTTGAACAAGTAGAAAGAGAGCAATAGAGGAACCCCCCAGGCACCAAAGAAGAAAACCGATCATAAAGATTAAAGCACAACTAAATGAATTAGAGAATAGAAGAAAAATTGAACAAATAAACTAAAAAAAAAATCTGTGTTTTTGAAATGATCAATAAAATGGATAAAGCATTGACTAAACTTACTGAAGAAAAACAGAAGAGGAAACAAATAATCCAAATAAAAAATGAGATGGGAGATGCCACAACAGACCCAACTGAAATCAAAGGCTCATGACAGAATACTCCAAAGGACTGTACTCTAACAGATTTGATTATCTAGAGGAAATGGCTGAATTTACAGATTCATGTCACCAACCAAATTATCACAAGGAGAAGTAGAAAAACTTAATAAACACATCACAAAGGAAGAGATCAAAGAAATCATCCAAGAACTACCAACCAAAAAGAGTCCTGGCCCAGATGGATTCACCACAGAATTCTACCAAACTTTCAGAGAAGAGTTAACTCCAGTACTGCTGAGACTATTTCACAACATAGAAAGGAATGGAATGCTCCCAGATTCATTCCATGAAACCAGCATAACCCTGATATCAAAGCTAGGGAAAGATCCCCCCCCACAAAATGATTACAGACCAATACCACTTATGAACCTAGATGTAAAACTCTTTAACACAATGCTTGCCAATAGAATTCAACAATATATCAAAAAAATAACTCATGACCACCAAGGTGTATTCATACCAGGGACGCCAGACTTGTTCAGTATCAACAGAATAATTAATGTAATCAACCACGTAAATAACATAAAAGGTAAGAATCACCTGATGTTATCAATTGATGCATAAAAGGCATTTGACAAAGTCCAACACCCATTCATGCCAAAAACTTAGCAAAATATGAATCAAAAGGAAATTCCTCTACTTAGTAAGGGGCTTCTATGTAAAGTCAACTGCCTACATCATCCTGAATGGAGAGAGGCTGAAAGATTTGAGTTTAGGGTATCTAAGGCTGGTAGGGGAATTTGCGTAAGCTAGTTTGGTATAGTACACATTTTGTGCCTAGTGCGTGTCTGTGGTATGCGTATGCGCTGGGAAATTAGGTCAAAAAAATTTTATGTCCTCAAGCATTAATGAAACAACTCTCAGCATAAATCTATGCTATCTCGTAATGTTCAGCTACAAGTTAATTGACTGAACCCAGGCCTCAGATGGCCTAGGTGGATCACAGCATCCCCCAAATAAAAAAATACCAAATCCATGACACCACAATTATGTTATGATAATGGGCTGATTAGTCATTAGTCCACTGAGATGTCTTATTTAAGGAGAATGAGTGGGTGATTTTAAGTGAGATGGCCCTGAAGAAAGAACCAGATGCCAGTTATAGTTTCAGGTTAGCTACCCCCACATGTCATGGGCCCGGAGCGAGAAGAGGGGCATTAAGAGGGTGGGTTGCTGGTTTCACAGAGGTAGGTCATTAAGGGATCACCAGTGGAGGTGATACGCATGTTGGCTAGAAGTTGTTTCAGTTATGTGCTATGTCTGATTATGATTTTGATGTCTATGTGTTATCAGTCAGATAATTTTGGTGTGATTATTCATGTTGATTGTAGTTTTATATGGTATATGGTATGTAAGTCTTACATGCATTAAGAGTTATGTACTAGCTTGTATGCATGGGGAAAGTCATGTAATGCACGATATACATATCATGGCCTGTACGAGCTAAAGGATAAGGGAATTAAATGTTTGTAATATGATGTTATGAGTTTGTAAGAAGGAAAGGTGTGTGATAAGTGATGTGCAGAGATTTGTGGCAGGAAGTAGTTTAATAAGAATGCCGGCTTTGGGTGCCAGTGGCGGGGGTTGTCTCCTTTCCTGATTTGCTCTTGGAAGGTTGTCCTTCATTAGTGGTTTACAAGACCACTGTATTCTTTATACTACAGGAGCGGGTGGTTTTATTGATTAGAGTTTAAGTATGAGGTTTTCAATTAAGCCTGCGATGGGCATTAATACTAGGAAGATAGAGAAGTACAAGATGGAGGCCACTTGACCAATAATGATGTAGGGGTATTCTACTGGTTGGCCCCCGATTCATGTCAGTGTGATGAGGTCGGCTATTAGTACTCAAAATAGGCACTGGCTCAGTGGACGAAATATTAGGCTGCGTTGTTTTAATGTGTGTAATAGAGGGAGAAGCATTAAGATAAGAACGGATAGGGGTAGGGCCAGGACTCTTCCTAGTTTATTTGGAATGGATTGTAAGATAGCGTATGCGAATAGGAAGTATCATTCTAGTTTGATGTGTGGAGGAGTACTTAAGGGATTGGCTGCTGTGTAGTTGTCTGGGTCTCCTAGTATGTCAGGAAAAAATAGGGTTAATGTTAGGAGAACTAGAATTAGTAGGAATAGCACTGCTAGGTCTTTTATAGTGTAATACGGGTGGAATGGGATTTTATTGGTGTTGGGGATTAGTCCTAGTGGATTGTTGGAGCCTGTTTCATGAGGGAATAATAGGTGAACTATCACTAGGGCTACAATGATGAAGGGCATGATGAAGTAAAAGGCGAAAAATAGGGTTAGGGTGGCTTTGTCTATTGAGAAGCCTCCTCAGATTCATTCTACTAGGTTGGTTCTGACGTAGGGTAGGGCTGACAGTAGGTTTGTGATTACTGTTGCACCTCAGAATGATATTTGTCCTCATGGCAAGAAGTAGCCTATGAATACTGTTGCTATGGTTGTTAGTAAGAGAAGGACTCCAATGTTTCAGGTTTCTAGATATAGCCAAACCAAGTTGCCAAGTGCCGTGTATGAGCCATAGTAAATGCCCCATCCAATGTGGGCATAAAGGAAGATGAAGAATACTGATGCTCCATTAGCGTGTAGGTAGTGGATTACTCAGCCTCTTGAGGACAGGAACTAGACAAGGATGCCCACTCTCATCACTTCTATTCAAAATTTTACTGTGAGTTCGGGCCAGAATAGTTAGACAAGGCGAAGAAATAAAGGGGATCTGCATTGGCAAAGAATAAGTAAAATTCTCCCTATTTGCAGACGATATGATTGCATATGCAGAGAATAGTAAAGAATCCATATGAAAACTACTAGAACTTATGGAAGAGGTCAGCAAAAATATCAGGATATGAGATAAATATATTAGTAGGGTTCCTTTATATCACCAAAAAGATCATCAAAATAGAAGTCACCAAATCAGTACCACTTACTATAGCGCCCCAAGAAGATAAAATATCTAGGAAGAAATCTCACGAAAGAAATTAGAGACCCTTACAAAGAGAACTACAAGGCCTTACTATAAGAAACCAAGAGTGACTTACATAAATAGAGAAAACCATCCTGCTCATGGATAGGAAGACTTAACACTGAACACTGAAAATATCTGCAAAACTGAAATAAGAACCGTTACCTGGCACCTTACACAAAACCCAGCTCAAAGTGGATAAAAGACCTAAATGTCAAACTGAAAAGATAAAGATCATTGAAGAAAATATAGAGTCAACAATGGAAGCTTTAATACACATCTTAGATTTCAAAATCCAACAAACAAACCACAATCAATAGAAGAGAAAATAGATAAATGGGAACTACTAAGAATCAAACACTTTTGCTCATCCAAAGGCTTTATCCAAAGAATTAAAAGCCCACTTACAGAATAGGAAAAAATAATTGGCGTTTATGTTCTGGACCAACATCTGATTTCTGTAATCAAAAACATATTGCAAAATATCTGCAAGAAAAGAGTAAATAACACAGTTAGACAATGGGCAAAGGAGATGGACAAACATTTCACCAAAAAGGACATACAGGCAGTCAAAAGACACATGGGGAAATGCTCATGAGCATTAGCTATTAGAGAAATCCAAATCAAAACCACAATGAGATACCATCTCACACCAACAAAGTCGGCTGTGATCCAAAAAACACAAAACAACGAATGCTGGAGAGGCCTTGAAGAAATTGGAACTCTCCTACACTGCTGATGGGATTGCAAAATGGTACAACCTCTTTGAAAGCAATCTGGTACTTCCTTAAAAAGGTAGAAATAGATATACCATTTGACCCAGTAATCCCACTGCTTGGGATATATCCTACATAATCAGTGGCAGTCACATGAAGAGACACATGCACACAAATGTTTATTGTGGCACAGTCCACAATAGCAAAAAGTTTGAATCAACCCAGATGCCCAACAACAGATGAATGGATAAACAAATTATGGTATATATACTCAGTGGAGCACTATGCAATGATAGAGAAAAATGATGATTTTAGGAAGCATCTCATAACCTGGTTTCAATCAGAAGACATTTTGTTGCGTGAAACTAGTCAGCAGCGCAAGGACAAATGTTGTATGAAATCCCTTCTAATGTACAGAAGAAAAGATTCTTTGATGGCTGCAAAGGAGGGGAGGGGGGGAGAAGGCTGGTGATAGATTAGATAGTTGATAGAAATTTGGTTGGATGAGAGCAGTGACAACGCATAACAGAAAAAAGATCAACTTAACTAGACTTCAATTCAACTGAAAACTCTTCTAATCTTAACTCACTATTGCAAAGATAGAGTAACAGGTGCACGGGTCTGTGTACCACGCTCTTATGGGACATAGATGCCAATTGGCATAATTAGCATATTGCTAAGACAGTTTTCTTCATCTAATATTGGTCAGTAGCGTCTGGCTTCTTGAAAGTAGTAAGCTGCCAGCTGATGATGCCAAATGATCCCAAATGATGATGGCAAATGATCCCAACTCATCAGAACAGATAATTACCAAGAACAAAAAAGACATGAGGGAAAAAGAGCCCAGGAGACATGTGACCAGAAGAAACAGACGGTGCCCAGCCATCACCAAAGACAGCCATGATGGGGCATACAATGATGTGTCCCAGTGGTGATATGAGAAAATGAGGGGTACCTCAAGAACTCCACTCAAAGACCGCAACTGATGGTCTGAAGGCCTTGAGGGTTCCCCTGGGAGTATGGCCTCTAGACCTGCTGCTGCCCCTGATCATAAAACATTACTGAAGTCAAATATTTGGACAGGAATGGACTGGCCACTGTATCACTGTGTGATCACACGGTGTGTGTACTTTATGGTTCTACGTATCTATAGGAAGCTGTCCAACTGGCCTGTTGCTAAAAGGGAGATGAGAGGGTGAAGAAGAGTGGACAACAGATTGTCAAGGAGATACGGGGTATACAAAATGAAAAGGAGGAATGAGCTGTTACCAGGCAAGGAGAGCAGAAGGAGCCGCAGACAGGCAGGAGTGCAAATTTAATTTGGATCACATACTTTCATTTAATGGCAAAAATTATATTAAGAATAAGTTATGTCTCTTGTAGGAAGTTTGCAGACGAATTGTTTTTTTTAACCACTCTGATACTTTATGCCATTATATTGATGTATTTAGGCCATTTACATAAATCATAATTGTTTATAGGTGAAAGTATAATGCTATAATTTTGATGAATTGTTTTGTGTTGTGAACAGTTTCTTTGTTTCACTTACTGGCCTATGACGAATCACTTTTCTTTATGTATATTCTTTTCATCCTTTTAATTGTTGTTTGTTTTGTATTTGCTGAGTTTTGATGCTTTCCTTGTGTTTTATTTTGATGTTTAAGATTGTTAGTTTCCTCTATTTTTCTAGATTTTTCTAAACTGGCCTTATATAGCCTTGCCTTCCTTTCTGTATAAATGATACATGACTATGTTATTTATTCTCTCTCTTTATTCTTTCTGTGGTCTTTTACGTAACGATGTCTCTGTTTTCTTATTTCTAGAATTTTAGCATTTATTAATTAATTTATTTTTGAATTTTTATTATTTATTCATTACAGTAAAGGAATAAAATTTCTAACATCTATCAATTGTCTCACCCCACCTACCCACCCACACTTGTAATCGATAAGTTTTTTTCCTCTGTAGATAATTCTATATTTAAGTCCTTGTAACAGGGGTCTGATACAATATTTGTCCTTTTCATACTGACTGATTTCATGCAGCATGATCTCTTCAAACAGAAATCATGTTATTAGATGCTTCCAAAAATCATCATTGTTTTTTATCACAGCATAGTGTTCCATTGAGTATGTGCACCATAGTTTGTTTATCCATTCACTTGCTGATGGGCCTCTGGGTTGATTCTGTGTTTTAGCTATTGTGGACTGTGATGTAACAGACATTTGTGTACATGTGTGAGGTCATGTGACAACCTTTGATTCTGAAGGATACATTCCAAGCAGTGGAATTACAGGATCAATGTAATTATTGATAGGCGTGTGTTCACTGCTGTCATTGTGACATGTTTATTTTTGTGTTGACATTTTTTTCTGTTTTTCTTATTAATCTGTTCTGGGACATTCTTCTTTGTGAGATGATTTTTCACCTTTTTTAGTGTTGGTTTTGTGGTTGTTGAGACTCCTGTATTACGTTTCTTGATTTGATGCGTTTCATCTTTATTGTGCTTTACAGCTGCCCCGATGATCCCTCTTAATAAACTATGTATAAATCCAATTTTAATTGCTATCAGTCTTCCATCTGGAAGGACTATAATGATTGTAGTACATCCCTCTTTTTAATATGATAACATCATAGTGTTCATGATATGATCAGTGGATCATTTCTTTCCCTATTATAGGTTTGATTGAGTTCGAAGCCTTCCCTAACTGAGTAGGTTTCTGGGTGATGTGTCCTTTATTTGCTTCTAAAATATAAAGTTAGAGGTTTTGTTCTTCTAAGCCAAGAGATTCTTTCAATATTTCCTGTAGCTTTGGTTTGGGTTCCTTTTTACAGAGTTTCTGAGTTTCTATTTATCTGTGAATGTCTTCATTTCATTTTCATATTTGAAAGATAGTTTTACAGGATCTATAATTCTTGGTTGGAAGTTCTTCTCCTTCAAGGCTTTAAATGTGTCATGCTGCTGTCTCCATGCCAGCATTGTTTCTGCTGAGAAATCTGACAAAAGCCTACAAGGTTTCCCTGTGAATGTTAGCTTTGCTTTGAGTCTGGCTGCCTTTAAGAGTTTCTGCTTATGTTTCATTTTATTAAGCTTGATGATAATATGTCTTGGAGTCTTTTGAGATCTATACTGAGTGGCATTTGATATGCATCTTGGATATCTATATTTTCTTCTTTCATAATTTCTGGGAAGTTTTCTGTCAGCAGCTCAGCAACAAGACTGTGTTCTCAGGTGTCTCACCCTGTTCAGGAACTCCAATTAATCATAGATTGTTCTTTTAATAGAGTCTCGCATGCTTCTTAATGCTTCTTCATTTTTCTTGTTTGTTTTTTCTGATTTCTCCTCCTAGATGCTGGAGCCAGTAGCTCTGTCTTCCAAGTCAGAAATTCTTTTTTCCATTTGTTCCATTATGTTTTCTTGGCTTTGAATTGAAGTTTCTATGTCTTTGATTTTGTTCTTGATCTGTTGGATTTCAGAGTACTGATGTTCCATCAGATCAAACAGGTTGCTTAATTTTTCATTTTGCTCTGCTGCATTTTGTATAAGGCCTAGGAAGGCTTTATATATTTCTTTTGTATTCACCTTCTGATAGCTTCAGAAAGACTTCTTCATCTGGGAAGTCCTGTGGTGCTTTCTTTTGGGAGCCTTCTGAAGCCCTGGGTGGTTTCTTCATTATGATTTCCTGCAGAGTTTGTTGCTTTTGGGGCATCATATGCGTAAATAGAGGCTGGGAGAGCTGCTGTGAGGATGGACCGCAGTTGTTTCTCTAGGCCGTCCTAAAATGGAAGGTAAAAGGTATCCGACAACTTCGAAAGTCAGACCAGTTTTCAGTCGTACATGTCCCTCTTCCCAGCTGGCAAAATAAGCACTGATATATCCAACCCCAAATATTATAAAGTAGTTCAAAATACAGAAAGGCTATTGCCCTACTGGCGTCTGCTGTCGGGCCCCAGCTATAGGTGACACTGTGTAGAATACTGCTTTCCTGCAAGAAGAGCATTCTCCTCTGGACAGGTGCTGCCTCCAAGCCTAGGAATTACATCCTGTTGAGGCCTCCGTATAGGTATTCCCATCTCCGAGTGGAATAAGATGGCATCCCGCACAAGCTCCCTGCCTGCCTTGATACAGGCTACTCAGTGGTGGAGGTGGAAAGAGAGGCCAAAGCTGCTGAGATGCACAGAGTCCAAAGCCGGACTGTCAAAATACGGCAATTTTGCCTGCCGATCCCACCAGCAGTGTGCATGAGATTAGCTGCTAGTCGTGTCTGAGCTCCACCCGCTGGCCAAGACAGAGAAAAAAAATTAAATAATGAGTTACCTTTGGTCCAAGAAAGTCAGCACTAACCGAGAGTGCAGGGTCAGGGAAAGAGGCGACGTTTTCTGTTCAGTTGTATGAAGTCCAAATTAACAGCCCTATTCCATGTCCTAGGGCTCACTAGGTGTCCAGAAGACTCCGTTTAATTAACAATTCAGGTCTTGGTTTCCAGAGGGATTTAGGGAGACATGTGTTTAGTCAGCCATCTTGACTCTGCCCCCAAAATTACAGGATCAAATAGTATATCTATTTCCAGCTTTTTAAGGAACTGCCAAGTTGTTATCCAAAGTGGTTGTACCAACTTGCATTCCCACCAGCAATGTAGGGGAGTTCCAATCTCTCCACAACCTCTCCAGTATTTGTTGTTTTGTGTTTTTTGGATCATGACCAACCTTGTTGGGGTGAGATGATATCCCATTGTCATTTTGATTTGGATTTCTCTGATAGCTAATGATCACAAACATGGTCTCATATGTCTTTTGGCTTCCTGGATGTCCTCTCTGGTGAAGTGTCTACCCATCTCTTAACTGGGTTATTTACCTTTCTCTTGTTAATTTGCTGAACCTTGTAAATTATGGAGATCAGACAATGGTCTGATATGTATTTGCCAAATATTTTTTTTCTCATTCTGTAGGTGTTCTTTTAACTCTTTTGATAAAGTCTTTTCATGAACAAAACTGTTTGATTCTTAGTAATTCCCATTTACCTATTTTCTCTTCTGTTGATTGTACTTTGTCAGATTTTGAAGTCTATCTAAACTGTGTATTAGAACATCCATCATTGATCCTATTTTTTCTTGCATGGTTTTTATTGTTTTAGGTTTGATATTTAGGTCTTTAATCCATTTAGAGTTAATTTTTGGATAAAGTGTGAGATAGGGGACTTGATTCACTTTTTTGCAGATGGGTGTTCAATTTTACCAGCACCATTTGCTAAAGAGCCTGTTTTTAACCAGTTTACAATCCTAGGGCTGTTGTCGAATATCAACTGTTGATAAGAGGATGATAGCACCTCTGAGGTCTCCATTCTTTTCCCCTGGTCTCTATGTCTCTTTCTGTACCAGTACCAGTACCAGACTGTTTTTACTACTGTGGCTGTGTAATAGTTTCTGAGATTGGGTAGTGTGAGGCCTCCCCTTGTGTTCCCCTTCTTCAGAAGTGCTTTACTAAGCTCAGGTTTCTTCTCTTTCCAAACAAGGTTGGCGATACGCTTTTCCATCTTAATAAAAAATGACACTAGACTTTGTACTGCAATTGCATTGTGTATGTAGATCACTTTATGTAAAATAGACATCTTCACAATGTTAAGTCTTCCTATTCATGATCAGGGTAGGTTCCTCCAATTTTGTAAGTCTTTTTTGGTTTCTTGCAATAAGGCCTTGTAGTGATCGCTGTATAAGTGTCTTATTTCTCTAGTTAGATTTATTCCTAGGTATTTTATCTTCTCAGGGGCTATAGAAAATAGGGTTGATTTAGTGATTTCTTCTTTGATGAACTCTTTATTTATATAAAGGAATCCCACTAATTTGGGAGGTTTATCTTGTATCCCAATACTTTGCTGAACTCCTCTATTAGATTCAATAGTTTACTTACAGATTCCTTAGAATTCTCTGTATATACAGTCATGTCATCTGCAAATAGGGAAATTTTTACTTATTCATCTCAAATGTGGATGCACTTTATTTCTTTTTCTTGTCTAATTGCTCTGGCTAGAACTTCTAACACAATATTGAACAGAAGTGGTGAGAGTGGGCATCCTTGTCTAGTTCCCATTTTTAAAGAGAATTCGTTCAGTCTTTCACTATTGAGGACAATGAAGGCAGTTGACTCTTTATAGATGCCACTAATTGGGTTGAGGAATTTCTCCTCTATTCCTATTCTCGTGAGAATTTTTAGCATGAATGGGTGTCGGACTTTGTCAAATGACTTTTTGGCATCTATTGACAAAATCAGGTTATTCCTATCTTTTGTGTGGTTAATGTGGTTGATTACATTAATTGTTTTTCTGATGTTGAACCAGCCTTGCATCCCCGGAATGAAACCAGCTTGATCATGATGAATTATTTTTTTTATATGCTATGAATTGTATTGGCTAAAATTTTGTAGAAGATTTTTGCATCTAGCTTCATGAGTGATGCCAAACCAAGTGCCGTCGAGTCGTGATATTGGTCTGTAATCTTGTTTTTTTGTGAGATCCCTGGCTTTGGTTATGCTGGCTTCACAGAATGAATTTGAGAGTATTCCATCCCTTTTTACAGTGTGAGATAGCCTCACTAGCATCTGAGTTAATTCTTCTGCAGAATTTTGGTGGAATTCTCTGGTGAAGACATCTGGTGCAGGAATTTTTTTGATTGGGAGAGTTTTTATGACTCAATCTCTTCATTTGTGATAGATTAGTTAAGTTCATCTACTTCTTGTGATAATCTTTGTGGGTGATATGAATCTAGGAATTTATCCATTTCTTCTAGGTTTTCAAACCTGCTAGAGCACAGCCTTTTACAGTATTCTGTTATGATATTTTTGATCACAGCTGGGTCTGTTGTAAATGTCTCCCATCTCATTTCTTAATCAGATTAGTTATATCTTTAGCATTGATTTATTTGTGACTTCTTTATCTGGGTTGACAACTGTTCTTTCTGTCCTGTGTTCTATTCTTGGGTCATTACCTGACGTTACTGATTTTCTAGACAGAGGAATTCATTTAGTGTATCTTCTAGTTTTGGTTTGGTTTTTAAAATTTCTCTAAACTTCTGTTTATCTGAAAATGACCTCAGTTTACCACTATATCTGAGAGACAATTTTGTTGGATATAAAATCATTGGTTGCCAATTTTCTTTCCTTTCTTTTTTCCTTCAAGACTATGCATTTTTATCTGCATGGTTTCTGCTGAGTAGTCCAACCTTAGTCTTACTGACTTTCCTTTAAAGATGATTTGTTGTTTATACCTACCTGCTCTTTAAATTCTCTTTAACTTTACTTTTGTCAAGTTTAATTATTTGTCTTGGTGGCTTTCTTTTGGGAACACTCTTGCATGAGATTTGGTGAGCATCTTGGAATAATATTTTCTCATTGTTCACAATATCATGGATATTTTTGGCCAGCTAATCTTCAACAATTCTCCATTTGCTGTTATCCCTCATGTACACTGCTCTGGTACTCCATTCACTGATTTGTTATTTTTCTTGATACAGTCCCACATAATTCTCAGAGTTTTGTAATTTTTAAAAAATTATTTCATCTGTTTTTTCCTCACATCAGTTGGTGTCAAGTGCCTTATCATCAGTCTCACCAATTCTGATTCCCATTGCCTCATTTCTGCAATTGTGACTTTCTACTGATTTGTGAAACTCTGAAATTTTGTAGTAAATATTCTGGATTACTGTTTGCTGTCTGTCTACAGATTCTTGCAGTATGTTAAATTTATCATTATGTTCTCTAATCACTTTGAGTTCCTCATTTACTTTGTATGCTACTTGGCTTGTTCTGCACTTTGTCTGATGTCCTTCCAGATTTCTTAAAGTGATCTTGAAAAATCTTTTGAATTCTACTTCTGATAATTCCAAGAAGTTCTCTTTCTCTGGAAGATTTCTTAATTCCTTGTTTTGGGAGTTTTCCAAAGTCATCATGCTCTGCTTCTTTGTATGACTTGATATTGACTTGTCTCTGAGACATCGGAAAGTTATTACATTCATTTATTTTATGCTTGCTTATTGTGCCCTAGGCTCTTGTTTTGCTTTGCTATACCCAAATAGATTACTTATGTGAGCTAGTTTGATCTCAAGCATCCTATCATCCAGTGTTTAAAGCTATAACTAGCTATGTGAGGCCAGGAGTTCATTTACCTGTCTTGCATGGATTCAGCTTAAGTGTCCAGATAGTTGTTAACCAAGTGTGTGGTTCAGGCTGTCACTTACAGTCCTAGACAAGAAGCCCCGGGTGAGTGGTATAGGCACAGGTATCTGGCTGCAGTAGTGGTTCATGTCCTAAGTAAAGTATGAAGGATGATAGCTGCCCCCGAATATTTATTCTGAAAGTGTATCCCTGTTTCCTAGAGTGTGTGGGTGGGTATATTTTGGGGGTGGGTGGGTATGGAAGATACAGAAGATTTTTTTTTTTTATTTTTCTTTGTTATTTTCTCTGATTTTTTTCTCAACCTAGTATCTGTGGATTTGTCTTTGATCTCTCTGATTCTGTCTTCTGCTGTTTCACATTTGCTTCTAAAACTTTGTACTGAGTTATTAATTTCTGAAACTTTTCTTTGCCTTTTGGATTTCTAGTTGCTGGTTTTGTATGACTTCTAATAATTTATTTTGATGTTTTGTTCCTGTATTGTTTTCCTGAATTCTTCTATAGCTTTGTGTATATTTTCCTTGGTTATGTCTATATTGTGTTGTTTTTGTCTCTTATTATTTTCATGATTTTTTTCCTACCTGATCTCTTTTCTAGTTTTCTGGATAGTTTTAAAGCCTTTTGAATTCCATGTCAGATAGTTCTACTGATTCTTCTTCTACCAGAAGATAATCTGGTTATTTTCATCACTTGTTGGAGCCACCTTGTTCCGCTTTTTCATATATTTTGATATTATGTGCTTTATCCAAGACAATACAATGTTATTTTCTTTGTTTTTTGACTGTACATTAATTTGTTTTGTCCTGCTCTTTTGTTTGTTTTCATATGTAAGAATGGGTAAGCCATATGTGCTTTGTTGCTTGCTTTTCTGTGGGCATGATACTTCTCACCACCTTACCCTGTTGAGCAGGGCAGCATCAGGAAGGTTGAGCCTATTTTGCTGCACACTGGTTTGGCAAAGTGGCTGGCAGTGGACTGAGTGGGCATTTTCTGCCTCCTGGTTTTGGTCAAGCAGTGTGACAATGTTCACAGCTCCTTGTCAGATAGGTGGGGGTGTTGTATAGGGAGTGGTGAGGGCTCACTTTCCACACTTCAGAAGCTCACCAAGTGGTGCAATGGGCAGTGCAGGCCTGGTGCAGCAGTGGGCCTGAGTCAGAGACATCTAGCCACAGTGGCACTGTAAGAAATGGTGATAAAGCGTGTGATATATGGGGTTATGTAGAGGAATAAAGAAAAGAAAGAGAAAGGATAAAATAAAGAAAAGCTGGTGGCAGGGGCAGGATGGACTTGAGGATTGTCAGAAAGTGGGGGTGTTGGCATGTAGAGTGAGGTGGGATGGCAAAGAAAAGGAAGAAATAGAGAAAAGAAAAAAATGTGGTGGAAGCTAGTACATGGGAGCAGGACTACCCACTTCAAAGTGTTATGGCCCAGTGGGGAGGAGTAGAGTAATTGCATGGGGCTAGGTATGAGGGAGAGACAAATTGAAGGGGAAAAAATGGCACTTCAGAGACATGCAGGTCATGATGGGGCAGATCCAGAGTGACAGTGGGTTGATTGCTCTCTAGCAAAGCACTGCAGCTTGGCTAGTTGGGAAGGAATGGGAGTGGTGTATGGAGCAAAAGGATGAATGGTGGAAAAACATGTTTCTCTGGTTACCAGGTGTTCTGTCTTGTTTATAGCTCTGTGAAGTTGCCTTCCCATACTCTATCTAAGCTTATTGCTGGTTGTGTTTTAGGATGGCAACAGTCTGTGCTGTCAGTTGGTAGAGGATCTACAGTTTGTATCTCTCCTTGTTTTCAGTTTTGCTTCAGTTTTCTCTCATTTCGTATTTCATCTAGTTCTTTATTCCTTTGTTTGATGCTTAATATTCTTATCCAAGTTTGATGTTAGCACAAAAGGATTGTCAATTAAATTTAAGATCTCTTTCTATAAAAAGTGTTACATATCTCTTTGCTGAATATCACTATACCTTGAAAGTACCTCTCTTGGGAAGCTATGCACTGATGCCAGTGCCTAGTCTACCCTTCAAAGCAATTTTGGAACTATTTTTCTGGCATCTGTCATCAAAATGTCTTCCTTTCAATATTTTCTTTATCTTCTGGAAAAGAAAACAGTCACTATTGGGGGCAAGATCAGGTGAACAGGGAGGGTGTTCCAATATAGTTTTGTTTACTGACTAAAAACTCCCACACAGACAATTATATGATTAAGTTCACAAACTTGTCACTATGCCACTGTGTACAATGGTCATTCCAAAAGGAGTTCTGAAATTGCTCTGAAGCGTGACCTAAGCACTGGTGTCAGTGCATACCTTCCCAAGGGGAGTACTTCAAAGGTGATTATAGTGATATTCAGCAACGAGGTATGTAGCACTTACGATTAACTTTGTGGATTTAATTTTCAGATCTCATACGTTTTACTTAGTCTTTTGGTCTTTGTAACAGAGGAATGGCACGATGCATCTGTCTAGGGAGGCATGTTGGGTGTACCTCTTGCATGTTGTTGTAAAGAAAAAGTAATAGTATTCATAAAATTAAACTGATTTTACCATGTGAATAGTGTACTGCAAAAGAGGTAGAATTTATGACCAAGATGGGATATTTTTTTAAACTCTCAAAAAACTGACATTCTTTATTCTTTTCGAATCTCTTCAGATTTTGCTTGTGACAACTGCATATTGACTTGACATATACTTATTTCTTTAAAAGTTTCTTATCACTATTTATTGAGAAATTTCCAAAAAAGAAAAACAATACGTTGAATACTGATGCATCTAGAAGCTCATTTTCATCAAAAAAGGAGAAAAAATTCAGTAAATATTTGTATAATTATATACTAATACTTACACTGAAATCCACAGCTTCATAGGTGAGACACATTCTTCAATGGTTCTGTATGGCACAGTATCTCTGTGTTTCATAGCTGCATTCAGGCTGCCTGGATAATTTAATTCTGCCAAATTCAACACAGAGTTTAGAGGGGCATTTACTCAGTTCCAAATGTAACTACAAACTTTATAGACATAAATAAAACATGGACGGTCTCTACATATTTACAGTCTAAAAATGGAAGTAATGCTGTGTGACAGAAAGGTTGAAGGCTTTGAAGTTACACATATTTGAATTCAAATCCTAGTTTCATTATTTCTTAGACATTTTACATGTACTGTAAAATTTCAAATCTGTTTTCTCAGTTAGAAAACATCTATCTATCCATCTATCTAATATATATGTAAAGCACCCAAGACAGAAACCAGCGTTTGTTAGACATTCAGTGAAAGACAAAAGAACAGCAAACACTGAGATGGTGTTCACTATAGACTCAACACTATAGAAATATTAACTAACTTAACAAAAATATTTATACAAGTAATGACATGAAATATAAGCAGGGTGCTGTGTAGTGTAGAATGAGGTACAATTAATTCTAACTGGCACCCTTAGTAAAGCTATATAGAAACAGTATTTTGAAGGATATGTTGAGTTTTCGGTAGATTAAAAATAAAGTCAAGAGCAAACTAGTTTGGAAGAATGACCTGAGCAGAGTGATGATGTTAGGAAAGTCCAGTGCATTCAAGGAACAATAAGGAGGCAAACAAGGCAGTATATTCAATACTTAAGAATGGAGAACATTCTGGAATAATGTGTAAAAGAAATTTGAGGCAAAAAGTCAACGGTTTTATATTCCAATCTAAGGAAACTGAATCTACTCTGTATGTGCCTGAAGTCAAATCCTGGATGGAGTTTAGTAAGTTGCCCAGGAATAGAAACCCTTATTAGAATCATCTTTAAGTTATTCAAGTGACAGAACATAATCATTTGGTTCTTCTGTCAACTGGGCATTTCATTTGGTCTTTTAATTCATTCTGAGCTGTTTTATTAGTGTACTATCAGAAATAGTACAATGGGCCTACATATTTAAGGTTAATTTTCCTTATTTGGTAAGTTGTTAATGGGGTCTTGTTCTTCTGATCATGTCCCACAAATACTGGACATGGGTAACATTATTCATCATCTGACTTATGTGCTGTTCCCATGACTACAGCCAGGTCATTGTCTTTGATATAAAATTTAATTTATACTGTTATCTAAACTCATGAGATTGAATGATGTTTTTAAGGTTCTGCCTCAGTACTCAGTTAAAGATTTGTTGATTTTAGTTTTAGCCCCCTGCAAATCTCATCAAACTTCTCATCATACGTCAGCTTCATAATAGTGATTTTAGTTTATCCTTAATCTGGTAATAAAATGACAATAGGAACTTTATTTCGTTTTGTAATTATTCACAGTTTAATGACCAATTCTAGATGATTCTGTTGTACTTAAACATACCATCCTTGTTTAGACTCCAGATAGTCAAATCTTCTCCAATAAATATAGTGTGATGTTACTTAGGCTTTTCTTTTGCCTGCTCAATCATCACTCTTGCATTTACCATCTTCTCTACCTTTGCTTTCTTTAACATAATGTCTGTTATTTCCTTTAATTTTTTGCAGTAATCTCCCCCAAATAGTCTCCCTGATGGCGCTCTATCAATACAGTACCTTGACGGTAACTCTATTGTTATCAGAGGCATTTTTCTTTTTTTTTCTTTTTTTATTTGATATGATTGAGTGAAAATGTACATTCTCGTATAAACTTACATGCCCACCTATATGCAGCTTCCACTGCTCTCCCTGTCCGGTGACAGCAAACTCTTCCTCTCTGCTCCATACCTGTCTCATCCTCCCAACAGTCTCCTTTCTCCTCCTCTCCAACCACTCTCCTTCCTCCAACCAGAGGCCAGTAGGCTGGTATAGAACCATAAAGTACATAACTTGAGTACTCCTTCCATCTCAACTTGACATTGCAAGGATAGAGTAGCTGGGGCAGGGGGCATGGGACCATGCTCTTAGGTGAAATCGAGGCCAATTGGCACAACTAGCATTTTGCTAACAGAGATCCCTGCACTCCACATTGGTGAGTGGCATCTGGGGTCTTAAAAGCTGTCAAGCTGCCATCTGAGGGCACAGCAAATGGTCCCAACTCAGCAGGAACGGATGCTCGCCGAGGACCAAAATGACATGGGGTAAAGACAACCCAGAAGATAGAGAGACCCACATGAGTGGGTGCCTACACTGACCTGGGACCAGAAGACCCGGATGGTGCTCAGCCACCACCAGTGATAGATGCGAGGGAGCTCACTAAGTTGAGTCTCACTGGCAACACAAGAATAAAAAGGGGTGCATCCTGAGATCTTCACTAAAAGACCTCAATTGATGGTCCAGCAGTTTCAGGGCTCCCCTGGAAGCATGGCACCTGGCCCTGATGTTGCTCTTGCCCATAAATCATTAACGAAGATCCACTCTTTGGACACGAATGGGTTGGACTTGGCAATGCAGAGTGACCATATATTGTATGCACTTTATGGCATCTTTGTTAAATATAAATCAGATCATGCTTGAAATGATCCACAGCTGTCCTTGGTTGAACAGTCTGTGTAGTGGCTTAGAGCAATAACTATTTTATTCTTTAAAATTCTGATTTGTATCTCACTGGGCAATTAATAGCCGTGAAACACAGACATTTTAGCAACTTTATATGCTGCTAGGGTTGCTTTTTGTGTCTTGTAGCTGAGAGAATTGAACAACACAGTGGCATTTCAGCACCTAGTCTACTGACTGGAACGTAGCAGGCACTGACCATGTAGGACCAGACATGGATAAAGAGATGGAATTATCCTTCTATAGCTTCCCTAACACATCCCTTCCTGCACCCACAGGCAGAAGTCAGTGACTTCTGATTCGTTTTCCTTGTTCAAATGATACTTACTTGTTTGTTTTTTTTTCCAATCTACGTGTCTTGGGAGAATGAGTAGCTTGATGGAGCACCCAGGTGGTCTGCATCATATATGTCAGTATAAGCCTGCCACAAGATTGGGTCCAATATATGCTCCTTAAATAGCAAATTCTGACTTGATCTATAGGAAACCTTGCCCTTGAGCCCACATTCAGTAGTTACTCAGAACTTTCTGTGATTTAGTCCCTTTGACTAGACAAAGGAAGTACGGGAGAAAATTATGAGAACAAGAGTCAGATGATTTTCATTAATATTATCCATTTGTATTATTCTTATATAATATTATCTATACCAAGTGCCAATTGCATCAGTTTTAACTCAGTCCAGGTGGAAGAATGGTTAAGCGCTTAGCTGCTAACGAAAATGTTGGCAGTTTGATTCTACCAGTGGCTCCTGAGAAACACTGTGGGACCATCCTATAGGGTCACTATGAGCAAGAAGTGTCAGCAAAAGATGTTTTCTTTTATTCCCAATAATATAACCTGGAATGCAGCTACTATTGGCTCCTGCACCTCTAATTCTTACTGTCTTAGAAGACATAGAGTTATCTAGTGACTCATGGTCTAGTATTGGTAACTTCTAATCTTTTTCAATGCTTTACTTTTCAAAATTCTTTCTCTGATACAGGTTCTGTAACATGCCTTTGATTTAGAAATTGTTGCCTTACAGGCTCCTAAGATATTCTGTTTCTGGCAAGACATTTTACTACTGAAGAACAAAAAGTATACTTCAAGTAGAACAAAACAGAACAATTTTCAATGTTACAATGACTTCTTCAAAAGGAACAATTTTTAACAAAATTTCAAAAATAATGGAAAACTTGAAATACAGATAATACAACATCCAAATCAAATTTATTATAAGAAAAAAATTTAATATATTATAATCTCAGATTGCATTTTCTGATTTTTATTTTTCAAACTAGTTATTTATCTCTGCCTTTTTGAGGACTTCAGGTAAGATCTGAGAAAAATATCTTAAACTCAAACCAAGACTTTTTATTTTTGTTTGTTATCCTCACAGATGAGCTAATTTGCAATTGCTTTAAAATAATTTTTTTTTTGTCAAATACACTTGCTTTATGTTAATTTAGTCCCTGCTGTAAGTTTGTAATACAGCTGACAACTTTCTCACCTGGGTACTGCATAAGATATATTTAATTTGTCACAGCTCTTTACTGTGTAGAGTGAAATGAACAATTCATTAGGAAAAGATGTACTTCAAGTTCTAAACATGTCAAATACCTTTAAATGCAAAAAGGCATTCCCTTTATTTCATAAGAAATAATTCTTTATCACTAAGTAAATTATGTGACTCAGATGTGTCATCTAGGGTTGTCTTCTTATATGCCATTTTAGTTTCAAAATTAGCCATGTTATTCTTATATGATCACAAGGAGCACTAGCCATAATATCTTGTGCATTTCAAGTTCTTTTTTAAAAAAAAAATTTTTATTTAATATAACTGAGTGAAAATGTACATTCCCGTATCAATTTACATACCCACCTATATGCAGCTTCCACTGCTCTCCCTGCCTGGTGACAGCACACTATTCCTCTCTGCTCCATACATGTCTCCTTCTCCCAACAGTCTCTTTTTTCCCTCCTCTCCACTCACTCTCCTTCCTCCAGCCAGAGGTCAGCAGGATGACATCCTATAGATGTATAGAACCATAAAGTGCATCCAATATATGGTCACTTCATCGCCAAGTCCAATCCATTTCTGTCCAAAGCGTGGACCTTCGTTATGATTTATGGTCAAGGGCAGCATCAGGGGAGAGGGGCCATGCTCCCAGGGGAACCCCGAAACCACTGCACCATGAATTGAGGTCTTTTAGTGGGGATCTCAGGGTGCACCCCTTTGTGTTGCCAGTGAGACTCAACTCAGTGAGCTCCATCGCGGCTATCACTGGTGGTGGCCGGGCACCATCCGGTTCTTCCGGTCCCAAGTCGATGTAGGCATCCACTGATGTGGGTCTCTTTGTCTTCTGGATTGTCTTCCCCCATATCATTTTGGTCCTCGGTGAGCATCCATTCCTGCTGAGTTGGGAACATTTGCTGTGCCCTCAGATGGCAGCTTGGGAGCTTTTAAGACCCCAGACGCCACTCACCAATGTGGGGTGCAGAGAGCCCTCTTAGCAAAACACTAGTTGTGCCAACTGGCCTCGATTTCACCTAAGAGCATGGTCCCATGCTCCCTGCCCCAGCTACTCTATCCTCGCAATATTGGGTTAAGATGGAAGGAGTACTCATGTTATGTTTAAGTCCACTTAATATTGTTCTTGTTTCTAATGTGTGCTATCACCGACTTCTGCCAACCAGATTTCTAGCAACTTTCTAATCTAAACCCTAGCCCCCCTTGCCCTCCCTCCCTCACCTCCCTTGCAACCATCAAAGAATCTTTTATTCTATACACAAGTCTGTTTTTGAGATCTTATTGTAGAGGCTCTCATACAATATTTGTCCTTTTGTTGCTGACTACTTTCACTCAACATAATGTCTTCCAGTTGAAAACCAGGTCATGAGATGTTTCCTGAAGTCATCGTTGTTCTTTATCATTGCGTAGTGCTCAATTGAGTATATATACCATAGTTTACCTATCCATTCTTCTGTTGCTGGGCATCTGGGTTGATTCTATCTTTTTGCTATCGTGGACTGTGCTGCGATAAACATTCTGGTGCATGTGTCCATTGACATGAAAGGCCTTGATTCTGTAGGATATATTCCAAGTAGTGGAATTACTGGGTCAAATGGTATCAAGTTCTTAAGGAATATTTGTTAAATTTTATTTTTATGCTCATGCCACTTTGTGTTTTATTTGCTTCTTATATAAACAGACAACAAAATAACTTGCAAGGGAATGAAGATACTAAAAATACAAAACTTCTGCTATAAATAAATATGTAAACAACATGAATATGTAAATACATAAATATTTTTTGAACAATTTGTATGCAATTCACTTTTTCTTTATTGCACTTTATGTAAACGTTTACAGTTCAATTTAATCAAATAAACACTTTGCAGCAGAAATTCAAAAGTCCTTCAAAGCTCTCAGAGGAAGTATACCCCACCTCCACTCCAAGGAATCTGCTGTAATTATACAGATTAGAAAACTAAATTAAAAAAAATATATTTAATAACTGTTCAAAGAGAAAGCACAATACTAGGATATTAAGCACATATATGTGGAGTTTCACTGTAATAACAAATTGAGTTAGAGGAAGGAGGAGTTGGGGAACACTCACATCACAAACCTGCCAATAATCTTACCCTTTCTACGTGGTGTCAATGTCTTCAACATGCATGAATTCAGAGCACCTGGGCACTCAGCCCAGTGAGTTTCTGAATTCTCCAATACACTTTCTTTTTTCCATAACCAGTATTTTGTTGATTGTTTTGAGAATCAGTACAGGGATTTTATGAACAATTTGTATACAATTCTTTTTTGTTGTTGTGCTTTAAGTAAGTTTACAGTTCAAGTTAGTTTATAAAATAAAAATTTATACACACATTGTTGTATGGCCTTAGTTTTTCTCTCTGTGATGTGACAGGACACTACTTTTTTCCACCCTGAATGTCCTGTGTCCATTAAATCACTCCTATCCCTTTCTGCCTTCTCAGCTTGCCTTTGGATAAGTACTGCCCATTTAGTATCTCATATCTACTTGTGCTGAGAAGTATACTTGTCAAAGGCCCCATCTAATTTCTGTTTAAAGTGTTGGCTTCAGGAATGGCTTTAATTTCGAGCTAACAGAGAGTCCAGGGATCATGTTTTCTGGGATCTCTCCAGTCTTACTAAGATCATTAAGTCTGGTCTTACATGAATTTGAGTTCCATACTGTATTGCTCTCCTTCTCTATTAGGGATTTTCTGTTGTGTTCCCTGTTTGGATAGTTACTAGTTATAGCCAGGCCACATTTAGTTCTTCTGGTCTCAGGTTGATAGAGCCTCTGGTTTATGTGGCCTTTTTTTCCCTTGGGCTCGTATTTTTGTTATGTCTTTGATGTTCTTCATTCTCTTCTGTTCCAGATAAGCTGCGACCAATTGCTAGTTGCTAGCGTTCAAGACCCAAGAAGTTACTCATCAAAGTGAGCTGGAAAACATTTTCTTAATAAACTTTGTTATGCCAACTGACCTCAGTGTCCCCTGAAGCTGTTGTCCCTAGACCCCTGCCTACTGCTACTCTGTCTCTCAAAGTGTTTGACTGTAGTCAGGAAACTGCTTAGTTTTTTGTTTCAGTTTAGGTTTCCTGATTTCCCCCATATCATGGGTTCTCTTTCCCTATATCTAAGATATTCTTTTCTACTATACAGTTAGTGAATATTCTTTCACTCCCCATTCTCATAACCATCAAAGAATGTTTTCTTTCATGTTTAAAGCTTGAGTTCTTATAATAGTGCTCATACAATACATATCCTTTTGCAACTAATTTCATTTGGAATAATGCCTTCTGGATTCATTCCTATTATGAGCTGTTTTGGGGGGTTTATCTTTGTTCTTTACCTTTTTGTAGTATTTCACTGTATAATTTATTTAGCTGTTCATCTGTGGATGGGCGCCTAGGGTGTTTCCAACTTTTCACTATTGTGGACAGTGTTGCAATGAACATTGGTATGTATATATCCATTCATGGGACAGCCCTGGTTTCTCTAGGATATATTCCAAGAAGTGGGATTGTGGGATCATCTGGTATTTCTATTTCTAGCTTTTCAAGAACAGACCAAATCAACTTTCAAAGTGGTTGTACCATTTTGTATTCCCATCAGCAGTGTATGAGTATTCCAGTCTCTCCACAACCTCTCCAACATTTATTATTTTGTGTTTCTGAATTAATGCTAGCTCTGTTGGGGTGAGATTGTATGTCATTACAGTTTTTATTTCTGTTTCTTTATTGGCTAATGATCATGAACATTTTGTTAAGCATCCTTTAGCTGCCTGAATGTCTTCTTTGATGAAGTACCTGTTCATATCCTTTGCCCAGCTTTCAGTTGGCTTATTTGTTTATTGTTGTTCAGGTTTTGCAGGATCTTATAGATTTTAAAGATTAGACCTTGATCAAATTTACCATAACCAAAAATTATTTCCCAGTCTGTACATAATCTTTTGCTCTTTCAGTGAAGTCTTTCGATGAGCATAGATGTTTGATTTTTAAGAGCTCCTGATTGTCTATTTTCTCTTCTGATGTTTGTGCACTGTTGGCTACAGTTTCTATTCAATTTATGCAATGCATAAGGGTTCCCAACATTGTCCTTGTTTTCCCTTCCACAAACTATATATTTTAGATTTTATATTTAGGTCTTTGATCTATTTTGAGTTAGTTTTGGGGCATTGGTATGAAGTATGGATCTTCTTTCGTTTTTTTCATAGATAGATATCCAGTAATATCAAAACCATTTGGTAAAGAGACAGTCTTTTTCCCAATTTAATGGATTTTGCCCCTTTGTCAAATATCAGCTGCTCATAGGTAGATGAATTAATGTGTAGATTCTTAATTCAGTACCATCAGTCTATCTATCTGTTGTTGCACCAGTGCCAGGCAGTTTTGCACTATAATAGATTGCATACTATTATTGCAGTATAGTAGGTTCTGACATCAGATAGTGTGAGAACTCCCACTTTGTTCTTTAGTATTGTTTTATTTATCCAGGGCCTTTTTGGTTTCCATATGAAGTTGATGATGTTTTTTCTCTATTGCATTAATGATGCTCTTGGAATTTGGAACAAGATCGTATTGTTTTTGTAGTTCTCTTTGACTAGAATTTACATTTTCACCATCTTGAGTCTTCCAACTCATGAGCAAGATTTGCTTGCTACTTACATAGGTATCTTTTGGTTTCTTGCATTACTGTCTTGTGCTGCTTTTGTACAGGGGATTTACGTATCTGATTAGATAGGTTTCCAAGAATTTTATTTTCCTGTGGGCTATTGGAAATGGTATTGATTTGATGATATCATCTTTGATAGTCTCTGCTGATATAGAAGGATCCTAGTGATTTTTATATGTTTATCTTATATTACAATATTCTGGTGAAATCTGTTAGTTGAAGAAGTTTTCTTGTGAATACATTGGAGTTTTCTGTGTATAAGAGCATATCATCTGCCAATGTCAGATAGGAGTAGTAACAAAGGGCAGCATCATCTTGTTGTAACGAAGGAGAATGCTTTCATGCTCTCTCCATTAATGACGATGTTGGCTATTGGCTTAGCATTCCAAAGGAACCCACTGCTATCAAATCAATTCTGACTCAGAGTAAGCCTTTTGTACAGAGTAGAACTGCCCCAGAAAGTTTCCAAGAAGTGCCTGGTGGATTCAGACTGCTAACCTTTTAGTTAGCAGCTATAGTATTTAAATGCAGCTTTGTATAAATGCCCCTTTTTTAATGTTGAGGAATTTGCCTTCTTTTCCTTATTTTGTTGAGAGTTTTTATCATTAGCATATTTTGGACTTTGTCAAATGTCTTTTCTGCAAAAATTGATAAGATAATGTGATTCTTGTCTTTTGTTTCATTTATGTGATGAATTATATTGATTGCTTTTCTGATGTTTAAATATCCTTGCATGTCTCATATGAAACATACTTAGTCATGTTGAACTATATTTTTAATATGTTGTTGAATACTACTGGCAGATTTTTGTTGAGGATTTTTGCATCTAAGTTCTTGGGAGACATTGATGTGTTAATTTTCTTTTTTTGTGATGTCTGTCTGTGTTTTTGGAGTTGTGGTTATACTGGCTTTATGGAGTCATTTTTGACATATTCCATCCATTTCTGCATTCTAAAATACTTTTATTAGTGTTTTTAACTCTTCTCTGAAAGCTTGGTAGAATTATCCTGTGAAACTGTCAAGGCCAGGGCTTTTTTTTTTTTTTTTTAAATTACTTTTTCAATCTCTTCTTTTGTTATAGGTTTGTTTAGTTGTTCTAACTTCCGTTTTTGTTAGTTTGAGTAAGTAGTGCTATTCTACAAATTTGTCCACTCTTTAGGTTTTCAAATTTGTTAGAGTACAAGTTTTCATAGTATTCTGTTATGAGTTTTGAAAATTTCATTTGGGTCTGTTGTGGTAAGACCTGTCTCATTTCTAATTAGGGTTATTAATCCTAACCTCACCTACTTTTCCTTTTTCTGTTCACCCAATGCTTTATCAGTTTTTTCATTCTTTTCAAGGAACCAGCTTTTAGTCTGTTAACTCCTTCATTTTTCTAGTCTCTGTTTCACTTAGTTCTGCTCTAATTTTAATTTTTTGCTTTCTTCTGCTATCCAAGATCTTCTTTTGCTGCCCTCTTTCTATTTGTTTTATTTATAGATTTATTCTTTGGTTTAGTACATTCCGTCTTTTTGAATGTGTGCATCTGTTGGTATAAATTGGCCTCTGAGCACTGCTTTTGCTGTGTCCCAAAGGATCTGGTAGGAGGTATTTCACTCTCATTTATTCAGTGAATTTCTTTATTCTGTCCTTAATTTCTTCTATAACCTAGTAGTTTTTGAGCAAGGTGCTTTTCAGTTTCTATGCATCTGATTTTTTCCCCTTACTTTTTCTGTTTTTGACATCTACTTTTTTGACTCTATGGTCAGAGAAGATGTTTTGTGATTTTAGATGTTTTGGATTCTCTTAAGATTTGCTTTGTGGTCTATTCTGGAGAATATTCCGTATACATTGGAAAAGAAACTGTACTTGGAGGCAGGTATATGTCTGTGAGATCAGGTTGGTTGATTGTGACACTTAAGTCTTCCATGTCTTTATTGAGATTCTTTCTGGATGTTTGGTCCTTCACCAAAAGTAAAATACTGAAGTCTCCTACTCTTATTATGGAGCTGTCTATTCCACTTTTCAATGCAATTAGAATTTGTTTCATGTATTTTGGAGTGCTGTCACTGAGTGCATAAATATTTATTAAGGTTATATCCTCCTGATCATTCCTTCTCCTTTGTGGTGGATTTTACATTAAAGTAGATTTTATCAGTGATTAATAGTGGTACTCCTGCTTTTTTTGTTGTTGTTTATTCTTTGATATATGTTTTCTCATCCTTTGAGTTTTAGTTTCTCTCTATCTTTAAGAATAAGGTGTGTCTCTTGCAGGCAGTATGCAGAAGGATTGTATTTTTTATCCATTCTGCCACTGTATGTTACTTTGTTGATGCTTTTAATGTATTTACATAAAGCATAATTGTTGGTAGGCATACATTTAGTGCTGTCATTGTGACGCATTTTTTGTGGTGTTAACAGTTTCTTTGTTCCATTTAATTTTCCATGATGAGTCATTTTTCTTTATGTATATTCTTTTCATCCTTTCATTATTGTTTGTTTTGTATTTCCTGAGTCTTTATGCTTTTCTTGGAAATCTTGTGGTTTTCTTGGAAACCTTATGGTTTTCTTGGAAAGTAAAGTGCTATGTCTGCTAACCAAAAGGTCAGCAGTTCAAATCCTCCAGGCACTCCTTGGAAACTATGGAACAGTTCTACTCTGTCCTATAGGGTTGCTATGAGTCATAAATGACTTGAAGGCAGTGGGTTTAGTTTTTCTGGGGTTATGCTTTCCTTGAAAACCCTGGTGGTGTAGTGGTTAAGTACTACAGCTGCTAACCAGAAGGTCTGCAGTTTGAATCTACCAGATGCTTGTTGGAACCTCTATGGAGCAGTTTTACTACAGGGTCCCTGTGAGTCAGAATCAATTCAAAGACAATGGGTTTGCTTTGGCATTTCTGATTTCCTTAATTGTTTGTTTGTTTTTGATGTGTAGGACTGAAAGTTTCCTTTGTGGTTATCTTAAATTCGACCTCTTTTTTTCTAAGTTTTTCTAAACCAATGTTTACCCTTTCTTGACTTCATCTCTACATGAAAGGTCTACAGCTACATTATTTAGTCTCTCTTTTTTGTTTCCATGTTGTCATCTTTCACATACAGATGTCTCTTTTTTTCTATTTTCAGTATTTTAGTATTGATTTATTTGTGACTTCCCTATATGGATTGCTATCTGGTTGTTCTGTCTTGCACTTTTGTCTTGGGTTGTTATCTGATGTTGATTTTCTAGTAAGAGGACTCCATTCAGTGTTTCTTCTAATACCGGTTTGATTTTTATGAATTCCCTAAACCTCTGTTTATCTGGAAATGCCCTAATTTCACCATTGTATTTGAAAGACACTTTTTCTGGATTTAATCATTGGTTGGAATTTATTTTTTTCATTCAGGTCTTTGTACATAGCATTTCATTGCCTTGCTGTCTGGTTTCTGCTGAGTGCTCCAACCTTAGTCAGGACTTTTTAGTCATTGTTGTTGGGAGTTGTTAATTACTTTTTTAGTATCTTGTGATGGGTTTATTTAGTTGCTCTACTTCTTTTTGTATGAGTTTGGATGCCAGCTAAGCCAAGTGCCATTGATAGATAACGTTTTTCTAGAAATATGTTCATTTCCTCTAAGTTTTCATATTTGTTAGAGTACAGTATATCGTAATATTCTGCTATTATCCTTGATTTCTGTTGGGTCTATTGTGATATTGCCCGTTTCATTTCTTATTCAAGTTATTTGCTTCCTCCCTTGTTTTTCTTCTGTCAGTTTGACAAATGGCTTATAGATTTTGTAGATCTTTTCAAAGAACCGTTCTTTGGTCTGGCTAACTTTTTTTGATTATTTGTCTACTCTTTAATTCATTTAGTTTTGCTCTAACTTTTATTATTTGCTCTGTCTGATGCCTGAGGGTTTCTATTTCTGTTATCTTTCTGCATGTTCAAACTGTAGGTTTAATGCTTTGATTTGGACCTTTTTTCTTTTTGAATGTATGCATTTATTGAAATAAATTGATCACTGAGCACTGTTTTTGCTGTGTTCCAAAGGTTCAGGCAGGATGTGGTCTCATTGTTATTTGTTTCGGTGAAAGTCTTTATTCTGTCCTTGACTTCCTCTGTAACACAATAGTTTCTGGGTAAGATATTCTGTTGCCATGTGTTTGATATTTTTGTTGCTTTTTCTGTTACTGATTTCAATTTTTTTGTCTTTGTGGTCTGAAAAGATGTTTTGTGATATTTTGATACTTTGAATTTTGTTAATGTGTTAGTGTGTTAATGTTTTAATATGTGGTCTCTTCTGGAGGATATTCCCTGTTCTTTAGGAAAAAAGGTGTACTTTCTGCTGTTTGGTAGGGTATGCTGTACCTGCCTATGTGCTCATGTTGGTTAACTGCAGCTCTTAGATCTTCCATGTCTTTATAGAGCTTCTTTCTTGATGTTTTGTTCTCCATGGAAAGTCTTGTGTTAAAATCTCCTACCACTATTGTAATGCTGTTTCTCTTCCTGATGCTGTTAGAGTTTGTATTATATACTAAAGAGTCCTATTACTGGGTGCATAAATATGTAATATGGTTATGTTCTCTCAATGTATTGACTATTTAATCATTATTTATTTATATTATGACTGAGTGAAAATGTACATTCCTGTACAAATTTACATGCTCACCTATATGTAGCTTCCACTGCTCTCCCTGCCCGGTGACAGCACACTATTCCTCTCTGCTCCAATCCACTTACCATTAATTTTGTATTCTTCTGTCAAATGTATTCTTCTGTCAAAGTGTAGTAGAACATAGTGTCCTTTTTGGTGTACTGTGATGGATTTTACTTTAGACTCGATTTTATCAGAAATTAATGTTGCCACTCTTGCTCTGTTTTGAAAGTTGTTTGCTCCATATATATTTTACATCTTTTTGGTTTCAGTTTGCTTGCATTTTTAAGCCTAAGATGTGTTTCATACTCAGTATACAAGTTGATTTTTTTTTTCAATCCATTCTGTTACTCATTTTCCCTTTATTGGCGCATTAAACCATTCACATTTATCATAATAGCTGATATGCATGGATTTAGTGCTGTCATTTTGCTGCTTTTTTGGTGCATTGTTGATAGTTTCTCTGTTTCAGATAATTTTCTGTGCTGAGTTGTTTTTCCTTCCTGCGTTTCTGTTTCATCTTTTTCATTATTGTTGGTTTTGGATATGCTGAGACTTCATATTTTTCTTTCTTTATATTGATATGTAGAATTGTTAATGTCTTTTTAATATTTACCCTTATTTTTATCACTTTAAACTAGTCTTTTATATCTTTATATTGTCTTAACTTCCTCTCTTTATGAAAGATCTATGCATACATTTTTAATCACTCTTTTTCATTATAATATTTTTGTCTTACACGTACTGACATCTATATTTTCCTATTTTCAATGTTTTAGCTTTAATTTATTTTTGTAATTTCTCTATTGGGTTTGCTATCTGTTTACTTTGTCCTGTATTTTAGTCTTATGTTACTATTTGATGTTAATTGGTTTCTAGCTGAAGTACGCCCTTTAGTATTTTTGGTAATTTGATTTGATTTGATTTTTGCAAATTCCCTAAATTTATGTTTATTTGGAAATGTGCTAATTCCACCAACATATTTGAAAGACAATTTTACTACATACACTATTCTTGGCTGGGATTTGTTTTTTTTGCCCTTCAAGGCTTTGTATATGTCATCCCATTTCTTTCTTGCATGCATGGCTTCTACTGATGAATCTGAGCTTAACCTCACTGACTTTTTTGTGGATCATTTTTTTCATTTACCCCTAGCCACTTATAAAATTCTCCTTTAGTTTTAGTAAGTTTGATTATGTCTTTGCGTTTTTATTTTGGGATCTACCTTATGTGGAGTTTGTTGAGCATCTTGGATAGATATTGTCTCATCTTTCATAATATCAAGGAAGATTTCTGTCAACAAATCTTCGGCGGTTCTTTCTGTATTTTGTGTTATTGCCCACCTCACTCTGGTAATCCAGTTACTCTAAACTTATTCCTTTTCATAGAATGCTATGTAAATCTTAGTGTTTGTTTACTGTTTCTATAAATTCTTGTATCTGATGTTCTTCAGATATTTTAGTGTTAGTTGTTTTCTCTTCAGTCTCACCCATTCTGCATTCCTCCATCCTGCTTCTTTGACTTTTTATTGAGTTACCTAATTCTGCAACTTTATTGTTAGTCTGCCAAATTTCTGATTGCTGTTGATCAAATATTTCTTGCATTCTGTTCAACTTGTCATTATTTTCTGCTGTGTTTTACCTAATCTCTTGAAGAGTTCCTAAAATTAAAGTTTTGTATTCTGTCTCCAATAATTCCAGGAAGTACTCTTCATCTGGAAAATTTCTTTATTCTTTTGTGGGGGTGGACAGAGGAGCTTTCTAAAGCCATCATGGTCTGCCTTTTTAAGTGATTGTATATTGCTTCCAAGCCACCAATAAGTTGTTGTATTTATGTGTGCATACTGTGTTTTCACTTCTTTTTTTCATTTTGTTTTGAAGTGCCCAAATAGGCTTGTCAAGTGAGTTAGTTTGATTATTTGATGCCTTAGAGGTTTTAACATCCTGTCACTGGTTAGTTAAAGCTGTTACTTGATATGTGGGCCCAGGTGTCTATTTATTTTTCTTGTATGTATTCAGCACAGGTACCCAGGTAGTCAATCAGCAAGTGAGTGGTACAGGTTCTTCCCTACGGTTGTAGATGTCCAGGAGTGATTGGTGCAAGAAAAAATAACTGGCTGAATGAGCTGAGAAAATTAGAGGGATGACAGTCATCTGTATCTGTGAGGAAGGCTTACCCCTGTTCCTTAATGATAGTAGATAACCAATTTTGTTGTAGGGAGATGGGCATGTTGGATGCTATATGCAGTGCTGAAAGGCTTTCATGTTTTGTGTACTCCTGATGCCTGCATATAGGCAAAAGACCTGATTTTGCACTGAGTTCTCAGCTTAGAGGAGCAGGCAGATTTCATTTTTTTCTTGTTTGTTAAATCACTCCCTCTCCACGTCTGGGAGAATGGCCCAGAGTATGGGCAAGTGGTCCTACTTTCAACTCAGGTAGTGAATCAGAATGCAGAACCTGGTGCAGTGAAGAGAAGGGACAGGGAAGGACTCGGAAAAAGGAGAGACATTTAGCTGAAGAAAAATTTTCCATCCGCACATGACAGGCTAGATGGAAGCCACACAGCTTTTGATGATGATATGTTCCTTGTCACTGATTCAAGAGGTGTTATGGGCTCTTTGCTGCTGAGTATCTTCTGCTAAGAAATTTGCTCTTTGGGCGTCACAGTTTCATTCAACATACTGGCCACTGCAGATCCTCCTGCAATGTGCTGATTCTTACTAGGTGAAGCCTGAACAATTTTAGGTAATTCTGGACCTACTTTATCTCCTCTGTTGTTCAATCAGATTTCCCAGTTTCTCCTGTAATGTTGAAAACTCCTTGAATGTCATATGTAATTGATTCTTTTTTGGGGGGGGATCTTTGTTGTTACAGGAATCACAGGAAGTAGTTGACTACACTGCCACTTAAACAACCTTAGCCTAGAAGATTTCTTGATTATTTCGAGATCTTGATGAAGCCACCATGTTGTGCTTCTTTATATGATCTTTTATCTCTGAGTCATCAGTAAGTTATCATATTTATGCTTATTGTGTGTAGCTTTTTGTTTTGTTTTGCTTTGATGTGCCCAAATAGGCTGCTCATGTGAGCTAGTTTGATTATTGGCACATTTAAAGCTCTCGCATCTTGTGTCCACGTGGTTAGAGATGTTACTCTTACTTACTTTTCTTTTATAGAGTCAGCTCAAGTGTCCACTTAGTCACCAAGGGTGTGATGCAGGCTCTCACCAAGAGTCCTAGACAGTCAGAGGTGCTTGGAGTAGGCACAGGTATCTGGCTTTTGTAGGTACTTATATGATGAGCAGCCATGGGTCTGATGGCTGTCTGTGAGACTCTGGGAGAAAATTGTGTACCTGTTTTCTAGTATGTGTAGTTGAGTAGTTCTGCAGTTGGACTATGAATATTCAGTGCTGTTGGTTGTAAGGCCTAGGAGGCCCTGGTTATTTGTGGACCTCTGTCATGGGTGCCTAGTTGATATGTGTAGCCACCAGTTCTCAGGCCCCTGATGTGAGTAGGTGAGGATTCTATTTAATGCGCAGAACAATGTCACATATTCTAAACCTGCCATACTACATTATAGCTGATGCAGTTGAACTTAGGCTTCAGGTGTATATTCTGCTGTACTGTACTAATGAGGGCCTATGTTGTTGAAATGGGCCCACACAGATCTATGCAATGGTGAAATGCATTCAAAGTCTTTGGACCATTTTATACCTATGTCTAGGCAGGCTGTGCCTGCCCAAAATTTATCGCTTAGGGGAGCTGGCCAACTATTTTTTCCTGTTTGTTAATTTGTTCCCTCTCCAAAGCCAAGAGAATGGCTCAGGGCGCAGAAAGGGTTCTGCTGCCAGCCCAGGAGATGTGACAGTCATAGAAGATGGCATGGATACTATACAAGTAGGGTAAAGTGAGGTAAATTAGAGACAGTTTTTTCCCAAATGGGATTTCTTTGATTCTTGAGCTAAGTTACATGCATGTCCTTATCTTTGGCTCATTGAGCACTGCTTCTTGGTGATCGTGGATAGTTGGACAGACTCTCTACCACTTAGTCTCTCCTAACATGGAAAATGCACCCCAAGCACCACTGCTTGCCTCACCACACATGCCAGCCAATTCAGCCTCCAGGATGGTGGTTCCTGGTGGGTCACGTCTGGCAACTTTTCATTGCTTTTGAACTACTGTTCCTCTCCCTACCACTTAGTCTGATTTCTCAACTTTGCTTTTGATGTTCAGAGCTCCTAAATTTTCATACACAGTAAATTCACTTTTTTCCCATGTGTTTGTTGTAAGAGTTGCCACAGAAGCATCTGACTACTGTGCCATCTTGACCCACCACTATACACAATTTTTTAATGTATATACCAAAAATCTAAAATAGCCACCTGTAATCATAATTCTTTTCTAAATTCCAGCTTTGTTTGGGGGCACATTTTCCTTAGTGTGATAGGAAGTGCCAATTATCTTCAATTATTGATAAATTGTTTTGCTGCAAGTCCCATTAATTCACAGTTTAATATCATATAAGCTACACACTTAAATGTTCAGCCTTTCACTTCACGTAACAAAGTTAGTAGGAAAACTGCCCCAGAGCGCATGGTTGTGACAGAGAGAGTCATGATAATGGAGCCATTTTATTTAGGAAATAATTCTACTAAAAAAGTAATTCAAAATCCCCAAAACATACAGGACCAGTATTCCAAATTGACATTAACTATGCTTTGTGTTATGGGATATAAAAAGTTTCCCCACCTATGGAATGGTAAGTTGACATACAAGACAGTTAAACCTCCTAGAATTCAGCATCTCATTATCTTCCAACTGTACCAAACTTAAGCAACCAGAAAATGATTTTACTTCTTTAAAAAAGAAAAAAAAAAAGGCATCTTTACAATGGAGTGAGGTAACATTTTTTCCTTTCTTAAAAAAGTTTCTGGAACTATTGCAAAATTTGCATTGACAAAATAGTTGATAAAAATGTACATCTAGATTGTAGAAGAAAGGAGATACAGGACCTACTTATTAAAGTATGACAACCCAAAAACTCATTGCTGTTGAGTCAGGTCTGACTCACAGTGACACTAGTGGTCCGGGTAGAATGGCCTCACAGGGTTTCCAAAGAGCACTTGGTGAATTTCAACTGCTGACCTTTTGGTTAGCCGACATTATCAGTTAACCCACCATGCTACCAGGGTTTCCATAAAGCCTGATAGACAAACAATAATCAGACATAGATTCTTTTTCTTCTGACTCTTTAGACGCTGGATTTTACTTGGTTTTAGTTCCTTTGTTTTCTGCAGGTAAATCTTTTATTAGTTAGCCACTTCACTGTGTTTTTCTTTTGCTCCCCCTTTCCCTTTTGTTTCTGTTTCTTTGGCCTAAAAACCTGTTCTTTATTGCTGTCTTTCTTGGTTTCATTTCCACTTTTGCTGGAGCAGGTTTAGGGGCAACCTCACCATCACCTCTTGAGGTCCTCCTTCTATCCTTCGACCAAACCAAACTTCCTCTTAGAGCATCTGTGCAGTCAGGAGGGAGCGTGCTGTCTATCTGTGGCCATGGTGCCCCCACAGCCTTTGGGAAGCTAGGCTGCCTGGTTGTTGTCACTCCCTCTGCCACACAAGCTGCTGTATTTATACCACATTTCTTAATAACTATAATTTTGGGTGCTGCATCATCTACGGATGCAGATAATTAGCAGTATGTAAACCCATGTTTCTCAGGTTTTTTTTTTTTCAATGGAGTCCAGAAAGCTTCTTGGGGATTGCTGCTTTGTCTAGCTTTTCTTTCCTGAGGAAATTGATGTGAAAAAAAATATATACAAATAAATAAATAAAAATAAATAAAAACCATCCTCTACACTTTTATGTTTCAGACTTTATGGTTCCTGGTTCATTTTTCCCCAAATCTGGGAAAGAATCAATGAGAGAACACTGCCTGGTATTAGAAATTCCAGCGCCGATGTTTTCACATCAGAATCAGTAGTCTGATTTCTTTCATAGCATGTTGTCAGGAAGTCTTGACACTGGTTTATTTGTTTGACTTGGGAAATTTAGTCAATTACTTAGAGCAAGTGTCCTCATCTGGGTTTTGAGGGCTGGTCAGTGGATTAAATAAAATTATATAGCAGAAAAACTTTGTGAACTGTAAATGACATAAAATATTTATGTTGTTTTGGATGTGAGCACATCTATGTTTCAAGATGTGCAACCATTTTCACCTTAATTTTCTGAGTTGTTTCTCCCACATTAAAACAAACTCACTACCCTATAAGTTTCCTGTCTAATCCTTTGAATTCCTGTTGTCAATTTGATGCCATACAGATAAATTTAAAAGGGCATAATGCTCAAGACATACATTCTTCACCAGACTAACTAAACCTAAGTTTAGCTAAACTATTGTTTGGTTATAAGAAGACTTCTATGGATAACTTTTGGTTTAACATTTGAAGATTATATTACGGTGATATTTTCACGGGTTCATTCAGCTTCAGTGGCTCTGTAAAGTCTGAATTCCATGAAAATTTTCAATTCTGGTTTGTATTTTCTCCCTTTGATCAGAATTCTTCTATAGAATCTTTGATCAAAATGATCAGTAGTGGTAGCTGAGCACCATCAAGTTCTTGGTCTCAAGACAAAGGGGACAGTTATTTATGGAGGCAACAGCCACACATTTTATTTCCTTCTTCTATTCCTGTCTCTGTACCTTCCTCTATTGCTTCAGGTTAAAGACTCCATTTGTTGTACTTTTGATAGCCACAGGCAAATCTGAAATAATTTTGAATGAATGTAACAAAATATAAGACATATATTCAGACTTAAACCATCAGCTTTACTTATACAGGAAATGTAGGACATAAAACCAGCCCTGAAGTGAATTATTTCAAATTCTATTCAATACAAATAAGGCAGATGAGATCACAATTAATTTAATATTTACAGTTATAAAAATAAGCATTATTATATGCATCAAAATTATGAAAAAATTATGTTCTTCATGGCATAGGCTTATTCTGTGATCCTTTTGTGCAGCAGACATATTTTCTTATTCTCTAGAAAATACTGATTGTTTTATGGTTGATGACTATCGTGTTAGGTTTACTATACTCTATTAAAAATTGAAATCTATTTCATTACAAATCTGGAACTCATCATATTGAGTTGTTCTCAGCTAACCCTACAGGACAGAGCAGAACTACCCCACAGAGTTTTCAAAGGAGCTTGAATTTGAAGTGCTGATCTTTTGATTAACAACAAAGGTCTTAATCATAGGAAACCAGAGCTGCAAAACCAAAGCCACGGCTGTTGATTCCAAGCCACAGTAACCCTATAAGACATAGTAGAAATACCTCGTAGGGTTTCCGTGGGTAAGTATCTTTACAGAAGCAAACTGCCATGTCTTTAACCCTGTGAGGAATTGGTTGGTTTGAACCACTGACCTTTTGGTTAAAAGCCCAGTACATAAACCACTGCACCTGCAGGGCTCCTATATGGGCCTAGTTTGCAAAGAATTTTACAATCATGATAGATGATTAATATGTCATTTCCTTTGTTTCTTACATTGTCAGATCTCATACTTTATTACACCACTGAAACGAATACCTAGAGTATTGATAAATACAGTAGTTCTGAGATCTACAGATACCAATGAACTATTTGCATATACTTACTTATTTAATGGAACTCTGATGGTGAAGTAGTTAAGTATTTGTTTGGTAATCAAAAGGTTGGCAGTTCAAAATCTACCAGCTGTTCCTTGGAAATCCTAGCAGTTCTAACTCTGTACTATAGGTTCACTACAAGTTGAAAGTGATTCCATCGCAACAGATTTGTTTAGATTTTGGTTTATCTGGTTAATATAATTTATAATATGGCATCAATTTGATATCTGAGAAAGAATTTTAATTTCGACATTTTACTATTTCTTTTTGTTAAATATTTTAGCAATACTACAAGAATAAACCAGAAAATCCAAACCCACTTTTATCAAGTCTATTCCATCTCACAGTGACCCTATAGGGCAGAGTAGAACTGCTCTACAGCATTTCCAAGGAGCACCTGGCACATTTGAACTGCCAACATTTTGGTTAAAACCCTTACATCACTAGGGTTTCCAATACGTGAATAGAAAGATGAAAATCTAAAATTAAGTTAGAAATGTAACTTTGCTTTATTTCCCACGGGCTTCAGGTTTCAGTGAAAATACTACACATTTCATGCACAACAGATTTGAATACAAAAGATCGCGAGTGTAGGAAGAGGCAGTCAAAAGACAGAAAAGACGTCATAGAAAGAACCACTAGGAGTGGACAATTCACAGAACTCACTGGGAAGCTACAAAAAATCTCAACAATCTTTTAAGAAGCTGCAAAATCATTTTCCACCTTTGTATCTGCTGCAACCTCTGCTCAGGAATTATAATGGATTCTCCTTCCAATCTAGCATGAGTGCCTCTCAGTGCTGACTCTAACCCAGAAGGTAATCCAGGTTATCATTTTCTAGGATTCTCCTCTGAGATCTGTAGAAGAAGGTGCTGCTAATGATAAGGGGACAGTAGATAATCTGAAATATATATTTAGGGAAGATCATATCATTCGCTGTAGCCTAGTTTTTTGAGTACAGGTTAAAAACGAGTCTGGTAAAGTGTCATCACCAAGAGAAAAATCTTGGTATTAGTTCTGAGCAGTTAAGACAAATAAACAGAAAATACACAGACATAAAGAAGTTGATCGTTATAATTTATTATTACAAAATGGGCTTTTTTATGTATGAAAAAGACAGCTCTTATTTCTTCAGAATATATTCCAAGAAGTGGGATTGCTAGATCATATAGTATTTGTATTTCTAGCCTTTTAAGAAAGCACAAAGTCAATGTCCAAAGTGGTTGTACCATTTTACATTCTCACTGGCAGTGTGGAAGAGTTCCAACCTCTCCACAATCTCTCCAACATTTTTCATTTTGTGGTTTTTCTGAGTTAACGCCAGTCTTGTTGGGGTGGGATGGTATCTGACTGTAGTTTTGATTTGCATTTCTCTGATGGCTAATGACCATAAGCATTTCCTTGTGTATCTTTTAGCTGCCAGAATGTCCTCTTTGGTAAACTGCCTATTCACATCATTCACCTGCCTTTTAATTGGGTTATTTGTCTTTTTCATGTTGAGGCTTTAGAGTACCTTATAGATTATAGAGATAAGATGCTGATCAGAATTTGTGGTAGCCAAAAATTCTTCCCCACTCTGTAGGTAGTCTTTTTACTCTTTTGGTAAAGTCCTTAGATGAACATAATTGTTTAATTTTTAGGAGTTACCAATGATCTGTTTTCTCTTCCGGTGTTTTTGCATTGTTAGTAATACATCTTAGTCTTTTTAGCCATGTATTAGGGTTTCCAGCATTGCTTCTATTTTTTTCTCCCATAATTTTTATCGTTTTAGATTGTATGTTTAGGACTTCAGTCCATTTTGAGTTAATGTTTGTGAATTGTATAAGATACGGGTCATTTCTTGTTTTTGTAGGTGGATATCCAGTTATGCCAACACCATTTATTAAAGAGACTGTCTTTCCCCAGTTTATAGGTTTTGAACATTTGTCAAATTGGCTGCTTATAGGTGGGTGCTGGTATTCTCTAAATTCTCTATTTTGTTCCATTGATCTCTATATCTGTTTTTTTTTTTTTTTTTTTTTTACCAGAACCAGGCTGTTTTGACTACTGTGGCAGCATAATAGTTTCTAAAGTCAGGTAGTGTGAGGCCTCTTCCTTTGTTCTTCTTCAGCAGTGCTTTACTAATTAGGGGCTTCTTCCCTTTCTATATCAATTTGGTGATTCATTTCTCTATCTCATTAAAATTGTTATTGAAATTAGTATTGGGATTGCATTGTTTCTATAGATAGCTTTGGGTAAAATACACATTGTCATGATTTTAAGTCTTCTATCCATAATCAAAGCAGGTTTCTCCACTTTACGTTGGTATCTTTAGGTTTCTTGTCAAAGAATCTGGTAATTTTCTTTGTATCTCTGGTTAGATTTCTTCTTACATATTTTATGTTCTTGGGGCTATAGTAAACAGTGATGATTTGATGGCTTCTGTTTTGATGGTGTAAAGGAAATCAAGTGATTTATATATGCTTTTCTTGTAACCTGATATTTTGTTGAAGTCTTCTATGAGTTCCAGCAGTACTTTTGTGGAATCTCAAGAGTTTTTTTTCTGTAAGAGATGGTATACTCTGCAAATAGAGATTATTTTGACTTCTTCCTTACCTTATGTGACTTCTCTGGCTAGAACCTCCAGGGAAATGTTGAATAAGAATTTTGACAATGGGCATACTTGCCTTGTTTCTGTTCTGTTTTGGAATCACTCCATTTGGGATGACATTGGCTGTTGGCTTTGCATAGATGTCCATTTTTTTTTTAGAGAAAATGTTCTACATGCTACTTTGGAAAATGGTGCCTGGGTTCTTAAAAGCTAGGAAGTGGCAATCAAAGTAGCGTCAGTTGGTCTCAATCCACCTGGAGCAGAAGAGAATGCAGAATATCAAAGTCATGAGGAAAATATGAGCCAAGTAGACAGAAGGTGCCATATGATCCAGAGATTACATCAGCATAAGATGAGAAGATCCTGATAGTGCCCTGCCACCACCACCAACTGCCCTGACAAATAATGCTACATAAAGTCCTTGATGTAGCAGGAGAAAAATGGATGCGCCAAACTAGAACTCTACAGCAACAAACTAGAACTATACAACTCCACGCTTGATGAACCATCAGACTGGAGGGTTCCTTTAGGACGTGGCCCCCAAACTTTCTGTTAGTTCACAGCTGAAATCAGTGCTTAAGCCAACTCTTCAGACAAAGTATGGGCTGAAACATAAGGCTGGTGAAGAATATGCTTCTTGGCTTGAATGTGTATGTGAGGCTGTCTGAGCAGCTCTTGTCCAGAAGTGAGCGGAGAGGATAGAGGGGGACATGCATTGATTGAATGGATATGGGAAGTAGAGGGTAGAAAGGAACAGTATGCTGGCATAGTGGCAGGAGGAAAATAGTTATAGTTGTATAGTGGTGTGGGGGGAGGTTTATATGGCAAATTGATTTGGATTGTAAACTTCCACTTAAAGCACAACTGAATATTTTTAAAAATGTGTTTTAAATATCATATCAATAACCCAATCCTCTGCCTTAAGAAGCTGGGAAAATAAAAGCAAACTAAACTCAAAACTGGTAAATTTTACAATAGGAATTAATGTGGGAGAGAAAGAGAAAAAGTAAAAAAAATCAACAGAAGCAAAAGTTGTTCCTTTGAAAAGATCAACAAAATTGAAAACGTTTTGCAGACTGACCTACAAAGAAAAAGACTAAAATTACTAAAACCAGGAAGCAAATAGAGGATGTTATTATCAACTTTACATAAATAAAACTACCTTAAAGAAACACTGAAAAACTGTGCGCCAATGAATTACATACCCACTGATATCATGTTGATTGTGATTCATAGTGACCCTAGAGGAGAAAGTAGAATTGCTCCACAGGGTTTCCAAGGAAGCAAATTGTAACGCAGATTGCCACATCTTTCTCCCAATTGTTTTGGTGGGTTCAAATCACCAATCTTTGGGTTAGCAGCTGAGAGCTTTAAACACTGTGCCACCAGCCTTCTTAACAAATTACCAAACATAGATGAAGTGGACAAATTCCTGCTGTTGCGTCATTTCCGACTCACAGTGACCCTATGCACAACAGAACAAAACACTGCCTGGTCTCGTGCCATGTCCACAATCATTTTTATGCTTAAGCCCATTGTTGCAGCCACTGTGTCAGTCCATCTCCTTTAGGTCTTCCTATTTTTTTGCTGACCCTCTGCTTTACCCGGCATGATATCCTTCTCCAAGAATTGATCCATCCTGACCACATATGTCCAAAGTATGTAAGACACAGTCTCATCATCTTTTCTTCCGCAGAGTACTCTGATTATATTTCTTCTGGAACTGATCTGTTTGTTCTTTGACAGTCCATGCTACATTCAATATTCTTCTCCACCACCACAAGTCAAAGGCATTGATTTTCTTCTATTTTCCAGCTTTCACATGCATATGATGCAGTTGAAAATAGCATAGCTTGGGTCTGGCATACCTTCTTACAGGTGACATTTTGATTTCCCAACACTTGAAAAAGTTTACTTGCAGCAGATTTTTACAATGCAATGAGTCTTTTATTTCTTGACTGTTGCTCTTGTAGATGTTGATTGTGGAACCAAGTAAAATGAAATCTTTGACAACCTCAATCCTTGTTCCATTTATCATGATGCTGCTGATTGATCCAGCGATGAGGATTTTTCTTTCCTTGATATTGAGGGGTAATTCATACTGATGGCTTCGGTCTTAGATCTTCATCAGTAAGTGTTTCAAACCCTCTTCACTTCTGCAAGGCAGTGTTCATCTACATAACACAAGCTGTTAATGAGTTTTCCTCCAATCCTGATGCTTCCTTCTTCTTCATATAGTCCAGCTTGTCTGATTACTTGTTCGGGATACAGACTGAAGAAGTATGGTGAAAGGATATAATCCCAACACACACCTTCCCTGACTTGAAACCATGCAATGTTACCTTGTCAAGAAATTTGAAAGACAACTGTCTGACCAACTGTCTGGAAGAGATCTGTATTTGTGCTCATTCCAAAAAAAAAGATGATTCAACAGAATGTGAAAATAATTGAACAATATCATTAATATTACACATAAGTGAAATTTTGCTGAAGATCATTCAAAAGTTTTTGCAACAGTTTATCAACAAGAAACTGTAAGAAATCTAAGCAAGGATTCATAGGAGTGCATGGAATAAGGAATATCATTGCTGCTGTCAGATGGAACTTGACTGAAAGCAGAGAATACCAGAGAGATGTTTACCTGTCTTTCATTGACTATGTAAAGGCATTTGTGTGGATCGTAACAAATTATGAATAATATTACAGAGAGTGGGAATTCCGGAACACTGAGTTGTCCTCATAATTAATCTGTATACAGATCAAGAGGCAGTCACTGAAACAGAACAAGGGGATACTGTGTGGTTTAAAGTCAGGAAAGGTGTATGTCAGAGATACAACCTTTAACCAAACTTATTCAACATGTATCCTGAGCAAATAATCTGACAAGATGGACTATGTGAAAAAGTACAGGTCATAAGAATTCCAATCCCTTAAGAACTGGAAGAAGGTTCATTAGTAACCTGTGGTGTGTAGATAACACAACCTTGCTTGCTGCAAGTGAAAAGGACTTGAAGTATTTACTGATGAAGATCAAAGACAATAGCCCTTAATATGGATTAAATTTCAACACAAAGAAAACAAAAATCCTTATAATTAGACCAATAAGCAACATCATAACAAATGGAGAAAATATTGAAGTTGTAAAATATTTTACTTTACTTGGATTCTCAGCCAAAGCTTATGAAAGCAGCAGTCAAGAAATCAAAGGACTCATTGCATTGGCCTAATCTGCTGCAAAAGTCCCCTTTGAAGTGTTAAAAAGTAAGGTGTTACTTTAAGGACTAAGGTGGCCTGACACAAACAATGGTGCTTTGAAACATCTGATATGCATGCAAATGCTGACTAGTGAATAATGAAGACCAAAGAAGAAACTGAATTGTGGTGTTGCTGAAGATCATTGAATGTGTCATGGACAAACAGAAGAACAAAGACATTTGTCTTGGAAGAAATACAGCCAGAATGCTCCTTAAAAGCAAGGATGGTGAGACTTTGTCTTACATAAATTAGGCACGTCAGGAGGGACCAATCCCTGGAGAAGGGCATCACACTTGGTAAAGCAGAGGATTAATGAAAAAGGCCCTTAGTGAAACAGATTGATACAGTGACTGCAACAATGGGCTCAAGCATAACAACCACTGTGAAAGTGGCACAGTCCAGGCAGTGTTTTGTTCTGTTGAACGTAGCATTGCTATGAGCCAGAACTGATGGATGACACATAACAACAAGGGATTTTAATTTCTAGATTATTTTGCTTTACTTTTGAGGTCATAATATATTTTGTGTATTCCTCCAGTCTCAGCTCCCACCAACATGCCCACTGTGCCACTGTCCCAGCAGTTTACGATCTTAAAACAATGATTTGAACCTGCATAGTATAGCCCCCTGTTTTTGAAAACATTATTTTTCCTTTTATCTGAAAATCCTTTTCCACATTTGTTCATGTGAAAGACTTAGTCATCTTCCTAATCTCAGTTTACAAATTATTTTCTTGTGAAGCCTGCCTCGGGGCAGTACTGAGTGTGCTTCCTCTATGTTTCTTATGTGGACATTGATGGTTCAGTAGTAGAACTCTAGTCTTCAATAAAGGAAACCCATGGTTTTCCACGCCACCACCCACCGTTAGTGGAAGCTTGCATATTGATATGATGCTGAACAGAGGAAAGCAAACAACTGAGGGTCTTAGTGTCTGTCTATCACTTTATAAAGTCTTTGAGACCCTAGATTGATGGCATGCTTTCATCTTAAAACTTAACAACTGTTTCTTAATGCGTGCTATTTATGATAATATCCATAAAAGTAAATAAAATAGTTATTAGTTGAGTAACTATCTGACTGAAATTTTCAAAAGACTACAGTGTCCAGGGCAAAACTGTTTGACTTTAAGATGACTTTTGACAAACTATTTGCTTAAGTCTCAAGGTTAGATGAAGATTTAAAGGGCAAATTAGTTTCTCATTAGACAATTAGTACACATATTGTTTTGTAATGTTGGTTGCCAACTCCATGGCATATCCAGAGTCTCCCCTCTTTGACCTTGGGTTCTCTCTTACCAACTTTCCTATTCCTTCCAGCCTTTTTGCCCCTGCCCCTAGGCTAACATGCCCATTTAGTCTCATTTTCCTTCAACAGACTGTCTAACCTTTGGCTGAAGGGCAATCATCAGGAGTGAAAAGGAAGTCTAGGGGCCATATTCTTTAGTTTTCTCCAATTCTGACCGATTAGTGATTCCAGTCTTTTCTCTTTCTCTTTTTGTCTTTTTTAAAAATTTTTATTATTGTGATTGAGTGAAAGTTTACGGTACAATTAAAACCAGCATGCCCGTCAATCAGCAGCTCCCTCTGCTCCCCTTGCCTGGTGACAGCACACTTCCCTTTCCATTGCACAAATGTCATATCCTCTCAAGAATCTCCACCCCTCACCATTCCGCCCTCCTCTCTACCCTTTCCACTCCCCTCTAGTAAGAAGCCAGTAGGGTGACATCCTATAGATGCATAGAACCATAAATTGTACACATGATGTTGTCACTTTGTTCCCAGGTCCAAACTATTCCTATGTGAAGAGTTGAACTCATGGATGATCTATGACCAGGGGTAGCATCAGGTCTAAGAGTCATGCTCCCATGGGAACCCCCAAGCCTTCAGACCATCAATTGCTGTCTTTTAGTTAAGTTCTTAGGGTAGATTCCTTTTTTTTCGTGTTGCTAATGAGACTCAACATTGTGAGCCCCATCACGGCTGTCACTGGTGGTGGCCAGACACCACCTGGTTCTTCTGGTCACATGTTGATATAGTAACCCATTTACATGAGTCTTTCTGTCTTCTGGGCTCTTTTTCCCTCATGTCACTGTTGTCCTTGGTGATCATCTGTTCTAGCTGATTTGGGACAATTTGATGTACCTCAGAGGGCAGCTTGCTAGCTTTTAAGACCCCAGATGCCACTCACCAATATGAGGTGCAGAAAACTCTCTCAGCAATAGGCTCAGTATGCCAGTTGGCCTCAATGTACCCCGAAAGTATGGTCCCCAAGCCCCCTCTCCTCCTACTCTATCTTTGCATATTGGGTTAAGATTGGAAGAGTTTTCAGGTTATATTGAAGTCAAGTAAAACTGATCCTCTTTCTAATGTGTGCTGTCACTATTTTCACCCAACCAAATTTCTATCATGTATCTAATCTATAACCAGTCCTCTCCCTCTCTATGTCCCATACCTTGCAGTCATCAAAGAGTCTTTTCTTCTGAACAAGAGACTGTTTTTAAGTCCTTACAGTAGGGGTCTCACACAGTATTTGTCCTTGTGGTGCTGCCTGATTTCACTCAACATAATGTCTTCCATTTGAAACCAGGTTGTGAGATGCTTCCTGAAATCATCATTGTTTTTTTATCATTGCGTAGTGTTCCACTGAGCACATATATCACAGTTCGTCTATCCATTCATCTGCTGCTGGGCATCTGGGTTGATTCAAACTTTTTGCTACTGTGAACTGTGTTGCAATAAACATTTGTGTGAGTGTGTCTGTTCATGTGACTGCCACTGACTCTGTAGGATATATTCTAAGCAGTGGAATTATTGGGTCAAATGGTCTATCTATTTCCAGCTTTTTAAGGAAGTTTGAGATTGCTTTCCAAAGAGGCTATAGCACTTTGAAACCCCACCAACAGTGTAGGAGGGTTCCCGTTTCTTCACAGCATCTTCAGCATTTGTTGTTTTGTGTTTTTTGAGTCATGGTCAAACTTGTTGGGGTGAGGTGGTATCTCATTGCAGTTTTGATTTGGATTTTTTTAATAGCTAATGATCGTGAGCATTTCTACATGTGTCTTTTGGCTGACTGGATATCCTCTTTGGTGAAGTGTCTATGTATCTCCTTTGCCCAATGGTTAATTGGATTATTTACCCTTTTCTTGTTGATATTTTGCAGTACCTTGTAGGTTATGGAGATTAGATGTCAATGTGATATATAGTTGCCAAATATTGTTCCCATTCTGTAGATGGTTTTTTAATTCTTTTGATAAAGTCATTAGATGAGCAAAATTGTTTGATTCCTGGTAATTCTCAATCATCTATTTTCTCTTCTGTTGATCGTGCTTGGCCTGTCAGATTCTGAAGTCTGTCCAAGTTGTATACTAAGACTTCCATTGTTGATCCTCTATTTTTCTTGCATGATCTTTATCGTTTTAGGTTTGATGTTTAGGCCTTTTATCCAGTTAGAGTTGTGTTTTGTGTACGGTGTGAGATATGGGTCTTGTTTCAGTTTTTGGCAGATGGATATCCAAATGTTCCCAGCACAATTTGTTAAAGAGAGTTTTTTCCACAGTTTACAGTCTTAGGGCCTGTGTCAAATATGAACTGTTCATATGAATATGCTGGCATCTGTGGGATCTCAACTCTGTTCCGTTGGTCTCTATGTGTCTTTTTGTACCATTACTAGGCTGTTTTTGCTACTGTGGCAGTGTAATAGGTTCTAAAGTAGGGTAGTCAGAGGCCTCCTAGTGTGCTCTTCTTCAGTAGTGCTTTGCTTATCTGGAATTTCTTCCCTTTCCAAACAATGTTGGAGATGTTTCTCCACCTCATTAAAAAAAAGTCACTGGAATTTGTATTGGAATGGCATTGTATATGTAGATGGCTTTTGGGAAAATAGACATTTTCACAATGTTAAATATTCGTATCAATGAACAGGGTAGGTTTTTCCATTTATGTATCTCTTAGTTTCTTGCAGTATGTGTTGTTCACTTTGTATAGCTCTCATTTCTCTAGTTAGACTGATTCCTAGGTTTTTTCTCTTCTTGGAGACTATAGCAAATGGTATTGATTTAGTGATTTCTTCTTTAATTATATTTTTGTTGACATAAAGGAATCCTACTGATTTACTTATGCTTATCTTGTATCCTGATAAGTTTGTCGAACTTTTCTGTTAGTTTGAGTAGTTTACTTATGGATTCTTTAGGATTCTCTGAGTAAACAATCATGCCATCTGCAAATAAGGAGATTTTGACTTCTTCTTTGCCCATGTGGATGCCCTTTATTTCTTGGTCTTGTCTAATTGCTCTGGCCAGAACTTCTAGTAGCTGTTGAATAGGAGAGGTAAGAGTGGGCATTCTTGTTGAGTTCCCATTCTCAAGGAGAATTTTTTCCATCACCGTCCATTCAGGATGATGTAGGTGGTTGGCTTTGCATAGATGGCCCTTATTGCTTTGAGGAATTTGCCTTCTATTCCTATTTTGTTGGAAGTTTTTAGCATCAGTGGGTGTTGGACTTTATGAAATGCCTTTTCTGCATCAATTGACAAAATCAGGTGATTCTTATCTGTTATGTTATGTGTGTGGTCAATCATATTAATTGTTTTTCTGATGTTAAACCAGTCTTGCATCCCAGGTATGAATCCAACTTGGTAGTGTTGCATTATTTTTTTGATATACTTTTGAATTCTACTGGTGATTTTGTTGAAGTTTTTGGATCTAGGTTCATGAGTGATAGTGGTCTGTAATTCTCCTTTTTTGTTGGATCTTTCCCTGGCTTTGGTACCAGGGTTATGTTGGCTTCCAGGAATGAAATTGGCAGTATTCCATTCTTTCCTATTCTGTGAAATTGTCTCAGTAGTGTTGAAGTTAACTATTCTCTAAAAGCTTGGTAGAAGTCTGTAGTGAAGCCATCTGGGCCAGAGCTTTTTTTTGGTTGCTGGTTTTTTGACGACATTTTCAATATCTTCCTTTGTGATGGATACATTGTTCTGCTTCTGCTTGTGATGTTTTTGGCAGGTTGTATGCATCTAGGAATTTGTTCATTTCCTCTTGGTTCTCTAATCTGTTACAGCATAGTCTTTCATAGTATTCTGTTATGATACTTTTGATTTCTGATAGGTCTGTTGTGATTTCTCCCATCTCATTTTGTATTTCGGTTATTTGGTTCCTTTCGGATCTGACTCGATGGCACTTGGCTGGCTTCCTGTTTTTCTTTAGTAAGTTTAGGCAGTGGTTTTTCAATTTTGTTGATCTTTTCATAAAACCAGTTTTGGGTCTTATAAATTTTTTCAATTGTTCTTCTGTTGTCTAATTTGTTTAGTTCTGCTCTAATCTTTACGATCTGTTTTATTTTGGTGCCTGAGGGGTTCTTCTGTTGCTCTCTTTCTACTTGTTCAAGCTGTAAGGTTAATTCTTTGGTTTAGGTCCTTTCTTCCTTCTGTTTGTGTGCATTTATAGAGATAAATTGACCCCTGAATGATGCTCTGGCTGTATCCCATAGGTTTTGGTAGCAAGTGTTTTGATTCTCAGTTGAATCCATAGATTTCTTTCTTTTTTTTTTATTATCACCATGAATTTCTTGAATTCATCCTTGATTTCTTCCATAACCCATGGCTTTTTGAGCAAGGCGCTGTTCAGTTTCCATGAATGTCAGTTTCTATTTATGTTTTTTTCTGATATTGAGTTTGACTTTCATGGTCTGAGAAGATGCTTTGCAATAATTCAGTGGTTTGGATTTTGTTGAGATTTGCTTTATGTCCTAACACATTGTCTATTCTGGAGAATGTTCCACATGCACTAGAGAAGAAGGTGTAGTTATCTGTTGATAGATAAAAAGTTCTGTATATGCTGATGAGGTCTAATTGGTTAACTGTGTCAATAAGATCTTCCATTAAAAGATGGTGGAGTAAACAGATATCTCCTCATTTCCCTCTGAGAACTAAGGCCTGGATGATATTTGTATGGAGCACTGAACATCTGGGGAGCCTTAGGGCCTAGCATATTTGACCTGGCACCAGTATCAGACTAATATTCCTGTCTCAAAAATGATCCAGTAGCTGTCTGACCTCTGCTACTTCTGTTTTATTGTATCAGAGAACTACAGCTTCTGCAAATGGCCGGTAATGTGCTTTCATCATCAGCTTGCAGGTGGAGTCTGCTGTTCCTGACTGCCTGTTCAGAGCAGCCCATTGGACAGCTCCCAGCTCCCGGTTCAGCACCTGGACAGCTCCCTGCATAGAAGTGCAGTTTGCATTTAAGACTGAGAGGCCTAGTTGCTTGGAGATCTGTCTGTTGAGAGGCCTGGCTTCTTTTCCTCCCTCTCTTCTCTGACTCACATTGTAGAGATGGCTGACAGCCCCCAGTTTCTCCATAACCAGAGCAGCCTCTTTGCTACCCAATAAGAAGAATCTTCCACTCTCAAGAGTCCACCTAGGGCAAATCACGAGAGTATTAGAGACAGGCAACCAACAATTCTATTAGATCCAATACCAAAGAAATCAAACAGTATCTAGATGGCATGCAGACAGCAGACCATAGTTAATCATTTAAAGAGACAGTCTTCAAGTGCTCCAGAAAATTCTCTAAATAAAGATTCAAAAAATTTCCCAGATGAAGAAGGCTTTCTGTATCTATCAGAGGTTGAATACAAAACATTTATATGTAGAACCCTCCGAGAGATTAAACAAAATGCAATAGAACAAAATGAAAAATTTGGTAAGCTATTTGAACTGATAGAACATCAACGACCTGAAATACATCAGATTAGTAACAAAATTACAGAATTAAATAATTCTATCCAAAGCCAAAAGAGTAACTGACACCAGCATTTATGAGGTGAAATCAGAGAAAAGAAATGAGAAAAATGAAGAAGTGTTAAGAAACACAAGGAACTCCAGGAAGAAGAATAATTTACATTTAATTGGAGTACCTGAACAAGGGTGGATTAATGACAATATAGACATTATGCTGTAGAGATGCTGACAGAAAACTTTCCTGAGATTATGAGCCAAGAGAACATAGGTATCCAAGATGTTTATCAAACACCACAAAGGTAGACTCAAAAAGAAAGATACCAAGGCATATTATAATCAGGTTTAATAAGCTAAAACATAAACAGATGCTTCAGAAGGCAGTAAGGCTCAAAGCAAAACTAACACTCCAAGGGAAACCCTATAGGTGTTTATTCAACTTTTCTGCCAAAATAATGCTGGCTAGAAAACAGTGGGCAGACATATTCAAAGCCCTGAATGAGAAAAACTTCCATCCTAGAATTATTTATTCTGAAAAATTGTCTATCAAATATAATGATGAAATTAAGACTTGAAAATAATGAGAAATTTAGAGACTTCATAAAAACTAAACCAAAATTACATGAAATATTGAAAGAAGTTTTTCCCTAAAAGTACATTTTAGGTGACAATTCAGGACACTACATCCAAATTTCTAATCAGTTAAGGAAGCCACAAAACTTGAACAAAGCTGCAGTATTATAATAAAGGAATCCATACTCATCATGACAACTATAATACCATCACGTTAAAAGAGTTATACACTACAGTAGTTACAGCTGTTTTAGATGCAGAGGAAGTTTCAGAGTTATGAAGTAGTTAAAATTGGGTTTAGTCTTAGTATGTTAAGGGGGATAATACAGGTACCCATAAAGAAAATTAACAATGCATTGTATCAAAATAGAAATGCAATACAGGAGTCTAAACGAAAATAAAACCAACACTGAAAGAACAACCCATAAAGAAGAATGACCCAGAACAGAACATTAACAGCAATATAGAAAACATCAACACAAAAGTAATTACATCAAAATGATGACATTATGCACATACCTATCAATAATTACATTGAAGGTACATGGATTGAACACTCCAGTAAAGAGAAAGGGAGTGGCATCTTGGATTGAAAGACATGACCCATCTCTACGTTGCTTACAAGAAACACACCTTAAACTTAAAGATATGAACAAATCAAGAATTAAGGGTTGGAATAATATATCCCTCAAGCTAACAATACACAAAGAAGAGCAAGTGTGGCATACTAATCTCAGATAAAATAGATTTTAATGTAAAATCCACTCTTGGGGACAATGATGGTTACGATTTATTGCTGAAAGGTTTAGTACTCATGCAGAACTTAACAGTATTAAAATTTATGCATCCAATACCAGAGCACCTAAATACATTGAACAAATACTGACAACATTGAAAAATGAGATAGATTATTTCACAATAATAGTTGGAGACTTCAACACTCTGCTTTCAGTTATAGACAGATCATGAAGAAAAACCTCAGTAAAGATACAGAAGATCTTATTGCAGCAATCAACCAACTTGACCTTGTCAACATATACAGATCTTTTCATCCATCAGCAGATAAGTACACCTTCTTCTGCAATACACATGGAACATTCTCCAGAATAGATGATGTGTTAGGCCATAAAGCAATTTTCTATAAAATTCAAACCATTGATTTACTGCAAAGTACTTTCTCAGACCATAGAGCTATAAAAGTTGAAATCAGTAACAGAAAATCTATAGGTAGAAATTCAAACTTATTGAAACTCAGCAACACTGTGCTCAAAAAGCCTTGGGTTATAGAAGAAATTAAGGACAAAACAAAGAAATTTGTGAATTCAAATGAGAATGAAAACACATCTTACCAGAATTTATGGAACACAGCTAAAGCAGTGCTCAGAGGTCAGTTTATGTCTATAACTGCCCACATCTGGAAAGAACAAAGAGCCCAAATTACAGAATTAACCTTACTGCTTGAGCAAGTAGAAAGAAAGTAACAGAACTCCTCAGGCACCAGAAAAAAACAGATTATAAAGATTAGAGCAGAACTAAATGAATTAGAGAATAGAAAAATAATTGAAAAAATTAACAAAACCAAAAGATGGTTCTTTGAAAAGATCAACAAAATTGATAAACCGTTGGCTAAACTTACAAAAGAAAAATAGCAGAAAATACAAATAACGCAATTAAGAAATGAAATGAGAGAAGTTACAACAGACCCAGCTGAAATAAAAAATATCCTAACAGAATACTATGAAAGGCTGTACTCTAACATGTTTGAAAACCTAGGGGAAATGGACAAATTTCTAAATTCATATCGTTCACCAAGATTATCACAAGGAGAAATAGATCAGCTTAATGCATCTATCACAAAGGAAGATATTGAGGAAGTCATCAAAAATCTACCAACCAAAAAAATTCCTGGCCCAGATGGTTTCACCAGAGAATTCTGTCAAATATTTAGAGAAGAGTTAACTCCAACACCATTGAGGCTATTTCACACCATATAAAAGGATGGAATACTCCCAAATTCATTCTATGAAGCCAGCATAACCTTGATATCAAAACCAGAAAAAGATCCCCCCAAAAGAAAATTGCAGACCAATATCACTCATGAACCTAGACTGAAAAATCTTCAACAAAATTCTAGCCAATAGAATTCAACAGCATTTATAAAAAAAAATCATTCATCATAATCAAGCTGGTTTCATTCCAGGGATGCAAGGTTGATTGAACATCAGAAAAATAAATAATGTAGTTAACCACATACATAACACAAAAGAGAAGAATCACCTGATTTTACCAATTGATGCTGAAAAGGCATTTGACAAAGTTCAATGCCCATTCATGCTCAAAACTCTCAGAAAAATAGGAATAAAGGGGAAATTCATCAATGTAATAAGCAGCATCTATGCAAAGCCAACTGGTTTCATCATTCTGAATGGTGAAAGACTGAAAGAATTCCCTTTGAGAATGGCAGCTGGACAAGGACTCCACTCTCACCACTTCTGTTCAACATTGTGCTAGAAATTCTAGCCAGAGCAATTAGACAAGGCAAAGAAATAAAGAGCATCTGTATTGGCAATAAAGAAGTAAAAATATCCCTCTTTGCAGATGATATGATTGTTTATACAGAGAATCCAAAGGAATCTGTAAGTAAACTATTGGAACTAATAGAGCAGTTCAGCAAAGTATTGGATACAAGATAAACATAGGTAAATCAGTAGGATTCCTTTATACTGACAGTGAGATTATTAAAGATGAAATCACCAAATCAATTCCATTTACTATAGCCCTCAACAAGATAAAATACCTAGGAATAAATCTAACTAGAGAAATAAGAGATCTTTACAAAGGGAACCATAAGACCTTACTACAAAAAACTAAGAGAGACTTACTCTGCCCTGCTCATGGATAGGAAGACTCAACATAGTGAAAATCTCTATTTTGGCCAAAACAGTCTGCTTACATAATGCAATCCCAATACAAATCCCAGTGACATATTTAATGAGATGGAAAAACAAATCTCCAACTTTGTTTGGAGAGGGAAAAAGCCCTGGATAAGTAAAGCACTACTGAAGAAGAAGAACAAACTGGGAGGTCTCTCACTACCTGACTTTAGAACCTATTACACTGCCAGTTGGCAAAACAGCCTGGCACTGGTACAAAAGGAGACATGTAGACCAATGGAACAGAGTAGAGACCTCAGAGACATGCCATCTTCCTATGAACATCTGATATTGGACAAAGGCCCTAAGATTTTAAACTGGAGTAAGAACAGTCTCTTTAAAAAACGGTGCTGGCAAAATTGGATATCCATCTACAAAAAATTGAAACAAGACCCATGTCTCACACTTTATACAAAAACGAACTCAATTTGGATAAAAGACCTAAATGTAAAATCTAAAACGATAAAGCTCATCCAAGATAAAATAGGATCAACACTGGAAGATTTAATACACAATGTAGACAGACTTCAAAATCTGACAAAAAAAGCACATTCATCAGAAGAGAAAATAGATAAATTGAAATTACTGAGAATCAAACACTTCTGCTGATCCAAAGACTTCATCAAAAGAATTAAAAGACCACCTACAGAATGGGGAAAAATATTTGGCAACTCTAAGTCAGACCGACGTCTGATCTCCATAATCTATCAGGTATTACAAAATATCAACAAGAGAAGGATAAATAATCCAATCAAGCGATGGGTGAAAGAGATGGACAGACACTTCTCTAAAGAGGATATCCAGGCAGTCGAAAGACACAGGCAGAATTGCTCATGATCATTAGCTATTAAAGAAATTCAAATCAAAACTACAATGAGAGATCATCTCACTCCAACAAAGTTGGCCATGACCCAAAAATCACAGAACAATAAATGCTGGAGAGGCTGTGGAGAAATTGGAACTCTCCTACACTGCTGGTGGGATTGCAACATAGTACAACCTCTTTAGAAAACAGTCTGGTGCTTCCTTAAAAAGCTGGAGATAGATATACCATTTAATCCTGTAATTCCACTGCTCAGAATTTATCCTTCAGAACAAAAGTTATCACACAAAGAGACAAATGTACACGAATGCTTGTTGCTGCGCAGTCCACAATAGCAAAAAGTTGGAATCAACTCTGATGTCCATCAACAGATGAATGGATGAGCAAACTATGGTACGTATACTCAGTGGACCACTATTCTATCATAAAAAAACAACGACAATTTTAGAAAACATCTCATAACATGGTCTCATTTGAAAGAGATCATGCTGAGTGAAATCATTGTGTCAAAAGGACAAATTTTGTATGAGACCTCTGTTATAAAGACTTACCAAGAGAATTATCCACAGAAGAAAAGAGTGTGTTGGCTACATAGGTGGGTGGGGGCTGAGAGTTTATCATAGATTAGTTAACTGATAGATATGAGAAATTTTATCATTGTGTTGTAATTAATAAAAAATAATTAAAAAAATAAGATCTATGTCTTTATTGAGTTTTTTTTTATAGAAGATCTGTCCAATACTAAAAGTGTTGTGCTGAAGTTTCCCACTATTGTAGTGGAGTGATCGATATCATTTTTTTATGTAGTCAGTGTTTCTTCTACGTTGAAGATGCTCTGGTGTTTGATGCATACATATTTAATATTGTTAAGTGCTGCTGTGTATTGAACCTTTCAGCAATAGATAGTGACCATCCTTGCAGTATTGCCACATTTGCTCTTCTTTGTATACTGTTATGTTGGTATATATTATTCCATACTTTAATTTTCAATTTGTTCATATCTTTTAGTCTAAGATGAGTTTCTTGTAAGCAACACATAGATGGGTTGTGTCTTTTGATCCAAGACATTTCTTGCTGTTTCTTCAGTGGAGTCTTCAGTCTGTTTACACTCAGTGGAATTATAGATAGGTACATATTTGGTGTTGTCATTTTGATGTATTTATTTTGGTGTTGGTGTTTTCTGTTTTACTTTCAATATTCTGATCTGAGTCATTCTTCTTTATAGCTTGATTTTTCATCCTTTTCAGTGTTGGTTTCATGTTTGTTGAGACTCTTATGTTACATTTCTTGTTTTGATATGCTGCATCTTTATTGTGCTTTGTGCCTACCCATATGATCCTCCTCAATCATCTAAGGTTAAATCCAATTTTAACATCTGCATGGCTTACGGCACTTGGCTGGCTGGCATGGCTTATTAACTTCTCCATCTGGAAGCACTATAACTACTGTAGTATATACCTCTTTTTAATGTAATGGTGTCATAGTTTTCATGATATCATCACTGGATCCTTTCTTTTAATATTACAGCTTTTATTGAGTTTTGTGCCTTCCCTAACTGAGTAGGTTTCTGGATGTCATGTCCTGCATTGCCTCCTTAAATATAGAGTTAACGGCTTCATTTTTCTAATCAAAGAGCTGCTTTCAGTATTTCTTGTAGCTTTGCTTTGGTTTTTACAAAGTCTCTAAGTTTCTGTTTATTTGTAAATGTCTTAATTTCATCCTCATATTTAAAAGACAGTTTTTCAGGATATATAATTCTTGGATGAAAGTCTTTCTCCTTCAAGGCTTTAAATGTGTCATCACACTGCCTCTGTGCCACTGTTGTTTCTGCTACAATGTTTCTGCTGAGAAGTAAGACAAAAGCCAACAGGGCTTCCCTAGGAATGTTAGCTTTGCTTTGAGTCTCTTTGCCTTTAAAAGTTTCTCCCCTGGCTTGGCTGGCCATAAGTTTCATTTTGTTAAGCTTGATTATAATATGTCTCAATGTCTTTATTTTAGGGTCTATTATTTGTGACTTTCAATAAACATCTTGGATATCTATGTTCACTTCTTTGGCAATTTCAGGGAAATTTTCTGTCTGCAACTTAACAACAATACTCTGTCTTCAGGTATCCATCCCAGTTCAGGAACTCCAATTAATTGTAGATTATTCTTCTTGATAGAGTCCCACATATTTCTTAATGCTTCTTCAGTTTTCTTATTTCTTTACTCTGATTTCTCCTCATAAATGCTGATGTCAGTAGTTCTATCTTCAAGGTCAGTAAGTCTAGTTCAGTTCTGCTCTTTCGGGTTTCAATTGAAATGTCTAATTCTGTAAATTTGTTACTGATCTGTCAGATTTCATAATTTCAACGTTCCATCAGTTTCAACAGATTGCTTAATTCTTCATTTTGCTCTACTGCATTTTGTATAATGTCTAAGAGGGCTATCTATATAATTCTTTTGTACTCGCCCTCCAATAATTTTAGAAAGGCTTCATCATCTGGGAAGTTCTTTGATTCTTTATTTTGAGAGTTTTCTGGAGCCGTCAGCATATTTTTTTTTTCAAGTGTTTGGCTGAGGCTAGGGTGTGTTGCTTAATGGACCTCTAGAGGATGTTTAGTTTCTCTGTTGTTGCCTTAACAAGAGCTGAGGTGCAGTTCTAAGAAGTAAGTTGATTATCAGCCACCTCTATGTTCTCCAGTGAGTGGGCCCAATGGAATCTCTGGGGTAGCAGGCTCTGCCTCCTGGCTGGCAAGCACAAGGCTCTACTCATGGAGTCACTGGAGGGCCATCAGCTGACTGTATAATGTGTGTCAGTAAAGGTTGGAAGAGATGCTATTGGGCTGCACACAGTTATTTTTCTGGGCAGTCTTATTTTAAAAGGTAAAAGCTATCTGACCATTTCCAAAATCAGTCAGGCTGTCCAGTGTGGTGATGCTCTCCTTCCTACTGACAATGGAAGTACCATGTTAGCTGTTTTCAGCTGCTGTGATGCAGTTCAAAGTAGGATAGGTTGTTGTCATCTCGATCTGTGCCCCTCCCATAAGGCTCCACTGTGCTAAACACAGCTTTTCTGCTGGAAAAGCACTCCCCAGGTTGGGAGTGCCTGGCAGCCTGGGAATTAGCCCCTGCTTAGGCCTCCGTTTGGTATTTTTGCCTCCCAGTCAAACAAGATGGCATCCCAGTCAAGCTGACCCACCCCCATGAATCAGCAGAATCTATGGGGAGGTGCAAGGAAGAGAGGGAAGGGGCTGTGATGCTCTGGGTCCAGAGCTGGGGTCTCAAAAGTAGCTATTCCATCTGCTATTTGCTTTAGAACTGTGGGTCTGCATAGCTGCTGGTTAAGTCCATCCCCTGCTAGCCAACTAACAAAAAGTAAAAAAAGTTAAAAGTGCCAGTTACCTTCAGTCCACAGTAGCCAGATGGTTCAACCAGAGTAGGGTTTGGCAAAAGACAAGTAGCCCATTTTGTGGCACGTAGTCAAAACTGACAGCCTTATGCTGCAGCCTAGGGTTCACTGGATGTCCAGAAAGCTCAATTTAATTATCAATCTAGGCCCTAGTTTTCAGAGGGAATTAAGGAAATGTGTGTCTAGTCCACCATCTTGACTCCACTCCTCCACATTTTTTCCTGGTCTTTTTTCTTATACATGAATTAAATTTTGCTTTGTAGCATCTGGGATCCTGTGTTGTGATCCCAGTCAAAGCAGTCAGTGGTGGCAACCTAGTGCTGTCAAGTCTGATTCCAACCCACAGTGATATCATAAGACAGAGTAAAATTGTCTCATAGAGTTTCCAAGGAGTACCTCATAGATTTGAACTGCTGACCTTCTGGTTAGCAGCCATAGCATTTTCCTACTATGCCACCAGGGTTGAGCACTGCCTAGTTGTGCTGGACTCAGTCTTGGGGAAGTAGTGGTACTTGTGATCCATTAGTCCTTTGGACTAATCTTTCCTTTGTGTATCTGGCTTTCTTCATTCTGCATTACTACAAGTGTTGCTCACAAGCTTTTAAGACCCAAGGCAGTTGTCATCAAAATAGTATGGAGAACATTGTATTTATAAGCTATGTTATGTCTCAGCTTATATTTAAAGATCAGAATACTGGTGTGAGATTTTTGAAGCATCTGATTACTGATATAGAAACTATCTAATGACCACTTGTTAAACACCATGCAAAGTTTACAGTTTCACTAACAGACGAGAAAACAGAGGCTAAAAAGTTTGCAACTTGTCAAAGATCATAGTAGCAAACTAATACAGAACTAGTCTTGAATTCATCTCATCCTCCAATCATACTACAACTCTGCCTGGAAAAAGTTGATAAACAAAGAAACAAAAAACAAACAAAAAACAAATCTACCACTGTTCAGTTGATTTTGACTCATAGCAACTCGACAGGACAGAGTAGACTTGATCGACAGCAAGTGGACTTGCTCCTTCAAAAGAAGACTTTAATCTTTATGGTGGCACACAACTATCTTTCTCCCTTGAAGCAACTGGTGAGTTAGAACCTTTTGGTTAGCAGGCATGGCTTTAACCATTATGCCCCCAGGATTCCTTCACAAACTGCAGTTGTATATAACAAAAAACCAATCCCACTGCCATTGAGTCAATTCTGACTCATAGCAACTCTATAGATAGAGAAGCCCTGCCCCATAGAATTTCCAAGGAGCACCTGGCACATTTGAGCTGCCTATCTTTTGGTTAACAGACATAGCACTTAACCACAATGCCACCAGGGTTTCCACAGTTGTATATAATTATTAAAAAGTCTTAACTCATAATCCACCAACAAAAATGCTTAGTATTTAGTTTGCCTTTCAGACAGAAATAATATTTCCTCTTTGGAAATGTATAGACTTCTCCATAAAATCTATGGAAATCTATGAGGCAGTTATACTCTGTCATATAGAGTCATGATGAGTCAGAATCAACTTGACAACAGACATCAACAACTATAAGACCTCATGCATAACAGGAAACATTGATAGGTCAGCATTCAAAGCTTGCTTTTCAAGCTGTAAATGTGTAAAACAGGAAGACTTAATGAAAGCACAGGTAAAAAATTAGTTCATACCATAAACAATTTCTGCTATAGGAAGAAAATCACTCTGTCAGATTATGTATTACAAGGAATACTTTTTAAAAAGTATTTTTACTGTAGGAAACAGAGTGGCCAGGTCACCCGTACAGTGGAGATGTGTCCTCCCAGCTCCCTGCCTCAGCCTTGAATTGGTGGAAGGATCCAATTGCTGTTTCTGCAAAGGCAAAGAAATGCCAGCTAAGAATGTCTTCCAGACAAGTCCTAATACATGGTGTCAGCTCTTGAGCACTTACGGGGAATTTCTCAGAAAGAGTCAATGGAGGTCTCAGAACTTTGGCACTTTTACCTAGTTCTCAAGTCCCTATTGTGGAAACCACAAATATAAATGCATTAAAGTCTTAAGTATACTGAAAATCATTTATCTAGTAACTTTCTAATACTGCTTGAAATAATGCAAAATTAAAGGTTGTAGAAGTCCATGAAAATTATTCTCTTATGAATATTTTTCATTGAAAGCTACAGTTAAAATATTATATGTGGAAATAAAAAGAATGTTATTTTTAAAAATAAATATAACTACTGTGAGAAAATCCGTCATTTCTAATCAGCAGGAACTTTGAGAGGGTGGGTTTTACACTATAAATATCTGAAAAGATCTGTGATAACGTAACATACCCCCACCTTACTCCTCCTTTGCAGATGACAGCTATTGCCGGGAGAAAACTTATCTTAATCTTCATTAATCTCTAATTTCTGAAACACTAAGGAAAAAGTTAGGAAAAATATACTATTTTTTTAATTTTTTTATTTTTATTTAACATAACTGAGTGAAAATGTACATTCACATATAAATTTACATGCCCACCTATATGCAGCTTCCACTGCTCTCCCTGTCCATGACTGCACACTATTCCTCTCTGCTCCATACATGTCTCATCCTCCCAACAACCTCCTTTCCCCTCCTCTCCATCCACTACCCTTCCTCCAGCCAGAGGTCAGCAAGATGGTATCCTGTAGATGTATAGAACCACAAAGTGCTTCCAATATATGGTCGCTCTGCATTGCCAAGTCCAATCCATTCCTGTCCAAAGAGTGAACATTTGGTATAATTTATGGGAAAGGGCAGTATCAGGGCTGGGGGCCATGCTCTCAGAGGAACCCCCAAACCACTGGACCATCAACTGAGGTCTTTTAGTGGACATCTCATGATGCCCCACTTTTTATTCTTGTGTTGCCAGTGGGACTCCTCTCTGTGAGCTCCATTGTGGCTATCACTGGTGGTGGCCAGGCACCATCCGGTTCTTCCGGTCTCAAGTCGATGTAGGCACCCCCTCTTGTGGGTCTCTCTGTCTTCTCAATTGTCTTTACCGCATGTCATTTTGGTCTTCGGTGAGCATCCGTTCCTGCTGAGTTGGGAACATTTGCTGTGTCCTCGGATGGCAGCTTGGCAGCTTTTAAGACCCCAAATGCCACTCACCAATGTGGGGTGCAAAGAGCTCTCTTAGCAAAATGCTAGTTGTGCCAGTTGGCCTGGAATTCGCCTAAGAGCATGGTCCCCTGCCCCCTAACCCAGCTACTCTGTCCTTGCAGTATTGAGTCAAGATGGAAGGAGTACTCAAGTTATGCTGAAGTCCACTTAATGTTCTTGTTTCTAATGTGTGCTATCACCGCTTACTCCCAACTAGATTTCTAGTAACTATCTAAACTAAATCCTCCCCCCCACCCTCCCTTGCTCCCCTCCCTTGCAGCTGTCAAAGAGTCTTTTCTTCTATACACAAGTCTGCTTTTGAGGTCTTATCGTAGAGGTCTCATACAGCATTTGTCCCTTTGTCGCTGACTACTTCCACTCAACATAATGTCTTCCAGTTGAAACCAGGCTAGATGTTTCCTGGAATCATCGTTATTCTTTATCATTGCGTAGTACTCGATTGAGTATGTGTACCATAGTTTACCTATCCATTCTTCTATTGTTGGGCATCTGGGTTGATTCCATCTTTTTGCTATCATGGACCGTGCTGCGGTAAACATTCTGCTGCATGTGTCCATTGGTGTGAAAGGCCTTGATTCTGTAGGATATATTCCAAGTAGTGGAATTACTGGATCAAATGGTATGAGCCAAGCCAAGTGCCGTCGAGTCGGATCCGACTCATGGCGACCCTAGGGGCCAGGATAGAACTAACGATATCCATTTTTTTAAGGAAGCGCCAGATTTCCTCGCAAAGAGGCTGGGCCATTTTGCAACCCCACCAACAGTGTAGGAGGGTTCCACTTTCTCCACAGCCTCTCCAGCATTTGTTGTTTTGTGTTTTCTGGATCATGGCCAATCTTCTTGGGGTGAGATGGTATCTCATTGTTGTCTTGATTTGAATTTCTTTAATAACTAAAGATCGTGAACATGTCTGCATGTGTTTTTTGGCTGCCTGGATCTCCTCTTTAGTGAAGTGTCTGTCCATCTCCTTTGCCCATCGCTTAATTGGATGGTTTATCTTCTTCTTATTGATATTTTGTAGTATCTTATAGATTATGGAGATAGGCGTCGATCTGACATAGAGTTGCCAAATATTTTTTCCCACTCTGTGGGTGTTCTTTTAATTCTATTAATAAAGTCTTTGGATGAGCAAAAGTGTTTGATTCTTAATAGTTCCCATGTATCTACTTTCTCTTCTGTTGATTGAGGTTTCTTTGACAGATTTTGGAGTCTGTCCTCATTGTGTATTAACACTTCCATTGTTGTTCCTAACTTTTCTTGGATGAGCTTTATCGTTTTAGGTTTGATATTTAGGTCTTTTATCCAGTTGGAGTTGGTTTTGGTATAACGTGTAAGATATGGATCTTGATTCAGTTTATTGCAGATGGCTAACCAATTTTGCCAGCACCATTTGTTGAAGAGACTGTTTTTACCCCAGTTTAATGTCTTAGAGCCTTTGTCGAATATCAACTGTTCATAGGCAGATGGTTTCATCTCTGGGGTCTCAATTCTGTTCCATTGATCAGTCTGTCTGTTCTTGTACCAGTACCAGGCTGTTTTGACCACTGTGGCAGTATAGTATGTTCTGAGGTCGGGTAATGAGAGGCCTCCCAGTGTGTTCTTCTTCTTTAGTAGTACCTTACTTATCCGAGGCTTCTTCCCTGGTGATTTGCTTCTCCATCTCATTAAAAAATGATGCTGGAACTCGTATTGGGATTGCATTATATAAATAAATTGCTTTGGGTAAAATAGACATTTTCACAATGTTAAGTCTTCCTATCCATGGGCAGGGTAGGTTTTTCCATTTATCTAAGTCTCTTTTAGTTTCTTGTAGTAAGGGCTTGTAGTTCTCCTTGTAAAGGTCTGCTGTTTCTCTGGTTAGATTAATTCCTAGGTACTTTATCTTCTTAGGGGCTATCGTGAATTGTATTGATTTGATAATTTCCTCCTTAACAGTCTCGTTGTTGGTATAAAGGAATCCTACTGATTTATTTATGTTTATCTTGTATCCTGAGACTTTGCTGAGCTCTTCTATCAGATCGAGTACCTTACTTATAGATTCCTTTGGGTTGTCTGCATATACAATCATGTCATCTACAAACAGGGAGATTTTAACTTCTTCTTTGCAGATGCAGATGCCCTTTATTTCTTTGTCTTGTTTAATTGCTCTGGCTAGAACTTCTAGCACAATGTTGAAGAGGAGAGGTGAGGGTGGGCATCCTTATCTAGTTCTTGATCTCAAGGGAAAGTCTTTCAGTCTCTCTCCATTCAGGATGATGTGGGCAACTGGCTTTGTATAAATGGCCCTTATTGTGTTGAGGAATTTGTCATCTATGCCCATTTTGCTAAGAGTTTTTAGCATGAATGGGTGTTGGACTTTATCAAATGCCTTTTCTACATCAATAGACAAAATCAGGTGACCCTTGTCTTTTGTGTTTTTATGTGGTTTATCACATTAATTGTTTTCCTGATGTTGAACCAGCCTTGCATCCCTGCTATGAATCCTACTTGGTCATGATGGATTATTTTCTTGTTATGTTGTTGTATTCTGTTGGCAAGAATTTTGTTGAAGATTTTTGCATCTAGGTTCATGAGTGATATCGGTCTGTAGTTCTCTGTCTTTGTTGGGTCTTTCCCTGGTTTAGGTATCAGGGTTATGCTGGCTTCATAGAATGAGTTTGGGAGTACTCCATCCCTTTCTATACTGTGAAATAGTCTCAGTAGTATTGCGGATAACTCTTCTCTAAATGCTTGGTAGAATTCTGCCGTGAAGCCATCTGGGCCCGGACTTTTTTTGGTTGGCAGTGTTTTGATGACCTTTTCAATCTCTTCCTTTGTGATGGGTTTATTAAGTTGTTCTGCCTCATGTTGTGATAATTTGGGTAGGTGGTACGAGTCAAGGAATTGGTCCATTTCCCCTAGGTTTTCAAATTTGTTAGAGTACAGTCTTTCATAGTATTCTGTTATGATATTTTTGATTTCTGTTGCATCTGTGGTGACAACTCCCCTCTCATTTCTAATTTGGGTTATTTGTTTCCTTTCCTGCTTTTCTTTAGTAAGTTCAGCCAGTGGTTTATCAATTTTGTTGATCTTTTCAAAAAACCAGCTTTTGGCCTTTTTAATTTTTCAATTGTTTTTCTGTTCTCTAATTCATTTAGTTCTACTCTAACCTTTATGATCTCCTTTCTTCCGGTGCCCGAGGGGTTCCTCTGTTGTTCTCTTTCTACTTGTTCAAGCTGTAGAGTTAGTTCCTTGATTTGGTTTCTTCCTTCCAGATGTGTGCAGTTATGGAGATAAACAGACCTCTGAGCACTGCTTTGTCTGTATCCCATAGGTTCTGGTAGGAAGTGTTTTCGTTTTCATTGGAATCCATGAATTTCTTTAATTCATCCTTGATTTCCTCTATAACCCATGTTTTTTTGATCAACATGTTGTTCAGTTTCCAAAAGTTCCACTTTCTATCTCTGTTTTTTCTGCTATTGATTTCCACTTTGATGGCTTTATGATCTGAGAAGATCCTTTGCAGTAATTCAATGGTATGGATTCTCTTGAGCATTGCATTATAGCCTATCACGTGTTCAATTCTGGAGAATGTTCCATGTGCACTGGAGAAGAAGGTGTAGTTGTCTGCTGATGGGTGGAAAGTTCTGTATATATCAATGAGGTTTAGTTGGTTAATTGTGTCAATGAAGTCTTCTGTAATTTTACTGAGCTTTTTTTCTAGATGATCTTTCTAGTGATGAGAGTGAAGTGTTAAAGTCTCTCACTATTATTGTGGAGTCATCTAATTCTCTTTTGAGCGTAGTCAGTGTTTCTTCAACATATATAGGTGCTCTGGCATTAGGTGCATAAATATTTAATATAGTTAAGTCTTGCTTGTGTACTGAACCTTTCAGTAGTAAATAGTGTTCATCTTTGTCCATGATGGTGGATTTGACATTAAAATTGATTTTGTCTGAGATTAGAATTGCCACCCCTGCTCTTCTTTGTTCATTTTCAGCTTGATATATATTCTTCCATCCTTTAATTTTCAGTTTGTTTCTGTCTTTAGGTCTCAAGTGAGTTTCTTGTAGACAACATACGGATGAGTCTTGTCTTTTGATCCAAGATGACACTGGGTGTCTCTTTACTGGAACATTCAGTCCATTCACATTCAATGTAATTATTGATAGCTATGTGTTCACTGCTGCCACTGAGATATGTTTATTTTTATGTTGATGTTTTCTCTGTTGTTCTTATTAGTCTGTTCTGGGACACTCTTTTTTGTGAGTTGATTTTTCACCTTTTTCAGAGCTGGTTTTATAATTGTTGAGACTCGTGTGTTAGATTTCTTGAAATGATATCATACATATTTGTTGTGGTTTACAGTTGCCCCTATGAACCCCCTTAATAAACTATTTATAAACCCAATTTTAATTACTACCAGTCTTGTCGGACTATAACAACTGTAGTACATCCCTCTTTTTATTATGGTGACACCATAGTTTTCATGAAGATCACTGTGTAGTTCTAAAAATAAAGTTAGTGGTTTTGTTCTTCTAAGCCAAAGCCAAGAACTTCTTTCAGTATTTCTTGTAGTTTGGGTTTGGTTTTTACAAAGTCTCTGAGTTCCTGTTTACCTGGGAATGTCTTAATTTCATTTTCGTATTTGAAAGACAGTTTTGCACGCTATATAATTCTTGGTTGGAAGTTCTTCTCCTTCAAGACTTTGAATGTGTCTTGCCACTGTCTCCGTGCCAGCATGGTTTCTGCCGAGAAATCTGACGAGAGTCTACAGTGTTTCCCTCTGAATGTTAGCTTTGCCTTGAGTGTTGCTGCCTTTAAGATTTGCTGCTTATGTTTCATTTTGTTAAGCTTTATTATAATATGTCTTGGAGTCTTTCTTTTGAGATCTATATTGGGTGGTGTACGATATGCATCTGAGATGTCTATATTCTCTTCCTTCATGATTTCTGAGAAGTTTACTTTCAGCAGCTCAGCAACAATACACTCTGTGTTCTCAGATGTCTCACCCTTTTCAGGGACTCCAATTAATTGAAGGTTGTTCCTCTTAATAGAGTCCCACATGCTTCTTAATGTTTCTCCATTTTTCTTTTTTTTTTTTTTTTGTGATTTCTGCTCATAGACGCTGGCATCAGTAGCTCTGTCTTCCAAGTCAGAAATTCTTTTTTCCATTTGTTCCATTCTGTTTTCTTGGCTTTGCATGGAAATTTCTATGTCTTTGATTTTCTTCTTGATCTGTTGGATTTCAGAGTATTGGTGTTCCATCAGATTGAACAACTTGCTTAATTTTTCATTTTGTTCTGCTGCATTTTGTATAAGTTCTAGAAGGGCTCTGTATATAATCAATTTGTATTCACTGCCTGATGCTTTCATAAAAGTTTCTTCATGGAAAACTCCTTGGTTGCTTTGTTTGGGAGCCTTCTGAAGCCATGAGTGATTGCTTGCATGCTACAATTGTCTGTTGCTTTTTGGGTCCCATGTGAGTATATAGAGGCTGGAAGAGGTACTGTGAGGATGGATTGCAAATGTTTCTCTAGGCTGTCTTCAAATGTGAAGCAAAAGGTTTCTGACCAGTTCACAAGTCAGTTAGGTTTTCAGGTGTAGAGGTCCCTCTTCTCATCTGACAAAGTAAATGCCACTATATCCAACCCCAGATGATAACAAACTAGTTCGGAATACAGCAGTGCTACTGCACTGGTGGCCTCTTCTGTTAGGGCCTAGCCTTATCCAACACTGTGTCGAGTACTGCTTTTGTGATAGAAAAGCACTCTCCTGTGGGCAGGCTCTGGCTCCCAAGCTAAGAATTAGGTCCAGCTGTGGCCACCGTATCCAAGATGGCATCCTCCACACAGGTAGCAGACAGAGGGGCTAAAGGTGCCAAGAGGTAGTGATTCCTCTGCTTTTGTTGCAGGGCCCCCAACGTTGGCAGCACTGTGCAATATCACTACTTTTCTGTGGTAGAAGCACTGTCCCGTTTACAGGCACTGACTCCCATGCTAAGAATGAGGTCCTGCTAAAATCTCAGTACCAACATGGCGTCCGGCATCCTGACCGTGGAGCTCCGCACCAACTGCACTGAGGCAGCTGCAAAACGAAAGGCTCAACGTGGCTAGAATAACAGAGTCCGGAGCCTGGCTCTCAGAACATGGGAATTTCGCCTGCCTATCCCCCCAGCAGCGCGTCTGAGTCCAGCCACCAGGCAAGACCCAGCTCCTCCCGCCAGCCGAGACAGTGGAAAAAAAAAGTCAAAATGGTGCGTTTACCTTTCATCCGTGAGATCCGGGGCTAGCCAGGAGCTGGAGTCAGCAAAAGAGAGATTTTTCGCTGAGTGGTATGAAGTCCCAATTAACAGCTCTGTGCTGTGTCCTGAGGCTGATTAGGTGATCAGAAGGCTCTGTTTGATTGTCAATTCAGGTCTTGGTTTCCAGAGGGATATAAGGAGACGTGGGCTTAGTCCGCCATCTTGGCTCCACCCCCCTCGGAAAAATATACTATTTTAGGGAGCTTGCCAGTTTTATGTTTCAGTGGAAAATGTCAATTCTATGAGGTAAAGAAATTTGAAAGCATGGTCATTTAATATTTGTCTTTCATTTACCTGTCATTATTATGATTCATGAGATATCAGAATTGAAATATAGCTGAGTCTAAAATTAAGGAACAAAATTAATTTAAAATTGGATAAATTGGAAGTATTTTTGGTTTTTACAAAAGCTATTTTAGGAGGGAGAATCAAGATGACAGATGAAACACACGTCTCCCTAAATCCCTCTGAAAACCAAGACCTGAACTGATAATTAAACGGAGCCTTCTGGGCATCTAGTGAAACTTAGGACATGGCATAAGGTTGTTAATTTGGACTTCATACCACTGAACATGAAACCTCCTCTCTTTTGCTGACCCTGGTCTTCACGAGAGCTGGCTTTCACAGACCGAAGGTAACTCAGCACTTTTACTTTTTTTCCCCTCTGTCTTAGCCGGTGGGACTTGAGCTGGGACTTGACTAGCAGCTAACTCAGATGCACAGCTGTTGGGATCAGCAGGTGAAATTGCCATAGTTTGAGAGCCCGGCTTGGGACTCTGTGCATCTCAGCAACTTTGGCCTCTCTTTCCGCATGACTTGTACAGAGACAGGTGGCAAATTTGTGGGGGGTGCCATCTTGTTCCATTGGGAGGCAGAGACATCCCTAAGGAGGCTCTAGCTGGGGACCTAGTTCCTAGGCTGGGAGGCAGCACCTGCCTGGAGGATAGTGCTTTCCAGGCAGAAAAGCAGTATTTTACACAGTGTCATGCACAGCTAGGTCTGGGCAAAAGAGACTGTTGACTCTGTGCATCTTGGCAACTTTGGTCTCTCTTTCAACCTCATAGAGTAGCCTATTCTGAGGCAGGGGAAAACTTGTGCAGGACACCATCTTGTTCCACCAGGAGGTGGATATACCCATATCCAGGAGTTGGATTACCTATATAGAGGCCTCAACTGTACCTAAATCTTGGGCTGGGAGGCAGTACCTACCAGGAGCAGAGTGCTTTTCCAACAGAAAAGCAGTACTCTACACAGTTTGATCTACACCTGGGGCCCAGCAGCACAGGCTAGCAGGGCAGTAGCCTTTCTATATTTTGAGCTAGTTTATAACATCTGGGGTTTGATAAAGAGGTGCTTACTTTGTCAGCTGGGAAGAGGGACCTATACACCTGAAAACATGACTGACATTGGAATTTGTCAGATACCTTTTACCTCCCATTTTAAGATGGCCTAGAGAAATAGCTGCAGTCCACCCTCACAGTGTCTTTCCCACCCTCTGTTGATTCACATCATGCCCCAAAAGCAACAAACTCTGGAGAAAACCATAACCAAAAAATCACCCTTGGCTCCATCAAAAATCGTGCAAAAGAATGCACCACAAAGCAACCCAGATGAAGTAACCTTTCTAAAATTATAAGAAGGTGAATACAAAAGGATTATGTGTAGAGCCCTTCTATGCCTTATACAAAATGCAGAAAAGCAAAATGAAAAATTAAGCAAGCTGTTTCATCTGATGGAACACTAGTACTCTGAAATCCAACCAATCAGGAACGAACTCAAGGAGATAGAAACTTCAATTCAGAGCCAGGAAAACAGAATGGAACTAATGGAAAATACACGCTCTGCTTTGGAAAACAGACCTACTGACTCCAGCCTGTATAAGGAGAAATCACAAAAAGGAAAACACACAAAAAAGCATTAAGAAGCATGTGGGCCGCTATCGAGAAGAGCAATCTACAATTAACTGGAGTACCTGAACAGGATGAGACACCTGAGAACACAGAGTCTTGTTGGTGAATTCCTGACAGAAAACTTCCCAGAAATTATGAAATAAGAGAATATAGGTATTCAAAATGCATACCTAATGCCACCCCATGTAGATCTCAAAAGAAAGACTCCAAGATATATTACAATCAAGTTTAACAAAATGAAACATAAGCAGAAACTCTTAAAGGCAGCAGGACTCAAAGCAAAGCTTACATTCAGAGGGATACCCTGTAGGTTTTCTTCACATTTCTCACCAGGAACAATGACGGCACAGAAACAGTGCCATTTCACATCACATTCAAAGACTTGAAGGAGTAGAACTTCCAACCAAGAATTATATATCCTGCGAAACTATCTTTCAAATATGAAAATGAAATTAAGACATTCCCAGATAAACAGAAACTCAGAGACTTTGTCAAAACCAAACCAAAGCTACGAAAAATACTGAAAGAATCTCTTGGCTTAAAGAACAAAACCACTAACTTTATATTTCAGAAGCAAACACAGGACATATCACCCAGAAGACTACCCAGTTAGGGAAAGCTTCAAACTGTATCAAGGATGTAATAGCGAAAGAAATAATCCAGTGATCATATCATGAACTCTATGATGTCATCATATTAAAAAGAGGGATGTAGTACAGTTGTTATAGTCCTTCAGACAGAGAGGAAGTTGATAAGAATGGTAATAATTAAAATTAGATTTATATATAGTTTTTTTAAGGGGGAGTACAGGTGCACCCACAAAGCACAATAAAGATCTAGCATATCAAATCAAGAAATGTGCTACAGGAATCCCAACAACCACAAAACCAACCCTGAAAAAGGTGAAAAATCAACTCACAAAAAGAATGTCTTAGAACAGGTTAATAAGTACAACAAAGAAAATATTAACACAAAAATAAACATATCACAATGGCAGCACTGAACATATACTTGTCAATAATTACATTGAATGTGAACAGACTGAACACTCCAGTAAAGAGACACTGAGTGACTTCTTGGATCAAAAGACACGACCCATCCATACGTTGCCTTCAAGAAACTCACCCTAGACTTAAAGATAGGAACTAAATGAATGTTTATTATTAATGACCCTTGAAGTGGTAGATATTAGAAATTCAAAATATTCACATTTTAATAGAAAAATACCTGTAAGAATGAATGAATTGAAAGAAAAAAGACAAATGATTATAACTGATCCGCATATTTTTGAGAGCAGGGGAACTAAGTTATCTTTGTAGAAGCATGAATTTTTAGACAATTAATGTTATGGTTAAGGTTGTGGGTCAACTTGGTTGGGCCAAGAATCCAAAGATCTAGAGATATGCATGTTAGAGTGGATAGTCAGGTTAGATCTGCAGATCCAAAGGAGTGCCCAGAAGACACAACTTTTATCAGAATGATTAGGAACAAATTTGTCAGAGAGACCCAGCAACCTTGAAGACTGCTTTGATTGCTATTTTATGTGGATCAGTTTTGACAATGAGTATAGCCTAAACTGAACAAAGATACCTAAATATAATAGGGCTGACTGGAACCTGTGGTGGTAGGGCCAAGTGGCAGTACTCAACAGACAAAGACAAGGTGGACATGGTTACCATAATGGACAATGCAGTCAAAGGAGTAATCAGAATAGTCTAACTGATATGAATTTATGGCATTAGCCACTTAGTCATGGTGTCCTTAGGAGCAAAATAGATAAGAAATCTACTAAATATTTACTTGACCTGTACAAATGAAGAATTCTAGACCAAGTAAACTGCAGTCTAATTCAAATCACCAGAATAGAGGGTCATGACACCTCAGTAAATTTCCAAACTTGAGGCAGTTTACAGACCCACAACCATGTGGAAATATAAAAAATAAAGAGAGAGAGTGGGTCCCTTTGGGAAGGACCCCACTATACTGCCCCAAATTTATACTATTAATCTTTCTCCTAGCCTCTGTAAAAGGATCTATGTAATTTTACAAGAGTTATTGTTCATTGTGGAAAAGGAAATAATTATACTTTTTATGGATACTGTTTCTGAACCAGGAGACCCCAAAACATCACTGTGGCCCACCAGTCAGTCAGAGTGGGAGCTATATGGAAGGCAAGTTGATTAATGAGATTTTGTCTCAAGTTCAGTTCACAGTTGCCCCGGTGGGTCCCCAAACTCATCTTGTAATGAGGGCCCCAGATCTAGATTGTGTAACTAGAATAGATATACCTAACAATTGATTGAATTCCGGATCCCTGACAAGTGGCATTAAGGGCTACTGTGGTAGGAAACACACACAAAAAAAGGAAGTCATTAGAACCGCTCCACCATAGTAAACCAAAAACAATACCTTTCTATAGGAACTGCACATATTACTAGAAGAATTGCACATATTACTGGAGGAATTACATATATTCCATATGTTACTTCAAGGACTTGAAGTATTCCCTGGTGATGATTTCCACCACATCCTCAATCAACTCACCTATTTGGCCTCTGCCAACACAGATGTAGCTTGGAGAATAACAGTGAATTGCCACAAATTTAACCAGGTAACAGGTGACTGCATTTGTAGGTGCTATTGAAGATGTAGTTTCCTTGCTTGAAAAAGTGGATACATCTCCTGGTACTTGGTACACAGCTATTGATCCTGCTAGTGCTTTTTTCTCCATACTTGTTTTGAAGGAACACTTGAAGCAGTTTACCTTCAGATGACAAGACTGGCAGTGCACAATTCCTGTTCTGCTTCAGTTTATATCAACTACTCAGCTTTTTGATATAATTTAGTCCACAGGGACATTGATTGCATTTGCTTTCCATGGAATGTGACACTAGTCTATTAATTTGATGACATCATGCTGCTTGGATTTAGTAAGGAAGAAGTGTCAATGACACTGGAATTTTTGGTAAAACATTTGCTTGTTAGAGAGTAGAATTAATTGAACAGAAATTCAAGTGACTTCCACCTCAGCGAAGTTTCTAAGGATCCAGTAACTTGGGGAATGTTGAGATATTCCTTCTAAAGTGGAGGATAAGTTATTGCATCTGGTCCCTTCCACAACTAAAAATAGGGCATATTGTCTGATGGGTCTTCTCAAAGATTAAATTATTTCCCCCTAAAATCTGTGTATCAATTTGACTACACTATCAGTTCCAGTGTTGTGTGATGGTATATTGGTGGTGTTTTCGTATGTGTTGCGAATTCTACCACTGTCAGTCAATAGGTTGAATTAGAAGCTGTGATGTTTACGGGTTCTACAAAATTGGATAGTGCCGTAAGTCAAGCTCTTTGGAGATACAAAAGAGAGAGGTGAGCAAGGAGACATAGGGTCCTCATATCACCAAGAAAGCAGTGTCAGGAGCAGAGCATGTCTTGAACCTGAGGTTCCCACGCTGAGATGCCCCCAGACCAAGGAAAGACCAATGCATCACAAGAAACTTCTTCTAGAGACAACACCTTAAATTTGGACTTGTAACCTACCGGACTGTGAGAGAATAAATCTTTTTTTTTTTGTTGTTATTAAAGCTATCACTTGTAGTACTTCCATTATAGCAGCAGCAGATGACTAAGACTTGCCTCCATGGATTTTGGAGGCAACATATTTCTCATTTAGGTGTGCTATTTTGGCCTATTTGTCAAGCAATTTGAAAGCTGCTAGTTTTGAACGGAGATCTGCAGCAGCTTCAGGCTGCCATGCAAGCTACTCTACCACTTAGACCATATGCTCTGGCTGATCTGGTGGTGATGTAAGTATCAGTGGCAGACAGGGATGATTTTTAGAGTCTTTGGAAAGCCCTTATTGTTGAATAACAGCACAGACCACTAGAATTTGGAGTACGCCCTGCCATCCTCTACAGGTAACTACTATCTTTTTGAAAAACAGCTTTTGGCTTGTTACTGGGCCACAGTAGAGAATGAACACCAAGTCACCATGTGGACTGACTTGCGTTCCCTGAACTGGATGTTGTCTCACTCACAGAATCATGAAGGTAATGTGCACAGAAGCCCTCAGTTATTATATGGAAGTGGTATATGTGAGATTGGGTGACAGGAAGACATGACGGCAAAACTAATTTGCTTGAGGGAGTGACACAAATTTCCATAGCCTCCACTTTTGCCATGTTTTCTGCCCTCTACTAGTCTCCTCCTATGACCTCACGGGCAGTTCCTTATGAGCAGTTGACTGAGAAATATAAAACTCTTGCCTAGCTTACAGATGATCATGTGGGATATGAAGGCATCAAGCAAAAGTGGGCAGGAGAAGCACTACAGACCATTTCGAGGACCTCGTTGGAAGACATTCATGAAAGGAAATCTCTCAATGAGGAGAATTCACTTGGATGCTTGTTTTACCTTGAGGGGGAAATGGCCAGATATGTGATTTTATACTGATTCATGAGCTGAGGACAAGTATTTCTCTGGATGATCAGGGACTTGGGAGGAAATGCTTGAGAAACTGGTGACAAGGACGTGTCGGGAAGAGGTATGTGGATATAACTCTGAATGGCCCAGAGAAGTGAACACCTTTGTGTCTCATGTGAGTGCTTACCAAAAGGTGATTTGTGCAGAAAAGAATTTTAACAGGTGAATAAGATGACTGTTCTATGGAAACCAGTCATCATCTTTTCTCAGCCACTCCTGTCATTGCCTAATTGGCCCATGTACAAAGTGGCCGTGGTGGCAGGGATGGAGATTGTGCATGTGGTTAGCCACCCAAACTGCTATTCACTATGGCAGACGTGACTACAGCCACTGCTAAGTACCCAGTCAGCCAGCACAAGGGACCAATGCTGTGCTCTTAATATGGTAGCATTCCTTGAGACCAGGTGGCCAGTTGAGTAAAACTGACAATTTCTATCATGAAAAGGACAGTGTTTTGATCTTACTGGAGAAAACACTTACTTTGGATACTGATTTACTTTTCTTGCATGCACTACTTCCAGCAAGACTACCCTCCATGGACTTACAGAATTCCTTATCCACTATCATGATATCATGCTCAATACTGCCTTGGATCATGGGACTCACATTCACAGCAAAGGGAGTGTAATGATGGGTATATGTTCATGGAATTCATTGGTCTTACTATGTCCTCTGTCATCCCGGAGCAGCTCAGCTGGCTAGATAAAATGATGGAATGGCTTCTAAAGATACAATTACAGCACTAGCTAGGTGAAAATACCTTGTATGGTTGTGGCAATGTTCTCCAAACCAAAAAACAAACCCACTGCCAGTGAGTCCATTATGACTCACAGCGACCCTATAGGACAGAGTAGAACTTCCCCATAGAGTTTCTAAGGAGTGCCTGGTGGATTCCAACTGCCACCTTTGTGGTTAGCAGCCTTAATAGTTAACAACTATGTCACCAGGAGGCTGTGCTGTTTCCCATACGGCCAGAATTCCTGGGTCCAAGATTCAGGTGTGGGAATGAGAGTAGCACCACTCATTATAACCTTTATTGGTCCACTTGTAAAGATTTTGCTTCCTGGACCATAATCCTATACTCTACAGATCCAGAGGTTTAGTTCCAAAGGGAGGAATGCTCCCATCAGGAGATAGAATACTGATTCCATTGAACTGTAAGTTAAGAATACCACATGGCCACTTTTGGCATCTCAAGTCTCTGGATCAACAGGCAAAGATGGGAGTTACCATACTGACTAGTGTGACTGATCTTGATTACCAAGAGGAAATCAGATTGATGTTATATAACAGAGGTGTCATGGATTGAACTGTCCGTTCCCCCTCCCACAAAATGTATGTAGCAATTTGGTTAAGCCATGATTTCTGGTACTGTGTGATGTTCCCATGTGCTGAAAATTCTGCCTCTACGGTGTTAATGAGAGAGGATGAGTGGTGGCTGTGTGAGGCAGGACTCCACATATAAGACTGTGTTGTGCCTTGAGACAGTCTTGGGATATAAAGGAAAGGGAAGCAAGTAGAGAGTTGGAGGAACCTCATACTATCAGGAACGAAGTAGTGCCAGGGGCAGAATACATCATTTGGACCCAGGGTCCTTGCATCACAGAAGCTCTCAGTCCAGGGAAAGACTGGCAACAAGAATCTTCCTCCAGAGCCAACAGAGAAAGACTTCCCTGGAGCTGATGCCCTGACTTTGGACTTATAGCCTACTTCACTATGAGAAAATACATTTATTTTTGTTAAAGTCATCACTGGTGATACTTCTAGTAAAGCAACACTAGACTACTAAAATAGCCTGGGATGCATTAGATCCCTTAGGATGTCTCTTAGTACTACAATACCTTGTGATTAAAGTCAAGGGAAACCTATGTAAACTCAATTCTAATACGACTACTCATGGCTGAGACACATCAGAAAGGATGGTTTGGGTCGCCTCACCAGCAAAGAACCATGACCAGCTGAGGTGCTTGCTGAGGGTAAATCGAATATGGAATGGTTTAGCAGGTCAGATTTCAAGCTACTGCCTCTTGAGCAGCAGAGTGTAATGAACCTAAGATAGGCAGTTACAACAGTAATTTTTCCCACATGCATCTTGTTCCATATTAAGCATTTGTTATTGTTACTAGCCATTTTCCAGCTCCAAATATGTTTTATTCGTTTTATCATTTTCACTACCTCAAAAATAAACAAACAAAAAATACTCTTATTAAATATTTGTGAAATAATTAAAAAATAGAATTAGGAAAACAGTTTTCAGGAAAAACATATAAAGAGATGATAAGTGTTATTGTCAAGGACTGGGGTCTTTAAACACACACACAGGAATAGGAGACCTCGTTTTGGGCCAACATAGGAATACAAGACTGAATCAAGCTGTCTCCCTAGGATGTCTTACCTATTAAAAAATCCCAAAGAAACTATGATTACCAGCCCAGAGAGATCCTGCAGGTAATCTTGTCTTGGTCTAGTACTTTCCTTGTCAGAAGAAAGCCTCTAATTTCATGTTATATGTGTGTGAAATCCAAATACATATAAATGATGTATGGAAATATCAGGCTAGAAAATTAATGAAAATACTTGTCCTTCACCAACAATGAATTCACAAACAATATAAGGGAACAATTCATCATATAGGATAGGCAATAATGACAACAAATAGGGTTGTTAGAACCTCTAGAAAGTGAAATAATAGAACATTGCAGAGAAAACTAAAATATTAAAATATTTAAAGGTTTTAAGAGATAAAAGCAAGAACAGAACCACAGTACAAGCATAATAAATTTGAAAGAGAAGCTTAGCAAAAACTAGAAGTTCTGAAAATGAAAAATATAATGATCAGAATTAAATACAATTTGGCTGAAACAGATTTATACAAGATTAAATAAAAAATAAAATATACACATAAAGAATTTATGCAGAATGCAATATGGCGTGATAGATAAAGGAAATATAAAAGATGTTACAAGATAATAATAATAATTAAAGACTGTTCTTAAACAGGGCAAAAGTAAAGAGCTAAAGGGCATGAAAATGAGATGAAAATTCAAAGTTGAAGGACTCCGTAGTGGTTGTAATTTTTGTAAAGTACGTATTCTACAGTGAGCATGTAGTACACATTTTAAGTGTAATGAAAAAACAGTAGAAATTGATTACTTCCACTAAGAAAAACAAGATCAGTCCCAAAGAAGGCAGGGAAAGAGAGAGAGAAACTAAGCCCGTAAAAAAATAAGCAAGCAAACAATTACATAGTAGCAGTAAATTCAACTTTATTTTAATCCCATGGAATCTTTTGCTCAATAGCTAAAATTCAGAGTCTCATATTAACACACACACAAGACAGAGCTAAAACATAATGGCAGAAAACTATTTATAATAAAAAGACAAAGCAGTATTTACCATATATTTATTGATACTTAAAAGGGGCTAGAAATGGTCATTTAATATGAATGACAAAACAATTTACCAGATAGATACAGCAGTCTTGCACCTATATGCACAGAACATCATAACTCACTGTGCAGAAAAAAACAACTTAGAATCACAAAAAGAAATTTACAAATCTACAATCACGTCTTTTTCAGATTTTTGTGTACTTGCCTCAACATTAACATCTTTGTCAGTAGACAGTAAGTTATTTAACATTCAGCAACATTGTTAACAACCCGAATCTCATGACCATAATGGAACCTTGTCCCCAGCAGTGAAAAAATGCACATTGTTTTAAACTTCATCTGAAACGTTTGCAAAAATTGTCTGTTACACAACACAGCAAATTTTAACAAATCACAGCAGTTGAATGGTATTTTCAAGACAGTATTATCTCATCACAATGCTTAGAGAAATGATTGAATGATAGCACATATATACACTTTCAGCAAGTAATGAATCAAAGAAGAAATCAGAATGGGAATTATGAAATAGTTAAACTGGACCCAAAACTAAAACTTAAAAAAGCTGTATGTAGAAGCTTCCTTAAAACAGCAAAAATTTGTATCTATAATTAATCTCATTTTCACCTTTTGTAATTTCCCCTGACAGCCTTAATATAGGGCACCTAGCATGCAGGATTGTTTTGCATAGACTGCGTTATTGTAGATATTTTGGGTAAAGATTGCAATGTTAAATCTGAGGCGAGCTATGAATCTCAGAACTTTTGTAAGAAAATACGTTTAAACGCTGTTACTCCTATGTGGTGGCAGTGAAGAGTTATAAAAATACTGTGGGAGGTCGGAGGCACTAAACCTAATTATTGCCTTCCTTGGAATCAACAGATTTTTTTGTGGTATCACTTCTGTTGTAGTTGACAAGTAATTTAAAATCATGTCTTTACGAATCAGAGGAGATACTGATGACCAAACCATGTAGCAGCTGTGGAATGTTCATGGTCTGGTACACAAAGCCAGAACTTTAGAGTTAGGACTAATCTATGAGCAAACCAATTTCACTTCTTGTAGGATGCCAATATCAGGGTGCTTTAGACATTAGAGACCAGGGAAAGTAAAAGATGGGAGTCTATTCACTTAAAGTGCTAGAAATTTCAACAAAAATAGAGAGCAAATCATGAAAAACTATTTAGATGTTGTACACAGGTATAGGAGCAATGATTCTTTGACTTGCACACACATGCACACCCTTGGTCATACACAAAACTGTCCCAGGAAGTCTGAACTTTCTCCTATCCTCATTAAACTGTATTATTCTCAACATTAGAAGGACGCAAGACAGACATACGAACTGTGAACAATGTTTGGTTAAGATCACTTTGTATTCTCCTACTGTTATAGAGTATGAAATTAAAATAATTCAGGTTAGAAAATCAAAATGTCTGAATCTCCAGACATTTATCATTTTGGCTTTATTTTTAGAAAACATACTTTTACATTAGTTTCCACAAATATTTCCATCTTTTATGATTCTTATCATTGAGATTAGTTTTGTATATCTCAGTCAAAAAAAACTTAGTTGTACCTTTATTCGTTTATATAGCATACTTGATTCTGTTTTCTGAATTTCAAGTCAATGTACTACACATTTTCTTCAAATTGAACTCCTTCATGCAGTTTCCATAGAATTCTGACCTGTAAAAATTCTTTAAATTTTCTCCCTTGTCATTCTTCTTAAAGGCAGTTTCTGTATCGTAGGTTACATATAGTGATTTCCTATAATAAATATTTGTTCTATAGAGTAGGAAGAGACACTTTCTCATTTTAAAAAACAACAACAACAACAACTTCCGGTTTCTAGTAAATTGCCTGCAATCTTAAGGAAAACAAATAATAATTTGTTTTATTTTGCTATTGTTGTTGCTGTTGAGAATATACATAGAAAAACATATACCAATTCAACAACTTCTACACATGTAATTCAGTAACACTGATTATGTTTTCAAGTTGTACATACATTCGCATCCTTCTTTTTTGGAATTATTTCTACCCAGTAACATAAACTCACCCTTAAGCCTCCAATGAATAAGGAACTTCAGAGAATTGATGCACTGAATTCTGGTGTTGGTGAAGAATACTGAATACAGGTAGTTGTTGACTCATTATGGAGCTACATTCCAATGACTCCATTGTAAGTAGGTTCTAACGTAAGTCCAATACCTATTTTTCTTTTTTAGTTTTCATTTTTACTGCCTTTTATTATCAGTATCTTTATAAATCTAATATTTAGACATCTTCAAGTAAACATCTGAGAATGATAATATCAGCAAACCATGTTCTATAACACTGTAATACATGTCACTAATGATAAGTTGTATAAAAAAGCATGATCATACAAGGTCTGACAATTAGGTTCTTAAATCCATAAAAAAATTATACATGCCTTATTGCTGACTGTCACTACTATCACCTTTAAAGTACTCCCTTTGTGAAGCTATGCACCAACCCCAGTGCCTCGTCCATCCATTGTTCTGGAATGGCCATCAGAACCGTCGTCAGGTTATCTTGGATGTCCTGAATGTCATGAAAAAGTCTTGCTTTAAACACTTCTCTTATCTTCAGGAAAAGACAAAAAAACATTCAGGGCTAGATCAGGTGAGTAGGGAGGGTGTTCCAATACATATATTCGTTTACTGGCGGCACTTGGCTTTGGCTGGCTGGCTGAAAACTCCCTCACAGACAATGCCATGTGAACTGCTGCACTGTTGGGATGGACAAGCCACGAGTTGTTGACAAAAACAGGTAGTTTTCATCTCACTTTTTTGCACTTCCAAATAATAAACTTTGTTAACTGCTAGCACAGTTGGCACATATTTATATGGAACAATCCCTCTGATATTAAAAAAAAAAAAAATGTTAGCAACATCATTGTGATTTGATTTGGACTGATGGAACATTTTTGGTCATGGAGAATTGGCTGACCACCTTCGTGCAACTTTGATGCTTTGTTTCAGGGTCATATTAGTAGCCCCATGTTTCATCATCATTGATAACGTGGCCCAAAACATCATCTTGCCTCTTCCAAAGGTCTTGGCAAACTTTTATTCTCTTTCACTTCTATTTATTGGTGACCTCCTTCAGGACCATTTTTGCACATACCTTTCTCATGCCAAGATTTTCAGTTCCAAATTTCCTGTTTCTCTATCAAAGTTTACTTGGTCTGCTATGCTCTCATAGTTGACAATTTTGATCCACAATTTGACAAACTTTTGCAATTTTCATCAGTTCTGCTCGTTACTGTCTGCCCTGACATCTCTTCGTCAGTGATGCTTTGTTTCCTCAGAAAAATGTTTAATTCATTTGTATACTACCACTTTCTTCATGGCATTATCCTTAAAACTTGGACTAACACGTCCCTGAGTTTATGTCCACTCCTGCCAAGTTCAGCAAGGAATTTAACACTTGTTCATTGGTGTAATTCAAAATCCAACAGTCTTGTGATGGTACACCAAAACATGCAAAAACACTACTGAACACCACTCAGCAAGACACCACCACATGTCAACACGAACACAGCTGTGAAAAACTGATACACCAAGGTTATGATATCTTACTGCGTTGTTTGTACAGTGCTGCCAAAGTAAGCATACGGTGACAGGTTCACCAACTTAATTGCCAGACCTCATAAGTGTAGTTAATTGTAACTCTAATTAATGTCTTAAATCAGGGACTATGGTACGCCACGCACTCACAGAATAATGTACAAACTTGATTTGGAAGAAGTATTACCAGAATGCTTCCTAGAAGTAACAATGGAAAGATTTCCTCTCACCTTCTTTGGATATATTATTAGGAAGGACCAGTCTCTGGAGAAGGATACCATGGTTGGTAACATAGTATCAGTGAAAAAAGGAAGACTCTTACCAACATGGATTGACATAGCGTGAGGAACCATGGGCTCAAACACACCAATGAGTATAAGGATGGTGATGGGCCAGACGGTGATTTTTCTGTAGCACGTAGGGTTACTGTGTCTCATAACTGAATCAACAGTACCTAAAGACATTAACAAGCTTCCTAATTACGACAGTACCTAATAAGCTTCTTACTGACACTACTGATCAGCTGTTGTCAGTCTGATCCCATATAGACAGTTCTTTAAAAAAGCAGAGTACTGAAGACAGATTATTTACAAATGAAGCTTAACTATTGTCTGGTTTAAAGAAGACTTCAGAAAATGTTTTCATTTTAAGGTCAGAGGTTTAAAGGCTCCCTCCATGCAATGGTTTCAAGAGTTTATCCAGCCTCCTTGGCTCCAGAAAGTCTGCAAGCCAGGAGAATTTGAAATTCTGTTCTGCATTCCTCCCCTTCCCTTTTGCTAAGGATTCTTCTGATCAAAATCTTAAGTATTAATGGGAGTCAGGCACCATCCTCTGCTTTTGGTCGTGTGCAAAAGGAGGCAGTTGTTTATAAGGGCCATCTGCCACATATTACATTTCCTTCTCCTATTCCTGATCCTTCTTCTTCTTCTGTTACTCTAGTTAAACAGAGATCAAGTGATGTAACTTGAATAGTCCTTTGCAAGCTTTTAGGAACTCCAGGCACTACACAGTGAACGATGAAGTAGAACAGAAGTGCTAAATATGATATTAGGCCAAATAACTGGAATGTCCCATGAAACTATGATTCTAAACCTTTAAACAAAGAAGCCAAATCCTACAAGGCATTTGTATGTAAGCAACCTCAACAGCAACCTGTCTGTTGCTGTAAAAAACATGTATCACACATTTACCAAAGCAACTTTCTACAGGTACACAATTTTTTGACATCAGTGACATTAATCACCTATGCCACTATTACAGTTAATCAATGTGCATTTTTAATCACCATAAATAGAAACTCAGGGCTCCATAAACAAAAGCTTCTCCTTTCTCTCTTCCTCTCACCTGTGGAAACTACTGTACACAAAATAAATTTTTAATTTATTTAATAACTTTCTATGTCTTCATGCCCAGGACCTTGAATATTGTATTTTTGTTTTGTTTTAAACAATTATTTTGTAGGATAAATTGAAGTTGATACATTAGACATTTTAAACAATATTCTGTTACATTGCAAAAAGTTCTATTACTAGTCTATCTCCTGAAAGTATTTAATGCACTAGCTCACTTCCTTGATTATAAGTGAAAGATTCTCATATTTTCTAACCACTGTGGAAGATTCATATATGAGCAAAAGTAAGAAATTGGTGTGAAATAGAAGCTGGCATCTTTTTTTTTTTTTTTAATCACAGTGGGGATGTGGTTCTATTACAAAATTAGCTTCAGGCAATATAGATAGATTTTTTTGTTTTGTTTTATGTGACTCAACAGCACTTGGCTTTTTTGTTTTGCTTTAAAGCTGAGATATTTATGTGCTATGAGATTCAGAGGCAGTAAAGTATCTTAAGAACCAGTTTACTGGAGCATTGTTTGAAGCCAAGTGTCACTATAGCAATGGCTAGGAAATTACAGAAGTCAACACATCATGCTGGCATTAGGATTGCTGATGGCAATCACAGGTGGAATGACTGTCATCCCCCAAACCAGAGCTGACCTTTAAATAAGAAATTGTGCTGACTGTGAATCTGCAGCACTGTGCTAAAGAGCAAGATACTGGCAGCAGCAACAGTGATCTCAAATTTTGGAAGTCTGTCCATAAATCTTCTACCACATTCAAACTGCACTTTACTTGCAAAAGAAGCTATACTAAGGAAAAAACACACATGCTGTATACACAAAGAAAAACAAACTGTGTTACAGTCATTTAACAGTCTAACCATAAAGTATGCCATACTGCAAAAGTCACAGGTCAGTGTAAAACTAAACCTGAATATGTGATGATTTTATTATTCAAGGACTGGAGTTATGAATTTAAATGAGTTTTGCTCTCTTTGATATCATTAGTAAACTACTAGAAGGTTTGCTGACATAAAATGAAGCCTATAGTAAGTATAATAGAGATAAAAACCCGAAGTACCTGGGGAATGGAAAGGAGTGAATAGGAATCCCACTGAACCTAGGGGCTACTTTTTTTTAAAGTAGAGGCATAGCATGAGCACTAGACCTTTTATTCTTGAGCAAGAGCAGAGACTGAAACAGAAGATCAACTCTATATTAAGTTCAAAGTAATGTAAGTCAATCAACAAAATACATTAAAAATAGAAGCAAGCAAGCAGACTCAGTGTACAATAACCAATAACTCATTAATCAGAAAGAGGAACTATGGGGAAGTTAAGGATATTTAGATATAGTATATGTGTGGGAAGTGTTGTTTTGATAAATTCTAACATTGAACTGTAAAACATGTGGTACCTATTTTACTTTTAACATTACATTCTTAATATTTTTTATGAAGGGAAAGATGATAGAGTTACACTAAAACAAGAAATAAATTCAAGATTTCTTGAGCTGTTGGTATAATAAAGCAAATGAAACATACATGCAAATCATATATTACAGTTGTTTACTTAAGATTAACTAACAGAAGCATGCCATATACTTTTAGCAGTGGTACAATGTTTTATAATAAGTTCTTTGCTATCTAGGGAAATGACACAATTGTACAAAGTGCAGAGATTATCAGAGCGGGTTTTGAAAGGTAAAACCGCGTCAGTTTATAAAATATCACTTTAGATTCAAAAGATATAAATATTGAAATTAGGAGCTTGGAAAATATGTGCCATGAAAACAGAAACCACATAGATCCAGAAATAATAACCTAATGCCAGTCAAAGTAGTCATTAAAACCAAAAAACTACTGGACAGAAATAGATACATTTTTAATGAAAAAAGAGCTAATCTATCAGATGAACTATATAAAAATTTAACAAAAAATGCACATAACAACAGAACCCCAAAATATATGAAACAGTATGCAGAATACATATTTTTGTCAAATGCATATGGTACTTTTTCCAGGATAAAACACATTACAGATCATAAAACAAGCTTCATTAAAATTAAATAGTTTGAAGTCATACAAAGTGTGTTCTGTGAACATAGTGGAGGGAAATCAAAAGTCAGTAACAGAGGAAATGTGGAATACTCAAATCTCTGCTAAATACCAAAGAGCCAAGAAGAAATCACAAGGAAAATTAAAAAATATTTTGAGATGAGTGAAAACACAAACAAAACATAAGAAGGCTTACGACACATGTGTATACTTTGTAGATGGAAGTTTATGCTTGTAAATGCCCTTATTAAAAAGAAAATCAATCTCAAATCAATAACCTGATTCTCCACCTTAAGAAACTGGATTGAGGAACAGAAATTAATGAAGTAGTAGGCATCAATATAGTGAAGAAAATTAATGAAATCAAAGACGATTCTTTGAAAATATTAACAAAATCCACAAATGTGGAGAAATAATTTCCTTTACATGACTTTTGCCTTGTTTCTTTGGAAGGCAGCATTTGACAGACATTTCTGCACATAGTTCTTTGGAGAAACGACTTGAGGGAGCAAAGGCTCCAGGTTGTTGTGCAACACAAAGGGTGTATTACTTTTGTCCTTGGTGGACTGATATGTCTTGGGTAGACTGTAAGCAACTTGGTGGTTTGATTTTTTTTTCCCCCGTCTGTCCCTGTTCTGTAGTCTGTCCTGTGACTGGCCTATTTTATGATTTTTAGAGGGATTGACGGATTTGCTGTACAAATAAGGATGCATAAAGCTACCCAGAGGAACTGAACGAATTGTGAGAGCAGGTTGATTCATGGTCCTACTGGAAGGGCTATGCCTTGAAATTGGCAAGGATTTTGCCTATATAAGTGGATAAGCCCACAGAGGTTTTTCAGAGAACAGAGAAGAGGAAAGGAAGCAGAATCGAAGAAGCAGAGAGAGGTAGTGAAGAACCTTTTGAAAGAGTTGTAATACAGGTCAAGAACCATAAAACTGAAGATAGCAAGAGATCTAGAGAGATCCTGCATCACAGCCGGTGGTGAGAAGCCCAGAAGGAACGATGAAGAAGAGCCAGCAATGGAAACAGAAAGCTGCTGCTAGAAAAGCAGCTAAGAGAGCTGGGCACACTGCTACACTAGCTGTGACTACAGTCAGTTTGCAGTGGAGAGACAGAAGGCAGTGAGGGGCCCCAGCTGTGCAGAAAGTTATAACACTGAGGACAAGAGTGGATCAGACCTGAGGGCCAACAGGAGTCCAAAAGGTCACCTGGCCTATGGAGGCAGAGAAGTGATGCATGTGGCTGGAAATGGGCGTGCATGATCAAGAGAAGGGTTTCTCTGCTTGCATGGCTGAGAGTAGCTGTCCTGCACTCAAGAAAGCAGAGATGTGCCCTCCACGTTGGGGGAGTCCTCTAAGCATTACCTGTGTGTTTCTGGATTTTTAATCCTACACGATTCTTATTACTTCCAAGTTGGTCCTAATCCCAAGTTGTAGTCTGTTAGTTCCCAATAAAACACATAACTGTGAATATTGTCTATGAGTTCTATGTGTCCCTTGCAATAAATAATTAAGTCCAGCAGAGAATTAGAGGTTGTCATGGAGGGAACAACTGGTATCAGAAATGGTGAAGAAGTTGACTTCCACCTCATAGGAATGCGTTTTGTGCAGATGTTGATTGTTATCCCTCAGGAATCTGGATAATTCTTGATGGTATGCCACACACACACAGACACACACACAAATCCTTATTTAGACTGATGAAACTAAGAGAAAATGAATGAGCAAGAGAGAGAGAAATGGGGAGACAGACATTCTATATTAAGAGGCAAAGAGGCTATCACCTGTCAACCTGACAGAAGTAAAACACAATACAAGAAAACACAGTAACTACATGCTAAGAAACTACACCAATTCCAAGAAGCAGAAAAATTCCTGAAAAGACACAAACTACAAAATCTGACTCACGAAAATGCTAAAATGCAAGTAAAGATTCTGAGTTAGTAATTAAATAGCCTCCCCAAAACGAAAGCCCAAACTTAGATAGCTTCATTGGTGACTTCAACAAAATATTTAACAACATCAATAATTCTTTTCTCACAAATTTCTCCACAAAAAATAGAAGAGGATATAATACTTTCCAAGACGTTATATGAATCAGTATTACTCTGATGCCCAAACAAGGGGAAAAAATAAAAAAAAAAAGAAATCTACAGACGGAAACCCTGGTCGTGTAGTGGTTAAGTGCTACAGCTGCTAACCAAAAAGTCAGCAGTTCAGATCCATCAGGACTCATTGGAAGCTATATGGCACTGTTCTGCCCTGCCCTGCAGAGCAGCTGTGAGTCAGAATCAATTCAACGGCAATAGGTTTGGTTTGGTTTTATGCAGACACTGAAGCAATATTTCTCAGGGAAGATTCTGAACCTGAGATAAGTTAGATTCTGGCTGGCCCAAGACATAGCAGGCAGCCTTGGAATCATTTCCAAAGATAAAATTTATGATGAAACTACAGATAATGAAGAAGATTAAACTGATTCTCAAGGGAATGGTGAGTAGAGAGTGAGACTTGAAGGCCATATTCCAACAAAGTAGAACATTTTAATTCAGTATTAAGAAAGGGGGTGAATACTGCAAACATTGATGTGGCTAAACAAAGGGGGAAAGAAATGAGAACATTGGGGAACTCAGGTTAGCAAGCCTGAGCTCTTTAGAAAGTAATTAAGAAACTAGATGAATGACTCAGACATTGGTGGTTGAAGTAAAGGTCTTCAGGTGGTTCAATGATTACCACTCAGCTGCTAACCAAAAGGTCTGCAGTTTGAACTCACCAGCTGTTACACGGGAGGCAGATACGGAAATGGCATATGGGTACTAGAACTTGGGTCTCCCAACTTTAAAGGACCATGAATAATTGCCCTCTATTTATCCAGGTGTGCAGCAATTTGAAAGAAGAAAAGGCCAAGATGGGCAATAAGAAAGAAGCCTTACCTGGAATCACTTGGAGCAATGACAAAGCATGGCAGGCGTCAGGATCCTTGCCTTCATCCCTTACTGCAGTACCCAAGACCTTATGCATGTAAGAGGGTAAAATGGTTAGGAGCGGAAGAGAAGTTTCTGGGACTCCCTGACAATCAAACACTGAACACTATGGTGCCAAAATCCATTGGTGGAGCATTAAAGGAAGTTACAATTAGATAGACAGGATAGAGAGTGTAAGAGCTGGTGAGAGTAAGGTATAAGTTTGGAAAAAAATTAGAATTTTTGAACAGATCTTATATAAAGTAAATGTGATTACTTTACCTGAATGTTTTATGGGAGTGGATATCGTGTTTGACTAGGGAACACTCCCACTATCTAGTACTGTAAAACCAAAACCTGTTGAGGAATCCTTAATAGTGGATAACATTAGACTGGGAAAATATGAGATTGCAATGGTTGACAAAATTAAGCCTTCACATAAATGTATTATGTGGATAGATGTAGTTTATGACTCAAGAATATTTCCCCTATTTAGCACCATAAAGGAGTCTTGGTGACATTCTAGTTAACAGTTTGGCTGCTAACCAAAATGTTGGCATTTAAAATCTACCAGCTGCTCCTAGGCAACACCGTAAGACAATTCTACTCCATTCTACAGGGTCAGTATGAGTCAGGCTGTTGAGCACTTAACAACCAGCAACTGCACTATAAAATGGAAAGCATATAAATCCTCCCTTAAGTCAATATTAATTCAACATGCCGTAGGGGGGCCAAAAAGTTTGCCTGATCCCAAAAAGGCCATTAATTTCTAACAGCGTAGAAAATGCAATGCTAAAAATAATCCTGTGAGGAGCTTGGATTGAAGCTCATGGCAGAAGTATTTGTAAACCACTCAGCTATAACTGCTGGCATTTTGGACCAGGCTATTTCCCTCTGAGAGGAAATTACCCTCTGGATATTGGGCTTTAAAACTGATAGTATGGCTGAAAGATATCAGATAATTTTGAAAACTAAAATACTTATATCTTGGGTGACACTGGATAAATGCTCTAAAAGAAAAGGATGATTCCTAGAAGAGTTCCATCATGCAAAGGTAATGGTTTATACAAGAACATGCTACCAGGGAAATCCAAGGAGTTATAAGCAGAGAGTCTCTTTTTCCGTATGGCCAACTTTGGGACCACTGGAGGAGCTGCCAGACCCCACTGCAACTTGAACAGGGCCCTATGAACAGTGCTCAACTGATGACAGAGTTGCTTTGTATATAGCTGGCAGGTCTACTGTAAAAGGAGAGTATCCTGTTTGTAAGACTGCAGTCTTGAATGAGGGAAGGTAAAAACAAACCACCACAGCGAACTAAATAGTATGGTGTTAGTTCCTATTTGGGTTTTTACAAACACCTCCTTCTGGACATACGGTCAGGGAGATAGACAGTGGAACTGGTCTGTCAAATGGACAGCTGTACAGGCACCACCGAGATGGCTACCTGGTTCATAAAATGAGTGAACACTGGTGAAGGGGGTGGGTATTAACAAAAACAAGGTTGCTGTTGAGTCACTTTTGACTCATAGTAGCTTTATAGGATGGAGTAGAACTGTCTCATAGAGTTTCCAAGGATTGGCTGGTAGATTTGAACAGCTGGCCTTTTGGTTAGCTACTGGTTAGCAGTGAAGTTGTTAACCACTGAACCAACTGGAGGACAGAGACGCATAGCAATGCATGAAAGGGCTGAACCGAGACATCTCTCTTTTGGTTTCTCTGAGGCAAGAAACATTAAAAAGAATTTTTCTGACTGCCAGCAAGAGAAACATACTGCAGATATGTATGGACAGTCTCACAGAAGGAAGGCCCTACACACGTCCAGCAGGTTGAATTGATGCCAGTAGCCCCAGGAGACTATAAACAAGTCCTGACAGGAATCCACACTTAAACTGAACTGAGCTTTGCTTACTCGATGGTAGATACAATGCTCAGAGTACTTTACAATAAATGGAACAGAAGATTCTGCATCAATTTGGCCCCCCTATTTCTTTGGACCAAGGAAGATAATTTTATCTTTAGAGTAACGATGTTACAGAGGACTGAAATAAGCAATTGAAACATAGGTTATATAAAATAGAAAGCGATGTAGGCTTGAAGGGCTGGTTTCCATACCTCCGTAACTGTGTGTTCACACTCAGTATGAGGAGGGGACAATGCAGGCTCCTCACAGGTCAGATTCTCTCAGTTTCATGGAGCATCTGGGGAGAAGAAAGTGGGGGGGGGATCTGGTGTGAATGTAGCCTTCTTCTCCACATCACTTCAACTCTTCCCCACTCGTATCACCTCAGATTTCTTTACCTAAGTGCACTGGCCCCAGGACTAGACCTGTAACTAAAAGTAATGAAAGCATGAATGATGCCCAAGCAAAATGCTAGTATTATTGCTAGCGGTCTAGACCAACATTGGAGGCAGACCTAATGCCACTTCCAAAGATGGATAAGTGATGGATAAATGGTGAGATGGAGGAATGGTGAAGGAAGGTAAAGGAATGAATAAACAGGTTTCTGTTGTTTTTAGGTGCCGTCAAGTTGTTTCCAACTCATAGACACTCTATGTAAAACAGAATGAAACACTGCCCAGTCCTGCCTCATCCTCACAATCTTTGTTATGTTTAAGCCAACTGTTGCAACCACTATGTCAGTTCATCTCATTGAGGGTCTTTCTCCTTTTTGCTGACTCTCTACATTGCTAAGAAATGAAATCCTTCTTCAGGGACTGGTCCTGCTGACAACATGTCCAAAGTGAGATGCAGTTTCACATTCTTGCTTCTAAGGAGCATTCTGGTTTTATACCTTCCAAGACCAATGTGTTTATTCTTTTGGAACTCCTCAGTATATTCAATATTCTCCAGAACCACAGTTCAGTGTTGTCAATTCTTCTTCAGTCTTCTTTATTCATCACCTAGCTTTCACATACATAGGAGGCAACAGAAGGCATTATAGTTTGGATCGGGTGCATCTCAGTCTTTAAGGTGATATTTTTGCTTTTTTAACAGTTGAAAGAAATCTTCTGTGGCAGATGTGCCCAATTCAATGTATGTTTTGATGTCTTGACTGCTGCTTCCACTGGTGTTGATTGTGGAACCAAGTAAAAGGAAATCTTTGACAATCTCAGTCTTTTCTTCTTTTATCATGATGTTGATTATTAGTTCAGTTATGAGTATTTTTGTTTTCTTGATGTAGAGCTGTAATGCCTTTGATCTTCATCAATAAGTGTTTCAGATCCTCTACACTTTGAGCAAGAAAGGTTGTGCTATCCACATATCACAGGTTGTTAATGAGTCTTCCTCCAAGGCTGACAGTGATTCTTCCTCATGTAGTCCAGTTTTTTGGATTATTTGCTTGGTGTACAGATTGAATAGGTGCAATCAAAGGATACAGTCCTGACACACACTTTTCCTAATTTTAAACCATGCCAGCCAGCCACTGCCATCAAATAAATTCTGACTCATAGTGAATATTCAGTGTCCCCTTCCTCTGTTCAAGCGACTATCTCTTTACTCACATACAGGTTTTTCTTGAGTACAATTAAGTGTTCCAGAATTTCCATTCTCTGCAATGTTTTCCATAAGTTGTTATGATCCACACAGTTGAATTTCTTTGCATAGTCATTAAAACACAGGTAAATATTTCTCTGGTATTCTCTGCCTTTAGCTAGGATCCACTTAATATCACCAATGACACTATGGTTCCATATCTTCTTCTGAATCTGGTCTGAATTTCTAGCAGTTCCCTGTCGACATACTGCTGCAGTCACTTTTGAATGATATACAGTAAAATTTTGCTTGCCTTTGACTCGATGACACTTGGCTTCACTTGGCGTGATGTTAATGATATTGTTTGATGATCTCTGCATTTGGTTGGATCACTGTTCTCAGAAATAAGCATAAATATGACTCTCTTCCAGTTGACTGGCTGGGTAGTTATCTTCCGAACTTCTTGGCATAGATGAGTGATTACTTACAGCATGGCGCCTGTTTATTGAACTATCTCAGTTGATATCCCATCAATTCCTGAAGCCTTGTTTCACACCGATGCCTTTGGAGCAGTTAAGGCTTCTTTTTTCAGAGCCATCAGTTCCTGATCATATGTTACCTCTTGAAGTGATTAAACATCAATCAATTTTTTTTGGTACAATGCTTCTGTGTATTCCTTCCACGTTCTTTTGATGCTTGCTAGGTCATATAATATTTTCCGCAGAGAATCCTCCACTGTTGCAACTTAAGACTTGGATTTTTCTTCAGTTCTTTCATCTTGAGAAATGGTAAACATGTTCCTCCCATTTGGTTTGCTATCTCCAGCTGTTTGTACACATCATTATAACACTTTACCTTCTTCAGCAACCCTTTGAAATCCTCTATTCACTTTCTTCCTTTTGTTTTAAGTACTCAACATTCAAGAACAGTTTCAGAGTCTCTTCTGGTACCCATTTTGGTCTTTCTTTTCTTTCCTGTCTTTTAAATGAGCTCTTGCTTTCTTCATTTATGATGTCCTTGATGTCATTTCACAAATCATCTGGTCTTGTATCATTAGTGTTCAACACATTAAACCTATTCTTGAGATGGTATTTAGTTTAATAAGAGGAACATATGATTTTCTAATATTAGGCATATAAAATAAACAATAGGCAAAGATGAGGGTATACCCATGGGGTGTACAGTGAACTTTTCCCAAGTAATTTGGTCTTTTCCCTAGTTCTTGGGAAATCATTTCTAAACCCTTAGAATTTCTATAATGAGTGAAGTCTTCTTTAATTATGGACTCACACCATTCCTACCTGACAACTTAGAATAATGAGGTCATTCTCGGATGATAGCTGGCCATGTCAAAACCGTCTACCATGCGATATCAGCCTGACATCAGAGGAAGGGCTTAGATGCAAAAATTATTAAATCCAAAAAATGCATTTAAAAAATTACAGAGTGTAATCCAGTGAAACTTATTTCACTTGGACAAGAATGAGTCAACATTTGAAAAATCAGTTAACAGTTCCATCACATAAATAGGCTAATAAAAGAAAATGGTATTACCATATCTATGAATGACTTGAAAAGTAAAGGTGTCACCCTGAAGACTAAGGTGCACTTGACCCAATCCATGGTATTTTCAACTGCATCATATGCACGTGAAAGCTAGACAATGAACAAAGAAGACAGAAGAAGAATTGATGCCTTTGAAGGCATTGTTGTAGAATGGTGAATGCATTACGAACCCCAAAAGAAGAAACAGATCTGTTTTGGAAGAAGTATAGCTAGAGTGCCCCTTGGGAGCAAGATGGCAAGACTTCATCTTACATACTTTGGACACGTTGTCAGGAAAGATCAGTCCCTGGAGAAGGGCATCATGCTTGGTAGAATAGAGGGTCAGTGAAAAAGAGGAAGACCCTCAATGAGATGATTGACACAGTGGCCACGACAATAGGCTGAATTATAAAAACGATTGTGGACATGGTGCAAGATCGGGCAGTGTTTTGTTGTGTAGTTCATAGGGTTCCTACAAGTTGGAACTGACTCAACAGCACCTAACAACAACATCAGTGACAAAAAAATTTATGAAATCCAATACCAATCCTAATTAAAAATAAATAAATAAATAAATAACACTCAGCAAGCCAGAAATAGACAGAAACTAATTTAATTTAATTTTTTTTTAAAAAAGTCTACAAAACAAAACCCCTATAGCATCACACTTAATGGTGAAAAACTAGAAGTCTTTTCCATAAGAACATGGGCAATGCAAACATGTTTCTGCACCAATTCTATTTCAAATCATACTGGAAGTCCTAGTTATTGCAATAAGAAAAGAAAAGACAAGTAAACCAAAGGTACAAAGATTGGGAAAACAGAAATAAAGCTGGTTTTGTCCATAGCTGATGTGATTGTGGGTATGGAAATCCCAGAAAATTGACACAAAACATTCTGGAAAGTGATAATTTTATGTATCAACATGGCTACTCTGGGATTTCCAGCTGTTTTGTCAAACACTAGTCTAACTATCGTTATGAAGGTATTTACAGGTAATTTATATTTCAATCAGTTGATTTAGGTAAAGTAGACTATTCTCTATAGAGTAAGTGATCTTCATAGAATCAGTTAAAGAACTTAAGAGCAAAAACACAGATTTTCTGAGGGAAAAGGATTTGGCCTCAAGACTGTTAGCACAGAAATCCCTCCAAGAGTTTCCAACCCATCACCTGATCTACAGAGCTCAGTCTTGCCAGTCTCTCAAATTAAGAAAGCCAATTCTTTAAAATTAATCTCTCTGTATATTTTTTATTATTGTTGCTGTTGGTTTCTCTAGATAAAATCTAATACAGTGATTATATAGGATACAATCAATAGCTTTCTTATATAACACTGAGCAATTGAAACCTGAAATGAAAAACACAATGCCATTTACATTAACACCTAAAAATGAAATTTTAGGTATAAATCTAACAAAATATGTACATGATCCACGTGGGAATAGTTCTAAAACACTGAAGAAAAAATCAAAGAAGATTTAAATAAGTGGAGAGGTATTGCTTGTTTAGGGACTGGAAATATTTAAGGAAAATTTAATACTGTTAAGATGTTTTCTCCAACTCAGTTTGTAGACTGAACACAATACCAGTCAAAACATTTGCAACTTACCTGTGAATATTGACAGATTCTAAAATTTATATGAAAGATAAAAAAAACCATAATAACCAACAGAATATGGACAGAAAGAACAAATCAGAGGACTGAAACAATGCAACTTCAAAATTACAAGGTAAGGGTCACCATGAGTCGGATCTGACACTACGGCTCTTGGCTTTTGGCAATAAAGACAGTGTGACACTAGGAAGAGGACAGATAGATCAGTGCAACAGAATAATAATGTGGGAAATAGACTAATGCAAATACAATCAACTAATCTTTGAAAAGGAGCAAAGAGAGTCCACTAGAGAAAAGACAAATTTTTCAACAAATGCGTCTGCAAGAATACAAAACTCACATGCAATAAATAAAGACAGAAGAAGACATTGTTTGACAAAAAATTAATTCTAAGTGGATCATAAGCCTAAATATAAAATGAAAAACTATAAAACTTCAAATATAGTATAGGACAAAATTTGGGTAAATTTGAGCTGGTGATAGATTTTTGCTATGGCATGAAAGTCATAATTTATAAAAGAAAAAAACAGTAAGTTGACCTTCATTAAAATCAAAATCTGCTTTGCTAATGATGTTGTTAACAAAACAAAACAAGAAGCCACTGACTGGTAGAATACAACTGAAGAAAAAAAAGATAATAGAAGACTTGTATCCAAAATTAAAAAGAATACTTAAAATACAATAATGAGACCGGGCCAAGATGGTGAAGTAGACAGAAGCATCCTTTGACGTCTTTAGCAATAAAGACCCCAAAGAACAAATGAATCCAGTACATACAACATCGTAGGACCCCTCAACATCAAAGGGAAATTTGAGAAACTAAACTGCACAAGATGGAAGGGAGAGTAGCTACAGAAATACGTAGGATTCCACAGACCTGACCTGTCGGGAAATGGCTGCAGTGACCATATGGTAGGCTGAGCACAGAGGCTGGTTGGCATGCTCTTCAATAGGAGTGATTATCTGGAGAATCCACTCATGCCTCCAGAACCAGTGAGAGACAGCACCGTATCACTGAAAGCTAAATCTTTGCATGTAACCTACCACGCACTGATTGGAATCTTTCTTTCAAGACAGGCCTAAGTCCCTTCTCCCAGCACTTCCTTTGCCCTTCTCTGCACTGGACTTGGTGCTCAAGTCTGAAGCAAGTAACTAAGCCAGAAGTAGAACTCCTTCAGCCCAGCCTGAGCCATTGTCCTAGACTCAGAGGGGGAACAATGTAACAAACTTGAGCAAGAGGGAAAAAATTGCCAACTCCCCTACTCTAGGAAATTAGGGCAGAAACTGTTCCCTAGGTTCAGACATAAGGGGATACGCTATCCTCACAGACACAGAGATGTCTTTTAGGGTCTTCTTTCTCAATAGCTGCAGCCAGGTGCTATGCCTACAGTAATCATGCCTGTCCATCTAGAACAGTAGGCAGGAGTCTGGGCGAATATCTGGGGACTGATTATGATGAGATCTGAGCTGAATCCATATAAGAAAAGTAAATGGATTCTTGGGATCCCACGTCTAGCAACATCTCTATCCACCTAGTAAGAGGACATTGGAGCTTCAAAGACAGCAATAAACAAATTATTACACATGACCACTGTCTTAGTCACCTGGTACTGCTCTAACAGAAAATACCATGAGTGGAAGGTTTCATGAGGAGAAGCTTCTATTGTCATAGTCAGGTAAGCCACAAATCCATTCATAAGCTATAAGTCCATTCAATATGAAAAATCATCACAGTCCAGTAGGCTGAGTCCAAATCCAGTGAGAGCGTCTCGGCACAGGAACCTCGGGTCCAAAGGACGTGCTCTGCTCTCGGTGCTTCTCTCTCACTGGTATGAAGTTCCCAGCTCACTTCTCTCCCTTATATTCCACAAGATTGTAGCTTGGGTCCTGCCTCACTAACACAACTGCAAACCATTCTCCATTCAGTATCACAGAGGTAGGATTCACAACACATGGGAGGAAGGGCACACTATTGGAACTCCTAATCAAGTCAAATCAACACATACATTTTTGGGGGGATGCAATTCAATCCATGACAACCACCTTACGTATATATTTCAAAACAAGAAGCTAGAATATAGTAGGAAAACACAATAAAAATAAGGACAATTTAATAATGGTTTGGAAATAGCAATCCATATCAAAGCACTTAAAGAGGAAGACCATAATCTCTCTAGAAAGCTCACAAAACAAAGAATCAAATTTTCCAGAGGAAAAGAATTTCCTGGAATTATCAGATGTAGAAAACACAAGGCTAATTAGAACTCTTGAGGAGATAAAAATGTAGAACTGCATAATGACAAATTGAAGAAGCTGTGAGAAAGTATATTGTAGTAAGAATTAGAAATTCAAATAAATTAATATTAAAATTAAAGAATTAAACAACTCAATAGAAAGTCAAAGGAGCACAGCTGAGGCAATGGAAGGCTGGATTAGTGAGAACGAAGATAAAGCAAGCAATATCAACGTATTCAATGAAAAATAAGATAAAGAAATTTAATAAAATCAAAAACCCAGCGAAGAATTATATAGGATTCTATGAAAAGGAATAATCTCCTAGTGATTGGAATATTAGAACAGGTGGGAGATAACAGAAAATACAGAGAGAACTTACAAAGATTTGCTGACAGGTAACTTTCCTGATATTGTGAAAGATGAGAAAATATCTAACCTAGATGCTCATCAAAATTCACACAAGCTTGATCTCAGAAGAAGGACACCGAGACATAGTATAATCACACTTGCCAGAACTAAAAATAAGGATACACTTTTAAAAGTGAGTAGAGATAACCAAAAATAAATAAATAAATAAACTACAAAGGAGAATCAATAAGAGTACGCTTGGACTACTCAGTAGAAATCATGGACGCAAGAAGACAATGGGGTGATGTACACTAAGCCTTGAAGGAAAATAATAGCTGTCAAGAATTCTATATCCAGCAAAATTTTCTGTCAAATATGATGATGAATTGGGACGCCTTCAGATAAACAGAAATTCAGCAAATTTGCAAAAACCAAACCAGAATTACAAGAAATAATAAAGGAGTCCTTTGGTTAGAAAATCGCTAACACCAGGTAACAACCCTAGGCCAAAACACAAAGCAGAGTAACTAAATATCAACCCAACTAGGAGAATCATAGAAACAGATTATAAGCAAAACACTGAAAATAGGGAAACAACAGATGTTATTATGTAAACATTGTAACACAAAAGACAGACTCAAAAGAAAATGTAGTCACAGATCTTTCAGATGAAGAAGTCAAAGAGCTACATAAAAAATAAATAAATAAAGACCAGTTTAAATTAAGAAAAATAGGGGTAAATATTAAGGTAACCACAAAAGAACAATCAATCCTATACATCAAATTAATAAACAAGAAAAACATGAAGTCTTAGCAAATACAAAGGCATCAGTATTGAAAAAGATGAGAAAAAAAAACAAAACATAAAGGTAAAAGACTCAGGACAAAAAAAAAAAAAAAAACTGAAGGGAACAAGGGAATTGTCTATGCCACACAAAAAGTCATCAAAATGACAGCTCTAAGCCCATACCTATCAATAATGAAACTGAATGTAGATGGACAGTATGCACCAGTAAAGAGATTGAGGATGGCAGATTGGATTATAAAACATAATCCATCTATATGCTGCTTACAGAAGATACACCTTAGACTCAAGGACACAAACTACATCTCAAAGGACGCTAAAAAATATATCAAGCTAACAACATTTAAAAAAAGAGCAGGGGTGGTGATATTAATCTCTGATAAAATAGTCTTCAAAGTAAAATCCACCACACCTGATGAAGTAGGACATCACACAATGATTAAAGATTCAGTACTTCTGGAGGACATAAGCATATTAAATATCTATGCAATGACAGGACTCCAAAACGCATAAAACAAATATCGACTCCACTGAAAACAGAAATAGCTCCACAGAAACAGTGTCAGACTTCCACACACTACTGTCGTTGAAGGACAAAACATCTAGAAAAAAGCTCAACAAAGACACAGAACATCTAAACATCACAATCAACCAACTTGACCTCATAGACATATACGAACACCCCACCCAGCATCAACCAAGGATAGTTTCCTTTCCAATGCACGTGGAACATTGTCCAAAACTGAGCACATATTATGCCAGAGAGCAATCCTTAACATTGAAATACTGCAATATTACAAAGTATCTTTTTAGACCATAAAGCAATTAAAATAGAAATCGGTAACAAAAAGAAGAGGAAAAATTATGAAGTACATGGAAACTGAACAACAGCCAACATCATCCTAAACAGAGACAGTCTGAAATCCTTCCCCTTTGAGAATACCACTCTTACTCTTCATTGTCCTGGAGGTTCTAGCCAGAGCAATCAGGTAAGGTAAAGACATAAAGGGCATCCAAATCAGTAAGGAAGAAGTCAGAGTATCTCTTTGCAGATGATACGATCTTATACACAGAAAACCATAAAGAATCCCCAAAAAGCCTACTGGAAATAATAGAAAAGCTCAGCAAAGTATCAGGATACAATATAAACATACATAAGTCAGCTAGATTCCTTTACAACAACAAAGAGACCGTCAAAGAGGTAATCACCAAATCCACACCATTTAGAATTACCACCAAGAGCGTTAAGTAGCTAGGAAGAAATCTAACTGGAGTTGTTAAAGACTTATACAAAGAAAATTACAAGACTCTACTGCAGGAAATCAAAGAGACTGTCATAAATGGAGAAGCCCATCTTGCTCATAGGAAGAATTAACATTCTTAAAGCATCTATGCTACCCAAGGCAATTTGTAGACACAATATAATCCCAATACAAATTTCAATGGCACTTTTTAATAAGATAGAGAAACAAATCACCAACTTCATATGGAAAGGGAAAAAGCCTCAGACAAGTGAATTATTAGTGAAGAAGAACAAAGTGAGAGGCCTCACACTACCTGACCTTGGAACCCACAACACTGCCACAGTAGTCAAAACATTCTGGTATTGGTACTAGAACAGACAAACAGATCAATGGAACAGAATTGAAAATCCAGATGTATCATCATCTACCTATCAGCAGCTGATGTCTGACAAGGGTCCAGAGTCCCTAAACTGGGAGAAAGACAGTGTCTTTGACAAATGGTGCTGGCATAACTGGATGTTCATCTGAAAACAAAAAATGAAACAAGAACCTTTATCTCACATGATGCACAAAAACTAACTCAAAAATGGATAAAAGACCTAAATATAAAACGTAAAAAAAATAACAATCATGAAAGAAAAAATAGGGACAATGCTGGTAGCTGTAACACATGGCACAAACAGACTACAAAATACTACTAATAATACACAAACACCAGAGAGAAAATAGATAGCTGGAGATTGCTAAAAATTAAACACTTATGCTCATCAAAAGACTTCACAAAAGAGTAAGAAGACTACATATAGATTAACAAAGGATTTTGGGCCACCACAAATTCAATCAGCATCTGATTTCTATAATATATGGGCTGCAAATCCTCAACAAGAAAAACACGTAACCTCATTAAAGAATGGGCAAAGAATGTAAACAGTCACTTCTACAAGAAACACATTCAGGTATATAACAGATACATGAGGAAATGTTCACTGTCGTTAGCCTGTAGAGAAATCTAAATCAAAACTACAACAAGATACCATCTCATCCCAAAAATGCATTGATTAAAAAAAAAAAAAAAAAAAACCCACACAATAATAATTGTTTGTTGTAGAGAAGCTAGAACTCTTCTACACTGCTGGTAGAAACATAAAATGGTACAAAAACTTTGGAAATTGTTTTGGCAGTTTCTTAAAATGCTTGAAATAGAAATAGCATGTAAACCAGCAATCCCACTTCTTGGAATATATTCTAGAGTGATATGGGCTATCACATGAAGGGAAACACCTGATAACACGGAGGAATTTGGAAGGCATTATGCTGAGTGAAACTAGTCAGTTGCAAAAGGACAGATATTGTATGAGACCACTGTTATAAGGACTTAAGGGTTTAAGCACAAAAGAAAATAATCTTTGATGGCTCCAAGGGTGGGGAAGGAGTGAGAGAGGTATTCATAGATTAGATAGCATATAGGAATTGGATTAGGTGAAGAGAGTGACAGCTCGCAGTAGGAGGGAGCTTAGTACAACCGGAGTACACCAAAAGCTAAAAGATCTTTTAAAAATAACCCAACATTTTGAAGGACCAAGTACAGGAGGCAAGGGTTTCAGAGGTTGTCTAGGTTGATTGGCATAACTGTGTTTTTTAAGAAAATGCTCTGCATAGCTTTTTGGTGGGTGACATCTGGGGTCTTAGAAGCTAGGAAGCAGCCAGCTAAGAATCATGAACCAGTCCCAATCTACCTGGAACAGAGTAGAAACAAGAACATCAAAACATGAGGAAAATGTGAGCCTAGGAGACAGAAGGTGCTATAGATCCAGAGACAATATCAGCACGAAACCAGAAGAACTAGATGGTGCCCAGCCACCACCAAAGACTGCCCTGACAGGGAACACAATGCAGTGTCCCTTATGTAGTGGGACAATTTGGCTGTGCAGAATTACAACTCTATTAAAAGACCATACTTGGTGATCCATGAGACTGCAGTGTCCCCTGAGGACATGGCCTCCAGTCTTTCTGTCAGTGCAGAGCTGTAATCAGAAGTCAAATCTTCAGACAAAGATTAGCCTGGACTATATGACACATAGTGATGCTGATGAAGATGTGCTTTGGGGCTTAAGTATATGCATGAGGCAGTCTGAGCAGCTCTTGCCCACAAGTGAGATGAGAGGGTGGCGGGGGGGGGGGGAGGACAAGAGTTTGTTGAACGGATACAGAAAGTACAGGGTAGAAAGAAGTAAGGTGTGTGGGGAGTGGGGGTGGCTGGTAGCAGAGTTTCATAGTGTGTTTTCAAGGTATAGTAATTTGGCAGATTGATTGGATAATAAACTTTCACTTAAAGCACACGCACACACACACACACTGAACAACAATAAAACAATCCAGTTAAAACATACCAATAGTTCTGAACAGAAAATTCACTGAAGGGGACATATAGATGGCAAATAAACATAATAAAAGACAATATCATATGTCTTTTTTGCTATGAGCCATGAAATCTATTTTGACTCACAGTTGCCTACGTGACACAGTACAACTATGTCATAGCATTTCCTGGGCCATAATACTTATAGCACCAGACTGCCAGTTATTTTCCCCATGGAGTAATTGGTTTACATCACCAACCCTTCAGATGGCAGCTAAGCTCAACCATTACACCACCTGGGCTCTTGCTTGTCAACATTTCATTGATTATAAAACTGTATCTTCAGGGAAATAAAAATTAAAACAATTATGAGATACCACTGCATGTATATTAAAATGACAAAAATCCAAATGCTGACAATTTGAAATGGCTGGACAGAATACAGAAAAGCAGAACTTCCTCTATATTGTTAATAATTATGCAAAATTGTATAACTACTTTGGAAGACAGTTTGTCACTTTCTTAGAAACCTCAACAGAGTCTTACCGTACCATGCAGCAATCATACTCCTTTTTATTTGCTGAAAATTTATTTTCACACAAAAACCTGCATGCAAATGATTTAGTAACTTTATGCATAATTGTCAAAATTGGAAGCATCCAATATGTCCTTCAAAAGGTGCATAGGCAAAGAATCTGTGCTGCTTCCATTTAATACAATATCAGTCAGCAATAAAAACAAGTGAGTTTTCAAGGTATTGACAAACATGGTAGAACCTTAAATGAGTATTTCTAAGTGAAAGAAGTCATCCTAGAAAGATTACATGGTGTGTGCTTCCTGCAATATGATACTCTTGAAAAGTCAAAACCGTGGCAACAGTAAAAAAGACAGTAGCTGCCAGGGGTCAGAGAGTGAAAGGAAGGTACAGAGCATTTTTAAGGCACTAAAACTATTCTGCGTGTTATAGTAATAGTGAACACAGGACATTAGGCATTTGTCAAAACCGATAACAGTATAATACAAACAGTGAATGCTAATTTACACTATAGAAGTTAGTTGACAATAATGTATCAGTATTGATTCACCAGTTGTAACAAAGCTATCACACTAATGCAAGATGTTAATAAAAGGGGAAACTATAAGTGAAGGGGAACAGAAACGGGGAGAATATGGGACATCTCTGTACCGTCTGTTTAATTCTTTCTGTAAACCTTAAAAGACTCTGAATAAGTCTATTCATTAAAAACAACCTTCAACAAAACCACAATATGACATAATTCATATCCAGTACAATGGTTATAATAAAAAAGACATATAACAGTAAGTAATGAAGAGGAGGGCACAGAAGTTGGAAGACAATAAAATGTAAAACGGTATATAGCTCACCTGTTGAACAGTTGGCCATTTCTTAGAATGTTAAATATGGAGTTACTATTAAAAAAGAAAAACAAAAAAACTGTTGTAGAATCAGTTCTACCTCATAGCAACCCTGAATGACATAGTAGAAGTACTCCACAGTTTCCAGGGAGCACCTGGTGGATTCCAACTGCCACACTTTTGCTTGTGAATCACAACTCTTAACCACTTCACTACCAAGTTTTCCATGTGGCCTAACAATTCCACTCCTAAACACTCCTAAAGGAAATGAAACTATATGTCCTACACATGAACTTGTACATAAATTTTCATAGCATCATTGTGCTTAATAGCCAAAAAGTGGCTATCATGTTAATGTAGATCAGTGGATTAATAAAATATGGTATAAACAAAAAATGTAAACAAATAAAATGTGGTATAACCATTCAATGGAATTTTAACTAAAGTTAAAAAAAATGAGACAATGGTAAGTGAAAGAATCAAGGTCACAATAGACCGCATATTGTTTTATTCCATTTATCTGAGATAGTCAGCACAGGCAAATTTATATACAGAGAAAGTAGATTAGAGGCCTTCTGGATGAGGAGTGACTTCCAGTAAGTGTAAAGTTTCTTTTTGGACTGATCAAAATTTTTACAAATTAGACAGTGGTGATGGTTGTACAACTCTGAATATAATAAAAAAAAATTTGAATTGTAAACTTTTAATGGATGAATTGTATGGTACATAAATTCTATATTAATAAAGCTGGAAAATGTTATTCTAATTATGCCTCTTTAATTGAGTGCACTAATAAATTTGAATAATTGCCCTAAAATATTTAGTGTTTATATATTGTGCTTTTGTAATTACGTTGTCCCTCAACTTACCACCAACTGTGAAGGCCTTATAACTTGTAACAGTTAGTTTGTGAGAAAACATCGGAGTGAACTGTTCGTAGGAAATATCTAAGTATATTACACAAAATCAACGATTTGTATAAGATCAAATATAGAATAATAAAACAGCTGTTATGTACCAACTTACAATCAGAAATATATAATGAAAACATTAAATCAGAAATCATTCATGTTTTGCAATTTATATTTGCACAAAAAGACTCTTCTTCACCTTCTTAAACCTGTTCTGCTTCAAAAACAAATTAAACTGATGACAACACACAAAACACTCTTCAAAATCAGTCTAGGACTTTGAGTGGTCTTGAGAATTATTATCAGTAATTCTGTAGGGTAAAGATAAGTAAATATAAAACCTCACATAGGCACAAAATGAAGTATGTAATATAACTTAAGAGAGTAGGATTCGATGAGTATCTACAATGACCCAGCAGTGAATCTTAGCAGAGTATAAAGGAAATTAGAAAGAGGAATTAGAATATATCAACAACAAACAAGCCCAAATCCATTGCCTTTGAATTAATTCTGACTTACAGTGACTCTACAAAATAGAGCAGAACTATCCATGGTATTTCTGAGACAGTAATCTTGACAGAGGCAGGCTGTCACATCTTTCTGCCATGGAGTGGCTGATGGGTTTGATGACATTTAGTCTATCAGCTAAGAACACAACCACTTCATCACCAGGACTTCTTGGCTTAGAATACAGGGAACATAAATCCTTAACAAAATAAAGGTTTGGTTAAATTCATGGGTAAAAGTCGGGGGTAAGGGAGTAGAATAAATCATTATTGAGAACAGGCATGTGGACCCCTGGGATGATAGCTCATGCTTAGTCTTTGTACTCGGTTTGTGGGATATGTATAGTCATCTTCATTTTATACATCAGGAAATTGAGACTTAGAAAACTTACTTCCCAATCTCCCCAAAGGACTTGCAATGTACCAAAGTCAGAGATCAAACTCAGACCTACATCTCTGTCTGTCTCTGATAATCATAGATAACTCTGTGAAATTGGTGAAATGTTGCTCTATTTTGAGAAAGTCTATCTAATCATGCATATAAACCCACGCAAAGCAAATATGGTAAGAGTGAGACAAGGGCAACACATTTATTGCTTCTGCCATTTATAAACTGGCTGGCTATTTATAAACAGAAGTCTCATGAATCTAGGTTTTACACTTGAGCTGTGTTATATAAAAATAGGAAAAATGAGAACCAGAAAACAGAAGCTACGGGCCCATTATCAACTAAGTGAATTTTTCACAACCGTCTCATGATACATAAAAGATTTTAACTGAATTTCAGGCACAAGATGTTTACTCTAACTAGAATCATAAAGAAAAAATGAAAAGCAGTATATTTAATTTCAGGACACGTGTAAAGGGAATATAATAATATAATAGTAACAAGTCCTTTCCAAATTAACCAGCCATAGTCATTTCAGAATTATAGAATAATCAGTCAATAATTTTATGGAACAACTAGTTATATTTATGGAAGAATGTATGGAACGTTTCCTACCTCAGGAATATGTAATGGTGGTAGAGAATAAAAAGGGATAAAATAAGATACGGATATAGTCTTGACGTGACAGTTGCTAGCAGCAGGCAACATCTTTGTTAGAGATACTCTTGTATTAGGAAAACAAAACTGCTCAGCAGATTTCTGTTTTTATCAACTTGCATCATGTGACATCACTTGGCTGTTCCTAATTGCAGTGGCTCCTTGGAAACGAAATTTTTACTTTTAATAGTTTCTGTAATAGATGGCTACATATGAGAAAGCAATTAGGAATGGCTTCTGGGACCTAGGACCATGTGTATTTGTCATGATTATATTGATTTCTATTTATCAAAAACAATAGAAACTAATCTTTTTATTTTTATATATTGTTTCTATTATAATAATTCATGAATAAAGTATTCAACACACTGACTTCTCTTCTACATTCCCAACCAAGAATCAATCTTAGCCAATAATCTTAGTTTTTTACTAATTTTAAGAAGGCACAACCTGACAGATGTTTGTGTGTTTTATATTTTTTATGACAAATAGTTTACACAACTTCTATTTTAGTTCTTTTTTTCCTGAAAGAAAGCCAAAAATGAGCAAATCTGACTGTCACTGGGTGATGAGATTGGGCTGAACGCCAAAAGAAAAGTAACTGAGTTATGTATAAAAGTGGATTAGTATTACTGAACTCTAATGTATTTTTCATGTCTAGAAGTTATTAATGATTCTGTATCTTGAAGAAAGGGCTGGAAAACCCATTGAAAATAGCTCCTTGGCACAAACACAATTTTTTGAATTTACTCATCTTTTTCACATCATTTTCTTAGTTATTCAGTAAGATTTAAGTAAATATTCGGAAAACTTAGTGGCATAGTGCTGAAGTGTTGTGGCTGCTAACCAAAAAGTTGGCAGTTTGAATCCATCAGCCGCTCCTTGGAAACTCTGTGGGGCAGTTCTACTTTCTCCTATAGGGTCACTGTGAGTAATAGTTGACTTGACGGCAGTGGGTTTTTGGTATTTCCAAGTAAATGTTTACAAAATTAGACTGAAAATTGATTATTTTAAAGTAAATGTAAAGGTATAGTTAGAAAACATTATAAAAATTACTAGACCATAAAATGACAATAGTTACTGTATTAGAATGGGAAAATGTACAGATAAGTCTCTCCTCCCAACAACATACTGTTATCTTTAAGTACTCACATTTGTTTTCTGGAAGTACGTGACTACAGCCCCACAGCCAGAAATCTCTAAACTCCAGTGACCTAAGTCACTCTGAGCTTTGCATCAAAATTAAGAAAAATAACTCTGGGCCACTAAAGACTATCCCATTTATCAAAAGGGGATAGTCATTTATGAAAATGGTATTCAAGCCATTTATGAAGATTTAGAGGACTCTCTAGACTACAGCTCAAGCATATACAAGTAGTTTTAGTAGCAATAATTTTCTGTTTATTCTAGGATTTGGGAATAAAACACCTACCCCAAAGGAATTCCTTTGTTCCTGGATCTGAGCTAGTAGGATACAGGCTTCTCTAGTAAAGTATTAATATTTTTAACACTTAAAAAATAAAATACATAGTAGTAATATAACAGAAGACATAAAAATGAATAAAATATACTTACTTTCATTTAAAAATTTCCCATTCTAGAAAATGTATGCACAGTATAATTATCTAAATACAGAGAAAATGTTAGCAGCACAGTCAGGACTCAAATCATGTGCTATAGGAACTTTCATTGTATAAAGATTTTGGACTGGTTTTGAAGATCTTAAATTACTTCCCAGGTAGGTTGTATGTATACAGACACACACACACACATGCACACATGCTTTTCGTGGTTAAAAAATTTGAACAGCACGTTTGATTTTTTTTGTCGTCATTGTTTTGAACTATTTCAGGTAATAGAATAGTGGAGGCAATGTAATGAATGTATATGAGGTCTGACAAGTTCGAGAACTTACTTCTTCTAAGTGCTGCATACCTCATTGCTGAGTATCACTACAGTCACTTTCAAAGTACTCCCCTTGGGAAGCTATACATCCATGTCAGTGCCTAGTCTACTCTTCAAAGCAATTTCGAAACTCTTTCTGGAATGGCCAATGTGTACAATGGCACAGTGGCAAGTTCACAAACTTGCTTGTATAGCTGCCTATGAGGGAGTTTTTAGTCAATACATAAACAACTGTATTGCAGTATCCTACCTGCTCCCCTGATCTGGCCCCCAGTGACTTTTTTCTTTACCGGAGGGTAAAAGAAGACATTTTGATGACATTCAGGACATCAAAGGTAGTATGACAACAGCTCTGATGGCCATACCAGAAAAATGAGTTCCAAAATTGCCTTGAAGGGTAGACTAGGCTCTGGCCTCTGTGCAAGCTTCCAAGGGGGATGCTTCGAAGGTGACCATGGTGATATTCAGCAATGAGGTATATAACACTTTTTCTAGGATGAGTTTGTGAACCTGTCAGACGCATATGTACCACATGGTGTCTGTGCCAGTGTCACTTATATAAAGTGCAACTGTTGGTTCTCACTGTTGTTTTTTTAGCTTATCAAGTATTGTCAAATTGCTCTTCGACATGCTTGTAAAAATTTGAATTCTCACTAGTAGAATATGACAAATTCAATTTGCTTATATTCTTTCTGAATCTTAGTAGTGACAGGCTTTAAATAATGTTGCTATATTGGATACATGATCTTATTGTGATTTAAATATGCATGTATTTGATAAAAAGTGAAATTGGGACTATTTTTGTTTAATTGCTATTCATATTCCTCTTTTCACATTTGTAAATTACTTCTCACATTTATTTTTCAATCAGGTGCTCATTTTTAAGTATTGTTTCTTTAATAACATTTTTCATTATTATTTATCTTTTATAATAATCCTTTGTAATTTGTATGCATTGCAAATATTTTCTTTCAGTTTCTATTTATCTTTCCATTTGTAGTGATACTAGTGGTAGTATAGATATTGCAAGCTTTCTAAATAATTTTCTATAATAGTTTTATTTTATAAATATTATTTTGAGATTCCATTAGGAAATCTACCCTAGCTTTGAGTGCAAAAACATATTCTTTAATATGTTTATAAAAATATTAAAATATTTTTAATTTTTCTCTTGTTTATTTTGAATGTACCTGAGTCTACTTTTTTATACATATGATGCTAATTTTTTTAATGTGTATAAGTAGTGCTATTCATTGAATCAATCCTCTACTATTTCTTAAGGCTTCCTCTACTGCACATGAAGTTTCTGTATGTCTGTGAGTTTGTTTCTGAGCTCTCTGTTCTCTTTCATTGGTCTAGTTGTTTATCTAGTGCAAATGGCAAAAAACTATCTTCACCATATCTTTATAGGAGGATTGGATAGGTGGGAGGCTAGTGGAATCAGCTCTTTTTTTCCCCCACGAGTTGTCTTAATTATTGTTGGTCCTTAGTATTTCTATATGGATTTTGAAATCAGCTTCAAAATCTTCCAAAAAGAAATCATAATAGGATTTTTACTGGAATATCATTAAACTGATTGGTAAATTTACTGGAAATTCTATTTTTTAATCTTAGGCCTTTTGATCTATAAACACACCACAGCTCTTTATTCATTAAAGGGTTCTTTGTTGTAGTTCAGTGTATTGCATTTTTTCCCCATAAATATGTTGAATATCTTGTTACATCAATTTCTAGACATATTATACTGCTATGGGCATAATGGAAACCCTGGTGGGATAGTACTTAAGTGCTATGGTTGCTAACCAAAAGGTCAGCAGTTCAAATCCACCAGGTGCTCCTTGGAAACTTTATGGGTCAGTTCTACTCTGCTCTGCAGGGTAGCTATGAGTTGAAGTTGACTTGCCAGAGAGGTATTTCTATAATACAGCTGATCCGTTAAAATTAGGTTTTTCATATGTTTGTTGCTGATATACAGGATTATAATTGATTTTTATATTGATCACAAGCTAGAATATCTTTTGAATTACTAAATTAGTCCTAACTTGTTTCTAGAAACCCAGGAGACATAGTGGTTAAGAGATACATCTGCTAACCAGAAGGTTGGCACTTCAAATCCACCAGGTGCTCCTAGAAAACCCTATAGGGCAGTTCTGTTCTGACCTATAAGCTAACAATCAGTCAGAATCGACTTGACAGCAATGGCTTGGGTTGTGTTAACATATTTCTATATTGTCTCAGATGTTTGAGGCAAAACATTGTATCCTATGTGAACACTGAAAGTTTTGATTCTTCTTTCCTATGCTGATGCATTATAAATACCACCCCCTCCACACACACACATAAGAGGTCTGACAATTAAGTTGGCAAACTCACCACCATGTGTTTACATTGGCAGCATTGTAAAAACAACTCAGTAAAGCTTTGTAACCTTGATATATCAATGTCTCACAGCTGTGTTCTTGTCAACATGTGACAGTAGCTTGCTGAGTAATGTTCATTATTGTTGTTGTATGTTTTTGTGTGCCATCACAAGAATGTTGGAGCTTGAATTAGAGCAATCAACAAACAAGAAATTTCTTATTAAAGTTGGCAAGAGTGGAACTGCAACCAGGGTCATTTTAGTCCAAGTTGATGGGATAATAACATGAAGAAAACACCAGTCTACAAGCGGACTGAATGTTTTTCTGAAGGGAGAAAAGGTATCACTGATGAAGGGAGTTCAGGGTGTCCAGTAATGAGAACATTGCAAAAACTCCTCAAATCGTGTGTCAAGTCATTGGCTGACTGCGAGAACTATTGCAGACCAAGTAAACATCAATAAACAGTAAGGGAAATCTTAACTGAAAACCTTGGCATGAAAAAGGTGTATCCAAAATTGGTCCTGAAGGAGCTCACCAGTAAACAAAAGCAAAAGAGAGTCAAATTTGCCAAGATCTTTAGGAGAGGCAAGATGATGTTTTGGGCCATGTTAACACTGGTATTATTAATATGAACCTGAAACATAGTGTCAAAGTACACAAAGGAAGTCAGCCAATTCTCCACGACCAAAAAAGTTCCGTCAGTCTAAGTTGAAAGTCAAAATGATGTGGCTAACCTTTCTTTTTGTGTATATCAGAGGGATTGTACACTACGAATTTGTACCAGCTGGGCAAACGATTAACCAAGTTTACTATTTACAAGTACTGAAAAGGCTGCATGAAAAAGTTAGATGAAAATAACCTGAACTTTTCAACAACAACTCATGGTTCTTGCATCACAACAATTTACCAGCTCACATGGCACTATCTATGAGGGACTTTTTAACCAGTAAACAAATAACTGTACTGGGACACTATCCTACTCACCTGATCTGGCTACCAATGGCCTTTGTCTTTATTGGTGGATAAAGGAAATATTGAAAGGAATACATCCCTCTTTTTAATATGATGATATCATGGTTTATATGATATGATCACTAGATTGTTTCTTTCACTATTACAGCTTTGATTGTGTTTGGAGCCTTCCCTAACTAAGTAGAATTCTGGATAATGTGTCCTTCTAAAATATAAAGTTCGTGGGTTTGTTTTTCCAAGCCAAGAGATTCTTTCAGTATTTCTTACAGCTTTGGTTTGGTTTTTACAAAGTCTATGAATTTCTATGTCTCTGTGAATGTCTTAATTTCATTTTCATATGGGAAAGTTTTGCAGGATCTGTAATTCTTGGTTGGAAGTTCTTGTCCTTCAAGGCTTTGAATGTGTCATGCCACTGTCTCCATGCCAGCATTGTTTCTACTGAGAAATCTGATGAAATCCTACAGAGTTTCCCTCTGAATGTTAGCTTTGCTTTGAGTCTGGCTGTCTTTAAGAGTTTCTGCTTATGTTTCATTTTGTTGAGCTTGATTATAACATGTTTTTGGGTCTTTCTATTGAGGTCTATATTGAGTGGTGTTCAATTGTATCTTGGATATCTATATTCTCTTCTTTCATAATTGCTGGGAAGTTTTCTGTCAGCAGCTCAGCGATAATACTCTGTGTTCTCAGGTTTCTTGCCTTGTTCAGGAACTCCAATTAATCATATACTATTCTTCTTAATACAGTCCCACATGTTTCTTAATGCTTCATCATTTTCCTTGTTTCCTTTTTCTGATTTCTCCTCATAGATGCTGGAGTCAGTAGCCGTGTCTTCCAAATCAGAAATTCTCTTTTCCATTTGCTCCATTCTGTTTTCTTGGCTTTGAATGGAAGTTTCTGTCTCTTTCTATCTCTTTGTTCTTGATCTATTGGATATCCAAGTACTGATGTTCCATCAGATCAAATCACTTGCTTAATTTTTCATTTTACTCTGCTGCATTTTGTATAAGATCTAGAAGGGCTCTGTATATCACTCTTTTATATTCCCCTTCTGATAGTTTCATAAAATCTTCTTTGTCTGTGAAGTTCTCAGGCAATTTCTTTTGGGGGCCTTCTGATGTCATGGGTGATTTCTGGGTTACCATGTTCTTCAAAGTTTTTTCCTTTTTTGTGCTTCGTGTGGGTCAATATAGGCTGGGAGAGATGCTGTGAAGATGGACCATAGTTGTTTCTCTAGGCCATCTTAAAATGAGAAGTAAAAAGTATTTGACAACTTCCAAAGTCAGTCAGGTTTTCAGGTATATGCGTCCCTCTTCTCAGCTGGCAAAGTAAGCACCTCTGTATTGAATCCCAGATGTTATAAACTGGCTCAAAATGCAGAAAGGCTACTGACCTGCTGGCTTCTGCTATTGGGCCCCAGCTGTAGGTGACACTGCATAGATTCTGCTGGAAAATCAGTGTATTCTGGGTAGGCACTACCTCCCAGCCCAGGAATTATGTCTACCTGAGGCTTCTGTGTGGATGATTCTGCCTTCCTGTGAAACAAAATGGCGTCCTGCACAAGCTCACCAGCTGGCCAGGACCAGGCTCCTGGTGGCAAGAGAGGGCAAGAGTGCCGAAATTCCCAGAGTCCACAGCCTCCACCTCTGGGCCCCACGCCCAGGTGACACTGTGCAAAACACTGCCTATCTGCTGGAAAAGCACTCTGCCCTGGAAGGCACCACTTCCCCACCTAGAAACCGAGTACAGCTGGGAGCTCTGCCTGGGCTTCTCTGTCCCCCAGTGGATCAAGATGGCATCCTGCAGAAGTGCATCTGTATGGTTAACACACGGCAGAGGCAGAAAGATAGGCCAGAGGGGCTGAGATGTATAGATTCCAAAGCCAGGCTCTCAGAACATGGCAATTATGTTTGCTGGTACTGCGAGCACTGTGCCCAAGACCAGTCAAGTCCCAGCTCTGCCCGCCGACCAAGACAGAGGGAAAAAAATCAAAATATTGAGTTACCTTGAGTCTGTGCAAGCCTGTGCTCCCCGAGAGTAGGGTCAGTGAAAGAGAGGAGATTTTGCATTCAGTGGTATGAAGTCCAAATTAACAGCCCTAAGCTGCATCCCAGGGTTCACTAGGTATCATTATCTTGATTCCCAGAGGGATTTAGGGAGAAGTGTGTTTTGTCTGCCATCTTGACTCTGCCCCTTTTTTATTCTTAAAGTTGTATTTTCAAGTACATTTATCAAAGTCTCTTGTTTTAATAAAAACCTTTTTTTTCCTGTTCATGGAATTAATAAGACTTCATTCAATAATTTCCACTACAGAAACTTAACCAAAGAAATGAAGCATATGTGTGTGTCTGTATGTAGGCTGAGCATAGGAAAGAATCCAGATGTTTTTCCTGTGCTGGAAGCAAATGATTGAAGGCTTTTTGGAAATGATTTTAGATAAAGTAAAGGAAAAACAACATACTGTAAGAATGTAATTGTTAATAAGGAAATAGAAGCTATGAATAAAGAAAAATATTTTCAGAATTAGGAGAAGAAGTGCTTAAAAAAATCAAGCACTTTGCCATCAACCTGATTGCAACTGATAGCAACCTTGCAGAATGGAGTAGAACTACCCCTTAAGGTTTCCAAGGAATGGCTGGTGGAATTTAACTGCTGACATTTTGGTTAGTATCCAAGTTTTTATCCACTGCACCACGAGAGCTCCTAGAGGTACTTAGCAAGATTTTACCATTTTGTGTTTAATTTGGCCTTTTAAAAACTTATGTAGAGACCAGTGAATACTTAGAGATCCTGCAGAACACCATGAGGAGGAGAGACGATAAAGATATGAAATTAGGGAGAGAGACAGATTTTAGTAAGGCCGCTGGAATGGAGAACATGTAAAAATTGCTGATTTTAATAGAGGAAACGTTAAGGTCTTTTGAGATTAACTATAAAAAGATGCAAGAAGGGAAAGAAAGGCTCTGCCCACTAAAAAAAAAAAATTCAAAATGTTCACAGATTTCCAAAAGAACTAAAAATTACCGTTTGGATAAGGACCCTCTTGGATCTGCCACCCCAACCCTATTCCATCACTGGAGAACTTTGTAATTTGCTGACTCAGGTGAAACCTCTTTCGGGTAGAAGCATGTGACTCCTTTTTCAGCCCCTGTGAAGGAGTGCTTGTCATTGTCACCTGGCTGCCAGGGATTGAGTGCCAAGGGTTTTATCAGTGTGACTCAAGGTGGATTCCTTTCATGAGGTACACATTTGGTGGTGGAGAACACATCTTGAACACATGGCACCTACCTTCCCACAGCTCTCTCTCTTCACTCTCTCACCTCACCCAGAACTATCCACTAGGAGTTTTCCAAATGCTTCTCAGATGTCCTTGTGTGCTTCACACTCTGTGGAAAAAGTGATTCTTGATGTCCTCTCATTAGAGTTTTGTAGGAGGAATTTAGAGAAGTACTCCAACAATCTCTAACCACAAAAGCCCCTTCACTTTTCAGTCTTCAACTCCTTTATGGATTCTAGGTTTTCTCTTCCATAGACTACTGTGGGTACTGGACTAGTGAGAGCAGAACCGGTTTACCATTATCTTGGCCTTCTCTGAGAATATAGTATGTGCTACCTAGTCCTGGACCTTCTGCAGAATCTCCAAGATGACAGCAAAAATAGGATCTGACCTGACTGCATGCAATATCTATTCGTCAAATCCCAAATAATCTAATTGAAGTTACTTAGTCTCTTGAAATTAATACATAGAAAGGGAGAGAGACTAAGTTACATGCTCAGGAATATGCTAAATGCAATAGACAGTTGTCTTAGGCTTAGTTCTCTAGAGAAACAAAACTAGTAAAACATACAAATCTGTATATAGAGAGATTTACGTAAGGAAACAGCTTACACCATTGTAGAGGCCAAAACATCCCAAGTTCTGGATCAGAATACAAGCCTCACACGGCTGAAGAAGCTGGCAAACTGAAAGGCAGCAGGTCAGAGAGCAGGATTCCCACTCACAGCCTGTGAAGGTCAGCAAATCCCAAGACGGCAGGCAAGCATGCAAGATTTTTGTGTGTCATGAATTCAATGGTGCCCCCACAAAAATGTGTGTATCAATTTGGCTGGCTCATGATTCCCAGTATTGTGTGATTGCCCTCCGTTTTGTGCTTTTCCTGTGCTGTAAATCCTAATCACTGCCTGTGCTTAATAGATAGGGTTATGTTAAAAGAGGATTATGATGAGACTGCTGTATCCTTACTAAAGGAGTGTCCCTGGAGTGTGGCTTGTACTGCCTTTTATTGTAAAAAAGATAAAAGGAAAGGGAACTAAGTAGAGAGTTGAGGACCTCCTAATACCAATAAGAAGTGCTGAGCTGAGCAGGTACTTTGGAAAAGACTGGAGTCCCTACACCTCAGAAGCTTCCAGTCCAAGGAAAGATTGATGACAAGAATCTTCTTCCAGAGGGCCAGCAGAGAAAGCCCTTACCGGGAGCTAACACTGAATTTGGACTTTCAGCCTACTGGACTGTGACAAAATAAAGTTTCTCATTTTAAAGCCATCTACTTGTGGTATTTTCTGTTAGAGTAGTACCAGATGACTAATGCATCCTGATTCATGCAAGGATCAGCAGGATCAGCAGGTTGGGAATAGGACTGTTACCCATAGGCTGTGAAGATGTATGAACCCCAAGAGCTGCTAGCTTCAGGTCCAAGAAGCAGACATCAGAAACAAGAGAGAGGCAGCTACTGATCCGCAAGCCAAAATATTGGCAAAGTGAGCAGGCAGGAAGTAGGAGGCAGAAGGCAGAGAGAAGGCTGAAGGGGTGATGAGCCACCACAGGCCGTGCCCTGCCAGTATCACAGCATTTTCCCTCATGGTGGTGGCCATAACATTATACAAATGCCGAAACACTGAGAATCATGGCCCAGCCAAGTTGAAACACAATCTTAACCATCAAAGCAGTCAACTGGAATGACTACAAAGGAGCCAAAGAGAACTTGATTATCTGGAGTGCGAAGCCACTGAGAGTCCTGCACACATAGTTCTTAATATGAAGCATTTATTAGAGATGCACATGTCCAATCACATGATATCTTAAGGATCAAATCAACTGCTTGATGTGGGCTTCTCCTCAAAGTAGATATTACAGATATTTAGGATATTTCTGTGTTCTTAAGGGGATATCTCTAAACAAAGTCTGAGCATCCCATCATTCACTACAAATATGACATCTAGATGTTATCAGTTTTAGAAATCTCATATATTCCCCTTCTCCTTAATTATAAGTTTTTTAATGTCAAAAGAAGAAAAGTCGTTCTGGGTTAGCACCAAAGACACCTTTGCTTATTTTACCAGAGGGTGATATTATTTTAAAAAAGCAAAAAACAAAAACCAAAGGACCAAACAAAAAAAGCATTTAAAAGTCTTTTACATATTGAAAGTTGATATCCTATTCTTGTTGCTGTCAAGTCAATTCCAACTCATATTCCAACTCACAGCACCCTATAAGGCAGAGTAGAAAAGTGGAACTATCCCAGTTTCCAAAGAGTGCCTGCTGACATCTTGGTTAGTAGCTGTAGTGCTGAACCACTACATCACAAGTGTTTCTAATTATTGAATATGTATGTATACGTATATATGCTTGTATGAGAGAGACAGAGAGATGATGTAGATATAGATATATAGATAGAGATAGAGTGATAGAGAGACAGAGGCAGAGACAGAGACAGAGATAGAGATAGTGATAGAGATAGTTACTTTGGCCAAAGTGTTGTCTTTATTTCAACACAATTTTAAAAAAAGTCTGTAAGAAAATTTATTTAAGATGCATAACCATTTCTAAATATTCAAACACACTAAGCAAAGCTACAAATATTTTCCAAAACCATTAATCTGATTTTGTAACTTTAATTCACATGCTTCTTTTGATATCATAATTTTGGTCTTTAAAAAATGAAATCTAACTTGTTTCTGATTTGTAAGTTATGAACAAACACAAATAACTTAATGCTAAAATTTTGTTTCTTATTCAATTTAATGAATTTAAAATATTCTAAACTTTTGGGAGGTTATATGTACCTCTTCAAAACAATTTTAGTATCTAAATAATATATTTCTAATTCTGTTATACATATTTTTTTTTACTATGATTGAGTGAAAATGTACATTCTCATATAAATTTGCATACCCATCTATATACAGCTCCCACTGCTCTCCCTACCCGGTGACAGCAAACCCTTCCTCTCTGCTCCATGCATGTCTCATTCTCCCAAAAATCTCATATCCCCTCCTCTCCACCCACTCTTCCACCTCCAGTAAGAGGTCAGCAGGAAGACATCTTTTAGATGCATAGGATCATAAAGTGCACACATGATACTGTCACTCTGTGTCACCAGGTCCAATCCATTCCTTCATAAAGAGTTGAACCCCATTATGATTTATAGACAGGGGCAACATCAGGGCCAGGGGCCATGCTCCCACGGAAACCCCAAGGCCCCTGGACCATCAATTGCAGTCTTCTAGTGGAGATCTCAGGGTGCATCCCTTTTTATACTTGTGTTGCCAGTGAGACTCAACCTAGTGAGTTCCATCACGGCTAAAACTGGTGGTGGTCGGGCACCATCCAATTCTTCCAATCACAAGTCGATGTAGTCTCCCACTCATGTGGGTCTCTCTGTCTTCTGGGTTCCCTTTTCCCCATGTCATTTTGGTCCTTGGTGATCATCTGTTCCTGCTGAGTTGGGACCATTTGCTGTGCCCTCAGATGGCAGCTTTGCAGCTTTTAAGACCCCAGACGCCACTCATCGATGTGGGATGCAGAAGGCTCTCTTAGTAAAATGCAAGCTGTGCTAATTGGCCTCAAAATCCCCTGAGAGCATGGCCATTGACCCCTGCCCCTGCTACTGTGTCTTTGCAATATTGGATTAAGATGGGAGGAGTAATCATGTTATGTAGAAGTCCCATTAAAATTGATCTTCTTTCTAATGTGTGTTGTCACAGATTTCACCCAACCAAATTTCTATCAACTATCTAATCTAAACCCTCCCGTCTCACCTTCCCTCCCTCCCCACCCTTGCAGCCATCAAGTTTTTTTCTACATGTGAGTCTATTTTTAAGCTCTTATTGTAGGGGTCTCACACCATATTTGTCCTTTTGTTGCTGACTGCTTTCACTCAGCATAATGTCCTCCAATTGAAACCAGGTTATGAGATGGTTCCTAAAATCATCGTTGTTTTTCATCATCGCATAGTGTTCCATTGAGTACATATACCATAGTTTACACATCCATTTCTCTGTTGTTGGGCATCTGGGTTGATCTCATCATTTTACTATTGTGGACTGTGCTGCAATAAACATTTATGTGTGTGCATCAGCTGGTGTGAATGGCCTTGATTCTGTAGGATATATTCCAAGCAGTGGAATTACTGGGTCAAATGGTATTTTCAAATGGTATATCTATGTCAAGTTTTAAGGAAGTGCGAGATTGTTTTCCAAAGAGGTTACACCATTTTGCAATTCCAGCAAGTGTCAGAGAGTTTCAGTGTCTCTACAGCCTCTCCAACATATACTGTTGTGTGTTACTGGTTTATGGCCTGTCTTGTTAGGGTGAGATAGTATCTCATCATAGTTTTGACTTGAATTTTTTTGATAGCTAATGATCGTGAGCATGTCTGCATCTGCTTTTTGGCTGCCCGGATCTCCTCTTTAGAGAGGTGTCTGTCCATCTCCTTTTCCCATCGCTTAATTGTATTATTTATCTTTTTCTTATTGATATTTTGTAGTGCCTTATAGATTATGGAGATCAGATGTCAGTCTGACATGTAGTTGCCAAATATTTATTCCCATTCTGTAGGTGGCCTTTTAATTCTATTAATAAAGTCTCTGCATACGAAAAAAGTGTTTCATTCTTATTAGTTCCCATTTATTTATTTTCTCTTCTGTTGTTTGTGGTTTCTTTGACAGATTTTGAAGTTGGTCTACATTGTATATTAAAACTTCCATTGTTGTTCCTACTTTTTCTTGGATGAGATTTATCGTTTTAGATTTGATATTTAGGTCTTTTATCCGGTTTCAGTTGGTTATTGCATAAGGTTTAAGATACGGTTATTGTTTTAATTTATTGCAGGTGGATATCTAATTTTGCCAGCACAATTTGTTGAAGAGATTTTTACCTTTATTTAATATCTTAGCGCCTTTGTCAACTATCAGCTGTTCATAGGATGATGGTGTCATCTCTGCAGTCTCAATTCTATTCCATTGATCTCTCTTTTTGTACCAGTACCAGGCTATTTTGACTACTGTGGCAGTATTATAGGTTCTGAAATCTGATAGTGAGAGATCTCCCACTGTGTTCTTCTTCAGTAGTGCTTTACTTATCTGGGGCTTCTTCCCTTTCCAAACAAAGTTGGTGCTTTGTTTTTCCATCTCATTAAAAAATGTCACTGGAATGTCGCTTTTATTGGGATTGCATTGCATAAGAAGATTGTTTGGGGTAAAATAAACATTTTCACAATGGTAAGTCTTCCTATCCACGTATAGGGTAGGTTTCCCCATTTATGTAAGTCTCTCTTAGTTTCTTGTGGCAAGCTCCTGTAGTCCTTTTTGTAAAGGTCTGTTATTTCTCTGGTTAAATTTATTACTAGGTACTTTATCTTCTTAGGGGCTAGTAAATAATATTGATTTGATGATTTCTTCATTAACAGTCCCGTTGTTGGTATAAAGGAATCCTACTGATTTACTTATATTTATTTTGTATCCTGAGACTTTACTGAGCTCTTCTCTATCAGTTTGAGTAGTTTATTTTGATTCTTTAGGATTCTCTGCATATATAATCATATCATATGCAAATAGGGAGACTTTTACTTCTTTGCAGATGCAAATGCCCTTTGTTTCTTGGTCTTGTCTAATTGCTCTGGCTAGAACTTCTAGTACCATGTTGAATAGGAGAGGTGAGAGTGGGCATCCTCACCTAGTTCCCATTTTCAAGGGAAGTGGTTTCAGTCTCTCTTCATTCAGGATGACACAGGCAGTTGGTGTCGTGTAAATGGCCCTTATTACATTGAAGAACTTGCCGTCTCTTCCTATTTTGTGGAGAGTTCTTAGCATGAATGGGTGTTGGACTTCATCAAATGCCTTTCCTACATCAATAGACAAAATCTGGTGAGTCTTGTGTTATCTGTTATTTATGGGGTTGATCACATTAATTGTTTTTCTGATATTGAACCAGCTTTGCATCCCTGGGATGAATCCAGCTTGATCATGAAGGATTGTTTTTTCATATGTTATTATATTCAATTGGCGAGAATTATGATGAAGATTTTTCCATCTATTTCATGAGTCATATTGGTTTATAGCTCCACTTTTTTGGGAATCTTTCCTTGGCTTTGGTACCAGGGTTATGCTGGCTTCATAGAATGAATTTTGGAGTATTCCATCCCTTTCTATACTGCAAAACAGTCTCAGTAGTACTGGAGATAACTCTTGCCTAAAAGCTTGCTAGAATTCTGTGGTGAAGCCATCTGGGCCCTGGCTTTTTTAGTTGACAGTTTTTTGATGACTTTTTCAATCTCTTCCTTTGTGATGGGTTTATTAAGTTGTTCTGCTTCACCTTGTGATGAGTTTGGCAAGTGATATGAATCTAGGAATTTGTCCATTTCTTTTTGTATTTCAAACTTGCTAGATTACAGTCTTTCATAGTATTCTGTTATGATATTTTTAATTTCTGTGGAATTATTATGACAACTCCCCTCTCATTTCCTCTTTGGGTTATTTGTTTCCTTTCCTGTTTTTCTTTAGTAAGTTTAGCCAATGGTTTGTCAATCTTTTCAAAAAACCTGCTTTGGGTCTTTTCATTTTTTTCAATTGTTCTTCTATTCTCTAATTCGTTTAGTTCTGCCAAGCCAGGCTAATCTTTAAGATCTGTTTTCTTCTGGTACCTGAGAGGTTCCTCTGTTGCTCTTTCTCTACTTGTTCAAGCCATGGAGTCAGTTCTTCGATTTGATTTCTTTCTTCCTTCCAGATGTGTGCACTTATGGAGATAAACTGCCTTCTGAGCACTGCTTTGGCTGTATCCCATAGGTTCTGGTAGGAAGTATTTTCATTCTCATTTGAATCCATAAATTTCTTTATTTCATCCTTGATAAAACTCTGTATCTATAACCCATGGCTTTTGGAGCAAGATGTTGTTCAATTTCCATGAGTTGCAGTTTCTGTGTATGCTTTTTTTGCTACTGATTTTGACTTCTATGGCTTTATGATCTGAGAAGACGCTTTGTAGTAATTCACTGGTACAGGTTTTGTTGAGAATTGTTTTATGTCTTAACACATGGTCAATTCTGGAGAATGTTCCATGTGCACTGGAGAAGGTGTGGTTGTCTGCTGATGGACAGAAAGTTCTGTATTTCTCAACGAGGTCTAGTTGGTTAACTGTGGCAATAAGGTCTTCTGTGTGTTCGTTGAACTTTTTTTCTAGACGATTTGTTCAATATTGAGAGTGGAGTGTTGTTCCTGCTATTATTGTGGAGTGATCTATCTCCTTTTTGAGTAGGGTCAGTGTTTCTTTGATGTATTTAGGTGCTCTAATATTAGGTTAATAAATATTTAATATTGTTAAGTCCTGCTTGTGTATTGAACTTTTCAGCAATAAATAACATCCATCCTTATTACAATGCTGGGATTTTACATTAAAATCTATTTTATCTGAGATTAGAATTTCTGCATCTACTCTTCTCTGTGTATTGTTAGCTTGATATATATTCTTCCATCCTTTAATTTTCAATTTGTTCATATCTTTAAGTGTAAGGTGAGTTTCTTGTAGGCAACATATAGATAGATCATGACTTTTGATGCAAGATGCCAATCGATGTCTCTTTATGGGAGAGTTCAGTCCATTCACATTCACTGTAATTATTGATAGGTATGTGTTTAGTGGTGCCATTGTGATATGTTTATTTTTGTGTTGATGTTTTTCTCTGTTGTTCTTATTAATCTGTTCTGGGACATTCTTCTTTATGTGTTGATTTTTCACCATTTTCAGGGTTGATTTTGTGGTTGTTGAGACTCCTATGTTTCTTCATTTGATATGTTGTATCTTTATTATTCTTTACAGTTGCCCCTATGATCCCCCTTTACAAACTATGTATAAACCCAATTTTAATTACTACCATCTTATTAATTCCTCTCCATCTGGAAGGACTATAATGACTGTAGTACATCCTCTTCTTTATATGATGACATCATAGTTTTCATGATATGATCACTGGATAACTTCTTTTAATATTACAGCTTTGATTGAGTTTGGAACCTTCCCTAACTGAGTAGGTTTCTGGGTGATGTGTCTTATATTTCCACCTAAAATATAAAATTATGGTTTTGTTGTTCTATGCTAAGAGATTATTTCAGTATTTTGTGTAGTTTTGGTTTGGTTTTTACAAAGTCTCTAAATTTCTGTTTATCTGTGAATGTCTTCGTTTCATTTTCATATTTGAAAGATAGTTTTGCAGAATCTGTAATTCTTAGTTGGAGTTCTTCTCCTTAAAGGCTTTGAATGTGTCATGCCACTGTCTCCATGCCAGCATCCTTTTGTCTGAGAAATCCAAAGAAAGCTTACAGGTTTTCCCTCTGAATGTTCACTTTACTTTGTGTCTTGCTGCCTTTAAGAGTTTCTTCTTGTGTTTCATTTTGTTAAGCTTGAGTATAATATGTCTTGGAGTCTTTCCTTCAAGATCTATATTGAGTGGCTTTTGATACACATCTTGGATATCTAGATTCTCTTCTTTCAAAATTTCTGGGAAGTTTTCTGTCAGCAGCTCAGCCACAGTACTCTCCGTGTCCTCAGGAGTCCCACCCTGTTCAGGAACTCCAGTTAATCATAGATTGTTACTCTTAATAGAGTCCCACATCCTTCTTCATTTTTATTTTTGCTGATTTCTCCTCATAGATACCGGAGTCAGTAGCTCTGTCTTCCCAGCCAGAAAGTCAGTTTTCCATTTGTCCCATTCTGTTTTCTTGACTTTGAGCTGAAGTTTCTATGTCTTTGATTTTATTCTTGATCTGTTGAATTTCAGATGAGGGATACCCTCAGATCAAACAGCTTACTTAATTTTTCATTTTGCTCTGCTGCATTTTGTATAAGGTCTAGGAGGGCTCTACACATAATCCTTTCGCATGTGCCCTCTGACAGTTTCAGAAAGGCTTCTTTGTCTGGGAAGTTCTTTGGATCTTTCTTTCTTGGGCCTTCTGAAGCCATAGGTGAATTCTTCCCAACGTTCTGGTTCCAAGTTTGTTGCTTTTTGGGTATCTGAAGGTTGTTTTTTTTCTCCAGTGTTACTTTAGTGGAGTTCAAGCTCAGTCTGAAAATGAAGTTGATCACAAGACACCTCTATGTGCTCCAGGGACGTGGCTCAGTGGAATCTCCGGGGTAGCAGACTCCTCTACCTGATTGGCTACAACACAGCCCTAATTATAGAGTCACTGGGGAGGCATCAGGTGACTCTACAATGTGAAACAGTAAAGGCTGGAAGAGAAGCTGTCCAGGTGTATTGCAACTATTTCTCTATTGTAAGGTAAAAGGTATCTGACAGCTTTCAAAATTAGTCAGACTTTCAGGTGTGCAAGTCCCTTTTCCCAACTGGCAAAGTACACACCTCTATGTCAAATACTGTTGTGCTGCCAGAAAAGTGCTTTCTGGGCAGGCACTCTCTCCCAGCCTGGGAATTAGGTCCGGCTAAGGCCTCTGTATAGGAAACTCTGCTTCTGAGTGAATCTAGATGACATTCTGCACAAGCATCCCCTCCCATCTTGGAAAAAGCAATTCAATGGCAGAGATCCAGAGATTCTGAGAGACAGAGAGAGAGGTTAGAGGTGCCTAGCTACACAGATTCCAAGGCTAGGCTTTCACAGTGTGGCCACTCTACTCGCCAATCTCATCAGCAGTGTTTCTGAGACTTGCTGCCAATCACTTTAGCCCCTCCCGCTGGCCAAAACAAAGGAAAAAAAAGTCAAAATGGCGATTTACCTTCAGTCTGCAAGAGCTGGGACTCAACAAGTGCATGGGTTGGCAAAACAGAAGTTTTCTGCTCAGTGGTATGTAGACCAAATAGACAGCCCTATGCCATGTCCTAGGGCTCACTAGGTGTCCAGTAGGCTCTGTTTAATCATCACTTCAGACCTTGGGTTCCAGAGGTATTTTGGGAGATGTGTGTTTAGTCCTCCCGCTTAACTCTGTCTACTGTAAATAAAATTTTATTTAAACAGCCACATCTTTTTGTTTTTACATATTCTTGCTGTACATGATTCTGGGAATCCTGATTCTAGAACTCATAACAGAAGTATATTTGTTCTTTGATTATACTTTTAAAGGAAAATCTATGTGTCCCTTTAGTACTCAATTTAGATTGGTTTCAGCCTTTCCTTCCTGACTAATTAGCTTCAGAGTTCCATAAAGAATAACTCTACACCATGATAATAGGTTTAGCATATCACAGAAAGCATCAATTAACAACTTTGTCATTCTACCAGTTACATAAAACTTAACATGATTTTGTTTTATGTAAAATAATATTCACCAAAATATGCTAATGAAAAAAGAAAAAAAAAACTTTATAAAATAGAACAACTGTTTACTCCCTGCTATTTGAATTTTAATTTTGTAGTAAATCAGTGAATTGATTTTGTGTGCAATGGATTATAATGAACTTAAGGCTATATCCAATAATTATATATTTAAATCATTTTAATATTTATTCCATAAATTTAAAAATTATTAAAATAAGTATTCATTACTTGCAGATGTGCACTACTTTCTAAGCACAGAGAATTAATAAACTTGTGGCAGTAAGAACTACCTTTGTAAATTATGTCTTCTTTGTGCTCCTTAAAAACATAGGCCAGACTTTACTTCGTTTAGTTACACATTTCTAAGAATAATCTGCATACTATAATGCACTTTGGAAATGTTAAAAAGTACTTATTAGTTCTAGGCTCACATGATCAGTAAGCTTTATGTATCTTTTTCGAAATGAATAACATCTAACCTCTCAAATGCTTTGAGTAAGAGACAAAAATTTTAGTTGCTGTTATGAGTCTTCATGATGCTTATGCTATAGCTCACATAGTAATTTCTAATTAATGTTTATGCAGTAAAGATTAAAGCAATGAGCAGAATACTTAAGAGGTAAGCTTACATATGGCATATATGCTTTTAATGAAGTTTCTAGTGTTTAAGAAGACCAAAATCTTCACTATTATTCAGTTTGAAAGATTTTTTGTTTACTTGTAAGTGTCATTATTTTTTTAGAAAGGAAATATATTTTAAAAGTAAGTTAGGAGTGTAGCAAGTGATTATGAAATTCAAAATAAGCATAACAGTGGTAGCAGAGTCAAGATGGTGGACTAAGCACATGTCTCCCCAAATCCCCCTGGAAACCACGACCTGAACTAATAATTAAACAGAGCCTTCTGGACACCTAGTGAGCCCTAGCATGTGGCATAGGGCTTTCAATTGGGATTTCACACCACTGAACAGAAGACTTCCTCTCTTTAGCCAACCCCTGCTCTGATTGAGTGCTGGCTTTCACGCACCAAAGGTAACACACCATTTTAACTTTTTTCCTCTGTCTTAGCAGGTGGGCAGAGCTGGGATTTGACAAGTACCTAATCTCAGACATACTGCTGGTGGGATCAGCAGGTGAAATTTCCATATATTGAGAGCTCAGCGTTGGACTCTGTGCACCTCGGCACCTTTGGTCTCTCTTTCCGCCTCCACCATTGAGTAGCCTGTACCAAGGCAGGTGGGCAGCTTGTACAGGATGCCATCTTGTTCTACTGGGAGGCAGAGATATCCATATGGAGGCCATAGCTGGACCTAGTTCCTAGCATGGGAGGCAACACCTGACTGAAGAGAGCGCTTTTCTGGCAGAAAAACAGTATTTTAAACAGTGTCACCTATGGCTAGGGCCTGGCAACAGAAGCTGTGGACTCTGCAACTCGGCACCTTTGGCCTCTCTTTCTGCCTCCACCATTGAGTAGCCTGTACAGAGGCAGGTGGGCAGCTTGTATGAGACACCATCTTATTCAACTGGGAGGCAGATAAACCCATACAGAAGCCTCAGCTAGACATAATTACAAGGCTGGGATGCAGTGCCTGCCCAGAGGAGAATGCTTTTCTGGCAGAAAAGTGGTATTTTCACAGTGTTGCCTAAGGCTAGGGCCCAGCAGCAGAGACCAACAGGGCAGTAGCCTTTCTGTATTTTGAAGTAGTTTATGACATCTGGGGTTGGATATAGAGGTGTTTACTTTGCCAGCTGGAAAGAGGGACCTGTATGCCTGAAAATCTGACTGACTTTGGAAGTTGTCAGATACCTTTTACCTTTCATTTTAAGTCAGCCTAGAGAAACAACTGCAGTCTATCCTCACAGCAACTCTCCCAGCCTTTATTGACTCACATGATGCCCAAAAAGCAATGAAGTCTGGATAGAAGAGTAGCGAAGGAATCATCCACGACTTCAGACAACAAACAACAATCAACAGAAGAGAAAATAGATAAATGGAAACTACTAAGAATCAAACACTTGCTCATCCAGAGACTTATCAATAGAATTAAAAGACCACCTACAGAATGGGAAAAATATTTGGCAACTATATGTCAGACCTTTGCCTGATCTCCATAATCTACAAAGTACTACAAAATATCAATAAGAAAAAGATAAATCATCCAATTAAGCAATGTGCAAAGGATATGGACAGACATTTCTCTAATGAGAAGATCCAAGCTGCCAAAAAACACATGCGGACATGCTCACAATCATTAGCTATTAAAGAAATTCAAATCAAAATGACAATGAGATACCATCTCACTCCAAGAAGGCTGGCCATGATCCAAAAATTGCAAAACAACCAATTCTGGAGAGGCTGTGGAGATTGGAACTCTCCTACACTGTTGGTGGGATTGCAAAATGGTGCAACTTATTTGGAAAGCAACCTAGAGCTTCCTTAAAAATCTGGAAATAGGTACACCATTTGAGCCAGTAATTCCATTGCTTGGAATATATCATACAGAATCAAGGCCATTCACATCAACTGATACATGCACATGAATGTTTATTGCAGCACAGTCCACAATAGCAAAAAGATAGAATCAACCCAGATGCCCAACAACAGAGCAACTGATAAGTAACCTATGGTATATATACTCAATGGAACACTATGCAATGATAAAGAACAACAATGATTTTAGGAAACATCTCATAACCTGTTTTCTGTTTGAGGACATTATGTTGAGTTGAAGTAGTCAGTGACAAAAGGACAAACATTGTATGAGATTCCTACAATAAGAACTTAAAAAGAGACTCATGCACAGAAGAAAACACTCTTTGACAGCTGCAGGGGTGGGGAGGGAGGGTGGGAGACAGTGGAGCTTAGATTAGATAGTTGATAGAAATTTGGTTGGGTGAAATCTGTGACAGCACACACTAGAAAGAAGATCAATTTTAACTGGACTTCAACATAACGTGATTACTCCTCCCATCTTAACCCAATATTGCAAGGACAGAGTAGTTGGGGCAGGAGGCCAAGGACCATGCCCTCAGGAGAAACTGAGGCCAATTGGCACAACTGGCATTTTTCTAAGAGAGTCTTCTGTACCCCAAATTGATGAGTGGTGTCTTGAGTCTTCAAAACTGCTAAACTGCCATCTGAGGTACACCAAATGGTCCCAACTCAGCAGGAACAGATGATCTCCAAGGACCGAAATCACATGGGGCAAAGAGAACCCAAGAGACAGAGAGACCCAAGTTAGCAGGTGACTACATTAACATGCGACTGGAAGAAGCGGATGGTGCCCAGCACCACCAGTAACAGCCATGATGGGGCTCACAAAGTTGAGTCTCACTGGCAACATGGAAATAAAACAGGAGTGCACCCTAACATCTCCACTAAAAGACCACAGTTGATGGTCCCCAGACCTTGGAGTTCTCCTGGGAGCATGGCCCCTGGCATTGATGCTGCCCCTGTCCACAAATCATAGTGGAAGTCAACTCTCAGACAGGAATGGATTGGACTTGGCAACACAGAGTGACCATATCACATGTGCATTTTGTGGTTCTATTCATCTATAGGATGTCATCCAGCTGATTTCTTACTGGACTCAGGGGAGAGGGTTGAGAGTAGGAACAGGAGATTTTTTAGGAGGATATGACATGTACAGAATGGAGAAGCGGAGTATGCTGTTACCAGGCAGGGAGAACAGTGGGAGCCACTCAGTGGCACATATGCAAATTTGTATGGGATTGTATATTCTCACTCAATCATAATAAAAAAAAATAAAAAGATCAAAAAAACTATTTACAAAAAATCTTATCTCTGAATTTCCTAGTATTAGGATAATTTTGTCTTTTTCTTTTTTTTTCATTTACCCTATATCATAATAGTTGTTTTGCTTACTTTCTCCATTTTGTGTTTTCTTTTTCTTTTTATTCCTCTATGTCCAATATTATCCAAACGCCACCTTCCCTAATTTTAGGGTATATACTTTTTCAAACCATTGCACTCTTTTTCAGTGTTCACGTTATTGAAACCCTATTCATCATCTGGTAAGATCCACTACTTCTTTTTCCTAGGCTCAATGAACTTTTTCTTAGCATTTTCTTGTTCTATGATTGCCTGCCATCTTAAGCTCAAATTTAGAAGTTGTCTCAGTTTCAGTCCTTATCGTTTTATTTCCTTGATCTTCACTTTCTCCTTGTATAACATCACTTACTGTTACATCCTTACCTATCACCAGAATAATCCTTCTTCAAAATTTATCTTGACTTTAGAAGTCATTTTTTTTAGTTGATCTACTATAACTACTATTATCACTACTACTACTATCATATGCTACTTCCATTGCCAATGCTATTGTTGTTAGGAACCATTGAGTCACCTCTGAAGCATACTGACCCTGTGCATAACCATTGTATGCTTCATTCCATTGTTGCTGCCACTGTGTCATTCCATCTCATTGAGGGTCTTCCTCTTTTGTGCTGACACTCTACCAAGCATGATAATTCTTCTCCAGGGACTGATCCTTCCTAAAAGTACATCCAAAGTATATAAGCTGCAGTCTTGCCATCTTTGTTTCCAAGGAGCACTCTGGTTGTACTTCTTCCAGAACAGATCTGTTTGTTCTTTTGGACGTCCATGATACATTCAATATTCTTCTCCAACACCACAATTCAAAGGCATCAATTCTTCTGTCTTTGTTCATTGTCCAGGTTTCACATATATATGATGCAATTGAAAATACCACGGCTTGGGTCAGGTGTAATTTAATTTTCAATATGACATCTTTATTTTTCTACTTTAAAGATTTTCTTGGCAGCAGATTTTTTTCAATGCAATACGTCTTTTGCTTTCTTGACTGCTGCTTCCAAAGGCATTGATTGTGGAACTTAGTAAAATGAAATCCTTGACAACCCCATTCCTTTCTCCATTTATCATGATGTTGCTTACTAGTCGGGTTGAGAGGATTTGTGTTTTCTTGATGTTGTGGTGCAATCCACACAGAAGGCTGTGGTCCTTGATCTTCAGCAGTAAGTGTGTTTCAAATCTTCCCTTCCAGCAAGTAAGGTGGTGTCATCTGTGTTACACAGGTTGTTACTGAGTCATTCTCCAATTCTGATGCCTCATTCTTCTTCATACAATCCAGCCTCTTGGATTATTTGCTTGACATACAGCCTACCTAAAAAGTATGGTGAAAGAATACAAGCCTGATGCACACTTTCCTCACTTTAAACCATGCAGTATCCCCTTGCTTTATTCGTATGACTGCCTCATGATTTGTACACAGATTTCTTAACAGCACAATTAAGTGTTCTGAAATTGCCATTCTCTGCAATGTTAGTCATAATTTACTGCTATCCATGCAGTTGAATGCCTTTGCATAGTCAATGAAACACAAGTAAACATTTCTCTGGTCTTCTCTGCTTTCATCCAGGGTCCATCTGACATAAGCAATGATGTTCCTGGTTCCGCGTCCTCTTCTGAATTCAGCTTGAGTTTCTGGCAGTTTCTTGTCTATATACTGGTACAGTCACTTTTGAATGATCTTGAGCAAAATTTTATTTGTGTGTGATATTAACGATGTTTGGTAATTTACAAATTTGGTTGGATCACCTTTCTTTGGAACAGGCATAAATATGGATCTCTTTCAGTCAGTTGGCCAGGTAGCTGTCTTCCCAATTTCTTGACATAGACAAGTGAGCACTTCCAGCACTGCATCTGTTTGTTGAAATAGCTTAACTGGTATTCCATCAATTCCTGGAGCCTTCTTTTTTGCCAATGCCTTCAATGCAGCTTCGACTTCTTCCATCAATACCATTGGTTCCTGATCATATGCTACTTGTTTAAATGGCTGAACATCAACCAGTTTTTTCAGGTTTAATGACTCTGTGTATTCCTTCCATCTTGTTTTGATGCTCCCTGAGTCATTTAAGTATATATATGAGGCTAACTGAGCAACTCCTGACCAGAAGAGATGAGAAGGCAGATGGTGACAGGAGCTAGCTGAATGGACAAAAGAAACACAGGATGGAAATGAGAAATGTGCTTTCACAGGGTGGAAAGTGTAGCTAGAGTTACATAATAGGGTATGTGCAATGTTTTGTATGACAAATTGACTTGGATTGTAAACTTTCACTTAATGCACAATAAAATATTTTTTTAGAAAAAACTAAATGGGAAGGGCACGTTTGACATTTCTCAGTCTGAAATAACTGAAGATAAAATTCCAGACAGTAGTTGCAATAGTGAAGGATTTTATGGTGAAAACATTGAACAACGCAGGAAACATCCAAAGAAGATACAAGGAATACACAGTCATTATAGCAAAAACTGTCAGTCAGTAGTCTACCACTTCAAGAAGCAGCATACAATCAGGAACCTATGGTGCTGAGAGAAGACATTCAAGCTGCACTTAAGGCATTGGTCAAAAACAAGGCTGTAGGAATTGATGGAATATCAATTGAGATATTTCAACAGATATAGTGCTGGAACTACTTACTGGTCTGCGTCAAGAAATTTGGAAGACAACTACCTTGGGAGCTGACTGGAAGAAATCCATATTTATGCCAATTTTTAATAAAGGTGATTCATCTGAATGCAGGATGTGTCAAACAATATCACTAATATCACATGCAAGTGGCATTTTGCTGAAAATCATTCAAAAGCAGCTGCAACAATACATTAACAGGGAACTGCCAGCAATTCAGGTTGGATTCAGAAGAAGACATGGAACCAGGAATATCGTTGCTGATGTCAGATAGATCTTGACTGAAAGCAGAGAATGTTTACCTGCATTTTAGTGACTATGGAAAAGTATTGGACTGTGTAAATCAAAATATCTTACGGAAAAAATTGAGATAATGAGAATTTTGGGACACTTAATCATGCTCATAGTAATGTGTAAAGTGGATCAAAAGGCAGTCAGTTATTCAAGCAGAATAACTGGGGGACACTGCATAGGTTAAAGTCAAGGATAGATGTGGGTCAGAGTTGTATCCTTTCACCATACGTATTCAATCTGGATGCCAAAAAATACGAGAAGCTAGACTCTGAAGATTAGGGCATCAGGATTGGAATACTATTCATTAATGATTCATGTTATGCAGATGACAAAAACTTGCTTCCTGAAAGTGAAGAGTATTTGAAGCATATGATGAAGATAAAAGACCACAATCTTCAGTATGGATTACACCTCAAAATAAGTAAACAAAAATACTTGCAACTGGACCAGTAAGTAACATTATCATACATTGTAAGTGGAGAAATGATTGAGATTGTCAAGAATTTCATTTTACTTGGCTCCACAATCAACACTCATGGAAGTAGAAGTCAAAAAATCAAAAGACTAGTTGCATTGGACCAATCTGCTGCAAAAGACCTCTCTAAAGTTTTGAAAAGTGAAGATGTCTCCTTGAAGACTAAAGTGGACCTGACCCAAGCCATGGTTTCAATTATAATGTATGCATATGAAAGTTAGACAGTGAATAAGAAAGAGAGAAAAACTGATGTCTTTGAATTGTGGTGCTGGAGAAAAATATTGAATATACTATGAACTTACAAAAGCATGAAGAGATCTGTCTTGGAAGAAGTACAACCAAGGTGGTCCTCAGAAGGAAGGATGGTGAGACAACATCTTACACATTTTGTTTGTGCTGTCTAGAGTGATAAACCCCTGGAGAAGGTCATCATGCTTGGTATTTTAGTTATTTGGCACTGCTATAACAGAAATACTACAAGTGGATGGCTTTAACAAACTAAACTTTATTCTTACACAGTCTGATAGGCTTCAAGTCCGAAATCAGAGTGTCCACTCCAGTGAAAAGACTTTCCCTCCTTGTTGGCTCTGGAGGAAGGTCCACGTGCTACATCAGTCTTGGGTCAGGCAGCATCTTGGTGCAGGAAATTCAGATCTGAAGGACACACTTTATTCCTGGTGTTGCTTTCTTGATGGTGTGAGCTTCCCAGATCTCTGCTTGCTTCCTTTTCCTTTTATCTCTTGTAGGATATAAAGTGGTACAAACCACACTCCAGGCAAACTCCTTTTACGATATAGCAGATAAGTGACTTTAGGAAGAGACTTGCATTTCCACCCCAATCCTCTTTAACATACAACACAGGAAAATCACAAAATGTAGGACAATCACAAAACATTGGAAATCATGGCCAAGCCAAATGGCTACAAACATTTGTTGGTGGGCACAGTTCAATCCATGACACTAAGTAAAGGAAAAAGTCATCAAAAAAGAGTAAGGCCCGCAATGAGATATATTGACTCAGTGACAGCAACAATGAGTTCTAAGCATAACAAGGATGGTGAAGATGGCACATGACTGGGTAGTATTTTATTCTATTGTACATAGGGTCACTATGAGTTGTAAGTGACTTGGTGGCATCTAACAACAACAACAGAAACAACACACCTCCAGAAGTCACTGTGTGTGAGTTGGTTGACTTACTCTGGACATTGAACTTATGTTTTCAGATTTGGCTTTGCAATATTAGTGACTATGTTCAATAATTCCTGCATTCAGTTGGATCACCTTTCTTGGGAATTGGCATAAATGTGAATCTCTTTCAGTTGAGTGGCCATGTAATTGTCTTCAAAATTTTTTGGCATAGTGCAGTGAGCACTTACAGTGCAGTGTCATTTGTTGAAATGTCTCAGTTATATTCTGTCACTTTCTGAAGCCCTGTTTCTGGCCAGTGCTTTCGGTGCAGCTTGGACTTCTTTCTTTAGTACTGTCGGTTCCTGATTATATGCTGCCTCCAAAAATGATTGAATGACAACCAATTCCTTCTGGTATAGTAATTTCATATATTCTTTCCATCTTATTTTGATACTTCCTATGTCAACCTCAGTGATGTGGTGATTAAATAATATGTTTATGAACCAAATGGTGGGCAGTTTGAACCTGCCATGTGCTCTGCGGAAACTCCATGGAGCAGTTCTACTGTGTCCTGTAGAGTTGCTATGAATCAAAATTGACTCAATGGTATTGGATTTTGGTATCACTTAATATTTCCTCATAGAATCCTTCAATATTGTAATTTAAGGCTTGAATTTTTCTTTAGTTCTTCAGTTTGAGAAATTCAGATTTAGTCTTTTGGTTTTCTATCTCTATGACTTTGCATGTATTGTTATAAAACTTTGTCTTCTCAAGCTGTCCTTTGAAACCTTCAACTGTTTTACTTTACAGTTTCTTCCATTTTTTTTTTAAGCTATTTGGCTTTCAAGAGCAAGTTTCAGAGTCTCTTCTGACATTAGTTCTGGCTTACCTCCCTCCCACCTTCCCGGCTTCCCTGCTTCCCTTCCTTCCTTCCTTCTCGTTTTCCTGCCTTCCTGCCCTTCTTCCTTCCTTCCTTCTTTCCTCCCTTTCTTACTCCTTCCTTGCCTGCCTGCCTTTGTTTTTAATGACCTCTTACCTTCTTCGTGTGTGATGCCCTTGATTTCATTCAACAACTAATCTTATCTTCAGTCACTAGTATTCAACATGTCAAATGTATTCTTTAGATGGTCTCTAAACTCAGGTGGGATATACTCAAGTTTATACTTTGATTCTTGTGGATTTGTTCTATTTTTCGTTAGTTTTTTGCAATCTGAAGTTGATTGAACATGCAATCAGGATGCATTGATAACTATGGGTGATTTGTATATGAAAACTGGAAACAAAAGAGAAAGACTGGTCATTGGAAAACATGGCCTTCATGGTAGAAATCATGCCAGATATAACATGATACAATTTTATAAGCCCAACATCTTGGCCATAAAACCCATGTCCACTGCCGTTGAGTTGATCTTGAGTTATAACAACCCTATATGACACAGTAGAGCTGCTCCATAGAGTTTCCAAAGAGCACCTGGCAGATTCTAACTGCAGACCTTTCGGTTAATAGATGTAGCATTTAACCACTAAACCACCAAGGTTTCCATCTTGGCCATAGAAGGAGATAAATAAATATTTGTTAAAATGAATAATTAAATGGAATAATTAAATGTGGGAATTAAGTTGGATCCTAGAGAAACAATTGGTCAAACACATTTGGCTAATAAGTCATATTAATAAATCCCTATATTCATTGAAAAATAATTTTAGAAATGTTAGATTAATTCAGTCTTTCCTGTGCTTTCCTGTCTATGCCCTATGTGCCACCAATAAAATTATACTAGAAGTTTCACAGGGAAATTTTAAGGCCTTATCATAGAGAATGATTAATGTGAAATGTTAGGATTGGGATAGGTGAAGGAGAAGGTTTCAGAACCATTTAGAATTCTTGTTCTAGTCTGAAGAGAGCAGTGTGGAATGTGTTAAAGAAGCTAACGGACAGCAGTCTTTGGTTTCACTTTAGTATTTCCACTGGAAGAACTGGCCTGCACTGTAAGACAGAAAATAAATGTCCTCAGTAAGTGCAACAACTGCTAACCAAAAGACTGGCTAGTTCAAATCTGCCAAGAACTTGTTGTCTACAGGGCTGCTATGAGTTGGAATTGGCTCAATGCTAGTGGGTTCTTTTAGGCAAACACTTTAGTGCTCATCTTCAATGTTTTTATTTGCATTTATCTGTATATTTTGCCTTTAAACATATCTGTGTTCAAAAGTAGATACTTATAAACTCTGAGACTGTTTGCAAATGGGAACTTGAGCAAATCTTTCAAGACAATAGCAGATTTCAGCCCAAACTATCATAAGGTCAAATGTAGTTCTTTAACTATCAATGTTATTAAAATGGAGTGTGAAATCAAGATAAACTTTATCATACTAAACAACCCAACGAATTAACTGAAATCTTTAAATATAAAAGAGTTTGAAGGAAGATTAGAATTTTGGAAATATGTCTTCAGGAGTCGTTTCATCTGTGTATATGGAAAGATTTAATCATTTCAAATTCACAAATACTTCTAGTGATATTTTGGAACTGTAATGGAAAACAAGATTCAAGTTAACATTCACGTTGTGCTTGATACAAAAATTGTGGTGAAGTGACACTGTTCTCACATCACTAAACAATTAATTCTCTAATTAATCTATAGGTACTCAGGCTTTTCATTAATACTTACAAGCATTTGCTGATGCAGCCAGATATGTATTTCCACTAGCAACATTGGAAACCTGGTGGCACAATGCTTAAAGAGTTCAGTTGCTACCAAAAGGTCAGCAGTTTCAATCTACCCTATGGTACAGTTTTTATTTTGTCACATAGGGTCACTCTGAGTAGAATAGACTTGAAGGCAATGAATGTTTTGGTTTAACATTAATTTACACGAGAGGAAAAACTCTTCAAGAGACAACTTTTATGACTTCTTGAATCAGCTTAATAAATTATTTACAAAAATTCCAAGCAGTCTGAGAAAACAAATGAGAATTTTATAATTGATATCTGTCTATCAATTACTTTCCATAAGTCCTTGCTGTCATAGTGTTTACCATCCAATAGAGAAAACAGACTTACACTTAATTGGAGAAAACTAATTATATAGGTACACGAAAATATAAGATTGAGTTAAGGTAATTGTTTCTTCGTTTTCCAGATAGACTTGTTCTACCAACACCTGGTTGCCACAAACTTTCAATTTGGAAAAAAAAGGCGGTGTCTGTGAAGTGTAGTAAAATGAAGCACAATGTGATAAGGTACGTCCAAATACTGTTATGCAAAGGACTTTGTGTCTGATGTAACAACTGCTTGTCCAACTAGATGGAAAAATTTTATAGGCTCTACACCCACATTTTGAAACCCTGATGGTGTAGTAGTTAAGTGTTAAAGTTAAGTAGTAGGGTGTAGTGGTTAAGTGTTTCTGGTTAGCAATCAGAAAGTCGGCAGTTCAGATCTATCAGGTGCTGCTTGAAAACTCTATGGGGCAGTTCTAACTTTAGCCTAAAGTGTCACCATGAGTCGGAATCAACTCAATGGCAGTGGGTTAGGTTTTGGGTATATCTGTTTTGGGGACCCTGGGGGTTAACAGCTTGGATTGTTAATCAAAAGATTTGCAATTCTGTTCAAACAGTCATTCCATAGTAACCTAATGGAGCAGTTTTACTCTGTCTATGGGGTTACTATGAGTCAGTGTCAACTTGATGACAATAAGTTTGATTTTTGGTTTTATATCCACATTTGATACATCTATTTGAAAGGCAATTATTAGCATACTATTGGTTCCTTGTTGAAACTAAATAAGCCATAGGGATCAGAGGTGTCTGGAAATCCCATTTGTGTTCTGGTTAATAGGAGGTCTAGACACCCACCCTGGAGGAGTCCAACAGTAGAACATTGTTACATTGAAATGATACATCTAAGACTAGGGATGTCCTGGCCCTCAAGGATTATGCTCCATAAGTTCTTAGTCAAAGTCCCAGTGGGAAAATAGAGCCTGGACAAGACACCTCGTGATGAATCATCCCCCATAGCACAGTGGGCTCTACAACTTGAAGAAGCCCCACGGAATGGGCAATGATGACATGCTAATGGCTTAGATAAGTTCCACCATTTGGGGTGCATTGGGCAGGTGCTGCAATCTCTCTGCTCCCCGGCTAAATTTACAGTATGACTGGAAAGGGGAAAATTTACAAATGAGTAGAGTTATTTGCTGTGGTTACGGGAATGCAGCATTCTCTTTAGAACCTCCTGTTTACATCTGCACATATTCGTGGCTCACAGTGTGGTCAGGTGGTTGGAAGGACATGGAATAGAAAATTAATGGCTTTCCTATTTGGGGCCAAGAACTTTGACAGTATCTGGTTGCTCAGTCAGGAATTACTTTTGTCCTTCTTGTTAGTGCTTATGGCCAAGACCTTCACAAAGATGAACAACTATGGAATCAGAGGGTTGACCATGCTTTCTCTGAGATCCTGTTCACGGAGACAGAAGATAACATCCCATTTGGGAAGGCTTCAATCAGGGAGAAGTACCAGAATGGGAAGACAGATGAGGAAGACATCCCAGGCCGGCCTCTCCAGGAGATCAAAGAGATCTCCCAATAACTATCAGAGGCTAGCTGGATTCATCCATCGCTACATGGACCATGGTGATCCTGATACTATGACAGCTTTGGTCACCAGTTGTGGCATCTCTTTGACACATAGGGAAGCCACACTGCTGTTTACAAGTGTGAAGCCTGCCAACTTAAACTTACGCTTCCAAAGGAGTATCTGAACAATGCACCAGAAGGTTGAGCATCAGGTAGGTGTTGGCAGGTAGACTTAATAGGATCTCTGATTCTTTTACGTGGTCATGCCTATGCACTGAGTATAGTGGACATTTTATTTTCTGAATATAATACGGCTTTTTTCCATGAGATGTGTGAATGAAGCAAATACATAGGAAACACTTGATAAGAGTCTCTGCCAAGTGTTTGTATATTTAGATATCATTGTTCTGACCAAGGTTCCCACTTTACTATCCAGAGCTCACAGTCCTGGTCTGGTAACAAATGAATCAGATGAGAGTTCCTTGTGCCTTACTATTCACAAACTGTACAAGTAGTAAAGAATTTTACTAGGTGTCTAAAGTGAAAAAGTGCAGCAAACCCACAAAGACAACATCCTGACAGGGTAAAAGTTTCAGTGCCCTGCTGTTCTTTGGGAAGTTAATAATGTAGTAAACTTATGGGACACATGGCCCTGCCTCACTTCCTGGGGGAAGGGATGGGAGTGAGTGACTTTTTCAGTCTCAGGGGGATGACTTCAACTATACACATACAGAGATGAAAAGTGGAGAATTTTGAAAAATTACTTGCACACAAAGTAAAAAAAGGGGCACAGAATAATTGGGAAATGTCATAGAACTCTGCAGTTTGCTTCCCACTAACATGCTCACAGCACTTCCCCAGGTGGCAGGAAAGCAGGAGCACCGAGCAAGAGATTCTGAATACAGAAGAAGAAATTGCTCAGTAGACTAGTCTATGGTGCCCAATGGTGATTTTATCCAGGAAACTGGGGTAAGGTGAGTCCTTTTGGCAGTCTAGGAGAGATGTCGGGCTGCTTTTGGGTGGTGATAGTACAACAGATACCGCTTCCTATCATAGAATCTAACTGTAAAATGTAGGCCCACATTAACAATCAGTGGCTTAAAGAAGAGGTGGTTATGATGTCTGGAAAGGTGCAGACTGACTGAGTGACTGTTGTGGGTCTGAATAGCATCACTTAGCCTGGCAGGGGACATTGCTTATCTTGGAAATTCCAACATCGTCCTTTACAGAGGGAAGGTGTGGGAGTCGCTAATGTAATTCTCTATTTCCTTCTCCACAGCTGAACCAGAAGTAGTGCATTCTAGCATCCTAACTCATTCCTGCAGCTGACTCACACTGTAGGAGATGGTGTGTGTTGCTTCTATGCCCCACCCCTCCTTGCTTTTGACTGGAGTCCAGCTTTGGACTATTCTGCTGTGATAAAGATGCAAGCCAGGCTATGTGTAAACATCACTGGACCTGTCCCTTTGCCTTCTGCTACATTTCTTTTGACTCAACAACAATGGGTTGGGTTTTACTGAAACTAGATTGATGGATATAAAAAGCTTGTAAGACTTCTCCAACCTTACGTATCATGGACCAAGACACTATGCACAGAACAAAATGAGACTGTTTATGACTGTCAGAGGAGTGAGGTGAGATCCTGCAGGTTAAATAGAACATACATTGGTAAGCTAAGAGGAATGGTCCTTAGGTGGAGTGGTATATTAAGTTTGTCTCGCCATTTGATGCCACCAGACCCTTATGAGTTTATAAGGATGAGATAATGTTTTATTCTGCTGTACGTATGGTTGCTATGAGTAGGAACCAGCTAGAAGGCATCTAAACACAAAGTACTTGTTCACGTGAAGAAGAACAAAGTGGGAAGACTCAGGCTACCCAGCTTTAGAACCTATTGCACTGGTGCAATAACAGACACATGGAACAGTGGAACAGAACTGAGAACCTTGACATGAAAGCATCTACCTATGTGCAGCTAATATTTGACAAAGGCCCCAAACCCATAAACTGTAGAAAAGATAGTCTGTTTAACAAATGGTGTTGGCCTAACTGCATATCCATTTGCAAAAAAAGCAGAAAAGACCCTTATCTCACACCATACACAAAACCCAGTTCAAAATGGATCAAAGGCCGAAATATCAAATCTAAAACAACAAAGATCATGGAGGAAAACATAGGAACAATGCTATAGACCTTAATACAAGGCATAAACAGATTACAAAATACATAAGCACCAGAAGAGAAAACAGATAACCAGAAACTCAAAATAAATCAAACACTTTTGCTTATCCAAAGACTTCACAAAGAGAATACAGAGACAACCTACAGATTGGGAAAGAATTTGGGGCTGCCACAAAGGAAATCAACATCTAATCAAAATCTATGATCTACACAATATTGCAAAACTTCAACAATAAAAATACAAATATTCCAACTGAAACTGAGTAAACGATGAACAGACACTTCACCGAAGATGTTTTAGTCATCTAGCTGTGCTCTAATACCACAAAGTGGATGACTTTAGCAAAAAAAAAAATTAAAAAAATCAGTGGCGTCGAGTCAGATGTGACTTATGGCGACCCTAGAGGCCAGAGTAGAACTGCCCCATAGAGCATCCAAGTTTATTTTCACACCGTAAGGTAGGCTGCAAGTCCGAATTCAGGATGTCTGTTCCAGGGGAAGGCTTTCTCTCTGTTGCCTCTGGAGGAAAGTCCTTGTGTTGTATCAGTCTTTGGTTGGAGAGCATCTTGGCACAGAAACCTCAGATCTGAAGGCTATGCTCTTCTCCTGGTGGTACTTTTTGATAGTGTGTAATTTCCACTTCTTTGCTTGCTTCCCTCTCTTTTTATCTCCTGTAGGATGAATGAATAAAGGGTGATGCAAGCCACACTCCACGAAAACTCCCTTAGCAAGGGTGTTGCAGTCTCACCCTAAACCTCTTTTAACATAATCATCCTATCTATCAGCCACAGGCAGAGATTAGGATGTATACCATAGGAAAATCACAAAATATTGGGAATGATAGCCCACAAATGGCTACACACATTCTTTGGGAGACACAGTTCAGTCAGTGACAGAAGCTATTCAGATGGCTAACAAATACATGAGAAAATATTCTCAATTATTACCTCTCAGAGAAATGCAAATTAAAGCTACAATGAGACACCACCTCACCCCTAATAAAGCTGGCATTAATGCAAACAACACAAAACAATAAAAGTTGGAGAGTATTTGGAGAGACTGAAACACTTATGCACTACCAGTGGGAATGTAAAACAGTATAACCACTTTGGAAATCAATATACTGCTTTCTTAAAAAGCTAGAAATAAAAATACCATTTGATTTAGCAATCCCTGTTCTTGGAATACACACTAGAAAAAGAAGTGCTGTCACATAAACAGATATGTACACACTAATGTTCATCACAGCAATGTTCACAACAGCAAAAGGATGGAATCAACTTAGGTGCCCTTCAGTGGAAGAATGGATGGACAAACTATGGTATATTTACACAAAGGAATGCTATGTAGTGATTAAAAAAAAATGATGAATTTTGGAAACATCTCATGAAATGGAAGAATCTGGAGGACATTATGCGAGCAAAATCAGTCAATTACAGAATGACAAATACTCTATGAAACTACTGTGATAAAGACTCAAGAATTGGTTTACACAGAATAAAACATTCTTTGATGGCTACAGGGGGTGGGAGGGAGAGGGACAGCCACTGTTTAGTTAACAGACAAGAGCTATTTTAAGTGAAGAGAGAGCCAACACATAGTACAGAAGTTAGCACAAAAGGTCTAAACTCAAAACTTGGAAGTATTCTAAATAAAACCAAACACTTCCAAGGACAAAGTAGCAGAGTCAGCGATCTGGGGACCATGGCTTCAGGGGACATCTAGGTCAATTGGCATAATGCAGTTTTTTTTAAAGTGAATATTCTTCACTCCACTTTAGCGAGTGGTGTCTGGGGTTTTAAAAGCTAGCATGTAGCCGTCTAAGAAGCATTAATTCATCTCAACTCACCTGGAGCAAAGGAGAAAGAAAAGCATCAATGACGAGAATGTGAGAGCCCAAGACACAGAAAGACCAATATACAACAGAGACAGCATTAACAGGATACCTGAAGAACTGACCACTACCAAAGCATGCCCTTATAGTGAACTCAAAAAAGAATTCATGGTAGAGCAGAAAAAATACGGGATGCACAACTCAAAATATAGTAAAAAGATCAGATTCAATAGACTGATGGACAGGAAGTTCCCTGGAAGTTATGTCTCTTGAACTCTCTCTTAACCCAGAACTGAAACTATTCTAGTAGCGAACTCTTCAGACAAAAACTGAACTTACACATAAGACATAAAATTACATAGGTCAAGATTGTGCTTCTTGGCTTGGGCAAATACAAGAGGCTAATTGGACAGCTCCTTCTCAGAGGCTAGAGGGAATGTTGGAGAGGTATTGGAGCTAGCCAAATGGACATGAGAAATACAGCTTAGAGCAGAGGAGTGTGCTATTACAGTTTGGGACAGTAGCGAGGGTCACATGCCAGTGTGTGTGTAAGATTTTGTAGGAGAAACTGGCTGTAATTGTAAACTTTCACTTAAACACAATAGGAAAAAATCTGTAGGTGTAATCCCATTTGAGAATAGGGTTCCCTTTGTTGCATTATTGAGACACATTTTTTCCTTTTGTTTATGAAATTTTGGATGTGTTTCAAAGCTACACACTTTTGAGATAACAATAAGAAAAATTAGGCAGAGTAGCAGGAAAACATAAATGAAGAAAGATGGATGTCATTTGGAGATTTCCAAGAAACACAGAGAATAGTGCTGGAGGAAAGACAAGGATTTTCCCACAGAAATGTCAGAGAAAGATTTCTCCTAGAGGCAGTGCCCTGATTTTGAACTTCTAACCTTTTAGACTATGAGAAAATTATTATTTTTTGTTTGCTTTTCAGAGTCGTCTACTTGTGTTATTTCTGTTACAGTAGCACGTAGTAAGTAAGACAGGGACTTACAGTTTAAAGTAGTTTTGCACATGTTCTTTTATTAAATTACTTTAACTTCTTTGCTGGTATGAGAAGGCAATTTATTTTTGTAAATTGATTTTATATATAGCATGCTTGCTGAACCGTATTATAAAATCTGACAGCATGTCTAAGCATTATTGTGTGCTTTGTATGTAGAAAACAATGCTACCTGAAAGTGACCAGCTCTGTTTCTTACTATCCAGTCATATAATTTTATTTTTCTTGTTTTACAGTGTTGCCTATCATTTGGCATATAATGTTCAATTTAAGTAATGTCGGTCCTCATGTTCTTTTTGTGACAGAGTTTTCTTCTGACTATTAAGTGTACTATTTGAGAGAAAAGGACTTTACTTAAAAATTTGAATCCCTAGTACCTATTATGAGCTGGGTGGCAAAAAGTGTTTTGAGTGCATCTACTAATCCAAAGGTTATAAGTTTGAATACACCCAGAGGCAACGTGGAAGTGCATCCTGGTGATAACGTTTCTGAAAAATCACAGTTTGGAAACCCTATGGAGTACAGTTCCATAGGGTTCTGTCAGAATTGACTGATCGAAATATATTTAATATGCTTAGTGTGCCAACCAAGATTAGATTCAGCTGAAGATAACAGAAACCTCAAATACCTGTGTCCAACATGGAGGGGTTGCACCTCAATTCACGCGCAAATTGTCTAAAGGCAGTCACAGTGATACGGCGACCAGCCTCTGTTTGCCCTAACCATCTTCAGAAATGTCTTCCACCTCATGATTCAGATGGTTGATTAAGACTTTGCCATTTGGCCTACATTTCAGACAGCAGAAAGAAGTATGAAGAATAAATACTACGTCTTTCAAGGAGACTTTTTAGGGCTTCACAAATTGTGTCCACTTGCTTGTCATCGATCAGAATATAGCTGCACGGTTACAAATACAGCCACATGAGAGGTGCTTTAGTCATCTAGCGCTGTTGTAACAGAGATGCCACAAGTGGATGGCTAAAAAGAAAATTTTATTTATCACAGTTGGGTACACTAAAAGTCCAAATTTAGAGTGTCAGCCCCAGGGGATGGCTTTCTCTGCTGGCTCTGAAGGAAGGTCCTTGCTGTCAATCTTCCCCTGGACTGAAAGCTTCTGAGGTGCAAGGACCCCAGTCCTTCCCAAAGGGAATGCCCAGCTCCTGACACTGTTTTCTTTCCTGAGGGTATGAGGTCTGCAAACCTTTCAGGTAGTATCTTTCCTTTATATCTCAAGAGACTGCCTCAAGGCACGAAATAATCTTACACCCTGAGTCCTGCCCCACCAGCACAACTGCTACCCATCCTCTCTCATGTATCAAAGGGGTGGGGTTTGCAGAATACCAAGAATCATGGCCTAGCCCAACCACCACACATGTTTTTGGGGAACACAATTTAATCTACAACAGGAGGTTTGACAATACAGTTTTCTACCTAGGCAGTAAGGGAACCAACTAAACATCAGGAATCTTATACTAAAGGGCCTGGATTCGTAAGTGACTGCACCTTGCTAACAAGCATTAGAATGTGTCAGTGACAAAAAGTAGGATTTGGTTGGGCTGATACACTGAGATTTTGAGTTTTGCATTTTATAGTTGTTAGCCAAACCTTACTAATGTAACACTTGATTTAATAAAATTCAAATGTAATCAATATCTCTATTCACCAGTGAACAATTTAAAAAACTTACAACACTTTAATATCATCACCCCACCACATTTCACAAGCTATTATTGTCACTATTTTAGCTTCACCTTTTAGCTCTCCAAATGAATCATTATTATTGCCATTATCATTCTTGTTTAACAAGAATAATTGTCAATGATGAATTATTGTATTCATGAAGAACAAAATTACAGATGACTTTAATAACCTCATTTCTCTACACTGGTCATGAAATATCAATAGTAGTAAAAAATATTTATCTAAAAAATAGATTATGATAGTATGTCACTTGATACAGAGAGTTTACTATATCCTAATATTTATATTAAGAAAAAAAAGCTAATTTTTGGTAACTAGATTTAGAATTGTATCTTTTCAAATTGTAAATGCATATTCCTGAAATTATTCTAATAAAATTCAGTTGATTGTGAGGCAGGTTGTCTTAATTAAAGAATAGAGGATAATAACTTAATCTTCTCTATTTAAAGAACACATGACTTGTTGGTTTTCAGATGTTTTAAAAAATGTTAGTTTTCAAACTTAAATATAGTATTACTCATTTATTTTGTTGTGAAATTCTATGAGTTTTAACACAGACGTAAATTCTTACAACCATCACTATAGGCAGTAAACAAAATAATTTCAGAACCCAAAGAATTTTCTTTACTGCTCCTTTGTAGTTGTGTTCTCCCCCTATTTCAAATACTGTAATCCACTGATATGTTCCCTTTTGCCTCTTCCAAAATGTCATTGAAATGGATTTATACAGTATGTATGCTTGTAATGCTGACATCTTCCATTTGACCTAATTCATTTGAGGTCCACACATTAACGTGCATAGCAATAGTACGTGTTTTTCATCCTGGAATAATATCCCATCATAAGGACTTGCCTGGCTTTATTTATTCATTCATCCATTGAAGGACATTTGTATTCTTTGTAGTTTGGGGCATTTATGAGCAATGCTGCTATAAACAATAGTGAACAGGTTTTATGTGAACATAAATTTTCGTTTATTTAAGCTATATGTCTACAGTTGTGATTGCTGGGTACTATGATAGACTTGTCCTTAGCTTTTTATACTTCAAGGCTTTATTTTGAGTTCAGTTTTCTTCTTTTAAAAATATGTCTTTTGTATGTTTCATCAGTGAGAGTCTGATAATGATACACACTATAATTTTACAATCATTTGAAAATGTATTTACTTTGAAATCATTGTGAGATGATAGTTGAACTCTAAATCATAGGCTACAAAATTACCTTCAGTGTCTTTTCTAGTGCTAGTGATAAGATTGCTGTAAATGTAAATGTTTCTTTTTCACAGCAAAGCAATATTACTGCTCAGTAGTAGCATTTTCACATTATTCTTTTTAAAAAAGTTTCACTATAAGTAAGCCAAGCCAAGTGCCGTCGAGTCAGATCTAAGTAATTGTTGACATATATTCAACTTAGTTTATTCTGCTAGGCATAAAGTAGGTGCCCTAGTGATCAGCAGCACAGCTGTTAACCAACAGGCTAGCAGTTTGAATCCATCAGCTGCTCATTGGAAACCTATATAGCAGTTCTAATCTGTTCTATAGGGTTGCTTTATGTCAGAATTGATTCAATCGCATTGGGCATTATTTTGTTCTTGGATGGAATACAGTGACTCCTGATATTAGAATTCATACTTTTCAGGATTCTGAGAATGTGTCACACATCAGCTCTTCAAAAATTAGCTTTTTCCAGGGGGTGGAGTTGAGATGGTAGACTAAATACATGTCTCTCTAAATCCCTCTGGAAACCAAGGCCTGAATTCATAATTAAACAGACCCTTCTGGACACCTAGTGAGCCCTAGGACATGACATAGGGCTGTCTATTTGTTCTATATACCACTGAGTGTGAAGTTTCTTCTCTTTTGACAAACTCTGCCCTTGTTGAGTGTCAGCTTTTGTGGACTGAAGGTAAATAGCTATTTTAACTTTGTTTTTCTCTGTCTTAGCCTGTGGGAGGGGCTAAAGTTTGATTGGAAGTAATGTTGAGATGAACTGCTGATGAGATTGGCAAGCAAATTCGCCACATTTTGAGAGCCTGGCCTTGGAATCTGTGCAACTTGGCATCTCTTCCAACTTTACTGTCTCACGTTATAGGGTCAGCTGACAACTCCTCAGTAATTCTATAAGCGGGGCTGTCTCTTAGCCAATCAGCAGGTGGAGCCTGCTATCCAAGACATTCCACTGACCCCAGTCACTGGAGTACATAGAGGTTTCTAGTGATCAACTTCCTTTTCAGACTGAGCTTTAGATCCCATTACGGTAATGCAAGAGAAACAAAATAACCTCCAGGTGCCCATAAGGAAACAAACTTTGGACCCGAACATTAGGAAGAATTCACCTATGGCTTCAGAACGCCCACAAAAGAAAGATCCAAAGAACTTCCCAGACAAAGAAACCTTTCCGAAGCTATCAAAGGGAGAGTACAAAAGGATTATATATAGACCCCTCCTAGACCTTATACAAAATGCAGCAGAGCAAAATGAAAAATTAAGCAAGCTGTTTGATCTGAGGGAATGCCACTACTCTGAAATCCACCAGATCAAGAACAAAATCAAAGAGAAAATTCAGTTCAAAGCCAAGAAAACAGAACTGAACAATTGAAAAATAGGCTTTCTGACTTGGAAGATAGAGCTACTGACTTCAGCATCTGTGAGGAAAAATCAGAAAAAAGAAACAAGAAAAAAGGAAGAAGTATTAAGAAGCATGTGAGACTGCATTAAGAGGAACAGTCTGTGATTAATTGGAGTTCCTGAACAGGGTGGGACACCTGAGAACACAGAGAGTATTGTGGCTGAGCTGCCCACAGAAAACTTCCCAGAAATTATGAAAGAAGAGAATATAGATATCTAAAATGTGCATCGAATGTCACTCAATATAGATCCCAAAAGAAGGACTCAGAGACTTAGTATAATCAAACTTAACAAAATGAAACACAAGCAGAAACTCTTAAAGGCAGTAAGACTCAAAACAAAGCTAATATTCAGAGGGAAACCCTGTAGGCTTTGGTCAGATTCTCAGCAGAAACAATGGTGGCACGAAAACAATGGGATGACACATTCAAAGCCTTGAAGGAGAAGAACTTCCAACCAAGAATTACATATCCTGCAAAGCTATCTTTGAAATATGAAAATGAAATCAAGACATTCACAGATAAACAGAAACTCAGAGACTTTGTAAAAACCAAACCAAAGCTACAAGAAATACCGAAAGAAGCTCTTGGCTTAGAAGAGCAAAACCATTAATTTTATATTGTAGTAGGAAATGCTGGAACATCACCCAGAAACCTATTCAGTTAGGGATGGCTCCAAACTTGATCAAAGCTGTAACATTAAAAGGAGTGATCCAGTGATCATATCATGAAAACTATGATGTCGTTATATTAAAAAGAGGGATGTACTACAGTCATTATTGTCCTTCCAGATGGAGAGGAAGTTAATAAGACTTGCAGTAGTTAACACTGGGTTTAAACATAGACTATTAAGGGGGTTCATAGGAGTAGCTGCAAAGTACAATAAAGATGCAACATATCAAATCAAGAAACGTAATACAAGAGTCTTAACAACCCCAAAACCAGCACTGAAAAAGGAGAAAAATCAACTCATAAAGAAGAATGCCCCAGAAAAAAATAAGAACAACAGGGAAAACAACAACACAAAAATAAACATATCACAATGACAGCACTAAACACATACCTATCAATAATTACATTGAATGTAAATGGACTGAACACTCCAGTAAAGAGACATTGAGTGGCATCTTGGATCAAAAGACACGACCTGTCCATAAGTTGCTTACAAGAAACTCACCTTAGACTTAAGGATATGAACAAACTGAAAATTAAAGGGTGGAAGAATATATATCAAGCTAACAATATACAAAGAAGAGCAGATGTGGCAATTCTAATCTCAAATAAAATAGATTTTAATGTAAAATCCAGCACTGTGGGCAAGTTTCAATACACAAACAGGACTTAACAATATTAATTATTTATGCACCCAGTACTAGAGCATGTAAATACACTGAAGAAACACTGACTACACTAAAAAATGAGATGGATCACTCCACAATAATAGTGGGAGACTTCAACACTCTACTCTCAGTATTGGACAGATCGTCTAGAAAAAAGCTCAGTAAAGACGCAGAAGATCTTATTGCCACAATTAATCAACTAGACCTCATGGACATATACAGAACTTTCTATCCATCAGCAGATAACTACATCTTCTTCTCCAATGCACATGGAACATTTTCCAGAATAGACCATATGTTAGGACATCAAGCAAATTTCAACAAAACCTATATCACTCAATTATTGCAAAGCATCTTCTCAGAACACAAAGCCATACAAGTGGAAATCAATAGCAGAAAAAACATAGAAAGTGGAATACATGGAAACTGAACAACATCTTGCTCAAAAAGCCATGATTTATAGACATAGGGTTATATCAAGGATGAAATAAATTTATGGATATCAACGAGAATGAAAACACTTCTTCTCAGAACCTATGGGATACAGCCAAAGCAGTGCTCAGAGGTCAGTTTATCTCTATAAATGCACACATTCAGAAGCAAGAAAGAACCTAGACCAAAGATCTAACCCTATAGCTTGAACAAGTGGAGATAGAGCAACAGAGGAACTCTTCAGGCACCAGAAGAAAACCGATCATAAAGATTAGTGCAGCACTAAACAAACGAGAGAATAGAAGAAAGAGTGAAAAAATTGAAAAGACCAAAAGCTGCTTTTTTGAAAAGATCAACAAAATTGACAAACCATTGGCTAAACTTCCTAAAGAAAAACAGGAAAGGAAACAAATAACCCAAAGAAGAAACGAGAGGGGATTTGCCACAACAGATCCATCATAAATCAGAAATATCGTAACAGAATACTATGAAAGTCTCTAACAAATTTTGAAAACCTAGAGGAAATAGATAAATTCTTATATTCGTATCACCTACAAAAATTATCACAAGGTGAAGCAGAACAACTTAATAAATCCATCACAAAGGAAGAGATTGAAAAATTCATAAAAAAACTACCAACCAAAGGAAGCCCTGGCTCAGATGGCTTCACTGCAGAATTCTACAAAGCTTTTAGGGAAGAGTTATCTCCAATACTACTGAGACTATTTCACAGCATAGAAAGAGATGGAATACTCCCAGAATTCATTCTATGAAGCCACCATGACCCTGATACCAAAGCCAGGGAAAGACTCAACAAAAAAGGAGAAATAGAGATCACTATCACTCACAAACCTAGGTGCAAAAATCTTCAAGAAAATTCTTGCCAATAGAATACAACAACATATCAAAAACATAATTCATCACGACCAAGTTGGATTCATACCAGGGATGCAAGGCTGGTTCAACATCAGAACAATAATTAATGTGATCAACCACATAAATAATGCAAAAACCAAGAATCAACTGATTTTGTCTATTGATGCAGAAAACGTATTTGATAAAGTCAAACACCCATTCATGCTGAAAACTCTCCACAAAATAGAAATAGACAACAAATTCCTCAGTGCCATAAGGGCCATTTATACAAAGCCAATTGCCTACATCATCCTGAATGGAGACAGACTGAAACAATTTCCCTTCAGAATGGGAACTAGACAAAGATGCCCTCTCTCACGTCTCCTATTCAACATTGTATTAGAAGTTTTAGCCAGAGAAATTAGACAAGATAAAGGAATAAAAGGCATCTGCATGGGTTAAAAGGAAATAAAAATCTCCCTATTTGCAGATGATATGATTACATATGCAGAGAATCCTAAAGAATCCATATATAAGCCACAGATTGGTAGAAGAGTTCAGTAAGTCTCAGGATGCAAGATAAATGTAAGTAAATCAGTAGGATTCCTTTATACCAACAGTGATATTATTAAAGAAGAAATTACCAATTCAATACCATTCGCTATAGCCCCCCTAGAAGATAAAATAACTAGGGCTAAATCTAACTAGAGAAATAACAGACCTTTACAAAGAGAACTACAAGACCTTACTACAAGAAAATAAGAGAGACTTACGTAAGTGGAAAAACCCTGCTCATGGATTAGAAGACTTAACATTGTGAAAATGTCTATTCTACCCAAAGCAATTTACTTATATAATGCAGTCCCAATACAAATTCCCATGATGTTTTGTAATGAGATGAAGAAACAAATCACCGACTTTGGAAACAGAGAAAGCCCCGGATAAGCAAAGCACTACTGAACAAGAAGAACACACTGGGAAGCCTCTCACTATCTCACTTTAGAACTTATTACACTGCCACAGTAGTCAAAACAGCCTAGTACTGGTACAAAAAGAGACAGATGGATCAATGGAATAGAACTGAGACCTCAGAGATGACACCACCCTCCTACGAACAGTTGATATTGTACAAAAGCCCTAAACTGAGGTAAAAACAATCTCTTTAACAAATAGTGCTGCCAAAATTGGATATTCATCTGCAAGAAAATTCAAACAAGATCCACATCGCACACCTTATACAAAAGCCAACTCAAACTGGGTAAAAGACCTAAATATCAAACTAAAATGACAAAGCTCATCCAAAAACAATTAGGAGCAACAATGAAAATGTGAATACACAGTGTAGACAGACTTCAAAATCTGACAAACAAAGCACAATCAACAGAGGAGAAAATACATAGATGGGAACTACTAAGAATCAAACACTTTTGCTCATCCAAAGACTTTATCAATAGAATTAAAAGACCACCTACAGAATGGGACAAAATATTTGGCAACTATATGTTAGACAAATGTCTGATCTCCATAACCTATAAGACACCACAAAATATCAAGAAGAAAAAGATAAATAATCCAATTAATTTATGGGCAAAGGAGATGGGCAGGCATTTCTCTAAAGAGGAGACCTAGATAGCCAAAAAACACATGCAGACATGCTCATGATCATTAGCTATTAAAGAAATTCAAATCAAAACTACAATGAGATAACATCTCACCCCAGCGAGGTTCGCCATGATCCAAAAAAAGGCAAAACAACAAATGCTGGAGAGGCTGTGGAGAAATTGGAACTCCTACACTGTTAGTGGGTTTGCAAGATGGTGCAACCTCTCTGGAAAGCACTCTGGCACTTCCTTAAAAAGCTGGAAATAGACTTGACACAGTAATCCCACTGCTTGGAATATACCCTACAGAATCAAGGCCATTCACACCAACTGTTACATGCACAAGAATGTTTATTGCAACACAGTCCACAATAACAAAAAGATGGAATCAACCCAGATGTCCAACAACAGAGGAATTGACAGGTAAACTATGGTATATATTCTCAGTGGAACACTATGCAATGGTAAAGACAATGGTGATTTTAGGAAGCATCTCATAACATGTTTTCAATTGGGAGACATTATGTTCAGTGAAAGTAGTCAGCAGCAAAAGGACAAATATTGTATGAGACCCCTATTATAAGAACTTTAAACAGACACGTGGATAGAAGAAAAGACTCTTTGACAGCTACAAGGGTGGGGAGGGAGGGAGGGAGGGAGGGAGAGGGTAGGACTTTGTTTTGACAGTTTATAGCAATTTGGTTGGGTGAAATCTATGACAGCACACATTAGAAAGAAGATCAATTTTAACTAGACTTCAGCATAACATGGTTATTCTTCCCATCTTAACCCAGTATTGCAAAGACGGAGTAGCTGGGGTGGGAGTCTGGGGACCAGGCTCTGAGGAGACGTTAAACAATTATTTGCTAAGCTCTTAATCAGCCTGCCATCAGGACTTCATTGTTTACTTTTAAGAAGACTTGTCTGGTCATTATGAGTTAGAATAGACTCACTGGTAAAAGAGTGGAGTTCAGGATGTTTTTGTTTTAAAGTTTAAAGATTATCTGAGGGCAGTAGTTTCAGGAGGTCCTTCAGCCACAATGTTTCCAGAATACCTGGATTCCAAGAGAACTTGAAATTCTGTTCTGTGTGTTCCCCCTTTTGATCAGGATTCTCCTACAGAATCTTTGATCAAGATGTTTAGTAATGGTACCCATGCACTGTCCAGTTCTGGTCTCATGGCAAAAGTAGCAGTTGTTAATAGAGGCAGTTAGTCACACATTCCATCAGTGACATCACTAGGGTTGCTGTCCCCTGGTGTGGTAATTCATGGTGTCACCCCCTTGTGCTGATTACCAAGATATTGAAGCTAAAACATTGGAACATTTGACAAAAATGGTGACTGTAAAAACACAACCAGCAGTGAACAACAGCAAGACAAACAAAACATACACACACACACACACACACAAAAAAAAAAAAAAAACAGATGCTTGTAGCAAATACTGCATTGCCTGATTGCCAGTTGCTGTTGATTCAATTCTGACTCATAGTGACTGTATGAGTCAGAGTAAAGAAGTTCAAAAAATAAATTAGCATAGAGTTTTGGCTTTGGTAGTACAATAATAGATGTAAGCTGAACTTCAAAAAAGATTATTGTTATAACTAACTACTATATAGGCATATTTTATTTAAAAAATAAATTTCTGCTAAACATGGTGCAAAAATTTACAGTTCTTTTAGTGTCACCCTTTCTGACAGTGTCACCTGGCACAGTCCACATCCCTCATATCCCTCTAGTGATGCCATTGTATTCCCTTTCCTCCTCCTCCTCCTGACTCTCTTTATTCATTGCTCCAAGAAGATAGAGACTAACTATTGTACCATGAAAGAAATTCTGGTGGCATAGTGGTTAAATGCTGGTCTTCTAACCAAGACGTCAGCCATTCAAATCTGCCAGGCTCTCCCTGGAAACTCGATGGAGCAATTCTACTCAGCCCTTTAGAGTCGTTATGCATTGAAATAATCTAGAATGCAGTGGGTTTGGTTTATTGTACCGTGGATGGCCATTTGTGAACTTTATGACCCCCAGGCATTACACAATGAACTAAGAAGTAGAACAAAACACTGACACGCTATTAGGACAATTAATTGGAATGTCCTATGAAACTATGGCATTAAGCTTCCAAACCAAGGATCCAAATCCTGTGACTTATTTGCTTGTACATAAGCAGCCTGTGGTAAATACCTCTGTCACATGACTTCTGTCAACTCACATTTTCACAGAAGCACAAGTAATGGACAATTTCATTATTCTGCTGTGTACTCCTACCCTTTATCAATGCAATTTTTCCATCACTGTATATTAAATTCAGTGTGTGTGTACCAAATAAGCAATAACCTCTCTTTCTCTCTTCTTTTCACCCCTGGTAACCACTAATAAACTTTGGTCTCTAAACAGTTAACTATTCTTCTCTTTTAATAACAGTGATGTCATACACATATAATATTTGTTCTTTTTGATTGACTTCACTCAGCATGATACCTTCAAGCTCCACCCATACTGTAGGATGTATTGACTTAATTTCTCTTACTAAAACAAGAACAAAAAAATCCACTGCCATTGAGTCGATTCTGACTCAATGACCTTGTAGAACAGAGAAGAATGGCTCCATAGTGTTTCTGAGTAGTGCCTGGCAGATTCAAACTGCCAGTCTTTTGGTTAGCAGACAGCACCTAACCATACAGACTGAGCAGTATTTCACTGTTCGCATGTGTCACATTGTGTTTACCCATTTATTCACTGACAGGCATTTAGATATTTTCAGACTTTGGTTGCTGTGAACAGTATTGCAAGAAATATCAGGTGTAGAAGTACCTGAGTCTGTATTTTCAAGTTTTATAGGCATATAGTTAGGAGTGTATTCTAGTCAGCTAGTGGTACTTTAACAGAAATACCACACAGTGGGTGACTTTAACAGAGGAAGATTTATACTTACACAGTCCAGTAGGCTACAAGTCCAAATTCAGAATGTCTGCTCCAGGGGAAGGCTTTCTCCCTTGTTGGCTCTGGAGGAAAGTCTGGTATTGCATCCATCTTTGTCCGGGGAACATCTTGTTGCAGGAACCTAGGGTCTGAAGGATGTGCTCTTCTCCTGGTGCTGCTTTCTTGATGGTGTGAGGTTCCCAATTCGCTGCTTGGTTCTGTTTCCTTTTATCTCTTGTAGGATGAAAGGATTAAGGGTGGGTGCAAGCCACACTCCAGGGAAACTTCCGTTACTGTGGAGCAGGGAGGTAATCCTATAAAGGGATTTACAGTCCCACCCTAATCTTTAACATACAACATAGGAAAATCACAAAATGGAGGACAATCACAAAATACTGGAAATCATGCCCAGTCACACGACTACACATATTTTTGGTGGGACACAATTCAATCCATGACAGGGTGGATTGATGGGCCATATGGATAATTCTATTTACACTTTCGAGGAACCATCATACTGTTTTCCACAACAGCTATGATTTTGCATTGCAACAAACAATGACAAGGTTCTGATCTGTACCATTCTTGCCAACATTGTTTTTCTTCTTTTGTCTTAGCCACTCTGCCAAGAGTGAAATTGTATCTCGTTGTGGTTTTGATTTGTATCTTACTAGTGGCTTATGGTGCTGGGCATCTTTTCATGCATTTGACAGTTACTTAAATGTCCCTTTTGGTGAAACATCTAGTTTTAGGATTGGTTTGCTTAGTTTGAAACTAGTTATTTGCCATTTTGTTGTTAAATTGCCAAAGTTATATGTAGACTTTTAGATTCTGATCAGATACACATATTCTGAAGATCTTCTAGTCAGTAGTTTGTCTTTTCACCTTTTAAATAAAGCCTTTTCATGAACAAATTTTTAATTTTTATGAGGTCTTATTTATTTGTTTTGTCCTTTCGTGTTTTTGCTTTTTTTATTGTGATTAAGTGAGAATATACAATCCAAATCAATTTTGCATGCCCGCCTAGCTGCAGTTCCTTCTGCTCTTCTCGCCACTGACAGCACAGTCCACTTTTCATTTTATACTTGTTGTATCCTTTCAACAAATTGCTGCATCCTCCTCTCCACACTTTTCTCTCCCATCTAGAAAGAGAACAGTAGAATATCCTCCCATAAGTGCAGAGAACTATAAAGTACACGCACCATATGGTTACACTGTGTCCCCAAGTCTAGTCCATTTTTGTCCAAAGAGTTGACCTCAGTAGTGTTTTATAGACAGGGGCAGCTGCAGGTCTGGGAAACACGCTTCTAGGGGAAATCTCAGGCTGTCAGACCATTGATTGTGGTCTTTTAGTAGAGTTCTTGAGCTGCACCCATCTTTTTCTCATGTCTCCACAGGGACTCAATGAGGTGTCACCTATCATGGCTCTCTTTGGTGGTGACCCGGCACCATCTGATTCTTCTGGTCACATGTTGATACAGTGTCCCATCACACAGGTCTTTCTGTCTCCTAGGCTGTTTTTCTCTCATGTCTTTGGTATTCTTGGTGATCATCTGTTCCAGCTGAGTTTGGACCATTTGGTGCACCTCAAATAGCAACTTACTAGCTTTTAAGACTTCAGGCACCACTCAGCAATATGGGGTACAGAAGACTCTCTTAGCAATAAACTAGTTATGCCAATTGACCTTGATGTCCCCCAAGAGCATGATCACCAGACCCCACCCCTACTACTCCATCCTTACAATATCAGGTTGAGGTTAAAAAAGCTTTCAGTTTATGATGAGGTCCAATTAAGTTGATCTACTTACTACTGTGCACTGTCACTGCTTTTACCTAACCAAATTTCTGTCAACTGTCTAATCTATGATCAGACCTTGCCTTCCCTGCCCTTGTAGCCATCAGAAAGTCTTTTCTTCTGTGCATAAGTCCTTTTTTAAGTTCTTATAGCTGTGGTCTCATACAGTATTTGCCCTTATGCCACTAATTTCCCTCAGCATAATACTTCGCAGTTGAAACCAGGTTATGAGACCTGTCCTCAAATCATCGTTTTTTTCCTTACATAGTGTTCCATGAGTCTATGTACCGTAGTTTCCTTATCTATTCACCTGTTGGTGGACATTTAGGTTGATACAATCTTTTTGCTGTTGTGGACTGTGCTGCAATAACATCTCTGTGCATTTTTCTGTTCATGTAACAGCCTTTGTTTCTGTAAGATAAATTAGAAGCAATAGGATTACTTGGTCATGGATCAAATGGTACATCAATTTCCAGGTTTTTAAGGGAGCACCAGATTGCTTTCCAAAGAGATTATGCCATTTTGCAATCCCATCAGCAGTGTAGGAGAGTTCCAATCTCTCCACAGCCTTTCCAGTATTTGCTGTTTTCTGCTTTTTAGATTATGACCAGGCTTGTTGGGGTGAGACGGTATCTCGTTGTCGTTTTGAGTTGGATTTCTCTGATAGCTAATGAACATTTCCTCTTGGATGTCCTGTCTAGTGAAGTGTCTGCCCATCTCCTTTGCTATCTCTTAATTGGGTTATTTACCTCCTCTTGCTGATATTTTGCCGTACCTTGTAGACTATGGAGATCAGATATTGGTCTGACACGTAGTTGCCAAATATTTTTTCCCATTCTGGAGGTGATCTTTTAATTCTTTTGGTAAAATCTTTGGATGAGCAAAAGTGTTTGATTCTTTGTGGTTCCCACTCTATTTCTATCTATTTTCTCTTCTGTTGATCATGCTCTGTCAGATTGTGAAGTCTGTTTAAGCTGTGTATTAGAATTTCCATCATTGACCCTATTTTTTCTTGCATGATGTTTATCATTTTTAGTTTGATGTTTAGGTCTTTGATCCATTTTGAGTTAGTTTTTGTGTAAGGAGTGAGATATGGTTCTTGTTTCAGTTTTCTGGCAAATGGATATACAATTTTGCCAACACCATTTATTTAAGAGACTGTTTTTACCCCACTTTGCAATCTTAGGGCCTTTGCCAGATATCAACTGTTTGTAAGAGCATTATGGCATCTCTGGAGTCTCAACTATGTTCCATAGGTCTATATGTCTCTTTCCGTACCAGTACCAGGCTATTCTGACTACCGTGGAAGCGTAATAATTTGTAAGATAGGGTAGTGTGAGGCCTCCCACTGTGTTCTTTCCTGTTTTTTAGTAGTGCTTTGCTTATCCAGAGTTTCTTCCCTTTCCAGACAAAGTTGGTGATTTGTTTCTCCACCTAATTAAAAAATGACACTGGGATTTGTATTGAAATCACATTGTATACGTAGATTGCTTTAGGTAAAATAGAAATTTTCACAATGTTAAGTCTTCCTACCCATGAGCACGGTAGGCTTCTTCATTTATGTAAGTCTCTCTTAGTTCCTTGCAGTAAAGTCTTGTAGTTCTCTTTGTATAGGTCTCTTATTTCTCTAATCAGAATTATATCTAGGTATTTTATCTTCTTGGCAGCTATAGCAATTTGTATGAATTTGGTGACTTTTTCTTTGGTGATGTCTTTGTTGGTACAAAGAAATCCTACTGATTTATTTATATTTATCTTATATCCTGAGACTTTGCTGAACTCTTCTATTAGTCTAAGTAGTTTACTTACGTGCTCTTTAGGATTCTCTGTGTATGCAATCATATCACCTGGAAATAGGGAGATTTTTACTTCCTCTTTGCCGATGTGAGGTCCTTTGTTTCCTTGTCTTATCTAATTGCTCTGGGTAGAACCTCCACTACAATGTTAAATAGAAGTGGTGAGAGTAAGCATCCTTGTCTAGCTCCCATTCTCAAGGGGAATTCTCTGAAAGAGATGCTCAGGATGATATAAGTGGCTGGCTTTGCATAGATGTCCCTATTGCACTGAAGAGTTCCCCCTCTATTCCTATTTTGCTGAGAGTTTTTAGCATGAATGGGTGTTGGACTTTCTCAAATATCTTTTCTGCATCAGTTGACAAAATCCGGTGGTTCTTATCCTTTGTGCTATTTGTGTGGTTGGTCACATTAATTGTTTTTCTGATGTTGAAATAGCCTTGCATCACTGATATGAATCCAACTTGGTAATGATGAATTATTTTTGTGATCTGTTGAATTCTATTGCCTAGGATTTCATTGAAAATTTTTGTAAGTAGGTTCATGAGTGATATTGATCTATAATTTTTCTTTTTTACTGGGATCTTTCCCTGGCTTTGGTATCAGGGTTAGGATGGCTTTGTACGGTGAACTTGTGAGTCTTCCATCCCTTTCTGTGCTGTGAAATAGCCTCAGTACTACTGGAGTTAACTCTTCACTTAAAGCTTGGTGGAAGTCTCTGGCGAAGCCATCTGGGCCAAGACTTTTTGGTTGGTAGTTTTTTGATGGTTTTTTCAATCTCATTCTTTGTGGTGGGTTTATTAAGCTGTTCTCCTTGTGATCATTGTGGCAGGTGATATGAATCTAGAAATTTGTCCATTTCCACTACCTTTTCAAATCTGTTGGAGTACAGTCTTTCGTAGTATTGTTATACTTTTGATTTCAGCTGGGTCTGTTGTGACATCTCCCAACTCACTTCTTATTTGGGTTATTTGTTTCCTCTCCTGTTTTTATTCTGCTAAGTTTAGCCATTGGTTCATCAATTTTGTTGGCCTTTTCAAACAACCAGCTTTTGGTTTTGTTAATTTTTTTCAGTTGTTCTTGTATTCTCCAGTTCATTTAGTTCTCTAATCATTATGATCTGTTTTCTTCGGTGCCTGAGGGATTCCTCTGTTGCTATCTTCCTACTTCTTCAAGCTGTAGGGTAAATTATTTGGTTTGCCCTTTTCTTCCTTCTAGATGTGCACATTTATAGAAATAAATGGACCTCTGAACACTGCTTTGGTTCTATCCTATAGGTTCTGGTAGGATATTTGCATTCTCATTTGATTCCATAAATTTCTTTATTTCATTCTTGAATTCTTCCATAACCCATGGATTTTTGAGCAAGGTGTTTTTCAGTTTTCATTAGTTCAAATTTCTACCTGTGTCTTTCCTACTATTAATTTCAACTTTTTTTGGTTTTATGGTCCAAGAAGATTCTTCACAATAATTCAATGGTTTGGATTTTGTGGAGACTTGCTTTATGTCCTAACACATGGTCTATACTGGTAAATTTTCCATGTGTTTTGGAGAAGTTGTACTGATCTGTTGATGGGTGAAAAGTTCTGTATATGTCAACAAGGTCTAGTTGATTGATAGTTGCAGTAAGATCTTTTGTATCTTTATTGAGCTTTTGTCTGGGTGATCTATTCATTACTGAAAGTGGAGTGGTGAAGTCTCCAGCTATTATTGTGGAGTAATCTATCTCATTTTCAATTTTGTCAGTGTTTGTTCAATGTGTTTATATACTCTGGTACTGGGTACACAAATATTTAATATTGTTATGTCCTGCTTATGCATTGAGCCTTTCAGAGATAAATAGTGACCATCCTTGTCCACGATGGTAGATCTTACTTTAAAGTCTATTTTATCTGAGATTAGTATTGCCATTCCTGCCCTCCTTTTATGTTGTTGTCTTGGTATATATTTTTCTGTCCTTTGATTTTCAGTTTGTTCACATCTTTGAGTCTACAGTGTGTTTCTTGTAAGCATGATCCATGATGTTACTCATTGTCTCTTCATTGGAGTGTTCAGTTCATTTACGTTCAGTGTAATTATTGACAGGTATGTGTTTAGCAATATCATTTTGATGAATTTATTTTTATGTTGTTGATATTTTCTATGTTTTTGTTAATATTCTATTCTGGGTCATTCTTCTTTATGAGTTGACTTATCATCTTTGTTGGTATCAGTTTCATGTTTACTGAGACTCCTGCATTATGCTTCTTGTTTTGATATGTTGCATTGCTCTTTTGCTTTGCAGCTATTCTCTAAGATCCCCTTTACTATTCTAGGCTTAAAAGAAATTTAACTTCTGCGTATCTTTTTAATTTCCTCTCCATCTGAAAGTGTTGTATCTACTATAATATATCTCTTTTTTAGTGTGGTGATGTTATAGTTTTTGTGTTGTGATCACTGGTTCCCTTCTTTTAATAATGTAGTTTCATTGAGCTTATTGACTTCCCTAAGTGAGTAGGATTCTGGATGCTATGTCCTACATTGTCATCTTAAGCAAATACTTAATGTTTTTGTTTTCTAAGCAAAGAGCTTCTTTTAGTATTTCTTGTACTTTTGGTTTGGTTTTTACAAAGTCTGAAAACTTATGTTTATCTGTGAATGTCTTAATTGTACTGTCATATTTGAGACAGAGTTTTGAAGGATGTGAATTCTTGGTTGGAAATTTGTCTCCTTAAGGGCTTTGAATGTGTCATTCCACAGCTTTCTTGTCAACATCAGTTCTATAGAGAAGTCAAATAAAAGCCTACAAAGTTCCCTCTGAATGTTAGTCTTGCTTTGAGCATCGCTGCCTTTAAGAGCATCTCTTTAGGTTTCATTTTATGAAGCTTAATTATAATACATCTAGGTGTCTTTCTTTTGGGGTCTAGTTTTTGTTGCATTTGACACATGTCTTGGATATCTATGTTCCCTTCTTTCATAATTTCAGGGACTTTTCTGTCCACAACTTTACAGGATTGCTCTCTGCATTTTCATTGATCCCTCCTTGTTTGGGGACTCTGACTATTCGTAGATTATTCCTCTTAATAGAGTTCCACATGTTTCTTAATGCTTCTTTATTTTTCTTATTTCTTTTCTCTGATTTCTCCTCATTAATGCTGGTGTCAGTTGTTTATTCTCAAGGTCACTAAGTCTGACATCCATCTCCTCAATTTTGCTGTTTTGGCTTTGGATTGAATTGTCTAATTCTATAATTTTGTTATTGTTCTGCTGGATTTCAGATTTTTGATGTTCCATCCGTTCAAATAGCATACTTAAGGTTTTCATATTGTTCTGCTGCATTTTGTCTAATCTCTAGAAGAGCTCGCTATATATTCCTTAGTACTCAACCTCTGATAGTTTCAGAAAGGCTTCTTCATCTGGGAAATTTTTTGATTCTTTGTTTTGGGAGTTTCGTGGAGTCATCGTGGACTGTTTCTTTAAATGGTTAGCAACGGTCTGTTGTCTGTGTGCCATCTAGAGGCTGTTTGATTTCTCTGGTGTTTTCCCAACAGGAGCTGAGGTATAGTTCTAAGAGGGGAATTGCTTACCAGCTGTCCCTACATACTGTAGCAACTGGCCCCAGGTAGAGTCTCTGGGGTGGCAGTCTCTGCCTTTTGGCTGACAAAGACTGTGTTCTATTAATAGAGTCACTGAAAGGCTGTCAGTTGACCCTATGATGTGGGTCAGTGAAGGGTGGAGGAGAAGCTATGAAGCCTCACAGGATTCAGATCTCCAGGTATTATTTAAAAGAGTACTTTACTTCTAAGTTGGGAGCTGTCCACTTGCTGCTCCAAATAGTCAGGTCCTCAGAAGTGACAGGTCCCGCCTTTCAGCTGACAATGAAAGTACCTCATAGGCTGTCCCCAGATGCTATGACAGCGTGCTAAGTAGGGAGAGGTTAGTGACTTCCAGCCATCCTCCACCAGGGTGCACCCGTGAATCTAGATACAAATTGTCTCAAACACCAATTTTCTGCTGGAGAAGCATTTACCAGACTGGCTACTGCTCTATTTGAGAATTAGCTACAGCTAAGGCCACTGGCTGGCTGAATCGGCCAAAAAGCCAACCAAGATGGCTTCCCTGCCAAGCTGCCCTTCCTGCTGTGAAATAGCAGTCCATGGTGGAGCTCGGAAAAGATGGGGTGAAGGGGCAGTGGTGCTCTCAATCAACAGCTGAGCTTTCAAAATGTGGCTATCCCATGGACTGTCCTGTGCTATACACTGTTTACCTAAGTATCACAGTTCAGCATATTTGTTGGCTTATGCCCAGTCCCCACTTCCCAGATAACAAAGAAGGTATCACTACCTGCAGTTTTCTAATACGATGAGTCAGCAGGAGCAGGGGTCAGCAGCTACTGGCTTGTCTTTGAGAGGGGTAGTTTAGCCTGTTACTGGTGCCTAGGCAAAACTGACGATGCTGTACCAGATCCTAGAACTCCCCAGATGTCCACTGTTCCGTTCAGTTATCATTCCAGGCCTTAGTTCTCAGATGGAATTGCAGAGACGTGTGTCTAGTAAGCAATCTTGGCTCTGTTTGTTGTGGTCTTGCTTTTGTTGTTATATTAAGTAATTCATTGTTAAAAAGTAGGCAAGACAAAATTGTTCCTGCATCTTCTGCTAAGAATCCTGTTACTCAAGTTTCCCCATTTAGATCTTTAATCCACTTTGAATTTGTTTCTGTTTACAGTGTGAGGCATGAATTCTGTTTCATTTTTCTACACCATTGATTGAAGAAAACCTCCTTTTTCTATCAAATGTACTTACTGAGTACCTTTCACAAAAGTTAGTTATCCATAAGATGTGTGGGTTTATTTTTGAACTCTTCATTCTATTCATTGGTCTGTATGTCTGTTGCTCACCCAGTATAAGCTGTTTCAGTTGCTATGTCTGTATATTTTAAAATCAGGGAGTGTGAGTCTTCTTACTTTGTTCTTTTATTTCTCTAGTTATTCAGGGACTCTTACCATGCAATAGAAAATTGAAGATGGGTTTCTCCATTTCTATAAAGAAGGCTGTTGGAATCCTGACTGAGATTGGGTTGAATGTGTAGATAACTTTTGGTAGTACTGATGTCTTAACAATATTTAGACTCCCATTCCATAAACATGGAACAACTTCCCATTTATTTGAATCTTCTTTAATCTCTTGCAACATTGTTTTTTAATTTTCATTATTCTCATAAGTCTTTCACATTCCTTGTTTAATTTACTCCTAGGTATTTTATTCTCTTAGATGATATTGTAACTAAAATTGCTTCCATTGCTAATTTCTCGTTGCCAGTATGTAGAAATTCAACTGATTTTTTGTCTTTTAGCCGTTCCCTGAAAATTTGCCAAATTCCTCTATTAACTCTGGAAGCTTTCTTACATATGCTTTAGGATAGTCTCTATACAGGAATGTATTGCCTGTGAACAGAAATTGCTCCTTCTTTTCCAATCCGGACACTTTTTTTTCTTTTCCTTGTCTTACTGCTGTAGCTAAGACCTCTAATACACTATTGAATAGAAGTTATGAGAGGGGACATCCTTCTCTTATTTCTGATTTAAATGGGAAAATCTCAATCATTCTCCATTAACTATGATGCTGACTACTGACTTTTAATACATGCCCTGAAGCATACTGAGATACTTCAATTTTATTTTAATTTTCTAATATGGAACTATCCTTGTTTTCATGGAATAAACCCCACTTTCTGTATGACTGTTTTGAAACACTATTGAATTCTGTTTGATAATAATTTTGAAAGACATTATATCTATATTTGTAAAGGTTATTGGTCTGTAGATTTCTTCTGGTGCCCTTGTCTTGCTTTGCTAATAGGATTATATTTGCTCCATGGAATGAACTAGGAAGTTTTCCACTCTTCTTTATCTTTCAGAAGCATTTAAACAGCCAGCCAAGTGCTGTCGAGTCAGATCTGACTCATCTAACAGGACTAGTGTAAATTCTTCTCTAAATGTTTGGTAGAATTTCCTAGTGAAGTCGTCTGGTCGATGACCAGATGACTCCTTAGGGGGAGAGTTTTGGTAACATAGTATCTTCACTTGTTATAGGTGTTGAGATTTTCTATTTCCTCTTAAAATAGTATGGATAGATTGCGTGCTTCTAAGAATTTGTCAGTTTCATCTAGGTTAGGCAATTTGTTGCTGTAAAGTTGTTAACAACATTCTGTCATAATTATCTTTATGTGAATAGGTCAGTTGTAATGTCTTTATTCCTTGTTTTGGTTATATGTGCCTTTTTCTCTTGTTTCTTCTCTCTACCTTAGTTTTTTTCAACGGGCAAATTTTTGATTTTGATGATTCTGTTATTTTTCTGTTTATTATTACTATTTAATTTCAGCTTTTATCTTTGCTATTTCCTTTCTTTGGTAGATTTAAACTTACTTTTCTCTTCTCTTTATTGTGTCTCAAGTTGTAGAGTTAATCTGTTGGCTTGTCATTTTCTTCTTTTTTCATGTAGGCATTTATTGCTATATGTTTTCCTTGAGTACTACCTTCACTGTTTCTGATAAGTTTTGATATGTGATGGTTTCATTTTCATTTGACTGCAAGAAATTTGTGATTTCATCCTCGACCACTGATGCATTAATAATGTGTTGTTTAATTTCCATGTGTGTGTGTTTTCCAGGTCTTTTTTCTGTTACTGATTTCCAGCTTCACTCATTGTGGTAAGAGAAATGCTTCATATGATTTCAACCTTTTTAAATTTATCAGGATTTGTTTTGTGTCCTAACATGTTTTCTATCCTGAAGAATGATCCATGTACACTGAAATGAAATATATATTTTGTTGTTGTTGAGTGAAGTGTTCTATATATATGTCTGTTAAGTCTAGTTGACGGCACTTGGCTTGGCTAAGTCTAGTTGATTTACTGTGTCATTCAGGTCTTCTGCTTCCTTGTTGACTTTCTTTCCTGATGTTCTGTCCAATATTTCAAATGTAGGATTGAAGTCTCCAACTATTATTGTAGAGCTATCTATTTCTCCCTTCATTTCTATTGATGTTTTCTTTATATATTTAGGTGCTCTGATACTGGTTGTATACATTTGATTGTTCAATCTTCTTGATGAATTGATTCTTTCATAACTATGTGATGTCATTTTTATTTCTAAGTGATTTTTGTCTTAAAGTCTACTTCTATTCCAAAATTTCCATTTCATCTTTGTTTTTGCTATTACTTGCAAAGAAGACTTTTTCTATCATTTCATTTTCAGCCTATTTTTGTCCTTGAATCTAGGGTGTATCTTTTGTAAACAGCATGTAGAGGGATCATGTTCTTTAATCCATTCTGCCACTCTGATTTTTTATTGGAAAATTTATTCCATTTTTGCTCATTATAATTATCGACAAGAGTGACTTTCTTCTGTTAATTTGACTTTTGCTTTTTGTGTGTCTTAAGTCTTGTTTGCCCTTTTCCTTTATTGTTGCTTCCTTTTGTGTTTTGTTGGCTTATTGTGAATGATTTTGGTTGCCTCCTATTCCTTTCCTTTTGTGTGTGATTTTCATATATTTTCTCAGTAGTGTCTGTGAATATCACATTTACCAAATTATATTTGTAATATCCTAGGGCTACCTGACTTAAGTTTAATAACTTACCATCCAGTTTAGCTTGATATCCAACTTTACATCAATAACATACAAGAAATTCTATATCTGTGCCAACATTCCCCGATTCCTACTTTGTTGTTATTATTATGTCTTTATATTTCATGTGTCCTATAACATAATTACATATTTGCATTTTATGTAATTATATTTAAAAACTTGAGGGACAAAACAATTATAATTGTCATGTATGAGTACCTTATTGCTAGCCACTATATTTGCTCATGAAATTTCTTTTATTAATAAGAGATATTTCTTTTAATGTATGACCTTGAATTATTTTCCAGTAAATTTTTCTTTCTGCCTGCATTAATATTTCCCATAGGAGCATTCTGGTGCATGTGTACTCTCTCCACTTCTATATCTCTGTGAATATTTTGATTTCATCCTCATTCTTGAAGAACAGTTTTGTTTTAGTGTAGTATTCTCAGTTAACAGTTTGTTTTTTCTTGCAGCACTTTCAATATGCCATCCCATTGCTTCTAGCATCCAATGTTTCTGAGTAGAAATCAACACTAAATCTTAATGGAAATACATTATCTGTGATTGTTTTTCCTTTCTCTGATTTTAGGATTCTCTCCATATGCTTGCTTTGTGAGAGTCTGACTGTGATGAGATTTGATGCAGATATTTTTGGATTTATCCTGCTTAGGGTTATTTGAGATTCTTGGATTTGTAAATTCATGTCTATCATCAGATGTAGGAAATTTTATTCCACTGTTTTTTTAAATATTCTTTTTGTCCCTTCTCTCTGTCTTTCTCAAATTTCCCTGATTCTATTGATGCTGTTTCATAATTCCATTAAACTGTTTACAGTCTTTTTGAGACTCTGTTCTTGCTGCCATAGCTTGGGTTTTGATTAAGATATATGCTTAGAACTATAAAATAATTTGGAAAGATATATAAGAGTGGTTGCATAATTTGAACAACATAGTCAATGTCAATGAGTTGTAAGTACAGAAACTGTTGAAATGGTGGAGGTTCTGCCGTGTATAGCTTCAATATCAACAACCAAAAAAGTATAATTATTTTTTTAATTAAAATAATTGGCTACTAAAATAACTGAATATTAAAACCAGAAGAAAAAGTTCACCAAACACTGTGTTGACAATATGAGAGCTGCTGTATAATTCAGTGCATTGTATATCGAATTGTGCATCTGTCATTAACAGACCTACCTAAAAAAGATTTTTCCAAACAAATGCTGATGCAATCACACAAAATTTGTAGCAGTCAATTTGCAAACAGAAGAAAAGAATAAGGCAGTTAATGATATGAATCCTGCCTCATATCCCTGTCTCTGTCCCTGTTCCTCATCTTCCACCACAGACAAGCTAGAAGTTACATAGATAAACAGTGCCACTAGATGTAGCTTTTCACTAATTTTCACATTGAGGAACAGCAAAATGAGGTGAACTCCACGGTGGAGACATAAGAAACATATTTTTTATGTGAACAGTTCTCAGTTGAGCAATTCAACATTGTCTGTATGTTATCCTTAGGAAAAAAAGAAAAAACGGAAACTATGCAAACTAATAAGTAAAAATGTGGAAAACGATTTTCGTGGTAAATGTCCACAAGTTATGAGCTATAATCTCTTTTAAAGACAGGATTGGAGAAGATACAACAGTACTGTTGTCACTGCTATCTTATCTATTATCTGATGTCATGTTCTGGCTACATTTTTATCCTATTATCTAGCACACTGCCTGGTGTACAGTGTATCTCAATGTCTGTTCTGTGACCACAGTTGTGGTTGACAGAATAGCTGTAACACAGGTACGAGGATGTGAGAACAGAAAAAATTAAAATCTGGATATAATATTGTTGTTGTTAGGTGCTATTGAGTCAGCGCCTGCTCTGAGTGACCATGTTATCACAGAAGGAAACACTGTCCGGTCTTGTGTCATAGTCATAATCACTGTTGTGTTTGAGCCCATTGTTATAGTGATTGGGTCAATCCATCTTATTGAGGGCCTTCCTCTTTTCCTCTGACTCTGTGCTTTGCCGGGTATGATGTCCTTCCCCATGGACTGATCCCTCCCAAAACATTTCCAAATATGTAAAGGCTGGCTTCTAAGGAATACTCTGGCTGTACTTCTTCCAAAGACAGATTTGTTTTTGTCTGTCCATGGTATATTCAGTATTCTTCACGAACAGCAAAATTCAAAGATGTGAGTTGTTCCCCTCAGTCTTTCTTTTTTATTGTCCAGGTTTCCCATGCATATGATGTGATTGAAAATATTATGGCTTGTGTCAGGTGTACTTTAGTCTTCAAAGTGATGTCTTGCTTTTCAACACCTGAAAGAGATGTTTCGCAGCAGATTTTCTCAGTGCAGTGTTTTTCGATTTCTTCACTGCTGCTTCCATCAGTGTTGGTCATGGATTCAAGTAAAATGAAATCCTTGACAAACTCAATCTTTTCTGTTTGTCATGATGTTACTTATTAATCCAGTTGTGAGGATTTTATGTTTTATTTGTATTGAGGTGAAATCCTTATTGGAGGCTGCGGTCTTTGACCTTCATCAGTAGGTGCTTCAAGTCTTCTTTTCATTAAGCTAGCAAGATTGTGTCATCTTTGTAACAAAAGTTGTTACTGAGTTTTTGTCCAATCCTTATGCCCAGTTCTTCTTCAGATAGTCCAGTTTCTGGGATTATTTACTCAGCATAAAGATTGGATGGGTATGGTAAAAGAATGCAACCCTGATATACACCTTTTCCTGACTTTTAACCACTCAGTGTCCTCTCGTTCTGTCTGAAAAACTGCCTCGATCTATGTACAGGTCTCTCATAAGCAGAAGTAAGTGCTTAGAATTCTCATGCTTTGTGATGTTATCTAGAATTCATTATGTTCCACACAATCTAATACTTTTGTAATGAGTAAAACATGGATACACATCATTTGGGTATTCTCTGTTTTTAACCAGGATCCATCTGAAATAGCAATGATATCCCTGTCTACACATACTCTTCTGAACACAGCCTGAATTTCTGGTGGTTTCCTGTCAATATACTGCTGCAGCCACTTTTGAAGGATCTTCAGCAAAATTTTACTTTTATCTGGTATTAATGGTATTTCTAGATAATCTCCACATTCAGTTGGATCACCTGTCTTGGGAATATGCATAAATATGATCTCTTCTAGTTGGTTGGTTGTGTAGCTGTCTTCCAAATTTATTGGTGTAGACGAGTAAGCACTTCCAGCACTGCATCTGTTCACTGAAATATCTCAAAGAATAGTCTATCAATTCTTGGAGCCTGCTTTTCATCAATGCCTCTGATATAGGTTGGAATTCTTCCTTTAGTACCATAGGCTCCTGATCATGTGTTGCTTCTTCAAATAGCTGAACATTGACTGTCTTTTTATATACTGACTCTGTGTATTTCTTCCATATTTTTATTATACTTCCTCCAATATTTAATATTTTCTGTATAGAATCTTTCACTATTGCAACTCAAGGCTTGGATTTTTTTCTTCAGTTCTTTCAGCCTGAGAAATACAGAGCATATTTTTCTCTTTAGGTTTTCTATTTCCAACTTTCTGCACGTATCATTATAACACTTGGCTTTGTTTTCTTGAGCCACCCTTTGAAATCTTCTGCTCACTTCTTTTACTTCAATTATTCCTCTTGCTTTAGCTACTTGATATTCAAAAGCTGGCTTCAGAGTCTCACTTGACATTCAATTTCATCTTCTTTCCATTCTTTTTTATTATCCCTCCTTTCTTCATGTAACATGATCTTGATACGATTTTATAACTCATTTGGTCTTCTTCCATTAGTGTTTAATGTGTTATATCTATTTTGGAGATGGTCTCTAAATTCAGGTGGGATTACTCAGAGTTCTACTTTACCTTTCATGGACTTGTTCTAATTTTCTTCAGTTGGAATTTGAACTTGTATATAAACAATTGATGGTCTGTTCTACATTTGGCCCCTGGCCTTTTGCCCACTGACATTGAGTTTTATCACCATCTCTTTCCACAGATGTAACTGATTCAATTCCTGTTTATTCCACCTGGTGTGTTCCATGTGTATGTTGTGGAAAAAAAGTATTTGCAAGGAAGAAATTCTTGGTCTTGCAAAATTCTATCATGCAATCTTCAGCAGAGCTTCTATCACCAAGGCCGCATTTTCTAACTTTCTAGCCTTCTTTGTTTCCAGCTTCTGCATTCCAGTCACCAGTCATTATCAATGCATCCTGAGTGCTCATTAACTCAATTTCAAACTGCAGAAGGTGGTTAAAATCTTCAGTGTCTTCATCTTTGGCTTTAGTGGTCAGTGCATAAATTTGAATAATAGTTTTATTACCTAGTCTTCCCTGTAGGCATGTGGATATGACTGACATCATCTACTTCAGAATAGATCTTGAAATGTTCTTTTTGACAGTGAGTGCTATAGCATTCTTTTTCAAGTTTTCATTCCTGGTGTAGTAGACCATACAGCTGTTCAATTCAAAATGGCGAATGCCACTTCATTTCAGATCATTAATGCCTACAGTCTTGATGCTTATGCATTCCAATTCATTTTTTATTATTTCCAATTTTCCTAGATTTATACTTCATACACTCCATGTTCCAACTGTAGTGGATGTTTGCAGTTGTTTCTTCTCATTTTGAGTCATGCCACATCAGATTATGAAAGCTTGACTCTAACCAAGTCGTTAAGATTGACTCCGCTTTTGAGGAAACAGCTCCTTCCCAGTTGTCTTTTGAGTGCTTTGAAACCAGAGGGGCTCATCTTCCAGCACTATATCCAAAATGTACAGCTGCTATCTGTGAGATTTTTCACTGGAAAATTCTTGTTAGAAGCAGGCATCCAGGCCTTTCAGATTCTCTACTGGTATTTGAACACTGGTGGCACAGTATCACAGAAACACGGAGTCGCCCACAGCTGAAGAAACTGGCAGACATGAAAATAAGAGAGAAAGGGAAAAAAGATAGTGGTGATTAACATTAAATACACAGGAAACCTCAACTAAGAAAGAAATGGGAAAGGTTAATTAACTTTCACAACTGAATGATGCAAAGTCAGTTTAAGAGGGAGAATGGAAAATAAATTCGAGCTAAAATGATCGTTGTGAGTTGAAGCCTGTTGTAGAGAGTCCTTGATGCTGTGATTCTGAGGAGACTCACTTCAAAATGATAGAAAGAAAGTAAATTGATTCTATATTTGAAATTTATAAAATAAAATATTCAGAGATGTTTCTAAAATTAACTTGGGTCTTGAATTAAATAAATAAATATATAAAATTAATGTAGATGTTCCAATATCTATCTATCTAATATAAATATGAGTGGAAATATATAGGAATCAAAATTCTATTTATTTTTTCAATTCTATCCTAATTGCTGCCTAGAAAAATGTATTAGAAACATAGCTTGATTTCTATTTCAGAACATGGAAAAAATAATAAAAGACATTTAGGAAGAATCTTAGTTATCTAGTACTGCTATAATAGAACTGTCCCAAGTGGATGACATAGACAAGGAGAAACTTACTTTCTCACAGTCTAGTAGTCTAGAAGTCCAAGTTCAGGGTGTTAGCTCAGGGAAAGGCTTTTTCTCTCTATTGATTCTAAAGGAAGGTTGGTGTCAGTAATCTTCCCCCGGTTGAGAAGTTTTTCGGCTCTTCTCCTGGATCTACTTTCTTGGTTTTATGAGGTCCCATGTAGCTCTGCTTGATTTTCCTTCGTATCTCAAAATAAATTGAGTCTCACTGGCAACACAAGAATGAATAGGGGTACACCCTGAGATTTTCACTAAGAGCCTGCAATTGATGGTCCAGGGGCCTCGGAGTTCCTCTGAGACCATGACCTCTGGTCTGATGCTGCCCCTGTCCATAAATCACAATGAAGGTCAACTCTTTGGACAGCAATGGAGTGTACTTGGTGATGTGGAGTGACCATACCTTGTGGGCACTTTATGTTTCTACGCATCTATAGCATATCATACTGCTCACCTCTTACTGAAGGAAGGGGACTGGGTGGAGAGGAGGGGATAGAAGATTATTGGAAGGTTAGGTCATGTATGGAGCAGAGACAAAGAGTGTACTGTCACCGGACAGGAAAAACAGGGGGAGCTGCATATAGGTGAGCATGCAAATTTATCTGGGAGTATAAATTTTCACTCAATCACAATAAAAAAAAAATCAAAAGAAATTGAATTGAAACACATCCTAATCATTTAGCTTGAATCCTGAGCCATTAACATAATTGCTAGCAATCCCACCTCATTAGCATCACAGAGGTAGGATTTATAACACATAGAAAAATCACATTAGATAACAAAATGGTAGACAATTGCACACTACGGGGAATTATGGCCCAGATAAATCGACACGTATTTCGGGCCATGCAATTCAATCCAAAACAAGATATTTAAAACCGATTGCCATGAAAATGATTCTGACTGATAGCAACCTTATGGGACAGAGTAGAACTACCTTACAGGCATCCAAGTCTCTGGCACTACAAGATACTTCTATCTCATGCTGTATAATGTTTTGCCGAGCTTGGAAACCATCATTTCTCCAAAAGTCACTGACATCTTTAACTGGAGCATGCTATTAAAAACCAGACCTACACTCTGCATGTATCTGTTGATACTGGGAAGTTGTTGCTTCTAGCCCTTGAGGTATGCACAGCTAGGAAGTATATGTATGAATACTAATTGTATATGCTAAGTGTATATACGCTTCTCTATTATATTTTCTCAGACAAATCTGCCACAAAGACCTCTTTAAAGTGTTGAAAAGCAAAGATTTTACTTTGAGTACCAAGGTGCTTCTAACACAAGCCATGCTATTTTCAATAAACTGATAGGTGAGAATTGGACAATTAGTAGTGAAGACCAAATAAAAAATTGATGCCTTTGAATTACAGTGCTGACAAAGAATACTAAATACAGCATGGACAGTCAGAAAAAAATGTCCAAATTTATTTTGGAAGTGGTACAGTCAGAATGCTCTGAGAAGCAAAGATGGCAAGTTATCAGAAGAGACCAGTCCCTGAAGATGGACACCATGCTTGGTAAAAGAGTGTCAATGAAAATGATGAAGACTCTAAATGAGATGGATTGTCACAACGGCTGTCAATGGGCTCAACCATAACAGTTGGGAGAATGGTGCATAACCAGGGCATTTTTTGTTCCGTTATACATAGGACCATTAATATATAGACAGCCCCAGAGGTATAGTGGCTTAAGAACTCAGCTGCTGATCAAAAGGTCAGCCATTCAAAGCCACCTCCTTGGAAACCCTATGAAGCTGTTCTATGCTGTCTTATTGGGTGGCTATGAGTTGAAATTGACTAAATTTTTTTATTTGTAATATATATTTAGTGGTTCACTAGCTGCCACTGAGTCAGCCCCCACTCACGTGTGCCTATGCACAAGAAAACAAAATACTACCCAATCCTGTGTCATCTTCAGAACTGGTTATGGATCACACTGATGTGATCCATTGGATTGTCATTGTTGCTTATTAGAAGGTGACTGTCAGTTTTTTTAGTCCGTCTTAGTCTGGAGGCTCCTGTGAATCCCATTGATTATCACAGCAAAAGGCAAACCTCCATTTGACAGATGAGATATTGTACTTGAGGCACACCGGTTGGGAATCAAACCTGATTCTCCTGCCTGGAGGGTGGTAATTCCACCACTGCCTATATATATACATTTGTGTATATATATATAAATATGTGTGTCTGTGTCTATAAAAATGGAGTCTATTGTCATTGGTTAGATTTTGATTATACACACACATTGGTATCTGTTTTCAGCTAACCATGAATTAATAGTGGCACTGCTGACTCTACTTCAGTACTGCTTGGTCTGTTGGCATGTTTCTACGGAACAGTCTTTTCAATACGTATTTCAGAAAATGTCTCTCTGGTAATAATTAAAAACTGTTCCACTTTGAATAAAATTCAAACTTGTAACTCTGGCCTACAGGTCTTAAGCTATATTTGATGAACTAAATTTGTTTTCTGTTTTCTTAGAAATAAAGGACAATCCTTTGGAGAACAGAAAACCTTTCGGTGACTACTTCTTTTTCATGTGTGTGATAATACAATTTAACAAAATGGAATAAATAAAACAGCATATTAATTTACTGGAACTGTTAAAGCTTTTTGTTAATTAATGTATGACCAATTAGTTCACATTAAAATAATTAATATTTTATTAAGTATTACTAATTATATGGGTTTCATATTGAAGTAAAAATAAAGTGACCCTGAATTTGGAATAATGTTCCTGAATCTATTGGCCACCATGAATCAGCTAATCTTGCTTGATCCACGCATGAACAAAGTGAAGAAAAATCAAATGAAGATTTAATAACATGCCTCGTGCGTGCGTGTGTTTATCAACATTCTAATATCAGAAAGTTACACTATTTGTCATTTTTAACATGCCTATCAGTGTCTGACTCAATACGAGAATGTTTATCGGTATCTAACTCAACATGAGAAAGCTTTAGCAGAAAGTAAAGTTTAGCATGCCATTAGTTTCTCTAATTAATCTTTGTTTATTAAAATAGGCATTTCTAGTTCATAAGAATACTAACAAAAAGAAAAATATGTTAAGAGACTTTGTGAAACAGTATTAGAAACTTAGATTTACTCTTTAAAATGTCAGAAACTGCAGACATTTTTCATAGTAAATGAGTATATAATACACAAAATTTGTAAGTTTAAAAGTTCAAGATTGGAAGAAGGAAAAGAAAGGACTTCCTATGAATCAACTCTTAGGCAGCATTCAGATCTGAAATCTGTTCCTTTACATCCTGATATTGAACACAGACTTAGTTTAAAAAGGACAACTAGGTAAAACACAATTATTGAGTTGTCAACTTATCCACAATTTGTTTTCCTAAAAAAATTAAAGTAGAATTTTCTCAACATTAAGAGAAAAGGAATCCACTTTAACAATGAAGTCAAGTAGTTTTTACAAGATACTCAATTACACACTAAAATATGAATATTGAGCAAGCTACTCAATTTTTAAATTGGCTAGAATTATTTTGCTTTTCAAGAATTTTAAAATTGTTGTATTTCATTTTGATAAATTAGTACATGTCTGTTTCCTGCGTAGAAAACACAATAGTGTAAGGCAGACTTGAACTTACCATTAATTGCTTTGTATGACATGACAGAATGCTAGATAGGCATGTCATTGGTTTGCCAAAGTTCATATGCTTCACTATTTCTTTCAACCATACACTATATCATTCATCACCAATTGTTGTCTGTGGATGACTTGCAGCATATAAAATGAGTCTCCATTAGAGGCGTTTATGCTGATTCTAAATATAATTTTCAGCTTCTGGTATAGCTCACAATAACTGTCCAATATGTAAAACCCCTTTCTCATTCGGTGACTAAGACACTGAGTAAGCAATCTCCCGTAAGTTATTACCACACGCATACTAACAACAGACTCAGGATATCATCCAGCTGTGCAGCAGCAATCTCTCTTTTACTGATGCTCGATTTCCACAGTCATACGATAAACAGATTTGCCAACATCCATTCTGCTTTTGTCTCAATCATAAGCTTTCCATTAACTTTGGTACTGTTTTTTAAGCTTTTCATTTGACAGTGTTGTTTGCATTATTCTATACTAGCATTCCTTTGAATAGTACTGCATTAGCTTGATTCTTTTGTGATCTTTCAGAGCAAAAATTAACCTGTCTCGTAAGACGCACTTTTGATTGTCTTCTAGGAAGCTGTTTTTCAAGAAATACAAGTAATACAGATTTTGATGGCTATATGTCATTATCTGAAAAATACATAAAGGAAAATGCATAGTGAACTGGAAATTTTTTGTTCCATGAAAAATAGTTTTTAGATAACTATTATTGGAACTTCTACTCAAAATTTACTTTTTCAGCTGAGCTGTCTGTATGAAATCATAACATTTAAATGTCTGTCTCACTCAGATTCTAAATCACATTCCATGAGTCATGTTCTCTGTTTACATTTATATTGTTATACCTAGTTTTTGTTTCTCTGTAACTTAAATGTTAGCAGAATCTTTACTAGTAATGAATACTATTCAATTCAACCAATTTTTTGAGCCACTGATCCATGTTAGTGAATAGTGTACAACGAAACACTATTTTTATAACAAAAATATAAATGTAACTGAAATAGAGAATCATGAATAACCACATGAAAACTGTTGGCCCAGGAGGAATGTCACCTTGCTGACTTAAGACTGGCATGAATGAATTCACTTACTTTTTAATCTGACTCGACGGCACTTGGCTTGGCATACTTCCCCTTAAGTTGGGGCACTAGAAAAGTCAGTAATATAGATAAATACTATTTTAATACATTACATTTGAAGTTGAAATTAATGCAAAAATCTGTAAAGAGAAAAAAGTCTTTTAAATTAGACAAAATTAGCACTACTAATTCTTTTTGCTACATCTTCCATTATGGCTCCTCAAGGCAGTGATCAGCAAAAGTCAAAGGCCATCCAGTGGACTCTGATTCATGGCAGACCCATGCGTGTCAGGTAATACTGGGCTCCCTGAGGTTTTCAGTAACTGATTATTCGTGTATAGATCACTGCACACTTCTAACCTATCCATCAACAGCCAAGTTCATGGAGTGAACTCTCCTTTGGCACCACTTGCATAGAATAAGCCAATTACATACACAATCAAGTCTGTATGTGGAAATATCCACAAGACATATATGCAAGTTGAGAAATGTTTGTAAATCAAACTGGCCTCACCTTTCCTTCTGAGACTGGCAAAGCAATTGTGAACAACCTGATAGACAACTGGGGCCTATAAGTGAATTATATTTTAAGAAAACTCATTGAGAAAAAGTAATCTATTACATGTTTATATTCTCTAATTAGAAAGATATCTACTTCACATATTTTTATGATAGTCACCTATGGCAATGTCTGTGAAGCTCCTTCATTAATTCCAAAACTGTATTCACATGTTAGCTATTGTTGTTACATTAATAAATAATACTATGAAGCCTATTTTCCTTTCATTCATACAGATAATAGTTTCCAAATTTGCACTATTCAAAACTTCATCAGGGTACACCATCAGGGTTTCCCCGTAAAGATTATAACCTAGGAAATCCTATGGCGCAGTTCTACTCTCTCATATAGTATCACTATGAGTCAGAACTGACCATAGAGCACATGGCAATAATGACCTAGTCATTGTGATAATATATCACTTTGTAATAACATATCACTTTGAAATAATGTATCACTTTTTCAGCTTTGAAAAAGTGTTTTGTATACTAAAAGTATTTTAGTATAGGGTGTATTTATGGTCACAATATTGTGTAGCATGTTTAAAAATATGCAGTAATGGAGCATATATTTTAAATTTAAGCTCTCAGCTTCCTACATCAAAGGCAAAATTCTTTCAATAGAGTGTAAAATGTTTATGATCCCAGAACAAATAAAATCAGTTAACAGATTATGTATGCAAAGTAGTTAATGTGCCAAAAAAGATTAAAGGAAAATATAACGTGGTGTAAAAATTTGCAGCAAAAAAAGCAGGAGACTGTGTCTCATGCATTCCTTCCACTATGGTAAGAGCTTGAGGGCTTGCCTTAACGTGGAGGGAACACATGGTGCGATAGTCATTGTGATTAAAGTACATCAGTGTGTCCCCACCTCCAATTTTACTTTGCAGGAGTTCTGAGAGTGTCATAAACATCAGAAGACTGTTTAGTGGCTTAGGTTTGAAACGTGAAATCATTATTGGAGTCATCAGCTCTCTGATGTGAATTTTACAGGAGCAAACTGACTTTCCAGTCAGTCTGAGAGCAGTAGACTAAAGCAGTCTGCTTACCATCAAGGCTGAAATCTACTCTTCTGAACAACAGGATACAGGTGACCTGGTGAGAGCACTAAAGGCAACATTTCTTTGAAAGCATTTGGCATGCTATTTTCCTTTTAAATCACATTAATGTCTTCATAACATCTCAACACACTAAGTAATTCAAAGCCATTACCTTCTTTTACCACCTTCAGAAGGATCTTAAGGCAAGACATTGTAATATATCCTCACGAAGTCACTGGACCAACTTTCCAATTTGATATTCAAACAAATAAAATATAACAGAAGGAAGGACACAAGAGCATGCATTCATTTTGGCTGTGAAGGTATGCTCTGCTTTTGGGGCAAAACAAAGAGATAAGATATTTAACAAGAAGAATGTGTACAGATAAGTTCCACATCAAAATAATGGCAGAGAAGCCTTCCGAGAGCCAATAAACTTTAAAATTTTCTTTATGTCAGTTTCTATTGTTGTTGCTGCTGCTAGGTATCATCAGCTGGTTCCAACTCATAGCAACCCTACAGACATCAGAAAGAAACACTGGCCAGTCCTGCTTCATCTTCAGAGATGTCATAATGCTTGAGCCCATTGTTGAAGGTACTGCGGTTCACTGGTTTCTGGTTTAACACAAATCTCTTCATTTGATACATTATAACTAATACAGTATTTCTTAAATGGAAATTATACCCTGAGATCTCCACTAAAAGACCTCAATTGATGGTCCAGCATTTTCAGGGTTCCCCTGGGAGCATGGTCCCTGGCCCTGATGCTGTCCTTGCCCATAAATCATAACAAAGGTCCACTCTTTGGACATGAATGGATCGGACTTGGCGATGCAGAGTGACCATATATTGGATGCACTTTATGTTTCTATGCATCTATAGGATATCATCCAGCTGACCTCTGGCTGGAGGAAGGGGAGTGGGTGGAGAGGAGGGGAAAGGAGACTGTTGGGAGAATGAGACATGTATGGAGCAGAGAGGAATAGTGGGTTGTCACCAGGCAGGGAGAGCAGTGGAAGCTGCATATAGGTGGGCATGGAAATTTATATGGGAATGTACATTTTCACTCAGTCATAATAAAAAAAAGAAAATTATAAACAATTTTGACGTGAAAGTCAGTGATATAATATTAATTAGACCAATTTCATTGGAATCTTTGGATATAGAACTGACCCCTAGTTTACCAAAAAAAAAAAAAAAAAAAAATTGCAGTCAAGTAAGTTATGACTCATAGTGACCGTATAATTCTGAAACTAATCCAAACCCACTGCTGCCATGTCGATTGTGACTCATAGTGACCCTATAGAGCAAAGTAGAATTACACCATAGAGTTTCCAAGGAGGACCTGGCAGACGTGAACGGCCAACCTTTCAGTTGGCAGACACAGCGTTTAACCACTGAGCCAACATAGCACTTTACCTCTAAACCACCAGGGTTTTCTTCCTCGTAGCTACCAAGCCAAGCCAAGTGCCGTCGAGTCGGTAAATAAACTATTTATTCAGCTGAGAGAAAAGGTATGCCTAGATGCTTGCTGGGGAATTTTTTAAGGTAGGTAAAACACATTTTTGTGTAATTTAGTTTAATGATTCAGTGAATCTTTCTCTAAGGCCAGTTGTGGAACACTTTCAACATAACAAACACAGCGGAGTTAAAGGGCTTCTTTATCAGTAGTGTAGAAGTAAAGCCCTCAGTTTACTTTCTGAATGGAGTGCCTAATTTTAGCTCTGAAATCTCCCAGTTAGAACCATTAACACCTCAATAATTAAATGATCCTCATACATTTCCCCTTTTCGACCAAGTCACTGCTAAGGAATGACACATCTCCACAAGGAATTTATGTATTTTCTATGAGACTTGGAATGTTTGTAAATTACTGTTCTGTGTGAATCTTGAAGCTGCTGTTTTCAGGTGTCTGCTGTCTGCAGAGAAATGGATCTCACCATGTTTTTCTGTGAAAGACAGACAGAGAAGATTTTTTTCCCTTGCTGTAGCTAGGCTACTCTGCTGACAGTTTTCTAAAGTTTTGGATGTTGTTCTGTAACAACCAGACATCTTTTGGTCTTTGATTAGCTGGGTACCATAAGATCTCACCCTGCTGTACCTTTGTGTTTTATCTTAATGGTGGATAGATTCTGATTAGGGAGAATGTAGGGAACAGGGCCATGTTAAAAGGTATAGCCAGCAATCTAAAAAGGGTTTGATTCTGAACTAAACCTTATCTTTTTTAGAAAAATCAACTTCTCTTAAATACGTAATTTGTTGGTTGTGGCACTGAGAAACACAACGCCAAGTGCCGTCGAGTCGGATCCGACTCATAGCGACCCTAGGGGCCAGGGTAGAGCTGACCCCCAGAGTGTTTGAGAAACACAATGCATTATACATTTAACAATCTTGCCCTGGTGGCGTAGTCATTGAGATGACCAAAATGTCAGCAGTTAAAATTCACCAGGTGATTATCGGAAATTCTGTGGGGCGGTTCTACTCTATCCTACAGGGTTGCTGTCTCAGCTTGACAGCAATGGTTATAATAATAATTACAGTGATTAGAAGAAGACAGGTTAACAAAAAGGAACACATCTAATAGCTGATATTTGGGGGCAACCATATAAAAATGTCAAGGAAAAATAGAACTGTCATGAGGGACTATGACATAACAGTGGTCAAATTTCGGGCTGTCTTGTTGACTCCTGTAGAGATATTTATCCATGAACAGCAGTGTAACTGTCAAACAATTTAGGCCATAGTGTCATAGATTATGAATGTACATTTTTAATTGTACAATTTCAAACCAGAGTATAACAGTAAGTGATAAAGACTATCCTCAACATGAACAATCAGGTGTAGGATTTCCTGAAATGACAAAGCCTTTCATCTGTCTGGATACTAATTCTGAATCACTGTTCCATAGTACACTGTCACTGTGTGAACAGATATGCATGGGAACTCCAGATACTATTAAAGTACATTGGCCTATCATATTCTAGCCATCTGAGCATAGAAAAATCCAAGTACGAGGTGAATGATTAGGCTTTTTGCTGTGTAAGTTGATCCTTCACGTAAAAACACATCCACGTGGGGCGTGTAATATGGCCTTTGTGGTTTGGAAATCAGGAAATCATTGGCTCTTTTAAGTCAGTTTGCAGTTAATGAATCATCACAGATGAACAACTCTCTAAAATTTAGGGCTTTCTGGAGGTGAGTACAACAGGGAGATTTGGATTAAATTCAATGTACTCATCAATTATTAAGAGATAATATTAAGCACTATTAACCAAAACTTCACATCTTATGATCAGAGAAGAACATTCTATCAAGGCATGGGGAAGACTGAAAGAGGAGGTTGATAGATAAGTAGATAATTCTGGAGGTAGCCATAGTTTAACAGAGATGGTTCATTTAAACAGTTTTTATACTCTATAGTACTATTGTCAGCTTGTAATTTAAAACTGGCATAGAAACAGGATCAGTATGGTTCTATGTGGATCGTGGTGTGGAGTAATATATCCAACATTTTGGTAAAGTCTTGGTGCTAGCAACTGATTTGAGACAAGCTGGTAAAGCACTTTCTTCCCAAGCATCTGAGGTGTTTTTAACAAACAAAAAGAGAAAATTTGTTATAAACGCCATAATAAAAAAAAGTTAACATAGGAAAGTAAAAAGGAACGTAATGAGCATAAAATATGTTTTCTTTTCCAGTAATTCCCTAGTAAATTAATACAGGTAGGAAAAAATGTTTCAGAAAGGTTACAGGTATTGAACTATTTCAATACTTGTTATAAGAATTAAAAAAAGTTAAACTTCTAGGCTGAAAGATATTCAATGATTACTAGAACAAAAATATCTGATAGTTCTACACATGAACAAGAATAATCAAAGCTTCAAGACTATTAAAACCCCAACAGTTAGGAACAATTGTTCACAGATTTTCAGCAGTTTACAAGTGACCTCGTGCTGTGGCTTTGGTGTCAGTGGCTTGCTTTTAAATGGCTCTTGAATCACTGAAACACTTGCTTGAGGCTAAGTTCATGTCCCTGGCTGATAAATCTAGATGACTTCCTTGGCTTTCTCTAACCGCGATACATGAATATTGGGGTTAATTTCTTTTAGTTTAGCTGCAGAAGATTAGTTAAAAGGACAAGATAGGTTCTCCTCCAACGGGGTTCCAATGAGTTTTTCAGTTGATGTTTTTCTAATAAACAAATTCCTAGGTTAATATTAATTGATAGAAGAGATTCAGATTTCTGCTCTTTAAATGGCTCTACAACTTGTGAAAGATAGTTTTTAGAGTGCTGCATTTCTGACTGATAATGTTTTAATAATCCAGAATGTACTAAACCAAGATCAGTAGAGTCAGTGTAGAGATGCGTTGTAGGCCTTCTAGTAATTATTTTGTAAAAAAACAAGTTTATGGGATCCAAAAGTACTTCTTAAATTTAGAAAGACTAAAATGAGTACTTTCTGTAGCCTTGGTGGTACAGTAGTTAAGAGTTAAGCTGCTAACCAAACGTTTGGTAGTTTAAATCCACCAACTGCCTGCGGAAACCATATGAGGCAGTGTACTACACTCTGTCCTTTGTCACTATGAGTTAGAATCGGTTCAGTGATAAAGGCTTTTGGTTTTTGTTTACTTCAGTTAAGGGAAATCTTAAGGATTCAGAACATTCAGCAAGTTGAATTTTTATTATAACATTACTTCTTTCCACAGGATCAGAGGATTGTGGATAGTAAAGGCAATACAGTTGCTGGAACAGAGGAAAACTTGGCACAATTCTTGAATAACTTGTCCAGTAAGAGTTCCCTTATCACTGCAAAGAATCTTGAGTGCTACCTGAGTGGGTATTATATGTTTAAGAAGCTTCTTTGCCACAAAAGGGTCAGTAGCCTGTTGTTAATTTTTTTTTTTTTTTTTTTTGAGTATAACAATCTAAGTCTTCACTAAGACGTATTGTAATCACTCAAGGGTGGGATCTGAATAAAGTCTAACTACCATTTAACCATAGGTCCAGAAGGCAAAGGATATTGTTCCAGGAAAGTCCTAAGATGTTTTCCCAGACTATCACAAAGACAAATAGTACAGTGAGCAGTGATAATGCTCAGTTGCTTCAGAAAACCTACTCCACCAGTATTCTTCTCAGACTTGGATCATTTCACTTCTCTTTAAATTAACGTTCTTATATAGCATCCTGATCACAGAGACATGCAAAAATCTAGAAAGAACAATTTTATCATTAGGTCCTAACTACAGCTTAGGATAGCTTAACTATAACTGTAGCTTGGGTCTTGATAACAGCCTGACTTTTTTTTTTAGTTTCTTTAGACTGAGCCAAATGCTGATATTCAAAAGCTTTCTTTGGTGGCTGTGAATGTATTTGTGGTTTCAAGTGAACAGCCCTCTCCAGATTCTTCCAAAAGCCTCTCGGCAACAGTAATTTTAGAAGCAGACCTTTTTTGCAGCTGCAGCTGCTAAATTATTTCCACTAATTATTTTCAGTTTTCAGAGGTCTGTTTGGCTGGTATGTTTGTGTTTTAACTATAGCAATTCCAGAAGACCACAGTAAAGCAACAAATAAGTCTGTTATGAAAGCTCTGGTAATATATTTTACTAGAAGAGGTTAAAAACTTTACTTTTAACATCTTAAAATTGTATATAATCTTGTTTATAATTTGAATCTGTAAAAATTGTTATGAACTTTTCTTTAGCTGATTTATATGCTCAGATAAGAACAGTAAGTTCAAAAAAGTGTTTTGTTTGCTTTTAAAGACTCAGGAGTCAAAAATTGCTTGGTCAAGGTTAGACAGTTACAAGCAAGAAAAACATCTTCATCAGCTTATAAAGAGAAGGGTAGCTAGGTTTACAGTAGTGACCATAAGTAACCTAGTATATTCATAAGAAGTTAGTGTGTTAGTGGATGCATGTTGAGTTAAAGTAGAATTAAGCAATGCAGATAGAGCTAGCATACACATACATCTAAAAAGTTCCTCCAGACTATATCTGCACTGTTTTCTACTCAAGTTCTAGTATCCAATGCCCTAAGACATGGAGGGTGGGCTTTGGCTATAGGGTCTAACCATATGCTGTAGTAATCCACAGGTTTAATTTGTCCTCATGTTTTTTGGTAAGAACACCCAATGAATCACTGGAAAATTTACCAACAACAAGTGCAAAGTCAGGTGTTTTAATCAAAGCTTTTTTTTTTTTTTTTTTAGTTATCACTGCTTGGCCTTCAGGTGTTAGATGGAGTGGATCAGGCTCAGAGATTTTAAAGTACTTATCTAAAGATTTTGCCGTCAAAGTGTAGTTACAAACCTGACTAAGCTCAGCAATAACCACAAAGACCCGGAGGTGCCCTTAATAATTTCTTTGTCTTAGACAAGGGAAAATCAGTGATAGCCTCTTTTTTCTTAAGGTCAGTAGAAATGCCTTCTTCATAAATTAAATGGTCTAGGTATTTGTCAGAAGGCTGAGCTAATTGCAGTTTTGCTTTTGAAACTTTATGTCTACTAAGGTTGCTGTAAGGCAGAATCCACCAGATGGCAACTTTTTTTTCTTTTAGGGTTAAATGTTTTAAAAATTCGATAGTGTATTAACACAGTAGAATATTTAGAAATTGTAATACAGATTTACATGCAAATCTGCACGTAAAAATTTGAGAAAAATAATTGGGAGCTTTTTTAATGGCTAAGAGCTTGACTGCTAACCAAAACATCAGTTGTTCAAAATTCACCAGCTATTCCTTGGAAATCCCGTGTGGCAGTTCTACTCTATCCTATAACGTCATTGTGACTCTTAACATACTCAACAACAACTTTTTTTTTTCTGTGTCCTCCTCACGTATAATATATAAATGAATTGTTGATTTTCTTAAGTAAAAGCAAACCGATATCTACTTTTGGGTTCAACAGAAATGCTGGACAATATACCATGAAGATTTACAGCAGTAAAACATACTGCTTCAGGGAAAACCTTAGAAAGTAGTAGGTGCAGAATAGGAACAATAGTATATTCAGAAATAACAGCACAGTTTATAGAGGGTAGGCCTTGAACAAATTCCTAACTCCATCCACAATGTTTTATAAGTGGAAAGATAGGGATGTAGCAAGGGTTTGTGCAGGGGACAAGTAATTCTTTACAAAAAAAAATTGTTCAACAATAGGAGTTACCCCTTCTTTAACATCTCCTTTAAGTGGTGTTGCAGGATCTTAGGCTAAGGCTTAGATGGGTCCATTTGTATTTTAATAGGTTCAGCAGACAAAATTTTGCTAACATCTACATGATTTATGGCCCACAAAGTTTCAGGAACTGAGAAATAACTTCAGCTGATGACAGGGTCTATTAGAACCAAACGCTGAAGAGGTATTGTAAATGCTTACATACAGCAATTAACTCCTCCTAAAATAGGGGCAACACTGGCAACCCTAATACAAGGCAAAAACAGATAAAAATGTGCAAACACCAGAAAAGAAAATAGATTACTGGGGCCTTCTAAAAATCAAATATCTATGCTCATCTGAAGACTTCACCAACAGAGTAAAAAGGTGATCTACAAACTGGGAAGAAAATTTTTATTACCACAAATTCCAGATAGCGTCTAATCCTGTAATTGATGATACTGCAAAACCTCACACTTCATAAAGACAAACAATTCAATTACAAGATGGGCAAAGGATATGAACAGATACTTCATTAAAGAAGACAGCCAGCAGAGACCAGAGAAAATGTGCTCAATTATTAGCCATCAGAGAAATGTAAGTTTAAACTACAATGAGATGCCACAACAAGGCTGGCATTTACTACAATAATAATAATAAATGTTGGAGAGGCTGTGGAGAGACTGGGGAACTTCTACACTGTTGGTGAAAACGTAAAATGGTACAACCACTTTGGAAATCGATCTGGTGCCTTCTTAAAAGAGCTATAAATAGAAATACAATACAATCCAGCAATCCTACATCTTGGAGTCTATTATAGAGAAATAAGAGATGCCACACAAATAGTTACATAGACACCGATGCTCATCTCAGCACTGTTCACTGTAGCAAAAAGATGGAATCAACTTAGGTGTCCCTTGACAGAAGAATGAATAAACAAACTATAGTATATTCACACGATGGAATACTACAAAATGATAAAGATCAACAGTGAATTTGGGAAACATCTCATGAAATGGAAGAATCTGGAGGACATTAGGCTGAGCTGAATTAGTCTATTGCAAAAGGAGAAATCCTCAAGGATGGTCGCTATTTATTGTTTAAAGTTTCCATGAATAAGGAGGATATAGCAATATTAAATATTTGTGCACCCAATAGCAGAGTATCTAAATATGCCAATCAAATGCTGATAACATTGAGAAAAGAGATAGATCACTCCACAATAACAGTAGGAGACTTCAGCATTTCACTTTTATTAAAGGACAGATCATCCTGTAAAAAGCTCAGTAAAGATACAGAAGATTTTATTGCAACAATCAACCAATTCAACCTCACAGACATATACAGACAAGTAAACCTTCTTTTCCAAAACACATAAAATATTCTCCAGAATAGAACACATATTAGCCCATAAAACAAGTCTCCAACAAAATCCAAACCACTAAATTATTGCAAAGCATCTTCTCAGACCATAAAGCCATAAAAGTTGAAATCAACAGCAGAAATGGGTAGAAATGTGAACTCGTGGAAAAAGAACTACACCTTGCTGCCAAATTCATGGGTTATAGAAGAAATCAAGGATGCAATAAAGAAGTTCATGGAATCCAGTGAGAATGAAAACGCATCTTACCAGAACTTATGGAATACAGCAAAAGCAGTGCTCAGAGGTCAGTGTATCTCTATTAATGAAAACATATGGAATGGAGAAAGGACCAAAACCAAAGAATTAACCCTACAACTCGAATAAGCAGAAAGAGAACAACAAAAGTACCCTTTGGGCACTAGAAAAAAACAAGTAGTAAAGATTACAGCAGAACTAAATGAAAGAATAGAAAAGCAATTGAAAGAATTAACAAAACCCAAACCTGGTTTTTTGAAAAGGTCAGTAAAATTGATAAGCTTCTGCCTAAACTCACAAAAGCAAATCAGGAGAGGAAACAAATAACCCAAAAAAGAAATGAAGCAGAAGATGTCACAGCAGACCCAGCTGAAATTAAAAGCGGCATAGTATAACACTACAAAAAATTGTACTCTAAGAGATTTGAAAACCTAGAGGAAAGGGGCAACTTTCTACATTCACGCCATCTACCAAAACTATCACAAGCGGAAGTGGAATAACATGATAAAACCATCATGAAAGAAGACATTGAAAAAGTAGCAACAACAACAACAACAAAAAAACTACAAACCAGAGTCCTGGCCCAGGCATTTTCACTGGAGAATTCTACCAAACTTCTAGAGAGGATTTAATTTCAATACAATGAAGCCATTTCATAGCTTAGAAAAGGACAGAATATTCCTTCTATGAAACCAGCATGACTCTGATACAAAAGCCAGATAAAGACAGGTAAAGACCCCACAAAAATTACTGGTCAATATCACTCAGGAACTTTGAAGCAGAAAATTTCAACAAAATCTTAGCCAATAGAACTTAACAACATATCAAAAACAAATTTGTCATGATCAAGTAAGATTCATACCAGGGATTCATACTTGGTTCAACATCAGAAAAACAATTAATGTGATCCATCACATAAATAACACAAAGGATAGGAACCTATTAATTCTATCAATTGATGCAGAAAAGGCATATGACAGAATCCAACACATATTCTTGTTAAAAACCCTCAGCAAAACAGGAATAGAAGGGAAATTCCTCAATGCAATAAGGGGCGTATATGTAAAATCAACTGTCAACATTATCCTGAGTGGAGAGAGACTGAAAGAACTTCCTCTGAGAACAAGAACTAGACAAGGATGCCCACTGTTACCACTTCTATTAAACATTGTGCTAAAGGTTCTGGCCAGATCAATCAGACAAGACAAGACATAAAGCACAAGTGAACTGGTAAAAAAGAAATAAAATAACCCCTATTTGCAGATGATATGATCCATATATGCAGAAAACCCTAAGAATTCATCAAGAAACTACTGGACTTGATAGAAGAGCTCAGCAAAGCATCAGGATACAGCCAGCCAGCCAAGTACCGTCGAGTGGGATCCAACTCATGACATAAGGTAAACAAAAATAAATCAGTAGGATCATCGAAGAGGAAATCACACAGTCAATACCATTACAGTAGCCTACTGCTGGTGGAAATATAAAATGGTATCACTGCTTTGGAAAGCAACTTGTAGCTTTCTAAAAAAGCTAGACAGAGAAATACCATACGTTCACATGAAGAGATGCATGTACATGAACGTTTATTGCAGCACAACACATGATAGCAAAAGCATGGAATTAACCAAGGTTCCCATCAACAGATGAATGGGTAAATAAACTATGATATATACATATACAATGTGACACTATGCAATGATAAGGAACAATGATGAGGTCAACCGGAAGACATTATGCTGAGTGAAATTAGTCAGCTGCAAAAGGACAAGTATGATATGAGACCACTATTATGAAGACTTAAAAAAAGGACTTATGCACAGAAGAGTCTGTGACAGCTACATGGGTGGAGATGGAGGGAGAGAGTTGGTCATAGATTAGATCCCCTAAAACAAACCAAACTCATTGCTGTGGAGTGGGGTCTGACTCATAGCAACCCTACAGGTCAGAGAAGAACTGTCCCACAGAGTTTCAAAGGGGCGCCTAGCAGATTTGAACTGTCTACCTTTTGGTTAGCAGACATAGCATTTAATCCACTACACCACCAAGGTTCCCATAGATTAAATAGCCAACAAGAATTCAGTTAGTTAAAGAGTGTGACAGCACAGTAGAAGGAATGTCATCATAACTGCACTACCACAAACTAAAAGATTTCCTAAATTCAACCCAATATTTCAAATGATAGAGTAGCAGAGAAAGGGGTTTGGGGACCATGCTTTCAGATGACATCAAGGTTACTTGGCATAACAAGCTTTTTGCCAAGAGCGTCACTACATATTGGTGAGTGGCATCTGGGGTCTTAAAAAAGAGCAAACTGCCATCTGAAGAGCATCAGTTGGTCCCAATCCACCTGGAACAGACGACAACTGAGAACATTAAAGACACAAGGGAAAATGAGTCCAGGAGACAGGAGTTCCCACTGATTGGGAGGCTACATCAGCATGAGACCAGAAGAACCCAATGATGCCCAGCCACCACCAAAGACAGTCTTGATTAAGGGACACAATTTAGAGGCGCTGATGTAATGTGAGAAAAAGAGGTGTGCAGCTCAAGAACTCTACTAAAAGACCAGAATTAATGGTCCAAACACCTCGAGGGTTCCCTAGGAACATAGACCCTAGACTTGCTGCTGGCCTAGACCTGATACCAGTCCTGAGGTCAACACTTCAGACTAAGAATGGATAGGACTCAGGGACAGTGTGAGCACATAGTGTGTGTACTTTATAGTTTTATTAATTTTTAGAAGACTGGAGAAGAAGCTAGAGAGGAGGGGATAGGTGTTAACTGAGAGGATACTATTAGTAAAGAGTGAATAGGAGGAGTGTGCTGTCACAGGGTGGGGAGAGCAGAGAGTTGTAGACAGGCAAATATACAAAATTGACTTGGATTGCACACTTTCACTTAGTGGTAGTAAAAAAAAATTAAGAAAAGGACAAATACTGTAGGAGACCATTGTAAGAATGCAAGCACTGGTTAAAACACAATAGAACATTCTTTGATGATTATGAAGTACATGGGAGGGAGAGGAGTAGTCAGTAATTAGATAATTGACCATAACTACTTTAGGTGAAGGGATAGACAACACACAGCAGAGAAGTCACTACGAATAAGCTAAATGCAAAGCTTAGTAGTATTTTTTTAAAAAAACAAAACACTTCCAAGGATAGAGTACCAGAGTCAGGAACCTGGGAACTATGACTTCAAAGGTATATACGTCACTTGGCATAACAAAGATTTTTAAGCAATTATTCTGCATTCCACTTTGTTGAGTGGCATCTGGAGTCTTAAAAGCTAACAAGCTGCCGTCTAAGAATTAATTGTTCTCAACCCACACTGAGCAAAGAAGAAAGAGAAAACAGCACTGATAAGAGGAGAGTGCAAGCCCAAGAGACAGAAAGGGCGACATATACCAGAGACTACATCAGCCTGAAACCAAAAGAACTAGACAGTGCTCTGCCACAACCAAACCTACCCTTTTAGGGAAATCAACAGAGAGTCCCTGATGGACCAGAGGAATTGTGGACTGCAGAACTGGAAAATCTAGGAAAAAGACTGGAGTTGATGGTCTACAGACTGGAGGGACCCTGTAAATCATGGCCCCAAAGCTCTCTGTTGAGCCAGAATTGAAACCACTACAGAAGCCAACTCTCCAGAAAAAGACTGAACTGATACATGAGATGCAGAACCATACTGGTGAAGACTGTTCTTCTTAACTTGGCTACATACAGAAGACTGTTTGGAAATGAGAGGGAATGTTGGAGTGGTATAGGAGCTGGTCATCTGGACACCAGAAGTTGCTTGGAGGGAAGAAGTGCACTGCCACAGTGTGGGAATTATAGCTGGGGTCATATGGTAAATTGTGTTTTTGTATGAAAAACTGAAATTGTAAAATTTCACTTAAATACAATTAAAAAACCATAAGAAAGCAACCCCTTCTTTTTGAGTGTTATCTATTCCTGAGTTTTACCTACTAGCCCAAATTAATAATATTTCTCCTTTTTGTTTAGTCTTATGTGGCAATTTTATTTAAATAAAATATCTCTTTTTAATGAATTAAGAGGTGTTTGATGGCTCAGTGGAAAGAGATAACACGCTCCCATGGAGCCAAGAGATTGGTACAGATTAAGAATGAAATGGTGTTTGTTTTTTTATTTGTAACTCCCACTATTACTAAGTCTTTTTACTCTAGGGTAGGAGCTTTTTCTATTCATTACATTTAAATATAATTTTGCTTCCTTAGGGCCAGCCAACATATAGACTGTTCTTACTGGGCTATAGTTAGGAGTCACTGAGTCATTTTTTGCTCATAGTGGAATAAAACACTGCCTGATCCTATGCCATCCTAACAACTATTTTTATTTTTGAGCCCATTAATGCAGCCATTGTGTCAAGCAGTTTCACAGAGTGTTTTCTTTTTTTTTTGCGGGCACTATATCAGCTTGCTGACTTTCTTTAGGGAGTGATCTTTCTTGATAACTTGTTTAAAGTATATGAGATAAAGTCTAGTCATACTTGCTTCTAAGGAGCATTATGGTTGTACTCCTTCTGAGACAGATTAGTGTGTTCTCCTGGTAGTCCTTAGTGTATTCAATATCCTTTGCCAGCACCATAATTCAAAGTATCAATTCTTCTTTCCTCTTCCTTATTTATTGTCCACCTTTCACATGTATATGACAACTGAAAACACCATAGCTTAGGTCAGGAGCCTCTTAGTCCTTAAAGTGACATGTTTGCTTTTCAGTACTTTAAAGAGATCTTATGTAGCATATTAGTCCAGTGCATTAGGTTATTTGATTTCTTGACTGCTGAGTCCATGAGTATTGATTGTAGATGCAAGGGAAATGAAATTCTTGACAACTTCAATATTTTCCTCATTTTTCATTACTTTGCTTATTGCTCCAGTTTCAGTTTTTTTGTTTTTGTTTTTCCAAATGTTGAGGTATACTCCATACTAAACGCTGTACTCCTGTAATCTGTAAGTTTGGTCAGTAAGTGCTCCAGGTCCTCTTCACCCTCAGTGATCAAGGTTGTGTCACCTGTTTATCACAGGTTGTTAATGAGTCTTCCTTCAGTTCTGACATTCTTCTTCATGTCGTCCAGCTTCTTCGCTTATTTGCTCAGCATACAGATTGAATAGTTGTAGTGAAAGGATATAATCCTGATGCACATCTTTCTTGATTTTGTATCGTACAATATCGCTTGTTCTGTTTGAATGACTGCCTCTTAATATATGAGTACATTTAAGTGTTTTAGAATTCCCTTTCTTCACAATGCTATCTATGATTTATTATGATCCACACAGTTGAATGCATTTGTGTAGTCAATAAAACACAGGTAAACATCTTCCTGATATTCCCTGTTCTTAGCTAGTATCCATCTGACATCATCAATGATATCCCTTGTTACAGGGCATCTTCTGAATTTGGCTTAAATTTCTGGCAGCTTTTAATCATTTGATACCTTTTGAAATCATTGAATGTTATCTAACTCTTTTTGGTACAGTGACTCTATTTCTTCCTTCTTCTTATGCTTCCTGTGTCATTCAGTTTTTTGACCATAGACTCCTTCAGTACTGCATCTTGAGGACTGAATTTTTTCTTTAGTACTTTGAACTTGAGAAATGTCAAGTGTGTTCTTCTTTTTCTGGTTTTCCAACTGCAGGTCTTTCCGTAAGTCATTATAATACTTGGGCTTCTGGAGTCACTCTTTGAAATCCCCTGTTCAGCTTACTGTGTCATTTCTTCCATTTGGTTTAGCTACTGTAAGTTCAAGAGTCACTTTCAGAGTGTGTCATGGATTGAATTGTGTCCTCCCAAAAATAGATGTAGCCATGTGGCTGGGCCATGGTTCCCAGTATCTTGTGACTGTCCTCCATTTTGTGGTTTTCCTAAACTGTCTGTTAAAGGATTAAGGTGGAGCTGTAAATTCCTTCATAGGATTACCTCCTTGTTCCCCCGTAAAGGGAGTTTCCCTGGAGTATGGCTTGCCCCACCCTTAATCCTTTCATCCTGCAGGAGATAAAAGGACAGAGAAGCAGGCAGAGAATTGGGAACCTCGTACCATCAAGAAAGCAGCACCGGGAGAAGAGCGTGGCCTTGAGACCTGTGGTTCCTGTGCCAAGATGCTCCCTGGACAAAGACTGATGCAATATTGGATTTTCTTCCAGAGCCGACAAGGGGGACAGCCTTCCCCTGGAGTGGACATCCTAAATTTGGACTTGTAGTCTACTGGACTGTGTAAGAATAAACCTTCCTTTGTTAAAGCCAGCCACTCTGTGGTATTTCTCTTAGAGCAGCCCGAGGTGACTAAAACAGAATTTGGTATCGTGAGAGTGGGGTGCTGCTCTAGCAAATACCTAAAATGTGGAAGAGACTTTGAAACTGCGAATGGATAGAAGATTCAGAAGGAACGAAGAAGGCACAGATGGTGAGAAACAGACAACTGGTGGCGGCAGTAGCAGTGGCAGCAGCAGAACCAGAGGCAGCGCTGGAGCCGACCCGTGGAGCGAGAGAGCTGAGTGCCTGCGCACAGTTTTCCTCACTGAACAGGGTGCCTCCAGGCACTTGAATCAGTGGAGCTGGCCTTGCTGACCCACAGAGTGAGAGAGCTGAGTGCCTTTGGGCAGGACGCTTTCCAGCAAGAGGGGGGTGCCTCTGGCCACTTAAATCAGTGGAGCTACAGAGCTTTGGAACACTTGCCTGGCAAGGCAGATGTGGGCATGAGGCCCGGGCCATGTGGCCATAGGAAGCTGAAGCTGAAGAGACAAACAAAATGAGAAGCTGAGCTGCCTCAGTCTCAAGAGGTATGGCCATGACCTCAGGAGTTTGAAAGGGTGGAACCATGGCGTGCTGTGTTCGTAAGGGTGGAATTGCCACTCAGTTGGGCTTAGGGTGCTCCTAAAGCCGATGGGGCAGAGTTTCTGTCCAAGTGGGCCTTGAAGGCAGAGTTGTAGCATGGGGCTGGAGATCTCCACTCAAAATCCAGAGAGTGTGGCCAATACCTAGAGTCTGGAGAGCAGGGTCATTGTGTAGAATGTCTCAGAAAATGTAAGAGTATTTCCAAAGCTTTGAGGGCTAATGTAAAGTGTTCTGCTGACTAACTTGTTGCCTGTTAATGCCTTCTTTCCCTGCAATTTCTCCTATTTACAATGGATTGTCTAACTTGTGCCTGTTCTGTCATTAGATCTTTAAAAGCAGATAATTTACCTTCTAGGTTTCACAGATGTAGAAGAGTTTTTGTATTTTGGACTTTGAACTGATTAAGACTTCTGTCATGTGGGTTGGACATGATTTTGCTATTATGAGATGAGTGTGTTACATGTTTCTATGCTGTGATTTTTGGATTGCCAAAGGGTGGGATGTCATGGATCGAATTGTGTCCCCCCCAAAATAGATGTAGCCATGTGGGTGGGCCATGATTCCCAGTATCTTGTGACTGTCCTCCATTTTGTGGTTTTCCTAAGCTGTATGTTAAAGGATTAGGGTGGGGCTGTAAGACCCTTCATAGAATTACCTCCCTGCTCCCCTGTAAAAGGAGTTTCCCTAGAGTACGGCTTGCCCCACCCTTAATCCTTTCATCCTACGGGAGCTAAAAGGAAGAGAAGCGGGCTGAGAATTGGGAACCTCATACCATCAAGAAAGCAGCACTAGGAGAAGAGCACGTCCTTGAGACCTGAGGTTCCTGTGCCAAGACGCTCCCTGGACAAAGACTGATGCAATACCGGACTTTCCTCCAGAGCCGACAAGGGGGGAAGCCTTCCCCTGGAGCGGACATCCTGAATTTGGACTTACAGCCTACTGGACTGTGTAAGAATAAACCTTCCTTTGTTAAAGCCATCCACTCTGTGGTATTTCTGTTAGAGCAGCACTAGCTGACTAAAACAGAGTGTCATCTGACATTCATTTTTGTCTTTTCTTTCTTTCCTCTCTCTTTGCTGACCTCTTGCATTTTTAATGAATAATATCTGTGATGTCATCCCACAACCATCTGATCATTAGTGCTCAAAGTATCAAATCTATTCTCCAAATGGTCTCTATTTTCAACTAATTCATAAACCAAATTCTGCAATTCTTGATTCTGTTTAGTGAATTTAGATACAGAATTCATTAAAGAAAATTCTATACTCTGGTGATGGTATTTTTCTGACTTTAAATTTCCAGTCTAAAAAAGATGTCCCATTACAATTTATTTTATCTGGGCACTCCTCTGTCTTACTGCACTGGTGATTTAATCTAGCATGTTCAAAATTCCTATAATTTTGACTGTTTATCTAAGATGGCTTTAACAAAGTCAAGCTGTCATGGATTGAATTGTGTCCCCCCAAAAATGTATGTGTTGATTTGATTTGGCAGTGAGTACCAAGATGGTGCCCTTCCTCATATGTGTTGTGAATCTTGCTTCTGTGAGATTGATGATGCAGAACGGGCAACAGCTGTGTTACTGAGGCAGGTCTCAAGCTACAGGCTTGTGGGCTATAAGGGAGAGAAGTGAGGCGAGGAAGTTGGGTATCTCATATCACCAGGAGAGAAGCACTGAGAGCAGAGCACATCCTTTTGACCTGAGGTTCCTGTGCTGAGATGCTCTCACTGGATTTGGACGCAGACTACCAGACTGTGATAAATCCTTTTACTGAGCAAACTTACAATTTATAAATGAATTTGTAGCTTACCGGACTGTGACAATAAAGCTTCTCCTTGTGAAGTCTTTCACTCGTGGTATTTTCTGTTAGAGCAGTACAAGGTGACTAAGACACATGCCAAGTAAGCAAAAATGGGCAAGAAGAAGAACCATATGTTTATTCATATAATAAGCAAGAGTTTTCAAGGAAATTCCATCTTGCTCTTTGAACTGGCATTGCCCATATTTCCAGAAGTAGTTTCAGAAGCTTTCAAACAAAAGCTCATAGCTCTAAGCTTCTGGGAATCAGGTAATTTCTTTAACAAAAGAGTGCCAGAGTTTTGGATTGTGGCTTCTCACTGTTCTGAGATCCTCAAGCAAAGACCCTGAGCTACTTTAAAGAAAAAGGAACTTAGGTTCTGTTCAAAAGTCAGGATGGAAAAAGAGAAAACAAAGCCTTCAATAAAATTTGGGGAGCCTCTACACAAAGTGAGAGGTGCACAGATCCACGAAGTGTTTACGTCTCTAACTGCCAGGTTACTGCAAAAAAAAAAAAATAGGCCAAGGAAGCCTTGCTGGTGCCAGAAGTGCCAATTTTCTTGGTGTCACCTCCTACAGAGGTAAAATCTTTTAAGTCTCTTCATGATTTCATCATCAACAAGTAATGTCATAAAGTTACTGAACCAGCACTTTAATTTGATATTTAAACAAATAAAATTTGTTGAAGATATGAATCACGGGACTGTATACAGTCAGTCTGCAAAGGTTATTACAAGCAAATAAACAGATATTTAATGAGTGAGTACAGGTAACAACTTCACATCAATGTCATGGTGGAAAAGGTGACATTTATAAGGGTGGTGATTAACTGAAACTTTCTTTACATCCGTTTCCAGTCTAACACAAATCTCTCATACTTTATATTCTTTAACTAATGTGGTATTTCTTAAATGAAAATCATTTTAAAAATTCCATATGGGAATTTAGTGATGCAGAAGGTAGTAATATATTTGCAGCCGAGCCAACTTAGAGTTTTTGTACACAGAGCTGCTCATGAGTTAGGAAAGTGCCAATAAACACTGCTTGCTGAGCTGAGAGAGAAGACAATGCCTAGCTACTTGCTGGGGAACTGCTTTAAGAAAGTTAATGTTTTTCTTTTTTAATTTTTTTCTTTGTATTTTAAGTGAAGGTTTACAATTCCAGTCAGTTTATCACACAAAACACACACACACTTTGCCATTTAAGACTAGCTGCTCTTCCCACACTGTGAAAGCATGTTACTACACTCCACGTTGTATTTTCCACGTCCATTTAGTGAGCTCCTGTCACCCTCTGCACTCTCATCTCACCTCCCGACAGGAGATGTCCAGTTAGCTTCCTGTATCTATCCAAGCCAAGAAGCAAACTCTTCAATAGTATCATTTTATGCCTTTTCTACCGCTTCAATCTTTGTCTGATAAGTTGATTTCCAGAATGGTTTCAGTTCTGGGCTAACAGAGAACCTGGGAGCCATGTCTTCTGGGGAACCTCCAGTCTGCTGGAACATCAAGTATGGTCATTTTACTAGAGCTTGAGTTCTGCATCCCATATTTCTCCCACTTCATCGGGAACTCTTTGTTGAGTTCTCAGGATGGGCAGTCTTTGATGGTAACTGGGCATCATCTACTTCTCCTGTCTCTTGATGATCTAGTCTCTGGTACTTGTTGTCAAGGTTAGCTAGCAAGCCTGCTCGCTGCTGCTTGAGAAGGATAGTTACAGATACAATAGTTTGTTCCTGGAAGTTTTGATGTAAATGTAACAGTTCTTCCCTAACAGTTATGATGCAGATATGGCCATTTCCCCAGCAGTTGAGTTGTGGCCACACCTGCAGCCACCTGCCAAGGATGACCTAGAAGTAACCCACCCCTTATTTCCATCCTATCTCCATATCATTATCATAGTCTTTGGGAGGGGGCCCATCATGCAGTTACTGAAGTATGACCCAAAATTCTATCCTGGTGTTACGTCATCACAGGCACCAGGAGCCACACCATTAGCTCCTCCCTCAACAATGTATAAAAGAGCCCCTAAATCTGTATAGGGTCTTTCTCCACGGAGACTGACCTATTCCCTCTTTGGAATGTACTTTCACCTAATAAAACTTCTCTGCTATTCACCACTAAAATATTTCATCCTCTTGACTGGAGAAGGGGGAGACTGGTAACTTAGAAGGAAGGGCAAGCCTGATTTAGCTCCCACTGGGAGATCAGACTTGCTGGCCTGATCGCCGAAACGCGAACCAGGTCTCTCAGGGTCTGATCAGTTACAGAACCTCGACATTTTGGTGCCAAAACCTGGCATTTGTTGTTTCATCTGGACCTCTCTCTCTCTTCTCCTGGTGAGTGATGGACATCCCTGGGGATGAGCCCACTAAGCTACTGCTATCGAGTCGAGCCACCCTTGCCAAATGTGAATACCTTACTGTGGGCTGCCCTTAAGCCAAGCACCCTACACATTGCTCTTACTTGGGTGAAACATCTTGGCCCTACTTGATCCAACAATGAGTTACGGCCTTGTCCCTGCTGCTGGCTTTCTTCTGTAGCTGAATATGTCTTTAGGCTCCATTCCCAGAACTAGTTCTTGACCATATTCCAGATAGGCTTGAGATCCTAATCAAACACCTTATAATTTGTTCCCCAAGTAACAGAGCCATCCAAAATGTTAACCTTTTGTGAGACCTTTTACAGCAGGTCCAGGGACCCTTTTGCTGGGACATGACTCCTCTTCCAGTACTGGCACTGTTACACACCTTATGTCAGATCCTTAAGGTACAGGAATGGATGCTTTGAAAGAAGTGGTCCTATCAGGATGCTAAAAGCAGGGGAATACATCCTGGAATTGGGCACCTTATCATCGGGCACCAACTGTGAAAAACAAATAACCCTCTTTCTTGTGGGCAGACTAAACAAGGGAGGGATGTCCTCACTGGTCCAGTCATGTGGACAAGATCAGGGCGCAGGTCCTAATAGGATCTGGCTGAGAGGGATGATGGAGTGACTCCTTCCTGGGAAAGCCCCAGAGGAGGACGAAGTGACACCTTCCCCTCCTCCTATTGCTTGGCTTAGCAGGGACTGGGACTCTGGCCCCTCTGAGTCCCAACTCCCTTGTCAAACCCTCTCTACAGGATGGGAAAGTCTTCGTCCATCCCTGCTAAGTCCCATGTATCCTCAAGAATTGGAACAGCTCCAACCTATTCCTGGACAGCATGAGAATACAAAAGATGATCTTATTCTGTAACACCAACGGGCCCATGTATCACCTGGGCTTTGGGGAGATTTGACCTGTCCATGGGTCCCTTAATTATAGCACTCTTCTTCAGCTAAACCTCTTTTGTCAGAGGGAGGGAAAATGGAGTGAGGTCACATATGTATAAGCCTTTATATACCTCCAAGAGTACCCTCAGTTGTGTGAGGGCTATCTAGAAACCAGCCATCTGGGAGGGAGAGTGCCAGAAGATATTAAGGTGGCCAAACCACTGAAACAAGGGAGAGAGTATAGAACTAGCCACCTAGAAGGGGAACTCCACTATTCCATCTTGGGTTCACAGTCCAAATAACTCCCAGAATACCAACCACCATTGATTCCCCAGGTGGCCCCCTTACTCCCCTCACAGAAAGTATTTAGGTAGAAGGGGCAATTGATGTGAATACATGTCCTCTTCAGCACGGCAGATCTTAATACCTGCAAGGAAAACCTGGGGAGCTTTTCTATGGATCCAGGAAAGTTCATGGAGGAATTTGAGTACCTTACCACTGTGTTTGATTTGTCTTAGAAGGATGTAATGGTAGTAATCTCCCAGTGCTGCACTGTAGATGAGCGACAACTCATTTTAGGAGCAGCCCAGATAAGAGCCGATCGTGTCCATGCCACCAACCCCAATCTGGAGGGTGAGGCTCAGGCCATGCCATTTCAGGACCCTGGCTAGAATTATCAGGGCAGAAGATGCAGGGCAGGAAGGAATTGCAGCAAGGTATTATATGATCACTTGCCCCATGGACGGCATGAAGGAGATACAGGTAAAACCAGTGAACTTCTCCAAGCTAGCTGAGGTCACCCAGAATAAGGATGACAATCCAGCAGCTTTCCAGAGACGGCTGGTAGAAGCTATTCAGAAATTTACCAATGTTGGCCTTAACTCGGCAGAGGGAACTGTTGTTATTAACACTCATTTCATTAATCAGGGAGCTCTGGATATCCATAGGAAGTTACAAAAGCTGGCCCTGGGGCCATAAACTGATGCCAAGCAACTCCTAGGAATGGCTACTGGGGTCTACAACAATCAGGATCTGGAGGTAACCGGTAACAGGTAAAGTCCACGAAAAGGCCAAACTTACAGGGGCAGCAATTGTCGCCAATCAGACTGCTTCCAGGCTACTTTTACCGTAGAGTCCATTTGGGAACCCTCAAGTTGAACAGTGTGAAGTGCTACAATTGTGGAAAGCCTGGCCAAATCCACCGAGAATGCCACGAAAGACCCACGAAGGTAGGGCAACCAAGGTCCAAAGCTCCACCGTGGAATCTCTGGCCACTGGGCCAAGGAGTTCCCACAAAGGGTGGAGACGACTGCAGGGGCTTTGACTGTTGCTGAGGATTCTGACTGAAGGGGTCCTTGTTCCCCACATGCTCCAGAAGTGCCATCAAGGTACAAACTGGGTAACCCAGAATAATGGTAGAAGTAGCTGGTAAGCCAGTCAGTTTCCTAATAGACACAGGAGCAGCTTTCTCAGTTTTCAAATCCTTTGGCAGTCTCCTAACTTCATCCTCTTGACTGATTGTAGGTGTAAATGGCCTTCCCAGTTACCTTATCTAACCCCTGCCCGCCTTGTGCAGCTGGGAAAAAATACTAGTTTCCCACCAATTCCTGGTCATAGCCAAGTCTCGAGCACCCCTCTTGGGAAGAGATTTCTTGTTTAAAGTTGGCACAACTTTGCCCTCTCTCCCAACCCATCCCATGTATTAGCCTTAAGAGGGGAGACCTACAAAGAAATGGGGAAGTTAACCCCTGAACTCCAAGACATTGACCCATTTGTATGGGTTGATGGAGGTCCTTCTAAGGCCAACATGTGGACCCAGTAAAAATTGCCATTAAGTCAGGTGCAGGTACTCCCAAAGGGCCTGCTACAGGTTATCATTGTCAGGGGTCCAATGTTTACAGCCCATCGTCCAACAGCTGATGGGAGCAGGACTATCAGTAGAAAGACCTCCTTATGATACTCCTACATTGGCAGTCAAAAAGCCAAATGGGAAGTGGAGACTAATCCAAGATTTAAGAGCCATTAATGAAATTGTTGTTGCTTTATATGCTATAGTACTCATTCCATACAACTTAATATCTCAGGTCCCCCCAAATACTCAGTACTGTACTGTCCTTGATTTTAAAAGTGCTTTCTTCTCCATTCCTCTACATCCTGAATCATAGCCCCTGTTTGCTTCTGAGTAGACTGAGCCCCTGTCTGGGAGAACAGCCCAATTACAGTGAGCTATTCTCCCCCAGTGTTTCAGGGATAGCCCAGGCATCCTTAGGGGGTATCCTTCAGTGACTCTTAGAAAGGCTATAACTAATCCAGTGTAATGTAATTATTCAATATGTTGATGACTTACTTATCTGTAGCCCCAACTTTAGAGACTCCCTCACCAGCACTAGACAACTGCTGGACTTTCTGAAGGAAGAGGAATTTAGGGTGTCCCCGGAAAAGGCCCAATTGTGTTCACCAGAAGTAACTTACCTGGGCTTCATCATTTCCGTGGGGTAGCGAAGGCTTTCCCCGGGACAGATAACTTCTATTTGTTCCCTGGGACCACTCAACACAAAGAAACAATTGAGAGAGTGTCATGGATTGAATTGTATCCCCCCAAAAATATGTGTAGCCATGTGGCTGGGCCATGACTCCCAGTATCTTGTGACTGTCCTCCATTTTGTAGTTTTCCTATGCTGTATGTTAAAGGATTAGGGTGAGACTGTAAATCCCTTTATAAGATCACCTCCCTGCTCCCCTGTAAAGGGAGTTTCCCAGGAGTATGGCTTGTCCCACCCTTAATCCTTTCATCCTGCAAGAGATAAAAAGAAAGAGAAGTAAGCAGAGATCTGGGAACCTCATACCAGGAAGAAAGCAGCACCGGGAGAAGAGCGTATCCTTGAGACCTGATGTTCCTGTACCAAGGTGCTCCCTAGACAAAGACTGATGTGATACTGGAATTTCCTCCAGAGCCGACAAGGGGGAAAGCCTTCTCCTGGAGTGGATACCCTGAATGTGGACTTGTAGCCTACCAGACTCTGTAAGAATAAACCTTCCTTTAGGGTCACCATGAGTTGGATCTGACTTGATGGCACTTGACTTTGGGTTGTTAAAACTACCCACTCTGTGGTATTTCTGCTAGAGCAGCCCTAGCTGACTAAAACAGGGAGTGTTTAGGCACGGCTAACTACTGCACTGCTAACCACAAGGTCTGCAGTTCAAATCCACCAGGAGCTCCTTGAATACTCTGGGGGTTAGTTCTAGCCTGGTCCCTAGGGTCACCATGAGTTGGATCCAACTGGACGGTACTTGGTTTGGCTTGGGAACTAATGCAGGATCTGGATACCCAGATTTGGGAAAATAGCAAAGCCCCTCTACCATGCCCTAAAAGGCAGAAAGCAGGAAGAGTTACTTTGGGATACTGAACATGACAACTCATTCAGAGCCTTAAAAGAGGCACTGATGAAGGCACCTACTTTAGGAATCTCCAACCTAGAAAAACTCCTTGACTTATATGTTCACAAAAAAAGGAAGGTGGCAGTGGGGATCTTGGTTCAATACTTGAGAGAGGATCCATGACCTCAAAAAATCTTGATCCAGTAACAGCAGGCTGGCCCCACTGCCTTTAGGTTGTGGCAGCAGCAGCATTACTAGCAGAGGAGGCCCCAAAGCTAACATATGCACTGGCCCTATCCATGAGAACACCTCACTCACTAGTCCCTGTCCTTTGGGCCAGGGGTCCTACTGGCTCTCCTCTATTGAACTACTTAGATACCAACTCCTACTACTGGAGCATCCAGAAGTCAAACTAGAGATACGTAAAAGCCTAAATCCAGCAATACTTTTCCCCCTTTCCACCACAGATCTGATCAGCCATAATCGTGATGAGACCTTAAAGACAATCTTTTCAGGGAGATCTGATCTCCGTGACTTGCCTTTTGTGGACCTAGATGATATCTGGTATACAGATAGTAGCAGCTCAATAGAAGAGGGAACTAGGTGGTCAGGATATGCTGTAGTATCTCTAGCCAAGGTTATTGAGAGTGACTTCCTTCCGCCCAGTACTTCAGCCCAAAAGGCAAAATTAATCACCTTAACTCAGGCCTTAGAGTTAGCAAAGGACAAAAAGATTCAACTGTATACTGATAGTAAATATGCCTTTTTAATTTTACACACCCATGGACAAATTTGTAAAGAAAGGGAAATGCTCATAAAATATAGGACTGAGATAAATTAACAAAATTAGCAATAAATTAACAAATGGAAAAAAAAAAAAAAAAAAACAATCTGCCAGCCTTCCTAAGTTGGGAACTCAGGGCAGACACAGCTCCTTTGCATAGGATTTGAATGTCTTTCACCTCCATATTTATTTGTGTGGGCCTATTTAAACAGCAAAGGCACTCATTAGCATAGCACAACAGGTTACGTACCTGAAGTCTAACCTTTACTGTTTCAGCTATTCTGTGGAAACACGGGTTTGTATCATTTGACACTATTCTGCCTCTCAAGCAGGGTCCACAACTACCCACATGAGGGGCTTGAGGACTGGTGCTCCATCCATGAAGTTTAGTCACTCACAACAGATATCCAGGAATAAATTGCAACTCCCATTCCTTACAGCTAACAGCACTGGATAGCCATAGCGGGGCTGCAAAATTCACCCATTTACGGACTCAAGGAAACAGAGACATGCTTTTCTCACAGACACTAAAGGGAAACTGTCATCTTCCTGCCTCACTTAGTGTAATCCCCTACTGCAAATAGATACACCAAGCACCCTTGCACATCAATAATGTCAGACAACATCCAAGACTAGAACACAAGACAGGAGTAACAACCCAAAGAGGGAAATCACAAAGACAAGTCAAAGCTGAAACACTGAAATTAGAGAAACAGATGTTTTCATGTAAAAGATGACAACAAAAGAGGGATTAAAAATACACTCATAGATATTTCATATGAAAGGAAGGAAAGGCAAAGCAATATAAGGAAATAAAAGAAGAGGCAGGTCCAAGATGGCAGATCAGTCACGGGTCTGCTCAATTCCCTCTGAGAATGGAGACCTAGGAAAATAACTGAATGGAGCAGAGTGGACATTCTGGGAGCCCAAAGATCAGATGGAGGGTTGTGAGATTAGACTGGGTGACAGAAAAGGGAAAACTACATTTTTCAGAGGCAAGATGGCAGTGGAAAGGGTCCCGCTTCTGCTGGCACAGTGGATGAAATGTTTACAGGTATGGACACCACCTTTGTTCATCAGGAGACTGGGACTGGTGCTTCTGAGCCTGAGAGTCTGGCTGAAGCCAGCTGTCATGCTGAGCTGCAGCACCAAAGTAGTCAGCATGTCTTGCAGCTCAATGGCTATACTTAAGAAGATCACATTAAGAGAACCCAGTGGTGGCTGACAGCAGAAGGTACCAGTGCTGTTCCTCTCTCTCTTGTCTGAGCTGAGCTATAGATTCTGCAAGGCACAACACAGAAGAGGAGGCATAAGAAGGACTCCATGTTAGTTAGCTGAGAGGCAGTGTCAGCCATAGCTGAGCAACAATGCCTGTTTGGACAGTGCCTCTCTCAGCAGGAAAGCTGTTTTTATGACAATCATATCTAGAGAGTGCAGAGGTGGCTGGTGGCTGAGTGTAGTAGTGCCCTTCCCACTCCATTCTCTGAGCCACATTGTTGCATTTGCTAATGTGGCCTCTGAGACACTTCACAAGTCGTTTGCAATCTTTGTCAGCCATGAGACAGTGTCTGCAATCCCAGAATGCCTGGCTGGCACTGGGCTGTCACAGGACACTGCCTCTGTATAGTGCCACTGAACAGTGCCTCTCTCATCAAAAAAGCAGTTTTTAAGACAATTGCATCTAGAGAATGCGGTGGTGGCTTGTCATGGATTGAATTGTGTGCTTCCCAAAAATATGTGTAGCCATGTGACTGGGCCATAATTCCCTGTATTCTATGATTGCTCTCTGTTTTGTGATTTTTCCTATGCTGTATGTTGAAAGATTAGGGTGAGACTGTAAATCTCTTTATAAGATCACCTCACTGCTCCTTAGTATAATAAGTTTCCCTGGAGTATGTCTTGCCCCACCCTGGGACCAGCTGTCAAACTGAGTAGTATCACTGGACTGTATAGCATCTCTCTCACCAGATAAGCTGTACTTAACACTGCTGTGTCTAGAGAATGCAGCAGTGGCTGGTGGCCAAGTCTAGCATGGCCCTTACTCCCTTCATAGAACTACACCACAGCTTCTACTGGAGTGACACCTGACAAGCTAAACATCTTTGTGGTGGTGTTAAGACATCAGTATCTAACCATTTAAAGAAAGACCACTATGGCTCCAGAAAACTCCAAAATAAAGAATCAAAAAACCTCCCAGATGAAGAAGCCTTCCTAAAATTACTGGAGGAACAATGAAAAGAATTATGTGTAGAAACCTTCTAGATATCAGGACAGAGATTAGACAAAGAGCAGCAGAACAACAACAATAAATTAAACTAGGTATATGAACTGCTGAACTACAAAAGCCCAAAATTCAGCAGATAAAAAATAAAATTACAGTGTTAGACAATTCAATGGAGAGCCAAAAAAACAGGATTCAGGAAATGGAATGCAGAAGTAGAAATATCAAAGATAAAGCAACTGACACCAGCATTTATGAGGAGATATCAGATAAAAGAATCAAGAAAAATGAAGAATCGTTAAGAACCATGTGGAACTCCAATGAGAGAAATAATTTGTGTGTAGCTGGAGTTCTAGAACAGGGAAGGAAAGCAGAAAATAACTGAAGAGTTGCTGACAGAAAACTTCCCTGACATCATGAAAGAAGAGGAGATAGTGATTCAAGATGCTCATCAAACTCCACAGAAGGTAGATCCCAAAAGAAAGACACCAAGACATATTATAATTAAGTTTAACAAAATGAAACATAAGGAGAGGCTGTTACAGGCAGCTAAGCTTAAGCAAAGACCAACATGCAATTGAAAGCATGTAGAGTGCCACTTAGTTAAGGAAGTCAGAAAGCTCAATGAAAGCTAAAATATTAAAATTAGGGAAACAGAGAGCTTATCATGTAAACCAAGACAATGCACTATAAAGAGACATACATCATAGTATTCATTGACCTTTCAGATGAAGAGGAAGTTAAGGAGATGTAAGAAGTTAAAGGTTGGTTTAAACCTGGAACATTGGGGGAAACAAAGGGGTAACCATAAAGCAAACTGACAATGCTACATATCAAAACAACAAACACAGTACAGAAGTCTCAAGAGACACAAAACCAACACTGAAAAGGAAAAAAAAATCCATAAAGAAAAGCAACCCAGAACAGAATATTAAGTGGAACAAAGAAAATATCAACAACACGAAAACTAAGACAGAAAAATGACAACATTAAACAACGAAAATTACACTGAATATAAATCTATTGAATGCTCCAATAAAGAGATGGAGAGAAAGAGGTTGGAACAAAAAACACAATCCGTCTGTACTCTGCTTACCAGAAACACACCTTAGACTCAAAGATACTAACAAACTGAAAATCAAAAAATGGAAAAATATATACCAAACTAAAAACATGCAAAGAAGAGCAGGAGTGGCAGTACTAATCTCAGATAAAATAGATTTTAAAGTAAAATCCACCATCATGGACAAGAATGGTCACTATTTATTACTTAAAGGTTGAATACATAAGGAGGATATAACAATGTTAAATATTTATGCACCCAATACCAGAGCATCTAAATACTTCAAGCAAATACTGACAACATTGCAAAAAGCTATAGATCACTCCACAATAATAGTAACAGACTTCAACACTCCACTTTTGGTAAGGGACAGATCATCCAGAAAATAAGCTCAATAAAGATACAGTCAATCAACTCAACTTTATAGACATGTACATAAGTTTTTACCCAACAACAGACAAAAACACCTTCTTGTCAGATGTACATGAAACATTCTGCAGAATAGACCACATATTAGGCCATAAAACAAGTCTCAACAAAATCCAAACCACTGATTTATTGAAAATCATATTTTCAGACCATAAAGCCATATAAGTTGAAATCAATAGCAAAAAAAAAATACATGGGTAGAGATAAGAATTCATAGAAACTGAACAAAACATTGCTCAGTAATTTCTGAGTTATAGAAGAAATCAAGGATGCAATAAAGAAATTCATGGAATCCAACGAGAATGAAAACACATCCTACCAGAACCTATGGGATACAGCAAAAGCAATGCTTAGAGATAAATTTATCTCTATACATGCATACATCATAAAGAAAGGGTCCAAACCAAAGAACTAATCCTACAACTTGAACAAGTAGAAGGAGAACAACAACAACAACAACAACAACAAAACCCTTGGGTACCAGGAGAAAATAGATAATAAAAATTAGAGCAGAACAAAATGAGTTAGGGAATAGAAAAACAACTGAAAGAATTAATAAAAGAAAAAGCAGGGTTTTTTTTGAAAAGGTAAAAGCTGATGAACCATTGGCTAAACTTACAAAACAAAAACAAGACATGAAACAAACAACCCGAATCAGAAATTAGACAAGAAAATGTCACATCAATTCAACTAAAATTAAAAGTGTCATAACAGAGTACTACAAAGGACTTTACTTTGACAGACTTGAAAACCTAGAGAAAAGAGAGTCACATCATCTACCACAATTATCATACAGAGAAGTAGAACAACTTAATAAACCCATCACAAAAGAAGAAATAGAAAAGTAATAAAAAAGCTACCAACCGAGAAAAGGCCTGGCTCATATGGCTTCACCAGAGAATTTTATCAAACTTTTAAAAAGGAGTTAATTCCAATACTACTGAAGCTATTTCACTACATAGAAAAGGGTGATACATTCTCAAATTCATCCTTTGAAGCCACTGTAAGTGTCACGGATTGAATTGGTGTTCTCCAAATAATATATATATAAGTTTAATTGGGTAATGATTACCAATGTTTTATGAATGTCCTCTGTTTTGTGATTTCCTATGTTGTATGTTAAGGAGGCTTAAGGTGGGGCCGTAAATCCCTTTCTAAGGTCACTTGCCTGCTCCATTGTAAAGGGAGTTTCCCAGGAGTGTGGCTTGCACCACTTTTTTAATCTTACAAGGGATAAGAGGAAAGAGAAGTGAACAAAGAGTTGAGAACCACACAACATCAAGAAAGAAGCACCAGGAGAAGAGTGCATCCTTCAGACCTGAGATTCCTGTACCAAGATACTCCCTGATCAAACAGTACTGTAACACAAAGATCTTCCTCCAGAGCTGATAAAGAGGGAAAGCCTACCCCTGAAGCAGACACCCTGAATTCAGACTGAATAGCCCTGAATAGCCCACTGGACTGTGTAAGAATAAACTTTTCTTGTTAAAGCCATCCATTTGTGGTATTTCTGTTAGAGCAGTACCAGATGACTAAAAAAATAACCCTGATACCAAAGTCAGGTAAAGACATCATAAAAAAAGAAAATTACAGACCAATGTCACTCATGAACCTAGATGCAAAAATCTTCAACAAAACTCTAGACAACAGAATTTAACAATATATCGAAAATGTAATTCAAGGGCAGAGCCAAGACGGCTAACTAGACACATGTCTCCTTAATTCCCTCTGAAAACTAAGGCTTGGATTTATAATCGAATGGAACTTTCTGGACACCCAATCAGCTATAGGACATGGCATAGGGCTGTCGGTTTGGACTACACATCACTAAGCAGGAAACTTCCTCTCTTTCACTGAGCGCCACTCTTGCTGAATGGCCGACTCTTGTGGACCCAAAATACTGGTGGTTTAAACTTTTTTTCTTTATGTTGGCCAGTAAACAGGGGATGGGCATGTACTGGCAGCTATGCTGAGCCAAAGCACTGAAGTGAACAATGTGTGCTGCAGCGGAGAGACAGTGTGTGTGATAGCTACGTTTTGAGAGCCAAGCAGAAGACTGGGTCCCCACAGCCCTTCTACTCACTCTTTTCAGAGCTCTACCATAGACGCAGCTTCACAGTGGGAAGGGTAGCTTGACCAGGAAGTTATCCAGTTTGGCTTGGAGGTAGGGTTACTCTACTGGAGGCCTCAGCATGAGCTAATTCACAGGCTGGGAGGAAGTGCCAGTCCTGGGAGTGCCTTTCCAACAGAAAGATTTTATTTAGTACAGTGTTGCCTTACTGGTAGCATTCAGTGGGCGATGATAGTAGTGCAGTACAGCCTCCCTGCTTTGAACTATATCACAGAATCTGGGGACAGCTGAAGAGGTGCCTCCATTGTCAACCAGAAGGAGGGGCCTGCCACACTTGATGGCTGGTCAGATTTTGGTATTGATCAGATAGTTTTTAGCATTTTAAAATAAGACCACCTGGAGAAATAACTGCTGTGCAGCCCAGTGGCATCTCTTCTGCCCTTTACTGACCCACATCACAGGAGCAGTTGATAATCCCCCAGTGACTTTATAAGTAGGGCTGTGTCTTTGCCAGCCAGGAGGTGGAGCCTGACACCCCAGAGAGTCCACTGGGGCCAGTCAATAGAATACAAAGAAGTGGCTGGGAACCAATATCCTTCTCAGAACTATGCCTCAGCTCCTGTTGAGGCAACACCAGAGAAACTAAACAGCCTCTAGATGTCCCAAAAGCAACAAACGATTGCCAAGCATTTAAAGAAACAATCAATAATGGCTCCGGGAAACTCCCAAAATAAAGAATCAAAAAACTTCTGAGATACATAAGCTTTTCTGAAACTACTGGATGTTGAGTACAGAAGAATTATGTATAGAGCCCTCCCAGGGATTAACAAAATGCAACAGAGAAAAATGAAAAATTAAGCAAGCTATTCAAATTATTGGTATATCCACATTTTGAAATTTGACAGATCAATAACAAAATTACGGAATTAAACAACTCGATTCAAATCCAAAAGAGCAGAATTGACAAATTGGAAATCAGACATAGTGAAACTAAAGATAGAGCTACTGACACCAGCAATTATGGAGAGAAATCAGAGAAAAGAAACAAGAAAAGTGATGAAGCACTAAGAAACATATATGACCCTATCAAGAGGAATAATCTAAAATTACTTAGAGTTCCTCAAAAAGGAGGGATAGCTGAAAACACAGAGAATATTGTTGTTGAGTTGATGAGAGGAAACTTCCCTAAAATTATGGAAGAAGAAAACATAAGATATCTAAGACATGCATGAAATGCCACAAAAATAGACCCTAAAAGAAAGATACCAAGACATATTATAATCAAGTCTAATAAAACGAAACATAAGCAGAAACTCTTAAAGGCAGCAAGACTCAAAGCAAACCTAACGTCCATAGGAAAGTCCTGTAGGCTTTTGTCTGACTTCTTGGCAAAAATGATGGCATAGAGGCAGTGAGATGACACATTCAAAGTCTTGAAGGAGAAAAAACTGTCATCCAAGAATTATATATCCTGCAAAATTGTCTTTCAAATATGAAGAAAAAATTAAAGCATCAGCAGATAAACAGAAACTTAAAGACTTTGTAAAATCCAAACCAAAGCTACAAGAAATACTGAAAGAAGCTCTTTGTTTGCAAACAAAACCATTGCCCTGTATTTAAGGAGGCAATGCAGGACACAGCATCCAGAAACCTACTCAGTTAGGCACAAAACGAAATTACGACTACAACATTAAAAAAAGGGAACCAGGGAACCAGGGATCATGTCATGAAAACCATCATATTAAGAAGAGGGATATACTACAGTAGTTATACTCCTTTCAGATGGAGACAAAGTTAGAAAGATATGTAGAAGTTAAACTTATAATATTAAGTTTAAACTTAGAATATTAACAGGGGTTATGGGGTAGCCACAAAGTACAATAATAATGCAGCACATCAGAACTGTAGTATGTATGAGACCCCTACTATAATATCATCCACGTAAGTAGATGATATTTGACAAAGGTCCAATGTCAGTAAACAGGGTAAAACACAGTCTCTTTAATAAATTATGTTGGCATAACTGGATATTCATCTGAAAAAAAAATGAAACAAGACCCATGTCTCAATATGGATCAAAAGCCTAATATAAAATCTAAAATGGTAAAGATCATGAAGAAAAATAAGTACAACACAGAGAGACCTAATATGTGGCATAAATGGACTACTAAATATTACCAGCTATGCACAAACACCAGAAGAGAAAATAGATAACTGGGAACTCATAAAAATAAAACACGCTCATCCAAAGATCTTCACTAAACTAGTAAAAACCTACCTACATACTAGGAAATAATTTTTGGCCACCACGAATCTGATCAGTGTTTAATCTCCATAAACTACAAGGTACTGCAAAACCTTAACAAGATAGAAACAGCTAATCCAATTTAAAAAAAAAAATCGACAAAGGATATGAAGAGGCACATTATCAAAGATACACAGGAGGCTAGCAGATATGTGTGAAAATACTCATGATCATTAGTCATTAGAGAATTCCTAACCAAAAATATAATGAGCTATCATCTCATCCCTGGCATTAATCCGAAAAAGCACAAAATAATAAATGTTGAAGAACTTGTGAAGAGACTGGAACTCTTCTACACTGCTGCTGGGCGTGTACAAAGGTACGACCGCTTTGGAAATTGATTTGTCACTTTCTTAAAAAGCTAGAAATGGAAATACCATAAGGTCCAGGAATCTAATGTCTTGAAATATCTTAGAAAATTAAAGGCTATCACATAAAATAGACACATGCACACCAATGTTTATTGCAGCGTTGTCCACAATAGCAAAAAAGATGGAGTCAGCCTAAGTGCCCATTAACAGATGAATGGATAAACAAACTGTGGTCTAGTCACACAGTGGAATACTATGCAGTGATAAAGAACAATGGGAAACACCTTATAATATGGAGTTATCTGGAAGACATTATGCTGAGTGAAATCAGTCAGTCGCAAAAGGACAAATATTGTATGAGACCATTATTATAAGAAGTTAAGAAAAGGTTTAAGCACAGAAGAAAATAATCTTTGAAGGTTGCAAGTGTGGGGAAGGAAAGAGTGGGTCGTCAAGATTAGACAGTAGATGGGAATTGGTTTAGGTGAAGGGAGTGACAACACACAGTAGAAGGGAAGTTAGCACAGCTGTACTATACCAAAAGCTAAGAGGTTTCCTAAATACAGCTGAATATTTTGAAGGACAAAGTAGCAGGGGCAGGAGTCTGGGGACCATAGTTTTAGGGAACATCTAGGTGAATTGGCATAATTATGTTTTTTAAGAAAACATTCTGCATCCCTCTTTGGTGGGTGGCATTCAGGGACTTAAAACTAGCAAGTGGCCATTTAAGTAGCATCAACTGGTTCTAATCCCCCTGGAGCAAAGGAAGACGAAAGTCATCAAAGACATGAGGAAAATACGAGCCCAGGAGACAGAAAGGGCTACATGATCCAGAGATTTCTTCAGCAAGAGACCAGAAGGACTAGATGGTGCCTGGCCATCACCAATAACTGCCCTGATAGGGAACACATTATAGCCTCTCTGATGCAGCAGGAATAAAATGGGTGTGCAGAACTAGAACCCTATTAAAAGACCAGACTTGATGGTTACACAGATGCTAGTGTACCCTGAAGACATGACCCCTGGACTCTCTGTTAACCAGAGCTGGAAACAATTTTGAAGTTAGCTCTTCAAAGATTGGACTGTACTATAAGATACAGAGTGATGCTGGCGAAAGAGTGTGCCTCTTGACTTAAATATGTATGTGAGGCTGTGTGAGCAGCTTCTGTGCAGAGGAGAGATGAGAAGGTGGGTAGGGAGAGGAGTTGCTTGAACGGATGTGGAAGGTACAGGGTAGAAAGGAGGACTGTGCTCTAACAGGGTGGGAGAGCAGGTAGAGTTGCATAGCAGTACGGGTGAGGGGCTGTAAATGGCAAGTAAACTTGGATTATAAACTTTTATATAAAGCACAACCAAACATTCTTAAAAAAAAGAGAGAAGGCCGAGAGAAAAGACATCTCTAAATCACCTAGAATGTCAATTTTGCTGAATAATTTTACAGTCATAAGGAATTCCACATGTGGTATTCAATCTTCGCAATTACGTAATCTCTCAAATATGTGTAACGTATTTGGATTGTACTGATCAAAATAGTAGTGACTGATTTAATTAAAATGTAGTTGTGAAAATTAACGCAATGAATCAAGATTTGCATTGTAAAATTTTCTTTGTATAATAATGTAGTGAAATCTGAGAGCTAGAACTTGATGGATCTGTCTTGTTTTTCTGGTTCTCACGTGGTTTCTATCTTTGGCAAGATGCAGTCTCACCCTTTTCTGGTGTCCTCTATTAGTGAGAAATATTTGCATTTTTCTTTTCTGATAAGTTGCTGCTTTAAACAGGTTCTGGCTTTCACAGAATTTATTGTAATAATAGTTATTTACATCTATTTATCTCTCACTTTGTGCCAGAATCAGCCATTGTTCTTTATGTTTATTTTCTTATCACGTCTTTGAAACCACCCTATGTGATAAATGCTCTTATTATCATTTACAGACAGTAAAACTTTGGCCAGATGGGAAATTCACCTCAGATTGTCCAGGTAAATTAGAACTGAGATTCATAAGGTCTCTATAAGTTGAAATCAACTCAGCTGCAATAGGTGTAATTTTTTTCTTATCCTAACTCCAGTGTTAAAATCGTTCACCAATAACCTGTGACAATAGGCACAGTATAAGCATAAGATTTAAAAATAAAATTGACAAGTATTATAACTAAATTAAAACTCCAATTTAGTTCATCTAAGGTCATTTGTTCCATAAGAAATAAGCATTTCATAAGATAATATAGTATAATAATGTTCTCTTAGGAATATCAGTGTACTTGCAATTTACTAGATAGAATTACCCTTTTGTCTCTAATAAAGTGCTCATAATTTATTTTATAGAATTCAATTCCCAAAATAAAACAGCTATTTTTTTCTTTAGTAACAGATTTAACAAGATGGCAAGGGATCAATATTTGTTTTCAAAATATTGTTACCTTCTTTGAGAGATTAGACAAGCAAATCTCTTACTAAATGGACCTTAGACAGATGTTTGCCTTGCCAAATAAATAAAATTACAACTTTGAATAACAAAAGAGAGAGAATTTTCCACATTCCTCTCTATTATAACCGGAAACATCAGAAGGAAAGGAATGTAACATTAAGTGTCTACCATATGTCAAATTATTTCCCCTCTAATTTTTTTTTAATTTTTATTGAATTTCAGCAAGAAGACTTGAACAGTCAGCTGTAGAAGTGTAAGATTTTGTTTCTTTTTTATCTTGTCTGAGTCTTGAATTTAATAAGACAAATCTTATACAAAGATAATCGTGTGTTGGATTCAGTATGGTCTTGTGACTTTCAAGAAAACTCAAATTGTTTTTATACTGTACAAAATAAATAATTGCAACCCGGTTTTCATTTAATGTCTATTTAACACTTGACAGAGTTCTAATTAAAATATTAATCTTTCTCATACAATACATGTCATTCTTGGGATCACAAAATAATATTTTATGAAGTGTCTTTTCACGACTTTTTCCAATTCCTGTAGATAAATCTCATACTTTAAAATACAGACATTCCACACTTTAAAAATCTGTCATTTTCCAAGATTTGCATATATGACAATAGATTAACAGAGTACACACATACACATACAACGTATGTATATATATATGTGTGTGTGTGTGTATGTATTAACTCCCTGCTGTTGTGTCATTTTCAACTCATAGCTACCCCATAAGATTTCCAAGGCTGAAAACCCTGGTGGGGTAGTTATTAAGTGCCACAGCTAGTAACCAGAAGGTCAGCAGTTCAAAGGCACCATGTGCTATTTGGAAACTCTGTGGGGGCAGTTCTATGCTATCTATAGGTTTGCTCAAGTCAGAATTAACTAAACAGCCATGGGTTTAAGTCTCTAAAGAAGCATTGTAGTATCTTTCTCCTGTGGAGCTGCTCATACTTAACCTTCAGTTACAGCTGATTACCTTGAGTGCTGTGCCACCAGACGTCCCTTAGCACTCTCTCCCTCTCTGTATAGTTACTGTTCTGGATAGTTCACACCTCATACTGACGTTAGTACAAAAGAACCAACATTGCCCAGTCCTGTGTCATCCTTGTGATTTAAAGAATAAAATTGGAATCATTGTTTGCTGTCCTTCAGCATAAAGAATGTGACCTGGCTGCAGCTGGGCCCACAGAGACTCCCAAATATACATCAACTGGGCCTGAGACAAAGACAAGAGGTGGGACAATCTTGGAAAATATCTTTTAGGAAACTTACACGTAAGCCATTTACACAGAATACGAAAGACTCCACGCTCTTATCTTTTCCTGTTAGCATTTAGTGTCTAGAAAATTTCTTAAACCATTGACTGTCATTACTGAAACCTGTACCAATGATTGTTAGGAAAGACAATTCAAAAAGCAGAATTGTAGTTTCTAGCCAGTCTGTGAAAAGGTGAAGGCTTCAAAAGTTTTGCTCATTTTGTAACATTAATATGTACTGATGGTTCTGTAACATTCCTTGGACTCTGATAGATATGGCCATGGTAACATGTTTTTCTATTTCACTGTATTTGTTTATTCTGCAATTTTTGTAGGACTCAGGCAGACATGGCTGTGGCACTATTACTATGAACTTAAGAGGAGTTCCTGCCAGCTGCTGCGAACAGCCAGTCTTGGAAACAGGAAAGAGACGAGAAGCAAGATGTTTTATTATGCACTGGCACACAAGGCAAGAGAAGGGATAGATTCCTCTAAAGTCTGTCCTCGCAAAATGGAGACCAACTGGAAGTTTTACGGAAAAAGCATGTAAAGTTTCATAAATCATAGGGATTTACAGAATGTTAATTCTTTCCTTAGGTGGTCACAAAGATCATGTCCAGATGTGCTGATCTCTTAACTGATGTTTTGCTGTCAGAGGTAGTTTGGCCATCATATGAATTTTGGGTCACAAGGCAAATTTTTTTGCTTTTCTTTTACAATTTTTAGATTATTATCAGTTGTTTTTCCACAGTTCTGAAGAGAACATAGATTAATCCTTAACTTGGTAGAAACTAAGGGAAACAATAAGTTCATGCTTGGGAATATGTACTTGGAGACAGAACTAAGAAACAAATGGTGGGGGGGCGGAGTCAAGATGGCGGACTAAGTACACGTCTCCTTATATCCCTCTGGAAACCAAGACCTGAAATGATAATTAAATGGAGCCTTCTGATCACCTAATCAGCCTGAGGACGAGGCACAGGGCTGTTAATTGCAACTTCATACCACTGAGAGGAAAACCTTCTCTCTTTCACTGACTCCAGCTCCTGGCTAGCCCTGGCGCTCATGGACTGAAGGTAATTGCACCATTTTGACTTTTTTTTTCTCTGTCTTGGCCAGTGGGCAGAGCTGGGTCTTGCCTAGCAGCTAGACTCAGATGCGCCGCTCAGGGGATAGGCAGGCGAAATTCCCATATTTTGAGAGCCAGGTTTAGGACTCTGTTACTCTAGCCACTTTGAGCCTGTTGTTTTATATCTGCCTCAGAGGGGTTTGTAAGGAATTTCGCAGTCAGCGTGCGTGACACCATGTTGGTACCAAGATTTTAGCGGGACCTAATTCTTAGCCTGGGATCCAGCTCCTGCAAACAGGACAGCGCTTCTCCTACAGAAAAGCAGTAATTTACCAGAGGCCACCTATGTTGGGGGCCCTGCAACAGAAGCAGAGGAATCACTACCTCTTGGCACCTTTAGCCCCTCTATCTGCTGCCTGTGTGGGGGATGCCATCTTGGATACGGTGGCCACAGCGGGACCTAATTCTTAGCTTGGGAGCCAGAGCCAGCCAACAAGAGAGCACTTTTCTATCACAAAAGCAGTACTCGATGCAGTGTTGCATAAGTCTAGGCCCTGTCAGCAGAGGCCAACAGGGCAGTAGCATTGCTGTATTCTGAACTAGTTGGTTATTATCTGGGGTTGGATATAGTGGTACTTAATTTGTCAGTTGAGAAGAGGGACCTCTACACCTGAAAACCTAACTGACTTATGAAGCGGTCAGATACCTTTTGCTTTACATTTTAAGACGGCCTAGAGAAACATTTGCAATTCATCCTCACAGTACCTCTTGCAGCCTCTACATACTCACATGGGACCCAAAAAGCAACAGACACTTGTGGCAAAGAATAAATCACCCATGGCTTCAGAAGGCTCCCAAACAAAGCAACCAAGGGGTTTTCCAGATGAAGAAACTTTTATGAAAGCATCAGGAAGTGAATACAAAATGATTATATACAGAGCCCTTCTAGACCTTATACAAAATGCAGGAGAACAAAATGAAAAATTAAGCAAGCTGTTCGATATGATGGAACACCAGTACTCTGAAATCCAACAGATCAAGAACAAAATCAAAGACATAGAAACTTCCATGTAAAGTCGAGAAAACAAAATGGAACAAATAGAAATAAGAATTTCTGACTTGGAAGACAGAGTTACTGATGCCAGCATCTATGAGAAGAAACAAGAAAAATGAAGAAACATTAAGAAGCATGTGGGACTCTATTAAGAGGAACAACCTTCGATTAATTGGAGTCCCTGAAAAGGGTGAGACATCTGAGAACACAGAGAGTATCGTTGCTGAGCTGCTGAAAGAAAACTTCCCAGAAATCATGAGCCAGGCCCACCAAGTGCCTTTGAGATCATGAAGCAAGATAATATAGACATCTCAGATGCATATCGTACACCACCCAATATAGATCTCAAAAGAAAGACTCCAAGACATATTATAATCAAGCTTAACAAAATGAATCATAAGCAGCCACTCTTAAAGGCAGCAAGACTCAAAGCAAAGCTAACATTAAGAGAGAAACCCCGTAGGCTCTCATCAGATTTCTCAGCAGAAACCATGCTGTCACAGAGACAGTGGCATGACACATTCAAAGCCTTGAAGGAGAAGAACTTCCAATCAAGAATCATATATCCTGCAAAACTATCTTTTGAATACGAAAATGAAGTTAAGACACTCCCGGATAAACAGAAACTCAGAGACTTTGTAAAAACCAAACCCAAACTACAAGAAATACTGAAAGAAGTTCTTGGCTCTGGCTTAGAGGAACGAAACCACTAACTTTATATTTTAGAACGGCACACTACTCAGTACTCTACTCATTTAGGGAGGGCTCCAAAGTCAATCACAACTTTGCTATGGAAAGAAACAATTCAGTGATTATCATGAAAACTATGGCGTCATCATAATAAAAAGAGGGATGTACTACAGTTCTTATAGTCCTTCCAGATGGAGAGGAAGATGACAAGACTGGTAGTAATTAAAATTGGGTTTATATATAGTTTATTAAGGCAGATCATAAGGGCAGCTGTAAAACACAACAAAGATGTATCATACCATTTCAAGAAATGTAACACAACTATAAAACCAGCTCTGAAAAAGGTGAAAAATCAACTCACAAAAAAGAATGTCCCAGAACAGACTAGCAAGAACAACAGAGAAAACATCAACATAAAAATAAACATATCACAGTGGCAGCAGTGAACACATAACTATCAATAATTACATTGAATGTGAATGGACTGAATGCTCCAGTAAAGAGACACCGAGTGTCATCTTGGATCAAAAGACATGACCCATCCATATGTTGTTTACAAAAAACTCACTTGAGACCTAAAGATAGGAACAAACTGAAAATTAAAGGATGGAAGAATATATATCAAGCTAACAACGAACAAAGAAGAGCAGGGGTGGCAATTCTAATCTCAGACAAAATCAATTTTAATGTCAAATCCACCATCATGGACAAAGATGGACACTATTTATTGCTGAAAGGTTCAGTACACAAGCAAGACTTAACTATATTAAGTATTTACGCACCTAATATCAGAGCACCTAAATACGTCAAAGAAACACTGCCTACCCTCAAAAGAGAGTTAGATGACTCCACAATAATAGTGGGAGAATTTAACACTCCACTCTCATTACTAGACAGATCATCTAGAAAAAAAGCTCAGTAAAGATATGGAAGACCTCATTGACACAATTAACCAATTGTGTCCCCTATCAAGGCTTTCCTTGGTGAGGACTAGACACCATCTGGTTCTTTTGGTCTCATGCTGAAGTAGTTTCCCAATCATATGGGTCTTTCTGGCTCCTGGGCTCATTTTTCCTTGTCTTTGATATTGGATCCGACTCGACGGCACTTGGTTGGCTTTGATATTCTCAATCATCATCTGTTCTAGGTAGGTTGGGACCAACTGATGTTCCTCAGATGGCAGCTTGTTGGGTTTAAAGACTCCAGACTCCACTCCTCAATATGGGTACAGAAGACTTTCTTAGCAAAAGACTAGTTATCCCAAGTGGTCTCGATGCCCCCTAAAAACATGGTCACCAGCCCTTGTATAGATACTCTATCCTTTGAACTGTTGGGTTGAATTTAGAAAATCTTGTAGTTTGCAGTATAGTCCAGCTATGTTGACCTGCCTTCTACTGAATACTATTACTTCCTTCACTTAACCAAATTCCTGTCAATTATTTAATCTATGAACAACCCTGTCCCTCACTGCCCACACATGCAGCCATCAAAGAGTATTTTCTTCTGTGTGCAAGTCCTTTTAGTGGTCTCATACAATATTTGTTCTTTTACAGCTGACTGATTTTACTCAGTATAATATTTTCTAGTTGTTACCAAGTTATGAGATGCTTCCTAAAAATCATCATTGTTCTTTATCACTGTATAGCATTCCATTGTGTATATATACCATAGTTCATTTATCCATTCATCTGTTGATGATCACGTAGGTTGACTCCATAGTTTTAGCTATTGTGAACTATGCAGCAATAAACATTCATGTGCATGGATCTGTTTATGTGACAGCCCTTATTTCTGTAGGGCATATTCTAAGCCTTAGGATTGCTGGGTCATATGGTATTTCTATTTCTAACTTTTTAAGAAAGTGCCAAATTACTTTCCAAAGAGGTTGTACCATTTAGCATTTTCACCAGCAGTGTAGGAGAGTTCCAATATCTGTACAGCTTCTCCAGCATTTGTTGTTTTGTGTTTTGGGGTTTATTGACAACCTTATTGGAGTGAAATGATATTTCATTGTAGCTCAGATTTGGATTTCACGGATAGCTAATGATTGTGAGAATTTTATCACATGTTGTTTGTCTTCCTGAATGTCTTTTTTGGTGATGTGTCTGTCCATCTTTGCCCATTTTTTAATCCAGTTGTTTGTCTTTTTCTTGTTGGTATTTGGCAGCACCTTGTAGATTATGGACATTAGACATCAACTGGATACATAGTTGCTGCATGATTTTTCCTGTTCTGCATGCAATCTTTTAACTCACTTGATAAAGTCTTTGGATTAGCATAAGTCTTTGACTTCTCATGCCAGCCAAGTGCCGTCGAGTCGGATCCGACTCATAGTTCCCATTTATTTATTTTCTCTTCTGTTGTTTGTGCATAGTTGGTAAGATTTTGTAGGGTGTGTAAGCTGTGTTAGAATTTCCATTGTTGTCTCTATATTTTCTTCCATAATCTTTATTGTTTTAGGTTTGATATTTAAGCCTTTGATCCATTTTGATTGAGTTTTGATGTAAAGTGGAAGATAATGGGTCTTGTTTCAGGTTTTTGCAGATGAACATCCAATTTTGCCAACATCATTCATTAAAGAGACTGTTTTTACCTCAGTTTACAACCTTTGGGGCTTTGTCAAATGTCAGCTGTTTATAGGAGGATAATGATATTTCTGGTTTCTCTATTCTGTTGCACAGGTCTACATATGTTTTTGCACCAGTACCTAGTGGCTATTTTGACTACTGTGACAGTACAATGGGTTCTAAGGTCAGGTAGTGTGAGGCCTCCCACTGTGTTCCTCTTCTTCAATAGTGTCTTATTTATGCAAGGTATCTTCCTTTTCCAAACAAAGTTGGTGATTTGTTTCTCCATATCACTGAAAAAATGACACTGGAAATTGTTCTGGCATTGCATTGTGTATGTAGATCACTTTGGGGAGAATAGACATTTTCACAATGAGTAACGTATGTTTCTCCACTTGTGTAAGTCTCTTTTGGTTTCTTGCAGGAGAGTCTTGTAATTTTCTCTTTTTTGGTCCCTTACATCTCTGGTTAGATTTACTGTAAGGTATTTAACTTCTTCGGGGCTATTGTAAATGGTATTGATTTGGCGATTTCCTCTTTGATGATATCTTTGTTCGTGTAAAGGAATCCTACTGATTTATTTATGTTAATCTTATATCCTGACATTTTGCTGAACTGTTCTATTAGTTCTAGTAGTTTGCTTACGGAATTTTGAGGGTTTTCTGTGTATATAATCATTTGCAAATAGGGATATTTTTACATTTTCTTAATGAATGAAGATGTCTTTTATTTCTTTGTCTTCTCTGATTGCTCATGTCAGAATCCCTAGTACAATGTTGAGTAGAAGTGGTAACAGTAGGCATCCTTCTCTAGTTTCTGTTCTCAGGGAAAGTTCTTTCAGTCTCTCTCCATTCAGGATGATGTTGGCAGTTGGTTTTGCATAGATGCACCTTATTGCGTTGAGGGGTTTCCCTTTTATTCCTATTTTGCTGAGTGTTTTTTAACATGGATGGGTGTTGAGCTTTGTCAAATGCGTTTTCTGTATTAATTGATACAACCAAGTAATTCTTATTCTTTGTGTTATTTATGTGGTTGATCACTTAAATTGTTTTTCTGATGCTGAACCAACACTGCATTCCTGGTGTGAGTGCTACCTGACCACGATGATTTTTTTCTGATATATTGTTGAATTCTATCAGCTAGGATTTTGTTGAAAATTTTTGTGTCTAAATTAATGAGTGGTATTGGTTTGTAATTTTCTTTTTTTTTTTTGGCACCTTTCCCTGGCTTTGGTATCAGGGTTATGTCGGCTTCATGGAATGAATTTGGGAATGTTCAATCCTTTTCTATGTTGTGAAATAGCTTCAGTAGTACTCGAATTACCTCCTCTCTAAAAGTTTGGAAGAATTCTCTGGTGAAGCCTTCTGGGCCAGGATTATTTTTGGTTGGCACTTTTGTGGTTGCTTTTTCAATTTCTTCTTTGGTGATAGGTTCATATGTTGTTCTGCTTTGTGATAATTTCAACAGGTTATATGAATTAGAAATTAGTGCATTTCCTCTAGGTTTTCAAATCTGTAAGAGCACAATTTTTTGTACTATTCTGTTATGATACTTTTAATTTCAGTTAAGTTTGTAGTGACATTGCCTGTCTCACTTCTTATTCGGGTTGTTTATTTCCTCTCCTGTTTTTCTTTTGTGAATTTTACCATTCGTTTATCACTTTTATTGATGTTTTCAAAAAACCAGCTTTTGGTTTTGTTAATTCTTTCAATTGTTTTTCTATGCTCTGATTTGTTACGTTCTTCTCTAATTTTTATTCTCTGTTTCATTCTGGTGTCTATGGAGTTCTTTTGTTTTCTCTTTCTCCTTTTTTGAGTTGTATGGTTAATTCCTTCATTTGGGCACTTTCTTCATTCCAAATGTGTGCATTTATGGAAATAAATTGAACTCTGAGCTCTACTTTTACTGTATCCCATAAATTCTGGTAGGATGTGTTTTTGTTCTCATTGGTTTCCATGCATTTCTTTATTGCATTCTTGATTTCTTCTATAACCCAAGAATTTCTGAGCAAGGTGTTGTTTAGATTCATTGATTTCAACTGTTTTCTTCTGTTGATTTCAACTTCTATGGCTTTATGGTCTGAGAAGATGATTTGCAATAATTCAGCACTTTGGATTTAGTTGAGATTTGCTTTATAACTTAGTACGTGGTCTATTCCAAGTAGGTAAGGTACTTACAAAGTATCTGGCACATTGCTGTTGCTGTATTGTGTTGAGTTGGTTCTAACTCACAGCAACCTTAAAAAACCCAATCCCAATGCTGTTGAGTCGATGCCAACTCATAGCCACCCTACCCCTAAGGTCATGGCCCTATCTTTTGAGACTGAGGTAACTCAGCTTCTCATGTTCTTTGTCTCTTCAGCTTCTGCTTTGTATGGCTGCATGGCCCGGGCCTCAAGCCCACATCAGCACTGCTGCAGCAAGTGTTCCAAAGCTCTGTACCTCCACATTCAAGTGCCTAGAGGCACCCCACTCAGCTGGGAAGACTCATTCACAAAGGCCCTCAGCTCTCTTGCTCCACGGGTCAGCAAGGCTAGCCAGCCACTGCTGAGTCATCAGGCGTAGCTGACTCCACCTCTCAGCTGTCTAAGATGACGCCCTAACTCTGCCACCTCTCCTGTGCTATGCCAGCAGAATCTATGGCATAGTTCAGAGAAGATGGGGGGCGGGCACTGCTGCATTTGTCCACCAGCTGCCAGAGTTCTCTAGATGTTACTGTCTTAAATACAGCCTCTCTGCTGAGAGAGATGCTGTCCACTCAGGCATTGCTGCTCTGCATGGCAGCTGGCCCTAGAGAGACTCTGTTACAGCAGCCCCAGTTCCAGTCTCCCAGCTGAGAAAGATGACATCCTTACCTATGGTCCTCTCTGTTCTCACACCAGCGGAAGCAGGACCCTTTTTTGCTATCAACTTGTCTGTGACAAAGGTAATTTTCCCCTTCCTGTTGCCCAGTCTAGTCTCACAATTTTCTACCTGATTTTGGGGCTCCTAAAAAGTCTACTCGGTTCTGTTCAGTTGTATTTGTAGGCCTTAATTCTCAGACAGAATCACAGAGGTAAGACTAGTTCACCATCTTGGCGCTGCCTCCCTAAATCTCAACTTCTAATTTTAGTTATTGAATTGTTTAGGTTATTACTTGTTGTTATGGATTGAATTATGTCTTCCAAAAATATATGTTGTAAATGCTAACCAGTATACCTATAGTCATAATCCCATTTGGGTATGGGTTATCTTTGTTATGTTAATGAGGCAGGGCTAAAGTAAGGAATATGATGAATCTCTTTTTTAATTATTTTACTTTTGTTTTACTGTACTGTAGACGAAGGTTTACAGGGCAAATTAGCTTCCCATTATACAATTAGTATACATATTGCTGTGTGGTATTGGTTGCCAAGCCCAAGACTAGTCAACATCCTTCCCTTTTCTAACCTAGGAACTCCACTACCAGTTTTCTGCCCCTTCCTGCCTTCACATCCTTGTCCTTGTACAGGTTTGTCCATTTAGTCTCATTTCTTCTTATGAGCTCTTCTAATCTTTGGCTAAAATGTGAACCTCAGGAGTGACTTGATTACTGAGCTAAAAGGGTGCTATGGGGCCGTATTCTCAGGGTTTCTCTAGTCTCCATCAGATCAGTAAATCTAGTGTTTTATTTATTTATGTATTTTGGTGAGTTAGAATTTGGTTGTGTTTTTCTCCAGCCCAATCCACAATCATCTATCATGATTCCTGTCAGAGCAGTTGTGGATGGTATCTAGGCACCAACTAGATGTGCAGGACCCAGTCAGGTTGAGGTTATAGTCATTGTGATCCATTTATCCTTTGGACTAATCTTCTCCTTGTATCTTTGGTTCTCTTCATCCTTTCTCCTAGTGGAGTAAGACCAATAGAATATCTTAAACTTTTAATATTCTGGACACTACTCTCCCAAACAAAATGTAGAATATTTTCTTTATATACTATGTTATGGCAATTGAGTTAGATGTTCCCTGAGACCATGGTTCCCACACCTCCTAGACTAATAATTTGGTCCCTTGTGCTGTTTGCATGTGTCTATGGAGCTAACGGCATAGTAGTTAAGTACCAATGCTGCTAACCAAAAGGTTGGCCATTAGAATTTACCAGGTGCTCCTTGGAAACTCTATGGGACACTTCTCAGTCCTACAGGGTTGCTATGAGTCAGAATTGACTTGATGACACCAGATTTGTTTTTGGGAGGTAGAGTTTCCCATCACCCTCCCTTGGATAAGTTTTGCTGGCTTCCGTAGTATTGTGTACTAACAATCTCTTTTGTGATATAAACACGATTAAACTAGCAGCAAGCAGAGAGATGGTGTAAGAGAGAAGCCAAGCCACATGAATTTAGTCCAGGAGCAGAGGCTCAGAAGAGATAAGGATTTTCCTCTAGAGACAACAAAGGGAAAGGGCCTTTCGTTCAGAGTTGGCACCCTGAATTCAGATTTCTAGTCTCCTAAATAGTGAGGAAATAAAAGTCTGATTATTAAAGTTATCCATTTGTGATTATTTCTGTTATAGCAGCACTGTATAACTAAGGCAGTTGTAAACCACAATAATACTTGCTAAGGTAAACAGGAATGGATTTATTACTGTGATGTTTATGTAACAGAATGGTAGCCACTCCATTTATATCAAAGTTGAACAAAACAATCAAGCAGACATTTATTTGTGGAGGCTAAAGAGATACTGCATTTAGGTCTAAGAATGTCATAGAATTATTCTACACATTTAAATGATGAGTGACACTACACAGGAAACTCATTCTAGTTCTTCTATCAGAAGGAATGTAGCCTTGACTTAAACAGAAATCTGTAGCATATATATTTTTTTTACTTCATTTTTGCTCTTTTTGAGGGGTGGGAGGAGTAAGAGCTTTTATCACAAATTTATATACAGCCTTCTGTTTACTGGTGATTTTAGAGAAGAGCCAAATATTTTAGAAATTGTACAAAAGGTAATATTCAACAACATGGCTGCCAAACTGTCAACACTTATGGACGTCAGATGTAGCTAGCACACTGGAGTTTCTAAAGCCCGATAGTTTTATCAGGTATTTTATACTTGGTTGAAATAGCTGAAGTGAATGCTTTTTGCTATTATCAAACAAGCTTGCCATCTTCAATATGAGAACATTTTTATTTTGCCCTGTTTCCTACTAAATCATTAAGTTATGACTAAGTATTAAAGATCTCCTCAGACTCTTGACAGCACTTGGCTTCAGGCTGGCTCAGACTCTTTTCTGGTCCAAACTGCATCAAATAATCACTGCTACTGCTAAATTAAGAGGAATTCCTGGTTGGTGTTTTAGCTGGGAGAGTATCTTTAGGTCTCCACATATAAAACACCAAAATTGTCCTGATAATTAAACTATAAACATTTCTCCAGTATGCTGTAAGAAGGATTAATTAACTCAAAATGTTTTATATATTTTTAAGGCTCAATCACTGGTGATAAACAATAAATGAATGATCTCTTTTGAAAATTGAGCAAGAAATATAAATTCTAGATGAAGACACTTAAACTACAGTGTTATCACTAGTAGGAGAGAAAGCTGTAAACACTTGATTTGCAAACATATATGATCTTGTCAAAGAAGATTTGACAACTCTTGTAACATTCCTGATTAAATAATTTAACAAGTATAAACCAAATAGACTGAAAAGTATTGCCTCCTATCAATAAAACTATTTCACGTCTTTGATACTTGAAAAAGTCTCTCAGAAACACTGCAATACAGCTTGCTAACAACTGAGCTCCCAACAAAACTGTACCAGGATTGGCTTTAAATTTTTGTCAAGCAACTGACTACTACACATGTGGGAATTAAATTTTATGTGGAAAGGTGCTGAATTTTAAGTTAGTATAAGTCATTTCAGTTTTATAGTCTATAGTCGTATGGCCAACTCAACTGTTACACAACCACATGTTCAGTTTCCATTAAGCTTTAAGTCAAGTCTTTATTTCCACTCTTCGTACTAAGAGATAAGAGCCATAAAATATATTCTACCTGGATGTAATAGTATGCACACACAATATAAAGGAATAGTATTATTGCTGGGGGATGTACTTTATCTTTTGTAAAACATGCTTATTTAGTGTTACACATTAAAAAAAATTACATAATTTGAAGGCAGAAATGAGCATGGTATAGAGGAGAAGTTAAAGAAATTAACTCAGAATACTGTGATTATAGATTCCACTCAACTGCTTTATTTGTTGTATCATATTTCTCAATCATAATTGTCTTATTTAAGTAAAATAATAATGGTAGTGTTAACAACAATATTGACTCTACAGGGTTATAGGAACCAAATGTAGTAACATGTATGAAATGGGTACGGAAACACTTTTCATGTTTCAGTCTATAAGCGAATACAGTTTATCAGTATTAAGCATCTGCTTATTTCGGTTGATGGTGATGTTTATTTTGTGCTATTCCTGGATCTGATTGTCAAACTGCAAGATGCTTATATGGGACACTCATTTATGAAAAATAAACTGCTGTCTTACATATTACATTTTCAGATTATATTCAAATTTTTACGTAGTTAATTTTAGCCAGCCCACAACACAGCATCTATACCCACATAAATAAACTGTCTTCATCTTCAATTTCTATTTTTTTCCTTGCTGAATTAAAATACAATTTTGTTTGACAGAATACTTCAAATGCTCACTAAATCATTGAATACATTTTTTAGTTAGTTTAAAATAATGTAATTTATAAAAATTAGGGAAATGCTAAATATACTTATTTGTCAAGTCAACTGTTTTCTCCCATTACTATTGTAGCTCTCCTCAGTGTTGGAAATACTGATAACTTTATATGGCCAAATGCAAACACCAATACTAGCAAATTGCACTAGATCTGAGTGAGGTTCATTGACAATTACCCAGAGATAAATTTTTGTACAGTGTACAAACAAATAAAATATAAGAAATCACCAAGATAGCCATGTTTTGAATTGTCCTGTTGAAGAGTTGCAAGCTTTCCTCTTTTTGTGTTACAATGTGGTAGAGAATCAGTCTAGCAGTGCTCTTGAAACTCAGTGTTTTACTTTTTTTTTTTTTTTAATAAAGTTGATCTTTCTGTTTTTATTTATAATCCCATCACTTAGAAAGAACGAGAATGTGGTGAATCCTCGGTAGGAACGAAATATCAGTGGCATACAGTCTATCCAGAGCCATTCTTTGTCTTCTACACTTGTTGTTAACTGTCATCCTTTGGTACCTGATTCATTGCCACCCTATGCACAGCTGAATGCTGCAAAGTCCTGCACCATCCCCATGATTAATTGCTGATCAAAATGTTGCAAACCAAAGGATTCAAATTAGCTGATTTTTGGAAGTAGATTTCTTGGTCTTTCTTCCTCTTCCTAGTCTATCTTAGTCTGATGGCTCTAATAAACCTGTTCAGTGACACAGCAACACACAAGCCTCCATTGATAGCCAAGCAGTGGCTGTACAGGCAGTCATTGGCTGGGAATCATTAGTGTTACTATAAACCTAAACCAAGTTTGTGCCAGCTGCTGCCAACGGTCAGTCTTTGATACAGGAATGAGAAGAGAGGAAAGATATTTTATTCTGTATCAACACACAAGGAGACAAGGAGGATAGATTGTTCCAAAGTCTGTCTCCTCGAAATGCAACTAGCCTGGAAGTATTATAAGGAAGGATGTAAGGTTTTAGGAGTCCTAGGAATTTGTAGAATGTAAATCTTCCTTAGGTAGTCACAACGGCTATGTACCAGATGTCTTGATGTCTTAATTGGTATTGTGAGCCCAGAAGTGACCTAGCCATTATGTAAGTTTTCAGTCACAAAGCAGACTCCATTTTTTTTTCTTTTTTTAATGATTCTTAGATTATTATCACTTCTTTTCTCTATAGGCCTAAAGAGAAATTAATCCTGAGAGAAATTAAGGGCAATAATGGATTCTTGCTTGGAGACAGAATTCAGAAACAAAACAGTGCAGGGTATGTTCAAGATGTGGCCCCTCATACTACCCCGTCTGTTCCACTAGGGATCTTAGTCAGTCGAGCTTGTCATTCCTTATTCGTTTTTCCCTTAAGCTACGTCTTCTTCCTAGAAAAGTTTCAGCTCTTTTGACTTAAGTTTAAGCAGATGAGTGTCCCACAAGCTTGCCAGCCATATTTGCATCTCCTTTACGCTCAAGCCCACTTCAGATGCTTTGGGAAAAAGTGGTAGAAGAAAAAGCACATGAATAAAAATCTAGAAAAATAGAATCTCTTCAAAACAAAAATTTTGCTTAGATTTTTGTTCAAGGAAATAGAACAATAAAAAAAAATCATTCTGTGTTATTTTCAACCCAAAAATTTCCACAGCTAGTGAAGCAGCTTACTCTTCTTTTCTAAAGAAATGAAAGGGTATCTGTTCAATATCAGTTTAATTTTCAGCTTAGCTGCTCTATAGTTTTTCAATTCTAGCATCACTTCTAGGAGCATTATAACGAAAGATCAGCGGAGGAAACAAAGTGGGTGGCGAATAATCAAACAATGTGTTGATTTTATTCAGACAAGGGTTGTTTCACTTAGATTCTATTTACCTGAAGCTGTATAATGTTGTCTTGTAAAGAAAATTAAAGATAAATAGTAAAATAATGCTCATTTTTGCCAAGAAACAATTCTTTATAAACTATTAGAGTTAATCTTATTTTTCTGTAGTTCATTTTCATTCTTTGTGGTAATATATACAAATAAGATTTTATTGTTATTTTTAATTGTGCTTTAGGCAGTAATGGAAACACTCATTGCCAATTTTGGCTCCAGAATATGAAAACAATCCTTTATGAGTCTTAACAACACATTTCAATTTGAATCTCCAGTCTGCTTTTCCTCTTGAGTCTCTGTTACTAGTATAATTTGGTACATGTTCTGTCCATTCACATGATATTGCTACATGCCCAACATCAATACTGGTACATATTCAAGTATTGCACCTACAGTTTAGTCTCATTTTGGTGGTTAGGGATTAACATTTTTGAGCTGGTTAAAATAATATTCTTGCTGTCTAAAATCAGTTGGGTAAAAGAGCACTGATGCAAAATCATTTAATACAAATCTATTTAATATAAGATTTAAAAGATAGGTGCCATGACAATTTTTCACATTTATTCACTATGACTTAAAAATAAAAACAGTGGTTTAAGATCACTGCTAACACTTTCATTCCTACTATTATTCTGGTAAAAGACTTAATTTTGTTTAGTTTTTAAGTGAGATAGATCTTGTGGCAAATTCGCATTACCCACCTAATGGAGGTTGTTCATATGTGGGGCTGTTGAGCGGCTGGTGAACGTAGAGATAGTTAGAAATCCCTTGTAGATCTCCAGGCAGCTTAAGTGAACTTAATAACAAGCAAAATAAATAGAAGGCCACGAAATTGATTATCATCTTCTGTACCAACATGCTCAGATTAGGTAAATACTAAGTGAATACCGGAAACCCCAGTGGCATAGTGGTCAAGTGCTGTGTCTACTAACCAAAAGGTTGCCAGTTCCAAATCCACCAGGCACTCTTGGAAACTCTGAGAGGCGATTCTACTCAGTCCTGTAGAGTCACTATGAGTTGGAATTGACTCTACGGCAGTGGGTTTGGTTTCAGTTTTAAGTGGATACTAAAGGAACATTAATAAAGGGCTACTCAGACTAACATGATATACAACTTTGAAGTAAACAGAAAGATGCTCTGATTACCCAGAGCTGTGTCATAACTACTGCATCACAATTAGAATGTAGTCTACCTTTTGTTAAGTATTTATTAGAAATGTGAAAAAAGCATTTTAAAAATTTGCTGTATTATAGATTCCAACTCATAGTGATCCTGTAGGACAGAGTAGACTGTCCCTAAGAGTTCCCAAGGATTGGCTTGTAGATTTGAACTGCCAGCGTTTTTGTTATCAGCCAAATGCCTAACTGCTGGCATCATCAGAACTGAGTAGCACATTTAAAAAGCACCAAAAAACCAAACCAAACCCATTGCCACTGAGTCGGTTCTGACTCACAGTCATAGAACCCTAGAGGACAGAGTCGAACTGCTCAATAGGGTTTCCAAGGAGATCCTGGTGGATTCAAACTGCCACCCTTTCAGTTAGCAGATGCAGCATTTAACCACTATACTGCCAGAGTCGCCTTATAAACCACATAAGAAGAAAACTGGAAAAAAAATTCCAATGACTTTATAGTTGTTATGGATTGATTTGTATTCCCCTCAAAGTTTTTGAAATCTTTATCTTTGTGCCCATGAATGTTACTTTGTCTGGAAATAGGATTTTTTGTTTTTCTATCCTGGGCTAAACAAGATCATACCAGAGCAGGGTGGGTCCTAATCCCTTCTGAGTGCCTTTGAGTTGCTGGCCCATAAGGTTGCCAAGGAGTAGCTAGTGGATTCAAATTGCTGACTTTTTCTTTAGCAACCATAGCCCTTAACCATTATGCCACCAGGGCTCCCAATTCCAATCTCTTCTGATTAGTGTTTTATGGAAGAGAAGGACAGACATGGAAACAGGGAGAAATATCACAGTGAGGTGGGGGGGGGTGATACGTGAAGATATATCTACAGGCAACAAATGCATGTCAAGTATTTCAGGACCCTCTAGAAGCTAGGGCAGAAATGGATCAGTTTCTATCTCAGAGACTTCAGAAGAAACTGACATGGCTAATGCCCTTATTTGGACTTCTAGCCTCCAGAATAGTCTACACCATACATTGGTGCTATTTAAAGTTACCTGCTTTGTGATCTTACATGATGTCAGCCCTAAGAAACTAAAATAACTAGGTGAAATTTGCTGGCAGAGCAGCACAGTTCTCATGTGGCGGGCTCAGGACCTATTTAAACTAGATTTACACTTACCTGAGACAACATAGCTAAGGAGGGGAATAATTGTCAGTGGGAAACAGTGCTGACTAAATAAAATGCAGATGATATGGTGTCTTAGTCATCTAGTGTTGCTGTAACAGAAAAACTATAATAGATGACTTCAGCGAAGAGAAGTTTATTTCCTCACCATGAACTAGGCTAAAAGCACAAATTCTGGGAATCAGCTCCGGGGGTACGCTTTCTCTCTTGGCTAATTTTCTTATCAATCTTACCCCCCAACTTGGAGCTTGCAGGGACCCTGAATCCGAAGCATATGCTATGCTCCTGGCATTGCTTTCTTGGTGGTACGAGGTCTGCCCTCTCTGCTCTTCTCCCTTTCCTTTTTATTTCTTGAGTGATAAGAAGTGGTGCAGGCCACATTCTGGGAAAACTGCGTTCATACCAGATCAAGGATGACCTGGGTAAAGGTGTTCTCTGCTCCAATCCTCTTTAAGAGAGAATTAGAATCACAAAATGGAAGATAACCACACAATAAATAGGACTAACAGAATAGCCAGTTTGAGACATATTTTAGTGGGCACCATTCAATTCATGGCCATAACAATTAGAAATTTAAGTACAGTAATCAATGTTTTTTATCAAGTAAACTGGGTAGAGGGTGTAACAAGGAAAATTGTAAAGCTCTATACTGTGTACAGGAAACCCTGGTAGTGAAAACACAAAACTTACTCTGGACTCAATAGCTAGTTAAATAATCTTATGAAAGCCATTTCCTATGTAGATTTCCACTGTTTACCTATGAAATGAATATGATCTAGATCCCAGATGATCCATAATGTATTTTCCAGTAGAAATACTATTTCAGCATATGAAAAGGCCTATAGATAATCAGAGGAAGCCCTCATAGCATAGTGGTTAAGCGCTACAGCTGCTAACCAAAAGGTCAGCAGTTCAAATTCACCAGGTGCTACTTGGAAACTGTGGGGTAGTTCTACTATGTCTATAGGGTAGCTATGAGTCTGAATTGACTCAATGGCAGTGGTTTTTTTTGGAGGAGGAGGTGTACGGTGCACAAACTGTAGTTTCAGATCCATACAAGAGCCTAAATGTGGATGACTTCCAAACTAACAAGTGAAGTGAAAGACTGGGAAAATCAGTGAAGGAAGGAAATATCTATTCCACTGAAGGCCAAACAGGCCTGACTTTTTAAGTGAAAAAGTAATACCTGTGTTAGGCAACAGTGGAATCCAGTGGCACATGAGGGAAATGCATATTTAAATTAAGGACTACAGCTCATTTTCCCAGTGAAGAATCACAAAAATGTTCTACTGAGTTCCATATTATCAGACAAATGAGAATATCAAGAACACCATCAGCATGATACCCTAGATCATAGGGTAACTATTCTCGATGATGTTCTTACATGTTGCATGTCTTATAAGCAAGGAAACTTTGTTCCAGACTCTCATTTCATGGATGATTTTATAAATAACACCACTGGAAAATAGAGACAATGCTTCCTTTTCAAGAAATTAAGACATTCTATTATAATATTTTAGAATAGAAACGTAATGTCTACCCAGAGCCTGACTCATAGCTGTATTCTGGAAGCAGATGATTGGTACTGCAGATTTCACAGGTCCATAAATGGAAAGCAATTTTGCTCTACAATGGATGTTGTTCTTGTTGGTAGTTGTTGAGTCAATTCACACTCATAGAACCCTGTGTAAAACAGAACAAAACCCTACCACACCCTACACCACCCTCACATTCATTGCCAAGTTTGAGACCATTGTGGCTTTCACAACGTCAGTGTATCCTGCTGACAGTTTTCCTCTTTTTTCACTGATATTCTACCTTGTCAAGCACTGTGTCCTTTGTCAGGAACTGGCCCTTCCTGATAATATATCTAAAGTATGTGACATGAAATCTCTTGATCCTCACTTCCAAGGAGCACTCTAGCTACATTTCTTCCAAGACAGTTTTATTCATTTTTCTGGCAGTGCATGATATAGTTTATATTTTTTTGCCAACACTGTAATTCAAGGACATCAATTCTCCTTGTCTTCTTTATTTATTGTCCAGTTTTTGCATGCCTATGAGTCTACTTAAAATATGAAAGCTACATTCACATACACCTTAGTCTTTGAAGAAATATCTCTTCCACACTTTAAAGACATCCTTTGCAGAAGATTTGCCCAATACAATGCATCCTTTGATTTCTTGACTGCTGCTTCCATGTAAGTTGATTCTGGAATGAAATAAAATGAAATCTTTGACAATTTCATTCTTTTCTCCATTTATCATATCTCTTATTGGTCTAGTCAATTTTTTTATTTTCTTTATGTACAGAAGGTTGTAATCTTTGATCTTCGTCATTAAGTGTTTCAAGTTCTCTTCACTTATAGTAAGCAAAGTTGTGTCATCTGCTTATCACAGGTAGTTAGTGTTCTGCAAATCTTGATGCCGCTTACTCCTTTAATCCCCCTTCTCAGATTATTTGCTAAGCATACAGATTGAGTAAATTTGGTTAAAAGATGGAATCATGACACACACTTTTCCTGATTTTAAACTGTCTGAATGACTGCCTGTGTAGAGATTCCAAATGAGCTAAAGTGCTTGGGAGTTCCCATTCTCGACAATGTTATCCATAACTTGTATTCTCCACAATCGAATGCCTTTGAACAGTCAATAAAATACAGGTAAACATCTTTCTGTTATTTTCCGCTTTCAAGTAAGAGCACCTGACATCAGCAATGGTAATCCTTATTCCATATTCTCTTCTGAATCTGCCTTGAGTATATGGCAGTTTCCTGTTTATGCACTGCCACAAACATTTTTGGATTATCTTCCACAAATTTTACTTGTGTGTAATATTAACGTATTGTTCAATAATTTCCATTCTTTTGGATTCTCATTCTTTGCAATGCATATGAATATGCATTTCTTCCAGTTGCCTAACCAGGTAGCTGTCTTCTAAATTTCTTAGCATAGACAAATGTGTGTTTCCAATATTGTTTCCATTTGCAGAAACATGTCAGCTGACATTCTGTCAGTTCCTGGAACCTTGTTTTTTTGTCACTGCTGTTAGTGCCACTTGGATTTCTTCCTTCAGTATCATTGGTTCTTGATTACATGGTACACCCTGAAATGGTTGAAGGCTAACTAATTCTTTTTGGTACACTGACTCTGTGTATTCTTTCAATCTTTACGGGATGTTTCCTGAGTTGTTCAATATTTTACCCACAACCATAAAAAAACTGTAACCCACTGTAGTCAAGTCGATTCCAACCCCAGTAACTGTATAAGACAGAGTAGAATTGCCCCATAGGTTTTCCAAGGAGTGTGTGGTGTATTTGAACAGCCGGCCTTGCGGTTAGCAGCCTTAGCTCTTACCCACTACATCACTAGGGTTTCCATTTTGCACATAGAATCCTTCAGAATTACAACTAGGGTCTTGAATTTTTTTCTCCTATTCTTTCAGCTTGAAAAATGACTAGTTTGTTTTTCCTTTTTGGTTCTCTAGCTCCAGGACTTTGCACATTTTATTATAATACATTACTTAATCTTTTCCAGCCACCCTTTGAAGGTTTCTGTTCAGCTCTTTGACTTCTACATTTCTTCCAGTCAATTCAACTACTCTCTGTTCAAGGTTCAGAATCTCTTCTGACATCCATTTTGCTCTTTTCTTTCCTTCTTTGTAATGACCTTTTGTTTTCTTCACACATGATGTCCTTGATGTTATCCCACAACCTATCTGGTCATTAGTGTTCAATGTACCAAACCATTTTCCGGATATGGTCTCAAAACTCAGGTGGGATATACTCGAGGTGTTACTTTGTCTCTCATGTATGTGATTCAATTTCCTTCAGCTTCAATTTAAACTTGCAGATAAATTGACGGTCTGTTCTGTAGTTGGTCCATGTCCAGGTTCTGACTCATATTGTCAATTTTATTCCTCTGTTTTCCATCTCGTGAAGTCCATATGTATAGTCACTGTTTAGGTTATTGAAAAGAAGTACTTGCTATGAATATGATGTTGCTCTTGAAAATTCTATCACATGATCTCTGGCATCTTTTCTGTTACCAAAGACTCATCTACTTTGTTCCCAGGTTTCACATTCCTATCACTGATAAATATGGTGTGTTTGATCAATTTCAGATTATAGAAATTTCTAAAATTCCTAAGCTTCCCCATTTTCAGCATTAGTCATTACTGCATAATTGAAATGATAGTTACATTAAATGGTCTTACTTGTAGGCATATGGATATTATCCCATCACTGACAGCATTGTACTTCAGGACAGATCCCGAAAAGTACTTTTTGGAGATGAATATGCCACAATTCCTCTTCAGTTTGTCATTTTTGGCATAGAATACCAAACATTTGTCTAATTCAAAATGTCAGTACTAGTCCATTTCAGCTCACTGATGTTTAGGACACAATCTGCATTATGCTGATGACACAACTTTGCTTGTTGTAAGTGAAAAGGATTTGAAACACTTGCTGATGAAAATCAAAAACTATAGCCTGCAGTATGGGTTGTACCTCAACATCAAGAAAACAAAAATCCAAGGTAGAGTCAAGAAGGTGTACTAGATACATGTCTGCTTAATTCCCTCTGAAAACTAGGGCCTGGATGGATAACTGAATGGAGGTTTCTAGAAATCCACTGAGCCCTAGGGCACAACATATGGCTGTCTGTTTGGACTGCATGCCTCTATTTAGTTTGGTTGTCCATATGCACACTGTGTCCACTAGTGTCAAGTTGTTTCCAACCCATAAGGACCCCACAGGACAGAGCAGAACTGCAAAATAGGCTTTGCAAGAGTATAACCTTTACAAAAGAACACTGCTATATTTTTTTTCCTATTGAGCCACTGGTGATTAGAAGCTGTTAATCACTACGCCACCAGGGTTCCTTTAGGTAATGCACACAGGGCTTTAATCAATAGATAGCATCTTGAAATGTCTTCTTGAATGAACTACTTAACTACAGTTAAGAAAAACGTGTAAAAGAGGTTTCTTATTTGACTAGTGTCTTAGTTATCTAGTGTTCCTATAACAGAAATATGATAAGTGTATGGCTTTAACAAACAGAAATTTATTCTCTCAGACTGCAGGAGGCTAGAAATTCAAATTTAGGATACCAGCTCCAGGGCAAAACCTTCTCTCTGTTGTCTTCAGAAAAAGGGCTTTGCTATCATTCTTACCCTCATCTAGAAGCTTCTCAGCACAGAGATCCCAGGTTCAGAGGACACGCTGTGCTTCTGACACTATTTTCTTGGAGTTATATAATATCTATGTCTCTCTCTGCTCATTCCTCTCTTTTATATCTCAAAAAGATTGACTCAGGGTATAATCTAATCTTGTAGATTGAGTCCTGTCTCATTAACATAACTATTTCTAATTCTGCCCTGTAAACATCATTGAGGTATGATTTACAATACACAGGAAAAATCACATCTGATAAAAAAATGATAGATAATCACGCAGTAATGGGAATCATGGCCTAGCCAAGTTGACACATCTTTTTGGGAGACACAATTCAATCCATAACAGTTAAGGGAAGTAAAGGAAATACCTCATGACAAACAATGTCCTCAAATCAACCACATGAAATAATGTATTATAATCTCTGCTTTGTTGTTGTTAGGTGCCATTGAATTGGTTAGAACTGATAGTAACTCAATGCACAATAGAACAAAAAACTGCCCAGCCCTGTGCCATGCCCACAATCGTTTTTATGCTTAAGGCTACTGTTGAGCCACTGTGTCAATTCATCTAGTTAAGGGCTTCCTGTTTTTTGCTGACCCTCCACTCTATCAAGCATGATGTTCTTCTCTGGGGATTGATTACTCCTGACACTGTCTAAAATATGTGAGAGATAATCTTGCTATCTTTGATTCCAAGGAACACTCTCGTTATACTACTTCATGGATGTTTATTCTTTTTTCAGTCCATGGTACGTTCAATATTCTTCTCCAACACTACCATTCAAAGGCATAAATTCTTCTTCTGTCTTTCTTATTTATTGTCCAGCTTTCACATGCATATGATGGGATTGAAAATACTATGAATTGAGTCAGGCACACCTTAGTCTTTAAGGTGACATCTTTACTTTTCAATAATTTAAAGAGGTCCTTTGAAGCAGATTTTTCCCAGTGCAATGCATCTTTTGATTTATTGACTGCTGCTTCTGTGGGTATTGACTCAAATTTACAGATGAAAAATAGTCCCAGAGAGCTGAGGAGATGTATCACAGCCCACATAGCCTTTACTTAACCTTGTATAATGAACACCGTCCACTAGCTATTGCCTAAAGATTCTGGAACAAAGTTCTACCTTTCTATTCCTCCATATGTTTTAGGGCTCATGTATCTGCTTTACAAGTTTTATTTTCCAATGAACAATTCAAGGAAGAGAAATCTGGGTTATCTTCCATTTATTAAACTGGCTCTTTTGACAACATTTGCCTCATTCAGTTCTGAGTTTTTGTAATCATTAGTCTTTAGTGCCTTAGGCCAGTAAAAATTCTTCCTTGAAAACAAGATGTGCATTTTGACAGATTATAAGGATTTTGGAGAAAGCACACACACACTCACACACAAAACAGCAACACAGTGCTCTTATAATAACTAAACTATAGGAATATATGGAACTCATGATCTCTTCTCCCATCATTCATCTTTATTAAATGCAATTTGCCCAGATCACTCTACTTACATAACGCAATCCGAATACAAATTCCAACGAAATTTTTTAATGAGATGGAGAAACAAATTATCAGCTTTATTCGGAAAGGGAAGAAACCCTAAATAAGTAAAATACTACTGAAAAAGAAGAACATGCTGGGAGGCCTCTCACTACCTGACTTTAAAACCTGTTACACTGCCACAGTAGTCAAAACAGCCTGGTATTGGTACAAAAAGAGACACATAGACCAATGGAACAAAGTAGAGACCCCAGAGATGCCACCATCCTCTTATGAACAGCTGATATTTGAAAAAGGTCCTAAGAATTTGAACTGGGTAAGAACAGTCTCTTTAACAAATGGTGCTGGCATAATTGGAAATCCATCTGCAAAAAATTGAAACAAGACCCATATCTCACACCTTATACAAAAATCAACTCAAATTGGATAAAAGACCTGAATATAAAAACTAAAACGATAAAGCTCATCCAAGATAAGATAGGGTCAACAACGGATGTTTTAATCTGCAATATAGACAGACTTCAAAATCTGACAAACAAAAAACATTCATCAGAAGAGAAAATAGATAAAGGGGAATTAATAAGAATCAAACACTTCTGCTCATCCAAAGACTTCCTCAAAAGAATTAAAAGACCACCTACAGAATGGGAAAAAATGTTTGGCAACTCTATGTCAGACCAATGCCTGATTTCCATAATCTACAAGGTTCTACAAAATATCAATAAGAAAAAGACAAATCATCCAATTAAGTGATAGGCAAAGAAGATGGACAGACATTTCTCTAAAGAGGAGATCCAGGCAGCCAAAAAACACATACAGACATGTTCATAATCATTAATTATTAAAGAAATTCAAATCAAAACGACAATGAGATACTACCTTACCCCAGCGAGATCGGCCATGATCCAAAAAACGCAAAACAATAAATGTTGGAGAGGCTGTGGAGAGATTGTAACTCTCCTTCACTGTTGGTGGGATTGCAGAATGGTGCAACCTCTTTGGAAAGCAATTTGGCATTACCTTAAAATAATGGATACAGATATACCATTTGACCCAGTTATTCCTCTGCTCGGAATATATCCTACAAAATCAAGGCCATTCACACCAACTGCTACATGCACACGAATACTCATTGCAGCGCAGTCCACGATAGCAAAAAGTTGGAATCAACCCAAATGCCCAACAACAGAAGAGTGGATAGGTAAACTTTGGTATATGTACTCCATGGAGTACTATACAATGATAAAGAACAACGATGATAGCGGGAAACATCTCTCAGTTTGGTCTCAACTGGAGGACATTATATTGAGTGAAACCAGTCAGCGACAGAAGGACAATTATTTTATGAGACTCCTAAGACACAAACTTAAAACCATACTCATACATAATAGAAAAGACTCTTTGACAGCTACAAGGGTGGGGAAGGTGGGAGGGCGGGAAGGCAAGGGTCGAGGATTTAGCTTAGTTAATTGTTAGAAATTTGGTAGGGTGAAATTGGTGACAATTCACATTAGTAAGAAGATCAATATTAATGAGACTTCGACACAACTTGTGTACTCCTCCTTTCTTAACCCAATATTGTAAGCACAGAGTATGTACACTTTCGGTTATTTTTAATTTAATAAAAAATAAATAAATAAAGAGAAAAAAAATGCAATTGCTTGCCATGACAGGCACTGAAGTACTTCTCACAAAGTTATTATTCATTTGTTCTGGGTGACAATAAGATAACCAAAGTTGCATGTATAAATTTAAACAACATCAGTGAGTTAGTCCTGTTGTTTGGAACCTGTTTACTGGCCTTTCTAAAACTGATGTGACTTAGGCTGAGTTCTCCAGAGATGCACTGGTTTTACTTCACTGGAGAACCCAGTCCTCTCTCTCTCTCTCTCTCTCTCTCTGTGTGTGTCTCTCTCTGTGTCTCTCTGTGTCTCTGTCTCTCTCTCTCACACACACACACGGAGGTCATGTGGCCTTTTCTGTCTCTTGGGCTCATATTGTCCTTACGTCTTGAATGTCTTCATTCTCCTTTGTTCCAACCAAGGTGGCAACAATTCATACTTGTAAGATGGCTGCTTGCTGGCTTTGAAGATCCCAGATGCCGCTCTTCAAAATGGGATGCGTTTAGCCTTTGGTTTTGTTCAGTTCTTCTGACTTCCCCTGTATTGTGTTCTATTCTTCCCTTTACCTAAAATAATTCTTGTATACTGTCTAGTTAGCGGATGTCCATTATCCTCTCTCCCCTCGTGACCATTAAAGACTGTTTTCTTCTGTGTTTAAACAATTATGATTATTATTTCACAAAATATTTATCCTTTTGCTACTAATTTCACTTAGCATAATGCTTTCCAGATTCCTCTGTGGTTTGACATGTTTCACAAATTCATTGTTCTTCATCATTGCTAAGTATTTCATCTGTGAATATAACATAATTTTTTTATCCATTCATTGATCACACAAGTAAAATTTCACTAAATATCATTCAAGAGCAGCTGCAGCAGTCTGTTTCTGGCTAACTGCCAAAATTCAGGTTGGATTCAGAAGAGGATGTGGAACCAGGGATATCATTGCTGGTGGCAGATAGATCTTGGCTGAAGGCAGAGAATACCAGAAAGATATTTGCTTTTTATCAGCTATGCAAAGGAATTCAATTGTGTGGATTATAACAAATTGTGGATAACAGTTAGGAGAACAGGAATTTCAGAATACATAACTGTGCTCTAGAAGAAGCTGTACATAGATCAAGGTGCTGACATTCAAGCAGAATAAGGGACACTGCATGGTTTAAAGTCTGAAAAGGTGTGCATCACATTTGTACCATTCAAACTGTGTGCTGAGGACATAGTCTGACAAGCTGGACTATATGCAGAAGACCAGGGCATCAGGATTGGAGGAAGATTTACTATTATGCAGACGACACAGTCTTGCTTGCTGGGAGTGAAGAGAACTTGAAATACTTAATTATGGAGATCAAATACCACAACCTTCAATACAGACTATGCCTGAATATAAAGAAAACAAGTATTCTCACAAATGGACCAATGAGCAACATCATGATAAACACAGAAAAGATTTACGTTGTCAAGAATTTCATTTTACTTGAATCTACAATCAACACACAGGAAAGCAGCAAATAAGAAATCAAAAGATGTATTGCATTGAGAAAATCTGCTGCAAAAGACTGCTCACTTTAAAACGTTTAAAAGCAAAGACATCACTATGAAGAATAAGGTATACGTAACTCAAGCTGTGGTATTGTCAATCACATTTTATGCATGCGAAAGCTGGACAACGAATACAGAAGATCAAAGAAGAATTGAATCATGGTGTTGGCAAAGAATAGTGAATGTATCGTGGACTGCCAAAGGAATGAATAGATTTGTTTTGGAAGAAATACAGCCAGAGTGCTTCTTAGAAGTCAGGATGGTGAGAATACATGTTACGTATTTTGGACATGTTGCCTCGACAGATTGTCCCTAGAGAAGGACATAATACTTGGTAAAGTAGAGGGTCGGTGAACAAGAGGCAGACCCTCTAACAAGATGGATTCACATAGTGGTTGCAACAATGGGCTAAATCATAACAATAGTTGTGGACATGGCATGGAACCAGGCAATGTTTTGATCCACTGTCAGTGAGGTTGCTATGAGTCGCAACCTACTAGACAGCTCCTAAAAACAACATTCTTCCTCTGACGGGCAGCCGGAATGATTTTATCTTTTTGGTCTTCTGGATACTGCTGCAGTGATCAGTGAGGTGCACATGAGGACTGCCAATTAAGTTTGTGAAATCATCTTAGAAAAAGTGCTACATACCTCATTGCTGAATATCACTATAGTCACCTTTGAAGTACTCCCCTTCGTAAGCTTATTCACTGATGTCAGCATCTAGTCCACCTTTCTTTGCTACCCTTATAATTGGGTTATTTATCTTTTTGTTTTTGAGGTTTTTCTGATCAGCTTTGTCATTACCAAATTTTTTTCTGAGTCTGTAGGTTGTCTTTCTATGCTTTTGGTGAAGTCTTTGGATGAACATAAGTGTTAGATTTTTAGTTACTGTCAGTCGCCTGTTTTCTCTTCTGGTGTCTGTGCCTTGTTATTAATGTTTTGTGTTCTGTTTATGGGGTGTATTAAGGCTCCCAGTGTTGTCCCTATTTTATCTTCCAAGATCCTTACCATTTTCATTTTGTGTTTAGGTCTTTAATCTATTTTGATTTAGTTTTTGTGCATGGTGTGTAGTATGGGATTTATTTTTTTCTCAGCTCAATATCCAATTATGTCAACACCATTCACTAAAGGGACTGTCATTTCTCCAATTAACCTGCTTGGGGCCTTTGTTAAATACAAGCTGATTATAAGCAGAAGGTTTCATGCTTAGATTCTCAGTTCTGTTCCATTGGTCTGTATCTCTGTTGGTGTACCAGTATCAGGCTATTTGGACTACCCTGTCAGTATAATAGTTTCTAACGTTAAGTAGTGTGAAGTCTTCTACTTTGTTCCTCTTCTTCAGTAATGCTTTGCTCATTCAAGGACCATTCACTTTCCCTATGAAGTTGGTGATTTGTTTGTCCCACTAGTCAAAAAATATCGTTGGAATTTTTATCAGGATTACCTTGTATCTATAGATTAGTTTGGATAGAAGGGATATTTTCACAATGTTGAGTCTTCCAATCCGTGAGTAAGGTATATTTATCTGCTCATTTAGGTCTCTTTTGGTTTATTGTAGTAATGTCTTAATAGTTTTCTTTTTATGAGTATTTACTTCTCTGCTTAGATTGATTCCTAATTATTTTATCTTCTTTGGGACTATTATAAGTGGTATTGATTTAGTGATTTTCTTATCTATATTCATTTACTTGGTGTACAGCATTCCAGCTGCTTTTTGCATGTGTATCTTCTATCCCGATGTTTGGCTGAATTCTGGTATTAGCTTTAGGAATTTTTTGTGTGTATTCTTTAGGGTTTTCTGTGTATGAAATCATATCATCTACAAATAGATATATTTTTACTTCTTACTCACCACTTTGAATGTCCTTTATTTCTTTTTATAGCTTTGTTTCTCTGACTAGAATCTCTGCATAATGTTGACGAAAAGTGGTGACAAAGGGTATTCTTGCCTGGTTCCCTTTCTCAAGGGAAATGTTTTCAGATTCTCTTCAGTTTAGGGTGATGTTGGTTGTTAGCTTTGTATGCCATTTAATATGTTGCGGAACTTCCTTTCTATTCTTATTTTTCTTCTGATAGTTTTTAATATGAATGAGTGTTGGACTTTGTCAAATGGCTTTTCTGTATCAGTTGATAAAATCAAGTGGTTCTTGTCTGTTATTTTATTTATTTACTTGGTTACATTGTTTGTTTTTCTAATGTTGAACCAGCCCTGAATCCCTAGTAGGAATCCCTCTTAGTCATGGTGAATTATTTTTTTTAATATGTTGTTGAATTCTGTTGGCTAGAATTTTGTTCAGGATTTTATGTTTAAGTTTATGTGAGATATTGGTCTGTAGTTTTCCTGTCTGTACCTGTTTTTTGCTATCAGGGTTACGCTGGCTTCATAGAATAAATCTGTGAGTATTTCTTCCTTTTCTGAAATACCTTTAGTAATTTTGGTATTAACTTTTTTTCTAACAGTTTGGTAGGATTCTCCAGTGAAGCTGTCAGGGCCAGGACTTTTTTTTTGTGGTGGGAGGGTAGGTTTTAATTATCTTTTACAAACTTTTCTTTTGCTATGAGTTGTTTCAGTTGTTCTACCTGTATTTGTGTTAAGTAGGTAGATAGTGTTATTCTATAAAATTGTCTATTTCCCCTACATTTTCTAATTTGTTACAGTACAATTTTGTGTCTTACTCTGTTATGATTTTTTAAATTTCAGTTGAGTCTCTTGTTATACTGCCCTTAATTTCTTGTGCTGGTTATTTGCTTCTTCTCCTGTTTTTCTTCTCTAAGTTTGGCCAGTGGGTTACTGATTTTGTTGACTTTTCAAAGAACTGACTTTTGGTCTTGCTAACTCAATCATTTGTCTATTCTAGACTTCATTTAGTTCTTCTTTAATTGTTATTGTTTATCTTCTTGTGACTAAGGGATTCTTTTGCTACTCTCTTTGTATTTGTTCAAGTTGTAGGGTTAAAGATTTGATTTGGGCCCTATTTTCTTTTTGGTTATATGTATTATTTTGAGACAAATTGCTTTGAGCACTGTTTTTTTGTGTGTCTGAAAGCATCTGGTAAGACATGTTTTCATTGTTATTTGAGTCTGTGAACTTCTTTATTCTGTCCTTGTTTTCTTCTATGCCCCAGTACTTTTTAAGGAAGTTGCTGTTCAGTTTTCATGTGTGTGTGTGTGTGTGTGTGTGTGTGTGTGTGTGTTCTCCTTGGATTTTGTGTTATTGGTTTTTACTTTTGTGTCTTTATGATTAGAAAGGACATTTCGTAGTATTTCAATGCTTCACATTCTGTGAAGTCTTGCTTTATGGCTTAATATGTGTAGTATTCTGGAGGATGTAATGTGCATTATAAAATAAAGTATACTTAGCTGCTATTTGATGAAATGTTCTTTGTATGTCTTACATCTTCCTTGTCTTTATTGAACTTTTTTGGACGTTCTGTCCTTCTCTGAATTTCCTACTATATTTGTGGAGCTTTCTGTTTTTCCTTTCCAAGTTCTTAGAGTATTTTATACATATGTAGGAACCTGTCATTGGAAGCCTAAATATTTAATATAGTTATGTTTTCCTGGCATATTGATCTTCTAGTCACTATATAGTGTCCTTCCCTAACCATTTTACTGTAAGTTTATTTTGGCAGACATTAATGTTGCCATACCTGCTCTTCACTGAATATTGTTTGCTCAATTTTATTCCCATACTTTGAGTTTCTTTGTGTCTTTAAGTCTAAGGTATATCTCTGTTCTGGCACTTTCTCTTTAGTGATGCATTTATCCTATTTAAATTCAGGAGGAGTACACAAGTTGTGTCAAAGTCCCATTAATATTGATCTTCTTACGAATGTGTATGGTCACCAATCTCGCCCAACAAAATTTCTAACAACTATTTAATCTAAACCTTCACCCCTTGCCCTCCCACCCACCCACCCTCCTCACCCTTGTAGCCATCAAAGAGTCTTTTCTATTATGCATGAGTATGCTTTTAAGTTTTTATTGTAGGGGGCTCATATATTAATTGTCCTTCTGTTGCTGACTAATTTCATTCAACACAACGTCCTCCAGGTGAGACCAAATTGAGAGATGTTTCCCGCTATCATTGTTGTTCTTTATAAGTGCATAGTACTCCATAGAGTATATGTACTAAAGTTTACCAATCCATTCTTCTGTTGTTGAGCATCTGGGTTGATTCCAACTTTTTGCTACCGTGGACTGCGCTGCAATGAACATTCATGTGCATGTGTCAGATGGTGTGAATGACCTTGATTTTGTAGGATATATTCCGAGCAGAGGAATTACTGGGTTAAATGGTATATCTATAATCATTATTTTAAGGTAACGTCAAATTGCTTTCCAAAGAGGTTGCACCATTCTGCAATCCCATCAACAGTGAAGGAGAGTTACAATCTCTTCACAACCTCTCCAGCATTTAGTGTTTTCTGTTTTTTGGATCATGGCCAATCTTGTTGGGGTGAGATGGTATCTCATTGTCATTTTGATTTGAATTTCTTTAATAATTAATGATCATGAACATGTCTGCATGTGTTTTTTGGCTGCCTGGATATCCTCTTTAGAGAAGTATCTGTCCATCTCCTTTGCCCATCGCTTAATTGGATAATTTGTCTTTTTCTTATTGATATTTTGTAGAACCTTATAGATTATGGAAATCAGATGTCTGACATAGAGTTGCCAAATACTTTTTCCCATTCTGTAAGTGGTGTGTTAATACTTTTGATGAAGTCTTTGGATGAGTAGAAGTGTTTGATTCTTATTAATTCCCCTTTATCTATTTTCTCTTCTGATGAATGTGTTTTGTTTGTCAGATTTTGAAGTCTGTCTATATTGCAGATTAAAACATCCATTGTTGACCCTATCTTATCTTGGATGAGCTTTATCATTTTAGTTTTTATATTCAGGTCTTTTATCCAATTTGAGTTGATTTTTGTATAAGGTGTGAGATATGGGTCTTGTTTCAATTTTTTGCAGATGGATATCCAGCTATGCCAGCACCATTTGCTAAAGAGACTGTTCTTACCCCAGTTCAAACTCTTAGGACCTTTTTCAAATATCAGCTGTTCATAAGAGGATGGTGGCATCTCAGGGGTCTCTACTTTGTTCCATCGGTCTATATGTCTCTTTTTGTACCGATACCAGGCTGTTTTGACTACTGTGGCAGTGTAACAGGTTTTAAAGTCAGGTAGTGAGAGGCCTCCTAGCATGTTCTTCTTTTTCAGTAGTGTTTTACTTATTCAGGGTTTCTTCCCTTTCCGAATAAAGCTGATAATTTGTTTCTCCATCTCATTAAAAAATGTCGTTGGAATTTGTATTCGGATTGCATTATGTAAGTAGAGTGCTTTGGGCAGAAAAGACATTTTCACAATATTGAATCTTCCTGTCCATGAGCAGATTATTCCACTTCTGTAAGTCTCTCCTAGTTTCTTGAAGCAAGGTCTTGAAGTTTTCTCTGTAAAGATCTCTTATTTCTCTAATTAGATTTATTCCTAGGTGTTTTAACTTCTTGGGGGCTATAGTAAATGGAAATGATTTGGTGATTTCTTCATTAATAATTTCATTGTTGGTATAAAAGAATCCTACTGATTTAGTTTTGTTTATCTTGTATCCCAATACTTTCCCGAATTCTTCTATTAGCTTTCATAGATTACTTATGGATTTCTTTGGATTCTCTATATAAACAATCATATCATCTGCAAAGAAGGAAATCTTTACTTCTTCAGTGCCAATACGGATGCCTTTTATTGCTTTGCCTTGTCTAATTACTCTGGCTAGAACTTCTAGCACAATGTTGAATAGAAGTGGCGAGAGCAGGCATCCTTGTCTAGTTCCCGTTCTCGAGGGGAATTTTCTCAGTCTTTCACCATTCAATATTGAGGAATTTCTCTTTTATTCGTATTTTTCTGAGAGTTTTAAGCATGAATGGATGTTGAACTTTGTCAAATGCCTTTTCTGCATCAATTGACAAAATCAGGTGATTTTTATCTTTTGTTTTATTAATATAGTTGACTACATTAATTGTTTTTCTGATGTTGAACCATCCTTGCATCTCCCGAATGAAACCAACTTGATAATGATGAATTATGTTTTTTATATGCTGTTGAATTCTATTGGGTAGAATTTTGTTGAAGATTTTTGCATCTAGATTCATGAGTGATACTTGTCTGTAATTTTCTTTTTTTGTGGGATCTTTCCCTGTTTTGGGTCTGTTTTTCTAAATTTAAACCAAGTTTTAATTTCTTTTTATTGCCCTGACTTCCTCTCCATATGAAAAACATGTGACTATATTTTGTAGTCTCTCTTTTTTGCTAAAATGTCATCTTTTAATAACTACATCTCTGTTTCCCTGTTTTCAGTATTTTGTCTTTGATTTATTTTTGTGATTTCCTTTCTGGTTTGATATCTGGTGTTTTTGTCCTGTGTACTAATCTTGGGTTGTTATTACCTGATGTTATTCATTTTCTAGGAGTAGGAATTCCTTCACTGTTTCCTGTAATTTTGTTTGTTACTTTTACAAATTCCCTAAACTGGTCTTTATTTGGAAATATCCTACTGTCAATATCATATCTGAGAGTTCTATTGGATATACAAATTTTGACTGACATTTTTCTCTTCAAGTCTTCTCATTGCCTTTTTGCCTGCATGGCCTCTGTTGAATAATCAGAGCTTAGTTTAATTGACTCTCCTTTGTAGGTTACTTTTTGTTCATCCCTAGTTGTTCTTACAATTCTCTCCTTGGCTTTGGCAACTTTGATTCTTGGTGATTATCTTTTATGATTTACTTTGTGTGGAGTTTGACAAGTATCTTGGATAACTTCTCATCTTTCATGATGTCAAGGAAGTTTTCTCCCAACAAGTCTTTAATGGTTCTCTATGTGTTTTCTGTTATTTTCCTCTGTTCTTACATTCCAGTCACTCATAGCTTGTGTTTGGAGAGTCCCACATGATCCTCAGGTTTTCTTCATTTTTTAAAATTCTTTTATCTGATTTTTCCCCAAATATAGTGGTGTCAACTGTTTTATCTTCAATCTCACTAATTCAGCTTTCTATTGCCTCAATCCTGCTCCTTTGACTTCCTATCAAGTTGCCTAATTCTGAAATTTTATTGTTAATCTTACAGATTTTTATTTGCTGTCTGTTTATAGATTCTTACAGGTTGTTCAATTTGTCATTATGCTGTGTTCCAAACTTTTTAATTTCATTAATTGCTGTGTCTGTGTATTTTTCACCTTGTTTTGCCTCATCTCTTGAAGAGTTCTTTATATTGATTTTTGTATTTTATACATCTGGAAGTTCCCAGAAGTTCTCTTCATCTAGAATATTTCTTGATTTTTTGTTTTGGGAGATTTCTGATGCCATTGTGGTCTGCCTGTTTAAGTGATTGATATTGATTGTTGTCTCTGAGCTATTAATATGTTATTTTATTTATTTATTTTGTGCTTCTCATTATGTCCTAGATTTTTTTTTTAATTCCCAAATAGTCTGGTCACGTGGCTTACTTTGCTTATTGGTACTTTTGAAGCTCCAATGTCTTTTCTCCATGCCATTAGAACTACTACTAGGCATATGACACCAGGAGTTTATTTACTTTTCTTGTGTGGATTCATTTTAGGTATCCAGGTAGTCAGTCACCCAGTGTATAGTATAGGCTCTCTTCTATGATCCTATACGAACATGGATGATTTGTATAGGTACCATATTTGGGTGAATGCACTGAGCGAGACAGTGTCTGACAACTACGCCTGAGCATCCTTAAGAAAAGCAAGTCTCTTTTTCCTAGAGTGCATACATAGGTGGGAAGGTTTTGTAGACAGATCGTGGATGTTCAGTGATGTTGGCTAGAAGGACCATGAGGCACCACTTTTTCTTGGACCCATGTTTTGGGTATCTAGATGATGTAGGTGGGGTCACCAGTCCTCAGGCCACTGATGTGGGTAAGGACCTGCTTAATAGGCAGCATGGTGTCGAAAGACAGGAAGCTTCCTTTTCACTATTTATCTGAAACAGCAGAAGTAAGTTTCAGGTACTTGCTTTCTTGCACTGTGCTAATGAAGCCTATGCTGTTTTAGTGGGCCCATACACAGGTCTATGTAGGAGTGAAAGGTAATCAATTCCATGGACCCTTTAATTCTGTGCCTAAGCAAAGGAACTGTTTCTGTCCTGAGTTCCTGGCTTCAGGGAGTCAAGAAATTATTTTTTTCCCTGTTTGTTAATTTGTTCCCTTTCCAAGGTTGAGAGAATGGCTTAGGGCATATAAAGGGTCCTACTTCCAGCCAAGGGGTGCGTCAGTCTCTGGAGCCAGCTTGCATCCAGTGCAGAGCAGGATGAGGGCTGGTAAAAAATAAAAGTTTATTCCAAAGGAGTTTTTGGATCAGTGTGTTGTACATTAGGTACAAGTTACTTACCTTTTGTTGACTGAGTGCTACTTTTCACTGATTCTGGAGACATGAGTAGACTTTTTGCCAATCAGTCTCTCGCCATGTGGAAAATATGTTCTGCATGCCAGAGCTTGATTCACCATGCTCACACCAGCAGATCTCCTGCTGGGTGCTTATTCTCACCAGATCAGATCTGGCTACTCCTTGCTGCTTTTGAGCCTTCTGTCTCTTCTGTCTTCTGGGCCTTCTCTCTCTGCAGCTCAGTCCTATTCCTTATCTTTCTTTTGGATGTTCAGGGCTCCAAGAATGTCTTATATCATGGACTCCTTTGTTTTGTTGAGTCACTTGGCTCTTTTGGCTTGTTGAAAGAGGGATCACAAGAAGTATCTGACTACTCAGCCATTTGGGCCTCACCCTTGACCCACCCTTTGAAATCATCTGTTCATTTCATTACTTATTCTGTTGGCTACTCTATGTGCATGTACAAATTAACACACATATCACAATTATATCATATGAAAAGTTATTTGAAATTTATTCTGTTACACTTAGAAACAATTCTAGAGAAAATTATAAATATTTTTTCAGAGATAACTATTTATCTCGGTACCAAGTTCAAATTTGTATATGAGTGCACCTTATATGCATATGACTAGATTTCATGGAATGTATTTTTATGGCATACCAGTGGCATGCAGACATGTGAAACATACAAAAATATTTGAAGGGTTTTATTTTCTAAGTTTGTATATCATTAATTAGGCAGTGAGGTAGATAGGCAGATAAGATGGATGGATGGATGCCCTTGAGTATACTTCAACTCGTGATGACCTTCCAGAGATTAGTGACCCTCTATACATTGAAGCTCTTGCAGTACAGTGGTTGAGAGCTCAACTGCTATCTAAAATTTAGCAGTTCAAATTCACCAGTTGCTCCTAGAATGTCCTACAGGGATGTTCCACTCTGTTCTGTAAACTCAGTATAACTCTGAATTAACTGGACAGCATGATTTTTTTATTCTTATGTAAATTGGAAAAAAAATCTGGTTCTGCATTTTCCTTATGTTCATTGACATGTTCAAATCCATTGTTATGGCAGCTGTGATAATCTGCCTCACTAAAGGTCTACCTGTTCCTCACTGGCCTTCTACTTCACTGAACTTGATGTTTTCATTTAGTTATTTATCCATCTTTCCGATGTATCAACAGCGAGTATGTCAACCAATGTTTTTAGAGGTAAACTTCTAGGCCTTTCTTCTTAATTAGTCTTAGTCTTGAAACTCCACCAAAACCTGTCAAAATGGGTGAACATTCTGGTATTTGAAATATTGATGACATAGCTTCCAGTATCACATAAGCATGAAACCACCACAGGATTGACAGATGGGTGGCAACAAATATCATTAGTATAATAAAAGTTATTTTAAGAGATCCACTTAATAAATATATTCTAAACATTTGCATTCACCCTATGTCCACTGTACATTTGGTTGCTTTACAATGCAAATCTGTATTTTCCTGAGTACTCATGGTAAGAAGCATTTTCTCAGTTTATTTTTTTCTTCCCAATAAGGTGAAAACATGAGAACTATTGCATGTTATTTTTCTTGCTTTGTGGAGCAATTGCTATTAATAACATACTTGGGTGATGACTAAGATAGTAATAATAATTGCTATTGTTAGTGCAATGCTTTCATTCTGCCAGGGATTAAGCTGACTATCACAGAATGTTTTCATTGTTCCCCAATGATCCAAGCACTGTAATCGTTGCTTCCTACAAATAAGAGAACTAAAGCTAAGAGATCATAAGTAGTTTTCTCATAGTACTCAGAGCTGATTATCGGGGGTATAGGCAGCAGCACTTATCTGGTGCAGTGAATCCTCAGAGTCTGACCACTTCTGCATCTACCACTCACACAGAGAATGAAACAGAAGAGAAGCCCCTGTTTGGCTAAGCAAAGTAATCTCAAACTGTGATGGTGCAAATAATTTTTAAGGAATACATTCCTTCATAGTGACTTTCATTTTTTTTAAACAAGTGTTGCATTTGTGCTAAAGACTGCCATTTATTTTTTTAAATGTTGTTACTTTTTTTAGTACGAATTAACAGCATGACACACCAATACCATGTAATTACTTGATAATGAGCTGTAATAAAAAATAGTCCCTCAAAGAGCAAACTGAATATTCATTAGAAAAAGTGATCACTATTCATCACATTAATCATTTCAATTAAAATGCACAAAATGCATTTTATGTGAATCTGGGGATTATATTAGTTTTTGTGTTTGTAAAGGTTCTGATTATCTGGATCTTTAAAATTTTATTTTATTATCTTGGTGAAAATATACACATCAAAACATGCTTCCAGTTGGTGAATAGTGTCTGGTGTCTTAAAACCTTGTGAATGACTGTTTGAGATACAATATTCAGTGGCATTTGTTCTATAACTTGTTCTTTGTATTGTGTCAACATTTTATTTATTTCTTCTTTAGTTGTTCAACTGCTTTTAATTTAGACTCAGTCGGATCTCAACGGCACTTGGCTTGGCTGGCCCTCATATAGGTAATTTTTTAAGGCCTGGCATTTAAGGGTGGCATTTTTTACTTTTTGACCAAATTATTATGTTTTTGTTTGTTTATTAAAGATGACTTTAGTCGGTAGATTCATTTCAAGATTTGAAGAGTATCCCAGGGTGATAGTGTCAGGGTTCCTCCAAACACAGGGGATTCAATAAGCCCAAATTTATTGGGAATTTGAAGTTCTGTTCCACATTTTTTTCTTTTTCTGTCAAGATGCATTTGCTTTTTTCTTGATCAAAATGTGTCATACTATTATCTGAACATCACTGTAGTTATCCTGGTCTCTTGTTAGAGGAAGTAGTGTTTCATAGAGGTTTTTGGTATCATAGTTCAGTTACTTCTCTAATTATTCGGTTTCCTTCTTCCTCTAATGCTCAAGATGAATAGAAAGAAGTTATTGTATCTCAAAGGGTCATTCACAAGTTTTTAAGACACCAGATACTATTCACAAACTGGAGATAGAAGTGAATCTTTAAAAATAATATTATACCAGTTACACTAGATTTTCCCATAAGTCACTAATCTGAATTCTACAAATTAAGAAAAAAAAAAAAAAAAAAAAAACTACTCCCGAGAAGGGTTTTGTTATGTCTAAACAGTATTAGCAGCTGTAGAAATCTTTGATCGAAATGTTCACTAACAGTAAGCGGGCATCATCCAGTTTTTCTGGTCTCATAGCAAAGATGGTAGTTCACAGAGGCAAGTAACTGCACATTGTGTAGACTCCACCTACTGCTGATTTTTTTTTCTATTGTTCCAGACAAATAGAGGTCAATTGTTGAGCTTTTGATGATTACTTGCAAGCATTATGCAATGAACTATAAGGTAGAAGACAGGATAAAATACTTTATTAGGCCAGTTAACTGGTGTCATGCATTGAATTGTGTCCCCCCAAAAAATATACATAGAAATTAGGCTAGGTTGTGATTGCCAGTATTGTGTGATTGCCCTCCATTTTGTGATTTTCCTGTGCTGTTCGTTGAAGATTAGAGTGAGACAATATATTCTTTCTGAAGACCATCTCTCTGTTCCATTGTAAAGGGGATTCAATAAGCCCAAATTTATTGGGAATTTGAAGTTCTGTTCCACATTTTTGTCCTTTTATCCTACAAGGGATAAAAGGAAAGGGAAGCAAGCAGAGAGTTGGGAACCTCACACCATCAAGAAAGAAGCACCAGAAGAGGGTTGTTAGATTGTATTACATGCCACTAAACAGGAAACTACCTCTCTCTGGTGAAGCAGCATGCACTGAGGCCTGCTCCTGCTGACTCACTGCTTAGGCAGACTGCAGGTACTGATGCTATCTTTGTTATCTGGGAAGTAGGGGAAGGGCATGTGCCAGCAGATATGCTGAACTGCAGTGCTAAAGTAAGCAGCATATAGCACAGGAGAGAGACAGTATGTAGAATAGCCACATTGTGAGAGCCTAGCTGGTGACTGAGGGCACACTGTCCCTCCACCATCTCTATTCTGAGCTGCACCATAGATTCTGCAGTTTTGTATCAGGAAGGGCAGCTCAGCTGGGATGCTATCTTGGTTGGCTGGGAGGCAAAGCCACTCAACCTGAGGACTCAGCAGGGGTTAATTCCCAAGCTGAGAAGCAATTCCAGTCTGGAAAGCACTTTCCCAATAGAAAGGCTGTGAAAGACTGTGCTGCATTACAGGAGTGGCCTGGCTGAGGATGGCAGCAAGGCCATAACCCCTCCCTAATTGAATTACATCACATCATCTGGGGACAACTGAAGAAGTGCTTCCATTGTCAACTGGAAAGTGAGGCCTGCTGCGTCTGACAGCCTGATAGATTTTGGAAGCTGTCAGTCAACTCCCAGCTTCTTAAAGTAGGACTGCCTGGAGAATTAACTGCTGAGTGGCCTGGAAGCATCTCATCCAGCCTTTACTGACCCACATCATTGGGTCATTTGACAGCGCCCCAGTGAATTCATAAGTAGGGAGCCACCCTCACCCAAAATGAGACAGATCCTGCTCCCCCAGAAAGTACACTGGGGCCAGTCACTGGAGCACACAGAGATTGTTGGTGACCAACTTCTTTCTCAGAACTACACCTCAGCTCCTGTTGAGGTAACACCAGAGAAACTAAACAGCCTATAGGTGACCTGAAGGCAACAACCCATTCTTAAACATTTAATGAAATGTTTCACAATGGCTCCAGAAAATTTCCAAAATAAAGAATTCAAAAATTTCACAAATGAAGAGGCCTTTCTGAAAATATCAGAGATTGAGTATAAAGAAATTTTATGTAGAGCCCTCCTAGACAGTCAACAAAATGGAGCAGAACAGAATGAAAAATTAAACAAGCTATTTGAAATGAGGGAACAACAATCTGAAATCCAGCATATCAATAACAAAGTGACAGAATTAGACAATTCACTCTAAAGCCAAAAGAGCAGAATTGAGGATATAGATGTCAGACTTAGTGACCTTGAGGAAAGAGGAACTGACACAAACATTTATGAGGCAAAATCAGAGAAAAGAAACAAGAAAAATGAAGAAGCATTAAGAAACATGTGGGCCTCCATTAAGAGGAATAATCTATAATTCACTGGAGTTCTTGAACAGAAAGGGATTGATGAAAACACAGAGAGTACTGTTATTGGGTTGCTGACAGAAAACTTCCCTGAAATAGCGAAAGAAGAGAACATAGATATCCATTATGTGTATCAAACACCACAAAAACCAGACACCAAAAGAAAGACATTAAGGCATGTTATAATCAAGCTTAATAAAATGAAACATAAACAGATGCTCTTAAAGACAGTGAGGCTCGCAGCAAAGCTGACATTCAGGGGAAACCCTGTAAGCTTTCATCTGACTTCTTGGCAAAAAAGATGTTGGAAAGAAGGCAGTGGGAGGACACATTCAAAGCCTTGAAGGAGAAAAGCTTCTAATCAAGAATTATATATCCTGCAAAACCATCTCTGAAATATGAAGATGAAATTAAGACATTGACAGATAAACAGAAGCTTGGAGACTTTGAAAAAAACAAACTAAAAGTACAAGAAATACTGAAAGAAGTTTTTACTTAGAAAAACAAAACCTCTAAGTGTATATTTAATGAGGCAATGCAGGACACAGCATCCAGAATCCTACTCAGTTAGGTAAGTCACAAAGCTCAATCAATGTTACAATAATAACAGAAGGGAACCAGCAATTGTATCATGAAAACTATGACACCATCACACTAAAAAAAGGGGGATATACTAGTTATAGTTCTTTCAGGTGGGGAGAAAGAAAGATATGCAGAAGTCAAAATTGGGTTTAAACTTAGAATAGAAACCCCTTACTATTAGATCACTGGGTTAGTCACAAAGCACAATGTCTTAGGCTGGGTTTTCTAGGGAAGCAAAACCAGTAACATGTGTAGGTACAAGGAAAGATTTATAATATATATATATAGACAGATAGATAGATACAAATATAGGAAACAGCTCACGTAATCACAGAAGCTGAATGTCCCAAGCTCTGGCACAAGCCTCATGTGTCCACGGAAGCTGAGGAACCCAAGGTCAGCAAGTCAGAGACCAGAGTTGTAGATCACCGGTTGTGTAGATCAGTGTATCCCAAGCTGGTGGTGAGACGAAGTGACAGAGGCTGGCAAACCCAGGATCGGCAGGTCAGGGAGCAGGACTGGGCAGAGGCTGGCAAGCGCAGGATTGGCAGGTCAGGGAGCAGGACTCTCAAGTGCTGACTGTAAGGACTGATGAGCCCAACAGCTGCTAGCTCAAGTCCCAGAACCAGATGCTGGAACAAGAGAGCAGGAGCTCCTGGCCACGTGAGCAATCCGCAGCCGTAGTCCAGTGTCACGAGATGAGAGCCGAGGGGCAGGGAGCCACCACAAACCCCGCCTTGCCACTTAATACAGCAGCCAAATAGGTAGTAGCCAAGTTGACATAATCCTGACCACCACAATCCACCCCTTGTCAACGTGGCATCTGCACACATCTCACCTTACCATGCATAGTTTCTGAAGGGGTACAGTTACAAAGGCATACTTATGTCAACATGATATAACTAACACATGTACAACTGAAAATGCATTAACCCATTTACATCTTACGTATCATAAGTAAACAAAATATCCAGTACACACATACAAAGCAGGAATACTCATAGCAATTACAGTCCTCATTTCTGCAACTGGTCGCGTGGCCGTAACTGATATTTAGAACTACCTTCTTCTACAACCCATTCTGTATTCCCTTTGCCCTCAGCAAGTACCTCAGCTGGTTGTGGTTCCTTGCCTAGTGAGGTGACCCAAACCTTCATTGCTGAAGGGTCTGGGCTATTATCACTCATTTTGGACTTGCATTGCTGTAGTTTCCCATTGACCTTAATCACAGGACATGGTAGTACTAGGAGGCGTCCTAAGGGATCCCCTGCATTCCAAACATACTCTTCTTTACTTCTGTTATGTAATGTCAATCCAATTTCATCTTCATAGTCAGGATCAATCACACTGGCCAGTATTGTAACTCCCTCCTTTGTCTGTTGATCCAGAGGTACAAGGAGCCCAAAATGGCCTGGTGACAATTTTAGCTTCCAGTTCAGTGGAATCGTTGATGTGTCTCCAGGCGGCAGCATTCCTCCCTTCGGAACTAAGTCATTTAGTCTTGCAGAACATAAAGTCATGGGGACAGGAAGCAAAAATCTTGCAAGTGGGTCACTAGGGGTAACAGTGAGTGGTGCCACTCCCATTTCCACCCCTTGATTCCTGGAGCCATGAATCCTGGCAATAGGAGAAACAGCACCGTATATTGGACGCTGGTTTAGAGCATACACAGCCTCCTGAAGAACATTTCCCCAACCCTGCAAGGTAGTGCCACCTAGCTGGCAGTGTAATTGTGTCTTCAGGAGACCATTCCATCGTTCTATCAAGCCAGCTGCTTCAGGATGATGGGGAACAGGGTAAGACCAGTGAATTCCGTGAGCATGGGCCCACTGCCGCACTTCATTTGCTGTGAAGTGAGTCCCTTGATCAGAGGCAATGCTGTGTGGGATTCCATGACGGTGGATGAAGCATTCTGTAAGTCCACGGATGGTAGTTTTGGCAGAAGCATGTCGTGCTGGGTAGGCAAATCCATATCTAGAGTAAGTATCTATCCCAGTAAGGACAAAATGCTTTCTTTTCCATGATGGAAGCGGTCCAATGTAATCAACTTGCCACCAGGTTGCCGGCTGATCACCTCGGGGAACAGTGCCATATCGAGGACTCAGTGTTGGTCTCTGCTGCTGACAGATTGGGCACTCAGCAGTGGCTGTAGCCAAGTCAGCCTTGGTGAGCAGGAGCCCATGTTGTTGGGCCCATGCATAACCACTGTCCCTGCCACCATGACCACTTTGTTGATGGGCTCACTGAGCAATGACAGAGGTAGCTGGAGAAAGATGATGATTGGTTCCCACAGAGCGGGTCATCCTATCCACTTGATTGTTAAACTCATCCTCTGCTGAGGTTACTCTTTGATGAGCATTCACATGAGACACAAATATCTTCACTTCTTTGGCCCATTCAGAGAGGTCTATCCACATACCTCTCCCCCATAAATCCTTGTCTCCAATCTTCCAGTCATGTTCCTTCCAAGTCCCTGACCAACTGGCCAAGCCATTGGCCACAGCCCATGAATTGGTATACAGCCACACATCTGGCCATCTCTCCTTCCAAGCAAAGTGAACAACCGTATGCACTGCTCGAAGTTCTGCCCACTGGGAGGATTTGCTTTCACCACTGTCCTTGAGGGAGGTCCCAGAAAGGGGCTGTAGTGCTGCTGCTGTCCACTTTCGAGCCCTATGTCATAATCTAGTTGGAGCAGACACCCTGAATATGGACTTGCAACCTACCAGACTGTGTAAGAATAAATCTTTCTTTGTTAAAGCCATCCACTCTGTGGTATTTCTGTTAGAGCAGCCTAGCTGACTAAAACAGAATTGGTACCACGAGTGGGGTGCTGCTCTAGCAAATACTTAAAATGTGGAAGCCACTTTGAAACTGCGAATGGATAGAAGATTCAGAAAGAACGAAGAAGGCGCAGATGGTGAGAAACAACAGAGGACTGGCAGCAGCAGAACCAGAGGCAGCGCTGGAGCCGACCCGTGGAGCGAGAGAGGTCAGTGCCTGCACAGAGCTTTCCTTGCACAATGGGGTGCCTCTGGGCACTTGAATCGGTGGAGCTGGCCTTGCTGACGCACTGAGTGAGAGAGTTGAGTGCCTTTGGGCAGGACACTTTCCAGCAAGAGTGGGGTGCCTCCGGGCACTTAAACTAGTGGAGCTACAGAGCTTTGGAACACTTGCCCGGCAGGGCAGATGTGGGCCTGAGGCCCTGGCCATGAAGCCATAGGAAGCTGAAGCTGAAGAGACAAATAGCGTGAGAAGCTGAGCTGCCTCAGTCTCAAGAGGTATGGCCATGACCTCAGGGGTTTGAAAGGGTGGAACCATGGTGTGCTGTGTTCGTAAGGGTGGAATTGCCACTCAGTTGGGCTTAGGGTGCTCCTAAAGCCAATGGGACAGAGTTTCTGTCCAAGTGGGCCTTGAAGGCAGAGTTGTAGCACGGGGCTGGAGGTCTCCACTCAGAAACCAGAGAGTGTGGCTAATACCTAGAGTCTGGAGAGCATTGCTGTTGTGTAGAATGTCTCAGAAAATGTAAGAGTATTTCCAAAGCTTTGAGGGCTAATGTAATGTGTTCTGTTGACTTGCCTGTTGCCTGTTAATGCCTTCTAAGTTTCACAGATGTAGAAGAGTTTTTGTATTTTGGACTTGGAACTGATTTAAGACTTCTGCTATATGGATGGACATAATTTTGCTATGGTGAGATGAATGTGTTAAATGTTTTGTGATGTGATTTTTGGGTTGTCAAAGGGTGGGATGTTGTGGTTGGAACTGTGTCCCCCCAAAAATGTGTGCAGCCACGTGGCTGGGATATGGTTCCCAGTATCTTGGGACTGTCCTTCATTGTGTGGTTTTGCTAACCTGTATGTTAAAGGATTAGGGTGGGGCTGTGAATTCCTGCTGTGGGGGAAGTTTCCCTGGAGTATGGCTTGTCCCACCCTTAATGCTTTTAGCTTGCAAGGAATAAAAGGAAAAAGAAACAAAGGACAATTTGAGAACCTCGCTACCATCAAGCAAGCAGCACCAGGAGCAGAGTGCGTCCTTCAGACCAGAGGTTCTTGTGTGAGGATGCTCCCTGGACAAAGACTGATGCAACACCGGACTTTTCTCCAGAGCCATCAAGGGGCAAGTCTTTCCCTAGAGCGGACACCCTGAATATGGACTTGCAACCTACCGGACTGTGTAAGAATAAATCTTTCTTTGTTAAAGCCATCCACTCTGTGGTATTTCTGTTAGAGCAGCCTAGCTGACTAAAACACACAATAACAACACAACATATCAAAACATGGAACGTAATACAGGAGTGTCAACAAACACAGAACCTACACTGAAAAAGATGAAAAGTCAATCCTTAAAGAAGATTGACCCAGAAAAGAATACTAAGGGCAACATAGAAAACACCAACACAAAAATAAATACATCATAGTGACAGCACTAAACATATACCTATCAATAATCGCACTGAATGTAAACAGACTCAATGCTGCAATAAAGTGACAATGAGTGACATCCTGGATCAAAAGACACAACCCGTCTATATGTTGTTTACAAGAAACACACCTTAGCCTCAAAGATACAAACTAACTGGAATTAAAGAATGGAATAATATATGCCAAGCTAACAACATACAAAGAAGAGAAGATCTGGCAATACTAATCTGAGATAAAGTAGACTTTAGTGTAAAATTAACTGCTTTGGAAAAGGATGGTCACTATTTATTGCTTGTCATGGATTGAATTGTGTTCTCAAAACACTGTGGGTAGTCATGTGGCTGGGCAATGAATCCCAATATTTTGTAATTGTCCTCCATTTGGTGATTTTCCTATGCTGTATGCTAAAGGATTAGGGTGAGACTGTAAATCCCTTGATAGGATCACCTCCCTGCTCACTGTAAAAAGAGTTTTCCTGGAGTATGGATTGAACCACAATTTATCCTTTCATCCTACAAGAGAGAAAATGAAAGGGGAGCAATAAAAGAGTCAGGAAATTCATACCATCAAGAAAGCAGCACTAGGAGAAGAGTGTGTCCTTCAAACCTGAGGTTCTGTGCTAAGATGCTCCCTGGACAAAGACTGATGGAATACTGGACCTTCCTTCAGAGCCACCAGAGAGGGAAAGCCTTCCCCTGGAGTTGACTTCCTGAATTTGAACCTGTAACCTACTGAACTCTATAAGAATAAACTCTGTTAGTATCATTAACTCTGTGGTATTTCTGTTAGGGCAGCACTAGCAGACTAAAACATTGCTGAAAAGTTCAAATACACAGGCAGGACTTAATGGTATTAAATATTTATGCACCCAACACTAGAGCATCTACATACATTGAACAAATGCTGACTACACTGAAAAATTAGATAGATCACTCCACAATAATAGTCGAAAATGTCAATACTCCACTTCCAGTGATGGACTGATCACCTAAAAAAAACCTCAGTAAAGACACAGAAGATCTTCCTGTGACAGTTAACCAATTAGATTTCATTGACATATACAATACTTTTTATCCAGCAGCAGATAAATAACCTTATTCTCCAATGGACATGGAATACTCTCCAGAGTAGACCATGTGTTAGGACATAAAGCAAGGCTGAACAAAATACAAACGACTGTATTATTGCAAAACATCTTCTGGGTCCATAAAGCCATAAAAGTCAAACTCAATACCAAAAAAAAAAAAAAGAGAGAGAGACATTGGAACTCATAGAAGCTGAACAACACTTTGCTCAAAAAGCCATGGGTTATAGAAGAAACTGAGGACAAAATAAAGAAGTCTGTGGAATCCAATGAGAATGAAAACACACCCCACCAGAACCTATGGGATACAGCCAAAGCAGTACTCAGAGGTCAATTTATGTGTATAGATGCACACATCTAGAAGGAAGAAAGGATCCAAACCAAAAAATTAACGCTACAGCCTGAAGAAGTAGAAAGAGAGCAACAGAGGAAGCCCTGAGACACCAGAAGAAAACAGATCGTGAAGGTTAGAGCAGAACTAAATGATTTAGAGAATGGAAGAACAATTGAAAAATTAACAAAACCAAAAGCTGTTTTTCTTTTTTTTTGAAAAGATCAACAAAATTGATAAACAATTTGTTAAATTTACAAAATAAAAACAGGAGAGGAAACAAATAATGTAAACAAGAAATGAGATGGGAGCTATCACAATAGACCTGACTGAAATCAAAAGCATCATAACAAAGACTGTACTCTAACAGATTTGAAAACCTATAGGAAATAGACAAATTTCTAGACTCATATCACCTACCAAAATTATCACAAGGTGAAGTAGAACAACTTAATAAACCCATCACAAGGGAAGAGATTGACAAAGTCATCAGAAAAATCACTAACCAAAAAAAGCCCTGGCTCAGATGGCTTCATTACAAATTCTACCAAGATTTTAGAGAAGAGTTGTCTGCAATACTACTGAGACTATTTCACAGCATAGCAAGGCTCGAAATACTCCAAATTCATTCTATGAAGCCAGCATAACCCTGATATCAAAGCCAGGCAAAAATCCCAGTAAAAAGGTAAATTACAGATCAGTATCACTCATGAACCTAGATGCAAAAACTTTCAACAAAATCCTTTCCAGTCGAATGCAAACACACATACACACACAAAATAATTTATCATGACCAAGCTGGATTCTTAGCAGGAATATAAGGCTGGTTCAACATCAGAAAAACAATTAATGTGGTCAACCACATAAATAATACAAAAGATAAGAATCACCTGATTTTGTCAATTGAATCAGAAATGGCATTTGACAAAGTCTAATACCCATTCTGCTAAAAACTCTCAGCAAAATAAGCCTAGAAGGGAAATTCCTCAATGCAATAAAGTGTGTCTATGCAAATCTTACCATGTACATCATTCTGAATAGAGTGAGACTGAAAGAATTCCCCTTAAGGAAGGGAACTAGACAAGGATGACCACTCTCACTTGTTCTATTCAACATTATACTAGAAATTCTAGCCAGAGCCATTAGAGAGGACAAAGAAATAGAGAGCATCTGCACTGGCAAAGAAGAAGTAAAAATCTCACTATTTGCAGATGATATGACTGTATACGCAGAGAATCCCAAAGAATCCATAAGTAAACTACTAGAACTAATAGAGGAGTTCAGGAAAGGATATAAGATAAATGTAAGTATATCAGTAGAAATATTTTGTACCAACAAAGAGATGATGAAAGAAGAAATCACCAAATCAGTACCATTTATTATAAGTCCCAAGAATATAAAATGCCTAGGAGTAAATCTAGCTAGAGAAATAAGAGACCTATAGAAAGAGAACTACCACACTTTACTGCAAGAAACTAAGAACAACATAAATGGAGAAACCTACCCTGCTTGTGGATAGGAAGACTTAACATTGTGAAAATGTCTATTTTATCTAAAGTGATGTACACATACAACGCAATCCCAATATAAATTCCAGTGGCATTTTTTAATGAGATGGAGAAACAAATCACCAACTTTGTTTGGAAAGGGAAGAAACCCCAGATAAGCGAAGCACTACTGATGAAGAACCATGTGAGAAGTTTCTCACTACCCAATTTCAGAACCTATCACACTGTCACAGTAGCCAAAACAGCCTGATACTGGTGCAAAAAGATACATATAGACCAATGGAACAGAGTTGAGACCTCAGAGATGTCACCATCCTCTCATGAACTGCTGATATTCAACAAAGGCCCTAAGATTGTAAACTGGAGTAATAATAGTCTCTTTAACAAATAGTGCTGACAAATTGGATATCTATGTGTAAAATACTTAAACTAGATCTATATCTTACACCTTATACAAAAACTAACTCAAATTGGAAAAAAGACTTAAATATCAAACCTAAAACAATGAAGATCACACAAGAAAAAATAAGGTCAACAATGGAAACTTTAGTGCACAACTTAGTCTTCAAAATCTGAAAACAAAGCATAATCGGCAGAAAATAGATAAATGGGAACTACTAAGAATCAAACACTTTTGCACAACAAAGACTTTATCATGAGAATTAAAAGACCACTTACAGAATAGGAAAAAATATTTGGCAACTATGTGTCGGACTGACTTCTAATTTCCATAATCCACCAGGTACTACAAAATATCAACAAGAGAAAGCTTAATAACCCAATTCAGCATAGGTAAAGGAGATAGGCAGTCACTTCACCAAAGCAGACATCCAGGCAGCCAAAAGACATGTGAGGAAATGCTCACGATCATTAGCTATTAGAGAAATACAAATCAAAACTACAATGAGATACCATCTCACCCCAATAAGGTTGGCCATGATCCAAAAGACACAAAACAACAAATGCTGGAGAGGTTGTGGAGAGATGGCAACTCTCCTACACTGCTGGTGGAATTGCAAAATGGTACAAACTCTACAGAAAGCAATTTGATGCATCCTTAAAAAGCTGACAGTAGATATACCATCTGATCCAGAAACCCCACTGCTTGGAATACATCCTACAGAATCAAAAATTACATGAACAGATACATGCACACAAATGTTTATTGCAGCCCAGTCCACAATAGCAAAAAGACGGAATCAACCCAGATGCCCAATAACAGAGGAATGGATAAACAAACTATAGTGCATATACTCAATGGAACATTATGCAATGATCAAGAACGATGATGATTTAGGGAAGTGCATCATAACCTGGTTTCAACTGGAAAAGATTATGCTGAGTGAAATCAGTCAGTAGCACAAGGACAAATATTGTATGAGACCCCTACTATAAGGACTTGAAAACAGACTCATATACAGAAGAAAAGACTCTTTGATGGCTGCAAATCAGGAAAGGAAGGGAGAGAGTGAGAGGGCTACTTACAGATTAGATAGTTGATAGAAACTTGGTTGAGTGAAATCAATGACAGCACACATTAGTAAGAAGATCAGCTTAGCTGGACTTCAGTCTAACTAAATCTTCTAATCTTTTTTATTTTTTAACATCCAAAGTTTTATTTAATTTACAACATCCATAATGTACTAAACATATATTATAGAAAATAAAAGAATAAACACTTGTAAACTGATCTGAACATTCAAGACATATTTGCAGAACAAAAATTAAAACACAAAGCCCAAAGATTTCAACCAAAATAATATATAAAAACATTTTTCCTAAGTAATCTAATTCATGTTCATGACTCTTGAAACCTTTTATATTTTTCTGCTGTAAGTTTCTACTATCTTTATATCATACAGAAAATTGTATGTTCCGTAAGTGTTTTTGTGGGTAAAAGTTTATTACTGCCTTGCTCAGGTTAAACTGGAAAACTTGCAGAGCTGTGGTTCATTATTGGCCAGATCCTCAGGAGGCCTTGAGTGTCACCACTAACTGGATGTTCAGGAGCGGAAAATGGGAGAAGTCGCTCCACAATTGGTAATTTGGTGAATGCAAAGATACTGAATTTGCTGCCAGTGTCAAAACAGGAAGTATTTCCCATATCCAGGAAAATCCTCACTCAGTATATCTCTGGGTTCACACAGAGATTTGTCAAAGTTGTAGGGCTGGCTGCAAACATTTCTCCATCTCTCACATCCACAGTCCAGAAGCCATATTCTAAAGACAGTTGAATCTCTACTTGCCTTTCACTGACTCTTTGTCAATACCATATTTCGTTCTGGGCATGTTCCCATGTCCACCTCCAAATAATGTAGGCCACAAGTGAACTGAAAGAAACCAAGAATGCATTTGCAGTTGAGTCTCAGCACAATCTTCCTGTTTCTGTTTCAAACATCTACATCACACATTCCTCACATCTTTAGAAATTATGAGGTACTTTTAATCTTAACTCAATATTGCAAGGATAGAGAAGCAGGGGTGGGGATCTGGGGATCATGCTCTCAGGGGACATTGAGGCCAACTGCCATAACTAGCCTATTGCCAAGAGAGTCTTCCGTACCCCATGTTGGTGAGGGGCATCTGGAGTCTTAAAAGCTAGCAAACTGCCATCTGAGTGAGGCACACCAAATGGTCCCAACTCGACTGGAACAGATGATCACTGAGGACAACAAAGACGTGAGGGAAAAAGAGCCCAGAAGACAGAAGGACCCATGTGAATGGGTGACGGTATCAACATGTGACCAGAAGAACCAGATGCTGCCTGGCCACCACCAATGACAGCCATGATGGAGAATGATATTTTGAGTCCCCCAGGCAACATGAGAAAAAGAGGGGTGCGCCTCAAAAACATCACTAAAATACCACAATTGATGGTCTAATGGCCTGGGTTTCCCCCTGGGAGCATGGCCCCTAGACCTGTTGCCTCCGCTGACCAGAAAGCATTATTGAGGTCAACTCTTTGGACAGGAATGGATTGGGACTCGGGATACAATGTCACCATATGTTGTGTATACTTTATGGTTCTATGAATCTATGGAATTCTGTCCTACTAGCCTCTTACTAGGAGGGAGAGGAGGGGATGGAGAGGAGGCAACAGGAGATTGTTAAGCAGATATAACTCACCTAAAAAGGAAAGGAGAAGTGTGCTGTCACGGGGCAAGGAGAGCAGAGGGAGCTGCAGATAGGTGGGCATGCAAATTTAATTTGGACTGTATACCTTCAATCACAATAAAACACTGTGTGTGTGTCCCCCATAGTTTTGATGCTGTATTTTCTCCCAAGAAATTTATGATTTTAAATCTAATGCTTAGCTTTGTAATCTGTTTTCAATTAGTTTTTGTGTATGATGTGAGGTATGGATCTTGCTTCATATTTCTGCATGTGGAAATTCAGTTCTCCCAGCACCATTTGTTTAAGAGACTATTGCTTTCGAACTGAATGGACTTAGCACTCTTATAGAAAATTGACTGAACATCAATACACGGATTTATTTCAGGGCTCTGAGTTCTGTTCCAATGGTCTGTGCACCATCAGGAGCCCTGATGATTCTGTGGTGGAATGCTAATCAAAGTTCTGTGGTTTAAAACCATGAGAGGCTCTGTGAGAGAAAGATGTTGCACTCTTCTTCCATAAAGATTTACAGGCTAGGAGATTCTAGGAGGTCACTGTGAGTCAAAATCAACTCGCTAAAAGTGGGTTATGTGTCTCTTATGGAGCCAGTACACTACTGGGCTGTTTTTATTACTGTAGCAATACATACTTTGAAATTAGGAAATGTGAAGCCTCTTACTTTGTTGTTCTTCAAAATTACTTTGGCTATTTGTTTTTTTCTTTTTAACACAAAGTCTGGAATTAGCTTTTTCCATTTTTGTAAATAATGTATTGGAATTTTGATTGAAATTGCGTTGAATCATCACATTTAATAGTGTTGACATTTTAACAATATTAAATCTTCTAGTCTGTGAGCAAACATGGAGTGTCTTTTTGTTTAATTCTGTTTTAGTATCTTGCATCAGTGTTTCATACTTTTCATTATATAGGGCTTTTGTATCTCTCATTAGATTAATTCCAAGTATTTAATTATTTAGGGTGTTATTGCAAAATGAAATTATTCTTTATTTCTTTTCCAGATTTTTCCTTGCTTATGATGTTTGGAAACCTACATGGTTTTTGAGTGTTGATACAGCTTTGCTGAATTCTTGTACTAGCTTCTAGTAGCTTCTGCAGGATTTTCTATACACAGGGTCATACTGTCCACAAACAATTTGCATTCTTTTTATTTATTTATTTGTCTTTTGCTCTGGATAGGAAGTCCAGTACGATACTAAACAGAAATGGTGAAAGCAGTCATCCTTGACTCATTGCCACTCTCAAGGGAAAGAAGTTCAGTCTGTAGTGACAATAATGTTGGCTGTCTATTTTTCATCGATGACTTTAATCATGTTAAGGAACTTCCTCACATTACCTTTGTGTTGATTTTTTTTTTTAATCACGAAAGGGCATTGGATTTTATCAAATCATTTTTTCTACATCACTGAGATTATCATATGGCTCTTTTCTTTAGCTCTATTAATTGTATTGATCTATTTTTTAATGTTAAATCATCCTTGCTTCCTGGAATAAATCCTACTTGATCATAGTTTGCAATTATTTTTATATGTTACTACACTTGATTTGCTAGTATTTTGATGCAAATTTTATCTATCTTCATGAGGGATGTTGGTCTGTAGGTTTTTTTGTGGTGTATTTGGTTTAGTTATCAAGGTAGTGCTGCTTTCATAGAATAAATAAGGGGATATTCAGTTTCTGTATAGTGGAAGATGTTGAACATAATTTGTGTTAATTCTCTGAAGTTTTATGAAATTGTCTGCCCACAGTTTTTCACTGAGAGATTTGTTTCCCCTTCGTTTTCATTGTACTTCACAAAAAAATGTTTACAGAACTAGCTTCTCATTAAACAGCTGGTACACGTACTTTTTTCATGACATTGGTTAACAACTCCATGACATGTCAACACCCATCTCGAACTTTGGGTTCCACTGAAAGCTTTTCTGTCCCCTACTGCCTTGTTCCCATCATTGGGCAAGTGTGCCCGTTTAGTCTCATTTTGTTTCACAGGCCTATTTAATCTTTAGATGAAGGATTAACCTCAAGGGTAACTTCATTCATAAGCTACACAGGCGTCCGGGGCCATGCTCTCAAGGGTTCTCCAGTCTTTGTCAGGCCAATATATCTGTTCTTTCTTTGTGAGTTAGAATTTTGTTCTACACTTCTCTCCAGGTCTGGCTGGGACACTCTATTGTTATCTTTGTCAGAGCAGTCAGTGGTGGTCCCTTAGTCCTTTGGAGTAATCTTTCCCTTGTATCTTTAGTTTTCTTCATTCTCTCTTATTCTCAAAAGGGTGAGATGAATGGAATGTCTTCGAAGGCCTCTCAGGCTTTAAAGGCTCCAGACATTACTGATCGAAGTCGAAGGTAGAACATTTTGTTTACAGACTATGTTATGCCAGTTGAGCTAGATGTTGGCTAAGACCACGATTCCCACAGCCCTCAGTCCAGCGATTTGGTCCCTCAGGGAGTTTGTATAAGCACATTGTATGACCTCGCCTTGTGTAAACTGTGCTGGCTTCACTGATACTGTGTACTATCTTACCCTTCTTCCAAGTTACCTCTTATCTATTATCTATTTAGTGGTTTTCCATCTCCCTATCTCTCTTCCCTTGTAAGCATCAGTGATTGTTTCTGTGTGGAAACCTTTCCATGACTTTTTTTTTGCAGTGGAGTTCTCATACAATAATTTGTCTTTTCTTGATTGACTTATTTCACTCAACATGGTGCCCTTCGGATTCATCCATATTGTGAGATACTTCTCAGATTCATCATTGTTCTTTGAGTAATATTTCACTGTGTGTATCTACCACTGGTCATCTATCCATTCATCTGTTTTTGGTCAGCTAGGCTGTTTCTATCTGTTTATTATTGTGAACAATAGTGAACATGGCTGTTTATATGTCTATTTGTGTAATGAGTCGCATTTCTCTAGGATATATTCTTCAGAGTGGAATTGCTAGATCACATGATATCTTATTTCAAGCTTTCTAAGAAAGCACCATATAATTTTCCAAAACTGTTGTATCATTTTGCATTCCCACTAATGAATTATGAGATTTCCAGTTTCCTCCCAGCCTCTCCAATATTTGTTATTTCAGTTTTTTTTTTTTTTAGTTATTTGTGTCAATAACACCAAGGTGAGATAGTATCTCACTGTGGTTTTCATTTGCATTTCTCTAATGGTTAGTGACCAACAGCATTTCCTCATGTGTCTGTTAGCCACTTGAATGCCTTCTTTGGTGAAGTGTCTATTCATTTCCTTTGTCCGTTTTTTAATTGGATTATTTGTCTTTTTGTTGTAGAGATATTGGAACTTCCTACAGATTTCAGATTAGACTTTTGTTGAATCTGTAATAGCCAAAGATTTTTTTTCACAGACTATATCTTTTTATCTTTTGATGAAGGCTTTCTGTAAGTGTTTAGTTTTTGAAGATCCCAGTTATCTAGGTTATCTTCTGGAGTTTGTGCATTGTTAATCATGGTTTGTATGCTGTTAATGATGTGTGTCAAGCCTCTAGCACCGATAATATTTTTTCTTCCATGATCTTTATTGTTTTTGTCTTTGTCTTTAGGTCTTTGATACATTCTGAATCAGTTTTTCTGTATGTGAGAGGTATGGGTCCTGTTTCATTTTTTTGCAGATAAACATCCAGTTTTACCAACATCATTTGTTGAAAAGACTTTTTCTCATCTGATGGACATTGAGCCCTTTTTGAAGATCAGGTGAAGATACATGGGTAGATTTACTTCTGGGTTCTCAATTCTGTTCCCTTCACCAATGTTTCTGATGTTGTCCTGGTATGAGGCTGTTTTGACTATTATAGCTATATAGTAGGTTGTGAGGTCTGACAGTGCTTGTCCTCCTTCTTTTATTCTTCATCTTCAGTAGCATTTTATTGTGATTTCTTCTCTTTCCATACAAAGTTAATGATTAGTTTTTCCCGCTATTTAATGTTCTTGATACTTGGATTGAGATTGCATTGTATTTGCAAATTGCTTTGGATAGAATTGTCACTTTCACAAAGTTAAGTCTGCATATCAACAAGTATAGTATGTTTTTCCATTTGCGTAACTCTCCTTTGGCTTTTTGCGGTAGCACTTTGTAGTTTTCTTTTATAGGTCTTTTATATCCATCATTAGATTTATGAAAAAAAGAAAAAGAAAAGAAAATTAGGGACTATTATAAATGTTATTGTTCTCCTGATTTCATTTGCATCATTCTCTTGGTAGGTGTATAGGAATCCAACTGATTTTTATGTTTATATTATATCCTCTTGCTCTGCTAAATCGCTCTTTAGTTCTCATAGTTTTCCTACGGAGAATTTGAGGTTTTCTATGTATAATATTGGAAACCCTGATTGCATAGTGGTTAAGTAGTACAACTGCTAACTAAAAGGTTGGCAGTCCAAATCCACCAGGCAGTCCTTGGAATCTCCATGGAGCAGTTCTACTTTGTCCTATAGGGTCACTATGAGTCAGACTTGACTTCATGCAGTGGGTTGGGTTTTATGTATAGTATTATATCACTGCAAATAGAGATAGTTTTACTTCTTCTTTACCAATTTGGATGCACTTTATTTCTTTTTCTTGCTTTGTTGACCAAGGTAGGACTTTCAGCACAATGCTTAATAAGAGTGGTAAGAAAGAATATCCTTGTCTGGTTCCTGTTCTCAAGGGGAATGTTCTCAGGGTCTCTCCATTAAGAATGATGTTGACTTTTTATTTTGCATAGATGCACTTATAGCTGAGAAATTTCCTTTCTATAACTATATTATTGAGATTTATTAACGAAAGGGAGTGTTGGACTTTGTTAAATGCCTTTTTTGCATTGATTGAGATGATCATGATCACGTGATTCTTTTCTCATTAATTATCTGGTGAATTATATTGATTGATTTTCTAATGTTCCATCATCCCTGCATACCTGGTATAAATCTTACTTGGTTGTAGTGATTATTTTTGGCTGTGATGCTGAATTCTCTTGGCTAGGACTCTGTTGATAATTTTTACATCTGTATTCATGTTAGATAAATCAAAAACAAGCCCATTGCTGTTGAGGTGATTCCGACTCATAGTAACCCTGGTGACGCAGTAGTTAAGAGCTATGGTTGCTAACCAAAAGCTCAAAAGTTTCACAGTTCCAATCCACCAGAGTTCCTTGGAAGCCATGTGGATTGGTTCCACTCAGTCCTGTAGGGTTGCTATGAGAGCATGAGAGAACATGTGTGCAGTTTTCCACTTTTTGATGTCTTTGTCTGGTTTTGGTGTCAGCATTATGGTGCCTTCAAAGAATGAATTTGGGGGTACCACTTCCCTTTCTATTTTCTAAAATAGGTTGAGTAAGTGTATTGATGTAAGCTGTTTTCTGAGTGTTTGGTAGAATTCTTCAGTAAAGCCATCTGGGCCAGGGCTATTTTGTTTTTGCTTTTTATTACATTTGCAGTCTCTTGTTATGCATCTCTTTGGATTTTCAACATTTTGTGTTAGTTTGAGTATGTAGTGCATTTCCAGAAATTTTTCATTTCCTCTAGGTTTTCAAATTTGTTGGAATACAGCTTTTCATAGCACTCTGTTACAATCCTTTTTATTTCAGTTGAGTTTATGTAATGTTCCCTATTTGATTTTTCATTTGGGTCATTTGTGCCCTTTCCTGTTTTTCTTTTGCAGTTTGTTCAGTGGTTTTTCAATTTTGTTGACACTTTCAAAGAAACAACTTTTGGTTTTGTTGAGTCTGTTGTTTTTCTAGTCTCTACTTCATTTATTTTTGCTCTGATCTTCATTATTTCCTTTCTTCTGTGGCTGTGTGCTTCTTTTGCTGCTCTCTTTCTATTTGTTCCAGTTGTGTAGCTAATGTGTTGATATTGTACCTATATTTTTCTTTTTTCTTTTATGTGTGCATCTATTGTTCAAGTTGACAGTTGAGCACTGCCTTCGTTGTGTATTAAAGGTTTTACTATGATGGGTTTTTGTTTTCATTTGATTTTAAGCAATTAAGTATTACATCTCTGACTTTTTCTATTACCCAGTGGTTTTTAAGCAGGGTGTTATTCAGTTTCCACGTAATCGATCTTTTTCTCTTGTGCTTCTTGTTGTTAATTTGAACTTTGATAGCATTGTCACCAGCGAAGATATATTATATTATCTCAGTGTTTTGGATTTTGTTGAGGGTTGCTCTGTGTCCTAAGATATGATCTATTCATCCTATATGATTATTGGAAAAGAATACATACTTTGCAACTATTGGGTGGAATGTTCTATATATGGATACGAGGTCAAGTTGACTGTGTCCTTTAGATCTTTTGTATCTTTGCTGAGTTTTTTTTTCTGTGCCCCCAGGTGTTCTGTCTTTTACTAGGAATGGTGTCTTGAAATTTCCCACTGTTGTTGTGGAACTATTAATTTCCCCTTTCAGCACTGGTAGATGTTATTTTGTGTATTTTGCAGCCCTGTCACTGAGTGCATAGATATTTACTATGCTTATGTCTTTATGATGGAGCAACCCTTTAATCATTCTATAGTGCCTTTCTTTGACTTTTACGTTGTATTTTGTTTGACAGACTATTTTACCTGAAATTAGTATTGCCACTCTTGCTATTTTTGGTAGCTGTTTGCTTGATATATATTTTTTCTGTTCTATGAATTTTAATAAATTTATACCTTTGTTTCTGAGGAGAGTCTCTTGTAGACAGATGGATCCTGTTATTTTTTATCTATTCTATCACTCTCACTTTACAAGTACATTTAGTCCATTTACTTTCAGTGTAATTATTGAGTTTGTTGATATCATTTTGTAGCACCTTTATTGTTTGTTTTTTGATGTGGTAGTGATGTTTTCTTTGTTCCTTTTTAGTCTCCTGTGCTGAATTCCTTTTGTATGTGGATGTTTTTCACTTATTTAGTTCTTTTTGTTGTTGTTGATTTTTTTCTTTTACTAAGACTTTATGTTTTCCTTCTTTTTTTTTGATGAGTAGGTTTGTTAACTTTTTTTGTGGTTACCTTGAACTTGTCTTCCTAGACTTTAACCAGGTCACCATGAGTTGGATATCTCCTTACATTCTTCTCCATTGGGAAGATCTATATCTCTACCACTTAGTCCTTCTTTTGATGTTCTGATGTTATTGTCAATAACAGATTAACCTCTCTGGTTCCCTGTTGTATATCTTTTAGTTTCGAATAGTCCTTGAGAGTTTATTTTCTAGATTGGTGCCTGGCTGGTGACATCTTGCATCCTAGATTCAGACTGTAATCTGATGTTGTTTGTTCTCAACCCAAAGGACTCCCTTTAACAATTCTTGTAATTTTGGTTTTGTCTTCACGTATTGCTTTAATTTCCCTTTGTTTGGAGATGTCCTAATGTCACCATTATACCTCAGTAAGGTTTTTGTAGGAATACTATTCTTGGTTGGCAGATTTTTGTTGTTGTTGTTTCATTTTAAGGTTTTATATATGTCATCTCATTGCTTCCTTGCATGTATGGTTTCTCTTGAGTAATTCCCTCTGTGTGTTATTTCTGTTTTTCTGGAGCTTCTCAGCATTCTTTGTCTTTGGTTTTTGAGAGTCTACAGATGTTATGCCTTGGTGATTTTTTTCTTATTTTTTGTAAGGATCTACCTTATATGGGGTTTGTTGAGCTTCTTGAATGGTCAACAGTTCATTTTTCACAATATTAGTCAAATATTATGGCAACAATTCTCCAGTGATACTCTCTTTGTTTTCCATTTTTGACTCCTGTTCTGGAACTCTGACCACTCACAATATTTTTTTTTCTTTTCTAATTTTAATATATTTAAATGAAAATTGACAATTATAGCCAGTTTCTTACACAAAAACATACACATACTTTGCCATATGCATCTAGCTGCTCTCCCAACACTGCATCAACACATTCCTTACCTCTAACCCTGAATTCTCATGTCCATGTAACCAGCTCCTGTACCACTCCAAAGTTCCCTCTGGTCTCTAAGTGGGAGCTGTCCAGCTAGTCTCCTGTATGTGCTCAAGCCGAAAAGCACATGCTTTACAAGTATCATATTATGTGTTATACATCAGTACATCCTCTGTCTGAGGAGTTAGCTTCCAGAAAGGTTTCAATTCTGGGTCAACAGAGAGTACAGAGACCATGTCTCTAGCAACACTCCCATCCATTAGACCATCACATCTGGTCTTCTACAGCTTGAAATTCTGCATCCCATGTTTCTACTGTTCCATCAGGGTCTCCTAATTGAGTTATCTCTAAGAGAAGTCCTTGATGATGATCAGGTACCACCCAATTGTTCAGATTTCATGTTGATTTTGTCTCCGCATATGTTACACTTTTAGTCTCTTGAGCTTACATTTTCCTCTTGTCTTTGAGGTTTTTCTTTCTCCTTTGCTCCAGGTGGTTTGAGAGCAATTAATGCTTCTTAGATGATACTTGCTAGCTTTTAAGATTCAGATGTACTCACCAAATTGGAATACAGAACATTTGCTTAAAAATTTTTCTGTTTCCAAATGATCTGAATTTCCCCTGGAGCCATGGTCTTCAGACCCCTGAACTTGGTACTCTGTTCCTGGAAGTGTTTGGTTTTATTTAGAATACTTCTAAGCTTTGGATTTAGTCCTCTTGTGTTGACTCTTCCTGTGTTGTGTGTAGTCTCTTTTTTCACCTATAACAGTTCTTGTCCATTATGTAGTTAGTGAATACTCCTGTTTTAGTCAACTAGTGCTGCTCTAGCAGAAATACCATTAAGTGGTTCACTTTAACAAAAGAAAGTTTATTCTTACAGAGTCTAGCAGATTACAAGTCCAAATTCGAAGTGTCCGCTCCAGGAGAAGGCTTTCCCTCTTGTTGGCTCTGGAGGAAAGTCTGGTATTGTATCAGTCTTTGTCCAGGGAGCATCTTGGTGCAGGAACCTCAGGTCTAAAGTACGTACTCCTCTCCTGGTGCTGCTTTCTGTTATAAAGGGATTTGCAGTCTCACTCTAATCCTTTAACACAAAGCGTAGGGAAATCACCCAATGGAGGACAATCATGGAATACAGGGAATCATGGCCCAGGCACATGGCTACACACATTTTGGGGGGACTATAATTCAACCCATGACTTCCCACCCTCGGCACCCCAAAAACCACATCATTGAAACATGTAACACATTCATCCCATCATAGCAAAATCATGTCTATCCTGTATGAGAGAAGTCTTAAATCAGTTCTAAGTCCAAAATACAAAAACTCTTCTACATCTGTGGAACCTAGAATGCAAGCTATCTGCTTCTAAAGGTACAATGGCAGAACACGCACAAGTTAGACATTCCATTACAAATGGGTGAAATTGCAGGGAAAGACAAAGTTAACAGGCAACAGGCGAGTCAGCAGAACACATCACATTAGCACTCAAAGCTTTGGAAATAATCTTCCATTTTCTGAGACATTTTACACAATAGTTTTGCCCTCCAGACTCTAGGTATTGGCCAAACTTTTTGGATTCTGAGTGGAAACTCCCTGAGTGGAGACCTCTCTGCCTTCTAGGCCCACTTGGATAGAAATCCTGCCTCATTGGCTTTAGGTGTACTCTAAGCCCAACTGAGTTTTACTTTCACCCTTACAAACACAGAACATCATGGTTCCACTCTTTCAAACTTCTGATGTCAACCTTTTAAGACTGAGGCAGCTCAGCTTCTCATGCTCTTTTGTCTCTTCAGCTTCTGCTTCCTGTGGTCCCATGGCCTGGGCCTCATACGTGCATCTGCCCTTCAGGGTCAAGTGTTCCAAAGCTCTGTAGCTCCACTTATTCCAGCGCCCAGAGCACCCCAGTCAGCTAGGAAGCCTCCTGTATGAAGGCTCTCAACTCTCTCGCTCTGTGGGGCAAGAAGGTAAGCTCCACCAATTCACGTGCCCAGAGGCACCCCGCTTCACCAGGAAAACCCAGTGTGTAGGCACTAAGCTCTCTTGCTCCATGTGTCAGCACCAGCACTGCCTCTGATTCTGCTGCTGCCACTGCTGCTGCCACCAGTCCTCTGCTGCTTGTTTCTCACCATCTGCACCTTCTTTGGTTCCTTCTGAATCTTCTTTCTGTTCACAGTTTCAAAATGCCTTCTGCATTTTAGGTATCTGTTAGAGCAGCATTCCACTTTCACAGTGCCAAATTCTGTTTCAGTCAGCTAGTAATGCTCTAAAAGAAATACCACACAGTGGATGGCTTTAACGAAGGAAAGTTTCTTACAGGGCCCTGCAGGTTACAAGTCCAAATTCAGGATGTCCACTCCAGGAAAAGGCTTTCCTCCTTGTCAGCTCTGGAGGAAAGTCCAGTATTGCGTTTGTCTTTGTCCAGAGAGCATCTTGGTGCAGGAACCTCAGGTCTGAAGGACACACTCTTCTCCCGGTGCTGCTTTCTTAATAGTATGAGGTTCCCAATTCTCTGCTTACTTTTCTTTTCTTTTGTCTCTTGTAAGATGAAAGTATTAAGGGTGGTGCAAGTCATACTCCAGGGTTACATCCTTTACAGTGGAGCAGGCTGGGATTTACAGTCCCACCCTAATCCTTTAACACACAGCCTAGGGAAATCATCAAACAATCATAGAATACAGGGAATCATGGCCCAGGCACATGGCTACACACATTTTTGGGGAACACAATTCAATCCATGACATCTCCTCTCCCTTTCATTCCTCTCTACCTTGTAACCATCAAGGAATTCTTTCTTAAGTGTTTAAACCACTTCTCCAGTCCTTATAATAGTGGTCTCATAAAAAATTTGTTATTTTGCAGTTGAGTGAATTTGCTCAGCTTAATGCTCTCCAGATTTTTTCATTTTATGAGCTGTTTCTCAAATTCATCATTGTCGTTTATTATTACATAGCAATTCATTGCGTAGGTATACCATAGATTGTTATCCATTCTCCCATTGAAGGGCATCTAGGTTGATTCAATCTTTTTGGTGTTGTGTACAGTGCTGTGATGAACATTGGTGTGCATATATCTATCTGTGTGGTTGCACCTGTTTCTCAAAGACAAATTCAGAGAGGTTGGATTGCTGCATTGTATGGTATTTCTATTTCTAGCTAGATTGATTTCCAAAGTTGAAATACCATTTTACATTTCCACCAGCAGTGTAGAAATGTTCAAATCTGTTCGTAGCCTCTCTAAAATTTATTATTATTATTTTTGAATTAATGCTAGCCTAGCTGGGGAAAGGTGGTATCTCAGGATAATTTTAATTTGCTTTTCTCTGATGGGTCATGATTGTGAACACTTTCTCATGTACCTGTTACCTGCCTGAGTTTCTTCTTTGGTAAAGTGTCTGTTTATATCCTTTACCCATTTCTTAATTAGATTATTTGTCTTTTTGTTTTTAAGGTTTTTCAATATCTTGTAGATTACAGAGATTAGATGCCAATCAGATTTTTCATAGTTAGTTTTTTATTTAGTTTTTCATTCTGTAGGTTGTCTTTTCACTCTTTTCGTGAAGTCTTTGGATGAGCATAAATGCTTAATTTTTACAAGATCCTGGTTATCTGCTTCTCTTCTGGTGTTTGTGCACTTTGTAATCTATTTATGCCTTGCATTAGGGCTCCCAGTGTAGTCCCTAGTTTCTCTTCCATGGTCTTTATCATTTTAGGTATTGTATTTAGGTCTTGGATCCATTTTGAATTGATTTTGTGAATGGTGTGTGGTAATGGTCTTGTCTTATTTTATTTTATTTTTTTTGCCGAGAGATACCCAGTTACGCCAACACTGTTAGTTAAAGAGACTGTCTTTTCCTCAGTTTACAGAGTTTGGACCTTTGTCAAATATCAGCTGCCCATAGGTAGACGATTTTATGTCTGGATTATCCATTCTGTTCCATTAGTCTGTATGTCTGTTTTTGTACCAACATCAGGGTGTTTTGACTACCATAGCAGCATGACAGTTTCTGAACTCAGGTAGTACAGGTCCTCCCACTTTGTTCTTCTTCAATATTGCTTTACTTGTCCGGGGCTGCTTCTTTCTTCATAAGAAGTTGATGATTTGTTTCTCTATCAAAATAAAAAATGCCATTAGAATTTGCATCAAAATTACATTCTACTCTGTATTGCTTTTGGTAGAATAGACATTTTCACAATGTTGAGTCCTTATCTGTGAACAAAGTAGCTGTCTCAACTTATGTAGGTCTCTATTGGTTTCTTGCAGTAATGTTGTGTAGTATTCATTGTATAGGTCTTTTACATCTCCAGTTAGGTTTATTAAGTATTTTATCTTCTTGGGGGCTGTTGATTTGATTTATTCTTTGACATTTTGTTTGTGTAGAGGAATCCAACTGATTTTTCCTTTTGTTTATCTTGTATTCTGATAATTCACTGAACACTTCTATTAGCTTCAGTAGTTTTGTTTGTTTTTCATGTGAGTTCTTTAGGATTTTCATTGCATAGGACGAGATCATCTGTGAAAAGAGATAATTTTACTACTGCCTTACCAATTCAGAAGCCCTTTATTTCTTTTTCCAACCTGATAGCTCTAACTAGAATCTCCAGCATGGAAGTGGTGATGGGGGGCATCTGTCATAGATTGAATTGTTTTCCCTAAAAAAGCTGTAGCAATTTGGTTAGGCCATAATTGTGTGATGTTCCTCTGTGTTGGAATTCCTGCCTCTATGATGTTAATGAGGATGGATGGTCAGCAGTTGTGTTGGTAGAACAAGATTCAGTGTTTCATGTCTTGAGGAAGACTCTTGAGATATAAAGGAGAAGAGCGAGCAGAGATATTTATGGACCTCATCCTATCATAAAGAAAGCAGTGACAGGAGCTGAGTGTATCCTTTGGAAAGGACTGGGGTATCTGCATCTCAGAAGCTTCCAGTCCAAGTGAAGACTGATGACAAAGACCTTCCTCCAGTGCCAGCAGTAAAAGCCTTTCCCTGAAGTTGAAACACTGAGTTTGGACTTTTAATTTACTGGACAGTGACAAAATTCCTCTTTTTAAAGACAAGCACTTGTGGTATCTCTGTTAGAACAGCACTAGCTGATTAAAACAGAATTTGGTATCAAGGGAGTGGAGTGCTACTCTAACAAATAATGAAAATGTGGAAGTGGTTTTGAAACTGAGCATAGATAGAAGACTCAGAACCAACCAAGGTGAAGTGCTAACATGGAAGAAGGTGTAGATGTTGAGAAACAACAGCAGCAGAACCAGACCAGTGTGAAACAGTGCTGGAGCTGTGGAGCAAGAATACTGATTGCCTATGCACAGAGGTTTCCAGGCAGAGTAGGGTGCCTGCAGGCATTTAAATTGCTGGAGCTAGGCTTGCTGACCCATGGGATGAGAGAGATGAGTGTTTATATGCGGGAGAACACCTGATGGAGTAGGTTGCCTCCGGGCACTTGAATCAGTGGAGCTACAGAGCTTTGGAACACTTGCCAGGACAGGACAGATGCAGGCCTGAGGCCTGGGCCATGAGACCACGGGAAGCAGAAGCTGAGTAGGAGAAGCTGACCCACCTCAGTCTCAAAGTTATGGTCATGACCTCAGGGGCTTGAAAGGGTAGAGCCATGGCCTCCCATTTTTCTAATTATGGCATTGAAACTCATGTACACTTGGAAAATTGTGTGCCTGAAGCTGAGGGAGCAAGAATTGCAGTTCCAGTGGACCTGGAAGGCAGAGCTGTAGTACAGGGCCAGGGGACTTCCACCAAATCTGGAGAAGGTGGCCAATACCTAGAGTCTGGAGAGCAGGGCCATTGTGTATAACGTCTAAGACAACGGAAGATTATTTTCAAACCTGTGAGGACTACTGTAATGTACTATGTTCTGTTAACCTGCTCGTTGCCTGTAAAATGCCTTCTTTCCTGTGACTGCACCTATTTGTAATGGAATGTCTAGTTTGAACCTTTCTGTTCTGTGATTATGTTTTGAAAACAGATAACTTGTGTTCTGGATTTCACAGTTAAAGAGAAAGTTCTATGTTTTGGACTTGGACTTTAAGACTAGCTATGATGGGGTGAACATGTTTAACATGTCTTACATGCTATGAAGATTTTTTTTTTTTTTTTTTAAGAGAACAAAGGGTGGATGTCATGGATTGAATTGTGTTCCCTAAAAAAGATCTGTAGCAGTTTGGGCTAGGCCATAATTCCTGGTATTTTGTGATGTTCCTCCATATTGGAATTCCTGCCTCAATAATGTTAATGAGGGTGAATAGTCAGAAGTTGTACTGGTAGAGCAAGATTCAATGTGTAAGTTTGTTTTGTACCTTGAGGCAGTCTCTTGACATATAAAGAAGAGCTAGCAGAGACATTTAGGGACCTCATACCAAAAGAAAGAAAGTAATGGCAGTAGCTGAGCACATCCTTTGGAAAGGACTGGGATCCCTGCACCTCAGAAGCTTCCAGTCCAGGAGAAGACTGATGACAAGGAACCTCCTCCAGTGCCAGCAGAGTAAGCCTTCCCCTGGAACTGAAACCTTGAACTTGGACTTTTAACTTACTGGACTCTGACAGATAAAATTCGTCTATTTAAAGCCATCCATTTGTGGTATCTATGTTAGAGTAGTGCTAGCTGCCTCAGACAGCATCCTTGTCTGGTTCTTGTTCTCAAGGGGAAAGCTTTAAGACTCTCCGTTTAGGATGATGTTGCCTGTTGGCTTTGCATAGACGTCCCTTGCTGTGTTGAGAAATTTCATTCTGTTCCTATTTTGCTGAGAGTTTTTAGCATGACATTTGTCAAGTGTCTTTTCTGCATCAGTTGACAAAATCAAGTGGTTCTCGTCTTTGTTTTATTTATGTATTTGTTTTACACCGATTGTTTTTCTAATGTTTAATCATTCCTATATTCCTAGTATGAATCCCATTTGGTTATGGTGCATTATTTTTTTGATACTTTGTTGAATTCTATTGAGCAAAATTATGTCGAAGACTTTTGCATGAGAGCTATTGCTTTTTAATTTCCCTTCTTTGTGGTGTCTTTATCTGGCTTTGGTGTCAGGGTTATGCTAGCTTCACAGAATGAATTTGGAAATAGTCCATCCTTTTCCATGCCCTAAAGCACCTTTACTAATTTTCGTGTTAACTAGTCTCCGAAAATTTGTAGAATTCCTCAATAAAGCCAGCAGGCCAAGGCATTTTTTGGTTGGGAGTTTTTAAATTACCATTTCAAACTTTTTTTTTCAGTTTTTGTGTGTGTTTGTGTATGCATGTGATTATGTGCAGGCATACAATCCAAGTTAATTTTGCATGTCCCCCTATCTGCAACTCCTTCTGCTCTCCTTGCCCAGTGACAGCACACTCCTCTTTTCATTCTGTACTTGTTATCACCTTAAGAATCTCCTGTCCCTTCTCTCTATCTGCTTCTCTCCCATCTAGAAAGACACGGCTAGGATAGCATCCTATAAATGCATGTATCCATAAAGTATACACACCACATGGTTATATTGTGTTCCCAAGTCCAGTCCACTTTTGTCTGAAGGGTTGACCTCCAGAATATTTTCCAAGTCAGAAGCAGGTCTAGGGACGTGCTCCCAGGAGATCCCCTGGGCCTTTGGATCTTTAATTGTGGTCTTTCAGTAGAGTTACTGAGCTGCACCCCTCTTTTTCTTGTGCTGCCACAGGGACTCTACATTGTGTGCCCCATCACAGCTGTCTTTAGTGGTGGCTGGGCAATATTTGTTTCTTCTGGTCACATGTTGATATAGTCACCCATTCACATGGGTCCTTCTGTCTTCTGGCTCTTTTTCCCTCATGTCTTTGTTGTCCTTGGTTACCATCTGTTCCAGCTGCATTGGGACCATTTGGTGTACCTCAGATGGCAGTTTGCTAGCTTTTGAGACTACAGAAACCACTCACCAATATGGGGTGCAGAAGACTCTGTTAGCAGTAGGCTAATTATGCCAATTGGCCTAGATATCCCTCGAGAGCATGGTCCCCAGGCCCCACCCCTGCTACTCTATCCTTGCAATATTAGATTGAGAGTAGAAGAGTTTTAGGTTTATGGTGATATCCAGTTAAATTAATCTATTTTCTACTGTGTGCTGTCACTACTTTCACCTAACCAAATTTCTATCAACTGTCTAACCTATGACCAAACCTCTCTCTTCCTTCCAATCCTTGTAGCCATCAAGGAGTCTTTTCTGCTGTACATAAGTCTTTTTTAAGTCCTTATAGTAGGGTTCTCATACAATATTTGTTCTTTTGCCGCTGATTTCACTCAGTATAAGTTCTTCAGTTGAAACCAGGTTATACGATGCTTTGTAAAATCATCATTGTTCTTTATTATTGCATTGTGTTCCATTGAGTGCATATACCATAGGTTGTTTATCCATTCATCTGTTCACGAGCATCTGGGTTGATTCCATCTTTCTGCTGTTGTGGACTGTGCCGCAATGAACATCCGTGTGCAAGTATCTGTTCATGTGACAGCTTTTATTTCTGTAGGATATATTCTGAGCAGTGGGATTACTGGATCAAATGACATGTTTATTTCCAGCTTTTTAAGGAAGCACCAAATTGCTTTCCAAAGAGGTTGTACCATTTTTCAATCTCATCAACAGTGAAGGAGAGTTGCCATCTCTCCACAGCCTCTCCAACATTTGTTGTTCTGTGTCTTTTGGGTCATGGACAACCTCGTTGGGCTGAGATAGTATCTCATTGGAATTTTGATTTGAATTTCTCTGATAGCTAATGATAGTGAGCATTTTCTAGTGTGTCTTTTGGCTGCTAAATCTTGTTTTTTTTTTTTTAAATGGGTTTATTTAGTTGTTCTAATTCTGTTTGTGTTAGTTTTTGTAGGTTCTGTGTTTCTTGAAATTTGTCCATTTCCTCTAAGTTTTCAAATTAGTAACAATACAATTTTTAACAGTATTTTGCTGTGTTTTTTAAATTTCAGTTTCTGTTGTGATATTGCCTACCCCATTTCTCGTATGGGCTATTTGTTTTCTCTCCTATTTTTCCTTTATCAGTTTGTTCAGTGTTTTATTTATTTTATTAATCTTTGTGTGAACCAGCTTTGTTATTGTTAATTCTTTCAATCATTTTTCTATTCCCTAATTCATTTTGTTCTTCTCTAATTTTTATTACTTGCTTTCCTCTGTTGCCTGAGAAGTTATTTTTATGCTCTTTTTTCTACTTATTTGAGTTGAAGTGTTGATAGTTTGAGTTTGACTCTTTCTTGGTTTTGGATATCACATTCATTTTTAATGGTAATATGGCTGGGCATCATGGATTAAATTGTGTCCCACAAAAAAAAATACGTGTAGAAGTTTGGCTAAGCCATGATTCTTGATATTGTGTGATGTTCATAAATGTTGTGAATCCTATCTGTATTCTGTTAATGGGGGATGACATGCTGTGGTTGTGCTGGCGAGGCAGGATTCAATCTCTAATAGCATATTGTGCCTTGAGGCAACTTTTGGGATAGGAAGGAATGGGGAACAAGTGGAGAGTTGGGAACCTCATACCATCAGGAAAGAAATAATTCTGTGAGCAGAGTGCATCCTAAAACTTGGGGTTTCTGAGCCTCAGAAGCTCCCAGTGTAGAGGAAGATGACTAACAAGGACCTTCTTTCAGAGCCAATAAAGACTTTCTCTGTAGAAAATACCTTGAATTTAGACTTCTAGCCTACTGAAGTATGACAGAATAAAATTTCTCTTTTTAAAGTTATCCATTGTGGCATTTCTGCTTATAGCAGTAACAGATGATTAAGATACTGAGTATGTTTTTCTTTGTTAGCATTTTTTTTTTCCTTTCAAGGCCTTGAATATGCTATACTGTTTCCTTCTTGTCTGTATTTTCTCTAATGAGAAATCAGCATTTAATCTTATTGATGTTGCTCCGATATGCCATATTTCTTTCTTTCTTTTTTATGTTGCTTTCCAAGTTCTTCTTTATGCCTGACCCTGAAATGTCTCAGCATGGTTCCCCTCAGGTTTTCCAATACAAAGTTCATCTTTCATGATATTTGTTAATTTTTCTGGCATTGTATCTTCTATTTCTTTTTCTAGAGTTTTCTTTCTCTCTACTTATACTGCAATTCCTACAGTGCATATATTGCTTACCTTGATGATGACCCACATATTTGTATTTGTGAAATTTTTTCGTCTTTCTTTTCCTCTTTCCTCCTCATACTGAGTGTCTTAGGCTTGATTCTCCAGAGAAGCAAGACCAATAAAATATATAAATGCATTTATATAGAAACAGCTTAATGTGAAGGAAGTGGCTCACACAGTTTTAGAGGCTTTAACACCCTAATTTGTGGGTTAGGGAAATGGCTTCTCCTGATTCACCTTGCCATAGGGGCTGGCAAATCCAAAATTTTAGGCCAGAGAGTAGGCCTATTGCTCATGGCTGTGAAGATTAATGAATTCAAAGATCAGGGGCAAGACCACAGGTAAGCCGCTATCTCAAGTTCCAAGAACCAGAGTTCAGTGGAAAAGAAGCAGCTGCAGGACCCAGAAGAAGTAAAAATCTTGGAGTCCCACCTGAATGTATGCACATACTTTATGGAGCTACAAGCCCAAAGAAACTTCTTTTCAACTGATTGACTGCTCACAATGGATCACATCATAGGGGCAGTCAAGGATCACATATCAACAGGGAATTGATCACAACATTATTTGATTGCCAAAACACAGAATCATGGCCCAGCCAGGTTGACACATGGTTTTACACATCACACTGAGTAGTCTTACCAGTCTACCAGTCTATTCTATTTCATTGATCCTTCCTTCTGTTTTCTGGATGGTGCTGTTGTGTCCTTCCACAGAGATGTTTATTTCTACTATTTTATTACCAGATTTCTTTCTTTCTTTCTTTCTCTCTCTCTCTCTCTTTCTCTCTCTCTCTCTCTCTCTTTCTCTCTCTTTCTCTCTTTCTTTCTCTCTCTCTTTCTTTCTCTCTCTCTCTTTCTTTCTCTCTCTCTCTCTTTCTCTCTCTCTTTCTCTCTCTCTTTCTCTCTTTCTCTCTCTCTCTTTCTCTCCCTCTCTCTCTTTCTCTCTCTTTCTCTCCCTCTCTCTCTTTCTCTCTCTCTTTCTCTCTCTTTCTCTCTCTCTCTCTTTCTTTCTCTCTTTCTTTCTCTCTCTCTCTCTCTCTTTCATTCTTCCTTCCTTCCTTTTCTCTCTTTATGTCTTTCATCTCTCTCTCTCTTGCTTTCTTTCATGCTTCTATCTCTTTATTGAATTTCTTATTTGTGTCTTGCATTTTTCTGAATTCTTTTAGATTATTATTTCGTCTTTATCTTTTTGAGGAAACTTAACATTATTGCTTTGAAGTTTTTGTTAGGTAGATTCGTTATATGTTCGTTCTTGGAGACCCTTTCTGTCCCTTTTTTTGTGCATTTTATTTGATCCATTCTTTTTTGTCTTTTCATATACTTTGCAATTGTCTGCTGCTTCCAAGAGATTAAATTTTCTTGTGTTCATTTTGTTCTTGCTTTGATATATCAAAAGCATACATTATTTTTCCCCTTTTATTGCTTTCTTACATTTTGTATTTTTATTATTTTGTCTTGTATTATTGACGGATGTATATCTTTGTAGTTACCAGTTGCCTGGATGTGGCTTCCCCTCAAAAGGGGCTTATGGCACTGGGCTCATGGGATTTCTTGTAGCAGGTTGCATGAGGTGTGAGGACAGGTCGTTTCCCTGTGGTGAGTCATGCAATGCCAGGTGAACAGAGATCTTCTCAGTTCTTTAGGGTTGATATGACCACTCCTTGTGAAAGTGAGCAATGATGTGCCCCATAGGAGTGGAGCAGACCCTCACTGAATATGCAGGCAGGTAATACCGCTCTAGGGTAACATGGTATGGCTTTCATGTGAGCAAGGTCTGGTAGCAGAGCAAAGGAGTGGCAGGCTGTCCTTAGAATAGTGGAAACACAGTACGCAGCTCAGGGTGAGATGAATCTGTAAGACAGAGCTCCAGGGCAGTTCAGTTCAACTTTTAAGGAAGCTGGACCCAGCCTTCAAGGGAGTATGGGAGTGTGTGTGTGTGGGGGGGCAGTTTCTAGAACATGGTGTTTGCCATTCAAGTAAACATGGGAGGGTCACTCAGCTCTTGGAAGGGGATATTGCTCTCCAAAACAATGCAAGTGGGCAGTGCACCTCAAGGCGGCCATGAACTGTTTTCTACATAAGTGTACACGAGTGATGCAGATCTCAGGGTATGGTAGGAGGAGGGTCTTAAGCACTGCACTGTGCAGCCACAGTGGCGTGTGAGACCACTGCTGCATGGTACTAGTTCATTTTTGGGGACTGCTTAGCTATTTCCCAAAGAGTTGCCTGGATTCTGAATGTCTCCCATCCTAGCTGATAGACTTATTCCATATCTGTTAAGTGTTCTTAGCTAGAATTTCTGGCTTCTTCATTTTTGTTGCTGTTGTTTTATTTACTTACCAGGGATATGGGAGCTCAGGTCTGCACTACTGTTCTTTTTCTATCCCATTTCCCAACTATGAACACTGTTTTATCTGTCTGTCTAGTCTGAAATTCTTACAAGCCAATCCATGTCACTCTACTCCAGTAGTCCTCTCCTCTAGTTCCCTGGTATCAAAGCTATGTTGCTTGTCTCTCTCTCTCTCTCTCTCTGTGTCCAGCATGCCCAATCCTGGTATACAGCTTGCTCAATTAAAGTTCTCTACTGAGACCATTTACCCTGTAACTCTGCTCAGACTGTGTCCTTTTTATGCTGCTTCCTCCCTGAGCTCTTCCTGCCTGCAGTCATTCCAAAATGGCCATGTTGTGCTAGGCTGGCAAGGTGAGTGTTTTCTCTGCTCTGATTTGGTATCCTGTTTCTTCAGTCCTTCTTTGTTGTTCAGAGTTTCAATATCACTGCTCATGTAGAATTTCACTTGCTTCCTGGAGTCATTGTTTTAGGGCAACATTGCGGTTTATCTGTCTAAATTGCCATATTATCCACTCTTCTATTTGGGGCATTTTTTTTTTTTAAGAATTGGATGAGTGTGTGGGGTTTTGTGTTTTTCTTGTTTCTTCAAAGTTTGAAGAATTTCCTGGTTGAAGGGTGATTCCTTTTTGTGTAGCCTTTTCTTTGTCTCTCATCTGGTTGTAGATCCAAGAAAATTGACCCACACTTTCTGAAAATAATGCAAAATATTTTTGTGTGTCACACATTTCTTTATAAAATGTATCTCATATTTTAGCATGTAAAACCTGTAAGATGAACGGCATTTTAACTTCTTCAGTCTCTCATGACACAAGATTACTCTCATAATTATATTAGCATAGCACACTAACAATGGTCCTCCAAAAAGTATTAGGCTCTAATCTCCAGAGCCTATAAATGCTACCTTATGAGGAAAAGGATAGTAAAATATGTGATGGGTAATAATCAGCTAGAACCAAGAAAACTTTTATGTAGTACTCTGATATGGTTGAATAAGGGCCAGTGTTGCATCACTGACCTTCCTCTTCCCTAACCTTGGTTGACCTGAAGTTCTAAGATACACCCTTCACTAATTACAGATACATAGTAAATATAACCAAAGATATTTAAAATCATTTAAGCATATGTATATTATTACGTTGATTTAAGGTAAAAATAACACACAAATTGAGTATTTAGATGTGTTACAACAATGAGTTTACACGGATTAACTCATCTAATCCTACAATAACTATATAAAATCTTCATTATTAAGAAGTCTATTATATCAATTAAAAATTAGACTCAGAGAAGATAAATCAGTTTTCTGGAAGCAGATTTAAGGGCTCAGAATAGAGAATGATTCAGTGACTTTATATTTTGTGTTTTTTTATTTTGTTCATCCAAGTATCTTAATATACACTAATACATTGAAAAGGACACTTTTTCTGTCCTTGGTTTAATCTGACAGATTCCTTGTTGAATCAGAATCGACTCAGTGGCAACTGATGTGTATACGTGTGTGTGTGTGTGCGTTGCGCACGTGCCTTTTTATGTGTACATATAGAGAGACAGTTCCTAGCTGGTGCAAATAATTAGCAGAAAGGTTAGAGGTTGAACTTAACCACGCCAAGCCTCAAAAGACAAGTCTCTTGGTCTGGTTCCAAAAGATCATTTTTGAAAACCTTAAGGAGCAGCTCCACTCTGAAATACATAGGGTGCCTATGAGTCGGAATCAACTCAGTGTCATCTAATAACAACAGTGACTTTAGAAGCAGGCATTGAAAGATATCTAGCAGTTCATCCAATTTTCAAAGCCCAAGACAAGAACAACAAAAGCATTGCTATCAAATTACCAAAAAGCATATTGCTTTTCTACATACTACAGTCTTCAGCATACAAATAATTGTTATTGTTTGTTCCCAATGAGCTGATTTTGACTCATGGTGATCCATGTGCAAAGTGTAGAACTGCTCCACAGAATTTTCAAAGCTATGACCTTTTGGAAGCAGATTGCCAGGCCTATCTTCTGAGGCAATTCTGGATGTGTTTGAAAAGCCAACTTTTCTGCTGGTAGTTGAATGCTTACCCACTTGTGTCATGCAGGACTTAATACATGGAAACCCTGGTTACCTAGTGGTTAAGAGTCATAGCTGCTAACCAAAAAGGTGGGTGGTGCAGAGCCACCAGGCACTCCTTAGAAAATCTATGGAGCAGTTCCATTCTGTTTATAGAGTCACTATGAGTTGGAATCAACTTGAAGGCAGTGTTTTTTTGGGGGGTACATAGATGTACACACACACACATACACACAAGCAACAGTTGACTCGACTCTGACTGGTGTCAGAAGAGTTGTGCTTCATAGGGTTTTCAATGGATGATTTTTAGGAACTAGGTCACCAGGCCTTTCTTCCTTGGTGACTTGAGGTAGACTTAATCCTCCAATCTTTTGGTTAGCTGCTGAGAATTTTAACTGCTTGACCCACCCAGAGACTCCCAGATCAACAGATATGACTGTAGGTGGTAGCATTTTCTGCACCCAACGGCATGTGTTGAAGAACAATGAAAACATTTAAAATGTCTAGAGATGGTTCTGTAGTAGCAGAAAGGTCAGAGTGAACAAAAGCACAGAAGACTCAGATGTCATGGTGTTGGCATCTTCTATACCTTCCAGGAAAATGTGACTTTGCCTTCAAGACACTTCACACTTCATCCCACTTGTTGACCACTTTGCCTTGGTGGAGACTTCGCTGACCTCCATCGGTACGTGAATCAGTTTCTCTAGAGAGTCCTCAATATAATTCAGTTCTCACTTCTGTTAAAACAAAATGCCTCACTTTTGTGAGAACACTACTAAATGTCAGGCACTTGTATTAACTATCACACAGAGTGTTTTGTTTGCATGTTTTTCGCTCTCTGCTCACTGGAAGGAAGCATCCACATAGCAGAAATAGCCAATATCTGGCTCATCTTTGTGTCCCTTCTCCCATACACTCAGCTTGATGTAAGCGTTTTCTCTGTGAGTGATCGTTCTGTTTAACTGAAGCTTTAGAGTGCTTGATTATTTTACACTTTTAATTTTGCTTTCTTTGTTACGATTCATATCTCTCATTTTATTGGATACATGACCTGTTCCTTGGAAGACTTACGATTCTTTTGCCCAGTTCATGTATATTTTAGATATATCAGAACAGCTTTAGACAAGCCTGACAGCATTTAATGAACCGATGAAGTATCATTTATTAAAAAGATGTTACTAATTCATCCATTTGAAGAGATGTGTAATTACTTGAAAAGATTGTTCAATAGACATAAAACAAATGAGACATGACTGAATTATTTTCCATAACTTAGGTACAATGCAGGTAGTTGTGCACATCATCCAGCCAACCTGTTATAACAGTTATTTTGTTCCTGAGGAAATGCTATTACTACTGATTAATCACCAGTATCTCAGGAGCAAATTCTCATCAGCTGTATTTACCTGCCTAGACTCTTCAAATAACCTGACATAATTATATGGTCACAATGCAGTCATGTTGACAGTGAAGTGAACATGTGTATGCTTTTAGAGTCCTGGTGACATAGTGTTTGAGAGGTTGGCTGCTAATCAAAATCTCTGCCATGAATCCACCAGCTGCCCTTTGGAAACACCATGGCCAGTCTGTCCTGTCACCTAGGGTGACTACGAGTCTGGGTGGGCTTCATGGCCATACATGTGTATATATATATATATATATATATATACACACACATATATGTGGTCAGTTCTACCCTGGGCCCTAGGGTCACCATGAGTTGGATCTGACTCGACGGCACTTGGCTTGGTGTGGTGTGTGTGTGTGTGTGTGTATGTGTATATACATATATATATACACACATATATATGTATACATATGCATATATACACATTATATATAAATCACTGTTTTATACACACACGCACACACATACACATATACATATATGAAAACCCTGGTGGTGCAGTGGGTTAAGTGTTATGTCTGCTAAGAAAAGGTTGGCAGTTGAAATCCTCCAGGCACTCCTTGGAAACTCTACAGAGCAGTTCTACTCTGAGCTCTAGGGTCGTTATGAGTCAGACCTACCTCAAAGGCAATGAATTGAGATGCATATATATATGTATATGTAAATCACTGTTATTTTCTATTTCTAATTTAAATCCCCAGGTGACTAACTGATAAATATTTCATATAAGAATATGAATGTTAAATGACACATTTGAAGGACAAGATCTAATTCATTAACTCCCAGAAATAAATTTAAACAATCTGAAAAATGTTATAATGTTTCCTGAGCAGTGTCTGAACATTCATTTATTCATGAATTATTGAATTTACATTTAAAAACACTGTTCCCAAAATTATAAACAAAAGATATCTATCCTAACAAAGTTCCAAACTTTAAAAATGACAATTTAATGCCATGTAAAGAAAAGACATTTTACTGACATGAATTCAAGCTATTGATCATTGAGAAAAATACTACAAATCCTGAGAAAATATTGTACTTGTTCTATTGAAAGTATAAAGCCAGCTGCCAAGTCTTATACATAAAACATATACAACTCAGAAGAAAATCACATTAGAATACTGCACAATATAAAGACTTTATAATTAAATGAATTGAATGACTTTCAAATCTCCAACACAGTGAGCAAGTCCTGTTATCTTGCAGGTAATGAACTTTTAGAAAAATCCAACAAAAGACTAACTTTTCCTGCTTTATTCATTGTTAAAATCATGTTAATAATGAGATCAATAAAAAGGAAGAATTTTCCTGTTACATTTGTGAATTTGTGGTTCAGAATTGGTAAAGGACATTATTAAAGAAATGGAGTCTGCAGGCAACCATTTATTTTTCAAAATTTGAAAAAAAATAGAGCAGAGAGAGGGAAACAAAAGCAGGAGGAAATGCAATGAGATAGAATCCTATCTTCAGATACAAGTGAAAGATCAAGGAAGGTAGAACAAATGAGAATGCCAAAAACGAAAGATTTAATCAGTCACTACATGCTTTGGGATTGATATGGCTCAAGAATGTATTTCGAATCCATGGAACTGAACTTTATATATAAGTAACCAGGTGTTTAGCTGTTCATGAGAGGAGGGAAGAGGAAGAGTTTGGTCCTGAATCATTGTCAAGAAAAGTAGTATTGATGGAAGGAAAGGTCTCTAGCTACTTAAAAAGCTGGTGAACATACACTAAGTGGCTACTTAGTGCAGGGATAACGATCACCTACACGACTGTCAGTTTTATTTTATTATTCTAATTCCATAAATTTTGTAAACCTGGAAAATATTTTCTGAATTCTGGCAATACGTTGTTTTCATTGCCTACTTGAATCTGCATTGTTTACATGAGACTGGAGGTAGACTGATACACAATTACTTTTTAGGTTTGAAGACCCAGGTTTATAAGATTGTTATGTTACACTCTGGGCAACCAGAAAAGAAGTGGAGAGCAGGAACTTGTTCTTCTTTTCAGATAAATAAATGGCAACAGAGGGATGTAGAGAAAGAAACAGCTACCAACAGTGAAGGCTCAGAGAAGGCTGTCTAACATACTCCAAATGCACTGCTACTGATGATGTCTGAGTGTCAGGAGGTGTGCGATAGGACGAGTACCGTGTAAGTGCAGAAACACACAACTGAAGAAATTCTTCTTCTTTTTTTTAATTGCGATTGAGTGAAAGTGTACAATCCACTTTAAATTTGCATGCGGGCGTATCTGCAGCTCCCTCTGCTCTACTTGCCTGTTGATAGAACACTCCTCCTTTCCGTTCTATACATGTTGTAACCTCTTAACAATCTCCTGTCCCTTCCTTTCCATCCTCTCCATTCCCCTTTAGTAGGATTCCAGTAGGATGGTATCCTATAGATGCATAGAACCACAAAGTGCACGCACGACATGGTCCCTCTGTGTCCCCGAGTCCAATCCATTCCTATTCGAAGAGTTGACTGCACTAATGATCTATGATCAGAGGTTGCATCAGGTCTAGCAGCCATGCTCCCAGGGAACACCCAAGCCTTCAATTTCAGTCTTTTAGGAAAGTTCCTAGGGTGCACTCCCTTTTCTTTGAATGTTGCCACTGGCACTCAATATTGTGAGCCCTGTCATAGCTGTCATTAATGGTGGCTGGGCACCATCTGGTTCTTCTACTCACATGTTGAAATAGTCACTACATCACATGTGTCTTTCTGTCTTCTGTGTACTTTTCCTCTAATAGTCACTACTTCACATGTGTCTTTCTGTCTGCTGTGTTAGTTTTCTCTCATGTTGCTTTGGTCCTTGGTGATCATCTGTTCCTGCTGAGTTGGGACCATGTGGTGTACCTCAGATAGCAGCTTGCTAACTTTCAAGACCACAGATGCCACTCACCAATACACAGTGCAGGAGACTCTCTTAGCAGTAGGCTAGTTATGCCAATTGGCCTCAATGTCCCCTGAGAGCATGGTCTCCAGACCTTGCCCCTGCTACTCTACCCTTGCACTACTTGGTTAAGTTTGAAAGAAAATACTGATTGAAACTGTGTACTAGGGTATCCACAGAATAGCTAGAACCAAGATTAAAATGAGGAGCTAACCTGAACGGGATAGTTGGCAAAATGAACTAAAGCAATAGCATGGTATAGTATTGAACAAAGCATTTCTACCTTAAAAACTGTACTAACTACTATGAATAAAATAATTCACTGATTTGAAGGTGAAGCCAGTTAAAAACGGATTTATGCCTAAGTGTGTCTAAGCAAACATTGTAAGATAGAAATCTAAAGGACAACAAACAATAATACATATATGCATACATTTAGGCAATTCAGTCAGCTAGTGTTTCTCTAACAGAGATACCACAAATGGATGGCTTTAAAAAGAGGAATTTTACTTGTCACAGTCCAGTAAGTTGAAAGTCCAAATTCAGGGTTTTAGTTCCATGGGAAGGCTTACTCTGCCAGCACAGAAACAGGGTCCTTGGCATCAATCTTCCCCTGGACTGGACGCTTCTTAGGTGCAGGGACTGCAATCCTTTCTAAAGGATGTGCTCAGCTATTGTCATTAGTTTCTTTCTTTTGGCATGAGGTTCCCAGATGATTCTGCCAGCTCCTATCCTTTATATCTCAAGAGACCATCTCAAGGCACAAAACAAATTTACACATTGAATCTTGCTCTACCGATACAACTGCTGACTGTTCACCCTCATTAACATTATAGAGGCAGGAATTCCAACATGGAAGAACATCGTACAATACCAGGAATTATGGCACAGCCAAAGGGTTACAAATTTTTTAGAGAACACAATTCAATCCATGACACCAGGCAACAGAAACTGGTTATACAGAAGTAAATAAATATTCAAATGATTTCATAAGCATCTCAGTAAAAAAAAATCTAGATCATAGTGCAATATTTAGAGAGTGCGGAATGAGAAAGGACCTTAATTCAAGACATTTATAAGCCTCAAGTCTTCTAAACTAAAAGATAATTTCTTTATTTTTTCAGCATCTATATACATATGCAGTAAATGTGGGAAACCCTGGTGACATAGTGGTTCTGTGCTACAACTGCTAATCAAAAAGTTTTATAGGGTTCCTATGAATGTCAAAATTACTGAATGATATCATTAATATTAAACACAAGTAAAATTTTGCTGAAGATTTTTCACAACTGATTATAGCAGTACATCAACAGGAAACTGCCAGAAACTCATGCTAGAAGATGTCAAATAAGGAACACCACTACTACTGTCAAAGGATCTTGGCTAAAAGCAGACATGCATATGTATTCACTTGTGTAAATCATAACAAATGATGAATAACATTGCAAAAAAATGGGAATTCAAGAACATTTAATTATGCTAATATAGAACCCATACATAAATCAGAAGGCAGTCATTCAAACAGAACAAGAGCATTCTGAACGATTTGAAGTCAGGGAAGACATATGTTTTAGTCAGCTAGGGCTGCTCTAACAGAAATTCCCCAGAGTGGATGGCTTTAACAAAGGAAGGTTTATTCTTACACAGTCCAGTAGGTTGCAAGTCCATATTCAGGCTGTCCACTCTAGGGAAAGGCTTTCCCCTTGTCGGCTCTGGAGGAAAGTCCAGTATTGCATCAGTCTTTGTCCAGGGAGTGTCTTGGCACAGTAACCTCAGGTCTGAAGGATGCGCTCTTCTCCCAGTACAGATTTCTTGATGGTGCAAGGTTCCCAGTTCTCCTTGTTTCTCTTTCTTTTTATCTCTTGCAGGCTGAAAGGATTAAGGGTCGGGCAAGCCATACTCCAGGAAAACTCCTCCTACAGCAGAGCAGGGAAGTAATCCTATGCAGGAATTTACAGCCCCACCCTAATCCTTTAACATACAGTTTAGGGAAACCACAAAATGGAGGACAGTCCCGAGATACTGGGAATCATATCCCAGCAACATGCTACACATATTTTTGGGGGGACACAATTCAACCCATGACAACATATATCAAGGTTGTATCTTTCAACCATATTTATTCAATCTTTGTGCTAAGTTTTCTAAGAAGTTGAGTTATAGTAGACACAGTACCAAGATTAGAAGAAGACCCATTAGCAACCTACAAAATGAAAAGGACACAATTTTGTCTGCTGAAAATAACAGCCTTCAGTACGGATTACACCTCAACATTACCCAGAATCCACTGCCTTTGAGTCAATTCTGACTCATAGCAGCCCTAGATGTCAGAATAGAACTGCCCCATAGAGTTTCCAAGGAACGTCTGTCAGACGTGAAATGCCGACCTTCTGATGAGCAGATGTAGAACTTAACCCACTAAGCCACCAGGGTTTCCACACCTCAACATAAAGAAAACAAAACCCTCACAACTGGACCAACAAGCAACAGCATGATAAACAGAGTAAAGTCTGAAGTTGTCAAGGATTACTTTTTGCTTGAATCAACAATCAATGCTCATGGAAGCAACAGCCAAGAAATCAAAGGATACACTGAATTAGGCAAAACTGCTACAAAGACAAATTTAAAATGTTAAAAACAAACAAACAAAAATGTCACTTTCAAGGCTAACCCGTGCTATCGTATTTTCATATCACATCATATGAATGTGAAGGGTGGACAAGGAATAACGGAGACAAAAGAATTCATGACTTTGAGTTGTGACTCACAACTACAGGCTGCCAAAGGAAAGAACTAATCTGTCTTGGAAGAAGTACATTGGAATGATCATCAGAAGCAAGATGGTGAGACTCTGTCTCATGCACTTTGCATATGGTATCAGGAGGGACCAGTCTCCACAGAAGAACAGCATGATTAGTGATTTGGTGAAAAAGATGAAGACCCTTAAAGAGCAGAATTGACATGGTGGCTGTAACAGAGGCCCCAAGCACAACAAGGACTGCAAGAATGATGCAGGACCAGGAAGAATTTCCTTCTGTTGTACTCGGATTGCAATTCCAAAGCAGCTAACAATAACATTCAGTTGAACCTTTAGTTCTTGCATTGATTTCTTGAATTCTTCTAGGTTTTTTACTGCATCTTACTTGATCTCCATGAAAACTCTAAATATTAGTCTTTTGAGTTGTCCGTTCTATTATCAGTTCTTCCTCAGAAAGGTTTTCCATCTCTGTATTTTGCTCATTTGCTTGAGCCATTATATTCTGTTTTTTTCATAAGATTTTCTTTGACTGTCATCTTAGAAGTGTTCAAGTTCAACTGTATTTGTGTCTCTATCTTTACTGATTGCATGTTTGCTTTTTTCTGTATTGATTTTATTTTAATATATCTGGAACTTAACTTTTTTTTCATTTCTATTTACATTATCTACCTTCATTCACACTATTTTGGCTGATATTGCTTTATTGTATTGGTTTGCACATGGCTATGTTGTTCAGTTGGTTGGGAGAAATTTTCTCTTGCTAGTGGGTATGATGGCCTTATATGTACTAGAATTTTCTGTCACTACGTATTTATGTCTTCTTTCATAGGATTTCATGAAGGTACGCATTCAGAACACTTAATAGTTTTTGAGTTTCAGGTGTTTATAATCAGGATCCTTTCACAGCTATTGTGGGGCCATCTGGCCCTTTCACGTTTGTGTATGCTGTTAGTATGGTCTCTGGAGAGCAGGAGAGGTCATGTTCACAGACCCGTGGAAGCAATACTGTCGGAGATCAGAGAGTTCCCTGACGAACATGGGTGGAGGAGGTTTGACGCCGAGCACTTTAGGAAAGAGTAGACATGAGACAGTTTGGGAGTCAGGGGGCTAACGACTATCCGAGCCGAGAGCCCAGAGCAAAGTTTTATTACAGCATTTATACTCTTTTGGTAACTGGGCATACAAGGAACTATAATATACAGTAACTAAGTCAGTTGGGCAAGGTTTCGGTCATACATTGTTCTACATGTTCGGGCCAAGGGCTTGGAAGTATTCCCAGACTGCCTCTAGGTTACAGTACACAAACAGTACAAGAGGTTGTACAGAGTTGAAGTAACGGTTCAGCATCCAAGATGGCTGAACTTATGTCAAGAGAGTTTGACATGATTTCCCACAAGCACAGTTCAAGTAGATGAGGCAGGCCCTGTTCTTAGTTATGCATAGGGGTAATAGTAACTGGGGAGTGCTTAGTTATGCATAGGGGTAATAGTAACTGGGGAGTGCTGGAAGTCACCATGGATGACTAGGTAGCCTGAAGTAACAAGTACCCGAGTGAGAGGCACCCTGAGGACAGGTCACTGGGAATGCCTCTCATGCTAGCAGTATGCAAAGTGGGCTCTGGTAAGGTGTGATAAGTGATGAGTGGTAAGAGCTGCCTGGGTGTCTTGCAGCACTTGCTAGGTAGGCCTAGAGTAGAGACTGGTTTAAAGAGGCGAAAGGAAGAATGGTTGGTTCTCTGGTGATTTTTATCCAGCAGTGCTGAGTAGGAGCAGCTTTGGGAATGTCTGCCAGGCTTCTCACTTCTTGATCAGGGCAGGAGGTGCTGTGGATGTTTCTGTGTGACTTCTACCCACCAGAGATGGGCAGGAGCGGCTATGGGACTTCCTCATGGACTGCTCACTGCACACGGCTGAGACAAGGAGGGGCTATGAGTGGCTCTCCACGGCATCTCTCCACTGGATCCTGGTGGGAGAGGCTGTGGGCATGTCTCCTGAACTTCTCACTGCACAGTGCTGGCAAGAGAATAACTGTGGCCATGTTGAACACTGGACAGGTTACTGAGGGCAACTCTCTTGGGTAGGTCTGTGCATTTGAATTACTCAAATGTGAGGAAAAGGGTGATCAGTGGGAGGTTTATGAAAGGAGAAACTTATGATTATTGTTTTGCTATTACACTGCTCATTGCTTCTCTTCCACCTAACTGGTCATGCACTACCACTGCTAGTAACTCCTGTCCCTAGTTTCTAGTTCCATCCCTTCTCTCCATTCACCAGGGACTCCGAAGCTCTCACTCATTCACTTTCCTCTTCTCACCCTTGTCCCTGCAAAGAAGTACACTTCTGTCTTACCAGTGTCCTGAGGCTGCAATAATTTGATCTGTCCCTCTTTCCTTCAGTGACATTTCTCGGTGTTTTTCTAGTTTCAAAAATAGGAGATTTCTTCTTGTCTCCTCCTTGAGATAGCCTCAACCCGGTGTTAGGCTGAAACCCAAGCCCCCTCCCCCAACCACTCCTGGAGGGCCCAGTGAAAACCTTTCATCCGCCAGCTATTCCGGAAAGTCCATTCAACTAAGACTAGCTGCCTGGGCCAACTAGCTATCACTTCTTTCGCATAGGCTCAATTCCGCTGAAATAATACCCCCGTATGTTAATTAAGTAACTCTAATCGTCCACAACCCCGTAGGCTACTTGCCACCGGCACCGTTCTCATCGTCACCGGCGCTGTTTTCAGTGCTGTCCTCAACAAGGTCCCCTCGCACCCCTTTATAAACCCCCAACCCCCGAGCCAGCTCGCGGTTCTACAGACTCCCATCCGAGAACTCTGTAAAGCCGCCGGGGACGCAAATAAACTCTTCCTTTTCTTTCTCCTCCTCTCTCTGGCTTTTCCTCTACATACTTTCGATTAAACGAAACCCATTGCATTCAAAAATCTCGCAACACTTGGCACATGACCAACTTACCTCCCTTCTTTACAGGTTCTTTCACTCAGCGTACCTGCCTCCAGCTGTGTTTCCATGAAATTGCATCTCTGCCCTCCTCTCCTGGGTTCGTGGTTTGCTGAGGTCTCAAAATGGCTATACTGTACCAGCCCAGCCTGGTAGGTGTAGGTTCTCTAAGAGTTTCCACATTCTGCTGAGTTCACACTAACTCTCTTTGCAGTCAGTGCTGAGTCTTTAAACTTGTCTTTGATGTTTAGAGATCTGAGATTGTTGTTTGTATCTGTTGCACTTGTTTTCCAGAGTCTTTGTTGTAGGAGGATGCTCAGTACATCTAATTAAGATGTCATCTTAACTTGATCTCTCCTTGTCATTTTTAGTTGAAAGCAAACATAATGTATAAAGGAAAAGGAATTTTTTTCTTGTTTTCAGTTATGATCCCCTGTAAAGTTTAGTTGATATTGACGTGATAATAAGATGCTTTCTGATGGGAAACATTATATTACCCTATCATTAGGTCTCAATTCATGTTTTTTGTTTGTTTGCTTGTTTTTAAAAAGAAACCGTATGTTAAGGTTTTTAGCAGCTTTGAGCATAATTGTCAAAGATCAGAAGGAGCAAAGCTGTCTTCCAATAGGTGAAGTTATAAACTAACTGTGCAACACCCACACAGTGAAGTACTAGTCAGTTATAAAAATAAATCAATTCTCAAGCTACAAAGAAGATATAATGGAACCTTAATTGCTTATTCTTAAATGAAGGAAGTCAGTGTTAAAACGGATATGTATTTTATGATTCTAACTGCATGAAATGCTGAAAAGACAAAACTATAGAAGCAGTGAAAAAGCAAAAATTACTGACAGCAACACAAAACACTGGTGGCCAGGAGTTCAGGAGAAAGGGGTAAGATGTGTGAAACATAGAATGTTTTTATGAGAGTGAAATTATTTTCTGTGATACTCTAATGGTGTACAGATGATATCATTCAGTTGTCAGAACTCATAGAAGTATAAGATACATAGCGTGCACTGTCACGTAAACTATTGACTTCAGTTAATAATAATGCACCACTATTGGTTTATCAGTTGTAACAAATGTGCCACCTAAATGAAACAAGTTAATAATAAGATAAAGAATCTGTAAGAGGGAAAGGACTTATAAGGGAATTCTCTGTAATTTCTGCACTTTTTTTGTAAATTTAAAGCTACTCTAAAAGTCTGTTTTTAATAAAAAAAACTTAAAAAATAATGTTTATCAAAGCAGAGAAGATATAAATAATTGTAAGCTTACAGTGATTAACAAACTTCCCTCAGTTTAAAATAATTAGACCTATATTAGGGATTATGTTTTGAATTCTGTACGTTTTTCTTCTTTTTTTGGGGGGAGGGAGTGGTGATACAGACATTACTAGATGTTGGATTAAGAGCTAAGATTTAAAAGAGGTAGCTTATCTTAGAGTTTATCCATTGCTCTCAATAGTATTACTTTTAGCTGCTGTATCATTTTTCATAACTTGGAAAATAAACCTTCCGTCGACAGAAAATTCCCCAGTATTGTTGTGGTTAGGTGCCACTGAGTTGGTTCCAACTCATAGCGACCAACAGAACAAAACCCTGCCTGGTCCTGTACTATACTCACAATCATTTTTATGCTTAAGCCCATCCTTGAAGCCACCATGTCAGTCCACCTTGTCAAGAGTCTTGGTCTTTCTTGCTGACCCTCCACTCTACCAAGAATTAGGTCCTTCTCCAGGGACTGATCCCTCCTGACAACACATCTGAAGTATGTGAGATCCAGCCTTGCTGTCTTTGCTTCCAAGGAGAACTCTGGTTGTACTTTGTCAGAACAGATCCGTTTGTTCTTTTGGCGATCCATGCTACATGCAACTTGGCAGTCTACTTCTGGAAAGAATTAGTCAGTGAAAATACAGTATTGTAGGGAGAGATAATTTTGCATTTGAGGACTGAATTTTTACAATTAGTTAAATGAAATGGATGCATATAAAGTACCCACATCAAAATCAAAAACTAATTTTCAAAGAAGCATTTATTAGTACTAAGTCCCTAACATTGCCAAAATGAATTTACTTATTGGAATTTTAACTCATTATTCATTAATTTTTCAAAAATTGCAATGTTTTTGTTGTTAATAATGGAGATTATTTAGGGTAAAAACAAGGGGCAATGGCTTGAGGTAACTGTACCCTCTCTTTTAAAGGGAAGTAATAATTACAGCAGAACTTTCTGGAAAGTATAGAAAAATCACGGTTTTCCAAAAGAAAATATAATCCCAAAATAATTTTCTCCTTGGAACAGATTTAGATAATCAGTTGTCTTTTTCTTACTAATGTTAATTGCTACAACTACCTTTCAGTTATAGTTTGTAGAGATATATTTCACCTACCATTATATTCACCAATTTTAAAGTGTAATACTCGACACCACTTGGTTATTAAATAGATTGTAATATATCCATAGAATTTAGTATATTCATCCAGCACCAAACTCTAATTTTAGAACTTGTCCATCACTTCCAAAAGAAGCCTGATTTGGAATCAGTTTCCCTCGACACTCAATCCCAATACCGAGTTAACAGCTAATACACCTCTGTCCCTCTGTGAGGTCTGACAATTAACATCGTGAACGCAACATAGAAAAAGTGCAACATGCCTTGTTGCTGACTATCACTACATTCATCTTCGAAGTCCTCCCATTGGGAAACTACTCACAGACACCAGCACCTAGTCCACCCTTCAAAGAAATTTTGGAACTCTCTGGAATGGCCATCAGAGCTGTCATATTACCCTTGATGTCCTGAATGTTATGAAAATGTTTTCCTTTCAATATTTCCTTTATCTTTGTTTAAAAGAAAAAGTTGTTGGGGGCCAGATAAGGTGAAGAAGAACGATATTCCAATATGGGTATATGTTTACTGGCTCAAAGTCCCTCAGACACAACTATATAGTTTAAATTCGTGAATTTGCTACTGTGCCACCATGCACAACAGCCATTTCAGAAAGAGTTCCAAAATTTATTTGAAGGGTGGACTAGGTACTGGCATTGGTGCATAGCTTCCCAGGGGGAGTACTTCAAAAGTGGCTGTAGTGATATTCAGCAATGAGGTATGTAGCATTTAGAACAATTAAGTTCACGGACTTAATTATTGGATCTCTTAAATTAGCCTAGTGTATTTTCCATCATTTTACATGTAATCCCTTTTTGTTTTTGACTCTAACGTGTCTCTTCTAGGTAACAAACAGTTGGAGAAATTTTAAAAAATCTTATCTGACAGTATCTGCTTTTCATTGCCATCCTTAATCCATCTGAATCAATATAATTACTGATAAACTGGGATTTACCTTTGCCATTTATGAACAGAACAGACTACAGAATCCTGAAATACACTTACACACATATAATCCACTGATAATTGAAAAAAGGAACAATGGAGAAAGAATATTTATTCCACAAATGGTGCTTGACATTCAAAGTAGACATCAGTCAACCAACCTAATACCATCGAATTTATTCAAACTCATAGTGACCCTACAGGCCTGAGTAGAATTACCCCATAGAATTTTCAAGGCTGTATATCTTTACAGGTGCAGATTGCCACATTTTCTTCTGAGGAGTGGCTGGTGGGTTCCAACCACCAACCTTTCCACTAGCAGCTTAACCTTTTAACCACTATACCATCAGGGAAGACCTTAATATTTCCGCAAAAATTTTAAAAAATGAATCAGACTTAAATATAAAATTCTGATCTATAACAGATATACAAGAAAGGATAGATGTAAGTCTGTATGAACTAAGGTTGGTGATAAATTTTTAAGTACAATATCAAAACAATTATCCATGAAATAAAAATTTTTTGTAAGTTGGATTGTATCAAAGTTATTAACAAACTCTGCTTTGTTAGAAACAACTGACAGGGTGAAAACACAAGCCACACAGGCTGACAGAAAATATTTCCAGAATAAGTAACTAGTAACAGACTTTTTTTTCCCCCAAAATATACAACACACTGTTAAAATTCAATGATAGAAAATACAGGCAGCCAATTTCAAGATGGATAGAAGATATGAAGAAACACATCTGCTAAAATAGCTAAGATCCAAAAAATACTGACATTGCCAATGTCTGTAGAGGAATGGAGCAACAGAAACTCACATTTATGTTGGCGGGAGTGTGAAATAGCCACCGTGAAGAGAGTTTGAAGCTTTCTTACAGACGGGCTGTTGTCTTTAGATGTAATGTAACGTATATCCCAGATATTTACCCAAGTGTTCTGGAAACTTATGTCAAAACACCTGTCAAAATATTCTGTAGATGAATATTTACAGAAGCTTTATTAATAATCAACAATAATTGAAAACAAGTCATCCTTTAACAGATGAATGAATAAACAAACTGTGGTAATCCATATAATGGATTATTGGAATAAAAATGAATGAGCTATCAAGCTACTATACATATATATACATATATACAGTTTTTGTTAGATGCCTTCAAGTCTGTTCAATTCACAGAAACCCTATGTACAACAAAATATAAAACTGCCCAGTTTTGCACCATCTCCACAATTGCTGCTACGCTTGAGCCCATTATTGCAGCGATTGTGTCAATCCATCTCACTGAAGATCTTTCTCTGTTTTGTTGACTTCTATTTTGTCAGTCATGATGTCTTTCTTCAGGGGCTGATCCTTCCTGATAACGTGTCCAGAGTACGTGAGACTTAGTCTTGCCAAGGAACATTCTGGTTGTATTTTTTTCCATGACAGATTTTTTTTTTTTTGACAGTCCATGCCATGAGATTGTCAATATCCTTTGTCAACACCACAAATTGAAGATGTCAAAATCTTAAATTAAGTCCATATTTTTAATTGAAAGAAAAAGTTATCTACTTTATTTGCCATTCTTCGAAAGGCAAAACTAATAAAGAAAATGAAAAAAATCAATTGTTTCCAGGGACTCAGAGATAGAGAAGAAGGCTGAATAGGTGGAGCTAAGGAGATATTGAGGCTCATATATATGCTAAAACCATCTCTGTGATACTGCTAATACTGTAATGGTGGCTACATGACAATATACATTTGTTGACACCTATGGAACTTTACAGTACAAAGAATGAACCTCAGTGTATGCATATTTAAAAATATTTGAGGTTAAAGAAAATAAGAATGACTATAGCATGTAACAAAATGTCTCGCTGTATGACAATTAAATTGAAAAGGTAGACAAAAGATACTGAACTAAGAAATTTTGGAAATTAGTTCATTCTGTGGTTTTAATAGCAAAAGAAACTATACATAAGCACTATGGCATAGTTGATAAAATAATTTTCTATGAACATATGGGTTAATAATTCTGATCTCTCTATATCCTATAATCGCAATGTTCTTGAGTGGTGGAAGGAGGGAGCTGGATTTCTCATCACTGCATTGGAAATTCTTAATAAGCAAGAGATAAGGTTAGACTGATTTACATGTGGTAAGTAAGCTCAAACACAAACATATTTATTCAGGTAGAGATATATGTTTCTACATAGATATATTTATAAATACTAATGTAGTGAGATTAATGTATACCATTTTGATAACTGATTTTCTGTGTGGTGCATTTTTTTTAATATTCTCCCACTATTTTCTGTGTTTTCTGGTTTAATTCAGCATGATGTGTGATTTTATTTCCTCCATTATCTTACAAATTATACTTCTTATCTTTATGGAAGTTTTCTTTAGTTTCTAATGTGCATTTCTAATTAATTTAAGTCCACCTTCAAATAACACCATTCTGCTCATGTGTAGTACAGCTATCTTATAACAACAGTACCTCTCTTCCACCTTTGTGACACACTGTGTTTTTTGTGTTACTATTACTATTATATGCATAGAGCTATCTTTTACATCAAGGCAAGCATTCTTTACTATTTAATCTAAACTATTCTTTGCCATAAAGAAGGATGAGCAGAGAAAGAAAGAGAGTGAAAGAAGAAGAAATGGACTATCTGGCTAATTGCCTGCTTGAACAAGTGTCCCCTTTGCCATGAGAGAAGATAAACTGAGTGGTGCCTGGGTACCAATATAGAACATTTTGTTCAAAGATTCTGTGGAAGAATTCTGATCAAAAGTGTGGGGAGGGAAATACATAACAGTTTTCCAACGGTGACAGGTTTCTTTTTTTGGTTTTGTTCTCTTGTGCTTTCTAGAGTTCTAGACTGGTGTATTGCTGTCATTAGTTTTTTCTTCATTCTCTGTTTCTTGTCCTTCTAATATTCTGAAGATGTCTGTGTTATAGTTTTTATAGTTGTCCCACAGTTCTTGAATATTCTGTTTTTTGTTTTTCATCTGTCTTCGTGTTAGAATTGCATTTTGGGAAATTTTATTCACCTATCCTCAGCCTGCTGTAAAGAGAGTTTCCCTGGAGTATGGCTTTCCCCACCCTTAATCCTTTCAGCCTGCAAGAGATAAAAGGAAAGAGAAGCAAGCAGAGAATTGGGAACCTTGTTACCATCTAGCAAGCAGCACCGGGAGAAGAGCGCGTCCTTCACACATGAGATTCCTGCGCCAAGATGCTCCCTGGACAAAGACTGATGAAATACCGGACTTTCCTCCGGAGCCGACAAGGGGAAAGCCTTCCCCTGGAGCGGTCACCCTGAATATGGAGTTGAAACCTACCGGACTGTGTAAGAATAAATCTTCCTTTGTTAAAGCCATCCACTCTGTGGTATTTCTGTTAGAGCAGTCCCAGCTGACTGAAACAACTGTCAAAGTCATTCTTCATTTCTGTTACACTGTTTTTGATATCTAGGTTTTTCATTTTATTCTTTCTTAGCATTTCCATATTTATACTTAGATTGTTCATCTGTCTTGCATAGTATCTACTTATCGTATCAAGTATAGTAGCTTTAAGTTGCTTGTATGATAATTTCAACATATGTGTTATATTTGAGTATGCATCTGATGCTTGTTTTTTCTCCTCAGATTTTACTTTTTTAGCCTCTTGGTATGGCTTCTGTGGAATAGAATGTTATATGGGATAATAAAAATGTTATATGGGATAATAAAAAGCTGACAGTATGAGGATTTATGCTGATCTGGCTAGGATTCTGGTTGTACTTATTGTTTGTTGTAGCTCTAGGATGCTTCAGCTCTGAATTCTTCTATTTACCTTGTTTATGTCACTGTTCTTAACTTTGAGTTTCCCTAGGGTCACTATGAGTTGGAATCAACTTGATGGCAATGGGTTTGGTTTGAATACTCCTCCTCAGAAAGCCTTTGTCATCCAGCTCTATCATCTGTAAAACAGCAATTCTACAGGATCCCTGCTGATATTAAATACCAGGTTTAGGACAACAGACAAAGAAAAATTTCTTTTATTAAATATCAGTCTGTCTGTGTGCCTGTGACTGTGGGCTGAGGCCTTCACTGGTGTTTTCCCACTGCCATCAATTTAATTTTGCTTCCTTGTAGGAGAAAGGTTAGATTGAGCTTGAGTTTGAAGAATGTCTTTTTCCCAAGTGGAAAAAAAAAAAAAAAACCTCTGGTAAAATGTTTCCCCTGGAATGTAGACTTAAAAAATATATGTATATGGAAAACACTCTGGGCATGTTTTACAATGATTCTTCTGCCCTTCCTTTGCCAGATCCACAAGGGAATATTTCTTGCGTCTTCACTCGGTGGGATTCTTGGAAGTAAAGCAGAAAAAAGGGGGTGGGGAAAGAGAGCCATAAGACCACAGCCACCAGGAGTTTCTCTTTCTCACAGTAGTTCATGCTCAGCCTTAAGGAATTCATCAAAATTATCAGTAGAATGTTCTCCCATTTTTTTGTCTCCAGTGCTTCTACTCCAGGGAAGCAGACCACGGTTTCTGTTTATCTCTGAATTGTTCTGTACCTTCAGATTTCAGGCTACTGTTTTTCCTCACAACCTCAGTTCTCTGATTAGTCATAGAAACATCAGTGAATTTCTCTTTATTTCTGTCTTGTTTGAATAAAGTAAGTAATATCAAGTGTATCTTCTCTCATCAGGTGTTTTCATAGGTGTGCTGTGCTAATTTTTGTTTACAATACTACATAAAAACTGACAACATCTCTTACAAAAACACCTCCTGGGAAAAAGTCATAACTGGCAAACAAATGTAGGAGACACATATTACTTGTGTAAAAATATGGTATTTTTATACTAGTTGCCCTGAGGGTTATACTTTGTATTTTAACTTAAAAACAATTTTAAAAAATGTATTCTGTAAATATTTCTTGCCACCTCAAAACTGAGGAAGACATTGTTAACATGAATAATTTAATGATTAGTTTATATTAAAATTTTATGTAATAATGAAGATATTTGAAGACTGTTAATAGTATGTACCCTTCAATATCGTGAATGTAATATTTACAATATGTCCTAATCATGCAAAACTCAAAATGCAACCAAATATAATCATGAACTAAGACTCAAAGTTTTATTGTTCTTTATAAGTTCCCCCAACCCTTTTTTAACATTTAAAATATTTCTATTCTTTCTTTTCCGACTCGACGGCACTTGGCACTTGGCCATTCTTTCTTTTATTTTCCTTTCCTAATTTGGGCATTAAGTTTTGCATTTTTAGAGTAGTTACCCTACTCCAACAATATTTACTGTATTATCTGGCTCACAGTCAACCTATGCAACAGAGAACAACTACTGCTGGGGAGAGAATGGTGCAAAACAAGGACAGAAACACAGCAGTCCGAGGGTCCAGCGAAGTTTACTGGAAGAGAAAGAGAATGAGGTCTGAGACGAGGAGTGGTTCAGCCAATCCAGCAGTGGGCACGGAAAGTTTTCATAGTTTTAAAGTTCTGATGAAGAAAGTGAGGGGTGACTGATGCAATAGTTATTTCTGGTTTTATGCTGGGAAGCTCTGATAAAGAGGTGGGGGTTGTCTGACACAAAAGTTATTTACGGTTTTATGGTATACCAGGTGGGACATACCAGGCTGTTTTTGGTCACACCTGTGGGGCATACACATCTGGCTGTTTTCAGCTAATGGCGAGGTCTGATCATTGGGTCAGATGATCTCCTTGAATTCCAGGGACAGGTTTCCCTCAATGACCTCCCTGAATTTCAGGGATAGAGTTACCTCAACTACTTCACAGAGTATCCAAGGAGTACCTGGTGGATTTGAACTGCTGACCTTTTAGTTAGCAACTATAGCTCTTAACTACCTTACCAGGGTTTTCAATAAGTTGGAATCAGCTTGAAGGCCATGGAATTTTAGTGTTTACTATACAAATTTAAATTTACATTTTTAAGTGTTTTGCATTAAGCAGTGGCCTTACTTTCCTTTAGAGTAATGCAAGATATGTTTATGCTCTCTTGCTCCAAATTCTATTCTTCAGCCCATGTGATGTTGTTTTCTTATATTTTAGTTTGCTTCAAAATAGAATATAACTAGTTTGCTCTAGTTATTTTCTTTTAATTATGTCTTTTTCTTATTAAGACTTAATTTTGTTATTGGACTAAGGCTCCAGATTTTCATTTACCTGCCCCCCAAAACCAATCTGAGACAGGTATTTAGGTGGGTAACCAAAGGCTTTATTATTATCACTGCCTTTATTATTAACCATGTTTGCTGACAAGTAAAACATGGGAGACAGACAGCATGTTCATTTCCAGTGGTTTGTCTGAATCAGCCAGGCAAAGCTAAAGTATTTAAAAGGAAAGATCACATGTAAATGCCGGGGAAAATGTGGGTAGTTGGGGACATGTGAGGGTCATCTAGGTGGAAGTCAGCTGGGTGAAGCTCCTCTGTTTTGCAACCTGACAGCCTATCACTAGCCATCAAGGAAACAAAGTGGTGTTAGACATCATTGGCCAGCAATCTGAAAGAAGAATGCTCAGACAAACTCAAGTTACATCTTTGTCTTCTCCAGCCTCCTGTTTAACTCTTTATCATTAGTTAAGAGTTCAATTGTCAGAACAAAAGGGGAGTCATTCATTCATTTCCTATGGTTTACTGAATTTATAGTGTGCCTCTGAGGGCCCTTCCCTAGCATTGCCTCCTGGGGCTTGTGGAATGTGGAGATCATGTCTTTCCCTGTGAACTGAGGGTGATCTGAAATAATGCCTCTTAGGCTCTCCATCTTAAGCACCCCTCACCCTGGAGCTTTACAGCCTTCAGCTTCAATTTTACACTTTAAACAAAAGTTGTCATATAGGCCATCATGTCATTTATGACTCACGGCAACCCTTGTTTGCAGAATAGAATCAATCCATAGGGCTTTCAATGTTGTGAACTTTTGAAAATGGACCACCAAGCTATCTTCCAAGGTGCCTCTAGGTATGTTGGAATGATAAACCTTTCCACTAGTAGTCAGGTACTTCACCATTTTTGTCACCCAGGAACTCCTTTGTCATATATAAACATTGTGAATATTTTTCCCAAACTATGACTTGACATTTTATTTCTTAGTGATGTCATTTTGATGAACAGAATATTTTATTTGAGTGAAGACTAATTTATCATTTTAATTGGTTATTTTTTTTTATTTTGTTGAAAGTATATGTAGTCAAGGGGCTCTGAAAACCACTACCCTGAGATAATCTTGAAATGTTAAATTAAAACCCATATTATTCCCTGAAGACTTCTTTAAACCGACAAAATTAGCTTATTTTAGTTAGTGAAGTGCACCTGCTTTGAGCATTGTGCTCTTCTATGGAATTATCTATGTGAGATCATTTATTTGATTCTGTGGTTATGATGTTTGCATTCTGTTTAAGAAATCTTTACCTACTACAGATGACAAAGGTTTTCACCTATGTTTTCTTGTAGAAGCTTCACACTGTTAACTTACATATTTGGAAGTCACTGTTTTATATCAGTGTTATAGAGCCTTAGAAACTGTATGGGCCAGTTCTACTCTGTTCTATAGGGTCACTATGAGTCAGAACTGACTCGATAACAGAAAGTTTGGCTTTTAGTTTTTTAATAGGCTCCAAATATATCACTTCCCAATTCCACAAGTAGAACATATCCTTATTGGAAACCCAGTTGTCACTGGACTTTGTGCTTACAGAGAAAATTAGTAAATTGTGTTATAAACCAACTAACACTGAGATTTTAATATTTTTCACTTCCTTTCATTGGAGGTTTTTGATTAAGTCCTAAACCAACAAGATATGTTTGCTAACTGCAGATTTTCAGGCTCAGTGTTGATTTAAATGAGGGAAAAGCTTTGAGAAAAGCTAGGTTTCTGTAATAGCTATCCTACTAAAGAAACATTTATGATACACCTTCTGTAATTCCCTGGGAGTCTATGGGTTGGCTGTGTCCTGAAAGCCAAATGATAGAAAAGCAGTAATCTCTACTAACAAATTTATAGGAAATAGACATTGTTATTATTTAATTTGGTACCACAAATCTTATGTTGGTCATTTCAGGGTTTAAGAATCTAATTTAAGAGCAGCTACCTTGAAAGGAGATACCTTTGTTTATTTTTGCAGCTAGTCCCAACACTGAAATTGAAAGCACTGGATGTGGCATCATGTAACAGAGACATTTGCTAATTTTTTAATTACTGTTTTTCACTATTTCCACTACATTCTGTCATATGAATTTCCATTTTTACACAAGAAGCACAGTAAAAAATACCTCTCTCTCTTTCTCATTTATTTATTTTTCTTCTTTTCCTCTTTACAGGACATACTAGAAATATTTCCTCAAGCTGTGACAATACTGGCATACTTATATGGTGCTGGTGGGAAAGTAAAATGCTCCTGCCACTTTGGAAATAGATTTGATGTTTTCTTTAAAAGCTAGGAATAGAAACATCATACAATCTAGCAATCTCACTTCTTGTAATGTATCCTAGAAAAATAAGAGCTGTCACATGGATAGATACACGCACACCAATGTTCACTGCTGCATTTTACACAATACTAAAAAGATGGAATCATCCTGTTGCCCATCAGCAGATGAAGAGATAAACAAAACATGGTATATACATGATGGAATATTATGCAATGATAAAAAACAAAGAAGAATTTGGAAAACATCTCATAACATGGATATATCTGGAAGACATTATACTGAATCATACTAGTTGCAAAAGGATAAATATTGTATGAGATCACTATTATAAGGACTCAAGAAATGATTTAAACATAGAAGAAAAAAAATCTTTGTTGGTTACAAGAGTGGGAAGAGCAGGGGAGAGAGGTATTCACTAAGTCATTAGCAGAAAAGAATCATTTAGGTGAACGGAAGGATAACACACGATGCATAAGAAGTCAGCACAAATGGACTAAATCAAAAGCTAAGAAGTTTCTTAAACATATCAAACACTTAGCAGGACAAAGTAGTAGTTAAAGGGGTCGGGGGGAGGCTGTAGTTTCAGGTGATATCTATGTCAATTGGCCTAACAAAGTTTATTAAAAAACTGTTCTGTATCCCACTTTAATGAGTAGCATCTGGGTTTTAAAAACTGCCTCTAAGAAGCATTGACTGGTCCCAAATCACCTGGAGCAGAGAAGAATGAAGGACATCAAAGACATAAGGAAAACATGAGTCCAAGAGACAGAAAAGGCCAAATAATCCAGAGACTACATCAGCGTAAGTCCAGCCACAACAATGACTGCCCTCACAGGCAACAAGACAAAGAGTTCCCACCGTAACAGGGAAAAAAATGAGATGTGGAGCTCAAATGCTATTAAAAGGATCAGACTTGATGGTCTTAAAGATGGCAGGGTCCCAGAAGACATGTCCCCTGGATTCTCTGTTAGCCCAGAACTACAACCATTCCTGAAGCCAACTCTTCAGACAAAGATTAGACTGAACTAGGAGACGTAAAATGATACTGGCTAAGAGTGTGCTTCTTGGCTGAAGTGATTCATGAGACTAACTGGACCCTGCCTGTCTGGAGGTGAGATGACAAGGCAGAGGGGGACAGGAGCTGGTTGAATGGACACGGGAAATACAGGATGGAAAGGTGGAGTTGCTGTCAGTGTAGAGAGAGCAGCTAGGGTTATGTAGCAATGTGTGTGTAAGTTTTGGTATAACAAATTACGTCAACTTGTAAACTTTCACTTAAAGCACAATAAAATACTTAAAAATGAAGAAGAAATACTGCCTCAAGACTAATAACCAAGAAGGGCATTTAAATCAAAACCTAAGTTACATACCAAACTCATTCCTTCCCAGAAATGGGAGAAATATGACCTTCAATGCAATATTACTTTTAAAATTATGAGCAATATTTCATGCACTCACTTTCCAACTGTAACACAGATGTGGCACTTGAATTTAAAAAAAATACTCTTACTTAAAATACGCCTTCTGATGAATTTATTTGCATAGAAGAAAGGCGTAAAACAGAGTACTCTTGTTGACTGAACTACACTTAATATCGCCTCCTGCTGAATTTTTGCAAATTTTGCAAATTTTTCAGAGGGTTCTGAAGACAATTAAATTTGCAACTGTGTTCATTGTTTAGGTAGAAGTAGTTGGCAGAAAATTAAGATTAATTCTTCATTTTCTCTATGAATTAAAAAAAAAATGTTTATTCTGTATTTGTTCCCATATTGACACAGGTGGAGTATTACTAGTTAGTTGATTAAAGACTGCATAACATGATGATTGTGTTAGTCAGCTAATGCTGATATAATAGAGATACCACAAGTGGATGGCTTTGAAGAGAGTAATTTTATTTGTCACAGTCCAGTAATCTAGAAGTCTAAATTCTGGGTGTCCACTTCAGGGGAAGTTTTTTCCTCTTTGTCAACTCTGGAGAAAAGTTCTTGTGTTGCATCAGTCTTTGGTCAGGGATCATCTTGGCACAGGAACCTTAGGTCTGAAGGACATGCTGCTCCTGGTTCTGCTTTCTTGATGGTATGAGGTTCACAAATTTCTCAGCCAGCTTCTCTCCTTCATATTGTGAGAGACTGCCTCAAGGTAAAAAATAATCTTCTACACGAGTCCCATCACACCAACACAACTGCTACACTTCTATACTCATTAACATTGTAGAGACAAGATCCAAGAGCATGTGATACCAGGAATCATGGCCTAGCTAAATTGCTACACAGGTTAGCCCAGGAATAACAGTTCAATCCATGACAGTGTTTATTAGATCACTCTTCTATTCTGAAGATTTTTATAGTGAGGAAGAATTTCCACAGGGATGTCAATAGAGGGTGTTGGACAGAGCTGGTGGAAAATGCGAACAAAATTTTAACCTGAAAGGACCAGACGTACAGGTCTGACAAAGACTGAGAAATCCTGAGAATGTGGAGACCAGGTGCACTTTGAATTCATCACTGAATTCACTCCTGAGGTTCACCCTTCCACAAAAAGTTAGACAGGCCCATAAAACAAAATGAGACTAAATGGGCACACCGCCCCAGGGGCAATTGCTATAAGACAGGAAGGAACAGTAAAGCTGGTAAAAGGGAACCCAAGTTTGAGGAGAGAGTGTTGACACATTGTGTGGACGTCAATCAGTGTCATAAAGCAATACTTTTATTGTTTAATAAGAAACTCATTGGCTCTGCAAACTTTCATCACACAAACACAAACATACACAATGAAACAGAGACAACAGACTGAAAGGAAGTGAATGGGGCATCAGTGAGCTGTGTTAAAACATCAAGTAGCCTTGCATTGGTTTAACTGGAGTTCCAGAAGCAAAGAACAGAGATAGAGGGCAGAAAAAAATTTAAAGACGCAACATAGTTTTTTTTTTTTTTCTTTTTTTTAATTTTGATGAAAACCATGATAGCCCCATCCCCCAAAAGAAGAAAGCTAGGGAAAAAAAAAATCTCATTAGATGTAGCTACGACCTAAGCTCTTGTCTTAAAAACAGAAGGTGAAAGTTGAAGTTTTTACGCTGAATTTTCTCTTGCAGTTGACTTGTCAAGACATGGAAATAAAATACTAAAATGTCATGGAACTCATCTAGTTTAAGAAGGACTTAAGAAACTTCTTAATCAAAAACTTGTATTCTTCCTCGATATTAATTACAAATTGGAAAAAATTGTTTGGAAGACAATCAGGGACATTTGAATATGGACTGTATATTAGACAGCATTAGGAAATCATGTCAATTTGTTTCCATTATTACAGTGTCATGGCTTATGTATAAACTTTGTCTTTAAAATTACTTATAAAAGTATTTAAATTGTCAGGAATTTACTGTAAAATATAACAGTAAAAATAAGAAACAAGAAGTGAAAAAGGAATAAATAAGAACAAGAGTGATAAAATGTTGACAATTCATTATTTTTGAATGCACCCCTGAACAAAGCCTACGTTTATTTACAGAAATGCTAAGTGGGGAAAAAAAATCTGATGACTAAAATATGAAATTTATGATGAGCTTACAAAATCTTCATGGTAAGGGTAAATATATACCTTAAACATTAAAAATAATAAATTGTTCACTTTATAAAACTTCTATTTTTATTGTATAAAAATCTGAGTGTGTAAGCATAACACAGAGCAGTGTGTACAGAAGAGCAAAGTATACTGTGTTTCCACTGTTACAAAAACCAGTTGTCTTCCAGTCAACTTTGACTCAGGATTACCCCATATGCATTAGAGTACAGCTATGATATATAGGGTTTTCGATGGCTTATTTTTTAGAAGATTGCCAGGCCTTTCTTCCAGGGAGACTTTGGGTAGACTCTAGCTTCCATCTTTTTAAATGACAACCAAGTACTAACAGAAGCAGTCTTCCTACTGGGGAGACAGAATCACAAGTAGCGACAGTGAAACTACCACAGCTTCTGCTGTGTTCCAGTTTAGGGAGGGCTAGTTGAGATAAAATTGAGGTCAATGTTACTTTTTTCATTACTGTACCAACAAACAAACAAACAAATAAATAAACAATTCTGTATTTGTACCTGTATTACCACAAGTAAAATTTCAAAATGTGAATAGCAGACATCATATAAATATCACAATCAATTTTTCTGCCCTTTCTTCTTTAGCAATATTTTAAAATTATCTTATAAAAACAATAACATCATATTCTTTTCTGTAAATATTATTTCTGGTTATTCAAATTTTCTAATTACTAGAGCATTAATTCTCACTAATTAGTATAGAATGTGTATTAGCATTTATTCTCTTTATATGAAGTCTGATTTCAAAATTATACACAACTTTAATAACATTACTGACTCCCAGGTGAAATAGTCTTACCTCACTTGATAGTTTTTGTTTCTTTGTGGGTGAACTAATCTTAAAGTTATTGTTAAAGTTAATTCATTTAAATTTAATCACAATATTTATGTGATTTTCCGGGATTATGCCTTGATTTCCTTAGACTCCAAATGAGTACTTTTAACTCATTCCACATCTATTTGTGTGTCTGTGTGTCTGTGTGTCTATCTATCAACTGCATGAGGTCCAAAAATTAAGTCTGTGAGCTTAATTGTTCTAAGTACTACATAACTCATTGCTAAATATCACTATAGTCACCTTTTAAGTACTCATCTTGGGAAGTTATGCACCAATGCCAGTGTCTAGTCCACCCTTCAGAGCAATTTTGGAACTCTTTCCGGAATGGCCATTGCTCATAATGCCAACATGGCAAGTTCACGAACTTAACCTTATAGTTGTCTGTGAGGGAAGTTGTCAGCCAGTAAACAAATAACTGTTCACTTGATCTGGCCCCCAATGACTCTTTTCTTTACCTGAAGATAAAGGAAATATTGAAAGGAAGACATTTTCACGACATTCAGGACATCAAGGGTAATATGACAACCGCTCTGATGGACATTCGAAAAGAAGAGTCCTCAAATTGCTTTGAAGGATGGACTAGGTGCTGGTGTCAGTGCATAACTTCCCGAAAGGAGTACTTCAAAGTGACCATAGTGATATTCACCAATGAGGTATGTAATACCTTTTCTAGGATGAGTTCCTGAACTTAAGTGTCAGTCCTTATATATTGACGTATATAAAATATAGTCAATGCCTGAGAAACCTATGTCCACCATTCACTTCCTGACTTCTTCATCTCATGCTACTGTAAACCCTTAAGCTCCCAAAATTGTAAGACTTTCATACAGAAAGATTGACGCAGATGTTGCCTTTTATAGTACAGATAAACCTGCACTACTAAGTCAAAATTAGGCTCCTAGAATACATTTTAAATGTATATGTTTAAAAACTTCATCATACCAAAGGTATACATTCAGACACTTAACTGGTGGAAAGAACAGTATTGTAAAGGGATATAAAATTATATTAAAACATCTTCTCCTATTTTACGTAACAGCTGCTTAATTTAAAATCAGAATATATGAAAGAAGCAGATTTTTTTCTCTATGATACAGTGATGTGATACATCTAAAGACATTTCAGTTGTTATTTTCATATATGCAGATTGTTCAGTTTCAATCCCTTCCAGAAGAAAAGTCTTATACATAGTTTTTGTTTGTTTTGCTTCTTATTTGCTGTTGTAAGTTTTCATGGATTTAGCTATAACTCCTGATGACCTTACATAAAACAGAATGAAATATTACTCAGCTCCTCATTGTCAAATGAATTATTGCTATGTTTTAGTCCATTGTTGCAGCCATTATATTTCAATCTGTGGGCACTGTATCAGGCCATATTCTGTATAATACATACAGTTTTCATTGACTGCTTTTCTTGAAAGTAAGTTGTAAGCTTTTCTTATTAGTCCATAACATACTTTAAAAAATGCCTTCAAGTAGATTCTGATTCATAGTGACTCTAGAGTAGAACTGTCCCACAGGGTTTGCAAGGAGCAGCTGGTGGATTCAACCATCTGATCATCTGGTTAGCCGCAGAACCCTTAACCACTGCACATAAAACAGTATGTGTTTAGATTACCTGCAAGCCGGGAGAAGTAGCCTTTACAGTTATAGCCACAGTTAGGATAAAGTGGAGTCCCTGTGTAGTGCAGAGAGTTAATAATGGTTGGCAACCAACCAAAAGGTTGCTATTTCTGAAGTGCCTTGAAAGAAAGACCTGAGAATTTACCTTAGAAAAAATCAGCTATTAAAAACCTTGTGGAATACAGTTATGCTCTGACAGGGAAGATGTTGCCATGCGTTAGAACTGACTTGATAGCAACTTTCTTTTTTGGGAGGAAGGAAGGGCCTTGATTAAACAGAAATAGTAAGAATCTACAGTTTTGTCGACTGCAGTTCCACTTGTTGCAGGTCCCGACAGAGTTTGCAGCTGGCTGTGGTCCTCTGTAAGAAAGGAGGGTCCTGACAAAGTGGTGAAAGAGGTACCTGTTAATAAGGAGGCTCACCACCCCAGAAAACCTAGCCTACTAACCATGAACTTCCCCCGAAGGTAGTATTTGCAAATAGCATGTAGCACTAGTCTGTAAATAGACGGGACAGAAACTACTGAGTCATGCCTTGGGAGAAAACGAACTTCTGCTCCTATCACTACATTTGTAACTGTCAGTGACAGAGAGAGAGAACTCTCCCACCACCGAACACATTTTATAAAGAGAAATTTAAAATACAGAAATGTATTATTTTTTTGAAAGAGTTGGTGGTGCAGAAATTAAGAGTCTAAGCTATTCACAAAAAGTTGTGAGTTGAAATCTACCAAACACTCTTTGGAAACCCAGCTGGACTGTTCTACTCAGTCCTGTGTGGTTGCTGAGAGCTGGAATCCAGCTGATGGTAAAGCTATGTTTTAATCTTTTTGTCCTAATCCTAAAATTTGTTTTTTGAACGTCATGGCAATCAAACTGTATCTTGATTGATTCAAACTTTTTTCATGTTTCATACAGTTTTGATAAATAATTAATGCCAGAATAAATTTAAAAATAATCTAACCAGTCCCTATGCTTAGACATGTAAAATATTTCAATTTTATATGATCATATTATCTCTGATAATTTTTTTCGAACTAAGATTTTCTGCCTATTATAACCCATTGTTGTTGATTCCAAATATTAGAAATCATTTTTAAGGTATAATAGCTTCCAGATTTGTTTTCAATTTTAGGATAAAAATATGAAACTCTTTACGTTGACATCTTATTTCAAAAGTTTTGAATATTCATCAAAAGAAATTGTCTTACGTAACCATAGTACATCCATTCCTCACTTACTGACATGGTTAGAGTCTAAAGACCAGGTCATTTGGTGAAAGTTGGCATTTGAAGTTGGAGAATGACTACGTTAGATTACAAAATGGAAGATGACAACACTATCACATAGCTCCCAAATTACATCATTATATAACTTCCAAGTGACATTACTTAAGTTTTTCAAATTATATCATTATATAACTGTCAAACCGCAGAGAATCCTGTCCAAAGCAAATTGACAAATAACGTTAACCATTGCAGACAGTGTTATTTTCTGCTCACAACCCAGCATTAGTTACTGCCAGGTGTCTGTCACTGAGCAGTAAAATAGTTGGATGGCAGATTATTTTTTACCATTTTCATAAGTGTGAAATGTCAAACAATGAAATAACTGCTAAGTAAGGAATATGTATATGTTGAAATGAGACATAAGTAACTCCATTTAGAGGAAGAGTGCAGTAAAAATTTAGAAGATAAGCTCCAGGAACTAACTTAGCAGGAAATAACAAGAAATACCATAGGGTAATTACACGGAAACAAATAGGGCCTGGGGTGACGGCCTCGAAAATAACCCCTGGAGCCAGCCTAGTAAAACATCCACTCCTGGTTATATTTTACAACCTAAACATTCACCAATGTGGTTAACACATTCACCTACTGCTAAATTTTGCAACTTGCAGAAATTCCATATGGCCTCAGCCAACCTCAGCCAATCAATACAAAGGTCAGCTCCCCCTCTCTACCTTACTATTTTACGGGTTAAATACTGGGTGCTAAGAAAACTTGGGGTCGCCTCCTTGCTCTGCGCAGTTTGGAGTGCATCCTGGGTGCACCAGTCTTTTTCCTATTGGGCATATTTTTAATAAAACTTAACCTGTAAATAGAATCTGCATCGCTTCTTGAATCCCAAAACCTAACAGTATACAATTAAAATACCAGCAAGTTTAACACTGAGTAACTATTATTACTTAACTCAAAGTTCATTTTGTAACTTAATGACTTGTTCCAACACATAATAGAAATTATCCTATGTGGGTTCATAGAGGACTTCCACATCTTTTTTGTGTGTGTTAAATCACTATGTGTTGTGTGACATGTCACAGTTTAAGCAATTTTCCACGAATAAACATATTGAAAGATATTAAAATGGCATAATTTCTGAATGAATATCAACAATCAAAAACAAAAAAATTACTATAATATTGCATTAGTGTAAATTTTGTATTTTATTTTTATTTTAGTGTGAACTGCAAATATCTTTTCAAAAACCTATGCAAGCTGATGGACCAGCATGAATGATTCTACAAACTTGCAGAGTTTTTGCCTTTAAAATATTTTTGTGATATTGTACTCGCACACATGTCCATACACATACAAACATTGTGTGAGAAAAGGATATATGTGATAAATCTTTTAAACTAATATATTTAATAAGCATGTATTCTCTTGTGGTTTTTTTTTAAATTTTAGTTTAATAATTGGCATTGGCTAAGTAAGAATTTATTGGCAACCTTGGTGGTGTAGTAGTTGGTTAAGTGCTACATCTGCTAACGAAAATGTTGGCAGCTCAAATCTGCCAGGCACTCCTTGGAAACTACATGGGGCAGTTCTACTCCGGCCTCTAGGGTTGCTGTGAGTCAGACCCCTCTCAGTTGCAGTGGGTTTGGTCTTTGGTTTCAAGTGAAGCTTTAACGAGCATTTTGAGTTTGAGCCCAGAATTAAAGTTAGTTCCAGAGTTGTGGATTGAATTGTGTCTCTTAAAAATATATGTCAACTTAGTCCTACATTTTGTGATTACAATTTTATGTTTAGAATGGAATTGTAACAGCCTTACTAAAATCCCTGATCCAATGTAAAGGGAGTTTCCCTGGAGTGTTGCCTACACCAGCTTTCGTAAGGAATAGAAGGAAAGGAAAGCAAAGCAAGTAGTGAATAGGGGACCTCCCCGCACGAAAAAGAAGCACTGAAAGTAGAATGTGTCTTTGAACCCCAGATTCCTACACAGAGAAGTTCCTAGTCCAGGAGAAGATTGAAGAGAAAAACCTTCCTCCAGAACTAATAGAGAGAGAAAGCCTTCCCCTAGAGCTAACGACCTGAATTTGGACTTCAAGCCTGTGAGACTGTGGGAAAATAAACTTCTTTTGTGATATTTCTGCTGCGGCAGCACTGAAAGGTGCCAGCCAAAACAAATTTGTTTTGCTCAGTTTTTAAATAAGAGCAGTTTTCAGTCTTCTTTGTTCCAAGCTGAATATAAAGTAGAATATTTATTCTGGGCTCACATGGTTTCTTATGAGGCAATAATACAGGGTGCTTCATAAGTACATTTTATAAAAGAATAAGTAATGTTTTCCCATTTACATGTGTGCTATACAACATAACTATAAGGTAAATAGATGGAGCATAACTACAGTTCTTTTATTTACCAAATGTTAAAATACATATGTGTGATTGAGTGTAATTATCCTTAATACTCAAGTGATATCAGCCTTTACCTATTTCTATTAACATACATATCTCTATTCCAGCAGAGTTCTCATGATCCAATTGTTTCATTCAAGTACATCTCTTCCTTTATAAGAGCATAAATTGTGAATAAAAAAGTGACATAGATTGCCACTTTTTTATTATCTCTTCTCTCCCATCATTCCAACTTCCCTTTCCCATAAAAAATACTTGCCTGCTTCATACAAACTTGAGCAAGCACTCTCTGTTTCAAGTTACATCCCTCATAGTCGACACAAATGAAATTTACTTCGCGTTTTTTTTAAATGTTCCTAGAAGGGCCTGAAAGTCAGAGACATCAGTCCTCATACCCTACAGTTGATAGAGTACTATTCTTGGCTCTGACTTTTTCCCCCGGTGATCATGTCACTGTAACTTAGACACCTACATTTTATCTCTGAATACAAAGAGAGAACAGTTGTTCAGCTGGCACACACAAAGCTCGATTTTTAACTTTGAATGATAATATGAAAGTATTTGCTGTTACTATATTCTGGTGGTAGAATTTAGGCAGGAAAGAAATGAAAGATACAAACAAGTTTTTGTGAAGACCATTGACTGAGAAGGAGTTGAAGGAGAAGCATGCCTTTAACCCAGTCACAGAGCAGATGGGAGTTTTATGTCCAATTAATGAGTCTTCAGAAGCAGAAGACTGGTCCACTGCCATGTATATTTCTGTCCTCCGTGGAACACGCTCTGTACACTGAGGAGCTAGATCAGGCGTGGCTCACAGCCCCTGTTGCAGAGAGATTTTACTCCAACCCCGTCCTTTGAAAAAGGGTCACTCAGTCCTATGTTCCACACAAGCACATGTTCAAACCCAAGCTGGAAGGGACAGTGGGTCCCAAGTGAGCTCAGCTAGTCAGTCTCACATCTCATGTGTACCCATTTGACTTTAGAGAAGGAAAAGTTCACAGGTCCTGGGAAGCAATGCTTTGCCATGGAGTCAGTTCCAACTCATAGTGACTATAAGACAGAGTAGAACTGCCCTCGCAGTGTTTACGAGGAGTGGCTGGTGGATTTGAACTGCCAAACTTTGATTAGCAGCAGTACCTCCTACCCACCGTGTACTAGGGCTGTTATTTTAGCACTTGGGCTATGTAATCTGATATAGAGCGCAATATCAATCTGCTCCACACGTTACTTTGCTCACATGTAAACTGTAGATGATAGCAGTGCCTACAACACAAGCTTGTTATGCAGATCATAAAATGTCTAGAGCAGTACCTGGGATTTTGTGAATACTATATCAGTGTTTATAACACGGAGTGAAGGTAGTAAATAATAGGGTAGTAGGTAAACCAAGTTCTGAAAAAACGTAGCTGTGGGAGGGTCACAGAGTTGGCCTGTCTGATGTGTTCCTGGACAGCCAGCCGCACCTTTTAGCTGAAGCCGTGGTCCTTAACTCGCAATTCATCCTGCTGAAGAGGATTTTGTATATGTGTTATTAGAAGTGGGTACTTGTTTTTGTAGTTTGTTTTGTTTTGTATAATTTGTCACTGTCTCACTTAGCTGAGTATTATTTAATAATTCAAATAGTGCATCTTTCTGTTTACTTCTGTTGTTTTAAATAGAATATTAAATAAACACACATACATGCATATATATAGTGACTCTTGTTTCCTAGATCCTAGTGGCTATATCAACATAACATCACTTTATAATTTCTTATGGAAATGCACGTAAACTTATACGATATCACCCTGCTGACCTCTGGCTGGAGTAAGGGGAGTGGGTAGAGAGGAGAGGAAAGGAGACTGTTGGGAGGATGAGACATGTATGGAGCAGAGAGGAATAGTGTGCAGTCAGCGGACAGGGATAGCAGTGGAAGCTGCATATAGGTGGGCATGTCAATTTATATGGGAATGTACATTTTCACTCAGTCATAATAAAAAATAAATAAATAAATAAAATTACTATGAAAAACTTCTAAGGAGAAAAAATGAACTGCACCTCACTTTGAAAATGTTAGGTGCTTTGGTGCTGAGATATGTGGAAAACAGGGATGACATGCCACGTGATGGTGATCTCCACAGCATCCACTCCTACTGTTTTCTCAGTGGAAGGCAACGCTAGTTAGTTCTGCTGTGGTGACTCTCACCACCTCCATCACCACCTCAGCCAGCACTTCGGTGCTGAGGTGCTTGGAAAACAGGTAGGAAATACCATATAATGGTGATTTCCACAGCATCCGATCCTAGCGTTTTCTGAGTGGAAGGCAGTGTTCGTTCAGGTCTGCTGTGCTGGCTCTCGCCGCCTCCTCACCGCCTCAGCCAACACTGCCACGACCGTCACCAGCACCACATCGTCGTCACCATCAAGCATTATCGCCAACATCAGATGATGCGATTCAGAATGTCATGGCTTGAGTCAGGGACACCTTAGTCTTCAAGGTGACATCTTTGTTTTTTAACACTGTAAAAATATCTTTTGCGGGAGATTTTCCCAGTGAAATGTGTCTTTTGATTTCTTGACTGGCCCTTACATGGATGCTGACTGTGGATCCAAGGAAAATGAAATCCTTGACAACTTATGTCTTTTCTCTGTTTATCATGATTTGGCTTACTAGTCCAGTTGTAAAGATTATTTTTTAGTTTTTTTGAGGTGTAAATCATACTGATAGAAATCCTGGTGGTATAGTGGTTAAGTGCTACTTCTGTTAACCTAAAGGTCAGCAGTTTGAATTTGCCAGGTTCTCCTCGAGAACTCTATGGAGCAGTTCTACTCTGTCTTATAGGATTGCTATGGGACAGAATTGACTCAACGGCAGTGGATTTGTTTTTTTTTGGCCAATTTATACCGAAGGCTGAGGTCTTTGATCTTTACCGGTTAGGGCTTCAAGTTCTTTTCCCTTTCAGTGAGCAAGGTTGCATTATCTGCATAGCACAGGTTGTTAATGAGTCTTCCCTCAATCCTGATATCCTGTTCATCTTCATATAATCCAATTTCCCTGATTATTTTCTGAGCAAATGGATTGAATAGGTATGGTGAAAGTATACAACCCTGACACACACGTTTCCTGACTTTAAACCATACAGCATCCCGTTGTTCTGTTCCAATTACTCTCTTGATTTGTTACAGATTTCTCGTAAGTACAGTTAGGTGTTCTAGAATTCCCATTGTCTGCAATGTCATCCATAACTTCTCATGATCCACAAAATTGAATGCCTTTTTTATAGTCAATGAAACACAGGTAAACATCTCTGTTGTATTCTCTGCTTTCAGCCAGGATCCATCTGACATCAGCTGTGATATCCCCAGTCCACGTCCTTCTCTGAATCTGGCCTCAATTTCTGACAGTTCCCTGGTAATATATTGCTGCTGCTGCTGCTTTGAATGATCTTTATCAAAAATTTACTTGTGTGTGATATTAGTCATACTGTTTGATAATTTCTGCATTCAGTTTGATCACCTTTCTTGGACATAGGCATAAATACAGATCTCTTTCAGTTGATTGGCCTTATACTCATATTTATTTTTGTCTAATTATAAGTAAGAAATAAAGCTTTTTTCTGGTGTTTAATATACAGGTTGATACTGGTGCTTTTCCTTGATCTTTTTTCATGTGTGATGTATGAGACCGAGTTAGGGAAGAAGTGATCCCACACAAAGTAGCAATATTGACAGTGGAGCCTTACTTAGCAAAATTATCTAAACTAAAAATTAATAGAACATGGAGGTGAGAGGAAAGACGATTTTGCAAAGAAATACAGAACTAACTAAATGAATAATGTAACTGCAGTGAAACTTGTGTGAGCTGGACTTAATGAGACAGTTTTGTTTTCTGGGGTCTTGCAAGGTTTGTGTTTTGGACAGAATGTAGTCTTAACACTGTTCTATGGATTATTTTAACAGAAAATGTTCCTATTTTCCTCCTCTGACAGATTCGTGCTTTAAACAGTTTTCATCTTTTGCAGTTATTGCTGTGTAACAAGCTAAATTACTGACAGTTACTCAGAGTAAGATTTTTTTTCCTTGTTTGGTTTCTTCACAGAAATAATGCAATCAAATTAGATGTGAAAATTTAAGAAAAAAGTTATCAAAAACAACAATCTGATATAAATATATTTTTAATGATTTTTATTTTATTTTCTCTACTGTTCTTGAGAATATGCTCTGCAGAATTCCAATTCAGCAATTTCTACATGTACAGTTCAGTGACACTGATTAGATTCTTCAAGTTGTACAACCATTCTCACCCTCCTGTCCTGAATCACTCCTTCCCATAAAGATAAACTCACTGCCCCCTAAATTTCATATCAAATCTTTTGAGTTGCTGTTGTCAATGTGATCCCACACAAACCAAACCAAACCCCTTGCCATTGAGTTGATTTCTACTCACAGCAAACCTACAGGACAGAGTAGAACTCTCCCATAGAGTTTCCAAAGAGTGGGTGGTAGATTTGAACTGCTGACCTTTTGGATAGCATCTGTAGCATTTCATCACTATACCATGAGAATTTTCTGATCCCACATAGGTAGTTTTTTAAAAAAACGCAATGCTAAGGCAAACACTCTTTACTAACTAATCAAGTTAACCTGTTGTTTGGTTTAAAAAAAAAAAATGTCAAGGCAGACTGTCTCAGAGTAATAGTTTCATGAGCTTGTCCAGCCTCATCGGCTCCAGAAAGTCTGGAGTCTATGAGAATTTGAAATTATACTCTTCATTTTCCCACTTTAGATTAGAATTCTTCTATAAAATCTTTGATCAAAATGTTCAGTAATGATAGCCAGGCACTGTCCGGTCCTTTTCTCACAGAAAAGAGGGCAATTGTTCATGCAAGCAATTAGCTACAAGTTCATTTCCACCTCTTTTCCCTGACTTTCCTTCTTCTTTAGCTCTGGGAAAACAGAAGCCAATTGTTGCACCTTGGATGACAACTTGCAACCTTTCAAGACCCTAGCAATGTGCAGCAAGTGAGGAAGTAGAGCAGAAGTGCTAAACATGATCTTCACCAATTAACGGGGATGTCCCAGGAAACCATGACCTTAAACCTCCAGACAGAGGAACCCAATTCCATGAGGTGATTGGTTGAACACAAGCAGCTCTAGAAGATGTTCTTTGTTATTGTTATTGTTGTGAATAAAATACGTAATAACAAGTGTATGCATCTCTTGACATAACTTCTGATGGTATGAAGTCATACATACATTGGGTATTGTTTTTAAATTATTTTATTGATTGAGTGGACAGTCAGAAAACTTGGAAGTAGTATAGTATCATTTACAGGTAGTATAGCATCTTATTGAACATCTTCACCTATTACATTTTGAGAGAAACCACATTCAGACCTTGTCTCCTGCCTATCAGTAGTAGTTGATTTTATTTCACCAATAGTGGGTTAGTATTTCTCCTGGTATTAACTATTATAAAATTTTCATGAAACCAGAGAAGTTTAGGTTGATTGTTTCTATCACTGTCATGTAGAAATCGATGAAAAGTGTACCTCAAGCAAAAAAAAATAAAACCTTAGAACAAGGTATCACGTTGTCACCATTGGTGGAATTACAACTGCCTGTTTTCAGAGAGACGGTCCATTCTTGTACTGTCAGACAAATTAATTAAATTTATTAGACATCTGGTGCATTAGTATGAGATATTTTTATATGATGAATTTTATGATATGTGATGTTTTGGGGGTGCTAAATACAAAAGAGTAAAAACTACATCGTCCCTTGCCTTGTAATATAGGAAGACAGAAATATAAAGACATTATTTTAACTGAATGGATAGATTACATAAGAAAATTAATTCTGTAAAGCCTAAAAGCTAAGTAAGTTTTATAAAATCTACTTCATTATTTTTACACTTTACACAGAAGTTGAAAAGAAAAAAAAAAAAACCCCTTGAGGATATTTTTAACCCCGACTGGTACAGTGGTCAAGAGAGATGGATGCTGACTATCAGGCTGACTGTTTGAATCCACCAGCTGCTTCTGAAAACTCTATGGGGCACTTCTACCCTGTCCTATAGAGTTGTCGAGAGTTGGAATTAACTGGATGACAGTGGTTTTTGGTTTAATTCTAGCAGTATGTCTGGGAGTAAACCTTCATCAGCCTGAGAATTTTGTGTTCAATGTGAATTTGAAAATGATTTGAAATGATCTCTAACTTGCCAGTCAAAAAGATTTCCAAAAGATAAATTGAATCTTAATTCTCCCTTTTTCACCACTCAAAACAATGGTATTTTCAAGCTTTTCAGTTCAGATTACCTTCTCTGCCTTTGCCAAATTCATTGTTTTCCTCCAAATGCTTCTTTATTTCGTCTTCCTACAGTACTCTTCCTTAGACTTTGATGAACACGTTCACTGAGGTAAAGAGCATTGCACACAGAACCATACAGACGAATTAGATTTAGCAGTTGTCTGATTTGGGGACCTAAACTTCCGAGCGCCTAAGTGTGCTTTAATCTATCTTGCTGTCCCCACAGCTACCAATGGATATAACTGCCACGAATGGACAAAGCCTGTGCCTTAGGGGAAGATGACTATTCTACAAAAACAAACCAACAGAAAAACAGATCTTTGTTACACTGTCTTAGCGGATAAAGAGGTAAAGGATGTTCTTGATAACAGTAAACCTAGAATAGTTATCGGGATATGTCAATACACCTTGGGCATGAGACACTGGTCAATTTCCATTGCCCGTAGGAGGCCTTCTCTTTTACCTTTTCCATACTTGCTTTCTTTCCTATTGTTCCTTTTTTCTCTTATTATCACTTTTATTTTATTAGTATTTTATTTTATTTTGTTACTGTACATTCTGTTGAAACCAGAAGCTAAAAAGCTTCTGTGTGAGGGCTGCTCGAGATTCAAGGCCTGGGAGGCTTGTTTAGGGTCACCCGCAACTCAGAGAGAAAGACATGGCCTCCACTTTCCACAAGCCCCAGGCAGTGACACTAGGGTAGGGACCTCAAAGGCATCACCATGTGAACTATAGGCAGTGAATGGCTCCTTTTGTTTTGATAACTGAACTCTTAACTAATGGTAAAAAAAAAATGAGACAGAGGAGACAGGAAAGTGAGGCGTTTAAGCATTCTTCATTCAGATTACTGGACAGACGATGTCTAATGCCACTTTGTTACCTTGATGGTTTGCCAAGCTGTGAAGCAGACAACCTCCATCTTCACATGCCCCTCCCAGCTGCCCCCACTGTTCTTGAGACACCTCTGTGCACGGTGCCCTGGGTTTCATATATAAACCCCAGTTAGACCCTCTCAATATGGACAGCCCTAGAGATTCAGATATGTCTGTCCCCTGTGTACTAGTCAGCAGAACACAGTGAATAAACTTGCTCTTTCATCACTCACCAGAACATGTTTCACAGATTGACTATTTGGACAGGTAATGAGAATCTGGAGTGTTGTCTGGTAACAATATTATAGCTTGCTAGTGTATTTACCCAAAAGAGAGAGACTTCAGCATTCTTCTGAAAAAGAAATGGAGTGCATGAATGCATTATAATACACACCCTGGGACTGGAGCACAAACTCGGGGAACACTGGCTGGAGCATGTATCTTGTTCTACTTGTCCATATCCTACATATTTTGCAAGTAATAAATATATGTTCTGTTTGGCAATAGGACAGTATCTGGTCTGGGCTTTGCTCCAAATTGTCTTCATTAAGAACTTGTGAATTCGGTATACTGTGTAAATACATCTGACCAGCAACAAAAACATATATAGCAGAACTTGTAATGGATCAAGACAGAGACATGTGAGCAGAACAAAGGGATACTGCATGGTTTAAAACCAGCAAAAGTGTAAGCACACAGAATCTGAGACAACAATTCAATGAATAATTAAGGATACAGTTTAGCCATGCTCCAAACTGGTCTTCTTACTTAAAAAAAAAAAAAAAGAACCAAAAGGATTATGGATAGATGATAGGAGTAGTGCTATTTTTTTTTTTTAATTGTTGTTGTTGTTGTTTGCTTGATTAGTTTTTTTCCCTTGTTTTCTTAATTGTCAAAAAACAGACAAAATGACTCTACAAAGCAAAAAGAAGACATCAGAAGGGGCAAAAAAGTCTCCTAAAAGACAATTTGAATCCTAATGCTTCCTTCTCTATCACTCAAAACGATGCTATTGTTAACGTTTTTTGTTCAGATTACCTTCCTTGTCTTTGCCAAATTCACTGTTTTCCTTCATAGGCCTCTTAACTTCAGCTTAAGGCAGTACTTATCCTCTAGATTTTGGTTAGTGCATGCAATGAGCTACGGGTGTCGTTCACAAATCTCATAGCATAGAACCACACAGCTAAACTAGACTTAGTAGTGGTCACAAAAAGGAAGATTACTGACATAAACATCATTTGCAAAACAACAGCATATGCACTTATGAACCTCAAAGTGCAAGCGAGCAGAGGAAATAAACCCATAATCTTAACATCTTATGGTATCAGTGTCTATACAGAAAATACTAGAAGTGATGAATGGGGTCTGACTCATAGTGACCTTATAGGACAGTCCATAAAGTTTCCAAGGAGTGAGTAGCTGGTGAATTCACACTGCTGACCTTTCAATTAGCAGCCAAACTCTTAGCCGCTGTGACACGCGGGCTCCAAGAACAATTTAGCCAACAGTTAATAGCATGGGTATTGCAGCCAAAATGAGGTTAGATTTTGTGCAATTTAAAAGTTGGTGAATTAACAGTTTCAATGTGAAAAGTACTGAAGAGCTAAAGCTGTATATACCCCACTGATGTTTCAAAATTTATCAAGCAGAGCTATTTTTCAAGGCCTTGCAATGAGGAGCAAGGACTGCAAGTGGAAGCCAAGTTGAGTAAGACAGGGACAATACTGTAAGGAAAATCAAAAGCACAGTAAGCTTGATATACAAAAACATATCCAAGGAACAACAGAAAATAAAGGTCTGGTAACGTTTAATGTATTATGCACGCTTGTTTTTCTCTAGAGACTTTTAATCCCAGTGAGTATTTTGTATGCATAAGACATCGCAATTTAGAGCAGCCACATTATAAGTGCTCAGTAGCCACATTAAGATAATGGCTACCATATTGGACAGAAGCACTTAACATTTGAATTTGCCAGCACAGAAAGAAGCAAAAAAATCCAGTCTTGAAGGAATCTGTAAATATTCCAAAGGGCCAAAATAAAATAAATTAAACAACCCATTGCCGTGGAGTAGATTCTGACTCATTGTGACCTTACAAGACTGAGTAGAACTACCCCATAAAGTCTCCAAGGAGTTCCTGGTAGATTTGAAATAGTGACCGTTCGGTAAGCAACCATAGCTATAAACCACTCTGCCACCACGGTTTCCAAAGGATAGTCCAGGTAAACTTCTTACCTTCTTATCCTTGGTTTACATTTTCTCTCCTGTTATTATTACTTTGCAAAATATACGAAGAAGAGTATCATTAGGTTTTATTGGCTGCTTTGTTTTGCTTGACTCATATTTTAGATTCAACATTCCTAATCTTTGTGCTAAGCATCTGTCTTGCCACAGGTTTATAGCCTGATTTTTCTGCTAAGAATTATTTCTGTTAGAGTAAATCCTCACCTTTTTCTTCCTTACACCTTGACATGCAAGTTACACATTTGAACTATTACTATTTTTTATTTATACGGTGTTTTTGGAAAGTGCATAGGAATCACGCCAAATCAAACCCACTGCCATCAGGTCGATTCCAACCCATAACAACCCCATAGGACACTGTAGAACTATCCCACAGAGTTTCTGAGGAGGGCTTGGTGGATTAGAACTACCTACCTTTTGGTTAGCAACCATAGCATTTAACTACTATGCTACCAGCATTTGCATAGGAATCACAGTATTCAGTAAGTTGAAAATAAGATAATATTGGAGTGTTATATTTTAAAATGCAGTGAATAGAGGACTTAGAGCAGAGGTATACCTAGCTAAACACACAGTAAACAACATAATTTTTAAAAAGTTTATGAGACCATGCTTTTTTTACTTAGAATCTGTGATGCCTTTATTACTTGCCATTTGGGACACTTCTGTCTCATATTTGTAAGAGTGACAAGAAGACTTAAGTAATTTCTATGCAGAAAGGTTAATTAAATATATGGGATTTAGGAGAATGAAGGTAAATTAAATCGTATTGAAGTGTATTAGAGAGAATTGTTCTCCATTTTCACTAAGGATAGAACTGAAGAAAACTAGTTTCAGCTATAATAGGAGTAATTTAGTCTAGATGCTACAAAGAAACATTTTTGAGTCTAAAAGTTTTGAAAAAAATAGTATTGCCATGGTAGCCCTTGGCATTTTCATTTTCTCAAATTATGTCTTTTTAAAGGAAAAAGGTAAACATAATAATTTAAAAGCATTATTGGGATGTAACTTTCTCCTCAAGTACTGAGACATAATTAAAAAAGATGTTTTAATTCCTTAATTTTCTGTTTCTTTCAAGATACAAGTGTTAGTCTTAAACGAAAAGCGAAGACAAAGTGATGTCTTAGAAGACACACTAGTTAGTGAAGTGTGTGTGGTCCAAAGGCTTGGTGAAGTGCTAAGACCCTGTGTCAGTCTCCCAGCTCTTAAGAGGAGCTATGTGAATAAAGTACCATAAAGCAGAGTAAAACCTAAAGAAGCAAATCAGTTTCACTAAATTAAGTGAAATGTTTTGTTATGATTTCTTTTAAAAATGTGTACAGATGATGAAAAACTGATAAAATACATACTTTTACGTTGATTTTCAAAAAGAAAACTTTACCTACAATTTTGAATGCATGTAAAAGTTTTTAGAGTACCAATTTATTTTATTAATGTAATAGTAAATGTCTACCAGCAGTGTTTCTAATGATTATTGTAATTTCAAGTCTGTTATATTTTATTTTAAAAATAAATAGTAAGAATTACCAAAAACCTTCACTGTTTCATATTTTTACCTTGAAAGAATGAATAGGTTTTTTTCTACTCTCAGAAAGGTTTTGTTCATTAAATATAGGCATCAGTTTCCAGTGTTTATTCAAATATGTGACTAACACCTGTGTTAGCTAGTAGTTTTATCTATGTCCCAGTGATTTTTCGACAAATATTACCAGGATGGCCAGTATATCTGATGTTAAATAAACATGATGTCTTTTGTGATAGTAGTTGTATGAAATATAAGTCATGACAACTACACAGCTAACCTCAAGGCTGACTGTAGCTAGGAACGGAGTTTGGTAATATGTGTGAGTGGGGACGTAAAGTCAAGCCAGACACCTTTCACCACTCTTCTATTCCTTTCATTGCCTTACCTAACCACTCTTCTCCTTCCCAGAATTATTGTTTTAGTTGTGTATTAAGGAGATTAGACTTTAGAAAGTATGACTTGTGACATTAAAAAAAGAATAGTAAGAACAGTTGCTCTGAACGCATCTAATTTTTTTTTATTTCCTCATCAGGGAACTGCAACCTATTTGTTCTATCACTAAAAGTCCTCTTTTGTCAACTGATTTTCATTTATTGCCTGTATAGTCCTACAGTATCCTTCATGATACCATCTAAGTTTAAGATATGATGTAGAAAATTTATATAGATGTTTACTAATTAGTCCATTGCATTTTAGATTCTAACAATCTTCTCCTTGAGGACCTGGCAGCTTTGGACAGGACTGACTCCCTCTGGGTTTCCTCAGCTTTCCAATGTGAATGTTGATGTAAATTACCCGTACTGCCAAAACAAGTAGGACCAACCCCAAACCCCAAGCCACTGAATTGATTTCAGCTCACAGTGATCCTATTGGACTCAGTAGAACTGCCCCATAGAATTTCCAAGGATCACCTGATGTACTCAAACTGCTGATCTCTTGGTTAGGAGCTGTAGCACTTAACCAGTACGCCACCAGGGTTTACAGACAAAGAAGAGGGAAGACGAATCTGTCTCACCTTTAAGCTGTTTCATCTCTTGCTATTGGTGAGCCACTAGAAAATTGGATAGTATAGATAAACTTTATCTATACTAATTATATTCATGTAAATTATATAATCTGGTTGATATCACAGCAAAAGAATTTTCTTTTTCTCTTCTCTTCCATGCTTTTGTTTTTATTCTTTCTAGAAAATTCTCCTTTGGCAGTTTTAAGGACATTCCCTAGAGTTGACACAATATTGCTTGAATACCATGTCTGTTATAAAATCATACTGGATATGTATCTAGTGGCTGCAGGTATGGTACAAAAATACAGTCTCTCACTTTATTTTGTAACACACTGGCTAATACACAAGCAACAAGGAATGGGATAGAAATAAGGAAACTTTGTTTGTGTCCAATTTGGCCTAATGTGATTTGCAAGGTAGGGCTATTTGTCAAGCCTGACAGGTAGACTAAATCCAAAAAGACAACACTGCAACTGTTTTTTAATTTTTTTAAGCTTATTTCATCAGAGTTAGCAAGTAACACTCATGTGAATATGTGAAACTTATTCTAGCAATCCTGTGTTTTTTCTCAGCACATACAGAAATCTGACCACTACAATGATAAAAATCATTCAAGGCCTTTGAATATATTGTGTTCCTTGGTTTAGGGTTCCTTGGCTCACCCAGAATAAGTGACAGTGGCATTCATTTTTGAGATAAAATAATAAATAAAGTTACAATGACAAAGTCACTGTCACAATATCACTTTCAGGGAGAGAAGTAGAATTAAATAAAAGGAATTAAATATATATATATATATATGAGTTATATGTACCACTGATTATTTTCGACTTTCATGTGCAAATATGTATTTTTAATACTTACCATTTCTCATGAACATAGTTGTCACGGATTGAATTATGTCCCCCCAAAATGTGTGTAGCAATTTAACTGGGCCATGAGTTCCAGTATTAGGTGGTCATCCTCTGATTTGTGATTATAATTTTGCTGTATGTTATGAATCCTAATCTCTGACTGTGGTTGATGGGGCAAGAATGGATTCTGATAAAGAGGATTAGGGTGGGCTGTAATATCCTTATGACAGTCACAACCCTAATCCAATGTAAAAGGAGCTTCCCTGGGCTGTGGGCTATACTACTTTTATCTCTCAGAAGATAAAAAGGAAAGGGGAGCAAATGGAGATGTAGGGGACCTTCTACCACCAAGAAAGCAGTGCTAGGAGCAGAGGGCATCCTTTAGACTTGAGGTTGCTGTGCTGAAATGCTCCTAGACCAAGGAAAGAATGTGTCATGAGGGCCTTCTGTCACAGCTGACACAGAGAGAAAGCCTTCCCCTGGAGCCAGTGCCCTGAATTCAGACTTTTAGTCTACTGGACTGTGAGAGAATAAACTTATTTTTGTTAAAGCTATTTGCTTAAAGTATTTCTGTTATGCTAGCGCTAGATGACTAAAATATGAGTTGATTTCTTTAACTTTGCTACATTGGTTAAGACTTTCAAGGCATGATTAAAAGAGAATAAAAACAGTGTTTTTTTTTTTTTAACCCTCCCTGTAACTGTGCATTTTTTAATTTATAAGCTTTATTGTCTAGAGGCGTTCTAGGTGTACAGAAAACAGAGCAGAAAGAACAGAGAGTTCTATATACTTCCTCCCTGGACTCCTTCTCTTCATAGAAATTCCTCCACAAATAACATCTCTTGTAAGTGTGGTAAATTTAATACAGTTGATGAGCCAATTCTGACACCTTATTCTTAACTACAGTTGTTAGTTTACTTCTGGGTAAGCTCTATTTTCTGTGGGCATATCTTGGAAATATTGTGTGTTAAGTTCCAGACCACTACAATAAAGCAAATATCACAGTAAATCAAGTCAAACTAATTTTTTTAATTTCCCAGTACATACACAGTATACACTACACTGTAAGCTGTTAACTGTGCAATAGCGTTGTGTATAGAAAAGAAATGCACATACTTTAATTAAAAATAACTTATTGCTAAAAAATGTTAACTGGCTTCTGAGACTTCAGAGTCAAAATCTTGTTTGCTGGTATTTCAACGTGGGTAGTTCATGACTGATAAGGGTGACAGTTGCTGTGGGCTGGAGTGGCTGTGGCGGTTTCTCAAGACAAGGACATCTGCTTCATTGATTAACACTTTCTTTCACAAGAGATTTTTCTATGCCATTGGTTAGCATTGTACATAGAGTAGAACTTCTTTCAAAATTGGAGTAAATCTCAAATTCTGCCATTGCTTTATCAAGTAAGTTTTTGTACTATTTTAAATCCTCTGTTGTCATTTTAACGATATTTGCAGCATCTTCACCAGGAGTAGTTTCTGTCTCCAGAAGACATTTTCATTTTTCATTCATAAGAAGTAACTTATCATCTGTTAAAGTTTATCCTAAGATTGCAGCCGTTCCATCACATCTTCAGGATCGACTTCCAATTTTTCTTCTCTTGCCGTTTCCACCAGATCTGCAGTATTTCCACTGAAGTTTTGAATCCTTCAAAACCATCCATGAGGATTAGAATCAACTTCTTGCAAACTCCTGTTAATGTTGGTATTTTGACCTCCTCCCATGAATCACGAATGTTCTTAATCCATCCAGAATGATAAATCTTTTCCAGAAGGTTCTCAATTTACTTTTTCACAGATCCATCAGAGGAATCACTATCTATGGGAGTTACTGGATTCTGAAATGTATTCTTTAAAAGATTTGGAAGTTAGATCACTCCTTAGTCCATGGACTGCAGATGAATGCTGTGTCAGCAGGCATGAAAACCACATTATTCTCTTTGTACATCTCTATCAGAGCTCTTGGGTAACTATGTACATTGTAAATCAGTAGTGATATTTTGAAAAGAATCTTTTCTTCTGAAAGGAATCTGAGCAGGACATTTCTACAGTGTGCTGAAAATATTCAGTAAACCATGTTGTAAATAGATGCACTGTCATCCAGGCTTTATTCTATTTATAGAGCACAAACAGAGTAAATTTAGCATAACTATTAAGCACCCTAGGATTTTCAGAATGGGAGATAAACATTGGCTTCAACTTAAAATCACCAGGTGCATTAACGCCTAACAGAGTCAGCCTCCCTCTTAAAGCTTTGAACTCACGCCTTGACTTCTCCCTAGCTAAAGTCCTTGTTGGCATCGTCTTCCAAAGAAGCCTGTTTTGTCTACGTTGAAAATCTGTTCTTTTCTTTTTCTTTCTTTTTTTTTAATGTAGCCATGCCCATAAATTATTTTCGCTAGATCTTCTGAATCAGCATTTGTTACTTTTCATTTTTATATTATGGAGATGTTTCTTTCCTTAAACCTCAAGAACAAACTCTGTTAGCTTCAAATTTTTGTCTGTAACTTCCGTATCTCTTTCAGATTTTATAGAATTGAAGAGACTTAGGGTCTTATTACCAATTAGGTTTTAGCTTGAGGGGTGACATTGACTAGTTTGTCCTTTTATCCAGGCCACTAAAACTTTGTATCAGCAATACCGCTGTTTCACTTTCTTTTTCTTTGTATGTTAACTGGAGTAGCACTTTTAATTTTCTTTGAGAACTTTTCCTTTGCATTAGCATTTGGCTAACTGTTTGGCACAAGAGGCCCAGCTTTTGGCCTGTCTCAGTTTTCAGTGTGCCTTCCTTACAAGGCTTAATCATTTTTTGCTTTCTATTTAAAGTGAAAGATATAAATCTCTTCCTTTCTCTTGAACACTTAGAGTACACTGTAGGGTTAGTAACTGGCCCAATTTCAATACCACTGTGTCTAAGAGAATAGGGAGGCCTGAAGAGAGTGAGACAGACAGGGAGAACTGCCAGTTGGCAAAGCAGTCAGAAAACGTGCATTATTCATTAAATCTACCATCTTATATGGGTGTGGTTCATCATGCCCCCAAAACAATTATAATGGTAACATCAAAGATCACAGATTACTATAACAGATACAATAATAGTAATAAAATAATTTGAAATATTGCAAAAATTACCACAACGTGATATAGGCACAAAGTGAGCACATGGTGTTAGAAAAATAGTGCCAACAGACTTCCAAGTTGTCATAAAACTTCAATTTGTTAAAAAAAAAAAGGAGTATCTGTGAAGTGCAATAAAGCAAGGTATGCATGTATAGTACTACAAGCCTTGAAAAATGAATGGTATCCAACACTGCAGTATCAATTAAAGTAGTTTCACTGACTAAATATTCCCTGTGCTCCAGTTATTAAGCCCTCCTGCCCTCCAATCTCAAACTCTGGCAATCATTGTTCTTTTTTACTGTTTCTATAGATATGCCTTTTCCAAAATATCATATGGTTGGAATCATACAGTGTGTAACCTTTTCAGATTGGCTTCTTCATTTAACGATGTGCATTCTTCCCTGTCTTTTTGTGGCTTAATAGCTCATTTCTTTTTACTGCAGAATGATATTCCACTGCATGAATCTATCAGTTTGTTTATCCATCTACCTATTGAAACATTTTGGTTGCTTCCAAGTCTTAACAATTAAGAAAATCAAACAAAGAAACCAAACCCATTGCTACAGAGTTGATGCCAACTCACAGTGACTCTATAGGACAGAGAAGAACTGCCCCATAGAGTTCCCCAGGAGCACCCATTGGATTTGAACTGCCATCCTGTTGACTAGCAGTTTTAGCACTTAAGCACTATGCCACTAGACTTTCCAATTCAGAATAAAGCTGCTATAAATTGTTGTGTGCAGATTTTTGTATGGATGTAGGTTTTCAGATCATGTGGGTAAATAAATATCTAGATCATTGCTGGATTATATTATAAACCTATATTTAGCTGTGTAAAAAACTGTCACATTATCTTCCAAAGTGACTCTACCTTTAGCATTCCCATCAGCAGTGAATGAGAGTTCCTGTTGCTCTACATCCTTTTCAACATTTAGTGTTGTCAGTGTTTTGAATTTTAACCATTCTAATAGGTGCGTATGAAAAACTCATGGGATAGTGGTTAAGTGTTACACCTGCTAACTAAAAGCCTGGCTATTCAAATACACCAGTGCCTCCTTGGAAGCTTTATGAGACAGTCTACTCTGTCCTGTAGGGTCACTATGAATCAGAATCAACTTGAAGCCAGTGTGTTTGCTTTTGGTTTAATAGGTGTATAGTAGTATCCCATTGTTGCTTTAACTTGCAATTTCCTTGCTCACTATATAATATTGAAAATTTTTTCATATCCTTATTTTCATTCTCTACGTCTTCTTTAGTGAGGTATCTGTTCAGATCCTTTATTGTTTTTTAAATAACTTGTCTGTTGTCTTACTCTTGACTTTTAAGAGTTCTTTATATATTTTTACTACAACTCCTTTATCAGATACTTGTTTTGCAAATATTTCCTCTCATGTGGTTTGTTTTTTCATTCTTTTTACAGTACTTTTCATATATTCATAGCTTTTCATTTTAATAAAGTTCACTTTATCAATATTTTTTCTCATGGACTGTGCTTTTGGTGCTGTACTTAAAAAGTCATCACCAAAAACAAAGTCACCTAGAATTTTTCTTATATTATCATCTACAGGATTTGTAATTTCATATTTTACATTTAAGTCAACACTGTGTTTTGAGGTAATTTTTGTGAAAGTATAAAGTAAGTGTCTATGTTCATATCGGCATGTAGATGTCCAGTTGTTCTAGGCTTTGTTGAAAAGATTATTTATTTTTCATTGAATTGCCTTTGCTCCTTTGTCAAAAGTCACTTGGCTATTTGTGTGGATATATTTCTGATTTCTATATTTTATTCTTTTGATCTATTTGTCTTCATTTCTGTGGATTTATATCAAGTTTAATGTCTGGTAATATCAGTTTTCTAACCTTGTTATTTTTCAATATTAGGTTATAAGCCTGGATCTTTTGCTTTTCCACATAAACTTTTGAATTCCTTTTTCCATGTTCACAAAAATAATTTGATAGGATTTTGATTGTCTTGAATATACACATCAAATTGGAAAGAATATATTAATAACTTTGCAGCTTCTTAGCTGTGAAATATCTCTTCATTTATTTTTTTTTAATTTATTCATCAGTGTTGTGTCATTTTCCTCATAGTCCCTATACATATTGTGTTAGATTTATACCTAAATATCTCTCTCTCTCTCCTTCTCTTTTTTTTTTTTTTCCCCTGGTGGCAATATAAACAGTATCTTATTTTTAATTTAAAATTCTAGTTGTCTGTTATTGGTATGTAGGAAAGCAATTAAATTTCACACATTAACTTTATATCCTGAAATCCTACTATAATTGCTGATTATTTCCAGGAGTGCTTTTTGTATTCATTGAGATTTTCTGCATAGAAATCATATGCCTTTTAGTTCCTTTTCTTGTATTGCAAGAAAATAAGACAAGAACATGGCCATTCTTGTCTTGTTCCTAATTTTATAGGCAAAATAATCTACTTGGCTGGCTCCATTATGTGTAACATAGGCTCTGGGTTTTTTTTTTTTTTTTTTGCAGCAGTTCTTTATCAAGCTGAGGAAGTTGTGCTCTTAGTCATCTTGGAGGTTTTTTTGTTCATTTCTTTTTTGTGAATGTAACACAGACTGAATATATCCCAAGTAGTGTGGTACGTATTGTTGAATTCAAATAGTTAATATTTTGTTGAGAAGCTTTCATCTCTATTCATGAGAGTATTTATAGTTTCCCTTTCTTGCATTTTCTTTATCTACATTTACTATTTACTTACTTATTTTGAAGATTTTGGGGGAAATAATTATCATTTAATATTTAAATGTTTGACAGAATTTACCAAAGAAACAATCAGAGAATGGTGCTTTCTGTTTGGGAAGGTTATTTTTACTGAATTGACTTGTTTAGTAAATACAGGCCTATTTATGAAATTTTTCCTAGTATGAATTTTGGTAAAATGTATCTTTCAAGGAATTGTTTTACTTTGTGTTAGTTATCAAATATGAGGCCATAGAATAGAATTGTTCACAGTATTCCTTGATTGTTCTTTTAATATCTGTTGTGAAAAGAAATGATGACCCTTCTTATTTATGATAATAATTTGTGTCTTCTTCCTAGTTTTTGTTGGTTAGCCTGACTAGAATTTGTAAATTACGTTGATCTTTTCAAGGAATCTTTTTTGTATTGACTTCCTGTTTTCAGTTAAATTAATTTCCTTTTGAGTATTTTTTAATTCTTTTTCTTATCTTAGATTTAATTTGTACTCCTTACATTAGTTGCCTTTTTGGAAGTCTAGATGACTAATTTTTAAGTCTTTCTTCTTTTCTAATATATACATTCACTGCTATAAATTTTCTTGTAGTCTCTGCTTTTGGTGCATCCCAAACATTTTGACACTTGACAGCACTTGGCTTTTAAACATTTTGATAAGCTGTATTTTCAATTTAATTTTATTTATTTGAGACTCCTTTGACCTATGTGTTATTTAGAAGTATGTTTTTAGTCTTCAAATATCTTGAGATATTTCAATTGTCTTTCTACTGTTAATTACTAATTTAAACCTTTTGTAGTCTGAGAGGATTTTTATTCTTTTAAGTTTATTTTTATGTGTTTTGCAGCCAGGATTCACTCTATGTTGTTGAGAACTTCATGTCAGCTACAGGATGATGTTTAATTTGCTTTTACTGGATGAAGTCTTCTATGAACGCTAATTAAAATCAAACCCACTGCCCTTAAGTTGATTCCAACTAAAAGCAACCCTTTAGACAGAGTGCAACTGCCCCATAGAGTCTCCAAGCAGCATCTGGTGGATGTGAATTGCTGCCGTTTTGGTTATTATTTAACTACCATGCTACCAGGGTTTCCATGAATGCTCATTAGATCTGGTGTATTGATGTTGCAGTTTAGTACAATCACAAACTTACAGATGTTCAGCCCGCTGTGTCTTTCAATTACTGATAGAAGGATGTACAAGTATACAACTAAATAATGGATTCTTCTATTTCTTCTATTAGTTTTACCTCACGTTTTTTTGATGCTGTTTTTAGGCACCTACACCTTCAGTAGTACTATGTCTTTATGGGGAACTGTTATCATTGTGTTTATGCAATGATGTTTTTCACCCCTGGTAAATTTTCTTGCCTTGATATCAACTTTGTCTGAAAGTAGCTCAGGGATTTCTGCTTTCTCTTAACTAGTGTAAGCGTCTTACAGCTTTCTCCATTCTTTTCATTTTAAGCTATTTGTGTTTGTATTTAAAATGAGTTGCAGGTATTCAACCTAAATAACATTTGTTTTCTAAATTCATTTTTTTTCAGTTTCTTTATTCTCATTGGCATATTTAGATCCCTCACATTTTAAGTGATTATTGACATATTGGGAACAATATCTACCATACTCCCATATTATTCATCCTTTCCCTTATTATCTGACTCAGTGGCACTTGGCTTGGCCGGCTCCCTTATTTCAGTGCTGTCATTAATTTCACTTTTCAATAAGACATAATAACCAAATACATTGTTACTACTATTATTTTGAAGAAATCCTTGTCTCTTATGTTCAATTAAAAATAAGAAAAAACAGAGGATTTCATTTTATCTTACTTCTCTTCTAATGATTTCTTTTTATATGTAATTCTGAGTTTCTAGCCTAAATCATTTTGCCACTGTCTGAAGAACTGCTTTTAGCATTTCTAGAAAGCTGAGTGGCAGACGAGTTTTTCGTCTGAGAGTCTTTAATTCTCCTTCACTTTTTTACCATCAAACTTTATTATGAAACGTGGGGAGGCAGGGCCAAGCCGTCTGAGTAGACAGATTCTTCTTGTAGTTATTCTTACAACAAAGATCTGAAAAACAAATGAACCAATTGTATATGACAATCTAGAATTCTAGATCATCAAACACAAAGTTAAGGAGCTGGACTGAGAAGCTGGCAAGAGACAGCCCGTTTAGAAACACCAAAAAAGTGGCAGACCTGAGCTAGCTGGCACCCGGCAGACTGGATCACCTGGTGCCTGTGGGCTGAGGTGAACAGTTACACTTGAAACATATTTCTTCATGTTAAGAGACAGTGGGAAATGGAGAGTCTGCACGAGCCTCTGGAGCCAGGGAGAAGTGGCAGTATATCTGCAAAAGTTCAGCACTGTGTCTAACCTACCATGTGGGATCAAAATGATCCTTACCACTCTGGGAATTTCACAGTAGAGAAGTACCAATATCTTCCGACTGACGCCTCTGGCAACTCTGATCTGATGCTAGTCTGGAAGTATTCAACAACTGCCAAGCTTCCTAATCTGGAAATTGGAGCTGTCATGCCAAAATCACTTTCGTAGCTTTAGGAGAAAATAACCTGTGAAATTCCGTAAGCCAGCTACTCAGCACTAACCATGCCCAAACCAGTCTCCAGGCTTTAAATATCACCACAGCCCCTAAGTGAAAATCTCAAAGCAGACACTGCCCCTCTGCTTAAGCACAGATATTAATGGTCCATGAACTTCCAAAGCACTTAACCCAGGCCTAGACCTGTGTGGACTGATTCAACATCACAGGCTCTTGTTAGTACAGAATGGGAAGACACATGAAGTCCAACAAGTAAGTCTCAAACCTAGTTGTTCTAAGTGCTACATACCTCATTGCTGAATATCACTACAGTAACCTTCAAAGTACTCCCCTTGAGAAGCTGTGCACCAATGTCTTCGGCCTAGTCTACTCTTCAAAGCAGTTTCAGAACTCTTTCTGGAATGGCTGTTGTGCACGGTGGCACAGTGGCAGGTTTGCAAACTTAATTCTACAGCTGTCTGTGAGGGAGTTTTTAGTGAACAAATAACAGTTCATGAACTTAATTGTCAGGCCTCTTGTATTCACTGGGGATACTGGTCTGTAATTGTATTTTTGATGGTGTCTTTGCTTGGCTTCGGTATCAGGATTTCGCTAGCTTCACAGACTGAATTAGGGAATATGATTACCATTATTACCTATTGCAAATTCTGGATTAGTTTTGGTCGCATTGTCTACTCTGCTCTGAGTTTTTTGTAGACTTCACCAGTGAAGCAGTCTAGGCGGACCCTTTTTTTTTTTTCAGCAGAAAGCACTTTTTATTTGTTTTTTTATGATGTCTTCGATTTCTTTTGTTACAGGGTGTTCACAATTTCTACCTCTATCTGTGGTAATCTAGGTAGGTAATAAGGGGACTGACAAATTCACTAACTCATTGCAGAAAAAGTGCTACATACCTCACCGCTATCACTATGGCCATCGTCAGAGTACTGCCCTTGGGAAGCTATGCACCAACGCCAGTACCTAGTTCACCCTTCAAAGTAATTTTGGAACTTTTTCTGGAATGGCCATCAGAGCTGTCATCATGTTATCCTTGATGTTGTGAATGTCATCAGAATATCCTCCTTTCAATATTTCCTTTATCTTTGGGTAAAGAAAAAAGTCATTGGGGGCCGGATCAGGTGAGTACGGAGGGTGTTCCGATGCACTTATTTGCTTACTGGCTAAAAACTCCCTCACAGAAAAGGGTACATTTAAGTTGGCCAACTTGCCACTGTACCGCCGTGCACAATGGCCATTACAGAAAGAGTTCCAAAATTGCTCTGAAGCGTGGACTAGGTGCTGTCATTAGTGCACAGCTACCCAAAGGGAGTATTTCAAAGGTGGCCATAGTGATATTCAGCAACAAGGTATATAGCACTTAAAACAATTAAGTTCATGGACTTAACTGTCTGACCTTGTATGGTTTTCACTGGCTAGTGTTTTACCAGTTGACTGTCAGGTTCTTCTTCCCACTCTGTGATAGTCTAGAAGCTCACCTACAATCTGTCCGTCATGGATGACCTCTCTGGAATTTAATTATGGGGAGCGTAGCTCCCAGCAGCACAGCGACACCCAGCACCCCACAGTGTGACAAACTGACAGATGTATGGGAATCTTACAATCTTCTTAATTTAATTTAATTTGTTTCTTTTTCAGAGTAGATAATTTCAGTTGATCGATCTTTAAATTTTCTTGTCATTCTCTTTCTTTCTCACATCTGGTACTGAATCCCTCTAGTGAATATTTTCTCTCCAGATTCCGTATTTTCCTTGTTTTATAGTTTCTGTCTCTTCACTGATGTTCTCAGTTTGGTGTGATATAATTTCTTTAGTTTCCCTTGTTTCTTTATTCATGGTTTTTGTAGCCCTTTAATCTTACTTAACACAATTTATTCAAAAATTTTATTAGTAAGTCCAATTTTATGCCTCTCTGGGGCAGTCACTGAGTTCCCCACTGTTTTATTCAGCTAGTACTGTTCTAACAGAAGTACTATGAAGGGAAGGTTTTAATAAAGAAAAATTTATTCTTATACAGTCCAATAGGCCACAGGTTCAAATTCAGAATATCCACTCCAGGGGAAAGCTTTCCCTCTGTCAGCTCTGGAGGAAGTTCCTTGTGTTGCATCAGTCTTTGGTCAGGGAGCATCTTGGCACAGGAAACTTAAGTATGAAGGACATGCTGTACTCCTGGTGCTGCTTTCTTGTTGGTATGAAGTTCCCAATTTTCTGCTTGCTTCCCTCTCTTTTTATCCCCAGTAGGATCAAAGGATAAAAGGTGGACCTCCTATCCAGTGTGCTGAGGTCCCACCCTAATCCTCTTTTAACATAATCATCCTATCTATTAGTTACAGGCAGAGTTTAGGACTTACATAATCAGAATATTGGGAATGATGGCCTAGCCGGATGGCTACACACATTTTTAGGGGACACAGTTCAACCCATGACGCTTCCCTTCCTCTAAACATGTCATACTTTACTGTTCTTTAGCGTGCTTGTATTTGTTTCATTTTCACTGAAGATGACAGCTGCAGGGTTTTTTCCAACGATTTATATGGGTTAATGTTACTTTCTATCTCTATTCACTTTTACAAAGTATGTTTTGAAGATTTTATTGTTTTTCACATATGATCTCTGATGTCTCTGTTGTGTTTTGTTGTCAGCCAGTGGTCTGATAGAGATTTTCTTAGATTCCTGGAGCATTAAAGAAAAAAGGAAAGGAAAGAACATAATATACTCTTACAATGTTTTGCGGATTATGTCTGTCCTGGACTACCCCTTTAGTTCTTAGTTGCTAGACTTCGTTGTCTGCATGTGTGAAGTCTGAAGATCAGTTGGAAGTGAAAGCTCAGGGCTTTCCCATGTCTTTTCTGGGCACAGGTCCTGTTCCAGGCATATGTGGTGCTTTCTAGAGTACCTTTATTCCCCCAAATAAGACAAATTTAGTTCTTTCCTTGCTTTTCATCCCAGTCTTCCATCATGTCTGTTCTCTTCCATCATGTCTGTTCTCATACAGCTGCCACTTGTTCAGTTATCTTTTAATGTTTTCAAGAACTGTCATCTGTTTAGTCACATGTCTTTTTAAACTGTGTGAAACGAAGACAAGTACTTTGTGTCAGCTCTTCAGGCAGTCCCCAGTTAAGGAAAAGTAGACAAACAGAACTTGTTGAGGAAAAGCATCCGTTTTCTTCGTTTGCATTCGGTTACGTATATGCTTCCATTCTTGTGATCTCCACCATGCTGGAAAGGGTTGTATTTATGCCAATTTCATTCTTCGTTCTCCATTGATCTGGTTACTATAAACTTTTAAATGTTTTCCATAGTTTTAACAAACTTGATTCAGAAGGTTTTCACTCCTTTGTTGTTGTTTTTCATGTTTCTATAAAAATCCCACGGAGTCTCTACTCCACTATTTTCACTGACATCACAACAGTGGGCTCTGCTGCCTCTGTTGTTGTCAGATGCCATTGGGTTGATTCTGACTCACAGAGACCACAGGTACGATAGAACGAAACACTGCCCACCCCTGCGGTATCTTCACAATCATTGCTGTGTGTAAGCATGCTGTTTTAGCTACTGTGTCAGTCCATCTCGTTGAGAGTCTTCCTCCTTTTTGCTGATACTCTACTTTGTCAAACATGATGTCCTTCTCCAGGGACTAGTCCCTTCTGCTAATATGCCCAATGTATATGGGACAAAGTATGGCTTGTCATCCTCACTGCTGAGGGGTATTCTGGCTGTATTTCTTCCAAGATAGATTTTTTTCATTCATCTGGCAGTCCATCCGTAGATTCTGACTTTTATGTAATTTTAACTATGTAAAGCAGATGCTGGCTTTTACACTGAGAACAAACAGTTTACATGTTAAAGGAGAGGAATAAATTCTTATTTCATCAAATGCTGGTTGTTTGGTACTCTGTTTTGTCAAACATATTTTGGGTAATTTGTAGATTATCATTTGTTTTAATTTAGAATTTGTTAATATGAGTAAATAACTTAACAAGTTTGATTATGATTAACCGTTCCTTCCTGGAGTCAATTTTACTTAGCCATGAACTTTTTGCTTCTATTTTATTGGGGAGCTATCTATTTTTTTAAGGTATTAATGTGAATAATATACTTGTTTTTTCAAGAGAAGTGTTTTCACTTTTCTTCTATGATCTTGTGAAATTTAAATATCCTGGGGATTACATGACATATATATATTTATTTAAAAACTGTTAAGTTTAATATTGAATGAAAATAAATAAACTAGTTGGATATGTGAACATATTCTCTTGAAATTTAAATTTTTCATGCTACTGGAATAAAATTAAATGGATGAAATAGATCATGATATTGAGTCCTTAGTGTTAATAAATCTACCAAAATAAAATTTTAAATTATCTTTTTGGTCCTTCAACTCTCCTTGATAATTCTGATTTCATAAATTATATAAGTTAACTTGGCTCGACCAGGGTTAATTCTGGGCCCAATTCATAAGGTTCATAATTTCAAGAACAAGAACCCCCTTCAGTTTAGCAGGTGTGAACATAAATGTTATTCTTCCACTTATCTTCAGTAAAACTGTTGATTAAATAGATTACACCTCTTCAAATGCTTTTATGAAAACTTTCCGGGGTAGAATTCCTGAGGCAGTCTACCAAACAAGGTGGAAATTATTAGGTAAATAACTGTTTGCAACTCAAAGTTGAAGAGAAGCTTGGCTGAATATATATATTTTAAGAAGTAGAGATCTGACACAAACAGTCGATTACCAATAATTTTCAGTGGAAAAAAAAAGATACTTGTGAACTGTTTATGAAAGCAACAGACAAAAATGTAATCTTATCGTCTGAATAAATTTAAATTAAGTATGAGTGAGACTTGAGGTGTATACCACCCTAGGACTAAATACTTCCTTTTCTGTGAATCTGTAAACACTAGAATACAAGGTATTTTCTTCCAAAGTACAAAGGTAGAATAGGCACAAAGTAGACATTGTCATCACAAACAGGAAAAACTGAAGAGATTGTGTATATCAAGCAAGTATAAAACTCAGCAGAAAAGATCACAAAAGTCCTAAAGACTCAAAAATAATCCTTTATTCTCTAAGACCACATGTGCAATGGTACTGCCCTCTAGACTCTGGATGTTGGCCACGTTTTCCTGATTCTAGGTGTAGAACCCTCTTCACTGGGCTTCATCCCCACCTTGTAGGCCCTCCAGGATGGTAACTCTTTTTCCTTGACTGTGAGACAGTCTCTTCTTCTATTCTATCTGACAGGTGACTGCCACTCTGTCAGTCCCAGGCAAACTCTGCTCTCCTGTCCCCTGTATATGGAAGCATCACCTTCTCAACTTTGAGCATCTACTGCATTATCTTAGCCTATGGGCATAGAAGCCCAGATCCCCTCATCTTTGGGTGGTAACTTCATCATCTTTGCTCCATGACCAGCAGACCCAAACTCCAAATGTAGTTGGTAGAGGTCTGACTCTTTGAAACCTGGGAGATAAGGACCCACCTTTTGAAACATAGAAGTGTGTGGGTTTACCCTTTGAACCTAAGTCAACCCTGGGTACATTGTTCTTTTCTACACTTCTGCTACTCTTCAAGGTGCTCCGTGGAAGAACAGCACATATAGCTCCTTTGGGCTGTTTCTAGCCTGTAGAATCCCCAAAGACAGACAGCTTTCCTTCCTTTCATCCTACCTCTGTCCTCTTCAGTCTAAACTGATGTAAGTTTTCTGCTGATTTAGTTGGTTAGATCCGTCACTTATGGGTTTAATCTCTTTAACATATGAATGAGTCACCATGTACTCGGTAAGAGTTTTAGGGCACAAGTCCTTAATTTTTAAAACGGAATTTTCCAGACCTTTATATTCTCTTCTCATTGTACAGATTATTTTAAAGTTCATGTGTTCCCTTCTACATTTTAAATTAAGTGTCAAGGAAAAAACATGTGTCTACCTTAAGATCTTGCTTAAAAATCTCCTTAGTCAAATGCCTAAGTTCATCATTTACAAGTTCTATCTTCTACCAGACATTTGAACACAGTTAAGACCGGTTCTAAGACAAACGAAAAAAAAAAAATGGTGAAAGATTGGAGTGAGGTTGCTGAGGATGTGAAACTTGATTTTCAAGTGTGTATATTTAATATTTATAAACACTAAAACTTCTTGTTTTGAATACTGTATAAGACCAGTTTATTCTTAACATACAGAAAAAAACCCAAAATAATCCAACAGCAACAACCACTTTTTTTCTTTTTAAATATTTTATTGTGCTTTAAATGAAAGTTTACAATCCAAGTCAATTTGTCACTGGAAAACTTATACACACTCCTATGTAACTCTAGCTGCTATCCCCACTCCTCTTTTCTACCTTATATTTCCTGAGTTTGTTCAACCAGCCCCTGTCCGCCTTCACCCTTTCATCTTGCCTCTGGACAAGAGCTGCCCAGTTAGTTTCATATATTTACTTAAGCCAAGAAGCACACTCTTCACTGGTATCATCTCATGTCTTATAGTCCAGTCCCATATTTGTCTAAAAAGTTGGCTTCTGGAATGGTTTCTATTCTGGCCTAACAGAGTCTGGGGCCATATCTTCTGGAAACCCTCCTGTCTGTCACACCTCAAGTCCAGCGTTTTTTTAATAGAGTTCAAGTTCTGAATACCTGTTTTTCTCACACTACATCATGGACTCTTATGTTGTATTCTGTTACAGAGCAGTTATTGGTGGTGGCCAGTACTTCTGCTCATGATGATGTAGTTTCTGGATTGTGTGGCCCTTTTTGTTTCCTGGGCTCCTGTTTACCTTTTGTCTTTAATGTCTTTCATTCTCCTCTCCTCTAAGTGGGTGGGAAAAAATGGATGCTGCTTAGATGGCCTCTTTACAACCTTTAAGCCTCCAAAAGCCACTCACCAAAGTGGGATAAGGACATTTTCTTGAAAAACTTTATCCAGTAAGATGGAAGCTGCCATACAATACAGAAAGTGCTTCAGCATGGGACCACAATAACTAGATGGTGCCCAGCCACTACTAGCAACTGCAGTGCCCAGTATGGAGCTCCTGATGTGTCAGGAGAAAGATAAGCATGCCGAACTACAACTCTACCATCAGTCTGGAGAGTGCCCTGGGAATGAGGCCCCTGAACTCTCTAACCCCAAATCACATTGAGCACTGAAGCCAGCTCTCCGAGGCAAAGACTAAGCTAGACTATGTAAGACATGGAGCGAGGCTGGCAATGAAAAAGTTTTTGGACTTAAATATATACACAGGATGTACCAGTAGCTCATCACTGAAGGTGAGATGATGGGACGGGGGTTAGATATCTTGATCAAATAGTCACGGGAAGTTCTGGATGAAAAGAGGGAACGTGATGTCGGGTGGTGGGGAGTTGGTGAGGAAGGGATAAAAGAGCAGTTAGAGGAGAAGAGTGGTATGAGCTCTGGGTTTTATATGGCAAATTGACGTGTATTGTAAACTTAAACAAATCACAGTAAAATTTATTATTAAAAAGGGCAATTAGTTCTATAAAAAAAACTTTGCTGTGCCAGTTGGCCTAAATGTCCCCCGAAAGCATGGTCCCCAGACTTCTGCCCCTACTATCATTTTTCCTTCAAAGTGTTGCATTCTGTTTAGGAAATCTCTTAGCATTTAGTTTAGTTTGGCTGTGCGGACCATTCCTCTATGCACACCACTTTCCCTTCACCTAACCCAGTTCCTATCTATTACCTAATCAATGAATACGGCCTTTCCCATCCTCACCGTTGTAACCATCAAAGACTGTTTTATTCCATTTAAATCTTTTCTTCTAGTCCTTATAACTGACTAATTTCACTCAGTATAGTGCCTTCCATATTCTTCTGTGTTATGTTTCCCAAAATCGTCATTCTTCTTTATCACTGCACAGTATTCCATTGTATGAATATACCATAGTCTGTTTATCCATTCATCCATTGATGCGCATCTTGGTTGATTCCATCATTTGTTACTGTTGACAGTGCTGCATTAAACATTGGCACACTTGTATCTGTTTATGTGACAGCACTTATTTCTCTAAGATGTATTCCAAGAAGTGGGATTGCAAGAGCAAATGGGATTTCTATTTCTAGCTTTTTAAGAAAGTATCCAGCTAATTTCCTAAGTGACTGTACCATTTAACATTTCTGCCAGAAGTGTATAAACATTCTGCTCTCTTCACAGCCTCTCTAACATTTATTATTTTATGTTTTTTGGGATTAATGCTGGCTTTGTTGGGATGAGATAGTATCTCATTGTAGTTTTGATTTGGATTTCTGTAACAGCTAATTATTGTGACTATTTTCTTGTCTATCTTTTGTCACCTGTATGTTTTATTTGGTGAAGTGTCTGTTCATATCCTTTTTGTATTTTTAATTGGGTTATTTTCCTCTTCATTGTAGAGGCTTTATGGTATCTTGTAAATTGTGGAGATTAGACACTGATTGAATTTGTAGTAGCCCATTTCTTTCCCCCCAGTCTGTAGGTTGTCATTTTACTCTTTTGGTCAAGTCTTTGGATGAGCACAAAAGTTTGATTTTCAGGAGTTCCTAGTTATATGTCTTCTCTTTTGGTGTTTGTGTATTGTTAGCAGTGCTTTGTGGTCTATTTATGTTGTGTGTTAGGGCTTCCAGCATTGTCCCTGTGTTTTCTTCTATGATCATTATTGCTTTAGATTTGAAACTTAAGTCTTCAATTAATTTTGAGTTATTTTTTGTGCATAGTGTGAGATATGGGTCTTTCATTTTTTTTTGCAGAGGGATTCCCAGTTATGTCAGCATCATTTGTTAAAGAGACTGTCATTTTCCCAATTTATGTATGGGCCTTTGTCAGACCTTAGCTGCTCATAGTAAATCATTTTATGTCTGCATTCTAATTTCTGTTCCATTGTTTCATGTGTCTAATTTGTATCAGTACTAAGCTGTTTTGACTGCTATGGTAATGTAATAGGTTCTAAAGTCAGGTAGTACAAGGCTTCCCACTTTGTTCTTCAGTAATGCTTTGACTACCATGGTAGTATAATAGGTGGTGTGAGACTTCCCACTTTGTCTTTCTTCTTCAGCAATACTTTACTTATCAGGGGCTTCTTCTCTTTCCCAATGAAATTGGTGATTTCATTCTCCATCTTATTAAAAAATGCCACTAGAATTGGTACTGGGATTGCATTGTATCTACAGATCACTTTGGGTAGGATTTGTATTCTCGTGATGTTGAGTCTTCCTGTCCATGAGCAAGGAAGGTTTCTCCACTTACGTAGGTCTCTTTTGGCCTCTTGTAGTAGTGTCTTACAATTTTCTTTGTATAGATTTTTCACAAACAACTAAAAAGAATTTAACATAGCTTATAAGACCTATGAAATTTTAAGCATTTGTCGTGTCTATGTTCTCATTTTCTAGCTCATAGATTCTCCTTAGCAGCTCTTGAGAATGCTGGACTATTTTTGGTCATACTTCCTACAAAAGTTTGTCTTTCTCTGTGCCACAAATCAGCTTCCTATCAGTGTCAATCCACTTACTCTTTCACATCTCAGTTCAAGTTTGATTCCCTAAGGAAGTACTTTATGATTGATTAATTACTTTTATGTATTGCATTTATAGCCATTGTTGTTTACCTCCCACTCAGATGATTATACGATAGGATAATTGTGGCCTACAAAGGAAATTTTTCGCTTTTGTATTAAAAGACAGCGAATTCCAGAGCTAAGAGAAAGCTCCTGTACTATTTTTGGTCATACCTACTAATCTACCACTACCAAAGAAGGAGAGCCTGGCATTAGAGACCCTCAAGACATGGCACAGTGGACTTTTGAGCCAATGTTACAAGAAAGCTGAAGGCCTTTGGACAGAGACTGAGGGCCAAGGAAAATTCTATACCTAACCCATGAATTTAGGACTTCCAGCCTTGCAAAGCTCATGAGCCATTTTGTTTACACAGCCTATGAGTTCTGTGAGACTTTGCAAAGAATTACAGAACCCAAAGACAAGAGGGAGAGCACTGTGGTGAGAGGGTTAATGTTAGAGATAATGGAGGAGTGGTGTAGAAGCTTGGGAATATCAGACATTTGTGATGCTTTTAATCTCTGCATTATAAGAACCAGCTTTGTGCTAATATTTACATAAGAAATTATTTGTTTACCCTCCTCTACTTCTTTTTTTATTATTGTGATTGAATGAAAATGTACATTCCCATATAAATTTGCATGTCCACCTATATGCAGCTCTCACTGCTCTGCCTGCCTAGTGACAGGACACTCTTCTTCACTGCTCCATACATGTCTTATCCTCCCAACAAACTCCTATCCCTGCCTCTCCACCTACTCCCCTACCTCCAGTAAGAGATCAGCAGGATGAAATCCTATATATGCATAGAACCATAGAGTGCTCACATGATATGGTCACTATGTGTCACCAAGTCCAATTGATTCGTGTCCAAGAGCTGACCTCCATTACGATTTACGGATAGGGGCAGCATCAGGGCCAGGGCCATGCTCCCAGGGGAACTCTGAGGCCTGTGGACCATCAAATGCAGTCTTTTAACAGAGATCTCAGAGTGCACTCCTTTTTATTTTTGTGTTGCCAGCAAGACTCAACTTTGTATGGATATCACTGGTGGTGGCCAGGCACCATCTGGTTCTTCTGGTTACAAGTTGGTGTAGTCACCCACTCATGTGGGTCTCTCTGTCTTCTGGGTTCTCTTTCCCCCATGTTGTTTTGGTCCCTGGTGGTCATCCGTTCCTGCTAAATTGGGACAATTTGCTATACCCACAGGTGGCAGCTTGGCAGCTTTTAAGACCCCGGACGCCATTCAATGATGTGGGGTGCAGAAGGCTCTCTTAGAAAAATGGTAGGTGTGCCAATTGGCCTTAGTTTCCCCTGAGAGCATGGTCTCTGATCCCCCTTTCTAGCTACTCTGTCCATGTAATATTGGATTCAGAAGGTAGGAGTAATCACATTATGTTGAAGTTCAGTTAGTATTGATCTTCTTTCTAATGTGTGCTGTCACAGATTTCACCCAACCAAATTTCTATAAACTATCTAATCTAACCCTCCCCTCCTTCCCCACTCTTGCAGCCATCAAACAGTCTTTTCTTCTATGCATGAGTCTGTTAAGTTCTTTTGACAGGGGTCTCATGCGGTATCTGTCCTTTTGTCACTGACTGCTTTCAATCAACATCATGTCCTCCTAAAAGCATTGTTGTTCTTTATCGTTGCATAGTGTTCCATTGAGTATACATATCATAGTTTACCTATACATTCCTCTGTTGTGGGGCATCTGGATTTATTCCATCTTTTTAATATTGTGGACTATGCTGTGATAAACATTTGTGTGCTTGTATCAGTTGGTGTGAATGGCCTGGATTCTGTAAGACATATTCTGAGCAGTGGAATTACTAGGTCAAATGGTATATCTGTATCCAGCTTTTTAAGGAAGTGCCACATTGCTTTCCAAAGAGGTTGCACCATTTTACAATTACATCAACAGTATAGGAAAGTTCCAATTTCTCAACAGCATCTCCAGCAGTCGTTGTTTTGATTTTTGTGGATCATAGCCAACTTTGTTGGGATGAGATGGTATCTCATTGTAGTTTTGATTTGAATTTGTTTAATAGCTAACGACTGTGAGCATTTCTGCAGGTGTTTTTTTGGCTGCCTGGATCTCCTCTTTAGGGAAGTATCTGTACCTCTCGGTTGCCCAATGCTTAATTGGATGATTTATCTTTTTCTTATGGATATGTTGTAGTATCTTATAGATTATGGAGATCAGGTGTTGGTCTGACATACAGTTTCAAAGTATCTTTCCTGTTCTAAAGCTGGCCTTCTAATTCTGTTAATAAAGTCTTTGGATGACCAAAAGTGTTAGAATTCTTAATAGTTCTGATTCATCTATTTTCTCTTCTGTTGTTTTGGGTTTGTTGACAGATTTTGAAGTCTGTCTACATTGTGTCTTAGAACTTCCGTTGTTGTTCTTGCTTTTTCTTGGATGAGCTTTATTGTTTTAGATTGGATATTTAGGCCTTTTACCCAGTTTGAGTTGTTTTTTTTTTTTTTTTTGTATAACATGTAAGATACAGGTCTTGTTTTGCTTTATTTCAGATGGATATCCAATTTTGCCAGCACTGTTTGTTGAAGGGATTGTTTTTACCCCAGTTTAATGTCTTAGTTCCTTTGTTGAATATCAATTGTCCGTAGGAAGATGGTGTCATCTCTGGGGTCTCAATTCTGTTCCATTGAACTCTCTGTCTCTTTTCGTACCAGTACCAGGCTATTTTGACTACTGTGGCAGTGCAATAGGTTCTAAAGTTGGGTAGTGAGAGGCCTCCCAGTGCATTCTTCGTCTTCAGTAGGGCTTTACTTATCTGGGGCTTCTTCCCTTTCCAAACAAAGTTGGCAATTTGTTTCTCCATCTCTTCTAAAAATGTCACTGGAATTTGTATTGGGATTGTATTACGTAAGTACAGTGCTTTGGGCAAAATAGACATTTTCACAGTGTTAAGTCTTCCCATCCTTGAGCAGGGTAGGTTTCTCCATTTATGTAAGTCTCTCTTAGTTTCTTGTAGTAAGAACTTGTTGTTTACTTTGTAAAAGTCTGTTATTTCTCTGGTAAGATTTATTCCTAGATACTTTATCTTCTTAGGGGCTATAGTAAATGGTATTGATTTGGTTGGTATAAAGGAATCCTACTGATTTACTTACATTTATCTTGCTGAAGACTTCTATCAGTTTGAGTAGTTTACTTATGAATTCTTTAAGATTCTCTGTGTGTACAATCATATAATCTGCAAATAGGAAGATTTTTACTTCCTCTTTGCTGATGCAGATGCCCTTTATTTCTTGGTCTTGTCTACTTGCTCTGGCTAGAACTTCTAGTACAATGTTGAATAGGAGAAGTGAGAGTGGGCATCCTTGTCTAGTTCCCATTTTCAAGGGGAATTCTTTCAGTCTCTCCATTCAGGGTGATGTGGACAGTTGGCTTTGTACAAACAGCCCTTATTGCATTGAGGAATTTCCCCTCTATTCCTATTTTGCTGAGAGATTTTAGCATGAATGGATGTTAGACTTTATCAAAAGCCTTTTCTGCATCAATAGACAAAATCAGATGATTCTTATCATTTGTGTTATTTATGTCGTTGATCACTTTAATTGTTTTTCTGATGGTGAACCAACCTTGCATCCCTGATATGAATCCCACTTGGTCGTGATGGATTATTTTTTTGATATGTTGTTGTATTCTATTGGCAAGAATTTTGCTGAAGATTTTTGCATCTGGATTCATGAGTGACATTGGTCTGTGACTCTCCTTTTTCATTGGGTCTTTCCCTAGCTTTGGTATCAGGATTATGCTGGCTTCATACAATGAATTTGGGAGTATTCCATCCCTTTTTTTCTATGAAATAGTCTTAGTAGTATTGGAGATAACTCTTCTCTAAACGCTTGATAGAATTATGCAGTGAAGCCACCTGGACCAGGGCTTTTTCTGCATTGGCAGCTGTTGAATTACGTTTTCAATCTCTTCCTTTGTGATAGATTTATTAAGGTGTTCTGCTTCACATTGTGATAATAGCAGGTGATATGAATCAAGGAATTTGTCCATTTTCTCTAGGTTTTCAAATTTGTTAGAGTACAGTCTTTCATGGTATTCTGTTATGACATTTTTTATTTCTGTTGGATCTGTTGTGATAACTCCCCTCTCATTTCTTGTGTGGATAATTTGTTTCCTTTTCTGCTTTTCTTTAGGAAGTTTAGCCAATGATTTTTCATTTCTGTTGATCTTTTCAGAGAAACAGCTTCTAGTCTTTTCAATTTTTTCAGTTGTCCTTCTATTCTCTAATTTGTTTAGGTCTGCTCTGATCTTTGTGATCAGTTTTCTTCTGGTGACTGAGGGGTTCCTCTGTTCTTCTGTCTCTAATTGTTCAACCTGTAGGCTCAATTCTATGATTTGTTTTTTTTTTCTTCCTTCCGGTTGTGTGCATTTATGGAGATAAACTGACCTCTGGGCACTGCTTTGGCTGTATCCCATAGGTTCTGGTAGAAAGTGTTTTCATTCTCATTGGAATCCATAAATTTCTTCATTTCATACTTGATTTCTCATATAACCCATGGTTTTTTTTTTTTTTTTTTGAGCAAGATGTTCAGTTTCCACGAGTTCCACTTTGTAACTATGTTTGTTCTGCTATTGATTTCAACTTTTATGGCTTTATGATCTGAGAAAATGTTTTGCATTAGTTCAGTGGTATGGATTTTGTTGAGATTTACTTTATGTCCTAACACATGGTCTATATTGGAGAATGTTCTGTGTGCAATGGAGAAGAAAGTGTAGTTGTATGCTGATGGATAGAAAGTTCTGTATGTGTTGATGAGGTCTAGTCAGTTAATTGTGGCATTAAGGTCCTCTGTGTCTGTACTGAGCTTTTTTTAGATGATCTGTCCAATATTAAAGGTGGAGTGTTGTAGTCTCCCACTATTACTGTAGAGTGATCTATCTCATTTTTGAGTGTAGTCAGTGTTTCTTTGATGTATTTAGATGCTCTAATATTAGGTGCATAAATATTTAATATTGTTAACTCTTGCTTGTGTATTGAACCTTTCAGCAGTAGTGTCCTTCCTTGTCCATGATGGTGGAGTTTACATTAAAATTGATTTTATCTGAGGTTAGAATTGCCACACCTGCTCTTCTTTGTGTATTGTTAGCTTGATATATATTCTTCCATCCTTTAATTTTCAGTTTGTTCCTATCTTTAAGCCTAAGATGAGTTTCTTGTAGGCAACATATGGATAGGTCTTATCTTTTGATCCAAGATATCACTTGATGTCTCTTAACTGGGGCATTCTGTCCATTCACATTCAATGTGATTATGTAGGTATGTGTTCAGTGCTGCCATTGTGATATGTTTGTTTTTGTGTTGATGTTTTCTCTGTTGTTCTTGTTAATCTATTTTGAAACATTCTTCTTTATGAGTTACTTTTTTGCCTTTTTCATGGTTTGTTTTGTGGTTGTTGAGACTCCTGTATTACATTTCTTGATTTGATATGTTGCATCTTTATTGTGTTTTACAACTGTCCCTAAGATCCCCCTTACTAAACTATGTATAAACCGAATTTCAATTACTACCATTTTTATCAACTTCCTTTCCATCTGGAAGGACTATAACGACTGTAGTACACCTCTTTTTTCAATAGGATGACATCATAGTTTTCATGATATGATCACTGGATTATTTCTTTCACTATTACAGCTTTGACTGAGTTTGCAGCCTTCCCTAACTGAGTAGGATTCTGGGTGATATATCCTGTATTTGATTCTAAAATATAAAGTTAGTGGTTTTGTTCTTCCAAGCCAAGAGATACTCTCAGTATTTCTTGTAGCTTTGGTTTGGTTTTTGCAAAATCTCTGAGTTTCTGTTTCTCTGCAAATGTCTTAATTTCATTTTCATATTTGAAAGATAGTTTTTCAGGATCTATAATTCTTGGTTGGAAGTTCTTCTCCTTCAAGGCTTTGAATGTGTCACTCCATTGCCTCCGTGCCAGCATTGTTTCTGCTGAGAAATCCAACGAAAGCCTACAAAGTTTCCCTCTGAATGTTAGCTTTGCCTTTAAGAGTTTCTGTTTCTGTTTCATTTTATTAAGCTTGATTATAATATGTCTTGGAGACTTTCTTATGAGATCTATATTGAGTGGCACTCAATATGCATCTTGGTTGTCTATATTGTCTTCTTTCCTAATTTCTGGGAAATTTTCTGTCAGCAGCTCAGCAACAATACTCTCTGTTCTCAGGTGTCTCACCCTGTTCATGGACTCCAATTAATCATATGTTGTTCCTCATAATAGAGTCCCACATGCTTCTTAATGTTTCCTTGTTTTTCTTTTTGTCTGATTTCTCCTCCTAGATGTTGGAGTCAGTAGCCCTGTCTTCCAAATCAGAAAGTCTATTTTCCATTTGCTCCATTCTATTTTCTTGACTTTGATTTGAAGTTTCTGTGTCTTTGATTTTGTTCTTAATCAGTTGGATTTGAGAGTACTGGTGTTCCATAAGATCAAACAGCTTGCTTAATTTTTCATTTTGCTCTGCTGCATTTTGTATAAGGTCTAGGAGGGCCCTCTATATAATCCTTTTGCATTCACCTTCTGATAGTTCCAGAAAAGCTTCTTTGGGAAGTTGTGAGGTGCTTTCTTTTGGGGACCTTCTGAAGTCATGGGTGATTTCTTGGTTATGCTTTTCTCCAGAGTTTGTTGCTTTTGGGGCATCATGTGAGCCAATAGAGGCCAGGAGGGATGCTGTGAGAATGGAGCACAGTTATTTCTCTAGCCAAGCCTGTTTCTCTAGGCCATCTTAAAATTATAGGTCAAAAGTATCTGACAACTTCTACAGTTAGTCAGGTTTTCAGGTGTATAGGTCCCTCTTCCCAGCTGGCAAAGTAAGCACCTCTACATTGAACCTCAGATATTATAAAGAAGCTCAAAATACAGAAAGGCTACTGCCCTGCTGGGCTCTGTTGTCAGGCCCTAGCTGTAGGTGACACTGTGTGGAATACTGCTTTTCTGTCAGAAAAGAGGTCTCCTTAAGGCAGGCACTGCCTCCCAGCCCATGAATAAGGTCCAGAAGAGGCTTCTGTATGGGTATTTCTGGCTCCCAGTGGAACAAAATGGTGTCCTGCACAAGGTTGCCACCTGAGCAGGACCGAAAGAGAGTCCAAAGGTGCTGTGATGCACAGAGTCTACAGCCTCCATTGCTGGGTCCCAGGCATAGATGCACTGTGTAAAACACTGCTTGTCTGCCAGAAAAGTGCTCTCCCCCAGACAGGCACTGCCTCCCAATGGAGCCAGATAGCATCCAGCACAAGCTTTTCACCACCTCAGTACTGGCCACTACATGGCAGAGGCAGAAAGAGATGCCAAAGGTGCCAAGATGCACAGAGTCCAAAACTGGGCTCTCAAATTATGGCAATTTCACTTGCTGATCCCACTAGTAGTGCATCTGAGATCAGCAGCTAGTCAAGTCCCAGCTGCACCCGCCAGCCACGACAGAGGAAGAAATGCTAAAATAGTGAGTCATATTTGGTCCATGCAAGCCAGTGCTTGCCAAGAGTGGGGTCAGTAGAAGAGAGGAGGTTTTGCATTCAGTGGTATGAAGCCCAAATTAACATCCCTATGCCACATCCTAGGGCTCACTAGGTGCCCAGAAGTCTCCGTCTAATTATCAGTTCAAGTCTTGGTTTCCAGAGGGATTTAGGGAGGTGTGTGTTTAGTCCTCCATCATGACTTTGCCTCACTCCTCTACTTCTTTATAAGGTTTCACTTACTCAATAATCCTTTTGCAGAACTCTGTGTCTTACCTTTCTTGCACTTTTCATAGCTGTAGTTATATGGATATAAATTTTTGGTAAAGATTAAACAATATAGATTGTATTTAGAGGGCAGAGCCAAGATTGCAAACTGGATACATGTCTCCTCAATTTCTTCTGAAAATTAAGGTCTTCACTGATAAACAGAACACTATGGACTCCCAGGGAGCCCTAGGATATTCCATAGGGTTGTCAGATTGGACTACATGCCACTAAATGGGAAATTACTTCTTTCTGATGTGGCAGAGTCCACTGAGCCCTGCTCCTACTGACTCACTGCTTGGGTGGACTTGAGGTACTGGCACTTTATTTTTTCCTTTTGTTTTTTTCTTATCCAGGAGGCAAGTGACAACATAAGCCAGCAAATATGCTGAATTGCAGTGCTAATGTAAACACCATATATCAAAACAGAGATACATTGCATGGTATAGCCACATTTTGACAACCTGGCTCCTGACTAAGGGCACCACTGCCCTCCCCCCACCCTCTATTTTCTGAACTCCTAATAGATTTTGCAATTTTTCAGTGAGAAGGCTAGCTTGGCTGGGATGCCATGTTGGTCAGCTGGGAGGCAAAGTCACCCAACCAAAGGCCCCAGCAGGGAATAATTCCCAAACTGAGAAGCAATGCCACTCTGGAAAGTGCTTTTCCAGAATAAATGCTATTTTTACCACAGTGTTACCTTATGGGTAGGGCCCAGCTGAGAATGGTCGCAAGGCCACAACCCCTCCCTGTTTTGAACTACATCATAGCATCTAGAGACAGATGAAGAGGTGCTTCCGTTGTCAGCTAGAAGGTGGGGCCTGGCACACCTGATGGCCTCACCAATTTTGGCAGCTATCAAATAGCTCCTAAACTTTTAAAATAAGGCTACCTAGAGAAATAACTGCTAAGTGGCCTGGCAGCTTTGCTTCCAGCCTTTACTGACCTACATCATGGGATCAGTTGATGGCCCACTAGTGACTCCATAAGTAGGATGCTGTCTTTGCCAGATAGGCGGTAAAGCATGCCACCCTAGAGGGTCCACTGGGGCCAGTCCCTAGACAACACAAAGGCAGCCGGTGACAGACTCCTCTTTCTGAACTACACCTCATCTCCTGTGAAGTAACACTATAGAAACTAAACAGCCTCTAGATGACCCAAAGGAAACAATCCATCTCTAACCATTTAAAGAAAGAGCCCATCATGGCTCCAGAAAAATCCCAAAATAAAGAATCTAAAAACTCCCCAAATGAAGAAAGTTTTTTGAAACTGTCAGAGGTCAAGTACAAAAGAATCATATAGAGAACTCTCCTACAGGTTAAACAAAATGTAGCAGAGCAAAATGAACAATTAAGCATTATTTGAACTAATGGAACACCAAAGACCTGAAATCCAGCAGATCAATAGCACAATTACAGAATTGGACAATTCAATCCAAAGCTAAAAGAACAGAAGTGAGGAGATAGAAGCCAGATGTAATGACCTTGAAGACAGAGCAATGGCACTAGCATTTATGAGGAGAAATCGGAGAAAAAAATTTAAAAAAGAAGAAGCATTAAGAAACACGTGGGACTCTATTAAGAGGAATAATCTATGATTAACTGGAGTTCCTGAGGAGGGAGGGAGAGCTGAAAATACAGACAGTATTGTAGCTGAGTTGCTGACAGAAAACTTCCCTTAAATTATGAAAGAAGAAAACATAGATATCCAAGATATGTATTGAATGCAACAAAGATAGATCCCAAATGAAGACATGAAGACGTATTATAGTCAAGTTTAACAAGTCAGCCATGTGCTGTTGAGTTGGAACTGACTCATGGCAAGCTTAAGAAAGCTAAACATAAACAGATCCTCTTAAAGGCAGCAAGATTCAAAGTGAGGTAGTCCACTCTACAATACTAGTTGGAGACTTCAATACTCAACTTTCAGTAATGTACAGATCAGAAAAAAGCTCAGTAAAGACATAGATCTTACTGTGACAGTTAACCAACTAGAACTATTCGACATATACAAACCTTTTTAATCCATTAACAGATAAGTACACCTTCTCCAATGCATATGGAACATTTTCCAGAATAGAGCATGTGTTAGAAAATAAAGTAAATCTCAACAAAATCCAAACCACTGAATTATTGCAAAGCATCTTCTCAGACAATAAAACCATAAAACTCAAAATCAATAGCAGAAAAAAACATAGGTAGGAATTTGAACTCATGGAAACTGAAAGCTCAAAAGACCATGGCTTATAGAAGAAATCAAGGATGAAATAAGGAAGTTTATGGAATCAAATGAGAATGGAAACACATCCTACCAGAACCTACGGAATACAGCCAAAGCATTGCTCAGAGGTCAGTTTATCTCTAGAAATGCACATATCTGGAAGGAAGAAAGGGTCCAAACCAAGCAATTTTAATCCTGTAACTTGAACAAGTAGAAAGAGAGCGATAGGGAAATCTCTCAGGCACTAGGAATAAAGATTAGAGCAGAACTAAAAGAATTTGAGAATAGAAAAACAATTGAAAAACTTAACAAAACCAAAAGCTGGTTTTTGAAAAGATCAACAAAATTGACAAATCATTGACTATACTTGCAAAAGAAAAGCAGGAGAGGAAACAAATAATCCAAATAAGAAATGAGATGGGAGATTTCACAACACACCCAAAAGCAATCAAAAATATCGTAACAGAATGCTATTAAAGACTGCACTATAACAGATTTGAAAACCTAGAGGAAATGGACAAATTTCTAGATTCATATCACCTACCAAAACTATCACAAGGAGAAACAGAACAACTTAATAAACCCATCACAAAGGAAGGGATTGAAAAAGTCATCAAAAACTACTAACCAAGAAAGTCCTGCCTCTGATGATTTTACCTGAGAATGCTACTAAACTTTTAGAGAGGAGTTAACTCCAACACTACTGAGGGTATTTCACAGCATAGAAAGGTATGGAATACTCCCAAATTCATTCTATGAATCCAGTATAACCTTGATACCAAAGCCAGGGAAAGATCCCACGGAAAAGGAAAATTAAAAACCGATATCACTCATGAAGCTAGATGCAAAAATCTTCAACAAAATCCTTGGCAATAGAATTCAACAACATATCAAAAAAAGTAATTCATCACGACCAAGCTCAGTTCACACCAGGGATGCAAGGCTGATTCAGCATCAGAAAAACAGTTAATGTGATCACATAAATAATACAAAAGATAAGAATCACTTGTCAGTTGATGCTGAAAACAGATCTGATAAAGTCCAACACCAGTGTATGCTAAAAACTCTCAGCAAAATAGAAATAGATGGCAAATTCCTTCACACAATAAGGGGCATCTATGCAAAGCCAATGACCCACATCATCTTGAATGGAGAGAGAGTGGAAGAATTCCCCTTGACAATGGGAGCTAAACAAGGATGCCCACTCTCACTACTTCTGTTCAACATTGTACTAGAAGTTCTAGGCAGAGCAATTAGACAAGACAAAGACATAAAGGGCATCCACAATGACAATAAAGAAGTTAAAATCTCCCTATGTGCAGATGATATGTTTGTGTGTGCAGAGAATCCTAAAGAATACAAAAGTAAACTACTGGAACTAATAGAAGAGTTCAGATAAACATAAGCAAGTCAGTAGGATTTGTTTACACCAACAAAGAGATTATCTAAGAAGAAATCATCAAATCCATACCATTTGCCATAAACCCCAGGAAGATAAAATACTTAGGAATAAATCTAACTAGAGAAATAAGAGACCCATACAAAGACAACTACAAGACCTTACTGCAAGAAACTAAGAGAAACTTCAATCATTGGAGAAACCTACCCTGCTCATGAACAGGAAGACTTAACATTGTGAAAATTTCTATTTCACCCAAAGCGATTTACATGTACACTACAATCCTAAAATAAATTCTTGTGACATTTTTGAATGAGATGGGGAAACAAATCACCAACTTTGTTAGAACCTGTTACACTGCCACAATAGTCAAAATAGCCTGGTACTGGTACTAAAAGAGACATATAGACAAATGGAACAGTGTGGAGACCTCAGAGATTCCATCATCCTCTTATGAACATTTGACATTCAATAAAGGCCCTAAGATTGTAAAATGGGGTAAAAACAGTCTCTTTAACAAACGGTATCAGAAAAATTGGATATCAATCTGCCAAAAATTGAAACAAAACTCACATGTCATGCCTTACACAAAAAGTAACTCAAATTGGATTAAGAAAAAACTAAATATGAAACCTGAAACAGTAAAGATCATCCAAGAAAAAACAGGATCAATAACAGTAGCTTTAATACACAGCCTGCGTGATCAACAGAAGAGAAAATAGATAAGTGGGAACTACTAAGAATCAAACACTTTTGCTCATTCAAAGACTTTATGTAAAGATTTAAAAGACCACCTACAGAATGGGAAAAAAATTGGCAACTACATGTCAAACCAATATCTGGTCTCCATAATCTATAACGTACTTCAAAGTATCAGCAAGAAAAAGGTAAATAACTCAACAAAGCAATGGACAAAGGAGATGGACAGACACTTCACCAAAGAGGACATCCACGAAGCCAAAAGACACATGAGGAAATGCTCACGATCGTTAGCCATTAGAGAAATCCACATCGAAACTACAATGAGATACCATCTCACCCCAGCAAGGTTGGCCATGATCCAAAAAACACAAAACAACAAATACTGGAGAGGCTGTAGAGAGACTGGAACTCTTCTACGCTGCTGGTGAGATTGCAAAATGGTATAACCTCTTTGGGAAGCAAACTGGAACTTCCTTAAAAAGCTGGAAATAAATACACCATTTGATCTAGTAATCCCACTACGCAGAATATATCTTACAGTATCAAGGGGAGTCACACTAACAGATACATGAACACAAATATTTATCGCTGCATAGTCCACGAGAGCAGAACGATGGAATCAACCCGGATGCCCAACAACAGAAGAATGAGTAAACAAACAGTAGTCCATATACTCAATGGAACACTATGCAGTGATGAAGAACAATGAAGATTTTAGGAAGCATCTCATAATCTGGTTTCAGTCAGAAGATATTTTGGTTTATTGAAATCAGTCAGCAGGGTAAGGATAAATATTTATGAGAACGCTAATATAAGTACTTAAAAACAGGCTCATGTACAGAAGAAAGGACTCTTTGATATCTGGAAGGGAGGGGAGGAAGGGAGAGGGCTGGTCATAGATTAGATAGTTAATAGAAATTAGATTGGGTGAAAGCGGTGATAACACACATTTGAAAGAAGATAAGCTTAACTGGACTTCAATATAAACTGAAAACTCTTCTGTTCCTAGCCTAATATCACAAGGACAGAGTAACAGGGGCAGGGGCCTGGGGACCAGGTTCACAGGGGACATTGAGGCCATTTGGTATAATTAGCCTATTGTTAAGAGAGTCTTCTGCAACCCATATTGGTGAATGGCTTCTGGGGTCTTAAAAGCTAACAAGCTGCCCTCTGAGATACACCAAATGGTTCCAACTCAGCTGGAACAGACAATCACCAAGAACAACAAAGACGTGAGGGAAAAAGAGCCCAGAAGACAGAAGGACTCCTGTGAATGGGTGACTGTATCAACATATGACCAGAAGAACCAGATGATGCCCAGCCACCACTAAAGACAGCCATGATGGGGCACACAATGTCAAGCCCAGTGGCAACATGAGGAAAAGAGGAGTGCACCTCGAGAACTTAACTAAAAGACCTCAACTGACGGTCTGGTGGCCTGAGTGTTCCCCTGCGAGCATGGCCCCTAGATTTGCTGCTGCCCCTGATCTGAAAATATTATTGAGGTCAAATCTAGAAAGGAATGGACTAGACTTGGGGACACAATGTGACCATACGGTGTGTGTAGTTTATGGTTCTGTGCATCAATAGGATGCTATCCTACTGGCCTCTTACTAGAAGGGAGAGGAGAGAGTAGAGAAGAGTGGACAGATTTTTAAGAGGATATGTATACATAGAACATAAAGGAGAAGTGTGCTGTCACCAGGCAAGGAGAGCAGAAGGAGCTGCAGATATGTGGGCATGCAAATTTAACTTGGATTGTATAGTTTCACTTAATTATAATAGAAAAAAAATATTGTATTTATGCATGAAATAATTATAAACCATATTAAATTTATAAACCATTTTTTTTAAGTCTTTGAAGTCAGCCAGTGACAGAAGTCATACCCAAATGATGGAACAAAATTATATGAATAGTAATATATCCACAGTATATTTACTGAAGAGACTTTCTAACACACAGAGCAAGGAAATAAAACTTAGGAAGAGGACAGCAGTCTCTCTGAGTTAAGGAAATGGAGCTAGGAGTTTGATGAAAACAAAGAGGATTGAGTTTGTAAACAGTGAACTGGAGAGGAGAAAGCTGAACACAGAAATCTATAAATCCAAGACACTACAGATTGTCTCTTCATCCAAATACTGTTCACCACATCTGTGTGAATAATTTATCTGAGACCATGCAATTCTCACTAGCCGGAGGGGAAAGAGCACAAAATTCACAAACATTAGGTAGAGAACTCAGCAGAATTTTGTCTCGTTATTGGGGAAAATTGGGCAGTAGGACAATAAACACTGTTCTGATTCCACTTAGCACAGCTTCAATGATAGTGATGGTAACATGAAACTAGTAATAAGTGAATTAACTGCCTCCCAGAACAAAGCTCAAGGATATATATAGTTTTAGCTTGCCTAGTAGGAAAAGCCTGGATTGCCTCAAAGAAACTTTGTAAAATCACAAATGGTAGGACACTTCCAGTGAGGGATAAGAAAGGAATGAAGACAACTGTACTTAAATATATATATGTATGTATTTATGTATATGTATATATTTAATATATAAATATTATATATTGATGTATAAACATATATATAAACGTTATGGATTGAATTCTGTTTCTCAAAAAATATGTGTTGTAAATACCAACCTCTAAATGCCCCAAACCTGTAGAAGAGCTCTGGTGGAAAAGTGATTCAACAGTTTAGTTGCTGACTAAAAGAGTGGTGGTTCAAATCCATCAAGTGTTCTACAGGAAAAACATGTGGCAATATGATTCTGTAACAATTACAACCTTGGAAACCCAGCAAGGATGTTCTACTCAGTCCTATAGGGTCACTATGATTTGGAACCTACTTGACAGCTGTGTTTCATTTATTTATCTTTAGCTTACGTAACTGTGGTTATGATCCCATTTGAGAATGAGTATTCTTTGTCATGTTAATAAGGCAGTAGAACAGGTCCAAAGTCAAGTACCTTTGTGATATAAAAGAAGCACAGAAGCACAGAGAAATAAGCAGAAATGAGGAAAGACAAGTGCCAGACAAAATGACAATCATCAAAGAAACAAGGAACAGAGATCTCTTGAGTCAACAGAGAAAGGCTTCCTAGAGATGGAAGCACTGAATTTAATCTTCTTTTCAACGAAATAAAGACCAGCTTCCTAGGGTTTGCACCAATGTCGTGGCTACAGCCTTTTTTTTTTTAAGAGTTTAAATCTGTGACTGTTGGATCTAATGAACTATCAGCAGAAATGCCATCATCTTAAATTGATGAGTACAAAGAAAGCATGAAAGGAAGAAAAACTGTCTGCCTCTTGGAGTTCTACAGGCAGGAAAAAGGTCAAAGATATTACGTTTATTGCCCTTTCCTCCAGAAAAAAGAAAAGGAACATCTCTGGAGCAGTTCAGATATCAACAGAACTGTTGGAAGAAGCATGTGAATGAAATAGGACTGCCCGTAATTCAGAAGGTGAAAACAGCCTCCCGCTTGTCAAAGTGTGGAGTCTAAGCCTACTGAGTTTCAAGAGTGTAGTCTTAGCCTGCTGCATTTAAAAGGTGAGACCACTGTCTTCTGGGTTTCACAGGTTGGAGCCATAGACTCCTGTTTTTCAAAGGTAGAGGCAGAGGTCCTAGGTTTCAACAAGTCAGATCTCCATCAGTTCAGTTCTGGAATGCAGGGCTTTTGTTCACGTGATCCCAGATGACAAAACCAAGGTCCAGTGCTAAAGATTTCAGGCTACTTTGTTCGACGGTAAGAAGAACAGGGTCTACTGGTGTCAAGGGCACATGATTACTATTCAGATAGACTTGAAACATAAAACACAAAATCAAACCTACTGCCATCAAATTGATTCCAATTCATAACGACCCTACAGGAGAGAGTAGAACTGCCCCATAGAGTTTCCAAAGGGCACCTGGTAGATTTGAACTCTTGACCTTTTGGTTAGCAGATGTAGCACCTAAGGAGGGAGAGTTGCCATCCCACTGTGCTTAGAAGGCAGGGCTAAACCTCTGGGCCAAGAAACTTTCACCCAGATACCAGACAGCATGGGAAACACTCGGGGTGTATACGAAAGGGCCGTTGCCCAGATTGTATCAGAGAATGGAGTATTATTTTCAAGCCTCAGAACTAATCTTATTTGTTTTGCTGGGTTTGGGACTTACTTGTCTGTTACTCCTTCTTTCTCCCAAATTTCCCCACTTAAAATGGAAATGCCTACCTTGTATCTGTTCCACCATGTACTTTGGAAATAAATGATTTCTATTTTAGTGTTCAGGGGTTTATAGATGAAGAGGAATTTTGTCTCAGAAATACACTTACAATCCATATTTTATTTAGATTATTCAGAAGATGAGAATTTGGACTTGGAGTTGATTCAGGCTTCTGGAAAAGGATGAATGTGTCTTTCATGTAAATAAAATATACATGTTGGGAAGACCAAAGTGTGAGATGTTATGGATTGAATTATGTCTTCCAAAAAACTCTGTGTTGTAAATCCTAACCCCTATTCCTATAGTTATAATCTGTCTTGGGAATGGGCATTCTTTGTTATGCTAATCATGCAGTGTTAGTGTAGTATGTGTCTTAAGCCAATTCTATTTTTTGATATAAACCAGCAGAGAATCACACAGAAGTAAGTAGAGATATGGGAAGATAGATGTCAAGCCTCAAGATTACCAAAGAAACAAGGAACAAGGACATTCCTCTAAAGCTATTAGAATGAAGAAAACCTTACCCTGGAGTTAAATACAGTGAATTAGAACTTTCAGCCTCCTAAACTTTGAGAAATTGTATTTCTGTTTGTTAAAGCCAGTGAATTTTAGTATCTCTATTATAGAAATACTACATGGTTGCTATGAGTTGGAATCAGATAGATGACAACAGGTTTGGTTTTTTGTTTTGTTTTATGGTTAGGTAACTAAGGCAAAAGAATGCCAAGCCAAGTGCCATCCAAGGAAATAATACTTAAAATGTCTAACATTTGATTTAAAATTACCAAGCATGAAGAGAAACAGGAGAAGAGAACTTACAATAAGGAACAAAATTCAATCAATTAAGCAGGTGATAGATTTATTAGGTAAGAATATTAAAATACTCATAACAACATATTAGACACTGTAGAAGAAAAGAAATCAGTATATACGAAAGCATTTTCAAAGAAGTTATTAAGAGTGAAAAAAGAAAGAAGTAAAAACTAAAAATGGGCAGATCATAGGTGAGTGGTATGACAATTCAAGTAGCTAATATATGTGTATCTAAAGGTCTCAACAGACTGGAGAGTATCATGGATTCAATTGTACCCTCCCAAAATATGTATCACCTTGAAGGGGCCATGATTTCCAGTACTGTGTGGTTTTCCCCCATTTTGTGATTTTTCCCATGTATTATAAACCATAACCTGTGCCTGTGATTAAAGATTAGGATGAGATGAAATGCCTTTGCTGATCTAATGCAGAGGGAATTTCCCTTGGGTGTAGCCTATACCACTTTTAATCTTATAAGAGATAAAAAAGAGAAACAAGAAGAGAATTAAGTACTACATGATGTCAAGAAGGAAGTACTGGGAGTACAGCATTTCCTTTCCACTGTAGGGTCCTGCACAGTGAAGCTTCTAGTCCAAGGAAAGTTTGACAAGAAGCATCTTCCTCTAGGGACCACAAAGGGCAAAAGCTTTCTCTTAGAGCTAACACTCTGAATTTGGATTTCTAGCACACTAGACTGTGAAAAATTAAATTTCTCTTTGATAAAGTCATCCACTCATGGTATTTCTATTATAGTGGCACTAGATAGCCATCAACAGATGAATAGATAAATGAACTAAGGTACATATCACACAATATAATACTATGTAATAATAAAGAACATGATGAATATGCTAAACATCTCACAACACAAATCAATCTGAAGGACGTTAGGTTGAGTGAAATAAGTCAGTTACGGAAGGACAAACATTGTAGTGACTACTACCATAAAAACTCATGAAAATGCTTTTCATACCAAAAGATACAATTTTGTACGATTACAAAGAAGGGAAGCAGTAAAGAGGGAAAACTTTAAATAGATAACAGACTAGTGGTAACCTAGGTAAAGGGTAACCATACTGAGGAAGCAAGTACAACTGGTCCAAGGAAAGGTCATAGAAACTCCATAGGCCATCCAAACTCCCTAAGGGACGAAATTTACTGGGCTGAGGGCTATGAGGACCATTGTCTTAGAACCTCTAGCTCAATTGACATAACACAATTTATAGAGAAATTGTTCTACATTCTACTTTTGTTGGTAACATCTGCAGTCTTGAAAGCTCACGCAGCCATCTCTGATACTCTACTGGTTCTACCCCATCTGGAGCAAGAGATAATGGAGAAAACCAAAGACACAAGAAAGATTACTCTAAAGGAGTAGATGAACTACAATAACCACAGCCTCCACAAAAGCAAGTCCAGTACAACTAGATGGTACCCGACTACCACTTACTGCTCTGACAAGGATTGGAAGAGATAATCTTGGACAGAGCTGAAGAAAACTGTAGAACAAAATTCAAACTCAAAAAAGAAAAAGAAAAAAAAAAAGACTAGACTTACTAGTCTGACGGAGACTGAAGAAACCCAGGGAATGTGGCCTTTCATGGCTTACAGCTCAGTAATGAAGTAATTTTTGAGGTTTGCCTTTCAGCTAAAGATTAGAAAGGTCCATAAAACAAAAAGAGACAAATTGGGCCCCGGGGCAAAGATGAGAATTCAAGAAAGGATAGGCAAGCTGATAATAGGGTTATCCAAGGTTGAGACGGGGAGAGTGTTGAGTGTTGACACATTGAGGGTTGACAACAATTATCACACGTGCATTGTTTAATGAGAAACTAGTTTGTTCTGTAAACTTCCATCTTATCTAAAAATAAAGAAATAATTAAATAATACATATCTGTGGGTCTCACTTTGTCATGCTACTCTAAAAAAACAAGAAAGCTACATTGATACTTCTTAGACTATGTATTTTGGTACACTATTCCAGTGAGTTGTTAGTATGTGTTGGTTTTTGAAAATGTGTTACTGTTCATTATTAAACTCCCAGCAGGACATTATTTTATAAAATTTCCAGAACATTTTTGACCATGGAAATCTTTTCCCCATTGCTAGCTCCTTTTTCTTCCCTTTTGTGATGTATTCTAGTATATTTAATTAATAGTAGTATCCTCTGGAACACAGTTGATGAAAAACTAAGCAGACTGTTTCTTTAGCATTAGCATGTTGTATTTCTGTAGTGTCAAAAACGTGTTAAATATAGAAATGAATGTGTACTTCATAGTTACATGTTGTCTTTACAATAATGCTGAAGTAAATATAGAATTTATTTTTTAATTTATGAATGACTGTACTTCCAGTTTTAAATGTTTATAATAGGTAGAATTTTATAAATACTATATTAAAAAAAAACTGTGATAATAAGCACCTGAGCAAGTAACTAAAACTCAAAAATCAAAACAATTGAAAAGATTAATTTTAACTAAACTTTGAAACTAAGTAATATTGTAGAGATAAGATTCTCCAACTCAAAGGGAAAAAAAATTATTGAAGCCAAAGTATCATTTGAACAAGGAAACTTAAAAACCTCAGAGTCTGAATCCAAGGGGCAAGTATAATTCACAGATACCTTACAGTACCTTATGAGGAGCTACAAAATACAATATTCTGTGTGGTTTACAGTGATTGAGGTCAATTAAAGGCTGAACACATCAAAACATCATTTTTAGCATTATCTGTTACATTAACACAGTGAGCACACATTGACATGTTATCAAAGACATAAGGTACGTGGTCCCAGAGAGGATCTCTTAACAAATCACAAAACTCAAAAATATCTAGCAGGACAGATATTTTAAGGAACAGGTTCTTAAAAACTTACCTCAGCCACAACTTAAGATCTCCTGGGAAGATCTGGTACAAAGGCTTTTCATAAGGGTGGTTCCTAAACAACAAGAGTTGAATCTGTGTGAAAAATTATACTGAGCCTGTTTTAGGTTTTAATATTAGCTCAACCACTTTGCTTTAGGTAAGATGTCTCTTTTGATTTTATAACTGACATCATTAGTCCCAATTTTTTTCTACCATGATTCTACACATGAATGTTTTCCTGGGAGATACCATGAAGAAAATTGAAAAGTAAATAAAAATAAACTTGTTAAACCAGAAAACGAAACCCATTGCTGCCAAGTCCATTAGGACTCATAACGACCCAAACTTTTCTTAAGTACTTAAAATATTCCATATAGTGTAGCGTTTTGGACATGTTTTGTGTTTTAATATTGAAGTGTTTTCTATACCTGCACACGCATACTCCTTTAAAAGATGATAAAAGCTCTGATAGAGAAGGGCAGAGTTAACATGGTAGACTAGACACATGCCTCCTTGATTCCCTCTGAAAATTAATATTTGGATTGATAATTAAACAGAGCTTTCTGGACACCCAGTGACCCTCGAGGACAGGATATAGGACTGTCACTCTGGAATATATACCACTAAGAATGAAACTTCCTGTCTGCTACTGAATTTCACTCTGGCTGAGAGGACTGCTCACTGTGACCCAAAGGTACTTGGCACTTTTAATTTTTTTTTTATCTTTTTTTTGTTGTTGTTGGCCGGTGTGTGGCTGAGGGGCATGGGTGTGTAGCTACTCTGAAACGCAATCCTGAAGTGAACCACATGTCTTGTAGTGGAGAGACAGTTTGTGGGACAGCCGCATTTTTGAAAACCTAACAGTGGGGACACTACAGTCCCTCCTCCCTCCCTTTTTGGAACCGTGCCATAGATTTGTTTCTTTCTCGTTGGAAAGGGTAGCTTGATCAGGACACTACCATGTTCGCCTGGAAGGTGGAATTACCCAACTGGAGGCCTCACCAGGTGCTGATTCCAGGCTGGGAGACAGTGCCAGTCCATGGGCTGCAGAGAGATAGTGTGTGGGACAGCCACATTTTGAGAGCTCAGCAGTGAAGACACCACAGCCCCTCTACTCACCGTTTTTGGAGCTCCGTCATGATTCACCACTTTCTCAGCAGAAAGAGTAGCTTGATTGGCATGACAGCTTCTTTGCTGGGAGTCAGAGTGACCCAATCAGAGGCCTCACCAGGGGCTAATTCACAGGCCGGGAGACAGTGCCAGCCTAGGGAGCACTTTCCCAGTGGAGGGGCTGTGTTTAGCTGGTGTTATCTTACAAATGGTGCACAGTGGCCAGCGATTATGTCACAGTGGGCCATCCCTGTTGTTATCTGTACTGCAGCATTTCAGTATATCCTAAGATAAGCTGCTGTTCTCAGCTAGTAGGAGGGGCCTAACATCTGGTTGCCTCACTGACTTTGGTTAGTAGTCAGGTAGCTTTTACCTTTTAAAATAAAATTGCCTGGAGAAATAATTCCTGTGCAGCCTGACCACATCTCTTCCAGCCTTTACTGAACCACATCATAGATGGTTCTTCAGTGTCTTCATTAGAAGGGAAGTGTCTTTGCCAGACAAGAGGCAGAGCCTGCTAACCCTGCTACTAGGCCTAGTCACTACAGTTCAAAGAGGTAGCTGGTGAGCAACTGCCTTCTCAGAACTATGACTCAGCTCTTGTTAGGGCAACACCAGAGAAAATAAATAGCTTATAAATGTCCCGAAAGCAACAGATGATCACCAGGCATTAAGAAAGCATCCTGACATGGAATCAGAAAACTGCCAAAATAAAGATGCAAAAAAACTTCCTAAATGAAAAAGCCTTTCCGAAGCTATCAGAGGTTGAGTACAAAAGATTTATACATAGGGGACAACGTCAAGATGGTAGACTAGACACATGTCTACTTAATTCCCTCAGACAACTAAGGCCTGGATTGATAATTAAACAGAGCCTCCTGAAATCCAGTGAGCCCTAGAATACGGCAGAGGGCTGCCAATTTGGACTACATGCCACTGAATGGGAAACTTCTTGTCTTTCACTGACCCCTACCCTTGTTGAATGACTGGCTCTGGTGGGCTGAAGGTAACTGGTGTTTTAACTATTTTTCTTTTTGTTAGCCGGTGGTAGGAGTTGGGCTTAACTGTCAGTAAGCTCAGCCTCACTGTTGACTTGATCAGTAGGTGTAATAGCCACATTTTGAGAGCCTGGCTCTGGACTTACAGCACACGGACCCTCCACCCTCTCCTTCTGAACCTCCACCAATGATTAGGCTGTTTCACAATTGGTGGGACAGCTTGTGTGGGATGCCATCTTGTTCAACTGGGTGGTGGAGTTACCCAAATAGAGTCCTCAGCAGGAGAAAATTCCCAGGATGGGAGGCTGTGCCAGACCAAGGAGTGCTTTCCCAGCAGAAAAGCTGTGTTTAGCACAGTGTAGCCTTATGAGTGGGGCCCAGCAGCAGATTACAGCTGTCAGATAGCTTTTACCTTTCAAAATAAGACTACCTAGACATAACTGCAGTGAAGCCTGAAGGCATATATTCCAGCCTTTACTGACCCACAACATAGGGTCAGCTGACAGTCCCTGAGTGACTCCATAAGTAGAGCTGTGTCTTTGCCAGCCAAGAGATAGAGCCTGCCACCCCAGAGATTTCACTGGGTCTGGTCACTGGAGTACATAGAGATGACTGGTGATCAACTTTCTTCTCAGATTGTGCCTCAGCTCCTGTTAATGTAACACCACAGAAACTAAACAACCTCTAGATGCCCCCAAAGCAACAAATCCTGGCCAGACACAGAAAAATCCAAGCATCGCCACAGAAAGCTCCCAAAAGAAGGAACAAAAGAAATTATCAGGTTAAGAAGCCTTTCTGAAACTTTCAAAGGTTGAACACAAAAAAATGATACAGAGAGCCCTACTGGACATTATACAAAATTCAGCAGAGCAAAATGAAAAAATAAGATAGCTGTTCAAACTGATGGTTCAGAACAGCATTATGAAACCTGACAGAGCAATAGCAAAATTAAAGAATTAGAAAATTCAATTCAAAGCCAAGAGAGCAGAACTGAACAAATGGAAAATAGACTTTCTGACTTGGAAGACAGAGCTACTGTTACCAGCATTTATGAGGAGAAATCAGAGAAAAGAAACAAGAAAAATGAAGAAGCATTAAGAAACTTGTGGGACTCTATCAAGAGGAACTGTTTATGGTTAATTTGAGATCCTGAACAGGAAGGGACACTTGAAAATACAAAAAGTATTGAATTTCTGACAGAAAACTTACCTCAAATTATGAAAGAAGAGAACATAGATATCCAAGATACATATTGAATGCTGCACAATATAGACCTCAAAAGAAAGACTCCAAGACATATTGTAATCAGGCTTAGCAAAAGGAAACATAAATAGAAACTCTTAAAGGCAACAAGATTCAAAGTAAAGCTAACATTCAGAAGGAAACCTTGCAGGCTTTAGTCTGACTTCTCAGCAGAAACGATATTGGCACAGAGGCAGTGGAATGACACATTCGAAGCCTTGAAGGAGAAAAACTTCCAACCAAGAATTACAGATCCTGCAAAACTGTCTTTCAATTGTGAAGACGAAATTAAAACTTTTGTAGATAAACAGAACCTTGTTACGCATCTTGGATATCTACATTCTCTTCTTTCATAATTTTAGGGCAGGTTTCTGTCAGCAACTCAGCAACAGTAGTCCCTGTGTCTTCAGCTATCCCTACCTGTTCAGGAACTCTAATTAATCATAAATTATTCCTCTTGATAGAGTCCTACATGTTTCTTAATGCTTCTTCATTTTCTTTTCTATGATTTCTCCTCATAAATGTTGTGTCATTATCTCTATCTTCAAAGTCACTTAATCTAATTTCCAATTCATCAGTTCTGCTGTTTTGGCTTTGAACGGTGTTGTCCAATTCTGTAATTTTGTTATTGATCTGTCAGATTTCAGAATGTTAATGTTCCATCAGGTTGAATAGCTTGCTCAATTTTTTGTTTTGTTCTGCTGCATTTTGATTAATCTCTCAGAGGGCTCTCTATATAGTTATTTTGTACTCAACTTCTGATAGTTTCAGAAAGGCTTATAAATCTGGGAAATTTTTGATTCTTTATTTTAGGAGTTTTCTGGAACAATGCTCAGATGTTTCTTTAAATGCCTTGCAGTGGTTTGTTGCTTATGGGACATCTAGAGACTGTTTAGTTTCTCTAGTGTTGCCTTAACATGATCTGAGAGATAGTTCTGAGAAAGGAGTTGGCCACTAGGTACCTTTTTATGCTCTAGTGACTGGCTCCAGTGGACTCTCTGGGGTGGCAGTCTCTGCCTTCTAACTGGCAAAGACACTGTCCTACTTGTGGAGTCACTGAGGGCCATAAACTGACCCTACGATATGGGTCAGCAAAGGCTAGAAGAGACGCAGTTGTGCTGCACAGTAGTTATTTCTCCAGGAAGTCTTATTTTAGAAAGCAAAAAGCTGCCTGGCTGCTTCCAGAATCACTCAGACTCTTAGGTGTGGCAGGCTCCTCTTTCTGGCTAATAGTGGAGACAGCTCTTCAGCTCTCCCCAGAAGCTATGGTGTATTTCAAAGTAGAGAGATGCTGCTGTGCTGGTGCTGTCAGGCATGAGGATCTACCTGTGAGGCAATACTGTGCTAAGCACAGCCTTTTTGCTGGAAAATTGCTCCCAGACCAGCACTGCCTTCTAGCCTGGGAATAAGCCCCTGCTGAGGTTCCAGTTGGGTATCTCCACCTCCCGGCCAAACAAGATAGCATCCAGATCTAGCTACCGTTTGCTCTGCAAAACAGCTGAATCTGTGGTGGAGCTCCAAAAAGTGATGGTGGAGGAGCTGTGGTGCCCCAGTCTGCTGCCAGGCTCTCAAAATGTGGTTATTCCACACACTGGCTCTCTGTATTAGCCCACACTGTTCACTTCAGAACTTCAGTTCAAAATAGCTGCCTAATTCATGCCTGTCCCCTGCCTACTGGCTAACAAAAAGAAAAAAAAAAGTTGAAAATTCTAGTACCTTTGGACTGTGCAAGCCATTCAGTGTAAGTGGAGTTCCACTTGAGAGAGGACGTTTCCTGCTTCGTGGCTTGTAGTCCAAACTGACAGCCCTATGTCATTTCCTAAGGCTCACTGGGTGTCCCAAAAGCTGTGTTCAATTATCAATCCAGGCCTTAGTTTTCAGAGGGAATTAAGGAGACATGTGTCTGGTTTGCCTTCTTGACTCCACCTCTAAATGTTTTGGATTTTGTTGAGGGTTGCTTTGTAATCTAAGATGTGGTCTGTTCTGGTCTATGTTCTATATATGTTGGAAAATAATGTGTACTTTACAGCTGTTTGGTGAAATGTTCTATATATTTCTATAACGTTAAAATGGTTAACTACAGCATTTAGATTTTCTGTACCTCTGTTGAGTTTGTTTCTAGATGTCCTGTCCTTTACAAGAGTGGTGTATTGAAGTTTCCTGCAATTATTTTGAATCTATTTCTCATGTTGCTCCTGTTAGAATTTACTTTATCAATTTTGGAGCCCTGTCGTTTGATGTGCAGGTATTCATTGTGATAATGTCTTCGTGATGGATCATCTCATTGTTCATTATATTATGATCTTTTTCTGGCTTTACAGTGGATCTTAGAGTTTATCTTAGTATTGCCAATCATGCTTTTTTTCCAGTAATTTGTTTGCTTTATTTATTTTTCTCTTTTGATTTTATATGTATATATATACATGTCTTTGATTCTAAGGTGTGTTTCTGATAGTGTATCAATGGATTCTGTGTTCTGAATCCATTTTATCACTTACTGTCTCTTTGTGAGTGCATTTAGGCTATTTACATTCAGTGTAATTGTTGGTGTTTGTTGCTGTTATTTTTGTAGTTTATGTGTGTGTGTGTGTGTATGTGGTGTTGATGTCTTTGTTGTTCTTCTTACTCTCCTGTGCTAAATTCCTTTTGTCTGTGGATTTGTTTTCATATCTTTCATTTTTGTATATTTTGTGTTTGCAGAGACTTTATGCTTTTCTTCTTTATTTTGATGAGTAAGTTAGCTAACTTTCTTTGTGGTTACCATGAATTTTACCCTTATAGTTCTAACTTTGAACCATTCTTTTATTGCTTGGCATCCTCTTCCCTTCTTCTCCATTAGAAAATTCTATACTGACATCATTTATTCTCTCTTTTATTGTACTAACATTGTTGGCATTTATAGACTAATCTCTTTGGTTCCCTGTTGTAAATCTTCTAGCTTTGATTAATCCTTGGGAGTTCCTTGCTAAGACTGGTGTCTGGTGGATGTGGTCCTGTATACTAGACTCAAGCTTTTGTCTAATGTTGTTTGTTCTCTAGCCAAAAGAATTCTTTTGATAATTCTCTAAAGTTTAGTTTCCACTTGACCTATTTTCTTAATTTTTGCATATCTGGAAATACACTAGTTTCACCATCATGTGGCGAAAGGACAAATATTATTCTTGGTTGGCAACTTTTTTTCTTTATTTTTTAATTTTTTTTCTTTCAGGTTTATATGTTTCACAACACTGCCTTCTTGTGTATGTGATTTCTGCTGAGCAATCAGAGCTAAGCCTTGTTGTTTGTCCACTGTGTGTGACTTCTCATTTTTCTTGAGCTGCTCTCAGGATTCTCTTTGTCTTTGGTTTTAACAAGTGTGATTATTGTATGCCTTGGTGATTTTCTTTTTGGTTCTATTCTATATGGGGCTCGTTATGATTTGTGGATGGTCTGCTTTTCATCTTTCATAATACTGAGGAAGATTTCTTTCAGCAATTTGTCAGTTTTCCTCTCTGTGTTTTCCATGTTCTCCCCCTCTTGTAAAACTCCAATCATTCATGAATTTTTCTTTTGATTGTATCCCATATCATTCTCAGGCTTTCTTCATTTTTCTGTATTCTTTTCTGTGATTTTTCTTCAAGGTGGTGTCCAAAGATTTGTCTTTGGTTTCACTGATCTTATCTTCCATTTTTTAAACTCACTCCCCAAGCCTTATATGGTAGCATCCATTTTTAAAATCCTGTTGTTTGTCTTTTGAATTGGTAGTCACTATCTTTGTGTGATTTCTACTTGTGAATTTATTTATTTTTACTGTATTCTAGGTGAAGTTGTACACAGAAAAATAGCTTATTATTCAACAGTTTGTACCTGTATTGTTTTATGACATTGTTCAGCAATTCCATGACATGCCAACATTCTCCCATCTAAACTGTACATTCTCTATTACCAGACTTCTTGTCTCTTTCTCCTTTCTGGCTTTGTTTCTTTTCATGGGCCTGTCTCATCTTTGGCTGAAGAGTAGATTTCAGGAGTTGCTTCAATACTGAGCTAAAACCATGTCTGGGGCCATACTCTCAGCATTCTCCAGTCTCTGTCAGGCTATTACGACTGGTATTCTTCTGTATATTAATTAGAATTTTGTTCTACACTTTTCTCCAGTTTTGTCCAGAACCCTCCACTGTGATCTCTGCCAGAGGAGTGAGTGGTAGTACAAGGACTGCCAAGCCAGGACTATCTGGCTTTATTTGAGTTAGGCTGATGGAGGGTGGTAGTCATTGTCCATTAGTCTTTTGGACTAATCTTTTCCTTGTGTCTTTATTTTTCGTCATTATTCCTTGATCCCAAAAGGATGTGTCCACTGCAGCATGTCAGATGGCTGCTCACCATCTGACCCAGATGCTACTCACCAAAGTAGAATGTAGAACATTTCATTTATAAACTATGTTATGTCAATTGAGCTAGATGTTCCCAGAGACTATGGTCTCCATTGTCTTCAACTCAGGTGTATTTAGTTTTCTGTATTTCTCTTGTATTGTTTTTCTGAATTCTTCTATTGTGTGTTGTTTGTCTTGCCATGATTTTTGTCTGTTTTTGCTCATTTTTTCCTGATTTTTCCCTCAACTCTTAGAGATTTGAATTACTCATTAGGTATTTCCAGAGCCTTTTCTTTTAGTGTTTTGTTGTAGATGCCTACTAGAATCATCCTATCCTGTTTTTTTGGTTTTGTTTTTAATATTATCTGCTGTTTTTAGGACGTTCAGTAGTTTTTTAAATTTTTCTTTTATTGATTATGTATTTGTTTCATTCTGCTTTTTGTTTTATTTAGCTATATCTGTGAAGGTGGCCTATGCACTACTGTTGTTTTATTATCTAGAGGCATGGTGCTTCTCATCACCTTGTCCAATGGGCTGGACCAGTCACTCAGCTATAGTGTATTAGTGGAGGGAAGGGACTGGGATGTGTCATTTGTGGCACATACTGGAGTCAACATTGTAGGGACAAGAATTAGTGAAGGATAGATTCTGGTAGACCATGTATGTGATGCTCAGTTGTATATTTTCCAGCACACATTCAACATATGCAGCAGGAAGATGAGAGATTTGGTGTGTGGAGTTAAGTGTGTGTTGGAAAGAAGAGAAAGAAGAGAGAGAAATAGGAGAAAAAGAAGAAAAAAAAAGTGTTGTGGACTCCTGCTGTTGGAGTGGTGCAAACCTGGAAAAGCCATGTGCTGGCAGCTTTCTAGCCAGGCAATGAGACATAGCTAGTGAAGAAGGAGCATGTAACGGACATGCAGCTACATGGGTAGGTAGAAAGGAAAGGAAGGGTAAGAGAGATAGGAAAATAGATTTTCTAAAAATAAAAAAAGAGAGAGAGAGAGAGAAAGACCCATGCAGCTAGGGGATCTGGAGAAATGAATATAAGGAAAGAGGTGAAACTAAGAAAAGAAAGAAGGAAGGAAGGAAAAGAGAGAGGAACACAGGGAGGGAGTGACACAGGGTGGAAGGGATGGAGAGAAGGATGGAGGGAGAGAAGGAGGCTGGGAGAGAAGGAGGCTGGGAGAGAAGGAGGGTGGAAGAAAAAGATTTTTTTCTGGAGCTAAAGATCTGAATTTGGACTTGTAGCCTACTGGATTGTGACAAAACAAAATTTCTCCACTTAAAGCCATTTCTCTTAATTCAGAACTAGATGACTAAGACGGGTATATTCACACAATGGAATATTAGATAATGATAAAGAACAGTGATGAATCTGTGAAACATCTCATAACATGGAGGAATCTGGAAGGCATTATGCTGAGTGAAATTAGTATGTCACTAAAGGACAAATATTGTATGAGAGCACCATTGTAAGTATTCAAAAAAAAGTTTAGACACAGAGAAAAATTCTTTGATGATTATGAGAGTAGGCAGTGAGGAAGAGGGGTATTCACTAACTAGATAGTAGACAAGTATTATTTTAGATGAAGGGAAGGACAACACCACACACACATACCCCCCCACCCCCAATAAACAAGTAACAATAAGCTAAGGAGATTCTTGAATACAACCAAACAGTTTGGGACTAGTAGTCGGGGCAGAAGTTTGAAACCATGGTTTCAGGGAGTATCTAGGTCAAGTGGCATAAGAAAGTATTCTAAGAAAATGTTCTACAGATTTCACTTTGTTGAGTGGCATCTGTGGTCTTAAAAGCTAGCAAGTAGCCACCTAAGAAGCATCAATTTGGTGTTCAATTACTGTTTATTGAATGCTTTAATTAAGGACTTTAAAGTGGGATATATAATTCTCCTAGAGTATAAGTTTCTGACATTCATGGAGATTGAGGTAAGCCACACAAGCTATTACTTTTTTAAGAAATTGGTTCCTCAATCCACCTAGGCCAGATAATAGACTAGATAAAGTGTTTCACTATATGGCCCTTCCCCATCATCAAGGAAGAGGCTTGACAGGTGAGTGTATCATTAACATCAGAAAAGATAGAAGACTGGTCCTCAAGCAATTTTTTTCAAACTAGAGACTAGGAGAGAGTGAGCCAGCTGCTTTACTCTGGCTGGGCTCACAAAGACTTTTTAGAAAATATATCGGTGCCAATTTTAAAAGTGAAAAAAAAAAAGCCACTATGATGATGCAGTTTATATTTTGGTCCTTTATCAGACATAAGACAAATTGTGGAAGCTGGAGGTGGAGCCTCAGTCAATACTCCTAATTGATAAGGGGACTTTTGAAGTGATTTAATAATGAGAGATTTTGGCAATAGAAAGGGACAAAAAGGTCCAGTTGTTGGCTAGGACTATCCAAATCTGGGTCCCACTCAAGATAGTTAGCTCCCAAAATGAGAACTGGGAGCACTTCACTGACCACTAAATGTGGACCCCAATACATTCAAGGTATCATTGAAATGGAGGACACTTAAAAGGAGAGTGTCTTGGACATCTTCAAATAATGTGTTTGGTAGACCTTTCCAAGAGGTCTCTCCTGGACTTTCTCAGAAGAAGACTCTAGAAATGGACGACTGATGTGGACCCTGAGACTTACATGCCTCCTGGCCACATACCAACACCTCCATAGAAGAGCTAAGAGTTACTGTCTGACATGGACCTGGGATGCAAAAAAATTAGACCTGTCTTAGACAAGAAAAGACCACCTTCTCTATTTTTAAATTATCCAGTGGGCCCCACTCTCCAAGCAGGACTGTGTAAAGTTTAGGTTTTACTCTTCTGATAAAGTTTTACTGTACTCTTATGTCTGATAAAGTCCAATGAGGCCACAGTTAAAGGGATACTTCTTTGCATGTGTCACTGGATATCCTATTAATTTGCTGGGGCAAAATTACTAATTGGAACTCAATAAGATTTTAAAATTGGCTATATTATTGATTGAGTGATATATTCTAGAAAAACACTATGGTTACACAAAAGATTTTGAAATATTGTCATACTGAATACCTGAGTTTAATTCCCTTAATACTCAGGTTGACAGAGCCAACTATCTAAATGATATGGGTCTAAACTGACCACTTTACTCCTTCTATGCCTGTCATGGTTGGAATTGTGTCCCCCCAAAAATGTGTGCAGCCACATGACTGGGATATGGTTCCCAGTATCTTGGGACTGTCCTCCATTGTGTGGTTTTGCTAACCTGTATGTTGAAGGATTAGGGTGGGGCTGTGAATTCCTGCTGTGGGGGAAGTTTCCCTGGAGTATGGCTTGCCCCACCCTTAATGCTTTTAGCTTGCAAGGAATAAAAGGAAAAAGAAACAAAGGACAATTTGAGAACCTCGCTACCATCAAGCAAGCAGCACCAGGAGCAGAGCGCGTCGTTCAGACCAGAGGTTCTTGCGTTAGGACGCTCCCTGTACAAAGACTGATGCAATACCGGTCTTTCCTCCCGAGCCGACAAGGGGAAAGTCTTTCCCTAGAGCGGACACCCTGAATATGGACTTGCAACCTACCGGACTGTGTAAGAATAAATCTTTCTTTGTTAAAGCCATCCACTCTGTGGTATTTCTGTTAGAGCGGCTCCAGCTGACTAAAACAATGCCCCTTTTTCAGCATGAAGTAGCCAAAGAGAAAAATATGCACCCCTTTTGGTTTGGCTTTCCTAAGATTGGAAAAAAAACTTTTTCAAAATGGGATTAAAACAGGAGAGAAGCTTTAGACACTCCAATTTTTAAAAAAGAAGTTAACACAGACAGCAAAGATTTAATTCTCTTTGTAAAATTGTCTTTCCTCCTGTCTTAAAAATTCCTGGCCCTGGCAGGAAGTCACTGACAGGAGCTGTGGAAACAAAGTCTTTACAATTTTTCACAGGTTTTTAGAAACATAAAAACAGAAAAAGGAGCCAGTGGAAGACCTAAGGCGCCAGCCAGGATCTCCAAATAAAGGCAGTTCAGATTCCTGTTCCTGATGAATATCTTCAAAGGACCCCTGAGCCCACAAATGGGTAGCCCTCTTCCTAATCAATCATACTGTATCCCTTGAGCCAGCACCAATACCTGTATTTGCATTTTGCATGTAACCTCTGTTACCTTATAAATATACCGTAATCATCTGATGATTCTTTGAATAGGACCTCAGCAGAGAAATGTTTTCATGTTCCCTGTTGTCTGCTAGGACACAGGAATAAACTTTCTGTTTAATCACTCACTGCCCCCTGCCCTCAAAAAGCATCACTTGGTCTCAAGCCACCTGGAGCAGAGAAGAATGAAAAACACCAAAAATACAAAGAAAATATCAGCCCAGGAGACAGAAAGAATGACATAAACCAGACATTACATCAGCAAGAGACAGAAAGAACTAGATAGTGCCTGGCTACCTCCAATGACTGGTGCATAGAACTCCAACTGCAGCAAAAAGACCAGACTTGATAATGTGACAGACTTGGGTGGGGCGGGGGGGTGGTGGTCCTTGGAAGACGTGAATCTAGGACTATCTGTTAGCCCAGAACTAAAACTATTTCTGAAGCCAACTCTTTGGGCAAAGGTTAGACTGGAGTGTAAGACATAAAATGACACTGGAAAAGAGCCTACTTCTTGGATCAAGTAGATACAAGAGACTAAATGGTCAGCTCTTACCTAGAGGCAAGATGAGACTGTAGAAGGGGATGGAAATTGTTGAATGGACATGGGAAATACAGAGCAGGGAGGAGGAGTAAGTATGCTGTCACATTATAAGGAGAGCAACTTCAAGTACAAAAAAGTTAAGGAAAAAAAAACCTACTTCTTCAAATAAGGTCACATTCGCCAGTGGACTGTTAGGTGGAACATAATTTCAGGGGATCACAATTTAAACCATGACAATGACTTTATGGTTAAACAAAGGATTGAAGGAAGAAACCTTGGTAACTGTTGTTGGGGAGACTCCTTCCTCATGCCTAATATTCCCTCTCACCTAACAAAACATTTGTGTGAGACTTTAACCACTCTCCACCTCCTTCATGTCTCCCCCAGGGAAGGTAAAAACTGACTTAACTGATGGTGGAGTTTCACATATAAAAATGGACTGATTTAACTTAAGTGACCTCTTATTCTCTTCTCTTTTGAGTTAGTTTCCTGAAAGAAACAGTCCTGTTTGTCCTTTCCATAAATTCTGCGTGTGTTTTATTGACTATGCATAAACTTTTGACTGTGTGGATTATAACAAATTATGTATAACGTTCCAGAGTATGGGGATTCAAGAACATTTCAATGTGTTCATGAAGAAGTTGTTCAAAAGGCAGTCATTTGATACAGTGCAGTTTAAAATCAAGAAAGGATGCACATCAAGGTTGTAACATTTCACCTTACATATTCGATCTGTACGCTGAGCAAATAATATGAGAAGCTGGATTACATGAAGAATAGGGCATCAAGATTGGAGGAAGTCTCACTAAGAAACTATGTTATGCAGAAGACACAACTTTGCTTACTGAAAGTGAAGAGGACTTGAAGCACTTTCTGATGAAGAACAGAGATCACAGACTTCAGCACAGATTACACCTCAACATAAAGAAAACAAAAAGTTTCACAAATGAACAAATAAGCAACGTTGTGATAAATGGAGATAAGGCTGAAATCGTCAAAGATTTAGTTTTACTGCGATCCACAATCAATATCCAAGGAATCAGAAGTGAATAAATCAAGAGAAGCATCACGTTACACAAATCTGCCACAGAAGACCTCTTTAAAACATTGAAAAGCAAGGGTGTCACTTTGAAGACTAAAGTTTGACCGACTCAGACCATGGTGTTTTCAATCACCTCGCACACGTGAGAAAGCAGGGCAATGAACAAGGAAGACAGAAGCATTGATGCCTTTGAATTGTGACAGTGGTGAAGAAGCAAGAAATTTCTCTTGGTAGAAGTACAACCAGAATGCTCATTATGAGGATAGATGGTGAGAGTCGGTCTCGTATACTTTGTGCCTGTTACCAGGAAGAATCAGTCCATGAAGAAGCGCACCATCCTCAGTAAAACAGAAGGTCACTGAAAAACAGGAAGGTGGTGGGCTGAGACAGTAACGATGGGCTTAAGCATAATAATAATTATGAGAACAGCTCAGGACAGAGCAATGTTTTGTTCTGTGGCATATAGTTATGATCTGGAAGTGACTCATTGGATCCTAAAAAACAAGAGATTTACAAGCACAGGCTTTTATCAAAATCCAAGGCAGTGCCTAAACCCGGAAATGTTATGCAGTAGCACTCGGTGCCAAGTTAGAAATTTTCTGCTTCTGTGTCTTCAAGTGATACCTACCAGCCAGTTTTGATCACTCAGTAACACCTGTCATAGATTGAACTGTATCCTCCCAAAGTATATGTCAACTTGGTTAGAACGTGATTCCCAATATTATATGATTGTACTCCATTTTGTGACTACAATTGTTAAAGAGAATGAGGGTGGGATTGTAACACACTTTTTAAGGCCATATCTCTGTTCCAGTGTAAAAGGAGTCTCCGAGGTGTGGCACACACTGTCTTTTATCTCAGAAGACATAAGTGGAAGGGAAAGTAGAGGGCAACCTTACAGTACCAAGAACACAGTGCTGGGAGCAGAGCACTCCCTTTGGACCAGGCTTCCTGTGCTGAGAAGCTCCTGGTCCAGACAGAAATTGGTGAGAACGACCTTGCTCCAGAGCTAACAGAAAGAGAAAGCCTTCTCCTGAAACTGATGCCTTGAATTTAGACTTCTAGGCACTTGGCTTGGCTAGCCTACTATACTTTGAGAAAATATATTTATCTTAAAGTATTCCACTTGTGATATTTCTGTTACAGCAGCACAAGGCAACTAAGATAATACCTAAAATTCAGCTGTATTTGACATTTCATCTAATTTTAATAAATTTAAATTAAGGTAGAGAAATGAGAGTAGTAGCTGTCACATTGGACAGTGCCTTGAAAATGTTTTTATTTTAGAAAAAATAGCATCAAAAAACTACTGCAACTTTTCCTGTATTTTGTATCAGAAACAATGCTTGTGAAACTGCTACTCCTCAGAAATCATTAAAATCTGCCACCCTATCAATGAGGCAGGTAACTATATATGATTATTGAAGAAATAGAGTTGAATTATCAGAATATGGTAACTTGAAGTAGAGTAATAGTATTGACTTACTGAGTTTTTGTCAAAGAAGACTTCAGTGAATAAAAACATGGTAGTAATGTATACATGAAAATCTAAATAAAGACATGTGCTTTAAATTTCAAGGTAGAAATTTAAAAATAATTGGCCTTACAATAATTTTAATAACTGCATCTGTAATTTTGTTTATAGATGCTTTTAGAGATGTTTAACAAACTTTTCCAGTATTCCAGATATTTTCATTATTTTTACAAAATCTCAACTAATGGTACTCACATGTAACTTTATTATGTATCTTCACAGTTATGAGTGGCTAAAACTTTTTTTTAGTCTGCAGTCTTTTGCTCTGGAATCGTGATCGAGTTTGTTCTTGCTTTATTTGCTTTTTTTTTAATATACCCATGGTAATGCAATGATGTGTCTATGCATTGTGTCAGAATTCCATTAATAGAAATGATCATTACCAGGGACAATATTCATATTATACAGCTATTCTTTTACCTCCATTTCATAATTAGAAAATAAATTATAATTAAAAAAAAACACTGACATCAAGTCAGGTCCAACTCATAGTGACCCTAGAGGTCTGAGTAGAGTATGTGGCTTATATATTGCTGAGTAATAAATATTCACAAATCTTAGTGGCTTAAATACCAATTTATTATTTCTCAAAAGTCCCTGGGTTAACTAGATATTTCTTCTAATCGGGATCAGCGTTAGCTGATATCATTGAGCTTGCACATACATCTGAGGTTATCTGTTCGGGGACTGCAGTGACAGAAGTGACTTAGTTATGTTCCACATGGTCTATTATCTCCCAGAATTCTAGCCCAGGCTTTTTCTCACAGTAATGGCCCAGAGTCAGCCAGGAAAAAGCCAATGTGCACAAGGCCACATCAGGGTTAGTCAAGCCATGTGCCGTCGAGTTGGTTAGGTTGGAATTTATTTTATGAGTCATAGCAGGCAACAAGGCCAGCCCAGACCCAAAGATGTGTCACCACGTCATAGGGAGAAATTCACATCATGTTACCAAGGGCTTAGAAACAGAGAAAGCAGAGAAGTGTGATCTTATGATAATCACTCTTCCATTTGTCTGTTTGTAGACCTAATGCAATAAGTCTGCCTAGATCAAAACTAATCATTGCTCACACACACAATTTTACTTCCATCATTCTCTTGTTATTTCACAATACTTCTCAAGTTGTCAGATTTAGTAGAAAGTTTTCATGCGTAATAAGTTACAGTGCTGGATTATTGAAAGACTCATGAGTTCCCAAAGATTAGTCACATAAAGCTTTAATTAAAGTAATGGATGTGATATAACAGGAGAGAAATAAGTGCACTTCTGAGATGTCTCAGCACACTTGTCAGCACGCTTCTCAGGCACGTGAGGGAGACTTGTCTCATGTTGTGGACCACTAGGACACACGTGAGGGACATTTGTCTCAGGGGAAGGAAGGCACACAACAGGTGGAACATCATTTAAACCCCACTATTCATGTAGTTAAAACCAAGGTTGTGTAACCAGTTAGAACAAGTATAAACTATCAATTTATACAATTTTAATAGTGTAGATAAATGAGCAAATGGCACCACCAAGAGAGTGTTGGACTTTACAGCACACTGCAAATCGCTATCTATGCATTTCACCCAGGCATCTCTGGATATTGGCATGGAACAAATAAGAGCTGCCAAGCTTTCCTAATTTTTTGTGCTAAACTTATTTTACTTGACTTCTTTCTAGTATTTGAAAATATTAACTACAGTCTACTTTTCATTAGACTTCTCATAAGTGGTATCCCTGGTGGCTGAGTGGTTAAAAGACCAGCTGCAGACCAAAATGTAGGTAGCTGAAATCCACTGGCTACTCCTTGGTGACCCTAGGGTGCAGCTCTATTCTGCCCTTTAGAGTTTATATGAGTTAGAACTGACTGGATGGAATCGGGCTTGGATTTTGGCTTCAAAACTGGACTACCTGTGAGTCACAACTGACTCTACAGCAGTGGATATGGTTTGGTTTTGGAATACTCCTGTCATTAGCCAAGGAAAACCAGGGATTTGAGAAAAGTATTCAGGTTGAAACTCCAGGTGTCAGTCTTAGATACAATCTGGGCTAGAGTAGAAAATCAGAAATACCTCTACTGGTAAATTCTGGAGATTCTCCTCTGTCAGTTTAGAAGGGTATAATATTTTATAAAACCATCTGCCTGCTGGCATACTAAGCGTGTCACTTTCATTCCATTGTTCAAATCCTATCTTTCAGCTCAAGATGAATTTGGCCTTCTGTCAGTGTGCTCTATTGTTATTATTATTTTAAATAATTGTTCCATATTCAGTAAGTAAGGGTCAGTAAATTTTCATTTACTGATACTTTATATTCCTTGATGGCATAGTAGTTAAGAGCTACTATGTCTACTAACTAAAATGTCAGGAGTTCAAATCCATCAGGCACTCCTTGAAAAGTCTACTCTGTACTATAGAGTCTTTATGAGTCAGAATCAACTTAACAGCAAAGGGTTTGAAATTGATTTATTAGAGGAAATCAATACAAATGACTATACATTTATTTGGAAATTTCTTCCCTTTTAGGAAAAATCAGATGATGAGAGCTATGTATGATTGGTATATTTGGAAGTCGCTTACATGAATATAATTGCAAAATCCTGTAGCAAAAATTGTTAAGTGACTAGCCAGTTTATCAATCATCATTTCTTGTATTATTGTGTTCATAGCATTATTATCTGTTATTTGTTTCCATCCATGTTTCCCTTACTTGACAGTGTACTTCGTGACTATAAAACTTATTAGATATTAACTTTAGGACTTAGAATATGAATGATACTTAATATATATGTATAGAAGATATTATTTGAAATACCTTGGATATTATAATTGTTAGCTACAGGATGAGAAACTGTATTGGTAATTCACTGTTTATATTAGCCATTTTCAGATGTCTAGAAAATGTTAATGCTTGATGATTCATAAATGATTTATCCAATACCTGTGGATAAATATCAGTCCATGAAAGACTGTGGAAGAATTTCTTCTTTTAAAGTGCATTATGAATTTCCATTTTCAAAGACATTTCATCTCTTCTTTCTCTCTTTCTTAACAGCACTACTGATTAAATTTTACATTTTATAAAATGGCAAGTACCTAATATGATATTGTGTATAACACTGGAATGTCACATAGAATGCTGGTATTAGGAGGTTTCTTAGTTATCTAGTGCTGCTGTAACATAAATACCACAAGTGGATGGCTTTAACAATGGGAAATTTCTTTTCTCAAGGATCAACAGGCTAGAAGCCCAAATTCAGGACACCGGCTCTAAAGGAAGGCTTTTAAGGCTTTTTGTTTGTTTGTTTTTCTGTCTGTCAGCTCTGTAGGAAGGTCATTCCCATCTGTCTTCCCCTGGCCTAGAAGCTTCTTTGAGCAGGAACTCCAGATCCAAAAGGGACACTCTGCTTCTGGCCCTGCTTTCTTGGTGGTACAAGGTATCCCCCTTCTCTGCTGGCTTCTTTTTTATCTCTTGTAAGATAAAAGGTGGTGAAGTTTGCACCCCATGGAAATTCCCTTTCTGGTGAATCAAGGGTGTGACCTTAGTACACATGTTACAGTCACACCCTAATCCTCTTTAAAACACAATTGCCATCACAAAATGGAGGACACACAATATTAGGAATCATGTACCAACCCGGTTGTCATGTATTTTGGGGGGAACACAAATCATTCCATGATATTCTATGATAAAATATTATTTAAACTGTATATAATATTGAGATCAATATTTCTGAATATACAGCATACAGCAATGAGCTATAATAAGGCATAGTCATATTTTAGATTCAGTTGTACTGACTTTCTTTGTCTTATTTCAGCAACCAATCAAGATTCTTCCCTTCATTTCACTATTGCCACAGGATTTCATCATTTCTGTTTGTTCAAAGATTCTTAAAATTAATCAGTGGATGTTTACTTATCACCCAGGATGTAAGAAACTCATAATTGTGCTGGCTACTGAAAAAATGTATAACATACACTATACACCAAGCCTTTTAAAGTGAATTTAATGCTGGCCTCATATCTGTAGCAATAGAAGTATAAGCAAGTATCATAAATGTTAAAACTATATATAACACGCCAAAGAGCAGATCACTGCAGCGTTAAGAAAAGATGAGAATAAAAATCAATTTTGTCTGACTCCAGTTCATATTCTCTCCAATATTCCCCATAGTCTTGGATTTCAACGAAAATAGCACGTTTTTAAAAATAGGTTATGAAAAGAAGAAGGAAAAATCTTAAGTTACTTGAGTCACAGGGTAAAACTTGACAAAAATATTTTTGACCTGGGTCTTCAATTATACGTAAGATGCTGATAACTGGAGTTTTCAAGCATTGCTCAGTACAACACTTGACTCACTCAGCTTCTGGGTGCTTTTTAACCATCCGCATTTCAACTGGTAGCCAAACACTTAATTAAGGAGCCCTGGTGGCACGGGACTCCTTGATAAGTGAACCGAAGAGGAGAATCGTTCAGAAGAAATGAGCGTTAATGTTAGCTCATGTTTATTCACTTGTTTGTCCCTTAAAATTCAAACTCAAAAATTTTTAAAAGCATAAAGAAAACCTGAAAATGCTATTCAGATGTAATGTATTTGTTGGTGTTTTTAATTTTAAAAAAAAAAAAAATCCTGGGATCCTTAGTGAATATTTCAGAGATAAAAATATTTGATATTTGTGACTAAGGATACAAAGACAATAAAGTAAGCAAAAGGTAACTGGAAACAGCATGAAATGAAAAGGGAGATGCAAGATGCAAAAGATGTAAGGGTGAGAAAATTAATAATCCTGTTTTTAATAACTAAATTTCATATGCTGGATATTGTGTTTTAAATATCAACAGAAATTTAAACAAGATTCAAATCTTGATAACAACTCTATCTTTACCATTGTAACCTATGTGCTTAGTATCTTGTTAATTATCAGAAAAATAGAAATATGAGATTAGCTCTTATTAGTGCCTCTGACATCCAGTGAGCCTTAGAAACCGATGCCTTTGAAGGCTTTGCTGGCACACTGCTTTGGGTTTTGAAATGTTATAAAAGCAGTCAGTAGAAGCTTTGACAATGTAAACGTCATATTTCCTCTAGTTTAAGAAATATATTTTAACTGTGTTTACAGATGAGCTAGTTTTGTTTCATTATTGAAACAAAAATGCACAATATAACTTGTGTTTACTTTCAGCAAATGTGCTGTGTACTATGCTCAGACCTCTTCTAGATGCTGTTGTCACTGTTGTAGTCAAGTGCCCCTGAGTCAGTTCTAAGTCATAATGATCCTATGTAAAATAGAGCAAAACATTTCACCATCTTATGCCGTGCTCACAATCTTTGTTATGCTTGAGCCCATTATAGCAGCCACTGTATGAGTCCTGTTTTCTTCAGTGTCATGGATTGAATGTGTTCCAGAAAATCTGTAGCAATTTGGCCATGCCATGGTTCCTGGTATTGTGTGATAGTCCCCCATGTTGGAATTCTTGCCTCTATAATTTTAGTGAGGGTGGATGGGCAGCAGTCACGTTGGTAGAGCAGGGTTCAATGTGTAAGTTTGTTTTGTGCCTTGAGGCAGTCTCTTGAGCTATAAAGGCAAAAATTTGGCACAAAGATTGGAGAACCACACACCATCAAGAACACAGCACTGGGAGAAGAGGGCGTCCTTAAGACCTGAGGTTCCTGCACTGAGACACTCCTTGAAGAAAGGCTGACGCAACACAAGGACTTTCCTCTAGAGCTGGCAAAGGGGAGAGCCTTCCCCTGGAGCAGACATGTTGAATTTGAACTTGTGTAAGAATAAACTTTCTTTTGTTAAAGACATCTACTTTGTGTTATTTCTGTTAGATCTGCACTAAGTGACTGAAACACTTAGTCGTTGTCCGTCTTTCACATGCATATGACAGGATTGAAAATACTATGGCTTGAGTCAGCCACACCTCAGTCTTCAGGGTGACATCTTTACTTTTCAACACTTTAAAGAGGCCCTTCGCAGCAGATTTTCCCAGTGAAATGTATCAGTTTTCTTGACTGATGCTTCCATGGGCAGTTCTTCTTACTGTTGTTAGGTGCCGTCGAGTTGGTTCAGACTCATGGTGGCGCGATGAACAACAGAAAGAAACACTGCCCAGTCCTGCATCATATCCACAATCATTTTTTTGCTTAAGCCCATTGCTGCAGCCACTGTGTCAGTCCATCTCATCGTGGGTCTTCCTCTTTTTCGCTGACCCTCCACTATATCAGGCATGTTGTCCTTCTCCAGGGACTGAACCTTCCTGACATGTCCAAAGTATGTAAGACCCAGTCTAGCCATCTTTGCTTCCAAAAAGCACTCTGGTTGCATTTCTTCCAGAGCAGATCTGTTTGTTCTTTTGCGTTCCATGGTACATCAACATTCTCCAGCACCACAATTCAAAGGCATTAGTTCTTCTATTTAGTTTGTTCATTGTCCAACTTTTGCCTACATATGATGTAATTGAAAATGCCATGGCTTGGTTCAGGTGCACTTTAGTCTTTGAAGGCTGTCTACAGTATATTCAACATACCTCACCACAGCATAATTCAAAAGGTATCACTTATTCTTTTGTCTCCTTTTTTCACTGCCCGGGTTTCACATGTAGATGAAGCAACTGAAACTACCTTGCTCAGATCAGATGCATCTTAGTCCTTAAACTGACATCTTTGACTTTTGATACCTGAACAAAGTATTTTTTTATAGATTTACCCACTGTAACATATTGTTTGATTTCTTGATTGCTGTTTCTATAGACTTTGATTACAGATCCAAGTAAAATGAAATCTCTAACAACTTTAGTCTTTTAACCATTTATAATAATGTGGCTTACTGGTTTGATTTGACTTTACTTTAATGGTATTTTATTTTACTTTAATGTCTGTTTCATCAGAAAATAATATTGCCACTCCTGCTCTTCTTTCAATGTCGTTTCCTTGGTTATTTTTTCCTATCCTTTGAGTTTTAGTTTTTTGTGTCTTTAATTCTAAAGTGTGTCACTTGTAGGCAGCATATTCATGGATCTTCTCTTTTATTTTTTTTAAATCCATTCTGCCACTCTGTCTCTTTTTTGGTGCATTTAATACACTTATAGTAAGCATAATTATTGATAGCCAGCCATAGGTATGCATTTAGTGTTGTCAGTTAGATGTCCTTTTTGTGTGTTTTTACAGTTTCTTTGTTGCACTTAATTTTCTGCACGGAGTCATTATTCTTTATGTATTTTCTTTTAATCTTATTCATTGATGTTGCCATCATGACAGTTCTTTGGTGTTTGCTTAATCTTTATTTTTTTAAAATTTTGATGAGTAGCATTCTAAGTTTTCTTCGTGGTTACTTTAATACTTAACCCTAGTTTTCTAAGTTTAAACCAGTGTTTTATTTCTTTGTCTCACATTTTGTTCCTCTCCATATGAAAGATCTATGACTACACTTTTAGTCCTTTTTCTGTTTTAAAGTTTTCATCTTTTTTATAATGAAGTCTCTGTTTCCCTATCTTTAGTATCCTAGTTTTGGTTCATTTTTATGATTTCCCTATCTTGGTTGGTATTCAATTGCTTGTCCTGTGTTCTAGTCTTGGATTGTTATCTGAAATTACTGATTTTTCTGACTGGAGGACACACTTCAGTATCTATAATTTTGCTTTGATGTCTGTTTACTTGGAAATATCCTAATTTCACTATCATATTTGGGAGAATGATTCATTGCATATATGATTCTTGGCTGGCAATATTTTTACTTAAGGCTTTGTGTATGTTACCCCTTTGCCTTCTAGCCTGAATGGTGTCTGCTGAATAGTCTGAGGTTTGTCTTATTGATTCTCCTGTGTAAAGGACTTTTTGTGTATTCCTAGTCATTCTTAAAATTCTCTCTTCATCTTTGGTTTTGGCAGATTTGCTTATAATATGTTTAGGTGAGTTTCCTTTTATTATATGTTGTGTGGGTTTGATGATCATCTTGGATAGATACCTTCTCATCTTTCACAATATCAGGGATGTTTTCTGCCAATAGATCTTCAAGAAATCTCTTTGCATTGTCTGTTTTCCCTCTAGGCTGGTATTCCAGTCAATGACAAGTTATTCCTCTTGGTAGAGTCCCACCTTATTTTTAGAATATCTTCAACTTTTTTATTTTTATGTGATCATTCCTCAAATACATTGGTGTCAAGTTTTTATCTTTAGCTTCCCTAATTTGACCCATGCATTGTACTTATCTGTGACATGGCTGTATACCATGTTCCATGGTTTAGAATGTATGTGTTATAAGGATACTTGAAACTAGCAAATAAGCTGCTTCTTCAAACAAACAAATGAAAAACATCTCATAGTTCTAACAGGCCAATAGGTTGCTGGTTTCTTTGTTTTACTGTGTTGGCTAGTTTCAGAAGATTCCCCTTGCCTTTTGATCCACAATAATTCTAGTCCATACATAAGACATTAACATGGATGTTGACAATCACCATAAATGTCTATTCCAATTATGCGAAACCATCAAGTAGGTCAGTAGGGCACATGCTTTCAGCATGAACTAGACCCAGTCCAGAAATCATCAACTACTATTCAAGCTGTTTTAAAAGCAGACAATGATAATATGTTAAGACTCTGAGTATCAGTGTCAGTTTAGAACTTCTACTCAAAAGTCCTTGAAACATCTGGGAAGACTTTTTCTTTGGTGAACAATTGCACTAGTAAATGGCTACCAGTAACTTTAGAAAAAGAATGGGAAACTCTTTGCCACGCCCACGTGCTATGATATTGCAAGGTCCTTCCTCATGGGGATCTGATTTTTCCTTCTGTTAGCTGGTTCTGGAATGGAGAACTAACTTTTTGCCAGAGACTGGGCTGGCCTCAATCTACATACCACTTTGATTTGTGATACGTGCATATATTAAGCAACAGTCATAGTTACTAATGATCTATCCTACCCTTAGAAACATTATGTTAATAAATGTTCATTGATTTGTGTGGGTCATAACCCCAGCTGTTACTGCAGCATAGCTGCTTATGATGATCTTCTAGTCCACTTCACTTCTGATAGGTAAGTGATGTCATATGCTTTCTATTATTTATTGTTTTTATCTTTACAAATGATATCAGGGAGTTCAGTTTATTGGCAGAATTCCCTGTCACCCATAATGGTCTATAGAGGATATCCTTTATGGATTTCCACACTGATAATGGTGCTCCCATTCATTATTGCTTTTTAAACACAGTAGCACACTCTTCTGGTTTGCTTGGAACTAAGGTGTTTCCCAATACACAAGATATCCTTTAATAACATTAGGGCAGTCCTAGGGTAACTGGGTTGATTGGTCACACTAGAAAGCACCCATCAAAAACTGAATACCAGGGCAGGGCAAGATGGTGGACTAGACACAGATCTCCTTGATTTCCTCTGAGAAATAAGGCCTGGAATGATAATTGAACAAAGCAGCATGGAAATCATGGGAGCCCTAGGATCTGGTGTAGGGTTGTCAGACTGAACTAGGCACCAGTACCTCCAGTAAGGAGGAAATGATCTCTCAGAAAGATGAGACAGTGGCATCTGAGTCCTTCCACTGACTCACTGGGAGGACTGCAGGTATTGACACCTTCTTTGTCATCTGGCAGTCAGTGACTAGGCATGAGATGGCAAATATACTGAATTGCAATGTTTAAGTAAACAGCATATAGTGCAGCAGAGAGAATGTGCTCGGGATAGCCACATTTCGAGAGGCTGGCTGCTGACTGAGGGCACTACTGCATCTCCACCTTCTCTTACCTGAGCTGCACCATAGATTCTACTGTGTCACAGCAGGAACGACAGCTTGGGCAGGAAACCATCTTGGTCAGCTGGACAGAGTCAGCCATCTGGAGGTCTCAGCAAGGGCTAATTCTCACACTGGGAAGCAGTGCTGTCTGCACAGGGTTTTTCCAGCAGAAAAGCTGCACTGAAGAAGGTTGTGCCTAATTTAAGGGTGAGGACATGATGACGTGGGTAGCAAAGCCCTACTCCCTGCCTTCTTTGAACCAAGTCATAGCATCTGGGGACAGCCTATAAGATGCTTTTGTTGTCAGCCAAGAGGCAGAGCCTGCCACACAAAAGGGCCTGATTTCGGCAGCTGATGGGCAGCTCCTCCACAGTAGGTAAGTACTGTTTTAAAGTGAGAATGCCTGGAGAACTGACTGCTGAGTGGGGGCAGTAGTATTTCTGCCACCTTTCACTGATCCATGTCATAGCATTGGATAATGCCCCCACCCCATGATACATAAGTAGAGCACTATCTTTGCCATCCAGGAGACAGAGCCTGCCATCCTTGAGAGCACATTTGCCTTTGGTGGGCACTCTATAGTGCCCCTCTCAGCAAATAAGCACTTGTTAAGCTAAACACATTTACAGAGTGCCCAGCTTCCAGTCAGTCAAGTGAGGGTGGTATTCTTCTCTCTTCCATTCCCTCAGCTATACTCTAGACTTGATTGGCACAATGACAGAGAGTTGCCACAAGTAACATCCACATTTAGCTGCTAGGAGATGTGACCTGCCACCCCAGAGAGGCTACCTTGGGCCAGTCACTAGAGTATACAAAGGCAGCTGGTTACCAAATCTAGTAGTACCATTACTCTCCTCTTAGAACTACACTTCAGCTTCCATTGAGGTAACAAAATAGAACAAGCAATAGCTAACCGTTTGAAGAAGCAGTCCACTATAGCTCTGGAGAACTCCCAGAATAAAGAATCAGAAACCTTCTGAGATGAAGAAGTGTTTCTGAAATTATCAGAGCTCGAGTACAAAAGAATTATGTATAGAACCCTCCTAGAGATTAAACAAAATGCAACTGAACAAAATGAAAAATTGAGTAAGCTATTTGAACTGATGGAGCATCAACAATCTGACATCCAGCAGATCAATAATAAACTTACAGAATTAGACAATCCCATCCAAAGTCAAAAGAGGAGAATGGAGGAAATGGAAGCCAGAGTTAGTGAGCTTGAGGATAGAGCAACTGACATTAGCATTTATGAGGAGAACTCTGAGAAAAAAAAAAAATATCAGACAAGTGAAGAAGCATTAAGAAACATGTAGGACTCTATAACGGGAATAATTTACAAATAATTGGAGATCCTGAACAAGGAGTGATAGCTGAAAATACAGAGCTTATTGTTGTAGAGTTGCTGACAGAAAACTTCCCTGAAATTATGAAAGAAGAGAACACAGATATCCAAGATGCTTATCAAACACCACAAAGCTAGATCCTAAAAGACACCAAGACATATAATAATCATAAAGAGAGGCTGTTAAAACTAAGGAAAAGCTAATGTACAAAGGGAAGCCCTGTAGGCTATCATCTGACTTCTTGGCAAAAAAGATGTTGGCAAGGAAGCAGTGGGATGACACATTCAAAGTCTTAAAGGAGAAAAAATTCCAAGCAAGAATTATATATCCTGCAAAACTGTCTTTCAAATATGACGATGAAGTTAATACATTCATAGATAAACAAAAGCTTAGAGACTTTGTGAGAACCAAACCAAAACTACAAGAAATATTGGAAGAAGCTCTGCATTTAGAAAAACAAAAACATCAAGTGTATATTTAAGGAGGCAATTCAGGACACAGCATCCAAAATCCTATACATTTAGGGAAGTCACAAAGCTCAATCAAAGCTACAATAGTAAAAGAAAAAAAACAGAGATCTTAACACAAAAACCATGACATCATCACACTAAAAAGAGGCTATCTTACATTAGGTACAAGCGTTTCTGATGGAGAAGAAATTAAAAAGATACATAGAAGCCCAGTTTAAACTTAGAATGTTAAGGAGGATCACAGGGGTTGCTGCAATGCAAAATAACTATGTGACATACCAAAACAAGAAACATTAGTCAGAAGTCTCAACAAACACAAAACCAACACTGGAGAAGATGAAAAGTCATCCCATAAAGAAGAATGGCCCACAAGAGAATATTAAGAGCAACACAGAAAATATCAACAACACAAAAATAAATGCATCAAAATGACAGTAATAAATACATACTTATCAGTAATTACACTGAATGTAAATGGACTGAACACTCCAATAAAAGGACAATGAGTGATATCTGGATCAAAAGATATGATCCGCCTAGATGTTACTTAAAAGAAACATAAGTTAGACTCAAAGACATGAACAAAGTGAAAATCAAAGGATGGAAAAAATATACATCAGGTCAACATTATACAAATAAGAGCAAGAGTGGAAATAGTAATCACAGATAAAATAGACTTTAACATAAAACCTACCATCATGGACAACGATGATCACTATTTATTGCTGACAGGTTCAATATGTAAGCAGGACATAACAATATTAAATATTTATGCACCCAGTACAAGAGCATCTAAATACATCAAAGAAACAGTAACAATGATGCAAGATGAGACAGATAACTCCACAATAAAAGCTGGAGACTTCAACACATGGCTTCCAGTAATGCACATATTGTCCAGATAAAAACTCAGTAAAGATACAGAAGATCTTACTGTGACAATTAACCAACTAGATCTCATCAACGTATACAGAATTTTTTTACCCATCAACATATAAGTACCTCTTCAAAACACATGGAATATTTTCCAGAATAGACCATATATTAGGACATAAGGGAAATCTCAACAAAATCTAAACCATGGAATCATTGTGAAGCATCTTCTCAGACTATAAAGCCATAAAAGTCAAAATAAATAGCAGAAAAATCATAGGTGGATAGCTGAATTCATGGAACTGGAACAATACCTTGCTCAAAAAGCTAATAATTATAGAGGAAAGCAAGGATGAAATTTATGGAATCAAATGACAATGAAAATTCATCCTGCCAGAACCTATGGCATACAGCAAAGCAGTGCTCAGAGGTCAATTTATCTTAATAAATGCACATATCCAAAATGAAGAAAGTCCTAAACCAAAGAACGGTACAGCTTGAACAAGCAAAAACAAAGCAACAGAGGAACCCCTCAGGAACCAGAAGAAAGCAGATGATAAAGATTAGAGCAGACCAAAACAAATTAGAGAACAGAAGAACAACTGAAAAACTTAATAAAACCAAAAGCTGATTCTTTGAAACATCAACAAAATTGATAAACCACTTGCTAAAATCATAAAAGAAAAACAGCAGGGAAAACAAATAACTCAAATAAGAAATGAAATGGGAGTGATAGCAACACACCCAACGGAAATAAAATAAATATCATCAAGAATACTATGAAAAACTACTCTAACAGGTTTGAAAACCTAGAGGAAATAGACAAATTTCTAGAGTCACATTACCTACAAAATTACCACAAGGAGAAGTAGAACAGCTTAATAAACCCATCACAAAGGAAGATATTGGAAAAGTAATCAGAAAACTACCAACCAAAAAATAGTCCTGGACCAGACGGCTTCAGCAGAGAATTTTACTAAACTTTGAGAAGGAATTAACTCCAGTACTGCTGAGGATCTTATTTCACAGCAAAGAAAGGGACGTAATACTCCCAAACATATTCTATAAAACCAGCACAAAGTTGATACCAAAGCCAGGGAAGGACTCCACGAAAAAAAAAAAAAAAAATTACAGACCAATATCTCTCGTGAACCTAGATCTAAAAATCTTCAACAAAATCCTTGGAAATTGAATTCAAAAACATATAAAAAAAAAATAATAATACAACATGACCAAGTTAGCTTCATACCAAGGATACAAGAGTGGTTCATCATCAGAAAAACAATGTGATCAACCATATAAATAGCACAAAGGATAAGAATCACCGTACTTTGTCAACAGATGCAGAAGAGGCATTTGAGAAAGTACAACACCCATTCATGCTAAAAGTGCTCAGCAAGATAGGGATAGAGTGGAAATTCTTCAGCACAATAAGCAGCATCCATGTGAAGCCAATCACATACATCATCCTGAGTGGAGAGAGACTGAAAGAACTCCATATGAGAATGGGTACTACACAAGGATGCCCAATCTCATCACTTCTATTCAATGTTGTACTAGAGATTCTAGCCAGAGCAGTAAGACAAGACAAAAAAAAAAAGGGCATCTGTATCATCAAGAAAAAAGTAAAAATATCCCTGTTTATAGATATGATTGTATGTGCAGAGAATTCTAAAGAATCCGTAAGTAAACTACTCAAACTCAAAGAAAAGTTTCAGCAAAGTATCAGAATATATGATAAAAATACATAAATCAGTAGGATTCATCTACACGTACAAGGAAATCTTCAAAGAATAAATCACCAAAAGAATACAATTTACTATAGCCCCCAAAAGAATAAAATACCTAGGAATAAATCTAACTAGAGAAACAAGAGATCTGTACAGAGAGAACTACAAGACTTTACTGTAGGAAACCAAAAGAGACTTACATTGATGGAAAAAACTCCCCTGCTCATGGATAGGAAGACTTAACATTGTGAAAATGGCTATTTTACTCAAAGCCATCTACATATATAATACAATTCCAATACAAATTCCAGTGCCCTTTTTAACGAGATGGAGAAACAAATCACCAACTTTGTTTGGAAAGTAAACATTTGGATAAGTAAAGTACTACTTAAGAAGAGAAATACAGTGGGACACCTAACACTACCCAACCTTAGAAACCATTACACTCCCACAGTAGTCAAAAAACCTGGTACTACTACAAAAAAAGACATATAGATCAATGGAACAGAGTTGAGAACCCACAGATGCCACTATCCTCTTATGAACAGTTGATGTTCCACAAATGCCTTAAGACTGTAAACTTGGGGAGAAACATTCTCTTTAACAGACGGTGTTGGCAAACTTAGATATCTGTCTGCAAAATACTGAAAAAAGACCCATACCTCACATTTTACACGAAAACCAACTCTAATTGGCCAAAAAGCCTAAATATCAAACCTAAAATAATAAAGATCGTGAAAGAAAATATAGGGTCAACAATGGAATTTAATACACAGCTTAGATAGACTTCAAAATCTGACAAAGTACTATCAACAGAAGAGAAAATCGATAAACAGGAACTGTTAAGAATCAAACACTTTTGCTCATCCAAAGACTTTATCAAAAGAGTGAAAAGACCACTTACAGAATGGGCAAAAATATTTGACAACTACATGTCAGACCAATGTCTGATCTCCGTAATCTACAAGGTACTGTGAAATATCAGCAAGATAAAGGTAAATAACCCTATTAAGCAATTGGCAAAGGAGATGGATAGACACTTCACCGAAGAGGACATCCAGGCAGCCAAAAGACACATGAGCAAATGCTTACAATCATTAACTACCAGAGAAATCCAAATCAAAAGTACAATGAGATATCATCTTACTCTGGCAGTGTTGGCCATGATCCAAAAAACACAAAACAACAAATGCTAGAAAGGCTGTGGAGAGATTGGAACTCTCCTACACTGCCAGTGGGATCGTAAAATGATATAGACCTCTTTGGAACGTAATTTGCTACTTCGTTAAAAAGCTGAAAATAGTTACACCATTTGACCCAGTAATTCCACTACTCAGTATATATCCTGCAGGAACCAGGGCTGTCACATGAACAAATACATGCACATGAATGTTTATTGCAACACGGTCCACAATAGCAAAAAGAAGGAATCAGCTCAGATGCCCATCAACACGTGAGTGCATAAACAAACTATGGTACATATACTCAATGGAACAGTATGCAATGACAAAGATCAATGATGACTATAGGAATCATCTCATAATGTGGTTTCAATAGGAAGACATTATGCTGAGTGAAATCAGTCAGTGGCGGAAGGACAAATATTGTATGAGAACCCTACTATACGGACTTAAAAAATAGACTCTTGTACAGGAGAAAAGTCTCTTTGATGGCTGTAAGAGAGAAGGGAGGGAGCTGGCTGGTCATAGATTAGACAGTTGATACAAATTTGGTTGGATGAAAGCAGTGACAGCACACAGTAGAAAGATCAACTTAACTGGACTTCAACATGAGCTGAAAACTCTTCTAACCTTAACCCAATATTGAAAAGGTAGAGTAGCAGTGGTAGGGTCTGGGGACCATGGCCTCAAGGGACATCGAGGCTAATTGGCGTAACTAGCCTATTGCTAAGAGAGTCTTCTGCACCCCATGTTGATGAGTGGTGACTAGGGTCTTAAAACGTAGCAAGCTACCACCTGAGGTACACCAAATTGTCCCAACTTGTCAGGAACAGATGATCACCCAGCACAACAAAGGCACAAGGAAATAAGCTCTCAGGATACAGAGGACTCATGTGAATGAGTGACTGCATCAACACTTGGCCAGAAGAGCCACATGGTGCCCAGCCACCACCAAAGACAGCCGCAATTGAGCTCACACTGTGCAGTCCCTGTGGCAACACAAGAAAAAGAGATGTGCAGCTCAAGAACTCTGCTGCAAGACCGCAGTTGATGGTCTGATGTCTTGGAGGATCCCCTGGGAGTGTGGCTCTTTGACTTGCTGCCACCCTGGACAAGAAAAGACCACTTAGGTCAACTCTTCAGACAAAAATGGACTGGACCTGGGGACACAGTGTGACCACATGTTGAGTGTATTCTATGGTTCTATGTATCTATAGGATGCTGTCCTTCTGGTCTCTTTCTAGGTGGGAGAGAAGAGAGTGGAAATGAGGGGAAAGGAACTTTTTAAGAGGGCACCACAAATATAGAATGAAAAGGAGTAGAAGGAATTGCATGTAGTTGGGCAAGCAAAATTGATTTGGATTGCATACTTTCACTTAATCACAATTTTAAAAAAAACTGAATATCAAGTCTGAGACATATATGGAGCACAGAGGAATAATGTGCTGTCACCAGGCAGGGAGAGCAGTGGAAGCTGCATATAGGTGGGCATGTAAATGTACAGTGAGAGTGTACATTTTCTCTCAGTCATAGTAAAAAAAAAAAGTATATGATCTCAAACACAATTACCCTGCTTATCATATGTTAAATGTACATTAATCATTTAAAACACAGTATCTACATTTTTCAAGCTTAACTTTTTAAAAATAAAACATGTCTGCATTTGAATCCTTAAACCTGAATACAAATTACTGTGTATAAGCATGTTGTATCAGTACTGGGAGTAATTCTACTGTGGTAGGTAGTTAAACAGTCTAATGTGTAAGATTGCTGGTTCCCAAAATCTGTACCAGGCGTTTGTTTGTAAGTGCAGAAGATTTTATTGCTTCAACAGAAGTGAACTTCCAATTATTTCATTGTTACAAGATTAACACTTAAAGCATGTTCTATTTATTGACAATTCTAAGAAGATTTAATTTCATCTGTGACAGAATGATAACCATGTTAATGTCCTTATACAAATCCACTATTTCATTTGGAAATAAAAATTATTTTAACCTAAATTGATGTTATAAATATAGCTTTTATGTCTAAGCAACTAAAAACTAATGTGAGACAAGCACTTTAGTGGACTTTTATAAACATTTATTTGAAATCAATATAGTAATTAAAATGAGCTTACAAAAGTGGACATTAAAATCTAGGCAAAAACATAGAAAAAGGACAAACCAGGTAATAGTTCATATTTATGATAAGGTTTTATTAAGTATTGACCCTGCAGTTAAACATTCTATTACTCAGGATGATGAGAGTGATGGCTGTGATCTCTCCTGCTTCTCACTTACTTTTGGTCATTAAGCTTTAATGAAAATTCTATTTTTAACACAAACATACATCGTGATTATTTTTTAATTAAAAATAATAACAAAAAAAAGAAAAAAAACTACCACTGTCAGGTAAATTCCAGTTCAAAGTGATCCTCTAAGACAGAGTAGAACTGCCCCTATATGGCTTCCAAAGAGTGTCTGGTGATTGAACTGCTGACCATTTTTTTAGCAGCCAAAGCTCTTAACCATTATGCCACCAGAGTTTTGATTTTTCAATTACTGTTATGAAAATTAACTAAAATGTTATCTTGAATTATTCTCTGTCCATGCTTCTCAAGTTCAGAAGTTATGTTTATTTTGCTCAGCTGGGGAGACCCAAGTATCCCACACAGATGGCATCAATAGTATACAGAAAATAATTGTTGGGTGAGTGAATGTTTAAATGGTGTGTAAACATTAAGGCATGCTGCTATTAACTCTAAGGAGTGGAGTTCAATTATTTACTTAATTTTAGAAATCGTAATAAGTCCAGCAGTTAAGTCTGTGAACTTAATTGTTCAAAATTCTACTTCTTATTACTGAATATCACTATGGTCACCTTCAAAGTACACTCCTTGGGAAGCTATCCACTGACACTAGTGCCTAGTCCAATCTTCAGAGCAATTTTGAAACTCTTTCTGGAATGGCCATTGCATGCATTAGCATGGTGGCAATTCCTCAAACTTGATTGCATAGCTGTCTGTGAGGGAGTTTTTTAGCCAGGAAACCAACAGCTGTATTGGAACACCCTCTCTCTCACCTTATCTGGCTTCCAGTGACATTTTTAGTTTACCGAAAGATAAAGGAAATATTGAAAGGAAGATATTTTGATGGCATTCAGGACATCAAGGGTAATATGCCATCAGCTCTGATGGTCATTCCAGAAACAAAGTTCCAAAATCACTTTGAAGGGTAGACTAGGTGCTGGCATCAGTGCATAGTTTCTCAAGCAGAGTGCTTCAAAAGTGAACATAGTGATATTTAGCAATGAGGTATTTAGTACTTTTTCTGTGATTAGTTCTCGGACTTAGTTATCGGACCTGTATCTTGGTACATAATTTGATACTACAAGTTTTAAATCAATGCATTTGACTGGAAAAATCTGACTATAAAACCAGGAAAGAAAGAAAAAAACAAAAACAAGCCAGCAAGCAGACAAACAAAAACTTCAGGTGGCAGGGTCAAGATGGTGGACTAATCACACATCTCCTCCATTCTGTCTGAGAACTAAGGCTAGAGAAACAATTGACCAAGAAGAGTAGACATTCTGCAAGCTCCAAGATCAGGTAAAGGGTTGTGAGATTGGACTGGGGCAAAGAATTGGAAAATTACCTTTGTCAGAGGCAAGGCAGCAGTGCAAAGTGTTCTTGTTCTACTGGTGCAGCAGCTGAGAGGCTTACAGGTATGGATGCCAACTTTGTTAACTGGGAGACTGGCACTGAGACTGCTGAGCCTGAGAACCTAATGGAGCTGGCTGCCATGCTGAGCTGAAGCACCAAAGTAGAAGGCATTTTTTACAGCAGGGAGGCTATACTTAAGACAGTCACATCGAGAGAACCCAGTGGCAGCTGCCAGCCAAGGGAACCAGTGTGCATCCCCCCCTTCTCTAAGCTATGACATACATTCTGCTAGTCCAGTGCAGGAAAGGTGGTTCAGGCAGGATGCCATCTCAGTCAGCTGAAAGGTGGACTAAGCCATGTCTGAGGGCTTAGTTAGGTATTACTGGAAGTTTGACTGGACAGTGCCTCTCTCAGCAGAAAAGCTGTTTTTAAGACAGTTGTACCTAAAGAATACAGTGGTGGCTAGCAACCAAGTGTGGTGTTTCCCTCACCCCTCTCTTGAGCCACATCATAATGTCTGTGGAGGCAGCCCCTGAGAGTCTCCACAGTTAGATCACCTTCTTTGTCAGCTAGGAGGTGGGGCCTCTCACCCCTGAGGGCATGACTGATACTGGCTGCCGTTGGAGAGAGTTTCGCTCAGCAGAAAAATAGTTCTTAAGAAATTTGCATCTTGTGGCCTAGTGTGGCAGCATCATTTTCCCCTCCCCTCACTAAACCATGCCATAGCATCGCTGATGGGCCCAAGAGAATCCATAAGTAGGTCACCATCTTTGTCGGCCAAGAAATGGGGTCTGCCTCCCCTGAGATACCAACCAGCTGGGTCCAGCCATCAAGTTGAGCGATATCACTGGGCTGGGCAGTGTCTCTCTTACCAGAGAAGGTGTAGTTAAGACAGCTGCATCTAGAGAATGCAGTGACAGCTGGCAGCCAAGTCTAGCAATGTTCTTACTCACTCCCTTCTTAGAGCTATGCCATACCTTCTGTTGGTGTAATACTAAAGAAGCTGGCAGCTTTCTGATGACATGAACACAACAATCAAGATCTAACCATTTAAAGAAGCAGATCATCATGGCTCTGGAAAACATCCAAAATAAAGAATCCCAAAACTTCCCACATGTGGAAGACTTCTTGAAGTTATTGGAGATAGAAATGTATAGAGCCTTCTAGATCTTAGGATGGAAATTAAACAAAGTGCGGTAGAACAAAACAAAAAAATTAAACAAGCCATATGAATTCCTAGAACTACAAAACTCTGAAATTGAGCAGATATGTAATAAAATTACAGAGTTAGGCAATTTAACAGAAAGCCGAAGAGCAGGATTGAGGAAATGGAACACAGAATTAGTGAGACTGAAGATAAAGCAAATGACACCAGCATTGATGAGGAGAAATCAGATAAAAGAATCAATAAACATGAGGAGGCATTAAGAATCATGTAGGACTCTATCAAGAGGAACAAATGACATGTAACTGGAGTTCCAGAACAGGGATAGATAGCAGTAAATACAAAGAGAATTGTTGAAGAGTTATGCTGGCAGAAAACTTCACTGTTCTTATGAAAGAAGAGAACATAGCTATTAAAGATGTTCATCAGGCAGAGTCAAGATGGTGGACTAAGCACACATCTCCTTATATCCCTCTGGAAACCAAGATCTGAACTGATAATCAAACAGAGCCTTCTGATCACCTAATCAGCCTCAGGACACGGCACAGGGCTGTTAATGGCGACTTCATACAACTGAGCGAAAAACCTCTCTTTCGCTGACTCCTCCTCCTGGCTAGCCCTGGCTCTCACGGATTGAAGGTAAACGCACCATTTTGATTTTTTTTTTCTCTGTCTTGGCTGGCAGGCAGAGCTGGGTCTCGCCTAGTGGCTAGACTCAGACATGCTGCTGGGGGGATAGGCAGGTGAAATTCCCGTATTTTGAGAGCCAGGCTTAGGACTCTGTTAATCTAGACACTTTGAGCCTTTCCTTTTATATCTGCCTCAGTGGGGTTTATACGGAATTTTGTAGTAAGTGTGTGGGACACCATGTTGGTACTGAGATTTTAGCGGGACCTAATTCTTAGCCTGGGAGCCAGCTCCTGCAAATAGGACAGCGCTTCTCCTACATAAAAGCAGTAATTTACCGAAGGCCACCTATGTTGGGAGCCCTGCAACAGAAGCAGAGGAATTACCAGCTCTTGGCACTGTTAGCCCTTCTATCTGCTGCCTGTGTGGGGGATGCCATCTTGGATATGGTGGCCACAGCTGGACCTAATTCTTAGCTTGGGAGCCAGAGCCGGCCCACAAGACAGCGCTTTACTATCACAAAAGCGGTACTTGATGCAGTGTCGCCTAAGGCTAGGCCCTGTCAGCAGAGGCCAACAGGGCAGTAGCATTGCTGTATTCTAAACTAGTTTGTTATCATCTGGGGTTGGGTATAGTGGCGCTTACTTTGTCAGTTGAGAAGAGGGACCTCTACACCTGAAAACCTAACTGACTTATGAAGTGGTCAGATACCTTTTGCTTTACATTTTAAGACAGCCTAGAGAAACATTTGCAATCCATCCTCACAGTACCTCTTCCAGCCTCTACATACTCACATGGGACCCAAAAAGCAACAGACAATTGTGGCATACAAGAAATCACCCATGGCTTCAGAAAGCTCCCAAACAAAGCAACGAAGGAGTTTTCCAGATGAAAAAACTTTTATGAAAGCATCAGGAAGTGAATACAAATTGATTATAAACAGAGCCCTTCTAGATCTTTTACAAAATGCAACAGAACAAAAGGAAAAATTAAGCAAGCTGTTTGATCTGATGGAACACCAGTATCCTGAAATCCAACAGATCAAGAACAAAATCAAAGAAATAGAAACTTCCATGCAAAGCCAAGAAAACAGAATGGAACAAATAGAAAAAAGAATTTCTGACTTGGAAGAAAGAGCTACTGATGCCAGTGTCTATGAGAAGAAATCAGAAAAAAGAAACAAGAAAAATGAAGAAACATTAAGAAGCGTGTGGGACTCTATTAACAGCAACAAACTTCAATTAATTGGAGTCCCTGAACAGGATAAGACATATGAGTTCACAGAGAGTATCATTGCTGAGCTGCTGAAAGAAAACTTCCCAGAAATCATGAAGAAACAGAATATAGACATCTCAGATGCATATCATATGCCACCCAATATAGATCTCAAAAGAAAGACTCCAAGACATATTATAATCAAGCTTAACAAAATGAAACATAAGCAGCAACTCTTAAAGGCAGCAAGACTCAAAGCAAAGATAACATTCAGAGGGAAACCCTGTAAGCTCTCGTCAGATTTCTCAGCAGAAACCATGCTGGCATGGAGACAGTAACATGACACATTCAAAGCCTTGAAGGAGAAGAAATTCCAACCAAGAATTATATATCCTGCAAAACTATTTTTCAAATATGAAAATGAAATTAAGACATTCCCCAATTAACAGAAACTCAGAGACTTCGTAAAAACCAAACCCAATCTACAAGAAATACTGAAAGAAGTTCTTGACTCTGGCTTAGAATAACAAAACCACTAATTTTATATTTCAGAACAACACACTACTCAATACTCTACTCATTTAGGGAAGGCTCCAAAGTCAATCACAGCTTTGGTACGGAAAGAAGCAACCCAGTTATCATCATGAAAACTATGGTATCATCATAATAAAAAGAGGAATGTACTACAGTTCTTATAGTCCTTCCAGATGGAGAGGAAGATGACAAGACTGGTAGTAATTAAAATTAGGTTTCTATATAGTTTATTACGGAAGATCATAGGGGCAGCTATAAGCACAACAAAGATGTATCATACCATTTCAAGAAATGTAGCACACGAGTCTCAACAACTACAAAACCAGCTCTGAAAAAGGTGAAAAATCAACTCACAAAAAAGAATGTCCCAGAACAGACTAATAAGAACAACAGAGAAAACATCAACATAAAAATAAACATATCAAAATGGCAGCAGTGAACACATACCTATCAATAATTTCATTGAATGTGAATGGACTGAATGCTCCAGTAAAGAGACATCGAGTGTCATCTTGGATCAAAAGATATGACCCATCCGTATGTTGTCTACAAGAAACTCACTTGAGACCTAAAGATAGGAACAAACTGAAAATTAAAGGTTGGAAGAATATATATCAAGCTAACAATGAACAAAGAAGAGCAGGGGTGGCAATTCTAATCTCAGACAAAATCAATTTTAAAGTCAAATCCACCATCACGGACAAAGATGGACACTATTTATTGCTGAAAGGTTCAGTACACAAGCAAGACTTAACTGTATTAAATATTTATGCACCTAATATCAGAGCACATAAATACATCAAAGAAACACTGACTACTCTCAAAAGAGAGTTAGATGACTCCACAATAATAGTGGGAGACTTTAACACTCCACTCTCATTACTAGACAGATCATCTAGAAAAAAGCTCAGTAAAGATACAGAAGACCTCAGTGACACAATTAACCAACTAAACCTCATTGATATATACAGAACTTTCCACCCTTCAGCAGACAACAATATCTTCTTCTCCAGTGCACATGGAACATTCACCAGAATTGGCCATGTGATAGGCCATAATGCAATGCTCAACAAAATCCAAACCACTGAATTACTGCAAAGCATCTTCTCAGATCATAAAGCCATAAAAGTGGAAATCAATAGCAGAAAAAAACATAGATAGAAAGTGGAACTCTTGGAAACTGAACAACATCTTGATTAAAAAAACATGAGTTATAGAGGACATCAAGGATGAAATAATGAAATGCATGGATTCCAATGAGAACGAAAACATTTCCTAGCAGAACCTATGGGATACAGCCAAAGCAGTGCTCAGAGGTCTGTTTATCTCCATAAATGCACACATCTGCATGGAAGAAAGAAATGAAATCAAGGAACTAACCCTACAGTTTGTACAAATAGAAAGAGAACAACAGAGGAACCCCTCAGGCACCAGAAGAAACAAGATCATAAAGATCAGAGCAGAGCTAAATGAATTAGAGAATAGAAAAAAAATTGAAAAAATTGAAAAGACCAAAAGCTGGTTTTTTGAAAAGATCAACAAAATTGACAAACCACTGGCTAAACTTACTAAAGAAAAGCAGGAAAGGAAACAAATAACCCACATTAGAAATGAGAGGGGAGTTGTCACCACAGATGCAACAGAAATCAAAATTATCATAACAGAATACTATGAAAGACTGTACTCTAACAAATTTGAAAACCTAGGGGAAATGGACCAATTCCTTGACTCATACCACCTACCCAAATTATCACAACGTGAAGCAGAACAACTTAATAAACCCATGACAAAGGAAGAGATTGAAAATGGCATCAAAACACTGTTAACCAGAACAAGTCCAGGCACAGATGACTTCACGGCAGAATTCTACCAAGCATTTAGAGAAGAGTTATCTGTAATACTACTGAGACTATTTCACATTATAGAAAGGGATGGAGTACTCCCAAACTCATTCTATGAAGCCAGCATAACCCTGATAGCAAAGCCAGGGAAAGACCCAACAAAGAAAGAGAACTACAGACCGATATCACTCATGAATCTAGATGCAAAAATCTTCAACAAAATTCTTGCCAGTAGAATACAACAACATATCAAGAAACTAATCCATCATGACCAAGTGGGATTCATACCAGGGATGCAAGGCTGGTTCAACATCAGAAAAACAATCAATGTGATTAACCACATAAATAACACAAAAGACAAGGATCACCTAATTTTGTCCATTGATGCAGAAAAGGCATTTGATAAAGTCCAACACCCATTCATGCTAAAAACTCCTAGCAAAATGGGCATAGACAGTAAATTCCTCAACACAACAAGGGCCATTTATACAAAGGCAATTGCCCACATCATCCTGAATGGAGAGAGACTGAAAGACTTTCCCTTGAGATCAGGAACCAGACAAGTATACCCACTCTCACCTCTCCTATTCAAGATTGTGGTAGAAGTTCTAGCCAGAGTAATGAGACAAGACCAAGAAATAAAGGGCATCTACATAGGCAAAGAGTAAGTTAAAATCTCCCTGTTTGCAGATGATTGTATATGCAGAGAACCACAAGGAATCTATAATTAAACTTCTCAAATTGATAGAAGAGTTCAGCAAAGTCTCAGGATACAAGGTAAACATAAGTAAATCAGTAGGATTCCTTTATACCAACAACGAGACTGTCAAGAAGAAATTATCAAATCAATACCATTTACGATAGCCGTTAAGAAGATAAAGTACCTAGGAATTAATCTAACCAGAGAAATAACAGACCTTTACAAAGAGAACTATAAGCCCTTACTACAAGAAACTAAGGGAGACTTAGATAAATGGAAAAACCTACCCTGCTCATGGATAGGAAGACTTAACATTGTGAAAATGTCTATTTTACCCAAAGCAATTTATTTATATAACACAATCCCAATACAAGTTGCAGCGTCATTTTTTAATGAGATTGAGAAACAAATCACCAATTTTGTTTGGAAAGGGAAGAAGCCCCGGATAAGCAAGGTACTAGTAAAGAAGACGAACACACTAGGAGGCCTCTCATTACCCCACCTTAGAATCTATTACACTGTCATGGTAGTCAAAACAGCCTGGTACTTGGACAAGAACAGACAGATGGATCAACATAATTGAGACCCCAGATATGACACCATCTGCCTATGAACAGTTGATATTCGACAAAGGCCCTAAGACATTAAACTGGGTTAAAAACAGTCTCTTCAACAAATGGTGCTGGCAAAATTGGTTATCCATCTGCAATAAACTGAATCAAGATCCATATCTTACACCGCATACAAAAACCAATTCCAGCTGGATAAAAAACCTAAATATCAAACCTAAAACAATAAAGCTCATCCAAGAAAAGGTAGGAACAACAATGGAAGTTTTAATACACAATGAGGACAGACTCCAAAGTCTGTGAAAGAAACCACAATCAACAGAAGAGAAAATAGATACATGGGAACTATTAAGAATCAAACACTTTTGCTCATCCAAAGACTTTATTAATAGAATTAAAAGAACACCCACAGAATGGGAAAAAATATTTGGCAACCCTATGTCAGACTGACGCCTGATCTCCATAATCTATAAGATAACTGCAAAATATCAATAAGAAGAAGATAAACCATCCAATTAAGAGATGGGCAAAGGAGATGGACAGACGTTTCACTAAAGAGGATATCCAGGCAGCCAAAAAAACACATGCGGACATGTTCACAATGTTTAGTTATTAAAGAAATTCAGATCAAGACGACAGTGAGATACCATCTCACCCCAACAAGATTGGCCATGATCCAGAAAACACAAAACAAAAATGCTGGAGAGGCTGTGGAGAAAGTGGAACCCTCCTACACTGTTGGTGGAGTTGCAAAATTGTCCAGCCTCTTTGGAAAGCAATCTGGTGCTTCTTTAAAAAAATGGATATCGATACACCACTTGAGCCAGTAATTCCATTACTTGGAATATATCCTACAGAATCAAGGCCTTTCACACCAATGGGCACATGCACCAGAATGTTTATCGCAGCACAGTCCACGGTAGCAAAAAGATGGAATCAACCCAAATGCCCAACAGAAGAATGGATAGGTAAACTATGGTACACATACTCAATGGAGCGCTACGCAATGATAAAGAATAACGATGATTCCAGGAAACATCTCCTAACCTGGTTTCAACTGGAAGACATTATGTTGAGTAAAAGTAGTCGGCTACAAAAGGAGAAATATTGTATGAGACCTCTACGATAAGATCTCAGAAAGAGACTTGTGTATAGAAGAAAAGACTCTTTGACAGCTGCAAGGGAGCGGAGGGAGGGAAGGTGAGGGAGGGAAGGTTTTGTTTAGATAGTTGCTAGAAATCTGGTTGGGAGAAAGCGATGATAGCACACATTTGAAACAAGAACAACATTAAGTGGACTTCAGCATAACTTGAGTACTCCTTGCATCTTAACCCAATATTGCAAGGATGGAGTAGCTGGGGCAGGGGGCAGGGGACCATGCTCTTAGGTGAAATTGAGGCCAGTTGGCACAACTAGCATTTAGCTAAGAGAACTCTCTGCACCCCACATTGGTGAGTGGCATCTGGGGTTTTAAAAGCTGCCAAGCTGCCATCTGAGGGCACAGCAAATGGTCCCAACTCAGCAGGAACGGATGCTCACTGAGGACCAAAATGACATGCAGTAAAGACAACTTAGAAGACAGAGGGACCCACAAGAGTGGGTGTCTACATCGACTTGGGACCGGAAGAACCTGATGGTGCCCGGCCACCACCAGTGATAGCCAAGATGGAGCTCACAGAGAGGAGTCTCACTGACAACAGAAGAATAAAAAGGGGTGCATCCTGAGATCTCCATTAAAGGACCTCAATTGATGGTACAGCGGTTTCAGGGTTCCCCTGAGAGCACGGCCCCCGGTCCTGATGCTGCCCTTACCTATAAATTATAACGAAGGTCCACTCTTTGGACAGGAATGGAGTGGACTCGGCAATGTAGAGTGACCATATATTGGATGCACTTTATGGTTCTATACATCTATAGGATATCATCTTGCTGACCTCTGGCTGGAGGAAGGAGAGTGGGTGGAGAGGAGGGGAAAGGAGGCTGTTGGGAGGATGAGGCGTGTATGGAGCAAATAGGAATAGTGTGCTGTCACTGGAGAGGGATAGCAGTGGAAGCTGCATATAGGTGAGCATGTAAATTTATACGGGAATGTACATTTTCACTCAATCATGTTAAATAAAAAATAAAAAGATGCTAATCAAATTCCATAAAAGGTAGACCTGAAAAGAAAGATATCAAAACATATTATAACCAAGCTTAACAAAATGAAACTTAAGGAGAGACTCCTAGAGCCAGCTTGGTTTAAACAAAAACTAACATGCAAAGGGAAACCTTCTAAAATATCCTCTGACTTTTAAGCCAAAATCCTGTTGGCAAGCAGACAATGGCATGATACACACAAAGCCTTGAAGGAACAAATTTCCAACCAAGAACTGTATATTCTGCAAAACTGCCTTTCAAATACGGTGGTAAAATTAAGACATTTTCAGACAAACAGACGCTTAGAGACTTCGCAATAACTAAACCAAAGTTACAAGGGATAGAAGAAAGAAGTCATTGATTAGAAAAGATAACACCAGATGTATAACCAAGGATGCAAAGTAGGACACATGATCCAGAATCCTAATTCATTAGGGAATGCATGAATCTCAATTAAAGCTAAAAATACTAAAATTGAGGAAGCAGAGAGTTCTACATGTGAACTATGACAGCATGGCACTATAAAGAGGGAAATATTACAGTAATCATAGCCCTTTCAGATGGAGAGGAAGTTAAAAAGATATACAGAATAGAAAGACTTGTTTCAGCCTAGAAAGTTAAGGAGGAACAAAGGAGTAGGGCAAGACAAACTAATGATACTACTTATCCAAAAAAAAAAAAAAAAACACAATGCAGAAGTCTCAACAGACACAAAACCAGCATTCAAAAGGATGAAAAGAAAAGCCATGGAGAAAATTGACCCAGAACTGAACATTAAATGGTAAAGAAAATGTCAACTCAAAAACTAAGGCACCAAAATGCTAACACTAAATATCTATCTATCAATAATTATACTGAATGTAAATGGACTGAATGCCCCAATAAGGAGATGGAGAGTAACAGTCTGGATCAAAAAACACAATCCTTCTATATGCTGCTTATGACGAACATACTTTAGACTCAAAGATATGAACAAATTGAAAATCAAAGAATAGAAAAATATATACCAACACACAAAGAAGAGCAAGAGTGGCAATACTAATCTCAGGTAAAGTGGATTTTAAAGTAAAATCCTTCATCATGGACAAGGATGGGCACTATTTATTGCTTAAAGTTTTAATACATAAGGAGGACATAACATTACTAATTTCTTATGCATACAATATCACAGCATCTAAATACATTGAACAAATGACAACATTGAAAATGAGATAGATTACTCCACAATAACAGTAGGAGATTTCAACAGTCTGCTTTCAATAAAGGACAGATCTCAAGAAAACAGCTCAATAAAGATACAGAAGATCTTCTTAAGACAATCAACCAACTCACCCTCATAGACGTATACAGAACTTTTAACTCAACAACAAACTAATACACCTTCTTTTCCAATGCATATGGAACATTCTCCAGAATCTATGACGTATGAGCCCATAAAGCAAGTCTCAACAAAATCCAAACCACTGAATTATTGTGAAGCATCTTCTCAGACCATAAAACCATAAAAGTTGACATCAATAACATAAAAAATATAAGCAGAAATTCAAACTCTTTGAATAACACCTTGCTCAAAAAATTGGTGGGTTACAGAAGAAACCAAAGATAAAAGAAAGAACTCATGGAATCAAATGAGAATGAAAACATATCCTACCAGAATCTATGAGATCCAGCAAAAGCAGTGCTCAGAGGTCAATTTCTCTCTATTAATGCACATATCCAGAATGAAGAAAGGGCCTAAACTGAAGAATTAACCCTACAACTTGAACAAAAGAACCCCTCAGACACCAGGAGAAAACAGATGATAAAGATTAGAGCAAAACTAAATGAATTCAAGAAAAGAAAAAATAGTAAAACCAAAAGCTGGTTCTTCGAAAAGATCAATAAAATTATAAACTATTGGCAAAACTCACGAAAGAAAACAAGAGAGGAAATAAATGACCAGAATAAGAACCAGAATCTGAGATGCCAGAACAGACCCAACCAATATTAAAAGTATCATAACAGAACACCATGAAAAACTGTACTCTAACAGATTTGAAAACCTATAAAATGAACAAATTTCTAGGTTAGCATCACCTACAAAAAATTATCAAAAGGAGAAATAGAACAAATTAACAATGCCATCACAAAAGAAGAGATTGAAAAAAATAATAATTATCAACCAAAAAAAGTCCTGGCCCAGACAGCTTCACCAGAGAATTCCAGCAAATGTTAGAGAGGAGTTAATTCCAGTACTACTGAAGCTCTTCTACAACCTGCAAAAGGACACAACATTTCCAAATTCATTCCATGAAGCTACATAACCCTGATACCAAAGCTGAATAAAGACTCCACAAAAAAGAAAATTACACACCAATATCACTCATGAATCTACAAGCAAAAATTTTCAACAACATCCTTGCCAACAGAATTCAACAGCATATCAAAAAAAAAAAAAAAAATTATGACCAAGTAGGATTCTTACTAGGGGTACAGAGTTGGTTCAACATCAGAAAAACAATTAATGTGATTAACCACATAACTAACGCAAAGGATAAGAGTCACTTGATTCTGTCAACTGATGCATAAAATGCATTTGACAAAATCAAACACCCATTCACATTAAAAACTCTCAGCAAAATAGAAATAGAAGGAAAATTCCTCAATGCAATAAGGAGCATCTACGAAAGCCATTGGCCAACTTCATCCTGAATGGAGAGAGACTGAAAGAATTCCCCCAAGAGCAGTAACTAGACAAGGATGCCCACAGTCACCACTTCTATTCAACATTATGCTAGGGGTTCCAGTCAGACCTGTTGAACCAGACAAAGAAATAAAGGGAATCCACACTGGTAAATAAGAAGAAAAAGTATCCCTGTTTGCAGGTGATATGATCGTATACACAGGAAATTCCAAAGAATTCATAAACTACTAGAACAGGAGAATTCAGCAAAGTAGCAGGATATAAAATAAACATAAATAAATCAGTGGATTCCTTTACACCAACAAAAAGATTACCAAAGAGGAAATGACCAAAGCAATACCATTTCCAATAGTCCCCAAGAAGATAAAATACCACCTAGGAATAAATCTAGCAGAGATGTACGAGACCTATACAGAGAAAATTACAAGACACTACTGTAAGAAACTGAAAGAGACTTACGTACGTGGAGAAATCTACCTTGCTCATGGACGGGAAAACCTAACGTGTGAAAATGTCTATCTTACAGAAAGTGATCTACATGCACAATGCAATCTCAATACAAATTTCAACATCATTTTTTAATAAGATGGAGAAGCAAATCACCAACATTGTTTGGAAGTGGAAGAAGCCCTGGCTGAGTAAGACACTACTGAAGAAGAAGAACTCAGTGGGAGACCTCATACTACCCAACCTTAGACTCTATTACACTGTCATGGTAGTCAGAACAGCCTGGTACTGGTACAAAAACAGATACGGAGACCAATGGAACACAATAGAGTATTCAGAAATACAACCATTCTCCTGTGAACAGTTCATGTTTGACAAATGCCTAAGATTGTAAACTGTGGTAAAAACAGTTTCTTTAACAAATAGTGTTGGCAAAATTTGATAAGCATCTGCAAAAAGCTGAAAAAAGACCCATATTTTGCATCTTACACAACAACTAACTCAAAATGCATCAAAGAACTAAATATTAAGCCTAAAATGGTAACAACCATGTAAGAAAAAAAGGGACAACAATGGAAGTTCTAATTCATGGCTTAAACAGACTACAAAATCTTACTAACAGTGCACAAAAAATAGAAAAGAAAATAGATAAAGGGTAATTACTAAAAATCAAACACTTATGGTCATCCTAAGATGAGCATAGAGAGTTAAAATATTATGCAACTACATAGCAGCTTGAAGTCTAATTTCCTTTATCTACATGATACTGCCAAATATCAACAAAAAAAAAGACAAATAACCCAATTAAACAATGGACAAAAGACATGGACAGACACTTCACTAAAGGAGACAGTCAGGCAGCCAAAAGACATAAGAGGAATGCTTATGATCATTTGTTAGTAGAGATATCCAAATCAAAACTACAGTGAGATATCATCTCACCCCAATGAGTTTGTCAGTAAATCGAAAAAAAAAAAAAAAAAAAAAACGGCAAATGCTGGAGAGGGGTGATGTGGAGAGATTGGAACTCTCCCGTGCTACTGGTAAGAATGCAAGATGGTACAGTCTCACTGCAGTGCAGTTTGACACTTTCTTAAAAAGCTAGTTACAGAAATACCATATGATCCAGCAATCTCACTGCTATGAACATATCCTACAGGTATAAGGATACTATGTGAACAGATACATGCACCTGAATGTTCACTGCAGCTCAGATCACGATAGCAGAAAGATGAAATCAATCTAGGTGCCTTTCAACAGATAATGGATAAACAAACTGTGGTATATATACACAATGAATCACTATCCAATGGTAAAAAACAATGATGACTTTAAGAAACATTTTATAATCTAAGATCAACAAGAAGACATTATACCATGTGAAATCAGTCAGCTGTAAAAGGTCAAGTATTGTATGAGGACTCCATTAGTATAATGATTTAAAAAAGGACTTATGTACAGAAAAAGAAGATTCCTTGGTGGCCACAAAGTTGGTGACAAAGGGGGTGGGTTGATCATAGATTAGATGGTTGACAGGAATTCAGTTAGGTGAAGAGTGTGACTCATTAGAAGGCAGTTCGGCTCAACTGGACTATACCATAGACTAAAAGCTTTTTCTAAATTCAACCGAGCATTTCAAAGGATGGGTAGCAGGGCTGTGGGTTTGAGGACTGTGTTTTCAGGGGACATTTAGGTCAATTGGCATAACTAGTCTTTTGTTAGGACAGTCTTCTGAGCCCCATATTGGTGAGTGACATCTGGGGTCTTAAAAGTCAGCAATCCGCCATCTGAGGAACATCAACTGATCCCAGTCCACCTGGGACTGATACTAACTGAGACATAAGGAAAAATGAGCCCAGGAGACAGAAGGGCCCACATCATTAAGAAACTAAATCAGCATGATACCAGATAATCAGACGGTGACTGGCCACCATCGAAGACAGCCTTGATAGGGGACACAATGTACAATTCCTAATGTAACATGAGAAAAAGACATGTGTAGATCAAAAACTCTACTAAACATCAGAATTGATGGTTCAACAACCTGGAGGATCCTTGGGAACATGGCACCTAGACTTGCTGCTGGTCCTGACCTGAAACCAGTACCAAGGTCAACACTTCAGACTAAGAATGGCCTGGACTCAGGGACGCAAAGTGAACATGCGGTGTGTGTACCTTATGGTTTTACATATTTATAGAAGGCTGTCCTACGGGTTTCTTTCTAGAAGGGAGAGAAGAGGGTGGAAAGGAGGGAACAGGAATTAGGTAGGTGGCTACTAGTAGTAAAGAGTGGAAAAGAGGAGTGTGCTGTCACAGGGTGGGGACAACAGATAGAGTTGTAGAGAGGCGGGCATGCAAAATTGACTTGTTGTATACCTTTCACTTAGTCATAATTTAAAAAAATGAATAAGATGGTTCACATATATTAACAAATATTTAGTACTATAAATATCGATATGAAGAAAACAAAACTGCCCGTAACTGGACAAATAAATAACATCATGATAAATGGAAACGAGCTTGAAGCCATCAAGGATTTCAGTTTACTTGGATCCACAATCACACCCTTGGAAGCAGCAGACGAGAAATCAAAAGATACTTTGGTCTTAACCCAATATTGCAAGGACAGAGTAGCTGGGTCATGGGGGCAGGGACCAAGTTCTCAGGAAAAATCAAGGCTAATTGTCACAACTAGCGTTTTGTTAAAAGGGATCTCTGCAACACACATTGGTGAGTGGTGTCTGTGGTCTTAAAAGCTGCCAAGCTCCCATCTGAGGGTACAGCAAATGGTCCCAACTCAGCAGGAACAGATGATCATTGAGGACCAAATTGACAGGGGGGAAAGAGAACCCAGAAGACAGAGAGATCCACATTGATTAGTGACCAGAATAACTGGATGGTGCCCAGCCACCACCAGTGATAGCTGTGATGGAGCTCACATAGTTGAGTCTCACTGGCAACACAAGAATAAAAAGGGGTGCACCCTGAGATCTCCACTAAAAGATCACAACTGATTGTCCAGGGGCTTCCAAGTCCCCTGGGAGCATGGCCCCTGTCCCTGATGCTGCCCCTGCCCATAAATCATAATGAATGTTCACTCTTCAGTCAGGAATGGATTAGACCTGGTGACACAGAGTGACCATATCTTGGGCACCCTTTATAGTTCTATGCATGGATAGGGTATCATCCTGCTTACCTCTTACTGGAGGAAGGGAAGTGGGTGGAGAGGTGGGGATAGGAGACTGTTGGGAAGATGGGACATGTATGGAGCAGAGAGGAAGAGTGTGCTGTCACCACGCAAGGAGAGCAGTGGAAGCTGTGTATAGGTGGGCATGCAAATTTATATGGGAATTTACATTTTCATTCAACCATTAAAAAAAAAGATGCATTGGACTAGGAAAATATGCTGCCAAATATGTCTTTAACATGTTGCAAAGCAAATATGTCACCTTGAAGACTAAGGTGAATCTGACCCAAGTCATGATGTTTTCATTTGCCTCACAAGAATATGAAAGCTGGACGATGAGTGAAGAAGACTGAAGAGGCACCGACACTACAGTGCTAGTGAAGAACATCGAATACACCACGGCCAAGAAACAGAATCAAGAAATCTCTCTTGGAAGAAGTACAACTAGAATGCTTTTACAAAGCAAAGAAGGCAAGACAATGTCTCACATTCCTTGGACATAATGCCCATGGAGAAGGGCATTATGCTTAGTACACTAAAGGGTAAGTGAAGAAGAGAAAGATCCTCAATGAACTGGACTGACACAGTGACTGTAACATTGGATCAAGCACAGAGGTGCTATGACAGCATCTAATAACAACAGTGCTATAAGCAATTTTACAAATGACTCAGGCCAAGCCCTTTATTTTGGAGATAAAGTATGTTTATGAATTAATTTAAGGGTACTAATTTCACATGTAGATCTTAAGAAAGGATGTGACTCCCAGACCTGAGTAGAACAGATTCATACAATGTATCTCTAGGGAGCCAAGGTACATATACTGTTCAGTCTACTTAAGTGAACCATCTGCTAACTGCCACTGGCAAAGTTGGTAAGAATTCAAATGTGTTTATAATTTGTTAGACACAGGTTATGGAAAGATTCCTGGAGCAGAAGATAAAAGACCTAATTTAGCATTCGTCTGTTCACCAAAAGGTCGGTGGTTCAAACCCACCAATGGTTCCAGAGAAGAGGAGACCTGGTGATCTGTTCTCAAAAAGACTATAGCCTAGGAAACCCTATGAGGTCATTCTATTCTGTCCTATAGGGTTGCTATGACAAGGAGTTTGTCACTTTGGATGTGCTGTGTAATACGTTAAACTGTGTTAGAAAATTGCCAGTACTCCCTTCTAATATCGACTTTGCATGGCTTGTTATGCCCGTATCACATCATACATAGGTGTGGTACTCTCACTTAGAAAATACACAAGGGCACAGACTGTAAATGTTACATGATGCCGCATCTAACAGCTGTTCCACTTTAACGTTTACTTTTAAAGGGAGTACTATAGCAAAAGCTCTACATTATTGTGTGTTGTTAGAATTTATTTTTACCACTGTATAAAAGAAACCTGGGTTGTGTAGTGGCTAAGCACTACAGCTGACAACCGAAAGACGGGCAGTTCGCATCCTTCAGGCGTTCCTTTGAAACTCTGTGGGACAGTTCTGCTCTGACCTACAGGGTTTTTGTGAGTCAGAATCGACTTGATGGCAGTGTGTTTTGTTTATATGTGATAAAAACCTTGCAACTAACAAAAGAAACTCTTTATGGCTCTTCTGAAAGAACAAAAGTGAAATAAGAAAGTCTAACATAATTATGAATTTTTCTATGGTCTAATGAAAGAAGGGGGTCACAAAATGACCAAGAGCGTCTTTTCTTCACACAGAATCTCATTTCTTGGTAGATCTAAATTTACCTTTTTGAATCAATGACAATGGAAAAAACACAAAACAAAGCCCTCACTCAAAGAATTGTTGCTCTGAGGCCACTAAGGTTTTCCATTACTACTCAAGTTACTGTATTACTAGAAATTTTTTTTTTTTTGGTACTACTTTGTATAGTATTAGAATACTGTACTAGGAAAATGTTGTCTGAGTTAGTAAGAAAACTTTTTTCTTCATTTCCTTTTGGAATAATTAGGAATGCTTTTTTTTCCTTGAGGTTCCTAGTGCTTCTTACAGGTGGTCATTTTTTATTATAATTGCATTATTTACAATTGTCTGTTAGAGCCGCACTGTCTCAAATTCATTCACCATCAGTTTCTTTGGAGATTAAGAATTGTATTCCCAAGGCTGTATAGGAAGAATTTTCATGTATTTCGTTCCCTTTATTGCTCTTTCAACATATGTTAACATGTCATGAACTATACAAAACACTATAAAGTAAAAATGATAGAATAAAACTACTATTCTTGACTCTATCACTGAATGATATTGAAAATGTATAGCAGTCAGAAATGGTATAGTCATTTACTCTTATTATGATGGAAGAGCTCTATGTGGTTTGAGAATGTTGAGGATGAAAACTTTTTATTTTTATTTTTTTAATATGAAAAACTTAAAAAAGTGCCTACATTTTGGAAATCTTCCTTCTGGAGATTTTTAGAAACCTAGAAGATGGTCACATGATCTCTAAAATTTCCTTTCTCTTTTTTCCTCCTCTCTCTCAATGTCTATCCTTCGTCCACCAACTCTTCTAAAAGCTCTTTATGCCCTCTCTTTCCAAAGCTCCCCAAGATGATCACCACCACATAACACACATAGAGTTTGCTACACTGGTAGTTTTCTTTCTATTAACTCTTTTGGCTATACTCGTCTCCCTGTTCAGGGAGATGTTTACCTTGATCTGCCTGCTAATATCATAGGAACCACAAGGGTAGTGGGTAACCAGGTTTGTTTTCTATCTGGAAGCAAGAAAGCTGAAAGTGTGAATACTCAAGAGCTAACACATCTGAGAAAATATTTATTTGACTAGTTTTTCTTTAATATGCTTCATTGAAGATCAGAGTTTTGATTTCTTCTTTGCAACATTTTCTAGTTATGTTAACATTATTTGAAAGGTACAGACTGATTTCAGGAAACCACTACCCCTTTAATCAATGAACTTCATTGCTAATACATCAAATGCTGTAGAAAAACTCACAGCATGGTTAGACTTTCCTGCACTTCACTGGATGTAATTAAGGTTTGCTTCTATTTGTTGCTTATTAAGCCATAGAATTCTAAATGATTACTTTGAACCTTTTTCACTTGGTGTTCATAGTTGAACAAAAATTCATTTGAACTTTCTATCACAAGAACATCTTCTTTCATATTTCAGAAATTGTATTTTTAGATAAACCTCAGTTTGAGATAAAAAGAATACAAGTTCTGAAGCAAAATGAAATAAGGCAGAAACTTGACAAACGTAAGAGTGAGAGGTTGTACATAGATGATGCTAGGCAGGCCATCTCCAAGGAGATGGACAGATACTAGAGCTTATGGTACATCTTGCCTTATGGAAATATATTGAAAATATACTGCTCTGAATATATAGTTTATTAATATTATTTATTTTAATGTAATGATCAGTGAAGACATTTACTGTATATTTTTGAAAACATAACAACTGAACTATGTTTTACTCTCTTTCCCTATATGCTTAAACAGACATACACACAGACTAACAAACCACAGCAACTTAAAAAATAACAAAATGAGCAGTTAAAAAGTATTGTTTGACCCAGAATCTGTCACTGGGCATCTACAGAGGTCCTTATTTTTTAACTGGAGTGTATAAATGTCATCCTGTGAAACATTTGCTGCCCCAGTCTTTCTCTAATGTCTATAAAGAAGTCTCCTTCAACTATTGCTGCCTAATTTCCTTTACATGGAAGACAGGAGAGTGAGGTTCAAATAATTTTTTAAAAGGAAAAAAGAGAAATACAAAAGAATAATTAGAGTATGCTTAAAGAAAAATGTCATAGTCCTGGAGGTAGATAAAGGAGTAATCATGCATTTTATAAAGAAAAGAAAAGTTCAGGAATGGTTTAAGAGACTGATAAAGAAGGAAATACAATTCCATTAAAACAAAGAATTTCTCGCTAAATGTATCTCTACCAAGGATAAGAAGATTTGACTTCTGTTAGGTTATTAAATTCTGGCCAAATAAATTAATTCTGAAAGCCAAACTTCATCACAGAAGGATCAGTGAGGAATCAACTTTAAAAAAAGGGGAGGAGAGGAAAAGTATGGCCATCATAATAGTATTTTTGTTTGAATTTCCTGATTCCAATTACTTTTATTATCAATAACAGTATAAAGTGAAAGGTTTTGCAATAACTATTTTCTCTAAGAGGGTTTGGAGCCAACTCACATTTGTTGCTCCCAAGTTGCATATCCTGCCTGTAATATACAAGGTCTGATAAGTTTGCAAATTTGCCACTGTGAGCTTACATTTGGCAGCACTGTACAAATAACTTGGTAAGGTTTCACAACCTTGGTATGTCAGCATCTCACGGCTGTGTTCATGGTGCCATGTGGTGGTGTCATGCTGAGTGGTGTTCATTGCTCTTGTTATGTGTTTTTGTGCTGTCATGAGAATGTTGGAGTTTGAATTAAAGCAACAAACAAACATTAAATTTCTTGTTAAACTTGGTAAGAATGGAAGTACAATCAGGGACATATTAGTCCAAATTTATGGGATAATGCCATGAAGAAAAATAGTGCACAAACAGATTATATTTTTTTTCTGAGTGGAGAGGAAGCGTCATTGATGAAAAGAGGTCAGGGTGCCCAGTAACGAGCAGAACTGAAGAAAACATTGCAAAAATTCATCTAATTGCATGCCGAAATCATTGGCTGACTCTGAGATGCATCAATAGATGCTTCTTGGCATGAGAAAGGAGTGTGCAAAACTGATCCTGAAGGAGCTCATCGATGAATACAGGTAAGGGAGAGTCCAAGTTTGTCAAAACCTTTCAAAGAGGCAAGATGATGTTTCGGGTTGTTACCACTGGTGATGAAACGGTGTACCAATACAACCCTGAAACACAGCGTCAATGCAGAGAATGGAAGTCAGCCAATTCTTCATTACCAAAAAAGTTCCATCAGTCCAAATCAAGAGTCACAGTGATGTTGCTAACCTTTTTTGATACCAGAGGGATTGTTCATTATGAATTTGTAGCAACTGGATAGTTAACCAAGTTTACTATTTGGAAGTGCTGAAAAGATTTAAGGAAAAATTTAGACAAAATGTTAGCTATACATACACACATGTGTATGTGTATATATACATATTCATGTATATATATGCATGCATACATATACATATACACATATGCATGCATACATATACATGCATACATATGTATACATACATGGGTGTATGTATGTATATATACACATATATTCCATATATACATATATACACATATGTGTTCCATATATATATCCATATATATTTATGGAAACCCTGGTGGCAAAGTTGTTAAGTGATATAGCTACTAACCAAAAGGTTGACAGTTTGAATCCACCAGGTGCTTCTTGGATACTCTATGGGACAATTCTACTCTGCTCTATAGGATCACTATGGGTAGGAATTGACTTGATGGCAGTTTGATATATATAGATATATATTTAATCCATTTTTAGTATAAAGGAGTAAAATTTTTTATGTTTGTCAGCTTCCTTTTGCATCTCACTGATAAATATGGTAAAAGTTTGCTATTTATGAACACTTCAAAAAGGAATTTAAGAAAATAATTATATTTAAAATAGCATTAAAAAAATTAAAACAGGAATATATTTTACCAAGCAGATGAAAGTCTGGTACATTGAAAACTATGAAACATGGCTTGGAAAAATATAAATGGAAACACACACTATCTTCATAGATTGGAAGACTTAAAATTGTTAAACTGGTTGACACTATCCAGATGATCTACAGATTAGATGCCAACTATATCAAAATCCTAACAGCCAATTTTGCAGAAATGGAAAAGTCAATCTTTAAATTCTTGTGGAATTTAAAAGGTCCCCAAGTAACAAAAGTAATCTCTCAAAAGAAGAACAAAGTTGAAGGACTCATACCTTCCAAATGCAAAAAATCTTTACAAAACTATAGTAATCGAAATAGTCTGATACTGGTGTAAGAACAGACGAGAAGTGGAACAGAATTGAGACTCCAGAAATAAAGTGATACACTTATGCTCAATTAAATTTGGACAAGAGTGTCAAGGCCATTCACTGGGGAATGATGCTAGGAAAACCAGATAACCATATGTGAAAGAATTACATTGGGCCCTTACTTTATACCCCACACAGACATGAACCCAGAGACCTAAGTCTAAGAATTACAAGTATAAACTCTCAGAAGAAAAATGTGAGTGCATTTTTATGAACTTGGATTTAGCCATTGTCTTAAAAGTTATGCTAAAAACATGAGAACCAAAAGAAAATATGAGTTTTCTTTAAGAATGTTTTGTTCTTTTAATTTAAAATACTTTGTTCATGAAAGGAACTAATAATTGCAAATAATACTATATGCAAATGAATGAGAATACAAAAATATGTGAATAACTCTTGCAACTCAACAAAAGACAATTTAATCAAAAGAGAAGCAAGGACGTGAGTAGACATATCTTCATAGAAGATGTGCAAATAAGCAACAAGATGTTCAAAGTCAATAGTAATTGTGAAAACAAAAACTCTAGTAAGACACTACTTTATACCTCCTGGGAACCCTGGTGGCACAGTGGGTTAAGTGCTACATCTGCTAACCAAAAAATTGGCAGTTCAAATCTGCCAGGCACTCTTTAGAAACTCTATGGGGCAGTTCTACTCTGACCTCTAGGGTCGCTATGAGTCAGACCCGACTTGATGGCAGTAGGTTTTGGTTTTTCATGCCCACTAGGATGGTCTCTGTCTAAAAAATGGAAAGTAATAATTGTTGGGAAGGATGTAGGGAAATTGGAACTCCCCGTATGTTGCTGATGGGAATATAATACGATGCAGCAATTGTGAAAAACAGTTTGATGGTTCCTAAATAAGTTAAGTCTAGAATGACTGTATAACACAACAATTCTAGCTTGAAATGTGTATACACAGAATAGAAAATAGGTACTCAGACAAAAAGCACTATCTAAAATAGTCAAAAGGTGAAAACAAATGTCTATCAACTGATGAATGGAGAGACAAAATGTGGCACACACATACAATAGAATGTTAATCTTTCATAAAAAGTAATAAAGTACTACTACATGCCACAACATGGATGAACCTTGATAGAACCATAATAAATGAAAAGGCCAGACACAAAAAAGAGAAATAATGAATTATTCCACTTACGTAATGCCACGTGTTGTGTTGTGTCCCCCCAAAAACGTATTGAGTAATTTGGCTGGGCCATGATTTTTAGTATTGTATGATTAACCTCCTTTTTGTGATTTTCTTAAACTGTAAATCCTAATCTCTGCCTGTGGTTAATAGACTAGATTATGTAAAACAGGATTAGGGTGGAATTCTAACACACTTCATATGATCATTTCCCTGCTCTAATGTAAAAGCAGTATTCCTGCAGTGTGGCTTGCACTACCTTTTCTCCCGGCAACAGATAAAATGAAAAATAAGCAAGCAGAGTGGGAAACTCATACCACAAGGAAAGCAGCACTTAGAGTGCAGTGTGTCCCTTAGACCCAAGGTTTTTGTGCCAAGATGCTCTTAGACTGAAGATAAACCTTCTTTGAGAGCCAACAGAGAGAGAGAACACATTTCCTTCAAGCTGGCACCCTAAATTTAACTTTTGGCTTCTGGACTATGTAAGAATAACCTTTTTCTTGTTAATACCATCCACGTGTGTTATTTCTGTTAGCCAGCCAAGTGCTGTCGAGTCGGATAGGGTCGCCGTGAGTCGGATTTCTGTTAGCGAACCACTAAATAACTAAAACTTATGGCATAATTAAAAATTGCAGAGAAAGATTGGTATTTGCCAGGGTCTAGGAGGAGAAAGAGAATGAAGCACTACTTAATGGCTATGGGGTATACTTCAGAAAGGATGAAAATACTCCAGAATAGTTACACAACACTGTAAATGGACTCAATGACACAGAATTCTTCACTGTAAAACGGTTGCAATGGTAAATTTTATGTTTTGTATATTTAATCCTTGTCTCACACCATACACAGAAACAAATTTAAAAGGTATTGAGGACCTAAATTTGCAAATCAAAGACATAAATTCTTAGAAAAACATACAAGGGCAACAACAAAAGCATAAGCAGGAAAAAAAACAAAATAAATATGACCACATAAAAATTAAAAACTTTTGTTCACCAAACATTTTACCAAAGAAGTAAAAAGACAAAATAGGAAAATATCTTCAGAAACTATGTTATCTAAGAATATAATAACATTTTGATGCATTTATAATATTTATAATATTTTGATGCAGGCATTTTCTGGGTTATGAACTTATGACTTACAGAAAATTGGTGCTTATCCTTTAATGTTATCTCAATTTTGCCCTCACTTTGAAACGATTGATTTGGCTGTGTCAATATTAACAAATTATTATGAAGAATAGGAATTCCAAAACATGTCTTGGTGCTCATGAGGAGCCTGTGCATAGATCAAGAGGCAGTCGTTTGAACAGAACAAGAGGTTACTGTATGGTTTAAAGTTAAGAAAGGTATGCATCAAGGTTGTAATCTTTCACCAAACTTATGCAATCTTCATGCTGAACAAATAAGCCGAAAAGCTAGACTACATGAAAGATTAGAGGAAGGCTCATTAATATCTTGTGTTATGCAGATAACGCAGTCTTGTGTGCTGAAACCGAAAAAGACTTGAAGTACTTACTAATAAAAATCAAACACTACAGCCTTCAGTGTGGAAAACACCTCATTATAAAGAAAACCAAAATCATTACCTAAGGAAGCAACAATCAAGAAGTTGAACAATACAGGGACAGGGCCAGCATGGCTCTTTTGACAGACACACCACACTGTCCTTCCACAGCAAAGACCACAAAACCATCCAAAACAGAGGCAAACATCAGTCCTGGAATTCTAAGTGACAGATGAAGAGATACAGCACTCACACAAGCACCAAATGGAATAATAAAATAGTGAAAAAGATACGGAGTGGAGGTCCCCTATTAGCTAATACAGCACCACTTTGCCATCCTGTACTTCTTAGCTACCCAGAGCAGCAGACAGAGAGTACAGGAAGACAGCTTCAAGGAGGTCACAGCAGGAGACAGAATGCCTGGTAACCACTGATTCATGCTTTCTCACTCCATTTTTTCTTCCTCTTGCTCTGCCTTAGCCGTGTTCCTGGTGGGCAGCAGCGACTCAGCTGTGAAGGCACTGGCTGGCTGTCACTTGGATTCTCCCTGCTCACACCACTCTGATCCTTTAGTATCATTAGTTTGATGCTATTGCTGCTTTTCCCAGCTATGTTTGGTTTCTTCTGACTCTCTCGCTCCTCCTTCCTTTGTTTTTTCTCAAACACCTGGTTTCTTGTACCATCCCCACTCCTTGTCTGGCTGTGAAGTGCCACTTGGCTGGGAACCACTTTCCTGGTCTGTGCCTCTACGCCAATGGGCTCCCTGCAGCAGTGTTTTTCCTCCCTTCCTCCCTCCCTTCCCTCCCTCCCTTCCTCCCTTCCTCTTTCCCTCCCTCCCTCCTTCCCTCCCCCTTCCTTCCTTCCTTCTCTGCTTCCTTCCTTCCTTCCCTCTCTTGAACATCTGGTGTCATGTGCCATCCCTGCTCCTTTCTGACAGGCTGCGCAGCTTCACTTAACTGGAGATTCTCCCTTGGGAATTATTTTTTTCTTTCTTTCTTTTTTCACCCTCAATCTCTTGTCTCACTCTACCTTTCTCCCTTACCTTTTGCCTGAGCACATGACACTGTATGCCATTTTCACCGTTTCTTGACAGACTGTGCAACATTGCTTGGCTGGGGAAACAATTCTGGTGGGTTTCCTTGGGCATTTATTTTTTATTTTTTTTATTTTCTAGTTTTATTGGTTTCCTGTACATCTACCTTCCTTCCTTTTCTTTACTCCCAACCATCACTTCATGCCTTCTATTCCTTTCTCCTTCACGTTTAGCAATGTGTGCCGTTCTGTCTCCTTTTCTAAAAGTGAGTATATAGTTTCTTACTTCTCTCTCCACTTGTGCCTTTCCTTTCTCCTATATGCTAGTTGCATGTGCTGTCTTTGTCTCTTCTTGATGAGTTAACTCTCTCTGCCAGCCAGAAAGCCACCAGCAAACAGCTTCCCAGGGTCTGCACAACTCCGACAGCAGGCTCCTTCAGCATGTTTTTGTGACTCCTATCTCCCTCTCCTCTTTCTCTGCTTTAGTACACCAACTTAACTCCACAAGCACCAACTTAGATCTTCACCCTCCCTCCTGCCTACGTGCACCATGCATGAGCATCATACCCTCAGGGGCAGTTTACTGGACCCAGCGCTGCACTGACCTCCCATCCTGCCCTGTCAGCACCAGTAAATGCCACAAAAGAGTCATCCCAGTCCCTCTTCTGCTGAACCTTCACTGTTGCACCATAGCTGAGCAACTGTCCCTGCCCTTTGGACAAGGTAATGAGACATATCGTACCCACAGATCAACAAACAACAAAGAGTACACAGCTTAACTGCTCAGACATAACCAAATAAAACAAAGAAGCATGATGAAACAAATCTACAAGCAATAAATGAAAAAACAAAAAACAACTGAATGTCTTGAAGACAACAGACTATTATCAAAACATTTACAAAAAAAAAAAAAAAGAAAATATGGCTCCAGTGGATGTCCAAGTAAAAACACCAGACAACCTTCTAGTAGAAAAAAAGGCACTAGAACTACCTGCTTAAAAAAAATAGAAAGAAAAGACAAAAACAATCTCATTGCATAAAGTCTGTTCTGATCCATAGTGATGCTATAGGACAGAGTAGAACTGCCTCTATCAAGTTTTCAAGCAGCACATGGAGAATTCAAACTGCCAACTATTTGGTTAACAGCCATAGCACTTAACCACTATGCTACAAGGGTTTCCAAATTACCTGACAGGGAATTCAAACTACTAAAATTCAGAGCTATATAAGGATTGCAGAGCAAATAAGATAAAAACGAGGTAACCACAAAGAAAATTTAAAAACCTACTCATCAAAATAAAGAAGAAAAAAACAAAATCTCAAGGGAGATGAAGTTGGGGAGAAATTAAAAGAAAAAAAGGAATTCAACATGGGAGGCTAGGAGGAACAAAGGAAATGTCAGCACCACAAGAACAGACAGAAAGAGAACTACAAAACGACAGCAATAAACTCACACCTGTCAATAATTACACTGAATGTAATTAAAGACATAAATTTATTAAAAATCAAATACAGGCAAATAAATCAAGCAAACAAATCCAAAAATTAAAAAACAATAAATTTTAAAACAAAATCCAATGTAAAATAAAAGTAAAGGCACTATATAATAGTAAAAGGGGTGATCCGTCACGAAGATAAAACCATAATAAGTATTTATTCATATAATGACAGGCTTCCAAAAGCACTGAAAAGAGACTGGTCAAACTGACAAAAGAAAAAAAAGGAGAAGATGCAAATAAACAAAATAGAAAATGAAATAGGGGATACCACAATAGACCTAAGTGAAATAAACACGATTATGACAGAGTACTATAAAAAAAGATTCTCCAACAAGTTTGAAAAGCTTGAAGAAACAGATAAATTTCTGGAAACACACTACCTTCTGAAACTAACACAATCTAATGCTATAGATCTGAAGGGACTGAACAAGGAAAGATATAGAAAAGGTAATTTAAAAAACATGCAACACACAAAAGAAAAACAACTCACAACAACAACAAAAAGTCCTGGTCCAGATGGCCTCATGGAGAATTCCACCAAACATTCAGAAAAAAATTTTAGAAAACAAGGGATTATTGATAGGCTGGAATTTGTTCTATTCAAAGTAGTCTGTGGATACAGTGCAATCCCCATGCAAATATCAACAGCTTTCTTGAAGAGATGGAAAAACTAATCATTAGCTTTGGAAACCTGTGGAAAGGAAAGACACTCTGTGTAAGTAAAGTACGATTAAAGAAGTTGTACTGCCTGATATCAAAACCTATAATACAACTATGTTAGTCAAGACTGCCTGGTCTTGTTACAATGACAGATACATTGACCAATGGAACAGAATCAAGGATCCAGATGCAGATACATTCAGCTATGGTTTCTTGATCTTTAACGAAGGCTCAAAGTTAATCAAATGTGAAAACATCCGTCTTTTTAACAAATGACATTGGCAAATTTGAATGTCTATTGGCCAAAAAAAAAAAAGAGAGAGAGAGAGAAAAAGAAAGAAAAGAAACAGGACCCACACTTCACACCATTCACACCATTCACATCATACACATAAACTAATTAAAAATGGACTAAGACCTAAATATAAAACCAAAAGCTATAATAAAAATCACACAAGAAAAAATAGAATCAAAGCTGGAGGCCCTAATGTATGACATTAAGAGGATAGAAACTATGAATAACAACATACAACCTCCAGAAGACGAGCTAGATAACTAGTATCTTCTAAAAATTAAACACTTATGCTTATCAACAACTTCTGAAAAAGAGTAAAAAGAGAATCTATAGATGGGGAAAAGGGTTTTGGCTGTTTGTTAAAAATCAGACAAAGCTTTAGTCTCTAAAGTCTACAGGAAAATCCAACATCTCTAAAACAAAAGTGAAAATGTTACAATTGAAAAATGGGCAAAGGAAACGAACAGGCACTTCACCGAAGAAGACCTTAAAGAGGCTAACAGACACATGAGGAAACGCATACTAGCATTAGCCATTAGAGAAACACAAATCAAAACCACAGTGAGATATTGTCTCACCCTGGCATAACTAGCATGAGTGAAAGAAAAAAAAAAAGGAGAGGCTGTGGAATGACTGGAGCTCTTATGCACTGCTAGTGAGGATGCAAAATGATACGACAATTTTAGAAAACAATATGATGTTTCCTTAGAAAACTAGAAATGCTAATGTCACATAATCCAGCAATGCCACACCTAGAAATATGTCCTAGATAAATAAAAAGCTGTAACATAAACAGACATATGCACACTCATGTTCATTGCATCAATGTTTACCACAGCAAAACAAAGCAATCTACACGCCGATCAATAGATGAATGGATAAACACTCAGTGGAGTACTACACAAAGATCAAGAACAAAGAGTCAGAGTTGCATCTCACAACATAGATGAACCTAGAAGACATTATGCTGAATGAAATAAGTCATTCACAGAAGGACAAAAATTGTGTGAGACTATTGCTATAGAAAAATCACAGCTTTACATGCAAAAGGAACAATCTTCAACTGTTGCTAAGGAGAGGATGGGTAGGGATGGAAAAATACTAAATAGACAATAGGTAAGTGGCAACTTCGGAAAAGGTTAAGACAGTACACAGAACTAGGAAGCCATCACAACTTGTCCAAGGGAAGGTCGTGTAAGTTCCATAGACACATTCAACCTCCCTGAGAAACTCAATTACTGAGCTGAGGGTTGTGGGGACCACAGCTAGCTCCAACTAGTTAGTATCTCATCTAGCTCAATTAATGTAAAATACTACATACTTTATAAAGAAAATATTCTACATTCTGCTTTGGTGAGTAGCATTTGGGGTCTTAAAAACTGGTGAACAGCCATGTAAAATGCTCCACTGATCTCACTCCTTTGGGAGCAAGAAAGAACAAAGAAAACCAAAATCACGAAGAAAAGATTAGTGCAAAGAAATAATAGACAATTGCCACCAGGCCAAGTAGCCAAGTGCCGTCGAGTCGGATCCTACTCATGGCGACCCACAGCCTCCACTAAATTTAGTCTGGTACAAAAAGATGGCACCATCTACCATCACCAGTCACTCTGACAGGGGTCACAATAGAGGATCCCAGAGAAAGCTGGTGAAAAATGTAGCAGAAAATTCTAACTCACAAAAAAATGACCAGTCTTACAACTCTGGGTGATACTGCACAAACCCTGAGTATATGGTCCCTGGAAACCCTTACAGCTCACTAAGTAAATCACTCCTGAAATTCATCCTTCAGCCAATGATTAGACAGGCCTATAAAACAACACAAAACAAAATAAAAGGGGCACGCCAGCCTAGTGGTGATGACTACAAGGAAGGAGGGGACAGGAAAGCTCCTAACAGGGAACTCAAGGTCAAGAATTGTATTTTAGCATACTGTAGGGTTGGTAACCAAGGCCACCAAACAATAACTGTTTAGTGAGAAGCTAGTTTCTTACATAAACTTTCATTTAAAGTAGAACGAAAATGAGTAAGTTTAAAAAGTTAGATTTTCAAATGCTGTGTGAAAGATCTACTTACAACAATGACAAAAAATAATAAGTGGCTGCTAAGTTTTATGTACACCAAACACCTTATGAAATTTGAGTTCTTGATTGGGGGGTTTAGGGTCATGGTTTCATGGAACATCCTGGTTGACTGGTCTAATAATGTGTTTAGCTCTCCTATTCTGTCTCTCAGTTTGTTGTGTAGCGCCTAAGGTCTTAAAAGCGTATTAGTGGCCATCCAAAGCAAGACAATTGGTAGTTGTTTGCCTAGAGGAACAGAGGAAAAAGAATGAGGAAGAGGAGGAGAAAACACAAGGTGTGACGAACTACCTCCATGATCAGCTGCCTCTTTTGTCATGAGACCAGAAGTACTGGATGATGTCCGGCTACTATTATTGAACATTTTGATCAAAGATTCTATAGCCTTGATTATAAACAGGGAAATTCAGAAAAATAATTCAAATTCACCTGGAATGAAGACTTTCTACAGCTATAGATGCTGAAGGATGCTCAGAAACCATTGCCCTGAGATAATCTTTAATCTTTTAAAGATTAACCTAAAATAATCTCCTGAAATTAAAAAAAAAAAGAAATTGAGCTTAACTAGTAATGAAGGTCTGCCTTGATTATTAAGCTTGTTTCCCCCCCCTCAATAAGAACTATCTATATGTGGAAAGGAAATCCTTGTGGCATAGTGGTTAAGTGTTACTGCTGCTAACCAAAAGGTTTGCAGTTCAGAACCACTAGATGATCCTTGGAAACTACACAGGTCAGTTCTACTCTGTCCTATAGGGTCTCTAAGAGTCAGAATTGACTCTACAGCAGTAGGTTTTTTATCTATATGGATCAAATTGATGACCGCAATTCAAAATATTAAACAAAGACCTTAGAAGGCAGTAAGTTTATTAATGAGAGAGGGACAATTGAGAAAAGGAGTGTGAAAATATTTGCACAACTCAAAGAATGAAATCAATTGAATCGATGGAAATCAATTGAATGAAACTGTTAAATTGCTTTATTGGTTTTTGTGTGTGCTCTCAAGAACAGTCACAATGAAAATAAAATAAAACATTAGCTATAGTTAAAAATCTGCTCTTTAACTTGTTGAAAATCCTGTCAAAATTTCTAAAGATATTTGTGTCTAAGCACATATGAGCATTGCTCAAACACTTAGCATTTCTCACCTAAAAATATCTCTTGTGACACCCCTTCAGACAGTACCTACAGATGGGTAAACTTCATTTACTGGTTAATACTAGTATTGAAGTGTTACATTATTCTAATGTGTGACTGTGCTCTATGCCTTCATCCATGAGATACAACTCTCACCTTGAAGACAGTGGAGTGAGAAGACAGGAGGGCCGTGACGTTTTGTTGATCATGATGCTTCCAAATCAGTCCCGGACCATGAATCTTTGGAATGGTTTTACCAGATAGAAAAATGCACTCTATCTTCTTTAAGCAATGCTTACTTAGGTGTGCTATCTGGGCAGTTTAGTCCAATTCTGTGGAACAAGTTGTTTCTTTTGTTTCATTTTTGTGTGCAAAGACAAACTTTACAAAAATGTCTCCCCATTTGTGCCATCATTTCTATGGGAAAAAAACTCTGAAACGGTCCTGCCAACTTACCTTCCACAAAGTTTACATTGATTTATACTTCAAACAGTTGTGTGTATATCCATTTTCCACATCCTAGCCAACACTGAATAGTTTCCAGCTAGCTGAGTTTTTCCAATTATATCACATGGTTTTAATTTGTATAACTAGATTTCCTGAATGATTATATTGAATATCATATCTTGGGTTTATAGTTTGTGATACTTAATTTTATGTGTCCGCTTGAGTGGTCAGCTGATCTTGATTTGTTTTGAAAGTGTTCACATGTGACTGACATTTAAATTAGTCAACTTTAAATTAATCATATTTCCCTCCCAATTCAGATGAGCCGCATCCAGCCAGTCAAATTCCTTAAGAGAACAAAAGAAGCCCCAAACAAAAACAAAGCAACAGTGTCATGGATTGAATTATGACCCCTAAAAAAATATGTGTAGCAATTTGGCTGGGCTATGATTACCAGTATTGTGTGGGTATTCCCTATTTTGTGATTGTAATTTTTGTATATGTTGCAAAACCTAATCTCCACCTGTGATTAATGGGGTGTTTTGGTCAGCTAGGGATGCTCTAACAGAAATACCACAGAGTGGATGGCTTTAACAAAGGAAGGTTTGTTCTTACACAATCCGGTAGACTACAAGTCCATATTCAGGGTGTCTGCTTCAGGGGAAGGCTTTCCCCCTGGTCAGCTCTGGAGGAAAGTCTGGTATTGCGTCAGTCTTTGTCCAGGGAGCATCATGGGGCAGGAACCTCAGGTCTGAAGGACGCGCTCTTCTCCCGGTGCTCTTTTCTTGATGATACGAGGTCCCCAGTTCTCTGCTTGCTTCTCTATCTGTTTCTCTCTTGCAGGCTGAAAGGATTAAGGGTGGGGCAAGCCATACTCCCAGAAACTCCTTTTACAGTGGAGCAGGGAGGTGATCCTATGAAGGGATTTACAGCCCCACCCAAATCCTTTAACATACAGCATAGGAAAACCGTTAAATGGAGGACAGTCACAAGATACTGGGAATCATGGCCCAGCCACATGGCTACACCTATTTTTGGGAGGACACAAGTCAATCTGTGACATGCGGCAAGACTGGATTATGTTAAAGAGGATCAGACGAGATTGTAACATCCTTGCTGAAGTTATTATATACCTGATCTAACGTAAAAACAATTTCCTTGAGGTACAGCCTGTACCACCTTCTATCTCTCAAGAGATAAAAAAGAAAAGAAAGTAAGCAGAGAGTTGAGGACCTCATACCACCAAGAAAGCAGTGCCAGGAGAAGAGTGTATAATTTGGACCTGAGTTTCCTGTGCTGAGATGCTCCCAGACTAAGGAAAGACTGATGATACAACACACGGACCTTTCTCCAAGAAGTGACAGAGAGAGAAAGCCTTCAGAATCAAGTGACAGCAGTGGATTTGGTTTGGACCACCTTATGGAAACCCTGGTGGCGTAGTGGTTAAGAATCATGGCTGCTTACCAAAAACTTAGCAGTTCAAATCTACCAGGTGCTCCTTGATAACTCTATGGGGCAGTTCTACTCTGTTCTATAAGGCTGCTATGAGTCAGAATCGACTTGATTGCAATACGTTTGGGTTTTTGTTTGGTGACTCTACGGATTTCAGACTCAAGACTGTCAAATCTTTCAACATGTCATCTCTCTTTCAATCTCTCAGCTTCTCTATATATCTTATTAGTTTTGTTTCTCTGGAAAATCTCAACTAGAACTTTATTCTACATTGTTTAGAAATCACATGGTTGTATTCTGCATGGGTTAGCTTTTACACAAAACAATGAAAGGTCATTCCTACAAGTGTGTGATCAGCTGAAAGTTTGCTGGGATCAGATGATCAGCCACGCACTTAGACTGACATGGTGTCAGCTGTGACAACAGAGATGACTTGGTTTCCCCATGTCAGTCAGCTAGCTTAGGACCCTCCTTATGGTTACTGTGTTCCAAAAGCAGCAAAACAGAAGACGTACTCAAGAGCTGCCTCTCAGCCTCCTGAGGGTTCTGCTTAGAGCTTGAGTCTTATGATTTTGATCACGTCATTTTGGTCAAGCCAAGCCAAGTGCCGTCAAGTCAGAGCCGACTCATGGCGACCCTAGAGAGCAAGTCAAAAATACAAACAGGATTCATGAGATAGGGAAACAGACTCCACTTCTTCATGAGAAGGCTAGAAAAATGCTGTGGCCATTTATGCAACCTACCACATGTTCTTTGTCCAAATGTCACTTGGATGTTATATCATAATCTCAGTAACAGTCTTTGGATATGTCATATGCTTTGCAAATGTTTTCTGTTGCTTCTGTTTTCAGTTTGACTGTAGTATCTCTCAGGTTGCTGCATTTGCCTTATTTTTCCTTTTGGTTATGTATATATTCTAAAGAAGATTTTTCCTTCCCCAAGGTCACAGCAAATACATTTTTTATATTATTTTTATATTTATATATTTTTATATTATTTTTTGTTGTTTTTAAGACTTTATTTCAATTTATACTTTATCATTTATAATTCCAGAAAATATTCCTGGCTGCATAAAGTAGGATTATTTAGGTAGTGAACCCCATCCTCCATCTTCTCCATTCTGCCTGTTATTAAACCTGAGTAGAGGGAGAATGACTCCTGAAAGTCATTCCTCAGCTGCAGGACTCCAAGGAGACATATGCAGACATACTTACCATAAATTGAATATAATAGTCCCCTGTGAGAGTGCTTGAGGGCTGTGTGATAGATGCCACAGTTTATAGCAGCTGGTAGCTCACTGACTCCTTTAGGGGTACTCAGCCCAGGTGACAGGTGTTCCTCTCAATGGGAGACATTATGCATGTATAGGTAGTTGAGGACAAAAATAGTGCCCATGAGACCTATGCTCTAGGACCAATTAACAGCTGCTTCTGGGAAGTAATTTCTTTTTTAAAATTTTATTTTTATTTATTTATTACAGTAAATCAATAAAATTTCTAACATCTATCAACTATCTCATCTATGACAAACCCTCAACCCCCCCCCACCTTAGTAGCCATCAAAGTATTTTTCTTGTGTAGATAATTCTACAGAAGATAAAGCTGAGACTGGCCTCCTCATTTTGCTCTGGTTCTTTGATGCATCCACTACAATCTCATACACTCCAAAACAGGCTCCCCTGAAAAAGTCAGGGGCATATGTGTTTTGCATGAGAGGAAACCAAAGTTAATAGTCCTTATCCTCATCTCCAATGCCAGCTCTCTAGATATTGATTAGCATCTTAAAGTGATCTAGTTTCCTTTTAAAATTCTGTCAAGATGAAGAATGTTTTTAGTAAACAGGGCTCAAATGTTTACACTGAAAATATTGTACTAAAATATATAATTGTATAAGAACCTCACTCTAATCGAGTATACTTTGAAGGTTGCTTATTAACAGTTGCATTCCCTTTTTGAAATAAAGACAATTGGTTCCTTTCATTATTAAACTTCTATTCTTTTATAATGTCTGTAAATCAGTAGGCACACACTTTGCAGTGAAGATTTATGCTGAAACAGTGTTACCAGGTAGAAACCCTAGTTTCTTGCTCAGCATGTTTCAGATTGAGATGGAAAAAGCCATTGCTATCTAGTTGATTCAGACTCATAGCAATGCTAGAGGACATAATAGAACTGCCCCATTTTGGGAGAGGCACACTAAGCTATAAAGGCAGTAGCCAAGGATATCCCATGAGGGTTTCTTTTGTTTCATGGTACAAGGAAGTGGGGCTAGTCAGAACCACTGCTGCCAAGATGCCCCTCCACAGGTAAGTATACAAGTTATTTTTCAAAAGGTTTGTTTATAAGTAGGGAGGAAACTCTCGTAGTGTAGCAGTTAAATACACAGGTGCCGACCCAAAGGTCAGCAGTTCAAAACCATCAGGTATTCCTTGGAAACTATTTGGGGCAGTTCTACTCTATCCTATAGGGTTGCTGTGATCTGGGATTAACTCAATGGCAGTGAGTTTGGTTTTCTGGTTTGATAAGCAGAGACTTCATAGAAGTTATGTCAGCAACATTCTTAATCATACTATAGCAATGGAATTTATATATAATGTTGAGGCAGAAGAAAGATTCAAATGCAAAGATGGAAGAGAGGAAGCTCAGCAAAGGAAACAGGATTTTTCAATACAACACTGGGGGCGTGTCGTGGATTGAATTGTGTTCCCACCAAAATATGTGTAGAAATTTGGTTGGACCCTGATTTCCAGTATTGTGTATGTTGTAAACCCTGCACGTATGATGTTAATAAGAGAAGATGGGTAGTGGTTGTGTTGGTGGCACAGGACTCAATGTGTAAGACTGTTCTGTGCCCTGAGACAGTCTCTTAAGATATAAAGAAAAGAAACTAGCAGAGGTGTAGATACTTCATATCATCAAGAATGTAAGTGGTGTCAAGAGCTGAGCTTGACCTTCAGCAAGGACCGGGGTCCCGATGCCTCAGAAGCTCCCAGTCCAGGTGAAGATTGTCAGTAACAGCTTTCCTCCAGATCCAGCAGAGAAAGGCTTCCACTGGAGCTCATATCCTGAATCTGGACTTTGACCTCACTGGACTTTGACAAATAAATTTTCTCCTTTTAAAGCCATGCACTTGTAGTATTTCTGTTAAAAGCAGCACTAGCTGACTAAAACAGGGAGTAAGACAAGCCGAGAAAACAGGTTTTTAAAGCAAAACTGTGGGAGCTCTTTCAGTCCTTCCAATTCCTTTTAGACATTGGTCACTCAGTCCATTTTGAACTATAATTTGGCTTAGAAATGTTAACAGATTCTCTGGAAGGGGCAAATATTGGACTTAGAACTTTCATTGCAGCTACTGACCTGTTATATAGGTTTGTAACTATTTAACAAAAAAAGCAAATCCACTGCCATCAAGTCAAGTCGAACTCATAGTGACTCTATAGGACAGAGTAGATCTGCCTCATAGAGTTTCCAAGGAGCGGCTGGCAGATTTGAACTGCAGACCTTTTGGTTAGCAGAGGTAGAGCCTAACCCTTACACCAGGGTTTCCAATATAACTATATACTAAACATTAAAAGAAAAAGTGTGGTTTTTATGCCCTATTTATATCAATGTTTCCCTAGAAGTCTTTTTTTTTTTTTTCCCGGATTTTCTTGGCTTCTGTCTTCATACCTCAATGCCTGATTGATATGACCTTACGAATTTTTGTTAGTGTACCTCCAAATGGGTCACATTCTTTGGCCAGGGAATAATAGCTCCAATGTTGTCTCCAAAGTCATTCTTTCCTTATGATCTAAGTTTGAAGATAACACATTGATAATTAATAACTGGAGTTAACTGAATCCTTAGATGATGGTCATGGCATGCTCTTTAAATACACAGTACTGTTTTCCACTGGATACAACCTGGATTTTCACGGGGATCTTAAGGTAAAGCAACTTCCCCACCAATTTCATGCCATAGTGAACAAACTCAGTGCACATGATCATTTTAGCCTGAGGCTTTTTCAAATGCATAAGACAATTCAGGAAATCCTGGTGTCGTAGCGGCTAAAGGCTACACTACCTAACCAAAAGATCATTAGTTCCAATCCACGAAGCACTACTTAGAAACTCTATGGGATGGTTCTACTCTGTCTCTAGGGTCCCTGTGAGTTGGAATTGACTCAAAAGCAATGGGTTTTGTTGAAGATAAGAACATAAATTTTATTTTGCTTAATACTGTCAGAATGAGAATATTAATATTATTTCTTCCAGTGGTGATTTAGCTCATGTCTTTATCTTTGATGGCAACTAATCAGATCTGGTGAAAGAATATAATCCTGACATACTTTTACTTACTTTAAACTGTGTGATATCCCATTGTTCTGTTTGAAAGACTGACTCTTGATCCACGTACAGATTCCTAATGAACACAATTAAGTGTTCTGGAATTCCCATTCTCCACAATGTTATACATATTTTGCTATGATCCATCCAGTTGAAAGCCTTGGCATAGTCAGTAAAACATAGGTAAACACCTTTCTGTATTCTTTGCTTACAGCCAAGATCTATCTGACATCAGCAATGGTATCCCTGGTTCCACATGTTTGATTTATTCTAGCTTCATTTTCTGGCAGTTCTCTGTCACTACACTGCTGCAGCCACCTTTGGATGATCTTTAGCAAGATTTTACTTTGTGTAATATTAATGATTTTGTTCAATTATTTACACTTCAGGTTGGATCACCTTTTTTGAGAATATGCATAAATATGAATCTCTTCCAGTGGGTTGGCTGGATAGCTGTCTCCCAGATTTCTTGGCAAAGATTAGTAGGCACTCCCAGTGTTGCTTCCATTTGTGGAAATACCTCAACTGATATTCTATTAATTCCTGGGATCTTTGTTTTTCAACAATGCCTTCAAGGCAGGTTCAACTTCTTCCTTCAGTATCATTGGTTTCTGGTTATATGTTACGTCTTGAAATGGTTAGATGTTAACTAATTCTTTTTGGTATAATGATCTATCTTATTCTGATGCTTCCTGAGTTGTTTAATATTTTACTCATAGAATTCTTCACTATTGCAACTCAAGCCTTGAATTTTTTCTTCAGTTCTTTCTGCTTGAGAAATGCAGAGTGTATACTTCCCTTTTGGTTTTCTATTGCCAGTTGTTTGTACATGTCATTATAGTACTTTAATTTTTCTTCACAAGCTTCCTTTGAAATACTCTGTTCAATTCTCTTACTTCCTCCTTCCTTCCCTTTTGCTTTAGCTATTAGACACTGAAAAGCAAGTTTCAGAGTCTTCTGACATCCAATTTGGTCTTTTCTTTCTTTCCTGTCCTTTTAATGACCTCTTGCCTATTCAGTCTGTATTTGCCTAGAATATATTCTGGAAAACTGGACTATATGAAGAAGAACAAAGTGTCAAGATTGGAGAAAGACTCATTAACATCCTGTGTTATCAGATGAGATAACCTTGCTTGTTGAAAAAGAAGACAACTTAAAACACTTCCTGAAGAAGATTAAAGACTACAGCCTTCTGTACAGATTGCACCTCAGTCACAAGAAAATGAAAATCCTTGCAACTGGATCAGTAAGCAACGTCGTGATAAATTGGTGGAAGACTGAGGTTATCAAGGATTTCATTATACTTGGTTCTGCAATCAATGCCCGTGAAAGCAGCAGTCAAGAAACCAAAAGATGCGTTACATTGGGAAAAGCTGCTGCTAAATATGTCTTCAAAGCATTGAAAAGTAAAGACATCACCTTGAAGAATAAGGTGTTCTGGACCCAAGCCATGGTATTCTCAATTGCATCACATACATGTGAAAGATGAACACCGAATAAGGAAAACAGAAGAAGATAGATGCCTTGTATTGTGGTGTTGGAGAAAACTACTGAATACACCAAGAACTGTGAAAAGAACAAACAGATCTGTCCTGGAAGAAGTACAACCAGAGTGCTCCCTAAAAGCAAGGATGGTGAGATTACAACTTATCTACTTTGGACATGGTGTTGGGAGGGTTCAGTCCTTGGAAAGGACATCATGCTTGGTAAAGTGTCAGCAAAAAAGAGGAAGATCCTCGATAAAACTAACTGACACAGTGGCTGCAGCAATGAGCTTAAGTACAAAAATAATTGTGGGGATGGGTACAGGACTAGGCAGTGTTTCCTTCTGTTGTTCAGGGGGCTGCTGTGAGTCAGAAGCAACTCAGTGGCACCTAACAACATCATTAACAACAATCAAATCTGGTGTTTGTGGGGGTGTTGTCATTCTGTCTATATTCTGTTCTATTTCTCTTGTGTTATATATTTTTTAATACAACATCAGGTATTTGCTATGGTACAGATTACCCTTTCTTGGGTTAGAAAACCTAATGCTATTTTACTTTCTCATGTCACCTTGGTTAATGAGCTCAGAGATTACTGTTGTGTTTTCATCTCACTGGCAACTTTGTCTCATAATAATTGGTAAATTTCTTGAAGTTCTTTTTTACAATTCAATTGTGTCATAATAAGAATTTAAGCTACTAATCTCACCTTGAATATTGGACCAGTGGGTTTCTTTTTTACTTTCATTTTATAGTGTATAATAATTAACACTATTTTTTCAATTTTTACTAGTAGAATTACTATGAATATCTAAAGCCAGCCAAGCCAAGTGCCATCGAGTCAGATCCTAGTCACCTTAAAATTTCCAAAGTGCATCACCCATGCATTCACTATGAATCTAAATAAGAGATTGTGCCAGTAAACTCATAGTCATTTGGAAAGGGATCCTATAATTTAGCATATTTTGATTCACCATACAAACACATATATTCATAAGGAGCACACAATGTTTGTCTAAATGAAACATAAGGTTTAGAAAAGCTTACATATATACATGATTAGCAAGATAATACATGATGGACCTCCGCTATTGGAAGGTAAGCTGCCTTTCCTTGCTTTACATATTAACAATAATATGTCACTTTCCCACAAGCAGAATTGCTACAGAATGAAACTGATTTTTTAAAGAATCAATAGAACTTTCTATGCTTTTGTAAAATCCTAACTCGAATGAATTTCAGACACTATTCTTGTTATGATATTTACAACTTGGCTAAGTTTACCAATAAGAACTTCTAATTCAAGAATTACATTATCTAAACCCATTAGTTAAATAATTTAGGAGAAATGAAAATGGTTCCTTAAATCTAGAAACTGGGGGGGAGGTGAGGAACCAAAGCTACTACCGTGGACTCAAGTCCCACTTATAGCAAACCTGTAGGCCAGAGTAGAACTGCCCTGTAGAGTTTCCAAAGAGTGGCTGGTGAATTTGAGCTGCCAACCATTTGGTTAGCAGATGTAGCACTTAACTACTATGCAACCAGGAAACAGGACCATGAAACATCAGCAATGTTTTCACATAAAGCCCATAAAAAGCAAAACCACACTCACTGTCATTAAGTAGATTCCAACTCATGATGACCCTGTAGGGCAGAATAGAACTGCCTCTTAGAGTTTGTAAGGTGTAACTGGAGGATTCAAACTGCTGATGTTTTAGTTAGCAGCTGTAGCTCGTAACCTCTATGCCAGCAGGGTTTCTCATAAAACCCTTAGTATTCTATTACTCAGACTTACATATTTTCTGTTCCAAAGGATTCTGAATCAGCCTGTCTATGAACTCATCATCTTTTTCATAAGAGTTTTGAAAATCTTGATTCAGTCTAGCCACAGTTGTTTTCATAAGTTTAATATAGTTCATCATTTTGCTGAGGTATTTTGGTCATATATTTTCAGTAAATCAGCAAAGTAAAAATTATCTAAGATGATGAATCTTAATATGGCCATGATTAACTTATAAACATGATAGTCTTAATTATTATAAAAATTCAGAACCAAATAGAATCAGTTTAAAATAAACTGTAGAAAAAATATTTTAAAATATAATGATAACCTTACTTTGAGAACTTCGGATGTAATACACTATGTAATAATTTTAGAAATACAATAGAATATAGTCAGAGTATACTAAGATTATCAAGTTTCTAAATGTCTGAATAGTAATAAAAAGACTTCATTGGTAAGTGATGTGAATTCGCTTTGATGGTAAATTTAAAAAAATAAAGTTGTGACAAAGTTAGTGTTTTAGTCAGCTAAGGCTGCTCTAACAGAAATACCACAGAGTGGATGGCTTTAACAAAGGAAAATTTCTTCTCACACAGTCCAGTAGGCTACAAGTCCAAATTCAGGGTGTCTGCTCCAGGGGAAGACTTTCCCCTTGTTGGGTCTGGAGGAAAGACCAGTACTGCATCAGTCTTTGTCCAGGGAACATCTTGGCACAGGAACCTCAGGTCTGAAGGACACACTCTTCTCCTAGTGCTGCTTCCTTGATGGTACGAGGTTACCAATTCTCTGCCTGCTTCTCTGTACTTTTATCTCTTTCAGGATGAAAGAATTAAGGGTGGTGCAAGCTATACTCCAGGGAAACTCCCAGGGAGGTAATCCTATGAAGGGATTTACAGTCCCACCCTAATCCTTTCACATACAGCACAGGAAAACCACAAAATGGAGGACAGTCACAAGATAGTGAGAATCAAGGCCCAGCCACAAGGCTACACATATTTGGGGGGGGAAACAATTCAATCTGACAGTTAGTGATAAAGAAATATTAATAAAATTACAGAATAGTATTGTTCATTTGTTGCCTAACATTAGACAAATCATAAGAGGATATATTAACATATATATTCTGATCCAAAAAGAATCACACATTTTTCTTGATTTTTGACTACATGGTTCATGTAAATTGTAACACATTAAATCACCCTTTCCTTTGTATATTAATTTTTTTTTCTCTCAAGCTGTGAAGCTTAGTTTTCAACTCAGGTATTCTATTTTAATGAGAGGCTGAGTCTTCATCTTTAAGATAGGTTACACAAAGAATAAGTTAACCCTTTAACTCAGAAATCAAAGAACAATTTTGTTATCTTAACAGTGATAAAACTTTTTTTTAATTTTATATATTATTTAATGCTAAAGTTCTTGAAAATCTCATAAATTAAACCATTAAAATAGAGCCAGGCATATAAAATGTTTGGCCATATTAAATAAATTTATTTTTAATAAACTTCTGAAGCACTGTTTTTTTCTATATCTTTTATGCTATATTCTTTTGAAATAAAAAATGAACATTACATATATTTAGTATGTACAATATCATATATAATATATACAATGTCTGCTATGTATAATAAATAGCATAATAATATATTGTTACATGCTATATATAATAATATATGATATATGTAATATATATTACAAAAAAAAACAAACTAAACCCAGTGCCACTGAGTCAGATCCAACTCACTGTGACCCTACAAGTTAGAATAGAACTGTTCCATAGAGTTTCCAAGGAATGCCCAGTGGATTTGAACCGCCAACCTTCTAGTTAGCAGCATAATACTTAACCACTATGCCACCAGCATTTCCACATATGTTATATAGATAACATATATATCTTGTGTGTGTGTGTGTACACTATTTAAAGAAAAATTATAGAAACTTAAATTATCACGACTATCTACTCAGTTTAATACCTGTAAATTACCTAAAAGGTCTTGGAAATTCCTTTAAGTTTATATGCCCTGAAACGTAATTGTTGAAATCAAGTTTGTTCAAATATTCCAAATTTTTATTTAAATTTTATTATTTTTATTTTTGATCTCTTTTTAGCCCTCACAGATTTTATTAATTGGCTTTAGAAATCACAACTGACTGTTCAACTGACCAATTCATTGAAATAGTTGTGACTTTAAATCTCTTGCCCTTACTCCCTTGAGTCGTGACAGACAAAATTGGGTCATTCCAATTCATGTTTAAGTTGACCTAGACATTCTGAAACACTATCTATCAGTAAATACCAAAGCTCGTTAGCAATTTTGTAAATGAATCTAACAATTCTTGACTAGCAAGACTGGAGGCTGGGTAAGCCCACACTTCTCCTGCCTTCATGCTCTCTACTTAGTTTAATGGAAGGGGGAGCAGGGAGGATGGACAGAGTATATTCCTAAATGAAACTTATTAACTTGCCAGAATGTCAGATGAAAGAATGTTAGACCTTTTGACAAATTCTGAGCATCAAGCAAAACTTTCCCCAAAAGGAAAAGGTAGGACAAAGCAGATGGAAGCCCTTTTTCACAAAATGGACCTTGAATTCTAAATCGCTTCTAGTATATTTAGTTTAAAGTGTTTTTAAATATCCAGGGCCCTTATCAAAAATGGTAAGTTTTAAGATTCAGGCATTTGTTTTTCTCTTTTTAGAATTTTTTTCTTTTCATATCTTTTTTTTTTTTTATTGTGATTAAGTGAAAGTATATAATCCCAGTTGGTGTTGTATGCCACTCTATCTGCAGCTCTGTCCCCCCGTCTGGTGACAGCACCCTCCTCTGTTTCACTCCATATATTTAGTATACTCTTAACAAGCATCTGTTCTACCATCATCTCTCCTATCTAGAAAGAGACCAGTAGGACAGCCTCCTGTAAATGAATATAACTGGAGTATGCACACCATATGGCCACACTGCGTTCCTGAGTCCAGTTCATTCTTGTATGAAGAGTTGACTGATTACTGGCTTCCCATCAGGGACAGCAGCAGGTGTAGGGGGCATGTTTTGGGGATCCTCCTGGCCACTGGACCATAAATTCAGGTCTTTTAGTAGAGTTCTTGGGCTGCACGTCTCTTTTTTCTCATGTTGCCTCATGGACTCTACATTGTGTCCCCTTCATGGTTGTCTTTGGTGGTGGCTGGGCATCATCTGATTCTTCTGGTTTCATGTTTACAGAGTCCCCATTCATATGGGTCGTTCTGTTTCCTGGGCTCTTTTTTCTTCGTGTCTTTGTTGTTCTTGGTGACTCTCTATTCCAGATGAGTTGGGATCATTTGGTATACCTCAGATGGCACCTTGTTAGCTTTTGAGACCCCAGATAACACTTAACAATATGGAGTGCAGAAGACTCTCAGCAGTACACTAGGCCAATTGCATTGACGTACCCTGAACATGTGGTCCCCAGACCCCCGTCCCTGCTACTCTATCCTTTGAAATATTAGGTTGAATTTAGAAGACCTTTCAGTTTATGGTAAAGTTCAATTAAGGTGATCTACTCTCCACTGTGTGCTGTCAGTGCTTTCACCTAACCAAATTTCTATTGACTACCTAATCGATGCCCAAACCTCTCCTTCCCTACCTACCTTTGTAGCTGTCAGTGTCTTTTCTTCTGTTCTTTTTAAGCCCTTGAATCATAGGTCTCACACAATATTTGTCCTTTTGCTGCTGACTGATTTCACTCAGTGTAATGTCTTCTAATTGAAACCAGGTTATGAGATGCTTCCTAAAATTATCATTGTTCTTTATTGTTGCATAGTGTTTCATAGAGTATATGTGCTAAAGTTTATCCATTCATCTATTGATGGGCATCTAAGTTGATACTATCCTTTTGCTATTACGGACAGTGTTGCATAAATATTTGTGTGCACGTATCATGTATCGTGTATCTGCATGATTACCCTTATTTCTGTAGGATATATTCTGAACTGTGGGATTGCTGGATCAAGTGGCATTTCTATTTATAGAATTTTAAGGAAGCACCAAATTGTTTTCTGAAGAAGTTTTACCATTTTACAATCCCTTCAGCAGTGTAGGAGAGTTCTCATCTTTCCTCAGCTTCTCCAGCATTTGTTTTTTTATGATGATGATGATGATGATGATGATGATTGGGTGAAAACATACAATCCCATATAAATTTGCATGCCGACATATCTACAGCTCCCACTGCTCTCTCTGCCTGGTTACAGCACACTCTTTCTCTCCATTCTGTACATCTCATATCTTCCTAACAATCTCCTATCCCCTCCTCTCCACCCTCTCCCCCACCTGCAGCAAGAGGTCAGCAGGATGACATACTATAGATGCATAGAACCATAAAGTGCACACACGATATGGTTACTCTGTTTCATCAAGTCCCATCCACTCCTAGCTGTAGAGTTAAACTCCATTATGATTTACAGACAGGGGTAGGATCAGGGCCAGGGGCCATGCTCCCAGGTGAACCCTGAGGCCCCTGGACCAGTAATTGCAGTCTTTTAGTGAAGATTTCAGGGTGCACCCCTTTTTATTCTCATGTTGCCAGTGAGAATTGACTTTGTGAGCCCCATTATGGCTATCACTGGTGGTGGCTGGGCACCATTGGGTTCTTCAGGTCACATGTTAATGTAGTAACCCACTCACATGGGTCTCTCTGTCTTCTGAGGTCTCTTTCTCTCATGTCGTTTTGGTCTTTGGTGAACAGTTACTCCTGCTGAGTTGGGACCATTTGGTGTACTTCAGATGGCAGCTTGGCAGCTTTTAAGACCCCAGACACCACTCACCAACTTGGGATGCAGGAGACTCTCTCAGCAAAATGTTAGTTATGCAACTTGGCCTCCATGTCCCCTGAGAGCATGGACCTTGGACCCTGCCACAGCTACTCTGTCCTTCCACTTATGGATGAAGATGGGAGGAGTAATCATGTTATATTGAAGTCCAGTTAAAATTGATCTTCATTCTAATGTGTGCCGTTACAGATTTCACCCAACCAAATTTCTGTGAACTATCTAATCTATACCACAACCTCACCCTCCCTCACTCCACACCCTTGCAGCTGTCAAAGAGTCTTTTCTTCTATGCATGAATCTGTTTTAAGTTCTTATATTAGGGTCTCATACAATATTTGTCCTTTTGTCTCTGACTACTTTCACACAACATAATGTCCTCCAGTTGAAACTAAGTTATGAGGTGCTTTCTAAAATCATCATTGCTCTTTGTTGCTGCATAGTGTTCCATTGAACTTATATACCATAATTTAACTATCCATTTTTCTGTTGCTGGGCACCTGGCTTGATTCCATTTTTTGCTATTGTGGACTGTGCTGTGATAAACATTTGTGTTCATGAATCAGCTGGTGTGAATGGCCTTGATTCTGCAGGCTATATTCCAGGCAGTGAAATTACTGGGTCAAATGGTATATTTATTTCCAGCTTTTTAAGGAAGTGCCAGGTTGCTTTCCAAAGAAGTTACATCATTTTGCAATCTCACCAACATTGTAGGAGAGTTCCAGTTTCTCCACAGCCTCTCCAGCATTTGTTATTTTGCATTTTCTGGATCATGGCCAACTTTGTTCAGGTGAGATAGTATCTCATTGTAGTTTTGATTTGAATTTCTTTAATAGCTAATGATTGTGAGCATGTCCACATGTGTTTTTTGGCTGTCTGGATCTCCTCTTTAGAAAAGTATCTGTCCATCTCTTTTGCCCATTGCTTAATTGGATGATTTATCTTTTCTTATTGATATTTTGTAGTACCTTGTAGATTATGGAGATCAGATTTCAGTCTGACATATACTTGCCAAATATTTTCCTCCACTCTGTAGGTGGTCTTTTAATTCTATTGATAAAGTCTTTGGATGAGCAAAAGTGTGTGATTCTTAGTAGTTCCCGCTTATCTATTTTCTCTTGTGCTGTTTGAGATTTGTTTGTCAGATTTTAAAATCTGTCTGCATTGGGTATTAAAACTTCCATTGTTGATCCTAATTTTTCTTGGATGAGATTTATTGTTTTAGATTTGATATTTAGGTGTTTTATCCAGTTTCAGTTGGTTTTTATATAAGGTGTGAGATATGGGTCTTGTTTCAATTTATTGCAGATGGATACCCAACTTTGGCAGCACTATTTGTTGAAGACTTATTTTTAAACCCAGTTTAATGTCTTAGGGCCTTTGTCGAATATCAACTGTTCATAGGAGGAGGAAGCCATTTCTGGGGTATCAGTTCTGTTCCAGTGATCTGCCTGTCTCTTTTTGTACCAGTACCAGGCTGTTTCAACAATTTTGGCAGTGTAATAGGTTCTAAAGTCAGGTAGTAAGATGACTCCTAGAGTGTTCTTCTTCTTCAGTAGTGTTTTACTTATCTGAGGCTTCTTCTTTCTCCACACAAAGTTGGTCATTTGTTTCTCCATCTCATTAAAAAATGTCACAGGAATTTGTATTTGGATTGCATCATGTAAGTAGAGTGCTTTGGGTAAAAGAGACAGTTTCACAGTGTTAAATCTTCCTATTCATGAACAGGGTAGGTTTCTCCATTTCCGTAAGTCTCTCTTAGTTTCCTGTAGTGAGGTCTTGTAGTTCTCTTTGTAAAGGTCTATTGTTTCTCTGGTTAGATTTATTCCTAGATAATTTATCTTCTTGGGAGCTATAGTAAATGGTATTGATTTGGTGATTTCTTTCTTAATAGTCTCATTGTTGGTATAAAGGAATTGCATGGGTTTACTTATGTTTATCTTGTATCCTGAGACTTTACTGAACTCTTCTATCAGTTTGAGTAGTTTCCTTATGGATTCTTTAGGATTCTCTTCATCTGCACATAGGGAGATTTTTACTTGCTTTTTGCCAATGTGGGTGCCCTTCATTTCTTGGTCTTGTCTAATTGCTCTAGCTAGAACTTCTGCACAATGTTGAATAGGAGTGACAGTGGGCATCCTTGTCTGGTTCCCATTATCAAGGGGAATTATTTCAGTCTCTCTCCATTGATGCTGACGTAGGCAGTTGGCTTTGTATAAATGCCCCTTATTGCGCTGAGGAATTTGCTATCTATCCAGTTTTGCTGGGAGATTTTGGCATGAATGGGTGTTGGACTTTATCAAATGCCCTTTCTGCATCAATAGATAAAATCAAGTGATTTTTGTATTTTGTGTTATTTATGTGTTTGATCACATTAATTGTTTCTCTGATGTTAAACCAGGCTTCCATTCCTGGTATGTATCCAACCTGGTCGTGATCCAAGGTGTCATTCGATGTCTCTTTACTGGAGCATTCAGTCCATTTACAGTCACATAATTATTGATAGGCATGTGTTCAGTGAAGCCATTGTGATATGTTTATTTTTGTGTTGATGTTTTCTCTGTTGTTCTTATTAGTCTTTCTGGGACTTTTTTTTGTGAGTTGATTTTTCACCTTTTCAGAGCTGGTTTTGTAGTTGTTGAGACTCTTGTGTTACATTTATTGATATGGTATGTTGCATCTTTGTTCTGCTTTACGGCTGCTCCTAAGATCTCCCTTAATAAACTACATATAAACCCAATTTTAATTACCACCAGTCTTGTCATCTTCCTCTCCATCTGGAAAGCGTATAACGACTATAGTACATCCCTCTTTTTAACATGATGGCACCATATTTTTCATGATAATCACTGGATTGTTTCTTTCAGTATTAAAGCTGTGATTGAGTTTGGAGCCTTCCCTAACTGAGTAGAATTCTGGATGATGTGTCATTCTACAATATAAAATTAGTGGTTTTGTTCTTCTAAACCAAAGCAAAGAACTTCTTTCAGTATTTCTTATAGTTTTGGTTTGGTTTTTACAAAGTCTCTGAATTTCTGTTTATCTGGGAATGTCTTAATTTCATTTTCATATCTGAAAGATAGTTTTGCATGATATATAATTCTTGGTTGGAAGTTTTTCTCCTTCAAGGCTTTGAATGTGTCACGCCACTGTCTCTGAGCCAGCATGGTTTCTGCTGAGAAATCAGACAAAAACCTACAGAGTTTCTCTCAGAATGTTTGCTTTGCTTTGAGTCTTGCTGCTTTTAAGAGTTGCTGCTTGTGTTTCATTTTTTTAAGCTTGATAATAACATGTCTTGGATTCTTTCTTTTCACATCTATATTGGGTGGCATACAATGTGCATCTGGGATATCAATATTCTCTTCCTACATGATTTCTGGGAAGTTTTCTGTCAGCAGCTCAGCAACAACACTCTCTGTGTTCTCAGATGTCTCATCCTATTCAGGGACTCCAGTTAATCGAAGGTTGTTTCACTTAATAGAGTCCCACGTGCTTCTTAATACTTCTTCATTTTTTTTGTTTCTTTTCTCTGATTTGTGCTCATAGGCGCTGGCATCAGTAACTCTGTCTTCCAAGTCAGAAATTCTTTTTTCCAGATATTGCATTCTGTTTGCTTTGAATGGAAGTTTCTATGTCTTTGATTTTGTTCTTGATCTGTATGATTTCAGAGTACTGGTGTTCCATCAGATCAAACAGCTTGCTTAACTTTTGATTTTGCTCTGCTGCATTTTGTATAAGGTCTAGAACGTCTCTGCATATAACTCTTTTATATTTGCCTTCTAATAATTTCAGAAAAGTTTCTTCATCCAGAAAGCTCCTTGGTTGTTTTGTTTGTGAGTCTTCTGAAACCATGGGTCATTTTTTGTATGCCACAAATACCTGTTACTTTTTGGGTTTCATGTGGGTAAGTAAAGGCTGAGAGAGACACTGTGAGGATGGACTGCAGATGTTTCTCTAGGCTGTCTTAAAATGTAAAACAAAAGGTTTCTGACCACTTCCCAAGTCAGTCAAGTTTTCAGTTGGAGAGGTCCCTCTTCCCACCTGACAGAGTAAGCACCTCTATATCCAACCTCAGATGATATGAACTAGTTCAAAATACAGCCATGCTACTGCCCTGTTGGCCTCTGCTGACAGGGCTTAGCTTTAGGCAACACTGTGTAAAATACTTCTTTTCTGGTAGAAAAGCACTCTCCTATGGGAAGGCTCTGGCTCCCAAGCTAAAAATTAGGTCCAAATGCAGCCACCATATCTAAGATGACATCCTACATACGGTCGGCTGGTAGAGGGGCTAAAGGTATCAAGAGATAGTAAGTCTTCTGCCTCTGTTGCCAGGTCCCCACCACAGACGACACTGTGTAAACTACTGCTTTTCTGTCAGAGAAGCGCTGTCCTCTTTGTAGGCGCTGGCTCCCAGGCTAAAAATTAGGTCCTGCTAAAATCTCCATATCCAACATGGTGTCCCGCACACAGGAACTGCAGTTCCGTACAAACCACGCTGTAGTATGATCAAAAGACAGGCCCATAGTGGCTAGATGAATAGAGTCCTAAGCCTACCTCTTCAAATACGGCAATTTCCCCTGACTATTCCACCAGCAGTGCATCAGAATCTAGCCACTAGGCAAGACCCAGCTCTGCCCGCCAGCCAAGACAGAGAAAAAAAAAGTCAAAATGGTGCATTTACCTTCAATCTGTGAGAGCAAGGGCTAGCCACAGGTTGGAGTCACTGAAAGAGAGGAGGTTTTTCGTTCAGTGGTATGAAGTCCAAATTAACAGCCTTATGCTGTGTCCTGGGGGCTCACTAGGTGACCAGAAGGCTCCATTTGATTATCAGTTCTCATCTTTGTTTCCAAAGGGATATAAGGAGACATGTGCTTAGTCCACCGTCTTGACTCTGCCCCATGAATTATTTTTTGATATGTTGTTGTATTCTCTTGGAAAATATTTTGTTGAAGATTTTTGCTTCTAGATTCATGAGTGGTATGAGTCTCTAATTCTCCTTTCTGGTTGGGTCTTTCTCTGGCTCCGGTATCAGTGTTACGCTGGCTTCATAGAATGAATTTGGGAGTATTCCATCCCTTTCTATGCTGTGAAATAGTTTTGGTAGTACTGGAGATAACTCTCCTCTAAAAACTCAGTAGAATTCTACAATGAAGCCATCTGGGCCAGGGCTTTTTATGGTTGGTAGTTTTTGAATGACTTTTTCAATCTCTTCCTTTGTCATGCATTTATTCAGTTGTTCTGCTTCAGCTTGTGATAATTTTGGTAGGTGATATGAATCTATGATTTTGTACATTTCCTCTAGGTTTTGAAATGTGTTAGAGTACAGTCTTTAGTAGTAGTCTGTTATAATAGTTTTGATTTCTGTTGGATCTGTTATGACAATCACTTCTCATTTCTTATTTGTGTTATTTGTTTCCTTTCCTGTTTTTCTTTAGCAAGCTTAGGTAATGGTTTGTAAGTTTGTTGATCTTTTCAAAACACCAGCTTTTGGTCTTCTCAGATTTTTCAGTTGTTCTTCTATTCTCTAATTTGTTTAGTTCTGCTCTAATCTTCTTGATCTGTTTTCTTCTTTTGCCTGAGGTGTTCCTCTGTTGCTCTCTCTACACTTGTTCAAGCCGTAGGGTTAGTTCTTTGGTTTTGTTTTTTTCTTCTTTCCTGATATGTGCATTTATGAAGATAAACTGACCTCTGAGCACTGCTTTGGCTGTATCCCATAGGTTCTGGTAGGAAGTGTTTTCTTTCTTGTTGGAATCCATAAATTTCTTTATTTCATCCTTGATTTCTTCTATAACCCATGGCTTTTTCAACATGATGTTGTTCATTTTCCATGTTGTTGTTCAGTTTCCATGTGTTCCACTTTATAGCTATGTTTTTTTTTTTCTGCTATTGTTGTTGACTTTCATGGCTTTATGGTCTGAGAAGGTGTTTTGCAATAATTTGGATTTTGTTGAGATTTGCTACATGGTCTATTTTGGAAAATGTTCCATGTGCACTGGAGAAGAACGTTTAGTTGTCTGCTGATGGATAGAAAGTTCTGTATATGTCAATGAGGTCTAGTTGGTTAATTATGGCAACAAGACCTTTGGTGTCTTTATTGAGCTTTTTCCTGGACAATCTGTCCAATATTGAAAGTGGAGTGTTGAAGTATCCCACTATTATTGTGGAATGACCTATCTCGTTTTTGAGTCTATTCATTGTTTCTTCAATGCATTTAGATTCTCTAGTACTGGGTGCATAAATATTTAATATTGCTAAGTTTTGCTTATGTGTTGAACCTTTCAGCAATAAATACTGTCTATCCTTGTCCATGATGGTGGATTTTACATTAAAATCCATTTTATCTGAGATCAGTATTGCCACACCTGCTCTTCTTTGTGTATTGTTAGCTTTATATATATTCTTCCATCCTTTGATTTTCAGTTTGTTCATATCTTTAAGTCTAAGATGAGTTTCTTGTAAGCAACATATGGATGGGTCATGTCTTTTGATCCAAGGTGTCACTTGATGTTTCTTTACTTGAGTGTTCAGTCCATTCACATTCAATGTATTTATTGGTAGATGTATCTTTAGTGTGATCATTGTGATATGTTTATTTTTGTGTTGATGTATTGTCTGTTGTTCTTATTTTTCTGTTTTGGGACTTTCTTCTTTATGAGTTGATTTTTCACCTTGTTTAGTGTTGATTTTGTGTTTGTTGACACTCCTGTATTACATTTCTTGATTTGATATGTTGTGTCTTTACTGTGCTTTGAGGCTGCCTCTGTGATCCCCCTTAAAAGCCTATGTTTAAACCCAATTTCAGCTGCTATAAGTCTTATTAACTTTTTCTACATCTAGAAGGAGTATAATGACTGTAGTATACCCCACTTTATAATATGATGACTTCATAGTTTTCGTGATACGATCACTGGATCACTTTGTTTAATGTTATAGCTTTAACTGAGTGTGGAGCCTTCCCTAACTGAGTCGGTTTCTGGATGTTGTGTCCTGTATTTTCTCCTAAAATATAAAGTTAATGGTTTTGTTATTCTAAGCCAAGAGCTTCTTTCAGTATTTCTTATAGCTTTGGTTTGGTTTTTACAAAGTCTTGGAGTTTCTGTTTATCTGAGAATGTCTTAATTTCATTTTCATGTTTGAAAGATAGTTTTGCAGGATTTACAGTTCTTGGTTGGAAGTTTTTCTCCTTCAAGGCTTTGAATGTGTCTTCTCATTGTCTCTGCTCAGCATTGTTTTTGCTGAGAAATCAGATGAAAGCCTACAGGGTCTCTCTCTGAATGTTAGCTTTGCTTTGAGTCTCTGGGCCTTTAAGAGTTTCTGCTTGTGTTTCATTTTGTTAAGCTTGATTATAATATGTCTTGAGTCTTTTGAGATCTATACTAAGTGGCATTCTATATGCCTCTTGGATACCTATAGTCTCTTCTTTCATAATTTCTGGGAAGTTTTCTGTCAGCAGCTCAACAACTATACTCTCTGTGTTCTCAGATGGATTTCCCTGTTCAGGAAGTCCAGTTAATCATAGATTGTTCCTCTTTATAGAGTGCCTCATGTTTCCTAATGCTTCTTCATTTCTCTTGTTTCTTATTTCTGAGTTCTCCTCCTAGATGCTGGAGTCAGTAGCTCTATCTTCCAAATTAGAAAGTCTATTTTCCTTTGTTCAATTCTGTTTTCTTGTCTTTCACCTGAATTTTCTATCTCTTTGATTTTGCTTTTGATCTATTGGATTTCAGAGTACTGATATTCCATAAGATCAAACAGCTTGCTTAATTTTTCATTTTGCTCTGCTACATTTTTGTATAAAGTCTAAAGCCAAGTGCTGTCTGGTTTTATATATAATCCTATTGTACTGACCTTCCCATAGTTTCAGAAAGTCTTCTTCATCTGAGTAGTTCTTTGGTTCTTTCTTTTGTGGGCTGTCTGAACTCACAGGTGAATTCTTCTTAATGTTTTTGTCCAAAGTTTGTTGCTTTTTGGGCATCTAGATGTTGTTTCGTTTCTCCGGTGTTACCTTAATGGGATCTAAAGCTCAGTCTGTAAAGGAAATTGATCACCAGACACTTCTATGTATTCCAGTGACTGGGCTCAGTGGAAACTTTGAGGTAGAAGACTTCACCTCCTGGGTGGCAAAGACAAGACCCTACTTACAGAGTTACTGTGGAGTGGTCAGCTGACCCTTTAATGTGGGTCAGTAAAGGCTGGAAGACATTCCATGAGGATGTACCCCAGTTATTTCTCTAGGAAGTCATATATTGAAAGGTAAAAGTAACTGACAGGTTTCAAAAACAGTCAGGCTTTCAAGTGTGCAAGTCCCTCTTCCTAGATGGCAAAGTAAGCACCTCTATATACAACCCCAGATGCTATACACCAGTGCAAAACACAGAAAGGCTACTGTCTTGCGGTCATCAGCTGCTGGGCCACCCTGTAAGCCACACTGTGCAAAAGACTGCTTTTCTACCAAAAAGCACTCTCTGGACAGGCACTGCCTCCTAGCCTGGGAATTAGATCCAGCTGAGGCCTCTGTATGAGTAACTGTCTCACAGTCAATCAAGATAGCATCTCACACAAGCTCCCCAACCTGCCTCGGAATAGGCTTTTCGATGGCGGGAGAGAGAAGGTAAAACTGCCTAGGTACAAGAATTTCAAGTCCGGGCTCTGAAAATGTGGTGACTCTGCTAGCTGATCCCATCAGCAGTGCATCTAAGCCCTGCCACCAGTCAAGACCCAGCCCTACCCACCAGCCAAGACCCAGACCTGCCCACCAGCCATGACAGAGGAAAAAAAGTTAAAATGGCAAGTTACCTTCAGTCCACAAGAGCCAGCACTCAACAAGGGTAGGGGTTGGTGAAACAGAAGTTTCCTGCTAAGTGGTATGTAGTCCAGATAGACAGCCCTATGCCACATCATAGGTCTCACCTGATGTCCAGAAGACTCTGTTTAATTATAAATTCAGGCCTTATTTTCCAGAGGGATTTAGAGAGACATGTGTTTAGTCTGCCAACTTGACTCCACCCTTCTCTTTTTGAAAATTTAACTCATTTTGATACCTAGCAATCTAATTTCTTATTTTAGACTTTACATTTTTTTTTTTTGGATTGGAAAGTATTTTAAAGTACTTACTGATGATTTTAATTCTAACACTGTAATTTCTTTATTTAGAAACTATATCATAAAATAGGTTCTGAGTATCCACTTTTCCCTGTGAAGTAGACAAAACAGAGCACTGTTTTCCTTGTTTTCTATAGTGTTACAGCCTGACTTGAAATCACTTTATCCTTTCATAGGAATCTTCGATGTTCAAGATGAGCACTGGTGACTGCCCTAATGGCTTTTACTGGTCAATTCATATCTGAATTTTCATAACTTAAACTGGAAAATAGAATAGTCTCTTTAATGTTTCAAGCACCTAAATCTGTTTATTAAACTATAGTTTGTCAAAAACCCAAGAGTCAAGGAAAAATCTAGGATTCTCCTTAATCAAACAACTGGTTTTCAAAAGAAATTTGCCAAGCAAAATTTAAGAAAACATGAAAAAGAGAATGAAAAGAATAAGTAAAGGCTCATTTTCTTAAGGTATGCACCACATCAGTGTTGAAGGGACGTGGACTACAAACACATGGGTCCAGGAGATGGGACCCTTTTGCTGGCTTCTACTCTGCTATCCAGGTCTCCATGAGTTTGAGTAGATTCCTGGTTTTAGAAACCCTTAGACAACTATACCATTGATTCTTATACAATGGAAACCTCACAAAGTTTAGTAAAAAGAAAAAAAACAACTCCAACACATTCAGATATGGACAACCACCTGCTAAAATTTTTAATGTCTGAATGAGTACAGCTATGTGTTAAATTATATAAATAATCATTAAAATGAAGCATGCATTTAAAAAGTACCCATTTAAAATTAAAATCTAGTACCTAGCCTATGCAAATATTCTCCCATGTATTCCTTTACATAGAAGAAAAATAGAAACTTTTCTTATGACTTTCTTTCCCTGATTATCTTCCCCAGAACCTATAACTAGCATTGTACCCAGAAGCTGCATGAAATTACAATGCATCTGGACTTTGTTCTCTGTGAAAACAAGTGAACATCTGTAAAATTAATAAGCCAGAGCAAATGTACTGCTTAAGTATTCTTTTAAGATATTTTGATTCATTAAAAACATTTTAGATCTTGTAAAAACTCTTGTATACGAGTTAGCACAGCTACTTTCAGCTCCGTTTCTAAGAGATGCAGTTGATAATTTGGATACTTCATTAAATCATCAGATGGCAAAGAATGTTTGAACTTTCTTGAAGTAAAACTGTGTCATTATTTCTTTCCTTGATAAAAGGCAATTAATTACTGGAAGCAGATGTTTATCTGTCTTGGCATTTGAGGGAAAAAATCTGAAAATAATTTTTGTATCAATTTTACATTTAGAATTAGATTGGATTTGCCTTTTTTTAAAATTTAATTTTAAGACATACCGTTTCAACGATTTCTGAGTATACAATTTTATTTGGTGACATTGACTACATTCTTCAAATTGTCCTACCATTTTTACTATTATTTTGTTACATTATTCCACCAGCATCATCTTAAACTGTCTGTCCACTATGCTTGGTATCCAGTCTCTCAGTTGCAGTTATCAGTTTGATCTCACGAAATTAATTCTTTACAAGAGCACAATGATTAAAGATATGTTTTATTAGTTAATATATGCATATATATTTTAAAAGTCAAAGGAGACTTCAGGTAACAGATTTGTTTTAAAGTTTAAAGATAGCTCAGGACAATAGTTGTAGGGGCTCATTCAATCTCAGTAACTTCAGAAATTCCAGATTGCATTAAGAATTTGAAATTATGTTCTACACTTTTCTCCATCTTGATCAGAAATCTTCTATAGAAACTTTGGTCAAAACGTTCAGTAATGGTACTTGGGCACCATTCAGTTCTTCTGATCTCGTGGCAGAGGAGGCAATTGTTCACGGAGGCAACCAGAGACAAATTCATTTTCTGGTTACTGACTCTCTTTTTTTGCTTCAGGTAAATGGAGGCCAATCATTGTACTTGAGTGACTGCTTGTTACCTTTTATAACCAGTAACTTCATAATGAGCTAGGAAGTAAAATAGAAATACTGAGACATAATATTAAGATAATTGATTGGGATGCCCTATGAAACCATGACCCAGCCTCCAACTCATGAAAACATACTGTGTGAGGTATTTGACTGTATGCAAAGACAGCCTCAACAGTTGCCCTCTCCTCCTTTCTATTATATAAGAATATATATGACAATTCAACATTCAGGTGTACAGCTTTGTAATATCAATTAATCAATTGTACAACCATTATGTATGATTAATTTCAAATTTTCTATCACCATAAACAGAATCTCACTGCTTCATAAACAACAGCTTTCCTTCTACCTCTCCCTTCCACTCCTGGTAATCACTTATAAATTTTGGACTCCGTATATTTACCTATTATTTTCATTTTATGTATTGGAGTTCATACTATATTTGTCCATTTATTATTTGCTTGTTTCAATCATCATAGACCATAAACCTATTGCCATCAAGCCAGTTCTGACTCAGTGACCCCATAGGACAGAAGAGAATGAACTGCTCCATAGAGTTTTCAGGAGATCTGACAGATTCAAACAGCTGATCTTTCAGTTAGCAGACTTAGCAGGTAGCCACTATGCCACTCGGGTTTCCTCACTCAGCACAGTATCTTCAGATTTCATCCATGTCTTACCAAGTGTCATGACTTCATTTCTCTTTCTGGCTGAGTAGTATTCCATTGTGTGTATGTACCACATGCTACAAATCCATTTGTTTGTTGGTGGACATTTAGATTCTTTCCACATTTTGACTATTGTCAATAGTACTTCAGCTGATGTACATATGTCTATTTGTGCTACTGCCCTCAAGAGTGTTGAATATATACCTGGGAGTGAGATTTCTGAGTCATATGGTAGTCTTACATTTAATTTTTTGAAGGAGCATCCTGCTGTTTTCCTAAACAGTTATGTTATTCTATATCTACTCCACCCCCCAGCAATGGATAAAAGTTCCAATTTTAAGTCTCCTTACTGATGTTGGTTATTATCATTTTTTTAATGTTAGCCATACTGTTGGAAATGAAGTGATATCTCATTGTGATTTCAATTTGCATCTTTGATAATTACAGGTGTTGACCATCTTTTCATGTGTTTGTTGGCTCTATTGTGAAATGTCTATCCAGGTCCTTTGTACCTTTTTTGACTGGATTGTCTTTTTCTTGACAAGTTGTAGGACTAGTTGATATTTTTCTAGATATTAGCTAATTTTATATTACATATCATTTGAGAAAAATCCTTTGCCATTGAGTCTATTCTGACTTATAGTGACCCTGTGGAACAGAGTAGAGCTGCCACATGGGGTTTCTAAGGACTGGCTGGTAGATTCAAACTGCCAGCCTTTTTATTAGTCTTAATCACTACTCCACCAGGGTTTCCCAAAATTTTCTTCTAGCCTCTGGGTCTTCTTTTCACTTTGTTTCTTTGATGAACAGACATCTGTGATTTTTGATGATGTGTAAATTCATGTATTTTGTCTTTTGTAGCCTTTTGTGTCTTGTCCAAGAATTTTTTGTGGAAGTCTAGACCTTGAAGCACTACCTAATGTTTTCTTCTAGAAGTTTTGTGATTTTAGGTCATACATTAGGTATGTGAACTGTTTTGGTCAGGTTTTGCATACAGTGTTAGATATGTGTATATCTTCACTGTTTTTGCACGGGGAAATCTAGTTTTCCCAACATCATTCATTAGAAAGTGTTTTTTTCTGCGTTTGATAGATTTAATACCCTTACTGACAACGTTGACTATAGATGTATGCACCAAAATTTGGGGTTTTAGTTCTCGTCCATTTGTCTATACAAGTATGTGTACAAGTATACCAATATTAGACTGTTTTGAACACTGTAGCTTTGTAATATATTTTTAAATTAAGATGTGAGAGTTCTACTCCATTCTTTTTTTTCAAGTTTTTTGGGCTATTTGGGCCCTTTACAGTTCCATATAAATTTTAGGATTGGTTCTTCCATTTCTGTAACGTTGGGTGTCAGAAATTTGAGGGGGGTTGCATTGAGTTTATAGATTTAGCTGCTGTTGTAAATGGAATGATTTTCTTGATTTCCTTTTCAGATTGTTCATTGCTGATGTATAAAATTTCAACTTTTATTTACTTTGTTTCCTTTCACTTTGTTCAGCTATTCTTTCAACTCTAATAGCTATTTAATATTGAATTTTGATTATTCAATTTTAATAGTTTTAAAGTGTTAAAAAAGAAACGATGTTACTTTGAAGGCTAAGATGAGCCTAAACCAAGCCACAGTGTTTTCAGCTGAGTCATATATATCCAAAAACTGGGCAATGAATAAGGAAAACTGAAGAAGAATTAGCACCTTTGTTGAACAGTGTTTCATCAGTATTGATCAGAGAATATGGTCTCTCATTTGCTTTCTTTTTGTAGTCTTTACCTTTGCAATAAAGGCAGTTTTAGCCTCACAGAGTGAGTTACAGAGAACTTGCTCTTCTATATCATGAAACCCTTAAAACTATTGTTGTCAATTCTGTAAACATTTGGTAGAATTCCTCCACTTGAGCCATCTGGATTTAAACTTTGTTTTGTTGAGGGGTTTTTGATCACTTCTTTTGTCTTTTCATTGGTTATAGGTTTGTTGAGATGTTCTATTTCTTCTTGCGTTTGTGTAGGATGTTTCAATGTTTCCAGAAGTTTTTCCATTTCTTCTAAGTTGTTAAATTTATTGATGTAGAGTTGTTTCTTAGTATTCTCTAACAATCAGGACCTCCAATTAATCATAGGTTGTTCCTCTTGATAGAGTCCCACATATTTCTTAATGCATCTTCATTTTTCTTGTGTCTTTTTTCTGATTTCTCCTCATAAATGCTGGTGTCAGTAGTTCTGCTTTCCAAGTCTAAAAGTCTATTTTTCATTTATTCAATTCTGTTGTCTTGGCTTTGAATTGTGTTTTCTAATTCTTTTATTTTGCTATTGATGTGTTGGATTTCAGAATGCTAGTGTTCCATCAGTTTGAACAACTTGCTTAATTTTTCATTCTGTTTGGTGAATTTTGTATGATGTCTAAGAGGGCTCTCTATATAATTCTTTTGTACTCGACTTCTGAAAGTTTCAGAAAGGCTTCTTCATATGGGAAGTTCTTTGGTTCTTTCTTTGGGAGCTTTCTGGAGCCATGGGTGGATTTATATTTAAGTGTCTGACCAAGGTATGTCGTTTTCTTGGCATATGGAGGTTGTTTAGTTTCTCTGGTGCTACCTTAACAGAACCTGAAGCAGAAGTGGATCACCAGTCACCTCTATGCATTCCAGTGACTGGGCCCAGTGGAATCTCTGGGGTAGTAATTTCCACCTCCTGGTTGGCAAAGACAGGTCCTTACTTATGGAGTCACTGAGGGGTTTGTCAGCTGACCCTATGTAGTGCATCAGTGAAGGCTGGAAGAGATGCCATCAGGCTGCACCAGTTATTTTTCTAAGTAGTCTTATTTTGAAAAGTAAATGCTATCTGACGGCTTCCTAAAACAGTCAGGCTGCCAAGTGTGCAAGCCTCTCTTTTCAGCTGGCAATGGAGGCACTTCTATATCCATCCCCAGATGCTGTGATCTGGTTCAAAGTACAGAAAGTCTGCTGTCTTGTCATATGCTGATGTGCCCCAACTCAACTGTAAGGCTACACTGTGCTAAACACAGCTTTTCTGCTCGGAAAGCATCCCCTGGGCTGGCACTGCCTCCAGGTAGGGAAATTAGCTCCTGCTGAGACCTCCATTTGGGTAACTCTGACTCTCAGGCACTTAGCTGGCTTGTCTGGCCTCTCAGTTAAACAAGATGATGTCCCATATGAGCTCTCCCACCTGCTGAGAAATACCCAAATCAATGACAGAGGTTTGGAAAGAGAGAGTGGAAGGGCTGAGGTGCTCCAAGTCCAGAGCCAGATTCTCAAAATGTGGCTATTCTGCCCACTGATCATGTCAGCAGTGCTAATTAGCTTTGCTGCCAGTTAAGCCCAATCACTGCTAGAAAAAAGAAAGAGTTAAAAAAGGCAGTTACCTTCAGTCTGCGAAAGCCGGCCATTCAACAGGGGTTTGGGTCAGTGAAAGAGAAATTTCTGGTTCAGTTGCATGTAGTCCAAATTTACAGCCCTATGCCATGTTCTAGGGCTCACTTGGTGTCTAGAAGACTCCATTTAATTATCAATCCAGGCCTTAGTTTTCAGTGGGAATTACGGAGATGTGTGTCTAGTGTTCTATCTTGACTCCACCTCAGTAATAATATTTCTAATTAAAGCTACAATGAGATATCATCTCACTCCAACAAGGTTGTCAATAATCCAAAAAATAAAACAACAAATACTGGAGAGGTTGTGGAGAGATTGGAACTCTCCTACACTGTTAGTGGAAATGTAATGTAATGTAAGATCTCTTTGGAAAGAGATTTGCTGCTTTTTTAAAAAGCTAGAAATGGAAATACCACATGATCTCTAGACTTGTTGCTGGCCCAGCCCTGAAACCAGTACCAAGTCAACATTTCACACAAAGAATGAATTGGACTTGGGGACACAGAGTGATGCATATGGTGTGTGTACTTTATGGTTTCCTATACATACATGAGGCTGTCCTACTGGTTTCTTTCTAGATGGGAGAGCAGAGGTTGGAGAGGAAGGGACAAGTGTTGGTTGAGTGGATACTGAAGTAAAGAGTGAAGAAGATGAGTGTGCTGTCACAGGGTGAGGAGAGCAGATAGACTTACAGAGAAACATATATGCAAAATTTACTTAGATAGTAAATTTTCACTTAATCATAATACAAAAAAATTCTAAAAAATTGAAATTCATCAAATCAAGAAAATAATAATATTTTTGCAAAAATGAATATTAGTATTGAAAAATACTAATAAGACCATACTTTTAAATAGATTTAATACATATATATGTTTGTATGTATGTGTATACATATATATACATATATGTATACACATATATATATTTATGAGCCATGTTATTTTTTTAAAATCCATTCTGCCACTCTGCCTTTTGATTGGATAATTTATTCCATTTACATTGACTGTGATTACTGATAAGAAAGAACTTATTTGTACCAACTTATTACTTATTTTCTTGGAGGTTTTTGTCTTCTTTGACCTTTGTTACCTCTCAACTCTAATGTATTGTGAAAGACTTGATCATTCTTGGAAGTCTCTTTCTAAATTGGAAACATTTGTGCCTTTTTCTCTCTTTTTAAAATTTGAACTGGTACTAATTTTTTTTTTTTAAGTACTTATAGTTTAAGATTTCTTCATAGGCTGGTTGTTCCTTTTCCTAGGCCAGTTTTTCCTTTTCCTAGGCCAGTTGTTCCTTTTCCACTAAAAAAAAGAAAAAAAAAATCACAACTTTTGGTTAGTTTCCATAGCTCCTTACCTAATGGTTAAACAATGTCTTGATTCACTACAAGACAGAAAGACTCAAAGGAAAACTAACACTCAGAGGGAAATGCTGTAGGCTTTTGTCTGACTTCTCTGCAGAAACAATGCTGGCTAGAAAACAGTGGACAGACACATTCAAAGCCCTGAAGGAGAAAAACTTCCATCCAAGAATTATTTATCTTGCAAAATTGTCAAGTATAATGGTGAAGTTAAGGCTTTTGAAAGTAAGGAGAAGTTTAGAGACTATAAAAACTAAACCAAAGTTACATGAAATATTGAAAGAAGCTCTTCCCTTAGAAAAACAGAACCATTAAGTGTATATTTAAGGTGACAATTCAGGACATATCATTCAAAATTCTAATCAGTTAGGGAAGTCACAAAACTTAATCAAAGCTACAGTACTAAAATGAAGGACTCTGTGATCATATTGTGACAACTATAATACCATCACATTAAAAGAGGGATAGACTACAGTAGTTATAGTCATTTCAGATGCAGAGGAAGTTTAAGAGTTATGCAGTAGTTAAAATTGGGTTTAATCTTAGTATGTTAAGGGGGGATAATACATGTAGCCATAAAGTGAATTAACAACACGTTGTATCAAAAAAAGAAATGCAATACAGGAGTCTCAATGAACACAAAACCAACACTGAAACAACAACCCATAAAGAAGAATGACCCAGAACATAACATTAAAAGCAATATAGAAAACATCAACATGAAAGTAATTACATCAAAATGATGGCACTAAGGACATACCTGTCAATAATTACCCTGAATGTAAATGAACTGAATGCTTCAGTAAAGAGACAGCAAGTGACATCCTGGATCAAAAGACACGACCTATCTATATGTTGTTTACAACATAGACTTAAAGGCATGAACAAATTGAAAATTAAAGGATGGAATAATATAAACCCAGTTAACAATATACAAAGAAGGGCAGGTGTGGCAATACTAATCTCAGATAAAATAGATTTTAATGTAAAATCTGCTATTGTGGACAAGGGTGGTCACTATTTATTGCTGAAAGTTTCAGTACTCAAGCAGGACTTAACAATATTAAATATTTATGGACCCCATACCGGAGCACCTGAATACATTGAACAAATACTGACAACACTGAAAAATGAAATAGATTATTTCAGTATTATTAGAGAACTATTTCTGCTTTCATAAGGTTTTCACTGGCTAATTATAGTAGACTGTCAAGTCCTTCCTCCTAGTATCTCTTAGCCTGGAAGCTCAGCTGAAACCTGTTCACCATGGGTAACCCTGCTGATATCTGAATACTAGTGGCATATCTTCCAGCATCACAGCAACACACAAACCTCTGCAGTATGACAAACTGACAGACAAGTACAAAGTTATCTCTGCGAAGAATTGAAAAGTAAAGATGTCATCTGGAAAACTAAGGTGTGCCTGACACAAGACATGGTATTTTCAACTGCCTTATATGCCTACAAAAGCTGGACAATGAATAAGTAAAACAGAAAAAGAAGTATTAACACCTTTGAACTGTGGTGTTGGAGAACTGAATGTACTAGGGACTGCTAAAAGAACAATTGGATGTCTTCTCGAGGAAGCACAACCACAGTGCTCCTAGAAGCAAAGATAGACTGCATCTTCCATTTTTTGGACATGCTGTCAGAAGGAATCAATTTCTGAAGAAGGACATCGTGCTTGGTAGAGTGTGTGGTCAGCAAAAATGAGGAAGACCCACAGCAAGATGGAGTGCCACAGTGGCTGCAACAATGGTCTTAAGCACAAAGATTATTGTAGGCATTGTGCAGTGCTGAGCATTGTTTCATTTGGTTGTGCACAGTGTTGCTGTGAGTCAGAACTGACTCAACAGCACCTAACAGCAACAGCAAAATTTTTGTTTTCAATTCTTTCGCAGTTTGCTCTACATATTTTGGTGCTCCTGTTGGGCAAGAGACCCCTGGTGGCATAGTGATTAAGAGCTGTGACTGCTAAATCAAAAAGTTAGCAGTTCAAATCCACCAGGCACTCTTTGGAAACCCTATAGGACAGTTGTCTGTCATATAGGGTCACCATGTGTCAGAGTTGGCTTGATGCCAGTGTTTATGTATGTGTGTATACACGTGTATATATATGGTGATGCACATACATACATATATAACAGAAATATATTATCAATTACTACACAATTATTGTTGCTTCTTGATAGATTGATGCTTTTATAATTATGGCATTATTTAATGCCTACCTTGTCTTCTATAGAATATTTTGCTTTAAAATCAATTTTGTATGAATTCAAGATGGATACCCTTACACTCTTTTGGTTGGTGCTTAAGTGGGTGTTTCTTTTCATCCTTTAACTTTCAGACTGTACGTGTATTTGAGCCTAAGATGTAGGCAGCATATGTATACATATATGTTTGTATGTATGTGTATACATATATATACATATATATACACATATATATACTTATGAGCCATGTTATTTTTTTAAAATCCATTCTGCCACTCTGCCTTTTGATTGGATAATTTATTCCATTTACATTGACTGTGATTACTGATAAGAAAGAACTTATTTGTACCAACTTATTACTTATTTTCTTGGAGGTTTTTGTCTTCTTTGACCTTTGTTACCTCTCAACTCTAATGTTATTATCTTTCTTGTTATGCTGCTTATTTCAAGCGAGCCATTTTGATTCACTTTTGCATTCCTTTCGTGCAATTTTAAAGATACTTTCTAAGTATTTACTATAAATATTTTCCCACTGTATGAGGGAAAGGAGAATCAAGACAAACAGCCTAAGGCTGGTTCCTAAGAGAAAGGGGCCAGAGATCCCTTCTCTCTCATTCATTTTTACTGGTCTGACACCAGCTGTCCCTCTCACGGCACTCACTACTAGGTTGCATAATTAATTGCAATGGCCTCACAGAACTTACAGACCATGCTCACAATTGTGGGGTTTGTCAGGGAAGTAACAGTTTATAATTCAGTCTCAGTAGCACTCAGAATACAGCGCTTCCATTAGTGTAGCCCCTTCCCAGCTATACACCCAGGCATGTCTCTCCTTGGCCTTCAGTCTCTGTGTAAAGGCATTCACCTTTTTCCTTCCATGGTCTGGGAAGCCTAGCACACTGCTGTCCATGGATGCCAGGTTTCTGCTGCTGTCTCTCTTCTGCTGGTCTCTATTTCCTAGTTGGTGGGCTCCATTCTTTGCTCTAGAATTGGTTCTCTTTTAAGGCAAAATGTCCATAATTACCTTATTGCACAATTACCTGGGTGGGAGTTTCAAGGCCATAACTAGAAAAGCCACACAGAAAAGTAATTAGTTACTACTGTACTACAATTTATGTTTCTTTTATACTAACTTTCATTAACTGATAGCAACTTAAGACACAAAAATAAGATACAAATAGAAATAAGATAGTAAATATCCTGTTTTCCTACAGTTCCTTTCACCTCCTTTATGTTGCTGATACCTCAGTTACATCTTTATAGAGTTTGTGCCCTGTAGCTTAAATGCGTGTGTGTGTGTGTGTGTGTGTGTGTGTGTGTGTGTGTGTGTGTGTAGTGGCACATTGGTTAAGAATTAAGAGCTTGGCTGCTAGTCAAAAAGTCAGCAGTTTGAGTCAACCAGTCAGTTCTAGTCTGTCCTATAACATCACTATGAGTGAGAATCAACTCAATAACAACCAGATATGTGTATATGCGTATGCAACATTTTTGTCATTATACAGTATCAGTGTCATATATCTTACTGTTATCAAGTAAGAATATCATAAAATTTACCTTTACTTTCACCCAAGGAATTTCCTTTACGGGAGATCTTTCAACATGTGGCTTTGTGTTTCTCTTTTATGTTCCTTCTTTCCTATCTGAAGGACTTCTTTCAACATTTCTTGTAAAGTGCTGTTTTGAAGATGTGTTTGTGTAGTTTCTGTTTGTCTGTGAATGGTTTGATTTCACTGTCATTCTTGAATTTAACTTTATTGGAATATTGTTTTTGGTTGATAGTTTCTTTCAATGCTTTATATAACATTCTATTGCCTCCTAGCCTTTGGGTTTTGTTTTCTTTTATGCCAGTCTCTGAAGTTGTCTACTGTCCTTTTCAGGGGCCTCTATGTGGTCTGGTGGTGAGTCTCAGTTGAATTTCTTGGTGTACTGCTGAGAAAGTTTGGAAGCCTCTCCCCTTATGTCACTATCTTTCTGTAATTCTCTCCATTTTTGTGACTTTTTGACAGTGTGTGTATTCTTAATCAAATCAAGAAACTAGTCCTTATTGCTGACATTTATGCAACTTTTATAATACAAATCAGCAGCAAATAAAAGCTCACCATAAATGATTTTTGTGCAACTTATTTAAAGATGGAAAAACAATCATTCCAAACACTGGACAAAGTGATCTGAACACTTTCACATCCTTAATGCAACATTTCATTTCCATATTTAGTTAACATATATTAAAAATAAATAAAACAATATTGCTATCAAGTTGACTCCAAATCATAGCAACCACATAGGAGAGAGTAGAATTGCCCCGTAAGTTTCCAATCAGCAGGTTTTGTTTTGGTTTGTAGTTCAGCCCTTAACCACTGCATCACCAAGGCTCCAATTAATGTATATCAGCCACTGCCATTGAGTCAATTCTGACTCATAGTGGCACTATAGGCCAGAGTAGAACTGCTCGATAAAGTTTCCAAGGAGCATCTGTCGGATCTGAACTGCTGACCTTTCGGTTGGCAGATGTAGCACTTAACAGTTAACATATATAGTATTTATTAAATGACAATAGGGTCCCTGTGTGGTGCAAACAATTTTGTACTTGACTATTAACCTAAATGTTGGTAGTTTAGGCACACACAGCAGGATTATGGAAGAAAGGACTGGCAAACCAAACTACTTCTATTAAGATTAAAGTCAAGAAAATTCCAGAGCATTTTTACTCTATAATACGTGCAGCTGTTGTGAATCAGAATCAGTTTGATGGCAATGAGTCTGCTTTTTAAGCACTGTAATTTATCAGTCATGTTCTTACACAGACAATAAACCAATGAATATTAAAAAATGCCAGCACACAAGCTGCTCATAATCCGATTGTGGATACTGACAAATGAACAGCTACATGTATATTCTAAAATCTCCTAAGGGCCAGTACTGAAGGCATTATGGAAATACCAAAGTAAGACACATAATGGAATTTTTGGCTAGCACTATAAGGTAGACAAGGGTTTAGAAGAGTGTTATAAAATAGATGCAACAGCAGGGTTAATTTCTAAAAGATAAAGAAGAGCAATACTGATACAAGGTGAAGACATCCAAAGTAGAAGAGATATACATGAGATCCAACAATTAAGTCCATGAACTTAATTGTTTCAAGTGTGACATAACTCATTGATGAGCATCATTACAGTCACTTTCAAAGTGCACCATTTGGGAAGCTATACCCTGATGCACCTAGTCCACCCTTCAAAGCAATTTCAAAGTCTTGCTGGACTGACAGTTACACATGGTGGCACAGTGACAAGTTCATGAACTTAATTGCATAGGTGTCTGTGAGGTAGTTTTTAGACACTAAACAATTAACTGTATTGGAACACCCTCCCTGGTCTCCTGATCTGGCCTCCAATGACTTTTTTCTTTACCCAAAGATTAAAGAAATATTGAAAGAAGACATTCTGATGACATTCAGGACATCAAGGGTAATAGGATAAAAGCTCTCATGGTCCTTCTGGAAAAAGAGTTCCAAATTGCTTTGAAGGGTGGACTAGGCCCTGGCAGCAGTACATAGCTTCTAAAGGAGAGTACTTCAAAGGTGACTGTAGTGACTTTCAGCAATGAGATATGTGAAACTTTTTCTAGGATGAGTTTGTGAATTTAATTGTCAGGCTTTGTAGAATAGCCAGAGTATAAAACAGGATAAGGTATATTTAAGCCTGATGACCCTTATGCGGAGCCACCACTCATCTGTTAGTAGAGGCTATGGTGTTGAACAGTTTTCAGTGGAACTTCCAGGTTAAGATGAACTAGGAAGAAAGTCCTGGTGATCTACTTTTGAAAGCCAGCCAGTGAGAGCTATAGGTCACAAACGTCTGATCTCTTGCTTCCAGAAGCTCCAAGGTGATCTACCTAGCACCATTCTACACTTTTAGTACCACCTGGTATTTTTCCTTGAACATCTCCATTTCTCAGTTATCATAGAGACTATTGAACTTAGTCATATTATTTCTGTTTTAATCAATCGCCCGATAAATGGACAGAATTTAAATTAAAATTTGAAAATACCAGAGTGTGGTACAGGGACTAAGGCATAAAACATGAGTAACCAGTGAAAATATTTGCCACTAGAGAGGCTGAGAACATGACAAGAATCCCTGCATGGATGTAAGGATGCATGGAGTAGAAAACTGAGGTGAAACAGGAATACTGAGAATACCTCATCCCCCAGGCCCGTATTAAACTAAATGTAGTAAAAGCCCACAGGAGGAATTTGAACATAGGCTGCACCAAATCCTTTCAAAGTTTAACTACTAACTAGAATGACAGGGTCGCCATGAGTCAGATCCGACTCGACGGCACTTGGCTTGACAGAATGACAGGGGGAAAAAAAGTATGGCCATTCCTGGGAATTAATGTTAATTATCATGGTTTCCACTGCTGTTCTACAGAAATATTTTCCAAACGTCTTTCAATGTTATTTCTGTATAGTATCTTTTTAGATACTTTTTTCTAACCACTCCTTCTCCTTTAAATTCTGCACTATATACTATTAATGGGACCATTAAATACTGTAACATCTAAGGTTTCTTGTCTTCTCCAATCTTCTCTCACAAATTAGAGAATGTATTTTTTAGATTACATCGGATAGTAAATACTGTTGGGTTTGTATGGCACATGTCTCCATTACAACTCTACAATTCCACTGTCATAGCCACAGACCATAGGTCAAACAAGCAACGTGGCTTTGTCCTCAAAATCCCTTGTGCACAAAAACGGGCAAGAGGATGGATTTGGTCCAGGAGATAAAGTTCTTAAATCTTTGATCAGGACACAAAATTTGACATTTTGGTACAAATTTGTGTTATAATCGCCTGCACACACCACAAAAAAAAAAAAAAAAAAAAAGAGAGAGAGAGAGAGAGAGAAAGAAAACAAAAAGGAAAGAAATAAATGACTCAATATTTCAATAGATGAAGTTTTCAACTGAATAAGACTTAAAAATATCAAATTGTCAAAATTAAGGTTTAAGATGAGCTATTACTAATACATTCAAAGGTACAAGGAAAAACATGAATAATACGTATAAACAGGTGCTTCGTTGTGTATAACATGTTAGGAATGTTAGGAACATGTAGGAATACCACAATGGAGATATAAAGAGAAAACCAAGAATGTCAGAAATAAGAAATAATAATACAAAACCCCAAAACCCACTGTTGTAGAGTCGAGTCTGACTCAGCGAACCTAGAGGTGAGAGTAGTACTACCCCTTAAAGGTTCCAAAGAGTACCTGGAGGATTTGAGCTGCCAAACTTTTGGTTAGCAGACACAGCACCTAACCCACTGTACTGGGACTTTTCTAAGAAATAATAATAAAAGTTTTAAAATTACAAAAATAATTGATTCAATACCAGTCAGAAAGTACACAGTAATCAGTAAACTTTAATAAGACTGTAGAAATTGCCCCATGGACAACATATAGAAAAAGGTATATATACATGTTACCACAAAAAGCTGGGAAGCAATATAAAATTGCATAATGTATGTGCAGTTGGTATCTTAAAAATGGAAGAGAAAAGAAGCAGGCAAACAAAATATTTAAATAAATAATGGAAAAGATTTTTTTAAAATGATTGAAAGATATCAGATTGCAGATAAAGAAGCTCAGAGAACTGTAACAACACCCACATTCTGACACACGGTCACATGTAGACATGTTATAGTCAAGCTCAGTAGACCAAAGCTAAATAGAAAAAATTGAAGAAACTTAAAAAAAAATAAAATTTAGTAAAGGACAAGTATAATTATTATAGCCATCTCCTGATCAATAAAATAACTTCTGTATAATACTGAAAAAAAAACTATCACTCTAGATTTTTCTTCTAGAATTTTATGTTTCAGAATTGAGGGAGAAATCAGATATGACTATCCAAACAAGTTTAGGAGAACTAATTGGCAGCAGGTGTGAACTACACAAATAAACGGGAAGAAAAAAAAAGAAAAAGAAAACCCATTGACATCAAGTCAATTCGAGCTCATAGTGACTCTATAAGATGGAGTAGAACTGTTTCCAAGGAGTGCCCGATGGATTCAAACTGCTGACCTTTTGCTTAGGAGCCATAACTCTTAATCACTACATCACCTGAAAATGGTAAAAATCAGAATAAACACAAAACATAGTTTTCTTATTTTTAAACTCTTTAAGAGATCATTGTCTATGCAAAGCAGCATTAGTAATAATTGTTGAAGAATTTATTACATACTTAGAAGTACTAATGCATGACAAAAAAGGACAGATCCTGCTGCTAGCAATACACCCTAGAGAAATAAAAGATTGTCACAGGAAGAAACACATGTATACACATGTAAACTGCTGCATGGTTTACAATAGCAAAAAGATGGAAACAACTTAAATGCTCAACATATTTATTGATAACTCAATCACAGTACATACTAACAATGGAATACTAAGTAATAATAAAGATAGTGAGGAACCATGAAACACATCACAACACAGATGAATCAGGAGGGCTTTATGTTCAGTGATATTAAACAGTCACACACAGGAAAAAAAATTGTACTAGATCACTATCACAGTAATTTAATAAAATGCTAAAAAACCCACTGCCATCAAGTTGTGTCTGACTCACAGTGACCCTAGAGGTCAGGGTAGAACTGCCCCATAGAGTTTCCAAGGAGTGCCTGGTGGATTTGAACTTCCAACCTTCTGGTTAGCGGACGTTGCACTTAACCCACTATGCCACCAGCGTTTCCTAATAAAATGCTTGCACACAGAAAAATAGCAATAATGGTTATGAAAGCTGAGAGAGAGCAGGATGAGAAATCACTAGATAGCAGACAAATGCCAACTTTGGTGAAGGAAAAGAAAACATACAGTTTAAAGGAAGTCAGTACAGCCTGACCAAAGTAAAGGTATAGACATTTCCTAGACACGGTCAGACACCTTAACAGACTGAATTGCTGGGGCTGGAAGCTGGTGCACCACTTTGGTGGAATGCAGAATATTAAACCAAAGGTCAAAAGCGCAACGCGAACCAGAGTCTGTGGTAGCCAGAACCCAGAAAGACTAGACAGCGTTCAGCTACCAACACTGACCAGTCTGAAAGGAATTGCCACAGAGAAGTGCCTGACACTACAGCAGAAAAATGCGGAACAGAACTCAGATTTTTAAAGAAAAAAACAACAGATTTTACAAGTCTTTTAAACTTTTAAATTAAATTTTAAACTTTTAAATCTCTTTTAAAGACTGGAAGAACTGCTGAGATTTTGGCCCCTGGGCACTCTTCTAACTAAGAACTTACATCACTTCAGAAGACCACTTGTCAGACAAAGGTTACACAGGCCTACGAAGGCAAACAAAAACACACATGAAGGGCACACTTGTTTATTTGATCAGCTGTTAGAGACCAAATGAGCAACTTCTGCCCAAAAGCAACATGAAAAAGATAGGAAGGGGCAAGAACTGGACAAATGGACACAGGGAATGCAAAATGGAAAGGGGGAGAGTGATGTCACGTTGTGTGGATTGCAAGCAACGTTATAAAACAATATGTGTACTAACATGAGCTATAAATTTGCACCTAGAGCACAAATAAAGAAAAAAAAGTAAACAGAGTGCTTATAAGAAAGGATGGACAGGAGAAAACAAGTACATTATAAAACATGTGGAAAGTAGTAATTTTTAAAGCATGTGACTAACAGGCTAATAGGGATGGTAAAGTGGAAATATAAATACATTAAATCTACAAATAAATTAGCTATTAAAAATTTAATTAAATTCTAAAGAAGGCAGGAAAAAAGAAAAATAAGAGATGTGATTAAAATAAAGCAAATTGTGAAAGTAGATTGAAACTACTGGTATTTTGTATAAATATAAATAAATACTCAAAAGTTAGAAGTTGTCAACTTGATTAAAAAATAATTACAAGAGCAAAGTACATGCTATCACAAGAGACGTAATTGAGTAGATATTCACTTAGATATTCAATAAAATTCAACACTTAGTCAGTTAAAGCTTGTAAGTGAAAGAATGGAAAACATGCCATTAAATAAAAATAAGAAAGAGGAAGTGGTAACATTAAAATCATAACTTCAGAAGAAAGTGCATTTTTAAGGTAAAGTGGATGGATGCATAATTATAAATTTGACAAAAGAGTTAACAATCTTAAATGTGTATCTGTAGCAGTTCTTCAGATTGCATGAAGGAAAAACTAATAAAAAAGAAAGCAAAATTAGAATGAAACCCATAATTATAGATGGAGACTGTAACAGTCTTCTGAATTGATGGAACAAGTACATAGAAAATCAGTATGTGACTTACACTGTAAGTCTAAATGCTCTATTGAAAAGGACTTTCTGCTTGCTAGTAGAATACTCATTCTTTTCCAGCATACATTGTGCTGCCTTAGACGCTGACCACATGCTGGTCTGACAACCTGAGGCATACCTCGCCCAGTCCGCTGGGTAAGAATGAGTTTTAAATAAACAAAATACAAGCTATAAAAACTGTATTTGGCTTTCAAGAGCTAAAACATGTTAACTTTTCTAGGCCAAACCTAATATTTGTCTGCCTTTGTGCTCTTGCTGTTAATGTTATGGTTGGCTCCTGTCCAGCTAGCCCCATATAAAATGGGATCTGACCAGGGTATAATCCATAGGGTTATCGATGGCTGGTTTTGAAAAGGTATATTGCCAGACTATTCTTGCCAATCTTTCTTCTTCTGAAAACTCTGCTGAAATCTGTTCAACATCTCATGGCAACCTATAGAAGAGAGTAGAACTGCTCCACAGAGTTTCCAAGGAATGGCTGGTGGATTCTGACTGCCAACTCCTTGGTTAGCAGTGATAGTGTGCATTAGCTCTTAATGTTGTAGTAGCATGTAGACTTTCACTAACAGATAGGTGGTGAATTCCCTTGAGGTACACTGGCTGGAAATGAAACCAGGATTTTAGCTTAGAAGGCAAGAATTGTACCCTGAACTACCACTGCTCCACTATGCTCTTGTGGTAGGGCATAATTCCATTCTAAACAAATAAATGAGATTAAAACTCATGGAAAGTATGTTGTATATCAAATCACTAATTAATAACAACAGCATATCTGGATAAGTTCTCAATTATTTACAAAATTATAAACAACATACTTCTAAACAACCTATAGCTCAGTTAAGGAATCACATGAGGGCTATATATGATGTTCTTTTTATTTTTTCTACAAACACATAAAAATGTAAAAAGCATTCTTAATTTGTGGGTATTATAAAAACAGACCAGAAAGCTCGCTTTGTCTACCCCGTATTATCAGTATCTGCAGAAAGAGACTGAAAAAAAAAGTAGAAATAAAAATAAATCATGTATTTATTTTTTTTATAGTTTTTCTTTTATGGTTCATGATTTTGTGTTCTATCAAGGACACCATTTTGTACAAAAAATTGCAAATGAGTAAATTTTCTTCTGGAAGTTTTATTGTTGTAAGTTTTACATCTAATATTTTCAATTGTAACTTAATATTTCCTTATGGCATGAAGAACAGGTCAAGATTTGTTTTTTTCTAAATTTGTAACCTATTGTTCTAATATTCTTTGTTGAAAATTCCATCTTTTCCTAATAGATACCCAGATAAAATGTGACTAAAATAAATTGACCATATGCACGCTATGTTCAGCTGTGTTCATCCAGTCTTGTGCCAATAATATATTACCTTGGTTGCTGTATCACTGTAAGAAGTCGTGAAAACAGCTAATGTAAATTTTCTAAATGTTTTCTTTAGTGTGAATTTTTTATGCTACTCTCAGTCTTATGCCCTTTCATGTAAATTCCACAAAAAAATCCTACTGAGTTTTTTTTTTTGTTGTTGTTGTTATTACAAGTGAACTGTAGGTCAACATAGGAAAAATTATAAACTAGATTATATTGGAATTTAAAATATCTGGCTCATCAAAAGATACCATTAAGAAAGTGAAAAATCCCTTGCCCATAAATCATAATGAAGACCCACTCTTCGGACAGGGATGGATTGGACTTGGCAATGCAGAGCTACCATATATTGGATGCACTTTATGATTCTATGCATTTATAGGATAACATCCTGCTGACCTCTGGCTGGAGTAAGAGCAGTGGGTGGAGAGGAGGGGAAAGAAGACTGCTGGAAGGATGTCATAGTGTGCTGTCACCGGGCAAGGAGAGCAGTGGAAGCTGCTTATAGGTGGACACGTAAATTTATATGGGAATGTACATTTTCACTCAGTCATAATATAAATAAATAAGAAAGTGAAAAGATAAGACACGGTGAGGAAAATGACACAGTACATAATTATTCATAATATATTTTTTAATAATATTTGAAATAACCCATATGGCACAAAAGTTGTTATCCAAATTGTCCAAAAATACATGAAAACACACATCAACATTCTACGCAAAACTGCAAATTAAAATCACAAACTGACAGTACTAGTCAGTTTATTGTTTGGGAACAATAAACAAAAAAACAACATCAAGAGTTGTTGAAGTGGAAAAACTGGAATTGCCATGATATTTTGGGATGTGCAAGTGAGTTAAGCCACTTTGAAAAACTTTTTAGCATTACCTATAAAACTAAATTCCTGGATATACTCCAAACAATTAAACCTCCACTGATAACAGAAAGACTGGAGATCTGAATCCACAAGAGGCACTTCAGAAGAAAGACCTGGCAATCTATTTCCAAAAGGTTAGTCGTTGAAAACCCAGTGTAGCACAATTCTACTTGGACACACGTGAGGTGGCCATGAGCTAGAGTTGTCTTGATGGCAAACAGGTGGCATTAACACTAAGCCTAAACACATGCTAAGACTAGCAAGAGTCATGGAATACAGTAATCAAAAGAAATGTAAAGAAGTGTATGTATAGCTGAATTACTCACTACATCTTAAAACAGGAAAAAAATAAAATGTTCAGAAGCGATACACAATGTTAGAAGTCAAGATAGTGGTTACCTTAAGAAGATACTGTCTGGGAGTTTTGTTCTTCAGACTATCCAGCGTTCTATCTCTTGATACTCAGTGCCTTTGCGTCGATCCTGACTCACAGCTACCATATAAGATAGAGCAGAACTGTACCATAGAGTTAAGGAGCACCTGGTGGTTTGGAACAGCTGACCTTCTGGTTAGCTGTTATAGCACTTAACCACTATGCCACCAGGGTTTCCAAACAGGTGTCTTCGCTTTGGAAACATTCACTAAGCTGAATCTTAAAATTTGTTCACTTTTGTGTATGAATGCAATTCTATAAATAATTTTACTAATAAAAGCAATGTGTGATAATGCAGTTAATAAGTTGCTTGTGAATTTGGTTGGTTGTCACTGTTAGGTGCCATCGAGTCAGTTCCAACTTACAGTAACCCTATGAACAGCAGCACTAAACACTGCCCAGTCTTGTGCCACAATCGTTTTTATGCTTAAGCCCATTGTTACAGCCAGTGTGTCAACACATCTAGTTGAGGGTCTTCCTCTTTTTCGCTGACCCTTCACTCTACCAGCATGAGGTCCTTCTCCAGGGACTGATCCCTCCTGACAAAATATCCGAAGTATGTAAGATTCAGTCTTGCCATCTTTGCTTCCAAGGAGCACTTCAGTTGTACCTCTTCTAGAGCAGATCTGTTTGTTCTTTTGGCAGTCCATGGTACAGTCAACATTCTTCTCTAACACCACAATTCAAAGGTGTCAATTCTTCTTTGGTAGTTCTGGGAAACACTTTTGATTTATTTCATTGCTGGATTCCAGTGAAAGTGTCTTCATTAGGAAGTGCCACTAAATCTGAGTGTAATGGAACATTACAAGATTTCTCTACAGTTGGTGGTCTTGCATCACCTACACTGAGAAATTATCAGCTAGAAATGAGTAATAGTATAAATAACTGGAACAAGAAGGTATTCAATTTAATTTAAAACATTTGTTATGAAGATTAACGTGTTTATCTAACGGTGGGTAAATTCCAGAAAAATGGTAGCTAAATTTAAATGTGACCATTTTTTTTTTTAAATCTAGCAAATAGAAATTTGAAAACAGAGCTAATAATCCCTCATACAGTAATAACTTGATAATGAGTTGTGTTAGGGTAATTTACTGAACATATATATGTAAGATTTAACAAAAAATGAAAACATGTTTAGTTATATTACTTCGTTAATTGAAACTACCGATAACTCCTTTCTCATTATAGCCTTTCTTGTTCCCTTTAGCTTTTAATAAGATATATAGCTTTATTTGTAGCTGTTACTACTGTTCCTACCGACTAGCATAACAGTAATTCCTGAGAAACACTGTTACTGTGATACGATTTTTCCACTACATTCTCTCTCCCTCTCTATCTAAGTTACACTAGATCACTTGAAAGGTTGATCAACTGATATACAGGAACTAAAGCATGTGTACTTGACTACTGAATTACACGATTTACATAGTTTAAAGATTTGAATATATTTCTTTCATAACTAAAACAATTAAAACAAATAAGTTTACATATACAATGTCACATTTTCATAACCATTTAATTGATTTTTTAAAAAACAAAACACACTACCATTGAGTCGGGCCTGACTAGAATTACCCCACAGAGTTTCCAAGGAGCACCTGGTGGATTTGAACTGCCATCTTTTCTTGGTTAGCAGATGTAGCACTTACCCACTCCACCAGGGTTTCCACTTATTGATAGCTGGTTTCATGACTGTTCTATGACACACTGCCATGGACTGAATTGTGTTTCCCAGAAGTACACGTGGCTGTTTGGCTGGGCCATGATTCCCAGTATTGTGCACTGCGTGATGTTCCTTTATGCTGGAATTCTTACCTCTACGATGTTAATGAGGGTTTAGGAGTAGGAGTTGTGTTGAAGGGTCAGGACTCAATGTGCAAAGCTGTTTTCTGCCTTGAGGCAATCGCCTAAGATGTAAAGGAAATAAGCCAGCAGACAGGGATCTCATACCACCAAGAAGTAGTGCCAGGAGCTGAGCATGTCTTTTGGTGGAAGACTGACAAGCTCCTTCCTCCAGAGCCAAGAGAGAAAGTATCCTTCTGGTGCTGACACATTGAATTTGGACTTTGAGCCTACTAGACTGCGACAGAATAAAATTTATCTTCTTAAACCCATCCACTTGTGATATTTTTATTATAGCAGTAGGAAATGACAGATAGATGATAGATAGATGGATAGATGAATGGATGGATGATGGACATACAGATAGAGAGATAGATAGAAAGATGATTTTTTTTACACATTCTTACCTAACCTCGTAGGATAAGTGGTACTGTTTTTTGATATTACCAATTAGAAAATCAAATTTTGTACAAAATGAACAACATGAATTATAATAAATCTGTTATATAGTATAGACTAACCAAGTAAACAGATAATTTGTAAGTGTTGTATGAGAGAAAGATGTCTCAAATGCCTGACTTTTGCATACTTCTGTACCACTGCATAATCACTAACATCAGCTATTTCATCTCACCTCAGCACTTGCCATTCACTGTAACATCTCACAGAACTCAGGAATCTTTATAAAGGAAATAGCTTTCTTGGTCGTGGAAGCTGGCAAGTCCCAAATTCATGCTTCAGGTGTAGGCTTTTCCCTGTCCCTCGGTATCTGCCCAAAGGCACTCAGCTTTCTACTTCCACTACACAGTCTGTGTACTTTCCACTACACAATCTGTCACCTTTACTCTTTTACTGTCTCCTTCATTTTATTCTGTTTCATGTACGGACTTATAAGGGCACTTAAAAACAACAACATAATGTAGACACTTTCATGTTATTGATAGAAAAGCACAAACATAATACTATGTTCTCTGTTTTATAAAAGTTATCTAAGCATATTGTCATGATATTTTAAAAATTATTCATATTTTAATGTATAACAATATTTATGCTACACATTTTATTATGTAATGGATCTAGAATACAAGGAGCTTTGGTGTTGTCATTATTGTTTTTATAGAACATGATTTGTAGTAAATGTAACTAGAAAAGTGCTAATTAGGCAGGGAGTAGACATTTTTTTCAGTGATGTCTGTGGACATTTCTAGATGTGCTATTCAAGAATTTAAGCACTTCAGTGTTATTTATGTCTTAAATATTTTTCTAAAAATAGACTTTTTTTAGAGATGACAAGCTATACCAACTTAGCCCTCATGTCTCTGTTATCCTGTCAGATTAAATCCTGATTCTGTGATGAAATGTGCATTCAACTCTATTTTCTCCATTTGTAGTGACACTTTTATGATTTGAAAATGTAGCTATGCTCCTCTGTTGAAACCAAAATCATATTTAGATACTAGACAGATTATTTTTCAAATAGCAATTAAACCAACTTCATCATAGTTTCACTGAATCTTTAATATTATGTAACATTTATTTTTGCATACTTTATGCTGTGTATTTATTTTTGAACTCAGGTATTCTGAAAGGAATTGATACTGACTGAGCAGTTTGTGCCACAGTTTTTGACTGCATTTATTAATTTATTCTCAAGACAGTGAGGAAAATATAGTTAGTCCTGGCAGAAATAATGAAACTGAGGTTTAGGTGTCAGATGAATTACATCCAAGCAAGCCAAGTGCCGTCTGATCTGACTCATGGCGACCCCAGGGGCCAGAGTAGTTATATAAGAAATACGTATATTTACATTGAGTCTTGTCAGTCTCAAAATTTTGTCTTAAATTTCTAACCTTAAAAAGATGCAAAGCCAGCAATTAATATAATAAGATTCAATATGTACTAAATATATATGTGTTCAAATCACTCTGATCCTACTTAAACCAAGTTAGCTTGCAAGCTTTTTATATGCCCATATAATTATGGCCAAACATGTGTATACATACATACATATATCATTATTTTATAAATGGTATTGTATGTATTTTGCTACAAGTTGCATTGGTCAATTTGCAGCACTTTTTTAACACTGAATAATATTTCATATTAACATACCATGATTTTTTCCCATCATTTCAATATTGTGACCTTACCAGTTTGATTTCTTATTTGCAGTACTCTTGTACAGTATTTAATCATACCAGGATCCTTAAATAAACTGTTTCTTGTTTGTTTTTTAATGGCATGAAATAATTTAAGATACATGAATGTTTTCTAAAACACAGATGGTATTTTTGAGTTACTGTTAGATTAACTTTGCTATTTCTGTATTTTGATAGATTATCCACTTTCTTTAGGTTTCAACTATTGTACCAAAGAGATATTTAATTAATGCCCTAATGCATATAATCCGACTCATGGGGACCCTAGGGGTCAGGTATTCAAGGAGCACCATGAGTCAGATCCTACTCAACGGCCCTTAGCTTTTTTGGCAATGCATATAATTACTATTTACTTTTGTATTTAATCTTGTATATGTATTTCTTTTTTTGTCTTAGGTGCAAGAGGGAACCACTGGGATGAATTATACCTCTCCCCAGATTTATTCAGTAAGCATGTTGCCTTGTGCATTCAGCTACTTGTGCAATGGAAAGTCCAAGCTACAGTCACATTTTACCTCAGTTTCAGACACAGTGGCTCTCTCAGTATCCCTTGAGCTGATTGTAAGTTGCCTGATACAGAAATTGAAACAGAGTATCCTGCATGCAAGGTGAGAGTTTTACCTCTGAAGCAACACTGCCTCCAAAGAATACTTATAGATAGACAGAATATTGGAGTTTTCTAGGAAAGACTGGCTTCTCCTATAGCCTACCCTTCCTGAAAAAAAATGAGTCTGTGATTATATTAGTCTTAATTACAGCCTCCACTAACAAAGAAAATGCAGAAAAAAAACACACAGTAATAGTTTCAGACAACATTTAAAAACATAACGCAAAAACTTAAAAAAGGAAGTTTAAAATACAAGTGAGGAATTAAACCTCTTTATTAGTGGAAAGAAAATTTAAAAAATTAAATCATTACTACAGAAATCCCATAAAATTTTTAGACTTAAAAATGTAAGACTGGAAACATATATCTCCCTAAATCTGTCTGGAAACCAAGATCTGAACTGATAAATAAATGGAGACTTCTGGACACCTAGTGAGACCGAGGACATAGCATAGGGCTGTTAATTTGGACATCATACCACTGAATGCAAAAGTTCCTTTCTTTTGCTGATCCCACTCTTGGTGAGTGTGGACTTGCACAGAACAAAGGTAGCTCACTATTTTCATTTTTTGTTTCCTCTCTGTATTGGTTGGCTGGAAGAGGTGGGACTTGACTAGCTGCTGGTCTTGGACACACTGCTGGTGGGATTGGCAAGCACAATTGCCATATTCTGAGAGACTGGCTTTGGACTCTGTGCATCTCAGCTCCTTTGGTCTATCTTTCTAACTCTAGCATGTGGAAGCCATATGGATGCAGTGGTAAGCTAGTGCGGGACACCATCTGGATCCAATGGGAGACAGCCAGGAGGAGGGACTGGCAGGACCTGGTTCTTAGGCCAGGAAGTAGTTCCTGCCAGGGGGAGAGTGCTTTTCTGGCAGAGAGGCAATGTTTAGCACAGTGTTGCTTGAAGCAATGGAGGCCGTGGACTCTGGGCATCTCAGCACTTTTGTCCTCTCTTTCCACCAGAAGCCTGGTCCCAGCTGGCTGCGAGCTTGTGTGGGATGCAATCTTGTTCCACTGGAAGATGAGGATACCCATACCAAGCCCTCAGTTGGACCTAATTCCTGGGCTGGGAGGCAGTGCCTGCCCAGAAGAGAGTGCTCTTCTGGCAGAAAAGCAGAATTCTACACACTATCGCCTACAGCTGGGACCTGAGAGCAGACATCAGCAGGGCAGTAGCCCTTCTGTATTTTGAGATGGTTTATAACATCTGGGGTTTGATTCAGAGGTGCTTACTTTGCCAGGTGGTAAGAGGCACCTGTATACCTGAAAATGTAACTCACTTTGAAAGTTGTCAGATACTTTTTACTTCTCATTTTAAGATGACCCAGAGAAACAACTGTGGTCCATCCTCATGGCATCTCTTCCAGACTTTATTGACCCACATGAAGCCCCCAAAACAACAAAATCTGGAGAAAAGCATAATGGAGAAATCACTCATGGCATCTGAAAGCCCCCCAAAGAAACCACCTCAGAATTTCTGAGATGAAGAACCTTTTCTGAAACTATCGAAGTTGAATATGAAAGGATGATACAGAGAGTCCTCCTAGAACTTATGCCAAATGCAGCAGAGCAAAATGAAAAATTAGGCAAGCTGTTTGATCTGATGGAGCACCAGTACTCTGAAATCCAACAGATCAAGAACAACATCAAAGACATAGAAACTTCAAAGCCAAGATATCACAATGGAATAAATGGAAAATAGACTTACTGATTTGAAAGACAATGCTACTGACTCCAACATCTATGAGGAAAAATCAGAAAAAAAAGAAACAAGAAAAATGAACAAGCATTAAAAAGAATGTGGGACTCTATTAAGAGGAACAATCTGATTAACTGGAGTACCTGAACAGGGAGAGACACCTGAGAACACAGAGAATATTGTTGCTGAACTGCTGACAGAAAACATCCCAGAAATGAGGAAAGAAGAGAATATGGATATCTAAGATACTTATTATTTTTTTTAAAAAGGTAAAGTTTTGGCTTATTATCATAACATAAACTTGGGGATGCACAGAATAGGCCAGAACAATTAGCACATGTTGTCTTCATTCTCTTCCCATTACTATACAATAGAAAAGCCGTTTTAAAGCAAAATTACAATTCAGTTGTTATCTAACATTATTCAAATAATATATTTAATATGTACGTTTTATGAAACCAGTATGCTAAATTCAAAAAACTGCTCAAGCGTGGAAGAAATTCCTAGCTTACTGTTTAAACAACACAATTTTTGCATGTTTATGAATATAGTTCAAGGATTCTAAAATAGCAATTGCAGAAAAGACCTTGGCTTTGGCTAAAAAGTGTTTGCCTTAGAATAGATTCTTTTTTTTTTTCATTCTATGACTTTTGATTTTTTTTTATTAAATAAAAAAATGAAAGTATACATACTCTATGCTTACAATACTGGGTTAAGAGAGGAGGAGTACACAAGTTGTGTCGAAGTCTCATTAATATTGATCTTCTTACTAATGTGTATTGTCACCAATTTCACCCAACCAAATTTCTAACAATTAACTAATCTAAACCCTCGCCCCGTGCCATCCTGCCCTCCCACCTTCCCCACCCTTGTAACTGTCAGAGTCTTTTCTATTATATGTGAGTATGCTTTTAAGTTTTTATCGTAGGGGTCTCATATAATAATTGTCTTCCTGTTGCTGACTAGTTTCACTCAACATAATGTCCACCAGTTGAGACCAAATTGAGAGATGTTTCCTGCTATGATCATTGTTCTTTATCAGTGTATAGTACTCCACGGAGTATATATACCAAAGTTTACCCATCCATTCTTCTGTTGCTGGACATCTGGGTTGATTCCAACTTTTTGCTATCTTGGACTGTGCTGCAATGAACATTTGTGTGCATGTAGCAGTTGGTGTGAATGGTCTTGATTTTGTAGGACATATTCCAAACAGAGGAATTACTGGGTCAAATGGTATATCTATATACATTATTTTAAGGTAATGCCAAATTGCTTTCCAAAGAGGTTGCACCATTCTGCAATCCCACCAACAATGAAGGAGAGTTCCAATCTCTTCACAGCTTCTCCAATATTTAGTGTTTTGCGTTTTTTTGGATCAAGGTCAATCTTGTTGTTTTCTCTGTAAAGATCTCTTATTTCTCTAATTATATTTATTCCTAGGTATTTTATCTTCTTGGGGGCTATAGTAAATGGAATTGATTTGGTGATTTCTTCATTAATAATTTCAGTGTTGGTATAAAGGAATCCTATTGATTTAGTTATGTTTATCTTGTATCCCGATACATTGCCAAATTCTTCTATTAGCTCTAATAGTTTACTTATGGATTTCTTTGGATTCTCTGTGTAAACAATCATATCATCTGCAAAGATGGAAATCTTTACTTCTTCAGTGCCAGTACAGATGCTTTTTATTTCTTTGTCTTGTCTAATTGCTCTGGATAGAACTTCTAGGACAATGTTGAATAGAAGTGGTTAGAGTGGGCATCCTTGTTTAGTTCCCGTTCTCAAAGGGAATTCTTTCAGTCTTTCACCATTCAGGATGATGGAAGCAGCTGGCTTTGCATAGATGCTATTGATTATATTGAGGAATTTCCCTTTTATTCCCATTTTTCTAAGAGTTTTAAGCATGAATGGATGTTGAACTTTGTCAAATGCCTTTTCTGCATCAATTGACAAAATCAGGTGATTTTTATCTTTTGTGTTATTAACATGGTTGATTACATTAATTGTTTTTCTGATGTTGAACCAGCCTTGCATCTCTGGAACAAAACCAACTTGATCATGATGAATGATTGTTTTTATATGCTATTGAATTCTATTGGCTAGGATTTTGTTGAAGATTTTTGCATCTAGATTCATGAGTGATATTGGTCTGTAATTTTGTTTTTTTGTGGAATCTTTCCCTGGTTTTGCTATCAGGGTTATGCTGGCTTCATTGAATGAATCTGGAAGTATTTCATCTCTTTCTATGGTGTGAAATAGCCTCATTATCATTGTAGTTATTTCTTCTCTAAAAGTTTGGTAGAATTCTCTGGTGAAGCCATTTGGGCCAGGACTTTTGTTGGTTGGTAGATTTTTAATGAGTTTCTCAATCTCTTCCTTTGTGATAGATTTATTAAGTTGACCTATTTCTCCTTGTGATAGTCTTGGTGAGTCATATGAATCTAGAAATTTGTCTATTTCCTCCAGGTTTTGAAACCTGTCATAGAATAGCTTTTCATAGTATTCTGTTATGATATATTTTATTTCAGATGGGTCTGTTGTAACATCTCCCAACTCATTTCTTAATTGGGTTATTTGTATCTTCTGTTGTTTTTCTTTTGTAAGTTTAGTCAATGGTTTATCAATTTTGTTGATCTTTTCAAAGAACCAGCTTTGCTTTTGTTAATTTTTTCAATTGTTTTTCAATTCTCTAATTCATTTAGTTTTGCTCTAATTTTTATAATCTCTTTTCTTCAAGTCCCTGAGGGGTTTCTTTGTTACTCTTTTTCTACTTGTTCAAGCTGTGAGGTTAATTCTTTAGTTTGTGATCTTTCTTCTTTCCAGAAGTGTGCACTGACAGAGATAAATTGACCTCTGAGCACTGCTTTTGCTGTATCCCATAAATTCTGGTAGGATGTGTTTCATTCTCATTTGAATCCATAAATTTCTTTAATGTGTCTTTAATTTCTTTTATAACCCAAGGCTTTATGAGTAAAGTGTTGTTCAGTTTCTACAAGTTGGAATTTTTACCTATGAATTTTCTTTTATTGATTTCAACTTTTATTGCTCTGTGGTCTGAGAAGGTAATTTGCAATAAATCAATGTTTTGGATTTAATGAAGAATTGTTTTATGACCTAACATATGGTCTATTCTGGAGAATTGTCCATGTGCTTTGGAGAAGAAGGTGTATTTATCTGTTGATGGGTGAAAAGATCTGTATATGTCAATAAGGTCAATTTGGTTGATTGTTGTAATAAGATCTTCTGTATCTTTACTGAGCTTTTTTCTGGATTATCTATCTTTAACTTAAAGGGGAGTTTTAAAGTCCCCAACTATTATTGTGGAATGATCAATCTCATTTTTCAATATTGTCAGTATTTCTTCAATGTACTTAGATGCTTTGGTATTGGGTGCATAAATATTTAATATTGTTAAGTTTTACTTGAGTATTGAACCTTTCAGCAATAAATAGTGACCATCCTTGTCCATAATAGAGGATTTTACATTAAAATCTATTTTATCTAAGATTAATATTGCCACACCTGCTCTTTTTCATGTATTATTAGCTTTATGTATATTATTTTAAACTTTAATTCTCAACCTGTTCTTATCTTTAAGTCTAAGATGTGTTTCTTGTAAGCAACACATAGAGGGGTCATGTCTTTTGATCCAGAATATCACTTGCTGTCTCTTTACTGGAGCGTTCAGTCCATTTACATTCAATGTGATTATTGATAGGTATATGTTTAGTGATTTCATTGCAACGTGTTTATTTTCATGTTGGTGTTTTCTCTGTTGTTCTTATTAATTTGTCCTGGGATATTCTTCTTTATGGATGGTATGAATTTTGATTTTATATTTATTGAGACTCCTGTATTGTGATTTTTCATTTCAAATAGTATATTGTTAATCAGTTCTATGTCTACATATCTAATACCCCTTAACGTATAATGATTGAAATCAATTTTAACTATTTTAAAAATCAGAAACTGTTGCTGCATCAAAAGCAACTGTAACTATTGTAGTGTATCCCTCTATTAATGTGATGATTTTATGGTTGTCATGATACGATCATGGATTCCCTTATTATAATATTGTAGTTTTTGGCTTGGTTTGGTGAAGTTTTGTGCCTTCCTTAGCTGATTAGAAATTTGGATGAAGTGCCTTAAATTATCACCTAAAACATATATTTAGGAAAAAGCTTCTTTCAATATTTGATGTAATTTGGGTTTAGTTTTTATGAAGTCTTCAAATTTGTCTTTATTTTCAAAAGTCTTAATTTCACCATTATATTTGATAGACAGTTTAGCGGGATAAATTATTCTGGGATGGAAGTTTTTGTCATTCAGGACTTTGAATGTGTCTGCCCATTGTTTTCTGGCCGGTATTGTTTTGGAAGAAAAGTTAGATGAAAGTATACAGGGTTTCCCTCGGAATGTTAGTTTTGATTTGAGCCTTGCTGTTTTCAGACACATCTCTTTGTGTTTTAGCTTATTAAGTTTAATTATAATATACCTTGGCATTCTTCTTTTTGGATCTAACTTTTGTGGTGTTTGATAAACATCTAGGATATCTATGTTCTCTTTGTTCATAATTTCAGGAAAGTTTTCTGTCAGCATCTCTACAGCAATACTCTCTATGTTGTCATTAATCCTCCCTTGTTCAGGAACTCCAGCCAGCCAAGTCGCCAAGTGCTGTCAGGAACTCCAATTAAACATAAATTATTCCTTTTCATGGTGTCCCACATGCTTCTTCATTTTTCTTATTTCTTTTCTCTGATTTTACCTCATAAATGTTGGTGTTAGTTACTTTGTCTTCTAGGTCACTGATTCTAACTTCCATCTGTTCAATCCTACTCTTTTGGCTTTGGATAGAATCATCCAATTCTGTAATTTTGTTATTAATCTGATGTCTTTCAGCTTGTTGATGTTCTAGCAATCAAATAATTTATCAAATTTTTCATTTTGTTCTATTGCATGTTGTTTAATCTCTAGAAGTGTTTTACATATAATTTTTTTGTATTCAATCTCTGTTAGATTCAGAAAGGCTTCTTCATCTGGGAAATTTTTTGAATTTTTTGAATCTTTATTTAAGGAATTTTCTGGAGCGTTTGAAGACTGTTTCTTTAAATGATTAATTATGGTCTGTTGCCTGTGTGCCATCTAGATGTTATCTGATTTCTCTGATAATGGATCTCAGAGAATTGTTGGTCACCAGCTGACTCTAATACTGTAGTGATTTGTTTGTCTCAGGTGGACTCTCAAGGGTGGAAGACTTTGCTTATTGAGTAGCAAAGAGTCTGCTCTGTTTATGGAGAAACTGGGGGCTGTCAGCCAATCTTAAAATGTGAGTGAGAGAAAAGAGATTTTTCAATAGAGAAATATCCAGAGAGAAAATATAAGCCTCTCAGCCTTAAAAAAGTAAACCTTAAAAGTAAAAGTAAACTGCACTTCTGTGCAGGGAGCTGTCCAGGTGTTGAATTGGTAGCTGGAAGCTGTCCAACAGGCTGGCCTGAACAAGTAGTGGGGAACAGCAGACTTCACCTGCCTGCTTGTAATAAATGTATGTTACCGTTACTGGCCATTTGGAAAAGCTGCAGTTCTCTGTTACAATGTGCAGCAGAAGCAGAGGTCAAACGGTCGCTGGATTGTTTTTGAGAGGAGAAGATTAGTCCAATACTGTTGCCCAGTCAAATATGTTAGGTCCCAAGGCTTCTCAGGTATTTATTGCTCCATAAAAAATATCATCCAGGCCTTAGTTCTCAGAGGGAGATGAGGAAACGTCTGTTTACTCTGCCATATTGTAACAGAATCTGGGTTTCTACATATTTTATTAAGGGGTATAAAAGGGCAGCTGTAAATCACAATAAAGATGCAACATTTCAAATCAGGAAATGTGATACAGAAGTCTCAACAACCACAAAACCAACCCTGAAAAAGGTGAAAAATCAACTCAGAAGAATATCCCAGAACACATTATTAAGAACAACAGAGAAAACTTCAACACAAAAATAAACATATCACAATGACAACACTAAACACATACCTATCAATAATTACATTGAATGTGAATGGACTGAACACCCTATAAAGGAGATATCAAGTGACATCTTGGATGAAAAGACATGACTCATCCATATGTTGCCTACAAGAAACTCACCTTAGATTTAAAGATAGGAATAAACTGAAAATGAAAGGATGGAAGAATATGTATCAAGCTAACAATACACAAAGAAGAGAAGATGTGGAAATTCTAATCTCAGATAAAATCTATTTTAATGTAAAATCCAACATCATGGACAAGGATGGACACTATTTATTGCTGAAAGGTTTGGTACACAAGCAGGACTTAACAATATTAAATATTTATGTACCTAATATTGCCAAGCCAAGTGCTGTCAAGTCAGATCCGACTCATGGCGACCGTAGTATTAGAGAACCTAAGTACATCGAAGAAACACTGACTACACTAAAAAATGAGATAGATCACTCTGCAATAACAGTCCACTCTCAATATTGGACAGATTGTTTAGAAAAAGCTCAGTAAAGACACAGAAGACCTTACTGCCACAATTAACCAACTGGACCTCATCGACATATACAGAACTTTCTATCCTTCAGCAGACATCTATATCGTCTTCTCCAGTGCACATGAAATACTTCCCAGAATAGACCATGTGTTAGGACATAAAGCAATTCTCAACAAAATCCATACTGTTAAATTAATGCAAAGCATCTTCTCAGATCATAAAGCCATAAAAGTTGAAATCAATAGCAGAAAAAACATAGCTAGAAAGTGGAGCTCATGGAAACTGAACAACATCTTGCTCAAAAAGCCATGGATGATAGAAGAAATCAAGGATGTAATAAAGAAATCTATGGATTTCAATGAGAATGACAACACTTCCTACCAGAACCTATGGGATATAGCCAAAGTGATGCTCAGAGGTCAGTTTAATCTCCATAAATGCACATTTGGAAGGAAGAAAGAAACCAAACCAAAGAACTACACCTACAGCTTGAAAAAGTAGAGAGAACAACAGAGGAACCCCTCAGGCACGAGAAGAAAACAGGTCATAAAGATTAGAGCAGAGCTAAATGTATTAGAGAATAGAAGAACAATTGAAAAAGTTGAAAAGACGAAAAGTTGGTTTTTGAAAAGATCAAAACTGAAAAATCATTGGATAAACTTACTAAAGAAAAACAAGAAAGGAAACAATGAAAATAAGAAATGAGAGGGGAGTTGTCACAACAGATCCAACAGAAGTAAAAAATATCACAACAAAATACCATGAAAGACTGTATTCAGAGAAATTTGAAAACCTAGAGGAAATGGACAAATTCCTTCATTCACATCCCCTACCAAAATTATCACAAGCTGAAACAGAACAACCTAATAAACCCCTGACAAAGGAAGAGATTGAAAAAGTCATCAAAAAACAATCAACAACAACAACAACAAAAACCAGGCTCAGATGGCTTCACTGCAGAATTCTACCAAGCTTTTAGAGGAGAGTTATCTCCCATACTACTGAGACTTTTTCAGATCTGCAGAAGCCTGGTTCCAAAGCCAGGAAAAGACCGAACGAAAAAAAGGAGAACTATGGACAAATATCATTCATGAATATAGATGCAAAAGTCTTCAACAAAATTCTTGCCAATGGAATACAACAACATATCAAAAAATAATCCATGATGACCAAGTTGGATTCATGCCAGGGATGCAAGGCTGGTTCAACATCAGAAAAACAATTAATGCAATCAACCACATAAATAACACAAAAGACAAGAATCACCTGATTTTGTCTATTGATGCAGAAAAGGCATTTGGTAAAGTCCAACACCCATTTATGCTAAAAAACTCTCAGCGAAATAGAAATAAATGGCCAATTTCTCAATTTAATAAGGGCCATTTATACAAAGCCAACTGCCTACATCATCCTGAATGGAGAGAGACTGTAACAGTCTCCTTTCAGAACAGGAACTAGACAAGGAAGCCCACTCTTACCTCTCCTATTCAACACTGTAGTAGAAGTTCTAGTGAGAGCAATTAGACAAGACCAAGAAATAAAGGGCATCTGCATCGGCAAAGAAGAAGTAAAAATCTCCCTATTTGCAGATGAAATGATTGTATATGCAGAGAGTCCTAAAGAATCCAAAAGCAAACTATTCAAACTGATAGAAGAGTTCAGCAAAGTCTCTGGGTACAAAGTAAACATAAGCAAATCAGTAGGATTCCTTCATACCAACAACAAGGTTATTAATGAAGAAATCACCATATCAATACCATCTGCTATAGCTCCTGAGAAGATAATGTCCTAACCAGAGAAATAACAGACCTTTACATGGAAAACTACAAGTCCTTACTACAACAAACTTAAAGAGACTTACACAAATGGGGAAACCCACCCTGCTCATGGATAGGAAGACTTAATATTGTGAAAATGTCTACTTTCCCCAAAGGAATCTACTTATATAATGCAATCCCAATCCAAAATTGCCAGCTTTGTTTGGAAAGGGAAGAAGCCCTGGATAAGTAAAGCACTACTGAAGAAGAAAAACACACTTGGAGGCCTCTCACTACCCAATTTTAGAACCTGTTACACTGCCACAGTAGTCAAAACAGCCTGGTACTGGTACAAAAAGAGACAGATCACTGGAACAGAACTGAGACTCCAGAGATGACACCATCTTCCTATGAACAGCTGATATTCAACAAAGGCCCTAAGACATTAAACTGGGGAAGAAAACAATCTCTTCAGCAAATGATGGTGGCAAAATTGGATATCCATCTGCAAAAACTTGAAACAAGATGCATGTCTCACACCTTCTACAAAAACCAACTCAAACTGGATAAAAGGCCTAAACATCAAATCTAAAATGGTAAAGCTTATCTAAGAAAAAAGTGGGAACAACAATGGAAGTTTTAATTCACAATGTCGACAGACTTCAAAATCTGTCAAACAAACCACAAACAACAGAAGAGAAAATAAGTAAATGGGAACTATTAAGAATCAAACACTTTTGCTCATCCAAAGGCTTTATCAATAGAATTAAAACGCCACCTACCAAATGGGAAGAAATATTTGGCAACTATATGTCAGACAGACATATAGCCTGATTTCCAAAATCTAGAAGGTATTACAAAATATCAACAAGAAAAAGATAAATCATCCAACTAAGGGATGGACAAAGGAAATGAACCAACCCTTCTCTAAAGAGGAAATCCAGACAGCCAAAACACACATGCGGACATGCTCATGATCATTAGCTATTACAGAAATTCAAATCAAAACTGCAGTGAGATACCATCTCACCTCAACAAGGTTGACCAGGATCCCCAAAACACAAAACAACAAGTGCTGGAGAGGCTGTGGAGAAATTGGAACCCTCCTACATTGATGGTGGGATTGAAAAATGGTGCAACCTCTTTGGAAAGCAATCTGGCACTTCCTTAAAAAGCTGGCTCTAGATATACAATTTGACCCAGTAATTCCACTGCCTGGAATATATCTTACAGAATCAAGGGCAGTCGCACCAACAGCTACATACACACGAATGTTTACCGCAGCACAGTCCACAGTAGCAAAAAGATGGAATCAACCCAGATGCCCAACAACAGTGGAATGGGTAGGTAAACTATGGTACATGTACTCAGTGGAACACTACGCAACAACAAAGAACAGCAATGATTTTAGGAAACATCTCATAACCTGGTTTCAATTGGAGGACATTATATTGAGTGAAACTAGTCAGCAACAAAAGGACAAATATTGTATGAGATCCTAATACAAGAACTTAAAAACAAACTCATGAATAGAAGAAACGACTCTTTGACAGCTGGAAGGGTGGAGAGGGAGGGAGGCTGGGGGGGGGTAAGGTTTAGATTAGATATTTGATAGAGACTTGGTTGGGTGAAATCTATGACAGCACACATTAGAAAGAAAGTCAATATTAACTAGCCTACAGCATAACATGATTACTCCTCCCATTTTAATCCAATATTACAAGGACAGAATAGCTGTGGTGGGGGACCGGGGACTATGCTCTCAGAGGAAACTGAGATCAATTAGCACAACTAGCATTTTTCTAAGAGAGCCCTCTGCACCCACATTCGTGAGTGCCATCCAGGGTCTTAACAGCTGCCAAGCTGCTATGTGAAGGTACACCAAGTGGTCCCAACATACCAGGAATGGATGATCACCAAGGATCAAAATGACATGGGGGAAAGAGAACCCAGAAGACAGAGAGACCCACATGAGTGGGTGACTACACCAAATTGTGACCAGAAAAACAAGATGGTGTTCAGCCACCACCAGGGATAGACGTGATGGAGCTCACAGTGTTGAGTCTCACTGGCGACACAAGAATAAAAAGGAGTGCACTCCGAGAGCTCTGTTAAAAGACTGCAATTGATGGTCTATGGGCCGCAAGGTTCGCCTGGGAGCATTGACCCTGGCCCTGATGCTGCCCTTGTCCATAAATCATAACTGAGGTCAACTCTTGGACAGGAATGGGGTGGACTTGGTGACACATGGTTGTATGCATCTACAGGATGTTGTCCTGCTGAGCTCTTACTGGAGGCAGGGGAGTGGGTGGAGAGGAGCGGATAGGAGATTGTTGGGAGGATAAGGCATGTATTGGAGTAGAGAGGAAGAGTGTGTTGTCACCGTGCATGGAGAGCAGTGGGAGCTGCATAAAGTGGACAGGCAATTTATATGGAAATGTACATTTTCATCCAATCATAATTAGAAAAAAAGAAAAAAAGATGTAAGACCAACATGAGTTAACAATAACCAAAAAAAAGCAAGCCCACTGCCACTGAGTTGATTCTGACTCCTAGCAACTGACCCTATAGGTCAGAGTAGAACTGCTCCATGGAGTTTCCAAACAGTGTCTGGCAGAGTTGCCTGCTGACTTTTCGGTTAGCAGACATAGCACTTAACCACTATGAGACCAGGGTTTTCTGAGTGACAACAGTTGGGAAAAATTAAAGAAGATCATATTGAAGTTAATTTGATCATATTTATTCTCTATCTTTATATAAAAACTCAAAAGACATGAGAAGTACTTAATGGTGCAAGTATATTTAAATATGAATAATAAAAATACTCCAAATCCATAGCCATTGAGTTGATTCTGGCTACGTTATAGGACAGAGTAGAACTACCACATCACATTTTGAAAGCTGTAATCTTTACAGAAGCTGGTTGCCACATCTTTCATCTGCAGAGCAGCTGGTTTGAAGAGCTGACATTTCAGTTACCAGCCAACTTCTTTATCCACTCCATTACAAATATTCCTTAAAAATACCATAGTCAACTAAAATCATGTGAGTGAAAAAGAATGAAATTAGACTCAATATACTGTAGCCAATATATAAGGAATAAAACATAAGGATATAAATTTGAAGTCACCATTAGAATAAAACTTCCAACTTGCTACATTACAAAAAGCAAGAACTATTGTTGCTGTTGTTAGGTGCTGTTGAATTTGTTCTGACTCATAGTGACCGTATACACAATGGAAGGAAATAGTACCCACTGATGTGCCAAGCCCACAGCTGTTTTTTTTGCTTAAGCCCATTGTTGCAGCCACGAGAATTTGCTTCTTTTTTATTGACTCTACGCTCTACCAAGTAAGATGAGACTCCTTCTGGAATGATCATTGTGTAAGGTGGTAGAGCAGTAAGTTTGATAACTTAATTGTATAGTTGTCTGTGAGGGAGTTTTTAGCCAGTAAACAAGTAACCGTATGGGAACACCCTCCTTACTCACCTGATCTAGCCCCTAGTGACATTTTTCTTTATCCAAAGATAAAGAAAATATTGAAAGGAAGACATTTTGATGACATTCAGGACATCAAGAGTAATATTACAAGAGCTTTGATGGCTATTCCAGAAAAAGACTTCCAAAATTGCTTGGCAGGGTTGACTAGATAATGGCATCATTGCATAACTTCCCAAGTGCAGTACTTCCAAGGTGACTGTAGTGATATTCAGCAGGGGTATGTAGCACTTTTTGTAGGATGAGTTTGTGAACTTAATTTTCAGACCTCTTACGATATGATTGAAAACATATGACTTGGGTCAGGTGTACCTTAGTCTACAAGGTGACATCTTTACTTTTCAAGTTTTAAGAGTTTCCCTGCAACAGATTTTCCCAATGCAATGTGTCTTTTGATTTCTTGACTGCTGCTTCTTCTGTTGTTGATTGTAGAACCAACAGAAATGAAATCCTTGACAACCTCAATCCTTTCTCCATTTATTATGATGTTGCCTTTTGGTCCAGTTGTGAGGATCTTTGTTTTTTCATGCTGAGGTGCAATTCATACTGAATGTTGTGGTCCTGCATCTTTATCAGTAACAGTTTCAAATCCTCCTGACTTCTAGCAAGCAAGTTTGTATCTTTTGCATAATGGAGGTTGTTAATGAGTCTTCCTCCAGCCCTAATGCCTTATTCTTCTTGATATAGTCCAGCTACTTGGATTATTTGCTCAGTTTACAGATTGAAAAAGCATGACAAAAGAATATGGCCTTATGTACAGCTTTCCTGACTTTAAACCATGCAGAGTGCCCTTATTCTGTTTGCGCAACTACCTCTTGATTCACGTACAAATTCCTTATGAGCACAAATAAGTGTTGGGGATTCTCATTGTCTGCAATGTTAGCCATAGTTCATTGTGATCCACCCAGTCTAATGCCTTTGCATAGTCAGTGAAACACAGGTAAACATCTTTCTGGTATTCCCTGTTTTTAGCCAAGATCCATCTGACAACAACAGTGATATCCGTGGTTCCACATGGTCTTCTGAATCTGGCTTGAATTTCTGGCAGTTCCCTGTCAACGTGACCTTAAGCAACATTTTACTTGTGTGTAATATTAATGATGTTGTTCAGCAATTTTCACATTTGGTTATATCACCTCCCTTGAGAATAGGCATAAATATGGATCTGTTCCACTGGGTTGACCATGTACCCGTCCTCCAACATTTTTAGCATAGACAAGTGAACACTTCCCAGCACTGTTTCTGTTTGTTGAAACATCTCAATTATTAGTCCATCAATTCCTGGAGCCCTGTTTTTTTGCCAATGCCTTCAATGCAGATTTGACTTCAGTACCATCAGTTCTTAATCATATGGTTGAACATCCACCAGTGCTTTCTTGTATAATGACTCTGTGTAGTCCTTCCATCTTTTGGTGTGTGATTGGTTAGTTTTTTCTTTCTTTCTTTTTCAAATTATGATCAAGGGAAAGTACACAATCCAAATCAATTTTGCATGCCCACTTCCCTGCAACTCCATCTCTACTCTCCTCACTCTGTGACAGCACATTCCTCCTTTTCACTCTTTACTTCTAGTATCCTCTTTGTGAATACCAATCCTCTTCTCTCTACCCTCTCATCTAGAAATACATCAGTAGGACAGCCTCCTATAAATGCTAAAAATGTGCAAAACCGTAAACTACATGTTCATGTGTCCCTGAGTCCAGTCCATTCTTGTATGAAGAGTTGACCTCAGTTTCAGGTCAGGGTTAGCAGTAAATCTAGGGGCCATTTTTGCAGGGGATCCTCCAGTCTGTCAGGTCATCAATTCTGGTCTTTTAGTAGAGTCCTTGAACTAGACATCTCTTTTTCTCGTGCATCATCAGGGGCTCTACACTGTGTCCCCAGTCACGGCTGCCTTTGATGGTAGCCAGGCACCATCTGGTTCTTCCTGTCTCACACTAACACAGTCTTCCATTCATATGGGTCTTTCAGTCTCCTGGACTCATTTTTCCTCTTGTCTTTGATATTCTCAGTCATCATTTGTTCCAGAGGGGTTGCGACTGGTTGGTGTTCCTCAGATGGCTGCTTGCTGGCTTTTAAGACCTCAGACACCACTCACCAATATAGGATACAGAAGACTGTTTTACAAAAACTAGTTATGTGAACTGACCTTTATGTCCCCTGAAACTATGGTCCCCAGACCTCTGTTCCTGGGACTCTATCCTTTGAAATGCTGGGTTGAGTTTAGAAAACTTTTCAGTTTATGGTATAGTCCACTTATACTGATCTGCCCACTACTGGGTGCAGTCACTCCCTTCATCTAATCAAATTCCTGTTGACAGTCTAATCTATGAACAACTCCCTCCCTCTCCACCTTTGTAGCCATCAAAGAGTCTTTTCTTCTGTACATAAGTCCATTTTTAAGTACTTGTAACAGAGATCTCAAACAATACTTGTCCTTTTGCAGCTTCTTCTATCTTCATCTGATGCTTCCTGTAGAATCCTTCACTACTGTAATTCGAGGCATAAATTTTTCTTCATTTATTTCAGCTTGAGAAATGCAGAATGTGTTCTTCTCTTTTGGTTTTCTATTTCCAGCTCTTTGCACATATCATTATAATACTTTGTTTTGTCTTCTTGTACTGCTATTTGAAATCTTCAGGTTTTTTTCTTTAGTCATTGTTTCCTTTTGCTTTAGCTGTTCAGTGTTTGAGAGCTAGTTTCAGAGTCTCTTGACATCTAATTTGTTATTTTCTTTCTTTCCTGTCTTTTTAACGACCTCTTGCTTTCTTCATGGATGATGCCTTTGAAATCATTCCACAATTTGTCTGGTCTTCGGTCACTAGTGTTCAGTGCATCAAATCTGTTCTTGAGATGGTCTGTAAACTCAGGTGGGATATACTCAAGGTCATACTTTGGCTCTCACGGACTTGTTCTAATTTTCTGGAGTTTCAGTTTGAAACTGCATATGAGTAGTTTATGGTCTGTGCTGCAGTCAGCACCTTGTCTTTTTCTGACTGCTGATATTGAGCTTTTCCATCATCTTTTTTCACAGATATGGTCAGTTTCATTCTTGTGTATTCCATCTGTTGAGGTCAATGTGTATAGTCACCATCTGTGTTGGTGTAAAAAGGTATTTGCAATGAAGAAGATGTTAGTCTTGCAAAATTCTGTCATGTGATCTCCGGCATCATTTCTATCACCAGGACGGTATTTCCCAACTACTTATCTTTCTTCTTTGCTTTCAAATTTACATTCCAATCACCAGTAGTTATCAATGCATCCTGATTGCATATTTAATCGATTTTGGACTGCAGAAACCAAAAACCAAACCCAGTGCCATCGAGTAAATTCCAACTCACAACAACTCTATAGAACAGAACTTCTCCATAGAGTTTCCAGGGAGTGCCTGGCTGATTTGAACGCCAACCTTTGGTTAGCAGATACAGCGCTTAACCGCTATGCCCTTAGGGTTCCTTTGGACTGAAGAAGCTGGTAAAAGTCTTCAATTTCTTAATCTTTGACCTTAGTAGTTGGTGCCTAAATTTGAATAATATTCGTGTTAACTGGCCTTCCTTCTAGCTGTGTGGATGTTATCCCATCAATGACAGCATTGTACTTCAGTACAGATCTTGAAATGTTCTTCTTAACAATGAATGCAGCACCATTCCTCTTCAAGTCTTCATTCACAGCATAGTAGACCACATGACTGTCTGATTCAAAATGGTCAATATCAGTCCATTTGAGATCACTAACCCCTAGAATGTTGATATTTGCTTGTTCTATTTTATTTTTGAGTGTTTCCAGTTTTCCTAGATTCATACTTCATACATTTCATGTTCCTATTATTAATGGATGTTCGCAGCTGTTTCTTCTCATTTTGGGTCGTGCCACATCAGCAAATGAAGGTCTCATCACTAAGCTTGACCCTACTGTGAGGAGGCATCTCTTCCCCAGTCTTCATTTGAGTGACTTCCAACCCCTGGGTCTTCTTTTCCAGCACTATATGTGACAATGTTCTGCACTATTCATAACATTTTCTTTCACTGGCTAATTCTTTTCAGAAGTAAACTGCTGGGTCTTGTATGTCAGTTTGGCGTATCGTGGGAGTTTGCAAGTTGCTGTGATTCTGGAAGCGATGCCACTGGTATTCAGATGTCAACAGGGTCACCCATGGTAGACAAGTCTCTGCTGAGCTTCCAGACTAAGACAGACTAGTTAGAAAGACCCAGCAGTTTACTTCTCAAAAGCATCAGCCAGTGAAAGTACAGACTATACTATGTGAAAACAGTTATAGATTGTATATAGAAAAAAAATCAAGAGGAACAATAAGGCTTAATGGAAAGTATGGTGACAGAAAAGTAAACTTCTCTCATATGATAAGCACAAATATGTTAAATTCACCTCAAGAAAGTGTGTTCAGCTTGATTTTCAAAGTAAAACCTAAAAGCAAGCAGTATTCAGGAGGAACACAATTACTCAGAATGGAAAATTACTCTGAGCAAAATTCCTCAGAATAGTAGAGGAGAAAAAAGTTTGGTGAAGTCACAAGCACTTCATTAAAAATACACAAGCATTAAAAACCATACTGCCAAGAACACATTTATTATTTCACAATTTAAGAGCAAAAAGGATGCTGGTGAAAGTCCTAAGCTGTTCTATATAACTATTCTTCCTCAAATTAACAATTGTAATGCTGTAAAGATAGATCTTTCTCTTTGAAGAATATCTGGTTTTCCACTTGTATTGTATTATCACAACAAAGATTATCTGAAACACTTCTATGATGGTAAAGTGAAAATGTTACTTAAATAAGAAATTATTTTTTAATAGTTGAACTGTATTTCTTGTGTCTACAAATTTTTCATGGATTTTTTTTATTTTGCATGTTCAACTTCTTAAGAATCAAGATCTGTTTAAATAATTAATATCTGCAAATACGTATACAAATGTGACCAATTTTTTAATTAGGAAAAATATTCATTTGAGGTCTGGTAGAAAGCTTTTATGTGAGTCATTAAAATAAAACAATATGATAAACATATTTTTGAGGAATTGTGTCTTCTTATAGTATTATAATTGGCCTCTAAGTTGGCTTTGTAACGTATCTGTAGGTCATAGTGAACATCCATGTTTCCCAGAATACCCTTTTATTGTATTTCTCCACTTTAGTGGGCCACAGAGACATATTACACAAGATTTGGAATGCAATAGTCAATTAGCAGTTTCATTGCTTTTATGATTGGAAGGAAGACTCAGAGGCACCAGGCACTGTTGGAACTACATCGTTAATCAGCTGGCTCAGCTCACTGGTAACGAGCAGTATCCAGGCTACAGTCAAACAAACCACTTCTCTGAATTCTCCTTTAGCTGCTCTGACTCTGTCCGTGCATGTCTGGCTCTGTGACAAGGGATGTCAGATCATCCTGTAAAAAAGTCAAATTTGAGGATAATACAAGGTGATATGGCATTCTGCCCATCTTCATGGGTCCCCATTCATTAGTTCATGGTTCGTGAGTTGTAGTTTATCCATACTCGCCTCACTTTATCTTCCCTTCCCTGTTGTCTACTCCACAGACTTTAGCAGCAGATGCAAAAGCAATAGACTTGCAAAGACTACTTAACCAGCTTTCAGAGTTGGGTAATGTTAATTGTCTATAGTTAATTCTTCAGCATAGTTACATGCGTGTGTCCCAAGGCTTCTGCTATCTTGGTCAAACTCTATTTAATGCAGTTTCTGAATGTTTGTGGTAACTTCAATGGTTAAAGAGCCTTAATGGAAATTTTCAGACTCTGAAGACAGTTTTTTGTTTGTTTTTTTAAAGAAGGCAGGCCTATCCATATTGCTGCTTTTCACACACTTGACAGTCCATTAACCCTACTGATTGATTATGGAGCTTTCAGTACTTCATAGGTGCAAGGAAATATCTGTTTATGGAAAGGAAATAGACTTATACAATGAATGAAACCAGTTAGAATGTGTAATTAATCAGAAATATGATACTATAAAGAACTTTAAGGCCTGTATAATTTTCACTTGACAGTTGAGGAGAAGGAAACAAAAAAAAATCACAGCTCCCTCAAGAAGTTACTGTCAGAATATGAAGACTTGAGTGATCTTGAATCCAGTTTTCTTTTCTCTTTCTTTTGTGATTAAGTGAAAGTATACAATCCAAATTAAATTAGCACGCCTGCCTATCTGCAACTCCTTCTGTTCTCTTTGCCCAGTGACAGCACACTCCTCTTTTTCATTCTATATCTGTGGTATCCTCTTAGCAGTGTCCTGTCTCCTTCTGTCCACTGTCTCCTCTCCCATCAAGAAAGAGACCAGTAGGACAGTATCTTATAAATGCAGAGAACCATCACACCATGTGGTCACACTGTGTCCCCAAGTCCAGTCCATTTTTGTCCAAAGAGTTGACTTCAGTAACGTTTTCTGGTCAGAGGCAGCAGATCCCAGGGGATCCCCTAGGAGGTCAGACCATCAATTGTGGTATTTTACCACTGTTCTCGAGGTGCACCCCTCTTTTTTTTTGTGTTGCCACAGGGACTCAACATTGCATGCCCCATCACAGCTGTCTTTGGTGGTGGCTGGGCACCATTTGGTTTTTCTGATAACAAGTAGACACACCCATTCATATGCTTCCTCCTGTCTCCTGGGCTGTTTATTCCTCATGTCTTTGTTCTCAGTGGTCATCTGTTCTGGATGTGCTGGGACCATTTGGTATACCTCAGATGGCAGGTTGCTAACGTTTAAGATCCCCAATTCTACTCACCAATATGAGGTGCAGAAGACTGTCTTAGCAATGGGCTAGTTATGCCAATTGGCCTTGATGTCCCATAAGAGCACGATCTCTAGCATCCGCCCCTGCTACTCTATCCTTGCAGTATTGGGTTAAGATTAGAAAAGTTTTCAGTTTATGTTGAAGTCCAGTTAAGTTGATCTACTTTCTACTGTGTGCTGTCACTACTTTCACCCAACCAAATTTCTATCAACTATCTAATCTGTGACAAAATTTTTCCTTCCATCCCCTGCCTTGTAGCCACCGAAGAGTCTTCATCTGTATATAAGTCTATTTTTAAGTCCTTACAGTAGGGGTCTCATACGATATTTGTCCTTGTGCCGCAGACCGATTTCACTTAGCATAATGTCTTCCCATTGAAACCAAGTTAAGACATGCTTGCTAAAATCATCATTGTTCTTTATCATTTCATAATGTTCCATTGAGTATGCATACCATAGTTTGTTTATCCACTCATCTATTGATGGGCAACTAGGTTGAGTCCATCTTTTTGCTATTGCGGACTGTGCCGTGATAAACATTTGTCTGCATGTATCTGTTCATGTGACTACCCTTAATTCTATAGGATATATTCCAAGAAGTGGGTTTACTGGATCAAACAGTATACCCATTTCCAGCTTTTTAAGGAAGGGCTAAATCACTTTACAAAGAGGTACCATTTTGCTATCCCACCAGCAGTGTGGGAGAGTTCCAATCTCTTCACAGCCTCTGCAGCATTTGTTGTTTTGTGTTTTTTGGATCATAGATAACCTTATTGGGTTGAGATGGCATCTCATTGTAGTTTTGATTTGGATTTATCTAATGGCTACTGATTGTGAGAATTTCCTCCTGTGTCTTTTGGCTGCCTAGATGTCCTCTTTCATGATCTGTCTGTCCATCTTCTTTGCCCATAATTTAATTGATTTATTTACCTTTTTCTTGTTGATATTTTGCAGTAGCTTATAGATTATGGATGTCAGAGGTCAGCCCAATATGTAGTAGCGAGATATTTCTTTTCCCATACTGTAGGTAGTCTTTTAATTCTTTTGATAAAGTCTTTGGATGAGCAAAAGTGTTTGATTCTTAGTAGTTCACATTTATCTATTTTCTCTTCTGTTGATCATGCTTTGTCAGATTTTGAAGTCTGTCTAAATGTCATAAAATGTCATAAAATGTCCATTGTTGACCCTATTTTTTCTTGCATGATCTTTATAATTTTAGGTTTGATATTTAGGTCTTTGATCCAGTTTGATTTGATTTTTGTGTAATGTGCAAGATATAAGACTTGTTTCAATTTTTTGCAGATGGATGTCCAATTTTGCCAGCACCATTAGTTAAAGACACTGGTTTTACCACAGTTTATAATCTCAGGGCCTTTGTCGAGTATCAACTGTTCATAAGAAGACGGTGGCATCTTTGGGGTCTGAGCTCTGTTCCATTGGTCTATATGTCTCTTTTTTGCACCAGTACCAGGCTATTTTGATTACTGTGACAGTGTAATAGGTTCTAAAATCAGGTAGCGTGAGGCTTTCAACTGTGTTCCTCTTCTTCAGTAGTGTTTTACATATCTGGGTTTCTTCCTTTTCCAAAAACAGTTGATGATTTGTTTATTCATCTCCTTAAAAAATGACACTGGAATTTGTATTGGCATTTCATTTTATAAGTATATTGCTTTTGGGAAAATAGACATTTTCCCAGTGTTAAGTCTTTCTATCCATGAGCAAGGTAACTTTCTCCATTTATGCAAGTCTCTTTTGGTTTCTTGCAGTAAGGTCTTGTAATTCTCTCTGAATAGATAGAAATAATTTAATAACCATGAGTAAAATTTTTATGAAGATTATTCAAAAGGAGTTGCAACAGTACATTGACAAGGAACTGTCAGAAATTCAGGACAGATTCAGAAGTAGGCATGGAACCGGGGATGTCATTGCTGATGTCAGATCAATCCTGGCTTAAAGCAGAGAATATCAAGATCTTCATTTCTGTTTTATTGACTCAGCAAAGGCATTCAAATGTGTGGTTAATGATAAATTATGTATAAAATTGCAAAGATTGGTAATTTCAGAACACTTGATTGTGCTCATGATAAACCTGCACATAGACGAAGAGGCAGTCATTCAAACAGGATAAGCAGATGTTGAGTGGTTGAAGGTAGGAAAGAGGTGCATTAGAGTGTTCAACCTTTCATCATAACTATTCACTCTGTATCTTGAGCAAATAATCCCGGAAACTGGATAATGTGGAGAAGAACAAGTCATCAACTTTGGAGGAAAACTCATTAACCTGCATTATGCAGATAATGCAGACCATCTTGCTTGCTGAAGGTGAAGAGGACTTGAAGCACTTATTGATCAAGATAGAAGACCACACCCTTCAATACGGATTTCACCTCAACATAAAGAAAACCAAAATTTTTACAACTATACCAATAAATTGTGTGCATGAAGAATTTGTACATGCATCAAGAGGCAGTCATTCAAACAGGACAAGGGGACACTAAGTGGTTTACAGTTAGGAAAGGTGTATATCCAAGTTGGATCCTTTCATCATACCTATTCAATCTCTATGCTAAGCAAAGAATTGGAGGAGGTAGACTATATGAATAAGAATAGTGTATCAGGAATGCAAGATGACTCCTTAACAAAATGTCATGCAGATGACACAACCTTCGTTGCTGAAAGTGAAATGACTTGAAACACTTAATGATCAAGATCAAAGACCACAGCCTTCTATATGGATTATGCCTCAATATCGAGAAAACAGAAATCCTTACAACTGGATCAGTAAGCAGCATCAGGAATAATGGAGAAGAAAAAAACAAGATTGGAGTCAAGATGGCAGACTAAACACATGTCTCCCTAAAACCTTCTGAAAACCAAGACCTGAACTGATAATTAAACGGAGCCTTCTGGACACCTAGTGAACCCTAGGACATGGCATAAAGCTGTTAATTTGGACTTCATACCACTAAATGGAAAGCTTCCTCACTTTAGCCATCCCCCACTCTTGGTGAATGCTGGCTTTCATGGACCGAGGGCAACTTGCCATTTTAACTTTTTTTCTCTGTCTTAGCCGGTGGGCAGAGCTGGGACTTGACTAGCAGCTAATCTCAGATGCACAGTTGGAGGGATTGGCAGGTGAAATAGTTATATTTTGAGAGACCAGCTTTGGACGCTGTGCATCTCGGCACCTTTGGCCTGTCTTTCTGCCTCCGCCATTGGGCAGCCTGTACGAAGCAGGCAGCGAGCTTGTGCGGGACGCCATCTTGTTCCAGTGGGCGGTAGAGAAGCCCATACAAATGCTTCAGATGAACCTAATTCCTAGGCTGAGAGGCAGCGCCTGCCTGGAGGACAGGGATTGTCTGGCAGAAAAGCAGTGTTTTACACAGTGTCACCTAAGATTGGGGCCTGACAGCAGAGGCCAGCAGGGCAGTAGCCCTTCTGTGTTTTGAACTAGTTTATAACATTCAGGGTTCGATATAGAGGTGCTTACTTTGCCAGCTGGGAAGAGGGATCTGTACACTTGAAAACCTGGTGGACTTTGGAAGTTGTCAGATACTTTTTACCTTTCATTTTAAGGTGGTCTAGAGAAACAATTGTGGTCCATCCTCACAGCATCTGTCCCAGCCTCTATTGACTCACATGATGCCAAAAAAGCAACAAACTCTGGATAAAAGTGTAATGAAGAAATCATCCATGGCTTCAGAAGCCCCCCAGAAGAAACCACCAAAGAATTCTCCAGATGGAGAAACTTTTCTGAAACTATCAGATGGTGAATACAAAAGGACTCTATATTGAGCCCTTCCTGGACCTTACATAAAATGTAGCAGAACAAAATGAAAAATTCAGCAAGCTGCTTGATCTGATGGAATACCAGTACTCTGAAATCCAACAGATCAAGAACAAAATCAAAGAGTAATGGAGAAAAGTTTCAGGTTGCCAAGGATTTAATTTTATTTGGTTTCTCAATCTATATCCATGAAAGCAGACTTAAGAAATCAGAAGACATTGCATTGGGAAAATCTGCTGCAAAAGACCTCATTCAAGTGTTGAAAAGCAAAATGTCACCTTGCAGACTAATGTGCATCTGACCAAAGCCATGGTATTTTCAATTGTGTCGCATGCATGAGAAAGCTGGACAATATATAAGGGTGAAAGAAGAAAAACTGATTCCTTTGAATTGTGTTGGAGAATACTGAATATACTGTGGACTGAAAAGAATGAGCAGATCTGTCTTGGATGAAGTACAACCAGGGTGCTCCTTAGAAGCAAGGACAGAGAGACTACATCTTATGTTCTTAGAATGTATTGTCAGGATGGGTCAATCCCTGGAGAACTACAGCATGCTTGGCAAAGTAGAGGGTCAGTGAAAAAGGGGAAGCTCCTTACCAAGATGGATTGGCACAGTTGCTGCAACAATGGGCTCAAGCATACCAATGATTCTGGGCATGTCATAGGACATTCTGTTGTACACAGGGTCACTATGAGTTAGAACAGACTCTGTGGCACCTATCATATTGGGTTAATTGTTGTATATAGCATGATATATAAATTGAAGTAAATCTTCTACATATGGATAATCAGTTTTACCAGCAAAATGTGTCAAAAAGCACTGTCTACTTTTGGATTGTATCTATGTATTTATCAAAAACTGATTATATATTTTTATCTGTTTCTAAACTTTATTCTGTTCCACTCATCTGCATATCTATATTCTCTCAAAAGTCATACACTCCTAATTTTTGAAATTTAAAACAGGTCTTGCAATCAGTCCTGCAATTCTGCCTATATTTTTAAAAAATCATTTTGCCTATTTTAGTTCCTTTGATTTTCCTATAAATTTCGTAAACTGCTGGTTCATTTTGTCAAAAATTTCTACAGGTATCTAATTAGAATTATGCCAAGGGGTATTGATGTCTTAATGATTCTGAATATTTTAATCAAAGATTATAATATACATATCTTTATATCCTTCTAATTTTTGCTTTATAGTTTTCTTTGGGCAAATCTGTAATGTATTTTATTAGATTTCAAGGGTTTTGGTGCTATCACAACTTGTCAGCTTTTAAGCTGAAATTTCTAATTGATTATGTTGCTTGGCTATGTTTGCATATAGAAAGATTATTGTTACTACATATTGACCTCATGTCTTGAAGCTCTCTTAAATATATTTACTAATTTTCACACATTATTATAATTATTTAATATTATTTCTAGAGTCCCTGTGAGTCAGAATTGACTCGACAGCTGTGGGTGTGGGTTTGGTTTATCTACATAGGTATTCGGAAACCTTGGTTAAGTGCTACAGGTGGTAATCAAAAGACTGACAGCTTGAATCCACCAGATGCTCCTCAGAAACCCCATGAGGCAGTTCTACTCTGTCCTATAGGGTTGCTATGAGTTAAAACTAACTTGCCAGCAATGTATTTGTTTTTGCTTTTTGATTTACATAGATATTCACATCATCTGCAAATACAGCCAGTTTTATTTCTACCTTTCCATCCTGTAGGCATTTAATTTCAGATGTCCACATGTTTGTACTGGTTAGCACTTCTACTTTGCATTAAATAGCACTGTTGAAACTGGACATCCTCACCTTCTACCTGTATGTAGGGGGGAAGCACTGAGTTTATCACCATTAAGTATTTTGCTATCTATAAATTTTTCATGAATGCTTTTTATCGGATTACGCAAGCGTTTGTCTATTCCTTGTTTTCTGAGAGCTGTTGAAAGTTGTTGTCTTAGCCATCTACGGTGTTTAACAGGAATACCACTAGCGGATGGCTTTGACAAAGAGAAACTTATCTTCTCACGCAAAAATAGACCAAAAGTTTAAATTTGGAGCATCAATAAATGAGAAAGGCTCTCTGTTGGGCCTGGAGGAAGGTTCTTGTTGTCAATCTTTCCCTGGACTAGGGGTTCCTTAGGCACCGATAACCCAAGTCCAAAGGGTGCATTCTGCTCCATGTACTTCTTTTCTGGTAGTATGACATCCCCAGCACTCTGCTTCCTTTCCATTTCTTTTATCTCCTAAAAGGTTGCCTGAAAACACTATATAATCTGTAGATTGAGTTCTGCCTTGCCAGCACAAGTGCTGCCCATCCTCTTTCATTTACATCATAGAGCCAGGATTTACAACTTATAGGAAAATCATATGATGCCAGGAATCATGGCTCAGCCAAACTATAGACACATTTTTGGGAGAACACGATTTAATCCATGACAGTTGTCCTAGGCTGTTTCTGTACCTATTGCAAGGATTATGTAATTTCTATGTTTAGTCTTTGAATATAGTGAATTACAAGGTTGGGTTTTCAAATGCTGAATTGTGTTTTCATTTATGGAATAAGTCCCTGTAGTCTCTATGTATTCTTGGATTTAATTTGTTTTAAGCTTTTAAATGTGGAAACAAAAATATTATCTAATTGAGGAATGATTAATAAAAGCTTAAAGAAGTCTTTATATTACAGTAGTTCATTTGAATATTTCATGAAGTCTACTCAGTTTCAAATAAGGTACCCAACCCATTGCCATTGAGTCAATCCCAACTTATAGTGACACTATGGGACAGAAGAGAATTGTCCATATAGAGTTTTCAAGAAGTGCCTGATGGATTTAAACTGCTGACCTTTTGGTTAGCAACCATAACACTTAACCACTGTACCACCCAGGGTTTCTGAAGATAAAGTAAAAATGGACAAATAAAATTTGATGAGTTTCAATGAGGCAGGATCAGACACAGTAATGATTAGAGGATTGGACAAGGATTTGTGGTGGATCTAGTAAGCTTAGCCATTTTAAAGACATGTCAGAACACGTAAGAACACCATTCAGCCTGTGGTTTGCTGTGATGAGAATAAAAGCATTAAGGAGGATAAAACTAGGAAGGATAGGAGATAATGAAAGTGAGTTTGAAGAACAATGTAGTAATTCAAGCAGGGATTGATAGAGAGCTTCTAACTAAAAGATGTTAAGAATAGAGAATAAGTCAATAAGCAAGGTAAAACCAGCAAGAATTAGAGTTTGGGGTTCCTATTAAGAATGAAGAGAAGAGGGAGGTGGAGGATAAATCACTATTCACAAATCAAGTGAGTGTTCAATGAGTTATTACAGGAAGACATAATGTTACATGTCAAATAAGACGATAGTGTTATTTTGGCATATTAAAAAATTAAAAACTTTACCCAGAGATCAGTCACACTTTGGAGTTGTTTCTAGATGCCATCCAGTTGGTTATAACTCATAAGCCACCCTGTGTACCGCAGAATGAAACACTCCCCAGTCCTGTGCCATGCCCACAATCTTTGGTATGTTTGAGCCCACTGTGACAGCTACTATGTCAATTCATCTAGCTAAGGGTCTTCCACTTTTTCACTGACCCTCTACTTTACCAAGCATGCTGTCATTTTCCAGGTATTGAACCCTTTTGATAGTATGTCCAAAGAATGTAAGATGTAGTCTCTTCATCTTTGCTTCTAAGAAGTGAGCTGTTTGTACTTTTTATAAGATAGCTCTGTTCATTCTTTTGGCAGTCCATAGTACATTCAATATTCTTCTCCAACACAATTCAAAAGCATTGATTCTTATTCTGTCATCCTTATTCATTGTCCAACTTTTGCATACATATGTTGCCACTGAAAATAGCATGTTTGCGTCAGGTTCACCTTAGACTTCAAGGTGACATCTTTACTTTTCAACACTTGAAAGAGGGCTTTTGCAGCAGATTTTCACAGTGTGATGTATTTTTTAATGTCTTGACTGATATTCCCAGGGGTGTTAATTGAGGAAACTAGTAGAATGAAATCCTTGACAACTTCAACTTTTTCTCCATTAATCAAGATGTTGCTTACTCATCCAGTTGTCAGGATTTTTTCCTCTTGATGTTGCAGTATAATCCATACTGAAGGTTATAGCCTTTGATCTTGATCATTACGTGTTTCAAGTTGCTTTCACTTTCAACAAACAGTTGTATTATCTGCATAATGCAGGTTGTTAATGAGTCTTGATCCAACTCTGGTGCCCTATTTTTCTTCATATAGTCAAGCTTCTTTATTATTTGCTCTGTATATAGAGTAAGTATGGTGAAAAGACACAACTCGGGGGCATGCATTTCCTGCCTTTAAAATATGTAGTATCCCCTTGTTCTGCTCAAACAACTGTCTCTTCATGTATGTACAGTTTCCTCAGGAGCACAGTTAAGAATTTCCATTCTCTGCAATGTTATCCATAATTTGTTATGATCCACACAGTCAAATGCCTTTGCATAGTCACTAAAACATAGGTAAACATCTTCCTAGTATTCTCTGCTTTCAAACAAGAACAATCTGACAACAGCAATGATATCCCTAGTTCCACATCTTCTGAATTTGGATTGAATTTTTGGCAGTTTCTCTGTCAATACACTGCTGCACCTGCCTCTAAAGGATCTTTACCATAATTTCGCTTATGCGCGGTATCAATGATGTTGTTCAGTAACATCCACATTCAGTTTGATCACCTTTCTTGGGAATATGCATAAATATGGATGTCTTCCCATTTTTTGGCAGGTAGCTTCCTTTCAGATTTCTTGGCATAGATGAGGGAGCATTTCCAACACTGTTCATTTGTTGAAACATCTCTGCCAATATTCACTGATTCATCGAGCCTTGTTTTCACAATGCCTTTGACGCAGCTTCAACTTCTTCCTTCAGTACCATCAGTTCCTGATCATATGCTGACTCTTGAAATGATTTAGTGTTGACCAATTCTTTTCAGTATATTGACTCTGGTATTTCTTTCAAGTTCTTTTGATGCTTTAATGTTTTCCCTGTAGAATCCTTCACCACTACTATTCAAGGATTGAATTTTTCTTCTGTTCTTTCAGCTTGATATATGCAATGCATTTTCTTCCCCTTTGATTTTCTATCTCTAGCTCTTTGCACATGTCATTAATATACTTTACTTTGTCCTATAAATCCAGTCTTTGTAGTCTTCTGTTGAGCTCTTTTACTTCATCATTTCTTCCTTTCTCTTTCACTACTCAAAGTTTAAGACCAAGTTACAGAATCTTTTCCTTCCTGTCTTTTTAATAATCTCTTGCTTCTTTCATGTACGATGTTTTGATGTCATTCCACAACTCTTCCAGTGTTAAGGTAATTAGTGCTCGGAGTATCATGTCTGTTCTTGAGATTGTCTCTAAACTCAGGTCAAATATACTTAAGGTTATACTTTGCCTCTTGCAGATTTTTTAAAATTTTCTTCAGTTTGAATTTTAACTTATGTATGAGCAATTGATGGTCTGTGCACAGTCAGCACCTGGTTTTATTCTGACTGATGATATTGAGCTTTTCTATCTTGTCTTTCCACAGATGTAGTTGATTAGATTCCTGTGTATTCCATCTGATGATATACATGTACATAGTCACCATTTATCTTGGTTTAAAAAAAGAGTATTTGCAGTGAACAAATCACTGCAGTGAAGAATTCTGTCATACAATCTCTCGTATCCTTCCTATCACCAAGTGTATTTTGCAAGTGGTCCTTCTCTTTTGTTTCCAACTTGCACATCCCAATCACTAGTAATTATCAATGCATGCTGATTTGCATGTCGATCAGTTTCAGACTGCAGAATCTTGTAGTAATCTTCAATGTGTTTCTTTACCTTTAGAGATTGGTGTGTAAATTTGAGTAATAATCATATTAATTGGACTTCCTTGCAGGCGTATGGGTATTATCTTATCACTACAGTATTGTACTTCAGAACAGATCTTGGAAATGTTTCTTTTGAGGATGAATGCAGCACCTCTCCTCTTCAAGGTGTTGTTCCCAACATACGCAACTCACTACCATCAAGTCGGATCCTGACTCATAGTGACCCTAGAGGTCAGAGTAGAACTGCCTCACCAAGTTTTCAAAGAGCACCTGGTGGGTTTGAACTGCCAATTTTTGGGTTAGCAGATATGGCACTTAATCCACTACGCCAAGAGGGTTTCCATTCCCAACACAGCAGACCATAAAATGGTCCAACTCAAAATAGCCCATACCAGTCCATTTCAGCTCACTAATGCCTAGGATATCAATATCTATGTGTTCCATTTCATTTTTGATGATTTCCAATTTTCCTTTCATACTTTGTACATTACACCTTCCGATTTTTAATGGATGTTTGTTTGCTGTCTGTTCCTTCTCATTTCGAGTGGTGTTGCATTAGCAAATCACGGTCTCAAAAACTTGAGCCCGTCCACGTCATTAAAATCTACTCTACTTTGAATAGGTAGCTCTTCCCCAGTTTTGTTTTGAATGCCTTACAACCTGAGGGTCATCTTGAGTACTTTAATGACCATATTCTGCTGCTACTCATTAGGTTTTCTTTGACCATTCTTTTCAAAAGTAGACTTCCAGGTCCTGCTTTCTAGTCTGCCTTGGTCTGGAAGCTCAGATGAAACCTGTCCACCATGTCTGATCCTTCTGTCTTCTGGTATTTGATTTACAGTGTCACAGCTTCTTCCAGCATCTCGTCACCATGCATGCACCTATAGTACAATGATTTGATATACATATAGAAGAACCCAATATTGTTTATAGATATAAATGTTAAACCTAAAAATTATAAAGATTCTAGAGAGTCAAGATGGCCGACTAAGCACACGTCTCCTTATATCCCTCTGGAAACCAAGACCTGAATTGACAATCAGAGCCTTGTGATCACCTAATCAGCCTCAGGACACAGCACAGAGCTGTTAATTGGGACTTCATACCACTCAGCGAAAAATCTCCTCACACTCGCTGACTCCGGCTCCTGGCTAGCCCCGGCTCTCACGAGGGAAGATAAACGCACCATTGTGACTTTTTTTTCCTCTGTCTCGGCTGGTGGGCGGAGCTGGGTCTTGTCTGGCAGCTGGACTCAGATGCACTCCAGGGAGGATAGGCAGGCGAAATTCCCGTATTCTGAGAGCCAGGCTCGGGACTCTGTTAATCTAGACACTTTGAGCCTTTTGTTTTGTAGCTCCCTCAGTGGGGTTTGTGCGGATCTCCGCGGTCAGGGTGTGGGATGCCATGTTGGTACTGAGATTTTAGTGGGACCTCATTCTTAGCCTGGGAGCCAACGCCTGCAAACGGGACAGCGCTTCTCCAACAGAAAAGTGGTGATTTTGCACAGTGCTGCCTACATTGGGGGCCCTGTAACAGAAGCAGAGGAATCACTACCTCTCGGCACCTTTAGACCTTTGTCTGCTGCCTGTGCGGAGGACGCCATCTTGGATACGGTGGCCGCAGCTGGACCTAATTCTTAGCTTGGGACCCAGAGCCTGCTCACAGGAGAGTGCTTTTCTATCACAAAACCAGTACTCCACGCAGTGTTGGCTAAGGCAAGGCCCTGTCAGCACAGGCCAACAGGGCACTAGCAGTGCTGTATTCTGAACTAGTTTGTTATCATCTGGGTTGGATATAGTGGCGTTTACTTTGTCAGATGAGAAGACGGACCCCTACGCCTGAAAACATAACTGACTTGTGAACTGGTCAGATACCTTTTGCTTTATATTTGAAGACAGCCTAGAGAAACATTTGCAATCAATCCTCATAGTACCTCTTCCAGCCTCTATATACTGACATGGGACCCAAAAAGCAACAGACAATTGTGGCATAAAAGCAATCACTCATGGCTTCAGAAGGCTCCCAAACAAAGCAACCAAGGAGTTTTCAAGATGAAGAAACTTTTATGAAAGCATCAGGAAGTGAATACAAATTGATTATATAGAGAGCCCTTCTAGACCTTATACAAAATGCAACAGAACAGAATGAAAAATTAAGCAAGTTGTTTGATCTGATGGAACACCACTACGCTGAAATCCAACAGATCAAGAAGAAAATCAAAGACATAGAAACCTCCATGCAAAGCCAAGAAAACAGAATGGAACAAATGGAAAAAAGAATTTCTGACTTGGAAGACGGAGATACTGATGCCAGCGTCTATGAGCAGAAATCAGAAAAAAGAAACAAGAAAAATGAAGAAACATTAAGAAGCATGTGGGACTCTATTAAGAGGAACAACCTTCGATTAATTGGAGTCCCTGAACAGGGTGAGACATCTGAGAACACAGAGAGTATTGTTGCTGAGCTGCTGAAAGAAAACTTCCCAGAAATCATTAAGGAAGAGAATATAGACATCTCAGATGCATATCATACACCACCCAATACAGATCTCAAAAGAAAGACTCCAAGACATAGTATAATCAAGCTTAACAAAATGAAACATAAGCAGCAACTCTTAAAGGCAGCAAGACTCAAGGCAAAGCTAACATTCAGAGGGAAACCCTGTAGGCTCTCATCAGATTTCTCAGCAGAAACCATGCTGGCACAGAGACAGTGGCACGACACATTGAAAATCTGGAAGGAGAAGAACTTCCAACCAAGAATTATATATCCTGCAAAACTATCTTTCAAATACAAAAATGAAATTAAGACATTCCCAGTTAAACGGAAACTCAGAGACTTTGTAAAAACCAAACCCAAACCACAAGAAATACTGAAAGAAGTTCTTGGCTTTGGCTTAGAAGAACGAAACCACTAACTTTATATTTTAGAATGGCACACTACTCAATACTCTACTCATTTAGGGAAGGCTCCAAAATAAATCACAGCTTTGATATGGAAAGAAGGAATCCAGTGATCATCATGAAAACTATGATGTCATCATAATAAAAAGAGGGATGTACTACAGTGGTTATAGTCCTTCCAAATGGAGACGAAGATGACAAGACTGGTAGTAATTAAAATTGGGTTTATAAATAGTTTATTAAGGGGTTCATAGGGGCAGCTGTAAAGCACAACAAAGATGTATCATATCCTTTCAAGCAATCTAGCACACGAGTCTTAATAACTATAAAACCAGCTCTGAAAAAGGTGAAAAATCAACCCACAAAAAAGAGTGTCCCAGAACAGACTAATAAGAACAACAGAGAAAACATCAACATAAAAAGAAACATATCACAATGGCACCAGTGAACACATAACTATCAATAATTACACTGAATGTGAATGGACTGAATGCTCCAGTAAAGAGACACCGAGTGTCATCTTGGATCAAAAGACACGACCCATCCATATGTTGTCTACAAGAAACTCACTTGAGACATAAAGACAGGAACAAACTGAAAATTAAAGGATGGAAGAATATATATCAAGCTAACAATGAACGAAGAAGAGCAGGGATGGCAATTCTCAAACACAATCAAATTTAATGTCAAATCCACCATCGTGGACAAAGATGGACACTATTTATTGCTGAAAGGTTCAGTACACAAGCAAAACTTAACTATATTAAATATTTATGCATCTAATGTCAGAGCACCTAAATATGTCGAAGAAACACGGACTACACTCAAAAGAGAGTTAGATGACTCCATAATAACAGTGGGAGACTTTAACACGACACTCCCATCACTAGACAGATCATCTAGAAAAAAGCTCAGTAAAGATACAGAAGACCTCATTGACACTATTAACCAACTATACCTCATTGATATACACAGAACTTTCCACTCATCAGCAGACAACTACACCTTCTTCTCCAGTGCACATGGAACATTCTCCAGAATTGACCACGTGATAGGTCATAATGCAATACTCAACAAAAGCCATACCATTGAATTACTGCAAAGCATCTTCTCAGATCATAAAGCCATAAAAGTTGAAATCAATAGCAGAAAAAACAGAGATAGAAAGTGGAACTCCTGGAAACTGAACAACATCTTGATCAAAAAAACATGGGTTATAGTGGAAATCAAGGGTAAATTAAAGAAATTCATGGATTCCAATGAAAACGACAACATTTCCTAGCAGAACCTATGGGATACAGCCAAAGCAGTGCTCAGAGGTCTGTTTATCTCCATAAATGCACACATGTGGAAGAAAGAAAGAAACCAAATCAAGGAACTAACTCTACAGCTTGAACAAGTAGAAAGAGATCAACAGAGGAACCCCTCGGGCACCAGAAGAAATGAGATCATAAAGATTAGAGCAGAGGTGAATGAATTAGAGAATAGAAAAACAATTGAAAAAATTGAGAAGACCAAAAGCTGGTTTTTTGAAAAGATCAACAAAATTGATAAACCACTGGCTAAACTTGCTAAAGTAAAGCAGGAAATGAAACAAATAACCCAAATTAGAAATGAGTGGGGAGTTGTCACCACAGATGCAACAGAAATCAAAAATATCATAACAGAATACTATGAAAGACTGTACTCTAACAAATTTGAAAACCTAGGGGAAATGGACCAATTCCTTGACTCATACCACATACCCAAATTATCACAACATGAAACAGAACAACTTAATAAACCCATCACAAAGGAAGAGATTGAAAAGGTCATCAAAACACTGCCAACCAAAAAAAGTCTGGGCCCAGGTGGCTTCACTGCAGAATTGTACGAAGCATTTAGAGAAGAGTTATTCCCAATACTACTGAGACTATTTCACAGTATAGAAAGGGATGAAGTACTCCCAAACTCATTCTATGAAGCCAGCATAACCCTGATACCTAAGCCAGGGAAAGACCCAACAAAGACAGAGAACTACAGAACGATATCACTCATGAACCTAGATGCAAAAATCTTCAACAAAATTCTTGCCAACAGAATACAACAGCATATCAAGAAAATAATCCATCATCACCAGGTGGGATTCATACCAGGGATGCAAGGCTGGTTCAACATCAGGAAAACAATTAATGTGATTAACCACATAAATAACACAAAAGACAGGGATCACCTGATTTTGTCCACTGATGCCGAAAAGGCGTTTGATAAAGTCCAACACTCATTCATGCTAAAAACTCTTAGCAAAATGGGCATAGACAGCAAATTCCTCAACATACTAAGGGCCATTTATACAAAGCCAATTGCCCATGTCATCCTGAATGGAGAGAGACTGAAAGACTTTCCCTTGAGATCAGGAACTAGACAAGAATGCCCACTGTCACTTCTCCTATTCAACATTGTGCTAGAAGTTCTAGCCAGAGCGATTAGACAAGATGAAGAAATAAAGGACATCTGCATCGGCAAAGAGGAAGTTAAAATCTCCCTGTTCGCAGATGATATGATTGTATATGCAGAGAACCCCAAGGAATCTATAAGTAAGCTACTCAAACTGATAGAAGAGTTCAACAAAGTCTCAGGATACAAGATACATAAGTAAATCAGTAAGATTCCTTTATACCAACAATGAGACTGTCAAGGAGGAAATTATCAAATCAATACCATTTACGATAGCCACTAAGAAGATAAAGTACGTGAGAATTAATCTAACCAGAGAAACAACAGAACTTTATAAAGAGAACTACAAGCCCTTACTACAAGAAACTAAGAGAGACTTAGAGAAATGGATAAACCTACCCTGCTCATGGATAGGAAGACTTAACATTGTGAAAATATCTGTTTTACCCAAAGCAATTTATTTATATAATGCAATCCCAACACAAGTTCCAGCATCATTTTTTAATGAGATGGAGAAACAAATCACCAATTTTGTTTGGAAAGGGAAGAAGCCCCAGATAAGTAAGGTACTACTAAAGAAGGAGAACACGAACATACTACACCGCCACAGTGGTCAAAACAGTCAGGTACTGATACAAGAACAGACAGATGGATCAATAGAACAGAATTGAGACCCCAGAGATGACACCATCTGCCTATGAACAGTTGATATTTGACAAAGTCCATAAGACATTAAACTGGGATAAAAACAGTATCTTCAACAAATGGTGCTGGCAAAATTGATTATGTATCTGCAATAAACTGAATCAAGATCCATATCTTACACCTTATACAAAAACCAACTCCAACTGGATAAAGACCTAAATATCAAACCTAAAACGCTAAAGCTCATCCAAGAAAAGGTAGGAACAACAATGGAAGTTTTAATACACAATGAGGACAGACTCCAAAGTCTGTCAAAGAAACCTGAATCAACAGTAGAGAAAATAGATAAATGGGAACTATTAAGAATCAAACACTTTTGCTCATCCAAAGAGTTTATTAATAGAATTAAAAGAACACCCATAGAATGGGAAAAAATATTTGGCAACTCTATGTCAGACCGACGCCTGATCTCCATAATCTATAAGATACTACAAAATATCAATAAGAAGATGATAAACCATCCAATTAAGCGATGGGCAAAGGAGATGAACAGACACTTCACTAAAGAGGAGATCCAGGCAGCCAAAAAACACATGCGAACATGCTCACGATCTTTAGTTATTAAAGAAATTCAAATCAAGACAACAATGAGATACCATCTCGCCCCAACAAGATTGGCCATGATCCAGAAAACACAAAACAACAAAGGCTGGGTAGGCTGTGGTGAAAGTGGAACCCTCCTACACTGTTGGTGGGTTTGCAAAATGGTCCAGCCTCTTTGGAAGGCAATCTGGCGCTTCCTTAAAAAAATGGATATCGATATACCATTTGACCCAGTAATTCCACTACTTGGAATATATCCTACAGAATCAAGGCCTTTCACACCAACAGACACATGCACCAGAATGTTTACCGCAGCACAGTCCACGATAGCAAAAAGATGGAATCAACCCAAATGCCCAACAATAGAAGAATGTATAGGTAAACTATGGTACATATACTCAATGGAGCACTACGCAATGATAAAGAATAGCAATGATTCCAGGAAATATCTCCTAACCTGGTTTCAACTGGAAGACATTATGTTGAGTGAAAGTAGTCAGCAACAAAAGGACAAATACTGTATGAGACCTCTACGATAGGATCTCTAAAGCAGACTTGTGTATAGAAGAAAAGACTCTTTGACAGCTGCAAGGGAGGGGAGCGAGGGAGGGTGAGGGGAGGAGGGTTTAGTTTAGATAGTTACTAGAAATCTAGTTGGGAGAAAGCGGTGATAGCACACATTAGAAACAAGAACAACATTAAGTGGACTTCAGCATAACCTGAGTACTCCTTCCATCTTAACTCAGTACTGCAAGAATAGAGTAGCTGGGGCTGGGGGTGGGGAACCATGCTGTTAGGCTTATTCCAGGCCAATTGGCAGAACTAGCATTTTTCTAAGAGAGCTCTCTGCACCTCACATTGGTGAGTGGCATCTGGGGTTAAAGGCTGCCAAGCTGCCATAGGAGGACACAGCAAATGGTCCCAACTCAGCAGGAACGGATGCTCACCGAGGACTAAAGTGACATGCGGTAAAGACAACCGAGAAGACAGAGAGACCCACAAGAGTGGGTGCCTACATCGACTTGGGACCAGAAGAACCAGATGGTGCCCTGCCACCACCAATGATATCCATGATGGAGCTCACAGAGAGGAGTCTCACTGGCAATACAAGAATAAAAAGAGGTGCATCATGAGATCTCCACTAAAAGACCTCAGTGGATGGTCCAGCGGTTTTGGGGTTCCTCTGAGAGCATGGCCCCCGGCCCTGATGCTGCCCTTTCCCATAAATTATAACAAAGGTCCACTCTTTGGACAGGAATGGATTGGACTTGGCAACGCAGAGTGACCATATATTGGAAGCACTTTATGGTTCTATGCATCTATAGGATATCATCCTGCTGACCTCTGGCTGGAGTAAGGGGTGTGGGTGGAGAGGAGCGGAAAGGAGGCTGTTGCGAGGATGAGACATGTATGGAGCAGAGAGGAATAGTGTACTGTCACCGGGCTGGGAGAGCAGTGGAAGCTGCATATAGGTGGGCATGTAAATTTATACGTGAATGTACATTTTCACTCAGTTATATTAAATAAAAATTAAAAAAATTATAAAGATTCTAGAAGGAAACAGAAGTTTTTTTGTGACTTTCAGTGTGATCCATCTGCATTCACATACAGACAGAATGTGGTTCAGGCTGCTGTGGATGAGGCATTCACATCCACTGGCACAACCAGTCCATGGGGGCTGCATTCCTCTGTGATTGAACTGGGCACACGAGACACTTAAACAGTGTTCGCATTGTGAAAACCATTATTGCTATGCATAGAAAGAGAACAGTAAAAACAGATCTGTCGTAGGGGAACTGCTTACCTTTTGCCAGATCGCCAAAGTGCATTTTTAAGTCTCTGGATGGTGTCTTTGGTTCTGATAAGACGTAGTGTTCATCAGTTATCATTGTCTGTGGCTAGCATGCTACTCAATGGGGCAGAGTTGAGCCTGCAGGACTCTTGAGGCTTCTGTTTTGCAACTGGACCTCTCTGGGCGTTACCTCATGGGTGGGATGACCCATTAACAGGATCTCTTGCCATCCCTTGGGCCAGTGACTAGTTTGTAGGGGTGGAGGAATTGTAAGGGGCCCTGTCTGGTCTCTACCCTTTATGGGCAAGTGTTATAGTTGTTGAGAAGCACACAAATCTCCTAGATAAAAACACCCAGCTCTCTTTGTGTGTGATAGAACACCAATTACAGCTGTCTCTGACTCCATGTGGCTAGAGACGATCTGTATTCAGTGTTACAGTTCTCTGTTCTGGGTTTTTGAGGCTATCAGCATTGGGACCCTTGGTCCAAAGCTGTGTTACAGACTCTTTTTTTTGTAGTAGTGATGTTCTTTCTAAACTACTGTGGGAATGACATACCAAGGGGATAATACCAACTGAACCGTTAGCTGTATTGCCAGGAGCTAAATACTAGTCGATGGATTTTCAAGTCACTATTTGAGGAGGTTTTTTCTTCTTTTTTTGTTATGACTGCGTGAAAATGTACATTCCCATATAAATTTACATGCCCACCTATATGCAGCTTCCACTGCTCTCCCTGCCTGGTGACAGCACACTATTCTTCTCTGCTCCATACATGTCTCATCCTCCCAACAGTCTCCCTTTCCCTCTCCTTCCTCCAGCTGGAGGTCAGCAGGATGATATCCTATAGATGCATAGAATCATAAAGTGCATCCAGTATATGGTCGCTGTGCATCGACAAGATGGCACAGTGGTTAAGGGTTCAGATTCTAACCAAAAAGTCTGTGATTGGAATCCACCAGCTGCTCCAAGGGAGATAGATTAGGTAACCTGCTTCCATAAAGATTACAGCCTAGGAAACCCTATAGAGCTGTTCTGCAGTGTCCTGTAGTGTCATTAGGAGTCAGAATCCATCCTATGGCAACTTGCATATGCATAGTAAGTCCATTAACCCCTTGTGAGACAAAGGCCCACCCAATCATTTAGTGGGAGCTACAAGCTTGTGGCTATAAAGGTCATATAAAAGGGGTTCATTATACCTCCTCTTTGAGAGAGAAAGTATTCTTACATGCAACACCAAAATCACATTTAACCAAAGAAAAAAAATGAGTTATATTTTATCAAATTAAGAACATCTGTTCACTAAAGACACTGCTAAGAGAAAAAAGACAAATGCTGACAGAAAATATTTGAAAATCACATATCATAATGATTTCTTATCCAGATTGTATAAATGATTCTAAATACATAGTTGGAAGGAAGGAAAGGAAAGAAGGTAGAGAGTGTCAATTTTTTTTAAAGGAAGATAAGAATGCTCCAAGGAAACACGTCGAAAGCAAGTCCTTAACAAAGCAGTACTACACAACACATTCAGAGAGCAAAGATGGCACATAGCACCAAGGGTCCAGGAGAAGTGAAAGGAAGAAAGAGAGACAGAAGAAGCTGATGGGAAAGAAAAAAGAAAGAAATATCCTAAAGGAATCCACTAGATGTAAACTCCCAGATACATAGGTTGTTGAGAAAAAGCAGAGATGGCACATGCACAGGTACTCAGGAAAATGTTAAGGAAGGAAGGCTAAAAGACAAGAAACCAAGAAAAGAAGAGAGAAAGAAAAAAAATTAAATCACTCATAGATTATTCCTGTAATTGGCGTTCTACCACACAGAAAGAGAGCTGGGTGTTTTTATGTAGGAGATTTGTATACTTCTCAACAACTGTAACACATAATTCTTTTCTTTTAAATACATCTTTTTTTTGGTGTGATTTAAGAACAATTTTACAATTTATTTCATTTTGCCATATAACACCCAGAACTTTCACCACTATTCTATTCTGACTGTCCACTCCCGCCTCCGTGACAGTATGCTTAGACTTTTCTCCGGAACTTCACATGAACTTCTGACCAAGATCTGGGCCCCCTTACTCAATCTTCTGAGCTCTAGTGATGAGCCTCTCAGACAGTCCCATACACATGTTTAAAGGTTTGTTTGTCACCAGCCTCATTCTGTGTTTTCTAAAGTCCTGCTCAGTTCTTGTTTGGGGAGCTGGACCTGGTGCTGGATGCAGTTTGGGGTTAGAGAGTCTGGGAACCATGCTCCCACGGGGCCTTCCATTCAGGAAGACTATGAAGTGTGGTCTTTAGCAGAGTTCTAACTCTGTGCTCTATGCCCTCTTCTGCTATGTCCAGGGTTCTGTACTGTGTACCCCATCTGGACTGTCACTGGTGGTGGCCAGGCGTCATCTAGTTTTTCTGGTCTTGTGCTGAAATGGAGTCTAGCTCATACGACCCTTTTCATCTGGTGGGTTCATATTTTCTTCCTGCACTCAATGTCCACTATTTACCCCTTGTCCAGGTAGATGGTCCCACATTGACAGGTAGTTGTCTAGGCCATCATTATTTCTTATCATTGTGTAATATTCCATTGTATGAATATACTGTAGTTTGTTTAGCCATTCATCTGTTGACGAACATCCAGGTTCCTTCTATCTTTTTGCTGTTGTAGAGAAAGCTGCTATAAACATTGGCATGCATGTGTATATTTGAATGATGGCCATTATTTCTCTGGATATATTACAAGGAGTGGGATTGCTGGATCATATAATATTTATATTTCTAGTTTTCAAAGGAAGTGCCAAGTTGATTTCTATAGTGGTTGAATCATTTTACAGTCAAACCAACAGTGTAGAAGAGGTTCAATCTCTACACATTCTCTCTAGTATTTATTATTTTGTGTTTTTTGGATTGTCAACAGCTTTGTTGAGGTGAGGTGGTATCTCATTTTGGTTTTGGTTGGGATTTCTCTGATGACTAGCAGTCATGAGCATTTCCTCATGTGTCTGTTGGAAATCTGTATGTCTTCTTTGGTGTGGTGCCTGTTCATGTCTTTTGCCCAATTTTTTAATTGGGTTATTTGTCTTTTTCTTGTTGAGGTTTTACATATCTTGCAATTTAGAAAGATTAGGCATCAATCAGAAACATAGTGGACAAATATTCATTCCCAGTCTGTAGGCAGTCTTTTTACTCCTTTGATGAAGGCTTTGGATGAGCACAAGTGTTTGATTTTTAACAGTTCCCAATTATCTATTTTCATTTCTGATGGCTGAGCATTGTTGTTGGTTTTTGTAGACTCCTGATACCATGGATTAGGGCTTCCAGAATGTTTCTCATTTTTCATTCCAAGAATTTTGTTGTTTCAGCTGTTGTATTTAGGTATTTGAACTACTTTAAGTCAGTTTTGTGCATGGTGTGAGATAAGGATCTGTTTCATTTTTTTTTTTTTTTGCAGATGCATACCTACTTGTGCCAACACTGTTTGTTGAAGAGACTGTCTTTTCTTCAATTCGCAGCCTTTGGGCCTTTATCAAATATCAGATGTTCATAGGTGGATGTAGTTATATGTGGATTCTCAATTCTGTTCCACTGCTCTACGTGTTTTTTTTTTGTGCCAATACAAGGCCATCTTGACTACTGTAGGAGTGTAGTAGGTTTTAAGGCAAAGTAGAGTGATAATTTACTTATGTGCTGCTTCTTCCCTTTCCATATGAAGTTGGTAATTAGTTTCTCTACCTCATTAAAAAGTGTAGCTGGAATTTGAGTTGGGATTGATTTTCACAATGTTTAATCTTCCATCCCAAGGGCAAGATTGGTTTCTCCTCTTGTGTAAGTCACTTTTAGTTTCTTGAAGTAGGGTCTTGAAGTTTTCTTTGTATAGGTTTTTACATCTCTGGTTAGATTTATTCCTATGTACTTTGTCATCTTGGGGACTTTAGTAAATGGTAATGATTTTGAGATTTTCTGTTTGATTGTCTCTCAGTTGGTGTAAAGATATTCCACAGATTTATATATGGTTATCTTGTATCCTGATACTTTACTGAAGTCTTCTATTAGATCCAGTAGTTTTTTGCAGATTTTTTAGGGTTTTCTGTGTACAAGATCATGCCATTTGCAAATAGTGATATTTCAACTTCTTCTTTAGCAATTTAGGTGCCCCTTATGACGGTAGTGGCTGGCTTGGCTATTTCTTTATCATGCCTAATTGCTCTGGCTAGGACATTCATCACAACATTGAATAGAAGTGGTAATACGTGTCCTTGTGTAGTACCTGTTCTTAAGGGAAATGTTTTCAAATTCTCTCTATTCAATACGATGTTGGCTGTTGGTTTACCATACATTGCCATTATTATGTTGCAGAATTTCCCTCCTATCCCTATTTTGTTGAGAGTTTTTAACATAAATGGATGTTGGACTTCATCAATTTTTTTTTTTTTTTTGCACTGATTGATATAATCAGGTGATTCTTGTCTTTTGTTTTGTGTGACTGGTAACGTTAGTTGTTTTTGTAATGCTGGACTATCCCTGCATCTCTAATATATATCTTACTTGATCATGATGAACTACTTGTTTGACTTGTTTTTTAACTCTATTAGCTGGAATTTTGCTGCACATTTTGCATCTATACTCATGAGAGACACTGGTCCATAGTTTTCCTTTTTTGGATTTTATCTGATTTTGGATCACAGTTATACTAGCTTCATAAAATGAATGTGAGAGTATTCAATTCTTTTCTGTGCTCTAGAATACCTTTGGTATTAGTAGTGTTTACTCTCCTCTGAAAGTTTGGTAGAATTCTCCAGTGAAGCTATCAGGGCCAGGTTTTCTTTAGTTGGGAGTTTTAAAATACTTTTTCAGTCTCTTCTTTTGTGATTGACTTATTTAGTTGCTCTGCTTCTGTTTGGGCTAGTTTTGGTAGGCAGAATGTTTTTGGAAAATCATCCACTTCCTTTATTTTTTTTTTTAATTTATTAGAGTAAAATTTTTCATAATATTCTATTATGATTATTTTAATTTCAGCTAAATCTGTTGTGATATTACCTATCTCATTTCTTACTCTGGTTATGTGTTTCTTCTCCTGTATTTGTTTTGCCATTTTGGCCAGTGGTTTATCTTTTCCAAAAAATCAGCTTTTAGTATTTTTGACTCTTTCAATTATTTTTCTTTTTTCTATTTTATTTCTGCTCTAATTTTTATTATTTGCTTCCTTCTCATGTGTGATGGATTGTTTTGCCAGACTCTTTTCAGCTGTTTGAGTTGAAGAGAAAATTCTTTGATTTGGCCCCTTTCTTCTTTTTGGATGTTTGTGTTTATTAAGATGAATTGAATGCTAAGCATTGCTTTTTGTGTGTCTCATAGTTTCTGGCAGGATGTATTGTCATTCTCATTTGGTTTTATGCATTTCTTTATGACGTCTTTGATTCTTGTATTACCCAGTCATTCTTGAGCAAAATGTTGTTCAATTTCCATGTTTTTATTTTTTCACCTATTTTTGGTTAAGAAATTCTGTTTTTAAGGCCTTATATTCTGAGCAGAAGCTTTGAATTATTTCAAAACTTCGAATTTTGTTAGTGATTGCTCTGTGGCCTAATATGTGGTCAATTCCGGAAAATGTTTCTTGTGTATTAGGAAGGAAATTATACTTGACTGCTGTTGGATGGAATGTTCTGTATATGTGTGTGAGGCTAAGTTGTTTGCTTATGGGATTTAGAACTTCTGTGTCTTTACTGAGCTTTGTTGGGGATGTTCTCTCCTTCACTGAGAGTGGTGTGTTGAAGTCTCCTACTATTATTGAGGAGCTGTCTATTTGTTTTCTTATTTTTAGCTGTATTTTGTGCAGATATTTAATATGGCTGTGTCTTCCTGGTATACTGAGCCTTTAACCATTATCTAGTGTCTCTCTTTATCCAACATTGTGAATTTAATTTTAAAGTCTATTTTTTGGAGATTAATATTACTACTACTTCTCTTTTTTGGATGTTGTTAGTCTGATTTTAAAAAATGACCCATCTATATGCTAGTTACATTGGATTTTTTTAAATCCAATCTGCTACTCTCCGTCTGTTTTGTTTTTTTTTAGTCCATTTACATTCAGTGTTTTTATTGTTTGGTATGAATTTAGTGGTGTCATTTTGATGTCTTTTTTGTTGTGTCATGGACAATTCTTTTGTTTCATACAGTTTACTATGCTGTGTCATTTTTATGTGTTTTCTTTTCATGTCTATTAGTGTTTTTTTCTATTTCCTAGGACTTCATATTTTTCTTGTGTTTTATTTGTTTATTATTCTGATGCATAGAATAATAAATTTCCTTTGCAGTTACCCCAATATTCCCCTATATTGATATAAATTTAAAACAGTCTTTAGTGTCTTTGTATCACCTTGACATCCACCTCATCTGAAAGATCTATGAGTACATTAATTTGTTCTTATTTTTTATACAATGTTGTGATCATTTAAATGGGTGCTCTGTTGAGCATTGAATCTCTGAATGTATATTTGATTTATTCATTTTCTAATTGAAGAACTTCCTTCAGTGTTTCTTGTAACTTGGGTTTGTTTTCTACAAATTCCTTTATCTTTTGTTTATCTGAGAATGTCTTAATTTCATTGTCGTATTTGAGAGACAGTTTTGCAGGCTGTATAATACTTGGTTGGCAGATTCCTGCCCCCCTCCTTTGGAGTTTTGTATATGCCATCCCATTGCCTTCTTGCTAGCATGAGTAGCACTGAGTAGTCTGAACTCAGTGTTACTGATTCTCCTTTGTAGGTTATTTTTTGTTTAAAGTGTAACTGCCTTTAAATTCTCTCCTCATCTTTAGTTTTATAAGTTTGATTATAGTATACCTTCATGTGTTTCTTTGGGGACCTATCTTGTGTAGGGTTTGATGAGCATCCCGAATAGAAATCTTTACATCTTTCATGATATTGGGAACTTTTCTGTCAGTAGATTTTCAACAACTATCTCTGTTTTTTCTGTTATCCCTCCTTGTTCTGGTACTCCTATCATTCATAAATTGTTCCTCTTGATAGAATCTCACATAACACTTAGTGATTCTTCATTTTTTTTTAATAAAAAATGTTCTTTGTGTATGCTGGTGTCAGTTACTTTGTCTTCAAACTCACTAATTCTGCATTCCATTTCTTCTATCCTGCTGCTTTGATTTACTGTTATGTAGTTCTGAAAATTTACCGTTTATCTGTTGAATTTCAAATCATTGCTGCTCAAGAATTTCTTGGAGCTTGTTTAATTTTTTCAGTGTGGTCTTCTGCCCTTTGCCTAATCTATTTCCTGACTTCTTGCATAGCTTTGTACACCATTCTTTTGTATTCTACCTCTGATAATTGTGAGAAGTCTTCTTCATCTGGAAAATTTATAAATTCTTTATTTTGGGAGTTTTCTGAAGCCCTACGTCTTTAAATGCATAGAAACTGATTGTTACCTCCAAGCCATCAGAAAATTGTAGTTTATTTGCCTGGCTATTGTGCTTGAAGTTATTTCTATGTTTTTAGGTGCTGTTGAGTCAGTTTTGACTCATAGCAATCCTATGCACAACAGAATAAAACACTACCCAATCTTGCACCATGTCCACAATTGTTTTTATGCTTAAATCCATCATTACAACCACTGTGTCAAACCGTCACATTGAGGGTTTCCCTCTTTTTCATCCCCCTACCCCACTTTACCAAGCATGATACTCTCCACCATTGACTGAACTCTCCTGACAATATATCTTAAGTATGTAAGGCAGAGTCTTGCTGTCTTTGTATCTAAGGAGCACTAGGGTTGTACTTCTTCCAGAATAGATCTGTTTGTTCTTTTGGCAGTCCATATTACATTCAGTGTTCTCCAACACCACAATTCAAAGGCTTGAATTCTTCTTGTGTCTTCCTTGTTCATTATACAGCTTTCACATGTATATGATGTGATTGAAAATATCTTAGCTTGGGTCAGGTACACTTTATCTTCAAGGTGATATTTTTACTTTTCAATATTTAAAGAGGTACTTTCCAGCAGATTCTCTCAGTGCAATTCATCTTTTGTTTCTTGACTGCTGCTTCCAGGAGCATTGAGTGTGGAACTGCATAAATTAAAATCCTTTTTCCATTTATGATGATGTTACTTACTGGTCCAATTGTGAGAATTTTTGTTTTCTTGATGTTGAGGTGCAACCCAAACTGAAGGCTGTGGTCTTCGATCTTCATCAGTTTTTCAACTCTTCTTCATTTCCAGCAAGTAAGGTGGTTTTATCTGCATAACCAAGATGTTAACGAGTCATCCTCCAGTCCTGAAGCTTTGTTCTTCTTCATATAATCCAGCTTCTTAGATTATTTCCTCCTCATGTAGATTGAAATGGTATGGTGAAAGGGTAAAACCCTGACACACACCTTTCCTGACTTTAAACCATGCAGTGTCCCCTTGTTCTTGTCCAGTTGTGGTCCAGGTATAGATTCCTTAAGAGCACAGTTGTTATGGAAATCTCATTTTATGCAATGTTAGCCATAATTTGTTATGATGTACACATTTGAAGGCTTTTGCATAGTCAACCAAATGCAACTTTTTGGTAGTCTCTGCTTTCAGCCAAGATCCATCTGACATCAGCAGTGATATCACTGGTTTCACATCCTCTTCTGAATTCAGCGTGAATTTCTGGCAGTTCCCTATCAATGTGCTGTTGGAGCTACTTTTGGATGATCTTGAGCAAAATTTTACTTGCATGTGGTGTTAATGACACTGTTTGGCAATGTCAGCACTCAGTTGGATCACTAAGTGTGGAATGGTTGTTTCTATAAATACAGAAACATTTTAGCCTTTCTTGACGGCACTTGGCTGGCTTGACTTTTCCAAGTAGTTTGGTCATTTGAGCTAATTTGATTTTGGGAGCCTCATTGGATCATTGGTGCTCTGATTGTGCTCAGAGAGATTAAAGAAGCTGCTGGCTTAATGGAGGCAGCTCTTCTTTTTTTCTCCCTTCTGCCCCCTTTTCCTCAACAATTTCTGGGAAATAGCTTAGGACACTTGCATCAAATGACCTATTTCTTGCTCAAGCAATGGGTCAGTTTAAAGTCCCTTATAGAGATGAGAGGGGAAGGGAGGTGGTTTGTGCAGTACTGAAGTCCTCTGCCTCAACTGGCACTCCTCTGTATGACCTGGCCCTTGTTCACCTCATCTGGTGCTCCTCCAGCCCATGTGGCTCCCCCTCAGGCCCACATGATGTTCATCTGCCTGGGAAGCTCTACTCCACCTGGCTGAGTGCTCATCTCCCTGGATCCATGCTATTCTGACCCATGTGGTCCTGTGCTGCTGTGGCCCTCAGGGTTTCCATGATGCTCAGGCAAGTATGGTGCTGTGCTACACTGGCCTATATGGTACCACATTCCTTTGACCCTCAAGGAGGCTTATAGCCCCATGTGGTATTGCTTTGCATGGAGCAGTTCTCTTATGTTGGGCCCAAATCTCATCTAGTCCTTGTAGTGTCCCTCAGCCCCACACAGCTGTGGCCTGCATTGTCTCATGCTCAGTATTGTTTTGGCTGGGTGGTTCTCTTTAGCCTGGTCCCATCCTCCTCAAGCCCACACAGTGTCACTCAGCCTCATGTGATATTTCTTTGCCTAGAGAAGTTCTCTTTTGCACAAACCCACACTCCTCCAGTTTACAGGGAGTCCTCAGCCCTGTGTGGTGCTGCTTTGCCTGAGTTAGTTCTCTTCTTCCCAGTCCTATGCTCCTCTGGCACATACAGAGTCCCTCAGCCCTGCATGGCACTGTTTTACCTGGGGCAGCCCAGTGCTTCTATTCCTGGGATGATACTGCCTTGTTCAACTCATTACTGTTTTGTTTACTGGTACAAACACTTACTAGTGGTGCTCACCTTCCTAACACCCAGTCCAGTCTTTTAGTTTTCCACTTGGTGTTCAGGCCTCCAGAATGCTCATTTTAGTCCATTTAATTGATTTTCAGTTCTTTGTTGTTAGAGGGATCAGCAAGGGCATCTGACTATGTTGCCACTTGGCCCCACCTCTCCTATACCTTTCTATTGAATTGTCTAATTATGAAATTTTGTTGTTAATCTTCTAAATTTCTTTTTTTTTTGTCTATTGATGTTTCCAGCCTGTTAAATCCATCACTGTGCCCTTCCCTAATATTTTTGTGTCATCTATTTACTCGTCTGTGTCTTTCTTGGCTTGTTCTGTGTTTTGCCTGATCTGCTTCCTAATCTGTTGAAGAGTTCTCTATATTAACCTTTTTTATCCTGCTTATAGTAATAGTAGAAAGTTCTCTTTATCTGGAAGATTTCTTGATTATTTGGGAGTTTGCTGAAATTATGGTCTGCGTCTTTATATGATTTCATATTGACTGTTGTCTCTGAGCCATCAATAAGTTATGGTATCTTTGTTTCTTTTTTGTGTTTGCTTGTTTTGTTTTGGTTTGATGTGCCCAAATACGATGTTCACATGAGCTACTTTGATTATTTGCACCTATGAAGCTCTTGTGTCCTGTCACATGGTGGTTAGAGCTATTACTGGGTATGTGAGCTAAAGAGTCCATTTACTTTTCATGTATGGATTCATCTCAGGTGTCCAGGTGGTCAGTCACCAAGTGTGTCATACAGACTCTTATCTACAGTCCAAGACAGACAGAGGTAATTGGTGTAGGCAGTGGTATCTGGCTTCAGTAGAGGATAAAATACTGAGTACAGAAGGTGAATGGCAGCTGTGCCTGAACGTTTGTGAGGAAGGTCTGTGCCTATTTGTTTGAGTGTGTAGATGGTTGAGTTTTTCAGCCAGAGCACGGACACTCAGTGCTGTTGGCTGTAAAGACTGGGAGGTGCTGCTTTCTTGGACCCCTGTCTTAAGTGGCTAGGTGGTATGGATGGAGCCACCAGTCTTCAGGCACCTGATGTGGGAGGATAACCAATACTTATAGTTATTGTTTATTCTAACCCATGGTGACACTATAGGATAGAGTAGAACTGCTACATAGAGTTTCTACAGAGTGCCTGGTGGATTTGAACTGCTGTCCATTTCATTAGTTGTCTTATTCCTTAACCACTGAATCATGAGGGTTTAGGTGAGTATCTTGGGACTCTGCTTAATAGGCAGACTGGTGTCAAATGTCACAAATCTGCCTTTCCACTATATAGCTGATAAAATTGAGGTTAGACTTCAAATGAGAGTCTATGCTTTTGAAATGGACCCAAACAGGTATATATATGGGTGATGGGTATTCAAAGTCCTTGGACTTCTTATTGCCTGTGCATCAGAAAAGGAGCAGTTTCTGTCCTGAGTTCCCAGCTTAGAGGAGACTGAAGAGATTTTTTTTCCCTGTTTGGTAAATTGTTCCCTTTTCAAGGCCAGGAGAATGTCTCAGGGTATGTGAGCCCAGGGGACATGGAAATCTCTGAAGCTGTCTTTGACTCACTGCAGAGTAGGGAGAAGGCAGACAAATGGAAGAGAGAGTTTTGCTGAAGAAGTATTTTTTCTTTATCCATGTAGTGCTGTTGAACACCGATTTTCAGTCAGAACTGACTTAATGGTAACAAGTTTGGTTTGGTTTTGGTTACACTGATTCTAGGGGCATGAGTAGACTTCCACCGTTTGGCTTCTTTTTATGTGACAAACATGTCCTGAACATTGCTGCTTGCCTCACCACAGATGTCAGCTTACTTAGCCTGCAAGATGCTGGTTCCCACTGGGTCAGGTCTGGCAGCTCCTCACTGATTCTTAACCATAGTTTCCTCCCGCTGCCTTTCAGTCCATTTCTTCAACTTTACCTTTGATGCCTAGGGCTCCTAGATTTTCATATATAATTGATTCACTGGTTTGTTTTTTGGCTTTGTTTTAAGAGGGATCACACAAAGTGTCTGACTTCTCAGCCATCTTGGCCCTGCCTGTCAACTTGTAACCTCACACACTGCATTCTCTCATACTAAAATAATGCACAATGTTACTGCTACTTTGGGAAACAGTTTATCACTTTCTTGTAAAGTTAAAAACACTCTTACAATGCAACCTAGTAATATTTCTAGTAACTTACGTAAAATGAAAATCTATGTTCACAAAAAAATCCTGAATGGTAACATTTACAGTGACTTTAGTTATAATCATCAAAAATTAGAAACAATACAAATATCCTCAGCTTGAGCATGGATAAAGAAATGAGTGCACCCATACAAGAGTACAACACTCAGCAATAAAGTTAAAGAGACTATAGAGACTTACATCAACATGGATGTTTCTGAAGACATTCTACTAAGTGGAAGAAAAAATGCTCAAAATACTGTATACATGATTATAGAGAAAGACTCTGGCTCCACTGAAATAAAATGAAGGGATTTATTTAAGTGAAAACATTTCAATAAAAGACTAAATCTCAGGCTGAAGTTCATGGATCTCAGGGGAAAGATGCAAGCCACATTATCATAGTGCAGAAAGGAGAAAAGAAAGTGCAATTTGTCTCATTGGTTCACAGTAATTAGAGTCAGTCAAAGAAAGAAGTAAAGCATAATCTTATCAGTCACATGAGGACATTGATTAGCTCTAAGATATAACTGAGAGACATAGGGCTAAGAGGGAATTACTTGTTGGTTACAAAGCAATGACGTGATGGGTATTTTCAGGAACGAGTGGTTAAAAGATACTTTGCTCAGAGCAGAGAGTCTATCACTGTAGGACACTGGGAATGAAGAACTCTATGATCTCATTCATTATCCTGACCACAAAGAAGCTCATTTCCCTAATCATAGTGGGTTCCATCCTAGGCAAAGATAGTAAAATCTGGGGGAAAAGCTACTTGGAACTGCTAGACAGAGAGCGTACAGTTCAAGGTAGAAGATTACCTTGAGTTCTTATTGTTAGCGCAATGACTTTATGATAGAGGAAATGACTATTTTATATCCCTTATCAACTATGTTTCATTTTGGAAAATGGGAAACTACAGGAACAAATAAAAGATTAGGGGTGCTATGGTATTAGAGGTAGGGGAAGGACAAACTGACACTAGAGAGATTGAGCTCTTCTATATGTTGATTTGTAAATACTTAACTTTACTTCTTAATACGTAGTTACATCGTGTGGCAAATCTTATATAACCATCCCTCAAGTTAAGTAGTTTTCCACATTTTACCAAATTTTTAATGTATTCTCCACACATAATAATCTATTTATTTTAAATTGTATATTTTGTTGGATCATTTTTACATCAACATTTAATCTATATGTTTATACATTAGCTAATAATATATGTATCATAATAGTGATCTAAAATAAAATGTCCTCATTCTTTTGATTGCAAAATTTAATACAGTATCTATTATTTTTTGTATGTTCATTTTAATGGTTTAAAATACATATGACAGACGTACTTTTTGCAAAAAAAAGTAGTTTTTCAAAACAGAAATAAAAGTTTGAAAATGAGAGAAATGAAAAATGTTCATTTATCAATGTAAACCCTAGAATAATATAAATATTATAATTGCTCTAAAATGATTTAAACCACCACTCTCTTTTATTACTTTCATACCTAAATGAGAACTTGTGATCTTCTGTTACATGAGATAATGAGGTACTTCTCATTTTGAAATGAACATGATGTCATGTCAGCTCAGCCTCTTAATGGACTCTTAGATCATAACTGACCAACATGCAACTGGCTAATTTGTGTGGCTATCAACTGAAATACTGGGATTTTGAGGTCATCCAGTGGCACCTCAGAAGAAAAGGCTGGAAATCTGAAAAAGCAGCTATTGATTTCCTATGGAGCACAGTTTTACCCTGGCACATATTAGGTATCCTTGAATTGGAATCAACTTCATAGCAATTGTATAAATACATCAGATTTGTCTCAACTTTAAGACTTGTGACTGTTTGGTTGCTTAATTAACTTGGCTGTAATATTTCCTTCAACCTTCGGGATTTTTTAAGAGTCAAATGTGTAATCGTCATCAACATTATTGAACCAGAATTGATTGTATCTATCGTAAGTAGCCTGCACTCCGTGGTAGACAGGTCGTAGTTAGTCCTTTTCATTGAAGTTAACTCTCTCAATATCATGCTTTAAACATAGATGAAGTTCACCAACCAAACCCAAAGAAGTGAAAGGAGCATATATTAAAAAGTATTTACTTTTATTCTCCAGAATGCTTCATTAAAAAACGTACAGTTTTGTTAGTACATTAATAAACTTAAAGAATATAGTGACAAGTTTTTGTCATAGGTATTAATTAATTTACATTTTACAAACATTCACTGAAACAACTTAAAATGAAATAAATATATTTACATTTTATGTTTCTGGCATTTTCATTGAAATTTTTATACAAAACATATAACATTTTATCTATATGTAAAATAAAATTCAAATCTGAAAATAAGTGATATGTTTGAAGGTATTAAGGAATAGGAATAATCATAAACAAGAATTTTAGAAGTATGAATAAAGTAATTTCTTGAAGAGAACTAATTAACTATGACAGTTTTAATAGCAACAAAATGATAGACATTTACTACCATGAACATATCAATACTTACCTTAAAGTGTCAAGCACAATATTATCCTTGTGCTCTTAAAGCTTCTCCACACCGCTGATTACCAGCAATAACTCTAAATATTGTCAAGATTATTACTTTTCTTTAGAAATAAATCGACCTTTTTTCCAAACCCAGCATTCAATGCAGACAAAGTTTATAGACAAGCTTTGTGAGTGTAAATGAGAGAAATGTCTATCTATAAACCAGTGTACCCAAAGAAAAATCATTCTCCTTTCATGGCTAATACGGAGTTGGTGTTAATTTTCAGGTTATTACTTTTCTTGTTGCTTAACAACAATTTTATGAGCAAAGCTTTAAAACTATAATTGGTACATGTCTAAATTACAACCAAGGAATCGCTGGCTACATTTTCTCTCCTATTAAAAAAATGTTAGACTACAAAGATTTGGGTAACTATTATACTTCCATTATTTATTGATGAAATTTTAAACACATACTTATTATCACATACCAAATTTTAAAAAGTCCCTGTTTTTATATACTTCAGCTTAGTTGAACTGTTATTCTTTTTCAGGCAAAAGACATTAGTTTTATTAGTTAGCATAGCTTCCAAGTGATATCTCTGACTTAACTACCTAAAATATTCCCTTTGAGACTATACTATGTATGCTTAAATGAATCTTTTAATGATGAAACGGTCTGTGTACCAAGGCACTAGGTGGTTTAAAACATAATTAAGCATTCCGTGGTTAAAATGTGCTCTGTGTACAAACAAGGATTTGATAAATAAATCTCATGCAGCTAAACCTAAATTACATAAGAAACAAAGATTTACCTAGCTTTTTTCATTTCTGAAAGCTCTCATTCAAGTAGTCCAACTTATAATAAATGACAATGACTAATGATCACACTAAAAAGAAACCATTAAGTACTAATTGCTAAGTTAATGAAAATCAGAACAACGTATTTCTAATAAAGAAAATTCCACTAATCATGTTAAATATTAATTTAAGCTTATTGGTTCCACTGATAGCAAAAATAATTGCAATACTGGTATAGCCATAACTTTTAATTCCAGCTACAATTTACAATTTAAATGTAAATGTGAAGTGCATTAGAAGCATATGTGTGAAATCTGTCTTCTAATATAATTTATGATGAGAATTGTCATATGTACATTGTACCAGTATATACAATACATATATACTTATATATATCCCATAGCACATCTTTTCCATCATGCACGTAACCAGAGGTTAGCAGATTTGGGTATTTAACTTTTTTTTATATTTTAAAATGAAAACTTTAAGAGAAATGACACTATTTTTTACTATACTGCTCTTATTTTAGGGTTTAAATGTATTTTGTTTTGTTTGGCCTTTAAACCAGTTCTTCCTGTAGACATATTATCTCAGTGTGGATTCATAGATATTACTCTAATATGGGGCACACTACAATACAGCTCCAGTTAATGGCAGAGATTCTGCAATGAACCAGCACTACAGCTTAAAATCCTCAAGTAGATTTCTTCCTCTACACTCATTTCTTAAGTTCATTATTAGCCTAACGAAACCTGCTTTTAGCAGACTTTTGTTTTTAGTATGACTGCTAGGTTTGATCATTACATGTTGTTAGATGCCACTTAGATCTAACTCATATTGAACTTGTGTACAACTGATTGATCTTGTGCCTTCCTTGCAATTCTTGCTATGTTTGTGTCCATTGTTGAATCTGCTGTGTCAGTTCATTTAGTTGAGGTATTCATCTTTTTCACTGACCCAGGTCACTACAGCCAAAATTGACTCTTTGGCAATAGGTTTGTTTTTCTAGTTTATCAAGCATGATGTCCTTCTTCAGGAACTAGTCTTTCCTGATAACATGCCCAAAGTAAGTGAGATGCAGTTTCAATATTGTTGCTTCTATGGAAAATTCTGGCTATATTCTCTCAAGAGAGATTTGTTTGGCCTTTGTGGCAGTTCACTCAACAGCAGTGAGTTTGGATCACTAAATAGTTGAGCAGTGATTCCAAAGAGCTACCATAATTATATACGTGAATTTCATTTCTGTTCAAAATAAATTGAGTTAAAATGAATCTTTACTTTTTGTTTTAGAATGACTCAGATACAAAATGAATAAATATTTTATCATGGGAACAACTTCATGTAAGTATCCATGTTTTAAAATTTATAATGAACATGTGTCCCTTTTATAAATAACGTTTTGTTTCTTCCTTTAGTGTCTTCTTCTTTCCTTTTATTAAAAAAAATGAAAGAAAATTTAACTACCTTGTTGGATACTAGATCATCCTTAAAAGAAGTATTCAATGTTTCCTTATTTGGGAATGTGTTTCAATAAAGAAGAGTTTCTCCTCCCTCCCTCCGTCCCTCTGTCCCTCTCTCCCTCCCTCCCTCCCTCCGTCCCTCCTTCCTTCCTTCCCTTCCTCCCTCCTTCTCTCCTTTCCTCCTTCCCTTCCTCCTTCCCTCCCCTTCCCTCCCTCTTTCCTTCCTTCCTCCCCTCTCTGTTTCCTTCCTTCCCTCCTTCCTTTCTTCCTTTCCTCACTCCTTTCTTCTCTTCCTCCTTCCCTCCCTCCTTGCTTCCTGCCTTCCATCCTGCCTTCCATCCTTCCTTTTTTTCTCCCTCCTTTCTTCCTTTCTTCCCTTCCTCCTTCCTTCCCTCCTTCCTTCCTTCCCTTCCTCCTTCCCTACCTCCTTTTTTCCCTCCTTCCTTCCTTCCCTCCTTTCCTCCTTCCCTCCTTCCTTCCTCCCATCCTTCCTTCCCTCTCCTCTTTCCTCTGCTCCTTCCTCCCCTCTTTCCTTCCCAAAAAGTGGTGATTGTTTAACAGCAGATCTCCATAAAGATATAGTGAAAGTAAAGAATTTTTTCCAAATCAGAAAACTAGCTATGTAGTACCTGGAAACTGTTTAGTGTGTGTACCTCTCCAGTGCTTCCAAATCTCTATCATTTACATGTTTGCATTCCTGAGATAATAAAATGATCCATGTAGTTTGGCATTGCATAAGCATTCTTTATGGTGTTATAATTTATAACATTCAGAATTTTAGTTTCAAATCTCAAAATAACGTTAAAATAGAAAATGGTAATTAGATAATATATAAATAACAGCATTTGAGGTTGTTTTTAGGAACATTTAAGTTCACAATTAATATAGTAAGAAAGAATTAGGATAGTTAAAAAATGCTTCTTATACCATACTTATTGATACTATTTCCTTTTGGGGCAGTTATTAAAATGTTTTGAAATTTTAATAAGTCTCGTTAGGTGAAATATAAATCTCATTAATATGAAAGAAGAAGTGCAGAATTGATGAACATCTCTATCATTTGTTATTGAATTAGTAACATTTTCTGCATATTTGGTTAACATTGCAGATAACAAAACATTTGCCATCAGTCACAAAGAGCAAAAAAGGACATTTCTCTTTGCATCTGTTATAGATCAATGCAACTATTCTTTTACAGTTCTTCTGATTGTTTTACAGTGATAAACCAATCTGAAGCATCTGTGTCAATTCATGGACTGAGAATACAGGAGAAAATTACAGTAGCAAATTAAAGTGCTTTCATTTTTCACTAAGTTTTTATATGCTAGTCTCCTTGCTGCCACACAGTTTTTTGCCTCCTTTATGCCACTCATAATGCAATAAGAGTGCATGAGTTCATGATCAACTCAACACATGTTTGTAATAAACAGCAATCAAAAAAACAGAAAAAAATCATTTAAGTGGTGTTTTCATAGGTAGCTTACAACTTTTACATTATTTACAATCTGTTTGAATCACTCCTTTGTTCTTACTTTTGATTAAAGCAGTATGCTGATGCAAATCAATTGAGTGGAAACAAGGATATTCTATTCATCTAGAATTATTCACAGATGTCTTTCAGAATAGAGATGTTTTAGAGGTCCCAGATAATCTTTATTTTGTTTGTTTTTCACGTCAAAATTTCAATTGGATTCCACCGTTAACTTGGTCATTATGTCCCGGTTTCTCCAGAGTCTAGAGTGATTAATACAAGTACTTGCTTACACAGCCATCCTGAGTGACAATGAAGAACTCATTGTGTCAAGTTGGATACTTTGCTTTGCTTGTAATAGAAGAACTGGCAGCAGCAGAACTGGTAGCCTGACTGCCTAAAAATAGAGGGTCCAAACAAGCTACTTTGGCAGCAAAGAATGAATGGATGCAGTGAAGAACAGCAAATAAATTGGAAAATTCCAACTCCTGAAAGAGAAAGAGAAATAAGTCATATGAATTCTGTTTCTTGAAACAATGAAATATTCTTTAAAGTGCAATGAGCTAACTAGAATTGTGGAGGTCTGTCACCCACAAAAGCCCCTGTGAACAAAGTCACAAGATTCTGTGATGACAGGCGGAGGCATTCCACCCGTGACATATTTTCTGGCCATACTCTCCTTGATAATATTTTGCAACCTAATCAAACCTTCCTCAAAAACACCTCCTTACTTCCCGGCACAAGAATCAAAGAAGGATTTTACAACCCCCTAGGGTTAATGAATTCCAATGTAGCACGCCCTGCCTGAGAGCACGGAGGCCGACCCAGCCCTGCTGGCTTCTCCTCACTGCACATCCTCCTTCCCAGAAAAAACAAGATTGCAGAAAGGCTCTGGGAAGCTCCCCAGGAACGACCCCCTTGCACAGCCCTTAGAATATAGATATTCCACTCCCTACATCGGGAAGACAGATAAGCTTCCAAGTTTATTATATTTGGTATTGGCAAATAGACAAATACCAAAGAAATACCCTTCTTAGAGCAGCTTGAGAGAAGCTTAGAGTGAGGGACAGTGGACACTCATTGTCCCCACAGGAAGAGATAAAAAGAGCAGAGAAGGAACAAATAGAGACAGTCAGGTTAACTTTTAAGATGAGCCTATCCTTCCTGCACCTTTGACCTCGAGGATAGAGCTGAAGGTATAGCTTTATTCTCACTGTTGATTATAATCACAATATATTTGTCTTGGGCCATTACCTAGAGGGCCCTAGTGATTAACATGAAAAAGGACTACAAAGCATCGGTTCTTTACTAGCCAACAGAGGGGACCCTAATAATTAACATGAAAAGAAACCACTGTCTCGAGCCATTATTTAGAAGACCCTAATGATTGACATGAAGAGAGACCACGAGGTACCCACTTCTTGTTAGCCAATCGCTTATGTGGTCAAAGTACAGTTACCTCATTGACTATAAAAAATAAGAGAAGACAGACCTTAACGGGCTGCCTTTCTCCAAAACTCTTTCCTGTCTCAGTCTCGTTATTTTCCTACTCCGCCTGATGCCACCCAACCCCTTCGTGTTCCCCAAACCCTGCAAGGGCTGGCTCCCAGCATAGAATCACAGATTTGTGTAGAAGTTGTAGACACTTTCGTTTAATGAGTTAATTTCACATGTGCTGCAAATTAACACCAAAGCACGACGAGTTAAGGGATAGGGGACTAAGTATTCTTTTAATCCATGAAAGTTACTTCAGTGTTGACAAATGCTGTATGGAAATACATTCAGCCTAATTAAAATTTTAATCTTGGTGATGTATAAATACAAGGAAAACTGGGCATATTTTATAGCATTTTTCCTTTTGATACATATTTCAAATCATAAATAAAGCTTACAATAATTGAAATCAATATTCTTGCAAATCTGTAGAACAAATTGCTGTTCAAGGAAAAGTAACTATGAAATGATGAAAGCAAGGGCTATGAAAATCATGACAGAAGAAACCACATGCCCCAATTCAAAATTAAGACATACATTCATTTTAATCATTGTGCCTAGTTGCTCAATGGTGTATGTCTTACCTTTACTAAAAGAAAGTATAAATCAACTGGATCTCACTGGTTCATTTTTGATTTTTAGAATAATGTTTCCCACTTGGATACTTAGGCAAATCAGCAAGTCACTTACTAGTGGTGACCAAATGATTATGTAGAGAATATGGGGATAATCTCTTTTTTAAACCAGAGATAACATCAGCGCTGTTTATAATAGATTTTATAATATTTTACAAATAGTTTTGAAACATTACCAATATTTCAAAAGAAACATTGTAAGTATAAGAGGATTGAGAGAACATTAATGTACTTATGTGCTTAGGGAAGTCACAGAGAGAATAACTAACAAGTAATAAACCCTCTGAAATGACTGCCAAAGATGCTTTCCTGTCGTTGAATATAAGTAACAGTGAGGACAAGATTAGAATCAGTGTGTGCACTATTGATAGTTTTAGCAGTTACAGTAAGTGGCAGTTAAAAATAAGACAAAGAATCCAAAAAACTGGAAAGTATTTTTAATATCCATCATGTACTGTAGAACTATTTAGATCAAATAATTTACTGTAGGAGTGTTTTTCAGGCCATGCACTAAGAACACAATAAAATGTAACCCAGGTTCATAGGCCTTTACAGCACTGATGACATAGCTATACTCTTTGAATAATTCCCTTGAAAGCTTCAGTATTCTATATCCCCTTTCATGTCATATGGAAATACTGCATCTTTCAAATGTTAATGCACTCATCTCCTAACCAAAAGATTGGAGGTTTGTGGAGATTTGAGAACAATGAGAAGCATTTTAAAAGAAAGGTCTGGTAATCTACTTTTAAAAAATCAGCCACTGACAACTGTGGAGCACAGTTCTAATATGACACCCGTCGGGTCACCATGGTTTTGTGTCTCCCCTCCCCACTAAAGTGCCTTGTTCTAGAAAATTGCAGACTATTGATGTTTAGTGCTCTGAATCCTTGAAATGCTCATGTTATAATGTTTTAGCAATTCCATTTTTATTATTTCAGAAGCTTTATTTTAAGCAATCCATTTCACTGGCACTAGTGACATATTACTGGTAAACTGACAGGTGTTTCTCTTTGCATTAACTAACCCCTACATCCTCCATTCTCGCTTTCATTGTTTGTACTGATAGCTTATTTTACATGCAACTGGTGGATATTTCCTGTGTAAACCCGTAATATGATTCAGATAGGAAAAGGGAAGGAAAATCTGGAAAAATAGGAGATGTGCCTGTGTGTTATTTAAAAAATTGGAATTTACTCTTTTTGTTCCCTAATTTTTATCTATTTTGTTGTTGTAGAGTGTAGACACAGTAAAATATACACCAATTCAATAGTTTCTGCAGGTAAAATCTAGTGACATTGATTGCACTCTTCATGTTGTGTAAAAAGTCTCACCTTTTTTTTTTGTTATTTTTCCCCTCTTTTACACAAACTCTGTGCCCACTATAGTTCCTATACAATCTTTGAAGTTGCTATTGTCTGTCTGATCCCACATACACAATTCCTAAAAGAGGATAATGCTTAAAAGAGTACAATGCTCAAAGCTGAACTTTACTGCTTGTTAAACTAAGCTGCAGTAGTTAAGAGCTCTGGCTGCTAACCAAAAGGTTGGCAGTTGGAATCCACCATCCATTCCTTTGAAACAGCATGGGGAAGTTCTACTCTGTCCTCTAGGGTCGCTATGAGTCAGAATTGACTCTATGGCAGTGGTTTGTTAGGTTTTAAAAAGACATAAGGGGATATTTTTGCTTTAAGGTTTAAGAAATGCCTTACAACGAAAATTTCAGGGGTTCATCCACTACCTATACATTGTTACGGAAAGTCTTGAGTCTACGAGAATCTGGAATTCTGTTCTGTTCTTTCTCACTTTTAATCAGGATTCCTCTATGGAATCTTCGATCAAAATATTTAGTAGTGGTAGTCAGTCACCAGCCAATTCTTCTGGTCTCATGGCAAAGGAGGTAGTTGTTCATAGAACCAATTACCCACACATCCCATATCCTCTTCCCAGTACTGATTCTCTTTCTTCATTTGTTTCTCCAAGTGAATAAAATATCTAGACTGGGAAACGAAGATTAAAATTACCTGTATTCATGGGAGACATGACTCTCTACATATAAAATCCCAAAAAAGGTACACAAGAAAACTTCTAGAACTAACAGAAGGATTTAACAAAGTTGCAGGATACAAGATCAACAAATAGAAATCAGGATTCTACACATGATCAGTAAGAAATCTGCAAGAGAAGTTAGGGAACAATTCCATTTACAATAGTATCTAAGATAATGAAATAGGAATAAATTTAATCAGAGATGAGAAAGACTTGTACCATGAAAACTATAACACACTGCAGAAAGAGATTAACAAAGACTTAATGGAAACATATTCTGTATTCATACAATGGGAAAAGACTTAATATTGTTAAGCTGTCACCGCTACTCAAAGCAATGTACATATTCATCATAGTTCCTATCAAAATTTTAACAGCCTTCTTTACAGAAATAGAACAACCAATTTGAAACTTTATATAGGATGGCAAGAGATCTTGAATAACTAAAGAAATGTTAACAGAACAGAAAAATGTAGGACAACACAGATTTTCTGATTTTAAAACGTACTATACAGCTACAGTAACTAAAAGTGCTTCTTACTTGTATGGCAAGAGACACACAGACCAATGTAACAGAACTGTGAGTCAAGAAATAGACTCACATATCTATAGTCTATTGATTTCAGTAACCACGCTAAATCTACCCTATGGGAAATAAAACCTCTCTTCAATGAATAGGCTTGGGAAAATTGGATTTCCACATGCAGAAAAATAAACAGGACACATCCCTCACATGAACACTAACTAAAAATGCATTAAGGACCTAAATGTGCAAAATGAAAGCATAAAATCCTTTGAAGAAAATGCGGGGCCAAGGTTGTCAGACCAATCTTTTAAAATTGGGTTATCTAATATAGTACCAAAAGCACAAACAGCAAAAGATAAAATAAATGAGATGGCATAAGTTTTTCTAAAAATTAGCTTTTAGACCTTGAAGAGGTGAGGCTAAGATAGCAAGATGAGCCACAAGACTCCTCTGATCCTTCTAACAACTAAGGCCTTGAAAAACAGCCAAAGTGAACCAAAAGGACATTCTAGGAGGCACAAAATTAGGCAGAAATTTGTGAGATAAGATTGGGCTACAAGAAGAGGAGCAAGTACTTTTGTCAGAAGTGAATTGGCAGCATGGGGGGGCCTGCTTCTGCTGACGTCAAAGTAGAGTGGCAGTGCAGGTGCAGAAGCCTTCTAGTCAGTTGAGAGGCTACACCTGGGACTGTTGTGCCTGTGAACACTGCTGGGGCCAGCTGCCACACTGAGCAGCAACATATGAGTAGAGTGCATCTTTCTTAACTGAGAGGCTCAGCTGAGGATGGCCATGTCTGTGGAACACGGAGACAGCTGGCAATAAAGCGCAGCAGGATTCTTGCCTCTTCCCTTTGAGCTACACTGGAAGCTAAATTCTGGTGTGCTACCTGGACCAGAAGTTAAGACATTGTACATGTGTGCCATGAGTTTTTCCTCTCAGACTTGGAGAGAGAAACAAAAGGGTAGAAGAAAGTTCCACTGGATCTCCTCAGCTGTGGATCACTGTACTTACAGAGCTCCAGGCCACTTCTATCAGATCATCTCAAGCTAAGTGCTCGTGAACCCTCAAGGTTCAGTTCTTTCCTACATGCCTATCTCTCTCCATAGCCCTTGTCTTTTCTCCTTACCTTCTCTGCTCCACACATTTTACAAGTTTTCTTTGAGCTTTTCTTCTGGACTCAGAAAGGGCAACAAAGGGCTGGGCAGGAGGCAATTTTTGCTGACTCCTCTGAGCTGCAGATCGCTGCATCTATAGAGGCACAGAAATTCACTAAAACATCACAAGCTAAGTGCTCGCCAACTTTCATGACTTAAACCTTTCCTATTCACTGACTTCACTCCCTATACCTGGGCTTTTCCACCCTCCCTTCTCTCTTGTATGCCTGACTCTAAATTTTGAGGCACTACTTGGGCCAGAAGTGAGATTTTTTTATATGTGTGTCCAGGGCTTTTCTCCTGGATCTGGAGAAGATAACAAAGGAAAGGTTGGAAGAAGCATTCCACCAGCTCCCCTGAACCAACAACTACTGCTAGTTTCTCAGTGCATTCACCACTTCAACTAATGGGTGACAAGACATCGGAATTATTAAGACTCCAACAACCACTCCAGCTCAAATGAGTAGACTACTTGGACTCTCAAAACCAAATTTAAATATGTATACACACACGTGTGTGCTAGGTTGCAATAAACTAGCAAATAAATCACGACAGCTTTATGATGGCTAACAGACAACAATTCCCTGTCATTTAAAGAAGCAGAGTACCATGGCTCCTGAAACTTCTCAAAATAAAGAATCAAAAAAATTTCCAGATGAAGATGCCTTCCTGCAATCATCAGAGGTAGAAATACAAAAGAGTTATGCATAGGGCTCTTCAAGAAGTCAGAACTGAGAGTAAACAAAGTACAAAAGAACAAAATAAAAAATTAAGCAAGCTATGAGAATCACTAGAGCAACAACTACTTGAAATTCAGCAGACAAACGATAATATCACAGAGTCAGACAATTCAATAGAAAGTCAAATTGGCATGCAGAATTAGTAAAACTGAAGATAAAACAACTGAAACACAATTTATGAGGAAAAAATTAGATAAAAGAATTAAGAAAAACATAACATGAGTACTCCTTCCATCTTAACCCAATATTGCAAGGATAGAGTAGCTGGGGTGGGAGGCAGGGGACTATGCTCTTAGCCGAAAGCGAGGCCAATTGGCACAACTAGTGTTTTTCTAAGAGGGCTCTCTGCACCCCACATTGGTGAGTGGCGTCTGGGGTCTTAAAAGCTGCCAAGCTGCCATCCAAGGGCACAGCAAATGGTCCCAACTCAGCAGGAATGGGTGCTCACCGAAGACCAAAATGACATGGGGGAAAGACAACCCAGAAGACAAAGAGACCCACATCAGTGGGTGCCTACATCAACTTGGGACCGGAAGAACCGGATGGTGCCCGGCCACCATCAGTGATAGCTGCAATGAGGCTCACTAAGTTGACTCTCACTGGTAACACAAGAATAAAAAGGGGTGCACCCTGAGATCCCCACTAAAAGACCTCAATTGATGGTCCAGTGGTTTTGGGGTTCCCCTGGGAGCATGGCCTCTCACCCTGATGCTGCCCTTGACCATAAATCATAACAAAGGTCCACGCTTCGGACAGGAATGGATTGGAGTTGGCGATGCAGTGACAACATATTCGATGCACTTTATGGTTCTGTACATCTATAGGATGTCATCCTGCTGACCTCTGGCTGGAGGAAGGAGAGTGGGTGGAGAGGAGGGAAAAAAGAGACTGTTGGGAGAATGAGACACACATGGAGTAGAGAGGAATAGTGTGCTGTCACCGGGCAGGGAGAGCAGTGGAAGCTGCATATAGGTGGGTATGTAAATTTATACGGGAATGTACATTTTCACTCAGTTATATTAAATAAAAAACATTTTAAAAATTAAGAAAAATGAAGAATCATTAAGAGTTATGTGGGACTCTATTAAAAAAGACTAATTTATGATTGATTGGAGTACCAGAACAGAGAGGAATAGAAAAAATAGACAACAGTTAAAGATTTGTTGATAGAAACTTCCCCAACATGAAAGATGAGAAGATATTTATTCAAGGTGCTCATTCAACTCCACAAAAGTAGATCTCAAGAGAAAGAAACCAAGACGTATTATAAGCAAGCTGAATAAAATGAAGAGTCATTTAGACTGAGCTCTGATTATTCAGCAGAAACCATATTGGCAAGAAGACAATGTGATAAAATATACAAAGTCTTGAAGGGGGGAAAAAAAACCCAACTTCCTACCAAGAGTTACATATCCTGAAAAACTCTCAAATACGGTGGTAAAATTAGGACATTCTCACATTAAAAAAAATAAAAATAAAAAGTTTAGAGTGACTTCAAAAACCAACTAAAATTACAAGAAATATTGAAGGAAGTTCTTGGATTTGAAAATCAATAGCATCAGACATATACTCAACGGTACAATTCAGAACACAACATCCACAGTCCAACTTGGTTAGGGAAGCGACAAGCTCAGTTAAATCTAAAATAGTAAAATTAGAGAAACAGTGTTCTCAATTATACTATACATTATATTAAAAAAGGCCAAATTAATGTAGTCGTAGACCTTCGGATGGATAGGAAGTCAAGGCAACACAAAGAAGTTAAAGACTGGCTTAAGCTTAAAACATCAAGGGAAATCACAGGGGTAGCTGCAAAGCAAACAAACAATACTACACATCGAAACAAGAAACAATCTGTAAGTCTCAGCAGATACAAAACCAACATTGAAAAGGATGAAAATAAAACCCATAAATAAAAATGACTCGTAACAGAATATTAACTGGAACAAAGAAACTGTTGACACACAAAAACAGCACCAAAATGACAGCACTAAATCCATACTCCATATTTATCAATAATTACAGTGAATATCAATTGATTGATTGCAATAGAGAGCAACAGGTTGGATTAAAAAAAACATAACCCATCTGTCATGGATTGAATTGTGTCCCTCCAAAAATGTATGTGTTGGTTTGACTTAGTTTGGAGTTCCAATATGGTGCCCTTCCTCCCACGTGTTGTGAATCCTGCCTCTGTGGTATTATGATGGAGAATGGTTTGCAGTTGTGTTAGTGAGGCAGGACCCAAGCTACAAGCTTGTGGAATATAAGGGAGAGAAGGGAGCTGAGGAAGTTGGGAACCTCGTACCATCAAGAGAGAAACACTGAGAGCAGAGCACATCCTTTGGACCCAAAGTTCCTGCGCCAAGATGCTGTCACTGGATGTGGACTCAGCCTACTAGACTGTGATGATGTTTCAAATTTAATGGACTTGTAGCTTAGGAGTGGATTTGTGACTTACCGGACTGTGACAATAAAAGCTTCTCCTCATGAAAACTTCCACTCATGGTATTTTCTGTTACAGCAGTACCCGGTGACTAAGACACCATCTATACACTGCTTGCAAGAAACACACCTTAGATTCAAAGATATGAACAAATTCAAACTCAAAGTGTTGGAAGAATATATACCAAGCTTACAAAATGCAAAGAAGAGCAGGAGTGGCATTATTAATCTCAGATAAAATAGACTTTAAGGTAAAATACACCATCATGGACAATGATGGTCACTATATATTGCTTAAAGGGTCAATACACAAGGAAGATATAACCATACTAAATATTATGCAACCAACACAGAGCTTCTAAATACATCAAAATACAGCTGACAACATTGAAAAGTGAGATAGATCACTCAAAAATAATAGTAGCAGATTTCAGCACACCACTTTCAGTAATGGACAGATCATCTACAAAGAAGCTCAATAAAGATATGGAAATCTTATTGTGATAATTGACCAGTTCAGCTTCAACAACGCACAAGTACACCTTCTTTTCCAATACACATGGAAAAATCTCCAGAATAAACCACATATTAGGCCATAAAGCAAGGCTTAATAAAATCCAAACTGTTGAAATATTGTAAAGCATTTTTTTATACCATAAAGCCATAAAAGTTAAAATCAATAGCAAAAACACATGGATAGAAATTTGAACTCATGGAAATTGAATAACACCTTCCTGAAAAATTACAGGGTTATAGAAGATATCAAGATATAGAAGATATCAAGGACACAATGAAGATATTTATAGAATCAAAAGAGAAAAAAAACACATCCTACCAAAACCTATGGGACACTGCATAAGCAGTGTTCAGAGGTTAATTTATCTCAACGAATGAATACATCCTAAATGAAGACAGGGCACAAATTAAAGAATTAAACCTACAGCTTGAACAAGTAGAAAGTGAACAACTGAAAAACCCAATGGACACCAGATAGGAAAAATTATAGCAGAATTAAATGAATTAGACAATAGAAAAACAATCAAAAGAATTAACAGACCAAAAGCTGATATTTGAAAAGATCAACAAAATTGACAAATCATTGACCAAATTTACAAAAGAATAAAATCGACAATTTTACAACAGATCCAACCAAAATTAAAAGAATCATGAAGACAGAATATTATGAAAAGTTGTACTCTAATAGATTTGAAAATCTAGAGGAAATGGACACATTTCTAGAATGACATTATCTACCAAAGCTATCAGAAAGAGAAGTAGAACAACTTAATAAACCAATCACCAAAGAGGAGACTGAAAAAGTAATCTAAAAACTACCAAAACAAAAAAAGTCTTGGCCCAGATAGCTTCAGTGGATAATTACAACAAACTTTTAGAGAGGAGTTAAAAGCAATACTACTAAAGATATTTCACAGTGTAGAAAAGAATGGAACACTGCAAAATTCATTCTATGAAGCCAGCATAGTTCTGATACCAAAGCCAGGTACAGATAGCACAAAAAAGGAAAATTACAGACTAATGTCTCTCATGAGCTTAGATGCAAAAATCTTCAACAAAAACTTAGTGAATAGAATTTAGCAATGTATCAAAAAATAATTCACCATGACTAGGTGGATTCATACCAGGATGTATGGATGGTTCAACATCAGAAAAAACAATGTAGTCAAACATATAAATAAAATAAAATCTAAGAAACACTTGATTTTCTCTATTGCTGGAGAAAAGTCCAACACACATGTTAAAAACTCTCAACAAAGTAGGAATAGAAAAAAAATTCCTTAACATAATATGGGGCAATTACACAAACTCCAACAGACAATGTCATCCTGAATGGAAAGAGGCTAAAAGAATTCCTCCGAAGAACAAGATCCAGAGGAGGATGCCAACTGTCATCACTTTTATTCAACATTGCTCTGGAGATTCTAGTCAGAGCAATCAGACAAAATAAAGAAATAAATGGCATATACATCTTTAAAGAAGAAATGAAATTGTCTCTATGTGCAGATGATATTATCTTATACATGCAAAGTCCTTAAAATCATACATTAAAAAAATAAAATCAGAACTACTGGAACTAATAGAAGAGTTCAGCAATGCATCAAGATGTAACATAAACATAAATAAGTTGGGGAGGTGGAGACTCCCTAAATCCCTCTGGAAACCAAGACCTGAATTGATACTTAATTGTAGCCTTCTGAGCCCTAGGACACGGCACAGGGCTGCTAACATGAATTTCAAATCACTGAACATGAAACCTCCTCTCTTTTGCTTCCTGCTCTTGGTGAGTGCTGGCTTTCATGGATAAAAGGTAACTTGACATTTTCACTTTCTTTTCTCTGCCTTAGCTGGCAGTTGGAGCTGAAACTTGACTAGCAGCTAATCTCAGATGCACAGCAGGTGGGATCGGCAGGCAAAGTTGCCACATTTTGAGAGCCCAGCTTTGGATGCTGCACATCTCGGCACCTTTCGCCTATTTTTCTGCCTTCTCCATTGAGTAGCCCGTATGAAGCAGTGGGGAGCTTGTGTAAGACAGCATCTTGTTCCACTAAGAGGTGGATATAGCCACACAGAGGCCTCAGCTGGATCTACTTCCTAGACTGGGAGGCAGAGCCAGCCAAGAGGGGAGCAATTTTTGGCAGAAAAGCAGTATTTGCACAAATTGCCTACGGCTGGGGCCTGAGCAGGGCAGTAGCCTTTCTGTATTTTGAACTAGTTTATAACATCTGGGGTTGGATATAGTGGTGCTTACTTTGGCAGCTGGGAAGAGGGACCTGTACAACTGAAAACCTGACTGACTTTCAAAGTTGTCAGACACCTTTTGCCTTTCATTTTAAGATGGCCCAGAGAAACAACTGTGGTCACAGCATCTTTCTCAGCCATTATTGATGCACATGATGCCCAAAAAGCAATAAGCTCTGGAGAGAAGCATAATGAAGAAATCACCTACGGCTTCAGAAGGCCCACAAAAGAAACAACTAAAGAACTTCCCAGATGAAGAAACCATTTTGAAACTATTAGAAGGTGAATACAAAAAGATTATATGTAGAGCCCTCCTAGACTTTATACAAAGTGAAGCAGAGCAAAATGAAAAATCAAGCAAAATGTTCAATCTGATGGAATACCAGTATTCTTAAATCTAACAGATCAAGAACAAAATCAAAGACATAGAAACTTCAATTCAAAGCCAAGAAAACAGAACGGAACCAATGGATATAGACTTTCTGACTTGGAAGACAGAGATACTGACGCCAGCATCTAGGAGGAGAAATCAGAAGAAAGAAACAAGAAAAATGATGAAGCATTAAGAAATATGTAGGACTCTATCAAGAAGAAAAATCTATGATTAATTGGAGTTCCTGAACAGGGAGGGACTCCCGAGAACACAGAGAGTGGCTGAGCTGCTGACAGAAAACTTCCCAGAAATTATGAAAGAAGAGAATATAGATATCCAATATGTATATTGAACGTCAATCAATATGGATCTCTACAGAAAGACTCTAAGACATATCATAATAAGCTTAACAAAATGAGACACAAACAGAAACTATTAAAGACAGCAAAACTCAAAGCAAAGCTAACATTCAGAGCAAAACCTTGTAGGCTTTCATTGGATTGCTCAGCAGAAACAATGCTGGAGCCGATACAGTGGCATGACACATTCAAAGCCTTGAAGGAGAAGAACTTCCAACCAAGAATTACATATCCTGCAAAACTGTCTTTCAAATATGAAAATGAAATTAAGACATTTGCAGATAAATAGAAACTCAGAGACTTTGAAAAAACCAAACCAAAGCTACAAGAAATACTGAAAGAATCTCGTGGCTTAGAAGAACAAAACTACTAAATTCATATTTTACAAGCAAATTCAGGACACATCACCCAGAAACCTATTCAGTTAGAGAAGGCTCCTAACTCACTCAAAGCTATAATAGTGAAAGAAATGATCCAGTGATCATATCATGAAGACTATGATGTCATCATAGTGAAAAGAGGGATGTATTGTAGTTGGTATAGTCCTTCTAGATGGAGAAGAAGTTAATAAGACTGGTAGTAATAGAAACTGGGTTTCTACATAGTTTATTAATGGGGATAATAGGAGCAGGCATAAAGCACAATAAAGATGCAACATATCAAATCAAGAAACCTAATACAGGAGTCTCAACAAATACAAAACCAACCCTGAAAAAGGTGAAAAATCAACCCACAAAGAAGACAATCCCAAAACATATTATTAAGAACAACAGAGAAAACATCAACACAAAAATAAACATATCACAATGACAGCACTAAACACGTATCTATCAATAATTACATTGAATGTGAAAGGACTGACTCATCTAGTAAAGAAACATTGCGTGACATCTTGGATGAAAAGACATGACCCATCCACATGTTGCCTACAAGAAACCCACCTTAAGACTTAAAGATAGGAATAAATTGAAAATTAAAGGATTGAAGAATATATATCAGACTAACAATACACAAAGAAGAGCAGGTGTGGCAATTCTAATCTCAGATAAAATCAGTTTTAATGTCAAATCCACCATCGTGGACAAAGATGGACACTATTTATTGCTGAAAGGTTCAATACACAAGCAGGGCTAAACAATATTAAATATTTACGCACCTAACATTAGAGCACCTAAATACATTGAAGAAACACTGACTACACTCAAAAAGGAGATAGATCACTCCACAATAATAGTGGGAAACTTCAACTCTTCACTCTAAATATTGAGCAGATCATCTAGCAAAAAGCTCAGTAAAGACACAGAAGACCTTATTGCCACAATTAACTGACTAGACTTCATCAACCTACACAGAACTTTCTATTCCGCAGTACATATGGAAAATTCTCCGGTATAGACCATGTGTTAGGACACAAAGCAATTCTCATCAAAACCTATACCATGGAATTAATGAAAAGCATCTTCCCAGATCATAAAGTCATAAAAGTTGAAATCAGAAGCAGGAAAAACAGACAGAAAGTGGAACTCGTGGAAACTGAACAAGATCTTGCTCAAAAAAACATGGGTTTCTTATAGAAGAAATCAAGGATGAAATAAAGAAATTTATGGATTCCAGTGAGATTGAAAATACTTCCTACCAGAACCTATGGGATCCAGCCAAAGGAGTACTCAGAGGTCAGTTTATCTCCATAAATGCACACATTTGGAAGGAAGAAAGAAACCAAACCAAAGAACTGCTCCTACAGCTTGAACAAGTAGAGACAGAACAACAGAGGAACCCGTCAGGCAACAGAAGAAAACAGATCATAAAGATTAGAGCAGAGCCAAATGATTTAGAGAATAGAAGACCAACTGAAACAACTGAAAAGACCAAAAGCTGGTTTTTTGAAAAGATCAACAAAATTGACAAACCATTGGCTAAACTTACTAAAGAAAAACAGGAAAGAAACAAATAACCGAAACAAGAAATGAGAGGGTAGTTGTCACAACAGATCCAACAGAAATAAAAATATTATAACAGAATTCTTTGAAAGTCTGTACTTTAACAATTTTGAAAACCTAGAGGGAATAGACAAATTCCTAGAATCATGTCACCTACCAAAATTACCACAAAGTGAAGCAGAACAACTGAATAAACCCATCACAAAGGAAGAGATTGAAAAAATGATCCCCAAACTACCAACAACAAAAAGTCCTGGCCCAGATGGCTTCATCACAATTCTGCCAAGTTTAGGGGGAGGGTTATCTCCAATACTACTGAGAATATTTCATAGTATAGAAATGGGGGGAAAACTCCCAAACTCATTCTATGAAGCCAGCATAACCCTGATACCAGAGCCAGGGAAAGACCCAACCAAAAAGGAGGACTAAAGACCAACATCACTTATGAATCTAGATGTAAAAATCTTCAACAAAACTCTTGCCAACAGAATGCAACAACGTATCAAAAACATAATCCATCATGATCAGGTTGGATTCAGACCAGGGATGCAAGGCTGATTCAACATCAGAAAAACAATGTGATCAACCACATAAATAACACAAAAGGCAACAATCACCTGATCTTGTCTGTTGATGCAGAAAAGGCATTTGATAAAGTCCAATACACATTCATGCTAAAAACTCTCAGCAAAATAGGAATAGACAGCAAATTTCTCAGTGCAATAAGGTCCATTTATCCACAGCCAACTCCCTACAACAATGCTGAAAGGAGAGAGACTCAAACAGGTTCCCTTGAGAAAGGGAACTAGACAAGGATGCCCACTCTCACCTCTCCTATCAACATTGCACTAGAATTTCTAGCCAGAGCAATTGGATAAGACCAAGAAATAACAAGCATCTGCATTGGCAAAGAAGAAGTAAAAATCTCCCTATTTGCAGATGATGTGATTGCATATGCAGAGAATCCTAAAGAATCCATAAGTAAGCTACTCAAAGGGACAGAAGAGTTTAGCAAAGTTTCAGGATACAAGATAAACATAAGTAAATCAGTAGGATTCCTTTATACCAACAACAAGGTTGTTAATGAAGAAATCACCAAATTGATTCCATTTACTATAGCCCCTAAGAAGATAAAGTACCTAGAAAGAAATCTAACCAGAGAAATAACAGACCTTTACAAAGAGAACTACAATTCCTTACTGCAAGAAACTAAGAGAGACTTGCATAAATAGAGAAACCCACCTTACTCATGGATGGGATGACTTAACATTGCGAAAATGTCTATTTTACCCAAAGCAATCTACTTATACAATGCAATCCTAATACAAATTCCAGTAAATTTTTTTTAATGAGAAGCAGAAACAAGTCACCAGCTTTGTTTGGAAAAAGAAGAAGCTCTGAATAAGTAAAGCACTACTGAAGAAGAACACACTTGGAAGCCCTTCATTACCTCACTTTAGAACCTGTTACACTGTCACAGTAGTGAAAACAGCCTGGTACTGGTACAAAAAGAGACAGATAGATCAATGGAACAGAATTGATACCCCAGAGAAGCCACCATCCTCTTATGGGCAGTTTATATTTGACAAAGGTCCCAGACATTAAACTGGGGAAAAAACAATCTCTTCAATAAATGGTAATGGCAAAATTGGATATCCATCTGCAATACACTGAAACAAGACCCATATCTTATGCCTTATACAAAAACCAACTCTAACTGGCTAAAAGACCTAAATATCAAATCTAAAAGGATAAAGCATTTTCAAAAAAAAAGTAGTAACAGTAATGGAAGCTTTAATACATAACATAGACAGACTTCAAAATCTGTCAAACCACATACAACAGAAGAGAAAGTAGATAAATGGGAACTACTAAGAATCAAACACTTATGCTTATCCAAAGACTTCGGCAAAAGAGTTAAAAAGACTATCTACAGTCTGGGAAAAAATATTTGCCAACCATAGATCTGATCAGCGTCTAATCTCCATAATCTACAAGGTATTGCAAAATCTCAAAATCTAAAAGACAAATAACCTACTTTAGCAATAGACAAAGGATATGGACAGACACTTCTTAGAATACATTCAGGTAATTTAAAGATACTTTAGAAAATGCTCATGATCTTTGGCCATTAGAGAAATACAAATGAAAACTAAAATGAAATACCATCTCACTCCAACAAGGCTGGCATTTATTCAAAGAACCAAAAATAGCAAATGTCAGAGAGGCTGTGAAGAGACTGAAACACTTCTAAACTGCTGGAGAGGATTTTAAATGATACAACCTCTATGGAAAGCATAAGAGACTTAATTGAAAGAAGCCAGAGACAGAAATACCATACCATCTAGCAACCCCACTGCTTGGAATATATCCTACAGAAATGAGTGCCTTCACGTGAGTAGATACATGCACATGAATGTTTATTGTAGCACTGTTGTCCACAATAGCAAAAAGATGGAATCAAGCTAGGTGCACATGAACAGATGAACGGATAGACAAACTGTGGTATATGTACACAGTGGAATAATATAGCGTGATAAAGAACAGCGATGATTTTAGGAAACATCTCATAACCTGGAATCATCTGGAAGACAAAATGCTGAGCGAAACCAGGCAGCTACAAAAGGACAAATGTTGTATGACACAACTATTATAAAGACTTAATAAAAGTTTTATGCACAGAAGAAAATAATCTTTGAAGGTTACAAAAGTTGGGACGGAGAGAGATAGTTATTCATAGAGTAGATGGTTGACAGGAATTTGGTTAGGTGAAAGGAGTGACAGCACACAGTAGAAGGGAGGTCAGGACAACTGAACTACAGTATAAGCTAAAAGATTTTCTAAATACAACCCAAAATTTTAAAGGACAGAGTAGCAAGACAGTGGTCTGGGGACCATGATTTTTTGGGAACATTGAGATCAAGTGCGATAACTAATTTTTTTTGTAAGAAATTGCTCTGCATCCTATATTGGTGAGTGACACCTGGGGTCTTAAAAGCCAACAAGCCATAATCTAGGGAAACATCAATTGGTCCCAACCCACCTAATGCAGGTTAAAACAAAAAACATCAAAGACACGAGGAGCATATGAGCCCAGGAGACAGAAGAGTCCATATAATGGAGAGACTACATCAGCACGAGACGAGAAGAGCTAGATGGTGCCTCCCCACCACCAAATACTTCCCTGACAGGGAACACATGTAGAGTTCCTGATGATGCATGAGAAAAAGGGAGTGCAGATTTAGAATTCTATTAAAAGACCAACTTGATGGTCTGAAAACCTGGAGGGTCTCCTGAGAATATGGCACCCGAACTTGTAGCTAGCCCAGTGCTGAAACCAGTACTGAAGTCAAGACAAAGATTGGACTCGACTAAGAGACACAGAGTGATGGAGGTGGTGTGTGTACTCTAGAAGGGGACAAGTGTTGGTTGAGTGAATACTGGAAGTACAGGTGGAAAGGAAGAGTGTGCTGTCACAGGGTGAAGAGAGCACAGAGGCTGGGGCCTAGAGTTTTAAATGGTAAATGGTCTTGAATTGTAAACTTTCACTGAATCACAATAAAAATAAAATTATATATATTCTTTAAAAAACTACTAAAAAAGTGAAAAGGCAAGTTACTCATTGGGAGAATATCTTTGGAATCCATACATCTAATATGAATCTAATAACCAAAATATATATAAAAACAATTACAACTTTTCAACAAAAATTCAAATAACCCAAACATAACATGGACAAAAGACTTGAAGAGACATTTATTTCACTATTCAAATGGCCACCAAATATATAACAAAATTTTTTCAACGTTATTAGCCATAGAAGAGATGCATATCAGAACCACCATTGGATATCATTTCACTCTCACTATGGTGGCTAAGATAAAATAGATAAATGGATAAGTAAATAAATAAAAAAAATGCTGAGTGGGATGTGGGAAAATTGGAACCTCTATCCATTAAAATTGCTACTAGTGCTCTTTCTTCCTTTCTCCGCCATCTTGGTGGTTTCCATGGCAACACTTCCTACACGTCTTCTCACATGACTTTCAGAATCAAGAGATTTCTGGCCAAGAAATAACAGCAGAATTGGCCCATTCACCAATGGAGTTGAATGAAAACTGGCTATAAAATCAGATACAACTCCAAGAGGAGACACTGGAGAAGAACCAAGCTGGGTTTGTAAGGAGACGCGGTAAATGATGACACACTGACTCACTCCTGTATCAGCAACAGCTAAGGAGATGCACGTGTATGACAACACACACGCACTGACTGGACCCTCTATCAGCACCGGCCACCGTTTTACCATATGCAAATTTCACTGTGGTCTATACTCTTGAACATGTATTGGGAAAATCCTTATTTCTTTGATTTCATGCCTCGGAGTTAATAGGTTGAATTCACCAATAAACATGTGAAATCTTTGGTTTGAAAAAAAAAATGCTACTAGTGAGGAGAGTACTGCTGACTATTGCAAGTTGGGCAAAAGCAAATACAGGTTCAAGTTTTGCCTTTTGATCCCATTGTCAGTCCATCTTCCCTCTGTTTTAAATATCACCCATCAATCACATCCTCTCCTAGTACTTCCGTTATCAGTTTGGTTTAACAATTACCTCTTTTTAATTTTTTCTTTCCTGGTTTCTGATATTAGTCCTAGACCTATGTGCCCATCTACGTACTGGACACCTACAGATGATTTTTAACAAACTATTTCCTCTGCTGTTTTATACACCTCTGCTGATTTCATTAACCCTATAAATTTCACTACCAAATATAAGGACACACATAACGAATTATAACATGTCAGAATATGGTATGTGTAGCCAAAAAAATAGGGAAGAGATAGAGATCACTGAGGGACTGAGGTTGTATGAGACAGGAATTCCACACTGCCTTTGGTAATAACTGCAGAGGATATAGCAGTGGTCCAGTTGGACGTTCAGGGACAAAGCAGTCTTGGTTAGAAATATCAAAATTTCAGATGTGAAAATGATCCAGGAGTATTTGAAGAAAAGCAAGTGTGCTACTGGGTTTGGAGAAGAAGAAAATTAAGACTAATTAGTGTGAAATAAGGCCAAAAAAGTAAGAGAGGACAGTTTGCTGTGCTCTGTAAGTCCCTTATGAGTTTTACTCACAGTAAAGTAGGAAAATAGTATAGGTTTTTAAGCAGATGAATACAAAAACTGACATAAGTTTTGAAATGATAATTCTGACTACTACATTGAAAGTAAGTTCTAAGGAGGTAAGATTGACAGAAAGGACAGTAATTGTAAGATTTTTCAGTAAGAAAAAGTATTCTACTCACAAACCGGTGTCTGCCAATGATCGTCAAACAAGTATGTCTATGGAATTGACAGATGATCCTAGCTTTGTAAAACCTTCCCTTCAACTGAGGACATACCTGAAACTCAATCATTACATTAACTTTCTTGACTGTGAATTAACAACCTACCTTTAAAACACTGTACTTGTGCTGCTTAAGTTCCTTGACAAAGTTGGCCTGGAAGCTCCCTGTTTGTAAAAAACTTCTCAATAAACCCTGTTAACTCTAACTGTCTCCTCAATCGCATTCTTCCTTTTGACACTCATGATAAATCCAGCTAATACCCATGAGTAGTTTATTTAAAACAAACATAAGAATACTCTGAATGCCAGTGAAAATGAAGTACACCTATCCTTCCCATATCTACAAAAACTTTAGTAGAGGTCTGTTGACAAGTGGGTGCTTAACTCCCACATGAACAGCAGTAGCAAGGAGTCTTCCAACCAATTGCCAATGGAGACTTAGTGGAGAGCTTAGATTTCTATTTCTAACTTACAAAAACAAGGTAGTATTTCCATTTCCCTGCTCGAGAAGTGTTAAAGGAAATCATCTAAAATGGAAGTTAAAATAAAATCCAGAGTCTTATAATACTCAACAGTGTCTAATTTCACAAGGAAAAAAACAATTAATGTAATGAAAAGATAATAACTAGATCCCCATCCCCAAACCAAGATGATACAAGTTGTGGAATTATCTGATAAATATTTTTAAATAACTACAATAAAAGTATTGTAACAAATAATTATAGTTACTTCCAAAATAATTTTTTAAAGGGCAACATATGTCAGAAAAATGATAGAGACAGAAACTTTAGCAAACAAATAGAAAATGCAAAGAAAAACAAAATGGAAAATTTAAAACTAAAATATAGAATTACTGGGCAGGGTGGGGGAGGTTCAACTGCTCAGCAATAGAAAAGACAGAGGAGAAAAGGTAAGAACCATTAATCTAGAAGACAGAACAATGATAATTAACTACTTGGAACAAAAAAGATTAAAAACAAAAGACTGAAGAAAAAAGAAAAGCCTTAGCGCTTTGACAGAGTGCAGGAAAAAAAAATTAAATATTCATCTCATCAGAGTTCAAAATAAGAGGAGAAAAAGAGTAAGACTGAAAGAAAACAAAAACAAACAAACAAAGAATAAACGAAACTATTGAAAGACATAATGGCCAAAAACTTGACAAAAATGGCTAAGGACTAAATTGGGTAGATTGAAAAGGCTAAATGAGTGATAAAGAGAAATTAACTAAATGAAATCCCCATCAAAACACATCACAGTCAAAGTTCTGACAATTAAACATGATGAAAAATGTTTAAAACGACCAGAAAGACCAAACTTTACTTCCAGCAAAAAAAAGTGGCAGAATTTTTTTTCAAATGCTAAGTCTCCTATCTTACCAAAAATACTTATAAATCAAAGAAAAATTAAAATATTCTTAGATAAAGGAAAACTAATCAAATTTACATGAAGCACTGGTGGTTCAGTGGTAGAATTCTTTCTTTCCATGCAAGATTCTCAGGTTCATTTCCTGACCAATGCAATGCATGCCCAGCCACTGCCCATCTGGAGGACTGAATGTTGCTATCATACTGAATAGGTTATGAAGAGCTTCCATCTGATAATGGATTAAGAAGAAAAGTCTGCTAAACTACTTTAAAAATCAGCCAAGGAAAATACTGATCAGACCCACAACTAATTGTGGGGAAATAGGGCAGTGTTTTGTTTCATTACGTATGCGGTTGCCATGAATGAGGGCTGACTCCATAGCAGCTAAAAAATGTAAACAGATGAACTACTCTCAAAGAATCACTAAATTAATGTCTCTGTGAACCTTGGTGGCACAGTGGTTAAGATCTTGGCTGATAACCAAAATGCCATCAATCTGAATCCACCAGTCACTCCTTGGAAACCCTGTGGGGCAGTTCTACTGTGTCTTATAGGGTTGCAATGAGTCAAAACCAACTTTACTGTGATGAATACAAGTATAAGAGAAATAATAGAAGTACATTAGGAACATTAGAAAATAATAATGACAAGAAAACAATATGCTAAGCAAACATATGCATAAACACAAACAATTCTTCACTTTATTTTTCAAAATTATATTTGAAGATTGAAACAAAAAGCATACACTGTTCAATGTGGTTCTTAATATGTGAAGGGGAAATATTTAAGACAATTACTTTTTTAAAAAGTTCAATAAAGAAATTTAAAGAGTTAAGTTTCCTACAGCTAACTTTGAATGCTTTATTACTGATACAATTAGAATGTGATGCTTATTTATCTACCCATGTATCTATTTACACTAACACCTGTAAAAACCGTTAAAATGCTAAACAAAGTGATAACACTCAGAACGCTATAAACAAAATGAGATTCTAAAATATGCTCAAGAAACAACAAGGTAGCAAGATGAAAACAGGAAAACAAAACAAACAAGAAATCACAGAGAACCAAGAGAAAAAAATACATAACTCCACACAATCACTATAATTAGATTAAGTATAAATGAAAAAACAGAATCCATTACCAGTGAGTCAATTCTGTCTCATAGCAACCCTATCAGACAGAATAGAACTGCCCTGTAAAGTTTCCAAGGAGTACTTGGTGGATCTGAATTGCCGACCTTTTGGTTAACAGCCCTAGCTCTTAACCACTGTGAAACCAGAGTTTCCACATTGAATATAAATTGTCAAAATAGACTTATTAATACAGAAGCTGATAGGATGTTTTTTAAAAAAACAAGACCCAACTATGGTATGCTATCCACAAGATAATGACTACAAATGTAAAAATTATTTTTAAAGTAAAAGAATAAAAAATATATTATGCAAATATTTATGACTACATCAGGAGTGGCTGTGTTGATAACAGATAAAGTAGACTTCAGAGCAATGAAAATTACAAGACACAGAACATAATTAAATAATAATAAAAGTCAATCCACCACAAAGACATAGCAATCTTCAAGGTGTATGCACCAAACACCAAAACTGGAAAATATGTTAAGCATAAACTGATGGAGCTGAAAAAAGAAATAGACCATTCGACTTTTACAGATGGAGATTTCAATAGCTTACTGCCAACAACTGACAAAACAGTTGGAAAACCATAAGTCAATGAAGCCATCAACCAACAGGATCTAGCCAACAATTTTAAAATACTTGGCCAGTAGTACTAGACTGTATATGCTTTTTAAGTTCACATGGAACACACACCAGGATAGACATTATGTATCATGAAGCAAACCTCGATAAATGTAAATAATTAAAATAATACAGTTTGCTTTATTACCACCTGATATCAAAATGTAAATTAATAACAGAAAGCTAACAGTAAAATTTCTGAACATTATAAAATTAGAACAATGTATCTCTAAATGATAATAACAATAATCCATAGGATTGCTATTTTGAGGCAAAATAACTTTCAAGGGAAACGAAAAGTACATTAGCCTGAATCAAAGAACAGTATATCCAAATTTGTGGGACATTGGTAAGGTAGTTCTGAGAGAATTATGTTACTAAATGCTTATAAAGAAATGAGGTAAAGTGAAGACTGCCACTTTAAGCAATAACAATAACAACAAAGAGTAAAATAAACCCAAATCAACCAGCAGGCAGAAAATAATAAAGACGAGAGCAAAGTTCAATAAACATCACAGAAAAACAGTATTTCAAAATCAATGAAATAAATCATAATAACAGGCTAAAGAAAACGAATCGCATGATCCTATCAACTGATGCAGAAAAAGTATTTGATAAGATTTAACATCTATTGCTGATGAAAATTCTCAGAAAAGTAGACATATATTCCTCAACTTGATAGAAACATGAAAATCCAGTTGGCACACTACTTAATGCCTCAGTGGTAAAAGACTGAATGCTTTCTTTTTGAAATCAGTAACAAAACCAGGGTGGAAATGTTCTGTGTCTTCACTATTTCATTGTCATACTGTTTGCAGTATGGTACTATAGATTTTTAAACTTCCATGTTTATTTAAAAGAGACTAAAAACAAATGCTTTGTTTCAAAGATCTCAAGTGTTTCTCTTGAGAACATCATATGGATGGGCCATGATTGTTGATTCCTTAATTCATTCTGCTAATCTTTACCATTTGATTGAAGGGTTTAATCCACAGGTTTTTAATGTAATTCTTGATATGGTCAGATTTTTATTAGTTACTTTACTGTTTAGCTTCTATATAATACTTTGAGTTCCCTCCCTACTGCCTTTCTTTAACAAAATACACAAGTTCTACAGCTGCTAAACACAAGGTTGACAGTTCAAACGTGACAGGTGCTCCTTGGAAATCCTGTGGGACAGTTCTACTCTGTGCTTGAGGGCCAATATGAGTCAAAATCGACACATAATGAGTTTGTTGAAATTTGTCCATTTTCTTCAGGTTTTCAAGTTTATTGTAGTAGAGTTTTTTCATCATGTTCTGCTACGATCCTTCTTATGTCAGTTGGGTGTGTCCAATGTTCACCATTTCATTTGTTATTTGGGCTACTTGCTTCCTGCTCTGTTTGTATTCTTTTCAGTTTGGCTGCTGGTCTGGCAATTTTGTTTATCTTTTCAAAGAACAAATTATTTGCCTTGCTGAATCTCTCTATTATTTCCCTGTTTTGTGTTTCATTTATTTCTGTTTTAATCTTTACCATTTCCTTCCTTCTGGTGCCTCTGATCTTCTTTTGCTGTTCTTTATTGGTTTGAATTAGTTCAATTTGGCCTGTCCTTTTTTAACATGGACATTAATTGCTGTTAATTGATCTCTAAACAATATTCTTGTTTAGTCACAAAAGTTGGATATTGAATGTTTTCATTTTTATTTAATTCTAGCAATTTTTTACTACCTCTTTGATTTTTTTTTGTCTTTTTCAGTTGTATTCAATGAACGTTCTCTTTCATTTCCATGTATTTTATTTTTTCTCTTACTCCTGTTACTGATTTGTACAATTATGATACTGTGATAAGACAGAAAATACTTTGTATTATTTCAGTGTTTTGAATTTTATTGAGGGTTGTTTTGTGGATTAATATGTAGTCTATTCTGGAGAATGTTTCATATGTGTTAGAAAGAATGAATGTCTTGCTGCCATTGGGTGGAGTGTTCTGTATACATCTATAAAGTCAAGTTAGATAATTTTGGTCTTCAGATATTCTGTACCTTTGTTGAGTTTTCCCTAAATGTTCTGTCCTTTACCAAGTATGGTATGTTGAAGTCTGCTGTTATTTCTCTGAAACCATTTATTTCTCTTCCACTGCTGTTAGAGTTTACTTATGTATTTTGGAGCCCTGTTGCCAGGTGCACTAACATTTATTAAGGTTATATCTTTTTGTTAGAGTGTTCTTTTAATTGTTATATGATGTCTGTCCTTGTCTTTTGTGATTGATTTATTATTAAATTCTATTTTGTTTGAGATTAGTATTCCATTCCTGCCCCTTTTGGGGTAACTGTTTACTTGACATATTTTTTATCAAACTGATATTTAATATACTTATGTCTTTGTGTCTGAGTTGTGTCTCTTGTAGACAGCTTATTGTCTGGTCATTCTTATTCACCATTCTGTCACTCTCTGTTTCTTTACAGGTTAATTTAAGTTATTTATTTTCAGTGTGATTATTGATAGGTATGAGTTTTTTGTGTCCTATTGTTGTGGTGATGATGTTTTCTTAGTTTCTTGCACTGAATTTCTTTATTTTATGGATTTTCTCCTTTTTTTTCATTGTACTTTTTGTGTTTACTGAAATTATGTTTTTCTTCTTTATTATTCTAATGAGTACGCTTGTTAACTTTCTTTGTGGTTGCCTTGAAATTACCCCTGTGTTCCCAAGTTTGAACCAGTCTTTTCTCACTTGATATCTGCTTGACTTCCTTTCCATTTGAAAGTTTTATGCCTACACCATTTATTCCTTTTTTATTGCTTTGACATTTTTGTCCCATGTCTTAGTTTATGGGTGACATCTGGTGTTGTTGATTCTCTAAATGAGGGACTTCCTTTAATATTTCTTATAAGTTTTTTTTTTTTTAATGAATTCTCTTAATTTTGTTTACCTGGAAAATTCCTAATTTTGTCACTGAGAAGAAGTTATGAAGGACATATTATTTCTAGTTGATAATTTTTTCTTTCAAAGTTTTATATATGTCATTCTATTGCACTTCCCTAAACAGTTTCTGCTGAGTAATCAGAGGTTCATTTTATTTGTTTTCCCATTATAAATGACTTTTCACTTTTCGGAAAAGGCTCTCAAGATGTTTCCTTCACCTTTAGTTTAGGCAAGTGTGATTAGGTCTTTATGATTTTCTTTTGGAATCTATCCTATGTTGGATTCTTTGAGCTTTTTAGATTGCCAACTTTTTGTTTGTCATGATATTGGCGGAGTTTTCTCTCACAAAGTCTTCAACAGCCTTTTTTGTGTTTTCTGTTTTTTCCCCCCTGTCTGGAATTCCAATCGCGCATAACGTTTTGCTGTTGATTATGTCCCACAGAGTTCGTAGGTTTATCTTCATGTTTCTTGACTCTTTTCTCTGACTTTCCCTCAGACAATATGGGATCCATATACTTGTCTTCAACATCATGGAGTCTGTGTTCTATCATTTCAGATTTACTAGTGAAGCCATCTATTGTGTTGTCCATTTCTGAGTCGTCTGTTTTCGTTGTTAAAATTTTAGAGTTCTAACTGCAGCTTTTGCATGATTTCTAAATATTTTTTGCCAATTTTTTCTCTTGTTTTCCTGAATTATTCTACTGCATTGTGGTTTTTTTTTTCCCCCTTGATTTTGGTGTTCTTTGTTTTTTTTTTTTTATTTTATGTATTTTCCATGATTTTACTCATTTTTTTCCCTTTGTTTTGCCTGTATTTTCCTTAGTCTCTTGGAGAGACCTGAATAATAGCCTTTCGAATTACATGTCAGGTATTTCCACTGACTTTTGTTATACTGGAAAGTCAACTGATTCTTAATTTTGATCACATGCTAGGGCCATCTAGTCCTTTCTTTTATATGTTTTGATATTATCACTGAGATTATAAAGGTATTATTTTCATTATGTATCATTATCCAACTCAACGGCACTTGGCTTGGCTGGCATCATTATGTGTTCTTTTGTGTCATCCTGCTTCTTTGTTTTCTTTTGACATGTCAGGTTGGGCAGGCCTGGTTGCTTTGCCACTTACTCATCTTTGGGAGTGGTCACTCACATCACCTTGTTTGGGTGGTCAAGGCAGCAGCAGGCATGGTGAGTTTACTTTGATGCACACTGGTTGGCAAGGTTAGTAAGGGTAGATTGGGCAGGCTGTGTCTCATTCCTGTTGTTGGTCCAGCAGTGTTGGATCATTCATACTACCATGCCAGATAGGCAGGGGTTCTGGATGGGGTGTGGCATGGGCTTTTTCCCCAAAATTATGTGCTGCTTGGATGGTGAGAGGGAGGAATAGCACAGTCCTAGTGCTTCAGTGAGTCCAGCAGGGGGCACTCTGGCTGCAGCAGCACGGTAAGAGCTAGTATGGGGAGCTGGTGTGCGGGGATAGGTGAGGAGAAGAAATAACTGGAAAGAGAAAGAAACAAAGTTAGCCAGTGTATGAGAGTGGGGTGGACACTGGAGCCAGTAGGATAAGTGGTGTATGGGGCTAAGTTGGAGGGAGAGATAAATGGAAGGAAGAGGGAAAAACAAGCAAAAAAAGGGGTCAGTGGGAGCTGCTAGATTAGAAGCTTGCAGCTTTTTAGCCTCATGGCTGCCGAATGGCTTGACAAGAAGTAGAGGTGGCTTACAGGGTAGGTTTGAGGGAGAAGGAAAAGGAAACTAGTGGAAAAAATGGTACAGCAAGACCTAGGGGGTATAGGTGGGATGAAGCATTGGGCACAGCAAGTCATTAGCTCTTTAGCAAAGTGGCATTGATGTCCCGTGGGAAAGGAGTAGGGTCAGCATACAGGGCTAGGTAGAAGGAAGAAGAAAAAAGAAGAAGAAATTGCATGGCAATAGCTGGTAGGTGGAGGTGAGGCAGGCCCAGGATTATGGGAAGCTAGTAGATCTCTAGTCTAACTGTGTGGCACGGCCTGTCAGAAAGGGGTGGAGGTGAAATATTGGCAGGATGTGAAGGGTGAGAAAGAGTATTTCTCTAGTTACTTCATAGTGCTGGGATGGGAGCTCTTTAAAGTTGTCTTCAATCACTTCCTATCCAAGGTCCTTGTTGACTGCGCTCCACAATGGTGACACTATGCCATGTTAGTTGGTAGGGGGCCTTCACTTTATCTCTCTCCTCTTTCTATATGTTTTCTTCAGTTCTTCTTTCATTCAGTGTTTGATCTAACTCTCTGTTTCATTTGATGCTTGGGCTTCCAGTATTGATGTTTGTATCTGTTTTACTTAGTTTTTCAGGTCCTTCCTGTCTAGGGCATCATGTTGGCTTTGCCCTGCTTGTTTGATTTTCATCAGGTTTAAATCAACCCTGTGTTCCCAGGTAAAGTCAACTTGGCTATGTTGAATAATCATTTTTATAAGTTACTAGATTATGTTTGCTAATATTTTCTGGAGGATTTCTGCAGTTGTAATTATATTTGTATATAGCTTTCTTTTTTCGTAATGTCTATGTCTGGTTTTGTAATCAGGATGTACTTGCCTCGTACACTTTTAAATTTGGAGAAAACTGTGAGTGGTTATACTAAGTCTTCTTTAAAAGTTTGGTAGAATTCAGTAGTGAAATCACCTGTAGCTAAAACTTTTTCTGTTAACTTTTAAAACTATTACTTCAATTTATTTACTTGTATTTGGTCTAATAGAATTTACTTTTCCACTTGAGGCATTTTTGGTAGTTTGTGTCTTTGTAGAGATTCGTTAGTTTCATCTAAGTTACCTAAATTTTTGTTATAACATTCTTTATCCTTTAAAAATTACTATAATGGTAGTAGTCATATCTGCTGTTTCATTCCTGATTTTAATTTTGAGTCTTGTCTTTGTCTTAGTAGGTCTATCTAATGGTTTGTGAATTTTACTGATGTTCTAAAGACCTACTATTTTCTTTATAGATATTCTCTTTTTTCTGTTCTAGTTCATTTATTTTTTATCTAATCTTCATTATTTACTTTTTGAATTTAATTTTTCTAAATTTAGTTCATTAAGGTAGAAGTTAAGACTATGATTTGAAATCTCTCTCTGTAATATATATGTTTATGTCTATGCATTTTTCTCAAGAAACTCTATATACATATTCTATATTATCATTCCATACATTTGATGTTTTTAACATTCATCTCAATTTTTTTTCTAAATTTTCATATTCATGTGTGCTTTTTTGTTTTCTCATACATTTATTTGATTTCCCACATAATTTTCTTTTACTGTTACAGAAAATAACCATGCATTTCATATTTGGAAATTATTTTGCATAAAATCTATCCCTTTTATTTTATTGAAACTTGCTGTATGTCCTACCTATGGTATATCCTAGACAAAGTTCCACGGGTGATTGATAAAAATATGTGTCCTGCTGTTGATGGGTGAATTTTCTATAGAAATTGGAAAGTGTTTGGTCTAGATATTTTCTAGCACTCTCAGGTCTTCTTTAACTTGTTGATTTTCTGTTTGTTCTACTCATTTAAAATGTGGTACTGAAGTATCCCATCGATAACTGTTCAAGTGACTATATATTCCTTCAAATCTGTAGGCTCCTCTTTATGTTTTTAGGGCATGTTTTGAGGTGAGTGTATATTTCTTATATTTATATCTTCATTATGAATTGACTGTTTTATCATGAAATGTGTCTTTTCTTTTCAATAAGAATTTTTGTCTTCAAATTTATTCTGTGAAATATTTTTGTGGACACTCCAGTTCTCTTTCTTTACCATTTACATAGAATATTTTCATATCCTCTACTGTGTGATTCTTTATATCTTTCATTCTAAATTATCCTTCAACAGACTGTGTGTGTACATGTGTGTATGTGTGTGTGTACCTGTATGCACATGTATGCACGTGTGTGTGTGTGTGTGTGTGTAGAGAGAGAGTGAGAGACAGAGAGAGTCCCTGTGTTGCAGTAGCTAAGCATTCATCTGCTTCCAAAAAGTTGGTAGTTTGATGCCACCAGCTACTCTGTGGCACAAAGACGTGGCAGTCAGTTTCTTAGAGATTACATCCTTTGCAACCTCATGGGGCAGTTCTGCTGTGTCCTATAGCATTTCTATGAATCAGAATACACTTGTTGGCAACAGGTTTATATGAGGTCTGCCAATTAAGTTTGCAAACTCATCCTGGAAGAAGTGCTATATACTTCATTGCTGAACATCTCTGTGGTCACCTTCAAAGTACTCCCCTTGGGAAGCTGTGCACTGATGCCAGGAACTAGTTCAGCCTTCAAAGCAATTTTGAAACTCTTTTTCTGAAATGGCCATCAGAGCTATCACTGTATTACTCCTGATGCCCTGAATGTCATCAAAATATCTTCTCTTCAATATTAGCTTTATCTTCAGGTAAAGAAAAAAGCCACTGGGGGCCAGATCAGGTTAAGCAGAGAAGGTGTTCCAATATAGTTATTTGTTTACTGACTGAAAACTCTCTCACAGACAGCTGTACAGTTAAGTTTGTGAACTTACCATCATGCCATCTTGCACAATAGCCATTCCAGAAAGAGTTCTGAAACTGCTATGAAGGGTGGACTAGGTGCTTGTTACTGGTGCGTAGCTTCCCAAGGGGAGTATTTTGAAGGTAACTGTAGTGATATTCAGCAATGAGGTATGTAACACTTAGAACAATGAAAGTTGTGGACCTACCTTTCTGACTTCATGTATGTATATGTGTGTGTGTGTATGAATACATATATTGGTGTTTATACACACACATCTTCTTCCAATCTCTCAAGGTGAGTGGTGGCAAATGGTTAAAGTGCTTGGCTGATAGCTCCAACGTTAGTACTTCAAACTTACAAAGACTCTGTGGGAGAAAAAAGTCGTGACTATTTTCTCCCACAAATAGCCCAGGACACGCTATTGGACATTTCTACTCTGTTGTATGGTGCTGTTATGAGTTAGAACCAATGCAATGACACACAGCAACATTACAGTCACATTTGATGCAATTACTGCTACAGTGAGATTTATGGCTGGCATTTGGTAAATTTTTCTCTGTGTGTTATGTTGTTTGTGTCTGTTTAGCTTAATATGGAATTCTTCCTTTCCAGGTTCTCTTTATATTATTTTGAAGTTGTGTACCCTAGTCTTCTAGTTTAATGTAGTTTCTTAATGATGATCCAGCTATCACTCTTATTGAGAAGCTTATGTATATGGCAAGTCCTTTTCTCTCATGACCTTTGAGATTTTCATTGTCTTTGGCATTCATCAAATGGATTATGGCGTGTCTTCATTAGATACCTTTGAGTTCATCTTTCTTAGAGTGTGTGGAGCTTCTGTAATGATTAGATTAATACTCTTCTATCAAGTGTGAGAGATTTTGCCTTTGCTTCTTTTAAAGACTTGTTCTGTCCCTTTCTTCAGGACTGCTGTTATGCTTCTGCTGGTATGTTTTATGTTGCTCTATTTCGTTTCCTTTCTCATTTTTTCTCCGATATTTAGATAAAATCGACTTATATTTAAGTTTAATGATAGTTTCTTCTGCAAGTTCAAATTTTGCTGAGCCCCTCCAGAAAATTTTTCATTTTAATTAATGCAGTTGAAATAAGTCCTAGAAAAATACTAATTAAGTGTTTGGCTGGTAACACAAACTTGGTATTTGACTCCACAAAGTGGCCCCATGGTAGAAAAGACCTGACAATGTGCTCCTATAAGGATCACGTCCTAGGAAACCTCATGTAACAGCTCTGCTCTGTCATACAAGTTCACTATGAGCTGAAATTAATTCAACAACACACAACAAGCACACATTCATTCTGGACTCTAGTTATTCCAGTAAAGTGGAATAGTCTTGTCTTTTATTTTTTCTATATCTTAGTTCTTTGATTTACACCTTGGGAAAAATCTCTAATCTCTATATTCTTTGGAATTAACTATTATTATCCCTTACTTTATAGAAGGGGTGTTGACTTTAGAGAATTTAGATAACACATTAAATGTTACACTTTCTAGTATTTTTAAAAATGGTCTTCCGAGTATTCTGTAATTGATTCCTGGAAGTTCAAGAATCATACTCAACCAAATATCTTTTCTGAAACTAGTTCAGAAGCTAGAATACTATTTTAAAATCATGATCAAAAACACTATAACAAAAATAAATAATGTTTAGTAACTAACAGGAAATAATTAGTAAACTTAAGAATTATTAGCTGCATATGTAATATATGCAACAGTACTGGAGATACATTATAGATTATTTTCTATAATAAGAAAAAGATTAAAAGTCTTCAAGTTTAAATACTAGATTTAGCAGTTGCTTAGTACCATCTATCCTTTTAGCTTATGTTGTCTCTTAACTAAGCATTTGTTAGCACATAAAAAGTGTTAGAAGACAACTAACTAATCAAATAGTTCATGGTTTCCAGTAGGTCAGGGTCGAATTTCCATATTAAGAAAAGTGTTGGAAGGACAATAATAACATCACTGACTGGGGTTACAATAAGTCCTATGTTTTAACAACTGGAATATCTACCAGGAACTAATTTTTGAGAAATAATGTGCATTTTTCTTATAATAATGCTAAAAATCAGGTTAAAGAGGGCTGTATGTGGTCTACATAAAGCAATGGTAGCAAAGACAGACAGAGGAGGAGCAGTAGAAAGCGATGGAGGAGAAGTAAGTACAGAGATAGGTCTAGAGTCAAAGAAACAGGCTTAGTGGAAACAGAGCTGAAACACCACCAAGGTTTCGTGAAACTTACCAGGCAAATTAAGTGAAAGGGGTAGATGAAGTTAACAAGGCATATATATAAATCAATGTGAGATAAATACAAGGAAGACTCATAGGCAATACCAATAAGCCAGCACGTAGAAGGGAAGAGACCAACAAGAGAGATCTATCCACAGGTACCACCTGTAGACAATCTAAAAGTCAGTAGTCTTAAGACACATCCAGAGACAAGAGGAATCACCTAAAAAATTCAAAGCGTAAGAGAATAACATTAGCAGATATATAACACAAGAATGAGGATGTTGCTTGACCTGCATACAGAACTGTGTTACAAGAATTTAGACTGAAGAATTATTCGGTCATTCCATGAAAGATTTTGAATGTCAGGCTAAGACTTTTCCTCCTGAATTTTATAATAGTTTAACAGGATGACTACAATTTTACTCCCCATTAGAAAAACTATCTTGGAATTTTATTTCCAAGGAATTAATTTTTTACTTTGATATTTCATAATTATCCTTTTCCTCACACTAGAATGATGTATTTATAAATTATTCTAACCCATACCTGCTATTTTAAATTTCATAGTAGGGTAATGTGAATAATTCAGATTTTGAATATTTATAAGAATCTGTATAGATACAAGTCGTGAATCTTTCTGATAAGTGAAAACAGCATATTTAACATATTTCAGTAAACTGAATTCATGTAGCAAAGCAAGAAGATTACTCATTTAGCTCATCGCCATAGATACATAACTACATGGGAAAAGTGGGTTGATGTTAAAATGCCTTTCTAGCAAGAATTTGTATTAATATTCAGGAAAGGAGTAATAGTAGAATCGTATTTTTAGAAGGTACTTTAAATTGTTCTTTACCATGTGAAATCACAAAGAAGTTGAAAGCCACTATTTTAGTTCTCAGCATGTTATTTTAGTATGACACAGATGCGTTTCCTAAGAATTTAAAACTAAGAATTGTGATTAGTTGTGTACAAGTTATTTTTAGACATGGCTTAGAAGTGAAAATTTGATATGAAAATCTGAAGGTTAATTTGTTATTTTGAGCATAATAAAACACATTGTGTGACCTGATATTTTAATTTTTTTCCTTTAAAGTTCTCTCCTTTGCTTCTTCATGGTAGTGATGTAGTTAGAAGTGAAAAATGCGATGAATTTCGTAGCTTTACCTTTGCTTCAATCTGTTTAGTGTCTGGATTCTGAAACAAAAATTTGATTTTGCTCTTGCCATCATCTGATGAGCCTTTAAGCTGAGAAAATTTATACCTCCAAAGTACAGCCTAAAGGGAAGAAACAAAACATATGCAAGTCAACACAATCAACAACTGCATTCAAATACTTCTGTTTTTAAGTGTTAAAGTTAATCATATAGAAAAGTATATTCCCGCATTAATGTAGCAAATAAAAATACATTTAGCAAAGACTATAACATAGTATATAAAAGATACTTTAATTTTTAAAAAGCTTTTCTTTAATAAAATAGTTATTTAAAAATAACGTAAAGCTAAAACGTTGAAAATCTTTTCTTGTTTTAAAATAAAGTGAGACCTAGCTCATTTAAAGCAAATGCCTATGCCAATAAGTACATAAAAACACCTTTCATTTTGTTCTTTGGTTTACATAAATAGGATTTGTGGTTAACTCTCAATAATTCAGAAACTTTCTCTTGAAGCTTGAATTAATAATGTGTCACATCTAACCCAAGCACCAAACCCACTGCCATGAGTCAACTCTGACTTCTAGCGACCCTATAGACAGACAGAGTAGAACTGCCCCATAGAGTTTCCAAGGAATGCCTGGCATATTTGAACTGCCAACCTTCTGGTTAGCAGCTATTGCACTTAATCACTATACCATCAGGATTTCTAACGTCTCAAGACACATAAATTTAAGAAAAAAAAAAAAGCCAAATCTTTATTGAAGACTTGAAAAGCCTATGGAGCTGTTCTCCTCTGTCCTGTCACTGTGAGCCCAAATCAGCGTGACAATAATAGGTTTTTTTTGTTTTTATAGAAGCAGACTGCCACATTTTGAATAGCTGACCTTTCTGTTAGCAGCAGAGTGCTTAACTACTGCGTGACCAGGGCTTCCTTAGATAAAAATTAAGCTTGGTACATAATTTTGACTAATTATTTTTTAAATTCATTCCTGTGACTTTGAACAAAAATAATCATCTTATACAACTTTTCCTATCAGTCTACAATATCTGAGACTACGTCCTCTATCTGAAATAAATTCACTTCTCCGTATGTGAAAGTAACAGAAGTGTATAAACAAAGATATAAAAAGGTTAAACTAACAGTAAATGGAAATCGAATCACGGTCCCTTATCTGTTTAATATTATAAACCCTAGCGTCTGACAGTAAATGAATCACTGTGGTGTTCCCTGCATGCTAGAATTGAATATATTCCTGCCAAATTAAAATAGTAAACACACAAATTATTATAGGTCTTTTTTTGTGTGTGTGTGTTCAACACAACCATACAGCATTCAATCTCTCTTTAAATTATCTCAATATAACATTGTCTCGTTACATGTATGATGTAAAGAAATAATGTACAGCTTCAAGTAGCGTTTGAAGATGATTCTTATGATTTCTAAATAAATCAAAGAAATATTGCCTAAGACAGTCCTGTGTAAGCCATGGTCTGGTCAATGATGTAATGCTGCAGAAACAAGATAGAGAGAATGCATCTCACTTTTATTTTTGTTTAAATAAAATACAACAGGACAAAAACAATATGAATAAGCATATATGCACCTGTGAACACAGTCACATTACATAGAACACAGGAACTCATTTATAAAAGTAAATCTCAGGAGATGAACACGCTTTAAAATCACAGTTTCTTAAATATTTCAAGGATTTATTTAAATATTCTATTCAGTCAGAAAATGCTATTATCATCTCAGTCAGCAAAATAATAAATTATTCCTAGCAAGATGTATCTTTTTCCTTCAAGATTTTCTCATACTGACATTTTGAAAACGGTACTGATAAAGGTTGCAATTGGTATCAAGGACAAATGAAACAAAATTAGAATATGTTTGTCTTCAAACAATGATTTTACTTTAAATATTCATAAGCAAGTCTTCATCATGATGTTTACAGAATAGATAATTTCAAGATTATCATTGCTAGACATCACCTCTGGTCTCTATTTGCATACAAGTGGTTTTAACTATTGAAAATAAGTGATTGACATTGAAGCTACAATTTTCACTGCCAGTGCCGTAGAGATTTGTTGGGGTGTTGTTTGTAATCTGTTGACACCAAGTCAATTCAAACTCCTAGTAACCCTTTAGGACAAAGAAGAACTGCCCCATCAGCTTTTCAGTGAGCAGCTGCTGACTTTGGTTAGCAGTCTGAGCTCTAAATCACTGCACTATCAGGGTTCTGATGTTGGTTGTAGTGGTGGTAATAGTAGTCATTCTTTTGGTCTTCTTGCAAAGGAAATACATAAATCTTTCATTTTTGCAAAGTGTTTTACCAACTAATAAATACTTGTGTGCTTAAAAACAGTTGCTTTTTTTTTATTTACAATATTCGACAAGGATATACAGGAAAGAGACAAAATGTGAAGATTACAGTGATGTTTATCAGAAGATTCTTCAGTTCTCTATAAAGAGTACAAAAAAGATAGCATTTATGTTATATAGATATAGAACCAATCTTGTTATTTTATTGATATTAATTGAATATTTAATCTACAAAATAAATCTATCACAAGGTGAAATCTTACCAGTTGGTTTTATATTTTTTCTTAAATATTAATTCTCGTAAACCAATTCAGTAAAACTTGTGAAAGCCGGAACATGTGCATAATAGAAAATCTGTCAGAGAAGGAAAACTCAAATATTTTACATTAAAACAATAAAACGTTTTAAGATTGCACCCTGTCAGAAGCAGAAAATTTACAAGACCTGACAAAACAAGGCACTTCTGTCAAGTTCCAGTTTTAGCAATTTTCACTGTATAAGAAAAATCTAATTTTTTAGGCTAGATTTCTTACCCCTTATGATGGGAATAACAAGAAGACATAAAGTCAAGAAAAAAGTATAACAGTAGTCAGAGTTCCTGATGAAGCAGGAGAAAAATGGGGGTCAGAACTAGAACTCTAGTAAAAAGGTTAGGCTTAATGGTCCAACAGACTGGAGGCTTCCCAGAAGACATGGTCTCGGGACTAACCATTAGCCAAGAACTGAAACTGTTCCTAAAGGCAACTCCTCAGACAAATTTGGACTGGACTATAAGACATAACATGATACAAGCAATGAGTTTCTTGGCTTAAATAGATACATGAGACTAAATGGGCAGCTCCTATCCAAAGGCAAGATGAGAGGGCAGAGGGGGATAGGAGCTAGTTGAATGGGTGTGGGAAATACAGGATGGAAAAGAGAAGTGTGCTGTCACTATGTGGGTAGAATAGCTAGAGTTATATAGCAATGTGTTTGCAAATTTCTGAATGACAAACTGTCTTAAATTATGAACTTTCACTTAAAGGACAATAAAATATTTTTTAAAAGATTAGCACTTTATCAGAGTTACAGAACAGACAGAAAATGGAAAGCACTTGAAACCATGTTGAAGATTTGCTAGTAGACAGCTTCACAAATATTGTGAAAGACAAAACACTAACCATCCAAAAAGTTCAACAAATGCATATAAGATAGACCCCCAAAAGAAAGTAATCAAGACATATTATAATCAAACTTACTGAAACGAAAGACAAAGAAAGCATCCTGACAGCATCTCAGAAAAAAAAATAATAAAGTCACTTGCAAAGGGGAATCAATGAGACTAAACTCTAATTAGTCTGTAAGATATATGTAAGCAAAAGGCAATGAAATGACATATAAAACCATAGGAGGGGTGGTGGTGGGGCAGACTGTCAACCAAGAATCATATATCTTTATTTTTTCCTTTTAAAATTATTTTTTTATAGTGTTTTAAGGGAAAGTGTACAATCCAAGTCAGATTGTCATACAAAAACTTACACTTGATTATGTGACCCTACCTGTTTTCCCCACACTGTGATGGCTCACTCCTCCCCTCTACCAGGTATTTCCCATGTCCGTTAAACCAGCTCCTGTCTTCTTAAGTCTTCTCATCTTGCTTCTGAACGGAAGTTGTTCTGTTAGTTTCCTGTATCTACTTAAGCCAAGAAGCATACTCTTCACCAATATCAATTTATGTCTTATAGGCCAGTCCAGTCGTTGTCTGAGGAGCTGGTTTCCAGAATGGTATGAATTCTGGGCTTACAGAAAGTCTAAGTGCCAAGTCTTCCAGAGAACCTCTAATCTATGTTAAAATTAAGTCAGATTTGATCCTGCACCTCATATTTCTACCTTTTCACCAGAGACTCTTTTTACTGAGTTCCTATCAGGACAATCATTGGTGTTAGCCAGGTACCATCTACTTCTTCCAGTCATATGTTGATGTACTCTCTGGTTTATGTGGCCCTTTCTATTTCTTTCACTTGTATTTTCCTTACATCTTTTATTATTATTATTATTATTGTGATTAAGTGAAAGCATACGATCCAAATTGAATTTCCATGCCCACCTATCAACAGCTCCTTCTGCTCTCCTTGCCTGGTAAAAGCACAGTCCTCCTTTTCACTGTATACTCACTGTATCTCGTTAACAAGCTCTTGTCCCCTCCTTTCCACCATCGACTCTCTCATCTAAAAAGAGACCAGTAGGACAAAGAAACCTGTGGGACAGCATCCTATAAATGCATAGAACCATAAAATACACACACCATAAGGTCATATTGTGCCACCTAGTCCAGTCCATTTTTGTCCAAAGAGTTGACCTCAGTAGAGTTTTCTGGTCAGGTGCAGCAGCAGTTCTAGAAAATCCTCCAGGCTGTGGGACCATCATCTGTGGTCTTTTAGTAGAGTTCTTGAACTTCATCCCTCTTTTTTTGTGTTGCTGCAAGGACTCCACATTGTGTACCCTGTCACAGCTGTCTTTGGTGGTGGCTAGGCACCATCTGGTTCTTCTGGTCACATGTTGGTATAGTCTCCCAGTTACATGGGTCCTTCTGTCTCCTGGGTTTTTTTCCTCATATCTTTGTTGTTCTCAGTGATCATCTGTTCAAGATGAGTTGGGACCATTTGGTGTACCTCAGATAGCAGCTTGCTATATTTTAAGATCCCAGAAGCCACTCACCACTATGGGGTGCAGAAGTCTCTCTTAGCAATAGGCTAGTTATTCTTGCTGGCCTTGAAGTCTTCTGAAATCATGGTCTCCCAATGCCACCCCTGCTACACTATCCTTGGGTTAAGATTAGAAAAAATTTCAGTTTACGGTGAAGTCCAGTTAAGTTGATCTTCTTTCTATTGTGTGCTGTTACTGCTTTCACTCAAACAAATTTCTGTCAGTTGTCAAATCTATGACCAGCCCTGCCCTTCCCTCCCCTACCTTGCATCCATCAAAGGCTCTTTTCTTCTATACATAAGTCTACTTCTAAGTCCTAATATAGTGGTCTCCTACAGTATTTGTCCTTTTGCCACAGATTAATTTAACTCAGCATAATGTCTTTGAATAGAAACCAGGTTATGAGATGCTTCCTAAAAGCATCATTACTCTTTATCATTGCATAATGTTCCATTGAGTGTAGGTACTACAGTTTGTTTATCCATTCATCTGTTGATGGGCACTTGGGTTGATTCCACCTTTTTATTACTGTGGACTGTCCTGCAATAAACATTCATGTACATGTATCTGGTCATGTCACAGCCTTTGTTTCTGTAGGATATATTCCGAGTAGTGGGATTACTGGATTAAATGCTATATCTATTTCCAGCTTTTTAAGGAAGCACCAAATAGCTTTCCCAAAAGGTTGAAACATTTGCAATACAACTAAGAGTGTAGGAGAGCTCTGATCTCTCCACAGCCTCTCCAGTATTTGTTGCTTTGTGTTTTTTAGATCATGGCCAACCTTGTTGGGGTGAGATGATATCTCACTATAGTTCTGATTTAGATTTCTCTGATAGCTAAAGAGTGTGAGCATTTCCTCATGTGTCTTTTGGCTGCTTGGATGTCCTCTTTGGTGAAGTGTCTGTCCATCTCCTTTGCCCATCACTTAATTGGTTATTTACTTTTTTTGTGTTGATATTTTGCAGTATCTTGTAGATTATGGATCTCAGATGTCGGTCCAACAGGTAGTTGCCAAATATTTTTTCCCATTCTGTAGGTGGTCTTTTAACTATTTTGATAAAATCTTTTGATGGGCAAAAGCGTGTAATTCTTAGTAGTTCCCATTTATCTATTTCTCTTCTGTTCCTTGTGCTTTGTCAGTTTCTGAAGTCTGTCTACACTGTGAATTAAAATTTCCATTGGTGACCCTATTTTTTTCTTGCATGATCTTTATAGTTTTAGGTTTGATATTTAGGTCTTTGATTCAGTTTGAGTTAGTTTTTTTGCAAGGTGTGAGACAGAGCTCCTGTTTCAGTTTTTTATGGATGTACATCCAATTTTGCCAGCACCATTTGTTAAAGAAACTGTTTTTATCCCAGGTTACAATCTTAGGGCCTTTGTCAAATATCAACTGTTGAAAAGAGGATGGAGGCATCTCTGGGGTCTTAACTCTGTACCATTGGTCTATATGTCTCTTTTTGTACCAGTACCAAGCTGTTTTGACTACTGAGGCAATGTAATAGGTTTTAAGGTCAGAGTAGTGTGTGGCCTCTCACTGTGTTCCACTTCTTTAGTACTTCACTTTCCAAACAAAGTTGATTTGTTTCTCCATCTCACTTAAAAAAACTCTGGAATTTGTATTGGGATTGCATTGTATACATAGATCACTTTGGGTAAAATAGCCATTTTTACAATGTTACATCTTCTTGTCCACAAGCAGGTAGGTTTCTTGTTTAAGTAAGTCTCTCTTGTTTTCTTTCAGTAGGGTCTTCTAGTTCTCTTTGTATAGGTCTCTTAATTTTCTAGTTAGATTTATTCCTAGATGTTTTATCTTCTTGGGGGCTATGCCAGCCAGCACTTTGGGGGCTATAGTAGATGATATTGACTTAGTGATTTCTTCTTTGATGATCTCATTGTTGGTATAAAGGAATCCTACTGATTTACTTATGTTTATCTTGTATCCTGATACTTTCCCGAACTCTTCTATGAGTTTGAGTAGTTTACTTATGGATTCTTCAGGATTCTCTGCATACACAGTCATATCATCTGCATACAGGGAGATTTTTACTTCTTCTTGGCTGATGCAGATGTCCTTCTCTGATCTTGTCTAATTGCTCTGGCTAGATCCTCTAGTACAATGTTGAATAGAAGTGGTGACAGTAGGCATTCTTGTCTTGTTCTTGATCTTGAGGGGCATTCTTTCAGTCTCTCTCGATTCAGAATGATGTAGGTGGTTAGCTTTACATACATGCCCCTTCTTGAGTTGAGGAATGTTCCCACTATTCCTATCTTGTTGAGAGTTTTTAGCAATTCTTCACCAATTGAAAAAAATCATGTGATTCTTATCTTCTGTGTTATTTAAGTGGTTGATGACATTAATTGTGTTTCTGATGCTGAACTAGCCTTGCATCCCTGGAATGAATCCAACCTGGTCATGATGAATTATTTTTTTGATATGTTGTTGAATTTTATTAGAATTTTGTTGGAGATTTTTGCATCTAGACTCATGAGTGATATCAGTCTTTTCTTTCCTTTTATTTTGTGGGATCTTTCTCTGGCCTTGGTATCAGGGTTATGCTGACTTCATAGAATGAATTTGGGAGTCTTCCATCACTTTCTATGCTGTGAAGTAGTCTCAGTAGTTTTCCAGTTAACACCTCTCTAGAAGTTTGATGGAATTCTCTGGTGAAACCATCTGGACCAGGACTTTTTTAGTTGGTACTTTGTTGATTCCTTTTTCAGTCTCTTCCTTTGTGACTGGTTTATTAAGTTGTTCTTCTTGTGATAATACTGGTAGGTGATATGAATCTAGAAATTTGTCCATTTCTTCGAGGTTTTCAAGTGTCTTAGTATACAGTCTTCAATAGTATTCTGTTATGATACTTTTGATTTCAGTTGAGTCTGGGGTGACATCTCCCATCTCACTTTTCATTTGGGTTGTTTGTTTCCTCTTCTGCTATTCTTTTGTAAGTTTAGACAGTGGTTTGCTAATTTTGTTTATCTTTTCAAAAAACAGCTTATAGTTTTGTTTAATTTTTTTTTAGTTGTTCTTCTAGTCTCTTATTCATTTAGTTCTGTTCTACTTTTCATTATTTACTTTCTTCTGGTGTCTGAAGGGTACTTTTGTTGCTCTCTTTCTACTTGTCCAAGCTATAGGGTTAACTGTTTGATTTGTGTCCTTTCTTCCTTCTGTATGTGTGCATCTATAGAAATAAACTGACCTCTGAGCACTGCTTTAGCTGTATCCCATGGGTTCTAGAGGAAGTATTTTCATTCTCATTTGAATCCATACATTTGTTTATTTCATTCTTGATTTCTTATATAACCCATGGCTTTTTGAGCAAGGTGTTGTTCAGTTTCCATGAATTCAAATTTCTACCTATGTTTTTTCTGCTATTGATTTCAACTTTTACAGCTTTATTGCAAAGAAGATGCTTTGCAATAATTCAATGATTTGTATTTTGTTGAGACTTGCTTTATGTCCTAACACATGGTCTTCTGGAAAATGTTTCGTGCTCATTGGAGAAGAAGATTTACATATCTGTTGGGGGGTAAAATGTTCTGTATATGTCAATGAGGTCTAGTTGGTTGATTGTGGCAATAAGATCTTCTCTTTACTGAGTGTTTTTCTGGATGATTTGTCCATTACTGAAAGTATAGTTTTGAAGTTTTCCACTATTATTGTGGAGTAATTGATCTCATTTTTCAATGTTGTCAGTATTTGATGCATTTAGATGCTCTGGTATTGGGTACATAAATATTAAATATTATTATGCCCTGCTTATGTATTGAACATTCAGCAATAAATAGTGATGACCTTTGTCCGTAATGATGGTGGCTTTTACATCACAGTCTGTTTTGTCTGAGATTAGTATTGCCATTCCTGTTCCTGTATGTATGTTGTTGGCTTGGTATGTATTTTTCTGTCCTTTAACTTTCAGTTTGTCAATATCTTTGAGTCTAAGTTGTGTTTCTTGCAAGAAACATATAGACTGATCATGGGTTTGGGTCCAGAATGTCATTCAGTGTCTGTTTACACAAGCATTCAGTCCATTTACATTCAGTGTACTTATTGACAGATGTGTGTTTAGTGCTGTCATTTTGATGCATTTATTTTTGGGTTGTTGATGTTTTCTATGTTCCTCTTAATATTCTGTTCTTGTTCCTTCTTTATTGGTTAACTTTTCACCTTTTTCAGCATTGGTTTTGTGCTTGTTGAGACTTGTGTTATGTTTCTTGATTTGATATGACATATTATGATTTTGCTTTGCAGCTACCTCGATTGTCTCCCTTAATATTCTAAGTTTAAATGCAACTTTAACTTCTGCATGTCTTTTTAATTTTCTCCCGTCTGAAAGTGTTATAACTACTGTAATATGTCCCTCTTTTTAGCATGAATACGTCCTAGTTGTCATGTTCTGATCACTGATTCCCTTCTTTTAGTATTGTGGCTTTGACTGAGCTTTGTGAATTTCCTAACTGAGTAGGATTCTGGGTGCCATGTCCTGCATTGACTCCTTAGGTATACACTTCATGTTTTTGTTTTTCTAAACAAAGAGCCCCTTTCAGTATTTCTTGTAGTCTTGGTTTCTCCAAAGTCTCTGAGCTTCTGTTTATCTGCAAATGTCTTCATTTCACCATCATATTTGAGAGACAGCTTTGCAGGATACATAATTCTTTGTTTGAAGTTTTTCTCCTTCAAGGTGTTGAATGTGTCATCCCACTGCCTTCTTGCCAATATTGTTTCTGCCAACCATCAGACAAAAGCCTACAGAACTTCCCTTTGTATGTTAGCTCTGCTTTAAGCCACATTGCCTTTAAGAGACTCTCTTTAGGTTTCATTTCATTAAGCTTGATTATAATATGTCTTGGTGTCTTTCTTTTGGGGTCCAGCTTTTGTGGTGTTTGATATATGTCTTGGAAATCTATGTTATCTTCTTTCATAATTTCAGGGAAGTTTTCCATCAGTAAGTCTACAACCATACTCTGTTTTTTAAGCTATATCTCCCTGTTCAGGAACTACAATTATTTATGGATTATTCCATTTAGCAGAGTGTGACATGTTTCTTAATGCTTCTTCATCTTTGTTATTTCTTTTCTCTGATTTTTCCTCATAAATGCTGATGTCTGTTGCTCTAGCCTCAAGCTCAATAACTCTGGTTTCCACCTCCTCAACTCTGTTCTTTTGGTTTTAGATTGAATTGTTTAATCCTGTAATTTTGTTATCTACTGGATTTTAGATTGTTGATGTTCCACCAGTCCAAATAGCATGCTTAATTTTTCATTTTGTTCTGCTGCATTTTTTTTTTTTTTTAATCTCTAGGAGGGCTCTGTATATAATTCTTTTGTACTTGATCTCTGATAGCTTCAGAAAGGTTTCTTCATCTGGGATTTTTTTTTTTTTTTTTTTGATGCTTTATTTTGGGAGTTTTACAAAGCCATGGTGGACTGCTTTTCTAAATGACTATCTGTTGATTGTTTCCTTTGCACCATCTAGATGCTCTTCTGTTTCTCTGGTGTTATCTTGACAGGAGCTGAAGCATAGTTCTAAGAGGGGAGTTGTTCACCAGCTGCCTCTGTGTACTCTCATGACTGGCCTTAGATGGACTATCTGGGGTGGCAAGCTCTTCCTCCTGGCTGGCAAAGATGGTGCCATACTTATGGAGTTGCTGGGGTGCATCAGCCAACAGCATAATGCAAATCATTGCAGGGTAGAGGTAGTGCTGCCAGGCAGCTCAGTAGTCAGTTCTGCATGCGATCTTATTTTTAAAAGTTACTTTATTGCCAAGTGAGGAGCTGGCCAATTGCTACCAAAATCATTCAGGCCCTCAGTTGTTGCAGGCTCCACCTTCCGGCTTACAACAAAGCACCTCATAGGCCTTCCTCAGATGCTATGAAATGGTTCACAGTGGGGAAGTGTTACAGATTACTGCCGTCCTCTTCCAGGCCCCATAATTCTAGGCACTGCCATCTTAAACACAGTTGTTCTGCTAGAGGAGCATTTTCCAGACAGGAGCTACTGCTCTGTGCGATAATCAGCCCCAGCTAAGGCCTCCAAGTCAGCGACTCTGCTGCTCTGCTAACCAAGATGGCATCTCACCTGAATTGCCTTTGCTGTGAAACAGCAGAATCTATGGAACAGCTCAGAAAAGAGAGGGTGGAGGAGCAGTGGTATCCTCAGTCAAAAGCCAGGCTCTCAAAATGTGATTATCTCAAGCCCACTCTCTCCGCTGCACTATACACTGTTTGCTTAAACACTGTAGTTTAGCATTTGCCAGCTCATGTCCAGCCTCTACCTCCTAGATAACAAAGAAGGCATCAGTACCTCCGTTCCTTGCAAAGGATGAGTCAGCATAAGCAGGATTCAGTGTGCTGGTGCCTCATCTTTGAGAGAGGTAGTTATTGCCTTAGTGACTTGTAGTTAAATCTCACAATCCTACATCAGATCCTAAGACTCCCTGCATGTCCACATTGCTCCATTCAGTTGTCATTCCAGGTGTTAATTCTCAGAAGGAATACAGGAACTTGTGTCTCATCCACCATTTTGGTCCTGCCTCGTCTTGTGTCTTTGATGTTCTTTCTCTTTTACTCCAGATGCGTTGAGATCAGTGGATGCTTCTTAGATTGCTGCTTGCTATCTTTTAAGACTCCAGATGCAGCTCACTAAAGTGAGATTTAGAACATATTCTTAGTAAGCATTGTTATGCCACTTGAGTCTCATGTCACCAGAAACTGTGGTTCTCAGACCCCTGTGCCTGCTACCATCTCCCTAGAAGTTTTTGGCTGTATTTTTAAAAAATTCTTTGTTTTTGGTTTAGTTCAGTTGTGCTGAATTCTTCTTTACTGTATATTGTCCTTCTCTTCACCTAAAATAATTCTTGTCTATTATCACATTATCAAATTCCCCTTTCTCTTCCTTCTTGCCTTTGTAATCAGAAATGACTAATTTTCATCTGTATTTACATGATTTCTTGAGTCTTATAATTCTGTTCTCATATGTCTTTTCGCAACTGAATAATTATACTCAGCATAACTCCTTCCAGATTCCCATGTGTTGTGAAATTTTCCTGAAATTCATCATTGTTCTTTATCATTGTATTATATTGGATTGTTTGAATATATAGTAGTTTGTTTATACATTCATCTGTTGATTGGCACCTAGTTTGAGTTTATCTTTTTTCTATTATGGACTGTGCTGCAATGAACATAATGCACATGTATCTATTTGTGTGTCAGTTCCTGTTTCTCTAAGATGTATTTTAGGAAGTGGAATTTTACTGACTAGTATGATATTTCCATTTGTAGCCTTTTAAGAAATCACCGAGTCAACTTCCGAAGTGGTTGCAGCATTTGACTTTCTTACCAGCAGTTTATAAGCATTCCAGTCTCTCTGCAGCCTCTGCAACATTTATCGTTTTCTGTTTTTTGGATTAATTCTCTCCTTATTGGGATAAGATAGTGTCTCATTGCACTTTGATTTGGATTTCTCTAACAGCTAATGATTGTGAATTTTCCTCATGTATCTACTAGCCACCTGAATGTCTTCCTTGGTGAAGGGACTGTGTGTTCATAATATTTTCAGGTTTTTAAATATAGGTTATTTGTCTTTTTGTTGTTAAAGTTTTGCAGTAGCTCATCGATTTTAGAAATTAAAAACTGGTTGGGTTTGTGGTAGCCACTTTTTTTTTCCTCAGACTGTATATCTTCTTTTTCCTTTTGGTAAAGTCTTTGAGTATAGTGCTCTGTATGTATATGGGGTCAAGTTGGTTGACTAGCATTTAATTCTACTGCGTTTTCATCGAATTTCTTTCTTAATGTTCTTTCCGTCACCGAAAGTGGTGTGTTGAAATCACCTACTATTTTTTGTGGAGTAGTCTATGTCTCTTCATAGAACAGTTATATATTATTTTATGCATTTGGAGCCCTATCATTGTGTCTGTGAAAATTTAATATGGTTATATTCTCTGGGTATATTGATCCTTTAATCGTTATATAGCATCCTTCTTTATCCATTGTGATGGATTTTACTTTAAAGTCAATTTCTTCATAAATTAAAACTACCATGTCTTATTTTTGAATGTTTTTTGCTTTATGCATTTTTTCCACACTTTGAGTTTTAGTGTCTTTGTGTCTTTAAGTATAAAATATGTCTCTTGTAGGCTACATTTATGAGTTATATTTGGATATCCATTCTTTCACTCTCTATCTCTTTATTGCTGCATTTAACTTTTTTATACTTAGCATAACTATTGATACATACTGTCTTAGTGCTGTCATTTTGATGTCTTTTTCTGTTCATTGTTGATGATTTCTTTGTTCCACTTTATTTTCTGTGCTGACTCATTTTTCTTTATGTATCTTCTTTCTATTTTTTCATTGCTGTGGTTTTGTAGTTGCTGAGATTTCATGTTTTTCTTCTTTTTAACTTTGATGTGCAGAATTGTTAGTTTCCTTCGTGGTTACTGTAATATTTATGCCTATTTTCCTAAATTTAAAACTTCCACTATTTTTTTGTATCATCTTTAGTTCCTCTCCGTATGAAAGATCTATGACTACAGTTTTCAGTCCCTCTTTTTTGTTATACTTTCATCATCTTTTAAATATAGACATCTCTGTTTCCCTATTTTTAGTGTTTTAGCTTTGATTTATTTTGGTGATTTCCTGTCTGGGCCAATATCTGGTTGCTATGTCCTTCCTCAGTTTTAGCATTGGTTTGTTCTGGTGTTATCGATTTTCTAACCTAACGACTCACTTTAGTATTTCTTGTCATTTTGGTTTGGGTTTTGCAAATTCTCTAAACTACAACTTATATGAAATGTCCTAATTTTGCCATGATATTTGAGGGACAATTTTGCTGGATATGTACTTCTTGAGTGGTAATTTTCTTTTTCTTCAAAGCTTTGTGTATGTCTTCCCATTGCCTAGTTGCCTTCACGGTTTCTGCTGAGTAGACTTAGTTTAGTCCTATTGATTTTCCTTTTTAGATTATTTTTCATTTATCCCTAGCCACATTTAAAATTATCTCATTTAGTTCTAGCAAGTTTGATTGTAATATGTCTTAATGTCTTTCTTTTGAGACCTACCTTGTGTGGAGTTTGATGAACATCTGTCATGATATCAAAGTGGTTTTCTGTCAACTATTCCTCAAAAATTTTCTCTGTATTTTCTGTTATCTCTCCCATTCTGATATTCCAATCACTGTATGTTATTCCCCTTAATAGACTCCCACATATTTTTTAGAATTTCTTCATTTTTAAAAAATTCCTTATCTCCTTTATCCTGAAATATGTTAGTTTCAACTGTTTTATCTTCAATTGCACCAATTTGGGCATATATTGTCTTGCTTCCACTCCTTTGCATTCCTATAAAGTCTTCTAATTGTGTAATTTTATTATTAGTCTTCCAAATTTCTGATTGCTGTCTCTCTGTGCTTTTTACTTATTCTCTTCCTTTAAAGTACTTTTTGTATTTTAAGTGAAAATTTGCAATCCAAGTCAATTTGCTATATAACACCCCACACACTCACTACTATGCAACTCTAGCTGTTTTCCCCACCCTGTGACAGCACACTCTTCCTTTTCATCTTGTAGTTGCCATATCCATCCAACTAACTTGTGTCCCTCCCTCACCACTCTGTCATCTTGCTTCCACACAGGAGCTGCTAAGAGAGCCCAATGTATATATTTAGCCCAAGAAGTACACTTTGCCACTTACTTATCTTACTTACTTATCTTAGTTCTGCCACTTACTTATCTTACTTTGTGTGTTATAATTCAGTCAAATCTTTGTCCAAAGAGTTGGCTTTGAGACTGTTTTCAGCTTTGGGCTAACAGAGATTTCGGGGGCCATGTTCTCAGGGGACCCTTTAGTCTGTCAGACCATCAAGTCTGGTATATTAATATAGTTTTAGTTCTGCATCCCCATTTTTCTCCCACTGCTTCTAGGAATTGACACTGTGTTTTCTGTCATCACAGTTATTGGTGGTGCAAGGTATTGTGTAGTATTTCTAGTCTTATGTTGATGTACTCTCCAGATCAAATGGCCTTTTCAGTCTCCTGGGCTCATATTTTCTGCATGTCTCTGATGTCCTTCATTGTCCTTTCCTCCAAGCGGTTTGGGACCAGTTGATGCTACATAGATGAGTGACTGCTAGGTTTTAAGACTCATGTTCCAGTTGCCAAAGTGAGATACAGAATATTTAAAAAAAGAAAAATTCTTGGAATAGGACCAAGAGGGCAGACTAGACACACGGCTTCTTGATTCCCTCTGAGAACTAAAGCCTGGAATGATAATTGAATGGAGCAGCATGGATATACAGAGAGCCCTAGGATCTGGCATAGGGTTGTTAGATTGAACTTGGCACCAGTAAAGGGTAAACTACCTCTCTCTAACACTAGACAGCAGCATGCTGAGTCCTGCTTCTGCTGACTAATCATTTAGGAGGACTGCAGGTACTGATGCCTTCTTTATTTTCTGGAAGGCAGTGACTGGGCATGAGCCTGCAAATACACTGAAGTGCAATGTTTTAGTAAACAGCCGATAGCACAGCAGAAACACTGTGCTTGGGATAGCCACATTTTGAGAGCCCAGCTATTGACTGAGGGCAAAAATGACCCTCCATGCTCTCTTTTCTGAGTTGCACCATAGATTCTGCTGTTTCACAGCAGGAAGGGAAGCTAGGGCAGGATCCCATATTGATTAACTGGCAGGCAGAGTCAGCCACCCAGAGGTGTCAGCTGGGGCTAATTATCAAGCAGAGAAGCACTGACTGTCAGAAAAGTGTTTCTCTATCAGAAAAGCTGTGTTTAAGACAGTGGTGTCTAGAGTTAGGGGTGGGGCCTTTCAGGAGTTGGAAGCAAGGGTGTAGGGTATAATCCATCCCTACTGGGAACCATGTCGTAGCATCCGGAGTGCTTTTGTTGTCAGAAAGAAGGTGGGGACAGCCATAAAAGCTGAAATCAGTAGCAGAAAGAAAAAAGGTAGAAATGTGAAATTTGAAACTGAACAACACTTTGCTCAAAAAGCCATGGTTTGTAGAAGAAATCAGGATGAAGTAAAGAAATTTATGGAATCAAGTGAAAATGAAAACACATCCTATCAGAACTTATGGAATACAGCCAAAGCAGTGCTCTGAGGTCAGTTTATCTCTATAAATGTACAAATCCAGAAGGAAGAAAGGGCCACAGAATTAACCATACAACTTGAAGAAGTAAGAGGAGATCAGCAGAAGAGCCCCTCAGTCATCAGAATAAAACACATGCTAAAGATTAGGGCAGAACTAAATGAATTAGAGATAGAAAAACACTTAAAAAAATTAACAAAACCAAAAGCTAATTGTTTGATGAATCATTGACTAAACTTACAAAAGAAAAACAGGAGAGGAAACAAATAACCAGAAAAAGAATTGAGGTGGGAGATGTCACAGCAGACCTGAATGAAATCAAAAGAGTCGTAACAATACTATGGAAGACTGTACTCCAACAGATTTGAAAACCTAGAGGAAATGGACAAATACCTAGATTCATATGACCTACCGAAATTATCACAAGGAGAAATAGAACAACTTAATAAACCCATCACAAAGGAAGAGAGTGAAAAATCACCAAAAAAGTACTAAAAAAAAATTCGGGCCCTGATGGTTTTACCTCACAGTGCTACCAAACTTTTAGAAAGCAGTTAACTCCAACACTACTGAGGGTATTTCACAGCATAGAAAGTGATGGAATACTCCCAAATTCATTCTATGAAGCCAGCATATCCCTGATATCAAAGCTTGGTAAAGAGTCTACTGAAAAAGAGAATTAGAGACCAATATCACTCATAAAATTGGATGTAAGAATTTTCAACAAAATCCTTATCAATACAATTCAACATACCCTACCCCCCACCAAAATCATCATGATCAAGTTGGTTTCATATCAGGTATGCAAGGCTGGTTCAACATCAGAAAAACAATTTGATCAACCTCATAAATAGTACAAAGCATAAGAATAACCTGATTTTGTCAATTGATTACATAAAGACATTTGACAACATCTGACACCCATTCATGTTAAAAACTCTCAGCAAAATAGAAATATAGGGGAACTTCCTCCATGTAATAGGGGCCATCTCACAAAGCCAACCACCTACATCATCCTGAATGAAGAGATTCCCCTTGAGATGGGGAACTAGACAAGAATTCTCACTCTCACTACTGCTATTTAACATAGTACTAGAGGTTCTAGCCAGAGTAATTAGACAAGAAAAAGAAATAAAGGGCAGCTGCATCAGCAAACAAGAAGTAAAAATCTCCCTATTTGCAGGTGATATGAGTGTATCTGCAGAGAATCCTAAAGAATCCATAAGTAAACTACTGAAACTAATAGAAGAGTTCAGCAAAGTATCAGGATGCAAGATAAATATAAGTAAATCAGTAGTGTTCATTTATACCAACAAAGATCATCAAAGAAGAAATAACCAAGTCAGCATCATTTACTACAGCCACCAAGAAGGTAAAATACCTGGGAATAAATCTAACTAGAGAAATAAGAGACTTGTACACAGAGAACTACCAGACCTTACTGCAAGAAACCAAAAAGAGACTTACATAAATGGAGAAACATACCCTGTTCATGGACAGGAAGGCTTAACATAGTGAAGCCGTCTGTTTTACCCAAAGTGATCTACGTATACAATGCAATCCCAATACAAGTTCCAGAGTCTTTCTTTAATGAGATGGAGAAACAAATCACCAACTTTGTTTGGAAGGGGAAGTAATCCTGTATAAATAAAGAACTACTGAAGAAGAACACAATGGGAGGCCTCATACTACCCAACCTGAGAACCTATTACACTGTTACAGTAGTCAAAACATCCTGGTAAGGGTACAAAAGAGTCGTACAGACCAATGGAACAGAGTTCAGAGTCCAGAGTCCGGAGATGCCTCCATCCTCTTGTAATCAGTTGGTATTCAACAAATGACCTAAGATTGTAAACTGGGGTAAAAACAGTCTCTTTAAGAAATAGTGTTGGAAAATTGGATGTCCATATTTGAAAAACTGAAACAAGACCCACATCTCACACTTTACACAAAAACTAAATCAAATTGGATCAAAGACCTAAATATCAAACCTAAAATTTCACGATTTAGACAGACTTCCAACTCTGTCAAATAAAGCACAATCAACAGAAGAGAAAATAGATAATTAAGAACCACCAAGATTCAAACACTTGTGTCATCCAAAGGTGTCATGAAGAGAATTAAAAGATCACCTACAGAACAGGAAAGGATATTTGGCAACTACTTGTTGGACTGATGTCTGATCTCCATAATCTCCAAGGTTCTGCAACATATCAACAAGAAAAAGGTAAATAACCCAATAAGTTATGGGCAAAGGAGATAGACAGACACTTCACCAAAGAGGACATCCAGGCAACCTAAAAGACACGTGAGAAAATGCTCAAGATCATCAGTTATCAGAGAAATCCAAATAAAACTACATGGAGATTACAATCTCACACCAAAAAGGTTGGCCATAATCCAAAAAACACAAAAGCAACAAATGCTGGAGAGGCTGTGGAGGGATCAGAACTCACCTTATGCTGCTGGTAGGTTTGCAAAATGATAAAGCCTCTTTGGAGAACAATTTGCTGTTTCCTTGAAAAGCTGGAAATAAATATACCTTTTGATCCAGCAATCCCACTGCTCAAATATATCCAATAGAAGCAAAGGCTGTCACACAAAAAGACACCTACACAAGAGTGTTTGTTCCAGCACAGTCCGCAACAGCAAAAAGATGGAATCAATCTAGATGCCATCACCTGGTAAGTGGATTAAACAAACTGTGGTACATATACTCAATGGAACACTATGCAATGATAAACAACAATGACTTTTAGGGAGCATCTCATAACCTGGTTTCTACTGGAAGACATTATTCTGAGTGAAATCAGACAGGGCAATGTTCTCAATTCATCCAGAACACATGAGCACTGAAAACAACCAAGACCCAAGTATAAAAGAGCTCAGGTGAGAGAGGGACCCACGTAAATCAGAAACTGTATCAGCATGTGACCAGATGAAACAGATCATGCCCGGCCACCCCTAAAGATAGTTGCAATGGGCACATAGTGTTTCGTCTCTGTGGTGACATGAGGAAAAGAGTCGTGCAGCTCAAAAACTCTACTAAAAGACAGCAGTTGACGGCCCAAAAACCTGGTGGATTGCCTGGGAGCATGGCCCCTAGATCTGCTGCCTCTGACCAGAAAACACTACGGAGGTCAACTCTTTGGACAAAAGTAAACTGCACTTGGGGACACAATGTGACCATATGATATGTATACTTTATGGCTCTATGCATTTATAGGATGCTGTCCTACTGGTCTTTTTCTTGATCAGAGAGAAGAGGGTGGAGAGGAGGGGACAGGAGCTTGTTAAGAGGATACAACAAGTATAGAATGAAAAGAAAATTGTACACTGTCACTGGACAAGGAGAGCAGAAGGAACTGCAGCAGCTAGGTGGGCATGCAAAATTAATTGGATTGTATACTTTCACTTAATTATAATAGTAAAAATCCTTAAAACACCATGGTCTCCAGACCCCTGTCCTTATTACTCTGTCAGTTGAAAGTTGGGTTGTATTTGGGAAACCTCTTAGCTTTTGGTATGTTCCAGCAGTGTTAAACTGAGAACTGTCACTCTCTTCGCCTATCCCAATTCCTATCTACCATCTAATCTGTAAATAGGCCTTTGCCTCCTTCCTGACCCTTGTAACTATCAAAGATTATTTCCTTTTGTGCTTATGCCTTTTTCTTTCTTTTTTTTATTAAATAAAAAAAATGAAAGTGTACATACTCTGTGCTTACAATATTGGGTTAAGAGAGGAGGAGTACACAAGTTGTGTCAAAGTCCCATTAATATTGATCTTCTTACTAATGTGAATTGTCACCAATTACACCCTACCAGATTTCTAACAATTGTCTAACCTAAACCCTTGCCCCTTGCCATCCCGCCCTCCCACCTTCCCCACCCCTGTAGCCGTCTAACAGCCTTTTCTATTATGTATGCGTACGCTTTTAAGTTTTTATCGTAGGGGTCTCATATAATAATTGTCCTTCTGTCGCTGACTAGTTTCACTCAATATAATGTCCTCCAGGTGAGACCAAATTGAGAGATGTTTCCTGCTATCATAGTTGTTCTTTATCAATGTACAGTACTCCATGGAGTATATATACCAAAGTTTACCTATCTGTTCTTCTGTTGTTGGGCATCTGGGTTGATTCCAACTTTTTGCTATCATGGACTGCGCTGCAATGAACATTCGTGTGCATGTAGCAGTTGGTGTGAATGGCCTTGATTTTGTAGGGTATATTCTGAGCAGAGGAATTACTGGTTCAAATGGTATATCTACATCCATTATTTTAAAGTAATGCCAAATTGCTTTCCAAAGAGGTTGCACCATTCTGCAATCCCACCAACAGTGAAGGAGAGTTCCAATCTCTCCACAGCCTCTCCAACATTTATTGTTTTGCGTTTTTTGGATCATGGCCAATCTTGTTGGCGTGAGGTGGTATCTCATTGTCATTTTGATTTGAATTTCTTTAATAATTAATGATCGTGAACATGTCTGCATGTGTTTTTTGGCTGCCTGGATCTCCTCTTTAGAGAAGTGTCTGTCCATCTCCTTTGCCGATCGCTTAATTAGATGATTTGTCTCTTACTGATATTTTGTAGAACCTTATAGATTATGGAGATCAGGTGTCGGTCTGACATAGAGTTGCCAAATATTTTTTCCCATTCTGTAGATGGTCTTTTAATTCTTTTGGTGAAGTCTTTGGATGAGCAGAAGTGTTTGATTCTTATTCAATTCCCATTTATCTATTTTCTCTTCTGATGGATGTGTTTTGTTTGTCAGATTTTGAAGTCTGTCTATATTGCATATGAAAACATCCATTGTTGACCCTATCTTATCTTGGATGAGCTTTATCGTTTTAGCTTTTATATTCAGGTTTTTTATCCAACTTGAGTTGATTTTTGTATAAGGTGTGAGATATGGGTCTTGTTTCAATTTTTTGCAGATGCATATCCAATTATGCTAGCACCATGTCTAAGTCTTTATAATAGTTACTTCATACAATGTTTGTCCTTTTGCAACTGACCAGTTTCATTCAGCATAGCATTTTACAGATTACTCATCACATTTCCCAAGATCACCATGGTTCTTTATCATCAAATAGTATTCTGTTATGTGACTACATCATAGTTTGTTTATCCATTCATCTGTTGCTGGGCACTAGGCTGGTTTGTTCTTTTTGTTATTGTGGACAATGCTGCAATAGAAACTGATGTGCATGCATCTATTTGTGTGACAGCCCTTATTTCTCTAGGATATGTTCCAAGAAATGTGATTCCTAGATCTTATGGTATTTCTATTTCTAGCTTTTTAAGAAAGTGCCAAATTGATTTCCAAAGTGACTGTGTCATTTTACATTTCCACTAGCAGTGTAGAAGAGTTCCAATCTCTCCACAACATTAATTATTTTTATTTTTTAGATTAATGCCAGCCTTGTTAGGGTGAAATGGTATCTCATTACAGCTTTGATTTGGATTTCCCTGATGGCCAATGACCATATTTCCTTACATATCTGTTAACTGTCTGAATGTCTTTATTGGTGAAGTATCTGTTCGTATCATTTGTGCATTTTTTTATTTGAACTATTTGTCTTTTCCTTGTTGAGGTTTCACAGCACCATGTAGAATATGGAGGCTATCTGTTGATCAGATAAGAGGTAACCAAAATTCTTTCCCAGTCTGTAAGTAGTCTTTTTAGTCTTTTAGTGAAGTCTTCAGATGATTGTAAGTGCTTGACTTCTAGGAGTTTCATTATCTATTTTCTCTTCTAGTACTGGTGCATTGTTAGTAATGCTTTGTATTCTATTTATGCCATACCTTATGGGTCCATGCATTCTACCTATTTTTTCTTCCATGATCCATGATCTTTTTCATTACAGGTTCTATATTTAGGTCTTTGATGCATTTGGAGTTAGTTTTTGTGCATAGTGCGAGACACAGGTCTTTTATGTTTTTGCAGATGGATATCCAGTTTTGCCAATAAAATTTGCTGAGAAGACTGACTTTTTTCCAGTTTTTATACTTTGGGCCTCTGCCAAATATCAGCTGCTCATAGATGGATGATGCTACATCTGGATTCTCAGTTTTGTTCCATTGGTCTATGTATCTGTTTTTGTACAATTACCAGCTTGTTTGCATTATCATGGTAATGTAACAGGTTCTAAGGTCATGTAATGTGAGGCCTCTGTCCTTGTTCCCTGACTTTAATAACATTTTACTTATCTGCAGTATCTTACCTTTCCATGAGAAGTTACTTATATTTTTCCATTTCATTTAAAAAAGCCATTGGAATTTGTGTTGGGATTGCATTGTGTCTACAAATTACCGTGGGTAGAACAAACATCTTCGTGATGTTAAGTTTTCCTGTCCATGAGGAAGGTAAGTTTCTGTACTTACATGGGACTCTTTTGGCTTCTTGCAGTATAATACTGTAATTTTCTTTGTATAAGTCTTTTACATATCTGGCTAGATTTACTCGTAAGTGATCTTTTGTCTTGGGGTCTATTGGAGATGGCACTGATTTGGTTATTTCTTTTTTAATAATCTCTTTGTATATGTGAAGGAATGTAACTGATTTATGTATACTTATCTTTTATTATATGATACCTTCCTGAACTCTTTTGCTAGTCCCAGTAGTTTCTTTGTGGATTCGTCAGCATTTTCTCTGTATAAGAGCATATCATCTGAAAATGGAGATAATTTACTTCTTTGTTACCAATTTGGATACTCTTTATTTCTTTGTCTTGCCTAACTGTTTTGGCTAGACCCCCCTGCACAATGTTTCATAAAGGTGATGACAAGGGTAAAACTTTTTTGATTCCTATTCTCAAGGGGAATGCTTTCAGACTCCATTTTGGATGATGCTGGCTATTGGCTTTGCGAAGATGCCCCTTACTATGTTGAAGAATTTCCCTTCTATTCCTATCTTGCTGAAAGTTCTTAGCATGAATGTGTGTTGGACTTTGTCAAATGCATTTTTTTTTTTGCACCAATTGATAGTATCAGGTGAGTCCTGTATTTTGTAGTATTTATACAGTGAATTACATTAATTGCTTTTCTAATGTTGAACTGTACCTGCATCCCTTGTGTGAATCCTCTTGGTCATGGTAAATTTTTTTTTTTTTGACATGTTGAATTCCATTGACTAGAATTTAGCTGAGGATTTTTGCATCTAAGTTCATGAGAGATATTGGTCTATGATTTTCCTTTAGTGTGCTATCCTTATCTGGTTTTGTTATCAGGGCTGTGCTGGCTTTAAAAGAGTGGATCTGGGAATATTCAATCCTTTTCTATTCTGTGAAATTCCTCTAATAACAGCATTTTAACTCCTCTCTAAATGTTTGGTATAGTTCTGCAGTGAAGCTGTCAGGGCCATAACTTTTTCGGCTGAGAGTTTTCAATTTCATCTTTTGTGATGTGTTTATTAACTTACTCTACTTCTGTTTCTGTTAGATTTGATAGGTAGTGTGTTTCTGGAGATTTGTCCATTTTCTCCAAGTTTTCAGATTTATTAAGGTACAATTTTTCATATTCTACTATAATTATTTTTAATTACAGCTGGGTTTGCCCATTTCTTTATTACTTGAGTGATTTGTTTCTTGTCCCGTTTTACTTTTTCATTCTTTCAATGGCTTATTGATTTTTTTTTTGATATGTTCAGAAAGCCAGGTTTTGGTCTTGTTAACCCCTTCAATTGTTTTTCTGTTCTCTAATTCATTTAATTCTACTCTAATTTTATTATTTTCTGTGTTTTGGTGCCTTTTGGGTTCTTTTATTTTCTCTTACTTTTTTGAGTTGTATGGTTAATTCTTTGATTAGGGCACTTCTGTTTGGATGTGTGCATTTATTGAGATAAATTGATCTCTGAGCACTGCTTTTTCTGTGTTCCATAGGGTTTGGTAGGATGTATTTTTATTGAAACTAGATTCTGATAATTCCTTTATTCTATTCTTGATTTCTTTTATAAACTGGAAGTTTTTGAGCAAGGTGTTATTCAATTTCCATGTTCCCATCCCTCTCCCTTTGTTTTTCCTGCTATCGAATTGAATTTTTATGTCTTTATGGTCTAAAAAGGTACAAAGACTTATTTCAGTGCCTTGGATTTGGTGAAGGCTTGCTTTATGGTCTAACATGTTGTCTATATTACAGAAGTTTCACGTGTGTTGAAAATGAAGGTATATGAGACTTGACAATTAAATTAATTAAATTCATGAACTCATCCTAGCAAGTGCTACATACTTCATTGCCGAATATCACTCCAGTCCTTTTAAAAGCACTCCCTTTGAAAGCTGTACATTGATACCAGCACCCTTCAAAGCAGTTTTGGAACTATCTTTCTGGAATGGCCACCAGAGTTCTCATTGTATTAACCTTGATATTCTAAATGTCATCAGAGTGTCTTCTTTTCAATGTTTCCTTTATCTTCAGGTAAAAAAAAAACACCACCAGAGGCCAGATGAGGTGAGTAATGAGGGTGTTCCAATACAGTTATTTGTTTCCTGGCTAAAATGTCCCTCACAGACAACTATACAATTAAGTTTGTGAACTTGCTACCATACCACTGTATGCAATGGCCAATCCAGAAAGAATTCAAATTCCTTTGACATATGGACAAGGAACTAGTGTCAGTGCATAGTTTCTCAAGAGGAGTACTTTGACGGTGACAGTAGTGATGTTTGGCCATGAGGTATGTAGCACTTGGAACAATGAAGTTCACAGACTTAATTGTCATATCCCATCTTCATGTGGGCCTCACCGGATGGAACACACAGAAATCAAATTGACTACAGCTGTGGAAAAAAACATTGGTAAAGCCAAAAGTCAGCAGTCAAAACAAAACCAGGTGCTAACTGCAGCACAGACTATCAACTCCTCTTATGCAATTTCAAATTAAAACTGAAGAAAATTAGAAAGAGTCCAAGAGAGCCAAAGTACAACCTTGAGTATATCCCACGTGAATTTAGAGACTATCTGAAGAACAGATTTGAGGTACTGAACAGATTTGAGGTGAAAGACCAGCTCCACAAGGAAAGCAAAACATCATTAAAAAGACAGAAATGAAAGAAAAGACCAAATTAGATGTCAGAAGAGACTCTGAAAGTTGCTCGCACACATCAAGCAGCTAAAGCAAAAGGAATGACAAAGTAAAAGAACTGAACAAAAGATTTCAAAAGGCAGCTCAAGAAGACAAAGTGTTATAATGACTTGTAAAAGCTAGAGATTAGAAAACTGAAAGGTAAGAACACGCTCTGCATTTCTTAAGCTGAAAGAACTGAAAAAAAATGAAGCCTTAAGGTACAATAGTGGAGAATTCTACAGGGAAAATATTAAACAACTTAGGAAGCATCAAAAGAAGACGGAAGGAATATCAGAGTCACTATATCAGAAATAATTGGTTGATGTTCAGTCATTTCAAGAGGTAGTATATGCTCAGGAACCAATGATACTGAAGGAAGAAGTTGAAGTTGCATTGAAGGTGTTGGCAAAAATTAAGATTCCAAGTTTTGATGGAGTATCAATTGAGATATTTCAACAAATGGATGTTGCACTGTAAGTGTTCACTCATCTATGCCCAGAAATTTAGCGGACAGCTACCTGGCCAACTGACTAGAAGAGATCCATATTTACACCCATTCCAAAGAAAGGTGATCCAACCAAATGTGGAAATTGCTGAACAGTATCACTAAAGTCTCATTTAAGAAAATTTTGCTGAGGATAATTCAAAAGCAACTGTGACAGTATATTGACAGAGGATTGCTAGCAATTCAAGGTGGATTCAGAAGAGGACATGGAATCATGGGTATCATTTTTGGCATCAGATGGATCCTGACTGAAAGCAGAGAATACCAGGAAGATGTTTATTTGTGTTTCATTGACTATGCAAAGGCATTTGACTGTGTGGATCATAACAAATTATGGATAATGTTGCAGAGAATGTGAATTCTAGGACACTTAATTGTGCTTGTAAGGAATCTGTCTATGGATTAAGAGGTTTTGTGTGAACAGAACAGGGGGACACAGCATAGTTTAAGTTCAGGAAAGCTATGATTCAGGGTTGTGTCTTTTCACCATACTTTTTAATCTGTATGCTGAGAGGTAGTATATGATCAAATACTGATGGTACTGAAGGGAGAAAGCCAAGATGCATTGAAGGCATTGGCTAGAAACAAGGTCCCATAGCAATTGAGATGTTTCAACAAATGCATTCAGTGCAGTGCTAGAAGTGCTCACTTATCTATGCTCAGAAATTTAGAAGACAATTACACAAACAACTGACTGGAAGAGATCCATATTTATGTCTATTTCCAAGAAAGGTGATCCAAATGAATGAGGCAATTATTCAACAGTATCATTAACATCACAAGCAAGTAAAATTTAACGAAGACCATTCAAAAGCCATTGAAGCAGTATTTTGATAAAGCACAGCCAGAAGTTCAGGCCGGATTCAGCACAAGACATGGAACCAGGAACATCGTTGCTGATGTCAGATGAACCTTGGCTGAAAGCACAGAACACCAGAAGGATGTTTACTTGTATTTTATTGACTGTACAAAGGCATTCGACTGTGTGGATCATAACAAATTATAGATAACATTGCAGGGAATTGTACTTAACACTTAATTGTGCTCATGCAGAATCTGTACACAAATCAAGAGTTAGTCGTTCAAACAGAATAAGGGACACTGTATGGTTTCAAGCTGGGAAAGGTGTGCGTCAAGGTTGTATCTCTTCACAATAACTATTCAATCAGTATGAGGAGCAGATAATCTGAGAAGTTGGACTATATGAAGAAGAGTGTGGCATGATTAGAGGAATACATATTAACAACCTGTGCTGTCAAATGACACAACCTTACTTGCTCAAAATTAAGAGGATTTGTGATACTTGTTGATGAAGATCAACAGCCACAGCATCCAGTATAGATTATACCTTAACATGAAGAAAACAAAAATCCTCACAACTAGACTGATAAGCACCATTATGTCAGAGAAAAGATGGAGGTTGTCAAAAGAATTCGTTTTACTTGGGTCCACAACAGTGCCTGGGGAAGTCATAGCCAAGAAACCCAAAGGCATACTGCACTGGGCTACCCTGCTGCAAAAGACCCTTTTCAAGTGTGGAAAAACAAATATGTCATCTCGAAGGCTAGGGTGCACTGATGCAAGCTGTGATACTTTCAATCACATAATATACACGTAAAAGCTAGACAGCAAACAAGAAAGACAGGAGATTCAAGGCCTTTGAATTATGATGTTGGTGATAAATCTTGAATATGTCATATATTGCCAAAAGGACAAACAGATTTGTCTTGGAAGAAGTACAACCAGACTGCTCCTTAGAAGCAATGATGATGAGACTACATTTTACATACTTTGGACTTGTTGTCAGGAAAGATCTGTGCTTGGAGAAAGACATTATGTTTGGCAAAGAGGGTCATCAAAAAAAGACCTTCAGTGATGTGGATTGTCACAGTGGCTGTAACAATGGGGTTCAAGTATAACAAGGACTGTGGATGTGGCACAGGGCGGGGCAGTGCTTTGTTCTGTTCTACATAGGGTTAATACACATCAGAACCAACTCAAGGGCACCTAACAACAGCAATAACAACTAACAATGTAATTTTATCTTCAATGGGTATCATAATCTTCACACTGGGGTAATCACTTTCACACGCACTCCTGGATTTTACTTATGCTTTGGGGGGGTTTCAAGTCAAATTTATTATTTTACTACATTTTAATTGTTTCCTAAAATATTCAAGGGTTAGAGCTGCTGGCTGAGCTGAAACAAGTGCAATCTCTAAGACTGTGAGCATGGAATGGAAAAATCTCATTTGAGCTCCACAGAATTTTCAATCCTAAAGGAGAAAGGAAACTTAAAGTCAAAGTGTTTAAAAATGAAAAAACTCAAGAGGAGTCAAAAAAGTCTGACAACAGATGAATGTCAGTGACAACACATTGAACTCAGAGGATAAATCCAGGGATCTGCACTATGGGAACAGATATAGAGCGGCGCAACTCAAATGAGAAGCAAATGGAGAGGACTGCTGGTTAGGGGAGGCGGAGGCACTTTGAGGTATTTGCAGAATAATAGACAGCCATTGTCTTTGGAGCTCAGTCGCTAAATACCCAACTACTAACCAAAAGTTAGGCATTTTGAACCCACCCCAATGCACCACGGAGGATAGGTCTGTTAATAAGTTTCTGAAAAGTCACAGCCTTAAAAACTCTATGGAATAGTTCTACTCTGCACATGTAGGTCATCATGTGTCAGAATTAATTTGATAGCAACAGGTTTCAGCTTACAGTGTAGCCAGGTCAAAAAGCAAAACTAACTAATCATAGCAATACTGATTGAATAGGACAAGCATGCTTTTTAAACGGTGACTGTGTTTTTCTAGTGTGTATCTTCTATTAAGCTTCACTCAAGTACAATAATTAAGACACAAATGAGAAATACAGATTTAGATGTGAGTAATTTAGACATTCTGAAGACAATATAATTTCAAGATCCCTTAAAAGTAAATAGTAACTCGAATTTCAGCACATTAAAATATAATAAAAACTAGTAAAAACATATTTGGAAGCAAAAGCCTATAATAAGAGCTAGAAGACTTCAAATGATATGTAAATATTATTACAGTACCTCAAATTTATGCAGGAGGCCATTCACCTTTTCAGCTATTAATTCACCAAACATTTATGAAGTGGCTGCTACATATTGAGCATGTTGTTAGATGTTAAAACAAAATAAAATCACACATTGTTGCTATTGTGAAGACCTCACTATCTAACTATATTGTGGTTTTCACTAGATGAAATTATGCTGCTTATCTCAAGTTAGCATTCAATCACTTCAAATAGCTAAATATTTTTCTTTAAGCTCATAAAGGCACTACATCTTTTAACAACAAAAACATCTTGGACAATTATCTCAGGAAAAATAGTCAAACTTTTCATCTAACAACTTACTGTAAATCAAGTCACTTGTGTTTAAAAAAGTAGAGTAATGTAAGCAATCCAAATTATAGGAAAATTAAAGGAAATTATAAAAATAAATATTTGACCAATTGTAGGTTAAAAATAATATTAAATCATAAAATTAAATTGTCAGGGGCCTTTGACTTGGTTCTGACTCACAATGAAGTGACACTATGTATGGCGGAAAGAAATACTGTCCCATTCTCACAAACATAATTATGCTTGAAGCCACTGTTGCAGCCTCTTTAATACATCTCATTGATGGTTTTCCTGTTTTCAGTGATGATCTACCTTACCAAGCATGATGTTTTCATGATGTAATTAAATTATATACAAGCATTGGCTTGAGGGCAGATAGTAAGGAATATGGTAAAGTGTAAGGAAAATCCTAAATTCCCATGAAATTAAAAAAATAATAATATTAAAGAAAGTTTCCCAAAGTTGAGAAGACACTTATCCTTAATAATAAACATATGACAACATATCAATATTGTGACAATTCAGATTTTATCAATAATTAATTTAGCAAAGATCCCTGAAAGTTTAATGACTAAAGCTGGCAAGGTTATGAGGGATTTGCATAATTGTATTTGCATAAATTTTCCAGTGATACGTGGAATGCTTTAGGAGAGAAATTTTGAATGCATGTTTTAAGCTTAAACATGTTAGCATAATTTGATACAGATACTCTACTCCTGAAAATCAACAACAAAGAAATACATGCAAAATAAAGTATTGATCACTTCATTATTAACAAATAGCAAAAATTGAAAATCCAAGTATTTTACATGAAATAGTGCTGAAGAGAAGTGTTAATAACATGGGAAAATACAAGTAACATAGTGTTAAATGAAGGAGAACACAAGTGTGCTATTAGACATGCTGCAGTTATATTAAAACAAAAGAGTTTGTACAACTCAAGAAGGAAAATGCCTCCCAAAATAAACCATCATATGCAACACCAATTTCGACATTAACTCACTATGTGGCTGTTTCTCGGTTGGTTTGACTGTAAGATGAAAGGTTTCCAAATTCTCTAATCAGAATTAGAAGTTTGAAATCATCTTTCATATGCAGTAATAACAGCACAAAAGAATTAGCTAGTCCTGTTTCCGTTCAATGACAATGCAAAGGGAGAACAGACTTTAAAAGCTCTTTGCTTCAAATAAAGTCTAACGGAGTCACTTTGGCTATAAGACACTGTTATGGAAGCTTATGAAGGAAGTTTGGAAACTTTTGAATATGAAACATGAGTCTTTGACCCAGAGGAGGGCAGTCCAAAGATGAATAAAAATAAGTGAATTAAATGATTGACTGTCAGCTTCTACAAGACTGAGAATAATCAGGGTAAGCCATGTTGTTAATTATGAGACACAAAGGGCTTCATTTAGGACAATATGGAGGAGCATCAACTGGAAAAGGTGTTAGTAAGTTACACAGATCTAAAAGATGCCTTAATTCAAGAAGTCTTATATTTATTTATTTATTTATTGTGACTGAGTAAAAGTGTACAATCCAGTTTAAATTTGCATGCCCACCTATGTGCAGCTCTCCTTGACCGATGACAGCACTCTCCTCCTTTCTGTTCTATACAAGTCGTATCTCCCTAACAATCCCCGGTCCCCTCTTCTCTCCACTCTCCACTCCCCTCTTATAAGAGGCCAGTAGGATTCCATTCTATAGATGCACAAAATCATAAAGTGCACACACCGTATGGCCACTCTGGGTCACCGAGTCCAATCCATTCCTGTCTGAGGAGTTGACCTCACTAATGATTTATGATTAGGGGCAGCATCAGGTCTAGGAGCCATGCTCCCAGGGAAACCCTCAATTGCAGTCTTCTAGTGGAGTTCTCAGGGTGCACGTCATCTTATTCTAGTATTGCCACTGGGACTCAACTTTGTGAGCCCCATTACTGCTGTCACTGAAGGTGGCTGGGCACCATCAGGTTCTTCTGGTTGCATATTGATGTAGGCACCCATTCACTTGAGTCTCTGTTTTCTGGGTTCTCTTTACCCCATGTCATTTTTGGACTTGTTGATCATCTGTTCCTGCTGAGTTGGGACCATTTGGCGTACCTCAGATGGCAACTTGCTAGCTTCTAAGACTCCAGACTCCATTCACCAATACTGTGTGGAGAAGACTCTCTTAGCAACAGGCTAGTTACGTCATTTGGCCTCGATGTCCCCTGACAGCACGGTCCCTGGATCCCGGCCCATGCCACTCTGTCCTTGCCACATTGGGTTAAGATTGGAAGAGTTTTCTGGTAGTGTCGAAGTCCAGTTAAATTGATCTTCTTTCTAATGTGTGCTGTCACTGATTTCACCCAACCAAATGTCTATCAGCTGTCTAATCTATAACTAGCCCTCTCCCTCCCTCCCTTCCTCCCCTCCTTTGCAGCCATCAGAGCATCTATTCTTTGTGTATGACTCTGTTTTCAAGTTCCTATAGCAGGGATCTCATACAGTATTTGTTCTTGTCCCACTGACTAATTTCACTCAACGTAATGTCTTCCAATTGAAACCAGGTTATGAGATGCTTTCTAAAATCATTGTTGTGTATCATTGCATAGAGTTCCATTGAGTATACATACCATAGTTTATTTATCCATTCATCTGTTGTTGGGCATCTGGGTTGATTCCCCAGTTTTGCTATTGCCAATTGGGCTGCAATAAACATTTGTGTGCACATATCTGTTCTTAAGAATGCCCTTGCTTCTGTAGGATATATTCCAAATCAGTGGGATTTAATGGATCAAGTGGTACATCTATTTCCAGCTTTTTAAGGAGGCTCCAGATTGCTTTTCAAAGAGGTTGTACCATTTTGCAACCCCGCTAGCAGTATAGGGAAATTCCAATTTCTCCACAGCCTCTCCAGCATTTCTTGTCTTGTGTTTTTTGGATTATGGCCAACATTGTTGGAGTGAGATATCTCATCATTGTTTGGATTTGAATTTCTCTAAAAAGTTAAATGACTGTGAGCATTTCCACATGTGTCTTTTAGCTGTCTGGATAACTTTTTTAGGGAAGTATCTGTCCATCTCCTTCACCCATCACTTAATTGGATTACTTATACTTTTCTTGTTGATGTTTTGTAGTACCTTATGGATTATGACGATCAGACATTGGTCTGACATACAGTTGCCAAATATTTTTTCCCATTCTGTAGGTGGTCTTTCAATTCTTTTGATAAAGTCTTTGGGTGAGCGAAAGTATTTGATTCTTAGCAGTTCCCATTTATCTATTTTGTCTTCTGTTGATTGTGCTTTGCTTGTCAGTTTTTGAAATCTGTCTATGTTGTGTATTAAAACTTCTATCGTTGATCCTGTTTTTTCTTGGATGAGCTTCATTGTTTTGGATTTGATATTTAAGCCTTTTATCCAGTTTGAGTTGGTTTTTGCATAAGGTGTGAGATATGAGTCTTGGTTCAATTTTTTGTAGATGGATATCCAGCTTTGCCAGGGCCATTTATTAAAGAGACTGTTTTTACCCATTTAAAATCTTGGAATCTTTGTGGAATATCAACTATTCATGGGAGGATGGTGGCATCTCTGGGGTCTAAACTCTGTTCCACTGGTTTATATGTCTCTTTTTGTTACAGTACCAGGTTGTTTTGACTACTGTGGCAGTGTAATAGGTACTAAAGTTGGGTAGTGAGAGGCCTCCCAATGTGTTGTTCTTCTTCAGTAGAGCTTTACTTATCCAGGGTTTCTTACCTTTCCAAGTAAAGTAGGTGATTTCTTTCTCCATCTCATTAAAAAATGTCACTAGTATTTGTATTATGATTGTATTGTATATGTAGATTGTTTTGGGTAAAATAGACATCTTCACAATGTTAAGTCTTCTAATCCATGAGCAGGGTAGGTTTCTCTATTTACATAAGTCTGTTTTAGTTTCTTGTAGTAATATCTCATCATTCTCTTTGTGTACTTCTCTTATTTCTCTAGTTAGATTTATTCCTAGGTATTTTATCTTCTTGTGGGCTATAGCAAATAGTATTGATTTGGTGACTTCTTTTTTAACAATCTCTTTGTTGTTATAAAAGAATCCTACTGATTTCCTTATGTTTACCTTGAATCCTAATACTTTTCTGAACTCTTCTATCAGTCTGAGTAGTTTACTTGTGGATGCAGTCATACCATCTGCAAATAGGGAGATATTTACTTCTTTGCCGATGTGGATGCCCTTTATTTCTTTGTCTTGTCTAATTGCTCTGACCAAAACTTCTAGTAAAATGATGAACAGGAAAAGTGAGAGTGGGCATCCTTGTCTAGTTCCCTTTCTCAAGGGGAAACATTTCAGTCTCTCTCCACTCAGGATGATGTAGGTGGTTGGCTTTGCATAAATGGCAATTATTACACTGAGTAATTTACCTTACATTCCTATTTTGCTGAGGGTTTTGAAATTTATTAAAGGCTTCTTCTGCATCAGTTGACAAAACCAGGTGATTCTTGTCTTTTGTATTATTTATGTGGTTGATCACATTAATTGTTTCTCTGATGCTTGAACCAGCTTTCATACCTGGTGTGAATCCAACTTGGTGAATTCTTTTTTGATGTGTTGTTGAATTCTGTTGGCAAAGATTTTTTTTGCATCTAGGTTTATGAGTGATAATGGTCTGTAGTTCTCCTTTTTTGTTGGATTTTCCCTAGCTTTGGTATCAGTGTTATGCTGGCTTCATAGAATGAATTTGGGAATATTCCATGCCTTTCTATGCTGTGAAGTAGTCTCAGTAATATTGAAGATAACTCTTCTCTGAAAGCTTAGCAGAATTCTGTGGTGAAGCCATCTGGGCCAGTGCTTTCTCTCGGTTGGTAATTTTCTGATGACTTTTTCAGTCTCTTCCTTTATGATGGGTTTGTTAAGTTGTTCTGCTGCATCTTGTGATCATTTTGGTAGGTGATATAAATCTAGGAATTTGTCCATTTCCTCTAGATTTTCAAACCTGTTAGATGCAGTCTTTCGTGGTATTCTGTTGTGATATTTTTAGTTTGTGTTGGATCTGTTGTGGCCTCTCCCATCTCATTTCTTACTTGGGTTATTTGTTTCTTCTCCTATTTCACTTTAGTAAGTTTAGCCAAAGCTTTGTCAGTTTTGTTGGTCTTTACAAAAAACAGCTTTTGGTCATATAATTTTTTTGAGTTGTTCTTCTATTTTCTAATTCATTTAGTTCTACTCTAATCTTTATAATCTGTTTTTTTTTTTTTTTTTCCTGGTGCCTGAGTGGTTCCTCTGTTGTTCTGTTTCTACGTGTTCAACCTGTAGTGTTAATTCTTTAGTTTCAGTTCTTCCTTCCAGATGTGTGCATTTATCAAGATATACTAACTTCTGAGCACTGTTTTTGCCGTATCCAATAAGTTCTGGTAGGAAGTACTTTCATTTTCATTTGTACCTATAAATTTATTTATTTCATCCTTGATTTCTTCTATAACCCATGGCTTTTTGAGGAAGACATTGTTCAACTTCCGTGAGTTCCAATTTCTGTCTATGTTTCTTCTGCTATGATTTTGACTTTTATGGGTTTAGTCTGAGAAGATGCTTTGCAATAATTCAGTGGTTTAGATTTCATTGAGATCTACTTTGTGTTCTAACACATAGTGTGTTCTCGAAAATGTTCCATGTGCTCTGGAGAAGAAGGTGTAGTTATCTGCTGATGGACAGAAAGTTCTGTATATGTCGACAAGGTCTAGCTGTTTAATTGTCACAATAAGATTTGCTGTATCTTTATTCATCTTTTTTTTCTCGAAGACTTGTTCAGTACTGAAAGTGGAGTGTTGAAGTCTTCCACTATTGTTGTGGAGTGATCTATCTCATTTTTGAATGTAGGCAGCATTTCTTTGAAGTATTTAGATGCTCTAATATTGGGTGCATAGATATTTAGTATTGTTAAATCTTGCTTGTGTACTGAACCTTTCAGCAATAGTGTCCACCCTTGTCCACAATGGTGGATTTTACATTAAAATCTATTTTATTTGAGATTGATATTGCCAACTCTGCTCTTCTTTCTATATTGTTAGCTTGGTATATATTGTTCCATCTTTTAATTTTGAGTTTGTTCATATCTTTAAGTCTAAGGTGAGTTTCTTGTAAGTAATATATAGACTGGTCGTGTCTTTCAATCCATTATGTCACTGTATTCAGTCCATTTACATTCAATGTAGTTGTTGATAGGTATGTGTTTAGTGTTGTCATTGTGATGTATTTATTTTTGTGTTGATGTTTTCTTTGTTGCTCTTATGCTTGTATTCTGGGACATTTTTCTTTATGGGCTGATTTTTCTCGTTTTGATATGTCACATCTTTATTGTGCTTTGTGGCCACCCCTATGATTTCCCTTAATAATCTATGTTTAAACCCAATGCTAACTTCTACATATCTTATTAACTTCCTCACCATCTGGAAGGACTTTAACTACTGTAGTACAGCCCTCTTTTTAATGTGATGTATCATAGTTTTCATGATATGATCACCGGATCACATTTTCTAATATTATAGCTTTGGTTGGGTTTTGGGCCTGCCCTGACTGAGTAGATTTTTAGATGATGTGTCCTAAAATATAGAGTTAATGGTTTTGTTTTTCTAAGCCAAGAGCTTCTTTCAGTATTTGTTGTAGCTTTGGTTTGGCTTTTACAAAGTCTGTGAATTTCTGTTTACCTGTGAATATATTAATTCCATTTTCCTATTTGAAAGACAGTTTTGAAGGATATATAATTCTTGGTTGGAAGTTTTTCTCCTTCAGTGCTTTGAATGTGCCATCCCACTGCCTCCATGCCAACATGGTTTTTGCCAAGAAGTCAGCCCCTATAGGGCTTCCCTCTGAATGTTAGCTTTGCTTTGAGTCTCGCTGCCTTTAAGAGTTTCTGCTTATGTTTCATTTTGTTAAACTTTCTTATAATATGTCTTGGAGTCTTTTATGGAGGGTCTATATTGTGTTGCATTTGATATGCATGTTGGATATCTATGTTCTCTTCTTTCATAATTTCAGAGAAGCTTTCTGTCAGCAATCAACAACAATAATCTCTGTGTTTTCAGGTGTCCCTTCCTGTTGAGGAATTCCAATTAATTGTAGATTGTTCCACTTGATAGAGTCCCACGTGTTTCTTAGTGCATCTTTATTTTTTTATTTTTATTTAACATAACTGAGTGAAAATGTACATTCACATGTAAATTTACATGCCCCCCCTATATGCAGCTTCCACTGCTCTCCCTGTCTGGTGACAGTACACTGTCCCTCTCTGCTCCATACCTGTCTCATCCTCCCAACAGTCTCCTTTCCCCTCCTCTCCATCCACTCCCCTTCCTCCAGCCAGAGGTCAGCAAGATGATATCCTATAGATGCATAGAACCATAAAGTGCTTCCAATATATGGTCACTCTGCCTTGCCAAGTCCAATCCATTCCTGTCCAAAGAGTAGAACTTTGTTATAATTTATGGGAGAGGGCAGCATCAGGGAAGGGGACCATGCTCTCAGAGTAACCCCCAAAACGCTGGACCATCAGTTGAGGTCTTTCAGTGGAGATCTCATGATGCACCTCTTTTTATTCTTGTGTTGCCAGTGAGGCTCCTCTCTGTGAGCTCCATCATGGCTATCACTGGTGGTGGCCAGGCACCATCCGGTTCTTCTGGTCTCAAGTCGATGTAGGCACCCACTCTTGTGGGTCTCTCTGTCTTCCCGGTTGTCTTTACCGCATGTCATTTTGGCCCTCGGTGAGCATCTGTTCCTGCTGAGTTGGGACCATTTGCTATGTCCTCGGATGGCAGCTTGGCAGCTTTTAAGACCCCAGACATCACTCACCAATGTGGGGTGCAGAGAGCTCTCTTAGCAAACCGCTAGTTGTGCCAGTTGGCCTGGAATTCGCCTAAGAGCCTGATCCCCCACCCCCCGCCCCAGCTACTCTATCCTTGCAATATTGAGTTAAGATGGAAGGAGTACTCAAGTTATGCTGAAGTCCACTTAATGTTGTTCTTGTTTCTAATGTGTGCTGTCACCGCTTTCTCCCAACTAGATTGCTAGTAACTATCTAAACTAAACCCTCCTCCCCTCACCCTCCCTCGCTCCCCTCCCTTGCAGCTGTCAAAGAGTCTTTTCTTCTACACACAAGTCTGTTTTTGAGATCTTATCGTAGAGGTCTCATACAGTATTTGTCCTTTTGTCGCTGACTACTTTCACTCAACATAATGTCTTCCAGTTGAAACCAGGTTAGGAGATGTTTCCTGGAATCATTGTTATTCTTTATCATTGCGTAGTGCTCCATTGCGTATATGTACCACATTTTACCTATACATTCTTCTATTGTTGGGCATCTGGATTGATTCCATCTTTTTGCTATTGTGGACTGTGCTGCGATAAACATTCTGGTGCATGTGTCCGCTGGTGTGAACGGCCTTGATTCTGTAGGATACATTCCAAGTAGTGGAATTACTGGGTCAAATGGTATATCGATATCCATTTTTTTAAGAAAGCACCAGATTGCCTTCCAAAGAGGCTGGACCATTTTGCTACCCCAGCAACAGTGTAGGAGGGTTCTACTTTCTCTACAACCTCTACAGCATTTGTTGATTTGTGTTTTCTGGATCATGGCCAATCTTGTTGGGGTTAGATGGTATTTCATTTTTGTCTTGATTGGAATTTCTTTAATAACTAAAGATCGTGAACATGTCCACATGTGTTTTTTGGCTGCCTGGATCTCCTCTTTAGTGAAGTGTCTGTCCATCTCCTTTGCCCATTGCATAATTGCATGGTTTATCTTCTTCTTGTTGATATTTTGCAGTATCTTATAGATTATGGAGATCAGGCGTTGATCTGACATAGAGTTGCCAGATATTTTTTCCCATTCTGTGGGTGTTCGTTTAATTCTACTAATAAAGTCTTTGGATGAGCAAAAGTGTTTGATTCTTAATAGTTCCCATTTATCTATTTTCTCTTCTGTTGATTGAGGTTTCTTTGACAGATTTTGGAGTCTGTCCTCATTGTCTATTAAAACTTCCATTGTTGTTCCTACCTTTTTTTGGATGAGCTTTATCATTTTAGGTTTGATATTTAGGTCTTTTATCCATTTGGAGTTGCTTTTTGTATAAGGTGTAAGATATGGATCTTGATTCAGTTTATTGCAGATGGATAACCAATTTTCCCAGCACCATTTGTTGAAGATACTGTTTTTACCCCAGTTTAATGTTTTAAGGCCTTTGTCGAATATCAACTGTTCATAGGCAGATGGTGTCATCTCTGGGGTCTCAATTCTGTTCCATTGATCTATCTGTCTGTTCTTGTACCAGTACCAGGCTTTTTGACCACTGTGGCAGTGTAGTATGTTCTAAGGTCGGGTAATGAGAGGCCTCCCAATGTGTTCTTCTTCTTTAGTAGTACCTTACTTTTCCGGGGCTTCTTCCCTTTCCAAACAAAATTGGTGATTTGTTTCTACATCTCATTAAAAAATGATGTTGCAACTTGTATTGGGATTGCATTATATAAATAAATTGCTTTGGGTAAAATAGACATTTTCACAATGTTAAGTCTTCCTATCCATGAGCAGGGTAGGTTTTTCCATTTCTCTAAGTCTCTCTTAGTTTCTTGTAGTAAGGTCTTGTAGTTCTCTTTGTAAAGGTCTGTTGTTTCTCTGGTTAGATTAATTCCTAGGTACTATATCTTCTTAGGGGCTATCATAAATGGTATTGATTTCATAATTTCCTCCGTAACAGTCTCGTTGACGGTATAATGGAAACCTACTGATTTACTTATGTTTGTCTTGTATCCTGAAGCTTTGCTGAAATCTTCTATCAGTTTGAGTCGCTTACTTATAGATTCCTTGGGGTTCTCTGCATATACAATCATATCATCTGCGAACAGGGAGATTTTAACTTCCTCTTTGCCAATGCAGATGCCCTTTATTTCTTGGTCTTGTCTAATTGCTCTGGCTAAAACTTCTAGCACAATGTTCCATAGGATAGGTGACAGTGGGCATCCTTGTCTAGTTCCTGATCTCAGGGGAAAGTTTTTCAGTCTCTCTCCATTCAGGATGATGTGGGCAATTGGCTTTGTATAAATGGCCCTTATTGTGTTGAGGAATTTGCCATCTATGCCCATTTTGCTAAGAGTTTTTAGCATGAATGGGTGTTGGACTTTATCAAATGTCTTTTCGGCATCAATGGACAAAATTAGGTGATCCTTGTCTTTTGTGTTATTTATGTGGTTAATCACATTAATTGTTTTCCTGATGTTGAACCAGCCTTGCATCCCTGGTATGAATCCCACTTGGTCATGATGGATTATTTTCTTGATATGTTGTTGTATTCTGTTGGCAAGAATTTTGTTGAAGATTTTTGCATCTAGGTTCATGAGTGATATCGGTCTGTAGTTCTCTGTCTTTGTTGGATCTTTCCCTGGCTTAGGTATCAGGGTTATGCTGGCTTCATAGAATGAGTTTGGGAGTACTCCATCTCTTTCTATACTGTGAAATAGTTTCAGTAGTATTGGGGATAACTCTTCTCTAAATGCTTGGTAGAATTCTGCCTTGAAGCCATCTGGGCCCGGACTTTTTTTGGTTCGCAGTGTTTCGATGACCTTTTCAATCTCTTCCTTTGTGATGGGTTTATTAAGTTGTTCTGCTTCACGTTGTGATAATTTAGGTAGGTGGTGTGAGTCAAGGAATTGGTCCATTTCCCCTAGGTTTTCAAATTTGTTAGAGTACAGTCTTTCATAGTATTCTGTTATAATATTTTTGATTTCTGTTGTATCTGTGGTGACAACTCCCTTCTCATTTCTATTTTGGGTTATTTGTTCCTTTCCTGCTTTTCTTGAGTAAGTTTAGCCAGTGGTTTATCAATTTTGTTGATCTTTTCAAAAAACCAGCTTTTGGTCTTTTCAATTTTTTCAATTGTTTTTCTATTCTCTAATTCATTTTGCTCTGCTCTAATCTTTATGATCTCCTTTCTTCCAGTGCCCGAGGGGTTCCTCTGTTTTTCTCTTTCCACTTGTTCAAGCTGTAGAGTTAGTTCCTTGATTTGGTTTCTTTCTTCCTTCCCGATGTGTGCATTTATGGAGATAAACAGACCTCTGAGCACTGCTTTGGCTGTATCCCATAGGTTCTGGTAGGAAGTGTTTTCGTTCTCATTGAAATCCATGAATTTCTTTAATTGATCCCTGATTTCTTCTATAACCCATGTTTTTTTGAGCAAGATGTTGTTCAGTTTCAAGAGTTCCACTTTCTATCTTTGTTTTTTCTGCTATTGATTTCCACTTTTATGGCTTTATGATCTGAGAAGATGATTTGCAGTAATTCAACGTTATGGATTTTTTTGAGCATTGCATTATGGCCTATCACGTGGTCAATTCTGGAGAATGTTCCATGTGCACTGGAGAAGAAGGTGTAGTTGTCTGCTGATGGGTGGAAAATTCTGTATATATCATGAGGTTTAGTTGGTTAATTGTGTCAATGAGGTCTTCTGTATCTTTACTGAGCTTTTTTCTAGATGATCTGTCTACTAATGAGAGTGGAATGTTAAAGTCTCCCACTATTATTGTGCAGTCATCTAACTCTCTTTTGAGCATAGTCAGTGTTTCTTCGACATATTTAGATGCTCTGACATTAGGTGCATAAATGTTTAATACAGTGTACTGAACTTTTCAGCAATAAGTAGTGTCCATCTTTGTCCACGATGGTGGATTTAACATTAAAATTGATTTTGTCTGAGATTAGAATTGCCACCCCTGCTCTTCTTTGTTCATTGTTAGCTTGATATATATTCTTCCATCCTTTAATTTTCAGTTTGTTCTTGTCTTTATGTCTCAAGTGAGTTTCTTGTAGACAACATATGGATGGGTCGTGTCTTTTGATCCAAGATGCACTCGGTGTCTCTTTACTGGAGCATTCAGTCCATTCACATTCAATGTAATTCTTGATAGGTATGTGTTCACTGCTGTCATTTTGATATGTTTGTTTTTATGTTGATGTTTTCTCTGTTGTTCTTATTAGCCTGTTCTGAGACATTCTTTTTTGTGAGTTGATTTTTCACCTTTTTCAGAGCTGATTTTATAGTTATTGAGACTCGTGTGTTAGATTTCTTGAAGTAGTATGATACATCTTTGTTGTGCTTTACAGCTGCCCCTATGAACTCCCTTAATAAACTATTTATAAACCCAATTTTAATTACTACCAGTCTTGTCATCTTCCTCTCCATCTGGAAGGACTATAATGACTGTAGTACATCCCTCTTTTATTATGATGACACCATAGTTTTCGTGATGATCACTGGATTGCTTCTTTCCAAATCAAAGCTGTGATTTACTTTGGAGCCTTCCCTAAATGAGTATTGAGTAGTGTGTCGTTCTAAAATATATAGTTAGTGGTTTCGTTCTTCTAAGCCAAAGCCAAGAACTTCTTTCAGTATTTCTTGTAGTTTGGATTTGGTTTTTACAAAGTCTCTGAGTTTCTGTTTATCTGGAAATGTCTTAATTTCATTTTCATGTTTGAAAGATAGTTTTGCAGGATATATAATTCTTGATTGGAAGTTCTTCTCCTTCCAGACTTTGAATGTGTCGTGCCACTGTCTCTGTGCCAGCATGGTTTCTGCTGAGAAATCCGACGAGAGCCTGCAGGGTTTCCCTCTGAATGTTAGCTTTGCCTTGAGTCTTGCTGCCTTTAAGAGTTGCTGCTTATGTTTCATTTTGTTAAGCTTGATTATAATATGTCTTGGAGTCTTTCTTTTGAGATCCATATTGGGTGGTATATGATATTCATCTACGATTTCTATATTGTCTTCCTTAATGATTTCTGGGAAGGTTTCTTTCAGTAGCTCAGCAACAATACTCTTTGTGTTCTGAGATGTCTCACCCTGTTCAGGGACTCCGATTAATCGAAGGTTGTTCCTCTTAATAGAGTCCCATATGCTTCTTAATGTTTCTTCATTTTTCTTGCTTCTTTTTTCTGATTTCTGCTCATAGACACTGGCATCAGTAGCTCTGTCTTCCAAGTCAGAAATTCTTTTTTCCATTTGTTCCATTCTGTTTTCTTGGCTTTGCATGGAAGTTTCTATGTCTTTGATTTTCTTCTTGATCTGTTGGATTTCAGAGTACTGGTGTTCCATCAGGTCGAACAACTTGCTTAATTTTTCACTTTGTTCTGCTGCATTTTGTATAAGGTCTAGAAGGGCTCTGTATATAATCAATTTGTATTCACTTCCTGATGCTTTCATAAAAGTTTCTTCATCTGGAAAACTCCTTGGTTGCTTTGTTGGGAGCCTTCTGAAGCCATCAGTGATTGTTTGTATGCCACAATTGTCTGTTGCTTTTTGGGTCCCATGTGAGTATATAGATGCTGAAAGAGGTACTGTGAGGATGGATTGCAAATGTTTCTCTAGGCTGTCTTCAAATGTAAAGCAAAAGGTATCTGACCGGTTCACAAGTCAGTTAAGTTTTCAGGTGTAGAGGTCCCTCTTCTCATCTGACGAAGTAAGCGCCACTATATCCCACCCCAGATGATAACAAACTAGTTCAGAATACAGCACTGCTACTGCCCTGGTGGTCTCTGCTGACAGGGAATAGCCTTGTCCAACACTGCGTCCAGTACTGGTTTTGTGATAGAAAAGGGCTCTCTTGTGGGCAGTCTCTGGCTCCCAAGCTAACAATTAGGTCCAGCTGCATCCACCATACCCAAGATGGCGTCCTCCACACAGGCAGCAGACAGAGGGACTAACGGTGCCGAGAGGCAGCGATTCCTCTGCTTCTGTTGCAGGGCCCCCAACGTAGACAGCACTGTGCAAAATCACTACTTTTCTGATGGAGAAGCGCTGTCCTGTTTGCAGGCGCTGGCTCCCAGGCTAAGAACGAGGTTCCACTAAAATCTCGATACCAACATGGCTTCCCGCACCCTGACCGCGGAGCTCTGCGCAAACGCACTGAGGCAGCTACAAAACGAAAGGCTTAAAGTGTCTACATTAACAGAGGCCCGAGCCTGGCTCTCAGAGTATGGGAATTTCGCCTGCCTATCCCCCAGCAGCACGTCTGAGTCCAGCCGCCAGGCAAAGCCCAGCTCCACCCGTCGGCCGAGACAGAGGGGAAAAAAAAAAAGTCAAAATGGTGCGTTTACCTTCCGTCCGTGAGAGCCGGGGCTAGCCAGCAGCGGGAGTCAGCGAAAGAGAGGAGGTTTTTCGCTGAGTGGTATGAAGTCCGAATTAAGAGCTCTGTGCCGTGTCCTCAGGCTGATTAGGTGATCAGAAGGTTCTGTTTGATTTTCAATTCAGGTCTTGGTTTCCAGAGGGATATAAGGAGACGTGTGCTTAGTTGGCCATCTTGACTCCACCCCTTGCATCTTCATTTTTGTTGTGTCTTTTCTCTGATGTGTCCTCATAAATGATGGTGTCATAAATGTTGGTGTCTTCCATGTCTGAAAGTCTATTTTCCATTTATTCATTTCTGTTCTCTTTGCTTTGAACTATGTTTTCTAATTCTTTAATTTTGTTACTGATCTGTCATATTTTGGAATGCTGGTGTTCCATCACTTTGAACAGCTTGCTTAAATTTTCATAGTGCTCTGCTGAATTTTGTATAATGCGTAGGAGGGCTCTCTATATAATTCTTTTGTATTTGACCTCTGAAAGTTTCAGAAAGGCTTCTTCATCTGGAAATTTCTTTGGTTTTTTCTTTTGGGAGGCTTCTGGAGCCATGAGTGGATTTATATTTAAGTGTCTGGCCAAGGGCTGTTGCTTTTGGGACATCTGAAGGTTGTTTAGTCTCTCTGGTGTTGTCTTAACAGGACCCAAAGCAGAAGTCAATCACCAATCACCTCCGTGTAGTCCAGTGACTGGGCCCAGTGGATTTCTGGGGTAGCAGGCTCTGCCTCCTGGTTGGCAAAGACACAGCCTTTCTTATGGAGTCACTGGAGGGCTGTCAGCTGACCACATGCAGTGGGTTGGTATGCCATCAGACTGCACCACACTTATTTCTCTAGGTAGCCTTATTTTGAAAGGTAAAAGCTATCTGACAGCTTCCAAAAACAGTCAAGGATGAAGAATCAGGAAGCTAAGGACAATTCTCAATTTTTAGCCCTTGGCAGTGTCCAGATCCTGAGTCCCACTGATTAAAGATGAAGCTGATATCTATGTGGAAGGAGCTTGGAACATTGCTACAAGTGTATTCAGTAGTCATTTCCCCAGGATTTTCCACAAAGAGAACTACAGTCAATTTCTTTTAGTCTTAAATGGGGAAAAAGGCATAAAATATTCTGGAACCCAAGATATGAATTAACATTTATGCCCAAGTTGCCCAAAGCACCTTGCTAGAGTAGAGACATATACGCCAGCCAAGAGACGTATACAGGCTGATAATAAATGGAGTTCTGGACCACTCCTGACATATAGTGCTTCTACAAGAACTGCTTTGTATCCAGGGTTTATTTTTCCAGGCTTAGGATGTAAAATTATAGTAAACATACTTGGCATTTAGCCAAAACTTCCATTAATTTCTTGACCAATTACAGTAGGGTTTCAGGATTACTACAAGTCTGAATCAATTCAATGGCAAAAGATTATAGTTATTATGGGTTATTACAGTAGGACAGACCAAGTAGAATCTCCAAATCTCTGGCGTCCTGCTCTGTCAAAGAGTAAATAAAAACAAACACAAAAACCAAGCAGAATTCCAGAGGGAAAATGCTACCCTTTCAGGACTAGAGGAAATGTAGTTTTTTATTCCCATTTAATTAATCAGTCTGGCCCCTCCAGAAATGAGATAGGTCATGGAGGATGTAAATAAATTACCATAAGTTTAACAAAGTAGGAGTTCCCATTTTAGTTGCTTTGTGATATTTTGACTTCCTACAGAGCCTCTGGTGTGTGTATGAGTACTCGATCTGTTTATTTGGATCCAAACACAATGACAAATCATATGCATTTGTGTTTATCTCTATGATGATGTTAATTTTCCAAATGTATGATGACATTGTCCAAAAAGACTGGAACAAGCTGACATTATGAAAAATATTGCATAGGTCTTCATATCAGTGGTACAAAGCTCATTGAGCTAGAATGATAAAACTCGTGTGTTACCAAAATCCAATAAAACCAAATTCATTGTTTTTGAGTCTATTTTGACTTATAGTGACCCTGTAAGATAGATTAGAAACTGCTCCATAGAGTTTAAACAGACTGCCTGGTGGATTCAAACCATCCACCTTTATGGTTAACAGCTATCTCATTTAATCACTAGGCTACCAGAGTTTCCTCAAGTGAGTAGGTACTAAATACACCCAGAGAAAACTTAGGATTCAAACTTATCAGTTAGGTTTCCATAGGTACTGTTGTCTGTGGCACTCGGAGACAAAACCTCTCCAAGGCAAAGGACAAATCAGATGGTCCCGCTCTACCTGCCACTCAGAAATAATTTGCATTGTAAACCTCTTGGAATTCTGAAGGAAATATATTCTGCATTTGAGAATATTGCATCTACTTTTTGGTTTACTGAATGTAACAGGAGGTTGCAAGAACTGATTATAATCCTGGATAGAAAAGAGCTGTAGTGTAAGCACTCATGCCCTCTGGGCCCGCAATCTGACAGACCCTATGACATTATAGGTATCTGTTCTTGGAAAAGAAAATAGAAGGAAAATCACAATATAGACCTCCTTGGGTTCTAGAATAATCTGTGGCATTTGCCAAAACTTTGTGCCATTTTATAGGCAGCCACTGACATGCTACAAGGCCCTGGTGTAGGCAGAACATCTATCAAAGAGACATTAAGTCACAAGTAGCCACAGCTGCACATCATACATTAAATTCTGTTAGCCAGGGACTCAGCAATTTTGATAACCATTGAAGAAGATAATTTGAAAGTTGTATATTGTTAATGCCTATGTCCTGCATAAAATATCATGATTATTTATAAAAAGTCTTACTGATAAAGCTGGATATAGTTTGGCTTGGGAGAAAAATGGAAATCCAATCTAAGACACCTTTCTGTCCTCTAGATATTTTCAAATGATAGTTTATATGTTTGAAGTATATTTTCATCTTCTTCTCGTATTCTTCATCTTAATTATTAGCATTTACTACATCATGTAAACATTAATCTTGAAATAATAATCAAGTTTTCTATCATTGCCTCTCTTTCTATGAATTCTAACATCCACCTTTCAACTGAATCATTGTAACATTAATCAAGTTTAGGTTCAAAGTTCTAACTTGGATTGGCACAATAACTTCCAGTTGAATGCCTCTATTCTTGTCACCCATGCTCTGCAAGCCTGTTTCCTTGTCTTGCCAAAATGATCTTTTAAAAACTGAAGTCATTCTGCTACTTAACAACTTTAAATGATAGTTTCATAATGTTCAAAATCAAATTTAAACATCTTCATAAGATAAATATGATCATTAAAGATTTCAATCTTGCCTAAATTAAATCTCTAAACTTATCTTCTGCCACCATTCTTCAGATACACTGTGGTAGCCACATGACTGTTTTACACAAATATTAATGCTTTTTGGTCATCACTTTCATGTTGCATGTTCAATTTAAGGGTTCTGTTTATGAGTGCTTCTGCCCTACTTTGCTTGGTTAACATACTATTTTTCATGAGCTTTTTCAGCTCCACTATTTCCTCCTTATGGGAGTCTTTTCAGACATTCTACTGCAGGGTGCATTGAGTAATGGCCTTATTAAATAATCCATAGCATTTTGTGTCACAGAACCATAACATGATATGTATGTTTATTGATTTTAAGAACTTGTTCACTTAGAGGTTTTTAATAACATTAATGAAAGCTTTTTAGCACAGAGTGTGTGGAGATTGGAAGAATTCCCAGCTGTTGAAGTCAGGTTATAATTGAGGGTTGAGAAAGTTAAATCTCTAAATTAAACCTCCGTTCATGCCATCATGCTTCAAAGAAAGAATCAGTTAATTCTAACAACAGTTGGGTGCAATCAAGGTCCAACCTGTCAAAATTGAAACTTATCATTGTCAGTGCTATTATAAGTTAAAAACTGCAGTATTTTCATGGAATACAGAGTTACGGTAATAGAACATTTTTTTAAAATTAAGAATCATAAAAACCAAACTAAACCCACTGCCACTGAGTTGATTCTGACTGATAGTGATCCTATAGGACAGGGTAGAACTGCCCCTAGAGTTTCCAAGGAGTGCCTAGTGGATTTGAAATGCCAAACTTACGGTTAGCAGCTGTAGCACTTAACCAATACACCACTAGGATTTCCAAATTAAGAAACATAAGTAGAAAAAATTTAATTGATTTTGGTGAATACATCATAGCTGGATCTCATAAAGCTGTGATACACTGACATAATTTATGTATCAAAAGCAATTATTCTGCTTGTTAATGCTTATTAATAAACAGTACGGAGGACTTTGAATTTTTCTTTAATGTTCCTAGCTGTATGTTTATGCTTTAGGAATAATAACATTTTAAAAAATAAATTTTGAACAGAGCCATTTACAGTTCCACCAATACTGTGAAACCAATTTGTTAATGAATAAATAATTACATATTATAATATTTCAGACAGTAAATTGTAATGTCATTCCATCTATTAACCATAGGGGATGTGATTTAATATTCAGTTAGGACTTCAGAGAACTCAGATAAAAGAAAAATAATTGAGTATGGCTTGGCATGGCTCCAGCTGCCACCATTTTCCCGAATAGATCTGCCATCCTTACATGGTGATCAATGACCTAACGTGCACAATATCTTTTAGTACTTCTGTTTGTCTCTGTTTGCTTGTGATTATCCCTGCTTTCATCCTTATGTCATCCAAATCCAGTGGTTTTCTCCATTTCCAATATCAAATAAGGTAAGTGTAGTTAAATTATTCCAAAGCATTGCTGAATCCAAATAACATCATGGAATAAAGATCTCAGATAAAGCAAATGTGAGTCTCTTTTATATAATCAGCATATCTTCTCTCTCACTCTGCTTTGTTTCTGGAAAAAGAAAAGTCCTTTCATACGTTTGCCTTTAAAATGTCCTGTTGTCTTTGTCTGAAATATAGTCTCCCAGTTCACTTGACAACTGTTCCTTTCTCCAGATCACTCTCCTAGAGTCTTTGCATACTGTACTGTTGCCAGATCCCGTAAGTTTTATTGTTGCTCATCCCATGCTCACACCCTTCACAGACCTCACCATAACCTCACCAAACCTCACCACCCTGCTCTGCCCTCTTCCTCTAATGAAAGCTTTGAATCAGCAGGCAGCATATCTAATGTGTTCATTACAGTGCCCCTGGATCCTATTTAGTATTTTTGGAGTGTTGACATACAAAGGATCTAATTTTCATGAAAAAATACATTGAAAAGAGTAATATTTATAAAGAAAGTTCCATGGTGTTTTGTTATGTGGTTGTCATGGTGTTGTCTACTACCGTGGAGTTAGCCCCAACTCATTGTGCCTCCATACACAACATGACCAGTCCATTATGTTCCATAGGTTTTTCACTGGATGGTATCTCAGAAGTAATTGCCAGACCTTTTTTCCTTGTTATGAGAGGGCATATACTAACATATGACCCTATAAAGTGCTGTAGAAATTTTCATCTGCCTTAAATTTCCAAGCATCCTTAAGACTGCTAGAAATGAGGCATGCATGCTCACTGGCTTCAACTAATCCATGAGCATTTCATCCACCTGTGATGAAGTGGATACCTGAGATGCTTGCTCACTGTTGACAAAATGAATGCCATTATTTTTATGGAAAGCAAACAATGAATGATTGACAACCAATTCTCAAAAACAGAACCACTTACCTCTCCCTCAAATTAACCGTGTCCATTGTTATATCACTAGGCAGGCAGAGCATGGTTAGGGTCAAATTCTGTGTTCACATTATTGCTTCTTCAGCTAATACCATGCTGCAGTGGGTGGATGGGTAGGCTACACATAGTGTTTCTGCTCTGCTGCTGGGTCTTGCTGGAGGGAAAACACCTGCACAGGATCTTCCCAGCCTCCACCACTGAGTCCTCCCAATGGTCTGCCACCAGCACCTGCCTTACTATCCCAGCTGTGCTGCCTGAGAATCCACAAGGATCTTTCCACACTGCCCTGAAAGTCTAGGGCTGATCTGTGACTCCTGCACTGGGCCGTCTGCCATAGACATCCCAATGTCACAAGGCATTTAGTTCTTTTGGAAGCACCCAGTTCTACCAGAAAGATTCTTTCTTGCCCAAAGTCACTCAACTCTGTGGGCCAGAAAGGCCACTGTGGATGTGTGCTGGCTTTGTGGATCGTGGGTGCTGCCATTTGGCACTTGACTCTGCTGTGCTCATTGCAGTTTGTTGTAGTCTGTTGTCATCTTCAGTGTTAATAGCTCTCGCTTCTGTGTCTAGGAGGTTCTCTGCACAGGGACTCCAGGTCTGAAAGACACACACCACGCCAGCATCTTCTTGATGGTAGTGAGGTCCTTCTGAACTTCTGTAGGATTGGATCTTATGTAAGGATACATGATGAAATCAATCAATCTCATAGCTGGACTATAAAGCACTAAACTTTATAGTGATGGATGTTTATATCACTATTTGCATAAGAATCAAGCAATCCCTTGCAAGACTGTGAACCAGCTAAACATTTTGTGGAAGTTACAAGACTAAGGCAATAAATGTCATAAGAAAGTGATTTACTGTACCTCAAAAACTTTGACATGATATACACGAACTTTTAATCAAATCTGGATTCTACTAGTCCAACAGTCTCCATATCACCTGGACTAAAGGACCTTGGACTTGGATTGGAAAATGTCTGCTACTTAAAGTTAAGCAATTTGACCACCAGACGCCCTTTGGAAACTTTATGGAGCATTTCTACCCTGTCCTATAAGGTGTCCATAAGTTGAAATCAATTTGTTGGCAACAAGATTGGTTTTTTGGTTTGGTTGTTGTTGTTAGGTACTATCGAGTGTGTTCTGACTCATAACAACCCTTTGTAAAAACAGAACAAAACATCATCTTGGGCTATGCCATTGCCCACAATGTGTTTGTTTGTTTCTTCTTGAGCCCATTGCTGTGGCCACAATGTGAATCCATCTTGTTGAAGGTCTTCCTGTTTCTCTCTGACCATCTACTTTAGCAAGCATTGTGTCATTGTCCAGAGAATGATCATTCATAATAACATGTCCACTGTATATAAGACATTGTCTCACCACCCTTGCTTCCAGGGAGCACTCTGGTTGTACTTCTGTGACAGATCTGTTCATTCTTTTGGCATTCCATAGTATATTCAGTATTCTTCTCCACTACCACAATTTAAGGGCTTCAATGTTTCTGTCTTCCTTGTTCATATGATGTAACTGAAAATCCCATGGCTTGGGTCAGATGTCAAGGTTATCTCTTACCTCTTCAATCCTTCCAAAAGCACACAGCAGTATATTTGCTCAATGTGATGCATCTTTTGATTTCTTGACTACTGCTCCCAAGAGTTTTAATTATGGATCCAAGGAAACTTAAATCCTAGACAACTTCAATCTTTAGTCTCTTCATCAAGATCTTGCTTGTTGGTTCAGTTGTGAGGGGTTTTGTTTCCTTTATACTGAGGTGTAATCTATTCTTAAGACTATGGTTTTTGGCTTTCTTCTTAAGTCCTCTTCCCTTTCAACAAGGAAGATTTTTCCATCTGCATATTGTATACTGTTAATGAGTCTTCCTTCAATCCTGATGCCCTGTTCTTCTTTATATAGTTCAGGTTCTCAAATCATTTCCTAGGCAAACATATTGAATAAGTATGGTGAATGGATACCACCTTGATACACACCTCTCCTGACGTTAAATCATGCAGTGTCCCTTTGTTCTGTTCACCCTACTGCCTCTTGAATCATGTAGAGATTCCTTCTGATCACAATTAGGTGTTCTGGAATTCCCATTCTCTGTAATGTTATCCATAATTTGTTATGATCCACACAGCCAAATGTCTTTGTATAGTCAGTAACATACAAGTAAACATCTTTCTGCTGTTTTCTGCTTTCAGCTAAGATCCATCTGATACCAGCAATGTTATCCCTGGCTCCAGGTTCTTTTCTGAATCTGGCTTGAATTGATGGCAGTGTCCTGCCAATACACTGCTGCAAACACTTTTGAATGATCTTTAGCAAAATTATACTTGAATGTGATATTAATGATATTGTTTGATAATTTCTACAGTCAGTTGGATCACCTTTCTTGGGTAAAGGCATAAATACAAATCTTTTCCTGTTAGTTGGCCAGGTAGCTGTCCTCTAAATTTCTTGGCATAGATGAGTGAGAACTTCTAGTCCTTCATCTGTTAGTTGAAACATGTCTTTTGACATTCCATCACTTCCTGGAGCCTTGTTTTTTTTACCAATGCCTTCAGTGCAGCTTCGATTTCTCCCTTCAGTATCATTGGTTCCTGATCACATGCTACCTCTTGAAATGGTTGAATATTACCAATCATTTTTGGTATAATGACTCTGTGTATTCCTTCCATCTTCTTTTGACATTTAACATTTACCCTATGGTACCTTTTGCTATTGCAACTGGAAGCTTGAATTTTTGTTCAGTTTTTTCAGCTTGAGAAATGCAGCATGTGTTCTTCCCTTTTGGTTTACTATCTCCAGCTCTTTTCATCATTATAATACTTTGTCTTCTTGAGCAACCTTTTGAAATCTTCTGTTCAGTTCTTTTACTTCATCATTTTTCTCCCTTGCTTCTTGGTTCAGTAGCAACCTTAAGTTTATTGAACTTGATGGAGATCAAGTAGAAAGGAGGGGGAAATGAAAACAAGCAAATAAAACACTAATAGCAATATATGGACATTTCAGAATACTTTGGAAATCTGGAGTTTGATCCTGTAATGGAAATAATTATACATATGGATCTTTAGCCATATATAAGTACAGAATGGATTTGTATGTCCCATTTCTTCCTATTAATCACTGCTCTTACTTGCTCCCCCAGAAAAATACATGTGGCCAGATAAGTTTGGTGAAAGTTGCATTGTACGTTCCAAATTCTCAGAGATTCAAACTTCCCTTCAGTGGAAGTAAGTCTTGGAGAATTTTTGTTTTCAGGGAATTAACTAATTTAACTCTTAAATCAGGCAGCTTTTTCCACAGAACACATTCAAGGGATGATAAAGGAAGCACTATGGAATAAATATTTAATGAAAACATAATTAGTCAGAACAGACTCAACATATCATATCTTGTGTGTTTTTGATCATCAAAACAGTATTTAACTGAACAGATTCTTTACATAATTGTATAAAAAGATAAATATAAATTTCACCTGTCATTTAAATAAGTTTAAATATTTTAATTGGCTAAAATTGTTAGTAAAAGATATCTGAGTGAGTGAATAAAGAACAATTCAATGAATCACAACAGTGTTAATACTGTAGAAATTGTATAGCTCATTGAGGGCTGCCACAAGAGAAAAAACTATACATAACATAGTTATAATATATATGTAATACATACATAATAAAAGTTTATTCATCAAAGTGTTTTCAAAATAAAATAAATAAGGAGGAAATTACAAATTATTTAAAAAGACTGTCTCTGAGATCCTGTTAATATAAATTTTATTTAAAACAAGGCAGGAAAAGATACAAATTTTAAAGAATCCTGTGTTCAATGTCATTTGTGATTTATAAATTAAGGTCTCTTCCCCAATCCAATCCAACTTACAATGTACTCACAAATCACTTCCAATTCACTTGAGGTTGCACATGAAATGTTGAAATATTACTAACTTGAATATTTCATACCAAGACAATTTATAGTAAGTACATAATAAATAATCTATCAGTTATCCCTGGCACTGAACTCTTCCATGAATGGATGCTAGGATAGATCATAATTAATCCAAAAATATTTATTTTAGTGCACGTGGAACATGCAAAAATTCTGGCAGTCCTTCCCTGAAGCATTATCTTTGTTATTTATTAGAATGAGCATAGCATTGTGCTGGATCCTTTCATACCTTGTCTATAATCCTTTTAAGCTATAAATGCAAATGCTATGCAATTTCTAGAGTCATCAAAATTTTCTTGATGTGACAAGTAAAGGGGCAATATACACCTTTATAATATTTTAAAGCCAGTTATTGGGAATCAAATCTAAAACTGTCATTCACCATAGTTGTATTTCTCCTTTCACCCTTGTCTGTCTCCTTGATTTTTAAATAATTGTCTAAATAAACATCAGGCATTCATTTAGTTATTATGGTTATAAATGATCTTTTACTGCAAATTCTTAAAGCCTTCTTAAAATAGAGAATAGTCAGAATTCCATTAGTGCAAGATACGAAATCTTGGAAAGTAATTCACTGATTTTCTCAAATACAGTGTGTTCTGAGATGTTACTTCTTCATATTTGTGACATTTTAAACTTTTTCCCTAAAGAAAAAGTTTCCTATGTCCCATTCGCTGGAATAAGATGCATTGTTAGAAATGACTTAAATATTTTAAATGGCAGTGGCCATTTTAAATGGCAGTGGTCTAGATAGGTACAGTATATTAAGAATATAAATAATTAATAATACAGAAATAGAAAATGATTTTGCTTTTATAATAAGGAGAAACTTACATAACAAACACATCCTTTGCTTCTGGGGTAAACAATCACCTTCTCTGTCCACTGTTTGCACACCTCAATTGTTCAAAAACTGAAGTAACTTTCACATTGAAATTATGTCAACTATTTTATGAGAAATAGCAATAGGTGATTTGCTACACACAGTGGAAAAACAGTTAAAGAATGATAATGTTATTTATAACTTATTACACAGAGTATCTTAAAAGTCAGAAGAAAAATATCATCAAGGCAGGATTTATGTTTAATGTCCCAGTGACACCAATCATACGGTAATTGACATTTAACTAAAATGAGCTTAACAATAACCAAAATTTACTTTTTTTGATCTTCTAAATTGTGTTGATTAGAGCTTGTAATTAGCAGTCAATCAAACCATCACATACTAGCCTGTTTCTATGTTGCATTTTCCTTCTACTTTAACAACAACAAAAACTCATGACATCATGTTGATTCCAACTCATAGAGACTGTATAGGATGTAGTAGAACTGCCCCACAGAATTTCCAAGGAATGCCTGTAGTTTCAAACTTCTGACCTTTTGATTAGAAGCACCCACATATGAATGTTCTCTCTTGTTTTCTATCCCTTGCGCCAAAGAACTGAACTTGCAGCAAATCTCCTGTTCTATAACAGCAACTTTATTTTTTATGGGAAAGAAGGCGGTGGTAGGGTGCTAGGGATCGCATTTGATAAGTTACCATGAGTAATCTTTTATTAAACCCTTTTTCTTTACTCATCCTTATATTTTCATTATTTTTCTCCATTGGTGTGAAATTCATCAACATTAACTACAACCTCAGAATTAACTACTTTTTAACTAACTCTAAAATTTACATACCACTTTTATAACTGTACATTTAAATGGCCATAGTGAATAACGGTATTAAAAAAGAGGGAGCTATGCTATAGGTGGGATAACATGGTTGCATAGTGGTTAAGCACTATGTCAACTAAACAAAAGTTGAGCAATTCAAATCCACCAAGTGCTCCTTGGAAACTCTGGTTCAGTTCTACTCTGACATATAGGGTTGCTGTGACTCAAAATCGACTCTATAGCATTGACTTTTGGCTTTATGCTATAGGCATGTCAATGATTCTCAACTCCCAAAAAAGGAAATATAAATCAAACTGGTGAAGGAAGTTTTTCTGTATAAGAGTATGCATTCCAGGATGAGGGGAAACATGCTGACTGCTGTGTGTGAAACTACAGTATATAGCTGAGATTTCAAATGCTGGGGATTGGAGGAGAAGCAAGAGAAGATGCTAAACTACAGGCAGATATTAGAAGATTAAATTGGTTGTATACTATGCTAAGTAGGTAGTTGGATGCCACTAAACAAATCAAACTGTATTTAAACAAATAATTAATTTGCAACATTGATTGGATTAAAATTGTTGTGTGCCATCAAATCAATTACAATGCATAGCAGCTCTGTAGGACAAAGCAGACTTGCCCCATAGGGTTTCTAAGGTTGTAATCTTTATGTAAGCTGACTGCAAACTTCCCTTCTTTGCAGTTGCTTGGGGCTTCAAACTTCTGATGTTTCAGTTAGCGGCAAAGCCCTTAACTGCTGTACCACCAGGGCTCTCAAAATTAAATTTAGCAAAAGTTTAAAACCCTGATGACAGAGGTGGAGCCAACATGGCACTATAGACAGAAGAACCATGTCATTCTTCCACAGCAGAGAACAAAAAACTAAGTAAAACAGAGACAAAAATCAATCCTGGAACCCTAAGCATCAAATGAGGAGATAAGTCATCCAAGTCCTGAATGGAATAGGAAACTGGTGGAGAGAAAAGTGAGAGAAGCAAGAAGAGAAAAGTGCAGAAGCCCCAGTTAGCTGATGAATGATGGATTCACCATCCTGGACTCCTGTTAGAGATTTGCAGATGGAAAGTATGTAAAACCAGCTCCACAAACAACCCAGCAGGAGACAGAGCATCCAATAAACAGCAATAAACATTTTCTCATCCCCTATTTTTTCTTTCTTGATTGGTCCCCACCACCTAGCTGGCTACTGTTGCTGGCTGGCCAGAGGATGCAGGATCCATACAACGTAGATCTGTCCTGCCCACATCAGGTATCAGTGACAGTGTGTTCAGGAAAGCAGCTTTATGGAGCAGAAGACATGGGACCTTGAAACCAGTGATATATGCTTTCTCACACCCCATTTTCCTTCTCTTCACTTGACCATTGTCATTTCCCACCGGCTGCAGTCTTCAGCTCTAGCTCTGTGCCATTTAGATTCACTACCTACATGAGCTAGCTCCAGCAGTGCCACTTGTTGTTAGTGTTCCTTTTTTAAATTCTTTTGGTTTCTTCCTTGTTTTTCACTATCTCTCTCTCATCTTGTTTGCACTGACACACTTTGGGATCCCCAGAGCTTTTATGTTTGTTAATATTGTTTTCAACTTTTTTATTTGTTTGTTGTATTTCTTCTTTTCACAGCTGATCTGAACTGTCCAGCTTGGCAGCTACTTCGCCATTCTGTGTACCCATGAGGGTGGGATCCCTAAGGGGACACTTTTTCTTGTCTTTCTTCATTCCTGAGTTTCTTGTATCTCTAGCTTTACCTTCTTTACCTGTCTCCTGAACACCTGGCACTGTGTGACACCTCTGTCTCTTGTAGTCAGGCTGTACTTCACAGCTGGGAACCACTTACCTGGTTTTTGGAGGTGCACTGGTAGGATCTCTGTAGGCTTTTTTAATGCTAATATTTATTTGCTTTTTCTTTTCCTGCATTTCTTGTTACTTCACCCCTCTGATTCAACGGCAAGCTTCTTTAGCTCTCCTTTTTATTTGTTTGTTTCGTGGTTTTTACTTGTTTGTGGATTCTGTGTGTCTCTCTCTTCCCCATGTCCACCTCAGCTCTGTATTTTACTACCTTCCTTCTCTTCCCTGCCTACCTGCATTGTGTGTTGAACATCATACCTCAGAGTAGCACACATATGGCCTATTGGGACACACCAAGTACTGACTCCTGGCTCATACTGTCTGCTGTAGTATGCATCACAAACAACTTATCCCAGCCCCTTCCATTTAGCTGGACCTGCCCTGCTTCACCATAGCTGACAAGCAACCCTGCTTATTGGACAGGGAAGTAAAAAGTATGGTATCCACAGATAAGCAACTGACAAATCATGCATAGACTATTGGCTCATATGTAACAAAATAAAATAAAAAGTATGACAAAACAAACATACAATCAATAAATTGAGACAATAACTACGTAATGTCCTGAAGACAACAGACAGTATCGACATATATTAAAACAAAAGAAAAAGAAAAAAAGAAAATAGGATGTCATGATTTCAGTACTTAACCAAAAAATAAAATACCAGATGATTTTCCAGTGCAAGAAAAGGCATTAGAACTACCACACAAGGAATTTTAATCTCTCATATTCAGAGTTATCTGAGAGTTGAAACAAAAAGAAGAAAAAATGAGAAAACATTGGAAAGCAAAATACAGACAAGAAGTGAAAGAATTCAAGAAAAAATTGGGGAAACGTGACAAAATGAATCCTAAACTAAAACTATATAAAAACAGTATTAGAAATCTAAAAGATTTCAAAAATAAACAGTGTCATAAAAGATCTTAGGAGCAGATTTTAAACAATGGGAAACTGGATCAGTGAAATTGAAGACAAGCACATAAAACTTTGAGGAAAAATCAGAAAAAGAAAGAATGAAGAAAAATGAAGAAACTGTGAATATTACGCAGAATATAATCAAAAGCAAAAATTTGAGTTATCGGAGTGCCAGAACAAGGGAAGAAAATGGAAAACACAGAGAGGATCATTGACAAATTGCTGACAGAAAACTTTCCTATTATTATGAAAGATAAAAAGCCAGTCATCCAAGCACTCGACAAACACCATACAGGGTTGACCCTAAAAGAAAAGCACTACAGCATACCATACCTGTACTTGGTAAACACAATCACAAAGAAAGAATTGTAAGAGTACCGTAAGGAAAAAAAAAAAAAATCACATACAGAAGGGAAAAAAATAAAACTAAGCACTGATTATTCAGCAGAAACCACACAGGCAATAAGACAATGGAATGACATATATAAATCACGAAGAAAAAAATAGCTAACCAAGAATAATGTGTCTTGCAAAATATTTTCTCAGATATGATGGTGAAATTAGGACATTCCCAGATACATAGAAATTAAAAGAATACTTTAAAACTAAACCAAACTGATAAGGAATATCAAAGGATATCCTTTATTCTGAGAACAAATAAAATCAGATCACAGCTTGAATATAGGATGCAAGATCATAATTAGTCAGATACCAACTTAGAAAATAAACTCTCAAGGACTACCCAAAACCAAACAAATTAAAACAGGGAACCAGAGAGGTTAATCTGTAAATAACAACACCAGAACAACAAAAGAAGGAAGAAATTGTGTAGGGTTTGGAATTCCTAACTGCATGAAAGGAAAAGTGTTACTAAGTAATAATGTACTGGTTCAAACCTAGGAGGACAACAGTAAATTTCAAAGTAACTACAAAGAAAGTTAACAAACTTACTCATCAAAATAAAGAAAAACAAGCCTCAATAAAAATAAAATGTACAAAAACAAAAGAAACAAAAAATAAAGTTACAAACAAAGGAATTCAGCATACGAGAGTAAGAGAAACAAAGAGAATGTCAGCATCACAAAAAATTGCTACAAAATGATAACAATAAACTCACATCTGCAATAATTACACTGAATGTAAATGGCATAAATGTACCTATAAAGACAGAGTGACAGAATGGATGAAAAACTAGGATCCATCAACATGCTCTCTCAATAAAATAGATACAGAAGGAAAATTTCTCAACATAGAGAGTCAAAATCATTCTTAATGGAGAGAGGCTGAAAACATTCTTCTTGGGGAAAGGAACAAAACAAGGATGACTTTTATCATCACTCTTATTATTATGCTGAAACTCAACACTAGAGCTCTAAGGCAAGAAAAAGAAATAAAAGCATCCAAACTGGCAATGAAGAATTTTAAGCTATCACTGTTTGCATATGATATGGTACCATAAATAGAAAGCCTGAAACTCCAAGAGAACTACTGGAACTAATAGAAGGATTCAGCAGAATCGCAGAATAGAAAGTATACATACAAAACTCTTTACAGCAATAAAGCAAACAATGAAAAGGAAAATCAGAAAAGCAATATCATTTATAATACCCTCTAAAAAATGAAATACTTAGGAATAAATCCAACCAAAGATGTAAAAGATCTATGCAAACAAAGCTAAAAAAAAAAAAGAACTGCTGAAAGAAACTACAAGAGATATACATAAACTGAAATACATACCACACTTATGGATAGGTAGACTCAACATTATGAAAGTGATAATCCTACACAAAGAAGCTTACAAACACAATGCAATCCAAATAAAAACACCAACAGCATTCTTCGAAGAAATGAAAAAATAATCATTAGCTTTATATGAAAAGGGAGGAAACCCCAGGAAAGAACTACTAAAGTAGAATAATAAAGTAGGAGGACTCACACTACCTGACCTCAGAACCTGTTCTACAGCTATGGTCATCAAAACAGCCTGGCTGTGGTACAATGTCCAATACATTGATGAACGAGAACCCACATGTAAGTCAATCCACTTATGATCACCTGATCTTTGACAAGGGCCTGAAGTCCATCAAATGGGGAAAAGGCAATCTTTAACAAATAGTGCCTGCAAAACTAGATGTCCATCTGCAAACAAATGCAACAGGACCCTTACTTCACAGTACACACAGAAAGTAATTTAAAATGGATCAAGGATGTAGCTGTAAAACCAACTAGTATTAAGTTCATAGAAGGAAAAATGAGATCAATCCTTAAAGCCATAATACATGGCATTAACAGCATACAAACCATAATCAACAACACACAAACTCCAGAAGATGAGCTAGATAGCTGAAATCTTCTAAAAATTAACACTCATGCCCACTAAAAGATTTTACCAAAATAGTATAAAGACAACTTATGGACTGGGAAAAAAAGATTGGCTATTACAAACCAGGCAAAGTTACAATCTCTAAAGTCTATATGAAAATGTAACACCTCTACAACCAAAAGACAATGCAATTTTAAAAAGTGGTTAAAGGAAATGAATAGAGACTTTACAAAAGAAGATGCTTAACAGGCCAACACATACATAACGCAATGTTTGTGATCAATAAGTGATCAGAGAAATACACATCGAAACTGCAATGAGATACCGTGTCACTCCAGCATTGCTGGCACGAACCTAAAAAACAAACGGAAAAACAACGGAAAAAAACAAATGTTGGAGAGGCAGCAGAGAATTAAGGGAGTCAGAAATGTTACACACTGCTGGTAGAAATGTAAAACAATACAACCACTTATGGAAAACAGTATGACACTTCCTTATAAAGCTAGAAATAGAAACACCATGTGATCCACCAATCCCACTCCTAGGAATATAGCCTGGAAAAAAAGAGTTATCATATAAATAGATACATGCATATGCATGTTCTTTGTAGCACTGCTTACAATAGTAAAAAGATGGAAACAACAGAGGAATGGATAAACAGACTATGCTACATACAGTGGCATATTATGCAATGGCAAAGAACAGTGATTAATCTGTGAGGCATTTGGTGATGTGAGTTGATCTGGAGGGCATTATGATGTGTGATATAAATCAATTTCAAAAGGATTAACATTGTAGGAGACTATTACTCTAGAAATTCTTAAAAAGATTTACACACAAAAAGAAACATGGTTATAAAGGATAAAATGGAAAACTGATATGAGGGATAGAGGGGTAAAGATAGAAAAACTCTAAAGAAACAATAGATAAGTAGTTAACTATGGGAAAGGATAAAACAATACACAATAATAGGGAAGCCAGCACAACTTGTACAAGGCAAGATCATGGAAGCACCTTTGATGCATTCCAACTCCCTGAGGGACAAAATTGCTAGGGTGAGGACTGCGGGGACCATAGTCTCAGGGAACATGTATCCCAACTGGCATAAGTTAGTTTATAAAGAAATTGTTCTATATTCAACTTGGGTGAGTAGCATCTGGGGTCTTAACAGCCTAGGGAGAGACCATTTAAGAGGCTCCACTGGTCTCACTCCTTTGGAAGTAAGAGAAAAGGAAGAAAACTAAAGATACAATGGAAAGATTAGACCAAAGGAAGAATGGGCTACATCTATCACTGCTTCTACCAGACTGAGTCCCGTACAAGTAGATAGTGCCTGGCTGCTACCACTGAATTCTCTGGCAGAGCTCATAATAGAGGATTCTAGACAGAGGTGGAGAAAAATGTAGAAGAAACCTCTAACTCACAATAAAAGACCAGATTACTGGCCAGACGGAAACTAGAGAAATCCTGACAGTATAACCCCAAGACAATCTTTTAGCTTGATAATGAAGTCATTTCTGATGCTCACCCTGCAGTCAAAGATCAGACAATTCCATAATAGAAAACAAGACTAAAGTGGCACAACATGCCAGAGGCAAGGACTAGAACCAAGGGAAGACAAGACAGCTGGCACTATGGAAATTATGGCTGAGAAGGGAGAGAATTGACATGTCACGCGATTGATAATCAATGTCATAATATAATTTGTGTACTAACTGTTTAATGGGAAACTAGCTTGTTCCATAAACCCTCATTTAAAGTACAATTTAAAAAGCAGACTGATGACTTGGCTTAACTTACATTTTAGAAGCATGTTTTTCTTCTGGTTATGATATGAAAGAGACCCAGTTAGAGACCTGTCTGTGTTTAGAGTGTAAAGTCCTTGAGAGGAGAACAGTATCTGCTTTTGTGTTCATTGGTCATGGCACAGAGTAAATGTGTAATATAACTGTGTTCAACAAATAAGTGTAGATGTCCTATTTGGAAACTACTGCAGTAATGTAAGCCAAGTATGAAACAACAACCTAAATTAGTAACAGCAGGCAATAAAAGGAAGGAAAAATCAGATTTATTGAAAGAAGGCCACTAAAATATTGACAAGTTTTGCAAGACACAACACCAATAAAAAACTCAAATTTCTTTGAAAAAAGACAGAAATGCAAAGGAGCCAAAGAAAGAAAACTAGCTCTATGTTGAACACAATATATTTGAGAGGTGTTGTGTAGACAGCTTTAATAATGAAGATGCAAGTCTGAGCTTAAATTATTGAACAGGAGTTTAATTATCAGAAATTTAGTCGTCTAGGTACTGAGAGGGTAAAATTTTCAAGTGTGGCTCAGAGCTTCTCTATCACACGCAAATACAATGGGATAAACGTATACATATAAGAATATTTCAAAGTCAATATTGACAATGATAATATCCATGTACTTACAAGGCAGACAAGGTGATATGACTATTACTCAGATTTAAGCATCAGCCACTGACATGAAAGATGAAGATATCTGAAGATTTTTGCCAACAGTCTTAATCTGATTAAATGTGTAAGTAGGATGAATCAACAATTATGGGTGATTGGAATGCAAGAGTTAGGAACCAAGAAGGATCTGTAATTGGAACACACAACCTTGGTGATAAAAATAGTAACACCAAAGGTCACATGACAGAATTTTGCAAGATTAACCATTTATTCACTGCAAATGTCTTTTTTTTTCCCCTTAACATAAAATATGACTATACATCTGGACATTACCAAACAGAGTAAACAGGAATAAAATCGACTACATGGTGTGGAAAGAAGCAATGGAGAAGCTCAATATCATCAGTCAGAACAAGGCCAAGAAATGACTGCTGAGCACACTACCACATGCTAATAGGCAAATGCATGATGAAGCTGAAGAAAATTAGAACACGTTCACAAGAGCCAAAGTACAACCTTGTGTATATCCCACTTGAACTTAGAGTCAATCTCAAAAACAGAGTTAGCTCATTGCATACTAATGACTGAAGACCAGATGAGATGTGGAAGAGGATCCAGGACATCATATATAAAAAAACCCAAAAGTCACTGAAGAGATAACAGTCAATGTCAGAAGAGAATCTGAAACTTGTTCTTTAGTGTAGAGCAGCTAGAGTGAATAAATGGTTAAATAGAAGAGATGAAAAGAAGATTTCAAAGGCAGCTGGAGAAGACAAAGTAAAGTGTTACAATGACATGTGCAGAATTCTATAGTTAGAAAACTAAAAGGGAAGGATGTGATCATAACTTCTCAAGTTAAAATAAATGAAGAAAAATTCAAGCCTCTAGATGTGATGTTAATGAATTCTGTGGTCTAATTTTCGAAAGACACAAGAAGCATCAGAAAAGGGTGAAGGAATAAAACAGTTACTGTAGCAAAAAGAATGGATCAATGTTCAGCCATTTCAGGAAATAGATTATGTCCAAGAAATTATAATATTGCAGGAAGAAGTCCAAGCTGTACTGAGGACACTGGTGAAAAATACGTCTCCAGTAATTTCAGCAATACCAATTGAAATTCATCAACAAATGGAGGCAATGCTCTAAGTATTCACTCAACTGTGCAAAAAAATTGCAAGACAGCTACCTTGCAACTGATTAGAAGAGATTCACATGTGTGCCCACACCGAAAAAAGATGATCCAAAGAAAGACAATCCAATAGAATACTAAAACTACTTAACAATATCACTAATATCACATGTAAGTAAAATTTTGCTGAAAATAATTCAAAAATTGTCACAGCAGTACGTTAAGAGGAAACTGCCAGAAATTCGGATTCATAAGAGGACGTGGAACAAGCAATATCAATGCTGATGTCAGATCAATCTGGCTGAAAACTAAGAATACAAGAAAGACGTTTACCTGTGTTTCACTGTTTTATTCCTTCACCCTTTTCTGATGCTTCTTGTGTCTTTCAAAAATTAGACCACAGAATTCATTAACATCACTTCTAGAGGCTTGAATTTTTCTTCATTTATTTTTACTTGAGAAGTCATGATCACATTCTTCCCTTTTGGTTTTCTAACTATAGAATGCTGCACATGTCATTAGTGTTTCACTGACTAACACAGAGGCATTTGACTGTGTAGACCATAACAAATTACACACAACATTGTGAATGCTGGGGATTCTAAAACACTTAATTGTACTCATGCAAAATCCATACCTAGACTAAGAGGCAGTCATTGTCCCTGACAGGTGAATTCCATCCTATGACTTTGTCACTAAGCTACCAAAAGGAAGTAATAAAGAACTAATGAATAGAAATTACAAAGGTACAACAATGACTAAGTTATAGATGGAACCAAATCAAAAACTTACTGAAAGCTTAAGTTGCCTATGCTGTGCACAATGCCTTGTCTAAGGCATTGTGCAGTTGACAAAATGATCCAAATTACGGAAAAAAAAAATTGTGGGGAAACTACCACCATATAGCCAAATGAGTCTATATGCAATGTCAAACAAATCAAAAGAAAAATCCAGGATAGCCCCTGAAGGCTTCACCTGGAGAATTTCCTCCACCTCTGGGTCCAATGTTGGAATGACAAACAGATTTCACTCAATTTTTTCCCTCTAAACCAAAAAAAAATATATCAAACCAGTTGTTGTCTAGTGGATTTCAACCCATTGCCACTCTATGTGACACAGGAGAACTACCCCATAATTTCCAACGAGTACCTGGGTAGAGTTGAACTGCTGATCTTTTGGTTAGAAGCCATAGCTCTTAAATACAAAACTACCAGGGTTTCCTTCTTTCTTCTAGGGGATATAAATTTGTCTTAGTATTGATCTGTATGTACTCTCATTGATTTGAAGCTTATCTTTCTTGCCATGCAACTTCTACCTTTGTTGCTAAGATCTTTCAAGAGAATATCATACAATCATGATACGGTACCACTCCTCTACAATGACAGAAAAATGCACTGTATTGGACACGTTATTAAAGAAATTTACAAAATCTTACCAGTCACTTGAGTTTTTAACCTACCTTTTTAATCTTTGTCCTCTTGAATAAGAAACCCTGGTGGCATACTGGGTTAAGTGCTATGTCTGTTAACTAAAAGGTAGGCAGTTCCTTGGAAACTCTATGGGGCAGTTCTACTCTGGCCTCTAGGGTTGCTATGAGTCAGACCTGACGCAACATCCTTTGAATAAGTAGAATGTACCAATGGAATTACTAAAGAACAGTTGGTCAATAGTAACTGACAGAGTAGAGTTGCCATGGCCAAAAGTAATTCCTTCGGTACCATTAGATCTTAGAATCTCTCAATTTGGAAAACACAAGCTGTCTCATGAAATAGTCATTGGTTGAACTATGTCATTAGGTTACAATTACTTACACCAATCTACACATTGTTAATGTAAATATCTTTCAGTACTTCAAAAGACTGATGGCTTCTTCTCAAGCTTGTGTCTCACAGGTAGAACAATCCTTCATGGACAAACATCTTGAGGCTTCCAATTTTTTGGACTACAGCCTGAAACCTGGGCTGTTCCTGGAAGCCTTCTAGCTCCAAAACTTTAGAAGCCTCTGGAGGGACCATTTAAGGTGTTGCTGACAACCAGTTCACAGCCAGACTCAATATTGTTTCCTCATAGGTACACATGATTCAATCTTAGCATGAACCTCCTGATAAGTACACCAATGTGAATCCCCTGACAAGTACACCAGCATTTTATTCAACATAGAATTCAACTTAAGCTTTATTATTTTATTCTTAAACAATTTCTTGTAATTCTTGGAGATAAAATGCGTTTGTGACATTTGCCCATTCCATAGCTAGTTCAAGCAGCTTATTGAATGCTGAATCTGTTATCCTCTTCCACAGTCTGCACATGAAAATTCAGATCTATTGGCATCTCTTATATTAACGTATAGTCTTGACCTAATGCTACTGTTAACTTCAGCATTACCTTTAAATAAGTTTTATACACTAGACTGCGGCTTTCCACTATATTGTTGGCCCAGTCTCAGAGACCGTGCTATAGTTCTAAACCAAATCATAAAGAGTACAGAATTGCTTTAGGGTGAAGGAAATCCTTCCTCATTATAGTTGCAAAAATGACTGACTGTTCAGACATCCAGAATCCTCCAGATACTTCATGAATTTATTGGCACAGGCAATTAAACTACCAGATTTCCTAAAGGGAAATAAGACAAATTTAAGTAACTTTTTCTTCCTCCATATTAGACTCTGAAGCTTGCTAAGGATGAGACAATTGTCCATTTGTAGTAATCTTTTAAAGGAAATTGGCTTGAGTAAGTAAATCAAACCATTCCCTTCCTACATGATTAAAATGAAAGCAACATGATCTATACTCCTTATGGGTATATATTTTGTGAGGAGGATCAAATTATTCCACAATAAAGGAATGAAATCCAAGTGACAAATTGCATACCTTGCCGGTACTCAGCTTAAATAGCTTGGATATGATGGGTTAATACACTTTAGGATTTTTAGGAGACATGTTAGATATTTATTCCTATAATAAAGTATACACTGGACTAGTGATTTAAAAAGCTTCTTTAGGAATAAGAGAGACTTTATCTCATAACATGATTTAATATCCAAAATACTGAAATGAGACGGTATTCTGCAGAACATTTCTACTCAACAGTGGTATTACTCACCATCCTTAGACGCAAGGATGTTGAGACTTTGTCTTATATACTATATATATGTATAAGGAGGGACCAGTCCTTTGAGAAGGACATCAAGCTTGCTAAAGTACAGTGTCAGCTAAAAAGAATGAAATCCTCACAGAGATAGACTGACGCAGTGGCTACAACAATTGGCTCAAACGTAGCAATGATTATGAGTATGGATCAGGATGAAGCAAAAGTCTGTAGGAGTCAAAACTGACTTGATGGCACCTTACAACAAACAACAACATGATATTCCTCAGCTTTAAAAAATCTGTTTACATCCTACAGAATCAAGGCCATTCATACCAACTGATAATGCTCATGAATGTTCATTGCAGCACAGTCCACAATAACCGAATATTGCAAGGAAAGAGTAGCTGGGGCAGAAGGCCGGGGACCACGCTCTCAGGTGAAACCGAGGTCATTTGGCACAGCTAGCATTTTGCTAATGAGGACTATCTGCACCCCACATCAGATGAGGACTTTCTGCACCCCACATCGGTGAGTGGCTTCTGGGGTCTTAAAAGCTGCTAAGCTCCCATCTGAGGGTACAGCAAATGGTCCCAACCCAACAGGAACAGATGATCACCGAGGACAAGAATGATATGGGGAAAAGAGAACCCAGAAGACAGAGAGACCCACGTGAGTGGGTCTCTGCATCAACTTGTGACCAGAAGAACCAGATGGTGCCTGGCCAGCACCAGTGATAGCCACATTGGAGCTCACAAAGTGGAGTCTCACCGGCAATAAGAGAATAAATAGAGGTGCACAATGAGATCTCCAATAAAAGACTACAACTGATGGTCCAGGGGCTTGGGGTTTCACTGGGAGGATGACCCCTTGCCCTGATGCTACCCCTGTCCATAAATCATAAAGAAGGTCAACTTTTTGGACAGCAATGGATTGGACTTGGTGACACAGAGTAACCGTATCTTGTGGTAATTTTATGGTTCTATGCATCTATAGGATGTCATCCTGCTGATCTCTTGCTGGAGGAAGGGAAGTGGGTGGAGAAGTGGGGATCAGAGTTTGTTGGGAGTATAGGACATGTATGGAGCATAAAGGAGGCGTGTGCTGTCACCGGTCAGGGAGAGCAGTGGGAGCTGCATATAGGTGAGCATGCGAATTTATATGGGAATGTACGTTTTCATTCAATCATAATTAAAAAAAAATCTATTTACAATTTATCTTCTCAAATTACTCAAATAGCTCAAATTGCTGATGATATTGCAGACAGACTGTCAGCCCAACAGAAATCTTTAGAATCGCTTGCTAAGGTTATGTTAAATAAACTTGCTCTTGATTTCCTTCTAGCCCAACAAGGAGGAGTTTGTTTGATTGCTAATACCACTGCCAGACCTGGACAAATACCACAGGAGAAGTAAAACAAGATATCATAAAAATCCAGCAGAAAGTTACTTGCTACATTAAATACCTCCTAAGATTGACTCTTTTTTTACATGTGTTTAGTTGATTATCCAATGATTTTGGTTCCTGGTTGTTCTCTACACTACCAGCCAGGTTAGTCATTTTGGTTGCTGTAATAATTATTGTAGGTCTTGTTAATATTACATTAAATGCCTGCCTGATGTTTATAACCAAACTGTTCCCCCTTGATATATATTTGATTACATATCTTGAAGAAACTAAGTTCTTAAAAGAGAATAATCTCACATCAAAACTAAGTTCTTAAAAGAGAATAATCTCACATCTTATGTTAGTCTTTTTGGAGTTCAGTTGTTCCTACAAATGTGGTTGTCTCCCACATATACCCTAAGTGGAGGATCACAGAGCTATGGCATAGTGAAGATTTTGATGAGAGATACAACTTATAAAAAGATGAACCAAAAAAAATTCTGTGCAAAAGAAAGCATTCTGACAATGGTGATCAAGAAATCTATCTCTATGGAGGTTCATGATCAAAAGAAGGCAATGCGGAAAACACTCCAAAAAAATAAGGCGCTGGATCTAATTAACATGGCTGACACAGGTATGAATTGAACCTCATTTTGTTCTACGCCCTGCTTTTGCTATTTAGAGTACAGGCTTATGACCCTCCTTTTGAACAAGATACAAGGTTTTGTAACATCCTGAGGTAGCCCACCCAGAATGCTGCCAGAAACAGAAGAAAGCGTATCCAGACCACAGAAAATGATTCTATGGTACTACAGATCATAGTAATTCTTGATCATTTTTATTATAATATGTTGACTGTCACCTAATTAAATGTACCCTTGTAATCTTCCTAACTCTAAAATTACCATAAAGTTGCGTATAAAAGGTGTGTGCTTAGGCTACTGCTTTGGAATGCCATTTTGAACTTCCATTTTGACGCTTCTCAGTTTTCAAATATTTAAATCTGGATAAACTTCTCATTTTACAGAAGCTCTGTTTCATTGAACACCCTAAATTCCCCCATCTTAAATTCCAACTCCCTGCACATCTGCCAGATTGTCATACTGTGAAGCCTTGCATGTTGCTTCGTCTCACATACTTTGAACATGATATCAAGTGGGATCAACCCCTAGGGAAGGACATCATGCTTGGTAAAGTATAGGGTCAGCAAAAAAGAGGGAGATCCTCACCTACGTGGACTGACACAGTGGCTACAACCATGGGTGCAAACATGACAATTGTGTGGTCAACGCAGGCCAGATAGTGTTTTCATTCTGTTGTACATAGGGTTGCTATGAGTCAGAACCAACTCAGTGGCACCCAAAGACAATAATAAGTCCAACTTATTAGGTATAAAAGCAGCAAAAAAAAAAAACAAAAACAAAAAACATTTTCCTGCTTTGATCTTGTAGATGCTGATGCAGAAAAACAATTTTAAAAAGTTACTTCTGGAAAATTTGTTTCAACAGAAGAAAATTATCTCTTAGGTATTCCATAACCAGTAATAAAAAAATACATACATGCACACAATTATTTTAATATCATAATATTTTGTTGTAATGCATTTGTTTTATAAAAATTTAAGCTTCTGTTTTCTTGAAATCAGTTGAAGTATTTATATTCTGTTAACGTATGTGAGATGTTTAAATACGACTTACAAAACCAATTAAAGTTCTGAAAGGAGTTGTTAGGAGATATTTCAATAGGTCCTGCATTGAATGTCTGCAACACATTCATCAGAGCTGAACTGAACACGTTACCTTTGTTGCAGCATCAAAGCAGATAAATCCTGCGCTGAAGTCAATAGTGAGTCCCATTAGATGACTTTCTAGCACACATGCGTATGTCTTGCACTGAATAGAACAGAAAATACTGTTAATTTAAGTGTGATTGAACTACTATCAATGACAATAGCCAATATTTATCAAGGACTATGTGACAGCTCCTGTAACAATATATAATTTCAATACTAACATCTACATTTTATCTTATAAGGAAGACAGTTACAACCAAAGTATTATTAATCAAACAGAAGCTTAGGAGTGTTTTGGAGACTTCCAAGTGGTGGTAGTGGCAGCGGGTGGCGGGGTGGGGTCCTGCTTCCATCCTGTTCTGTATGAACCATGTCTTTCTATTACACTGCTTCATCCATCTGCTATATTTTTGTAACAAACATCTATTAAAAAATAGCTGTAAAGAAGAGTGTGTTAAGTTGTTACATACTGCAGTTAAATATCACTGTATTTAAATGAGAGTTAAAGATTAAGATCTAACTCAAATTTCTGGCATGCAATATTAAAACATGTATTTTGTTACCTATCAGTTTTCATGGATGTTATTAAAAGTAATCAAGAAAAAGAATACAAGGGATGCCTAGGCCTTCAGAGTCTCCATTTGTTCTTCCACGTGATGCAAACTATTTCCCAAAGACATTTACCCCTTAATCGTGTTATTTCTGTAAACTTATTTTCTTAAAAATCAACCATGAATGCAATGATTTTTTAAAGAGTGAGACCAGATTATGCAGTAATTTTACTTATATAAATATTTTGACAAGATTAATAAAAATGAATGCTTAAAAAAGTAACAGGATATCACACACACACTATAATCATGAAGCTTATATACAACATGATGCACTGTTGTTTCTGTAGGGCAGTTTTGTTTGCATTTAATTGTAAACTAAAGAGGGATGGTCAAATGACAGAAATTGTAATTTACTTACAATGTATGTGTATGTCTGTGTGTTACATGTGTGTAAGAGAGAGAGGGAGAACACCGTATCTACCTCAATCAATGTTTCATTTCTAATTCTTATGTAGTATTTATTTTTACAGTACTGTGTATAAAGCAAGTTGTATCGTATTCTGATTCTGATCAATGCTAGACACATCAAAATTGCCTTCACAAAAGACTATATTCATGAGTTCAGATTAACTTGCAAAGGAATAATTACAGTCTTGCAAAATTATCCATTTGGAGTTGAATTTTTTAAAAAGTAGATTGGCTTGGCAGATAAAAAATATATTTTGTGGGGCTTGAAATTTTATTTTGAATATAATTGCATTAATTTAACAAAGGACAGCTTACATACTCAGATTCATGTATTACTACCTTATTCAAACTACTATCAACATAAAAAAGTGCTTGAAGTTATATAATTTCTGTCTACTACAGACTGAATTATAAACTCTGGTGGCATATTGGTTATGTGTTACAACTGCTAACAAATAGGTTTGGCCTTTTGAATCTTCCAGGTACTCCCTGGAAAACATGAGGCAGTTCTGCACTGTCCTATAGGCTAGCTGTCAGTCAGAATTGACTCAGTGGCAATGGGTTTGGTTGGTTTTATAGAATGAATGTTTTGCTATTTTCAAATACACTATGGATTCAAAAACAGTCTAAAAATAGATAAAGAATTAGATTAGGAAATAGAAAATTCTAATGCACAGTCTTACTAATGAAAATCAGTTTCATAAATAAAGTAACTTTATTTATTAATTGCATTTGTTGATTCATTAGTTATCATTTTTCCCTGCCTATTTCACATAATGACACACATTCCATCTTTATTTCCTTACTGGATAGTACCATAAAGATGGTTCCTTCTGATTTATTTATTACACAAAGGCATTTGTGTAGACAGTAACACACTATAAATAACTTTTCAAAAAAACAGGAATTCCAGAACACTTAACTTTACTCATCAGGAACCTCTACATAAACAAAGAGGAAGTTGTTGGGATAAACCAAAGGAAAATACATGGTTTAAAGTCAGGAAAAGTGTGTGTCAGAGTTGTATCCTTACACCGTATTTATTCAATCTGTATTTTGAGCAAATAATTTGAGAAGCTGGACTAAATGAAAAAGAAGAGGGCATCAGGACTAGTGGAAGACTCATTAACAACCTGTGATATGCAAATGACACAACCTTGTTTGCTGAAAGCAAGGAGGACTTGAAGCACTTACTGATGTAGATCAAAGACTACAACCTTCATTGCAGATTATACCTCAATATAAAGAAAGCAAGAATCCTCACAACTAGACCAATAAGCAATATGTTGATAAATGGAGAAAAGACTGAAGTCAAGATTTCGTTTTACTTGTATCCACAATCAACGCTCATGGAAGCAGTAGTCTAGAAATCAAACACTTCGAGAACTAAGGAAGGTGTGCTTACTGAAACTGGTATTTTTAATAGCTGCATGTGGCTGCAAAAGTTGGACAATAAATAAGGAAGACCAAAGAAGAACTGATGGCCTTTTAATATGATGTTGGCAAAGAATATTGGATATACTACGTACTTCCACAAGAACAAATAAATTTGTCTTGGAAGAAGTACAGCCAGAATGTTCCTTAGATGTGAAAATCTCATCTTATATTCTTCGGACATGTCACCAACAGGGGCCAATCTTTTGAGAAGCGTATCATGCTTGGTAAAGCAGAGGATCAGCAAAAGAAAGGAATCCCCTCAGCAAGACGAACTGACTTGTGGTTATAAGGATGATCTTAAGGCTGGCGATGACTGTGAGGATGATGCAAGACTATGCAGTGTTTCATTCTACTGTACACAGGATCTCTGTGAGTTGGAAATGACTCAGTGACACTTAACCAAATTTCACGGTAACAAAAATTTTGAGATAAAAGAAAAAACTGATGCCATTTTTCATGTAAATGAATTCATATCTTGTGCTGTTAAAATAACACTACTAAAGTGCTCAGTCATTTTTACTAAGTTCTATTACAGTACAGAAACATATATTACATCTAAAGTCTAAAAAGCAGCCAACAGCCAAAACCACATTATGTAGTTTGATATGTTAGACATTCTGATGTCGTAGTTATTAAAAGGTACAGCTGCTAACCAACAGATTGGCAGTTCCAATCTACTAGGTGCTCCTCCGAGACTGTCTGAGGTAGTTCTACTCTGTCCTATAGGGTGACTATGAGGTGGATTCAACTCGATGGCAATGAGCTTTTGTATTACCACGTTATCTTAAACACAACTTTTGTACATATAAAGTCCATATTAATACCTTGCAAAGGATCTTCCCTTAGAGACTATAAAGCCCCAATTCTAAATACTAAAATACACAGAAATAGTATGATCTTATTTCTAATTTATTTCTAAACATAAGGAGATTAATGAAATCTTAAATTGGGACCAACATTATAAAAACCGCCATGAAGCTGTTTCTAAGTGAAGTGGAATATTCCGGGAAAATGATAATCAGGAAAATTTGTATCAAGTAACATAAACAATAAAAACTGAACTTTCATTTAGTGCAGATGGATATTCAATTTTGACAGCACCATTTTTTGAAGAGACTGTTTTTACCCCAGTTTAATGTCTTAAGGCCTTTGTCGAATATCAGCTGTTCATACACTGATGATGTCATTTCTGGGGTCTCTATTCTGTTCCACTCTGTCTGTTTTTGTACCAGTACCAGGCTGTTTTGATTACTGTGGCAGTGTAATAGGTTTTAAAGTCAGGGTAGGGTGTGGCCTCCCACTGTGTTCCACTTCTTCAGTAGTGCTTTGCTTATCCAGGGTTTCTTCACTTTCCAAACAAAGTTGATTTGTTTCTCCCTGCTGGAAAAGCACTCTTCCCGCTCCAGGCTCCACCTCCCAGCCTAGGAACCAAGTCTGGCCGAGGCCTCTGCCTGGGCTTCTCCATTTCCCAGTGGATCAAGACACAAGTGTGTCTGTACAGCTACCACACGGTGGAGGGAAAAAGATAGGCTAAGGGTGCCAAGGTATATAGAGTCCTAAACTAGGCTCTCAGAACCTGGTAATTACACTTGCCAGTCCCACCAGCAGTGTGTCAAGTTCCAGCGGCAGCTAGTCAAGTCTCAGCTCTGCCTGCTGCCTAAGACAGGGGAAAAAATAATCAAAATGGTGAGTTACTTTTGGTCTGTGCAAGTTTCTGCTGGCTGAGAGTGGCGTCAGTGAAAGACAGGAGGTTTTGCGTTCAGTGGTATGAAGTCCAAATTAACAGCCATATGCTGCATCCTAGGGCTCACGAGGTGTTCAAAAGGCTCCGTTTAATTATCATTTCAGGTTTTGGTTTCCAGTGAGATTTAGGGAGATGTGTGTTTAGTCTGCCATCTTGACTCCGCCCATCTGAATTTTCATTTAATTAAATTATTTTACAACGCTTTAAAATCATCTTAGATGCTAACATATCAAATAATCTGTAACAGGTTTTCCATTTTTCCACTTTTGATTTTAATGTAACAATTCTACTGAACTGAGATTTTATACCACTAATGTATTGAAATTTTGTTTCTCAGCTATGTGAATATGTCTAGACACATGAAAGTCATTCCAGAGCTAATGGAAAGGCCAATTGTGCAATGAAGAAGTGACATTCAAGGCTTACCCACGTTGTCTGCCCATGAGTGTGATGCCATAATGGTGCCCTTTCACATGGGGACCAGGCAGGTTTGTTGTAAAAGAAAGATATTAACATGCCTTATAAAATATATTTTACATATATACAAATATATATTCATATCTTGTGTTATAGGTAAATGTTCTGGAATATTCAATATTGTAACATCATTGTTATTCAGCTCTCAAAATCAAAAATCCATGTGTCAATTCATGTCTTGGTTCTATGAATCCAAGTGTATGAAGCAAGTGCTCCACTTCCATTCAATGTGGCCAGAGGCTAAAGGTTTGAATCTGTCTTTGAAGAATCAGCAACGTGTAGAGGTTGGAGATGATTGAAGTATGATCTGGACATGACTTCATAATTAATAAATACATTTTAAAAATATTTATTAAATACATGTTATGTGTAAAATACATAATAATTTCGTTGGCATAAGAATGAATGTGATCATCTCAAACAACCTATAACTTAGTGTAGGAAATGACATGCTACAAGTCCCTCCAATACAAAGAGAAAGGTGACTAGACCTACAAAAACATGCAAAAGTGATGCCATTGTAAAGTGACGTCATTGTAAAGACATTCATGATAAGGAGTGGGCAGGGCAGAATGGAAATCAGGAAATTTTTTCCCAGAAGTTACGACCTTTGACAAAGATTCTAATACTGTGCATGGTCTTGAACAGTAGAGATGAAAAGTCTTCTAGGAAAAGAGTGAGATAAAATGAAGTATTCAGGCAAGAGTCAGGGGACATATAGAGAAAGCAGGAAATGGTTTGGTAAACAATAAGTTTAAGCAGCATTTCCCGTATTAGATTCATTAGAGCATTTGACAGTTAAAATTAGAAATGTACTTTTGGTGAGTGGTAGAATATAGCTTGGAAAGATCAAATTGTGAAGATTTTACAATTTAATTTGAAGTTCAGTTACTGTTTCTTTAATAACAACAGCTAATTATTAAATGGGTCTGAAAAAGAGGCCAAGACTAAGATAACTAGTTTTACATTGATATGAATTTATATTAAAACTCTAGGGGAGTGGTCATTGATCTCTGGGGGCAACAGATGCTAAAACTGCACAGACCCTCACCTGTATCCGCTCCACTTCAAGGAAGGTTGCTGTCTGGAAGGCTCGCTCCCACTGTGCCAGATCACATTCAAGCTCCACGGAGAAGTAGAGATCCTCCCCACACTCAGACTGCACAGTGAAGCAGTGTTTCCGCTGGTCCAGCAGGTCACTGTCCTGAGGAAAGCCTATTGTTACAGTCTGGTAACTAGCAACTTACACCACTATCTGAACAAGCCATCAGTCCATGTGAACTGATTCACAGGTGAGATTCACACTCATAAAGAAGAGACTATGACATTACTAAGCTTTGTTACAAATGGCTAAGGCAGCCAAAAACCCAAGCCTCAAAGTCCCTCACTGGTACATTTCTCCTCCATATTCACATTAAAATACATCAATAATATTGAAGTTAAAACATTTAGCTTCAGCTCTTATTAGCAATGTCACTACCTAGTCAAAGAGGAGACTGTGTTTTTTAATCTGTATGATGGGGTGATAGAAAATCTCCCTTCTTCTTTATACAGATGCCTTCTTGATAAATTTAAGTTGTGCATGTGAATGTAAACATGATTGTTTAATTTAGCAATTTTGCAAACCCTTGGAAGGATCATCAAATATTCTACACTGTAAACTAAAAAAACAAGACTTAATTGTAAACAGCATTTTTGTTGCCTTTTAAAATACATATTTACCTTACCTATTTAACTCTAGTTCTCTAAGTCAAAAAGGCTCCGACACTGGTAATCTGTTGGTCAAGCCAGAAGTTTTCAACTAAAATGATCACATATCTACAGGCATGCCAATTATAGAAACATTAAAATGTGAAAATAAAATATACTGAGAATCGATTAAATAAGATAATCCGACAAAATATGTCAGCTACATCCGTTGAAATGTATATATGCGATATAATTAAAATGGTCAAAAGGATAATTACTGGTATCTCCAATCATTTACTCAGAAACAGCTTTATAAATGTTGATAAATGAGAACTCTTTAAGCACCCAGAATGTCAGAAGTAATTTCTTATTTTGGCAAGTCCTTTGGAAATGACAATTATTTCATGAATATGACCAATTTTCCTTATTTCCTACTTGAATGCTTAAAAAGAAGTTGCTGCCAGTGTTGTGGAATAGTTAGGTGGCTTACTGCCAAGAGATGTTCAGAAAGCCAGAAGGCAGATCCACATTCCTTTTACATGTCATTGATGTCCTGTTTTAACTTACAGGGAAAAAATAAAGGTAGAAAATATAACATTTACGTGATTGCAGATAAGGGATAGGCAAATTTTAAAGTACTTTTTAGTAATTTGGAGCTTATAGTAATCTAGATATACTACGTAGATATCAAGATGTATTGACACAGTGGCTGTAACAATGAGCCCAACCATAGCAACCGTTGTGAGGATGGCACAGAACTGAGCAGTTTTTTGTTCCGTTGTGTATGGCCATTATGAGTTGGAATTGACTCATGGCAACCAACAACAGCACGATATCTAGGGAGGCTGATATAGACAGAATTTAATAAATGATCATACAAATAAAAGTGCCACTAAACCTATGGCCATTGAGTCAATTCCAGCTCAAAGCAAGACTACAGGACAGAGTAAAACTTCCCTATAGTTTCCAAGGAGTGCCTGGTGGATTTAAACTGCAACCTTTTGGTTAGTAGCCACAGCTCTTAACAACTGCGCCACCAGGGTTTCCAAACATGTCCCTACAAATTATCATGTCACGTCAGTAAGAAAAGTAAGAGTGTGCTATTGTATCACAGTAGTTTGGGAAGATGGGGAAATGTCATTCTAGGAAGTACATTTCAAACAGCGGGCTAAAAGGGGAACACAACAGAAAGGCTAAAGTAGAAGAAAGAGCGTTCCTTCCAGAGACACAGAAAAATCTACAACAAGACTGTGTTAAATGAACTCAGAAATTCCAAGAAAAGGAAGACTAAGGCTGTAACAGGAAGCTAGGTAAGTAGTTAGGGTTACCAGTTTGGTTAAATTTTTGGATTTTAAATGTCAAGCGAAACAAGTTATCAAATATTTTAGCAAATACTTGTTCTATTTTTATTAAAGATATTTTAAATTCTATATCATTCTTTTGGAAACCTTGGCAGCATAGAGATTAAGAACTACAACTGTTAGCCACAAGACTGGAAGTTTGAATCCACCGAAAATTCCTTGAAAACTCTATGGAGCATATCCACTCTGTCCTACCGGCTCACTGTGAGTTGGAATCAACTTGATGGCAAGTTTTTTATCATCCTTTTAAATTGACAATATTGGCACAAAATTTTATAACTAGACACTAAAGAATTTACAGAAGCCTTGCCATTTTTTTTTGTTAATTAAATTCACCTTAACATTCCTGGTAATATAAAAGATTAATCAATCTCATTACTAACCAGAAAATATTAATACTTTTCCATCTCATGAACTATGTGATGAAATGGGGTCTTTAAATGACCTTCACTTACTATTTTCAGTGCTCGTAGAAAACTTTTCCCCTTTGCTCTTTTAAAACTCTATTTACTCTCTTCTATTACATTATCTAATCTTTGACAAGAATTTTGTAATCAAACCTACACATATAACTTCAGGATCTGTGAATACTTGCAATCATTTATTACTGTTATTTAGATGGCACTTCTAGAGTGTAAGCTGCCCCACACGACAAACTGCTGTGGTCATATGATCTAGACTCCTCTCAAAGTTAGTGAGGGAGACAGATGGGTGAAAATAGTCAGAATCATTAAGACAGAGCTGTTTAGTTAGCCTTAAGGAAATAGAAAAAAGAACAATAAATCATCCTGAAAGCAAGCAGGGAGGAGCAAGTTCTATGCCACAAAGGTGGTAGCATCGTGAAAGACACAGAATCACAGATAAGATTAATCTCAAATAGCTAGTTAATGTGTAGAGAGATGAGACAGGAATGATACCTGACCCCAAGCCTGGAAGAGTCAGGTTATCCTGGTAAAAATTCCATACAAATGACCCTGCCACTTGAACCACAGGGAGATGTGAATCAGAGAGACGCAGGACCAACTTTGCTACGGAGAGAAGAGCGGACTGCAAGAGGTGAACCTGCTGACAACGTTGCAAGTAAGATCCGATTTAGCAGCTTATGAAAAGTGACTACTCACCAAAACATCGTAGTTTCTGACATAGAGTAGTTCTTAATTAATGTTAGATATTTCTATCATTAATGTTGACATTCATGAAACTTGCCCTCTTTACACATACCTTTGCCAGAGTGTGAGTTTTGCTCCAACAGAAACAATAACCTTCAGAAAATGTTTTCCCTTCCAAGAAAGTATCATTTAATCATAAACCAAACCAAAACAAAACATGCCCACTGCTGTTGATTCCAACTCATAGCAACTTTATAGGACAGAGTAGAACTGCCCCAAGGAGTTTCCAAGAGATCTTCAGGAAAGAGACTTTACAGGAGACAGGTAAAAATAATAAAATCGGTCTTATAAACAGAGCAGAACTGCTCCACTGAGTTTCCTAGGAGTGCCATGGCAGTTTACCACTATACCACTGGGGTTTTCATTTAATCATAGTGATAATATTAACTTACTATTCCACATTTTGGAAACACTGGTATCATAGCAGTTAAAGTACTACCACTGCCAACCAAAAGGTCAGCAGTTCAGATCTACCAGGCACTCCTTGGAAACTCTATGGGGCAGTTCTACTCTGTCCCAGAGGGTCATGATGAATCAGAACGGACTCAAAAGCAGTGGTTTTAAACATATCTTGAGCACCATTTTGGACAGAGGGTACTCTTCAGAAGCCTCCCCCATTTTGTCAGATTTATTCTAATGCCCCAGACACTTTCTGTACATCCATGACTACTTGCTGTTCTTTTTGTCATACATTTCAGATGTATAAAGACAGATTATAAGGTAACCAAATATTACAAATGTTTATTAATTACACAAACACAGACACATATGTGTATACATATATATGTATATGTATATAAAGTGTTCAGAAGTTAATCGGTGTTGTGGATCAAACTGTGTCTCTCAAAAAATTTTATTGTACTCCTAACTCTTGTATCTATAAATATGACCCTATTGGGAAATAGGAGTTTTCTTTGTTACGTTAGTGAGATCATAGTGGAGTAGGTTGGGGTCCTACAGTTAATCCTTTCTTAGTAGTATTCAGTAAAGAGTGATCAAGAAGTGGGGAAACACACACAAGAGACGATTCCATACTACAACGGAGGCAGTTACATCTGTAACCTCAGGAAGGCCAACAACTGACAGAAGCTACAGGAAAATAGAAGAGACAAAGGAAGGCACTGCCCTGAAACAGGACTTCTGGACTCCCAAACTGAGAGGAAGTATTTTTTATTCTCCAAAGCCACTTCTTTGTGTTATTTTTCTTTCCTTTCTTTCCTTATTTTTTTCACTTACCATGGTTCTAGGAAACTAAGATAATAGGTGTACCCAAACAGTATTTTTCTTATAAAAATCCCTAAAACCCAGTGCCATCTATTTAGACATTATTTTGTGCTTTGCTTAAAAATAATGTCAGAAAACTTTATCAAAAACTGATGGATTAATCCTACAAATTCAAATAACTTTTCTGTATGCATCAATAGTTTCTTCCATCCTTCACATTATAGCCTTACAGTCCAGTTCTCACAAACAGAATATGTGGCTTGTTCCTCCTTCTCCAGATGCAATCACGATTGGTCTAGTGATAGCTATTCTCTCCTCTTCTAGTTAACAGCCTCTGAGGAATTGAGGATGGGAATGAAAGAAAAATAACTAAAGTACAAGAACAAATTTTTTACCCTATTATATGTAAACTGCTTTCTAAGTCACACAAATTAGCTAATGCTTATCATCAATAGTTACATGTGAAGAGGTTTCATTTCCTTGAACTTGTAGTAAATCAAGACATTGTTTAATTATTAGCTATGAAAATCAACCAAAAATTGTGATTTTTTTTTTTTTTATGGAAAAGGAACAACTGGCCTATGGAGAACTCTTAAACTATAAGTATTTTAAAAAAAAATTAGCAGTAGTTCTAATTTTAAAAAGAGAGAAAAAGTCACACTAAAAATCAAATCTTGCCAATTTACAATGAGACTTCCAAGAATGATCAAGTCTTTCACAGTATCTATTAAATCTATTTAAAAAGATGGTTTTAGTAGTATATTTCGATACTAATTTTCATTTTTGCAAAAATATTATTCTTTTCTTGATTCAATGAATTTCAATTTTTTAGAAGTTTTGTATTACGATTAAGTGGAAGTTTACTATCCAAGTAAATTTTGCATACCTGTTTCTCTGTAACGCTATCTACTCTCCTCACCCTGTGACAGCACACTCATCTTTTTTCATTCTTTAACTTCAGTATCCACTCAACCAACACTTGTCCCTTCCTTTCCAACCTTTGCTCTCCCATCTAGAAAGAAACCAGTAGGACAGCCTCATGCATATATAGAAAACCATAAAGTGCAAACACCATATGCATCACTCTGTGTTCCCAAGTCCAGTTCATTCTTAGTCTGAAGTGTTGACTTTGGTACTGGTTTCAGGTCTGGGCTAGCAACAAGTCTAGGGATCATGTTCGCAGGGGACCCTTCAGGCCGTTAGACCATCAATTTTTGCCTTTTAATAAAGTTCTTGATCTGCACACCTCTTTTTCTCATGCTGTCTCAGGTATTCTACATTGTGTTCTCTGGCAGGGCTGTCTTTGTGGTGGCCAGGCACGATCTTGTTCATCTGATCTTGTTGTGATGTAGTCTCCCAATCATGTGGATCCTTCTGTTTCCTAAGTTCATTTTTTCACATGTCTTTCATGTTCTCAGTTGTCATCTGTTGCAGGTGGCCTGGGACTAATTGATGTTCCTCAGATGGCACCTTGCTGGCTTTCAAGATCCCAGATACTACTCACTAATATATGATGCAGAACTCTTATGAAAAGAATAGCTATGTCAATTGACCTTGATGTCCCCAGAGAATATGGTATCCAGACCACTGTCTCTGCTACTCTGTCCTTTGAAATATTCAGTTGAGTTTAGGAAACCTTTTAGCTTATAGTGTAGTCCAGTTATACTGACCTGGCTTCTGCTACACACTGCAACTTCCTTCACCTAACTGAATTCCTGTTGACTATCTAATCTAAGGAAACCCTGGTGGCATAGTGGCTAAGTGCCTCAGTGGTTAACCAAAAGGTCAGCAGTTCATATCCACTTGGAAACTCTGTGAAGCAGTTCTACTCTGTTCTATAGGGTCACTGTGAGTCAGAATCTACTCGATGGCAGTTTTTCTTTAAATCTAATCTAATTCTCTCCCTCCCTCATCACCTTTGTAGCCAGAAAAGAATATTTTCTTCTGCAAATTAGTCCTTACAATAGTGGTCTCAAACAGTATTTACCCTTTTCCAACAGTGGTGGTGACTGGGCTTAACTGGCAGCAAAGCTCAGCCTCACTGCTGAAATGATCAGTGGGCAGAATAGCCACATTTTGAGAGTCTAGCTCTGGACTTGGAGCACCTCAGCCCTTCTACTCTCTCTTTCCAAAACTCTGTCATTGATTTGGCTATTTCTCAGAGGGCAGGAGAGCTCATATGGGATATCATCTTGCTTGACTGAGAGGCAGAGTTACCCAAATGGAGGCCTTAGCAATAGATAAGCCTAGGGAGCGTTTTCCCAGCAGAAAAGCTGTGTTTAGCACAGTGTAGTCTTATGGGTGGGGCCCATCAGCATATGACAGCAGGACAGCAGTCTTTCTGTACTTTGAACTAGATCACAGCATCTGGGGATGGATATAGATGTGCCTCCATTGCCAGCTGAAAAGAGAGGCTTGCACACTTGGCAGCCTAACTGTTTTAGGAAGTGTCAGATAGCTTTTACCTTTCAAAATAAGACTACTTAGAAAAATAATGGTGGTGCAGCCTGATTGCATCTCTTCCAACCTTCACTGACCCACAACATAGGGCCAGCTGACAGACTCCCAGTGACTCCATAAGTAAGGGTGTATCTTTGTCAACCAGGAGGTGGAAACTGCTACCCCAGAGATTCCACTGGGCACAGTCTCTAGAGTACATAGAGGTGACTGGTGATCAACTTCTGCTTCAGGTTCTATTAAGGTGACACCAGAGAAACTAAACAACCTCCATATGCCCAGAAAGCAACACACCTTGGTCAGACACTTAAATATAAATCCACCCATGGCTCCAGAAGGCTCCCAAAAGAACCAAAGAACTTCCCATATGAAGAAGCCTTTCTGAAACTTTCAGAGGTCAAGCACAAAAGAATTATATAGAGAGCTCTCCTAGACATTATACAAAATTCACCAGAGCAGAATGAAAACTTAAGCAAGCTGTCCAAACTGATGGAACACCAGCATTCTGAAATCCAACACATCAATAACAAAATAAAAGAATTAGAAAACACAATTCAAAGCCAACAGAACAAAATTGAATAAATGGAAAATAGACTTCCAGACTTGGAAGACAGAACTACTGACACCAGCCTTTATGGGGAGAAATCAGAGAAAAGACACAAGAAAAATGAAGATGCATTAAGAAACATGTGGAACTCTGTCAAGAGGAACAATCTATGATTAATTGGAGGTCCTGAACAAGAAGGGTCTCCTGAAAACACAGAGAGTATTGTCACTGATTGCTGACAGAAAACTTCCCTGAAATTATGAAAGAGGAGAACATAGATATCCAAGATGTGCAATGAATACCACACAATGTAGACCCCAAAAGAAAGACTCCAAGGCATATTATAAACAAGCTTAGAAAAATGAAACACAAGCAGAAACTCTTAAAGGCAGTGAGACTCAAAGCAAAGCTAACAATCAGAGGGAAGCTCTGTAGGCTTCTGTCTGATGTCTTGGCAAAACCCATGCTGGCACAGAGGCAGTGGGATGGCACATTTAAAGTCTTGAAGGAGAAAACCTTCCAGCTGAGAATTACATATCTTATAAGACCGTCTTTCAAATAGGAAAATGAAATTGAGACATTTGCAGATAAACAGAAATCCACAGATTTTGTAACAACCAAACCAAAGCTATAAGAAATACTGAAAGAAGCTCTTGGCTTAGAAGAATAAAACCGTTAACTCTATATATTAGGAGAGAATACAGGACACATTATCCAGAAACCTACTCAGGGCAGGCACAAAACCCAACCAAAGCTATAATATTAAAAGAAGTGATCCAGTGATCACATCATGAAAACTATAACGCCATCACCTTAAAAAGAAGGCTATACTACAGTAGTCATATTCCTTCCAGATGGAGAGGAAGTTACTAAGATATGTAGAAGTTAGAATTGGGTTTAAACATAGATTATTAAGGGGGATTACAGGGGTGGCTGCAAAGCGCAATAAAGATGTGACATATTAAAACAAGGAACGCAACACAGGAATGTCAACAAACACAAACGAACACTGAAAAGGGTGAAAAATCAATCCATGAAAAAGAATGGCTCAGAACAGAATAGTAAAAGCAACAAAGAAAATACCAACAAAAAAATAAATACATCAAAAGGATGGCACTGAATACATACATATCAGTAATTACAGTGAGTGTGAATGGACTGAACACTCCAGTAAAGAGACAACAAGTGACATCTTGGATTAAAAGACACGATCTGTACATACGTTGCTTACAAGAAACTGACCTTGGACTTAAAGATGTGAACAAACTCAAAATTAAAAGATGGGATAACATATGCCAAGCTAATAATATACAAAGAAGAGCAGGTATGGCAATACTAATCTCAGATAAAATAGATTTAATGTAAAATCCACCATCGTGGACAAGGATGGACACTATTTATTGCTTTAAGGGTCAATGCACAAGCAGGACTTAACAATATTAAATATTTATGCACCCAGTAATAGAGCATCTAAATACTTCAAAGAAACACTGATTACATTCAAAATGAGTAGATTATTCCACAATTATAGGGGGAGGCTTTGACACTCTGTTTTCAGTATTGGACAGATCTTCTAGAATAAAAGATGAATAAAGACACAGAAGATCCTATTGCAACACTTAAACAACCAGACCTCATCAACATATAGAGAGCATTCTGTCCCTCAGTAGATAACTACACCTTCTTCTCCAGTGCACATGGAACATTTTCCAGAATAGACCATGTGTTAGCACACAAAGCAAATCTCAACAAAATCCAAACAACTGAATTATTACGAAGCATCTTCTGAGACCACAAAGCCATAAAAGTTGAAATCAATAGCAGAAAATACATAGATAGAAACTGGAACTCACGGAAATTTAACATTTTCCTCAAAAAGCCATGGATTATAGAAGAAATCAAGGATGAAACAAAGAAATTTATGGATTCAAATGAGAATGAAAACTCATCCTACCAGAATATATGGTATGGAGCCAAAGCAGTGCTCAGAAGTCAGTTTATCTCTGTAAATGCACAAATCTGGAAGGAAGAAAGAACCCAAAACAAAAAATTAACCCTACTGTTTGAAGAAGTAGAAAGAGAGCAACAGAGGAACCCCTCAGGCACCAGAAGAAAGCATATCATAAATATTAGAGCAAAATGAATTAGAGAATAAAAGAACAACTCAAAAAATGGATAAGACCAAAAGCTGTTTTTTTGACAAGATCAACAAAACTGACAAACCACTGGCTACCCTTACTAAAGAAAAACATGAGAGGAAACAAATAACCTAGGTAAGAAATGAGATGGGAGAGGTCACAACAGATCCAACAGAAATCAAAAATATCATAATAGACTACTATGAAAGACTGTACTTTAATGGATTTGTAAAACTAGAGGAAATGGACAAATTCCTAGATTCATATCACCTACCAAATGATCACAAGGTGAAACAGAACAACTTAATAAACCCATCACAAAGGAAGAGATTGAATAAATCATCCACAAACTACCAAAGACAAAAAACCCAGGCCCAGATAGCTTCACCACAGAATTCTACCAAGGTTTTAGAGAGGAGTTAACTCCAATACTACTAAGATTATTTCACAGCATAGAAAGAGATGGAATACTCCCAAATTCATTCTATAAAGCCAGCATAACCCTAATACCAAAGCCAGCGAAAGATCTAACAGTAAAGGAGAACTAGAGACCAATATCACTTACGAATCGAGATGCAAAAATCTTCACCAAAATCTTTGCCAAGAGAATTCAACAACATATCAAAAAAAAAATAATAATAATTCATCACGACCAATTTGGATTCATACCAGAGAAGCAAAGCTGGCTCAACATCAGAAAAACAAGTAATGTGATGAACCACATAAATAACACAGAAGAAGTGGCTGATTTTGTCAATTGATGCAGAAACGACATTTGATAAAGTCCAATACCCATTCATGCTAAAAACCCTCAGCAAAATAGGAATAGAAGGCAAATTCCACAACGCAATAAGGACCATTTATACAAAGACAACCACCTACATCATCCTAAATGGAGAGAGACTGAAACAATTCTCCCTGAGGATGGGAACAAGACAAGGATGCCCACTCTCACCTCTCCTGTTTAACATTGTACTAGAAGTTCTGGCCAGAGCAATCAGACAAAGAAATAAAGGGCATCCACATCGACAAAGAAGTAAAAATCTCCCTGCTTGCAGATAATATGGTTGTATATGCAGAAAATCCTAAATAATTAAGTAAACTACTCAAACTGATAGAAGAGTTCAGCAACGTATCAGGAAATCAGCAGGATTCTTTTATACCAACAAAGAGAACATCAAAGAAGAGTTCACCAAATCAATACCATTTACTATAGCCCACAAGAAGATAACACACCTAAGAATAAGTCTAACTAGAGAAATAAGGGACCTACACAAAGAGTCCTAGAAGAGCTTAATGCAAGAAACTAACAGAGACTTACATAAATGGAATAACCTACCCTGACCATGGATTGGAAGACTTAACATTGTGAAAATGTCTATTTTACTCAAAGTGATCTATATACACAATGCAATCCCAATACAAATATCAGTGACATTTTTAATGAGATGGAAAAACAAATCACCAACTTTGTTTTGAGGGAAGAAACCCTGGATAAATAAGGCAGTACTGAAGAAGAGGAATGCACTGGGAGACCTCTCACTACCTGACTTTACAACCTACTACAGTGCCACGGTAGTCAAAACAGCCTGGTACTGGTACATATAGACCAAGAGAACAGAGCTGAGACCCCAGAGATGCCACCATCTTCTAGGAGCAGCTGATATTTCACAAAAGCCCCAAGATTTTAAACCTGAGTAAAAACAGTCTCTTTAATAAATAGTGCTGGCAAAACTGGATATCCATCTACAAAAAATTGAAACAAGACCCGTACCTCACACCTTATACAAAAACCGACTCAAATTGGATAAAAGACCTAAGTATCAAATCTGAAACAATAAAGCTCATCCAAGAAAAACTAGGATCAGCAATGGAAGTTTTAATACAAAACATAGATGGACTTCAAAACCTGACAAAGCATGATAAACAAAAAAGAAAATAGATAAACGGAAACTACTAAGAATCAAACACTTTTGCTCATCCAAAGACTTTATCAAAAGAGTTAAAAGACCACCTAAAGAAGGAGGAAAAATATTTGGTAACTATATGTCAGACTGACATCTGATCTCCATACTCTACAAGGTACTACAAAATATCAACAAGAAAAGGATAAGTAATCCAATTAAGAGATGGGCGACAGAGATGGACAGACACTTCTTTAAAGAGGACATCCAGGCAGCCAAAAGACACATGTGGAAATGCTCATGATCATTAGCTATTAAACAAACTCAAATCAAAGCTATGATGAGATATCATCTCACACCAACAAGGTTGGCTGTGATCCAAAAAACACAAGACAAGAAATGCTGGAGAGGCTGTGGAGAAACTGGAACTCTCCTGCACTGCTAGTGGAAATGCAAAATGGTACAACCTCTTTGGAAAGCAATTTTGAGCTTCATTAAAAACCTGCAAATAGATACACCATTTCACCCAGTAAATCCTACTGCGTGGAATATATCCTACAGAAGCAAAGACATTCACATGAACAGATACAGGCACATGAATGTTTATTGTAGTCTAGTCCACAGTAGCAAAAAGATGGAATCAACCCAGATGCCCAACAACAGCTGAATGGATAAATAAACCATGGCATATATACTCAATCGAATACTATGCAATGATGAACAAGAATGATGATTTTAGGAAGCATCTCTTAACTTGGTTTCAATTGGAAGACATTATGTTGAGTGAAATTAGTCAGCTGCACAAGGACAAATATTGTATGAGACTCCTACGATAAGGACTTAAAAATAGACTCATGTGCAGAAGAAAAGAGTCTTTGATGGTTGCAAAGGAGGGTAGGGAGAGGGTTGGTTAGATAGTTGATAGAAACTTGGTTGGGTGACACAGCACACATTAGAAAGAAGATCAATTTAACTGGACTTCAGCATAACCTGAAAAGTCTTCCGATCTTAACCCAACTTGACAAGGACAGAGTATCGGGGGTGGGGGCCTGGGAACCATGCTCTCAGGGGACATCAAGATCAGCTGGCATAACTAGCTTTTTGCTAATAAAGTCTTCCACACCCATATTGGTGAGTGGGGTCTAGGGCCTTAGAAACTAGCAAGCTGCCCACAGAGGTACACTAAATGGTCCCAACTCAGCAGGAACAGATGATCACCAAGAACAAAAGTGACATGGGGGTAAGAGATCCCAGAGGACAGGAAGACCCATGTGAATGGGTGACTGCAACATGTGACCGGAAGAACCAGATGATGCTTGGCCACCTCCACTGACAACCGTGATGAGGATCACAAAGTTCAGTCCCAGTGGCAATACGAGAATAAGAAGGGGTGCACCCTGAGGACTCCACTAAAAGACCTCAACTGATGGTCCAAAGGCCTCGGGATTTCTCTAGAAGCATAGCCCCTAGACCTGATGTTGCCCCTGATCATAAGTCGTTACTGAAGTCAACTCCTCAGACTGGAATGTATTGGACTTGGCAACAGAGTGGTCATGTTGTGTGTGCACTTCATGGTCCTATGCATCTATAGGATGTTGTCCTACTGGTCTGTTACTAGAGGAGAGTGGAAAGGGTGGAGAGGAGGGGACAGGAGTTTGTGAAGAGAATATGACTTGTATAGAACAGCAAGGAGTATGCTGTCACCAAGCAAGGAGAGCATTAAGAGGTGCACATAGGGGGGCATGCAAATTTAAACTGGATTGTATACTTTCACTCAATCACAATAAACAAATAAGGAAAATTATTCTTGATGTTAATATGCAGTGAGTTTTGACAGAAAATGAAAATGTTGGTTGTATTTCCACTATTATGTTTTGGAAAAGAAAAATGCAAATGTAACTAAAAAGATTATAAATCTAATTTTGTACATTATGTAAAGAAGAGGATGTTTGTGAATTATTCAGCACATATAGCCAATGTAGTCAGATTATTTCTTTTAAATTACATTAAATGGACAATTACATAATGTCTGACCCAGTAGGGTTTACAAGTGATGGCAGGTGGATTCGAACTACAGATCTTTTGATTAGCAGCTGAGCTTTTAACAACTGAATTACTAGGGCAATAGCAAAGTGATTAATGTATAATAATTCTCCACAATATCATTGGACACCATTAACAATAACTATTAGTAAAACACTGAATCAGGTCTGACTCCATACCCAGTACATGAATGCACATGTACACACTTGCGTGCGCACACACACACACACACCTGTCTCTATAAACAGTGTAATATTGCTAAGATAGTGTCATGGATTGATTTGTGTTACCCAAAAAACATTCTTATAAATTTGGCTGGGCCAGGATTCCTGGATTTGTGGGATGTTTCTGTGTTTTGGAAATCCTGCTTTTATGATGTTAACAAGGGTGGATGTGTGGCGGTTGTGTTGCTGGAGCAGGATCAAGTAAAATTGTTTTGTGCCTTGAAGCAATTTCTTAAGCTATAGAGGAAAGAAGCTAGTCAATAAATCTGGGGACCTCATACCGCTAAGAAACTGCACCAGAAGCTGACCTTGTCCTTTGGAAAGGACTAGGGTCCCTGTGCTTCCGGTTCTGGAGAAGAGTGATAGCAGGGACCTTCCTCCAGAGCCAGCAGAACAAGCCTTCCCTTCAGGGCGACACCTTGAATTTGGACTTTAAGCAAACTAGTGACAAATAAAATTTGTCTTTTTAAAGCTATCCACCTGTGGTATTTTTGTTAGAAGAGCACTAGGAGACTAACACAGGCAGAATGCAGGAAATACACAGCTGAATCAGGAAGGCTCCATTTTCGAGCAAAATTATCTAACTATTCACATTCAAGGGGAAAAATGTTTGCCACAACTTCACATTATACAGACAAATCAAATTCTTCTGTCATCTTCCAGAGATTTCATGTGTGCTCCGAATATCTGCACCACACAGGAATGTGAATGTCGTCCTAAATTGAATACAACTGCCTAAATACTAACCTTGATTTTAAAGATGTTGACTTAGTTATTCCTATCGATAGTGATAGCCTTCATTTGAAGACCATCATATGTACTTTGAAATGTTTTTACAGTTACCATCACATTCAATTTTCCTTCTATAGTTGAGAAAAATTAAAGCTTAGAAAGGTCAAATGACTGAAGTCCACATAGAGAAGGTTCAGCATTTCTAAAACATATGTACAAAATATGATCTTAAAAAGAAATCTAACCACCATCCTTGGATTTTGTTTGCTTTAGCTTGCATATCCTAAGACATAAATTCTTCGATTCAGGATTTTGTGTACCAAGTCACATAAATAAGACAGATATGTGATAAATTCCTGCATATCTCTGGGAGCTAGCAAAAATAGTGATTTAAAATAGTTGAGTTAATCCTGGTAGTGTCTTTTATGATTCAGGAGCAATTTCACTAACTGATTTCTTGGGGCCACAGTAAAGGATTTGATATGCAAGGGAAACACTGAATCCAACCAACTTCCTGTTCTTTCAACATGCCAAGTTTATAGTATTTCTGACAATTATTTTGTTTAAATTCATTCTCACATAATAAAAGCCTGTGGGCTTTATTGCCTTAATATGTGTTAGAATTATCTTTTACAGGCTTAAGTTATTACTTTAAAATAATGAAGAGTTTGAGTAAAGTCAAATAGAATCCTCATTTTTTGTAATTTGAGACATTATTTTCTGTATGTTTTTGAGGGGAGAAATGCTATTTTTATATGAAAATCTTTAAAAAAGTAGATGGAGTGTAAACAGTATGATTATCAAAAGAAACCTTATCACTATATTTTATTTGCATTATAATTTCTTATTTAATATACTTAAACCAGTGTTATTATTTTGATGGATTTCATAAAGAATTTTCCCTAAGACATTATCATTGAAACAAAGTTTTTCTGTCATAAATTGGTAAGTAAATTAGAAATGCAAATGAATGAGATACACAAAATAATAAAATTAATATTCTATAATATATTAACAGTGTTAACTTTCAAAATTGCCTATTGAGATTAATGGCTTGAATTAATAATTACAGGATTCATCCTTTGGATTTCAATTCTAATAATTTATTTTAAAGAAAAAACAAATAATAAAAAAATACAATCCCCATAGGAAGGGCAGATGATTTTCTAGAGAAATAGTTTCATAGCGAGAAAAAATGAGTACTGTACATGTGTACATCACAGGGTCATAACTATCAGGGGATGTGGCTCACAAATTTGTCTGCCTTCAAGAAAAGGTATAGTCAGCCCCACATCTAAATGTCTCCAGATGCAATTGTATTTTTATCTTCTATTACTCAATATTTGAAGATTCTTCATCAATTTTCTGTTGTTTGTTTTTGAAAACAGCCATTTACACTATTTTCTTTTTTTTATGCTTTGTTTTTACCTTCCTCAGTGGTGATTAAAAACAAGTGGCTACCACTCTTTAAAAATTAATCTTTGTGTCCTTGAAGATAAGTATCCATTTTTCATCTTTTATAAAACCAAACAGGGAAAATGATTATACTTTTCCTGCTAGACACCATGTTCGCTAATTATCTAAGTAGGTCTCTGCTGCAAACTTTTCCCCTTATCTCTGGTTCTGCACATAGTAAAAGACATAAATAAATTACTCAGAGTAGCAAATGTAGATCTGAGCACCATCACACATAAGGGGAATTACTTGTGTCACTTCCAAATTGCACTTGTTTGTATATATGTTAATGGCATACCTGGAAAGATATAAGAAATTCAGACAGACTATCATCAAAAATTGTATCTGGCTAATAAAATCACTCATAAAATGCATTTAATTAATTCTTCACATTTTGTCAAATGGAGGGAAGATTTGGGCCAAACTGCCAATTAGTGCTCATTAATATATAGTAGGGGAACTTCAGATTATGATGACTTTACTTTCAAAAATCTGACGTATGGATCACAGTGGTCAGATCCTCAGCCAGTCATGGGGATTACATTGGACAGAACAGTGTTAGTTCCATTGTGCATAAAGTTGTCATGAGTTGGGGCTGATTCAACAGCAGCTAACAATAGCATAGATAGTATGATCTTTAGCCTAATGTCTAAGTCTTCTTCTAAAGAACAACTCAAGTTTAAAAGGAGAGTCATTTCTATCCCTATCCTATTAAAGAGAAAAAAAAGCCATTACTACTGAGTCGATTCTAACTCATAGCCACTCTGTAGGACAGAGTAGAACTGCTGAACAGATTTTCCAGGGAGAGTCTGTTGACTTCAAACTGCTAAACTTTTGGCTAGCAGCTGTAGCACTTAACCACAATGCCACCAGGGTTTTGTTTGTCTCATCATAACTTCTTTTAAGCAAATTCAATAACTTTTAGCTGTAGAAACATTTAGAGAAAAGTTAAAAAGTGAATGTACCCACAATGACCTCACAAAATATCTTACTCTTGGCGAATGTTAATAACCATTGTAAGTATTCGTTTGGCATTCAATACAAAAAATATTGCATGCCTGCTATACCCCACACACTGTTTCCAGTGTGTAGATACATCACTGAGTAAAACAGATGAAAGGCTTGCCTCATGGGACTTTATTTTGAGTGAAAAAGAGGTAAACTTGAGGCAAACCAGAAAACACACAATCATAGCATATCAGATGGTGACAAAGACACTTAAAACAGTTTTGTAGTGCTAGCTTTGGGAATATTGTCCTTCATAAAGGATAGTCAGTGAAGCCCATCATTGTTTTATGTGCGGCATGAAGTAATGTCGTGAACCATGTAAGATTTGGGGAAAGACAACAACAAGACCAAAGAACCTGGGCTGGAAGTTACTGAAATACCAGAGCCAAATTGCAGTTAGTAGGTTAGAGGAGAAAGGACCAGGGATAAGGAGCTGGACTGGCAGATATTTAATAGGAAGCTTTGGGGGAAAAAAAAAAATTGGTCAAATTGAAAGCTAATAAAGGTTAAGAATTAAAGCAGAAAACTCTCTTCCATATTGTAGAATAGAAAAGTGAGAGGTAGCGAAGCAGATATACTTTGCTGATGGATCCAATAAGGAATGTGAGGAAAAGGTGCCTCCAACATATTTGACTGGAGGAATTGGAAAGAATGGTCACCAAGTAAGTTGGGTGTGTGGATGTGAAAGGTCATGTTAGGGTTAATGTTTCACAGATTAGAGACATGTAAAAGCATAAATGCATTTCTTTGAAATGCAGGGAATAGAACTGAATGCAATTGTAATCACTAGTACGTAAATGGCATTTAAAATAACAAAATTGACAATTGGTTGAGAATACCTAAGAAGTGAGTTCAGTACAGGACTGTTAGTGTCACTGGTCATTCTGGGTAACTTTTCAAGCTTCTCTCATTTTTCTATGCAACAGTACAAATGACAAACATCAAAATGCATTTTATCACTAAATTTTCTTTTACATATCCAAAAGTTGCATTATTTCCAATTTCTTACTATTTCTGTTAAAAAAAAATGGGTCACATGTTAATTATATATAAAACATATAAGTAATATAAATAATATATAATTGTATATACCAATCTATTGACAGCAAGATGCTTCCAACTCATAGTGACCATATGGGATGGAAGGATGGAATATAGTGGCCTCATAGAATTTCCAAGGAATAGCTGGTGGATTTAAACTGCTGACCTTTTTGTTGACAATGGAGCTTTAAACCACTGACACCCTAGGGCTATATAATTTAAAACTGCACATGATACTAAGATAGATAGATGTACATAGATTGTGAAGTAACTCCCCAGAAGTCTGGGAAATGCTCTAAGACTTCTGGGTGTCTTATTGTTAAACATGTCCTTGCAAATCAATCTCATTAATCCCTCAAGAGTGTCTTTTATTTTCCAAAGGATCTTGTTTATTTTGATGGTAGTTTCTTTGTCCATGATCAGTTTCTCTAAGATTTTATGTATTCCATGTGCCTTGCTCTTCTGTACTACTATATAACCTTCAAAAAGGAACTGTACATTCTTTTATAAGATTGTAACTGACATATAAGCAAAAAAAAATACTTTGTGATAGAACAGTTTCTCTAGAACTGACTGCCCATTTGCAAATGTCTCTTTTTCTCCCTCTTAATAGTTTATTTCCTTGCCAGTCTTATTACTTTACGCATTTATGTATTATAGCTATAGGAAATATATTTTAGCTGTATAATTTTGTTGAAAAAATAGAGATTATGAAAATAATTGAGCATATACAATACAGAGCTATGGTTTATATTTTAAATAAAATATCAATTTTTCTGTTTGTTTGAAATTCTTCAATTTCTGAAATTTCAGTAACAGTATACTAGATAACATTCATCCTATCATTGTGTGGTATGTTTCCACAACAATCAAATGAAACCATAAGCCCTTTGTAACTACACTAGTAAGTAAACATAAAGCTCAGACTTCTGTAAGTAAATATAAACATTCTGTAAGTAAACATAAGCACAGAGGTATTTTTTTCTGCCCAACATAAATATTTATTTTTGCACTCAAATCAAACAATTTCTGATTCAGCATCTATAACTGATCTGACATAAATTTTTCTATTAGCTCTTAAATTAGCAGATTGATTAAAATATTTTCCCATGCCAATTTGCCTTTTATTTAGATAATTATGACTTTAGTTTGTTTGAAAGCATTTCTCCAGAGTTACTAAAAAAAGAATGAATTCTACATATTTATTCATTTTGATTATGGTTGACTAGCTCTGTCCTCTCTTTGCAATCATTCAAGAAGCCTGTCTACTGCAGGTTCTGCACTCTTCTAGCACTGAGATAAGCTGACTTGAGAACACAAGCTGGCCTTGGTCTCACATTTGTCCTATGTTACAGCTCAGATAATCCCAATGTCATGACAGCAGTAGGGGGCATCACTTGAGGACCAAGGGTTGAGGGCTAGTGAACAAAGGAAGAAGGGAAGGTGTAGTGGAGGGCACTGGCAGAAGAGCTGCAAGAGCACTTTGAATAGGGTTTTGTTTGTTACACTTGGCCTTCTTTGGATTATGTGTTGTTCATGGCTGCCATCAAGACGGCCACTGATTCACGGCAAACTCATGCACAATGAGATTGAATTTTTCTGAAACAAAGAGTTTTCACTGGCTGATTTTCAGAAACATATCACAAGCCATTCCAGCCCTTCTTAGTCTGGAAGCTTTCCTGAAACCTGTTCAGCATTATTGCAACTCTCACTCTTCCACTGCCAGATGAGTGGTGGCTGCACATGACCTGCGTTAGCCAGAAATGAAACTGGGGTCTGCTGTACCAAGGCAAGAATTATACCACTGCTTTCCCAATTTTGCGTCAGTTAGCACAAATTTTCTAAAAAAAAAAATCTGAAAATTGTACCTTACCACAATATTTCATGGCCTAATTCTAATAATTACGTTTGTTCTGTTTTATTTTGTTATTGTTTAGAATATATGCAAGAGAACATATACCAATTCAAAAATTTCTACATGTACAATTCAGTAACACTGATTACATTCTTTAAGTTGTACAGACATTCTCACTTGCTTTTTCCAAGATGTTCTTACCCATTAACATATACTCACTGTACCCTGATATTTTTATTTAAACTTTTGAGTCATTGTCAGTTTGATCCCACAGAGACAGATCTTAAAAGAGCACAGTGCTCAAAGTAGATATTCTTTATCATTTCATCTAACCTATTGTATAGTTTTATGTAAACTTTGGAGGGCATTTTTGGTTTAAGGTTTGAAAGTTATCTCAGTTTCAGGGTTTATCCACTTCCCATGGCTCCAGAAAATCTGTATTCAATGATATTCTATTATTTTTAATGCTTTTATATAAGTCATATAATGCTACACTGTATATATGACTTATTGCAGATTCACACACCTGTGTCTAGGAGTAAAGATGCGAAAGCACACAAAATCTGAACCAAATCCACTGCTACTGAGTTGATTCTGACTCATAGCAATCTTACAGGACAGAGTAGAACTGCGCCATAGAGTTTCCAAGGAGCTCCTGGCAGATTTGAACTGCTGAACTTCTGGTTAGAAGACACAGCCCTTGACCACTATGCCACCAAGGTTTCCAAAAGCCAATAAAGAGTATATTAAACAATCTAAGATTGTGGGTAAGATGAGCAAATGCTGTATGAGAACATCAACAGCAGAAGGGTATTTGACTTTCTCTTTATGAATTTTTATATTAAAGTCTTAAATATAGATTTGCCTGCTGCCAACAATTTATTTTTTAAAGCAGCTGTATACACTTCATATTCATTTTTCCAAAGGTATGTAGGGTAAGCAGAGAGATGAGTGTCTCTAGGCAACGAAAATGACAGCGGCAAACAGCATCCTCCAAGGCCTTCTCATAGTTGAGGGCTGTGGAGAAAGAGCAGCACCTGGGAGCCAACAGACTCCAGCCCATACACATCTCTGCAGCCAACCATGAAACAAACAGCCCAGGAAATGCATTTAGGCTACAGCGCCAAAATAGAGAGGTTTACAGACTTCCACATGGGATACAGCGATGGAGAAATAACATTAAATAAATGAGCCTCATCTCTTGTCTTGAGACACTCTCAATTTTGCCTTCTGTAGTGTGAAGCAAGGATGTAGATACTAAGTCTCACATACTTTGGACAGGTTGTCAGGAGTGATCAGTCCCTGGAGAAGGACATCACACTTAGCGAAGTAGAGGGGCAGGCCACCCCAAAAAGAAGCCCTTCAGTGAGATGGATTGACACAGTGGCTGCAATAATGCACTTAAACACACCACCAACTGTGAGGATGGCCTAAGACCAGGCAGTGTGTCACTCTGCTGTACACAGTGTCGCTATGAGTCTGAACTGACTGGATGGCATGCCTAGTAACAGCTATACCGTATGTGAGGGTGTAATGGAAGTTATCTCATATCTAAAGAAAAGTAACTCTCAAGAGTTAGAAAAGTATTCAAATACCAGCTCACCATCCAAGAAATGACTCTATTCTCCTAATATCAAAGCTTGTTCAAAAGACTCTCATCTCTTGCCTGTGAGATAGAAGGCATAACATCTCACATAGTTACTTGTACCAAAACTCATTATGTCTTTACAATTTGAGAAAAGTCCCATAAATCACAAAAATTTGTGTAGGGACAAAAATGTGTAAGTTAAAAATATATATATGCCTTGGTGTGCACATGAAGGCATTATCTGATGCCACTTTGTGTCACATACCTTTCAAGAGTAATTTAAACATAAAAATTGCAAGTATTTTTATATATGTCAAGTACATCATTCTAAGCACATTTATTCATATAATGAATCCTATATGGTTATCACAATTATACTTCCTGATTTAAAGATGAGTGCTCTGACAGGATAATTAAGTACTTTACCTAATGATTCATTAAATAGTTTCCTTTAAATCTACTGGCTGTTATTCAAAGCAAATAAAATATTAGAGGAAAGTGAGTATGTTAAATTGTAATGCCAAGTAAAATTGGATATTATTCCATATTTTGAAGAAAAAATATACTAAAACATTAGCTATTATTTCTGAAATAATATAACTGCTGCATTCAAAATATAAGCCTAGTCCTAACACACACACACACACACACACTTGTGTTTATATATCTGTTTGTATTTTTACATTCTATAGCTATTTATTATTTCATCCTTGGAAATTAAGACACTCCTTAAAGTTATATAATTTCTCTCTAAATTACTATTGGACATGATTTTTATCAACATTTATTATTTATTTTTCAACTTTGGAAAAGTTGATTTGACAAAAGCCTACTGGGGGTGTTCACAATCCCAAAGGCAAAAATTAAATGCTCCTAGTTGACAATTTAAAAAATTGTATGTTCATTGAAAAATATTTCAGATATTTCAAAGGTTAGCCTAAGACTCTTTTTTCATTACATATGAAAGATAATTTTACAGCTGCTAAGCTGAAGAGTGAGAGCATGATGGTGCAGTGAACAAGAGATTGTCTGCTAGTTAAAAGGCCAGCAGTTCAAATCCACCAAGACACTCTTTAGAAATGCTGAGAAGCAGTTCTACTCTGTCCTATAGAGTCACTATGAGTCAGAATTAAGTAAGCTGACTGGCTTGGTTTTTGCTTTTATGCTGAAAGTGAAGAACAAAAAAACTAAGTCTTACTACGTTATTGAAATTTAGTTACTCATGTTTACGTATCCATTGAAAAACCTAAAACATTTATAGAAAAAGATGGGGAAAAACTAAATATCATCAGTCAGAATAAGGCCATAGTAAGTTGTAGAATGGACCACTAATTACTCATATACAAGCTTAAATTGAAGCTGAAGAAAATCAAAACAAGTTGACAAGAAACTGAAATACAACTTCAAGTATACAAGGACTGACAAGTAAGTTCACAAACTCATCCTAGAAAAAGACCTACGTACCTCTTTACTGAATATCACTGTGGCCACCTGGAAAGTACTCCCCTTGGGAAGCTATGCACCAATGCCAGTGCCTAGTCCACCCCTCAAAGTGATTTTGGAACCCCTTTTCTGGAGTAGCCGTCAGAACTGTCATCCCATTACCCTTGATGCCCTGAAGGGCACCAAAATATCTTCCTTTTCAATTTTTCCTTTATCTTTGGTTATGGAAAAATGTTACTGGGGGCCAGATTAGGTGAGTAGGAAGGATGTTTCAATACAGTTATTCATTTATTGGTAAAAACTCCCTCACAGACCACTATACAATTCAGTTCACAGACTTGCCACCATGCCATCGTGCACAATGGTCATTCCAGAAAAGAGTTCCAAAATTGCTTTGAAGATTGGACTAGGGACTGGAATGGTACATAGCTTCTTAAGGGGAGTACTCCAAAGGTGACAATAATAATAATCAGCAATAAGATAAGTAGCACTTAGAACAATTAAGTTCTAGTACTTCATTGTTGGACCGTTTATCCCACCCCAATTTGGGAACCATCTCAAGAACAGATTTGATGCATTGTATGCTAATGCCCATATAGACCAAAATGGATGTCAGAAGAGACTCTGAAACTTGTTGTTTCAGGTAGAGTAGCTAAAGAGAATAGAATGATGAAGTAAAAGATCTAAAGAGGATATTTTAAAGGATGCCTCAACAAGAGAAAATAAAATATTATAATGAAACATGCAAACAACTGGAGTGAGAAAACCATGAAGAGAGAATATGATCAGTCTTTCTCAAGCTGAAAGAACTGAAGAAAAATTTCAAGAATCAAGTTGCAGTTTTGAAAGATTTATAGACAAAATATTCAACAATGTAGGAAGGCTCAAAAGAAGATGGAAGAAATACACAGTCACTGTAACAAAAAAAGTTGATCATTATACAGCAATTTCAGGCGTTAGCTTATACTCAAGACTGATGACAATGAAGAAATTATTCTAAGCAGCACTGAAGTCAGTGATGAAAAGCAATGCTCCACAAATCAGTGGAATATTAATTGACATGTTTCAACAACTGGATGCATTGCTGGATGGGCTCACTCGACTATGCCAGGAAATTTGGAAGATGTAGCTATCTGGCCAACTGACTGGAAGAGATATATATTCATGCCCATTGCAAAGAAGAGGGATCCATCAGAATGTGGAAACTATCATTAATAAATAAAAGAAAGTCACTAGTAAATAAAATATCATTAATGCTACAGGCAAGTAAATTTTATGAAGATACCTAAAAACAGTTGCAGAAGTATACTGACAGAGAACTGCCAGAAATGTATTCTGGATTGACAAGAAAACATGAAATCAAGGATATCGCTGCTAGTACCCTGTGGATCTTGTCTGAAAGCACAGAATACTGGAGAGATGTTTACCTAGATTTTATTGCCTATGCAAAGATATTCAACTGTGTAGATCATAGCAAATAATGCATAACATGGAAAAGCATGGGAATTCCAGAATATATAACCCTGCTTATGAAGTATTTGTGCATAGACCAAAAGGCAATAGTTTGAAAAGAACAAGGGGATACTCTATGCTGTAAAATCAGAACAGGTGAATCAGAGTTGTATCTTTCACTGTACTAATTAAACCTATGTTATGAGAAAGTAATCTGAGAGCCTATATTATATGAGAAATAGGGTTGCATCAGTTTGTTGGAAGACTTATTAACAACCTGAGACATGCAGACGACACGAACTTGCTTGCCGAGGGTGAAGATTTAAAGCACTTGCTGAAGATCAAAAGCTATAGTGTTCAGTATGGCTTACAATCCAAAATAAAGAGAACTAAAATCCTTATAACTGGACCACTAAACAACATCATTATAAATGGAAAGAACAATGAATTTGTCGACAATTTCATTTACTTAGATTCATAATCAACCTCCATGGAAGGAAAAGTCACGAGATCAAAGGATTTCTCTCATTTGACAAGTCTTGCACTGAAGATTTCTTTAAAGTACCAAAAAATAAAGATGTCAACTTGAATACTAAAGTGTATCTGACCCAAGATATGGTATTGTCAATCACCTCATAAGTATGCAAAGCTGAATTATGAATAAGAAGGATTGAAAAATTGACGGCCTTTGAATTACAGTGTTGATGAAAAATTTTGAACATGCCATGGGCTTCCAGAAGAAAAACGTGTAAGAAGTACAGCCGGAGTACTGCTTCAGACGGGAGATGGAGAGACTTTGTGTCATGTAATTTGGATCTTTTATCATGAGGAAACAATTTCTGGAAAGGACTTTGTGTCATTGGCAAGCTAGCCAAGCCAAGTGCCGTCGAGTTGGATCCGACTCATGGCGACCCTAGGGGCCAGGGTAGAACTGACCCCCAGAGTATTCAAGGAGCGTCAAAGAGTCAACAAGAAAAGGGCAAGACACTGAACAAGATGGGGTGACACAGTAGCTGCAACAATGATCTCAAACATAACAATGATTGTGAGGATGGCACAGGACCACGTACTGTTTTGTTCTGTTGTGCATAGGACTGCTATGAGTTGGAACTAGCTTGGCTGTACCTACAAACAGAAACAAAATTTTACTAAGCATAAAATGATTATACAAGATCAGTTATTATCTATAGAAAATGTCTTCAACATTTAATTCACTTGTATTCTATAAAAATGGATTTTTAACATGTTTTTCTAACATACACTCATGTTTTTTGTTAAAACTATTCGGACTAAGCTAGGGCTATGTTTCTAAATCAACCTAAAGGATAACAAATTTCCAAAATATGAAAGCTTGTAATAATTCACAAACATTTCTCTTAAACACAGTGATACTGGGGAAATGCTGTCCCATAAAAATTAAATATTGAGAAAAATAAGGAAGATTTTTTTTTACTGTTTTGCGTATTTGTGAGTAACTTTAACTGCTATTAATCAGAACACAGGATTAGATCTCTTTTGCTTATTAATCTTTTTTTAATTGCGATTAAGTGAGAGCATGCAATCCAATTCAGTTTTTCATGTCTGCCTATCTGCAGTTCCCTCTGCTCTTCTTGCTCAATGACTGCACACCCTTCCTTTTCATTCTGTACTTGCTGTGTCCTCTAACAAATTCTTGTCACCTCCTCTGCATCCACTTCTATCTGATCTAGAAAGAGACCAATAGGACAGCATCCTATAAGTGTGTATAACCGTAAAGTACACACATGATATGGTCACATTGTGTCCTCGATTCCAGTCCATTTTTGTCCAAAGAGTTGACTTTGGTAATATTTGCTAGTCAGGGCAGCTGTGGGTCAAGGGGCTATGCTCCCAGGGGATCCTCCAGGATGTCAGACCAATTGTGGTCTTTTAGTAGAGTTCTTGAGACTGTTTTTGCCCCAATTTACAATTTTAAGGCCTTTGTTGATTACCAACTGTTTGTAAGAAGATGATGACATCTCAGGGGTCTCAACTCTGTTCCATTGTTCTATATATCTCTTTTGTACCAGTACCACGCTGTTTTGACTACTGAGGCAGTTTAATAGGTTTTAAGTTTGGGTATTGTGAGGCCTCTCATTGTGTTCCTTTTCTTTGGTAGTGGTCTACTTACTCAAGGTTTATTCCCTTTCTAAACAAAGTAGGTGATTTGTTTCTCCATTTCATCAAAAAGACTCTGGAAACTGTATTCGGATTGCACTGTATATGTAGATTGCTTTGGGTGAAATAGACATTTTCACAATGTTAAGTCTTCCTATCCACGAACAGAGCAGTTTTCTCCAATTTATGTAAGTCTCTTTTGTTTGTTTTTGTTTTTTTGCAGCAGGGTCTTGTAGTTCTCTCTGTATAAGTCTATTATTTCTCTAGTTAGAGTTATTCCTAGGTATTTTATCTTGTGGGGGCTATAGTAAATGGTATTGATTTGGTGATTTCTTCTTCGATGAGCTTTTTGTTGGAATAAAGGAATCCTACTGATTTATTTATGTTTATCTTATATCCTGATACTTTGCTGAACTCATATTAGTTTAAGTAGTTTATTAATGGATTCGTCTGGATTCTCTGTGTATACAACTGTATCATCTGCAAATAGGAAGATTTTTACTTCTTCTTTACTGATGCAGATGCCCTTTATTTCTTTGCCTGTTCTAGTTGCTCTGGTTAGATCCTCTAGTACAATGTTGAACAGAAGTGGTAAGAGTAGGCTTCCTTGTCTAGTTCCCGTTCTCAAGGGGAAATCTTTCAGTCTGTCTCCATTCAGGATGATGTAGGTGGTTGGCTTTACATAGATGCCCCTTATGGCATTGAGGAATGTTCACTCTTTTCCTGTTTTGCTGAGAGTTTTTAGTGTGAATGGGTGTTGGACTTCTGAATGCCTTTTCTGGATCAATTAATGAAAGTAGGTGATTTTCATCTTTGTGTTATTTATGTGGTTGATCACAATAATTGTTTTATGATGTTACACCAGCCTTGCATCCCTGGTATGAACCCAACTTGGTCAAGATGAATTGTTTCTTCATATATTGTTGAATTCTATTGGCTATGATTCTGTTGAAGATATTTGCATTTAGGTTCGTAAGTGATATTGGTCTTTAGTTTCTCTTTCTTGTGGGATGTTTCCCTGGCTTTGGTATCCGGGTTATGTTGGCTTCACTGAATGTGGTAGTATTCCATCCCTTTCTATGGTGTAAAGTAGCCTCAGTAGTATTAGAATTAACTCCTCTCTAAAACTTTGGTAGAATTCTCCAGTGAAGTCATCTGGGCCAGGACAATTTCTGGTTGGTATTTTTTGGATTGCTTTTCAATCTCTTCCTTTGTGATGGGTTTATTAAGTTCTACTTCTTATGATAATTGTGGTAGGTGATATGAATCTAGAAATTTGTCCATTTCCTCTAGGGTTTCAAATCTGTTAGAGTACAGTCTTTTTTAGTATTCTGTTATGAAATTTTTATTTCACTTGGGTCTCTTGTGACATCTCCCATCTTATTGCTTACTCAGGTTATTTGTTTCTTCTCCTGTTTCTCTTTTGTAAGTTTAGCCAATAGCTCATCAATGTTGTTGATCTTTTCAAATAATCAGCTTTTGGTTTTGTTAATTTTTTCAATTGTTCTTCTATTCTCTAATTCATTTACTTCCACTCTAATCTTTATGATCTGTTTTCTTCTAGTGTCTGAGGGGCTCCTCTGTTGCTCTCTTTCTACTTGTTCAAGCTGTAGGGTTAATTCTTTGGTTTGAGTCCTTTTTTCATTCATTCATTTATCCTTTTTCATTTTGCATGTATAGAGATAAACTGACCCCTGAGCACTGCTTTGGCCATATCCCACAGGATGTGTTTTCATTTTCATTTGATTTCATGAATTTCTTGATTTTGTCCTTGATTTCTTCTATAACTCATGGACTTTTGACCAAGATGCTGTTCAGCTTCCATGAGCCAAATTTCTATCTATGTTTTTTCTGCTACTGATTTCAACTTTTATGGCTTTATGGTCTGAGAAGACACTTTGCAATAATTCAGTGGTTTGGATTTTGTTGATACTTGCTTTATATCCTGACACCTGGTTTATTCTGGAAAATGTTCCATGTGCATTGAGAAGAGTTACTTGTCTATTCATGAGTAAAAAGTACTTTTTATGTCAATGAGGTCTATTTGGTTTGTTGTTGCAATAAGATCTTCTGTATGTTTACTGAGCTGTTTTCTGGATGATCTGTCCATTGCTGAAAGTAGACTATTGAAGTCTCCAGCTATTACTGTGGAGTGGTCTATCTCATTTTTCTGTGTAGCCAGTGGTTGTTCAATGTATTTATATGTTCTGCATAAATATTTAGTATTGTTACGCCCTACTTCTGTATTGAACCTTTCAGCAGTTAATAGTTAACATCCTCATCCATGATGGTAGATTTTACATTAAACTATTTTATCTGAGATTAGCATTGCCACTCCTGCTTTTCTTTCTATGTTGTTCGCTTGGTATAATTTTTCCATTCTTTGATTTCCAGTTTGTTCATATCTTTGCATCTAAAGTGTGTTTCACAATCTGTATAGATAGATTGTGTCTTTTGATCCAGGAGTTCACTCACTGTCTCTTTATTGGAGTGTTCAGTCCATTTGCATGCAGTATAATTATTAGTAGGTGTGTGTTTAGTGCTGTCATTTTGATGCATTTATTTTTGTGTTGTTGATTTTTTTCTGTGTTTCTCTTAAAATTCTGTTCTAGGTAATTGTCCTTTATGAGTTGACTTTTCATCTTTTTCAGTATTGCTTTTGTGTTTGTCGAGACTCCTGTATCATGTTTCTTGTTTTCATATGTCACATTGTTGTTTTTCTTTGCAGCTACACCAATGATCCCATTATTATTCCAAGTTTAAACAAGATTTTAACTTCTGCATTTCTTTTTACTTTCTTCTCCATCTGAAAGGGTTATAACTACTATAATATATCCCTGATTTTAGTGTGATGATGTCATAGTTTTCATGTTCTGATCACTGATTTTCTTCTTTAAATATTGTACTTTTAATTGAGGTTTTTAACTATTGTAACTCTGTAGGATTCTGAATGCTGTGTTCTGCATTGACTACTTACATACATACTCAATGTTTTTGTTTTTCTAAACAAAGAGCTTCTTTCAGTATTTCTTGAAGTTTTAGTTTGGTTTGTATGATGTCTCTAAGCTTCTGTTTTTCTGTGAATGTCCTAATTTCAACTTCCAATTTTAGAGACAGTATAATTCTTGGTTGGAAGTTTTTCTCCTACAGCCAAGCAAAGCCAAGTGCCGTCAAGTCAGATCTGACTCATGGCAGCCCTAGGGTCTAGAGTAGAACTGACTCCCAGAGTATTCAAAAAGGGTTTGAATATGCCATCAAACTGCCTTGTTGCCAATATTGTTTCTGCTGAGAAGTCAGCTGGAAGCCTACAGGGTTTCCGTTTGTGGCTTAGCATGTTTTAGCCTCACTGCATTTAAAAGCCTCTGTTTATTTTTCACTTTGTTAAACTTGATTATAATATGCCATGATGTCTTCCTTTTGGGGTCTAGTTCTTGTGGCATTTGATTAGTATCTTGGATATCTATTTTCTCTTTTTTCATAATTTTGGGTAAGCTTTCTGTCAGCAACTCTACAACAATATTCAGTATATTATTTTCAGTTATCAATGGTTGTTCAGGAAATCAAATCATTCATAGAGTATTCCTCTTAATACAGTAGCACATGTTTCTTTTTTTTCATTTTTATTTTTATTTAACATGACTGAGTGAAAATGTACATTCACGTATAAATTTACATGCCCACCTATATGCAGCTTCCACTGCTCTCCCTGTTCGGTGACTGCACACTATTCCTCTCTGCTCCATACATGTCTCATCCTCCCAACAGCCTCCTTTTCCCTCCTCTCCGTCCACTCCCCTTCCTCCAGCCAGAGGTCAGCAAGATGATATCCCATAGATGTATAGAACAATAAAGTGCTTCCAATATATGGTCACTCTGCATTACCAAGTCCAATCCATTCCTGTCCAAAGAGTGGACCTTTGTTATAATTTATGGGAAAGGGCAGCATCAGGGCAGGGGGCCATGCTCTCAGAGGAACCTCAAAACGGCTGGACCATCAATTGAGGTCTTTTAGCGGAGATCTCATGATTCACCCCTTTTTATTCTTGTGTTGCCAGTGAGACTCCTCTCTGTGAGCTCCATTGGGGCTATCACTGGTGGTGGCCGGGCACCATCCAGTTCTTCTGGTCCGAAGTCGATGTAGGCACCCACTCTTGTGGGTCTCTCTGTCTTCTCGGTTGTCTTTACCGCAAGTCATTTTGGTCCTCGGTGAGCATCCGTTCCTGCTGAGTTGGGACCATTTGCTGTGTCCTCGGATGACAGCTTGGCAGCTTTTAAGACCCCAGACGCCACTCACCAATGTGGGGTGCAGAGAGCTCTCTTAGCAAAACGCTAGTTGTGCCAATTGGCCTGGAATTCGCCTAAGAGCATGGTCCCCCGCCCCCCGCCCCAGCTACTCTATCCTTGCAGTATTGAGTTAAGATGGAAGGAGTACTCAAGTTATGCTGAAGTCCACTTAATGCTGTTCTTGTTTCTAATGTGTGCTATCACCGCTTTCTCCCAACTAGATTTCTAGTAACTATCTAAACTAAACCTTCCCCCCTTCACCCTACCTCCCTCCCCTCCCTTGCAGCTGTCAAAGAGTCTTTTCTTCTATACACAAGTCTGTTTTTGAGATCTTATCGTAGAGGTCTCATACAGTGTTTGTCCCTTTGTTGCTGACTACTTTCACTCAACATAATGTCTTCCAGTTGAAACCTGGTTAGGAGATGTTTCCTGGAGTCATCGTTATTCTTTATCATTGCGGAGTGCTCCATTGAGTATATGTACCATAGTTTACCTATCCAATCTTCTATTGTTGGGCATCTGGGTTGATTCCATCTTTTTGCTATCATGCACTGTGCTGCGGTAAACATTCTGGTGCATGTGTCTGTTGATGTGAAAGGCCTTGATTCTGTAGGATACATTCCAAGTAGTGGAATTACTGGGTCAAATGGTATATCGATATCCATGTTTTTAAGGAAGTGCCAGATTGCCTTCCAAAGAGGCTGGACCATTTTACAACTCCACCAACAGTGTAGGAACGTTCCACTTTCTCCACAGCCTGTCTGGCATTTGTTGTTTTGTGTTTTCTGGATCATGGCCAATCTTGTTGGGGCGAGATGGTATCTCATTGTTTTCTTGATTTGAATTTCTTTAATAACTAAAGATCGTGAACATGTCTGCATGTGTTTTTTGGCTGCCTGGATCTCCTCTTTAGTGAAGTGGCTGTCCATCTCCTTTGCCCATTGCTTAATTGGGTGGTTTATCTTCTTCTTATTGATATTTTGTAGTATCTTATAGCTTATGGAGATCAGGCATCGGTCTGACATAGAGTTGCCAAATATTTTCTCTCATTCTGTGGGTGTTCTTTTAATTCTATTAATAAAGTCTTTGGATGAGCAAAAGTGTTTGATTCTTAATAGTTCCCATTTATCTATTTTCTCTTCTGTTGATTGAGGTTTCTTTGACAGATTTTGGAGTCTGTCCTCATTGTCTATTAAAACTTCCATTGTTGTTCCTACCCTTTCTTGGATGAGCTTTATCGTTTTAGGTTTGATATTTAGGTCTTTTATCCAGTTGGACTCATGGTGACCGACTCGACGGCACTTTGTTTTGACATCCAGTTGGAGTTGGTTTTTGTATAAGGTGTAAGATATGGATCTTGATTCAGTTTATTGCAGATGGATAACCAATTTTGCCAGCACCATTTGTTGAAGAGACTGTTTTTACCCCAGTTTAATGTCTTAGAGCCTTTGTCGAATATCAACTGTTCATAGGCAGATGGTGTCATCTCTGGGATCTCAATTCTATTACATTGATCCATCTGTCGGTTCTTGTATCAGTACCAGGCTGTTTTGACCACTGTGGCAGTGTAGTATGTTCTAAGGTCAGGTAATGAGAGGCCTCCCAGTATGTTCTTTTTCTTTAGTAGCACCTTACTTATCTGGGGCTTCTTCCCTTTGCAAACAAAATTGGTGATTGTTTCTCAATCTCATTAAAAAATGATGCAGGAAATTGTGTTGGTATTGCATTATATAAATAAATTGCTTTGGGTAAAACAGACATTTTCACAATGTTAAGTCTTCCTATCCATGAGCAGGGTAGGTTTTTCCATTTATCTAAGTCTCTCTTAGTTTCTTGTAGTAAGGGTTTGTAGTTCTCTTTCTAAAGGTCTGTTGTTTCTCTGGTTAGATTAATTCCTAGGTACTTTATCTTCTTAGGGGCTATCGTAAATGGCATTGATTTGATAATTTCCTCCTTAACAGTCTCGTTGTTGGTATAAAGGAATCCTACTGATTTACTTATGTTTATCTTGTATCCTGAGACTTTGCTGAACTCTTCTATCAATTTGAGTAGTTTACTTATAGATTCCTTGCGGTTCTCTGCATATACAATCATATCATCTGCGAACAGGGAGATTTTACCTTCCTCTTTGCCGATGCAGATGCCCTTTATTTCTTGGTCTGGTCTAATTGCTTTGGCCAGAATTTCTAGCACAATGTTGAATAGGAGAGGTGAGAGTGGGCATCCTTGTCTAGTTCCTGATCTAAAGGGATAGTCTTTCAATCTCTCTCCATTCAGAGTGACGTGGGCAATTGACTTTGTATCAATGGCCCTTATGGTGTTGAAGAATTTGCCGTCTATGCCCATTTTGCTAAGAGTTTTTAGCATGAATGGGTGTTGGACTTTATCAAATACCTTTTCAGCATCAATGGACAAAATCAGGTGATCCTTGTGTTTTGTGTTATTTATATGGTTAATCACATTAATTGTTTTCCTGATGTTGAACCAGCCTTGCATTCCTGGTATGAATCCCACTTGGTCGTGATGGATTAGTTTCTTGATATGTTGTTGTATTCTGTTGCCAAGAATTTTGTTGAAGATTTTTGCATCTAGGTTCATGAGTGATATTGGTCTATAGTTCTCTGTCTTTGTTGGATCTTTCCCTGGCTTAGGTATCACGGTTATGCTGGCTTCATAGAATCAGTTTGGGAGTACTCCATCCCTTTCTATACTGTGAAATAGTCTCAATAGTATTGGGGATAACTCTTCTCTAAATGCTTGGTAGAATTCTGCCGTGAAGCCATCTGGGCCCGGACTTTTTTTAGTTGGCAGTGTTTTGATGACCTTTTCAATCTCTTCCTTTGTGATGGGTTTATTAAGTTGTTCCGTTTCACGTTGTGATAATTTGGATAGGTGTTATGAGTCAAGGAATTGGTCCATTTTCCCTAGGTTTTCTAATTTATTAGAGTACAGTTTTCATAGCATTCTGTTATGATATTTTTGATTTCTGTTACATCTGTGGTGACAACTCCCCTCTCATTTCTAATTTGGGTTATGTGTTTCCTTTCCTGCTTATCTTTAGTAAGTTTAGCCAGTGGCTTATCAATTTTGTTGATATTTTCAAAAAAACAGCTTTTGGTCTTTTCAATTTTTTCAATTGTTTTTCTATTCTCTAATTCATTTAGCTCTGCTCTAATCTTTGTGATCTCATTTCTTCTGGTGCCTGAGGGGTTCCTCTGTTGTTCTCTTTGTACTTGTTCAAGCTGTAGAATTAGTTCTTTGATTTGGTTTCTTTCTTCCTTGCAGATGTGTGCATTTATGGAGATAAACAGACCTCTGAGCACTGCTTTTGCTGTATCCCATAGGTTCTGGTAGGAAGTGTTTTCGTTCTCATTGGAATCCATAAATTTCTTTAATTCATCCTTGATTTGCTCTATAACCCATGTTTTTTTGAGCAAGATGTTGTTCAGTTTCCAAGAGTTCCACTTTCTGTCTATGTTTTTTCTGCTATTGATTTCAACTTTTATGGCTTTATGATCTGAGAAAATGCTTTGCAGTAATTCTAATGGTATGGATTCTGTTGAGCATTGCATTATGGCTTATCACGTGGTCAATTCTGGAGAATGTTCCATGTGCACTGGAGAAGAAGGTGTAGTTGTCTGCTGATGGGTGGAAAGTTCTGTATATAGCAATGAGGTTTAATTGGTTAATTGTGTCAATGAGGTCTTCTGTATCTTTACTGAGCTTTTTTCTAGATGATCTGTCTAGTAATGAGAGTGGAGTGTTAAAGTCTCCCACTATTATTGTGGAGTCATCTAACTCTCTTTTGAACGTAGTCAGTGTTTCTTTGACATATTTAGGTGCTCTGACATTAGGTGCATAAATATTTAATATAGTTAAGTCTTGCTTGTGTACTGAACCTTTGAGCAATAAATAGTGTCCATCTTTGTCCACGATGGTGGATTTGACATTAAAATTGTTTTTGTCTGAGATTAGAATTGCCACTCCTGCTCCACTTTGTTCATTGTTAGATTGATATATATTCTTCCATCCTTTAATTTTCAGTTTGTTCCTGTCTTTAGGTCTCAAGTGAGTTTCTTGTAGACAACATTTGATCCAAGGTACCACTCGATGTCTCTTTACTGGAGAATTCAGTCCATTCACATTCAATGTAATTATTGATAGGTATGTGTTCACTGCTGCCATTGTGATATGTTTATTTTTATGTTGATGTTTTCTCTGTTGTTCTTATTAGTCTGTTCTGGGACACTCTTTTGTGAGTTGATTTTTCACCTTTTTCAGAGCTGGTTTTATAGTTGTTGAGACTCGTGTGCTAGATTTCTTGAAATGGTATGGTACATCTTTGTTGTGCTTTACAGATGCCCCTATGAACCCCTTTAATAAAGTATTTATAAACCCAATTTTAATTACTACCAGTCTGGTCATCTTCCTCTCCATCTGGAAGGACTATAATGACTGTAGTACATCCCTCTTTTTATTATGATGACACCATAGTTTTCATGATGATCATTGGATTGCTTCTTTTCATATCAAAGCTGTGATTTACTTTGGAGCTTTCCCTAAATGAGTAGAGTATTGAGTAGTCTGTCGTTCTAAAATATGAAGTTAGTGGTTTTGTTCTTCTAAGCCAAAGCCAAAAACTTCTTTCAGTATTTCTTGTAGTTTGGGTTTGGTTTTTACAAAGTCTCTGAGTTTCTATTTATCTGGGAATGTCTTAATTTCATTTTCGTATTTGAAAGATAGTTTTGCAGGATACATAATTCTTGGTTGGAAGTTCTTCTCCTTCAAGACTTTGAATGTGTCGTGCCACTGTCTCCGTGCCAGCATGATTTCTGCTGAGAAATCTGACGAGAGCCTACAGGGTTTCCCTCTGAATGTTAGCTTTGCCTTGAGTCTTGCTGCCTTTAAGAGTTGCTGCTTATGTTTCATTTTGTTAAGCTTGATTATAATATGTCTTGGAGTCTTTCTTTTGAGATCCATATTGGGTGGTGTATGATATGCATCTACGATTTCTATATTGTCTTCCTCAATGATTTCTGGGAAGTTTTCTTTCAGCATCTCAGCAACAATACTCTCTGTGTTCTCAGATGTCTCACCCTGTTCAGGGACTCCGATTAATCGATGGTTGTTCCTCTTAATAGAGTCCCACATGCTTCTTAATGTTTCTTCATTTTTCTTGTTTCTTTTTTCTGATTTCTGCTCATAGACGCTAGCATGAGTAGCTCTGTCTTCCAAGTCAGAAATTCTTTTTTCCATTTGTTCCATTCTGTTTTCTTGGCTTTGTATGACAGTTTCTATGTCTTTGATTTTCTTCTTGATCTGTTGGATTTCAGAGTACTGGTGTTCCATCAGATCGAACAACTTGCTTAATTTTTCATTTTGTTCTGCTGCATTTTGTATAAGGTTTAGAAGGGCTCTGTATATAATCAATTTGTATTCACTTCCTGATGCTTTCATAAAAGTTTCTTCATCTGGAAAACTCCTTGATTGCTTTGTTTGGGATCCTTCTGAAATCATGAGTGATTGCTTGTATGCCACAATTGTCTGTTACTTTTTGGGTGCCGTGTGAGTATATAGAGGCTGAAAGAGGTACTGTGAGGATGGATTGCAAATGTTTCTCTAGGCTGTCTTCAAATGTAAAGCAAAAGGTATCTGACCAGTTCACAAGTCAGTTAGGTTTTCAGGGGTAGAGGTCCCTCTTCTCATCTGACAAAGTAAGCACCACTATATCCAACTCCAGATGATAACAAACTGGTTCAGAATACAGCAATGCTACTGCCCTGTTGGCCTCTGCTGACAGGGCCTAGCCTTAGACAACACTGGATGGAGTACTGGTCTTGTGATAGAAAAGCGCTCTCCTGTGAGCAGGCTCTGGCTCCCAAGCTAAGAATTAGGTCCAGCTGCGGCCACCATATCCAAGATGGCGTGCTCCACACAGGCATCAGACTGAGGAGCTAAAGGTGCCGAGAGGTAGTGATTCCTTTGATTCTGTTGCAGGGCCCCTAACGTAGGCAGCACTGTGCAAAATCACTACTTTTCTGTCGGAGAAGTGCTGTCCTGTTTGCAGGCGCTGGCTCCCAGGCTAAGAACGAGGTCCTGCTAAAATCTTGGTACCAACGTGGCGTCCCGCACACTGGCCGCGAAGCTCCGCACAAACCCCACTGAGGCAGCTACAAAACAAAGGGCTCAAAGTGGCTAGATTAACAGAGTCCCGAGCCCGGCTCTCAGAATATGGGAATTTCGCCTGCCTATTCCCCCAGCAGCACGGCTGAGTACAGCCGCCAGGCAAGACTCAGCTCCGTGCGTTTACCTTCTGTCCCTGAGAACCAGGGCTAGCCAGGAGTGGGAGTCAGCGAAAGAGAGGAGGTTTTTCACTGAGTGGTATGAAGTCTCAATTAACAGCTCTTTGCAGTGTCCTGCGGCTGATTAGGTGATCAGATGGCTCTGTTTGATTGCCAGTCCAGGTCTTTATTTCCAGAGGGATATAAGGAGACGTGTGCTTAGTCTGCTATCTTGACTCCGCCTCCCACATGTTTCTTAATGCTTCTTCACTCTTCTCTGATTTCTCCTCATAAATGCTGGTGTCAGTTACTCTTTCTTCTGGGTCACTAATTCTGGCTTCCCTCTCAATGCTTTTGGCTTTGGATTGAATTGTCTAATTCTTTATTTTTATTATTGATCTGCTGGATTTCAGATCATTGATGTTCCGTTAGTTCAAATAATTTTTCATTTTGTTTAACCTCTGGAAGAGCTCTCATATCATTCTTTTGCATTTGACCTCTGGTAGTTTTAGAAAGGGTTCTTCATCTGGGAATTTTTTTGATTCTTTATTTCAGAAGTTTTCTGGACCCATGGTATACTGCTTCTTTTAATGGTTAGCCATTAATTGTTGCTTTTGTACCATCTAGAAGGTGTTCAGTTTCTCTGGTGTTACCACAACAGGAGGTGAGGCACAGTTCTAACAAGGTAGTTGGTCACCAGCTGCCTCTGCATACTCTAGTGAGCGGCCCCTGGTGGACTCTCTGGGGTGGTAGGCTCTGCCTCCTGGCTGGCAATAAATATATCCTACTCATGGAGTCATTTGGGGACCATCAGTTGACACTATGATGTAGATAAATGAAGTGTTAGAGGAGATGCTGCCATGCTGCTCTGCAGTCAATTCTCCAGGTGGTCTTATTTTAAAAAAATACTTACTGCTAAGCAAGGAGCTGTCCAACAACTACTGAAATAAGTCAGGCCCTCATCGGCAGCAGGTCCTGTCTTCTGACTGACAATGAAAGCACCTTATAGGACCTCCCAAGGTGCTATGACATTGTTCAAAGTAGGAAGGGGTTATGGCCTTGCTATCATCCTCTGCCAGGCCCCACCCATAACTCTAGGCACCATTGTCCTAAACACAGCTTTTCTGCTGGAGAAGCACTTGCCAGACAGGGGTTGCTGCTCTGTATGATAAGTAGCCCTTGCAGAGACCTCCTGGTGGGTGATTCCACCTCCCAGCTGACTAAGATGGAGTCCCATCCTAGCTGCCCTTCCCACTATGAAACAGACAAATCTATGATGCCTCTCAGAAAAGAGAAGGTGGAGGGGCAGCGAAGCCCTCACTCAGCAGCTGTGCTCTCAAAACATGGCTATCCCAAGCACAGTCATTCTGCTGTGCTGTACACTGGTTACTTAAGCACTTCAGTTCAGTGTATTTGCCAGTTCATGGCCAGTCCCTGCCCCTGGATAACAACAAAGGTCTCAGTACCTGCAGTCCTCCCAAAGATGAGTCAACAGAAGCAGGACTCAGTATATTGCTGCCTCATGTTAGAGAGACTAGTTTTCCCGTTACTGGTACATTGTCCAATCTGACAACATTATGCCAGACCCTCGGACTCCCACTCTGTCCGTAGTTATCATTCCAGGTCTTAGTTCTCAGAGTGAATCAAGGAGACATGTATCTAGTCCACTATCTTGGACCTGTCCCCACTTTTGCTTATTAAATTTCTAATGAGATGAAGTGAACAGATCCTGTTATTACCCTACTCTATTGCTAAGAGATAACTAGTTAGTTTGAATAAGATCTTTGGCAAAAATTTTAGGCTTTCTCTAAATGTATTATGATAAGTTTGTAAGATGTTATAACATTTTTTATATAAATGTTATGTCAAAAAAGACATACACACACACAAAAGATAAGTCAGTACATAGGGTTACAAGAAATATACAATTATTTAAAACAATTTTACAAATCCATACTTTGTTCACACCTGGTATACAAAATGCAATGCAACTGATATTACTTAGAAGGAAAAATAATGTAAGAATGATAATGAAATGTGTATCCCTGGATAAGGATAAAAGAAAATCATCAAAAGTAACTAGTTTAAAAGAAAATAAAACAATAAATAATATTGAGCTATTTGAAAATTCTTTTGAATTTTCACAATTGTAAATAGGTCAAATAAATTTTTAAATGAATGATGAAAAATGGGGCTTAACACCGTGTGGCTTTAAAAATACCTTAAACTTGTATAAATAATTTTTTGAACCAACTAACAATGGAGGATAGACACATAATAAAATATTAATAAATCCAAGAACACATTATTAAAATATCAAAAATAAAAGAAACAATCATCATTTTATCAATAACGGTTGACACATTTTATTAAGGAAGGATACTTTGATTTGATTTAAAGTTCCAGGGATCAGCATGATGAAATGCAACCCTCTCCTAGTCCTATAATGTGTCTTCTCTGGCATTTCCAGAATTCTACCCAGAGTTGGAGAACCATAGTCCTCACTGAAAGCAGCAACACTAAAAATTTAGTCTATAGCTTATAGAGGTTCTTCTAATTCACAATGAAAATGTATTTGTATAATCATACTTTAAGAGTCTTAAATTTTAGGAATTCATTTATATTTCATGACAACTTAATTCTACAGTGAAACATTAAAAATTAGTAATCATAATTATTTCAAAATCATCTAATAAAATATGAGACTTATTTTTTTCTTAAATGTCACTAAAAAACTCCATCTAGTAAACATTTAAATACCACAAAGAAGTGTCCTTTTTGACTAAAATGTTCTCCCAAGAAGAAACATTTCTTCCTATCTTCTCCATTAATGTGTATCATTAGCAAAAAGTACTGATAAAAAAACCTGCATCTATATTAGGGATTTCTGAAGGGATAATTTGTCTCTAACAAATTTATCATTTTTCTGCTAATTCTAGAGAAGTCCTCACTTCATAGTGGTCAAGAGCAGCTGCTAAATCAAAAGATTGGTAGTTCGAATCCACTAGCTGCTTCTTGAAAACAGATGAACAAATTCCCAAGTAGTATTTTACATTTTTTGCCATTGTACATTTTTACACTGCATATTTGTGTATTATTTTTATTTGCATACAACTTGAATATACAAATATACTATTGGTGTGTTTGTTTATTTTTTCTTTTATTTTAAATCACATTGTAATAAATACCTTTTTTTTAGGCATCATTTTTGTATTTATAATGCCAGTAGTGATGGTAAAAGGAATACTATTGTACACAGATTTTAAATAAAATTCTAATGATTAAGAGGTGGCTTAAGATGACATCATGGCTACATGCCCATAACAACTCCCCAAAACAAAGAATCAAGAAAGGAAGTAAAGCAAGTTCAAGTATAAACCTTGGGTAAGACAACATCAAATAGGCAGTTGAAGAACAAGAGTCAGAGAGACAGAATACAGTCAGCAAGAAAATAGAAATTTGTGGATCAGCTGTGTCTAACCAGCAAGTATGATGCAGCATGGGCATTTTGAGATGGTATTAAGCATCAATGAAGAATAAGGAACCCAAGAGAGCAGTCTCAAGGAGAACAGAGTTGATGACACATATTCTGTGTAAAGAACTGTGGAAACAAACAACTAGGGGAAACCAGAGAAAGGGGACTCCAGAATGGATGAGGTATGGAAGGGGAGTAGCTAGGAAGCCAGGGAACCACAGAAAAGTACTTCTAGAGAAAGTAAGCTCACTGCATTATTGCAGCCTAAAGGAAGGAGACAGAATAGATAACAGCATGCCCATTTGCAGGGAGCCAAAGAAGAGGAGCAGAAGGGTAGATGTGAGCTCCAGCCCCTTGTAGAGTGCAGCAAATGAGGGAGACAGGGGTTCCTGTAGGAAAAGTTTGTCAATGGCAGTACCCAGTGTTCTAGCTGGAAGATGCCCAGATAAAAGTCAACTTGCACAGTAACAACTAGAGATCTCCCCTGTGCTGCCCCTGAGCCATACCCATCATACCACTTATCTCTACAAGCCTATCATTACTCTCTTTCTTTCTCACATGTGCCTGCCATCTTTACTACCGGACATAATCCCCACTCCATCCCATACCCTACCTGAAGTGTACCTGTCCTGTTTCATGATGTACAAACCAACCCTTGTCCCACAATACTCCTTTAGGCATAGATGTCCATGCCAATGTGAACTAGCCCCATCTGTCTAGCCCTAAAGGTGCAGACTGCCTGGGTAAACTTAAGCAGGATTATCTTTGTTTGTTATCACATTCTGCCCACATATCCATTCCCCTTCTTGCCCAAGCATAATATGTCCCAACTGAGATGGCATGCACACTCCACCCGGCCAGCTCACTCCCAGAAAAGTGAGACTCTCCCCACACTTCCAACCCACCCATGGTGGAAAAGGATTCTGTTCCCTGCCCAGTCAACTTCACCCCTGACCTCATTGGACACCAGGCCCTACCCAGTTGGCCCTCTCCTCATTTGAGACACACTCCATGCCACAACTGGAGACACCTTACCAACAATGTGAACCTCGAAAACTTTTCTTGCTTGCCCCTTCCTGAGCTACTGAGCTTCAGAGGTTGCACTAATTGCTCATGGCAATGCAGAGAGTAGGCTTTACACGTCAAGAACTGTGGAAGGGTCTTGACAATACCATCTTTGGTGCTGAACACTGGGGAGAGGCCAACTTTCATACCACAGAACAATTGCCTAAGTCATACATATAAAAACTACAAGGAGTATGTGAGTCAACAATGAGAAGAAAGCACACTCAGATAACTGAGAGCACTAAACCCACACACACACTTAATACGCAGGACATGTTCATACACAGACTAACACTACCAAACACCAATTAAAACAATACAAAGGAAGGTAGACAATGTAGGAAAAACAGTTAAGCTCCAGACACATCGAAGTAAAAGTAAAACAACTCAAAATATCAAACAGACATGGGATCAATAAAGAAATAAACAAAAATAGTAGACATTTAATGCATCAAATTCCCATTTTTTGCAATGTTATCCATAATTTGTCATGTTTTACACAAATTCATTTCCACAGTCGATAAAATACAGATGAACATCTGTTTCTATTATTTTCTGCTTTCAGCCAGGATCCATCTGACACCAGCAGTGATATCCCTTCTTTCATGTAGACTTCTGAATCTGGGCTGAACATCTGGCAATTACCTGTCAGTGTTCTGCTTCAATGATCTTCGACAAAATTTTACTTGTATTTAATATTATTGATGTTGTTTAATAACTTCCACATTTGGTCAGAACATGTTTTTTTGGAACAGTCACAAACAGGGATCACTCCCAGCCACTTTTCCAGGAAGCTGTTTTCCAAATTTCATGGCACAGAGTACTGAGTGCTTCTAGCACTGCATCCATTTGTTGAAACATCTTGAATGGCATTGCATCAATTCCTAGAGCTTCCTTTTCATCAAAGCTGTAAGTGCAGTTTGGACCTCTTCCTTCCCTTTTGTTTCTTGAACTCCAGGTCTTTGCAAAAGTCATAATACTTTACCTTCCTGAGCTGTCCTTTGAACTCTTCTGCTTGGCTCTTTTATTTCATCATTTCTTCTTTCATCTTAGCTACTCAATGTTTAAGAGCAATTTTCAGACTTTATTCTGATATCTGTTTTGATCTCTTCTCTCTTTCCTCTCTCATTAACTACCTTTTGATTCCTTCATATATGATGCTCCTGGTGTCATCAAGAGGTCTTCCGTCATTAGTATTGACATGGTCTCTGTATTCATGGATACTGTGCAGTTTAAAGTCATGAAAGTCAGGGTTGTATCATTTTGCTATACCTATTCATTCTATATACTGAGCAAACAACCCAAGACACTGGCCTATATGAAGAAGAACATAGCATCAGGATTGAAGGTATACCTTTAAAAACATGTGCTATGCAGAGTGTCTTGCTGACAACTAAGAGAATTAGAATCATTAATGAATGAAGATCAAATATCATAGCCTTCACTATGGATTATAACTCAGTGTTCAGAAAATAAAAACACAACTAGACCAATAAACAACACTATAATACATGGAGAAAATATGAAAGTCAAGTATTTCATTTTACTTGAATCCACAATCAACATCCATGAAAGAAGTCAAGAAATGAAAATGCTACAAAATGAAATGCTACAAAAGCCCTCTTTAAAGTGTTAAAAACCAAACATGTCGCCTGGAAGACTAAGATGGGCCTGACATGAGCCATGGTGTTTTCAGTATACATGCAATCTTCAACAAAAGACGCATGAAAAAACTGGGCAATGAACAAGGACTGAAGAATGGATATATTTAAAATGTGGTGCTGGCAAAGGATATTACATATACCATAATCTGCCAAAAGAACAAATGAATCTTTTTGAAAGTACAGCCAGAATGCTCCTTAGAAGCATAGATGACAAGATTTCATCTCACATACTTTGGACATGTTATTTGGAGGGATCAGTAACTGGAGAAGAATATCATTCTTGGTAAAGTATAAAATCATTGAAAAGGAGGACTGTCTTCAAAGAAATTGATTGTCACAGTGGCTGCAACAATGATTGGCTGCAAAAATGACTGGCTGCGACAAATCCACAAGCATTTGTGAGGATGATGCAGGACCAGGAAATGATTTGTTCTGTTGTACAAAGAGTTGTTATAAGTCAGAACTGACTGAACAGCACGCAACAACAATGCCTCAAAGACAGCAGTCAATTGCTAATCATATGAAGAAACCAGCTACAATGATTTAAGCAAATGAGCAAAATATGTGGATGGAAAACTTTCTGAGAAAGAACTAATAATAGGTCTACCTGACAAGGAATTGAAAAGACTAATATTTAGGTTCTTCAAAGCTATTAAGGAAAACACAGAAAAAATGAGCCTACAAGAATTTATGAATACAATACAAAATAAAACTACAAACTCAATAGAGAAAAAGAAATCACAGAAGAACAACAACTAGAAGTTCAGAATTTAACAATGAAATATCAGAAATAAAAGTCTCAATGAAAGGGCAGAGAAATAGAATCAAATTAATGATACTAAGAATCAGTGAAATAAATATTGTTTGAGGAATCAATGTACAAGAAGATGGCAAAAAAAATTACAAGTTGTGTAGTTTATCATTAAGAGAAAAATATATGTCCATGCATATTAGGATTCCTAGAAGATGAAAAGACCAAAAAAAAGACAAAGAAAGGAAGATAAAGAAAAGAAAGAAAGAAAAAGTTTTAAGGATGTATTGGCAGAAACATCTACTCCATGTATACTGAAAGACAAGCTCAATGAAATTCATACTGGATAGATTCCAAAATGAATTCTTAAGTAGAGAAAAGAAAAGGTGACAACAACCTGAAAACAGTGAAATATTACCTACAAAAGGGGCTCTCATCAGAAACCATGCAGGCACTGGAATGACACATACGAAGTCCTGAAAAAACAAATTGCCAACCAAGGATCGAGTATCTGCAAAACTAACTTCAAAAATAAGGGCAGCATTAGGACATTTATGAATAAGCATAAATTTAGAGAATTTGCAACTTCCACAACAGCCTTACAAGAAATAATAAAGGAAGTCCTTAGGACAGCAAAACAGATGTGAGACAACAACCTTATATTGACACATGTCAGCATTGCCAAGGTACTAAACCAGGAATAAAAAAAATCTTCAGGATTAATTAAAGGGAACCAGAGATGTAAAAACGGAAGCAACAACTTCGAAACTAAATAAGAATGAATGGTATAGTTACAGAACCTCCATACGGACAGGAAGTCAAGGTGACCTTAAGATATTAAGCTATTTTAAATTTAGGATGAAAAATATGACTTACAGGGTAAGTACCAAAACTGACTGTGACAGTATACTGACAAGGGACTTCCAGAAATTCAAACTGGATTCAGGAGAGGACGTGGAACCAGAGATATCATTGCTGTTGTTGAAAGGATCTTGGCTGAAAGCAGAGAATACCAGAAAGAGGTTTATTAGGGTTTCACTGACTATGCAAAAGCATTCGACTGGGTGGGTCATAATAAATTATGGCTAACATTGAAGAGAATGGGAATTCCACAACATTTAATTGTGCTCTTAAGGAATCTGTGCACGGATCAGGAGGTAGTTGTATGAACAGAACAAAGGGACATTACATGGTGTCAAGTCAGAGAAGGTGTGTGTCAGGATTATATCCTTTCACCATATCTTTTCAATCTATATGTCAAGCAAATAATCTAAGAAGTCGAACTATATGAAGAAGAACAAGGCATCAGGATGGGAAGAAGACTCATTAACAACCTACATTATGCAGATGCTACAACTTTGCTTGCTTAAAGTGAAGAGGATTAGAAACACCTACTGATGAAGATCAAAGACCATAGTCTTCAGTGTGATAAATGGAGAAAGGATTGAGATTGTCAAGGATTTCATTTTACTTGGTTCCACAATTAATGCCCACAGAAAGCAGCAGTCGAGAAATCAAAAGATTCATTGCATTGGAAAAATCTGCTGTCTTCTTTAAGCTATTGAAAAGTAATGACATCACCTTGAAGACTAAGGTGTACATGACCCAAGTTATGGTGTTTCCATCCTCATCATATACCTGCAAAAGCTGGACAATGAATAAAGAAGACAGAAGAAGAATTGATGCCATTGAATTGTGGTGTTGGAGAAGAATATTGAATGTAGCATGGGCTGTCAAAAGAACAAACAGCTCTGTTTTGGAAGAAATACAACCAGACCACATCTAGGAAGCAAAGATGGTGAGATTGTGTCTTACATACTTTGGGCATGTTGTCAGAAGGGATTATGCTTGGTAGAGTGGAAGGTCAGGAAAAAAGAGGAAGACCCTTAATTAGATGGATTGACATAATAGCTACAAAGATGGTCTTAAGCATAAAAATGATTGTGGACATGGCGTTAGACAGAGTGTTTCATTCTGTTGTACATAGGGTCATTATAAGTTGAAAATAACTCTGTGGCATGTAACAACAGTAACCTAGAAAAGTAATAAATCTACTCACCAGAAAAAAAGAAGAAAATAAAAAAGACTCAGTAAACATAAAAACAACAATAACAAATGAACAGAATAAGAAACAAGATGTACAAAAGAAATCATTACAGAAAGTAAAGGAAAACAACAGCAAAACATTAACACCACAAAAGATAATGTAATAAGATGATAGTGATAAATTCATACCAATCGATTATCACATTGAACACAAATGTATTTAGTGTACTAGTGAAGAGGCAGAGAATGGCAGAGTATATTTTTTAAAAAGATTCATCAATATGTTGTCTACAAGAGCCACAGCTGAGACTCAAAGACAAAATCAGGTTAAAAATAATAGAATGAAAGAAATAGACTGAGCAAATACAAAAAATTAAAAGACAGCAATAGTAGTGATGTTAATATCTGACAAAATAGACCTTAAAACAAAGTTAATTATATAATACAAAGAAGGACTTTAATGATTACAGGGCCAAATCACAAAGAAAATATAAGAATTGTAAATATTTATGCACCAATGCCAGAACTCCATAATTTATAAAATAAACTCTAACATAACTAAAGAGAGAAACACAGAGACCTATAATAGTAACAGTTTTAAAACTGCTTTCAGTGATGGATAGGAAAACTAGAAAGAAAACGAACAAAAAAAGAAAGCCTAAACTTAAACAAAGCTATTGACAAGCTGGATTCAGGGACGCATATAGAATACAACACTGACAGCAAAACAATACATGTTCTTCTCCAGTACTCATGGAACATTCTACAAACTAGACCATAATTTAGGCCTCAAGTCAAGCTTCAACAAATTTTAAATGACTGAATTTATATAAAGCACCTTTCCTAATCATGATGATATGAAACTAGAAATCAGTAACAGGAAGAACAAGAAAAATAATTAAATATATGAAAATTAAATGACATGTTACTAAAAAAAAAAAAAAAACTTTTGTGTCACAAAAGAAATCAAAGTGAAATTAAAATAGGTTTAAGATAATCAAGAAACAAAATATAGCACACAGAAACTTCCAGTATACAACAAAAGCAGTGTTCATAGGGAAAGCCATAGCAATAACTGCATATATTAAAAAAGAAGAAGGTTTCAAGATCAGTAACTTAATCTGACAACTCAAACAAATAAAAGGAAAAAAAGAGCAAAAGAACTAATCTACAAGAAGAAAGTAAATAATAAAGATCAAGATCAGAAATAAATGAAATAGAAAATAGCAAAACAATACAAAGAATCAACAGAATAAGAAGTGAGTTCTTTGAAGGGATTAATAAATAGACAAAACACAGACCAAACTGTGAAAGGGAAAATTGAGAGAATGCAAATAAACAAAATCAAAAATGAAACTGGAGACTTTACCAGAGATCCAAATAGGACAGAGAATATTATAACAGAATATACAATGAAAGACTGTACCCCCAAAAAATTAAAACCTAGAAGAAATGGACACATTTCTAAAAACTCATTATCTACCTAAACTAATACAAATAGATATAGAAAATCTAAACAAAACCATAAGAAAAGATTGAAAATGTCACTGAAACCTCCAAACCAAAAAAATACCCTGGTCCAGATGGCTTCACTACAGGATCTTACCAAATAGTGAGAGAAAAGCTGACACTAGTTCTACTCAGACTCTTCCAAAACATAGAAAAGGAAGGAAGGATACTATTCATATAATTCTATAAAGCCAGCATTGCAGCAATACCATAGACAGGTAAAGATTTTACAAAAAGAAAAGGTGAGGGAGGGGAAGCGCAAGCAGAGGATGAGAGGGAAAGGGATGGGAAGGGAGGCGAGGAGAGAGAAAAGTAAAGAAAAGGAAGAAAGAGAGAGAAACAAAGGAAGGAAAGAAGAATTACTGAGCAGTACTCCTCATAAATATAGATGTGAAAATTCTCAACAAAATTCTAGCCATTAAAATTTAACAACATACTTAAAAAATAATGCATTATGATCAGGTGGGATTCATACCACAAATGGAAGGATGGCTCAACATTAGAGAATCAATTAATGTAATTATCCCATCACATAAATAAAGCAAAAGTAAAGAATAACATGACTATCAAAATTGATGTAAAAAAATATTTGATAAAAGCAAACACCTTTTCCGGACAAAAATTCTCAGAAAAATAGTGAAAGAAGACAACTTCCTCAAAATAACTAAGAGTACAAATGCAAAAACCAACAGCCAACATTTTGCTTGGTGGAGAAAGACTGAGTGCCTTCCCATTGAGAACAAGAACAAGATGAGTATACCCATCATCACCACTCTTATTCAGTATTGTACTGCAAGTCCTTGCCAATAAGACAAGAAAGGGAAAGAAAAAGTATCCAAATTGTAATGAGAGAAGTAAAACTATCTCTGTTCTCAGATCACATGATTGTATACACAAAAAATCCCACAGATTCTATAAGAAAAGTACTGGATCCAACAAGGATTCAGTTTTCTGGCAGGATACAAGATCAAAATAAAAAATCTTTTGGGTTTCATTATACAACAAGGAGAATGACAAAAAGGAAATCAAGAAAACAATACCATTTAACAGGCCCCACAGAGGTTAAAATAAAGAGGAATAATCCTAATCAGGGATTCAAAAGCCCTATGTAATAGAAACCATAAAACATTCCTGCTAGAAATTAAAAGACACCTTCATAAATGGAGGTGGGGGGAGGGATCTTCCTCGTGCATTAGAAGACATAAATTTGTAAAAATATCAGCACTTCTCAAAACAATTTATAGATATACTGCAACCCCAATTCAAATTTTATGTCAGCCTTTCCTAAAATGGCAAAATATATCACCAACTTTACATGGAAAGAGGCTGCAAATATACAAAGCAACACTGAAGAAGCAGAACAATGTAAGAGGCTTCTCTCTTTCTGATATCACAACATATTTTACAGACACAGTAATCAAAACAACCTGATACTGTTTCATTGGTATTTACACAGACCAATGAAATAGAACTGAGAATTGAGAAGTAAGCTCTTCCACCTATGGAAAGCTGATTTTCAACAAGAGGACAAAGTCTATTCAACAGGGAAGAAACAGTGTCTTTTACAAATGAGACTGGTGGACTTCCTACCAATGTGGTGACAAAGAAACACTATATCGTCCCTCCACAGCAAAGACCTGAAAAACTAAGTATAATGAAGACAAATGTGAATCCTAGAACCCAAAGCGCCAAAAGCAAAGATAAAAAATGGCCAGACACCAAATGGAATAATCAACTAACAGCGAAGAGATACCAGAGGAAATCCCCTACCAGCTAACTCAGCAGGGATTCACCATCTTGGACTTCTGTAAGAGACAGGCAGACAGGAAGCACACGAAAGCAGATTCATGGAAATCTCAGAGGAAGACAAAGCATCTGCTAACCAGTGATGCAACCATTCTTGTTTCCCATCTTCTCTCCACTCCTCTTCTCCCCTCGCTCCTGCCATCCCTGCTTCCTTCCTTTCTTCCTTTTCCTTCTTTTTCTGTCGAACAACTGACATTCTATGGCATCTATACTCCTTGTAGACAGGCTATACCACACAGTCTAGGAGACTGTTATGGATTGAATTGTGTCCCCCCCAAAATGTTTGTAGTGATCTGGCTGGGCCAAGACTTCCAGTATTGTGTGATTACCCTCCATTTTGTAATTTTTCCTATGTTGTAAATCCTAATGTCTGTTTGGGATTAATAGACTGCATTATGTTAAAGAGATTAGGATTGGATGGTAACACCCATACTGCGATCATCTCTCTATCCCGGTGTAAAGTATGTTTCCCTGGAGTGCGGCTTGTACCAACTTTTAACCTACAACAGATAAAAGGAAAGGGAAGCAAGCTGAGAGTTGGGCACGTCACACCATCAAGAAAGCAGTATGGAGAGCAGAGTGTGTCCTTTCAGCCTGAGGTTTCTATGCTGAAATGCTCTAAAATGAAAGAAAGACTGATGTAACTCAAGGACCTTCCTTCTAAGCAGGCACAGAGAAAATGCATTTTCCTGGAGCTAGCATCCTGAATTTGGGCCTCTAGTCTATTGGATTGTGTAAGAAAGAACCTTTCTTTGCTAAATTCATCCATTTGTGATATTTCTGTTCAAGCAACACTAGATAATTAAGACAGAGACGCTGCCCTGGTCTGTGCAGCAGCACCTCTGGGACTCCTAGAGGTTTCTTTTCTTTTCCAAATTTTTAACTAGTAATTATTTGTTTTCTCTTTTTTTAAAAAAAAAAAAAAAATTTGTCTGTCTCCATTTCTTGTTCTATCATCTCTCCACTAAACAATAGCTCTCATAGAATTTTTTTTTTTGTCATCGTTGTCAGTTTTTTTTTTTTTTTAATTTGTTTTGTTTCATTTTTAGGCAGCTGTTTCACTCTCTCCCCTCTCCTATTTCCCATACCCATATTAGCTCCACACATAACAACTTCTCTGCTTCTTTCTGCCTACCTGTACTGTGTACTGAACATCACTGCCAAGCTGCACCAACATAGCCTGTTGGATCTTGCCCAGTACAGATTCTTGGTTCTCTTTGTTGGCCTTAGTACATGTCACAAATGACCCACCCCATATTCTTGTTTTCAGATGTACTTATCCTGCTGTGTTACAGATGAGTGACTGGCGCTGATTACTGGTCAAGGAGGAGAAAAATATCGTGAATATAGATGAGCAAACAACAAAAAATGCCCAACCCCACATGCTCTGATGTAATAAAATAAAACAAAAAAGCATAATAAAAGAAACAGAGCTGCAATCAATAAATAAAGTAGATAGCTACTGAATGGCACAAGGACAGCAGACAGCATCAAAACATATTAAAAAAAAAAACAGGACAGGATGATTTTAGTAGATGTATAAAATAAATGCAAGATTTATTTCCAGTAGAATAAAAGGTACTCCGAACTACCTGAAAGGGAATTCAAATCTCTAACACTCGGGGCTTTCCAAGAGTTGAAGGAAAAGTACTGAGAGCAGCTGGAGAAATGCAAAAAAGTCATGCATAGAGGCTAAATAATAAGATTAATCTCTGATTATCTAGCAGCAGAAGACATGCAGGCAAGACTGCACTGCTATTTGTGAGGTTTCTACAGGCATATTGTTTTCAGAATTAGGCTACTGGGCCCTGCTTCCTAGTCTCTCTTAGTCTGGAAGCTCAGCTGAAACCTGTCTGCAATGGGTGACCCTGCTTGTACCCAAATACCAGAGGCATAGCTACCAGCATCGCTACAACGTGCAAGTCTCTGCAGTATGACAAACTCATAGTCAAGTTGGGATCATATGAGTACAATGTACTCATATACAGTTGTTCTTATAAAATAAGAAAAAGAATGATGTTGATAAATTCAATGAGAAAAGAAATGAGCTATCAAATACAAGAAAACACCTTAAATGCCCATTACTAAGTGAAAAAACACCAGCCTGAAGAATTGTGGATTTAAACTATTTTGAATTTTGGAAAAGGCAAAACTATAGGAATAACAAGAAAATCTGTAGTAACTGGGTCTGGTGAGGGAGGAGGGTATTAATAGATGAAGCAGCCAACATTTTAAAGCAGTGAAACTATTCGGTCAGCTATAGTAATGGTAGACACATGCTATTAACATATTTTTACTCAAATAACATATGCCTTCTATGTTTGTTTGCCTGTCTAGACCTCCTGTAATGAAATATTTTAATAAGCACATTAAGTGAATTTTTTACAGCAACATGTAAAAACATTGATGTAGCAGCACTTACGAAAATGCCTCATAGAGGATCTGGTTGACAAAAAAAAAAAAAAAAAAAAAAAAACATAGAAAAGGGGGTGGAGCCAGCATGCCAGACTAGACACACATCTTCTTAATTCCATCTGAAAATGAATTGATAATTGAATGGAGTTCACTGAACATCCAGTGTACCCTAGGACATGACATAGGGCTATCAGATTGGAATACCTGTCATTAAATGGGAAACTTCCTCTCTCTCACTGAGGCCCACTCTTGCTGCCTTGCCACTTATGTGGCCTGAAGGTACTGGATCTTTTATTTTATTTTTATTTCTTTTTGTTGGCCGGGAGGCAATAGATGGGCATAAGCTGGCAGATATGCCAAGCAGCAGTGCTGAAGTGAACAGATTGTGCTGCAGCAGAGAGACAGTGCATGGGATGGCCACATATTGAGATCCTGACAGCAGACTGAGGACACTACAGCCCCTCCACCCTTTCTTTTCTGAGCTATGCCATACATAGATTCTGCTATTTCCTGGTGGGAGGGGCATTTTGACCAAAATGCCATCTTGGTCAGCTGGGAGGTGGAGTGACCCAACCAGAGGCCTCAACAGAGGCTAATATTCAGGCTGGGAGACAGTGCTAGTCTGGAGAGTGCTTTACCAGGAGCAAAGGTGTATTTAGTACAGTGTTGCATTACAGAAAGGGTCCAGGAGAGGATGGCAACAGAGCTGTAGCCCCTCCCTACTTTAAAGTACATCACAGCATACAGGGACTGCCAAAGAGGTGCTTCTGTTGTCAGCCAGGAGGCAGGGCCTGCCACTCCTGATGATCTGACTGATTTTGAAAGCTGTTAGGTAGCTTTCAGCTTTTTAAAATAAGACTGCCTGGAGAAATAACTACTGTGCAACCCAGTGGCATCTCTTCCAGCCTTTACTAACCCACATCATAGGGTTGGTTGATGGCCCTCCAGTGACTCTATAAGTACGGCAGTGTCTTTGCCTGCCAGGAGGTAGAGACTGCCATCCCAGAGAGTCCATGGGGACCACTTATTAGAGTATATAGAGATAGCTGCTGACCAACTCACTTCTCAGAACTACACCTCAGCCCCTATTGATGCAATACCAGAGAAATTAAACAGCATCTAGATGGTCCATAGGAAACAGACCATTGCTAAGCATTTAAAGAAACAGCCCACCGTGGTGCCAGAAAACTCCCAAAATAAAGAATCAAAAAACTTCCCAGATGAAGAAGCCTTCTTGAAACTATCAGAGGTTGAGTATGAAAGAATTATGTAGAGAGCTCTCCTAGAAATAAAATGAAATTCATTAGAGCAAAATGAAAAATAGATTGTGTTTTTTTAATCCAATTTTCAGCTCCCTCTCTCTTTACTAGTGAATTTAATCCATTTACTTTAAGCATAAGTATTAATAGGTATAAGTTTAATGTTGTCATTTTGATACCTTTTTTGTACATTGTAGACTTTTCCTTTGTTCTACTTAATTTCCTATGCTGAGTCATTTTTCTTCATGTGCTTTATTTTCATCCTTTTCATTTCTGTTAGTTCACAGACATACTGAATTTATTTTTCTTGTTGGATTTTTTTTTTTAAACCACACATGCTTTGGGGAAAATTTAAGATGTTCACACAGTTTTCCTCACACTTGGAATACTTTGTAATTACCCAACACATCAAACTCTTCTTCATCTACAACACAGTTTCATCTTTTTAATCTATTAATAATTAGAGTCTTCTTTAAGGCTTCCTCAAAAATGTCATTCTTAAATTTCTTAGCAAAGCTTTCTGCGAATTCAGCCTCCCCAAACAGGTAAATTGGAACCTAATACTCAGTAGAGTTCCTGACACAAAGAAAGTGATCAATCAATGTGGTAATATGAATAATTAATGAATAAATAAATAAATGCATTAGTAAAACCATTAATTAATTGACACACTATGCATTATAAATGGACCAAAGCTGGAAGGTTGTAATGTCTTATATGTTTGCAATGGGCAATGTATTTTGCAATAAAACTATTGCCAAATGTCTCCTAAAATGTCTACTATGTCCTCGATAGAGGTAAGCTTTCTAGTTCTCCTTTTTCAATGATTTTCCACAATAATTACATGAAACAAGAAAGAGGAAGTATAATACAATATTTAAGAGTGCAGATTTTTGACACATACTGCAAGAGCTGACTCTTTACCTCTGACACTTAGCATGTGACCTTGTTGTATGAAATTTCTAAGAATCATTTTCCATATTTGTAAAATGGGAATGATAATGACATCATTGCATTTTGGGAAAGATTAAATGAACTAATACATAAAGCATAATACCAACCACAAGGATGTAAGCTGTATACCCTTTAAATGTTACTATTTTATTGCATTTGTGATTAACAGTATAGCTTCATGATCAGCATATCAGAAGAAAGGTGGATTTTCTGAATTAATGTAGCTAAAACTCAGGATATGGATGGAAAAATATAATAGGAAAGTTGGCTTATGTCTGATGCAAAGATCAATTTCCTGCTAATTATATTATTCTCATTTCTTTTTTTCCAGCTATGAAATAAGTGCTTAGAAAATAATTTGGCATATGGCACACTGACTATAATTATCTGTTAAACAAATAAATAATTATTGCTACAGTGTTACAATAACAAGAACAAAATGAGAAAAAACTTAATGTGTTATTAACTGCTGTTGTATAAGTCCCAAAATGCCACAAAGGAAAGGATTTACTAAATAAATTATAATAGTTTAATTGATAAGGTGAAATAAATTTATCAGAATGTCAGTTATATTTTTTGAGAAATACAGATCAAGATATGTAGATATATTTTACATGAAAAAAAAAAACAGGTCAGAAAAACCAATATGGTCTGAGTTTTGGAAAACATAAATAAAAAATGAAAAAAAATATTGAGTATTTACATATGATGGTGCTTGATGTGATTGTTTGAAACCCTTTTTAAGCTGTAGTTATTTAAAAATATTAAAGCAGATTCTATTATTTTTCCTAAAAGTCTTTTTTTAAATAATAGATGATGAAGACATGTAATTTTAATCTATAGACTATAGAAACATTTGCTGGATTATTATACATAAAACCCTAGGGTCGCCATGAGTCGGATCCGACTCGACGGCACTTGGCTTTGGCTATGTGAATAAAGAATGATCAAATAAACTGGTGTGATTAGCATCTGACTTCCTTTTATTTATTTTTTTAATTAATTTTGTTAGTGCTTTTGTTCACAAGAAAAAAATATTAGACAGCTATAAATTGGAATTGGATGAAATATTTCCCTCGGATGCTGTCATATCTTTTAGGAGCTGTAAAAACAGTTTTTTACTGGTGTCCTTGTCATCTGATGCTCTTCTAACAGAAATGCCCCGAGGGATGATTTTAGCATAGATAAATATATTTTCTCATAGAAAAGTATGCCAGAAGTTCAAATTCAGGGCATTAGCTCCAGGGGAAGATTTTCTCTTCTGACTTTTGAGGAAGGTCCCTGTTATCAGTCCTCCCCTGACTGAGAGCTTTAGGCTCTGAGAGATCCCTAATCCAAAGGACATGATGCTGGCACTACTTCTTGTTTGTATGAATGTCTTGCTTCCCTTTCCTTTTACTTCTTGTAGGATAAAATGTGGTATGAGTCACACTCTGGAAACCCTGGTGGCGTAGTGTTACGTCTGCTAACCAAAAAGGTTGGCAGTTTGAGTCCTCCAGGTGCTCTTGGAGACTCTCTGGAGCATTTCAACTCCATCCTATAGGGTCGCTATGAGTCAGAGAGGAATCAGCAGCCATGGATTTGGAAAAGCACACTCCAGGTAAACTACTTTAGTGAAGGCGTTATGGTCTCACCCTAATCCTCTATAAAATAACCTGATTTATTAACCACAGGCAGAGACTAGGATCCACAGAACAGGAAAAACACAAAATGGAGGAGATCACACAATTTTTGGAAGCATGTTGCAGCCAAATCACTACACACATTCTGGGGGGACACAATTCAGTCCATGACAACTGAGAGTGAACTCTATTCTAGAGATGTTCTTATGTCATTAGGCCTACAAGACACTTTAGGGAAGGAAAATTATGAACCTTTAAGGTAATCAAATTTTTCCTCTCTGCTTTTAGATACCTTTGATATATTCCAGTATAGTTTAAATGTCCTCACATTTTCTATTCGAACAAGTCTTTAAGAAGAGCAGAAACAACTGACATAAAATACGGGGTTAGAGTTTCTGCTGGGTTGCACATAGAAATGAAATGGGGATCATTCCTGCTTTGACTCTTACAAATGCCTACACAGTTGCTTTTTTTAATTTTATAGAACTTGAGTGCTAGCTATTGCAAAATTCATGTGATATCTAGGTTTATTGCAGCATTATTCACAATAGCTCAAAGGTGAAAACAACCCAAATGTGCATCAATAGATGAATGAATAAACAAAAGTAATCAATAAACAAAACATTGTAATCTAGCTGTGTAATACAGCCCAAAAGATAATGAATACTGAAACATACTACAATATGGACGAACCCTGAAAATGTGGTGGAGGAAACAAGATACAAAAGAATGAACACCGAATGATCTCATGCATGTGAAATATTTGCATTAATCACATTCACAGAAGGCTTACGAGGAATAGGTCAAGTCTGTCAGATTGTCATAATGTGGTGGCTTCAATAGTGTTATGATATTACAGACTTTGCCACCAGTATCTCAAATGCTGGGAAGGTCACTCTTGACAGACAGGTTTCAGTAGAGCTTCCAGAATAAGACAGACTTGGAAAAAGAATCTTGTAGTTTAATTCAGAGGGGGGAAAAAAGGCCAGTGAAAACCTTGCTAATAGCAGTGAAACATTGTCTGATGTAGTGCCAGAAGCTAAGCCCCTCAGGTTGGAAGACGCTCAAAATACCACTGAAGAAGAACGTCTTCCTTGAAGTATAGTCAGCCTCAAAGATGTGAATGGAGTCAAGCTTTCAAGACCTTTATCTGCTAAGTAGAAAGGCTCAAAATGAGAAGAAAAAGCTGTAAATGTCCATTAACAACCAGAACATGAAACACACTAAGTATCAATCTAGGAAAACTGTTAACTGTCAAAACTGACATGGAACATATACAGATCAATATCCTAGGCATTGACGAACTGAAATGGACTCATGATGGTGTTTTCAATCATACAGCCATATGGTCTAGTACACTAGTAATAAAAATTTGAAGAAGACTGGCACCATATTCATGGTCAAAAAGAACATTTCAAGATTTATTCTGAAACTCAACACTGTCAGTGATTGGTTATTCATACACCTACAAGGAAGACCATTTAATGTAACTATTATTAAAATTCACATGCTAACTATTAATGCCAAAGAGGAGGATTTTGATGATTTCTACCAATTTCTGAAGTCTGAAATTGATCACACAAGCTATCAGGTACATTGGAATGTGAAAGGTGGAACTGGGGAACAAGGATTGGTAGTTGGAAAATACGGCCTTGCTAATAGACACTATACCAGAGATCACATAATAAAATTTTGTAAGACCAATGATCTCTTCATTGCAGATACCTTTTTTAAAAAAAATAAATTTTTGTGTCCAAAGAGTGGACCTTCATTATGATTTATAGGTGGACATGTAAATTTATATGTGAATGTACATTTTCACTCAGTCATAATAAAAAAAGTTAAATTTTATTGTATTTTAGTGAGATTTTACAATTCATATCAATTAGCTATATAATATGCAGAACTCACACCACTGTTCTACTCTATGTGTTCTCGCCTCCCTTCCCTCATGACAACACAGTCCCCCCTTTCCACAGCGAACTTCTTGTGTCCATTCAACTAAGTCTTCCCCTGTCACACTATCATCTCTCTGGAGAGCCCCATATATGTATTTAAGCCTAGGAGGGTTGTTTGTCACCAGCATCAGTCCATGTCTTATATAATCTAGTTCACACTTTGTCTGGTGCTGGACAAAGTTTGGGGTTGATAAAGGATCTGGAGGTCATGTCCTCTCAGGAATCTTCCAGACTGATGGACCATAAAGGGTGGTCACTTGATAAAGTTCTAGTTCTGCACACTTATGTTTCTCCCGCTACGTCAGGGTTTCTACCCTATGCACCCCGTCAGGGCAGTCATTGTTGGTACTGGGCACCACGTAGTTCTTCTGGTCCAGCGATGAAGTGGTTTCTGGAACATATGACATCTTCCATCTGTTGGGCTCATGTTTTCCTTCTGTTCTTGATGCCCTCCATTTACCTTTGTTCCAGATAGATTGGTATCAGTTGATGCTACTCAGATGGCAGCTTGCTACCTTTTAAGACCCCAGACACTGTTAACCCTAGTGGTGTGCAGAATGTTTTCCTTAGAAATAAAAAACAAAAAAAAACTTGGGTATGCCAATTAGTATAGATGTCCACTGAGACTGAGATACCCCAATCGCTGTGCCTGCTACTCTGTGCCTCCAAAGACTGAGATTAGGAAATGATGCAGGTTTGATGTAGTCCAGTTGTGCAAACTTCTTTTAGTGCATGCTGTCATGCCCTACACTTAACCTGAATCCTAATCACTATCTAATTTATAAAACTTTCTCTCCCTCTCCTCTCCACCCTTTTAACCATCAAAGATTATTTTCTTCTGTGCTTAAATCTTTTGATAATAATGGTTACACATAATATTTGCCCTTGATTATCTGGTTAATTTCACTTATCAGAATGTCTCACATTATGAGGTATTGCCCTAAAGCATCATTGTTCTTTATCAGTGCATAGTATTCCATTGTGTGAATATATTACCATAGTTTGACCATTTATCAACTGATGGGCAAGTAGATTGATTCTAATTTTTATTAGTGTGGAGAGAGCTGCAATAAACGTTGGTGTGTATGTATCTGTTTGTGTAGTGTCCCTTACTTCTCTGGGATATATTCCAAGGACTAGGATTGCTGGATCGTATGGTATTTCTATTTCTAGTTTTTAGAGAAAGTGCCAGATTGATTTCTATAGTGGTTGTACCATTTTATAATCCCACCAGCAGTGTGGAAGGCTTCCAGTATCTTTATATCTTCATCAGCATTTATTATTTTATGGCTTTTTTGGATTATTGCCAACTTCTCTGGAGTGAGATTGTATCTCATCGTAGTTGTGATTTAAATTTCTCTGATAGCTAGTGATAGTGAGCATCTCTTCATGTATCTGTTAGCATGCTGTGTGTCTTCTTTGGTGAAGTGCCTGTTCACTCCCTTTTCCCATTTTTTAATTGAGCTATTTGTCTTTTTCTTGTGGAGGTTTTGCAGCATCTTGCAGATTAGAGGAATTAGATACTGATTGGAAATGTAGTAGTCAAAATTTCTTTCCCACTCTATAGGTGATGTTTTTACTGTTTTGATTAAGGCTTTGGATGAGCTTAACTAATATAAGTGAAACAAACACACAAAAAATGACTACAGCTGTGAAAAGCTCTAATAGAGAAGCTCCATATTATCATTGAGAACAAGACCAGGGACCTGCTGTGAAACAGACCATCAATTCCAAGTTTAAGTTAAAGCTGAATAAAATTAGAATAAGTCTTTGGGAACCACAATAGGAATTTCAGTATATCTGAATTTAATTTGAAGACCATTTCAAAAATAGCATTGATACGTTGAACATTACTGACCAAAATGGGAGTTGTGGCAAGACACTGTATATGAAGGAAGCAAAAAATCATTAGAAAACAAGAAAAAGAAAGACAAAAACGGATGAAAGAAGAGATGCTTAACCTGTCTCTTGAACACTGAGTAGCTAAAGTAAATTGAAAAAAAATGATGAAGTAGAAGAGTTAAACAGATGATTTCAAAGGATGATTCAAGAAGACAAAGCAAACTATTATTATGGTATGTGAAATGAACTGGAATTAGAAAACCAAATGGGAAGAAGATGTGCAGAATTTCACGAGTTGAAAGAACTGAAGAAAAGCTCTAATCTCAAGTTGCAATTTTGAAGGACTCTGTGTTCAAAATATTGACTGGTGCAGGAAATATTGAAAGAAAATGTAAGAAATACACAGAGTCATAGTGGGACGTAAACCAGAATGAAGAGAACTGAAGATACAAGTGAAAAAAATTAGTCATCAGGTCTAATGGAACAAGTCTACGATAGTCTTCACCAGACTGAATCCAGTGTAAATAGATAGTGCCCAGCTACCACCAATGTCTGTTCTAACAGGAAACATAATAGAATGTCTTGGACAGAGCTGGAGAAAAATCTAAAACAAAACTCTAACTCACACAAAAGTACAAGGCTAGCTACGCTGACAGACACTGGAGAATCTCTGGGAGTACGGTCCTTAGACACCCTTGGAGCTCAGTAACTAAGTCATTCCTGTGGTTCACCCTTTGGACAAAGATTAGACAAGCTCATAAAACTAAATGAGACCAAAAGGGCACAACAGCCAATGGGCAAGGACTACAAGGCAGAAGGGGACAGGAAAGCTGGTAACTTGGTATCCAAGTTCAAGAAGAGAGGTTGTTGACACGTCATACAGTTATTAACCAATGTCATAAAACAATATGTACAGTAACTGTTTAATGAAAAACTAGCTTCTTCTGTATATCTTAATCTAAAACACAATTATAAAATAAAAAAACATAAAAGAACTATATCTACATCCAAACTGACAACAGCAACTCAAAAGTTCTGGTAGCAAACTTACAGAGTTTTTGTTTAAAACATAACAACTTCACTGGTGACAGTGGAGGAATAATTCAGAAAAGTGGGTGATAATGGTTGCACAACTTGAAGAATGTAATAAATATAAATGAATTGTACATGTACAAATTGTTGGATTGGTTTGCGTCTCATTGTGTATGTTCTCAATAACAAGAAAACAATATAAATTATAAAATAGAAATGGATATAATGGCAATTTTTTTTCTTAGAAATTTTTTTGGAAATAATTATTCTCAGAAAAAGAAAGAAATTCTGTGTATAACACTGAAATTTGACTTATGACAATTCTGTTTTCTTTGCTACACTTAATCTTGTGCTTAAACCCAAAATAAAAATAATCACTTTTATCTGAATTTGGCTTTACGTTTTCTACATTTTCAAAACATAGGATTTATTCAATTATTTTCCAGCTGTAGACAAACAACTAAAAACTCTGGCAACTATTTCCAGTTGAACTTGTTACTTTTCCCTCTGTAGGTTTCTACTGAGGTTTTTCTCCTCCCCCTCCTAACTGCAGAGCTGTGAAATCTAAGACCTGTCTGGGACACTATGAGGTACTGAACATTCTAGCTGTCTTTCCCCAGTTTAAAAAAACTACATGAGATGCCTACAACTACTGTTTGCTTAAAAGAATTACTACTTATGGATCGTACCTTAAGAATCTTGCACATAATCTCATAAACAGAAAATATTTTCTCAGCTCGAGTCCAGTCCCAGATGGTCACCTTTAAATATGAGAAAATAGTGCCATTAATTTTGGACAAATAACCCATATTTCCCTCTTAGTTTATTTACTTAATGTAATGTATAACAAGGGACACATTCATCGGTGGATTTATTTAGTTTCTCATTTATGAAATTATTCTAAAATATGTGCATGTATGCTTTGATTTTCCTTTGTTCTAAGCCATATCAGAGTTTCAACAAAAATTTAAATTATACATCCAATGTCTTTCAGCATTTTCAGTAATGTGCATATTTTCTACACATAATATTAATCATTTATATTCTACATGGGCAATTTTTTTCTCAGTTTACCACTAGATGTACGTGCACAACAGTGCTAGATGTCAACACAGGCTTTGTTTCTTAAGAAAAAGCATAATGTATATTGGGTTTGCTCCTTTATGATATAGAAAAACTTCGAATGCAGTATGAAAGAACCAAGAAGTCATTTCATGTATCTGTGTTTGTAATCTCTCTCTCTCTCTTGTTTAGTTCTGAGAAATCATTCACAGCGGGAAGGGATTACATTTTTTCCCTGACTTCCTGGTGCTTTGAAAGTTTTTGTAGACCCAGACACTCAAAGGAGCAGTAAGCCAGGCTTGGTAATTCCTAGGTCCAGCACAAAGTGAGAAGTCTGGCATCTGACACTTACATTAAACAAATATTTTTGAGAGTATACTGTTATGTATAGTATGTGCTTCCAAAAGCAAGATCTTAGGTGTAATAACAATTATAGTAATAAACCAAAACCACTGCCACTGAGTCAGTTCTGATTCATAGCAATAGGACAGAGTAGCACTGCTCCATGAGGTACCCAAGTAGTGCCTGTTGGATTTGAACTATTCACCTTGAGATTAGCAGCTGTAATACTAAACCACAACACCACCAGGATTTTTTTGTTTCTGTTTTTGTTTTCCTTTTAGGTGGAATAGGTACCAAACACATTTAGTGAAAAAAGTTCAGTGGCTAGATCACAGAATATGAGAAATCATAGAAGGACTTGTTACACACAGATAAACACATTTTAAGTGTCTTAACAATAGACACTAATATAGGTATTTTCTTTCTGCAAGGGAAAATCCTGTATTTTAAACTTTTAACTCACAGAAGTTTTGCTAAGATTGGAATAGATTCAACACTAATGCAGGGCACAGGGTTATCATTTTGATGTTCACTAATTAATACTTTTTTTATTATCACTGAATGAAAATGTACATTCCCATATAAACGTGCATGCTCACCTATATGCAACTCCTACTGCTCTCCTTATTCGGTGACAGCACACTATCTCTCTCTGCTCCATACATCTCCTATCCTCCCAATGGTCTCCTATTCCCTCCTCTCCAACCACTCCACTTCAGTACTTCTTAATGATAAATTAAATATAATGTGCAAAGTTTATTACCAGTAATTGGAAGTGTCAAATAAATTTAAAAGGTTCTTCAAATTTCTTTTAAGAGCAAGAGATTGACAAAGGTATTATCATCTATAGTGAATCTTCAGAATTGTTTTTTCTACTCTTAGTCCTTGTATACTCATTCCTCTAATATTGATCAGCCTCCATGAGTCGGATCCTACTTGACGGCACTTGGCTGGCTGGCATTAACAAGATAAGGTAATATATGTTTACAAATATTTTCTAGAATCTTTCTTCCAAAGTCTGCATAGAACTTTTAACAATATTGTAATTTAGCCCATGGTTTTCCAGCTACACAATCTAAACAGAAATATACTTGTAGATTCTTTAAGGGTGATAAAGTAATTCTTTAAGGTCAGGTACTGTTTTCAGAATGATGTTTTCAAAAAAATTTTGCCTAGTTTCTATTTTTTCTTTTATATGATAATTTTATGCTATGAATCACTGCTTAATGGATGCCAAGCTGTCATGTCAACATGAAACAGTAAGTAAGGTTGAATAAAAATGCTTACTGGAGGTGCCAAAAACTTGTATAGACTTGAGCCTCTCAGGGCAAGAAATGTTGGAGAATACATCCTGTCTTGGAGGATGTCCTGCTCCCGTGCTTCACACCAGCCCATGTAGACTATCTAGAAGGAAATTGAAAACTATTAACGGTCACAATATTCTCGCTTTAGATGTCTTAAATGCACTATGTGTAGTTCATTGTATTTTAATCTCTTAGAAAAATCATCAAAAGCAAACAATATATTAAAAAGATTTGTGTTAAATAAGTGAATGAGAACCCTTCTTAAAGTTGATAATTCATGAGTATTTGCTCAGTATTTATTTACATTATCCAGCCTGGCATGAACTACATTATTCACTCTACCATTTCCTACTTTAAAAATATTTCTTTGTAAATGATTCACTGACTTATCCTGCCATATTCCTGGTTAATTATATTTTATTATAACGGACCTATTACCAAGGCCAGAATCTTTAAGTAGACAAAAAAGACATGTCAAAAATGAATGCTTTGTATGGTTAACAATAGTTGGTAAACCACATCTGCTTGCACCTTTCAAGCAGGTTTTACCTTTTCCTTTTAAGAAAATGATCTCAGAAGAGTACAGATTATAATAGAGTTGTTTATATACAGATTGACAGTGACATCAACTCTTTTGCTTCTGGCTTTTAAATACAGATGGATTAATTTTCAAAATAAAAGTCATGTGAAATCAGCCACTCCTCTCTTTCCATCATTTCATTTTTGTGAGCATCAAACATGTACACAAGCACTCATCACGTAAGAACAGCATTCTTCACAATGTATTCATGAGGCATTTAATAGATCCCTCAACACAATTCTTTACAGTACAAGTATGTAGGAGGAGTATATGTGCCGTATCATGACATCACTTAGGTTTTCTTTTTGGAAGTATTTTCTTTCCTGATTCTAGATTCACTTTTTTTGTTATATGAGTCCTTAACCAATGGACTGTTACTGGACATGACTCATCAGAGTTCTGCTTGGAATCTTGTACATCTGCCCTTGCCATTAAAAGAACACACTAAAGATAGCCCCTATTCTAAGAAAATGGGGAATACGTAAAGCTAATAGGAATATATCAAGCTGATTTAAGCCCATCCTTTAGCCTTGACCCAAACTCAGCCAAGCCCAGCCAAACAACCATTTGATTGATGAATAGAAATATGTATTATTTTTGCATTCCAATGAACCTTCAGTTCATCTGTTATGCAGCATAACTGTTCTAATACCTGACTAATCAGAATGCAAGTGGCATTACCAGAATTTGAAATAAGAAGCCTGATCTCAGATCCTATTTTCCACTAAATTACACTGTATTTTCAAAACAATTGGAAGTGTCCAATATCTAATAATATGCATTTAAGTCTTCCAGTAAGCTTTCTAATATATAAAGACCTTGCTATAACAAATTAAGAAACTGATTTAAATAAATTAGCTTACCAAATGAATAAAACTTGGTATACATTACAACTTAAACCAAGATCTCTTGCTCTTTTAATTATGTTATGTAGGTTACAGATTTATTTAACATTTACACCACTTGGGAATTATTTGTAGAAATTTCATTTGATTCATAACATTACAATAAAAACTAGCTATGAAAGCTGATTATTTTGTATTGTTTATATGAAAGGTAGATGCTTAAACAGAAAATGTCTTAAATTTAAAAAAATAAAAATTACTAGTTAAATCAAAAAAAAGTTAAAAAAAAAAGAATTAAGTTAACTAAGTCTAGAATGTAATTAGTTTCCGTTTTGAGTAAGTGCACATTAGGAAGTTGAGACAATACATCAATAGAAGCCTACGTGGATATTTGGTCAAAAATACTTTTAAAGTATTACATATTTAAAAAGGTATCAAATAATTGCCAGGCAAAATATGTCACAATATGGAAATCAAGAAACGGTATAGGCTTTCCTAACCTCACCTTTCTTCCCACTAGGCTTCCTCTGCTACTTGCTGGCTGCAGTCTCTTGCAGGAGAAAATTCCTTTAGCCTCAACCACCTGAATTCTCAACCCCCCATTTCCCCACCTGTAAGCTCCTTGAATACCATTTGTCTGTAGCTAGTGTTGCTTTCTACTGTTTCATTTGTTTTCAGCTGTGCTTCCCAGTACTTCCCCCTATTTTTATTTTCTCTCAAACTCCTGGTCCCATCTTTGCCTCTCCTTGAAAGACTACGCAGTATACACAGCCAGGGAAACAATCCACTGGCCTGTGACTCCACACAGATGGAATCATCAGCTTTTTCTTTTTCTTCTTCTCTCTTCTTCTCCTTTGATGTATTTTGTTTGTCTGTTTTTCCTTTGGTGGCTTGAGATTCCCTTCTATCCAGGCTGTACTGCGTAGCTTAGGACCTACATCCCCAATCTGTCCACTCTTGTCAGTAAGATCCCTGGGGGTGTACGTGGTGTGTGTGTGGGTGTGTGTGTGTGATTAAGTGAAAGTTTACAGTCAAAGTGAATTTCTCATATAAAATCCCAAACACACAACTCTGTGCAACTCTTTATGCTCTCCGCACTCTGTGACAGCACAACACTCCTTTCCATTCTGTACATCTGGTATTCATTCAGCCAGCATCTATTCCCTCCTCTTCATCCTCTATTTTCATCTCTAGAGGTGAGCTGGTCAGACAGCCTCACATACATATTTAAGCCAAGAAGTACACGTAACACCTGCATCACTCTGCGTCTTCCCATCCAGTTCAGTTTTTGTCTGAAGAGTCAGCTTCTGTGCTGGTTTCAACTTTGGGGTAGCAAGGAGTCCAGGGGCTACTAATGAGACCAGGGGCCAGATTCTCAAGGGACCTTATAAGATGTTAGACCATCAAGTCTGGTCTTTTAATAGAATTCTAGATCTGCAGCCCTTTTTTCTCCTGCTATATAAGGGGCTCTGCACTGTATTCTCTGTTGGGGCAATCATTGTTGATGTTCATGACCATCTGGTTCTCCTGGCCTCATATTGATGTAGTCCACCAGTCATATGGACCCATCTGTCTTCAGAGCTCATATTTTCTTCATGTCTTTGATGTCCTTCATTTCATCTGCTCCTAGTGGATTGGAACCCACTGATGCTCCTCAGATGGCAGCTGGCTAGCTTTTAAGACCCCAGATGCCACTCACCAAAATGGGGTGCAGAACTGTTTCTTAAAAAAACAAGCTAGTTATGCCAAACAACTTAGATGTTCCCAGAAACCATGGTCCCCAGATCACTGTCCCTGTTACTCTGTCCTTTAAAATGTTGTACTGCATTTAGAAAACTTTTGTGCTTTTGGTATAGTCCGGATGTGCTAAACTTGCTACTACTGCGTGCTGTCACTCCCCTCATCTAACTCAATTCCTATCTACCATCTAATCCATGAGTAGTCCTCTGCCTCCCTTCCCACCCTTGTAACCATCAAACATTATTTTCTTCTGTACTTAAACCTTTTCTTAAGTCTTTATAGTGGTCTCACACAGTATTTGTCCATTTGCAGCTGACTAAATTCACTCAGCATAATGTGTTCCAGGTGACTCCAAGTTATGACGATGTTTATTCAAATCATCTTTGTTCTTTATCTTAGCATAGTGTTCCGTTGTGTAAATATGCCACATTTTTTTTTATCCATTCACCTACCGATGGGCATCTAGGTTGTTTCCATCTTTTTGCTATTGTGGACAGTGCTTCAAGGAACACTTATTTTTTATTATGATTAAGTGAAACTATAAAATCCAAATCAATTGCACACGCCAGCCTATCTGTAGCTCCATCTGCTTTCCTCACCTTGTGACAGTACATTCCTCCTTTTCACTCTGTACTTCTAGTATCCTCTTAACTAGCACCTGTCCATTCCTCCTCATCCTCTTCTCTGCCATCTAGAAAGAAATCAGTTGAATAGCCTCCTACAAATGTACAGTCCAGCCCATTGTTGTGCAATGAACATTTTTGTACATATATGTTCATGTGATAGCCTTTGTTTCTCTAGTATAGATTTCAAGAAGTGGGATTGCCATATTATATGGTATTTCTACTTCTAGAGTTTTAGGAAAGTGCCAAGTGGTTTCCAAGGTGCTTGTACCATTTTACATTAGTTCCAGTCTCTCCACAGCCTCTCCAGCATTTGTGGTTTTTGTATTAGTGTCAGTCTTGTTTGGATAAAATAGAATATCATTGTAGTTTTTATTTGAATTTCTCTAATGACTAATGATCATGAGCATCTCCTAATGTATTCTTTAGCTGCCTGAATGTCTTTTTTGGTGAAGTGCCTATCCATATCCTGTGCTTATTTTTTAATTGAGTTATTTGACTTTTTCTTGTTGACATTTTGTAGTACTCTGTAGATTATGGAGATTAGATGCTAATCAGTTTTATTTTTGCCAGATATTTTCTCCCAGGTTCTAGGTAGTGTTTTCACTCGTTTGGTGAAGTCTTTGGATCAGCATATTTGATTTTTAGTAGTTCTCATTTATCTATTTTCTGATGTTTGTGCATTGTTAGTAATATTTTTAGTCTGTTTATGTCATGTATTAGAGCTCCCAGCACTGTCACTATATTTTCTATCATAATATTTATCATTTTAGGTTTGATAATAAGGACTTGGTTCCATTTTGAGTTAGTTTTTGAGCATGGAGTGAGATATGAGTTTTATTTCATTTTTCTCTGGTAGATGGATATCCAGTTGTGCCAACAAAATTTATTAAAGACACTTTTTTCCCTAGTTCATGGACTCTAGGCCTTTGTCAAATATCAGCTGTTCGTAGGTGTATGTTGTTATTTCTGAATTCTCTATTCTGTTCCATTGGTCTATGTATGTGTTTTTGTACCAGTACCAGGCTGTGTTGACAAGTGGTAATGTAATAGGTTCTGTAGTCAAGTTGTGTGAGGATTCTCTCTCTTTTTTGTTTGTTTTACTTTTCCTTGGCTTCTTCTCTGTCCGTAGGAAGTTGGTAATTTGCTTCTCCCTCTTACTAAAAAATGTCATTGGAATTTGCATTGGGATTGCATTGTATCTGTAAACTGCTTTGGGTAGAATAATATTTTTACAATGTTAAGTCTTCCAATCCATGAGTAAGGTATGTTTTCCACTATGTAAGCCTCTTTTGGTTTGTTGTAGTACAGTCTTTGTATAGGTCTTTTATCTCTAGTTAGGTTTACTCCTGAGTATTTTATCTTCTTAGTGGCTATTGTAAATGGGATTCACTTGAAAATTTCCTCTTTGACGGTCTCTTTTTCAGTGTAAAGTAATATAACTGATTTATTTGTTTATCTCATATCCTGATACTTTGCTGAACTCTTCTATCATTTTCAGCAGTTTTTTTTTTTTTATTGGTATGTCTGTGTGAATTCTTTGAGGTTTTTGTTTATAAGATCATGTCATCTGCAAATAGAAATACCTTTACTTATTCCTTACTTATGTTAATGAAATTTATTTCCTTATCTCCTCTGATTGCTCTGACTAGAACCTGCCACACAATGTTAAATAAAAGTGGTGATAATGGGCATTCTTGTCTGTTCCCCATTGTCGGGAAATTCCTTCAGTTTCTCTCCATTTATGATGATGTTGACTGTTGGCTTTCTGTAACACCCCTTATTTTGTTGAGGAATTTCCTTTCCATTTCTTTCTTGCTGAGAGTTTTTAACAGGAATGGGTGTTGGACTTTATCAAATTCATTTTCTCAATCAACTGATAAAATCAATGATTCACATCTTTCATTTTATTTATGAAGTTGTCTACATTACCTGTTTTTCTGATGTTGAAACATGCCTGCATGGATGAATCTTATTTGGTCATGGTGAATTATTATTGTTATTTTGATATGTTGTTGAATTCTGTTGGCTAGAATTTTGCTGGGGATTTTTCCACCCAAGTTCATGAGGAATATTTGTCTGTAAATTTCCTTTTGGGGTTATCTGTACCTGGTTTTGGTATCAGGGTCATGCTAGTTTCAGAGCATTGAGTTGGGAGTGTTCTGTCTGTCTCTATGCTGCGAAATACTTTTAGTTATAATGGTATTAACTCTTTTTTTTTTATAAGTATGGTAGAATTCTCTGGTAAAGTCATCTGGAACTGGACTTTTTATTTGGTTGATAATTATTTAATTACGTTTTCCATATCTTCTATTGTAATGGTTTCATTAAGTTGTTCTACTTCTGTGTTGGCTTTGGTAGGTAGTACGATTCTAGAAATTTGTCCATTTCCTCCAGATTTACAAATTTACAAGAGTCCAATTTATCATAGTATTTGCTTATGATTCTTTTAATTTTGATTGGGTCTGTTGTGATACGGCCCATCTCATTTCTTATTTGGGTTACCTGCTTCTTCTCCTGTCCTTTTGTCAGTTTGCCAATGGTTAATTGATTTTGTAGATCTTTTTAAAACAAAAAAAAGCTTTTAGTCTTGTTAACTCCTTTAATTGTTTTTCTATTGTCTAATTCATTTTGTTCTGCTCTACTTTTTATTATCTGTTTTCTTCTGATGCCGGAGGTGTTCTTTTGTTGTTCTCTTTATACTTGTTCAAGTTGTATTGTTCATTATTTTATTTGAGCTCTTTCTTCATTTTGGATGTGTGTAATTATTGAGGAAAATTGACCTCTGAGTACTGTTTTTGCAATATCCCATAGGTTCCGGTAGTATTTGTTTTTGTTCTCATTTGATTCCATAAATTTCTTTATTCTGTCTACACCCCAGAAATTTTTTTAACAAGATATTGCTCGGTTTCCATGAGCTTGAATTTCTACTCTTGCATTTTCTACTATTGGTTTTGATTTTTATGGCTTTATTGTCTAAGAAAATGCTTTGCAATATTTCAATGCTTTGGATTTTGTTAAGTCTTGCTTTATGGTGTAACACGTAGTCTATACTGGAGAATGTTCCAGGTGCATTGGAAAAGAAGATATACTTGTCTGTTGTTGAGTGGAGAGTCCTGTGTCTATGAGGTCAAGTAAGTTATCTGTCACATTTAGATCTCCTGTATCTTTATGGAACTTCTTTCTGGATGTTCCATCCATTACCAAAACCAGTGTGTTGAAGTCTCCTAGTTTTATTGTGGAACAGTCTATCTCACTTTGGAATTCTGTTAGCACTGGTTTGATATACTCATAGTCCTGCCACTGGGTGCATAAATACTTAATATTATTATATCCTCCGTATGTATTGACCCTTTAAGAGAATATATAGTGAATTTCTTTGTCCACTATGGTGGATTTTAGTTTAAAGCCTATTTTATCTGAAATTAATATTGCCACTCCAGCTGTTTTTTGTGCTGTGTTTGTTGGCATATATTTTTTCCATCTTTTGAGTTTCATTTTTTGTATCTTTGTGTCTAAAATGTGTTTCTGGTATCCAGCATATATATGCATTTTGTAATTTTTTTTTTAATTCATTATGTTACTAGTGCCTTTAATCCATTCACATTCAGTGTAATTATTGATAGGTATGAATCTAGTGTTATCATTTTGATGTATTTTTTTGTGTTGTTGATAATTTCTTTGTTTGACTTAATATTTCATGCTGAATCATTTTTCGTCATGGGTTTTCTTTTCATTCTTTTCATTGTTGTTGCTTTTATATCTGCTAAGACTTTTGATTTTATTTCTGGTGTACTTGTGTCGGACTTCTAATTTGCTTTGCAGATATCCCAATACTGGTCCCTCATGATCTAAATTTAAACCAGTTTTTAAATTTTGTATATCACTTTGACTTCCCCTCCATCTGAAAGATCTATGAATACATTAATAAGTCCTTCATTTTGGTATAGTGCTGTCATCCTTTATATACTGAGATCTCTGTTTCTCTATTTTAATATTTTAGCTTTCATTAAGTTTTGTGGATTACCTATCTAAGTTGGTCTCTGGATCCTCTATCATTCATTGTATCCTTGAATACATATATGATGTTACCGATTATGTAATCAAAGAACTTCCTTTGCTGTTTCTTATAACTTTTGTTGTTTTTGTAAATTCTCTAAACTTCTGTTTACCTAAAAATGTCCTAATTACAATGCCATATTTGAGAGACAATTTTTGGGGTGATATAATTCTTGTTTAGCAGATTTGTTTTCTTTCCTTTGAGGCTTTGTGTATGTCATACCATTGCCTTCTTGTCAGCATTGCTTCTGCTGATTAATTTGAGCTCAGTCTTCATGACTCTTTTGTAGGTTGTTTTTTGTTTAGGCCTAGGCACTTTAAAAGCATCTCCTGATCTTTAATTTTGGTAAGTTTGATTATAATATATTTTGGTGTCTTTCGTTTGTAATCTACCTTATGTGGAGTTCAGTGAGCTTGGCTATATCTTCTCATCTTTCATGATACCAGGAAAGTTTTCTGTCAACAAATTTTCAACAATGCTCTGTGTATTTTCTGTTACCCCTTCTTGTTCTAATATTCTATCATTCAATAAGTATTCCTGTTGATAGAGTCCCACATAACTCTTAGTGATTATTCATTTTTTGAAATTTCTCTATCTATTTTTTCCTCATATATGCTGCTGTCAGTTGCTTTATCCTCAGTCTCACTAATTCTGCATTTCATTTCCTGGATTTTGTACCTTTGACTTTCTATTGAATTATTTAATTCTGTAATTTTATTGTTAGTCTGCTGAGTTTCAGATTTTTTGCAGCTTGTTTAATTTTCATTGTGTTGTGATGTACTTTGTCTAGTCTTCTTGATTTCTTGAAGTACTCTGTACATTACTCTTTTGTATTCTGTCTCCAATAAATGTAGAAAATCTTGTTCATCTACCAAATTTGTTTATTTTTAATTTTGGTATTTTTCTGAGGCCACAGTATTCTTATTCTTTAAATGACTAGAAATTGATTGTTGTCTCCGAGCCATGAGAAAGTTGTACTTTATTTCCATTATTATTGTTATTTATCATATATAAGAATACATTTTAATTTAGTCTTGACTGTCCAAGTAATCTAGTCATTTGAGTTAATTTGATTTTTACAGCCTTAATAATTCTGATGAACTGTTACCAGATGTTGGAGCTGTGTGTGTAGTGAGAAAGGTAGCAGGAGTTGCCGACTCAGAGGAGCTAGAACAACCTTTTTCTATCCATCACTTTGTTTCCCTCTCCAAGTCTGTGAAAATAGCTAGGGGTGTGCACATAGATGTCCCACTTACAGCTCAAGTAGTGTGTCACAGTTTACTACTTGGTGTAGGGGGAAGCATAAGAGATGGAGGAAAAGTCAAAATGTAGGAAAGGTTTGAACTACAAGAGTTCAGAGGTGCTGTATCTTATGATGCTCAGGTGAAAGTCCTCTGAAATTCTGCAGGTGCAGCAATTTATAACTCAGCTTCCCCACCAAGAAAGACACGTACTTCTCATGTACTGCTGCTGTGTTTGAACGCCAGTCACTGTAGTGTTGTGTAAATGCAGCCTTCCAAGCTCAGCTTGTCTGCTGAGAAAGATGTGCTCCACTCACATGCATTGTCTGTTCAGCTCTGGCTGCCACTGAGCTGAAGCTCCACTTGGCTGGAAGTGGGTGCCTCTTTGGCTGCAAATATGATTCTGAAAAAGGTAGCTGTTCCCCTTCCTATCACCCCGTCCAATCTCCTAGCTTTCCATCTGATATGCAGGGCTCCCAGAATGGTGTATATAGTCCATTCAGTTATTTTTCAGGATCTTTGTTCTTAGAGGGATCAGGAAAAGCATGTGGCTACTCTGCAGTCTTAGTCCCTGTCTCTTGTTTTTCTTTTTTTTTCAAGTTTTCTCTTTTTTGCTTCTCATCTATTTTGATTTTCCAGTTTTAGTCTCGGAGGCTGAGTCAAGATGGCAGACTAAACACATATCTCCTTAAATCCCTCTGGAAATCAAGACCTGAAATAATTAAACAGAGCCTCTGGACACCTAGTGAGCCCTATGACACAGCATGGGGCTGTTAATTTGGACTTCGTACCACTGAATGGAAAATCTCTTCTCCTTTGCCCGGCCCTCACTGTTGGAAAGTGCTAGCTTTCATGGACCAAAAGTAACTCATCATTTTAAATATGTTTCTCTGTCTAAGCTGGCAGGTGGAGCTGGCACTTGACCAGCAGCTAATCTCAGATGCATAACTGGTGAGCTCAGGGAGAGAAATTGCCACATTTTGCAAGCCCGGCTTTGGACTCTGTGTACCTCGGCACTGGACTCTGTGTACCTCGGCACCTTTGGCCTCTTTTTCTGCCTCCACCAATAAGTAGCCTGTACCAAGGCAGGCAGAGAGCTTGTTCAGGATGACATCTTGTCCCACTGGGATGCAGACATACTCATACAGAGGGCTCAGCTGGACCTAATTCCTAGGCTGGGAGGCAGCTCCTCCCCAGAAAGCACTTTTCTGGCAGAAAAGCTGTATTCTACACAGTGTTGCCTATGGCTGGGGCCCAGAAGCAGAGGCCATCAGAGCAGTAGTCTTTCTGTATTTTGAGCTAGTTTAAAATATCTGAGATTGGATATAGCATGCTCACTTTACCAGCTGGGAAGAAGGACCTGTACACCTGAAAACCTGACTGACTTTGAAAGTTATCAGATATCTTTCATCATTCATTTTAAGATAGCCTAGAGAAACAACTTCAGTCCATCCTCACAGCATCTATCCCAGCCTTTTTTCACTAACATAATGCCCCAGAAACAACAAATTCTGGATAAAAGCATAATGAAGAAATCATCTATGGCTTCAGAAGCCCCCCCAAAAGAAATAACCAAAGAATTTCCAGGACGAAGAAACCTTTCTGAAACTATCAAAAGGTGAATACAAATGGATTATATAGAGAGCCCTTCTAGACCTTATACAAAATGAACACAACAAAATGAAAAATTAAGCAAGCTGTTTGATTTGATGGGACACCAGTACTTGGAAATCCAACAGATCAAGAACAAAATCAAAGGCATAGAAACTTCAATTCAAAGCCAAGAAAACAGAATGGAAGAAATGGAAAATAGACTTTCCGATTTGGAAGACAGAGCTATTAACTCCAACATTTGTGAGGAGAAATCAGAAAAAAGATACAAGAAAAATGAAAAAGCATTTAATAGCATGTAGGACTCTATTAAGAGGAAGAACCTTTGGTTAATTGGAGTTCCTTAACAGGGTAAGGCATCTGAGAATGCAGAGAGTATGTTTGCTGAGCTGCTGAAAGAAAACTTCCCAGAAATCATGAAAGAAGAGAATCTAGATATCCAAGATGCATATCTAATGCCAACTGAATATAGGTCTCAAAAGAAACACTCCAAGACATATAATAATCAAGCTTAACAAAATGAAACATAAGCAGAAACTCTTAAAGGCAGTAAGACTCAAAGCAAATCTAACATTCAGAGGGAAGCCCTGTAGGATTTCATCGTATTTCTCAGAAGAAACAATTTTGGAATGGAGACAGCAGCACAACACATTCAAAGCCTTGAAGGAGAAGAACTTCCATCCGAGCATTATATATCCTGCAAAACTATCTTTCACCTATGAAAACAAAATTAAGACATTCTCAGATAAACAGAAACTCAGCCAAGCAAAAAGACATAACCCAACCATATGTTGCCTACAAGAAAATCAACTTAGACCTAAAGATATGAATAAACTGAAAATTAATGGATGGAAGAATATATGTCAAGCTAACAATAAACAAAGAAGAGCAGGTGTGGCAATTCTAACCTCAGATAAAATCAATTTTAATGTAAAATGCACCATCATGGAGAAGAATGGACACTATTTATTGCTGAAAATTTCAATACAGAAGCAGGAATTAACAATATTAAATATTTATGCACCTAATATTAGACTACCTAAATACATCAAAGAAACACTGACTACACTCAAAAAGGAGATAGATCACTCCACAATCATAGTGGGAGACTTCAACACTCCACTCCCAATATTGGACAGATTGTCTAGAGAAAGCTCAGTAAAGACACAGAAGACCTTATTGCCACAACTAACCAACTAACCAACTAGACCTCATCAACATATACAGAACTTTCTATCCATCAGTGGACAACTACACCTTCTTCTCCAGTGCACATGTAACATTCTCCAGAATGGACTACGTGTTAAGACATAAAGCAATTCTCAACAAAATCCATACCATTGAATCAATGCAAAGCATCTTCTTGGTTCATAAAGCCTAAAAGTCAAAATCAATAGCAGAAAAAACATAGATAGAAAGTGAAACTCACAGAAACTGAATATCTTGTTCAAAAAGCCATGGGTTATAGAAAAAAATCAAGGATGAAATAAAGAAATTTCTGGATAAACCTACCAGAACCTATGGGATACAGCCAAAGCAGGGCTCAGAGGTCAGTTTATCTCCATAAACACACACATCTGGAAGGGAGAAAGAAACCAAATCAAAAAACTAACCCTACAGCTTGAACAAGTAGAGAGAGAACAACAAAAGAACCCCTCAGGCACCAGAAGAAAGTAGATCATAAAGATTAGAGCAGAACTAAACAGTTTAGAGAATAGAAAAACAATAAATAAAAAATTAAAAAACAAAAGCTGGTTTTAGTAAACCATTGGCTACACTTACAAAAGAACAACAGGAAAGCAAACAACCCAAACAAGAAAGAAGAGGGAGTTGTCATAACAGATCCAACAGAAATAAAAAATATCATAACAGAATATTATGAAAGTCTGTACTAAAATTTGAAAACCTAGAGGAAATGGACATATTCCTTGATTCATATCACCTACCAAAATTATCACAAGGTAAAGCAGAACAACTTAATAAACCTGTCACAAAGCAAGTGATTGAAAAAGTCATCCAAAAACTACCAACAAAAAAAAAGCCCGGGCCCAGATGCCTTCACCACAGAATTCTACCAAGCTTTGAAAGAAGAGTTATCTCCAATACTACTGAGACTATTTAACAGTATAGAAAGGGATGGAATACTCCCAAATTCATTCTATGAAGCCAGCATAACCCTGGTACCAAAGCCAGAGAAAGACTCAACAAAAAAGGAGAACTGATATCACTCACGAGTCTAGATGCAAAAATCTTCAACAAAATTCTTGCTAACAGAATACAGCAACATACGGATCTGACTTGATGGCACTTGGCTGGCTTGGCATCAAAAAAATAATCCATCATGACCAAGGTGGATTCATACCAGGGATGCAAGGCTGATTCAACATCAGAAAAACAATGCAATCAACCACATAAATATCACAAAAGACAAGAATCACTTGATCTTGTCTACTGATGCAGAAAAGGCATTTGATAAAGTCCAACACCCATTGATTCTAAAAACTCTCAGCAAAATAGGAATAGATGGCAAATTTCTCAGTGTAATAAGGGCCATTTAAATGAGGCCAACTGCCTATGTCATCCTGAATGGAGAGAGACTGAAACAGTTTCCCTTGAGAACAGGAACTAGACCAGGATGCCCACTCTTACTTATCCTATTCAACATTGTACTAGAAGTTCTAGCCAAAGCAATTAGACAAGACCAAGAAATAAAGGGCACCTGCATGGGCAAAGAAGAAGTAAAAAATCTCCCCATTTGCAGATGATATGACTGTATATACAGAGAATCCTAAAGAATCCAGTTTTAATCTCTCTGTACTTACATTCTTTTCCTGTCTCCTGAATAGCCGATACTGTGTGATTTCTATAGGGCTTCTAGACAGATTATAGCATGCATCCTGGTAAACACTTACCTGGACCTTTCTTTTTAGTTTCCAAGATTTAAACTGTTTTTTTCTTTCTTTGTCTTCTTTCTAATTCTTTTTTTCCTTTTTGTTTTTCTCCATTTATCATTTTTTTGTTTCTCCACGCAAATGGTAAGCTCATTTAATACTTCTCTTGATTTTGGTCTTGGCTCCTTTTTCTGTCTCCTCTTCCCACACCCATGTTAGTTCCACATATCACAAGAACCCCGCTCCTCCCCACCTACTAGAATCACGTGCTGAACATCACTGCCAAACATCACAGACACAACTTATTGAAACCTTTGCAATGCTGATTCTTGGTGCACACTATCAGCACTAGTATATTCCACACACACAAAAAAGTATACATTCTATACCTCCTCTTCAGCTAGACCTGTCTGCTGTACCATAACTGAATGACTTGCCCTGACAAGTTGACATAAAAGTAAAAAAATTAATGGTAGCAACGAACAGAGAATGCACAGCCTGCCTGCTCTCGCATAACTAAATAAAACAAAAATGTAACAATCACTAACAAAGAAAGTAACTATTGGATGCCCCAAAGACAGGAGAAAATGTCAAAACATTAAAAAATGAAAAGAAAAACAGGACAGGATGGTTCCAGTAGGCATCTAACATAAAATACCCAATGACTTTCCAGTAGAAGAAAAGGCTTTATAAGTACCTGACAGGAAAGACAAATCTGTAATAGTCAGAAGCATTTAAGAGTTGAAGCAAAAAACAGACCAAAAATAAACTAGTGGAAAATTAAGCCAAATTCATGGTAGAATTCAGGATAACAATACAGGAACAAACAACAAAATAAATTCACAGATAGAAATCATTCACAAATAATCATTAGAAATCCAACTGATAAACAACAAGATCTCAGAAATGGACAGCGTCATTAAAGGGTTGAGGAGCATGTTTGAAATGGAGGAAGACAGGACCAGTGAAACTGAAGGCAAACTCTTGTATAGAACATTGTGGGAGGAGAGCACAGAAGAAAGAATGGGGAAAAATTAAGAAACTGAGAATTATGTGAGATTAAAAAAAAGAAAAAATATGGTGGCAAGGGCAAGATTGTGGACTAGACATACATCTCCTCAATTCCTTCTGGGAAATAAGACCTGGAATGATAATTGAATAGAGCATCATGGACATCAGGAGACCCCCAGAATCTGCCATTATGTTTTCAGATTGGACTGGATCCCAGTAAGAGGGAAACTACCTCTCTAAGATGAGGCAGTGGCAAGCTGAGTACTATTTCTCCCAACTCATCATTTGGAAGGACCGCAGGTACTGACTCCTTCTTTGTTATCTGGGCAGCGGGCACTTGGCATGAGCCAGCTAACATGAAGAACTGCGGTGTTTAAATTAACAGCATATAGCACAGCATATAGCACAGATGGCCGTGTATTGGGAACCTGGCTACTGACAGAGGGCACCACTTCCCCTCCACCATCTCTTTCCTGAGCCGTGCCACAGAGTCTGCTGTTTGATGGAAGGAAGGGCAGCTCAGGTAGGATACGATCGTGGTCAACTAGGAAGCAGAGTCACCCACCCAGAGGTGTTAGCTGGGGCTAATTCTCACACAGAGCAGCAGCCACTGTTTAGAAAGTGCTTCTCCAGCAGAAAAGCTGAGTTTTGAATGGTGAGGCCTAGAGTTATGGGTGGGGCCTGGTAGAAGATGGGAGGAAGGCTGTACTCCCTCCCTACTTTGAATCACATCAGAACATCTGGGATGGCCTGTGAGGTGCTGTCTTTGTCAGTCAGAAGGCAGGACTTGCCACACCTGAGGGACTGAATGATTTTGGCAGCTGTTGGACTGTTCCTCACTTAGCAGCAAAGTACCTTTTCAAAATAAGACCATCTGGAGAGTAGGATCTCCTCTATCTTTCAATGATACACATCATAGCATCAGCTGATGGTCCTCAAGTGACTCCATAAGTAGGGCATCATCTTTGTCAGTGAGGAGTCAGCTGATGCTACCCCAGAGAGCCACCTGGGGACAGTCACCAGAGGCGGCTGGTAACCAACTCCCTTCTTAGAACTATGCCTCAGCTCTTCTTGAGGTAACACCAGAGAAATCAAATAGCTTCTAAGTGGCACAAAGACAAAAATCTATAGCCAACCATTTAAAGATGTAGTCCACCATGGTTCTGTAAAACTCCCAAAATGAGGAATGATAAAACTTCTCACATCAAGAAGCCTTTATGAAATTACCAGAGGTCAAGTACAAAAGAAATATATAGAGAGCCCTCCTAGAGATTAAACAAAATGAACAGAACAAGATGAAAAATTAAGTAAGCTGTATGAATTGATGGAACATTGAATATCTGAAATCCAGCAGCTCAATAAAATTATAAAATTAGACAACTCAATACAAAGCCAAAATATCAGAGTTGAGGAGATGGAAGCCAGAGTTAGTAAGATTGAGGACAGAGCAACTGACAACAGCATTTATGATGAGAAATCAGAGAAAAGCAATAAGAAAAAGCAATAAGAGAAAAGCAATAATAAAGACATATTAAACATATGGGACTCTATTAAGATTAACTGGAGTTCCTGAACAGGGAAAGATAGCTGAAAATACAGAGAATATTGTTGTAGATTGCCTGACAGAAAACTTCCAGGAAGTTATGAAAGAAGAGAATGTAGATACCCAAGATGCTAATAGAACACCACACGAAGGACACCAAGACACATTATAATCAAGCTTAATAAAATGAAACAAACAGAGGCTCTTAAGTACAGTGAGACTTAAGCAAAGCTAACATACAGAAGTAAGCCATGTAGGCTTCAGTCTGACTTCTCAGCAGAAATTACATTGGCACAAAGACAGTGGGATGACATATTCAAAGCCTTGAACAAGAAAAACTTCCAACCAGAATTGTCTCTCAAATCCAATCCAATCCACTGTCACTGAGTTGGGTCCAAGTCATAGCAACCCTATAGGTCAGAGTAGAACTGCCCCATAGAGTTTCCAAGGAGTGGTCTCTCAAACAGGAAGATGAAATTAAGACATTAGCAGATAAAGAGAAACTTAGGGAGTTTGTAAAAACCAAACCAAAACTACAAGGAATACTGAAAGATGTTCTTTGTTTAGGAAAAAAAGCAAGTATATACTTAGTGAGGCAATGAAGGACACGGCATCCAGAATCCTACTCAGTTAGGGAAGTCAGAAAGCTCAATCAAGCTACAATATTAAAAGAAGAGAACCAGTGATCATATCACAAAAGCTATGACATCATCACAATAAACAAAAGGACATACTACAGTAGATATAACTGTTTCAGATGGAGAGTAAATTAAAAAGATACAAAAATTAAAGTCTCATTTAAACTTAGAATATTAAGGAGGACAATGGGGGTAGCTGAAAGCAAAATAACAATGAAATATCAAACCAAGAAACATAATACAAGAGTCTCAACAAACACAAAAACAACACTGAAAAAGATGAAAACTCAACCATAAAGAAGAACGACCCAGAACAGAATATTAAAGCCAACATAGAAAACACCAACAACACAAAAATAAGTGCATCAAAATGACAGCCCTAAACATATACCTATCGTTGATCACACTGAATGTAAATGGACTCAATGCTCCAAGAAACAGACAGCAAGTGACATCCTGGATCAAATGACATGATTCACTTATATACAACTTATAAGAAACACATCTTAGACTCACAGATATGACTAAACTGAAAAATCAAAGGATGGAAAAACATATGCCAAGACAACAACATACAAAGAAGAGCAGGAAACAGCCTGGTAGTAGTACAAAAACATACAGATAGACCAATGGAACAGAGTTGAGACACCAGAGATGCCACCATCCTCTCATGAACAGTTGAAATTTGACAAAGGCCCTAAGATTGTAAACTGGGTGAAAACAGTCTCTTTAACAAGTAGTGTGGGCAAAATTGGATTTCCATCTGCAAAAAACTGAAACAAGAACCGTATTTCACACCTTACACTAAAACTAACTCAAAATGGATAAAAGACCTAAATATCATACATAAAATGATAAAGATACACAAAGAAAAAAACAGAGTCAGCAATGGAAGTTCTAATACACAGCTTAGACAGACTTCAAAATCTGAAAAACAAAGCACAATCAGCAGAAGAGAAAATATGTAAATAGTAACTGCTAAGAATTTTGCACATCCAAAGACTTTATAAAAGAGTTAAAAGACCACCTACAGAATGGGAAAATCACATTTTTAACTACGTATCAGACTGACATCTGATCTCCAGGACCTACAAGGTGCTGCAAAAAGCAACAAGTAAAATGTAACTAACCAAATTAGGCAATGGGCAAAGGAGATAATCAGACACTTCACTGAAGAGGACATCCAGGCAGCCAAAACACACATTAGGAAATGTTCAGGATCGTTAGCTATCTGAGAAATTCAAATCAAAACTATGATGACATACCATCTCACCCCAACAAGGTAGGCCATAATCCAAAAAACACAAAACAACAAATGCTGGAAAGGCTGTGGAGAAATTGGAACTCTGCTACACTGCTGGTAGGATTCAAAGTGGTACAATCTCTTTGAAAAGTAATTTGGTACTTCCGTAGAAAGCTGGAAAAAAATACATCATTTAATCCCATAATCCCTTTCCTCAGTATACTTCCTACAGAAACAAAGACTGTCAAGTAAACAGACACATGCACACAAATGTTTATTGCAGCATGGTCCACAATAGCAAGAAGATTGAATCAACCTAGATGCCCATCAACAGATGAATGGGTAAACAAACTATAGTACATATACTCAGTGGAACGCTCTGCAGTGATAAAGAACCATGATGATTTCAGAAAGCATGTCATAACCTGATTTCAACTGGAAGGCACACTGAGTGAAATGAGTCACCAGCAAAAGGACAAATACTACATGAGACCCTTGCTGTAAGGACTTCAAAATAGACATGTACAGAAGAAAAGACTCTTTGACAGTTACAAGTATGGGGAGGGAGGGAGAAGGTTGGTCATAGATTAGATAGTTAATAGAAATTTGGTTAGGCGAGAGCAGTGACAGCATACAATAGAAAGTAGATCAAATTAACTGGACTTCACCATAAACTGAAATCTTTTCTTGAAATGAATTTCAAGAAGAACTTTAAATGGAAAAGAAGTTATAAAATGAATTAAACATACCGTTGGTGCTCTGGAATACTCAAGAAAACTTAATCTTTACTTTTGGTAGAATGCTGCATGGTAGACTGTGACTTTACAAGGAAACCTATTGCCATTTTCCTATCAGCTGTGGAAACTGTCAGTTCGGTTGCCAGCTGCCTGTATGAGCATCACTGCTAAGGCTAGCAATTCCAGAAGCATCACAAAGTCCGCCGACTGTGAGCCCATTTTAATTGCCCTAATTTGCCATCATAAAAGAGCTGACTATAAATGCTTTATTCAAGACATTAACATTAGGCAGATTGGCCTGTGCAGAAAATTTTGGAAAGCAGCAATGAAGAAAAGAAGAAATAAAAATCAGTGTCAGCACAAGAATACAGATAGCCTGGGCAGCAGGCATGTAGGCAAAGAAGAAATAGGATGGATATTTTTTGGCAAAGTGCGTCCAGATTACCTGAAATATAGTTTTCATCTCTGTTGACCTCTTTCTGACAATTAAAATAGTTGTCTTGATTCATGATTAAATAACAAAACACAATATTTACTTTTTATCAAGACAAATATCAGATACAATGATGCCCAAGTTTTCTACATGTAAGACTTCCGTTTCGAGATGATTAGTAACCTAATATTTCAAACTTTCCCCCCAAATTTCAGGTGATTGTTCTAGCTGCTGTCACAGGCACTTGGACATACATCAGTGAACTAAGGAGAGAAAAGTAAATTTGATAATTTAATTTGGATTCCACTTTGGAAGACTAGCAATGAAAAGAGGGGGACAAGAAAACATTATGTTAAAAAGTAGTAAGTACTAGGGGGAAAACTAAATCACAGAAAGAAAGGTAGAAATATTGGTAAGGGACTGACATTGTAGATAAGGCTAGAATACAAAGACTTACTGAGGGGACAGGCGAGCACAGGCTTAAAGGGATAAGGAGAGTTCATAGGAGGAACACATGGTGGAAGAGCATGAGAAGAATAGTTGGTAATGAGATAAAACGGAAGGAGATCTCAGGTGTTTGCAACTCACATAGATGATTGTATGATCTTTGCTCTGAATAAGGTGATAAAACATGGGAGGATTTTGAAGAGAGGAGATTCATATTCAGAGTTGTACTTTAAGAGGATAACTATGATTTCTTTATTGAGATTAGCCTGTCAAGGGAGCAAAATTAAACAAGGTGCATATAGGAATGGTATTGCAAAAAAACAATCTGGTACAAAACAATAGAAAGCTAGAACAGGATTGGCAGCAGAAGATATTGTGGAAAGAGGTTGAATTTTGGATATATTTTAAAAGCAGAATTCCAATATATGGTATGAAATAATATAAGTTTTTGGCCTATAGAACCAAAAGTATGGAGGTGAACTTTGTTAGGATACAATAGACTTGTAGACAGCTAGCTTTGAAGGAAAAATCAGGAGTTGAGTTTTGGACATTTAAAAATTGAGATAATTTTATACCTAAAATAGAACTATCAAGAAATACGTTTGATGAACTTTTTAAGTTCAAGGGAGTGGTCAAGTCTGCATCTACAATTTTGACTCATTCACTTGATGGGTTTTAAAGCATTGAAAATGGACAAATGTGCACACCAGAGGGAAGAGACCCAATGATAGCTTTATGTTGTGTTGTTAGGTGCCACCAAGTCAGTTCTCACTCACAGTGACCCGATGAACAACAGAACAAAACACTGTCCAGTCTTGCTCTGTGTCCACAATCATTTTTATGCTTAAGCCTATTGTTGTGGCCACTGTGTCAATCCACCTTGTCGAGGGTCTTCCTCTTTATTGCCGACCCTCCACTCTACCGAGCATGATGTCCTTCTCCAGGGACTGATCTTTCCTTATGTGTCCAAAACATGTAAGATGCAGTCTTGCCATCTCTGCTTCCAAGGAGCACTCTGGTTGTACTTCTTCCAGAACAGATCTGTTTGTTCTTTTGGCGGTCCATGGTACATTCAACATTCTTCTCCAACACTACAATTCAAAAGCATCAGTTCTTCTTCTGTCTTCCTATAGCAGCAAGTATTAGGAAATAGTGGAGAAGAGGAGAAAACTACATAGGTGAAGGAGAAAATATAAGCAATTTTGATGTCATGAAAGACAAGTAACATGGACCTGAACATCTTGGGCTCGGTTCTCTGAAGAAGCAAAACTAGTAAAGCATATAAATACACATACATAGAGATTTATTTTAAAGAAACTGTTCACATGGTTGTAGGAATTGGAATGTGAGTCAGACTAAAGCTTCTCCTGATCCACTCTGAACCCAAGAACAGCAGGTTGAGTGGGACCCTTGCTCGCAGGCTGTGAAGATGGATGAATCTCAAAACAGGCAGGCAAAACTACAAGCAAGCTGCTACCTCAAGTCACAAGAAATGGAGGTCAGAAACACTGGATCCAGAGTGAGCAAAAAACTACAAGTTTGCCTGAATGTCCATTTATATTTGATTAGGCCACATGCCCAAGGGGAAACCCTGGAGGTGTAGTGGTTAATTGCTACACCTGCTAACGAAACGGTTGGCAGTTCAAATCGACCAGGTGCTACTTGGAGACTGTATGAGGCAATTCTGCTCTGTAATATAGGGTCGCTATGAGTCAGAGTCAACTTGATAGCTCTGGGTTGGTTTCATGCCCAAGGAAATTCCTTTTCAACTCACTGGCTACTCACAGTACATCCTGTCATGGAGGTGATCACATTATATCAAATCACATCACGAAACTGATCACATCATCATATGACTGTCGAGTTATAGAATAACTGCCAACCACTGACCTAAAGAAGTTGAACTAACAATCTAAAATGTCACAGTGACCAACCATGTACAATGTCAGTACAGCTAAAGGACCACAGGGTCTGAAAATTAGTAATAGGAGTTAACAATACATCATATACTGTGACCTTAATAAAAGACATTTTTGTAGAATGATAGTGTCAGAACATAGTTGGAATGCATTCAAAAGATAGCATGTGGATACTGATTACAGACAGTGAATATAGTCTAATCTTTCAAGTAGGTCTACTATAAAAGTGAGTGAAGAGTTGAGTAGTCATTGTGTGAAGTCATAACAATGATGCAAAGAGAAAGAAGAAAGAACTGCTGAGGCAACGGGATTGAGTGAGTAATGGTGATAGGTAAAAGCACCTACAGTTTAGAGTTACAGCTTAAACACCTAGTGCTATTATAACAGAAGTACCACAAGTGGATTTCTCTAACAAAGCCAAGCCAAGTGCCGTCGAGTCGGATCCGACTCTAACAAAGAGAAATTTATTTTTTCACAGTCTAGTAGGCTAGAGGTCCAAATTCAGAGCATCAGCTTCAGTGGAAGTCTTTCTCTCTGTTGACTCTGGTAGAAGGTCCTCCTCAACAATCTTCCCCTTGACTAGGAGCTTTTTTGGGTAGGAACCCAGGTTGAAAGCATGCATTCTGCTCTTGGAGCTTCTTTCTTGGTAGCATAAGTCTCTAACTCTCTGCTTACTTCCCTTGCTTTTATTTCTTCTAAGATATAAGATAATGCAGCCCACGTACCTGGGAAATTCCCTTTATGTTGGATCAGGGATGATATCTGAGCAAGAGAGTCATATCTCAAGGTAATCCTCTTTAACCACAGGTAGAGAATATAATTTATAACACACAGAAAAACTACAAAATGGAGGCCAATTGCACAATACTTGGAATCACAGTCTAACCAAGTAAATACATATTTTGGAGGTATACAATTCAATCCATGGCAGAGTAACAATGCAGAGATGCAGGGAGGTGGGGACATATGTTTAGTTCTGTTTTGCTTATGTTTCCTCAGTGAAGCAGGAAGCAAAATTGTTTTCTGAGACTAAGTATGAATTGGTAGTTCTAAAATCTTAAAGAGATGGGAGACATTCATTTAGAAGAGACAAATGAACTAGGGGAAGATAGTGTAACTGACTGACAGCTTTAGGAGTGTACTTGAGGTTACTGAGCATGGATTTAGTATGACAGTATGTACGTATCCCTTGAACAATATTTAATAATTTGGGTACAGGCATGTGGTAGGAGGGAAGTTAGATTTGATATAAATTATGTATTCTCGGCAAGGGCTGCTCTAACAGAAATACTACAGAGTGGATGACTTTAACAAAGGAAGATTTATTCTTACATAGTCTGGTGAGCTGCAAGTCCATATTCAGCTTGTCTGCTCCACAGGAAGTCTTTCTGCCTTGTCAGCTCTGGAGGAAAGTCCGATATTGCACCAGTCTTTGTCCAGGGAGCAGGAACTTCAAGTCTGAAGGATGCGCTCTTCTCCCTGTGCAGATTTCTTGATGGTGCGAGGTTCCCAATTCTGTGCCTGCTTATCTGTCCTTTTATCTCTTGCAGGATGAAAGGATTAAGGGTGGGGCAAGCCATACTCCAGAGAAACTCCCTTTACAGCAGAGCAGGGAGGTGACCTTATAAAGCAATTTACAGTCCCACCCTAATCCTTTAATATACAGCATAGGAAAACCACAAAATGGAGGGCAGTCACAAGATACTGGGAATCATGGCCCAGTCACATGGCTACACATATTTTTCAGGGGACACAATTCAATCCATGACATCAGGGAAGAGTAAGGAAGCAAAACAGCCAAGTGAACTGAAGGTATGCATTTAAAGGAATGGTAATTGATCATGAAACTTAGGCCAGCTAAGTGGCATAGGATGAATGAAATTAAGTAAAAGGTGATAGGGTCAAAAGTTGGAAGATTCATTAGAGTTTGTATGGTAATGTTTGAGGTCTTATATAGGTTGAGGTGGAATGATACAGATGAGACCATGAAGCAGAATATTTGACAATTAGATTAGGGTTGCACTTCAATTACTCATAATTGTAAGGACTAGAGAGTGGTCACGGAGGTGACTAGTTGAAGAAGTGCAAAGATCAAGACAATTAAATAAAAACAGGTCAAGAAGCTGAAAGGCCAAGACTCTGGAAGAATCATCATCCTTCATAAAGAATGATTTATTGGAGGAACATTGGAGATGCAGATGATCACCACCTGTCTGGACAGGGGTCTTTAAATGTCTGCATACAGATGGGTTAGTGGGTTGGAATGTGTGTGTGTGTGTGTGTGTGTGTGTGTGTGTGTTTAGGGATAAAGAAAGGACAAGAAGGAACAATACAGAGTAAGTAGATTTGCTATGCTAGTCTAAGTTTAGTAAAATGAAGAACTAAAGAAACAAATTTGGTGCCATTTGAGGAAACTACAGAGAACTGCAAGATCAATCATTTCTACACAGGAAAGTCAGGTTTCAAATAGGGCAGAAAGGTGAAAATTATGTAAAGAATATTGTCGGATGACTGACTTAAATTGTGTATATAAATCTTTTCGTTTCCATGTTCACTGTAGGGGTATGAAAAGAAAGGGAAAAAAAGGCTAGAAGTACAAAGGAAGAAAACTATTCTTCTTCACAAGTTGATGTGGAATCCTCAACAAAGAAAATCAAAACTCTTCTCATATGTCTAACCAGATTCCTCAGCTAAAGATTTCATGAGGCAAGTTAATTAATCCACATTATCTAGTGACTTAACTGAAGTCATTTTTTAAAAACATTGTCTGAGTATAATTTTGCTTTAGTATTGCTAAATCAACTTTTCAAGCAATTAGACAATTTTTTTAGTTGTAAAAATTAAAATGTGCTCACATCCACAATGACACCATACAAGAAAGCCAACGACCAAGTAAAAACTTGAGATCACTGAGATATGAGGCCACACATGAAGACTAGTCTGTCATGTCATTCAGTGAGCAGTGATCCAAATGGGGAGAACTTGGCTGCTAAGTTTCCATTAGAGAAGGAAATGCTTATAAGAGCAGTTTGTTGAAAAACACAATAAAAAAAAAGCTTCACCTCATCATGATATATTAAAAGGAAACCTGGGTGTTCAGTGATTAAGTATTGTGACTGCTAGCCAAAATGGTCAGCAATTTCTGAAACCACCAGGTACTCTCTGGAAACTCTGTGGGGCAGTTCTTCTCTGTCCTATGGTGGCATTGCCAGATCTTACAATTAAGTTTATGAACTCATTCTAGAAAAAGTGTCACATACCTCATTGCTGAATATCACTACAGTCAACTTTGAAGTATTCTCCATGGGAAGCTATGCTCCTACACCACTGTCTAGTCCACCCTTCAGAGCAAATTTGGAACACTTTTTCTGGAATGGCCATCACAGCTTTCATCGTACTACCCTTGAGGTACTGAATGTCATCAAAACGTCTTCCTTTCAATATTTTCTTATTGTTCCAGTAAAGAAAAAAGTCACTGGGGACCAGATTAGGTGAGTGAGGAGGGTGTTCCAATACAGTAATTTGTTTACTGGCCATAAATGCCCTCACAGACAACTATACAGTTAAGTTTGTAAAATTGCCACCAAACCACCATGTGCAATGGACATTTCAGAAAAAGTGCAAAAATTGCTTTGAAGGGTGGACTAGGTGATGGCCACAGTGTGTAGCCTCCCAAGGGATGTACTTCAAAGGTGACTATAGTGATATTCAGCAAAGAGGTATGTAACACTTAGAATAATTAAGTTCATAGACTTAATTGTTGGACTTTACATGAGTCAAAATCAACAGCAATAGGTTTTATTTGTTTGGCTGGTGGCAGAGGAGTAATTGAAACTTCTGTTGTCAATATTCTGTATTCTAATTCTGACTGTAGGCCATTTCAAGCATGATTGAAATCATTTAAATGCATCCTAGTATTTTAAGAAAAAAATACTTGAAATTAGTATGAAATAAAAATATACAATTTAAAAAAATTTATCTCTGGTTGGAATTATGTTTTCTTCTTCATAATTTCAGAGAATAGTAGAACAGGGAATTATTTTCCTATACCAAACATTTTGAAAATGTAGATACAAATAAATACACACATGAAAGAAATTTAAAATTGTTAAATGTTGAGACCTCAGTAAAATATTGGCTGTAACTCCCTATTCTGTAACATCCAATGATTGAAGAACCATTATGAAAGTAAAAATGCTTTTGAAATACAGTAATTTTTCTGTTTGGAAAGCATTGTCATCTCACTGACAAATCACTTTATAATAAAGAATAATTAACTTCTCTTTATGTTGAACTTGAAACTTACATTTTTAGTTTCAGCTATTACATAAATAATATAGTCTTTGGGATATCAGGATGTAAGTAGGATACATTCTTACACAGTTGCAATGATATCTAAATACTGATAAATGAGTGGTTAAAAAATTTTAAAAAGCAACATTTTGTAGTTTTTTTGTCATAATAGTGACCTTTTCAATCAATAACAATTACTTAAATCTTTCATGAATCTAGAACTAGACAGATAAGTCTGCGCAAACCAAAACCAAAAAACAAACTCATACAATGGAGTTGCTTCAGACTGATATTCGATATTTATATCTTTATAGATATGTGATACTTTTTTTTTTGGTCATTTGATTTATTTTTTAAAATATTTTATTGTGGTTTAGGTGATAATTTACAATCCAAATCAATTTCTCATACAAATACTTACAGGTATATTACTATGTAACTCTACCTACTCTTCTCACACTGTGAGAGCTCACTCTTCCCTTACACATTTTATTTCCTACATCCATTCAACTAGCTTCTGTCCTCCTCTGCCCACTCATCTAACCTCTGGGGAGTAACTCCCCAGTTAGTGTCATGTATCTACTGAAACCAAGAAGTGCAGCTTCCACCAGTATCAATTTACGTCTTACAGTCCAATTCAATCTTGAAGGGTTGGCTTCAGAAGCGGTTTCAGTTCTGGGCTAACCTACAGTCTGTGGCCATGTCTTTCTTGGCCCGTCTAGTCTGCCACACTGTCAGGCCTGGTCTTTCTAACAGGCATCAAGCTTTCCAACCCATTTTTTTCCCTCTTCATTATGTTTGCTGTGATCACCTTGTCAAAGCAGTCATTAGCGGTAGCCAGGCACCATCCAATTCTTCTCGTCTCATATTGAAGGAGTCTAAGGATTATGTGGCACTTTCTCTATCTTTAGGGCTCATGTTTTCTTCATGTCTTTAAAATCCTTCATTCTGCTCTGCTCAAGTTGAGACTAGTTGAGACTAGTTGAGACTAGTTGAAGCTCCTTAAATGGCTGCTTGCTAGCATTCAAGACTGCAGATACCACTCACCAAAGGGGGAGGGAGAACAATTTCTCAAAAATCTTTGCTATGCTAGTTGACCTAGATGTCCCCTGAAGCCATAGCCCCCAGACTCCTTCCTGCTGATATGTCCTTTGAAGTATTTGGTTAAGTGGGAATTGATCAAGGAGAATAATTTATGTTATTGGAGTACCAGAACAGGGTGAATTACACAAAATATAGAGAGAACTGTTGAAGTCGTGTTGACAGAAAACTTCCCTGATATTATGAAAGAGGAGAAGATATCTATCCAAGATGCTCATTGAATATGCAAGGTAGATCCCAAAAGAAAAACACCAAGACATTATAATCAAATGGCTGGCTGGCTACCAAAACTAAAGATAAGGATAATCTTTGAAAGGCAGGTAGGCTTAAAAAAAAATCTACAAAGGAGAGTCAATAAGACTGAACTCAGATTACTCAGCAGGAACCTTACAGGTAAGAAGGCAATGATATCATACATGCAAAGACTTGAAGAAAAAACTGCCAACCAAGAATTATATATCCTGAAAATTGTCTCTCAGACAAGGCAGTAAAATTAAGACATTCCCAGATGACAGAAGTTTAGACAATTTGTAAAAACTAAACAGAAATTACAAGAAATGCTGAAGGACGTTCTTCAATTAGAAAATCAATAACATCAGATACATACTGAAGGATACAATGAAGGACAGAGCATCCAGACATCAACTTAGACAGAGATACCACAAAAATAAATCAAAGTTAAAATGCTAAAATTAGGGAAATGGAGGTTTCAGTATGTAAATGATGACAGTAATATACCAAAAGAGAGAGTAATTAATGTACTCATAGATTTTTCAGATGGAGAGGAAGTCAAAGCAATATGAAGACTTGTTTAGGGTTAGAACATTAGGAGTAAATAATAAGGAAATTCACCATCCTACAAACCAAAATAAGAAACAAAATCAAGAAGTGTCAGCAAATATGAAACCAACAACAATGAAAAGGATGAAAAGAAAACTCATAAAGACAAACAACCCATCACAGAAAATTAAGCGGGGCAAAGAAATTGTAAACAGAACACACACAAAAGAATCAAAATGACAGCATTAAATTCATATGTACCAATGATAACATTGATTGTAAATTGTCTAAGTGCACCAATACAGAGACAAAAAGTAACAGAATGGATTTAAAAAAGTATTTCATCTACATGCTGCCTATAGAAGACATGATTTACAAATAATGATGCAAAAAAAACTGAAATTCAAAGGATGGAAAAGTATATCCAGGCTAACAACATTTAAAAAAGAGCAGAAGTGGCAATATCAATTTCACATAAAATAGACTTTAAAATCCACCACAGTGGACAAGGAAAGTCACTATTCCTTGCCTAAAGTGTCGCTACATCAGGAAAAAATTACTATAGTAAATATTTATGAACTCAGTGATTGAGCTTCTAAATACATGAAGTGATCTCTAACAATAGTAAAAAGTGAGATGGAGAGCTTCACAATAATAGTAGTAGACTTCAATGCACTACTTTTGGTGATGGATAAAATATGTACAAAGGAGCTCAATGAAGACGCAGAAGATCTAAGTACCACAATCAACCAACTTGACCCAACAATCCACTTAACACTCCACAGAACACTCAACAGCAAACAAAAATATTTTCCTTCCTATGTACATGGAACATTCTCCAGAAGAGACCAAAAATTGGGCCATAAAACACGTCTTAACACAATCCAAAGCACTGAAATATTTTAAAGTATCTTTTCAAAACATAAAGCCATAAAGTCTAAATAAATAGCAGAAAAACTAAGTGCAAAAAATCAAACTTACATAAATTCAACAACAACTTGCTCAAAAACATCTGGGATATAGAAGAAATAAAAGACACAATAGAAAAATTAATACAATCAAATGAGAATGAAAATACATCCTATCAGAACCTATGGGACACACCAAAAGCAGTGCTTAGAAGTCAATTTATCTCAGTAAATGCACACATCCAAAAGGATGAAAGAGTCCAAATCAAAGAATTAACTACAACTCGAACAAGTAGAAAGAGAGCAAAAAATGAACCTGCAAGTACCAGGACACAATGGAATTACTAAAGCTAGATCAGAACTAAATGAATTAGTGAATAGAAAAACAATAGGAAGAGTTAACAAGATGAAAAGCTGATTTTTTTAAATACATTAAAAAAAATTGTAAACCATTGGCTAATCTGACAAAAGGAAAGCAGACGAGGAAACAACAAGAAGATGGGTGCTATCACAACGGATGCAACTGAAATATATATATCAAAAAATCCTAAGAGAATACCATGAAAAACAGTACTCTAAAAAATTTGAATACGTAGAGGAAGTAGACATATTTCTATAAACACACTACTTACCTAAACTAGCACAAACACAAATAAAGCAACTTAATAAACTCATCACAAAAGAAGAGATTGAAAAACTAATTTAAAAACTCCAAACCAGAAAAAAGTTTTGGCTAAGACAACTTCACTGGAGAATTCTACCAAACTTTTACAGAAGAATTAACACCACTATTACTAAATGTATTGCACAACACAAAAAAGGATGGAATATTCCCAAATATATTCTGTGTAGTCAGAATAACCCTGATATCAAAACCAGGTAAACACACCACAAAAAAGGAAAGTTGCATACCAATACCTCTCATAAACTTAGACACGAAAATCTTTAAAAAATGATAACCAATAGAATTCAACAACATATCATAAAAATAATTCACTATGACCAAGTAGGATTCATACCAGAGGTGCAGGGATGATGCACATTAGTATAACAATAAATGTAGTCAACTGCATAAAGAAAACAAAAGAATCACTTGAACCTATCAGCTGATGGTGAAAAGGCATTCGACAAAGTTCAGCACCCACTCATCTTAAAAAATCACAGCAAAATGGGAATAAAATGGAAATTTCTCAACATAAAATGGGGAACCTATGCAAAGCCAACAGCCAGCATCATCCTAAGTGGAGAGAGTCTGAAATCATTCCTCTTGGGAATGGAACCAGACAAAGATGCTCTTTCTCACCATTTTTATTCAACGTTTTGACAGAGGATCTTGCCAGAGTAATCAGGCAAGATAAAGACACAAAGCATCTGAATTGGTAAGCCAAGCCAAGTGCTGTAGAGTCGGATTCGAGTAGTAAAAATATCTGTACTTGCAGATAATATGACTTTATATGCATAAAAACCTAACGAATCTACAAAGTAGAATAACTGTTGTAACTAATAGAATAGTTCAGAAAAGTATCATGTTATAAGATAAACATACATAAATCAATTGGATTCCTTTACATTAACAAAGAGACTATCAAAGAAGAAATCACCAAATCATTACCATTTACAAAAGCCTCAAGAAGATAAAATGTTTAGTAATAAATCTAACCAGAGATGTGAAAAAAACCTTGTACCAAAAAAATATTTACAATAATCTACTGCAAGAAACAAAAACTACATAAGGGGAGAAACGTACCTTGCTCATAGATAGGAATACTTGACATCATGCAAATGTCTATTCTACCCAAAGCTATTTATAAATACAATGAAAACCCAATACAAATTACAGTATCATTTTTTATGTGATGCAGAAACAAATCCCCAACTTTGTATGGAAAAGGAAGAAGCCTGAGATAAGTAAAACATTATTAAAGAAGAAAAACAAAGTGGGAGACTTGACTTTATCCAGTTTTAGAACCTATTACCCTGCCACTGGAGTCAAAACAGCTTGGTACTGGTACAAAAAGAGAAAGACAGACCAATGGAACAGAATAGAGAATCTAGATATGGCATCATCCACCTATGAGAGCTCATATTTGGCAAAGGCCCAAAGTCCAAGAACTGACAAAAATACAGTCTCTTCAGAAAATGGTGTTGTCAAAACTGGTTATTCATCTGCAAAAATATGAAATAAGATCAATATCTCAGAAGGTGTACAAAACTAATTCAAAATGAATCAAAGACCTAAGTACAAATTTGAGAATAAAGATCAGGGAAGAAAAATAGGGACAAAGCTAGGAGATCTAATACACAGCATAAACATACCATAAAGTACTACTAACAATGGACAAATGCCGGGACAGAAAATAGGTAATTGGGAAATCCTAAGAATCAAACAGTTCTGTTCATCCAAAGACTTCAGGAAAAGAGTACGAAGACTGCCTACAGACTGGTGAGGTCAGATTTAGGAAATCTGTAACCTGAGTCTGTTTTAAAAATCCATCTGTTTATGAGTTTGGGTATACTGCTTTACTAACACTGTATTTTGAGTTCTTAAGAGTAAGACCATTTATTCATATTGAGCCTATTAGAAACTTAAAAAGAAAAAAAAATTGCTGGTAGATATGACAGATAAAGACTATATTGAATTGAGTTAACCATTTGGGGTCATAGTTGTTCTCCTTGTCAAATGAGAAAATTGAATTCGGTAATACCTAAAAGTAATTTTAAATCAAAGAATCTATAATATAATGAGCATGATGACATGACAAAACACAATGTATTAACAGGAAGACACTTGGTACTTAAGCAAACAGGGATAAAATACTAAGATTTATGGACAATGACAGACACAGGTAGATGTCAAGTAGAGCTACATTTTACAAGATTATTTACAGATAAATATGGCCACAAGACTACATCTCACCAATAATACAAAATGTAACATACGCTGACACGATGTCTGCTAATCCAAGGCTAAACTTCTCTGACTCGTTCTTTCAGCTGGTATCAAGCTACAAGAATTTTTAATCATGGTGTAGAAGGAAGTTGCCTACAGAACAGGACCAAGTGTCCTGCATTGTTCTAGGAACAAAAACTAAATTTATATCGTGTTTAAGATGTTATATATTTAAGGATCTCTTATAGTAGCTTACCAATGCCAACTCATACAAAAATTAGAGAAATTAATATTATTACAATTAACTTTTTTTTCAATATTTTTTATTTTTATTTTTTTATTAAATAAAAAATGAAAGTGTACATACTCTGTGCTTACAATATTGGGTTAAGAGAGGAGGAGTACACAAGTTGGGTTGAAGTCCCATTAACATTGATCTTCTTAATAACATGTATTGTCACCAATTTCACCCAACCAAATTTCTAACAACTATCCGACTCGACGGCACTTGGCTTGGCTATCTAATCTAAAACCTCACCCCTCGCCTTCCTGCCCTCCCACACTCCCAAACCTTGTAGCCAACAAAGAGTCGTTTCTATTATGTATGAGTATGCTTTTAAGTTTTTATCATAGGGGTCTCATATAATAATTGTCCTTCTGTCACTGACTAGTTTCACTCAACATAATGTCCTCCAGGTGAGACTAAATTGAGAGATGTTTCCTGCTATCATCGTTGTTCTTTATCAGTGTATAGTACTCCATTGAGTATATATACCAAACTTTACCCATCCATTTTTCTGTTGTTGGGCATCTGGGTTGATTCCAACTTTTTGCTATTGTGGACTGTGCTGCAATGAACATTCGTGTGCATGTAGCAGTTGGTGTGAATGGCCTTGATTTTGTAGGATATATTCCGAGTAAAGGAATTACTGTGTCAAATGGTATATCAATATCCATTATTTTAAGGTAATGCCAAATTGCTTCCAAAGAGGTTGCACCATTCTGCAATCCCACCAACAGTGAAAGAGAGTTCCAGTCTCTTCACAGCCTCTCCAACATTTAGTGTTTTGCATTTTTTGGATCAAGGTCAATCTGTTGGGATGAGGTGGTATCTCATTGTCATTTTGATTTGAATTTCTTTAATAATTAATGATTGTGAGCATGTCTGCATGTGTTTTTTGGCTGCCTGGATCTCCTCTTTACTGAAGTGTCTGTCCGTCTCCTTTACCCATCACTTAATTGGATGATTTGTCTTTTTCTTATTGATATTTTGTAGAACATTATAGATTATGGAGATCAGGCGTCGGTCTGACGTAGAGTTGCCAAATATTTTTGCCCATTCTGTAGGTGGTCTTTTAATTCTTTGGATGAAGTCTTTGAATGAGCAAAAGTGTTTGATTCTTATTAATTCCCATTTATCTATTTTCTCTTCTGATGAATGTGTTTTGTTTGTCATATTTTAAAGTCTGTCTATATTCAGTATTAAAACATCCATTGTTGACCCTGTTTTATCTTGGATGAGCTTTATTGTCTTAGCTTTTATATTCAAGTCTTTTATTCAATTTGAGTTGATTTTTGCATAAGGTGTGAGATATGGGTCTTGTTTCAATTTTTTACAGATGGACATCCAATTATGCCAGCACCATTTGTTTAAGAAACACTGTTCTTACCCCAGTGCAAAATCTTAGGACTTTTGTCAAATATCAGCTGTTCATAGGAGGATGGTGGCATCTCTGGGGTCTCTACTTTGTTCCATTGGTCTATATGTCTCCTTTTGTACCCAAACCAGGCTGTTTTGACTACTGTGACAGTATAGTAGATTTTGAAGTCAGGTAGTGAGAGGCCTCCCAGTATGTTCTTCTTTTTCAGTAGTGCTTTACTTATTCGGGGTTTCTTCCCTTTCCAAATAAAGCTAATAATTTGTTTCTCCATCTCATTAAGAAATGTCACTGGAATTTGTATTGGGATTGCATTATATAAGTAAAGTGCTTTGGGCAAAATAGATATTTTCACAATATTGAGTCTTCCTGTCCATGAGCAGGGCAGATTACTCCACTTTGGTAACTCTCTCCTAGTTTCTTGTAGCAAGGTCTTGTAGTTTTCTCTGTAAAGATCTCTTATTTCTCTGGTTAGATTTATTCCTACGTATTTTATCTTCTTGAGGGCTATAGTAAATGGAATTGATTTGGTGATTTCTTCATTAACAATTTCACTATTGGTATAAAGGATCCTATTGACTGAGTTATGTTTATCTTGTATCCTGGTACTTTGCCAATTCTTCTATTAGCTCTAATAGTTTACTTACGGATTTCTTTGGATTCTCTGTATAAACAATCATATCATCTGCAAAGAGGGAAATCTTTACTTCCTCACTGCCAATACGGATGCCTTTTATTTCTTTGTCTTGTCTAATTGCTCTGGCTAGAACTTCTAGCACAATGTTGAGTAGAAGTGGTGAGAGGGGGTATCCTTGTCTAGTTCCCATTCTTAAAGGTAATTCTTTCAGTCTCTCATCATTCAGGATGACAAAAGCAGTTGGTTTTGCATAGATGCTACTGATTACATTGAGGAATTTCTGTTTTATTCCTATTAGTCTGAAAGTTTTAAGCATGAATTGATATTGAACTTTGTCAAATGCCTTTTCTGCATCAATTGACAAAATCAGGTGATTTTTATCTTTTGTGTTATTAACATGGTTGATCACATTAATTGTTTTTCTGATGTTGAACCAGCCTTGCATCTCTGAAATGAAGCCAACTTGATCATGATGAATTATTTTTTTATATGCTATTGAATTCTATTGGCTAGAATCTTTTCTCAAATTTAATTGCTATAATTATTTAAAATTTCTTGATATATCTGCATCTTGGTTTGTCTCAGAATCAAGATGCTGATATGATTTTAAAGCTTACAATTGTACCTATGCAATTAGAAGATGAAGGGTTAGTTCTTACTTTTCTTGTATTCATAAGTTGCTTACTGGCTGTCTATATGTGCCCTGCTCTGAACAGGATGAGAGAAAGTAATCCATTTAACAGGTATTATTTAATCTCTAGATTATTGTTAGACACTATCCTAGTGAATCGTACAGAAGATTCAATGAAATGTGCTTTATTCATGGTTTCTAAAGAAATATGTCTGCTACCAAAAAAAGAAAAGAAACAAACAAACAAAAAAAAACATTGCTATCAAGTTGACTGTGACTCATAGTGACCCTATAAAAAAGCAACATAAATGTCCCATAGGACTTCCAAAGAGTGGTTGGTGGATTTGAACTGCAAATCTCTTGGTTAGCAGACAAGCTCTTGTTAGGGAAGTACAAAATGCAATAATAATAATAAAATGATGTATCCATACATTTGCATAATGCTCTTTTCTTCAGTGGGGATATGGACCTATGAATAAGATGAATGCCATTTTCATGAATAAGTAAATCCATACAACAAATTTTAAACACTGCAGATGCAAATTAAAGTCCCAAATCAGTAGACTTTATTTAAAAGGGAGACTATCCTTGATGATCTCAATCAGAGAAGCTTTTTAATATAGATTGGAAACATCAAAGAACTCTCCTAATGGCCTTGAGGAAGCATATTGCCAAAAAGGGCCTCAGTCTCCCAATATCAATGAATGGAATCCTTGAGGAAGACTCTAAGCCTCAGATAAAATTACAGCCATGTACGGCACAGAACAGATGACCCAACCAAGCTGTGCCTAGATATTTAACTAGTCGAGATTGTGAAATAATAGATATGTGTTTTTCTAAGACCCTGCATATGTGGCAATTTCTTTTTCATTAATGGAAAACTAATATAGGAGAGGAGCCAAGACGGCAGAGTATACAAATCTTCCTGTGAGGTTCCTAATAAAAAAGACCCAAAAGGATAAATGACCCCAGTACATAACACATCCTAGGAGTCCTAAACATCATGGGGAAAGGGGAAAAAATGGACTGAGTGGCAGGTAAGGAACACTACTTCCAGAAGTACATAGAATTCCACAGACCTGACATGCCTGGAGACAGATGAGATCTTCAAAGTGAGCTGAGTGGTGGATCATCCTCAGCAGGAGAAATCATCTGAGGGTCTACTCACACCTCCAGAACCAGTTGGGGATAGCACCAGACACTTGAAAGCTAAGTCTTTGCATGAGATCTATTGCACTCTCACATCTGAGCCTTTCCTTAGCTTGAGCTTCTCTACCTTCTCCCGGAGTTCCCCCTCCATTGTCAGCACTGCTCTCAGCTCAAGAGATTGATGCTGTTAAGCCTTGAGCCATTCTCCCCCTCCCTTCTCTGAACCGTGCTGGTCTCTGGAGTCTAATACCATTATCTAAGCCAGAAGCAGGACTCCTTAAGCCACCCTGAGTCATTCTTTCAGACTCAGAGGAGGAAAAATTTAATGAACTGGAAGAAAAGTTGGGGGAAAAGAAGAAAAAAATCCTGCCAGTTCCTCTAAGACAGAAACTTTTCCTTCACCTACATTCAGACATAAGGGCACAGGCCATCTTCACAGACACTCAGGGATGGCTTTCCATCCTCTGCTTGTCTCAGTGACTAGAATGAGACACCAGTTCCTATACCAAACACTCATGTGCATCTAGAACAATAGGCAAGAGCCTGTATTGAACAATTGGTGACTGACTACCTGGACACTTATGTTGAATATGTGTAAGAAAAGTACAAGGTCTGACACTTACATTCTGTGAATGCAACCTAGAAAAAGTGCTACATACCTCACTGCTGAATATCACTACGGTCAGCTTTGAAGTACTCCACTTGAGAAGGTATGCACTCGGTCCATCCTTGAAAACAATTTTGGAACTCTTTTTCTGGAATGGCCAACAGAGCTGTCATATTACTCTTGATGTTCTGAATGTCATCAAAATGTCTTCCTTTTTATATTTTGCTTCTCTTCAGGTAAAGAAAAAAGTCACTTAAGGTCAGATCAGATGAATAGGGAGGATATCCCAATACAGTTATTCATTTGCTGGTTAAAAACTCCCTCACAGGAGGTGTTGTGTGAGTTGGTTCATTGTTGTGATGCAAGAGCCGTGAGTTGTCCCTGAAAAGTTTAGGTCATTTTCATCTAACATTTCCACACAGCATTTCAGCACTTCTAAATAGTAAACTTGGTTAACTGTTTGTCCAGTTGCTACAAATTCATAATGAGCAATCCCTCTGATATCAAAAAAGGTTAGCAACACTGTTGTGACTCGATCTGGACTGGTGGAACTTTTTTGGTGGTGGGTAATTGGCAGACTTCCACTGAACACTTTGACACTTGTTTCAGCATCATATAGGTATGTCCATGTTTCATTGCCAGTAATAACATAGCCCCAAAACTTTGTATTGCCTCCTTAAATTTCTTGACAAACTTTGACTTTCCTTTGCTTTTGTTCATTGGTGAGCTCCTTCATAACCATTTTTGTACAAGCCTTTCTTATGTCAAGCTTTTCAATTAAGATTTTCCTGTTTACTGTTTACTTGATCCGCTATGCTTCTTACAGTCAGTCAATTTTGACTCACAATTCAAAACATTTTTTTTCAATGTTTTCATCAGTGCTGCTTGTTACTGGCTGCCCTGACATCTATCTCTTCATCAGTGATGCTTCCACTTCCCTCAGAAAAACGTATGATCCATTTGTACACTGTCACTTTTTTCTTGGCATTATCCACATAAACTTGGACTAACAGGTCCCTATTTCACTTTCACACTTGCCAAGTTTGACAAGAAATTTAATGTTTGTTCATTGCTCTAATTCATGCTCCAACATTCTCACTACGATACACAGAACATACAACAATAATGAATGCCATTTAACAAATCAGTTACACACATTGACACAAATACAGATGTGAGATACTGATATATCAAGATTATGAAACCTTACTGAGTTTGTACAGTTCTGTCAATGTAAGTGCATAGTGGTTAAGTTTGCAAGCATAGCTATCAGACTGCACAACTGGAATTTTGGGCTCTGAAGTCTAGTAACAGCTCTTACCAACTGGTGACAGAACATTAGAACTTCAAGGACAACAATGACCAAACTATCACACGTAACTGTTGTGTTGGGACATTTCAAAAAAGCAAGCTAGAAGACACCAAGCCAAGTGCTGTTGAGTCAGATCTGACTAGACAGTAAACAAAATAAATAAATAAATGTTATTTACTGACAGCTCAGAGACAATGGTCATGTTCCATTCACTTGAAAAAGTAAATCATACTTTCTTCAAAAAGCTCCCAAAATAACGAATCAAATTTTCCAGAGGAAGATATCTTCGTGGAGCTATCAAAGGTAGAATAGAAAAGATTAATGTTTAAACTCTGCAGGAGATGATGATAGAGATGAGGTAAAATGCAGCAGAGCATATTGACAAATTTACTAAGTGGTAGGAAAGAATAAAGAGGCAAGAACTAGAAATTCACAGTGTATAATAAATTATAGAGTTAGACAATGCAGTAGAAAGTCAAAAGAGCATAATTGCAACAACAAAAGCCTGAATTAGTGAAACTGAAGAGAAAGCATGTGACATCAACATATTTGCAGAAAAAAATGAAAGAATTTCAGAAAAGCAAATGACACTAAGAATTATGTAGGACTCTATACAGAAGAATACTCTGTGAGTGACTGGAGGAACAGAATGGTGTGAGGAGATAATGAAGAACACAGAGAGAACCATCAAAGATTTGCTGACAAAAACTTCTCTGCTATTATCAAAGATGAGAAAATATCTATTTAAGGACACTCATGAAACTATCCATAGGATAGATCCCAAAAGAAAGATATTAAGGCGTATTATAATCAAACTTACCAAAACTAAAGATACAGAGACACTTTTAAAAGTAGCTGAGGATGAATGAAAAATAACCTGCAAAGGAGAATCAGTAGATTAAATTCAGACTATTCAGGAGACACCATGCTGGCAAGAAGACAATAGGATGTCATATAAATTTACAAAGCCTTGCAGGAAAATACAGTGAAGAACTATATAGAGAGCAAAATTGTGTCTAATAAGATGGGAAAATTAGGAAATTTCCAGATAAACAGAAATTTAGGAAACTTCACAAAACCAAATTAAAATTAAAAAAAAAATACTAAAGGGAGGACTTCAGTTAGAATATCAATAACACCAGGTAATGAAGCAAGATCAGAACATAGAACAGAGCAATTGGATATCAACTCAAATAGGGAAATCACAGAAATAATCATAGTTGAAATATGGAAAGTAGGAAACAGGTGGTCATTAGATAAACATTGTAACACAGAAGAGGGACTCAAAAGAAAATGGAGTCATGTGTCTTTCATATGGAGAGGAAGTCAAGGTGATATAACGAAAAAAAGACATATTTCAATTTAGAAAAGTATGAAGATGGAGTCAACGTGGCAGACTAGACACACATCTCCTTAATTTCCTCTGAAAACTAAGGCTTAGATTAACAAATGAATGGAACTTTCAGGACACCCAGTAAGCCCTAGAACATGGCATAGGGCTGTCAGTTTGGACTGCATGCTGCTGAACAGGAAATTGCTTGTCTTTGGCTGAGCCCCACTCTGGTTGAATCAGCCAGCTACTGCAGACTGAAGGTAATGGGTGTTTTTAACTTTTTTTTCTTTCTATTGGTATGCAGGGGGGGAACAGCTCAAAGAGCAGCTGTGCAGACCTGCAATGCTAAAGTTATCAGTGGATGCGATAGCCACATTGTGGGAGCCTGGCTCCGGACTCAGAGCATTACAACACTTCCACCTTCTCAGACCTCCACCACAGATTCTGCTGTTACATGGGCAGAGGGACAGATTGACTTGGACCCCATCTTGGTTGACTGGGAGGTGGGCATACCCAACCAGAAGCCTCAGCAGGGGCTAATTCCGAGGCTGGGAGGCAGTCTGAGTCCAGGGAGCACATTGCAAGCAGAAAAGCTGTGTTTAGCACAGTGTAACCTTACAGGAGGGCCCAGAAGGGGATGATAGCAGACCAGTAGCCTGTCCTACTTTGAACTATTTCACAGCATCTGGGAACAGCTGATGAGGACCCTCTGCTGTCAGCTGGAAGAAATGGCATACCACACCTGGAAGCCTGACTGATTTTGGAAGCAGTCAGATAGCTTTTACCTTCTTAAAATAAGACTGCCTAGAAAAATAACTGTGATGCAGCCCATCAGCATCTATCCCAGCCTTTACTGACCCACATTATAGGGATGGTCGATGGCTCCTCAGTGACTCCATAAGTAGGGCTGTGTCATTGCCAGCTAGGAGGCTGAGCCTGCTACCCCGGAAACTCCATTGGGCCCACTCACTGGAGTACATCGAGGTAGCTGGTGATCAAATTTCTTCTCAGAACTGTGCCTCAGCTCCTGTTAAAGCAACACCAGAAAAAATTAACAGCCTCTAGATGTTCAGAAAGAAACATCTAGAAAACATTCATACATGGCTACAGAAAACTCCCAAAACAAAGAATCAAAAAACTTCCCAGGTGAAGGAGCCTTTATGAAACTACTAGAGGTTTAGTTCAGAAGAATTATATACAGAGTCTTCCTAGACATTACATAAAATGCAGCAGAGCAAAACGAAAAAATTAAGCAAGCTGTTTGATCTGATGGAACATCCGCATTCTGAAATGTGACAGATCAACAACAAAATTACAGAATTAGAAAATTCAATTCAAAGCCAAAAGAGTAGAATTGAACAATTGGAAACTAGACTTGCTGACTTTGAAGATACAGCTACTGACACCAGGGTACACGAGGAGAAATCAGGAAAAAGAAACAAGAAAAATGAAGAAATATTAAGAAACATGTGGGACTCTATCAAGAGGAACAAGCTACGATTAACTGGAGTTCCTGAACAGGGAGAGAGAGCTGAAAACACAGAGTACTGTTGTTGAGTTACTGATGGAGAAGTTCCCTGAAGAAGAGAACATAGGTATCCAAGATGTTTATCGAATGCCACACAAAACTGACCTCAAAAGAAAGACAGCAAGACATATTATAATCAAGCTTGACAAAATTAAACAGAAGCAGAAACTCTTAAAGGCAGTGAGACTCAAAGCAAAGCTAACATTCATAAGGAAGCCCTGTAGGCTTTGGTCTGACTTCTCAGCAGAAATGATGCTGGCATGGAGGCAGTGGGATGACACAGTCAAAGCCTTGAAGGAGAAAAACTTCCAGAGAAGAATTATATATCATGTGTAACTATCTTTCAAATATGAAGATGAAATTAAAACATTCACAGATAAACAGAAAATTAGGGAATTACAGAATCCAAATTAAAGCTACAAGAAATATTGAAAGAGGCTCTTGGCTTAGCAAAACAAAACCATTAGGTCTATATGTAAGGAAGCAATGCAGGACACAACATCCAGAAATGTACTCAGTTAGAGAAGGAACTAAACTCAATCAAAGCCATAATATTAAAAGGTATCCAATGATCATATCGTGAAAACCAAGATACCATCACATTAAAAAGAGGGATATACTATAGTAGTTAAGTCCTTTCAGATGGAGAGGAAGTCAACAAGATATGTAGAAGTTAAAACTGGGTTTAAACTTAGATTATTCAGAGAGGCTATCAGAGTAGCCACAGAACACAATAAAGATGGAGCATATCAAAACAAGAAATGTAACACAGGAATCTCAATTTATAAAAGTAGAGGTAAACATTAAGGTAACCACAAAGAAAACTAGCATTCCTGAGAATCAAAATAAACAAGGCAAACACGAAGTATCAGCAAGTACAAAAACAATATTGAAAACAGATGAACAGGAAACACATAAAGAAGAAAGATTTACTTCGGAACATTAAATTGAAAAAATGCAATTGTCTACAACATACACAAAAAAGATAAAAATGACAGCATTAATCTCATACCTATCAATAAGCACATTGAATGCAAATAGAATAAATGTACAAAGAGATGGACATTGTTAGATTGGATAAAACAAAATTACTCATCTGTATGCTGTCTGCAGAAGACACACTTTAAACTCAAAGACACAAACAAACTGAAACTCCAAGCATGGAAAAAAAATACATCACACGAAGAACACTCCAAAAAGAATAGGATGATTTTAAATTCTAAAGAAAATAGACTTTAGTGTAAAATCCACCAGACTGTATAAGGAAGGACATTATATAATCATTTAATGATCAGTACTCCAGGAGGACATAACCTTATTAAATATCCATGCACCCAACAACATGGCTCCAAAATACATGAAACAAACACTACCTGTAATGAAAATAGAAATAAACCTCTCCACCAAAATAGTAAGAGACTTCAAAATACCATTTTCAGTGAAGGATAGGACATCTAGGAAAAAAAAACTCAGTAAAGACATGGAAAACCTAAGTGTCACAATCAACCAATTTGACCTCATAGACATATACAGAACACTTCAGCCAACAGCAGTCAAGTATATATTTTTTCCACCACATGTGAATCATTCTCCAGAATTGACCACAAAGGCATCCTTAACAAAATCCGAACTATATAAATATTACAAAGCAGTTTTACAGAACATCAAAGTAGAAATCTATAAAAGGACAAAGTGGGGGAAAAAATCAAACACATGGAAACTGAACAGCATCTTGCAAAAAAAAAAAAAGATTGTGTTTTAGAAGAAATGAAGGATGGAATAAACAAATTAATAGAATCAAATGAGAAAGAAAACAACACTTCCTACCAGAACTTATGGGACACAGCAAAAGCATTGCTTACAAGTCAATTTATATCACTAAATATTCACATCCAAAAAGGAAGAAAGGGCCCCAATTAAAGAATTGACCCTACAACTAAAACAAGTGTAAAGGGAGCAGGAAAAGGACAACAACAACAACAAAAATCTTGGGCACCAGAATAAAGAAAACAAACAAACAACAACAACAAAAATAGAGCAGATCTAAATGAATTTGACAGTAGGGAAAATGACTGAGTTAACAATACCAAGACATGGTTTTTGAAAACATCACCAAAACTGATGAACCACTGGCCAAACTGACAAAAGAAAAAAGTGAAGCAGAAGGAACTAACTAAAAAAATGAAATGGACCATATAAAAACAGATCACCAGAAATCGAAAGAATCATAACAGAATACTATGAGAAATTTTATTCTAATAAATTTGAAGATCTAGAGGAAATGGATAAATTTCTAGACACACACTGCCTACTAAAGTTAGCACAAACAGAAGTAGAACAACTAAGTAAAAATTCATCACAAGAGTTTAAAACAGTAATTAAGAAACTATCTCCCCCTCGCTCCCCAAAACAGAAAGTCTGGCCATGAAGGCTTCATTGGAGAATTCTAACAATCTTTTAGAGAAGAATTAAAAACACAACTACAAAAGATATTCCAGAGTGTATAAAAGGATGGAATGCCCTCAAATTCATCTGTGAAGCCAACATAACCCTGATACCAAAACCAGGTAAATATTGCACAAAAAAGGGAAATTACGAATGAGTATTTTTCATGAACTTAGATGTAAATTCCTCAACAAAATTCTAGTCAACAGAATTCAACAATATATCAAAAAAGTAATTCACTGTAACCAAGTGAGATTCATACCAGGGATACAAGGATGATTCCAAATTAGAAAAACAATTAATGTAACCAATCACATAAATAAAACAAAAAGACAGGAACCACTTGATTTTATCAATTGACGCTCAGAAAGTCATTTGACAAAGTGCATTCATGTTACAAACCCTCAGCAGAAGAGGAATAGAAGTGAAACTCCTCAACATAATAAGGGACATCTAAGCAAAGCCAACAGCCAACATCATCCTAAATGGAGACAATCTGAAAGTATTCCTATCAAGAATGGAAACCAAACAAGGAAGCCCTTTGTCACTGCTTTTATTCAACACTGTCCTGGAGGTTCTAGCTAGAGCAATCATGCAAGATAAAGAAATAAAGGGCATCCAAATTGCTAAGGAAGAAGTAAAATTATCTCTATTTGCAGATGACATGATTTTATAAACAAAACATCCTAATAAATCCACACCAAAAAAAAATAATACTAGGACTAATAAAAAAGGTCAGCAGAGTGTCAAGATATAAAATAAACATACAGAAGTCAGTTGGATTCCTTTACATCAACTAAGAGACCAGCAAAGAGAAAATCACCAAGTCAATACAGTTGCCCCCAAGAAGATGAAATACCTAGTAATGAATCTTGTAAATGACATATGCAATGAAAATCATGAGTCCACAGCAAGAAACCAAAAGAAAATCATGTAAGTAGAGACACCTGCTTTGCTAGTGGATAGGAAGACTTAACACCATGAAAACGTATATTCTCCCCAAAGTGACCCACAGTTACAATGCAATCCCAATATAAATTCCAATGGCATTTTTCAATGAGATGGAGAGGCAAAGCACCAACTTCATATGGAAAGAGATGAAGCTCTACAAATGTAATGCTTTACTGAAGAAGAACAAAGTAGAATTCTTCACTACCTGACTTCAAAATCCACTACACTGTTAAGGCAGTCAAAACAGCCTACTTCTGGAACAAAAGTAGATACATAGACCAACTGGATTTAGAATCCATGTATAACATCATCTATGAGTGTCTGATATTTGAAAATGTGTAACTTCTGTAAACTGGGGAAAAGACAGTGTCTTCAACAAATGGTTCGCAAATGGACATCCATCTGCAAAAAATGAAACCATACCCACATTGCACACCATACACAAAAATTAACTCAAAATGGATCAAAGTCCTAGATATTTTGTTTTACAAAATCATGGAAGAAAATATGGGGACAATGCTGAGAACCCTAATAACTGGCATAAATAGACTACAAAATACTATGGTGTACAAACAACAGAAGAGAAAAATACATAACTGGGAACTCCTGAAAATCAAACATTTATGCTCATCCAAAGACTTCAATAAAATAATAAAAAGATTACCTACAGACTGGAAAAGAATTTTTGGCCATCTTGGATCCCAGTGGCATCTAATCTCCATAAATTGCAAGGTATTGTAAAATCTCAACAAGAAAAATACAAATACAATGGAGAAAAGATATGAACAGACAAGTCACAAAATAAAACATCCAGTCAGCTGAAAGGTTGTGAGGAAATGCTCACAATCATTAGCCATTAGAGAAACCAAAATCAAAACTGCAATCAGATGCCATCTCACCGAAGCAAGCCTGGCATCAATGCAAAAGAACATAAGATAGTAAATGTTGGAGTGGTTCTAGGGAGATGAGAACTCTTTTGCACTGCTCGTGGGAATAAAAAATGGTACAACCACTCTGGAAATTGATCTGACATTTTCTTAAAAAGCTAAAAGCAGAACTACTGTAAGATCCAGAAATCACACTCCCTGGAATATATCCTAGAGAAATAAGGGCTGTCACATGAACAGATACATGCACACGACTGTTTATTGTGGCACTATCCACAATAGCAAATAGACAGTATCAAACTAGGTCGCTGTCAACAGATGAATGGATAAATAAAATATGGTAAATTCACACAAGAAATTCTATGCAATGATAAAGAAGAACAAGGATCTTAGGAAGCATCTGATAAATATGGAATCTGGCATGAGTCGGATCCGACTCGACGGCACTTGGCTTGGCTGGAAGCTATTATGCTGAGTGAAATTAGCTGGTTGCCAAAGGACAAATACTGTATGAAACCACTATTTATAAGGATTTTAGAAAAAAAGTCTAAGCAGAGGATAAGATAATCTTAGATGGTTACAGAGGGAGAAGAGGGAAGGAAAGGGGTATTCACAGATTAGACAATAGATAGGACTTGGGTTAGGTGAAGGACGTGGCAGCATGCAGTGGACGGGAGGTTAGAACAACTAAACTATACCAAAAGCTAAAAGATTTCCTAAATATAACCCTAAATCTTGAAGTACAGAGTAGTAGGAACAGTGGTCTGCTGAGTGGCATCTACGGTTCTAAAAGATAGCAAGCAGTCATCTAAGTAGCATCAATTAGTTCCAATCTACCTGGAATAGACGAGAATGAAAGACATCAGAGACATGAGAAAAATATGAGCCCAGGAGACAGAAACCTAATATCTAAGACTACATCATGAACTAGATGGTGCCCAGCTACCAAAAATGACTACCCTGATAGGGAACATAACAAAAGTCCCTGACATAGTAGGAGAAAAATGGACATACAGAATTAGAACTCTATTAACAGTCTACACTTGCTGGTCCGTCAGACCTTAGGGTTCCTTGAGAACATGGTCCCCAGACCCTGTGTTAGCTCAGAGATGAAATTAGTACTGAAACCAACTTTTCAGAGTAAGATTGTAACCAAACTATAAAACTTAGAGTGATGCTAGTAAAGAATATGCTTAGCTTAAATATGTACAGGAAGCTGTCCCAGTAGCTGTTGCCTAGAGTCAAGATGAGAAGCTGGAGTGGGACAGGAGTTTGTTGAGTGGTTACAGGAAGTACAGGGTAGAAAGTCGGAGTGTACTGTCAAAGATGGGGAGAGCAGCTTGGGTTGCATATCAGTGTGGGTGTGGAGTTTTATATCACTAAATGATTTGGATTGTAAACTATCGCTCAAAGCATAATAAAATGTAATATAAAACAAAAGCTAATAAAAATACAGATTTTTGTACCAGAAATAGGCTTCTGCTTTTACAACTACCTAAGATGCAGGTGCAGCTTTGCAATCAGGGAATGGACAGAAGCTAGAAAAGCATTTGATGAGCATGATAGAGAATGTCAAATCGCTTTAGAAAAGATTTAATAGATTGAGCAAACTATAAACACAAACTTGTATTTAAGAATACAGCAGTGATAGCTCAGCAGAAAGTGTGGAACATGTTGCTGGAAACTAGTCATATTAGATCCCATCATGGAAATCATTACATCAACACATAGCTTCCAAACTACATAGTAAGTGTCAGACCACTGAGTTTATGGCTCAGCCAAGTTAACACACAACCTTAACAATCAAAGTCTGTCCCTTGTTTAGTTGGCACCCATATGTATTTCTAAATAAAGGCAATTATAAAGTCAGACCTACACTTTACACGATACAACTGAAAGTACACTAACTCTGTTTAGCATTTTATATAAGTAAAGAAAAAAAATGATGCATCAAAAGAAGAAAGAAGAAATACACATAACTATTACAATCCTCATAGATAGAACTACCTTTTTTCACCACCAATTCCATGTTGTCTTTACCTTTAGCAGGTACCTCAGTTGGTTGTGGTTCTTTACCTGATGAGACAACCAGAATATGATTCCTGAAGGGTCTGGACCATTAACAGTGATGTCAGAATTGGGTTGCTATCACTTTCCATTAACTTTAATCATAGGTCATGGTAGTACTAAGAGATACCCTAAGGGAGCTCCTGTATTCCAAACACACTCTTCTTTATGATATAATATCAATCTGATTTCTTCTTGGAATTCAGGGTCAATCATATCAGTCAAATTCCCTTCTATGTCTATTGATCTAGAGGCATGATTAGTCCAAATTGGCCAGATAATATTTTTAAGTTCCACTTCAGATGATGGGAGCTCCTCCTATGGAACTAAGACCCGTACAGCTGTAACATATAGGGTGATAGGAACACGAAGCAAAAAGTTCGCAGATAAGTCACTAGGGGTTATAGAGAATTTCGACACTCTTATTTCTGCTCCTTGGTTCATGGACCCATTAATCCTGGCTGTGGGAGAAAGAGTGCCATATTTTGAATGCTTATTTACAACATATACAATCTATTGGAGAGCAGTGTTGCCCAGTGCTTCACAGTACTGTTATTTAGTTGATACCACAACTATGTTCTGCAAAAGGCCATTCCTTTGTTCCTTCAAGCCAGCTGTTTCAGGATGGCCAGTGAATTTAGTTAGCATGGGCCTATTGCTGCACTTCATTTGCTGTGAAGTGAGTCCCTCGATCTAAGGCAATGCTGTGTAGGATATTGTGATAGTGGATAAGGGTACTTTGCTATAAATCTTCAGATGGTAGTTTTGGCAGAAGCACTGCATGTGGAGAAGGCAAAGCTGTATCCAGAATAAGTATCAACAAAATTTTCATGACCAAAACTGTCCAGTGTGACCAAACTGCCACCAGGTTACTAGCTGGTCACCTCAAGGAGTGGTGCTATTATCGGGGACTTGATGTTGGTTTCTGCTGCTGACAGATTGGGCACTTAGCATTGTCTGTAGCCAATTTAGACTTGGTGAATAGAAGTCTATGTTGCTGAACACATGCCTAACCTCCATCTCTGTCACCGTGGGAAGTTTTTCATGAGCACATTGGGCAATGATGGGACAGGCTAGAAGAAGACAATGAGTGCTTCCCACAGAAGACATTATTCTATCAAATTGATTATTAACATTCTTTTCCACTGAGGCTACCCTTTGGGTAACATTTACATAAGACACAAATAACCTTCCTTTTAAGTAAACTAGAGGGTTTTATACACTAAGTCTTCCCATATCTTTTTGTCACCAATTTTCCAAGCATGTTCCTTCCATGTCCCAGACCATCCAGTCACACCACTGACTGCGATGCATAAGTCAGTATACAGCTACACACCTGGTCATTTCTCCTTTCAAGCAAAGTGAGCAAACAGGTGCATTGCTTACAGTTCTGCTCATTGGGAGAATTTTCCTTCACCACTGTTCTTCAGGTAGCTTCCAGCAGTGGCTGCATGGCTGCCACTCTGCACTGCATATGATATTAATTGATTGTATGGAACTCCTAGTGATACCCTACAAACAGACTGGGAGAGCACAGATAATTTGACAGAAGTGGAGACCCTAAGTATTTGGGCCACTTCCTGATCCAACTTACTCGTGCTTTCAGGTCAGTCCTGTGTCAGACTGATCTCGTATATACCACTCACATTTAATGATGGAGTGCTGTTGTCCACATCCAACTTCATGACGGCAGCTTAGGCCACAAGATGACTTGGTGTCCCATGGTTAAGTGTTCAGTCTCTAGGTTAGTCTCTACTAAGGCTCATTAACAAGTGCAAAGCTGTTCCTCAAAAGAAGAATAGTTGTCTGTAGAGAATGGCACAATTTTCCTCCAGAATTCTATGGGGCTGCTTTGTGATTCACCAATAGAGTCCCCCCAAAGACCTCATATGGCACCTCCGTTTGCCACTGACAATTCAAGGACCAATGGACCATCTCGATCTTATGGCCCAAGTGGCAGATAGGCTTATATAGCATCCTGAACTTATTGCAGAGCATTTTTTTTGGTCTGGCCACACTCAAAACTACTATCTTTTTGAGTCACTTGATAAATACACCTGAGTAGAACATCCAAATGAAGGGTATGTTCACTTCAAAGTCCAAAGAGGCTCATTAAGCTTTGTGCCTCCTTTTTAGTTGTAGGAGGCAACAGATGAAACAATTTATCTTTCACTTCAGAAGGAATATCTTGACATACCCCACACCACTGGACCCCTAGAAATTTCTCTGAGGCAGAAAGTGTAACAATTTTTGTTGAATTAATTTCCCAGCCTCCAGCACAGAAATGGTTTACCAATAAGTCCAGTGTCATTTGTATTTTTTACTTACTAGGAACAAACAATCAAAAATGAATTGGAACACATAAACATCGATATCATAGACATTAGTGAACTGAAATGGACTGATATCAAGCATTTTGAATCAGATGATCATACAATCTACATTGCCAGGAGTGAAAACATGAAGAGGAATGGTGCTGCATTCAACCAGTCAGCCAAGTGCCTTCAAGTTGGATCCCACTGATGGCGACCATGAGCTGCATTCAACATCAGAATAACATATTATGATCTGTCCTGAAGTACAATGCTGTCAGTGATGGGATAATACCTAGACACCTACAAGAGAAAGGCCAGTTGACATAACTATTATTCAAATTTATGAACCAACCACTAAGGCCAAAGATGAAGAAATTTAAGAATTTTACTAGCTTATGCAGTGTGAAATTGAATGAATATGGAATCAGAATGCATTGATAATTACTGGTGACTGGAATACAAAAATTGGAAATTAAAAAAATGAATTAGTAGTTGGGAAATACAGTCCATGATACAAATGATGCTGAAGATTGAATGATAGAATTTTGTAACACTAACAACTTCTTCATTGAAAATACCTTTTTTCACCAACATAAATGGTGACTGTACACATGAGTATCACCAGATGGAATATACAAGATTCAAATCTACTATATCTGTGGAAAGAGATGATGGAAAAGCTCAGTCTTAGCACTGGGAACAAGACCCAGTATTGACCGTGACACAGACCATCAATTGCTGTTACACAAGTTCAAACTGAAACTGAAGAAAATTAGAGGAAGTCCACGAGAGCCAAAGTATGACTTTGAGTATATCCCATCTGAGTTTAGAGGCCACCTCAAGAAGAGATTTGATGCACTGAATACTCATGACAAAAGACCACATGAGTTGTGGAATGACATCAAAGACAGCATGTGTTAAGAAAGTGAGAGATCATTAAAAAGAAAGAAAAGACTAAACTGGATGTCAGAAGAAACTCTGGAACTTTCCTTTGAACGTTATGTAGCTTAAACTAAGAGTAAGAAATGACTGGGTAAAATAACTGAATAGAAGATTTCAGAGGGTGGCTTGAGAAGACAAAGTATTATAATGACATATGCACAGAGCTGGAGATAGAAAATCAAAAAGTAAGAAAACACTCCTTATTTCTCCAGCTGAAAGAACTGAACGAACAATTCAAGCCTTGAGTTGTAATAGTGAAGGACTCTACAGGGAAAATATTAAACTATTCATGCAACATCAAAAGAAGATTAAAGGAATACACAGAGTCATCATACCAGAGAGAACTGGTTGATAAACAATCATTTCAAGAGATAGCATATGATCAGGAACTGATAGTACTCAAGGAAAAAGTTGAAGCTGCATTGAAGTCATCGACAGCTACCTGGACAACTGACTAGAACAAATCCACATTTATGCCTATTCACAAGAAAGGTTACTCAACTGAATACAGAAATTATAAAAAGAAAATATTAATGCCACACATAAGTAAAATTTTTATTAAAAATAATTTAAAAGCAACTGCAACAGTATAGTGACAGGGTGCTGCCAGAAATTCAAGCTGGATTCTGAAGAGAACATAGCACCAGGGCTTTTACTGCTGATGTCAGATGGATCTTGGCTAACAGCAGACAGCATAAGAAAGATGTTTACCTATGTTGAATTGACTATGTAGAGACATTCAACCATATGGATTGTAACAAATTATTGATAACATTGTGGAGAAAGGGAAATCCAGAACACTTAGTTGTGCTCATGAGGAATCTGTACATGGATCAAGAGACAGTCACTTGAAGAGAATAAGGGGATACACTTAGTTTAAAGTCAGGAGAGGTGTGCATCAGAGTTGTACCTTTCATCATACGTTTTCAATCTGTACGCCAAGCAAATAATCCAAGAAGAGGGTTTGAAACACTTACTGATGAAGATCAAAGACCACAGCCTTCACAACAGGTTGTACTTCAACATCAAGAAAACAAAAATCCTCACATCTGGACCCATAAATAATATTATGATAAGTAGAGAAAAGATTGAGGTTGTCAGGGATTTCATTTTTCTTCTTTCCACAATCGATACCCAAGGAAGCAGCAGTCAAGAAGTAAAAAGTTCCGTTGCACTAGGAAAATATACTGCAATAGACCTCTTTAAAGCATTGGAAAGTAAAGATGTCACCTTGAAGACTAAGGTATGCCTAGCCCAAGACATTGTATTTTTTTTTTATTATGACTGAGTGAAAATGTACATTCCCATATAAATTTACATGCCAATCTATATGCAGCTTCCACTGCTCTCCATGCCCCGTGACCCAACTCAGCAGGAACAGATGATCACCGAGGACCAAAATGACATAGGGTAAAGACAACCCAGAAGATAGAGAGACGTTGTATTTTTAATTGCATCATATGCAAGCAAAAGCTGGATGATGACTACAGAGAACAGAATAACTGATGTCTTTGAATTGTGGTGCTGCAGAATATCGAACATATCATGGACTGCCAAAAGAAAAGAGATCTGTTCGAGAAGAGGTAGGGCCAGAGCACTCCTTGGGAACAAGGATGGCAAAACTATGTCTTACGTACTTTGGCTATGTTGTCAGGAGGGATCAGTCCCAGGAGAAGGACATCACGCTAGGTAAAGTAGATGATCAGTAAAACTGAGGAAGACTCTTAAGGAGATGGACTGACACACTGGCTGCAACAACAGACTTTAGCATAAAAACAATTGTGGACATGATACAGAACCCGGGTATGTTTTGTTCTCTTTTTCCTAGGGTCACTATGAGTTGGAACTCACTCAATGGCACCTGAAGACATTAACAGGTCCAATTAGCATGATGTCATCAATGTAATGAACCAGTTTGACGTTTGCTGAAGTGAAAGGTGAACAAGTTCTTGCAGACCAAATTGTGACAGAGAGCTGGAAAGCTCATATACCCCGAGGTAAGATAATAAAGGTAGTATTTCTGGCCTTGCTGCTTGAAGGTAATATGTTCCTGATAGTCCTTCGAAACAGGTTTGGAGAAAAAGGCATTAGCGAGTTCAACAGCTACAAACTAGGTACTAGGAAACTTAATTTTTTCAAGCAAAGAAACCACATCTAGAACAGCATCGGTAATTACAGCCACCACTCAGTTAATTTGCAATAATCCACTGTCATTTTTTAAATGATACACTTTTTTTTTTTTTTGCACATGCCAAATAGGTGAACTGAACAAGTATTTGGTAGGAATAACTACCCCTGCATCCATCAGCTCCTTGATGGCATCACTAATCTCTCAAATCCCTCCAATCATGTGTACGTTTTTAGTTTACTATTTTCCTAGTAGGGACAGTTCTAATGTCTTCTACACATCTTTTCCTACAATAATAGTCCATATTCCACTTGTCAGCAATCCAGTGTAGGGTTATTCCAGTTGCTGAATATATCTATTCCAATTATGCATTGTAAAACTTGGCAAATCACTACAGGATGAGTTCAGAACTCAGTGGACACACTATAAACTGAACCCATGCCAATATTCTATCAATAACCTGACCTCCACATGCTCCCTCTCCAACTGGTGAACCACGGTGATATTTTGGCTCACCTGCAACTAATGTCAATTCAGAGCCAGTCTCTACTAATCCCTGAAATTTTTGATGATTTCTTTTTTGCCCAGTGAACAGCCACTCTTTCAAAAGGCTGAGATTCCTTTGGAGGAAGTTGGGAGAAAGGTTAAGGTATTAATTTTTCGCAATGCAATGAGGTTCTTTCTTAAGGGAATCTACCTTCCCCTTCATTGAAGTGATTGTGAATCTGTAACTAGCTCAAGTCTGGAATTTGATTAAAGTGCTATGACTCTGTATTCTGGTGATCTAACTTATAATACTATTTGCTTGTCCTAGAACTCTTCCTCTTCTGTATATCAAGTAAATATTTGGTAGATTTCCTGTCTATTTCATTTCTAGGGACACTGTCTTAGTTATCTAGTGCTTCCATAACAGATATACCACAAGTGAATAGCTTCAAAAAGAGATTTATTCTCTCATAAATTTAGTACGTATGTATATATAGAATTCCAAGTATACATATAGAAGTCCAAATTCATTTCATCAGCTCCAAAGGAAGGCTTTCTCTTCTTGTTGGCTCTGGAGGAAGGTCTATGTCATCAATTTTCCCTTGGCCTGGGAACTTCTCTGTGCAGGAACTTCAAGTCCAAAGGACATATTCAGCTGCTAGCACTTCTTACGTAGTGGTATAAAGTGTCCATATCTCTCTGCTCATGTCTGTCTCTTATATCTCAAAAGAGACTGGCTTAAGAGACTATCTTATCTTGTTGATCTCATCAGTATAACTGCCACTAATCCATCACATTACATTATAGTGATAAGATTTACAACACATAGGAAAATCATATCAGATGACAAAACGGTATACAGTCATACAATACTGGGAATCATGACCTAGACAAGCTGACACTTATTTTGAGGGGGCACACAGTTCGATCCATGACAGACACCACGATTAAGTAGCCAAAGTGTTAAGTCAGACTATTGTGATTACTGCTTTGACTCCTCTGTCCGTTATGGAGATTGAGCGCTTCTTGTCTTTATCAGCAGAGTGTTTTTTCTTGGCACTTATCACCATGGGATTCAATCAGTACATTGTAGTTATGTGTTCAACTTTCAAATTTGACCTGCATAAAATAACAATCACAACAATGTTCAAGGATAATGGGGCTCCCTTCATTAACTTGTTCCTCACTCTTGTGGTATAAGGTATATTCTCTGTGCACTTAGGCATGGGTGTGTGAACCCACCGTAACATGGCAGTTTACCTAAGCCCTCCTATTCCTTCTACAGTATATCAAGGTAGAGCTGGCAGTTCAACTTGGTTTAGTGTGGGCCACCTATAATCTATGCTTTAGGGAAGCAACCAAGTAAACTATTAGCTCTTTTCCTAACCTCTTGAGCTAAAATTCTGAATGAAGTAGCCGCGCTTAGACTCGGACTGTTACAACTTTGTGTTTCTTGCACATTTATACCATACCCGTAATAGCCATCACCACACACATTCCCCCAGTTTTTGTTACTATGTATTAGAAAAGCCAAGCAGTTCTTTTAAAGTGTAGCATATCTCTTTCTGCATCATACCTTATACTTCACTGTTTAGGGCTTGCTGGGACTTAAATGTAGTTATAAAACAAGAAGCAAATGTAGGTGGTGGGGCTGTGAAGTGTTCTGAGAACATCTGCCTTAGTCTCAGGCAACGTCCCAGGCAATGACTCAGTGGCCTCCCAAAAGATGGCTCAGACAAAGGCTCTGTAGGTACCGCTGGGTTAACCTTGTCAGATTAACCCATTTTAACTTCAGATTGTCTTCAAGGTGGGAATTCAGCTGGCACTGTAATTCAGCCACACTTGGAACAAAGTTCTCAGTTTGTGTTCTGCCAATTATCAGCTCTGTTAGTACAGGAAATGAAGCTGTCTTTCAACACCCAAGTGAAAACATTGAGGTTGTTCACGTTGCACTTGAGCCTTGAGCTCATCTCTTTCTTTCATCAGTTTGTCTAGTGGAAATAGAACCAATCAAACAGATTTCCAAAGGTCTCATTCCGGCAAAATTGTACAAAAGTATCAAACATGTGATCACCCAGAAACTCATCTGTCACCAATGTTTTATCCATTGAAGGTGATAATTTGCGTATTTCTGTTGCCATCTCACATTGTAGATTTTTACGACTGGCAGCAGAGTCATCAATATCTTCAAGACAATCCAGACTTGAGAACCAATTTGGACAATACTTCCTTGCATTTTAATTTTTCTAAAACCACTCTTGTTAAAAATATTTTAGAGAAGCAAAACCAGCAAAGTATGTACGTAAGGGGAAAAGTTTACTTCAAGGAAATGGCTTCCATGGTTGTACTAGCTGGGAAGTCCCAAGTCTGGGCCACACTAGAGGTTTCTCCTGACTTAACTTGCCACAGAGATTGTGAAAAATCAAGATTATAGGTAAACTGACAGGCTGCTGGCTCATGTGCTGTGGAAGCTGATAAATTCTGAGACTATTAGGTAAGCTGGCAGGTCACTGGCTCACAGAATGTGGACTCTGATGAATCCCAAGATCAGCAAGTAAATTGCTAGATAAAGTCCCAAGAACTATAGGTCAGATGGACAGGAGACAGATGTAGGATCCAGAGTAAGTAACAGCCTGTGAATTTTGCCATGTAGTCTACCTATATCGGAGGTAGGCCACATCCCCAAAGGAAGTTATCTTTTAACTGATTGTCTGCTCCCAAAAGATCTCATTATAGAGTTGAATATATCATCACATAGATGCCAAACTACATTGTAACTGTCAAATTATTGAGAATGATGGACAAGCTAATTTGACTCACAATTTTAACCATCTTAAAACCCTAGTTGCATAGTAGTTAAGAGCTATGACTGCTAACCAGAAGATCAGCAGTTCAGATTCACCATAATCTCCTTGGAAACTCCCTGGAGCAGTTCTATTCTGTCCTACAGGGTTGTGATAAGTAGGAATCAACTTGACAATGGGTCTGATTTGATTTTTATACATTATATAGAGAGAGATAGGGAAAGAAGGTTAAAAGTGGGAGAGATGGAAGAAAAGAAGTGGGGAGGGAGAGATTGATCTTAAGGAATGACACATGCAGTTGGCAAGAAGATGCAAATTGGAAGTCCGTGGACTCTTTTGCAAGGGCAGATGAACTCAAAATTCACAGCTCAAATGGCAGGCTGCTGGCTTTCATGGTACTGAGGACAATGAATCCCAAGATCAGCTGGCAATATTGAAGGCTACTGGCTCAAGTTCCAAGAACTGGAATTCAGATAATGAAAAGCTAAATGCAGGATCCAGAGTTAGCAACAGTCAGTGAGCTGTTCCACAATGTCTACAAATATTCATTGCAGGCTATACCTCTAAGGAAACGTTGTTTACAATTAATTGGTTAGCTGTATCACATCTCATTAACAGATGATTACATTATGTCACAAATGGAGGAAGACCACATCATTATCTAATTGCCAAACCACATCATTACATAACTGTCAAATCACTGTAAATCATGACCTAACCATGTTGATACACAACCTTAATCATTATAGATACATTGTTGGTGATTCTCTCAATTCTTTCACTTCTCTGATCACATGGGACTTGGATGATCTATTTCTGTGATTGTTTGCAAGGGGAGAATAGCATGTAGCTCTTAATTTGCACGTGCATTTCCAGTATGCATCACTGGATCTTACTAATGCCTAACACAAATATCACTTTTAATTTGAAAAATCAAGTATCTCTGAACTTCACTGGAGTAAAATTTTTCCTTCCTTCACTGATTTCCCCAGTCTTCACAGCCGTATTATCTTGGAAGCCAACTTCCTTGGGCTCCACAGATGTAAATACTCATTATACACACACCGTATCATAGCTTTGTTTCACGACTCTGCTCTTGGACACTTCCTATCTGGTTTTCTCCATTAAAATCATTCTTTCCATACTTAAATTTTAATTCTTAACCTCATTCTTTACTCTTATTTTTTCATATTATTTCCCACTGATTATTATTGCCTCTCTTAACATAACGTCCCACGTAATTGCCTATCTAGTTGTAAAGGATTCCATGACACTAACCTGGAAACTGTGGTAACAGAGTAGCCACCCACCTCATTCTGAGTATCTTAAATTCCTAAGGCTACAGTAACAAAATACCAGCAACCGACTGTCTTTAAAGAACAAAATCATATTGTTTCACAGTTCTAGATTCTAGAAGTCAAAATCAGAGCAACAGCTATGTCAGTTTTTCCTGAGGGCTGTGGCAGAGGAAAGATTGCAATCTTCAATCCTAGATTCTCTTTTCTACCAGCAATCCTTGGCATTCCTTTGCTGTTTATAGATATATCTTCACATGGAGTCTTCTGCTGTGTAACTCTGTTTCTGCATCTGTCTTTCTCTTTTGTAAGACAGCGCTCAGATGCGATTAGGACCCATCCTGCTATGGCATGACATCAGTAACTTAAGTGATATATCTTCAGAATAAGACCCTGTTTCCCCAAAGTCATATTGAGAGGTCTAGAAATTAAGCCATCACACATATTTTAGGGGGACAAGATTCAATATATGATAATTTGCCTACAAATGGCAACTAATAGTATCAATATTCCCTTGCCATGCAACCAATCTTTCTTTTTGAATATGTCTTCTTCAGATTTCTGGCTTTAGTTTTTCATATACTTTACTGGACTAGAAACAATACAAGATTGAGTTGTTGCCCTCATTTTTTATTTTACAAAAAATATATTTTTCAATTCACAACAAATAAATTTCATGACAGATTTCCACAACAAAGATGTTTTTCTCAAGGTGACAAAAGAAAATGCAAATAAAGGTTTATGACAGACTATCATTTTATTATAGATTCCTCCTATTCTCATGCCAATACTTTCCTTTGCTCGTAGAGTATAACGATTCATAAAACACAATTTAGCATACAGTTTTGTATTTTGACCTTTTTGTCATTCTGCTAATGGTATTATTCTCTGCCTACTAAAATTAACTACTGTTGAAAATGTTTCCTAAACCTAACAGTGTTTCTTTTTGACATAAGTTCTTTTTAAAGGATTCATTAATGAGAAATCACTTTACCCAGTAGTAACAGAGTTTGAATTATGCTTCAATGCTTCAAATAAAACTAAAAACTAGACTAGCGAAATGTAACAGGCATGAACATTGATTTAGTACTTACCACTTCAAAAAAAAAGTGAGAAGAGAATTATAGCCTTTAAGAAATTTTCTGCAGTATCTACACTATGGGGTGTACAGCCATTCTATTTTTATAAATTCTAAGTGGGATGAATGGGTCTCTCAAGTCCAGCATTTTTACTGTACTTTTTGTGACACTAATCACTTGCATTTTCCTTTGTGCTTAAAGGGAAATGGCTTACACAGTTTGGCCAATTAAACCACACTTAAGGAAATAATAAAAGGAGCCAACTACAACTGTTGCTTTATCCACACACAAGTATAAAACACAAATGTGTTTACCTGTGAAGCCTGTCTTTACTTACCCTTTTCTAATTTGAGACCCCAGTGATGACACCATCCTCCTATGAACAGTTGATGTTTGACAAAGGCCCTAAGACATTAAACTGGAGTTAAAACAATCTCTTCAACAAATGGTGTCGGAAAAGTTTGGTATCCATCTGCAATAAATTGAAACAAGACCCATATCTCACACCTTATACAAAAACCACTCAAACTGGGTAACAGACCTAAATATCAAATCTAAAACAATAAAGCTCATTTAAGAAAAATTTGTATCAACAATGCAAGTTTTAGTACACAATGTAGACAGACTTCAAAATCTGACAAACCAAGCACAATCAACAGAAGAGAAAATAGATAACTGGAAACTATTAAGAATCGAACACCTTTGCTCATCCAAAGACTTTATCAATAGAACTAAAAGACTACCTACAGAGTGGGAAAAAATATTTAGCAACTATATGTCAGATTGATGCTTGATCTCCATAATCTATAAGGTACTACAAAATATCAACAAGAAAAAGATAAACCATCCAGTTAAGCTAGGGCAAAGGAGATGATCAGACACTTTTCTAAAGAGGAGATCCAAGCAGCCAAAAAACACATGTGGACATGTTCATGATCATAAGCTATTAAAGAAATTCCTATAAAAACTACAATGAGATACCACCTCACTACAACAAGGTTGGCCATAATCCAAAAAAACGCAAAACAACAAATGCCAGAGAGGCTATGGAGAAATTGAAACTCTCCTACACTGTCGGTGGGATTGTAAAATGGTGCAAGCTTTTTGGAAAGCAATCTGGTACCTCCTTAAAAACCTGGCAATAGATATACCATTTGACTCAGTAATCCCACTGCTTAGAATATATCTTACAGAATGAAGGCCATATACACTAACCAATACATGCACAAGAGTGTTTATTGCAACCCAGATGACCAACGACAGAGGAATGGATAGGTAAACTATGGTATGCATACTCAAGGGAACACTATACAGTGATAAAGAACAATGACTACTTTAGGAAGCATCACAAAACCTCGTTTCAATCGGAGGACATTATGTTGAGGGAAAGTAGCCAGCGGCAAATGGACAAATACTGTTTGAGACCCTTACTATAAGAACTTAAAAACAGATTCATGTATAGAAGAAGACTGCTTAATGGCTGCAAGGGTGGAGAGGAAGGGTGGGACAGAGAGGGTGTGGTATTGATTATATAGTTGATAGAAAGTTGATTGGGTGAAATCTGTGGCAGCACACATTAGAAAGAAGTTCAATTTTAACTGGGCTTCTACATAACATGATTACTCCTCCCATCTTAACCCAGTATTGCAAGGACGGTATAGCTGGGGTGGGGGTCTGGAGATCATGCTCTTAGGGGACATTGAGGCCAATTGGCATAACTAAAGTTTTGCTATGAGAGACTTCTGCACCCCAAATTGGTGAGTGGTGTCTTGGGCCTTAAAAGCTGAAAGCTGCCCTCTGATTTATACCAAACGGCCTCAACTCAGCAGAAAGGATCTCCAAGGACCAAAACGATATGGGATAAAGAGAACCCAGAAGACAGAGAGACCCATGTGAGAGGGTGACTACATAGACATGTGACCAGAAGAACTGGGTGGTGATTGGCCACCACCAGTGACAGCTGCGATGGAGCTCACAAAGTTGAGTCTCACTGGCAACGCAAGAATAAAAAGGGGTGCACCCTGAGATCTCCACTAAAAGACAGCAATTGATGGTCCAGGGGCCTCAGGGTTCTCTTAGGAGCATGGCCCCTGGCCCTGACACTGCTCCTGTCCATAAATCATAATGGAGGTCAGCTCTTCAGACAGAAATGGATTGGACTTGGTGACACAGAACGACCATATCATGTGTGCACTTCATGGTTTTATGCATCTATAAGATGTCATCTGGCTGACTTTTACTGGACGTGGGGAAGAGGGTGGAGATGAGGCGACAGGAGGTTGTTAGGAGGATAAGACACATACAGAAGAGAGAGGAGGAGCGTGCTAACACTGGGCAGGGAGAGCAGCGGGAGCCACTCATAGGCAGGTATGCAAATTTATATGGGATTGTATATTTTCACTCAATCATCATCATAATAATAATAAAATCTTCATGTGATTTTGTGCTAAAATGATGTGAATACTGGGAATTCTGGGACTGTCCGAAGTTTTCCCAAGATTTTTACAAATCCAGAGACACTCAGTGTGGAAACCACATTTTTCAGTACTAAATTAAATATTTTCTGTTCCAGAGAGCCTTACCTGTAAGATACTCAGATGTTTTTATACAACATGTGTTCATTGCATGCTTACCTTTATTAGAATTATGTTTCCCATTATACTGTTGATGAAACAAAGTCAAAGAAAGTGAAACACTTGTATTGTCTAAGACACAACAGCAAGTATAAGCTATATCTGGCTCAAAATCCTGTGTGTGTTACTCGCTCCACTTCCTAACTTCAAATATACACAAAGTTACTGTAATCAAAAATATGATGTTGGTATTATGATAGTCTGTAGACCAATGAAAAACAATTGAGAGTTCAGAATTAAACCCATGTTTCTATGGTCAGTTGATTTTTGACAATTGTGCTAACTCTATTTAGCTGGGACACCAGGTCTCCACATGCAAAAGTGAAGCTAGACCCATTCTCCACACCCTACATATAAACTAATGCAAGAAGAATTAACCTGAATTTAAGAACTAAAGCCATAAACTATTGGAAGAAAACATAGCAGTAATATTCTAGGATCTAGTATTTAACAACAAGTTCTTAGATCAGATACCAAAAGTATGATCAACAAAAGATAAAAGTGAACTTCATTGACTTTTATTTTTTAAATTATTGTGACTGAGTGAAAGTGTACAATAGTTTGAATTTGCATGGCAGCTTATGTGCAGCTCTTCTCTCCTTGTCTGGTGACAGCGCACTCCTTTCTGTTCTATATAGGTCATATCCTCTTAACAATCTCTTGTCCCTCTTCTCCACCCTCTCCACTTCCATCTAGTAAGAGGCCAGTAGGACAACAACCTATAGATACATAGAACCATCAAGTGCACACACGATATGGTCACTCTCTGTCACCAAGTACAATCCATTCCTGTTCAAGGAGTTGACATCAGTAATGATCTATGATCAGGGGCAGCATCAAGTCTAGGGGCCATGCTCCTAGGGGAACCCCCAGCCTTTGGGCCATCAGTTGCAGTCTTTTAGTGGAGTTCTCAGAATGCACCACTTCTTATTCCTGTATTGCCTCTGGGACTCAACTTTGTGAGCCCCATCTTGGCTGTCACCCATTCACATACATCTTTCTGTCTTCTGGATTCCCTTTCTCCCACATCATTTTCATCCTTGGTGATCATCTATCTGTCCCTGCTGAGTTGGGACTATTTGGTGTACCTCAGATGGCAGCTTGCTAGCTTTTAAGACCCCAGATGCTACTCACCAATATGGGGTGCAGAAGGCTCTCTTAGCAATACCCTAGTTATGCCAATTGGGCTAGATATCCCCTGAGAGCATGGTCCCCATACCCCCACCCTTGCTATCCTGTCCTTGCCACATTGGGTTAAGATTGGAGGAGTTTCCAGGTTGTATTGAAGTCCAGTTAAATTGATCTTTCTAATGTGTGCTATCACTGATTTCACCCATTAAAATTCCTATCAGCTATCTCCCTCCCTTCCTTCTCTCCCTTGCAGTGGTCAAAGAGTCTTTTCTTCTGTACATAAGTCTGTTTTCAAGTCCTTATAGTAGGGGTCTCATATAGTACTTGTCCTTGTGCTGCTGACTGATTTCACTCAACATAATGTCTTCTAATTAAAACCAGGTAATGAGATGCTTCCTAAAATAATCATTGTTCTTTATTATTGCATTATTTTCTATTAAGTATATATGCTATAGTTTACTTACCCATTCATCAATTGTTGGGTATCTGGGTTGATGTCATCTTTTTGCTATTGTGGACTGGGCTGCAATAAACATTCTTGTGCATGTATCTGTTAGTGCGACGGTCCTTGCTTCTGTAGGATATATTCCAAGCAGTGGGATTACTGGGTCAAATAGTATGTCTATTTCCAGCTTTTTAAAGAACCACTAGAGTGCTTTTCAAAGAGGTGGTACCATATTGCAATCCCACCAGCAGTGTTTCAGTTTCTCTGCAGGCTCTCTGAAGTATGTTGTTTTGTGTTTTCTTAATCATAGCCAACTTAGTTGGGGCCAAATGCTATCTCATCATAGTTTTGATTTGGATTTCTTTAATAGCTAATGATTGTGAGCATTTCTGCATGTGTCTTTAGGCTGTCTGGATATCCTCCTTAGAGAAGAGTCTGTCCATCTCCTTCATCCATCACTTAATTGAATTATTTATCATTTTGTTGTTGATATATTGTAGTACTTTGTAGATTATGGAGATCAGACGTTGGTCTGACATATAGTTGCCAAATATTGTTTCCCATTATGAGTCGGATCCGACTAGACGGCACTTGGCTTGCCTGTTCTATGGGTGGTATTTTAATTCTAATGACAAAGTCTTTGGATGAGCGAAAGTGTTCAAATCTTAGTGGTCCCCGTTTATCTGTTTTCTCTTCTGTTGATTGTGGTTTGTTTTTCAGAATTTGAAGTCTGTCTACGTTGTGTATTAAAACTTCTATTGTTGATCCTATTTTTTCTTGGATGAGCTTCATTGTTCTAGATTTGATATTTAAGTCTTTTATCCAGTTTGAGTTGGTTTTTGTATAAGGTGTAGTATATTCAATTTTTTTTTGCAGATGGATATTCAATTTTGCCAACACCATTTGTTAAAGAGATGGTTTTTATTCCATTTTAAAATCTTGGGGTCTTTGTCAAATAGTAACTGTTCATACAAGGATGGTGGCATCTCTGGGGTTTCAGCTCTGTTCCATTGGTCTATATATCCCTTCTTGTACCAGTACCCGGCTGTTTTGACTACTGTGACAGTGTAAGAGGTTCTAAAGACAGGTAGTGAGTGGCTCCCAAGTGTTTTCTTCTTATTCAGTAGTGCTTTATTTATCTGGAGTTTCTTCCCTTTCTAAACAAAGTTGATGATTTGTTTCTCCATCTCATTAAAAAAATGTCACTGGTATTTGTTTTGAGGTTGCATTGTACATGTAGATTGCTTTGGGTAAAATAGACATTTTCACAATGTTAAGTCTTCCTATCCATGAGCAGGGTAGGTTTCTCCTTTTATGTAAGTCTCTCTTAGTTTCTTGTAGTAACATCCTGTAGTTCTCTCTAGTTAGATTTAGTCCTAGGTATTTTATCTTTTGGGGGGCTATAGAAAATGATATTAATTAGGTGATTTCTCCTTTAATAATCTCTTTGTTGGTATAAAGTAAACCTACTGATTTACTTATGTTTATCTTGTATCCCGATTCTTTGCTGCACTCTTCTATCAGTTTGACTAATTTACCTATGGATTCTTTAGGGTTCTCTGCTTATACAATCATATCACCTACAAGTAGGGAGATTTTTACTTCTTCTTTGCCATTGCAGATGCGTTTTATGTCTTTGACTTGTCTAATTGCTCTGGCCAAAACTAGTGCAATGTTGAACGAGAGAAGTGAGAGTGGGCATGCTTATCTAGTTCCCGTTTTCAAGGGGAATTGTTTCAACCTCTCTCCATTCAGGATGATGTTGGCAGTTGGCTTTCCATAAGCATCCATTATTGCATTAAGGAATTTGCCTTCTATTATGATTTTGCTGAGGGTTTTTAGTGTGAATTGGTGTCAGAATTTATCAAATGCCTTTTCTGCATCAATTGACAAAATCAGGTGATTCTTGTGCTTTATGTTATGTGGTTGATCACATTAATTGCTTTTCTGATGTTGAACCAGCCTCACATCTCTGGTATGAATCCAACTTGGTTGGAATTAACTATTTTTTTAATATGTGCTTGAATTCTACTGGCAAGGATTTTATTGAAGGCTGTTGCATTTAGGTTCATGAGTGATATTGGCCTGTAGTTCTCCTTTTTGTTGAATCTTTCCCTGGCTTTGGCATCACAGTTATGCTGGCTTCATAGAATTAATTTTGGAATATTCCATCCCTTTCTAGGCTGTAAGGTAGTCTCAGTAGTATTGGAGTTAACTTTTCCCTAAAAGCTTGGTAGAACTGTGCAGTAAAGCCATCTGGGCCAGGGCTTTCTACAGATGGTAGTTTTAGGATGACTTATTTCAATCATTTCTTTTGTGCTGGGTATATTAAGTTGTTCTGCTTTGCCTTGTGATCATTTTGGTAGGTGATATGAATCTAGAAATGTGTCCATTTCCTCCAGGTTTTCAAATATGCTAGAGTACAGTCTTTCTTAGTATTTTGTTATGATATTTTTGATTTCTGTTGGATCTGTTGTCACATCTCCCATCTCATTTCTTGTTTGGGTTATTTGTTTCCTTTCCTCTTTTTCTTTAGTAAGTTAGCCAATGATTTGTAAATTTTGTTGATCTTGTCAAAAAATCAGTTTTGGGGGCTTATCTATTTTTTCAATTGTTCTTCTATTCTCTAACTTGTTTAGTTCTGCTCTAATCTTTACAATCTGTTTCCTTCTGGTGTCTGAAAGTTCCTCTGTTGCTCTCTGTTTACTCATTCAAACTATAGGGTTAGTTCTTTGATTTGGGGTCCTTCCTTCTTTCCAAATGTGTGCATTTATAACGTGACTTCCAAGCACTGTTTTGGCTGTATCCCATAGGTTCTGGTTGGACATGTTTTCATTCTCATTTGAATCTATAAATGTCTTTATTTCATCCTTGATTTTTTCTATAATTCATGGCTTTCTGAGAAAGATGTTCAATTTCCATGAGTTCACATTTCTAGCTGTTTTTTCTGCTATTGATTTTGACTTTTATGTTTTTATGGTTTAAGAAGATGCTTTGCAATAATTCAATAGTTTGGATTTTGTTGAGATTTCCGTTATGTGCTAACACATGGTATATTCTGGAAAATATTCCATGTGCAGTGGAGAAGAAGGTGCAGTTATCTGTTGATGGATAGAAAATTCTGTATATGTCAGGGGTCTAGTTGGTTATTTGTGGCAATAAGATCTTCTTTGTCTTTATTGAGCTTTTTTCTGGAAGATCTGTCCAATACTGAAAGTGGAGTGTTAAAGTCTCCCACTATTATTGTGGAGTGATCGATCTCATTTTTCAAGGCAATCAGTATTTCTTCAATGTATTTAGATGCTCTAGTATTGAGTACATAAATATATAATATTGTTTGATCCTTCTTGTTTGTTTCAGCAATAAATAGCAAGCATACTTGTCCACGATCGTGGATTTTACATTAAAACTATTTTATCTGAGATTAGTATTGCCACATTTGCTCTTATTTTTGTATTGTTAGCTTGGTATATATTACTTCATTCTTTTTTTTTCTATTTTTTTAAAATTTTTTATTTAATATAACTGAGTGAAAATGTGCATTCCCCTATAAATTTACATACCCACCTATATGCAGCTTCCACTGCTCTCCCTGCTCGGTGACAGCACACTATTCCTCTCTGCTCCATACATGTCTCATTCTCCCAACAGTCTCTTTTTTCCCTCCTCTCCACCCACTCTCCTTCCTCCAGCCAGAGGTCAGCAGGATGGCATCCTATAGATGTATAGAACCATAAACTGCATCCAATATATGGTCACTGCATCACCAAGTCCAATCCATTCCTGTCTGAAGCGTGGACCTTCGTTATGATTTATGGTCAAGGGCAGCATCAGGGCAGGCGGCCATGCTCCCAGGGGAAGCCCGAAACCACTGGACCATCAATTGAGGCCTTTTAGTGGGGATCTCAGGTTGCACCCCTTTTTATTCTTGTATTGCCAGTGAGACTCAACTCTGTGAACTCCATCGCGGCTATCACTGGTGGTGGCCGGGCACCATCTGGTTCTTCTGGTCCCAAGTCGATGTAGGCACCCACTCATGTGGGTCTCTTTGTCTTCTGAGTTGTCTTTCCGTCATGTCATTTTGGTCCTTGGTGAGCATCCGTTCCTGCTGAGTTGGGACCATTTGCTGTGCCCTCAGATGGCAGCTTGGCAGCTTTTAAGAACCCAGATGCCACTCACCAACATGGGGTGCAGAGAGCCCTCTCAGCAAAATGCTAGTTGTGCCAATTGGCCTCGCTTTCACCTAAGAGCATGGCCCCGTGCCCCCTGCCCCAGCTACTCTATCCTTGCAATATTGGGTTAAGATGGAAAGAGTACTCAGGTTATGTTTAAGTCCACTTAATATTGTTCTTGTTTCTAATGTGTGCTGTCACCAATTTCACTCAACCAGATACCTAGCAACTATCTAACCTAAATCCTTCCCTTCTCCCCTCCTTTGCAGCTGTCAAAGAGTCTTTTCTTCTATACACAAGTCTGTTTTTGAGATCTTGTCATACAGGTCTCATACAATATTTATCCTTTTGTTGCTGACTACTTTCACTCAAGATAATGTCTTCCAGTTGAAACCAGGTCATGATATGTTTCCTGAAGTCATCGTTCTTTATCATTGCGTAGTGCTCCATTGAGTATATATATCACAGTTTACCTATCCATTCTTCTGTTGTTGGGCATTTGGGTTGATTCCATCTTTTTGCTATCGTGGACTGTGCTGTGATAAACATTCTGGTGCATGTGTCCGTTGGTGTGAAAGGCCTTGATTCTGTAGGATATATGCCAAGTAGTGGAACTACTGGGTCAAATGGTTTATCAATATCCATTTTTTTAAGGAAGCACCAGATTGTCTTCCAAAGAGGCTAGACCATTTTGCAACCCCACCAACAGTGTAGGAGGGTTCCACTTTCTCCACAGCCTCTCCAGCATTTGTTGTTTTGTGTTTTTTGGATCATGGCCAAACTTGTTGGTGTGAGATGGTATCTCATTGTTGTCTTGATTTGAATTTCTTTAATAACTAAAGATCGTGAACATGTCTGCATGTGTTTTTTGGCTGCCTGGATCTCTTCTTTGGTGAAATGTCTGTCCATCTCCTTTGCCCATCACTTAAGCGGATGATTTATCTTCTTCTTGTTGATATTTTGTAGTATCTTATAGATTATGGAAATCAGGCGTCGGTCTGACACAGAGTTGCCAAATATTTTTTCCCATTCTGTAGGTGTTCTTTTAATTCTATTAATAAAGTCTTCAGATGAGCAAAAGTGTTTAATTCTTAATAGATCCCGTTTATCTATTTTCTCTTCTGATGGTTGTGGTTTGTTTGACAGATTTTGGAGTCTGTCCGTATTGTATATTAAAACTTCCATTGTTGTTCCTACCTTTTCCTGGATGAGCTTTATTGTTTTAGGTTTCATATTTAGGTCTTTTATCCAGTTGGCGTTGGTTTTTGTATAAGGTAAGATATGGATCTTGTTTCAGTTTCTTGCAGATGGATATCCAATTTTGCCAGCACCTTTTGTTGAAGAGACTGTTTTTACCCTAGTTTAATGTCTTAGGGCCTTTGTCGAATATCAGTTGTTCATAGGCAGATAGTGTCATCTCTGAGGTCTCAGTTCTGTTCCACTGATCGATCTGTCTGTTCTTGTACTAGTACCAGGCTATTTTGACCACTGTGGCAGTGTAATATGTTCTAAAGTCAGGTAATGAGAGGCCTCCTAGTGTGTTCTTCTTCTTTAGTAGTACCTTGCTTAACCGGGGCTTCTTCCCTTTTCAAACAAAATTGGTGATTTGTTTCTCCATCTCATTAAAAAATGTCACTGGAACTTGTATTGGGATTGCATTATATAAATAAATTGCTTTGGGTAAAATAGACATTTTCACAATGCTAAGTCTTCCTATCCATGAGCAGGGTAGATTTTTCCGTTTATCTAAGTTTCTCTTAGTTTCTTGCAGTAAGGGCTTGTAGTTCTCTTTGGAAAGATCTGTTATTTCTCTGGTTAGATTAATTCCTAGGTACCTTATCTTCTTAGGGGCTATCGTAAATGGTATTGATTTGATAATTATTACTCCATTCTTTAATTTTGAGTTTGTTCATGTCTTTAAGTCTAAGGTGAGTTTCTTGTAAGCAACATATAGACAGGTCGTGCCTTTTGATGCAAGGTGTCACTCGTCTCTTTACTGGAGTGTTCAGTCCATTTACATTCAATATAGTTCTTGATACGTATGTGTTCAGTGCTGTCATGTCTATGTATTTACTTTTGTGTTGATGCTTTCTCTATTGCTCTTACTATTCTGTTCTGGGACATTTTTTTATAGGTTGATTTTTCACCCTTTTCAGGTGTTGGTTTTGTGTTTGTTGAGACTCCTGTAATGCATTTCTTGTTTTCATTATGTGACATCTTTATTGTGCTTTGTGGCTACTCCTGTCATCCCCCTTAATAGTCTATATTTAAACCCAGTTTTAACTTCTACATTTGTTATTAACTTCCTCTCCATCTGGAAGGACTATAACTCCTGTAGTATAGCCTTCTTTTTAATATGCTGGCATCATATTTTTCATAATACAGGTACTGGACCACTTCTTTTAATATTATACCTTTGTTGGGCTTTCTGCCTTCCCTAACTGAGTAGGTTTCTGGGTGATGTATCCTGTGTTGCCTCCTAAAATATAAAGTTAATGGTTTTGTTCTTCTAAGCCAAGAGCTTCTTTCAGTGTTTCTTGTAGCTTTGGTTTGGTTTTCACGTAGTCTCTGAGTTTCTGTTTATCTGAGAATGTCTTAATTTCATTTTCCTATTTGAAAGGCAGTTTTGTAGGACATGTAATTCTTGGTTGGAAGTTTTCCTGATTCTAGGTTTTATATGTGCCATCCCACTGCTTCCATTATAGCATGATTTCTTCCAAGAAGTCAGACTAATGCCTACAGAGCCTCCCTCTGAATGTTAGCTTTGCTTTGAATCTCACCGCCTCTAAGAGTTTCTGCTTCTGTTTCTTTTCATTAAGCTTGATTATAATACGTCTTGGAGTCTTAATTTTGGGGTCTATATTGTGTGGCATTTGATACAGATCTTCGATATGAATATTCTCTTCTTTCATAATTTCAGGGAAGTTTTCAGTCGGCAAGTCAACAACAATACGCTTGTGTTTTCAGGTGTCCCTTCCTGTTCAGGAACTCCGATTAATCATAGTCTGTTCCTCTTGTTAGAGTTGTACATGTTTCTTAATGCTTCTTCATTTTTCTTGTTTCTTTACTCTGATTTCTCCTCATTAAATGCTGGTGTCATTTGTTCTGTCTTCCAAGTCAGAAAGTCTATTTTCCATTTATTCAATTCTGTTCTCTTGGCTTTGAATTGAATATTCTAATTCTTTAATTTTGCTATTGATTTGTCGGATTTCAGAATGCTGGTGTTCTATCAGTTCAAACAGCTTGCTTGATTTTTCATTTTGCTTTGCTGAATTTTGTACAACATCCAGGAAGGCTCTCTATATGATTTGTATGTACTTGACCTCTGAAAGTTTCAGAAATGCTTCTTCTCAGGGAAGTTCTTTGGTTCTTTCTTTTAGAAGCTTTCTGTAGCCATGGGTGGATTTTTATTTGAGTGTCTAGCCCAGGTCTGTTGCTTTTTGGGCATCTAGAGGTTGTTCAGCTTCTCTGGTGTTGCCTTAACAGAAGCTGAAGCAGAAGTCGATCACTAGTCACCTCTACGTACTCCAGTGAATGGACCCAGTGGAATCTCTGGGATAGCAGGTTCCATCTCCTGGCTGGCAAAGACACGGCTGTACTTATAGAGTCACTGGGTGGCTGTCAGCTGGTCTTATGTTATGCAGTCAAGGATGGAAGAGATGCTGTCAGGCTGCACGACAGTTATTTATATACATAGTCTTATTTTGAAAGGCAAAAGCTATCTGACTGCTTCCAAAATCAGGCTGTCAGCTGTGCAAGCCCCTCTTTTCAGTTGGTGATGGAAGTACCTCTATATCCATCCCCAGGTGCTGTGATCTAGTTCAAAGTACAGAAAGACTGCACTGTCCTGCTGTCATCTGCTGCAGGGCCCCACTCATAAGGCTATTTTGTGTTAAACACATCTTTTCTGCTGAGAAGGCGCTCCCTGGTTTGGTAGTGCCTACTAGCATGGGAATTAGTCTCTGGTGAGGACTTCATTTGGGTAACTCCACCTCTCAGTTGAGTGGTATCACACACAAACTCTCCTGCCCATTGCAAAACACCTGAATCAATGGTGGAGGTTCGGAAAGAGAGGGTAGTGGGGCTGTGGTGCTCTAAGTCCAGAGCCAGGCTCTCAATGTGTAGGTATTTCACACAATGATCATTTCAGCAGTGTGGCTCAACTTCATTGCCAGTTAAGCCCAATCACTGCCACTGACTAACAAAAAGAAAAAAAGTTAAAACCACCAGTTACCTTTAGTCCATGAGAGCCAACCATCCAGCAGGGGCTGGGGTCAGCAAAAGAGAAGAATTTTCCTGTTCAGTGGCATGTAGTCCAAATTGACAACACTATGCCATGTCTTAGGGCTCACTGGGTGCCCAGAAGGCTCTGTTTCATTATCAATCCACGCCTTAGGTTTCAGAGAGAATTAAGGAGACATGTTCCTAGTCTGCCATCTTGACTCCGCCCCCTTCATTTACATTTAAAAGTTTGTTTCATCAGAGGGTTTCATCAATAAAGTAAACAGAGATCCTATAGATGGGGTGAAAAAATTTGGAAGGCATATTGTCCAAAAAGAGGCCTGGTGTACAATGACAAAGTGTTCAACTGCTAATCACTCTACAGGAGAAAAGACCTGGGAATCTGTTCCTGTAATGATTACAAACTATGCAACCCTGTGGGAGAGTTCTAATCAAATCAACTTGATAGGAAAAAAATAAGACCAATCACACATAGCATAATTGCTTAATGTTCAGAATACAGAAAGAAGTCCTGAGACCTACAACAAAAAGACAAAATGTAATGTTTGTTGTTCTGTGTTTAGCTATGCTTTTTCTGCATTATCTTTGATCTAGGACCTCTAAAAGGTATAGCAGAAGTTCCAGGACCTTCTAAAAAGTATAGCAGAAGGGTTGTCTCCACTTGGAGTATCTAAGTTGTTTTAATTAATGTGAAAATTAGCCGATAAGGTCTTATTTTTGTTTTACCTCCTCCAACTGCAGTTTCATTCTGCCTTCCAGGTCACCGTCTTTTCAATAAATTATGATACAATATTCAATATTTAAAATATTTATATTTTATTGTGCTATAACTGAAAGTTAACAATCCAAGTCAGTTTGCTTCCTCTCCTGTTTACTTTTGTCAGTTTGGCCAATGGTATATTGATTTTGTTGATCTTTTCACAAAACCAGCTTTTGGTCTTGTTAACTCTTTCAGTCATGTTTCTATTCTCTAATTTACTTGATTCTGTTCTAATTTTTATTACTTGCTTTTTTTCTGGTGCCCAAAGTGTTCTTTCACGGCTCTTTCTACTTGTTCAAGTTATAGCGTTAGTTCTTTGATTGGAGCCCTTTTTTTTCTTAGATATATGCATTTATTGAGATAAATTGACCTCTCAGCACTGCCTTTGCTGTGTCCATAAGGTTTTGGTAGAATGTGTTTTTATTCTCATTTGATTTTAAGAATTTCTTTATTCCATTCTTGATTTCTTCTATAACTCAACTGTTTTTCAGCAAGGTGTTGTGTTGTTCGGTTTCCATGTGTGTGATCTCTTTCCTTCTTTCTTTCTCTTACTGATATCTACTTTTATATCTTTATGATCTCAAAAGATGCTTTGTAGTATTGCAATACTTCAAAGTCGTTAAGGATTGTTCTGTGGCCTATTATATGGTCAATTCTGGAGAATGTTCCATGTGCACTGAAAAAGAAAGTATACTTGGCTGCTGTTTGGTGGAGCTTCTATGAGAATAAGTTGGTTATTTATGGTATTTAGACCTACCATGTCTTTATTGAGGTTTTTACCTAGATATTCTGTCCTTCACTGAATGCGGTGTGTTGAAATGTCCTATTATTGCAGAGCCGTCTATTGCTGTTTTCCACACAGTTAGCATTTATGTACGTTGGAGCATTGTTGTTCGATGCATAGATACGTAATATGGCTATGTCTTCCTGAAGTATAATCCTTTAATCACTATATAGTGTCCTTACTTATCCAACATAGCAGATTTTAATTGGAAGACTATTTTTATCAGAGATTAATACAGACACTCCTGCTTTTTTTTTTTAATGGTGTTAGCTTGATATTTTTTTTATCCTTTGAATTTTAGTTGGTTCATACTTTCGAACTTAAGGTGTATATTTTTCTGGCAACATGTACATGGGTCCTGTTTTGACTCCAGTCTGCAACTCTCTATCTCTTTACTGGTGCATTTAATCCATTTATGTTCAGCAGTGATTATTAACAGGTATGAGTTTACTGCTGTCATTTTGATGTCATTGTTTCTTATATGTTGTGAACAATTCCTTTGTTCCGTTTATTTTTTTGTATTCAGTCTTTCTTCTGTCAAGTTATGTGCTTTCCTTCCATCTTTTCCAGTGTTTGTAGCTTTGTGTTGGAGACTTTGTTTTCTTGTTTTTTTTTTTTTTTATACCTAACGTTATTGATTTTCTGATCAAAGGACATCTTTCAGTATTTCCTGTAATTTTGGTTTCACTTTTGCAAATTCTCTGTATTTCTGTTTATCTAGGAGCCAAGCTATAAATGTCCTAATTTTTGCCATTATATTTGATTGACAGCTTCGTTGGGTATATATGAAGTCCAACAAATAAGTCTGTGAACATAATTCTTCTAAAAGCTAGGTGCCTGCTTGCTGAATATCACTATGGTCACCTCCAAAGTACTCCCCTTGAGAAGCTATACACTGAAGCCAGCACCTAGTCCACCTTTCAAAGTACTTTTGGAACTCTTTCTGGAATGGCCAATATTCATAATGGCACAGTGGCAAGTTCATGAATTTAACTGTATAGTTGTCTGTGAGGGAGTTGTTAGCCAGTAAACAAATAACTGTATTGGAACACCCTCCCTACTCACCTGATCTGGCACCCACTGACTTTTTTCTTTACTTGAAGATAAAGGAAATATTGAAAGGAAGATATTTTGATGATATTTGGGGCACCAAGCATAATATGATGACAGCAGTGATGGCCATTCCAGAAAAAGAGTTCCAAAATTGCTTTGAAGTATGGACTAGATGCTGGCATTGGTGTATGGCTTCCCAAAGGGAGTATTTCAAAGGTGATTGGAGTCATATGTAGCAATGAACTATGTAGCACTTTTTCTGGGAGGAGTTGGCAGACTTAATTGGCAGTCCTCATAATTCTTGGATGGCAAGTATTCTGCTTCAAAATATTATACATATCCTTCCATTGCCTTTTTGCCTGCATATTCTCTTATCCCTGCTTCTTTTGGTATATCAATCACGTCTAGATTATTTCTCTTGATAGAGTTCAACATAATACTTAGTGTTTCTTGATGTTTTTTTTTGTTACCATGATTGAATGAAAATGTACCTTCCTATATAAATTTGCATGCTAACCTATATGCATCTTCCACTACTCTCCCTTTATGGTGACAGCACACTCTTCCTCTCTGCTCCACACATGTCTTATCTTCCCAATAGTCTCCTATCTTCTCCTCTCCACTAATTCCCCTTCCCTGAGTATGAGGTCAACAGGACAACCTCCTTTAGATGCCTACAACCATAAAGTGCCCACACAATATGGTCCCTCGCTGTCACCAAGTCCAGTCCACTGCTGTCCGAAAAGTTGAACTTTGTTATGATTTATGGACAGGGGCAGCATCAGGGCCAGGGACCATGCTCCCAGGGGAAACCCGAAGCCGCTGGACCATCAATTGTGGTCTTTTAGTGGAGAATTCAGGGTGCACACCTTTTTATTCTTGTGTTTCCAGTGAGACTCAACTTTGTGAGCTCCATCGCAGCTATCACTGGTGGTGGCCGTGTACCATCTGGTTCTTCTGGTCACAAGTCGATGTAGACATACTCACGTGGGTCTCTCTGTCTTCTGGATTCTCTTTCCCCCATGTCGTTATGGACCTTGGTGATCATCTGTTTCTGCTAAGTTGGGACCAGATGGCAGCTCAGCAGCTTTTAAGACCCCAGATGCCACTCACCAATGTGGGGTGAGGACAGTCCTCATTAGTGAAACTCTACTTGTGTCAACTGGTCTAAATTTCCCCTAGAGCATGGTTCCTAGCCCTGCCCCCCCACCCCAGCTATTCTGTCCTTAAAAATATTGGGTTAAGATGGGAGGAGTACACAAGTTGTGCTGAAGTCCAGTTAATATTGATCTTCTTACTAATGTGTGCTATCACCAATTTCACCCAAACAAATTTCTAAGAGCTATCTAATCTAAACCCTCCCCCCTCACCCTCCCACCTTCCCCACCCTGGTAGCCATCAACGAGTCTTTTCTGTTATGCATGAGTCTGCTTTTAAGTTCATAAGAACTTAAAAGTAGGGATCTCATACAATATTTGTCCTTCTGTCGCTGACTACTTTCACTCAACATAATGTCCTCCAGTTAAAACCAGGTTAAGAGATGTTTCCTGCTCTCATCGTTGTTCTTTATAATCGCACAGTGTTCCACTGAGTAGATATATCATAGTTTACCTATCCATTCTTCTGTTGTTGGGCATCTGAGTTGATTCCATCTTTTTGGTATTGTGGACTGTGCTGCAATGAACATTCATGTGCATGTATCAGTGTGAATGGCCTTGATTCTGTAGGATATATTCCAAGCAGTGGAAATGGGTCAAATGGTATATCTATATCCATTATTTTAAGGTAGCACCAGATTGCTTTTCAAAGAGGTTGCACCAGTTTGCAAGCTCATCAACAGTGTAGAAGAGTTCCAATCTCTCCACAGCCTTTCCAGCATTTAGTGCTTTGCTTTTTTTGGATCCTGTCCAACCTCACTGGGGTGTGATTGTATCTCATTGTCATTTTGATTTGAATTTCTTTAATAGCTAGTGATCGTGAGCATGTCCGCATGTGTTTTTTGGCTGCCTGTATCTCCTCTTCAGAGAAGTGTCTGCCCATCTCCTTTGTCGATTGCTTAATTGGATGATTTATCTTTTTCTGATTGATATTTTGTAGTACCTTATAGATTATGGAGATTAGGTGTCGTTCTGACATATAGTTGCCAAATATTTTCTCCCATTCTGTAGGTGGCCTTTTAATTCTATTAATATTAAGTATTTGGATGAGCAAAAGTGATAGATTCTTAATAGTTCCCATTTATCTACTTCCTCTTGTGTTGTTTGTGGTTTGTTTGACAGATTTTGAAGTCTGTCTACATTGTGTATTAAACCTTCCATTGCTGTTCCTACTTTTTTTGGATGAGCTTTATTGTTTTAGATTTGATGTTCTTTTATTCAGTTTGAGTTGGTTTTTGTATAAGATGTAAGATATGGGTCTTGTTTTAATTTAGCGCAGATGTATATAAAATTTTGCCAGCACCATTTGTTGAAGAGATTGATTTTACCCTAGTTTAATGTCTTAGGGCCTTTGTCGAATATCAATTGTTCATAGGCAGATGGTGTCATCTCTGGGGTCTCTATTCTGTTCCCTTGATCTATCTGTCTGTTTTTGTACAAGTATCAGGCTGTTTTGACTACCTATTGTACTGTGCAGTACAATAGGTTCTAAGTTTGGGTAATGAGCAGCCTCTCAGTGTGTTCTTCTTCTTTAATAATGCTTTACTTATCTGGGGCTTCTTCCCTTTCCAGACAAAGTTGGTAATTTCTTCCTCCATCTCTTAAAAAAATGTCACTGGAACTTCTACTGGGATTGCATTATATAAGTAGATTGCTTTGGGGAAAATAGGCATTTTCACAATGTTAAGTCTTCCTATCGATGAGCAGGATAGTTTTCTCTATTTATGTAACTCTGTTAGTTTCCTGTAGTAAGAGTTTGCCATTCTCTTTGTAAAAGTTTGTTATTTCTCTGGTTAGATTTATTCCTAGGTACTTTATCTTCTTAGTGGCTATAGTAAATGGTATTGACTTTGTGATGTCTTCCTTAATAATCTCACTGTTGGTATAAAGAACTCTGACTGATTTAATTATGGTTATCTACTATCCTGAGACTTTGCTGAACTCTTCTATCAGTTTGGGTAGTTTCCTTATGGATTCTTTTGGATTCTCTGCATACACAATCATATCATCTGCAGATAGGGAGATCTTTAGTTCTTCTTTGCATGTACAGATGCTCTGTATTCCTTGGGCTTGTCTAATTGCTTTGGCTAGAACACGTAGCACAGTGTTGAATAAGAGAGGTGAGAGTGGGTATCCTTGTGTAGTTTCTGTTCACAAGAGAAACTGTTTCAGTCTCCATTAAGGATGACATAGGCAGTTGGATTTGTATAAAATGCCCTTTTGGCATTCAAGAATTGGCCATCTACTCCTATTTTGATGAGAGTTTTTAGCATGTATGAGTGTTGGACTTTATCAAATGCCTTTCCTGAATCAATAGACAAGATCAGGTGATTCTTGTCTTTTGTGATATTTAGGTAGTTGATCACCGTAACTGTTTTTCTGATGTTGAACCAGCCTAGCATCCCTGATATGAATCCAACTTGGTCTTGGTGGATTATTTTTTGGATATGTTGTTGTATTCTATTAGCAAGAATTTTGCTGAAGATTTTTGCATCTAGATTCATGAGTGACATCAGTCTGTAGTTCTCCTTTTTTGTTGGGTCTTTCCCTGGCTTTGGTATCAGGGTTCTGCTGGCTTCACAGAATGAATTCTGGGAGTATTCTGTCCCTTTCTATACTGTGAAATAGTCTCAGTAATATTGGAGATAACTCTTCTCTAAAAGCTTGGTAGAATTCTGTGGTGAAGCCATCTGGGCCCAGGCTTTTTTTTGGTTGGCAGTTTTTTGGTGACTTTTTAAATCTCTTGCTTTGTAATGGGTTTATTAAGTTGTTCTACTTCACCTTGTAGTAATTTTTGTAGGTGATATGAACACAGAACTTGTCCATTTCGTCTGGGCTTTCAAATTTGTTAGAACACAGTCTTTCATAATACTCAGCTATGGTACTTTTGATTTCTGCTGGATCTGTTGTGACAACTCCCCTATCATTTCTTATTTGGATTTTTTCCTGTCCTATTTTTCTTGAGGAAGTTTAGCCAATGGTTTGTCAATGTTGTTGATCTTTTCAAAAAAACAGCTTTTGGTCTTTTCAATTGTTTCACTTGTTCTTCTATTCTCTAATTCATTTAGTTCTGCTCTGATCTCTATGATCTGCTTTCTTCTGGTGACTGAGGGGTTCCTCTGTTGTTCTCTTGCTACTTGTTCAAGCTGTAGGGTCAGTTCTTTGATTTGGTTTGTTTCTTCCCTCCAGATGTGTGCATTTATGGAGATAAACTGACCTCTGAGCACTGCTTTGGCTGTATCCCATAGGTTCTGGTAGGAAGTGTTTTTGTTTTTGTTCTCCTTGGAATTCATAAATTTCTTTATTTCATCCTTAATTTCTTCTATAAGCCATGTTTTTTTGAGCAATATGTTGTTCAGTTTCTGTGAGTTCCACTTTCTATCTATTTTATTTCTGCTAATGATTTTGACTTTTATGTCTTTATGATATGATAAGACTTTTTGCATTAATTCAGTGATACGGGTTTTGTTGAGAATTGCTTTATGTCCTAACAAATGGTCCATGTGCACTGGAGAAGAATGTGTACTTGTCCCCTGATGGACAGAAAGTTCTGTATATGTTGATGAGGTCTAGTTGGTTAATTATGGCAATAAGTTCTTCTGTGTCTTTATTGAGCTTTTTTCTACATGGTCTGTTCAATACTGAGAGTGGAGCGTTGAAGTCTCCTGCTACTATTGTGAAGTGATCTATCTCCTTTTTGAGTGCAGTCATTGTTTCTTTGACATATTTAGGTGCTCTTATGTTAGATGCATAAATATTTAATATTGTTAAGTCCTGCTTGTGTATTGAAACTTTCAGCAATATTGTCCATCCTTGCCCACGATGGTGTATTTTCCACTGAAATCAATTTTATCTGAGATTAGAATTGCCACACCTGCTCTTCTTTGTTCATTGTTAGATTGATATACATTCTTCCATCCTTTGATTCTCACTTTGTTCCTATCTTTAAGTCTAAGGTGAGTTTTTTGTTGGCATCATATAGATGGATCATGTCTTTTGATCCAAGATGTCACTCAATGTCTCTTTACTGGAGCATTCAGTCCATTCACATTCAATGTAATTATTGATAGGTATGTGTTCAGTGCTGCTATTGTGATATGTTTATTTTTGTGTTGATGTTTTCTCTGTTGCTCTTATTAATCTATTCTGTTACCTTCTTCATTGGGAGTTGATTTTTTACCTTTTTCATGTTGGGTTTTGTGGTTGCTGAGGCTACTGTTTTACATTTCTTGATATGGTATGTTGCTTCTTTATTATGCTTTACAGCTGCCCCTATGATCCCACTTAGTAAACTATATACAAACCCAATTTTGATTGCTACCAGTCTTGTCAACTTCCTCTCCATCTGGAAGGACTATAACAACTGTAATACATCCCTCTTTTTAATATGATGATATCATAGTTTACATGATGTGATAACTAGATTGTTTCATTCACTATTATAGCTTTGATTCTGATTGGAGCCTTCCGTAACTGAGTAGGATTCCAGATACTGTGTCCTTCTAAAATACAAAGTTAGCGGTTTTGTTTTTCCAATCCAAGAGATTCCTTCAGTATATCTTGTAGCTTTGGTTTGGTTTTTGCAAAGTCTCTGAGTTTCTGTTTATCTGCGAATGTCTTAATTTCATTTTCCTATGTGAAAGATAGTTTTTCAGGTTATATAATTCTTGGTTGGAAGTTCTTCTCCTTCAAGACTTTGAATGTGTCATGCTACTATCTCTGTGCCAGTATCATTTCTGCTCAGAAATCAGATGAAAGCCTACAGGGTTTCCCTCTGAATGTTAGCTTTGCTTTGAGTCTTGCTGCCTTTAAGAGTTTCTGCTCATGTTTGATTTTGTTGAGCTTGATTATAATAAGTCTTGGAGTCTTCCTATTGAGATCTATATTGAATGGTGTTCGATATGTATCTTGGATATCTATACTCTCTTCTTTCATAATTTCTCGGAAGCTTTCCATCAGCCACTCAGCAACAATACTCCCTCTGTTCTCAGGTGACTGGACTTGTTCAGGAACTCCAATGAATTGTAGATTGTTCTTCTTAATAGAGTCCTACATGTTTCTTAAGGCTTCTTCAATTTTCTTTTTTCCTGATTTCTCCTTACAGATGCTGGAGTCAGTGGCTCTGTCTTCCAGATCAGAAATTCTCTTTCCCACTTATTCCATTCTGTTTTCTTGGCTTTGAATTGAAGTTTCTATCTCTTTGATTTTGTGCCTGACCTGTTGGATTTATGAGTACTGATGTTCCATCAGATTGAACAGCTTGCTTAATTTTTCTTTTTGCTCTGCTGCATTTTGTATAAGGTCTAGGAAGGCTCTCTACATAACCCTTGTGTTTTCACCTTCTGAGAGTTTCAGAAAAGCTTCTTCATCTGGAAAGTTAGGAGGTGGTTTCTTAGAGGGGCCTTCTTATGCCATGGGTGACTTCCGGGTTACCGTTGTCTCTAACGTTTGTTGCTTTCTGGGCTTTATATGGGTCAATAGAGACTGGGAGAAATGCTGTGAAGATGGAGCACAGTTGCTTCTCTATGTTGTCTTAAAATGAGAAGTAAAAAGTATTTGACAATTTCCAAAGTCAGTCAGGTTTTCAGGTGTATACATCCCTCTTTCCAGCTGGCAAAGTAAGAACCTCTATATTGAACACCAGATGTTATAAACTAGCTCAAAATACAGAAAGGCTACTGGCCTGCTGGCCTCTGCTGTCGGGCCCCAGCTGTAGGCAATACTGTGTAGAATTCTGCTTTTCTGTTGGAAAAGCATTCTCTTCTGGGCAGGCACTGCCTCTCAGCCCAAAAATTAGGTCCAGCTGAGGTTTCTGTATGGATGATCCCACCTGCTATCAAAACAAGATGGTGTACCACACAGGCTCTCCAGCTGGCCGAGACTAGGATCAGAAAGAGAGGCCAAGAGTGCTGAAATGCCCAGAGTCTACAGCCTCCTCCTCTGGGCCCCAGCCCTAGGTGACACTGTGCAAAACACCACCTCCCTGCTAGGAAAGCACTCTCCACCTGGCAGGAGCCACCTCCCAGCCTAAGAACAAAGTCTGGCTGGGGCCTCTGCCATGGCTTCTCCATTTCCCAATAGGCCAGAGGAGCTGAGGTGTATAGAGTCCAAAGCCAGACTCTCAGAACCTGGCAATTAGGCTTGCCGGTCCCACCTGCAGTGTGTCTGAGACCAGCAGCTAGTCAAGTCCCAATTCTGCCTGAAAGTCAAGACAGAAGAAAAAAAAAGAAAGTGATGAGTTACCTTCTGTCTGTGCAAGCCTGTGCTCGCTGAGAGTGGGGTCAATGAAAGAGAGGAGGTTTTGCGTGCAGTGGTATGAAGTCCAAATTAACAGCCCTATGCCACATCCCGGGACTCACTGGGTGTCCAGAAGGCTCTGTTTAATTATCATTTCAGGTGTTGGTTTCCAGAGCGATCAGGGAGACGTGCTTTTAGTCCACCATCTTGACTCACCCCTGTTTCTTGATTCTTTTTAATTCTTTTATCCAGTGTCTCCTCACATACATTGATGTTATGTGCTTTATCATCAGTCTCATTACTTCAGCCTTGCATTGCCTCAGTTCTGCTCCTTGGCTTTCTATTCAGTAGTCTAATTTTTTAATTTTATTATTAATTTTTAGAATTTCTAATTCTTGATGGTCTATGCTTTCTTGCAGCCTGTTCCATTTGTCATTACATTCTGCTCCATTTTTCCTCATCTCCTTCCTGATCTCTTGAACAGCTCTAAATATTAATCTTTTGTATTCTACCTCTGATAATTCCAGGAAGTTCTCTGCATCTGGGAAATTCAAATCTTTTGAGGGGTATTTTCTGAAGTCATCATGGTCTGTCTCTTTAAGTAATTTGATAGATATTGCTGTCTTTGAGCTCTCAGTAAGTTGTATTTATTCATTTTATGTTTGCTTACTGTGTTCTAGCTTTCTGTTTTGTTTTGAAATGTTCACATAGGCTGCTTATTGGTGCCCTTGAAGCTCTAATGTCATGTTAACATATGATTAGAATTTTTTCTAGACATGTAAGCCCAAGAGTCCATTTACTACTCTTGTATGGAATAAGCTCAGGTGTGAGTAGTCACCAAGTTTGTATTGCAGGCTCTTCCCTATTATCCTACATGGGCAGCTATGATTGCTCTAGGCACAGGTATCTCTCTGAAGCTGCTGATAAATAAGTGCATGGAGTTAACAGCCATCCCTGGGAGGATGGTATGTACCCTTATGTCAGAATCTAGGCAAAGGAATAATTTCTGAATTTCCCTCTCAGAGGAGTCAGTCAATTGTTTTTCCTTTCTCACTTTTCCCTGTTTGTTAGGTTGTTCTCTCTCTGCAGCTTGGAAAATGGCTCAACACAGGCTTAAAGAGTACTACTTCCACCTCAGTTAATAGTGTCAGACTCCATAGCCAGTTACAGTGCAGAGAAGGGAGGGAGAAGCACTGGGAGAAGGGAGAGAGGTAAAGTCCATTGGAAAGATTTAGACCCACTTGTGTAGTAGGTTATACACAATGACTTAGCTTTTGACAATCTCATGCTTTTCCTCACTGTACTGGAGGTACAAGTAAATTCCCTGGCTGGTTTCTTTAGCTGGGGAGGATGTCGTTCAGCCACCATGCTCAACTCGCCACACCGGCCACAACTGTTTCTTGGTGGATCAGGTTTGGCAGATCCTACTATCTCTTCCTCTTTGTTCGGTCTGATTTCTCAACTTTCCCTTTGATGCTCTAAGCTCCTAGGTTGTCACATGTAATGGAGACATTTGTTCTTTTGCGCCTTTGTTGTTAGAGGGGACAAAGGAAGTGTCTTACTACTCTGCTATCTTAGCCCCACCTCTCTTGATATTTATTAGTTTCTAAATGTTATGTATGTTCTTTTTCCTAAAGAAAAAGTATCTTAAAGGGGTTTAATCTTTGTTCAGATTGGACTGTTCATTTATACTACCAAGACCTATGGTTATCTTAGAGCAATACATTATCAACAAAATTAAGCTGTTTTTATTAATTAAACACATTTTGTTACATTTCACATATACTTCAATATATATAATGTATTCATTGTTCATGTAACAAAAACCGTTTTAGAGCGAAAATGATGTCTAAGTTTTATTTTTTTGTAATGTTACATTTTTAGTCATTGAAACAAATATATATGAAATGTATCCATTTAGTCTCTGGTGTTAATGTGCCTCTTGTTCTAACTACAACTCAAATTCAAGCAGGCCTCAGTGGGGAGAATAATGCAATCCAATTTTAAATTTCAATATGTATCACAGCTCACTGAACACTTAAAGTATTATCATGACATTTTACTATACGTCAGTTTGTCAGAATATACTTTGAGGCTTGAAATTATGGTTCTTTCACTAGATTACTAAATGTATTTCTAAGGTGAAACTAAAGTAAACAAGTTTTTATATATGGTAGAGGAAAAAATGTCTGTTTATAGATTGCTACTGTAACTGGCATAGCTGTCCTTTGCTATGAGAATTGGAGGCATTTTAAAATATAAATAGATAATCCGCTAATCTGGTTCAGGAAACTCAGGTGGCATAGTAGGTTAAGTGTTACGTCTGCTAACCACAAGGTTAGCAGTTCAAATCTGGCAGGCACTCCTTGGAAACTTTAGGAGGCAGTGCTACTCTGACCTTTAAGGTCACTATGAGTTGGACCCAATTCAAAGGAAGTGGGTTGGGTTTTTTAATCTGCTTCAAGTTTAATAATATTGAATGTTGCTTTTTTATACAGAAATAGGTTCACATATTTTTCAAAATATACTTGAGTTAGAATTTACTTCAAACTTTAAGTATTACAACTATTCAATTTCTTTATTTTTGTTAGATGCCCTTGAGTCAGTTCTGACTCATAGTGATGCAGTGAAACACAACACAAAACATTGCTCAGTCATGTGCCATCCTAGTAGTCATTGCTATGCTTGAGCCCTTGTGCAGTCACTGCATCTATTTATGTCACTGAGGATCTTCCTCTTTATAGCTGATCCTCTATTTGCCAAGGGTGATGTCTTTCTGTAGGGACTAGTCTTTCCAGATAACATGTCCAAAGTACTTGAGATGAAGGATAACTCATATGTATTTTGTAGCTTACATATATATATGTAATATTTATATAAATACATACATACATGTGTGGATAAAACCAAAAATACCAAATTCTTTGCTGTCAAGTCAGTTCTAACTCACAGTGACCCTATGGAACAGAGTCACCAAGGAATGTCAGTGGATTTGTACTGCCAATCTTTCAGTAACCAGCCATAGCACTAAACTACTACACCAGAGTTTCTCATGTGTAGATAGTGTGAAAAATAAAGCACACAAAAAAATTAGTCTTCACTCTCAAGCTCCAACAACACTCACAGTTAACAATCTCATAGACCTCATGGTGAAAGTTGAGAAGACACCTGTGCACATAAGTATAAAAAACAAAGACAGAGGAAGACTGAGTTTTCAATAAATTTAAGATGTTAGACTTTTATTGGATATGTTGCAGTCAAAATTTTTCCCCAGTCTGTAGGTTCTAATTTTACTCTTTTTGAGAAATCTTTTATTGAACCTAAGTGTTTACTTTGGAAAGGTCCCAATTATCTAGCTCATTTTCATGTGTGTGTATTTTAAATTATGCTTAGTAATCTATTTATGCCATATATTACTGTATCTAGCACTGTCCCTAATTTTCCCTTCATGATCTTTATAGTTTTAGGTTTTATATTAGAATCTTGAGAGAGATTTTGAGTTAGTTTTTGTATGTCTTGTGAGGCACAGATTCTGTTTTATCCAGTTTTACCAGTACTATTTGTTGAAGAGACTGTCTCTTCCCTATTCAATATTTTAATCCTTTGTCAAAGATCGGCTGTTCATGGGTAGATGGAGTAATGTTTAGGCTCTCAAATCTCTTCCATTGGTCTACGTGTCTGTTCTTGTACCAGCTCAATGCTGTTTTGATATACCCTAACTGTAGAGCAGGTTCTGAGATCAGGTAACATGAGGCCTGCTACTCTTTTTTTTGAATAGAGTTTTACTTATTCAGGGCTTTTTCACCTTTTGTTTAAAGTTAATGATTAGTTTTTCCATCTCACTGAAGAATACTGTTGAAGTTTATTATTTCTACATATCACTTTGAGTACTATTGACATTTTCACAGTGTTAAGTCTTCCTGTCTAAGAGGAAGGTATGTATTTCTGTTTATATCTGTCTCTTTTGGCTTCCTGAAGTCATGTTTTCTCTCTATAAGTCTTTTATGTCCCTGGTTGTATTTGTTCTAAGTATTTTATCTTTCTGGGGGAGTTCTTGAAAATGATATTATTTTCCTGATTTCCTTTTCACTGTTCTTCGTTGATGAAGAGGAATCCAACTGACTTTTCATATTAATGTTGCATACTGCAACTTTGCTGAATGCTTCTGTTAGTTCCAGTAGTTTTCTTGTGTAGTACTTAGGATTTTCTATGAAGAGAATCACATCATCTGTGAATACGGATAGTTCTACTTTTCCCTTACTAATGTGAATGTGATTTATTTCCTTTTCTTGCCTTATTACTCTCACTAGGACTTTCAGTATAGTGATATGTAACAGTGGCAATAAAGGGCATCCTTGTCTTGTTCTCAGTCTCAGAAGGAATACTTTCAGATTCTCTGTGGAGGATAATGTTGGCTCTTGCTTATGTATAAATTCGCTTTATTATATTGAGGAGTTTCCCTTCAGTTCCTATTTTGCTGAGAATTTTTATCAGAAACGCCTTTTGTACATCCATTGATGTGATCATGTGATTCTTTTCCTTTGTTTTATTTACCTGGTGGAGTATGTTGATTGAATCTCTAATGCTGAATGAAACTTGCATGTCTACAATGAATTCCATTTGGTCACATTGTATTATCATTATTATTATTATCATCATTATATGTGTTGCACTTTACTGGCTAGGATATTGTTGAGAATTTTTCCTTCCATATTCATGAATGGTATTAGTCTATAATTCTTTTTTCTTTTCTCTAGTGTGCTTGTCTGGCCTTGACATTAAGGTATGCTGGCAACATAGAATGAGTTTGGGAGCATTTCTTCCTGTTCTATGATCAGAACAGTTTAAGTAGAAATGGTGTCAGTGATTACTTGCATGCTTGGTAGAATTCTCCAGTGAAACTACCTAAGCCAGGGTATTTTTTTTTTTGTTGGGACTGTTTTCTATGCTCCTTCATTTTTTTTCTTTTGTTGTAGGTCTGTTAAAATTTCCTACACCAGTTTATCTTAGTGTAGGAAGGGGGTACGTTTTGAGAAGTTTGTCGATTTCATCTAGGTTTTCAAATGTGTTGGAGTACAATTTTTCACAATATTCTTTTAAGATCTCCCCCCCACCCCCCGTGGGTTCTGTTGTAATGTCATCCATTTCATTTTTTATCTGGGCTATTTGCATCTCCTGTTTTTCTTTTGACAGTTTGGCCAGTGGTTTGTCAATCTTATTAATCCTTTCAAACAGTGAATTTTTATTCTCATTGATTCCATTTGGCTGTTCTTTCTTTCATTTATTTCTCCTCTATTTTTTATTGTGATTAGGTATATAATCCAAATCAATTTTGCACATCTGTCTATACACAGTTCCTTCTGTTCTCCTCGTCCAGTGACAGCACATACCTTATTTTCATTGTATGCTTGTAGTATCCTATTAACAAACTCCCATGCCCTCCTCTCCACCCTCTTCTCTTCCATCAAGACAGAGACCAGAAGGACAACATCTTATAAAAGCATAGAACTGTAATATGCACATACCACATGCTCACATTGTGTGCCTGAATCCAGTACATTTGTGTCCAAAAGAGTTGACCTCAACAGTGTTTTCTGGACAGGATCAAAAGCAGATCTAGAGATCATGTTCCCAAAGGAACCTCTAGGACATCAGAATATAAGTTGTGATCTTTTAGTAGAATTCTTGAGGTGCATCTCTCTTTTTCTAGTGTTGCCACAGAGACTTTACACTGTGTGGCCCATGAAGGCTGTCTTTGGTGGTGGCTTGGAAACATCTGGTTCTTCTGGTCACATGTTGATACACATGGGTCCTTCTGTTTCCTGAGTTGGTGTACCTCAGATGACAGCTTGCTAGCTTTTAAGAGGCCGGATATCTCTCACCAATATGGGGTCCCCATACCCCTATCCCTGCTATATCCTTGCAATACCGTGTTGAGATTAGAAGAGATTTCAGCTTATGGTGAAGTCCAGTTGAGTTGATCTACTTTTTACTGTGTGGTTCACCAGTTTCACCTAATTTTCTATCAACTGTCTAATCTATGACCAACCCTCTTTCTCCCTTCCCAGCCTTGTAGCCATCAAAGAGTCTTTTCTTTTATACATAAGCCTATTTTTAAGTCCTCATATCAGGGGTATCATACAACATTTGAACAATTCCTGCTGTCTGATTCACAGAGCATAATGTCTTCCAGTTGAAGCCAGGTTATGAGATGCTTCCTAAAATCATTATTTTTCTTTATTCTTACATAATGTTCCATTGAGTATATGTACCATAGTTTGTTTATCCATTCTTTATTTTTATTATTTAATATGACTGAGTGAAAATGTACATTCCCGTATAAATTTACATGCCCACCTCTATACAGCTTCCACTGCTCTCCCTGTCCGGTGACAGTACACTATTCCTCTCTGCTTCATACATGTCTCATCCTCCCAACAGTCTCATTCCCCCTCCTCTCTACCCACTCTCCTTCCTTCATTCTTCTGTTGATGGTCATCTAGGTTGACTGCATTTTTTTGTTATTGTGGCACTGTGCTGCAATAAACATTTGTGTGTATCTATCTGTTTGTGTGGCAGCCTGTGTTTCTGTAGGGTATATTCTTAGCAGTGGGATTACTGGGTCAAATGGCATATCTATTTCCAGCTTTTTAAGGAAGCGCTAAGTTGCTTTCCATAAAGGTTGTACCATTTTGCAGTCCCATTAGCAGCTTAGGAGAGTTCCAATACCTCCACAGCCTCTCCAGCATTTGTGATAATTGTGTGTTTTGGACTACGGCCAACCTCGTGTGGCTGAGATGCATCTCATTGTAGTTTTGCTATGGATTTCTCTAGCAGCTAATCTAAATGATAGTGAGCATTTTCTCATGTGTCTTCTGGCTGCCTGGATGTCCTTTTTGGTGAAGTGTCTGTTCATCTCCTTTGCCTATCGCTTAATTGGGTTATTTATCTTTTTCTTGTTGATATTTTGCATATCCAATTTTGCCAGCAACAGTTGTAAAAGAGACTATTTTACCCCAGCCTGCAATCTTAGGGCCTTTGTGGAATATCAGCTGTTCATAAGACAATGGTGGCATCTCTGGGGCCTCAACTCTCTTCCATTGATCTATAGGTCTCCTTTTGTAACAACACCAAGCTGTTTTGTCTCCTGTGGCAGGTTCTAAGATTGGGTAGTGTGTGTCCTCCCACTGTATTCCTCTTCTTCAGTAGTGCTTTCTTTATCCAGGGTTTCTTCCCTTTCCAAACAAAGTTTGTGATTTGTTTCTCAATTCTATTAAAAAACGTCATTGGAATTTGTTTTGGGATTGCACTGTGTATGTGGAGCTCTTTGGTTAAAATAGGCGTTTTTACAATGTTAAGTGTTCCTATCCAAGAACAGGGTAGGTTTCTCCAATTATGTAAGTGTTTTTTGGCTTCATGCAGTAAGGTCCTGTAATTCCCTGTATAGGCCTCTTCTTTGTCTGCTTAGATCTATTCCTAGGTATTTTATTTTCTAGGGGGGTATAGTAAATGGTATTGATTTGGCGATTTCTTCTTTGATGATCTTGTTAGTGTAAGGGAATCCTACTGATTTATTTATGTTTTTTGTACATCCTGGTACATTTCTAAACTCTTCTATGAGTTCTAGCAGTTTACCTATGGATTCTTAGGATTCCCTGCATACGCAATCATATTGTCTGCAAATAAGGAGATTTTTACTTCTTCTTTGCAGGTATGGATGCCCTTTATTTCTTTGTCTTGTCCAACTGCTCTGCCTAAAACCTGTAGTACAATGCTGAACAGAAGCAGTGAGAGTGGGCATCCTTGTCTAATTCCTGTTCTCAAAGGAGTTCTTTGAAGTCTCTCTCTATTCAGGATGATATAGGCTGTTGTGGTCACATAGAAGTCGCTTATTGTATTGAGGAATTTCCCTGCTATTCCTATTATGCTGAGAGTTTTAGCATGAATTAGCGTTGGACTTTGTCAAATTCCTCTTCTGTATCAATTGACAAAATCAGGGGATTCTTATGCATTGCACTATTTATGTGGTTGAGCACATTAATTGTTTTTCTGATGTTGAAGCAGTCTTGCATACCTAGTGTGAATCCAACTTGATTGAGATGAATTATATTTTTGAAATGTTGTTGAATTCTACTGGGTAGCATTTTGTTAAAGATTTTTCAACCTAAGTTCGTCAGTGATACATGTCTGTAATTTTCTTCTTCGGTGGGATCTTCCCATGGCTTTGTTATCAAGGCTATGCTGGCTCCATAGAATGATTTCAGGAGTTTTCTATTGCTTTCTATGCTGTGAAAGAGCATCAGCAGTGTTGGAATTAACTCCTGTCTAAAGTTTCATAGAATTCTCTGGTAAAGCCACTTTGGCCAAGACATCTTTTGATTGGTAGTTTTGGGATGACAGTTTCAGTCTCTTCCTTTGTGATGGGTTTATTAAGCTGTTCTACTTCCCCTTGTGATAATTTTGGTAGGTGATATGAATCTAGAAATTTGTCCATATCCTCAAGGTTTTCAAATCTGTTAGACTTCAATCTTTCATAGTATTCCGTTATGACACTTGATTTCTGTGAGATCTGTTGTGACATCTCCCATCTCATTCCTTACTGGGGTTACTTGTTTCCTCTCCTGTTCTTCTTTGGTAAGTTTATCAATTTTGTTGATCTTTTCAAAGAACCAGTGTTTTGTTTTGTTAACTTTTCAACTGTTCTTCTGCTCTCTAATTCATTTAGTTCTGCTGTCGTCTTTATCATCTGTTTTCTTCTGGTGCCTGAGGGGTTCCTTTTTTACTGTCTCTCTGCTTGTTCAAACTGCAGGGTTAATGCTTTGGGCTCTTTCTTCATTCTGGAGGTGTGCATTTTTAGAGATATATTGACCTCTAAGCACTGTTTTGGCTATATCCCATAGGTTCTGGTACGATGTGTTTTCATTCTTATTTGATTTGATGAATTCCATCCTTGATTTCCTCTATAACTCACAGATTTTTGAGCATGGTATTGTTTAGTTTCCATGAGTTTAAATTTCTACCTGTTTTTCTTCTGCTATTGATTTCAACTTTGAGAAGAAACTTTGCACTAATTCAATGGTTTAGCTTTTGTTGAGACTTGCTTTATGTCCTAATACATGGTCTATTCTGGGTAACATTCCATGTGCATTGGAGAATGAGGTGTACTTATCCGTTGATGCGTAAAAAGTTCTATATACATCAATGAGGTCTAGTTGGTTAATTGTCGCAGTAAGATCTTCTGTATCTTTACTGAGCTTTTTCTGGATGATCTGCCCATTACAGAAAGTGGAGTGTTGAATTCTCCAACTCTTAGTGTGGAATGATTTATCTAATTTTTCAGTGTTGTCAGTGTTTGTTCGATGTATTTAGATCCTCTAGTATTGGGAGCACAAATCTTTCATATTGTTATGTTCTGCTTATATATTGAAACTTTCAGCAATAAATAGTGGTATCTTTGTCCATGATCGTAGATTTTTCATTAAAGTCTTATTTATCTGATATTAATATTGTCACTCCTGTTCTTCTTTTTAAGTTGTTGGCTTTGTATATAGTTTTCTACACTTTTATTTTCAGTTTGGTAATATATTTGAATCTGAGACATGTTTCTTGTAAGCAATTTGTAGACAGAACGTGTCTTTTGATCCACGATATCACTTTCCATCTGTTTATTGGGTCAGTCATCCCTTTCATGTTCAGTGTAATTATTCATAGGTATGTGTTTAGTGCTATCATTTTGATGCCTTTATTTTTGTGTTGTTGATGTCTTCTATGTTGCTCTTAATATTCTGTTCTACGTCATTGCTCTTTATGGGTTGAGTTTTCTTTGTTAGTGTTGATTTTGTGTTTGAGACTCCTGTATTATAGTTCTATTCTATTCTAGTCTATTCTAGTCTACTCTAGTCTACTCTAGTCTACTCTAATCTACTCTAGTCTACTCTATTCTACTCTATTCTACTCTATTCTACTCTATTCTACTCTATTCTACTCTATTCTACTCTATTCTACTCTATTCTACTCTATTCTACTCTATTCTACTCTATTCTACTCTATTCTACTCTATTCTACTCTATTCTATTCTATTCTATTCTATTCTATTCTATTCTATTCTATTCTATTCTATTCTTCTATTCTATTTATTATAGTGTTGATATGTTGCACTGTTATTTTGCTTTGTGGCTACCCTTATGACCACTCTTACTATTCTAGGTTTAAAGCAGACTTTAACTTCTGCACATCTTTTTAAATTCCTCTCCATCTGGAATGGTTATACCTAGTGTAATAGTTCCCTCTTTTTAGCATGATGATGACACAGTTTTTGTGTTAAGATCACTGGTTGCCTTCTTTCAATGTTGTAGCTTTGTAACTTCCCTAACTGAGTTGGATTCTGGATACTGTCTTATGCATTGCCTCCTTAAGTATACATTTGATGTATTTTTATTTTTATTAAACAAAGAGCTTCTTTCAGTATTTCTTGTAGTTTTGATTTGGTGTTTACAGTCTCTAGCCTTCTGTTTATCTGCGAATGTTTTAATTTTGTCTTTGTATTTGAGAGACAATTTTGCAGGATACGCAAGTTTTGATTGGACATTTTTTCTCCTTTCAGGCTTTGTTGCCAACATCGTTTCTGCCAAGAAGGCAGGCAAAAGTCTACAGGGCTTCCCTTTGTACATTAGCTTTGCCTTAAGCTTCACTGTCCTTAAGAGCCTCTCTTTATGATTGATTTTATTAATTTTTCTTTTAGTATGTCTTGGTGGCTTCCTTTCAGGGCCTAGTTTTTTTTGTTTTTTGTTTTTTGTTTGCATTTGATAAGCATCTTGCTTATCTGGGTTCTTTGCTTTCATAAGTTTAGAGAAGATTTCTGTCAGCAACTCTATGACAATACTTTGTGTTTTCAGCTATTTCTCTCTGTTTAGAGACTCCAATTATTCATAGATTATTCCTCTTACTAGAGTTCCATACATTTTTTAATTCTTCATTTTCGTTATTTCTTTCCTTTGATGTCTCGTCATAATGCTGATATTAGTTGCTCCATCCTCAAGCTCACTAACTCTGGATTCCATTTCTCCAATTCTGCTCTTTTGGTTTGGGATTGACTTGTCTAATTCTGTAATTTTATTATTGATCTCCTGGATTTTAGATCTTTGATGTTCCATCAGTTCAAATGGCTTGCTTAATTTTTCATTTTCTTCTGCTGCACTTTGTTTCAACTCTAGGAGGGCTCTATACATTGTTCTTTTGTATTTGACCTCCAATAAGTTCAGACAGGCTTCTTCATCTGGGAAGTTTTTTGATTCTTTACATTGGGAGTTCTCCAGAGCCATGGTTGATTATTTTTTTAAATGGTTAGCTACTGACTGTTGTCTCTGTGCTATCAAGAAGCTGTTCGGTTTCTCTGGTGTTATCTCAACAGGAGCTGAGTTGCAGATCTAAGAAAAGAGTAAGGGGACTACTAGATTTGGACACCAGCCACTTCTGTATACTCTAGTGACTGACTCCAGGTGGACTCTCTGGAGTGGCTGGCTCCACCTTCTGGCTGACAAAGATGACTCTCTACTTATGGAATCACTGGGGGGCTGTCAGCTGATGCTATGATGTGGATCAGTGAAGGCTGGAGGAGATGCTACCCCTCCCACACCCCTCTCAGCTGTTAGTTCTCAGGTGATCATATTTTAAAAAGTTGCTTTACTACTTAGTAAGGTGCCATACAACAACTGACAAAATCAGTCAGGCCCTCAGGTGTGACAATCCCCTCTTTCCAGCTGACGATTAAAGCACCTCATAGGCCATCCCTAGATGCTATGATGTGGTTCAAAGAAAGGAAGGCATAGGGCCTTGCTTCCATTCTCTACCAGGCCCCTCCCATAACTCTAGGTACCACTGTCCGTCTCATAGCTTTTCTTCTGGAGAAACACTATCCAGACAAGGACTGTTGCTCAGCTTGGGATTTAGTCCCAGCTGAGACGTCCAGGTGGCTGACTCTGCCTCCCAGCTGACCACAATTGTGTCCCACCTGAGCTGCCCTTCCTGTCTTGAAACAGTTGAATCTATGGCACAACTCAGAAAAGAGAGGTTAGGGGAGCAGTGGTACCTTCAGTCTGTGGCCTGGTTCTCAATATGTGGCTATCACAAGCACAGTCTCTGCTGTACTATGTGCTGTTTACTCAAGCACTGCAGTTCACGATATTAGCCACGTCATGCCCAGTCCCCACCCTACAGATAAAAAAGACTGTAGTACCTGCAGTCTTCTGAAATAATCAGTCAGCAGAAACAAGAACTTGCATGTCCTTAGCTTGTCCTCAAGAGAGGTAGTTTCCCCATTAATGGCACCTAGTCCAATCTGACATCCCTATAACAGATCCTAGGACTCCCAGGATGTCTACAGTGGTCCATTCAATTATTATTCAAGGCCTTAGTTCTCAGAGGGAATGGAGGAGACATGTGTCTAATCTGCCATCTTGGCCCCACCCCTCTGCTCTTGCTTTAATTACTTCATTTGTTCTGGTGTCTATGGTCTTCTTTTTTTCTCATTTCTTGATATATACATTTAGTACTATAAATTGACTTCTGAGCACTGTTTTTGCTGAGTCCCAAAGATTTTAGCATTTTCTGTTTTTGCTCTCATTTGAGTCTAAGAATTTTTAAATTTCACCTGTTACCCAATAGGTTTTAAGCAAGGTATTATTTAGCTTTCAGTTGTTTGATTTTTTTCCTCCTTCCTTGTCTGGATTTCTACTTTTATAGCTTTATATTCAGAGGATATGTTTTGCACTATTTAGATGCTTTTTTAATTTGTTGAAGTTTGCTCTGTGGTCTAAAATATGATCTTCTGGAAAATGACCCATGAACATTGGAGAAAAGAGTGTACTTTGTCACTATTGGATGGTATGCTTTGAATAGGTACATAAGGTCATATTGTTTAACTGTGGTGTGCAGATCTTTTGAGTCTTTGTTGAGTTTCACTCTAGTTGTTCTCTCCTTCACTGAGAGTGGTGTGTTAAAAGTCTCTTAGTATTATTAGGCCGTTTCTATTTCTCTTTTCCATGCTCTTGGTTTATATATTTTGGAACAATGCCACTGGTTATGCATATATTTTTATGACTATAACCTGTTGGTGGACTGACCCTTTAATCACTGTGTAATGTTCTTCCTACTCTTTTACAGTGGATTTTGTTTTAAAATCTATTTTATCGAGATTAACATTGTCACTTCTGCTTTTTTGGTTATTATTTGCTTCATGTATCTTTCTCCCTTCTTTAAGATTTGGTTTAAATTTTGTGTCTCAGAAACATCTTTTTTGAATCTGTTTTGCCACTCTCTATCTCTTTTGTGATACATTTAGACTATTTGTACTCTATTTTACAGTCAACAGGTATGAATAGATTGTTGCCATTCTTTTTTTAATTATGGCTTGTGTTTTCTTCTGTGGTTTTTTTGGTTTTGTGTGAGCTAAATCTTTAGTTTTTTTTTGTTTTGCATTTTGATAAGCAGGTTTGTTGTCTTTCTTTATGGTTACCCTGAAATTTACATTGTCCTCCTAATTTGAAGCAACAATTTATTTCTTGATATTACCTCAATTTCTTCTCCATATGGAAGCTCTAAAACTTTTGATTCCTCTTTTATCTTTCAAAGTAGTTGTCACTTATAGACTAAGGTCTCTGACTCAGTGTTTTCTTTTAGCCTTAGTTTATATATCTATCTACCTATCTATCTATCTATCTATTGACAGTTCTTTATTTGGGTTGATATCTGTCTGATGCTGCCACGTGTTTCAATCTTAAGTTGCTGTCTGGTTGTACGTTATTAGTTTTCTGTGTGAAAGACTCCCTGTAGTATTGTTAACTCTTGCTAAGTTGGTCTGACTTCTACAAATGCCTTTAATTTCTGTTTATCTAGAAATGCCCAAATTTCACCATCATATTGGAGAGATAATTTTGCTAACTATACAATACTTAGTTGTCAGGTTGGCCTTTTTTTTTTTTTAACTTCTTTTAGTGTATTATATATTTCATTCTATTGCCTGTTTGTCTGCTTGGTTTCTGCCAAGTAATCAGAATGTAGTCATATTGACACTACTTTGTAAGTGATCTTTTATGTTTTTTAGCAGATTTCAGCACTAATTCTTTGTATTTGGTTTTGGAAAGTTTGATTATAGCTGGGTGTTCTATTGGTATCTATTCAGTATGAGGTTTACTGGGCTTTGTCTATGGTTATCTTTTCATCTTTCATGAAATTAGGGGAGTTTTCTGTCAATATATCTTCCACAATCCTCTCTGTGCTTACTGTTGACTCCCCACCTTGTGTCACCCCTTATCACATGTGAGTTATTTCTCTTAATGGTGTGCCATCCCACTCTTAGGATATCTTCCTTTTTAAAACAGAAAATGTTTCTCAAAGAGACTAATGTCAAGAGATTAGTTTTCTATTCTGCTAATCCTGTCTCCTACTGTTTCACTCACACTCTTATGACTTTCTATTCAGTTTTCAATTTCTGCAATTTTACTGTTAAGCTTCTGGATTTCCTTTTCTTTTCTTTACTCTTGTAACTTCCACCAGAATTTTCCCTAGTACACAATGAACTTTTTAAAAACTACTTTTTATTTTGAATTAAGAAAATTTTTACAGTCTATGTCATGTTGCTATATAACATTCACAAGTTTCACTGCTATTATATTCCAGCTGCCCCACCCACCACGTCACAGCACGCTTCCCTTTTTGTTCAGAACTTCCCATGACCTTCTGACCAAAGTCTGGCCTGCTTCACCCAATGATCTCTGCTCCAGCAAAGAGCCTCTCAGACAACCTCACATACGTGTTTAAAGGTTTGTTTGCCACCAACCTCACTCTGTATTATGTACAGTCCAGTATTGTCTTTGTCCGGGGAAGAGCTCTGGTATTGGAAGCAATATTGGGATATAGAGCCCAGGGTTCACGCTCCCAGGGGGTCCTTCATTCAGAAGGACCATCAAATGTGGTCTTTTGGTAGAATTCTAGCTCTGCCCTCTATTCCATCACCTGCTGTGTCTAGGGGTATGTTCCATGTACCCCATCTGTGCTGTCATTGGTGGTAGCCAGGTATCATCTAGTTCTTCTGGTCTCATGCTGGAATGGACTATGGCTCATATGTCCACTTCCATCTCATGGGTTCATATTTTCCTTCTGTCCTTCACTTCTACTGTTTACCTCTGGCCCAGGTGAATTGGGACTATTTGGTTCTATTTAGATGGCAGCTTGCTAGCTTTTATGACCCCAGACACCACTCAACCAGGTGATATGCAGAGCATTATCTTAAGATAGGGGGAGAGAAAAACCGTGGATATTTCAATTAGTCTGGATGTCCCCTGAGACCATAGTCCTCCAATCCTAAACTTTGAGTCTCTGTCCTTCCAGAGAATTGGTCCACGTTAAGGGGAAAATTTAGTTTTGAAGTTGAGCAATTGTGGGTATCCCAGTTCTACTGTGTGCTGACACATCCTACACCCAACCCAAATCTTAATCACTATCTAATTTACAACATCCCTCCCCCACCCTTATAACCATAAATAGTGATTTCATCTGTGTTCAAATGATTTGTTTTCTCTTTGTAATAATGGTAGCGTACAAAATTTGTCCTTTTGTGTCTGCCTAATTTCATTCAGCATAAATTCCTCTAGATGGTCCCACACTGACAGTTATTTCTCTAAGCCTATGCTGTGTCTTATCACTGTGTAGTATTCCATTGTATGGATGCACCACACTTTGTTTAACCATTCACCTCTTGATGGGCATCTAGGTTGCTTCCAACTTTTTGCTATTGTTGAGGCAGTGTCAGTGAACATCAGCATGCATCTATCTGAGTAGTGGCCATTATTTCTTTGAGATATATTCCAAGGAGTGGGATTGCTGGATTATATGGTATTACTATTTCTAGTTTTCTAAAAAAGTACCAAATTGATTTCCATAGTGGCTGAACCATTTTAAGGTCCCACCAACAGTGTAGAAGAGACATAAACACTCCACATCCTCTCCAGGATTTATTATTCTGTGTTTTCTTGGATAATTGCAGTTTTCTTGGGGTAAGGTGGTATCTCATTGTGGTTTTGATTTGGATTTCTCTGATGACTGGTGACCGTGAGTATTTTCTCATGTATCTGTTGGCAATTTGTATGTCATCTTTGGTGAAACACCTAATTATGTCCTTTGCTCATTTTTTAATTGTGTTATTTGTCTTTTCCTTGTTGAGGTTGCAGCATCTTGTAGATTAGAGAGACTAAACAACAGTCAGGAACATGGTGGGCAAATATTCACTCCCATTCTGTTGGCAGTCTTTTTACTCTTTTAATGAAGGCTTTGAAAGAGTACAAGAGATTAATTTTTAAGAGTTTTCAATTATCTATTTCATTTCTGATAATTGAGGGTTGTTGCTGGGTTTGGCAGATTGTTGATGCCATGGGTTAGGGATTCCAGCATCTTCCCAAATTTTTCTTCCAAGAATTTTATTGCTTTAGCTTTCATATTTAGGTCTTTGATCCATTTTGAAATAGTTTTTGAGCATGGTGTGAGATAAGGGTCTTATTTCATTTTTTTTTTGCAGATGGATAACCAGTTATACCAACCTATTTGTTGAACAGACCATTTTTTCCCTAGTTCATAGCTATTAGTCTATGTGTCTGGTTTCGTGCCAGTACCAGACTGTCTTGACTACTGCGGCAGCGTAGTAAGTTTTGAGGTCAGGAAGAGTAAGTCCTCCCTCTTTGTTCCTCTTCTCTAATAATAATTTACTTATCCATGGCTTCATCCCTTTCTGTATGGAGTTGGTGATTTGTTCCTTCATCTCATGAAAAAATATCATTGGAATTTAAATTGGGATTGCACTGTCTGTATAGATTAGCTTTGGGAATTACAGGCACTTTCACTATGTTAACTCCTCCTATTCAAGAGCAAGGTAGGTTTCTTTACTTACATCAGTCACTTGTTTCTTGCAGTAGGGTCTTGTAGTTTTCTTTGCATAGGTCTTTTGCATCTCTGGTTAGATTTATTTCCAGGTATTTTATCATCTTGAGGGCTATAATAAATGCTAATGATCTTGTGATTTCCTCTTTGGGACTCTCTTTGTTGGTGTAAAGGAATTCCACTGATTTATACATGTCTGTCTTGTATCCTGACATTTTACTGAAGTCTTCTACAATACCCAGTAGTTTTTTAGTGGATTCTTCAGGGTTTATGATGTAAAATTGTGTCATCTGCAAATATAGAAATACTTTAACTTCTTTATCAATTCAGATGCCCCTTATTTCTTTATCATGTCTAATTGCTCTGGCTAAGACTTCCAGAATAATATTGAATAGAACTGCTGACAACAGGCATCCTTGTCTGGTACCTGTTCTCAAGGGGAATGTTTTCAACTTTTCTCCATTAAATATGGTGTTAGCTGTTTGTTTACTGTAGATTGTCTTTATTATGTTGAGGAATTTCTCTTCTATTCCTATTTTGCTGAGAGTTTTTAATGTGAGTAATGTTAGACTTTATCAAATGCCTTTTCTGCATCAATGTATAGAATCAGGTGGTTTTTGTCCTTTGTTTTACATGTTTGATTACATTAATTATTTTTGTAATGTTGAAAAATCCCTGCATCCCTGGTGTGAATCCTACTTGGTCATGATGAACTATTTTTTGATGTATTGTTGAATTCTTGGAAACTCTGATGGCATAGTGGGTTAAATACTACATCTGCTAAACAAAAGGTCAGCAGTTCATATCCTCCAGGTACTCCCTGGAAGCTCTATGGCAGAGTTCTACTCTGACCTCTAGGATTGCTATGAGTCAGACCTGACTCGATGGCAGTGTTTGGTGTTTTTTTTTTTTTTGGTTGTTGAATTCTCTTAGCTAGGATTTTGTTAAGGACTTTTGTGTCTAAGTTCATGAGAGGTATTGGTCTGTAATTTTCCTTTTGTTTGCTGTCTTTACCTGTTTTGGGTACCAGGGTTATACCAGCTTCGGTGAATGAATTTTGAAGTATTCCTTCCTTTTCTATGTTCTGGAATACATTTAGAAGTAGTGGTGTTAACTCTTCTCTGAGTGTTAGAAGTCTCTGGTGAAGCCATCTGGGCCAGGGCTTTTATTGGATGGAAGCTCTTTAACTGCCTTTTCAATCTCTTCTGTTGTAATGGGTTTGTTTAGTTATTCTGTCTCTGATTTTGCCAGTTTAGGTATTTGGCGTTTTTCTAGAAAATTATTATCCATTTCCTCTAGGTTTTCAAATTTATTAGAGTATAATTTTTGTATCATTCTTCTATAAGTCTTTTAATTTCAGTAAGATATGATATCACCTATCCCGCTTCTTATTTGGATTATTTGTTCTCCTGTTTTTCTTCAGTCATTTTGACCAATGGCTTATCAATTTTGTTGATCTTTTCAAAAAATCAGCTTTTAGACTTGTCTATACTTTCAATCATTTTTCAATTTTCTATTTCATTTATTTATGCTCTAATTTTAATAATTTGCTTTTTTCCAGAGCCTGATGGGTTCTTTTGCTGGGATCTTTCTAGTTGTTCAAGTAGAAGAGTTAATTCTTTGCTTTGAGCCCTTTATTCTTTTTATATGTGTATGTTTATTGAGATGAATTGAGCTCTGAGCATTGCTTTTGTTGTGTCCTGCAGATTTTGGGATGATGTGTCTTCATTCTTATTTGATTCTATGAAATTCTTTGTTATATCCTTGATTTTTTTTCTATAACCCAGTAGTTCTTGAGCAAAATATCATTCAATTTCCATGGTTTTCATTTTGTGTGCATCTTTTTTCTGTTATTGATTTCTAGTTTTATGGCTTCATGGTCTGAAAATAAGCTTTGTATTATTTCAATATTTTGAATTTTGTTGAGAATTGTTCTGTGACCTAATATGTGGTCAATTCTGGAAAATGTTCTAAGAGTACTGGAAAAGAAAGTATACTTGGCTGATGTTGGATAGAGCCAAGTGCCGTCGAGTCGGAGCCGACTCATGGCGACTGGAGTGTTCTAAATATGTCTGTGGAGTCACGTTGGTTGACTGAGGAATTCAGATATTCAGTGTGTTTACTAAGCTCTTTGGGGGGATGTTCTCTCCTTTACGAGCGTGATGTGTTGAAGGCTCCTACTATTATTCTGAAACTGTCTATTTCTGTTCTCAGTGCAAATAGTGTTTGTTTTATGTATTTTGGAGCCTTATCATTGGGATCATAAATGTTTAGTATAGTTATGTCCTCCTGCTGTATTAAGCCCTTAATCATTATATAGTTTCCCTCTTTGTTCCACATGGTGGACTTAAAAAGTCTATTTTGTTAGAGATTAGTATAGCCACACTTGTTCTTTTTTTAATGTTATTAGTCAGATATACATTTTTTCCAACCTTTGAGTTGTAGTTTGTTTGTGTCTTTGAATCTAAGATGTGTCTCCTTTAAGCAGCTGGGTCCTGTTTTTTTTTTCTATCCAATCTGCTACTCTCCTTCTCTTTATTGGTGCATTTCAGTCATTTACATTAAATGTGGTTATTAGTTAGTGCTGTCATTTGACGTCTTTTGGGGAGTTGTTGCAAACAGTTCCTCTGTTGTATTCCTTTTCCTGTTCTGAGTCTTTTTTCTTTATGTGTTTTCTTTTCATGGCTTTCAGTGTTTGTTTTCTTGGAATTGTGATTTTGGGTTTTGCTTTCTGATGGGTAGAATTACAGGTTTCTACAGGTAGTTACAGGTAGTTACTCCCTTACTCTCCTTTATTAATCTAAAAGTAGTCCAAACTTCAATGTCTTTGTATCTCCTTGACCTCCTCCATATCTGGAAGATCTGTGTGTACATTTTTTTTACCCTCTTTTGTGTATAACGTAGTTATCAATTATATCCTGAGGTCTCTGAATTTCTGTTTTTGTGATTTGGTATTGGTGATCATTCTTGAATTTCCTTTCCTGTTGATATCTAGATGCTCTGTCAAGTGTTGGATGTTTTAAGTATATATCTAATGTTATTGATTTTCTAATTGAAGAACCCCATTTAATGTTTCTTGCAATATTGGTTTGGTTCTTCCAGATTCTCTAAATTTCTGTTTGTCTGTGAAAGTCTGAATTTCACCTTCATATCCTAGAGACAGTTTTGTAGGATATGTAATTCTTGGTTGGCAATTTTTTCTTTCAGAGCTTTGTGGCCAGCATCATTTTAATTGAGTAGTATGAGTTTAGTCTTAATAATTTCCCTTTGTAAGTTATTTTTTTGTTTAAGTCTGACTGCTCTCAGTAGTCTCTTCCTATTTCTAGTTTTTTGAGCTTCTTTATAATATGCTTTGGTGTATTTCTTTTGGGATCTATCTTGAGTTTGGTTCTATGAGCATCCTGAATGGGGACCTTCTCATCTTTCATGATGTCAGAAAAGTTTTCTGTCAGCAGGTCTTCAATAATTCTCTGTATTTTCAGCTATCCCTCCTTGTTCTGGTACCCCAATCATGTGATTTTATTCCTCTTAATAGAGTCATACATTACCCTTAGTGATTAATTGCCTCTAGGACTGCTGCCTCTGGGTTGGGCCTGTCACTAGAGGAGTCTGCCCCATGGCTCTCTGAAGGGGGAGGGATCACATGCGTGTGTCTTCTCTCCCAGGCTGCAGCTGCTGCCACTGTTTCTACTGTGTCTGGACTGGGCGGGAATTTGGGGAGCTTCAGTGGTGGCTCTCTAACAGGGGAGAGGTTGTGCATTCTTTTTCTGCAACTTCTGGATCACATGTGTCTCCTCCTTGTCACTGTCTCTGCTCCCCTGCGCTGCGCTGGTTGTCCACAGAGCCTCAGTCACAGCCACAGCTCACAGGTGGGGGAGGAGTCATGCATGCTCTTGCCTCCACTCCTGTATCACACACTTCCTCCATGTTGCTGTCACCTGCAGGGTCACCTGCATTCCCAAAGCTGCCCCTGTCTCCAGGCTGTGTGGGCTCTTGCTCCATGCGTGGGAGATCATGTGCATTCCCCCCTCACTTCTCACAGTACTCTGGAACCTAAGCCTCTTGGACCTGGATAACTGTAGGACCTGTGGAGCCACTTGATCATAATGCCCTCTGATCACCAAACTAGTCTCAAGTCCCTCTGACCTGTGTACAAGCCTTCTGTCCTGGGCAGCTTTCTTTAGGCAGATGTGAATCACCTTTGCTCTAGACCTGGAGGCATCTCTGTCTTGTGCTGCAAATTTGTTTTGGCTGGAAGCTTTTACTGTGCTTGCTTCACTTTCCTTGTGCAGGATCTCTGTCTATTGTTTCCTCCAAGGTGGTCTTGAGCTCCTATGATCTCCCTGTCACCCAGTCTGTTCTTGTATGTTTCTACCAGGTGTTCAGGCCTCCTGGAGTGCTCAATTTGGTTGGTTTATTTGCTGGTCTTTGTTTTTAGAGAATTCAGCAGGGTCCTGTGGCCACACCACTATCTTGACTCCCCTGCTTCTGAATTTCTGGTTGCTGCTTCTAGTTGTCTGTTTATTTCATAATTTTGTTTTTGTATTGTTTTTCTGAATTCTTTTAGTGTTCTTTTTGTGTATTCCTTGGTTCTTTGCATGTTCTGCATAGTTTTATCTGTGTTCTCTTGATTCTTTACATATAAGACTTTTGAATTACTTATCATGAAGCTCTATTGCTTTTTCTTCAAGGAGGATTTAAGATTCTATTTTTGGTCAGTTGCTGAGGTTATCTTGCCTTGGTTCTTTAGGTAGTTTGCTATAGTCTGCTGTCTCCAGAACGTTAAGGAGTTATTGTTTTTAATTCATATTTGTATTTAATTTGTGCATATATTTTTTCTGTGCCCTTTTTGTTTGTTTGTTTTTGTTACTGTTTATTTTGTTTTGGTGATTCCTAGCAAGTTATGGTTGCTGAATTGGCTGTGCTAAAGCCCTCCCTACCTTTCTTTGGGAGGGTGTCTTGGGACTCTCTCTTAGGCTGCATTCTCTAGAGAAGGAAAACCAATATAAAACCTAGTGCTGTCAAGTTGATTCTCATTTGTAGCAACCCTATAGGGAAGAGTAGAACTGCCCCATAGAGTATCCAAGGAGATCCTGGTGGATTTGAACTGCTGATCTTTGGTTTAGCAGATACAGCACTTAAGCACTACACCACCAGGGTTTCCTAAACCAGTATAGCATGTGAATATGGAGAGAAAGAGATCTATATCAAGGGAACAGCTCATGCAATTGTAGAGGCTGAAACATTCCAAGACCTAGATCAGGAGAGAGGCTTCTTCCAGTTCAAACAGCAGATCAGAGAACAGAGATCCTGCTCACGGTCTGTAAAGGTAAATGAATTGCAAGATGGCCATCAAGACCATGACGTTTATCCTGATTCACATAGCTGCAGGGGCTGGTTAACCCAAGACTGGCATTTTAGTGAACAGGATTCTTACACATAGGTGTGAAGATCCACAAATCCCAAGACTGACAGGTAAGCTGCTAGCTTAAGTCTCACAAACTGGAGGCAGAAGACAAAAGAGAGGAAGCTGCTAAATCCACAAGTCAAAGACTTTGACAGGGTGCACAGGAAGGAAGTAGGCAGCAAAAGGCAAATGAAGGCTGAGGGGGTGGTAACCCACCACAGACCCCCACCATTCCACTTAACAGATGTCATCATGGGAGTGTTCACAACAAGATGCAGCTGCCAAAACACTGAGAATCATGGCTCAACCAAATTTGCACACAATCTTAACCATCAAATTCTCCATTTACCAATCTTACGGCGCAGCTGAGGGTTGGTTGTTTTGTCTATGGTTTCCACCAGTGACTCGGGAATAGACAGTGACTCTTTCTGTGCAGGTGGAACAGGAATTGTGGTAGATGTGGTAGGCAAGTAGAAGCACCCTCCTCTCCTCTTGCTAGTTCTGGAGAGAGAGCTGAGGGTGGTGGTGGGGGCAGTTGGTGGATATTCACACAGTAACTCTACCTCCACTCCTCCTGGGCAGAGGGAGGAAGGAAGAAAAAACAGGTAGAAGTTTGCTCCATATTGCTGCGTGTGTCAGCGGCAGAAAGAGGGAAGATGATGCAGCGGGTAATATACACTCACTTACTCTTTTTCAGCACTGAGCTGAAGGGGGGGACGAAAGGGCCTCAAGGGGGATATACGTATATTCAGTTTCTCTGCCCCTTCCTGAGTGGGATAAAAAATTAAATAAGTCCTAGAAGTTGCAAGCACAGTGGTGTTGCCTCTCATCAGGCGAGAGGAGGAAGGAAAAAGCTATGAGGAGATGCTCATAATCTTTTCTTCTCTGCCCCTCACTGGGAAGTTTAGGGATAGAGTTGCTAAAAGTGAATGTAGGCACAATAGTAATGCTTCATGACAGGTGGAGGAAGGAAAGGATTGTAGGGGAAATATGGTCACAGTCACAGCTCTTCACTCTCACTGAGTGGGTTAAGGAATGCAGTCACTTGTAGTGAGTACACGAACAGTGGTGCTTCATCATGTTAGGAAAAAGAAGGAAGGAGATTCTGTGGGAAGCCTACATAGTCATGTTTTCTCTGCTCCTTACTGGGTGGGTTAAGGTAGAGAGCTTTGCTGGTAAATGTGAGCATAGTGATGCTGTCTCACATCAACTGGTGAGGAAGGGAGGAAAGGCTATACAGAAATGCACACATTGTCACAGTTCCTCTGCCTGTCATTGGATGGGTTAAGGGAGAGACTTGCTCCTGATGATGGTACTCACAGACATGAGACTTGCAACAGATGGGAGGAGGGAGGAAGGGACTATGAAGAGATGCACACATAGTCAGCTCTTCTGCTTCTCAGCTAGGGGTTTAAGGGACAGAGTCACTACTGGTGGATGCATACACAAAAGTACCATCTCACAATGGAAACAAGGAAGAAAGACTGTGTAGTGAGCTAGCTTTCTTACTGTCCCACAGCTGCTGCCCTCCACCAGGACCTTGTTGTGGGGTGGAGTAGGTGGCAGGCTGGCACACACCCAGGCCTCTCCCCCTAGTTTTGCTTGTCGAATGGACAAGAGAAGAACACGAAGGGTTAGGGTGGTGGTGGAAGAAGATTGGCTTACTTTATGATGCCCTCCTAAGAGAAGGTGGTCATGATATGGGGCATTCAGCAATCTCCTATGAGGAGGATGCAGTGTAAGGGCATGTCATGGATTGAATTGTGTCCCCTAAAGATATGTGTCAACTTGGATAGGTCATAATTCACGGTATTGTATAACTGTGTACCATTTTGTCTTCTGATGTGATTTCCCCATATGTTGTAAACTATAGCAATGATATAATCAGATTAGTGGCAGTTACGTTATTGAGATTACAAGACTGCACAATGTCTTAAACCAATCTCTTTTAAGATATAAAAAAGAGAAATGAGCAGGGAGTTATGGGGACCTCACACCGCTAAGAAGCTAGTTCTGGAAGCAGAGCATGTCCTTTGGACCTGAGGTTCCTTCACAGAGAAGATTCTAGACTAAGGGAAGATTTGATGACATGGAACTTCCGCCAGAGCCAAAAGAGCAAACCTTCCACTGGAGCTGAACTTTGACTCGGAGCTTACCATATTCTGATAGAATAAGTTTCTCTCTTTCCAAACTATCTACTTCTGTTATTTATGTTAGAGCAGCGCTGGATGACTAAGACAGGGAATATGTTCCTCCAGGTAGGATAAGTGGGTTCCAGGGTACCTTATAGTCACTGCAGCCCATGAGTGACACCTGCCCTCTGTTGAGTGCAAAGAGGGGGAGACCATCCAGGGTCCAGTTCAGTGTTAGCACTTCCAACAGTATTCTGCAAGTCCGCCACATCATACACATACTGACCACTGAGGCCAAGGACTACTGCTCCTGAGTAGCTCTGGTTCTGCCTATTGCCATTTCCCTGTCTTTATGTCTTTCTGTGAGTGTCTCCAGAAAGTTTCTTTTCCTTTTGGAAAACTTCTGATGTTTCCTTTCTGCTTTCTTCACTTGACATCACTGATGGCTTTGCTATGTTTAGCCAAGGCAGTCTGGGTCACTGGCTGAGCACTGCATTCCTATGTTCCCCTTTTTCAGTGCTTTCCTTAGTCCTTCCAATTAGTATTCATTTAATTCTTCAGACTTTCTTTTATGGTGTTCATGGTTCCTGAACTGATATCCACTTCGGTTTCACTTGTCATGTTTTTGGTCTTTAGTGCAGGGGCATGTTGTGGTGTATGGAACTAAGCTGTATCTTGGCTCCACCCATGCTGGGCTTTTTGAGATCATATTGACCATTGTTTTAACTTACAAATGAACTGAATTTGGGGCCTGAATTACGCATTTCTGAACCTCATCAGCTCCAGGATAGCTCTATTTCTCCCATGCAACTGCTACAGCTTTGCGTTTGAATCCTGACATTAGTATCTATTGTTGTCAAGCTGCTTCTGACTCACAGCAACTCTGGAAGACAGAGTAGAATTGACCCTTATGGTTTCCAGGGAACAGCTAGTGGATTCAAAGTGCTGACTTTTTTGGTTAGCAGCGAAGCTCTTAACCACCAGGGCATCAAGGTATCTTGAATAGTTGTCTGTGGCTATGCTATTGTAATTACCTGGCAAATTTGCCAAGTTGAATTTCTTTTTAATGTGTTCAGCTAGATTTTTAACTCCCAGCATCCTCTTATGTTAAAATACTTACTTAGTAGTGAACACATTAAGACAAAAGTTCTTAATCTTCTCTCGAACCTCAAATGAGTCGTGTGATATAATAACAGATAGCCCAACAAAACATTACCTTTTAACATTAATATTTCTCAAATGAAAAACATAACAAATATTTTTTATAGTGTTTATGTAAATTTTCATGTATACGCACAATTATGTTTTAGGAATGGTTGAAGTATACTTCGGAGTTTTAATGCTACTTTTCCCTTTTTGGAAAACTTGGTGATGTAATGGTTAAGTGCCACAAATGCTCACCCAAAAGTTAGCATTTCAAATCCTCAGAGCACTCCTTGGAAACTCTATGAGGCAGTACTACTCTGTCCTACAGGGTTACTGTGAGTTGGAAAGGGCTCAAAGGCTTTTTAAAATTATTCCTCTACTTTTTTAAAAATGCAAGAACAATTAAAAATAAAGAACTCTTAAATGCATGTTGAACACAGTAACATGCAGAGAATAGTTATGAAAAATATGTATTTAAAAATGTGAATATTTTAAATACTTTGTAGTCAAGTTAATATAGAAGATGAGTCACATATATATAAGATCTGACAATTATGTTCCCAAAGTTGCCATCATAAGTTCATGGTGTCATGGTGGCACTGTACAAACTTGGTAAACTTTCATAACTTTGGTATATCAGTGTCTCCTACTGTGTTCATGTCAATGCGTGGAGATGTCTTCCTGAGTGTCATTCATTATTGTTGTTGCGTGTTTTGGTGTGTCATAGAAAGAATGCCAGAGCTTGAATTAGAACAGTGAACAAACATTACATTTCTTATTAATCTTGGCAAGAGTGGAAGTGAAATCAGCGGCGTGTTATGGGGATAATGCCATGAAGAAAAAAGTAGTGTACAGATATCCTTCAGAGGCAAGAGAATGTGTCACCGATGAAGAGAGGTCAAGGCAGCCAGCAATGAGAAGAACTGATGAAAACATTCCAAATAACATCAAATTGTGTGTCAAAACATTGGCTGACTGTGAGAAGCATAGCAACCCAAGTAAATACTGATAGAGAAATAGTTAGGAAAATCTTAACTGAAAATCTTGGCATGAGAAAGGTGTGTGCAAAAATAGTCCTTACCAATAAACTAAAGCAAAGGAGACTTGAAGTTTGCCAAGACCTTTCAGAGAGGTGAGGTGATGTTTTGGTCCATGTTGTCACTGGTGGTGAAACATGGGTGTACCAAAATGACTCCGAAACTAAGCGTCAAAATGCACAAAGGAAGTCAGTCAATTCTTCACAACCAAAAAAGTTCCATGAGTACAAATCAAAAGTCAAAACAATGTTGCTAACCTTTTTTGATATCACAGGCATTGCTCATTATGAATTTGTACCAACTAGTAAGTTAACCAAGCTTACTATTTGGAAATGCTGAAAAGGCTGTGTGAAAAACTTAGATGAGAATGACCTGAACTTTTCACCAACAACTCGTGGCTCTTGCATTACAACAATGCACCAGCTCAAATGACAGTGACTGTGAGGAAGTTTTCAGCTAGTAAGCAAATAACTGCATAGGAACACCCTCCCTGCTAGCCTGATCTGGTCCTCAATGACTTTTTTCTTTTACTTGAAGATAAAGGAAATATTGAAGGAAGACATTTTGATGACATTCATGCATCAAGGGTAATCTGATGACAGCTCTGATGGCCATTCCAGGAACAAAGTTCCAAAGTTTCTTTAAAGGGATAACTAGGAACTGGTATCAGTGCATATCTTCCAAAGGGGATTATTTCTTGGGTGACCATAGTGATATTCAGCAATGTACTATGTGGCACTTTTTCTAGGATGAGTTTGTGAACGTAACTGTCAGAACTTGTGTGATTAAATATATGCACCAAAGTGACGGGAGCACATGAAGTACATACAACAGAAGTAGTAGGCAGTATAACCGTAATACCAATTCAGAATTTCCAACTTTCATTCCACTGCTACTTCTGAAGACCATGTTCATTTCCTACCAAAATTAGAAGTTTATCTCTTTTGTTCCAAGTCATAGCACAAACATTACAGAATTAATGGAAAAGGATGAAAGAAAATAGTTGAATTTTCATGCCCTACTTACTGCAAGGGGAAATTTAGAGAAAGAGTTGGAATAAAACTGTAAAGTTAATGACACACAAGAGAGTACATTACAGAAAATTAATAAATTATTCAACTGTCTTAATAAATCTGAATGGATATATTTAAGTTAAATCTCTTATTCAAAATGTATAAAATGCACATTAGAGCAAACTATGTTAAAAAGACATTTTCCACTTGTTTTACAGATTAAAAGGCCTCAAAAAATCTTAAAAGGCACAAAAGTTAACATAGCAGATTCAAAATACAGTATTAAACACTTCATTAAATTTATAAAGTTACTATAAGATCTATTATACTCTAATTTATGTTTTAGGATTTTAAGAGTTTTATAGCTATGCACACCCACATACACACACATATATATACTATTTAATATCAAATATACTTAATATAGCATGAAGTTAAACAAACACAATATTTATTTTATACTTTTTGTCTGGAAAATATCTCAACAAATTGATCACAGGTGAACAGTGAAACCGAACATATAAAACACAATGCTGCTTGTAAAGCAGGCTCTATAGCCACAGTTTGCTCAACTGGATCTAACTCCCACCTTTGTATACTTTCTGTTGGGCCTAGAATGCTTCCCTGGTATGCTTTAGCAACAACTCCCTTGCCTTCTGGCTCCAGGTTGATACCATCCTGTGAGAGAAATCAGCAGGAAAAGATGGTGCGTATAGTGTGAGATGCCAGTGTTTGTTTTCCAGCTCCGTCCCTGAAGAGGCTGCTAGGTTTCACTGGAACCCTTTGCAATTAAAACATCTTCTGCCATTTTTGTCTATGTGTTGTTTTTAGTTTCTCCTGGAGTCTATTCCTACTCAACACGGAGCCCGTATAAAAGGGAAGAAAACATTTCCTGGTCTCATACAATTTTCACAATTGTTAATATGCTTGAGTTTACTATTGAGGCCACTGTGTATTTTGAGTGTCTTTAAATCTAGAGGCTCATCTTCCAGCAATATATAAGACAACATTCTGTTGTGACCCATAGGGTTTTCGCTGACTGTTTTTCAGAGGTAGATTATTGGGCCTTTCTTACTCTGGAAATCCTGCTAAACTTGTTCACCATGAGTGACTCTGCTGGTATTTGAAATACTGGTGGCATAGCTTCCAGCATCACAGTAACACACAAGCCACCACAGTGTAACAAACTGACAGATGGATGGTAGTCTTATTTGTATAACTTCACTTGTTGTTGGCTGCAATAGAATCAGCCTCAGCTCGTGGTGACCTCATATAGAAAGGAACTAATACCTGCCCTACCTTGCGCCATTCTAGTCAGCTGCAGATAGGACTGTTGTGATCCCTAAAATTGTCGTTGGATAACTTTTGAATGTCAGTCACCAACCTTTTTTCATTAAGAACCTTTAAATAATTCTTTAATAGCTCTGTCTTTTTTCCACTACAGACATAGGTGTTGCCTCCCTAATAATAATAGATGCATCACTGATTTTTCAAAAATATTCTATTTTGCAAATACTTGCTTAATTTCCTGTTTCCAAGTTTTTTAAATCTGTTATCCATCAAGATATTTATGATACAAAAATGTTTATGTTAAGCACATATTAGTCCCCCAAATAAATAAAACATTAAAAACAAAAGTCCTTAGAACTAGTGAGACATATGGAGGGTGGGATATTCTCTCCACATGACCGTATAACTATAAAACTGGAAAATATTGTCAAAAATGTTTCAGCAATCTGAAATCAACTTAAGGGTGACAATAAATAGAGAAATGTTAGTCTTCAAATTCTGTATTAGCATTTATGATTATGACAAATGGAAATACGTGGTTTTAGTGCCTCAGATTGTTCCTATACCCAGCACTGTCTGTGAAAGCAATCACTCACATAACATTGGAAATGAAACACAACAGATTTGCTACCGGTGTGCTAGAGTCAACTGGGAAACAAGTGACATAAACTCACGTTTTGTCAGTTAAAATAGCAAATTTTCTAGGAAACGAATGAGAAAATTTCAACATTCTGGTAATGTGAAATTGTGGTGCCTGTTAGGGCAGTCATTAGACAAGTGACAAATTTATTAGGTTGAACCTGGAAATGAGAAAGCTAACATAGGGCTAGGTAAAATCACCACAAATCCATGACAGTTTAGGAAACTGCCTAATGTATAAACTGCTGTGTATTTATCTGTTTACATGGTGATGGATATTTGAACTGTTTTCATCTTGCGAATATTTCACATAAAGCTGCTGTGAAAGTCATAAACAAGTCTTTATACAGATGTATGCTTCCACTTTTCTTAAATATTTAGGAGTGGATTTGCTAGATAATATAGCTAGTCTACATTTAACTTTTAATAACAGCCAGACAGTTTTACAAACTGCACCACTGTACAGTCCCACCAGCAATATAACAAGAATTAATATAAACAGTCCCTAGCATGTAATCTAAAATGAGACATATTATTGAGAGTATTATCTTCTACTTTTAATTGCATTTCCCTAATAATGAATACCAGTATTAAAAAGACAAGAAAGAAAGAGCATGCCAAAAACTATGTCAGAAAAGGCTCCAAAGTTTGCTTCTAAATGTAGAGAAGCTAAAGCAAATGTAAGAAATAATAAAGAAAAACATCTGAACAGAAGATTTCAAAGATGGGCTTGAAAAGGCAAAGAATAAATATTATAACAAAATGTGAAAACACATGAAGTTAGAAAACTAAAAGAGAAGAATGTGCTTGATCTTTCTAAAACTGAAAAATTGAAGAAAACATCAAGACTAAAGTAGAAAAGTAGAAGGATTAAATAGGCAAAATGTTTATTGACACAGGAATCATCAAAAGAGATAGAAGGAATATTCAGTCACTTTAACAAAAAGAATTGGTCAACATTCAATCATGGTAAGAGGTAGCATGTGATCAACAGTTGGTGGCACTAAAGGAAGGAGTGAGTCCAAGCTGCACTGAAGGCTTTGGAGAAACATTAGGCTGTAGGAATCTACAGAATACCAATGCAGATGTTACAACAAACAGAGGCCCCACGGGAGTTGCTCATTCATCTGTACCAAGAAATTTGGAAGCCAGTTCCCTGGCCAACTGACTGGAAGAGATTCATATTTATGCTCATTCTAAATAAATATGATTCATTGGAATGTAGAAATTTTTTAACAAAATCATCGATGTCACATGTGAATAAAATTTTGCCGAAGACAGCTTATCAATGGTTGCAGCAGTACATCAAAAGAAAACTCCTAGAAATTAAAGCTGAATTCAGATGATGTTGTAGAATGAGGTATCTCACTGTCAATGTCGGATGGAACTTAGCTGAAAGGAGAGAATACCAGAAAGATGTTTATCTGTGTTTTATTTATTACATGAAGGCTTTCAACAGTGTGGCTCATAATGGTTGGCACTGAGAAGAATGGGCATTCCAGAACACTTAATTGTGCTCATAAGGAACCTGTACATAGACTAAGAGGCAGTACTTTCAACATAACAAGGGGTTGCTATGTGGCTTAAAATCAGAAAATGTATGTATCAGCATTGTATTCTCTCATCATATTTGTTCAATCTGTATCCTGAACAAATAATTTAAGAAGCTGGCCTACATGAAGAAGGATGTGGCATCTGGATTGGAGGAAAACTCCTTAACAACCTGGGATATACAGAGGACACAGCCTTGCTACCTGAAAGTGAAGAGGACTTGAAGCACTTACTAATGAAAGACTAAAACCACAAGTATGGATTCCATTTCAACATAATAAAACAAAAATCCTCACAAGTAGACCACTAAGCAACACCATGATTAACAAAGAATATATTCAAACTGTCAAGAATTCCATGTTACTTGGATCCACAATTGACACCCATGGAAGCAACAGTCAAGAAATAACACAACACATTGCACTGGGTAAATGTGCTACAAAAGATCTCTTTAGAGTGTTAAAAGAAGGTATCACCTTGAGGTCTACAGTGCACCTTACCCAAAGCATATTTTTAATCAACTCACATGCTTGCAAAACCTGGACAATGAATAAGGAAGATTGTAGAAGAATTGATGCCCTTAAATTATGGTGTTGGCAAAGAATTTTGGAGTGCTACCACTGATAACCACAGGGTTAGCAGTTCAAATCCACTAGGTGCTCCGTGAATACTCTGGGGGTCAGTTCTACCCTGGCCCCTAGGGTCGCCATGAGTCAGATCCGACTTGACAGCACTTGGCTTGGCTGGCATGGACTTCCGGAAGAATGAAAAAATCTGTCTTGGGAGAAGTACCGCCAGAATGCTTCTCATAAACAAAGCTTTTAAGGCTTCATCTCATGTACTTTGGGCATGTTCAGGATGTCTATGTCCCTGGGGCATGGCAATATGCCTGGCTAAGTAGGGAGTCAAAGAAAGAGAAGAAAACATTCTGAAAAGTAAACTGACCTAGTGGCTACAACAATGGCCTCAAACATAGCAAGAATTTTGAAGATGGTATAGGACCAGGCACTATTCCATTGTATTGTACATAGAGTTGCTATGGATTGGAACTCACTTCATGGCACCTAACAACAACAATAGTAACTAACGAGTTTGGACACAGCTTTTTATGCACTTACTTGATATCAGTGTACTTCTGCGACAACGTGTTTCTCAAATCCTTACCTGCTTTCTTGTCACTGGTTTGTTTTCATATTAGTGAATATTGAGGGTTTAAAACATTTTAAGTACAAGACTTTTATTAGATATATAATACTTATAATGTTTTCTCCAAGTCTGTCTTTGTGTTTTTATTCTCTGAGTAGTCACTTTTGAAAAGTAGAAGTTTTTAATTTACCAAAGGTCTCTGAATTAAACATTTATTTAATTATAATTCCAAAGTTTTATATTGAGATTTCCACCACAATTATTGTGTCAGGCATAATATTAGAAACTAAAAATACATCAATGACTACTAGTTTTACCTTCAAGGATTTTACAATTGAGTTTGAAATGGAAATGTGAAGGATGGGTAATTAAATACAGAATAATACACAAAGTGATAATTGTCATAGAAGAGATACGTATAAGGACCTGCAGGAGCTCATACACTTAACTTCTGTCTCTAAGCCAACAACTTGATGTCTTAATTGTTTAAAAATACAAATACAAACATAAAATCGCAACAAGCACTTTTTTTTAATAGTCTCATAATGACAAAATCTACACAAACACAAATCATGTAAGTCATAAAGTAAAGATGTCTAACTCAGGCTACAAAAATGGGTAAATTTCCTTCATATATTCAGTATGTAGTACCTACAAATAAATAAGAAAGCAATCAAGAAGTAGATAAAACATGATCAAAGTTTTAAATACAAATATGTAAAAAGGATACGTAGCAATGCCACTGAAAGAAGTTTAGCCTCACAAATTGTAAGAGAAATGTCCCTGCAAATGTCAAGCACATATATTTTTTCAGCTATCAGTTGAAAATAATGATCAAAGGGCTTTAAATGTAGCAGGGCAAAATGAAAAATTAAGCAAGCTATTTGAAATGATGGAGCAACAATGATCTGAAATCCAGCAAATCAATAACAAAACTACAAAATTAGACAATTCAATCCAAAGCTGAAAGAGCAGAATTGAGGAGATGGCATGACATAGTTCAGTTAATCAGGGGTGATAACCTTGTTGCCATCCTCAACTGGGACTCTCCTGTAAGGTAACACTGTCCTACAGATTCTTTCTGCTGGAAAAGCGCTTTCCGGATTGGCACTGATTTTCAGCTTGGGAATTAGCCACTACTGAGGCCTCTGGTTGAGCTGCCCTTCCACTGCAAAACCACAGAATCTATGGAATAGCTCAGAAAGAGAGGTTGGAAGGGCAATGGTGCCCTCAGTCAGCAGCTGGGCTCTCAAAATGTAGCTGTACCATGTAGTGTCTCTCTTCTGCTCTATTCACTGTTTATTTTAGCACTGCAGTTAAGAGTGTTTGCCAGATCATGCCCATCCCTCACCTCCTGGATGACAAAGACAACATCAGTACCTACAGTCTGCCTAAGCCATGAGTCAGCAGGAGTGGGGGTTGGCATGCATTGCCTCGTCAGAGAGAGTAACCTTGAGGACACAGCAACTGACACCAGCATTTATGAGGAGAAATCAAAGACAAGAAACAAGAGAAATGAAAAAGCAATAAGAAACATGTGGGACTCTAGTAAGAGGAATATCTATGAATAATTGGAGTTCCTGAATGGAGAGGGGTAGCTGAAAACACAGAGAATATTGTTGTTGAGTTGCTGAGAGAAAACTTCTTTGTTACTTGACCTCTGACAGTTTCAGGAAGACTTCTTCATCTGGGAAGTTTTTGGTTCCCTATTTTGAGAGTTTTCCAGAGCCATGGTGGACTGTTTCATAGATGACTAGTGATGGTTTGTTGCCTTCAGGCTCTCTGGTGTTACTTCACAGGAGCTGAAGCAAAATTCTGAGTAGGGAGTTTGTCACCAGTGGATTCCCTGGAGTGGCATGCTCCACCTGCTGTCAAAGACATCTCCCTGCTTATGAATCCACTAGGGATCCATCAACCAGCTCTAATGATGTGGGTTGGTAAAGACTGGAAGAGATGCTGCTGAGCCACTCAGCCATTATTTCTCCAGGCAGTCTTATTTTAAGAAGTTGGGAGCTGACTGACAGCTTCTGAAATTGATCAGGTCGTCAGATGTGGCAGGCCCGTCCTTCCAGTTGACAATGGAACCACCTCTTTGGCAGTCCCCAACAGTTTACATTTGACAAAGGCTGTAACATTATCAACTGAGGTAAAAATGATCTCTTTAACTAATGGTAATGGCAAAATTGGATATCCATCTGCAAAAAATAGAGTCAATAATGGAAGTTTTAATAGACAACTTACATGGACTCCAAAATCTGACAAAGCATGACTAACAGAAGAGAAAACAGAAGAATGGGAACTACTAAGAATCAAACACTTTTGCCCATCCAAAGACTTTATCAAAAGAATTAAAAGACCACTTACAGAACGGGAAAAAATATTTTGCAACTACATGTTGGACCAATATCTGATCTGCATAATCTGCAAGGTACTGCAAAATATCAACAAGAAGTAAATAACTGAATTAATTTATGGACACAGGAGATGGACAGACACTTCACCAAAGAAGACATCCAAGCAGACAAAAGACACGTGAGGAAATGCTCACAATCATTAGCTATTAGAGACTTGTAAATCAAAACTGCAATGAGATACCATCTCGTCCCAACAAGGGTGGCCATGATGCAAAAGCACAAAACAACAAATGCTGGAAAGTCTTTGGAGAGATTGGAACTTTCCTACACTGCTGGTGGGGTTGCAAAATGGTACAAGCAGGGGCTTACTGGATCAAATGCTATGTCTATTTCCTGCTTTTTAAGTAAGTGACAAATCGCCTTCCTTAGAGGTTGTTGACTATTTTTTCTTGGATGACCTTTACCGTTTTAGGTTTCAGATTTGGGTCTTTGTTCCAATTTGAGATAGTTTTTGTGTAAGGTGTAAGATACGGGTCTTGTTTCAATGTGTTGTTGAATTCTCTTGGCAAGGATTTTGTTAAACAATTTTGCATCCAGGTTCATGAGTGATATTGTTCTATAATTTTATTTTTTAGTGGGATCTTTCTCTGGCTTTGGTGTCAGGGTTATGTGGGCTTCTTAAAATGAATTTGGGAGTATTCCATTCCTTTCTATGCTGTCTCAGTAGTATTGGAGTTAACTTTTCTCTAAAAGTTTGGTAGAATCCTCCAGTGAAGCCATCTGGGCCAGGACCTTCCTTGCTGGGTAGCACTTATGAGTTTTTTTGCAATTTCTTCCTTTGTGATGGATTTATTAAGTTGCTCCACTTCTCCTTATGATAATTTTGGTAATTGTTATGAATCTAGAAATTTGTCTATTTCGTCTAGGTTTTCAAGTCTGTTAGAGTATAGTCTTTCATAGTATACTGCTATGATACTTTTGATTTCAGCTGGGTCTGTTGTGACACCTCCCATCTCATTTCTTATTCAGGTTATTTGTTTCGTCTCCTGCTTTTTTTTGGTAAGTTTAACCAGTGGTTTATCAATTTTGTTGTTCTTTTGAGAAAACCAGCTTTTGGTTTTGTTAGTTTTTTTCAATTGTTCTTCTATTCTCTAATTCATTTAGTTCTTCTCTAATCTTTATTATCTGTTTTCTTCTGGTGCCTGAAGAGTTCCTCTGTTGCTCTCTTTCTACTTTTACAAGCTGTAGGGTTAAGTCTTTGGTTTAGGTCCTTTCTTCCTTCCAGATGTGAGCATTTATAGCGATCAACTGACCTCTGAGCATTGCTTCGGCTCTGTCCCATAGGTTCTGGTAGGATGTATTTTCATTCTCATTTAATTCCATAAATTTGTTTCATCCTTGATTTCTTCTATAACTCATGACTTTTTGAGCAAAGTGTTGTTCAGTTTCCTTGAGTTCCAATTTCTATCAGTGTTTATTCTGCTATTGATTTCAACTTTCATGGCGTTATAGTCTGAGAATATACTTTGCAATAGTTCAGTGGTTTGGGATTTTGTTAAGTCTTGCTTTATGTCCTAAAACATGATCTGTTCTGGAAAATGTTCCCTGTGTATTGGAGAAGAAGATGTATTTATTTGTTGATGGATAAAAAGTTCCATCTATGTCAATGAGGTCTAGTTGGTTAGTTGTTGCAATAAGATCTTCTGTGTCTTTACTCAGCTTTTTTCTGGATAATCTGTCTGTTACTGAAAGTGGAGTGTTGAAGTCTCCAACCATTATTGTTCAGTGATCTCATTTTTCAGTGTAGTCAGTATTTGTTCTATGTATTTAGATGCTTTAGTATTTAGGTGCATAAATATTTAACATTGTTAAATCCCGCTTGTGTAGTGAACCTTTGAGCAGCAGTGATCACCCTTTCCTACGATGGTGGCTTTTGCATTAAATTTTATTTTATTTGAGATGAGAATTGCCACATCAACTCTTTCTTGCATGTTATTAACTTGTTATACTTCATTCCATTCTTTAATTTTCAGTTTGGTCGTATCTTTGAATCTAAGGTGTGTTTCTTGTAAGCAACATATAGAAGGGTCATGTCTTGATACGGGATGTCACTTGTCTCTTTATTGGAGCATTTAGTCTGTATACTTTGAGTGTAATTATTGATAGGTATGTATTTAGTGCTGTCATTTTGATGTGTTATTTTTGTGTTTGTGTTTTCTGTGGTGCTCTTAATATTCTATTCTGGGTCTATCTTCTTTATGGGTTGACATCTCATCTTTTTCAGTGTAGGTTTTGTGTTTGTTGAGATGCCTGTATTATGTTTCTTGTTTTGATAGGTTGCATTGTTATTGTTCTGTGTCTATCCCTTTGATATCTCTTAAATACTCTAAGTTTAAACCCAATTTTAACTTCTGCATATCCGTTTGACTTCCTCACCATCTGAAAGGACTATCACTACTGTAGCATATCCCTCTTTTTACTGTGACAGTGTCATAGTCTTCATGATATGATCACTAGTTCCCTTTTAATATTGTAACTTTGATTGAGTTTTGTGCCTTCCCTGAGTAGGGTTCTGGATACTGCATCTTGCATTGCCTGCTTAAATATACACTTAAAGAGTTTTATTTTTCTAAGCAAAGAGGTTCTTTCATTATTTCTTGTAGTTTTGGTTGGGTTTTTACAAAGTCTCTAAGCTTCTGTTTATCCGAAAATATCTTAATTTCATCTCATATTTGAAAGACAGTTGTCCTTGATATAAAATTCTTAGTTAGAAGTTTTTCTCCTTCAAGGCTTTGGATGTGTTAGCCAACTGCCTGCTTGCCAACATCATTTCTGCCGAGAAGTCAGACAAAAGCCTATAGCTTTAGCTTAGCTTTGAGCCTCACTGTTTTTAAGAGAATCTGTTTATGTTTCATTTTATTAAACTTGATTATGTCTTGGTGTTTTTTCTTTTGGGGTCTAGTTTTTGTGATGTTCAATATAAATCTTGGATGTCTATGCTCTCTTCTTTCATAATTTCGGTGAATTATATATAGAACCCTCCTATAGATGAAACCCAGGATAAGCAAAGCACAACTGAAGAAGAGGAACACAGTAGGAGACCTCACACTACCTGACCTTAGAAATTATTACACTGCCACAGTAGTCCGAACAGCCTGGTAGTAATACAGAAAGAGACATATAGACCAATGGAACAAAGTTGAGACTCGAGAGATGCATTCATCCTATTTTCAACAGTTTATATTTGACAAAGGCTGTAACATTATCAACTGAGGTAAAAACAATCTCTTTAACTAATGGTAATGGTAAAATTGGATATCCATCTGCAAAAAATTGAAAGAAGACCCGTATCTTACACCTTACACAAAAACTAACTCAAATTGGAACAAAGACCTAAATCTGAAACCTAAAATGGTAAAGGTCATGCAAGAAAAAACAGAGTCAACAATGGAAGTTTTAATAGACAACTTATATGGACTCCAAAATCTGACAAAGCATGACTAACAGAAGAGAAAACAGAAAAATGGGAACTACTAAGAATCAAACACTTTTGCCCATCCAAAGACTTTATCAAAAGAATTAAAAGACCACCTACAGAATGGGAAAAAATATTTTGCAACTACATGTTGGACCAATATCTGATCTGCATAATCTGCAAGGTACTGCAAAATATCAACAAGAAAAAGGTAAATAACTGAATTAATTTATGGACACAGGAGATGGACAGACACTTCACCAAAGAAGACATCCAAGCAGACAAAAGACATGTGAGGAAATGCTCACAGTCATTAGTTATTAGAGAATTGCAAATCAAAACTACAATGAGATACCATCTCGTCCCAACAAGGGTGGCCATGATGCAAAAGCACAAAACAACAAATGCTGGAGAGTCTTTGGAGAGATTGGAACTTTCCTACACTGCTGGTGGGGTTGCAAAATGGTACAACCTCTAAGGAAAGCGATTTGTCACTTACTTAAAAAGTAAGAAATAGACATAGCATTTGATCCAGTAACCCCCCTGCTCAGAATATATCTGACAGAATCAAGGGCAGTGCAAAAACAGATACATGCACTTGAATATTTATTGTGGAACACTCCACAATAGCTAAATGATGGAAGCAACACAGATGTCCAACAAGAGATGAGTGGATAAACTATGGTACATATACTCAATGGAAGACTATGAAACCATAAAGAACAATGACGATTTTAGGAAGTATTTCATAACGTAGTTTCAACTGGAAGACATTATGCTAAGTGAAATCAGTCTATGGCACAAGGACCAATATCGTGTGAGATCCCTACTATAAGACTTAATAAACAGATTCATGTACAGAAGAAAAGACCCTTTGATGGCTCCAAGGGAGAGGAGGGAGGGAGAGAGCTTGTCATAGGTTGGGTAGTTGATAGAAATTTGTTTGGGTGAAAATAGTGACTGTACACAGTAGACAGAAGATTAACTTAACTGGACTTCAACATAAACTAAAAACTTCTAATCTTAACCCAGTAGAGCAAGGATAGAGTAACAGGGACGGGGTCTGGGGACCATGCTGTCACGGGACATTGAGGCCAACTGGCTAACTAGCCTATTGCTAAGAGAATCTTCTGCACCCCATTTTGGTGAGCGGCATCTAGGGTCTTTTTTTTTATGACTGAGTGAAAATGTACATTCCCATATAAATTTGCATGCCCACCTATATGCAGCTTCCACTGCTCTGCCTGCCCGGTGACAGCACACTATTCCTCTCTGCTCCATACATGTCTCATCCTACCAACAGTCTTCTTTCCCCTTCTCTCCATGCATTCCAGCCAGAGGTCAGAAAGATGATATCCTATAGAAGCATAGAACCATAAGCATCTGGGGTTTTAAAAGCTAGCAAGCTGCCATCTGAGGTACAACAACTTGTCCCAACTCATCTGGAACAGAAGATTATAAAGAACAGAAAAGACAAGAGGGAAAAAGAACCCAGGAGACAGAAGGATTCAAGTGAATGGGAGACTGTATCAACATGTGATGAGAAGAACCAGATAGTGCCCAGCCACCACCAAAGACAGTCGTGATGGGGCACACAGTGTTGAGTCCCAGTGGCAACACAAGAAAAAGAGGGATGTACCTCAAGAACTCCACTAAAAGACCGCAACTGGTCCAGTAGCCTGGGGGTTCCCCTTGGAACATGGCACCTAGACATGTCTCTGACCAGAAAACTTTATTCAGGTCAACTCTTTGGACAGGAATGTACTGAATTCGGGAACACAATGTGACTATAAAGTGCGTGCTTAGGATGCTGTTTTACTCTCCTCTTGTTAGAAGGGAGAGGAGTGGGTGGAGAGGAGTGGACAAGAGATTGTTAAGAGAATGAAAAGGACAAGTGTGCTGTCACCAGGCAAGCAGAGCAAAAGGTGCAGTAGATAGATGGGAATTCAAATTTAATTTGGATTGTATACTTTTACTCATCATAAAATATTTACAAAAAAAAATTTCGTCTTGGAGTTCTTCAGTTTTGAAAGTTGAAACTTGAATCTTTTTCTTCAATTCTTTCATCTTGATAAGTGCTTGGCATGTTCTTTCCTTTTCATTTTCAACTCTAGGTTTTGCACATTTTGTTTTGATACTCCATAGTTCATTTGTCTTTTCCCGTCACTCTGTGAAATCTGTTTAATCCTTTTACTCTATCAGCTCTTCCTTTTGCTTTAGCTACTCTACGTACATGAGCTAGTTTCAGAATCTCTTCATACCTCAGTTTTGGTCTTTATTCTTTTCCTGTGTTTTTAATGATCTGTTTCTTTCTATATGTATGATGTTTAGGATATCACTCCACAACTTATCGGATTCTTGATCATTAGTGTTCAGTTCAGCAAATCTATTTTCGTGATAGTGTCAAAATTTAGGTGGGGTGTAACCAAGTTTATACCTTGGCTTTCTTGGACTAGTTTTAAGTTTGTTCAGCTTCAACTTGAACTTGCATGTGAGGAATTGATGGTCTGTTCTGTAATCAGGCCATAGCATTGTTCTGACATATGATATTGAAATTTTCCATTATTTCTTTCCACAAATGTAGTTTATTTGATTCCTGTGTATTTTATCTGGCAAGGTCCATCTGTCTAGTCATCATTTATGGTGGTAAAGAGAAGTATTTGCAGTAAAGAAGTTGTTGGTCTTGCAAAATTCTATCATGCTATGTCAGGCATCATTTCTATCACCAAGGCCTTATTTCCCACTCCTTATCTTTCTTTGTTTCCAACTTTCATATTCCAATTGTTAGTAATTATCAATGCATCTTTATTCCATTTTGACTGCAGAAGTTTGTAAAACTCTTCAATGCCTTTGTCTTTGGCCTTAGTGGTTGGTAACTAAATTTGAATAACAGTTGTATTAACTGGTCTTCCCTGTAGTTGTATTGGTAGAATCCTATCGCTGATAGTGTTGTACTTCAAGATAGATCCTGAATTTTTATTTATTTATTTATTTTGGTAATGAAAGCAGCATGATTCCTCTTAAATTTTTCATTCCTGGCATAGTAGGCCATATTACCACTTTATTCAAAAAGGCCAATATCAATCCCTTGCAGCTCACTAATGCCTATAATATAAATCTTTACACATTCCATTTCATTTTTGAAAATTTTTCCAATTTTCCCATACTTATCCTTCATACATTCTATCATTCTGTTGTTAATTAGTAGTGGCAGCTGCTTCATCTCATTTTGAATTGTGCCACATCAGCAAATGAAAGTCTTAAGCTTGACTCTACCAATGTCAGTAAGGTAGAGTGCACTTTGAGGAAGCGGTTCTCAGTCTTATTTCAAATGCCTTTCAACATGAGGAGATCATCTTTTGGCACCATATCAATGTTTTGCTACTGTTGCTAAGGTTTTCAATGACTAATTTTTTAAAATTTTTTATTTAATACAACTGAGTGAAAATGTACATTCCTGTATAAATTTACATACCCACCTATATGCAGATTCCACTGCTCTCCCTGCCCGGTGACAGCACACTATTCCTCTCTGCTCCATACATGTCTCATTCTCCCAACAGTCTCCACCCACTCTCCTTCCTCCAGCCAGAGGTCAGGAGAATGACATCCTATAGATGTATAGGACCATAAAGTGCATCCAATATATGGTCACTGCATCGCCAAGTCCTATCCATTCCTGTCCAAAGCGTGGACCTTTGTTATGATTTATGGTCAATGGCAACATCAGGGAAAGGGGCCATGCAACCAGGGAAATCCTGAAATGACTGGACCATAAATTGAGGTCTTTTAGTGGGGATCTCAGGGTGCACCCCTTTTTGTACTTGTGTTGCCAGTGAGACTCAACTCTGTGAGCTCCATTGTGGCTATCACTGGTGGTGGCCGGGCACCATCCAGTTCTTCTGGTCCCAAGTTGATGTAGGCACCCACTGATGTGGGTCTCTTTGTCTTCTGGGTTGTCTTCCCCCAATGTCATTTTGGTCCTTGATGAGCATCCTTTCCTGCTGAGTTGGGACCATTTGCTGTGCCCTTGTAAGGCAGCTTGGCAGCATTTAAGACCCCAGACGCCACTTACCAACATGGGGTGCAGAGAGCCCTCTTAGCAAAATGCTAGTTGTGCCAATTGGCCTCGCTTTCATCTACAAGCGTGGTCCCCCGCCCCCTGTCCCAGCTACACTATTCTTGCAATATTGAGTTAAGATGAAAGGAGTACTAAAGTTATGTTTAAGTCCACTTAATATTGTTCTTGTTTCCAATGTGTGCTATCACCGATTTTACCCAACCAGATACACAGCAACTATCTAATCTAAACCCTCCCCCATCCCTCCCTCCCTCCCCACCCTTGCAGCTGTCAAAGAGTCTTGTCTTCTATACACAAGCCTGTTTCTGAGATCTTATCATACAGGTCTCATACAATATTTGTCGTTTTGTCGCTGACTACTTTCACTCAACATAATGTCTTCCACTTGAAACCAGGTCATGAGATGTTTCCTGAAGTCATCGTTGTTCTTTATCATTGCGTAGTGCTCCATTGAGTATATGTACCATAGTTTACCTATCCATTCTTCTGTTGTTGGGCATCTGGCTTGATTCCATCTTTTTGCTATCATGGACTATGCTGCGATAAACATTCTGGTGCGTGTGTCCGTTGATGTGAAAGGCCTTGATTCTGTAGGATATATTCCAAGAAGTGGAATGACTGGGTCAAATGGTATATCAATATTCATTTTTTTAAGGAAGCACCAGATTGCTTTCCAAAGAGGCTGGAGCATTTTGAAACACCAGCGACAGTGTAGGAGGGTTCCACTTTCTTCACAGCCTCTCCAGCATTTGTTGTTTTGTGTTTTTTGGATCATGGCCAACCTTGTTGGGTTGAGATGGTATCTCATTGTTGTCTTGATTTGAATTTCTTTAATAACTAAAGATCATGAACATGTCCGCATGTGTTTTTTGGCTGCCTGGATCTCTTCTTTGGTGAAATGTCTGTCCATCTCCTTTGCCCATCGCTTAATTGGATGGTTTATCTTCTTGTTGATATTTTGTAGTATCACATAGATTATGGAAATCAGGCGTCAGTCTGACATAGTTGCCAAATATATTTTCCCATTCTGCAAGTGTTATTTTAATTCTATTAATAAAGTCTTCAGATGAGCAAAAGTGTTTAATTCTTAATAGATCCCATTTATCTTTTTTCTCTTCTGAGAAAATTGTGTATTAAAACTTCTGTTGTTTCTATCTTTTCTTGGATGAGCTTTATTGTTTTAGGTTTCATATTTAGGTCTTTTATCCAGTTGGAGTTGGTTTTTGTATAAGGTGTAAGATATGGATCTTGTTTCAGTTTCTTGCAGATGGATATCCAATTTTGCCAGCACCATTTGTTGAAGAGACTGTTTTTACCCCAATTTAATCACTTAGGGCCTTTGTCGAATATCAGTTGTTCATAGGCAGATAGTGTCATCTCTGGGGTCTCAGTTCTTTTCCACTGATCAATCTGTCTTTTCTTATACCAGTACCAGGCAGTTTTGACCACTGTGGCAGTGTAATATGTTCTAATGTCAGGTAATGAGAGGCCTCCTAGTGTGTTCTTCTTCTTTAGTAGTACCTTGCTTATCCAGGGCTTCTTCTCTTTCCAAACAAAATTGGTCATTTGTTTCTCCATCTCATTAAAAAATGTCACTGTAACTTGTGTTGAGATTGCGTTGTATAAATAAATTGCTTTGGGTAAAATAGACATTTTCACAATGTTAAGTCTTCCTATCCATGAACAGGGTAGGTTTTTCCATTTATCTAAGTCTCTCTTAGTTTCTTGTAGTAAGGGCTTGTAGTTCTCTTTGTAAAGGCCTGTTATTTCTCTTGTTAGATTAATTCCTAGGTACTTTATATTCTTAGGGACTATCATAAATGGTATTGACTTGATAATTTCTTCCTTAACAGTCTCATTGTTGCTATAAAGAAATCCTACTGATTTACTTCTGTTTATCTTGTATCCTGAGACTTTACTGAACTCTTCTATCAGTTTGAGTAATTTATGTATACATTCCTCGGGATTCTCTGCATATACAATCACATCATCTGCAATCAGGGAGATTTTAACTTCCTCTTTGCCAATGCAAATGCCCTTTATTTCTTGGTCTTTTCTAATTGCTCTGGCTAAAACTTCTAGCACAATGTTGAATAGAAGAGGTGAGAGTGGGCATCCTTGTCTAGTTCCTGATCTCAAGGGAAAGTCTTTCAGTCTCTCTCCATTGAGGATGACGTGGGCAATTGGCTTTGTATAAATGGACCTTATTATGTTGAGGAATTTGCCGTCTATGCTCATTTTGCTAAGAGTTTTTAGCATGAATGGGTGTTGGACTTTATCAAATGCCTTTTTGGCATCAATGGACAAAATCAGGTGATCCTTGTCTTTTCTGTTATTTATGTGGTTTATCACATTAATTGTTTTTCTGATGTTGAACCAGCCTTGCATCCCTGCTATGAATCCCACTTGGTCATGATGGACTATTTTTTTGATATGTTGTTGTATTCTAATTGGCAAGTATTATGTTGAAGATTTTTGCATCTAGATTCATGAGTGATATCAGTCTGTAGTTCTCTTTCTTTGTTGGGTCTTTCCCTGGCTTAGGTATCAGGGTTATGCTGGCTTCATAGAGTGAGTTTGGGAGTACTCCATCCCTTTCTATACTGTGAAATAGTTTCAGTAGTATTGCAGATAATTCTTCTCTAAATGCTTGGTAGAATTCTGCAGTGAAGCCATCTGGGCCCAGACTCTTCTTGGTTGGCAGTGTTTTGATGACCTTTTCAATCTCTTCCTTTGTAATGGATTTATTAAGTTCTGCTTCACGTTGTGATAATTTGGGCAGGTGGTATGAATCCAGGAATTGGTCCATTTCCCCTAGGTTTTCAAATTTGTTAGAGTACAGTCTTTCATAGTATTCTGTTATGATATTTTTTATTTCTGTTGCATCTGTGGTGACAACCCCCCTCTCATTTCTAATTTGCGTTATTTTTTTCCTTTCCTGCTTTTCTTTAGTAAGTTTAGCCAGTGATTTGTGAATTTGGTTGATCTTTTCAAAAAACCAGCTTTTGGTCTTTTCAATTTTTTCAATTCGTTTTCTATTCTCTAATTCATTTAGCTCTGCTCTAATCTTTATGATTTCATTTCTACTGGTTCCTGAGGGGTTCCTCTGTTGTTCTCTTTCTACTTGTTCAAGCTGTAGGGTTAGTTCCTAGGTTTGGTTTCTTTCTTCCTTCCAGATGTGTGCATTTATGGAGATAAACTGACCTCTGAGCACTGCTTTGGCTGTATCCCATAGGTTCTGGTAGGAAGTGTTTTCATTCTCATTGGAATCCATGAATTTTTTTAATTCATCGTTGATTTCCTCTATAACCAGTGTTTTTTTGAGCAAGATGTTGTTCAGTTTCCAAGAGTTCCACTTTCTATCACTGTTTTTTCTGCTATTGATTTCAACTTTTATGGCTTTATGATCTGAGAAGATGCTTTGCACTAATTCAATGGTATGGATTTTGTTGAGCATTGCATTATGGCCTATCACATGGTCAATTCTGGAGAACGTTCCATGCACACTGGAGAAGAAGGTGTAGTTGTCTGCTGATGGGTGGAAAGTTCTGTATATATCAATGAGGTTTAGTTGGTTAATTGTGGTAATGAGGTCTGTATCTTTACTGATTTTTTTTCTGCATTATCTGTCTGGTATGGAGAGTGGAGTGTTGAAGTCGCCCACTATTATGGTGGAGTCATCTAACTCTCTTTTGAGCGTAGTCAGTGTTTCTTCGACATATTTAGGTGCTCTGATATTAGGTGCATAAATGTTTAATATAGTTAAGTCTTGCTTGTGTACTGAACCTCTCAGCAATAAATAATGTCCATCTTTGTCCGCGATGGTGGTTTTGACATTAAAATTGATTTTGTCTGAGATTAGAATTGCCACCCCTGCTCGTCTTTGTTCATTGTTAGCTTCATATATATTCTTCCAACCTTTAATTTTCAGTTTGTTCCTATATTTAGGTCTCACGTGACTTTCTTGTAGACAGCATATGGATGGGTCATGTCTTTTGATCCAAGATGTCACTTGATGTCTCTTTACTGGAGCATTCAGTCCATTCACATTCAATATAATTATTGATAGGTATGTGTTCAGTGCTGCCATTGTGATGTGTTTATTTTTATGTTGATTATAATATGTCTCGAAGTCTTTCTTTTGAAATCTATATTGGGTGGCGTATGATATGCATCTGAGTTGTCTATATTCTCTTCCTTCATGATTTCTGGGAAGTTTTCTGTCAGCAGCTCAGCAACGGTACTCTGTGTTCTCAGATGTCTCACCCTGTTCAGAGACTCCAATTAATCAAAGGTTGTTCCTCTTAATAGAGTTCCACATGCTTCTTAATGTTTCTTCATTTTTCTTGTTTCTTTTTTCTGATTTCTGCTCATAGATGCTGGCCTCAGTAGCTCTGTCTTCCAAGTCAGAAATTCTTTTTTTCTATTTGTTCCATTCTGTTTTCTTGGCTTTGCATTGAAGTTTCTGTGTCATTGATTTTGTTCTTGATCTGTTGGATTTCAGAGCACTGGTCTTCCATCAGATTGAACAGCTTGCTTAATTTTTCATTTTGTTCTCCTGCATTTTGTATAAGGTCTAGAAGGGCTCTGTATATAATCATTTTGTATTCACTTTCTGATGCTTCCATAAAAGTTTCTTCATCTGGAAAACTCCTTGGTTGCTTTGTTTGGGTGCCTTCTGAAGCCATGGCTGATTTCTTGTATGCCACAATTGTCTGTTGCTTTTTGGGACCCATGTGAGTATGTGGAGGCTGGAAGAGGTACTGTGAGGATGGACTGCAGATGTTTCTCTAGGCTGTCTTAAAATGTATAGCAAAAGACATCTGACCACTTCACAAGTTAGTTACGTTTTCAGTTGTAGAGGTCCCTCTTCTCAACTGGCAAAGTAAGCGCCACTGTATCCAACCCTAGATGATACAAACTAGTTCAGAATACAGCAGTGCTACTGTCCTGTTGGCTTCTGCTGACAGGGCCTAGCCTTAGCCAACACTGCGTAGAGTACTGCCTTTGTGATAGAAAAGTGCTCTCCTGTGGTCAGGCTCTGGCTCCCAAGCTAAGAATTAGGTCCAGCTGAGGCCACCGTATCTAAGATGGCACCCTCCACAGGAAGCAGACAGAGGGGCTAAAGGAGCCGAGAGGTAGTGATTCCTCTGCTTCTGTTGCAGGGCCCCCAAAGCAGGTGGCACTAGGTAAATTACTGCTTTTCTGTCAGAGAAGCGCTGTCCCATTTGCAGGTACTGGCTCCCAGGCTAAGAATGAGGTCCAGCTAGAATCTCCGTATCCAACATGGCATCCAGCACACTGACTGCAAAATTCCGTTCAAACGCATCTGAGGCAGATATAAAATGACAGGCTCAAAGTGTCTAGATTAACAGAGTCCCGAGCCTGGCTCTCAGAATATGGGAATTTCGCCTGCCTATCCCCCCAGCAGCGCGTCTGAGTCCAGCCGACGGGCAAGGCCCAGCTCCGCCCGCCAGCTGAGACCGAGGGAAAAAAAGTCAGACTGGTGCGTTTACCTTCCGTCTGTGAGAGCCGGGGCTAGCCAGGAGCAGGAGTCAGCGAAAGAGAGGAGGTTTTTCGCTCAGTAGTATGAAGTCCAAAGTAACAGCCTTGTGCCGTGTCCTGGGGCTGATTAGGTGATCAGAAGGCCCCGTTTCATTGTCAGTTCATGTCTTGGCTTCCAGAGGGATATGAGGAGATGGGGGCTTAGTCCGCCACCTTGACCTAATTTTTTTAAAAGCTGACTGCAAGACATCTTCTTACCAGTCTGTGTTAGTACGGAAGCTCAGCTGAGACCTTTCCACCATGGGCGACCCTGCTGGCATTTACCAACTGCAGAACTTCCAGCATCATAGCAACACACAAGCCACTGCAGTATGATAAAATTATGCATTTGTATATTTAAAATTTATTTACCATAGGGTCGCCATGAGTCGGATCCGACTCAATGGCACTTGGCACTTGGCTTAGTAAATCTAAAGGCATATTTTAAATTTAAATTTTCCTCTGAAATGTTCACTGCTAAACATCTGTAAGGAGAATGCTTCACCCTCTATGTGCCCTAGTCAATGTTATTTTTAAATGTCTATTTTTTGCTAATTTATAAGAGAAAAACATCTAGTTTTTGTAATAATCTAATTTATATCCTTTGGATTCTTGTTGATTCATAGCTTTTTATGAAATAATATAATTTAATAATGATAAATACAGGCACTTCAAATGTGCATTAGGAATTAAGGAGAAAAATACATATTATGGATTATTTCATTTTCAGATTAGACTGCCTTATAATGGTTTATTTCCGTTTATAATTTATAATTTCTGACTGAAATCTCTCCGTAGAAGTTGTTTTTTGAGAATTTTAGGAACACTGGTCTGTGTTGCCTTGGTCTCTGTTGGGCCAAATTTCTCTTCAAGGCTAGAACATTTTTTTTTTAATTTCAATTTCTCGGACTTGGATAGTTGTCCCACCTAGGTGGTACAAATTCAAAACTCAAAACTATAAGAAGCAAAGATTCTGTTTCAGGGTATCTTAGATGACCTTTTTTGGTACCTAGAATATCAGGAATACCCAGAGACTTGTTTTTCACTGAATTTCTCTTAATACCTTTGAATATCTAAATATTTGAACATATTCATAAATTATTGAATTGAAATTATGCACACAAATGTATATCACATGCATATTGTATCTAATCTAGCATCAGAGAACTCTAAATGACAAGTTAGGATGAGAGAAATCCAATGTGATTTTGTTCAAGACAAGAGTTCTATTTGTAAATCTGAATGACAAATGGATTTATACACGTGTTTTAATCTCCTCGTAGTGGCTCAGTCTTTAATAGAAAGCTAAGGTGTCTCCTATTCTACTATTATCACAACATGCAGGTAAGCATTTACAATTAGGCGTGTAGATGAATGCTGAACTGAAAACTAGTCCTATTACCTTTTTTTTTTCTTTCCTGTGATGAAAATGGTAAAGGAAAAATTCACTAACTCTCAAATTTCAGGTTTTGTGTTAGGAAGAATTCATTACAATTTTCAAAACTGTGGCATGTAAGTATTTTGAAATAAATTCCAGTATAAATGCCATGTTAGAAAATTAGTGGCAGAAAAGATCTGGTGATCTGCTCCCTTAAAGACCTCACCCTAGGAAACTCTATGAGGCAGTCTGCCTTGTTATATAGGGTCCTTATGAGTGAAAATTACTTTGATAGGACACAAAAATATCATCAACAACAAAAGACTAGCAAAACAAAAAATGATGAATAATAATTCACACATACATTTATCATACAACTGTAATGAACATTCTATAATCAAATGTGCTAAAATAAAGAATTTTTATCACTATTTTGTAAGTTTTTTTTTCACTTTTTTGGACTTCACTCAGTATCGTTCTAAATCTTGGTAAACAGAGAGTTGGCAAAGATTGTACAAATAACCTGAATATCAGGAGAAGTAGGAAATGTAAACATACTTGTCATTATAAGTAGAGAATAGTGGGATGGTTATCAGGGCTATGAAACCCTGTAATGTAAATTTTACCCATTATTTATACTTCATATGTTGAGGTTAGATCAATGAAGGGTATGGATATAAATCTGAAATTCATTCTTAAATCAAAGCCACATTTATTCCTTTACATTGTTAGCACAAATTCCTAAAAGCAGCAGATAATTACTTTGACATATTTATTAAAAAGACTGTGTTCAGAGGTAGCCACCATAGCCTTTTTCATGGCTGATGCTTCTTCTACTTGAATAATTACTCATCCATGAAAATTTCCATTTACTGGAGTCCTCTGAAACCATTAAACTATATGTCTCTGAAGGTTGTCTGTACATTACTGGCAGCAGACTCACTTTTGATGTGAGTTTTCCAGGTATCATTTCTGACCTAGTGACTGAGAAGCTTTGAACTATAGTATCTGCACTGTAAGTAAGGCCCTTAAATAAAACTACAGCTTGCAGAAGTATGTGGTTAGACAAGTACCTTGCCCTAATCTTTATTTATATCCAAAATATCCACTTGACTTCAGAGAGAGAGACTCAAAGAAGGAAGAATACCTAGGGCTGAAAGGGCCCAGTAAAGACCATTGTGGATACAAGGAACTTTCTAGAGAGGTGATTGCTATCATCTCTTTAAATACATATGACTTTGCAGACTGCCCTGAGCATACCAGCATCATCTATGATATGATTTCTACAAGAATATAAATTCTGTATTTTATAGAACTTAAAGAATTAGAACATTAATGATACTAATAGTATATATTCAGCACTTTGTGTATGTTTTCACTTAATCCTCAAAATAAATGAGTAATGTGATATATACACTTACAAAAATGTTACAAATAAGAAAACTGTGGTTTAAGTAAGAAAAGTAATAGTGTAAGATGAAGAGCACTTAAAAAAATTACCACTGAAACTAATGATGTGACTAACATACAATTTATAAAGAGCTATATCATATTTAGGTTTTGATCTATGGTTGTGAATGGACGTTGATGTCATAAGTAAGAGAAGCCTATGCTTTGATGTTTCACTAGCTTGTAGCTCTGATACACTAATAAATGCATGAGTCAAAAAAACAAACTCTCATTCACTTTTTCTCACTCAATTTAATATTTTTTATATTATTAAAATTAACATACTTAAGTCTTGCATAACACAACTATAAGCAGAATCAGTGTGAAACAAATTTCTTGTTTAATCATTCAGATATTATTTTCATTCTCTGCAGCAAATTACATTCATTTGAAATAACAACCTTTGAAAATGCCCTTAATTTTTGGATCAGATAAGCTTAAGTCTGTCAAACATTAAGATATAACAAAACTATCTCATGTAATAGGTCCCAAGTTTTTAAAAATATATCAAAATACGTATAAATATTTTGTCAAAAAGTTTCAACTTACTTAGAAGTTCAAAAAATTACTTTTTACTATAATTGGAGAAATGTGTTATGTAACACAAAGAAATAAATTACATATTTTCCAGAAGATGGAAAACAATAGCAATTCTCACAGAAAAATCATATTTCATCAAGATTATATTCTGTAATAGATAAGGTTAAAGAAATACATGAATCAACTTTCCACGTATTTCTCAGTCTTACCTGCTGGTTTACAGGAAAATTTCTGTTGATTTTTTTAATCTGCAATGATAATAAATAAACAAATAATAATTGTGAGAAAAATGAGATTCAAATACCACCCAAACCAACTGCATTTAAATTGATTCCATCTCATATTCACCCTTTAGGATAAACTAGAGCTGTCCAATAGGGTTTCCAAGAATGCAAATCTTTACAGAAGCAAATTGCCAGCTGTGGAGCACCTGGTACATTCAAACAGCCAACCTCTGGTGTAGCAGCTAAGAGCTTTAACCACTGTACCACTAAGGATCTCTTTAAAGAACCACAGATCCAAACATACTTGAGAGAATCAGTCTTTTGGTGTACGAATATTCAGTAAACATTAATCTAATATTCAATAAGTTATATTCAACAATTAAAAACCTATGACCTATATTCTACAAATAATTGGAGCGTAGAATGTTTGATGTATGAATCTAGGAAAACTCTAAGATATCAGGCTGAGAAGGAATATGTAATACTGATGGCATAGACATCATTGAGCTGAAAATGACTGATACTGGCCATTTTAAACTGGTCAGTCATATAATCTACTATACAGTCAATGATAAATTGAAGAAAAGTCATTTTGTATTCATAAACAAAAGGAATGTTTCATGATCTGTTCCGAAGTGCAACACTATCAACGATAGGGTAGTATCTATATTCCTTCAAGGAAGACCAGTTAGTACCACTATTATTCAAATTTATTCATCAACTATTAACACCAAAGATGAAGGAAGTGGATTTTTACGAACTTCTTTAGTCCAAAGTTGATCAAACATGAAATCAATATGCACTGAGAATTATTGGTGATTGGAATGCAAAAGTTGGAAACAAAGAAGAAAGATCAGGAGTGGGAGAACATGGTTTTGATGATAGAAGCAACACTGGAGATTGCATTTTAGAATTTGCAAGACAAGTGAACACATACCTATCAATAATTAAATTGAATGTGAATGGACTGAATGCTCCAGTAAAGAGACACTGAGTGTCATCTTGGATCAAAAGACACGACCCATCCATATGTTGTCTACAAGAAACTCACTTGAGACCTAAAGACAGGAACAAACTGAAAATTAAAGGATGGAAGAATATATATCAAGCGAACAATGAACAAAGAAGAGCAGGGGTGGCAATTCTAATCTCAGACAAAATCAATTTTAATGTCAAATCCACCAAGGTGGACAAAGATGGTCACTATTTATTGCTCAAAGGTTCAGTACACAAGCAAGACTTAACTATATTAAATATTTATGCACCTAATGTCAGAACACCTAAATATGTCAAAGAAACACTGACTATGCTCAAAAGAAAGTTAGATGACTCCACAATAATAGTGGGAGACTTTAACCCTCCACTCTCATTACAAGACAGATCATCTAGAAAAAAGCTCAGTAAAGATACAGAAGACCTCATTGACACAATTAATCAACTAAACCTCATTGCTATATACAGAACTTTCCACCTCTCAGCAGACAACTACACCTTCTTCTCCAGTGCACATGGAACATTCTCCAGAATTGACCATGTGATAGGCCATAATGCAATGCTCAACAGAATCCATACCATTGAATTAGTGCAAAGCATCTTCTCAGATCATAAAGCCATAAAAGTCGAAATCAATAGCACAAAAAACATAGACAGAAAGTGGAACTCTTGGAAACTGAACAACATCTTGCTCAAAAAAACATGGGTTATAGAGGAAATTAAGGATGAATTAAAGAAATTCATGGATTCCAATGAGAACGAAAACACTTCCTACCAGAACCTATGGGATACAGCAAAAGCAGTGCTCAGAGCTCTGTTTAACTCCATAAATGCACACATCTGGAAGGAAGAAAGAAACCAAACCTAGGAACTAACTCTACAGCTTGAACAAGTAGAAAGAGAACAACAGAGGAACCCCTCGGGCCCTGGAAGAAAGGAGATCATAAAGATTAGAGCAGAGCTAAATGAATTAGAGAATAGAAAAAAAATTGAAAAGACCAAAAGCTGGTTTTTTGAAAAGATCAACAAAATTGATAAACCACTGGCTAAACTTACTAAAGAAAAGCAGGAAAGGAAAAAAATAACACAAATTAGAAATGAGAGGGGGGTTGTCACCACAGATGCAACAGAAATAAAAAATATCATAACAGAATACTATGAAAGACGTACTGTAACAAATTTTAAAACCTAGGGGAAATGGACCAATTCCTTGACTCATACCACCTACCCAAATTATCACAACATGAGGCAGAACAACTTAATAAACCCATGACAAAGGAAGAGATTGAAAAGGTCATCAAAACACTGCCAACCCAAAAAAGTCCGGGCCCAGATGGCTTCACGGCAGAATTCTACCAAGCATTTAGAGAAGAGTTATCCCCAATACTACTGAGACTATTTCATAGTATAGAAAGGGATGGAGTACTCCCAAACTCACTCTATGAAGCCAGCATAATCCTGATAACTAAGCCAGGGAAAGATCCAACAAAGACAGAGAACTACAGACTGATATCACTCATGAACCTATATGCAAAAATCTTCAACAAAATTCTTGCCAACAGAATACAAGAACATATGAAGAAAATATTCCATCATGACCAAGTGGGATTCATACCATGGATGCAAGGCTGGTTCAACATCAGAAAAACGATTAATGTGATAAACCACATAAATAACAGAAAAGACAAGGATCACTTGATTTTGTCCATTGATGCAGAAAAGGTATTTGATAAAGTCCAACATCCATTCATGCTAAAAACTCTTAGCAAAATGGGCATAAACGGCAAATTTCTCAACAGAATAAGAGCCATTTATACAAAGCTAGTTGCCCACATCATCCTGAATGGAGAGAGACTGAAAGACTTTCCCTTGAGATCAGGAACTAGACAAGGATGCCCACTCTCACCTCTCCTATTCAACATTGTGCTAGAAGTTCTAGCCTGAGCAATTAGACAAGGCAACGAAATAAAGGGCATCTGCATTGGCAAAGAGGAAGTCAAAATCTCCCTGTTCGCAGATGATATGATTGTATATGCAGAGAACCCCAAGGAATCTGTAAGTAAGCTACTCAAACTGATAGAAGAGTTCAGCAAAGTTTCAGAATACAAGATAAACATAAGTAAATCAGTAGGATTCCTTTATACCAACAACGAGACTGTTAAGGAGGAAATTATCAACTCAATACCATTCATGATAGCCCCTAAAAAGATAAAATACCTACGAATTAATCTAACCAGAGAAACAACAGGCCTTTACAAAGAGAACTACAAGCCCTTACTACAAGAAACTAAGAGAGACTTAGATAAATGGAAAAACCTACCCTGCTCATGGATAGGAAGACTTAACATTGTGAAAATGTCTATTTTACCCAAGCAATTTATTTATATAATGCAATCCCAATACAAGTTCCAGTATCATTTTTTAATGAGATGGAGAAACAAATCACCAAATTTGTTTGGAAAGGGAAGAAGCCCCGGATAAGTAAGGTACTACTAAAGAAGAAGAACACACTGGGAGACCTCTCATTACCCAACCTTAGAACATACTACACTGCCACAGTGGTCAAATGGTACAAGAACAGACAGATCGATCAATGGAACAGAATTGAGACCCCAGAGATGACACCATCTGCCTATGAACAGTTGATATTCGACAAAGGCCCTAAGACATTAAACTGGGGTAAAAACAGTCTCTTCAACAAATGATGCTGGCAAAATTGGTTATCCAACTGCATTAAACTGAATCAAGACCCATATCTCACACCTTATACAAAAACCAACTCCAACTGGATAAAAGAGCTAAATATCAAACCTAAAACAATAAAGCTCATCCAAGAAAAGGTAGGAACAACAATGGAAGTTTTAATAGACAATGAGGACAGACTCCAAAATCTGTCAAAGAAACCTCAATCAACAGAAGAGAAAGTAGATAATTCGTAACTATTAAGAATCAAACACTTTTGCTCATCCAAAGACTTTATTAATAGAATTAAAAGAACACCCACAAAATGGGAAAAAATATTTGGCAACTCTATGTCAGACCGACGCCTGATCTCCACAATCTATAAGATACTACAAAATATCAATAAGAAGAAGACAAACCATCCAATTAAGCGATGGGCAAAGGAGATGGACAGACACTTCACTAAAGAGGAGATCCAGGCAGACAAAAAACACATGCAGACATGTTCACAATCTTTAGTTATTAAAGAAATTCAAATCAAGACAACAATGAGATACCATCTCACCCCAACAATATTGGCCATGATCCAGAAAACACAAAACAACAAATGTTGGAGAGGCTGTGGAGAAAGTGGAACCCTCCTACACTGTTGGTGGGGTTGCAAAATGGTCCAGCCTCTTTGGAAGGCAATCTGGAGCTTCCTTAAAAAAATGGATATTGATATACCATTTGACCCAGTAATTCCACTACTTGGAATATATCCTACAGATTCAAGGCCTTTCACACCACCGGACACATGCACCAGAATGTTTATCACTGCACAGTTCACGATAGCAAAAAGATGGAATCAACCCAGATGCCCAACAACAGAAGAATGGATAGGTAAACTACGGTACCTATACTCAATGGAGCACTATGCAATGATAAAGAATAACGATGATTCCAGGAAACATCTCCTAACCTGGTTTCAACTGGAAGACATTATGTTGAGTGAAAGTAGTCAGCGACAAAGGGACAAATACTATGTGAGACCTCTACGATAAGACCTCAAAAACAGACTTGTGTATAGAAGAAAAGACTCTTTGACAGCTGCAAGGGAGGGGAGAGAAGGAGGGTGAGGTAGGAAGGGTTTAGTTTAGTTACTAGAAATCTAGTTGGGACAAAGCGGTGATAGCACACATTAGAAACAAGAACAGCATTAAGTGGACTTGAGCATAACTTGAGTACTCCTTCCATCTTGACTCAATACTGCAAGGATAGAGTAGCTGGGACAGGGGGCGGGGGACCACGCTGTTAGGTGAATTCCAGGCCAATTGCTACAACTAGCGTTTTGCTAAGAGAGCTCTCTGCACCTCACATTGGTGAGTGGCGTCTGGGGTCTTAAAAGCTGCCAAGCTGCCATCCGCGGACACAGCAAATGGTCCCAACTCAGCAGGAACGGATGCTCACCGAGGACCAAAATGACATGTGGTAAAGACAACCAAGAAGACAGAGAGACCCACAAGAGTGGGTGCCTACATCGACTTGGGACCGGAAGAACCAGATGGTGCCCGGCCACCACCAGTGACAGCCACGATGGAGCTCACATTGAAGAGTCTCACTGGCAACACAAGAATAAAAAGGGGTACATCATTAGATCTCCACTAAAGGACCTCAGTTGATGGTCCCACGGTTTTGGGGTTCTTCTGAGAGCATGGCCCCCGGACCTGATGCTGCCTTTTCCCATAAATTATAACAAAGGTCCAGTCTTTGGACCGGAATGGATTGGACTTGGCAATGCAGAGTTACCATATATTAGAAGCACTTTGTGGTTCTATACATCTACAAGATATCATCTTGCTGTCCTCTGGCTGGAGGAAGGGGAGTGGACGGAGAGGAGGGGAAAGGCAGTTTTTGGGAGGATAAGACATGTATGGAGTAGAGAGGAATAGTGTGCAGTCACCACACAGGGAGAACAGTGGAAGCTGCATATAGGTGGGCATGTAAATTTTTACGTGAATGTACATTTTCACTCAGTTGTGTTAAATAAAAATAAAAGAAAAAGAATTTGCAAGATCAGATTTTTCATTGCAGATATCTTTTTTCAGCAATATAAATGGTGACAATATAAGTGGATCTCACCATTTATAATACACAGGAATCAAATCAACTATATCTTTGAAAAGACAACTGAGAAGCTCAGTATCAGTAGTCAGAACAAGACCAAGGCCCAAATGCAGAAGAGACTTGTCAATAGCTTCTATGCAAGTTCAGGCTAAAAGTGAGGAAATTAGAGCAAGTCCAAGACAGCCCAAACAAGACATTGAATATATCCCACCTGAACTTAGAGACCACCTCATAAACAGATTTGACACACTGAACACTGATAATAGAAGATCAGACAAGTTACGGAATGACATCAGAGATGTCATATGCAAAGAAAGCAAGAGATCTTTAAAAAGAAAGAAATGACCAAAATGGAGGTCAGAGGACACTCTGAAACTTGCTGTTGGTAGTAGAGTAGATAAAGCACACCAAAGAAATAATGAAGTAAAATAGCCGCACAGATCATTTCAAAGGAGAGATTCGGAAGACAAAATAAAGTATAATGAAATGTGCAAAGACCTGGAGTTAGGAAATCAAGAAGGAAGAACACACTAGGCTTTTCTAAACTGAAGAACTGAAGAAAAATTTAAGCCTGGAATTGCAATACTGAAGGATTCCATGGGGATAATATTGAGTAACACAGGAAGCATTGAAAGAAGATGGAAACAACATATAGGATCATCACTGTACAAAAAGAATAGTTTGATGATCAATCATTTCAGGAGGTAGTATTGATCAAGAACTGATGGTACTGAAAGAAGATGTCCAGGATGCAATGAAGGCATTGGTGAAAAACAAGGTTGCAGGAACTGACAGCTTACTAACTGACATGTTACCACAAACAGGCAATACTGCAAGTTGTCACTAGTCTATGCCAAGAAATTTGGAAGATAACTACCTCACCAGTTGACTGGAAGAGATCCATATTTGTATCCTTTCCAAGGAAAGGTGATTCAACAGAATTCAGAAAATATAAAACAATATCTCACACAAGCTGAAATTTACACATAAGTAAAATTTTGCTTGCAAAAGGTGCTTGCAACACTATATCAACAAGGAACTTCCAGAAATTCCAGCTGGATTCAAAGGTGGACATGGAAACAGGGTTATCATTTGCTGATGTCAGGTGCATCTTGGCTGAAATTAGAGAATACCAGAAAGATATTTGCTTGTGTTTTATTGACTATGCAAAAGCATTTGAGTGTGCTAATCACAACAAATGTCAGATAACATTGAAAAAAATAGAAATTCCTAAGCACTTAATTGTTTTCATAGCAAAACTTTAGGTAGAACAAGAGGCAGCTGAATGACAAAAAAGGGAATACTACATGGTGGAAAGGTTAGAAAGCTCTGTGCCAAGTTCATGTCCTGAACCATACTTATTCTTCCTGCATAGTGAGCAAATAATCTGAGAAGCTGAAGTATATAAAGAACACAGCATCAAGATTGTGGGAAGACTCATCAACAGACTTGTGCTATGTAGATGATATAACCTTGCTTGCTTAAAGCAAAGAGGACATGAAGGACTTACTGATGAAGATCATCAAAGATCAAAGCCTTCAGTATTGATTGTAGCTCAACATAAAGCAAATAAAAATGTTTACAACTGGACCAATAAGCATAATGATAAACAGAAAAGATTGAAATCGTCAATGATTTTATTTTGTTTGGATACACAGTTAATGACTATGGAAGCAGCAGTCAAGAAGTCCAACTACTGTATTGGGCAAATCTATTATAAAAGAAACCTCTTTAAGGTATTAAAAAGTGAAGACACAACATTGAGGGCTTAGATGTGCCTGACCCAAGCCATGGTGTTTTCAATAGCCTTGTATGCATACAAACATTGCCAATGAATAAGGAAGATTGAAGAATAACTGAAGCTTTTGGATTATGATGTTAGCCAAGATATTAACTATACCATGGGCTGCCAGATAAAAGGAACAAATCTGTCTTGGAAGAAACAGAGCAAGAATGCCCCTCAAAAGAAATGCTGACAAGTCTTCAACTTGTGTATTTTGGACATGTTATTAGAAGGGACCGGTTGCTAGGGGAGAACATTGTGCATAGTAAAGTAGAGCCAGTGAAAAAGATGAGGATCTTCAGTGAGTTGGATTGACACAGTGGCTGCAACAACTGGCACAAGCACAACAAAGATTGCGAGGATGGCATAAAAATGAGCAGGGTTTCATTCTATTGTACATAAATAGGGTCATTATACTGGAAACTGAGTCAACAGCACCTAACAAGAACAACAGTAACAACATATAGTCTATACCCTATAGTCTCTATATTCAATATTTTGTATTACATGTATTATATATGCAACATATACATAAATTTTAGATATAGATTAATTCTACCTTGACTTACTAAAGCTGTTAAAGTCAAATACTTATGAAAGCTTAAGACTGGGTATAAAAACTATCCCAAACTTTGTACGTTATCATTTAAAAATATTTATATTTAGACCTTTTTCTGCTTTATGAAAAAGCGGAAAGTTGTGTGTCCATACAATAAGTGAATATCTATGAAGAAAGTACAGTTATTTCTACTTTTAATTTTTATTTCATTTGAAATCATATTATATCCTATTTATCACTAAAGAGAACAAGGAAACAGAAAATTCAAACATTGAATGACATAGTACCTTTGTTGAAATGCTTTCAATCACAACTCCAAATAATATATAACATTTACTTTAAGCCAGTTTAATGAATGACGTCTTATAAGAATTTAAAATAAATTTTCACAGAAAGCATTCCTTAGGAGTATGTCATACAGAGTTTAAAATGAATGTGAACGTCGGGCCTGGAAAAAAATAACCCTACACTACACAGAGTTTTGCTCAGCAACAGTTTTGATAATTAAAAATGATTATTATTTTTTCTTTTGTTTTTCTAGAGAAAGTTAAATAATAAGCTTTCTGATAGACTGTTACATCAGACTAAATGATTTACATCAGACTAGTTTCATTTTCACTTGTGAATAGATTTTTTTTGTATCATTTCATTTCCTCCCTTGTTTTTATTCCCTTTTTTCTTAGTGGAAAATGTAAAATAACCCATCACTTAATGCAAATTGAGCACAGTCTTAGAGAATTTTAAAATAGCTAATCTAAAAGAATAGACTTTTTTGTCTCAAGTGACATGTTTATTAAACAAATGCTCATGACAGGTTTTCACAACAGTAGTAACTATCTAATCTATGACGAACCCTCACCCCATGCTCGCTGCCCTTGTAGCTGTCAAAGAATCTTTTTCTACTGTATATAATCTGTCTTTAAGTCTTTAAAGTAGGGGTCTCATACAATAACCGTCCTTTTGCCGCTGACTGATTTCACTCAGCGTAATGTCTTCTGATTGAAACCACGTTACAAGATGTTTCCTAAAATCATCATTGTTTTTTATCATTGAATAGTGTTTCATAGAGTATATTTACCACAATTTATTTATCCATTCATCTGTTGATGGGCATCTAGGCTGATTCCATCTTTTTGCTGCTGTAGACTGTGCTGCAATAAACATTCATGTGCATGTGTTTATTTGTTTCTGTGACAGACTTTGTTTCTTCAGGATAAATTCCAAGCAGTGGGATTATAAATCAAATGGTATGTCCATTTCCAGCTTTTTAAGGAAGTGCCAGATTGTTTCCGAAGAGATTGCACTATTTTGCAGTGCCACCAGCAGTGTAGGAGAGTTCTCAATTCTCCACAACCTCCCTAGTATTTGTTATTCTGTGTTTTTGGATTATGGCCAACCTTGTTGGGGACAGGTGGTGACTCACTGTAGTTTTGATTTGGAATTCTCTGAGAGCTAATGATGATGAGCATTTCTTCATGTGTCTTTCGGTTGTCTGGATGTCCTCTCCAGTGAAGGGTCTGTCCATCGTCTTTTCCCATATCTTAATTGGGTTATTTACCTTTTTCTTCCTGATGTTTTGCAATATCTTGCAGATTACGGATATCAGATGTTGGTCCAACATGTAGTTGCCAAAAGCGTTTTCCTATTCTGTAGGTGGTCTTTTAACTGTTTTGATAAAGTCTTTGGATGAGCAAAAGTGTTTGTTAGTAGTTCCCATTTATCTATTTTCTCTTCTGTTGATCACGATTTGTTTTCAGACTTTGAAGTCTGTCTAAGTTGTATATTAGAACTGCCATAGTTGACTCTATTTTTTCTTGTATGATCTTTATCGTTTTAAGTATGATATGTAGGTCTTTAATACATTTTGAGTTAGTTTTTGTGTAAGGTGTGAGATACGGGTCTTGTTTCAGTTTTTTGCAGATGGATATTCAATTTTGCTAACACCATTTGTTGAAGAGATGGTTTTACCCCTGTTTACAATCTTAGAAACTTTGTTAAACGTAACTTGTTCATAAGAGGTTGGGAGAATGTTACAAGATGGCAGAGTAAACAGACGGCTCCTCATCTCCCTCTGAGAACTAAGGCCTGGATGATATTTTTTATGGAGCACTGAATACCTGAGAAGCCTTGGGACCTAACATATTTGAATGGGCAACAGTATCAGACTAAGCTTCTCCTCTCAGAAACAATCCAGCGACCGTTTGACCTCTGTTTCTGTTGCTACGTTGTAACAGAGTACTGCAGCTTCCTCAAACGGCCACTAACGGTAACATACTTTCATTACAAGCTGGCAGGCAAAGTCTGCTGTTCCCCACTGCCTGTTGAGGCCAGCCTGTTGGACGGCTTCCAGCTCCTACCCTTGAGAGTCCACCTGGGGCAAATCACTAGAGTATTAGAGTCAGCTGCTGACCAACAATTCTCTTAGATCCATTACCAGAGAAATCAAATAGCACCTAGATGGCATGCAGGCAACAGATCATAATTAATCATTTAAAGAAACAGTCTTCAGATGCTCCAGAAAATTCCCTAAATAAAGATTCAAAAAATTTCTCAGATGAAGAAGCCTTTCTGAACCTAACAGAGGTTGAATACAAAAAAGTTATATACAAAACCCTCCTGGAGATTAAACAAAATGCAATAGAACAAAATGAAAAATTTGGGAAACTATTTGATATGCTAGAACATCAACAACATGAAATATATCAGATTAATAACAAAATTACAGAATTGGATAATTCTATCAAAGCCAAAAGAGTAGGATTGACCAGATGGAAGTTATAATCAGTGACCTAGAACACAAAGTAACTAACTCCAACATTTATGAGGTAAAATCAGAGAAAAGAAATAAGAAAAATGAAGACATATTAAGAAACATATGGGACTCCATGAAGAGGAATAATTTATGTTTAATTGGAGTTCCTGAACAAGGGAGGATTAATGACAACATAGAGAGTATTGCTGTAGAGATGCTGACAGAAAAATTTCCTGAGATTAAGAACAAAGAGAACATAGATATCCTAGATGTTTATCGAGCACCGCAAAAGTTAGATCCAAAAAGAAGAAAGCCAAGGCATATTATAATTAAGCTTAATAAGCTAAAACACAAAGAGATGCGTCTGAAGACAGCAAGGCTCAAATAAAAACTATCATTCCCAGGGAAAACATGTAGATTTTCATCTGACTTTTCTGCCAAAACAATGCTGGCTAGGAAACAACGGGCAGACACATTCAAAGTCCTGAATGAGAAAAACTTCCATCCCAGTACAATTTATTCTGAAAAATTGTCTATCAAATATAATGGTGAAATTAAGACTTTTGAAAATAAAGAGAAATTTAAAGACTTCATAAAAACTAAACCCAAATTACATGAAATATTGAAAGAAGCTCTTCCCTAAATATATGTTTTAGGTGATAATTTAAGGCACTTCATCAAAATTTCTAATCAGTTAAGGAAGGCACAAAACGTCACCAAACCAAGCCATAAGCTACAGTATTATAATAAGGGAATCCATGATCATATAGTGACAACTATAATATCATCACATTAAAAGAGGGATACACTACAATAGTTGCAGTTGTTTTTGATACAGCAACAATTTCTCACTTCTAAAATAGTTAAAATTGATTTTAATAATTATATGTAAGGGGGATTAGGTATGTAGCCATAGAATGGATTAACAATATATCATTTGAAATTAAAAATCGCAATACAGGAGTGTCAATAAATATAAAATCAAAACTCATACCATCCATAAAGAAGAAGGTCTCAGAACAGATTAATAAGAACAACAGAGAAAACATCAACATGAAAATAAACATATTGCAGCGACACCACTAAACATATACCTATCAATAATCACATTGAATGTAAATGGACTGAACGCTCCAGTAAAGACACAGTGAGTGATATCCTGGATTAAAAGACATGACCCGTCTATATGCTGCTTACAAGAAACACATCTTAGAATGAAAGATAAGAACAGGTTGAGAATTAAAGGTTGGAATAATATATATCAAGCTAATAATACACAAAAAAGAGCAGGCATGGCAATATTAATCTCAGATAAAATAGATTTTAATGTAAAATCCACTATTGTGGAGAAGGATGGTCACTATTTATTGCTGAAAGTTTCAATACTCAAGCAAGACTTAACAATATTAAATATTTATGCACCCAATACCAAAGCACCTAAATACATTGAACAAATACTGACAACACTGAAAAATGAGATTCATCGTTCCATAATAATAGTTGGGGACTTTAACACTCCCCTTTCAGTTAAGGATAGATCATCCAGAAAAAAGCTCAGTAAAGATACAGAAAATCTTATTACAACAATCAACCAACTTGACCTTGTCAGCACATACAGATCTTTTCATCCATCAACAGATAAATACACCTTCTTCTCCAAAGCACATGGAACATTCTCCAGAATAGACTATATGTTAGGTCATAAAATAGTTCTCCATAAAATCCAAAACACTGATTTATTGCAAAGTACCTTCTCGGACCACAGAACTATAAAAGTTGAAATCAATAACAGAAAATTCATAGGTAAAAATTCCAACTTGTGGAAACTGAACAACACTTTACTCATAAAGCCTTGGGTTATAAAAGAAATTAAAGACACGTTCAAGAAATTTATGGATTCAAATGAGAATGAAAACACATCCTACCAGAATTTATGGGATACAGCAAAAGCAGTGCTCAGAGGTCAGTTTATCTCTATAAATGCACACTTTCGGAAAGAAGAAAGAGCACAAATTAAAGAATTAACCTCACAACTTGAGCAAGTAGAAAGAGAGCAACAAAGAAACCCCTCAGGCACCAGAAGAAAACAGATTATAAAGATTAGAGAAGAACTAAATGAATTAGAGAATAGAAAAACAATTGAAAAAATTAACAAAACCCAAAGCTGGTTCTTTGAAAAGATCAACAAAATTGATAAACCATTGGCTAAACTTACAAAAGAAAAACAACAAAAGATACAAATAACCCGATTAAGAAATGAGTTAGGAGATGCTACAACATACCCAACTGACATAAAATATATCATAACAGAATACTATGAAAAGCTATACTCTGACAGGTTTGAAAATCTGGGGGAAATAGACAAATTTCTAGATTCATGTGACTCACCAAGACTATCACAAGGAGAAATAGATCAACTTAATAAATCTATCACAAAGGAAGAGATTGAGGAAGTCATCAAAAATCTACCAACCAAAAAATGTCCTGGCCCGGATAGCTTTACTGGACAATTCTATCACACTTGTAGAGAAGAATCAACTCCAATACTAATGAGGCTATTTCACACCATAGAAAGAGATGAAATACCTCCAAATTCCTTCTATGAAGTGAGCATAACCCAGATACTAAAACCAGGGAAAGAGCTTACAAGAAAAGAACCGACTCGATGACACTTGGCACTTGGCGATCACTCATGAATCTAGATGTAAAAATCTTCAACAAAATCCTAGCCAACAGAATTCAACAGCATATAAAAAAATAATTCATCATGATCAAGTTGGTTTCATTCCAGAGATGCAAGGCTGGTTCAACATCAGAACAATTAATGTAATCAACCATATTAATAACGCAAAAGATAAAAATCACCTGAATTTGTCAACTGATGCAGAAAAGGCATTTGACAAAGTTCAACATCCATTCATGCTTAAAACTCTCAGACTAATAGGAATAAAAGGGAAATTCCTCAATATAATCAGTAGCATCTATGCAAACCAACTGCTTTCATTATCCTGAATGATGAAAGACTGAAAGAATTCCCTTTGAGAATGGGAACTAGACAAGGATGCCCGCTCTCACCACTTCTATTCAACATTGTGCTAGAAATTCTAGCCAGAGCAATAAGACAACTCAAAGAAATAAAAGGTATCGTATTGGCGGTGAAGAAGTAAAGGTTTCCCTCTTTGCAGATGATATGATTGTTTATACAGAGAATTCAAAGAAATCCACAGTAAACTATTAGAGCTAATAGAAGAATTTGGCAAGGTATCGGAATACAAGAGAAACATAACTAAATCACTAGGATTCCTTTATACCAACACTGAAATTATTAATGAAGAAATCACCAAATCAATTCCATTTACTATAGTCCCCAAGAAGATAAAATACCTAGGAATAAATCTAACCAGAGAAATAAAAGATCTTTACAGAGAGAACTACAAGACCTTGCTACAAGAAACTAGGAGGGACTTACTGAAGTGGAGTAATCTGCCCTGCTCATGGATAGGAAGACTCAATATTGTGAAAATGTCTATTTTGCCCAAAGCATTCTACTTACATAATGCAGTCCCAATACAAATTTCAGTGACATTTTTTAATGAGATGGAGAAACAAACTATCAGCTTTATTTGGAAAGGGAAGAAATGCTGAATAAGTAAAGCACTATTGAAAAAGAAGAATATACTGGGAGGCCTCTCACCACCTGACTTTAAAACCTATTGCACTGCCACAGTAGTCAAAACAGCCTGGTATTGGTACAAAAGGAGACATATAGACCAATGGAACAAAGTAGAGACCCCAGAGATGCCACTGTCCTCCTATCAACAGCTGATATTTGACAAAGGTCTTAAGATTTTGAACTGGGGTAAGAACAATCTCTTTAACAAAGGTTCTGGCATAATTAGATATCCACCTGCAAAAAATTGAAACAAGACCCATATCTTACACCTTATACAAAAATCAACTCACACTGGATAAAAGACCTGAATATAAAAGCTAAAATGATAAAGCTCATCCACGGTAAAACAGGATCAACAATGGACCTTTTAATATGAAATATAGACAGACTTCAAAATCTGACAAACAAAATACATTCATCAGAAGAGAAAATAGAAAAATGGGAATTAATAAGAATCGAACACTTCTGCTCATCCAAAGACTTCATCAAAAGAATTAAAAGACCATCTACAGAATGGGAAAAAGTATTTGGCAACTCTATGTCGGGCTGACTCCTGATCTCCATAATCTATAAGATACTACAAAATAACAATAAGAAGAAGACAAACCATCCAATTAAGCAATGGGCAAAGGAGATGGACAGACACTTCTCTAAAGAGGAGATCCAGGCAGTCAAAAAACACATGCAGACATGTTCACGATCATTAATTATTAAAGCAATTCAAATCAAAGCAACAATGAGATACCATCTCACCCCAACAAGATTGGTCATGATCCAAAAATGCAAAACTATAAACGTTGGAGAGGCTGTGAAGAGATTGGAACTCTCCTTCACTGTTGGTGGGATTGCAGAATGGTGCAATGTCTTTAGAAAGAAATTTGGCGTTGCCTTAAAATAATGGATATAGATATACCATTTGACCCAGCAATTCCTCTGCTCGGAATATATCCTACAAAATCAAGGCCATTCACACCAGCTGATACATGCACACGATGTTCATCACAGCACAGTCCACAACAGCAAAAAGTTGGAATCAACCCAGATACCCAACAACAGAAGAAGGGATGGGTAAACTTTGATATATATACTCAATGGAGTACTGTACATTGATAAAGAACAACGATGGTAGCAGGAAACATCTCTCAATTTGGTCTCACCTGGAGGACATTATATTGAGTGAAACTAGTTAGCAACAGAAGGACAATTATTATATGAGACCCCTGCAATAAAAACTTAAAAGCATACTCATGTATAATAGAAAAGACTCTTTGACAGCTACAAGGGTCGGGAGGGTAGGAGGGCAGGAAAGCAAGGGGCGAGGGTTTAGATTAGATAGTTGTTAGAAATTTGGTTGGGTGAAGTTGGTGACAATACACATTAGTAAGAAGATCAATATTAACGGGACTTCAACACAACTTGTGTACTCCTCCTCTCTTAACCCAATATTGTAAGCACAGAGTATGTACACTTTCACTTTTTATTTAATAAAAATTAAAAGAGGTTGGTGGCATCTCTGGGGTCTCAGCTCTGTTCCTGTGGTCTATGTGTCTCTTTTTGTACCAGTACCAGGCTATTTTGACTACTGTGGCAATGTAATAGTTTCTAAGGTTAGGTAGTGTGAGGCTTCTTACTATGTTCCTTTTCTTCAGTAGTGCTTTGCTTATCCTGGGTTTCTTCCATTTCCAAATGAAGTTCTTGATTTATTTCTCCATATCATTAAAAAAAAAGACAGTGTAATTTGCATTGGCATTGCACTGTACATGTAGATCGCTTTGGGTAAAAAAGACATTTTCAAAATGTTAAGTCTTCCCATCCAAGAACAAGGTAGGTTTCTCCATTGATGTAAGTCTAGCTTGGTTTCTTGCATTAGGGTCTTGTAGTTCTCTCTGTATAGGTCTCTCCTTTCTCTGGTTAGATTCATTCCTAGGTATTTTATCTTTGGGGTGCTATAGTAAAATGTTATTTATTTGGTGATTCCTTCTTTGACGATGTCTTTGTTAATATAAAGGAGTCCTACTGATTTACTTATGTTTATCTTATATCCTGATACTTTGCTAAACTCTTCTATTAGTTTGAGTAGCTTACTTATGGATTCTTTAGGATTTTCTGTATGTATATCATATGATTTGCAAATAGGGAGATTTTTACTTCTTATTTGCTGATGTGGATGCTCTTTTTTTCTTTGTCTTGTATCATTACTCTGGTTAGAATCTCTAGTATAACGTTGAATATAAGTGGTGAGAGTGGGCATCCTTGTCTAGTTCCCACTCTTAAAGGGAATTATTTCAATCTCTCACCATTCAGGATGAAGTACTCAGTTGGCTTTGTGTAGATGCCCCTTAATGAATCAAGGAATAGCCCTGTATTCCTTTTTTGCTGAGAGTTTTTAGTATAAGTATGTGTTAGACTTTCTTAAATGCATTTTCTGCATCAGATGACAAAATCAAGTGATTTTTATCTTTTGTGGTATTTATGTGGTTGATCACATTATTTGTTTTTCTGATACTGAGCTAGCCTTCCATCCCTGGAATGATTACAGCTTAGCTATGACAAATTATTTTTTTTATATGCTGTTGAATTCTATTGGCTAGCATTTTGTTGAATATTTTTGCATCTAAGTCCGTAAGTGATACTGGTCTGTGATTCTCTTGTTTTGTGGAATCTTTCCGTGGCTTTGGTATCATGGTTATGCTGGCTTCATAGAATCAACTTGGGAGTGTTCCATAACTTTCTGTAGTGTGAAATAGCCTCAGCACTACCAGAGTTAACTCTAAAAGTTTAGTAGAATTCTCTGGTGAAGCCATATGGGCCAGAACTCTTTTTGGTTGGTAGTTTTTTGATGACTTTTTCAATCTCTTCCTTTGTTATATGTTTATTAAATTGTTCCACTTCTCTTTGTGATAATTTTGGTGGTGATATGAATCTAGAAATTTGTCCATTTTCAAATCTCTTAGAGTACAGACTATCATAGTATTCTGTTATGATACTTTTGGTTTCAGCTGTGTCTGTTGTAATGTCTCTTGTCTCACTTCTTATTTGGGTTATTTGTTTTCTCTCCTGTTTTTCTTTTGTAAGTTTAGCTAATGATTTATCAATTCTGTTAATCTTTTCTAAGAACCATCTTTTGGTTTTGTAATTTTTTTCCATAGTTCTTCTATTCTCTGAATCATTTAGTCCTACTCTAGTCTTTGTTATCTGTTTTCTTCTGGTGTCTGAGGGGTTCCTTTGTTGTCCCTCTATCTGCTTGTTCCAGCTGAAGGGTTAATTCTTTAGTTTGGGCACTTTCTTTCAGATGTGTTCATTTATAGAGATAAAGTGACCTCTGAGAACCACGTTTTCTGTATCCCATAGGTTCTGATAGGATGTGTTTTCATTCTCATTTGATTCCATAAATTTCTTTATTTCACCCTTGATTTCTTCTATAACCCACTAATTTTTGAGCAAGGTATTGCTCAGTTTCCATGAGTGTGAGTTTCTTACTATGATTTTTCTGCTGTTCAATTCAGCTTTCATGGCTTTATGGTCTGAGAAGATGCTTTGCAATACTTCAGTGCTTTGGAATTTGTAGAGATTTTCTTTATGTCCTAACATACAGTCTCTTTGGGAGAATGTTTCATGTGTGTAGGAGAAGAATGTGTACTTACCAGTCGATGAGTGAAAAGTTCTGTATATGTCAATAAGGTCTAGTTAGTTGATTGTTGCAGTAAGATCTGTATCTTTACTGAGCTTTTTTCTGGATTATCTGTACATTACTGAAAGTGGAGTGTTGAAGTCTCCAGCTGTTATTGTGGAATGATCTATCTCATCGTTCAATGTCATCAGTGTTTGTTTTATGTATTTAGATGTTCTGATATTGGGTGCATAAATACTTAATATTGTTACATCCTGCTTATGCACTGAACCTTTCAGCAATGAATAGTAACCATCCTTGTCCACAACGATGGATCTGACATTAATATCTATTTTATCTGAGATTAGTATTGCCACTCCTGCTGGGGTTTTTTCATATTTTTGGCTTTGTATATATTTTTCCACCCTTTGATTTTCAGTTTGTTCATATCTCTGAGTTCAAGGTGTGTTTCTTGTAAGCAACACATACATAGGTTGTGTCTTTAGATCAACGATGTTACACATTGTTTCTTTATTGGAGTATTCAGACTTTTTAACACTGAGTGTAATTGTTGACAGGTATGTGTTTAGTAAAGTCATTATGGTGCATTCATTTTTGTCTTCTTGATGTTTTGTATGATTTTTTTTTAACATTTCAACATAAAGTTTAATTATGGTTCAGGAAAAACAAGTGAATAACTTAGAAAATATATTGCATTAGTGTAGGCTGCAGATATTTGGGAGCACAAGAAGACGGGAAGTTAAACTCCCTGTTTTACTATTCTGAATGACAAAAATAATTAACATTAGGTAACTTGGGTCACAGATTTTAAAGTTTTTGTTACCAAAAAATGTAAAAATCCAGTATATCAGAAAAATCTGAGAATATTTTACTTACACTGTGATAAAGCAATGATCTTTCTTCCAGATCTATTTTAATTCAACTTAAAAAAAAAAGATCCATTTCCAGTCTGGTTAGAGATACATAGGCCCAAATGGCTGAGAATAAATATGACAAAAAGATAAAATATGTAAAGCTAAGGGCATGCAACAGGTTCTAAGATAAAGTCTCAGAAATACCCAAGCGGCAACAAGGTATGTTTGGATGGAATCTGAAGTTCATTCAGTAATCCTTGTTTTTTGCTCTATGTTTAAATGCATGTGAGCTCAATGTGATTGAAATTCCCCTTTTGTCAATAAGGGCTTCTCTGTACAGCTCATCCACTTCCTCATCTGTAACATGATCTCCCATAGTTGTCAGCAGCTCTCTCAAGTTATCTTCCTGAATGGTGCCAGTTACTTCTTCACCAAAGCAAGCAAGTGCATTTCTGGTGACATCTTCTGGATCTGTCCCATTCAGCTTCTCCTCAAACATTGTGAGTAACGTGGTGAAGTTAATGGGGCCTGGGGACTCATTCAACATAGCATCCAGATACTCATCAGTAAGATTTTTCCCCAGGGAGGCTAGCACATTATGCAAATCTTCTTTATCAGTGAAGCCATCTCTATTCTGATCAATCGTGTTGAAAGCTTCTTTGAACTCCTGTCTCTGGGACTGGTCAAACACGACAAACACATTGGACGTTGCATGTTGAGTGTGCTGCTTTGTGGTCTTCATCTTTGCCCTTTTGCTTGACATGGTTATGTTTAAATCCTGCATAGCTGGGAGAAACAGAGCACTCGTACAACTGCAAAGCTCCTCCATGGCTGCTATCAACTCTATGATATTCTTTTTTTCCTGGGGACCCTCTCTCTCTCTCTCTTTTTTAATTATGATTGAATGAAAATTTGCATTTACATATAAACTTGCATGCTGACCTATATGCAGCTCCCAATATTCTCCCTGCATGGTGACAGCACATCCTTCCTCCCTGCTCCATATGTATCCTATCCTCCCAACAGTTTCCTATCCCCTCCTCGCCACTTACTCCCATTTTTCCAGTATGAGATCAGCAGGATGACATCCTATAGATGCCTAGAACCATAAAGTGCCCACAAAATACAGTCACCAAGTCCAATCCACTGCTGTCCAACAAGTTGATCTTCATTATGATTTATGGACAGGGGCAGCATCAGGGCCAGGGGCCATACTACCAGGGAAATCCCAAAGCCCCTGGACCATCAATTGCGGTCTTTTATTGAAGATCTCAGGGTGAACTCCTGTTTGTTCTTGTGTTGCCACGGAGACTCAATTTTGTGAGTTCCATTGCAGCTATCACTGGTGATGGACAGGCACCAGCTGATTCTTCTGGTCATGGGTCAATGTCTCTGTCTTCTGAGTTCTCTTTCCTCCGTTCTGTTCTTGTCCTCAGTGACCATCCATTCCTGTTGAGTTGGGACCATTTGCTGTACCCTCAGATGGTAGCTTGGCAGCTTTTAAGACCCCAGATGCCACTCACTGATGTGGGGCGCAGAGAGTCCTCATTAGCAAAATGCTAGTTGTGCCAATTGGCCTCAGTTTTGCATGACAGCATGGTCCCTGGCTCCGTACCCCAGCTACTCTGTCCTTGCAATATTAGGTTAAGATGGGAAGAGTACTCAAATTGTGTTGAAGTACAGTTATTATTGATCTTCTTTCTAATGGGTGCTGTCACCAATGTCACCAACCAATTTTCTATTAACTGTCTAATCTAAGCCCTTTCCCTTCCCCCTCCCCCCTTCCCCACCCTTGCAGCCATCAAAGACTCTTCTATGCTTGAGTCTGTTTTTAAGTTCTTATAGTAGGGGTCTCATACAATGTTTGTCCTTTGGTCACTGACTACTTTCACTCAGCATAATGTCCTCCGATTGAAACCAGGTTAAGAGATGTTTCCTGCAATCATCGCTGTTCTTTATCATTGCACAGCGTTCTATTGAGTCCATATACTCAGTTTACCTATCCATTCCTCTGTTGTTGGGCATCTGGATTGATTCCATCTTTTTGCTATGATAGACTGTGCTGCAATGAATATTTGCGTGCATGTATTCGTTGTTTTAAAAGGCCTTGATTCTGTAGGATATATTCCCAGCAGTGGAATTACTGAGTCAAATGGTGTATCTAGATCCATTTTTTTAAGGTAGCACAAGATTGCTTTCCAAAGAGGTTGCACCATTTTGCAATCCCACCAACAGTGTAGAAGAGTTCCAATCTCTACACAGCCTTTCCAACATTTATTGTTTTGTGTTTTTTGGATCATGGTCAACCTTGTTGTGGTGAGATGGCATCTCATTTTCATTTTGATTTGAATTTCTTTAATAATTAATGATCATGAGCATGTCCACATGTGTTCTTTGGTTACCTGGATCTGCTCTTTAGAGAAGTGTCTGTCCATTGCCTTTACCCATTGCTTAATTGTATGATTTATCTTTTTCTGATTGATATTTTGTAGTACCTTATAGACTATGGAGATCAGGCATCAGTCTGACATAGTTTCCAAATATTTTTTTTCCATTCTGTAGGTGGCCTTTTAATTCTATTAATAAAGTCTTTGGATGAGCAAAAGTGATTGATTCCTAGTAGTTCTCATTTATCTATTTTCTCTTCTGATGATTGTAGTTGCTTTGACAGATTTTGAAGTCTGTCTACGTTGTGTATTAAAACTTCCATTGTTGTTTCTACTTTTTCTTGGATGAGCTTTATCGTTTTAGATTTGATATTTAGGTCTTTTATCCAGCTTGAGTTCATTTTGTTTAAGGTGTAAGATATGTGTCTTGTTTCACTTTAGTGCAGATGGATATCCAATTTTGCCAGCACCATTTGTTGAAGCGATTGTTTTTACCCCAATTTAATGTCTTAGGGCCTTTGTCAAATATCAGCTGTTCATAGGCTGATAATGTCATCTCTGGGGTCTCGATTCTATTCCACTGATCAATCTGTCTGCTTTTGTACAAGTACCAAGCCATTTTCACTACTGTGGCAGTTTAATAGGTTCTTAGGTCAGGTTAATGAGAGACAAACCAATGTTCTACTTTTTTAGCAATGCTTTACTTATCTGGGGCTTCTTCCCTTTCCAGACAAAGTTGGTAATTTGTTCCTCCGTCTCATTAAAAAAATGATGCTGGAACTTGTATTGGGATTGCATTATATAAGTAGATTGCTTTGGGGAGAATAGACATTTTCACAATGTTAAGTCTTCCTATCCATGAGCAGGGTAGGTTTCTCTATTTATGTAACTCTTTCTTAGTTTTCTGTAGTAAGGGTTTGCAGTATTCTTTGTAAAGGTCTGATATTTCTCTGGTTAAATTTATTCCTAGGTACCTTATCTTCTTAGGGGCTGTAGCAAATGGCATTGACTTGGTGATTTCTTCCTAAATAATCTTGTTGTTGGTATAAATGAATCCTATTGATTTACTTATGTTTATCTTGTACCCTGAGACTTTGCTGAACTCTACCAGTTTGAGTAGTTTCCATGTGGATTCTTTGGGATGCTCTGCATATACAATCATATCACCTGCAAATAGGGAGATTTTGAGTTCTCTGCTAATGCAGATGCCCTTTATTCCTTTGTCTAGTTCCTGTTCTCAAGGGAAACTGTTTCAGTCTTGTTCCATTCAGGATGATGTAGGCAGTTGGCTTTGTATAAATGGCCCTTATTGCATTGAGGAATTGGCCATATATTTCTATTTTGCTGAGAGTTCTTAGCATGAATGGGTGTTGGACTTTATCAACTGCCTTTTCTGCATCAATAGACAAGATGAGGTGATTCTTGTCTTTTGTGATATTTATGTCTCTAATTCTTCAACCTGTATGCTCAATTTTTGATTTAGTTTCTTTCTTCCTCCCAGATGTGTACATTTATGGAGATAAACTGACCTCTGAGCACTCCTTTGGCTGTTTCCCATAGGTTCTGGTAGGAAGTGTTTTCCTTCTCACTGGAATTCATAAATTTCTTTATTTCACCCTTGATTTCCCCTATAACCCACTGTTTTTTGAGCAAGATGTTGTTCAGTTTCCCTGAGTTCCACTTTCTATCTATGTTTTTTTCTGCTATTGATTTTTTACTTTCACAGCTTTATGCTCTGAGAAGATGCTTTGCATTAATTCAATGGTATAGATTTTGTTGAGAGTTGCTTTATGTCCTAACAAATGGTCTGTTCTGGAGAATGTTCCATGTGTACTGGAGAAGAAGGTGTAGTTGTCCAGTGATGAGTAGAAAGTTCTGTATATGTCAATGAGGTCTAGTTGGTAATTGTGGCAATAAGGTCTTCTGCATCTTTATTGAGCTTTTTCTGGATGATCTATTCAATATTGAGCGTGGAGTGTTGAAGTTTCCTTCTACTGTTGTGGAGTGATCTATCTTCTTTTTGAGTGTAGTCAGTGTTTCTTTGACATATTTAGGTGCTCCAATATTAAATGCATAAATATTTAATATAGTTAAGTCTTGCTTGTGCACTGAACTTTTCAACAATAAATTGTGGCCATTCTTGTCTATGATGGTGGATTTTCCATTAAGATTGATTTTATCTGAGATTAGACTTGCCACACTTGCTCTTTTTTGTTCATTGTTAGCTTGATATATAGTCTATCATCCTTTGATTTTCAGTCTGTTCCTATTTTCAAGTCTAAGGTGAATTTCTTGTAGGCAACATATAGATGGGTCATGTCTTTTGATCCAAGATGTTACTCGATGTCTCTTTACTGGAGCATTCAGTCCATTCACATTTGGTGTAATTATTGATAGGTATGTGTTCAGTGCTGCCATTGTGAGATGTTTATTTTTGTGTTGATATTTTCTCTGTTGTTCTTATTAATCTGTTCTGCGACCTATTTTGTAAGTTGATTTTTCATGTTTTTCAGTGTTGATTTTGCGGTTGTTAGGACTTCCGTATTACATTTCTTGATATGGTATGTTGCTTCTTCATTGTACATTATAGCTGCCCCTATGATCCCGCTTAGTAAACTATACACAAACCCAATTTTGATTGTTACCAGTCTTGTCAACTTCCTCTCCATCTGGAAGGACTCTAAGAATTGTAATACATCCGTCTTTTTAATATGAAGACATCATATTTTCCATGATATGTTCACTAGATCATTTCTTTCACCATTATAGCTTTGATTGTATTTGGAGCCTCCCCTAACTGAGTAGGATTCTGGATATTGTGTCCTTCTAAATACAAAGTTAGTGGTTTTGTTCTTTGAAGCCAAGAGATTCTTTCAGAATTTCTTGTAGCTTTAGTTTGGTTTGTACAAAGTATCTTAGTTTCTGTTTATCTGGGAATGTCTTAATTTCATTTTCGTATCTGAAAGATAGTTTTGCAGGACATATAATTCTTGGCTGGAAGTTCATCTCCTTCAGGGCTTTGAGTGTGCCATGCTACAGTCTCCATGCCAGCATCATTTCCACTGAGAAATCCAATGAAAGCCTATAGTTTCCCTCTGAATGTTAGCTTGGCTTTGAGTCTTTCTGCCTTTAAGAGTTTCTGTTTATGTGTCATTTTGTTAAGCTTGATTATAATACGTCTTGAAATCTTTCTATTGGAATTTATATTGAATGGTGTTCAATACTTATCTTGGATATCTATAGTCTCTTTTTTCATAGTTTCTGGGAAGTTTTGTATCAGCAGCTCCACAACAATACTCTCTGTGTTCTCAGGTGTCTCGCCCTGTTCAGGAACTCCAATTAATTGTAGATTGTTCTTCTTAATAGAGTCCCACATGCTTCTTAATGCTTCTTCATTTTTCTTCTTTCTTTTTTCTGATTTCTCCTCTTAGTTGCTGGAGTCAGTAGCTTTGTCTTCTGAATCATAAAGTCTATTTTCCATTTGTTCCATTCTGTTTTCTTGGCTTTGAATGGAAGTTTCTATGTCTTTGATTTTGATTTCCGAGTACTGATGTCCCATCAGATCAAACAGCTTACTTAATTTTTGGCTCTGCTGCATTTTGTATAAGGTCTAGGAGAGCTGTATATGTAATCCTTTTGCATTCGCCTACTGCTTCATCTAAGAAGTTCTGAGGTGGTTTCTTTTGGGGACCTTCTGATGACACGGGTGATTTCTGAGTTACCATTTTCTCTAGAGTTTGTTGCTTTTTGAGCTTCATGTCGGTCAATAGAGGCTGGCAGAGATTCCGTGAAGATGGACCACAGTTGTTTCTCTAAAAAACCAAGTGCCGTAGAGTTGGTTCCAACTCATGGCGACCCTAGAGTTGTTTCTCTGGGCCATCTTAAAATGAGAAGTAAAGAGTATTTGACAACTTCCAAAGTCAGTCAGGTTTTCAGGTCTTTCATATATACATCGCTCTTCCCAGCTGTCAAAATAAGCACCTCTGTATTGAATTTCAGAAGCTATAAACTAGCTCAAAATACAGAAAGGGTACTGGCCTGCTGGCCTCTGCTGTTGGGACCCAGCTGTAGGCGATACTGTGTAGAATTCTGCTTTTCTGCTGGAAAAGTGTCTCTTCCGGGTAGGCACTGACTCCCAGCTGAGAAATTAGGTCCAGCTGAGGCTTCTGTATGGATGATTCCATCTCCCAGCAAAATAAGATGGCATCCCAAACAAGCTTGCCACCTGGCCAGAAAGAAAGGTCAAGAGTGCCAAGATGCCCAGACTCCACAGCCTCTGCTGCTGGGCCCTAGCCTAAGGTGACACTGTGCAAATTACTGTCTCCCTTCTGGAAAAGTGCTCTTCCCCCAGCAGGCGCCACCTCCCAACCTAGAAATCAAGTCCGGCTGGGGCCTCCGCCTGGGCTTATCTGTTTCCCAGTGGATCAAGATGGCATCCTGGACAAAAGTATCTGTAAGGCTACCACATGGTGGAGGCAGAAAGATAGGCCAGAGGAGCCAAGGTGAATACAGTCCAAAGCCAGCCTCACAGAACATGGCAATTATGCTTGCCGATCCCACCAGCAGTGCGTCTGAGACCAGTGGCTAGTCAAGTCCCAGCTCTGCCCACCAGCCAAGACAGGGAGGAAAAAAAAAATCAAAATGGTGAGTTACCTTCGGTCTGTGCAAGCCTATGCTCACTGAGAGTGGGGTCAAATTAACAGCCCTACGTCACACCCCAGGGTTTAATAGGTGTCCAGAGGTTCCGTTTAATCATGATTTCAGGTCTTGGTTTCCAGAGGGATTTAGGGAGACATGTGTTTAGTCTGCCATCTTGACTCCACCCATCTATGATTTTCTTAATGTTCTGTTCTGGGTCATTCTTCTTTATGAGTTGACTTACCATGTTTTTGAGTGTTGGTTTAGTCTTTATTGAGAGTCTGGTATTACTCTTCTTGTCTGATAAATCCCATTCTTATTTTGCTTTGTGGCTACCTCTGATATCCCCCTTAGTGTTATAAGCTTAAACCTTACTTTAACTTCTGCGTATCTTTTTAATTTCCTGTCCATCTGAAAGGTTGCACCAACCATAATATTATCTTTGTTTTTAGTGTGGTAAGGTCATAGTTTTCATGTCATAATCACTGATTTGTTTCTCTTTTATTGATTGAGCTTGTTGATTTCCTTAAGTCTGTAGGATTCTGGATGCTGTGTCATGCATTGCTTCCATAAACACACACTTAATGTTTTTGTTTTTCTAATGAAAGAGCTTCTTTCAGAATTTCTTGCAATTTTTGTTCAGTTTTTACAAATACTTGAAGCTTCTGTTTATCTGCAAATATTTTAATTTTTCTGTCATATTTGAGAGACAATTTTGCAGGATACATAATTCTTCATTGGAAGTTTTCCTCCTTCAAGTTTTTGAATGTGTCATCTCTCTGCTTTCTTGCCAACATTGTTTCTGCTGAGTCAGTTGAAAGCCTACAGGAGTTCCCTCTGAATGTTAGCTTTGCTTTGAGCCTTACTGACTTCAAGAGCATCTGTTTATGTTTCACTTTATTAAGCTTGATTGTAATATGTCTCGGTGTCTTTTTTTGGTGTGTAGTCTATGTGGTGTTCAATACATATCTTGAATATCTATGTTCTGTTCTTTCATAATTTCAGGGAAGTTTTCAGTCAGCAACTTTACAGCAATGCTCTCTGTATTTTCATCTATCCCTCCTTGTTCAGGAACTCCAATTATTCATAAATTATTCCTCTTAATAGAGTCCCACATGTTTCTAAGTGTGTCGTCATTTTTCTTGTTTCTTTTCTTTGATTTCTCCTCATAAATGCTGGTGTCAGTTACTCTAGCCTCCAGATCACTAAGTCTCCCCTCAATTCTGCTCTTTTGTCCTTGGATTGAATTGTCTAATTCTGTAATTTTGTTATTGATCTTCTGGTTTTCAGATTGTTGATGTTCCATCAGTTCAAATAGCTTAATTTTTTCTTTCTGTTCTGCTGCATTTTGTTTAATCTCTAGGAAGGCTCTCTGTATAATTCTTTTATACTTGACCTCCAGTAGTTTCAGAACAGCTTCTTCATCTGGGAAGTTTTTTCATTCTTTGTCTTTGGATTTTTCTGGAGCAGAGTGGACTGTTTCTTTAAATGTTTAACTGTGGTCTGTTATCTGTGCGACATCTAGAACTGTTTGATTTATCTGGTGTTACCGCAACAGGAGCTGAGCCATAGTTCTAAGAGGGCAGTTGGTTACTGACTCCCTTGCCCTACTTAACTCCCTTGCCCTACTTATGGAGATACTGGGGGGCTGTCAGCTGACCCTATGATGTGGGTCCATGAAGGGTTGGGGAGAAGCTGATGGGCCTGTCAACAGTCAGATCACCAGACAAATGCAGAGGCCTCTCAACCATTTTAAATTGTACTTTACTTTTGAGTGGGGAGCTGTCCAACTGCTGTTGAGTGGGGAGCTATCCAGCTGTTGCTGAAAACAGTCAGGCCCTCAGGTGTGGCAGGCACTGCCTTCCAGCTGACAATGAAAGTACCTCATAGGTTGTCCCTGGACGCTTCTGTTCTCTAATACAATGAGTCAGTCGGAGCAGTGATCAGTGGCCACTGGCTTGTCCATAAGAAGTTAAGTTTAGTCCTTTACTGGTACCTAGTCAAATCTGAAAATACTATGAGAAGTCTTATGGCTCCCTGGATGTCCACTGCCCCATTAAAATATCATTCAAGGCCTTAGATCTCAGAGGGAATTTAAGTGACATGTGTTTACTCTTACATCTTATGATAGCTTCTTAAACAACACTAAATCAAAGACTGTTAAGATATTCTCATTTAAAAATGTAAAATAAATTTAGAACATGTATGGTTTGTGAGTGGTCATGATTTGCAAAGCCACATTTTATATTGCTCTCATAATTTCAAATTATTAGTCTTTTGCCCTGGTGAAAGATAAGCTAGGGAAAAATCTCTAAAATACTTGTCCCATCAATTAAAATCAGGAAAAAAATGCATGAATAAGGTATAGTTGCACAGCCAGTGATTACAATTTTTGTCAACAAGTTGTACATCTGTAAAAAGTTGAATTGGCAAAAGTTGTGTACCATATTTAAAACATCGGTGACCAAAAAATAAATAGCAGCTGAAGGTACTAATGTAAAACAAAACACTTCATGGGATTTGATTCTTTGGTTTGGGAGTTTAGCAGTACAGTTCCATGGGACATCCTAGTTAATTGACCTAGTAACCTATTTATTGCTTCTGTTCTGCCTTCTAATTCATTGCCTAGGAACTGTATCTTAAAATTTTGCAAGCAGTCACCCAAGGCATGACAACTGGTTCACTTGGAGAAACAGAGGAAGGACAGTCAAGAATAGAAATAGATATGGAATGTATGTCTAATTGTCTCCACAGACAATTATTCTCTTTTTCATGAGATGGGAAGAACTGGATGTTACCAGCTACCATTTCCAAACACTTTGAGCAAAGTTTCTATGGCAGAATCCTGATCAAAAAATGGAAAATCCATAAAAGAATTTTGAATTCTGATGAAATACAGAATTTCCAGAATCATGCAAGCTAAACGAACTCCTGACACTATCGCCCGGAGATAATATTTAAAACTTACACCAAAGGTTTAAAATGTTTTTAAAAACAAACAGTAGTTTATTGTAATTAGTAAAAACAAATGTCTGCTTTCAGCATTATGCCTTTTTAAGATCTGCCTACCTGGAATCAAAGTGAGAAAGTTAACTTGAAAAATTATACAGCAACCTTAGGGGCAGTGAGTTTATGTTAATTGAGGAGGAACAACTCGGAAAAGGATGGTGAGAATGAAGGCATAACTCAAAGTTGTAATCAATACACAGAATCTTACATACAGTAACAGTAGACTGATATGTTTTACTGTGTACATTCTGAACAAAAAAATTTAAGAATTATTACACGAACAGTTAATATTCAGCAAAGATGAGCTAAAGAGTTGTCAGAGAAAGCACACCTTTGCTAGCAGTTAAAGAAATGCATAATGCAATAACTCTGATGTCATTATATGAAGTCTGACAATTAAGTTCACAAACTCATCCTAGAAAAAGTGCTACATAGCTCATTGGTGAATATTACTAAGGTCACCATCAAAGTACTCCCTTTAGGAAGCTATGTACCAATGTCAGTGCCTAGTCCACCCTTCAAAGCAATTTTGGAACTCTTTTTTTGGAATAGCAATCAGAGCTATCATCGTATTATCTTTGATGTCCTAAATGTCATCAAAATGTCTTCCTTCCGATATTTCCTTTATCTTCAGGTAAACAAAAAAGTTATTGGGGCCCAGATGAGGTAAGTAGGGAAAGTGTTCCAATACAGTTATTTATTTACTGGTTAAAATCTCCTGCTCAGACAGTGCTATGTGAGTTGGTACATTGTCATGATGCAGGAACCATAAATTGTTGGTGAAAATTTAGGACATCTTCACCTAATTTTTTCAAATAGCCTTTTCAGCACTTCCAAATAGTAAACTTGGTTAACTGTTTGTCCAGTTGGTACAAGCTCATAATGAACAATCCCTCTGGTATCATAAAAGTTTAGCAAAATTGTTTTGACTCTCGATTTGGACTGACATGAACATTTTCGGTAATGGAGAATTAACTGATTTCCATTGGGCTCTTAGATACTTCGTTTAAGCATTGTATTGGTATACTCATGTTTCAGCACCAGTGATAACACAGCTCAAAACATTGTCTTGCTTCTCCAAAAGGACTTGGTATATTTTTATTCTCCTTTACTTTTGTTCGTATATGAGCTCCTTTGGGACCATTTTTGCACACACCTTTCTCATGCTAAAATTTTCAGTTAAGATTTTCCTATGAATGTTTATTTGATCTGCTATGCTTTTCATAATCAGCTGATGATTTTGAGACACAGTTAGGCAACTTTTTGCCATGTTTTTGTCAGTTCTGCTTGTTACTGGCAACCCTGACCTTTTGTCATCAGTGATGCTTTCTCTCCCCTCAGAAAAACATGTAATGCATTTGTACACTGCCCTTTTCTTCATAGCATTATCCCCGTAAACTTGGACTAACATGGCCCTGATTTCAATTCCACTCTTGCCAAGAATAACAAGAAAATTTAGTTTTTGTTCATTATTCTCGTTCAAGCTCTGACATTCATGCAATGGCACACAAAAACACACAATGATGATGAATACCACTCAACAAGACACTGTCGCATGTCGACATGAACTCAGATGGGAGACACTGATGTATCAAGGTAATGAAACCTGACAGATTTGTTTGTACAGTGTTGCCAATGTAAGCACATGGTGGTAAGTAGACAGACTTATTTGTTAGAACTTTCATATACTATCAACTAGCAAAAATGAATAATACTGCTAAATACCAAATGCGGATATGGCTTAACGAAAACACACTGTTGCTTCTATGCATTATTTCAATTTTGCTAGAAAGCAACCTGTCAATGAGTAACAAGTTATTCATATATTTTTTCCAGATTATTCATCTTTGGGGATATTGAGCTAGGGAAATTATTCCACAGTGAAATTAAAAAATATATATATTGATTTAAACAAGCCTTCATCATCATATTACTTATAATAGGGAAAACTGCAAACATCTCAAATAGAGATATGAATGAGCAACCTGTGGCATATTTACATGACAGACTTCTCTATAATCATTAAAAAGACAAGTTTATGAATTGTGCTTGCTCAGGGTTGTGTGGGCTTGCAATATTGATAAAAAGGCAGAGTCCTAATCAAAAATTGCATAGCTATTTCAACTAATAAAAATAAATACAGTTTGTATGCTATTGTTTATAACATAAAGAAACTGTAGATGCAATTTTTTTCTTTTTTTTATTATGACTGAGTGAAAGTGTACACTCCCATATAAATTTACATGTCCATCTATATGCAGCTTCCACTGCTCTCCCTGCCCGGTGACAGCACACTATTCCTCTCTGTTCCATACATGTCTCATCCTCCCAACAGTCTCCTTTCCCCTCCTCTCCACCCACTCCTAAGGTTCTATGCATCTATAGGATATAATTTTTAAAAATCAGGGTAGTAGTAAGTTTAGGACTGTAGAAGGCAACAGGAAATTCCTAAACATGTACTACTAATCAAACAAACAAACAAAAAAGCATTTATGTCCAAATGAAAACTATGCTCCTTAGCTACTAATTCTGTGAACTGTTCAGCAAAGAACTATAAAACTCAAACATGATTTTTGTACCCTTGTTGGAAAGAGTATATTATCTACCTTACAAAATTTTGATTTTTTATTATGAAAAAAAAGCCCAAGTTATAGTCCTTGGAAACCTGAAAAACAGCATGTAGGTAAGGATGGTAGAAAGTGATGGCTGAGGAAACACACACGGATTAAAGACATACTGTACTATAGAACCATACTCTGTAGCATTTGTGAAACTGAGACATTTTGTACAGTAGCGGTTCACTTCTCTCCCCTACAGAATATCCACTAGCTCTCCAGTCTTATTAATGCGTGGAGGCACGGTGTGTTGTTTATGATTATTTTTTTGTTACAGTTTTCATCCCTGCATACCTGATGAGCCTGTGTAGGTGATCAGCTTACATATACAGGGTTCTAACAACCTTTATGTTTCAAATAATTTTATTATATAAATTTACTTACACTAAGAGAATAAAATGCATAGTATAGTTCCTCTGACTGTCAAACATAAGCCAATAATGTACTACCAAGAGGAAGAGACAAAATTCAAATATAAGTGCCAATAAAGGGAAAGTATATTCAAGACTAAACAGTTAGTTAATCTCAGATGCTTTGCTCAGCATACGAACTGAATAACGAGAGTGAGAAATTATAGCCCAGACACATACCTTCTTGACTTTAAAACATATGCCGTATCCTTGTTTTGTTTGGATGACTTTTTCTTGTCTAAGTACATGTTCATCGTGAGTGCAATTCAGTGGTCTAGAGTTCTAACTCTTCACAATGCTATCCATAATTTGTTAGGGTTCACAATGTCAAGTGCCTTTGCATAGACAATAAAACACAGTTAAATATCTTTCAGGTATTCTCTGCTTTCAGGCATGATCCTTTTGATGTTAGCAATGATATCTTTTATTTCATATCCTGACCTGCTTACAGAAAGATTACAACCAAGACAATCCACAGGGCAGTTCTACTCTGTAACATATACAGTCACTATCATATAAAGTTGACTTAATGGCAATGAGTAGTTAATTTAAGGATCCTAAACTGTTGAAAGAAACTGACTCAGGAAGGCAGAATTTCAAGATGAACCCAAATGGCATATACCCTTTTATAATCTTTTCCTCTTGAGCATCAATTGGAGGACTGTGAATATGATGGGATAGTCTCTCCTGATTATGTTATACGGCACAGTTGGATTTAAGAAGAGTAAACACCCTAGTGGTATAGTGGTCAAATGCTATGGCTGCTAACCAAAAAGGTCAGCAGTTTGAATCTTCCAGGTATTTCTTGGAAACTCTGTGGGGCAGCTGTAACTTTCTCCTGTAGGGTCACTATGAGTTGGAATTAACTTAATGGCAGTGGGTTGGGTTTTATCTTCTGCTGGTCTGACATTGTTGCTGGCTTTGAAAACTAAGGGGTCAAGTTTCAAGGAATGTGAATGACCTCTGGGAGTTAACAGCGGCTATCAGCAAACACCCATCAAAAAAGCAGTCAGGTCAGTTCTACATTTATAAGGAACTGAATTCTCCTAATAATGTGTAAGATTCTGAAAGCTGATTTTTCCTGTAGACTTCCCAAACAAGATCTCAGATAAATAATTCTGCCTCATTACCAAGTAATCCAGACATGCCATACCATTCTGCTGATCTACAAAACTGTGAGGTAACAAATGGAGATATTTAAGCCTCTAAGTTTACAGTAATTTGGAAACTAGTATACTGATGATACAGATAGATAAGAATAGATATATAAATACATTAGATAAATGATAGACAATAGATCAAGTTTTCTTTTCTTTTTATTAATTTGTTGTTGAGAATATATGATGGAAAATACAACCAATTCAACTGACTTGACAAAAAAAGGAAAAGATAAGTTGTAGACTGGAAGAATATCTTCAGAATTGGTATACCTGACTAATAACCAAAATATATGTAAAATTTTGACAACTTAACAACAAAAAGACAACTAACCCAATTATAAAAGTAGCAAGAACTTGAATAGATATGTCATCTAAAAGGACATTCATAGAGCAGTCAAACACAAGAAAAGATGTTCAACATCTTTAGCCATCAGAGAGATGTGAATCAGATTTATAATAAGATGCCATTTCACTCCCACTAGGATGGCCAAAATAAAAAAAAATAATGAATAAAATAAAAACAGAGGAAAAAAAAAACATTGACAAGGATGTGGAAAAACTGCAGTGTTTATTTATTGTGGATGGGAATGTAAAATGGCACAGATGTTGAGGAAAACAGTTCAGCAGTTCCTCAAAACTACTAAACACAGAACTACCAAATGACCAGCAATTACACTCCTGGGTGTATTCGCAAAAGACCTGAAGGCATAATCAAGCAGAGGCTTGTAAACAAATGTAGTACTATTCACAATAGTTGAAAGGTGAAGCAACTTGAAGTTCATCAACATGTGAATGCATAAACAAAATAAGGTACATATATGCAATGGAAGCAGGACTCATACCTTACAACATATGAGGACTGCAAATTAAGATCATGAACTCATCCTAGAAAAACTGCTACATACCTCATTGCTGAATATCACCTTTTGACTGTAGTGATACTCAGCAATTACATATGCAGCACTTAGGACAATTAAGTCTAACAATTAATTGTCAGACCTCATATACAGAAACTAACTTAAAATGATCAAAGATCTACATAGAAAGCCAAAAATTAGAAAGCTCATATAAGAAGGAAATAGTATCAAGGCTAGAGGCCCTAATACATAGCATTAACAGGATAGAAACCATAACAACAACACACAGACTCTAGATGATAAGGTAGATAACTAGGGTCTTCTAAAACTTAAACATGTAGGCTCATCAAAGACTTTACCTAAAGAGTAAAAAGAGAACCTACAGACTGTCGGGGGGGTGGGGTGGGAGGGTGGGAATTGGCTATAATAAATCAAGTAAAGATTTTGTCTCTAAAATCTATAAGAAAATCCAGAACTTCTACAACAACAACAAAACTAATAATAATTCAAGTAAAAAAGGGGCAAAGAAAATGAACATTTCACCAAAGGAGACATTTTGGGGACCAACAGACTCTTGAGGAAATGCTTGAGTCAGTAGCCATCAGAAAAGTGCAAATCAAAACCACAAAGATGATGGATAGATAGATAGATAGAGAGATAAATAGAGAGATAGAGAGAGATAGATGACAGATAGATGATAGATAGATGGATAGATAGACGATAGATAGATAGAGATAGATAGATAGATGATAGATAGACATAGATAGATAGATGATAGATAGATAGATAGATGATAGATAGATAGATGATAGACAGAGAGACAGACAGACAGACAGACAGACAGATAGACAGATAGATAGATAGGAAAGAATAGAAGGAAGGAAGCAGAAAGGAAGGGAAGGAAGGAAGTAGGGGAGAAAAAGTACTTGTTTTCATTATAAAGTCCAGTACTAACTTGTAAACGTGGCAGAAGTTCCAGAGTTGGAAAATCATCATTGTACAAACTTCTTTGTAAAGACTGGCTGTAGCTAGGTCATCAACAGATACAGAATCTAGGAAAAATCTTGATGAAAGGCAAGGTATTTATATTGTTTTGTTTTCCTGTAGCTTTCTAGCTCCAAGGGAAAGTCAACTAATAAAACAGTAATCGCACAGTGGAGAAACCAGGCAACACCTTGATCATATGTTCTAGGTTAACATGAATTAGTGGGGTAGATGGACGTTGTGTGTCTCTACATGTGATGCCTTGAAACACAGAATCACGTATGTGGTATTTAAGTGTGGGAAGTTTAATCTGAATCTGTTCATGATAAAACATCTGACAAATCGCAAATGGGAACATCCAACCAAATAAATGGGTTGGAACTGTATTCTATAAAAATGTCCATGTCATAAAAGAAAAACAAATCTATGAAAACATTTCATACTAAAGGAGGCTAAAGAAACCTGACAACTAAATGCAAAACTTAATCCTAGACTGTATCCTGTACTGACAGGCAAAAAAGTTTTAAAGTGGGAAATGTCATGTTATGGTAGGTATTATGCAGGAGTTTTGTGTTTTTCTTTATGCATTTTTTTGTAAGAATTCAATTATTTACAAGTGAATAGTTAAACATTAAGGCAACTGCCATATTTCTGGTGCCTAGAATTGTGGTCTAACCTACTGGATGGTCCTGTTCCCTTCTTTGCCCTAAAATTTATACCACACATGGAAACTCAACTATAAAACCCTGAAACAGCATAAGTAGCAATTACCTGAAGTTACTGAAAAGTGAATAGAAGCAGCAGACTAGCACAGAATGCGCCGCGGCGACAAGCAAGGTTCTGCCCTCAAGGCTTTCCTAGATTTGGGCCGTATGCAGTCCCAAGCATTTCAGTCTAGGTGTTAAAACCCTCAACTGCCTGTGAATAACCAGAAAAGTGAAGTTGGTAAACTCGGAACTCTCATGAGATGAGGGAATCCCAGAAGGAAGGGGAAAATCCTGCTCTATGCCCACACGTCTATTGACCTTGTGTCATGGATCGAATTGTGTCCCCCTACAAATGTGTGTAGCCATGTGGCTGGGCCATGGCTCCCAGTATCTTGTGATTGTCCTCCATTTTGTGGTTTTCCTATGTTGTATGTTAAAAGATTAGGGTGGGGCTGTAGTGTCTTTATAAGATCACCTCCCTGCTCCACTGTAAAGGGAATTTTCATGGAATATGGCTTGCCACACCTTTAATCCTTTCATCCTACGAGAGATAAAAGGAAAGAAAAGCAAGCAGAGAATTGGGAGCCTCTTACCATCAAGTAAGCAGCACTGGAAGAAGAGCGCATGCTTCAGACCTGAGGTTCCTGCACCAAGATGCTCCCTGGACAAAGACTCATGCAATACCAGACTTTCCTCCAGAGCCGACAAGGGGGAAAGCCTTCCCCTGGAGTGGACACCCTGAACATGGACTTGCAGCCTACCAGACTATGTAAGAATAAACCTTCCTTTGTTAAAGCCATCCACTCTGTGGTATTTCTGCTACAGCAGCCCTAGCTGACTAAGACACCTTGTGATCATACTTGTATACCTGGAGACAGAAGATGTGAAAACTCTTACCATTCCCTTTGTATGTTTCAGCTTTGTAGTATGTGCACAGACGGAAGCAAGACAGGTCATACAATATCATCACTGAAGAGTCTGTCTCATGAAATACAGGGGGACACTATTGGTGCCAAATCTTATTTCAATATGGTATTTCATTCTGCATCATCAGGTCTATTACAGAAGTAGGTACATTAGAGCTTGTAATGAACTATCAACATACAAAGAAGAACATCTCAAAGGGAAACTTAATGCATATAACCCATAAAAATAAATAATAGGAATAATAAAAAAGCCCCCATAAATAAACTTTAAACTAGGAAAATATTACAGAAAAGATTGTATTTCCACTACCTAGAAATCTTTCATCAGAAATGTCTTTCTCTGCTGTAGTCGCTCAGCTTCAGGAGCACCCAATCCCAGCCAGACCTACTTCCTGGTACAGCTGAAGCATCTACACCTTACCTGATGCACAAAGCAGTACAAACCCTCAAAACCACGCCTAATGAAACTATAAGTCAGGGAATGGTGATCTGTGCAAGTGCATTTTCTTAAAATAAAGAATCAAAACTCTGAAAATGTCAACTATTGCTCATGATCTGAGAGGAGCACATTGAAACAGTAGTGTGATACTACTCAGTGACATGACAAATCTTAACAGCATGCCAATACACACACAAACCAAGAAGTCATATTGGTTTCAGTGTCTAAAGATTATTCATTTTCTTTGAATCTTTTTTCTACATGTTTATATTAATATATAACAAGTAGGTCATCCAGGAGTCAGGGTTAAGATGGCATAGTAACCAGACATTTTCTGTGATCCCTCTTACAACAAATATGTGGTAAAAACAAATGACTCAAGTATATATGTGACATTATAGGGGCTCTGAACACAAAGAGTTGATTGAAGAATCATAATGAGCAACAGGGAAGGGAGAAAAGGTAAAGAAACACCAAGTAGTGGTCAAACCTGATGCAGTGGGGATCACCACATAGCAGACAGATTGGCCGGAGTGAACATGGTGAGGCAAGCAGTGGCACTTGGAATGTGATTCCTGCATCAGTAGAGACCAAGTGGCAGAGAGTCCACTCATGCCTCCAGAATCAGTGAAAAATAGTAGTCATCTGATAAAAGTTAAGTAATTGTGTTTTACCTACTACAAAGATTAGATAAAAAATTTGCCTTCAGCATAAATCTTTCTCCCTTTTATGTGACTTCCTTGCTCTGCTCGGCACTGTGCCCAAATTTGCTTCAGAGACTCATGTGTCTCCTGAGCCTGAAGCAGGACCCCTTAAGGCCCAGAATCATTCTCCCTGCTTTGGAGAGGAAATAAATAAGCAAACAGGAAAAGAAATAATCTGCCAGTTCCTGTCACCCAAGAACTCCGGGAAGAAACAGTTCTTTGGCCTAGGCACAGGCGTGAGGGGTCCGTGGATGTCGAATGCCTTTCACCTCTGTTTGTACTTGTGTAGGCTCGTTGCAACAGCACAGGTTTTCATTAGCACAGTACAAAGTATATACCTGAACACTAATTTTTATTATGTCAGCAAGATGGTGGAAAGGCGCGTTCTTGAAATTTGACACTGCTCTGATGATCAAGCAGGATCCATCACCTATCCGCACCACTCAGCCACCCATGACAGAGGTCCAAGAATAGGTGGTGCTTCCCATTCACTACAGACAACTGCATCGGGTAACCATAGTCAGACTACAAAAACTACAAACCTAAGTCCTCCAAGGAACAGGGATGTTTTCTTCCCTCTCAGGGGCGGGTGGCAGCCCTCACTTGATCAGAAGTTACCACCAGATATCTGTACTTACATCAATCACCCCTATCCATCTAGGAAGGTAGGAGAGCCTGTACCACACACTTGGTGATTGAATATCTGAATACAAGAGCTGAATACATATAAGAAAAGAAACTTAGTCTTGGCCTCGCATATTTAGCAACACTTCTAACCAACTGACAACAGGACATTAGAGCCTCAAAGTTGTCAATAATCAAACTAGTTCAATCAACCGGACTATTCAAGCATTTCTAAACATAACAAAACAAGAAACTGGAACATACTAAAGAAACAAAATAAATAAGCACAAAACTTACTGATGACTTGGAGATAACAGTCATTATCAAATCACATAACAAAGCAGATCATGACGGCTTCAGAAAACTCATAAAACAAGGAATCAAGAACTCTTCTAGATGAAGAAAATGTCCTAGAAATGTCAGATGTAGAATAAAAAAGATTAAAATACAAGATGCTTCTACAGGTCAGGAAGGAGATTTGGCAAAATTCAACAGACCATAACAAATTGAACAGGTGGCAAGAAGCCATGGAGAGATGGCAAACAGAAATGCAGAAAGTTAATAATAAAATTTCAGAATTTTACAACTTAGTAGTAAAAGGAGGAGAATTGAAGCAATTGAAGTCCAAATTAGTGATTCTGAATATAAAGCACTTGACACCAACATATGTGAGGAAATATCAGATAGAAGAGTTTTAAAAAATGAAGAAATCCTAGGAACTATGTGAGATTCTATCAAGAGAAATAATCTACAAGTGATTGGAGTGGCAGAAAAAAGGGAGAATAACAAAAAAATACAGAGAGAATTGTTGACATAAAACTTTCCTGAGATTACAAAAGATGAGAAGATACATATCCATGATGTTTATTGGACACTATACAGGTAGTTACCATAAGAAAGTAAAAAGACATATTATAATAAAGCTTGCTAAATCCCCAAATAGAGAATTTTAACTGCAGCTTGGAATAGATGAAAAATAATTTACAAACGAGAGTCAACAAGACTAAGCTCAAATTACAAACCAGAAACCGTGGAGAAAGGAAGGCAATGGGATGACATAAAGCTCAAAGGAAAAAAAAATGCCAGCCAAGAAATATATGTCCAGTAAAAGTGACTCTCAAATATGATTATGAATCTAGGACACTTCTGGATAAATAGAAATACAGGGAATTTACAAAAAACAAACCATAATTATCACAAATACTACAGGGACTCATTCAGGTATAAAATAAATAACATCAGATAACAACCCAAGGTTAGAATGCAGGACACAGCAATCAGATATCAACTCAAACAGGGAAATCACAAACACAAAGGCAAAACACTGAAAACAGGGAAACAGATATGCCATTATGTAAAAGAGGAAATTATAACACAAAAAGGGTGAAAAACACAGTCATAGGCCTTTAATATGGAGAGGAAGTGAAAGCAATACAAAAAAATAAAAAACTGGTGTAAGGTAGAAAAATAAAGGTAAATGTTGAAGTAACTACAAAGGAAATTAACAATCCTACACATCAGTTGTTTTTTAAAAAGAATAACATGAAGTCTGAGCAATTAAAAAAAAAGAAGAAAGATAAAAAAAAGTATAAAACAACTCATCACATAAAATTAAATGGAAAAAGAAACAGCCAACAACACACACAAGACAGCATCAAAATGACAGCACTAAACTCACACCCATCAGTACTTATGCTGAATGTTTATGGGTTAAAAGACAAAGGCAGAATGGATGAAGACACATGATCTATCTATATGATGTCTGCAAAAGACACACAGTAGACCTGAAAACACAAACACAAAAGGAAACTCAAAGGATTGAAAAAGTATATGGTAAGCATATAACATTCAAAGAAGAGTAGGAATGGCAATATTAATTTCTGATATAATATACCTTTAAGTAAAATATACAATGAATAAGGAAGGACATTATATAATCTTTAAAGAGCAAACACAAGAAGAGGATACAACCATGTGAAATATTTCCTCACCCAAAGATGTGGCTCCAAACTACATTAAAAAAACTTTAACAACAATGAAACGAGAAATAGATACCTTTAAAATAATAGTAGGACATCTCGACACACCACTACTGGAAAAGTACAGAACATTCAGAAAGAAGCTCAACAAAGACACAAAAGAACTAAATGCCACAATCAACCAACACGACCTCATAGACATATACAGAACATTCCACCCAACAGCAGCCAACTACATACTTTCGTTTCTAAAGCACGTGAAACATTCTTCAGAGTAGAGCACATATTAGGACATAAACAAGCCTTAACAAAACCTAAAACAGCAAAATATCACAAAGCATCTTTTCAGATCATAAAGCCATAGAAGTATAAATCAATAACAGACACAGAAGAAAAAAAATCAAAATTGGAAATAAAACAACACCTTGCTTGAAAACTACTGGGATATAGAAGATATTGAGGATGGAATAAAGAAATTCAAAGAATCAAATGAGAACAAAAATGTATCCTATAAAGAACTTTGGGATACAGCAAAGACAGAGCTCAGAGGTCAATTTATCTGGATGCAAACACCCAAAAAGGAAGAAAGGACCCAAAACACAGAAGTAACCATACAACTCAAACAGTTAGAGAGAAGCAAAAGAACAACTCAGGCACCAGAAGAAAGCAAATAATAAATATTAGAACAGCACTAAATGAATTAAAGAACAGGAAAATGATAGAATTAACAAGACCAAAAGCTAGTTCTTTTGGAAGATTAAAAAAAAAATCCTTAAGCCATTGGCCAAACTGACAAAAGAAACAAATGGAGTGGAAGCAAATAAACCGAATAAGAAATGAGATGGGAGATATCACAACAGCCTTCAATGGCATTTAAAATATCATAACAGAATGCTATGAACAATTGTACTCTTAACGAATATGAAAATCTAGAAAAAATGGACGAATTTCTAGAAACATACTACCTACCTAAGCTCACACACAGAAAAAATAAATAAACCTATAACAAAAGAAGAGATTGAAAAGGTAGTTTACCCTCTCCCTGCCAAAAAAAAGTGCTAGCACTCATGGCTTCACTGGAGAACTTTACTAAACTTTTGGAGAAAGTTAATACCACTAATACTAAAGATATTTCAGAACATAGAGAAGGGCAGAATACTCCTAAACTCAATGTATGAAGCCAACATAATCCTGATACCATAACCTGGTAAAAAGATCACAAAAAAGGAAAATTACAACCTGTATCTGTTATGAAATTAGAAGAAAAAATTCTCAACAAAATTCTAACCAGTAGAATTCCACAACATATCTTAAAAACAGTTCACTATGATCAACGTAAGCAGGGAAGATTCAACATTAGAAAATCAATCAACGTAATCCATCACATAAATAAAAGGCAAGAATCACACAATTTTATTAATTCAGAAAAGGAATTTGACAAAATTCAACACCCATTGATATTAAAAACTCTCAGCAAAATAGGAATAGAAGGGAAATTCCTCAACATAAAAAGGACATTTTTCCAAAGCTAACAGCTGATGCCATCCAAAATGTAGAGTCTAATAACATCTCCCAGATGAGAATGGTCTTTGTCACTACTTTTATTCAACATTGTGTTAGAGATTCGAGCCATGGCAGCTGGGCTAGAAAAAGATACAAAGGGCACCCAAACTGGAGAGGAAAAAAACAAAATTATACAATGTTATACACAGGAAACTCTAAAGAATGCACACAAAAACTACTGGAGCTAATGCAAGAGTTCACCAAAGAATTAGGATACGTGATAAGTATTAAAAAGTTAGTTGCATTCCTCTACATTAACAAATAGAAAAAACATCAATGAGAAAATTGTTGCATGAATACCATTTACAATAACCCACAAGAAGATAAAAAACTTAGGAATAAACCTAACCAGAAACATAAAAGACATACACAAAGAATACTGCAAGACACTCCTACAAGAAAATAAAAAAGACCTACATAAGAGGAGAAACATATCTTGATCATGGATAAGAACACTCAACATTGTGAAAATACCTATACTTCTCAAAGTGAAATACAGAACCAATGCAATCACAATGCAAATTCCAATGGCATTTTTTGATGAGATGGAGAAACAAATCATCAACTTTATATGGAAACAGAAGAGCTCCCAGATAATTAAAGAAGCATTGCTGAGGAAGAACAAAGTAAGAAAGACGTGTTATTCTACTTGATTTTAGAACGAACGACATTCCCATCATAGTCAAAACAGCCTGGTATTGGTACAACAACAAATACATAGATCAATGGAGCACAGTTGAGAATCCAGACATAAAATCATCCAATGAGCAGCTGATATTTGACGATGGTCCCAAATCTGTTAAATGGGGACAAGACAGTCTCTTTAACAAATGGCATAGTATAACTGCATATCCCTGTACAAAAAATGAAAGAAGACCCATGTCTCTCACCAAGCAGCAAAACTCACATGAGCTCAAAATGAATCAAAGACCTAAATATAACACCTAAAATTAAAAAGATGATGTAAGTACAAATGGAGACAATGCTGAGAGCTGTAACATAGCATAAACAGAACACAAAACACTGCTAACAATTCACAGACACCACAAGAAAAAATAAATAACTGAGAACTCCTAAAAATCAAATACTTATACTCATCGAAAGACTTCAACAAAAGATTAACAAGAAAACATAAAGACTGGGGAAAATTTTTTAGATATGACAAATCTGATCAGCATCTAAGCTCTAATATCTATAAGATACTGCAAAACCTTAACAACAAATAGACAAATAACCCAATTAAAAAATGTGTAAAGCATATGAACAGAAATTTCAGCAAAGAAAACTTACAGGCAGCTAATAGATATCTGAAGAAATGCTTAAGATTATTAGCAATTAGAGAAACACAAATTAAAACTGCAATGAGTTGCTATCATATCCCATTAAGACTGCAATTAATACAAAAACCACAAGATAATAAATGTTGGAGAGGCTGTGGAGAGACTCGAACACTTAAACACTGCTAGAGAGAATGTAAAAAGATACAACTTTTAAAACAGAGTTGGCACTTTCCTGAAAAGCTGGAAATAGAAATACCGTATGATTCAACAATCCCACTCTTTGGATTACATCATAAAGAAGTAAGAATTGTCACATGAATAAATTTATGCACAACAATGTTCACTGAAGCACTGTCCACAATAGCAAAAAGATGTAATCAATCTTTGTGCCCATCAACAGGTGAATGGATAAACTATGGTATTTTCATACAATGAACTACCATACAACGAAAAAGAACAACAGTAAATTTGGGAAACATGCCATAACACGGAGGAATCTGGAAGGCATTAGTCAACCACAAAAAGACAAGAATTATGTAAGATCACTATTATAAGAACTCAAGAAAAGATTTAAACACAAAACCATACAGTCTTTGATAGTTATGAGGGTGAAGAGGGTGGGAGAGGGTTATTCACTAACTAGATAGTACACAAGAACTATTTTAGATGAAAAGAAAGACAACACACAATACAGGAGATGTTAATATCATTGGACTAAAACAAAAAGTTGGAATTTTCTTGAAAACGACTTGTCATGAATTGAATTGTGCTCTCTAAAAATCATGTATTAATTTGGTTGGGCCATGATTTTCCAATATTGTGTGATTTTTCCCATATGTTCTATGTTTCCGTGATATTAAAGAGGGAGAATGGGTGGCTGCTACACATTAGTGAGGTGGGACTCAATCTACATGCTGGCTTGTATGGAGTTAATCTCCTGAAATATAAAAAATAGAAGTGAACAGAGACAGGGAGATCTTGTACCACCAGGAAAGAAGCACTGGCAGCAGAGCATATCTTTTGGACTCAGTGTCCCTGACCTCAGAATCTCCCAGGCTGGGAAAAGACTGAAAATGACCTTCCTCTAGAGCCAATGGAGAAAGCCTTCCCTTGGAGTTGATGCCCTGAATTTGGACTTTTAGCTTACTTTGATGTGAGGATATAAATTTCTCCTTGTTAAAGCCATCCACTCACGGTATTTTCTGTTATAGCACCATTTGATGCCAAACACTTGGAGAGACAGAATATTGGGAGTAGGGGTCTGAGGACAGCAGTTTCAGGAGACATCTAGGTCAGTTGGCATAGAAAAGCTTGTTAAGAAAGTGGTCTGCAACCCACTTTGGTGAGTGGTATGTGGGCTCTTAGAAGCTAGCATTCAGCTGTCTAAAAAGCATCAATTTGTCACAATCTACCGGAACAAAGGGGAATAAAGATCATCAAAGACATGAGGAAAATGTGAGCCAAAGAGAGAGAAAGAGCCATGTGAACCAGAGCCTACACCAGCATGATACAGGATGACCTAGATGCCTAGCTACCACCAAGAGTTCCTGTCAGGGAACAAAGAATCCCTGATGGAGCAGGGAATCCTTGCTCTCTAGAAATGTGGGATGCAAAAGTCAGAACCCCAGTGAAAAGACCAGGCTTGATGCTCTGACAGACTAGAGGTCCCTGGAAGACATGCACTCTGGACTTTCAGTTAGCCCAGAACTGAAACCATTCCTGAGATGAACTCTTCTGACAAAGATCGAATTGGTCTATAAAACACAAAATGATGCTAGTTAAGATTGTGCTTCTTGGCTTAAGTAAATACAGGAGAGTAGCTGGGCAGCTCCTGTCTGGAGGCAAGATGAGAAGACATCTTGGAGTTGGCTGAATGGACACAGAAAATACAGGGTAAAGAGGACGAATGTATTGTCACAGTATGGGGAGAGCAACTAAGATCACTTAACAGTGTGTACTCTTACTATAGGAGAGTAGAGAGGGTGGAGAAGAGGGGACAGGAGATTGTTAAGAGGATCTGACATGTATAGAACAGAATGGAGGAGTATGCTGTCACCAGGCAAGGAGAGCAGTAGGAGCTACACATAGGCAGGCATGAGAATTTAAACTGGATTGTACACTTTCACTCAGTCACAATAAGTAAATAATATATATATACATATATAAAAGAAATTGACTTAAATTGTGAACTTTCACTTGAAGCCCATCTTTTTTTTTTTTTTTTTTTTTTTTTTAAAGATACTACTATTAAGCAATGTTGTCATTCATTAATATACCAAGAAATTCACTGGTCAATGAGTATATTCGTATTTTTAAAAATATTTTATTGTGTTTTAAGTGAAAGTTTACAATTCAAATCAATTTGCCGTATAAAACTCCATGCCCACACTGCTACTCAACTCTAGCTGGTTTCTCCACCCTCTGACAGCCCACGCCTACTTTCCATACTGTGTTTCTTGTATCCAGTCAACCAACTCCTGTCTCCTTCCATCTTCTCATCTTGTCTCTGGCTAAGAGCTGCTCAGACAGCCTCATGTATATATGTAAGCAAAGAAGGACATTCTTCAACAGTGGCAGTTTATATCTTATAGTCCATTCTAAACTTTGTCTGAAGAGTTGGCTTCAATTCAGCCTCTAATAATACAGTCTGAGAGCCATGTCATCAGGCGACCCTCTGGTCTAATAGACCATCAAGTGTGGTCTTTTAATAGAATTCTATCTCTGCATACAAACTTTTCTCCTGCTATATCAGGGACTTTACCTTGTTTTTCCTGTCAGGGCAGACATTGGTGGTGGCTAGGCACAATTTAGTTCTTCTGGTCTCATGCTCATGTAGTCTCTGGATCATACAACACCTTCTGTCTCCTGGGCTCATATTTTTCTCATGTCTTTGATGTCATTCATTCTCCTTCTACTCCAGGTAGAAGCAATGCTGTCATTGATTAATATACCAAGAAATTCACTGGTCAATGTGAATTGAAATAATATGGAAAAGCAACTTCGTGCAGCTCCCAACAGCAAACAGAGCACCTGGTAAACAGGGAAACACACTCTTCCATATCTCATGCTGCTGTGCTTTATACCATCTTCACCCCTCCTGGCAGGCTGTGTTGAATGGCATTGTTTAGAGAGATACTAGCCTGCTGCCAGCCTGGGTCCACCTTGCCTCCAGCTGGTTCCTGCCAAACCAATTTTTTTCATTTCTTCCTTTTCTTTCTGCCTGCCTTTTAGTCCTGTACCTCACCTGTAGCTCTTCCACCAAGATATGCTACACAGCATCACCTGTAGATACACTGGCCCACTGTCAGTGCAGGTCCTCCCTGTCTGTATCTGCTAGCCCCAGCTTCAAAATTTTTTCCCATTTACTCTTTTTCTTCCTCCCACTAACCTAGCCTATACCTTGTCTCTAACATTTCCTTTATGACCATGCCACAGCACCTTCACTACAGAGACACAGGCCTGCTACCAGCCAGGGACTGCCCCTCTTCTACCTAATAGCTCTGACTATGCCGGGTTTTTTTACATTATCATTATTTTCCTTTTCTTTCTCATTCCCAACTAAACCACATGTCACCTCTACCCCTTCTTCCTAGACCATTCTAAGCTGTCTTGGCTAGAGAGACATTCTTCTACCACTAGCCCAGGTCCAGCCTGTACCTAGCTGTTGTTCCTGTTATGCTGTTCCCCTCCTTCTTTCTTTTTTTTCTTTCTCCCTTCCACTTAGTGTCATATTTGACCTCTACTCCTTCCCACCTATGTGTGCTATACTATCTTGCTACAGATATTCATACCCACCACTAGCTTGGGTGTGCCTACCCTGACTCATTGGCTTCTGACATGCTACTACTCTCTATTTCCTCATTTTCTTTCTCTATCTCACTTAGCCTCATATCCAACTCTATAAATTTCTACTGAGCCATACTGAGCTGCTTTGGCTAGAGAGGCATCAGTCCATCACCCGGAACCTACCCTGCCACCTCCCAAAACCATCCGTTTTTCCTTTGTTTTCTTATTTCTACCTTTTCTTTCTTTTTTTTTTTTTACCTTTAACTTGCCTTGTACACCAAATCTAACCTCCTAGGTAAGTCTCACGATACCACAGCAAATAAGTAGTTACCAGGCTGTCACTGACCATGATCCCACCCTCCTCCAGCCTGCCAGGCCCGGCCATATCGTTTTCTTTTATTTGATTTGATTTAACCATCTTGTTCCTTTCCTTTTCACCTAGCCCCATAAGATACCTTCTCTCTTTTCTGCCAGACCACACTGTACTGCTAAAGCTGAAGATCCACTGGCTTATCACTTTCTACCTCCCGTGTAGCCCCATATACTATATCTCTTTCTTCCTGTCAGCCCTCAGGCCCATCCTGCCTTCACTCATTCGCTACAATACTTTCTATCATTTTTTTTTGTGTGTGTGTATTTTTCCCACTACCTAGCTCAGTACAGCAACCCCACTTCTCAATAACCCTTGCTGTGCCACCACAGTTAGAGTGTCCCTGGCTTAAAATCTGCACCATCCTTCTCCTCCTGTCACTTGACAAGCTACTGAATGTAGTAAAACAAGCCTGTATCACTGCTAGTGTGGCACTGCTTCCTATTTGATGAGGAGCTGTAAAAACCCCAACATTGTTAGACCAACAGCAAGGGGCAGACAATACCCACCTAATCCACTCATAGCCTCTTCAGCAAAGCAGTATGTGGTGAAGTGAGATCAGATGCTTGTCTCTACCCTGCCCACAAGGATGTTTGTGTCCATGGATGAACTAGCAGCAAAGCACTCCTAGCCCATACCCACGAGAGATCCAAAAAAACACAAAGAAGCAGGATGAAAACAATTAATGTACCATCAATCAATAATAAGGAAAAAAATTACCTTAAAATCTTGGCACTGCAGACAATATGAAAACACATATAACAGTAGGACAACATGGCTCCTTCAAGTGACCATAATAAAGAATTAGATGATTTTCTGGGGAAGAAAAGGCAGTAAAACTACATGAGATGCAATTCAAGACTAATACTTAGAATTCTCCACAAGATTAGGAAAAAGATCAAGGGAAAGACAAAATCATGAAAACAGACAAAACTAAGGAAAAGAGCCCCAATCATAGAAGATACAGACATAATAGAATAACTTAGGGAAGTAATTTTTAAAAAATACCCAAATAAATTGACTATTGGATATTACACAAAAACAGAAACTACAAATCCAGAAGACAAAAATCAGAAGTGAACAACTCATTAGAAGGTTTGGGGAGCAAATTTAAAATGATGGAAGATAGAAGATGAATTCAACAAGAAAGCTGACAAATCCATAGATAGCATTCCATTTGAAGAAAAATCAGAGAAAAGAAGGAAAAAAATGAAGAAAACTTAAGCATTTGATGGCACAAAATCAAGAGCAAAAATTTGTGTGTGATCAGAGTTCCAGAATGGTGGAAGAAAATGCAAGGCATAGACAAAATTGTTTAAGATCTCTTGGCAGAGAAGGTTTCAAATATAATGGAAGATGGAAAGGTCACTGTCCAAGTAACTCTACAACCCCATGTAGGAACATATCCCAAAAGAGAGTCACTAACACACATCATGATCATACTTGCCAAAACCAAAGACAAAGAGAGAATCCTGAGAGCAGCAAGAGAAAGACAAAAGGTCACTTACAAAGGGGAAACAATAAGTGTGAATTCTGATTACTTGGGGGGAACTATGCATGCAAAACAATAGGATGACATATATAAAACCTTGACAGAAAAAAAGAGAATCAAAAACCTGCCGAGCAAGAGCAATACACCCTGTAAAACTCATGGTCAAGTATAATGGCAAATTAGGACATTTCCAGATAAATACAATTTAAAGGGTTTTGTAAAAACCAAACCATGCTTACAAGTAATATTAAAGGGAGCCCTTTGGTTAGAGAACTAATGTCAGGCAACAGAGTCTGGGACACAGGACAGCATCAGCCAAACACTAACCTTGATTTTAAAATAAGACTGCCTGGAGATATACCTGCTGAATAGCCTGGCAGCATCTCTTCCAGCTTTTACTGACCCATATCATATGGGTTGGGTGGCAGCACCCCAGTGACTCCATGAGTAGGGTGCCATCCATGCAAGCCAGGAGAGGAGCATGCCACCCCAGAGAATCCACTGGAGCCAGTCACTAGAGTACACAGAAGTGGCTAGAGACCAACTTTCTTCTCAGAACTACAGCTGGCTCAGCTCCTGTTGAGGTAACACCAGAGAAACAGCCTCTAGATGGCCCAAAGGCAACAGACCATCACTGGCCACTTAAAGAAACAGTCCACCATGATTCTGGAAAACTCCCAAAATGAAGAACCAAAAAACTTCCCAGATGAAAAAGCCTTTCTCAAACTATCAGAAATCAAGCACAAAAGAATTATATATAGAGCCCTCCTAGAGGTTAAACAAAATGCACCAGAGTAAAATTAAAAAAATTAAGCAAGCTTTTGAGCTGGTGGAACATCAATGATCTGAAATGAAACAGATCAATAGTAAAATTACAGAATTAGAAAATTCAACCCAAAGCCAAAAAGGCACAACTGAGGGGATGAAAGTCGGATTTAGTGACCTTGAGGATAGAGCAATTGGCACCAGCATTTATGAGGAGAAATCAGAGAAAAGAAATAATAAAAATGAAGAAGCATTCAGAAACATGTGGGACTCTATTAAGAGGAATAATCTGTGATTAACTGAAGTTTCTGAACATGGAGGGATAGCTGAAAACACAGAGAGTGGTGTTGTTGAGTTGCTGACAGAAAATGTCCCTGAAATTATTAAAGAAGAGACCAGAGATATCCAAGATGTGTATCCAGTGCCACAAAAACTAGACCCAAAAGAAAGACATTAAGACATAATCAAGCTTAATAAAATGAATCATAAACAGATGCTCTGAAAAACAGTGAGGCTTAAAGCAAAGCTAATGCTCAGAGGGAAAGCTTGTAGGCTTTTTTCTGACTTCTCGGCAGAAACGATGTTGACAAGGAGTCAGTGGGCTGACATATTCAAAGCCTTGAAGGAGAAAAGCTTCCATCTAAGAATTACATATCCTGCAAAGCTGTCTGTCAGATATGAAGATGAAATTAAGACATTTGTAGATAAATGAAACCTTAGAAACTTTCAAAAACCAGATCCAAAACTACAAGAAATACTATAAGAAGCTCTTTGCTCAGAAAAAACAGAACCATTAAATATATTTAAGGAGGCAATGCAGGACACAGCATGCAGAAGCATACTCATTTAGGGAAATCACAAAACTCAAAGCTGCAATATTAAAAGAAAAGAACCAATGACAGTGTCACAAAAAATGTGACACCATCACACTAAAAAGGGATATACTACAGTAGCAACAGTCCTTTCAGATGGAGAGGAAGTTATAAAAATACACAGAAGTTAAAATTGGGTTTAAACTTAGAATGCTAAGGGGGATCATAAGGATAGCCACAAAGCACAATAACAGTGCAGCATAATGTAATACATAAGTCTCAACAAACACAAAACCAACACTGAAAAAGATGAAGTGAGTCCACGAAGAAGAACAACCCAGAACAGAATATTAAGAGCAACATAGAAAATGGCAACACAAAAATAAATACATCAAAACAACAGAACTAAACACATACCTGTCAATAATTACATTGAATGTAAATGGAATGAACATTCCAATGATAAGACAATGAGTAATACCCTGGATCAAAAGACACAATCCATCCATACATTACTTACAAGAAACACATCTTAGACTTAAAGACAGAAACAAACCAAAAATTAAAGGATGGAATAACATGTACCAAGCTAACCACACACAAAGAAGGTGTGTCAATACTAATCTCAGATGAAACAGATTTTAATGTAAAATACACCATCATGGACAAGCAAGGATGGTCACTATTCACTGCTGAAAAGTTCAATACAAGAGTAGGACTTAATAATATTAAATATTTATGTACCCAATAACAGAGCATCTAAATACATCAAACAAACACTGACTACATCAAAAAATGATATAGATCATTCCACAATAACAGTCAGAGACTTCAACACTCCACTTTCAGTAATGGAAACATAATTCAGAAAAAACCTCAGTGAAGACATGTAAGATCTTATGGAGGCAATTAACCAAGAAGACCCCATCAACATGTCCAGAACTTTTTATCTGTCAACGGATAAGAATACTTTCTTCTCCAATAGATATGGAACATTCGTGAGAATAGACCATGCATTAAGAACTAAAGCAAATCTCAACAAAATCCAAACCACTGATTCACGGCAAAGCATCTTCTCAGACCACAAAGCCATGAAAGTTGAAATCAATAGCAGAAAAAACATAGATAGAAATTTGAACTCCTGGAAACTGAAAACCACCTTGCTCAAAAAGCCATGGGTTAAAGAAGAAATCAAGGCGAAATAAAGAAATGAAACTCGTCCTACCACAACCCATCAAATACAGTAAAAGCAGTGCTCAGAGGTCCATTTATCTCTATAAATGCATGCATCCAGAAGGAAGAAAGGGCACAAACCAAAGAACTAACCCTACACCTTGAATAAGCAGAAAGAGAGCAACAGAGGAACACCTCAAGCACCAGAAGAAAACAGATAATAAAGATTAGAAAAGATATATTGTTAGAAGATGGCAGAGTAAACAGACGTCTCCTCATCTCCCTCTGAGAACTAAGGCCTGGATGATATTTTTTATGGAGCATTGAATACCTGAGAAGCCTTGGGACCTAACATATTTGACTGGGCAACAGTACCAGACTAAGCTTCTCCTCTCAAAAACAATCCAGCGACAGTATAACCTCTGCTTCTGCTTCTGCTCTGTAACAGAGAACTGCAGCTTCTGCAAACGGCCAGTAACGGTAACGTACTTTCATTATACGCAGGCAGGTGAAGTCTGCTGTTCCCCACTACCTGTTCAGGCCAGCCTGTTGGACAGCTTCCAGCTTCCAATTCAGCACCTGGACAGCTCCCTGCTTAGAAGTGCACTTTACTTTTACTTTTAAGGTTTACTTTTTTAAGGCTGAGAGGCTTATATTTTCTCTCTGGAAATCTCTGTATTGAAAAACCTCTCACATTTTAAGATTGGCTGACAGCCCCCAGTTTCTCCATAAACAGATCAGCCTCTTTGTTACTCAATAAGCAAAGTCTTCCACACTTGAGAGTCCACCTGGGGCAAATCACTACAGTATCATAGTCAGCTGGTGACCAACAATTCTCTTAGATCCATTATCGGAGAAATCAAATAACATCTAGATGGCACACAGGCAACAGACCATAATTAGTAATTTAAAGAAACAGTCTTCAAATGCTCCAGAAAATTCCCTAAATAAAGATTCAAAAAATTTCCCAGATGAAGAAGCCTTTCTGAATCTAACAGAGATTGAATACAAAAAAATTTATATATAAAACCCTCCTAGAAATTAAACAACATGCAATAGACCAAAATGAAAAATTTGGTAAACTATTTGATATTCTAGAACATCAACAACATGAAATATATCAGATTAATAACAAAATTACAGAATTGGATAACTCTATCCAAAGCCAAAAGAGTAGGATTGAACAGATGGAAGTTAGAATCAGTGACCTAGAAGACAAAGTAACTAATGCCAACATTTATGAGGTAAAATCAGAGAAAAGAAATAAGAAAAATGAATAAACATTAAGAAACATATGGGACTCCATGAAGAGGAATAGTTTACATTTAATTGGAGTTCCTCAACAAGGGCGGATTAATAACAACAGAGTATTGCTGTAGAGATGCTGACAGAAAACTTTCCTGAGATTATGAACAAAGAAAATATAGATATCCAAGATGTTTATCGAACACTGCAAAAGTTAGATCCAAAAAGAGGAACACCAAGGCATATTATAATTATGCTTAATAAGCTAAAACACAAAGAGATGTGTCTGAAGACAGCAAGGCTCAAATTAAAAGTAACATTCCCAGGGAAAACGTGTAGACTTTCATCTGACTTTTCTGCTGAAACAATGCTGGCCAGAAAACAATGGGCAGACATGTTCAAAGTCCTGAACGAGAAAAACTTCCTTCCCAGAATAATCTATCTTGCTAAATTATCGATCAAATATAATGGTGAAATTAAGACTTTTGAAAATAAAGAGAAATTTAAAGACTTCATAAAAACTAAACCCAAATTACATGAAATACTGAAAGAAGGTCTTCCCTAAATATATGTTTTAGGTGATAATTTAAGGCACTTCATCCAAATTCCTAATCAACTAAGGAAGGCAGAAAACTTCATCAAACCAAGCCAAAAACTACAATATTATAATAAGGGAATCCATGGTCATATCATGACAACTAAAATATCACATTAAAAGAGGGATACACTACAATAGTTACAGTTATTTTTTGATGCAGTGACAGTTTCTGACTTCTAAAATAATTAAAATTGATTTCAATAATTATACACTAAGAGGGATTAGGTATGTAGCCATAGAACTAATTAACAATAAACCATTTGAAATGAAAAGTCTCAATACAGGACTCTCAATAAATATAAAATCAAAACTCATACCATCCATAAAGAAGAATGTTCAAGGACAGATTAATAAGAACAACAGAGAAAACACCAACATGAAAATAAAAATATTGCAGCGATACCACTAAACACATACTTATCAATAATCACATTGAATGTAAATGGACTGAACGATCCAGTAAAGAGACAGCGAGTGATATCCTGGATCAAAGACATGACCCGTCTACATGTTGCTTACAAGAAACGTATCTTAGACTTATATATAAGAACAGGTTGAGAATTAAAGGTTGGAATAATATATATCAAGCTAATCATACACGAAAAAGAGCAGGTGTGGCAATATTAATCTCAGATAAAATAGATTTTAATGTAAAATCCACTATTGTGGAGAAGGATGGTCACTATTGCTGAAAGGTTCAATACTCAAGCAAAACTTAACAATATTAAATATTTATGCACCCAATACCAAAGCACCTAAATACATTGAACAAATACTGACAACACTGAAAAACGAGATTCATCCTTCCATAATAATAGCTGGGGACTTTAACACTCCCCTTTGAGTTAAGGATAGATCATCCAGAAAAAAAGCTCAGTAAAGATACAGAAGATCTTATTACAACAATCAACCAACTTGACGTTATTGACATATACAGATCTTTTCATCCATCAACAGATAAATACACGTTCTTCTCCAAAGCACATGGAACATTCTCCAGAATAGACCATATGTTAGGTCTTAAGACAATTCTCCAAAAAATCCAAAACATTGATTTATTGCAAAATACCTTCTCGGACCACAGAGCTATAAAAGTTGAAATCAATAACAGAAAAATCATAGGTAAAAATTCCAACTTGTGGAAACTGAACAATACTTTACTTATAAAGCTTTGGGTTATAAAAGAAATTAAAGACACGTTAAAGAAATTTATGGATTCAAGTGAGAATGAAAACACATCCTACCAGAATTTATGGAATACAGCAAAAGCAGTGCTCAGAGGTCAGTTTATCTCTATAAAAGCACACTTCCGGAAAGAAGAAAGAATACGAATTAAAGAATTAACCTCACAGTTTGAACAAGTAGAAAGAGAGCAACAAAGAAACCCCTCAGGCACCAGAAGAAAACATTATAAAGATTAGAGGAGAACTAAATGAATTAGAGAATAGAAAAACAATTGAAAAAAATTAACAAAACCCAAAGCTGGTTCTTTGAAAAGATCAACAAAATCGATATGCCATTGGCTAAACTTACAAAAGAAAAACAACAGAAGTTACAAATAACCCAATTAAGAAATGAGTTGGGAGATGTTACAACAGACCCATTTGAAATAAAATATATCATAACAGAATACTATGAAAAGCTATACTCTGACAGGTTTGAAAACCTGGGGGAAATGGACAAATTTCTAGATTCATATGACTCACCAAGACTGTCACAAGGAGAAATAGATCAACTTAATAAATCTATCACAAAGGAAGAGATTGAGGAAGTCATCAAAAATCTACCAACCAAAAAAAGTCCTGGCCCAGACTGCTTCAGTGGAGAATTCTACCAAACTTTTAGAGAAGAATTAACTCCAATACTAATGAGGCTATTTCACACCACAGAAAGAGATGAAATACTTCCAAATTACTTCTATGAAGCTAGCATAACCCTGATACCAAAACCAGGGAAAGATCCCCCCAAAAAAGAAAATTACAGACCAATATCACTGATGACTCTAGATGCAAAAATCTTCAACAAAATTCTAGCCAGTAGAATTCAACAGCATATAAAAACAATCATTCATCATGACCAAGTTGGTTTCATTCCAGATGCAAGGCTGGTTCAACATCAGAACAACAATTAATGTAATCAACCATATTAATAACACGAAAGACAAAAATCACCTGAATTTGTCAACTGATGCAGAAAAGGCATTTGACAAAGTTCAACATCCATTCATGCTTAAAACTCTCAGACTAATAGGAATAAAATGGAAATTCCTTAATATAATCAGTAGCATCTATGCAAAACCAACTGCTTTCGTCATCCTGAATGGTGATAGACTGAAAGAATTCCCTTTAAGAACAGGAACTAGACAAGGATGCCCGCTCTCAACACTTCTATTCAACATTGTGCTAGAAGTTCTAGCCAGAGCAATTAGAGAAGACAAAGAAATAAAAGGCATCCTATTGTCAGTGAAGAAGTAAATATTTCCCTCTTTGCAGATGATATGATTATTTATACAGAGAATCCAAAGAAATGCATAAGTAAACTATTAGAGCTAATAGAAGAATTCGGCAAAGTATCGGGATACAAAATAAACATAACTCAGTCAATAGGATTCCTTTATGCCAACACTGAAATTATTAATGAAGAAATCACCAAATCAATTCCATTTACTATAGCCCCCAAGAAGATAAAATACCTAGGAATAAATCTAACCGGAGAAATAAGAGATCTTTACAGAGAAAACTATAAGATGTTGCTACAAGAGAATAGGAGGGACTTACATAAGTGGAATAATCTGCCCTGCTCGTGGATAGGAAGACTCAATATTGTGAAAATGTCTATTTTGCCCAAAGCACTCTACTTATATAATGCAATCCCAATACAAATTCCAATGACATTTTTTAATGAGATGGAGAAACAAATTATCAGCTTTTTTTGGAAAGGGAAGAAACCCCAAATAAGTAAAGCACTACTGAAAAAGAAGAACATGCTGGGAGGCCTCTCACTGCCTGACTTTAAAACCTATTACACTGCCACAGTAGTCAAAACAGCCTGATATTGGTACAAAAAGAGACATATAGATCAATGGAACAAAGTAGAGACCCCAGAGATGCCACCATCTTCTTATGAACAGCTGATATTTGACAAAGGTCCTATGATTTTGAACTGGGATAAGAACAGTCTCTTTAACAAATGATGCTGGCATAATTGGATATCCATCTGCAAAAAATTGAAACAAGACCCCTATCTCACACCTTATACAAAAATCAACTCACACTGGATAAAAGTCCTGAATGCCAAGCCAAGCCAAGTGCCGTCGAGTCGGATCCGAGTCCTGAATATAAAAGCTAAAACGATACAGCTCATCCAAGATGAGATAGGGTCAACAATGGACGTTTTCACATGCAATATAGACAGACTTCAAAATCTGACAAACAAAACACATTCATCCGAAGAGAAAATAGAGAAATAAGAATTAGTAAGAATCAAACACTTCTGCTCATCCAAAGATTTCATCATAAGAATTAAAAGACCACCTACAGAATGGGAAAAAATATTTGGCAACTCTACGTCAGACCAACCCCTGATCTCCATAATCTATAAGGTTCTACAAAATATCAATAAAGAAGAGACAAATAATCCAATTAAGCGATCAGCAAAGGAGATGGACAGACACTTCTCTAAAGAGGAGATCCAGGCAGTCAAAAAACACATACAGACATGTTCACAATCATTAATCATTAAAGAAATTCAAATCAAAATGACCATGGGATACCACCTCACCCCAACAAGATTGACCATGATCAAAAAAACGCAAAACAATAAATGTTAGAGAGGCTGTGGAGAGATTGGAACTCTCCTTCACTGTTGGTGGGATTGCAGAATGATGCAGCCTCTTTGGAAAGCAATTTGGCGTTATCTTAAAATAATGGATATAGACATACCACTTGACCCAGTTATTCCTCTGTTCGGAATATATCCTACAAAATCAAGGCCATTCACACCGACTGCTACATGCACACGAATGTTCATTGCAGCACAGTCCACGATAGCAAAAAGTTGGAATCAACCCAGATGCCCAACAACAGAAGAATGGATGGGTAAACTTTGGTATATATACTCCGTGGAGTACTATACACTGATAAAGAACAACGATGATAGCAGGAAACATCTCTCAATTTGGTCTCAACTGGAGGACATAATATTGAGTGAAATTAGTCAGTGACAGGACAATTATTATATGAGGCCCCTACAATAAAAACTTAAAAGATTACTCATACATAATAGAAAAGACTCTGTCGGCTACAAGGGTGGGGAAGGTGGGAGGGTGGGAAGGCAAAGGGTGAGGGTATGGATTAGATAATTGTTAGAAACTTGGTAGGGTGTAATTGGTGACAATTCACGTTAGTAAGAAGATCAATATTAATGGGACTTTGACACAACTTATGTACTCCTCCTCTCTTAACCCAATATTGTAAGCACAGAGTATGTACACTTTCATTTTTTTATTTAATAAAAAAATAAAAATGAATTAAATATAAAAAAGATTAGAAAAGAACATAATGAATTAAAAAATAGAGAAGAACTGAAAAAATTAACAAAACCAAAAGCTGCTGTTTTGAAAAGATCAGTAAAAGTGACAAACGATTAACTAAACTTATATGAAAAACAAGAGAGGAAACAAATAACCTGAATAAAAAGTGAGATGGGAGTTGTCACAACAGACCTAACTAAAACCAAAAGTGTCATAACAGAATTCTACAAAAAAAAAAATGTACTCTAACAAATTGAGGACCTAGAGGAAATGGACAAATTTCTAGATTCATATCACCTACCAAAATTAGCACATGGAGAACTAGAATAACTCAGTAAACTCATCACAAAGGAAGAGATTGAAAACGTCATCAAAAAACTACCAGCCAAAACAGTCCTGGTCCAGAGAGCTTCACAAAATTTCTACCAAGCTTTTAGAGCTGAGTTGACTCCGGTACTACTGAGACTATTTCACAGGATGGAAAGTGATGAAATACTCCCAAATTCATTCTATAAAGCCAGCATAAGCCTGATACAAAACTGGGAAAATATCACACAAAAAAGATGCAAAAACCTTTAACAGAAGTCTTGCTGAGAGAATTCAACAATGTGTCAAAAACATAATTCCTCATGACCAAGTTAGATTCATACCAGGGATGCAAGGCTGGTTCAACATCAGAAAAACAATTAATGGGATCAAACACATAAATATCACAAAAGATAACAATCAGCTAATGTGGGAAAATATGTTAACTCTCTTGACATGACTGCAGCCATCTTGGCTGCTATACCATTACTTCAACTTTATATAATCTTTTTTACTAAGAGCATGATAATCAATTACCTTGACTTTACCATTGTGTCCAGTAACAAAGGAGTTATATAGGAACACATCCAGTTAATGAGGTAGGCCATGCAGTAACATGAAAAACCATGTAGGAATGTGGAAAATCATGACAACACAATTGGTAGCGGAAAAGCACTCCCACCTTAGCAACTACCCAGGTGACTGGATGTCCCCAACTCCTTGGTTTCTAGGATACGAATTGTTCTTGGTGGATGGTATAAATACTCCAATAAAACCTGATTCTTGGCTCTTGGCATGGTGACTGTTAGCCCCTGATCTCACTTTTGTCTGTCTGTCTTTTCCTTTACCTCGGCATGGCTTCTCCTCTGCTCATGTTCATCAGAAGAACTCTCTAACTCCAACAACCTAATTTTGTCAACTGATGCAAAAAAAAGGCATTCAACAAAGCCCAACACCCATTCATGCTAAAAACTCTCAGCAAAATAGGAACAGAAGGAAAATCCGTCAACTCAGTGAGGGCATCTACACAATCCCCTACATCACCCTGAATGGAGAGAGACTGAATGAATTCTCCTTGAGAACAGGAACTAGACAATGATGTCCACTCTCACCACTTGTGTTCAACATTGTAATAGAGGTTCTAGCCAGAGCAGGAAGACAAGACAATGAGGTAAAGGGTGTCTGCATCAGCAAAGAAGAAGAAAAGTCTCCCTATTTGCAGATGATATACACAGAGAACCCCAAAGAATCTGTAAGTAAAAGACTGGAACTAGTATAAAAGTTCAGCAATGTATCAGGATACAAGATAAACATAAGTAAATCAATAGGATTCCTTTACACAAACAAAGAGATCATTAATGAAGAAATCATCAAATCAATAACTTTTACTATAGCCCCAAAAAAGATAAAATACCTAGGAATAAATGTAGCTAAGAAATAAGAGACCTATACAGAGAGAATTACAAGACCTTACTGTACAGATGACATCACCTTACTTTCTGGAAGTGAAGAAGATTTGAAAGACTTACTAATGAAGATCAGAGACCACAGCCTTCAGTATAGATTGTAGCTGAACATCAAGAAAACAGAAATCCTCATAACTGGGCCATTAAACAACATCATGATAAATGAAGAAAGGATTGAGGTTGTCAAGGATTTTCATCTTATTTGGTTCCGCAATCAATGGCCATGGAAGCAGCAGTCAAGAACTCAAAAGACACGCTGAATTGAGAAAATCTGCTGCAAAGAATCTCTTCAAAGTACTGAAAAGTAAATACTAAGGTGTATGTGACCCAAGCCATGGTATTTTCAATCACATCACATGAATACACCAGCTGGACAATGAACAAGAAAGACAGAGGAAGAACTGGCACCTTTGAATGGTGCTGTAGGAGAAGAATATTGAATATACCATAGACTGCCAAAAAAACAAACAAATATGTTCTAGAAGAAGCACAACCAGAGTGCTCCTTGGAACCAAAGATAGCAAGAATGTGTCTTAAATACCTTGGACATGTTGTCAGGAGGGATCAGTCCCTGGAGAAGGGCATCATGCTTGGTAAAGTGAAGGGTCAGCAAAAAAAGAGAAAGACCCTCACAAGATGGATTGACACAGCAGCTGCAATGATAGGAGTAAGCATAAAAATGATTGTGGACATAGCAAAAGACTGGTCAGTTTTTGTTTTGTTGTGCATAGGGTCACTATGAGTCGGAACTAACTCATTAGCACCTAACAACAATAACAAAAGTCCTAGCTGGAGCAAAAAAAAAAAAGAAATAAAGAGAATCTGAGTTAAAAAAAAGAAAAAGAACTATCCTTATTTACATATGATATAATCCTATAGAGAGAGAACCCCAAAGATTCCACAAGGAAACTCCTGGAACTAGTAAAAGTATGCAGCAGAGTAAGAGGATATAAGAACAACATACAAAAATTAGTTAGATTCACACACGCTTTAAAAAAGATATCTTCAAAAAGGAAATTAGGAAAAAAAGTACAACTTATAATAGCCTCCAAGGAGAAAAAAAAAAAAAACACTTAGGAAAATATCTAATCTGTGACACAAAATGTATATATAAAAAACTCTATAAAACACTATTTCAGGAAAGTACATGTATGGGGAAACCAGTCGTGCTTAAGGATAAGAAGACTCAACATTTTGGAATGTCAGTCCCATCAAAGGTGATCTGTAGAAAAAATAAAATCCTGGTCAAAATATCAATGATATTCTCTAACAATATGAAAAGACTAATAAATAACTTTATATGAAGATGAAGGAAGCACTAGATAAGCAAAGCATTATTCAAGTGAAAGAACAAAGTAGGAAGTCTCCCACTACTAGATCTCAGAACTTATTATATAGCAAAAATAGCCTTGTACCAGGGCAAGGGCAAACACATAGATCAGTAGGAGAGATTCAAGAAACCAGACGTAAATCCAATCCACTGTTGTCAGTCATTACAACAATTATTTGGATGGCACAGGACTCAGTAGTGTTTTCTTTTATTGTACATAGAGTCGCTATGAGTTAGAACCAACTTGACAACATCTAACAGCCACAAATGATGAGCTAATCACTGATAGCAGACCATAGTCCATTAAACATGGAAAAGACAATCGTTTATCAAATGCTGCTGCCAAAATTGAATGCCCATTTGTAAAAAAAAAATGAAACACACCCCACACCTCAAAGCATACACAAAAACTAACTCAGAATGGATCAAAGACCAAAGTATAACATCTAATATGATAAACACTATGAAAGAAAAAAATAGGACCAATGCTATGGTCCCTAATACATGGCATGAATTCAATACATACTGTAACAAACAATGTATAAACATTAGCAGGTAAGCTAGATAACAAGGAGCTCTTAAAAATTAATCACTCATCAAAAGGTTCACTGTAAGGGTAAAAAGAGAACACACAGACTGGAAATTTTTCTCATTGGAATACAACTGCAAAGGGTCTAATCTCTAGAATATATAAAGTACTTCAACATCTCAACAGCAAAAAGACAAATACTCCAATTAAAAACGAGCAAAGAATATGAACACATACTTCACTAAAGAAGACATTCAAGTAGCTAACAGATATGTGATGACAGGCTCACAATCATTAATTGTTAGAGAAATGCAAACCAAAACTACGATGAGACATCATCTCTCTCTAACATTACTGACCTGAAATCAAAAAAAAGGAAAGTAAAAAACATTGGAAAATGTTAGGGGATATTGGAACTCTTATGTATTGCTGGTGGGAAAGTAAAATGGTACAGTCACTACAGAAAATGATATGACACTGTAATAGTTAGGATTGTGTGTCAACTTAGTTGGGCCACGATTCTCAGTGTTTATATGTGACCACTTCCATGACTGCATCTGCCATAAGTAGACAATCAGTTTAATGGCAGTTTGCTAGGAGGTTTGGCCTGCATCTGTATGCCTCCTTTTGCTTGTAGCTGCCTCCAGTTCATCTGACCTCCAGCTCTTGGGATGTGAGCTATGAGTTTACATGTAGACTTTAGAATTTACACATCTTCCAACATGAGAGCAGGAACCCTGCTCTCTGACCTGCTTATTTTAGATTCACCAACCTCTGCAACTCTGTGAACTTAGAGAAGACTCCATTCTGATCCACGGGCTTCGAACATTCCAGCCTCTACAATCATGTAAGCACCTCCTTTGTAATTTGTCTCCCTATACACTTACATGCTTCAGTGGTTTTGCTGTCTAGAGAATCCATGCAGTTTCCAGATTTGAGTGAGTTCAAAGAGCCACAATCCCTTGAATGAAGGGGAGGCCAGGTCTACTTGCAAAAGGACTCTAATACATCGCAAAAATTTTTACTGTTAATCCTTCGGACAGCCTTACCCTAAAGAAACTAGTCTTTTGCAAGAAGGACTGCTCATTGTGAAAAATTGAATAGTCAGACTTTGGGGGGATTACTAGACACAGACTTGAGCCTGTAAGAGGCTCAAAATGTCACAGTGGCCCACCAATCAGAGTGCGGATGAATATGGAGGTCATGTTGTTAACAGAGCCTTAGCTTATGTCTGTCTCACAGTAGGTCCAGTGGGACCCCAAACTCATCGTGCAGAGATTCTGTTTTGGTACCACAATTGGAAGTGATACTTAGTAATCACCTTAGATTCCTCATAAACAGACTGAGGTCTATCATGGTAGGAGAAGCCAAGTGGGAGCCATTAGAACTGACCCTACCTAAGAACCTAGTAAATCAAAAGCAGTGCCATGTTTAAGGCCTTGAAGGAGGCAGAAGTGGTATTTCTCACAACATTCTCATTCAATTCACCTATTTTGTCTGTGCAAAAAACAGATGGGTTTTGGAGAATGACTGTAGATTATTAAAAACACAAACAGGTAGTTACTTTAATTGCAGCTGCTGTTTCAGATGCATTGAGAATGTGCTAGAAGATGTAAGTGCCAAAGCCAAGTGCCGTCAAAGGTGTAAGTAAACAACAAAAAAAAGTTTCAGGGTTCAGTAAGTTGTTACAGTGTAGTCATAGTATCTCAGCAAATGATAAAAAAAAAAAAACAAAAAAAAACTTGTCTGTGGATTTTAGTCATAGGTGAAGAAAACAGGCTATGCTATTGGCATATAATTGGTCAGATTTCTAAATGAAAGAAAAGCATTGTGTGTATATAGAATAAATCAGGCTCAATCCTTAGATGACTTTTGTTACCTCTGCTATATAAACAGTGTCCATAACTATTCTGGTCTGTGTTACAATAATTGATATGCTAAAACATATTAAATTAAGCAATTTTAGCCTTGCAATGATTTTTCTGTAGTATTTTAAAAGACTCTCTATTAGCCCATTCATTTACACCTACTATTACTGCTATTAAATTTGAATATATCACCTGTGAAATGGTCAATAAATACCTTGTAATGAACTTATTCAAGTAAAAGTAACATCCCTAGTCCTAGTTCCTTAGAGAACCTAGGGAAAAATCACACACATCACACACATTACAACTTTCTTGGGGGAAGATGTTCAATCACAGGAAAGGAAGAATAAAAATAAAGTGACGAAAGGCAGAACAGAAAATAAGCAATATAATGTTGTAGGTTTGCTGTCCAAAAGCTATTTGCAATATTTTTCTACAGTACTTCTTAACTACAGAGGCTAGAAAAGATACTAGGCCCATTTCCCTCTTGCTCCATTCCCCAGAAATCTTTCTGAGGACCGAATTTGGGAGAAGTGAGGAGTGAACACTGATTCACTGATGACACCTTGGGATTTTCCTCTTACCTTGATAAAAAGGGAATGGATGCTACAGAATCAAGGCCTTTCACACTAATGGACACATGCACCAGAATGTTTATCACAGCACAGTCCACGATAGCAAAAAAATGGAATCAACCCAGATGCCCAACAACAGAAGAATGGATAGGTAAACTATGGTATATATACTCAATGGAGCACTATGCAATGATAAAGAATAACGATGATTCCAGGAAACATCTCCCAACCTGGTTTCAGCTGGAAGACATTATGCTGAGTGAAAGTAGTGAGAGACAAAAGGACAAATACTGTATGAGACCTCTATGATAAGATCTCAAAAACAGACTTGTGTATAGAAGAAAAGACTCTTTGACAGCTGCAAGGGAGGGGAGGAACGGAGGGTGAGGGGGAGAAGGTTTAGTTTAGATAGTTGCTAGAAATCTGGTTGGGAGAAAGCAGTGATAGCACACATTAGGAACAAGAACAACATTAAGTGGACTTCAGCATAACTTGAGCACCCCTTCCATCTTAACCCAATATTGCAAGGATAGAATAGCTGGGGCAGGGGGCAGGGGACCACGCTCTTAGGTGAAATCGAGGCCAATTGGCACAACTAGCGTTTTGCTAAGAGAGCTCTCTGCACCCCACATTGGTGAGTGGTGTCTGGGGTCTTAAAAGCTGCCAAGCTGTCATCCGAGGACACAGCAAATGGTCCCAACTCAGCAGGAACGGATGCTCACCGAGGACCAAAATGACATGCGGTAAAGACAACCGAGAAGACAGAGAGACCCACAAGAGTGGGTGCCTACATCGACTTGGGACCAGAAGAACTGGATGGTGCCTGGCCACCACCAGTGATAGCCACGATGGAGGTCACAGAGAGGAGTCTCACTGGCAACACAGGAATAAAAAGGGGTGCATCCTGAGATCTCCACTAAAAGACCTCAATTGTTGGTTCAGTGGTTTCAGAGAGCATGGCCCCTGGCCCTGATGCTGCCCTTACCTATAAATTATAACACAGGTCCACTCTTTGGACAGGAATTGATTGGACTTGGCAATGCAGACTGACCATATATTGGATGCACTTTATGGTTCTATACATCTATAGGATATCATCCTGCTGACCTCTGGCTGGAGGAAGGAGAGTGGGTGGAGAGGAGGGGAAAGGAGGCTGTTGGGAGGATGAGACATGTATGGAGCAGAGAGAAACAGTGTGCTGTCACTGGACAGGGAGAGCAGTGGAGGTTGCATATAGGTGGGCATGTAAATTTATACGGGAATGCACATTTTCACTCAGTCATGTTAAACAAACAAAAAAAAAGGAACGGATGTAGCTTCTGTCATTTATTCCTCCTCTCTTTTTATCTTGTCCTGAACATTGATCATCATAGCGGTTAAGTGCTACAACTGTTATCCTAAAGATTGGAAGTTCATGTCCACCAGATGCTCTTTGGAAACTCTATGGAGCAGAGTCATTATGAGCAGGAATCAACTTGACAGCAGTGAGTGTTTGGAGTTTTTGAACACCGATATTATATTTGCACCTATGGCAGCCCTCTGTAACCATGAGGTGACAAGCCCCAAATGAAAGCCCCCACTATGAAGATGGTGGAGGGGAATGCAGTAGGTAGATGGAAGGTTCTTAACGGCATCTTTGAGCACTAAAATCAAGCCACTAAATCCTATCACTCACAATTCTTGTCAGATTGGGACAAAAAATAAGTATTTACCCCATTAGCAATTAGCTAGGGTTTCTCTTATTTGATGTTTAAAGTATTTTTAGTTAACACAAGCAACTGGGGAAGAGGATCTCTATTTTTTACTACATAATAAAAAATGTATCTTGAGTTGTCCACATTTGCAACTGTACATTCAAAAATAAGATCATACCTATTTTAAATGAAAACTTAAGAACAGAACAATGTATTATCTGTAATATACATGTACACAGGTGTCATGTCAAATAAATGGAATTTATTTCAAAGTATATGAATATATACATTAAATATGCATATAAATACACAAAACAATTCAGAATAGATTGTTATTTATAAGCAGGTAGCCTTAATAAACATGTAAGATGAAATTTTGTTTCTTAAACAGGATTCAATATAATATTATAGTAGTAGAGAGCGATTGGAAAGACTGGATTCATGAATCATTAGCTTGCTGAAAGATATCCTTGCATTTATGTTTCCTCTGACTCTTTAATACAAAAGATGGGCAATGAATAAGGAAGGCCAAAGAAGAATTGACTCCTTTAAACTATGGTCTTGCCTAAGAATATTGTATAAAATGGACTGCCAAAAGAACAAACAAATTTCTTAGAACAAGTATAGCCAGAATGTTCCTTGGACATGAGGACAGCGAGATTTTGTGTTATGTTGGATGTGTCATCAAAAAGGACCAGTTCCTGGAGAAGGACACTATGCTTCATAAAGCAGACGGTCACAAACAAGAGGAAGACCTTCAAAGACATTGATTGACACAATGACTGGAACAGTGTGCTCAGACTTAGCAGCAGTTGTGCGGACTAGTTTGTGTTCTGTTCTGTTATACACAGGGTCGCTGTGACTCAGACATGACTTGACAGCACCTAACAACAACAAATTACTTTTAAAAATGTGGGACCAGAGATGTAGCTCTTTGACTTAGACCTTGCTCTGGCTACTACCAGACATAGATTTTTATTTATTATATCCAATTTCTTCAAACATTTTGCTATTCAGACAACTATCTTTCATAATTTTAACTCCACTGTTCCAGAAACAAAGATGCGTCACTTTGTATAAATTAAACACACTGACACTGCCGTTTGTTGATGGCTTTTTGACTATATGCTTTAATTTAAAACTGCTATAGTGGAGAAAGAAAATTGGAAATGTTTCAGTGTCGTTTAAAGACTGCAGTGTCAAAAAAATTACTTTATTTAGTCATAAATATAAACTTAACAGCCAAACCTATTGCAATCGAGTTGATTCTGACTCATAGAAACCCTATAGGACAGAGGAGAACTATCACATAGGGTCTCCCAAGAGTCCTGGGTGCAGTCAAACTATCAACTTTCTGGTTAGCAGCCAACCTTTTAGCCACTACACCGCCAGGACCCCTAATGAAACATAACACCTGCTTCTGAAGAGAAAATTGAAGCACAAGACCACGTAACTAGTAGTTAGGGATGCAAGGGTTTCCTATCAATTGTGGTGACCCCCAAAGCATATTCTTTACAATACAAAAATGCCTTTTCAAAAGTGGCATCTTTGAGTCTCCTTGAATGACTGAATGACAAAACTTTGAAATTTTACTTCTTTATAATTCCAGTCCTACTACACACAAATACTTTTTAAGTATATATTGGTTTCTTACATTACTGTTATACAGATCTCAATTTTTTTATTCTCTTCACTTTCAATAAGTATTTGTTTCCCTTATTGTGTGTGTTTGTGTGTGAGACAGAAAGAAGCTGTGTAATATACTTAATTAACATCGGAAATTATAAAGAAATTACAGGAGAAAAAGCTTAGCGAGATGTGGAATTGGCTTTGGGGCCTTTCCAAAATTCGACTTCTCAATGCTTTTTTTTCCCCGACAACATCTTCCATTTCTACTCAGCCCTGGTATTTGGTATTCTGGTGTTAAATTTCCAGTTCTGAAATACGTAAGGTTGCTATGAAATATATAAGGAACCAGCTCCATGGCAGCTAAAAACACTAACATCTTCAGTGAGAATTTTCTTTTTCCACCCTGATGAAACTGTGAAAATGACATTTTAGGAGGAAAATCTCAGAGGCCAAGTGCCTTTCTTATCATATCGTATGAAGGGTACATAGTATCAATATGATTTACCACTGTTGATGTTAATTTTGACACCTGGCTGAGGTAGTGTTTGTCCTATTTCTCTACTATACTGTTATTCTTTTTGTTGCTTTTCATACTGTACTCTGGAAGAAATCTGTGTATATTAGGAAACAAGATGAAGAAAAAAGGTAATTTTTAGTATTTGCATATTTTTTTCTATTCACTGACACTTTAATTACTCAGTGGTTGGCTTCATTCTAAAAATTTTGGTCAAAATATTAGCCTTCTATTAACTTTTAATAGATTAATGGTCTTTAAAATAATACTCTATAGGCTACAGTATTTCAAAATCCCGTATATTCTTGAATCTCAACATAAATGAGGAATTGAGCTTTTGCGTAAGCACTTTAGTATCCGTGGTTTGTATCAGTTTGAGTTTTTTTTAGTTGTGCTTTAAGAGCAAGTTTGCAGTTCCAGTTTTCTCATACAAAAGTATATACACGCATTGTTATGTGCCCTAGCTTCCCTCCCTGTAGTGCCACAACACACTTCTCCACTCCACTCTGAATTTCCTGAGTCCATTTAACCAGTTCCTGTCACTTTTTGCCTTCTTATCTCACCTCTGGAGCTTCCCATGTAGTTTCATGTGTCTATCTGAGTTAGGAAGCACTCTTCACCAATGTCATTTTATGTCTTGTAGTCTAGCATAATCTTTACCTGAAGATTTGGCTTTGGGAATATTTTCAGTTCTGGGCTGACAGAGTCATGGGGTTATGTCCTCTGGGATCCTTCAGGTCACAATCATACCATTAATTCTGGCCTTTTTAAACAGAATTTGAGTTCTGTACACCACTTTTCTCTGTCTCCATCAGTGTCTCTTTGTTGTACTCCTTGTCAAGGAGGTCACTGGTGGCAGCTGAACACCATTTAGTTCTTCTGGTCTCAGGGTGATAGAGTCTCTGGTTTATTCTGTCCTTTCTGTCTCTTGGGCTTGTATTTTCCTTGTGTTTTCGGTGTTCTTCATTCTTCTCTGTGACAGGTGAGTTAGAACCAATCAATGCATCTTAGGTGGCTGCTCACTAGCTTTTAAGACCCCAAGCTCCACTCACTGAAATGAAATGCAGAACATTTTCACAATAAACTTTGTATGCCAATTGCCGTACAATTTAAGTGTTTGGCTGTGTTTGGGAAATGTCTTAGCTTTTGGTTTAGTCAGTTTGTACTGATTTCCCTGTAGTGTGTTGTCCTTCCCTTCATCTAAGATACTCTATCTACTATTTAGGGGAAACCCTGGTGGCATAGCGGTTAAAAATTGAGCTGCTGGCGGACTAAGGACATGTCTCTTTCTATCCCTCTGGAAACCAAGACCTGAATTGACAATCAAACAGAGCCTTCTGAGCACCTAATCAGCCTCAGGACACGGCATAGAGCTGTTAATTGGGACTTTATATCATTCAGTGAAAAACCTCCTCTCTTTCGCTGACTCCCGCTCCTGGCTAGCCCCGGCTCTCAGGACGGAAGGTAAACGCACCATTGTGACGTTTTTTCCCTCGGTCTCGGCTGGCGGGCGGAGCTGGGCCTTGCCCGTCAGCTGGACTCAGACGCGCTGCTGGGGGGATAGGCAGGCGAAATTCCCATATTGTGAGAGCCAGGCTCGGGACTCTGTTAATCTAGACACTTTGAGCCTTTCGTTTTGTAGCTGCCTCAGTGGGGTTTGGGCGGAACTCCGTGGTCAGGGTGTGGGACGCCATGTTGGTACCGAGATTTTAGCGGGACCTCGTTCTTAGCCTGGGAACCAGCGCCTGCAAACGGGACAGCGCTTCTCCATCAGAAAAGTAGTGATTCTGCATACTGCTGCCTACATTGGGGGCCCTGCAACAGAAGCAGAGGAATCGCTGCCTCTGGGCACCTTTAGCCCCCCCCCCCCATCTGCTGCCTGTGTGGAGGACGCCATCTAGGGTACGGTGGCCGCAGCTGGACCTAATTCTTAGCTTGGGAGCCAGAGCCTGCCCACAGGAGAGCGCTTTTCTATCACAAAACCAGTACTCGACACAGTGTTGGATAAGGCTAGGCCCTGTCAGCAGAGGCCACCAGGGCACTAGCAGTGCTGTATTTTGAACTAGTTTGATATCATCTGGGGTTGGATACAGTGGCGCTTACTTGGTCAGATGGGAAGAGGGACCTCTACACCTGAAAACCTAACTGACTTGTGAACTGGTCAGATACCTTTTGCTTTACATTTGAAGACAGCCTAGAGAAACATTTGCAATCCATCCTCACAGAACCTCTTCCAGCCTCTGTATACTCACATGGAACCCAAAAAGCAACAGACAATTGTGGCATACAAGCAATCACTCATGGCTTCAGAAGGCTCCCAAACAAAGCAACCAAGGAGTTTTCCAGATGAAGAAACTTTTATGAAAGCATCAGGAAGTGAATACAAATTGATTATATACAGGGCCCTTCTAGACCTTATACAAAACGCAGCAGAACAAAATGAACAATTAAACAAGTTGTTCGATCTGATGGAACACCAGTACTCTGAAATCCAACAGATCAAGAAGAAAATCAAAGACATAGAAGCTTCCATGCAAAGCCAAGAAAACAGAATGGAACAAATGGAAAGAAGAATTTCTGACTTGGAAGACAGAGCTACTGATACCAGTGTCTATGAGCAGAAATCAGAAAAAAGAAACAAGAAAAAGGAAGAAACATTAAGAAGCACGTGGGACTCTATTAAGAGGAACAACCTTCAATTAATTGGAGTACCTGAACAGGGTGAGACATCTGAGAACACAGAGAGTATTGTTGCTGAGCTGCTGAAAGAAAACTTCCCAGAAATCATGAAGGGAGAATATAGACATCTCACATGCATATCGTATGCCACCCAATATAGATCTTAAAAGAAAGACTCCAAGACATATTATAATCAAGCTTAACAAAATGAAACATAAGCAGCAACTCTTAAAGGCAGCAAGACTCAAGGCAAAGCTAACATTCAGAGGGAAACCCTGTAGGCTCTCGTCAGATTTCTCAGCAGAAACCATGCTGGCACGGAGACAGTGGCACGACACATTCAAAGTCCTGAAGGAGAAGAACTTCCAACCAAGAATTATATATCCTGCAAAACTGTCTTTCAAACATGAAAATGAAATTAAGACATTTCCAGATAAACAGAAACTCAGAGACTTTGTAAAAACCAAACCCAAACTACAAGAAATACTGAAAGAAGTTCTTGGCTTTGGCTTAGAAGAACGAAACCACTAACTTTATATTTTAGAACGACACGCTACTCAATACTCATTTAGGGAAGGCTCCAAAGTAAATCACAGCTTTGATTTGGAAAGAAGCAATCCAGTGATCATCATGAAAACTATGGTGTCATCATAATAAAAGAGGGATGTACTACAGTCGTTATAGTTCCAGATGGAGAGGAAGATGACCAGACTGGTAGTAATTAAAATTGGGTTTATAAATACTTTATTAAGGGGGATCATAGGGGCATCTGTAAAGCACAACAAAGATGTATCATACCATTTCAAGAAATCTAACACAAGAGTCTCAACAACTATAAAACCAGCTCTGAAAAAGGTGAAAACTCAACTCACAAAAAAGAGTGTCTCAGAACAGACTAATAAGAACAACAGAGAGAACACCAACATAAAAATAAACATATCACAATGGCAGCAGTGAACACATACCTATCAATAATTACATTGAATGTGAATGGACTGAATGCTCCAGTAAAGAGACACTGAGTGTCATCTTGGATCAAAAGATACGACCCATCCATATGTTATCTACAAGAAACTCACTTGAGAGCTAAAGACAGGAACAAACTGAAAATTAAAGGTTGGAAGAATATATATCAAGCTAACAATGAACAAAGAAGAGCAGGGGTGGCAATTCTAATCTCAGACAAAATCAACTTTAATGTGAAATCCATCATCGTGGACAAAGATGGACACTATTTACTGCTGAAAGGTTCAGTACACAAGCAAGACTTAACTATATTAAACATTTATGCACCTAATGTCAGAGCACCTAAATATGTCGAAGAAACACTGACTATGCTCAAAAGAGAGTTAGATGACTCCACAATAATAGTGGGAGACTTTAACACTCCACTCTCATTACTAGACAGATCATCTAGAAAAAAACTCACTAAAGATACAGAAGATCTCATTGACACAAATAACCAACTAATCCTCATTGATATATACAGAACTTTCCACCTATCAGCAGACAACTACACCTTCTTCTCCAGTGCACATGGAACATTCTCCAGAATTGACCACGTGATAGGCCATAATGCAATGCTCAACAAAATCCATACCATTGAATTATTGCAAAGCATCTTCTCAGATCATAAAGCCATCAAAGTTGAAATCAATAGCAGAAAAAACATAGATAGAAAGTGGAACTCTTGGAAACTGAACAACATCTTGCTCAAAAAAACATGGGTTATAGAGGAAATCAGGGATCAATTAAAGAAATTCATGGACTCCAATGAGAACGAAAACACTTCCTACCAGAACCTATGGGATACAGCCAAAGCAGTGCTCAGAGGTCTGTTTATTTCTGTAAATGCACACATCGGGAAGGAAGAAAGAAACCAAATCAAGGAACTAACTCTACAGCTTGAACAAGTAGAAAGAGAACAGCAGAGGAACCCCTCGGGCACCGGAAGAAAGGAGATCATAAAGATTAGAGCAGAGCTAAATGAATTAGAGAATAGAAAAACAATTGAAAAAATTGAAAAGACCAAAAGCTGGTTTTTTGAAAAGATCAACAAAATTGATAAACCACTGGCTAAACTTACTAAAGAAAAGCAGGAAAGGAAAAAAATAACCCAAATTAGAAATGAGAAGGGAGTTGTCACCACAGATGCAACAGAAATCAAAACCATCATAACAGAATACTATGAAAGACTGTACTCTAACAAATTTGAAAACCTAGGGGAAATGGACCAATTCCTTGAATCATACCACCTACCCAAATTATCACAACATGAAGCAGAACAACTTAATAAACCCATCCCAAAGGAAGAGATTGAAAAGGTCATCAAAACACTGCCATCCCAAAAAAGTCCGGGCCCAGATGGCTTCACGGCAGAATTCTACCAAGCATTTAGAGAAGAGTTATCCCCAATACTATTGAAACTATTTCACAGTATAGAAAAGGATGAAGTACTCCCAAACTCATTCTATGAAGCCAGCATAACCCTGATACCTAAGCCCGGGAAAGATCCAACAAAGACAGAGAACTACAGACCGATATCACTCATGAACTTAGATGCAAAAATCTTCAACAAACTTCTTGCCAACAGAATACAACAACATATCAAGAAAATAATCCATCATGACCAAGTGGGATTCATACCAGGGATGCAAGGCTGGTTCAACATCAGGAAAACAATTAATGTGATTAACCACATAAATAACACAAAAGACAAAGATCACCTGGTTTTGTCCATTGATGCTGAAAAGGCATTTGATAAAGTCCAACACCCATTCATGCTAAAAATTCTTAGCAAAATGGGCATAGACAGCAAATTCCTCAACACAATAAGGGCCATTTATACAAAGCCAATTACCCACATCATCCTGAATGGAGAGAGACTGAAAGACTTTCCCCTGAGATCAGGAACTAGACAAGGATGCCCACTGTCACCTCTCCTATTCAACATTGTGCTAGAAGTTCTAGCCAGAGCAATTAGACAAGATGAACAAATAAAGGGCATCTGCATTGGCAAAGAGGAAGTTAAAATCTCCCTGTTCGCAGATGATATGATTGTATATGCAGAGAACCCCAAGGAATCTATAAGTAAGTTATTCAAACTGACAGAAGAGTTCAGCAAAGTCTCAGGATAAAAGATAAACATAAGTAAATCAGTAAGATTCCTTTATACCAACAACGAGACTGTTAAGGAGGAAATTATCAAATCTATACCATTTGTGATAGCTCCTAAGAAGATAAAGTACCTAGGAATTAATCTAACCAGAGAAAATACAGACCTTTACAAAGAGAACTACAAGCCCTTACTACAAGAAACTAAGAGAGACTTAGAGAAATGGAAAAACCTACCCTGCTCATGGATAGGACTTAACATTGTGAAAATGTCTATTTTACCCAAAGCCATTTATTTATATAATGCAATCCCAATACAAGTTCCAGCATCATTTTTTAATGAGATGGAGAAACAAATCACCAATTTTGTTTGGAAAGGGAAGAAGCCCCGGATAAGTAAGGTACTACTAAAGAAGAAGAACACACTGGGAGGCCTCTCATTACCCGACCTTAGAACATACTACACTGCCACAGTGGTCAAAACAGCCTGGTCCTGGTACAAGAACAGAGAGACTGATCAATGGAACAGAATTGAGACCCCAGAGATGACACCATCTGCCTATGAACAGTTGATATTCGACAAAGGCCCTAAGACATTAAACTGGGGTAAAAACAGTCTCTTCAACAAATGGTGCTGGCAAAATTGGTTATCCATCTGCAATAAACTGAATCAAGATCCATATCTTACACCTTATACAAAAACCAACTCCAACTGGATAAAAGACCTAAATATCAAACCTAAAACGATAAAGCTCATCCAAGAAAAGGTAGGAACAACAATGGAAGTTTTAATAGACAATGAGGACAGACTCCAAAATTTGTCAAAGAAACCTCAATCAACAGAAGAGAAAGTAGATAAATGGTAACTATTAAGAATCAAACACTTTTGCTCATCCAAAGACTTTATTAATAGAATTAAAAGAACACCCACAGAGTGGGAAAAAATATTTGGCAACTCTATGTCAGATCGATGCCTGATCTCCATAATCTATAAGATACCACAAAATATCAATAAGAAGAAGAGAAACCATCCAATTAAGCGATGGGCAAAGGAGATGGACAGACACTTCACTAAAGAGTAGATCCAGGCAGCCAAAAAACACATGCGGACATGTTCACTATCTTCAGCTATTAAAGAAATTCAAATCAAGACAACAATGAGATACCATCTCACCCCAACAAGATTGGCCATGATCCAGAAAACACAAAACAACAAATGCTGGAGAGGCTGTGGAGAAAGTGGAACCCTCCTACACTGTTGGTGGGGTTGCAAAATGGTCCAGCCTCTTTGGAAGGCAATCTGGCGCTTCCTTAAAAAAATGGATATTGATATACCATTTGACCCAGTCATTCCACTACTTGGAATATATCCTACAGATTCAAGGCCTTTCACACCAACGGACACATGCACCAGAATGTTTATCGCGGCACAGTCCACAATAGCAAAAAGGTGGAATCAACCCAGATGCCCAACAATAGAAGAATGGATAGGTAAACTGTGGTACATATACTCAATGGAGCACTATGCAATGATAAAGAATAACGATGATTCCAGGAAACATCTCCTAACCTGGTTTCAACTGGAAGACATTATGTTGAGTGAAAGTAGTCAGCGACAAAAGGGCAAATACTGTATGAGACCTGTACGACAAGATCTCAAAAACAGACTTGTGTATAGAAGAAAAGACTCTTTGACAGCTGCAAGGAAGGGGAGGGAGGGAGGGAGGGAGGGAGGGAGGAAGGGAGGGAGGGCAAGGTGGGGAGGGTTTAGTTTAGGTAGTTACTAGAAATCTAGTTGGGAGAAAGCGGTGACAGCACATATTAGGAACAAGAACAACATTAAGTGGACGTCAGCATAACTTGAGTACTCCTTCCATCTTAACTCAATACTGCAAGGATAGAGAAGCTGGGGCGGGGGGCGGGGTACCATGCTCTTAGGCGAATTCCAGGCCAATTTGCACAACTAGCGTTTTGCTAAGAGAGCTCTCTGCACCCCACATTGGTGAGTGGCGTCTGGGGTCTTCAAAGCTGCCAAGCTGCCATCCGAGGACACAGCAAATGGTCCCAACTCAGCAGGAACGGATGCTCACCGAGGGCCAAAATGGCATGTGGTAAAGACAACCGAGAAGACAGAGAGACCCACAAGAGTGGGTGCCTACATCGACCTGGGACCTGAAGAACCGGGTGGTGCCCGGCCACTACCAGTGATAGCCATGACGGAGCTCACAGAGAGGAGCCTCACTGGCAACACAAGAATAAAAAGAGGTGCATCATGAGATCTCCACTAAAAGACCTCAATCGATGGTCCAGCGGTTTTGGGATTCCTCTGAGAGCATGGCCCCCGGCCCTGATGCTGCCCGTTCCCATAAATTATAACAAAGGTCCACTCTTTGGACAGGAATGGAATGGACTTGGCAATGCAGAGTAACCATATGTTGGAAGCACTTTATAATTCTATACATCTATAGGATATCATCTTGCTGACCTCTGGCTGGAGGAAGGGGAGTGGACGGAGAGGAGGGGAAAGGAGACTGTTGGAAGGATGAGACATGTATGGAGCACAGAGGAATAGTGTGCAGTCACCGGACAGGGAGAGCAGTGGAACCTGCATATAGGGGGGCATGTAAATTTACATGTGAATGTACATTTTTACTCAGTTATGTTAAAGAAAAAAAAAAAGAAAAACAAATCGAGCTGCTAATCAAAAAAGTCAGCAGTTTGGATCCATCAGATATTCTTTGGAAACTGTACACGTCAATTCTGCTCTGTCCTATAGGGTCTATGTGACTTGGAGTCAACTTGACGGCAATGGAATTTTTTTTAATCTACTTAGCAAATACATCTATCTCTCCATCTCCAACCTCCTAGCCATCAAAGAATGTTTTCTACAGTTTTAAAACTTTTTTTGAGGTCTTATAATAATGGTTTCAGAATGATTGGTTTTTAACTGATACAATTGGACAAGGATTGAGTTTCCTGACACCTGTATTAAAATACAAAAATTCATATTTGAAATTCATAGTTTCTATAAATGCATATACATATATGTATGTAAACTTATACGTATATTTTTATACCGCTACTGTCCCTGGTGGTGTGGTAGTTAAGTGCTACATCTGCTAACCAAAACATGGGCAGTTCAAATCCACCAGCACTCTTTGGAAACTCTATGGAACAGTTCTACTCTGATCTTTAGGGTTGCTGTGAGTTGTAATTGACTCGGCAGCAGTGGCCTGGCTTAGACAGTGCTGTCTCAGATTTTTGGGATAACAGGAGCTTTGATTAAACATTGCAACAAAGTGTACTATCACTGAGTGTTTTCACCATATGAGGTCTAACGATTAGGTTCATGAACTCATGTAGAAAAACTGCTACATACCTCATTGATGAATATGACTACAGTCACCTACAAAGTATTCCCCTTGGGAAACTATGCACTGACACCAGTGCCTAGTCCACTCATCGAAGTGGATTTGGAACACTTTCTGAAATGGCCATGGCACACAATGGCACAGTGGCAAGTTCAAGAACTTAATTGTGTAGTTGTCTTGAGGAAGCTTTTAGCTAGTAAACAAATAACTGCATTGCAACACATTTCCTACAAACCTGATCTAGCCACAGTGACTTTTTTTCTTTATCTTAAGAGAAAGGAAATATTGAAAAAAAGAGATTTTGATGACATTCAGAATATCAAGAGTAATACCATGACAACTTTGATGGCCATTCCAGAAAGAGTTCCAAAATTGCTTGAAGGTTGGACTAGGTGCTGGAGTCAGTGAATGGCTTCCCTGAGGGAGTATGTCAAAGGTGACCATAGTGATATTTTAGCAATGAGGTATGTAGCACTGTTTCTAGGATGAGTTCACAACATACTTGTCAGATTTTGCATATGTGTGTATGTGATGTCTGGAATTCTGGAACTCTTTCTGGAATGGCAATCAGAGCTGTCATTGTATTACTGTTCATGTCCTGAATGTCATCAAAATGTCTTCCTTTCAATATTTCCCTTATCTTTGGGTAAAAGAAAAAGTTATTGGGCCTGAGATCAGGTGAGTAGGAAGGTTTTTCCAATACAGTTATTTGCTTGCTGGCTGAAAGCTCTTCCAAAACAACTATACTACTAAGTTTGCGAACTTGCCACTGTGCCACAGTGTGCAGTGGCCATTCCAGAAAGAGTTAAAAAAATGCATTAAAGCTTGGGCTAGGTGCTAGCATTAGTGCATAACTCCCCAAGGGGAGTACTTTGAAGGTCACCATAGTCATATTCAGCAATGAGGTATGTAGCACTTAAAACAATTCAGCTCACAGACCTAACCGTTGGATATTGTATGCATACCAAAAAAGACCCAAATCCATCACCATCAAGTGGATCGTGACTCATAGCAACCCTAAAGGATACTGTAGAACTGCCCCATAGGGTTTCCAAGAAGCTGCTTGTGGATTTGAACTGTTAGCTTTTTGGTTAACAGTGAGCTCTTAACCGGGCTCCATGACTTTGTATAGAGATTATAAAATGAGTAAGTACGTATCGAGACAATGATGAGTCATCAACATTATTAAGTTTGTGGATGACAATAACAACGATCATTAATAATGTACTCATTCTAAAGAGCTTTGCCGTCAAGAAACAGTGGCCTGAAGAGTTAAAACAATGGCAGAATGTCAGTGACAAATGGGAAGGGGTCAGTTGTACTTCTACTGGAGGAAGAAAAATCAGGATTCAGACGGTGGCACACGACATTTACCTTAATATATTTGAAAAACTGCCAACTGACAAGGGAAAAGTCATATTAATAAGTCTTTCCCAGGGCAGAACTAGTACAAAAGAATGGGAATTATAACACAGAAGTTTTTATTCAGTAAAAACCAGTTGTCTGAAGAATCATGTCGCTGCCTCGTGAAATAGATTTTCTGTCAATGAACAATTTCCACTAGACGGCTGTCTGAAACAACCTTTGCAGGAAAGACTTCAAGTATGAGGAGGGTGGGGGGAAATACAGAGATGCATCTAGATGGTCTCCATGATCCTTTCCAATGAAAATATTTTAGGAAACCAAGAGTATTATGAAAATCATGATTGTGGTAAATTATTTATGGGTTTAAAACTATTTTCCTTGATTTGCAATGACTTCTATGTTACAGGGTATGTAACCCCTTTGCTGTGAATGATGTGACCTTTGGTTCTGGGAGTATGATCACAAGCGAGACCAATGAGTGAGGGCTGACCCAACCTGGGGGCATATTCTAACTAGGCTGCAGGTGATCGCTGGCAAGGCTAAAGGAGCCCAGGAAGCCAGTGGTTCACTGAGCTCCATCCTTGGGCATGTGAATGTTCTGCTGTCAAAGAAGGAGAAAGCTAGTCCTCTGGGGACTGAAGAACAACTCCTTCCCCCCAATCCTTGCCCAGAGTGGAGACATCAGCCTGTGGGATAGTCAACCGGAAATTATTCAGAAGAGAGCTGCACCAGTAATAGCAAAACCCTTAACCCAGTAGCAAGCAGAGCTAATTAGGCATATTTGAACTCTGAGGAGATTCCCTTGCATTGCAGAAAGCCCAGGAAAAACTGCAGAAAAGTTGAGGATAAAGCAGAAGCTTCATTTACTCTACAGAAAAGTGCCAGCAGAACAGTTTGAGAAAAGTGGGCTGAGAGTTATGACACAGCTTAGGGGTATGACAGAGGAGATAGAAACCCCATCTGAGGGTACTGAGGAGGCCTGTAGTGGACAAAGAGGGCCACTGAAAGGGGGCCTCTCCAGAGAGCAAGGGGAGGCTGCCTCTGAAGGCTGGGTGGAACTATCTTAGGGGTTGCCTTCAGAGCAATTTTCCTTCCAGTGACCTTGGGACGCTGTCCCAAGATTCTCGTGAGCTGCTGGTTGATAGCTGGACCAGCAGAGAAGAGGGCATGAACAAGAAATTTTTTCAGCCTAGCAACATAAAAGTAAACATATATTTCTAGTCAAGAAATTGTTATTTAAGAGCAGACATTGATTCTATGAATCAAGTGCTCTGTCTTGTTAGTCATCTACTTTCAGTGTGCTATGGCTCCAGGAATGTCGCATGTATTGTAGCTCTGATCAGATAAACGTGACATTATTAGTAAACACTCTGTATGTGCAGTCCTGTAATTCATTTGCCGTGTTTAAGATAACCTGTGGGTCAGGGCATCACCAATATGGCCTATGCACTGCAATTTATTCCACCCCCAAAAAAGCAAATCAGTTGGTATCATCTAATTTTGACTGATAGTCACTCCATTTGTACCAGAGTGGAACTAAGCTTCATAGTGTTTTCGATGGCTGATTTTTTTTTTTTTTCAGAAGTGGATCAGCAGGGCTTTCTTCCCAGGAATTGTTAGATGGACTTGGACCCTTGACTACTAGTTGAACTCGTCTGTTTGATGTACATATTGCTTTGTGTGCCTTGGAATTAATTCTGACACTTCGCAACCCTGGAAGACAGAGTAAGATGCCCTATAGGGTTTTCTTCAGGAAAGCAGAGCTATAGGTCTTTTTCTTGTGGATTGAAGGGCCAAATTTTCAGTAAGCAGCTGAGTGCTGTACCATTGGTGACCTTGGCTATCTGGGCTCCTTGATGTATCTATTAACCAAAACAAAGCAAAAATGAAACAAAGCTACTGCCATCCAGTAAATTTGGACTTAAATAGTACAGAGTAGAACTGCACTCACAGGGTTTCCAAGGCTGTAACATTTACCCAGGAATACTGGTGGTGCTCTGGGTGAGTGCTCAGCTGCTAACTGGCCATTGGTTTGAGCTCGTCAGCCACGAAGTAGAAGAAGGATGTGGCAGTTTGCTTCCAAAAGATTTACAACCTCGGAAACCCTCTGGGGCAGTTCTGCTCTGTCCTATAGGGTCACCACAAGTCAGAATCAACCGCTCAGTAACTTGTTTTGGAATATTTATGGAAGCTGAAGGGCATTTTTTTCTCCCTCAGAGTGGCTGGTAGTTTCCAGTCACTGACCTTTAGGTTAGCAGTTGATCACTTTACCACTGCGCCACCAGGGCTCCTTGACGCATGTAATATAGTTTGTTTATTTGTGATTCCTCAGGGTATCATAAATCTTGCTTCTTAGAAAGGTTACCCATGCCTTATAAGGTCTTCCCCCCTCCCCAAAACACCCTTGTTTATCACACACCCCTTCCAAAAAAGTCTAGATTTCTGAGGCATGGAGGGAAATTTATCGAGATAGCATGTGTTCAAAGACGACATGTGCTGTGAACTGTGCTGTCTTGTCTCCCCTTTGCAGCTGCTCTCCCCTACTCAAACATAGGATGACATGTGCTGCTTATAAGTTGTAAAATTTTAATGAGTAGTATTAGGAAAGCGTTGCAGAGACAGTGGCCCAAAACAGAGGCAGAGACACATCAGTGCTAGGGTCCAGGAAAGGTTATTCAAACAGAAAGAGAGCGGGGTCTGAGCCAAGGGTGGCCCAATCCACCTCTCCCCAGCAGGACAAGCTTTTTATAGTTTTTAAGTTCCCATGAGGTAGTATGGAGTGAGTGGTTTTATGGTTTGATAGGGAAAGAAACAGAAGAGGAGTAGCCCAAAATATTCTGCTTAGGGGATTTATGATCTGATAAGGAAGACATGTTGATTAGAAGGAGGAGGAGTAAGGTTTGTTTATGGTCAAGAGTTTGATAAAAGAAGGACTGGGATCAAGAGGATGGATTATGGGTATACCACGTAGGGCATACCAGGCTGTTTTCAGCTAAAGGACAAGTCTGATCATTAGGTAAGACAACCTCCCTGAATTTCAGTACAGAGTCCTCTCAATGAGTCTCTTCACAAAGCTCTTATTAGACTGCCTAAAACCAAGTGTTAAGTCCCCTCAGGGGGGAAAAAATAATCGCTTGGTGTATTTATCTTCCTTTCCCACTTTGTTTTCATTCCCTTTCTGGAAATCTTTCCTTCAGCAAATACTAACTGATTGATCCATCCATTCATTCATTTTGCACTTACTGATTATCATTACTTGAATTGTGCGCCCCTGTCCCCATGTGTTTAGCCATTTAGCGGGGCCGTGATTCCCAGTAAAGCCTGATGTTGCTATATGCTGTAAGCACTATCTCTGTGATGTTAATGAGGGAGGATGGGTGGCAGTTGTGTTGATCTGGCAGCACTCCACGTGTAAAATAGTACTGTGTCTTGAGGCAATCTCTTGGGTTATAAAGAGAAATGAAGCAAGCAGAGAGTTGTGGGCACTCTTGCCACTGTAAATCAGTTCCAGGAGTAGCACTTGTCCTTTGGAAAGGACCCACGGTCTGTTCTCCGTGCCTCAGAAGTTCCCAGTCCAGGGAAAGACTGATAACAGAGACCTTTCTCCAGAGCCAGCAGAGGAAGTCTTCCCTGGGAGGTAATGTCCTGAATTTGGACTTGTAGTTTACTGGACTGTGACAAAATGAGATTTACTTTGATAAAGCCATCCATTTGTGGCATTTCTGTTATAGCAGTGCTAGATTACTGAAACACTCACGCAATGTACTCGGTACTGAGAATTCCAAGACAGGAGACACAGTTGTTACTGTGATTTGTTCACAAACACCTAATGCAGGCCACCTGGTTCTGTCTCCAGAGCACCTGCAGTCATTCGCCGTCAGCATCATCTCTTTACTTCAGCTCTCTCTAGTTATCTCACTATGATTCCTCAGTTTTAGATTCCTGACGTCCGTTCAACAGCTGGCTTGGCAGACACAGCAGTAGTACCTTGCCCTCCCAGTGGGTCAAGTCTTCCTCCTCCTTTTCTGTGGTGTCTGCCATTCTGTCCCGAGCACTAAGACAACATAACACTCTTTCCCAGCTCGACTGACAGTCCTTGTTCAGTGTGCTTGAAACTCATTAACTGTAATCATTTTGAATTTAGAAGTAGTTTATTGTTAAAGGATATTAAGACTCAAAATGATATTTTATAGGCTGCTTTGAACTTGAAGTAACTAATGATGTGGTCATTAAATTGTTTTCTCAAATAGTGCAAGAGCATTTTGCAGCTATTCTGATAGAGATAAAAATGTGACAATAGTAGAGATATGAGTTTCAGATTCAACCATGTGCTTTATCTTGAAGAAAAAAATGCTATGTAAATGGATACACTTGAAGGTAAATGAATGTTGTTTTTATTTTCTATTATTTCTGCAACAAGTTTAGTGACTTACCAAAAATAAAATAGAAGTATTCTTCTTCACTCTGATACAAAATAATCTTTGGAGGACCATTATCCTGACTGTAACAGATGCCATAGAGATAAAACTTAATAAAACAAAACCACGTTCAAATGTTAGTTCTCATGTGACTAAATAAATTTTTTAAGTATCGTTGCAGTTACTCGTATAATTTGAAAATTAGACAGTTCTCTTAGCCTGAGTTCTCTAAAGAATCAAAGCCAACGATGCACGGGTGTGTGTATACACACATACAAATTACACACACGCACACATGAGGCCTAACAATTATGTGAACTTCGTTGTTCCAAGTGTTACATACCTCGTTGTTGAACGTCACTACAGTCACCTTGGAGGTACTCCCGGTGAGAACCTACACACTTACAAAGGCTACTCAACCCTTAAGCAATTCCAGAAGGAATGGCCACTGTTCATGCACGGTGGCATAGTCGCAAGTTGGTAAATTCAATTGTATAGTTGTCTGTGAGAGAGTTTTTAGTCAGTAAACAAACCACTGTATTAAAACACCCTCCCTACCCACCTGATCTTGCCCCTAATGACTTTTTTTCTTGTTCTGAAGATAAAGGAAATATTGAAAGGAAGACATTTTGATGACAGTCAGGACATCAAGGGTAATACAATGACAGCTCTGATGGCCATTCCAGGAAAAGAGTTTTAAAAAATTGCTTTGAAGGATGCAATAAGTGCTGGTGTTGGTACATAGCTTCCAAAGGGGAGTACTTTGAAGGTGACTGTAGTGATATCCAGCAATGAGGTACATGGCATTTTTTTCTAGGATGAGTTCATGAACCTAGTTGTCAATCCTTATGTGTGTGTGTTAAATCTAATTGTCAAATCCTTCTGTGTGTGTGTGTGTTGAACCTAATTGTCAATCCTTCTCTGTGTGTGTGTGTGCGTGTGTAGTAATGGCTCATGCTGTTATAGAGGATGGAAATTCCCAAGTCTTTGGATCAGGTCGGAGAATTCTCCTAACTCTTATAGCTTCAGGAGCTGGTGAAACTAAGATCAGCAAGTAAGCTGACTGACTGTTGGTTTACAAACTTTCAAGGCTGAAAAAAACCCAAGATGGACTGGTAGTCTGCTAGCTTAAGTTCCAAGAACCAGAGGTCAGATGAACAGGGGCCAGATGCAGGATCCATAGCAAGCAAAAGCCTGTGAGTTTTACCAGATAGTCCACATTTTTTGTATGCATGCCACACCCCAAACTCCTTTCCTTTCAACTGATTAGTCATAGAAGATCTAATCATGAAGGTGATTACATTATATGGGATCTCATTATGGAGGTGATTACATAATTACCTAACTGCCAAACTATAGCTAACTGCCAAACCCCCGTGAATCACGACCCAGTAGCTCTAGAATTTCACTATCTCCCCATTTTTTTCAGTTTTTGTCTCTCACGGTTTGGAGACATGTCACCTCAATGTTTTCATTTGTTTCCTCTTCCTAGTGAATTAAAAGTTTTATCATGAAGTGATCTTTTCCATCTTTAGCAATGCTGTTGACCATAAAATCTATTTGCTTGATACCAACATAGGCTAAAGACATTTCTTTCAATCACTGTTTGCACTGATTTTTTCTGTACTTTTACTTTTGTTCTTTGGATATCTTCATTGCCAGCTTTCCCTTTTAAAAAACATGTAGGTGTGATTGCTGAGGCTGTTATTTTCTGTCTCATAATCAGCATATGTAAACTAAAAAATTTGATCTACCGGCTATCATGGTAATTACTCATACATTTGGGTTTAAATGGCCACCTCACTGTGTTCTTCTCAACTGTCTGACTTATTCTATCCTTCCTTCTCTTTTCTTTCTCTGTAGTCCTTTTTTAATTTGTGTCATCATTTTGCACACATCTTTGTCTGTTAATGTGGAAGTTGCACATTCCTTGACTATTCATTTATTTTTGCATTTAAGTAAATATTTACAGCTTAATTTCTCGCACAAAGAAATGTATATACATATTTGTATGTGTCATTACTTGTAACCTACAATGTGACAGAACCATCCCCTTTCTACCCTGAGTTTCTTGCTTCCATTCAACCAGTTCTTGTCCTTTCCTGCCATTGTCTCTTGCCTCCAGGCAGGAGCTGCCCCATTTGTTCTTGTTTATCTGGTTGAACTAAGAAGCATACTCCTTAGGAGTATTATTTTCAGTTTTATACCAGTCTAATCCTTGTCTTAAGATTGAGCATTGAGGAATAGTTTTAGTTCTGAGTTAATAGAGCATCCAGAGGCCATAGTTTCAGGGTTCTTCCCATCTCTTTCAGACCATTAAGTCTGGTCTTTTGACATAAACTTGAGTTCTGTTCTTCAATTTTTTTCTTGGTCTGTCCAAAACTTTCTGTTGTCTTCCCTGTTAGGGTAGTCCTTGGTGGTAGCGGGGCACCATCTAGTTCTTTGGGTCTTAGATTGATGAAGTACTTGATTTATGTGGATTTTTTTTTTTGTCTCCTGAGCTAATATTTTCCTTGCGTCATTGGTGTTCTTTAACTTCCTTTGCTTCAAGTAGGCTGGGACCAACTGATGCAGCCTAGACAGACATTCACAAGCTTTTAAGACCCCCAGATGCCACAGACCAAAGTAGGACGCATATTATTTCCTTAACAAATTTTGTTATGCAAATTATCGGTCCTTGGACTTTTCAAGTAATTATTTTTCATAGTTGCTTTTAGGTACCAAGGCCCCACTGCCAGCTACTCTATCCCTCAAAGTATTTGGATATGTTTAGAAAACTTCTTAGTTTTTACTTTGATCTGTTGCGCTGACTTCTCCTGTATTATGTGTTGTCCTTTCCCTTACCTACTATGACTCTTGACTACTCTCTGATTAGCTAATTCCCCTTTCCCTGCCTTCCCACCCTTATAACCATCAAGGACTTTTTTCTGTATTTAAACATTTTCTTGTGTTCTTATAATAGTGGTGCCATATACACTTGCCCTTTTCCAACTGACTGATGTCAGTCAGCATAATGCCTTCTGGAATCATTCACGTTGTGAGATGCGTCACAGATTTATCATTGTTCTTCATCATTGTGTAATATTTCATTGTGTGTATGTACCATAATTTGTTTATCCATTCATCTGTTGATGGGCATCTTGGTTGTGTCCATCTTTTTGCTATTGTGAACAGTGGTATGAGGAACATGGGTGTGTTTATATCAATTATTGTGATAGCTCTTAGTTCTCTAGAATATATTCCATGGAACGAGACTGCTGGATTATGTGGAATTTCTACTCCCAGCTTTTTAAGAAAGCACCTAATCAGTTTCCAAAGTAGTTGCACAGTTTTATTTTCCCACCAGTAGTATATTGAGGTTTTGCAGTCTCTCTGCAACTTCTCTAACATTTATTATTTTGTGTTTTATGGATTAGTGCCAGCTTTGTTGGAGTCAGATAGTAACTCGTTGTAATTTTGATTTGCATTTTTCTAATGGTTAATGATCTTGAGCATTTCCTCCTGTATCTGTTAGTTGCCTAAGGTCTTCTTTGGTAAAGTATTTGTTCATTTTTTTTTCTTTTTTAAATTGGGTTATTAGATTTGTTGTTGTTGAAATGTTGCAGTATCTAGTAGATTTTAGAGATTAGATGCTTATTGGATATGTTGTCAGGAGTCATATCCGACTTGACAGCACTTGGCTTGGCTGGCTGGATATGTTGTAGCCAACAACAACAACAAAATTCCCAGCCCATAGGTTCTCTTTCTGCCAACCATGGTGGAGTAGTAGTTACTTGCTGAATCTGCTAACCAAAAGGTCAACAGTTTGAATTCACCAGGCACTCTTTGGAAACCTGTGAAGGAATTCTACTCTGTCCTTCAGGGTTGCTATAAATCCAAATCAATTCAATGGCATTTTTTTTTTTTCCTCCTCTCGGCTTGAAGTTTTCTTTCCACTCTTTTGAAGAAGTCTTTTAATGAGCATACTTGTTTGATTTTTAGGAGCTCCTAGTTATCTAGTTTGCCTTCTGGTGTTTTGCACTGCTAGTTGTGATTTTTATACTATTTATGATACCGATTAGGGCTCTAACACTATCCTTTTTTTCTTATATAATCCTTACCATTTTAGATTTTATAACTATGTCTTTGACCCATTTTGAGCTGTTTTTATTTGTACATTGTGTGAAGTATGGATCCTGTGTCCTTGTTTTGCAGATGGATATTTAGTTATGTCAGCACCATTTATTACAGACACTGTCTTTTCCTCAGTTAACAGACTTCTGGCAAGACCAAAAATTTCTTCAGTGTAAATACCATTTTTAAAAAACCTTGCACAAAGCTGCTGCAAAAGACCTCTTTTAAGTGTTAAGAAGCAAAGCTATCACCCTGAAGACTAAGATGTGGTCATGGTACTTTCATTTGCCTCATGTACATGAGAAAAGTGGACAATGAATAAGGAAGACCAAAGACCAACTGATGTCTTTGAGTTGTGGTGTTTTAGAAGAATATTGACTAGACCATGGATTGCCAAAAGAATGAGTTAATTTGTCTTGGAAGAAGTACAACTAGAATGTTCCTTGGCAGCAAGGAAGGTGAAAGCAAGTCTTAAGTATTTGGACATGTTATCAGGGTGGATCACGCAGTGCTTCATTCTGATGTCAATTGGAATTCTCTAGTTGCTCATTGGAAACCTTATGGCACAGTTCTACTCTGTGCTATACAGTTGCTGTGAGTCAGAATCTACTTGAACGTAATGGGATTTGAGGGCTTTTAGGAGTTGTTCCAGTAAGTTGGAGTTTCCTAACCTTATGACTTACTGCAGTTTTACTTCCTCTTTTTCCATTTGAATATCTTTTATTTATTATTTTTTTCTAGCCTAATTGCTCAGGTAGGACATTCAGAATGTTGCCTAGGAACAGTAGTGAGAATAGGCATCTGATGGTAAAGAGAAAGCTTTTTGTCTGTCTCCATTGAATATGATGCTAGCTGTAGCCTTGCTGACATCTTGCTTTCAGATTTTCAGCATCCAGAATTGTGAAAAAAAAAAGTTATTTTAAGCCATAAGTTTGTAGTAATTTATTATATCAGTCCAAAGAAACTAATAGCATTATCCTTTGCTGTGTAGCATAATATCTCCAAACTAAATGGCTTAATACAATATCCGCTATCTCCTAGTTTCTGTAGTTCATGAATCCAGGAGTGGTTCAACTGACTGATCTCTCTGGGTTTCTCTAAAGACTACAACCAAAAGTCAGCTAAAGTAATATTCTGGTCTTAAGGACTGACTAGCCCATTTTTGAAAAACGTTGCACAAAGCTGCTGCAAAAGACCTCTTTTGATCTGAAGGACTGACTAGAGTAGCATCTGTTTCTGAGCTTACGATACAGCCCACTTGCCCACCAAAACCAAACCCACAGCCATCGAGTAGATTTTGACACATAGTGACCCTACCATTAGAGTAGAAGTGCCCCATAGAATTTCCAAGGAACTCCTGGCGAATTTGAACTGCTGACATCCTGATTAGCAGCAGTATCATTTAACTACGACATCGCCAGGGTTTCTAGCTCATGTACAAGAGAGCAGAATTGCATAAAGACATACAGACCAAGAAGTGGCAGAGATCATTGAGAGCTGAAATGTCTACCACATTCTATCTGCTGGCCTCTGGTGAATCACTATTAAGTCTAACTACTGGGCTTTGAAAATGGAAAAAAAAAAGAACACTTTATATGAAAAATAACATTCATGTTTCCCAAGATAACCAAGAGGCTCATCCCATACCAACATCAGCTGAGCCTCCAAAATCTTGACATCTAAATAAGGTCAAGGGGTAAATAAGACCCATTAAAAATGTCTTGTGGAATATAGCTTCTCTTGATTTGTAGATCCATGAAACTAAAGTGACAAGTTACCTGCCCCTGTACAGACAACCCGTAACAGTCAGACAGTCATAGAAAATTGCTCTAGGTAAGGTTTGTAAGTTCTTTTACTAGATTTCAAGGCCTTGGAGGAGTTTCCAATAGTTCTTAGATCCCCACTGTGTGTTCTTCTCTTTTCATGTCCTGAAAAATATCACGTTTGATACCAAAGAGCTTTCTCAGTGTGATACTCTTCAGTACAATTTTTGCTTTGTACTTTTAATTTTTCTTTTGTACATTGTCTGTCTTGTTCAGACCAAGCTGAAAGTGTTTTTGCAAAAAACTTTGTCTTATGTGAATCTCATTGGAGTTCACCAATTAGAAAAATGTCACTCCAAAATTACTTTAAGATAAGGTCTGATTTACCGTGCATTCCTTTGTTAGTAATCAGTTGAGAAAATCAGTCAAGCACACCCATCATCTCTTTAAAAAGCCCTTTGTGTGACTGACCTTTTGGATGCTTTAGCAGAAGTAAGAACAGATATACCTTAGGCTTTGTCTCTAGAACCCTATTTTCTGACAGTGCTTGGTAACTATTTCAAAAGTGTGTCGTCTTTTGCTGTCTGCAGAAACTGATCATTTTAAAAACCATGACGTCCTGGCTCCTTTTTGCTTAATACTTCCCTCCTCAATTCATCTCTCTCCTTCTGAATAAGTAGAGGAAACCAGGCACCACCTTAAACACTTTGGAAATTTCCTTGGGTAGATCACCCAGTTCATGAGGTGTGTACTCGATTTTCCATGTTGTAGAAGCTAACACAAACTCACTAATCTTTCTTCAACTACATAACAACAGTGATCACTCTTTCTCCATTTTTCACTGACTTGTTTCTCACTTCCTTTTGGCTATCATTGGAAGTATCCTCAAAGTTCAGGTTTTTGTTGTTGTTAAATGCTGTCAAGTAGGTTCCAATTCATACTGACTCTGTGTACAACATAACAAAATACTGCCTGACCCTTTACCAGATTTCTACCCATAGTCTATTCATGGAAAAATTTAGAGTTTTAGATAATGTTCTTCAAAGTCTGTTGAAGTTCCATTAATTGCTCTACTTCAGAGCTGCTTCCATATGTTTAGATATTTGCTATATCAACAAACTCTGTATCAGTTACCCATAGCTACATGGAAGTATTAACCCCAACTTGGTAGCTCTAAACAATAGTGTTTGTAATCTCATGCCTCTGTGTCACGATTCCAGGTATAAGTAAGCTAGATTCTTTGTTTCAGCATCTCTCAGAAGGCTGTAATCTTGGTATCAACCATGGCTGTTGTCTCACCAGAAGACTCAACTGAGAAATTGTTGTCAGCAAGGTTCATTTCTACAGGGGTTGTTGAACTTACGGTCTCAATTCCCCATCCATACTTGGCTGGATATTTCCCTTGTTTCTTGCCAAATAGGACTCTTCAGCTTGTTGCATCAAAAAAAGCACAGAAGTGTAGGATTAGCAGTGAAAGAGAGAGGGGGAGGGGAAGAGAGAGAGAATCCTAGCAACATGGAAGTCATAGTACTTTGTAATGAACATCTTGTCACTTTTGCCATATTTGGTACAGTGAAGTCTCTGAGTAAAGTCTACACAAAGTAGGAAATTATACAAGTGTTTAAATAACAAGGAGCAGACATCACAGACACCACCTTAAAAACCAAAAGAAAAATCAAATTGTCTGCCATAATTTGCTAAGATGAAAGAGCAACAAAAATCAATGTTCTCCTGAATATTTCAGCAGACATATAGCATGTCACAGTATAATACACTAAATGGTCTTATACAATCTGAAATTACTGAATATATCACAAAATAGGTAAGAGATGTTCACAGCGAGGAGACCCAGATGTTGGAATAATCAGACAAAACTGTGTAGCATCTCTAACAAACATAATCCATGGTGTAAAGATCAACTTTCTGAAATGAATGGAAGTACAGAAGGTCTCTAGAGATACATAGAAATTAGAAGAGGAAGCCAGCTCTCATTTTAATTATTGTGCTTTGAAAAAAACAAAGTCCCTTTTACATGTCCCATTCCACCCATTCCATCATTCATAATTTTATGACTTTATCTTTGTTTTATTTTCTTTTTTTCTCTGATGTTTTACTATGATGTTTCTGGGTTTGAACTTACTTGTATTATTTCTTGTGGAAGTTGTAGGGATTACTTACTCTTTCCACTAAGAATCTAGTCAGTTATAGGTAAGTATGGTGTGATTATTTTCGCAAATATTGTTTCTGGTGCAATCTTTTTTTCTTATCTAGTCCATAGCTATCTATTAAATTTTTTTTTTTTAGAGTTTTTAAATATATTCTTTTGGTCTTTTACCCTCTCACCTGTTTTCTTTTCTTTTGACTATGGATTATTCTGCCTATTTTATTCAAACTATCATTTCAGTTTAATGTTAAGCTGTAGCTAATTGACCATCAATCTTTCCCACTAAGTTCTTAATTTTAATTGGCATGTTTTCAGTCCTCGGATTTAAAAAAAAAAAAAATTATTGTGCTTTAAGGAAAATTTACAATTCAATTTGTCATACAAAACTTGCATGCATACTTCTATGTAACTAGCTACTCTCCATGCTCTGTGACAGCACATTCTTCCTTTCCTCGTTGCATTTCCCATGTCCATTCAATTAGCTCCTGCTTGCCTCCATCGTCTCATCTGACTTCTGGGCAAGGGATACAGAGCTACCCTAGGTACATACACAAGCCAAGAAGAATATTCTTCACCAGTATCATCTTATGTCTTCTAGTCTAGTCTAATTTTTTCCTGAAGAATTGGCTTTGGGAGTGGCTTAAGCTCTGGGCTAACAGAGAAACCAAGGACCATGTCTTCCAAGGACCCTCCAGTCTGTCAAACCATCAAGTCTAATCCTTTAAATAGAGTTTGGTTCTGCACACCCATTTTCCCCCCACTACATCAGGGACTATATATTGTAGTCACTATCAGGGCAGTCACTGGTGGTGACCAGACACCACGTAGTTCTTCTGGTTTCATGCTGATGTAGTCTCTGGATTATAGGGGCCTTCATGTCTCCTGGGGACCCTGGTGATATAGTGCTTAAGTACTACAGCTGCTAACCAGAAGGTCATTAGTTCAAATCTGCTAGGTGCTCCTTGAGAACTCTATGGGGCAGTTCTATTCTGTCCTGTAGGGTCACTATGAGTTGGAATCGACTCAGTAGCACTGAGTTCTGTCTCCTGGGCTCGTATTTTCCTAAGGTCTTTGATATCATTCATTCTCCTGTGCTCCATGTGAGTTGGGATCAATTGGTGCTATTTAAATTGCCAACTTGTTAACTTCTAAGACCCCAGATGCCACTCACCAAAGTGGCACGCAGAACATTTTTTTTTTAAACTTTGTTATTCCAATTATCAGTCCTTGGAATTTTGAAGTGATTATTTTTCATGATTGCTTTTTGTTTGTTGTAGACATGCCAAGTCTGACTTTTATTTTTTTCAATATATTAAGTATTTTTCTGGAAATTCTATTTTGGTTAAATTCTCTTCTCTGATATTGCTCTTGGGTTGTTTTTTTTTAGTTTTTAATTTTTATTTAACATGACTGAGTGAAAATGTACATTCACGTATAAATTTACATGCCCACCTATATGCAGCTTCCACTGCTCTCTCTGTCCAGTGACTGCACACTATTCCTCTCTGCTCCATACATGTCTCATCCTCCCAACAGCCTCCTTTCCCCTCCTCTCCATCCACTCCCCTTCCTCCAGCCAGAGGTCAGCAAGATGATATCCTATAGATGTATAGAACCATAAAGTGCTTCCAATATATGGTCACTCTGCATTGCCAAGTCCAATCCATTCCTGTCCAAAGAGTGGACCTTTGTTATAATTTATGGGAAAGGGTAGCATCAGGGCCGGGGGCCATGCTCTCAGAGGAACCCCCAAACCGCTGGACCATCAGTTGAGGTCTTTTAGTGGAGAACTTAGGATGCACCCCTTTTTATTCTTGTGTTGCCAGTGAGACTCCTCTCTGTGAGCTCCGTCATGGCTATCACTGGTGGTGGCCGGGCACCATCCGGTTCTTCCGGTCCCAAGTCGATGTAGGCACACACTCTTGTGGGTCTCTCTGTCTTCTTGATTGTCTTTACCGCATGTCATTTTGGCCCTCGGTGAGCATCCGTTCCTGCTGAGTTGGGACCATTTGCTGTGTCCTCGGATGGCAGCTTGGCAGCTTTTAAGACCCCAGACACCACTCACCAATGTGGGGTGCAGAGAGTTCTCTTAGCAAAATGCTAGTTGTGCCAATTGGCCTGGAATTCGCCTAGCTCTTGGGTTTTTGATTTACATAGTCTTATCTTCTCAGGTGATTTTTTTATCTATGACTGTGTGCTAGACATTGTATATGTACTACACAACATAAGTAATTGAGTCTTCATGGAACGTTATCTTCCTTATTATTTCCATTTTCCAGGTGGTTGAGTGTACATAAAGCCTTAGAATACCTTTAAACAACATGATCACTCAAGATTTCCTGAGAAATTCAGAAGACTTGAAACTTGTCTGTAATCTCGTTAACAGCTGGCTTTATTTATTTAATATATTTTCTTGGGTACAGCTTTTAAGGGTGTTAGCAATTATTGTAAATGAAGTACAAGAGTCCTCGCTGTTAACAGAACCTATCCCTAAGAATTATATGTCCAACTTCATAACTCTTTTGAAAGCCACAAACAGTCTCTCTTCTGCCTTTTCAGAATTTGCAGATAGCTCTTCCTAGGAAAAATCAGGTCTGAATGAAATTTCACTTTTATGTATATATCTATTATACCTAACTCTAACTGCAGTAACTTTTCAACTATTTTTTAAGCAAAACAGTGCTGTGTGTGTGTGTATGTATATGTGTATGTGCTGTTCTCCCTATGCTTTCTTTCTCAGTGTAAGACGTGGTCTAAGTTATTTCCTCTTTTGTGAAATGCAAACCATTACATTATGATTTTCATTGTACCAGTACTAGTATTCAACATGTTTTACAGGCCTACATAACCGAATTTAACAAAAGGGTTTACCTTAGCATATACTCTGATGAATATACACCATAATTTCATCATTGCCATAAAACTACATGGGCATTAACAACAACAAGAGATTTTTATTGGCAGATAAAGATTTATTTTAGTTCCAGATGAAAATTTTTAATTGTAAATATAATATTAGAAATGCTACTATATCACACATAAACATGTTATGTGTATTCCATATAAAACCAAACCTATTGCCATTGAGCTGGATCCAACTCATAGCAACCCTAGAGATCAGACAGAACTGCCCAATGAAGTTTCCAAGTAGCACCTGGTAGATTTGAACTGTGGACCTCTTGGTTGGCAGATGCAGCACTTAACACCCTACACCACAAGGTTTTCCATATTATGCATGCCAAGCCAAGTGCCGTCGAGTCGGATCCAACTCATGGCAACGCACAGATATATGTTATTATAATTTTGTATTAATTAATATAAAAGCATTTTAGAAAGACAAAATGACCAAAAAGTGACCAAGAGGCCAGAGAATAACAGGGATGCTCCAGTTAATGACTGTTTCTCATAGAGAATATAGGTAAATCTCTGATCCTATTGTTACAAAGATTCTCTTTAACAGACTGTAGTGAATTATCCTCTGTGCTATAATAGATAGTAGGAAGACAGAGAAAAGCATCTAAGAGAAAAATACTTAAATGGCTAGGATAATATATATATTATACATTATATATACATAATATGCATATTATACATATTTTATACAAGCATACATAAGTGTATATGTGTATGTAAGTGTAAAAATATGTATGAAATAAAATAAAAATATGTATGAAGAGTATATAGGGTCACTGTGAGTCAGAATCAACTCGATAGCAGTGGGTTTGAGTCATATAATATATATGTGTGTTTTTTATTTTTAATAGGTGGAAACGGACTCTTGAAGAAAAGTTCCTTCCATCTTGTTCTGATGCTCTGTAAGTTGTTTAATAGTTTCCCTGTAGAATTCTTTACTACTGCAACTTGGGGCTTGATTTTTTTCTTCAGTTCTTTCAACTTGAAAATGCAGAATGTGTTCTTTCCTTCTGGTTTTCCATTTTCAGGTCTTTGCTCATGTCATTACAATACTTTCTTTTGTCTTCTCAAGCTGGTCTCTGAAATTTTCTCTTTAGGTCTTTTGCTTCACCTTCCCTTCCTTTTGCTTTAGCTGCTCAACATTCAAGAGCAAGTTTCAGAGTCTTGTCTGACATCCAATTTGGTCTTTGATTTCTTTCCTATCTTGCTCGCTTCATGGATGATGTCTTTGATGTCATTTCACAATTCATCTGGTCTTTGGTCATTAGTGATCAACATATAAAATCTGTTCTAGAGCTCATCTTTAAACTCAGGGGGGATATACTCAAGGTCATACTTTGGCTCTTGTGGACTTCTAGTTTTATTCAATTTCAATATGAATTTGCATACGCGCAGTTGATGATCTGTGCCACAGTCAGCATCTGGTCTTGTTCCGATTGCTGATATGGAGCTTTTCCATTATCTTTTTTCTACAGATGTAGTCAGTTTGGTTCCTACGTATTTCATCCGGTGAGGTCCATGTGTATAGTTACCTCTTGTGTTGGTTAAAAAACGTATTTGCAATGAAAATGTTAGTCTTGCAAAATTCTATCATGCAATCTCCAGCATTATTTCTATCATCAAGGCAGTATTTTCCAACTTTTGCATTCCAGTCACTAATAAATTATCAGTGCATCCTGATTGCTGCTCAATCAATTTCAGACTGCAGAAGTGGGTAAAAATCTTCAACTTCTTCATCTTTGGCCTTAATGGCTGGTGCATAAATTTGAATAACAGTCATATTAACTGGCCTTCCTTGTAGGTGTACTGGTATTATCCTATCACTGACAGATCTTGGTATTATTCTATCAGGACAGATCTTGAAATGTTCTTTTTGATGATGAATGCAACACCATTCTTCTTAAAGTTTTGTTCCCACCATAGTAGATTATATGATTGTCAGATTCAAAATGGCCCAAAGTGGTCCATTTCAACTTATTAATGCCTAGGATGTCAATGTTTATGTGTTTGGTTTCATTTTTGACAATTTCCAGTTTTCCTAGATTCATACTTTGCACATTCCATGTCCCAATTATTAGTGGATGTTTGCAGCTGTTTATTCTCATTTTGAGTCATGCCACATCAGTGACTGAAGATCCCAGATTCTTATTCCATCCATGTCATTAAGGTTGACTCTACTTTGAGGAAGCAGCTCTCCCCTAGTCATCTTCTGAATGCCTTCCAATCTGTGGGGCTCACTTTCTGGCAACATATCTGACAATATTTGGCTGCTATTCATAAGATTTTCCCTGGCTAATTCCTTTCCGAAGTAGACTGTCAGGTCCTTCTTCCCAGTCTGTCTTAGTCTGGGAGCTCAGCTGAAACTTGTCTACCATGGGTGACCCTGCTGGTACCTCAATACCCGTGGCATAGCTTCCTGCATCACAGCAACAAGCAAGCCTCCACTGACAGACAAGTGGGGGATGCTTACTCCCTCTTTACCTGATGGTGTTACCTGCCTTACCTGATGCTATTACACTCCTTACTTAATGCTGTCACCAGAAAGAACTGGTTGGTGTTCAGCCATTTGAACAGGTAGCATATGATCAGGAACCAATGGTATGGAAGGAAGAAGTTGAAGTTGCATTGAAGGCACTGGCGAAAAACAGCTCCAGGAATCAATCAAATATCAGCTGAGATATTTCAACAAACCAGTGCAGCACTGGAAGTGCTCACTCATGTATGCCAAGAAATTTGGAGGACAATATATTGACTGAAATGTACCTGACTCAAGCCATGGTATTTTCAATTGCATCATATGCCAAGAAATTTTTGCCAACTCACTGAAAGAGATCCATGTTTATGCCTATTCCAAAGAAAGGTGATCCAACCAAATGTGGAAATTACCAAACAATATCACTGATATCACAGGCAAGTAAAATTCTGCTCAAGATCATTCAAAAGCGACCACAACAATACATTGACAAGAAACTGTCAGAAGTTCAAGGTGAGTTCAGAAGAGGATGTGCAACCAGAGATATCATCACTGATGTCAGATAGCTCTTGGCTGAAAGCAAAGAATTCCAGCAAGATATTTACTCGTGTTTCATTGACTACACAAAGACATTCGTCTGTTGTTCATAGGGTCACTGTGAGTCAGAACCAACTCGATGACACCTAACAACAACAAAAATTGTTTTTCTCTAATGAGTTTGAATACTGATAACAAACTAGGACCAAAGATCTGTAGAAGTATGGACAAAGAAGCACGAGATGATGTGTGTATATTAATCTTAAGTAAAAACCTATGGAAATTATGAAGCAGCTGTTTGACTATAAATAATACTATTTACATGTAACTGCACATGATTGTGTATACACAATGGAAAAATTCAATCAAAAATTGATTATTTCAGGATTTAGCATAATATTTTCAGAACATTCTACTTATAGTATCAATAATCATCTTATTTTAATTTTTTTAGTACTAGGAAATTCTAAACAAGTTTGAGGAATACAAGAGATTGTGATTTCTCATGATAAATGAAGAGTCCTTGTTCCTAGGATATTCTCCTGATACACATTATCAAGATTTCTTTAAGTTTACTAACAGTGATTCCAAAAAACTTTTACTGTTGAGTTGATTCTGATTCATAGAGACCCAATATGACAAAGAAGAACTGCCCCATCGGTTTTTTAAATAGTGACTGGTGGATTCAAACTTCTGACATTTTGGTGAGCAAGCAAGCTCTTAACTGTGTACCAGCAGGACTTCGTGGATTAAAATGACTTAAAGACAAAATCCAAAAATTTTTAGAAAAATTTACCCCAAACACAATGCATTATTACTTAGCTTATTTAAAAACACCCAAAACCATGCAATGTGCTGTGTGATTACATGAAAATATATTCACACAGAACATGTATCTTTATTCTCTAGCTAAAAGAACCTATACATTTATCAAAAGAGTAAAAAAAAAAAAAGCTTTTTTTTTCCTTGACAAATAAAATGTTATTTATCAATTTTATGAAAATGATCTATTCAAAGTTTGGTCTCTTCAGGGATTAGGGAAGCAAAGGTAAGATGACAAAGTAGTTGGAGCCTTATTATGAGTCATCTAATAACAAGGATCCCCCAAAACAAAAGAATCAATTATACGTAACATTCTAGGAGTCCTGAGTATCAAAGGGAAAGCTGAGAAGTGGGATGGAGTGACAAGAAAGTGAGTAGATACAGAAGTACCTAGGACTGCCCAGACCTGATCTGACAGAAATCAGCTCCCCTGTAGGAGACGACCTTGAGGAGCACAGCAGTGGCTTTTTGAAAGCGTTTTCCTCAGTGAAAAAGACTCAGTGGTGGAGAACCTACTCACATCTCTAGGATCAGGGAAAAAAATAGCATTTGGTCAAAAAGAGCTAAGTCAGTTGTGTCTAATCTACTGAGTAGGGATCTAATTCTTCCCTTTGGGTTAAAACTCTCTCCCATTTTCTGGTTCTTCCCCTTCCCTTCTCTGCACTATGGGCAGCTCCAGAGTCTGACACTGCTACTGGGGCCAGAAGTAGCACTCCTTATCCTGTGCCCTGAGACATTCTCGTAGAATCAAAGATGGAACTATTTAACAAAAAAAGTGGTGAAAAGTACACAAATAAAATAATCTGTCAGTTTCCCTAAACTGGAAACTCGGGAAGAAACAGTTTCTTTACCTATGCTCAGGCGTAAGTGGCCACACATTCCTCACAAACATTCATTGATGGTTGTCAGCCCCTGAAGCTGTCAGAACATGCAGCCAGATGTATCTGCCAACACCAATCACTCCCTTCCATCTAGGACTGTAAGGGAAAATTTGTAGTACACATTTGGTGACTGAATACCTGGGTACTTGATCTGCAAGAAAAGTAAATGGACTCTTGGGCTCACATGCTTAGTAACAGTTTTAAACATCTGGAGAGAGGATCTTACAGGCTCCAAGATGTCAGTAATCAAACTAGCTTACACAATCAGGCTATTTTGACATTTTAAAACAAGAAGCTAGAACACGGTAAGCAAGCATAAAATAAATAAATAGAACAACTTACTGATGGGCTTGGAGACAACAGTTAATATCAAGTCACTTAAAGTGGCAGACCACAGTGGTTTCAGAAATCTCCCCAAACAAAGAGTCAAGAAACTTTCCAGATGAAGAGAACTTCCTGGAGTTATAAGAGGTATCATTCAAAAGATTAACATTTAGAACACTCAAAAAGATCAGGAAGGAGATCAGGCAAAATGTAGCACAGCATAGCAATTTCAACAGGCTGAAACAGAGCATAGAGAAATAGAGTGTAGAAATTCAAAAGATTAATAATAAAAAACCAGAAATAGTCAATAGTATGAAAAGTCAAAGGAAGAAAATTGAGACAATGAAAGCTAGCATGACTGAGGTGGGTGATAAAACACTTGACAACAACATACTTCAGGAAAAATTAGGTAAAAGAATTAGAAAGGAAAAGAAAAGGAACAGTTATGTGGGACTCTATCAAGAAGACTAATCCATGAGCGATTAGAATACCAGAATGGAGAGGGACAACAGAATATACAAAGAACATTGTTGAAGATTGGTTGACAGAAAACTGTGATTTCACAAAGGTGAGAAGATATGAACATCTGACAATGAAATCCACGAACTTAATTGTTCTGAGTGCTTTATAACTCATTGCTGAACATCACTACAGTCACATTTGAAGTATTCCCTTTGGGAAACTAAGCACTGATGCCATTGCCTAGTCCACCCTTTAAAGCAATTTTAGAACTTTTTTTGGAATGGCCGTTGTGCACAGTGGCACTATGGCAAGTTTACAAACTTACGTGTATAGTTGTCTGAGGAAGTTTTTAGCCAGTAAGCAAATAACTGTATTGAAATACCTTCCCTACTCACCTGTTCTAGCCCTCAAGAATATATTGAAAGGAAGACATATTTTTGACATTCAGGACATCAAGGGTAATATGACAACAGCCTTCATGTCCATTCCAGGAAGAGTTCCAAAACTACATTGAAGGGTACTGGTGTCAGTGCATTGCTTCCCAAAGGGATTACTTCAAAGGTGATCATAGTGATATTCAGCAATGAGGTATGTAGCACTTTTGCTAGGATGAGTTCATGAACTTAACTGGCAGTCCTTGTATATAATATATTCCATCCAAAAGCAGCCAATTATACTTTCTTCCCAGAAAACATGGAACAGTCTTCAGAATAGAACACACATTAGGCCACAAGGCAAGCCTTAAAAATCCAAAGCACTAAGGCAGGGTGGGGGGAGGTGGAGTTAGGCCAGGGCAGGGGGACATGGTGGACTAGACACATGTCTCCTTGATTCCCTCTGAGAACTAAGGCCTGGAATGATAATTGATATGGAACAGCATGGGCATCAGAGGAAACCTAAGATCTGGCATAGGATTGTCAGATTGAACTGGGAGCCAGTAAAGGGGACACGACCTCTCTCTAACACAAGACAGCTTCTGCCAACTCAACATTTGGGAGGATTGAAGGTACTGATGCCTTCTTTGTTTTCCAGGAGGGAAGGACTGGGCATTAGCCAGCAAATTCGGAACTTCAGTGCTTAAGTAAACAGCACATAGTACAGCAGAGAGACTGTGCTTGGGACAGCTACATTTTGAGAGCTCAGCTGTTGACCAGGGACAACATGCCCTTCCAATCTCTCGTTTCTGAGCTGCACCATATATTCTGCTGTTTCATGGCAGGAAGGGCAGCCAAGGTGGGATGCCATCTTGGCTAGGTGGGAGGCAGTCAACCACCAGGAGGTCTTAGCTAGGGTTAATTCTCACACCAAGAATCAGTGTCCTTGTGGAAAATGCTTTTCCAACAAAAAAGATGTGATTAGAGCAGTGGTGTCTACAGTTACAGGTGAGGCGTGGAAGAGGATGGCAGCAAGGGAGTAACCCTTCCCTACTTTGAACCACATCATGCCATGTGGGGATGGCCTATAGGTTCTTCTTTTGTCAGCTGTAAGGCAGGGCCTTCCACACGTGTGTGCCTGGTTGATTTTGGAGGCTGTTGGACAGCTCTTTGCTTAGCAGTAAGTACGTTTTTAAAATAAGATCAAATAGAGAACCAAATGCTGAGTGGCCCAGAAGCATCTCCACTTTTCAAGAGCACATTGTAGCATCAGTGGATGGCTCCCCAGTGAATCCATAAGTAGGGTCCCATTGTCACCAGGAGGCAGAGCCTGCTAACTCAGAGAGTTCACCTGGGGCCAGTCACTAGAGTACACAGAGGAGACTGGTAACAAACTCCCCCTTTAGAACTCCACCTCAGCTCCTGTTGAGGTAACACCAGAGAAGCTGAATATCTAGACGGCATGAAGGCAACAATCAATGATAATCATCTAGAAAGCAGTCCACCAAGATCCAGAAAACCTCCATAATAAAGAAGCAAAATCTTCCCAGATGAAGAAATCCTTATGCCACTCTCAGAGGTTGAATACTAAAGACTTGTGTATAGAACCCTTCTAGAGGGTAAATAAAATGCAGCAGAACAAAATGAAAAATCATGTTATTTGCTGATGGAACATCAATGATCTGAAATCCAGCAGATCAATAATAAAATCACAGAATTAGACAATTCAGTAAAAAGCCAAAGAGCACAATTGAGAAGATGGAAGCCAGAGTTAGTGAGCTTGAGGCTAGAGCAACTGATACCAGCCTTTACAAGGAGAAATAAGAAAAAAGAAATAAGAAAAATGAAGAAGCAATAAGAAACATGTGAGACTCTATCGAGAAGAATAATCTACTAATAACTGAAGTTCCTGAACAGGAAAGGATAGCTGAAAATAAATGGAGTATTGTTGTAGAGTTGTTGACAGACAACGTCCATGAAATTATGAAATAAGAGAACATAGATATCCAAGATGCATGTTGAATGCCAAAAAACTAGACCCCAAAAGAAAGACACCAAGACATGTTATAATCAAGCTTAATAAAATGAAACCTAAAAGGAGGCTATTAAAGGCAGTGAGGCGTAAAGCAAAGCAAACATGCAGAGGAAAGCCCTGTAAGCTTTTGTTGGACTTCTCAGCAGAAACGATGTTGGCAACAAAGCAGTAGTTTGACACATTCAAACACTGAAGGAAAAAACCTTCCATCCAAGAATTATATATCCTGCAAAACTGTCTCTCAAGTATGATAGTGAAATTAAGACACTCACAGATAAATAGACATTTAGAGACTTTGTGAAAAAAACAAACAAAAACTACAAAAACACTGAAAGAATCTCTTTGCTTAGAAAAAGTAAAATATCAAGTATATACTTAAGGAGGAAATACAGGACACAGCATCCAGAGTCCTGCCCAATGAGGGATGTCACAATGCTCAATCAAAGCTACGATATTAAAAAAAGGGAACCAGTGATCAAAAAATAAAAACTGTGACATCATTACACTAAAAAGGGATATATTTGAGATGTAGAAGAAATAAAAAAGCTATACAGAAGTTAAAGTCTGTTTTAAACTTAGAATATTAAGGGGGACTATCGGGGTAGCCACAAAGCAAAGTAACAACACAATATATCAAATCAAGAAACATAACACGAGAGTTTCAAAAAACACGAAACTAACACTGAAAAAGATGAAAAGTCAACACACAAAGAAGAATGACATAGAACAGAATATTAACAGGAACACAGAAAACATCAATGATACAAAAATAAAGGTATCAAAATGACAGCACTAAACACTTAACTATCAATAATTACACTATATGTAAACAGACTAGATGCTCCAATAAAGAGACAGAGAGTGGCATCCTGGATCAAAAGACAGAATCTGTCTAAGTGATGCTTACAAGAAACACATTGTAGATTCAAAGGTATGAACAACCTGAAAATCAAAGCATGAGAAAATACATACCAAGCCAACAAAGGAGATCAAAAGTATTAACACTAATCTCAGATGAAACAGACTTTAGTATAAAATACATCATTGTAGACAAGAATGGCCACTATTTATTGTTAAAAGTTTCAGTACATAAGCAGAACATAATAAATATTTATGCAGACAATACCAGAGTATCCAAATACAATGCTGACAACCTTGAAAAATGAGATAGATCACTTATAATAATAGTTTCAGATTTCAACACTCCACTTTCAATAATGGGCAGATTATCTAGAAATACGCTCAGGAAAGATAAAAAAGAATTTATTGTAGCAATTAACCAACTGTCCCTCATCAAAATTTACAGAACTTTTAATCTATCAACAGATAAATACACCTTCTTCCCTAATTCACATGGAAAATTTTCAAGAATAGACTACAAATCTCAAGAACATCCAGACTATTGGAATTATTGCAAAGCATCTTCTTGGACCATAAACCCACAAAAATTGAAATCAATAGCAGAAAAACCATAGGTAGAAATTTGAACTTATGAGGACTAAACATCTTGCTCAAAAAGCCATGGGTTATAGAAGACATCAAGGATGAAGTAAATGAAATTTATGGAGTTAAATGAAAATGCAAACAGATCCTGCCAGAACCCATGGGAAGCAGCAAGAACAGTGCTCAGAGGTCAATTTATCTCTATAAATTCACACATCTGGAGGGAAGAAAGAACCCAAACCAAAGAATTAACCCTACAGCTTGAATGAGTAGAAAGAGAGCAAGAGAAGAATCCCTCAGGCACTGGGGGGGGGGGGGGGTAATAATAGTGATCAGAACAGAAATAAATGAATTAGAGAATAGAAGAACAATTGAAAAAATTAGCAAAACTAAAAGCTGATTCTCTGAAAAGATAAGCAAAATTGATAAACCATTGCCTAAACTTACAAAAGAAAAACAGGAGCAGAAACAAATAACCTGAATATGAAATGAGAGTGGAGATGTCACAATATGCCCAACAGAAATCGACAATATCATAACTGAATACTATGAAAAACTATACTCTAACAGATATGGAAACCTAGAGGAATGGGCAAATTTCTAGATTCATATCACCTAATAAAATTATTGCAAGTAGAGCCAGCCAAGAAGCAGAACAAATTAATAAAGCCATCACAAAGGAAGAGACTGACAGTCATCAAGAAAAACTACCAACCAAAAAAGTCCTGGCCCAGATGGCTTCACCAGAGAATTCTACCAAACATTTAGACAGGAGTTAACTCCAATATTACTGAGGCTATTTCACAGCACAGAAAGTGATAGAATACTGTCAAATTCATTCTATGAAGTCAGCATAACCCTGATACCAAAGCCAGGGAATGATCCCACAAAAAAAGAAAAGTTACAGACCAGTATCACTCATGAACCTAGATGCAAAAATCTTCAACAAAATTCTGGTTAATAGAATTCAACAAAATATCAAAATAATAATAATAATTTATCATGACCAAATTCGATTTATACCAGGGATGCAAGACTGGTTCAACATCTGGAGAACAATTAATGTGATTAACCACATGTAATACAAAATCACCTAATTTTGTCAGTTGATGTAGAAAAGACATTTGACAAAGTCCAACACCCATTCATGCTAAAAATTCTCAGCAAAATAGGAACAGAGGGGAAATTTCTCAATTCAATAAGGGGCATCTATGGAAAGCCAACTGTCTACATCATCCTGAATGGAGAGAGACTGAAAGAATTCCTATTGAGAACAGAACTGGACAAGGGTGCCCACCCTCACGACTTCTTTTCAACATTGTACTAACGGGTCTAGCCAAAGCAATTAGACAAGACAAAGAAATAAAGAGCATCTGTGTCTGCAAAGAAGTAAAAGTCTCTGTGTTTGCAAATGATACCATTGTTTATGCAGGCAATCCTAAAGCATCCATAAGTAAACTACCCGAACTGATAGATGAATTTAGCAAAATATCTGGATATAAGATAAACATAAGTAAATCAGTAGGATTCCTTTATACCAGCAAAGAGCTCATCAAAGAAGAAATCACCAAATCAATAAGATTTACTAAAGCCCCTAAGAAGATAAAATACCTAGGAATATATCTAACTAGAGAAATAAGAGATCGATACAGAGACAACTACAAGACCTTACTACAAGAAACCAAAAGAGAATTACATAAATGAAGAAATCTACCCTGCTTATGGATATGAAGACTAATCATTGTGAAAGTATCTATTTTAATCAAAGCTATCTAAACATACAATACAATCCCAAGACAAATTCCAGTGCCATTTTTTAATGAAATGGAAAAACCACTCACCAACATTGGAAAATGATTATACTGGGCAGTATAATAGTTTCTAGAGTCAGGTAGTGAGAGGCCACCTAGTACGTTCTTATTCTTCAGTAATGCTTTACTTTCCAAGGTTTCTTCCCTTTCCAGACAAAGTTGGTGAATGGTTTCTCCATCTCATTAAAAAATGTCACTAGACTTTGTACTGGGACTGCATTTTATAAGTAGATTGCTTTGGGTAAAATAGACATTTGCACAACGTTAAGTCTTCCTATCCATGAACAGGGTGGGTTTCCCCATTTATCTAAGTCTCCCTTAGTTTCTCCCCTTAGTTTCTCCCCAGTACACAGAAGGACTCATGTGAATGGGTGGCTGTATCAACATGTGACCAGAAGAACCTGATGGTTCAGGCCACCACCAAAGACAGCCATGATAGGGCACACAATGTTGAGCCCTGTGGCAACACAAGAAAAAGAGGGGTGCATCTCAAGAACTCCAGTAAAATACTGTAAATCATAGTCTAGAGCCCTTGGGGTCCCCTAGGAGCATGGCCTCTAGACCTGATGCTACTCTTGATCAGAAAGCAATACTGAGGTTATCTACTAAGACAGGAATCATCTAGACTCGGGAACACAATGTGAACATATGGTGTGTGCACTTTATGTCTCTATGCATCTATAAGATGCTGTCTTATTCGTCTCACTAGAAGGTAGAAGAGAAGATGGAGAAGAGGGGACTGGAGCTTGTTAAGGGATACAGTTTATATAGAATGAAAAGGAAGAGTGTGCTGTCACAGGGCAAGAAGAGCAGAAGGAGCTGCAGACATGTGAGCAAGCAAAATTAATTTGGATTGTATACTTTCACTTAATCACACTAAGAAAAAAAAAATCCAAAGCACTGAAATACTGTACACCGTCTCTACAGACCACTATAAAAGTAGAAATCGAAAACAGAAAAAAAGGCAAAAAAAAGCAAACCTATGTAAACTGAACTAAAACTTGCTGAAAAGCTGCTGAGTTACAAAAGAAATGAACAATGGAATAAAGAAATTTGCAGAATCAAATGATAATGAAAACACACCATCAGAATCTTCAGGGTGCAGCAAAGATTGTGCTCAGAAGTCAATTCATCTCAATAAATGCACACATCTGAAAGGAAAATGGAGCACAAATCAAAGCACTAACCTGCTATTTGAACAAGTAGAAAGACAGCAGCAAAAGAAGCCCTTGGACACTAGAAGAAAGTCAATATAAAAATCAGAGCAGAAGTAAATTAAAGAATAGAAAAATGATTGCAATGTTAACAAGACTGAAAGCTGGTTCTCTGAAAAGATGAATAAAAGAAATAAAATATTAACCTATCTGACAAAAGAAAAACAAGAGAGGAAATAACCCAAATATTGAAAGAACTGAAATGTGTAGTATCAAAATAGACTTAACTGAAATTTAAAAAGAAAAAATCATAATAGAAACTTGTACTATAACAAATTTGACAACTTGGAGGAAATGGACAAATTTCTACAAACACCCTATGTACCTAAACTTACACAGAGATAGAACAAATAAATAAATTCAACACAGAAGAAGAGATTGGAATGATAACTTAAAAACTCTCAACTGAAAAATGCCTTGGTCCTGATGGCTTCACAAGAACACTCTACTCATCTTTCAGAGAAGGGTTAACACCACTATTACTAAAAGCATTTTATAGCATAGGTAAAGACAGAATACTCCCAAACTCATTCTACGAAGGTTGAATAACCTGGATACCAAAATCAGGTAAAACAGCCCATGAACTTAGATGCAAAAATTTCAGCAAAATTGAAACCAAAGCAATTCAACAACATATTAAAAACTAATTCACCATGACCAAGTAGAATTCATACCAGGGATGCAGCGGTGATTCAACATTAGGAAAACAATCAATGTAATAAACTACATAAATAAAGCAAATTATGAGAACCGCTTTACTGTATCAATTGATGCAGAAAAGAAATTCGACAAAGTCCAATACTCATTCATGTTAAAAACTCTCAGCAAAATATAGAGAGAGGATATTCCTCAACATAGTAAATTGTATTTATGCCTACAAAGCCAATAGCCAATATCCTAAATGCAGATAGTACGAAAGTATTCACCTTGAGAATGGATAATCAGGTAAAATGCCCCTTGTGTCCACTGTTATTCAGCATTGTGCTAAGGTTCTAAACAGAGCAATCGGGCTAGAAAAAGAAACAAAATGCAACCACACAGGTATCTCTATTTTGCAAATAGAGATACTTTTTCTTCTTCCTTACCTGTGTGGTTGCATTTTGTTTCTACCTGACTTTAAAACCTATTACACTGCCACAGTAGTCAAAACAGCCTGGTTCTGGTACAAAAGGAGACATATAGACCAATGGAACAAAGTAGAGACCCCAGAGATGCCACCATCCTCTTATAAACAGCTGACATTTGACAAAGGTCCTAAGATTTTGAACTGAGGTAAGAACAGTCTCTTTAACAAATTGGATATCCATCTTCAAAAAATTGAAACAAGACTCCTATCTCACACCTTATACAAAAATCAACTCCAATTGGATAAAAGACCTGAATATAAAAGCTAAAATGATAAAGCTCATCCAAGATAAGATTGGGTCAACAATGGACGTTTTAATGTGCAATGTAGACAGACTTCAAAATCTGACAAACAAAACACATTCATTAGAAAAGAAAATAGAGAAATGGGAATTAAGAAGAATCAAACACTTCTGCTCATCCAAAGACTTCATCAGAAGAATTAAAAGACCACCTACAGAATGGGAAAAGATATTTGGCAACTCTACATCAGACCGACGTCTGATCTCCATAATCTATAAGGTTCTACAAAATATCAATAAAAAAGAGACAAATCATCCAATTAAGCGATCAGCAAAGGAGATGGACAGACACTTCTCTAAAGAGGAGATCCAGGCAGCCAAAAAACACATTCAGACATGTTCACGATCATTAATTATTAATGAAATTCAAATCAAAATGACAATGAGATACCATCTCACCTCAACAAGATTGGCCATGATCCAAAAAACACCAAACAATAAATGTTGGAGAGGCTGTGAAGAGACTGGAACTCTCCTTCACTGTTGGTGGGATTGCAGAATGGTGCAACCTCTTTGGAAAGCAATTTGGTGTTACCTTAAAATAATGGATATAGACATACCATTTCACCCAGTAATTCCTCTGCTCGGAATATATCCTACAAAATCAAGGGCATTCACACCAACTGCTACATGCACACGAATGTTCATTGCAGCACAGTCCACGATAGCAAAAAGTTGGAATCAATCCAGACGCCCAACAACACAAGAATGGATGGGTAAACTTTGGTATATATACTCCATGGAGTACTATACACTGATAAAGAACAACGATGACAGCAGGAAACATCTCTCAATTTGGTTTCACCTGGAGGACATTATGTTGAGTGAAACTAGTCAGCGACAGAAGGACAATTATTACATGAGACCCCTACGATAAAACCTTAAAAGCATACTCATACATAATAGAAAAGACTCTTTGATGGCTGCAAGGGTGGGGAGGGTGGGAGGGCGGGAAGGCAAGGGTGAGGGTTTAGATTAGATAGTTGTTAGAAATTTGGTAGGGTGAAATTGTTGATAATACACATTAGTAAGAAGATCAATATTAACAGGACTTCGACACAACTTGTGTACTCCTCCTCTCTTAACCCAGTATTGTAAGCACAATAATATAAAATGGAAAAAAAAGAAAGAAAGAAAATGTTCTGCAACCCATTCTGGTGAGTCTCATCTTGGGTCTTAAAAGCTAGTAAGTGGCCATTTAAGAAGCTTCCACTTGTCTCAGCTAAGAATGGAGAACATCAAAGATATAAGGAAAATACAGGGCAAAGGGACAGAAAGGGCTGCATAAACCAGAGGGTACGTCAGTACGACACCAGAAGCATCATGTGGTGTCTGGCTAGCATTCATTTACTGCCCTTACAGAGAACTCAACAAGGAGTCCCAGATGGAGTGGGAGAAATGTAGGGTACAGAACTGGAACTCTATTAAAAAGACAAAACTTGATAGTCTCAGACTGGAGGGTCCCCAGAAGACATGACCCTCAGATTCTGTTAGGTCAGAACTCAAGCCCTTTAGGAAGCTTACTACTCAAACAAAGATTAATTTGGTCTGTAAGACATAAATTGATACTGGTGAAGAGTATGCTTCTTGGCTTAAGTAGATACAGGAAACCAACTGGGTAGCTTCTGTCCAGAGATGAGTTTAGAAGAAGGGGACAGGAGCTGACAGAATGGACATAGAAAATCAGGGTAAAGGCGAGGAGTGTGCTGTCACAATGTGGGTCACATAAGAAAGTGTGTGTAAGATTTTGTGTGAGAAACTGACTTGAATTGTAAACTTCCCCTTAAAAAACAAAAATCCATTTCTGTTGAGTCTATTCCAACTCGTAGCAACCCTATAAAACATAGTAGAACTGCTCCATAGAGTTTCCAGGAAGCACTTGGTAGATTCAAACTGCAGACATTGTGGTTGGCAGCAGTAGCACTTAACCACAGTTTTCCTTAAGACACAATTAAAAAAGAAAAGAGAGAGAAAAAAGTTAAAAAAAAAAAAAAAAGGCATTTGCTAACTGCAGCTGAAAGAAAATCTGTCCTAAACAATTTGTTTTTCCAGCTACTGTCAATCTGTCTTAATTCTTTCTTCATACGAATCAGCCATGTCAGTTTTATCTTTAAGGCAGTCAGTCTGTCATCTCTAAACTATGCGTCAATTTCACATTTTGTTGTTACTATGCCTATTAAATTTTCAATATTTATGTAGCACTTTATATAGCACAGTAAACTCACTGCTGTCCAGTTGGCATAGTACTTTGTAATAATTAGTAGTTTTGAGTTAGGACTGATTACAAGATCAAAATGATATAAAATTAGAAAGCAATCAGGAGTTGAAATAACAAATATTTTTTTAATATAATATAGCAATGTTAACATAATAGACACTTAAATTTTTTAGCAGCTAAAACAACATAGTGTTGGAAAAATTTCTTCCTACAGTTTCACAGTAAGCACTTTTTCCAAGGGTGGAAAACCAACAATAGGATTTGGTGTATTGTAGAACATGGGGAGATTTCTATCAGTCACTTAAAGAAATATCAAGGATTTGCTCTGTCAATTGGATCACAGCGTCTAAACTGAACACACATTCTGAAAAAGCAGTTTTCATGAGAGTGCTCCTAGGATTCTGAGTCAATGTATATTTGAAACAAAGTGATGGGAAAATGTTAAGATTTAGAGTTTAATATTCTGTTTTTTTAAAGACACTATTTTCCTCATAAATATAAAATTATGGCTTGCTTTTAGGCACTCTAATTATTGTAGGTGTTGATAAAGAGTCAATACTTTCATCAGGTGTTTGTCTTTTTTTCCTTTAACCCTAGAAACATCCCTGTAGGTCAGATGGGAGAAGCATGCCCTCAGACAAGCACCCTCTGAGAAAGTCACACTGCATCCTCTGTAGCAGTCCAACTCTATTAAGATGCCACTGCCAGACTACGAAAGATTGGTATGGAGAATCACTTTTGCCCAAGCTAGACATGTCTAGGCAAGATCTTCTTGTGGGGTGGTTCTCCTTGGTAAAACTTGGCATCCTTGTACCTTTTCAAGTACCAAGAAAAACTGTAGCTGCCTCCACTCACACCACACTATAACAGAATTTCAAATATACTCAACAGCTTATAATCAAGGAGAAGACCACAGAGACAGAATTTCAAATACACTCAACAGGTGATAATTGAGAAGAGATACTGATTAGAAAAAGAACTGTCAGCCACCAAGACTGAGGAGGTAAATTGCACAGCCCTTGGCAGAATATTTGGCACCACCTGGTAAAGTTGATCGTATCTACATCCATGCCCTAACAACTCCATTTCTAGAAAAAAGTTCTTTAACAGAGAGGGAAGGAGATACTTTCATGGTCTTTCATAAATGTCTTGGTAACTGCCACAAACTGGGGCAAGTCCATCATTTTTTAATGATTGACAATCACTCCACTTTTAAAATAAGATAGTTTGCCACAATCCTCTCCTATACCCCAAAGCAAAATCTCGACAAACACCCTTGGGCCTGGAGGATCAGTTACATAAATAGAACTACTACAAGCCCATCAGATGGTGAGAAAGCTATGAACTCATCCCCAGTGCTTCATATTTTAAACCTCAGAGTAGTGGCACTATAGAACAGTGGAGACCCGCCCCATAGGTTTTCCAAGGAATAGCTGGTGGATTAAAATTGCCAATGTTTTGGTTAGCAGCTGAACTCTTAAACAGTATACTAGTGGGGCTCCAAATTTTCTCTAGAACTTATCAAATGCCCAAAACAGCATAGGATGGAGAATCTAAAATGTCTGTGAAGAGAGAGAGTTTTAAGGAAACAATATTTGTCATATCTAATGTTTTTTGTTAAAACGGAAAAACTCATACTGGTACTTATACCAATTCTCACTGAAGTTTATCGTTATGCATATTATGTTAGGCTGTATTTCCCCTGGAAACCCTGGTGACATAGTGGTTTAAGTGCTATGACTACTAACTGAAAGGTTGGCAGTTCAAATCCACTAGGCACTCCTTTGAAAATCTATGAGGCAGTCTACACTGTCCTATAGGGTTGCTATAATTCGGTATTGACTTGAAGGTAGCTTTTTTTTTTCCTTCCTCTATAAATAACGACGAGAAATAACTGACAATGGTATTAAGCAATAGTGACAACAGCAAGATATAGTCAGTAAAGAACACAGAAATGAGGGAGGAGAAAAGTTGGTAGTATGAGAGAGAAAAAGTTTAGGAATTACATTTCTAACCATATATTCATGGCTCTGTAATGAGGTCGTATTTCTAATCACATTGACATCGTTCTGTGGTGAGAATGAATTTGTTCTGCCAGGACTCTGTTCCCATGCCAGCAGAGTCCCAGGTAACTCTCCTTGCCAACTCCTGTCGCTATTACACTCTTGTTCTTCCAAGCGTTTCCAGATGCCACTCTAAAATCTCTATAGGCACAAAAATGCTCCATTCAAATTCAGTACAATTTTTGTCTAGAATGCTTGTACTTAAATATACAGTCGTTACACGCTAAACAGTTATTTTGGTTTGCTTAACTAATGCAGATGCTTATGATATACATTGACTGAAGCCTATGTAGGAAAATATTCTTGAACTGATAAATTGGGTTAGAACTCTCAGGATGAAGTCATTTTTTTCTGAGTAAGTATTCCAGAATAGCTTTGAGGATGGATTTGAAGTGCTTATTTTCAGAAGAACACCAAGCAGATGACAAAAACGTACATACATGTTAAAGAATTTTACAAATGCTGAGAGACTCTATCACTAGGTATTACTTGAACCACTACTTACATTGTGCTTTGTGAGGTTTGAAACATTCGTTGCTATTGCTTGTAGCCAGTCAATACAGTCTTCAGCAGAGAGGCACTGAATAATCCCACTGCACACCCCATCCACGGCAGTGACTTGGAAAGCATTCTGCCTGCAGATACATCAGAGGAAATTAAAGCAGAATTTCACTTCAATCACCTATTTGCAGCTATTAAGAGTGTTTGTCAAAAATCTCTCTTTTTCAAAAATTTGAGTACTCAACTCCAAATTCATATTTAACAACTCTTTTCAAATGTCTCTGTTTTTAATGGAACAGTGCAAATAAATCCAGGCACAATATAATTTATAATTAATAAAAAGCATCCTGAGATTCAGATAAATATGGTGTAACTTTGGGGCATAAAAAGTAAAATATGTAAATGAAAGAATATTTAAGAAATTTTGGAAGCAATCATTTCTGAGTTTAATATAAAATTATACATAGAAATTTATTATTTTGGCTGTCATCATCTCTTGACATTTTTCAAGGAATATTTCTGACCAACTTAGCATGGAAGGTTACTAAAAAACAAAAGAAACAAATATTAAACACCTGTCAAAACCACCTAACTGTCAGAAGCTCCTGTACTTCATCAGTTAATAAACAACTTTGAGGCTTGTTTTATTCATTTTCTGAAAGATGGTTTGGGACAAGATGCTTATATAACACTTGGTCTAAATCTATATGTTTGAATTAATGTGAATATTGTAAATTTCAGTAACAACCAAACTTTCTCTTAAAATCTAAATATCCCTTATACTGTATTTTTACACAAACAGTGCATGTGGTGTTTTCTGCCAACCTGAAAACCCTTCACACATTATTTTCCTATTACTTGTGAAAATATGGTAGCCTTCTATAGATTTGTTTGCTCATTTTTATAGAAAATTGAATGAAACCATTCTAAATACTTTACAGAAGTGATATAGAATTTAAGGTTAACATTTTTTAATGATTTTTCTCTACATTAAGTTTTTATAACATTCAGATACAAACTTAATGGACAGTGGCAAATAAAATTCTAAAATGAATGAAAGTTCAACAAATGTTTCATGCTTGAGAATCACTACTGAGCAACAATACCATTTTAAACACACACAAACTATACTCAAATTTCAGTCAATTAAAAAGAAATAGAAATTTTTTGCTGTTCAATTTGCAAAATGTTATGAAGTTGTATAAATTTATATATTTCTATTGAGTAAACAGATTTTTCTGATTTGTTTCTAGCTATGTATTTGTCGATATTAGACATGGTTTCCTTCTTTGGAACAACCAACCAATAAACTCACAGAAAATACCTCTGGCTCAGATTCATCATTAACTATTCTGCCACTCTTCTTGCCTTTATAATTAGCACACATCCTGTAGCTGGACACATGGTAAACCTTTGGAATAAGGCATTTCAAGTCAGCATTTTTAGAGAAAAGCACTTTCATATCCTTGACATACATTTTCTATAGCTAACAGTTTTACCTTCTCCAGAGTGTTATACAGGTGGAATCATATATATACTTTATTGTACTAAAATCCCCACTATGATCCAGTTGATTCTGACTCATAGTGACCCTATAGAACAGAGTAGAACTGGCCTATAGGGCTTCTGAGGAGTGGCCAGTGGATACATACTACTGAGATTTGGTTTAGAAGCCTGAACTCTTAAATAGTGCACCATCAGGACTCCAGTTTTATTGTGTTCAGATATGCTTCATTGTTTAATTTAAAATACATCAGAGGCTTCTGAAAGATATAAATGTCTATCTCTTTGAAATATACTTCTTTTGAATTTAGGACAAAAATTATAGCAAAAAGTGCATACTATAAATTTACAAGACTTAGCTTTAAATCTGATATTCAACAACGTGTAAGGTATTTAAAATACCCTGATAGAAGTTCAACAATCCATGGAATATGAGAACTAATTTGAATGTAGCAATATGCATTTCTTTCTGCTCTCTGATTATCATAACCACTGCTTCGCGTACTATGAATTAAAGCATGTCTTAAACATATTTTTCCACTTTGTCTTAAAGGAACACTGGCAGCTTGATATTTTTGAGCTGATTAAAGCAAATACATTTAGATCAAACTCTGCAATCTGTATAATAACACAGAGATCCTAGAGAGAATAGATTGCTTTGAATAACTAGTCCCTGGGTGGTCAAATAGTTAACCCATTCGGCCGTTAAGGTCAGAGGTTCCAGTTTATTGAGAGGTATCTTGGAAGAAAGATCTAGAGATTGACCTACTTTCAAAGTCTCAGTCACTGAAAACCCAGTGAAACACAGTTCTACTCTGGCACAAGGAGGTCTCCTGGAGTCAGAATCAACTCGAAGACAACTGTGTAATTTTTTTTAACCTAGACTTATTATACGTTAATACATACCACATTTTGCATTCTTTGTTTCAACTTGTTAAATTTGTATGCTTTTCATGAATATAAGTTGATTTCTTAAACAGTTTCTTTTGTTATGTATGACATTTTTCAGGATAGGCTCATCCTAAAGACTATAATTTGGGTTACATTTCAGCCTCTAATATTCATTAAAGGGCAATATTAGAAAATAATCCCATTTAGTTAAGCCTCAGTTTTCCTAGAAGAAAATGAGAATTAATACACATATGTTTTCACTCAGCTGATTTAACATGTATTTACCAACTGGCGAGATCCAAACACTTCCACATATCACTGATGTATATTAATAATTTTCCAAATAATTCATTAGTATGTGTTCCTAACATTAATATATGATTAGTGAGAATGTCTCCAAATGGAATTTTTTTCATTGATCACCTATAAAAAACTTCATAGCTTTGATTTTTAGCTTTTAGAAAATATTATTCTTTGACTCAAGATAAATAGTAATAGTCAATCATCTTCATTGTGTCTCATTTGATGGAGTGCTTTCTGTAACTGATAGGCTTCATTATTTATTTATTTTTGGGAGGCATTAAGCTTTAAAAAAGTTTATAATACTCTTGTGGTATTTAGATGGGGTATCTGTGTGGATAAAAAAATGAAAAGAGCCGAGAAAAGACATGGAGAAATATTAACTGCAAATTGCTAAGCAAAAGAAGCCAGCTGAAAATGCAATGTGATTCCAACTATATGACATTCTGGAAAAGGCGAGACTACGGAGATAGCAGAAGTCCAGTGGCTTCGAGGGGTTGAAGGTGAAGGGGGAAGGGTGGTTAGGTACAGCACAGGCAGTTTCTAAGATCATGAAACTGTACTGTATGAAATTATAATGGTGGGCACATGATATTATGCATTTGTCAAAACCTATAGAATAGTATAATACAAATTGCAAACCCCTAATGTAAACTATGGACTTTAGTTAATAATAAAATATTAACAATGGTACCATTAAGAATTCAAGTTTCTCATAATAGGAAAAACTATGCATGGAGAGAGGGACACTTGGGGAACTCCCTGCAAAATTTTTCAGTAAATCAAAACTGTCTCAAAATATAAAGTTCTTATTAAAACAAACAAAAAAAGGCAATAAAAAACTTACTAATCCCCCCCAAAAATTTCCATCTCAAATTTCGGAAGGTTAACTCAGAAACCACTTTCCATGATAGGTGTTTGGAATGAATTTTTTCCACTTGAGTTCTCCCAAGCTTTATGATCTCTTTATGGCAATACTTGCTCTGCCTGGTATTCAAGCTGTTTCTATACCTGCTACCCACATTTCTTTCTTAGTAGGAGGAAGCTCCTTAGGAGAGAGGCTGTGTGTGATATTTTCCACTGTTCGCAACTTTAAACTCGAGCTCAGAGCCTTTAAACTGTAAGGAAAAAAATGGTTTCCCTCTTTACCCTAGCAATCCACTGCTTTTCGTAACCTGAGATCTGTCATTCTAAGAAACCTCACTGTCAGACTCTTACTTCTGAATGTCTGCTTTTTGACTATAACGTCTCCCTTTCTAACACAACCTAACAAATGTATTCTTTCTCATCTTATTTAGCACTTCCTGTCATCCTAGTCTATAAAACACTCACATGCTAGGACATTTCTACATTTTTTCCTTGAACTGGGCTCTCTCATTATCTAGATCAATAATGTTTGTCGCCACCATAGAATTTTCTGCCACCGTAACCTCCAACTGCTCTAATTTGCTAATTTCCAGCCTTGGTTAACTTCAATTTAATTAAGTTTATAATGCAACAAAAATCTCTGGCAAAGTAAAACATTTGTAAAGAAGCCTAAAAGCTGGTGGTCTCTTCATGAAAGTCCAGGGTGGTCAGTTCCTCACAGCTCTTTTGCTATCTTCCTACTCTCACAAGGTTTATCACTGCATATGTCACAATTAAGTCCACGAACTTAATGTTCTAAGTGCTGCGAACCTCGCTGGTGAGTATCACTACGGTCACCTTCAACAAGCTATGCGCAGACGCCAGCAGCTAGTCCACCCTTCATTGAAACTCTACAACGGCCATTGGGCACAGTAGCAAGGTGGCAAGTTCACGAACTTAATTGTATAGTTGTCTGTGAGGGATCTTTTTAGCCAAGAAGCAAATAACTGTAACGGAACATCCTACCTAGTCACCTGATTTGGCCCCCAGTGAACTTTTTTTTGACCTGAGGACAAAGAAAATATTAAAAGGAAGACATTTTGATGACATTCAGCAGGACATCAAGAGTAATACGATGACAGCTCTGACGGCCATTCCAGAAAAAGAGTTCTAAAACTCCCTTGAAGTGTGGACTAGATGTTAGAGTAGGTGCAGAACTTCCAAGGGTAGGGGATACTTCGGAGGTGACCCTACTGACATTCAGCAACAAGGTATGTTGCACTTTTTCTAGGGTGAGTTCTCGAACTCAGAACTCGTGATGTAGATTCTCATCCTTTTGTTGTGAGTGTGACTGGGTAAACTTCGGCCTCGCAGCAGCTCATACACAAGGAATTGATCCCTGTGAACATGATGAATTCTGCCTATCTCTGATTCAGACCAGATGTTGATAAACTGAATTAGGGTCATTACCTCATGATAAATGTATATTATCACCAACGATGTTTAAATTCATGTATGTACACTAGCATATGTGAATAAAACCACTTTGTTACAATTAAAAATTGAATTGAACACCATGGACCTCAATAAAAAACAACAAATAAATGGAATGCTAAGTTTTCAGGCAAACTTAAAACTTTTCTATATTTGTCACATTGAGTCAGTAATTTATCATTTCTAACCATTAATTTCCTTGTATTAGACCTAAAGATAGTAATATAATCCACTGTAAGTTTTATCCAATATGAACAAGATATGATTCATAGTAAGTTTTCAATGAAAGTAACTGTTACTAGTACCAGTAATAATCATTAAAGATCTTGATCTTGAATTATGGTGATACATGGGATCGTTATGATTTGGAATCAACTAGACAATTTTTTTTCTTCCGTCTTCCATAGAGTTTTTAGTGGTTGTCATAATTTAGAAGTAAATTGTGGGTCTTTTTCCCAAGATAGATTCAAATTCTCAACTTTTCTCTCAGTAGTTGAGTAATAAACTATTTATACCACCCAGGGACTCAAATCACAGTAATAATAGCATCAAAATCTGTGTTACTCAGTGTTTTAGTCATCTAGTGCTGCTCTGACAGAGATTCCACAAGTGGATGACTTTAACAGAGAAATGTTTATTCTTACACAGTCCCGTAGGCAACAAGTCAAAATTTAGGATGTATGCTCCAGGCAAAGGCTTTCCTTGTTTGCTCTAGAGAAAAGGCTTTATGTTGCAACAGTCTTTGTTCAGGAATTATCTTGGAACAGGAACCTCAATTCTGAAGGATGTGCTCTACTCCCAGTGCTGCTTTCTTGAAGGTGTAAGGTTTCCAATTCTGCTTGCTTCCCTGTCTCTTTATCCCTAACAGGATAAAAGGATAAAATGTAGCAGAAGCCACACTTCAGGGAAACTCCAATGGAGCAGAGACGTGACCTAATCCTCTCTAACATAGTCCACTCTGTTAACCATAGGCAGAGATTGGATTTACAGCATAAGAAAACTGCAACATGGAAGACAATCACAGAATACAGGGAATCCTGGCTCAGCCAAATTATTACATATATTTCTGGGGGGACACAATTCAATCCATGACACACAGTCAAGAAGTCACAGGGGTAATCAAATGCAAAAAAATGAAAAGTTTATAAACATATAATTACTCCTGGATTTAAGACTTTATAACTAACTCTAAGCCCATACTCATGTAAGTTAAAAACTTGACATTGATCACACATTTGTTCTACAGTGTTTATTCTGGCACTGGGCCTTTTTTCATCAGTCTGGCATGTACCAGCACTACCTGCTGGGTGGTGGTTGCAGAGGTCATGCGTTCACTTGCATCTTTGTTCTGGGATAAGCAGAGACAAGTGATAATACTTAGGTTGTCTGCTGCTGCAGGTGGCAGTCTACGTTTTAATCCCTCCACCCCAAAGACCTGCTTTTAGAAAACATTCAGGACTCATATTTATTCTTCATTCAACTGATTTGTTTTCAATATCTCACAGTTTTTGCTACTTAAATAATATATGAAGAGATGAGAGAGCAGTGACAGTACTGGAGGAGTCACCATCACTGGGCATATACAGAATTGCATCCCCTCAAAAATCTGTTGTATTGACTAGGTCATGATTCCCAGTATCATGTGATTGTCTACCATTTCATCATCTGATATGATTTCCCTATGTGTTACAAATCTTATCACTGTGATTTAATGAAATATATTAGTGGTACTTATATTGATGAGATTTCCAAAATTAGACAGTATCTTAAGTAAATTGGTTTAGAGATATAAAAGAGAAAAGCAAGCAGAGAGACATGGGGACCTCATAACACAAAGAAAGCAGTGCTAAGAACAGAGTGCTTCCTCTGAATCTGAGATTCTTACACTGAGATGCTCCCATGCCAAGGGAAGACTGCACCCAAGCCAAGGATCTTCTAGGACCAGCAGAGAGGGAGTAACATCTCCTGAAGCTGGTACCATAAATTCATACTTCTAGTTTACTGAACCGTGAGAGAATAAACTTCACTTTGTTAAAGCCGTCTTCTTGCAGTACTTCTGTTGTAGCAGTACTAAATGATGAAGCCAGCATCCATCACATTGGTCTTCTGAACAACAGTTATACATTTTGTGAGGACCTAATACCATCAATCCTTCAAGAGATTTGTCAAATTAAACTGAACTTTCTAAACACTAAATGGAACCGTGGTGGTGCAGTAGTAAAGCACAAGCTGCTTTTTGGAAACTCTATGGGTCAGTTCTACTCTGACCTATAGGGTTGCCATAAGTTAGAATTGACTAGATGGCAGTGGATAGGTATATAAATTACTAATTATAATAGGTTTTTACATTAAATGATTACTTTTGAAGCAGTTCCTGAGGATACTAAAAAAAGTGCTAACACTGTCCAAATTGAAAAGGTGCCAAGAGTGATCATGAAGAAGTTTTGATCAAGAACATAAATTGAGCCAACATGGTGCTAGAATTATTGTACCATCCCTTTTCAGCTAAGACGCCCCCAAAACTAATTAAAACAGATACAAAAATGAATCTTGGAATGCTAAGACTCAAACGAAAAGGATAAAAAAACTCAAGCACTAAAGGGAAGGAAAAATTGACAGAAAATCAGGAAAGCTACACAGTGAAAATAACCTACTAACTCACATGGCATGGATTTACCATCCCAGACCTCAGCCACAAAAAAATCCTTGACAGGAAGTGCAGGGAGGTAAATTCACAGAGCTCCACATAGGACACAGAGGACCTGGTGATCAGAGATACACAGTTTTTCATTCCACACCTACCTTCCTTTTATGTGGACCCAGCAGTTTTTCTACAGGCCTGTAGGAAACAGTTGTTCAGCCAGAGACATCAACTCAGTGCTGCCCAGGTCTATGACAACCACAATGACAAGTTTTCCAGTACAGTTTTATAAGATTTTTTTGTTATTATGTTTTGAAAAAAAAAAATCTGCTCTCTCCATTCCTTCCTTTCCTTTCTCCCACCCAACTAGACCCCTGTGCCAACTCCACCTTGATTCAATGGGCTACATCATACTGCTTGTTTAGATGACCACTAACACGGACTTCCCTGTGCCACTGTGTGACTCTCACTGGTAGGCTCCCTGTGATGGATTCAATTGTGTTCCCCCCAAAATGTGTGTAGCCATTTGGCTAAGCTATGTTCTCAGGATTGTGTGATGGTCCTATGTGCTATAAATCACGCCTATATTATGTTAATGAGGGAGGATGAGTGCCAGTTGTGCTGGTGGGATAAGATCCAATATATAAGATTATATTGTGCCTTGAGGAAATCTCTTGGGATGTAAAGAAAAGAGAAACAAGAAGATAGTTGGGGACCTCACACCACTAAGACGCAGTACTGGGAGCAGAGCACATTCTTTGGAAAGGACCTGGGGTCCCTGTGTCTCAGAAGCTCCTAGTCCAAGGTAAGACCAGAGACAAATATCTTCCTCAAGAGTCAACAGAGCAAGGCTTCCCAAGGAGCTGACACCCTGCATTTGGACTTGTAGCCTACAGAACTATGACAGAATAAAATTTCTCTTTTTAAAGCCATCCACATGTGGTATTTCAGTTATGGCAGCACTAGATGACTAAGACAATACCACTTTTTTTCCTAAGGAAACATCATAGAAAATAATGAAGAAAACCTAAGAACTATGTGGAATACAATAAAAGAAAAAATATTACGTGCCAATCAGTATTCTGGAATCGGGAGGGAAAATGCAAAACAGCAGATCATTGAACACTTTCTGACAAAAAAATCTTCCCTAATATCATGGATAATGAAAAGCTGACCATACAGGGAGCTCAATAAAGCTCACACAGAAAAGCCCTAAAGGAAAATCACCAGGACATCACACTCACCAAAACCAGGACATCACACTCACCAAAACCAAAGAAAAAACACTGAAAGCAGCTCAGGAAATTCTATGGGGTGGTTGTACTCTGTCTCATAGGGTTGCTATGAGTAAGAATTGACTAGATGGTAATATAAATTACTAATTATAATGGATTTTTATAGTATACGATTAGGGTTGAAGCAATTTTGAGGCTACTGTAAAAAAATGCTTACAATATCCAAACTGCAAAGATCCAATAATGATCATGAAAGAGGGAGACAATGAGAATAAGCACTAATTACTTAGTAGAAACCATATGGGCAAAAGGGCAATAGGATGAGTTATATAAAACCTTAAAGAAAAAAAAAAATTGCCAACCAAAAATAATATATCCTTCAAAACTCTCACTCAAGAGGCAGGGCTAACATGACTCAGTAAACAGAGCTACCCTTCTATCCCTCTAATGACTAAGAAACAGAAAAATAACTCATCAGATTAAGTAAGGCACTCTTGGAGTTTTGATCACCAAAGGGATGATCAGGGGAAGGACTGCCTGACAGATAGGGGAGTGTGGGTACAGACAGACCAGGTGGGTGGGAACTGGCAGTCCCCAGGAAGACCCCTGTGCCAGTGCCTTGAACACAGCCAGTGCCCACAGACACACTGGGAACACAGCCACATAGGAAGAGCATTTTTCTCAGCGGACAAGCTAAGCTTCAGACAGACATGCCAACAGAATTGGAGTATTCTTTCAGCTGAAAGATAAATTCAAAACTTAAGTTCAAAAGATAAGTTCAGGCAGTAGCAGCTGTATTAAAACTTTGTATTTGGGGTATAAAATCTCTCTTTGTCCCTCAAGTGCTCCCCTCCTTTCCTTCCTGTGTTTTGTGGGATGCCTGACTCTGACACAGTATCTGAAGCAGCAGTCAGCAACTAACAAAAGAAGGTGGTGGCATATGCAGGCCATCTTACTTGGCTCAGATCTGTTGCTCACTCACCTTTCTGGGCATTAGTTGGCACCCTGCCTTTCATAGCATGGTACCCACAACCTGAGCCCACAGTAATCAACATTGTCCTACAGGAACTTCACAGTTGGGGGGCCAACAGACTGGGCATTCCAGCTGAATACAAGAAAAGTAAGCTAACACTGTGGCCCTCCTGCCTAGCTATAGGACTAATCACTCAGTGATAGGGTTTCAAAATTTCTGCAACTCCAATTAATATAACAGTGCACTTGACTACTCTGCTTGGACACTTAAAGAAACCATATATATGTGTGTATATATACATATATATATATACATACATACATATATACACACACGCAGACAAACACACATACACAGTAGAGAGAGAGATACATGCTTAGTTAGATATACAGTAACTGAAATTAAAAGAATCTTCTGATGGCTTAGATGCAACAAGCTGCTTCAACTCAGAGAGCAGAACACAATGACTTCAGAAGACTCTCAAAACAAAGAACTAAAAAACTTTCCACATGAAGAATTCCTGCAACTATCAGATGTAGAATACAAAAGAATTACATTTCAAGCTCTCATAGACGTTAGGAAAGAAATTAGACAAACTACAACAGAACACATTGAAAAATTAAACAGGCTGCAAGAAATGCTTGAGCAACAATGATCCGAAATTGAGCAGATGAAAAACAAAATGACAGATTTAGACAATTCGATAGATAATCAAAGGAACAGAATGAAGCAATAGAAGTGAGAATCAGTGGCACTGAAGATAAAGCAACTGACACCAACATATTGGAGGAAAAACAACATGAAAGTTTTTTTTTTTAAATAAAGAATCACTGTGAGTTATGCCTCTGAATTGTGGTGTTAGAGAAGAATATTGAATGTATCATGGAGTGCCAAAAGAACAAACAGATCTGTTATGGAAGAAGTAAAACCAGAGGGCTCCTTGGAAGCAAAGATGGCATGACTCCATCTTATTGACTTTGGACATGTTGTCAGGAGTGTTCAAACCCCGGAGAAGGACATCACGCTTGGTAAAGTGGAAGCTCATAGAAAAAGATGAAGATCCTCAACAAGACAGACTGACACAGTGGCTGCAACAATGGGCTTAAACATAAATATGATTGTGGGCATGGCAAAGGACTGGACAGTGTTTCATTCTGTTGTGCATAGGGTCTCTATGAATTGAAACTGACTCAACAGCACTTAACAACAACAACATAAAATAAAAATAGTTCAATCACTTATACAAGACTAAATAGACACGACAACCCAGGACAAGGATGAGAATATCAGAGGGGACAGGAAAGCTGGATAAATGGAAACACAGATCCTAAGGTTGAGAAAATCAACATTGTTAATACGTTCTGGCTTAGGGAACTAATATCACAAAACAATACATGAATTAATCATTTAATGAAAAACTTACTTGCTCTATAAACTTTCATTTAAGAGCAAAAGAAATATGATATAAATTGACATTTTGGGCTATTAAGAGTAAAAGCAGTTTTCAGTAGTGATCAGCCTTTCAAAACGCCTCAAAGTTCTCCTAGTTCCATCTCAAATTCATTGATATAATACTTTTGGCACTATATTTATTTTTACTAACTGAGAAGAAAAGTAATGCCATTTTTGTTCAAAGATCCAAAATAAACTTTGGAATGTGAGAAGGTTATCCAAATTGCAGCTATTGCTCATTTATTTAATCTCAAGCGTCACGATGCTGTAAAGCATTCATAGTTGAGTAAAGTCCATTGCCATAGAAGAACAGATCCTTATCAAATTTTACTCATATTGATGTACTGTACCTCTTTATGTTCAACAATAGTAACAATCCTTGTGACTCACCTCTCTTTAACTTCTTTACTGTATCCTAATGTTTTGCTATGAAATTAGTTGTCCAAGATTGCATTACATATCTACTGTATATCAGAATCTGTACGAGACTTAGTGGAAATGATTTCAACTCATAATAGTACAGGAAAGTTGGTACCATTACCTATATGTTATTGCAAGAAAAATAATATTCAGAGAAAACCTCAAAAAACAAACCCATTTCCATCAATTTCGACTCACAGCAGCTCTACAGGACAGAGTAGAACTGTCCCATAGGGTTTCCAACCAGTGACATGTTACATTCAACCTGCTGACCTTTTGGTTAACAGCTGTAGCTCATCCATTATGGCATCACTGTTTCCAATAACAGAGAGATTAATAATTTTCCCAATGTTACGCATATCATCACAGATAAATTTGAGATGAAAGAACATTCCATTAATAACAGAATCATGTAATTAGGAACTCCAGGAATTACTGTACAAGAGTCCCCTACAATTTTTATTTACATCTAAATAAGAAAAAGACAGGACGCATGCATATTAAAGTAGATATTATGTTTCCTTCTTGATTTATCCTATGGATGACAAGATCTGTCTTAAAATAAATCTCACAGTGACTATGTTACATAAAGTTCATAAAGCAGATGATAGAGCACTCTCACACTGGTCAGTTGTGAAAATACACACCATGCTGCTATGGACCTGACAGGGATCACTGGTTGATGTAAATGATTAATGAACTCAGCTGCAAATAGAAGGTTGGCACTTGAAGTCTACTCAGAGGTGTCCTTAAAGAAAGCTCTGGTGATTTACTTCTCAAAGGTCAGAAACATTGCAGACTCTATGGAGCCCAGTTCTGTTTTGCTGTTTAATATTTTAATGTGTTTTAAGTAAAAGTTTGCAATCCAAATCAACTTGCTATATAAACCCCACCACAAACACACATCACTGAGCTACTTTAACTGCTCTGCCCAACCAATCCCATGACAGTGTGTTCTTCCTTTCTACTCTCTACATCCCGTGTTCATTCAGCCAACCCCTGCTTCCCTTCACTCTCTCATCTCACCTCTAGAGAGTAGCTGCTCAGGCAGCACTATGAATATATTTAAGCCAAGAAACACATTCTTTGCCAATATCACTCTGTCTTATCATCTGAAGAGTTGGCTTTGGTACGATTTTCAGCTCTGGGCTATCAGAGATCCTGGGGCTCACATACTCAGGATACTCTCTAGTCTGATGGACCATGAAGTGAGTTCTTCTAATAGAGTTCCAGTTCTACATACTCCTTTTTCTCCCACTGCATCAGGGACTTTGCACTGGGTTCCTTGTCAGGACAGTCATTGGTGGTATCTGGATGCCATATGGTTCTTTCTTCTGGTCTCATGCTGATATAGTCTCAGGATCACGGGGCACCTTCTGTCTGTCTGAGCTCATATTTTCCTCTTGTCTTGGATGTCCTTCATTCACCTCCACAGGTGGATTGGGAAAAACTGATGCTACTTAGATGACAGCTTGCTAGATTTTAAGACACCAGATGCCTCTCTGGGTATGTAGAACTTTTTTTTTTTTTTTTTTAAGTTATGCCAGTCAGCCTAGATGTCCCCTTACCAGTTTGACTTTAATTGTCATGGGGTAGTGTCATGGACTGAATCTTGTTAACCCCAAAACGTGTGTAGCAGCTTAGTTAAGCCACAGTTTCTGGCTTTGTGTTCTGTGCCTCCATTTCATAAATCCTGCATCTATGATGTCAGTGATGGTAGATGGGCAGCAACTGTGCTGGTGGAGTAGAACTCAGTGTGTAAGATGGTTCTGTGCCTTGAGGCACTCCCTTGAGATATAAAGGAAAAAAGTTAGCAGAGAGATTTGGGGACCTCGTGCCACCAAGAAGCAGTGCTGGAAAATGAGTGTGTCTCTTAGAAAGAACCAGAGTCCATGTACCTCACAAGCCAGGTGAGCGGAAGATTGACAACTAAGACCTTCCTCCAGAGCCAGCAAAGGAAGCCTTCCCCTGGAGCTGACACCTTGAATTTGCACTTTTAGCCTACTGTACTGTGATAAAATAAAATTTCTGTTTTTAAAGCCATCCACTTGTGTTATTCTATTACAGCAGTGCTAGCTGACTAAAACAAGTAGGCATGAGCCAGAGTTAACTTGATGCTAACTGGTAAACCTGTTATCTAGCTAGGAACTCAACAGCAACAGAGCCATTGTGACTACCAGTCATGGATAAAACATTTATTTTTAAATAGATATTCTTCTTAAGGACTCACTAGAACCAGAAGGCAGATAGAACAATGCTAATTGCTTTCTAAAAAGCCCTAGTGGCCCAGTAATTAAAAGCTGAATTGTTTAACAACAGGTCAGCAGTTCAAACCGTACAGTCTCTCCTTGTGAGAGAAGTGGCAGCCAGTTCCTGTAGATTATAGTCTTAGAAAATCAACACAGCGGCTCTACTCTGTCCAACAGGGTCACTGTGAATTAGAATTGAATTGAGGGCAATGAGGTTTGAGTCTGGTTTAACTGTTTTCTGGTATCTGCAAAGCTGAGTGAGATGTGTTATCTTCAATGTTTAAAATAGCTTACAAATGATAGACTATTTCAAGAGTGATCATGGACTCTTTGGTTAAGATATTGTTTAATTAAGCAGAAAGGGTGCTGTAATGCCAGATCTTAGTAATGCTGCTAAACTATGTATTTTCATTTTATATGCAGTTGTGTGATGTAAAAGTGTTTAGATAAAACAGCTATTGAGTAAAAAAAGAACAAATTGTTTAAATCTAGATGACTGCTTATGTTTCTATTTTTATGTCACTTACAAGCATCAACAGCTTTTAGCAATTAAATTGATTACACTCCATGAATATTACTGTAAAAAAGAAGTTACAAATATAGCACCATTGCGAATTGATTAATACAATGTACATTAAAAACTTAATTTAGTTTTTACTCACTCATTCAACAAATATTGTTTTAGTATCGGCACATGGGGGTCCCTGTGGTTGATTTTTTCCTCCAGAAAACTCATAAGCCATGGAAATGGATATGTGGGGGCTCAGGGTCACAAGAGATCACATGGAACAACGTTAGGAACTTGAAATCTACATGACATTATCCATGTTTCATCTCACAAGTTAATAAAGAAAGGATTAACGGATTTTCTGTCTTATCAAACAGAGGGCTTGTGGGTTCTTGTGCTTGTAATATGAATCAGGAATATGGAAAAGACATGGGTTTGGAACATTCTGATTTTAAAGTAATTGTTTGGTAGCTATGAGAAGGATCATTAGTGAGAAACTTAGTCTTCGTTTTTATTTTATTTATTTGCTAAAGTAACTTGATTTTTTTTTTCACCTCGGAGAATTCATATTCCCTAGATTCAAAAAGACATAGAATCAATTCCTAATCTTTCTTTATTGCTAAAAATTAGCTACTTTGTCCTTACACAGATCTTCTGGTAATCATTTTGGGAAAGAATTCCTATATAAAAATCTAAAATCATAAGAATGAACCTGAGAATTTTAATCTGCTTTTAGAGACTAGCTTATCCAGAATTTTGCAAACATATAAATTACAGATTAAGAGTTATAGCACTGATATTCTAAAAAATGCTTTTAATCTTAGATTATTCTCACTTAATTTGTGCAAAAGACAAGAAAATGCTGTGAAAGAAAGTGTAATTTTCTACATGTTACAGAAAAGGATATGAAGACTCATGAAAATTGTGAGTTGAGGATATGCAATAAGTTAGGTTTCTTAGTAATAGGGAAAGCAAGAAGCTGCGAATCATGGATTTGCGTGAGCAGAAAGATGTTCCTGAATTACGGAGAAAATAATAGAGATTTTGGCAAACTTAAGAGTCTGGAGAGGTAAAATTAATAAACTTGAGAAGCTAAGATAGGAAAATAGTGAACTAAAGCTGATGTACAGTAGTCTTTTCCCTAGGCCAGGCTCTCTTTTATGCAGTTTTACCAAGTAGAGAGGCTAAACAGAAACATGGAACCTCAAACACCAAGAATGATGTTGTTGGAAGCCTCATATGATGAGAAAAAAGAAATTAGAAATGTGTTAACTACCGCAGGGAATAATATCTTCCATAAAATAAAGGGTATTAAGAATTTTCCCAAAGAACTGTTACCTTTGGAAGAGCATAAATGAAACACATTATCATAGTTTCACAGTTTCTTAAAAAAAAAATAACCATATCCCACATACCTACAGTTGACTGATTTTTTCAGGAGGAAAAAAGCATCCTCAATAAATCATGCTGAAAAATTCAGATTTTGATATGCAGCATGAATTAGGATCTGCAACTCACACCACACACAGAAAATCAGCTCAAAGTGGTTGAGGGACCTAAATTTTGAAACTAAAACCATAAAAATCTTAGAAGAAAGCATAGGAGTCGTGGATGCCAGGCCTAGTTTTTAATGATGAATTATCTAATATAACAAAAACATGAATAGTAGAAGACAAAAGAGATAAATAAGACCTTATAAAAATTAAACATGTTCGTTCATCAAATGATATATCAAAGAAGTCAAACGACAACCTAAAGACTGGGATAAAATTTTGAGGAACGATATCTCATAAGAATCTAACATCCAAATATATATATGTATATATGTGTTTATATACACATTTGTGTATGTATATATATGTGTGTACACACACATATATATGTGTACATGTATATATACACAACATGTATGTATATATGGATACACACACACAGAGGCATATATAATTTCTACAACACAGTAAGGAATAGATAAATATCCTAATTAAAAAACAGGCTGCTAGAAAAGATGATGGTGGTTTAGTTACACACCATATAATTTCTCATGCACCAAAGACCCAGAAAACAAGTGAAACAGAATCAGATAACAATCCAGGAACCCTGAATATCAACAAAAAGAAGGCTTACGGTCCAAACTGAACACTGTTGGGAAGCAACAACTAAAGAAGCCCAAAATGAGTAACACTGAACAGCACAGCTCAGCCAGCAATACCGCCCACTGTCTGAAATAGTTATACCTTAGACACAGAGATAAAAATAAACTAAAACATAAAAGGTGGAAAAAGATATATAAGGCAAATAATGACCAAAAACAGAAGTGACAATGAGAATTTCTGATAAAACAGATTTTAAAGCAAAATCCACCATAAAAGACGAAGAAGGACATTATCTAATAGTTAAATGGCCATTTAGCCTAGAGGACATAACCATAATATAAATGTGTGTGTGTGTGTGTGTGTGTGTGTATAGCAATACCTTAAAGAAATTCTGACAGCACTGAAAAGAAACATAGACACTTCCACAATAATATCAGTAATTTTAACAGGACACTCTTGTTGAAGTACAAAACATTTAGAAAAATGTTCAATAAAGACACTGAAGATCTCAGAACAACACATGAGCTCATAAACATATACAAACTATATCATCCAACAGTGGCAAATTACGGAAACTTCCCCAATGATCATGGATCATTCTTCAGAACAGACCATATTTTAGTCCACAAACAAACCACAGTGGATTCAAAAATACGGTTGTAATACAATGCATGTTCTCTGAACATAACACTATAAAATCAGAAATGAATAATAGGAAGCATAATCAAAAAAATAATAAACAGAAATTAAATAATAGCCTGCTTAAAAATTATTGGGAAGTAGAAGAACGCAAAGATGAAGTTTAAAATTTCCTGGAAGCAAATGAGAATGAAAGTACAACACATCAAGACTTTTGGGACACAACAAAAGCAGTGGTCAGATGTCAAGTTACAGCAATAAACACACATCAGAAAAGATGAGAAGGCAAAAATCAAAATATTAACCCTACAACTCAAGCAATTAGACACACAATAGCAAAAGAAGCCAGCAGTTACCAGAAGAAGTAACATTAGAGCAAAAATAAATGATATGGAAAATAGAAAAACAATAGAAAGAATCAAGAAAATGGAAAGCTGATTAAAAACCCGGGGCAACCAGCAAAAGACAAACAGAAGATGTGCATAACTCAAATAAGAAACAAGATGTGTGGCATTACATCAGAACTAACTGAAATAAGAAGAATCATAACAGAATATTATGAAAAACTATACTCAAACAATTTTGAAAACCTACAGGAAATGGACAAATTCCTAGAAGCACACCACCTAAAAAAAGCAAACTGATTAGAAATTTGAACAGACTCAGAAAAGATAACAAAGGATTTTAAAATAATAAGAACAATAATAGTAAAACTTCCTGGCAACAGTAAAGGAAGCTCTGGACCAGATTCCTTCACTGGAAATGCTAAACTTTCAGAGAAGACTTTATACTAACTATACTCAAATTAGTCCAAACACAGAAAAGGAAGGAATATTCCCAAATTCATTCTAAGAAGCCAGCATAATCCTAATACTGAAGCTCAGCAAGGACACCACTAAGAAAGAAAACCACAGACTAATATCCTTGATAAATAACAAATGTAAGGCTTCTAGGGAACAGAATACACCAAAATACAAAAAGATAAAAAAAAAAAAAAAAAAAAAAAACCTAACAAAACTAAATCGTGACCAAGTGGGAGTCATTTGTTCATTCATTCACCACATGTGAGATAGGTTTAATATGAGAGAAACAGTGAATGCAATCCACCACACAAATAAAACCAAGGGAAAGAGTCACATGATCACATCAATCAATGCAGAAAATGCATTTGACAAAGTCCAACACCCTTTCCTGATAAAAGTTCTCAGCAAAATAAGAATTAAAAAGAAATTCCTCAGCATAATAAAAAGATTTTACTCAAAAGCAACAGCCAATATTATTCACAACTGAGATAGTCTGGAAGCATTCATGTTCAGAATGGGAACCAGGTGAGGATACCCGCTATAATCATTTTTATTTAACATTTTCTTGGAGGACCTAGCAAGAGCAATAAGACTAGAAAAGGCAATAAAGGGCAACCATATTAATAAGGGAGAAGTAAAACTGTCTCTATTTTGTAGATGATGTGATTCTATTCATAGAAAATCCTAAAGACTCAACAAGAAAGAATATATATCTGTATCTATAGCTATATATAGATATACATACTTTTCAAAGAATCTGTAGGACAGTAGGAAACCCTGGTGGCATGCTGGTTAAATCCTACAGCTGCTAGCCAAAGAGGTTGCCAGTTCAAATCTAACGTGAGCTCTCTGGAAACTCTATGGGGCAGTTCTATCTTGTCCTATAGGCTTGTATGAGTTGCACTCTGCTTGACAACAATGGGTTTTATGGGTAGGACAATAAGAAAAGAGTTAATAGTATCATTAGAGTGTCAGATCAACACTCGCATCATCAGAGTGCCAGAGGAAGGGAAGAGAGTGAGACTAGTAAGTAAATAGGAAGTAATAACCAGAAATGTCCCTAATTTTGGGAAATACATAAACCTACATATTCAAGAATGTTATTATTATTGTTGTTGTTGGGTGCCATTGAGTCAGTTTCAACTGACAGTACCATAGACTGTAACTCTCCTTGTTTTGCCATCCTCTCAGTTGTTGCAACCATTGTGTCAATCCATCTCCCTGAAGGTTTCCCACTTTTTCACTGACCAGCTACTTTACCAAATGTGATATCCTTCTCCAAGGGACTGGTCCTCCAAAATGTGTGAGACAGTCACAACATCTTCCCTTCCAGGGAGTATTCTGGCTCTGCTTCTTCCAAGACAACCTTGTTTGCTCCATGGTATATTCAATATTCTTCACCAATAGCATAACTCTAAGGTATCAATTCTTGTTTGGTCTTCCTTATTTATTATGCAGCTTTTGCATGTATACAAGCAATGAAAATATCATAGCTTGGGTTAGGTGTGATGTAGTCCTTGAAATGATATCTTTGCTTTAGAACACTTGAAAGAGGTCTTTTGGAGAACTGTCTGATGAAATATATTGTTTGATTTCTTGACTACTGCTTCCATGGACTTTGGCTGTTATACCTATAAAGTTAAATATTTGATAACTTCAATCTTTTCTGCATTTATTACAATGTTGCTTATTGGCCTTCTTGTGAGTATTCTTGTTTTCTTTATATTGAGATGTAATCCATACTAAAGGTTGTACGTGTTGATATTCATTAGTAAGTGCTTCAAGTCCCCTTCACTTTCAGCAAGCAAAGTTGTGTCATCTGGATGTCACAGGTTGTTAATAAATCTTCCTCCAATCCTGATGCCAGATTTTTCTTTATATAGTTCAGCTTCCTGGATTATTTGCTTGGCATACAGATTAAATATATATAGTGAAAGGATTCAACCCTGACGCACACACCATGACTCAATGATGTTAGTGAGTCCCACACTGGATAAACCAAAGAAATACATACCAAGACACATCATAATTAAACTTTTTAAAATTAAAAAGAAAAAAAATCTTGAAACGATATATTCTTTACGGGGTAGCACCAATTCGAATCATAGTAGATTTGTTATCTAAAGGAAGTATCATGATGTTTTATACTCATTGATATAAAGAACCAATAATGAGAATTCTACATCTGGGGAAACTATCATTCAGGAGAAAATGAATTAAATTCTCAAAGAATTCTAAAAGAATTTGATACGAACAAATTTACCCTTGAGGAATGACTAAAGGATATTTTCTAAACAGAAAGCACATAACAACAGAAGGCTTGGAACATCAGAAAGAAGAAAAAAAATAGTACCAGAATAGGTAAACATTGGAGTAAATCTAGTAGATTATTCCTCTCTAAAAAGTTCACTAAATCATATTTGATGGTTAAAGCAAAATGATAATACCATCTAATATGGCCTCTAATGTATGTAGAGAAAATATGTAAGGTAATTATACTTACAAGGTGGGGAGGACTAAGGGACTTAAACAGAAGTAAGATTTCTATAGTACATTGGAAGTAGTAAACATTGATACTAGCAGATTCTGATTAAGTCATATGTGTCTATTGTAATATCTAGAGTAACCACTTAGACAACTACACAAACTAACATACTCAAAAATCTATAGCTAAATCAAGATCTAACCCTAAAATCTGTTCATGTAGCTAAAGCAGGTTTTGATAAAAAATGTGTAGTCGTCACTACTTAAATTAGAAGAAGGCATCTGAAAAGTGAATGCTCTAAAACAGGGCTTGACATACAATGGCCTGGTGTCAAATTCAGTATATAGTTTTCTTTTTAAAATAGTTTTATTGGAAGACAGCTATGCTTATTCATTTACATATTGTCTATGAATGTTTCATGGAATATCAGCAGAGTTGAGTATTTATGACAGAAACAATATGGCCTGAAATCTTAAAATATTTACTGTATGTTCTTTAGGTCTTCTAATCTGTGTAACTATTATCTTTAGAAATTGTAGAAGCACAAAATTAATACAAAAGAATTTAAAGAATGGAAGCCATCAAGACAAAACAAAACTAATGAAATATAATACATATATGCATATAGAATAAATCAGTGAACTAATAAAGTAGTCCTTTGGAAAAAATAATGAAATTAATAAATACTTATCAAAACTTACCTAGACAAAAAGAAGAAAACAAGTTTAAAGAATAAAACAGAAGATATTGCTAGTGATCTTACACATACTAAAAAAGTGACATAAGAATATAATGGGGGGCCAAGATGGCAGACTAGACACATGACTCTGATTACGTCTGAGAACCAGCACCTGCAATGATAAGTGACTGGAGCAATGTGGACATCCAGGGAGCTGTAGGATCTGGTATAGAGTTGTCAGATTGGAATACATATGAGTAAAGGGGAAACTACCTCTCTCTAACACAAGACAGTGACAAGCTGAATCCTGCTTCTGCTGACTTATTGCTTTGGAGGACTAGAGATACTGTTGCCTTCTTTGTTACCCAGGAAGCAGGGTTTGGACATGAGCTGGCTAATACAATGAACTTAAGTAAACAGCATATAGCACAGCAGAGAGACAGTGCTTGGGATAGCCACATTTTGAGACCCCAGCTGCTGACTGAGGGCACCAGTACTCTTCCACCTTCTTGTTTCTGAGCTGCACCATAGATTCTGCTGTTTCATGGAAGGAAGAACAGCTTGGGAAGGACAATACCATGGTTAGCTGGGAGGCAGTGTCAACCACCCGGAGGTCTTAGCTGGGGCTAATTCTTACACCAAGCACTTTCCTGTGTGGAAAGTGTTACTCCAGCCAAAAAGCTGTGTTTAGAACAGCGGTGTCGAAAGTTATGGGTGGAGCCTGACAGAGGATGGCAGGAAGGCTGTAACCCCTCTCTACTTTGAACCATGTCATTGCATTTGAAAATAGTCTATGCAGGGCTTTCATTGTTAGCCGGAAGGTGGGGCCTGTCACATTTGATGGCCTGACTGATTTTAGCAGCTGTTGGACAACTCTTTGCTTAGCAGTAAAGTATCTTTTTAAAATAAGACCACATGGAGAACAAACTGTTTAACGGACTGGAAGCATCTTCTCCACCTTTCACAGATCCACACCATAATTTTGGCTGACGGCCACCCAGTGACTTCATAAGTAGTGCACTGTCTTTGCCAGCCAGGAGGCAGAGCCTACCATCCCAGACAGTCCACCTCAGGCCAGTCACTTGAATGTACAGAGGCAGCTGGCGACCAGCTCACCTCTTAGAACCTCAGATCCTGTTAAGGTAACACAGAATCCTGTTAAGGTAAATGAAACAGCCTCTAGATGACCCTAAAGCAAAAATCAATAGCTAACCATTTAAAGAAGCAGTCCACCATGGCTCCAGAAAATTCCCAAAATAAAGAATCAAAAACTTCCCAGATGAAGAATCCTTCATGAAATTAATGGAGTCAAATATAAAAGAATCACGTATCAAGCCATCCTAAAGTGTGATTAAAATGCAGCAGAACAAAATGAAAAATTAAGTAAGCTATTTGTTGCTGGAACATCAACAATTTGAAATTCAGCAGATCGATAATAAAATTACAGAATTAGAAAATTCAATCCAAAGCCAAAAGAGCAGAATTGAGGAGATAGAAGCCAGAGTTAGTGAGCTTGAGGCTAGAGAAACTGACACCAGCATCTAAGGAGAAATCAGAGAAAAGAAATAAGAAAAATGAAGAAGCAAAAAGAAACATGTGAGATTCTATTAAGAGAAATGATCTACAAACAACTGGAGTTCCCAAACATGGAGGGACAGCTGAAAATACAGATTATTGTTGTAGAGTTGCTGGCAGAAAACTTCCTCAAAAGTATGAAAGAACAGAACATATATATGCAAGTTGCTTACTGAAAACCACAGAAATCAGATCTCAAAAGAAAGACACCAAGATACGTTATAATCAAGCTTAACAAAATGAAACCTAGACAGAGGCTCTTAAAGACAATGAGGCTTAAAGCAAAGCTAACATACAGAGGGAAGCCCTGTAGGCTTTCATCTAACTTCTCAGCAGAAATCATGCTGGTAAGAAGGCAGTGGGATGACACACTCAAAGCCTTGAAGAATAAAAGTTCCAATCAGGAATTCTATATCCTGCAAAATCGTATCTCAAATATGAAAGTGAAATTAAGGCATTTGCAGATAAACAAAAGCTTAGAGACTTTGTAAAATCCAAATCGAAACTACAAGAAATACTGAAAGAGGCTCTTTGCTTAGAAAAATCAAAATATCAAGTGTATACTTAAGGAGGAAATGCAGGATACAGCATCAAGAATCCTACTCAGTTAAAGAAGCCACAAAACTCAATCAAAGCTACAATATTAAATGAAGGGAACCAGTGAGCAGAACCGACATCATCACACTAAAAAGAGGGATATATTACAGTAGATATAACTCTTTCAGATGTAGGAGAAAGTAAAAAAATATAAATACCAAAGTTAAAGTCTGGTTTAAACTTAGAATAGTACAGGTGATCATAGGGGTAGCCATCAAGCAAAACAACAACATGACACAATAAAATAATAAACATAATAGAAGAGTCTCAACAAACAAAAAAAATCAACACTGAAAAAGATAAAAAGTCAACCCACAAAGAATGTCCCTGAACATAACATTAAGGGGAAAATAGAAAACATCAACAACACAAAAATAACGGCATCAACATGACAGCACTAAACACGTAACTATCAACAATTACACTGAATCTACAGACTCAATGCTCGAATAAAGAGACAGCAAGTGATACCCTGAATCAAAAGGCTCAAAGATATGAAAAAATGATAAAGGATGGAAAAATATATACCAAGCCAACAATATACAAGGAAGAGCAGAAGTGACAATACTAATAATCTTTGATAAAATAGACTTTAATGTATAATCCACCATCACGGACAAAGATGGTCACTATTGCTGAAAGGTTCAATACATATGCAGGACATAACAATATTAAATATGTATGCATCCAATATCAGAGCATCTAAATACATCAAATACTGACTACAATGAAAATGAGACAGATCACTCCACAGTAATAGTTGGAGACATCAACACTCCACTTTCAGTAATTGACAGATTATCCAGAAACAAGCTCAGTAAAGATACAGGACATCTCATTGTGACAGTTAACCATCTAGACCTCATAGACACATACAGAGTTTTTACCCAACAAGAGGTAAGTACACCTTCTTCTCCAATGCACATGCAACATTTTCCAGAAGGGGTTGGGAAGTAAAGAAAGTCTCAACAAAATCCAAACCATTGAATTGTTGCAAAGCATCTTCTTGGATCATAAAGCCTTAAAAGTTGAAGTCAATAGCAGAAAAAACATAGGTAAAAATACAAACCCATGGAAAATGAAAACACCTTGCTCAAAAATCCATGGGTTATAGAAGAAATCAAGGATGAAGTAAAGAAATTCATGGAATTGAATGAGAATGAAAACACATCCTATCAGGACCTATGGGAGACAGCCAAAGTATTGCTCAGAGGTCAATTTATCTCTATAAATGCACACATCCAGAAGGAAGAAAGGATTCAAGCCAAAGAATTAACTCTACAGCTTGAATAAGTAGAAAGAGAGCAACAGAGGAACCCCTCAGCTACCTGATGAAAACAGATAATAAAGAGCAGAGCACAACTAAATGAATTAGAAAATCCAGAAAAAAAATGGAATGAATTAACGAAACCAAAAGCTGGTTCTTTGAAAAGATCAACAAAATTGATAAGGCATTGGCTAAATTTACAGAAGAAAAGCAGGAGAGGAGATAAAACCTGTGTAGGAAATGAGCTTAGAGATTTCACAACAGACACAGTTGAACTCGAATATATTGTACAGAACACTACAAAAGATTGTACTCTAACAGATTTGAAAACCTAGAGGAAATGGACAAATTTCTAAATTCACATCACCTACCAAAATCATCACAAGGAGAAGTAGAACAACTTAATAAACTCATCACAAAGGAAGAGATTTAAAAAGTACCAACCCAAAAAAGTCCTGGCCAAGATAGTTTCACTAAGATTTCTATCAAACTTTTATAGAGAGGAGTTAACTGCAATACTACAGAGGTTATTCCACAGCATGGATACTTATGGAATCCCAAATTCATTCTAGGAAACCACCATAACCCTGATACCAAAGCCAGGGAAAGATCTCACACACACAAAAAGAAAATTAGAGACCAATATCACTCATGAACCTAGATGCCAAAATCAACAAAACCCTCACCGATAGAATTCAACAACATATCAAAAAAATATTTCATCATGACCAAGTTGGATTCATACCAGGATGCAAGACTGGATTAACATCAGAAAAACAATGCGATCAGCCACATAAATAGTACAAACGATACGAACCACCTGAATTTGTCAACTGACATAAAAAAGGCATCTGATAAACTGCAACACCCATTCATGCTAAAAACTCTCAGCAAAATAGGAATAGAAGGGAAATTCCTCAGTGCAATAAGGTGCATCTATGCAAAGCCAACTCCGTACATAACTGAATTGAGAGAGACTGAAAGAATTACCCTCGAAAATGGGAACTAGATAGAAATGCCCTCTCTCACCAATTCATTCAACATTGCATTAGAGGTTCTAGCCAGAGCAATTAGATAAGACAAACAAACAAAGGGCATCTGCTTTGTCAAAAAAGAAATACAGGATAGAACAGTTCAGCAAAGCCTCAGGATACAAGATAAACATAAGTAAATCAGTAGGATTCCTTTATACCAACAATGAGACTCTTAAGGAGGAAATTATCAAATCAATACCATTTACGATAGCCCCTAAGAAGATAAAGTACCTAGGAATTAATCTAACCAGAGAAACAACAGACTTTTACAAAGAGAACTACAAGCCCTTACTACAAGAAACTAAGAGAGACTTAGAGAAATGGAAAAACCTATCCTGCTCATGGATAGGAAGACTTAACATTGTGAAAATGTCTATTTTACCCAAAGCAATTTATTTATATAATGCAATCCCAATACAAGTTCCAGCATCATTTTTTAATGAGATGGAGAAACAAATCACCAATTTTGTTTGGAAAGGGAAGAAGCCCAGGATAAGTAAAGTACTACTAAAGAAGAAGAACACACTGGGAGGTCTCTCATTACCTGACCTTGGAACATACTACACTGCCACAGTGGTCAAAACAGCCTGGTACTGGTACAAGAACAGCTAGATCAATCAATGGAACAGAACAGACCCCAGAGATGACACCATCTGCCTATGAACAGTTGATATTCGACAAAGGCCCTAAGACATTAAGCTGGGATAAAAAGAGTATCTTCAACAAATGGTGCTGGCAAAATTGGTTATCCATCTGCAATAAACTGAATCAAGATCCATATCTTACACCTAATACAAAAACCAACTCCAACTGGATAAAAGACCTAAATATCAAACCTAAAACGATAAAGCTCATCCAAAAAAAAGGTAGGAACAACAATGGAAGTTTTAATACACAATGAGGACAGACTCCAAAATCTGTCAAAGAAACCTTAGTCAACAGAAGAGAAATTAGATAAATGGGAACTATTAAGAATCAAACACTTTTGCTCATCCAAAGACTTTATTAATAGAATTAAAAGAACAGCCAGAGAATGGGAAAAAATATTTGGCAACTCTATGTCAGACCGACGTCCGATCTCCATAATCTATAAGATACTACAAAATATCAATAAAAAGAAGATAAACCATCCAATTAAATGATGGGCAAAGGAGATGGACAGACACTTCACTAAAGAGGAGATCCAGGCAGCCAAAAAACACATGCGGACATGTTCATGATCTTTAGTTATTAAAGAAATTCAAATCAAGACAACAATGAGATACCATCTCACCCCAACAAGATTGGCCATGATCCAGAAAACACAAGACAACAAATGCTGGAGAGGCTGTGGAGAAAGTGGAACCCTCCTACACTGTTGGTGGGGTTGCAAAATGGTCCAGCCTCTTTGCAAGGAAATCTGGCGCTTCCTTAAAAAAATGGATATCGATATACCATTTGACCCAGTAATTCCACTACTGGGAATATACCCTACAGAATCAAGGCCTTTCACACCAATGGACACATGCACGAGAATGTTTACTGCAGCACAGTCCACGATAGCAAAAAGATGGAATCAACTCAGATGTCCAACAATAGAAGAATGGATAGGTAAACTACGGTACATATACTCAATGGAGAACTACGCAATGATAAAGAATAATGATGATTCCAGGAAACATCTCCTAACCTGGTTTCAACTGGAAGACATTATGTTGAGTGAAAGTAGTCAGCGACAAAAGGACAAATATTGTATGAGACCTCTACGATAAGATCTCAAAAACAGACTTGTGTATAGAAGAAAAGACTCTTTCACAGCTGCAAGGGAGGGGAGAGAGGGAGTGGGGGAGGGTCTAGTTTCGATAGTTACTAGAAATCTAGTTGGGAGAAAGCGGTGACAGCACACATTAGAAACAAGAACAACATTACGTGGACTTCAGCATAATTGGAGTACTCCTTCCATCCTAACTCAATACTGCAAGGATAGAGTAGCTAGGGCAGGGGGCGGGGGACCATGTTCTTAGGTGAAATGCAGGCCAATTGGCACAACTAGTGTTTTCCTAAGAGAGCTCTCTGCACCCCACAGTGGTGAGTGGTGTCTGGGGTCTTAAAAGCTGCCAAACTGCCATCTGAGGACACAGCAAATGGTCCCAACTCAGCCAGAACGGATACTCATCGAGGACCAAAATGACATGTGGTAAAGACAACCGAGAAGACAGAGAGACCCACAAGAGTGGGTGCCTACATCGACTTGGGACCAGAAGAACCAGATGGTGCCTGGCCACCACCAGTGATAAACACGATGGAAGTCACAGAGAGGAGTCTCACTGGCAACACAAGAATAAAAAGGGGTGCATCATGAGATCTCCACTGAAAGACCTCAATTGATAGTCCAGCAGTTTGGGGGTTCCTCTGAGAGCATGGCCCCAGGCTCTCATGCTGCCCTTTGCCATAAATTATAACAATGGTCCACTCTTTGGACAGGAATGGATCGGACTTGGCAATGCAGAGTAACCATATACTGGAAGCACTTTATGGTTCTATACATCTATAGGATATCATCTTGCTGACCTCTGGCTGGAGGAAGGGGAGTGAGTGGAGAGGAGGGGAAAGGAGGCTGTTGGGAGGATGAGACATGTATGGAGCAGAGAGGAATAGTGTGCAGTCACCGGACAGGGAGAGCAGTGGAAGCTGCATATAGGTGGGCATGTAAATTTATACGTGAATGTACATTTTCACTCAGTCGTGTTAAATAAAAATTAAAAAATTAAAAAAATAAAAGTATGAATCTCCTTATTTGCAGATGATATGATTGTATATGCAGCAAGTCCTGAAGAATCCATAAGGAAACCCCTGGAACTAATAGAAGAGGTCAGCAGACTATCAGGAAATAAGATAAATGTAAGTAAATCGGTAAGATTCCTTTAGACCAACAAATAGATCGTCAAAGAAAAAATCGCTAAGTCAATATACTTTGCTATAGCTGCCAAGAAGATAAAACACCTAGTAATAAATTTAACTAGAGTAATAAGAGCCTTGTACAGAGAGAACTATAAGATCTTATTGCAGGAAACAAAAGAGACATAAGTGGAGAAACCTACACTGCTAATGAATAGAAAGACTTAACATTATTTGCCCTATATGTCTTTTCCCACCTTTCATGCTTTAGTTTATTTTTATCTCTGTGTCTAAGATGTAACTGTTTCAGACAGTGGGTGATATTGCTGGCTGAGCTCTGCTATTCAGTGTTACTCTTTCTTTGCTTCTTTACTTATTGCTTCCCATCAGCATCCAGTTTGGGCCTTAAACTTTCTTTTCGTTGATATTCAGAGTTCCTGGACTGTTAGCAGATTCTGTTTCACTTGTTTTTTGGGGTCTTTGGTGCATGAGACATCATATGGCATATAACTAAACCACCATCATCTTTTCTAGCTGCCTGTTTTTTAATTGGGGTATTTATCTTTTTCTTATTGAGTTGTAGAAATTATATATGTCTGTGTGTGTGTGTGCGTGTGCGTGTATGTGTGAGTGTGTGTATACATATATACATAGATACGTGTGTATACATACACATACACACATGTGTATGTACACACATATAAACATACACATATGTGTATATAGACAAATATTTACATATGTATATATTTGGATGTTAGATTCTTATGAGATATAGTTCCTCAAAATTTTATCCCAGTCTTTAGGTTGTCATTTTACTTCTTTGATATATCATTTGATGAACGAACATACTTAATTTTTATAAGGTCTTATTTATCTCTTTTGTCTTCTGTTGTTCATGGTTTTGTTACATATAAGTCATCATTAAAAACTAGGCCTGGCATCCACAACTCCTACACTTTCTCCTACCATTTTTATGGTTTTATTTTTCAAATTAAGGTTCCTAATCCACTTTAAACTGATTTTTGTGTGTAGTGTGAGTTGCAGATCTTAATTCATGCTGCATATCAAAATGTAAATTTTTCAGCACAATTTATTGAGAAAACTTTTTCCCTCCTTAAAAAAATCAGTCAACCATAGGTATGTGAGACATGGATAATTTTTTAATAAACTGTGCAATTGGAGTAAAAACAGTCTCTTTAACAAATGGTATTGGCAAAATTGGTATCCATCTGCAAAAAGGTGAAACAAGACCTGTATCACACATCTTACACAAAAATGAGGTCTAAATGGATCAAAGACCTAAATATTAAACCTAAAATGATAAAGAGAATGCCAGAAAAAATATGGTCAGTAATGGTAGCTCTAATACACAGCTAAGACAGACTTCAAAATCTGATGAAGCGTGATCAACAGAAGAGAAAGTAGATAAACGGGAATTACTAAGAATCAAACACTTTTGTTCATCCAAAGACTTTATCAAAAGAGTTGAAAGACCACCTACAGAATGGGAAAAAATATTTGGCAACAACATGTCGGACTCACATCTGATCTCCATAATCTACACTGTGCTGTGAAACATGAACAGGAGAAAGGATAATAATCCAATTAAGTGATAGGCAAAGGAGATGGACAGACATTTTACTAAGGAGGATATCCAGGTAGCCACAAGACACATGAGGAAATGGTCATGATCATTAGCTATCAGAGAAATCCAAATCCTGACTACAATGACACACCATCTTACCCCAGCAAAGTTGGGCATAATCCAAAAGACACAAAACAACGAACTCTGGAGAGGCCGTGGAGAGGTGGGAACATTCTTACACTGCTGGTGGGATTGCAAAATGTTACAGCCTCTTTGGAGAGCAATCTGGTGCTTCCTTGAAAAGCTGGAAATAGATATACCATTTGATTTGGTAATCCCACTGCTCATAATATATACTACAAAATCAAGGGAAGCCACACAAACAGACAGATGCACATGAATGTTTATTGCAGTACAGCCCACAATAGCAAAAAGATAGAATCAACCCAGGTGCCCAACAACAGATGAATGGATAAACAAACTGTGGTACATATACTCAATGGAACACTATGCAATGATAAAGAACAATGATGATTTTAGGAAGCACCTCATAACCTGGTTTCAACTGGAAGACATACAGAGTGAAATCAGTACAAAAGGACAAATGTTTTATGAGACTCCCTTGTGTAAGAACTTAAAAATAGACATATGTATGGAAGAAAATACTCTGATGTCTATAAGGGTGGCGAGAGAGGGGGATTAGACAGTTTATAGAAATTTGGTTAGATAAAATCAGTGACAGCACACAGTAGAAAGTAGATCAACTTAACTGAACTTCAACATAAACTGAAAGCTCTTCTAATCTCAATCCAATATTGCAAAGACAGACCAGTAGTGTTGGTGTGTCAGAATCAAGCTCTCAGGGGACACTGAGGCCAATTAGCATAGCTAGCCTATTGCTAAGAGAGTCTTCTGCTCTCCATGTTGATGAGTGGTGTCTGGGGTCTTAAAAGCTAGCAAGCTGCCATCTGAGGAACATCAAATGGTCCCAACTCATCTGGAACAGACAATCATTCAGAACTTCAAAGGTACAGGGGGAAAAGAGCTCAGGAGACAGAAGGACCCATGTGAATGGGAGACTGTATCAACATGTGACCAGAAAAACTAGAAGGTGTCAAGCAGCTACCACCAAATATAGCTGTGATGGGGCACGCAATGTAGAGTGCCTGTGGTGACACAAGAAAAAGAGGGGTGCAGCTCATGAACTCTACTAAAAGATCCCAATTTATGGTCTGACACCCTGAAGGATCTCTTGGGAGCACAACCCTTAAACCTAATGTTGCCCCTGACCAGAAAATACTAACTGAGGTCAACTCTTTGACAAATATGGAAGGGACTTGGGGGCACAATGTGACCACATGGTTTGTCCACTTTATGAATTTATAGGATGCTGTCCTACTGGTTTCTTTCTAGATGGGAGAGAAGAGGGTGGAAAGGAGAGGACAGGAGCTTGTTAAGAGGATTCAGCAAGTATAGAACGAAAAGAAGGAGTGTGCTGTCACTGGGCAAGGACAGAGAAGGAACTGCAGATAGGTGGGCATGCAAAATTAATTTGGACTGTACATTTTCACTTGGCTTTGGCATTTTCGCTTAATTGCAATTAAAAAAAGAGTATAACGAACAACTCCACAAGGATAAATTTTACCATTAAATGATCTATACAATTTTCTTGAGACAATGGAAACTTACTAAAAGTTACTCAAGAATAAATACAAAATCTAGTAGGACTGTATTTATTGAAGACATTGATTCTATTGCATAAGACTTTAACCTGTGTCTTTTTCGTAATTATTTTACTATATAATGATTTTTTTTGTAGTCTTTTCTATTTTCAGTAAAATAGAGAAAAATAATTAGGCATACTATATTAAAAGTTTGTATTTCATTTTTTCTATCAATGTAAATTAGAACTCATGCATATGAACTCACCGACTCAAATCTGTCCCTGGGACATACTGAGAGAAACGTGAATGAAGTAGAGGAATCAATCTGAGATCACACCATCGCTTTTCCCATCTCAGGCCTGGAGATGTTGGCCATGACGAACATGATAATGTATCCTAAAACAAACATAAACATTCAGAAACATTTTTTCTTCTGTGTTTTGGATTTTGTGCCTTTTACTAGTTTTATTTTGTCTTCAATGATTAACACACCATACTCACTAACACTAAAATTGTAGTTATCTTCTTGAGTAATTGAGCTCCCAAAGTACATGAGAAAGAAACCAATGAGATCAAGAATGGTGTTGACAGTAATATGGGAGAGGGAAATGAGAAAACAATTATATGACAGAACTGAATTAATTTAATGAAAAGAGACTAAACTAAGTATAACCTAGATGAACTAATAAGTGGTAAAAATATAAATAAGCCTTATTAGTTTATTTAGCAAGCAGTACTTTTTTAGTACCTTGTGAGTGCCAAGCGTTGTTTTAAGTACTTGTGATTCATTAGCTACTTTTTAGTACTTTTTAATAAAAATGACTATTCTTATAAAAACAACTTACAATAAGCCACTCAAGGAAATCTTTGTCCATTGTTTTAACTTCACGTATATATAAGGTTTTATGTTATTTTAATGCCATGGTTAGAAAATGGCTATTGATCTGAAACATACTGTTCAGTGTGGTTTAGTATTTACAATTATTGTAAACTAGGAGGGGATAATACACACAAGCAGTTTTTGAAAACCGTGAGGTTAAAACTTTGTATTTTTGTTACTATACTGGCTCATTTCTAGTATGAATAGTGATTTATATTTCAAATTATATATAATTCCTTATATTTCAAATTACATATAATATAATAATAATATAATACTTCTCTAATTTTCTACAATATTAAGTTATTACAACAAATGCTAAACTTTACATGGGCAAAAGTGAAATAATTGACTTCCAAGTTTCTTACAGAAGTTGCAAACTCAATTTATCTCCACAGTTAACAGGTAATTTAAATCTGTTACGTGGTTTAATGTAATTCATTCCAAAGGGGCTTCAGAAAGCCCAAGAATTACCCTGCTGAAAGAAATCAAATTGAATTCCTGTTGCCCTAAACAATAAGCTCTGGAGTTCTGTTGCTGGGTATCCATGTATCTGTGATATTTCTGAAGTATCTGAAGTTTCATTAGAAGATTTTTCCTTAAGTATGAAAGACACATATTTGAGTAAAAATTGAGCTTTGACTTGATGTTGACTTATATTCTTTCATTATTTCAGCAGCATTGTTGAAATCTCCTCATGTTTCCAGGATATCAAATAATGTTAAGATTTAATTTGCCATGGGTTGTAAGTAGATCAGCTTTCAATTTCATCAGGAACTGTTGACATTGATTTCTCTCTAGTCATTGATTTTTGAGCGATGATGTTAGAAAACACTACTTTACTCTGAATATTTAAAGTCTTTTAATGTACATGTTATTAAACTCTGATCTGCCCAAAATTGCTTAGAAAGAAACACATTATTTTTTACTAACATTTGAATGTACTTTGACATTATTCTGTCAATTTTCACAGATTGTGCTTGTCAATATGGACTAAATTCTTGGAGGACTTTAGATTGGCTAAAGGTGTTGACTGGCTTCTGCAACTCAATGCAGACATCCTGTTGCTGAGACATCACTAAGAGTCTCTAAGATTAACTATGATTTGGGTATAACATGATGGCTTAAAATATTTATCTGGAGATAGCAAAGGCACATGCCAAGAATTCATTTTAATCGTTCTGACAGCCTTTGTATTAGATGCTTGGCTGTTCAGAATATGACACAGGGATGGCTGGGAGAGAGAACAGAGAACATGAGGGCCCATGCTCTAACTCAGACTTTTCCCTGCCCCTGACTACATCTTTAATGCCTGGCAAGTTATTTAAACTCTCTATGCCTCATTTTTCCTATCTCGAAAGTGAGGATAGTAACTATGAGTAATATTACAGCATAAAATAAATTCTGTTCTATTTGCAGAACAGAGTATAAAATTGAATGTCTCACTGTGCTTTGTTTCACTTAAAGGTTAATGGGGTTGCTTCTAATAGCAGGATGATTGAGAAATTAATTGAACCTGTCAGTAACAAGTGGCAAGGAGCAGAAAAGGCATTTGACAAAGTCCAACACCTACTCATTATAAAAAATCTCAACAACATAAGCATAGAAGGTAAATTCTTCAATATAATAAAGGGCATTTATGCAAGGCCAGAAATCAACATCATCCTAAATGATTCTGGGAATAGGAACCAGAAATGGATACCCTTTGTCACCACTGTCATGTGACATTGTGCTGGAGGTTCTAGTCAGAGAAGTTAGGCTAGAAAAAGAAATAAAGTGCATTCTAATCGGTAAGGAAGAAACAGAAGTATCTCTATTTGCAGATGATAGGATTTTAGACACAAAATCATAAAGAATCCCCAAGAAAATTACTAGAACTAACAGAAGAGTTCACCAAAGTTCTAGGATATAAGATAAACACACAAAAATTAGCTGGATTTCTCTATACTGACAAAGAGAATGCGAAGGAGGACGTCATCAGTTCAATACAATTTCTAAGAGTCAAAAAGAAGATACAACAGTTAGGATTAAATCTAAGTAGAGAAGTAAAAATCTTACGTAAAGTAAACTAAAAGGCAGTACTGCAAGAAACCAAAAGAGACCTAGCTAAGACAATAAACATGACTTGCTCATGGATAGAAGACTCAACATTGTGAAAATGTCTGTTCTACAAAAGTGATTTATAGATGCAATGCAATCCTATCCAAATCCCAATGACACTTTTTTAATAAGATGGAGAAACAAGTCACCAACTTCATATGGAAAGTTAAGAGGCCCAGCATAAATAAAGCATTGCTGAAGTAGAACAAAATAGGAGGGCTCACACTACCTAGCTTTAGAATCCATTATGCTGTCACTGTAGTCAAAACAGACTGGTAATAGTACAATAACAGACACATAGACCAAAGTAACAGAATTGAGATTTCAGGTGTAAAATCATCTACCTATGAGCAGCCGATATTTGACTAAGGCCCCAAATCCATTAACAGAGGAAAAGACAATCTTCCTAACAAATGGCATTGGCATAACTGGATATCCATCCTCACACCGTGTACAAAACCCATTCCTCACACCGTGTACAAAAACTAACTCAAAATGGATCAAAGACCTAAAGATAATAATGAAAACAATAAGATCATGGAAGACAAAATAGGGGCAACTCTAAAAGCCCTAATACATTACACAAACAGAACGCAAAACGGTATTAGGAATGCACAAACATCAGAAGAGAAAATAGATAACTGGGAATGCCTAAAAATCAAACATTAAGCTTATTGGAAGATGTAATCAAAAGAGTAAAATATAATCTACAGACTAGGAAAAAATAATTGCCCACCACACATCTAATCACCACCTAATCTCCATAAGGTAAAGGATATTTCAAAACTTCAACAAGAAAAAGACAAACAACGCAGTTTAAAAATGAGCAAAGTATGTGAGCATGCCGTTAACCAAACAAGACACTCAGGTAGCTGACAGATACATGAAGAAATGTTCACAATTATTATTTAGTAGAGAAATCCAATTCAAAACTAATAGAAGATATCTCACTGCAACAAGCGTAGCGTGAATCCAAAAAAAGCAAAATAATACAAGTTGAAAAACCTATGGAGAGACTGGAATACTTACACACTCCTGGTGGGAATATAAAATTGTACAATCACTTTGAAGATCTTTTTAATGCTTCCTTAAAAAGCTAGAAATAGAACTACCATATAATCCAGCAATCCCAGTCTTTGAAATAAAAGGTGTCACATGAATAGACATATGTACCCACATGTTCATTGTAGCTTTGTTCATAACAGTAAAAATATGGAAACAATCCAGATATTCATCAACAAATGAATGGGTAAACAAAGTATGGTATGTTGACACAATGTAATTCTTCATATTATTAAAGAACAATGAATCTAAAATATTTTGTTACACGGAGGAATCTGCTGAGTGAAATTAGTCTCAAAAGGAAAAATATTGTATTTGAACATGAAGGGAACTCAAGAAAAAGTTTAAACACAGAAGGAAAGATTATTTGATGATCATGAGGTAGGGAGGGAGGCGGACAGGTATTCACTAACTAGATACTAGGTAAGAATTAGCTTAGACGAAGGGACGGACAATACAGTTGACAAGTCAACTGCACTAAATAAAAAGCTGAGAAGTTTCCTGAATCCAGTCAAACAATTTGAGAGACAGAGTAGCAAGTATACAACTCTGGGGACCATAGTTTCAGGGGACATCTAAGGCAGTTGGCATAAAAAAGTTTAACAAGAAAAGGTTCTGCATTCCAGTTTGGTGAGTGTCATCTGGGTTGTAAAAGCTAGCAATCGCTTGTGTAAATAAGCATTAATTGGCCCCAACCCACATGGAACATTGGAAAGTGAAGAACATCAAAGACATAAGACAAATACGAGCCCAAGAAACAGAGACACATAAACCAGAGACTCCATCAGCATGACACCAGAAAAAGATAGTGCTGGGCTACCACCTATGACTTCCTTGATGGATAACACACAAAGGACTTCTGATGGAATGAGAGAAATGTGGGGTGCAGAACTCAATTCTAGTAAAAAGACCAGACTTGATGGTCTCACAGATTGGAGTCCGTAAAACGACTCTCTGTTAGCGGAGAACTAAACCATTCTCTAAGGCAACTCTTCAGACAGAGACTAGACTGGAGTAAAAGACAGAGAATGATATTGTTAATGAGTATGCTCAGCTCAAGCAAATGCATGAAACTAAATGAGTAGCTCCTGTCTGGAGATGAGATTAGAAGGTAAAAGGGGACAGGAGCCAGGTGAACGGAGCCAGGAAATGCAGAGTAGAGGTGAGCACTATGCTGTCAGTGTAGAAGGTAAAATTAGTGTCACATAAAAATGTGTGTGTAAGTTTTTGTATGACAAGTGTAGCCATAAAACATGAGTTTATGCTACCTGCTTCAAGCCCAGTTCTGTGACAGGGGTGAAACAGGTGCCCAAGAGGTTTATATGCATACCATAATGAAAGAGACAGGTCCTTAGAGCCTGTGTAAATACTAGACGTGAGGGATAGAAGAACGTGGGCGACTGGGGAGGGATCCCTGAGGGGAGCATTCAGTGAGGAGATGAGCACCTGGAGCTGGGGGGTCTATCCAGAGGCTCCTGGTGGTGGTCATTTGGGCAGTAGGTCAGTGACTGGCACTGCCATTTGTTTGGATGATTCTAAGTAAAACAACTATAAACATTTTATCCTGGTGGCTCCTACAAGTTGATGTGTAATTTCTGGAGCTAGGTAGTGTTAGGAAGCAGGACTTCTAAGAAAAACAGGTACACATGGAAAGAAATGGAATTGGCCCTGGGTATCTACTTCACAAGTTTTGTGAACTTACACTTAAAGCACAATAAGAAAAAAAGAGCAAGGAATGTATTTCCTAAAAAATAGTAACAATAAGGTTAAATAGTTGGCAAAATTATTGCAAACACAGAACACCTAGCAAGGACAACTGTCTTAAGTCATCTAGTGTGGCTGTAACAGAAATAACACAAGTGGATGGCTTTAACAAAGAGAATTACTTTTTTTCCTTATTGAAAAAGTAGGCTGAAAGTCCAGATACAGTGCATCAGAGCCAGGGAAAGGCTTTCTCTGATGGCTTTGGAGAAAGGCCTTTGTTGTCAACCTTCCCCTGAACTGGGAACTCTGAGGTAATAGGGTTCCCATGTCCAAAGGATGCACTCTGCTCCCAGCACTGGTTCTGTACTGACGGTAAAAAATTGAAAAAAAAAATGCTATTGAGTCAGTTCTGACTCATAGTGACCATATAGAACAGGGTAGAAGTGCCCCATCGAGTTTCCAAGGAGCGCCTGGTAGACTTGAACTGTCAACCCTTTGGTTAGCAGCTGTAGCATTTAAGCACTGCGCCCTCAGGCTTTTCTCCTGATGCTATGAGGCCCCGGTTCTCTACTTGCTTCCCTCTCGTTATACCCTCAAGGCATAATAAAATTTTATACTAACTAACACAACCAACATCTGTCCTCCATCCTCACCATCACAGAGGCAGGATTTACAACATATAGGAACATCACACAAAACCAGGAATCATGATGTGGCCAAACTGCTACTCACATTTTCAGCCTACACAGTCCAACCCATGACAGCATTCTTACTAACACTGCTACGGCTCCAGCAATACGGAATACTAAGTAACTGAATTAAATACTTTAGAAACATTGCCTAAATCCTTTGCACTATCCTGCATGTAAGTAGGCCCCGCTCCGCAGGCAGCTAAAACACACTCTTGGGACACAGTACATCACTGTTAAGATGTTTTACAGCAGTTTACCCAAGCCATCTAGCCACTAAGCAACAAAGCCAGGATTCTTAATTTTAGAGTCAAAGCATCTGTTAACAACAAATTTACACTTGCAATCAAAGGTAAAACAGTGGAACAAATAATTCAAATCTTCCCTCTTGCTTCTCTCATGTTTTCTGTATAACTTTTGGCAAATTACTTAATCTTTCTAAAAAGTAAATACCTAGTACTGTCACATTTTTGTTTCATGAATAAATGATAAAATGTAAAAGAACATAAAAGACAACAAAGGGTGCAACTCATAAATTATATTAATTTAAAATGGTAATAATAAATGAGTGTGATGTTTTAAAAATCATATTTAATTCATATCAGTTTTTCATCTGAGAAATGTCTTTTATGTAGCATCTTAATTTATATATTGAAGTTATAAATTGGTCATTTTATTTTATGTTTCTTCCTCATAAGAAATATTAGATAAGCCCCCTTCAACTATCACATTAATCAAGGTCAGTGTGCTTCATTTCACAGTACTGTTTCTTAAATGGAATAGCTAATGTCCTTTGATGGTTACAGTTCCTTGTTTATTTTATTATAGTGATAGAATACACATTTTCTTTCTTCTTTTAAAACACTAACAGTAGTGTTAGTTATTGTGAATTGTATATAAAATATGTGAGCACAACAATTTTTATGGTTTTCAAGGGAATCATGTCTATTTTTCAAGGGCTACTTCTTCAATAGTGTTTTCAATACTATTAGTAGTGTGACTATAAAAAAAACTCTACTTATATGGGCATTGATTTTAAATTCTCTCTTTTCCCCAAATTTAAAACATTTCAAATCACATTGCCACACAATGGCCTCAAGAATAATTATCTTACCAATACAGAATTGTATACACAGCAAACTGTTGATCTAGATTTTGTTAAGAATTTGCCAAAGAGAGTTCATTAAGGGAGTATTGTTAGGAAAAAAATGTTTTTCAAAGTCTGATTTGCTAATTATGTGAATCAGAGTCACCCGGTTAGCACATGTAAGTTACCTTTCTTCATTTCCAAAGAAGAGATTGAGGGGCCTGGGCTGGGACTCAGATATTTGTGCTTTGTATAGCAAACTAGGTGATTATTTTATATTTTAAAATTTGTAAATTCTAGTCCTGTAGAGGATGGTGGTGGTTAGAAGGCAGAATTTTCAGCTTCCATGTGGGAGGACCATTTTCAATTCCTACTTCAGAAAAGCCAGTATCTGTCTGTTAGTGAAGGCTTGCATGTTGCTGTGATGCCTGAAAAGATTTCAAGTGAATGTTCAGATGAAGGCAGACTAGGAAGAAAAGGCTGGTTATCCACTTTCAAAAATCAACCACTGAAGCTCCTGTGGGTCACAAAGGTGTGGTCTGCAGTTCACCGTGGGGGATGGCCCAGGTCCAGGAAATGTTTCATTTCATTGTGCATGAGGCCACCGTTGTCAGAGCTGCCATGAGCCAGGGGCACTCCAGGGCAGTGTATTTTTCTTACAAGATCTAGGTTATATTTTTATGAAGAAAAGTAGAGCCAAGCCAAGTAGCCAAGTGCCGTCGAGTCTGTAGAGGGATGTATATATTGTATCAGCCTCTATTCTCCTTTATCCTGAAAATGCTTACTGAGAACACATTCAGGATTTCAGAATGACTTGCTTATAATTTGCATCAGTGAATAATTTAGGCATAAACAAAAACTAAGCCGAGGAATCAATTCTGTCTATAGACAACCTGTAAGACACAAAACAATTGCTCCATAGGATTTCCAGGATTATAAATCTTTTTGGATATAGACTGCCACATCTTTCTACCATGGAGCAGCTAGTGAATTCCAATGGCACACCTTTTGGTTAGCAGCTGAGCACTTTAACCAGTATGCCCTAGGGCTCTTAATTCAGATCTGGGAATTAAAAATGCAGTTACTTAGGTCTAGGTCCATGATACAATTGAAAAGTTGGGCACTTAAGAAGAATAGATGATTCTGTCAAGAAGGCAGGCTCTGCAATACTCAAAAATACTATAGGTAATGTGTATCAGGACACACTGTTTCTTTCCATTGTCAACTGTGCACCCTTATTGATGACGTGTCACAAAAAAGCTTGCCTCTGTCCTTCCTAATTTTACAAACATATCACTAGAGATGCCCTCTAGTCTTCATTTCTATACGGAAATCTACCCAAGAGATGGGAGAGAAGTGTGTCAAAGCACTGACTGTGAAATCTGACAATTAGATCACACATTCAGGGGAGCACATATTTGACTCCGTAGTCTCTGAACTTCTGTTGGATTCAGTTAAATCAGTCCTTCAAAGTCCCTGGTCATCCTTATCTCTGCTGTTAGAACACTGATTTTCTTAGATTAGAGTTAATTTTATGCATTTGTTTATCAGAGGTCTTGAACAGGTTCATTCTGGTTCAACCACTTACTGAGGCTTTGTATTTCCACCCCAGACACACTGAATCAGAATGTACATTTTAACAGGATCCCCAAGTGACTCTTATGGGTAATAAATCTTGAAAACTGCAGCTCTACTAGTAGTTTATATAATTGGTCCCTAAGCTGTAGTATTAGTATTGTTAGAAATGCAAATTACCAGCAGAAGTTTGAAACAGAACCAACCGGTTCAAAGCTCTGCTCTATAGATCTGGATTTTAAACACCTTGGCTCAGAAACAGTATTTCTCTATCCATCAGATACCTAGAATATTATTTTCCATGGAGTAAGTTCTCATTAAATGTTCAGCTAAAATACATTGAGAATTTTTTATTTTAAATATACTGGTTTTGAATTTCCATGTGCCTTTTTTCTTATTCTCTAATATATGATAAATATCTTTTTCCTCACATGAAATACGTTCACTAACATCGAAAGAATGTTCAGTTTTAATGTCAAAAGTAAGAATGAGATGTTTTCTTGAGAACCCACAGACAGTAACTTTAGCAAGAAAAACTGATTTATATATATATTTTTAATTTGATGTAAGTAGTTAGAATTGACAGCAACAATTTTGGCTTAGACATATTTGAGACAATTGTTTTATGGAATTACTGAGCAATTTTCTTGTTCAGACTGAAGCTTTTTGAAGGAGAATATTAGACAGTCAACTCCATGCAGTTCCAACTCGTTAAATTAATTCCACTGATTTTGTGTGTGTGCTGACAGAACGAGTTAAAAAGACAACGAAGGATAGGTTCCTTAACCTCTCCCACGGTGACTTCCATACTTTTTGGTATTACAGAGGGGTCATGGCTTGGGGCAAGTATTAACATGACAACACTACAAAACAGCTCTTTCCAACTCTGAAGTAAAGTGTCTCTCCTACCTGTATTAGGGCAGGCACTGAGAAAGGAGTATTGAGGCAAGTGATTAAGGAAGGTGAGTTCTCAGGAGAAATCCTGAAGGAGCAAAGAAGCAGAAAGAAAGGGGAAACAAACAGGCCAGAGATGTGGGCTTTACTGCAGGAAGACTCTAGCTCCATCTAATGAAAATTAATAGCTCTTAAGGGTTGCCCCCCATTTTAGGAAAGAAGCTTATCTCTGTATCTATATCAGTGGGAGGTCAATTCCACCACACCTTGGCTGAGTAAGGACAGCAAGCCTGAACTCCCAGGCTGAGCTCCTCAGAGAAAAGGTGGTCATTATGCTGGGGAGTAGAGGTCCTTGCAGCTGAGGTGGGTGCATTAGATTCTTTAGAGAAGGTTAAAGGGGCACCGAAGAAAAAAGGAACACTGGAGACATTGTGGTTAGGAGCTCTGCTGCTAACCAGAAGTTCAGCAGTTCGAGTTCACCAGTCATTCCTTTGTAATTCTATGGGGGCAGTCCTGCTGTGTCCTATAAAATTGCTATGAGTCAGAATTGACTCAGTGGCAGTTAACAACAAAGGAAGAAGGGCATCTAGATTGTAAGAGAAGAAAGTGAGCAAAGCAATTGCTGGAGTAGGACATAAAAGGTTAGACTGAGACTGTGGGATTCAGAAGGGCATTGATGGGTACAGAACGATCATCTGTCGATCAAGAGCTGTTAGTGGGCCATATTAGTTCTACTGTGTCTAGACTGAGACAGTTGTTGTTGTTAGATGCTGCTGAGTCAGTTCTGACTCACAGTAACTCTGTGTACAGCTGAACAGTCTGGTGCAACATCCTCATTTGTTTTTCTGCTTAAGCCCATTGTTGTAACCACTATGTCAACCTATCTTGTTGAGGGTTTTCCTCTTTTTTGATGACACTCTACCAAATACGATGTCCCGCGCCAGGGATTGACACCTCCTGAAAACATGTTCAAAGTATGTTAAGACGCAATCTTGCCATCTTTGCTTCCAAGGAGCACCCTGCTTATATTTCTTCCAGGACAGATCTGTTTGTTCTCTTGGCAGTATTTTTGTTCAGTATTTGTCTCTAACACTATGATTTAAAAGCATCAATTCTTCTTCTGTCTTCCTTATTCATTGTCCAGTTTCTCATGCCTATGATGCAATTGAAAATACCATGGCCCTTAGGAGTGTGGCCCCTAGACTCTCTAACCCTAATCTGCGTCCAGCACTCGGGCAAGCTCCCTGAAGACTGACCTGGACCATACAAAACACAGAGTGATACTGGAGGTGAACAAACCTTCAAAAATGTTGTCTGAGGGACAATTTGCTGAAGCTGAGTTGATTGGATGAGGAGGGCTAGACCTTTATCAAAAGGTCACGGGAAGTTCTGAACAAAAGGGAAACATGCTGTCAAGTGGTGGTGGGAGAGCAAGAATAGAATGTGGTGAAAGTTCTAGGGGTTATATGGCAACATGATATAGACTGTTTAAAAAAAAAAAAAGGAAAATACCATGGCTTGGGTCAGGCACACCTTAGTCTTCAAGGAGACATCTTTACTTTTCAATACTTAAAGAGGCCCTTTATAGCATATTATACCAATGCAATGCATCTTTTGATTTCTTCACTGCTGCTTCCATGGGCATTGATTGTGGAAGCAAGTTAAAGGAAATCCTTGACATCTCAATCTTTTCTCCATTTATCATGATGTTGCTTACTTGTCCAGTTGTGAAGATCTTTGTTTTCTTGATGTTGAGGTACAATCATATTGAAGGCTGTGGTCTTTGATCTTCGTCAGTGAGTGTGTGAAATCTGTTTCACTTTCACCAACCAAGGTTGCGTTATTTGCATACTGTAAGTTGTTAATAAGTCTTCCTCCAATCTTGATGCCTCATTCTTTTTTATATAGTCCAATTTCTCAGTATAACTCATTAATTTTTCAGGTAAGTGTCTTTTCTTACCAAAGCCTTTATTTTACTTATAAAAAGGAAAATAATTTGTCATAGCATCACTAATATTCAGTAAGCATTGAGATAAATGTTTTATTACTAAGTAATTCATCTACATTTAAATTTTAAGAAAGATTTAAATGAAATTGGATTTTCTAAAGAATTCATTTTAATTGTAATCTGACACCAAATTCTTAAGAAACACAATATATTAGTATACTGTTTAAGAGGAAATAAGACAGATATATATTTGAGTTAATGCTTGTTTAAACATTATTTTACTTTTAATCTGAGATAATGCTGATATGTATTCATTTAGCCATCAAATCAATATTTTCAGGTGTTGCTATCTTCTGAAAATCAGTGTTCTAAAAATCATATTTTCTGTGACAATCCTTTCTTCATTTGTAAATAAAAAAATAAAGCCAAATGACATATACCAAATATTACTTGTTTGAGGAAACATCCTTACATTTCTAGGTACAACCCTTGGTCTAGCTAAATATTCATTTTTAGGAGACGGAAGTCCTGAAGGCCTGAGGCACTTGGCTGAGGAATAGTGCTGTTGAAACTAAGGTTTAACTGAAGGTCCAGCGGTAGGGTCCACTAGTCAGGCTAAAGATGTTCAAAATAGTACTTTGGAGATATATGCCAGATTTAGGAAAACAATCTCAAATGAAGGATAAATTATGCAAATTAGAGGAAACTGTGTTCCTTGTGAATCATAATGAATGTGTGAAACAGAAAAAATAAAATTGTGCTTAAAGTCAGCTCTCCTACTTTTCACCTTTCTTATATGTGAACACAAGGATTTCTGTGAGATACCGATACAATCAGACATTTTTATTGTGTCTTTAGAATCTATTTTGTTAAATATACACTGGTTAAGACTTCCAAACTATTTACTACACACACACACACAAAAGAAAAACTTGACTCCAAAATACAAGCAAAATAAAAATTAACATTTTGTTAAGTGTTGAAACAACAAATACCTAATTCCTTTAATTACTAAATGAGTATATAGTTAAACACGTCATTACTGTTTAATATGTGGGTTAGATTTTGTCACTTAGAAATTAATTTTCTGACATGCACTAAGAATGCCATGAAATACCCACTTACGGCAAATTAAAGAATTACATTTAATGAAACAATTTAAAAAAGTGATGTAAAAATCATGCAAAATAATTCAGAGCATAAAATTATACATAATATGCAATGTTATAAAATGATTCTATGATATTAATGTGTGGCCTCCCGAAGTTAAAGTTTTCACAGTCTACAAAGGTCTTAATACAGACCTAGAGGAAGAAAATGACATAAGAAAGCGACTGGTCTACTTAGCTTTTATGTTTGTTTGCTTGTCATAATACTTAATGAGGCAACCAAGGGTTTCAAGTCTATCAGACAAACCGGACTTAATAGCAATTTTTGCCACCTATAAATATATATATATATTACTCATAGGTGTTCTCTGTTTTATCTCATTAATCTGAATTGTGCCTCAGTCATCTTACTGTATTGTTGGGATGGTAGTTGAGATGTAAGCCACTGTCACAAAGAGGAGAGGAGGTGCCACTGCTCTGGTCACTGGGAACACCTACAAAAAATAAAACCACAAAATCCCAGTAGTTAAAATGCTATATAATGCTAAACTGATACATTTCACATTGCATTTAGAAATATACTTAACCCATTGCTGTCAAGTCAATTCCAACTCATAGCAACCCTATGGACAGACTAGAAGTGCCCCATAGAATTTCCAAGGAGCACTTGGTGGATTTGAACTGCTGAACTTTTGTTTATCAGCTGTAGCACTTAACCACTAAACCACTAAGGTTTCTACATCTGCTTGGTGATATCAAATAAATTAGTTATTAAAATAAAAATTTCATTTTATTTACATGAAGCCTGACATTTGAATGTAACTAAGTGACTCAAGTTACTGGTTCACTGAACAAGACTCACAAATATTTCTTTTTTTCTTTATTTTAGAAATACTTAGGCTTTACTAAGGAAAAAACAAGCCTATTAAAAGCATTATGCTGTTTCCTTATCTAACAAGGTTTATGCTTCTAAAATCAAAAGTAACCAAACCTGTTGCCATCTAGTCAATTCTGACAGTTACCCCAGGTGTTCCAGAGTAGAACTGAGCTCCATGGGTTTTCTTGGTTGTAATCTATATAGAAGCACATTGTCAGAACTTTTTCCACAGAGATATGGGGTTGCTTTGAACCTCCAACTTTTAAGTTAGCAGCCAATCGCCAACTGCTTGTACCACTCAGGGGCTTCTAAACCACAAATGGTTTAGAATAAATGCAGTCATTAGCTTGTCTGCAAAGTTCCTTTTAATGTCGTGTTTCAACCTACTAGCAAATCCTATGTTAGGAATCAGTTTTCCACATAGAGGAGAAAGCTTGCATCTGTTCTATCTTTATAACTGCTCTTCTTATGCACTATAATTAAGACTATTCAACATCGCAAAAGAAAAATGACAAAATGTCATATTAAATCCTCATGAAAAACCTGTTAGAATTTACGATTCAAAGATAAGCAATGTGTATCTCAAAGATATTCGATTTTCCAATATTGTAAAATTTACTAGGACTTAGAGTAGGGACTAGAATACACTTTTTAAGTTTCTTATTATATGTATATGTAACCAACAGTAATTAAATTTTAAAGGCAAAAAATATTTTCAGTGATATTGATAAATGTGAGGTACTAATATAATTGAGTTTTAATTTCTGTTTGAAATACCATGCTTAACTTAATATCATATATCATAGATAACGCTCCTAACATACTGAACCACGTACTGAGAAAATGAATGACTATGGCCTCCTCTTTCATGACTCCAATATCCTACAGTTTTTCTGGTACTAAAAAAGGGGCTGTTGACTGTTTTGTTACAGTAATAGGCTGGATGCTATTTTCCCACTCTTTAAACTAAAAGTTTCATACTTTGTTTCAGCTATTTTTTCCTGTAAAGTTAACATTTTCTCTCATAAAAGAGCATTTTAATGTTTATACGTAGTAAATTAAAAGTTATATCCATTTTGAAATCAATGACAATGAAAACATAATATGTAAAATACTGTGGAAATGCATCTAAAACATTCCTTTACAATTAAATTTAAGTACTTAAATGTTTACAACAGAAAAAAATAAATGTAAACTGAGATATCAATGTGAGACATGATTAAAAAATTCAATATTAGGATTCAGGGACTTTCTATAGGGAATCAACTTGATGGCAATGGGTTTGGTTTTGGTTTTGGTTTTGGTTACAGAAAGAGGAATGAAAGGGAGAGAAAGAATTTTCAAAGACATGATGACAAAGAATTTCCCAGGCCTGAATAAGGAGCCAAGTCTGCAAATCCTGGGATCTAGGCCAACTCCAAAGCAGAGGGACTACAAAGTCTGCATCAGACATACTGTAATAATAGTCTTAAAAGTCAAAAACAAGTAGAGAGTTGTGAGAGAAACAAGAGAAAAGCAGAGTATGCCACATATGGAGCCCTTGATTTAAAAAGACCAAAAGTATTAATGTCTCCTCAGAAACCCTGGAAGCCAGGAGGCAATAGGATGACATGTATAAAATACAGAAGGAAAGTCATTTTCTACCACCAATTCTTTCTTCAACAGATTCACCATACAGAGTAAAATAAAACATTCCAAAATAAACAAAATTCATGGTAATCTGCTACTACTGGATATGCTTTTTAATAATTACTAAATGTAGTTTTTCATACGGAAAATTTAAAAAAGTGAGAGAGAGAAAGACAGGTAGATCTCATTTAAAGGTAATATAATCGGCATATATAAGGACCCATAGCATTGAAATTTTAGGTACTAAATTTAATAGTTAAGATCTAGAAGCAATATAACATCAAGTATGTGAGAAATAAGTGCAAATTTAACCCAACAGACATAGGATACACAATGATGTAACTGATGTCACAAAAGAGATGATTGAGACAGAAGCAAAATAGAACCAGACATTTAATATGTTAACATTGCATGTTACTTGTTTGCATACTAAATATTGGCATCAAAACTAATGTAAGCCTATTCAATTTTAATTTGTTAAATGTAGTATTTGTGATAAACACTAAAAACATATTTAGAAAATATTCATAGATGGGAAGAGGACAAAAAGGAAAAAAACCTCAACACAAAGAGACAACTACACACACACACGCACACACATACAAGTGAGGAAATTGTGAGACAAAAAAGGTAAAACAAACCCAAAAATACATCATCTAAAATGAATGAACAAGGTCCTCTGTTTTCAGTAATTATATTAAATATAAGTGGTTTAAATACTCCATTTAAGGAAAGAAAGACTGGATTAACTCAAAAAAATTATGAAGTCTTATGCTATCTAAAAGAGATACATATTAGTCCCAAATACCCAAACAAATTGAAAGTAAACAGATAAAAATGTTTCATACAACTAGAAAAAGAAATAGCACAAGGTCCATAGCAATATCTGACAAAACAGATTTTAAATCAAAACCTGTTATAAAAGAGGAAGAAAGATACTGTATAATGATAAAGGAGTCAATACATCAAGAAGACATAAAGATTATAAATATTTATACACTTGACATTAGAGCCCCCAAAATGCACGAAATAAATACTAAAAAAAATGAAGAAGGATTAAAAGACAACTCCACAGCAATAGTTGAGGACTTTAATATACCACTCTCAGTACCTAACAGATCTAAATTAGAAAGACAGAAAAATCAACATCATTGTAAGAACATATGCATGCATTATCCTATTATACAAGGTAGATCACTATATGCTGGGCCATAAAACAAGTCTCCATAAATCTTTTAATTGAATTATAGAAGATATCCTCTCCAATCACAAATGAAGGATACCAGAAGTTGGCAACAGAAGGAAAATTATAAACACAAAAGTACATGGAATTTAAGCAACACAGTAGTAAACAACAAATAAATAAACAAAGAGATAAAAAGAGGAGGAAAATCACCTGGTGTAAAATGAAAACACAATGTACCAACACTTAAGGGGTGCAATGAAAGCGGTCCTCATAGAAAAATGTATAGCACAAATACCTACATGAATAAAGGAAACAGGTCGCCAACTTCACATGTAAAGGGAAAAAGTCATGTGCCGAGGCCCGTCACCCACAGAAGCCCCTACAAGCAAAGCCACACGCCTATGTGATGGCAGGCAGAGGCATCTTACCCTTGGCATATTTTTGGCTGTACTCTCCCTGATAATATTTTGCATTTTAATTAAACCTTCCTCAAAAGTACCCTCTCATCTCCCGGCACAAGGATTAAGGAAAATGCCTTCTAAGAAGGGCTTTACAACCCCCTCAGCTTAATGAATCCTGACACAGCACACCCAGCCTGGGAATGCCGAGGCCGGCCTGGCCACTCTGGCTTCCCCAAACTGCACATCCCCCTCCACATGTGAAATACAAGATTATAGGAAGGCTCTGGAAAGCTCCCTAGGGACGACCCCCCGCACAGCCCTTAGATATAGACATCCCACTCTCTGCATCAGGAAGATCGATAGACTCCCAAGTTTATTATATTTGGTATGGCAAATGAGTAAACACTAAAGAAATATCCTTCTTAGAACAGCTTAAGAGAGGCATAGGATGGGGGAAGGTAGGCACTTACTATCCCCACAGGAAGAGATAAAATAAGAGCAAAGAAGGAACAAATAGAGACAGCCAGATAATAACCTTTAGATGAGCCTACCCCTCTTCCTGCACCTTTGACCTTGAGGCATAGGTAGAGCTGATTGAGCTCAAGGCATAGCTTTGTTTTCACTGTTGATTATAGTCACAATGTACTTGTCTCAGGCCATTACCTAGAAGGCCTTAATGATTAACATGAAAAGAGACCACAAGGTATCAGTTCCTTACTAGCCAACAGCTTACGTGGTCAAAGAGCAGGGAGAAAATCACGTCACCTCATTGATTGTATAAAAAATAAAGACAGGCCTTAACAGGCTGCTGACCTCCAGATTCCTCGTTGTCTGAGTCTCATTTTTTTGCTGAAGCCACCCATCCTTTCATGATCCCAGACCCTGTCGAGGCTGGCCCCCGGAAGTCACAGATTAGGAAAACGTAACTGTGGAAGAAGAATAGAATGGGAAGCCTCGCACTACCTGACTTTAGAACCTATTATACTGCCAAGGTAGTCAAAACAGATTGGTACTGGTACAAAACCAGTTACACTGACCAATGGAAACAATTTGAGAATACAGAGATAACATCACCTACCTATGATATTTGACAAAGGCCCAAAGTCCATAAATGGGGAAAAAAGAAGCTCTAACAAACTGTCAGCAAAAAAATAAAACAAGACCCACATCTTACAGCATGCATGAAAACTAACTCAAAACAGATCAGAGACCTAAATATAAAATCTAGGAGAATAATGATAATGGAAGAAAAAATAGGAACAATACCAGGAGACCTAATACACAGCATAAACAAACTACAAACACTACTAACAAAGCACAAGCACCAGAAGAGAAACAGATAAACAGAAACTCCTAAAAATTAAACACACAGTTCCAAAGACTTCACCAAAATATTAAAAAAGACAACCTATAGATTGGAGAAAAAAATTGACTGCTAAAAGTTCAATCAACATCTAATCTCCGTAATCTACAAGATACAGCAAAGCCTCAACAACAGCCCAAAATAGCCCAAATAAAAAACAGACAAATGATATCAAAAGGCACAGATACATGAGTAAATGCTCACAATCATTAGCTATTAAAGAAATTCAAAACTAGAATGCAATACTATCACACCTAAGCAAGGGTGGCATGAAACCAAAAATCACAAAATAATAAATGTTAGATAGGTTATGGACAGACTGAAACACTTTTATACTGCTGGTGGGAATGTAAAATGTTATGATCATTGTAGAACTCAATATGGCACTTTCTATAAAACTAGAACTAGAAATACTATATGATCCATTAATCCTACTTCTTGGAGTAGATCCTATAGGATAAAAGGGCTGTCATATGAATAGATACATGCACACTGATATTTATTGGAACACTGCCCACAATAGCAAAAAGATGAAATCAACCTAGGCGCCCATCAACAGATGAATGGATGAAGAAACTGTGGTATATTCAAGCAATGGAATATTGTACAATAATAAGGAAGAACACTGATCTTGGGAAACATCTCATAAGAAGGAACAGTCTGGAAGACACTATGCTGAGTGAAATCAGTTAGCTGCAAAAGAACAAATATTGTACAGGACCATTCTTATAAGGATTCAAGAAAGATTTAAACACACAAGAACCTAATTTTTGATGGTTACAAGGGAGGGAGGAGGGAGAGGGGTATTTACTTATTAGATATTAGACCAGAATTGAGTTAGGTGAAGGAACAGACAGCATCCACTAGAAGTGAAGTCAGTACAGCTGGACTATACCAAAAGCTAAGAGGATTCCTAAATGTAACCCAACACTCTGAAGAACAAAGTATCAGAGGCAAGGGTCTGGGGACCATGATTTCAGGGGACATGTAGATCAACTGGCATAACAAAGTTTCTTTAAGAAAACGTTCTGCATCCTACTTTGGTGAGTGCTGTCTGGGGTCCTAAAAATCTAGCAAGTAGTCATCTAAGTAGTATTAATTGGTCTCAGCCCATCTGTTGTAGAGAAGAATGAAACACATTAAAGACATAAAGAAAATATGAACCTGAGAGGCAGAAAAGGCCATATAATCCATAGATTACATCAGCATGAGACCAAAAAAACTAGATGGTGCCTGGCCACCACCAATGACTGTCTTGACAGGGAATACAACATACAGTCCTTGATATAGTGGGACAAAAATTGTATGTGCATAACTAGACCTGCATTTAAAGATCAGACTTGATAGTCTGACCCACTGGAGGGTCCCCAGAGGATATGGTCCCAGACTCTCTATTAGTCTAGAGCTGAAATGAGTCCTGAAGCCAACTGTTCAGATAAAGATTGGACTAGACTATAAGACATAAACTGATATTAGCAAAGAGTATGCTTCTTGGCTGAAGTACATACACAAGGCTAAATGAACACCTCCTGTCGAGTCAAGATGAGTGGGCAGAGGGGGACAGGAGCTGGTTTAATGAAAATGGGAAAAACAGCATGGAAAGGAGGAGCATGCTGTCACACTGTGGCAAGAACAGCTAGTTACAAAGCAGTGTGTGTGAAAGTTTTTAAAAGACAAATTGACTTGGATTGTAAACTTTAACTTAAAGCACAATAAAATATTTTTTAAAGAACAAATGGAAATATCTTGAATAAAAATTCTAACTTTACAAATTGGGAAACTGGAGAAAGAAGAGTAAGCTAAATCTAAAGCTGTTAGAAGAACAAAATTAAGAAAGATTAGAGCAGAAATAAATGAAATAGATAACAGGAAAAAGTAATGAGAGAAGGAAAAAAGAATAGGTATTTGATAAAGATCTTCAAAAAGTACTAATAGAAATAAATTACTCATTCTGACTAAGCTGGAAAGAATCTAATAATAAAAACACACAAGTGAAACTTCAACAAATAAACAAAGAAACCCAAGTGCCCAATCAAATGATGAGAAAAACACATAAACAGACATTTAACCAAAAAAGATATTCAAATGACCATCAGACACATGAAATGATACTCAATGTTTTTAGCCATCAGAAAGACGCAAAGTGAAGCCAATGAAATATCATTTCACTCTGACTAGGCTAAGATTTGCAAAAATAAAAGAGGGAGAGAGAAATATCAAATGTTAGCAAACCTATGGGGATATTACAACCCTTATTCAATGTCTGGACCCTGGTGAGATATTGGTTAAATGCTCAGTCACTAACCAAAATTTGGCAGTTCAAATCCACAAGGCACTCCTTGGAACTTTATGGGGCAGTTCTGCTCTGTCTTCGATGGTCATTATGAGTCAAAATCAACTCTACAGAAACGTGATTTATCCATTGCTGGTGAGAATTCAAAATAATACAACGACTGGCATAAAACACTGTTGTGGAAAACAGCGTGACAGTTCCTCAATTAAAAAAAAAAAGGAATTATTGTACAACTCAGTAAACCAAATGCTAGAAATATACCCAAGGGATTTAAAAGTAGCAGCAATGAAAATAGACATATTTTCACTAATATTCACTGCAACACTATTCACAATAGCCAATGAATGAGAAAATCTAAATGTACATCAGTGAGTGAATGCATCAATAAAATGTGGTATATATGAAAAAAGATGGTGGACTAGACACATGTCTCCTCATTTCCCTCTGAGAACTAAGGCCTGGAATGATACTTGTATGGAGTAGTGAACATTTGGGGAGCCATAAGACCTAGCATATTTGACTAGGCACCAGTATCAGACTAATCTTCCCCTCTCAAAAATGAGCCAGCAGCTATCCGACCTCCACTTCTGCTGTTTCGCGGTATCGGGGAACTCCAGCTCTGCAAATGGCTGGTGACGTACTTTCAGTACCAGCTGGAAGTCAGAGTTTTCTGCTCCTGAAGGCCTGTTTCAGCCAGCAAGTCAGACAGCTCCTAGTTCAACATCTGGACAGCTCTCCACACAGAAGTGGAGTTTACTTTTAAGGCTGAGAGGCCTATGTATTTGCATGGAGATTTGTCTGTTGAGAGACTCTGCTTCTTTTCCTCCCACCCTTCTCTGACACACATTGTAGAGTTGGCTGACAGCCTCTAGTTTCTCCATAAATAGGGCAGCCTCTTTGCCACCCAATAATCAGAGACTTCTACCCCAGAGAATCCACCTGGGGCAAATCCCTTGAGTATTAGAGACAGCTGATGACCAACAATTCTCTTAGATCTAATACCAGAGAACTCAAACAGTATCTAGATGGCAAGCAGCCAGCAGATCATAGTTAATCATTTAAAGGAGCAGCCTTCAAATGTTCCAGAAAACTACCAAAATAAAGATTCACAAAAATTCCCAGATGAAGAAGACTTTCTGAATCTATCAGAGGTCAAGTACAAAAGAATTATATATAGAGTCCTCCTAGAGATTAAACAAAATGCAGTAGAACAAAACGAAAAATTTAGGAAGCTATTTGAACTGATGTAACATCAACAATCTGAAGTACCTCAAATCAATGACAAAATTACAGTTAGATAATTCAATCCAAAGCCAAAGGAGTAGGATTGAACAGATAGAGGTTATACTCAGTGATCTTGAGGACAGAGAAACTGACACCAGCATTTATGAGGAGAAATCAGAGGAAAGGAATAAGAAAAATGAAGCAGTAAGAAACATGTGGGACTCTACTAAGAGGAATAATTGATGTTTAATTGAAGTTCCTGAACAAGGAGGGATAAATGACAATATAGAGAGTATTGCCTTAGAGATGCCAACAGAAAACTTTCCTGAGATTATGAGCAAAGAAAACATAAGTATCTAAGATGTTTATCAAACACCATAAAATCTAGACCCCAAAAGAAAGACACCAAGGCATATTTTAATCAAGATTAATAAGATGAAACATAAACAGATGCTCCTGGAGTCAGCAAGGCTCAAACCAAAGCTAACACTCCAAGGAAACCCTGTAGGCTTTGAGCTGACTTCTGTGCACAAATGATGCTGGCTATAAGTCGGCTGACACTTTACAGCCAAGAAGGAGAAAAGCTTCCAACCAATAATTATTTATCCTGCAAAATTGGCTATCAAATGGCAAAATTAAGACTTTTGCCGACAAAGAGAAGCTTAGAGATTTAGGAAAAACTCAACCAAAATTACACGAAATATTGAACGAAGCTTTTTTCTTAGAAAAACGAAACCATTAAGTGTATATTTAAGGTGACAATTCAGGACACATCATCCAAAATTCTAATCAGTTAGGGAAGTCACACATCTTAATCAAAGCTATAATTTTAAAATGAGTGAATCTGTGATCATATCATGACAACTACAACATCATCACATTAAAAGAAGGATACACTATAGTAGTTATAGTCATTTCAGAGGGAGAGGAAGTTTCAGAGTTATACAGTAGTTAAAAGTGGGTTTAATCTTAGTATGTTAAGGGGGATAACAGACAGCCATAAAGCAAATAAACAATGCATTATATCAAAATAAGCAACACAGGAGTCTCAACAAACACAAAACCAACACTGAAAAAAACAATGCATAAAGAAGACTGGCCCAGAACAGAACATTAAGAGCAATATAGAAAACATCAACATAAAAATAATTACATCAAAATGATGACATTAACCACATACCTATCAATAATTACACTGAATGTAAATGGACTGAATGCTCCAGTAAAGAGATAGTGAATGACATCCTGGATCAAAAGACATGACCTGTCTATACATTGCTTACAAGAAACACACTTTAGACTTAAAGATATGAACAAACTGAAAATTAAAGGATGGAATAATATATACCAAGCTAACAACATACAAAGAAGAGCACATGTGGCAACACTAATCTCAGATAAAATAGATTTTAATGTACAATTCACTGTTGTGAAAAAGGATAGTCACTATTTATTTCTGAAAAATTCAATATTCAAACAAGACTTAACAACATTAAATGTTTGTGCACCCAATTCCAGAGCATCTAAATACATTGAACAAATACTGACAACACTGAAAAACTAGATAGATCATTCCACAATAATAGTTGGAGTCTTCAACACTCCCCTTTCAGTTATGGATCGATCATCTAGAAAAAAGCTCAGTAAAGATGCAGAAGATCTTATTGCATTGACATATACAGATCTTTTCATCCATCAGTGGATAAGCTCACCTTCTTCCTCCAATGCACATGGAACATTCTCCAGAATAGACCATATGTTAGGTTATAAAGCAATTCTCTATAAAACCCAAACCATTGATTTACTGCAAAGTATCTTCTCAGACCACAGAGCTATAAAAGTTGAAATCAATCACAGAAAAATCATAGGTAGAAATTCAAATTTATGGAAACTGAACAACACTTTGCTCAAAAAGCCTTGGGTTATAGAAGAAATTAAGGACAAAATAAAGAAATTTACAGAATCAAATGAAAATGAAAACACATCCTACCAGAATCTATGGGATACAGCAAAACCATTGCTCAGAGATCAGTTTATTTCTGTAACTGCACACATCCGGAAAGAAGAAAGGGCCCAAATTAAAGAATTAACCATGTAGCTTGAACAAGTGGAAAGAGAGCAACAGAAGAATCCCTAAGACACCAGCAGAAAACAGATTATAAGAATTAGAGGAGAACTAAATGAATTAGAGAATAGAAAAACAATAAAAAAATGTAACAAAACCAAAAGCTGGTTCTCTGAGATCAACAAAATGGATAAACCACCAGCTAAACTTACAAAAGAAAAACAGCAGAAGATACATATAACCCTATTAATAAATTAATCAGAGATGCTTAATTAATAAATAATAATTAATAAATTAGCTGGAGATGCTACAAGAGACCCAGGTGAAATAAAAAATGTCATAACAGAATTCTATGAAAGGCTGTACTGTAACTGGTTTGAAAACCTAGAGGAAATGGACAAGTTTTTAGATCCACCTCACTCACCAAGATTATCACAAGGAGAAGTAGATCAACTTAATAAACCCATCACAAAGGAAGAAATTGGAAAAGTCATAAAAAAATCTACCAACCAAAAAAAGTTCTGGCCCAGATGGCTTCACTGGAGAATTCAATCAAACTTTTAGAGAAGAGTTAACTCTGATACCACTGAGGCTATTTCACACCATAGAAAGGGATGGAATACTCCCAAATGCATTCTATGAAGCCAGCATAACCCTAATACCAAAGCCAAGGAAAATTACAGAGCAATATCACTCATTAACCTACATCCTAATATCTTCAACAAAATTTTAGCCAATAGAATTCAACAGCACATATATATATATATATAAAAAAATGTCATTCATCATGATCAAGTTGGTGTCATTTCAGGGATGCAAGGCTGGTTCAACATCAGAAAAACAATTAATGTAATCAATACATTAATAACACAGAAGATAAAAATTCCCTGATTGATGCAGAAAAGGCATTTGAAAAAGTTCAACACTTGTTCATGCTGAACACTCTCAGACAAAGAGGAATAGAGGGGAAATTCCTCAACGCAATCAATAACATCTACCCAAAGTCAACTTCCTTCATCATCCTGATTGGTGAAAGACTGAAAGAACTCCTCTTTGAGAGCAAGAATGAGACAAGGATGCCCACTCTCACCACTTCTATTTAACATTGTGCTAGAAGTTCTAGCCAGAGCAGTTAAACAAGACAAAGAAATAAAGAGCATCTTTACCAACAATGAAGAAGTAAACATTTCCCTGTCTGCAGATGACATGATGGGTTGTACAGAGAATCCAAAAGAATACATAAGTAAACTCCTCGAAGTAATAGAGGAGTTCAGCAAAGTATCGGATACAAGATAAACCTAAGTAAATCAGTAAGATTCCTTTATACCAACAAAGAGTTTATCAAAGAAGAAATCACCAAATCAATACCATTTACTTCAGCCCTCAAGAAAAGAAAATATCTAGGAATAAATCTAACTAGAGAAATAAGAGACCTATACAGAGAGAACTACAAGGCCTCATTGCAAGAAACCAAAAAAGACTTATAAATTTGGAGAAACCTACCCTGCTCATAGATAGGAAGGCTTAACATTGCGAGTATTTCTATTTTACCTAAAGTGATCTACTTATTCAATACAATCCCAATACAAATTCCAGCATCATTTTTTAATGAGATGGAGAAACATACCACTAACTTTGTTTGGAAAAGGAAGAAACCGTGGCTTAAGAAGCACTGCTGAAGAAGAGGAACACAATAGAAGGCCTTACACTCCCCAACCTCAAAAACTATTACACTGCCACAGTAGTCAAAACAGTCTGGTACTGGTACAGAAAGAGACATAGAGACCAAAACAGCCTGGTACTGGTACAGAAAGAGATATAGAGGCCAATGGAATAGAGTGGAGACCCCAGAGATGCCACCATCCGCTTATGAACAGTTGATATTTGACAAAGGCCCTAGGATTGTAAACTGGGTTAAAAACAGTCTCTTTAGCAAATGGTGCTGGCAAAATTTGATATCCATCTACAACAAACTGAAACAAGACCCATTTCTGACACCTTACACAAAAATGACCTCTATATGGATCAAGGAACTAAATATCAAACCTAAAGTGATAAAAATCATGCAAGAAAAAATATAATCAATGATGGATGTTCTGATACACAGTTTAGATAGACTTCAAAGTCTGACAAACAAAGCACAATTAACAGAAGAGAAAATAGATAAATGGGAACTACCAAGAATCAAACACTTTTCCTCATCCAAAGACTTTATCAAAAGAGTTAAAAGACAACCTACAGAACAGGAAAAAATATTTAGACTGTCATCTGATCTTCATAATCTACAAGGTTCTACAAAATATCAACAAGAAAAAGTTGGATAACCCAATTAAGAGATGGGCAAAGGAGATGGGCAGACATTTCACTAAAGAGGACATCCAGGCAGCCAAAAGACATATGAAAATATGCTCACCATCATTAGTTATTAGAGAAATACAAATCAAAACTACAATGAGAGATCATCTCACCCCAACAAGGTTGGCCTCGATCCCAGATACACAAAACAACAAATGCTGCAGAGGCTATGGAGAGATTGGAACTCTCTCACACTGCTGATGGGATTGCAAAATGGTACAACCTCTTTGGAAAGCCATCTGGTGCTTCCCTAAAAAGCTTGAAATACAGATATCATTTAATCCTGTAATTCCATTGCTTGGAATTCATCTTTCAGAAACAAAGGTTGTCACTCAAACAGACCCATGTACACGAATGTTTATTGCAGCACAGTCCGCAATAGCTAAATATGGAATCAACCCAGATGCCCATCAACAGATGAACGGATACACAAACTATGGTACATGTATTCAATGAACGCTAGGCTATGGTAAAAAAAAAAAATGTAGATTTTAGATAACATCTCATAACATGGTTTCAGTTGGAAGATATTATGCCGAGCGAAATCAGTGTCAAAAGGACAAATACTGTATGAGACCCCTGTTATACAGACTTAAAAAAAGAATTATCTATAGATGAAAATAACTGTGGTGGCTACAAGGGCTGGGTGGTAAGGGATTATTATAGATGAGATAATTGATCAATGTTAGAAATTTTATTTATTCACCATAATTAATAAATAATAAAAATATCAAAACGAGAAAACTACCAAAGACTTGAACAAACGAATTTTAAAAGCAAATAAGCAAATACCCAATAAACAAATGTAAAAGAGTTTCTCAGCATTATTTCTTCAGAAAATACAATATTATCATAATATTCAACACACTGATTAAGAAGAATTAGTGGACTATCAAATATTGGAAATATTGTGGAACAACCAGACTCTCACATACTGCTTGAGTGGAAAACAGGAGATGTTTTAAAATGTAGCCACTTTGGAAATGAGTTTGGGTATTTATTAGTAAGCTTATTATGTATCTTTTCTGTTCCCACAGTGAAATAAAAATGTAAGTCTGCAAAGAGCATTGGCAAGAATGGTCATAACAGCCTGACTCAAAATAGCAAAATATTGGAAAAACCGTGTTGTCTGACAAGAGGTGACGGTATTAACACTATTTATTCTTTCAACAGAATACTGCACAGCAATATAAATGAACAAACTACTGAAATATGTATCATTATTTAATCTAAAAGACACTGTGAAGCAAAAAATAAAATACAATGCAATTCAAATATGTGAAGTTCTAGAAAAGGGCAAAACAATCGACAATTAATGACAGTAAATGAATGATTGTTTCTTAGATATGTTTTAATGGGAAGAAGCATGCAAAAACCCACAGCTGTTGAGTCAATTCCAACTCACGGTGGCCCCATAGCAACCTATGGGACAGAGCAGAACTACTCCATAGAGTTTCGGAGAAGAGCCTGGTGGATTACTGCCAGCCTTCTGGTTAGCTGACACAGCACACTTAACTACTCTGCTGTCAGGGTTTTCTTGAGTGTGTGTGTGTGTGTGTGTGTGTGTGTGTGTGTGTGTGATTTGTAGATGTCTTGATGTGTGCACACGTCAAAACTGATTCAACTGAACACACAAGATCTTTGTGTTTCATTGCATTTAGGTTATCTCTGTTAAAAAATGAACTCTTCCTTGATTTGCTTTTGTAAAGTTATTGATTAATTATATAATTAATTTCAGTAAAAGAATAACGAGACAAAATTGATACTGAACATTTTCAGTAACCATTATGTAAATTGCTCAATATACACATAGGCAAATTTTAACTCTCTCCCCTTATTCTCTTTGTAAACCTATGGGGCAGTTCTACTCTGTCCTACAGAGTCACAACAAGTTGAAATCCTTCAATGGCATTTTTTTTTTTTTTAATTGTTACTGAGGCTTTTTTTTTTTTTTTTTGTAAATAAGAGGTCTCCTAGTCAGAAAATGTAATATTCTGGTTATAAAATATATATTCACCAAATATTATGAGTCAGATTTAATAAATATACAGAGTGTATATATTTGATATGTTACTCACGGTTTACATAAATATACTTCTTAAATCATAAGGGTGGAAAACAGCTCTGAGTGTGGTGAATAACTTATGAATAGCATCTCTTCCCTTTTTCTAGAGGGCTAATAGGACTCTTTGTGTTACAAAAAAGTGTGTATATTTAAGCAGGAAACCCAACTTTAAAAATATTGCTTATTACTTTCTGAAAATAAAGGTTAGACAAGGAAAATAATGATGTGAGCATTCTATACTCTTCATAATTGCTTACATGCACAATCTTCATTCAGTAAGAGTTTGAGGAAAGCAGGTGCTCTTTTTAAAAATGATACTGTTAAGGTCACTTCTTCTCCAGCATTTCGAAGAACTTGAACCTAAATAAAATAAAACAAAAATGTTACTACCATCTGAATGTTAATAAATTTTTATATATGATTATAGAAAAATGAAATGATTACATTTTTCACCTAGCACCCAGGAACATTTAATGAAAGACAAATGTAATGAATTACCTCACAGTACCAGAATAGACGTATCAACATAAAAGAGGTACTACAACCTGGGAAGTCTCTTGCATCAATCATAACTGGAAAAATATATTTATGACTGTAAGAGTGGAAGAATTAAGACTCAGTCATGAAGCAACAAGCAATAAATATGAAAACTCAATTTGCTGTTAGACATAGAAAAATGTTCAACTTCCAGGATGAAATAATTGGCTATCAAAACAAGATAACATGGCTTTTAATTTCAAGAAGATGGCATGGATTCATTTCTTGCTGCTCTGCTCCAATAAGAACAACTATAAACTGAGGGGAAAACTGCAGAAGATAAGCAAAGAAGATCTCTGAAATAGTTATGGACCTTAGGACTGGAAAGCAGCAGATTACCTGGGCAATTTATATTCCCCCAGCCAACAGAGAGAAATGATCCCGTCTTGACTGTTTCTGACTTTCAGCCTAACAGCCCAAGTGGGCTGATTCTGCCTCACTGTCAGAAATAGTCTCATCAACACCAGGTAAATCTGTCAGAGCAGAACCAGCAAAGAAGACAGATCAGACACCAGAGGACAGTAGGTAGCTCGGGTAGGGGTGAGGGGCTCTCCCACTCTGAAGGCCTTTCCCCAGTAAAGACATCAGTGGGACTGGGGACAATCAGCAAGTAGTGTCATGTCTCAATAAGCACCCAGGTTGGAAACTCTCTCTTCTTCAGTGGCCCTGAGCACTCCCTTCCTAAGCAAACCAGGGGATCTGGCTGGGGATTCCACCACAAAGAGTGCTAATGTCCCTCTTATTTTCCATAGGCTTGAAACTATCTTCCCCACACAGAGGTATCACACTACAGGGAAGCATCAAAAATGGCAATCCTAACAAAAAGGCAGTCCCCTAAGAGTTACTTTATGTTTCCCACAGGCAGGAGCTTTCCTCTGCAGCCAGCATCACCAAAAGACAAAAGATTTCTTCCTGCACTTAGTGGTTCCAGCAATCCTGGCCTTAGGAAGCTCCTTCTTCCCTGTCAAGTAGCACCAACAAGGAACAGTAAAACCCCTCAGGCACATGTAATAACAGACCAAAATACAACCATGGCACCTTAACAATTATATTCAGAATGGAATCACAACCCATAAAACTATTCAAGAGACTTTGTGATCAATTTAAACATAGAAGGAATAAATTACCTCATATTACAGGAATATGGGCATCAACACAAAAGAAGTACCACAGGATAAAAGTTTGCTAAAAATTCAAAAAGTTAAATAAGACCTATAGTCTTCTAACATAATAATCAAAGTGATCAGGATAAAACTGTGTGTGTGTACATGTGTGTGTGTGTGTGCGTGCGTGTGTGTGTGTGTTATTCTATAATCCAGGAAAATTACTATTGAAATGATAAAAGAATCAGTGCTAAAAATGACATAAATCACATGATGGGATTACCTAATAAGTATTTTAAAACAACCGAGCAATCTTAATAAAAATGTTTCAACAGGAATTACAAATTCTCTTGAAACAAACGAAAACTTAAAAAAAAAAACTCAGCCAAAAACAAAACAAAATTGAAGTTATTTGAAAAGAACCAAATGGAAATTACAAAACTGAAAAATACAATGCATAACAAAAATGCTAGATTGCATAAATAATGTAGTGGATTTATAACAATAAAATCGGGGCAGTGAATCTATCGTGTATGGTATTGAAATGGTGAATTTGTCAAATCCATGGGACTGTATGACACAAACTGTGAATCTTAACGTGATCTGTAGACCTTAGTTAATAATAACATACTGATATAGGTTCATCAATTATATCAGTTGTTCCACAGGAGTGAATGTTAGTAATAGGAGAAGTAATGTGTAAGGAGGGGGGAAATATATGCAAACTTCTTCCTGAACAACTCTTCCATAAGCTAAAAATGCTCCAAAATTTAAGTCTACTAAATACACACACACACATAGACTAAATATTAAGGAAACAGCAACAATCAAAATTTGTGGGATGCAGGTAAAGCAGTCAGAAGATAGAAATTTACTAAATGCATGTATTGGAAGAGACGAAAATTCTCAAATCAATACTCTAAATTATCACATCAAAAACCTAGAAAAGACAGAACAATAAATCCAAAAAAAGCAAACGTAAGGAAATAATAAAAAAGGTAAGAGTTGGCATCAATGATATTAGAAATAGAAAAACAGCAAAGAAAATCTATGTAAAAGATCTGGCCTTTGAAAAGATTTTTAAAGAAATCACAAATATCTAGTAATGTGAAAATGATTAAAAGACTGACATAAATGATGTTAAGAATTAAAAAGGAGCTTTCACTAGACAAATGTCAGCCACTGATAGAATAATAAGGGGAACATTGCAACTAACTTTACACTCATAAATATAACACATGAGAAGAAATCAAACAATTCCCCCAAAGCCAAAAGCTATAAATAACACAAGAAGAAATAATCTGAGTAGTCTTGTAAGAATTAAAGGAATTGAATTTTCAATCAGAAATCTCCAAGAAAAAGAAGAATATCTGTGTGCAGATTGTTTCATTGGAGAAATCTTCCTAACAAAGAAAAATTAAAAATAATTTTATGCATTCTTTCTTTTCCAAGATTGAACAGAAACATTTTGTAACACATTACTCGAATTCTGCATTAATCTGTTACTAACACAAGAAGAGAGGTAGAATCTCCACTGCAAGTCCCTTCACAAGGACAATGGGCTCCAGACAGTTCCTGGACACTACAAAGGTCAGCAAACTGGCCAGGTGGTCCACGTGCACAGAGAGAAGTGTGTCATCTACATGGAGAGTGTGCAGCGCCAAAAAGCTAATTGTACAACTGTCCACGTTGGCCTTCACCCAAGCAAGTTGGTTACCATCAGGCTACAACTGGACAAAGACTGGAAAAAACTCCTGAACATGAAGCCAAATCTCACAAGTTGGAAAACAGAAAGGCAAATATAAGTAAGAATTTATTGAGAAAATGCAAGAATGAATATTACCTGCTGTGGTGATATTTGTGGTGAATTTGTCAAATCCCTAAGACTGTAGGACATAAATTGTGAATCCCAACATAATCTGTAGACCTTAGTTAATAGTAGCATACTGATATTGGTTCATCAATTATATCAATTGTTCCACAGGAATAAGCTATTAATAATAGGAGAATGTTAATAATAGGAGAACCACGAGAGTTTTAGCCTAGTATATGTTCCTTGGAAGATTTTCAAGATAATCTGTGAAGCTTTTCATTTCCTTCTTGTGTTATTGAAAAGTGGCTCTGTAAATCTACTATTTTCATTAACAATTTAATGAATAAACATCAGAAATGTTTCCTCTTTGCCAAAAAAAAGAAACAAAAAATTTAAAGAGCTATATCCTTTGTGAATATAGACACAAACATTTTTAACAAAATGCTAACAAAGATAATCTAGCAATGTATAAAATATGTATATATAACAGTACATGTAAGATTTATTTCAGGGATTAAACCATGTTCATCGTTTGACAATCAAACAAAATATATTAACAAACAAAATTTTTTAAAAAATCACATGATTATATTTCTCTGCAGAACATGCATTTTATGTTTAATTTATCCAGCATCCATTTATAATAACAACTTTCAAATAAATAGGAACAGGGATGGGCCCCCCTTAATAAAGAAAATTTACAAAAATCCTATAGCTAAGTTCACACTCACAAAACACAAGACACTTTCCCCTCATGATCAGAAACAAGGCAGGACTACTCTGTCCACTGCTACTAGACATAATACTGAAAGTTCTAGATACTGTAATGATGCAAAGGGAGAAAAAAAGTATTTGTATTCTAAAATAAATAAAATTGCCCCTTATTTTCAAATTAATACTTTTGGTGAAAATTCCAAGGACTCCACTAAAAACAAACAAGCAAATAATACCCCCAAATCTACTAGATTTAATATGTTAGTTCAACAAGGTCAAAGGATATAATATCAACACAAAAATCAACTGCATTTATATATACTAGCATTTGCACAAAATTAGAAAGAAAATACAGTTTATAATCATTTAAATAGATTATCTAAATCTAATTAAACAGATTTCAAACTGTATGCTTAAAACTATAAAACATTCTGACTCAACGGCACTTGGCTTATTAATTTAAAATATCAGATAAGACGTAAACACATGGAGAGGTATACTGTGTTCATACATTTTAAGACTGCATTATAAAGTTGTTAATTTTCTCTACATTGAGAAAATTGGTTTAACACAGCTTCTATGAAAAGTGTAACAATTTTTACAGATACAATTAGTCTAAAATTATTCCATGTATCAAGGTAAAGAAAATAGATTGCTGAAAGCAAATTTGAAAAAGAAAATGAAAAGAATAAGTTAATCAGAGTTTAAGATTGTCATGTGATATTAGTGGAGTTGTAGAACCATAGATCAGTGGAACAAAATAGAGAAACAAAATATATTTACACACAAGCTGCAATAGATGGCACTTGGCACTTGACTTGGCTGCACCTCAAAAGATAAATGATAGTCTTTTAAACATATTTTATTGGATATGTATATAGCAAGAACAAAACAAATCAAAATCTTGACCTAAGTTTCAATGCTTACTAAAAATTAAATCAAAACTGATCACAAATGCATATGAAAAATTTAAAACTACATTATTTCTGATATATAACATTGAAGACTATAGGGTCGCTATGAGTCGGAATCGACATAATGGTAATGAGTTTAGTTTGGGTTTTTAATATTGCAGAAAATCTTCAGGTTTAGGGCTTGTTGAAATGTTCTTAAAAATGGCACTAAAGCATTATTCATGAAAGGAAAAATTGATAAATTGAAGTTCTTCAAAATTAAAAATAATTGCTTTATGAAATATACTGTTGAAGAATAAACAAATTAAGCTAAAGTCAGAGAAAATATTTGCAAACCACATATAAAGCATCAGACCACTATTTAGAATATATGAAGAATTCCTGAGACTTAACAGTAAAAATCAAATACTCAAGTTACAAAATTGGCACGGGCTGCGAACAAGAATTTCACTCAAGATGAAATTCAAACAGCAAATAATCACATGAAAAACAAAGCCAAACCCAGAGCCTTCGAGTAGATTCAGACTCATAGAGACCCTGTACGACCGAGTAGAACTGTACCATAGAGATTCCAAGGAGCTCTTGGTGGATTCTGACTGCCAGCGTTAGCAGGCTTAGCACTTAACTACTACACCACCAGTGTTTCCCAAATCAGATGAAACAAGAATCAATAATATTTGGAAATGCAAGTTAAAGCCATAGTAACTTGTCACTGCACACTTACTGGAACTTACAAGGAAAGACACAAAAAGTGATAATACAAAAAAGAACAGAAAAAACAAACAAACAAACAAGCCAATAATATGGAGAAAGCCTGTGGCTCACATGCCTTGGAGACCTACACACCCCAAGACTGACCCGCAAGACAGCAGTAAGTAGCTAACTCTGGTCCCAGGAACAAAGACCAGGCAAACAGAACCCAGGTACAGGATCTAGAGGGAGCAGAAGCCCATGAGCCTTTTCATAAAGTCCACCTATGTTGGATGCAGGCCACAAGTCCAAGGAAACTGCCTTACGACTGACTGGCCTGTCACAGCGGATCCCGTTATAGATATGACCACCTTTATCTCATCACGGAGGTGATTACATCATTACATGACTGCCAAACTGTATCGTAACTGCCAAACCACTGGGAATTACGGTCCACTCAGTCTGACATACAGCCTTTAACAACCACAGCAACTTACAAAAACAGCACTAAAATTAGTGTACTTTTTTTTTTTTTTAACAGACATAGGATTTTATTTATCGAGAATAAATACACAGGAGTACGATTTCGGATTCACATGGTAGCTGCATATATACTTTTTTAAAAAAAAATAAATGATTTTTCAGTGTCTGTACCATTTTACACTCATGAGTGAAATATCCGCTTTCTCTATATCACTGATTTTTTTGTATCATCACTGTTTCTTTGTAAGACACATTCAAGTTGGCTCCAACTTATGCCAGTTTTTATCTAACAGAAATGCCAAGTGCCAAGCCAAGTGCCTCGAGTAGATGTTGCCTTTTTTTGCACCATGGCTATGATGTCAGGTATGTTTGGATCCATTCTTGTGGCTATTGGGTCAATTCATCTTTTGAGGGCTTCTCTCATTTTTTTGCTGACCCTCTATTTTATCAAACATGATATTCTTTCATAGTCATTGTTTTTGTTCCTGATGACGTGTCCAAAATAAGTGAATCAAAGCCTCACTAAAAATGCTACTGAAAAACATTTCTGGTTGTCTTACATCTGAGGCTGACTTGTTTGTCCTGCTGATAGCACAAAGTGCATTCAACATTGTCAATGCCACAATTCAAATGCATCAATTCTTCTGTACTCTTTTTTCATTGTCTCGCTCCTGTATCAGTGAAAGGTAATGGAAAACTCATGAACTGGGTCATCAGTATGACATTTTTTGCCTTTTTTTTTTTAATACTATAGCCTTCAGCCTATACCCGAATGTTAAAAAAATGAAAATACTCATAAGTGAATCAACAACATGACAAAAAATAGTGAATAAACTGGAATTGTAAATGATTTCATTCCACATGGATCAAAAATCAACATCCATGGAAGTAACAGTTTAAAATGATGACAGATTTGTCATTGAAAAAAAATTCAAAGACAAGAAGTTAAAGAAACATTTTTCAAGTCTTGATGGGGAAAAAAAGCCAATTCAGATTTCTATACCCAGAAAAATTATCTTCCAAAAACAAATGCAGAATATATTTTTTCAGACAAAATCAAGCTGAAAACATGAATCATCTGCAAACCCACCATAGAAGAAATAAAAAAGGAAGACTTTACAATATCATGTGAGATAAAATTGGAAGCTACACTAAGAATTGTAACATACTAGAAATTGTAACTACATGCATAATTATATAAGATATTTTCCTTTTATTTCAATCTGTTTAAAAATAATGAATATTTAGTAAGATAATATGGGAGCATGAGGCCTATATATAGGATACGTAGGGAAATAAGAAGTGATAAAATCACAAAAATCAGGTGTGGAAAAATAAAACTCTCCTCCTCATCCTACCTACCCCTCGTAAACACTAAAAATCTTCGGTCTCTAATTATGTGTCTGCTTGAGATACTTCATATAAGCGAGATACAATATTTGTCTTTTAGCATCTAGTATCGCACAGTGGAGTGAGTGTTTTAAAGATCCATTTGTATATTGAGAGTTCCATTTATGTTTATGACTGAATAACATTCCTATGCATGTATATACTACATTCTGTTTATATGTTAATCTATTGATGGACACTTAGGTTTTTAACATGTTTTAGCTATTATAAGTAATGCTGCAATGGAATATTGAACTATTTTTGTACCTGCTTTCATACATTTTGTATATATATTTAGGAGTGAAATTTTTGGGTGACATAATCATTCTCCTTTTAGCTTCCTGAGAAAATATCAAACTGTTTTCTACAGTGGTTGCACGATTTTATAATCTCACCAAGAGATGAGGGTTTTGGTTCCCGCAGATCCACTCCAACACTTTTTATTTTCCTTTTTTATGAGAGTAGTCAATCTAGTGGGAGTGAAATAGTATTGCAATGTGATTTTAGTATGTAGTTCCCTAATAGGTCGCTATGAGCTAGAATCAACTAGATGGTAGTGGGTTAAACTAGTTGGTTAATGAATAATAGTAGCCCTAGTGGTGCAGTGGATAATAGCTCAGCTGCTAATTTAAAGGTCAGCAGTTCAAAGCCACCAGCCACTCCTTGGAAACCCTATGAGTCAGTTCTACTCTGTCCTGCAGGGTCTCTGTGATGCAGAATTCACTTGATGACATCAATTTTAGTTTGGGTTTAATGACTAATGACATTGATAAGCTTTTTATATGCTTTTTGGCCATTTGTGTATCTTGTTTGAACAAATGTCTATGAAAATGCTTTGCTCTTTTTGATTAGATCATTTATCTTCTTGTTATTGAGCTGTAGGCACTCTTTATATATACTGGATATTAAATCCTGATAAGGTACACCAAAACCAAACCAAATCCTCTGTCATCAAGTAGATTCTGACTCATAGAGACTCTATAGGATGAAATAAAACTACTCCATAGCATTTCCAAGGACAGCCTGGTGAATTCAAACTGTCAATGTTTTGGTTAGCAGACATAGCACTTAACAACTACACTACTGGGGTTTCTTATAAGATACAAGGTTCCCAAATACTCTGTTTTTTTTAACTGTACTTTAGATAAGAGTTTACAAAACAACTAGTTTCTTATTAAACAATTAGTACACATACTGTTTTTTAACCGTGGTCAACAACTCCAAAATGTGTAAACACACACCCTTCTTGATCTTTTGTTACCAGTTTTCCTGTCCCGTCTTGCCTTCTAGTTCTTGGCGCTGGGCTCTTGTGCCCTAATCTTGGTCTGAAGAGTGAACGTCCGGAATGACATTACTGAATTAAAATTGTAGCCTGCTGCCATACACCTAAAGTTTCTCCAGTCTGTATCAAGCCAGCAAGTCTGATTTTTTTTTGTGAGTTAGAATTTTGTTATACAGTTTTCTACAGCTCTATTCAGTATGCTTTATTGTAATCCTTGTCAAAGAAGTCACTGGTGGTAGCCAGGCACTGTCTAGTTGTGCTAGACTCAGTCTGGTGAAGGCTGTAGTAGTTGTGGTCCATTAGTACTTTGAACTAATCTTTCCCTTGTATCTTTAGGCTTCTTCATTCTACCTTACTCCCCAAAGGGTGAGACAAGTAGAGAATCTAGGCTTGTAAGATCACAGATTTTTAAGTTTCCAAAAGCTACTCACCGAAGTAGAACGCAGAACACTTTCTTTATAAACTATGTTATGCTAATTAAGCTAGATGTTCCCAGAAACCATGAACACCAGAGCCCTCAGCTCAGCCATCTAGCCCCTCAAGGTGTTTGGATGTGTCTATGGAGCTTCCACAACCTTGTCTTGTACAAGTTGTATCGGCTTCCTCAGTTCTGTGTACTGTCTCACCCTTTGTCAAAGTTACCACTTATTTGTTGTCTGTTTTTCTGTCCCTTTCTTTTCCAGCCCCTCAGAATCATCTGATTGTTTCTCTTTTTGTGTATAAACATTTTTTGTGTGAATTGCTATGTTAGTGTTCTCATACAATGTTTGTCCCACTGTGACTGATTTATTTCACTCAGCATGGTGTCCTCCAGATTCACAGATTCATCACGTTTTTTATCACTGCATTATAATTCTCAGTTGTGTGTATTTACCACTCATCCTTTGATGGACATCTAGGTTGTTTCCACATTTATGCTACTACGAACAATGCTGCAGTGAACACAGGTGTGCATGTCTATTTGTGTGACAACTCTTATTTCTCCAGGATATATGCCTAGAAGTGGGATTCCTGGATCATATGGTATTTCTATTTCTAGCTTTCTAGGGTAGTGTCATATCATTTTCCAAAATGTCTGTGCCATTTTATGTTCACACCAGCAGTACATAAGAGCACTCCTCTCAGCCTTCCTAACAATTCTTATTTCCTGTTATTTTCATTTGTGCCCTTACTACTGGGGTGAGATTGTATCTCCTTGTGGTTTTGACTCATTTTTCTCTAACGGCTAGTGATTTAGAGCACTTCCTCACATCTGTTCGATAACTGAAAGTCTTTTGCAAAGTGTCTGTTAATTTTCTTTGCCTGTGTTTTAACCGGGCTATTTGTCTTCTTGTAGAGGTGTTGGATATTCTTGTACTTTTCAGAGAGATCTTTGTCTGATTTATATTAACCAACTGTAAGTTCTTTTATTCTTTTGGTGAACTTGTTTTGATGATCCTAAGTGCTTAATTGTTAGAAGATTCTAGTTATCTATCACATCTTCTGGAGTTTGTGTGTTGTTGGTTATGATTTGTATTCAGTTAATTGCATATATTAGGGCCTTTAGCATTGATTCTATTTTTTTTTTCTTCTTTGGCTTTATATGTAGGTCGTTGAACCAGTTTGAATTAGTTTCTACATATGGTGTGAGGTATGGATCCTGTTTCATTGTTTGCAGATAGTCACCCAGTTTTGCCAGAAACATTTGTTAAAAAGACTGTCTTTTCCCCCATTTGATGGATGTTGGGCCCTTGTGAAATATCAGCTACTGTAGGTGGATGCATTTACATCTATGTTCTCAAATCTTTTCCATTTTTCAGCGTACCGTTTTTTGGACCAGTTTAAGCTATTTTGACCGCTGTAACTGCATAACACGTTCTAAAGTCAGGTCGGACAAGTCCTTCTACTTCTTCAATAGCATTTTATTTATCCAGGGCTTCTTCCCTTTCCATATAAAATTAATGATTAATTTTCCCATCTCTTTAAAGAATGTTGTTGGTATCTGGGTAGGGATCACATTGTATTTGTAAATAGCTTTGGGTAGAATTGTCTTTTTTGCAATGCTCAGTCTGACTGTCCATCAGCATGGTATATTTTTCCATTTATGTTGATCACTTTTGATTCCCTGCATTATTATTTTGTAGTTTTAGCTTTATTTGCACAGTTCTTTTACATCCCTGGTTAGATTTATTCCTAAATATTTTATTTTTTGTTTGTTTTAGAGACTATGATAAATGGCATTGTTTTCCTGATTTCCTTGTCATTGTTTTTTTTATTGGTGTATAGGAATCAAACTGATTGTATGTTTATGTTGTTTCCTGCTGTTCTACTGAAACTTTTTATTAGTTCCTGTAGTATTCTCATGGAGTCTTTTGGGTTTTCTTTGAACAGTATTGTATCTTCTGGAAACAGGGACAGGTTCAAGTGTTCTTTTCCAATTGGATATCTTTCATTTCTTTTTCTTGCCTTATTATTCTAGCTAGGACTTCCAGCACAATGTAAAACAGGCACGGTGATAATGAGAATCCTTGCCTCGTTCCTGTTCTCAAGGGAGAAGTTTTTGGTCTCTCTCCATTAAGTGTCATGGTGGCTGTGGATTTTGCACAGATGTCCAATTTTTTTTTTGTTGGAAAATTTCCCTTCTGTAAGTATTTTATTGAGAGTAGTTTTGTATTTTTTTTTTAAAACAGAGTTGAGTGTTGTACATTACTGGATGCATTTCCTGTGTCAATTGAGATGACATTATGATTTTTTTCTCCTTTTGTTTATGTTGTTGGTTACACTGATGCATTTTCAAATGTTGAAACATCCTTGCATACCTGTTATGAATCAAACTTGCACATGTCATATTATTTTCTTGATATGATGCTGAATTATATTGGTTAGAATTTTATTCAAAATTTTTGCTTGTATATTTATGATAGATATTGGTCTTTAATGTTCTTTTTTGTGGTCTCTTTGCCTACTTTCGGTATCAGTGTGATGCTGCCTTCATACAATACATTTTTTGGAAGTGTCCCTTCCTTTACTATGTTCTGAAATAATGTGAATAGTATTGTTGTAAGAGCACCTCTGAATGTGTGATAGAATTCTCCAGTGTAGCTATCTGGGACAGGATCTTTTTTCTTCCCACTGTATTTTGAATCTCTTCTCTTATTATGGATCTGTTCAGATTTTCAACACCATTTTGTGTTAGTTTGGGGAATTAGTGTGTTTGTAGACATTAGTCCATGTCCTCAAGGTTTTCAAATTTTGTTGGACTGTAGTTTTTCATAGTACATTGTTATGATCCTTTTTATTTCAGCTGGGTCTTTTGCAATGTATCCCATTTCGCTTCCTATTTGGATTGTTTACATGCTATGTTTGTTTTGTCAGTTTAGCCAGTGATGTGTTGATTTTGCTGATTCTATTGTTTTTTTATTCTCTATTTCATTTATTTCTGATGTAATTATTATTTCCTCTCTGATAGCCGTGGGTGTTTTTATTATGTTCTCTTTCTATTTGAATTGTGTAAATAAAGGTTTGATTTTGTTCTTTTTATCTTTTTTGATGCTTGAATCTATTGTTACAAATTGACCTCTGAGGACTGCCTTATATGTGTCCCACAGATTTTGGTATGATGAGTTTTCATTCTCATTTGATCCTAGGAATTTCTTTTTTCATTCCATCTCTGATTTCGTCTATCATCTAGTATTTTTTTAATCAGGGTATTATTCAATTTCTGTGTAATTATTTTTTTCCCCTGTTCTTTCTACTGTTAATTTCTACCTCAATGGCATTGCAGTCAGGGTATCGTCTTTGTATTATCTCGTCGTTTTGGACTTTGTTGATGGCTGCTCTGTGGCCTAAGATGTGATCTATTCTAGAAAAACTTCTGTGTGTGTTGGAAAAGAATGTGTCCTTTGTACCCGTTGTGTAGATTCTTCCATGTATGTCCATGAGGTAAAGTTGGCTGATTATTCCCTTTAGCTCTTCTGTGTTTCTGCTCAGTTTCCTTCTAGGTGTTCTCTCCTTTACTGAGACTTGTGTGTTGAAATTTCCAATTTTTATTGTGGAACTATCAATTTCTCTTTTAAATGTAGTTAGAATTTCTTTTATGTCTTTTGGAATACTATTGTTTGGTGTGTAGATGTTTATTATGGTTGCATCTTCATTATGAAACATCTCTTTTAATCACTGTATAGTGCCCTTTTGTCTTTTATGGTGCATTTTCCTTTAAAATCTACTTTATCTCAGATTAGTATCACCACTCCTGTACTTTTTTGGTAGCTGTTCAGTTATTATATTTTTTCCATACTTCATTTTTAATGAATGTTATTTTTATTTCACAAGTATGTCTCTTATATAGCATAATAATGAATCCTTTTATTATTGTGATTAAGTGAAAGTATAAAATTCAAATTAAATTTGCATGCCTCCCTATCTGCAGCTCACTTCTGCTCTCCTTGCCAGGTGACAGCACCATCCTACTTATCATTCTATACTTGTCACATCCTCTTAACAATCTCCTGTCTCCTCTTCTTCACCTTCTTCTCTCCCATCTAGAAAAAGAACAGTAGGACAGCATCCTACAAATACATAGAAACATAAAGCACAGACACCATATGGCCACACTGTGTCTCCAAGTATAGACCATTTTTGTTCGAAGATTTGACCTCAGTGGTATTTTCTGGACAAGAGCAGCAGCAGGTCTAGGGATCATGTTCCCTGGGGAAACCCCAGGTTGTTGTACCATAAATTATGGTCTTTCCGTAGAGTTTTTGAGCTGCATTCCTCTTTTTCTTGTGTTGCCACAGGGAGTCAACATTGTATGGTCCATCACAGCAGTCTTTAGTGGTGGCCAGGCAGCATCTGGTTCTTCTGGTTATACATTGATATAGTCTCCCATTCACATGGGTCCTTCTGTCTTCCGGGCTCTCTTTCTGTAGGTGGTCTTTTAGTTATCTTGGTAAAGTCTTTTGATGAGCAAAAGAGTTTGATTCTTAGTAGTTCTCATTTATCTATTTTCTCTTTTATTGATAGTACTTTGTCAGACTTGAAGTCTATCTAAGCTGTCTATTAGAACTTCCATCATTGACTCTATTTTTTTTTTTCTGGCATGATATATCTTGTTCTAGGTTTGATATTTAGGTCTTTGATCCATTTTGAATTACTTTTCTGTAACGTGTGAGATATGGGTCTTGTTTCAGCTTTTTGCAAATATATATCCAATTTTGCCAACACCATTTGTTGAAAAGACAGTGTACATTGTTAGGGGCTTTGTGAAATCTCAGGTGTTCACAAGAGGATGGTGACATCTCTGGGGTCTCGGCTCTGTTCCATTCATCTGCATGTCTCTTTTCTGTCTACTTATCAACATTTTTGCATTTTATTTATGTTCGTCTGAATTAGTGATGACTAGATGGCACTTGACTGGCTTGGCACCAAATAGACATAACATAATCTTTTTTGTTTGTTTTGTATTTTGGTTTTTGCACACTGCCACTGTTAATCACTCACATTAACCCCGGTACCCAATGCTGTCTAGTTGATTCTGACATATAGAGACTTTACAGAACAAAGTAGAACTGCTTTGTAGAGTTTTCAAGGGGTGCCTGGAGGCTTTGAACAGCCTATTGTCTGGTTAGCAGACATAGCACTTAACCACTACACCACCATAGAGTCACAGAAAAGAAAAAAAAGAGAAGACCCTCAGTGAGATGGATTATCACAGTGGTTGTAACTATGGGCTCAAACATAGCGATGATTGTTAGGATCCCACAAGATCATCTAGGGTTTGGAACTGACTCAGCAGCACCTAACAATAGTAGTAAGTGTACAAAGTGCACTTACATATGGCATATACATAAAGTCTACTCCCTTAGACTATTCATATACAACTTGCAATGAGAATTTCCAACCATGGAAGCTAACTGACTTTCTCAAATATTAACAGCTAATAAGTGGCCAACTGGCTAACAAAAAACACTTGTGAATGAATTCTCCACCCTTTCCACTGTGCTATTTTCCAGAAGATCAGTAGGTAATCTCCAGTAGTTACTTATAAGGTGTTTTAGTCAGCTAGTGCTGCTCTAACAGATGTAACATGAGTGGCTTATTTTAACAAAGAGTATTAGAGACAGCTGGTGACCTAAAATTCTCTTAGATCCAACACCAGAGAAATCAGTGTCTAGATGGCACACAGGCAGCAGACCATAGTTAATAATTTAAAGAAATAGCCTTCAAAAGCTCCAAAAACTTCCCAAAATAAAGATTCAAAACATTTCCCAGATAAAGAAGCCTTTCTGAATCTATCAGAGGTTGAGTACAAAAGATTTATATATAGAACCCTCCTAGAGATTAAACAAAATGCAGTAGAACAAAATGAAAAATTTAGTAAGCTATTTGAACTGATGGAACATCAACGATCTGAAATACATCAGATCAGTAATAAAATTACAGAATTAGATAATTCTATCCAAAGCCAAAATAGTAGGTCTGAACAGATAGGAATTAGACTCAGTGACTTTGAAGACAGAACAACTCACACCAGCATTTATGAAGTGCAATCAGAGGAAAGAAAAAAGAAAACTGAAGAATCATTAAGACACATTTGGGACTCCATTACGAGGCGTAATTTGTGTTTAATTGGAGTTCCTGAACAAGGGGGGGATTAATGATGATATAGAGAGTATTGCTGTAGAGATGCTGACAGAAAACTTTCCTGAGATTATGAGCAAAGAGAACATAAGCACCCAAGATGTTTACTGAACACAGCAAGAGCTAGACCCCAAAAGAAAGACACCAAGACATGTTAGAATCAAGCTTAATAAGTTAAAACATAAACAGACGCTTCTGAAAGCAGCAAGGCTCAAACCAAACCTAACACTCTGAGGGAAACCCTATGTGCTCTCATCTGGCTTTTCTGCAGAAACAATGCTGGCTAGAAAACAGTGGGCAGACACATTCAAAGCCCTGAATGAGAAAAACTTCCATCCAAGAATAATTTATCCTGCAAAATTGTCTACCAAATATAATAGTAAAATTAAGACTTTTGAAGATAAAGAGAAATTTACAGACTTCATAAAACCTGAACTAAAATTACATGAAATATTGAAGGAAGCTCTTCACTTAGAAAAACAGAATCATTAAATGTATATTTAAGGTGACAATTCAGGACACATCATCCAAAATTCTAATCAGTTAGAGAAGACACAAAATTTCATCAAAGCTACAGTATTATAGTGAGGGAATCTGTGATCATATCATGACACATTAAAAGAGGGATACACTACAGTAATTATAGTTGTTTAAGATGCAGGGAAAGTTTCAGAGTTATGCAGCAGCTAAAATTGGGTTTAATCTTAGTATATTAAGGGGGATAATACATGTAATACATGTATTACATGTAATACATGTAATACATGTAAAGCAGGCTAACAATGCATTGTATCAAAATAAAAAATGCAATACAGGAGTCTCAACAAACACAAAACCAACACTGAAATAACAACCCATAAAGAAGAATGCCCCAGAACAGAACATTAAGAGCAATACAGAAAACATCAACACAAAAGTAATTACATCAAAATGATGGCACTGACCACATACCTATCAACAATTACACTGAATGTAAATGGACAGAATGCTCTAGTAAAGAGATGGCAAGTGACATCCTGGATCAAAAGACACTACCTGTCTATATGTTGCTTACAAAAAAACACACCTTAGACTTAAAGATAAGAACAAATTGAAAATTAAAGGATGGAATAATATATACCAAGCTAACAACACACAAAGAAGAACAGATGTGGCAACACTGATCTCAGATAAAATAGATTTTAATGTAAAATCCACTATTGTGGACAAAGATGGTCACCGTTACTGAAAGGTTCAATACTAAGCAGACCTTAACAGTGTTAAATATTTATGCACCCGATACTACAGCACCTAAATACATTGAAAAGATACTGACAATACTGAAAAGTTAGATAGATCATTCCACAATAATAGTTGGAGACCTCAACACTGCCTTTTCAGTTATGGATCGATTGGCTGGCTTGGCTTGACATGTAGAAAAAAGCTAAGTAAAGATGCAGAAGATCTTATTGCAACAATCAACCAATTTGACCTTATTGACATACACAGATCTTTTCATCCATCAATGGATAAGTATACTTTCTTCCTCCAATGCACATGGAATGTTCTCCGGAATAGACTATGTGTTAGGTCATAAAGCAATTCTCTATAAAATCCAAACCACTGATTTACTGCAAAGTATCTTCTCAGACCACAGAGCTATAAAAGTTGAAATCAATCACAGAAAATTCATACGTAGAAATTCAAACTTACAGAAGCTGAACAACACTTTGCTCAAAAAACCTTGTGTTATAGAAGAAATTAAGGACAAAATAAAGAAATTTATGGAATCAAATGAGAATGAAAACACATCCTACCAGAGTTTATGGGATACAGAAAAGACAGTGCTCAGAGGTCAGTTTGTCTCTATAACTGCACGTATCCGGAAAGAAGAAAGGGCCCAAATTAAAGAATTAACCTTATAGCTTGAACAAGTAGACAGACAGCAACAGGTGAATCCCCCAGGCACCAGAAGAAAACAGATTATAAAGATTAGAGGAAAACTAAGTGAAATTAGAGATTAGAAAAACAATAAAAAATAATAATAATAACAAAACCAAAAGCTGGTTCTTTGAAAAGATCAACAAAATTGATAAACCACTGGCTAAACTTACAAAAGAAAAACATGAGAAGATACAAATAACCTGATTAAGAAATGAGATGGGAGTTATTTCAGACCTAGCTGAAATAAAAAATATCATAACAGAATGCCATGAAAGGCTGTACTCTAAAAGGTGTGAAAACCTAGGGGAAATGAACAGATTTCTAGGTTCATTTGACTCATCAAAATTATCACAAGAAGAAGTAGATCAACTATAAATCTATCATAAAGAAAGAGATTGAAAAAGTCATAAAAAAAATCTACCAACCAAAAAAAGTCCTGGCCCAGATGGCTTCCCCAGAGATTTCTACCAACCTCTTAGAGAAGAGTTAATATTGAGGCTATTTCACATCATAGAAAGGGATGGAATACTCTCAAATTCATTCTATGAAGCCAGCATAACTCTGATATCAAAGCCAGGGAAAGATTGCACAAAAAAAGAAAATTACAGACCAATATCACTCATGAACATAAATGCAAAAGTCTTCAACAAAATTCTAGCCAATAGAATTCAACAACATATAAAAAAAAATCATTCATCGTGATCAAATTGGTTTCATTCCAGGGATGCACACCTGGTTCAACATCACAAAAACAATTAATCCAATCAAGCACAATAATAACACAAAAGATAAGAATCACCTGATTTCATCAAGTGATGCAGGAAAGACATTTGACAAAGTTCAACACCTATTCATGCTTAAAACTCTCAGAAAAATAGGGATAAAGGGAAATTCCTCAACACAATCAGTAGCATCTACACAAAGCCAACTGCCTTCATCATTCTGAACGGTGAAAGACTGAAAGAATTCCCTTTGAGAACGTGAACTAGACAAGGATACCAACTCTCACCACTTCTATTCAACATTGTGCTAGAAGTTCTAGCCAGAGCAATTAGACAAGACAAAGAAATAAAGGACATCTGTTTTGGCAATGAAGAAGTAAAAATCTCTTTCTTTGCAGGTGAAATGATTGTTTATACAGCGAATCCAAAGGAATCCGTAAGTAAGCTATTGGAACTAATAGAGAAGTTTAGCAAAGTATTGACATACAAGATAAACATAAGTAAATCAGTAGGATTCCTTTATACCAACAATGAAATTATTAAAGAACTAATCACCAAACCAATTCCATTTACTATAGCCCCCAAGAAGATAAAATATCTAGGAATACAGGATACTACAAGAAACTAAGAGAGGCTTACATAAATGGAGTAATCTAGGAAGACTCAACATTGTGAAAATGTCTATCTTGCCCAATGTAATCTACTTATATAATGCAATCCCAATATAAATTCCAGCAACATTTTTTAATGAGATGGAGAAACAAATCATCAACTTTGTTTGCAAAGGGAAGAAACCTCATATAAGCAAAACAGTTCTGAAGAAGAATACCACACTGGGAGGCCTCTCACTACCTGACATTAGAACTTATTACACTACCACAGTAGTCAAAACAGCCTGGTGCTGGCACAAAAAGAGACATAGAGACCAGTGGAACAGAGTTGAGACCCTAGAGATGCCATCATCCTGCTGTGAACAGTTGATATTTGACAAAGGCCCAAAGATTTTAACCTGGAGTAAGAACGATCTCTTTAACAAATGGTGCTGGCAAAATTGGACATCCATCCGCAAAAACTTAAACAAGACCCATGTCTCACACCTTATACAAAAACCAACTCAAATTGGATAAAAGACCTAAATATAAAATCTAAAACAATAAAGCTCATTAAAGATAAAATAGGATTAACAATGGAAGTTTTAACACACAATGTAGACAGACTTCAAAGTATGACAAACAAAACATATTCAACAGAAAAGAAAACAGATAAATGGGAACTATTAAGAATCAAACACTTTTGCTTATCCAAAGACCATCAAAACAATTAAAAGACCACCTACATAATGGGAAAAATTATCTGGCAACTCTATGCCAGACATAATCTATAAGGTATTAGAAAATATCAACAAGAAAAGGATAAATAATCCAATTTAAGTGATGCGTGAAGGAGATGGACAGACATTTCCCTAAAGAGGACATCCAAGCAGCCAAAAAACACATGCAGAATTTGTCATGATCATTAGCTACCAAAGAAATTCAGATCAAAACTACAATGAGATACCATCTCACCCTAACAAGGTTGGCCGTGGTCCAAAAAACACAAAACAACAAATGCTGGAGAGGCTGTGGAGAAATTGGAAGTCTACACTGCTAGCAGGATTGCCAAATGGTACAACCTCTTTGGAAAACAGTCTGGTGCTTCCTTGAAAAGCTGCAGATAGGTATACCATTTGATCCTGCAATTCCACTGCTTGGAATTTATCCTTCAGAAACAAAGGTTGTCACATGAACAGAAACATGTACACGAATGTTTGTTACAGCGCAGTCCATAACAGCGAAAAGTTGGAGTCACCCCTGATGCCCATCAACAGATGAATTTATAAGCAAACTAGTACATATACTCAATAGAACACTATGCTATGATAAAAAAAACAATGACAATTTTAGAAAACATCTCATAGCATGGTCTCATTTGGAAGAGATCATGATGAGTGAAATCAATCAGTGTCAAAAGGGCAAATTTTGTATAGAGACTTAACAACAGAATTTTCCACAGAAGAAAATGACTGTGTTGGTTACATGGGTGGGTGGGGTTAAGAGTTTATCATAGATTAGATAACTGATAGATGGTAGAAATTTTATTCTTTTACTGTAATTAATAAAAAATAGAAAAGTTTAAAAAAAGTTTATTACACAGTCTAGCAGGCTACAAGTCCAAATTCACGATGTCTGTTGCATAGCAAGGCTTTCCCCCTTGTTGGTTCTGGAGAAAGGTCTTGTGTTGCTTCAGTCTTTGTTCAGGGAACATCTTGGCACAGGAAGCTCTCAGGTCTGAAGAATGTTCTTCTCTGGGTGTTGCTTTCTTGATGGTATGAGGTTCCCAAATATCTCTGCCAGATTTTTCCCGTTATAGCTTAGGAGACCATCTCAAGGCATAAAACAAACTTTAGACATTCAATTTTGCTCTACCAACACAACTGCTGTTCATACACCCTTATTAACATCGTAGAGGCAGGAATTCCAACATAGAGGAACATCACATAATACCAGGACTTATGGCACAGCCAAATTATTATAAATTTTTTAGGGAACACATTCAATCCACGTAATAAGGCAAATCTGGGTCACATGCAAAGCCCAACAATTAAGTTTACAAATTCATCCTAGAAAAAGTGCTACCTACCTCATTGCTGGATATCACTATTGTCATTTTGAAAGTACTCTTCTTGGAAGCTATGCACTGACACCAGCACCTAATCCACCCTTCACAGCAATTTTGGAACTCTTTTTCTTGAATGGCCATCAGAGCTGTCATTGTATTACCCCTGATGTTCTGAATGTCATCAAAATGTCTTCCTTTCAATGTTTTCTTTATCTTTGCATAAACAAAAGTCATTGGGGGTCAAATCAGGTGAGTAGGGAGGGTGTTCCAATGTAGTTGTTTGTTTACTGGCTAAAAACTCACTCACAGACAATTGTACAATGAATTTCATGAACATGCCACCATGTGCAATGGGCATTCCAGAAAGAGTTCCAAAATTGCTGTGAAAGGTGGATTACGTGCACCCCTCAGTGCATACCTTCCCAAGGAGAGTACTTTGAAGATGACCGTAGTGATATTTAGCAATGAGGTATGTAGCACATAGAACAATTGTGTTGGCAAACTTTTTTGTCAGACCTTATATGTTGCTAGGTGCTGACAAGCCAGTTCCAACTCATATTAACCCTATGCAGAACAGAGCAAAACATTGGGCAGTCCAATGCCATGCTCAGAATTGTTGCAATGTTTAAGCCCATTGTTGTAGCCACTGTTTCAACACATACTGAGGGTCTTCCTCTTTTCTCTAACCTTGTGTTTTACCAAGCATGATGCCCTTCTCCAGGGACTGGTCACTTCTTATAACACGCCCAAAGAACATGAGAGAAATTCTCACCATCCTAGCTTCTAAGAATTATCCTGTTTTCTCTAAGAAGGATTTGTTAGTTCTACCAGCAGTCCATGGTATTTTCAATATTTGTGGTCAACACAACATTTCAAATGCATAAATACTTCTGTTGTCTTCCTTATTCATCATCTAGGTTTTACATGCATATGAGACAACTGAAAATACCATGGTTTGTATCAGCTGCACCGTAGTACTCAGAGTAACATCTTTGCTTTACAAAATTTTAAAGGGGTCTTCTGCAGTAAAACCTGACAGCATTGGTGGTTAAGTGCTATGGCTGCTAACCAAAATTTCAGTAGTTCAAATCCACCACATGCTCCTTGGAAACAGTTATTTTCTGTTTTATAGTGTTGCTATAAGCTAAAATCACCTCAATAGCAGCAGTTTTTGTTTTGGGGGGCTTTTGAAGATTTGCTCAATGCAATGCATAGCTTGATTTCTTAATTACTGTTTCCATGGGTGTTGATTGTGGATGCAAGTAAAATGAAATCCTTGACAACTTTAATATTTTCTTAGTTTATCATGCTGTTACTTTATGAGAATTTTTATTTTTATGTTGAAGTATAATCCATACTAAAGGATGTAGTCTTTGATTTCCATCAATAAGCACTTCAAGTCTTCACTTTCAGCAAGCCAGTTTTGTCATCTGTGAGCAAGTCTCAGTCATCTTATGCTGCTTTAACATAAATACAAGTGGATAACTTTAAAGAGAGAAAATGTATTGTGTTACAGTCCAGTAGAATAAAGATCAAATTCATGGTGTCAGCTCCAGGAAAAGACTGTCTCTGTTGACTTCGTAGGAAGGTCCTAGCCTTCAATCTTTGCCTAGACTGGGAGCTTCTGATGCACAGGTAACTCAGTCCTTTCTGAAGGACATGCTCAGCTCTCAGCACTGTTTCTTGGTGGCATGATGTCCCCAAATCTCTCTAATAGCTTCTTTCTTTTATGTACCAAAAGATTGCCTCAAGGTGCACAGATTTTGTCTTATACATTGAGTCCTGCCTCATAAACACAACTGCCACTCATTGTCTCTCACTAACATCATAGAGGTAGGGTTTATAATATGGAGGAATGTCACACAATATTAGAAATCATGGCCTAGTCAAACTGCTACACATATTTTTGAAAGACACAATTGAATTCAAGACATTTAATGAGTCTCTCTCCAATCCTGATGCTGCATTTGTTTTATTTCCTCAGCATAGAGATGGAATAAGTATAGCAAAAGAATACAACCCTAATGCACATTATTTCTAATTCTAAACCACACAGTATCCCTTTGTTCTGGTAAAATGACTACTTGATGATCTATCTGTATCTTCTTCATGAGAATAATTAAGTGTTTTGGATTTTCCAGTCTTTGTTATGTTATTAATAACTTGTTATGATCACACAGTTCAATACTTTGCATAATCAGTAAAACACAGGTAAACATCTTTCTTGTATTCTCTGCTTTCAATCAAGATCCTTCTGATATCAGTGATGACATCTCTTATTCCAAATCCTGTCCTCAATCTGGCTTGACTTCTGGCAGTTCCTCATCAGTTTTGTGCTGCAACCATTTTTTAATGATCTTCAGTAGATATTTACTTATGTGTAATATTAATGATATTGTTCAATGATGTCCTTATACTGTTGAATCATTTTTCTTTGGACAATAGGTTTTGTTGTTGTTCATGAACAAATGGTTCGTAAAACAAAAAATGAGAAAATTAGAAAACAAAAGCAAAACTACTTCAGATTGAATAAGAATAAAACACAATGTAGCAAAATCTATGGAACACAGCAGACACAGTTACCAGAAGGAAATACATAGCAGTAAATACATACATTAAAGATGAAGAATTATCTCATAGGAATAGTCTAACTTTATAACGCTACTAGAAGAAGAAGAATCTAAACCCAGAACTACTAAAAGAAAGAAAATAATAAAAATCAGAAACAAATGAAATAGAGGGAAAAAAAATAGAATCAGTAAAAGCAAGTTGGTTATTTGAAAAGAACAACAAAGGTTAACTTTAAACTAGACTGAAAAGAAAAAAAGGACAAGATGCACATAACCAAAATGGGGTCATTATAACAGAATCAACACAAATAAAAAATTATGACAAAACACTATGAAAAGTTGTACTCCAACAAATTTCATAACTTAGGTGAAATAGACAAATTCCTAGCAACACATAACATATGCAAACTAACACAAAAAGTGTTAGAAATTCTCAACAGACTCATAATATAAAATTTAATTAGTAATCAACCTCCCTCCGCCCCACTAAAATTCTGAACCAGATGGTTTAATTGGAGAATTTTATCAAACATACTGAAATGTTTAATAAACTCTTCAAAAACTTAGAAAACCTATTCTGTGAAGTCAACTTACCAAAGCTGGAAAAAGACACGACAAGGAAAGAAAACTAAAGACCCAAGTCTCCCATGTATATGAATACAAAAATTATCAACAACATAGAAGCAGAAAGAACCCAGCCACCTATGAGAAAAATTATACAGAATATCAAAATGATCAAGTGGGATTTCTTCAGGATTAGAAACTCAGTCAATGTAATATATCAAATCATTAGAACAAAAGATAAGAACACATGAATGTCTCATTAGATATAGAAAAGGCATCTGATAAAGTCAAATACACTTTCTGGATAAAAACTTGAAACAAGATAGAAATAGAACAGAAATGATTAAATCAATAGTCAACACTGTACTCAATGAAAAAAGACTGAGAGCCTGCCCTTTGAGAATGAAAACAAGACAAGAATGTCCATACACCACCTCTTTTCAACTTACTGGAAGTCCTAAAAATGATAACCGTATCAGGAAGGAAGAATTGAAAGTATCTCTATTCAAAGATGAATAAGCCTATATTCAGAATATCCAAAAATCTATGAGAAATATTTTAGAACTAATAGGAGAATTTAGCAACATTTCAAAGTACAGGCTTAAAATTCCAAAACCATTTGGTACCGTTTACAACAGCAATGAGAAATATGGGAAGAAAATAAAGAAAGTAATTTGGGGGGACAGAGTTAAGACAGTGGTCTAAACACACGTCTCCCTAAATCCCTCTGGAAACCAAGACCTGAACTGATAATTAAGCAGAGACTTCTGGACTAGTGAGCTCTAGGACATGACACAAGACTGTTAATTTGGACTTCATACCACTGAATGGAGAACTTCCTTGCTTTCACTGACCCCCACTCTTGGTGAGTGCTGGCTTTCATGGACAGAAGGTAACTTGCCATTTTAACTTTTTTTCTCTGTCTTAGGTGGCAGACAGAGCTGGGACTTGACTAGAGGCTAATCTCACACACTGCTGGTGGGATCGACAGGCAAAATTGCTGTATATTGAGAACTCAGCTTTGGACTCTGTATATCTCAGCACCTTTTGCCTCTATTTCTGCCTCCACCATTGAGTAGCCTGTACCAAGGCAGTTAGGGAACTTGTGAGGAACACTATCTTGCCACACTTGGAGGTAGATATACCCTTATAGAGGCCTCAACTGGACTTAATTCCAAGGCCAAGAGGCAATGCCTGACCGGAGGAGAATGCTGTTTCTGCAGAAAAGCAGTATTCTACACAGTGTCTTCTAAAACTGGGGCCCAACAGTAGAAGCCAGAAGAGCAGTAACCTTTCTGTATTTTGAACTAGTTTATAACATCTGGGGTTGGATATAGAGGTGCTTGCTTTGCCAGGTGGGAAGAGGGACATATACACCTGAAAACCTGACTGACTTGGGAAGTTGTCAGATACCTTTTACCTTTCATTTTAAGACAGCCAAGAGAAACAACTGTGGTCCATCCTCACAGCATCTCTCTCAGCCTTTATTGACTCACATGATGCCCCCAAAAGCAACAAACTGTGGATAAAAGCATAATGAAGAAATCACCCATCACTTCAGAAGGCCCGCCCAAAGAAACAACCAAAGAACTTCCCAGACAAAGAAACCTTTCTGAAACAATCGGAAGGTGACTATAAAGGGAAGATATAGAGAGCCCTTCTAGACCCTGTACAAAATGTAGCAGGGTAACATGAAAAATTAAGCAAGCTGTTAAATCTGATAGAACACCAGTACTCTGAAATCCAACAGATCAGGAACAAAATCAAAGACATACAGACTTCAATTCAAAGCCAAGAAAACAGAATAGAACAAATGGAAAATAGATTCTCTGACTTGGAAGACAGAGCTATTGACTCCAGCATCTAGGAGGAGAAATCAGAAAAAGAGAAACAAGAAAAATGAAGAAACATTAAGAAGCATGTGGGACTCCATTAAGAGGAACAATCTACAGTTAATTTGAGTTCCTGAACAGGGCAAGACAATTGAGAACACAGAGAGCATTGTTGATGAGCTGCTGACAGAAAACTTCCTAGAAATTAGGGAAGAAGAGAATACAGATATCCATGATATGTATCGAATGCCACTCAATAGAGATCTTAAAAGAAAGACTCCAAGACACATTATAATGAAGCTTAACAAAATGAAAAATAAAACTCTCAAAGGCAACAAGACTCAAAGCAAAGCTAGCATTCAGTGAGAAACCCTGTAGGTTTTCATTGGATTTCTCAGCAGAAATGATACTGGCACGGAGACAGTGGCATGACACATTAAAAGCCATGAAGGAGAAGAATTTCCAACCAAGAATTATATATTCTGCAAAACTATCTTTCAAATAGGAAAATGAGATTAAGTCATTCATAGATAAATAGAATCTCAGAAACTTTGTAAAAACCAAACTAAAGCTACAAGAAAGAACTGCTTGGCTTAAAAGAAGAAAACCACTAACTTTATATTTTAGAAGAAAATACAGGACACATCAGTCAGAAACCTACTCAGTTAGGGAAGACTCCAAACTCAATCAAAGCTATAATAGTGAAAGACATGATTCAGTGATCATATCACGAAAACTACGATGTCATCATATTGCAAAGATGGATGTACTACAGTAATTGTTGTCTTCCAGACAGAGAAAAAGTTAATAAGACTGTGGAAATTAAAATTGGGATTATACATAGTTTATTAAGGGTAATCATAATCATAGGGACAGCTGTAAGGTACAAAAAGATGCAACATATCAAATCAAGAAATGTAATACAGGCATCTCAACAACCACAAAATCAACCCTAAAAAAGGTAAAAAATCATCTCACAAAGAAGAATGTCCCAGAACAGATTAGTAAGAACAACAGAGAAAACATCAACACAAAAATAAACATATCACAAGAACAGCACTAAACACATACCTATCAATAATTATGTTGAATGAGAATGGACTGAATGCTCCAGTAAAGAGATATCGAGTGACACCTTGGATCAAAAGACACAACCCATCCATATGTTGCCTACAAGAAACTCACCTTAGACTTAAAGATAGGAACAAACTGAAAATTAAATGATGGAAGAATATGTATCAAGCCAGCAATGAACAAAGAAGGGCAGGTGTGGCAATTCTAATCTCAAATAAATAGATTTTAATGTAAAAGCTACCATCATGGACAAGGATGGACACTACTGCTGAAAGGTTCAATGCACAAGCAGGACTTAACAATATTAAATATTTATGCACCTAATATTAGAGCACCTAAATACATCAAAGAAACACTGACTACACTCAAAAAAGGAGAGAGATCACTTCACATTAATAGTGGGAGACTTCAACACTCCACTTTCAATATTGGACAGATTGTCTAGAAAACAGCTCAGTAAAGACACAGAACACATTATTGCTACAATTAACCAACTAGGCCTCATCAGCATATACAGAGCTTTCTAGCCATCAGCAGACAACTACACCACACGGAATATTCTCCAGACTAGGCCATGTGTTAGGACATAAAGTAATTCTCAACAAAATCCACACCACTGAATTAATGCAAAGCATCTTCTCAGATCATAAAGCCATAAAAGTCAAAATCAATAGCAGAAAGAAACACAGAAAGTGGAACTCATGGAAACTGAGCAACATCTTGCTTAAAAAAATCCATGGTTTATAGAAGAAATCAAAGATGAATTAAAGAAATTTATGGATTCCAAAGAGAGTGCAAACACTTCCTACGAGAACCTATGGGGTACACCCAAAGCAGTGCTCAGAGGTCAGTTCATCTCCATAAATGCACACATCTGGATGAAGAAAGAAGCCAAACCAGAGAACTAACCCTACAACTTGAATAAGTAGAGAAAGAATAACAGAGGAGACCCTCAGTCACCAGAAGAAAACAGATCATAAAGATTAGAGTAGAACTAAATGAATTAGAGAATAGAAGAACAACTGAAAAAATAGAAAAGACCAAAAGCTGGTTTTTTGAAAAGATCGACAAACCTTTGGCTGAACTTACTAAAGAAAAACAAGCCAAGCCAAGTGCCGTCGAGTCAGGAAAGGTAAAAAATAACCCAAATAAGAAATGAGAGGGGAGTTACCATAACAGATCCAACAGAAATCAAAAATATCCTAACAGAATACAATGAAAATCTGTACTCTAACAAATTTGAAAACCTAGAGGAAATGGACAAATTCCTTAATTCATATCACCCACCAAAATTATCAGAAGGTGAAGCAGAGCAACGTAATGAACCCATCACAAAGGAAGAGATTGAAAAAGTCATCCAAAACTACCAACAAAATAATGCTGGAGCCCAGATGTCTTCACCGCAGAATTCTACCAAGCTTTTAGAGAAGAACTATCTCCAGTTCTACTGAGACTATTTCATAGCACAGAAATGGATGGAATACTCAGAAATTCATTCTGTGATGCCAGCATAATCCTGGTACCAAAGCTAGGGAAAGACCCAACACAAAGGCATAACTACGGACAGACATCACTCATCAATCTAGATGCAAAAATCTTCAACAAAATTCTTGCCAATAGAATACAACAGCATATCAAAAAATAATCCACCATGACTAAGTTGGATTCATACTAGGGAATCCAAGGCTGGCTCAGTACGAGAAAAACAATTAATGTGCTCAACCAGATAAATAAGACAGAACACAAGAATCACCTGATTTTGTCTATTGATGCAGAAAATGCACTTGATAAAGTCCAATACACATTCATGCTAAAAGCTCTCAGCAAAATAGGAATAGATGGCAAATTCCTCAGTGCAACAGGGCCATTTATACAAAGCCAGCTGCCTACATCATCCTGAATGGAGAGAGACTGAAAAAATTGCCCTGAGAATGGGAACTAGACAAGGATGCCCACTCTAATCTCTCCTATTCGAAATTGTACTAGAAGTTCTACCCAGTGCAATGCAACAAGACCAAGAAATAAAGGGCATCTGCATTGGCAAAGAAGTAAAAATCTCCTTATTTGCAGATGATATGATTGTATACGCAGAGAATTCTAAAGAACTCGTAAGTAAACTACTCAAACTGGTAGAAGAGTTCAGCAAAGTATCAAGAGAGAAGATAAAAATAAGTAAATCAGTAGGATTCCTGTATATCAACAATGAGATTATTAATGAAGAAATCACCAAATCAATACCATTTACTATAGCCTCGAAGGAGATAAAGTACCTAGGAATAAGTCTAACCAGACAAATAACAGACCTTTAAAAAGAGAATTACAAGTCCTTACTGTAAGAAACTAAGAGAGACTTACACAAGTGGAGAAAGCTACCCTGCTCATGGATAGGAAGACATAACATTGTGAAAATGTCTATTTTACCCAAAGCAATCTACTTATATAACGCAATCCCAACACAAATTCCAGCAACATTTTTTAATGAGATGGAGAAAGAAATCATCAACTTTGTTTGGAAAGGGAAGAAGCCCTGGATAAGTAAAGCCCTTCTGAAGAAGAAGAACACACTAGAGGCCTCTCACTACCCAACTTTAGAACTTATTGCACTACTGCAGTAGTCAAAACAGTCTGGTACTGGTACAAAAAGAGACAGATAGATCAATGGAACAGAATTTAGACCCCAGAGATGACAAAATCTGCCTATGAATACTTGATATTTTATAAAGGCCCTAAGACATTAAACTGGGCAAAAAGCAATCTCTTCAACAAATGGTGCTGGAAGAATTAGATACCCATCTGTAATAAATTCAAACAAGACCCGTATCTTACACCTTATACAAAAACCAACTCAAACTGGGTAAAAGATCTAAAGATCAAATCTAAAATGATAGAGCTCATCCAACAAGAAGTAGGAATAACAATGGAAGTTTTAATACACAGTGTAGACAGACTTCAAAATCTGACAAAGCACAATCAACAGAAGAGAAAATAGATAATTGGGAACTACTAAAAATGGAACACTTTTGCTTTACAAAGACTTCACCCAAAGAATTAAAAGGCCACCTACAGAATGGTAAAAAAATATTTGGCAACTGTATGTCAGACCAATGTCTGATCTCCACAATCTATATCAATATCAATATATCTATAATATCTATATATCAATATATCTATAATATATCAATATAATCTATAATATCCATATCAATATATCAATAAGAAAAATATAAATAATCCAATTAAGCAATGGGCAAAGGAGATGGACTGACACTTCTCTAAACAGGACACTCAGGCAGCCAAAAACTACATGTGGACATGCTCATGATCATTAACTATTGAAGAAATTCATATCAAAACTACAATTGGTTGGCCATGATCCAAAAAAAAATGCAAAACAGCAAATGCTGGAGAGGCTGTGGAGAAATCCGAACTCTTCTACACTGTTGGTGGGATTGCCAAATGGCACAACTCTTTGGAAAGCAATCTGGCGCTTCCTTAAAAAGCTGGATCTCGAAATACCATTTGACCCAGTAATTCCACTGCTCGGAATATACCCTACAGAATCAAGGCCATTCACACCAACTAATACACACACACAAATGTTTATCACAGCACAATCCACAGTAGTGGAAGGATGGAATCAATCCAGATGCCCAACAACAGAGGAGTGGATAGATTAACTATGGTATACATACTCAATGGAACATCATGCAATGTTAAAGAACAATGATGATTTCAGGAAACATCTCATAACCTGGTTTCAATTGGAGGACACTCTGCTGAGTGAAAGTGGTCAGTGACAAAAGGAGAAATATTGTATGAGACCCCTATAATAAGAACTTAAAAACAAACTCACTCGTAGAAGAAAAGACTCTTTGATGGCTGCAACGGTGGGGAAGGGAAGAGGGCAAGGGGGGACAGTTTAGATTAGGTAGTTGATAGATACTTGGTTGGGTGAAATCTGATAGCACACATTAAAAATAAGATCAATATTTTTCTGGGCTTCAACATAACATGATTACTCCTCCCATCTTGACCCAATATTGCAAGGACAGAGTAGCTGGGGCAGGGATCTGGGGTCCATGCTCTCAGGGAAAATCGAGGCCAATTGGCACAACTAGTGCTTTACAAAGACATTCTTTTGCACCCCACATTGCTGAATGGTATCTGGGGTCTTAAAAGCTGCTAAGCTTCCATCTGAGGTACACCGAATTGTCCCAACTCCAGAGGAATGGATGATCACTAAGGAGCTAGATGACATGGAGGAAAGAGTACCTAGAAGACAGAGAGACCTACGTGAGTGGGTGACCACATTGACTTGTGACCACAAGAACCATCTTGGCCACCACCAGTGACAGCCATGATAGAGCTCACAAAGTCGAGTCTCAACGGCAACACAAAATAAAAAGGGTTGCACCCTGAGATCTCCACTAAAAGACTACACTTGATGGTCCAGGGTCCTCAGGGTTGTCCTGCGAGCATGGCCCCTGGCCCTGATGCTGCCCCTTTCTCTAAGTCATAATGGAGGTCAACTCTTCAGACAGGAATGGGTTGGACTTGGTCAAAGAGTGTGACCATATCATGTGTGCACTTTATGGTTCTATGCATCTGTAGGATATTGTCCTGCTGAGCTCTTACTGGAGGCAGGGGAGTAGGTGGAGAGGAGGGAATAGAAAATTGTTGGGAGGATAAGACGTGTATGAAGCAGAGATAAAATGTGTGCTGTCACCTGGCTGGAAAAGCAGTGGGACCTGCATATAGATGAGCATGTGGATTTATATGGGAATGTACATCTTTATTCAATCATCATAATAAAAAAAGAAAGTAATTCTATTTATAAGTAATCTAAAAGAATACAATACATAAGAACGTATCCAAGCAGGGAAGCAAAGTACTAACAGTTCGAATACTAATAAATGCTGCTGGTAGATATTAAAACAGACCTAACTAGACAGAAAGATATTTGGTCTAAAGGATTAGAAGACTTAATCTGAAAATGTCAATACTAGCAGGAGTGACTGAATACAAACCCAGCAAAAAATAAGACAGTATTATTTACAAAAATGGAAAAATTAATCCTCAGTGTTATACAGAAGAGAAACAGACCCTGAAAAGCCAAAGTAATTTTAAAGAATAAAATGGAAGGGCTCACACTTCCCAATTTCAGAACGTATATCTACAACTATCCAAACAGCTGGGTACCAGTTTAATGATAAACACATAGACCAATGAAATAGAATTGAGATTCCAGAGATAAGTCTACATGTTTATGGTCTACTTATTTTTGATATAGGTGTTACTCCACTCAGTCGACAAACAATAATCTCTTCAGCAAACTGTGTTCTTCAAAACTGTGCCATATTTCAACATACAGAAAAATTAAAAAAGATACACACTTCACACTACACACTCAAAATGGATCTTGAATCTAAATGTTAAGCTAAAACCATAGTGTTCTTGTAAGACAAAAATAGAAACGAAGCTGTATACTTGTATTTTTTTTAATGATAGCTAATCAAATGCAACAATTTTATGAGACTCTAAAGACAGATCATTGGAACCTAGTGTAAATTAATACTTATTTTCATTAAAGGGCATCATCAAAATATAATATAGACTGGGGCAAAATCTAGAGAAAAAACGTATATCTAATAAGGTTTTAGTACTCAATTTGCAGGTAAAACCTCTATGACTTAACAGCAAGAAAAATAACCCAATCAAAAATGTGCATAGAACATGAATAGACACTTGACCCAAGCGAATATCCAAGAGGCCACAAGGGTTGGCCAAGATGGTGGAGTAGACAGAAGCCTCATGTAACCCCCCTAACAATGAAGACCAAAAATAATAAATCCAGTACATATGATGTCCTAGAAGTTCTGAACATCAAAGGAAAAGTTGAGAAATTAGACAGAGCAATGGGAAAGGAGAGTGATGCCAGAAATACATAGGATTCCTCAGATCTGACCTGCTTGGAAGTGACTGCAGCCATCACATAGTAGGCAAAACTTGGAGGATGGTGGGCACACTCCTCAGCAGGACTAATTATCTGGAGACTCCACTTGTGCCTCTGGAACCAGTGAGAAACAGCCCCAGATTGAGAAAAGCGAAGTCTTTGCATTGTAATCTGCCATGCACTATCTAAATCTTTTCTGTAAGATGGGCCTGCATCCCTTCTCCTTATGCTCCCCACTCCCTTCCCTGCACTGTACCTGGTGCTAGAATTTGTTACCATTACCTGAGCTAGAAGTAGGACTCTTTAAGCCCACCCTGAGCCATTCTCTGAGATATAGAGGATATAGAAGAGGAACAATTTAACTAATTTGGGGAAAAGGAGGAAAAATTCTGCTGACTCCCGTAAGGCAAAAAATAAGGTCAGAAACTGCTTCATTACCTAGATTCAGAAATAAAGTGATAAGCCATCCTCACAGACCCTCAGGGGTGGCTGTTAGCCCCTTGCCTTTTTCAGCAGCTTCAGCCAATCATCTTTGCCTGTACAAATCACCAATGCCCACCTAGGACAGTAGGCAAGAGCCTTGTACCAGATACTTGGTGAATGACTACCTGGACACCTGAGCTGGATCCATGTAAGAGAAATAAACTGCACTTCAAAACAGGAAGCTACAATACAATGGGCAAACATAAAATAAATAACGTGTACTGATGACTTGATCTCGTCACAAAACTCCCAAAACAATCAGATTTTCAGAAGAAATAAAATAAAAAATTTTTTTAAAATTATCAGAGGTAGAATAAAAATACTAATAAAAAGGATTGCTCATAAATCATAAGGAAGGTCCACTCTTCGGACACAAATGGACTGGACTTGGTGATGCAGAGTGACCATATATTGGATGCACTTTATGGTTCTATGCATCTACAGAGTATCATCCTGCTGAGCTCTGGCTGGAGGAAGGAGAGCAGGTGGAGAGGAGGGGAAAGGGACTGTCGGGAGGATGAGACATGTATGAGGAGTAGTGTGCTGTCACGAGGCAGGGAGAGCAGTGGAAGCTGCATATAGGTGAGCATGTAAATTTATACGGGAATGTAGATTTTCACTCAGTCATAATAAAAAAGTAAAAATAAAAAAAAGATCAAGAAATGAGGAAGGAGATGTGCAGCAGAGCATGATGACAAATTGAATGAGTTGTAAGAAAGCATATGGTGCTAAGAATTAGAAATTTAGAAAATTAACAACAAAATTATGGAGTTAGACAACTCAGTAGAAAGTTAAAGGAGCAGAACTGAGTCAATGGAAGGCTGAATTAGTGAGACTAAAGTTACATGACATCAACATAGCGGAGGAAACATCAGACAAATGTATTTTAAAAAATCAAGAAAAAGACAAATCATCCAATAAAGCAATGGGCAAAGGAGATGGACAGACACTTCTCTAAAGAGGAGATCCAGGCAGCCAAAAAAACACATGCGGACGTACCCATGATCATTAATTATTAAAGAAATTCAAATCAAAATGATAATGAGATACCATCTCACCCCAACAAGATTGGCCATGAACCAAAAACATAGAACACTAAATGTTGGAGAGGCTGTGAAGAGATTGAAACTCTCCTACACTGTTGGTGGGATTGCAGAATGGTGTAGCCTCTTTGGAAAGCAATTTGGCATTACCTTAAAATATTAGATATAGATATACCATTTGACCCAGTAATTCCTCTGCTCACAATATATACTACAAAATCAAGGCCATTCACAGCAACTGCTACACGCACACGAATGTTCATTGCAGCACAGTCCACGATTGCAAAAAGTTGGAATCAACCCAGATGCCCAGCAACAGAAGAATGGATGAGTAAACTTTGGTATATGTACTCAATGGAGTACTATACATTGATAAAGAACAACGATGATAGCAGGAAACATCTCTCAATTTGGTCTCAACTGGAAGATATTATATTGACTGAATCTAGTCAGTGACAGAAGGACACTTATTATATGAGACCCCTATGATAAAAACTTAAAAGCATACTCATACATAACAGAAAACACTCTTTGACGGCTAAAAGGGTGGGGAAGGTGGGAGGATGGGAGGGCGAGGGGCGAAGGTTTAGTTGTTAGAAATTTGGTTGGGTGAAATTGGTGACGATACCCATTAGTAAGAAGATCAATATTAATGGGACTTTGACACAACTTGTGTACTCCTCGTATCTTAACCCAATATTGTAAGCACAGAGTATGTACACTTTCATTTTTTATTTAATAAAAAAAATCAAGAAAACTAATAATTACATGGGACTCTATGAACAGGAATAATCTACAAGTGATTGAATTACCAGAACCGGGGGGTCAGGGTGGTAGAGGGAGGAGCAGGATATTGGATAACAGAAAATATAGACAGAATTGTTGAAGGTTGCTGATAGCAAGCCTTCCTGAAATCATGAAACACAAAAAGATGTCTATCCAAGATGCTCATCAAATGCCCCTCAAAGTAGGTAAAAAAAAAGACACCAAAGCATATTATAATCAAACCTGCCAAAACTAAAAATAAACAGACTATTTTTGACTATGGAGATAAAAAAATTGATATTAATTTATAGCAATGGCTATACAATCTGACAATTGCAACTGATATTACCAAATGATATGCTAGAAATAGGAAGAAAATGGCAAATGTGTTAAACATGATTTTACAGCAACATCAAAACCAAAAACAAACAAAAGTGTAACTAGATACTACCATTAGTTTCTTTTAATTTTTATTATTTATAAATTACAGTGAATGAATAAAATTTCTGACATCTATAAATTATCTCATCTATGATAAACCCGTAACCCCCTGCCCTTGTAGCCAGCACAGTAATTTTCTGTAGGTAATTCTACTTTTAAGTGTTTGTAACAGAAGTCTCATACAATATTTGTCCTTTTGACACTGATTTCACTCAGCACAGAATCTTCCAATTAAAACCATGTTATAAGACGTTTTCTAAAATCTACATTGTTTTTTATCATAGCATAGTGTTCCATTGAGTATATGTACTGTAGTTTGTTTAACCATTCCTCTCTTGACAGGCATCTGGGTTGATTCCATCTTTTAGCTATTGTGGACTCTGCTACAATAAACATTCATGTGTATGTGTATCTGTTCATGTGACAACCTTTGTTTCTGTAGAATAAATTTCAAGCAGTGGGATTACAGGATTAAATGGTTATATGTACTTCAAGCTTTTTAAGGAGGTACCAGTTTGCCTTCCAAAGAGGTTGTGCCAACTTCTAATCCCACTAGCAGTGAAGGAGAGTTCCAATCTCTCCACAGGCTCTGAAGCATTTGTTGTTTTGTGTTTTTTGGCCAAGGCCAACCTTGTTGGGGTGACATGATATGTCATTGTAGTTTTGATTTGGATTTTTCTGAGAGCTAACAATCAGGAGCATATTTTCATATGTCTTTTGGCTGCCTGGATGACGTCTCTAGTGAAGTGTCTGCCCATCTCCTTTGCCCATTGCTTAATTGGGTTATTCCCCTTTTTCTTGTTGATATTTTTCAGGACCTTGTAGATTATGGAAATCAGATGATGGTCCAACATGTAGCTGCCAAATATTTTTTCCCATTCTGTAGGTGGTCTTTTAACTTTTTTTTTTTTAATTTAATATGACTGAGTGAAAATGTACATTCTGGTATAAATTTACATGCCCACCTATATGCAGCTTCCATTGTTCTCCCTGTCCAGTGACAGCACACTATTCCTCTGTGCTCCATACATGTCTCATCCTCCCAACAGTCTCCTTTCCCTTTCTCTCCACTTACTCTCCTTCCTCCAGCCAGAAGTCAGCAGGATGATATTATCAATAAGAAGATAAATCATCCAGTTAAGTGATGGGCAAAGGAGATGGACAGACATTTCACTAAAGAGGAGATCCAGGCAGCCAAAAAACACATGTTCACGATCTTTAGTTATTAAAGAAATTCAAATCAAGACTACAGTGAGATACCATCTCACCCCAACAAGGTTGGCCATGATCCAAAAAACACAAAACAACAAATGCTGGATAGGCTGTGGAGAAAGTGGAACCCTCTTTTAACTTTTTTGATAAAGTCTTTGGAGAAGCAAAAGTGTTTGATTCTTAGTATTTCCTATTTAACTATTTTCTACTAATGATACTTTCTCCAGTTTTGAAGTCTGTCTAAACTATGTATCAGAACTTCTATTGTTGATTCTATTTTTTCTTGCATGATTTTTATCACTTCAGGTTTGACATTTAGGTCCTTGATCCATTTACAGCTAATTTTTGTGTAAGGTGTCAGATACAGGTCTTGTTTCAGTTTGCTGCAGATGGATATCCAATTTTGCCAGCACCATTTGCTTAAGAGACTGCTTTAATGCCAGTTTACAATCCTAGGGCCTTTGTCAAATGTCAACTGTTCATAAGAGGATGTGGCATCTCTTGGGTCTCCACTCTATTCCATTGGTCTCTGTGTCTTGTTCTGTACCACTACCAGGCTGTTTTGACTACTGTGGCAGTGTAATGGTTTCTGAGGTTCGGAAATGTGAGGTCTCCCATTGTGCTCCTCTTCTTTAGAAGTGCTTTACTAAACTGGAGTTTCTTCCTTTGCTAAACAAAGTTGGTGATACATTTCTCCATCTCATTAAAAAACGACACTGAAATTTGTGTTGGGATTGTATTGTATAAGTAGATCACTTTAGGTAAAATAGACGTCTTCACAATGTTAAGCCTTTCTATCCATAAGCAGGGTAGGTTTCCCCAATTTTGTAAGTCTTTTTTTGGTTTCTTGCAGTAAGAACTTGTAGTTCTTTCTATATAGGTCTCTCATTTCTCTAGTTAGCTTTATTCCTAGATATTTTCTCTTCTTGGGGGCAATAGTAAATGGTATTGATTTGGTGATTTCTTCTTTGATGAACTCTTTGTTGGTATTAAGGAATCCTACTGATCTACTTAGTATTAAAATATCTTGTATCTCAATACTTTGCTGAACTCTTTTATTACTGTGAAGAGTTTACTAATGGATTCCTTTGGATTCTCTGTATAAACAATCACATCATCTGCAGATAGGGAGATTTTTACTTCTTCATTGCCCATACGGATGCCCTTTATTTCTTTGTCTTGTCTAATAACTTTGGCTAGACCTTCTAGCTTAATGTTGAATAGAAATGGCGAGAGTGGGCATGCTTGCCTAGTTCCCTTTCTCAAGAATTCTTTCAGTCTTTCACCATTCAGGATGATGAAGGAGGTTGGCTTTGTGTAGATGTTACTAATCGCATTGAGGAATTTCCCCTCTGTTCCTATTTTGGTGAGAGTTTTTAGCATGAATGGCTGTTGGACTTTGTCAAAAGACTTTTCTGCATCAATTGACAAAATCAAGTGACTCTTACCTTTTGTGTTATTTACGTGATTAATTACATTAACTGTTTTTTTGATGTTGAACAAGCCTTGCATCTCTGGAATGAAACCAACTTGATCATGATGAATTATTTCTTTTTATATGCTGCTGAATTCTACTGACTAGAATTTTGTTGAAGATTTTTACACCTGCGTTCACGGGTGATAGCCAAGTGCTGTCAAGTTGGATATAGTGATACGGGTCTGTAATTTTCTTTTTTTGCGGGAACTTTCCCTGGCTCTGGTATCAGAGTTATGTTGGCTTCGTAGAATGAATTTGCGAGGATTCCATCCCTTTCTGTAGTGTGAAATAGCTTCAATAGTATTGGAGTTAACTCTTCTTTAAAAGTTTGGTAGAATTCTGCAGTGAAGCCGTCTGGGCAAGGACTTTTTTTTGGTTGGCAGATTTTTGATGACTTTTTTAATTTCTTCCTTTGTGATAGATTTATTAAGTTGATCTACTTCTTGTGATAATCTTGGTGAGTGATACGAATATAGAAATTTGCCTATTTCCTCCAGGTTTTCAAACCTATTAGAGTACAGCCTTTCATGGTGTTCTGTTATGATTTTTTATTTCAGCTAGGTCTGTTGTAACATCTCCCATCTCATTTCTTAGTCAGGTTATTTGTATCTTCTGTTTTTCTTTTGTAAATTTAGCCAATGGTTTATCAATTTTGTTGATCTTTTCAAAGAACCAGTTGTTAGTTTTGTTAACATTTTTTGATTGTTTTTCTATTCTCTAATTCATTTAGTTCTGCTCTAATCTTTATTATCTGTTTTCTTCTGGTGCTCTTTTATATCATCACTTCTTTAGTTACTCTACATTCAAGGGTAACTTTGAGAGTCTCTTCAGACATTCATTTTGGCCTTTTCTTTGTTTACTGTCTCTGTAATGATCTCTTGCTTAATTCACGTATGCCCTTGAGATCACTGACATCATTCCACCTCAATACCATCCACCACTGGTCTTTGGTCATTAGTGTTGAATGCACAAACTCCATTCTTGAGATAAAATTCAGTTAGCATATACTCAGTAGTTGTATTTTGCCTCCCACAGTCTTGCACTAATTTTCATCAGTCTCATTTTCAAGTTGCATGTCAGCAGTTGATAGACTGTTTGACAGTGGGCCTCTGACCTTCTTTTACCTGATGATATTGAGTTTCTCCATCATCTCTTTACACAGATGTAGACAGTTTGACTCTTATACATTCTGTCTGGTGCAATCCAAATGTATAGTCTTCATTTATGTTATTTACAAAAGATATTGGCAATGAAGAGCTCGTTAGTCTTGAAAATTCTATTATGTAATCTCTAGTATCTTTCTATTACCAAGGCCTTGTTGTCTCACTATTGAGCTTTCTTTTTTCCATTTTTTGCTTTCTAATTTAATTGTCATTGTATCTTGATTACATGTTTGATCAATTTCAGACTGCAGAAATTTGTAAAAATCTTCAGTATCTTCTTTTTTGACCTATTGTTTAGTGTGTAAAATATTAGTCAATCCTATTAACTGATCTTTCTTGTAACCCATTGCCATTGAATTGATTATAACTCTAGCCCTATAGTAAAGTATATACTGCCCCATAGGGTTTCCAAGGATGAGCTGGGGAGTTTGAACAATTAACCTTTTGGTTAGCAGCCATGGCTTGCTGTGGCTCTTGACTGCTATAACACTAAGTGTTCCTTGTAGGTGCATGGATACTATCCTATAACTGACAGTTATAATTCAGAATTGATCTTGAAATCTCCTTTTAAATGATGAATGCCATGCTTTTCTGCTTCTATCTGTCTTTCCCATCATAGTATGCCATGTGATTAACTGATTCAAATGGCCAATAGCAGTTCACTTCCATTCGTTCACACCTAAGATACCCATCTTTATGCACTGAAGACCTCTAATTTACCTAGTGTCATACTCTTGCCATTCCATGTTCTGATTATTAATGGATGTATGCAGCTGTTTCTTCTCATTTTGAGTCATGCATCCTAAGCAAAGGAAGGTCTTGAAAGCTTGACTCTATCCAGGTACTTAATATCAAATTTACTTTAAGGAGACAGCTCTTAGTCATTTTTGGAGTGCCTTCCAACGAGAGGAATTCATCTTGTGGTACTGTATCAGAAAATGTTCTGCTCCTATTCATAAGGCTTTCACTGGCAAACTTTTTCAGGAGCAGACTCACAGGTCCTTTTTCCTAGCCTTAGTCCAGAAGCTCTGAAGAAAACTGTCCACCATAGTGTGTGGCCCTGCTGTTATTTGAAATTCCAATGGCATTGCTTCCAGCATCAGAGCCACAGGCAATCCACAACAATACAAAAAACTGACAGACGAGTGGTAGTCCTTTGTATATAACTTCATCAAGAAAAATGACAGTAAAAAAGAAAACCCTGTGCAGCAGAATTCCTCTCTGACACACATGGAATTGTGATGAATAAGAAGAATCTTCACAGCCACTTGGTTAAATATATAGGAATAGAGGAAGCTGACTGTCTAGTCTTAATTTTCCAGGAAGAAGCCAGAAAGCTCCTGGCCCATCTGAATGATTAAAGACTTGTACGTCTTCATTTCTGTGTATGAAATCCCTTTCTTTTCAACCCACCTGCCTTAGATGTATTTGAGTCTTTGTTTGGATGAGTTGATGTTTTTTAGTAATAGGAGAGGGAGAAGAGCTGGTTTTATTTTTCGTATCTATTATTGCTCTAGTCTCCTTAGCAACCTAGTAAAGAATTACTGCCAGACAGAGTTGCATCACAACTACAACTTAGCAAGAGAAAAAAGAAGCATGAGAAAAATGTTCTGATAGTTTGCTTGGAGTAATGATTTTTCGGGTCAATGAACTGGAAATCACTACAACTCTGATGACTTTCTTTGTATCTTAGTTTCATTGACTAGAGACTGAATGATTATGTGTATAGTATGCATCATGCAGTGTTGAAATCTAGGAATGCCACCATTTCTTTTCTCTATTGGATTTGACTATTCACTTATATCATTGTATAAAAGTCACAAAGTTAATTAATACTGACAGACATTTTAATATTTTAGAGGAAACCATTAAGAACAATGAATGCGCTTCTTCTCTTTGATGTTGCTTTCTACAAGAAACTCGAAAGAAATTATTAGATGTTTTCCACAAAAATGCTAGAAACTCTCTTTGATGTTAGTGGAAGATGTATAAACTTTTGATAACTATTGAAAAGAAACAATCTCACAGATATACTCTGATTTCTTCCATTAAGTTCACAGCAACATGAAAACCAAACAGCAGGCCTCTTGTCCTTGATATGCAATTTCAATGATTTATAATATAGGAAAAGAGTCAATTCATTGAATTTCATTCCAAGGAGTCATGGTGGTTTACTAAGCATAGAACACTATCATTCTTGAATATCTGAGTTATGGTTAGTTGTAAAAAATGTATATAAACTAAAAATAAAGCAAACATTATCTATTGTCTATCTCCAGAGTCTGATAACAACATGTTGCATGCTATTACAGTGATAAACTAGCTATTACTGCTTGGTTCTGTGGGTGCTGTCATCTTAAACTATGAAAACTTTAGTGTTGGAAAACGACCTATCCAGTAGGGATTTCTAAGTAGCCATTACTTATTTGTTAGTGAAAACAAAGGTAACTATAATTTTGTCTTTCATATAGTATTTACCTATTTTTGAAACAACCTGTGTTTCTTTCAGTGAAATTTTTATTTTTGCTGTAAAACATAGTTTAGTTTCTGTTGTGAAAGTAAGAAATTCTGCTAATCAATTTTTAAACCATACAAAACATTCTACATTTCATCATCAGAATAGGATTTAGTAAAATATATAAAACCTGGTTTTGACCAGTCACTATTAGGTTAATATTAAAAAAAAAAAGAAACCAACTCTAGCAATTAGAAATGTGTTGTGAATGCTTTATGTTGTTAAAAGGTTTGTGCCAAACACTGTCATCTAACAATTTTAAAGGAGGCTATTGCTTTCCCAAAAGATTAACATACTCCATTGGCAAGTGAAAGGCAGTAATTCACCCAGAGTTGCCTCAGAAGAAAGGTCTAGCCATCTGCTACTGAAAATTCAGCCATTCCAAGAACAGGAACTCAGGAGTTGGAGTCAACAGCAACCATTATCTAGTAAATACATTAACTGTCTCAGTGATATATTGCTGCTATATTAGGGGAGGAAACTCAGTGGTATAGTGGTTATAGTTATGGCTGCTAATCAAAAGGTTGGCAGTTCAAAACCACCAGGCATTCCTTGGAAACCCATAGAACAGTTCTACTCTGTTCTATAGGGTCACTGTGAGTCAAGTGGACACCATAGCAATGGGTTTGGGCTTTTGTTTTGTTTTGTTTTTATAACAAATAGCACAAAGGAATGACTTGAACAAACAGAAGTTTATTTTCTCCCAGTTAGGAAGTTAGAAGTCTGAATTCAGAGTGCTGACTCTTGGAGAAGTCTTTCTCTCTCTGTAAGCTATGGAGGAAAATCTTTGCCTCCCTTGAGCTTCTGTTCTTATCTATTTCTATTTTCATCTCTACTTCCTTATTATTTACTTTATCTTCTCTTTTAAATCTCAAGAGAGTGATTTAAGAAAACCCTACACTAATACCGATTCATTAACATAAGAAAGAAAACATTCCCAAATGAGATTATAACCACAGGTACACAAACCCAAATGCAGCACCATTCAGCAGATTCCTACTTACAGCGACTCTGTAGGACAGAGTCAAACTACTGCATAGAGTTTTCAAAGAGTGCTTCGCAGATTCGAACTGCTAATCTTTTGGTCATTGAACATACCACTTAACCACTATGACACCAGGGCTTCCACCAAAAGTATAGGGGATAGGATTTACAACATGGATTTTTGGGAGGATACAATTCAGTCCATAACACCAACTCTTAGGTCTTTTCAATTTATTTTCTTAGATTTTTGTCTATCCTATGTATCAGTAACTTGTTATTTATTCTGAGATTTTAAATTAAGTACTACATTTAAGTAAACCAAACACTGATGAGACAGAGCTCAGATAGTACTGTATTGTTTACCTGGCTTCTTCCTCCACTGTATTGTATTGAAAAAAATCATTCACTTTGTTGGGATCTTCCCCATCCCCAACTTTTCATATGAATCCCAATTTTGCTCCAAGGTTATATGTAAGCCCCACCTCACCTGTAGAGAACAATTAAGAATGTTGCTGATATAATTCACATGAACTCCCTACCAGTACACCCCTTTAAAAGTGATTTGCTTGTCCACCCTTGGAGAGCAGGCTTGGCAGCAGCTTCCACGGACTCCTTTACTTGTACAATGAAATAAAGACGATTTTTCTCCTCTCCCACCTCAGTCTCCTGTGTATTGGCCAATATGAATCATGCCGAGAAGCCCAGAGTTTCTACTTACAACTATTGCAATGCGTTGAGACAAATTTTCGCCCTGTATATTTTTGAGGTATTTCAAATTACTGAACAGGAACTAGTCACAGGCATTCCAAGGACAATTGCAAGCTAACCGAGAGCCAACCCTGAAGTTAAGAATTTTCCTGTTGATATAGTGAAAGGCCTCACAGTACCGTACCTTAGAGGTTACTATGCTGCCACTATAGTTAAAACAGCCTGGTACTTGTACAAAAGCAGACATATAGAACAATGGAATAGAATAGAGACCCCAGAAATATCACCATCCTGCTATGAACAGGTGATATTTGACAAAGGCCCAAAGGTTGTAAACTGGAGTCAAAACAATCCCTTTAACAAGTAGTATTAGCAAAATTAGATAACCTTCAGTAAAAAACTGAAACAAGACCCATCTCTCACACCTTACACAAAACTAAATCAAATTGCGTCAAAGACCTAAATATCAAACCTAAAATGATAAAGATCATGCAAGAAAAAATGGAGACAACAATGATAGTTTTAATACACAGTTTAGACAGACTACAAAATCTGACCAACAAAGCACAAACAATAGAAGAGACAATAGATAAATGGGAACTACTAAAAATCAAACATGCTGATGCAAAGACTTTATCAGGAGAATTAAAAGACTACCTACAGAACAGGAAAAAAATATTTGGCAACTATGTGTCAAATCAATGCCAGATTTCCATACTCTACAAACTACTGGAAAATATCAACAATAAAAACATAAGTAACCTAATTAAACAATGAACAAAGGAGATGGACAGACACTTCACCAAAGAAGACAGTCAGGCAGCCAAAAGACACATGAGGAAACACTCATGCTCAGTAACTATCAGAGAAATCTGTATCAAAACTACAGTCAGATACCACCATACCCCAAGGAGGTTGGCCATTATCCAAAAAACACAAAACAACAAATGCTGGAGAGGCTGTGGAAAGATTGGAATTCTCTTAAACTGTTTGAGGGAAAGCGAAATGGTACAACCTCTCTGGAAACCAATTTGGCACTTCCTTAAAAACCTAGAAATAGAAATACTATTTGCTCCAGCAGTTTCACTGCTCAGAATATATGTTACAGAAGTAAAAGCAGCCACATGAACAGATAGATACAGCACTGTCCACAATAGCAAAAAGATGGATTCAAAGTAAGTGCCCATCAACAGATGAACGGATAAACAAACTATGGTACATAGTCACAATGAAAGACCAAGCAATGATAAAGAACAATGATGAATTTAGGAAGCAACTCATAACTTAATTTCAACTAGAAGACATGCTGAGTGCAATCATTCAGCTGTAAAAGGACAAGCATTGTATGAGACTTCTGCTGTGTTGTTGTTAGGTGACTTCAAGTCAGTTCCTACTCATAGCAACCCTATATACAACAGGACGAAACACTGCCCAGTCTTGCACCATGTCCACAGTCATTCTCATGTTTATTGTTGCTGTCCCTGGGTCAATTCACCTCATTGAGGGTCTTTCTTTTTTTCACTGACTCTCCACTCTACCAACCATGATATTCTTCTCCAGTGAATGATCCTTCCTGACAACATCTCCAAAGTATGTAAGATGCAGTCTTGCCATCTTTGCTTCCAAGGAGTACTCTGATTGTACTGCTTCCAAGACCTGTTTGTTCTTTTGGTGGTCCATGGTACAGTCAATGTTCTTCTCCAATACCACAATTCAGTTACTTGAAAGAGATCATTTGCAGCAGATATTCACAATGCAGTGTGTCTTTTCATGTCTTGATTGTTGTTTTTATGAGCACTGATTGTGGGCCCAAGTAAAATGAAATCCTTGAAAAACCTCAATCCTTTCTCCGTTTATGATGATGTTGCTTACTGGCCCAGTTGTGAGGATTTTTGTTATCTTGATGTTGAGGTGCAAACCATACTTAAGGCTGTGGTCCTTGACCCTTATCATGAAGTGTTTCAAATCTTCAGTTCCAGACAATAAGGTGATGTAGTCTGTGTAACACAAGTTGTTAATGAGTCATCTTCAGTCCTGATGCCTCGTTCTTTGTATAATCCAACTTATTGGGTTATTTGTTCGGCATACAGATTGAAAAGATACAGTGAAAGGATACTACCTTGACATATACTTTTCCTGACTCGACAGCACTTGTCTTTGGCTGACTTTAAACCATGCAGAGTCTGCTGGTTTTCTTCTCACGATAGCCTCCTGAATCACATACAGCTTCCTTAAGAGTAGAATTAAGTATCCTGGAATTCCCACTTTATGCAATGTCAACCATAATTTGTCACGATTCACACAATCAAATGTCTTTGCATAGTCAATGAAACATGAATAAACATTTTTCTGATATTCTCTGCTTTCAGCCGAGATCCATCTGACATCAGCAATGTGTGCTCAGTAATTTCTGCATTTGGTTGGATCACTTTTTTTGGAATGCATAAATATGGATTTCTTCTGGTCAATTGGTCAGGTAGCTGTCCTCTGCTATAAGGACTTGAGAATAGACTTATGTACAAGTGACTCTTTGACAGCTACAAGGGTGGGTAGGGAGGGAGAGGGATGTTCATAGATTGGGTAGTCCATATGTCATATATTGAATTGTGTCCCCCAAAAAATACGTGAAGCCTTGTGGCTGGCCATGATTCCGATTATTTTGTGATTGTCTTCAATTTTGTGATTTTCCTGTGCTGTATGCTAAAGGATTAGGGTGGGGCTGTAAATCCCTTCACAGAATTACCTCCTTGCTCCACTGTAAAAGGAGTTTCCTAGACTATGGCTTGCACCACCCTTAATCCTTTAATACTACGTGAGACAAAAAGAAAAACAAGCAGAGAATTGGGAACCTCACATCATCAAGAAAGCAGCACTGGGAGAAGAGCAAGTCCTTCAGACCTGAAGTTCTTGCACCAAGATGCTCTCTGAACAAAGACTAATGCAATACTGGACTTCCCTCAAGAGCCAACAAAGGGGAAAGCCTTCCCCTGGAGTCCACATCCCAAATTTGGACTTGTAGCCTACTGGATTGTGTAAGAATAAACTCTCCTTTGTTGAGGCCATTCACTCTGTGGTATTTCTGTTAGAGCAGCACTAGTTGACTAAAACACCATAGGAATTTGATTAGATGAATGGAACGACTGCATGCAGTAGAGGTCAGATCAGCATAACTGGACTATACCATAAATTGAAAGGTCTTCTAAACTCAGCCTAATATTTCAAAGGACCCGTATGAATGGAAGACTGCATCAGCCTGAGTCCAGAAGAACCAGATGGTGCCCAGCCACCACCAAAGGTGGCTGTGATGGAGTCACATCGTAGAGTCCCTGAGGTAACACAAGAAAAAGAGGTGTGTAGTTCAAGAACTCTACTAAAAGACCAGAATTGATAGTCCAACAGCCTGAGGAGCCTCCTTGGAACATTGTCCCTAGACTTGCTGCTGGCCAGTACTAAGGTCCACTTTTCACACAAGAACGGACTGGAGATGGGGACACAGAGTGAGCATGTGGTATGTGTACTTTATGGTTCTATATATCTATGGAAGGCTGTCCTACTGGTTTTCTTTCTAGATGGTGGAGGAGAGTAGAGACAAGGGGACAGGTGTTCATTAAGAGAATACTAGAAGTAAAGAGTGAAAAGGAGGAGTATGCTGTCACAGGGTGAGGAGAGAAGATGGAGTTGCAGGTAAATGGGCATGCAAAATTAATTTGGGTTGTATGACAAGCCAGCCAAGTGCCGTTGAGTCGGATCTGACTCATGACTGTCACTTAATCATAATTAAAAAATGTTTCTGTTAGAAAATACTTTAATAAAGAAAATTATAGCAATGTAGTCTAAAGCTGACTTTAGGCTCTACAATCAGAGCAAGTATAAATGGGTGAGAGCTGGAAGTAGGGACAAGAAGGCTAGAGAGTGAATTATTGAATAAAATATTAACAGGATTGGTTGATGTATAATACTTTATGAATTTATTTAAAAAAGAAATTTACATCACATACTGAAATATTTGATATACAGTCCTACTCATGTTGGCATGTACTCTATCCTAAGGCCGATGAGATCTTACTATTTTATATTCTTCACAATGATAATACATCTGTTTGTAGAACCTCCCTCATCCAATTTAGAACCTCTTCAAGTAACATTTACAGAGTATCTTCAATTAAATATGTAATGACACTCATGAGAAGGCTTGAAATATTGGCAAATATTGTAATCATCAACATCTAGTCAATAAAAATTACCTTAGGTATTTAAAACATGGAAACCTAAGACAGGAAAAGGATAGAAATTCTCAAAACCTCAACAGAAGAGTGTGAGGCAAAGTCTAGATTAACACTCACCCTGAAGTGATGGATGTATGAAGACACAGTGCTGGTGCTGGATCCAAGGCATACTAGCATCTTGGAAAAAGGAAATCCAGTGAGAGTTATAATATCGAAAGGATGTATGAATGTCATGTCCTGTTAACCCAACTTTTATGCAGAAGATGAAAGGGTTAATAATCGTAAAAGTGTTGATTAAAATCCTCGTCTGATCTCTCAAGATGATGGTAAATTAAGAAAAATTACAATGACTAACTTGGAGGTTGTGAGGTTTATTTCAGACCACTGCCCAGGGACCTGAGACCACTACCTGGATAACATAATAGTTCCTTGATGACCTGCCCCATCCACCTTTTGACTCCAGGCCTTGCCCAGGGACCTGAGTTTCTGGACAACCTACCTCATGACTAAAGACTTCCCCACCCCTATTTACCTGAGTAACATCCTTTTTTTCTCTAACCCTTCCTCCTTCTTCCTAGAAAACTCTCCAGCTTGAGATGAGATGTTAAGATGGTTCCTTAAGAGTGTTAATCTACCATCTTCTCGGATTGTCAGCCATCTGAATAAGATAGAATCCTTCCCCACCTCTGTGTCTAGCTTTGAGGTGACGGGCAGCCTAAAGCTGCAACTGTGTTTTCTGGTAACATTATTTGGCATCAGGGGCAGGAAAGAACTAAGGTTCTCTAGAGATTTTCTTGTAAGCCTGGGAATCTTGGGTGTGAGCCCCATTGGCTGCCTGGTTATTGAGGCCCTGACTAGTGTAACTTGTTTGCTGTAAACAGCTACCAAGCTATTTTTGCTCAAGAGTTGGTTTGGGCTTCACTTCTTGGCACTGCCTATCACTTTTTCACAGAGAGGGGCTAAATTAAACACTTTCTGGTCTGCACACTGTGACCTGTGAGGGGCTGCCTAGTTCCACCTAGGCCACAGCTCCAAAAGGAACAACTTGGTTTTGAGATCTCTGCAATTCAGGGAATTGCATGGTCTGTGCACTGCACCCTGTGAGGAGCTACCTGGTTCTGCTTAGGCTGCAACTCCAAAAGCAGCTACCTGGTTTTGCAATTGCTGCTGTTTAAGAAATTGCCTGGTATGTGCACAATCTGGGAAAGGACAGAGCTTTGTAAGACTGACAGAAGGGTAACTGATCACTAGGACAGATTCTAGCTGATTGGTCAATGTATAGCTATTCTCCTATGACTAAAAACTCTGTAAGGAGCTGTCTGGTTAAGTTGCAATCATGGGCACTACAGCCCTATTTCTGTCTTTGCCTTTCCTGCTGGGCATTTGTCTGGCAACCTATTTTTGAACCTCTCATTATTTTTGTAAAGTTTGTGTTAAGTTGTGGGGGCCCCAGATTTGTAATTTTCTGTGGAAAGTCTGAGACTGTGCTATTCTTGTAGGCTGAGTATTTAATGTCTGTGCAAAACTTCGTATGTTTGGCTTCAGGCCACACATTTGTCCAACTCAAACTCAGAATATTTCTCCCCCTCCCAGTGTTGTCTTATTCAACATCTCTGTTTTTATAAAACAAGCTTTGCTTGTTAAGTGTGTCTTAGGTGTCTGAATTTTGCATGTCTTTGGCTGGCTTGGCTTCCAGACTCCCCTACCTTGTCATCACTAAAGTAGGCTTTACTTGTATCAGAGTCCCTTACCCAGTCTAAACTTGTTTGGCAGGTCAGAAAATATCTTTCACTCCCAAATCCTCATAATCAGGGTGGGGAGAGACTTGCTTGAGCTAAATTGAGGCTGATAAGGAAGCCAAATTTCAAGTAAATTCAAACATACTGTTTATGGCTTGGAAAAAACTAACTTCACAGCATTTAGTTAGGTCCACAATAATAAAACAGATAGTTTTGTCTTAAGGAAAAAGTAACCCTTCCAGAACAGTAAAAGGGACATTAATGATTGTTTGCCCACCAGTGTTACTAGGTCAACTTAAACATATATATAAGTGTCTTAAGTAATAGGGCACAGAGCAGGATCAGGCCTCCCTGTTCCCCAGCCTCCACGGAGGCTTTTAAGAACAATTTACAACTGGGTAGAGATCTTTTCAAGACAGAAAATGGATAAGAATTGCTACTTTACTTTAATTATCAGAAATTGGGTAAATCCAAACCATAAAAAGATTGTAAACAAGTTTTCTCTATTGTAGATAAACTCTGAGACACATCTAAAATGACCTAAAAATTGCTTCAGTCCTAATGAGAGATTTAAAGTTATTTCTATCAAAAATTGGTCAGTTGAACAGATGCTTTGTGATTTCCAAAAGGCAATTATTAGAAACTTTATGAGTTAAATTAGAGTGGGAAATACATGAGACATAGTAAATACAATAAAAACCTGAAAAATTTAAGCAAACCTTTTTTCTACTACAGGCTTAGAATAATTTCAAGTATCTTTTGGGTAACTTGTGACAGATTGAGTTAATGGATATCTGTTAAAATCTAAATTTTTATACCTTTTCCTTTTTGGGGAACAAAAAGAAAATATATAAGTCTTGATGAGTGAATTCGGTTTTTACTGTTTGAAGGGATATGCTATAAAGTTTTAAAAAAAATATTTATTTGGTATAGTCAAAAGTTTTGTTTGTTTAGCAATTTAATGGTTTGATTTACGAGAATTTTATGAACATTTTGACATTAAAAATATTTGGTCTTTCGCTCCTAAAATGCAAAATTTTCTGACTTCTGGGGGGTGAGGCCAAGAGGGCAGACTGGACACACATTTCTTCAATTGCTTCTGAGAATTAAAACCTGAAATGATAACTGAATGGTGCAGTGGACATCTGGAGAGCCCTAGGACCTTGCAGGTACCATCAGATTTCACTAGGCACCAGTAATGGATTAATCTACCCCTGTCAAAGATGAATCAGAGGCTGCTGACCCCCTCTCCTGCTGACTCATCATATCAGAGAACTGCGGGTACCAACGTTGTCTTAGTTATCTTGGAGGTGGTGATTGGGTGTGAGATGACAAATACAGTTAACTGCGGCACTTAATTAACAATGTATAGCACAGGAGAGAGACAGTCCATGGGAAAGACTCATATTGAGAGCCCAGCTGCTAACTGAAGACATTGTTGCCCCTCTGCCTTCTATTTCCTGAGTTGCACCACAGAGTGCTGTTTCATGGTAGGAAGGGCAGTTTGGCTTGGATACCATCTTGGTCATGTGGGAGGTGGAGTCATCCAGCCAGGGGCCTTAGCTATAGCCGATTCTGAAGCAGAGCAGCAGCCCATGTATCAAGTGCTTCTCCAGTAAAAAAGCAGTAGTTAAAGCAATTTATGTCTAGATTCATGGGTGAGGCCCAGCAGAGGACAGCTAGAAGGCAGCAACCTTTCCCTAGTTTGCACCATGTCATAGCAGTTGGGGACTGCCTATGTGGTACTTTCCTTGTTATCTGGAAGGTGGGGCCTGTCACACCTGAGGGCCTGACTGTTTTGGGTAGCATTTGGACAGCCCCCTGCTCAGAAATAAAGTACCCTTTTCAATAAAACCTGGAGATTTGACTTTTGAGAGACCTGGTAGCTTCTTCTCCTCTCTTCACTGACCTCAATTCTGCTCTTTTGGCCTTGGATTGAATTGTATAATTTTGTAATTTTGTCATTGATCTGCTAGATTTCAGATTTTTGACGTTCCATAGTTCAAGTAGCTTGCTTAATTTTTTATTTTGCTCTGCTGCACTTTGTTTAATCTCTAGGAAGGCTCTTTGTATAATTCTTTTGTATATGACCTCCAATAGCTTAAGAAAGTCTTCTTCATTTGGGAAGTTTTTTGATTCTTTATTTTGGGAGTTTTCCAGAGACATGGTGGACTACTTCTTTAAATGGTTAGCTATGGTCTGTTTTCTGCATGCCATCTAGAAGCTGCTTGATTTCTCTGGTGTTACCTCAACAGGAACTCAGGTGTAGTTCTAATCTCAGAGTTGGTCACAAAGCCGTCTCTGTGCAGTCTAGAGACTGGCCTCAGGTGGTCTCTCTGAGGTGGCAATCTCTGGCTCTTGGCTGGCAAAGATGGTTCCCTACTTATAAAGTCGCTGGAAGACCATCAGACAACCCTGTGATGCAGCAGAAGTGAGGGCATGGAAGCCAGACTTAGTGACCTTAGGGATAGAGGAACTGACACCAGCATTTATGAGGATAAATTAGAGAAAATAAATAAGAAAAATGGAGAACTACTAGGAAACATGTGGAAATCTATTCAGAAGAATAACATGCAATAATTGGAATTCCTGAACAAGGAGGGATAGCTGAAAAAGATACAGAGAGCATTGCTGTAGAGATGCTGACAGAAAACTTCCCTGAAATTATGAAAGAAAAGAACAGAGATGTCCAAAACATGTATCAAATGCCACAAAAGCTAGACCCTGAAAGAAAGACACCAAGACACATTATAATCAAGCTTATCAAAATGAAACATAAATAGATTCTCTTAAAGACAGAGAGGCTCAAAACAAAGCTAACATTCAGAGGAAACCTCTGTAGGCGTTGGTCTGACTTCTCAGAGGAAACAACGTTGGCAAGAAGGCACTGGGATGACACATTACAAACCTTAAAGAAGAAAAACTTCCAACCAAGAATTATATATCCTGCAAAATTGTCTCTTAAATATTAAGGTGAAATTAAGACATTCACAGACACACAGAAGTTTAGAGACTATAAAAACAAAACCAAAAGTACAAGAAATACTGAAAGAAGCTCTTTGCATAGAAAAACAAAAACACTAAGTGTATCCTTAAGAAGTCAATGTATAACACAGCATCCAGACTCCTACTCAGAGAAGCCAATAAGTTAAATCAAAACTACATCATAAAGAAAAAGGAATGAGTGATCATAACACAAAAACTATGACATCACCACACTGAAAAGAGGGATACATTACAGTAGCTTTAATCCTTTCAGATGAAGAGTAAATTAAGAAGATATTCAGTAGTTAGAGTCTGGTGTAAACTTAGAATAGTAAGGGGAATGTTAGGGGTAGTCAAAAAGGAAAATAACAAGGTGACATATCAAAACAAGAAGCATAATACCGGAGTCTCAACAAATACAAAACCAACACTCAAAACAACGATAACTCAACCCATAAAAAAGAATGATCCAGAACAGAATATTAAGGAAAACATAGAAAACAACAATACAAAAATAAATGCATCAAAATTACAGCACTAAACACATACCAATCAATAATTACACAGAGTGTAAACAGGCAGAATGCTCCAAGAAAGAGACAATGAGTGACAACATGGAATAAAAGACACGACCTGACTATATGCTACTTACAAGAAACACACCTAGGACTCAAAGATATGAACAAACTGGAGATCAAAAGATGGAAAAATATACACTAAGCCAACAACATACAAGAGTAGGAGTAACATTAGCAGTGTCAGATAAAATAGACTTTAATGTAAAATTCAGCATCATGGACGAAGATGGTCAATATTTATTGCTGAAAGTCTCAATATATAAGAAAGACATAATAATATTAAATACTTACGCACCCAATACCAGAGCATCTAAATACATTGAACAAACACTGATAATATTGAAAAATGAGATAGTTCACTCTACATTAATAGTTGGAGACTTTGACACTCCACTTTCAGTAATGGATAGATTATCCAGAAAAAAACTCAGTAAAGATACAGGAGAGCTTTGTGGAACACTCAACCAACTAGACCTTATTGACATATACAAAACTTTTCACCTATCAACAGATAAGTACACCTTCTCCGATGCACATGGAACATTTTCTAAAATAGACCATATGTTAGGACATAAAGCAAGTCTCAACAAAATATAAACAACTGAATTATTGCAAAGCATCTGTTTTAGTCAGCTAGTGTTGCTCTGAGAGAAATACCACAAAGTGGATGGCTTTAACAAAGGAAAGTTTATTCTTACATAGTCCGGTAGGCAACAAGTCCAAATTTAGGATGTCCGCTCCAGGGGAAGGCTTTTCCCTTTGTCAGCTCTGGAGGAAATTTCACTAATGCATCAGCCTTTGTTCAGGGAGCATCTTGGCACAGGAACCTCAGGTTTGAAGGACTCGCTCTTCTCCCAGTGCTGCTTTCTTGATGGTGTGAGATTCCCAAATTCTCTGTTGCTTCCCTTTCCTTTTATCTCTTGTGGGATGCCAAGATTAAAGGTGATGCAAGCCATATTCCAGGGAAACTCCTTTTACAGTGGAGCATGGAGATGATCTTATGAAGAGATTTACAGTGCCATCCTAATCCTTTAACATACAGCATAAGAATGTAACAAAATGGAGGACAATCATAGAATACAGGGAATCCTAGCCCAGGCAAATTACTACATATATTTTGGGGGGAGACACAATTCAATCTCTGACAGTATCTTTTTGGACTATAAAACCATAAAAGTTTAAATTAATAGAACAAAAAGCACAAGTAGAAATTCAAACTCATGGAAACTGAACAACACCTTGCTCAAAAATTCATGAGTTATAGAAGAAATCAAGGATGGAAATAAAGAAATGTATGGAATCACATGAGAATGAAAACATCTCCTAACAGAAACTATGAGATACAGCAAAAGTGGTGCTCAGAGGTTAATTTCTCACTGTAAATGCATACATCTGGAATGAAGAAAGGACCCAAACTAAAGAATTAACCCTATAGCATCAACAAGCAGAAAGAGAGCAACAGGGGAATTGCTCAGGCACCAGAAGAAAACAGATAATAAAGATTAGAGCAGAACTAAATCAACTAGTGAATAGAAGAAAAATTGAAAAAATTAAGAATTCACATCACGTACCAAAATGATCACAAGGTGAAGCAGAACAACTTAATAAACCTATCACAGAGGAAGAGATTGAAAATGTCATCTAAAAACTACCAACCAAAAAAAGCCCTGGCCCAGATGGCTTGACCACAAAATTCTACCAAGCTTTAGCCAGCCAAGTGCCGTTGAGTCAGATCCGACTCATGGCGACCAAGCTTTTAGTGAAGAGTTAACTCCAATGCTACTGAGACTGCTTCACAGTGTAGAAAGAGATGGAACACTCCCAAACATTCTATGAAGCCAGAATAACACTGATACCAAGGACAAGGAAAGACCCAACAGAAAAGAAGAACCACAGACCAATATCACTCATGAACCTAGATGTATAAATCTTCAACAAAATACTTCTCAATAGAATTCAAGAACATATCAAAAAAATAATTCATCATGACCAAACTGGATTCATACTAGGGATGCATGGCTGGTTCAACATCAGAAAAACAATTAATGTGATCAACCACATAAATGACACAAAACACAAGAATCACCTGATTTTGTCATTTGATGCAGAAAAGGCATTTGATAAAGTCCAACACCCACTCATGCTAACAACTCACAGCAAAATAGGAATAGAAAGCAAATTCCTCAATGCAATCAGGGCCATCTACACAAAGCCAAAGGCCTACATCATCCTAAATATAGGAGAGATTGAAACCATTCCTCCTCTTGAGAACGGGAACTAGACAAGGATGCCTGCTCTCACCTCTGCTATTCAACACTGTACTGGAAGTTCTAGCTAGAGCAGTTAGACAAGATCAAGAAGTAAAGGGCATCTGCATTGGCAAAAAAGTCAAAATCTTCCTATTTGCAGAAGATATGATTGTATATGCAGAGACTACTAAAGAATCCGTAAATAAACTACTCAAACTGATAGAAGAGTTCAGCAAAATATCAGGATACAAGATAAACATAAATAAATCAGTAGGATTCCTTTATACCAACAAAGAGATTACTAAAGAAGACACCATCAAATTAATAACATTTCCTATAGCCCTCAAGAAGACAAAATAACTAGGAATAAATTTAACTAGAGAAATAACAACCCTTTACAAAGAGAACTACAAGATCATACTATAAGCAACTAAGACTTCCATAAATGGAGAAACCTACCCTGCTCATGGATAGGAAGACTTAACATTGTGAAAATGTCTATTTTACCTAAAGCAATGTACTTATATAATGCAATCCCAACACAAATTCCAGTGACATTTTTTTAATGAGTTGGAGAAACAAATCACCAACTTTGTTTGAAAAGGGAAGCAACCTCGGATAAGTAAAGCACTACTGAAGAAGAAGTGAGAGGCCTCTGACTGTCGGACTAGAACCTATTACACTGCCACAATTGTCAAAGCCTGATACTGGTACAAAAAGAGGCATGTAGACCAATAGAACAGAGTTGAAATCCCAGAGATGCTACCATCCTCCTATGAACAGCTGATATTCGACAAAGATCCTAAGATTTTTAACTGGGGTAAAAATTGTCTCTTTAACAAATGGTGCTGGCAAAATTGGATATTCATCTGAAAAAAAATTGAAAGAAGACCCATATCTCACACCTTATACAAAAACTAACCCAAATTGGATAAAGGACCTGAATATGAAATCTGAAACAATAAAGCTCATCCGAGAAAAAATAGGATCAACAATGGAAGTTTTAGAACACAACATAGACAGACGTGAAAATCTGACAGACAAAGCATAACCAGTATGCGAGAAAATAGATAAACGGGAACTGCTAAGAATTAAACATTTTTGTTCATTCGAAGACTTTATAAATAGAATTAAAAGACCACCTACAGAATGGGAAAAAATATTTGGCAGTTATATGTCAGACAGGTGTCTGGTCTCCATAATCTATAAGGTACTACAAAATAGCATCATGAGAAAGGTAAATAAACCAACTAAGCGATGGGCAAGGGAGATGGGCACACACTTCACTAGAAAGGACATCCAGGCAGCCAAAAGATGCATGCCAAATGAAAACTACAGTGATACACCACCCCACCCCAACGAGATTGGCCATAACCCAAAAACACAAAATGAAAAATACTGGGGAGGCTGTGGAGAGACTGGAACTCTTCTACACTCCTTGTGGGACTGAAAAATCTTACAAACTATTTGGAAAGCAATCTGGTCCTTCCTTGAAAAACTTGAAGTAGATATAACATTTGATCAAATAATCCCACTGCTTGGAATATATTCTACAGAAATAAAGGCTATCACATGAGCAGACACATGCACACGAATGTTTCTTGCAGCACAGTCCACAATAGTAAAATGATGGAATCAACCTAGATGCCCATTAACAGAAGAATGGATAAAAAAAAAACTATGGTAGATACACTGAATGGAACAGTAAGTAATGATAAAAAATGATGATTTTAGGAATAATCTCATAATCTAGTTTCAACTGGAAGACATTATGCTGACTGAAATCAGTCAGCAACAAAAGGACAAAGTGTGTGAGACCCCTGCTATAAGCACTTACAAGTAGACTTACGGACAAATGAAATGACTCTTTGCTTTAAGTGTGGGGAGGGAAGCGAGAATTGATTATAGCTTAGACAGTTGATGGAAAGTTTGTTAGTTGATAACAGTGACAGCACACAGTAGAATGTACATTAATAAATTTAACTAGACTTCACCATAAACTGAAAGCTCTTCTAACCTCAACCCAGTACTGCAAGGGTAAAGTAGCAAGGGCAAGGCATTTGAACCATGTTCTCAGGAGATATTGAAGTCAATTATCATAATTAGCTAAGAGAGTTCGGCACCCCGTATTGGTGAGTAGCTTCTGGGGTCTTAAAAGCTAGCAAGCCATCTGAGGTAAACCAAATGGTCCCGACTCAGCCAGAACAGATAATCCCCGAAAACACCAAAGACATGAGGAAAGAAGATCCCAGGAGACAGAAGGGCACATGTGAATGGGAACCTGTATCAACATGTGACCAGAAGAACCAGATGGTGTCTAGCCACCACCAAAGACAGCTGTGATAGGGCACACAATGCTGAGTCCTCGCGGCAACATGTGAAAAAAGAGGGGTGCTCGTCAAGAACTCAACTAAAAGATCACAAGTGATGGTCTGACAGCCTTGGGGATTCCCTGGGAACAAGGACCCTAGATCTGCTGCTGCCCCATCTACAAAATACTACTGAGGTCAACTCTTCTGACAAAAATGGACTAGGCTTGAAGACACAATGTGACCATATGGTGGGTGTACTTTGTGGTTCTATGCTTTTATAGGATGCTGTCCTACTGGTCTCTTTCCAGATGTGAGAGAAGGGTATGGAGAGGAGGGAGCAGGAACTTATTAAGAAGATATGGCAAGTATAAAATGAAAAGGAGAAGAGTGCTGTCACAGGCAAATAGAGCAGAAAAGGTGTAGATAGGTGGGCATGCAAAAATGTTTTGGATTGTATAGTTTCACTTAATCACAACAATAAAAAAGAATTCTGACTTCAGAGTAGTTTATTCTTTGGACAATCTCTCTTGAAGGCAGAGATTTGACCTCTTTTTAGAGTAGGAGTCCTGAGTCAAAAAAAAGAAAAGCAAGTCACAGAAGTTACGAAAGGAGAGAAGTTAAGGTTTTTAAGATCTTTAATAACTAATCCTAGAACTGTTTCTTGTTCACCTATAATAAACTTAAACTTCATTGAAAACCGTGAATATCCTTTTCTAAAGGGAAAGTGCTAAAGGTTTTGGTACTGCTTGGAATTGAAAAACTGCCTGATTCTCACTGAGTTAACATTAGTATTACTTATTTCCTCTTAATACTATCTAACATGTGCATATTATTAAGTTATAGTTTTATTATTATTTCTTAACTGTTTAACTGGAGAAACCCTGATGGCCCAGAGGTTGACAACCAGATGGTGAGCAGTTTGAGTTGGCCAGGCACTCTTGAAGACTCTATCGGCCACTTTTCCTCTGTTTATGGGGTCACTATAAGTCAGAATCAATGCCACAGCTGTGGTTTTGATTTGGTTTTAATTGGTAACTTGACTAAGTTGTTTTACTTACGCTAACATCATCAAAGCCAATGCTTTGACTGGACAATTTATTTACCTAAAAATTTACTTTTACACTATTTAAGTATTTTGAGATTTAATAATCTTGCTATATCCTGACTATGTGGTATTATGCCTCAAGATTACTTTGTACAGTATCTGAAGTTCCTTAAAAATATGGATAATGATTGTGTTTAGAAATATTATTGTCTAAGGCTTTCTAGTGGATTCAGGTTATTTAGCCTTTACACCCTGCTTTTAACTGAACCCTGTCACTATTAAGAGCATTTGTTTTGTATTGCTCATGGACATATTAAGTTTTTGTCATCTACAATTCTTGCTAATTTTCTGAAAGCAATTAAACACAGTATCTCAATAAAGATTTTAGACTTGTAAAAAGGACTGTAATTTGAGATATCCAAAACTCTTATGCAGAAATGATGGTCTCATGGCTGCAGCTGATCTGGAATTAGGTAACACAGAAAACTAGCTACATAAGGCTGGGTAAATAAGTATGCTATGGGTTTTACATGGAAATAGTGAAATGTTTTAAGGTCCTACTTTCCTTACTTTTTATTTAAATATTTTATTGTGATTGACGAAAGTATACAATCCAAATTAACGTTGTATGTCCGCATATCTGAAGATCCCTCTGGTCTCCTTATTGGATGATAGCACACTCCTCCTTTCCATTCTATCTATGTCATATCCTCTTACCAATCTCGTGACCCCTCCTCGCCACCCTCTCCAGTGGGACAGGATCCTATAGTAAGAGGTCAGTGGGACAGGATCCTATAGAAAGAGGTCAGTGGGACAGGATCCTATAGTAAGAGGTCAGTGGGACAGGATCCTATAGACACATAGAACCATAAAGTACATGCACCTATGGCCACATTGTGTCCCTGTCATGGGTTGAATATGTAGCCATGTGGCTGGGACATGATACCCACTATTTTGTGGCCGTCCGCCATGTTGTGGTTTTCCTAAACTGTATGTTAAAGGATTACAGTGGGGCTGTAAATTCCTTCATAGGATTACTTCCCTGCCCTGCTGTAAAGGGAGTTTCCTTGGAGTATGGCTTGTCCCATCCTTAATCTTTTCATCCTATGAGAGATAAAAGGAAAGACAAACGAGCAGAGAATTGGGAACCTCGTTACCATCGAGCACCGGGAGAAGAGAGTGTCCTTCAGACCTGAGGTTCCTGCAGCAAGACACTCCCTGGACAAAGACTGATGCAATACCGGGACTTTCCTCCAGAGCCAACAAAGGGAAAGCCTTCTGCAGGAGCGGACACCCTGAATATGGACTTGCAACCTACCAGACCGTGTAAGAATAAACTTTTCTTTGTTAAAGCCATCCGCTCTGTGACGTTTCTGTTAGAGCAGCCCTAGCTGACTAAAACAGTCCCATTTCCAGTCCATTCCTGTCCAAAGGGTTGACTTCAATAATGCTTACTGGTCAGGGGCAGCAGCTGGTCTAGGGACCATGCTCACAAGGGAACCTCCAGGCTGCTGGGTCATCACTTGTAGTCTTTTAGGGGAGTTCTTGAGCTGTACCCCTCTTTTTCCTGTGTTGCCACTGGGATTCAACATTCTGCACCCATCACGGCTGTCTTTGTTGGTGGCTGGGCACTATCCAATTCTTCTATCACATGTTGATTCAGTCATCCATTCACATAGGCCCTTCTGTCTCCTGGGTTTTTCCCCTCATGAATTTTTTGTTCTTGGTGATCATCTGTTCAAGATGAGTTGGGACAATTTGATGTACCTCAGATGGCAGCTTATAGCTTTTGAGACCCCCCCCCCCAGGCACCACTCATCAATAAAGGGTGCAGAAGACTCCCTTAGCAATAGGCTAGTTATGCCAATAGGTGAGTTATGTCCCTTGAGAGCATGGCCCCCAGATCTCCACCCCTGCTACTCTGTCCTTGCACTATCTGGTTAAGATTAAAAGAAATTTCAGTTTATGTTGAAGTCCATTAAAGTTGATTCTCTTTCTAATGTGTGCTGTCACTGATTTCATCGAACTGAATTTCTATCAACTATCTAATCTATGAATAGCTGTCTCACTCTGTCCCCACCCCTGAGGCCATCAAAGAATCATTTGTTCTGTACATAAGTCTATTTTTAAGTCCCTAGAGGTCTCATACAATATTTATCCTTTTGCTACTGACTGATTTCACTCAAAATAATGTCTTCCAGTTGAAACAACCTTATGAGATGCTTCCTAAAATCATTATTCTTTTTCATTGTGTAGTGCTGTTAAGTACACGTACCATAGTTTGTTTATACATTCATCTGTTGTTGGGCATCTGGGTTGATTTCATCCTTTTGCTATTGTGGATGTGATGCAACAAACATTCATGTGCATGAATCTGTTTGTGTGACTGCAGATGATTCTGTAGGATATATTCCGAGCAGTAAGATTACTGGATCAAATGCTATATCTATTTCCACCTTTTTAAGGAAGTGCCAAATTGTTTTCCTAAATGTTGTACCATTCTGCAATCCCACCAGCAGAGAAGGGGAGTTTCCATCTCTCCACGGCCTCTTTAGCATTTATTATTCTGTGTTTTCATTAATCATAACCAACCTTGTTTGGGTGAGATGGTATCTCATCGTAGTTTTGATTTGGATTTCTCCAGTAGCTAATGATTGTGAGCATTTCTTCATGTGCCTTTTGGCAGCCTGGTTGTCCTCTTTGCCAGTGTCTGTTCATCTCCTTTGCCAATCATTCAATTGGGTTATACACCATTTTCTTGTTGATATTTTGTAGTATCTTGTAGATTATAGAGATGAGACATTGGTCTGACGTGTAGTTGCCAAATACTTTTTTCCCATTCTGTGGGTGGTCTTTTAATTTTTTGATGTCTTTGGGTGCCCAAAAGTGTTTGTTTCTTAATAGTTCCAGTTTATCTATTTTCTCTTATGTTGGTTGTGCTTTGTCTTTCAGATTTTGAGGTCTTGTTGAATCTTCTGTTGTTGACCTTATTTTTTTATATATGATCTTTATTGTTTTAGGTTTGATATTTAGGTCTATTATCCAACTTGAATTACTTTTTGTGTAAGGTGTGGGATATGTGTCTTGCTTCAATTTTTTTGCAGATGGATATCCAATTTTGTCACATCATTTGTTAAAGAAACTCTTTTTACCAATTTACAATCTTAAGGCCCTTATTGAACATCAACTGTTCATAAGAAGATGGTGACATCTCTGGGGTCTGAGCTCTGTTCCATTGCTCTCTATGTCTCTTTCTGTACCAGCACCAGGCTATTTTGACTACGTGGCAGTGTAATAGGTTTTAAGGTCAGGTAGTGTGAGGCTTCCCACTGTGTTCCTCTTCCTCCATAGTGCTTTGCTTATCTGGGGTTTCTTCCCTTTCCAGACTAAGTTGGCAAATGGTTTTTCCATTTCCTTTAAAAATGTTACTGGAATTTGTATTGGAATTGCATTGTATATATAGATTGCTTTGGGTAAAAACAGCTGTTTTTATAATGTTAAGTCTTCCTATCTGTGAGTAAGGTAGATTATTTACATATGTCTGTCTTGTTTTCTTGCAGTAAGGTTTTGTGGTTCTCAATATAGACCTCTTATCTGTCCAGTTAGATTTATTCCTATGTCTTTTATGTTCTTCGGGCTATAATAAATGGTATTGATTTGGTGATTTTTTCTTGAGTGATCTCTTAATTGTTATGGAGGAATCCTACTGATGTATTTATGTTATCTTATATCTTGATACTTTGCTGAACTATTCTATTAATACCAGTAGCTGACTTCTGGATTTCTTTTTAGGATTATCTGTGTATATAAACATAGCATCTGTAAATTGGGAGACTTCTACTTCTTCTTTGCCTATGCAGATGCCCTTTATATTCTTTGTCTTGTCTAACTCCTCTGGATAGAAATTCTAGTACAATGTTAAATAGAAGCGGTGAGAGCAGGCATCCTTGTCTAATTCCTGTTCTCAAGGGGAATTCTTTCAATCTCTCTACATTCAGGTTGACATAGGCAATTGGCTTTGTATAAAACCCAAAACCCAGTGCTGTCGATTTGTGTCTGACTCATAGTGACCCTAGAGGTCAGAGTAGAACCGTCCCATAGATTTGCCAAGGATACCCTGGCGGATTTGAACTGCCAGCTTTTTGGTTAGCAGATGTAGCACTTAATCCACTATGCCATCAGGTTTCCATAGATGCCCCTTATTGCACTGGCGAATTTCCCTTCTATGCCTATTTGGCTGAGAGTTTTTAGCATGAATAGGTGTTAGACTTTGTCCAATACCTTCTTACATCAATTGACAAAAATCAGATTATTCTCATCTTTTGTGTTATTTAAGTGGTTGATCACATTACTTGTTTTTCTGATGTTGAACCAGCCTTGCATCCCTGGTATGAATCCAACTTGGTCATGATGAATTATTGTCATTATTATCATTATTGATGTGTTGTTGAATTCTATTGGCAAGTATTTTGTTGAAGATTTTTGCATCTAGGTTCATGAGTGATATTGGTCTGTAGTTCTCCTTTTTTGTTGGATCTTTCCCTGTCTTTGGTATCAGGGTTATGCTAGCTTCATAGCATGATACTGGGAGTATTCCATCCCTTTCTATGCTGTGAAATAGTCTCAGTATGTTGGAATTAACTCTTCTCTAAAAGACAGGTAGAAGTCTCTGGTGAAGCCCTCTGGTCAGGACTTTTTTTGGTTGGTAGTTTTTTGACGACTTTTTCAGTCTCTTCCTTTGTGATGTGTTTATTAAGTTGTTCTATTTTCCTTGTGATAATTTTGGTAGGTGATATGAATGTAGGAATTTGCCTATTTTCTCTAGGTTTGGAAATCTGTTAGAGTACAGTCTTACATAGTGTTCTGTTATGATACTTTTGATTTCAGCTGGATCTGTTGTGACATCTCCAATCTCATTTCTTATTTGGGTTATTTTTTTCTCACCTGGTTTTCTTTTGTGAGTTTAGCCAATGGTTTACCAATTTGTTGATCTTTTCAAAGAAATAGCTTTTGGTTTTGCTAATATTTTCAATTGATCTTCTATTCTCTAAGTCATTTAGTTTTGCTCTCATCTTTATTGTCTGTTTTCTTCTAGTGCCCGAGGGTTTCATCTGTTGCTCTCATTCTACTTGCTCAAGGTGTAGGGTTAATACTTTGGTTTGGGTCCTTTCTTTGTTCAGATGTGTGCGTTAACACAGTTAAATTGACCTCTGAGCTCTGCTTTGGCTGTATCCAATAGGTTCTCGTAGGATTTTATCATTCTCATTTGATTTCATAAATTTCTTTATTTTATCCCTGATTTCTACTAAAATGCATGGCTTTCTGAGCCAGGTGTTGTTAAGTTTCCATGAGTTCCAGTTTCTGTCTATTTTTTTTTCTGCTACTGATTTTGATTTTGATGGCTTTATGCTACTAGTAGATGCTTTACAATAATTCAGTCATTTGCATTTTGATGAAATTTGTTTTATGTCCTAACACATGGTCTATTTTGGAGCATATTCCATATGTAGTGGAGAAGGCACAGTTATCTGTTGATGGATAAAAAGTTCTGCATATGTCGATGAGGTCTAGTTGATTGTCAATGAAGTCTGGTTGATTAATTGTCACAATAAGATCTTCTGTGTCTTTTCTGTACATTACTGAAAGTGGAGTGTTGAAGTCTTTAACTGTTATTGTGTAGTGATTTATCTCATGTTTCAACATAGTCAGTGTTTGATGTATTCAGACGCTCTGTTTTGGGGTGCATAATTAGTTAATATCATTAAGTCCTGCTTGTGTATTGAAACTTTCAGCAATAGTGACCATCCTTGTCCACAATGATGGATTTTACATTAAAAAGTATTTTATTTGAGATTAATGGTTTTGTTTTTCTAAGCAAAGCACTTCTTTCTGTATTTTAGCTTTGGTTTGGTTTCACAAAGTCTCTAAGCTTCTGTTTATCTGCAAATGTCTTAATTTCATGTTCATATTTGAGAGATCATTTTGCAGGATATATAATTCTTGTTGGGAAGGTCTTCTCTTTCTGGGCTTTGAATATGTCATCCCACTGCCTCCTTGTCAACATTGTTTCTGCTGAGAAGTCAGACCAAAACCTACAGGGCTTCCCTCTGAATTTTAGCTTTGCTTTGAGTCTCACTGTCTTTGAGAGCATCTGTTTATATTTCATTTTATTAAGCTTGATTGTAATGTGTCTTGATATCTTTCTTTTAGGGTCTACTTTTTATGATGCTTGATACACGTCTTGGTTATCTATGTTCTCTTCCTTCATAATTTCAGGGAAGTTTTCTGTCAGCAACTCAGCAACAATACTCTCTGTGTTTTAAGCTATCCTTCTATCTTCAGGAACTCCAATTAATTGTAGATTGTTCCTCTTAATAGAGTCCTATATGTTTCTTAATGTTTCTTCATTTTGTTATTTCTTTTCTCTGATTTCTCCTCTTAAATGCTGGTGTCAGTTGCTCTATCCTGAAAGTTCTTAAGTCTGCCTTTCATCTCTTCAATTCTGCTCTTTGGGCTTTGGATTGAATTATCTAATTCTGTCATTTTGTTACTGATCTGCTAGATTTCAGATCGTTGATGTCCTATCAGTTCAAATAGCTTGCTTAATTTTTTTATTTTGCTCTGTTGCATTTTGTTTATTGTCTAGGAGGGCTCTGTATATCAAACTCTTTTGTACTTGACCTCTGATAGTTTCAGAAAGGCTTCTTCATCTGGGAAGTTCTTTGGTTCTTTATCTTGGGAGTTTTCTGGAGCCCTGGTTGACTGTTGCTTTAAATGGTTATGAATGGTTTGTTGCCTTCGGGTCATGTAGAGGCTGTTTAATTTCTCTGGTGTTACCTCAACAGGAGTTGTGGCATAGTTCTGAGAAGGGAGTTGGTCACCAGCCATCTCTATACTCCAATGACTGGCCGAAGGGTTAAGAGCTCTGCCTTCTGGCTGGCAAAGATGTGTCTCTACTTATGAATTCAGTGGGGGTGCCAGCAACTGACCCTATTATGTGTGTCAATAAAGTTTGGAGGAGATGCTGCCAGGCTCATCCACAGTTACTTCTCCAGGCAGTCTTATTTTAAGAAACTGAGAGCTGACTGACAGCTGTCAAAATCAGTCAGGTTGTCAGGTTGGGCATATTCCACCTTCTGGTTGACAACAGAACATCTCTTTGGCTGTCCCTAGATGGTGTGGTGGAGTTCAATTAATGAGGGGTTATAGTCTTGTTGCCATCCTCAAGTGGGCCAATTTCATAAGATTACAGTGTCCCACACAGCCTGTCTGCTCAAAAAGTGCTTTCTGAATTGGCACTGCTTCTCAGTCTGGGAGTTAATCTCTTCAGAGGCCTCCACTTTGGTGACTCTGCTCTCAGCTGATCAAGACTCTGCCTCTCAGCTGATCAAGATGGTTTCCCAGCTGAGCTGCCTTCCCTGCTGTGAAACTACAGAATTTATGGTGCAGCTCAGAAAAGAGAAGCTGGAAGGCAGCTCAGAAAAGAGAGGATGCAGCTGGACTCTGAAAATGTGGCTATCCCATGTATTGTCTCTCTGCTGTGCTACAGACTATTTCCTTTAGTACTGCAATGCAGCATATTTGGTGGTTTGTGCCCATCCCCTGCCTCCCAGATAGCAAAGGCAGAATCATTGCCTGCAGTCTGCCTAAGTGGTGAGTCAGTAGGAGTAAGGCTCAGCATGTGGTGCCTCATCAGAGAGAAGTCGTTGCCCTTTTAGTGGCATGCAGTCCAATCTGACAACCCTATACCATAGCCTTGGGATTCCCGGGTGTCCAGAGTCCTCAGTTCAGTTATTTATTCAGAGCTTAGTTCTCAGAGGGAATTGAAGAGATATGTGCCTAGTCTGACATCTTGGCCTGCCCCTCCTACTTTCTAGATATAAGAAATCATTTTCTTTTCTCCTAAATTATTTAACTAACAAGTTTAGATATTGTATACCAAAACTAATCTTGAAAATAGAGAAGGAAAAGTCATTGTGGCCATATATTTCATATCCAAGTACACATCAGGCAAAAGACAAAAACTGGAGACTGATTCTCAGACCCCACTCTCCTGATTGGTAGAGGAGAACTTTAAGATGTTTAATGGCAAGAGACTTGGTGGCAGGGAGAAAATAATGAAAAATAAGCCCTACTTGTTGACTATAACTCTCTGAGATCCACCTTGAGGTAATTCAGTTGCACTTCAGTGAATGAGTACTGGTGAGTACTGATGCAACGCAGGCACTGACAAAAATGAGGCTGCTGTTATCTGGAGTGTCCTGAGCAGCTAAAACAGGATGCCCAGTGGGCTTCCCCTAGATAAAACCCTAGATATACAGGCCATCCTGGACTCTCTCAAAAGAGGTGTCTAAGGAAACTGACCACTGATGGGGCCCTGATACTTGCAAGCTCCTGGCCACACCACTGACATCTCCATGGAAAAACTAAGGTTTATACTCGGTGTGGAAGGTAAACACATTGAATTCATCTTAGACATGAAAGCCACCTTCTCTATCTCAAATTACCCAATGAGCCCACTCTTGAAGTGGGACTGTGCAAAGTTTACTCTTATGTCTGGTGAGTCCACAGTTGATAAAACATTCCTTTCTATATGTCTCTGAATATCCTATTTTGTTGTCAGCACAAAAGTTACTATGTAAACTGGGGACACATGTTTATTGTTCATTAATATATTAAAAAATAAAAATCGTGCAGAACATGTACCAAACATTCTCAGTCAAGTTTCATCAGAAGTTTGCGACATTACAGGTGAGAGAAAAATGAAGGAGACAGAGAAAAGGAGAGAGAAGAAATGGAAGAGAGAACAAAATGGAGAAGGGAAAAAGATAAGTGGGATAGGAAGGAAGAAAGAGAGAATAAGAAGGTGAAAGGTCAAGAGGAAGTAGACAGAGAAGAGAGGAAGATGGAAAAGTAGGTAGCTCCAGCCTTGGTTTCCAGAATAAACTTAAAAGTAAATATATTAATTAATTCTGCTACTAAGTCGGGTTTATAGGATCCTAGAAATAACTCACTTGGTACTACCCTCTGAAGTTTTGATCCTATCCTGTGACTCTACATAGTTTTTCTCAACTACTCAATTTACAGTAAGATTGAAGATAATTAAGATATATATCTTCCAGGTTTCAAAAGTTCCAAATGAAATGAATAATGTTCCATGTGTCCTAACTGATGACCAGTAATTGTCATCCTGACCATTACAGATGATTAACAATGTCAGCAAGAGATTTGTACTCAGATAGGCAGGCCTACATCTCTATTTAGCATGAAGCAGATACAGAAGTAGAGATCACCATCCATGTTCCCATAAAAATAATGAGTATGAAATCTCTCAGAGGGAGTTGAAGTAGACAAATCAGTCTATAAAAAAACATGATAAAGACCAGGACAATTACATTCACAGTAAACTAACCTAATAGATAAGCCAAAAAGCCACGTGCCGTCGAGTTGTATTACTGACAGTGGGGAACATAAAGGTTAATAATTGTAACAGTGTTGAATAAACTCTTTAATCTCTCAGGCTGATAGTAAATTGAGAAAAAATACAGTGAGTGAGACTGTGAGGTTTATGTCAGACCACCACCCAGGGACCTGTGACCACTGCGCAGATAACATCATAGTTCTTGAATGATCCACCCAACCCACCTTATGACCCCAGACCTTTCCCAGGGACTTGAGACCACCACCCAGAGAACACCACAGCTCCTTTATGATTTACCTCATGACTAATGACTTTCCCCCTTAGGCACCTGAATAACACCCGTTTTTTACCTCTAACCCTTCACCTTCTTCCCATAAAACCTTCTGGCTTGAGACGGGGTTACGATCGTCCCTTTAGGATGTTAATCCACCGTCTTCTCAGATTGCCAGCCATTTGAATAAAGTGCAATCTCTCCCTGTCTCTACATCTGGATTTCTGGCAACAGGTAGTCTAATCTGTGGCCAGGTTTTCCAGTAACAGTGGGGCTTAAAAGAAGCATCAGGGAGATTAGAAAGGTAGAAAAAGGGTAAGTGGAAAAAAGAAAGCAGCCAAGCATTTTCCTTTAAAAGGGAAATAAGTACAGCACAGGCACTAGGGGAAGTCATTCTAAATTCTGCAGGAGAGCAGTTTTCTGCTAACAGATTGCATTTCCAGATTTGTAGCACTTAGGAACATTGTCAGTCACAAACCTTCAATGAGATTCATGTGTAAGGTAGAAAACTGCATGCGATAAGCAACTGTCCTTTCTAACACACAAGCTCTGTAACACTCCTAAAGAAAATAACACCAAGAACTTTAACTGCCACTGTATTTTTTGATAAAAGATTATTATAAATAACCATACCCAGAAGACTTATTCTAAATCACTTGCAACTGTTAAATGTGGCTGCTTAAGGCAGACATCCATAAGTGTGAATTCCAGTTCCACAATGTAACACTGTATGATCCTGAGTAATTTATTTACTCTCTCTGTGATCTAATCTTCTCATCTATAAAACATTGATAATAAACATATACCTAATAGGTTGTAAAGATCAAGTATTTTCATGCCCACAGAATGTTTAACAAAGACCTTAGTACCTTATCTTTACTTAAATGTTAGTTATTATATGTTGTTATTTGCTGTTGATTTGGCTCTGACTTATGGCAACCCCATGTATGACAGAAAGAAATGGTGCCTGATCTTGTATTATCTTCATAGTCGTTGGAATGCTCAAGAACATTGTTGCTGCCACTGTGTACTTTGAGTGCTTTCTAGCCTAGTGGGTTTATCTTCTAACATTATGTCAGATAGTATTCTGTTGTGATCTATAAAGTTTTCATCAGCTAATTTTCAAAAATAGATCAGCAAGCCGTGCTTCTTTGTCTGTCTTGATTTAGAAGCTTCATTGAAACCAGTCTACAGTTGGTGACTCTGCTGGTATTTGAAATACTAAGGGCATAGCCCCCAGCATCATAGCAATATGCAAACCATCGAAGTAAGCAAAAATGAGTGATAGGTGATAGCATCTATCATTACTATATGAAAAATAATCTCATTAATTAATAAGTTAAATTTCATGAAAAATATTTTATTATAGAAGGTGAATATCCACTTCCATTGAGTGGAGTCCCACTCATAGTGACACTAAAGATTAGAGTAGAACTGCCCCACAGTGTTTCCAGAGACCACCTGGTGGATTTGAACGCTGACCTTTTTGTTAGCAGACATAGCACTTAACCTACTACACCACCAGGATTTCCATAGAATGTCTATATCTTAGTATAACAGAAATATTTTTACTTATTTAATAGATACAAGGGCATGACTAAAATGGTTTTAGGAGTATCTGATCTTACATACCCACCTACTCTCTGGCCTTTAGAGTTATAAGATATACTCTAGGATATCCCCCAAATTCAGATAACATTGTTTAAAAGAAAATACCAAACACCCAAACTCACTGCTCTCTAGTAGAGTCTGATTCATAGAAACCCTATAGGTCATACTAGAACTGCCATAGACAATTTTCAATGAGTGCATGGCAGATCTGAACTGCTGAGCGTTTTATTAGCAGCAATAGCACTTAATCACTATGTCACTGGGGTTTCATTGAAAGAGGGTAAATCTCCCCCCAAAAATCAAAGACAGCATTTCTTATACAAGCACACGTTAAGAGAACGGAATTATTGCTGAAATTAAACAAATAAAATGAAGATATTGCTTCAGTGGTTAGAAGAGTGAAACTGTTGATAAATACCATGGGGATTCAAGAATAAAAAGTGGGGAGGAATCTTTTTTTATTATTATTATGATTGAATGAAAATGTACATTGCTGTATAAATTTGCATGCTTACCTATATGAAGCTCCACTACTTTATCTCCCCGATGACAGCACACTCTTTCTATCTGCTCCATACACGTCCTATCCCCCAAAAGTCTCCTATCCCCTTGTCTCCACCCACTCCCCTTCCTCCAGTAAGAGGTCAGCAGGATGATATCCTATAGACGCATAAAACCATAAAGTGCCCACAAGATGTGGTCACTCTGCGTCACCAAGTCCAATCCATTGCTGTCCAAAGAGTTGACCTTCATTATGATTTATGGACAGAGGCAGCATCAGTGCCAGGGGCCGTGCTCCGAGGGGAACTCTGAAGCCTCTGGGCCATCAATTGTGGTCTTTTATTGGAGATCTCAGGGTGTACCCCTATTTATTCTTGTGTTGCCAGTGAGACTCAACTTTATGAACTCCATTGTGGGTGATCATTGGTGGTGGCTGGGCACCATCTGGTACTTCTGGTCATGAGTCATGGGTTCTCTTTCTCCCAAGTCATTTTGGATCTCAGTGATAAGCCGTTCCTGCTGAGTTGGGACCATTTGCTGTACCCTCAGATGGCAGCTCAGCAGCTTTTAAGAACTCAGATGCCACTCACCAATGTGGGGTGCATGGAGTCCTCATTAACAAAACTCTAGTTGTGCCACTTGGCCTCGATTTCACCTGAGAGCATAGCCCCCAGCCCCCTGCCCCAGCTAGTTTGTCCTTGCAATATTGGGTTAAGATGGAGGAGTACTCAAGTTGTGTTGAAGTCCAGTTAATATTGATCTTCCTTCTAATGTGTGCTGTCACCGACTTCACCCAACCAGATTTCTCACAACTATCTAATATAAACCATCCTGCCTTCGCCCTTGCTGCCTCTCCACCCTTGCAGCCATCCAAGATTCTTTTCTTCTACACATGAGTCTGTTTTTAAGTTCTTATCATAGGGGTCTCATACAATATTTGTTGTTTTCTTGCTGACTACTTTCAGTCAACATAATGTCCTCCTGTTGAAACCAGGTTATGAGATGTTTTCTGAAATCATTGTTGTTCTTTATCATTGCATAGGGTTCCATTGAGAATACATACCATAGTTTACCTATCCATTCCTCTGTGTTGAGCATCTGGGTTGATTCCATCCTTTCACTTTTGTGGACTGTGCTGTGATAAACATCTGTTCACATGTATCAGATGGTGTGAATGGCCTTGATTCTGTAGAATATATTCCAAGCAGTGGAATTCTGTGCCAAACGGTTTATCTATATCCAGTTTTTCAATGAAGGACCACATTGCTTTCCAAAGAGGTTGCACCATTTTGCAATCCCACCAACAGTGTAGGAGAGTTTCAATTTCTCCACAGCCACTCCAGCATTGGTTGTTTTGTGTTTTTTGGATCATGGTCAAAATTGTTGGGGTGAGATGATTTCTCACTGCAGTTTTGATTTGAATTTCTTTAACAGCTAATGATTGTGAGCATGTCTGCATCCATTTTTTAGCTGCCTGGATGTCCTCTCTAGACAAGTGTCTGTCCTTCTGCTTTGCCTGTCACTTAATTGGATTATTTACCTTTCTCTTATTGATATTTTGTAGTACCTTATAGATTATGGAGATGACACCTCAGTCTGACATATAGTTGCCAAATATATTTTGCCCATTCTGTAGGTAGCCTTCTAATTCTATTAATAAAGTCTTGGGATGAGCAAAAGTGTTTCATTATTAATAGTTTCCATTTATCTATTTTCTCTTCTGTTAATTGTGGTTTGTTTGACAGAATGTGAAGTCTATGTTGTGTATTAAAACTTCCATTGTTGTTTCTACTTTTTGTTGGATATGCTCTATTGTTTCAGATTCAATATTTAGCCCTTTTATCCAGTTCAAATTGATTTTTGTATAAAACGTAAGATATGGGTCTTGTTTCCATTTAGTGCAGATGGATATCCAATTTTGCCAGCACCATTTGTTGAAGATTTTTTTTTTACTGTAGTTTAATTTCTGAGGGCTTTTGTTGAATATCATCTGTTCATAGGCAGATGGTGTCATCTTTGAGGTCTCAATTCTGTTCCACTGATCTATCTGTCTCTTCTTGTACCACTACCAGGCTGTTTTGACTACTGTGGCAGTGTAATAGGTTCTAAAGTTGGATAGTGAGAGGTCTCCCAGTGTGTTCTTCTTCTTCAGTGTGCTTTGGTATCTGGAGCTTCTTCTCTTTCCAGACAAAGTTGATAATTTGTTTCTCCATCTTATTAAAAAATGTCACTGGACCATAACTTGTGGGTACCTTATGGTTCTACACATCTATGGGATATCATCCTGCTGACCTCTTACTGGAGAAAAGGGAGGAGGTGAAGAGGAGGGGTTAGGAGACTGTTGGGAGGATAGGACATATATGTAGCAGAAAGGAAGAGTGTGCTGTCGCTGGGCACGGAGAGCGGTGGGAGCTGCATATAAGTGTGCATGCAAATTTATATGGGAATGTACATTTTCATTCAATCATAATAAAAAAATTCCACTGTAACTTGTACTGGGATTGCATTATATAAGTAGATTGCTTTGAGTAAAATAGACATTTTCACAATGTTAAGTCTTCCTATCCTATCCATGAGCAGGGTAGGTTTTTCTGTTTATGTAAGTCTGTCTTAGTTTTTTGTACTAAGGATTTGTAGTTCTCTTTGTAAAGGTCTGTTATTTCTCTGGTTAAATTTACTCTTAGGTACTTTATCTTCTTGGGGGCTATGGTAAATGATGCTGACTTGGTGATTTTTTCTTTAATAATCTCATTAAGGTATAAAAGAATCCTATTGATTTACTTATGTTTATCTTGTATCCTGAGACTTTGCCGAACTCTTCTATCAGTTTGAGTAGTTTCCTTATGGATTCTTTGGGATTCTCTGCGTATACAATCATATCATATGCAAATAGGGAGACTTTTAGTTCTTCTTTGCCTTTGCAGATGCCCTTTACTCCTTAGTCTTGTCTAATTGCTCTGGCTAGAAGAACTTCTAGTAAAATGCTGAATCAGAGAGGTGAGAGTGGTCATCCTTGTCTAGTTCTTGTTCTCAAGGGAAACTGTTTCTGTCTCTCTCCATTCAAGATGACATAGGCAGTTGGTTTGGTATAAAAGGCCCTCATTGCATCGAGGAATTGGCCATCTATTCCTATTTTGCTGACTGTGTTTAGCATGATGGTGTTGGACTTTATCAAATGCCTTTTCTGCATCAATAGACAAGATCAGGTGATTCTTGTCTTTTGTAATATATAGTTGATCACATTAATTGTTTTTCTAATGTTGAACCAGCTTTGCATCTCTGGTATGAACCCAACTTGGTCATGATGGATTATTTTTTCAATATGTTGTTGTATTCTGTTGGCAAGAATTTTGTTGAGGATTTTTGCATCTAGATTCATGAGTGATATTGGTCTGTTGTTCTCCTTTTCAGTTGAGTCTTTCCCTAGCTTTGGTATCAGGGTTATGCTGGCTTGATAGAATAATTTGGGAGTATTCCATCTCTTTCTATACTGTGAAATAGTCTTAGTAGCATTAGAGATAACTCTTCTCTAAAAGCTTGGTAGAATTCTGTGGCGAAGCCATCTGGGCCCGTGCTTTTTTCAGCTGGCAGCGTTTTGATGACTTTATCAATCTCTTCCTTTGTGATGGGTTTATTAAGTTGCTCTGCTTCACCTTGGAATAATTTGGGTAGGTAATATGAATCAAGGAATTTGTCCATTTCCTCTAGGTTTCCAAATTTGTTAGAATACAGTCTTTCTTAGTATTCAGCTATGATATTTTTTATTTCTGTTGGATCTATTGTGGCAACTACCCTCTCATTTCTAATTTGGGTTATTTGTTTCCTTTCCTGTTTTTCTTTAGTAAGTTTAGCCAGTGGTTTGTCAATTTTGTTGGTCTTTTCAAAAAATCAGCTTTTGGTCTTTTCTATTTTTTCAGTTGTTCTTCTATTCTCTAATTCACTTAGCTCTGCTCTAATCTTTATGATCTGTTTTCTTCTGTTGCCTGAGGGGTTCCTCTGTTGTTCTCTCTCTACTTGTTAAAGCTGTAGGGTCAGTTCTTTGATTTGGTTTCTTTCTTCCTTCCAGATGTGTGTATTTATGGAGATAAACTGACCTCTGAGCACTTCTTTGGCTGTGTCCCATTGGTTCTGGTACAAAGTATCTTTGTTCTCTTTGGAATCCATAATTCTTTTCTTATTTCATCCTTGATTTCATCTATAACCCATGTTTTTTTGACCAAGGCGTTGTTCAGTTTCTATGAGTTCCACTTCTAGCTACGCTTTTTCTGCTATTGATTTCGACTTTCAGGACTTTATGCTCTGACAAAATGCTTTGCATTAATTCAGTAGTGTGGATTTTGTTGAGAATTGCTTTATGTCCTAACACATGGTCAATTCTGGAGAATGTTCCATGTGTACTGGAGAAGATGGTGCAGTCGTCCACTGATGAGTAGAAAGTTCTGTATATGTTGACGAGGTCTAGTTGGTTAATTGTGGCAATAAGGTCTTCTGTGTCTTTATTGATCTTTTTTCCTGACGATCTGTCCGATATTAAGAGTGGAGTGCTGAAGTCTCCTATTATTGTGGAGTGATCTATCTCCTTTTTGAGTATAGTCGTGAATTTAGGTGCTCTAATATTAAGTACATAAATATTTAATATTGTTAAGTCCTGTTTAAGTATTGAACCTTTCAGGAATAAATATTGTCCATCCTTGTCCACGATGGTGGATTTTACATTAAAATTGATTTTATCTGAGATTAGAATTGCCACCCCTGCTCTTCTTTGTTCATTGTTAGCTTGATATATATTCTTCCATCCTTTCATTTTCAGTTTGTTCCTATATTTAAGTCTAAGGTGAATTTCTTGTAGTCAACATATGGATTGGCTTTGTCTTTTGATCTAAGATGTCACTTTACTGGAGCATTCAGTCCATTCACATTCAGTATAATTATTGATAGGTATGTGCTCAGTGCTGCCACTGTGATATGTTTATTTTTGTGTTAATGTTTTCTCTGCTGTCCTTATGAATCAGTTGTGAGACATTCTTCTTTTTGAGTTGATTTTTCACTTTTTTCAGGGTTGGTTTTATGGTTGTTGAGACTCCTGTATTACATTTCTTAATATGGCATATTGCATCTTTATTGTGCTTTACCACTGCCCCTGTAATCCCACTTAATAAACTATGTATAAACCTAAATTTTAATTACTATCAGTCTTGTCAACTTCCTCTTCATCTGGAAGGACTATAAAGACTGTAGCACATCCCTCTTTTTAATATGATGACATCATAATTTTCATGATGTGATCACTGGATTGTTTCTTTCACTATTACAGCTTTGATTGAGTTTGGAGCCTTCCCTAACTGAGTAGGATTCTGGATGATATGTTCTTCTAAAACATATAGTTAGTGGTTTGGTTCTTCTAGGCCAAATCCAAGGGATTCTTTCAATATTTCTTGTGTTTTTACAAAGGGTCTGAGTTTCTGTTCATCTGTGAATGTCTTAATTTCATTTTCATATTTGAAAGTGGGTTTCACAGCATATACAATTCTTGGTTGGAAGTTTTTCTCCTTCAAGGCTTTGAATGTATCATGGAGCTGTCTCCACGCCAGCATCATTTCTGCTGAGAAATCTGATGAAAGCCTACAGGGTTTCCCTCTGAATGTTTGCTTTCAGTCTTGCTGCCTTTAAGAGTTTCTGCTTATGTTTCATTTTGTTAAGCTTGTTTATAATATGTCTCGGAGTCTTCCTTTTGAGATCCATATTAAGTGGCATTTGATATACATCCTGGAGATCTAAATTCTCTTCATTCATGATTACTGGGAAGTTCTCTGTCAGCAGTTCAGCAACAATACTCCCTGTGTTCTCAGATGTCTTGCCCTGTTCAGGGATGCCAGTTAATTGTAGGTTTTTCCTCTTTTTTTTTAAGAATCTTTTTTTTTAAGACTATATATATGATTCTTAATGCTTCTTTGCTTTTCTTGTTTCTTTTCTTATTTCTCCTCTTGGATGCTGGAGTCAGTAGCTCTGTCTTCCAAGATACAAAACCTTTTTTCCATTTGTTCCATTCTGTTTTCTCAGCCTGGAATTGAAGTTTCTGTCTTTGATTTTCTTCTTGGTCTATTGGATTTCAGAGTACTGGCATTCCATCAGATCGAACAGGTTGCTTAATTTTTCATTTTGCTCTCCTGCATTTTGCATCAGGTCTAGGAGGGCTCTCTATATAATCCTTTCATATTTACCATTCGATAATTTCAGAAACGTTTCTTCATCCAGAAAACTCTTTCATTTGGGGGCCTTCTGAAGCCATGGGTGAATTCTCAGTTACAGCTTTCTCCAGAGTCGTTGCTTTTGTGGCTTCACGTGAGTCAATAAAGGCTGGGAGAGATGCTGTGAGGATGGACCAGAGTTGTTTCCCTAGGCTGTCTTAATATGAAAGGTAAAAGGTATCTGACCACTTCCCAAGTCAGTCAGGTTTTCAGGTGTACAGGGCCGTCTTCCCAACTTGGAAAGTGATCACCTCTGTATCCAACCCCAGGTGTTATGAACTAGCTCAAAATGCAGCAAGGCCATTGCCCTGTTGGCATCTGCTGATAGACTGCAGCTGTAGGCGACTCTGTGTAAAATACTGTTTTTGTGCTGGCAAAGTGCTCTCTTGCGGGCAGGTGCTGTTTCTCAGCCAAGGAATTAGGTCTTGCTGAGGCCTCTGTAACCAAGACGGCATCTCGCACAAGCTGGCTTCCCACGGCCTCCGTACAAACTACAATATGGCAGAGGCAGAAAAAGAGGCCAAAGTTGTGAGATGCACAGAGTCCTAAGCCAGGCTCTCAAAATATGGCAATTTCACCTGCCTATCCCACCAGCAGAGCATCTGAGACTAGATGCTAGTCAAGACCCAGCTCCACTGGCCAGTCAAAACAGAGGAAAAAAAATAAAAATGGTGAGTTACCTTCAGTCTGTGAAAGCCAGGACTTGCCAGAAGCAGGAGTCAGCTAAAGAGAGGAGGTTGTCTGTTCAGTGGTATGCAGTCCAAATTAACAGCCCAATGCTATATCCTAGGGCTCACTATGTGACCAGAAGGTTCTGTTTAATTATCAGTTCAGGTCTTGGATTCCAGAGGGACTTAGGGAGACGTGAACTTAGTCTGCCATCTTCACTCCGCCCCACGAGGAACCTTTCATTTTACCAAATTTTACACTTCTTTGGAAAATGTACAATAGGTAAGACATAGAGTTAAATAAACAAAAACTCACAAACTCTAAGAATTCTAATAGCTCTATCTTAAAGCAATCAAGTGTAAAAGCTTGAAAATCCAAAGCATTGAGTCCAAAGAATTTTTCACAGTGATGTTTTTGTAATGATACATTAAAATTCTAAATTCCATTGATGCATCTGTCAACCTGTGGCTATTTCTGGGAAAAATAATGGCATATTGTTGAAGCAATAAGCAGAGTGTAGATATCTGTTCATTTTTTCCTTAAGCTGATAGAAGTGCTGTTAGAAAAACTGAATATAAAAATTGTGGAAACTATTTGGGAATACTGTGAAAAAAACAAGAAGAAAACAAGATCTGCAGGTGAGGAGGAAAAGTATTTCTTAGGCTATCTAGCCAGTCAAGTTTGAAGTTGAGAAGGCATTTCACTTTATTTCACTCACTATATATCTATTGATAATATGCAGTTTCAATGAAGAACTGGAACTGACATTTCAAGAGAAAAGAAAAAAATGAGCATAAACAGAAAGGAAAAGAAAATGAGATCACAGTAAGTACAATTCTATTGTTTACTATTTTCTTATAATAAACTTTTTTTTTTTTAAATTTTAGAGTAGTTCTATATTTGCATGACATTTACACTGGGCTTTTTTTCCCCCCAGAAGTAGATCACCAGTTCTTTATTTCTTTTGTATCCTAGTCTGAACCCTGTCTACGTGAGTAACACTGCCGTTATTTGAAATATTGGTGGCATAGTTCCCAGTATCACAATAACACACAAACCACTATAATAGGACAAAAAGACAAGTGCTGGATCTATAATCAATTCCTGCAGAAGCAGCACTTGTAAGTCAAAGCACTGTGCAAATCTGCTACAAAGGATGTGAACATCTTAAAAAAGCAAAGATGTGACTTTAAAGTGCAGCTGACTCGATCTATGGTATTTTCAATTACCTCATGCCAAGGATGGACAATAAATAAAGAAGAATAAAGAAAAATTTATGCCTTGGAAATATGGTTTTGGAAAAGAATATAAAATATATATTGATTGTTGGAAGAAGGACAAGTCTGTCTTGAAAGTAGCACAGACCAAACACTCCTTAGAAGTGAGACTGGTGAGACTTTGTCTCATTTACTTTGAACATATCAGGGAAGACTAATCCCTGGAGAAGGACATTACACTAGGTAGAGAGTCAGAGAAAAAGAGGAAGACTCTTAGTGAGAAGTATTGACATAGTGCTTGCAACAATCACCTCAAATATAGCAAAGATTGTGAGGATTATTTAGGACTGGGCAGTGTTTCATTCTGTTCTATATAGTGTTTCTATCAGTCAAAACTATGTTGACAGCACTCAACCAAAACAACATGTATGATGTCAGAAAAGCTACTTCTTAAAACTTAGCTATATATTGCAAATATTTCCCTGTGTCATATAGGAGTCTATTATTTGTTAAATATTTCTAATTAATCCTTAGGAAAAATAAAACTAAATGTTAATTACACATATCTAAGAAAAATAAAAACCAATAAATTTACATTTCCAAAACACATGATTTCACTTTCACAAAACTAGCATGAGATATCCTATAATGAATGAAGTAATGATTATCTCTCCTAGTTAATATTTCAAAATTACAAACTTGGAACTATACAATAATCTCTTTTTTTCACCAGCCCCAGACTCAATTACCAAGGTAACTTACACTTTTTGTGTGTGTCTTTTTCTGGTTGTGGTATCAAGTTATGCTGGCTTTAAAGAATGAATTTGGGAGTATTCCATGCTTGTCTGTGCTCTGAAGAACCTTTGATAATAGTGGTAGTAACTGTTCTCTAAAAGTTTGATAGAATTCTCTAGTGAAGCATCAGGTCCAGGACTCCCTGTGACTGGGAGTTCTTTTCAATTACCTTTTAAATCTCTTTTACTGATGTGTTTAGCTGTTCTACTTATGTTTGGGTTAGTGTAGGTAGGTAGCATGTTTCTAGAAATTTGTCCATTTCTTCTAGGTTTCCAGATTTATCTGAGTACAGTTTTTTTGTTTTTTTTTTTATAGCACACTATTATGATTCTTTTTAATTTCAGTTTGGTCTGTAGTGATATCTCCCATCTTGTTTCTTATTTGGGTTACTAGCTTTCTCTCCTGTTTTTGTTTTGTCAGTTTGGCCAATGGCTTATCAATTTTCTTGATCTTTTCAAAGAACAAGCTTTTGGACTTGGTAACTCTTCCAATCATTTTTCTATTCTCCAGTTCATTTAGTTCTACCTTAATGTTTATTATTTGCTTTGTTCTGGTGACTGAGGGGTTCCTTTGCTGCTCTCCTTCTACTTGTTCAAGCTGTAGGGTTAATTCTTTTGCTTTGGTCCTTACTTGTTTTTGGATGTGTTCATTTATTGAAATAAACTGAACTCTGAGCAATGCTTTTGCTGTGTCCCAGAGGTTCTGGTAGAATTTGTTTTCATTCTCGTTCGATTCTATGACTTTCTTTACTCCATCCTAGGTTTCTTCTATAACCCGGTAGTATTTGAGCAAGGTATTTTTTTAAGTTTCCATGTGTTTGATATTTTTATTTCTTACTTTTTCTGTTACTGATTTCTACTTTTATGGTTTTATCATTTGAAAAGATGCTTTGTAATTGTGTCAATACTTTGAGCTTTGGTAAGAACTGCTTTGTGGTCAAATAGGTGGTTAACTCTGGAAAATATTCTATGTGCATTGGTAAAGAAACTGTACTTGGCTGATGTTGGGTGGAGTGTTCTGCATGTATCTATGAGGTCACTTTGGTTGTTTGTAGCATTAAAACCTTCTGAGCCTTTATTGAGTTTTTCTCTAGATGTTCTGTCTTTCATTGAAAGCAGTGCGTTGAAGCCACCAACTATTATTGTAGAGCTGTCTCTGTTTTCAGTGGAGTTAGTATTTGTTTTATGTAATTCAGATTCCTGTAGTTGGGTACATAGATATTTAACATACTTATGTTCTTCTGGAGTAGTGAACCTTTAATCATAACCAGTGTGGTTGTTTTAAAGTCTATTTATCAGAAATTAATACTGCCACTTATATTCTTCTTTGAATGCTGGTAGATTGATGTATTTTTTCCTATCTTTTCCGTTTTAGTTTGTTCACGTCTCTAAGTCTAACATGTGTCTCCTGTAGGCAGTATAGAGATGGGTCATGTTTTTTAATCTCATCTGCTGCTGTCTGTCTCTTCATTGGTGCATTTAATTTCTTCATGTTCAGTGTGATTATTGACAGGTGTGAGTTTAATGTTGTCATTTCTATGCCTTCTTTTTGTTGACAATTCCTTTGCTCCATTTAATTTTCTGTGCTGTCTTTTTGTCTTCCTCTTTTCGTCATCTTTTTCAGTGTTTGTGGTTTTCTATTTGTTGAGACTTCATGTTTTTATTTTTTATTTTAATGCATAGGAGTGGTAATTTCCTTCGTGTTTACCTTAATATTTACTTGTATTTTTCTGAATTTAAACAAGTCTGCAGTTTCTTTATATCACATGAAAAATCTATGATTACATTTTCTTTTAAGTCTCCCGTTTTTTTTGCTACAGTGTTTACATAATGATGCCTCTGTTTCCCTATTTTGAGTGTTTTACCTCTGCTTTATTTTTGTGATTGTCCTATTTGTGTTGGTATCCAGTTGCTCTGCTTTGGGTCCTAGTCTTGGGTTGTTAGCTGGTATTACTAATTTTCTAACAAAAGGACTCCATTTCATATTTCTGGTGATTTTTGCTTGGTTTTTGCAAGTTTTCTAAATTTCTGTTTATCTGAAAATGCCCTAATTTCTCTATCATATTTGATAGACAGTTCTGCTCTATTCATAGTTCTTTGCTCGTTAATTTTTTTCAAGGCTTTGTATATGAGATCTTATTGCCTTCTTGTCGGCATGATTTCTGCTGAGTAGAGCAATCTTAATCTTATTGACTCCCTTTTGTAGGTTATTTTTTGTTTATTTGTAGTCATTTTTAAAATTGTCTCATCTTTGATTTTGGCAAGTTTGATTATAATGTGTCTTGATGTATTTCCTTTGGAATCTACCTTGTGTGGACTTCAATGAGTTCATGTTTCATGATATCAGGGAATTTTTCTGTTAACAAATATTTGACAATTTTCTCTGTATTTTCTGTTATTCCTCCCCCCAACACTGCTTCTGTTCTGACACTCCAATCACTTGTAGATTATCGCTTTTCATAGAGTCCCAAATAATTCTTAGTATTTCTTGATTTTTTAAAATTCCTTTGCTGATTTTTTCTCAAATATGTTTGTATCACATGCAGTGCCTTAAATCTCACTGATTCAGCTTTCCATTGCCTCTACTCTGTTCCTTTGATTTTCTGTTGAATTGTCTAATTCTGTAATTTTATGATTAATGTTCTGAATTTCTAACTCTTGTCACTGTAAGCTCTCTTTCAGCCTGTTTCTCTTTGTTATTATGCTCTGCTACATTTTGATCTCTTGTAGAGTTTTAAATATTAATCTTCTATGCTCTACCTCTGACTCCAGAAAATTTACTTCTTCTGGAAAATTTATTGATTCTTCATATTATGATCCCCACCAGAGCAGTCAGTGGTGGTAGTAGGGCACTATCTAGTTGTGCTTACTCTGTCTAGTTCCTTCCATCTTCTTTTGATGCTTCCTGCATCATTCAATGTTTTCGCTATAGACTCCTTCAGTATTGCAACTCCAGGATTCAATTTTTACTTTAGTTCTTTCTGTTTCAGAAATGCTAAACAAGTTCTACCTATCTGGTATTCTAACTCTGGGTTTTTGCACACTGAATTATTATGCTTTACTTCATCTTCTCAAGTAGCTGTTTGTGTCTTCTGTTGAGTTCTATAAGGTCACTAAAATTTGATGACAATTTTTTTTTAAATTAACCTTTTCATTATTTCTTCCACTGGCTTTAGCTGCTCCTCATGCAAAATCAAGTTTCAGAGCTTTTTTCAACATTCCTTTTTGTTATTTTCTTTGATTTCTTGCCTTTTTAATGATCTTTTGCTTTCTTCATGTATGATGTTTTGACGTTATTCCACAAGTCATTTGGTCTTTGGTCATTGTTGCTCAGTGTGTCAAATCTATTCCAGTGATGATCTCTAAATTCAGATAGCATATATTTAATACCATACTTTGGCTCTTATGAACATGCTCTAATTTTTTTTCAGCTTCAACTTGAATTTGCATATGAACAACTGATAGTCTGTTTCATCCTTGGCTCTTTGCCTTGTTCTTAGATAATATTGAGGTTCTCTATCATTTCTTCCCACAGACATAGTCTATTTGACCCCTGTGTATTTTATTTGGGGTGTTCCTTGTGTATATGTACAGTTTATGTTGTTGAAAAGAGATATTTTCAATGAAGAACTCAGTGATCTTGAAAAATTCTATCACATGATCCCCAACATTATTTCTATCACCAGTCTATATGTTCCAACTTTTGTTATTTGTTTATTTGCTTCCAACTTTTAAATTCCAATCACTAGTAATTATCAACACATTCTGATTTCTTGCTTGATCAGTTTCAGACTTACAAAGTTAGTAAAAATATCTTTGATTTTTTTATTTGTGGCTTTAAGAGTCTGGTGCCTTAATTTGAATAACAGTCATATTTTTTAACTGGTCTTCTTTATAGGCATATTGATATTGCTCTATTATTAACAGCATTTTACATCAGGATATATCTTGAAATGTTCTTTTTGACAATGAATACAAGCCACCCCTCTTCAATTTGTCATTCCCAGCATGGTAGATCATATTACTGTCTGATTCAAAATGGACAGTACCAGTCCATTTCAGCTCCCTAAAGCTTAGAATGTTGATCTTTATTTCATTTTTATAACTTCTAGTTTCATGTGTCATGCATTTCACGTTCCAATTATTAATGGACATTTTCTACTATTTCTTTTCATTTTTAGTTGTGCCACATTAGCAAATGAAATTCTTCACAGCTTGACTTCATCCACTTCATGAGAGTCAGCACTCCTTTGAGGAGGCAGCTCTTCAACAGTATTTTGATTGTCTTCCAGCCTGAGTGGCTCATTTTCTGGCTCTATATCAGACAATGTTCTCCTATTCACAAAGTTTTTACTGGCCAATTTTTTTCAGATGATGATCCCCTAATTCCCTTTTCCTAGTTTGTCTTAGTCTGGAAGCTCCACTGGATCCTGTTCACCAAAAGTAACCCTTCCAATTACTGAAAAATGGATATTTTGCTACCTGCATTTAGTTGACAGTCAGTCATTTCAGGATATGGCATATGATCAGGAGCCAATAGTATTGAAGGAAAAGGTCCAAATTACACTAAAGCCATTGGTAAAAAACAAGACTCCAGGGATTGGCTAAATACCAATAGTTTCAATAAATGGATGCAGCCTTGAAGATGCTCACTGTTTCATGCTAAGAAATTTAGAAGATAGCTTCAGGGCCAACAGACTGGAAGAGATACATATTAGTGCCTGCCATAGATTGATTTGTGTCCCACAAAAGTGTGCATTCAATTGGCTAGACCATGATTCCCAGTATTGTGTTACTCTCATCTGAGGTGAATTCCTTATGCATTGTTAATCCTGCCTCTGTAACTGGAATAAGGCAGGATTAGAGGTCATTATGTTAATGAGGAGGGACTCAATCTACAAGATTAGGCTGTGTCTTAAGTAAATATATTTTAAAATATAAAAGACGGAAGCAAGCAGACAGATATGAAGATCTCATACCACCAAGAAGCGCTGGGAACATAGCAACATGGCTTTTTGTTTGTACTGGGGATCCCAGTGTAAATAAGTCCCTCAACTAGGGAAAGATTGATGATGATAAAACATTTCCCCAGAGTTGACACAGAGAGAAAGCCTTCCCCTGGAGTGAGCATCTTGAATTTAGATGTGTAATCTTCTAGACTGTGAGAGAATAAATTTCTCTTTATTAAAGCCATCCACTTGTGGTATTTACACTAGAAACACTAGAATGCTAAGGCTGTGATCATTCTAAGAAAAATAGTCAAGCAGAATTACTAAATTATCAAACAATGTAATTAATGATCTACTACTTGCCTGTGGGTTTGTCTTACTGTGGTGACTTGTGAATTGCTATGATGCTGGTAGCTATGTCACCAGTATTTCAGATATTACCAGGGTTACCCATAGAATGGACAGAGTCAAGCTCTCAAGACCTTTATTTGCTGATGTGGAAGAATTGTATTTGTGAGTTTGTGTTACTGTGGTGTCTTATGGGTTTATCCTAATCAGTAAAGAACGTCAGCTTTAAGGATTGTACTCTTTTAAAGAACTATAGGAGATCAAGCTGACAGTGCAACTAGAAAGGTAAGATAGGATGCTTATGGGACAGTAAGTTTATGTTAATAGGAGAACAGTTCAGAAAAGGTGAATGAGAATGATTGCACAACTTGAAGAATCTAGTCAATATTACGGAATTGTACATGTTGCATTGGATGGGTGCATGTTTTGTAGTATATATTTTTAATAATAATAACAAATACACCCTGGGAGAAAAGAAGAAAAAGTTTATAGTGACTGATATTGCAAAATCATCAACATTTTAAGAAAGTTCTAAATACTGAAGACAAAAATTGACACAACAAAAGAGAGAAAAAGAAATTTGGGGAAAATAGACTGTGAATTTCAGGGGCAGTGGGGAGGGAGATACTGAAAACTAATTATAAAATGACACTGCTGGTATTTAAAATATCAATGCAAAATTTCCAATATCAAAGCAACCCACAAGCCACCATGTTACCACAACACAAAAGATGTGATTGTGCCTCATAAGCAAATAATGATTCTGAAAGTTTGACTCCATCCACACTGTGGGTGATCCTGGTGATATTTGAAATACTGGTGACATAGCTTGTTTGGTTTGGATCCCTAGCGGTAGAGTGGTTATAATCTTGGCTGCTAACCAAAAGACTGGATTATAAATCCAACAGACAGTTCTAATGTGTCCTATATAGTAGCTATGAGGTGGAATGGACCTCATTGCATTTTTTTTAATTGCTTCACTCAAAGAATACTCTGGGACTTTTTTTTTTACTGTATAATGTTAATTTATTTCTGACAGAATTTCTGTTTGTGTGTGTGTTTTACACTTCTTTTTTTCATTGTGTTTTAAGTGAAAGTTGACAATTTTAGTGTTTCTTGTACAAAAAAAACTTGCACACTTTGTTATGTGATCCTAGTACCTTTCCCCACACTGTGACAGCACATTCCTCCTTTCCACCCTGTACTTTTAAGTACTACTTTCAGTGAAAGATTTAAAGATTATTTGGAGCAATATGTTCAGGGTTTACCTATCTTCAATGGATCCAGAAAAATCCAGATTCCATGTGAATTTGAAATTCTGTTCTGCATTTTCCCCTCTAGATCACTATTCTTCTATAGAATCTTTCACGAAAACATTAAGTAACAGTAACCAGGCACTATTCAGTTCGGCTTTGTGGCAAAGTAGACAGCTGTCCATGGAGATGATTAGTCATGCATTCCACGTTCTCCTTCCATTTCTGAGTCTTCTTCTTCTTCTGTTGCTCAAGGTGAATAAAGACCAATTGTTGTAACTTGGGTGGCTGCATGCAAGTTTTTAATATCCTAGGCACTATGCAACAAACTATAAAGTAAAAGAAAAGCACTAATAATATTAGGCCAATTAACTGTGATAGTACATGAAACCATGACCATAAACTTATAAATCAATTATTTAAGAGTGGTCACTGAAACTGCATTGACAGTTTGGGCTACAGGATGTGTGGTTTGTCCAACTTGAGCTCTATTGTGGGGTTAATTGTGGCAACCAGTTCACAATGAAAGAACACAAATGCATTATTTGCAGTTGATTTCTCTTGGGTCAATTTCATTAAAGAATAGACAACCTCAGATCATCATGATAAAACTTTGGCTACCACTGGGCTTGGAACTGATCGAAAGTTGAACACAAACCAAACCTGTTGTTGGCTAGTCAATTCTGACTCACAGCAGCCCCGGGTACTACATAGTAGAAGTGCTCTGTAGGGTTTTCTTAGCTATAATCTTTATGGCAGCAGATCACCAGGCCTTTCTTTTGTGGTGCCTATGGGTGCATTCAGTTTGCTAACTTTTTGGTCAGTTGTCAGTGAAAATTGTGCCACCTAGAGATCTGGAAGAAGGGTAGAGGACAGAAACTTTTCTGTTCGGAGTGTAGGTCTCAGTATACTTTAGTGGAACCTCCTTTATGACCTCTAGTGTATCTGGGGTCCCAGTCCTCAAGCTTGTGTTCAATACAAATTCAATTTCTGTTTCTGACTCTACCTCTTCTCCAGTTCTCTTTTTCAAAACTACCAGTATTTTCTATCCTGTGCCTATGGAGTTTTGGAGTTGTGAATGTTTTCTGAATGTTGTGTCTGCCTTCAGTTGTCTTCATCCATTCTAGGTCAGTTTCTACCCATCAATCTGCTTTTCATTTTCTCAAAATTTACTAACATTTCTTAACTACTGTCTTCTGTTCTTCTACTCTCTTTTCCTTATTTTTATTCTTTAAAAATTCCTCTGTTGTCATATACAAGAAAAGTAAAAAAAATCTCACTTTATTCCATATCTCTGCATTGATTTATTTAATATTACAAAATTAGCACCTGAGAAGGTCTTAAATTTGTCTTTTGAACAATAATGTCGAAAGAATCAGATATGCTTTTTGCTATGGCATTTTTACATCCCAAACCAGAAACTCAAATGTTTGTAAGCTTGTTTAGCATATAGATCATTAGTTCAACTGAGTAGAGATATGTTAATTTCTAGCATAGTTTTTAGCAGCTATTTTAGGAAACCCACCAGGCACTTCTCGGAACCTCTGTGGGGCAGTTCTACTCTGTGTATAGTGTAGCTCTGAGTCAGAATTGACTCTACAGCAGTGGGATTGGTTAGTGTCTCCCAGAAACCAAATTAAATATTTCCATTGAGCTGACTCCAACTTGTAGTGACCCTATAGGACAGAGTATAATAGCCCCATAGGGTTTTCAAGGAGTCACCTACTATTTCTCTCTGTTTCTGTCATCTCTTCATTGAATACTCTTGGTTGTGGCTGACACTGATGGCTCTTGTTGCTTGGGTCTGGCAACCTGGCTCTGCTGGCTCTTTCTACTACGCATCTCCTCTTTTACTGTATACTGTGGTGGACATGAAACTTTTCTGAGAAGCATTCTTTAGCAGCAACAAGTCATTCCTTCTTTGATTGCTGATATTTTAAACAGTTTTCTTCAGGATTTCTTTTCTTATAATGCACCCCTCTCTCCTGGGGACTCAGCTACAGTCCCACAACATAATGAGTGCCTTGAAAGAAAAATCTAATCTGAAGAAATTTTGACAGATCTCAGTATCACTTCACCATTTTTGTGATTAGTTTTCTTACATAATTGTTCCTCATAAGTGTGTGCAGAAAGATGTGCATGTTTTTAAAACAAAGTAATTGAACACATTATTTGGAGAAAACAATTTTGTTAGTAGCTGTCCAGTTGACTCCTACTCATGGCACCCTATGTACTTCAGGGAAAAATTCTGCTTGGTTCTATCCCATATTCGTGATCTTTGTCATGCTTGAGTTCATTGTTATACCACTTTGTGTCTTGAGGGCCTTTTAATTTAGAGAGCTTCTCTTCTAGGACTATATCAGACAGCATTCCATTGTGACGCAAAGGATTTGATTGGCTCATCTTTAGACTCAGTTTGCCAAGCCTTTCTTCTTAGGCTTGGTCCAGAAGATTCACTGAAAACAACAACAACTAAACAAACCTGTCTGCCACGGATCACCCTACTGCTATTTGAAATACAGATGGGCTAGCTTATGTCATCATTGGAGTCCATAAGTTACCACAGTATGACAAACCCACACATGGATGGTGGAGGAGAAGGCATTGCCAAACCCCCTGCTGTCATGTTGATTCTGACTTGTTGCAACCCTACAGACTGAGTAGAACTGTCCCATAGATTTTCCAAGGAGCTTCTGGCAGATTTGAGCTGCTGACCTTCTGATTAGCAGCTGTTAACACTTAACCACTATGCCACCAGGATTTCTGGAGAAGACATTAGGAGTAATCTATTTCAACTCTTCATTTTTTAAATAAGTAAAAACAAAGACCACAGAGATTTAGAAACTTTACCACTATCAGCTAACTGTAACAAAAACTTAAACTTAGTCTTCAGACTTCCATTCTCATATGCATTCTTTTACTTACCTTTCAGTTTGATTAATATCATTGTTTTGAAATTAAGTGAGGTAGGAGAACATTTGTATAACACACAACTCCTCTCCCCATTCTGACATCTTGACTGCAAAGTGACTGAGCAGAGACTCTGCCCAAACATATCTGATGAATGTCTCTTTCCTCCAAGTAAGATATGGTCTAGCATGCCCGGTGCTTGTGTACCCGTACCCTTCAGTTTTACTGCTCTAGGTGGAAACTTGGAAACTTACAAAATAGGATCTTAGAAGTGTCTAAGTTATCCAGCCTAGTCCAAGAAGTAAGCTAACAAGCAAGAACTTATTGAAAATCAGTATCAGGAAACAATAAAACCATGACTCTTAAATAGTCACCTGTGCCACCTGCATTCATTACCTCATTGGGAGACATACATATTCTAGAAGAGAAGGGCCACCAAAGAGTGTTCATGAAAAGCTAAGAATGTAAATAAGATAAGCTCTGGATATGCTATTTCTTTTCAAAATCAGAGATAGCATAAACAGTATTTCTGAACTTTTTGTCTCTGTCCTTATGCTTCTCAAAATAGCTGGCAGTATAAAAGTTAAATTATTTATATACTTCTTTCTTTAGAGTTAGTTTTGCAAAATAAATAAATAAATAATAAAAAATAAAAGCAATTCACTATAGTTAGAATTCTTAAGGAAGCCATGGCCACTTAAGGAAAGTACCTATCAATTAAAGATCAGAAACTTATTTCCAAATTCTGAACAGTGCAATTTTTAGCAGTTAGCTAAAATACGATGTGTAACTCAGTGACATTTATAATTTTTTTGAATGCTTTGTCTGACAAAATCCCATCCTAAATATGTTCCTTGGTGACTCATAAAACCTGGTAGGCTTTTCCAATATGTAAATTAATGCCTTATGTTTAGATGGTATGTATAGCCCTTTGTTATTTTAATGGAAATTTTTAAATTAATTCAATGATATTTTACAACAGACAAAAATGCAATCTATCAGCATTTTTCTTTACTTTTTCATCAAAATGAAGAAATCTTGCTTTCCACTGCATGAATATGCCATTGTAACTCACAAAATTTATCTACTTATTCTGAAAAATTAATTCTTTATAATTAAAATTACAAAAATATTTTAGGGTTTGGTTCAAAATCATGAATTCATAATTGTTATTTGCAGTTTGAGCTGCATAATCTGTTCTACTAATGAGATCAGAAAAATAAAAAGAAGGCTTTTTGTTGGGACAGATACATTACATAACTGAACTCAGAAATTTTCTTTTAGATGTAAACATCTGGTATTATCCATCCCATGTATTCTCTGAGGGAAGTTGGTGGGATGTAAAATGAAAAATTTCTAGTAATGACAATGAATACAGTAGGTCATTAAAAACAATCACACAAACAAAAGCCATGTTGTTAGAACTTTCCAAGTCATATCTTAATGTGGACGTCCAAATTAATCATTGATCTGGGATCAAGAATGTGGTATATCAGCATGTTTCTTCAAAACCATTTGCATCCTCTGATCTTGTTTTACCTTTTCTGCCCAGGTAAGCCCTTTCTTAAATAATTAATAGCTCACTCCTGTTGAGATATCAGTTATTTGCTTAGATAATAATAAGCAGTGAGGACAGTAAAATATTTGGGAAAGTGAAATACTGAATAAGAATATTACATGAGAATATTACTGTTGATAGTTTCAAAGATAGTAGGGTTAAAACTTGCACAAAATAAAAGTTTGTTGTGAAGGACAATATGTATTTTTCAATACAATTTCAAATTCCTTTCCTTTGAAACAGAATGAGCACCATGAGAAGTGGCATTACTGGAACACTGTTCTAATTTTTCTGCGATGAGAATCTGTTTCATGAAAGCTCCACTGCAGTGTATGGAAGCATGCTGCCTACTTCTGAAGAGCAAATTGAAAACAAAATTCCATCTGACAGCATGTGGCTATAAAAGAGATTGCACTTTTTTATATATCCCCTGGATAATGTGTTTCAGATCACTTTATACTTTTGAAAAAATACTAAAGTTAAAAGTGTCTTTGCTTACATGGCTATATTTAAAATTTACATAAGAAGCTTCACAGCAGAGTGCTGTAAGACTGCTATACTCTGCTTAAAAATCTGTCCTACAACACTTTTTTCTTGGCATAATTACAGAAAACTTAAAATAGTTATATTTTACACCATGTTCACCACACAGTATCCATATGATGATCTCAAATAAGATTTTGAGACGAAAAAGACTTGTGCTGAATATTAACAAATCTTGATTAGTTTTTCTGCGTATTCATAATGGAGAATCTTTAATATGGCAACTTGTGAAAAGGGGGCTTCCAACGGATGCTGGAAGTTGCCTCGCTGAGGTATAAAATTGCATAATAATCCCATGTAAATATGTCCAAGTTCTCTCCAAATAGCAGTTCAGAGGCTGCCGAGTGGTATACGTGGAAACCAAATAAATTAGAACCTTGAGAAGCAAAAGTCTTAGAGAGTTTTTCATTTAGTTTCATTGAATATAAACTGTTAAACATAATTTATTTTCCATTCCCTCCTGTGGGGACTGATACAGAAGGTTTCACAAATGTTATTCAATCAATGCTGTTAGACATTTTTACCCAATACACTGAGTCATTCCTTTCTGAATAGTCATGTCTTTCCATGACTACCCCTTTCGAAGTCATGTCTTAAGGTGTCATTCCTTCCAAATAGTTGATTATGTCACATCACTACACCCAACAGAAGCTCCCCAGAGTTTTCTTTCTTTCAGTATGGTTGATATCTGTAATGAAATCACTGGACTGGTAGCTGAAATCCAGGTTTAGGGGTCCACTCAAACTCACTAGACTGGAATATCTGACTGAGGTCAGTCCTTGGAATCTACATTTTTGCAAACAATCAGAGAAAAATCCTTGTAAAATATAATGACTACTCCACCTAGTGTTAAGCTACCCTGCCTCAAGATGCAACTCCTCTAAACTTCTCTCTTTCTCTCTGTTTCTTTTTCTCTAATACATATACGCAAACATGCACATTCTACATACAGTCTTCATATGCTCTATTACTGGTCCCTGCTACTTTATGATATCATATGGACACATTTTATTTTGTAGAAACTTTGAGACACTTACAAAGATTTAGAAATCTTTTGTATTTATGATAGTAATTGGTAATAACTAATAGAAAACTGAAAAGAATATAGCAAATTACTATTACTGAGTATTTCTGTGACTTTCATTTTGTCCTGAATAATACTCACTATTTTTTCTAAAAAAAAAAAATCAACAGATCATTTAAAAATATAATAGTGATAGCAATCTATGATAGCTGTAACACTAGAGCAATGTTTCCCTCGTGAATAAAATAAACAGTTATTCAGCAATGCAATAAACTCTGGTTGCCACATGGGAAAAATTACAGCATTAGGAAAAAATCAAGGAAACTCACCACTTCTTCATGTCTACATTTTCTCACATTAATTCCATTTATCTGTGATTCAAAGAAAAGCATAGTTTCATGTGGTGTATTGTAAACAGATTTTATGTTTCACTGTGCATAGAAAATGATAAAAAATATATACCTGCAGAATTGCATCCCCAATAAAGAGTAATCCTGAAAGTTCCGCTATGAATGAAAAAGCGCAATTAATTATGAAAGTTATTATTTTTCATACAATTACATTTTTTAAATCAAATGCAGGCAAAGTATACAAAAGAAGCAAAAATTTGAATTTTTGTATATAGTTAGCATTGTAAAAGTTCCAACAGGAATGAAAATTCAAAAACAATCTTACAACTCAGTTCATGTCAAACTTGGACACTCATTTGACTTTAGCTTTACCATTTCAGAGACTTCAGCTGCTAAAAACTGGTTCACTCTTTTTAATGAATGGCTAAATGATCTCATGATTTTACAGCTCTGAAAAGGACTCTACAAACGTTTAATACCTAGACATTCAAACCATCAGCAGTAGTTTTAGCTCCAAATTTAATTTTAATCATTGGATTACTTTGTTGATTTCAATCTATGACACTGTTGTTTTGTGTCTTCATTGCTTTTCCTGGGTCAGATTTTGTATAAAGGTTTAACTCTGTTAAACTGGAGAGGACTAAAAAGGAAAATTCATAATTGTTGGTACTGGAGGTGAGTTGTGTCACTAGTTTAATGTTGGTCTAATGAAGCATGAGGATGGTTGTCCAACCCTTAATTCAAAGAGTAATGTGCTTTATGTTGTTTTTTCCTTGCTGTGCTTTCAGAAATAAGTTCACCAATGGAGTGATAAAGAGCATAGACCCTAGAGTCACATTAGGACAATTACTGCCCAGCCATGTACGACTGAAACAAGCCCATTATAAACTAGTTTGTGTTTCTCAAAAATTATCTAATTCTTCAAGAAATCTGATTTATGAAATAGGGCTACTATGTAATTCTCCAAATACGTTACCTCTTTGCTCTTTAGAGATTTTTGAAATGACAACAGGAATATTATGTTCTGCACCTCCCTGTAAAGATAGGAAAAAAGTACACATTATTTTTTTAATAAAAACTAGGTAGATTTTAGCCAAGAAACTCTACAGAATATGAATAGCATGCTAAATGAATACCAACTGAATTTAAATATAGCTGTGGAATCTCAGTAAAAGACTGACAAGACAGTGTTTTATTGAAGTTTACCTCTGTCTAAAAGTTAAACATGATTTCCATAATTAACAAAATTACTTTAAGATTTTTCATTTAAAAAATATTTGTAATGTCTTCAAAATAGTGTTCTTTTCAATGTTTAGCAGTGTTATCTATTCTAGAAATTTCTGTTTAAAATTCTGAGGTATATTATGCTAGTTTGTTCTATTCTGGTGAGCCTAGAACATACAAAGATGCTAGGAGGACTCCTTAAGATATGAAATGTTGAGAGGAGATACTGACATACACAAATGAGTGAGCATGGTCAGAATGTGGGCATCATGGTGAAGGGATTCATCTGTGTTTCCTTCATTAGAATTAAATTCCTCTTTGTGTGTTAGCACATCCTAAACAACTAACAGAATAAGACAAACTGGCTAGAGTATTGCAAAAGTGATTTGTTGTCATTGATAAATGAGATACAAAAAAAGAAATAAAAATAAACTAAATTTAAGTAGAGGGGAATTAAATAAATTCTTTAAATAACTGCATATAAATCATTTTTCTATATTACAAATGCCAATTTTCTGAAAATAATATTTGAAAAATAAAGTAAGCACATTAAGGAATAAGATGCTGTATAGAAAACCAGTACTTTAATAAAGGCAAGTTAAAAAGCAGTGTAGATTTCATTGAGGTTTCTCTATTTCCATAAGTGAACATCCAAACTTCCATGCCTCCACCATGAAAAAATTATTTTGAAAAAAAAACAACACTTTGTTAATTTCAATATTTAATACTACCTGTTCACAAACTTAAATATAAGTTGGGCATACTGAGAAAAGTAATGACATTCTACTTTTTCTTAGCAGTTAGAATTTTTTTTCTAATTCTATATTATCATGAAGAAACACAGTAAATTAAATGTAAAGAACCTGGACTGAAATTTGAACCCACTCCTCAGCTCAGCCTTTTCATTATCTTCTATCAGCCTAGAATCCAAATACTTATCATTCACAACTAAATGAAGAAAATTTCTGACAAAGTCTAAAATGGCTTCTAATTTTGGATCTGCCATTTAGTCATATGTCCATAGACAAGAATTGCTTTTATAATAGATAAAATATGATCATGAGGGGGGCAGAGTTAAGATTCTGGACTAGACATATGTCTCTTTAATTCTCTGTGAAAATTAAGGCCTGGATTGATAATTAAATCGAGCTTTCTGGACACCCAGTGAACCCTCAAACATGGCATAGGGCTGTCAGAATAGACTACATGTCACCGAATGGGAAATTGCTTTGTCTTTGGCTGAGCCTTGCTCTAGTTGAATTGACTGGCTACCATGGACTGAAGGGAACTGATATTTTTAATTTTTTTTCCTTTCTGCTAGCTTGCAGATGGGGAGAGGCTCAATCAGCTGCGCAGACCTGCACTGCTAAAGAGATCAGTGGGTGAAATAGTCGTATTTGAGAGCCTGGCTCTGGAATCAGAGCCCCATAGCCCCTCCACCCTCTTTTTTTGGACCTCTGCCATAGATTCTGCTTTTTCACCGGTGCAGGACAGCTTGGCTGGGAAGCCATTTTGTTCTACTTCGAATCAGAAATACTCAACCAGTGACCTCAGCAGGAGCTAATTCCAAGGCTGGGAGGCAGTCCCAGCCCTGGGAATGCCTTGCAAGCAGAAAAGTTGTGTTTAGCACAGTGTAGCCTTATAGGTGGGGCCTGACAAGATATGTCAGCAGGGCAGTAGCCTGTCCCTTGGTCTATATTACAGCATCTGGGGACAGCTGAACAGGTGCCTCCTTTTCAACTGGAAGGAGGGGCTTCCCACACCTGCCAGCTGGAATGATTTTGGAGATGGTTAGATAGTTTTTACTTTTCAAAATGAGACTATCTAGAGAAGTATCTGTGGTGCAGCCTGATGACATCTAGCCTTCATTGACCCACATCATAGGGTCATCTGCTGGCCCCCAGTGACTTCATAAGTAGGGCCGTGTTTTACCAGTCAGAAGGCAGAGCCTGCTACCCCAGAGATTCCACTGCGCCAGGCTCTGGAGTACATAGAGGTGGCTGGTGATCACCTCCCTTCCAGAATTGCATCTCACATCCTGTTAAGGCAGCACTAGAGAAACTAAACGGCCTATAGATGTCTCATAAACAACAGACCCTAACAAAACATTTAAAAGAAATTTACCCACAGTTTCGGAAAACTCCCAAAATAGAGAATCAAAGAACTTCCTAGACAAAGAAGCCTTTCTGAAACTATCAGCGGTCAAGTACAAAAGAATTATATTTAGAGCCCTCCTAGACATATAAAATACAGCAGGGCAAAATGAAAAATTAAACAAGCTGTTTAAACTGATGGAACACCAGCATTCTGAAATCCAACAGATCAATAACAGAATTACAGAATCAGACAATTCAATTCAAAGCAAAAAAGCAGAACTGAACAACTGGAAACTAAACTTATTCACTTTGAACATAGGGCTACTGACACTAGCATTTATGAGGAAAAATCAGAGAAAAGAAACAAGAAAAATAAATAAGACTTAAGAAATATGTGAAATTCGATCGAGAGGAACAATCTATGATTGATTGGAATTCCTGAACAGGAAGGGATACCTGAAAACACAGATGGTATTGTTGCTGAGTTGCTTACAAAAAAACTTCCCTGAAATTATGAAAGAAGGGAACATAGATATCCAAGATGTGTATTGAATGCCACATAAAATTGACCCTAAAAGAAAGACACCACAACATATTATAATCAAGCTTAACAAAATGAAATATAAACAGCAAAATGCAAAGCAAAGCTAACATTCAGAGGGAAGCCCTGTAGGCTTTTGTTTGACATCTTGGCAGAAACAATATTGGCACAGAGGCAGTGGGATGACACATCCAGAGCCTTGAAGGAGAAAAATTTCCAACCAAGAATTATATATCCAGCAAAACTGTCTTTCAAATATGAGGATGAAATTAAGACATTCACAAACTAACAGAAACTTAGAGACTTTGTAAAAACCAAACAAAAGTTACAAGAAATATTGAAAGAAGCTCTTGGCTTAGGGAAGAAAACAAAAACAGAAATAAAAACAAAAAACATTAAGTCTATATTTAAGGAGGCAATGCAAGACACAGCATCCAAAACCTACTCAGTTAGGGAAGGCACGAAAGTCAATCAAAGTCACAATATTAAAAGAAGAGACCCAGTGATCACATCATGAACACTAAGATGCCATCATATTAAAAAGAGGGATGCATTACAGTAGTTATACTTCTTCCAGACAGACAGGAAGTCAATAAGACATGTAGAAGTTAAAATTGAGTTTAAACTTACATTATTAAGGGGGATTACATGCGTAGCCACAAAGCACAACAAAGATGCAGCATATCAAAACAAGAAATGTAACATAGGAGTGTCAACACAGAACCAACTCTGAAAAATCAACCCATAAAGAATGACCCAGAACAGAAAATTAAGAGCAACAGAGAACACACTAACACAAAAATAAATACATCAAAATGACAGCACTTAAACACATACCAACCAATAATCACACTGAATGCAAATGGACTGAACACTCCAGTAAAGAGACAGTGAGTGACATCTTGGATGAAAAGACATGACCCGTCTATATATTACTTACAAGAAACTCACCTTAGACTTAAAGACATCGACAAACTGAAAATTAAAGAATGGAATCCTATGCAAAGCTAACAATATACAAAGAAGAGCAGGTGTGGCAATACTAATCTCAGATAAAATAGATTTTAATGTAAAATCCAACATCGTGGACAACGATGGTAGTTATTTACTGCTTAAAGGTTCAATACACAAGCAGGACTTCACATTATTACATATTTATTCACCCAATACTAGAGCACCTAAATACATTGAAGAAAGACTGACTACATTGAAAAATGAAATAGGTTACTCCATAATAATAGTGGGAGACTTCAAAACTCCACTTTCAGTATTGGACAGATCTTTTAGAAAAAGCTCAGTTAAGACACAGAAGATCTTATTACCACAATTAACCAATTATATCTCATCAACATATGTAGAACTTTTTATTCATCAACAGATTACTGCACCCTCTTCTCCAGTGCACATGAAACATTTTCCAGAATAGACCACATGTTAGGACATAAAGCAAATCTCAACAAAACTGAAACCACTGAATTATTGCAAAGCATATTCTCAGACCACAAAGCTGTAAAAGTTAAAGTCAATAACAGGGGGGAAAAAAAATAGAAATTGAAACTCATGGAATCTGAACAAAACCCTGTCCTAAAAGCCATGGGTTATAGAAAAAATCAAGGATGGAATAAAGAAATTTGTGGATTCAAATGAGAATGAAAACGTTTCCTACTGGAACTTGGGGGATGCAGACAAAGTGGTGCACAGAGATCAGTTTATCTCTATAAATGCACAAAATCTGGAAGGAAGAAAGGACCCAAACCAAAGAATTAACCCTACAGCTTGAACAAGTAGAGAGAGAGCAACAGAGGAAGCCCCCAGTGACCAGAAGAAAACAGATCCTAAAGATGAGAGCAGAACTAAGTGAATTAGAGAATAGAAGAACTATCGAAAAAAATTAAAAAAGAGCATCAAAATTGACAAATCATTGGATAAACTTACCAAAGAAAACCAGAAAAGGAAACAATCCGAGTAAGAAAGGAGACAAGAGATGTCACAACAGATCCAACAGTAATCAAAAATATCATAACAGAATACTACAAAAAATGATCATGATTTGTGATTGTGTGGTACAGTGAATTATATGCATGTGTCCTGGCATCTGAAACCTATGTCTAGCTCTTGTTCAGTGGACCTCCCCAGATGCCTGCTGTTTGACCAGCCAATTCTGAGATTCATCAGCCTCCAGAGTACCTTGGGGTGGCAGCCTATCATATGACCTGATTCACCAACTTCTGCAGCTTTATGAGCCAGTAACCTGTGGTTTGAACTGCTGATTTCGGTTTATCAGTTCTTGCAGTTACGTGGGTCAGTAGAAGCCTAAATCTGACTCATGAATCTGGGATTTGCCAGCCTCCACAATCTCATGAACTAATTTCATTTATATGGTTTGTGAGTTGCAGAGAGTTAGGGAATACACAAAAGGTAAGGAAAGCACTATAAAATATTGACTATACTACTGACTGCTAAAACAAAGAACAAATCTGTCTTAGAACAAGTACAGCCAGAATGCTTCTTAGAAGCAAGAATGTGGAGACTACCCCCGAGATGCTTTGCTGATATCAGGAGGAATCAGCCCCTGGAGAAGGACATCATGCCTGGTAAAGTAGAGGGTAAGAAAAGAAGAGAAAGACTATCGATGAAGTGGATTGACACAATGGATGCAACAATGGGCTGAAACAAAATGACGATTGTGAAGCTAGCACAGACGCTGTTTTGTTCTGTTGTACAAAGGGTTGCCAGGAGTCAGAACTGACTCTGTGTCACCTAACAACATCTTAAACTGGTAAACACCTAAAGGCCCCTCCCTCTGTGTCTTTTTACTCAGAGTAATTTATTTCTGTAGCAGTGATGATGGCTATAATTTATTTATTCAACAGTTTGATCAATACAGCTTATAAATCACCTGATGTCAAGATGGGGTTTCCTTTATTACCTTCTCCCTAGTGTATCTTGTACTGGAGGATGTTTCTCACAATCATTATTTGTGGAACAGATGAATTACTTGAACACTGTTATTCCAATCCATGGCAAAGTCAAGGTTAAAGAAAGTGAGGCAAAGCTCTAAACCGCTTTCCAGATAAGATTAAAGCATAAGTTACTACATTTTTTAATATTCTATTTACAATGCATAATTAATTTTATATCCAATTTTGTAGAAATGAGATATAAAAGGGATCTATATACAGCATTTTGATCAAGATGCCATTCAATGATTATCCATCTATAACTGAAATATTACTGAATCAAATCTAGACTGTTTTTACAGAATTGGGAATCTTGCCAGATAAACCGTTTAAGTATTTTAATTTAATCAGACAGTCAATGATACCCTTGGACTTGGAAATGAGATGCAGAGACCACTTCATGATCCTCTACTTAGAAACATAAGAAAGAAAGAGCCACAGTGGATAGGTACTGGAGAGGCACCTACAAGATATCACTGGAGGAGAGGTATGCAGCTGTCAATCCTCTAATTCCTGGTCCATCTCCCCAAATCACTGTGTTCTGGCAGACTAAGTGTTCTAAATGCCAACTGGCTGGTGGTTTGAACTGATTCTTGGGACTTGTCTAGACTCGAAACACTACAGATTATTACCTATATTACTATTTCTATAATGGAAAAGAATGTTTCAGTTTTGTCTATGACAGCAACAAATGAATCAAACTCAATGAAACAGAATAAGGGTACAGAAGTATAAAAAATAGTATACATGAAATGTGTTTTCTTACAGTATAAGTAGGTGTTATTTAATGATTGTTGTCCAGATCAGAAATCACTAATCAACTAAAAGACAGAAATTTAATGCAGCTATTGTGTGCCCATTGCATGTATATAGTTCTATTTGACAAATTTGAAAAGCCAAGCCAAGCCAAGTGCCGTCAAGTCAGATCCGACTCATGGCAACGCTAGGGGCCAGGGTAGAACTGACCCCCAGAGTATTCAAGGCTATTCTTTTTTTAAATGGGAAATATCAGGATGGACTGACCAAGAGAGAATAAATTTTCCAGAATATCCAGATGACAGAGGATGTATGAGGGGAAGGAGAGTGAAAGGCTAGGAAACGTCTTCAGAAATAGGTGGTTCAACTGAGGAAAGCTGGGCAGGGGCTGAGAGGCCATGTGCAAGATAAATACTAGTAGGGAGACATGTACAAAAATTTAGATAAAATATACCAGCCTGATGAATCTGATGTGGTTCCGCACGAGAAGAGAGAGAATAAGTGATCATATCTGAGAAGTTTAGCAACTATCTTGTCCAGGTTTTGCAATAAACTGTGGCTTTAAAAACCTGACTGAAGGACAACAAAATCTTCCTTTTGGCCAGAAAAAATAAATCATCATCATAATTCTGACATGTGGTGCTGTAAGTTGTAGCAAATCCACCTGCTCCTGACAAATACGCCTGCTGGACATTTTCTGCCACTGGTACCTCAGTGAGCTCCATAACTTCTCAGCTTCCCCACATTGCAGCAGATGCAGCAGAAGTCAAAAGATGGTAGACAATATTACAGAAAGGAGTCTCATACAGGTTTTATTTGAATGCTTTATTTAGTAATGCACTTAATGGTACTAGGTTGCTAGCAACGCACTCAATGGTAATAGGTTTATTTAGTAACACACCTAATAGTAGTGTGTTTCTGGTAACATGATGTTCCTGAAGCTGTTGATGTCCAGAAAATTGTGTTGTCACCTGCCCATATACAACACTGCTCTCTCCCAAACAAAGCTACCCCCGTGGGATATTTCTATCACAGCATCACTACATAACTAAAACAAATGTAAACTAATTTTTAAGAGGAAAAAACAAAGCAACAATAGAAAATAGAAAAAATATTAAAGAAAAATGAAAACTTGATCGTCATAATTTTAAAAGTTAAATATAATACAATATTTTCGTTCATTTTTTTTAAATGGATCTTTATACTTCTCCCTTGGAATTTTAGCAATTTTTGAGATGGGAGACCTTTTCAAAGTTCTGTATATCTTATGTGGCATTTGTCTTTCAAGGTAAAACATAAAATTCCAGAACTAAACTATAAAGACACATAACTGCCTCAACCACTAAACCAACTGCATATTTTTGCCCGAGAAGTTTCAACAGTGTCTTATTAATAATTCAGAACAAATAAAAAGATACAAAAGATGCGTTCTATTTCACCACCATCACTTATACTAACTGGCTGGTGGTGAATTTGGGAGACAGTAGTGCTGTACATGGGCAGGTAACACTACAGCTTTATGAAAATTGCAAATTTCGGGGTCATCATGTCACCAACAACCTATAACCACTAGATGTGTTACTAACTGAAGTATTGAAATAAAACATGTATGAGAAGTTTCTCTGTAATAACACTTAACAGCTCTAAAGTATCATACGCAAAGTGGGGAAGTTAAGGAATCATGGAGCTTACTAAGGCAGCACTGGCAAAATGCTATGTCAGTTATGTCAGTGATGCAAATTGCTCCTGACAGTAATAATTAAATTGCGCAGAATTAAAATACTAATTTTTCTCCTAGCCTAGAATGATTTTTTAAAATATTCATCATATATATGATATATATACATCATACATATATATTTATGTATATACACACACATACACATACATATCTATTTAAATTCTCAGGTCTAAAAGGAAAATTTTAATTGATAAAAATGGTAGTTTATCCAATTCAAATATGGCAGGACAAAGGAAAAACAGATTTTAAAAATAACATTGCCATTTAAAATAAATTTTAAAATTATACTATTTGTAGAACTTGGAATCATCACACTTTGCAGGTAGAAATAAAAAAAGTTGGTACATGGAAAAGAGCTATCGGTTCCAGAAAAAACTGGAGGTAGAGTAACCATATCACCTAGTAATTCCACTCCTATGTTGTCATGGACTGAACTGTGTTCCCTAAAGAATCTGTAACAATCTGGCTGGGTCGTAATTCCTGGTGTTGTGTGATGTTCCTCCATGTTGGAATTCCTGCTTCTAGGGTGTTAATGAGGGTGGATGGGTGGCAGTTGTGCTGGTAGAACAAGACTCAATGTGTTAGGTATTTGGTGCCTTGAGGCCATCTCTTGACATATAAAGAAGAGACATTTGGGGACCTCATACCACCAACAAGCAGTGCCAGGAGCTGAGCATGTCCTTTGAGAAACGACCAGGGTCTTTGCGCCTCAGAAGCTTCCAGTCCGTGGTAAGACTGACAAGCAGGACCTTCCTCCAGAGCCATCAAAGAAAGCCTTCCCCTGGGGCTGTCACCCCGGATTTAGAATTTTAGCCTACTGGACTGTGACAAAATAAAATTTTGGTTTTTTAAGCCATCTACTTGTGTTATTTCTGTTAAAGCAGCACTAGATAACTAAAACATGTGCATACCTTAGGGTACTAAAACAAGTGACAAAAACAAACATATAACTACCTGTGTTCATTACAGCACTATTTACAATAGTAAAAAGAAGGAAATAACCTAAGTGCCAACAACAGATGAATGCATAAGTAAAATGCAGGTAACAGGCATACAAAATAAGTCCATCACTCTCTTCCTCTCTCTGTCTCACACACACACACACACAGAGAGAGAGAGAGAGAGAGAGAGACAGAGAGAGACAGAGAGACATATACAAATTTTTGAAAATACATGAATAAGTAAACATAAGGAAGCTGATGTTCAGTAATGGTTATCAGAGATGGAGGCAGGAACAGTTACTCCTTAGGTGGTAGTCATATATTGTTTATAGAACTGGGAAAGGTGGTGCCTTATATAGGTGAAGTTTGCACAGCATAATTGATGTAAGTAAGGTCAATAAGCTGCACCTAGGAAAAAGGGATGAATGGAAAAATGTTAGCTTGCATGGGGTTTTTCAATAACAGCAACCACTGAAACAGAAGAAGGAGGAGTTGGTTACAGATGACGATGCTAATTATACATAATCAATCACCTGGTAGATTAATTCTCTTGGTTTGGAGACTTAAGACCATGGATTCATGGGACCAGTCAATTTGCATAATATTCTTAAAATTTATATTCTATCAGTATGGTGAGAAGTATATGGGTCTTAACATTCATGTGCAGCCATCTAAGATATCACTATGGGATTTTATTCATTCATCTGCAGGAAAAGAGAAAGAAGGGAACCTAAGAATCAGAGAATGAACTGGATACCAGAATTGTCTCCAGGAACCGCTGCCTCCAACCTGAGACCAGAAGAACTATATGATGCTTGAATTCCTCTAGTGAACAATACGATGAGGAATGTAACAGAAAGTCCTGAAAGGGAGAAAAATATGACAGAGAATTTCACATTCCTAAAGAATCCAGGCATACTGGACCCATTGAGGTGGTAGGAAGTCCTGGGACTGTGACTCTCAGTTGATCTTTCAACTATGAATTCAAACTGTCCCCTGAGGTCACCTTTAAACTGAGTGTAGCCAAAAGTGTAAAGGCTGTTACCATTGAGTACTGCATTACTTAAAACAGTAATCCACATCAGACCAAAGTGTCAACAACTATTCTAAAGCATAGTCGAGAAGGTTGGAGGACAGGAGGTTGAAGAAATGGAAGTGAAAGAAGAGAAATAACGAGAGTCTTAAAACAATGTGAAGAGTGTAATCAGTGTCACTTGTCACTATGTCTAGCAGTTGAAATGGGAGTGGAATTTGCTGTGTGTATTTTCACCAAAAGTAAAATTAAATACTATAATGCTGTTGTTATACCATCGAAATAGTATTATGTTATCTAAAATAGTATTATGTTGTTCTGTTGCGATGCTGGAAGCTATGCTACTGGTATTCAGATACCAGCTATCAGCATGGTAATCTGTGGTGGACAGGTTTCAGCTGAGCTTCCAGACTAAGCATGACCAGGAAGAAGGACCCAGCAGTCTGTATCTGAAAAGAATTAGCAAACAAATACTTTATGAGCAGCACTAGAACAGTATCTGTTATACTGCCAGAAGATGAGCCCCCCAGGTTGGAAAGCACTCAAGAAACCACTAGCGAAGAGCTAACTCCTCATATAAGAGTCAACCTTAAAGATGTAGATAGAACCAAGCTTTCAAGACCTTCATTTGCTGATGTGGTACAACTTAAAATGAGAAGAAATGTCTGCAAATAACCATTAACAGTTGGAATGTGAAATGTACGAAGTATGAATGTAGGAAAATTGGAGATCATCAAAAATGAAATGGAATGCATAAACATCAATATCCTAGGCATTAGTGAGCTAAAATGGATCAGTACTGGCCATTTTGAATTGAACAAACATACAGTCTACTATGTCGAGAATGACAACTTGAAGAGGTATGGTGTTGCATTCATTGTCAAAAAGAACATTTTAAGATCTGTCCTGAATTAGAGTGCTATCAGTGATAGGCTATAATCCATATGCCTATAAGAAAGACCAATTAATGTGACTATTATTCAAATTTACACACCAAACACTATGGCCAGAAGAAATTGAAGAATTTTACCAGTTTCTGCAGTCTGAAATTGATTCTGCAGTCTGAATCGACATAGTAGACTGTATGTTTGTTCAATTAAAAATGGCCAGTACTGATCCATTTTAGCTCACTAATGCCTAGGATATTGATGTTTATGCATTCCATTTCATTTTTGATGATTTCCAATTTTCCTACATTCATACTTCATACATTTCATATTCCAACTATTAATGGTTATTTGCAGACATTTCTTCTCATTTTAACATTGCATTGATAACTATTGGTCAATGGAATGCAAAAACTGGAAACAAAGAAAAAGGAGAGGTACTTGGAAAACAGGGCTTGGTGATGGAAATAATGGTGGAGATTGCTGGATACAGTTTTGTAGAACCAATGATTTCTTCATTGCAAATACCTTTTTTCATTAACACAAACAGTGACTGTGCATGTGAACCTCACCAGCTAGAGTACCCAGGAATCAAACTGACATATGTACGGAAAGAGAAAATGTGAAACATCAATATCATTAGTTAAAACAAGGTCAGGTGACAGCTGTGGCACAGACCTCAGTTGCTTATGTGCAGTTTCAAACTGAAACAGAAAAATTAGGAAAAAACCCATGACAGCCAACGTATGACCTTGAGTGTATCCCATCTGAGTTTAGAGACCATCTCAAGAATTGATTTGATGCCTTGAACACTAACGACTGACTGAGGACCAGATGAGTTGTGGATTGACAACAAAGACATCACGCATGAAGAAAGCAAGGGGTCATTAAAAAGACAGAAAAGAAAGAAAAGACCAAATTGGATGTCTGAGAGGCTCTGAAACTTGCTCTTGAGGGTCAAGTAGCTAAAGCAAAAGGAAGAAACGAAGAAGTAAAAGAAGTGAAGATTTCAAAAGGCAGCTTGACAAAACAAAATAAAGTATTATAATGACATGTGCTAAGAACTAGAGATAGAAAACTAAAAGCAGAGAACATGCTCTGCATTTCTTAAGACGAAAGAACTGAAGAGATAATTCAAGCCTTGAGCTGCAATAGTGAAGGCTTCTATGTTGAAAATATTAAACAGTGTAAGAAACATCAAAAGACATCAGAAGGAATACATAAGTTTCACTACACTAAAAAGGAGTGGTTGACATTCAACCATTTCACGGTAGCATATGATCAGAAACTTATAGTACTTAAGGAAGAAGTTGAGCTACATTGAATGCAGTGGCAAAATACAGTGCTTCTGGGATTCGTGGAATATCAATTGAGATGTTTCAACAAATGGATGTAGTGCTGGAAGTGCTAGCTGGTCTATTCCAAGAAATCTGGAGGACAGTTACCCGGCCAGCCAACTAGAAGAGAGTCATATTTATGCCTATTCCCAAGAAAGGTGATCCAACTGAATGCAGAGATTATCAAACAATATCATTAATATCACACGCAAGTAAAATTCTACTAAAGACCATTCAAAATCAGCTGCAGCACTATATTGACAAAAGAACTGAGAAATTCAGTCTGGAATCAGAAGGGGATGTGGAACCAGGGATATCATTGCTGATGTTAGGTGGGTCTTAGCTGGAAGCAAAGAATACCAGGGAGATATTTACTTGTGTTTCATTGACTAAGCACAGGCATCTAACTTTATGGATCATAACAAATTATGGTTAAAACAGAAGACAATGGGAATTCCAAAACACTTAATTGTGCTTTAAGGTAAGTCTGTACATGGATCAAGAGGAAGTCATTCAAACAGAACAAAGGCACATTACATGGTTCAAAGTCAGGAAGGGTCTGCATCAGGTTGTATATTTTCAGCATACTTATTCATCTGTATGCTGAGTAAATAATCTGAGAAGCCAGACTATTTGAAAAATAATGTGGCATCAGGATTAAAGGAAGACGCATTAACAACCTGCTTTATGCAGATGATACAACTTGGCTTGCTTAAAGTAAAACCCACTGCCGTTGAGTGAATTCCAACTCTTAGTGACCCCATAGAGAAGAGCAGAACTGCTCAATAGAGTTTCCAAGGAGCACTGGACAGATTCAAACTTTTGATCTTCTGATTAGTGACCATAAAACTTAGTCAGGAGGCCACCAGGTTTTCCTGGTAAGGGGGACTTGAAACATTTACTGATAAAGATCAATGACCACACCCTTCACTATGGATTACACATCAACATCACGGAAACAAAAATCCTTCTAACTGAACCAATAAGCAATATCATGATAAACAGAGAAGAGACTGAGGTTGTGAAGGTAGGTATTTTACTTGGGTCCGTAATTAACATACATAGAAGCATCAGTCAAGACATCAAAAGATGCAATGCATTGCTACAACAGATCTCTTTAAAGTGTTGAAAAGCAAAGATGCCACCTTTAAGACTAAGGTGCACGAGACCCAAGCTGTGATATTTTCAATCCCATCATACACATGCAAAAATTGGAGTAATAAAGGAAGAGAGAAGAAGAATTGACTCCTTTGAATTGTAGTGTTGCAAAAGAATATTTAAAATATCATGGATTGATAAAAGAACAAATAGATCTGTCTTAGAAGAAGTATAACCAGAGTGCTTGTTAAAGGTAAGGATGGCAAGACCACCTCTTACATACTTTGGATGTATTGTAAGGAGGGATCAACCCCTGTAGAGTGATATCATAATTGATAAATTAGAGGGTCAGTGAAAAAGAGGAAGACCTTCAACCAGATGGACTGACATAGTGGCTGCAACAATGGACTCAAGTATATCCATGATTGTGGGCATGGCAGAGGACTGGGCAGTGTCTTGTTCTGTTGTACAGAGGCTCTCTGTGAGTTTCAACCAGCTGGATGGCCCCTAAAAATAACAACAAAATGCACAAAGAGAACAAAATACAGAAATCAAAGCTTAGAGGTGAGTATTAAGAAAGCCAAATTAAAAAGCCCTAAAAGGAATGGGACCTAATAGGTACATTTTTCTCCTCCTCCTCCTTCTTATTTTGGTCAAACTGTCTATTGTATGACCTTTCACAGGGCAAAGCTACTTTTTTGACCAGTATTTTAGGTGAATACAAACATTTAAATTCAGAAAATTGCTCATTTTATTATTTGTAGAACAGCATTGTTTGGATGCAAATAATGAAAATATTTAGCTGAAAAGATTCATTTGTTAAGATTCTTGATGCTTTGAAATGGACTAGTTTTAATTCCATGTATTTCAATCAAAACAAAGCATAGTATAATTGGGTTTCAATTAGAAATGGGAATAGCAAAAGCATAAAATGAGTCGGATCCGACTCGACAGCACTTGGCAAAGGGTATTTTCTGTTGGCACAAAAACAGCGCCAAGCCAGCCAAGTGCCGTGGAGTCAGATCCGACTCATGGCGGCATTATTCTAGGGATACCGTTATATCCTTCACAACCTCAATAAACATTATGGCCAAAACTAAAACGAAGAAACAACAAACAGCATCCTCCCCTAAAATACTTTATTTATTAAATGACGGTATTCCCTCTTCTGCATGCCTCCCTAGTCATAGTTATGAAAGATAAAGTAAAACCACAAAATACATATTAGAACAACAGTTTACACAGAGTAATATTGTTATCTGTGACAAGTCAAGACTATTGAACATTGATTTCTTTTCTGAGTCTTTTCAAAAGCAACTAGCACTAATATTTACAAGAATTTACAGTTCCACCATGTGTATACAGCTTGAGCCATGCTAAAATTTCATGAAAGGTATACCTAGGGATGTCTTTGATGTTTACCTTACATAAGCAAAATGCCTAACCCAAGAAGTAAGATCAAGTTCAATTTTATTTACTTCATAGATAGATGTCAGTTGGTAAAGAGTATTTCAATTTATTAACTGAAATCATCCATTTATACGTAACAATTTTCATCCTTTTTAAACCCCCATTTTGTTTCCAAGATGATAAATTGCAGATGTTATACATCTTTAACAGTCAACAATATACAGAAATAAGAGCCACCTAAGATTTATTAATAAATGGAAACAAATAGATACGGTGATTAAAATAAGTGGAATGTAAAATTTTTAGTCTATCCCATATACTTGAATTGTTACACGGATTTTTACTGATTTCTTAAACAAAAACAGAAAAAGAGAAATAGAACCCTAGTACTTTACTTACCGCCACCTCTTTTCTGTATGAAATTTGTTCTCACTTTACCCAGTGGCAGATCATCATTTCCTAGCCTGGTTAGTCAGAGAGGATATGCATAATACAACAGCATATTCAACATTTCAGATGAAACCATGTGAAGAAAATCAATGAGATATGCAATGCCTAGTAAGACATGAGTTCCAAATACTTAAAAAAAAGAATCTTTATATCATAGGTATCATGGATTAAATTGTGCTACCCAAAAAATCTGGGTAACAATTAGTTAGGTCAGGTTTCCTGGTATTATGTAATGTTCCTCCATATTGTAAATCCTGCCTCTATGATGTTAATGAGGATGAACAGACAGCATTTTTGTAGGTGGGGCAGGACTTATGGGTAAGATTATTTGGTACCTTAAGGCAGTCTCTTGAGATATAAAGGAAAGAAGCTCCAGAGAGCTTTGGGGACCTCATACCACCAAGAAACTGTGCCAGAAGCTAAGTTGAGCCTTTGCAAAAGACCAGGGTCCCTGTGCCTCAGAAGCTTCCAGTTCAGGGGAAGATTGACGGTACAGATCTTCCTCCACATCCTGCAAAGAAAGTCTTTCCCCGGAGCTGACACCCTGAATGTGGACTTTCAACCTACTGCCAGCCGGAATGTGACAAAATAAAATTTCTCTTTTTAAGGCCTCTGCTTGTGATATTTCTGTTAAAGCACCTCTAGATGACAAAAACATATTATAAGGGATGGCATGATTCTGTGAGAACATTTCTTATTTACATCGCAGACCAAGTATTGAGGAGTTTGCTTTAGCCATTCTTGTCTAGTCATTAATCAGCTGAAACAAAGTACACAAATGCAGCATGACAGCATGATCGTAACGAGAGACTGAAAGACAAGCTACCTTTATGCTTAATCCAAATCCTCCTACAGTCTGTCTTCTAATGGTCACCGTTCTCTCCTGAAAGATAGGATTTTAAAAGTGATTAGTATCTCCCAACATGGAATTTACATTCTATTTTCCTCCTTTGAGTTTTGCTTTTGCCCTTGAAAAACAAAATATTTTGTGACAGCATGAAGACTTCAAATATTTCAATAAATTGAGTATGTTATAATTTTTAATTGAAGTTAAAACTTCTTTGGCAAAATAAAAGAGACTTTTGTGTATGTTATTAAACTCTTGAGCTCTGAAAAAAAAAATTTTAACTATTTTTGGGCATATTTCAGAATCTAAAGTTTTTCACATTTTCATATTTTCTTGTTTAAAAATTACTCTTGTGTTACATAAAAGCAACACATGTTAAACAATATCTTTTTCACAGGAGTGGTATCTAACACCACACAATCATACATATTTCTTGTTGAGACTGGAGAGCTGAACTGTGAGTTTGTGATGCCCCAGAACATAAGTGATTCTTACCCACACTGCATTGTGTGTATGCGTGGTCAGCAAAATTGCATGTTTAAAAGAAAGAATCAATTACACACCTAAGTAATAATGATAACGGAAAAATAAATGTTGAAAATAAATTCTTTTTCTTTTCATAATGGAAATGCTAATTCAGTGATTGTTTTACTAAAATTAAGAACAATAAAGGTGATGTATAATCCCAAAACTACATTAAGACAATTTATTTAATTTCCAATTTAAAAAGCTAGGTATTACTTATTCTGCTTTAAGGCAATCATGCCTGGGTAATGAGTACTCCGGAGGCATGCTGAAAATGCACATGCTTTTTTTTTTTCTTTTAATTATCTGTTCTTTTACATAAATCTGCTTGAACTTTCCCTCCCAGTGTCTATAACCATTTTGGCACTCACACGTCTTTCCCTATGTCTCTCCCTCTGTCTGGGATAGACGTTTATTACTGTCAAATAAGTGGATTTTCATTTGTACAGATAAATACAGGACCAGATTCCTGTATCACCTCAATAGCCCAGTTTATGTGGTTATATTATCATTTTGAAATTTAAATGCTGCTCACTTTTTTAATGTATTTTTCCCACATTTGGTCAATACAACTTTATCTTGATGTTCCTCCTTCTAGAGGAATTATGTGGAACAATAATATTAGTTAAGATAAAAAACTCAGAAATTCTAATAGACTTGTGATTCTGATTCCTCTTGCTAAGTATGCTCAGACAGGCTAAAAACTCATCACTTTGGCAAGATTACAACCTTTTTCATTTAGTCAAGTAGTTAAGTTTTCATAAATAAAAACAACACAACGCTTAAAAAAACTAGAGGATGATACAAAAAGTGTGATATATTAGCTGAGTTGTCTTGAATTTACAAACAAGTCTTCTTGATTGGAGATTGGAATGCAGTTATTAAAAATTCATTAATTCAAAGGAGTAGCATTCAAAAAATATAATTTTTTTAATTTTGTCAACCTTCCAAGTACTTTTAATTATTTAAAAAATATCTACTTTGCTCATAACCTGATATCAAATCATGTTTTCAAGTCAATATTAAAATTAAATTTAGACAAATAATTTACACACATGTTATAATTTATACCAAGCAAATTAAAACACTAAACACAACAGTCTTCTTAAAAATACCATGATCTGTTTTTTTTTTTTTTAATTTATAAACCTAGTACTATATCATCCCAACTGCTGCAGCTACAAGTATGAGAATAGGCAATGTTTTAGAACATAAATCCTATGCATATAAATACACTTGCATGTACAAAAAGAAGGTGAATACATGCATTGTATTTATGAATACCCTAATGCGAAATAAACTAAATGTTTATTGGAAAAGATTTATAACTGAAAAGTAATTAAAGTAGAAGGCAACAGCAATATGTTAAATTAAGTAATCTTTGATCATTTCCCACACACAGTCTCTGAGGGAGACAGACATTCTTACACAATAACCAAAAGATCCCACCAGTTTCTGCATAGTCTAGCAGATTCTGACTCACAGTGACTCTGTAAGACAGAGCAGACCTGCTGCACAATGTTCCCAAGGCTATAATCCTGAATGAAGCAGACACCTTTCCCCTGCTGTTTTTGGTTGGTTCCAACTGTTGAGCATCAGGTTAGCAGCCAGCAGAGTCTTTAACTACCGTGCCACCAGGACTCCTTCCTCTTATGTAGTAAGCACAGAAATCTTTAATTTTTATCCACCATATATGCCAATATATATATTATAGAGTAGTTTAAATACTGGAAGACTCAGATCCAAGCATAGGTGAATTAAATGGTGATTTTCTTTCTTTCTTTTTAAAAAATATTTTATAGTGCTTTAAATGAAAGTTTACAATCTAGATCAATTTGACACGTGAAAGCCCATTCACACACCACTGTGCAGTTGTAACTGCTTTCCCTCACCCCTATCTATACCCTGTAACATTGTACTCCTTTTTTTTTGATTCTTTACTTTCAGTATCTGTTCAAGAAACTGTAATCCCCCTCTGTCTTCTCATTTCGCCTCTGGACTGGAGCTGCTCAAACAGCCTTTTGCATATATTTAAGCTAAGAAGTACCGGTTTTCACCAGCATCACTCTATGTCTTATAGTCCAGTAAAATCTTTGTCTGAAGAGTTGGCTTCAGTACCGGTTTCAGCTCAGGGCTAACAGAGAGTCGAGGGGCTATTTTTTCAGAGGATTACCGCTCTGAGGGACCATCGGGTATGATCTTTTAATAGAGTTCTAGTTCTACCCACCCATTTTTCTCCTACTGCATCAGGGACTTCACCTTGCGTTTCCTGCCGGGGCAGTCATTAGTGGTAGAGGAGCACCACTGGTTCTTCTGGTTTCATGCTGATACAGTCTCTGGATCGTATGGCATCTTGTGTCTGCTGGGCTCGTATTTTGCTCTTGTCTTTGATGTCTTTTGTTTTTCTCTCCTTCAGGTGGGTTGGGACCAATTGACGCTACCTATACGGCAGCTGGAAACCGTAGTGGTGCAGTAGGTTAAGTGCTACATCTGCTAACCAAAAAGTCGGCAGTTCAAATCAACCAGACCCTCCTTGGAAACTCTATGGGGCAGTTTTACTCTGACCTCTAGGGTCGCTACGAGTTGGACATGTCTCGACGACAGCGGATTTGGTTTTGGTTTATATGACAGCTTACTAGCTTTTAAGACCCTGGATACAGCTCATCAAAGTGGCATGCAGAACATTTTATTTAAAAAAAAAAAAAAGAAAGAAAAAAAAACAAGAAACTTAGCTATGCTTATTAACCTAGACGTCCCCTGAAACCATAGCCTCCAGACTTCTACCCTTGCAATTCTGTCCTTCAGAATCTTCTGTTGTATTTAGAAAATGTCTTAGCTTTCAGTGCAGTCCAGCAGGGTTTATCACCATTCTGCTGTGTGCTGTCATTCCCTTCACCTAAATTAATTCTTATTTACTATCGAATCTATGAACGCTTCTCTGCTTCTCTCCCTACCCTTGTAACAATTGAAGATTATTTTCTTCTGTGCTTAAACATTTTATGAAACTTTTATTACAGAAGTCTCATACAATTTTTGTCCTTTTGCAATTGACTAATCTCACTCAGTAATTGTCTTCCAGATTGCTTCATGTTGTGAGATGTTTCCTAAGATCATCATCATTCCATATTCCATTGTGCAGATAGACCATAGTTTGCTTTTCCTGTCATCTGTTGATGAGCACTTCAGTTGATTCCCATCTTTTTGCTGTCGTGGAGAATGCTACAATAAACTGATTTTACTGTATGTCTATCTTGCATCCTGATGCTTTTTGATCTCTATTAGTTCTAGTAAATTTTTTGTGGATTTCTTAGGGTTTTCTTTATATAAGATCATATCGTCTGGTGTGCTTGTATCTGTTCATGTGAAAACCTTTATTTCTCTACGATATATTCCAAGAAGTGGGATTGCTGGATCATGTGGTCTTTCTATTTTTACCTTTGTAAAAAAGCCTCAAATCAATTTCCAACATGGTTTTAACACTCTACATTCCCACAAGCAATACAGAAGAGGCCTACTGTCTCCACAGCCTTTCCAACATTTATTATTTTGTGGGTTTTATTTTTGGTACTAAACGCCAGCCTTGTTGAGGTAAGATAGTACCTCACTATAGTTCTGATTTGGATTTCTCTAACAGCTGATGATCTATCTGTTGGCATCCTGGATGTCTTCTTTGGTTAAATGCATTTTCAAATCCTTTACACACTTTTAAACTGAGTAATTTGTCTGTTCCTCATCAAGGCTTTGCAGTTCCTTGTTGATGTTGATCAGATTCACAGTAGCTAAAAATTCTTGCCCAGTCTACAGAGTCTTTTTACTGTTTTGGCAAAGTCTTTGGATGAGCATAAGTATTTGATTTTTAGGAATTCCCAGCTATCTATTTTCACTGCTGGTGTTTGTGTTCTGTTAGTAATATTTTGTAGTCTGTTTATTTAACATATTAGGGCTCCCAGCATTGTCCCTATTTTTTCTTTCATCATCTTTATTGTTTTAGATTTTATATTTTGGTCTTTGATCCATTTTAAGTGAGTTTTTGCACATGGTACGAGATATGAGTCTTGCTTCAATTTTTTTACATGTGGAAATCAGTTATGCCAATACCACTTGTTAAAGAAACTGCCTTTTCCCAAGGTTATGGACTTTGAACCTTTATCAAATATCAGCTGCTCATAGGTGGATGATATTATATCTAGACTCTCAATTCTATTCCATTGACTCATGTATCTGTTTTGGTACCAGCACCACGCAGTTTTGACTACTGTGGTAGTGTAATAGGTTCTAAAGTCAGGTGGAGTGAGGCCTCCCACTTTGCTCTTGTTCAGTAATGTTTACTTATCCATGGCTTCTTCTCTTTCCCTATGAAGTTAGTGACTTTTTTCTCCATCTCTTTGGAGATGGATTGGGGATGCATTACAGATTGTTTTGGGTAGGATAGACGTTTTCAAGATGTTAAGTCTTCCTATCTATTTGCAAGATAGATTTCTTTTGGCTTCTTGCAGTAGTATCTTATAATTTCCTTTGTATATTCTTTTACATTTCTGGCTAGATTCATTCTTAGGTATTTTCTTTTGGGGGGGCTATTGTAAATGGCATTGATGATTTGGTGACTTGCTTTGTGGTGAGTCCTTTGTTGGTGTCTAGGAATCCCACTGATTTGTATGTTTATTCTGTACTGTGACACTTTGCTGGACTCTTCTGTTAGTTGTGGTAGCTTTTTGTAGATTTTTTAGAGGTTTTATTTTTTTGGATAAGATAATGTCATTTGAAAATAGAGATACTTTTACCTCTTCACCAAATTGGATTTGCTTTATATTCTCATTTTGCATGATCACTCTGGCTAGAACCTCGAGGACAATGTTGAAAAAGAGTGGTGACAATGGGTAGGTTTGTTTGGTTCCTGTTCTCTAAAGAAATCCTTTCAGACACTCCCTTTAGGATGATGTTGTCTGTTGGTTTTGCATACCAAAACCAAACCCAACCCAGTGCGTTTGAGCTAATTCCGACTCATAGTGACACCATAGGCCAGATTAGAACTGCTCCCTAGAGTTTCCAAAGAGCATCTAGGGCTTTCAAACTGCTGACCTTTGAGTTAGCAAAGGTAACACTTAGTCACTATACCACCAGGGTTTGCACAGTTGCCTCTTATTGTGTGGAGGAATTTCTCTTCTGTTCCTGTTTTGCTGAGAGTTTTTAACATGAATGGGTGTTGGAATTTGTCAAATTCTTTGTCTGTATCACTTGATAAAATCAAATGGTTCTGTTGTTTATGTGGTTGATTACAGAGATAATTTTTTCTAATGTTGAACCATCCCTAGCATGAATCCTGCTTGGTCATGGTGAATTATTTTTTTGGATATTTAAATCTTACTAGCTTGAATTTTGTTGAGGATTTTTGCATCTAAGCTCATGAGAGGTATTTGTAATTTTCTTTTTCTGTACTGTACCTGGTTTTGGTATTAGGGTTACTCTGGCTTTGTAGAATGAACTGGGGAGTATTCCATCCTTTTCTAGGCTCTGAAATACCTTTCGTACCAGTGGTGTTATCTCTTGCCAAAAACTTCCGTAGAGTTCTGCAGTGAAGTGATATGGGCTAGGGCTGTTTTTATTTGGGATTATTTTAGTTATCTTTTCAATCTCCTCTTTCATTATGGGTTTACTTACTGTTATACTTCTGTTTGTGCTAGTTGTGGTATGTGATGTGTTTCTAGAAATATGTCCATTTCCTCCAGATTTTCAAAATCATTAAGTACATTTTTTCATAGTATTCTATTTATTTAGTTTCCATTGGGACTGTTGTGACATCACTCATTTAATTTCTTATATGAATTATTTACTTTCTCTCCCGCTTTTCTTTCATCAGTTTTGCCAGTGTTTTACCAATTTTGCTGATTTTTGCAGAAAACCAGCTTTTGGTCTTGTAAATGCAATCACTTTTCTAGTCTCTAATTCGTTTAGTTCTGCTTTAATTTTTAATATTTGCTTTCTTCTTCTTCTGGTGTCTGAGTTTTTTTCTTTTTTCTTTTTTTGTAGGGCTAATTCTTTGATGTGTGCCCTTTCTTCTCTTCAGATGTGTGCATTTATTTAGATTAATTGACCTCTGAGCATTGCTTTTGCTGTGTCCAGTGGTTTCCTTTTTTTTTCATTCTCATTTGATTCTACAAATCTTCATTTCATCCTTGATATCGTCTATGATCCGGTCATTTTTTATCAAGGTTTCCAGGTGTTTGAATTTTTTTCCTTCTTTTTTAAATATACATTTCTACCATTAGGGTTTATGATCCAAAAATATGCTTTATAATACTTCAGTATTTTGAATTTGTTGAAAATTGCTTTCTGGCCTAATACGTAGTCTCTTCTAGAGAACATCTCGTGTGCTTAGAAAAGAAAGCATTCTTGGCTGCTTTTGGGTAGAGTGTTCTGTATATGTCTATGAGGCCAAGTAGGTTAATTGTAGCATTGAGATCTTCTGTGTCTTTACTGATCTTTTCTCTAAATTTTCTGTCCTTCACTGAAAGTGGTGTATTGAAGTGTACTATTATTGGGGAGTTGTCTATTTCTATTTTCAGTGGAGTTAGTGTTTGTTTTATGTATTTTGAAGCCCTGTCATTGTGTGCATAGATATTTAATGCAGTTATATCATGGAGCACTGATGTTTAATTAGTATATAGTGTCCTTTCTTATCCAATGTGGTGGATTTTACTTTAAAGTCTATTTTATCTGAGGTTAACATTGCCAAATTGCCAGTCCTGCTTTTTTTTTTTTTTTTTAATGTTAGCTTGATATGTTTTTTCCATTCTTTGAGTAGCAGTTTGTTCATGTCTTTGAGGCTGAATTATATCCACTGTAAGTAGGATAAGATGGGTCATGTTTTCTTGGTTTTTTTTAAATTTTTTTTATCCAATTTGCCACTCCCTATCTCTCTATTGGTGCATTTAGTCCATTTACATTCAGAGTACTTTTTGATCAGTATAAGCTTAGCATTGTCATTTTGATATATATATTATTTATTTTGATATCTTTTTTTCTGTGTTGTAGACTACTGCTTGGTTCTATTTAATCTGTGATGAGGCTTTATTCTTTATATGTTTTAATTTTTTTCAATGTTGGTGTTTTTTTATTTACTGAGACTTCCTATTTTTCCTTTTTTAACATGTAAGACTGATGATTTCCTTTGTATTTATATTAATACATACCCCTGTACCTCTAGATTTAAACCAGTCATTTTCTTTGTATCCTCTGATTTCCTCTTCCAGTCAGTTGGCCGGTTAACTATCTTCCAAATTTCCTGTCATTGGTGAGCAAGTGCTTCCAGCAATGCAGCTGTATGTTGAAACATCTCAATAGGTATGCCACAGTTCTTGGAGCCTTGTTTTTCCATAGTGCCTTAACTTCAGCTTGGACTTTTTCCCTCAGTACCATTGGTTCTTGGTCATATGCTATCTCTGGAAATTGTTGAAAGTTGACCAAAACTGTTTGATAACAATAGTTACTATTCTTTTTGTTTGTTTGTTTATTTGCTGTGGTCCTACTTTCTTTTTTTTCTTTTTTATTTAACAAAGTGAAAAGGTACATTCCCGTATAAATTTACATGCCCACCTATATGCAGCATCCACTGCTCTCCCTTCCCAGTGACAGCACACTATTCCTCTCTGCTCCATACATGTCTCATCCTACCAATAGTCTCCTTTCCCCTGCTCTCCACCCACTCTCCTTCCTCCAGTCAGAGGTCAGCAGGATGATATCCTATAGATTGTATAGAACCATAAAGTGCATCTAAAATATGGTCACTCTGCATTGCCAAGTCCAATGGTGTCCAAAGAGTGTAACTTCATTATAATTTATGGGTAAGGGCAGCATCAGGGCCAGGGGCCATGCTCTCAGGGGAACCCAGAAACCACTGGACCATCAGTTGAGGTCTTTTAGTGGAGATCTCAGGATGCACCCCTTTTTATTCTTGTGTTGCCAATGAGACTCAACCTAGTGAACTCCATCGTGGCTATCACTGGTGGTGGCTGGGCACCATCCGGTTCTTCCAGTCCCAAATCTATGTAGGCACCCACTCTTGTGGGTCTCTCTGTCTTCTTGGTTGTCTTTACTGCATGTCATTTTGGTCCTCAGTGAACATCCGTTCCTGCTGAGTTGGGACCATTTGCTGTGTCCTTGGATGGCAGCTTGGCAGCTTTTAAGACCCCAGATGCCACTCACCAATGTGGGGTGCAGAGAGCTCTCTTAGCAAAATGCTAGTTGTGCCAATTGGCCTCGATTTCGCCTAAGAACATGGTCCCCTGCCCCCTGCCACAGCTACTCTATCCTTGCAATATTGGGTTAAGATGGAAGGAGTACTCAAGTTATGCTGAAGTCCACTTAACGTTGTTCTTGTTTCTAATGTGTGCTATCAGCGCTTTCTCCCAACCAGATTTCTGGCAACTATCTGAACTAAACCTTCCCCCTCTGCCCCTCCCTCCTCCCCCTCCCTTGCAGCTGTCGAAGAGTCTTTTCTTCTATACACAAGTCTGTTTTTGAGATCTTATCATAGAGGTCTCATACAATATTTGTCCTTTTGTCGCTGACTACTTTCACTCAACATAATGTCTTCCAGTTGAAACCAGGTTAAGAGATGTTTCCTGGAATCATCGTTATCCTTTATCGTTGCGTAGTGCTCCATTGAGTATGTGTACCATAGTTTACCTACCCATTCTTCTGTTGTTGGGCATCCGGGTTGATTCCATCTTTTTGCTACTGTGGACTGTGCTGCGATAAACATTCTTGTGCACGTGTGCGTTGGTGTGAAAGGCCTTGATTCTGTAAGATATATTCCAAGTAGTGGAATTCCTGGGTCAAATGTTATATCGATATCCATTTTTTTAAGGAAGCATCAGATTGCTTTCCAAAGAGGCTGGACCATTTTGCAACCCCACCAACAGTGTAGGAGGGTTCCACTTTCTCCACAGCCTCTCCAGCATTTGTTCTTTTGTGTTTTCTGGATCATGGCCAATCTTGTTGGGGTGAGATGGTGTATCACTGTTGTCTTGATTTGTATTTCTTTAATAACTAAAGATCGTGAACATGTCCACATGTGTTTTTTGGCTGCCTGGATCTCCTCTTTAGTGAAATGTCTGTCCATCTCCTTCGCCCATTGCTTAATTGGATGGTTTATCTTTTTCTTAGTGATATTTTGTAGTATCTTATAATTATGGAGATCAGGCATCGGTCTGACATAGAGTTGCCAAATACTTTTTTCCCATTCTGTGAGTGTTCTTTTCATTCTATTAATAAAGTCTTTGGATGAGCAAAAGTGTTTGATTCTTAATAGTTCCCATTTATCTATGTTCTCTTCTGTTGATTGTGGTTTCTTTGACAGATTTTGGAGTCTGTCCTCATTGTGTATTAAAACTTCCATTGTTGTTCCTACCTTTTTTTGGATGAGCTTTATCATTTTAGGTTTGATATTTAGGTCTTTTATCCAGTTGGAGTTGGTTTTTGTATAAGGTGTAAGATACGGATCTTGATTCAGTTAACAGTTATTGTTCTTATTTATTTACTTCTATGTTGTGCTTTATGTGAAAGTTTACAGCTCAAGTTAGTTTCTCATAAAAAAACTATACGAACATTGTTATGAGGCACTAGTTTTTATCTCTATAACTTTACAGCATACGCCTCTTCCATCCTAGATTTCATGTGTTTATTCAACTAGCTCATGTCGCTTTCTGCCTTCTGATCTGGGCTTCATGCAGGAGCTGCCCATGTAGTCTCTTGAACTGACTTCAACACAATCTTGACAACTATCATTTTATATTTTATAGACCAGATTAACCTTTGTCGAAGAATTGTGTGTGGGAATAATTTTAGTTCTGAGTCAACAGAGAGTCTGGGAGTCATATCTTCTGGGGTTCCTTCAGCCTCAATCAGACCATTAAGTCTAGTGTTTTTATGTGAATTTGAATTTTACACTCCACTTTTCTCTTGCTCCATCAGGGACTGTCTGTTGTGTTCCTTGACGTGGCAGTCATTGGTGGCAGCTGTCATCATCTAATTCTTCTGTTAGCAGCCTTATAGAGACTCTGGGTTATGTGGCCCTTTTTGTCTCTTGGACTCATATTTTCCTTGTGTATTCTTTGTGTGTTCCTTTGGTGTTCTTTATTCTCCTCTGCTCTAGGTGTATTGGGTCCAACTGATGCATCCTAGATGGCCATTTGTTAGCTTTTAAGACCATAGATGACACTCACCAAAATGGAATATGGAGCATTTTTTTAAATAAACTTTTTTATGACAGTTAATCTAGATGTTCCAGGAAACCATAGTCCTCAGACCCCAAACCTGGCTGCTCTATCCTTCAAAGTGTTTGTTTGCATTTGGGAAAATTCTTAGCTTTTGGTTTAGTCCAATTTTGCTGACTTCTCCTGTATTGTACTACCCTTAACCTAAAATAATTCCTGTCTACTATCAGGTTCATGAATATACCCTGTCTCCCTCTCCACCCTTGTAAGCATCAAAGATTTTTTTTTTTCTTTCCTGTGTTTAAGCCTTGTCTTGAGTGCTTACAACAGTGGCCCCATACAATATCTGTTCTTTTGTGATGGACTAACTCCACTTAGTATAATGCCTTCCAAATTCATCCATATTATCAGATGTTGTTACTGGCTCATGGTTGTGTTTTATTTTTGTGTATTATTCCACTGTGTGAATATACTATAATTTATCGATTCATCTGTTGATAGGCACATAGGTTGTTGTGTCTTTTTGTTCTTGTGAACAGTGCTGTGATGAACATGGGTGTTCATGTGTCTGTGTGACAGTTCTTCTCTAGGATATATTCCAAGAAGTGGGATTACTGGACTGTAAGGCATTTCTATTTCTAGATTTTTAATGAAGTGTCTAATTGATTTCCAAAGTGATTGTACTATTTTACAGTCCTACCAGCAGCGTGTCACTGTTTCAGTCTCTCCACATCTTCTTCAGCATTTATTATTTTGTGTTTTTGGATAAACACTATACTTGTTTAGATAATATAGTATTTCATTATAGTTTTGATTTGCATTTGTCAAATACTAATGATTGTGAGTTTTTCCTCAAGTATCTACTAGCCTCCTGTGTGTCTTCTTTAGTGAAGTGTCTATTGATACCTTTTGCCCATTGTTTAATAAGGTTACGTGTTTTTGTTATTGAACTTTTACAGTATGTTGTATATTATAGAAATTAGACCTTCATTTTGTATGTTATAGCCTTTTTATTTTTTCCTAGTTTGTAAATTCTCTTTTAACTCTTTTGAGTTTGATTTTTAAGAGCTCTCAGTTATCTAGCTTTTCTCCTGGTGTTTGTGCACTGTTATTAATGTTTTATATTTTGTTTATGACATATATTAGGGCTCCTACCACTGTCTTTGCTTTTACCACATTATCCTTATCACTTTAGATTTTATGTTTAGGTTTGTGATCCATTTTTAGTTATGTTTTGTACATAGAGTTAGGCACGCATCATGTTTTATTTTTTCAATATGGATATCCAGTTATTCCAGCACTGTTCATTGAAGAGACTATCTTTTCCCTGTTTAAAGGACTTTGAGCCTTTGTCAAATATCAGTACTTATAGGGATGAATTTATGTCTGGATTCCCAGTTTTGTTCCATTGATCTATGTATCTGTTATTGTAAAAGTACTAGGTTATTTTGACTACTGTGGCAGTGTAATAGATTCTAAAGTAAAGTAGTGTGAGGCCTCCCACTTGGTTCTTCTTCTTCAGTAGTGCTTTACTTCTCAGGGATCTCTTCTGTTTTCATTGCTTTTCTGTAATCACCAAGCAGATCATTTGTTTCTCTATCTCACTAAAGTATGTCCTTAGAATTTGGATTAGGATTATTGCAGCTATAGATCTCTTTTAGTAGAATGGACATTTTCACAATACTGAGTCTTCCTGTCTGTGAGCAAAGTATGTTTTTTTCACTTACGTAGGTCTCTTTTGTTTTTTTGCAGTAGTCTTGTAGTTTCCTTGGTGTAGGTCTTTTTCTTCTCCAGTTAGATTTATTCCTAACAATTTTATCTTCTTGTGGGGTATTGTAAATAACATTGATTTGGTGCTTTCCTCTTCAGTATTCCCTTTATTTGTATGGAATAACCCAACTGACTTTTTTTTTTAACATTTACCTTGTATCCTGATACTTCACTGAACTGTTTTATTAGTTCTAGTAGTTTTCTTGAGTGTTCTATGCAGTTTTCTGTGTATATGATCATATTATGTGCAAATAGAGATACTTTTACTTCTTTCTCTCCAATTTAAATGCCTATTGTATATATTTTTTAGCCTATCTGCACTGCCTAGCACCTCCAGTACAATATTGAATAGGTGTGGTGTTAAAGGGCATCCTTGTCTGATTGCTGCTTTCAAGGGAAATGCATTCAGACTTTCTCCATTTAGGATGATTTTGTCTGTTAGCTTTGTAAATGTTCCTTATTATGTTTGGGAATTTCCATTCTATTCCTATTTTTCTGTGAATTTTTATCAGAAATAGGTGTTGGACTTTGTCAAATGCTTTTGCTGCATCAATTGCTAAGATCATGTGGTTCTTATCTTTTGTTTTATTTGTATGATAAATCACACTGATTGCTTTTCTAGCATTGAACAATCCCAGCATAGCTTGTATTAATCACACTCAGTCATGGAAAAGTTTTCCTTTTTTTAAAAAAGAAAAATACGTTGTTCAATTTTGGCTAGAATTTTGTTGAGAATTTTTCCATCTATACTCATGAAGGATGTTGGCCTGTCATGTTCTTCTCTGTGGTATCTTCCCTAGTTTTGGTATCAGGTATATGCTGCCTTCACAGAATGAGATCCAGAGTATTCCATACTCTTCTATGCCCTGAAATGCCTTCAACGGTAAAGCCATTAACTCTTTTCAGAAGATTTGGTAGAATTCTCCAGTTAAGTCATCAAGGCCAGATCTTTTTTGGTGATGGTGGTAAGATTTCTTTTAATTTCTTCTTCAGTCTCTTTGTTTTAGGTTTACTTAGTTGATCTTCCTCTGTTTGTATACATTTAAGTAAGTACCATATATCTAGAAATTTGTCCATTTCCTTTAGGTTTCCAAACGTGTTGGAGTACAATTTTTCACATTGTTCTAATTCTCCTAATTTCTACTGGATCTGTTTTACTGTTACCCATCTCATTTCACATTCATACCATTTGTCTCTTCTCCAGTTTTTCTTTAGTCAGTTTAACCAATGGTTTATAGATTTTGTGATTTCTATGTTTGTATAAGCAAAACTACTCTCTTCCCTTTCCATACCTCCGCATCTGGCTTTTTTCTCTTACCATCCCAGAAAGGTTAGTGAAAATATGTGGTGTTAATGAATTATTTCTCTCATTCACCTTGTAAATCAGAGACTACCTAGAAGCAGATCTGCAACTGTATTTAGTTAACACATCTTATCTGTTACAAAGCCTGTTGCCTAGTAACAAAGCATTATCCTTCGGGAAAGCAAAGTCTAGGCAGTTAATTTTTAAAACACAAAGCCCAAACTGGTGCTCCTACATGCTCACATGCAAAATGTCTCTTTAAGCTTCATATTCTTTACATAATGCCAAGGTGTGAGCCCAAGAGTAATATAAAAACTTGCTGCACACCTAATCAGCTCCAGTATTAAGAAGAAAGCTTGTTTTAAATGTTTTGTGTGCTTTACATCAAAATATCATTGTTATCTTCCTTGCCTGCTGGAATATAATATAAATGTTTGAAGTAGTGTACATCTCTTTGTGTGAATTGTATGGCAGCATAAATATGCATGTTACTAAGTAAAAAAATGTTGTTGACATCATATATTCCTAATTCAGATTTTTTTTGAGATATGAATGTGAAAGAGGAGGAACAGTGAGGACAGTGCAGACACTAGACAGGTTATCAATTGGAGGATTGTTTGCATTGATTGTGTGTGGTTGAAAAATGAAATTGAGTAGTAGAAGAGATCAGAAATGTCATTAGCTCTTGCTGTGATGAAGACAGTCATTAGTTCTTTCTGGCAATTCAGAAAGAGCGCAAAACTTGGAAATGAATAATAATGATAGCTTCTAATTACAAAAATACACTACTTGTGCTTAGAGCTGTTGTAGCACTGTGTCACTGACATTTCTTCTCCAACAGATTTTTGACGAAACTGTGGTGGTGTAATTATCAAGAGCTATGGCTACTAATCCTATAGTTCAGTAATTCAAATCCACCAGACCCTCCTTGGGAACCTTATGGGGCAGTTCTACTCTGTTTATAAGGTTGCTATGGCTGTGAATTGACTCAAGAGCAACAGATTTGTTTTTAAATTTTGTGAGGACTGAATCCATATCTTGTCTACAGTAGTATCTGAAGCATTTAGCATAGCACACACATCAGTTAAGAATTAAGTTATTACATGAATAAACAGGTATTTCAATAATTTTCTCAGGTTATAATAACAACAGTCCGTTGGTATAGACAGTAGTAACCAAACTCTGTAAATGAGAAACTGATGTAAAAAAGCAATTAAATTCACTTGCTCAAGACCCAAATCATGATTTAACCTTGGGTCTCTCTGATGTTTCCTGTCATTTCTATCATACCAGATACAAGAAGAAATAGACAAGTAGAAAGATAACAGGGAACTAAAAAAGCAGGGTGTGAGGTAGTGAAAAATTTTCCACTGAGATTAGAAACAAGGCAAAGAATTCGACTCTCGTCACTCCTGTTCAACATCATGCTACAAATCTGAGCAAGTGCAACAAAACGAAGACGGAAAAAAGAAAAAAAGAATAGAGGTTGAAGAAGAAATAGAATAGAAAATCCAAAAGATGAGACAAAAAAATCTTGGAGCTAATTGACTCTAGCATATTTAGAAGACACAAGACTAAAATATGAGTTAATTGCTTTCCTTTTATCTTAATGAGAAATTAATGTTTAAAATTTTAAACACAGTACCACTTACAATGTTGTTGTTGTTAGGTGCTGTTGAGTTTATTTCAGCTTTTAGTGATCACCTGTGACACAAAAGGTAACATTGCTCAGTCATGCCCCATCCTTAAAATTGTTCCTTTTTTATCTCAATGTTGCAAACATTGTGTCAGTCCATCTCACTGAGGGTCTTCCTCTTTATTGTCGACCTTCTGCTTTACCAAGCTTGATGTCCTCCTCCAGGAATTGGTCTTTCTTGATTAACATGTCCAAAGTAAGTGAAATGAAGTCTCACTATCCTCATTTCTAAGGACTGTTATAGCCGTACTCTGACCAAGACATATTTGTTTATTCTTCTGGCAGTTCATGTTATATTTTATATTCTTTGCCAGTGTCATAATTCAAACGCATCACCTCTTTGGTCTTCCTTATTCATTGTTCAGCATTTTACATGTATATGATGTGATTGAAAATACTATGGTTTTAATTAGGTGTACATTAGTCCTCAATATGATACCTTGGCATTTTAACTTTTGAAAGAGTTCTTTGTTCAGCATATTTGTCCAATGTTCTACATGCTTTGATTTATTGTCTGTTGTTTCCATGGACACTTTTATGAAAGTACTTGAAAAAATAGAAAGACTTTATATGCAGAAATAAATGAAGAAATACTTTTCTTAATGTATAGGAAGTCTCAATATTGTTAAGATGTCAGTTCTCCCCAGTTCGATCTGTGGAACACAATGCAACTCCAATCAAAATTCCAGCAAGTTATTTTGAGGCTTTTGATAAACTATTTCTAAGTTTTATAAGGAAAAGCCAAAGACTCAGAATAACCAACATAACACTAAAAAAAATAAAAATAAAAAGAAGAAGAAGACAAAGTTGGAGGATGTCTAACTCAAGACTTTCTATAGAGTGACAGTAACCAAGGCATTGTTGTATTTCTTAAAAAAAAAAAAAAGAAAGAAAGAAAGAAAGAAGCACATAGAGCAATGGAATGGAATGCAGAAACACAACTAAAAATAGTAATCAAATAATTTTTGACAAGAGAACAGACACAATTTAATGAAATGGAGAAGTAATAGTTTTTCAAAAATTTTGCTGGAAATAATTGGATTTCTATATGTAAACACACAAAAAGTCTAGATAAAAAACTTGTAGATGTCATAAAAATGATCTCAAAATTAATCATAAGCCTAAGTGTAAAAATTTGAAACTATAAAACTCCTCGAAGAAAACAGGAGAAAAATCTATGATCATAGGCTTGAAAATTAGTATTTAGAAACAATGCCAAAAGCAGGATCCATGAAAAAACCACAAGATATTAGAAATTCTTAAAATTAAGAACTTCGGTTTAGTGAAACATACTGTTAAGAAATGCAAATGCAAGTCATAAAGTGAAAGAAAATATTTGCAAAACACATCTGATAAAGGACTTGCATGCTAAATATATAAAGAAATCCTAAGTATCACCATCAATGGCACTTGGCTGGCTAAGTATCACCAATAAGAAAACATGTAGAATAATTAGAAACTGGCCTAAATGTCTGAACACCTCACGAAAGAAGATGTACAGATGGCAAAAACGTAGTGAAAATATGTTCAATGCCATTTATTATTAGGGGATAATACTACACACTTACTGGAATGATTAAGATTCAAAACATGAATTGTTTGACCAATAGAAATTATCATACACTGCTGGTGAAAACGAAAAATAATTCAGGCACTTTGGGAAGACATTTTGGCCATTTCTTACAATGCTAAACATAGTCTTCCCACATGAGCCAATAACTGCATTCCTAGATATTTTCTTGGTTGAGTTTAAAATGTATGTTTACACATACAAACTGCACTCAAATGTTGATAGCAGCTTTATTCATATAGCCAAGATAGCAAAACTACCAAGATCTTCAAGAGGTGAATGGATAAACAAATATTGATACAACGAAATGTTATTCAGCAACACAAAGAAAGGAGCTTCAAAGCCACAAAACGACATGGAGGAAGCATAAATGTATATTGCTAAATGAAAGAAGCCACTCTGAAAAGACTATATAGTCTGTAATTCCAATTACATGACATTTTGGTAAAGGCAAAACTACAGAGACAGTAAAATGATCAATGTCTGTCAGTGGTTTAGGAGGAAGGAAGAAAAGGTTGATCAGAGGATTGTTAGGGGAATAAACCTACTATGGGTGATATTACAGTGGTAGATAAGTGACATGCAGTGGTCAAACCTATAAAACTTAACGCCACAAAGAGTGAAACACAATGTGTGCAAATTTAAGAAGCAATGTATACTGTGACGAAAAAGTCTATCACAAATATATGAAATAACTTTATTAAATGATGTTTGGTGAAATGGTGCTGACACAAATACCTTTAGGAAAGAGAGGAACCTGTGAGTCTAAGGGCAAAATGAACTGCATATAATCTTTCTAGTCTAGTTGACAAAGTTGTTACCCATGGGGGTACAGGTTAACCATTAGGCAATGGTTAACAGCTCAGGCTATTAACCAAAATGCTGGCAGTTCATATCCACCAGCTACCTCTAGGGAACTCTATGGGGCCAAACCACTCTGTCCTGTAGAGTTGCTGAGAGGTGCAATTCACTCAGAGGCAACAGATTTCCTTTTTGTTTGTTTTCATACACATATACTGAAGCTAAATAAGTAAATAAATGATATGGGGGTAGCAATTCAGGCTGTGGCAGTGTATGCACAAGATGAGTCTGGAGTATTTGTAGAGCCAAAAACTAATGAAATGCTAAAACACAAAACAGAGAAACAAATAAAGACTTGGATAAAACACACACTGATACACACTCACACGCACATGCACGTGCATGCACTCACACACACACACACACACTTAGGGGTTTGTGAAAACGGTGCAGGAGACAACTAAAAAGGTTTTCAGTGGCAGAAAGTGGATTATTTCAGCAATCCAGTATACCTGTGGGGCAATAAATATGGACACGTTAGCATTGCTTGGCTTTCTAACTCACACATAATGATTGAGTGGGAAAGCAAATATGGTGCAAATGGCCCACTGGGTGGATTGAACAGTTTGTTAACAGCACAGATAATTTTCATGGAATCTTTGTGGGAGAGGCACTATGCACACATAGTATATGGCAGACTAAGAATGGATTGTGGAGTTTTATCATCTCACTAGGCTTCAAGGGAGCCAATTCCAGAATTGAGAAGGGGAGGCTTACTACTATCACTTAGAGCCAAGTGATCAGCACATTCTTTGGACCAAAGTCCCTGCACTGAGCACCTCCTAGACCTATAAGACAGAGAGCTGTAACACAGATGGGGGGAAACACTACGGATAAACAGAAGCAGTAGAATGAGGAGATAGGCATGAGATGGAATGGTGGCCTTCCTGGCTTACAGTGTAAGGCAGCCACAATGGGTGTGCCAACACACACAGTAAGAGCTGAGTTCTTTTGGGCTGCAGACTTACTGGCAGAGTAGAATGTCCCTGGGCATTTATTGGCAGAGCTTAAGAGCTTTATAACACTTGCTCCAGCACTGCAGAGGCCAAGCTTTTGGGCTGAGGGGCCAAGGAGTCTAGGGGCTGAGGGAGAGGCCTGCATGTGTGCAAGGCTGGGAAGGTTTTCTGACCAAAGAATTGCATCCTCAGTTGATCCTGAAATGTTACCTGTTACTTCCTTAATGAACACTAATTGTGGGTATCATCTGTGAGTTCTGTGGGGCTATTGCAACAAATTATTGAATTCAACAGAGAGTAGAGAATGTCTTGGGAGCAAAGTCTGGTGACGGAACTCGTAAAAAGATTGAAGAGAGAAGGCATGGCTGACCTCTACCTCATGAGGGTCAGCTGTAGGCTGATGCTGACCTTGACTTTTTCTCTCCTCCTCCTAAATTTAGGTGAGTTCTGATATCACAGGAGCATAATCCACACTTTTTATTCATGGGCTGCATACAGCTTCTTCTTTCCCAAGTGACCAGCGTGGAAAGTAAGGAGGAGGGGGACAACTTCACACGCAGAAACTAGCAAATACTACCTGAACCACATGGTCAAGATCAACATCAGCGATTACAAATCGTATTGACCTAATATACTTTTGATGTGATAATGTAAGAATGGGAGGTTACCTCTGTGATCTTACCATTTAAAACATAAAACCACAGTCTTATCATGAGAAGAACACTAGACACACTTCAATAATGGGTCATTCTGCATAGTACCAGTATGACTGAAAATAGATTAGGACAAAAACAAAGAAAAGAAAATTTGAGACAAGAAATGACTAACAAGACGTGACAGCTAAAGACAATGTGGCATCTTGGATGAGATCCTGAAACAACAAAAGGACATTAGGTAAAATCTAAGAGAAATAAACTGTGAACTTCAGTTCATAACTAAAAATTATTCATTAGGAATTGTTCAAAACGCATTCACTAATTGTAGTAAATTTACCATTCTAATGCAAGATGTTAATAATATGGAAAAATAAGTGTGTGGTATATGGGAACTGTCTGCACTACCTTGCCATTTAAACAAGAACATAATTTAAAAAATGAAGGGAATTAAATTTAATGAAGATTCACTACTTGTCAGAAAATTTGTTAGCTGTTTGTAAATCTACTTGATCCACCACAGAGTAGAAATGAAACTTAATATTCAAGAATTTACCCTGATTTTTTCCTTGCCAAAAGCTTATTCCAGTCCATCTACCACTTCATCTCCTAAATGGTCTCCCTGGCTCAAATATCAACTTCTTCTGACATTTTATCAATAAAATCGGAGTTACTTTCTTTCACTCGATTGGTGTCTTTGTTATAAATTAATTTTTGTTTTTATCCAAATGACTCGTGTCATAGTTTCAAAAAATCTAACGGCATTAAAAGTCATGTAAAAACAACAGCCAAAGCAATTACTTTCTGCATAGATTTGCCACTGTCCAGATACAACGACTTTACTATTTCTTCATATGATGCATCTCATGTTTCCAAATAACATGATTAATTGTGATTTATTGACTTTCCATTTTAAGATGTCATTTCTACTTTGGAAAATGACATTGATTCCTCATAAACAGCACCACACACATATACTTCTACCCCAATTCTGCCTGTAGAGACAATTATATTTTAATCAGCATTTGATGTTTGCAGAATCATTACCTTGAAATACTACTTACAGTTGAGCCAATTAGTACATTATAATTACATCTCAATGAATCTTGTACAATCCTTAGAATTTTATGAAACTTATATGGGAAATTAATTTACTTTTATTTATTTGTTTGTTTGTTTTATGTGCTTATCACTAATTGTTGCTCTGGTAACGTAGTGGTTAAGAGCTCTGCTGCTCAAAAAATTGATCTCTGCTGATCAAAAGTTAGAAATCACCAGTAAAACCTCTGAGTAATTCTTTTCTGCCCTATAAGATCAGTGAATCGGAATCAACTTGACAGCAACCTTTTTTTCCTTTAAATATCAGTTCTCCAACTTGACAGCACTATAGATTTCCTCTCAATCAAATCAAACATATGACAGTGTTTTCAGTTGTACAGTTACGTCTTTTTTTCTGTAATCTGACTGCATCTTTCTCAGATTCGTACATCCTTCTGCCCCAGGAGTAAATAATTGAGCTCAAGGTGTGCTACCCAACTGTCACCCTGAAATGTGCATACACACCTTTCCTAGGAATTTGTACCACATGTCCTCTGTGAAAAATATACTTCCTGGATCTCCCTGCCTCTTTGTTGATTGACTCATTCATCTTATTTACTAGTGATCTTTCACTATTCATCATGAGTTGCACAAAGATGGCAGTAGAAGTTCAGAGTATAGGCTAGACTTAATCAAAGAATCTGACACATCCTAACAGATACACATCTGGCCAAGGGAATTCTACATGCCAGTATCTGTAGAGAATTTCTCTTAAGATTTCTGTTCTCTGAAATGAGTCCTTCCTTCATCTGCCAAGGACTTAACAACCTACCTGCCAGTCTCCTGGGAGAGCAATAGTGTTTGAAAATGAGGAAGAATCTCACCATTCACATTACTCTTCATAATACCTTCATTTCCAGTGCAACATCACAGCACATTCTCGATTTTCCAAGGTTTCTGGAGAATCTGTAACTGTCTTCAAAGTAAATGTCTTGTTTACTTAGTGATAGGGCCAGAAATTTAAGAAGGACCAATAGATTAAGGAAAGAGAACCTATCAACTAAAACAGTCTTAAACCAAATCTCAAGTCCTGTATTTAGCCTTTTGGTACATCCAGGACTCAGAAGAACTTTGGGTCAATTCTTCAGCCTTCCTACAACTCAGAGTTAAAGATAAGCCTACTTCATGTTGGCTACATGAGCCTTATCCAAACCCAATTTAGTCATACAGCTTTCAGATTTCTGTGATCTGTTCCATCACTCTTCTGTCAGTTTGTTATACTGCAGTGATTTGCATGTCACTGTGATGCTAGAAGCTATGCTATCAATATTTCAAATATCAGCAGTTCACCCATGGTGGTTAGGTTTTAGAAGAGATTTCAGACTAGGAAGAAGGATCTAGAAATCTAGTTCCGAAAAAGTTAGACAGTGAAAATCTTACGGATAGTAGTGAAACGTCTGATATAGTGGAGGAAGATAAACCCCTCAAGTTGGAAGGCACTTAAAATACCACTGCAGAAGAATACCCCCTAGAAATAGAATCAACTCTTACAGTGTAGGTGGAATAAAGGTTTTAGGACCTGCATTTGCTGATATAGCATGACTCAAAATGAGAAGAAACAGCTTTAAGCATTCAATAACAATTAAAACCTTGGAATATACAAACTATGAAGGAAAACTGAAAATGCAAAAATAAACTGGAATGCTTGAAGATTTGTATCCTAAACACTAGCCACCTGAAATGGACTGGTAATGGTCACTTTTAATCAGACAATTATATAATCCACTATTCTGCGAACGACAAACTGAAGAGGAATGATATCACTTTCACTGCCAAAAAGAATATTTCTAGACCTATCTTGTAGTACAGTTCATCAGTAATAAGATAATATCCATATGATTTGCAGTTAATATGACACTTGTTCAAATTTATGCACCAGCCACAAATGCCAAAGATAAAGAAATTGAAGATTTTTTCTTATGATTGAAAGTACACAATCCAAGTCAGTTTTGCATGCCCACCTCTCTGAAACTGTATTCACCTCACCCTGTGACAGCATACTCATCCTTTTCACTCTTTCTGTCTACTATCCTCTTAACAAATACCTGTCCCCTCCTCTCCAACTTCTCCTCTCTCCTCTAGGAAGAAACTAGCAGGACAGCCTCCTATAAACATACAAAACCATAAAGTACACACACTATATGGTCACTCTGTATCTCTGAGTCCAGTCCATTCTTTGAAGTGTTGACCTCAGTGCTGGTGAAACTGAAGACCTTTTTGCCAGTTTCTGTGGTCTGAAACTGACCAAATATTCAGTCAAGATGAACTGGTAATTATTGGTGATTGTAATGTGAAAGCTGGAAACAAAGAAAGGTTGATAGTTGGAAAATATGGTCTTGATGATAGAAATGATGCTAGAGATTGCACAACAGCATTTTGAAAGACCAATGACTTCATTGTAAATACCTTTTCACAAAAATGTCATCAGTCAGAACAAGAACAGAAGCCAACTGTGAAACAGGCAATCAACTACTGCTATGCAAGTTTAAGTTGAAGCTAAAATTAGTTGAAACAAACACACGACAGCCAAAGTATGATCTTGAACTTAGAGACCATCTGAATTTAGAGACTGTCTCAAGAAAAGGTATGATGCATTGAATACTAAAGACGAAAGAGCAGATGAGTTGTGGAATGTCAGCAGGGGCACCATCTATGCAGGAAACAAAGGTCATTAAAGAAAGAAAAGAAAAGACCAAAATGGGTGCCAGAAGAAGCGATGAAATTTGCTCAAGAACATACAATGGCTAAAACAAAGTGAAGAAATGATGACACAAAAAAAAGTGAGCAGAAGATTTCAAAGGGCAGCTTCAGAAGACAAAGTTATTACAATATAATTTTTGAAGATATGAAGGTTTAAAACAAAAGGGAAGACTACACTTGGCATTTCTCAATCTCAGAGAACTGAAGGAATAAGGAATAATTCATACCTCAAATTTCAATTTTTAAGGATTCTGTGGGCAAAAAATTAAAAATGAAAGCAGTGTACAGGAAGATGGAAAGTATTCAAAGAATCACTCTACCAAATAAGAACTGGTCAGGTTTCAGCCATTTCAGGAAGTAGCATATAATCAAGAATCAGTGGTACTGAAAAGAAGTTCAAACTTCATAGAATGCTTTGGTGGAAAACAAGGCATAATGCTATTTGAGATTTTTCAGCAAATACGTGCAACTGTGGAAGTGTTCACAGAAAACTGTAGAATTTCAGAAGGTGTGTATATCATTGCAAACAACATATAGATCTTTGCTGAAAGTAAGGACTACTAGAAATAGATTTACCTGTGTTTTATTGACCATGCAAAGACATTTGACTATGTGTTTCATATCAAATTGTTGACAACACTGTAAAGAATGTAAATTCCAGTACACTTAATAATGATCATGAGGAACCTGTGCACAGACCATGAGGTAGTCATTTGAACAGAACAAAGGGATATTGCATCATTTAGATAACTAAAAATGTGTGTGGTAGGTTTTTATCCTCTCACTGTAATTATTCAGTTTGTATGCTGAGAAAATAATCTGAAAAGCTGCACTGTATGAAAAAGAACAACTTGTCAGCATTATAGGAAGACTCGCTGACAATGTGTGATGTGTAGATGGCACACTCTTGCCTATTGAAAGTAAAGAGGCCTTGAAACACTTATAAAGATGAAAATCTTCAGTATGCATTACACCTTACCATAAAGTAAGCAAAAATCCTCACAACTTGACCAATAAGCAATATCACTGTAAATGGAGAAAATATTCATATTTTCAAGAATTTCATTTTGCTTGGATCCACATTCAAATCTCATGGAGGCAGCAGTCAAAAAACTCAAATGTATATTTCACTGGTAAAATCTGCTGTAGTAAAATCTCTTTAAAATGTTAAAAAGCAAAGATGTCATCTTGAGGACTATGACATGTCAGACCTAAGGCTTGGTGTTTTCAATCACTCTATGTGCATATGAAACCTGGACAATGAATAAATGAGAACAAGGAGGAATCAATGACTTTGAATCATGGTGTTGTTGAAGAAGACTTAATATACTGTGAATTGTCATAAAAACTAACCAATCTGTCTTGGAAGAATTATAGTCAAAATGTTCCTTGGAAACAAGAATGTTATGACTTCGTCTCACATACTTTGGACATGTTATCAAGAAGGACAAATCTCTAGAGAGGGACCTCATGCTTGGTAGAGCAGTGGGTTGTCTAAAAAAGAAGAAGATGCTCAATTAGATTGCATGAAACAATGGTTGCAAACAATGGGCTCAAACATAACGACTGGAGATGGTACAGCATCTGGAAGTATTCTTCAATGTTATATATAGACTCATCGTGAGTCAGAAATGAGTCCTTGGAACCTAACAATAACAGATTTCTAGTGTTAGTAATTTGTCTTTTTTTTCTCAATGTAATCTTGGTAGATGATTGCTCATTTTACTGAATTTTGCAAAAAATCAATCTTTTGTTTCATTGATTTCCTCTATTGGTTTTCTATTTTCAAAATCAATTTCTGCTTTGTTTTTTTCTTCCTTCTCCTTGGTTGATATTTCTTTTCTTTTTTCCTACATCCTTAAGGTGAAGGTTGAAATTATTGATCTGAAAATAGTTCTCTTTTTCTTCTTTCCTTTTTTTTTTTAGATATTATAATTAAGTGAAAGTTTGCAAATTAAGTCAATTTCCCATATTAAAACCTATACATAGACCACTGTGCTTCATCTGGTGTACCAACTTTGTGACAGCACATTTCTCCTTTCCACACTGTTCTTCACATATTAATTCATCTCCTTTTCTAATGCATGCATTTGATTCTATTTCTTATTGAACACCCATTGTCTTCTTCCTACATATATAGATTTGTTGTATTTTAATTTTCATCATTACTCTTTTGTTTCTCTGGGGACATCTTATTTCACTTGCAGACTATTAAGCAGTGAACTGACCGATTTCCAAGTATTTGAAGATTTTCCTGTTATCCCTGTTACTAAATTCCAGTTTGATTTACTTACAAACTCATGCTCCACAGTACTCTGTAAGATTTCAATTCCTTTGCAAAGCCAAGTGATGTTGAGTTGCATCTGATTTTAAACTTATTTTTTATTGTGCTTTGAGTGGAAGTTTACAATTTAAGTTCTCATAAAAAATTATACAAATATTGTTTTGTTATCCTAGTTGTTCTCTTTGTAATATGACGGCCCACTACCTCTTTCCACTCTGCTTTTTTCCCTGTCCATTTAACCAGTTTCTTTTCCTTACTGTCTTCTCATCTTGCCTCCAAGAAGGAGCTGCCACTTTAGCCTAATATGTTTATTTGAGCTAAGAAACACACTGTTTAAAAGCATAATTTTATGTCTTAGAGTTCAGATGTAATTTTTGTCTAAGAGTTGCCTTTGGGAATGGTTTTAGTTATGAGGTAACAGAGAGTCCAGGGACATGTCTTCCAGGGTCCCTCCAGTCTCAGTCAGACCACCAAGTGTGGTTTTTTACTAAAATTTGAGTTACACATCCCACTTTTATCCCACTCCGTTAGGGATTCTCTGTTGTGTTCCCTGTCAGAATGGTCATAGGTAGTAACTGGGCACCATCTAGTTCATCTCATAGGCTGACAGAGTCTCTAGCTTATGTGGCCCTTTTTCTTCTTTAATTCATACTTTCTCTGTGTCTTTATTTTTTATTCTCCTTTGCTCCAGGTGGATTGTTACCAATTGCTAGCTTTTAAAACCCCAGATACCACTCACCATATTGGGATATAGAACATTCTCTTAAAAAAACTTTGTTATGCCAACTGACATAGATGTCCCTGAAACCATGATCCCCAGACCACCCTCCTCTACTCCATCCATCAAAGTGTTTGACTGTGTCCAGAAAAATTGTTATCTTATATTCAGGTCTTTGATCCATTGTGAGTTAGTTTTTATGCATAGTGTGACATAAAGGTCTTATTTCATTTATTTTATTTATTTATTTTTTTTGCAAATGGATACCCAAGTATGCCAATGCTATTTTCTAGAGACTGCCTTTTTCTCAACTAAAGGACCTCAGTATTTATCAAGTAACAGCTGCTAATAGCTGCTAATAGGTGTATGAATTCATGTCTTGATTCTCAATCATATTGCATTGGTCTATGTTTGTGCTGTTATAAAAGTACTGGGATGTTTTGACTACCATTGCAGTAGAATCTGAAATAAGACAGCGTGAGGCCTCCTACTTTGTTCTCCTTCTTCAGTAATGCATTTCTTGCTCTGGATCTCTTAGCATTCCACATGAGGTTGGTAATTTGTTTCTCTACCTCAAAATATCTCACTGGAGGAGGCAGGGCCAAGAAGTGGACTAGTCATGCATGTCCTCAACTAAGGTCTAGAAAAACAACTGAATGAAACACTTTAGGAGTCCCAGGATCAGGTGCAAAGTTGTGAGATCAGACTCGGTGACAGGGAAGGGAAAACTACATTTGTCAATGGGGGTGGCAGTGCAAAGGGTCTCACTTTTGCTGCATGGTGGTGGAGAGGCTGACAGGTATGGACATCATCTTTGTCAACCAGAAGACTAACACTGGGGCTGCTGGGCCTGAGAGCCTAGCTGGAGTGAACTGTCAAGCTGAACAGCAGTGTCTGAGTGGACAGTGTCTCTCTAAGCAAAGGGCCACACTTAAGGCAGTCCCACTTAGAAAACCCAGTGGCGACTGGTGGCTGAGTGCAACAGAGCCCTTCTCCCATCTTTTCTCTGAGCTATGCCATATGTTATGCTAGCACAGCACAGGAGAGGCAACACAGGTAAGATGCTATTGTAGTCAGCTCAGTCAGCCATGCTTGAGGGCCTGGCTGGGGCTGTAAGCCTGCTGAACTTCTACACCTGACTGGGCAGTGTCTCAGCAGAGAAGCTATTTTTAAGACAACCACACCTAGAGAATGCAGTGGTGGCTGGCAGCCATGGGCAGAGGTGCCCTTCCCCCCTCCCTTCTCTGACCCATATCAAAGCATCTGCTGGCACAGCTCTGGAGAGACTCCACAAGTAGGTCATCATCCTTGTCAGCTGGGAGGTGGAATCTGTCATGCCTAAACACCTAGATGGGGCTGTCTGCCACACTGAGCTGAAGCTCCTGACTGGTCAATGCCTCCCTCAGCAGAACAGCTGTTCTTAAGACAGTTGCAACTAGAGAATGAAGCAGCAGCTGACTGCTGAGAAAGGCAGCAACATTCCCAACTTCCTTCTCTGAGTTATGCTGTAGTGTCTGCTGGCATAACTCCAGAGAGTTTACATATGTAGGTCACTATCTTTGTCAGCCAGGAGGTGGGGCATGCTACCCCAGGGGCCCCAGGTGGGGCCAGCCACCAAGCTGAGCAGCACTGCCAGACTAGACATATATTTCTCAGCAGAGAAGCTACACCTAGAGAATACAATGGCAGCTGGTGACCAAGTACAGCAGGACCCTTCTCTCCTTCCTTCTCTGAGCTATGCCATAGCTTTTGCTACTGTGGCACCAGAGAAGCTGAGCAGCTTTCTGATGGCTAGAAGACAACCAGCAATATCTAACCATTTAAAGAAACAGGCCCCCATGTCTCTGGGAAACTGAGATGAAGAAGGCCTCCTGAAATTATTTGAGGTAGAATACAAAAGTATTATGTATAGAGAACTTCTAGATCTTAGGATAGAGAGTAAAGTGAAGCAGAACAAAATGAAAAGCAAGCTGTATCAACTGCTAGAATAACAACTATCTGAAATACAACAGATCAATAATAAAATTACAGAAAATTCATTTGAAAGCCAAAACAGCAAGAATAAGGAGATAGAATGCAGAATTAGCAAGAATAAAGATAAGGCAACTGACACCAGCATTTATGAGAAGAAATCAGATGAAAGAATGAAGAAAAATCAAGAATCATTAAGAATTGTGTGGGACCCTATCAAGAGGAGCATTTAAGAATAGTTGGAGTTCTAAAACAGGGAGATAGCAGAAAATACAGAAATAATTGTTGAAGAGTTGCTGACAAGAAACTTCCGTGACATCATGAAAGAAGAGGAGATAGCCATTCAAGATGTTCATCAAACTCCACAGAAGGTAAACGCTAAAAGAAAAACACCAAGACATATGATAATTAAGCTTAATAAAATGAAACATAGGGAGACGCCCTTCGAAGCAGCTAGGCTTAAACCAAAACTAATGTACAAAGGAAAGTATTTTAGACTGACCTACAACTATTCAGCTGAAACTATGCTGGCAAGAAGGCAATGGGATGACACATACAATGTCTTGAAGGAAAAATACTTCCAACCAAGAATTACATATCCTGCAAAATTGTCTCTCAAATGAAAGTAGGCCATTCTCAGATAAATAGAAGCTCAGACATTTTCAGAAACCAAACCAAAGTTAAAGGAAATATTGCAAGAAGTTCTTCCACCAGAAAATTAGTAACACCAGATGTATACTCAAGGATGCAATGCAGGCACAGCATACAGAGTCCCACTTAAGGAAATCACAAAGCTCAATCAAAGCTAAAATATTAAATATTAGGAAAACAGTGATGTCAACATGCAAACTATGGCAACATTATACCATAAAGAGTGATATATCACAATATAAACAGACCTTATAGATAGAGAGAAAGTCAAGGAGATATAAAGAAGCTACAAACTGGTTTAAACTTAGAATGTTAGGGGGGAAACAAAAGAGTAGCTGCAAAGGAAACTAACAATACTACATATGAAAACAAGAAACACAATGCAGAAGTTTCAATAGAAACAAAAGCAACACTGAAAAGGAGGAAAAGAAAATCTATAAAGAAAAATTACCCAGAACAGAATATTAAGTGGAACAAAGTAAATGTCAGCAACACAAAAATCAAGGCACCAAAAGGACAATACTTAATGTACATCTATCAATAATTACATTGAATGTAAATAGATTGAAGGATCCAATAAAGTGACAGAGAGTAACAGGTTGGATGAGAAAACATGATCCATCTATATGCTGCTTACATAAAACATATCTAAAACTCAAAGATATGAACAAACTGAAAATCAAAGGGTGGAAACATATGTACCAAGCTAATAGCATGCAAAGAAGAGCACGAGTAGGAACATTAATCTCAGATGAAATAGATTTGAAAGTAAAATCTACCATTGTGCACATGGATAGTCCCTATATATTGCTTAAACATTCAGTACATAAGGAAGATATAACAATATTAAATATTTATGCACCCAATACCATAACATCTAAATTTATCAAACAAATGCTGACAGCATTCAAACATGAGACAGATCACTCCAGAGTAACAGTAGGAAACTCCAAAATTCCACTTTTAGTAGTGGATAGATCATCGAGAAAAAAAAATCTCAGTAAAGCTACAGAAGATTTTACTGTGACAATCAGCTAACTCAACTTCAAAGACATACACAGAACTTTTTATCCAATAACAGGTAAGCATACCTTCTTTCCCAACACTCACAGAAAATTCTCTAGAATAGACCATGTAATAGGCCATGAAGAAAGTCTCAACAAAATCTAGATGATTTAATTTTTGCAAATCATCTCCTCAAACACAAAGCCATAAAAATTGGAATCAATAGCAGAAAAAAACATGGGTAACAATTCAAATTCATGGCAACTTAACAACACCTTGCTCAAAAATTCGTGGGTTATAGAAGAAATCAAGGATGCAATAAAGAAATTCATGTAATCAAATGACAGTGAAAAGACATCCTATGAGAACCTATAGGATACAACAAAGGTCAATTTATCTCTACAAATGCACACATCTGGAATAAAGAAAGGGCCCAAACAAAAGAATTAACACTACAACCTGAACAAGTAGAAAAAGAACAAGAAAAGAACCCCTTGGACACCAGAAGAAAATAGATAATAAAAATTAGAGCGGAACTACACGAATTAGAGAATAGAAAAAAGAAAAAGAACTCAAAAAATTGACAAAACCAAACACTGTTTTTTGGAAAAGATCAACAAAAGTGATAAACTACTGAGTAAACTCACAAAAGAAAAACAGGAGAGGAAACAAATAACCCAAATAAGAAATGAGAAAGGAGATGTCACAACACACACAACTGAAATTAAAAGTATGTTAACAGTATACTAATAAAAGTTGCACTCTATGCTTGGAATATATTCTATAGAAGCAAGGGCAGTCAAACAAACAGATATATGCAGACAAATGTTTATTGCAGCACAGTTCACAATAGCAAAAAGATGGAATCAACCCAGATGTCCAACAACAGCTGAATAGATAAATAAACTATGGTGTCTATATTCAATGGAACACTATGCAATGATACAGAACAATGATGATTTTAGGAACCATCTCATAACCTGGTTTCAATTGGAAGACATTTTATACAGTAAAATTAGTGGCACGAGGACAAATATTATATGAGACCCTCACTGTAAGAACTTAAAAACAGACTCATGTACAGAAGAAAAGACTCTTTGTTGGCTGCAAGGGAGGAGAAGAAGGGAAGAAGAGGGTTGGTTATAAATTAGATAGTTGATAAAAATTTGGTTGGGTTAAATCAGTGACAGCACACATTAGAACAAATATCAATTTACCTAGACTTCAATACAACTTGAAAACTCTTCCAATCTTAACCCAACATTGCAAACAATAGATTAGCAAGGGCAGGGGTCCAGGGACCGTGCTCTCAGGGAACATTGAGGCCAACTGACATAACTAGCCTATTGCTAAGAGAGTCTTCTACACCCTGTATTGGTGAGTGGCATCTGGGGTATTAAAAACTAGCAAGCTGCCATCTGAGGTACACCAAATGGTCCCAACTCAGCTGGAACAGATGATCACAAAGGACAACAATGACATGGGTGAAAGAGAACCCAGAAGACAGAAAGACTCACATTGCATGACTACATCAATATGTGACCAGGAGAACCAGATGATGTCTGGCTACCACCAATGACAACCATGAAGGGTCTCACAATGCTGAGTCCCAGTGACAACACAAGAGAAAAAAAAGGGGCCAGACCCTGAGAACTCCACTAAAAGACCACAAGTGATCATCTGAAGGCCTAGGGGTTCCCCCTTGGAACATGGCCCTTAGACTGATGCTGCCCCTGTTCGTAAATCATTACTGAGGTCAACTCTTCGGACATGAACGAATTGGACTCAGGGACACAGAGTGATTATATTGTGTGTGCACTTTATGGTTCTATGTATCTATAAGATGTCATCTTACTGGCCCCTTACTAGAGGGGAGTAGAGAGGAGGGGATAGGAGATTATTAAGAAGATATGACATGTATAGAACAGAAAGGAAGAGTATGCTGTCATCAGGTAAGGAGAGCAGAATGAGCTGCAGATAGGTGGGCATGCAAAATTAAACTGGACTGTAAACATTCACTCAATTACCCTAAATAAAAAAAATTTAACAGATCTGAAAACCTAAAGAAAGTAGACAAATTTCTAGATTTACATCACCTACCAAAATCATCATAAGGAGAAGTAGGACAACTTAATAAACCCATCACAAAAGAGGAGATTGAAAAAGTAATCAGAAATCTACTAACCAAAAAAAGTTCTGGCCCAGAAGGTTTCACTGGCAAATTCTACCAAACTTTTAGAGAGGAGTTAACTCTAATACTACTGAAGCTATTTCACAACATAGATAAGGAAGGAACATTCACAAATTCATTCTATGAAGCGAGCATAACCCTGATACCAAAGCCAGATGAAGATCCCACTAAAAATGAAAATGACAGACCAACACCACTCATGAACCTAGATGCAAAAATATTCAACAAAATCCTAGCCAGTCATGATAGGTGACACAATGCACAGTCCTTGATGTAGCACAAGAGAAAGAAGTGTGCAGTTCAAGGATTCTACTAAGAGACCAGAATTGATGGTCTGACAACCTGCAGGGTCCAATGGGAACATGGCCCTGACCTAAAACCAGTACTGAAGTCAACACTTAGACAAGAATGGATGTGATTCATGGACACAGTGTGCGCACGTGGTGTATGTACTTCATGGTTTCATACATTTATAGGAGGCTGCCCTGCTAGTTTCTTTCTAGAGGGGAGAGGAGAAGGTGGAGAGGAGGGTACAGGTGTTTGTTACGAGTGTACTAAAAAAGTGAAAAGGAGTATGCTGTCATTGGGTGAGGAAAACAGATCGAGTTGCAAATAAGTGGGCATATAAAATTGATTTGGACTATATGCTTTCATGTAGTCATAATAAAAAACAAATACTAGCCAACAGAATTCAACAATACATCAAAAAACCAATTTATCATGACTGAGTGGGATTCATACCGGGGATACAGAGTTGGATTAACACCAGAAAAACGGTTAATAACACAAAACCTAAGATTCATTTGATTTTATCAATTGATGCTGAAAAGGCATTTGACAAAGTCCAAGACCCACCCATGTTAAAAACTCAGCAAAATAAGAATAGACGTGCAATAAAGGGCATCTACTCAAAGCCAACAGTCAACGTCATACTGAATGGAGAATGGAGAGAGACTGAAAGAATTGCTCCTGAGAATGGGAATTAGACAAGAATACCCACTGCTTCCATTTCTATTCAACATTGCACTAGAGGTTCTGGCCAGAGCAATCAGACAAGACAAAGAAATAAAGTATATCTGTATTGGTAAGGAAGAAGCAAAAGTATCCCTATTTGCAGGTCATATGATTGCATACAAAAACCCTAGTGGCATAGTGGTTAAGCGCTACATCTGCTAACCAGAAGGTCAGCAGTTCACATCCTGTAGGTGCTCTTTGGAAACTCTATGGGCAGTTCTACTCTGATTTATAGGGTTGCTATGAGTCAGAACTGCCACAATGGCAGTGGGATTTTTTGGCTTGGTATGATGGTGTACACAGAAAGCCCTAAAGAATCTATAAGCTACTGGAACTAATAGAAGAGCTCGGCAAAGTATCAGGATATAAGGTAAACATAAATAAATCAGCAGTATTTCTTTACACCAACAAAGAGATCATCATACAGGAAATCATCAAATCCATACCACTTACTACGGCCCCCAAGAAGATAAAATATCTAGGAATAAATCTAACCAGAGATGTGAAAGACCTATACAAAGAAAATTACAAGACTGTACTGCAAGTAACCAAGAGACTCAGATGAGTGGAGAAACCTACCTGAGTAACAGATAAGAAGACTTAACATTGTGAGAAAGTCAGTTCTACTCAAAATGATCTCAAATGCGGTGCAATCCCAATACAAATTCCCATGTATTTTTTTAATGAGATGGAGACACAAATCACCAACTTTGGAAAGAGAAGAAACTCAAGATAAACAAAACACTACTAAAGAAGAGGATCAGAGTGGGGGGACTCATACTACCTGACCTTAGAACCTACTACACTGCCACAGTAGTCAAAGCAGCCTGGTATTGGTACAAAAGCAGTTATACAAACCAATGTAACAGAATAGAAAATCCAGCAATATCACCATTGACCTATTAACAGTTAATATTTGACGAAGGCCCAAAGGTTGTAAACTGGGATAAAAACAGTCTCTTTAACAAATGGTGTTGGCAAAACTGGATATCCACCTGCAAAAAACTGAAACAAGAACCACATCTTACACCTTACACAAAAACTAAATCAAAATGGGTCAAAGACCTAAATATCAAATTTAAAATGATAAATATTATGGAAGAAAAAACAGGGACAATAATGGAAGTTCTAATACACAGCTTAGACTACAAAATCTTACCAACAATGCACAAGCAATAGAAGAGAAAGTACATAAGTGGGAACTACTAAAAATCAGATACTTATGCTCATCCAAAGACTATCAAGAAAGTTAAAAGACTGCCTGCAGAATGGGAAAAATATATTTGGCAACTACATAAGCGATCAACATCCAATTTCCATACTCTACAAAGTACTGCAAAATATCAACAAGAAAAAGACAACCCAATTAAATGATGGGCACAATAGATGGACAGACACTTCACCACAGAATACATCCATGAAGCCAAAAGACACACAAGGAAATGCTCACAATCATTAGTCATCAGAGAAATCCAAATCCAAACTACAATGAGATACAATTTCACCCCAACAAGGTTGGCAATAATCCATAAAAAAAAAAAAAAAAAAAAAGACACAAAACAACAAACGCTGAAGAGGTTGTGGAGAGATTGGAACTCTCAAACATTGCTAGTGGGAACGTAACATGGTACAACCTTTTGGGTAAGCAATTTGTCACTCTCTTAATAACTAGAAGTAGAAATCCCATATGATCCAGCAATCCTACTGCTTGGAACAGATCCTGCAGAAATAGGGGCTGTAACATAAATGGATGCATGTGCATGAATGTTTATTGCAGCACTATCCACAACAGCAAAAAGATAAAATCAACCTAGGTGCCCTTCAACAGACAAATTTATAAACAAATTGTGATGTATATACACAATGGAAGACTGTGCAACAATAAAGAACAGCAATGATTTGGGGAAGCATCTCATAACCTAGTATCAACTAGAAGATATGCTGAGTGAAGTCAGGACAAATATTGTATGGGACCACTATTATAAAGACTTAAAAGTGACTTATTCACTCTTTAGTGGCTACAAGAGTGGAGATGGAGGGAGAAAGTAGATAGATTAGTAGACAAGTAGAAAGTAGATAGATTAGATAGTTGATAGAAATTGGATTAGATGAAGGGAGTGACAACACACGGTAGAAGCCAGGTCAGCATAACTGGACTAGACTATAAACTAAAAGGTTTTCTAAATTGAACCCAACATTTCAAAGCATAGAGTAGCAGAGACAGAGGTCTGGGGAACATGTTTTCAGGGGACATCAAGGTCAATTGGCCTAACTACCCTTTTGCTAGGAGAGTCTTCTGTGCCCCATAGTGGTGAGTGGTATCCGGGGTCTTAAAAGCCAGCATGCTACCATTTGAGGAACATCAGTTGGTCTCACCCCACCTGGGATAGATGACAACTGAGAACCTCAAACGCACAAGCAAAACTAAACCCAGGAGACAGGACTCATATGACTGATAGACTACATTAGCATGAGACCAGAAGAACCAGATGGTGCCCAGCAACCACTAAAGACAGCCTTGATAGGGGCCACGATGTAGAGTGCCTGATGTAGCATGAGAAAAAGAGGTGTATATATCAACAGCTCTACTAAAAGACCCAAAATTGATGGTCCAACAACCTGGAGGATCCCCTGGGAATATGATCCCTAGACTTGCTGTTGGCTCAGTCCTGAAACCAGTAGTTAGGTCAACACTTCAGACAAAGGAGTTGGACTCAGGGACACAGAGTGAGCATGTTGTGTGTGTAGTTTTTGTTTTTGTACATTTATTGCAGGTTGTCATACTGATTTCTTTCTAGACGAGAGAGGAGAGTGTGGAGAGGAGGGGTGAGGTGTTTCTTAAGGGTATACTAGAAGAGTAAAAAGGAGGAGTGCACTGTCAGAGGGTGAGCAGAGCAGATAGAGTTGCAGAGAGGTGGGCATGCAAATTTGACTTTGATTGTATACTTTCACTTAATCATCATCATAATAATGCCATTGGAAGTTGGATCAGGATTGCATTGTACTGGTAGTTACTATTATGTAGAACAGATATTTTTACAGTGTTGAGCATTCCTGCTAATGAGCAAAGTATGTTTTTTCCACTTCTCTCGGTCCCATTTGATTTCTTGCAATGGTGTCTTACAGATGTATTTCTACAGGTCTTTTACTTCCTTGATTAGGTTTATTCCTAAGTATTTTATCTCTGGGGGGCTATTGTAAATGGTATTGATTAGTGATAACCTTTTTGAAGTTCTCTTCATTGATGTAGAGGAACCCAACTGACTTGTATGCTTATCTTGTATCCTAATACTTGGCTAAGCTTTTCTGTCAGTTGCATTATTACTATTATTATTGTGAGTTCTTTTTGATTTTTCTCTGTGTAAGACCATATTATTTGCCAATAGTGATACTTTTACTTCTTCCTTACCCATTTGGGTGTACTTTATTCCTTTTTCTGGCCTGATTGCTGTGGCTAGAAACTCCAGAACAACCAAGTAAGTGTAGTGATAAAGCATGTCCTTGTCTGGTTTCATTCTCAGAAGGAATTATTTCAGACTCTCTATTTAAGCTGATATTGGCTGTTGGCTTAGTATAAATAACTCTTGCTGTGTTCACACATTTCCCCTCTATTCTTATTGTACTGAGAGTTTTTATCAGGACTGGGTGTTGGACTTTGTTAAATGCCTTTTCTGCAACAACTGCTAAGATTATGTAGTTCTTGTCTTTTATTTATGTGATGGATCACATTGATTGTTTTTCTAATGTTCTGCATCTTTTGAGGTAGTTTAGCTAGGTAGTGTGTTTCTAGAAATTTGTCCATTTCCTCTAGGTTCTCCAACTTGTTAGAAAACAATTTTTTGTACCATTGTGTTACGGTGCTTTTAATTTTATGTAGCCCATCTCATTTCTTGTTCAGATCATTTGCTTCCTCTCCTGTTTTTCTTGTCACTTTGGCCAACAGTTTATTGTGTTGATATTTGTAAAGAACATCTTTTGTCTTGTTTACTCATTTTTCCCCGTATTCTCTATTTCATTTAATTCTGCTCTAATATTCATTATTTTATTTCTTCAGGTGCTCAAGGTCTTCTGTTTCTGCTCTGTTTCTATTTTTTCTAGTAGCAGGGCTAATGTTTTGACTTTAGCTGTTTTGAGGGGGGGATGTGTGCATTTATTACTATTAATTGACTTCTGAGCACTGCTTTTGCTGTATCTCAAAGGTTGTGGTAGGGTTTGTCATTCTCACTTGATTTTGTGAATTTCTTTATTTTGTACTTAATTTCTTCTATAACCAAGTAGTTTTTGAGCAGGGTGCTGCTCAGTTTCATATGTTTGATTTTTTCTCCTTGCCATTTCTATAACTGATTTCCACTTTTAGGACTTCATGATCAGAAAAGATGCTTGGTAATATTTTGTTGTTTTAGATTCTGTTACAGTTTGCTTTATGGCCTAAAATGCAGTCTACTCTTTCCCAAGTGCACTGGGAACAACTATACTTAGTTGCTGTTGTGTACAACATTCTGTATAGGTCTATGATGTCAACTTGGTTGACTGTGGCATTTAGGTCTTCCATGTCTTTACTGGATGTTCTGTTCTTCACCAAAAGCAGTGTGGCGTATCCTACTCTTATTGTGGAGCTGTCTGTCTTTTCAATGCTGTTAGTTTTTTATGTATTTTAGAGGCTTGTTGCTTGGTGAGTAAATATTTATTTTGATTCTGTCCTGGTGTATCGACACTAGTCATTTTATAGTGTCCTTTCCTATTTTTTGTAGTGGATTTTAAAGTCTATTTTGTCAGAAGTGTTGCTACTCTTGTTCATTTTTGAGTATTGTTTTCTGGAAATACTTATTCCTTCATTTATTTTTTTTTGTTTTCATCTCTAAGTTGTGTCTACTGGACACATCATATAGAGGGATCTTTTAAAAATCCCTTCTGCTACTCTATAACATGGTTCATTTATAGTCAGTGTACTTATTGCTAGATATCCTTTTAGTCGTTTTCCTGTTTTTCTGTGTTTTTCAGTTTCCTTGTTCCATTTAATTTTCTGTGCTGAGTCTTCCTTTTTTTTTTTTTTTTTTGGTCTGTATGTTTTACTTATTTTTTATTTTTGTGTCCCAAACCCACTACTATCAAGTTGTGTCCAACTCAGTGACCCTAGAGGTCACACTGAAACTGTCCCATAGAGTATCCAAGGAGCACCTGGCAGATTTGAACTGCTGACCTTTTGGTTAGCAGACATAGCACTTAACCCACTTAACCACTTAACCTGTTATGTCACCAGGGTTTTGGTGTATAGGATTGTTAATCTCCTTGGAGTTACCTTAACATTTACCTCCATTTTTCTAAGTTTGAGCTAGTATTTTATTTCTTTATATCACTTTTATTTTCCTTTCCATTTGAAAGATCTATAACTACATTTTTAGTCCCTCTTTTTTTGTTTTAATGCTGTCATCTTTTCCATAATGAAATCGTTGTGTCCCTATTTTCAGTTTTTAGCTTTGATTATTTTTAGTGACTATCTGTGTTGATATCTTGTTCAGTGCTATGTTCTAGTCTTGGGTTGTGTCATGGATTTGACTTGTATTCCCCCAAGAATGTGTACAGTGGTTTGGTTAGGCCATGATTCCTGGTATTGTGTGAGGTTCCTATATCCTGTAAACCCTGTGTCTGTGACATTAATGAAGGAGTATGGGTGGCAGTTGAGTTGGCAGTTGACTTATTGTATGGGATTGTATTGTGGCAGTCTCGTAGGAGATAAAAGAAAGGAAGGTAGCTAGAGAGTTGAGAACTTCATACCATCAAAAAAAAAAAATCAGTTCTGGAGTTGAGTGCATCCTTTGGAAATGACTGAGTTCTTTGTGTGACAGAAGCATATCATCCAGAGAAAGATTGATGACAAGGATCTTCCTCCAGAATCAACAGAGAAAGCCTTTCCCTGGAGCTGACACCTTGAATTTGGATTTTTAACCAACTGGACAGTGGCAAAATAAAATTTCTCTTTTTAAGGCTATCTGCTTGTGGTATTTCTGATAAAACAGCACAAGATGACTAAGACAGGTTATTATTTGATGTTATTGATTTTATAACCAAAGGAATCCCTTTAGTAGTCTAGTAATTTTGGTTTGGTTTTCACTAATTTGCTAAACTTCTATTTGTTTTGGAATGCCTTAATTTTGTCATTATATTAAGACAGTTTTTTTCTATAACTGAAATTTTATTTCAAAGAAAAATGGGACAATTTTATGATGTTGTCAACATGCATGTTTCATTTAAGTTTAATAGGAATTGTGAGTCTAACAGCAGCATTTTGCTCATTTTTAGCATCTGGTGGCACATAAGGTAATCAAATATTCAAATCTTCTTGTAGATTGAATTATGAGCTTACAAAAATAATTTGACATGATTTTGAATTGCTAAAATATAATAAATAACTTACGGGTAACTGTAAATTTGGAATTTACCCCAAATTCATTCATGTGATACAGCGATATAACCACTACCTTGCTATTAGGGTCGCCATGAGTCGGATCCGACTCGACGGCACTTGGCTTGGCTGCTATTATTACTCCTTTTTAAAAAATGCAGGAACTACAACTGTACTTCTTGTAAAATCTAATCTTATTTGGCATAACTGAAGATATTGACAAATTCAAAAAGAAATTAAACTTCGAATATAAAAATTCATTTATTATTCTCTATCCTGGAATTGAAAATGATCTAAGAAACTTCTAACTCTTCTCTCTAAGGATCTTGCACTTCCAAAGCATTAACTTGAAGTATAGGGCACTATTTTCTCCCTCCTTAATGAGTCTAGTGTCTCCACATAAGAATAGAAGCCTGAAGAACCAAATCGGCTGTATCTACAGATAAATTACCCTGACCACCTCCTTATGAGCTTTTATTTGATCCACATATTCAAAATAGAACTCCTTGTCTTCAAAAAATTCTTTCATTTTTAATCTCATGAATATTTGTACTTTTTGCTTTATAAGCATGTATGAATAAATTTAATAACTCAGCTACTTAATGTCCCATGGAGACATACACATTTCTAGAAATTCCACCCCATTGATATCACCTTGCATGTGTGTGAATTAAATATTTTTATGATTATTTACTCTTTAAGATAAAAATGGAAGGCATATTAAAAAAAAAGAAAAGAAAGGAATTGTTTTTACCTAGCCCACTTCTCCTAAACATCTTAGAAGATTCAGCTGTATGATGCAGTTTGTGTGAACCCATGAAATAAGCTGATAAAGCAGCATTAATTGTTGTCATAGAATTAACTATTTCAAATTTAATTAACCTATTTGGAAAATGAAACAATATTATGATATTTTTACTTGTTTCTGGGTTTTCGGAAGGAAGAGTATATTATTATTATTATTTATTAATCATAATAAAAGAATAAAATTTCTAACATCTATCAATTATCTCATCTATGATAAACCCTCACCCTCCCACCCTTGTAGCCAACACAGTTATTTTCTTCTGTAAATAATTCTATTTTAAGTCCTTATAACAGGGGTCTTGTATAATATTTTGTCCTTTTGGCACTGACTGATTTCACTCAGCGTGATCTGTTCCAAATGAGACCATGTTATGAGGCATTTTCTAAAACTGTCATTGTTTTACATCATAGCATAGTGTTCCATTCAGTATATGTACCGCAGTTTGTTTATCCATTCATCTGTTGATGGGCATCTGGATGATTCCATCTTTTAGCTATTGTGGACTGTGCTACAACAAACATTTGTGTACATGTGTCTGTTTGTGTGACAACCTTTGTTTCTGAAAGATAAACTCCAAGTAGTAGAATTACAGGATATAATGGTATATCTATTTCCAGCTTTTTAGGGAAGCACCAGATTGCTTTCCAAAGAGGTTATACCATTTTACAATCCCACCAGCAGTGTAGGACAGTTCCAATTTCTCCACAGCCTTTCCAGAATTTGTTGTTTTGTGTTTTTTGGATCATGGCCAACCTTGCTGGAATGAAATGGTATCTCATCATACTTTTGATTTGAATTTCTTTTACAGCTAGTGATCATGAGCAATTCTGCATGTGTGTTTTGGCTGCCTGGATATCCTCTTTAGAGAAGTGTCTGTCCATCTCCTTCACACATCTCTTAACTGTATTATTTGCCTTTTTCTTGTTGATATTTTGTAGTACCTTGCAGATAATGGAGATCAGATGTTACAGTTGCCAAATACTTTTTTCCCCATTCTGTAGTTGATCTTTTAATTGTTTTATAGCCTTTGAATGAGCAACTACTCTTAGTTGTTCCCATTTATCTACTTTCTCTTCTGTTGATCATGCTTTGTTAGATTTAGACATCTGTCTACACTGTGTATTGAAACTTCCATTGTTGATCCTATTTTATCTTGGATGAGCTTTATCGTTTTAGATTTTATATTATTTATATTTAAATACCTAGGAATAAATCTAACTAGAGAAATAAGAGACCTTTACAAGGAGAACTACAAGACCCTACTCTGAGAAACTAACAGAGACTTACATAAATGGAGTAATCTACACCACTCATGGACAGGAAGACTCAATATTGTGAAGATGTCTATTTTACCCAAAGTGATCTACATACACAATGCAATCCCAAAGCGAATTCCACTGTCTTCTTTTAATGAGATGGAGGAACAACCAACTTTGTTTGGAAAGGGAAGAAGCCCCAGATAAGTAAAGCACTACTGAAGAAGAACAACACACTGGGAAACCCCTCACTATCTGACTTTAGAAACTATTACACTGCCACAGTTGTCAAAACAGCCTAGTACCAGTATAAAAAGAGGTGTATAGACCAGTGGAACAGAGTTGAGACCCCAGAGATGCCACTGTCCTCCTCTGAGCAGTTAATATTCAACAAAGGCCCTAAGATTTTAAACTGGGATAAAAACAGTCTCTTTAACAAATGGTGGTGGTAAAATTAGATATCCGTCTGTGAAAAATGGAAACAAGACCCGTATCTCACATCTTATACAAAAACCAACTCAAATTGGATAAAAGATGCAATTTTACTGGATATGTATTTCTTGGCTGACAATTTTTTACCTTCAAGACTTTATATATGTCATCACATTTTCTGAATAATTTATTGTGAGTATTGGATGTTATTCTTATTGACTCTCTTGTAGACAACTTTTTATTTATCCTAGCTTCTTGTTCCATTTTCTTTGGATATGCTAAAATGAGATATTTGAGTGAGGTGGTTAGTCTATTTACTGTTCTTGTGTGGATCCAGCTTAGGTGTCCAGGTAGTCAGTCACCAAATGTGTCATGCAGGCTCTCACAGTCCTAGATGGGTAGGGTTGGTTAGTTTAGGCACTGGCTTCAGTATGGCATTATGCGCTGTTTAAGGTACGGGGCTCGCAGAGTCTCTGAATGTCTGTGAGTACAGCCTGTTCCTGTTCCCTAGAGTATATACATCATGATTGTTATATATAAGATTACGTATATACAGAATCTTATAAATATAATCACGCTACTGTTGTTGTAAGATGCCATTAGCTTATTCTGACTCATAGCGACCCTATGTACAGTGGTTTGTGTTGAGGTAACTTTGTGTTCTTTGTTAGGCTTAAGCACACTGTTGCAGCCACTGTATCATTCCATGTCATTTATAGTCTTCCTCTTTTTCACTGACCCTCTGATTTACCAAGCATGATGTCTTTCCCCAGGGGCTGATCCCTTCTGATGACATGTCCAAAGTATGTGAGATGAAATCTTGCCATCCTTTCTTCTAAGGAACATTCTGGCTATACTTCTTCCAAGACAGATTTGTTCTTTCTTTTGGGAGTCCACATTATACGTAATACTTTTCATCAAAATAATAATTCAAAGGTGTCAGTTCTTCAATTTTTCTTATTCGTTGCCCAGCTTTTGTATGCATATGAAGTGGTAGAAAAGATCATGGTTGAGTCAAATTCATCTTAGTCCTTAAAATGACATCTTTGCTGCTTAACAATAGAAACAGGTCTTTTGCAGCAGAGTTGTCCAATGCACTGCATCTTTTGAGTTCTTAATTGCTGCTTGATTTTGGATTCAAGTAAAATGAAATCTTGAATAACTTAAATCTTTTCCCCCTTTGTCATGAAGTTTCTTATTGGATCAGTGGAGAAAATGTTTGTTTTCTTTATGTTGAAGTATAATCATACTGGAAGCTGTAGTCTTTGATCTTCATCAGTAAGACTTAGTACAATGCATTTACTTTGGTTTATATATAAGACTATATATATCTAAAATCTTATATATATGCAATTGTATATATCTTATAAATATCATAATATACATATAATCTTATCATACATGTAATTTTATCACTGTGTCCTACATCTATCAACATTTCACCAGGTTAATGTAAACATAGAAAGCTTATATCTTTATTCTCCTTAATTTATAATTGTCTTACATGTTTCCTCTATATACATGAGAACCACATCAGACAATACTATAGTACATGCTTGAATCATCATCCATCATTTAGAAAATTTGAGAGAAGGACATTATTTGATATTTACCAATATCTTACCCTTTTCATTGTTCTTTTTCCTTTCAAGATTTCTTCATTCATCATTTTCTTTTGGTCTAGACAGTTCTATTAAGCCATTCTTTTAGTTTAGGTCGGTTGGCAACAAATTTTCTTGTTTTTCTTTCATCAGCAAAGTCTTGATTTCCTCTTACTTCCCAAAGGATATTTCTGGCATAGATAGAATTTTAGATTGACAGTTCTTTCAGAATGCAATAAATATTGTACCACTTCCTTCTGGCTTACATTGTTTCTGGTAAGAAGTCCACTTTAACTAGAATTATTTTTCCTTCTGTGAGTAAGGTGTTGTTTCTCCTCTTTCACTGCTATAATATTTTTGTTTTTTGTCTTTAGAGTCTCAGAATTTGACTGTAAAGTGTGGATTTTTTTGAGATTTTATCTTTTTGTGATTTATGCCTGTAGATTTATGTCTTTTTGATAAATCAGGGATGTTTTTAGCTGTTATTTTTTTCACTCAGTCTTTGAACATTTTCCTCTTTTCCCTTTCTGTAATTTTGATGCCAAATATATGATACATTTCATTATAGTCTTATATGTCCACAAGATTCTTTTTATTTCATTGTTTTCAGCCCTTCTTTCTATTTTTTTGTTGAGATTATATAATTTTTATCCTTCTACCTTTGGCTCTACCTTCAATTAACTGGTTGTTTACTCTGTTCCCTACATTATGTTGTAGATCTTATTCATTGAGTTTTTAATATCAGTTTTTATATTTTTTCAGTTCTATAACTTCTATTTTATTTTTGCTGAGGTATCCTACCTTTTAGTTCACTTCAATAATGTTTGCAATAAACCTGAAGCAAGACACTGCTTATTCCAACTCATAGTGACCTTGTAGGGCAGAGTAGAACCTCCTTATAGAGTTTCCAAGGAGCTCTTGGCAGATTCAAATTGTTGACCTTTCAGTTAGAAGATGTAGTACTTAACCACTATGCCACCATGGCTTCCACTCATATGGTAGCTACTGTAAAATCTTTGTTCTAATGCATTTGTCATTTCAGAGTTGGCATCTGTTGTCATTTCTTATTCACTTTGAAGTGTCTGTGTTATTTCTGGTCATGGATGGAAGTTTCAACTCTTCATTAGATCTCTGCTAATATCATTTTGCTGGGTAGGAGTGCTGAATTTCTATTCCGCAGTAGAATTAAACTTTGTTGGGGTGGCCTTATTACTGCTGGCCTACAGAAAAAGTCCTGAATGTCCACCAGGCCACCTATGAAACTTGCCAGTAGAGAAGACAGAGACTTCCTGTTAATAGTTGTATGATTTTGAAGCTCAGGAAACCTATGTAAAATACATTGACACCATAGGGGAAGGGGAATGGAGGTTGACTTATTGAGCTTCTTCAGCAGGAAGGACAGTGCTTGCTCTTTATCAGTCCTTTTCTGATACAACCCTGGTGTGTATGTGTTGCAGGGGGGTTGAGTCTATCAGTACAGCCTGGCTAGGGTGAAAGTATAGACTCCCCACCTAGCCTTTGCTCTTGGGGTTAGAGGTGGGCTACATACATTTTGTAATATTTCATTTCCCTCATGGAATAGGAAGAAGAATCTCTACCTAAGAATGAGAGCTGGAGAAGAGTTAGTTGTATTCGAGAGGAGATGATACAATATAGTCACTTAAGGGAGTAAGAGAGTATAATGACTGGACAACTGTAGGGTGATGCAGTGGTTTAAGGAAGATCAGGAAGGACGTGATGATCTTGTTAATACTGATCCTTGTAGAGCACTCAGATAGGTGATACATCATTAGAGAAGACTTAGGAAAAAGGTAAAAGGGAAGTAAATTATGGAATAGTATAAATGGCAACGAGTTCGTTTTGGTGTGGTTAGTTATAACCAGATACCTTCATAAATCCAAATCTACATTGTAAGATGGATTTAACAGAATAAAAAGTTTCCAGGATTACATATGCTTTTTGGCAGACTCTGAATGAAAAATAAAGAGGAAGTGAAATATTTTTCTAGTAAATTCCTAGGGCTCAGAGTATACACTTTACAGAACAAGGTGATGTGGCACATACTTCCAAAGCAATAGTGAAAAGCCAAGGGGTGTCAGCAAGCTGCATGAGTCCTGTGGCAGAGAGACATGGTGACTAAGACGCACCATCGCTCCAAATCTGTGGATGTCATCTAAAAGTGTGTATATCACTATCATTACATGGGTACCCAAACTGAAATGCCTGTGTGTGTGTTTGTGCATGTGTGTGTGTGGAGAGAGAACATTTAAAGTACATTTTCACAGATTCACATTATGCTATCCAAATCCTCAATAGGTTGAAAGTTACTTGAAATTTCTATTTTTCTTCCACAACGTCTTTAAAATACAAGTGAAAATAAATCCTCACACACTATAGCAACATACTTGTACACTGCCCAAAATACATTAAAATACATTCTTTTTAAGTAGTGTTGTGAAATAAGTGATCTTGTAGAATAGGTACTTTATTCTTTCTCACAGTTGAAGACACCGAATCTCAGGATTCCCAAGGGAATTTTTATATTCATTTAGGTCATAGTCTGTGTGGACATTGCAACAAATTACTGAACTCAACAGAGAAGTAGGGAGGTCGATAATAATGCTAAAACAAGACTCATGTTGTTTATGTAAATATTATCCCACATAAGTTAACATAAAAAGAATTGTCAGAACTGCCCAGTTTTAATAATGGTATGTTTGTACTTTCCTCTCCACAGAACTAATTTCTTCAGTTGCTTTGACATGATACATGGAAATATTTAGTGTTTTTTTAAAATAAAAAGTTGTTTTTCTCCTCCTTGTGCCAATTAAAATAGTTTCTAATTTTTTTTTTTACTTATTTCACATAAAACTTAAAATAATTCTACGACCAGATTCTATACCATAACACTAGTCAAAGTGAATAATAGACATTATTTTTTCTTGACTCTAGTGCTCTAGTATGGGGTGATAGGATTCATGACATAGAGTTTTAGCACTGCCTGTCACTCTAATGCTAAATAGAATTTAAAAGTTTCAAAACTACCTGGAATTCATGTATGACATGGAAAGAAAAAGTGTGTTGTTACCAGGCGGGGAGACCAGAGGGAATTATGGACAGACAGGCACACAAATTTAACTTGGAATATATGCTACTTTCACTCAGTCACAATAAAAAAAAAAAAAAAAATAATAACAATAATAATCATAGGCCAAGCCAGCCAAGATAGTAATAATAATTAATTAATTAATTTTTTTAAAAGCCTGGAATTCAATTTCAGCATTTATAAAATGAAGGTGTGATACCTATACACTTCCAAAATAATTATGTGACATGAATCTAAAATTTTCTGTAAATTGCAAAGAGCTAAGGAAATGCAGGAGCTCTGGTGGGGTAGTGGTTAAGTGCTTGCCTGCTAACCAAAAGATTGGCAGTTCAAATTTACCCTGTGCACCTGGGCAGTTCTACTCTGTTCTGTAGGGTAGCTACGAGTTGGAACCAACTTGAAGCCACTTAACAACAATAACAGGCAAATGCAAGCTATGGTAATACCTCAAATTACCAAGATTTATCTCCAAAATCATCTCTTTGAAATAGAGTTGAAAGCCAAAAAGGAAGTAAAACAAATCATCAGTGTTAATTAATCCTTATATCACAATCCATATCTCACATAAGAGTGCCTCACATTCACTCATATTTTCACATGTTCTCTTAGACCTTTACAATATCAGTTATGAGTATGCAAGATAACTGTATATTAGCCATAGGGAAATAAAGAAGTTGACAGCATCTTAGAATGAAAGGAAATAGAAGGAACTATAAAATTATTTCACACACCTGCACACATATAATTGTACATCCACTGTAATAATATTTCGTGTGATAACAAATGATCCACCAAAACCAGGGGTTGTCACTGAATTATGTCCAGTGTAATAACCAATGTCCATAATGATGGCTATAAAAGTTTAAAATATATTTGTGACACTGTAGAATATCACAGATGAGGGGAAAATTAATTAAAAAATAACATCGTAAAGACAGAAATATTAAGCTACAAAAATAAAGTTAACTACCTATGACAGTTCAATTCTTAAGGACTCAAGATACCTAACATTTTACCTTGTCACTACAATAACCAATCATCATTGCTGTCATAATTAGTCTCCATGGAGGGGAATTGCAAATTTACCATCACCCCAAAAGAGCAAACTTCAATCCTTAAATCTTAACTTGTGTGGAATAACATTTACATAAAATATGTAGATCTTCTTTTGGCATTTTTATCTGCCTCATTTTATCTTGTAATGTGTCATGATTTTCATTTTACAGTTAATCTTGTTGAATTATTACATATTTAATTAAAATAATTCTCCATAGCAGCAATGGAAGGATCATAAATCTATAGTCTTAGAGTTTATTTAGGTCTTTTTCTGCTACAATCATATAAAGAGCTGTTTGGTTTGAAGCAATAATAATTAAAATCTTTTGCATTTAAAAAGTATTCATTCACTCAGAGTATTTCTTTTGAGGTGGGAAGATTTAAAGAACATTTTTCTTCTTTAGAACATTTTGTTCTTTAGAGAACCCTTGTCTGAGCATTTTTGCGTGCAGTTTTGTGACATTATGTTGATCATGTTGTGCAGCCATCACCATGATCCATTTCCAAAACTGATTATCAATCTTAAGAGAAGCTCAGTACCCTCAATGCTGAGGTAAGAAGTTTTCTTTTCTAATTTTTATTTTTTTATTTGATATGACTGAGTGAAAATGTACATTCCCGTATAAATTTCCATGCCCACCTATATGCAGCTTCCACTGCTCTCCCTGTCTGGTGACAGCATATGATTCCTCTCTGCTCCATACATGTCTGATCCTCCCAACAGCTTCATTTCCCCTCCTCTCCAACCACTCTCCTTCCTCCAACCAGAGGTCAGCAGGCTGATATCCTATAGGTGTATAGAACCATAAAGTGCATCTAATATATGGTCACTCTGCATTGCCAAGTCCAATCCATTGGTGTCCAGAGTGGATCTTCGTTATAATTTATGGGCAAGGGCAGCATCACGGCCAGGGGCCATGCTCCCAGGGGATCCCTGAAGCCGCTGGACCATCATTTGAGGTCTTTTAGTGGAGATCTCAGAATGCACCCCTTTTGATTCTTGTGTTGCCAGTGAGACTCAATTTAGTGAGCTCCATCGTGGCTATCACTGGTGGTGGCCGGGCAGGGCATCCTCCGGTTCTTCCGGTCCCAAGTCGGTGTAGGCACTCACGTGGGTCTCTCTATCTTCTGGGTTGCCTTTACCGCATGTCATTTTGGTCCTCGGTGAGCATCCGTTCCTGCTCGGTTGGGACCATTTGCTGTGAAGAAATATTCCTTATTCATTTTAAATTACTCATCCAAATTTCTCCTGTAATTTTTAGGCAAAAAGAAAAGATACATACCTCAGTGGTTTCATTCGTTATTTTAGCACACGTTTGTAACCGCAAATGAAGATCTGAAACCAATAAGTACTCTAAAGAAAAATTAAAAAGCAGAAAGGGCTCTTTTTCCTGCAGGAACCGTGGAGGGTGTCAAAAAGAAGAAGAAGGTTCCTGCTATGCCAGAAATCCTTAAGAAAAAGGGAAGGAATCTCGCAGAACTAAAGATCAAGTGGCTGAGAAAGAAGTTTGCCCAAAAGATGCTTCGAAAGGCATGAAGAAAGCTTATCTATGCAAAAGCTAAACATTATCACAAGGAGTACAGACAGATGTATAGAACTGAGATTCAGATGGCAAGGATGGCAAGAAAAGCTGGCAATTTCCACGTATCTGCAGAATCCAAGTTGCCAATTGTTATCAGAATCAGAGGTATGGATGGTGTCAGCCGAAAAGTTCGAAAGATGTTACAGCTTCTTTGCCTTCGCCAGATCTTCAGTGGCACATTTGTTAAGCTCAACAAGGCTTCAGTTAACATGCAGAGAATTATGGAACCATATATTGCATGGGGGTACCCAAACCTGAAGCCAGTCAATGAATTGATCTATAAGCGTGGTTATGGCAAAATCAATGAGAAGCGAATTGCCCTGACAGGCAACACTTTGATCACAAGATCTCTTGGTAAAGACAGCATCGTCTGCATGGAGGACCTTATTCATGAGACCTATACTGTTGAGAAACGCTTCAAAGAAGTCAACAACGTTCTGTGGCCCCTTTAATTATCTTCTCCAAGAGGTGGAATGAAAAAAATAAAAATAAAAAAGATCACTCATTTTGTAGAAGGTAGAGATGCTGGCAACAAAGACCAGATCAACAGGCTCATTAGGAGGATGAACCAAGGTATCTATCATGATTATTTTTGTAATCTGGTCTGTTAACAAAACCATGACTGCTTTGAAGTCGGGGGGGGGGAGGGGAAGGCAGAAAGGGAGAAGAAAGGGCCCAAGGTTTATTATTCGTGTCACAATTAATTATGTAAATTAGGTATTCCCTCTTTTTCATCATGTGCAGAAAGAGCCACAAAAATTGATTAACTCACACGGGGTCACAAAGCTAGTTAAAGGTGAGGTTGTAGTTAAAGGCCAGACCTGTCTAATCTCAAACTCAAATTTCTTTCTCCCATAAAAAATAAAAACTAAACACACAAAATTGACCTTTGAGTATGACACTCATTTGTAATCAGTTATACAGAAATTCCTTCTTAGGACAAAGGACATAAAAATGATGACTAAAATAATAATAGTGATGTTAAATATGTAGCTTGGGTAACTAGGCAATATTAAAAAAAACCCATAAGATATCAGGAATGATAAAATGTGTAAATAAGTTAGCAGTGCATCCAACTAAGGCTTGGCTCAGAAGGACCAGGACTAGGGCAAGCTGAGATGTAGCATGGGGGTCACTGGCCTATGATTAGAAGCCATAATAGAACACTCTTGGCTTTGGCTGGCTTTATCAGGAATGCAGCATGAAAAAAAAAAAACTATTATCCAAAGGACTATAGTAGAAAACATGCCCATGAAAACTTGACTGTCGCCAAAAATTAAAAAGAAAAGAAAGAAAGAAGACAATTTTCCTGACAATTTGTAAATATAAATTGAGCAAAAAGTCAATTTGAGATGAGATGCACTCTGTTTGTGTGACCTCAAATCTGCAAAGTGAGACTCGAGTTCAAAGAACATCTGGGTTTCTGTTATTTTCAGCATCTGGCAGAAGCAAATGCAAGTTATCCCTGTGTATCACATTATGTAACCACATTTCAAGTAATTGACGCACATACACAGTACCAAGGGCCATGGGAAATCCCAGGATAATCAATGAAAGGTCATAGAACGAGAGAGAACACAGCAAATGAGTCAGCAGAAGAGTAAGCAGACAAGCAAAGGATATGCCACACACTGGGTTCCAAAAAGACTACAGATACAGGAACTCTAGGTATAGACTTGTTTAATATGATGAATGAAACAAGTGACATCAGCTGGATTGCAAACAAATTTAAAAAAAACAACCCTCTGCCTTCAAGTCAATTCTGACTTATCAATCTTATAAACAGAATTTCTCCCTAGCATTCCCACAACTGTAGTATTTTTGCAAATGGAATAGCATTGCCCTCTTCAGAGGAGCAACTAGTGGGTTCAAATTGTCAGCTGTTTGATTAATAGCAAAGCATTTTATCACTCTACCACGGGGGCTTCTAAGCTCTATGATAAAGACTATAAAATGTTACAAATAAATACAAATGAGACTGAGTAGAATGTCCATAAGTGAAAATATAATAATTAGAATCAGAAACTCAACAAACAGACTAAAAACAGATTATATAGGGGACAGTTAGTGAACTGAAAAACCGAAGAAGTTACCATTAGTGCTCCGTAGGGAGTAAAAGCATGAACAATCAAGGGAATAGATTTAACACTCATCTAACAAATGTTACTGAAGGAAAAAAAAATAGAACCAGTGGGAAATAAGCAATATTTAAAATAACGATGGCTGAGAATTCTTCAGAATTGATAAAATGCACAAGTCCACATATTTAGCTAAATTCTATGATTGTTAACAAAGGAAATGAAATCTTCAGATGCATACATCACAGTGAAAGTGAGGACTGGTACAGGGCTGGGGAAAATGTTGAGCTTTCTCTACCCAGCCCCAAAAGTCACCCAATTGCCCCAGGGAGTTTCCAAGATTGTAATCTTCATGGATGCAGACTGCTACATCTTTCTCCCATTGAGGGGCCAGTGGGTTCTCACCTATGACTTTGCACTAAACAGCCTAGATTTTAACCACTGTTGCACTAGTGCTTCTTGGAAACAATAGCAGGGATGGATTATTAAACTTCTTGCAAAATAAAAATGGACAGATAACGAACTTTCCAAACTTTAAAGCTTGACATGAAAGATAGAGTAGCCTAATATAATAAAGAGGTGACCTTCCAGAAAGTTGGGGGGAAACGGATTAGGGAGGAGGGAGACAACAACTAAATATACTTTTTGTGTTTTTTTTTTTTTAGCTTTCTCTCTTTTTATTAAAAACCTTTAAATTGTTTCTATATTTGAAATTTGTCCTTGTCTTAGTTAGCTGGTGCTGCTGTTACATAAATATCCCAAGTAGATAGCTATAACAATAAAAAGTTTATTCTATTTACAATTGAGGAGGCTAGATACCTACATTCAGGGTTCTAGCTCTAGAGGAAGGATTTCTCTCTTATGACTCTGGGAGGTCTGTGTTATCACTCAGCATAATTCCCATCAGAGTCATCCACTTTGTGAGATCTTTCACGGATTCAGCATTAATCTTTACAGTTGCATACTACTCCACTGTATTAAAAAAAATGCCACCCAGTCATACTATCCCTCATACCATCCCTCTAGAACACAGTAGAACTGGGTTTCCAAAGAGTAGCTAATAAATTTGAATAGTGGACCTTTTGGTTAGCAGCCTAGCTCTTAACCACTGACACCAGATCTCCATTGTGTGTATGTAACACAATTTGTTCATGCATTCATCTATTGATGGGCCCTTAGGCTGCTTCTGTCTTTGTGCTATTGTGAACAGTGCACAGTGGACATGAGTGAACATGTGATTGCCCTGTTTTCTCTAGGACATATTCCTAGAAGTTGGATTGCTATTTCTATTTATAGCTTTTTAAAGATGTAGCAAATCACTTTCCACAGTGGTTGCATTATTTTATTTTTCCAATAGACATGCGTAAGAGTTCCAATTTCCAACAGCTTCTTCAACATTTCTTATTTATTTATTTATTCGTTTGTTTTTACTAGCACCAATATTAGAGGGGTGAGCTGGTATCTCATTGTAGTTTTGATTTGCATTTCTCTAATGGCTAATGATCACGAGCATTTTCTCGTGTTTGTGCTTTTGGTCTGAATGCCTCCTTTGATGAATTATCTGTTCATACCCTTTGCCTACTTTGATTTTTTTGTTATTGAGATGTGGAAGTATTTTAGAGATTTTAGAGATCAGACCCTAGTCAGATATGTCAGTCAGTTTTATTTTATTTTATCGTAGTTTGTAAATTCTCTTTTCATGCTTCAATGAAATATATTGATGAGCATAAATGTTTAAGTTTTAGGATCTCCTGGTTTTCAAGTTTATCTTCTGGTATTTTTGTATCCTTAGTTATGGTTCCTAACATTGTTCCTGTTTTTCTTCTATGATCTTTGTTATTTTAGGTTTTATACTTAGGTCATTGATCCATATTGAGCTAGGTTTTATGTATGACAGGAGGCATGAGTCATATTTCATTTTTTTTTAAAGTGGGCACCCAGTTTTGCTGGCATGATGTATTGAAAAGACTGTATTTTCTCCATTTAATGGAACTTAGCCCTTTGTGAAAGATTAGCAGACTCTAGGTAGATAGATTTACATCTGGATACTCAATTCTATTCTACTGGTCTATGTGTTGGTCACTGCACCAGTACCAAGCTGTTCTGACTACAGTGGTTGTATAGTAGATTCTGAAATGAGGTACCTTGAGGCATCCATTTTGTTCTTTTTCTTGAATAATGCTTTCATTATCCAGGGCCTCTTTCTTTTCTATATAAGGTTGGTGATTAGTTTTGCTGTCTTGCTAAAGAATGCTGTTGGTATTTGGATAAGCACTGCATTATATCTGTAGATCTCTTTGGGTAGAATTATCATTTTCACAGCATCAAGTCTTCCTATCAATGAGCATGGTATGATTTTTCGTTTACGCAAGTCTCTTCTAAAAACCGTGGTGATACAGAAGTTAAGAGATTTGTTTTTAACCCAAATGTCAGCTGTTCAAACATACCAGGAGCTATTTGGAAACACCGTAGGTAGTTCTACTTTGTGCTACAGGATCATTATGCATTAGAATCAACTTGATAGCAATGGATTTGGTTTCTTTCTAGTTTTTGGTTTCTGGCAATAGCATTTTATGATTTTCCTGGTATAGGTCTTTTAAATTCTTGGTTACATTTATTCCTAATATCTTATCTTTTTGAGGCTATTAATAATGATACGGATAAAAGGGATATTGAGTGGCTTAAAAACAGGAAATGTATGTGTCAGGGTTACATCATTTAAGTATACTCATTCAATCTATATGTTGAAAAAATAGTCCAAGAAGCTAGACTATGTGAACACAATTGTGGCATCAGAATTGGAGGGACAATTGTTAATGACTTGTGATATTCAAGTGACACAACCTTGCTTGCTGAAAGTAAAGAAGACTAGATGAAAGACCTTAGCCTTTAGTATTGATTCCACCATAACATAAAGAAAACAAAAGTTCTCAAAAATCAACCTATAAGCAAAATCATGATTAAGGAAGATAATACTAATTTGAATTTCTTTATCCATAATCAACACCTATGGCAGCAGTAATCAAGAAATCAAATTACAAAAGAAAAATATATTGCAAAGTATCTCTTTAAATTATTAAAAATCAAAGATGTCACTTTAAGGACTAAGGAACAACTATCCAAAGTCACGGTGTTTTCAATTCCTTATATGCATGCTAATGGTGGACAATGAATAAAAAAGATGAAAAAGGAATTGATAGCTTTGAATTGTGGTCATGGGTAAGAATACTGAACACACCACGAACTAACAGAAGAACATAAAATCTTTCTTGAGAGAACTACAGCCAGAAGGCTCCTTAGAAGCAAGGATGCCAAGATTTTATTTCACAGACTTTGCACTTATTAGGAAGGACCAGTCCCTGGAGAAAGACATCATGTTGCTAAAGCAGAAGTCAGTGAAAATGAGGAAGATCCCCAGTGAGATGGATTGACACAGTAGCTGTGTCATTGTAATTGTCAGAAAACAAAGGATCAGATAATGCTTAATTCTGTTGTACATATGGGCAATATAAGTTGACACTGACCTGAGGGTATTTAACAACAACAGCATTAATTATACTGTTTTCCTGTTTTAAAGTTTTCTTTGTTGGTATAAAGCAATCCAACTGATCTATATATGTGAATATTATATCCTGTTACTCTCAGAATCTTTCTGTTAGCTCCACTAGTTTCCTGATAGAATCTTTGATGTTCTTTGTGCATAGTACCATACCATCTTTGAATACGGGTAGATTTACTTCTTCCTTTACTATTTGGATGGCCTTTATTTCTTTTTCTTGCCTTATAGATCTAACTAGGACTTATGTCACAATGTTAAATAGCAGTGAAATCCTTGTCTTTTTCCTCATCTTAGATGAAATGCTTTCAGTCTCTCTGTACTAATAATGATGCTGTCGAGGTACCCTTTATTATATTTAGGAATATCCTTTCTATATCTATGTTATTGGAAGTTATTATCAGAAATGGATGTTGGACTTTATCAAATGCTTTTTCTGCATGAATTGAGATGATTATTGTCATTCTTTTCTTTTGTTCTATTTACTTGGTGAATTACGTTGATCAATTTTCTCATGATGAACCATCCTTGCATACCTGGCATGACTCTTAATTGGTCATGGTGTATTATTTGATAAGATGCTGACTTCAATCAGCTAGAGTTTTGTTGACAATTTTTGTATCTATATTCATGAGAAATATTGATCTGTTCTCATTCCTGCCATAGTAGGCCATATGATTATCTTATTCAAAATGGCCAATATCAGTCCATTTCAATTTTATTAGGATATTGATGTTTATGCATTTCATTTTCTGTTAGATGATTTCCAATGTTCCTGGATCATAGTTCATACATTCTATGTTCCAATTATTAATGATGTTTGCAGCTATTCTCATTTTTATTCATGACACATCAGCAAATCCTGAAATCTTGATTCCTATTCACATTATTAAGGCTGACTCTACAGTAGTATTTCGAGCGTCTTCCAACTGATGGGTAATTTTATGGCACTGTATCAGACAATTTTCTGCTGCTATTCATAAGGTTTTCACTGGCTAGTTCTTTTCAGAATCAGACTGCCAGGTTCTTTCTATCTTAGTCTCAAAGAACATTTCAAGATGTATCCTGAATTACAACGCTGTCAGTGATGGTATAATATTCATATACCTACACAGAAGACCAGTTAATATAACTGTTATTCAAATTTATATACCAATCATGAAGGCCAAATGTTGGAAACAAAGAAGGATTGGTAGTTGAAAAATATGGCTTTAGCAATAGAAAAGATGCCAGAGATCATGTGATAGAATTCTGCAAGGCTAATGACTTCTTCGTTGCAAATACCTGTTTTTAACAATACAGACGTGTCTATAAATGTGGACCTCATTAGATGACATACATAGAAATCAAATATATTACATTTGTGGAAAGTGACAACAGAAAAGCTCAAGATCGTCAGTCTGAACAAGGCCAGAGTTGACTGCAGAAAAGAAAATGAACTGCCTATAAGCAAGTCAAGTTGAAACTGAAGAAAACTAGAGTAAGCTCAAAGAGCCAAAGTAAAACATTGAATATGTTCCACATGCATTTAGAGACTATCTGAAGAATAGATGTGACACACTGCACACTAATGAAGGAACACCATATGAGTTGTAGAAGTACATGAAGGGCATCATACATCGGGAAAACAACAGGTCATTGAATAGACAGGAAAGAAAGAAAAGGCCAGAATGGAAGTCAGGTGAGACTCTGAAACTTGATCTTGAATGTTGAGTAGCTAAAGCAAAAGGAAGAAGCGACGAAATAAAAGAGTGGAACAGGTTTCAAAAACCGGTCCAAGTAAACAAAGTAAAATATTACAATGACGTGTGTGAAGACCTGGAAAAGGAAAACCAAAATGGAGAAAGATGAGAAGCGTTTCTCAAGCTGAAAAACCTGAAATAAAAATCCAAGCCTTCAGTTGCAGTATTAAATGATGTAATGAGTAAAATATTAAATGATGCAATATGCACCAAAAGAAGGTGGGATGCCCAGTCACTATACCAAAAAGAGCTGACTGATGTTCAGTCCTTTTGGGTGGTAGTATGCAAACAGAAACCTACGGCACTAAACAAGAAATCCAGGCGGCACTGAAGATACGGGAGAGAAACAACTCCAGGAACTGACGGAATACCAATCGAGATGGTTCAACTGATTAATATAGTGTTGGAAGTTCACAATGATCTATGCCAAGAGATCTGGAAGACAGCTACCTGGTCAATTGACTAGAACAGATCCATATTCATGTCTATTCCCAAGAAAGGTGATTCAGTTGAATGTGTAAATTATGTTAAAACATCATTAATATCACTTGCAAGTAAAATTTTGCTAAAGATCATTTGAAAGTGGTTGTAGCAGTATATTGACAAGAAACTGCCATAAATTCAAGTCAGATTCAGAAGAGGATGTGGATCCAGGTTAATCACAGTTGATGTCACCAGAATCCTGGATGAAAGCAGAGAATACCAGAAAGATGTTCACCTGTGATTTATTGACTATGCAAAGACATTTGACTGTATGGCTCATAACAAATTACAGATAACAGTGAGGAGAATGGGAATTCCAGAGCACTTAATTGTGTTCATGAGGAAACTGTACATAAGCTAAGAGGCAATTGTTCAAAATGAACAAGGCAATATTACATGGCTTAAATCCTGGAGGTGTGTGTCAGGATTGTATCTTTTATCATACTTATCCAGTCTATATGCTGAAAAATAATCTGATTAGAGGAAAACTCATTAATGAATTGCATTTTTCAGATGATACAACTTTTCTGAAAGTGAAGAAGACTTGATGAACTTACTGATGAACACCAAATACTACAGCCTCACATACTTCGGACATATTTTCAAGAAGGATCACTTCCTAGAGAAGGACAAACATGTTTGGTAATGTAGAGGGTCAGTGAAAAAGAGGAGGACTCAAAAAGAAAAGCACTGAATTACTCAGTGACTGCAACATTAGGCTCAACCATAACACTGATTGTCAGGTGCTACAAGATCAGGTAGTGTTTTGTTCCGTTGTACATAGGGTCCTTGTAGGTTGGAATCAACTGAATGGTACCTAATAACAATAACAATGTTGATCAATAATTTTCTTTTTCTTTCTTTTTTTTTTTTTTTTTTTGTGGTGTGTTTGCCTGGCTTTGGAAGCAGGTTTAGGCTGGCTTCATAGAAGGAATTCAGGAGTATTGCTCCTCTTTCTATGCTCTAAAATAGTGTGAATACTATTGGTATAAATTTTTCTGTTTGTTATAACTTTCCACTGACGCTGTAGCAGCTAGACGTTTTATCTGTTGAAGGTTTTTTTTTTTCTTTTTTCTTTTTTTTTTTTTTTTAAGTATTACCTCTTCTATCTCTTCCCTTGCTCCAGGCCTGTTCAAATTTTCTATCTCAGATTATGTTACTTTAGTTAGTGTCTCAGTCATCTAGTGCTGCTGTAACATAAATACTACAAGTGGAAGACTTTAAAACAATAAATTTTATTTTATTACAGTCCAGTAGGTGGTAAGTCCAAATTCAGGGCTCTAGGAGAAGGCTTTCTCTATTGGATCTGGATGAAGATCCTTGTGATCAACGTTCCCCTGGATTAGGAGCTTCTGAGGAGCAAGGACCCCAAGTCCTTTACAAAGGATACATATTGTTCTAGGCACAGTTTCTTGGTTGTATGAGGTTCCCAGTTCTTTGTTGCTTTCCTTTTCTTTATGTTCCAAGAGATTGCCTCAAGTGGCTATGAGTCTGAATGGACTGGATGTCATTGGTTTTTTTTTTGTTTATTTTTTTGTTTGCCTCAAGGCAAGATACAGTCTTACACATTGAGTCCTGCCCATCCTCCTTGCCATTCACACGGTTGCTGCCCATGCTCCCTCGATAACATCATAGAGGCAGAGTTTACAGCATTTGGGACATCACACAATAGTCTTGGCCTAGGTAAATTGTTCCACAATTTTTTAGGAATATATAATTCAACTGATGACAGATAGCGTGTTTCTAGAAATTAGTCCATTTCTTTTAGACTTTCAAGTTTATTAGATATTAGTTTTCTTAGTATTCTGTTATAATCTTTTTATTTCAGAAGAGTCTGTTGTAATGTCACTCATGTCCTTTCTTATTTGTGTTGTTTTCTATCTCCGCTGATTTTTGTTTGTTAGTTCAGCTAATGGTTTGTCAATTTTGTTGATCCTTTCAAAGATTTAATGTACTTCTTCATTCTTTCTGTTGTGTTTCTACAAAGTCTGACAAGTAAGTCCACAGACTTAATTGTTCTAAGTACTACATACCTCATTGCTGAATATCACTACAGTCTCCTTTGAAGTACTCCCCTTAGGAAGCTATACATCCATGCCAGCACCTAGTGCACTCTTCAAAGTAATTTTGGAACTCTTCCTGGAATGGCCATTGTGCCATTGTTTAGCTATCTATGAAGGAGTGTTTAGCCAATAAACAAATAATTATATTGGAACACCTTACCTGAGCTGCCCCCTCAATGATTTTTTCCTTTACCCAGAGATAAAGGAAATCTTTAAAAGGAAGATAGTTTGATGACATTCAGGACATCAAGGGTAATACGTTGACATGTCTGATAGCCATTCCAGAAAAAGAGTACCAAAATTGTTTTGAAGGCTAGAATAGGCACTGGCATAGGCACATAGCTTTCCAAGGGGGAGTACTTTGAAGGTGACCATAGTGATATTCAGCGATGAATTATGTAGCACTTTTTCTAGGATGTGTCTGTGAACTTAATTGTCAGTCCTTGTATTCTCCATTTTATTTACTTCTGCTCTAATCTTTATGTTCTTCTAGTTTGGGTTCTTTTGCTGCTGTCTTTTTATTTGTTCAAACTGTAGCCCTAATATTTTGATTTTGGTCAGTTCTTTAATGTATGCATCTGTTGCTGTAAATTGACCTCTGAATACTGCATTTGATGGGTCCAAAAGATTGTATTATGATGTGTTGTCTGTCTTAATTAATTGCTAGGAGTATTTTATTCCATCTTTGATTTTTTTCTATTACTTATTTGTTTTTAAGCAAGATGTTATTTGATTTGATTTCTTTGCTCTTCCTGTTATTGATTTATACTTTCATGGTGTTTTGGTTTAGAGAGAATGCTTTGTATTGTTATGATATGTTGGATTTTATTGGTGATTGCTTTGTTGCTGAAAATGTGATCTAGTTTGCAGAATGTTGCATGTGCACTGGAAAAGAATGCATATTTTGCTGCTGTTGGGTTGAGTGTTACATATGTGTCTACGAGGTCAAGTTGTTTGATGGTGGCTTTCAGCTTTTCTCTTTCTTTACTGAATTTCTTACTGGATGTTCTGCCAGTACAAAGACTAATGTGCTGAAGTTTCCTGCTAATATTGTGGAACTGTCAATTTTTATCTTTTTGGTGCTATTAGAGCTTGTTTGATGTATTTTGCAGCTCTATCATTGGGTCCATAAATATTTATTAAATTTCAAAGTGAGTCGGTTCCGACTCAACGACACTTGGCTGCCTTGGCTACATCTTCTCAGCAGATTTTCATTTAATCATTATATAATGTCTTTCATAGTTGATTTTGCCTTAAAGTATATTTTATCTGAGATTATAAATGCCATTCCTGTCCTTTATTTTTTTAATATTCTTTTTTTTTTCATTGTGATTGAGTGGAAGTGTCCAGTCCAGTTTAAATTCACATGCCCACCTATGGGCAGCTCCTACTGCTCTCCTTGCCTGATGACAGCACACTCCTCCTTTCTGTTCCATACAAGTCATATCCTCCTGATTCCTCTTCCCTCTTCTACACCATCTCCACTCCTGTCTAGTAAGAGGCCAGTAGAAAGACATCCTATAGATGTGTAGGACTATAAAGTGCATACGTGATATGGTCACCCTCTGTCTGTCTCTGAGTTCAATCTATTCCTATTCGAGGAGTTGAACTCAGTAATGATTTATGATCAGGGGCAACATTGGTTCTAGGGGCCACACTCTCAGGGGAAGCCCCAGGCCTTCAATTGCAGTCTTTTAGTGGAGTTCTCAGGGTACACTCCTTTTTATTCTCGCATTTCCACTGTGACTCAACTTTGTGAGCCCCGTCACAGCTGTCACTGGAGGTGGCAGAGCACCATCTGGTTCTTCTGGTCGCGTGTTGATGTAGTCACACATTCACATGTATCTTTCTATCTTCCGGGTTCTTTTCTCCCCACGATGATTTTGTCCTTGGTGATCATCTGTTCTTGCTGAGTTGGGATCATTGGTTGTACCTCAGATGGCAGCTTGCTAGCTTTTCAGAACCCAGATGCCACTCCTCAATATGGGGTGAAGAAGACTCCCTTAACAATAGGCTACTTATGCCAATTGGCCACAATGTCCCCTGAGATCATGGTCGCCAGACCCCACCCCTGCTACTCTGCCCTTGCCATTTTAGATTAAGATTGGAAGAGTTTTCAGGTTATGTTGAAGTCCCAGTTAAACTGATCTTTTTTTCTGATGTGTGCTGTCACTGATTTCACCCAACCAAATTTCTATCAACTAATTTATAACCAAACTTCTCCCTCCCTCCTTCCACTCCCCTGCAACAGTCAGAGTCTTTTCTTGTGTACATGAGTCTGTTTTCCAGTCCTTAAAGTAAAGGTCTTATACAATATTTGTCATTGTACCGCTGACTAATTTCACTCAACATAACGTCTTCTAATTGAAACCAGGTTATGAGATGCTTCCTGAAATCATCATTGTTTTTTTATCAACGCATATGTTCCATTGAATATATATATATATGTACCATAGTTTATTTATCCATTCATCTGTTGTTGGGCATCTGGGTTGATTTCATCTTTTTGTTATTGTGGACTGTGCTTCAATAAACATTTGTGTGCATGCATCTCTTCCTACAAATGCTCTTGCTTCTGTAGGATGTATACCAAGCAGTGGGATTACTGGGCCAAGTGGTAAGTCTATTTCCAGCCTTTTAAGAAAATGCCAGGTTGTTTTCCAAAGAGGCTGTACCATTTTTTAATACCACCAGCAGTGTAGGAGAGTTCCAATTTCTCCACAGTGTCTCCAACATTTGTTGTTTTGTGTTTTTTGGATCATGGCCAACCTTGTTGGGGTACATTTTAGTCAGCTAGTGCTGCTGTAACAGAAATATCATAAAGTGGATGGCACATAGCTGCCAAATATTTTTTCACCTTCTGTAGGTGGTCTTTTAATTCCTTTGATAAAGTCTTTGGACAAGCAGAAATATCTGATTCTTAGTAGTTCCCATTTATCTATTTTCTGTAGATCGTGCTTTGACAGATTTTGAAGAATGTCTGTGTTGTGTATTAAAACTTCCAATGTTGATCCTATTTTTGCTTGGATGAGGTTTATCGTCTTAGTTTTGATATTTAGGTCTTTTATCCACTTTGAGTTGCTTTTGTGTAAGGTGTAAGATGTGGTCCTGTTTCAATGTTATGCAGATGGATATCCAATTTTGCCAGCATCGTTTGTTAAAGAGGTTGCTTTTACCCCAGTCTGAAGTCTTAAGGCCTTTGTGGAATATCAACTGTTCATAGGAGGATGGTGGCCTCTCTGGGGACTCAACTCTATTCCATTAATCTATATGTCTCTTTTTATGACAGTACCAGGCTGTTTTGATCACTGTGGCAGCGTAATAAGTTCTAAAGTCAGGTAGTGAGAGGCCTCCCAAGGTGTTGTTCTTCCTCAGAAGTGCTTTACTTATCTGAGGCTTCCTCCCTTTCCACACGAAGTTGGTGATTTGTTTCTCCATCTCATTAAAAAATTACACTGGAATTTGTATTGGGATTGCGTTATATAAGTAGATTGCTTTGGGTAAAATAGACATTTTCATGAAGCTAAGTCATCCTATTCATGAGCAGGGTAGCTTTCTCCATTTATTTAAATCTCTCTTAGTTTCTTGTAGTAATGTCTTGTAGTTCTTTTTGTAAAAGTCTCTTTTTTCTTTAGTTAGATTTATTCTGAGACATTTTATCTTCTTGGGGGATATAGTAAATGGTATTGATTTGATGATTTCTTCTTTAATAACATAAAAGAATCCTACCGACTTACTCATGTTTATTTTAAATCCTGATACTTTGCTGAACTCTTCTATCAGTCTGAGTAGTTTACTTATGGATTCTTTAGGATTCTCTGTGTATACAGTCATATCATCTGCAAATAGGGAGATTTTTAGTTCTTCTTTGCCAATGCAGATGCACTTTATTTCTTTGTCTTGTCTATTTACTCTGGCTAGAACTTCTAGTACAATGTTGAATAGGAGAGGTGAGAGTGGGCATCCTTGTCTATTTCCTGTTCTCAAGAGAAATTGTTTCAGTCTCTCTCCATTGAGGCTGATGTAGACAGGTGGCTTTGTATAAATGGCTCTTATTGCATTGAGGAATTTGCCTTCTATTCCTATTTTGCTGAGAGTTTTTAGCATGAATGGGTGTTGGCCTTTATCAAATGCCTTTATGCATCAATTGACAAAATCAAATGATTCTTGTCTTTTATGTTACTTATGTGGTTGATCACATTAATTGTTTTCCTGATGTTGAACCAGCCTTGCATCCCTAGTATGAATCCAACTTGGTCATGATGAATTAATTTTTTGATATATTGTTGAATTCTGTGGGCAAGGATTTTGTTGGTGATTTTTGCATCTAGGTTCATTATGGATATTGGTCTGTATTTCTCCTTTTTTGTTGGGTCTATCCCTGGCTTTTGTATCAGAGTTATGCTGGCTTCATAGAATGAATTTGAGAGTATTCTTTTGCTTTCTATGCTGTGAACTAGTCTCAATAGTATTGGAGATAATTCTTCTCTAAAAGATTGGTAGAATTCTGTGGTACAGCCATCTGGGCTGGGAGTTCTTTCGGTTGGTAGTTGTTGGATGACTTTTTCAATCTCTTCCTTTGTCATGTTGATCTTTTCAGAAAAACTGCTTTTGATCTTTTCAATTTTTTCAGTTGTTCTTCAATTCTCTGTTTAGGTCTGCTCTGATCCTTGTGATCTCTTTTCTTCTGGTGCCTGAGGGGTTCCTCTATTGTTCTCTCTCTACTTGTTCAAGCTGTTGGGTCAGTTCTTTGATTTGGTTTCTTTCTTCCATCCAGATGTGTGCATTTATGGAGGTAAAATGATCCCTGAGCACTGCTTTGACTGTATCCCATAGGTTCTGGTAGGAAATGTTTTCGTGCTCATTTGAATCCATAAATTTCTTTATTTTATCCTTGATTTCTTCTGTAACCCATCACTTTTTGAGCAAGATGTTGTTTGGTTTCTAGAAGTTCCAATTTCTATCTATGTTTTTTCCTGCTATTGTTTTTGATATTTATGGCTTTGTGATCTGAATTAGGCTTTCCAATAATTCAGTGGTATGGAATTTGTTGAGATTTGTTTTATGTTCTAACACGTAGTCTATTCTGGCAAATGTTCCATGTACACTGGAGAAGAAGGTTTTGTTATCTGCTGATGGATAGAAAGTTCTGTATATGTCTATGAGTTCTAGTTGGTTAATTGTCCCAATAAGAGCTTCTGTGTCTTTACTGAGCTTTTTTCTAGAAGATCTGTCTGATACTGAGAGAAGAGTGTTGAAGCCTCCAATATTATTGTGGAGTGATCTATCTTATTTTTGAATGTAGTAAGTGTTTCTTCAATGTATTTAGATGCTCTAGTGTTAGGTTTGTAAATATTTAATATTGTTAAGTCCTGCTTGTGTATTGAACCTTTCAGCAGTAAATAGTGTCCATCCTTGGCAACAATGGTGGCTTGTATATTAAAATCTATTTTATCTGAGGTCGGTTTTGCCACACCTGCTCTTCTCTGTATATTGTTAGCTTGGTATATATTCTTCCATCCTTTAATTTTCATTTTGTTCATATCTTTAAGTCTAAGGGAAGTTTCTTGTAAGCAACATACAGACGAGTCATGTCTTTTGATCCAAGATATCACTCTGTCTCTTTTCTGGAGTGTTCCGTCCATTTACATTCAACATAATTATTGATAGGTGTGTGTTTAGTGTTGTCATTGTGATACGTTTACTTTTGTGTTGTTGTTTTCTCTGTAGCATTTACTATTCTGTTCTGCATCATTCTTTATGGGTTGATTTTTCCTGTTTTGCGGGGTTGGTTTTGTGTCTGTTGAGCCTCTTGTATTAGTTATCTTGAATTGATATATTGTGTCTTCGTTGTGCTTTGCAGTTACCCCAGTGATCCACGTTAATGATCTATGTTTAAACACAATTTTAAATTCTACATATCTTATTAAGTTCCTAGTCACCTGGAAAGACTATAACTACAGTCTTACATCCCTCTTTTTAACATGATGATATTGTAGTTTTCATGATATGATCACTGGATTGCTTCTTTTAATATTACAGGTTAGATTGACTTTTGTGCCTTTCCTAACTCAGTAGGTTACTGGATGGTGTATCCTGTATGTCTCCTAAAATATAGAGTTAATGGCTTTGATCTTCTAAGTCAAGAGCTTCTTTCAATATTTCTTGTAGCTTTAGTTTGATTTTTACAAAGGCTCTGAGTTTTTGTTTGTCTGTAAATGTCTTAATTTCATTTTCACATTTGAGAGATAGTTTTGCAGGATATATAATTCTTGGTTGAAAGTTCTACTCCTTCAAGGACTTGAATGTGTCATGTCACTGTCTCTGTGCCAGCATCATTTCTGCTGAGAAATCTGACAAAAGCCTGCAGGCTTTCCCTCTGAATTTTAGCTTTGCTTTGAATCTTAGCATGAGTCAGATCTGACTCGACGGCACTTGGCTGGCTGGCTGGCTTTGAGTCTCATTGCCTTTAAGAGTTTCTGTTTGTGTTTCATTTTGTTAAGCTTGATTATAATATATCTTGGAGTATTCTTTTAGGATCTATATTGAGTGGTGTTCAATATGCATCTTGGATATCTATATTCTCTTCTTTCACAACTTCAGGGAAATTTTCTGTCAGCATCTCAACAACAATACTCTCTGTGTTTTCACGTGATCCTCCCTGTTCAGAAACTCCAATTAATCTCAGATTGTTCCTCTTAATAGAATCCCATATGCTTCTTAATTCTTCATTTTTCTTGTTTCTTTTCTCTGATTTCTTCTCATAGATGCTGGAGTCAGTGGCTCTGTCTTCCAAGTCAGAAAGTCTTTTTTTTTTCCCATTTGTTCAATTCTATTTTCTTGGCTTTACATTGAGTTTTCCATTTCTTTGATTTTGTTACTGATCTGTTGGATTTCAGAATACTGGTGTTCCATCAGTTTGAACAGCTTGGTTAATTTTTCATTTTGCTCTGCTGCATTTTGTATAATGTCTAGGAGGGCTCACTATATAATCCCTTTGTACTCAACCTCTGATAGTTTCAGAAAGACTTCTTCATCTGGGGAGTTCTTTTTTTTTTTTTTTTTCTTCTGAGGGTTTTCTGGAGCCATAGGTGAATTTTTCTTTACATTTCTGTCCAAAGTTTGTTGCTTTATGGGGCATCTAGAGTTTTTTTTTTTTTAGTTTCTCTGGTGTTGATCTAAAGCACAGTCTGATACAGAAGGTGATCACCAGTCACTTGTATGTATTCCAATGACTGGACCCAGTGGAAACTTTGCAGTAGCAGACTCCACCTCATGATTGGCAAAGACACAACCTTACTTATGAAGTCACTAGGGGGCCATCAGCTGACCCTATGATGTGGGTCAGTAAAGGCTGGAGGAGATGCCATCAGGAGGTACTGTTGCTATTTCTCTAGGTAGTCTTAGACTGGAAGGTAAAAGCTATCTGACAGCTTGCAAGATCAGTAGGTCTGTCAAGTTTGCAAGCTCCTTTGCCCAGCTGGCAAAGTAAGCACCTCTACATCCAACCCCTGGTGCTGTAAACTAGTTCAAAGTAAGGAAAGGCTACTGCCCTGCTGTCATCTGCTGCTGGGCCCTATCCGTAATTGTCACACTGTGCAAAACACAGCTTTTCTGTTGGAAAAGTGTTCACTGGGCTTGCATTCTCTCCCAGCCTAGGAATTAGTCCCTTTTGAGGCCTTTCTCTGGGTAACTCCACATAACACTCAAACAAGATGGTGTCCCGAACAATCTCTCTTGCCTGCTGTGGAATAGCTGATTCAATGCCAGAAGTTCGAGGAGCCAAGGTGCACAGAGACCAGAGCCAGGCTCTCAAAATTTGACTGTTCTGCCTGTTGGTCTTGTCAACAGTGTGGCTGAGCTTTGCTGTCAGTTAAGCCCAAGTCCTGCCTGCTGGGTAAGACAGAAAAAAATGTTGGGCACTGCCTCCCAACCTGGGAATTAGCGCCTGCTGCAGAGTCCATTTGGGTAACTCTTCCTTCCAGTCATCAAGATGGTATCACTTGCAAGCTCTCCCATTCACTGTGAAGTAGTTGATTCTATGGCAGAGAATCAGAAAGAGAGGATGGGGGCCAATATGCACAGAATTCAGAGCTGGGCTCTCAAAACATAGCTATTCTGCCTGCTGGTCCCATCAGCAGTGCGGTTGAGTTTTGCTGCCAGTTAAGCTGAAGCTCCACTCTCTGCCTAAGACAGAGAAAGAAATGTTAAAAATTACCTTCAGTCCACAAGAGCTGGGATTCAACAAGGGCAGGGGTCAGTGAAACAGAAGATGTTTCCCCTTCAGTGGCATGTAGTCCAAATTGACAGGCCTATGCCATATCCTAGGAAACACTGGGTGTCTAGAAGGCTTTGTTTAATTATCAACCCAAGTCTTATTTTTCAGAGGGAATTGAGGAGACATGTGTCTAGTCTGCCATCTTGACTCTGCCCCCCTGCTCTTTTTTGATTACTCTTCTCTTGAAATACTTTTCCACCTTTTAATTTTTAATATATTTGTCTTTATGTCTCTTGTAGAGAACATGTGAACAGTTTTGTTGTTGTTGTTATTACTGTTTGTTTTTAAATCCATTCTGCCACTTTCTGTCTCCTTAGAAGCACATTTAAGCTACTTATACTCAGTTAGTTTTCAGTAACCAAAAACCCAGTGCCTTGAAGTCATTTGTGTCTCATGGTGACCCTATAAAACAGGGTAGAATTGCCTCTTAGTTTCCAAGGAGCACCTGGTGGATTTGAACTGCTACCCACTGTGGTTAGCACATGTAGCACTTAACTGCTATGCTACCGGGGTTTAAGATAGGTAGCAGTATATTATTGTCATATTGTTATGGCTTATTATCATTTTTTAAATTATTTTGTTGTGCTTGTCGGTGTGTCTAGTATTGATGTTTTCTTTGTACTTCTTAATTTCTTGTGCTGTGTTCCTTTTGTTTTTGAATTTTCTTTACTTTTTTATTATTCTAGATTTTGTGTTTACTGTCTGCTTTTGGATAAGTAGGTTTGTTAACTTTCTCTGTGATTACCTTTGCCCTTATCTTCCTAAATTTGAGCCAGTGTTTTATTTTCATTTTTCCTCAATTTACTCTACATTTGAAAGTTCTAGACCTACACCATTTACTTCCCCTGATGTGGTTTTGGAGCTTTTATCACTTGCATATTGATGTCTCTGTTTCCCTGTTTTAAGTCTTCTAATTTTGTTTAGTTATTGAGAGTTCTTTACCTAAGTTACCTTATGTTATCCTATGGCTTTCCAAGAAGGAGACACATAGCGCTAGGTAGGAAAGACAAAGAAAGGCAAGAAAGAGAAAATAAAAATAATTTACAGGTTTCCTCAATTAACTCTGAGAACTGAGGCCTAGAACAATAATTAAGTGGAGCAATGTGGACATTCTGAGAGCCCCAAGGTCATGTGCAGAGTAGTGAGATCAGACTGGAAGATAGGAAGAGAGAAACTACCTTTGTGGTAGGCAAGGCAGTGGTGCAGTGAGTCTTGCTTCTGCTGGCACAGCAGCTGTGCAGATTACAGGTACGAGTGCCTTCTTTGTTAACCAGGAAACTGGTACTGAGACTGCCGAGCCTGAGAGTCTAGCAGGGGCCAGCTACAATGTTGAGCTGCAGTGCTTAAGTAAATAGAGTATCCTATGGCAGAGAAGCTATGCTTGGGACAATCACATCTAGAGAACCCACCAGTGGCTGGTTACCGATGAAACCAGTGCCCTTTTCCCCTCTCTTCTCTGAGCTGTGTCATAGACACTATTGTCACAGTGCAGGAGAGGCAGCTCAGGTGGGATACCATCTTGGTCAACGGAGAGGCTGAGCCAGCCATGCCTGAAGGCTAGGCTGGGGCTAACTCTCACACTGAGCAACAGTGCCTGTATGGACAGTGCTTCTCCCAGCAGAAAAGCTGTTTTTAAGAGAGAGTAGAGAACAGAGAATGTAGTGGCAGCTGACAGAGGAGTGTGATAGCTCCCTAATCTCTCCCTTCTTTGAGCCATGTCATAGCATCTGCTAATGGCCTGGCATCTATTGGCTGCTGCAGATGAATGCCTTTCTCAGTAGAAAAGCAGTTTCTAAAATAAGCTCATCTAGAGAATGCAACGGTGATTGTCAGCTGAGTGTAGCAGTGCTATATCTACCTCCCATCACTCAGTCACATCTTGGCATCTGCTGACAGATCTCCCATCACTCAGTCACATCTTGGCATCTGCTGATGGACCCTGAGAGACTCCGTAAGTAAGAAGCCATGTTTTCCAGCCAGAAGGCTTGGCCTGCCACCCCAAGGACCTCACTGATTTTGGCTAGTGCTGGACAGTGCACCACTCAGCAGAAAATTAGTTTTTCAGATAAGCACATCTGGAGAACCCAGTGGTTGCTCAAGTCTGAGTGTGGAGACCTCGTTCTTTCCACCCTTCCCTGAGCTATGCCATAGTCTTGACTAGCATCACATCAAAGAGTTGGCACAAATAGGTCACCATCTTTATGAGTCAGAACATAGGGCCTGCCACCACAGCTGCCAAGCTGAGTAGCATCATGGACCTTCACAGCATCCCTATTACCAGAGTAGCTGTACATAAGTCAGCTGCATCTAGAGAACACAGTAGCAGGTGGTGGCCAAGTCTAGCAGTGCCCTTACTCACTCCCTTCTTAGAGCTTTGCCACAGCTTCCATTGGTGTAACACTAGAGAAACTGAACAGCTCTTTGATGACATGAAGACAAAAATCAGTATCTAACCGTTTAAAGAAGCAGACCACCAAAATAAAGAATCAAAAAACTTTCCAGATGAAGAAAGCTTTCTGAATTATTGGAGGGAGAAGACAAAAGAATTATGCATAGAACCCTTATAGAGATTAAATAAAGTGTAACAGAATAAAATGAAAAGTAAGCTATATGAACTGCTAGAACATTAACAATCTGAAATCAAGCAGATCAACAATAAAATTACAGAGTTAGACATTTCAATGCCAAGCCAAAAGAGCAGGATTGAGGAAAGGGGATGAAGAATTAGCAAGATTGAAGTTAAAGAAACTGACACCAGGGTTTATGAGGAGAAATCAGACAAAAGAAATAAGAGAAATGAAGGAACATTAAGAAACACATGGGACTCTGTCAAGAGGAATAATCTATGTATGAATGGAATTTCAGAACAGGGAGGGGTAGCAGAAAATACAGAGAGACTTGTTGAAGAGTTGCTAACAGAAAAATTCCCTGATACCATAAAAGAATAGAACATAGATATTCAAGATGCTTATCAAACACCTGAAAAGGTGGATCCCAAAAGAAAGACACCAAGATATAACATAATCCAGCTTAATAAAAATGGCATCTGGGGTCTTAAAAGCTGCCAAGCTGCCATCCAAGGGCCCAACAAATGTTCCCAACTCAGCAGGAACAGATGCTCACCGAGGACCAATATGACATGGGGTAAAGACAACCCAGAAGATAGAGAGACCCACATGAGTTGGTGCCTACATTGACTTGGGACTGGAAAAACCAGAGGGTGCCCAGCCACCACTAGTGATAGCCACGACGGAGCTCACTAAGTTGAGTCTCACCGGCAACACAAGAATCAAAAAGGGTGCATCCTGAGATCTCCACTAAAAGACCTCAATTGATGGTCCAGCGGTTTAGGAGTTCCCCTGGGAGCATGGACCCTGGCCCTGATGCTGCCCTTGCCCATAAATCATAATGAAGGTCTACTCTTCAGACACGAATGGATTGGACTTGGTGATGCAGAGTGACCATATATTGGATGCAGTTTGTGGTTCTGTGCATCTATAGGATATCATCCTGCTGACCTCAGGCTGGAGGAAAGGGAGTGAGTGGAGAGGAGGGGAAAAGAGGCTGTTGGGAGGATGAGACCTGTATAGAGCAGAGAGGAATAGTGTGCTGTTACTGGGCAGGGAGAGCAGTGGAAGCTGCATATAGGTGGGCATGTAAATTTATACAGGAATGTACATTTTCTTATATTAAATAAAAAACAGGAAAAAATGAAAGTAAAGAGAGGTCCTTAAAGGCAGCTAGGCTTGAAGCAAAAGCAATGTACAAAAGAAAGCCCTATAAGCTGTCATCTGACTTCTTGGCAGAAATCATGTTGGCGAGAAGACAGTGGGATGACACATACAAAGTCCTGAAGGACAAAAACTTCCAACCAAGGATTATATATCCTGCAAAGTTGTCTCTCAAATGTGATGGTGAAATTAAGACATTGTCAGGTAAGCAGAAGTATAGAAACTGAAAAACCCAAACCCAAACTACAAGAAATACTGGAAGAAGCTCTTCACTTAAAAAATCAATAACATCAGACGTATACTCAATAATACAATGAAAGACACAGCATCAAGAGCCCTACTCAGTTAGGGAAGTCACAAAGTTCAACCAAAACTAAAATTTAAAAGTAGGGAACCAGAGATCATACTAAAAAAGAGATATATTACAGTAGCTAGAGTCCTTTCAGATGGAGAGAAAGTTAAGGAGATATACAGAAGTTAAAGATTGGCTTAAACCTAAAATAATAGGTGGGATGAAAGGCATAGTCACAAAGCAAATCAGCAATATGACATATCAAAACAAGAAACACAATACAGAAGTCTCAACAGAAACAAAACAAACACTGAAAAAGTTTAAAAGAAAATCCATCGCAAAAAATGACACAAAACAGAATATTAAGTGGAACAAAGAAAATGTCAACAACACAAAAATAAAGGCATCAAAATGGCAGCACTAAATATATATCTATCAATAATTACATTAAATGTTCCAACTAGGGGCAAAGAGTAACAACTTGGATTAAAAAATATGATCCACCTCTATGCTGCTTACAAGAAACACACCTCACACTCAAAGATTTGAAAAAAGTGAAAAATCAAAGGATAGAAAAACACATGTCAAGCTAACAGCACTACTAATCTCAGCTAAAATAGATTTTAACATAAAATCCACCATCATGGACAAGGATGCTCACTATTTACTGCTGAAAGGTTCAATACATAAGCAGGATGTCACAATATTAAATACTTATGGACCCAGTATCAGAGCACCTAAATACATTGAACAAGCACTAACAACACTGAAAAATGAGATAGATCAATCCATAACAATGCTAGCAGACTTCAACACTCCACTTTCACTAATAGACAGAAAAAAACTCCACAAAGATACAGAAGATCTTATTGTTACAATCAACCAACTAGTCCTCATTGATGTATGCAGAACTTTTTATCCAACCACAGATAGGTACATCTTCTCCAAGGCACCTGGAACATTCTCCAGAATATATTACGTATCAGGTCATAAACAAGCCTCAACAAAATCCAGATCACTGAATTATTGCAAACCATCTACTCAGATCATAAAGTCACAAAAGGTGAGATCAACACCAGAAAACAACATGGGTATAAAGTGAACAACACCTTACTTAAAAATTCATGGGTTATAAAAAAAAAATCAAAGATGCAATAAAGAAATTAATAGAATAAATGAGAATGAAAACATATCCTATCAGAACCTACAGGATACAGCAAATGCAGTGCTCAGAGGTCAGTTTAACTCTATAAATGCACACATGCAGACTGAACAAAGGGCCCAAACTGAAAAATTAATCCACCCAGCAAAAAATGTCCTGGCCAGATGGCTTCACCAGAAAATTCTATCCAACTTTTAGAGAAGATTTAACTCCAATATTACTGAGACTATTTCACAGCATAGGAAGGAATGAAATTCTCCCAAACTGATTCTATGAAGCCAGCATAACCCTGATACAAAAATCAGAAAAAGACCCCACAAAAAGGGAAAATTACACACCAGTGTTACTCAAAACAATTAATGAGATCAACTACATAGAAAACACAAAAGATAAGAATCACCTGATTTTGTCAATTTACGTGGAAAATAAATTTGACAAAGTCCAACACCAATTCTTGCTAAAAACTTTCAGCAAAATAGGAATAGAGGGGAGATTCCTTAGTGCAACAAGGGGGATCTACACAAAGCCAATCACCTACATCATCCTAAATGTAGAATGAACTCTCACCACTTCTATTCAACATTGTACTAGAGGTTCTAGCCAGAGCAATTAGACAAGACAAAGATATAAAGGGCACCCATATCAGCAAAGAAGAAGTAAAAATCTTCCCATTTGCAAGTGATAAGCTTTTACACTCAGAGAATTCTAAAGAATACGTAAGTAAACTACTGGAACTAAGAATACACATCAGTAAAGTATCAGGATCCAAGACAAATGTAAGAAAATCAGTAGGATACCTTTATACCAACAAAGAGATCATCAAAGAAAAAATCATCAAATCAATATAATTTACTATAGCTCCCAAAAGATAAAATACCTAGGAATAAATCTAACTACAGAAAGAGACCAATCCAGAGAGAACCACAAGATGTTACTACAAGGAACCAAAAAGGCCTTATACAAATGGAGAAAACTACCCTGCTCATGGATAGGAAGACTTAACATTGTGAAAATGGCTATTTTACCCAAAGCAATCTACATATACAAAGCAATTCCAATACAAATTTCAATGACATTTTTTAATGACATGGAGAAACAAATCACCAACTTTGTTTGGAAAGGGAAGAAGTCCCAGATAAGCAAAGCACTACTGAGGAAGAAGAACACAATGGGAGTCCCCCACTGCCTGACTTCACAACATATTAGACAGCCACAGTTGTCAAAATAGCCTGGTGTAGTACAAGCAGAGACATATAGATCAACGAAACAGAGCCGAGATGCCAGAGATGACACTATCCTCTTACAAACTGTTGATATTTGACAAAGGTCCTAAGGCTGTAAGCAGGAGACAAATAGTCTCTTTAACAAAGTTACTGGGAAAATTGTATATCCATATGCAAAAATCTGAAACAAGAACCATATCTCACACCTTACACAAAAACTAACTCAAAGTGGATCAAAGATTGAAATATCAAAGAAAAAACAACAAAGATCATGTGAGAAAAAATAGGATCAACAATGGCAATTCTCATACACAGCTTAGACAGAGCAAAATCAGACAAACAGCACAATCAACAGAAGAGAAACTAGATAAACTGGAACTACTAAGAATCAAACACTGATGGTCATCCAGAGACTTTATCAACAGAGTTAAAAGACCACCTACAGAGTAACAAAAAATATTTGACAACTTTCTGTTGGTTCAACATCTGATCTCCGTAAGGTACAAGGTATTACAAAATATCAACAAAATAAAAAAGCAGGAAAACAACCCACTTAAATGATGTGCAAAGGAGATGGGCAGACACTTCACTAGAGAGGACACCCAGGCAGCCAAAAGACACACGAGGAAATAGTTACTATCATTAGCTACCACATAAATCCAAATAAAAACTAAAGTGAGATAACATCTCACTCCGACAAGGTTAGCCATGATGCAAAAAACACAAAACAACAAATATTGGAGAGGCTGTGGAAAGATGGGATGTCAGATGGGATGTTTCCTACACTGCTGATGGGATTGCAAAATGGTACAACCTCTAAGCAATCCAGAACTTCCTTAAAAAGCTGGAAATAGATAAACCATTTGAACCATTCATCCCACTGCTCAGAATATATCCTACAGAAACAAAGGCTGTCACATGAACAGATACATGCACATGAATGCTTATTGTAGCACAGTCCAGAATAGAAAAAGATAGAATCAACCCAGGTGCCCATCAACAGATGTAAGGATAAAAAAACTGTGGTACACATACTCATTGGAACACTATATAATGATAAAGAATAATGATGATTTTAGGAAGCAACTCACAACCTGCTTTCAACTGTATGACATTATACTGAGTGAAATCAGTCAGCAGAAAATGGACAAATATTATATGAGGCTCCAGCTACTAGGACTTAAAAATAGACTTATGTATGGAAGAAAAGACTCTTTGATGGCTACATGGCTGGGGAGGGAGGGAGAGGGTTGGTCCTTCATTAAACAGTTGACAGAAATTTCGTTAGGTGAAAGCAGTCATAGCACATGGTAGAAAGTAGATCAACTTATCTGAACTTCCCCATAAACTTAAAACTCTTCTAATCTCATTGCAATACTGCTAGCATAGAGTCACAGGGACAGAGTCTGAGGACCATGCCCTTGGAAGATATTGAGGTCAATTGATATAACTAGCCTATTACTAAGTGAGTCCTCTGCACCCTGTAATGCTGAGTAACATCTGGAGTCTTAAAATCTAGCAAGCTGCACTCTGAGGTACACTAAATGATTCCAACTCATCCAGAACAGATGATTATCAAGAACAATAAAGAAACAAGGCAAAAAAGAGCCCAGGAGACAGAAAGACCTATGTGAGTGATAAACTGTATTAACATGTGACCAGAAGAACCAGATGGTGCGTGGCCACCAACAAAGACAGCCTAGGTGGGGCACACAATGTTGAATCCCTGTGGCAACACGAGAAAAACATGCAGCTCAAGAACTCTACTAAAGGACCACAAATGATAGATCAATGGCCTGGGGGCTCCCCTGGCACCATGGCCCCTAGACGTACTGCTTCCCCTTTCAAGAAAGCACTACTGAGGTCAACCCTTCTGACAAAAATGGACTGGACTTGGGAACCCAATGTGGCCATATGCTGTGTGTACTTTACGGTTCTAGGCATTTATAGGATGCTGTCCTCCTGGAATCTTTCTAGATGGGAAAGAAGAGGTTGGAGAGGACAGGAGATAACTGGGAGAATACAACAAGTACAGAATGAAAAGGAGGAATGTGCTGTCATTAGGCAAAGAGAGCAGAAGGAGCAGCAGATCAGCACACCTGCAGAATTGAGTTGGATTATATGATTTCACTGAACCACAATTAAAAAAAAGTTCACTCTACAAAATGAACAAATAGAAAAAGGGCAACAAAAGAATCCCTCAGGCACAAGGAAAACAAGAAAATAAAGATTAGAGCTGAACTAAATGAATTAGAGAATAAAAAATAATGGAAAGAATTAGCAGTACTAAAACATGTTTTTTTGAAAAGATCAACAAAATTCATAAACCACTAGCTAAACTCACAAAAGAAAAACAGAAGAGGAAACAAATAACCCAAATAAGAAATGAAATGAGAGATGTCACAATAGAGCCAACCAAAATCAAAGGTATCATAGCAGAATACTACAAAAAATTGTACTCTAACAGATTTGAAAACCTACAGAAGATGGACAAATTTCTAGATTCACATCACCTACCAAAATTATCACAAACAGAAGTAGAACCACTTCATAAACCCACCACAAAAAAAAGAGATTGAAAAAGTAATACAAAAAACTGTCAACCCCAAAAGTTTTGGCCCAGATGGCTTCACTAGTGAATTTTATGAATTGTTTCAAGAGCAGTTAATTCCAGCACTACTGAGGCTATTTCACAGTGTAGAAGATGATGGAATATCCCCAAATTCATTCTATGAAACGAATAATCATGATACCAAAGCCAGGGAAAGACATACAAAAAAAGAAAATTACAGAGCAGTATCACTCATGAACCCCATGCAAAAGTCTTCAACAAAATCCAAGCCAATAGAATGCAACAACATATTACAAAAATAATTCATTATGACTAGGGCCGAGCTAAGATGACAGACTAGACACACATCTCCTTAAATCCTCTGAAAATTAAGGCCTGTATTGATAACTGAGCTGAATACTCTGGACATCCAGGGATTCCTAGGATATGCCACAGAGTTGTCAGATTGGACTACACTCCACTAAATGGGAAACTGTCTCTCTCTGACAAGGCAGAGTGTGCTGAGCCATGATCCTACTGACTTGACACTTCGGCAGACTATAGGTACTGACACATTTTTCTTTTTCTTTTTTTATTATCCAGGAGGTGGGGAATGACATGAGCCAGAAAATATGCTGAACTGCAGTGCTAAAGTATACAAGGGTATAGTGTAGCAGAGAGACAGTATATGAGATAGCCACGTTTTGAGAGCGCGGCTCCTGTCTGAGGGCACCATGGCCCCCTCATGCTCTCTTTTCTGAACTCCACCATGGATTCTGCTGTCTTGCAGTGGGAAGGGAAGCTTGGCCAGGATGCCATCTTAGTCTGCTGTGAGGTGGAGTCACCTAACAGGAGGCCTCAGCAGGGGCTAATTTCCAAGCTGAGAAGAAGTGCCACTACAGAAAGCACTTTTCCAGCAGAAAGGCTGTGTTTAGCACAGTGCCATCTTATTGGTAGTATCTGGTTGAGGATGGCAACAAGGCCATAACCCCTCCATACTTTGAACTGCATCACAGTATCTGGGAACAGCCAAAGAGATGCCTGATGGCCTGACTGATTTTGGAAGCTGTTGGATAGCTCCTAAATTTTTAAAATAAGACTACTTGGTGAAATAACTGCTGAACGGACCAGCAGCATCTCTTCCAGCCTTTAGTAACCCAAATCATAGGATCAGTTGATGGGTCCCCAGTGACTCCATAAGTAGGACACCATCTTTGCCAGACAGAATGTTGAGCCTGCCACCCCAGAGAGTCCCCTGGGTCCAGTCACTAGAATACACAGAGTTGGCTGGTGACCAAATACCATCTCAGAAATATGCCTCAGTTTTTGTTGAGGTAACACCAAAAGCAACAATCCGTCTCTAATCACTTAAAGAAAACTCCAACCATGGCACCAGGAAACTCCCAAAATGAAGAATCAAAAAACTTCCCAGATGAAGAAGGCTTTCTGAAACTGTCAGATGTTTAATACTAAAGAATTGTATAGAGAGCCCTCCTAGAGATTAAACAAAATGCAGCAGAGCAAAATGAAAAATGAAGCAAGCTGTTTGAACAGATGGAACATCAATGATCTAAAAATCAACAGATTAATAACAAAATTACAGAATTAGACAAAGCCAGAAAATCAGACCTGAGAAGAAAGTTAGACTTAGTGACGTTGAAGATAGAGCAACTGACACTAGCGTTTATGAGAAATCAGAGAAACGAAACAAAAAAATGAAGAAGCATTACGAAACACATGTAACTCTATCAAGAGGAACAACTTACAATTAATTGGAGTTCCTGATCAGGGAGTGATAGTTGAAAACGCAGAGAGTATTGATATTGACTTGCTGAGAGAAAACTTCCCTGAAATTATGAAAGAAGAGAACATATATATCCAAGATGTATATTGATCGTGGCAAAAACTAGACCCCAAAAGAAAGACACCAAGGCATATTATAATCAAGCTTAATAAAGTGAAACATTAACAGATTCTCTTAAAGGCAGCGAGGCTCAAAGCAAAGCTAACATTCGGAGGGAACCCCTATAGGCTTTTATCTGACTTCTCAGCAGAAATGATGTTAGAAAACCTTGAAGGAGAAAAATTGTCAACCAAGAATTATATATCCTGAAAGATTATTTCTCTCTCTCAAATATGAAGATGAAATTAAAACATTCACAGAGAAACAGAAGCTTAGAGACTTTGTAACAATCAGAAACAAACTACAAGAAATACTGAAAGAACCTCTTTGCTTAGGAAAACAAAACCATTCAGTGTATACTTAAGGAGGCAATGTAGGTCAGCACCCAGAAACCTATTCAGTTAGGGGAGTTACAAAACTCGGTCAAAGCTACAATACTGAAAGAAGGGAACCAGTGAACATATCATGGAAACTATGACACCATAACACTAAAAAGAGGGATATATTGCAGTAGTTATACAGTAGCTATACAGTATATTACAGTCATTATACAGTACTTATAGAGTAGTTATACTGTCCTTTCAGATGGAGATGATGTTAAAAAGATACACAGAAGTTAAAATTGGCTTTAAACTAAGAATATTAAGGGAGATCACGGGGGTAGACACAAAGCATAATAACAATGCAACGTATCAAAACAAGAAATATAATACATGAGTCTCAACAACCACAAGACCAAAACTGAAAAAGATGAAAAGTCAACCCATAAATAAGAATAACCCAGAACACAACCTTAAGAACAACATAGAAAACACCAACACACACACAAAAACACATCACAATGACAGCACTGAACACTTACCTATCAATAATTGCACTGAATGTAAATGAACTGAATACAGAAATAAAGAGACAACAAGTGATCTCCTGGATAAAAATACACAACCTTATATATTGTTTACAAAAAAACTCACCTTAGACTTAAAGATAGAAAAAAACAGAAAATTAAAGGATGGAATAATACATGCCATGCTAACAATATACAAACAAGAGTGGGAGTGGCAATATTAATCTTAGATAAAATAGATTATAGGGTAAAATCCACCATCGTGGGCAAGCATGGTCACTATTTAGTACCTAAAGGTACAATACCTAAGCAGGACTTCAGAATATTAAATATTTGTGCACCCAATACTAGAGCATCTAAATACATCAACCAAACACTGACTACATTGAAAAATTAAATACATCACTCCACGATAATAGTTGGAGACTTCAACACTCCACTTTCGGTAATGCACAGATTTTCTAGAAAAAAGCTCAGTAAAGATGCAGAAGATCTTATTATGACAATTAACCAACTAGACCTCACCAATATGTACAGAACTTTTTATCCATCAAAAGATAATTATACCTTCTTCTCCAATGAACATGGGACATTTTCCAGAATAGATCATGCATTAGGACATAAAGCAAATCTCAACAAAATCCAAACCACTGAATTACTGCAAAGCATCTTCTCGGATCGTAAAGCCATAAAAGTCAAAATCAATAACAGAAATAACATACATAGAAATTGGAAATTGAACATCACTTTGCTCAAAAAGCTATGAGTTATAGGAGAAATCAAGGATGAAGTACAGAAATTTAAGGAATCAAATGAGAATGAAAACATATCCAACCAGAACTTTTGGAATACAGCCAAAGCAGTACTCAGAGGTCAATTTATCTCTATAAATGCACACATGTGGAAGGAAGAAAGGACACAAATGAAAGAATTAATCCTACAGCTTGAATAAGTAGAGAGCAACAGAGAAATCCTTCAGGCACCAGAAGAAAACAGATAATATAGATTTGAGCAGAACTAAATGAATTTGAGAATAGAAGAACAGCTGAAAAAATTAAAACAGTTTTTTTTTAAAAGATCAACAAAATTTAAAAACTGTTGGCTAAACTTACAAATGACAAACAGGAGAGGAAAAAATAACCTGAATAACAAATGAGATGGGAGATGTCATAACAGATGCAAAGGAATTAAAAGTATCATAACAGAATACTACAAAAGACTGTATTCTTAACAGTTTTGAAAACTTAGAGGAAATGGACAAATTTGTAGCTTTTTATCACCACCAAATTTATCACACAGAAAAGTAGAACAATTTAATAAACCCACTACAAAGGAAGAGACAGAAAAGCATCAGAATACCAACCAAAAAATTCCTGACCCAGGTGGCTTCACCAGAAAATGTTATCAAACTTTTAGAGAAGAGTTAACTCCAGTAGTACTGAGACTATTTCACAGTGTAGAAAGAGATGGAATACTTCCAAATTCATTCTATGAAGCCAGCATAACCCTGATACCAAAGCCAGGGAATGTTCCCACAAAAAAAGGAAAATTACAGACCAGTATCACTCATGAACCTAGTGCAAAAACCTTCAGCAAAATCCTTGCCAATAGAATTCAACAATATATCAAAAAAATAATTCATCACAACCAAGTTGGATTCATAACAGGGATGCAAGGCTGTTTCCACATCAGAAAAACAATGTGATCAAATACATAAATAATACAAAAGATGAAAATCACCTGATCTTATCCATTGATGCAGAAAAGGCATTTGACAAAGTCCAACACCCAGCCATGCTAAAAAGTCTCAGCAAAAAGCATAGAATGGAAATTCCTTGAAGCAATAAGGGGCATCTACCCAAAGCCAAACACCTGTATCATCTTGAATGGAGAGAGATAGAAAAAATTTCCCTTGAGAACAGGAGATAGACAAGGATGCCCCCTCTCAGTACTTCTATTCAATATTGTATTAGAAGTTCTGGCTAGAGCAATTAGACAAGACAAAGAAATAAAGGACATCTGCATTGGCAAAGAAGAAGAAAAGAATCTCCCTGTTTGCAGACGATGTGATTGTATACACAGAGAATCCTAAAGAATCCATAAGTAAACTACTCAAACTGATAGAAGAGTTCAGCAAAGTATCAGGATATAAGATAAACATAAGTAAATCAGTAGGATTCCTTTATACCAACAAAGATCATCTAAGAAGAAATCATCAAATAAATACCATTTACTGTAGCCCCCAAGAAGACAAAATACCTAGGAATAAATCTAACTAGAGAAACGAGACCTATCCAGAGAGAACTACAAGACTTTATTGTAAGAAACCAAGACAGACTTATATAAAAGGAAAAACCTACTCTGTTCATGGACAAGAAGACTTAACATTGTGGAAATGGCTATTTTAACCAAAGTGATCTACATATACAATGCAATCCTAATACAAATTCCAGTGTCTTTTTTTAGAGAGGTAGAGAAACAAATGGCCAACTTTGTCTGGAATGGTAAGAAATCCTGGGTAAACAAAGCACTACTGAAGAACAGGAACACAGTGGGAGGCCTCACACTATCCAACCTTAGACGCTATTACATTACCACCATAGTCAAAACAGTCTGGTACTGGTACAAAAAGAGACATATACACCAACGGAACAGAGCATAGAGTCCAGAAATGCCACCATCCTCTTATAAACAGTTGAAATTCAACAAAGGCCCTAAGGTTGTAAACAGGGGTCAAAACAGTCTCTTTAACAAATAATGCTGCCAAAATTTGATATCCATCTGTAAAAAACTGAAACAAGACCCATATCTCTCACTTTAAACAAAAACTAACTCAAAGTGGATAAAAGACCTAGATATCAAACCTAAAAGGATAAAGATCATGCAAGAGAAACATTGCTAACAGTGGAATCCTTAATACATAGCTTAGACACACTTCAACATCTGATAAAGCATGATTAACAGAAGAGAAAATAGATAGATGGGAACTACTGAGAATCAAACACTTTTGCTCATCCAGACTTAATCAAAATAATTAAAAGACCACCTACAGAATGGTAAAAAATATTTTGCAACTTTATGTTGGACTGACATCTGATCTCCATAATCTACAAGATACTGCAAAATATCAGCAAGAAAAAGGTAAATAACCCAATTAGGTGATGAGTAAAGGAGATCGACAGACACTTCATCAAAGAAGACATCCAGGCAGCCAAAAGGCACATAAGGAAACAGTCATAATTATAAGCTATCAGAGAAATCAAAATCAAAATTTCAGTGAGATATTGTCTTACCCCAGTAAGGTTGGCCATGATCCAGAAAATGCAACTAACGTTGGAGAGACTGTGGAGAGACTGGAACTCGCCTACATTGCTGGTGGGATTGCAAAATGGTACAACATCTTTGGAAAGCAATCTGGTGCTTCCTTAAAAAGCTAGAAATAGATATACTATTTGATCCAGCAATCCCACTGCTTGGAATATATCCTACAGGATCGAGGGCAGTCACGTGAACAGATACATGCACACAAATATTTATTGTACGACTGCCCATGGTAGCTAAAAGATGCTCTCAACACAGATGGCCAACAAAAGATGAATGGATAAACAAACTATGACACATATACTGAATAGAACACTATGCAATGATAAAGAACAATGATGATTTTAAGAAGCAATTTATAATGTGGTTTCAATTGGAAGACATTATGCTGAGTGAAATCATTCAGTGGAACAAGGACAAATATTGTATGAGACCCCTCACCATAAGGGATTAGAAATAGACTCAAGTACAGAAGAAAAGACTCTTTGATGGCTGCAAAGGAGGCAAGGGAGGGAGAGAACTGGTCATAGATTAGATAGTTTACAGAAATTTTGTTGGTTGAGAACAGTGACAGAACACAGTAGAAAGAAAATCAACTTAACTGTACTTAAACATAAATTGAAAACTCTTTTAATCTTGACCCAATATTCCAAGGATAGAGTAGCAGTTCCTGGGGTCTGGGGGCCATGCTCTCAAGGGACATTGTGGCCAGTTGGTATAACCAGCCTGTTGCTAAGAGAGTCTTCTGCACTCTATATTGGTGGGTGGTGTCTGGGGTCTTAAAAACTAGCAAGCTGCCATGTGAAGAACACCAAATGGTCCCAGCTCAGCCAGAACAGATTATCACCAAGGACAACAAAGACATCAGGGAAAATGAGACCAGAAGGACCCATGTGAATGGGTGACTGTATTAGCATATGACCAGAAGAACTAGATGGTGCTCAGCCACCTCCAAAGACAGTTGTTATGAGCACAAAATGTTGAGTTCCAGTGGCAACACAAGAAAAAGTGGGCATACCTCAAGAACTCCACTAAAAGATTGCAACTGATGGTCTGTAGGCCTAGGGGTTCCCCTGGGAGAATGGCCCCTAGACCTGATGCTGCCTCTGACCAGAAAACATTACTGAGGTCAACTCTTCCAACAGGAATGGATTGGACTTGGGGACACAGTGTGACTATATGGTGTGTGTACTTTATGGTTCTATGCATCTATAGGATGCTGTCCTACTGGCCTCTTACTAGAAGGGAGAAGAGGGGACATGAGATTGTTAGAAGGTATGACATATATAGAACGAAAAGGAGAAGTGTGCAGTCACCAGGCAAGGAGAGCAGAAGGAGCTGCAGATAGGTGGGCATGCTAATTTAATTTGTATTGTATACTTTGTCACAATTAAAAAACAAAATTCATCACTACCAATTTGGATGTACACCAGGCATGCACGATTGGTTCAATGTCAGAAATACAATTATTGTGATTAACCACATAAATAACACAAAGGATAAGAATCACCCGATTTTGTCAATTGATGATGCAGTAAATTAGGGATGGAAAGGAAATTCCTCAATGCCATAAGGGGCATATATGCCTAAACAACTGCCTGTATTATCCTGAATGGACAGAGACTGAAAGAATTCCCACTGACAGTGGGAACTACAAGGATGCCCTCTCTCACCACTTCTGTTCAAGATTGTGCTGGAAGTTCTGGCCAGAGCACTCAGACAAAACAAAGAAATAAAGGGCATCTTCATGAGTAAATAAGAAGTAAAAATATCCCTATTTGCTGATGATCTGATAGTAAGCAAAGTTTATCCATAGATAAACTGCTATAACTAATAGAGTTCAACACTATTTCATGATATAAGATAAATATAAGTAAATCAGTAGGATTCCTTTACACCAACAATGAGATCATCCAAGAGGAAATCACCAAATCAGTACCATTTACTATAGCCTCCAAGAAGATAAAATATCTAGGAATAAACGTAAAAGGAGAACTAAAAGACCTGTAGAGAAAATTGCAAGACCCTACTGCAAGAAACCAAAAGAGATTTACATAAGTTGATGAATCTCCCTTGCTCATGGATAGGAAGACATAACACTGTAAAAATGTCTATCTTACCAAATGTATTCTACATATATAATGCAATTCCATGACAAATTTTAGTGCCATTTTTTGATGAGATGGAGAAACACAACTTTGGAAGCAGAAGAAACCCCAGATAAGCACAGCACTAGTGAAGAAGAGGAACACGGTAAGAGGCCTCATACTACTTGGCTTAGCACCTACTACAGGTCCACGACCCTAGAAATATCACCAGCCTCCTTGAATAGCTGATATTTGAAAAAAGCCAAGGTTGTCAACTGCGGTAGAAATAGTCCCTTTAAAAAACGGTGTTGGCAAAATTGGATACCCATCTACAAAAACCTGAAATAAGACCCATTTCTTCCACCTTACACAAAAATTAAGTCAAAAGAATCATAGATCTAAATATCAAACCAAAACAATACAGATGATGCAAGAAAAAACAGGGACAATAATGAAAATTCTAATACATGGCTTAGACAAACTGCAAAATCTGACCCAAAATGCACCAACCACAGTAGAGAAAATGGGTAAATGGGAACCACTAAAAATCAAACACTTATGCTTATCCAAATACTTTTTATCAAGAGCGTTAAAAGTCTACATACAGAATTGGAAAAAAACACTTGGCAACTACATGTCAGATTGACAGTTGATTTCCATAGTCTACAAGGTAGATTACTTGTCTACCATCTTTAGGGTCATTATGAGTCAGAATCAACTAGATGGCAGTGTTTTTTTACCATCTAGTTAGTAAATACATCTCTCTTCCCTCACCACTTTCCTATGCATAAAAATATATTCTTTTGTGTTCAAACGTTTGCTTGAGTTCTTGTAACAGGGAATTCATGCAATATTTACCCTTTTGCGAATAATTTCACTCAGCAAAATGCCTTCCAGTTTCCTCCATGTTTTGAGACATTTTCAAAATCCATTGTTGCTATTTTTCATTGCCTAGTATTGCATTGTATGAATATATCATAATTTGTCTATTCATCTATTGATGGGTTCCTAGATTATTTTTATATTTTTGCTATTGAGAACACTGCTGCAATAAACAAATTTGTGTATATATCTATTGTATTCCAAGAAATGGGTATTTCTATTTATACTTTCTAAGAAAATGCCAAATTAACTTCTAAAGCTGTTGTACTATTTTAAATTTCCACCAACAGTGGCACAACTTCTGGCATGTTTGTTATTTTGGTTTCTGGATTAAAGCCAACTTTTGGGGGTGAGATGGTATCTCAATGTACTTTTTTTCCTTAATTTTATTGTGCTTTAAGTGACAGTTTACTATATAAGCTGTCAATTTGCTACATAAACTGACACACACCCACACATAGCTATGCATCTCTAGCTAATCTTCTCGCCCTGTGACAGCACATTCTTCTTTTCCATCCTGTACTTCCTGTAAGCATTTGACCAATTTCTATCTCTCTCTGCCCTCTCACTTCAGCTCTGGACAGGAGCTGTCAGACAGTCTTACGCATGTATGCAAGCCAAGAAATGTATTCTTCAACATCATCTTTTTATGTGTTGTAGTCGAGTCAAACATCTGTCTGAAGAGTTGGCTTTAGAACAATTTAAGCTTCAGCTAACAGACAGCCCAGGGGCATGTCCGTAGGGGACCCTCTGATCTGACAAACCATCCAGTATGGTCTTTCAACAGAGTTCTAGTTCTGCAAACCATTTTTCTCCCACTACATCAGGGACTTTACTTTGTGCTGTCTATCAGGGTAATCACTGGTGGTAGCCAGGTACCATCTAGTTCTTCTTGTCACATGCTGATGTAGTCTCAGATCATATGGCACTTTCTGTCTCCTGGGCTCATATTTTCCTTGTGTCTTTGTTGTTCTTCATTCTCTTCTGCTCCAGGTAGATTGGGACCAGTTAACGCAACTTACCTGGCAGCTTGCTAGCTTTTAAGAACCCAGGCACCACTCACCAAAATGATATACACACTTTCTTATAAAAAAAGTTATGTCAGTTAGTCTAAATGCCCCTTGAAATCATTTTCCCCAGAACAATGGTCCTGTTAATGTGTCCTTCAAAATGTTTGTTTAGCTATTCATCTGTTGATGGGCTTCTAGGTTGATTCCATCTTTTTGCTGTTGTCGAAAATGTTTCAATAAACATTGAAATGCATGTATATGTTCATGTAACAACTATATTTCTCTGGAATATACTCCAAAAAGGGAGATTACTAAATCACATGAAATTTCTATTTCAAGCTTTTTAAGAAAGTGCCAAATAGTTTTCCAAAGTAGTTGTACCATATTACATTACCACCAGTAGTGTAGAAGAGTTCAAGTCTCTTCACAACATCTCCAGCATTTATTATTTTGTGTTTGCTCCTTGAATACTCTGGGGATCAGTTCTACCCTGGCCCCTAGGGTCGTCATGAGTCGGCTTTTTGACTTGGCTTTTTGACTTGGCTTTTTGAATTAAGGCCAACCTGGTTGGGGTGACATGGTATCTTGTAGTTTCAGTTTGACTGTCTCTAATAGGAATCCTGGTGCCGTAGTGGTTAAGTGCTATGGCTGATAACCCAACGGTCAGCAGTTTGATCTGCTAGATGCTCCTTTGAAACTCTATGGAGTAATTCTAGTCTGTCCTATAGGGTCACTATGAACCATAATTGACAGTTGGTCTTTTGGGTTGATTTAATGGCAAATGATCATGAGCATTTTCTCATGTATCTGTTAGTGTCCTGATGTCTTCTTTGGTGAAGTAACTCTTCATATCCTTTGCCCATTGTTAACTGGGTTATACATTTTTTCCTGGTTCAGATTTTTCAGTACCATGTAGATTATGAAGATTGGACACGACTGGGCTATGGTAGTCCAAAATTCTTTCCCAGTCTATAGGTAGCCTTTTCATCTTTTGCTGAAGTCTTTAGACGAGGATAAATGTTTGATTTTTTTTCAAACTCCCAATTAACTATTTTGTCTTATGGTGTTGGTGCATTGTTAGTAGTATTTTGTAACCAAATTATGTCATGGGCTCCCAGCATTGTCCCTATATTTTCTTCCATAACATTTATTGTTTCAGATTCTATGTTTCTGTCGTTTGATTCATTTTGAGTTAGTTATTGTGTGTGGTGTGAGATCTGGGTCTTGTTTCATTTATTTGCTGATGGATATCCAGTTATGCTGCCACCACTTGTTAAAGAGAACACCTTTTCCCCAGTTTATGGTCTTTGGACCTTTGTCAAATATCCACCAGGTGCTCCTTGAATACTCTAGGGGTAAGTTCTACTCTGGCCCCCAGGGTGGCTATGAGTCAGATCCGACTCTATGGCACTTGGCTTGGCATAGGTAGATGGTGTTATATGTTGCTGTTGTTAGGTGCTGTTGAGTGAGTTCCAGCTCAGAGCAATCCCACACACAACAGAATGAAACTACCTGGTCCTGTGACATGTCCACAATTGTTTTTATGCTTAAATCCATCATTAAACAGTCACTGTGTCAATCCATCTCACTGAGGGTCTTCTTCTTTTTCACTGACCCTTCACTATACCAAGTATAATGTCCTGCATGGATTTTCCTCCAACAACATGTCCAAAATATGCTAGACATAGACCCACTATCTTTGTTTCCAAAGAGCACTCTCATTGTACTTCTTTCAGAACAGACCTGTTTGTTCTTTTGACAGTCCAGGGTTCATTGACTATTCTTCTCCAACAGCACAATTCAAAGACTTCAATTCAAAGATATCAGTTCGAACAGCACAATTCAAAGGCATCTGTCTTCCTTATTTGTTGATGTTATATGGAGATTGTCAATTCTGGTCATTTGTTTATGTGTCGGTTTTTGTAATAGTATCAGGCTGTTTTCACTACTGTGGCAGTGTAATAGATTCTAAAGTCAGGTAGTTTGAGGCCTCACTCTTTGTTCTTCTTGTTCAGTAATGCTTTCCTTATCTGTAGCTCCTTTCCTTTCCATATGAAGTTGGTGATTTGTTTCTTCATCTCATTGAAAGATGCCACTGGTATTTGTATTGGAGTTGCATTGTCACTGTAAATTGCTTTGGGTAGAATAGACGTTTTCATGATGTTAAGTCTTTCTATCCATTAACAAGGTAGATTTCTCGACTTTTGTAGGTCTCTTTTGAATTTTTTTATGGTTGAGTGTTATAATTTTCTTTGTATAGGTCTTTTACATCTCTGGTTAGATAGTTTTTGCTAGGTGTTGCATCTTCTTGGGGGCTATTATAAATGGTATTGACTTAGTGGTTTGTCTTTGATGGTCTCTTTGTCTGTGTGAAGGAATCCAACTGATTCATATATGTTTACTTTATATCCTGATAACTTTATTGAACCATTTGTTCCAGTCTTTTTTTAATGGATTATTTAGGGTTTTCTGTGTACAAGATCATGTCATTTGAAAACAGATACATTTTTGCTTTGTTTCTTTACCTTGCCTGGCCGCTCTGGCTAAAACATGCATCACAAAGTTGAATAAGAATGTTGACAATGGGCATCCTTGTCTGGGTCCATTTCTCAGTGGGAATGCTGTCAAACTCTTTCCATTTAGGATGATGGTTGTTGGCATTGCATAGCTGTTCCTTGTTATGTTCAGGAATTTCCCTTCTATTTCTATTTGTTGAAAGTCTTTTCTGAATCAATCGATAATGTTGAGTGGTTCTTGTCTTTTGTTTTACTCACGTAGTTGATTACATGAATTGTTTCTCTAACGTTGAATAGTCCCTGCATCCCTGGTATGAATCTCAAATAGTCACAGTGAATTTTTTTTTCATATGTTGTTGAACTCTATTGCCTATAATTTAGTTGAGATTTTTCACAGCTTTGATTATGACAGATAATAGTCTGTAATTTTCCTTTTTTTGTGCTATATTTACTTTGTTCAGATGTCAGCGCCATGCTGGCTTCATAGAATGAGTTTGGGAGTATCCCATACTTTTCTAGTCTTTGGAGTACCTTTAGTGATAGTGGTGTTAACTCTTCTTTAAAAGTTTGCCTGAATTCTACAGTGAAATCTTCAAGGCCAGGACTTTTTTTGTTGGGAGTTTTTTTAATTACCTATATGATCTCGTCTGGTGGGCTTATTTAGTTGTTCTTTTTTGTTTGTGCTAGCTTTTGTAGCTGATATGTTTCTGAAATTTGTCCATTGCCTCTAGGTTTTCAAATTTACAAGCATACAAATTTTCATAGTATTCTGTTATGACTTTGTAAAATTCCAGTTTGGTCTTTTGTGACCTGGCCCATCTCATTTCTTATTTATTTGCTTCCTCTTTAGTATTTCTTTTGTCTGTTTGGCCAGTGGTTTATCAATTTTGCTGATCTTCCCTAAAAAACAGTTTTTGATCTTGCTATCTCTTAATCATTTTTCTATTCTCTAATTCCTTTAGTTCTGCTGTAATTTTCATTTGTTTTCTTCTGGTGCCCAAGGGGGTCTTTTCCTGTTCTCTTTCCATCTGTATGAGTTGTAAGGTCAATTATTTTATTTGGGACCTTTCTCCTTTTGGGATATGTGCATTTATTGAGATAAATTTACCTTTGGCACTGCTTTTGCTGTGTTCCATAAGTTCTGGAAGGATGTGTTTTACTCTCATTTGATGATATGAATTCTTTATTCCATTCTTGATTTATTCTATAACCCCATCATTTTTAAGCAAGGTTTTGTTCAGTTTCCATGTGTTTGATTTTTATTCCTTCTTTTTTATGTTATTGATTCCTACTTTTGTGGCATTATGGCCTGAAAAATGCTTTGAAATATTTCAGTACTTTAAATTTGGTTAAATATTTCTTTGTGGCCTAATATATGGTCAATTCCAGAGAACATTTCATGTGCATTTGAAAAGAAATTATGCTTGGCTGTTGTTGAGCAGAGTGTCCTGTATGTCTATGATATCCACTTAGTGGACTGTGGCAGTTAGATGTATCTGTGTCTTTACTGAGCTTTTTTCCAGATGTTCTGTCCTTCACTGAAAGTGGTGTATCGAATCCCCTGCTATTATTGCAGAGCTGTCCATTTCTGTTTTCAATGCAGTTAGTGTTGATTTTAATGAATTTTGGGACCCTGCTGTTGGTACACAGATATTTAGCATGTTTCATCCTCCTGAGGTACTGATTCTTTAATCATAACTTAATGTCCTTTGTTATCCAATATGGTTTGTTTTAAAGTCTCATCAGATATTAATATTGCCACTTCTGCTTTTTTCTCAATGATGTTTGCTTGATATATATTTATTCATCCTTTGAATTTCAGTTTGTGTCTTTGACTCTAAGGTGTGTTTCCTGTAGATTGCAAATAGATGGGTCTTTTTTTTTTTTTTAAATCCAACCTGTCATGCTCTGTCTCTTTATTTATGCATTTAGTCCATTTACATTCAGTGTAATTATTGATAGGTATGAGCTAAGTGATGTCATTTTGAAGCCTTTTTATGTCTGCTATAGACAATTCCTGGGATTCATTTAATTTTCTTTTTTTTTATTATTGTGATTGAGTGAAAATGTACATTCCCATGTAAATTTACATGCCCACCTATATGCCACTTCCACTGCTCTCCCTGCCCAGTGACAGCACATGATTCCTCTCTGCTCTGTACATGTCTCATCTTCCCAACAGTTTCCTTTCCCCTCCTCTCCACCCACACCCCTTACTCCAGCCAGAGGTCCACAGGATGATATCCTATAGATGCACAGAACCATAAAGTGCATCCAATATGTGGTCTCTCTGCATCGCCAAGTCCAATCCATTCATATTTGAAGAGTGGACCTTCATAATTATTTATGGGCAAGAGCAGCATCTGAGTTATCTTTTTTTCTTTATGTGTTTTCATCTTTTTCAGTTTTGGTTTATTTGCTTACTGAGACTTCATTTTTCTTGTTTTTGTTTTTTAACTTTGTTGCATAGGAATGATAGTTTCCCTGTAGTTACCTTAATATTTATCCCTAATTTTTAAATGTAAACAAAGTTGTAATTTCTTCATTTCACCTTGATTTCCTCTCCATGTGAAAGATCTGTGACTGAACTTTTTTTGAGTCCCCCTGTTTTGTTATAATGATGTCTCTGTTTCCCTATTTTCTGTTTTGTTAGTGATTATTTTTGTGAGTCTTCTATTTGTGTTGTTAAACAATTGCTCTGTCCTGTGTTCTAGTCTTGGGTTGTTACTTGGTGTTATTGATTTTCTAACAAAAGGAATCCTTTAGCATTTCTTTTCTTTTTGTTGTAATTAAGTAAAAGTTTACAGTTCAAGTAAATTTGCCACATAAAACTCCAATGTCTACCTCTGTGCAACTGTGTGTGCTCTCCTGATCCTGTTATACTACACTCTTCCTTTCCATTCTTTGCTGTGCTAGATGGATGGGGTTATTGATATAGGCACTGGTGTCTGGTGGCAGCTGCTGAGAAAGGCAGCAGACTAGCAGTCATCCCTGAGTATCTGTGAGGGTGGTATGTCCCCTTACACCTGAATCTAGTTAAGGAGTAGTTTTTGCCCTGATTTTCTGGCTTAGGGAAGCCAGCAGAATTCTCCACACCTCTCCCCTCTTTCTTCAGCTTGTTAAATTGTGTCTCCTCTGAGTCTCAGGGAATGGCTTAAGGCAGGCTTAAGGAGCTCAGTTCACTTAATGGCATTGGACTTCAGAACACAGGCAGTACAGAGAAGGCAGGGGTAGCACGGCTTATTGCAGTTTTAAGCAGTCCTCCTCCTGGCTCATTTAATGTCATTATACTCCAGAGCTGGGAACAGTGCAAAGAAATGAGAGAGGATTACCCTGAAAGAAAAATTTAGATCCATGTGTGTGGTAAGTTACTACAGAGATTTTGCTTTTGCGATCTAGTGCCGCTTCTCACTGATTCCCGAAACGTGATTGGAACCTCCAGGTGATTTCGCTCAGTTCACCACGATGGCTGCACCCATTTCCCAGCAGGTCAGATCTATGAAGTCTTACAACTCCGGTGCTACTGCCCTTCTCTGCTGCTCAGTCCAATTTCTCAGTTTTCCTGTGATGTTCAGGACCCCTAGGGTGTCATATGTACTGGATTCCTCTGTTCTTTGGGGTCTTTGTTGTTAGAGGGGTTTTGGCAAGTGCACATCTACTCTGCCATCTTGGCTCACCTCCTCATTGTCCTTTTTATTTGCATATTTCTAATGGCTAATGATCATGAGCATTTTCTTCATGTAATTCTTATCTGCTTTCTTTGGTGAAGTACTTCATATCCAGTGTCCATTTTTCAATTTGTTTGTCTTTTTTGAGGTTTCAAATTATCTTACAGGTTTTAGGGATTAGATATTGATCAGATTTTTCATAACTAAAGACTTTTGCCTAGTCTGTAGGCTGTCTTTTTATTCATTTGGTGAAGTCTTTGGATGAGTATGAGTGTTTGATTTTTAGAAGCTTCCAGTTATCTGGTTTCTATTTGTGTTTTTGTCCAGTTGGTAGTGGTTCCTACCCTGTTCACGCCACATATTAAGGCTCTTAGTCTTGTCCTTATATTTTTCCCGTAATCTTAATCATTTTAGATTTTATATCTACATCTTTGATCATTTTGAGTAAGTATTTTTGCATGGTGTGATGCATGGGCCTTGTTTCTTCTCATTTATTTATTTATTTTTAAGGTGGATATCCGGTTATGCTAACACCACTTGTTAAAGAGACTGTCTTTTCCCCGGTTTATGGACTTTGGGCCTTTGTCAAATATCAGCTCCTCATAGGTGGATGTTTGTGTGTCTGGATTCTCATTCTATTCCATTGATCTGTGTATTTGTCTCTTTACCAGTGCCAGGCTGTGTTGACTACTGTGGTGGTATAATAGTTTCTGTAGTCAGGTAGGAAACCCTAGTGGCATGGTGGTTGAATGTTGTATTTGCTAACCAAAAGATTGACAGTTCAAAGCTACCAGGTGCTCCTTGAAAACTAGATAGGGTAGTTCTAATCTGACCTAAAGTTTTGCTATGCATTGGAACTGACTCAATGGCATTGGCTAGTGGCTTGAAAGTCAGGTGGTGTGAGTCTCCCTGTTTTGTTATTCTTCAGTAATACATTACTTATCCAGGGACTCTTGACTTTCTATATGAAGTTGGTGATTTGTTTCTCCATCTCATTAAAAATTGCCATTAGAATTTGGATTGAGATTGTGTTTCACATATAGATCATGCTGGGTAGAATAGACATTTTCACTATTTTAAGTCTTCCTAGTTATATTTTCCCACTTATGTAGGTCTCCTTCAATTTCTTTAAATAGTGTCTTATAGATTTCTTTTTATAGGTCTTTTACTTTCTGATTAGATTAATTCCTAAGTAGTCTACTTTTTTATGGTTTATTGCAAATTGTATTTCTTTGATGATGACCTCTTTGAAATTCTGTTAGTATAGAGATATAAAACTGATTTTTTGTATTTTTATCTTGTATTCTGATACTTTTCTGAACTCGTATTAGTTCCATTTGTTCTGTTGTGGGTTGTTGGTAGTTTTTTGCATGTAGGATTGAATCATCTTTTAATAGGGCTACTTCTTCCTTACTAATTTGGACCCTTTTGTTTCTTTTCTTGCTTTGTTGCTCTGGCTAAGACTTCCAGTTCAATGTTAAACAACAGTAGTGATAAAGGGCATCCTTGTCTGGTTTTCATTCCCAACGGAATGCTTTCAGAGCCTCTCCATTTATGATGATATTGCCTATTGATTTTTACTGATGCCCTTTATTATGTGGAGGAGTTTTCCTTCTATTCTTATTCTGCTGAGAGTTCTCATCATGAATAGGAGTTATACTTTTTGAAATGCCTTTTCTGCATCAGTTGCTAAGATCATGCGGTTCTTATCTTTTGTTTTATTTATGTGATGGATTGTGTTAGTTTTCTAATGCTTTTCTATCATTTTTCTAATGTTGAACACTGTATTCCTGGCATGAATCTCACTTGGTCTTGGTGAATTATTATTATTATTTTTTGAAATATCATTAAATTATATTGACTAGAATTTTTTTTGAGGATTTTTGTGCCTAAATTCATGAGAGTTATCATACTGTAATTTTCTTTTTTGTGGTGTCTTTACCTGGTTTTAGTATCAAGCGTATGCTGGCTTCGTATAAGGAGTTAGTGAGTTTTCCATCATCTTCTATACCTTGAAATTCCTTTAGTAATAGTAGTATTAACTCTTCTCTGAAACTGTGATCGGATTCTTCAGTGAAGCCATCAGAATCAGGGTTTTGTTTGTTGTTGTTGCTAGGAAGTTTATAATTACTTTTTCAATCTCACCTTTTGTTGTAGGTTTATTTGGTTGTTCTACCTCTGTTTGTGTTAGTTTCAGTAACTAGTGTGTTTTCAGGAATTTGTCCATTTCCTCTAGATTTTCAAATGCATTAGAGTACAATTTATCAGAATATTCTGTTATGATTCTTTTAATTCCAGGTAGGCCTGTTGTGATATCATCCATTTCATTATTATTCAGTTTATCTGCTTCCTCTCCTGTTTCTTTTTTGTCAGTTTGATCAGTGCCTTATTGATTTTGTTGATCTTTTTAAAGTACTAGCTTTTGGTGGTGTTAGCTCTTTCTGTTTTCTTTCTATTCTTTCCTTCATTTCTATTTTTTTTTTATTTGCTTTCCCCTGATGACTGAGAGCTTCTTTTGCTACTCTTTTACTGTTAGACTGTTACAGTTGTAGGGTTAAAGCTTTGATTTTAACCCTCTAGTCCCTTTGTTTTTGGATGTGTTCAGTTATTTCTATAAATTGACCTCTGAACACTGCTTTTACTCTGTCCTTAAGTTTCTGATAGTGTGTGTTCTCTTTCTCACTTGATTCTGTGAGAATTTTATTCTGTCTTTAATTTCTTCTCTTTACTAGCAGCTGTTGATCAAGGTGTTCAATTTCCATGTGTGACAGTTGAGATTGTCTGGCTCACCCATGATTCTCATTATTTATATGTGATCACTGCCATTACTGAATTTTCTGTGAACAGCCAATTAGGTTCAAAGGACTGTCTTGGAGGTTTGGCCTGCATCCATATGTAAGCATATTTTATCCCTTTTTGCTAGCTTTGGATCCTGCCACTGCCTCTCTTTCATCTTATGGTCTCTAGCTACCAGGGCTTGAGCTGTTAGCTTACCTAAAGATCTTTGAATTCATTGGTCTTCACAGCTTGAGAGAAGATGTGCTTTTCTGGGGTTTGCTGGCCCTTGCAGTTATGTGAGTGGAGAGAACCATATGTCCTGATGTGCAGACTTGGGATATTCTAGCCTCTGCAGGCCCATGAGCCATTTTCTTGATATAAATCTCTTTCTAGACATGTATTTTATAAACTTTACTGGTTTTGCTTCTCAAGGGAATCCAGCCTAACACATTTGGTACCAAGAGTGATTCTAGAGAAACAAAATTATAAGCGTCAGTTTTCTAAATCGGTTCTAAAGTCTAGTTCAAATGTTGATGACTCTACTACCAGGAGTAAAGGAAATCAAAAACAAAACCCACTGTCGTTGACTTGATTCTGACTCATAGCAATCCTATAGGACACAGTAGAAATGCCCCATAAAGTTTCCAGGGAGTAACTGGTGGATTTGAACTGATGACATTTATATTAGTAGCTGTAGAACATAATCATTGTGCCACCAAGGTTTCCAGGAGTAAAGAAGGCACTGTTAATTCATGGCATGAGATGGTGATACAAATATGCAAAATATTACCACCAATAAATCAAGTATTGCTGAAAAGCAAGGACCCTGGTAAAGACATGCAGGACACCTTTCTATAGTTTTGTCACAATAAGTATAAGGGAGCCAGCTGCTTGGTCTTACTTTTGCCAGACAAACTACTAAAAGAAAATGAGGCACTCAGGACTTCAGGGTCAAAATCCAAGTACTGTATAAATAATCTAAAAGCTTCCACTTGTGCTTTGAATGAAAGTCTGATTTTTTGTAGTAACAGAGTTGAAATTACCAATAACTAAACCCAGAGTCTTACTGTAAGAGTAGCTGAGTTACTGCCAGCTCAATTACTAACTTTGGCAAGTGTCTGAAATTAAAGAAAGGTCACTGATTGGAAAGATATGAAATTATGAAACTTGGAATGCAGATGTATGGGCAGATAATCAGGAAGCCGGAGTCTCTCAGTCCCTAAATTCTGGTGGATCCCTCCTGCCCACAGAACCACTCCCATTCTCAAGAGATTACTTCACATTTGTCTGCTAAACCACCCTGGCCAGAAAAGCCATTATCTTCTCCACTGCTATTTAAAGAAGCTAGATCAAGGCCAACTGTCTCTAAAGAACCTTTGCTTGAATCATTGCCTATGACACCACCTGGTGAAAGTGCTTTATAAGACAATACTGAATGTTCTTAAAGCAATTCTACAGACTGATTCTGGTTTTTAGACCTATAACTAGACTTAAGTCCCAGTCAGCCCCCCAAAATGAAGTACAAAGAGTGACCCAGGAGAAGGAAGGCTACACTCCAAAAGAATTGCTTTACTCTTCTGTTATGTACAGAAGAAACCTGGGGAATATATGTGGGAGTGGCTATTAAGGGTGTGGGTTAATCATGCAAGGAATATAAAGATGGATTAGTCTGAGGTTAATGATATGGAAACACTAAGCACAGATTCTTCCCTCAATGTCTCAGCTCAGAAAGTTAGGAAAGTTGTAATTTATTTGGCTCGATTGCTGAGATATGGATTAAGTGGTGGCCTACACTAATTAAGTTGAAGTAACAAATCTGCCTTTGTATACTGTTGAAAAGGTATTGAAAGGCTTAGGGAAAACGGCACGCTGAGTAGATTTATCAGGTTAAACTTACAGACTCACACATGGAGTGTCCAGATGAGAAACTCTACCACAACTGTGAGCAACAAATTTGTAAAGGAAGCTCCAGTATCCTTGAAGACCGCTTGATTGCTAATTGATATAAATCAGATTTGACTAGTGAAAACTGCCTGTCTTAGTTATCTGGTACTGCTCTAACATAAATACCACGAATGGATGGCTTTAACAAAGAAACAGTTATTCTCAAACAGTCCAGAGTAGGCGAGAAACTCAAATTCAGGGTGCTGGCTCCATAGTAACACACTCTCTGTTGGCTCTGGAGAAAAGTCCTCGTGTTACATACATCTTTCTTTGTTCTGAGAGCATTTTGGCATAAGAACCTCAGGTCCAAAAGATGCACTATTGTCTCAGTGTTACTTTTTTGATGGTATGAAGTACCCCATTCCCGGCTTACCTCCTTTTCCTTCAGTCTCTTGTAGGATAAAAGGATAAAAGACGGTGCAAGCCACACACTAAGGAAACTCTCTTTATATTAGAGCCAAAAGGTGGCCTTGGGAAGGATGTTACTGTCCCATCTTAATTCTCTAACAGAATCCAACCTATTAACCATAGGCAGAGATTAGTAGTATTTATACCACATGGAAATCACAAAATAGAGGACAATCACAAAGTGCTGGGAATCATGGTCCAGCCAAATTGTTACACACATTTTTCTGGAGACATAATTCAATCCACGATACTTACCTAACTGAATTAAAACATCTAATTACAGTGGATATGACTGGACCCTTTGGTAGAAGGAGCCCAGTGACTAAACTCAGTCTACACAAAAAAGGTGAGTGTGGTTACAGTAATAAACAGTAGAGTCAAAGTAGTAATCAGAATAGTCTGACTCAAATGGATTTGTAGTTGTGGCTACTTAGTCACGGTGTCCTCAGGACTGAAACAGATAGGAAATCCATTAAATATGTACTTGATCTGTAGAAATGGATGAATTCTAGGTCAGATGACCAGCATCTAACTTGAATCATCAGAAAAGAGAGTCAGGGTCCGTAAGTTAATTCTTAGATTTGACAGAGTTTAAAGACCCATAATTCCTTGAATGAAGGGAAGCTGGGTCTCCTTGAAGAAGGATTCCAATACAACTGCCAAAAATTTTTACTGTTAATTTTTCTCCTATTCTTCCCCAAAGGCATCTAAAGCTGTTGACAAGAGTGACAGGTCATTGAGGAAAAGGAAATAATCCAGCTTTGAGGGATTACTGGTTACTAGCTCTAAACTGACACTAATTCCAGGAGACTCAAAATTTCACTGTGGCCCACTAGTCAGAGTGGTGGCATATGGAGGTCAGGTTATTAATAGAGTTTTGGGTAATGTGTCTCACAGTAGGTCCAGCAGACCCCCCAATTCATCCTCTACTTATTTCTCTATTTACAGAATGCGTAAGTGGAATAGATACACTCAGCAACTGGCAGAACCCTCCAACAGGATCCCTGACAAGTACAACACGAGGTACTATAGTAGGAAAAGTCAAGTAGAAGCAATTAGACCTACCCTACCTAGGAAAACAGTAAGCTAAAAGCAATACCATGTTCTTGGAGGGATTATAGAGATTACTGCCACCATCAAAGACTTGAAGGATGTAGGGGTGGTGACCTCATTCAACTTGCCTATTTGGCCTGCACCAAAAAAAAAAAAAAAAAAATCAGACAGCTCTTAGAGAATGACAGTAGATTATTGAAAACTTAACTAAGTGGTAACTTCAATTGCACATGCTGTGCGAAATGTAGTTTTATTGCTTCAGCAAACTGATGTATCTCCTGGTACATGGCTATTGATCTAATTCCTTTTTTCTCTGTATCTGTTTTGAAGGACCATCAGAAGCAGTTTGCCTTTAGCTGGCACAGGCAGCAATACAACTTTATTCACCTGCCTAAGGGCTACTTCTGCTCTCAGGCCTTATGCCGTAATTTAGCCCACAAGGACTTTGATTGCCTTTCCCTTCCATAAGATGCCATGCTGTTCCATTACATTGATGACATTATACTGTTCGGACACAGCAAGGAAGAAGTGGCAATGACTCTGGACTTATTGGTAAAACATTTTCATGTTAGATGGTGGGAAACTAATCCCACAAAAATTCAGGCATCTTCTACCTCAGGTAAATTTCTGGGGATCTGGTGGTGTGGGGTATGTGAAAATATTTCTTCTAAAGTGAAGGATAAGTTATTGTGTCTGGCTGATTCCACAGCTAAAAATGAGGCACAATGCCTACATGGCCTCTTTGATTTTAGAGGCAATATATTTCTCATCTGCTCATGCTTCTCTGGCCTGTTTATCAAGTGACTCCAAAGACTGCTAGTTTTGAGTAAGGTGCAGAACCAGGGAAGACTCTGGGATGGGTTCAGGCTGCTGTGTAAGCCACCCTGCCATTTGGGCCACATGATCCAGCTAATCCATTGATGCTTGAAATGTTGGTGGCAGACAGAAATGCTATTTGGGTCTTTGGCAGGCTCCTATCAGTGAATCACAATGCAGACCCTTAGGATTCTGGAGCAAAGCCCTGCCGTCCTACTCAGATAATTACTCTCCTTTTGAGAAACAGCTTTTGGCTTTTTGTTAGAGACTGAATGTTTAACCACAGGACACCAAATCATCATGCAACCTGAGCTGCCCAGCATGGGCTATGGCCAGTGATCTGGCCGGATGGTCAGGAAGTCAGAAGGAACAACATGAGAAAATTGGAGACAAGGATTTATGGGTAGAAGGTATGTGGGTAAACATCTATGAATAGGCCAAAGAAATGAAAATATTTTGTCTCATGTGAATGCTCAGCAGAAGAAGATTTTAACATTTAAATATATAGAATGATGACTATGGAAACAAATAACAAATCTTGAATGATTAAATAGTTGCCCTCTCCCCTATCACACATACTGAGGAACCAACATTTGTGAAACCTCACTAAGAAAGAAGGAGTTGAACCCCCAATAATTGGTTTCAATCGAACCACACAACCCTTATGACTTTCTCAATAGGAGAAATATTAGTAAAAGCAATAGATATCTTCGTCAAAGTTAAATTGTAGGTTAAACACTTTTACCCTTCTACGCCATATCCAGTACAATTAGGATTTCAAGATGCCACATCACCAGTTATAGAAGAACAGCTACACTTTCATGACCATACATTAATAATTGTTTTTATAATCAGCATACTAGTTCTATACATTATTTCTGCTGTATTCACCATCAAACTATCCAACGTCCTCACTCTAGATGTCCAAGAAATAGAGACAGTTTGAACCATTCTTCCAGGAATAATCCTTATCTTAATCGCCCTGCCTTCACTACAAATTCTTTACATAATAGATGAAATTAATAATGCCTCTTTAACAGTAAAAACAATGGGTCACCAATGATACTGAAACTATGAGTACACTGACTATGAAGACTTGACCTTTGATTCGTACATAATTCCAACTGAAGACCCGAAAGCAGTTGAACTATGTTTCCTGGAAGTCAACAACCGAGTTGTACTTCCCATAGACACCAACCTTCAGAAGATGTGTGACACTCACAAGCAGTTTCATCCCTAGGGTTAAAAACAGACACAATTCCAGGCCAACTTAACCAAGTGACTCTGATATCAACACAACCAGGACAATTCTATAGCCAATGTTCTGAAATTTGCAGGTCTACTCACAGCTTTATACCTATTGTACTAGAAATAGTATCACTAAAAATCTTTGATGACTGATCATCATCTATATTATAATTGTTAAGAAGCTGATTTCAGAGTTAATATTCTAAGTTAAAGCCAGGAAAATATAAATTCCCCTTAACGAATGCCACAATTAAACACCATACCTTGATCCATAGTAATTATATACATAATTGTAACACTATTTATCATTTTTCAAACTAAAATCTCTAAACACCCCTCTCCAAGTAACCACTCCCTTAAGCTAATAAACCAAAATGCTTAACTCACCCCTGAGAAATAAAATGAAAATTTATTTACCTCTTTCTCTATCCCCTCAATAATAGGTGTTCCTGTAGTAATTTTAATTATTATATTCCCAACAATTCTTTATCTGGTCCTAAACTGACTAGTCAATAACTGCCTTATTCCCACTCAACAATGACTAGTGACCCTAATCATAAAACAACTAATGATAATACATAGCACTAAAGGTTGTATGTGAACCCTAATGCTAGTCTCCCTAATCTTATTTATTGACTCAACTAACCTATTAGAACTTCTGCTATACTCATTTACACCAACTACACAACTATAAATAAAAGTAGTATAGCCATCCCCCTATCAGCTGGAACAGTATTCTTAGGGTTCTGTCATAAAACTAAGTCATCACTAGCACACTTTCTTCCACAAGGTATGCCTTTTGCATTAATCCCTATATTAGTAATTATTGAAACTATTAGCCTTTTTATTCAACCAGTAGCCCTTGCAGTATGATTAACATCCAGCATTACTACCAGACACTTACTTATTCACCTAATTGGAAGTGCTACATTAGCCCTACTATCTACTAGCCACACAACAGCCACAATTTCATTCATTATTCTATTTCGACTAATCATCCTAGAATTTGCAGTAGCATTAATTCAAGCCTATGTCTTCACCCTTCTAGTCAGCCTTTATCTTCATGACAATACTTAATGGTCCACCAGAGACATGTGTATCACATAGTAAATCCAAGCCCATGACCTCTTACCGGAGCCCTATCTGCACTACCAATAATTTCAGGCCTCATCGTATGATTTCATTTTAAATCACCAATACTATTAACACTTGACCTACTTACCAACAGTCTAACAACACACCAGTGATGACGAGACATCATGCAAGAAGGAGCATTTCAAGGACACCACACACCCACCATGCAAAAACTTCTTTGATACAGAATAGTAGTATTTATCATTTTAGAAATCTTTTTTGCAAGATTTTTCTGAGCATTTTACCACCTGAACTAGGAGGCTGCTGACCACCAACCGGTGTTAACCCACTAGATCCAATGCCAGCCAGTTACACTACTAAATACTTCAGTTCTACTAGCATTGGGAGTAACTGTTACTTGAGCCCACCACAGCATAACAGAAGGAAACCGCAAACAAATAATTCAAGCCTTATCAATAACTATTTCCCTAGGTATTTACTTCATGCTTGTACAAGCCTCAGAATACTATGAAATATCATTTGCAATCTCTGATGGAGGCTATGGCTCAACTTTTTTTATAGTAACAGGCTTCGGTGGCCTCCATGTAATTACTGGTTCAACTTTACTAATTGTATGCCTACTATGCCAACTTAAATTCTACTTTACACCCAACCACCACTTTGGCTTTGAAGCCGCCACCTGATACTGACATTTCATAGACAAAGTTTAATTATTTCATCATGTGTCTCTTTACTGATGAGGCTCATATTCTTTTAGTATTAACCAGTATATCTGACTTCCAATCAGCAGGCTTTGTTAAACCCCAAAAAAGAATAATAAACCTAATAATTACACAGCAATTAATACTATATTATCCACCTTACTTGTCTCTATTGCGTTCTGATTACCACGACTAATATTCAGGAAAAGTGAGTCCGTATGAATGCGTTTGTGACCCAATAGGATCCACCTGCCTGCCCTTCTCAATAAAATTTTTCCTAGTAGCCATCACATTCCTACTATTTGATCTAGAAATTGCCCTACTACTACCCCTACCCTGAGCTATCCAATCTTAACCTAATACTCTCAGTAGCCCTAATATTAATTACACTACTAGCTTTAGGATTAGCCTGCAAATAAGTCCAAAAAGGATTAGAATGAACAGAATTGGTAATTAGTTTTTTTAAAAAAATGATTTCAACCCATTAAATTATGATCATACTAATCATTACCAAATATGTCTTCTACTTATCTAAATATTATTATTGCCTTCCTAATCTCCCTGTCATGAACCCTACTTTACCATTCCCACATTGGTTCATCCCTACAATGCCTAGAAGGAATAAACTAGCCCTATTTGTTCTAAGCACCTCCTAGCCCTAAATCTGTACTTTACACTAGCTACCATCATACTTATTCTCCTGTTCGTATTTGCAGCATGTGAAGCAGCAACTGGCTTAGCACTCCTTGTGATAATATCTAATACCTATTGTCTTGACTATGTGCAAAATTTAAACCTACTCCAATGTTAAAAATTTATTTTACCAACCCTTATGCTAATACCCCTTACCTGACTATCTAAACAAAATACCATATGAATTAATACCACCTCCTACAGTTTTGCAGTTAACCTTTAACTCTCATATTACTAAATCAAACCCACAAACCCAACCTCAACTTTTACACTATATTCTTTTCAGACACCATATCAACCCCACTACTCATTCTAACTACATGACTTCTCCTTCTTATGCTAATAGCCAGCCAACGTCACTTAATATATGAATCAAACACACAAAGAAACTTTATCTCCATACCTGTTTACCTTCCAACTACTACTGATCATAACATTCACTGCTACAGAATTAATCCTATTTTATACTCTATTTGAAGCTACCTTAATCTTCACAATAACAGTAACTACCCGATGAAGGAACAAATCAGAATGACTAAATGTATGACTTTATTTTCTATTCTATACTCTACTGGGTTCATTACCCCTACTAATTACCCTTCTATATATACAAAATTCCTTAGGGTCACTAAAGTCTCACCCATGACTTATCCAACTCATGATCTACCATCCTAATATGACTAACATGCATCATAGCCTTCATAGTAAAATTATCATTATATGGCCTATACCTTTGACTACCAAAAGCCCATGTAGAAGCCCCCATTGCAGGATCCACAGTACTAGCCGCCATCCTACTAAAACTAGGAGGATATGGTATATTATGAATTACAATTTTCCTCAAACCACTCACAAAGTTTATAGCCTACCCACTTCTACTCTTATCCACATGAGGAATAATTATAACTAGCTCAATCTGTACATTACAAACTGACCTAAACTCCTCAATTGCTTATTCCTCAGTAAGTCACACGGCCTTTGTAATTTTCACCATCATAATCCAAACACCACGAAGCTTTATAGGAGCAACCACCTTAATAATTGCCTATGAACTCACCTCATCACTACTATTCTGTCTAGAAAATACTAACTACAAATGAGTACATAGCTGAACAATAATCCTAGCACGAAGACTACAAACACTCCTACCCCTAATAGCTACATGATGAATTCTAGCTGGCCTTACAAATATAGTGTTACCACCATCTATTAACCTAATCAGAGAACTACTTGTAATTATAGCAACACTTTCATGATCAAACATTATACTTATCTTCACAAGATTAAATATACTCATTACCACTATGTATACCCATATATTTAATATGACCCAACAAGGCAAGCTATCATACCACAACAAAAGTATCTCGCCCACATTTACACACAAAAATACTCTAATAGCCTTGCATCTAATCCTATTCCTTCTACTTTCCATTAACCCAACAATCGTCATAGGTTTATACTATGGAAATTATAGTTCAAACAGAACATTAGATTGTGAATCTAAAAATAGAAGTGAAAATCCTCTTACTTACCAAAAAAAGACAGGATAACTGCTAACTCTTCAGACCACATTATAAAAAGTGGCTTTCTTAACTTTTAAAGGATAGAAGCTATCTGTTGGCCTTAGGGACCAAAAAATTGGTGCAACTACAAATAAAAGTAATCTCTTCTCAGCCTCCACACTACTAACCTTACTGCTCCTAACAATTCCTATCATAACATCAACATCCCAAATTTACAAAACAAACCAATATCCAAACAACCATTTCCCATGCCTTTATAGTCAGCATAATCCTCACCCTCGTATTCATTATATCAAATCAAGAAACTATTATCTCACTGACACTGAATTACAAGTCACACCATTAACCTCACCCTACCTTTTGAACTAGATTACTTCTCACTAGTCTTTAACCCAGCTGCATTACTTGTAACCTGATCAACTATAGAATTCTCACTATGGTATATACACTCTGACCCCTACCTAAATCAATTCTTCAAATACTTCCTATATTCCTAATTACCATAATAATTCTAGTTACTGCTAACAACCTGTTCCAACTATTGATTGGCTGAGAAGGAGTTGGCATTATGTCTTTCACATTGATCAGCTGATGATCTGGAAAAGCAGAAGCCAACACAGTAGGTGACATTGGCTTTGTCCTAACCATAACCTGATTCCTGTTACATTCTAACTCTTGAGAATTCCAACAAATCTTTATAATTGACCTAAAAGAAGAAACTCTACCCCTCCTAGGTCTTCTTCTAGCAGCAACTGGCAAATCAGCCCAATTCAGTCTCCATCCCTGGCTTCCTTCAGCAATAGAACACCCAGCACCAGTATCAGCCCTACTCCACTCTAGCACAATAGTTGTAGCAGGAGCATTTCTTCTTACCTGATTCCGCCCCCTAGTAGAAAAACAACAAGCTCATCCAAACCCTTACCCTATGTCTAGGTGCTATTACCACCCTATTTATAGCCATCTGTGCCCTAATGCAAAATGACATAAAAAAATCATAGCATTTTCAATCTCTAGCCAACTAGGTCTAATAACTGTGACTATTGGAATAAAATAACCCTACTAATCATTCCTTCACATCTGCACCCATGCCTTCTTTAAAGCCACACTATTTATGTGCTCTGGATCAGTTATTCACAGCCTAAAGAATGAACAGCCAAGTGCCGTCGAGTCGGATCCGATGAACAAGACATTCAAAAAACAGGGGGACTATACAAATCTATACCATTCACAACTACCTCACTAAACATTGGTACTTTAGCTCTTATAGGAATCCCATTCCTAACAAGATTTTACTCAAAATACATAATTACTGAAACAACATCTCTTAGATAAATGCCTGAGCCCTTCTAATTACCCGTATAGCTACCTCGATTACAACACCATATAGCACACAAATTACCTTCTTCACACTACTAGGACATCCCTGACACTCAACTCTAATTCTAATCAACAAAAACAGCATCCCTCTTACAAACTCCATTAAAAGACTAGTAATAGGAAGTATCCTAGCAGGATTTTTAATCTCCTCTAACCTCAACCCTACAACAGTTTCCCAAATAACGATACCTAACTACCTCAAATTCACAACATTATCACCATTATCAGCTTTATATTAGCAATAGAGCTTAATAGCATCACATACCACCTAAAGTTTCACCCACCTAAACACCCATATAAATTTTCAAACATACTTGGATATTTTCCAACAATTATCCACTACCTACCACCCGACCTCAATTTAAATATCAGCCTTAACACAGCAACAAATGTAATAGATCTTATTGGCTAGAAAACTACTACCCAAAAGACTAGCTTCAACCCAAAAAAACAACTTGAACTCCAACACCAATCCAAAAAGGATTAATTAAACTATATTTCCTCTCATTTCTAGTATCTCTGACAACAGGCACTCTTCTAATCCTCTAACACCCCAGAGTAATTTCAATAATAATTAAAACACTGACAAATAATATTCACCTAGCCATTGCTATTAACCAACAACCCTGACTGTACAATAATGACCCACCATAATTAATCTTCACAAACAAGCTCAACCCTTTCCCCACTGAAAATTGTTCAGTCCTTCACACCTTCAAAATTATAATTTAAGACCAATCTCATCACCACTCAATAGCCACAAAACCATTAAACCCTCCAACAACAAACCAAAACATAACACCCCTGAAACTACAATACTAGAACTTCACATCTCAGGATATTCTTCAGTAGCTATAGCCATAGTATAACCAAAAACCACTAGCATCTCCCTCAGTACAAGAAAAATATTGTTATACCCCAAAAAGAACCCCCCAAACTCACCATCACCCCACTCCCAACCCCTCCACTCATAATAAGCCCAAAACCTCCCAAAATAGAAGGCTTTAAAGAAAATCCAATAAATCCTACCACAAAAAGAACACTTAAAACAAAAATACATATATCATAGTTCTCACATGAATACTAACCATGACTAATGGTGTGTGAAACCACCATTGTAATTCAGTAACACCTAATGACCGCCATTCGAAAAACTTACCTACTATTCAAAATAATCAACAATGCCTTTATTGACCTTCCAACACCTCCCAATATCTCAGCATGATGGAATTTTGGATCCCTCTTAGGAGTTTGCCTAATTATCCAAATCCTAACAGGACTATTTCTGGCTATACACCATACATCAAACACAATAACTGCATTCTCATCTGTCACTCACATCTACTGAATTGTAAACTGTGGCTGAATTATTCACTATCTTTAAGGCAAAGGGGCATCAATATTCATTTGCTTATATGTCCACAGCGGACATGGCATTTACTACAACTCATATGTATACCTAGAAACCTGAAACATTGGAGTCCTCCTATTATTCACAACTATAGAAACAGCATTCATAAGATACATCCTCCCATGAGGACAAATATCCTTATGAGGTACAACAGTTATTATAAACCTACACTTATCCCTACCTTATATTGGAAATAACTTAGCAGAATGAATATGAGGCAGCTTCTCAGTAGATAAAGCCTCTCTAACCTGATTATTTGCCTTCCATTTCATCCTATCATTCATCATTACAGCCCTAGCAATAATACATCTACTATTTCTTCATGAAACAGGCTCCCACAACCCACTAGGACTAATTTCCAATGCCAACAAAATCTCATTCCAACTATACTACACTGTAAACCCCTCCTAGGACTATTCCTACTAATCCTAACTCACTTAATACCCTGTTCTCCTCCAACATCTTAGGAGATCCCAATAACTACACACTAGCCAACCCCCTAAGCACTCCTCCATGTATTAAACCAGAGTAATATTTCCTATTTGCATATGCCATCTTATGATCCATCCCAAACAAAGAGGAGTCCTAGCCCCACTCTTATCCATCCTCATTTTACTATTCCTCCAACTGCTACACACATCAAAACAATAAATCCTAATATTTCAACCAGTAAGCCAATGTCTATTCTGAATCCTAGTAGCTGATCTCATCACAGTAACATGAACTGGAGGCCAACCAGTAGAACACCCTTGCATTATCATCAAACAGGTAGCCTCCATTTTATACTTCTCCATTATCTTCATCCTAATGTCTATCACAGGCCTAACTGAAAACCGTATACTCGGATAATAACCCTCAAACCAATAGTCCTTGTAATATAAATAATACCATGGTCTTGTAAACCATTAACTAAGAATAATCTTCCAAGAACAAATCAGGGAAGGAGGCAAACCTCCGCCATTAACACTCAAAGTTAATATTCCTATTAAACTATTCCCTACTACAATTTTTTATGTACATTGTGCATTTTATATATTTCTCCATAAATAATGCTACATATGTTTAATCTTACATAACCCATAATATGTATATAGTACACTACATGATATTCTCCATGCATATAAGCAAGTACATAACCATTAAAGTATGTAAAACTAGTAAACCTTGTATCACATAAAACCAACAATAACATGACTAATCTTATCCCACAGTAACAGATAACTATAATAGACATGCTTAATCAGACATAGTACATAACTGCGATATCTCTAGTCAACATGCAAATCACCTCCATTAGGAGTCTCTTAATGACCGTCTTCCATGAAACCATCAACTTGCCCACCAGGTCCTCTTCTTCTCACTCCAGGCCCATAACATGTGGGGGTTACTAACTTGAAACTATAACTGACAACTGGTTCTTTCTTCAGGGCCATCTCACCAGAATCACCCCACTCTTTCCCCTTAAATAAGACATCTTGATGGACTAATGACTAATCAGCCCATGATCATAGCGTAACTGTGGTGTCATGCATTTGGTATTTCTTAATTGTGGGGATGCTGTGATCCAACTAGGCAATCTGAGGACTGTACTCAGTCAGTTAACTTGTAGCTGAAGCCTAATTGAATATTACACGTTAGCATATTAGTAATGCTGTGTGTTATTTAACTAATGCTCGAGGACATAGAATTTTTTTATCTGATTTTCCAGTGTACACATACTCATATGCATACGAAATATATATGTGTATCACATTAAAGTAGCTTACACAAGCCCCCTATCCACTTACATATCCTAAACTCAAATTCTATAAACGTTGTTTTTTTATCTTGTCAAACCCCCAAAGCAAGATTATACTTAGACTAAGAAAGAGTACTGATATTACAAAGAAGGGTAAGGCTACTTAGCTAACTCAATAAATAGTTTCTACATATCACATTTCACTTAGTACCAGTATGCTGCTTTAATAATTTTATTTCTTTCTTAACAGCCATGTCAGATTTTAAAATAACTCCTATTACAAAAAAAAATACCGTTAATATAGATTAAGCATAAAGCAAGTCACTGAAACTATCTAGATGAGCCCTACAAAGCTCCGTAACACATAAAGTCTTGGCCTTAACCTTTTTATTGGTTATTAGTAAACTTACACATGCAAGTATCCACCACACTCCCAGTGAAAATGCTCTTCTGATTCTTAACTCGATGAAAAGCAACAGTCAAGCACACACATGCAGCTCATAACACCTTGTGCAGCCACATACCCATGGTATACCGCAGTAATAAAAATTTAGCAATTAACAAAAGTTAGACTGTTATACTAAATTACGGTCGGTCAATTTCGTGCCAGTCACCACAGTCATATGACTAACCCAAATTAATAAATAATGGTGTAAAGCATGTTTGAAAAATAGTATTTAAAATAAAGCCTAATTTAATTCAAGCTGTAAAAAGCCAATGATTATAGTAAGATAAATAACGAAAGTAGCTTTACTATATCTGAATACATGATAGCTAAGAGACAAACTGGGATTAGATACCCCCTTATGCTTAGCCCTAAACCTCAGCACCTATGAACAAAGCTGTTCATCAGAGAACTACCAGCAAAAGCTAAAAACTGAAAGGACTTGGCAGTGCTTTATATCCACCTAGAGGAACCTGTCCTGTAATCAATAAACCCTGATAAACCTCACAACAATTTGCCAATCCAGTCTATATATTGCCATCTTCAGCAAACCCTTAAAACAAAAGCAAAGTAAGCCTAATAATTCCCATAAAAAAAGTTAGGTGAAGGTGTAGCTAACATGGTGGATTAAGATGGGCTACACTCTCTACACAAGAGTAACACAAACATTATTATGAAACAAATAACTGAAAGAGGATTTAGTAGTAAATTAAGAATAGAGAGCTCGGGGGTAGAGTCAAGATGGCAGACTAAACATGCACACATCTCCTTAAATCTCTCTGGAAACCAAGACCTGAACTGATAATTAAATGGAGATTTCTAAATACCTAGTGAGCACTAGGACGTGGTGCAGGGCTGTTAATTTGGACTTCATACCACTGAACAGAAAATCTCCTCTGTTTTGCCATCTCTCACTCTTGGTGAGGACTGGCTTTCGTGCATTGAAGGTAACTTGCCATTTTAATGTTTTTTCCTCTGTCTTAGTCAGTGGGCGGAGCCGGGACTTGACTAGCAGCTAATCTCTGATGCACAGCTGATGAGATCGGCAGGCTAAATTGCCACATTTTGAAAGCCCAGCTTTGGACTCTGCATCTGGTCACCTTTGGCCTCTCTTTCTGCCTCCTCCATTGACTAGTGTGTCTCAAGGCAGGCTAGAGCTTGTGCAGGATGGCATCTCCTTCCACCAGGAGGCAGATATACCCATACAGAGGCCTCAGCTGAACCTAGTTCCTAGGCTGGGAGGCAGCGCCTGCCCAGAGGAGAGTGCTTTTCTGGCAGAAAAGCAGTATTCTACACAGTGTTGCCTATGGCTGGGGACCAGCAGCAGATGCCAGCAGGAAAGTAGCCTTTTTCTATTTTGAACTAGTTTATAACATCTGAGGTTGGATATAGAGGTGCTTACTTTGCCAGCTGGGAAGAGGAACCTGTACAACTGAAAACCTGACTTACTTTGGTGGTTGTCAGATACCTTTTATTTCTCATTTTAAGATGGCCTAGAGAAACAACTGCAGTCCATCCTTACAGCATCTCTCCCAAATTCTATTGACTCACATGATGTACCCAAAGCAACAAACTCTGGAGAGAAGAGTAACAAAGAAATCACCTATGGCTGCAAAAGGCCCCAACAGAAACAACCAAAGAACATCCCAGATGAAGAAAACTTTCTGAAACTATCAGAAGGTGAATACAAATGGATTATGTAGAGAGCCCTCCTAGACCTTATACAAAATGCAGTAGAGCAAAATGAAAAATTAAGCAAACTGTTCAATCTGAAGGAACATCAGTACCCTGAAATCCAACAGATAAAGAACAAAATCAAGGAGGTAAAAACTTCAATTCAAAGCCAAGAAGACAGAATGGAACAAATGAAAAAAGAGACTTTCTGACTTGGAAGACAGAGCCACTTACTCCAGTATTCTGGAGTATTTCTGGAAATCAGAAAAAAGAAATAAGAACAATGAAGAAGCATTAAGAAGCATGAGGGACTCTATTCAGAGGAACAACCTATGATTAATTGGAGTTCCTGAATGGGGTGAGACACCTGAGAACACAGAGAGTATTGTTGCTGAACTACTGACAAAAAACTTCCTAGAAATTATGAAAAAAGACAATATAGATATCCAAGATATGTATCGAACACCACTCAATACAGATCACAAAAGAAAGATACAAGACATATTATAATCAAGCTTAACAAAATGAAACATAAGTAGAAACTCTAAAAGGCAGAAAGACTCAAAGCAAAGCTAACATTCAGAGGGAAATGTTGTAGGCTTTCATTGGATTTCTCAGAAGAAACCATGCTGGCATGGAGACAGTGGCATGACACATTCAAAGCCTTGAAGGAGAACTTGCAACCAAGAATTATAGATCCTGCAAAACTATCTTTCAAATATGAAAATGAAATGAAGACATTCACAGATAAACAGAAACTCAGAGACTTTGTGAAAACCAAACCAAAGCTACAAGAAATTACTGAAAGAATCTCCTGCCTTAGAAGAATAAAACCACTAACTGTATATTTTAGGAGCAAATTCAGGACACATCACCAAGAAACCTACCCGGTTAGAGAAGGCTCCAAACACAATCAAAGCTATAATAGTGAAAGAAGTGATCCAGTGATCATATTATGAAAACTATGATGTCATCATATTGAAAACAGGGATGTACTTCAATCATTATAGCTCTTCCTGATGGACAGGAAGTTAATAAGACTGATAGTGATTAAAAATGGGTTTATACATAGTTTATTAAGGGGGGTCATGGGGGCAGCCATAAAGCACAATAAAGATCCAACATATCAAATCCAGAAACATAATACAGGCATCTCAATAACCACAAAACAAATCCTGAAAAAGGTGAAAAATCAACTCACAAAGAATGTCTCAGAACAGATTCACAAGAACAGCAGAGAAAACATCAATGCAAAAATAAACACATAACAACAACAGCCCTGAACACACACCTATCAATAATTACATTGAATGTGAATGGACTGAAGACTCCAGTAAAGAGTGATTGAGTCACAGGTTGGATCAAAAGGCTCGACCCATCCATATGTTGCCCACAAGAAACTCACCTTAAACCAAAAGATATGAACAAACTAAAAATTAAAGAATGGAAGAATATATATCAAGCTAATAGTGAACAAAGAAGAGCAGGTATAGCAATTCTAATCTCAGATAAAATCGATTTTAATGTAAAATCCATCATCGTGGACAAGAATGGACACTATTGCTGAAAGTTTCAATACACAAGCAGGACTTAACAATATTAAATATTTATGCACCTAATATTAGATCACCTAAATACATCAAAGAAACACTGACTACACTAAAAAAAAAAATGTGGTAGACCACTCTGCAATAATAGTGGGAAACTTCAACACTCCACTTTCAATATTGGACAGCTCGTCTAGAAAAAAGCTCAATAAAGACACAGAAGACCTTATTGCCACAATTAACCAACTAGACCTCATCGACGTATACAGAACTTTCTCTCCACCACTGGACAACTACACCTTCTTCTCCAGTGCACATGGAACATTCTACAGAATAGACCATGGGTTAGGACATAAAGCAATTCTCAACAAATTCCATACCATTGAATTAATGAAAAGCATCTTCTCAGATCATAAAGCCATAAAAGTTGAAATCAATAGCAGAAAAAGCATAGAAAGTGGAACTCACAGAAACTGAACAACACCTTCCTCAAAAAACCATGGGTTATAGAAGAAATCAAGGATGAAATAAAGAAATTATGGATTCCAATGAGAATAAAAAGCTTCCTACCAGAACTTATGAGGTACAGCCAAAGCAGTGCTCAGAGGTCAGTTTGCCTCCATGAATGCACACATCTGGAAGGTAGAAAGAAACCAAACCAAAGAACTAACCCTACAGCTTGAACAAGTAGAGAGAAAACAACAGAGGAACCCCTCAGGCACCAGAAGAAAACAGATCACAAAGATTAGAGCAGAACTAAGTGAATTAGAGAATAGATGAGTGATTGTAAAAAATTGAGAAAAGCAAAAGCTGATTTTTTGAAAAGATCAACAAAATTCACAAACCATAGGCTAAACTTACTAAAGAAAAACAGAAAGGAAACAAATAACCCAAATAAGAAATGAGAAGGGAGTTGTCATAATAGATCCAACAGAAACAAAAAATATCATAACAGAATACTACAAAAGTCTGTGCTGTAACAAACTGGAAAACCTAGAGGAAACAGACAAATTCCTTGATTTATATCACCTACCAAAAATTATCACAAGGTGAAACAGAAAAACCTAATAAACCCATCACGAAGGAGGAGATTGAAAAAGTCATCCAAAAACTACCAGTGAAAAAAGCCTACTACTGAGACTGTTTCACACTATAGAAAGGGATGGAATACTCCCAAATTCATTCTATGAAGACAGCATTACCCTTGTAACAGAGCCAGGGAAAGACACAACCAAAAAGAAGAACTACAGACCGATATCACTCATGAATCTAGATGCAAAAATCTTCAACAAAATTCTTGCCAATAGAATACAACAACATATCAAAAACATACTCTATTATGAGCAAGTTGGATTCATACCAAGAAGGTAAGGCTGGTTCAACATCAGTAAAAACAATTAACATGATCAACTACATAAATACCACAAAAGATAAGAATCAATTGATTTTGTCTACTGATGCAGAAAAGGTATTGATAAAGTCCAACACCCATTCACGCTAAGAACTCTCAGCAAAGTGGGAATAGATCGCAAATTCTTCAATGCAATAAGGGCCATTTATACAAAGCCAACTGCCGACCTCAGTCTGAATGAAGACAGACGGAAACAGTTTCCCTTGAGAACAGGAACTAGACAAGGATGCCCACTCTCACCTCTCCTATTTAACATTGTGCCAGAAGTTCTAGCCAGAGCAATTAGACAAGACCAAGAAATAAAGGGTATCTGCATCAGCAAAGAAGAAGTAAAAATCTCCCCATTTGCGGATGATATGATTGCATACACAGAGAATCCTAAAGAATCCATAAGTAAACTACTCAGACTTGTAGAAAAGTTCAGCAAAGTCTGAGGATACAAGATAAACCTAAGTAAATCAGTAAGATTCCTTTATACCAACAATGAGATTATTAAGGAAGAAATCACCAAATCAATACCATTTACTAAAGCCCCTAAGAAGATTCAGTACCTAGGAATAAATCTAACCAGAGAAATAACAGATCTTTACAAAGAGAACTACAAGTCCTGACTACAAGAAACTAAGGGAGGCTTACATAAGTGGCGAAACCTACCCTGCTCATGGGTAGGAAAAATTAACACTCTGAAAATGTCTATTTTGCACCAAACCGTCTACTTATATAATGCATCCCAATACAAATTCTGGTGACATTTTTTAATGAGATGGAGAAACAAGTCACCGACTTTATTTTGAAAGGGACGAAGCCCCGGATAAGCAAAGCACTACTGAAGAAGAAGAACACACTGGGAGGCTTCTCAGTACCTGACATTTAGAACCTATTACACTGCCACAGTGTCATAACACCCTTGTACTGGTACAAAAAGAGACAGATTAATGGAACAGAATTGAGACCCCAGAGATGACATCATCTTCCTATGAACAGTTGACAAAGGCCCTAAGATATTAAACTGGGGTAAAAACAATCTCTTCAACAAGTGGTGCAGGCCGAACTGGATATCCATCTGCAATAAACTGAAACAAGACCTGTATCTTACACCTTATAAAAAGCCAACTCAAACTGGATAAACGACTTAAGTATCAAATCTAAAATGATAAAGCTCATACAAGAAAAAGTAGGAACAACAATGGAAGCTTCAACACACAATGTAGACAGACTTCAAAATCTGTCAAACCACAAACAACAGAAGAGAAAATAGATAAGTGGGAACTATTAGAATTGAACACTTTTGCTCATCCAAAGACTTTATTAATAGAATTAGAAAGCCACCTACAAAATGGGAAAAAATATTTGGCAACTATATGTCAGATTGATGGCTGATCTCCATAGTCTATAAGATACTACAAAATACCAATAAGAAGAAGGTAAACCATCCAATTAAGCGATGGACAAAGGAGATGGACAGACATTTCTCTAAAGAGGAGATCCAGGCGGCCAAAAAACACATGCAGTCATGCACATGATCATTAGCTATTAAAGAAATTAAAATCAAAACTACAATGAGATACCATCTCACCCCAACAAAGTTGGCCATGATCCAAAAAAACACAGAACAACAAATGCTGGAGAAACTGTGGAGAAATTGCAACTGTCCTACACTGTTGGCAGGATTGCAAAATAGGGTATCCTCTTTGGAAAGCAATCTGATGCTTCCTTAAAAAGCCTGATATAGATATACCATTTGACCCAATAATTCCACTGCTCAGAATATATCCTACAGAATCCAGGCCATTCACACCATCTGATACGTGCGCACAAATGTTTATCACAGCACAATCTACAATAGCAAAAAGATGGAATCAACCCAGATGCCCAACAACAGAAGAATGGATAAGGAAACTATGATATATGTACTCAGTGGAACACTGCCATGATAACAACGATGATTTTGAGAAACATCTCATAACCTGGTTTCAATTAGAGAACATTATGTTGAGTGAAAGTAGTCAGTGACAAAAGGACAAATATTGTATGAGACCCTTATGATAACAAGTTAAAAACAGACTCATGCATAGAAGAAAAGACTCTTTGATGACTGCAAGGGTGGGGAGGGAGGAAGAGCAAGCAGGGGACAGTTTAGATCAGATAGTAGTTAGAAATTTGGTTGTGTGAAACCTATGACAGCAAACATTAGAAAGAAGATCGGTCTTAACTGGCTTTGAACATAACATGACTATTCTTCCCATCTTAACCCAATATTGCAAGGACAGAGAAGCTGAGGCGGGGAGCCGGGGACCATGCTGTCAGGGGAAGTTGAGGCCAATTGGCATAACCAGCCTTTTGCGAAGAGAGCCTCCTGCACCTCACATTGGTGAGTGGCATCTACAGTCTTAAAATCTGCCAAGCTGCCATCCGAGGGTACAGCAAATAGTCCCAATTCAGCAGGAACAGGTGATCACCAAGGCCCAAAACACCATGGGGGAAAGAGAATCCAGAAGACAGAGACCCATATGAGTGGGTGACTACATCAGCTTGTGACCAGAAGAACCAGATGATGCCTGGCCACCACCAATGGTAGCTGTGACGGAGCTCACAAAGTTGAGTCTCGCTGGCAACACAAGAATAAAAAAGGGTACACCCTGAGATCTCTGTTAAAGGACCACGATTGGAGGGGCCTTGGAGTTCCCCTGGGAGCATGGCTCCTGGCCCTGATGCTGCCCCTGTCCGTATATCCTAATGGAGGTCAAATCTCAGACAGGAATGGATTGAGCTCAGTGACACAGAGTGACCCTGTCATGTGTGTACTTTATGGTTCTAAGCATCTGTAGGATGTCATCCTGCTTAACACTTCCTGGAGGAAGGGGAGTGGGTTGACAGGAGGGGATAGGAGATTGTTGGGAGGGTAAGACATGTATGGAGCAGAGAGGAAGAGTGTGCTGTCACCAGGTGGAGGAGAGCAGTGGGAGCTGCATATAGATGGGCATGCAAATTTACTTGGGAATGTACATTTTCAGTCTATCATACAAAAATACAAAAAAATGAAAACAAACCATGCATAGAAAAGGCGTCAGAATGAAAGCACAAAACTCATACCTATCAGTAATTACACTGAATATAAATTGATCAAATGTACCAATAAAAAGATTATGAAAATACCATCTATCTATATGTTGCCTACAAGAGACATACGTTAAAGAGAAAAACACATTAAAACTCAAAGAATGGAAAAAATACATCAAACAACAATCAAAAATCAGCATAAGTGGCAATATTAACATCTGACAAAATATATTTTGAAGTAAAATCTGCCATGGTGGATAAGGAAGAACGCTACATAATGATTAAAGGATTAATACAGCAGGAGGATATAACCATATTGAATATTTATGTACTCACTGAAAAAGCTCCTAAATACATAAAACAAACTCTAACTGCCTTAAAAGAGTAATAGACAGAATCATAACAACAGTAAGAGATTTCAATACACTACTGTTAGTGAAAGACAGAAAAAGCAGAACAACGGAAGATCTAACTGCCACAATGAACCAACTTGAACTTGTAGATATATACATAACACCCCACTCAACAGCAGTCAAGTACGCTCTCTTTTCTAAAGCACGTGAAACAGTCTCCAGAATAGATCACGTATTAGGCCGTTAAACAAACCTTAACAGGATCCAAAGCACTGAAATATTTCAAGCATCTTTTCTACCAAGCCTTAAATTAAAAATCAGTAAAAACAGAACTTATCAACAACTTTGCCTTGTATGTTAAGAAGAAAATTATACATTACAATTGTTATAAGATAAAATTTTTGATATTTAATAGATAAATATCCTCAAAAATTCTGTATTTAATATAATGTTAAAGCCTGGGATTCTTAATACTTTCACAACATCTTTTATGTACTTGATGTACAACATATACTTAAAACATATTTTATGAGAAACATTAGCTTTGTTTATAGTATTGTATCAGTGCCATTTTGATTAATGTTATTACTATCTTTCCTTACCCCTTTCACCTGGAAATTTCTGGTTTGGTACCAAAAAAAAAAAAAAAATCACTTTCAATGAGTTAATTCTGACTCATAGAGACACTACTGTCAGTGTGAAACTTCCCCACAGAATATCCAAGGAGGGCCTGGTGGATTTGAACTACTAAACTGTGATTAACAGCTATCGTGTCTTACTACTACACCACCAGGGTTTCCTCTGTTTGATAGCAACATGAAAATGTACTATTGAGTCCCCATATTTGTCATAGTCAAAGGAGCAGCTAGCAGTTAGGAGAACTGCTGCTACTGTGGACCCAATTAGAACCACTGCTACCTCTAGAACAACCCATCCACCGTGGTCACCTCCCAACATCTACAGACCTTGCCCTTACTCTTCTTCCCTGGGGCTGTTGGAAGCATAACCTTGGAAGATATAAAAGTATCACTGACACAGGCTGGCTTTTTACAAAACAGGAATGTCACATAAAGAACATGAAAGAAGTTATTTTGGCACTATACTATGACTTAAGAATCTCTGTAATAATAAAAGAACACTAGTTTTCAAGGTAATGACTTTTTATATCCCTCATGAGTCAGATCCAACTCGACAGCACTTGGCTTGGCTTTGGCTCTTATACACCACAACTATCTAAACAGTGTGTGGCTACCTATAGCTATTTTTTAATTCTGAAAAATGCCTTTTGAGTCCCTTACCTTTCCTGCTAATTTGTTACAGGTGTCTGATCAAAACTAGCAGAAACATAAAATACTTCCAAATGTCTTATCCATGAAGTGAGAATTAAATTGAAAGTTGCTCTATCAATTTTACTTACCAACGATCTCATTACATCTAAAATTGATTTGAGATAATGAAATGTATTTAGGTAGATTTTTTCAAGTTACATAACATACTTAAATAGATAATTGTTGGCAGACAAGTCTATTTTATAAACTTAAAAAATATATGTTGCCTTGTATGGAGCAGAGAGGAATAGTGTGCTGTCTCCAGGCAAGGAGAGCAGTGGAAGCTGCACATAGGTGGGCATGCAAATTTATATGGAAATGTATACTTTCACTCAGTCATAATAAAAAAAAAGAAAAAAAAATATGTCTCCTGTATGTTCCTGTGTACTTGCGCATGCGTTTGTGTACCTGAGGCTATACACACCACCCCTCCTGATGACCTGATGAGAATCTATCACAAGTAAGTGCACTATTTCCCCTACAATTTCTCTCTCGATCAAATATGCTGTTGATGAGAGAGTTTTCAGAGTCACTGAGCCTGTATCATGTCTCATTCTAAGTGAGAGTTAACATCAACTCCCAGATTGAATGTAGATGTAACATTCTCTTGATGTTACCCTCGGAAAACAGTGGTGACATGTCATGGGATGACAAACTACCAGGGTTCTCCCATATGTCAATTAAATGCCTTTGTTTTGACTTGCTTATTCTAAACTCCAGCAATGCTCAGTTGAACTACTGAAGAGATCTAGCTGGTATTTCTGCCATTTGTGAGACTTAATCTCCAATATTTTATTATCTTTAACTGATATTACATTTGAAAATGGTGTCTATTGTGATGAAACATAGTGCTGTCTTGTATTGATTTTAGCCACTTTTTCCTTCTAGACGTATTTTGTCAATATTCAAAATTATGTAGGCTAAATTTAATTTTTCTTCAAGGTAGACCTAAAGAGGATAGATCATATTACTAAGACAACCATGACTTTATTTGACATAGAGTGTAGATCAGTCAGGGATAGAGAGGAAAAATGTTTGACTCTGGGCACAAAGAGAGCATGATGATTATCTCTTATGTCACCTGACACTTAACTCACCTGACAACTGTTACCTATCATCCTGCACTATCTGCAACTAACAGACTTCAAATAATTGCTGTCTATAATTTAGCTCTGTTTTCAAATTACCAAAGATAGAAAAGGTCTTCTGTGCTATGAACTCAATGCTAATACTTACCATATAATCTCAAAAAATTACAGAATGTTCCTAAAAAGCAGATAATACAAAGCCCCAGGGCAAAAATCTGGTGGGATTTGTATAAATGTACTTGATACCACAGCTCTGTTGTTGTTGTTAGGTGCCATTGAGTTGGTTCCCATGGCTAGAAACACTGTATACAGCAGAACAAAAACTGTTCAGGCCTCTGCCATTGTTGCTATGTTTGAACAAGTTCTTACAACCTCAGTGTCAAGGGCTGAAGGTTTTCTTTTTTACTTACTCTCTATTTTATCAAACATGATGCGTTTTCATGATGCATTTCATAACATATCCAAAGTACATGACATGAAGTCTGATCATCGTTGCTTCTCGTAGGCATTTTGGCTTTATTTTTTCCAAGACAGATTTGTTCATTCTTCTGGTAGTCCATGGTATATTCAATAATCTTTGGCAATACTGTAATTCAGAAGTACTGATGAGTCTTTAGTCATCCTCAGTATTTTACACCTTTTGCATGGCATTTGAGATGATGGAAAATATTGTGGCTTGGGTCAGCATGGCATTTTTACTTTTTTTTTAACACTTTAAAGAAGTCTTTTGAAACAGATTTTCCCAATATGATAAATCCATCATTTGATTTCTATTGATTATGATGATGATGATGATTGAATGAAAATGTACATTCCCATGTGAATTCACATGCTCACCTATATGCAGCTCCCACTGGTCTCCCTGTGCGGTGACAGCACATCCCTCCTCCCTGTTTCATACATGTCCTATCCTCCCAACAGTTTCCTATCCCCTCCTCTCCACTCACTCCCCTTCCTCCAGCAAGAAGTCAGCAGGATGACATCCTATAAATGCATAGAACAATGAAATTCCCACAAGATGTGGTCACTCTGCATTGCCAAATCCAATCCATTGATTTATGGATAGGGGCAGCATCAGGGCTGGAGGCTTTGCTCCCAGGGGAACCCTGAAGTCCCTGGACCATCAATTGCAGCCTTGTTGTGGAGATCTCAGGGTGCACCCCTGTTTATTCTCTTGTTGCCAGTGAGACTCAACTTTATGAGCTCCATTGTGGCTATTACTGGAAGTGGCTGGGCACCAACTGGTTCTTCTGGTCACAAGTTGATGTAGAGACCACTCACATAGGTCTCTGTCTTTTGGGTTCTCTTTTCCATATGTCGTTCTTCTCCTCGGTGATCATCCATTCCTGTTGCATTGGGACCATTTGCTGTACCCTCAGATGGCAGCTTGGCAGTTTTTGAGAACCCAGATGCCACTCACTGATGTGGGGTGCAGAGAGTCCTCATTAGTAAAACACTAGCTGTGCAAACTGGCCTTGAGAGCATGGTCCCCGGCCCCCCACCCCAGCTACTCTGTCCTTGTAATATTGGGTTAGGATGGGAGGAGTACTCAAATTGTGTCGAAGTCCAGTTATTATTGATCTTCTTTCTGGTGTGTGCTGCCATGGATTTCACCCAACCAAATTTCTATTAACTATCTAATCTAAACATTCACCTCACCCTCCCTCCCTACACACACTTGCAGCCATCAAAGAGTCTTTTCTTCTATGCATGAGTCTGTTTTTAACTTCTTATCGTAGGGGTTTCATACAATATTTGTCTTTTTGTTTCTGACTACTTTCACTTAGCATACTGTCCTCCATTCTGGTTAAGAGATGTTTCCTGCAGTCATCGCTGTTCTTTATCATTGCATGGTGTTTCATTCCTCTGTTGTTGGGCATCTGGGTTGATTCCATCTTTTTGTTATTGTGGACTGTGCTGCAATGAACATTTTTGTGTATGAATCAGCTGCTGTGAATGGCATGGATTCTGTAGGATATATTCCAAGCAGTGCAATTATTGAGTCAAATGGTATATCTAGATCCAGCTTTCTAAGGAAGTGCCAGATTGCTTTCCAAAGGGGTTGCACCATTTTGCAATCCCACCGACAGTGTAGGAGAGATACAATCTCCCCACAGCCTCTCCAGCATTTGTTGTTTTTTTTTTTTTTTTTTGGATCATGGCCAACCTTGTTGGGGTAAGACGGTATGTCATTGTCATTGTGATTTGAATTTCTTGAATATCTAATGATCATGAGCATGTACACATGTGTTTTTTGGCTGCCTGGATCTCCTCTTTAGAGAAGTACCTGTCCATCTCCTTTACCCATTGCTTAATTGGATGATTTATCTTTTTCTTATTGATATTTTGTAGTACCTTATAGATTATGGAGATCAGACATCTGTCTGACATAGAGTTGCCAAGTATTTTTTTCCCATTCTGTAGGTGATGTTTAATTCTATTAATAAAGTCTTTGGATGAGCAAAAGCGATGGATTCTTAGTAGTTCCCATTTATCTATTTTCTCTTCTGATGATTGTGGTTGGTTTGACAGATTTTGAACTCTGTCTGCATTCTGTATTAAACCTTCCATTGTTGTTCCTACTTTTTCTTGGATGAGCTTTACCATTTTAGATTTGATATTTAGGTCTTTTATCCAGTTTGAGTTGATCTTTGTATAAGTGTAAGATATGGTCTTGTTTTATTTTAGTGCAGATGGATATTCGATTTTGCCAGCGTCATTTGTTGGAGAGATGGTTTTTACCCCAGTTTAATGTCTTAGAGTCTTTGTCAAATATCAACCGTTCATAGGTAGATGACGTCATCTCTGGGGTCTCGATTCCATTCCACCGATCCATCTGCTTTTTACCAGTACCAGGCTGTTCTGAATACTGTGGCAGTATAATAGGTTCTAAGGTCGGGTAATGAGAGGCCTCCTACTGTGTTCTTCTTTAGTAACGCTTTACTTATCCAAGGCTTCTTCCCCTTCCAGACAAAGTTGGCAATTTGTTCCTCCATCTCATTAAAAAATATCACTAGAGCTTGTATTGGGATTGCATTATATAAATAGATTGCTTTGGGTAAAATGGACATTTTCACAATGTTAATTCTTCCTATCCATAAGCAAGGTAAGTTTCTCCATTTACATAAGTCTCCCTTAGTTTCTTGTAGTCAGGACTTGTAGTTCTCTTTGTAAAGATCTGTTATTTCTCTGGTTAGATTTCTTCTAAGGTACTTTATCTCCTTAGGGGCTTTAGTAAATGGTATTGATTTGGTGATTTCTTCCTTAATGATCTCACTGTTGGTATAAAAGAATCTTACTGATTTACTTAGGTTTATCTTGTATCCTCAGACTTTATGGATTCTTTGGGATTCTCTGCATGTACAATCACATCACCTGCAACTAGGGAGATTTTTAATTCTTCTTTGCCAATGCAGATGCCCTTTATTCCTTGGTCTTGTCTAACTGCTCTGGCCAGAACTTCTAGCACAATATTCAATACTAGAGGTGAGAGTGGGCATCCTTGTCTAGTTCCTGTTCCCAAGGAAAACTGTTTCCATGTCTCTCTGTTCAGGATGATGTATGCAGTTGGCTTTGTATAAATGGCCTTTTTGCATTGAGGAATTTGATATCTATTCCTATTTTTCTGAAAGTTTTTAGCATGAATAGGTGTTGGACTTTATCAAAAGCCTTCTCTGAATCAATAAACAAGATCAGGTGATTCTTGTCTTTTGTGATATTTATGTGGTTGATCATTAATTGTTTTTCTAATGTTGAACAAGCCTTGCGTCCCTGGTTTGAATCCAGCGTGGTCATGATGGATTATTTTTTGCATATGTTTTTGTATTCTATTGGCAAGAATTTTGTTGAAGATTTTTGCATCTAGATTCAAGAGTGATATCGGTCTGTAGTCCTCCTTTTTTGTCAGGTCTTTCCTTGACTTTGGTCTCAGGGTTATGCTGGCTTCGTAGAATGAATTTTGGAGTATTCCATCCCTTTCTATAGCGTGAAATAGTCTTAGTAGTAGTAGAGATAACTCTTCTCTAAAAGCTTGGTAGCATTCTGTGGTGAAGTCATCTGGGCCCAAGCTTTTTTTAGTTGGCAGTTTTTTGATGACTTTTTCAATCTCTTCCTTTGTGGTGAATTTATTAAGTTGTTCTCTTTCACCTTATGATAATTTTGGTAGGTGATATAAATCAAGGAATTTGTCCATTTCCTCTGGGTTTTCAAATTTGTTGGAATACACTCTTTTATAGTATTCAGCTATGATATCTTTTGGTTTCTGTTGGATCTGTTATGACAACTCCCCTCTAATTTCTTATTTGGGTTATTTGTTTCCTTTCTGTTTTTCTTTAGTAAGTTTAGACAATGGTTCGTGAATTTTGTTGGTCTTTTCAAAAAAACAGCTTTTGGTCTTTTCAATTTTTTCCATTGTTCTTCTATTCTTTAATTCATTTAATTCTTCTCTAATCTTTATGATCTGTTTTCTCTGATGCCTGAGGGGTTCCTCTGTTTTTCTCTCTCTACTTATTCAAGCTGTAGAGTCAGTTCTTTGATTTGGTTTCTTTCTACCTTCCAGATGTGTGCATTTATGGAGACAAACTGACCTCTGAGCACTGCTTTGTCTGTATCCCATAGGTTCTGGTAGGAAGTGTTTTCTTTCTCATTGGAATCCATAAATTTCTTTATTTCATCCTTGATTTCTTCTATAACCCATGGTTTTTTGAGGAATGTGTTGTTCAGTTTCTACGAGTTCCACTTTCTATGCTTTTTCTGCTATTGATTTCAACTTTTATGGCTTTATGATCTGAGAAGATGCTTTTCATTAATTCAATGGTATGGAATTTGTTGAGAATTGCTTTATATCCTAACCCATGGTCTATTCTGTAGAATGTTCCATGTGCACTGGAGAAGAAGGTGTAGTTGTCCAGTGGTGGAGAGAAAGTTCTGTATTTGTCGATGAGGTCTAGTTGGTTAATTGTGGCAATGAGGTCTTCTGTGACTTCACTGAACTTTTTTCTAGACGAGCTGTCCAATATTGAAAGTGGAGTGTTGAAGTTTCCTACTATTATTGTGGAGTGGTCTATCACATTTTTTTTTTAGTGTAGTCAGTGTTTCTTTGATGTATCTAGGTGATCTAATATTAGGTGCATAAATATTTAATATCGTTAAGTCCTGCTTGTGTATTGAAACTTTCAGCAATAAATAGTGTTCATTCTTGTCCACAGTGGTGGATTTTACATTAAAATCGATTTTATCTGAGATTAGAATTGCCTTACCTGCTCTTCTTTGTTCACTGTTAGCTTGATATATATTCCTCCATCCTTTAATTTTCAGTTTGTTTACATCTTTAAGTCTAAGATGAGTTTCTTGTAGGTAACATATTGATGGATCATGACTTTTGATCCAAGATGTCACTCGATGTCTCTTTACTGGAGCGTTCTGTCCATTCACATTCAATGTAATTATTGACAGGTGTGTGTTCAGTGCTGCCATTGTGATATGTTTACTTCTGTGTTGAAGTTTTCTCTGTTGTTCTTATTAATCTGTTCTGCAGCCTTCTTCTTTGTGAGTTGATTTTTCACCTTCTTCAGGGTTCATTTTGTGATTGTTCAGACTCAAGTATTATGTTTCTTCATATGGTATGTTGCTACTTTATTGTACTTTATGGCTGCCTCTATGATCCTGCTAAATAAACTATATATAAACCCAATTTTGATTGCTACCAGTCTTGTCAACTTCCTCTCCATTTGGAAGGACTATAACGACTGTAGAACATCCCTCTTTTTTACATGATGATATCATAGTTTACATGATGTGATCACTAGATCATTTCATTCATTATTATAGCTTTGATTGTGTTTGTAGCCTTCCCTAACTGTGTAAGATTCTGGGTAATGTGTCCCGCTAAAATACAAAGATAGTGATTTTGTTCTTCCAAGCCAGGAGATTCTTTTAGTATTTCTTGTAACTTTGGTTTGGTTTTCACAAAGTCTCTGAGTTTTTGTTTATCTGCGAATGTCTTCATTTCATTTTCATATTTGAAAGATAGTTTTGCAGAATCTATAGTTCTTGGTTGCAAGTTCTTCTCCTTCAAGGCTTTGAATGTGTCATGCCACTGTCTCCATGGCAGCATGGTTTCTGCTGAGAAATCCAATGAAAGCCTACAGCATTTCCCTCCGAATGTTAGCTTTGCTTTGAGTCTTTCTGCCTTTAAGGGTTTCTGCTTGTGTTTCATTTTGTTGAGCTTGGTTATAATATGTTGTGGAATCTTTCTATTGATATCTATGTTGAGTTGTGTTCTTTACATATCTTGGATATCTATATTGTCTTCTTTCAAAATTTCTGGGAAGATTTCTGTCAGTAGCTCAGCAACAATGCTCTCTGTGTTCTCAGGTGTCCCGCTCTGTTCAGGAACTCCAGTTAATCATAGATTGTTCTTCTTAATAGAGTCCCATATGCTTCTTAATGCTTCATCATTTTTCTTGTTTCTTTTCTCTGATTTCTCCTCTTACATGCTGGAGTCTTACATGTCTTCCGCATCAGAAAGTCTATTTTTCATTTGTTCCATTCTGTTTTCTTGGCTTTGAATTGCAGTTTATTTGATTTTGTTCTTGATCTGTTGGATTTCCAAGTACTGATGTTCCATCAGATCAAACAGCTTGCTTAATTTTTCATTTTGCTCTACTGCATTTTGTATGAGGTCTAGGAGGGCTCTATATGTAATCCTTGTATATTCACCTTCTAACAGTTTCAGAAAAGCTTCTTTGTCTGGGAAGTTCTGCAGTGGTTTCTTTTGGAACCATCTGATGCTATCGGTGATTTCCAGGTTACTGTCTTCTCCAAACTTTCATATGGGTCAATAGAGGCTGGGAGAGACACTGTGAAGATGGTCTACAGTTGTTTCTCTATGCCGTCTTAAAATGAGAAGTAAAAATTATTTGATGGCTTCCAAAGTCATTCAGGTTTTCAGGGATATATGTAACTCTTCCCAGCTGGCAAAGACAGTACCTTTGTATTGAACACCAGATGTTATAAACTAGCTGAAAATATAGAAAGACTACTGACCTGCTGTGCTCTGTTGTAGGTGATGCTGTGTAGAATTCTGCTTTTCTGCTGGAAAAGCAGTCTCTTCTGGGTAGGCATTGCTTCCCAGCCCAGGAATTAGGTCCAGCTGAGGCTTCCATATGGGAGATTCTGCCTCCCAGCAAAACAAGATGATGTCCCACACCAGTGTGCCAGCTGGCCGGGACCAGGCTTCTGGTGGAAAGAGAGGCCAAGAGTGCTGATATGTCTGGAGTCCACAGCCTCTGCTGCTGCACCCCAGCCCCAGGTGACACTGTGCAAAACACCACTTCACTACTGGAGAAACACTCTCACCTTGGCAAGTGTCATCTCCCAGCCTAGGAACCAAGTCCAGCCAGGGCCTCTGCCTGGGCTTCTCCATTTCCCAGTGGATCAAGATGGCACCCCACACAAGCACATCTGTACAGCTACCACATGGTGGAGGCAGAAAGATAGGCTGGGGAGCCGAGATGTATAGAGTCCAAAGCCAGGCTCTCAAAACATGACAATTATGCTTGCCAGTCCCACCAGCAGTGCATCTGAGAACAGCAGCTAGTCAAGTCCCAGTTCTGCCCACTGGCCAAGACAGAGGAAAAAAAATGAAAATGGTGAGTTACCTTCCGTCTGTGCAAGCTTGTGCTCACTGAAGTGGGGTCAGTGAAAGAGAGAGGGTTTTGCGTTCAGTGGTATGAAGTCCAAATTAACAGCCCTATGCTGCATCCCAGGGCTTACTAGGTGTCCAGAAGTCTCCGTTTGATTATCATTTCAGGTCTTGGTTTCCAGAGGGACTTAGGGAGATGTGCTTTTAGCCTGCCATCTTGACTCCGCTCCCGTCATTTGATTTCTTGACTGCTGCTTCCAAGAGTGCTGATTAGCAAAATAGTTAGCAAATTTATACTCGAAGGGGAATTCTAAATGAATCACATCATTGACAAAAGTCTTTTTACAAGCTATTTTAGTGCATATAAAGCCTTACTTGCTGTGATTTCAATGTGATCTGCATTTCCCTGATGACTGATGTATTAAAACATCTTTTTGTGCTTTTCTTAGATTCATGGATTCAAGTAAAATTAAATCCTTGACAACTTTAGCATTTTCTCCCTTTGTCACGATGTTGCTTATTGCTCCATGTGTAAAGATTTTTCTTTCCTTATGTTGAGGTATAATCTGTACTGAAAGCAGTAGTTTTTGATTTTCAGTGTTTCATGTTCTCTTCAGTTTCAACAAGCAAGGTTATCATCTACATATCATAGTTGGACAAGCCTTTTCTAATCCTAAAGTCACATTCTTCATAATGTAGTCCAGTTTTTCAGATTATTTGCTCAGTATACAGACTGAGTAAATATGGTGAAAGGATACAGCCCCAATGCACACATTTCTTGATTTTAAATTACACAATATTTCCATATTCTGTTCAAAGCACTGCTTGTTGGTATAAATGCAGTTTCTGCATGAGCACAGTTAAGTGTTCTGGATTTCCCATTCTTCCCAATATTAACCAAAATTTGTTGTGAGCCACACAGTCAAATGCCTTTGTACAATTAGTGAAACACAGGTGAAAATTATCTCTAGTACTCTCTGCTTTTAGCCAAGATTCATCTGACATCAGCAATGATATCCCTCATTGTAAGTCCTCTGCTGAACCTTGGTTCCAGTCAGTGAGGAGTTTATAAACTTCTCCAATGGCACAATATTTTATAGGATGTCCCATTGAAACTATATTAATGACATCAAATACGTCTTCCTTCTGCCCAACGGGAATCTACCTCATTCTCTCACAAACTCCCTGTACTCTAGGAAGGGATCCTGAAGCTGGCTGAAGTCCTTGTTAGATGCAGGTGATTATTGAGTTCTCTTTACTATTAAGTGCATGCCAGTGGAGTTCCCTAGAGCTGATCTCTACTATGTGGCAAGTAATGTTTATCAAGGAGTGGTATTTTGCACTGATCCCTGCCTCCATCATTGTCTATGCTATTCTCTCTAATTCTCTAAGCTTGTTCAGGAAGGGTTATCTTTTCCCAGGTGTCCATTAGCAGTTCAGCTCTGGTTCCCTCCTTTCTCACAGTGGCCTTCCCTCATGTACCTATCATTGATTTTCCAAACCTGGACTCCTGCTACTAGTGACTTTCTCTGATGTGTTTATGACTCCAGAGCAGGGAGTGCTGGGCATTGTATGGTTTGCCAGTCTATGATTTCCAGATATTAGCATTTCACCTAACTCAGGTTCTCAGGCCCCTTCAGTTATATGACTGAGCCTGTGATTCGGCTGTTTTTCTTCTCACCCCTAGGTTTACCCCTTCCATGTTTAGTGGGTCAATTTAGTGGCTTAATCACTGAGGCCCCTCCCATCAACAGCTCTGATGTGGTGATTCCTTGGGGGCCTACTCTACCTCCTCAACATTCACTTTCCAGGGCCTGCCTCTGGTCCTCCTGATACCTGCTGCTCTATGCCAGAGGCTCTTGCTTCATCAGCCTGAGTCAAGTTAGGCCCAGGGTGAAAGATTACCTCTAGAACAGCCCTCAGTATAAGGCAAAGAGACTGGGGAATATAAATACATGCTTAGTGGTGCTGGGAATGTCATGTTCTATAGTCCCACTTAGGTTTTTTGTTAGGATTGAGCTCCAGTTACCTCAGAAGTGAACCTCTTGGCTATAAACTTGAATGAGCTGTCCTGCCCTCATCCTATTTTCCCATCCCCTTCCAGCACTGTACAGCTCACCTCCCAGAAAATGCCAACACTACCTTTGTCCTGAGGGCATTCTCCTGACTTTCCAACTAACCTTAGCTGATTGAGTATAGCATGATTTTTATTCAATTGCATTTATATGACTTTCTGTTCTCACATGTTTCATGATTATCTTTTCCCAAATCCCCCAGTCCCTCAAACTCATTCTAAAATTAAGTGAAAATTTAGGATTTTATTGTGGAGAAACACACTTTGAAAACAAAAGTACTGTCTTCTAAAGAGTCTGTTTTCTAGCACATGGCTGTTCATGGGTACCTGAGGCTTAGAAAAGCAGACACAGGGAGCTCTTGTTCCTCACTGATTTCCTGGGGCTAGAATATGGCCTCATGATTCCAGTTACCTTATGAGGGGAGAAAGTGTTACTCTGCAGAGTAGTTGCCAGCCAGATGCTTCCCTGGCTAACGTCATTTGGCCCGACAACCAAAGAGATTTTAGAAAGGCATGGATTCTGCTTTGCCAGCAGTAGGAAAAAGAGAGCTGAGGCTTTGCTTCTGGAATCAGTCTTGTAAAGGGACAAAGATGCCTATACTTACCTCTGGGTTCAAAATCACCCTGTCAGCAGACAGTAGCAACATCAGAAGGTATTTTACTCAGCTAATGCTGATCTAACAGAAACACCACAAAAGTGGATGGCTTTGAAGAGTGAAAGTTTATTCTTACACAGTGTGGTAGGCTACAAATCTAAATTCAGGATGTCCACTCCAGGGGAAGGCTTTCCCCCTTGTGGGCTCCAGAAGAAAGGCCGCTATTGCCTTTGTCCAGGAAGCATCTTGGCACAGGAGAGTCAGGTCTGAAGGACATGCTCTTCTTCTGGTGCTGCTTTCTTGATGGTGTGAGGTTTCCAATTCTCTCCTTGCTTCTCTTTCATTTTATCTCTTGTAGGATGAAAGGACTAAGGGTGGTGGAAGCCATACTCCAGGGAAACTCCTTTTACAGTGGAGCAGGGAGGTGATCTTATGGAAGGATTTACAATTCCACTCTAATCCTTTAACATATAGCATAGGAAAGTCACAAAATGGAGGACAATCACAAAATACTGGGAATCATGGCCCAGCCACATGGCTATGCATATCCATGACAGAAGGCATTAAGTCAAGGTTGGGGCATCCCACCCATCTGCACCAGAGACCATACTGTGGTGGCTGTGGCACATTCACCATCAACACTTGGGCTAGGCCAAAATGATGACAGTGGCGTTAAGAGCCATCAGTTTGGAGTGAAGTGACAATATTGTGTGTTCAGAATATGGTCATATTATGTTTCTCGTTTTCTTTCTCTATGTGTTTTAATTTCCTTCATCATTGATTTATGGTTTTCAGAGTAGAGATCTTATATGTACTTTGTTAAATTTATTTTTCAGTGTACTGTGGTTTTCACGTGTGATGAATGACATTTTAATTTCATTTTCCAGTTGTTCACTGTTAGGTATATAAATACAGAAATGAAATTCATTTGGAATATTGTTCCTGTTCCCAATGTCTTGGCTAGATTTATGTGTTGTTTTCTTTTTTTTTTTCGAGTCTCTTTAGAACTTTCTATTTAAACCTCCATCAAATTTACAATGAAGGCCACTTTCATCACTTTCTTTCCAGTTGTTATGCCATTTGTGTTCATTTCCTGTCTTCCTGTCTCAGCTAGAACGAAGGTGAGAAGTGAAGTAAGTTATACCCTCCACCTTGTTTTCAATCTCAGGGAAAATGTCAATTATGGGGTTAGTTCTAAGTGTTCCTTAGGTGTCTTTTATTGGATTGTGGATGCTCTCTTCTATAATGACATTATCATAGGGTGTTATTCTTTGCTTTTGTCTGCATTCTTTTTGGGATTCTGAGCTTTATTTACATGCACACTTCCCTTAGAAATAGCAACAATGTATGTGTGCTCTAGCTGTTTTGACCATAGTATTTAAAATCTTTACAATTATTTCAGTGTTGAAATATAGAATTTTACAAGTTAAAACACGTTACTGATCTAGTATCTTGTGTGATACTTTTATTATGGGGAGTTACATGAATCATACTTTTCCACTGAAATGATCTGTTCATTGGAAAAAAAATATTATTATTTTTAAATGAAAGAGAGAAATCTATTTTTTAGTCAAAAAGAGGAAGAAAGGGTAACCCTATGAGGACTATTTAATCAGTCCTGACCCGTGATTCATGATTTAGGATGATTTAATGGTCCATCACAAAAAAAAATAGATGACAGTCTGTAAAATGTTCATCATCTCTAGTTATCAAGGGCCTATTGATTCAGTATCTTGGATGCCTCCCATGGATGTGAGGAGGACATGATTTAGACCTCAAGTTCAGCATCATTCACTAGCAACAGAACACTCCCAATAAGTTCGTGAGTAAGCTGCATATTGAATTCCCATGCTAAATAGCTACAGATGTCTGATGAATCAAGGATGGACACTGATAGCTTTTCATAATTTTCTTGTAAGAGCACATATGGCAACACTGTCATTTCACAGTGAATTATAAACTCTGGCACTTATCTTGTTTTATAAATCTTTTTATCCTATGAAATCTACTGTCACCTAAGGATGTCTCCCATAGCTATGATTTGGTGCTAGTGAATTGACCAGCTGGTTTTGAATGACAATCTATGGTTTTTTTCTGAGGCTGGATTAGCAGCAGTATCATATGTCAAATGATTAGAGCACCGGCTAAAAGAACTTGTTGCAACATACAAGCATAACTGTATCCAGGCCGTCCACAGCATTATTCACACACAGTCCCCTGGAGAAAACATTCGCATGGAGTCCAGTGACCTTTACCTAAATCCTCCTGCTTCAGTGATGCTAAGAGATAGGCTGCAGCTGAGTACTGGCTCCAAAGTTATGAAATAGAAGACCAGAGCAGGAAACTATCTGCGCAGACCTCTTTTCATGCTCCGTGCAAGAAGAAGGAACACACATAATTAATGTAAACAGTCCCTAGTGATTAGAATATACGCATGTTACTACAGTCGCACAATGACAACTAAGAGCCTGTTGTAGTCATCTAGTGCTGCTATAAGAGAAATGCCCCAAGCAGATGGGTTTAACAAAGAGAAATTTATTCTCTCACAGTCTAACAGGTTACAAGTGCAAATTCAAGATGTCAGCTCCAGGGTAAGGCTTTCTGTCTGTCAGCCCTGGAAGAAGACACTTGTAATGCAACAGTCTTCCCTTAGATAGGGAGAATTTCAGCAAAAGGACTTCAGATACAAAGGACCCTCTGCTCCCAACACTATGGTCCCCAGCTCTCTGCTTTTTTCCCTGTTATCTCTTGTAGGAAAACTGGCTTTACATTGGATCAGAGAGGAGACCTTGGTAAGGGTAGTACAGTCCCACCCTAATCCTCTTTAACGTAATCCAGTCTTACCCTGTTCATCACAGGCAGAGACTAGGAATTACAACATGGAAAAATCACAAAATGGAGGACAACTATACAACACCAGGAATCATGGCCCAGCCAAATTGCTACTACACATATTTTTGAGGGGGACACATGACAGAGACCATAAGATGTCTTGCTATAGATGGGTCCTAAATACCCGGTGCAGACTTGGGCATGTGTACTTAGAAAAGGCCACTCCTTACTTAAAAAAGTAAACATTATGGGCACAACGATTGTCTAGGCACTGAAAGTCAAAACATACTGTTTTTTGTGAATAAACATTTACATATACATATGTATTAAAATACACACAAACACACATACATTTTAACGGAAGGAAAAGCTACTTACACCTGAATAGAAAGGCTCACCGGACACACAAATCACATCCTGCTCCTGGATCATCAGCAGATCCTTGGCCAGGTGCAGCCGCACTTTGAAAGGCTCCTGATTACCATCCTGCAGCAAACAGATCCCTGTCTTTGTCTTCAGAGAAAAAAAGAAAAATCAAAGATCAAAATAGAGTAAAATTATACTTAGTTTATAGGTTGTTGCACTTTCATGACTTATTTATAGGAAAACATGACCAGTAACATTAAAGAGCTGATGAAAAATGTTCTCTGATTAATCTGAAATTTAATATGTAATGTAGCTACAGGAAAAGCAGCTACCATGTCAGTTAAAGTATGCCTATCAGATCAAGTCCACCAAACATTTAATGAGTAAGAATTATTCACATTTTAATGCACTACATTTAAAAAACAATGACAATTTTATTTAACATTTATAATTATTATAGTAGCTTTATACCATACAGTTCACAGATTTAAAGTGTGCATTCAGATATTTTCAAAACTTCCATCACCATAACCAATTCTAGAACACTTATTGCCTCAAAAACAAACTCTGTTCCCCCAGCCCTAGGTAACCCTCAATCTACTATCTTTCTCTACCAAAAAAATTTAAAATTGAAAATACGTCTACCTAATAGCTTTTCTAACATCTTCTACTGCTCCATCCCTAGTTACCAGCACACAAACTCATTTGTACACACTCACACAGAGACACACACAGTCACTGAGGACAGATGAGGAAACAGGATAAAGTGAAGTGAACTACTTAAATTAGCACAGTTAGAAGCACAGCACAGATAAGATTCAAGATTTTTGACTCCCAGTCTAATGTTTTTGCCTCATACATTTTGGGGAATTATAAAAACAGACTATGAAGACTTCAGAATATATAATTTATAGCTTTAAACTGGCACGTTAATAATTACTGAAGCATTCTATGAATCTTGTAACTCTTGAAGTATGTCAGTATTAAAACATTTATCTGGATAAGTGTTAAGTATTCTCTCCAGCAAATGTATTCAATGTTCCTGTTTGTCAAAGGTACAGGTAGAACATAATATTTAGCTCTTACTCTGTGCCAAAAAGTCAACAGCAACAATACATATTTTGTAAATGTCATGTTCACTTAATAATTTCTGAACCATTCTTAATAGGGGAATATAGGTCTATCCTTAGTATTTAATGAGCACGGCATCTCACGCTTCTCTTTGGAAAATAAATGTCTATGGGATTTGCTAGGAGTTTGTTTCTTTAAAAGGAGCTCCATGATGTTAATGGGAGTATACTAACATACTGCAGCCTCTAGGACCCTCTTACCCTAAACTCAAATCAAACTATGCCTCTTTGTAAGAGCAATGCTGCCTTTTTAAGAAGACCAAAATCTCTGTCAGAAGCAAAGGCAGTGTTCCTTCTTCTCTATGGGAGTGGTACACAGCAGCAGCTCACTAACTACCTACTTAGTAAACAGTCTCAAAGGAAAGCTCAAGGGAAACACTTCAGTGCAAACCTATCATATTTTTCCTTAACACAGAATATCATTTTTCTACATTTTTCACCTGACAGAATCTCTTATGTGTACAATGTCATCTTGGCTGAGGGCTAAAGTCTGAGGTATGATAGTAAAGATAGGGAAGTACAAAATAAAGCCACAACCCAGTGTGAAATAACTGAACAGGATTTACCTTTTTTTTTTTTTTTAATGTACAGGACTTTCTGGGCCAATTTTCTCCCCAGAAGTGTAACAGAATAGCTGGGAATTACAGTAATAATATGTCTCATTTTGAAGATGTGAGAGTAGATTTTCCCGATGACTCAAGGATGCAGGATTGTTAAACATCAAAGAAACATGAAAGATGGTGCAGACAAAGTTCACAGGACTAAACCACTGCTCTGAGTCTTCTCTCAGCATACTTCTGTTGGGGCCCAAACTAATATTTACTCACATAATGAATACTGAGAAGGGCAAACATTACAGATAATAAAGAATGCATGTCCTCAAACAGCCCCCTCTGAAATGTCCCTATAGATCCTTAACAGAGATTATTTACAAAGGAAACATCTAAATAATCACTGGCTTCAAATTTCATTGTAACGCTTATACATAGCATCATCTTCTTTTCCTTTGGGAATCTAACAATAATCACTTACTTATATGTCCAAACTTTGCTGACTGTACATGGACTACTCAAGTAAAGAAATACAGAGGCTACTTATGTGTATGTAGATGTATATTTCATACACAATGTGCAAATATATTATGCAAATTATACGAGTTTTGCCAATTCAATTTGAGAACTCATCCTAGAAAAAGTGCTACCTACCTTATCACTAAATATAACTACAGTTACCTTGAAAGTATTCCCCTTGGGAAGCTGTGCATGGATATCAGTACTTCGTCTACCCTTCAAAGAAGTTTTGGAAGTGTTTTGTTGGAATGGGCACCAGAGCTGTTGCCATATTACCCTTGATGTCCTGAATGTCATTCATATGTCTTCCTTTCAATATTTCCTTTATCTTCAGGTAAAGAAAAAAGTCACTGGGGCCCAGATCATGTGAGTGGTATGGTGGTGAGCCAGTACAGCTATTTGTTTACTGGCTAAAAATTTCTTCACACATAACAAGTTCACAAACTTGCAACTGTGCTCAATGGCCATTCCAGAAAGACTTCCAATGTTAATCTGAAGGGTGACTAGGTGCTGGCAACAGTGCATAGCTTTCCATGGGGGAGTACTTTGAAGGTGGCCATAGTGATATTCAGTAATGAAATATGTAGCAATTATAACAATTAAGTTTGCAGACTTGTTGGCTCTCATATAAATTATAAAAGGTAGATGAGATAAAATTGCATTCTATTAAAAGATGGTGGAGTAAACAGACATCTCCTCAGTTCCCTCTGAGAACTAAGGCCTGGATGATATTTGTATGCACCATTGAACATCTGGGGTACCTTAGAACCTAGCATATTTGACTAGGCAACAGTATCAGACTAATCTTCCCCTCTCAGAAATGAACCAGTGACCTTCTGATCTCCGCTTCTGCTGTTTCACTGTATTAGAGAACTGCAGCTTCATTATCAGCTGGCAAGTGGAATCTGTTGCTCCTGACTGCCTGTTCAGACTAGCCCACTGGACAGCTCCCAGCTTGCAGTTCAGCACCTGGACAGCTCCCTGCTTAGAAGTACAAATTATGTTTAAGGCTGAGAGGCCTGTGAATCTGCCTGGAGATCTGTCTGCTGAGTGGCCTCAGCTTTTCATCCCTCTCTTTTCTGACTCACATTGTAGGGTTGGCTAACAGCCCGCAGTTTCTCCATAAGCAGAGCAGCCTCTTTGCCACCTAATAAGCAGAGTCTTCCACCTTTGAGAGTCCACCTGTGGCAAAATCACTAGAATATTAGAGTCAGCTGGTGACCTAAAATTCTCTTAGATCCAATACCAGAGAAATCAAACAGTGTCTAGATGGCATGCAGGCAGCAAACCATAATTAATCATTTAAAAAAAGCAGTCTTCAAATGCTCCAGCAAATTCCCTAAATAAAGATTTAAAAAATTTCCCAGATGAAGAAGGCTTTCTGAATCTATTGGAGGTTGATTATAAAAGATTTATATATAGAACCCTCCTAGAGATTAACCCAAATGCAGTAGAACAAAATGAAAAATTTGGTAAGCTATTTGAACTGATAGAACACCAACATTCTGAATTACATCAGATCAATAATAAAATCACAGAATTAGATAATTCTATCCAAAGCCAAAAGAGTAGGACTGAATAGGTGGAAGTTAGACTCAGTGACCTAGAAGACAGAGTAACTGACATCAGCATTTATGAGGTGAAATCAGAGTAAATAAATAAGAAACATGAAGAAACATGTGGGACTCCATGAAGAGGAATAATTTATGTTTAACTGGAGTTCCTGAACAAGGGGGGATTAATGACAATATAGGGAGTATTGCTGTAGATATGCAGACAGAAAACTTTCCTGAGATTATGAGCAAAGAGAACATAAGTATCTAAGATGTTTATTGAACACTGCAAAAGGTAGACCTCCAAAGAAAGACCCCAAGGCATATTATAATCAATCTTAATAAGCTAGAATGTAGACAGATGCTTCTGAAGACAGCAAGGCTCAAAGCAAAACTAACATTCTGAAGGAAACCCTGTAGGCTTTCATCTGACTTTTCTGCTGAAACAATGCTGGCTAGAAAACAGTGGGCAGGAACATTCAAAGCCCTGAATGAGAAAAACTTTCATCCTAGAATTATTTATCCTGAAAAATTGTCTATCAAACATAATGGTGAAATTAAGACTTTTGACAATATAGAGAAATTTAGAGACTTCATAAAAACTGAACCAAAATTACATGAAATATTGAAAGAAGCTCTTCCCTAAATGTATATTTTAGGTGACAATTCAGGACACTTTATCCAAATTTCCAATCAGTTAAGGAAGTCACAAAACTTCACTAAAGCTATAGTACTATAATAAGGGAATCCATGATCATATCACAACAACTATAATACCATCATATTAAAAGAGGGATACACTACAATAGTTAAACTTGTTTTAGATGTGGAGGAAGTTTCAGAGTTATGAAGTAGTTAAAATTGGTTTTAATCTTAGTGTATTAAGGGGGATAATCCATGTAGTCATAAAGCAGATTAACAATGCATTGTATCGAAATAAGAAATGCAATACAAGAGTCTCAATGAACACAAAACCAACACTGAAACAACAACCCATAAAAAATTCCCCAGAACAGAACATTAAGAGCAATATAGAAAACATCAACACAAAAGTAATTACATCAAAAGGATGGCACTAAGCACATATCTATCAATAATTACATTGAATGTAAATAGACTGAACACTACAATAAAGAGACAGCAAGTGACATCCTGGATCAAAAGACACGATCCATCTATATATATATATAAAATTATATTGGCTAAAATTCTGTTGAAGATTTTTGCGTCTAGGTTCATGAGTGATATTGTTCTGTAATTTTCTTTTTGTATGGGGTCTTTCCCCATATCAGGGTTATGCTGGCTTCATAGAATGAATTTGGGAGTCTTCCACCCCTTTCTATGGTGTGAAATAGCTTTATTGGAGTCAACTCTTCTCTAAAAGTTTGGTAGAATTCTCCAGTGAATCCATCTGGGCCAGGACTTTTTTGGTTGGTAGATTTTTGACGATCTTTTCAATCTCTTTCTTTGTGATAGATTTATTAAGTTGATATACATCTCCTTGTGATAATCTTGGTGAGTCATATGAATCTAGAAATTTGCCTGTTTCCCCTAGGTTTTCAAACCTGTTAGAGTAAAGCCTTTCATAGCATTCTGTTATGATATTTGTGATTTCAGCTGGGTCTGTTGTAACATCTCCCATCTCATTTATTAATAGTGTTATTTGTATCTTCTACTGTTTTTCTTTTGTAAGTTTAGCCAAGGGTTTACCAATTTTGTTGATCTTTCCAAAGAACCAGCTTTTGGTTTTGTTAATTTTTTTCAATTGTTTTTCTGTTCTTTAATTCATTTAGTTCTGCTCTAATCCTTATTAGAAGAAATCTCCAAATCAATTCCATTTACTATAGCCCCCAAGAAGATAAAATACCTAGGAATAAATCTAACTAGAGAAATAAGAGACCTTTACAAAGAGAACTACAAGACCTTACTACAGGAATCCAGGAGAGACTTACATAAATGGAGTAATCTGCTCTGCTCACGGATAGGAAAACTCAACATTGTAAAAATGTCTACTTTTCCCCAAACCATCTACTTATATAATGCAATCCCAATACAAATTCCATCGAATTTTTATAATGAGATGGAGAAACAAATCATCAACTTTGTTTGGAAAGGGAAGAAGCCTCGGATAAGTAAAGCACTACTGAAGAAGAAGAACACACTGGGAGGCTTCTCACTACCTGACTTTAGAACCTATTACACTGCCACAGTTGTCAAAACAGCCTGGTACTGGTACAAAAAGAGACATATAGACCAATGAAACAGAATAGAGACCCCAGAGTTGCCACCGACCTCCCATGAACAGCTGATATTTGACAAAGGCCCTAAGATTTTAAACTGAAGTAAGAACAGTCGCCTTAACAAATGGTGCTGGCCCATATCTTACACCTTATGCAAAAATTAACTCAAATTGGATAAAAGACCAAAACATGAAATCTAAAATGGTAAAGCTTATCCAAGATAAAATAGGGCCAACAATGGAAGTTTTAATATGCAATATAGGCAGATTTCAAAATCTGACAAAGCACATTCGTCAGAAGAGAAAATAGATAAATGGAAATTACTAAGAGTCAAACATTTCTGCTCATCCAAAGACTTCATCAAAAGAATTAAAAGACCAGCTACACAATGGGAAAAGATATTTGGCAACTCTGTGTGAGACCTGTGTCTGATCTCCATAATCTATAAGATATTACAAAATGTCAACAAGAAAAGGATAAATAATCCAATTCAGAAATGGGTGAAGGAGATGGACAGACATTTCTCTAAAGAGGATATCCTGGCAGCCAAACAGCACATGCAGAATTGCTCACGATCATTAGCTATTAAAGAAATTCAAATCAAAACTACAACAAGATATCATCTCACCCCAACAAGGTTGGCCATGATCCACAAAAACACAAAACAGCAAATGCTGGAGAGGCTGTGGAGAAATTGGAACTCTCCTACACTGCTGGTGAGACTGCAAAATAGTACAACCTCTTTGGAAAACAGTCTGGCGCTTCCTTAAAAAGCTGGAGATAGATATACCGTGTGATCCTGTAATTCCACTGCTTGGAATTTATCCTTCGGGAACAAAGGTTGTCACACAAACAGACACATGTACACGAATGTTTGTTGCAGTACAGTCCACAATAGCAAAAAGTTGGAATCAACCCTGATGTCCACCAACAGATGAATGGATAAGCAAACTATGGTACATATACTCAATGGAACACTATGCTATGATTAAAAACAATGGCAATTTTAGAAAACATCTCATAACATAGTCTCATTTGGAACAGATCATACTGAGTGAAATCAATCAGTGTCAAAAGGACAAATTTTGTATGAGACCCCTGTTACAAAGAGTTAACAAGAGAATTATTTGTAGAAAAAAATGAGTGTGTTGGCTACATGGGTCGGTGGGGGGGTCAGGGTTTATCATAGATGAGTTAGTTGATAGATGTTAGAAATCTTATTCTTTGATTGTAATTAATAAAAAATATAAAATTTTTAAATCATGTTTTATACAAAATAATATAACTTCAAATATTTTTTTCATACTCTAGTAGACAATCCCAGATAGCACCTAAATTTCACTAAAGCTGGTTTGGAAACTATCTTCCTAGAGGAATTATTAGAAGGTAATATTATTTAAAATCTATCAATGAAATGGAGATCTGAATCTGCATTTCCTTTACACTTTGGTGTATAAAAAACCTTAAATGTAAGCATCTTAAGAATTTGTACTTAAATTTAAAACATAATTTGAAATTTTAAACAGTAGGTTATCCATCTTCTACTTAAAAGTTAAGATCTTTCTAAGTACAATCTGATGTTTCAAATAATACAAAATGTGTTTTCACAAAATTTTAAGATCTATGTTGCTGTTGTCTTGAAATGTAGAATTAGCTATGTTAAGTGAAACCACAAACTGTAAGAAAGAAGGGAAAGACTGTAATATGAACTAAAGATAAGCTTGCAGGCATTCACATTATTTGTATGCTTTGTTCACAAAATACAGTTTGATTTGTTTTGTAAACTAAAGTTTTAAGTAAATATGTAATTGCTTATACCTTGCTGTATTGCAACAGCTGTGCTACCATTTCATACAAGATGTTGCAGACTATATTTTATCATTTGCCTTTTCCTTCCTGGATTACTCTAGTCAGTTCCCTCTTTTCAGTTAAGTTCAAGACAGTTTCCAAGTCCCAGCACAAGACTCTGTTTTCCTTGAAGCCACTGAGATAGTCCTTTCAAAAGAAACTTCCACCTAACAACTGGTTGCTGAGAGGGCAAGATTTACATATAATAAAAAATGCATGTCTTAAAACAGCCCTCTCTGCAAGATCTCTATAGATCCATGAACAGAAATTGTTTACTAAAAAAACCATCATGTGCCATGATGATTTCATGGAAATCCTGGTGGTGAAGTGGCTAAGTGCTACAGCTACTAACTAAAAGGTCAGCAATTCACTTTCACCAGGTGCTCCTTTTAGGCTCTACAGGGCAGTTCGTTTCTGTCCTATAGGGTTGCTATGAGTCATAATTAACTCTATGGCAGAAGGCTGTTAGCTTAGTTTAGTTATAGATCACATTATTTAAGTTCGTCTTACATATGGTTATATCCTAAGAAGAACAAAATAATTGATTGTTACTGTTATTAAAGATTATTTTTCTACAAAATATGATACTATTGTCTATAGTAGGAATTCTTCCAGAATTTGTTAAGTAGTTACAGATTATATTTTACTATATTAAGGACTAAAGTAATGCATATATTTATATGAATTAATAAATGTTCAAGTATATGTTATTATTTTAGTCAGCTAAGGCTACTGTAACAGAAATACCACAGAGTGAATGGCTGTAAAAAAGGAACGTTTAGTCTTACACAGTTCGGTAGGCTACAAGTCCAAATTCAGGATGTCTGCTCCAGGGAAAGGCTTTCCCCCTTGTCAGCTCTGGAGGAAAGTCTGGTATTGCATCCGTCTTTGTCCAGGGAGCAGTCTTGGTGCAGGAGCCTCTGGTCTGAAGGACGTGCTCTTTTCCTGGTGCTGCTTGCTTGCTTGATGGTGTGATTCCCAATTCTCAGGTTGCCTCTCTCTCTTTTTAACTCTTGCAGGATGAAAGGATTAAGGGTGGGGCAAGCCATACTCCAGGGAAACTCCCTTTACAGTGGAGCAGGGAGGTAATCCTATGAAGGAATTTACAGCCCCACCCTAATCCTTTAACATAAAGCATAGGAAAACCACAAAATGGAGGGCAGTCATGAGATACTAGGAATCATGACCCAGCCAAATGGCTACACATATTATTTGGGGGACACAATTCAATCAATGACAGTTATTAAGAAATATATATTTTCATAATCAACACAAGAGCATGCATTGTATATTAAGGAATGCAAATATGAAAATAAAAAAGTAAAAAAATTAAAAAAAGACTTGTGAAGCCTGTTAGCTTTCTTTATTGGAACATATAGTTTTGTTTTGATGGTACTATACAAAGACAGGGACAATCAATAATTATTCTTGGTTATATCCAGCTATATGTAACACTATCTTCCTAAATGTATTTTTTTTAAAGTTTATTCCAGTTGTATTCACAGAAAATCTGTACCATCACTTGTGCTTCCAGTTAGACCTCTAAGTGTCAATTCTTTAAAAGAACTGCAACTTTTGTTTTTTAAGAGAAATTTCTTTAAAAGAAAAATAATCTCTCTTTTAGGCAAGATCTACATTAGATATTTCTATGCACTTGTTGACGGCACTTGGCTTGGCTGTAAAGGAAGATATTTGAAAATGATTATTTTATTTTTTATAATAAAGAGGCTCTTGGGCATTAACATTTCTATAATCTACTTGGATCTGCTTGAGCATCAGAGTTCTCTAGCTGCCTGAGGAGGGGAATCACAACCATCAGCACAAAGCTGATTCCTGTAGGTTGAAAATCTACTCTCTAACCTTTTTACCAGTTCTGACTCTGGCTGTCCTCTCTACAGTACTCTACACTTCTCTGCTGGGTTTGATTAATTCACTGCAGTGGTCACACAAAACACGAAGGCTATATGCAAGATCATGTGGCTTATTAGGGAAATAACAGGCTATAATTCAGGAGGTAGGATATACTTCTTCAATCAGGATACAGCTTCCAACCCAGACAGCACTCAGTTCCTTTTTGGCCATTCTGGCAGACAGGTTGCAATTGTCATCTGTGCCTGTAGGGTGGATCTGCTGTACTCTTTATTATCAACCAGGACTCTATCAGGCCTGGCCTTGGTCGCTGGCCCCTTCTTGGGCCTGACTTCCATTGCTGTCACCTATTTTGGCCTGATCTCTGCCACCAGTTCCCATATGTGCCTAGTCTGTGCTGTTGGGCCCTGAGTGAGCCTGGTTGCTGGCACCCACTTAGGCTTGACCTCTACCACTGGCTGCTACTCAGGCGGCAAGTGGTATTCTTTTGACTCCGCCACCAAGTGCCCGAGGTTCATGTTTTCATCACTGTTACAACTCTCTCTGTATCCTGAATCTAGGGAGAAACTCACCACAGCAGAGTTGAGTGTGACTTATGTGCTCTACTCTGCTTCTTCTTCTTAATGCTGGTATGGTTCTACCCTCAACTCTGTGATATTGTACCTTTAAACTTAGCAAGATGGCAAAACTGATCAATACCCTGAGTAGGCTACAGTCACCTAAACTGCACAGTGAACTATGCAACCTCTGTCAGTCTGTGGCTTAACAAGTCCTCCTTGCAGAACTACACACTCACGGTCAAGAAGGCCATATATAGAGGAAATCTAGTGCACTACAACGGATTATTAGGAGTCAAAATAAAACAGATTTTATTACTTTTTCATTGACTATGACATGATTCCTAGCAATGCAGTTTATTAGAAAGAGATCACAATTTAGAATCAGAACTTCCCAGGTACAAATATTGGCTCAGCTTTCAGTTATTTAAGCAGACAGTATACAGAATTGCATGCCAATTCTCAATTACTTCACCTGATAAATTACCGAAAAAAGAAAAAAAAAAAAAAGACCCAAACAAACCCACTGCCATCGAGCTGGGTCCCACTCATGGGGATCCTAGAGGTCAGAGTAGAGGTGCCCCACAGAGTTTGTAAGGAGCTCCTGGTGGATTTGAACTGCTGGCCTTTTGGTTAGCAGACATAGTACTTAACCCACTATGCCACCAGGGTTTCCTGTTAAGTGACAGAGTAAGTTATCTTTATGGTTCCAGTCAACTTTTAAATGTCCTAAGACTGTACTTTTCAGGCAAATTGACTGATTCCAACTCATCTACTGAAGGGCTTGATCATCTTCAGTGTATCTTAGAGACCTGTGTTCTTGCCAGTTCAGCAAGACGCGTGGAATAATTTGAAAGAGTTCTGCTCTGCACTTGGGGAAAACACTAAAATGGTTGAGATTCTCAAAGGGCTCATTACAAGATAACTAGCACCTTCTGCTACCAAAGGACAACAGTATAGCCATTGTCATTTAATTCTTTTGGAGCTTGAATAAAACTTGATTCATATCCCAAATCAATGATGTAAAACAATTCTATTTAAAAAGGCAGAAATCAATTGGAAATCAATTGTCTGTTACCCTCTGAAGTCCATGGTAAGCCATTTGTTAAAATGTATTTGCCCAGTATCATCTCTACTACATGAATCAAAGTGCTTGTCTCATACAAACAAATGTCCATTCAATCTGATGAATGTCTTACTATCCAAAACATAAGGTAACATATTGGTAGAAATACAATGTCTCTGTATTTAAAGCCAGGAGAACGATACGATGCAAATAAAACTAGAGATGACCTAGAATTTAAAATTTAAGCTTAAAATAGAATAGCATGGACAACTTCTAAAGGATTTGTTTTTAAAAATTGCCAAAGTGGTAGGTGCTGAATTAAAAAGGTAAATAAGTGATATATTCTGACCTCATGGTATTTACTCTAGAGGTGGGAAGGTTTATAGACAAATAATTACCATGTAATTGAAAATTGCTAAAATAAAGATGTAGATGAGGCATCATCATATAGAAGTTTTTTAAAGAAAAAAAGCTCGAAGAATTGAAATCAATTTTTGATTTCTCCAAAAAACATTTGCTTACATTCTAAACTTTGCATCAATTGTGATAAACTTTAAAGTATGCATGTGTGTGTGTATATAAACATATATGTATTTAAAATTGCCTTAGAGGAAAATAATGGTTGTTCACAAGTTTATACAGAAAAAAAAAAAGAACTGAACACATGACATTTAACTGAAAGAACAACCTTCGCAAATGTTAAGGGCTAAAGATTTTTGTTTCAGTCTCCACTACAGGTAATACAATTGATACTGTGTTCTCACTTTTTTTTTATTATGAATGAGTGAAAGTGTACATTCCCGTATAAATTTACATGCCCACCTATATACAGTTTGCACTGCTCTCCCCGCCCGGCGACAGCACGCTATTCCTCTCCGATCCATACATGTCTCATCCTCCCAACAGCCTCCTTTCCCCTCCTTTCCACCCACTCTCCTTCCTACAGCCAGAGGTCAGCAGGGTGATATCCTATAGATGCACAGAACCATAAAGTGCGTCCAATACATGGTCACTCTGCATCGCCAAGTCCAATCCATTCGTGTCCAAAGAGTGGATCTTCGTTATGATTTATGGGCAAGGGCAGCATCAGGGCCAGGGGCCGTGCTCCCAGGGGAACCCTGAAGCCGCTGGACCATCAATTGTGGTCTTTTAGTGGAGATCTCAGGGTGCACCCCTTTTTATTCTTCTGTTGCCAGTGAGACTCAACTTAGTGAGCTCCATCTCGGCTATCACTGGTGGTGGTCGGCCACCATTCGGTTCTTCTGGTCCCAAGTCGATGTAGGCACCCACTCATGTGGGTCTCTCTATCTTCTGGGTTGTCTTTACCCCATGTCATTTCAGTCCTCGGTGAGCATCCGTTCTTGTTGAGTTGGGACCATTTGCTGTGCTCTCAGATGGCAGCTTGGCAGCTTTTAAGACTTCAGATGCCACTCACCAATGTGGGGTGCAGAAAGCCCTCTTAGCAAAACACTAGTTGTGCCAGATGGCCTCGATTTTGCCTAAGAGCATGGTCCCCTGCCCCCTGCCCCAGCTACCCTGTCCTTGCAATATTGGGTTAAGATGGAAGGAGTATTGAAGTTATGCTGAAGTCCACTTAATATTGTTCTTGTTTCTAATGTGTGCTATCACGGATTTCTCCCAACCAGATTTCTAGCAACTATCTACTCTAAACTCTCCCTGCCTCGCCCTCCTTCCCTCCCTTCCCTTGGCAGTTGTCAAAGAGTCTTTTCTTCTATACATAAGTCTGTTCTTGAGCTTTTCTCGTAGGGGTGTCATACAATATATTTTTTTTTAATTTTAAACAGATGCAGTGTTTTTAAACTTCAAACATTTGAATTTTGCATGAAGAGTGAGAAGACAATTGAGTGTCTCATGTTTAGTAAAAAACTGTTCTTTTCTTCCTAAATAGGTTATACTCCCTGGGGCCCCTGTCTGTGTGTTGTTGGATTGCACACTTGAATGTCCTTTAACATCCTTGAAAGAGGATAGCATCAATTAAACTCATAGCAATGTTTGACAACATCGCTGAAGATAATCTGAATTGCCATGTGTTAATACTTCAATCATATTAAAACATTATTGTTGTTGTATAATCACAGAACTTCAGTACTGAAAGTACATTTAAATGTCCTCATTTGAGAAGCAGAGGTTGTTGAACCTACCTCTTCACAGGAGGTCCTGAAATCCATGTGCTAGGCACCACAGAGGATGTTGTCTGAAAGACAAAGAGACAGTAAGCCATGAAACAGAGCAATGAGGGAGAGACCAGAGCACCAAAAGAGTGTAAGAAATGATGAAGCAAGGACTGGCAGACAAGTTTACACAACTGTGAAGCCCTTATGGCACCATGGTTAAGTGTTTGACTTCTAACCAAAAGACTTGATGTTCAGATTCACCAAGCCAGTCCTTGGAAATGCTAATGGGGAATTCTACTTAATGCTGTAATGTTGCTGCGAGTAGAAACAACAGACTGCAGTGGGTTTGGTATATGTTTATTTTTTAACAAGGAATAAGAACTCCCAAGGTATAAGGGTAAGAGAGATAGTAGGAGAAAAGACTTAATTGCCAATCTGTGTGGGTATAAACACAGTGCTGTCATTCAGCGTGATTGTGAATATGTGTTGTGGCTCCCTCTTCCTTCTACTAAGGCATTCAGACATGATCAGCTATATGATTAACCTCTTCCCTCAAGTGTTAGCTCATTTCCAACAGTCATTCTGATAGCAGAGTTTGCAGCTGGGGAAGAATCTGCGTAAAGCATAATTAAAAGTTGCCTTATCTCTTGAAAAAAGGTTGACTAATCTTTTTCCTTTTAATTAAAAAACTATGCATGAATAAACCTCTCTGAATCTTAAAATGTTATTCACAAGCAGTAAAGAAGCAAGCTATTTAACAGAATGAAAAATAAATCAAATAATAGCAATAAATCAAAGTGTTAAATATCCAATACAGACTCATTTAGAGTCTCTATAATCACTAAGTGATGAATGCAGGCTTAAATGCACATAACAATTTGTTTTCTTTTGTAAATTCTTTTAAATAATTTTGCTTTAATTATATGACATCTTAATACTAGGAGCTGTATTAAGATAATTAAGAGTTTCTGGGTGACACCAAGTATTATACTTTGGGCTACTAACTATAGGTTTGTCAGTTCTAATCAACGCAGACATGTTTCAGAAGAAAAAACCATCTACTTCCAGAAAATTAGCTATTGAAAATCCTACAGAGTACAGTTCTACTCTGACACGTATAGGGTTGGCATGACGTGGAGTTGACTGGGTGGTAACTGGTTTTTGGTTTTTGTATTCGGGTAAGCATTCTGTTACCTGCTGGACAGACTGTATCCTAACTTTTTTTATCACTCAGATTTCTTGCAACTCTTCTTTTCCCTCTGAAAGCATTTACTGTCATCCAGTAGGCACTTGTATAATGAGGAAAGCTGAAAGAAACATTCATTGAAGCTGGATTATCAGCTTTAAATGTGAGGTAGTGCATCTAGGAAGTAAAAATTTTGTTTCTTTTGGATTTTTTACAGCTACTTAAGTCTTGTAAGCATACTAATGTTTTCTCTGTGGTAGTTAGGAAACTCCTGTGGGTTTGGGTTGTGTTTGTGTGTACGTGTGTTAGAATAAGTTCTGACACCTATGGTTGGGACACCTATGGCTGGTAGGATAGATGGACACTCAACAGTACTGGCATCCAAGAATCTCCTGAAGCTTGCAGGACTTGTATTGTAATATACTATTTATTTTGAAATATACTATTTCATATAGCCAAAAAGCAAACACACCCCATAACTCAGCATGTTTCCATTAATGAAAACACACTGTATCAAAAAAAATCAAAGCAAAAATTATAATAGAGCCTTGAAAGAGTTAATTAAGAGTTGACACAGAAATCTGGCATCCAACATAAATAAATTCAGAGCAAAACTATAATGTTTTAGGTAAATAAAACTTCCAAGTAAACAGCTTATTTCAAAATGGAGCACATTTAGTTTTTTTCTTTCTTGGACAGTTTTTATGGCAAGCCACTGATGAACATCTCATCAAGTTGAAACCAGAGTAACAGATTCACCTGTTTTGTCACTCAACTGAGGGATTGTTACTATTGGTGTTGACTGAAAAGTAATTGTCCATTTTCAATAGTGACTGAACATGTCAGCTAATATACTGAGTGTTTTCTGTAAATAAATTTTGTGAGTGTAGTCTTGGTTTTATTTTATTAAATTACATTAGGGGCAGTTTGATTAAGGTAAATTTTAATTTAATAATACAAATTACCTAATATTTAAGAATCCATTGGAAACAGTTTAATCAATTGTGTTTCAAAATGGCTATAAAAATTACATTTCGAAATATATATCTCTTTTATTTTGATATAAGGTATTCATTTAATATAAAAGTAGGAGATTTTCACTGCTTAATTGATTTTATAAAGGAAAAGGAGTCTTTAGAATTCATATCCTGACGGTAAAAATCAACTACAGCAATAAACCTGAGGGTATTTAAACAGATGTCTAAATATAATCTCAGTTTCCTACATCAAATTTCATGTACTGTACACTATTTTTGTTGTGTTTTATATGAAAGTTCACAGTTCAATTTTAAAATGTGCACACATTGTTATGTCACCCTTTTGCATTTCCCACGTCCATTCAACCAGCTCCTGTCCCTTTCTGCCTTTTCAGCTCACCTCTGGACAGGAGCTGCCCATTTAGTCTTTCGTATTTACTTGAGCCAAGAAGCACGCTACCCCAGCACCATTTTATGTCTATGTAGCTCCGCATAATATTTGAAGAGTTAGGTATCAGAATGGTTTTAGTTGTTGGCTAAAAGAAAGTCCAGGGGCCATCTCCTCCAGGTACTCTCCGGTCTATTGGACCAACAAGCCTGGTCTTTACTGGAATTTGAGCTGTGCACCCACTTTACGCTCATCTATCAGGGACTCTCTGTCGTGTTCCCTGTCAGAGCAGTCATTGTTGGTAGCCAGGCACCATCTATTTCTGGTCTCAGGCTGATGGACTCTCAGTTCTTGTGGCCCTTTCTGTCTCTTGGGCTCATGTTTTCCTCATGTCTTTGGTGTTCTTCATTCTCCTTTGCCCCAGGTGGGTTGGGACAAATCGATGCAATTTAGACAGGTGCTTGCTAACTTTTAAGACCCACAGAAGCCACTCCCTGAAATGGGATGCAGATCATTTTCTTAATAAACTTTGTTTTGCCAGTTGGCCCAGATTTATCTTGAAACCATGGTCCCCAGACTACTGTCCCTGCTAATTTTTCCCTTGGAGTATTTGGTTGTATTCAGGAAACTTCTTAGCTCTTGGCTTAGTCCAGTAGTGCTGACTTTCCCTGTATTGTGCACTATCCCTCCCTTCACTTAAGATAATTCTTATCTCTACATGGTTAATGAATACCCCTCGTTCACTCTCTCCACCCACATAACCATCAAAAAATGTTTTCTACTCAGTTTAAATCTTCTCTTGATTTCTTATAATAATAGTCTCATATACTTGTCTTTTTGTGTCTGACTAATTTCACGTGACGTAATGCCTTTCAGATTCATCCATGTTACGTCTCATGGATTCATTATTGCTCTTTCTTAGTGTGTAGTATTCCATTGTGTGAATATACCATAACTTATTTTTCCATTTATCCATTGAAGTATACCTAGGTAGTTTCCATCATTTTACTGTTGTGAACAGGAATGTAATAAATATGGGCGTGCATGTATCTATTTGTGAGAGCCCTTATTTCTTCAAAATATATTCCAAGGATTGTGACTGCTGAATTAAATTGACCGTCTCTGTATAATTGTTTTGAATGTCACGTGGTCCTGGCTAATTATTTTTTTTGAAATGTTGCTGAATTGTATTGGCCAAAATTTTGTGGAGGATTTTCATGTCTATGTTCTGCAGTTTTCCTTTTTTTTAAATTTTTTTTTTTATTTTATTGTGATTGAAAGTGTACAATCTGGTTTACATTCTCATGCCCACCTATGTGCAGCTCCTACTGTTCTCCTTGTGTGGTAACAGCACACTCCTCCTTTCTACTCTATATAAGTCATAACCTCTTAATAATCCCCTGCCCCCTCTTCTCCACCCCTCTTCTCCACCCTCTCCGCTTGCCTCCAATAAGAGGCCAGTTGGGAGACATCCCAGAGACACACGGAACCATAAAGTGCACACATAATATGGTCACTCTCTGTAGCCACGTCCAATCCATTCCTGTCCAAGGAGTTGACCTCAGAAATGATTTATGGTTAGGGGTAGCTTCAGATCTAGGCACCATGCCCCCAGGGGAACCGCTAAGCTTTCGGACCATTAATCTTGGCCTTTCAGTGGAGTGCATCCCTTCTTATTCTCGTATTGCCACTGGGACTCAGTTTTGTGAGCCTAACACAGCTGGCCCTGGAGGTGGCCAGGCACCATCTGGTTCTTCTGGTCGAGTGATGATATAGTCACCCATTCACATGGGTTTTTCTGACTTTTGGGGTTTTTTTTCCCCTGTGTCATTTTTGTCCTTGGTGATCATCTGTTCCAGATGAGTTGGGACCAATTGGTGTACTTTTTATTTTTATTTTTTTTGACAGTGTGAGTTTGTCTTCTGAGAAGGAAGTTGAGAATATTCTACCCTTTTCTATGCTCTGAAATATCTTTAGAAGCAGTGATATTAGTTCTTCTCAGGATGTTTGGTAGAAATCTCCAGTGAAACCAGGGCTAAGACATTTTTTTGTTGAAGTTTTTTAAATTACCTTTTCAATCCCCTCTTTTATTACAGGTCTATTCAGTTTTTCTATCTCTATTTGTGATAGTTTAGATAAGTAGTATGTTTCTATAATCTTGTCCATTTTCTCTATGTTTCCAAATTTGTTAAGAGTATAATATCTCGCAGTATTCTCTTACGGCTCTTTTCTATCCGTTGAATCTGTTGCAGTATCCCTCCTCATTTCTTATTTACATCATTTGCTCCTCCTGTTTTTCTTTTGTCAGTTGTGCCAATGGCTTATAATTTTGTCTTATTAATTCTTTCATTTCTCTTTCTGTTCTCTGTTTTATTTAATTCTGCTCTAATTTTTATTATTTTGTGTCTTCTGGTTCCCAAGGCTTCTTTTGCTGCTCTCTTTTTATTTGTTTGAGTTGCATGGCCTTTTGTCTTTTTGGATGAGTGTACATTTTTTGTAAGGTATTATTCCTAAACACTATTACATCTATTGGCAGAAAGTAGATATATTCCTTCTACTGTTTTTAGCTCATCTTCTTAAATCTTTTCTAGTCTTCCGCCACCTTTCATCGGAACGTTAGGTAATAACTTCTAATAACTGTTACTCAAAAAAGAAATTAGTATGGAATTCAAAACATTTTGCTTTCTAGATAACACAGGAGATCATATTTTTGGAATAAATTATGGAGCGTTTTCAGATTGACTTCTTTCACTTAATACAGTGTATTTAATTTTCTGCCGTGTCCTTCCATGGCTTGATTGCCTAAATCTGTCAAATTTTTGTTCTGAACAATATGCCATTTTATGGATGCATGGAATGGATAACAGTTTCTTTATCCATGTTTCTTATTTTTATGCTAAAGAGAATGCAAATGCGCAGTACTCACTTTCATCTGTTTCAGCTTTACCTGAAACTGCAAAATGACATCAGATTTAAATTATCCATGTTAAAAAAAAAAACAACTTTTAATCCAAATCTATCCAGGATACTGTGTCTGAGCTAGTAACAATTAAAAAATAGAACACCAAAGCAAAGATCTATTATGGGCAATTATTACCGTATTATTTGTCCACCTTGATACCCTAGAGGTCTGCAGGTTCCAAACCACTGCATGTGATCACAGGCAGACCTTTTGGCAGATGAACACTTGGCACAGAATCTTCCTCTTTCCCATCCACACACTTTCCTGTCCTTATGAGATCAGAATACTCTTCTCTATAACTAAACTGTGGCTTGGCCATAGGCACAGTACTAGGCAGCGAGGAAAAGGATGAAATGATCAGGTGCTACTTTTTTTACAGCCTCGAGGTCCTGCCATGATTCTTCCAGTTCTGCAATTGTCATGGAAACAGCCTTCCAGTGAGGCTGAGGCCCAGTCTGCCTGGCCCAGGATGACCTACAGAAGACAAAGCCAGCTACAGATACCCCAATATGTTTGCCTGGAGCACTGTCCCACAGCCAAAGACCCCTGAGAAAAAGAAATGCTTAAGGCTTAGATTTTATAGTTTATTAAACAGCATTATTGTAACAATCACTGACTAAAATAGCATGTTTACAGAGACTCTAAAACTATTAAGCACAATAACTGCCAACAATTTCAATAGTCTAGTAAGGTCTAGAATGTGCTGTACACTAGATATTTCCAAAATTAAACTAAAGAATTAAAACAATGGTTAAGAGGCAAAAAGCAAAACAAAACTGAACACTTTTATTTTTATGTCAGTTTATTGGCTATGTAGTTTAATTAATACTTATATTCAAATTTCCTGTAAAAACTTTGTCTCATGTCTTTTTTTTTTTTTTTTGTCTATGGGCACATTCATCTCTGTAAAATTTCTTGCTAAGAGAATATAAAATTGTTAGGGTTTTCTCTCTGTGTTATTTTTAAAATAATTGATTTGTGTTAAAACATAATGCAGTAAGTATACATACACATTTATATGTAAATATATATACAAATATACATATACATATATATCATAAGTCCTGGTTGCATAGTGGTTAAGGCATCCAGCTGCTAACCAAAAGATCAGAAGTTTAAAACCCACCAGAAGCCTGGCAGGAGAAAGATGTCGCTGTAGGCTTCCATACAGAGTCATAGCCTTGGAGACCCTGTGAGGCAGTCTGCTCTGTCCTATAGGATTGTTAGGAGTTAGAATGGACTCAACAGCAATAGATTTTTGTGTATATATATACATATATATATGCACATATATATACACACACATATATATGCATAAATGTATGTATGTCTGTATAAAATGCAGCCACATATATATCATTTTAGATTGCTTACATCTCTATATCCAAAGATAAAGGAAAAGAATAGTTTGTTGTTTTTATAGTATTTCATGTAAGTTTCACCAGGGAAAAAAAGATAGTCTTTCCGGAAATGTATTTCCTAAACTGTGTTTATTAGAAAACTTCATCACTTATGATAGAGATGAGAATAGCAGTGCAAAGTAACCTGTGAATAATAAGCTTAAATTCCCAGAACCCATTACCATCAAGTCAATTCAGACTTATAGCAACCCACAGGGCGGAGTAGAATCACCCCACAGAGTTCCTAAGGAGTATCTGATAGATATGAACTGCTGATCTTTTGATTAGCAGCTGTAACACTTAACCACTATGCCTCCAATGTTTCTTAAGTTAAAGTTAGCTGTTTTAATATTTATAGACAGATTATACCACAGTTGTCATCCTTGATCCACTTTGGGACTTTATGGCTAGCTTGGTGATATGCCACATGGCAGAGATGCACATGCTTAGGAAACCTGTGTTTCTGTTATTGTTACCTAAGTGACCTGAGAAAAACAGGTGACAGCCTGGTTCCTGCGTGAGAAGGAAACTTGAGCTGAGCATTTCCTGAAAGCTGACAGGGAGTTCCACTTGTAAGATCTAGGTGTCAGACCTGGCCCCTGCCCAGAAGTCCCGCCTACTGCCACTAAATTTAACACTCAGAAATTTAGCAGAGCTGTTGCCATAGATTATGCTGAGAACAGCACTGAGTGCTGTGATTAAACTTGATCTTTGTAACTAAAAAAAAAAAAAAAAAGGAAAGCAAAATTAGACAAACATAGCTAATTCCATGCCAAATACTGCTGCTTCTCAAAATGTTTTACACAACAGCAGGCTGATAAAATAAGGAGGATGAACCTACGTGACCAGACACATGGAGAAACAAAGAAGTGGAAGACTGAGTTCACAGTTAGTTAAAGTGGAGTAGAAAATATTAGCGTGAAATTTTTTTCAGATTTAAATTATTTAGATCATTCCCAGAATACTTGGTGAGTTTTAAAAAGTTTTCGTAAGACTCAGCTTATTACGACAGTTCGGTTTCCTGAACGGAAAAATGTTGTCTATTTATAGAAGTTGCCTGAGGCAAAATTATGAAATATGTAAAATTTATCTACAGTCTCTGCATATCTCAAGCCCCAAACCAATATGTAGCCTCTCCACATGTTTCCACATCCTCACATTGTGCTTTGGCTGTACAGAAAGGTACTGACTGAGCCAAATACATGAGCAGAAACATAATGGGGTCAAAACGACAGTGACAATGACTTGAGATTTGTTTTAAGAAAGCCTTGCATGTATGTTGTTAGCAGAGAAAAAGAAGTGCTTTCTAGTTGATTCTAACTCATGAGGACCCCACGTGTATCCAAGTAGAACTTTGCTCCAGGGGGTTTGTGATGGCTAATTTTATGGAAGTAGATTACCTGGTCTTTCTTCTGAGGTACCTTTAGGTAGACTCGAACTGCTATTAGTGACTGAACTCTTAACTTTTTGTACCACCCAAGGACTCCCTGGACATAACCATTTATTCATTTTTAACTAATCTTTCTATATAGGATAAGACATGTTTACATTTAAAAATGTCCTGGCCCAGACAAGATTGCAGTGTGTTTCTCTCTGATTCAAGGGGACATGCTTTATTAAGCATGACTCATATGTCAAACTTTTTCAGAGTCTGTAACCCACTTTCCATTCTCTACCTGCCTCAGCAGGAGAAGTCCTTACATAACATGACAGTTGTACAGCTCTGTACACGAGGCCAAAGTTCAGCCAAGGTAGACAATGGGAGAACACCTGAAGCCTATTCACTTTCCATTCTTCTGGGTACAAGATCACGTCTATTCACACTGAGACTAGAAGTGTAGTAGTTTAAGCAGAGCATCCTTGTAATTAGCTAGAATACTTTTCACAGATGGGATTGATGGCCAGCAGTTGCACACGCATCTACCCTGAGAACTAGCTGCACCCTAAATTGTTCTCGTGGCTTTTAGCTTATACTGTATCTTTTTAAAATCAGCGTTCTTAAAAAAGCATATTTGTACTCCTGAAATTATTGAGGAAATGCTATGTGCTTTTTAGCATTGCTCATTTCTTTTTTTTATATATATATATATTGTGTCAGCTTTGGTCAGTTATGTCGACTCTGCTTGTCTGCAAGTTTGTTATGAATTTTTGAAGTTTTCTAACCATCACTGAAGGACTTATTCTAAACTGTATTTATATAAAGAACTACACTCTTGTCGATTTTTTAAGTTCTTTTTTTAATGCTATTTAAATGATATACAGCAAAACCTACACCAGGTAAACAGTCTTCTACAGCGACACTGATTATATTCTCCAAATTGTGCAGCCACTCTCACCCTCTTTTTCTGACTTGTTCATCTTCTTTTGGCATAAACTTACTTCCACCTAAGTTTCCTATCAAATCTTTCCAGTTGCTCCTGTCAATTTGATCCTGTATAGTAAAGTCTTTAAAAGAGCACAATGCTCATTGCAGACATTCTTTTATAGTTAAGCTAGACTCTTACTAGATTTAAAGAAGGCTTTGGGAATATTTTTGGTTTATGGTTTCATAGATAAATACTATTTCAGTGCAGTTGTTTCAGTTCATCCAGCCTTAATGGCTACAGAAAATCTGTATTGAGAATTTTGGATTTTGCACCACGTTTCCCCTTTTGATCAGGAGACTTCTTTAGAATACTTATTTAAAATATCCTGTGTTTTGGTAGGATACAGTTCTTCTGGTCTCATGGCAAAGGAAGTTGCTCTTGGAGGCAGTCAACCATACATTCCACTTCCTCCTGCTGTTTCTGACTCTTTACTTCCTCTGTTGCTGGAGGTGAATAGCAACCAGTTGTGACTTCGGTGGCCAAATTCAAGCTCTTAAAACCCCAGACACTAAAGAACAAACTATGAAGTAAACACAAACACTAAAAGTTACGTTATTTCAGTTAACTGGATTGTTTCATGAATTGTAAATGAAATCCCCTGAGGTATTTGTTGTATATAAGTAGCTTCAACAATTATTACTGTTTTTGTTATTGTAGTATACATTTTATACATTCAGCTTCTTAAAGATGCACAATTTAGTGACATCAGTTATACCAATAAGCTGTGCATGAATTACCTTTAATCAATATGTTTTTTTTTTTTTAATCACAAGGAACAGAAACTCATGCTCCATAAGCAATAACTCCCGTCCATCCTGCCCCTGGTAACTGATAAACATTTTTGGTCTCTATACATTGGCTTGTTGTCTTTTTATATAAGTGAAGTTATACAATATTTGTCCTTTGTGAGTGACCTTTTTCACTGGTCAAGCTTCACACATGTGTTAGAATTTCATTCCTCTTTCTACCATGGTATGTGTGCACAGCATTTATTTATCCATTCAGCTACCATTGGGCATTTAGGTTATTCTCATCTCTGCACTATTTTAAAAAGTGCTGCGATGAACTTTGGTGCACATAAGTCTGTTCCCATTGCTATTGCCAAATCCCTGTGTATGGTTATTGATAGGTCATATGATAATTCTGTCTTCAGTTTTTTGAGAAACTACCATGCTGTTTTCCACAACAGCTCTACATATTGCATTCTCACCAGCAATTGGTAAGTCCTGCTCCTTTTAAATTGCTATAGCTATTCAGGACCTCTTGTCATTATATATAAAATTGAGTAAAGGTTGTTAAAATTTTGACTGGGATTGCATTGAATCTGTGCATTGCTTTGACTGGTATTGACATTTTAACAATATTGAATCTTCCAGTCCAAGTATACAGAACATATTTTGCTTTATCGATGGCACTTGGCTTACATCTTTTCAAATCCCCTTTATCAGTGTTTTGTAATTTTAATTGAACAAGACTTTTACATTTGAGGCTAAGTTTATTCCTAGATTTTTTTTGTTCTCTTAGATGCTAATCATAAATAGAATTGTTTCCTAATTTTCATTTCAGAGTCTCCTTACTGATTTATGAATACCTGATTATTATTATTATTTATTGATGTCATACGCTGCAACTTGGCAAAATTCCTTTGTATGCTAAATTCCTTATTTCTCTAAATTCTACAAGATTTCTTCTTTTTTAATTTTCTGAGATTTGTTTTGTGGTCTAGCACATAATCAATCCTGGAGAGGGACTTCTGTGCATGGGGGAAAAATGTGTATTTCTCTCATGACAGGTGTGTTGTGTTGTTGTTGTTAGGTGCCATCTAGTAGGTTCCAACTCATAGTGAACCTGTGCGCGACAGGATGAAACACTGCCCAGTTTTCCGCCACGCGCACAATTGTTTTTATGCTTAAGCCCATTATTGCAGCCACAGTGGCAGTCTATCTTGTTGAGTGTCTTCCTCTTTTTCACTGACCCTCCACTCTACCCAACATGATGTCCTTCTTCAGGGACTGATTCCTCTGGACAACATATCCAAAGTATGCAAGATGCAGTCTGGCCATCTTTGCTTCCAACAAGAACTCTGGCTGTACTTCCAGAACAGATATGTTTGCTCTGTTGACAGCGCATGCTACATTCAATATTCTTCTCCAGCACCACAATTCAAGGGTGTCAATTCTTCCTCTGTCTTTCCTTATTTGTTGGCCAGTTTTTGTATGCATATGATAGGTGTGATATTTTATGTATGTCCATTGGTTCTAACGGATTTATGGTGTTAAACCCTTTATGTCCTTGTTTCTTTTTAGACGTTCTGTTCAAAATTGAAAGTGCTGAATTAGAATGTAGCCATCACTTTGTATGCCACTCATCTCAGACTCTTCAGTATTTTCTTCCCAACTTTAGGGACTCCAATAACAGGTGCATAAATACACTAATTCTCACATGTTTTTTGATTAATTAGGTCTTTTTTTCTAGTATACAGTGTCCTTCTTTATCTCTTATAACAGATTTTGATTTAAAATATATTTTGCCTAATATCAGCATGGACATATCTGTTCTCTTTTTCATTGCTAGTTGCATGAAATACTCTGTTCCATTCTTTTGTGTCCTTGTGTTCCATTTGTGTCCTTGGATCTAAGATGCGTCTCTTGTAATCAGCTTAAAGATGATTAATTTTGTTTATTTTTTTAATCTATTCTGAAATGGAGTTTATACCATGTACATTTAAGGTTCCTACCGGAGAAAAAGTTTCTTTCATTTTGCTAATTGTTTTTTATATTATCTGGTAGCTCTTGTTTCACAGTTCTCATACTTTTGCTACTTTTTGTGTTTAATTTCTCTTTTGTGTTGAAAATTTTGATTTCTTTTTCCCTTCTATGTATATGTTCAAATTATTTTAGCATAATTAACAATTTACAAATGCACCTACAATAGGATTGCTATAAGTGGGAGTCTACTCAACAGGAATGGGGTTTATTTTAGCTTGATGTCAATACTGTGTAACACACAATATTAAGATCAAACCCATTTATCATACAATCAGTAACACACAGTATTCAAACCAAATCAAACCCATTGCTATCAAGTCAAATTCCAACTAATAGATAGCTATCTTAAAGCACAAAGTAGAACTGCCCCATAGGCTTTCTAACGTTCTAAATATCTATGGAAGCAGAGCGCCACATCTTTCTTCTTACAGTGGCTGTTTGAGCTGCCAGTCTTTTGGTTAGCAGGAGAGTGCTTGACCTAAGGACAGCCAGGCCTCTTTACACACAGTGTTAGCATATGACAGCGCTATTACATTTTGTCTCCTCCATCCCCCATTTCTGTTGTTGGGATACAAATTAAATCATCGGTATACATCCTAAGTCTGTTAGGTTAAATTTGTGCTTATTTTTTACACATGTGATATTGATTGCTTGTAAAGCTTAACAACTAAGTTTATATCCCTGGAAATTTCATATTACAAGCCTTTATAGTTTCCTGGCTGGCTATGGCATTATCTTTATTGTAGATCTTTCTCTTTCACACTCTTTTTTCTTCTATTTGTGTATTTGAGTGTGTGTCTAGTGTTTTGTTCTAGTGTTCTTTCCCACTGAAAAATCCCTTTAAGTAATTCTTGCAAAGCAGATCCGGGTAGAAAATTGACACTTTCTTATTAGGAATCCTTTGTGTGTTAGTTACACTGTGCTTTTGTCTTACTCTTTCATAATTCTCATTTTTGGTTTTCAAGAAATTTCTTACAATGTGTCTTAATTTAATATTGGGAATCAGCGAACATGGAGTATATCAAAAGCTAAGAAGTTTCCTGAATACCAATTCTCTGGAGGACAGAGTAGCAGGAACAGGGATCTGGGGACCTCGGTTCCACTGGACATCTGGGTCAACTAGCATAACATAGTTTATTAAAAAAGAAAATGTTTTGCATCCCATTTTGGTAAGTGGTGCCTGGGGTCTTGAAAGCTAGTAAGTAGCCACTGAAGATGCATCAATTGTTCTCAAAGAATTTGGAGCAATAGAAAATGAAGAACACCAAAGACATAATGGAAATCTGGGCACAAGACATAGAAAGGATCACAGAAAACAAACTACACAGACTGAATTCAGGAGAACTAGATTTCTCGTTACCAGCAGTGACTGCCCTGACAGGAAACGCGAGACACGGTACCTGACAGGAGAAAAGTGAAGCACAGAGCTCAAATTCTAGCAATAAGATCAGATGTGATGGTCTAGACTGAGAATGTGGGTGATCCCAGAAGACGTTGCTCCATTCTCTCTGTTAGTGCAGAACTAAAAGCACTTCCAAAGTCAACACTTCAGAAAAAGGCTACACTGGAATATAAGACATCAAACAGCACTGGTGCAGTGTGTGCTTCTTGGCTTACATAGGGAAGTAAGACTAAATGGGCAGCTCCTGTCTGGGGGCAAGATGAGACTACAGAAAGAAATAGGAGATAGTTGAATAAACCAAAACCAAACCTAGACTAGAACTGTTTCATAGAGTTTCCAAAGAGTACCTCCAAAGAGTTCAGACTGCTGACTGTTTGGTTAGAAGCCACAACATCTAACTACAATGCTATTAGGATTTCCTGGTTGAATAGACACCAGAAATACAGGGTGGAGAGGATGAATGAGCTGTCACATTAGAGGGAGTGCAACCAGTGTCACATAACAATATGTGTACAAGTTTTTGTATGAGAAACAGATTTGAAACAAACCTTCACTTAAAGCACAATAAAAAAAAAAAAATGTGTCTTGCTTTAGACCTTGTCTTTGACTGGGTGCTCTACAAAAGCAAAACCAGTGAAGTGTGTAAATACACAGAGAAAGAGATTTGTGTAAATGAAGCAGTGTATACCATTATAAAGGCTGACACATCGCAAGTCATATATCAGAATATAAGCCTCATTCACCCCAAAGCAGTTCAGAGAGCAAGGTTGCCATTCACAGTCTGTGAAGGTCAGCAAGACTGCAGGCAAGACTCCTGATTCATGCGGCTGTCAGGGCTGGCACACCTAGGATCCTTAGGTCAGAGAACACGGCTCTTACAGGCAGTGAAAATGGATGAATCCTGAGGGCAGCTAGCTCAAATCCATAGAGATGGACATCAGAAAACACTAGCTCTTGTATCCAAAAGCCAAAACCTTGGCAAGGTAAGTAGGTAGGAAGTAGGTGGCGGAAGACAGCGAGATGAAAGATGAAGGGGCAGTGAGATATGACAGATCACACCCTTTGCAGTACCACAGCACATTACATCATGGTGGTGGCCATAATATTGTACAACTGTCAAAACATTGAGCATGATGGCCCGGATGAGTTGACACACAGTCTTAACCATCACCAATCACTTCATATTCCTTTCTTTTGGAGTTCACCTAGCTTGCTGGATTTGATGGCACAACTCCCTATTTACATCCGGGAAATTCTCTGTCATTACATCCTAGACAGTTCTTTACATCACTTTATTACTTTTCTTTTCTTCTGGAATTCCAAAAGCCCTAATGTTGGATTTCTTAGTAGTGTCCTACTGTTTCATTTGGGTTTGTTCACTTTTCTCTGTCCACCACCCTCATTTCTCTTGAGACATGGTAAATTCTGTTTCCCTGGTTTCTAGATCACTTTTTCTGTCTTCTCTCTGCTTGAATTTGTCAAATTTCTCCCTTGTATTTTCTAATTCAGTTATTACTCAATTCCAGTATTTGTCTTTGGTTCTTTTAAGTATTTTCTATCTCCTTATTGATTTTCTGGTTTTACTTTCTAATCTATCTTTGTTTTCTGTACCTTCCTTGCTTTCTTTGAACATGTCTCACATTCTTGGCTGGAAGTCCTGTACTTTTGCCATTAACCTGGCCCCCATAGCACTAAGCTCCACTCTATGGTTTTCTTTTTTATTTAGCCATTTCATCCCTTGTATTCTGGTATGCCTTATAACTTTTTGTTGGACCTAAAGCATTTTAGTATTTTATTCTGGTAATTCTGGGACTTGGAACCTTGTCTTTCCTCAGGTTGTGTATGTGTGTGTGTGTGTGTGTGTGTGTTTTCTTTTCTCTTTATTTCTTTATGTCCTACTTATTCCATGATAATCCACTAGATGGCCTTATCGATACCGTGCTTCCCTCCTGTCTTATCTGGGAGGGCCCCTGGCACTTTCTTTGTGTTTTGCAGGCTGCTCTGATGTCTCCTGGCTTGGATGGCACTGGGGCTGGAAAGGACTTTATAAAGTTCTGAAGAGAAAGTTTTTTTTTTTTTTTTGGCCACAGGATTGGTGATGTTATTTTCTCCTTCTTGATCTATTTTCTTGGTTTTTTCCAGCAAGTTATTTGGCAGCAGGAGTATCAAACCACCATCAACATTTAATTTCTTCTCTATTCTCCTTGCCCTAAGGAGCTCACTCTCTGTTTCCTCTGATATGAATCAGTGTACTTCTTACTGTGTTTGAAGCTGGATGGATGAGGGTGGGATATGCCTAATATAGTACTGGAGATAAGTATTTTTCTGTCTTGTAAGATTGTAGTTGGGCTATATTTTCCCTGTGGACTCATTTTTCCTCTTTCCAAGAGATATTTCATCTTTGATGTATCAGACTGTCAGTTAAATTTAAGATACTTTATTTTTTCTTATCCCCAAGGAACTAGACTCTTTCCTTTGTGTTTCTTAGACCTGATCCACCTATCTACCACTGTGTTTATGGTCCTCAGGTTGGATTAGCATAAGGGACTTTGTGGGTGGTGGAGAAAGAAATTTTCCTATGTAGATAAACCAAATTGATGAGCATTTATCTTAGTTTTTAAGGAAAATATCCTGTGATCTCAAGTTCACAGCTGGCTGCTGGGATCAGGAGCTCATGGCAACCCAATGTGTATCAGAGCAGAACTGTGCTGTACAGGCTCAAGGGCTGATGTTTGAAAGAGAACACAGAGCTTTTCTTCTGAAGATTTTCTACATAGACCTGAACCTCCAACCTTTCAGTTAGATGCCAAGTGCATGTCACAGAAACCCTATAGGACAGAGTAGAATTGCCCCATAGGGCTTCTGAGGAGCACCTGATGAATTCAAACTGCCAACCTTTTGGTGAGCAGTCATAGCCCTTAACCACTGAAAAACCAGAGCCCTGAGGTTCTCCCCCTTAGGCCCGGGTGTTCACTCGGCTTGTCCAGCTGCCTCGTTCACACTGTGCATTTGTTCCATGCACATGCTCTGGACCGTCCATAAAGTTTCAGGGTTAGTCAGCCAGCCATTCCTGTGATAATCTATTTCCCTGGAACCCAACATGTTCCCAAAGTGGCTGCGAGCTCCTGAGTCCATTCTGCTCAGTCCCTGTTGGGAGGAGAATCTGATACCATTACTGTGAATTACTGAGACCTCACATTTACAAAAGCTGACAGCACAAAAATTATTTTATTATTTTTATGTGTAATATTGCTAATGAATGATTTTATTTTCTGAACACATTATTTCACCACACGTTTTCGAGTATCTTCTGTATCAGCTATCATAAAGGGAAAAGCAAGGCCCAAATCTGACCTACAAACATGATGTTTACTAAGTGTTTACTTTCTCAGGATATTTACTCTTCAGTTAATTGGTCATGGGTTCAACTTGTCCAGGTGACATTACACATCACTCATCTTTTTTGTGTCTTAGAGTCACCATGAGTCAGATCTTACTCAGCGGCACTTGGCTTGGCGGGCTGAGCTGAGGTGAGGTCTGTGGGTAGTGAAAAATGCTAGTGTGCTCGACAGCTAGCTGAAAACTTAGAGGTTCAGGTCTACCTAGAACATCCTCAAAAGAAAAGTCCTGTGATCTACTTCAAACAACTAGCCATTGAACCCATGGAGCCTAGTTCTACTGTGACACACATGGGGTTGGCAGGCATTGGAGTCCACTCAATAGCTGGTGGTACTGGCAGGACCAAGTCATCTGAGTTTGTAACTCCTGCTCTTCACCATGAAAACAATTTCATTAATGTGGAAAAAGCTGCTAAAGTAAGAGTGTTTTGTCTGCTAAGAGAAAGCCTGGGGAATTGTATCCATTTATTTAGCCACGGGATGCTTTGTTTCATCTAAATGCTATGCAGAATACCAACGTGAGAAGTCATAAACACTGAGTAGTGCTTTCTGACATGGCCTGAAAGTTTGAGGGCGGTGAGTCTTCCCCCTCAATACACACACACACACACACACACACACACACACACACAAATTAAGTTACCCCTAACCCTGGTGGCATAGTTGTTTAAATGCTACACCTGCTAAGCAAAAGGTCATCAGTTCACATCTGCCAGCCATTCCTTGGAAACTCAATGGGGCAGTTCTAGTCTGACTATAGAGTAGCTAGGAGTTGGAATCAACTTGACAGCAGGGGGTTGGATTTGGTTCCTCACAAATTATGAGGAGCAGATTCCATAGAGATTTACAGCCTTGGAAACCCAATGGAGCCGCTCTGAGTCAGAATGGTCTATAAGTGCTGGGTTCAGTTTTTGGTTTTCGTGTAAGGTAATAACTCAGGTCCCTGTCATCACTAGGATCAGGGTGTGTAGTCTGGGGAGATGCCTGACACAGAATTATTTTATTTCTTATTTCTTCCATATTGTGTATATAAAAATATACCATTAATGACAACCAACACAAAAGGCAAGTCACTTAACCTGCCGTTTACAATAATGTAGTCCATTGATTTCTCTCACAATTTACAAGATAGAAACTTGCCTAAAAGCATTTTGCCTAAATGAAATCTTTTATACACATTGAGGAAACCAAAATTGACCACACTGTTTTTAAAATATCACCACATTGTTCTTTAGCAAGAAGAATACTTTCATCAACATGGTTGTAATGTTCAGATCTTGGCTTTTATCAACAGTAATGATATCTTGGTAGATATTTGATATTTTTTTCTATAGAGTTATAGGAAAAAAAAACACCATTATGAATTCAAACAGGAAAATGTATTAAAGAATTTTCTATGTATAACAAAAAAAAAAAAATGAAAAACCAAATGCGCTGCCATGGAGTCAATTCTGACAACAGAGCAGAACTGCTCCGTAGGATTTCCAAGGACCCCTGATGAATTTGAACTGCTGACATATTGGTTGGCAGATGTAGTTCTTAAGCAAACGAGACATATATATTAGCACTAATACATAGCTAATAGGTCAATAACAAGAAGCATATGAATTCAGGTCAAGGAACCAAATCATTTAATCAAAAAAGCGACTATTATTATTAGTAGTAGTAGACAAAATATTAACAAATAGCACAGTTAAACATTAAATATACGGAGACAATCAAATGACAATAATCTTTAAAATCACTTTTTCCATTTTTTTAGTTATAAGGCTCCTTAAATATTATTTTAATTTATGAATCCATCAAGCATATAATCCAATTAACATATGAGACAATGTTAAAACCATACAGAACCTTCATCATCATTTTAGGCTAACATTCTCTTTACATTGTTGACTAAAGGGAGGGCCAGAAACATGGTATAAATGTCCTAAAAATGACACAATTGCAAGGGAAATTTAAAAGATAATTCAGTATTTTTAAGACCTAGATTAAATGTTCACTTCACCACGTCTCAAATGTTTACTAAAGGCAACATATGTAAGAAGCACAGTCTCAGTTGTGGTATGAAATATGAAAAAGAGCTATGCCACAGTTTCCATTTGGTAAGATAAAGTGTAAGTATAGTATTAGAAAAAAAATATTATGTCATTAAAACTGCAGCATCTTGTGAGTAAAGGATATCTAGGTTTATTCAGACCCCACACATACTAGATGCACATAATTGTCAAATTATTTAGATTCTGTAAGTTTCTCAGCTATAATCTTGGAATGACAATTTTTACCTCAGAGGGTGATTAGGGCAGTTTAATTATATAAAGAGAGAATTTATTTGAGTATCTAGCACATGGTGGACACTCAATACATTATAGTCATAATAGCGTATGTTTTATAGAGTACTGAATACAAATCAATATGTATTTTGTGTTTATGATTAACTTTTAATTGTCATAAACAAAAAATACCACCTTAGACTGATGTGACCTGAGAAGAGTCTACAACATAAACTCAAGTCCGCAGGGCCTTAAATAACAAAAAAGGCTCACCTTTGAATCCTTCACTCTCATCCCAGAAAGATGAATCTGATTCATGAGCTTACTTGGGACATGGTCAGGGGAAAACAGCTAGGGGTGGAAAGAAAGGAAGGTGGCTGGAGAGAAGGGAAGGGAAGAAGGCCATGAGATGGGCCTGAGTGGGCTCACACCACCGATGGTAATCACAGACAACCTCTTATGGTGTGGCTCCAAGTTACTATTACAAGGAGAGGAAGAAGGAAGCAGTTATCCACAATCAATCTGCTCCATGGGACTAGAGCTGCCCACTTGGGTCTTAGCTGCCTCACTAGTAGACACACAGCAAGACTTCCAGAGAAGCTGAAGGTGAGTACAGGGACTATACTTTCAGGGGAATTTTGCCTTGGAATTGCTAGGGAAAAGGGTGAGATTAAAGGAAATGAGACTGAGTGTCTTTGTCTGGATTGTCTAGAGACTGAAACAGTGAATCATACATAGATGCATGTATATATATAGAGAAATTTAGATCAAGGAAATAGCTGACATAATTGTGAGGAAACTGCTCATGCAATTATAGGGGCTGGCAAGGCCCAAATCCGTATGTCAGACAGCAGGCTGAAGACCTCTGCTGGCTCACATGGTCGCAGAGGCTGACAGACCCAAAGCTGCAAGTCAGGTAGCATGCTGGAAGCCTCTGCTGGCTCAGAGGTTTCTTTGGTTGGCAAATACAAAATTGCAGGTCAGGTGGGAGCCAAGAGACTTCTGCACATTTATGTCCCAAGAGCCACAGGCCAGACAACAAGAGGAGTGCAAGGTCAAGAGAGAGTGAGTTTGCCAGAACATCTGTTTATACACTGGAAACAGACTAACTTGCAAGAAACTTCCATTTGAAGGGACTGGCTGCACACACCAAATCACACGATGGAGGTGATCATGTGGTATCTGTCAAACCACTGAGAACCACGGCTACGCCAACTTGATACATAATATTATACATAATCACACTGGGCAAAATGGATCTGAATTAGAAATACAACTGCTATTACAACTACTGTTACTCACAATCTGTTAAGCAATTGGCTATTATCTGAAAGGTGTATGGTTCAAATACACCCAGAGGCATCTCAGAAGACAGACCTGGTGATCTGTTTCTAGAAGGACACAGATTTTTTTTTTTTAAAAAAAACCCTATGGAGCACTGGTACTCTGCACACATGGGGTTCCTGTGAGTCAGATTGACTCAATGGAAACCACAACAACTACTATTATTGCTACTACTGCTATTACTACCACTATCAAGAGTAGCTGCTATGATTAGATAGCCTTACTCTGTGCTAGGCATTGTATGAATTATTTTATTTAAATACTCCCACACTAGCATTACAAAATGGGTGCCACTGCAATCTTCATTATACGAAGGAGACCACTGAAGCACAGAAAAGTTACTAATTTATCTAAGCTTAGGCAGCTAGGAATGGGAACCCAAGTTTAAGCCCAAGTCCTCTGGACATACGGCTCACTTTCTTATCTGCTCTCTCTGTAGTTTCAGCATGGGGTCACCGTGATTCATAATCTACTCAGGGACAACACAACGATCAGACAAGGAAGAGGCCATATTCTGAGCAAGAAATGATGTAAGATAATATACGGACAGAATGAAGGAACCGCTGAATGAGCAGGTCGGATGAGGCAGAAGGGGCCTAGGGAGGCATAGTGCTGATGGCAGGTGGCCCAAAGACAGGTGCTGCATTTGGAGAATTTTAACATTTGACAAATTCAATATGTATTGGAACAATTAGTATGGCAGCACTGGACAGGATAGATTTTTTAAGAAAGACATTGAGTTGATTCTGACTCATAGTGTTCCTGCAGGGAGACCTAAAACACAGAAGTTAAAGCATTCTTATAGTGGCCCAGGAGGAGAGTGATCAGGGGAGTAGGAATAGTGGTGGAAATTACGTGACAAAGAGACTTGGTGAATGGCAGTAAGTTTAGTGGCTATGTTAACAAAATCCCAATTGGTTTCACAGACACTGTCACCATTACCGATATACATTCAAGGAAACATGATTTTAAGAAAAAAATAATATTTAGCTGCAAATACATCTTCAAATGCACTTTTAACACAATGATGAATAACGTCTCACGTAAGATCATAAATCTCCATTTTTAAGTGAACTTCACATCTATCATCTCTCTGAGATGAAAACATTCTGAAAAATATTGTTATAGGTTGAATTGTGTGTCAAAATGTGTGTCAAACTGGTTAAGCCATGATCCTGAGATTGTTTGATTGTTCACCGTTTTGCCATCTGATGTGATTTTCCTATGTGTTGTAAATCCTACCTTTACGATGTTAATGAGGCAGAATTAGAGGCAGTTATGTTTATGAGGCAGGACTTAATCTACAACTTTAAGTTCAATCTTGAATCAATCTCTTCTGACATATAAAAGACAAAAGAAAACAGAGATGCAAGGACCGCATGCTACCAAGAAAGTAGTGCCAGGAGCAGAGCATATTCTTTGGAGCTGGGGTCCCTGTGCTGAGAAGCATCTAGGCCAGAGGAAGATCTATGACAAGGACCTTACCCTGCAACAAACACAGACAGAAATTCTTTCCTGGAATCGACATCCTGAATTTCTTTGTTAAAGCCTTCCCCTTGGGACATTTCTGTTATAGAAGTACTAGATGACCAAGAACAGGTATCTGTGTTGAAGATCACCTTGTTTACACATACTATTAATTTTTTAATCACTCAACCAAGAAATTTTTATCCATGTAATTTTTTTACCAAACATTTTTTACCCATGTAATCACAATGTAAAATCATAAAATCTTACACATCACTAGATCCAAGAGTTAATTTGGAATTCCTTTATCAATTAAAAAAAAAAATATTGTGGGCATTTGTTTGAGTAAATCTGATCACTGGACTTAAAAAGTTAGATTTGCTCATTAATTTAAATATGACCTACTGTGATGGGACATACTAAAATAACATGTTTTGTGAATACATATTTGGTCATGCTAAATAACTGTGTCTTGGACTTTAATAATTTGTATTCAAAGATAATTACAATTAATTTATCCTCATGAGATAAAAAAAAGGTTTCTTTGTGTCTCACAAAATTAATGCTGACAACATATTAAATCAGGTGATTTTCATTAGCAGCAGAATGCTGTTTGCCTACTCCGGGCACTGCTTTGCTTCTGTCCCCCATCTGCAGAGATAATAAAGGAGACTTATGAGGAAATGCATGCCCATATTGAGAGTGGTTTCACTCAGTGAGGAAATGCTTTTATGATATCTATAGAACAAATAATATTTTATATTTAAATATGTTGCCCAGATAGATGGAGTGACACAGAAAATTATTTTAAATATGTAAATTTTGTTAAACTCTAGATAAATTATTATTTTTGCCAACTGCCCATTGGGACCTCCAGCTCAAATTTATAGTTTATGTACAAAAAATGAATCTTCCTGTCAAAATTCATCTCAGAGGCAAAGTGCTTTCGGATGTATTCTCTGACTACCCTAGACAGAACTATTCACTTAGCCTGCACTCTGTAGACCCTCATTTCTGAAACCCTCAAACTACATTTCAATTTTATCTATCTATCTATCTGTCTGTCTGTCTATCTATCTGTCTTTCTGTCTGTCTGTCTATGTATCTGTCTGTCTGTCTGTCTATCATCTGTCTATGGTTTATTGTGTTTTAGGTGAAAGTTTATGCAGCAAATATGTTTGCCATTTAGCAATTTTTATACAAATTGTTATGTGACATTTGTTATATTTTTCATAATGTGTCAGCATTTTCATTTCCATTTTGTTTTATTTCCATTAATCTAGTTTCTCTATCCCCTCTTAGTTTTTTGTCTTTGTTTTATGGTAAGTTTTCATCACTTGGTCCCATATAATTGATTATTTGAGGGAGCACAGTATTCATAGGTGATATTGCTTATTTTATAAACCAATGTAAGTGATTTCAGTTCCAATTTTAAAAAATAATTTTGGACAAATAGCCTGGCAGGTTTCTCTGCTTTCCACTGATCAAGTAAATGTGACCTTTTTTTTAGGCATTTGAGTTTTTTCCTATGTTTTTCTCCATTTGTATCTGGGAACTTCTATTATGTCCGTGCTTAGAGCAGTATATGGTGGTAGCTGGGCACCATCTAGTTTTTCCAGTCACAGACTAGATGAGGCCGTGTTGGTTCATGTGCGCTGTTAGACCTATGGACTAATTTCTTTTTTGAATCTTTGGTTTCCTCCATTCTTTTGCATTCCAGATAACTAGAGACCAATATTTGTATCTTATATGATTGCTCACAAGCTTTTAAGACCACATTCATTTGCTATACACCAACCTAGGATATAGATCATTAACTTTATGAACTATGTTATGCCAATCTACAGTGTTGTCCCACAAGACTAAGGTCCTAACTCTTCCGCAGGGTAATTGGTTATTTCTATTATAAGAAAAATGATTCAACTAAGGGCAGAAATTATCAAATGCTATCATTAACATCACACGCAAGCAGAAGTTTTGTGACGATCATTCAGAAGTGGCAACAGCAGTATATCCACAGGGAACTGCTAGAAATTCAACTGAATTTAGAAGAGGGTATGTAAGAAGGGATAGCATTGCTGATAGAGGATGAACCCTGTGTGACAGCGGGAATGCCAGAAAGATGTTCACTTGTTTTTCATTGACTATGCAAAGGCTTTCAACTGTGTAAATCATAACAAATTATGAATAACATTGGAGAGAATGGAAATTCCAGACTAGATGATTGTGCTGATGAAGAATCTGTACCTGGAACAAGAGGCAGTCATTCTAATAGAACAAGGAAATAGATATTGCATTTTTTTATTATGACTGAGTGAAAATGTACATTCCCGTATAAATTTACATGCCCACCTATATGCAGCTTCCACTGCTCTCCCTGTCCGCTGACAGCACACTATTCCTCTCTGCTCCATACATGTATCATCTTCCCAACAGTCTACTTTCCCCACCTCTCCACCTACTCTCCTTCTTCCAGCCAGAGGTCAGCAGGATGATATCCTATAGATGTATAGAACCATAAAGTGCATCCAATATATGGTCACTCTGCATTGCCAAGTCCAATCCATTCATGTCCGAAGAGTGGAACTTCGGTATGATTTATTGGCAAGGGCAGCATCACGGACAGGGGCTGTGCTCCCAGGGGAACCCTGAAACCGCTGGACCATCAGTTGCAGTCTTTTAGTAGAGATCTCAGGGTGCACCGCTTTTGATTCTTGTGTTGCCAGTGAGACTCACCTCAGTGAGCTCCATCGCGGCTACCACTGACAATGCATTTTTTAAAATCAAGAAGTGTGAGTCAAAGTTGTATTATTTCACTATATCTGTTCAAGCTATGGGAAACTCTGGTGGCATAATGCATAAGTTCTACTGCTGCTAATCAAATGTCAGCAGTTCAAATCCATGAGGTGCTCCCTGGAAACTGTGGAGCAGTTCCTCTCTTCCCTATAGGGCCACAATAGTCAGAATCAACTTGATGGCAGTGGGTTTGGTTTTTATTCAGTCTATATTGCCATGAGTCAGATCCAACTCGACGGCACCTGGCTTGGCTTGGCATGCTTAGCAAATAACCAGAGAATCTGGACTTCATGAAGGGAAACAGGGCATCAAGATTAGAGGAAGACTCATTAACAAACTGTGTTAAGCAGATATCACAAACTAGTTTGCTGAAAGTGAAGAGGACTTGAAACACTTACTGAGGAAGTTCAAGAACCACAGTCTTCAGTATGGATTACACCTAAAAATAAAGGAAAAAAATCCTCACACTTGGACTAATAAGCAACTTCATGATAAACAGAGAGAAGTTTGAGGTTGCCAAGGATTTGAGGTTACTTGGATCCTCAATCAACAGTCACAGAAATATCAAGCAAGAGATCAAAGAAGCATTGTGTTTGGCAGGGCTGAAATCTTTAAAGTGTTAAAAAGCAAAGATATCACCCTGAGGACTAAGATACATCTGCCCAAGTCATTGCATTTTCAGTTGCCTCATACACATGCAAAAGCTCGACAATGAATAAAAAAGACAGAAGATTTGACAACTTTGAATTGTAGTGTTGGTGAAGAATATTGAATATACCATGGCGAAAAGAATGAACAAATCCACCCTGGAAGAAGTACAACCAGAATGCTCCTTAGGAACAAGGATGGGAGACTGTGTCTCATTTACTTCAGACATGTAGTCAGGAGGGATCAGGGCTTGGGGAAGAATATCATGCTTGGTAAAACAGAGGATGAGTGCAAGAGAGGAAGACTGGAAGACTTCAGTGAGATGAACTGACACAGTGGCTGCAACAGTGGGTTCAAATATAGCAACAATTAAGAGGATAGCACTGGACTGGGCAACAGTTTATTCTGTGCTTATGGTCATTATAAGCCAGACATGCCTGATGGCACTTAACAACAACAACAGTCTATCTATAATGCACACAAACATGTATATACATGAAATAGATACAACTAAACAACCACATCCATACACTCACATAAACCTTCCCATACTCATACAGCATACATATCTACCTATATCACCACATGCATATATTTTTGGTTGTTGTTATTGATGTTGCAAAATTGTGTGTACTATCATTTACTGAAATTATCCTCTGTTCTTGTGTATTTCTTGCTGATCTTCACTTACCTTGAACATTGTACAGACTTTGCCAATATTGGATATTGTCTTTCCCATTGCCAAAAATAACAGTCATCTACTGTTTAGAAGGCAGTTTCCTCTCCCTCACTTTCCCAACTCTGATACCAACAAAAAACATTGCTTTCTGTGTGTCTACCTATTCTTGATTTGTTATAAAGGTGAGACTTTACAATATTTATCCTTTTGTGCTTATTTGACTCAGCAAAATGTGCTCCAGAGTCATGTATGTTGTTTCATGTATTGTTATTCTTTAAAGTTCAGTAGTATTCCTTAATATGTATGTACCACAATTTGTTTACTCATTTATCTACTGATGGGCATTTTGATTGTTTCCAGTTTTTGCTACTATGAATAATACAGCAATGAACTTAACCGTCAGTATGTCTATTTGTGTCACTAGGCTTATACTTTTAGGATATATATACTTAGAGGTGGGAGTGCTGAATCATAAGCTATTTTCATTTCCAGCTCTTTGAGGAATAACCATACTATTTTCCATAGTGGTTTTAAAAATGTTGCTACCAAAGATTTTTTTTCCCAGTTTTTTTTTTTTTTTTCTCTTTTCACTCTCTTGTTAAAATATTTTGTTGAGCATAAGTATTTAATTTGTAGGATATTCCAGTTATCTAATTTTTCTTCTGCTCTTCATATATTTATGCTTGTGTTTGATAGAGAGTTTATGTCCAAAATTAACTCTCTTAGATCTGCCTCTACGTTATCTTCCAGTTACTTCATAGTGTTAGTGCTAACACTTAGGTATTTTATTCATTTTGAGTTACTTTTCATGTACGTTGTGAGATACGGATCCTGTTTCCTTTTTCTGGAAATGGATATCTGGTTTTGTGAGTGCCACTTATTACAGAGACCATGTCTTGCCCACTTATGTACTTGACCTCCTGTTGAAGATAAGCTGCCCGTAAATGGATAGATTTACTTCTAGGGTCTCGGTTATATTCCATTGGTCTATGTCACTGTTAATGAACCAATACAAAGTTGTTTTGATTACTGTGGCTATATAGTAAATTTTATGATTGTGAAATGTGAGACATCGTACTTCTCTTTGATATTTCTTTGGCTCTGTGGGAACTCTTTCCATTCCATGGAAACCCTGATGGAGCAGTGGTTAAGAGTTTGGTGGCTCACCTAAAAGTCTACAACTCAAATTCTCCAGGCACTCGTTGGATAACCTATGGTGCAGTTCTACTGTGTTCTGTAGGGTCAAAATGAGTTGAAATAGATTCAGCAGCAATGGGCTTTTGTTTCCATTATGTATAAAGTCGTCGGTTTTCTTTTTTTTTTTTTTTCCTATTTCATTAAAGAGTGCTGTGGAGATGTAGATTGAGATTGCATTATATTGATAGATAACTGATTATTATTGACATTTTCAGTTTTGAGTGTTCTGCTGTACGACCATGGAATCTTTTTACATTTACGTAGATCTCTTTCAGTTCCTTTCAGTTGTGCTTTATAGTTTTTCTTGTCCAAATCATTTACATACCTGATTAAGATTATTCCTAGGTATTTTATTCATTTGATTATAAATGTCATCATTTTCATGTATTTGTTTTTGTAATTGTTTTTATTAATGTAGAGAAATCCAGCTGATTTTTGTGAGCAGATCTTGTACCCTGATACTTTTCTCAGTCCTTCTTTCAGATCTAGTAGCTTAGGATAATATATCTGTGAATGGGGATTGTTTTACTTTTTCCTTCTAGTGTTGATACCCTTTATTTCTCTGTCTTGACTTACTGTTCTGGTTTGGACTTCCACTATAATAATGACTTAAAGAGTTGGTATAGTGGGTATCATTCTTTCATTCTCCTTCTAAAGGGCAAAACTCTCAGTTGTAATAATTTTTTAATCAGTCATCCTAAAGGCTAACACTATACAGCTTCAGAGTTATGTCTTTCTGATCTCAGAATCCTTACCTTCCTACTGGATTTGGTATATATTGTTGCTAGTTGCCCTCAGTCTGGTCTTCAGTTCATGGCCTCCACTCACAATGGGAGGAAAGGGAAATGTTGCCTACTCTTGCACCGTTCCCATGATGAGTTGTAAATCCAATCACTATGATATGTAAGTTTTTCTTTTTTTTAATTGTTGTGAAAATGTATACACTTAAGCATTTGCTAGGACAACTTTCATATCTAAAATTCATTAGCATTGATTACATTTTTCATGTTGTGCCACCATTAGTTCTACCCTTTTCCAACATATTCCACCACCATTAACATAAATTCAGTGACTCCCCCAAAACCTGTTTTCCCATTCCTCTTACTCCTGATAACCACCAACAATCTTTTCTTTCTATATATTTGTTTATTTCATATTAAATGAGATCATACAGCATTTGTTCTTTTAAAATTGACATTTTGCTCAGCAGTTATTTTCAAGATGCATCCATGTTTTAACATTTGTTTTTGTGGCTGATAGTCCATTTTATGTATGTGCCACATATTTTTCTTATCCACTCGTCTTTTAGTAGACATTTAGGATGTACCCACCTTCCAGCAACGTGAAAATCCCTCAGTGTATGTTGGTGCTCGTGTATCTGCTTGCACTCCTGCTCTCACATCTTTAGGCTCTGCATCTACTAGAGGATTGCTGAGCCATGTGGTAATTTATATTTAACTATGTGAGGAAACACAAAAATGCATTCCACAAAGGCTGTACCATTTTACATTCCTTTCAGCAATGGATGTGACTTCTAATTTCTCTATTACCTCACCAACAGTAGTAGCTTTCCAGTTTTTCATCATTGTCTTTTTAACAAGGGTGAGTTAATATCTCATTTGTTTTTTGTTCCTGTCTTCTGAATGGTTAGTGAAAGTATCCCTGGTGTTGCCATTGTTAAGAGCTCAGCTGTTAACCAAAAGATCAGTTGTCAAAACTTAACAGCCCTTCCACAGGAGAAAAGATCTGGCACTCTACTTCTGTAAAGATTACTGCCTAGGAAACCCTATTAGGAAGTTCTACTCTATCCTATAAGATTGTTGTGAATCACAATTGACTATGTAACACATCATGTTAGCAATGGCTAATGATGTTGAGTATGTTTTTCTGTGCTTGTTTGCTACTAGAATATGCCTTTGGCGCATATAGAAACCTAATTTTCATAGGAAAATTTGTTGAGTAAACCCTTTCCTTTTGAATGAGATTAGTTGATCACAGATGTGTGGATTTATTACTGGACTTTCAACTTTATTCTGTTGGTCTATGTGTCCACTATACCAGTGTGAGGCTGTTTAAATTACTGTAGCTTTACTGTATGTTTTTAAATTAGGAAGTGTGGGTTCTCCCACTCTATTCCTCAAGACTGCTTTAGCTATTTAGGGTCTTTTAAAGAATTACTTTTTTATGTCTTCAAAGAGGGCTGTTGGAATTTTGATGGACATTATGTTGGATTTATAGATTGCTTTCAGTACTACTTGCTTCTTAACTATACTAAGCCTTCAAGTCATGAACAGGAAACATCCTTTCCTTGATTTAAGTCTTCCTTTTAGTAACATTTGAATTTTCTGTGCAAAATTCTTTCACCTGTCTAGTTAAATTTATTCCTAGGCACTCCATCCTTTTAGATGTTACTGTAAATAGTTGTATTTCCTTCCTCATGTTTCTCTTTACTTTGCTCGCTGACGATCTATAGAAACCCAACTAGTTTTTTACACATGGGCTTTGTATCTTATCTCTCTACTGAATTCATTTATTAGTTCTAATATCTTTCTTGTAAAATTTTTGAGATTTTCTGTGCATGCATGGGATCATACGAATTGTAAAAAGGAAGAGTTTTATTTACTCTTTCCTGATTTATATGCTTGTTGTTTGTTTTTCTTTAGCATAACTACTCTGGCAAGGACTTGCAGAATGATGATGAATAGCCATGATGGGAGTGGACATTCTTAACTTCTTCCTGATGTTAATGAGAAGGGTCTCTCTCTTTCTCCATTAAGTATGATGTCAGCTGTGTGTATTTCATAAATGTAATTTATATTGACTGACTCACCTTCTATTTCTATTTTGCTAAGTGCTCTTATCATGAAAGGAAGTTGTTTTTTTTTTTTAAAAAAAAAGCATTCTTGGGATCAATTTAGACGATAATGCAGTTCTCTCACGTTATTCTATAATAGAGTTTCTAATATTGAATGACTCCTGAATTCCTGAGATAAATCTCATTTGATTCAATATATGGAGTTTGTGTGTTTCAAGAAATGTGTCATTTCCTCTTAATTATCTAATTCATTTGTGTACAAGTGTTGATAATATTCCCTTACTATTCTTTCTCATTTCTATGGGAGTTGGTCATAATGTCTTCACTTTTCATTTCTAATTGTAGCTACTTGTATCTTTTGGTTTCTTTATTAATGTAGCCAAATGTTTATCAATTTTGATGATCTTTAGAAAATCAGCTTCTGGTTTTGTTGATTCTCCCTACTGTTCTTCTGTTTCATTTACTTCTACCCTAATCTTTATTATTTCCCTTTTGCTAATAGTTTAAGGTTTTGTTTTCTCCTCCTTTTCTAGTTTCTAATAATGTAGAGTTATGGTATTGATTTAGGATCTTTTTTCCTTTTGGATATAGGCATGTGCTACTGTTGCTAAAAAATTTTCTCTGAGACTTGCCTTTGCTTCATTCCATATTTTTTAACGTTGTTTCTTCATTCTTTTTCAATCATAAGATTTTTTTTTCTCTCTTGATTTATTCTTTTACATACTGGTTGTTAAGTAGTATGTTATCTAGTTTCCACATGCTTATGTATTTTCTTGTTCTCTTCATATTATTAATTTCTAGCTTCATTCTACTGTGATCAGAAAAGATTCATTATATGATTTCAAACTTTTTTAAATTTATTGATACTACCTTTGTGTCCTAAAATACTGTCCATCATGGAGAATGTTTGATGTGCACTAGAGAAGAATTTACTTTGTATGGTTACTGGGTGAACTGCTCCCTACATGTCTGTTAGATCTAGGTTAAAGGTGTTGTTCAAGTGTTCATTGCTTCACTGATTTTCTTTTTAATTGTTTATATCTGCTATCAAAAATGTTGCAATAAAGTATCCAACTATTATCGCAGATCTCTCTTTCCAAAAACTGTCAGTATTTCCTTTATAAAGTTTAATTCTGATATATGCTATGACATGACTGAAACTTGAAAACATGCTCAGTGAAATAACTCAATTACAGATGGACTAATAATGTGTGTTCTCATTTCTATGAAATGAGAATAGGTTACTACACAGAGACTAATTACTTCTAGTGGTTTCCAAGGATGACAGGGAGGAGAGAGGGATAATCATTCTCTTTGCAGTAGTAAACAGTTGTCTGTGGTGATGGGAAAATTGAAAATGATTAACAATAGTGATTATAAAAATTGACTAAGCCTTCATCACTAAACCGTATACCAGAATAAAAGGGTGAATTGGCAAATAAAACATTTTATGTAATTTTACACCTACAGTCACAAACAGAAAAAGAAAGACTACACTGTAGATAATATTTAGGTACCACAAAACATACTACAGGACTAGTTTCTTGGTTCATCATTTTACAGTCATGGCTTCATGGGTATATCCAGTCAAGTGGCCCAAAATTGTTTTCAGGGTTTCTGTTCTCTGTCAAGTAACATGTTGAGACTTAAAAATCTTGCCAAGCAGTCCCCCAACATAAAACAATTTGTCTCCATTCACCTGGAGCAGCACAGGAAAAGGAAACTAAGGAATTAGAGAAGGAAATGGCAGGCAGGTCTGGTTACATCTATGAACTACTACTTCCCTTGCCAAAAGATCAAAAGAAATGATGCCCAGCTACCATTACGGAACATTTTGACCTAGGACCCAAGAGATTGTACCTGGTTAAAAAGAGGACAATTATGGAACAGAACTTCAAATTCATATTTAAACTAGAATAATTGGATCTACTGAAAGTGGATCCAAAATTCATTGCCTGCAAATAATCTTTAAACCTTGCAGCAAAACTATCCCAAAAAGTCATCAGTAAATTAAACAATGGGTTAACTCAGTTAACAAAAAATGTTTGCATTTAGTAGTCTGTTCTTGAGAAGAACTATTTATGTGAGTTCAAATTGACAATTGTTAATCCAAAGCACAGATGAGAATTTTAAGGCAATGAAGAGTTTATATTAATAGTAGTGGAACAATACAGGTAGAACTAATGAGAATGGTGACACAGTGTGGAATATATAACTAAAGTGTTGACTTGTACATTCAAAATTGTTGAATGAATGTGTTGTATTTATTGCCACCAAAAATAAATTTTAAAGAATTGTGGCTTTGAGATTAGGTGCATAAATATTTGTAATTGCTCATCTTCATGATTAATTGTACCTTTTACCCTTGTGTGCTGTCCATTTTTGTCTCTTTTAACAGATTTTGACTTAAAGACTATTTTCTGTGACACTAAAATTTTCATCCCTGCTTTATTTCGTTACTGTTTACATGGAATGTTTTCTTCCATTTTTTTCACCTCCACTGCATACCTTTGTATTTGAATAGTACCTGTTGTAGACATCATATTGATAGGTCACCAGTAATCATCAATCAATGCATCCTGATTACATGTCTGATCAATTTCAGACTGCAGAAGCTCATAAAAGTCTTTAGTTTCTTCATCTTTGGCCTTAGTAGTTGGTGCATAAATTTGAGTAATAGTTTTATTAACTGGCTGCCACTGTATACATACAAATATTATCAAATCATTGATACCACTATAGTTCAGGATAGATTTTGAAATGTTCTTTTTGATGATGAATGGAATACCATTCCTCTTTAAGTTGTCATTCCTCGCATAGTAGACCACATTATTGTCTGATTCAAAATGGCAAATAACAGTACATTTCACTTCAGTAATGCCTAGGATATCAATGTTTATGAATTCTTTTTCATTTTGGCGATTTCCAATTTTCCTAGCTTCACACATCATATATTCCATGTTCCAGTTATTAATGGATGTTTGAAGCTGTTTCTTCTCATTTCGAGCCCTACCACATCAGCAAATGAAAGTCCTGAAAGCTTCACTCTGTCCTCATCATTAAGGTCAACTCTACTTGAGGAGGCAGTTTTTCTCGTTATCTTTTGAGTGCCTTTCAACCTGGGGCTTCATCTCCTGGCACTATGTTGGACAGTGTTCTGCTGTTACTCATAACATTTGCACAGGTGGCTTCTTTTCAGATGTAGACAGCCAGGTCCTTCTTAGTCTTTCTTAGTTTGGAAGCTCAACTGAAACCTGTCTACCATGGGTGACCCTGCTGGTATTTGAATACTGGTAGTTTAGTTTCTAAGATCATGGCAAAATGCAAGTCCCAATAGTATGAAAAACCAACAGACAAGTGTACATACAATCAGGATGCATGTGATCAGTGACTGGAATTCCAAAGTTAGACATAGAGAAGAAGGATCAACAATTGGCCTTGGTGAAATGATGGCCGTAATCATATGACAGAATTTTCTTCACTGAAAGTATCTTTTTTTTTCTCCACTGTAGATGGTTACTACACACCTGGACCTCACCAGATGGAATACACAGGAATCAAGTCAATTATATCTATGGAAACAGTCTGTGGAGAAGCTCAGTATCATCAGTCAGAACAGTGCCAGGGGCTGACTGTGGAACAGACCATCAGTTGCTCATATGCAAATTCAAATTGAAACTGAAGAAAATTAGAACAAGTCTCCAAGAGGCAGAGTATGACTTTGAATATATCAAACCTTCATTTACAGACCATCTCAAGAATAGATGTGATGCATTTCACACTAATGACTGAAGAATAGATGAGTTTTAGAATGACATCAAAGTCATCATACATGAGGAAAGTAAGTCATCATTAAAAAGACAGGAAAGAAAAGACCAAAGTGGATGTCAGAAGAGACGCTGAAACTTGCTCTTGAATGTTAAGTAGCTAAAGCAAAAGAAAGAAATAAAGAAAAAGACCTGAACAGAAGATTTCAAAGGGCATCTTGATAAGATGAAATAAAATATTATAACAACATGTACAAGGAGCTGGATATAGAAAACCAAAAGGGAAGAACATGTTTTGATTTTCTCAAGCTGAAAAAACTGAAGAAAAATTCAAACCTCAAGTTTCAAAAGTGAAGGATTCTACAACTCAGGAAGCATCAAAAAAAGACAGAAAGAATACGTAGAGCATGGTAACAGAAAAAAGTGATGGATGTTCAGTCATTTCAAGATGCAGCATATGATCAGAAACAGAAGGTACTGAAAGAAGAAGTTAAAGTTGCATTACAAGCACTGGTGAAAAACAAAGCTCCAGGAACTGATGAAATATCAACTGATGTGTTTCAACAAATAGATGCAGTACTGGAAGTGTTCACTCATCTATTTCATGAAACTTGGAAGACAGTTTCCTGGCTAACTGACTGGAAGAGATTCATATTTATGCCTATTCACAAGAAAGATGATTCAAATGAATTTACAAATTATTGAACAGTATCACTGATATTTTCCCCAAGATCATTCAACAGTGACCACAACAGTTTAGTTGAGAACTGCCAGAAACTCATACCAGATTCAGAAGATAACATGCAATGAGTGAGGCATATCAATGCTGACATCAGCTGGGACTTAGCTGAAAGCAGAGGATATCAGAAAGATGTCTTCGGTGTTTCAGCGAACATGCAAAGGCATTTGACTGTGTGCTCATGAGGACTCTGTATATGGATCAAGCGGCAGTTACCTGAACAGAACAAGGGAACACTGCATCATTTAAAGTCTGGAAATGTGTATCAGGTTGTATCTCTTCACCACAACTTTTCAATCCAGACTTTTCCAGCTGGACTATATGAGAAGAATGAGGCATCCAGATTGGAGAAACATTCATTAACAACCTATGTTATGCAGATGACAAAATCTTGCTTGCTGAAAGTGAAGAAGATTTGAAGCACTTAGTGATGAAGATCAAAAACCACTGCTTTCAGTGTGGATTTCACCTCAACATCAAGAAAATAAAAATCCTCACAAGTAAGGAACATAATGTTACATGGAAAAATGATTGATTGAGGATCTCAAGGGTTTCATTTCATTTGGTTTCACAATCAATGACCATGGAAGCACCTGCCAGTTAATTAAAGTAAACATTGCCTCGGGAAAATCTGCTGCAAAAGACCTCTTTAAAGTATTGATAAGTAAAAATGTCACCCTGAAGACTAAGGTGTGCTTGACCCAAGCCAGTCATATCATGTGCATGAGAATCCTGGACAATGAATAAGAAAGAAGAATTAATGCCTTTGCATTGTGGTATTAGAGAAGAATACTGAATGTACTGTGGGCTACAAAGAGCAAATAGATCTCTTCTGGAAAGAGTACCACCAGAGTGTTCTTTGGAAGCTAAGATAGAAAGAATGTGTCTTACATATTTCAGACATGTGGTCGGGAGGGATCAGTCCTTGGAGAAAGGCATTATGCTTGGTAGAATGGAAGATCGGCAAAAAATAGGAAGACCCTCAATGAAATTGACACAGTGGCTGCAACAATGGGCTTCAGTATAAAAATGATTGTGGGCACAGGATGGAACCAGTGTTCCATTCTGTTGCTCATATGGTCACTATGAGTTGGAACTGACTTATGGCACCAAATAGCAACAACAACAACACAAATGGGTCGTATTTTTGTGATGCTGTTGCTTTTCTTGTTTGTTTCTATCTGATCTGCTACTCTGTTTCTTGATTGCATCTCTCAATCTGTTTGCATTCATGGTAATTACCTGCCAAAAAAATGAGTTACTTCTGCTATTTTATCATTTGTTATTCTATGTCTTATACCCTCTTTGTCCCTCTTTCTCTCCAGTGATAACTTCTTGTTGGGATTTATGCATGTATGTGTGTGTGTCTGCACACTCTGACAATTCTGTTTCCTTTTTTTGTGTGTATATTTTTAGCTTCATTTATTTGTACCTACAATTAAGATTGCATTTAACAACTTAGATTTTAAATCACCTTATATTAATACCAACTAAACTAAAACTAAAATACCATCCATAAATATACCACATCCCTTACCATTTATATTGCTGTTATCAGTGATTCAATCTTTGTAACTCATATAGTCCTCAATTTAAATTTAACTTCATTTTTTATTATTGTTATACATATGCACTTACTTGTTTATGTATTTATATATTATTTAATTTGTTTCCTCTGTTGGATCCAACTCGACAGCACGTGGCTTGGCTGACTTCTAGGGTTGCTATGAGTTGGACCTTACTCACAGCACTGCATAATATTAAGTACATGCCAGTTTCATTTGCCAATGAGCAATACCTTAACTCTGGTATTTATACTTATCAAGATATTTCCTTCAATGGTAATTTTTTTCTAACCCTGTTTGTGTATCTGTAAACTACTGTCAAATATCCTTACCTTTTCTTCTGGAGGACACTCTCGTGTTTGTTATAGGGCTGGATGGATGGTAATTATTTCCTTCCACTTTTGTTTGTCTGGGAACATCTCAAATTTGTAGTTATTTTTTAATTAGTTGTGCCTTATATAGTATTCTTGGGTGACAATTCTAACATTTACCACTTTAAAATACCATTGTCACGTTGCCTTCTTCTTACTTGTACAGTTTCTGCAGAGAAATTGGCTTTTAATGTTGCTGAAAACCACTTTCAGTGACAATTTGCTTTTCTGGTACTGCTCTCAAAATTTTCACTTTGTCCTTGCTTTTTGAGAGTCTGATTTTAATATGACTTAGTGTAGTTCTATTTAGATATACTGTATTTGAAAGTCTTGGATGTATAAGCTCTTGCTCTTGATTATATTTGGAAAGATTTCAGTTATTGTTTCTCCTAAAAGTCTTTCTATACCTTTCTCACTCCTGGGAACCCATAACGAGTATACAAGGTCCAACAATTAAGCCCATGAACTTAACTGTTTTAAGTGCTGCCCATCTCATTGCTGAATATCACTATGGTCACCTTTGAAATACTCCCTGGGGAAGCTATGCACAAATGCTAGCACCTAGCCCACCCTTAAAAGGAATTGTGGAACTCTTTATAGAATGGCCCTCACACATGGTGGCAATTTCATGAACTTAATTGTATAGTTGTCTGTGAACTTAATTGTATAGCCAGTAAACAAGCAACTGTATTGGAATACCCTCCCTACTCACCTGATCCACAGTCCTCAATGAATTGTTTTTGTTTTTGTTTTTGTTTTACTCAAACATAAAAGAAATATTGAAAGGAAGACATTTGGATGACATTCAGGACATTAAGGGTAATATGACCACAGCTCCAATGGCCATTCCAGAAAAAGAGATCCAAAACTGCTTTGAAAAGTGGACTAGGCATGGTGTCAGTGTATAGCTTCCCAAGGGGAATACTTTGAAGGTGACCGTAGTGATATTCAGCAATTAAGTATATAACACTTTTTCTAAGATGAGTTTGTAAACTTAATTGGCAGTCCCTGTATTATTCCACTTGAATAAACTTCATCTCTTATTACTTCTTTTTTTAATTTGTTTTCTTTTCAGATTGAGCAACATTTATTGCCCAGTCTTTGAGTTCACTGGTTCTTTCTCTTCCCTGTTCAAGTTGTCTCTGAAGCTTAGAAAATTGTTCATTTTTGTTACTGTACTTTTAGCTTCAGTGTTCCATTTTTAATGCATATATCTTTATTGGAATCCTTGTTTTTGTTCCTGAATCATTTTCCTGATTTCCTTTGGTTCTTTTCCCATATTGTCCTTCAACTGATTGAGCATGCTTAATACTGCTGCTTTAAGCTCCTCACCTTGTGACTCTGTTTTCTGTTCTTTCTCATGGAGAGTTTCTGTTCACATACTTTGGTCTTTTTGTGGATCATTCTTTCTTGACTGTTTGTGCAAGGTTAGAAAATTAAGTTTCTGAATTCATCCTAGAAAAAGTGCTACATGCCTTATCACTGAATATCATTGTGTTCACCTTCAAAGTACTCCCCTTGAGAAGCTGTGCACCAATGCCTGTGCCTAGCCTACTCCTCAAAGCAATTTTGGAACTCTTTGTCTGGAATGTCCATCAGAGCTGTTGTCATATGAAAAGTGACAATTAAGTTTGTAAACTCATCCTAGAAAAAGTGCTACATACTTCATTGCTGAATATCACTATGGTCACCTTCAAAGCACTCCCCTTGGCAAGCTATGAGCAAATGCCAGTGTCTAGTCTACCCTTCAAAGTACTTTTCCTAGGATGAGTTGGTGAATTTAATTGGCAGACTTCATTCAACAACTATTCTAATGGCCGTTTCAGAGAAAAAGATTTTCAAAATTGCTTCCTTTCAATCCTTGCTTCTAGACTTAGTTTGGAAGATCCACCAAAATCTATTCAGCACCATAGCAATACATGAGTTTTCATCAACAGACGGATGGCTAATGCTGTATGTAAAGTGTGTCGGCCAGAAATTGTGCTTTGGCCTTCTGTTTGGAAGGCAAGAATTCTACTACTTAACTGCAATGCCTTGGACTTGACACATAACAAAAAACAAACACACTTTCTTTGACTTGATTCTGACTCATAGGTACTCTGTAGGACAGAATAGAACTTCTCCATAGTTTACAAGGATTACCTGATGAATTCAAACTGTCGACCTTTCTGTTAGTACACATAGCAATTAACCATGATGCCAACAGGATTTTCAAACATTTAATGAACACATTAAGTTATGACCATGTTTTGCATATGTCACATATTTGGAATAGAAAACAATAATTTGAAAGGTACATTTATTCATTGAAAAAGAGAAGCAAACCATAGTGAATATGCATTGACTCCATTAGTTAGTTTGCACATACTCTCATCAATTTTCATTCTAATACTTTCTGAATTGGGATACAGATACTTCCAAACATCCAGATATTTGAATGTTTTCAGAAGTGGTCACTGTGGTAACTTATTGCAGCCTTTATTTCTGTTTTGGAAACCCTGGTGGCATAATGATTAAGTGTTATGGCTCCTAACCAAAAGGCTGGTAATTTGAATACAACAGGCACTCCTTGGAAACTCTATGGGGTAGTTCCAGTCTGTCCTGTAGGGTCATTATGAGTAGGAATTGACTCAAAGGTAATGTATATATATATTTGTATTACTCTACAATAGGAAATATATATAAAAATGATTAACTGGACTTGTGTGAGAAGTGTAACTTCAATAAATATTTATTGAGAGACTTGTAGGTTACATATATCACAATAAACGTGGAGACACATGACTTGACATTTCACAACAAGCCTAAAGTATTTGCATTATAAGCTCAGTTTTCAGAGGAAGAAAAGAAAACTCAGCACAGTTAAGAAACTTACCCAGATTTAGAACTGAGACAGCTAGGACGTAAATGTGGGTATAGTAATGTCGTGTCCACAAACTAATACTACCTTCAAAAATAAGCATGGGATGGGTGACACGTAAGTAAAGATAAAAATGATATATGGAAATATGCAAAATGGATATATACACACTTTTGTCTTTTTCATGGATCATTCTTTCCAGGTTGGACAATTAAGTTCCCGAACTCATCCTAGAAAAAGGGTTACATAGCTCACTGCTGAACATCCCTGTGATCACATTCAAAGGTTTCCCTTTGGGAAGCTAGTGCCAGTGCCTAGTCTACCCTTCAAAACAATTTTAGAACTCTTTTTCTGGAATGGCCATTACAGCTGTCATTGCATTACACTTGATGTCCTGAATGTCATCAAAATGTCTTCCGTTCAATATTTCCTTTTTCTTCGGGTAAAGAAAAAAGTCATTGGGGGCCAGATCAGGTGAGAAGGGAATGTTTTCCAAAACAGTTATTTGTTTACTGGCAAAAATTCCCTCACAGACAACTGTACAGTTGTTCACAAACTTGCCACTGTGTACAATGGCTGTTCCAGAAAGAGTTCCAAAATTGCTTTGAAGAGTGGACTAAGTGCTGGCATTGGTGCATAGCTTCCCAAGGGGAGTACTTTGAAGGTGACTGTAGTGATACTCAGCAATGAGGTATGTAGCATTTAGTACAATTAAGTTTGTAGACTTAAGTTTTGGACCTTGTATTATCTTTACATATCCTATTTGTCACATGAAGGAGAAACAATAAATCTGGAAGCTATTTGTCAGCTTGATTTAACTACATTCAACTGTGATCATAGTATTTCCATTATATGCAACATCCTAATATATTTTGAAACATTTCTGATAAATTACAATGTATCCCTATGCTTTTTTACCTAAATACACTGTTATCTTTATGGTTTAACGCGAAATCTATGGCTAGCCAGATCGATCAATGGAACAGAATTGAGATCCCAGAGATGACACCGTCTGCCTATGAACAGTTGATATTCGACAAAGGCCCTAAGACATTAAACTGGGGTAAAAACAGTCTCTTCAACAAATGGTGCTGGCAAAATTGGTTATCCATCTGCAATAAACTGAATCAAGATCCATATCTTACACGTTATACAAAAACCAACTCCAACTGGATAAAAGACCTAAATATCAAACCTAAAACGATAAAGCTCATCCAAGAAAAGGTAGGAACAATAATGGAAGTTTTAATACACAGTGAGGACAGACTCCAAAATCTGTCAAAGAAACCTCAATCAACAGAAGAGAAAATAGATAAATGGGAACTATTAAGAATCAAACACTTTTGCTCATCCAAAGACTTTATTAATAGAATTAAAAGAACACCCACAGAATGGGAAAAAATATTTGGCAACTCTATGTCAGACTGACGCCTGATCTCCATAATCTATAAGATACTACAAAATATCAATAAGAAGAAAATAAACCATGCAATTAAGCGATGGGCAAAGGAGATGGACAGACACTTCACTAAAGAGGAGATCCAGGCAGCCAAAAAACACATGCGGACATGTTCACAATCTTTAGTTATTAAAGAAATTCAAATCAAGACAACAATGAGATACCATCTCACCCCAACAAGATTGGCCATGATCCAGAAAACACAAAACAACAAATGCTGGAGAGGCTGTGGAGAAAGTGGAACCCTCCTACACTGTTGGTGGGGTTGCAAAATGGTCCAGCCTCTTTGGAAGGCAATCTGGCGCTTCCTTAAAAAAATGGATTTTGATATACCATTTGACCCAGTAATTCCACTACTTGGAATATATCCTACAGATTCAAGGCCTTTCACACCAACGGACACATGCACCAGAATGTTTATCCCAGCACAGTCCATGATAGCAAACAGATGGAATCAACCCAGATGCCCAAAAATAGAAGAATGGATAGGTAAACTGTGGTACATATACTCAATGGAGCACTATGCAATGATAAAGAATAACGATGATTCCAGGAAACATCTCCTAACCTGGTTTCAACTGGAAGACATTATGTTGAGTGAAAGTAGTCAGTGACAAAAGGACAAATACTGTACGAGACCTCTACGATAAGATTTCAAAAACAGACTTGTGTATAGAAGAAAAGACTTTCTGACAGCTGCAAGGGAGGGGAAGGAGGGAGGGTGAGCGGGGGAGGGTTTAGTTTAGATAGTTACTAGAAATCTAGTTGGGAGAAAGCGGTGACAGCACACATTAGGAACAAGAACAACATTACGTGGACGTCAGCATAACTTGAGTACCCCTTCCATCTTAACTCAATACTGCAAGGATAGAGTAGCTGGGGCGGGGGGCGGGGGACCATGCTTTTAGGTGAAATCAAGGCCAATTGGCACAACTAGCGTTTTGCTAAGAGAGCTCTCTGCACCCCACATTGGTGAGTGGTGTCTGGGGTCTTAAAAGCTGCCAAGCTACCATCCGAGGACACAGCAAATGGTCCCAACTCAGCAGGAACGGATGCTCACCGAGGGCCAAAATGGCATGCGGTAAAGACAACCGAGAAGACAGAGAGACCCACAAGAGTGGGTGCCTACATCGACTTGGGACCAGAATAACCGGATTTTGCCTGGCCACCACCAGTGACAGCCACGACGGAGCTCACGGAGAGCAGCCTCACTGGCAACACAAGAATAAAAAGAGGTGCATCATGAGATCTCCACTAAAAGACCTCAATTGATGGTCCAGTGGTTTTGGGGTTCCTCTGAGAGCATGGCCCCCCTTCCCTGATGCTGCCCTTTCCCATAAATTATAACAAAGTTCCACTCTTTGGACAGGAATGGATTGGACTTGGCAATGCAGAGTAACCATATATTGGAAGCACTTTATGGTTCTGTACATCTATAGGATATCATCTTCCTGACCTCTGGCTGAAGAAAGGGGAGTGGACCGAGAGGAGGGGAAAGGAGACTGTTGGGAGGATGAGACATGTATGGAGCAGAGAGGAATAGTGTGCAGTCACCGGACAGGGAGAGCAGTGGAAGCTGCATATAGGGGGGCATGTAAATTTACATGTGAATGTACATTTTCACTCAGTTATGTTAAATAAAAGTAAAAAAAAGTCTGGCTAGCACCATTTTGGTGTGGCCCTTTGGTTTGCTTAGCAAGTTGTCTTCAATGGAGAGAAAATAAATGTCATTCATTAAAGACAATGAGCTGAGATTCAGATCCATACTTGTGTTCCATCAACATCCTTCGGGTGATTACTAGATAGCATCTCTCAACAGAGTCATGATTAAGTGCATACAAGCTTTAGAATACTGCAATAGATAGCATTTGTAAGAAATGATTGTTCATTAACAGACCAAAAAACTAAACCAACTGCCACTGAGTCAATTCCAACTCATAGCATTGTATAGGGCAGAGTAGAATTGCCTCCTATAGTTTCCAAGGAGCAGCTGGTACATTTGAACTGCTAAACTTTTGGTTAGCAGCTTTAGCTCTTAACCACTATGGCACAAGGTGTCCATAAATTAACAAAAGTGGTTGTCAAAGTTCATATGCTTCCCTGTAGTTTCAGTTGAATCATTAACAAAAGTAGTAATACTCTGAAAGATGGTGCATTCAAACACATATTTCTCTTTTTGGCTAGCTATATACAAAATAAGAATATTACATTCAGGCTAAGGCATAATTGATATATTTTATTACTAACTACAATTCAGAATTTTACTGCAATTGTAAATAAATTTAATCTGCTGCTGATTGATTTAATTTTTGACAATTTAGTGAATACCAACAAAATACCTTCATTCTAATGCTTCTAACAAATATTAGAGCCTTCTGTGTATTAAATTAACTAGATTTTTTACCTTATGAATTATGCATTGTTTTAAAATTTAAAAAAATCCCAATACAGATGATTTATATTATTTCATTTTTGTGATTTGTTAGAACTTTACAAAATGTTTTACCTAATGGTTAAATGACTAAAATCTGTCTCAGTGTGTAGTTTTTAAAAATCACTTTAGTAAATAAATTAACTATGAACTACTTTGAATAGCAAATACCTAGCTAACACATTCAAATGAGAAAACAGCAAATTATCATGTAGAGGAGTATTTGCAGAGAATCTATCAGTTTTTGATAGTCACATAGTGGTGCAGACAGAACAAGTTGCATGTTTAAATTGATACTGTGCCCCTTACTATTTGTATATTTTAGGCTTGTATTACTTAAAAAAAAAAAAAAAAACAATACTTGGAATCACTCACGAATACCTGTAAAACTGTAGATTTCCAGAACCAACTGCCAACCCTCAATCTGATTCAGTCTCTCTAGGGAAAAACTAAGGGTATCAAATTTCTCACAGATATTGCAAGTGATTCTTCCATGAATAGTCATAAGCCCAGTTTGGAAATATACTTTCTTCTCATTTATCAGCATCATTAGGTTCAAAGCCTAGATCGTTATGAGAAATAGAAATGACCACATCTAGTATTAAAAGGAACGATGACTACATCATTACACTACTGACAAATTACATCACTATATAACTGACAAACCACTGAGACTGATGGCTCAGCCAAGTTGACACATAACGCTACCCATCAAACCCAATGTTGTTCTTATGTCACACCTAGGTATTCATTACTACCAGACATACAAAATAGATTGTAGATTTTTATTTACTATTGCTGTAAATGCAAAATGTCAGATAATGAGATAGCAAGTGAGGAGAAGTGTACCGATTTAAGTATAAGTCCATAATGTGGCAAAAAGGCCATGGTGCTAAGTCACAAGCCCTGGTCTTTCTTTACTTAGTGACCTTAGACAAAAGCATGTGTCATCTCTGGATCTCAGTTTGGACTTCTGTGGGAGTTAAACTGTGCTTCTTACCATATCTAAAGCGCAGGGGTTCTGTGGGCACATCCATGTAGTGTGAGGGTGATATATCATAATTTCATGAGGACACATGAAAGTAGTAGGATTACACATGGAAATTGTCTCATTCACTAGTAGACTCTAACCTTCATTTATCCTATTCTCATCAGAGATTTCTAATAGTTCCTAACAAAAGCATGTAGCCCTCAAATCCCTAGCTATTAAATGGTTTGTTAAGGAATGTCCTATATTTTAAATACATACAGTTGCTTAGTTGTTATAGCAAAAGAGGAAATACATAAGGAATAACTTACATGTTGGATGTCCAGAATCCAGAGTTTTAACAGTTTTGTAGGTGTCCTGTGAAACAAAGATTTCAAAGGGATTTATGTTAGCAATTAGAGACTAATCACCAAGTGCTGTCGAGTTGGATCCGACTCGTGTAGAGGCTAATAAGCTTTTGAAATATGTTATGCAATTTAAAATGAATAAATTAAAAAATTGTGCTTTATCACTGATAATATGTGATTATAAGACATTTGTCAAGTTATAATTAAAAGACTACAAATAAGTCAAATTACAGAAATAAATAATAAGAAAATAATAAATTGTTAAGAAAGTAGTCAGTGTAACTAAATTTCACTTTGCCATATCAACTCTTCTCATCTCATAATCTAGATATGATCAAAGATTAAAACAAAAACATTGAGGAGCGAGTCAAGATGGCAGTGTAGACAGATGCATAGTAATGCTCCTCTAAAACAGAGTCTTGTGTAAGCAATGAAAGACTGAAACAAATGTTAACCTTGAACTTGCAGACATCAAATGAAGGATGAAGAATCAAACTGAACACAGAACAAAAGAAGATACTGAACATGGTCTACGGGAAAGTAGAGACTGTTGAATAATCCAGACCTTACCTGCAAGCCCAGAACAACACTGGAAGTATGGTACAATTAAAAAGCAACATCTCTAAGTTAGAAGCCCAGAATGAGACTGTCAAAAAATATATAGCCTGAAATAGAGGAACTGTGTAAACAACCCTGGCACAGAATGACAGAGTGGGCAAAGTAAGGTTCAGAAGCACAGATAAGAGTTCCAGTGTCCCTGGTACAGTTAGAGAAGGGAAGGAGCTAGGCTGACCACTCATGTTTGTGCAGTGGGCTGCCTCCCCTCTCTGAGATTAGAGCATTAGTATGGCTGCCTACATGCACTCTTTTTGAAGTCTCCCTTCACTTACCAAGCCTACATTGTTAATAAGAAGACCCCATTTTCCCTCTTCATGTATGTAAAAGGCTCCCTTCCCTATGACGGCCAGGCCATCCACATTCAGAAGTACTACCCTATTCTCTGAAGCAGAGACACTTTTGATCATCCAGCCTGCATGGAAGTCTCCTGGGCTGACCACACCAGCATGAAAGTTGAATGCTACCCACTCCCTCTCACAGGGACTTCTTGCTCAACTGCATCTGTTCAGGGGGTCCCTGAACTGCCTTTGAATGCCTGAAAGTTTCATGCTACCCATCCCTCTGAGTGATAGCCTCCTCCATCCAACTTAAAAATTATTTCCACATGTGCATGGAAGCCCCTCAACTTGCCTCAACTGTATTAGCTACCCAAAATTGTATGGAGGTCTTTCCCCATCCACCAACACTGTACTACCTAACTGTGAGTGCACAGATGGCTAGCCCTGGTGTCAGGTAGCACGTCACCTTCCCATGCTAACAAAAATAGAGCACACTATCCTTCAAGTTCTATAGAATGACTCCAGACGTTTAATATCTCATGTTTCAATATGAGAAAGCAATCTACTCTTTTTCCCCTCCATGCAACCCTCCAACATGTCTGAAATTGTCAGTACCAGACACTCGTTGTGCATACTTGGCACTCCATACCTACCTTTGATGGGAAACTACAACCAGTTAAGTGGTAGCTCCGAAGACATACATGCTTCAGTAATAAAAAACAATGATAATTAAAATAATGCAAGGGAAGGAAAGTAACCTGAAAAGAAACAAAACTCCTGATATATCAAAGCAAAAAAACAAATAGACAAACCTTAATGTCTCAAAAATGGTAGACAGTAATAAAGCATATGAAAGGCAGAAAAAGACAACACAAACTAAGAAGCAAAATGAAGAGATAGAAATGGTATATGAGGAAAAACAAAAAAATGGAATTATTCAATAAAGACTTCAAAACACTAGGTCTAAATTTCATCAAAGAGAAAAAGAAAATGTGGAGAAAAAGCTAGAAGAATTCAGGAAAACAGCACAGGAACAGAACAACAAATTTGATAAAGATATGGACTGTTTAAAACAGCAACTAGATATTACAAGGCTTAATAATAAAATAATAGAAATAAACCACTCTGTGGAAGAATCCAACAGTAGAATAAAAATAATAAAAGACAGAATTAATAAAATACAAGATAAACCTTCAAGATTATTCAGTCTGAGGAACAAGCAGAAAAAAGGAATGAAGAAAACAAACCCTAAGGTTTATGCAAGACACCATGAAGAAGAGCAATATATAAAAATAGAAATTATAGAAGAAAAACATACAGAAAGGCTTGTTAAAGAAATAGTGTAAGAGAACTTCCTATATATCTTGAAAGACAAAAAAATTTCATCTAAGAAGTCCAGCAAGCTACCATGTAGGACAGATCTCCCAAAGAAACACACCAAGACATATCATAATAAAATTATATCAGAATCAAAAACAAAAAATTCAGAACAGCAGGAGAAAGTGAAATATCACCTGCAAAGGGGCCTCAGTAAGATTAAGCACTGGTTTCTCATCAGAAACTATGAAAGCAAAAAGTTACATCAGATAACGTATATAAGATCCTGAAAGAAAAGTACTGCCAGCCAAGACTGATAGAGCTAGGGAAAACACCGTGGTTTCCAACTGACAACAACATCAAAAAAAAAGGTGAAAAAATAGTAAAGACATGGAATTTCCACATGTTGAGGAAGCTAGGTGGTTTCAAGATGTAACAGCTTGCTTTAAATGTTACTATTTTAAATGCAAACTTCATGGTAACCACAATGGAAATTATTAAATTTGTGACCAAAATGAGGAAGGAAGACAAAAAGACCCAATAATCACAAAACCAAGAATAATCAATATTTATATAAAAAGGTCTCAGCACATACAAGCAGAACACAGAATCCATTAGCATCACCAAAAAACCATAATAAAACGGCTGAGTAAATTCTTCCTTACTGATAATCACATTGAATGGAAATGGTTAAATGTTCTAGTCAAGAGACAGAGAACGGCAGAGTAGACAAAGAAATATGACCCATCCATATGTTGCCCAACAGAGACACTTTAGGTACAAAGGCGGAAGTAGTTTAAAAGTTAATGGATGATACTATAGATAGAATTGTGTCACCCAAAAATGTGTGTTGTAAATTCTAAACTCTATGTTTACGGTGATAATCCTATTCAAAACTTTTTTTTGTTATATTAATAAGGCAGGATTAGCGTAGGGTGTAATCTGAGTCCATTGGTCCCAACCTGCCTAGAACAATGGATAGTAAAGAACACAAAGACACAGATAAAATTTGAGCCCAAGGGACAGGGAGATGCATAAATCATCAAGCTGAGACAGGAAGAGCTAGATGTTGCCCAGTTACCATCCTGATGGGGAACACAACAGAGAGATAGTGATGAACAGGGAAAAGTGAAATGCAGAGATCAAATAAAAAATAAACAACTATATAAAACAAAACTTGATAGCGTGTCTAAGACAGGAGGGATCTCAGAAGATATGTCCCTTTTGACTCTTTGTTAGCCCGGAGCTAAAATCATTCCCTAAGGCAACTGTTCAGACAGAGGTTACACACACACACACACACACACACACACACACACACAGCCCATGCCCACTGCTGTTGAGTCAATTCTGACTAATAGAGACCCTGGGCAAAGATTAGGCTGAGATATAAGGAAACCACAGTGGCACAGTGACTAAGTACCATGGCTGCTAACCAAAAGGTTGGCAGTTCAAATCTACTATGGAAACTTTATGGGGCAGTTCTACTCTGTCCTATAGGGTCACTGTGAGTCAGAATGAACTTGGTGGCAGTGGGATTATTTTTTTGTTTTTATAAGTTGTAAAATGTTACTGGCAAAAATGTGCTTCTGTTCAGAGCTGAGATGAGAAGGCAGAAAGGGACCAGAGCTAGATGAATGAACAAGAGAAACACAGGGTGGAGAGAAGTATGAAGTCACGCTATGGGAAGAGCAGCTAAGGTCACATAACAATGGACGTATAAGTGTGTGAGAAACTGACTTGAATGGCAAAGTTTCACTTAAAGCACAATTATAAGAAAATAAAATAAAATTATAAACCATAACCAATTGGAATTTATTCCAGGAATGTCATGAATTGAATCGTGTGACCCCCAAAACTGTGTGTAGCCATTTGGCTAAGCCATGATTCCTGCTATTTGTGTGATTTTTCTACATGCTGTAAACCCTGCCTCTCTGCTGTTAATGAAGGAGGATGGGTGGCAGTTGTGATGTGCAGCAAGACTCAGTGTGCAAGATTGTATTGGGCCTTGAGGCAATCTCTTGGGATATAAAGGAAAGAGAAGCAAACAGAAGCCTCATACCACCAAGAAGCAGTGTCAGGAGCAGAACACATCCTTCGGAAAGGACCAGGGTCTCTGTGCCTTAGAGGATCCCAGTCCAGGAGAAGAGTGATGACAAGAACCTTTTTCCAGAGCCTATAGAGAAAAGGCTTTCCATGGAGTTGATGCCCTGAATTTGGACGTTTAGCCTGCTTTTCTGTGAAGAAATAAATTTTTCTTTATTTAAGCCATCTTCTTGTGGTATTTCTGTTACAGTAGCACTAGACACCTGAGATAATTGGGATAGTTTAACATTGGAAAATCAATTATTTTAATACTACATGTAAACAAAACACATGAAAGAACAACATAATCACGTTAATAGATGACAGAAAGCTATTTGCTAAAATCCAACACAGCTTTACTGATAAAAGCTCTCAGCAAAATAGAAAGCAATCTTCTCCAGTTAAGTACATATATGTAAAACCCACAGCCAACATTATTTTGAATTGAAAAAGACTGAAAATCCCTCCTTTTGAGAACTAGAATAAGGCAAGGATGCCCATTATCACCATCTTTTTTTTTGATATTGTGCTAAAAGTCCTGACCAGAGCAATAAGGCAAGAGGAAAAAAAAAAAGTTATTCTAATTGTAATGAAGGAAACCCCGGTTGCATAGTGTTTAAATGCTATAGCTGCTAACCAGAAAGTCAGCTGTTCAACTCTGCCAAGCTCTCCCTGGAAACTCTGTGGGGCAGTTCTACCCTGTCTGTAGGGTTATTGTGAGTCAGAATTGATGATAATGGGTATATCTTTTGTATTTGAAATGTAAAGGAAGTAGTAAAGCTGTGTTTATTCTCAGATGACATGATCCTATACATAGAAAATTCCAAAGACTCCACAAGAAAATGGATGGATCTAATAGAAGAATTCAGCAATGTTGCAGGGTACAAGATCAACATAAAAAACCCAGCTGGGTTTCTTTGTATCAACAGTAAGAAATCTGAAAAGGAAATCAAGGAAATAATACAGTGAAAATGTCAATACTAACTATGGTAATCAATACCCAATGCAATGTTGATCAAAATTCCAACAACATTCTTTATTGAAATGGAAAAAACTAATCACTAGCTTTATGTGGAGAGGAAAGAAGCCAAGTATAGTCACAATAACTCAGATGAAGAAGGACAATGTAGCAGACCTCACACTTTCTGATATTAAAATATACTATATGGTTACAGTATGGATTACACCTCAACATAAGGGAAACAAAAATCCTTACAACTCGACCAATAAGCGACATCATAATAAATGGAGAAAAGATTGAAGTTGTTAAGATTTTTTTTTTACTTGGATCCACAATCAATACTCAAGGAATTAGCAGTCGATAAATTGAATGACATATTGTGTTTGGAAAATCTGTTGCAAAAGATCTCTTTAAAGTGTTAAAAACAAAGATGTCAGCTTGAAGACAAAAGTGTCCCTGAAACAAATCTTGATGTTTTCAATGGCCTTATGTGCATGTGAAAGCCAGACAAGGAACCCCAAAGAAAGACGGATGTCTTTGAATTATAGTGGTAGTGAAGAGTATTGAATACACCATGGACTGCCAAAACAACAAACTGTACTTTGAAAGAAGTACAGTCAGAATGCTCCTTAGAAGCAAAAGTGTCGAGACTTTGTCTCAAATACTTTTGACATGTTGTCAGGAGAGATCTGTCCCTGGAGGAGGACATCATGTTTAATAAAGTATAGAGTCAGTGAAAAGAAGAAGTCCTTCAATGAGATGGATTGACACAGTGTCTTCAACAAAAGGCTCAAACTAAACAGTTATTTTGATGATGGCACAGGACTTTGTAGTGTTTCATTTGGTTGTACAAAGGGTTATTACAAGTCTGAAATGACTTGGCTGCACTCAGACACAATAGCATATAGCTACAGCAATCAAAATGTTCTAGTATGTCTTCAAGAATAGACACAAAATAATGAGACAGAACTAAGAGCCCCAGAATAAATGCATTCATCTATGGACATTTGATTTATTATTATTATTATTTATTTTTCCACAGTCCTAAACACAGCATAGATTAGTCTTTGCCATGAGGGAAACTAAGTGAAACAATTCACTTCTGCTTGGGAATATGTACTAACAAAATGATGTAGGCTGTGTTCCAAATGAGGCCATTTATTTTACTTTTCCTGTTCTGGGTTTATTTTCATTAGATTCTGGAGACAACTAGGTGGTAGTAGAAGGGGAGCAGGGTGGTAGTGTTTCAGGACCTGATGTGCCTTTGTTTGTTGCAAGGTGGAGAAGTGACTGGAGATGAGCTTGTTATTGGAATAATATCACTAGTGGTTGTGGGAGAGTTCATTCAGTTTCCAGTTCCTGACTTTTTCAAGGGCTGGTGGAGATGGGAGATTCTTTCTCTGGTACCAACAGGTAAACATGCTCAGGTGCTGGTGAACCAACCTGCCCTGTAGGGACTTGCATCTACACAGTGTTTTCTGAGTGGGGCGTGCTCTTACTGTTTGTTGTATGGCAGAGGTCAGGCTCTACATTTTAAGAAAGATCTCTAGTTTAGTTGCAGTGTGAGTGGCCATTGGGCTGATTCCTTCTGTCTGCAGTGTTGGGACCCAGCTGGCCATCTCCAATTTGGGGCTGTTGGGGCATTAGGTAGAGCTGGAAGCTCTGAGGATGTGTGGGCTGACTATGGATGTCACTTCCAGCATCACTGATAGGGTCCATGTTTCAGGACTCCAGTTTTGTTTTTTTTTAATTTGTCAAATTTATTCTCAAGTTTTTTTTTAAAATTGTGACTGAGAGAAAGAGTACAATATAGTTTAATTTCACATGCCACCTATGTATAGCTGCTACTGCTCTCCTTTCCTGGTGACAGCACACTCCTCCTTTCTGTCCTATACATGTCATATCCCCTTAACAATCTCCTGTCTCCTCTTCTCCACCCTCTCCACTCCCCTGAAGTAATAGGACAATATGGACATCTGACTTTTGATGATGGGTCAAAGTCCATTCAGTGGGGAAGAAATAGTCTTTTTAACAAATGGTGACAGCAAAACGAGATGTTCATTTGCAGAAAAAATGAAAAAGTATCTACACCTTACATCATATACAAAAATTAACTCAAAATTGATCAAAAGCCTAAATGTAAACTCCAACATTGTAAAGCTCTTAGAAGAAAACATAGGAACAAAATATGAGGCATAAGTTTTTTTTAGAATATCAAACACTACTACAAATGAACGAATGAATAGCAGATGACAAATTCAGTAACCGGGATCTCATAAAAAATATGCTTATCAAAATACTTTATCAAAAGAATTAAAAGAGATTCTGTTACAAGATGGCAGAGTAAACAGATGTCTCCTCATTTCCGTCTGAGAACTAAGGCCTGGATGATATTTTTTATGGAGCATTGAATATCCAGGGAGCCTTAGGACCTAACATATTTGATTGGGCAACAGTATCAGACTGATCTTCTCCTCTCAAAAACAATCCAGCGACTAACTGTCTGACCGCTACTTCTGTTGCTTCATTGTAACAGAGAACTGAAGCTTTGGGAAATGGCCGGTAATGGTAACATACGTTCATTATAAGCTGGCAGGTGAAATCTGCTGTTCCCCACTGCCTGTTTAGGCCAGCCTGTTGGACAGCTTCCAGATCCCAATTCAGTACTTGGGCAGCTCTCTGCATAGAAGTGCAGTTTACTTTTAAAGCTGAGATGCTTATATTTCTCCCTGAAAATTTCTCTATTGAAAAACCTCTTTTTTTCACTCACATTGTAAGATTGAATTACAGCCCCCAGTTTCTCCATAAACAGAGCAGCTTCTTTGCTACCCAATAAGCAGAGTCTTCCACCTCAGACAAATCGCTAGAGTAATAGAGACAACTGATGACCAACAATTCTTTTAAATCCATTATCAGAGAAATCAAATAGTGTCTAGATGGCACACAGGCAGCAGACCGTAATTAATCATTTAAAGAAACAGCCTTCAAATGCTCCAGAAAATTCCCTAAAGATTCGAAAAAATTTCTCAAATGAAGAAGCATTTCTGAATCTAACAGAGGTTAAATACAAAAGAATTATATATAAAACCCTCCTACAGAGTAAACAAAATGAAATAGAACAAAATGAAAAATTTGGTTAACTATTTGAAATGTTAGAACATCAACGATCTGAAATACATCAGATTAATAACAAAATTACAGAATTGGATAATTCTATCCAAAGCCAAAAGAGTAGGATTGAACAGATGGAAGTTAGAATCAGTGACCTAGAAGACAAAGTAACTAACGCCAGCATTTATGAGGTAAAATCAGAGAAAAGAAATAAGAGAAATGAAGAAACATTAAGAAACATGTGGGACTCCATGAAGAGAAATAATTTACGTTTAATTGGAGTTCCTGAACAAGGGAGGATTAATGACAACATAGAGAGTATTACTGTAGAGATGCTGACAGAAAACCTTCCTGAGATTATGAGCAAAGAGAACATAGGTATCCGAGATGTTTATTGAACACTGCAAAATTAGATCCAAAAAGAAAGACATGAAGGTATATTATAATTAAGTTTAATAAGCTAAAACACAGAGATGCTTCTGAAGACAGCAAGGCTCAAATCCAAATGGACATTCCGAGGGAAAGCCTGTAGACTTTCATCTGACTTTTCTGCCGAAACCATGCTGGCTGGAAAACAATGGGCAGACACATTCAAAGTGCTGAATGAGAAAAACTTCTGTCGTAGAATTATTTATCCTGCAAAATTGTCTATCAAATATAATGATGAAACTAAGACTTTTGAAAATAAAGAGAAATTTAAAGACTTCATAAAAACTAAACCCAAATCTCATGAAATACTGAAAGAAGCTCTTCCCTAAAGGTATGTTTTAGGTGATACTTTAAGGCACTTCATACAAATTTCTAATCAGTTACGGATGGCATAAATCTTCACCAAACCAAGCCAAAAGCTACAGTATTACAATAGGGGAATCCATGATCATATCATGACAACTATAATACCATCACATTAAAAGAGGGATGCACTATAACACTTACAGCTGTTAAGAGGGATTATGTATGTGGTCATAAAACTGATTAACAATATATCATTTGAAATTAAAAAACACAGTACAGGAGTGTCAACAAATATAAAATCAAAACTCATACTATCCGTAAAGAAGAATGTCCCAGAACAGATTAATAAGAACAACAGAGAAATCATCAACATGAAAATAAACATATCACAGTGACATCACTAAACATATATCTATCAATAATCACATTGAATGTAAATAGACTGAGTGCTCCAGTAAGGAGACAGCAAGTGATATTGTGGATCAAAAGACATGACTCATCTATATGTTGCTTACAAGAAACACATCTTAGACTTAAAGATAAGAACAGGTTGAGAATTAAAGTTTGGAATAATATATATCAAGCTAATAATGCACAAAAAAGAGCAGGCGTGGCAATATTAATCTCAGATAAAATAGATTTTAATGTAAAATCCACTATTGTAGACAAGACTGGTCACTATTTATTGCTGAAAGGTTCAATACTCAAGCAAGACTTAACAACATTAAATATTGATGCACCTAATACCAAAGCACCTTAATACATAGAACAAATACTGACAACATTGAAAAATGAGATTGATCATTCCACAGTAATAGTTGGGGACTTTAACACTCCCCATTCAGTTAAGGATAGATCATCCAGAAAAAAGCTCAGTAAAGATACAGAAGATCTTATTACAACAATCAACCAACTTGACCTTATCGACATATACAGGTCTTTTCATCCATCAGCAGATAAATACAGCTTCTTGTCTGTTTTAGTTAGCTAGGGCTGCTCTAACAGAAATACCACAGAGTGGATGGCTTTAACAAAGGAAGATTTATTCTTACACTGTCCGCTAGGCTGCAAGTCCATATTCAGGGTGTCCACTCCAGGGGAAGGCTTTCCCCTTGTCAGTTCTGGAGGAAAGTCCAGTATTGCATCATTCTTTGTCCAGGGAGCACCTTGGCACAGGAACCTCAGGTCTGAAGGATGCGCTCTTCTCCTGGTGCTGCTTTCTTGATGGTAAGAGGTTCCCAATTCTTTACCTGCTTCTCTGTCCTTTTATCTCTCATAAGATGAAAGGATTAAGGATGGGACAAGCCATACTCCAGGGAAACTCCCTTTACAGTGGAACAGGGAGGTAATCCTATGAAGGGATTTACAGTCCCACCCTAATCTTTAACATACAGCACAGGAAAACCTCAAAATGGAGGACAGTAACAAGATACTGGGAATCATGGCCCAGCCACATGGCTGCACATATTTTTGGGGGGACACAATTCAATCCACGACATTCTCCAAAGCACATGGAACATTCTCCATAATAGACCATATGTTATGTCATAAAACAATTCTCCATAAAATCCAAAACATTGATTTGTTGCAAAGTGCCTTCTTGGACCACAGAGCTACAAAAGTTGAAATCAATAACAGGAAATTCATAGGTAAAAATTCTGACTTGTGGAAACTGAACAACACTTTACTCATAAAGCTTTGGTTTATAGAAGAAATTCAGGACACATTAAAGAAATCTATGGATTCAAATAGAGTGAAAACACATTCTACCAGAATTTATGAAATAAAGCAAAAACAATGCTTAGAGGTCAGTTCATCTCTATAAATGCACACTTCCAGAAAGAAGAAAGAGCACAAATTAAAGAATTAACCTCACAACTTGAACAAGTAGAAAGAGAGCAACAAAGAAACCCCTCAGGCACCAAAAGAAAACAGATTATAAAGATTAGAGCAGAACTAAATGAGTTAGAGAATAGTAAAACAATTAAAAAAATATCCTTATCTAGTTCTCATTCTCAAGGGGGAATTCTTGCAGTCTGTCTCCATTCAGGGTGATATAGACGGTTGGCTTTTTGCAGATGCTCCTTATTGTGTTAAGGAATTTCACCTCTCTTCATATCTTGCTGAGAGTTTTTAGCACAAATGGGTGTTGGACTTTGTAAAATGTCTTTTCTGCATTAATTGACAGAATCAGTTGAGTCTCACCCTTTCTGCTATTTATGTGGTTGAGCACATTAATTGTTTTTCTGATGCTGAATCATCCTTGCATCCCTGGTATAAATCCAACTTAGTGATACAGAATTATTTTTTTGTTATGTTGTTGAATTCTATTTAGCTAGTATTTTGTTGAAGATTTTTGCATCTAGGTTCATGAGTGATATTGGCCTGTAATTTTTTATTTTTTGTAATCTTTTTTTTTTTTTTTGGCTTTGGTATCAGGGTTATGCTGGCTTCTTAGATTGAATATAGGAGGATTCCATCTATTTCTATGTTGTGAAATAGCCTCAGTAGTATTAGAGTTAACTCTTCTCTACAAGTTTTGTAGACTTCTCTGGTGAAGCCAATCAGGGTCAGTACTTTTTTTGGTTGATAGTGTTTGATGACATTTTCAATCACTTCCTTTGTGATAGGTTTATTAAGTTGTTCTACTTCTCCCTGTGATAATTCCAGTAAGTGATATGAATCTAGAAATTTGTCCATTTCCTCTAGGCTTTCAAATCTCTTAGAGTACAGTCTTTCTATAGTATTCTGTTATGATACCAAAGAATATCAGTTATGATATTCTTGTGCTTTCAGTTGGGTCTGTTGTGACATCTCTCATCTCATTTCTTATTCAGGTTATTTGTTTCCTCTCCTGGTTCTTTTTATAAGTATAGCCAATGATCCATCAATTCTTTTGAACTTTTCAAAGAACCAGCTTTTCATTTTTTAAAAAATTTTTTCAGTTGTTCTTCTATTCTGTAGTTCATTTAGTTCTTTTCTAATGTTTATTAGCTGTTTTCTCCTGGTGCCTGAGGGGTTTCTTTGTTGCTCTCTTTCTACTTGTTCAAGCTGCAGGGTTTATTCTTTGGTTTGGGCCCTTTATTCTTTCTGGATGTGTGCACTTATAGAGATAAATTGACCTGTGAGCACTGTTTTTTCTCTATCCCATAGGCTCTGGGAAGATGTGTTTTCACTCTTATTTGATTCTGTAAATTTCTTTATTTCATCCTTGATTTCTACGATAACCCATGAATTTTTCAGCAAGATGTTGTTCAGTTTTCATGAAGTCAAATTCTGCCTATGCTTTTTCTGCTATTAATTTCAAATTTTATGGCTTTATGATCTGAGAAGATGCTTTGCAATAATTCAATGTTTTGGAATTTGTTGAGACTTGCTTTATATCCTAACACATGTTGTATTGTGGAAAATGTTTCATGTGCTTTGGAAAAGGAGGTGTACTTGTGTGTTCATGGGTTAAAAGTTCTGTATATGTTGATAAAGTCTAGTTGGTTAATTGTCACAATAAGATCTATTACCCTTACTGAGCTTTTTTTCTGGATGATCTGTCCATTATTGAAAGTGCAGTGTTGAAGTATCCAACTATTATTGTGGAATGATTTATCTCATTTCTCAGTCTTGTCAGTGTTTGATATATTTAGAAGCTCTGATATTGGGTGCATGTGTATTTAATGTTGTTATGTCCTGCTTGTGTATTGAACCTTTTAGCAATAGTAACCATCCTTGTCCAAGATGGTGGATTTTACATTAAAGTCTATTTTACCTGGGATTAATATTCCCACACTTGCTCTTCTTTGTATGTTGTTAGTTTGGTATTTATTATTCCATCCTTTACTTTTCAGTTTTCTTGTATCTTTGAGTCTAAGGAGTGTTTCTTGCAAGCAATGTATGGATGGCTCATGTCTTTTGATCTAAGATGTCACTCTCCATTTACTGGAGAATTTAATCAGTTTACATGCAATGTAATTATTGATAGGTAAGTGTTTAGTGCTATCATTTCAATGTATTATTTTTGTTTTGTTGATGTTTGCTGTGTTCCTCTTCATATTCTGTTCTGGATCATTCTTCTATATGGATTGACTTTTCATCTTTTTCATCGTTGGTTTTGTGTTTGCTGAGACTCCTGTATTATATTTCTTGTTTTTGATATGTTGCATACTTATTTTTCTCTGCTGCTACCTCTATGATCCACCTTACTATCCTAAGTTTAAACCAAACTTTAACTTCTGCATATCTTTTTAATTTCCTCTCCCTCAGAAAGGGTTATAGCTAGTGTAATATATCTGTCTTTTAGTGTGATGATGTCAATAGTTTTTGTGTTGTGATCACTGATTCTCTTCATTTAATATTGTAGCTTTGATTAAGTTTTGGGACATCCCTAGCTGAGTAGGATTCTGCATCTTGTGTCCTGCATTGCCTCCTTAAGTATACACTTGATGTTTTTGTTTTTCTAAGCAAAGATCTTCTTTCAGTATTTCTTGTAGGTTTGGCTTTTTTTTTTTTTTGCAAAGTCTCTAAGCATCTGTTTATCTGCAAATCTCTTAAATTCATTGTCATATTTGAGAGACAATTTTCGGAGTATATAATACTTGGTTGGAATTTTTTCTCCTTCAAGTCTTTAAATGTGTCATCCCACTGCATTCTTGCCAATATCATTTCTGTCGAGAAGTTAGGTGAAAGCCTACAGGGTTTCCCTCTGTATGGTAGCTTTGCTTTAAGCCCCATTGCCTTTTTAGAGCCTTCCTTTATGTTTTGTGTTTCATTTTATTAAGCTTGAGTATCATATGAGTTGGTGTTTTTCTCTTGGGGCCTAGTTTTTGTGGCATTTGATATGCACCTTGGGTATCTATGTTCTCTTTCATAATTTCAGGGAATCTTTCTGTCAGCAACTCTACAACAATACTCTGTATTTTGACCTGTCTCTCCCTCTTCAGCAATTCCATTTATTCATAGATTATTCCTCTTAAGAGAGTCTCACAAGATTCTTAATCCTTCTTTATTTTTCTTATTTCTTTTCTCTGATTTCTCCTCATAAATGCTGGTGTCAGTTGCTCTATCCTCAAGCTCACTAACTCTGGTTACTTCTTCCTCAATTCTGCTCATTGGCTTTGGATTGAATTGTCTAATTCTGTAATTGTGTTATTGATTTGCTGGATTTGGGATCATTGTTATTCCATCAGTTCAAATAGTTTACTTAATTTTTCATTTTGTTCTACTGCATTTTTGTTTAATCTCTAGGATGGTTCTATACGTAATTTTCTTGTACTCAACGTCCACCAGCTTTAGACAGCTCCTTCATCTGGGAATTCTTTTTGATTTTTTTGTGTGCTTTCTAGAGCCACAGTGGACTGCTTCTTTGAATGGTTATTAAGCTATTGATTGTCTTCACACTGTTCTAGAAGCTGATCAATTTCTCTAGTGTTACTTTAACAGGAGCTGAAGAGTGTTTCTAAGAGGGGAGTTGGTCACCAGCTGTCTCTGAGTACTCTAGTGACTGGCCCCAGGTAGCCTCTCTGAGGTGGAAGGCTCTGCCTCCTGGCTGGAAGAGACAGCACTCTAATTTTGGAGTCACTGCAGGGGGTGGGGGTGAGGCATTAGCAGATGCTGTGATGTGGATAAGTGAAGGGTGGAGCAGATGCTGCTGGGCTACTCAGCAGTCAGTTCTGCAGGCAGTCTTACTCTAGGTAAGTACTTTACTGTTAAGCAAGAGGCTGTCCAACAGCTGCCAAAATCAGTCAGGCCCTCAACTGTGGCAGGCACAGTAAAAGCACCTTATAGACCATCCCCAGATGCTACGATGTGGTTCAAAGAAGAGAGCGGTTAGGGCCTTTCTGTCATCTTCTGCCAGGCCCCACCCATAACTCTAGGTACCACCATCTTAAACACAGCTTCTCTGCTGAAGAAGTACTTTCCAAACAGGAGCTGCTGCTCAGTGTGAGAATTAGCCCCAACCAAGAACTCACGCAGGTGACCCCACCTCCAAGCTGACCTAGATGGTATTTCCCCCAAGCTGTCTTTCCTGCTGTAAAATAGTAGAGTCTGTGGTGCAGCTCAGAAAAAAAGAGAGTGAAGGTGCAGTGGTGCCCTCAGTCAGCAGCTGGTTCTCAATAGGCAGCCATCCCAAGGGCAGCCTCTCTGCTGTGTTATGCACTGTTTACTTAAGCACTACAGTTTAGCATATTAGCTAGTTCATGCCTAGATCCCTCCTGCTGGATAACAAAAAAGGCATCAGTACATGCAGTTGTCCCAAACGATAAGTCAGTAGAAGCAAGACTGAGTGTGCCCCTCCCTTGTCTTAGAGAGAGGTAGTTACCCCCTTACTAGTGCCTGTTCCAATCTGAAAACCCTATGCCAGATCATAGGGCTCCCAGATGTCCCTGCTGCTCTGTTTAATTACCATTCCAGGCCTTAGTTCTCACAGGGAATTGAGGAAATGTGTCTAGTCCACCATCTTGCATCTGTCCCCTCCAGACTATAATTTTTATGGAAGCACACTACCACATCTTTCTTCTGTAGAGCGGCTGGTGGCTTCTCCTCATTGACTTTTTGGTTATCAGCTGGGAGTTTTAACAACTGTACCACCAGGACTTCTCAGGCAGGTTCTAGTGCAAAGTTAGCACTTAACAAATAGAAACTGTGAATATGAATAGTAGGAGCATTTACAAAAGTAGAAATAAATATATATATATTATAGTGTTGTATAGAAGCCTTAAACACATTTTTGCTGTGTTGCAAATTATCCATTATTTTAAAACCAAATTGTCACATAAACAGATAATTGCTAAAATTTCTTCTTTCTTGATTTGTTCAAATTCCACAAAATGATTTAAATGCTTATTATAATAAAAAAGAACATACTGTGATTAGCCAGTTTAACAATGCTGAATGAGACAGAAATCAACATGTAAAACCAGATTATATATATAGCCAGCGAGTTGATTCTGTCTCATAGTGACCCTACTGGAGAAGTAGATTTGCTGAACACAGTTTTCAAAACTGCAAATCTTTATGGAAGATGACTACAATATCTTTGTCCCTTGGAGTGATTCTGGGTTAGAATCTGGCCATGTGTGCTAGTTGTGTTGATGAGACAGGACTCATTCTGAAAAATTGTATTGTACCTTGTGGAAATCTTTTGGGATATAAAGGAATGGGAAGCAGGCAGAAAGTTTGAGACCTCATACCACCAAGCAGCAGTGCAAGGAGCACACAATGTTCTTTGGAAACTATCCAGGATTCCTGACCCTCGGAAGTTCCTAGCCCAGCAGCACACGGATGACAATGACTATCTACCAGAGCCAATAGATATAGCCTTCCCCTGGAGCTAGTGCCCTGAATTTGGACTTGTAGCTGACTAGACTGTGGCCAGATAAAATTTCACTTTGTTTAAGCCATCTACTTTTGTTATAACAACACTAGATGATGAAAATAGCAGGAAAATAATTTCTATAAAAGTCAATGTTGTGATTGCTATGGGACATAGCGAAGTTCTCATTTATCACTATTCCCTAATGTAAATCATATAGATGTATGCTTTGTGATCCTTTAGTGGGCTATACTTTTCATGTGCACTTTTCTGCATGCATGCTGTATTTACAATTAGAAGTCTTAAGGGAATAAAAAACCATCTGTAGATAATACATGCAATGAGGTCATACAGAAACTATAATAATTTAGAGTAGATTTTTTTCTATTTCTGTACTTTCAAATGCATATAGATTATCACCACTTAAGAAAAATAGAACAATATACAAGAAGGTAGTCAGATGCTTTCTGTGATCCTTCTAACAACAAAGCCACAATAACAAAATAATCAATTTCATATGAGATGCTAGGAGTTCTGAACATCAAATGGAAACTTGAGGAATATTAAAGAGTAACAGGGAAGAAAGAATAGGTCCAGAAGTACCTAAGACTGTCGAGACCTGACCCAGTGGGAATCTGCTGCAGACGGCATGGCAAGAAGAGCAGTGGTAATCAGAAGGCATCCTCCTCAGTGGAAGAGAATGACCCACAGAGAGCCAAATCATGCCTCCAGAACCAGTGAAAACTGACAAACTGACTTTTGATCATCAAAACTAAGTGGCTTGCACCTCACTTACCACACACGGATGGCAAAATTTTCCTTTGAGTTTGACTTCTCTCTCTTTTCCCAAGCACTTCATGCTCCTTTCTCTGTACTACACTGGGCTCTATAGACTTACGCATTCCTGGGCTGAAAGTAGGATGCCTTATATGCACTTTAAGCCATTCTCCAAGACTAGGAGAGGGAACAACTTAACAAACAGGGCAAAGGGGAGAAAACCCTGCTGACTGCCCTCAGTGGAGAACTCAGGGCAGAAGCAGTACCTTTACTAGATCCAGACATAAAGAAATATCTTGTTCTCACAGACACTCAAGAACAGCTATGAGATCTTCACCTTCTTCAGTGCAAGCAACCAGATAGCTGTACCTACAACCATAACCCCTGTCAATCTAGGACTACGGGGAAACTATGAATCACTTACTTGGTGACTGACAAACTGTACACTGGAATCAAAACCATAAATGGACTCGTGGTCTCTCAGAGTTAGTCCAGAACTAAAACCATACAAGAAAAGTAAATGGACTCTCGGAGCTCTCCTAGAAGAGCTCTAACTACCTGGTGACAGGATAATAAAGTTCACAGGTGTCGGGAACCAAATTAGCACTCACAACCAGGCTGTTTCTACATTTCAAAACAAAATAAGAAGCTAGAAAACAGTAAACAAACACAAAATAAATGAATATAACAACTTACTAATGGCTCAGAGACAACAATCAGTATCAAATCACTCAGAAAGGCAGATCACAATGGCTCAGAAATCTCCCAAAACAAAGAATCAAGAAATTTTACAGATGCAGAAAACTTCCAGGAATTATGAGGTAGAATATAAAAGATTAATATTTAGGACTCTCGAAGAGATCAAGAAGGAGATGACACACAATGCAGTAGAGCATGACACCTTGAGCAGGCTGCAAGAAAGCATATAGAAACAGAAAGTAGAAATTCAGACGATTGATAATAAAAGTATAGAATTAGGCAACTAAATAGAAAGTCAAAGAAGCAGAATCGAGGCAATGGTAGGCCAAATTAGTGAGAGTAAAGAATTATCTAACAGAAACATATTTGAGGAAAAAACAGATAAAAGAATTTAAAAAAAAATGAAGAATCGCTAAGAACCATCTGGAATTTTTAAAGAGAAGTAATCTACGGGTCATTGTAGTACCAGAACAAGGGGGTATCAGAAAATAGAGAATGAATTGTTGAATGTAATTGACAGAAAACTTTCATGACATCATTAAAGATGCTCATCCAATTTCACACAAAGTAGAGCCCCCCCAAAAGACACCAAAGCATGTTGTAATTAAACTTTCCAAAAGTAAAGATACAGAGACAATTTTAAAAGTGGCTAGGGATAAATGACACATAATCTAAAAATGACAGTCAATAAGGTTAAGCTCAGACCACTCAGCAGACACCATCCAAGCAAGAAGGCAGTAAGATAACATATACAAACTCTTGAAAGAAAAAAAAAAAGCCAGGCAAGGATGATACATCCAGCAAAACTGTCTCTCAAATATAATGGTGAAATTAGGATATTTCCAGATTAACAGAAATTTAGGGAATTTGCAAAAGCCAAACCAAAATTATAAGAAATACTAAAGGAAATCCTTTGGTTAGAAAATCAGTAATGTCAGATAACAAATCAAGAAAAGATCACAGAGTACAGCAAACAGCTATCAACCCAGATAGGGAAGCTACACAAATAAACCAAAGGCAAATCACTGAAAAAAGAGGAACAGAAAGGTCATTACACAAAAGACGACGTTATAACAAAATAAACTGACTTAAAAAAAGATAGTTTTAAATCTTTCATATGGAGAGTAAGTGAAGACAATACAAAGAAACAAAAGACTGGTTTAAATTTAGAAAAATAGAGGTAAATGTTAAGGTGACTACAAAGAAAATTAAAAATGTTTCATGTCAAAAAGAAAAAAAAAAAAGAAAAACCTGTCATTTCAAGAAATGCAAAACTAACAACAATGAAAGGAATGAAAACATGTAAATACAAATGACACAACACAGAAAAGTAAGTGAACTAATAAAATGGTCAACAATACACTAAAAGAGACATCAAAATGACAGCAATAAACTCATGCCTATTAATAATTACACTGAATATAAACAGATTAAACCCACCCATAAGTAGATGGAGAATGGCATATTGGATAAAAAAAAGAAAAAACAGGATCCATTTATATCCTATCTGGAGAAAACACACCATAGACTTAAGGACACAAACAACCTATTAACCAAAGAACAGAAAAAAAATATATAAAGCAAATGACATTAAAAAAAATAATAAGCAGAAGTGGAGTATTAGAAATAAAATAGACTTTAAACTCTGCCACATTGGATAAGGATGACCATTACATAATGGTTAAAGAGTCAGTACTCCAGGAGGACCACTACTTGTCTGTTAGTTTGTAATACAGTGGGGGCTTGCATGTTGCTGTGATGCTGGAAGCTATAACACCAGTATTCAGATAATACCAGGGTTCACCATGGCAAACAGGTTTCATCTGAGCTTCCAGACTAGGACAGACTAGGAAGAAAGACACAATAGTCTGCATCTGAAAACAATTAATCAGTGAATCTCTTATGAAAAGCAGCAGAACACTGCCAAATATAGTGCAGGAAAATGAGCCCCCAGGTTGGAAGGCACTCAAAAGATGACTGGGTAGGAGCTGCCTCCCTAAAATAGAATTCAACTAATAACATGGATGGAGTCAATGTTTTAGGACTTCCATTTGCTTATGAAGCATGACTCAAAATGAGAAGAAACAGCTGCAAATATCCATTCATAATCAGATCCTGAACTACATAAAGTATGACTCCAGGAAAATTGGAAATTATCAAAAATGAAATGGAACACATAAATGACGTTATCCTAGGCATTACTGAGATGAAATTAAGTGGTACTGGTACTTTTGAATTGAACAATCATATGTTCTACTATGCAAGAAATGACAACTTGAAGAGGCGTGATGCTTCATTCATCATCAACAAGAACATTTAAAGATCTGAAGTACAATGTTGTCAGTGATAGAATAGTACCAATATGCTTACAGGGAAGGCCAGTTAATATGACTATTATTCAAATTTACACACCAACCATTAAGGCCCCAAATGAAAAAATTAAAGACTTTTACCAGTTCATTCAGTCTGAAATCGATCAAACATGCAGTCAGAATGCATTGATAATTACTAATGATTGGAATACAAAAATGGGAAACAAGGGAGAAGGATTGGCAGTTGGAAAAATATGGCCTTAGTAACAGAAATAATGTCAGAGATCACATGATAGAATTTTGCAAGACCAAAGACTTCTTTACTGCAAATACATTTTCCACAATCATAAATGGTGACTTATACACATGGAACTCATCAGATGGAATACACAAGAATCAAATTTACTACATCTGTGGAAAGAGACAATGGAAAACCTCAAAATCATCAGTCAAAACAAGACCAGGTGCTGACTGCTGACTACTAATTTCCCATATGCAAATTGAAATTGAAACTGAAAAAGCTAGTCATCTATGAAACCCAAAGTACAACCTTCAGTATATCCCACCTGAGTTTAGAGACAGTCTCGAAAATAATTTGATGCATTGACACATTGAACATGTATACATACATGGATACATGAACATATATACATTTATGAGTCGGATCCGACTCGATGGCACTTGGCTTTGGCATTGAACACTAATGACCGAAGACCAGAAGAGTTTTGAATGACACTGAGGGCATCATATATGAAGAAAGTAAGATGTCATTAAACAGGCAGGAAAGAAAAGACCAAACCAGAGGTCAGAAGAGACTTTGAAACTTGCTCTTGAATGTCACAGCTAAGGCAAAAGGAAGGAATGGCAAAGTCAAAGAACTAAATAGAACATTTCAAAGAGCTGCTGGAGAAACAAAGTGTTATCACGACATGTGTGAAGAGGTACAGATAGAAAACAGAAATGGAAGAACATGTGCCTCATTTCTCAAGCTGAAAGAACTAAAGAAAAACTTCAGTTGCAATAGTAAAGGATTCTACAGGGAAAATATTAAGTGATGCAGGAATCATCAAAACAGGATGGAAGAAATACATGGAATCATTATGTATGTATATAAAAAATTGATCAATGTGCAAACATTTCAAGAGGTAGCATATGATTAGGAACTGATAATACTGAAGGAAGAAGCCAAAGATGCATTGAAGGCATTATTGAAAAACAAGGCTCCAGCAATTAATGGAATATCAATTGAGATGTTTCAACAAACAGATGCAGCACTAAAATACTTTACTACTCTCTGCTAATCCGGAGAACAGCTACCGGGCTGACTGACTGGAAGAAATCTGTATTTTTGACTATTCCCAAGAAAGGTGATCCAACTGAATGCAGAAGTTATAGAACAATATCATTAATATCACACATGAGTAACATTTTGCTAAAGATCATTCAAAAGCAACCGCAATATTATAATGACAAAAAACTGCAAGAAATTCAAGCCAGATTCAGAAGAGAACATGGAACCAGACGTAACATTGATCATGCCATCTTGTGGGGAAAGCAGAGAAGATGAGAAAAAATGTTTACCTGTGTTTCCTTGACTATGCAAAGGCATTCCACTGTGTAAAGCAAAGCAAAATACAGATAACACCGAGGAAAATGGGAACTCTAGAACATTTAATTGTGCTTGTAAGGAATCTGTACGTGGATCAAGAGGCAGTCATTCAAACAGAACAATGGGAAACTGCATATTTTAAAGCGAAGAAAGGAGGAAAGGGGTGCATCAGTTGTTTTTTTTTTTTTTTCCTTCCATCACACCTGTTCAACCTGTATGGTGAGCAAACCATACAAGAACTGCAATGCTAATTGCATGGACTAAATAGAAAGAAGAATAAGGCATCAGGATTGGAGGAAGATTCATTAACAACCCATGTTATGCGAATGACACAATCTTGTTTGCTGAAAGTGGAGAGGATTTGAAACACTTACTGGTGAAGACCAAGGACCACAAAGCCTTTAGTATGAATTGCACCTCAACATGAAGGGGAAAAACAACAATAATAATAACAACAACAACAAAAAAAAAACTGGACCAGTAAGAAAATCATGATAAACAGAGAAAATACTGAGTTTGTCATGGATTTCATTGTACTTGTTTCCATAATCAACACCCTTGTGAGCAGGAGTCAATAAATCCAGACTCATTACCTTGGGAAAATCTGCTGCAAAAAACCCCTTTAAAGTGCAGAAAAGTAAAGATGTTACCACGAATACTAAGGTCCACCTGACCCAAGCTACAGAATTTTATAACACTTTACCTCATGTGGATGAAAAAGCTGGACAATGAATAAGGAAGACAGAAGAACTGATGACTTAGGATTGTGGTGTTGGAAAAGAATGCTGAATATATCATCAACTGCTCCTTGGAAACAAGGATTGCTAGACCACATGTTATATATTTTTGGCATGTTGTCAGGAAGGATCAATACCTGTAGAAGGATGTTATGCTTGCTAAAGTAGAGGGTCTGCAAAAAAGAAGAAGGCCCTCAACAACATGGTTGACACAGTGGCTACAACGGTAGGTTTAAACATAAATACAATTGTAGGTATTACACAGGACCAGAGAGTGTTTCGTTCTGCTGTGCATAGGTTTGCTGTCATGATGGCACCTAAGAACAGCACTCCAGGAGGAGATAACCATATTACATATTTATATACCCAATAAAAAGTTCCAGATGACATAAAACAAATCATAACTGCACTGAAAGGAGAAATAAAGAGCTCCACAGTAATAGCAGGAGACTTCCACACACCACTTTCAGTGAAGCAGAGCACATCCAAATAGAAGCATAATGAAGACATGAAAGATCTAAATGCCACAATCAACCAAGTCGACCTTGTAGATATATACAGAAAATGCCACCCAACAGCAGTCAAGTATATTTTGTTTTCCTGTAACAAGGAACAGTCTTCAGAATAGACCACCCATTAGGCCATAAAGCAAAGCATTAACAAATTTGAAATTATTGAAATATTACATAGCATCTTTTAAGACCATAAAGCCATAAAAGTAGGAATCAACATTAGAAAAAGGAAAAAAATAATCAAACACATGAAATCTGAATAATACCTTGCTGAAAAAAATACCAGGTTACATAAGAACTCAAGGACAGATAAAGAAATTCGCAGAATCAAATGAGAAAGAAAGCACATTCTATCAGAGCCTTTGGAACACAGTGAAAGCAGCACTCAGATGTCAACTTATGAAGTCTAACAATTAAGTTAGAAAACTTGCTACCATGAGCGTACATTGACAGCCACTGTACAGACAATGCAGTAAGATTTCATAACCTTGGTGTAACAGGGTCTCACAGCTGTGTTTGTGTTGACATGTGGTGGTGTCTTTCTGAGTGGTGTTCATTAGTGTTGGAGCATGTCTTTGGGTCTGTTGAGAGAATGTCAGAGCTTGAATTAGAGCAACAAACAAACATTAAATTTCTTGTTAAACTTAACAAGAGTGAGAACTGAATTCAGGGACACGTTAGTCCAAGTTTATGGGGATAATGTCGTGAGGAAAATGGCAGTGTACGAATAGATCAAACACTTTTCTCAGGGGAGAGAAAGCATCATTGATGAAGAGAGGTAATGGCAGGCAGTAATGAACAGAACTGATGAAAATGTTGCAAAGACTTGTCTAATTGTGCATCAAAATCATCCACTGACTGTGAGAAGTATAGTTGACCAAGTAAACATCAGTACAGAAACAGTAAAATTTTAACTGAAAATCCTGGCATGTAAAAGGTGAGTGCAAAAATGGTCCCAAAGGAACTGACCAATGAACAAAAGCAGAAGAGAGTCAAAGTTTTCCAAGATCTTTTGGAGAGGCAAGACAATGTTTTGAGCCATATTATCACTGGTGATGAAACATAGCTGTATCAAATGACCCTGACACAAAGCATTGAAGTACACAATGGAAATCAGCCAATTCTCCATGACCAAAAAAGTTCCATCAGTCCAAATCAAGAGTCAAAACAATGTTGCTAACCTTTTTTGATATCAGAGGCATTATTCATTACGAATTTGTACTAACTGGACAGTTAACTGAGTTTACTATTTGAAAGTGCTGAAAAGGCTGCATGAAAAGTTACATGAAAATGACTTGAACTTTACACCAACAACTCATGGCTCCTGCGTCACAACAACACACCAGCTCACATAACACTGTGAGGAGTTTTAAAGCAGTAAACAAATAACTGTATTGGAATACCCTTCCTACTTACCAGAGCTGGCCCCCAGTGATTTTTTTCTTCACCTGAAGATAAAGTGAAAATATTGAAAGGAAGACATTTTGATGATATTCAGGACATCAAGGGTGATATGACTACAGCTCTGACGGCCCTTACAGAAATAAGTCCAAAATGCTTTGAAGGGGGGAGTAAGTACTGTTGTCAGCACACAGCTTCCCAAGGGGAGTATTTCAAAGGTGGCCATAGTAATAATATTCAGTAATGAAGTATGCAGCAATTTTTCTAGGATGAGTTGGTGAACTTAATTGTCAGACCTCGTATTTCAATAAATGTACACATCCTGAAAGGAAAAAAAAGGCCTAAATCCGAGTGTTAACCCAACAACTTCAACAAGTAGAAACAGAGCATCAAAAGAACCCCTCATGCACTAGCAAAAACCAAATAAAGAAACCTAGAGTAGAGCTAAAAGAATCAGAGAATAAAAAAATCTATTGTGTTAACAAGACCAAAAGCTGGTTCTTTGTAAAGACCAACTGAATTCACAAACCACTGGCCAAATTGATGAAAGAAAAACAGGAGAGAAAACATGTAACTCAAACAAGAAACAAGATGGGCAATATATTAGACTCAACTGAAATTTTAATAATCATAAAAAGATAGTATGAAAAATTATACTCTAACCAGTTTGAAGACTTGGAAAAAATGATCAAATTTCTAGAAATGTGCTATCTACCTAAACTAACCAAACAAAAGTAGAGCAACTGAATAAATTCATAACAAAGAAGAGATTGTAAAGTTAATTTTAAAAATCCCAACAAAAATAAGCCCTCTATCTAAACCCTCCCCCCCTCACCCTTCCTCCCTCTCCTCCTTTGCAGCCGTCAAAGAGTCTTTTCTTCTATACATAAGCCTGTTTTTGAGATCTTATCACAGGGGTCTCATACAATATTTGTCCTTTTGTCACTGACTACTTTCACTCAACATAATGTCTTCCAGGGATATCATACTGCTGACCTCTGGCTGGAGGAAGGAGAGTGGGTGGAGAGGAGGGGAAAGAAGACTGTAGGGAGGATGAGACACATATGGAGCCGAGAGGAATAGTGTGCTGTCACTGGGCAGGGAGAGCAGTGGAAGCTGCATATAGGTGGGCGTGTAAATTTATATGGGAATGTACATTTTCACTCAGTCATAATAAAAATAAAATACAATAAAATAAAATAAGCCCTGACATTGACAGCTTCACTGGAGAATTCTACTAGATTTTTAGAGAAGAATACACAACACTATTACTAAAGTTATTTCAAAACAAAGAATGGAATAATACCAAATTCATCCTACAAACACAGAATAACCCTGATACCAAAACCAGGTAAAGACCCACAAAAACAGAACATTAGAAATCAATGTCTCTTGTGAACTCAGGTGTAAAACTCCTCAACAAAATTCTAGCCAATTTTACAATACGTCAAAAAACAATTCACCATGACTAAGTGGGATGCATACCGGGGATGACTGAATGGTTCAGCATTAGAAAAACAATCAATATTATCAATCACTTAAATAAAACAAAAGACAAAAACCATTTCATTTTATCAGTTGATGCAGAACAGGCATTTGATAAAGCTCAGCATCCACTCATGTTATAAACTGTGAGCAAAATAGGAATACAAAGAAAAATCCTTAGTATAATAAAGGATGTATATACAAAGCCAACAGGTAACATTATCCTAAATGCAGACATCTGAAAGTATTCCCCTTGAGAACAGGAACCAAACAGTACTACCTTTTGTCACCACTTTCCTTTGTATTGAAGATTCTAGCCAGAGCAACCAGGCAGGAAAAATAAATACAGTGCATTCAATCTGGAAGGAATAAATAAAAGAATCTCTATTTTCAGATGATATGATCTTATACACACAAAACCCTAAAAAAGCTAACACCCTAAATAATGATAATACTGACACTAATAGAAGAGTTCAACAAAATATCAGTATACAAAGACAAATGTACAAAAAAGTTGGCTTTCTTTACAGTAAGACAGAGAATATCAAAGAAGAAATCACTGAATCAATATAATTTGCAATCCCTACCAAGAAGATAAAGTATATAGGAATAAATATAACCAGATGTAAGAGACCCGTAGAAAGAAAACTACAAAACACTGTTGTAAGAAACCAAAAGTGACCTACATAAGTGGAGAAAACTACCTTGCTTGTGGATAAGAAGATCCAACATTATGAAAATAACTTTTACCCAAAACAACCTCTATATGCAATATAATCCCTACCAAATTCCAATGGCATTTCTTAATGAGATGGAGAAACAAGTAACCAACTTCATGTGGAAAGGTAAGAAACTCTATTTAAGTAAAGCATTACTGAAGAAGAACAAAGCAGGAAGCCTCATACGATCTGGTTTTACAAACCATTGCACTGTCATGATAATCAAAATCGCTTGGTACAGTTACAAAACAGATACATAGACCAGTGGAACAGAAACAAGAATCCAGACTTAAAATCATTTACCTAGGAACAGCTGATATTTGACAAAGGACAAAGTCCATAAATAGTAGACAAAATAGTCTCTTTAACACATGGTGTGACATAACTGGCTGTCTGCAAAAAAAGAAAAAAGAAACAAGACCCATGTGTCATACCATGTACAAAAACTAATTGAAAATGGATCATGAACTAAATATAAAACCTTATCTATGAACATCATAGAATAAGAAAATAGGAACAATGGTCTGAGGCTTAATACACATCATAAACAGAGTACACAGCAATACTAATAACACACCAACACCAGAAGAGGAAACAGACAATTGAAAACTTGTAAAAATCAAACACTTAAGCTCATTCAAAGAATCATCAGAAGAGTGAAAGAGACAACACGCAGATTAGTAAAAAAAAAAAAAAAAAAGGAAAAAGGCTATGAGAAATTGTGTTCAGCATCTAATCTCCAAAATCAGGAAGACATTAAAAAAACGCAGAAAGAAAAAGTGCAAATAACCCAGTTAAAACACAGGCAGAAGATATGAACAGGCAATTCATGAAGGAAGACATTCAGGTGGCATCATGGATTATGCTGTGCCCTCCAAAAAAATGTGTGTAGCAATTTGGCTCAGCCATGATTCCTCATATTGTGTGGTATTCCTATACACTGTAAACTCTGTCTACATAAGTCCACTATTGTGTAGTGTATTCCAATCTAGGGAGCTCATCTTCCATCTTTTTATCAGACAATGTGCTGTTGTAATCCATAAGGTTTCAGTTAGTTGGTTTTCAGCAGTAGATCACCAGGCCTTTTTTCCTAGTCTGCCATACTCTAGAAGTTTCACAGAAACTTCTCTGTCATAGGTGACATTCGCCAGCTTTTTAATTCACTCTTATGTGCTGTGTAAGTATATTTCAATAGAAAACAGTTCAGGCTTTTCTTGTGGTTCATATTAGTAACAGATTCAACAGTCTGAAGCGACCTTATGAAACCAAAATCATTTACTATATACAGTTGTGTGTGGATAATTAGATGTCTCAAGTCCAATGGCAAGAAACTACTTACAGATCCATACAAATTTTTTCCCGTCTTTAAGATATTAGAACAGGACATTTTAATTTCTGCAGTACAGAAAAACATAGACATCAGATTCTCCCCAAATACATTCTTCTGAAAAGATGAATGCACTTCTCATAAAAGACAGACTCCATCATATTGGAATAAACCTAGAGAAATAACAGTTCTTTACAAAGAGAGCTACAAGACTTTACTACAAGAAACTGGGAGAGACTTACATAAGTGGAGTAATCTGCCCTGATCATGGATAAGAAGACTCAATATTGTGAAAATGTCTATTTTGCCTAAAGCAATCTACTTTTATAATGCAATCCCAATACAAATTCCAGTGACATTTATTAATGAGATGGAGAAACAAATCATCAGCTTTGAATAAGCTCCGGATAAGTAAAGCACTACTGAAAAAGAAAAACATACTGGGAGGCCTCTCGCAACCTGACTTTAGAATCTATTACACTGCCAAGGTTGCCAAAACAGCCTGGTACTGGTACAAAAAGAGACACATAGACTAATGGAACAAAGTAGAGACCCCAGGATGCCACCATCCTCCTATAAACAGCTAATATTTGACAAAGGCCCTAAGATTTTAAACTGGGGTAAGAACAGTCTCTTTAACAAATGGTGCTGTCAGAATTGGATATCCATCTGCAAAAAACTGAAACAAGACCCATATCTCACACCTTATGCAAAAATCAACTCAAATTGCATAAAAGACCTAAATATAAAATCTAAAACAATAAATCTCATCCATGATAAAATAGGGTCAACAATGAGAGTTTTACCACACAATACAGACAGAGTTCCACTCTAACAAACAAAGCACATTCATCAGAAGAGAAAATAGATAAATGGGAATTAATAAGAATCAAACACTTCTGCTCATCCAAAGACTTCATCAAAAGAATTAAAAGACTACCTACAGAATGGGAAAAAAATATTTGGCAACTCTGTGTCAGACCAACGCCTGATCTCCGTAGTCTATAAGGTATTACAAGATATCAATAAGAAAAAGATAAATCATCCAATTAAGTGATGGGCAAAGGAGATGGACAGATACTTCTCTAAAGAGGAGATACAGGCAGCCAAAAAACACATGCGGACATGCTCACGATCATTATCTGTTATAGAGATTCAAATCAAAGTAACAATGAGATACCATCTCACCCCAACAAGGTTTGTCATGATCCAAAAAACACAAAACAATAAATGCTAGAGAGGCTGTGGAGAGATTGGAACTCTCCTACACTGTTGATGGGATTGCAAAACGGTAAAACCTCTTTGGAAAGCCATCTGGTGCTACCTTAAAACAATGGATATAGATATACCATTTGACCCAGTAATTTCACTGCTTGGAATATATCCTGCAGAACTGAGGCCATTCACACTAACTGATACATGCACACAAGTGTTCATCTCAGCACAGTCCACTATAGTAAAAAGATGGAATCAACCCAGATGCCCAACAACAGAAGAATGGATAGGTAAACTATGGTATATATACTCAGTGAAACACTATGCAATGATAAAGAACAACGATGATAGCAGGAAACATCTCTTAACCTGATTTCAACTGGAGGACATTATGTTGAATGAAAGTAGAAAGAGACAGAAGGACAAATATTGTATGAGACCCCTACGACAAAAACTTAAAAGCAGATTCATGCATAACAGAAAAGAGTCTTTGATGGCTGCAAGGGTGGGGAGGGTGGGAGGGAGAGAGGTGAGGGTTCAGATTATATAGTTGTTAGAAATTTAAGGGATATTTCATTTAATATTAACGCAATATTGCAAGGACAGAGTATGTACATTTTCATTCAGTCATAATAAAAAAATGAAATAGGAGAGAAATATTTTGGATACAGGATGTTGTAGCAGGAAAAAGGTAAGTTCCATCCACAGAGCAGAAAACACATCAACACCATTTTGTTTGTAGAGGAATAGGCTGTTTATTAGCTAGCAGTGAGTTGGTGGCAATTCTTTCTAGGCTATCACACTATGCTGCAATGTCGAGACCTTTTATAAAGACTGAAAAGCTATGATCTGCCTGATGTTGAAGGAAAACTGTACCATCAAGTAAATGCTGAGCAGACGAGTAATCCAGGCAGCTGAAAGATATATATATGTCATGGATTGAGTTATAGTCCCCCCAAAATTCACATATCTATTTTGCTGGGCCACAATTCCTGGTATTGTGTGATTTTCCTGTATGTTGCAATCCTGCCTCTATCATACTAATGAGAGAGGATAGGGGAGCAGTTGCGTCAGTGATACAGGATTTAATACACAGGATTGCATTGTGACTTTTGGCAATGTGTTGGGAGATAAAAGGAAAGCGAACCACCATTGAGTTGGGGACCTTGTTCCACAAAGAGAAAAGTACTGGGAGCAGAGCACATCCTTTTGACTCAAAGTCACTGTGGCTCAGAAATTTCTAGTTCAAAGGGAAGACAGACAAGAAGAAACTTCCTCCAGAGCCCAAAGATGAAGCCTTTCCCTGAAACTGACACATCGAATTTGCATTTTTACCCTACTTTTTTGTGAGAAAATAAATTTCTCTTTGTTAAAGCCATCCATTTATGGTATTCTATTATAGTAGCACCAGAGGACTAAGACAATATGTATACATGTTGTTATGTAAATATATTTTAAATATGGAATTGGAAATGTGGTGTATTGCATAGGATATGCAAATCACTGTCAAGTTTGTTGCACAATTTACTTTGATCAGATGAAAGTGTTCTGAATAACTTTGGATAATTCGTAATGTTACTGTGCATTTCAGCATGAGTAGTGATATTGGCTAATAATGAGATTTTTAAATAATCATTCTTATTATTAATTTTTTGAGAATTAGAAATGAATCACTTTGTAATTTATCCTAACATTTTTCCATAAAGTATTACACTTGCAATAAAATTATACTTTTTTATGGGAAGATTTTAGTGAATTAATTGGGATAACACAGTCAGAAAATCAATGATGTGCTCAGGTGAGAAGGGGCAAGAAAGAAATCACATTGGAAAAGTAAGAAGTATATAAGTAAGAAGCGAGAGAGCAGAACACTGAAGGCTTAAATTTGGAATAGGGGTTGAAAGAAGCAAATAGAAAAGAGACATAAAATTAGGAAGTGGTCCTTTTGTTGCTATTTATTTCTTTATTTTCTATGTTAGCATTTCCTCTTATTACACTGAAAGATGCTTTAAAACAAAAAGTTTATTTGGGGAAAGTTGAGAGACTACTCCAGATTCTTTCACATGTTTAATTCAGCACACAGTTATTTTCACTTACATACAGAGACATATTTTAGACAGACTCACAGAATCATTTTTAGATGTAAGAACTTGACTGCTGTCATTGATATAAGACCAGCTCAAAACAATTTTTCCTGAAAAAGAAAAAAGCTTTCATTTCATGGAAAACAGAGCTGGAAAATTTGGAGAAGAGTCAAGGTCATGATGTACCATAAAGTGCTAGGAAGTAGTTTTGGAAACAGTTAACACCAACAAACTGTTCTGTACAGACCCAGGAATCAGACCTGCACAGGGCAATGCAGAATAGAGGTCAAGCTGCGAGATAAGGGCTGTGAAAGGTATAAATGTAGGGAATCAAGAGAACTTGTCAAGTGGGGAGTAATTTCTCAGATTATGGCAGTGAACTTGAAGACGTGAAAAGACTTAGTACAGAGCAGAATAAGAGGCATACCTATTACAGGAGATTTTGACTTTCATGTATTCAAAGAGCAAAGTGGCAGACAGCCCCTGCTATGACAGCAAAGGTAAAAGGGAAGAGAAAAGAATATTTTGCAGTTGAAAGGCAGCAATATTAACTTTCACAAGACATTGAGGGCCATTTTTGACCTGCTTGGCCTTCTTTCTAACCTGCTAGCTCCTACTACGCTATAGAGTTGAATAATTATCCACAAGTGTTCTCCCTATTATAGTTTTATTAGAGTAAAAAGGACACAAAAGAGTAGGTGTGTATGGTTATTATCACAGCAAACAGGTCAAAAGGCCATTTGGGGAGGTGATAGAATACCAGGGTATATATTTATTAAAAATATGGATACAAAAAAATAGGTGCAAATTTACATTAGTCAGAAGATCAGTATTAACTGGACTTCAACACAACTTGAGTACTCCTCCCATTCTAACCCAATACTCGAAGGACAGAGTAGCTGGGGCTGGACCGGGGACCGTGCTCTCAGGTGAAATCGAGGCCAACTGGCACAAATAGCATTTTGCTAATGAGGTCTCTCTGCACCTCACATTGGTGAGTGACATCTGGGGTCTTAAAAGCTGCCAAAATGCCATCTGAGGATACAGCAAATGGTGTCAGCTCAGCAGGAACGGATGATCACAGAGGTCCATAACGACATGGGGGAAAGAGAACTCAGAAGACAGAGAGGCCCACTGAGTGAGCGTCTGCATCAACTCATGACCAGAAGAACTGGATGGTGCCCGCCCACCCACCGGTGATAGCTGCGATGGAGCTCACAAAGTTGATTCTCACTGGAAACACAAGAATAAATAGGGGTGCATCCTAAGATCTCCAATAAAAGACCACAGTTGATGCTCCGGGGCTTCGGGGTTCCCCTGGGAGCATGGCCCCTGGCCCTGATGCTGCCTCTGTCCATAAATCATACTGAAGGTCAACTCTTCCGACAGCAATGGATTGGACGTGGCAACGCAGAGTGACCAGATTTTCTGGGCACTTTATGATTCTCTGCATCTATAGGATATCATCCTGCTGACCTCTTACTGGAGGAAGGGGAGTGGGTGGAGAGGAGGGGATCAGAGACTATTGGGACGATAGGACATGTTATGGAGTGAAGAGGAAGAGAGTATTGTCACCAGGCAGGGAGAGCAATGGGAGCTGCGAAAAGGTGAGCACACAAATTTATATGGGAATGTACATTTTCATTAAATCATTATCATCATAATAATAAAATGTGCAAATTATTCTACAACAATAAAAAATTAAAATTTCATGCAGTAAAATATTTTACCGTCATACTTCTTAGTTCAAACTTGCATATTTGATTTTGTTTTAAAATACATGATTATATCTGCATAAAAACCAGAAATCCCATTGCCACCGAGTTGATTTCAGCTCCTTCATAGTTTCCAATGCAGTAAATCCTACTGAAGCAGACTGCCACATGTATCTCCTGCAGGCGAAGCAGCTAGTGTATTCGAACCACCACCTTTTGGTTATCAGTTGAAGTTTGTGCCTCCAGGGCTCTTTATGTCTGCATAAAAGTTAGTAATTGTCCTCTGTACAAAATTCTAATTTATTGACTAAACACGTATTAATTTAAATGGTACTCAAAATCAATTTTTTTTATACTTTGAAAAGTTATTTGGTAATTTACAGTTGTGTTCTTTTTGGTTACCCAAATAATCACTTGAAAAGAATTTTTTAAAAGAATAACATTGTTCTGAAAGTTGAATATAGTGTTATCAAATCATTCTATATTTGTACTCATACTGTCCTTAACTTCATCAGAAATCTTGAAATATAAACTTGAAATCTAGGGTATTTGTTTTCAAGATCACTCATCTCACTATGAATTCCTCTCTTTAGTGTCTAAAATATAAACACACAACTTGTACTGCAGGTTTTCCCAAGGGCATGGCTAAATGCTTCTGACCATCACTTTTATATTCTATTGTTTAGTGAAGTTAAAAAACAAAACAACAACAACAAAAACAACTCTTGCCCTAGTGAATATTGAGCAAATAAGAGTGTGAACATTGCTCCAATCAAGTTGATCAAATTGATCAAGTTGGCAATGACATTTTTGTATGATAAGCGTGAACTGATGTTTTCCTGACTTACTTTCACTCCTATAGGCCATGAGTTCACAAGAGAAGGACTGATCATGACCTACCAGCAAAGCATCCTAGGGACCAGCACAGTCCTTACACTGTTGGAAGTGTGCACAACACACTGGATAGCTTGGAAAAGTTTTCATGAGTAATCTGGAGTTTGGATTTTACAGACACAGAATGAGATAAAAGTACTTAAAACAATGTAAAAAGAGAAAACACAGCTTCCAAATAGATATACAGTCAATGGTGACATAGTGAAATACCAGCTATTAGGTTATTGAAAGGAAATAGTGTTCACAACAATTATGAGTAGTGGGTTTTGGAGTTCATCAAGAGAATTTTTTCCTTATAGGATTCTTCTTTTTTCTTATGAGGGCCATTAAATCATTTCTAAAGTAACCAAAGATAAAACTACATTTTTAAAAAGCACACATCCTAAGTGAAAAGAGAAAATAAATCTGAGAATATAGAAAAACACAGGCATACTGGCAAGGGTAATTAAAGGATGATTATACTGAAACTGTTTTGGGATTAAGATTAATTTTCTTTAAGTCCAGTTTTATTGCATAGCAAATGATGTTAATATAATCTAAGATATATTCCTCATGATAATGGGAGAAATAGTGATATTTCCCAAATGTCAGGAACATTTATATTGATTTTAGAATATAACCTTGAATTTACATTCAAACATTTTGTCTGGTACTTAGAGAATTCACATAACTTCAAAGTCAATAAAGCTGTATTCCAAAATACAACTGGGAAACAATATGCAAATTTATTTTTTTGTTTCAGTTCAGTTTGACTCAGTTCACACTGGTAGATTTTTACAAGTCCAGGTAGTACAGGATGCAGGAGTACTGAGATGCAGAAGGTTAGCTTTTGCCCTTAGAGTTATCTATCAGGGAGACCAGGAGGCAAGGACCACATTTACAGGGTTCCTGGTGACTGCTCTGGCTGCAGACTGTGGGGACATGAGCATGAGGGGCCAATGATTAGTGGGAAAGTTTCTAGGGTGTATCAAATCCCCACTTAGCACTTCTCTGCCACATCTGGTCTGACATCAGAAACGCATGCAGCACTCTATCTGACCCCAACAACCAGGAGCTAGGTTAGAGTGCATAAATTAAAGAACACAGGCTTCCACACTACCAACTTTGCCCATGCTGTCCTACATCAGCTGCTAGCTGGAGAGTGCAAACAACATTTTCGCTTCTGACCTTCTTACTACAAATTCAATGGTTTCCTTTACCCCCTTTGAGATACCAGGGGTTCTCAATCTCCCTCACTTCTGACCTGCCAGCTCCTACTACTCTGTGGAGTTTAATAATTCTCCACAAGTATTCTACTTGTTACAGTTTCAGTAGGTCAAAAAAGGATAGCAAGGAGAAGGTGCACATAGTGGTGTCTGTGAGTGTTTCCGAAGTAGAGATTTTATGTTCCAAAGATTATACTACCTTTCCACGCGTATGGATGTTCTTCACCATTCAGGAGGTGAACGGACCTTCCCTTTTTAGAGCCTTCACAAGGGTATCATTCCATAGGCGTGTTTGGTTGACTCATCTTCTAAGCCCTCCAATATGAAATAGGCTGATACCAACCAAAAAACAAAACAAAATAAAAAAATCTTCATCAAGTTGTTTCTGACTCATAGCTACCCTATAGTCTGATACCAGAAAGGGATATTTCTGGTGTGACTGGTCCTCACCTGTGTCACTTCATCAACATAAACCATCAGTTGTGGTCTGGAGGCATACAGGAAACAACAAAAATTGTCCACTGAGTTGATTCCAACAGGATGTAAATCTTTATGAGCAAACTGCCATCTGTTTCTCCTATGGAAAGCCTATTTGGTTTGAACTGTGGACCTTTCTGTTAGCAGCTGAGTACGTAACTACTGTGCTACCAGGACTCATAAAGGTAACAAAAGGACCTCAGTTATTCAGGACATTCCAAGGTTTAGAATTGTCTCTCAGATACCAAGAAGAAAGATTGAATTCTTTGGTTAACCTGAAACCTTACAGGGGTGAAGCGAAATCCTGAAGGATGTCCAGTTTCTCAGTCAGAACACAGAAGGGAGGCTATCCCGACAGGAGAAACTGCATGTACTTAGGCCCTGGACATGGTTTGGATGAATCCAGCAGGGAGCTCAGGTGGTAGTGCCCTTACTAAGGCCGGAAGGCAGGAGTAGCCACTATCAGAGTCCTGAGACATGTTTAGGCCTGCAGATTTGAAGGACCAGCGCTGAGCCCAGTGCTGCGCACATGCTGCTTAATGAGCTCTCACCTGAGTTAGTACTTCTGTATTATGAATACAAAAACTGGCTCAAAGAATATCAAACATTTGACAATATGACAGTGCTATTTGCTTTTATAGCTACAACTGAACACTCCTTTTGGACTTTAAAAATCTGGTTCCATATACATGGCACTGTGAGGCCACTCAGATCTTGTGTCTTTATTAGGAAATATAACGGTAAGGTAAAAGCCCCAGGCTAACAGGCCCACTGTGGGTCTGTGTGCTAGTTTTTCACCTTCCCTGGGAAGCCAAATCAGTCAGTTTGGCTTAAAATGTGTTGAGGCAATTCCAGTCAAGATGTTAAAATCAACACTCATTTATTTAACTTCTATATGCCCAAAGGTCCCACTAAAATGGATGCATGGAGGAAACTAACCTCCCAAATAAAGACAATATGTGATGAAAATCAGCAATGCAATAATGATTCTAAGAAACTGGAAGACGGGAAAGAGGTGGGAGAATCTTAACATAAGAAAAAGTCAGAGCCCAAAATAAACCTTGCCAGCATTGCCTGGGGTAATACGAGTAGAGTTACCCTCCAGAGCTGTAGGGTATCCTAGTTGAGACCGGCAGGTACAGCCAAGACTAGAATCAAAAGTCACAGCAAACACAATGGTCAATTCAACACAAATAGTCAAAAGCTTTTTTCTGTCAACAAAGTAAATTACTGTTGGGAGTGTTAAGGTTAAAATGAAAATATTGTTGTCCTAGAACAAAGCCCTTTTTATTCTTGCAGCCTAGTGATACCACAGCCTGAGTTTAATCCCCTCAGTGAAGCTTGTGTGTCTTTGCCACCCCACAACAAACTTTCATACAGAATTTACTCAGATGGAGAAGCCTATAGAAGAGAAAGACATACCTATGCAATATCTGAAATACACAGGATTTGTTCCCTCTCCCCATCCTTCTTTCTCCAATATGAAGAAATGTCATCATCAGCAAAAGGAGAACTACAGTTTATGTGTGAGAGAAGGCTAAAGATTAACAAACAAAAACCCTGGCCATAGAGAAAGGAGCCCCCAAACCAAAAGATAAATACTAATTTTAAGGGGACAAAACCTCTCATATATTTACATGTTAGTAAACTATACATCCATTAAACAAGAATACAAGATAAGAAAAACTAAAGAATTCCAGAATTTACATAAAAAAATAGTGCAATCTCAACACAGGAAAACGACTTAAGCAAAATCATAAAAATCATGATGACTAGGGTACAAAGACAAAGAGAGAAAACAGAACAAAGATTTAAAAAAAGAAAACCCAATGTCACTGAGTTGATTCCAACTCATAGCAACCCTATAGAGCAGAATAGAACTGCCCCATAAAGTTTCCAAGGATTGCCTGGTGGATTTGAAACGTCGACCTTTTAGCTAGCAGACATAACAATTAACCATTATGCCACCAGGATTCCCAGAACAAAGATAGAAGGAGCATAATTCAGAGATTTCAATATTCAACCTAAGTAGATTCAAGGAGGGTAGATAAATGGAGAAGAGGAATACAAATAATGAAAGGTCCCAGTGCTGTAGAAACATGTTAACCTTCAGGTCCATGCCACAAGGCACTTTCACATGACCCACAAATTGAGGCAAACTTCAAACACTTCCAAGAAAACAATCAGTTGATTCTAAAGAGGTTGTGAAATACGTGAGCATCTGATTCCTCCACAGAAGCACAAGATCCTAAAAGGCCCTGGAGTCACATCTTCAGTGTTGTAGGGCAAGATAATTTTCAGCTTTCCATTCAAACATTTAGGCTGAACAAGGATATTTTGGGACCTCAGTAGGGTCACAAATTTTGCCTTTCGTATGTCCTTTTTATACTAAAGAACGCAAATACGTCTATGAAGAACTATACAATTTAAAGATAAAAGATTCCATTTAAACAACAAAAACAAAAATTAATATAACTCTCAAACCTGGGGAAGAATAGTAGCCCATGGTAATGAGGCCAAATGTTCCTTAGAACTTGGATAGTGAGCCTCATTAATTCTGAACCTTAGGAAAGACCAATTGCTAGAAAGACACATTACGTTTGGTAAAGCAGAGGGTCTACAAAAATGGGGGAAAACCAACAATAAGATGAATTGACACAGCAGCTGAAACTGATACAGCAGCTGAAACAACGGGCTCAGACATACCAACAAACAAAGGTGCTGCAGGACCAGGTGACATGTCATTCTAGTATATGTAAGAAGCATGGTGACATGGCACCAACTAACAACAATAGCAGGCCCACATGGAGGTAATATAGATGAGATCAATTCTTGTCTTTCAGTAGATTACACTTAACTAATAAATCATTAATTCAAGACATATTATTTAGATGAAAGTTGACAATACAATTAATAAGGAGAATTAATAAATGACTGTACAAAGATCTGAGTTCTTCAATTCTCAAATCATGTATTAAAGCAGCTGTTTGGCTTTAATTTGCTTCTTCAGTTGTAAATTGAAGTCACTGAAATGAAATTATCTGTGAGGCATCATTATTTAAACTAGTGTAGGAGTTGAAAGTAAATCAATGTACTTTTAAATTCTCATTCTATAACTTTCAGAGCTCAAGTCTCCTTGTGTGAAAACTGTCAAAAGCCGAATTGTGGGCTATGCAGTCTGTGGACTTGGTGCTCCAGCTGCCCTGTCACCCAGTATCTGAACAGCTGTAGGCTATACTAGCCCTCTAGATTTCAACCAAGCCCCCAAATATGTGGTGAAACTACATGAAATTGTTTACTACAGACCAGTAGATAAGGCCAGATAACGCCATGCTTACTTTGCCTACCCCTGTCAGGAATTAGAAATTTGAAAAGAGAGTTTGGTTCTTTAGGATGGTGCTGTAGAGTTGAGAGACAGATGCAGTCAGACCAGGAAGTAGAATCTTTGATGTTGTGAAAAGTGTGAAATTGGTAACTACAGATGATCTGATAAGCAAGAAATGCACTCTGCTAACCTTGCCTATTTGATTATCTGCCTTTATGTCACATCTAAGTCCTTTGTTCCATATTATTCAGTTTTTAGAACACTCAACATCAAAGCTGTCTCCTGATTTCACAGAACACACGTCTGTGTACGTAGGTATCCTTAATTTTACTACTTGTAGCAGAAAAATGGAGACCTCAGCCCTATGTTTCCAAGGACTTGAATTCTGTCACCTGCTATGGAAGTCAGGAAGAAAATCCTGAGGTCCAGAAAGAGATGCACCTTGGTGAACACCTTGATTGCAGCTTTGTGAGACCTGGAGCGGAGGATTCAGGTGGACCTGCTTGTATACATGTCACACAGAAGCTGTGGTATAATAATACACATTAAAAACCCGCTACCATTGAGTTGATTCTGTCTCATAGCAACTCTACATGTCAGAGTAGAACTGCCTGAAAGAGTTCCCAGGGAGCACCTGATAGATTCTTACTGCTACCTTTTGACTAGCAGACCTAGTACTTAACTACTATACCACCAGGGTTTCCACAATGCATATTAAGCCCCTAAATTTGTGGTGACCCGTCAACTACAAATAGAAAACTAATGTAGCAGAGGAGACATTAATAACACCTCTCAGCTTGCAAGAATTACTTACACTTGGCTAAAACAAAGCAAAAACAAACCATTGCCATTGAGTTGATTCCAACTAATAGCGATTCTGTAGAAAAGAATTGCCACATTCAAGCAGCTGATGGTGGATTTGAACTGCTGATCTTTTGGTTAGAAGCAGAGCTCTTAACCACTGTGCCACTAAGGTTCTTACACATTACTAGGGTAAGATAAAACAATTTGTAAGTACAGTTCATTCATTTTTCAATCACTGCGTTTGTGATACAGTGTTGACAGAACACAAAAAAAGTCACTGCAAACAACAACAAAAAAATCTAAAATCTGGTACTAAAAATAAAATAGGAGATAAAAAGTTATTAGTATTACATAGAGTATCCCAGACATGATGTGATTATGCTGCAAACATTTAGGAATCTAATTTAACAGAAGTTTGGCAATCTTTTAGTTTGCCCAAGTCTATAGTACCTTTTAATAAAAAGGTAGATCTGTTAATGTTTACCTCAGAGATAAAGAGCTGACTATAACTTTTAAACCTTTGAGGAGAAAAAGCCAAGGCTTTCATTAGTAATCACTAATAAAGGACAGAAGTAGCTTGAATCAGCAGATGCAGACAGAATGCACAGCCTAGGATTTCCAGATGCAGACGACCAGGGCTAGAGCGTGGTGACAGTGATGACCAGCTCACCCCTCTGCCTTCACAGACAGGCTGGCTCCCTGTTAAGGGCACTTTGTAATCCTCATACTGTGGAATTAGGTACAAACAACCACCAATTAGAGTTTCTAGAACAGTGGGAGTTTCTTTGAGGGCCAGATAATAATATGAATCCCTGGAAGCATCAGATTTGTGGCTGGAGAATGAGTCTTTGACCTTGCCCTTCCCAGTTGGCTTTCATTCTTTATTTACCGATCCTTCACATGTTCCCATTTCTATTTAAAGCACCGTTCCTGCTGTTATACTGAGGATGAATACTGTGATTGGACTATACTTTTTATTATGAATGGAAAGGTATGGCATGTGGCCTCAAAGTGTTACTTGTCATCAATGCAAAATAATGCATTTCATGTACACACACACACAAACACCACTGGCAAAAAGCATTTAAAATGCATGCTAAGTTTGCATTCGGCTTGCAGACCATACAAACAAAGCCCCAAATAACTTGCCATATCTTATAAAAGGATATATTTCACTTTATTTACATATCTTAGTGGAAACCCCGATGGCATAGTAGGTTAAGTGCCACGTCTGCTAACCAAAAGGTAAGCAGTTCAAACTCACCAGGTGCTCCTTGGAAATTTGATGGGGCAGTTCTACTCTGACCTCTAGGGTGGCTATGAGTCTGACATGACTCAATGGCTGTGGGTTTTTTGTTGTTGTTGTTTTTTAGTGACATCCTTATTTTTCAGAGTATTGGTCAGTTTTGCTTACCTAAAATAATCAAAAGACCTTGAAATGGTTCAATTACAGTGCCATTTTCAGTAAGTTGAACAATTGCTGAAGGTGTTCTTTGAATGCAATTACTCCAAGAGGTATAAATTCTGAAACACTAGGCAAGACAATTCCCCCTGCTTCTGAAAATCTGTTTATCAGCTACCTTAATCTGGACATTAGATATTTATAAGAAAAGACAGAAGAAAAAGAATCACCATTGTCTCAGATGTTTTGAGAGGAACCTCACTGGTTGTTGCCATTCCCAGCCCCAGGGGTCTTTGCAATTCAAAACAGAATCAAAGTTCTTCTTAAACAAAACCAAGACTTCAAGCTGATTCTGACCATAGATGTAGTGTCCCTACAGGACATAGTAGAACTGCCCAATAAGGTTTACAAGGTTGTAAATTTCAAAGGAGGAAGACCACCACATCTTCTTCCCGTGGAACAACCAGTGGGTTCAAACCACAGATCTTTCACTTAGCAGACAAATATTTCAACCACTGTGCCACCAGGGCTCCTTACGAGCTGATTTAAAGGTGGATGGTGGTACTTCACTGCTGTTTTGAAATTACTTTTGCCATGATCCAAAAAACATAAAACAAGAAATGCTGGAGAGGCTGTGGAGAAACTGGAACTCTCCCACACTATTGGTGGGACTGCAAAATGGTACAGCCTCTTTGGAAAGCAATCTGGCACTTCCTTAAAAAGCTTCAAACAAATATACCATTTGACCCAGTAACTCTACTGCTTGGAATATATCCTACAGAATCAAGGGCATTCACACCAGCGGATAAATACACATGAATGTTTACTGCAGCACAGTCTACAATAGCAAAATGTTGGAATCAACCCAGATGCCCAACAACAGATGAATGGATAAATAAACTATGGTATATATACTCAAAGGAACACTATGCAATGATAAAGAACAATGATGATGGTTTCAACTGGAAGACATTATGTTGAGTGAAAGTAGTCAGACATAAAAGGACAAAGATTGTATGAGACCCTTACAATAAGAACTTAAAAACAGACTCATGAATAGAAGAGAAGACTCTTTTATGGTTGCAAGGGTGGGAGGGAAGGAGATAAAGGGCTGGTTACAGACTGGATGGTTGATAGAAACTCAGTTGTATGAAATCAGCAACAAAACACACTAGAAAGAAGATCAGTTTACGTGAACTTCAATATAACATGAATACTTCTCCAATCTTAACCCAATGTTGCAAGGACAGAGTAGCAGGGGCAGGGTCCGGGGACCACGCTGTCAGGGGACATCAAGGCCAATTGGCATAACTAGCCTATTCCTAAGACAGTCTTCTGCATCCCATGTTGGTGAGTGGCATCTGGGCTCTTAAAAGCTAGCAAGCTGCCATCTGAGGTAAACCAAATGGGCCCAACTCAGCAGCAACAGACGACCACAAAGGAGCAAAACGACGGGGAGAAAAGAGAAGCCAGGAGACAGAGAGACTCACGTGAGTGGATGACTACATTGACGTGTGACCAGAGGATCCAGAAGGTGCCCGGCCACCACCAGTGATAGCTGTGGTGGGGCTCACTGGCAACAGGAGAATAACAAGTGATGCTCCCTGAAAACTCCAGTGAAAGATGGCAATTGATAGTCCAGGGGCCTCAGGGTTCCCCTGGGAGCATGGCTCCTGGTCCTGATGCTGCCGCCGACCATAAATCATTACTGAGATCAGCTTTTCGACAGGAATGGATTGGACTCGGTGACACAGACCGAACGTATAGTGTGTGCACACATCTATAGGAAGTTTTCCTGCTGGTCTCTTCCAGGAGTGGAGGGAGATGGGGGAGAGGAGGGGATAGGAGATTGTTAGGCAGACGTGACATGTATAGAATGGATAGGAGGAGTATGCTGTCACCGGACAGGGAGAACAGTGGGAGCTCCACCTAAGTGGGCATGCAAATTTATATCGGATTGTACACGCGCTCAATCACAGTAAAAATAAATAAATAATTTAAGAATAACAACCACAGTCATAGAACTGGAATCCATAATTTCCAAGATTAAGGGGAATTCCATCTTGGCTTTCCAGTGGAACATAGTCATTTAGTTGCTATTCAAAGTTTAGCAATTTCTCTGCTTCCTGGAACATACTAGTTGCAGCTTTGTATCATCTCAGTGTCTTTTGCCATAATTCTGCTGCGTCCTATGTTTTTGGAAAGCACTCCTAAATCAATAATTTTTTCTCTCTTTAAAAAAAAAAAGATTACTTTCCAGTCTTACAGTAAATATCTAATTTGATTTATACTTAGCAACTTAATTTGAATAAGTCTACTCTTGTTGTATTAGTTTTGCAGTATCTAAAATGAGGTAGTTGGAAATGAGACTCCTTAAAGTCTACTCTAGATCCTTAATCCTCTGAGTCTATGTTGAGTCTCATTTGGAAAGGTAAAGAAAAGGAAGCCAACTGTTTTCAAAAGTGAGAAACAGGAGGATATGACCATAAACAAAAAATGGCAATGTATGGCTGTAATGACTTTATCATTCCTAAAAAAAAACAATTAAAAAGTGAACTAAAGGCAGAGTACACATAGAAATGTCCAGAGTCTCCTTTACTTGTAAAAACACAACACTCTGGAGAATACAGATTAATATAGATTAATAAAGTTAACTAAAGGAAACAACATTTCAGTTTGAATAAGTAACATCTTGTTAAAAGTCATTAAGTAGCCCTGGACTCATAGTGACATAATGCACAACGGGGTTGAACTGCTGTGATCTATAGGGTTTTCACTGGCTAATGTTCCAGGAGTGGATCACCCAGACTTTCTTCTTAATCTTTCTCAGTCTAGCAGCTCCAGTGAATTATGTTCAGCATCAAAGCAACATACAAGTCTTCAATGACAGAAGAGTGATGACTGCACTTCAAGTCCAAATATTATCCAAGGTGGGGAAAAAGTATATTTTTTACATAGTTTCAATGTAAGAGAGAAATAAGAAATCTCTGGAGTCCTTCTGGCATAGTGGTTAAGAGATAGAGTTGGTAACCAAAAGATGTGCAGTTCAAATGTACCAGCTACTCCCTGGAAATCCTATAGAGCAGTCTACTCTGTCCTGTAGGGTGGTTGTGAGTCAGAATCAACTTGACAGCAACAGGTTTGATTTTTTTTTTTTTTGTACGGGAAGAGGTAGTAATTCATAAGTGTATAAATATAGCCTCTGTTACCTAGATGTACTACAATTCCAACATTTTGTGAAGTTTACTTATTAGCCTCATGCGGAGCATTAAAATTTAAGGATGATAATTACTGTAACCAACTTTGCACATACCAGCTTACTGGTTTGGACCCCTAGTGGTATAGTGGTTAAGAGCTTGGCTACTAACCAAAAAGTTGGCAGTTTGAATCTACCAGAAGCATCTTGAAAATGTTATAGGACAATTCTACTCTGTCTTATAGGTTTGCTATCAGTTGGAATTCATTCAACGACAACAGGTTTAGTCTACTAGTTGGGGACTCTTATTGGAAACAATATTCCCTTTCTGAGGAAAATGAGTGGCTGACCCATCATAGGGAAAAAAAGTTGTGGCATCAGAGGTCCTCTAACTCATGAGAGGAGAATCAGCACCAGCCTGATTCCTATGAAGTCCAGGTCAGGCATACCTCTACTCTCCAAGCTTTCAACCAATTCTAGCAGCAGCCATCCCTCCTAGGGCACTTTCTACTTCTCTTCCAGGTATGGTAATTCATTGCAGTGGTCAAATAGAAATCACAGGCTATACCTATGATTATGAGATTGATTAGAGAGTAATAGGCTACAGCTCAGGATCACTATCAACTCGTAAATAACAGGAACAACTCAGGACACAGTTCTTCGATTAGAATGGCTTCTTTTCTTGTGTGCTGACTTCAGTCGCTCTCAGGTCCTTGCTGCTGTCCCGCTTGGGCAAGTATTACAGATCTTTCTTCATCTCTGATTGTCAGCTCCCAGAGTCACCCCAGTCTGCCAGGAAGCCTCCTGGAAAAGACAGCTATCTAATTCCATGGGACTGGCAGCTAACTGTAGCTTTCTTGTGCAACCGCTGTCTCCAGTATTACAGCTCAGTCTCCTCTACCTAGAACTTTCTCAGTGCAGAGACCTTGGGTTCAAAGAGCAAGCTCTATTCTAAGCTCTTCTTGATGGTAGTGAAGTACGCCCTCAAACTGTCAGACTGGTTTTAAGCCTTGCAGGATGGCAAAACTGACCAGTTTCCTACAAGTGTTCCATGCACATTATTTGTATTTGCAGACTATGCGGTCCACACAGGCAGTACACATACCCTACTTGCATCACCCCAGCCAGCCACTAAATGGGAGTTGCAAGACCATAGTTACAAACACCATGTAAAAGTGATTCATTGTGCCACAGCTCTGCAGATTTACAGACGTTACCATATATTAAATGCTGAGCTATGTGCTATCTTGTTTTATCATTAAATGTTTAATGCATTATCTTAATTTCAAACAAAATTGTAAACATGAAAATATCCTTGATAGAATTTATTATTGTGTCTTCTCATCTTTTCTTAAGTTGATTGCTAATTTGTATATAACAGTCTGAACTTTTTAGAGTGTTTTTTGAATTTTGCTTTTCATTTGTTTTTACTGTTACTCCAGAATCTATGTTTCATTGTGTTTGTGGGTTTTTTTGTTTGTTTGTTTTGTCTTGTTTTTTACGTTATGGGTATATTCATTTCCAGAACATCTCATTGAATTTTTGGTTTAAAGTCATATTATTAAACTACATGTTCTGTGTATATGATACAACAATACAAGAAAAGGAAAAGAAAGCGTTAGTCAAATGAGATATTCATTTATTTTTTTAAAGGTCAATTCCCTAGAAAACTCTAAGAATTGTATTCATCCTTTTATTCCAACAATATTTACATATGTTTATCTCTCAGATATGATGACGCTTTGAATAGTGGATGAAGAGAAATTATCTTAGTGGAACTATTTCATCTCAGTGTTGGTGAATATTAGAATCTAACAAAAGTCACTTAGGTTATTAAACTACATTCCATCCTTTGCCCCAGTTATCACCCCCAGACTGGATTAGGGGGTCCACATTCCTCTCCCTATCTCCAGGAAAGTAAAGTGATTAAGACCTTAGAGAGATAATGAAATTTTGGGTAATTCACACTGTTTGATAAGATGTGATGGCATCTTATGATATAATGGAATCTTGTGACTACTAATTATTTTCTGTGACAGTCTTCAGATGTCAATCCCTTTGAAATATGGCTATAAAAACTACTTGAAATGTAACCCAGATGGGACAGGTTTGAAGAAGCTATTTTCCCTGTCTCACAAGTACTCCTTTAACTCTTCACCATCTCTGAACTTTCGGCTGCAGTGACAGGTGGAATGAACTTGCTTTAGTTCAGCAGCATCAGTGACCCACTCATCACAGCTTTTAGGGGCTCTCTGGTTTTGCTCTTAAATGCCTGTACCTCAATAATGACAATTCCCTTCGGTCTGGGCAAATCAGAAAGGTTGAATACAGTAATTCTAGTTAATACGTGAAAAGTTCTAATACAATTAGAATACCTCCATTTGCAACCTTAGTGAGTATGGATCTAGATTAGGAGAATCAATACCAGCCATCACTGCAAAAAGATAATTGAAAAGTCTGTGCTTCCTGAAGGAACTCCACACCACCGCGTAAGAAATCATCCTACCCAAACCTAACACACTAAGCCTCATATTTTCAAGCCTATACACACAACTACTGATTTATAGGACTTGCCAAGACATGAAAATATGCAAATGAAGGACACAGACATAAATCATCAAAATCCAGACTGGGAAATTTTGCAAAAGAGATCTGGTATCTTTAGAGAATATACTCCAAGGAAAAGTGCAAACAGAGTGATGTAAAGAGAGAGAGAGAGACTTTATAGATTCAAAGTTTTGAGATGAGCAGCCTACAATGCTGATCATCTCTGGAGCCCAGATACTCACCACCTAGCACAAACACACAGAAAAAAGATGCACTCGGAGCTTGTTACATGGTGAATACATAAAATTTTCCTGATACTTCTAACAATAGTTACATTTTTCCCTACAGAATCTAACCACAATTTGTTCATCTTGTCTTAATATATTCTGCTTGCTTTAGATTTAATGAACAGTAAACCTCTTAATGTCTATATTTGTACATACCACAGTATCTCTTTGATGTCACACATGTAAGAATTAAGCAATACATAGGAGGTCAGACAATTAAGTCCCCCAACCTAATTGTTTTAACTTCTGGGAAGTGGGAGACATTACCAACTTTTAAAAGCCAGAGAGAACTGGGTTTATCCAACTCTTGGAAAGCTATTTACACTCCAAAAATTTAGAGTCTTAAATTTTCCAATCCTGTCTCATAGAGCTTTTTATTTGATTTCTTTAGCTTTCCTTTTGGATGTGGAGGGAGATGGATGCTCTGCTGTATGTAAATAGAGAAAATCCATTGTTCCCTATCCTTCCAACATGCTGAATATCAATAAGGTCACCTTTGAAGTGTTCCCCTTGGAAAGCTATGCACTGATGCCAGAATATAGTCCAACCTTCAAAGCAATTTTAGAGATCTTTCTGGAATGGCCATTGGGCACAGTGGCAAGGTGGAAAGTTTGAGAACTCAGCTGTATCATGGTCTTTGAGGGAGTGTGTAACCAGTAAACCAGCAACTGTATTGGAACACTCTCCCTACTCACCTGATCTGGTGCCCAGTGACTTTTTTCTTTATCCAATAATAAAGAAAATATTGAAAGGAAGATATTTGGATGACATTCAGGACAGTAAGGGTAATATGACGACAACTCTGATGGCCATTCCAGAAAGAGTTGCAAAATTGCTTTGAAGGATGGACTAGGCACTGGCGTCGGTACATAGGTTCCCAAAGGGAGTACTTTGAAGGTGACCATAGTGACATTCAGCGCAGAGGTATGTAGCCCTTTTTATAGAATGAGTTCATTCTGAAATGAGTTCATTCTGTGCATATTCATATTGCAAAACTGAGGCAGTGTCAAATAGATCAGGTGGTATAGTTTTACTCTTACACTTGCACACTGTGTATACTTAAATGTATTGCTAAAATGTCCAAGTATTGTTGTTATAAGGCAAACATCTAACATCAAGTGCTCGCTCTGCAGGCCTACTGGAACATTTACCTTTAAGTCTGCTCACTGGGAAAAATGTCAATGCATTGTTGCTCATCTCAAATCCCGAGTGATTTATTTATGCTTCACTTGTCACATCCATCACAGGGCATTTCCTGTGGGGTTTGTAACATTTGTTTTTGTTAAATTTACCCTGAAAGTTCACCTGAGTGGTTTGGGACCCAGAGACAGCTTTCTGATTAATTACTGCACAGTTAATAGAAAGTGTCTTGGCCCCCTTGTCTTGGCCTAACCCTTAACCACCAAAAAGGGGCAAGTCAGTGGTTCTACAGGAGTAGCTAAACATTGTGTGTTGGAAGGATAGGGAACAATGGATTTTTTCTATTTACATACAGCAGAGCATCTGTCTCCCTCCACACCCCAAAGGGAAGCTAAAGAAATCAAATAAAAAGTTCTATGAGACAGGATTGGAAAATTTAAGACTAAATTTTTGGAGTGTAAATACTTTTCCGAGAGTTGGATAAACCCAGTTCTCTCTGGCTTTTAAAAGTCGGTAATGTCTCCCAGTTCCAAGACCTCATTCTTCCTTGAAATATAAATACCTTAAAAGACAAGTGAAGTCCCAGAGTGGTACCTACTATTAAGAACTAGACTGCCAACCAATAGAATAGAGAATCCAGTCAACACAGTGGTACTTTGAGAGAAGGACTTGGGGACTGTTTCAGTCAGCTAGGGTTGCTCTAACAGAAATACCACAGAGTGGATGGTTTTAACAAAGGAGAGCTTATTCTTATACAGTCCAGTAGGCTACAAGTCCAAACTCAGGATATCTGCTCCAGAGGAAGGTTTTCCCCAGTGTGAGCTCTGGGGGAAAATCTGATACTGTATCAGACTTTGTCCAGGGATCGTCTTGGTGCAGAAACCTCAGGTCTAAAGAATGCACTCTTCTTCTGGTGCTGTCTTCTTGATAGTGTGAGGTTCCCAATTCTCAGTCTGCTTCTCTTTCCTTTTATGTCTTGTAGGATGCAAGGATTAAGGGTGGGGCAAGCCACACTCCAGGGAAACTCCCTTTACAGTGGAGCAGGAAGATGATCTTCTGAAGGGATTTACGGTCCTATCCTAATCCTTTAACATACAGCACAGGAAAATCACAAAATGGAGGACAATCATAAAATATTGGGAATCATGACCCAGACACATGGCTACACCTATTTTGCGGGGTACACAATTTAATCCATGACAGAGATCCGTCACAAAATCACAAGCCATTGAAAATTCGGTGGAGCACACTTTGCTCACATGGGGATACTAAGAGTGTGAGTCAACTCAAGAACAACTGGAAGAGATAAATGTCCCTGGGTGCTGGAAGCTTAACCCAGAGGCCTGTCTCAGGGATGTGCTCTGCTGCTTTAAGGGAGGTAAAATAACTTTTATTATCCTTTTAGATCAGAGCAATTAGCTCCATCAGTAGGAAAACAAATGGCTATAAATATAATCCTTATGGTATATGAATATTTTTCTTACGGAACAGGTACAGTGTAAAACCTAAGTATATCTTATTTCCCTGCATTCATATTTAAAGTATTGGTAATCTTCGGATGTCATATTGGTTAAGCACCTGACTACTAAATGAAAGGTTGGGGCTTCAAAGTCATGTAGAGACACCTCAGGAAAAAAACCTCATGAACTGCTTTCAAAAGGTCACAGCTTTGAAAACCCTGTGGAGTACAGCTCTGCTCTACAAATGTAGGTCACTGTGAGTCAAAGTGAAGTCCAAGACTGCTAGTTTATTTATTTGTTGCAAATGAATACTACATTTTGTTTGTTTTCCTATGTAATTGGATTGAAATCTTGTCCAGAACAGGGCCCTGTCCGTACCCTATGTTATTCCTTTCTGAGCAGCTGTTATGGATCAAGCTCTGGAATGGTTCAGGAGATAGAACAGGTGAGGACCATGTAGTCCTTGCATCTTGGAGCTCACTGTTTAGTGCTTGCTTCTATTGTACACAGCAAGCATTTTGTACATAATATATGCTCATTAGATGTTTACAGAATAAATGGATCCCAGATTGAAGTCTAAAGAAATTCTAGGATATAATAGTATCTGATGGCATTGATTTAAGTTGCTATAAGAAGATTCCTGTCTGTCTACATTTAGTATAACATAGAAAGTAGTTTACTATATCTTAGATCCTTAAGTAATTATTTAGAGTATCATTGTGCCCCACCTAGGACTTTCATTATAATAACAATCTAAACAGATGTGACTGAATTAAGACGAAATATCTATTAAATTCAATTAATGAAACCCAGTTAGCAAAATAGAGGTAACATTAGATTTGAAAAAGTAAAACTAAAGAAAAAAAAATTAAAGATGATAATCTGGATAGAAGAAGCTATCAGATAAAAAAAAAGAAAGAAAGAATCAAGAGAGATTGATTTGATAATATTAACAAAAGAAAGGACTTTTCTTTAAAAAGTATTATTTTACATACAAAGATTTATATTTATATAGCTGCAAATGTACAATAGGTACATGAGATATAACAGTCATTTTCAAATAACATAGCTATGAAATTCCAAAAGGCAAATTTCTGTGAAATATGAAGAAAAATGACCAAAACTCAGTCAAGTATTGAGTAAAATTTAATATAATTAATACAGTTATTAGTTATATAGGTATTATGCTCAGATCCTTCTAAATTGAGAATATTTATTTTACTTCCGGTGTGTGGCACATTGGACACACAATTTAGAGTGTGGGCTCACACTGAAGGGGTAGAGTTGAAAGGCAGTAGGTAGAGCTAAAGCCCAGCACTCACTCACTCACAGGCTCTGAAACTGAAGACGACACTTGCCTTGTTAGCTTTCTAAACTACCAAGGACCAGTGAATATTGTGTGTCCCCTTTTCTGGAGCACAAAGGACTGCTGAGTTACTCTATGCCTGCAGCACGGTTATGTAAAGTGAGTGGAGGAGGAGAAGAAAACTTGTCATTTTGGTTCAGTATTTTTTTAGATCTAGGAGAATGGTACTGAATGAATCATACATTAGGAACCTTATCCATAGCTGGATGAAGCTAGATAACAGGACCTAGGGCCTTAAACCCCAGCCTGCTATGAAGACAGACGGAATTTGAAGGAATCTGGGAAATGGTACACGCATTTTACATGTAGCAAATTACGATGGCCTGTTATAAATTGGATCATGTCTTCTGAAAAAACAGTGTTGAAATTCTAATTCCTTGTGTCTATGAATGTGACCTTCTTTGGAACTAGGGTCTTTGAGTATCTTATATTAGGTTAACAAGAGGTTGTACTGGACTAGAGTGAGTTCAAATCTTATACCAGTGATGTTCTTATTAAAAAGAGAGAGAGAGAGAGATGGAAATACATTACATTGCAAAGGAGTACAGAGTTACAAGAAGCTATGAGAGAGGCATGGAACAGTTCTACCCCAAAGCTTTTGAAGAAATCAGTACAGTTGGCACTCTGAATTCTTACTCTTAGGATCCAGAAATGTGAAACAATATCTTCCAGTTGTTTAAAATCACCCATTGTATGATATATTTTTACAACAGCACCAGGAGACCAATACATAGCTAGAAGGCAGAACGTGGTAGATTATAACCCCTTGCCTTTCAGTCAATTGCAAATCATTGCGATCCTATAACCAACAAGTCAAACAACCAACAAACCAAACCTGTTACCCTATAGGGCAAGTAGAACTGCCCCCCAATAGAATTTCCAAGGAGTTCCTGGTGGATTCAAACCTCCAACCTTTTAGTCAAGATCCATAACATTTAAAGGCTGCAACAAGCCAAAGTTTCTGGTAGAACTGAGTAGAACTGGACCTTAGAATTTCCCAAAAGCAGCTAGAGGATTCAAATTGCTCACAGTTTGGTTACCACCTGGGATCTTTATCACTGTGCCACTAGGGCTCTTGTGGTAGGTTATATAAAAATGGTCACGGCAATGTTTCTGTTCTTACATAGTCTTTCAAAACCTTGTCATTCTCCACCAAGAAGTGGAATCCATTTCCACCTGAAGTGGAGTGGGAGTTTGTGACTCTCTTGACAAATGGAACCTGGTAAGAATGACCCTGTGTGGCTGCTAAGGCCCCTTTATCACAGGTAATGTGGCTTAGTCCTGGCTCTCCCTTTCCGGTTACCTGTCCTTGGGACTTAATCAAAATGTTCTGAGGGCAGGCCAGGTAGAGAGCTCATGTGCTGATTTTATGGCCAGTAGCCTGAGGCAGACATGCGCTTCCGTGCTTCCAGCCCCAGTCTCCCGTGCACCTGTACCCAGCGTTAAGCCCATCCCCCTAGACCTGAGTGGGGCTGAGACCACCCATCCTCACCTGGAAGCAAAGCAAGTGTGTGGTCACTTACGGGTACTAGGTACGGAGTAACTTATAACCGAACCACATTAACTGAAACACTAGGTTCTTCCTGTACTTTGTGTTGTTTTTTTTTTTAAAATGACCATGTATCAGTACTGTTTTAGTCAGCTAGTGCTACTGTAACAGAAATATCACAAACGGATGGCTTTGACAAGAAAAGTTTATTCTGACACAATCTAGTATACTACAACTCCAAATTCAGGAAGTCTGTTCCAGGGGAATGCTTTCTCTCGTGTTGGTTCTGGAGGAAATTCCTTGCCTTGCATCGGTCTTTGGTCATGGAGCATCTTAGCGCAGGAACCTCAGGGCTAAAGTACACTGTCTACTCCCAGTGATTCTTTCTTGATGGCGTCAGGGTCCCGACTCTCTACTTCTTTCCCTTCCCTTGTATCCCTTGTAAGATAAAAGGCAATGCAAGTCATACTCCAGGGAAACTCCTTTTGCAGTGGAGCAGGGAGGCGACCTTAGGAAGAGATTTACAGTCCCACCCTAATCCTCTTTAACATACAGCACAGGAAAGTCACAAAAGGGAGGGCAATCACACAATGCTGGTAATTACAACCCAGCCAAATTTCTATACATATATTCTTGGAGACACAATTCAATCCACGAGAAGCACTCAGAGAAATCATAGTAAATTATAACACTATCAAACAATAAACTAACGGTGAAAAAACAAACCCTCAAATCTAAATCTTTCTTAGGTAAAAAGTGAAATATTCTTGATATTTCAGATTATATACAGTCTTTGGAAGACTGTCATTGGAGGCTGTGGTATTCTGTCAGAAAAAGGAAAACTCAGTCACAGGACTATATTCTCTCCCTTTCAGGTTACTATCACCAAGCACCTTAGTATCAAGTTTTGTCTCAACTGATGACTTTATCCTGACTTTCCTAGCCTGGAAAGCATACATGTTTTGTGTTGAGTGTTGAAGACATTGAATCCCAGGCTTTCAGTGCTGTTAAACATAGGACACAACCTGAGAACAAATGTATCCCTCATGTATACTATTGTCTTACACAAATAATGTATGTGCTTGGTTGCAAAAAAAAATGTAGAACACATATTATTTGTGTAAAAACATGATACAGTGTTATCACTAGATGTTGTTTTTAAAAAGCCAACAGAATCATTGTGTTTTGGGTGAATATTTACACAGGAAATCAGGTTCTCAGTTTTACAGTTTCTGGATATATTATTCAGTGACATTGGTTACATTCTTCACAATATATCAGCACTCTACTTATTACAGTAGTTCTGTTTTCATTACTCTAGCTTCCCGGCCCCTCTCTATCTAGAGTAAATTTTAACAATTAGATTTCATCTAGACAATTGTTTTGAGAAGCATGGTACTCATCAATGACAAAATATATTTTGTGGGCCAGTTTGTCATTTGGCTGAAAGATGACCTCTAAAAGTGATATGAGTTGAAATGTAAAGAGTATCTCAGGGTGACAGTTCACACCCCCTTCGGAATTTGAGTTTTGTTCTACCTTTGTCATCTATTCTATCTGGGGCCATCTACTGAGTCTCTGGTCAGAATGGCTGGCAGCGCTCACCAGACACCGTCTAGTTTTTCTGGTTTCAAAGTAAGTGATGTCATTGTTCACTTAGACTATTACTTCTGTAGACTAGTTTCTTCTTTGAATTTTTTGAGTCTTTCTTTCTCTTTAGCTCTGGACAAATAGAGACCGATAGTTGTATCTTTGTTGGACGCTCACAAACTTTAGACCCCAGATGCAATCCACCAAACTAGAGTGTAGGACACTGCCTTTATGCACCATATTATGCCAGTTGACTGAGTTGCCCTGTGTAACACCAGTCCTAAGTCTTCAAACCCAGTAGACCAATTTCGTGGGTGTTTGATTGTATCTAAGAAGTACACATAACTGTGCCTCCACATCCTTGTCAATATTTGTTATTTTCTGTTTTTTCAATCTGTCAGGTTTTGATACTGAAATCTCTTGTGGTGCTGATACAAAAGTCTTCCATTTTAGCAATATTTTTGCGAACCACTTCCTAAGTAACGACAAGCAGCCTACATAATCAGTGCTGATGCTCATCCTATACTTATCTTTCCCAGCTTCTAATGCAGATTTGAGAGAGCTTTCACACTTGGAAGCTGAGGCTTATTCTAGTTTGTCAGAGTGTGGTACTGCTGACTGACATAAACCCATCAGGAATACGAAGGTGTTAAGTGACTCAGTGACACAATTCCGTTTTGTTTTGGATGTTTCTCTGTTCTCTGATGCTGCCTCCAATTTCATTTCCCCGGAATAAGAGCCCAGGCAGTTTTCACTAAAAATAAGACTTGGACTGAAACCCTCAGAGCTGCTTTCCCAGAGAGAGACAGACTGATTCCCCTACTTCTCTGCTCATTTTATTCACTGAAAAAAATAATATAGTAAATTAGATAATATTTCTAACTCCCAAATTATACTGATTCTAAGTTAAGATTCATAGAGCCGGTAAGCTAACTTTAGATTTGAGGAAAGTGCTCTATTCCTACTGTTGACCCTTCTACCGGCTTTGAGTATTCCACTAAACCTCTCTGCCTTCTTCCTTATATTTCAGCTGTGATAGTGATTTCTGATCTACTTTTATTTTGTTAGGAATGGTTGTAATTATTCCATGGGATATTATATATGCAAAAAATATTTTCTTCAGAGATGGTCAGATGCTATTAGTAGTAGTTTTGGAGAAGAATTATAGACAGTTCAATCATCAATATGATAAAGGAAAATTTCAGAAACTGAAGTAGTGCATTTCATGCCCAGAAAGAAGCCTCAAATTCAGTCAGACGTAAGTGATAGATTGTGAATTAGTATATATCCTCAAAAGGTATAACTTTTTTAAAGGGTAAAGGAAATGTGACAACTTTCATGTTTTCACTTACGTCTTCTCATATAATCATACACTTATATATTGTATGGGATGCATGTATAAAGATGTATATGAAGAAAAATTGTGTCCTCTGTTCCACTAAGTTACATCTATTATGTTTATTCCAAATTATCAGCCATAATTTATAAATACCAGACATAGTGGAAATTACAAGATAAGGCAATTAGTGAATGGAATGAGCACACGATCGTGTAAGAAATTATTAGTGAAATGATGTTTAACAAGAAAACTTTCTTAAAAGGAAGTTAAAAATATAAATGTATCCTCACATGAGTAATAAGATTGAAGTTATTTTTTAAGAATTAGGTAGAACCATATGAAATTGCTGATATTCAAACATTGTTGACTTACCAAAATGGCAACATTTGAGTTTTATACATGTTATAATAATAATGCATCAATAACTCGGCTTAAAAACTGACTCATGAATATACAAACACTTACATAGAGATCATCCAACTACAGAGTGTCAATATTTAAAAACAGAATTATTTCTATTCTGATGATGTATACTAAGCCAAAACGCAGAAATATCATGCATGCAATGGGGAAAAAATGCGAAATTCTTTGTTCTTAAATAAAAAACACCTGTCACGAGAGTATCTGTGCACTAAGATAATGCACTCCATGTATCTATCAGTTTGATGCTATGTTGCTGGAAGCTGTACCACCTTTCTATCAAATACCAGCATGGTGATCCACGGTGGATAGGTACTCAGTGGAGCTTCCAAACAAAGACTAACTAGAAAGGAAAATCTGATAGTCTACTTCCAAAAAAAAAAAAAGAAGTAGCCAGTGAAAACTTTATGGAATTTTGTCTCACATAGTGCTGGAAGATGAGCCCTCTCCCACCCCCAGGTTGAAAAGCACTCAAAATACGCTGGAAAAAGAGCTTCCTACTCACACAGAGTTAATGTTAATGACATAAATGGAATAAAGCTTCAGGGACCTTCATTTGCTAAACTTGCATGATTCAAAATGAGAAGAAAGAGATGTAAACATCCATTAATAACCATAATGTGAAATACACAAAATATTAATTTATGAAAATCAGGAAGTCTTCAAAAATAAAGGAACACATAAAGATCAATAACTTAGTCATTAGTGAGCTGAAATGGACTAGTACTGGCCCTTTTGGATTAGACAATCATATGGAGTACTTTGCTAGAAATGAAAAATTAAAGAGAAATGATGCCACATTCATTTTGAGATTTATCCTGATGCAAAATGCTGTCTTTGATAACACAATATATATATACCTTCAAAGAAAACTGGTTAATATGAATACTAGTAAAATCTACAAATTAACCACCAATTATGAGAAAATTTATGATTGTTACCAACTTCTGCAGTCTGAAACTGATTAACATGTCATTAGGAGACATTGATAATTACTGGTGAATGGAGTATGAAAGTTGGAAACAAAGAATAATAATTTATAGTTGGAAAACATGACCTCAGCATTAGAAACTGTGCCAGGGATCACATGATGGAATTTTGCAAGACCAATGATGTATTCTTTGCAAATATCTTTTATCAACAACTTCAGTGGTGAATATACACATGTGTCTTGCTAGAAGGAATGTACAGGAATTGAATGTACTACATTTACAGAAAGAGATAATAGAGATGCTCAATATCATCAGTCAGAACAAGTCTAAGGGGTAACTGTGGAACAGACCAGATACTGCTCTTATGCAAGTGCACACTGAAAGCAAAGAAAATTAAATCCACTAGAGACAAAGTACAACTTTGAGTATATTCCCCCCTGAATTCAGTGACCATCTCAAGAACAGATTTGATGCAATGAACACTAATGGCCCGGACTAGATGAATTATTCAACAACATCGTAGATGAAGAAATCAAAAGGTCATTAAAAATACAGGAAAGAAAGGAAAACCAAAATGAGTATCACAAGGGACCCTCAAACTTTCTCTTAAACATGCAACAATTAAAGCAAATAGAAGAAACATTGTTGTAAAAGAGCTGAAGAGAAGATTTCAAAGGATGTTTCAAGAAGACAAAGTATTATAAAGAAATGTGCAAAGGCCTGAGTTAGAAGACCAAAAGGGAAGAACATGCTTGGCATTTCTCAAGCTGAAAGATCTGAAGAAAATAATTTAAGCCTTGAGTTGCTATACTGAGGGATTCTACAGAGAAAATATTGAATGTCACAGGAAGCTTCAAAAGAAGATGGAAGGAACACACAGAGTCACTGTACCAAAAGGAACTGGTCAACTTTAGCCATTTTAGGAGGTAGAATGCGAGGGGTGACAGTTAAGTTTGCAAAGTCATCCTAGAAAAAGTGCTTACATATCTCACTGCTGAATATCACTATTGTCACCTTCAAAGTGCTCCCCTTGGAAAGGTATGTACTTATGCCAGCTCCTAGTCCACCCTTCAAAACAATTTTGGAACTCTTTTCTTCTGGAATGGCCATCAGAGCTGTCTTCATATTACTTTTTGATGTTCTGAAGCTCATCAAAATGCCTTTCTTTCAATATTTCCTTTATCTTTGGGTAAAGAAAAAGTAATTGGATACCAGATCAGGTGAGCAGGGAGAGTGTTCCAGAGCAGTTATTTGTTTGCTGGCTAAAAATTCTCACAGACAACTACATAGTAGTTTGCAAACTTGCCACCATGCCACTGTGCACAGTGGCCATTTCAGAAAGAATTCCAAAATTGCTTTTTAGTGTGGACTAGGCACTGGCATTAGTGCATAACTTTCCAAGAGGAGTGCTTCAAAGGTGACTGTAATGATATTCAGAAAATGAGGTATGTAGCCCTTAGAACAATTAAGTTCACAGACTTAATTGTCAGACCTTGTATAATCAAGAATCAACAGTCCTGAGGGAAGAAGACCAAGTTGCACTGAAGGTAAGGGTAACAAAATAGAGTCCAGGAATTGATGGAACACCAAATGACATATTTCAACAAATACATGTAGCACTGGACATGTTCACATACCTATGCCAAGAAATTAGGAAGAGAGTTTCCTGGCCAACCATTTGGAAGATATTCATATTTGTGATGATTCCAAAGATGATTCAACAGAATGCAGATGTTATCAAACAGTATCATTAATATTACACACTAATAAAGTTTTGCTGAAGATCATTAAAAAGCAATTGCAGCAGTATATCAACAGGGAACTGCCAGAATTTCAAACCAGATTTGGAACAGCTAGCCAAGTGCTGTCAAGTCAGATCTGACTCATGGTGAACAAGGGGTTCTATTACTGATGTCAGATGGATCTTTTGGCTGAAACCAGAGAATACCAGAAAGATGTTTACCTGTGTTTCACTGACTATACAAAGGCTGTATGGTTCATAACAAATTGTGGATAAAATTGTGAAGAATGTGAATTGCACAACACTTGATTGTTCTCATGAGGATTCCATGCATAGACTAAGAGGCAGTTGTTCAGACAGAACAAGGCAGTACTGTGTGGTTTAAGTCTGGAAATGTAAGCTCTTAACCACTATACCACCAGGGATTCAAAACTAGTCTTCAAAGAGCAGATCAAAATGATGAAATGGAAAATACATTTTTGCATCAACAAAAAGCAACTAAATATAATTTTCCAATAATTAATTACTACCAGTTTTACACACACACATAAACATATACACATGCAAAAGACCTCTTTGAAGTGTTAAAAAGCAAAGACAAAACTTTGAGAACTAATGTTCACCTGAGCTAACACATATGTTTTTCAATTGTTTAGATGTGTGTGAGGAAACAATGGTGGCATAGTGGTTAAGTGCTACAGATGCTAACAAAAAGGTTGACAGTTTTAATCTACCAGCTACTCTTTGGAAACTAACTGGGGCATTTCTACTGTGTGTTATAGGGTTGACGTGAGTTGGAATTCACTCAATCGCAATAGCTTTGTTTTTTGGTTGTTATATATGTCTGAAACCTGGAAGGCTGAGGAAGCAGTGATGCCTCTCAATTACGGTGTTGATGAAGAATACTCAAAATGGCATGGACTGCCAAAAGAACAAACAAGTCTGTTTCAGAAGAAGTACAACCCAAAAACCTAGTCAGTTGCCTTTGTCACCTGGTACTGCTCCAACAGAAAATATCATGAGTAGAAGTCTTCATGAAGAGAAATCTTCATTGTTACAATCCGGTAAGCCACAGATACATTTACAAATTGTAAGTCCATTCAGCAAGAGAATTTATCACAGTCCGGTAGGCTGAGTCCAAATCCAGTGAGAGCATCTTGGAACAGGAACCTCAGGTCCGAAGAATGTGCTCTGCTCTCAGTCCTGCTTTCTTGGTGGTATGAGGTTCCCAACACTCTATGCTCACTTCTCTCCCTTATGTCCCACAGCTTGCAGCTCGAGTGATGCCTCAGTAACACAGCTGTTGCCCATTCTCCGTCACCAGTTATCACAGAGGCAAGATTCACAACATATCAGAGGAATGGCACAATGTTGGGACTCTTACACAAGTCAAGTCATCACATTTCTGGGGTACGCATTTTGATCATGTTATCAGAAGGGATCAAACTCTAGAGATGGACGTCGTGCTTGGAAACGCTGAGTGGCGTTAGAAAACTAGACCGTCAATGATACTGACTGACAATGGCTGCTGTGGTCGAACACAGCTACAATAGCGAAGATGGTGCAGAACGGGCAGTGCTTTGTTCTTTTTTATAAACGGAAGGTAGCTATGAGTTGGACTCAACTTTACAGCACCTAACAATAATAACAATAACAATGTTAGGCAAAAAAATAAATTGCGTATAAGTTTATATAAACACTATCAGGGGTGTTTCTTTTTCTCCCTAAATTATTTTTAACTTGTTTTGACAGCTGTTTTTCTCTTAAATTTCTGTCTTATACAATTTCAATTTTGGAGGAAAATGTGGGTAACAAACAAAGGCAGTCTAAAGTATGGCATCATGTGGAAGTTGTACGTAGATCAGAAGACAGTCGCTTGACTTGAACAAGAGGTTACAACTACTGGGTTTAAAATTGCAGAAGGTGTCTGGCAGGGTTGTGTCTTTTCAACTTACTTAAGCAATTTGTATACTGAACAAATAATACAAGAAGCCAGTTATATATAAAAGCTACATATGAAAAATAGCACAGTATCAGGATCAGAGGAAGATTCGTTACTAATCTATATTACACAGATAAGACAATACTGCTTGCTGAAAATGAAAATAACTTGAAACACTTACTGATAAAAGTCAAAGATTACAACTTTCAGTATTAATTGCATCTGAATATGAAAAACAAAAATCCTTACAGCTGGACCCCGAACAATATCTTGATAAACAGAGAAAAAATTCAACTTGCCAATCATCTTATTCTACTTGTATCAACAATCAATAAAAACAACAGTCAATAAATTGAAAAACACATTGTATTAGAGAAATCTGCTGTTAAGGACCTTTTTAAGGTGTTAAAAAGCAAAGGCATAACTTGGATGACTAAAGTGTGCCTGCCTCAGCCATGATCTTTTTAATCATCTCATAAGTGTGTAGAAATTGAGTAGCAAAAAAGGAAGAGTGAAGAAGAACAGATTCATTTGAACTGTGGTGTTGCTGAGTAATATTTTACTGTAGACTGCCAAAAGAACAAACAAATTTGTCTTACAAGGAATACCAATAGAATGCTGCTTAGAAGCAAGGATGGCCAGCTCATTTACTTTGGACAGATTAACAAGAAAGACCAGTTGCCTGAAAAAAGACTTTATTTTGGTTAAGATGGAAGACAATGGAAATGAGAGAAGCCTTCAGTGAGAAGGACTGACAAATAGCCACCCACATCGTCAATGGTGAAGATGGTACTGATTGGATGAGTTTTCATCCTGTAATATATAAAATTGTGATGAGTTGGAGCTAACTAAAAGCAACTAACAACAGATTATGGTATAAGTGAATCACAAGACATTGAAATTACGGATGTGTTTGAAATATTAAGAGCCCAGACATCTGTTTTTTAAAGTATTCCTACTTTACCTACCTTAGCAAAACAATTTATTGTTTTGTCTTCCCATCTGTCTATTTGCCTATCCCCTGTCTGTCTGCCTGCCTAGCTGTCTGTCTATCATCTGTCTACCTAGCTCAAGATTGTCTGTTTTCACAGTTGCCTGGAGATACTTATTTTATCTCACAAGGACTACCGGTTAAGTTAGTGAACTCATCCTAGAAAAAGTGCTGACTATCACCATGGCCAACTTCAAAGTACTCCCCTTGGGAAGCTATACATCAACAACAGTGCCTAGTCCACCCTACAAAGCAATTTTGAAAGCCTTCTTCTGGAATAGTCATTAGAGCTGTTCTCGTATTATCCTTGATATCCTGAATGTCACCAAAATGTCTTTCTTTCAATGTTTCCTTTATCTTTAAGTAAAAAAAAAAAAATCATTGGTGGGTAGATCAGGTGAGTAGGAAGGGTGTTCTGATATAATTATTTGCTTACTGACTAGAAACTCCTTCACAGACAACTATACAATTAAGTTTACAGATTTTCCACTGTGCTACCATAAACAATGACCATTCCAGAAAGAGTTCTAAAATTGTTTTGAGGGTGGACTAGGTGCTGGTGTCACTGTATAGGTTTCCCAAGGGTTTACTTTGAAGGTAGCGATATTCAGCAATGAGACATGTAATTCTTAGAACAATTAAGTTTATGGACTTAATTGTCAGACTTTGTAAAATAATTGGCAGTTTGCAATGTCAAATGGATGTGTAGTGTTACCCTGGAGGCTTTTAAAGTACTTCATACAGAACTGAAAAGAGCAGAGGGGGAAAAATACCTTGCATATGAGTCTGTTTATTCCTTACAGCAAAAGCAAGTTACATATTTACTGGAGTTCTGCAAATATTAACAAAATAATTATTGTGTAAATAGTGATTATGCCATTTTTATTCTCATCCAGACTCTTATAATGGCTTGGATGAAGTGAACTGGAACAGCAAAATTATTTGGAATACCTAATTTAATCTCAGAAGATGGAAGTAGGCATTCATAAAAACTCCATTTTCGGAAAATGGTTATCTATTTGACTATTTTCTAGCATAGCTGAGACTGAATGAGAAGACCAGTGTATTTGTATTTAACTCATTTTATCCTTCATGGATAATTACATTGCCTTACGCCTATGATACTTGAGCATCTCAGTAGCAATTTTATTTACTAGGCAATGGAGTCTACTGCCACGTTCAAGCTGGCACCACCAATGCTTACCCCTCACTTTACTAATACTAGTTGTACCATAATGCATTATAGAATAATGGAACCAGGTGTATTGTTGGTGATAGATTTTAGCTGTAAGCAGAGAAGAACAGAAAGGTGTTTACTTACATTTTAGTGACTGTAATAAGACATTTGACTGTGTGGGTAATAACAAATTATGGGTAACATTGCAAAGAATGTGAATTCTGGAACACTTAATTGTGCTTATGAGGAATCTACATGGAAAAAGCAGCAGTCATTTGAAAAGAACAATGGGGGAATGCATGGTTTAAGACTAGGAAAGTTATACGTCAGTGTTATGCCAAGATGTATCCCCCAAAAAATGTGCATAGTAATTTGGCTGAGCAACTGATTCACAGTATTGTGTGATTGCTGAGCAAATAATCTGACAAGCTAGACTATATGAAGAAGAACAACACATCCGGGTTGTAGGAAGACCCTATAACAATGTGTGTTATGCAGGTAAAACAACATTGCTTGTTAAAAGTGAAGACGACTTGAAGTACTTACTGATCAATTTCAAAGACGATGGCCTTTAGTACCGATTACACCTCAACATAAAGAAAATAAAAATCCTCACAACGGGACCAATAAACAACATCATGATAAAAGAAGTAAAACTTGAAATTGTTGAGGATTTCATTTTACTTGGATCCCCAACCAACAAGCATCGCGACAGCAGTCAAGAAACCAAAATACTCTGCATTGGGCAAACCTGCTGCAAAAATATATCATTGAAATTACAAAAAGCAAAAGTGTCACCTTGAGAACAAAGGTGTACCTTACCATGGTGTTTTCCATCACCTCATGTGCATGCACAATCTAGACAATAAATAAAGAAGACAGAAGAAGAATTGATGCCTTTGCATTGTGGTGTTGGCAAAGAATATTGAATATATCATGGATTCCCAAAAGAACAAAGAGATCCGTCTTGGGAGAAGTACAAGCAGAATGGTCCTTAGAAGCAAGGATGGTGCGACCACAGCTCCCACACTTAGGACATATTTTCAGGAGGTGTCAGTCACTGAAGCAAGACATCAAGCTTGGTAAAAGAGAGGGTGGATGGAACAAAGGAAGACCTCCAATCAGATGAACTGACACAATTGTTTCAACAATGGGCTCAAACATAGAAACAGTTGTGATGGCACAGGACTGGATAATTTGGCCTGTCAAGTGCTTCACAGTACTATATGATTGCCCTCCATTTTGTGATTTTCTGAAGCTGTAACTCCTAATCTCTGCCTGTGGTTGATAGACTTCATCTGCATCAGTGAGGATCAGGTTGGGACTGTAAAACCCTTCCTAAGATCACCTCCAGAGAGAGAGTTTCCCTCAAGTGTGACTTGCACCACCTTTTATCTTTTTATCCTGTATGAGATGAAAGAAAAGGGAAGCAATCAGAGAGTGGGTAACCTCATACAATCAAGAAATCGGCACTGGGAGAAGAGTGCATCCTTCAGACCGAAAATCCATGTACCAAGATGCTTCTTGACCAAAGACTGATTCAACACAAGGATCTTCCTCCAGAGCCAGCAAAGAAGGAAAGCCTTCCTCCAGAGTGGACATCCTGAACTGCAGCCTACTAGACTGTGTAAGAATAAACTTTTCTTTGTTAAAGGCATTATACTTGTGGTATCTCTGTTAGAGCAGTACCAGCAGACTAAGACACAGAAATAAATAATTAAGCTGTGGTACTGTCATGTTTGTTGTTTAATTTCTTCTTTCCCTACAATCTATAGAATTTATTCTCAGTTGAAGATCTTGTTTTTCATGTCAATCTCATTTAATTTCATTTTCTGTATCTGTTAGTATTCAGCATTTATTGGAATACTAAGTAGCAGTCACATTAATGTATACATGCTGAATAAATACTATTTTCTGAGTAAATTGTATGTCAAGTTTTTCCCAATATTACTTACATAAATAAATATAGTTAAGTGTTCAATTAACCTCGAGGTCTGGTTGTATAGACAGAAAAGAAACAGATCCACGTACAGAATGATCAAAGAAAAAAATGAGAGGCTGTTCCTCTAACACTCTTATGTGTCATCATTCCTTCCTTGAACTCCAATACACTAGCTGTTTATTTTTATAATACTGATTAGATATTGCATACTGGAGGCTTGAAGCTAAATACATTATCTAATGCTTCATTATATGTTGTTGCTCTGAGGGCTGTCAAGTTGGCTTCAATTCATGATAAATACACGTACAAGAGAAGAAAACATTGCACAGTTCTGTGCCATCTTCATGATTGTTGGTATGCTCAAGTCTTAGTTTTGACTAGTATTTCAATCCATCTCATTGAAAGTTTCCCCTTTATATAGAGTTAGTCAACCTGTTAAATCAGGAAAGAAACAAAGACGAAACTAGAACAACAAAATAGATGAAGAAGCAAAAACTCAAAGTAATCCAACCTCTTTGCTTTTATCCACGGCTGTCCTGCATTTGAAGTCTTGTATTCGGTAAAGAAAGCCTCAGTTCAAAAGCAGTATATTCTTTTTGTAAGTAAGTGATTTTTGCTTTAAACTGGTTCTGTCTACTCTATAATAAAATTCCTTTTGTAAAAAAATTGGGGATCTTTTACGTACAATGAAAAGTTCTACAGTACAGAGTTGCCACATAGACAAAGCAAAGGCCCAAACTTATAAAATGATTTATTACAAATTTATTTTAATGAATGGACCAGTGAACTCTATCAACCACTCCCCCCAAAAAATGGTGAAACCACTGGAGAAATCTTTTCTCATCTAAAGAAAAACATGTATGCCAATATAATCAAACCATTTAAGGCTTTCACATATCAATGACATTCTTACTGTGTCAATCCATCTTATTCATAATATTCCTTTTTTGATGATCCTCACTTTACCAAGAATCATGTCCTTCTCCAGGAACTTGTCCTTCTGCATGACATGCACAAAATATGTGAGATGAAGTCACACCACGCTCACTTACAAGGAACATTTTGTCTGTACTTCTTCCAAGATGTATTTTTCTTTTGTCTGGCAGTGCATGGACTATTCGATATTCTTCACCAATGCCGTAATTCAAAGGTAGCATTCTTCCTCAGTCTTTCTTCTTCACTGTCCAACTTTCATATGCACACAAAGGGATTGAAAATATCATGGCTTTGTACTCAAATTGACATCCTTTCTGGTTAAGATTTTAAAGAGGTCTTTTGGAAAAGATTAATCCAATACATCATCTGACTTCTCCTTTTTTAAAAAAAAAAAATCATTTTTTTTACTTTAGGATGGCTTATTGTTTTATTTTTTTATTATCTACCTGTCTGTCTACCTATCTATCTATCATCATGATTGAGTGTAAGTATACAATCCAAGCTGAATTTGCATGCCTGCCTATCTGCAGCTCCTTCTGCTCTCCTTGCACAGTGACAGCACACACATCCTTTCTGTTCCATACATGTCATATCCTCTTAATACTCTCCTGTGTCCCCTGCTCTCCACCCTTTCCCCTCCCTTCTAGTAAGAGGCCAGAAGGACAGCATCCTCTAAATGCACAAAACAAAAAAGTGCACATGCCATACAGTCACATTGTGTCCCTGAGTCCAATCCATACCTATACAAAGAGATCACATCAGTAATGATTTCTGGTCAGAGGAAGCAACAGGTCTAGGGGCTATGATCCCAGGAGAACTCCCAGGCCTTCAGACCACCAACTGCATGCTTTTACTGGAGGTCTGGAAGTGCACTCCTCTTTTTCTCATGTTGCCAGCGGGACTTGACATTCTGTAACCAATCACAGCTGTCTTTGGCAGTGGCTGAGAACCATCTATTTCTTCTGGTCACATGTTGATGTAGTCACATATTCACGTGACTTGCTCTGTCTTCTGGGCTCTTATTCCTTCCTGTCTGTTGTCCTTCATGATCAACTATTCCACCTGAGTTGGGACAATTTGGTATACTTCAGGTATCGGATTGCTAGCTTTTAAGATCCCAGAATCAACAATGAGATTATTAATGAAGAAATCACCAAATCAATACCATTTACTATAGCACCTAAGAAGATAAAGTACCTAGGGATAAATCAAGCCAGAGAAATAACAGACTTTCACAACGAGATCTATAGGTCCTGACTACAAGAAATTAAGAGAGACTTACATAAATAGAGAAACCTACCCTGCTTATGGATAGGAAGACATAACATTGTGAAAATCTCTACTTTGCCCAAAGCAATCTACTCATACAATGTAATCCCAGTACAAATTTCAGTGACATTTTTTAAGGAGTTGGAGAAACAAATTACCAACTTTGTTCAGAAAGGGAAGAAACCCCATATAAGTAAAGCACTACTGAAGAAGAAGAACACACTGGGTAGCCTCTCACTACCCAACTTTAGAACCTATTACACTGCCACAGTAGTCAGAACAGCTGGAAACTTTACAAAAAGTGACAGATAGATCAATGGAACAGAATTGAGACCCCAGAAATCACACCATCTTCCTATGAACAGCTGATATCCGACAAAGCCCCTAAGACATTAAACTGGGGTAAAAAACAATTTCTTCAACAAATGGTGCTACCAAAATTGGATATCCATCTGCAAAAAACTGAAACAAGACCCATGTCTTACTTCTTATACAAAAACCAACTAAAACTGGATAACAGACCTAAATATCAAATCTCAAACAATAAAGCTCATCCAAGAAAAAGTAGGAACAACAAAGGAAGTTTTAATACACACCACAGACAGACTTCAAAATCTGTCAAACCACAAACAACATAAGAGAAAGTAGATAAATAGGAACTATTAAGAATCAAACACTTTTGTTCATCCAAAGACTTTATTAATAGAATTAAAAGGCCACCTACAGAATGGGAAAAAAATGTTTGACAGCTCTATGTCAGACTGCTATCTGTTCTCCATAATCTATAAGGTATTATGAAATATCAATAAGAAAAAGATAAATCACCCAATTAAGCAATGGGCAAAGGAGATAGACAGACATTTATCTAAAAAGGAGATCCAGGCAGCCAAAAAACACATGTGAACGTGCTCATGATCATTAGCTATTAAAGAAATTCAAATCACAGGGAGTGGAGTCAAGATGGCAGACTAAGCACATGTCTCCTTATATCCCTCTGGAAACCAAGACCTGAACTGACAATCAAACAGAGCCTTCTGATCACCTAATCAGCCTCAGGACATGGCACAGAGCTGTTAATTGGGACTTCATACCACTCAGCAAAAAACCTACTCTCTTTCGCTGACTCCCGCTCCTGGCTAGCCCCGGCTCTCACGTACGGAAGGTAAATGCACCATTTTGACTCATTCTTTCTCTGTCTTGGCCACAGGCAGAGCTGGGTCTTGCCTGGCGGCTGGACTCAGACGTGCTGCTGGGGGGATAGGCAGGCGAAATCCCCATATTCTGAGAGCCAGGCTCGGGACTCTGTTAATCTAGCCACTTTGAGCCTTTCATTTTGTAGCTGCCTCAGCGGGGTTTGTGTGGAGCTTCATGGTCAGTGTGCGGGATGCCATGTTGGTACCCAGATTTTAGTGGGACCTCGTTCTTAGCCTGGGAGCCAGCACCTGCAAATGGGACAGCGCTTCTCCGACAGAAAAGTAGTGATTCTGCACAGTGCTGCCTACATTGAGGGCCCTGCAACAGAAGCAGAGGAATCACTACCTCTCGGCACCTTTAGCCCCTCTGCCTGCTGCCTGTGTGGAGAACGCCATCTTGAATACGGTGGCTGCAGCTGGACCTAATTCTTAGCTTGAGAACCAGAGCCTGCCAACAGGAGAGCGTTTTTCTATCACAAAACCAGTACTCGACGCAGTGTTCGCTAAGGCTAGGCCCTGTCAGCAGAGGCCGACAGGTCAGTAGCATTGCTGTATTCTGAACTAGTTTGTTATCATCTGGAGTTGGATATAGTGGCACTTACTTTGTCAGAAGAGAAGAGGGACCTCTACACGTGAAAACCTAACTGACTTGTGAACTGGTCAGATAACTGTTGCTTTACATTTGAAGACAGCCTAGAGAAACATTTGCAATCCATCCTCACAGTACCTCTTCCAGCCTCTATATACTCACATGGGACCCAAAAAGCAACAGACAATTGTGGCATACAAGCAATCACTCATGGCTTCAGAAGGCTCCCAAACAAAGCAACCAAGGAGTTTTCCAGATGAAGAAACTTTTATGAAAGCATCAGGAAGTGAACACAAATCGATTATATACAGAGACCTTCTAGACCTTATACAAAATGCAGCAGAACAAAATGAAAAATTAAGCAAGTTGTTCGATCTGATGGAACACTAGTACTCTGAAATCCAACAGATCAAGGAGAAAATCAAAGACATAGAAACTTCCATGCAAAGCCAAGAAAACAGAATGGAACAAATGGAAAAAAGAATTTCTGACTTGGAAGACAGAGCAACTGAGGCCAGCATCTATGAGCAGAAATCAGAAAAAAGAAACATGAAAAATGAAGAAACATTAAGAAGCACGTGGGACTCTATTAAGAGGAACAACGTTCGATTAATTGGAGTCCCTGAACAGGGTGAGACATCTGAGAACACAGAGAGTATTGTTGCTGAACTGCTGACAGAGAACTTCCCAGAAATCATGAAGGAAGAGAATATAGACAACTCAGATGCATATCGTATGCCACCCAATATAGATCTCAAAAGTAAGACTTCAAGACATACTATAATCAAGCTTAACAAAATGAAACATAAGCAGCAAATCTTAAAGGCAGCAAAACTCAAGGCAAAGCTAACATTCAGAGGGAAACCCTGTAGGCCCTCATCAGATTTCTCAGCAGAAACCGTGCTGGCACAGAGACAGTGGCAAGAAACATTCAAAGTCTTGAAGCAGAAGAACTTCCAATCAAGAATTATATAACCTGCAATTTATTTATGTAATGCAATCCCAATACAAGTTCCAGCATCATTTTTTAATGAGATGGAGATACAAATCACCAATTTTGTTTGGAAAGGGAAGAAGCCCCGTTAAATAAGGTACTGCTAAAGAGGAAGAACACACTGGGAGGCCTTTCATTACCCGACCTTAGAACATACTACACTGCCACCGTGGTCAAAACAGCCTGGTACTGGTACAAGAATAGACAGATCGATCACTGGAACAGAATTGAGAGCCCAGAGATGACACCATCTGCCTATGAACAGTTGATATTCGACAAAGGCCCTAAGACATGAAACTGGGGTAAAAACAGTATCTTCAACAAATGGTGCTGGCAAAATTGGTTATCCATCTGCAATAAACTCAATCAAGATCCATATCTTACACCTTATACAAAAACCAACTCCAACTGGATAAAAGACCTAAATATCAAACCTAAAACGATAAAGCTCATCCAAGAAAAGGTAGGAACAACAATGGAAGTTTTAATACACAATGAGGACAGACTCCAAAATATGTCAAAAAAACTCAATCAACAGAAGACAAAATAGATAAATGGGGACTATTAAGAATCCAACACTTTTGCTCATCCAAAGACTTTATTAATAGAATTAAAAGAACACCCACAGAGTGGGAAAAAATATTTGGCAACTCTATGTCAGACCGATGCCTGATCTCCATAATCTATAAGATACTACAAAATATCAATAAGAAGATAAACCATGCAATTAAGCGATGGGCAAAGGAGATGGACAGACACTTCACTAAAGAAGAGATCCAGGCAGCGAAAAAACACATGAAGACATGTTCATGAACTTTAGTTATTAAAGAAATTCAAATCAAGACAACAATGAGATACCATCTCACCCCAAGAAGATTGGCCATGATCCAGAAAACACAAAACAACAAATGCTGGAGAGGCTGTGGAGAAAGTGGAACCCTCCTACAGTGTTGGTGGGGTTGCAAAATGGTCCAGCCTCTTTGGAAGGCAATTTGGTGCTTCCTTAAAAAAATGGATATCGATATATCATTTGACCCAGTAATTCCACTACTTGGAATATATCCCACAGATTCAAGGCGTTTCATACCAACAGACATATGCACCAGAATGTTTACCGCAGCGCAGTCCACGATAGCAAAAAGATGGAATCAACACAGATGCCCAACAATAGAAGAATGGATAGGTAAACTATGGTACATATACTCAATGGAGCACTACGCAATGATAAAGAATAACGATGATTCCAGGAAACATCTCCTAACCTGGTTTCAACTGGAAGACATTATGTTGAGTGAAAGTAGTCAGCAACAAAGGGATAAATACAGTATGAGACCTCTACGATAAGATCTCAAAAACAGACTTGTGTATAGAAGAAAAGATGCTTTGACAGCTGCAAGGGAGGGGAGGGAAAAAGGGTGAGGGAGGGACGGTTTAGTTTGGATAGTTACTAGAAATCTAGTTGGGACAAAGCGGTGATAGCACACATTAGAAACAAGAACAACGTTAAGTGGACTTCAGCATAACTTGAGTATTCCTTCCATCTTAACTCAATACTGCAAGGATAGAGTAGCTGGGGCAGAGGGAGGGGGACCATGCTCTTAGGCAAATTCCAGGCCAATTGGCACAACTAACGTTTTGCTAAGAGAGCTCTCTGCAACCAACATTGGTGCGTGGCTTCTGGGGTCTTAAAAGCTGCCAAGCTGCCATCCGAGGACACAGCAAATGGTCCGAATTCAGCAGGAACGGATGCTCACCGAGAACCAAAATGACATGCGGTAAAGACAACTGAGAAGACAGAGAGACTCACAAGAGTGGGTGCCTACATCGACTTGGGACCGGAAGAACCGGATGGTGACAGGCCACCACCAGTGATAGCCACGAAGGAGCTCACAGAGAAGAGTCTCACTGACAACACAAGAATAAAAAGGGGTGCATCATGAGATCTCCACTAAAAGACCTCAATTGATAGTCCAGCAGTTTTGGGGTTCCTCTGAGAGCATGGCCCCTGGCCCTGATGCTGCCCTTTCCCATAAATTATAAGAAAGGTCCACTCTTTGGACAGGAATGGAATGGACTTGGCAATACAGAGTGACCATATATTGGAAGTACTTTATGGTTCTATACATCTATATGATATCATCTTGCTGACCTCTGGCTGGAGGAATGGGAATGGATGGAGAGGAGGGGAAAGGAGGCTGTTGGTAGGATGAGACATGTATGGAGCAGAGAGGAATAGTGTTCAGTCATCGGACAGGGAGAGCAGTGGAAGCTGAATATAGGTTGGCATGTAAATTTATACGTGAATGTACATTTTCACTCAGTCATGTTAAATAAAAATAAAAAAATTAAAAATACATAAAAAAGAATTATATAACCTGCAAAACTATCTTTCAAATATGAGAGCGAAATTAAGACATTCCCAGATAAACAGAAACTCAGAGACTTTGTAAAAACCAAATCCAAACTACAAGAAATATTGAAAGAAGTTCTTGGCTTTGGCTTAGAAGAACGAAACCACTAACTTTATATTTTAGAATGACACACTACTCAATACTCTACTCATTTAGGGAAGTCTCCAAAGTAAATCACAGCTTTGATATGGAAAGAAGCAATCCAGTGATCATCATGAAAACTATGGTATCATCACAATAAAAAGAGGGATGTACTCAGTTGTTATAGTCCTTCCAGATGGCGAGGAAGAAGACAAGAGTGGTAGTAATTAAAATTGGTTTTATAAATAGTTTATTAAGGGGGTTAATAGGGGCAGCTGTTAAGTGCAACAAAGATGAATCATACCATTTCAAGAAATCTAACACACAAGTCTCAACAACTATAAAACCAGCTCTGAAAAAGGTGAAAAATCAACTCACAAAAAAGTGTCCCAGAACAGACTAATAAGAACAACAGAGAAAGCATCAACATAAAAATAAACACATCACAATGGCAGCAGTGAACACATACCTATCAATAATTACATTGAATGTGAATGGATTGAATGCTCCAGTAAAGAGAAATTGAGTGTCATCTTGGATCAAAAGAGATGACCCATCCATATGTTGTCTGCAAGAAACTCACTTGAGACCTAAAGACAGGAACATACTGAAAATTAAAGGATGGAAGAATACATATCAAGCTAACAATGAACAAAGAAGAGCAGGGGTGGCAATTCTAATCTCAGACAAAATCAATTTTAATGTCAAATCCACCATCGTGGACAAAGATGGACACTAGTTATTGCTGAAAGGTTCAGTATACAAGTAAGACTTAACTATATTAAATATTTATGCACCTAATGTCAGAGCACTTAATATGTCAAAGATACACTGACTATGGTCAAAAGAGAGTTAGAGGACTCCACAATAATAGTGGGACACTTTAACACTCCACTTTCATTACTAGACAGATCATCCAGAAAAAAGCTCAGTAAAGATACAGAAGACCTCACTGACACAATTAACCAACTAAACCTCATTGATATATACGGAACTTTCCACCTATCAGCAGACAACTACACCTTCTTCTCCAGTGCACATGGAACATTCGCCAGAATTGACCACATGATAGGCCATAATGCAATGCTCAACAAAATCCATACCATTGAATTACTGCAAAGCATCTTCTCAGATCGTAAAGCCATAAAAGTTGAAATCAATAGCAGAAAAAACATAGATAGAAAGTGGAACTCTTGGAAACTGAACATCTTGCTCAAAAAAACATGGGTTATAGAGGAAATCAAGGATGAATTAAAGAAATTCATGGATTCCAATGAGAACGAAAACACATCCTACCAGAACCTATGGGATACAGCCAAAGCAGTGCTCAGAGGTCTGTTTATGTCCATAAATGCACACATCTGGAAGGAAGAAGGAAATCAAATCAAGGAACTAACTCTACAGCTTGAACAAGCAGAAGGAGAACAACAGAGGAACCCCTCGGGCACCGGAAGAAATGAGATCATAAAGATTAGAGCAGAGCTAAATGAATTAGAGACTAGAAAAACTATTGAAAAAATTGAAAAGACCAAAAGCTGGTTTTTTGAAAAGATCCACAAAATTGATAAACCACTGGCTAAACTTACTAAAGAAAACCAGGAAAGGAAACAAATAACACAAATTAGAAATGAGAGGGGGGTTGTCACCACAGATGCAACAGAAATCAAAAATATCATAACAGAATACTATGAAAGCCTGTACTTTAAAAAATTTGAAAACCTAGGGGAAATGGACAAATTCCTTGACTCATACCACCTACCCAAATTATCACAACGTGAAGCAGAACAAATTAATAAACCCATCACAAAGGAAGAGATTGAAAAGGTCGTCAAAACACTGCCAACCAATAAAAGTCCAGGCCCAGATGGCTTCACGGCAGAATTCTACCAGGCATTTAGAGAAGAGTTATCCCCAATACTACTGAGACTATTTCACAGTATAGAAAGGGATGGAGTACTCCCAAACTCGTTCTATGAAGCCAGCATACCAAAGCCAGGGAAAGATCCAACAAAGGCAGATAACTACAGACCGATATCACTCATGAACCTAGATGCAAAAATCTTCAACCAAATTCTTGCCAACAGAATACAACAACATATCAAGAAAATAATCCACCATGACCAAGTAGGATTCATACCAGGGATGCAAGGCTGGTTCAACGTCAGAAAAACAATTAATGTGATTAACCACATAAATAACATATAAGACAAGGATCACCTGATTTTGTCCATTGATGTTGAAAAGGCATTTGATAAAGTCCAACATCCATTCATGCTAAAAACTCCTAGCAAAATGGGCATAGAATGCAAATTCCTCAACACAATAAGGGCCATTTATACAAAGCCAGTTGCCCACATCATCCTGAATGGAGAGAGACTGAAAGACTTTCCCCTGAGATCAGGAACTAGACAAGGATGCCCACTCTCACCTCTCCTTTTCAACACTGTGCTAGAAGTTCTAGGCAGAGCAATTAGACAAGACCAAGAAATAAAGGACATCGGCATTGGCAAAGAAGTTAAAATCTCCCTGTTTGCAGATGACATGATTATATATGCAGAGAATCCCAAGGAATCTACAAGTAAACTACCCAAACTGATAGAGGAGTTTGGCAAAGTCTCGGGATACAAGATAACCATAAGTAAATCAGTAGGATTCCTTTATACAAACAACAAGACTGTTAAGGAAGAAATTATCAAATCAATACCATTTACGATAGCCCCTAAGAAGATAAAGTACATAGGAATTAATCTAGTCAGACAAATAACAGACCTTTACAAAGAGAACTACAAGCACTTACTACAAGAAACTAAGAGAGACTTAGATAAATGGATAAACCTACCCTGCTCGTGGATAGGAAGATTTAGCATTGTGAAAATGTCTATTTTACCAAAAGCAATCTAGTTACATAATGCAATCCCAATATAAGCTCCAGTGTCATTTTTTAATGAGATGGAGAAACAAATGACCAATTTTGTTTGGAAAGGGAAGAAGCCCCGTTAAATAAGGTACTTCTAAAGAAGAAGAACACACTGTGAGGCCTCTCATTACCTGACCTTAGAACATACTACACTGCCACAGTGGTCAAAACAGCCTAGTAGCGGTACAAGAACAGACAGATAGATCAATGGAACAGAATTGAGACCCCAGAGATTACACCATCTGCCTATGAACAGTTGATATTCAATAAAGGCCCTAAGACATTAAACTGGGGTAGAAACGTATCTTCAACAAATGGTGCTGGTAAAGTTGGATATCCTTCTGCAATAAACTGAAACAAGATCCATATCTGACACCTTATACAAAAATGAACTCCAACTGGATAAAAGACCTAAATATCAAACCTAAAACGATAAAGCTCATCCAAGAAAAGGTAGGCACAACAATGGAAGTTTTAATACACAATATGGACAAACTCCAAAATCTGTCAAACAAACCACAATCAACAGAAGAGAAAATAAATAAATGGGAATTAATAAGAATCAAACACTTTTGCTCATCCAAAGACTTTATTAACAGAATTAAAAGAACACCCACAGAATGGGTAAAAATATTTGGCAACTCTATGTCAGACGGATGCCTGATCTTCATAACCTATAAGATACTACAAAATATCAATAAGAAGAAGATAAATCATCCAATTATGCGGTGGGCAAAGGAGATGGACAGACATTTCACTAAATAGAAGATCCAGGCAGCCAAAAAACACATGCGGACATGTTCACTATCTTTAGTTATTAAATAAATTCAAATCAAGATGACAGTGAGATACCATCTCACCCCAACAAGATTGGCCATGATCCAAAAAACATGAAACAACAAATGCTGGAGAGGCTGTGAAGAAAGTGGAACCCTCCTATACTGTTGGTGGGGTCACAAAATGGTCCAGCCTCTTTGGAAAGCTATCTGGCACTTCCTTAAAAAAATGGATATCGATATACCATTTGACCCAGTAATTCCACTACTTGGAATATATCCTACAGATTCAAGGCCTTTCACACCAACAGACACATGCACCAGAATGTTTACCGCAGCACAGTCCACGATAGCAAAAAGATGGGAACAACCCAGATGCCCAAAAACAGAAGAATGGATAGGTAAACTTTGGTAAATATACTCAATGGAGCACTACGCAATGATAAAGAATAACGATGACTCCAGGAAACATCTCCTAACCTTGTTTCAACTGGGAGACATGTTGAGCGAAAGTAGTCAGCGACAAAAGGACAAATATTGTTTGAGACCTCTACGATAAGATCTCAAAAACAGACTTTTGTGTAGAAGAAAAGACTCTTTGACAGCTGCAAGGGAGAGGAGGGAGGGAGGGTGGGGGTAGGGTTAGATTAGATTTTTGCTAGAAATCTGGTTGGGTGAAATCGGTGATAGCATGCATTATAAACAAGAACAACATTAAGTGGACTTCAGCATAACTTGAGTAGTCTTCCCATCTTAACTCAATATTGCAAGGATAGAGTAGCTGGGGCAGGGGGCAGGGAATCATGCTCTTAGGTGAAATCAAGGCCAATTGGCACAACTAGCATTTTGCTAAGAGGGCTCTCTGCACCCCACATTGGTTAGTGGCGTCTGGGCTCTTAAAAGCTGCCAAGCTGCCATCGGAGGACACAGCAAATGGCCCCAACTCAGCAGGAACGGATGCTCACCGAGGACCAAAATGACATGGGATAAAGACAACCCAGAAGATAGAGAGACCCACATGAGCTGTTGCCTAGATTGACTTGGGACGGTAAGAACCAGATGGTGCCCAGTCACCACCATTGGTAGCCGCGATGGAGCTCACAGAGTTGAGTCTCACTGGCAATACAAGAATAAAAAGGGGTGCATCCTGAGATCTCCACTAAATTGATGGTCCAGTGGTTTCGGGGTTCCCCTGAGAGCACGGCCCCTCGCCCTGATGATGCCCTTGCCCATAAATCACAACAAAGATCCACTCTTTGACACGAATGAATGGGACTTAGTCAACGCAGAGTGAACATATATTGGATGCACTTTACTGGAGGAAGGAGAGTGGGTGGAGAGGAGGAGAAAGAAGACTGTTGGGAGGATGAGACATGTATGGAGCAGAGAGGAATAGTGTGCTGTCACTGGACAGGGAGAGCAGTGGAAGCTACACATAGGTGGGCATGTAAATTTATACGGTAATGTACATTTTCACTCAGTCATATTAAGTAAAAAAATAAAAAATAAAATCAAAAATAGAAAAAATCAAATGTGGAAAATAATCATTTCATACTTGGCTTGGCATTCAAAATGCTGAAACATTTTACAAGACTTATTCTTTAATTGTTTTCTAGCTAGTGTTTCAAATAATGCATCCTGCTGTATTGTATGCAAATGGATTTTTACCCCCTTAAATGTGAGGAAATATGGACCAAATAACAGTTTAACAATTTTCTTTTGTTGAGACAGTTTGAAGAGTTGCTTACCAATAATCACAAGTTTAGTAAGACAAATTTAAACTAGTTATAAAGAAAAATCTCATAATGAATGACTTTATTTCTTAATAAATCACTAAATATACATTTTTGATGGTGGTAACTTACTCTGATTTGGTCTTTGGAGCATCATATATCCTTTATTCTTTAATGTGGCTTTCTGTAGCTTGCTATGCTTTCAATATATCAGTACATGTTACGCTTCTAATGATATTTCTTTCTATAAGTAAGGTAATTCAACATTTTGTAATGTTTGACTTGACTTTGTGAGATCAAACACATACTCAGTTCCAACTTTTTTGAACCTTCAACAAGTTTTGTTTTATTTTTAAAAAAGTATCCACTCTGGTTGACATAGGAAGACTGCCAATTAAGTTCACAAACTCATCCTAGAAAAATGCTACACACCTCAGTGCTGAATAGCATTACAGTCACCTTTGAGGTACTCCCCTTGGAAAGCTATGCACTGATGCCAGAACCCAGTCCACACTTCAAAGCACTTTTGGAACTCTTTTTCTGGAATGGCCATCAGAGCCACTGTCATATTACCCTTGATGGCCTGAATGTCATTAAAATATCTTCCTTTCAATATTTCCTTTCTCTTTGGGTAAAGAAAAAAGGCATTGGGAAGCAGATCAGGTGAGTAAGAAGGGTGTTCCACTATAGTTATTTGTTTACTGGCTAAAAACTGCCTCACAAATAACTGTACAATTAATTTCATGAACATAGCACCATGCCATTCCTGAAAGAATTCTAAAATTGCTTTGAAGACTGACTAATCACTGACATGAGTGCATAGCTTCCCAATGGGAGGACTTCAAAGGTGACTGTAGTGATATTCAGCAATGAGTTACACAGCACTTAGAACAATTAAGTTCATAGACTTGTCAGATCATGTATATGTACAACTGAAAAGCACTAGCCACATTTATATCTTACATTTTATAATAAGTAATGGAATAATGCAGAAATGCTGGTGATCAGCAGTTACAGTCCACCAGGTGATTTCTGGAAACTCTGTGGGACAATTCTATGTTGTTTCATAGGATCTTTATAGAGTTGGAAATTGACTTGACAGCACTGGTTTTGGTGTCTTTTTCTTTTCTCTTTGCTTTTTTTTTAGTGTAATAAACCCAAAGCCTACTGCAGTTGAGTTGATTCCAACTCATAGTGACCCTGTATGACAGAGTAGAACTGCCCCATAGATTTTCCAAGGATTGACTGGTGGATTCAAACTGCCAACATTTGGTTAACAGGGGTAGCATTTAACCATTAAGCCATCAGAGTTTCCTAAAAGGAGGGAAGAAAACAAATATATTTTACACACACACACACACACACACACAACAAAAAAGTAGAAAAAAACAACTACGGTTTTCATGTCTCCCATGGTCACGTGACTTTAGTGCTGTCTGGAACTACTTTCTTCTACCACTCATTCCATATTCCCTTTGTCCTCAACAAGCATTTCAGTTGATCTGATTCTTTGCCTCCTGGGGCAACTCAAACCTGCATTCTTGAGGTGTCTGGGCCATTAGTAGTCATGCTGGAATTAAGTTGCTATAGTTTTTCATTGGCTATAATCACAAGGCTGGTAGTACTAAGAGACATCTTAAGGGATTACCTGCATTCTGAAGGTACTCTACATCTATTTTGCAATACTGACTTGATTTCCCCTTGACAATCAGGATCTATCATACCAGCCAACAGAGTAACTCCTTTCTTTACTTGTTGCTCCATAGGCATTAGGAGTCCAAGTGGTTGGGTAATATTACTAACTGCCAGTTAAACTGGCCATTTATCTGCTGTGTCTCCTAGTGGGAACGTTTCTGTCTTTGAAACTAAGACTTCTATACCAAAGAGTATGAGGTCACTAGGACATGAAGCAAAAAATTGTAAGTGAGTCACAAGTAGTAATAGTAAATGGTACTATTACCACTTGCACCCTTGATTCCTGTACTTGGCAATGGGAGAAATATAACCATATACTGGATGCTCGTTGAAAGCATGTACAACCATCTGGAAACATAGCCCCAACCCTGCAAGGTTTTGACACCTAGCTGACATTGTAATTGTGTTGTTAGAAGCCCATTCTATCTTTCTATGGAGAGACTTGCTTCAAGATGATCAGGAGCATGGTAAATTCTATATGCATGCACACATTGCCACACTTTATTTACTATGAAATGAGTTCCTTGATCTGAGGCAATTTTGTGTAGGCTAACGTGATAATTGTAAGGCATTCTGTAAATCCATGGATGGTAGTTTGGGCACTAGCATTCTGTGCACACATGGCAATTCTGTATCCAGATTGATTGTCTATCCCAATAAGAACAAAACACTGCCCTTTCCATTATGAAACTGGCCCAATTTAATCTACCTGCCAATAGGTTGCTGGCCAGTCACACCAGTTAGTAGTGCCACATCAGGAACTTAGTGTTGGTCTCTGCTGCTGGCAGACTAGGCACTCAGTGGTGGCTATAGCCAAGTCAGCCTTGAGTGTAGCCTGCATTGCTGAGCCGATGCATAACCTCCATCCATGTCGTCATCACTATCTTTATGCATGAGGTCTTTAAACAACGAGAGCAATGGCTAGGGAAAGAGGCTGACTGGTAACTACAGAACACACCAGCTTATTCAATTGATTGTTAAACTCCTCCTCTGCTATGAAGACAGTTTGGTGAGTATTAACTTGAGACACAAATATGGTCCCTTTAGTGCATTTAGAAATAACTATCAACATGCCTCTTCCCAATACACCCTTGTCACCAATTTTCCAATCGTGTTCTTTCTAAACCCTTGATCATGAAATTAAACCATTGGACATAACCTATGAATCCGTATAAAATTGTACATATGGGGGCAGAGTCAAGATGGTGGACTAAGCACAAGCCTCCTTATTTCCCTCTGGAAACCAAGACCTGAACTGATAACCAAACAGAGCCTTCTGGTCACTTAGTGAGCCCCAGAACATGACACAGGGCTGTTAATTTGGACTTCATACCACCGAACAAGAAAACACAATTCCTTCGCTGCTCCCACTCCCAGTTAACCCTGGCTGTCATGGACTGAAAGTAGCACCCCATTGTGACTTTTTTTCTCTGTCTTGACCTGCAGGTGGAGCTAGGTCTTGCCTAGAGGCTAGTCTTAGATGCACTGCTGGTGGGATAGGCAGGTGACATCACCATATTTTGAGAGCCAGGCTTAAGACTCTGTACACCTAGCCAATTTGGGCCTGTGTTTTAATCTGAGCCGCAGCGTGATTTATATAGAACTGCGGGACCTATGTGCGGGACATAATATTGGATATGGAGATTTTAGCGGGACCTAATTCTTAGCCTCGGAGCCAGCACCTGCAAACAGGACAGCACTTCTCTGACAGAAAAGCAGTAGCTTACACAGTGTCGCCTAAGGCTGGGCCCTGTCAGCAGAGGCCAACAGGGCAGTAGCATTTATGTATTTTGAACCAATTTCTATCATCTGGGGTTGGATATAGAGGTGCTTACTTTGTCAGTTTGGAAGAGGGACCTCTACACCTGAAAACCTGACTAACTTAGGAAGTGGTCAGATATCTTTTGCTTTACATTTTAAGACAGCCTAGAGAAACATCTGCAGTCCATCCTCACAGCATCTCTCCCGGCCTCTACTTACTCACATGGGACCCAAAAAGCAACAGACACTTGTAGCACACAAGAAATCACCCGTGGCTTCAGAAGGCTCCCAAACAAAACAACCAAGGAGTTTTCCAGATGAAGAAACTTCTGAAATCATCAGAAGATAAATACAAAAGGATTGTATACAGAGCCCTTCTAGACTTTATACAAAATGCAGTACAACAAAATGAAAAACTAAGCAAGCTGTTCTATCTGATGGAACACCAGTACTCTAAAATCCAACAGATGAAGAACAAAATCAAAGACATACAAACTTCACTCAGAGCCAAGAAAACAGAATGCAACACATGGAAAAAAGAATTTCTGACTTGGAAGACAGAACTACTGACACCAACATCTATGAACAGAAATCAGAAAAAAAGAGACAAGGAAAATGAAGAAGCATTAAGAAGCATGTGGGATTCTATCAAGAGGAACAACCTTTGATTAATTAGAGTCCCTGAACAGGATGAGACACTTGAGAACACAGAGAGCATCGCTGCTGAGCTGCTGACAGAAAACTTCCCAGAAATCATGAAGGAAGAGAATATAGATATCCCAGATGCATATCATATGCCACTCAAAAGAAAGACTCCAAGACATGTTATAATCAAGCTTAACAAAATGAAACATAAGCAGCAACTCTTAAAGGCAGCAAGACTCAAAACAAAACTAACTTTCAGAGGGAAACCCTGTAGGCTTCATCATATTTCTCAGCAGAAACCACGCTGGCATGGAGACAGTGGCATGACACATTCAAAGCCTTGAAGGAGAAGAACTTCCAACCAAGAATTACATATCCTGCCAAATGAAATTAAGACATTCCCAGATAAACAGAAACTCAGAGACTTTGTAAAAACCAAACTAAAACTACAAGAAATGCTGAAAGAAGTTCTTGGCTTTGGCTTAGAAGAACAAAACCATTAACTATTAACTTTATGTTTTAGAATGACACTTCATCCAGAATTCTACTCAGTTAGGGGAGGCTCCAAATTCAACCACAGCTTTAACACTGAAAGAAACAATCCAGTGATTATCATGAAAACTATGGTGCCATCATATTAAAGAGAGAGGTGTACTACAATAGTTATAGTCCTTCCAGATGGAGAGGAAGTCGGCAAGACTGGTAGTAATTAAAATTGGGTTTATATATAGTTTATTAAGGGGCAGCCATAAAGCACAACAAACATGCCATATCAAGAAATGTAACACAGGATCTTAACAACTACAAAATCAGTTCTGAAAAACGTTAAAAAATCAACTCACAAAAAACAATGTCCCAGAACAGACTAATAAGAACAACAGAGAAAACATCAACACAATGGCAGCAGTGAACACATATCTATCAATAGTTACATTGAATGTGAATGGACTGAATGCTCCAGTAAAGAGACATCGAGTGACATCTTTGATCAAAAGACATGACCGATCCATATGTTGTCTACAAGAAACTCACTTGAGACCTAAAGATAGGAACAAACTGAAAATGAAAGGATGGAAGAATATATATCAAGCTAACAATGAACAAAGAAGAGCAGGTGTGGCAGTTCTAATCTCAGAGAAAGTCAACATTAATGTCAAATCCACCATCGTGGACAAAGATGGATACTATTTATTGCTGAAAGGTTCAGTACACAAGCAAGACTTAACTATACTAAATATTTTAGACTCAATGGCACTTGGCTTGGCCTAATAGATATGTTGAAGAAACACTGACTACACTCAAAAAAGAGTTAGATCGCTCCACAATAATAGTGGGAGACGTCAACACTCCACTCTCAATACTGGACAGATCATCTAGAATAAAGCTCAGTAACGATACAGAAGACCTCATTGTCACAATTAACAAACTGGACCTCATCGATATATACAGAAGTTTCTACCCATCAGCAGACAACTGCACCTTCTTATCCAGTGCACATGGAACATTCTCCAGAATTGACCGTGTGTTAGGACATAATGCAATTCTCAACAAAATCCATGCCACTGAATTAATAAAAAGCATCTTCTATTTTTCTCATTAATCTAGCTGCCATTAGAGAATTTTTTGCTTCTCCATGGTTTTCTTTTGATTGTACCACACTCTCTTGTGATACTTTATGGTTTTTGTTGTTGTTCAAAGTGGGATAATTTAATATCTTATTATGATAATCTGGAATTCAGGAATATATTTTTTATGGTTTAATTCCACTTTTTACCTAAATTCCACTAGGGGGCAGTCTGGCCCTTTGATGCTTCAAATGCTGACTCAGCAGTTGTGAGGTGTGGTCTGACATGTATTTGTTATTGCTAACATATGATTCTAACCTGGTTCCACAGATTTTAGGCATTTTGTAAAATTTTAAATTTTGAGGTGTCAGCTCTGGATGGTTTTCCCTGAGGCGGCTGCTACTACTGGTGTGTGAGTCTGTCTCTGAGTTACGTATCACGGAGTGTGTCCTTTCCTAGAAGACTACAACACTGGGACTGGATTAACTCATGTTTATTTGTTGGAGTTGGGTGTCTTTTTCCCTCTGTGGTTGATTGCTGTGGTGTGGTTTTCTACATACAAGTGGAGGTAGTGCACTGTGTCCTTTCTCCACAGGCTATCCGAGCAGGGTCTCCTTATCTAAGACAAGGTTAGGCAGAAAACTAGCTGGTTCACTCCATGTTGCCAGCTTTATATACTTTTTACCCAAGACAGTGAGTTGTTCCCATGGCTCTTCTGTGTATCTACTTTTAATGTTCTCCTGCCTCTGTTCTCAGAGAAACTCAGTAACACTCCCCACAAAGCCCCTCCGTAAGTTTATTCTTGGGTTTCTCTGTCTCCTGTTCCTGAATTGCCATAGCCAGTGCACACCAATTTAGATTGCATTTTCTTAGGCTTCTTGGATTTCAAATTCACTTTGCACTGATATGCCACTTTCTCTCCATTCTTCTCTAAGCAATGGGGCACATTTTTTCGCTGACCTTACAAAGGCTGTGTAAATCTGTTATCTGTGGTCCAGTCTGTATCTTTATTACAGACAGCATCCTGTGTTTTTTGTTCTGGGATATAGCCTGTACACATCCCAAAATGGTCTCAGAGAGCAGAGTCAACAGACAGAGGCTGGCAGTGGTGGAATCTCAGCATTTCTGCTATCCCTGCTTTATCTATCTTCTGATTCATCTCAGTTCTCTAACACTTCACCTGCTCTCTGAAGCACCAACATCTCTATCTGCACTGCTTTTTATTGATTGTTCACTGGCTTAATTGTAGGGCAATGAAAGTGAGCTGCTGGTTATACCACTATTGTTCCTGACCTCTCTAATTTTTACACCTTAAAGTTTAAAAGAAAGTTTATCCCTTGAAATCTTCTTTAAGTCAAACAATAATAAGTTAGCTTGTTTAGTAAAGAATATTTGTCTTGAGCATCACGCTTATTTGAAGAACTATCTATGGTGGATCAAACTGACAACAGCAATTCAAAGTTCACATTAAGGAACTGGAGAAGAAAAGTTGAGGAAAGAGAGGCAAGAATTGTTGTATAACTTGAAAAATGTAGTCAATGTCAGTTGAATTGCTCATATAGAAGTTGTTGAGCTGGTGCATATATTGTTGTGTATATTTTCAGGAGCAATTGAAAAGAAAAAGGTTATTTTGCTGTTTGGTGTTGTTGAGTTGATTCCAGATCATAGAAACCCCATGTATTACACAGCACCACTGTCTCAAAGGGTTTTGTTGGCTCAACCTTTACAGAAAGAGGTTACCAGGTCTTCCTCTTATGGAGTGGCTTGGTAGGTTTAAACTGTCAGTCTTTCAGTTAGCAGCCAAGAACTCAATCACTGCAACACTGGGGCTCCTTAAAATGGGGGTGCGATATACTTAACATTATTAAAGGAAAGATAAGTTAATATTACTTTAAAGTATGGATGCAGGTAGTTGTCAACATATAAAAAGTCAGGGGACACTTTTTGAACTATTTTTGATAAACTGCTCAGGTAACTACAGATATATTTGCATAAAGACTGATTAAAGGTACACAGTAAATACATAAAGAGCTGATAACAGTTGTAAGAATGAGATTCTTGTGATAACTATGTATTCTAACAGATGTCCTATCGGGGTAACAGTTAAAAGCTACTGGTTGCTAGTGAAAAGATCAGCAATTAGAACTCACCATGCATTCCTTGTAAACATTATGGGGCAGTTCTGTTCTGTCCTATAAGGTTGCTATAAGTCAAAATTAACTCAACAGCAATGGATTTGGTTTTATATACTCCAAAACAAAATAGAAAACAAAAATATAATAAGTCAAGTCATTAGAATAAAAAATAAATGGAAAAAAAGAGTCTAAATATTATAAGTAATGTAATTGTGGCATAATACAACAGAAAATCCACGTAATTGTCAAAATAGTGACTATATTTCCTCTAATAAAATGTAAAGTGTTTTGATAATGTTGACAGTGAAGATCCATTAAAATATTAAAACAAAAAAGAAGAAGAAGAAGAAGCAGCTCTGAATAAAATTAGAGCACATACAAAAAGTAGAATAACTTTAATTCCTGTATGGCTGCTACCTAGCAGTAGAAAAGTATTACCCCAGATGCAAGAGGAGAGGAAAGGAGGTTATAAGCTGATTTCATTATCACTTATAGAAAGCACTAATACTAACAGAAACTAAAACCAAAACTAAATAAAAAATTAGATGATTAAGGATAATGTATAAAAATATCAAAATAAATGTAAATATTAGAACAAAATGCAAATCTTCCTAAATATAAAAATGTAAGAGGATGAAAACAAATGACAGTGTAAAAGATTGTTTTGTTTTTAAATGGATATATGAATCATAAAATTAAATATGTCATTCGTTTGGAGGTAGTAAGAAGTAAACTGATGGAAATAAATGTTTTATATTCTACTCTGTTTTATGCATACTACTGTGTAATCATGTAAACATGATTTACCTAATTAGAAAACAAAAATATAAGTCAAGTCATTAGAATAAAAAATAAATGGAAAAAAAGAGTGTAAATATTATAAGTAATGTAATTGTGGCATAATACAACAGAAAATCCACATAATTTTCAAAAAAGTGACTATATTTCCTCTAATAAAATGTAAACTGTTTTGATAATGTTGACAGGAATGTGAATGCTGCAATTCTAACATTAATGTGTATGTATATAGCGTTGGAGAAAGCTAATTAGTAAATAGTAATTGGGTGATATTTTGGCTCTATAATCACAAGTATTTAGAGAAACATATTCTTATCATTAAAGAGGAGGTAAATAAAACAAAAGAGATTACATGAAGCCCTTTAAACCACACCACAGTCGTGAAGATGGCACAGTAGAAGGAAACATTTTGTTCTGTTCTACATAATGTAGCCAGTCAAGTTGAGTCTGAGGTGATCTGATTGCAGCTAACAACTGCAACAAAGAGGCTATGCTAGAGACAAAATCACATTTTCTCTTTGCAATATAGTTGACATTGTAGTTGAGAATCAGTGTATAGCTGATGAGTTTTAATGTACGAAAACATCTACGGAGCAATCATTTTCATGAAAATATACCTCTTACATTCCAGGAACTCACGTGTTTTTCCTACAGTACCTGCCCAAGAGCAAACGTACTCCTATTTTTGTTTTTAAAAAAAAGAAAAACATTGCCATTGAGTTGATTCTGACTCAGAGTGACCCTATAGAGAACTGTCCCATAAAGTTTTTAAAGAGCACCTGATGGATTTGAACTGTTGTCCTTTTGGTTAGCAGCTGTCATGGATTGAATTGTGCTCCCCACAAAATCTGTTCAGCAGTTTAGCTAGGCCAGGATTCCTGGTGTTGTGTGATGTCCTCCATGCTGTAAATCTTGCCTCTATGATGTTAATAAGGGTGGGTGGGTAGCAGTCGTGTGGGTGGAGCAAGACTCAGTGTAAGACTGTTTTGTGCTTGGGAGCAGTTTCTTGAGATATAAAGGAAAGAAGCTGGCAGAGACTTTTGGGAACCTTATGCCATCAAGAAATCATCACTGGGAGCAGAGCATGTCCTTCAGACCCAAGGTTCCTGCACCAGCGTGCTCCCTGACCAAGGACAAACACAACACAAGGACTTTTCTCTGGAGCTGACAGAGGGAAGAAAGCCTTCCCCTGGAGCAGACACTCTAGCTTCAGACTTGTAGCGTATTTAAAGGATCAACTTTTCTTTTCCAAAGCCATCCACTGGCGGTGTCTCTGTTAAAGGAGCCCTAGCTCGCTAAAACAACAGCTATAGCCCTCTCCTCACCACAAGGGTTTTCCATTAGCAGAAATTAATTTTGCCTGCTTTGAAATTAACCCAAATGTTATCACACAAAATACGTATTTTGTCTGATTCCTTTAACTCCATGTTATGTCTGAAAGATTTATTTATGTTATGATACAAATGGAGATCTGGTGATGCAGTGCTTAAGACCTTGGCTGCTGATCAAAAGGTCTGCAGTCTCAATCCACCAGCTGCTTTTCGGGAAAACCTATGGCACAGTTATTTATGTTCTGTATCGTAGCATCTCTAAGAATCAGAATCCACTTAAAGGCGTAGGATTTGATTATTTTGGCTGTTGTTTATTTGTTTTATGGTATGTATTGGTAATTCATTCATTTGTAGCACTATATAGTATTCCATTACCTGAAGACAGGACAATTCATTTACCCTTTCTCCTATTGATTGATGATAATTTGTTTCCAGTTCACGATTATTATAAATAAAGCTATTACAAAAAACTTATTATAAATTTCGATAGATATAAGCACACATTTCTTATTGGAACATCAAATCGTTTTATGATAACTATTAGATGAATGAAAAGAATCAGTTTTTGTTTTACCTTTCCTCTGCAAGCTGTCACACTAGGTGACCAAATAGCAGAGAAGGGGAGTTTCTTTTTGTTGTTGTTGTTTTAAGTATCCCAGATGATAAAAATTGTAAGAATGATAGAAATTAGAGTTTAAAGAAATATGTAGAAGGCATATAAAGAAATCCTTTAAGAAAGAAATGTATGAAAACGTGAGTGAGACAGTTCATTGGACTCTGTCCCGAGTAGTTTTTTACATAGACACATTGTTGTGAGACACACAGGTGGAACATATATTTCAGGATCCAGAAACTGATCGTCATGGCTCTATGGTTGTCAGCTGTCACAGGTAACGTAATTCACATGTTCACGGGAAGGACATGCTTCTTTTTAAAATCAACTTAAGAAAATCAAGCCAGCAGAATTTGCAACAGAGCTTTTGACCCCCTTAGACGCTTTGGAGGCAAATGTTGCAGAGCATTATACTGAGAGCCACACAACGCCATTTGTATTACAGGTAATGGAGAGATTAACCCTGTACTGAGAAGAGATGGAAAACAATGAATCGAGCATTTTCTTCCTATTCTAAGCAAAAAATGACTAAGAAAACTGGTGGAACTCTAGGAAGGCAAACGAAATTTAGTTCTCAAACAGTGTATCAATACGCATTCTCAAATTAAAGAGTGACACTGTGCTTTGCACAGTTAAACATGGTGAGTGATGGATCCCACAATGACATAATAACGGAATTATCTTTTTTCTTTTTAAAAATTATTGTGATTAAGTGAAAGTATCCAATCCAAATCAATTTTGCATGCCCGCCTATCAACAGCTCTTCTGTTCTCCTTGTCCTGTGACAGCACACTCCCCCTTTTCATTTTATACTTGTGATATACTATTAACAAGCCCCTGTTCCCTCCTCTCCAACCTCTTCTCTCTCATCTAGAGAGAGAGCAGTAGGATAGCCTCCTATAAATGACTAGAATAGTAAAGTACACCCACCACATGGTCACATTGTGTCCCCGATTTTCTTTGAAGAGTTGACCTCAGCAGTGTTTCCTGGTCAGGGACAGCAGCAGGTCTCGGGGCCAACTCCCAGGAGATCACCCAGACTATCAGACCATCAGCTGTGGTCTTGTAGTAGGGTGATGGAGCTGCATCCCTCTTTTTCTCGTGTTGCTACAGGGACTCAGTGTTGTGTGCCCCATCACACTGTCATTGGTGGCAGCCAGGCACCGTCTGGTTCTTCTGGTCACATGTTAACACTGTCTCCCCTGCACATGGTCCTTCTGTCTCCTGGGATCTTTTTTCCTTGTGTCTTTGTTCTCAGTCATCATCTGTTCTGGATGAGCTGGGACCACTTGGTGTACCTCTGATGGCAGCTTGCTAGCTTTTAAGAACCCAGACACCATTTAACAATTTGGGGTGCAGGAGACTTTCTTAGCAACAGGATAGTTATGATAATTGGTCTTTGTCATGGATTGAATTGTGTCCCCCAAAAAATATGTGTAGCCACATGGCTGGGCCATAATTCCCAGTATCTTGTAACTGTCCTCCATTTTGTGGTTTTCCTATGTTGTATGTTAAAGGATTAGGGTGGGACTGTAAATCCCTTTATAAGATCACCTCTCTGCTCCACTGTAAAGGGAGTTTCCCTGGAGTATGGCTTGCCCCACCCTTAATCCTTTCAGCCTGCAAGAGATAAATGCAAAGAGAAGCAAGCAGAGAATTGGGGACCTCGTACCATCAAGAAAATAGCACCGGGAGAAGACTGCATCCTTCAGACCTGATGTTCCTGCCCCATGATGCTTCCTGAACAAAGACTGATGCAATACTGGACTTTCCTCCAGAGCCGACAAGGGGAAAGCCTTCCCCTGGAGCGGACACCTTGAATGTGGACTTGCAGCCTAACAGCCTATGTAAGAATAAACCTTCCTTTGTTAAAGACACGGCGACCCTAGGGTCCAGACGGCACTTGGCACTTGGCTTGTTAAAGACATCCACTCTGTGGTATTTCTGTTAGAGCAGCCCTATCTGACTAAAACAGTCCTGATGTCCCCCGAGAGCATGACCCCCAGACCCCATCCCTGCTACTCTATCCTTGCAATATTGGGTTAATATTAGAAGAGTTTACAATTTATGAAATCCAGTGAAGTTAGTTCATCTACTTTCCAGTCTGTGCTGCCACTGCTTTGAGCTAACCAAATTTCTATCAACTCTAATCTATGACCAACCTGCTCCCTCCCTTGCCATCCTTGTAGCCAGCAGAGTTTCAATTTTTAAGTCCTTACAGCAGGGGTTTCATACAATATTTGCCCTTATGATGCTGACAGATTTCAATCAGCATAACATCTTCCAGTTGAAACTAGGTTATGAAATGTTTCCTACAATCATTATTGTTCTTTATCACTCCATAGTGTTTTATTGAGCATATGTACCACAGTTTATCAGTTCATCTGTTCATGGGCATCTAGGTTGATTCCATCTTTTTGCTATTGTGGCCTGTGCTGCAATAAACATTCACGTACATGTAACCATTCACATGACAGTCTTTGTTTCTGTAGGATATATTTCAAGTAGTGGGATTACTGGATCAAATGGTGTATCTATCTTCAGCTTTTTAAGTACACAACAAATTGCTTTCCGAAGAGATTGTAAAATTTTGCAATCCCACCAGCAATGTTGGAGAGTTCTGTTCCTATCTCTCCACAGGCTCTCCAACATTTATTGTTTTCTTTTTTTTTTCTTTTTTGATCATGGCCAACCTTGCTGGAGTGAGGCGATATCTCATTGTGCTTTTGATGTGGATTTCTCTGAGAGGCAATGATTGTGATCATTTCCTCATGTATCTTTTGGCTGCCTGGGTGTCTACTTTGGTGAAGTGTCTGTTTATCTCCTTTGCCCATCACTTAATTGGGTTATTTACCTTTTTCATGTTGATATTTTGCTGTACCCTGTAGATATGGAAATCAGACATCAGTCCAACATGTAGTTGGCAAATATTTTTCCCCATTTTGCAGGTGGCCTTTTAACTCATTTGAAAAAGTCTTTGGATGAGCAAAATGTGTGATTCCTAGTAGTTCCCATTTATCTGTTTTCTTTTGATCATGCTTTGTCAGATTTTGAAGTCTCTCTAAGCTGTGTAGTAAAGCTTCCATTGTTGACTCTATTTTTTCTTGCAAGATCTTTATTATTTTAGGTTTGATATTTAGGTCTTTAATCCATTTTGAGTTGGTTTTCGTGTAAGGTGTGAAATATGGGTCTAATTTCAATTTTTTCCAGATGGACATCCAATTTTCCTAGCACCACTTATTAGACTGTTTTCACCCCACTTTACAATCTTACTGCCTTTGTCTGCTATCAACTGTTCATAAGAAGGTGGTGGCATCTATGGGGTCTCAGTTCTGTTCCATTGGTCTGTATGTCCCTTTTTGTACCAGTACCAGGCTCTTTTGACAACTGTCACAATGTAATAGGTTCTTAATCCAGGTAGTGTCAAGGCTCCCACTACATTCCTCTTCTTCAGTAGTGCTTTACTTGTCCATAGTTTCTTCTCTTTCCAAACAACTGGTGATTGGTTTCTCCGTCTCATTAAAAATGACACTGGAGTTTGTATTAGGATTTCATTGTATCTGTAGATTGCTTTGGGTAAAATAGGCATTTTCACATTGTTATGTCTTCCTATTTATGAGCACGGTAGGTTTCTCCATTTATGTAAGTCCCTTTTGGTTTCTTGTAGTAAGGTCTTATAGTTCTCTCTGTATAGCTCTTTTTCTCCAGTTATATTTATTCTGAGGTATTTTATTTACTTCAAGGCTATAGTAAATGGTATGGATTTGGTGATTTCTTCTTTGATGTCTCTTTGTTGGTATAAAGGAATCTTATGGATTTTCTTACATTTATCTCATATCCTGATACTTTTCTGACTCTTAGTTCCAGTAGTTTACCTATAGATTCTTTAGGATTCTCTATATATGCAATCATGTCATCTACAGATAAAGAGATCTTTTACTTCCTTGATGATGTGGATGTACTTTATTCTTTAACTTGTCTGATTTCTCTAGCTAGACCCTCTAGTACAATATTGAATAGCAGTGGTGAGAGTGGACATTCTTGTCTATTTCCCTTTCTCAAGGGGAATTCTTTCAATATCTCTCCATTTAGGATGATGTAGGTGAGCTTTGCATACATGCCCCTTACTGTGGTGAAGAATTTCCCCTCTATTCCTACTTTGCTGAGAGCTTTCAGTGAGACTGGGTGTTCGACTTTGTCAAATGCCTTTTCTGCATCAATTGACAAAATCAGGTGATCCTTATATTTTGTGCTATTCATGTGGTTGATCACTTTAATTGATTTTCTGACATTAAACCAGGCTTGCATCCTTGGTACAAATACAACTTGGTCATGATGAATTTTTTTGATATGTTGTTGAATTCTGTTGGCTAGGATTTTGTTGAAGACTTTTGCATCTAGGTTCATGTGTGATACTGGTCTGAAATTTTGTGGGATCTTTCCCTGGCTTTGGTATCAGGGTCATACTAACTTCACAGAATGAATTTTGGAGTAATCCATCTCTTTCTATGCCGTAGAATAGTCTCATTAGTATTTGTGTTAACGCCTCTCTAAAACTGTGGCAGAATTATCCGGTGAAGCCATCTGGTCCAAGACTTTTTGTTGGTTGGTAGTTTTTTAATGACTTTTTCAATCTCTTCCTTTGTGGTGGGTTTATTGAGTTTCTACTTCACCTTGTAACAATTTTGACAGGCAATGTGAATCTAGAAGTTTTTCCCTTTCCTGTAGGCTTTTAAATCTATTAGAGTACAGTCCTTCATAGTGGTCTGTTATGACTTTCAATTTCAGTTTGGTGTGTTGTAACATCTCCCATCTCATTTCTTCTTTGGCTTATTTGATGCCTCTCCTGTTTTTCTTTTGTAAGGTTTTGTTGATCTTTCAAAAAAACTGGCTTTTGGTTTTGTTATTTTTTTCAATTGTTCTTCTATTATCTAATTCATTTAGTTCTGTTCTAATCTTTATTATTTTTTTTTCTTCTAGTGCCTGAGGAGATCCTTTGTTTTTGTCTTTCTACTTGTTCAAATTGCAGGGTTAATTCTTTGGTGTGGGTCTTCTGTTCATTCCAAATCTGTGCACTTATAGAGATAAACTAATCTCTGAGCACTGCTTTTGCTGTATCGCATAGGTTCTGGTAGGTTGTATTTTCATTCTCATTTCTTTCTTTATTGTGTCTTTCATTTCTTCTATAACTCATAGATTTTTGAGCAAGGTGTTGTTCAGTTTCCATATGTTCAGTTTTCTTCCTAAGTTTTTTCTACTATTGCTTTCAACATTTATGATTTTTTGGCCCAAGAAGATGCTTTGCAATAATTCAATGACTTGGATTTTGTTGAGATTTCTTTTATATGCTAATACATGGTCTATTCTGGAAAATGTTTGGTGTGCATTGGAGAAGAAGGGGTACTTATCTGTTGATGGATAAAAAGTTCTGTATATGTCAATGAGGTCTAATTGGTTAATTGTCATAATAATATTTTCTGTGTCTTTACTGAGCTTCTAGATGATCTGTCCAATACTGAAAGTGGGGTGTTGAAGTCTCCAATTATTACTGTGTAGTGATCTATTTCATTTTTCAAGGTAGTCATTGTTTGTTCAATGTATTTAAATGCTCTGCTATTGGGTGCATAAATGTTTAATGTAAAATTTTGCTTGTGTGTTGAACTTTTCAACAATAAATATTGGCCATCCTTGTCCACAGTGGTGAATTTTACATTAAAATGTATTTTATCTGAGATTAGTATTGCCATACCTGCTCTTCTTTGCATATTGTTAGCTCAGTACATATAATTCCATCCTTAAATTTTCAGTTTGTTCATAACTTTAGGTCTAAAGTGAGTTTCTTGTAAGCAATGAATAGACAGATTGTGTCTTTTGATCCAAGATGTCCCTTGTTGTCTCTTTACTGGAGTGTTCAGACCATTTACATTCAGCGTAATTATTGACAGGTATATGTTTAGTGCTGTCATTTTGATGTGATTATTTTTGTGTTGGTGTTTCCTCTGTTGCTCTTACTAGTCTGTTTCGGGTCATTCCGCTTTATGCTTTTAATTTCCATGACCAGTGTTGGTTTTGTGTTCACTGAGGCCCCTGTTTTGCAGTTCTTGTTTTGATGAGTTGCACTGTTATTATGCTTTGCAGCTACCCCATCATCCCCCTCAGTAATCTGAATTTAAACTGAATTTTAGCTACTACAAATATTATTGACATCATCTCCATCTGAAAGGACCATAAATAATGTAGTATATCCCTTTTTTATTGTGATGATATCATAGTTTTCATGATAAGTTCACTGGTTCTCTTCTTTCAATGTTGTAGATCTGATTGAATTTTGTGCCTTTCATAACCAAGTAGGTTTCTGAATGTTGTGTCCTCTTTTGCCTCTTTAAATATACACTTAAGGGTATTATTTTTCTAAGCAGAGTCCTTCTTTCAGTATTTCTTGTAGTTTTTTTTTTTTATTTAACATAACTGAGTAAAAATGTACTTTCACGTATAAATTTACATGCCCACCTATATGCAGCTTCCACTGCTCTCCCTGTCCGGTGACTGCATACTATTCCTCTCTGCTCCATACATATCTCATCCTCCCAACAGCCTCCTTTGCCCTCCTCTCCGTCCACTCCCCTTCCTCCAGCCAGAAGTCAGCAAGATGATATCCTGTAGATGTATAGAACCACAAAATGCTTCCAATATATGGTCACTCTGCATTGCCAAGTCCAATCCATTCCTGTCCAAAGAGTGGACCTTTGTTATAATTTATGGGAAAGGGCAGCATCAGGGCCGGGGGCGATGCTCTCAGCCAAGTGCTGTCGAGTCGGATCTCAGGGGAACCCCGAAACCACTGGACCATCAATTGAGGTCTTTTAGTGGAGATCTCATGATGCACCCCTTTTTATTCTTGTGTTGCCAGTGAGACTCCTCTCTGTGAGCTTCATCGTGGCTATCACTGGTGGTGGCTGGGCACCATCCAGTTCTTCCGGTCCCAAGTCTATGTAGGCACCCACTCTTGTGGGTCTCTCTGTCTTCTCGGTTGTCTTTACTGCATGTCATTTTGGTGCTCGGTGAGCATCCGTTCCTGCTGAGTTGGGACCATTTGCTGTGTCCGCGGATGGCAGCTTGGCAGCTTTTAAGACCCCAGAAACCACACGCCAATGTGAGGTGCAGAGAACTCTCTTAGCAAAACGCTAGTTGTGCCAATTGGCCTGGAATTTGCCCAAGAGCATTGTCCCCCGCCCCCTGCCCCAGCTACTCTATCCTTGCAGTATTGAGTCAAGATGGGAGGAGTACTCAAGTTATGCTGAAGTCCACTTGATGTTGTTCTTGTTTCTAATGTGTGCTATCACCGCTTTCTCCCAACTAGATTTCTACTAACTGTCTAAACTAAACCCTCCCTCCCTCGCCTCCCTTGTAGCTGTCAAAGAGTCTTTTCTTCTATATACAAGTCTGTTTTTGAGGTCTTATCTTAGAGGTCTCATACAGTATTTGACCCTTTGTTGCTAGCTACTTTCACTCAACATAATGTCTTCCAGTTGAAACCAGGTTAGGAGATGTTTCCTGGAATCATCGTTATTCTTTATCATTGCATAGTGCTCCACTGAGTATATGTACCATAGTTTACCTATCCATTCTTCTATTGTTGGGCATCTGGGTTGATTCCATCTTTTTGCTATCGTGGACTGCTGCGATAAACATTCTGGTGCATGTGTCCATTGGTGTGAAAGGCCTTGAATCTGTAGGATATATTCCAAGTAGTGGAATTACTGGGTCAAATGGTATATCGATATCCATTTTTTTAAGGAAGCACCAGCTTGCCTTGCAAAGAGGCTGGACCATTTTGCAACCCCACCAACAGTGTAGGAGGGTTCCACTTTCTCCACAGCCTCTCCAGCATTTGTTGTTTTGTGTTTTCTGGATCATGGCCAATCTTGTTGGGGTGTTGGTTTGGTTTTTGTAAAGTCTCTGAGCTTCTGTTTGTCTGAAAATTTCTCAGAATGTCTTAATTTCATCTTCATATTTGAAAGACAGTTTTGCAGGATATGTCATTCTTGTTTGGAAGTTTTTCTCCTTTGAGGCTTTAAATGCATTATCCCACTGACTCCATGCCAACATGGTTTCTGTCAAGAAATCAAAGGAAAGCCAACAGGGCTTCGCTCTGAATGTTAACTTTATTTCAAGTCTTGTTGCCTTTAAGAGTTTCTGCTTATGTTTCATTTTATTGAGCTTGATTATAATATGTCTTGGTGTCTTTCTTTTAGGATCAAATTTCTGTGGCATACAACACCCATCTTGGATGTCTATGTTCTCTTCTCTCTTAGTTTCAGGGAAGTTTTCTGTCAGCAACTCAACAACAATACTCTCTGTGTTTTCAGCTATTCATCCCTGTTCAGGGATTCCAATTAATTGTAGATTATTCCACTTGATACAGTCCCACATGTTTCTTAGTGCTTCTTCATTTTTCTTATTTCTTTTCTCTGATTTCTCTTTATAAATGCTGGTGTCAGCAGCTTTATCTTCAAGGTCGCTATTTCTAATTTCCAATGTATCAAGTCTATTCTTTTGGCTTTGAACTGAATTGTCTAAATCTGAAACTTTGTTATTGATCTGTCAGATTTCAGAACATTGATGTTCCATCAGTTGGAATAGTTTGCTTAATTTTTTATTTTGTTCTGCTGCATTTTGTTTAATCTCTAGGAGAGTTGTATATATAAATCGTTTGTACTTGACTCCCAATAGTTTCAGAAAGGCTTCTTCCTCTGGGAAGTTTTTCGATCTGTATTTTGGGAGTTTTCTGGGCCCATATTTGGATAGCTTTTTAAACGCTTAGCAATGGTCTGTTGCTTACAAGATGTCTAGAGGCTGTTTATTTTCTCTGCTGTTGCCTTAACTGGGGCTGAGTTGTAGTTCCAAGAACAAAGTTGGTTACCAGTCACCTCTTTGTTCTCCTGTGACTGGGTCCAGTGGACTCTTTTGGGTGTCTGTCTCCTGGCTGGCAAAGCTACCACCCTTCTTATGGAGACACTGGAGGGGGGACTTCCAACCCTATGATGTGGGTCAGTGAAGGCTGGAAGAGATGTGGTCTGGCTGTGGAGTAGGTATTTCTACAGGCAGTTTCATTTTAAAAGCTAAAAGCTACTTGCCTGTTAACCAAAGTCAGTGAGGCTGCCAGGTATGGGAGGTCCTGCCTTCTGGTGGAAAAGGGGTCTCTTCCTTGCCTGTTAGTCAGGCCACCAGGTGTGGCAGGTGTCTCCTTCTGGCTGGGAATAGAGGCTTCTCTGCTGCTGTTAATGAGGCCACCAGGTGTGGCAGGCTCCCCTTCCAGCTGACAAGGGTGGCTGTTCTTCATCCATCTGAAGGCGCTATAGTGTAGATCACAAGAGGTGGGTCACTGCACCGCAAATGCTGCCTGAGTGCCACCTGCTGGGCAACACCACACTAAACACAGCCCCTCTGCCAGGAAAGCACTCGCTGGGCTAGCCCTGTCTCCCAGCCTGGGAATCAGTCCAGTGAGTTCTCTGATTGGTTATTCTGCCTCCAAGGTGAACAAACTAGCTTCCAGTTAAGCTACTCCTCCTGCCAAGAAAGCGGCAAATGTATGGTGGGGCTCTGAAAAGGGAGGGTGGAGGGGCTGTGGTACCCCTACTGCCAGGTTTCCTAAATGTGGGTATGCCACACACTGACAGATGCCCTCTTCTTCTGGTACTGGACGCTTGATTGCGTGAGGTTCCTGATTCCCTGTCTGCTTTTCTTTCATTTTATGTCTTGCAGGATGAAAGGATTAAGGGTGATATAAGCCACACTCTAGGGAAACTCCCTTTACAGTGGAGCAGGGGGGGATCTTAATAAAGAGATTTACAGTCTCACCCTAATCTTCTAACAAACGGCATAGGAAAATCACAAAATGGAAGACAATCATAAAATATTGGGAATCATGGCCCAGACACATGGCTGCACATTTTTTGGGGGGAACAACTCAATCCATGACACATTCCTAACATGAAAATTGAAAATATAAGACAAAAAAGAAAGAAAATACCAGCAAATGTGGGACTATTTATACAAAAGACACATAAATACCAATATATCAATACACATATCAATACATTACTACACAAATATATCAATACACATAAATATAACAATGCATTGGAAAAATTGAGGTAAAGTACATCAAGTACATACCAATGATCATGAAAGTGTTGCAGGACAGGGCAATCTTTCACTCTATTATATATAAGATTACTATAAACCAGAGCCATCTCCATAGCAACCTTATCAGATTGAACACATCAGTAAGATAAATGCACTCAACTATTAAAAGAAAAAATCTTTCCATATTGGCAACAAAGCAAAATCCTACTCTGTTCTGTATTTAGGAGACATAGTGAGACAAAGAAATTCAGAAAAGTTTAAATTTAAAGCATAGACAAAGGTATGCTAAGCAAACAAACAAACAAATAAGAAAGCAAGGGTCACAACCTGATAGCTAACAAGATCTATTTCAGAATAAAAAATAAATTAAAAAAAGTTAAGGCAGGTATTTTATCTTCTAGAGGCAATCACAATGAGAGACATAAATACAAATACAGGTAGAGACAGAAATATGCATGAGAGAGATGAGATAAAGCAAATGTGCTCAGTTCTAAACTTTTAGATATGAGGTATAGGGAAATTCTTTTAATTTTTTCATACCTTTTAATTTATTTAAAATAAAGCAGTTAAAAAAATTAATCTAATCAAGATGGAATGAATAAATAAAGCCATTGAAAGTCTTGTAATTTCTTGACCACAAACAACAAAGAAATATTTTACAATAATTAATAAGTTATGTTTTAAAATACACTATCTAAATGGTATCTTCTTCACACCATTTTAATACCACAGGTGGTCAACAATGGGACTATACCCTCAATCATGTCAGTGTGTTCAGTAAAATTATTGTATATGTGATATGCAAGGTAAGGTGTTGTGCAAAGCCATTCTGTTTCCCTGAAGAGCAAAGCAATCGCCGTAATGTACAATATTACAGTTTAACCAAATAGTCACTCCATTCTAAAGAAGCTTTTGTTTTTTCCTTCATTTATTCATTGTGATTGAGTGAAAATGTACAATTCAGGTTAAACTTGCATGCCTGGCCTATCTGCAGCTCCTCCTGCTCTGCTTGTCCCCCTATGTCCCCCCCCCATGCTGTCCCCCTTCTCCACTCTCTCCATTCACTTCTAGTAAGAGGCCAGTAGGTCGACATTCTATAGATGCATAGAATCATCAAATGCACACATGATACAGTCACTCTGTGTCTCCAAGTCCAGTGCATTCCAGTCCGAGGAGTTGACCTCAGTAATGACTTATGATCAGAGGCAGCATGAGCTCCCAAGGGAACCCCCAGGCCTTCAGACCACCAGTTGCAGTCTTTTAGTGGAGTTATCAGGGCACACCCCTTTTTAATCTCAGGTTGTCACTAGGACTCAACTATGTGAACTCCATCACAGCTGTCATTGGAGGTGGCTAGACACATCTGGTTCTTCTGGTTACATGTTGATGTAGTCACCCATTCATGCGGGTCTTTCTGTTTTCCTGGTTCTCTTTCTCTCATGTCATTGTTGTCCTTGGCGATCATCTGTTCCCGCTGAGTTCGGACCATTTCAGATCACAGCTTGCTATCTCTTAAGACCCCAGATGCCACTCACCAATATGGGGTGGAGAAGACTCTCTTAGCAATAAGCTAGTTATGCCATTTGGCCTCTATGTCCCCTGAGAACATGGTCCCCGAATCCTTACCCCTGCTACTCCGTCTTTGCAATGTTGGGTTAAGATTGGAAGAGTTTTCAGATTGTGTTGAAGTCCAGTCAAATTGATCTTCTTTCTAGTGTGTGCTGTCACTGATTTCACCCAACCAAATTTCTATCAACTATCTAACCTATAACCAGCTGTCTGTCTCCCTCCCTCCCCGCCCTTGCAGTCATCAAAGAGTCTTTTCTTCTGTACATGAGTCTGTTTTTGAGTCCTTATGGTAGGAGTCTCATACAATATTTGTCACTGACCTTCACTCAACAGAATGTCTTCCAATTGAAACCAGGTTTTGAGATGTTTCTTAAAATCATCACTGCTCTACTAAAGAAAATTTTTTTCTCACTGTAGGAGCAGGGCCAACCCAGGTTGTTAAAGCATAAGCTTGCCACTTTAGGCTTTATAGCAAGGTGCCACACAAAATTCTACTGCAATTAACAGAATTAGAAGAAAGCAGTTTGGAAACATAAGAAAAATTAGTTTTTGAATAGTAACACGTTAAATTAAATACATCAAATGAGGAGTTTCTACTTTTTAAATTGTAACTCTGGAAAATAAAAATCCTTCCATTTCCTGTGTTCAGCTCTGTGGAGCATATTCTGTCATTTGCCACCAATCAAAAACAAGTTCACAGAAGGTAATACACAAAAATATGATAATTTTCCTTTATATATATTCAAGAGTGAAAACAAACAAGTTAGTGAAAGACTTTTTTTTTTTTTTTTTTTAGGAACAGTGAAGTTGAGTAATGTCATGTACTAAATGATTACTATAGAAGTTTTCATCCCCCTGTCCCCTCTCCCACCCACTTTGGAGTCATAATTCTTGTAAATGTAGGAAATGATCTAATAAAAGATCTTAGATATTTCAATGGTACAACCAATTCCAAAGGCTAAAAAATAGGTATACACAGAGGATGTTCCAAGGAGTGAATTTGAATGAGCCCAAATCTAGGACATCAATGATATTACCTATGTCAGAGCCCCTGGGAATAGAACTTATGCTGGTTAAGTGATCTTCATATTTAGAATCCCCTAGGTTTTATCTTATCTCTCTGGATTCTTCTGCTCAGTCTCCCTGATCTTTCTTAATTCTCTGATCCTTGTAGATGCTGTTGAACGCAGCTTTTCTTCTGGTTCTCCTTGGGCCCCTGCCTCCACTCCTTCTGTACACTTTCGCAGAGATTTAATTTGCTCCTTTGGTCCTAATTGCCAGCTGCAGGTTGTAGATGATAAAATCAATATATGTATCCAACTTCTATTCCCAAATACTAAAATACTTATTTGATAAGGAGCACATCAAACTCATGAAAATTTTTTCCATCTGTGACTGATCCCTGTCTCAATAAGAATTTTAATTTCTGCTTTATAAATACCAGCTTTCAAATGCCTTTAGTTCTGTCTTACCACAGTCATCTTCTGGGTGAAAATGCACTCATCTGTCACCCACACTTCTATCTCTTCTCACCAGTCTACCTGCCTCCTATATTTTCCTCTCAAAACTGATCTTCACACTTTAGTGACACAGATTTTTTTTTTTTTTTTTTAAATGAGCATGTCAGTTATTTCACAGTAGGAAAGTCTTCAACAATTTCCTGGCACCCTTAACAGAGGCCTTTTCAACTTGAAACTTGCTTTCTTTATCCTCAAATCATGTCACACGATCTGTTCCTTCTCTATACCTCACCCAGACTCATCTGTCTTGTCTTCCAATGGATCATGCTTTAACTTTATACATTGTCGTCCTAGAATGCTCTTCTCTGCTTTCCTTATCTGTTTAGCCATCCATGCTAGCTCTTTCCCTGACCCTCCCCGATTCTGTCTGTGCTCCCCCCTGGGTGATCGCATCCAGCCGCATATTTTTACATTCACTGCATACACTGATGGCTGTTGCTGTTAGGTGTCGTCAAGTTACTTCCAACTCACAGCCACCCTATGTGAAACAGAAGTCTATCTGGTCCTACACCATCCTTACAAGTGTTGTTATACTTGAGCCCATTGTTGCATATACTGATAGCTTGCACATTTGTAGCTCTAGGACCAACCACTCTCAAAATTTCCACACGTACAATCCTACTGCTTGTTTCATTACACATGGATGTGTGATGTTATTGTTTTGTTGAGCATTAAAAAAAAGTCCATTTCTTGACCTCTGGTAGTCTTGTTCTCTAGCACAAGATATTTTCCACTCTAAGAGGTGCTTCTAACATTTGCTGAGCTAAATTCCTAGGAGTCATTCTTGATATTTCCATTTCTGTCACACCCGACACCACATATTAACAAAACCTATCTGCTTTATCTTAAAAATGTTTCCAAACTTTGTCTCCTACTGAAATCTTATTGTTGACACTCTGGCACAACACACCAGAAACTGTCACTTAGATTATTTCATTTTTCTCCTAATTGGTTTCAAAGATTCCATTCTTACTTTCTGATAGTCTGTTCTTAACTCAGTAGACAGAGGCATCCTTTAGAACAGTGGATCTATCATGCTGCTCCTTGTTTAAAACCCTTGATGACTCTCTAGTGCACCATACTAAAATCCTAAAACCTTGCCCCAGCCTATAAGACTCCAGGATCCATCCCCATGTCATCTTCAGTGTCATTCCTGACTACAATGCTTCTCATTCATTACGTTTTCATCTTTGGGTACACTAGGCAGGCTTCCGTCTCATGACAAGTGCGCATATTTTCTCTCTCTGGAAAAACTTTTTCCAAAAATTATATACAGCTTACTCCCTTCTTTGATTCAGTCTCTCTCAAAAAGTAACCCCCAGAAGACCTCCCTGAACACTCTTAAAAATAACATTACTTACAGTTCATCAGTCACCTCTTCTTGTTTTTCTTCATAACCCCTGTCATTACCCAACATTATATTATATAGTTACATACATGTTTGTTTCTCTCTGTTGGGTTAGCTCCCTGAGGAGAGATACTTTTCCCTCTTTGCTCTCCACTGAAACTTCAGGGTACAGAGCATTGTCTTATAAATGCTCAGAGGTTATTAGGTAAATGGAATAATTACAAGCATGATTGGATAGCTGAATAAATAGATTGATGAAGGATGGCTTATTATCACAAACATGTATACAGATGGGCAATATAGAATTATGCGTGCTGCATGCTCTGCTAATAGACATATTTAGATATACAGAATGCTAGAACTTGAAAGAACTCTACAAATCTTTGAAAACTGCAAGCATAAAATTTTGAGATATTTTCCAAAGATTACCTTTACCAGTAACTTTCTAAAAGACCTGGTTATATACACCATATTCTGTAATTCTTCCATGCTTCACAGCAAATACAGCTCCAAAGAATATAATTAACCCTCCAACTCTTCGAATTAAAAATAAATTCTCTTTTAAAGGCCTTTTGGCATTCTAAACTGCATTCCAAAATCTAAGTTAAGACACTCTTATGTTGTCATTGTTAGGTGCCTTCATGTCTACTTTCAACTCATAACAATTCCATGCAACCAAGTAGAACTTCCCTGTAGGATTTTCTTGGCTGTGATCTTTATGGAAGCAGGTCACCAGATCTTTCTCCTGGGAAGAGGGCTGGTGGGGGCTGAGGGGGAATTCAAACTGCCAAACTTCTAGTTAGTGAGTGAGTGCTGAACTGTTTGTGCCGCAAGGGCTCCTTGTACTTTTGTACAGAGTTGCCATAACATATCTTAACAAGGAGAAATAATGTAATTACTTGTTGTGCAGGATTTCATCTTAGAAAGTTACTAGAAAGACGCTCAGGTTGAACATACATGCACTCATTTAGTTTATGATGAGGTAGTTATGGCAGCACACAAGTTAAGACTTCACAAAATTAATTTACAACTATACAATTTGAATTAGCAATCACAATTGAAAATTTAGTTGAGTGGTTAGATTTCAAATTTTTAGAGTTTAGGTTTTTACCTTCAACTAAAGGCCTTGGAATGACCACTTCACCATAACTTCATTTTGGTAGGGTTCTCTTATACCTAGGCTACAAGGTCAGTGGCAGTAGAAAGAATATCAGCTTGACCCAGGGCACTAGGTTGGGTTAAGGTGTTAGTCTCTTAGGCCCTAGGAAAACAGCAGTGAAGAAAACAGACAAAATCTCCTGTCTAGTACACATGCCTTACATGCCGAGAGCATTCTGGTTCCACATAAAGAGATCTGTGATTTTCTTTTTAAGCTGAAGAATTAAATATTCAAAAATTTTAACTGTGTCAGTAATACATGTGGTAGCTACAATACAGAGCAATATCTCACTTTAATTAAAGTGTAAGTGTGGGAAAACACATATTCAGGGGTAGTAAAGCCCTTTTAGAACTCCATAGAAATAAACTTCAGAAACCGAGCCCACATCTGTCCTTTTCAAGGCTGTTATGCTTCATTGCCCTGCACGAAAGACAGCAGCACTGAAGCGCACGTAAACGGAAGCTTTGGCCCTCAGTCTGCAGATGCTATTCAAAGACAATACTGTGAGGTTCAGTAAGCATCATGTGTTCTCTCATTTCCCCGGAAGCATAGAACAACACTGAGTTTTAGTCCGATTTTTTTGTTATATTACTTAAGGTGGGGGGAAGAGTTTACCATTTATATAGTAATCCTCCAACTACAGATTACCGTATTTAATTACTGTAATTGCAAAGGTTGAGCTTTACCCTTTTACTTCTCTCAAAAAACCCCTGCAAAGCAAAATGTAGGGTAGCAGCAGAGTAAAACTTGTTCTGCTCATGTTGGTCACACGTTGGGGCCTTATGAAATGTTCTACTAGTAAACAGATTGAGCCCTAGGACACTGCCCTACCTTATCAAAAAGAAAGGTGTAAATGGCTGTGTTTAATATAAAAAGGAAAGACCATATTGATGCTAGCAGCCTGTAACATGTACATCTTCTGTACTAATTAAAAGATGAATAACTCACTTTGGACTAAGACTGAAATGTTAAGCACATTAACTTCTGAAATATCAAAAATAACCTCAAATTTCAAAGTCATTTAATTACATATAGAGAGAAATAATTCTACCTATCCTACTCTTTATTCTCCAGATGACTTTAAATAACACATTTTATAACTCTAGATACAAAAATGATCACTTTAAATCTTCAGTGTTTATGAGTTTGAGAGTCCCTACAGAGAAGAAAGTTGAGCAGCTTAATTCACTGAATATGTAAAGTGTACAAAAGTAGTGTGCTAAATGTCCTAGTAAAGAAAGAATGACAAAGAAGGGCTATTCCTGTCTCAAAGCAATATAAAGAAACACAGTTTCTCTCTATGATGAATACGCCTTGGTTTTAGAGAAAAAAAAATAAAATCTTTTATTTTCTAAGATAATTAAACTAATAAATCAAGTACATGTCATTTAGAAACACTGAAAATATTTTGTTAATTGAGTATATAAAATGTTGTATTTGTAAACTACTTTAAAATTTGGGAAAAAAGTTCCATAAATTTATAAAATTCTGTATATCTAGCTATATGACATCTTAATAATTTTGTAAGAACTTGTATTAATTTTCTTTAAATCATTTCATTAAACAATTTCATTATCTTTTAGGAATGCAAAAGGAGCATGCATTTACAACTAACCACACTTATTTCATTCATCAGTGCCATTTTGTTCTCTCCTATCATATAATTGGCACCCTTCTAGAAACTAGAAATAACAGTGTTAATCAATGAGTACACCTTGTTATTTTCCTTAAAAAAGAAAAAAGGTTTATAGTCCCTGAAGATCCAAACAAACAGCCTATTTGGAGCAGGTACAAGGGAAAGAAGTGGAGATGGTAAGCAGGGAGTTAAAAAACATTCCATAGAGATGACATTTGCAATGAGACTGTAAAATACAAAAATGTGCATATAGAAAGTCTGCAGAGGCACAGAGGGAGAGGGAAGAGCACAGGGAGTGCCCTGTGTATGCAAAATTGACTGAAATAACACTGTGAACTTGGTGTATGTTGTGGAGGGTGGCAACATGCAACGTGGGAGGAAGGATTAGTTGCTTTGACGGGGCTGGTGAGAGGGCTTAGGCTACAAGTGGTAGGAGGCTAGGTCAGTGTTTAAACAGGAGGATAACATGTTCGGGAGCAGACATTAAAAACATTAGTCACCGAGCAGAGAGGAATAGTGTGCTGTCACCAGACAGGGAGAGCAGTGGAAGCTGCATCTAAGTGGGCATGTAAATGTATATGGGAATGTACATTTCACTCAGTCATATTAAATTAAAAAAATTAAAAAAAAAAAAGATTAGTCAGATAAGGCAGAGAATGAATCAGCTTGCGTGTGGATCTGGAAGCCAGAAAACATTTAGCAAATTATAAATTATAAAATAAAGAACTCCTAAACTATGATTGACACAGAAAGAAAATGACAGGCCATAGATTTATAATAATGGCCGCAGTGAAAGCATTTTGTCTGTTTGTACGTGGGGTGGAATGTGAATAGGGCTGCTACTAGCTAGCATCCAGCGCACCTTTGTGACTAAACTCGTCCCCTGATCCGGGTGCTGTTTTACAGTCACTGGTTTACAAAATCCTACATGAAACTCTGGAATGAAGGTCAGGAGGGCTATTGATATTAACTTTCAGAATTGTTTGATTGAGGGGTCTGATTGATGAAGACAAGGAAAATTATTATATCAGGATAAAAATACAGTAAATGCAATCTGAATGTGATATCCTTCATTTGGGAGTGTTCACCAGGCCTAGGTTTTAAGTAATGGACCTTTCCTGATACAGGTTTGAAACAGTAAACAAAAAGTTTGGCACAGAAAACATGCAAATGGAGATCCACATGGGCTGGGGGAGGAGTCTGGATAAGGAGTTTGTGGTCAGTCTACTGACTACAAGTATTTTACAAGTTAGAGTAAGAGGGACATTCAACTGTAAATTGAAATAATAGTGAGGTCAAAGGTTGGTAAAGAGAGATTGTGGCAACTCATATGAAAGGAGAAGAGAATTTTAAAACAAATATGTTAATGATGTTAAATGCCTTAGTGTAGAGGTATAAAATAACTAGCTTTGATTTGGTTTCGGTTATGTAAACAGAGCTGCTCCAGTGGAGTAATGGATAAGCCTGAACAGTGATTCAATGCTCCCTTACAAGCCAACACTTCATTGTAACATTTTCTTCAGTAATTATTAAGTTACTGGAAATAAGTGAAAATCAACAACAAATTCTCCAATGCAATCCTAATATCAGAATTCATATCATATAATAAACATTAGCTACTAATAATCAAGGAGTGCAACAAAAATTTGAGAGCTATGCAGATATCCTCACTACCTGATCCTGCCAAAACCCAAGATTTTTATCATATTGGAACCAATATTGTCCACATATAAGTTAAGAGAACTCTAGTAAAGGGAATTAATAATAATAACCTGTGAAGGAAAGTAGGAGTTTGACATTTAAGGAAAAAGAATATACTTTCATCTGGTCTCATTCTCTCAAATATCCTTACTCTCTCTAAACTATTCCTTCCTCTAACAATTTGTTCAAATTATGCAACAACGAATAGAATAGGAAACATGCAGGCTTCAAACAAGAGTTCAAATAGGGGAAAAAGTGTCAGCGATGTAGCGGAGAAAATCAAGAATTCATTCATACCGCATGTCAAATCACGTGTCCATGCAGCATGACTTAGACAGAACACAAACTAACAACAACAAGACAACTGCTGCTCTTGAGTTGATTCTGACTCATAGCGACCACATAGGACAAAACAGAACTACCACACAGTTTCCAAGGAATGCCTCCTGACTTTCAACTGCTGACTATTTGGTTAGCAGTAGTAACTAGCCGCTATACCAGACAGAACACAATACTAATGAAGGGAAAACAAGGGCTAAAAGAAGCATAAAGTAGATGATATAAATGAACTATGGAGAAAATATAACTCAAGGGAGTGAGAGAAATTTCTCACAGTTGTTTCATGCTGTCACAATGACTTTATTCCTTGTCAGATTAATAAACATTTTAATTCTATATAACAAGAACACAAAGTGAGGTGATAAAACAACAGAATGAAATGAATTGACAATCTTAGAATCTGATAGAATAAATTAAAAGTATTTCAAAACAAATTATTTCAAAAGTCAGACATGAATGACACACAAAATTGATACACTACAAAAGATGGGAAAAACAGAACGCAAGTAGCTGAAAACCATAAAGCTAGTATATAATTCTTCAAATTTTGAGCACAAAGAGTAGTATTATACTTGAAATTGAAAGTCCCCAAAACATAAGAAATGTATTCACATATATAAGGCAAAAAATGTTTCTGTAATAAAGGAAACATTGTACCTACAGACTTAAAGAATATATACTTTAGCAGAAAATTTCCATAATGGAAGTTCAATATTGAGAAATAAAATTAAATGGATGCCAAGCCAAGCCAAGTGCCATCAAGTCGGATCAGACTCATGGATAAGATATTTCATTTTAAGAAGAAAGGAATGGCTTTCCAAAAAAAATCACCCAGGTAGAAAAACCCAACACACCAAGACAATGAGACAAAAAGTAGAGAATTTTAATGAAAAGCATGTGTGTCCTCAAAAACAAAAAAAGTAAATCAAGTCCAGTAAGTTATTAAAAGAATAATAAACCATAGTAAGGTGGGATGTATTTCATGTATGAAAGACTAGTTCTACATTAAGCAATTAAAAAAAAAATCTGTCACATCAACAGATCAAAACTATTAATTACAAAATCAGATTATATCAGTTGGCTCAGAAAACACAGCTGAAAACTTCAGCACAAAATCTCGATAAAAATTCTCAGCACAGTAGAAATAGAGGGTAATTTTCTCAACTTAGTAAGGAAGACCTATAAGAAGTCTACAGATAACATCATACTGGAATCTTTCTTCCTACAATCTGAAATAAGACAACAATGTCTCCTTTTATCACTCTTCTCCAAAGTCATAATAGAAGTCCTAGATATACAATAAACAAAAGAAAGAAAAAAGAGGGGGAATGTAAAACAACAAAACAATTAGAACAAAATAAATAAACCTCTCAGTTTACAAATGATATGACTACCTATTTAGAAAATCCTAATGATATGACAAAACATTTGCAGAACTAATAAGTGGTTACAGCAAATTCACAGGATAAGAGATCATTTTACAAATGTCAATTGCTTTCTTAAATACTAACAATGAATAATTGGAGTTAAAGGCATAATATCATTTACAATAGCACCCAAAACGAATATTTGGTTAGAAATCTAGCAAAATAAGTATATTATACATATGTGGAAAAAACAAATTCCTGATGAAATAAATCAAGCCAAGCCAAGTGCCATCGAGTCGGGTCCAACTCAAGGCGACCATAGGGGCCAGGATAGAACTGATCCCCAGAGTATTCAAGGAGCACCTGGTGGATTTGAACTGCCAACTTTGTAGTTAGCAGTGGTAGCACTTAACCCACTATACCACCAAGGTTTCCTGAAATAAATCAAAGAAGGTCTAAATGAATGCAGAATTACCTCATGTGTATTGATTGCAAAAGTCTATATTTCTAAGATAACAATTTCTTTCATCATGATTAGTAGATTCAACGTATTCCCAAACAAAATCCCAGGAAGATATTTCATGATTATTGACAAACTGATCCTACAATTCACATGAAAAGACCAAGGACAGAATGGGTCACACAATACCAAAGAACAGAGTTAGAAGTCTGCCACTATCAGACTTCAACTTACTGTAAAGCTATAGTGATCAAGTCAGTGTGGTACTGCTAATAGAATAGGAATAGGCACATAAATTGATGGAATAGACTAGCAAACACGGAAATAAACTCCTGAATATATAGTCTAGCGGCCTTTAATGGAGGCAATGCCAGTCCAATGAAAGAAGTACAGTCTTTCCACAAATGATGCTTGAACAAGCCATATAGCAATCGAGAGAGAGAGAGAGACACCTTAAACATTTTACAAAAACTAACTCAAAATGTGTCATGTGTCAAAATGTAAAATACAGAACTACTGGAAGAAAACATAGTGAAAGGTGTAGTTGATTATAGATTTGGCAATGGGTTTTTTATATACTCTACCAGAAGTACCACCCATGAAAGGAAAACAATTTTAAGTTAAAATTTGTTAAAAAATTTTGCCCTGGGGGAGACATGGGTAAAAGAATGATAAAATAAGGCAAGGAATGAGAGAAAATATTTATAAAACATGTTAAAAGAATTATAACCAAAATACACAGAGAAATTTAAATCTTGATAATAAGAAAATAACAATCCAGTTAAAAAATAGGGAAATTATCTGAAAAGACACTACAGCACAGAAAATATGTGGATAGCAAATAAGCACATAAGATGCTCAACATCATTTGCCAGCATGGAGTTGTAAATGACACTGGAAAAAATTCCACCTCTTGGAATAAGATAAGGAAGGGCAATAGGCTACAGTGATTTACACAGCATAGGTTTAGAGTTGGAGACATCAGTAGGACCTCCATGTTTAGCTCAACATGGATATAGATAGTTACATATAGAAATATTTACTTATGATGTATATAAATACACACAAAATTCTTTGTCAGCTGAGGGTGCCTAAAAGACAATTTGCTGCTGACAAACTATGAGCAGCAAGCATGCCTAGAGACTGGACTTTGGTTTCTAAAATTATTTTCCAATTAAATTAACCAAGGCTCCTTGGAGAAATGGCTGATTCTAAGCCTGGGACAAATAATACACAAGATGAACCTCAAATATATTGCAGTGCCAAAAACCAAAAAACGAAAAACAAAACATTGATAGAGTGTGCCAAAGGAACAGACACCAGCTGAAAGAGCTTCCAGTGGCTAAAGATGGAAAAATTTGAACAGCAAAAGAGAGTAATGTATTTTAGCTAGGGTATAAAATAAATACCAATGAGTTGATATACGCACAAAGATACAACTGAACAAATTAGCAAACTATGAATGAGAAAAATCTTCTGCACAGAAGAATTTTACATTTTTTTTACAAATATATATAACAGAGTGAAGTGTCACCTGAGCATAGTGACTTTATCAAACAGAGCACAGTATCAAACAAGAATGGAAAAGGGCACTTTTAGTGGAAAAACCTGATAAATTATTTTTTTTGCCAGAAGACCAAGGCCAAATCAGTAAGTGTAGCTGACCATATAATCTTTTTTTCTCTCCTTAATTTTATTTTTTTATTTTTGTATTAATTACAGTAAAAGAATAAAATTTCTAACATCTATCAATTAATTATAACCCTTGATAAGGATATGATGAAAGCAGTGCTTCACCTCTGTGGTCTTCTCCCTGAAAGAACTGTAATCCAGGTCTGATCATAAGAAAATCATCATACAAATTGCAATAGAGGAGCATCCTACAAAATATCTGATCACTATTCTACAGACTTTCAGGTCATAAAAAATGAGGAAATTTTGTGACACTTTAATAGCTAAGACTAGCCTAAGAAGAAGGTATGATGACAAAACGTAATGTATATTATAGGGGATTCTGGAACACTAAAGTGAAGTTAAGTAAAAACTAAGGATATCTAAATGACCATGGACTTTTAAAAATATTAAAGTATCTATATTGTAAGAAAAGTACCACTGTTGTTATTGTTAGCTGTTGTGGAGTTGGCTCCAATCCTTAGTGACTTGATGAAAAAATAAACACTGCCTGGTCCTGCATCATTTTAATGCTTATTGGTATATTTAAGTCCCATTGTTTCAGATTTTGTGTTTGTTAATCTATCTCACTGAGGATTTTCCGTGATTTTGCTGTCCCTCTGTTTTACTAAACATGACGTTGTCTTCCTGGTGACATATCCAAATTAAGTGAGCAGGTGTGTTGCCATCTTCTATTTTAAGGATCAGTATTCTCTTTGTGGAAACCCTGATGGCATAGTGGTTAAACGCTACAGCTGCTAACAAAAAGATCAGCAGTTTGAATCCACTAGGGGTTTCTTGGAAACCTTGTGGGGCAGTTCTTCTCTGTCTTATGGAATCCGCATGAGTCAGAATCAACTCAATGGAAATGGATTGGTTTATCGTTATTATTATTCTGTTTGCACATTCTAAGACAGATTTATTTGTGCTTCTGACAGTCCAGGATACATGAGCTCTGCCGTTTAAGTTTGTGAACTTGCCACTGTATGCTTACGTTGGCAGCATGGTACAATTTGGTGAAGTGTCGTAACCTTGGTATATCAGTGTCTCACAGCAGTGTTCCTGTCAATGTGTGGCGGTGTCTCGCTGAATCATGTTCATTATTGTTGTATATTTTTGTGTGTCATCATGAGAATGTCTGAGCTTGATTTATAGCAATGAACAAGCATTGAATTTCTTGTTAAACTTAGCAAAAGTGGAAGTGAAATCAGGGGCATGCCAGTCAAAGTTTATGGGGCTAATGCAGGGAAGAAAATGGCAGTATGCAAATTGATAGGATGTTTTTGGAGGGGAGAGAGAACATCACTGATGAAGAGAAATGAGAGTGGCCAGTAATGAGCAGAACTGGTGAAAACATTGCAAAAACTTGTCAAATTGTGTGTTAAAATCATCAACTGGCTATGAGAAGCACAGCAAACCAAGTAAAAATCAATGGAGAAACAGTAGGAAAAATCTTAACTGAAAATCTTGGCATGAGACAGATGTGTACAAAAATCGTCCCCAAGAAGCTCCCTCATGAACAAAAACAAAGGAGAGTCAAGCTTGCCAAGACCTTTTGAAGAGGCAGACAATGTTTTAGGCCATGTTATCACTGGAGGTGAAACATGGGTGTACCAATAGGACCCTGATATCCTCATTGTATCCCAACATTTTGCTTTCAATATTTCCTTTAACTTTGAGTAAAGGAAAATGTCATTGGGAGCCAAATCAGGTGAGTAATGAGAGTGTTACAACATAGTTATTTGTCTACCGGCTGAAAACTTGCTCACAGACAGTGCCTTGAGAGCTGGTACATTGTCACGATGCCAGCGTCATGAGTTTTTGGTGAAAAGTTCAGGTCACTTTTGTCTAACTTTTTCATGCAGACTTTTTAGGACTCCCAAATGTGTAAACTTGGTTAACTGCTTGTCCAGTTGGTACAAATTCATAGTGAACAATCCCTCTAATATCAGAGCTCTGATGGCCATTCCAGAAAAACTTTCAAAATTGCTTTGAATGGTGGCTTAAGCAGTGGATTGGCTCATAGCTTCCTAAAGGGAGTACTTCGAAGGTTATGTTAACGTGTTCAGCAATGAGGTGTGTGGCAGTATCTCTAGGATGAGTTCGCAGAACTTAATTTGCAGTGCTCGTGCAATTAAGTTCACAAATTTGACAGCTTGCCACCGTGTGAAATGTCCATCCCAGAAAAAGTTCCAAAACTGCTTTCAAGGGTGGATTAGGCCCCAGTGTTGGTGCATATTTTCCCCAGAGGAGTCCTTCCAAGGTGACCACATTGATATTCAGCAATGAGTTTGCAGACTTAACTGTCACATCCCGTATATCTTTACTATTTCTGTCAATTTAAACAATTAAAAAGTTCCACGTTTTTCCACATTCATATTTTCAGAGCCTTCAGGCAACTGAAAGCATCCTTAGAGGGGACTGTTTATTCCACAAGTAAGCAGGCTCTAGCATTTAACTGTGAATCAACATGCAAAGTTTCGTATATCTTAAAGAGTCCTTGTTTATGTTTCACAATTAATTCAATCACAGGATGTTCTTAAGACATTTCCATTTCAATTAGGCAAGCGAAGTAGAAAGTATATTACAAGGAGAAAGAGAACATAAACAAACTGCAAAACAAGAAGAAGAAAATATGTCTATAGTTTCAAAGATTTCTGAGTTGGAAATGACTGTAAGTAGCTAGCTGGATAAACTCTTTATCTTTGAAAAATATTACGTTCATTAGCCAAGCCAAGTGCCGAATTCTGAAGACAGAACATCTCATGAAATTAATTTATGATACAGACCCCGATCAAGTGTGTAACAAACCCATGATCAAAGGATAATTTCACAGATATGTTTAGAATTGTTTGGATGCATTATGTATATAATTCTGAGTTAGGCTTTATTTAAAATTTACAGGTTATCAATTCCTCAGCCAGAGATTACATCCTTGGAGATGCTATGGGGAAGTTCTACCGTATCCTACAGGCTGCCTATGAGGAGTAATCAACTCTTAACAGCAGTGGGTTTGATTTTGGTGCAAACTATTAAGCGCTTGGCTGCTAACCAAAGGTTGAAGGTTCAAACCCACTAAGCAGCTCTGTGGGAGAAAGACCTGACAATCTCTTTCCATAAAAATGGCAACTAAGAAACTGCCTGGTGTGGTTTAATTCTATCACATGATGTCTTTGTGAGTGAAAGTGACTCAAGGGCACACAGCAGGCAAGTTTAAAAAGAAGGGATGATTTAGTTTTAATAAATGTAAGAAAAACAAATTAGATGAGTTTTATTTGTTTAGTTACTGAACAGAATTTAACTGTTGATGAATTCAGACTTAGCCACTGTATATATCTTTGTTGCTGTAGTATATATATACACATATATAACACATTTGCCAATTTAGCGTTTTTCACATGCATAATTCAGTGACAGCAATCACATCCATTATGCTGAACAACAGTTACCAGTATCCATTGTCATATTTTCTATCATCATGAACAGAAACTCAATGCTTTCTAAGCAATGATTTGTTCTTTGGCTTTTCCTTCTATTCAAAGGAGCCACTAATAAACTTTCTGTTCCATATATTTTAAGGCACGTAGTGGTGGTGGTGCAGTGGTTAAGGGCTTGGCTGTAAACTGATAGGTCAGCCAGTCCATGGGAGAAAGATGGGAAAGCCTGCTCATGTAAAGATTACAGCCTTTGAAAGTCCACAGCAGTTGTGCATTGTCCTGTAGTGCCACCATGGGTCAGAAATGATCTGATGGCAATGGGTTATTCTAGGTATTTCAAGTCAGATCGTTCAATTGTTTGTACATTTGTGACTTATTTTACTACACAAAATTTTTGAAGGTTCATGCATTGCTGTGGCAGGTATTAGGATTTCTTTTCTCTTTATAGCACAGTAAGATTCCATTTTATACATACAGGCAGTCCGTGAGTTACAACTGTCCCACTTATATACAACCCGCAGTTATAAACCAACCACTGTAAAACCTGTTACATTAAAAATATGAGATACATATAATTGCATGTAATAAAAAAATGAGCACTACTTTGTGATGTGCGTTGAAACATCATTATTATGATGATATCATTATGTTAAAGATACTTAGTGTATCTGTGCATAGAAAAATGTACTATATACTTAGTATATACACCATAAATGTATACTGTTTAGTATGTATACAAGCCACTAAGATGAAACATTTGACTAATGAACGCTAAATATGAACCATACCTAAATGTTCTGACTTAAAAGTACAAATTTAAAGTCAGACACAGTAATAAAACTTCTTTGTAATCTGTGGCCAGATTGTACCACCTTTTGCTTATCTCTTCATCTGATGACATACATTTAGTCTGTTTCCACCTTTTGGCAGTTGTGAATAGTGCTGCAATGAGTCTTGTTGTACATGTGTCTGTTTACATCAGTACACTTATTTTTTTTATTATTATTGAGTAAAAATGTACATTCTCATATAAATTTGCATGCCCACCTGCATGCAGCTTCCACTGCTCTCCCTGCCAGGTGACAGAACACTCTTGCTCTCCACTCCATACGCATCTTATCCTCCTAAAAATGTCCTATCCCCTCCACTCTACCCCATACTCCACTTCCTCAAAGAGGTGAGCAGGATGATGTCCTCTGGATGCATAGGACCATAAAGTGCATATGGTCACTCTGTGGCACCAAGTCCAATCCATTCCTGTCTGAAGAGTTGACCTCCGTTATGATTTATGGACAGGGGAAGCATCAGGACCATATTCCAGAGGAAGCCCAAGGCCCATGAACCATCAACTGTGATCTTTTAGTGAAAATCTCAGAGTGAACCCCTTTTTATTCTTGTGTTGCCAATGAGACTCAACTTTGTGATTTCCATTACGGCTGTCACTCATGGTGGCTGGTCCAGTTCTTCCAGTCACAAGTGGATGTAGACACCCACTCATGTGGGTCTCTCTGTCTTCTGGGTTCTCACTCCCCCATGTTGTTTTTTCCTTGGTGTTCGGGCTGAGTTAGGGCGATTTGCTGTACCCTTAAGTCTCATCTTGACATCTTTTAAGACCCCAGACGCCACTCACCGATGTAGGGTGAAGAGGGTTCTCTTAGCAAAATGCTAGTTGTGCCAATTGGCCTTGATTTTCCCTGAGAGCATGGTCCCTATGCCCCAGCTACTCTGTATTTGCAATATTAAGATGGGAAGAGTAATCACGTTATGTTGAAGTCCTGTTAATACTGACCTTCTTTCTAATGTGTGCTGTCACATATTTCACCCAACCAAATTTCTAACAACTATCTAATTTGAACTCGCCCTTCCCTCCCCACTGTTGAAGCCCTCAAAGAGTCTTTTCTTCTATGCATGAGGCTCTTTTTAAGTTTTTATTGTAGGGGTCTCATACAATATTTGTACTCTTGTCACTGACTGCTTTCACTCAGCATGGTGTCCTCCAATTGAAACCAGGTTATGAGATGTTTCCTAAAATCATCGTTGTTCTTTATCATTGCATAGTGTCCCATTGAGTACATATACTATGGTTTACCTATCCATTCCTCTGTTATAGGGCATCAGGGTTGATTTCATCTTTTTTGCTATTGCGGACTGTGCTGCAGTAAACATTTGTTTCCATGTATCAGTTGGTGTGAATGGCCTGGATATATCCCCAGCAGTGGAATTACTGGGTCAAGTGGTATATCTATATCCAACTTTTTAAAGGAGTGCCAGATTGTTTTCCAGAGAGGTTGCACCATTTTGCAATCCCACCAACAGTGTAGGAGAGTTCTAATTTCTCCACAGACTCTCCAGCATTTGTTGTTATGTGTTTTTTGGATCATGGTACATCTTGTTGGAGTGAGATGGTATCTCACTGTAGCTTTGATTTGAATTTCTTTAATAGCTAATGATCATGAGCATGTCCACATGTGTTTTTTGGCTGTCTGGATCTCCTCTTTAGAGAAATGTCTGTCCATCTCCTTTGTCCATTGCTTAATTGGATGATTTATCTTTTTCTTATTGATATTTTGTAGTATCTTATATGTCATGGAGATCAGGTGTTGGTCTGATGTATACTTACCAAGTATTTTTTCCCATTCTGTAGGTGGCCATTTAATTCTATTAATAAAGTCTCCAGATGAACAAACGTGCTTGATTCTTAGTAGTTCCCATTTACCTATTTTCTCCTCTGTTGCTTGTGGTTCATTTGACAGACTATGAAGTCTGTCCACATTGTGTATCGAAACTTCCATTGTTGTTCTTACTTTTTCTTGGATGAGTTTTACTGTTTTAGATTGATATTTAGGTCTTTTATCCAGTTTGAGTTGTTTTTGTATAAGGTGTAAGATATGGGTCTTGTTTCAATTTATTTCAGGTGGATATCCAATTTTGCCAGCACCATTTGTTGAAGATATTGTGTTTTCCCCAGTTTAATGTTGTTGTGGATTGAATTGTGTCCCCTCAAAAATATGTGTAGCCATGTGGCTGGGCCTTGATTTCCAGTATCTTGTGACTCTCCTTCATTATGTGGTTTTCCTATGCTGTATGTTAAAGGATTAGGGTGGGGCTATAAATCCCTTCATAAGATTACCTCCCTGCTCCACTGTAAAGGGAGTTTCCCTGGAGTATGGCTTGCCCCACCCTTAGTCCTTTCATCCTACAGGAGATAAAAGGACAGAGAAGCAGACAGAGAATTGGGAACCTTGTACCATCAAAAGTAGCACCAGGAGAAGAGCGCGTCCTTCAGACCTGAGGTTTCTGTGCCAAGATGCTCCCTGGACAAAGACTGATGCAATACCGGACTTTTCTCCTGAGCCGACGAGGGGAAAGCCTTCCCCTAGAGTGGACACCCTGAATATGGACTTGAAGCCTACCGGACTATGTAAGAATAAGCCTTCCTTTGTTAAGGCCATCCACTCTGTGGTATTTCTGTTAGAGGAGCCCTAGCTGACTAAAACAAATGTCTTAGGGCCCTTGTCGAATATCAACTGTTCATAGGCAGATGGTGTCATCTCTGGGGTCTCAATTCTGGTCCATGGGTCTATCTGTCTGTTTTTGTACCAGTACCAGGCTATTTTGACTACTGTGGCAGTGTAATAGGTTCTAAAATTGGGTAGTTAGAGACCTCGCAGTCTGTTCTTCTTCAGCAGTGCTTTACGTATCTGGAGCTTCTTCCCTTTCCAAACAAAGTTGGTAATTTGTTTCTCCATCTCTTCTTCCGGTGCTGCTTTTGATGGTACAAGGTTCCCAGTTCTCTGTCTGCTTCTCTGTCCTTTTATTCAGTAGGATGAAAGGATTAAGGGTGGGGCAAGCCTTACTCCAGGGAAACTACCTTGACAGTGGAGCAGGGAGGTAATCTTATGAAGGGATTTATAGCCCCACCCTAATCCTAATTTGTATTGGATTTGCTTTATATAAGTACATTGCTTTGGGTAAATAGACATTTTCACAATGTTAAGTCTTCATATCCATGAGCAGGATAGTTTTCTACATTTATGTAAGTCTCTCTTAGTTTCTTGTAGTAAGGTCCTGTAGTTCTCTTTGTAAAGGTCTGTTATTTCTCTGGCTAGATTTATCCCTAGGTACTTTATCTTCTTAGGGGCTATAGTAAATGCTATTGATTTGGTGATTTCTTCCTTAATAATCTCATTGTTATTGTAAAGGAATCCTACTGATTTACTTATATTTATGTTGTATCCTGAGACTTTGCTGAACTTTTCTATCGGTCTGAGTACTTTATTTATGGATTTTTTAGGATTCTCTGCATATAGTGTCATAGCATCTGAAAATAGGGAGATTTTTGTTTCTTCTTTGCCAATACAAATACTCTTTATTTCCGGGTCTTGTCTAGTTTTTCTGGCTAGAACTTCTAGTACAGTGTTGAATAGGAGAGGTAAGAGTGAGCATCGTTGTCTAGTTCCCATTCTCAGGGGAAATTGTTTCAGTCTCTCACAATTCAGGATGACATAGGTAGTTGGCTTGGTATAAATGGCCCTTATTGCACTGAGGAATTAGCCATCTATTCCTATTCTGCTGAGAGTTTTTTAGCATGAATCAGTGTTGGACTTTATCAAATGCCTTTTCTGAATCAATAGACAAGATCAGGTGATTTTTGTCTTTTGTGGTATTTATGTGGCTGATCACATTAATAACTTTTCTGTTTACAGCTATAGAATCATATTACCTGTGAATAGAGGTAGCTTTAACACATCCTTACCAATTCAGATGCCCTTTATTTCTTATTTTAGCCTGATTATTCTAACTACAATCTCCCGCACAATGTTGAATAGAAGTAGTGACAGAGAGCATCCTTATCTGGTTCATGTTATCAGAAGGAATACTTTAAGAGTCTTTCCACTTAGGATAATACTGGATATTGGCTTCACGTAGACGCCACTTACTATGTTGAGGAATTTCCCTTCTATTTTTCTTGTGCTGAGAGTGTTTAACATGAATGGGAGCTGGACTTCGTCAAATGCTTTTCTGAATCAACTGGTAAAATCAAGTCATTCTTGTTGTTTGTATTATTTATGTGTTTGATTACACTAATTGTTTCCAGCATCCATGGTATGAATCCCACTTGCTTTTGATGAATTATTTTTTTTATGTGTTGTTGAATTGTATTGGCTAGGATTTTGTTGAGAATAGTTGCACCTAAGTTCAAGGGAAATACTGGTCTGTAGTTTTCTTTTTTGTGGTGTCTTCACCTGATTTGGGTATCAGGGTTAGGTAGGCTTCATAGAACAAGTTTGGGAGAATTCCATCCTTTTCTATGCACTGAAATATCTTTATTAATATTGGCGTCAACGCTTCTCTGAAAGTTTGGTAGAGTTCTCCAGGGAAGCCACCAGGACTAGGGCTTTTTATGCTGTTATTGGGGACTTTTAAATTACCTTTTCTATCTCTTCTTTTGTGATACAAATATTTAGTAGTTATACCTCTAAATGTGTGAGTTTAGGTGTGTAGTCTATCTCTTAAGAAAGTTGACAATTTCCTCTGGTTTTCTGAATTTGTTAGAATACATTCTTTCATAGTATTCTGGTATTATTTTTCTTCCTTTCTTTTTTTTATTGTGATTGAGTGAAAGTTTATAATACCTTCAAATTTGCGTGCCCACCTGTCTGCAGCTCCTTGTGCTCTCCTTGCCTGTGATGTTATGATATTTTTCTTTCTTTTTTTTTAGTTGGGTCTGCTGTGATATTGCACATTTCATTTCTTGTTTGGGTTATTTCCTCTGTTTTTCTTTTGCAGTTTGGCCAGTTGTTATCAATTTTATTGATTTTTTCCAAGGAACTAGCTTTTTGTTTTGTGAATTCTTTCAATCATTTTTCTGTTCTCTAATTCATTTAGCTCTGCTCTAATTTTTATTATTTGCTTTCTTCTTTTGCAAGGGGTTCATTTACAGCTCTCTTTCCACTTATTCAGGTTGAAACATTAAGGATTTGACTGCGTCCCTTTTGGGGGGTGTGTGTGCATTTACAGAGATAAACTGATCTCTTTTTCTTGTGTCCCAGAGGTTATAGTAGGACATTCTTTTATTCTCCTTTGTTTCTGAATATATTTATTCCATTTTTGATTTCTTCTATAGTCCAGTAGTTTTTGAGCCATGTTTTGTTCGGTTTTCACATGTTTCATTTTTTTTCCTTGCTTTTTCTACTATTAATTTTTACTTTTATGTCCTTATGGTCTGAAAAAATGCTTTGCAATATTGCATGCCTTGGATTGATGAGACTTTCTTTATGACCTAATATTTGGTCAGTTTGGTCTATTCTGGAGAATGTTCTATGTGCACTGGAAAAGCAGATATACTTGTCTGCTGATGGGACTGATGTTCTTTATGAAGTCAAGTTGGTTGATTGTGGCAGTTATATTCTGTGTCTTTACTGAGCTTCTTTCTGGATGTTTTGTCAGTCATCAAAAGTGGTGGGTTGAAGCCTGATACCACTATTGCGGAGCTGTCTATCTCACTTTTCAGTGCTTTTAGACTTTGCTTGATGTACTTACAGGTCCCATTATTAGGTGCGTAAATATTTAATATGGTTATGTCCTCTCAATATATTCATATTTTTTGCTTATTTTTTTTATTGTGATTGAGTGGAAGTGTACAATTCAGTTTAAATTTTCATGCCCGCCTATCTGCATCTCCTTATGCTCTCCTTGCCTGGTGACAGTACACTCCTCTTTTCTGTTCTATACATGTCATATCCTCTTAACAATCTCCTGTTCCCTCTTCTCCACTCTCTCCACTCCCCTTTAGTGAAAGGCCAGTAGGATGGCATCCTATACATGCATAGAACCATCAATGTACACACGATATGGTCATTTGTGTCCCCAAGTCCAATCCATTCCTGTCTGAAGAGTGGACTGCAGTAATGATTTATGATCAGGGGCAGTATCACATCAAGGGCAATGTTCCCAGGGGAACTCCAGGACTTCAGACAATCAATTGCAGTCTTTTAGTGGCGTTCTGAGGGCACACCCCATTTTTTTCTCATGTTGCCAGTGGGAATCAACATTGTGAACCCCATCAAGGCTATCACTGGTGATGACTGGACACCATCTGGTTCTTCTGGTCGCATGTTGATGTTTTGAATTTTTAATCAGTACATAGTATCAATAGTACTTGCCCACTGTGCTGGATTTTACTTTTAAGTCTACTTTATCAGAAATTAATATTGCCACTCCTGCTCCTTTTTGAATGTTGTTCACTTGGTATACATTTTCCCATACTTTGAGGTTCAGTTTATATCCTTAAGTTTAAGGTGTATGCCTTGTAAGCAAAACGTAGACAGATCCTTAAAATAAAATCATTCTGGTACTTTTTCTTCTTATTGGTGCATTTAACTCATTTATATTCAGTATAATTATGGATAGATATGATGTAGTGCTGTCATTTGGTGTCTTGTGTGTTACTGAGAGTTCCTTTATTCCACTTAATGTTCTTTATAGGTTTTCTTTTCATATTTTTTCACTGTGGTCAGTTTTATATTTACTGAGACTTCTTGCTTTGTCTCTTATTTTGATGTGTAGGACTGTTAATTTCCTTTGTATTTACCTTAACATTTACCCCTATTATTCTCAACTTAAATCAGTCTTTAATTTCTTTGTATCACTTTGACGTCTCAATATGGAAGATTGATGGCTACACTATTTACCCCCTATTTAATATAGTGTTGTCACGTTTTACTTTGTGAAATCTATGATTCTCTGTTTTTAGTGTTTTAGCATTGATTTATTTTTATGGTTTCCCTATCTGAGCTGACAGCTGGATGCTCTCTCCTGCATTGTAGCCTTGAGTTTTTAACTGATGTTATTGATTTCCAAGTCAAAGAACTTCCTTTAGTATTTCTTGTAATTTTTTTTTTCTTTTGGTCAGTTGTCTAAACTTTTGCTTAACTGGGAATGTCCTAATTTTGCCATCATAGTTGAGGGACAATTTTGCAGGACATGTAATTCTTGGCTAGTGGCTTATTTGTTTCCTTCAAGGTTTTATATGTGTCATTCCATTGCTTTCTTGCCTGCATGGTTTCTGCTGAGCTGTCAGAGCTTAATCTTCTTGATTGTCTTTTGTGAGTTATTTTTCATTCAACCCTCACTGCCCTTAAATGCATCTGCTTATCTTTAGTTTGATAAGTTTGATTATAATATGCCTTGGTGTCTTTCTTTGAGACCTACCTCATATGGAGTTCAATGAGCATCTTGGATAGATATCTTTTCATAGTTCATATCAGAGAAATTTTCTCTAAACCCATCTTTGACAATTCTCTCCATATTTTCCAGTACTCCAATTACTACAAATTATTTCTCTTGATAGAGTCCCCAGTAACTCTTAGTGTTTCTTCTTTGTTTTAAATTCTTTTGTCTAATTTTTTCTCATATATGTTGGTATCAGTTACTTTATCCTCATTTCTACTAATTCTGTGTTCCATTGCTTTAATATGCTCATTTAGTTGTATACTGAGTTGTCTGATTCTATACTTTTATTGTTAATCTGCTGAATTTCAGATTGTTGATGATCAATTTTTTGTTGCAGTCTGTTTAGTTTTTCACTGTACTCTGTTTTGCTTTGATCTTCTTCCTGATGTCTTGAAGAATTCTAAACATTTAAATTTTGTTCTCTCCCTCTAATAATTCCAGGAGGTCCTCTATATTTGGAAAAGTTTTTGGTTCTTTGTTTTGGGAATTTGTTTATTTATTTATTGTGATTACATGAAAGTGTACAATCCAATATAAATTTACATACTCGCCTATGTGCAGCTCTCACTGCTCTCCCTGACTGGTGACAGCACACTCCTCCTATCCATTTTATGCATGTCATATCCTCCTAACAATCTCCTGTCCCCTCCTCTTCATCCTTTCCCTACCACCAGTAAGAGGCCAACAGGACAACATCCTATAGATGCATAGAACCATAAAGTGGATACATGATGTGATCACTCTGTGTTGTTGAGTCCAATCCATTTCTGTCCTAAGAGGTGACCACAGTAATAATTTATGGACAGGGACAGCACTGGGATCAAGGGCCATGCTCCCAGGGAACCCTGAAGCTCCTGGATCATTAATTGCAGCATTTTAGCGGAGTTCTCAAGGTGGATCCCTTTCTATTCTTGGGTTGCAAATGAGACTCAACTTTGTGAGCCTGATCACTGCTATCAGTGTTGGTGGCCGGGAACCACCTGTTTCCTCAGGTCACATGACAATGCAGTCACCCACTCACTTGGATCTCTGTCTTCTGGGCTCTCTTTCCCTCATGTCAGATTGGCCCTTGGTGGTCGCCAATTCCTGCAAGTTGGGACCAGTTACGCCTCAGATGGCAATTTGCTAGCTTTTAAGACCCCAGATACCACTCACCAATATGGGGTGCAGAAGACTCTCTTAGTAATACACTGGTTATACCAATTGGCCTCAATGTACCCTAAGAGCATGGACCCTGGACTCCTGTCTGTGGAACTCTGTCCTAGAAACTTTGGTTTAAGACTGGAGGAGTAATCATGTTATGTTAAAGTCTGGTTAAATTGATCTTCTTTCTAATGTGTGCTGTCACGGATTTCACCCAACCAAAATTCTATCAACTATTTAATCTATAACCAACCATCTCCCTCTCTCCTGTCCCTCACTTGCAGCCATCAAAGAATCTTTTCTTCTGCACCTAAGTCTGCTTTTAATTCCTTATAGTAGGCAGGGCTCTCATAAAATATTTGTCTTTTTGCCACTGACTGCTTTCACTCAATGTAATGTCTTCTAATTGAAACAAGATTATGAGAAGTTTCCTAAAATCATCATTGTTCTTTATCATTGCATAGATTTCCACTAAGTATATATACCATCGTTTACTTTTCCATTCAACTCTTGTTGGGCATCTAGGTTGATTGCAAATTTTTTCTGTTGTGGGCTATGATGCAACAAACATTTGTGTGCATGTATCTGTTGATGTGAACGCCCTTGATTCTGTTGTATAACTTCCAAGCGGTGGAATTACTGGGTCAAATGGTGTATCTATTTCCATCTTTTTAACGAAGAGCCAAATTGCTTCCAAAGAGGTTGTACCATTTTGCATTTCCACCAACAGTGTAGGAGAGTTCCAATGTCTCCACAGCATGTCCAGCATCTGTTGTTTTGTTTTTTCGATCATGATCAACCTTGTTGGGGGGAGATGATATCTCATTGTAGTTTTGATTTGAATTTCTTTAATAGCTAATGATTGTGAGCATTTCTGCATGTGTCCTTAGGTTGCCTGGCTACCTTCTTTAGAGAAGTGTCTGTCCATTTACTTCACCCATCTCTTAATTGGATTATTTAGTGTTTTCTTATTGATATTTTGTAGTACCTTATAGATTATGGAGATCAGACATCAGTTTGATGCATAGTTGCCAAGTATTTTTCCCCATTCTGCAGGTGGTCTTTTAATTCTTTTGACTAAGTCTTTGGATGAATAAAAGTGTTTGATTCTTCAGAGTTTCCTTTCATCTATTTTCTCTTCTGTTGATTGTGCTTTGTTTGACAGATTTAGAAGTCTGTCTATCTTGTATATTACAACTTCCATGTTGATCCTATTTTTCTTGGATGATCTTTATCATTTATCTTTGTTATTTAGGTCCTTTATCAAATTTGAGCTGGTTTTTGCATAAAGTGTGAGATATGGGTCTTGTTTCAATTTTTGGCCAATGGACATCCAATTTTGCCAGCACCATTTGTTGAAGAGTTTGCTTTTACATCAATTTAAAGTCTTAGGGCCTTTGAATATTAACTGTTCATTGAAGGATGGTGGCATCTCTGGGGTCTCAACTCTGTTCTGTTGATCTATGTGTCTTTCCTTGTACCAGTGCGAAGATGTTTTAACAACTGTGGCAGTGTAATAGGTACTAGAATTGGGTAATGAGAGGCCTCCCAGTGTGTTCTTCTTCTTCAGTAGTACTCTACTTATCCAGGCTTCTTCTCTATCCAAACAAAGTTCGTTACTGGTTTCTCCAAGTAATTAAAAAATGACACTGGAATTTGTATTGAGATTGCCTTATATAGGTAGACTGCTTTGAGTGAAACAGATATTTTCACAATGTTAAGTCTTCCTAACCATGAGCAGGGTAGGTTTCTCTATTTATGTAAGTTTCTCTTAGTTTCTTGTAGTAAGGTCTTGGAGTTCTCTTTGCAAAGGTCTGTTATTTCTCTGGATAGATTAATTCCTAGGAACTTTATCTTCTTGGGGCTACAGTAAATGGTACTGATTCGGTGATTTCTTCCTTAGTAAACTCATTGTTAGTATAAGGAATCCTACTGATTTACTTAGGTTTATCTTGTATCCTGATATTTTGCTGAACTCTTCTATCAGGTTGAGTAGTTTATGTATGGATTGTTTCAGATTCTCTGCATAATCATATCATCTGCAAATAGGGAGATTTTTACTTTTTCTTTGTGAATGCAGATGCCTTTTATTTCTTGGTCTTGTCTAATTGTTCTGGCTAAAACTTCTAGTACAATGCTGAATAGGAGAGGTGAGAGTGGACATCCTTGTCTAATTCCTGTTCTCAGCGGGAATTGTTTCAGTCTCTCTTCATTGGTGCTGATGTAGGCAGTTGGCTTTGTATAAATGGCCCTTATTGCAGTGAGGAATTTGCCATTTATTCCTATTTTGCAGAGAGTTTTTAGCACAGATCTGTTTTGGACTTTATCAAATGCCTTTTCTGCATCTGAAAAAAATCAAGTGATTCTTGTCTTTTGTGATATTTATGTGGTTAATCACATTGTTTTTCTGATGTTGAACCAGCCTTGCATCCTTGATATGAACCCAACTTGTTCATGATTATTTTTGTGATATGTTATTGAATTACCTTGGCAAGTATTTTGCTGAAGATTTTCACTTCTAGGTTCTTGAATGATATTGGTCTGTAGGTCTCCTTTTTGGTTGGGTTTTTCCCTGGCTTTAATATCAGGGTTATGCTTGCTTCATAGAATGAATTTGAGATAATTCCATCCCTTTCTATGCTGTGAAATAGTCTCAGTAGTATTTGTGTTAACTCTTCTCTAAAAGCTTGGTAGAATTCTGCAGTGAAGCCATCTGGGCCAGGATTTTTTTGGGGGGGTTAGTTTTTGGATGGCTTTTTCAGTCTCCTCCTTTGTGATGGGTTTATTAAATTGTTCTGCTTCAGCTTGTGATCATTTGGTAGGTGATATGAATCTAGGAATATTTCCATTTGCTCTAGGTTTTCCAATTTGTTAGAGTATAGTCTTTGTAGTATTCTGTTATGATATTTTTGATTTCTGTTGGATCTGTTGTTACATCTCTCCTCTCATTTATCATTTGGGCTATTTGCTTCCTTTCCTGTTTTTGTTTAGTAAGTTTAGCCAATGATTTGCCAATTTTCTTGATCTTTTAAAAATATCAGCTTTTGTTCTTTTCAGTTTTTTTCAGTTGTTCTATTCTCTAATTCATTTAGTTCTGCTCTAATCTTTATGATCTGTTTTCTTCTGGTGCCTGAGGGGTTCCTCTGTAGCTCTCTTTCTACTTGTTCAAGCCATAGGGTTAGTTTTTTGTCTTAGGTTCTTTCTTTCTTCCGGATGTGTGTATTTTTTAGAGATAAACTGTCCCCTGAGCACTGCTTTGGCTGTACACCGTAAGTTCTGGTGGGAAGTGGTTTCATCCTCACTTGAGTCCATAAATTTCTTCATTTCATCCTTGATTTCTTCTATAACCTATGGCTTTTGAGGCAAAATGTTGTTCAGTGTCCATGAGTTTGAATTTCTATCTATGTGTTTTCTGCTACTAATTTTGAGTTTTATGGTTTTATTGTCTGAGAAAATACTTTGCAATAATTCAATGGTATGGTATTTGTTGAGAGTTGCTTTATGTCCTAACACATGGTCTATTTTGGAAAATGTTCCATGTGCACTGCGGAAGAAGGCGTGGTTATCTGCTGATAGATAAAAAGTTCTGTGTGTGTTGATGAGGTCTTGTTGGTTAATTATGACAATAAGATCTTCTATACCCTTACTGAGCTTTTTTCTAGAAGATCTGTCCAATACTGAGAGAGGAATGTTGAAGTCTTCCACTATTATTGTGGAATGATCTATCTCATTTTTTGCGTGTATCAGTGTTTCTTTGATGTATTTAGATGCTCTAGTATTGGGTGCATAAATATTCAATATTTTTAAGTCCTGCTTGGTTATTGAACTTTTCACCAGTAAATAGTGTCTGTCCTTTCCACAATGGTATATTTTACATTAAAATCTATTTATCTGAGATTAGTATTGTCATGCCTGCTCTTTTTCGTATATTATTAGCTTGATATATATTCTTTCATTCTTTAATTTTCAGTTTGTTCATATCTTTACACCTAAGGTGAGTTTCTTGTAAGCAACATGTATATGGGTCTTGTCTTTTGATCCAAAATGTCACTTCTTGCCCATTTACTGGAGTGTTCAAAGCATTTACATTCAATTAATTATCAACAGGTATATGTTTAGTGCCATCATTGTGGTGTGTTTATTTGTGTGTTGATGTTTTTCTCTGTTGTTCTTACTATCTGTTCCTGGACATTCTTCTTTATGGCTTGATTTTTCACCATTTCCAGTGTTGGTGTGTGTTTGTTGAGACTCCAGTATTGCATTTCTTGTTTTGATATGTTGTGTCTTTATTGTGCTTCATGGCTACCCCTGTGGTCCCCCTAAATAATCTATATTTAAACCCAATTTTAACTTCTACATCTCTTATTAACATCCTCTCTATCTGGAAGACTGTAACTACTGTAGTACAGCCCTCTTTTTTAATATGACAATATCATAGTTTTCATGCTATGATCACTGGATCACTTCTTTTAATATTATAGCTTTGATTGAGTTTTGTGCCTTCCCTAACTGAGCAGGTTACTGCGTGATGTGTCCTGCATTGCCTCCTAAAATATAGGGTTAACGGTTTTGTTCTTCTAAGCCAAGAGCTTCTTTCAGTATTTTTTGTAGCTTTGGTTTTGTTTTTACAAAAGTCTGAGTTTCTGTTTACCTATGAATGTCTTAATTTCATTTTCATATTTGAGAGATAGTTTTGCAGGATATATGATTCTTGGTTGGAAGTTCTTCTCCTTCAAGTCTTTGAATGTGTCATCTGATTGCCTGTGTACCAGCATCATTTATGCTGGGAAGTCAGATGAAAACCTACAGGGTTTCCCCTTTGAATGAATGTTAGCTTTGCTTCAAGCCATACTGCCTTTAAAAGTTTCTGCTTATGTTTCATTTTGTTAAGCTTGACTATAATATGTCTTGAAGTCTTTCTTTTTGCCTCTGTATTGAGTGTCATTCAATATGCATCTTGGGTATGTGTATTCCCTACTTTCATAATTTCAGGGAAGTTTTCTGTCAACAGCTCAACAATAATGCTCTCTGTGTTTTCAGGTATCCCTCCCTGTTCAGAAACTCCAAGTAATTGTATATTGTTCCTCTTGATAGAATCCCACATGCTTTCTTAATGCTTCTTCATTTTTCTTGTTTCTTTTCTCTGATTTCTCTTCATAGATGCTGGAGTCGATAACTCTGTCTTCCAAGTCAGAAAGTCTATTTTCCATTTGTTCAATTCTGTTTTTTTGGGTTACAATTGAATTTTCTACTTCTTTGATTTTGTTATTGATCTGTTGGATTTCAGAATAATAGTCTTACATCAGTTCAAATAACTTGGTTAATTTTTCATTTTGATCTGCTGCATTTTTTATAATGTCTGGGAGCGCCGTATTTTATAATCCTTTGTACTCAACCCCTAATAGTTTCAGAAAGACTTCTTCATCTGAGAAGTTCTTTAGTTCTTTCTTTTGGGGGCTTCCTGGAGCCAGACGTGAATTTTTCTTTGATTTTATATCCAAAGTTTGTTTCTTTTGGGGCAGCTGGAGGCTGTTTAATTTCTCTGGTGTTACCTCAGCAGGATCTAAAGCACTGTCTGATAAGGAAGGTGATCACCAGTCACCTATATGTACTCCAGTGACTGGGCCCAGTGGAACATCTGGGATAGCAGGCTCAACCTCCTGATTGGCAAAGACACTGCCCTACTTATGGAGTCACTGGGAGGCTGTCAGTTGACCCTATGGTGTGGGTTGGTAAAGGCTGGAAGAGATGCTGTCAGGATGCACTGCAGTTACTTTTCTAGGTAGTCTTATATTGGAAGGTAAAAGCTATCTGATAGCTTCCAAAATCAGTCAAGGTGTCAGGTGTTCCAGCCCCTCTTCCCAGCTGGCAAAGTTAGCACCTCTATAGCCAACCCCAGATGCTGTAAAGTAGTTCTAAGTACAAAAAGGCTGCCACTTTACTGTTATCTGCTGCTGGGCCCCACCCATAAAGTCAATCTGTGCTAAACACAGCTTTGCTATTGGAAAAGCACTGCCTGGCTGGCACTGCCTCCCAGCCCAGGAATTAGTCCCTGCTGAGGTCTCCATTTGGATAACGCTGCCTCCCAGCCTAACAAGATGGCATCCCGCACAAGCTCTCTCGCCTGGCTCTTTAAATGTAGCTATTCCACCTGCTGGTCCTGTCAGCAGTGCTGCTGACCTTTACTGCCAGCTAGCCCAAGCCCCACCTGCTGGCTAAGATAGAGAAAAGAAATAACAGGTACTGACTCCCAGCATGGGAATTAGGCCCTGGTGAGTCATCCATTTGGGTCTCCCAGTTGAACAACATGGCACCTTGCACAAGCTCTCCTACTCACTGTGGAACATCTGATTCTATGGCTGAGGTTCAGAAAGAGAGGAGGAGCTGAGATGCATAGAGTCCAGAGCTATTCTGCCTGCTGGTCCTGTCAGCAGTGTGAATGAGCTTTGCTGCCAGTTAAGCTCAAGCCTGTTTGGGGAATTTTGTAAAACCATAGTGGTCTACTTTAAGTGATTTTCTATTTACTCTAGTCTCTGAGCCATTAGAGAGTTATAATTTATTTTTGTTTCCTTTCTGTGTTCTAGTTTATATACATGTATATGTATTCATTTTGTTTTGAAATGTCCAAATAGGCTTATTATGTGAACTGATTTGATTATTAGAAGCTTAGAAATTCTAATCTCCTGTCATAATGTGTTTAGATCTGTTACTACCCATGTGGGACTAGTCATTATTTTATTATTCTTCTATGTATATAGCTTGGGAGCTCAGGCAGTCAGACACCAAGCGTGTGGCACCTGTTCTTTCTCAGAGTTCTATCTTGGGAAGGAAGATTAACATACACACAGGTTGCTGTTTGCATGCACTGAGAAAGGAAGGGGTATAACAACCATCTGTGCCTAGGCAAATACCTGTTTCTGCCCTGAGTTCCTGGCTTGAGGGGCCAGCAGTCCTCTTCCACCACCCCCATTCACTAAATTGTTCCTTCTTCTAGTAAGGGAGAACAGGTCAGGGTGCACACGTGTGGTCCTACTTTCAGCTCAGGTAGAACATCAGAGTGTGGCACCTGGTTAAGTGCAACAGTAAGGAGCAGGAAGTGCTGGGGAAAGGGAGAGAGATATAGCCCAAAGGAAAGTTTTTAGATATGCACAAATCACCAGTCACTCAGCTTTCATCACTCAAATGTGATTCCTCTGTGATTCTACAGGTGTGACTGCCTGAAGCTCAGCTTTCAGGCTGAGAATGATGCTCCACTGAACACCACCATTCCATTCACTGTGCTGGCTGTAGCAGATCACCTTTCATGATGTGGATTCTCACCAGGCTATTTACGACCAACCTAGGTGTTCTAGACCTACTCTCCCCTCCCTGTTGCCCAGACTGATCTCTTTGCTTTTCCCCCTGAAGTTCAAGGCTTCTAGAATGCCCTATATAGTCTGCTCAGTTTCTTTTTATTGTGATTGAGAGCATACAATCCAAATCAATATTCCAGCCCCACCTGTCTGCACCTCCTTCTGCTATCCCTGCCGTTAATGGCCCAGTCCTCCTTTTCATTCTATACTTGTCCTAGCCTCCACTAACAAGCTCTTATCCCCTCCTATTCTCCCTCTTGTTTCCCATCTAGAAAGAGACCAGTAGGAAAGCATCCTACAAATGTATAGAGCCATAATATACACAAATCATATGTCCACATTTTTCCCCAAGTCCAGTCTATTTTTTGTCTGAGGAGTTGGTGTCAGTAGTGTTTTCTGGTCCAGGGTAACAGCAGGTCTAGTGGCCATGCTCCCAGAGGATCCCTCAGGCTGATGGACCATCAACTGTGGTCTTTCAGTAGAGTTCTTGAGCTGCACCCCTCTTTTTCTCATGTTGCCACAGGGATTCAACATTGTATACCCCATTACAGCTGTCTTTGGTGGTGGCTGGGAGCCATCTGGTTCTTCTGGTTATGTGTTTAAATAGTCTCCCATTCACTCAAGTTCTTCTGTCTCTTGAACTCTTTTTACCTCATGTCTGTGTTGTTCACAGAGATCATCTGTTCAAGATGAATTGAGGCTATTTGTTGTACCTCAGATGGCAGCTTGCTAGCTTTTAAGATTCCAGAGACCACTCACCAATATAGGGTGTAGAAGACTCTCTTAGCAATAGACTAGTTATGCCAATTGGTCTTGATGTCTCCCAAAAGTATAGTCCCCAGAACTGGCCCCTGCTACTCTCTTTGCAATATTGGGTTGACATTGGAAGAGCTTTCAGTCTATGGTGAAGCACAGTTAAGTTGATCTACTTTCTACTATGTGTTGTCACTTCTTTTACTCAACCAAATGTCTATCAACTAACTACTCTATGATCAACCCGTTCTCTCCTTCCCCATCTTTGTAGCCATCAAAGAATCTTATATACATAAGGCTATTTTAAAGTCCTTATAGTAGGGGTCTCGTACAATATTTATCCTTTTGCCACTGACTGATTGCACTCAGCATAATGTCTTCCAATTGAAACCAAGTTATGAGATGCTTCCTAAAATCATTGTTCTTTATCATTACATAGTGTTCCATTGAGTGTATGTATCATAGTTTGTTTATCCATTCATCTGTCGATGGGCATCTAAGTTGATTCCATTTGTTTGCTATTGTTGACTGTGCTGCAATAAACATTCATGTGCACGTATCTGTTGGTGTGATAGCCTTTGTTTCTGCAGGATATATTCCAAACAATGGAATTACTGGATCAAATGGTATATAAGTTTCCAGTTTTATAAAGAAGTGACAAAACTGCTTTCCAAACGGGTTGTACCATTTTCCATTTTGCAATCCCACCAGCAGTGTAGGAGAGTTCCCTTCTCTCCACAGCCTCTCGTGCATTTGTTTTGTTTTTTTTTTTTTTTTTTTTTTTTGTTTGTTTTGGAATATGACCAATCTTGCTGGAGTGAGATTGTATCTCATTATAGTTTTGATTTGGATTTCTCTTATAGCTGATGATTGTGAGCAATGTTTACATTTGTCTTTTGGTTGCTTGTATGTCCTCTTTGGTGAAGTGTCAGTCCAATTCCTTTGAATATTGCTTAATTGGGCTATTTACCTTTTTCTGCTTGTTATTTTGCAGTACCTTCTGGATTACAGAGATCAGACATCAGTCCAACATGTAGTTGCCAAATATTCTTTCCCATTCTGCAGGTGGTCTTCTAATTCTTTTGAAGAAGTCTTTGGATGTGCAAAAGTGTTTGATTCTTAGTATTTCCCACTTACCTATTCTCTTCTGTTGATCAAGATTTGCTTTTCAGATTTTGAGCTCTAAGTTGTGTATTAAAACTTTCATTGTGGATCTTATTTTTTCCTGCATGATCTTTATCATTTTAGGATTGATATTTAGGTCTTTTATCCAGTTTGAGTTGTTTTTTTTGTGTAAGGTGTGAGATATGGCTCTTGTTTCAAATTTTTGCAGATGGATGTCCAATTTTGCCAGCACAATTAGTTAAAGAGAGTATTTTCCCCCTGGCTTACAATCTTAAGGACTTTGTTGAATATAAGCTGTTTACAGGAAGGTGGTGGTATCTCTAAGTTCTCATCCCTTTGTATGCTGTGAAATGTCCTCAGTAGTTTTGGAGTTAACTTTTCTCTAAAAGTTTGGCAGAATTCTCCAGTGAGAATTCTAGGCGAGAACTTAGTTGGTAGTTTTTTGAATACTTTTCCAGTCTCTCCCTTTGAATGGGTTTACTAAGTTGTTCCACTTCTTCTTGTGATAATTTTGGTAGATGACATGAATCTGGAAGTTTGTCCATTTCCTCCAGGTTTTCAAATCTGTTACAGTACATTTTCATAGTATTCTGTTATGATACTTTTGATTTCAGTTGGGTCTGTTGTGAGATCTCCGAATGCATTTCTTATTCAGGTTATTTTTGTCCTCTCCTGTTTTTCTTTTGTGAATTTAGGCAAAAGTTTATCAATTTTGTTGATCTTTCTAAAAAATCAGCTTTTGGTTTTCTTAATTTTTTTCAATTGTTCTTGCATTCTCTAATTCATTTAGACTTGCTCTAATATTTATGATCTGTTTTTCTTCTGGCACCTGAAGGGATCCTCTGTTGCTCTCTTTCTACTTGTTCAGCCTTTAGCTTTGAGCCTTTAGATTTGAGCCCTTTCTTCACTCCAAATGTGTGAATTTATGGAGATAAATTGAGCCCTGGCCACTGCTTTTATTGTATTGCATAGGTTCTGGTAGGATGTTTTTTCATTCTCATTTTATTCCATAAATTTCTTTATTTTGTCCTTGATTTCTTTTATAACCCATGGGCTTTTTAGCAAGCTGCTGTTCCATCTCCATGAGTCCAAATTTCTACCTAAATTTTTTCTTCTATTGATTTCAACTTTTATGGGTTTATAGTCTGAGAAGATGCTTTGCAACACTTCAATGGTTCGGATTTTTTTTTCAATTTTTTGGGGGGGTCTTTATTTTTAGGTGATACACAGGGTACATGTGGCCATTCTGCCATCTTTGCTCTGCCTCCCTAGTATCATTCTTTAGGTGGAATAACTAATCACCAACTAGCACAAAAAGGAAAGAAGCTCCAGATAAGCAAAACATTATTGGAAAACAAAAGAGAATAAATAGGAGGCCTCACACTACCTGATCATAGAACCTACTATGCAGCCACTATTTCCAAAACAGCCTGGTACTGTATGACAGCAGACATAGACCAATGCAACAGAATCAAGAATTTATATGTCAACTCATCCATCTATGGTCAGCTGATGTTTGAAAAAGTACTAATGCTCACACATTGGGAAAAACAGCCTTTTTAACCAGTGGTGCTGGCAAAACTTAATTTTCATCTGTTAAAAATGAAACAGGACAATGCCTCACACTACCATGTCATACAGAAAAGCTAGCTAAAAAATACAGCAAAGACCTAAATAAAAATCCAAAGAATAAAAAGATAATGAAAGAAAAAAGTAGGGAAATGGCTAGGCATCCTAACACATGGCCTAAATACAATATACACCATAACATTGTACAAGCACCAGAAGCTAAACTAGATAACTGTGAACTCCTATAAATTAAACACATGTTCTCCTCAGAAGACTTCACTAAGAGTAAAAAGACAATCTACATAGAGACAAAAATAAAATTTCATTATGATGTATCTGACGAGGGTCTAATCTTATAATCTACAGAATTCTTGGCATATCAATAACCCAAAGGAAGATGATACAATTAAAAATGGACAAAGTGTATGAAAAGACACAGCATCAAAAAACCATTCAAGCAGGTAACAGACAAAGGAGGAAATCCTAACCATCATCGTTATTACTAGGTGCTGTTGAATTGGTTCCAACTTATAGCAACCCTATGCACAACAAAACTAAACATTGCCTGTTTTTGTGCCCTGTCCTCAGTTGTTTTTACACTTAAGCCCATCATTGTGGCCATTGTGTCAGTTCATCTCATTAAGGGTCTTTCTCTTTTTCACCAACTTTTCACTCTACAAAGCATGTCTGACCAGGGACTGGTCCCTCCCGACAACATGTGTGATCATTACCCACTAGATAAATGCAAATTGACACTTCAGTGAGCTATCATCTCACCCTGACATTGCTCACAGTTATAAAAAAAAAAAAAAATAGGAAAAAAAGTTTTGGAGAGGTTGCACAGAGTTTGGAACTCTTATACAGTGCTGCTGTAAATGTAAAATGGTATGTAACCACTCTTGAATATGCTGTGGCAGTTCCTTAAAGAACTAGGAATAGTAATACCACATGACCAAGCAATCCCACTACTATGAATATCTTAGAGAAATAAGAGCCCTCACATGAATAGATATGTGCACACACATGTTCATTTAAGCATTATTCAAAATAGCAAAAAGATGGAAACAACTTAAGTATCCATCAACAGATGAATGGATGAACAAGTTACGGTACTTGTACTCAATGGAATACTATGTAACAGTAAAGAACAAGGAAAAATCTGTGAAACAACTCACAGTATGGATGAATCTGGAGGTTATTATGCTGAGTAAAATAAGTCCATCACAATAAGAGAAATATTGCTTGAGACAGTATTATAAAAACCCAAACAAAGATTTACACACACAGGAAGAAATAAAAAAAAAAAAGTCTTTGATCATAAGGAGGGAGGATAGGGATGAAGAGGACAATTTTGCTGAAGGGAAAGGCACCATATAATACCAAGGAAGATTGTACAGTGTTACCAAGGCAAAATCCGTGTTTTCTAGACAAAATTTTCTAGACCAAATTACTGGCCATTGGAGCTGAGGACATCTATGGCAACTGTCATAATATAGTTCATAAAGAAAACCTTCTGCATCCTACTTTGGTGAGTATTATCTGGGTTCTAAAAATCTTTCTAGTAGCCATATAGGATACATCTATTGGCCCATCACATTTGGAACAAAAGAAAAGGTATGAAAACAAAGACATGAAGAAAACATTATTCTGATGGACTGATAGACCACATGAACCACAGCCTTGACTAGACTGAAGCTAGAATAAGTATATAGTGCTAGACTACCACCATTGATCACACTTACCAGGGTCACAACATAGGATCCCAGACAGAGTAGAAGAAAAATGTAGAACAAAGTTCAAATTAATATATACACACACACACACACACACACACACACACACACACACACACACACACACACACACACACACACACAAACAGACAGAGTTACTGGTCTAACAGAGACTGGAAGAACCCTGGACACCCTGCTTACTCAGTCCTGAAGCTGCTCAGAAAGTTCATCTCTCAATCAGAGGTTAAAACCAACCAACCAACAAACCCAGTGGCATCAAGTGGATGCTGACTCACAGTGACCCCATAGGACAGAGCAGAACTGTTCCATAGAGTTTCCAAGGAGCACTGGGAGAATTCAGACTACCAAACTTTTGGTTAATAAACATAGCATTTAATCGCTATGCTACTAGGGTTTCTAACCAAAGATTAGATAGGGTTATAAAACAAATGATAACGTGTGAGGAAAGTGTTTCTTAATTTGGTCAAGTATATGAGAGCAAACAGTTAACCTCTGCTTAAAATCAAAGACCAGAAGCCAGGAAGTGAAAGGAAACCTGGAAAAAATGGGCGAGGAGAACCCAAGAAGGAAAGGAAAAGGTAGTGTATGCTGACACATTGTGGGGATTGCAATCAATGTCTCAAAACAGTTTGTGTATAATGTTTAGAATGAAGAAGTAATTTGTGCTATAAACTTTCACTTAAAGCACCATAAAAAAAAAGTCATATGGAAATGGAAATGCTGGGGATCCCAAGTAGCCAAAACATGTCTTTGTTTCTTTTTGTTGGCTGGTAGGCAGGGGATGGGCATAAGCCTGCAGCTGTGCTGAACTGAAGTTCTGAACTTAACAGAGTGTGCTGCAGCAGAGTGACACCGTGTGGAATAACTACATTTTGAGAGCCTGGCATCCATCTGAGGAAACCACAACCCCTCCACTCTCACTTAGCATAGCTCTGCCATAGATTCAGCTCTTTCGCAGCATGAAGTGTACCTTGAATGAGACACTATCTTACTCAGCTGGGAGGTGGAGTTACCCTACTGGAGGCTTCAGCAGGGGCTAATTCCCAGGCTGGGAGGCAGTGCCAGTTCAGGGAGCACTTTTCCAGTAGAAAGGCTGTGTTTAGCTCAGTGTTGCCTTACCAGCAGACCCCAGCAGGTGATGTCAGCAATGCAGTAGCCTCTCCATGTTTTTAAATACATCACCGTATCTGGAAATGCCCAAAGAGCTGCCCCCAGTGTCAGCCCAGTGTCAAGGGTCTGCCACACTTGACAGCCTGACTGATTCTGGAAGCGGTCAGGTAGCTTTTAGTTTTTTAAGAGAAGACTGCCTGGAGAAATAACTGCTGGGTAGACTGACCACATCTCTTCCAACCTCTATTGACCCACGTCGTAGGTTGGTTGATGGCCCCCCCCAGTGACTCCATAAGTAGGGCAGTGTCTTTCCGAGCCAGGAGGTGGAACCTGCTACCCTGCAGTATCCACTGGGGCCAGTAGAAAGAGGTAGCTGGTGATCAACTCCCTCCTCAGAACTACTCCTCAGCAACTGTTAAACTAACATCAGAGAAATTAAACAGCCTCTAGATGCCCCACAAGCAACGAATCATAACCAGATATTTAAAGAAAAATCTGATGATGTCTCCAGAAAACTCCCAAAATAAAGAATCAAAAAGTTTCCCAGATGAAAAAAGCCTTTCTGAAACTATTAGCAAATGAGTACAAAGAATTATACAGAGAGCCTTCCTAGGGATTAAACAAAATGCAGCAGAACAAAATGAAAAATTAAGTAAGCTATTCAAACTGATGGAGCATCAACATTTTGAAATCTGACAGATCAATAACAGAATTACAGAAACAGACAATTCAATTCAAAGCCAGGAGAGCAGAATTGATGAGTTGAAAATCAGATTGAGTGACCTGGAAGACAGAGGTAACAATACCAGCATTTATGAGGAGAAATCAGAAAGGAAACAATAAAAATGAAGAAGGATTAAGAAACATATAGGACTCTATCAAAAGGAATAATCTATGATTAATTGGAGTTCTTGACAAGGAAGGGGTACCTGAAAACAGAGTATTGCTGTTGAGCTGCTGACAAAAACTTTCCTGAAATTATGAAAAAAGAGAACATGGATACCCAAAATGTGTACCAAACTATACAAAACTAGACCCCAAAAGAAAGACACCAGGCCATATTATAATCACACTTAAGAAAATGAAACACAAGCAGGAACTCTTAAAGGGAGAGAGACTTAAAGCAAAGCTAACATTTAGAGGGAAGCCCTGTAGGTTTTCATGTGACTTCTTGGCATAAACGACGTTGGCACAGGGAAAGTGGGATGACACCTTTAAAGCCTTGAAGGAGACAAACTTTCAGCCAAGAGTATATATCCTGCAAAATTGTATTTCAAATATGAAGATGAAATTAAGACATTTGCAGATAAACAGAAGCTTAGAGACTTTGTAAAAGCCAAACTCAAACTACAGGAAATACTGAAAGAAGCTCTTTGCTTAGAAAACAAAGCCATTAAGTGTATATTTAAGAAGGCAATGCAGGGCACAACATCTAGAAACCTACTCAGCTAGGGAAGGCTCAAAATTCAATCACAGCTGCAATATTAAAAGAAGGGAATCAGTGATCACATCATGAAAACTAAACTACCATAACATTAAAAAGATGAATATACTACAGTAATTACAGTCCTTCCAGATGGAGACGAAGTTAATAAGATGTGTAGAAATTAAATTGGGGATTTAACCCATATAGCCAAAACAATACTGAAAAAAAGAAGAACAGATTTAGAAGACTTAAACTCCCCAATTTCAAAACATACTACAAAGCTATACAAGTTAGTATACTGTGGGACTGGCATACGAATAGACATACAGGTTAATGTAATAGAATTGAGAATACAAAAATAAGACTTTTCACAATGGGTAACTGATTTTTGACAAAGGTGTCAAGGTCATCTAGCGTGTGATAAACAGCATCTTCAACAAATGGCACTAGGATACCTAGATAACCACGTGCAAAGAATATAGTAGAACTCTTCTGTTTGCAGACATAAATAAAAGTGGAACAATGACCTAAGTGTAATAGCAAATACATAAAATTCCTAGAATAAAACATTGCCTGGCCTGTTCCATCCTCACTATGTTTATGTTTGAGCCTATTGTTGAAGACACAGTGTCAATCCATCTCAAATGCTTTCCTCTTTTCAGCAGACGTTTTGTTTTACCAAGCATGATGTATTTCTCTAGGGACTAGTTCCTCATGATAATATGTCCAAAGTACATTGCACAAAGTCTTGATATCCTCTCCTTTGAGGAGCAGTGTATCTGTGCTTCCTCCAAGATAAATCTGTTCATTTTTCTGACAGTCTATAATGTAGTCAACATTGTTTGTTGACAGCATAACTTGAACCCACCAGCTATTCTTAGTCTTCATTATTCATTTTCAGTTTTTACATGCATATAAGGAGATTGAAAATACCAAGGCCTGGGTCAGGTACCTTTATCCTCAAAGCGACATGTTTTGTTTTTTAACGTCTTAAAGAGTTTCTTTCAGTAGTTTTGCCCATTGTAACGTGTAATTTGATTTCTTGACTTTTGCTTCTTTGGAAGTTGATTGCAGATCCAGATAAAAATTAAAGTTATATATCTTAATTTAAATGCAGCTTCTCAGTGGAATCTCAGTTATAGAAGTGTTAGCATGAAAATGCTTATAAACAGTACTATCTTACACAAACACAAGTTATTTCCCTTCTTATGCTCCTTTTGGTAATCTGGATAAAAGAAAACTGAAATGCACTTCTATTTCTATCCTACTAATTTAGGATCTTGGAAAGAAGACTGCTTCTAAGAAATCCATGTATGTATAAAAGAAATTATTGTAAACATAAAAGTAACAAAAATAGCTCAAACAGTCTAGAATTGATTAAAATTATGCCACCACCAATTTTTTGTCATGAAGGCTCATCAACCTTCAGACTTTTTGTGGTTGACCAAAGGAAACCCTCTTTAGTGATTTAAAAAGAGAAGAAGAATGATACACCATGAACACATATATAAACATAAAAATGTTCTCTGTTTCTGCATAAAACATGAGAAATATGGAACATTGAAATCTCTAGTGTTTGTAGTTCTGCAGTAAAGTTCACTGTCATTGCTTTTATCATTAGTGTAATGATGAATCTTCAGAAAGTGTTAGGGATGTCGTACCAAAAGTCTACATACTTCTTAAATAATATTTTCCATTTCTCATATGCTTTTATAAACTATTCCTCTAAATATTTTACAGACAATGTTGTTTATCTGTTTAATCATGCAATTTCAAACCACTAACTGCTGATTTGAATTTGGTGTGTAGTAGCTAATGTTCTTTCTCACAAAGAAAACCAGGTTCATCAATTTCTCTGACTCTGGTTGTTTCTAAGTGGCAATAATAGAGGCAGCAGGAGCATATTTAGAGTAACTTCCATCAGAGTCCAACTACAGCCAGAGGCACTACAAACAGCTGAGCAGAGGTTGTGCCATGCTTGTGATTTGCCCAGTTTAATAGAACTTTGTCTTTACCAGACACCAAGGCTTGAAAATCTTTTTGTTTGCAGATCATGTCTTTCTTCATAGAACACAGAGTCAATACATGTTAAGCCTGGTGCCTCTATCTCATGGATGTATACATTCATGATTCCCTCAGAAAAATATAGAGAGTTTATTATTATGTCCTAAGTACCCTGCAAAATACTGGGACAAAACCCTGAGAAGACAGTACTTGACCTTGCAGTCTGCAGGATCCCTTGGATCCATCTCTTCAATCTAGCTTCTTAAAACATTAACTGAAGCTCAGTTTGTCTGGCCTGGAATATTTCAACAGATTAGTTATAGAAAGTCTCACTGAAATTCCAAGCATGAGAGATTCACATGCCGTTTTTAAGTTTCATCTATTTGATAAAGAATTATTTGTTAAACTTTTCTAGGCAAGTGCCTACAGTAGAGTTTCCTGTTGCTTAATTGCTTTATTCATTTAAATTTTGGACTGAGAGTTTTTACGCACATTCTATCAAATTGCCTATAATGTCTCTGCACATCCCTTTAATGAGTTCAGCAGCCAGTGGGGGGGAGGGAACAACTAAATTCCTGTTCCTGCATTCAAGAGTTTTAAAATATGTCCTTGACTTTTTCTGATACCAGTTTTACAAATAGCTCTTGCCTTGGAAGAAATGGACTGATTGCATTTTTGCATCCCACCTTTTATGCTTCTATATCCTTGTTTAAACTGTTCTGTCATTCCCAATTTGCTCTAGTCCTAATTTATGCTCATCAAAATTTGCTTGTCCTTAAAAGTTGACAGAAAAGGTCTGTGTTTTTTGAAATTCTGAAAACAAGCAATGGCATCTCTCCCTCACTTTATAAATTGTGTATTTTATATAACCTGCATAACATGTTGCTTTGTACCACAGTTATCTGTATGAATGATATTTTCTTACTATCTTTCAAATTCCTTGAAGGAAATAACAATATGTGGGTTGTTTTTCTTTTTATCTATGTTTCAAAGTACATTTTGTCACATGAAAGCTATTACCCACAGTATAATACTGCAAGTTTGCAAACTCATAATACAGACAGTCCCTGGACTACAAATGCTTGAGTTGTATATAGTCTGTATTTATGAACCAATCCCTTAAAAAATTCAAAGTACATACAGTGATTCATAACAAACAGGCACTACTTTGTGATATACACCAAAATATTACTATTGCTGTATTATTACATTAAACATGTTTTAGTGTATCTGAAAGTCTTTCTTTAATGTTTGCTTTTTTATACATAGAAAGGTACACTACATAATATATACTAAGAAAAACATTTAAGTATCGAGAAAAAAGTTTTCACAACTGAACCAATAAGCAACATCATGATAAATAAGAGAAACGACTGAAGTTGTCAAGGATTCATTTTCATTGGACCAAAAATCAACACCCATGGAAGCAACTGTCAAGAAATCCAAAGACACTGCACTGGGAAAATCTGCTGCAAAAGACCTCTTCAGGTGTTGAAAAGTAACAACATCACCTTGAAGTCTAAGGTTTGTCTGACCAAATCATATAATCAATCATATAATGTACATGCAAAAGCTGGACAATGAATATGAAAGGCAGAAGAAGATTGCACATATTTGAATTGTGGTGTTGGAGAATACTGAGCAACCAGAGTGCTGCTTAGAAGCAAGAATGATGAGACTATATCTTACATACTTTGGACATGTTATCAGGAGGGATCAATCCGTGGAGAAGGGCATCATGCTCGGTAAAGTAGAGAGTCAGTGGAAAAGAGGAAGACCTTCAACAAGAGGGACTGACACAATGTTTACAACAATGGGCTCGAGCATACTAAGTAGTATGGACATGGTGCAGGATCATACAATGTTTTATTCTGTTGTACATAGGGTCACTGTGAGTCGGCACTGACTAGATGGCACCTAACAACAGTAATAAGACAATTATTTGAATACCAGGGTTAGATATGACCATGTTTACTGGTTCGAACTTAAGTACAAATTTAACTTTTTTTTTTAATTATGACTGAGTGAATATACTGATGCAGAATGTTCCTCAAAGAGATTGGGCTTGGCCAGCCTGGGTTGTGAGGTGGCAGAGACTGTCAGAAGCATAACAAGCCAGTCCTAGAAAAGAGACAAAACTGCTGGACAGAGAGAAACAATTGCCTCAAACGATAGCCCAGGTTTCTAAGATCTACCACATTCCAGCTTTGTGAACTCAAACAGCTACGTAGCAAGTATTCAAGTTTCTTCCCAGATTACATTTCCTGAAAGAGGCTGTTTCTAACCCTTCTGCCCGAAACAATGGCTCCAACCCCACGGCCCCACGCACTGGGCCTGACTCCCTCACTGCTGTCCCTTTCCCCTGCTTAGTTTCTCCACGCTGTTTACTACTGCATGGCCTCATTGGTTTGCTTATCTGTTGTCTGGCGCACTCAAAGGTAGTCTTCATGAGAACGAAACTGTCTTGTTCTCTGTATCTTTCCTCTTTCTTTTTGTAAGTTTTGGCTTGAATTCCACTTTATTTTATTTTATTTTTTTATTTAATATGAGTGAAAATGTACAATCTCATATAAATTTACATGCCCACCTATATGCAGCTTCCACTCCTTTCCCTGTCCGGTGACAGCACACTATTCCTCTCTGCTCCATACATGTCTGATCCTCCCAACAGCCTCCTTTCCCCTCCTCTCCACCCACTCTCCTTCCTCCAGCCAGAGGTCAGCAGGATGATATCCTATAGATGCATAGAACCATAAAGTGCATCCAATATATGGTCACTCAGCATCGCCAAGTACAATCCATTCGTGTCCGAAGAGTGGACCTTCATTATGATTTATGGGCAAGGGCAGCATCAGGGCCAGGGGCTATGCTCCCAGGGGATCCCCGAAACCACTGGACCATCAATTGAGGTCTTTTACTGCAGATCTCAGGATGCACCCCTTTTTATTCTTGTGTTGCCAGTGAGACTCAACTTAGTGAGCTCCATAGCGGCTATCACGGGTGGTGGTCAGGCACCATCCGGTTCTTCTGGTTACAAGTCGTAGTAGGCACCCGCTCATGTGGGTCTCTCTATCTTCTGGGTTGTCTTTACCCCATGTCATTTTGGTCGTCAGTGACCATCTTTTCCTGCTGAGTTGGGATCATTTACTATGCCCTTGGATGGCAGCTTGGTGGCTTTTAAGACTCCAGATGCCACTCACCAATGTGGGGTGCAGAAAGCCCTCTTAGCAAAATGCTAGTTGTGCCAATTGACCTCAATTTCACCGAAGAGCATGGTCCCCTGCCCCCCACCCCAGCTACTCTGTCCTTGTAATATTGGGTTAAGATGGGAGTACTCAAGTTATGTTGAAGTCCACTTAATATTGTTCTTGTTTCTAACGTGTGCTGTCACTGATTTCACCCAACCAAATTTCTACAAACTATCTAATCTAAACCCTCCCCCCTGCACCCTCCTTCCCTCTCCTCCCTTGCAGCCATCAAAGACTCTTTTCTTCTATACATAAGTCTCTTTTTGAGTTCTTATCGTGGGGGTCTCATACAATATTTTTTGTTCTGTCTCTGCTTTCACTCAACATAATGTCTTCCAGTTGAAACCAGGTTATGAGATGTTTCCTGGAATCATCATTGTTCTTTATCATTGCATAGTGCTCCATCATTGAGTATATATACCATAGTTTGCCTATCCATTCCTCTGTTGTTGGGCATCTGGGTTGATTCCATCTTTTTGTTATTGTGGACTGTGCTGCGATAAACATTCTTGTGCATGTGTCCGTTGGTGTGAATGGCCTTGATTCTGCAGGATATATTCCAAGTAGTGGAATTACTACGTCAAATGGTGTATCTATATCTATTTTTTTAAGGAAGCACCAGATTGCTTTCCAAAGAGGTTGCACCATTTTGCAATCCCACCAACAGTGTAGGAGAGTTCCACTTTCTCCTCTGCCTCTTCAGCATTTGTTGTTTTGCGTGTTTTGGATCATGGCCAACCTCACTAGGGTGAGATGGTATCTCATTTTCATTTTGATTTGAATTTCTTTAATAACTAAAGATCGTGAACATGTCTACATGTGTTTTTTGGCTGCCTGGATCTCCTCTATAGAGAAATATCTGTTCATCTCCTTTGCCTATCGCTTAATTGGATGATTTATCTTCTTCTTATTGATATTTTGTAGTACCTTATAGATTATGGAGATCAGGTGTCAGTCTGACAAAAAGTTGCCAAATATTTGTTACCCTTCTGTAGGTGGCCTTCTAATTCTCCTAATAAAGTATTTGGATGAGCAAAAGTGTTTGATTCTTAATAATTTCCATTTATCTATTTTCTCTTCTGTTGATGGTGGTTTGTATGACAGACTTTGAAGTCTGTCTACACTGTGTAAAACTTCCATTGTTGTTCCTACCTTTCATTGAATGAGCTTTACATTTTAGATTTGATATTTAGATATTTTATCCAGTTTGAGTTGGTTTTTGTATAGGGTGTAAGATATGGATCTTGTTTCAATTTTTGCAGATGGATATCCAATTTTGCCAGCACCATTTGAGGGAAATCATGTTAAATACTCTTGACATAAGTGAAGCCATCTTGGATGCTGAACCGTTACTTCAGCTCTGTGTAACCTCCTATGACGTTTGTGTACTGTAGCCTAGAGACAGCCTGAGAATACTTCCAAGCCCTTGGCCCGAACGTGTAGAACAATGTATGACCGAAACTGTGCCCATCTGACTTAGTTACCGTATGTTTCAGTTCCTTGGATGCCCAGTTACCAAAAAAGTATAAATGCTGTAATAAAACTTTGCTCAAGGCTCTCAGCTGGCGATAGCCGTTAGCCTCTGATCCCATAACTGTTTCATATCTGTCTTTTCCTAAGTTTCAGTGCTGCCTCTCCTCCACCCATGTTCGTCAGAGTGACCTCTGATCTCCGACATCCTGGCGCCCGAACGTGGGGCTGGAGGAGAGTTTTTTGTTTCCTAGGTTAGGTTCCGGAACGAAGTGCTGAAGTGCTGGCCCTGTTGCAGATCCCGCTGGAATGTAAGGATCAAATTTGTGTGTCCAGCCCGCAGGAGAGGTAACCGGTGACATATATGCTAGGACTTAGCACCGGGAGGCTCCCGAGGTCAGCACGCAGCTTAAAGGAAGTGCCATCACAACCTATAACGAGCTGGTGAGTGGTTTAGTGACCCGTGGCTAATCGGGTCCAGTGGCTCGGGAGGGCATCAGGTATTATGGGCAATAGTCAATCTCTTTTTAAAACATACAAGCTTCTCACTAAGAAATTGCTATGATCGAAAGGACTTAAGGTTAAGTCTTCCCAGTTCAATCTTCTCTTTTAAATTGTTGAGCGGTATTGTCCCTGGGCAGTGAGGGAAGGAATTCTGAATGCCCAGGTTTGGAAGGAAGTGGTGGCTTGCCTCAGGCAAGAACAGTTGAGGGGAGAAGCTATTCTTCTGTTTGTTTGTCTGTAGTTTCAGAACCCATATCAGAGGAGAAATCAGAAGGTAAAAGGAACCAGAGGAACCCAAGAGCAGAGACGGAGATGGGGGTGGATGGCCACGACCACCTTCTCCTACTTCTCTTGTTAACGGAGACAGAGGGGGAGGCGGATGGCCACCGTTGCCCTCTCCTGCTTCTCCTGCTTTTCCATCTTCTTGGGTTCTCTCTAGGACTCCAACATACCAATTCCTCCTGAAGTTTTACCCCCAATTTCTCTTTTCTCAGTATACTAGAAGAGGGTGGTGAGAGACAGGAGAAGTGAGTTATCCCAATTTATCCTAGGAGCCACTGCTGACCAAGATCGTATTTCTCCCATACCATTGAAATGGTTGACAACAGAGCCGGTGTGGGTACAACAGTGGCCTCTTACTAAAGAAAAACTAACAGCTTTACAAGATTTGTGTTACCGACTCCTCCTCCTACTCCAACCCTCTCTTCTTCCCTGGCTCCCTCTGGAGCACCAGTTTTTCTTGTCACCAGCTGAAATCCAATTCCTACAGTCTTGAAAAACATTAGACAAGACAGAATGAATGCTTGGTCTTTAGGACGGAAAAAAGAACAGAGTAGTGCCTGGTCCTCAATGGTCAGTCAGCATAGCCCAATTACTTCTTTAACAATGTTGAAGGGGCTGGTTGGTGGAAGGAGAGCATATTTTGCTCCAGGTAATTGTTTATTTCCAATCGTAAGAAGCACTAGTGCCGACGGTTTCAGGTGTGGTGGTCATCAGACCTCTGCGGCAAAGCTCGAGGAAATATTCAGGTGCAGATTTACCAAACAGAGTATTAGAAGTAAGCACCAGGACTAGCATTGTTAATGATAAACGACCAAGCTATAATCCCAGCCAAGTTTACCTAGAAAGCTTGGGAAAGTATTAACTCTGTAAGAGCTGTTGGAGTTGTATTTTTGGTAATTTAATTGTCTTTGTGAAGTCTGTGGACAGTTTGGTCACTAAAAATATGATTCCACAGATTCTGGCGATCGGACTGTAAGAAAATTCCATCTTGGGCAATAGCTGGCATCCTTTTCCTCTCAAAGCACAGAGCTGTGTCCTGCTTAAAGCGGACACAGATAATCTAATTTTTGTAATAAAGAGTAAAGCCGTGTCTTGCTTTAGGCAGGCACAGACAAAAACAAAAAGTTTTTTGGGGGAATCAGGTCAAGCATTTAATTCAACAGGAGATTCGAGAGGGTGTTTTTTGAATTTGTTTTTGTAATTCTGTAACAAAAATAACAGAATTGCAGGGACAGGTTCAGAAAATATTCTCTCATAAAAACACTAATTCTGGCATTCCTGCATTCCATTTTGTAAGAAAAAAAGTTGAGAAACCGTATGTTGATTTTCTTACTAGACTTAAAGAAGCATTCCAAGATGAAGATCCAAACGCCAGAAATATGATTCTGGTGCCGAGAGGTAATGAGTCCTCCACTTCTGTTGTCAGGCCCCCACTGTAGGTGACACTGTGTAAACTACTGCTTTTCTGTCAGAGAAGCGCTGTTCTGTTTGCAAGCACTGGATCCCAGGCTAGGAATCAGATCCCTCTAAAATCTCCATATCCAACATGGCGTCTCACACACAGGCACTGCGGTTCTGTACAAACCACACTGGCAGTGATAAAAAGTCAGGCCCAAAGTGGCTAGATGAACAGAGTACTAAGCCTGGCTCTCAAAATAAGGCAATTTCGCCTATCTATCCCACCAGCAGTGTGTCTGAGTCTAGCCACTAGGCAAGACCCAGCTCTGCCTGCCAGCGAAGACAGAGAAAAAAGTCAAAATGGTATGTTTACCTTCCGTCCATGAGAGCCAGGGCTAGCCAGGAGCCGGAGTCAGTGAAAGAGAGGAGGTTTTTCGTTCAGTGGTATGAAGTCCAAATTAACAGCCCTGTGCCGTGTCCTGGGGGCTCACTAGGTGACCAGAAGTCTGCTTTTGATTATCAGTTCAGGTCTTGGCTTCCAGAGGGATATAGGGAGACCTGTGCTTAGTCTGCCATCTTGACTCCCACAAATTTAACTTAAAGGAAGGTTTAGGAAAAGAACTCACTCATAACCTTGGGACTGCCTGTACATATTTACTTTCCAAGATTATTTGCATATCTTTCAATCAATACTAAAATATGATTTTTGTCTTCATATGCATTTGTTGCTGTTACTTTTCTTCTTTTAAAAACGTTTTGAATTAAATTTAGATTGAGATTCATTTGGAAGATTTAATAAAAAAAGACAGCTATACCCAATTTCCCTGGTGATAATATTTTGGAAATGTTGTACAATATCTCAATGATATAATGATATTGATACATATCAATCTTATTCAGTCTTATTCAGATTTCTTCAGTTGTATTTATTTGTGTTTGTTGTTAGTTGCCATTGAGTAAATTCCAACTCATGATGACCACATGTGTTAGAGAGTAGAACTGCTCCATAGTGTTTTCTTGGTTGTAATCTATATGTTTTTAGCCTCTAGGATTCAATGGAAAGGAAAGCTCGTAGAGCAGTGGGTAAGTGCTTTGCTGCTAACTGAAAGGTTGTGGAGCCACAGTGGCTCCACAAAAGAAAGTGTGACAGTATGCTTCCATAAAGCTGTCAGTCTTGGAAACCCTGTGAGACATTTCTATTTTCCTAGAGGGTCTCAACACCAAAAGTTTTGTTGAGCACACTTGGAAGAGAAGCTATTCTCTGGCCCACAATACCATTTGAGCCCCTTTGCAAGAGAGAAGTCCTTAACAAGGTTTTCCTATAAAGAACGATTCAGCACCTAGATGTTCAAATTGGGGCATGAGAGGGCTCAAGGTGTAGCACTGTACACATCACATCATTTATTCCTTTGAATATTTTCTTGTTTTTAAGTGTTTTAGAGAATTTTTACTTTTTCATAATGCCTGTTGCTGCTCTGTATAAATACCACTTGGCTTTGGCTAGAATAAATTGATCTTACATCTAGGACTTTTCTAAAGTTTCTTATTAATTCTAACAATTGACGATTATTTGAAGTTTTAATACAGCAATGACCTCAAATCCAAACAAAAGCAGTGTTTTATTCATCTATTTCATTTTTTATGTTGGTGAGACCATCTGTTACTGTTTAGGACTTTTTCATAGGGCTTTATTACCTGTAATCTTTATGGAAGCAGATCTACAGGTCTTTCTCTCTCTGTACCACGTATTGGATTTAAACATTTAAGTTAGTAGTCTAGTGCAAACTGTGCATCTGATGGTAAATGTAAAGGCATAACAAAGGTCATTTAGGTTATTAAGCTACATTCTATTTTCTGCCTTAATAACCAGACTAACAGGTCTGCATTCCTCTCCCTATCTCTTCATCTCCCTGTCTCTGAGGATATAGAGTTGATTAAGACCACAGAGAGAGGTAAACATTTTTTTGATAGTTTACTCTGTTTGATTATCCTGTGACAAACTTTTGGGTTTACTCTATTTGATTATCCCATGACAAACTTTTGGATTTACTCTGTTTGATTATCCTTCACAAACTTTTGGGCAATTCAAACTGTTTGTTTGATGTAATGAAACCTTGTGACTCCTGACTACTGTTCCATGACAAACCCTCTTCCCTTTGAACTCTGACTATAAAAACCACTAGAAATGTGCTGCCCCCCAGGATGCTAGCCAGCCAAGCTAAGTGTTGTAGCAGAACTGTCAATAAATTATTCCTTGAATGTCATGCTGTCTCTAAATTTTCAGCTGCAGTGATGGGCAGACAAGCTTGGCTTCAATTTTGGCAACACATCCTGGGGACTTTTTGCATTACTGATTTTGTTATACGACTAGGACAGAAGTACTATATTGAAAAGAAGTATTAAGCATTGGTAAGTATCTCAATTTACAAGATATTTTAAATTTTTGTGTCTCCATTAAATACAATATTTGATGTAGCTCATTTTGAAAATACTCTTTCATCTGAGGAAGTTTTCTGCCATTTTTAGGCTAATATTTAAGCTGTGGTTTTCTTATCACTTATTATTCACTTATTTGGTTTTAGTTTTTGTTTTATGAAATGTAGTTGCATTTCAAATATTTGATTGTGATTTTTCTGTAATTTTTTAAAGTGGTAAGTTTAATTGATAGATTTTCTAATGTTGAACAAAGTTTTCTTTCCTATAAAAAACAGCGAGTTCATAATGTGTAGCTAGTAAATAAATAAAGTGAAAACCTCTGGATTCCTTCTCTGATTTTTATTTAATCACTTTTATCTTTTGGGGGGGTAAAATTGCTATGTATGTATTTTTTTTTATTATGACTGAGTGAAAACGTACATTCCCATATAAATTTACATGCCCATCTATATGCAGCTTCCACTACTCTCCCTGCCCGGTGACAGTACACTATTCCTCTATGCTCCATACATGTCTCATCCTCCCAACAGTCTCCTTTCCCCGCCTCTCCACCCTCTCCCCTTACTCCAGCAAGAGGTCAGCAGGATGCTAACCTGTAGACACAAAGAACCAAAAAGTGCATCCAATATACGGTCACTCTGCATCGCCAAGTCCAATCCATTTGTGTCTGAAGAGTAGACCTTCGTTACAATTTATAGCAAGGACAGCATCAGGGCCAGGGGCCATGCTCCCAGGGGAACCCTGAGGCTGCTCGACCATCACTTGCAGTCTTTTCTGGGAAACATCTCATAACCTGGTTTCAACTGGGAGACACTATGTATGTATTTTTTCTTTCTTGTACTCTCTTTTTCCATTTATAGTAACCACATGCCAAGAAAGAGAATACTAAATTATGATTTTTTTTGTCTTTTCAGTTCTGTGATAAATGTTTGTAAGATTGAAATGATTTGTTTCTTAGATAATTAATAAAACGTACACCTTTACCTATGATAATCTATGAAGAGGTCATTCATATTAACTTTTTTAAAAGTACATATTAATATTTTTAAAGTACGATTCAGCATTTTTAGCACATTCCATTATTGTTCAACTATCATTACTATGTAATTCTACAATTTTATGTCATCTCCAAAAGAAACCCATACTCATTAACAGTTATTCTGCATTTCCTCCTTGACTTCTATAGTGAGTTCTTTAATGGTTTGATTGTCTTTTCGAGTTGTGATTGAGTCATTGAGTCAATTCCAACTCATAGTGACCTTATAGGACAGTGAAAAACTGCCCTGGAATTGTTTGTGTGAGTTTTTCAATGGAATGTACATGCTTAAATTTATCAATATTAAGTCTTCAAAGTCTGCTTCTAATAATCCTAGTTTCTAAAGTGTCACTTTTTCCTGTTTCTAGTTAATATTATTTGTTTTCTTGCTTTCTCATCCTACAAGATGTTAACTTCATTGCAGGCAGAATATTGTATTTACAGAGTGTTTCAAGGAATAGTTTAAAGCTGAGGATGACTTTATCTACCTCTAGAGACGATTTGCACTTGCTTCATTCTACATCTGGGGTCACTAACACTGCAAAACTATTTGAAACTAATTTTAGCATTGTAGATTATTTGAGGCTTAGCAGCATTCCTTAGTGAGGGCTGTCTGCTTCAGGTTTATTTTTACTTTAGGCCAATGGCTTTTTAAGGTCCCAAAAGTTGGTCAATACTGACTGCATATTACTATCTCTGTTGCACAGAAAACTGTCAAATTCTTTTACAGTTGTAAATATAGAACAACTACTGGCTGAAAACACAGCATATTTTTCTGTGTATTAACATTATACCTATCTTTCCTCTATCAGTTTGCCATTCTCTGCTGTCTTTTCTGTGTCATTAACTCTTCCAAGTCATGAAGCATTTGATTTTTCACTTGGTAAATGTTTTTGTTGTGCTTGTTGGGGGGGGGGGGTGGCAAAGGCAAGTGTCCAAGTTCTGGCATACAGTATTGTTCACAATTTTTAAAATATTTTTATTTTTTGATCCTTTACAAAAAGCTTTTCATCTTTGTTGATACATTTTATTTTACGTTTGATTTCTATGTTAATTCCAATTTTTCTTATTTTCTTCTCCTTTATATCCAAATTAACCTGCAGTCTTGCATTTCTCCAAGTCAATACATTAAGGGCCATGCATTTCTCCATGTCCTACATATTTTGTATTTAACATTTTTTTATGTCTTCACATTATACCAATGATCCCCTATCAGTTTGTCCTACTATGATGAGTGGTACGCCACTGTGATGCTGGACATTATGCCACCAGTGTTTTAAATAATAGCAGAGTTGTTTATGGCAGACAGGTTTCAGAGGAACTCAAGACTAAGACTAGGAAGAAAGGTCTGGTGATTTACTTTGAAGTATTAAACAACAATAATCCAACGGGTCACAACAGAATATTGTCCAATACAGTAGTAGAAAATGAGCCCCCTACATTGGAAGGTATTCAAAATAAACAGTGGGAAAAATATATAGTCTTCAACTGCTCAGCATAACAATGACCATGAAGTTATGTTTGTTTATGTTGTACATAGGGTCATCATGAAAGCTGACTAAATAGCAAATAAAAACACTATTGTATACACTTATATAAATTTTCATTATGATTTCTTCTTTTAACTATGATTTCTTCCATTTTTTATTTCCATATATATGAGAGTTTTAAAATTTTTCTTACTAACTGTTAACTCAGTTGTTCTGTTGTCAGAGACTACAATCTGTAGGACACTAGTACTAGTGTCATGGACTCTGTACAAAGGAAATACATTTGTCCTGTTATCCAGTACAATTTTCTATATACAGCTCATTCTGTCACATGTATTACTCTACAGAAAATTTGCTCATATGTGATTCATCATAGGGGGATTATGTAGAACACGTTAGAAATTTTATGAACTCATTCACAGTGTATCATAGGGAAGAAGAAGCAGAATGATAGTAGAACTATAATTTCTCATCTGGAAACAAAAACTGCACAACTTTGTTGCTGACCCATTCTGAACCTGCTGACACTGAGTTGATTCTGACCCATAGTGACCCTATGGTTCAGAGTAGAACTACATCACAGGGTTTCTGAGTAACAGCTGGTGGATTTGAACTGCCAACCTTTTGGTTAGCAATCAGCTCTTAACCACCACACAACCAAGGCAAAATCATACGGGCATCTATGTGAAGAAAGTTAAGAAGAAGCACCCGCTTAAGCCTTCCTTCCCAGGGAAACACACTCCACTTCATTTTTTTCTTGGCTACACCTCCTGTGAGCACTCTGACAGGAGGTCACTGGCTCATGCTTCCTTACAACTAGCTTGTCTGTCTCAGCGTCACACGTTTGCTCCAAATTGTACACTTTTAATAACAACTATGGCAGCACCTGTTCAAATTAACTCATCTGAAAGGGAGTCCAAATTATCTCCTCAAGTTTCCATTGTTATTTTTATTTAGTTTTTGTTGCAAAATTACATCATTTGTGTCTGGTGTTCCTTTACTTTCTCTTCATAATACCTATTTTTTTTTTTTTTCTTGGTGTGTATGTATTTTTGGAGTACAAGTTGTTCTTCAGCAATTATAAATGTTTTAGGGCAGAAATATCTGTACATTTTTCAGTTTAGTCCTGTTATTTTGTGATTCCAGTCTTTCATACACTTACTATCTAGTGTGAAGACAGGTGTGTTGAAATCACCTCCAAGATGTTTAGATAGGTTGATTTCTCACTTTTTTTTTCACTTTTAACATAATATATTTTATAGTTACTACATTCATGCAAACTTAGATTTGTTACTTCCTCTTGATGAACTGAACTTTTAAGTAGAAAAACTTGGTCTTAAGATCTAATTTGACTTACATTAGCAAAATTATACTACCTTATTTTTGTACCATTTGTCTTTCACAATATGATTATTCATACAGAATCTTTGCTAAGTTGTTTCTGGTGTTTGCTGGCTCTGCTTACATTCATTTACGAAGGTTTATATTATCTTTTACGTGATTTTGAGGACTGCGAGATCGGGAACTTTACCAGGAATGTTTTTTTCTCTCTGGTTTATTTTTTGTGTTTGTTAGTTGGTTGGTTTTGCGATTACTATAGGGTGAGCTCCTTTTAAATTTCCATCACATACCTGGAAGGAGTCATCAACTGGGACTTTCTTAAATTCCCAGTGTAGGTCTTTTTGGTGTCTACAGATTGATCCAAGTCTCAAAGACACGCTATAAACAGTGTATCATGGAATATTCTTTGTTAAAATTGTTTTGCCTCCCTCCACAAAAAGCCGAAGAGTGAAAAGTTCCTTTTATCTACTTTCTTCATTTCATAGACTGAATTTTCCTTGAAAAAAACCACCTTTAGAGTTTCTATATGTAATTGGTCACCTTGCTCAGACCCCAAGCTTTTTTCCCAGGACACTTATTACAATGACGAGATGCAGGTCCAGGGCCTCAAGTATGCTCTCTTGGCAGCCATCAACTCTATGCTGTATTTTATTTCCAATTTGTTGCTTGAAGTCTCTGAAGATTTCTCTCAATTTCTTGTCAACTCAACTTTCTACATCAGAAAGATACTTTTAACCAAAAATTTTTATATGAGGCATTTCAAAGGTTTTTCGGTAATTAATCTTGCTGAAATGAGAAGTCTGACTGAGGTTACTCCTAATTTTATTCTCTGTGCACTTGTATTTTCTTAATAATAAAATATTACTAGTAGTATTATTAGGAAGTATTAATTTAAACATAATGGAATGTTTTAACTGCAACTTTTACTGTGATCTCCTGTACTGAAAATAAAGCATAATAACAATGCAGCTGTGATTGTCAAGTAGATTAAAGTTCTTACACCAGTAGAGGAACAAATCTTATTTTATTCCTTTAAGAACATAAGACATCAGTATTCATGATTATTAAATGCATTTTTACATACATCATCATCATAATGAGTAGTCTTATACTTCGAAATATAGTAGAATGTGAATGAATTATGCATAATATTTAAATACTATTTGATCTCCTTAAATTCCTAGAATAATTGAAGGGTGCTTATAACCAAAGCATAACACATGTTAAGAGTTTCTTTCAGTCTTTTAATCCTATAACCTCTTACATCTGTATTTAAGCCCCTTGTATTCCATAGGGATTGTTTCTAAGTATGTGCTGATGTTAGTCAACAGGAAACATCATTTTTCATTCTATTGAATAGCATTTATATAACACGTCAAAATGTTAAGTATAAAAAAAGAGAAGCTATATATTCAGATTTTATGGCAGGGAATTAGCTCATGCTGAGATGTTTCAGCAGTTCTCTGGACATCAGAAACTTTTCTATCTAGAACCCTGAGCTGACTTGGTATTTTTGTTAAATTTGTTTTTACTTGTCCTTGATGTAGCAGGATAAAAAAGGCTGTGCAAACTAGAAATCTATTAAAAGACCACACTTAATGGCACGTCATACTGGAGGTTTCCCTGAGGAGATGGCCCTGGACTCTTTGCTACCCAGAGCTGAAACCAGTACAGAAACCAACTCTTTAGACAAAGATTGGACTGGATTGTAAGACATAGTGTGATGCTGGTGAAGAATATGCTTCTTGACTTAAATATATACCTGCAGCTGCTTGAACAGCTCCTTTCTAGGGATGAGATGAGAAACAGAAGGACACAGGAGTTGGCTGAATGGATAAGGGAAGTACAGGGTGGAAAGCAGAAGAATGCTGTCACAAGCTGGTGGGGGAAGGCAGTGAATTAGAGTTACATAGTGGTGTGTGTTCAGGGTTTTACATGGCAAAACGATTTGGATTGTGAACTTATACTTAAAGCACAGTAAAATATTTTTTTAATTGTTTTTATTCATAGAGCAGAAGTTTATAGAAGAGAAATTAACCAAAAGAGTTGAAGTCCAACAACTGAGTTGATACTCTCCTTCCATGGCTAGGAATGCCTTCAGTCTTCCCTCTCATTCTCACAACTACCAATCTTGTCACCAGCTTAGCAATGGGGTAATGGTATGTATCTGAACATCAGACAGCTGGGTTGAACCACTGCTTCAGCACTCTCTTAAAAATTGGAAATTCAGGTAATCATTCAAACTTCCACATTTTGCACCTAAAACATGCAAATGTCACATGATTTGTTGGCTTGTCATGGGATATATACTTGTAATAAATGTGAAAATGTTTTATAGAATGAAAAAAATAATTCAGTGTGATAGGCTTTTAATATTATAAACCAATTCTAGATTCTAGAATTAAACCTTAAATAAAATAGGTTATGTATGTTCCTACTTATTTTTCTTAAAATCTGTTCTTGACCTGTTTTTATTTATGGACTCTAGATAAGACGAATGGAAACCCTAGCAGTGTAGTAGTTCAGTGCTACATCTGCTAACAAAAACATTAGCAGTTCTAATCTGCCAGGTACTCCTTGGAAACTTTATGGAGCAGCTCTTATCTGTCTATAAGGTCACTGTAAGTTGAAACCGACTTGACGGCAGTGGCTTTAGATTGAGACAATAAACACATAGTCATCATCTCTTATGATGGTCCTGAATAACACAAATGGACAATTTGCTTTTATTGTCAAGCTTAAGAAACAATATTCAAAAATTGATTCTGATATATAACAAATGTAAAATTTATTAACCTTCCAGACTATTTTTCTAATAATTGGAATAAGGCTAGTATTGCTAGATTATTACTACTTAAGTCATAGACTAACATAATTTTATGAGGATGAAACCATGGTTCCCAGACTTCAACCCCAGCTATCCTACCCCTAAAAATGTTTGGCTATATTGAAGGAACTGCTTAGCTTTGGTTTAGTCCAGTTGTGCTGATTTCCCCTGTATCGTGTGTTGGCCTTCCCTTCACCTAGGATGATTAGTGCCTATTATCCAATTAGTGAATTCTCTTCTCTCACTTTCTCTAACACAATAACCATCAAAGAATGTTTTCTTCTGTGTTTAAGCCTTTTCTTAAGTTCTTATAATAGAGGTCTTGTATAATATTTGTCCTTTTGTGACTAATTTCATTAAGCACAGCGCCCTCCAGATTCATCCATGTTGTGAGATGTTTCATGGATTCATTACTGTCCTTTACTATTGCATAGTATTCCATTGTTTGTATGTATCATAACTTATTCATTCATCTGCTGATGTGCACCTAGGTTGTTTCCATCTTCTTGCTAATGTGAACAGTGCTGCAGTGAACATGAGTGTGCTTTTTTGTGTAATGGCTATTTCTGTAACGGTTCTTATTTTTCTAGGATATATTCTAAGAAGTGGGATTGCTGAATCTTGTGGTATTTCTATTTCTAGCTTTAAAGGAAGCACCAAATCATTTTCTAAAGTGATAATACCATTTTACATTCTCACCAGTAGTGCATAAGTATTCCAGTGTCTCCATAACTTCACCAATATTTATTATTTTGTGTTTTGTGGGATTTGCAGTAGCCTTGTTAGGGTGAGCTAGGACCTTATTGAAGTTTCGATTTGCATTTCTCTAACAGCTAATGATAATGAGCATTTCTTCTTATGTCTGTTAGCTGTTTGAATTTCTTCTTTGGTGAAGTGACTGTTCACATCTTTTGTTTATTTTTTAAATTGAGTTATTTGTCCCAATTCAGGTCCCCATCTCCAGGGGAAGGCTTTCTCTTTCTGTTGGACCTCTGCGGGTATGTCCTTACTGTCAGTCTTCTCTTTGTTTCAGTATGAGAACTTCAAGACAAAAGAACATGCTCTGTTTCAGGAACTGCTTTCTTGGTGGTGTGAAGTTTCCAGCTCCCTGCTTGCTTCCCTTTCCTTTTATCTCTTGTAAGATAAAAAATGGTACAGGCCACACACTAGGGAAACTTCCTTTACATTGGATCAGGGATGTGACCTTAGTAAGTATGTTACAATCCCACCCTAATCCTTTTTAACATAATCCATTCTTGCCACATTAACCATAGGTCAAGACAAGAATTCACAACATACAGGAAAACTACAATCACAAAATAGAAGACAGCCATACAATACAGGGAGTCATGGCCTAACCAAGCTGACATATATTAGGGGTTTGGGGGGCATCAATTCTATGATGGCTTATCAATAAAATTAAGCAATTCATATTTACCCAGTAATGTAGAAAACTTATTTTCATCACAAAACACATTTATGAATGTTTTAGCAGCTCTATTCACAATCATAAGAAAGGTAGAAACAATTCAGATAGCTTTCATTAGATGAATGGATGAACAAATTATGGCACATAAAACCATTGCTGTTGACTTAATCTTGACTCATCATGACCCTCCATCAATGTTGTATATTATTTAGCAATAAAAAAAATACATCAAAGCATGAAAAGACATGGAGGAACTTTAAATGAATACTGCTAAGTTTATTACACATCAACTATATCACATTTGGTAAAGGCACAACTGTAGAGATACTTAAGAAATCAGTGGTTGCCAGGGATGGAGGAATAATAGAAAGGAGAGTCACGAATGAGTGGAGCACAAGACATTCTGTATGATACTTCAATGATGGCCAAGTAACATTACACACTTATAAAAGACCATAGAAATGCACAAAACCATGAGAGACCCCTAATATTAACTACAGACTTAGTTAATAATGTCATAGAAATAGTGGTTCATCAATTTTAACAAACCCAAAAGCCAAATCCACTTCTCTCAAATAGGTTCTGACTATAGAGGCCCTATAGGATAGGGTAGTACTGCCCTATTGGCTTTTCCAGAGCTATAAATCTTTACAGAAGCAAACTGCCACATCTTTCTCCTGTAGAGTTGCAGGTATGTTGGCACTGCTGACCTTTTGGTTAGCAGTCACATGGTTTAACCAGTGTAATATCAGAGCTTAATTTTTTAACAAAAATACCACAAATAGAAAAATGTTACTGATAAGACAAGTGTATGTCGAGGAGGAAGGGGCATATGGAAACTGTGTTTTCTGCTTATTTTTTCTGTAAATCTAAAACTCCTCTAAAAATACTCTATTAATAAATTGGACTTAACGGACTATGAGAAAACAAATTTCTCTTTATTGAAGCCCTCTGCTTGTGGAGTTTCTGTTACAGCAGCACTGGATGACTAAGACAGAAGCCTTTGTTCAGCTTTGTAAGAAATGTCAAACCGTCTTTTTGCAGCTCTTCACGCATACAGTTATTTTTTAGTGCTCTAAGAGGCTGCTGATTCTTCTCCAGAAATAGGGCAGGCAGCAAATGTTATGTGACTACATGGGATAAAGTTAAACTATGAGAAGTTTTTTCTCCTGTGATCCCTCTAAACACAGTCTGCAGGAAGCCTCAGAGCCCACCCTAGGCCTCTTGCTTGCCAAGAGTGCAGCAGATCCAGGCTTCTCATAGTTTCATAAAATCAGTCTGATTAAAGAGCCATCATTACCAGTTTACCAGTGAGACAGATGAAAGATATTAAGGACATTTTTTAATAGAAAAGGAAGCAGAATCATATCCAAAATTATGACCATCATTAATAAAGTACATGAAAATATCCATGTCTTCTTTCAAATGCCATGCTTTGTACAGCTTATTTAAAATTCAGAAAACAATCCAGGCAGCTATATAGTAACCTGTTACAATATAACTCAAGGTTAGTTTTTCATAGTGTAAAATTTAGCAGCAGTGGACAAGTGCTGCAAGTTACCTAACAGAAGCCAGCAGCTTAGGCTGGGACTTTCTGTGAACAGCAAGATACAGATTAGTTTACTTAAAGTCCAAGGTGATCGTTCAAACTGAGAAACAGGAACAGATTTGAACAGGGGGAAATAAATATCTAAAGATACTGAGCAACTCTTTAATCCAGAAACTATTTGTCGTTATAAACCTAATAAACCTCTAAAGCCTATTACATCAGAAGTTACTTAATTCTCCTAACCTTTTGACTTTTATTTAAAGTGACATTAGCTAAAAGATACTTATAACTTATTTACAACTAATTATGAAGTCTATTTGGTATTTTGACACATAGTTGATTACTTCTGCTTTAGCATTATGAATGAAATGTGAAAAAAACTAGTATCTAAATTTGTACGCAAGGAGGAAGAATTTTAAAAATAATATAACTTTTATTCATTTCTTTACCTTGTGCTCTGGTTTAGGAAAGCACATACTCCTGTAGTGTTTGTAGAATAAATTTAAAAATTACATGTAAATATTTATAGAAAGATGTCTTAAATGTGATTATCATCATTTAATCTGGGATCTAAGGATTAGGGAAACCTAAGTACACTTAGATCTGTGATACAACATTCTTCTATTCAGTAGAAGATGCCTTTTCCCTGTTGTTGTTAGTTCTGATTACTTCACTCCTGTGTACAACAGATGAAACACTGCCCAGTCCATGTCATCTTCATGATTGTTGTTATGCTTCAGCCCACTGTTGCAGCCACTTCATCAAAACATTTCACTGACAGTCCTGCTCTTTTTTGCTGACCCTCCACTTTACCAAGCATGATATCTTTCTCCAGGGACTAGTCCTTTCTGATAACACAACGAAAGCATATGAGACAAACTCTTGTCATCATGGCTTCTACAGATAATTCTGGCTTTACTTCTTCCAAGACAGATTTGTTCATTCTTTCTGCAGACCATGGCATAGAAAAACAAACCCACAGCCACTGAGTCAATTCTGACTCATAGCAACCCTATAGAACAAAGTAGAACTGCCCCATAGAGTTTCCCAGGAGCACTTGGTGGATTCGAACTGCTAACCTTTTGCTTGGTCTCTGACCATGATGTAGTCAATATTTTTTGCTCACGACTTAAAGGTATCAGTTCTTCTTTGGTATTCTTTGTGCATTGCTCAGCTTTCCCTTTCCCATGAGTCAACTGAAAATATCATGGCTCGGGTCAAGTGCAGTTAAGCCTGCAAGGTGACATCTCCTTTCAACACTTTAAAGATGTCTTTTGAAGCACATTTGCCCAATTCAGTGTGTCATTTGATTTCTTTTTTTTGATTTTTTGTAGTTGTTATACTATAAGATGAGAGTTCATAGCTCAAGTTAACTTTTTATACAGCAATTTATATACATGCTGTTGTGTGACAGTAGTTGCAATCCCTATAATGTCACCACTTTTCCCGTCTATTCCAGATTTCCCACATCCATTTAATCAGCCCCTGTTACTCTGTGCTTCTCACCCCACCTCCAAATTGGAGTTATCCATCTGAACTTATTTTATGTTTTAGAGTTCACTCTAATCTTTGTCTGAAGAGTGGGCTTTGGGAATGATTTCGGTTCTGGGTTAACACAGCATCCAGGGGCCATGGCTTCAGAGGTCCCTTCAGACTCAGCCACATTGTTAAGTCTGATCTTTTTACATAACTTTGAGTTCCACACTACATTTTTCTGCCTTTCTGTCAGGGACTCCTCGTTGTGTTCTCTGTCACTGCAGTCATTGCTGGTAGCTGGGCTCCATCTAGTCCTTCTGGTCTCAGGCTGATAGAATCTCTGGTTTATGTGGACCTTTCTTCTCCTGGGCTCATATTCTCCAATTCATGTGCATTCTCTTTTGCTTTTCTGGGGTTGGGACCAGCTGGTACAACTTAGATAGCTGCTTGAAACTTTTTAAGACACCAGACACCACTCATTTAAGTGGGAAGCAGAACATTTCCTTAATAAACTTGGTTCCGCAATTGACCTAGTTTGTTATGTGATGGTAGTTGCAGTACCTATAGCATGATTGGGACCAAGCGCAGACTGATGAGAAGCCTCCCCCTCCCATTCTGGTACTTCAGTCACTCACAGTTTCTTCCTCCTGATAGAATTCCACAAGGGTTTCTTCATTCATTTACATTATTTTATCTAACCTTTCCTCAGATAAGGTGGTGTCAAGTTCTTTATCTTCAATATCAGTAGTTTTGACTTTCATTGCTCCAATTCTGCTCCTGTGACTTTCTATGGCGTTGTGTAATTCTGACATTTCGTTGTTCATCTATTGGGTTACTCTTTGCTGTCTCCCTATGTTTTCTAGTAGCCTGTTAAATGTGTCGTGCTAATCTTATATAGTTTTTCTAAATTCCTTCGTTTTTCTGTCTATGTGTTCCTTGGCTTGGTCTGTCTTGTGCCTGATTTTCTCCCTGATGTCTCAGAAAGCTCTGTATATTAATTTTTGTAATTTGTGCTAATTCCAAGATTTTCTCTTCCTCCAGGAAATTTGCTGGTTCTTTGTTTGGTCGCTTGCTGGAGCCATCATTATCTGCCACACTAAGCTATTTGATATTGACTGTTGTCTGTAAGCCATCGATAAGTTATCACATTTTTTTTTTTTACTATATATTTGCTGCTTTCTAGTTTTTTGCTCTGTTTAGTTTTGATATCCTTAATAAAGTAGGCACGTGAGTGACTTTGGTTACTGGCATCTTTGAAACTTTCACATCCTGTCACCAGGTGGTTAGAGTTACTACTAGCTGTGTGTGACCAGGAGTCTATTTACTTGTTTTGTGTGGACATAGCTTAATTGTCCAGGTCATTAGTCACCAAGTGTGTGTGTTGCACATTCCCACCTACAATCCTAGATAGGGCAGGCATTGGTGATGTGACTGTGGCAGGCATTGGTATCTGGCCTCACCAGGGAGTTGTGGGCAGAGCAAGGTAGGAGACTGATGGCTGCCCCTGAGTGCCTCGGTAGAAAGCATGCCCCTGTCTTCCTGAGCACATGGGCAGGTTTTACAGTTGGATTTTGGCCACCCAGTGCTGTTGACCGTAAGGACTGGAAGGCATCACTTAGTCTCTGACCCCTGCCTTTTGATCCATGTACAGGTTCCTCATGAGCACAATTAAGTCTTCTGGAATTCCTGTTCTCCGCAATGTTATCCATAATTTGTTACCATCCACACGGTCACATACGTTCACATAGTCACTAAACCACAGGTAAATGTCTTTCCGATAGTGTCTGCTGTCAGACAGGATTTATCTGACATCATCAATACTGTTTCTGTTTCCACATCTTCTTATGAGTCCAGCTTGAATTTCTGGCAGTTCATTGTCAATGTACTACTGCAGTTGCTTTAAAAAAAAAAAACTTCAGCAAATTTTTACTCGTGTGTTATATTAATTATATTGCTCAGCAATTTCTACATTATCCATTATGTCGGATTACCTTTCTTTGGAGTAGACGTCAATATGTTTCTAATCCTGTCAGGCGGCCAGGTAGCTCTCTTCCAAATTTCTTGGTATAGACAAGTAAGTACTTCCAGTGCTGTATCTGTTTATTGAAACATCTCAGTTGGTATTTTATTACCTCCTAGATCCTTGCTTTTCACCAATGTCTCAGTGCAGCTTGACGTTTTCAGCACCATTGGTTTTTAATCATATTCTACCTGCTGAAATAACTTCTGATACAGTGACTGTGTTTTCCTCTCATCTTCTCTTGATGCTTCTTGTGTCATTTTGTATTTTGCCCATATAATTTTTCAACATTGGAACTTGAGACTTGGATTATTTTTCAGTTCTTCCAAGTTTCTTGGAACCGGGAAACCAAAATGGAAGAACACAATGGGCACTTTGCAAGCTGAAAGGGCTGAAAAATAAGTCTACCCCCTCTGGCCCTAGAGGGACTCCTAACCCACAAAACAAGCCCCATACATTCCATCCCATGCTCTCGCTAGGAGCATTCTATGACCTAATGTTAAACTTACTTTCACCCAACCCATCGAAAACTCCTGCAACTTTACTTGTGCTTATCTGGGACTGGTATTTACAGGGAGAATTCAGTGATTAGTCATAGCAAGAAATCTAATGATTAAAAACAGTTTCCCCTACCTTCATATAACAACCTGCACCTTCATAGACAGCTCTTTCTCTCCCAAGGCTTCCACATACACCTCACATCTACTTAACACACTTACTTTATTCTCTCCTAAGCCACATTGCTAACTATTACAGGTGCTCAATCTGTATGTCCTTCTCCCCAAATGCTCACAATGCAGTTTCATTCCTTGGGCAGACATTGACCCGGTCCACCGTTCACTTGACATATACTAAAGGGCCTGCCTTTTTTGAAGGAGCAGACACTCTGCTTGGCCAGTTCAGCCACACTACTGCCTTGGCCACTCGAGCTACACTACTGTTCCAAACCTTTGTGGGACACATACAATCCCTCCCCTACACTCCCACCCAAACCTCAGAACCAATAGCCCCAGGCTTAACTCTCTTAAGGCAAATTCCCTTCTGCATGCAATAAATAGACAAATGCCTAAACCTAGGACACCTAGAGTCTGAACTCTTCAGAAATACTATCAGAATACCCTCTTCCCCTACAAGACCCAGAGTCAAAGGGTAGACTATTCCTTTCCCCAAGCGGCCATGTTTCTTCAACTTACAAATTTCTCAGGACCATCTCAACCTCAGAGTACATCCTCTGCAATGTGTATTGCCCCAAGCCAAAGCCTCTGTCCCTGGATTAATACCTTCCCTTCTTCTGAAACTGTCCAAAATAAACCCTCTTTTAGGAGGAGCCCTTATCAACATCTCTTCATTTTGGAATAATGAGCCATCTACTAGGCAGGGGTCATTTGATTTCTTCCACCATTTCTCTCTACATGTCAGCATATGTCTCCTAGAAGATGGTCTCTTATTTGGGTGAGGGGACAAGGCACTCTCCTGCCTAACCATAAACTGGACAGAAACATTCACTCTAATCTACTTAACCCCAAACATTGATATCACCCCTCCTAACCAATCCTTGCTGGTACCTTTACAAGTCTCAGTCAGAGCAATGGGGGAACCCATCCTGATACCTCTATTGGCTGCCCTGGCAGCAGGTACTGGCACTGGAATAGGAGAGTTAAGCACCTCACTCTATTACTTTCATCTGCTCTCATAAAGCCTGCAGGAAACCATAAAAAAACATATCCAAAGGATTATTAAAAATACAAGATCAAATAGATTCTTTAGCTGTTGTCACCCTATAAAACATACACATCCTGGGTCTGTTAACTGCAGAGAAGGGAGGTGCTTGTCTCTGTTAACTGCAGAGAAGGGAGGTGCTTGTCTCTGTTAGCCAATCAGGCCTGGTCTGTGATACAGCTGAAAAACTTTCAGAGAGTGTCCAAATTATGAAAACAGCAAGAAGAAGACCGGGATACTTAGCTATATTCACAAAAATGGCTTCTGTGGTTTCTTTCATCTGTAACATCTTTTGTCTTACTCGTTTTAGGGCTCTCTCTTGGTCCCGTCCTATTTAAAGCCATAATACAGCTTATCCAGAGGTCAGTCCACAACCTTACCCACCAACAAGTGAACCAGATTCTGCTCTTCTGAGAGACTCAACAAGAAAAACAGCCAACAAACCTCTCTCTTTACGCCAGGAGGCCAGAGGAGCCCCCAACTCCCCATACACCCTACAATAAGTAAACAATACTTGTCAGCAGGAAGCAGCTAGAAAGATAATGACATCTTTCTGTCTCTAAATCAAAATGCTGGGAATTGAGAGGACTCTGTTCCTGGATTCCAGAGAAGTTTAGCATAAGCCATCTTCTCCTGTCATGTCCCTAGATTTCAGAAAGGCTTTAGCATAAGCCATTGTCCCCTGTCATTACCCCAAAACAGCCCACAGGAATTTGATCACAAACAAAACTTCACACTTGCCACTCCCACCCTGCTAAGCAAAGCTTTTCCCTTGTCAAAGAGTAAACAAACCTTACCTCCTCCTGCTTCAGATCAACACTTCTTCCTTATCAGAAAATAAATCCCCTTACAGGAATTTCTTGGTACTCCCTCTCCTCTTTTTAACATTTTTTTCCTTCTCAAACCATGAATCCCCTCACCCCACACTACTTCATTAAAACTATAAAAAAAACTTGGCCTAGTGGACAGGGAATGGCTGAGCCACTTCTTGGCTCAGACCCTGTTCTCTTTCTTTTCAAATGAGCTGAGCCACCACTGGCTTAGACTCTACTCTCCTTCTCTTTGTAAATTTCACTGAATCTTTGGACTGGTATGTCTCTGCCTCTATTGTGTATCATTCTCTCCCCAACAAACACATTGCATTGAAAAAATCTGCTGCAAAAGACCTCTCTAAAGTGTTAAAAAGTAAAGATGTCACTTCCAGGACTAAGGTGTGCCCCACCCAAGTCATGATATTTTCAGCGGATAAACAAGACTGAAAAAGAATTGACACCTTTAAACGATGGTGTTCGTGAAGAATATTGAATAAGCCGTGTACTTTCCAAAAAATGAACAAATCTGTCTTGGAAAAAGTATAGCCAGAATGCTCCTTAACAGAGGATGATAAGACTTCATCTCACATGTGCTGCATATGTTTTCAGGAGGGTCAAACTCCTGAAGAAGGACATCAAGCTTTGTAAAGTAAAAGGTCAAGGAAAAAGAGGAATACCCTCAGTGAAGTGAACTGATGCAGTGGTTGCAACAATGGGTCAAAGGTAGCAACAATAGTGAGGATGGTGCATGACAGGGCAATGATCTTCTGTACACAAGTTTGCTATGAGTCAGAATTGACTCGACACACCTAAAAAGAATAACATTAAAGATGTAGTAAGATATGTTCTTGTTGAGTCTATTCTGACATATAGTGACCCTCCAGAAGAAACTAGAATTGCCTCATAGAATTTCTGAGAAGCAGCTAGTGGATTCCAACTGCAGACCTTTTGGTTAGCAGCCAAGATCTTAACCATTGAGCAACCAGGCCTCCAGAAATGCATAGTACTGCTGGCAAAACCAAAACGAAACAAAATAAGACAAAATCAAAATAAATCTACTTAAAAAGAAGATCATATTTTATAAAATAATTAAGTCTAGTTTACTCTCTCCAGTGGCCACCACTATAAATACCATATGTACAAATTTTAATTTTGCTCCATGAGTCAACAGGAGGGTTCTTGTTTGTAGTAGCCTCCTAATTCATTATGCATTTGGCCTTTACTTCAAGCCTTAGCTTTCGTTAACACCATGGGCTACACTGATATATATTGATTAAAATACTTGAAGGAGAAAAATAGATGGAAATAATGCATCACCAACTACTCATGATAGAAACTGAAAGCTTGAGACAGTTAAGAATAAATGGATAATACATAATGGCCATAATAAATAATGAAGTTTACAGGTTTAATATATGACTATCTGTATCATTTCCAGAAATTTCATATTTTTGTTGTAATAAAGTGGTTGAAATATCTGCCTTTCCTAAAACCAAAAAACCAAACCCTGTGCCATCAAGTTGGGTCCAACTCATAGCAATCCTATAAGTCATGGTAAAACTGACCTATAGAGTTTCCAAGGAGCACCTGGTGAATTTGAACCACTGACCTTTTTGTTAGCAGATATAGCACTTAACTCACGATGCTACCAGGGTTTCCACTTTTCTGAAAGAATTTGGGGGAAAAAATGAATTGTAGTTACAAGTACAGTTCTAGATGATCAGTCTAACTTTACTTGTTTGAATTTGGGAAATAAGTGGATATTATTCTGGTTATGATTAATTTTTTATTGTTGTACATTTTATAATATTATTATCATGAGTCACTGAAGGGAATGCTTAGCTACATCACCAAAAGATTCTAAGAAATAGCTGTTAGTTATTTCTACAAGGTTGTTTTTAGGTGTGTATATAAAAGGTAGACTACCGCTCAAAACCAAAATGAAAGTAGGTCCTTGTGATCAGAACACACATGATGTCTACATTATCCTACTTAACTAAGTTTTTAATACACTTTGTTTTTAAAACTATTTTAGATTTACAGGAAAATTGAGAAGATACTACAAAGAATTACCATTAAATTTACAATCAATTTCTCTTATTATTGACATCACTTTTTAGTATGGTACATTTGTTAAATTTAATCAATTCTTGTTGAATGGGTGGAGCCAAGATGATAGAGTAGTCAGAGGTTTCTTGTGATCCCTCTTATAATGAAGACCTGGAAAAACAAGGGAATTGATTATATATGACAGTCTAGGAACTATCAACATCAAAGGCAAAGTTGAGTAATATAATTGAATGGTAGGGGGAAGGAAAGCTGTTTCAGAAGCAGAGAGGAGTTGCCAGACCTGATGGTGTCAGAACTGGCACCTCACAGGCTGCTCCACTGACATGAATATAAGTGAGATGAAATAGTCAGTGGCATTATGGATGAACTTTCTATATCAGGAGAGATCATTTGGTAGAATGCACCTCATGCCCCCAGAATCAGTGAAAACAGGCACTCAATCAGTGAAAGATGAGTAACTTGTGTCTATCCTACTATGGGTATCAAACGTAGTCTTTGGAGAAATTCTCTCTCCCATTTGCATGTTACCTGCTCCCTCTGCAATATATCTGAGTCAGCCACAGAGATTGATGTATTTCCCTGAGCCAGAAGCAGGATCCACCACATGCCCTGAGACATTCTCACAGACTTGGAGAGAGAACACATTAACAAATGGGAAAAGTAAATCTGATGGCTCCCCTAAGATGGGCAGTAACAATTCTCTTGCCTAGGCACAAGGTATAAGAGGTCCACAGAATTTGAATGCGTTTCAACCTTGTGTAGACCTGCATGGGGCCATTTCAACAGTATAGGCCCTCATTAGCACAGTAAAGACAGGGTATATGGCTGACGTCTAACCTCAGCTATTGCAGATATTTATTGGAGAGGCAAGTTCTTGATACTTGACACTGTTCTCCGTATCAAGCCAGGTCCTCACCTCCCCACATCAGGGATCTGAAGACTGGTAGCTCCATCCATGACAGCTAGCCACCTATGACAGGGTTCCAACAGAAAGTATGGCCTACAGATCCTTACAGCCAACATCACTGGGTTCCCAGAGTCTTGACACAAAACCCACACATCACTTACAAACTCTAGTGAACAGGGACACATTTTCCTCACAACACTCAGAGGTTGCTGTGAACTCCCTGCTTTGCTCTACATGTGACATCTTGCAGCAGCCAGATACCTGCGCCTGTGCAACCACTTCTGTCTGTTTAGGGCTGTAGGTGAGAGACTTTATTGCATACTTCATGACCCAGTTCCTGGACATCCAAACCTGAAACCATACCAAAAAAGTAAATGGACTTCTGGGCTTGCATACCTAATAACAGAACTAAGCATACAGTTGACAGGATGTTAGAGCTTCAAAGGCCCCAATAATCAAAGCAGCTCACATAAGTAACCTATTTGGGAATATAAAAACAATACTAAACAAGAAGATAGAACATAACAAGCAAACACAAAATAAATAAATAACTTTACAATAATTTATTGATAGCACAGAGATAGCAGTCAACAGAAAAATCACAAAAACAGACAGACCATGATGGCTAGAGTAGGCTTCTAAAATAAAGACTCAGGAGAGCAACCTGGAATTGCCAGGTGTAGAACATGAATGATTAATTCACAGAATTCTTCAAAACTGTCAAGAAGGAGCTCAGGCAAAAGGTAGAACAGGCCAAGAAAGACATAGAAACAGTAATAGAGGACTTAAGAAGTTTAGAGTAGAGGACAATGACAAATACCCCCAGGAACTTAAAGACAAAAATCCTCAACAAAATTTTAGTCAACAGAATTCAACAACGGATAGGTAAACTATGGTATATATACTCAATGGAGCACTACACAATGATAAAGAATAACGATGATTCCAGGAAACATCTCATTAACCTGGTTTCAACTGGAAGGCATTATGTTGAGTAAAAGTAGTCAGTGACAAAAGGATGAATATTGTATGAGACCCCCATGATAAGATCTCAAAAACAGACAGCTGCAAGGGAGGGGAGGGAGAGAGGGTGAGGGTTTAGATTAGACAGTTGCTAGAAATTTGGTTGGGTGAAATTAGTGACAGCACACATTAGAAACAAGAACAATATTAAGTGGACTTAATATGGAAGGAATATTCCTACTATCTTAACACAATATTGCAAGGACAGAGTAGCTAGGGCAGGGGGCAGAGGACCATGCTCTTAGGAGAAATTGAGGCAAATTACCACAACTAGCATTTTTCTAAGAGGGCTCTATGCACCCCACATTGGTGAGTGGCATCTGAGGTCTTAAAAGCTGCCAAGCTGCCACCCAAGGGCACAGCAAATGGTCCCGACTCAGCAGGAATGGATGCTCCCTGAGGACCAAAATGACATGGAGTGAAGACAACTCAGAAGATAGAGAGACCCACAGGAGTGGGTGTCTACATCTACTTGGGACCAACAGAACTGGATGGTACCGGGCCACCACCAGTGACAGTCGTGATGGAGCTCATTAAGTTGAGTCTCACTGGTAACACAAGAATAAAGAAAGGGGTGCACCCTGAGATGTCCACTAAAAGACCTCAACTGATGATCCAGCGGTTTTGAGCTTCCCCCGGGAGCATAGCCCCTGGCCCTGATGCTGCCCTTGCCCGTAAATCCTAACGAAGTTCCACTCTTTGGACACAAATGGATTGGACTTGGTGATGCAGAGTGACCATATATTGTATGCATTTATGGTTCTATGCATCTATAGGATATCATCCTGTTGACCTCTGGCTGGAGTAAGGGTGGAGAGGAGGGGAAAGGAGACTGTTTGGAGGATGAGACATCTATGGAGCAGAGAGGAATAGTGTGCTGTCACCGGGCAGGGAGAGCAGTGGAAGCTGCATACAGATGGGCATGTAAATTTATACAGGAATGTACATTTTCACTCAGTCATAATAATAATAAAAAAAAAGATGATATACTGTGACCAAATGGGATTGATAATAGGTGTGCTGGAGCGCTTCAACATTAGAAAAAATAATAATAATAAAACCAGTCACACAAATAAAACATAAGAACCACTTGATTTTATCAGTTGGTGCAGAAAAGGCATTTGACAAAGCCTAACACATATTCAGGAAACCCTGGTTGTGTAGTGGTTAAGTGCTATGGCTGGTAGCCAAAACATTGGCAGTTCAAATCCACCAGGCACTCCATGGAAACTATGCGGTAGTTCCACTCTGTCCTATAGGGTCATTATGAGTCAGCAGCCACACAATGGGTTTGTGTTTTTGGTTTAACACATATTCACGATAACACTCTCAGAAAATTGGAATAGAAGGGAATCTCCTCAACATAATGAAAACAACTTTTACACAAAGCCAACAGTCAACATCATCCTAAATGGAGAGTGTCTTAAAGCATTCCCCATGAGAACATGAATCAGACAAGGATGCTCTTTGTTACCACTTTTATTTACATTTTACTGGAGGTTCTAGATGGAACAATTAGGCTAGAAAAAGAAACAAAGGACATACAAATTGTTAACGAAGAAGTACATGTATCTCTATTTGCAGATGATATGATCTTAAACAAAGAAAACACAAAAGGATTCACAAACAACTACTGGAACTAATAGAAGAATTCAACAAAGTATCACAGTCAGAATAAACAAACAAAAATCTGTTACATTCCTCTACTACAACAAAAATAATATCAAAGAGGACATCTCCAGAGCAATACCATTTACAATAACCCCAAAAGATAAAATAGTTAGGAATAAATTTAACCAGACATATAAAAGACCTATGCAAAGAAAATTATAAGACACTACCGCAAGAAACCAAAAGATATCTTCTTACATGGGGAACCATACCTTGATCTTGGACATAAAGACTCAACATTCTGGAAATGTCTATCCTACCCAACATGTTCTAGAGATGCAATACAATTCCAATCTAAATTCTAAGGATTTTTTTAATGAGACAGAGAAACAAATCACCAAATCACCAACTTCATATGGAAAGGTAAGAGACTTGAATATGAAAAGCATTATTGAAGAAGAACAAAGTGGGAGGCCTCATGCTACCTCACTTTATAACTTATTATACCACAATGACAGTCAAAACAGCCTGATACTGGCAATGGAACAGAACAATGGAAGAGAATTGGGAATCTAGATGTAAAATCATTTACTTGTGAGAAGCTATTGTCTCACAAAGGTCCAAAGGACTACAAAAGAATGGGGGAAAGGTCCACAAAAGAATGAAGCAAGACTCATACTTGACATCATGCACAAAAACTAACTCAAAATCTATCAAAGACCGAAACTGAAAACTTAAAATGATAATGACCATGAAAGAAAAAACAGGAACAATGCTAGGAGCCATAATACATGCCACACACAAAATACAAAACATTACTAACAATACACAAATGCCAGAAGTGAAAATAGGTGACTGGGAACTCCTAAGCAATCAAACATTTATGATCACCCAGAGACTCCCCAAAAGAGTACATACACACACTTATCAATAATTGAGAAACCCTGGTATTGTAGAGGGTTACGTGCTACCACTTCTAACCACAAGATTGGCAGTTCAAATCCACCAGGCGCTCCTTGAATACTCTGGGGGTCAGTTCTACCCTGGCCCCTAGGGTCGCCATGAGTTGGATCCTACTTGACGGCACTTGGCTATCAATAATTACATTGAATGGGAATGGATTGAATGCTCCAGTAAAGAGATGAGTGGGGTCTTTGATCACAAGGCATGATTTGTCCATAAGTTGCTTACAAGACACTCACCTTAGACTTAAAGATATGAACAAACTGAAAAGTAAAGGATGTAAGAATATATATCAACCTACCAATACACAAAGAAGAGCAGATGTGGAAATTCTAATCTCAGATAAAATAAGCTTTATTGCAAAGTTCACCATTGTGGACAAGGATGGACACTATTGCTGAAAGGTTCAATACACTAGCAGGATTTAACAATACTAAATATTTGCACACCCAAACTAGAGCATCTAAATACATTGAAGAAACACTGACTACACTCAAAAATGAGATAGATCACTCTACAATAATAGTGGGAGACTTCAACACTCCCCTCTCAATATTGGACAGATTGTCTAGGAAAAAAGCTCAATAAAGACACGGAAGACCTTATTGCCACAATTAACAAACTAGACCTCATTGACATATAAATAACTTTCTATCCATCAACTACATCTTCTTCTCCAGTGCACCAGGAACATTTTCCAGAATAGACTATGTGTTAGGACATAAAGCAAATCTCAACAAAATCCATACCACTGAATTATTGCAAAGTATCTTCTCAGACCACAAAGCCATTAAAGTCAAAATCAATGGCAGAAAAAAATTAGATAGAAAGTAGAACTCATGGAAACTGAACATCTTGCTCAAAAAGCCATGGGTTATAGAAGAAATCAAGAGTGAATTAAAGAAATTTATGGATTCCAGTGAGAATGAAAACACTTCCTACCAGTTCCTATGGGTTATAATCAAAGCAGTTACCAGAGGTCAGTTTATAAATGCACACATCTGGCAGCAAGAGAGAACCCTACAGCTTGAACAAGTAGAGAGAGAACAACAGCGGAACTCTTTAGGCATCAGAAGAAACCAGACCACAAAGATTAGATGAGAACTAAACGAATTAGAGAATAGAAGAACAACTGAAAAAATTGAAAAGACCAAAAGCTAGTTTTTTGAAAAAATGAACAAAATTGATAAGCCATTGGCTAAACTTACTAAAGAAAAACAGGAAAGGAAACAGATAACCCAAATAAGAACTTAGAGGGGAGTTGTCACAACAGATCCATCAGAAATAAAAAATATCATAACTAAATACTGTGGAAGTCTGTACTCTAACAAATTTAAAAGCCTAGAGGAAATGAACAAATTCCTAGATTCATATTACCTAGCCAAATGATCACAAGGTGTAGCAGAACAACTTAATAAACCCATCTCAAAGGAAGAGATTGAAAAAGTCATCAGAAAACTACCAACAAAAATAAGCCCTGGCCCAGATAGCTTCACTGCAGAATTCTATCAAGCTTTTAGAGAAGAGTTAACTCAATACTACTGAGACTATTTCACAGTATAGAAAGGGATGGAATACTTGCAAATTCATTCTATGAAGCCAACATAATCCTGACACCAAAGTCAAGAAAAGACCCAACAAAAAAGAACTACAGACCAATATCACTCATGAATCTAGATGCAAAAATCTTCAACAAAATTCTTGCCAATAGAATACAACATCTCAAAAAAATAAGAATAATAATAATTCATTACTACTAAGTTGGATTCACACCTGTGATGCAAGGCTGGTTCAACATTAGAAAAACAGTTACTGTGATCAACCACATAAATAACACAAAAGACAAGAATCACCTGATCTTGTCTGTTGCTGCAGAAAAGGCATTTGATAAACTTCAACACCCATTCATGCTAAAAATTCTCAGCAAAATAGGAATAGATGACAAATTCCTTAATGCAGTAAGGGCCATTTATACAAAACCAACTGCCTACATCATCCTGAATGGAGAGAGATGGAAACAGTATCCCTTGAAAACAAGAACTAGACAGGGATGCCCACTCTCACCTCTCCTATTCAACACTGTACTAGAAGTTCTAGCCAGAGCAATTAGACAAGACCAAGAAATAAAGGGCATCTGCTGGCATCAGCATAGAGCAAGTAAAAATCTCCCTATTTGCAGACGATACCATTGTATACACAGAGAATCCTAAAGAATCCATAAGTAAGTTGCTCAAATTGATAGAATAGTTCAGCAAAGTCTCAGGATACAAGATAAACATAAATAAATCAGTAGGATTCCTTTATGCTCACAATGATATTGTTAATGAAGACATCACCAAATAAATACCATTTACTATAGACTCCAAGAAGATAAAATATCGAGGAGTAAATTTAACCAGAACAATAATAGACCCTTGCAAAGAGAACTAGAAGCCCTTGCTACAAGAAACTAAGAGAGACTTACATAAATGGAGAAACCTACCCTGCTCATAGGTAGGAAGACTTAACATAGTGAAAATGTCTATTTTACACAATGCAATTTACTTATATAATGCAATCCTAAAACAAATTCCCATGACATTTTTTAATGAGATGGAGAACCCAATCACCAACTTTATTTGGAAAGGGAAGAAGTCCTGGGTAAGCTAAGTCCTACAGAAGAAGAAGAACACACAGGGAGGCCTCTCACTACCCAACTTTAGAAGCTATTACACTGCCACAGTAGTCAAAACAGCCTGGTGCTGGTACAAAAAGAGACAGATCAATGGAACAGAAGACATCTAGGTCACTCGGCATAACAAATTTTTTTAAGAAAATATCCTTCATCCCACTTTTGTAAGTGACATCAGGGGGTCTTAAACAACTAACAAGAGGCCATCCAACTAGTATCAATTGGTCCCAACCCACCTAGAGCAGAGGAGAATGAAAGACATCTATCTACCTATCTATGTATCTATCTATCTTCCATCCATCCATCCATGTCTCTATCCATCTATTTACCTATCTATGATTCCAAGAGATAGAAAGAGCCACATAATCCAGAGATTATATCAGCATGACACCACACTAGAAGGAGCCCAGCCACTACCAATGATTGGCCTCACAGGGAACACAACAGAGAATCTCTGATATAGTGGCGGCCAAATTGGTGTGCAGAACTAGAAATCTATTAAAAGACCAAACTTGATCCAATAGACTGGAGGCTCCTCAGAAGACACAGCCCCCTGACTCTATGTTAGTCCTGAGCTGAAACCAGTCCTGAAGCCAACTCTTAAGACAAAGATTTGAGTATACTGTAAGGCATAAAATGATACTAGTGAAGAGTGTATTTCTTGGCTTAAGTATCTACATGAGGCTAACTGAATGACTCCTGTCCAAAAGTAAGATGAGACCATGGAGAGCGTCAGGAGCTGGCTGAAATGACACAGAAAATACAGGGTGGAAAGGAGTAGAGTGCTGACAAAGTTTGGTATGACAAGTTGACTCAGACTGTAAACTTTCACTTAAGCACAACAATTTTTTTTTTTTAATTTGCTTTTCATGAGGGATAAGGGGTCATTATAAAGTTAGTGAAAAAGTTTACCCTTTATTGTTACAGATTGAATCGTGTTCTCCAAAAATGTGTGTGGCAGCTTGGCCAGGCCTTATTCCTGGTACTGTGTGATGTTGCCCCATGTTGTAAATTCTGCCTCTATGTTGTTAATGATGTTGGATCAGCAGCAGTTGTGTTTGTACAGCAAGACTCAATGTGTAAGATTGTATTGTGACTTGAGGCAATCTCTTAAGATATAAAAGAAACAATCTAGGAAAGAGATTTGGAGATTTACACTATCAAGAAATAAAGTGGCTGAAGCTGAGCACATTATTTGGAAAAGACCAAGGACCAGGGTCTCTGCACCTCAGAAGCTGCCAGTCCAGGGGAAGACTAATGGCAAGAATTTTCCTCCAGAGCCTATAGGGAAAGTCTTTGCCTGGAGTTGACACCTTGAATTTAGACTTTTACCTTATTGGAATGTGACAGATAAAATTTCTGTTTTAAAGCCATTCACTTGTACTTTCTGTTAGAGCACCATCAGGTGACTAAGGCAATTATATTCTTCTTATAATTTTATTTGATAAATATAGAAAATTGTATTTGTGGGAAACAAAATCTACTTGTATTTTCAGTGAAGAGAAATAAAACATTTTTCTATAAAATGAAGAACTATATAAAAGAAATGTGATGACCAGAAGTAGTTAAACAATGTCAATCCAATTTATGTAGCAAATATATAATGTTTCAATCAATATTTTTATTAAATTATTGATAATCTCTAAGCAGGGCAGCACTGCCTGGTGGTTTTCATAACCTTTACACTGAGAAATTTCTTTCAGAAGTAGACTGGTGTCAGGTTCTTCTTCCTAGTCTGTCTGAGTCTGGAAGCTCACGTGAAACTTGCCTGCCATGGGAGAACCTGCTAGTGTCTGAATACTAGTGGCATAGCTTCCATCATCACAGCAACACACAAACCCCCACAGTATGACAAGCTGATAGAAGCACTGACTTCTTTGAATTGCAGTGTTGGATGAGAATATTGAATATATCACAGACTGCCAAAAGAACACAAAATTCAATCTTGGAAGAACAACCAGAGTGCTCTTTAGAAGTTGGGTGGGTGAGACCTCATCAGGAGAAAGAAGTCCTTGAAAAAGGACATCGTGATTGGCAAAGAAGAGTATCAGCAAAAAGTGGGAGGCCCTCAATGAGATGGACTGACACTGTGGTTGCAATAATGGACTCAAGTATAACTACAATTGTGAGCAAGACCGAGGACTGGCCAGTATTTCATTCTGTGTTACAAAGACTCCTATGTGTCAGAACTGACTGGATTATACCTAACAATAGCAACAACAGCCTGGTGACTTTCCAGTTTAATAAGATTATGAAAAATAAATGAATATGTTTCCTGAAAAAATACAGTACACACATTTTAAGTACAAACAGATTTTTATATAAATTCAATAATTTACTGACATTACAACAAAGAACAGAGATGTTTGAGGTGTTGATAACCCATCTTGCAAACTATAATTCCATGATTTTTGTGAAATTTAGTTTCCACAGTCTTCAATCATTTATGTTTTTATTTACATTATCTCCGCTATCTGATTTTTTTTTTCTGTCCAGTGAATGTGGCACTTAAGTAATTGAATTAATTTCTGGAATATTTCAGCAAGAATTATTCTGACAGCATGTTTATACACAATCTATCCTTCCATTACTAGAATTTTATTTTTTTCTTAGATAACTTCCAAATAAACTGCAGGCAAATTTTCAAAAGAAATTAATCTAGGAACAACATGAATATACAACAAACTTATTGAAAATCAATTTATTAAATATTAAGACCAAGTGGAAGTATTTTATGACAGTCTCCTTCACTGATAAAGTTGTTTAATACTAAATAATAGAGTAAACCTTACCATTAGGTTTTTGGCCTTCTATTATTTCTTCAAATATTTCAAAGGAGTATTTTAATCACACCAATAAATTTAAAAAGAAGATTCATTTTATGGTATTTGAATTCTTAGAAATGGCAGGATAAAAAAAATTGAGCCAGATAAAATCTTGTGCTAGTATTATATATTAATTATTTAACTATGATCCTGAACAAATTATTTTTCTTTCTGTATATTACATGCAGTATACAGGCTCAGATATTGAGTGTAATTTATGCATTCACAATTTATGATTTTTTTTCACTTAAGTCTATTACTATTAACCAAAGCTCAACACTTCAGGTCCACCCAGAAACTCCTCGGAATGAATTCATGTCAATCTACTGAAAAATGAGCCATTTGAAACCCTTTGGAGCACTTTTCTACACTGACACACGTGGGTTCACCATAAGTAGGAATGAAGTTAATAGCAACTGATTGCTTTTTATTTTAGAATCAAAGTTCCTTAGCAATGCTAAACAGGGAAACAAGTGTTACAAAGTCAGAGGGAAAAAGATAATATAATCAGGACAAAAATGTTGACACTAGAAGCTATGTGAAGTAGACTGCTTATTATGACATGGTGAGATAGAAAAAAATAAATGAAGGAAATGTAGAGATTTATTGTTTATCTACATCAAGATAATAAAAGAAATATACTTGAATTAAGAAGAAATTGTTTAGACAATGTATTTTTCACTTCATGCCTTACAGGCACTGTATGAAAACAAAGAATGTTAATCTGGCATTTGAAATGATTTTGATAAGATCTTTGATTTAAGGGTCAGGGTTAAGACAACAGACTAGACAGGTACTTCCTGTGATCCCTCTAACAACAAAGATCAAGAACCTGAACATCAAAGGGAAAGCTGAAAATTCAGTGAGCATCAGGGAAGTGAGAGTAGGCCTAAAAGTACCTGGACTGGCCAGAGCTGACCTGGTGGCAATCTTTACCATTTAGGAAGACCTACAAATACAAACACAGTTAAAATCAAAACAAAACAAAAACAGCAGCATTTGGAGAATACCTTCCTCAGTGGAGAAGCTGAGCTTTGGGCCCTCACAACTCTAAAATTGCAGAAGTATCCCATTTGATCAACAAAAACTAACTGCTTGTATCTAATCTTCCATAAGTGAATCTAAAACTTTCCTTCAGGCTAAACCTCACTCCTTTTCCATTTAAAGTTCATTGCCCTTCTCTGCACTGCATGGGGCATCAAATTCTGATGCTCTTCATGGTCTGGAAATAGGACTACTTAAGCATACCCTTAGCTAAATTAAAAATTGAAAAGTCTACAAGATATTTTTGTGCAACAACAGTAAAAATAAAATTACAGAATCACATAATGAAATAGAAAGTAAAAGGAGCAGAACTGAGGCCGTGAAATACAGACTGCGTGAGATGGAAGATAAAGCAATTGACACCAACATTGTCCAGAAAAAAATAGATTAAAAAATTTTTTAAAAAATGAAGAAACACTAAGAGGTATGTGGGACTCTATCAAGAAGAATAATTTACAAGTGTCTGGAGTACCTGAACAGAAAATAGAGAATTGTTGAAGATTTGTTGACAGAAAATTTCCCTGACATCAAAATATGAGATGATACCTACTCAGGATACTCATCAAATATCACACAAAGCAGATCACAAAAGAAAGACACCAAGGCATGTTATAATCAAACTTACCAAAACTAAAGATAAGAAGAAGCTTTTAAAGGGTTAAACAAAAAATAATCTCCAAAAAGAGTCAGTAAGACTAAGCTCCGCCCACTCAGCATAAACCATTCAGGGAAGAAGCCAAAAGAATGACATATATAAAAGCCATCAGGGAAAATGCAACTGGCCGATAATTAGATATCCTGCAAAACCGTCTCTCAAATATGACAGCAGAATCACAAGAGGTACTGAAGGAAGTTCTTTGATTTGAAAATCAGTAACAGTGCATAAAAACTCAAGGCTACAATGAAGGACAGAGCAACCACATATCAATCCAAATAGGGAAACCACAAAAATAAGTTAAAGCTAAAACACTGAATACAAACAGAGATGTCAGTATGTAAAAGATAACAACACTAAATCAAAAAGAGAGACTAAAAAAGTAGTAACAGATCTTTCATATTAAGAGGAAATCAAGACAAAAAAAACCCCAGAAATTAAAGACTGTTTAAATTTTGAACAATAGGGGTAAATATTATTAAGGTAACCACAAAAGAAATTAACAATCATAGGTATCAAAATAAGAAACAAAATAATAAATTTTCAGTAAATATAAAACCAACAATGAAAAAGCATACAGTAAAAAGGGTACAGCATGGGAAACTAAGTGAAATTAAAAAAACTATCAACAACATACAAAAGAAGACATCTAAATGACAGCACTGAATTTATACCTACCAATAACTGCACTGAATATAAATGGGTTAAATGCACCAATAGGAAAAAAAAATGGCAGAATGAATAAAAGTACATTATCTGTCTAAATCCCGCTTACAAGAGACATAGTTTAAACTTAAAGATACAAACTAAAATTTAAAGATGGAAAAATATATACTAACTAAATAACATTCCCAATAAAGAGAGAGAATACTGAATTCAGATAAAATATATTGTAATGTAAAATCTGCCACAATGGACAAGGAAGGTCATTATAAGATGATTAAAAAGTCAATACATCAGGAGGACATAACAATATTAAATATTTACACTCCCAATGATAGGGCACTTAAGTATATCAAACAAGTTCTAACAGCATTAAAAAGTAAAATAGATAGTTCCATAATAATAGTGGGAGATTTCAACACACTACTTCTGGTGATGAACAGAACACCAGAGAGAAGCTCAATAAAGACATGGGAGAGCTAAATGTCACCATCAACAAACTTGATTTCATAGACATACACAGGACACTCCACCCAACAACAAATATATGCTCTTTTCCAATGAACATGGAACATTCTCCAGAATACACCACGTATTTAGCCCATAAAGCAAGACTTAACAAAATCCACAGCATTAAAATATTACGAAATATCCTTTCAAGCCAATAAAGCTATAAAAGTCAAAATCAACAGCAGGAAAAGCATGAGAAAAAAAATCAAACACAGGAAACTGAGCAAAACCTCCCTCAGTACCCTAATTCTGTCTTAGTCACAGAAAGAAATGCGAACGAACCTTTGGGACACAGCAAAAGCAATTCTCAGAGATCAACTTATCTCAATAAATGTGTACATCCAAAAAGGGCCCAGATCAAAACTTTAACTTCAACTTGAACAAGTAGAAGGAGAGCAACAAAAGAACCCTTCAGGTAACAGAAGAAAGCAAATAGTAAAAATTAGGGCAGAACTAAATGAATTAGAGAACAGAAAAATGATTCAAAGGGGTAAAAAGACCAAAAGCTGCTTCTTCCAAAACATCAACAAAACCAATAAATCATTGGAAAAACTGAAAAAAAGAAAAACAGGAGAGGAAACATACCAAACAGGAAATCAGATTGCTGATACCACAACAGATCCAACTGAAATTCAGGAACTCATAGCAGAATGCTAGGAAAAACTGTAACAAATTTGGAAACCTGTAGGAAATTGTGAAATATCTAAGGGCACACTATCTTCCTAAATTAACATAAATGGAGGTAAAACAACTAAATAGGCCTGTTAAAAGAGAAGAGATTGAAGAGGTAAGTAAAAAAACTCCAAATAAATAAAGCTGTGGCTCTAATGGCTTCACTGGAGATTTTATACAACTTTCAGAGAAGGGTTAACCAACAATTACTGAAGTTATTTCAGAGCACTGAAAAGGATGGAATACTCCCAAAGTCATTCTATGAAGCCAGCATAACCCTGATATCAAAACCAGGTAAAGATACCACAAAAGAGGAAAGTTACAGACCAATATCTCTCATGCAGTTAGAAACAAAAATTTTCAACAAAATTCTAGTCAATAAAATTCAACAACATATAAAGAAAATAATTCATGATGATCAAGTGGAATTCATATTAGTGATGTAGCAGTGGTTCAGCCTTAGAATAACAATCAATGTAATTGGACATATGAATTAAAAAAAACACAAGAACTACTTAATTTAATCAATTCATGTAGAAAAGGCATTTGACAAAATCCAACATCCCTTCATCTTAAAAATTCTCAGCAAAATAGAAACAGAAGGAAAATTTCTCAATATAATAAAACACATTTATATTAAATCAACAGCCAATATCTTCCTAAATGAAGAGAGTCTGAAAGCATTCTCCCTCAGAACAGGAACAAGGCAAGGATGCCCATTGTTGCCACTTTTATTCAGCTGTGTGCTGGAGGCTGAAGCTAGAGCAGTCAGACAAGATAAAGAAATGGCATCTGAATTGGTAAGAAAGCATCTCTGTTTGCAGATAATATGATCCTATACACAGAAAACCCTAAAGAATGCACAAAATCTACTAAAACTAATTGAAGAGTCCAGCAAGTTACCAGTATACAAGACAAACATAAAAAAAGCAGTTGAGTTCTTCTACATCAATGATAAGAATCTTAAAGACAAAATCACTGAATCAATACCACTTACAATAGCTCCCCAAAAGACAAAATTCTTTGGAATAAATCTAACCAAAGATTGTAAAAGACCTATTGTCTTAGTTATCTCATGCTGCTATAACAGAAATATGACAAGTGGATGGCTTTAAAAGGAGGAAATTTATTCTGTCACAATCCGGTAAACTACAAATCCAAATTCAGGGTACCAGCTCCAGAGGAAAGTTTTCTCTGTTGGCTCAAGAGGAAGGTCTTATCATCAATCCTCCCCTGGTTTGGGAACTTCTGAAGCACAGGGACCTTGGTTCCTCTCCAAGGAACATGCTCTGTTTCTAGCACTGCTTCTTGGTGGTATGAGGTCCTCAATTCTCAGCTTGCTTCTATTTTCTTTATGTCTCAAGAGATTGCTTCAAAACACAATATGATCTTACACAATGAGTCCTGAGCTAACAACACAACTGTTGCCAATTCTCCCTCATTAACATCATAGAGGCAGGGTTTACAGCATATAGGAACGTCAACACAATAGCAGGAATCAGGGCCTAGTCAAACTGCTACACACGTTTGTAATGGGACACAATTCAAACCAGTAACATTCCACTATTTGTTCCCTCCAAAATCATATCCTTGCAACATGTAAAACATATTCATAACATGGCAAAATTCTTAAGTCCAGGTCCAAAATTCATAAATTTTTTTTCACCTGTGAAATCTAAAACAAAAGTTATCTGCTTCCAAAATACAATGACAAAATAGGTGGGTACAAGCTAGACATTTCTGTTCCTAATCAGAGCAATTGAAGGGAAAAAAGGGATAACAGGAAACAAATCCAATTAGTAGAACACAGTCCTCAAAGTTTTGAAAATAATATTCTATTCTCTGAGACATTTTACACAATCATCCTGCCCTCCAACCTCTATTTATTGGTCAGTTTTTGGGCTACAACACTGCCTTCCAAGCTTACTAGAACAACAACTCTGCTGTCTTGGCTTTAGGGGTACCATTTTCATAGTACAACTGGGTGGTAATTTCACCCTTAGAAACACCAGAGACAACGGTCATGTCTTTTGAGACTGAGGAAGTTACGCTTCTCAAGATCCTTGTTTCTTTAGCTTCTGCTTCTTGTGGCATATAGGGCCAGGCCTCACCTCCACATATGCTATGCTTGGGCCAGCCAAGCCCAGTGCCATTGAGTCGGATCCAAAACTCTGCAGCTTTACCAATTTAAATGCCTAAAGGCAGCCACCACACCAGGAAGCCTCCTGGTGCTCAGGCACTTAGCATTCTCACTCTGTGGGTTGGCACCAGTGCTGTCTTACACTGTTCTCCTGATTCTGCCACTGTCCATCTGCAGCTGCTTCTCACTATCATCACCTTCCTTGATATTCATAGTTCTCCTTGATTCCTTCTGAGTCTTCCATCCATTCACAGTTAGAAAACCACTTCCATAATTTAGGTGTCTGTTAGAGCAGCACCCTATTCTCTCAGAACCCTAATTCTGTCTTAGTCATTTGTTCCTGCTATAATAGAAGTATCACAAGTGGAGGGCTTTGAAAAGATAAATTTTATTCTATCACAATCCAGTAGGCTACAAGTCTAAATTCATGCCATCAGCTTCACGGGATGCATTCTCTCTCGGCTCTGGAGAAATGTCCTTATCATCAATCTTCTCTTGTTCTGGAAGCTTCTGGGTACAGAAAACCCAGTTGCTTTCTAAAGGACATGCTCTGCTTCTGGCACTCTTTCTTGGTGGTATGAGGTTCCAAACTCTCAGCTTACTTTCCTTTCCTTTATATCTCAAGAGACTGCTTCAAGGCACAACACAGTCTTACACATTGAGTCCTGCCATATCGACACAACTGCTGCCGATTCTCCCTCACTAACACCATAGAGGCAATATTTACATCATATAGGAACATTACACAATATCAGGAATCACGGCCTAGCCAATTGCTATACACATTTTGTGGGGGACACAATACAATCCATGACACCTTATACAAAGAAAACTATAAGATGCTACTGCAAGAAACCAAAGGAGACTTGCGTAAGTGGAGAAACCCACCCTGTCCATGGATAGGGAGACTCAGCATTGTGAAAACATCTATTCTACCTAAAGTGATGTACAGATACAATGCAATCTAGATCCGAATTCCAATGTCATCTTTTAATAAGATAAATTACCAGTTTCATATGGAAAGATAACTAAAGCAATATTGAATAAGAAGAACAAAGTGGGAGGACTAATATTACCCAAGTTCAGAACATGTTTCACTAGTATGGTAGTCAAAACAGCCCGATACTTGTACAGCAATAGACACATAGACCAATGGAACAGTATTGAGAATCCAGACATAAAATCATTCACCAATGCACATCTAATATTTGGCAAAGGCCCAAAGTCCATAAACTGGGAAAAAGACAGTTTCTAACAAATGATATTGGCATAACTGGATATCCATCTGCAAAAAATTCAGAGAAGACATATGTCCCACACCATGCAGAGAAAACAATTCAAAATGGATCAAAAACCTAAAATGATAAAATCTAAAATGATAAGGATAGTGGAAGGAAAAATAGGGATAACACTGGGAGACCTAATACAATTATAAACAGATTACAAAATGTACAAATGCCAGAAGTCAAAATAGATAACTAGAAGCTCCAAAAAATCAAACATTTGTACTTATCCAAAGACTTCACCAAAAGAAGTAAAGTCATCTTACACACTGGGAAAAAAAAATTGACTATCACAAATCTGATTAGAGTCTAATCTCTATAATCTACAAGATACAGTAAAACTTCAACAACAAAAAGACAAATAATCCAGTTAAAAATGGACAAAGGATATGAATAGACACAATACCAAAGAAGACACTCAGACAGCTAGAAAACACATGAGAAAATGTTCTCAATCATTAGCCATCAAAAAAAAGCAAATTAAAACCGAAATAAGATACCACTTCACCCCAACAAGGCTGGCATTAATCCAAAACATACAAAATAACGAATGTTGGAAAATCTGCGAAGAAATGGGAACACTATTAAGTTGTTAGTGGGAATGTAAAATGTGTATAACCACTTTGGAAATCAATTTAGTGTTTTTTTAGAAAGCTAGAAATGGAAATACTATATGAACCATCAATCTTACTTTTTGGAATATAGTCTAGAGAAATAACAGCTGCCACACAAATAGATACATGCACAGTGATATTCATTGCAGTATTGTTCACAATAGTGAAAAGATGGAATTAACCTTGGCGGCCATCTACAGAAGAATGGATAAACCAACTAAGGTGTAATCACACAATGGAGTATTATGGAATGATAAAGAACAATGATGCATTTGGGAAACATCTCATGGAATGTTGAGTGAAATTAGTCAATAGCTGAAGAACAAATACTTATGAGAGCACCATTATAAAGACTCAAGAACTGGTTTAAACAAAAGAAGAAGACATTCTTGCAGGGTTATGAGAAAGGTGGGAGGTAAAGGGGTATTTACAAATGAGATAACTGACAAGAAGTATTTTACAGGAAGGGAGAGGCATCACACAGCAGAGAAGAAGATTGTACAAATGCACTAAACCCAAAGCTTAGAAGTGTTCTATATGAAACCAAACACAAACAAGAACAGAGGAACAGGGTCATGGTTTTGGGGACCACAGCTTCAGTAGACAACTAGGTCAACTGGCATAACAAAATTTTTTAAGAAAATGTTCTGCATCTCATTTTGGTGAATGGTGTCTGGGGTCTTAATGTCAGCAGCCATCTAAGAAGAATTAATTGGTGTCAATGCACCTGGAGCAAAGAAGAGCATCCATGACAGGAGGGAAGTGAGAGCCCAAAAGAGAGAAAGGGGCACAGATACCGGGGACTATCTCAACATGAGACTGGAAAAACCAGATGTTCAGCCATCACTAAAGACGGCCCTTACAGGGAACTCAGCAAAGAGTCCATGATGGATCAGGGGAAACATGAGATACTGAGCCTGAACTTTAGTGAGGAGTCCAGATTTGATGATTGGACAGACTGGAAGGTCCTGGAGAACATGGCCCCTGGACTCTCAACCCATAACTGAAACCATTGTGAAAACCAACTCTTCAAAGCCTAAATTTGTATATAAGACATGAAATGATCGTGGTGAAGAGTATGTTTCTTGGCTTGGGCACATACAGAAGACTGACTGGGTAACTCCTATTCCGAAGTGAGAAGGAATAAAACAGGGGTAACGTGAGCTGGTTAAAGGACATGAGACTCATGGGTTGGAGAGGAGAAGTGTGTTGTCACAGTGTGAAGAGAGTAGTTAGAGTCACACGGAAAACTGTTTTTGTATGAGAAACTGTAATTATAAACTTCCACTTAAACCCACCGAAAAAATGAAAGATCTTTGAGTTATATAAGGGAAATATATTTAACTTGCTTCACATGATTATATACAATTCATAGTAACGGCCAACATCGTATGCTTATTTGGCACCAAGCACTCTGCTAATTCTTTAATATGTTGTCTCTTTTAAACCCACTAGCAACATACTGTAGCCAATGATATTTTACTCCATTTACCAGTGAAGTAACCAAACTCACAATATGAAAGCTGGGATTCCAAATCATTCAGTTTAATTCTAGAACCATTATTTGCTGTTGCTTCTCAGTTAAGACAATTCTTAGTGAAAGAAAATAGCTATTAGTGAAATGAAGCATACAACTTTACCTCACATTATTTTTAGAACAGTGAAACCAAATACTTATACATTTACAAAAATGTCGTTGTAAGAAATATTTCAAACTGTAATTTACCATAAAGTGTTAAGTATCCAGTATATGATGTCTGTTGAACTGAGTCCATGAGGATATATCTGTGAACATGATCAATAAGGCCTCTGTTCTCAAAGCATTTACATTTTTTAAAGGATTAGAAATAAACCACTATAAAACAAATAACATGATTTTGCTCTACAGTAAGTTCTTAAATTCTTGTAGTAATTTTAATAATTTTTAATGAATATAAATGTATTGCCATACCAAACAATAAGAAAAATGAAAACATTTTACATATTCTACTTTAAAGTAATAATCTTTCTCCTTTTCTCTTTATCAGCACATGCATTTAAACAGTTAGCAATGTCTTCTACATTTTCTCTCTGATTTTCCATTGCGGTAGTAAAAAAGCTACTCAAACAAAGCAGTCCTGTTGCCTGGGCAACATTTTGCTGTTCTGTATTCATGCAGTCCCAGATAGTAGTCCCTTTTAACTAGAAGCAGAAACATGCAGATTGTCTCCCTTAATGAGTAATAGGAATTATATTCAATTTGAGCAGCGAAGATGCACTGTAGGAGAAATGTATCTCTTTAGCACAGTATAGAACTTAGTGTTAGTATGCAGTATAAAGAAGGGTCATTATGATGAGGAACTGACTTAATGACAATGGGTTTTACAGCATAATAACTCCATACCTATTAAGTATTCATTAATTATTCTTTAAGTGCATATGTGGTGAATGATGCAAACACAGAAACAAAAGACAGAACCCTTGCCCTCCAGGAATGCATCATCTAGTAAGAGACAAAAGAATAAGAAAAAAGGCTATTAGTACTTTGCCAGAAGAAAAATAAGTATTCTGGTTTGCTATTTCTAGGTGGCCCAGTGCTATTGAGATAGTTAATTTGTGTCTCTAGCATGTGACCTATTTTCTGAGACTGTTTCTGTACACTCAGTGGCAGAAATTTTTCCATTCTCAAAGTGCTGCTTAATGGAGCACATTAGACACATTTGTCCACACAGCAGTGTGACTGGCAGAGATTCAAAAGCTCCATTCACTTCCATTGAGCAGCTGTGTTGTCGGATCAGGCTGACCAATTTGAATAGGAGTTTTGCTTGGAATGCTCTCAGAACTGTTCTGTCAGAGACTGTGTGGAAGCAGCTACTAACCATCGAAGACTGCTTGTGTGATACTGGACAGCATTTCCATGACGCCTTGCCTGATAGCCTCCATTTTGAAACAAATTCTTTGCTGCCTATAAACTACTTTTAATTTAGTGTCTTTACTGATTGTGTGGACTCTACCATAAACTCCATATTTATCGTTTGTGTATTTTCCATCTTCCCTGTCAGATTGCAAGTTCCCACCTGCCATCACATATCCAATATAAAAAAGCCATGGTTGTTTGTCCATTAAAAATAGGTATTTCTAGAAAAAAAAGACTACCAAATATGTGCAAGTAGCAATATCTTAACTGAAATTTCCTCATGATGTATTCGGTTTAAGAGTTTTACTCCTACCAAATTTTATTCTAGGGAATATGACGTGCAGTAATTAAGTCTGTGAACTTAGTTGTTTTAAGTGCTACATACCTAATTGCTGAATATCACTAAAGTTACCTTCGAAGTATTCCTCTTGGGAAGCTATGCACTGATGCATACCTTCAAAACAATTTTGGAACTTTTCTGGAATGGCCATTAGGCATGGTGGCATGGTGACAAGTTCATCAACTTAATTGTACAGTTGTCTGTGAGGGAGGTTTTAACCTGTAAACATCTGTGTTGGAACATACTACGTACTCATCTGATCTGGCTCCCATTGAACTTTTCCTTTACCCAGAGGTAAAGAAATGATTGAAAGGAAGATATTTTGATGACATTCAAGACATCAAGGGTAATAGGACATCAGCTCTGATGGCCATTCCAGAAAGAGTTCCAAAATTGCTTTGAAAGGTAGACAAGGAGCTGGTGTCAGTGCATAGCTTCCCAAGGGGAGTACTTTGAAGGTGACCATAGTGATATTCGGTAATGAGATACATAGCACTTTTTCAGGATGAATTTGTGAGATTGTCAGACCTCATGCATTTTCAGTGGTGAAAAAGAACCTAAAATGCATAGAATTCATATTTATAAAATCACTGAAAAACTACGTAAGCTGTCGCATACCACATACTGTGTTTGGGGGCAAAGGAATTCCAGCAATATTTTTTTATATAAGTATAAATATTTATGAGTTTATTTAAAAAAATATATAATGCTACTTAATATTGTTCTTGTTTCTAATGTGTGCTATCACCGATTTCACCCAACCAGATTTCTAGCAACTATCTAATCTAAACCCTTCCCCACTCGCCCTCCCTCCTGCCCCTCCCTTGTAGCCGTCAAAGAGTCTTCTATACATAAGTCTGTTTTTGAGATCTTATCATAGGGATCTCATACAATATTTGTCCTTTTGTCTCTGACTACTTTCACTCAACATAATGTCTTCCAGTTGAAACCAGGTCATGAGATGTTTCCTGGAATCATCATTATTCTTTATCATTGCGCAGTGCTCCATTGAATATATATACCATAATTTACCTATCCATTCCTCTGTTATTGGGCGTCTGGGTTGATTCCATCTTCTTGCTATCGTGGACTGTGCTGCAGTAAACATTCTCGTGCATGTATCCATTGGTGTGAAAGGCCTTAATTCTGTAGGACATATTCCAACTGGGTCAAGTCATTATGTCTACATTCATTTTTTTTAAGAAAGCACCAGTTTGTTTTCCAAAGAGGCTGGATCATTTTGCAACCCCACCAACAGTGGAGAAGAGTTCCACCTTCTCTGCAGCCTCTTCAGCATTTGCTGTTTTGTGTTTTTTGGATCATGGCCAACCTTGATGGGGTGAGATGGTATCTCATTGTAGTCTTGATTTGAATTTCTTTAATAACTAAAGATTGTGAACATGACTGCATGTGTTTTTTGGCTGCATGGATCTCCTCTTTAGAGAAATGTCTGTCCATTTCCTTTGCCCATCACTTAATTCGATGATTTATCTTCTTCTTGATATTTTGTAGTATCTTATAGATTATGGAGATCAGGTGTTGGTCTGACATAGAGTTGCCAAATATTTTTTCCCATTCTGTAGGTGTCCTTTTAATTCTACTAATAAAGTCGTTGGACGAGTAAAAGTGTTTGATTCTTAATAGTTCCCATTTATCTATTTTCTCTTCTGTTGACTGTGACAGATTTTGAAGTCTGTTTACATTGTGTATTAAAACTTCGGTTGTTGTTCCTACCTTGTCTTGGATGAGCTTTATTGTTTTAGGTTTGATATTTCAGCATAACTTGAATGCTTCTTCCATCTTAACCCAATATTGCAAGGACAGAGTAGCTGGGGTAGGGGACGGGGGATCATGCTGGCAGGCGAAATTGAGGCCAATTGGCACAACTAGCATTTTGCTAAGAGGGCTCTCTGTACCCCACATTGGTGAGTGGCGTTTGGGGTCTTAAAAGCTGCCAAGCTGCCACCCGAGGGCACAGCAAATGGTCGCAACTCAGCAGGAATGGATGCTCACCGAGGACCAATGACATGGGGTAAAGACAACCCAGAAGATAGAGAGACCCACATGAGTGGGTGCCTACATTGACTTGGGACCGGAAGAACTGGACGGTTCCCGGCCACCACCAGTGATAGCCGCGAAGGAGCTTACTAAGTTGAGTCTCAATGGCAACACAAGTGTAAAAAGGGGTGCACCCTGAGATGCCCACTAAAAGACCTCAATTGATGGTCCAGCGGTTTCAGGGTTCCCCTGGGAGCATGGCCCTGGCTCTGATGCTGCCCTTGCCCGTAAATCATAATGAAGGTCCACTCTTCGGACACGAATTGATTGGACTTCATGATGCAGAGTGACCATATATTGGATGCACTTTATGGCTCTATGCATCTATAGAATATCATCCTGCTGACCTCTGGCTGGAGGAAGGAGAGTGGGTGGAGAGGAGGGGAAAGGAGACTGTTGGGAAGATGAGATATGTATGGAGCAGAGAAGAATAATGTGCTGTCACTGGGCAGGTAGAGCAGTGGAAGTTGCATACATGTGGGTATGTAAATTTATACAGGAATGTACATTTTCACTCAGTCATAATAAAAAATAAAAATAATATATAATGCTTTCTCATTGCATTTTTGAGAGAATGCAAGATACACTTTTATTTTCAATTATGGTAACTGAAAATTTCAGACCTTACATTCTCTTCATTTTTATATGGACAGGTTAAAACCATGAAATCTCTTTGGACTGGATAGTGCAATGTAATATTTCAGGGAGCTTATACTAGGAAAATTTGGTTCTCAAGGTTCTCTTCCCTGTGCAATTGTCTCCATGTCCTGTTTTCTGCTCCCAAATATTTCCTGAGTGCTAGAAAATTGTCCTAGATTTATGTAATACTAAACCTATGTCTTTTAACAACAGCTGCATTTGTGGCTGGTCAATGTTATTTGTCCACATGTCTTCAACTCTCAAAAAAAAAAAAAATAACTGGAATAATCAGCCAAGTAGATAATGCCAAATATAGGCACTTTGCAATGCTATAAAATAATTTTTCACAAATGCAAAAAATTCACAAGTGAGGTAATTTCAGCACCACTACCCTGCTCATATGAAAGCTTAGGAAAACAATAGAAAAAGTGACATCTGCAAGTAAGGGAAATCACGGTCCTCCAGAGACACATGGATATGTTAAGGTGACTTCACTAATGACATTTTCAGTGTACACAAAGTCAAAGGGGGGAAAAACAAAAGAACAACAAATACCAACAACAAAAAAACACCAGTGTCAGTCATCAGTGTTCAGAGATCAATGTTAGGCTATCTGGATTTATTCAGTTACTGTGTGCAGTTAGAATGTGCTTCCTCATCTCCCTCTGAAAGGCCTTACCACTGTTACGCCTCCATGTGCACTCGTTATTGTACTAGAGGAGACCTGTGTCTCCAAATTCTGTCTTTAAGGGGTTGGAACAATCAGGCTTCTATGAACTAAAAGACAAAAAGTGTTCCGTCAGAAGAGAAAAAACTGAATAGTCAGCTGAGAATTTTAGTGGATAGCATTCTTCTGAAGACTTGTGAGTACAAGTTTGCCTTTTAACACATAAAACACAACTAAAATATTGTGTTTCCCTTTTCTTCTTAAACCACGAAATATAATATCAGAACCTGCACTCAATATTTCAATTTTCTCTAATACATTTGTAAATCAGTTTAAGTTTATATAGCTGTGAAACACAATGTTATGTTACAATTGAATCAAAATTTCTGTGCTTTATTATAATTAAGTGAATCATATTATATGTTGCTTTACTTCTATATAGAATAAGTCTATGCTTGTTCATGTACACTTTATGTGGTTGTGTAAGTACAGGAGAAATGGTACATGCAATAACAGGTAAAATAGTGTAATGTTTTATACTCTGGAAGATTTTTTTTTTAAAGCTAGAGAATATTAAATTTTAACAAGTAAAGCAAAAACCTAGCAAAACTAAGCACAACTATAATGGGAACTACAGAATATAAAGAACAAACAAGTCTATGTTGGAAGAAGTTTAGCCAGTCCTTGGAAGCAAGGATAGTGAGACTTCACTGCACACTTTGTATGTGTTATAAGTAGAAACCAGTCCTTTAGAACGACATCATGCTTGGCAAGGTAGAGGGTCAGTGAAAAAGAAAAAGAACTTGGAAAAGATGGATTGACACCATAGTTACAACATAGTGCTCAAACACAGCAATAGATGTGAAGATGGTACAAGAACTGGCAATGTTTTATTCTTTCGTACACAGAGTCACTAAGAGTTAGAACTGACTGATGTCACTTAACAACAACAGCAACAATAATACCAAAGTAATAATTATGCATCTCAAGGGGTTTGTAACAATATACGTATATCATCATTGCAAATAATGGAGTGAAGTGTAGGCCCTCATTAACATAATCTACCAGCATGTATACATAATGTCTAACCTCAACTGTATCAGCTATATGATGTGCCAGTGGATTCATGATATTCAGCCCCTCCTTATCTATGAAGCAGGATACACAACTACCATTTCAGGACCTCAGGATTGGTGGCTACACCTACAAAGTTAAGTGGAAAAAAGAAACTGTCAACAACACACAAAAAGACACCAAAATTACAGCACTAAATTCATACCTAGCTATAATTATGTTGAATATAAATGGGTCAAATGCACCAGTAAAGAGTCAAAGAGTAGCTGAAAGGATTTAAAAAATTCATAATCCATCTGTATGTTACATACAAGAGATATAATTTAGAATTAAAGACACACACTGATAAAAACTCAAAGGATGGAAAAACATGTAGCATTCTTCCAAAACCTATGGGACATAGCAAAATCAGTAATCAGAAGTAAATTTATCTCAATAAATGCACACATCTAAGAAGAAGAAAGGGCCCAAATCAAATAAATATCTCCACAGCTGGAACAAATGGAAAAAGACAAGCAAAAGAACCCACTGGGTACCAGAAGAAAGCAAATAATAAGAAGTAGAGCAGAAGTAAATGAAATACAAACTAGAAAAACAACTGAAAGAGTTAACAAGGCCAAAAGCTGTTTTCTTTTTTTTTTTTTTAAAGGTCAACAAACTTAATAAATCATTGGAAAAACTGAAAAAGAAAAAAACAGAAGAGGGAACAAATAACTTTCATAAGAAAGGAGATGGTTCATATCACAACAGACCCAACTGAAATTAAAAGAAGCATAACAGAATACTATGAAAAATTGTACTCTAATAAATTCAAAAACATAGAGGAAATGGGCAATTTTCTAGAAATACACCACCTTCCCAAACTAACACAAACAGAAGTAGAACAACTGAATAAGGCCATTACAAAAGTAATTAAAAAAAACGCCCAACTGAAAAAAACCCAGGACTTGGTGGCTTAGCTGGAGAATTCTACCAAATGTTCAGAGAAGAGTTGATACCACTATTATTAAAGGTATTCCAGAACATAGGCTGGAATACTCTCAGATTCATTCTATGAAGCCAGTATAATGCTGATACCAAAACCGGGTAAAGACAGCACAAAAAAGGAAAATTGCAGACCTGTAACTATTATGAACTGAGATGCAAAAATCCTCAACAGAATTCTATGAAATAGAATTCAATAACATGTCACTTGGTCACCATGGCCAAGTAGGAGTCATATCAGGAATGCAGAGATGGTTCAACGTTAGAAAAATAATGAATGTAATCAACCCCATAAATAAAACACAAGAACCACCTAGTTTTATCAATTGATGCATAAAAAGTGTTTGATATAGTCCAACAATCATTCCGGTTAAAAATTCTCAGCAAAATAGGAATATAAGAGAAATTCTTCAATACAATAAGTGGCATCTGTGCTAAGTCATGGCAGTACGATTGTTTTTTGTTGTGCTAAGTCAACAGCCAACATAATCCCAAATGGAGAGAGACTGAAAACATTCCTCTTGAGAACGAGAACCAGACAAGGAAGCCCTTTATTACCACTTTTATTCAACATTTTGCTGGAAGTTCTAGCCAGAGCAATTAGGCAAGATAAAGAAATAAATGGGATCCACACTGGTAAGGAAGAAGTAAAAATGTCTCTACTTGCAGATGACATGATCTTATACACAGAAAACCTTAAAGAATCCACAAAGAAACTACTGGAACTAATAGAAGAGTTCAGCAAAGTATCAGGATATAATATAAATATAAATAAATCAGTTGGATTTCTTTGCAAAAACAAAAAGATCATCAAAATGGAAATCACCAAATCAATACCATTCACAATTGTCCCCTAGAAGATAAAGCCAAAGCCAAGTGCCATTGAGTCAGATCCGACTCAAAATAAAATACTTAAGAATAAATCTAACCAGAGATGTAAAAGACCTATACAAAGAAAATTGCAAAACTCTACTGCAATAAACTAAAAGAGACCTACGTAAGTGAAGAAACCTATCTTTCTCATGGATAGGAAGGATTAAAACATTGTGAAAATATTTATTCTACCCAAAATGATTTATAGATACAATGCAATCTCAGTACAAGTTCTAATGTCATTTTTCAGTAATATGAAGAAACAAATCACCATCTTCATATGGATAGACAAGAAGCCCTTCAGCATTGTTGAAGAAGAAAAATAAAATCAGACTTCTTATATTACCTGACTTTGGAAACTATTACACTGCTATTGTAGTTGAAACAGGCTGGACTGGTTCAAAAACAGATACGTAGACCAGTGGAACAGAAGAGAGAATTCAGAAATAATCACCTCCACCTATGGGCAGCTGATATTTGACAAAGCTCCAAAGTCCATGAATTGAGGGCAAAACAGTTTCTTCAACAAAACTGGATATCCATCTGCAATAAAATGAAACAAGACTCATATCTCACACCATGCAAAAAAAAAACAACTCGAAATGGATCAAAAACCTAAATATAAAATCTAAATGAATAAAAATAATGAAAGAAAAGGTAGGGACAATGTTGGGAGCCTTAATATGCAGCATGAACAGAAAGCAAAATGTTACTAACAATGCACAAACAGCAGAAAAGAAAATAGACAAATGGAAACTTCCAAAAATCGAACACTTGAGTCCATTCAAAACCTTCACCAAAAGACTAAAAAGACTACCTACAGACAGGCGGGTAAAGAAATTGGCAGTCATGAATCTGATCAGTGTCTAATCTCCATTATCTACAATGTATACAGTGTGAAACTTTAACAAGAGAAAGGCAGATAATGTTAGGGAAAAATTTGTTGTAAGGAAAAAGATCTTTTTACAACTTTCCTCTAGTTACCCCCCTCCCCCGAGCACTCAACCCATACATTCCTGACTGTTGAATGAAAATGGGAAGGGCCACTTCCCTAACCACCAGAACTAGTTTTGGAAACAACAGGACAATATAGAACCAACCCCCCTTCAGAGTTCAAGGAACTTACCCAAAAAGGCTGGTTTCGGGAATAAGAAGAAGGAACTTACCCAAAAAGGCTGGTTTCGGGAATAACAAGAAGGAACTTACCCAAAAAGGCTAGTTTCAGAAATACCAGGAAGTAAATGCACCCGAAATATCCGCCCTAGCCCTGAGCTAATACAAACCAAAAAAAAAAATTACCCCACGCAGAACCTTCCCCAACCCCACCTCCCCCAAGAATGTAAGACCCTGACTTTATATACTCTGTACTTTTCTTGTTCGGGGCCCATTCCCTCTACTCTGACAAGAGTATGGATTGAGCCCCAGCACGCTGGAATAAAAACCTCTTGCTGTTGCATCAAGCTGCAGACTTCGTGACTGATTGGGGTTACGCCGTCACCTGTGACTTGAGGAGGGGTCTCCCCTGTTGGGGGTCCTTTCATTTGGGGGTTCGTCCGGGATGGACGACCACCCCTCAGTCTCGAAGTCGCTCTTGGAGGTAAAGTACCAAGCTAGCTTTGTCTGTCTGTCCAGCTCCTTTTGTCTGTGTTGTTATTTTAGTTTCATTTTTCAATGACCACTTGGACTTCTGGCTTAGGTTTTGGGTTTGCAGTTGTTTGAATTCACTGTGAGGGTGAACAAACGGAGGCCGGTAGATGTGCCTGAAGGGTCTCAAACTGCACCCTGGGGGACGCCCCAGGGAGAGAGAGGGACCAGGGACGCCTGGTTGCCTCCCATAAGAAGGACGAGGATACGGTTTGGTTTTTGGATGTGGAATCCTGATTACCGCCCGTCTGACTCCCTCTTCCTTTGGTGGAAAAATAAGCCTGGCTGTTGTTTGCTGATTTGGGTTCAGTTTTTGGATGTGGAATCCCGATTACCACCTGTCTGACTCCCTTGTCCTCTTGTGGAAAACTAAACCCGGTCGTTGGCTGTTAATTCTGTCCTGTCCTGTCCTATCCTGTTCTTGTCCCTGTTTGTTTGGTTCGAAATCATGGGACAGACGTCGTCCTCTCCTCTTAATCTTACTATAGCTCATTGGCTGGATGTTAAAAATCGCTCTCATGACTTATCAATAGAGGTGAAGAAACGCCTGTGGCAAACATTCTGCCCTTCTGAGTGGCCTGCGCTAGGCGTTGGATGGCCACCAGAGGGCACCTTTGACTCTGAAATTAATAGGGGACCAGGAACGCCTGGTGGGCCCCCTCTGTATTTTGGTATTTCGGTAATTTTGGTAATGGTACTGTTTTTGTCTTGTTTTGTCTTTGTTTCTTTGAGTACTTCTGCAGCTGGCCGATCTGGTTTGACCTCACCGGTGAGTCTGGATATTGTCTGTCTGTGCTCAAGCTCTGGTTCTGGGACTCACTAAGAGAGAATCTGGACGCAGAATTGCTCTCTGAGTCGGAGGCTGGGGGACGCCTCAGCTCTCCATCTGGGTGGGCACCGCTGGTTCCTTTCTGGGTTCTGCGGCCTGTAAATACCGCATCTGGTTTTTGTTTCGTTTCTTCTGTGACCGGTCTGTGTCTGTCTGATTGTGTTGTTTGTCCTGATTGTTATTTTTGCCACCATGGGGCAATCTTCTTCTCACTCTGTAACACCCCTAGACCTATTCCTTAACCACTTTCAGATTTCCAGAAACGAGCCCGAGACTTTGGCAAGGTGTGGTCAGAAAACTCCACACACTTTGTAATCTGGAATGGCTGGCCTTTGGTACTGGATGGCCACCCACGAGATCCCTAGACATTAAACAAACCCATTCTATTTTTCAGGTCATCTCTGGCGATCTGGGTCACCCTGACCAAATACCATACCTGTTGCTTGGCAAGACCTCCTCAGGCGGCCACCTGCGTGGCTGCAAATTTTCCCCTTGCGAGCTGTAGGGCACATGACTGAGGCTGGGACCCCCTCCTTGGTCTATACTCCTTTTACCTTGATACCCCTCTTAGAAACCACATACAGCAACTTCTCCAAGCCCTCTTTATCACTGAGGGGAGGACTAAGATTGTTTCCCTAGCCAGAAAACAGGTGCTGGGAGATGATGGAAACTTTACGAGTGATTTAGATGAGATTAACCACGCTTTTCCCCTGACCCACCCAAATTGGGACCCAAACACCACTGCAGGTAAGCAGCGCCTAACTGTCTACCGCCAGATTCTTATGGGGGGTCTCCGGGCCGCCGCTGGGCGCCCCACAAATTTGTCTAAAGTAACATAGGTAATTCAGGAACCCTCAGAATCCCCAGCAGCCTTTCTGGAATGACTGAGGGAAAAATACAAAAAATAGAAGGATTCGAGGGAAAGAATCTATCCGAGCTGATGGAAATTGCTATGAAAACCTTCAATAACCACCAGAAGACAAACAAGCCAAAAAGGTAAGCAGAATCCTCCTGGCAGAAGCCCAGGGCAATGCGCCGCTGCGCCCTTAGGAGAAGAAACCGGTCAGACAAGGAAGCCAGGAAAGCCTCCTCTGCAGAGAAACCAGTGTGCTACTACAAGGAAATTGGACATTGGAAGGGTGAGTGCCCCAAAAGAAAGCCCCCTCCAAAGGTTCTTAACCTAGAGGCCTGAGGGCGTCAGGGCTCACCGGCCCCGCCCCCAAGCCCAGGGTAACCTTAAAAATAGGGAGACAGCCAGTAGAATTCATGGTCGACACCAGGGCTAGCAACTCAGTTCTAACTGAATCCCTAGGACCCATAACTGAAACCAGAACCCTAGCATGAGGAGCTACTGGGATTAATGCCTACTCATGGACTGATGAACGAAAGGTAGATCTGGGAGTTAAGACTGTCTCCCTCTCGTTTATAGTAATGTCTGAATGCCCGTGCTCTTTACTTGGAAGAGATTTGTTATCAAAAATGCAGGCGACTATCCACTTTGCTGGGGATCATGCTTACCTGACACCCCAAGTCAATGTGATAGCCCCTTTAGAGGAAGAATACAGATTTTATGATGGTTCTGACAGGGGCCCCTGCTCTATCCTCGTGATATCAGTGGATCAACTGATCAAAGAGATTCCCCAGGTTTGGGCTGAAAACAACTCCCCAGGACTGGCCAAACACCAACCACTGGTTATAGTGACTTTAAAATCAACTGCCAGTCCGATTCAGGTGCAACAGTACTCCATTGTGCCAGAAGCGAAGAGAGGGATCAGGGCCTACATTCAAAGACTCAGAAAACATAGAATACTAGTGCCCTGCCAGTCACCCTGGAATACTCCCCTCCTGCCGGTGAGGAAGGCAGGAGGGCTGGACTCCAGACCAGTCCTTACTTAGACACTCAGCCCATGGAAAAGGCCGGTGACCTGTCTGTCTAAACAGCTAGACCCAGTGGCCTCAGGATGGCCAAGGTGTCTTAAAATTGTTGCGGCCTCTGCTCAACTGACTATGGGACAGCCCCTGACCATCACTACCTCCCATGCCATCGAGGAAGTCCTGCATAGCCCGCCTCATAAGTGGATTTCCAATGCCCAGCTGACCCACTACCAGTCTTTATTACTAGATCAGCCCCGAGTTGTGTTTGCTTCTAGCTCAGCCCTCAACCAAGCCACACTGCTGCCTGATCTGGACCTGGAGGCCGAACCGCAAGACTGCACTGAGGTGCTTAGCCAACAGCACGGCCTTCACTGAGATCTTAGGGACGTTCCCTTGCAGGACCCTGATCTCACTCTGTTCACTGACGGGAGCAGTTTTATCAGGGACGACACCAGATACACAGGGGCAGTGGTGGTAGCCGGAGATCGAGTCCTCTGGTCACGAGCCCTACCATCTGGAACATCAGAGCAACAGGCTGCCCTCAGCCAAGGTGCCAGGCGGTGCGGGCTGCTCCCTGGCTGGTCTGCTGTGTGGCCTCAGCAGCCTTCTCAACGCCAGCGGGGGCTCGTGGCGGGAGCTGGAGCACGTCTACAGCCAGCACAGCTGCATCTGTGACGGGTTGAGCCACACAGCCCGTGCTCCGGACAGACCTCACCACAGCGCTGGCATTGCGAACGTGGACCCCATCGCCGGCCTCGCCGCTCCACGCTGCCCAATCAACCTTGACACTACATTAGCGGTGCTGTACAAGGAGATGTTGCTTACAGGTGGGACTGCGACAACTGGACATGTCGCTGCTGTGCCAGCTGTGAGGTCTGTATGAGTCAATCCAGGACTATAAGCACCTGTGCCAAGACCTGAGCCTGTGCCAGGATCTGTCCTTGTCCCTGCACTCTGACAGCTCCTACCCACCAGATCCGGCCTCTCAGATGACGAGGAGCCTCCTGACACGAGCCTGTCCCCTGAATTGCCAGCTCTCACCGTGCCCCAGACGCACAATGCCCGTCACCAGTGGCTATGAGATGCCTTCCACATCATCGGGCTGAAACAATGGAAGCCCGAGGCAATAACCTAGCTCACCGAGCAGCTAAGGAAGCTGCCCTCAGCCTCCTGGAGATCAGTTCTATCCAGCTCCCAGAGCCAACCCTTCCCGAAGAGCCCACCTAGAAGAGAAGAAAGGATGACCCTATACTTCGGGAGGACTCCGCATTCTCCCTCAAAAATTGGGAGAGAAGCTCGTCCGCCAGATCCACCAGACCACCCATCTGGGAGCAACAAAAATCCAGGAACTTCTGTCTCCAAGGTACTATATACCCCAACTATCCCGGCTTGATGAACAAATAACACATACCTGCCAAGCCTGCCAAGCCACTAATGCAAGCAGCTCTGGTAAGGCCCACCAAGGTAAGAGAGAAAGACGTACTATGTCTGCAGTACATTGAGAACTGGACTTCACTGAAATTAAGCACGGCAGATATGGATATAAGTACCTTTTAGTTTTCATAGACACATTCTCTGGTTGGACTCAGGCATTTCCCACTAAGAGAGAAACAGCACAAGTAGTTTGAAAAAACTCCTGGAAGAACTCATACCTATGTTTGGGGTTCTGTTGATGCTAGGATCAGACAATGGCCCTGCCTTTATGGCCATAGTCTCTCAGGGTGTAACATCTGTTCTGGGGATTAATTGGAAACTACATTGTGCCTATCACCCCCAGAGTTCAGGACAGGTAGAGAGGATGAACCGGACCCTTGAGGAGACCTTAACCAAATTGACCCTAGAAACTGGCGGTGACTAGACGGTCCTGCTTCCCTTTGCCTTAATGCGTGTGTGTAATTCTCCCTACCCCCAAGGCCTTACTCCCTATGAAATTGTTTTCGGGAGGCCACACCCCTCTGCCCTAAACCAATGGATGACATACTTGCTGAAATATCTAATCATGACCTGCTTGAGTCCCTCCAGGCCCTGCAGAAAACTCAAGATCTGCTTTTCCCCTTGTCGAGATGCCTCCACGATCTCACTCCTGTAAAGCCACATCAGTTTTAGCCAGGGGTCTAGTCTGGGTCCTGAGACACCAAAAGGAGACTCTGGAGCACCACTGGACCTTCAATGGAGGGTGCAACAACATAGTGGCCCTGAGGCGACTCCAAGAAACCTCGGCCCTTCCGAGGTGACTTCACCAGTTTTTCACCTTGATTCATGTGACCTTGTTGGGGGTTCTATAGGCTCACAGCTTAAGAAAGACCCATACCCGGTTCGTGCACACGAACTCTCAAATACTGGGGGATGTATACATGCTGATGGGTGGGAGTGGGCTACTAACTGCCTCATGCAACAACTGGCTAAGAAACAATTTTACGTCTGTCCCGGGGCTAATGTCTAAGGATCATGTGATTATTTCTGTTATACATGGGGCTGTGAAACCAATGCACCCTGGATCAGGGAAAATAGGGGACCTCATTAGGATCAGTTGAGTCTCTATCCTCTTGGTCCCCCTAGCTGACCACCCTAATGTCCACCCTTCTAGGCCCCCTACTCCTTCTCCTCCTCTTATTAACTATCGGAACTTGCTTAATTAACAAACTAATAACTTTTATAAGAGAAAGAATAAGTGCTGTACAAATTATGGTCCTCAGACCACAGTACCAGCAGGTAGAAACTAGAGAAATAGCCACACCTTAAGGGTCCCAAGACTGGGCCCCAGAACATTCTCACAAAAGAAAAAGGAGGGAATGTTAGGGAAAAATTTGTTGTAAGGAAAAAGATCTTTTTACAACTTTCCTCTAGTTACCCCCCCCCCCCCGAGCACTCAACCCATACATTCCTGACTGTTGAACGAAAATGGGAAGGGCCACTTCCCTAACCACTAGAACTAGTTTTGGAAACAACAGGACAATATAGAACCAACCCCCCTTCAGAGTTCAAGGAACTTACCCAAAAAGGCTGGTTTCGGGAATAAGAAGAAGGAACTTACCCAAAAAGGCTGGTTTCGGGAATAACAAGAAGGAACTTACCCAAAAAGGCTAGTTTCAGAAATACCAGGAAGTAAATGCACCCGAAATATCTGCCCTAGCCCCGAGCTAATACAAACCAAAAAAAAAAAAAAAAATTACCCCACGCGGAACCTTCCCCAACCCCACCTCCCCCAAGAATGTAAGACCCTGCCTTTATATACTCTGTACTTTTCTTGTTTGGAGCCCATTCCCTCTACTCTGAGAAGAGTATGGATTGAGCCCCAGTGCACTGGAATAAAAACCTCTTGCTGTTGCATCAAGCTGCAGACTTCGTGACTGATTGGGGTTACGCTGTCACCTGTGACTTGAGGAGGGGTCTCCCCTGTTGGGGGTCCTTTCAATAACCCAATGAAAAAATTGACAAAGGATATGAGTGGGCACTTCATCCAAAAGTCATCTAGGCAGTTAAAAGACATGAGGAAACGTTCACAACCATTAGCCATTAGAGAAATCCAAACTCAAATTATAATGCGATACCATTTCAGCCAAACAAGGCTGGCGTTAATCCCCAAAATATAATACAATAAATATTGGTGAGGTTGTTGAGAGATCAGGTCTCTTCTACACTTCTAGTAGGAAAGTAAGATAATACAACCACTTTAGAAATCAATCTGGTGCTTTCTTAAAAAGCTGGAAATCAAAATACCATAGTAATAGAAACCATAGAAATACAAATACCCCACAATCTTTCTTCTTGGAATATATCCCAGAGAAATAAGGGCTATCACACAATGGATACACATACACCAATGTTCACTGCAGCACTGTTACCAATAGCATAAAGATGGAATCAACCTAGGTGCCCATCAACAGATAAATGTATAAATGTACTGTGTATTCATGTAATGGAATACCATACAATGATAAAGAACAACAATGATCTTTGGAAACATCTGTTAACATAGAGTCATCCTGAAGACACTATGCTGAGTGAAATTAGTCAGTCACAGAAGGACAAATATTATGTGAGACAACTATTACAAGGACTCAAGAAATGTTTAAGCACAGAAGAAAATAACGTTTGTTGGTTTCAGAAGAGGGGAAGGAGATGAGTATTCACAGAATTGATAGTAGATAGGATTTGGCTTAAGTAAAGGAAGTGATAGCACCCAACAGAATGGAGATTAACACTGCTGAACTACACCAAAACCTAAAAGGTTTCCTAACTGCAGCCTGATATCGAGAAGGTCAGAATAGCAGGGGCAACAGTATGGGGACCACGGTTTCAAGGGACATACAGGTCACTTGGCATAACGAAGCTTTTTCTTTCTTTCTTTTTTTTTTAAGAAAATATTCTGTATCACAATTTGGTGAGTGGCATCTGAGACCTTCAAAGCTAGCACCTGAAAAAGAGAACAAAGAAAATCAAAGTCATGAGTAATACACAAGCCCATGAGACAGAAGGTGCCAAATGATCGAAGACTGCTTTAACAGGAGATCAGAAGAAATAGACAATGACTGGCCACCAACAATGACTGTCCTGACAGGGCACAGAGTTCCTGACATAGTGGAAGAAAAACGGAGGTGTAGGTCTAGAACCATATTAAAAGATCAGACTTGGTCTGACATCCTAGAGGGCCCCCTGATGACATGGACCCTAGGATCCCTCCTAGCCCAGAGCTGAAACTAGTAGGGAAGCAAACTGTCCAGACAAAGACTGCACTGGAGTATAAGACACAGAGTGATACTGGTGAAGCGTGTGTTTTCGGCTTAAATACGTGAAGCTGTTGGAGCAGCTCCTTTCTAGAGGTGGGATAGAAGGGAGGAGAAGAGGGGACAAGAGTTAGAAGAATGAAGACAAGAAGTATGGGTGAGGAGGAGGAGTGTGCTGTGTCAGGATGGGGAAGGCAGCTAGAACTGCACCGGGTGTGTTTGCAGGGATTTCTATGGCAAATTGTCTTGAATTGTAAACTTTCACTTAAAGCACAACAAAATATTTAAAAAAATTATTAAGTACTGTGTCACTTCATATCGTTTCCTCTCCCCACTACGGATAGGGTGACCAGCCATTGCAGTTTGCCCAAGACTGTGGTGTTTCCAAGAACTAAAACATATAAGTGCTAAAACCAGAAAAGTTCTGGATATACTTGACTTGGTCACCCTACCCACAGTGGCAGCCACCTCCTACATTGCTATTAACAAGGTAGATCAAAGTGGAAAGAGAATTGAGCAGAAAACAGGGAGCGTGGTAACAATAACAAAACAGGTACAAAAGTAAATACCTGAGAAATGACATCATTATGACAGAGGCCCTAGAGTGAATCTAGGCTGCAGCATGTCTTTGTAGTGACATTTTCCTTTCATTTCCTTGAGGTTATAGCATGCCACCGGGAATGGAGAGTAACCTGATATCAGATGCACAGATTACTGCCTCATCATACTGCACCAATATGTTTGCCACCTGATCTCCTACACAAGCCTGACTTCACTTTCAGGGGAGAAAGAACACCTTGAGACACAGGTAAATAATCCAAAAGACTGGCTACAAGGAGACTCCCGGAAGACAATGAATGTCACAGAAATTACCATGCAGGGGGCAAAATTTGTCCTCACCAGCATCTGCTAAGGGAGTTTCTCATCCTCAGCAGTCAAGATGGCTATCACTAGACTGGTTCTTCAGAATGACAAAGTAAGGGTTTTTTAGGGAAATCAAGACTCTTTCACACCTGTAGTGCACTCTTTAGATCCACCACTGCTGTCCCACTGTCTTAGAATTTACCCCTAGAGCTGGGTGTGCCACATTGCCCTGAGGTTGGAAATTCTGAGCTGCCAGTCCCAGTAGCACTATTGAGGGGAACCACTGTAGCTTCTTCTGGTCCCTGTGCTCTCCCTCTCTGTCCTTGCTCCTTGTCCATCACCTGGCCCTAAGATCACCCTGGGGGGACTTAGGGCTTGGTAGGCGGATCAGTAAGTGCTATTTCAGTTAGCATGCCTGGGGGGCTGTTTCTGTGTGGGAGAGACACCTCCATGATTTGAGCATTTCAGATGAGGCTTCACACATTTAAACCAAAACTCTCATTTGTTTATTACCCTATTCAGGCTTGGAGGGGTGTTGCAGCACCTAAGGGATGGAAAATGCAATGCAGTTAAGTCCTTCTAGCAAAACAAAAGAAACAGACCTGTTGTCTGTTTAAAAAGAAGGGAAGAAAAAACAGAGGGAGGGAGGGAAGGAGGAAGGCAGGCAGGAGAAAAACACTGCCCCAGGGAGCCCATTGGCGCAGAGGCACAGACCAGGGAAGTGGTTCCCCAGCCAAGGGGCACTTCACAGCCAAGCAAGAGGGAGTGGGAATGGTACAAGAAACCAGGTGTTTAAGAGAAAAGAAAGGAAGGAGGAGCAAGAGAGACACAGAAAGAAGAAACCAAAACTAGCTGGGAAAAGCAGCAATAGCATCAAACTAATGACACTAAAGGAGCAGACTAATGTGGGCAGAGAGAATCCAAGTCATATTCAGAATCCAGCTTGAATTTCTGGTAGTTCCTTATCAATATGCAACCACTTTTGAATTATCTTCAGCAAAATATTACTTGCATGTGATATTAATGATATTTTATAATATCTTCCTCATTCTGCTGGATCACCTTTCTTTGGAATGGGAAAAAAATATGCATTTCTTCTAGTAGGTTGGCCAGGTAGCTGTCTTCTAAATTTCTTGGCATAGAAGAGTGAGTGTTTCTAGCACTGTACATTGTTGAAATCTCTTAATAGTATTTTGTAAAATTCGTGGATCCTTGCTTTTGATAACGCCTTCTGTGCAGCTTGGATTTCTTCCTTTAGTAAGATTAGTTCTTGAGCATATTCTACATCTTGAAATAGTTAGACACCAACTGTAATTCTCTACCTTAAGACACTAAAAAAAAGATCAGACTAAACCTAAGCAAACAGAAATAAAGACATAAAGATTAATGATGAAAATAATGAGATAAAGAAAAACAATAGAGAAAATCAGCTGAGTAAAAAAGTTGGTTCTTGAAAATATCCAAAAAGTTGACAATTCTTTGTCTGTATTGACCACAAAAGAAAGAGAAGAGTCTCAAAGTACTGAAATCAGAAATAAAAAAGGAATATTACTACTGATATTATGCCATATAGAAATTAAAAATATATATATATGGGAATATTATTGATAAATGTTCATCAAAAATTTAGATACCTTAGATGAAATGGGAAGTTTTATATAAAGACACAAACTATTGAAACTCATTCAAGAAATGAAGATATCTGTCAGAAGTAAACAGAATAATAATAATAATAAATACCTACAAAGAATAGCTGAATTCCAGAAAGCTTTCGTTGTGAATTCTACCAAATATTTAGAGAACAGTCAGCATTAATTTTTCATAAACTCTTTAAAAAATAGAACAGAGAATGTTTCCTAGCTAATTTTACGAAGCCAACATTACCTCTATATCAAAACAAGACAAAAACACAAGAAAACTACAGACCAATAACTATTACAAATGTGAATACCAAAATCCTGAACAAAATGCTATCAGCATAAATCCAGCAACATAAAAGATAATTACACAGCACAAGTGGATGAATTAAGAGAAAATCTGAAAACGGGTTAACATAATATACCATATCATTAGAATTTTTTAATCATATGATCATCTCAATAGTTGAAGAAATATTTTTCTTTTGACAAAATCTGAATTTCTTTCATGATAAAAAAAAAAAAAACACCAAATGCATTAGGAATAAGAGCTAAACAACGCAACATTATAAAAAATAGTTCTAGGAAATGACCAGAGCTTATATCATACTTAAAGGTAAAACACTGTACACTTTCTCCCTAAGATCAGGAACAAGATGAGGATGTCTTCTTTGATCTCACAATTTATATACAACATTGTACTAGAGATTCTAGTCAAGGCAATTAGTCAATCAAAAAAAAATCTATAAAATCTATTTGAATTGGAAAGAAAAACTCTTCTTCTATACTAAGATTTCCAATTAAGTTCGTGAACTCACTCTAGAAAAAGTGTTATGTGTCTCATTACTGAATATGATTATGGTCACCTTCAAAGTATTCTGCGCCAATGTTACTACCTGGTCCACCCTCCAAAGAAATTTTGGAACTCTTTTTCCGGAACGGCCATCACTGTATTACCCTTGAAGTCCTGAATGTCATCAAAATGTTTTCTTTTCACTGTTTCCTTTCTCTTTGGGTAAAGAAAAAAGTTGCTGGGGGCTAGATCAAGTGATTAGGAATGGTGTTCTAATACAGTTTATTTGTTTACTGGCTAAAAACTCCCTCACAGACAACTATATAATTAAGTTTGAAAATTTGCCACTGTACCAACATGCACAATGGCCTTTCCAGAAAGAGTTCCAAAATAGCTTTGGGGGGTGGATTAGTAGCTGGCATCGGTGCCTAGCTTCCCAAGGTAACCACAGTGAGATTCAGCAATAGAGTATGAAGTACTTAGAACAATTAAGTTCATGGACTTAATTGTCAGACCTTGTATAGTAATCCTAAGGAGTACATTAAAAACTATAGGAAGTAATAAACATTGTCTTAGGCTGGGTTCTGCACAAAAAGAAAACCAGGGAAGCAAAAGTACAGAAAAAAAGTAAGAAAGATTTATCTCAAGCAAATGTCTCATGCAGTTGTAAAGGCTGGAAAGTCCCAAGTCTATGGGAAAGTCCCAACCTATGGAATGGGGGAAAATATGCACAAGTCATATATCTGGTAAAATATGTCCTTTAGAATATATAAGAGAACACTTATGACTCAACTTTAAAAAGTAAAAAGCCCAATCAAAATGTCAGCATATTAACATACAGTTATCCAATGAAGATACACACATAGTTAACAAGCTAACAGCACAAACTGGATTTCTGGTCACATAGCAATTAAGAGCTTGGCTGCTCTAACCAAATGGTCAGCAGTTTGAATCTACCAGTTCTTCCTTGGCAACCTTACAAGGCAATCATACTCTGTCTTACAGGTTCCCTATGAGTTAGAATCTACTCAACAGCAACAGATGGAACAAGCACATGAAATGATGGATGATCTTCTTAGTTATCAGGGAAATGCAAATGAAAACCACAATGAGATCATACTTCATACCTTTTAGGATAGTTTGGAAAAAAGTCACATCATGACAATTGGTGACAATGTGGAGAAAGTAACCCTCGTATATTCTAACGGTGGGAATGTAAAATGTAGTCACTTTGGAAAACAACCTGGAATTTCCTTCCATGATTAAATATGGAGTTACACGAAACATCAAGTTTAACATAATAACTTGACAATTCCATTTCTAGGTATTTACTTACAAAAAAAAAATACATTTCCACTGAGTCAATTTAAGGAATAATAAAACATATCCACACAAAATCTTAGACATGACTGTTTATTCTATCAGTTACAATAGTTAAAAGGTAGAAACAACTCAAAGGTCCGTAAACTGATAAGTGGATGAACAAAATGTGATACAGTCATACAGTGCAGTATGATTTGTAATGCTAGACAATGAATGAACCTTGAAAACTTTATGCTGAGTGAAAGAAATCAGTCATAGAAGACCACATATTATATAACTCCTTTCATGAGAAATGCTTACAACAGGAAAAAGACAGCAAGACAGGAAACAGATTAGTGATTGCTTGGTCTGGAGTTGTATATTGCAGCAGAAGCAAGGTGGTGACTGCTAAAAGACAAGGTGTTTCTTTTTTAGGAGTTTAAAATTGTTCCACCAAATGTGGTGATGGTTGCATATACTTGTGAATATACTAAAAACTGTTGAATTGTGTGCTTTTAATGGGTCAATTGTATGTTACATGAATTATATCTAAATAAAGTTTCTAAAAGTAATTATTCTTTAAAACTTAAAAAGTATGAGGGTTTGTCTCCTGTTACTTAAGTAATAGAATATAAGAACTGTTAGAACTGGAGTGAAATTTTTAATTCTGTTTGTGAAGACTGAATTATTTGTTTTAAAAAGATTATTATTTGATTATAGGTTTGATAGAATGCTCTCAAATTATTAAATTGCTGTATTTAAGATTGCATTTCTGCTGTTAGATCTTTGTATATTTGAAGCTGCCTAAAGTTTAACAAATAAGTATTTTTTCACAGTGAAAGAGTATGTATATATAGTATGATCATAAGTGTATAAAAGGGAAAGTTTATGAACAACGACTAAAAAGTAGCAGGCAAAAAAATCTGTATTAGAAAACAAAAACACAAGCAAACAACCAACAAAAATATTTTTTTTTTACTGTTACATGCACAAACACATGCTTGTGTACAAGTATATTGCATATCACACACATGCACACCTGCACAGTAATATGAAACTTGCATAGGTTAATGCTCATGTGTTTCAGGAAATAAGGAGTATGAAAACTTCAACCTTCTGCTGTTGAGGTCAATAAAGAAAAGTAAATATATAAATAATCATCCTTTTTCTACAGCAAGCTGTCTACCAGTTTATATTTCTCAAGGAAAAAAAAAGTAACATCAAACTTTCCACCTAGTTCTGCCTGCTATAACACCAAACAACTTCTCTCCTCTTTAACTGTCTTGTACACTTTTATATAAACACACTGTCATATCTTTCTCCTGTGAAGTGGCTACTAAGTTCAAACTTTTAACCTTTCAAGTTAGCAGCCCAACACTTTAGCCACTGCATAACCTGGGCTCCTTTTCCTTTACATAGAAAGGAAACAAATCAAACAAATTTGATCAAACAAATCAGATGATACTTAGAGGATTTTTCAAACAGATATGAGATCTACTTGTCAACCAGCCGGATTTGCAAGAATGGGAAAGTAGAGCTGTAGAGCTAGCTCAAATAACTGGACAAAATACTGAAAAAAAAAAAAGCTAAGCCCATTCCCATCAAGTCAATTCTAACTCACAGTAACCATTTGAGACATAGCAGAGGTGTTTCATATGGTTCCTAAAATGCGCCTGGTGGATTCAAACTTTCAGCCTTTTGGTTAGCAGCCATAGCTCTTAACCATTATGCCACCAGTTATTTTCAAGCAGCCTCCAAATTGATTCTGAATAATCATGACTATTTCATTTTTAAACATTTGAGCAGTTTATATTTTTATATAAATCTTATTGTCAGGTTTTCTCAAGAATACCATGTTCCTGTTAATATTAAGACATGTTATAGACAAGCAACTAGATATCCAGATTGTTCGCTGTAAAACAGTAAGTCAAGGTCTCTACCAGGCTTTCCTGTTACTGCTCTGTCCCTGATACTAGATCAGAAGCTGTTATAGCTAGCAGTCCACTCAGGCAGAGTGTTCTAAGACTTTACTAAACAGCAATTTCCTGGGATAATTCCATAAATTGCACCAGTCTTAAATGCTAAGGACATGACAATAAAGCAGAAATATGTCTTGTATTGAGCTCAAGGAACTCCTGAAATTCACCTCCAGTTAAACCACTTTCAGTCTCCGGGTGGTACAAACAGTTAAATGCTCAAGAGCTAGCCAAAAGTTTCATGCTTCAAAGTCAGCCAGTAGTAGTGAAGTAGAAAGTTCTGGCGAAATGTTTCCATAAAGATTATAGCCATGAAAACCCTATGGGGTAGCTCTACTATACGTACACGTGGAGTTGCTATGAGTCACAATTGACTTGACAGCAACAAACAACAATAAACCTCTTTCAGATACTTGATTGTATAGATATCTTTAAACAAATAACTTGTATTAAAATCTCTTCACGAGAGGGAAATAGAGTACCCTTTTCTTTAAAATGTATGGCTTAATAAGATGGTTTGTTGGTAAATTCTGGACATTTAAGAAGAACTTTCACTGTCTACATATCTTTAGTTTAGAATTAGGTTGAGTTTCTTATTTGTACCTTTTTGTTATGCATTTGTTACTGTACATTCTTGAAATTTGATAATGTGTTAATTTAGAAATGGTAGGAATAATGTAGATAACAAATGCTTATTCAATGGAACTATGAGAGTCAAATGTGAATCTATGAAGAATATTTTATTCAAACTCCAGTTTGACATGTCATAGAATTCTTCTTTTTAGGAATGCAATCATTTCACTAAACTACTTTTCTGTCTCTTACAGTAGTATAAGAAGAATATGGGTGATAGATACTTGATTTATTTCAAACTGAGTTCAGTGTGTTTTAAAAATTTAGAGAAACATATTTAAATTAGGGGTGTGTGTGTATGTGTGTGTTTGTTGTTGTTATGTGTCACTGAGTCTACTGCGACTCAAAGTGATCTATAAAACAGATCAGAACTGCCCCATAGAGCTTCCAAAGAGCAGCTGGTGGATTTGAGTTGCATACTTTTTGGTTGGCAGACCACTATGCCATAGGACTCCACAGTTCAAATTCCAAGATATCAACAACTTTCTTACATTTCATTTACATAGAAACTGAGACTTGAAGACAATAGTTCTAAGTGACAAAAGTAGGTAGTGGCAGAGAGAGAACTATATTCCATCCAGAGTTCTTACTTCCAAATCTCCCTGCCTCAATGATAAATAAGAAGAGTTAGGTATATACATAGACATACAGCAGTCTTTAGAACAAAGAGTCAAAAATGAATACTGGGTTCTCCTTCTGTTGTGTCCTCACCTACTTTTATCTGCATCTTCCTTTTTCAGTGGTCTTTTAAGTCTAAGGTTCACTTTCAATATTTAATCTGCTACCATGGAAGTCATTGCTATTTTCACGTGAGGCCACTTCATATCACATTGGCCACATAATTCTATTTACGTCAAGCTTTTCATGTCATGCCACCTTACATTACACCTGTTCACTAAGATCACTTCTATCACAGTTCGCACCCTGATTTATGCCCATAAGAAACTTTTCATTATATTTTGGTCCAAAGAACTTGGTACGAGACTGGAAAGAGGTGGAAGAATTTTAAACTATTTCACCTTATTATCTCTCTCTCTCTCCCTCTGTTGTATACATTCCATGATAGTGTAAGACATTTATAAGAACACTTAATCATAAGTCAGTCATGAGTGAAAACAGGGTACACGACAGTCTCAAGATCAAAGTAAATGGTTAAGTTGGGAAATTATCACAGTATACTGTGGTGATAGCTCTGGGTTGATTTTCTCCATCCTTCAATTAGATGGATTGACACAGTGGCTGAAACAGTGGGCTCAAATACAGCAATGACTGTGAGGATGTTGCAGCCTGGGCCATGTTTTGTTCTGCATACGTTAAGTCCCTGTGAATTCCAACTAACTGAACACTACCTATGAACATAACAGCAAACCTTCTGGGTTGAGAGATACTTCCTTATTCAATACTTCCTCAGAAAAATATTAAATGCACAAACACATACACAGAGAGAGGGAGAGAGAGAGAGATAACACATTACAACAATTTCAAGTCAGTTTTTGTTTTCCTTTCCCTCACTTCAAAGTGGGAGAAACCCTGGTGGCATAGTGGGTTAAAGGCTAGTCTGTTAACCAAAAAGCTTGGCAGTTCAAATCTAGCAGGCACTCCTTGTAAACTCTGGGGTAGTTCTACTCTGATCTCTAGGGTCACTACGAGTCAGACTCGGCTTGATGGCAGAGGGTTTGGTGTTTTGTTTTCACTTCAAGGTAGCTTGTAAAGCGGCGAATCAACCTTTGATCAAAAAGAAAGAAAAAGCATAAAGTGCAACCAATATATGGTCACTCTGCATTGCCAAGTCCAATCCATTCCTGTCCAAAGAGTGGATCTTTGTTATAATTTATGAGTAAGGGCAGCATGAGGGCTGGGGGCCATGCTCTCAGGGGAACCCCGAAACCTCTGGACTATCAATTGAGGTCTTTTATTGGAGATCTCGGGATGGTTCTATGCATCTATAGGACATCATCCTGCTGACCTCTGGCTGGAGGAAGGAGAGTGGGTGGAGAGGAGGGGAAAGACGACTGTTGGGAGGATCAGACATGTATGGAGCAGAGAGGAAGAGTGTGCTGCCACCGGACAGGGAGAGCAGTGGAAGCTGCATATAGGTGGGCATGTAAATTTATAGGAGAATGTACATTTTCACTCAGTCATGTTAAATAAAAAAGAAAAAAAAAAGAAAGAAAAAGCAAACATGTTAAAGGCTGTTTTCAACTCTTGTTTATTCAAATGTAAATACAGATTGAGAATCCCTGTGTTACTAATATTTGTAATAGCTGATACCTTAATTCATATTGTCTGGCGACAAAGTTATAATTTAGACACTGAGATCATGAAACGTTCCTTTTTTTTATTCTCTCTAGAACCTAAAGTTATCTCCAGAGGTAAAATTTTTCCAATTTCACAGGTATATTTATGTATGCAGTTTCTGATATTTAAAATAGTGCTTCTCAAGAATGATTGTTTTCTTGTCATTTTGATGGTATTTATATATACTGATAATAGCTTGATTTATTTATATCAATTTCAATTGGCACCTAATATTTAAACTTTTCTTTTTTTCTGCTTCTAGATTCTATGATCTTAGTTTTAACAGTTAAAGGTGTACTAATGTAGATACTCAGGGACCTTCGAGAGACTTGATGGAGCACTCTAATAACTTGACAACAGAAACACTTAAGCCCTAATTTATTCATTTTTACGAGTTGAATTTGCACCACTGCTATGTTAAAACAGTTAGTTGCAGTTTGAATAAATTTATACAATTGATTTTGCTTCCTTCAATCGGAATGACTTTTTTCCTCACCTTTTTTTACTTTCCCTGCACCCTGAAGTAGCAAAAATATTGAAGAAAATACAGAGGAAGAATACTACAAGGGACTCAACGACGCTTGGCTGGCTGATCTTTTCATAAACGATTAAGAAAGATTAGATTTTAAAGCAAATTTTCTTAATAAGAATTAATGTTTGGATTTATCCATTTGTGTGTTTTTTATTCTCCCTATCCTATTCTCAGTACTTAAAATTCTTTGGGTGAACCACTTAAGTATGCTCCCATACTAACCTTCTGAGTTCTACTTATGTGTCCAGAATAAATGAAGAGGCTAGATCAAGTCTTTCTTTCAATTACTATGCTCATGAAAACATAAATGACACAAATATTTTATTTCAGAGCTGTTTTATATGATCTAATGATTTTATAAAATACACACAAATATACGATAAGGTTTTTCTACTCAGTTGGAGATTAGCATTATTTATGATTTTCCTTCAGCTTCTATTTTCCCTTTGACCTTTAGTAAGCCACAATATCAAATATATGTACTTTGTTTTATGCCTCAACACGATGAATCAATTGTTTTCCTATTTTTATTTTTGGATGTTAATGTTAAATAATATTTTATTGTTTTTTTTTGGTATAGAGTTACACAGTAGGTTAGTTTAAACAGTTTCAGTATGAGTTATTCAATAATATTGATTACATTCTTCACATGAATAAGCATGCTCGTTATTTCTGTTCAGGCTGTTTTGTTACTCTTGTTCATTACTTTGCCCTTTGTATTCTCATCCTAATTTTAATCACTAGCCATTTGGTCTCATACAGGTAATTTTTTAAAGGAACATGGTACTTATGGGTGATAATCATCAGTTAGGGAGCCAATCTCTCATTTAACTACAAGATGACTTTAGGGGTTGGTTTTGATTCAAGGGTTGAAGACTGTTTCAGGTTAATAGTATGGAGGATTCCTCTAGTCTTAACCAGTCAACTGAATCTACTTTCCTCTGAACTTCTGTAGGAATTTGGGATTATTTTGCCCATTCTCCTACCACTCAGTTAGGATCTGTCTATTTTGGCTTAGATTAAAACTGTTGATGGTGATAGCTGAGCATCATCTTGTTCTTTTGGTCTTAGGGTGGATGAAGCCATGGTTTATGTAGGCTATTAGCTTCCAGATTGGTCTCTTCTTTGAATCTTTGGTTCCCTTCTTCCTCTTCTGTTCTCAGTAAGTAGAAACCAACAGTTGTATCTTCGATAGTGACTCACATGCTTATAAGACCCAAGACACTACCCATTAAACTAGTATGTAAAGCCAGCCAAAGCCAAGTATGTTATACCAGTTGTCCAAGATAATCCAGAAGACTTTGATCCTAATCCTGTAAGCCCACATATGCACACATATACTTACAATATACCTACCTATACATATTTATGCCTACATACGTGCATATATACCCACACATGTAATTTATCTTTGCTATGTTTCAAAGTTAAATATGCCATAGCAATTTGCAACAGACCTTCTTTATCATTTGTATATTTTAGTGACATCACATATTTACCTTCATCAGGCTGTACGCTTCACCCTCATTTGGTATTACCTTTCCCATCACCAATAATAACAAGTGCCTGTAATCTAGAAAGTGAATCCCCTCCCCCAACCATAGTTACTAATTAGTATTAATTTCTGTATGTTTACATGTTCATACCATTTCTTAAGTGTGAGAACATTTTTCTTGTAATTGATTTATTTCATTCAACATAATGTCCTCCAGATTCATCCATGTTCCAAGCTATTTAAAGAACTCTTTTATTTTCCTTGCTGAGTAGTATTTCATTGTATGTATCAATCACATTTTATTTATCCATTTACATGTTGCTGGACACTTAACGTTGTTTCCATGGTTTTGCTATTGTGATTGATGCGGCAATGAACATAAGTATACATAGCTTGTTCCTGTCACTGTTCTTAGATTTCTAGGGAGTACATATAGGAATGGAATTCCTGAGTTTTTTCAGGAACCACTAGACTGCTTTCCACAATGGTTGTGCTATTTTGCATTCTCACCAGCAATGGATGCAGGTTCTAATTTCCCCACATCCCCTCTAATACTTGTTACTTTCTCTTTTTTTTTTTTTATTTTAGCCATCTTAGTGGAAGTAAAATTGCATCTCATTATGGTTTTGATTTGTATTTCTCTGATGGCTAATGATGTTGAGCATTCACATGTCTGTTGAATATTAGGATAGTCTCTTTGATGAAGTCTCTATTCATGCCCTTAGCAAGTTTTTGACTAGATTATGCCTTTTTGTTGTCAAATTGTAGAAGTTTACCACGTATTTTAATATTAAACCTTTATCAGTTATATCATCCTCCATTTGTTTTCCAGACTGTAGGCTATCTATTAATTTGATAAAGTGTTTGGATGAACATAAGTATTTAACTTTTATGAGATGCCAGTTATCTACTTTGGTTTTTGTTGTTCATACATTTATTGCTGTGTTTAATACTCTATCACCGAAAGAAAACAGATCTCAAAGCTATATTTGTTTCAAAGAATTTTATGGTTTTAGATTTAACATTTAGATCCTTGATCCATTTTGAATTAGTCTTCATGCACACACATTAAAATTCAGTTTTGTCAGTATCATTTTTGGAAAACATTGTTTCTTCTCCATTGAATGAATTTGTTTCCCTTGTCTATTTCCTTATTTCTAAATAAAAATTTGTCTGATCTGAGAAACTACATTTCACAGATATTTTCTTGAAGTACTTATTAGAATCTGACACACATTTTTATCATCAAGTAATACTTTAAAGTCAAGCATATAAATATCTTCTTCCATATTACAAACAGCATTTCCTTTTATTCCACATAAAGAATAGTCTGCAGCGTGCATTTTGGTTCATTTTGTAAGTGCATGCAGCAATTTGACAGTAAATGATATGTAGTGGGCCACATTAAGGGTATAAGAAAAGTAGATTATAAAGACATGGTTCACCAAAACAGAATTAAATAAATTCAGTTAAATTTTATTAAATCAAATGTATTTAAAGCAGCAGTTTGGAAATTGTAGGCTTTCCTTTGTTTAGGGAAACTAATTATTATGCTTCATGATGTAAAATGTTTCCAACTTAATGTAAAATAGAGATGGTTCTTCCAAATCTTTGATATATGCAGTAAACATTTATTACCATCTTTAATTAGGTCATTGGTGGGTAAGCAAGTCTTCTGTGATTTTAACATAATGTATTATGCTTTGTTGTAATTTCCTATAAGTTACTGTTAAAGTCAGAAACACTGGCGGAATAGTGTTTAAGAGCTAGGGCTGCTATCAAAAAGGTGGACAGTTCAAATACACCAGGTAGATTATTATCATCATTATTATTTTATTATGAAAACATAGTTTTAAATTTTATTAAATATGAAATGCATAGTAATTTTATTTATCTTGCTCTCTCACCAGACTGAGAATTTTTCATTAATAATAGAACATAATCTTTTCTTAGCTTGGACTTTCATCAGTTCATGTTGTCTATTTTAAATCATTAAGTTATGTATCTTCTAAAGCAACTGAGACTGTACCTTCATGAAAGCTCCTAAGTAAGGCTTCGTGATTATATCTGTTACCAAAAAAAAATCAGACTCCCATCTTCAAGACTTGCATCATAGAAATTTAGGATTTTGTGATGTAGCTGTCAAATTGGACAGCGATGTTTTCAAATCCAATAGCAATACTAATAGAATAGCTGTATATTCAAAAAATTTACTGACATATGTTTTGACCAAAAATGTATATATTAATATTTAAGGGTGTAAGATAGAGTACTTAATGGCTTTAAGAAAAAACTTAAAGTAATGTGTGGTAGTTACATATGAAGAAGAAAGTAAGTTTCCATATATAAAAAGAAAGTCATCATCTTCAGGGAAAGTTACTAAAGTAAAACTGACACTTCAATGTTATTTAGAATGCACAAAACAAAACAATATTTTAAAATAAATGGATAAGTGCTGCTTTCTTGATCAATTTAACAATTTAATAGGTATTTGAGACATAATATAGGGATGGCTCATTTGCTAATGCGTTAAGTAAGTGAAACACACACTGTCAAGAGAGATTATGTGACTGACATTTTCCTGCTCTAGGTAAACTCATGCAATGAGGCTTCCATCCCTTGGAGAAATATAATTAAAATGAAACGACACAGCTGAAGTGACACCTTTATTTTACAGATAAAATTAGGCCCAACAGAACAGACAAATTTCTAAAATTCAAAAGTAATAAGCACTTGTGTCATAGACACCTACAACACAGACCGGCAGAATCTGATGCCTCCAAAGTGCTTCTAGATTTATTCTTATGAAAGGATGCAGGTGAGCTAGGATGGCAGACTGGCCACACACATCTTGTGATCCTGCTAATGACAAATATTCAGAAAAATGACTCAGTGGACTGTATATTACAGTCTAGGCACTCTGAACACCAAAGGGAAAGCTGAGAGACCAGACAGTGCACCAGGAAAGGGAAAATAGGTCCATAGACTGGCCACAGTTGGCCTGGTGGGAATCCACACCCTGCAGGGACACCTGCTAGTGGCATCGTGGTGAACAGAGCAGGGTATTTGGAAAGCATCTTTCTCAGTGAGGAATCTGAGCTTTGGACCGTTACGCTTTCAGAATCACAGAGGACTCACGTTAGAGTGGCAGTCACTAAGTGCTTGAGAACTCATGGAGATCTAAAACTTTTCTTTAGGTTAAAAATATCTTGTGTTTCCCACCATTTTCCCCTAGCTTCTTTGCACTGTAGTGGATGACAAACTCTGACACTTTACCTAGGCCAGAAGTGGGAACTCTTACGTGAGCCCTGAACTATTCTCCCAGACTTGGAGAAGGAATAATCTTACAAATATGAGTGTGTGTGTGTGTGTGTGTGTGTGTGTGTGTGTGTGTGTGTGTGTGTGTGTGTGTGTGTGCAAAAAGTGTCTGCAGGCTCCCCTAAGCTAGGAATTCAGGGTAGAAACAATTTCTTTGCCTAGGTACAAACTACTGTGAGCTCTTTTGCTTTCTCAGTGTGTGCAACTAGCAACCTGTGCCCACACTAATGTCTCTTCCTCAGCTAGAATTCTGAGAAACACAAGGTGCTAAACATGAAGGGGTTGACTACCTGGATCCCAAGGTGAGAACATATGAGAAAAGTAAACTGACAACTGGGCCTGGGTGCCTAGTAACCAAGATGTCAGACTTTCTAAGGTTACAATGATTTAACCAACTCATGTGATCAGCCTATTTGGACATTTAAAAACAAAATAAAAACTCTATACGTATAAAACTTAGAATACAGTAAACAAACATAAATATATTTCAACAAATTTCTGATCACTCAGAGACAACAGCTAATATCAAACTAGTTAAAGAAGAAAACCACTATGGCTTCACAACACTCCTCAAAAAAGAATAATAATAATAATGAAAAAATTCAGACAAAAAATGACTTTTTGGAATTAATAGAGTAGAATACAAAAGACTAATGTTTAAACATCCTCAAGATATCAGGAAGGAGGACAGCCAAACTGCAGCAGAGATAAAGAAAAATTTGAAAGTCTGCAAGAAATATTTGAGAAACAACAATCTGAAATTCATCAGATTAACAACAAAAACACAGAATCGTACAATTCAGTGGAAAGGCAAAGGAGCAGAACTATAGCAATGGAATGAGAATTTGTGAGACAGAAGATAAAGCAACTGACACCAACACATTTGAGGAAAAATCAGATAAAAGAATTTAAAAAATGAAGAAATATGAAGAGTTATGTAGGACACTGAAAAAAGAAACAATTTACAAATGATTTGAGCTGAAGTACCAGAACAGGCAGGGAAAACAGAAAATACAGAGAACATAGTTGAAGATTTATTGACAGAAAATTTTCCTGATGTTGTGAAAGATGGGAAGATATCAACCCAAGATACACATCAGACTCCACACAAAGTAGATTGTGAAATAAAGGCAACAAGACCCAAATGAAATTTAAAGAGAGAGACAGAGAGTGAGTGAGTGAGTGAGTGAGAGAGCGAGAGAGTGAGAGAGCGAGAGAGAATACTGTGGAAAAACTGTATTCAAATAAATTTAAAGACTTAGAAGAAAAGGACAAATTTTTAGAGACACACTACCTAACTGACCAAATACATACAGAGGTCAGACAACTAAATAAACACATCACAAAAGAAGAGATTGAAAATGTGATTAAAAAACTCCCAACAACAACAACGAAAACTTGACCCTGATAGCTCCATTGGAGAATTCTACCAAACTTTCAGAGAAGAGTTAATGACAGTATTTGTAAAGGCATTTCAGAGCATAGAAAAGGATGAACACTCCCAAACTCCTTCTATGAAACCAGCATAACCCTGATAACCAAATCAGGTAAAGACACCACAAAGAGGGGAACTACCAACCAATATCTCTCATGAACTTAGATACAAAAATTTTCAACAAAATACTAGCCAATAGAATTCAACAACATATAAAAAAAATAATTCACTGTGAGCAGGTGGGATTCATACCAGGATTGCAGGGGTGGTTAAACATTAGAAAAACAATGTAATGAAACGTATAAGTAAAACAAAAGACAAGGACCACATGATTTCATCAGTTGATGCAGAAAAGGCATTTGACAAAGTCTAACAGCTTTTTATGTTAAAAATCCTAAGCAAAATAGAAATAAAGGGAAATTCCACAACAAAAGAAGAGGCACTGATGTAAAGTCAACTGTCAACATCATTCTAAACGGAGGGAGTCTGAAAGCATTTTCCTTGACACTGGGGACCAGGCAAGGATGTCTTCTGTCACCACTTCTGTTCAACATTGTGCTACATAGTTCTAGACAGAGCAACCAGGTTATAAAAATAAATAAAGGGCAATCAAGTTAGTGAGAAAGTAGTAATTATTTGTATTTACAGATGACATGATCCTATACACTAAAAATGCTAAAGAGTACACACAAAAAAATCTACTGGAACAAATAGGTCAACGAAGTATCAGAGTACATCACAAACATGCAAGAGTCAGTTGGATTTCTCTATAACAACAAAGAGAATGACAAAGAGCAAATCACTGAATCAATAACAGTTATAGTAGGGCCTATTTAGGAATAAATATAACCAGAATTATGAAAGACCAATACAAAGAAAACTAGAAGACACTATTGGTAGAAACCAAAAGAGACCTACGTAAGTGGAGAAACCTATCTTTCTCATGGATAGGGAGACTCAGTGTTGTGAAAATATCTATTCTACCCACAACATTGCTTACTGAAAATGAAGAGGATTTGAAACACTGTTGAAGATCAAAGACTATATCCTTCAGTATGAACTGCACCTCAACATCAAGAAAACAAGAATTCTCACAACGACCGGTAAACAACATCATGATAAAATTGTGAAAGGACTGAGGTTGTCAAAGATTTAATTTTATTTGATTCCACAATCAATGTCAAGGAATCAGCAGCCCAAAAATTAAAAAAAAAAAAAAAAAATTACACTGGGATCTCTTTAGAGTATTGAAAAGTAAAGATGTCATCTTGAAGACCAAGGTGTGTCTGACCCAAGCTATAGTATTTTCAATAGCTTGTGAAAGCTGGACAATGAATAAGGAAAAAAGAAGAAATGATGACTTTGAATTGTGGTGTTGGAGAATACTGAACGTACTATGGACTGTCTAGAGGACAAACATATCTTTTCTGGAAGAGTACACTTGGAAGTAAAGATGACAGGACTTGTCCTATATTCTTTGGACATTGCCAGTAGAGATTAGTCCCTGGAGAAGGACATCATGCTTGATAAAATAGAGGGTCAGTAAGAATAGAAAGACCCTCAAAAAGATCTATTGACAATGGCTGTAATTAATGAGCTCAAACATAACAATGATTGTGGGTGTGGCGCAAGACCATGCAAAGTTTTGTTCAATTGTACATAGGGTTGCTATAAGTTGGAACTGACTCACCAGCACCTAAAAGCATCAACAATACAACCCAAAGCAACCTATAGGTATACTGCAATCCTGACCCAAATAACAATGGCATATTTTACTGAGATGTAGAAACACATCACCAGCTTTGGATGGAAAGGGAAGAAGCCCTGGGTAACAAATACAATACTAACGAAGAAAACAAAGTGGGAAAACTCTTAGTACCCAACTTTAGAACCTATTACACTGTTAAAGTAATCAAAACAGCCTCATACTCATACAACAATGGACACATTGCCCTGTGGAACAGAATTGAGAATCCAGAAATAAATCATCCACCTATGTGCAGCTGATATTTGTCACAGGCCCAAACACCATAAACTGGGGAAAAGACGGTCTCTTTAACAAATGGTGTTGGAGCAACTGGTTATACATCTGCAAAAGCATAAAACAAGACCATATATTATGCCATGAACAAAAACTAATTCAAAATCTATCAAAGACCTAAATATCAAATCTAAAACTACAAAGATCATGAAAGAAAAAAGTAGAGAAAATTCTGGGAACCCTAATGCATGAATAAATAAATTACTAAATGCACAAATACCAGAAGGAAAACAGAAAACCGCAGATTTCTAAAAATCGAACATTTCTGGTCTTCCAAAGACTTCACCAAAAGAGTATAGAACAACCTACAGGATGGGGAGGGAAAAAACAAAAAACAAAAAAGCAGCTAACACAAATCTGCTCAGCATCTAAACTCTAGAATCTACAAAATACTGCAAAACCTCAACAACAAAAACACAAGTATTCATATTAAAAAATGGCCAAATGATACTAACAGACATTTTACCCATGAACACATTCAGGCAGGTAACATACGCTTGAGAAAATGTTATCATTAGCTATTAGAGAAATGCAAATTAAAACTATAAAGATATACTACCTCACTCAAACAAGGCTGGCATTAATCCAAACAACACAAAATAATAAATATTGGAGAGGCTGTGGAAAGACTGGAACACTTCTGCACTGCTGATGGATATGTAAAATGGTACAACTTTGCAAATGGATCTCACACTTCCTTAAAAAAACTGGAAACATACATGAAAGGGAGTGACACCATGTGCTAGAAGGGAGGTTAACACAAATGGACTACACCAAAAGCTAAGAGGTTTCCTAAATGTAATCTATCATTTTGAAGGACAGAGTAGCAAGAGCATTGGTGTAGGGGACCATGGTTTCAGGGGACAACTAGGTCAATTGGCATAACTATTTTTTTTTTCTTTTAGGAGATATTCTGCATCCTACTTTGGTGAGTGGCATCTGAGATCTGAAAAGCTAGCAAGTGGCCATCTCAGGAGCATCCAATGATCCTAATCCATCTGGAGCAGAGGAGAATGAAGGACACCAAAAACATTAGGAGACTAGTCCAGGAGATAGAAGGGGCCTATGAAAAGGAGAATTAATCAGCATGAGACCAGAAGAACTAGATGGTACCTGGCCAACACCAATGACTGCCATGACAGGGAACATAACAGAGTTTCTGACATAGCAGGAGAAAAATGAGTGTGCAGAATTAGAACTCTATTAATAGACCAAACTTGATGTTCTGACATAGTGGATGATTCACTGAGGACAGGGACCCTGGCCTCTCTGTTAGCCCAGAGCTGAAACCAGTGCTGAAATCAACTCTTCAGACAAAGATTGAGATTCTGTTACAAGATGGTGGAGTAAACAGATGTCTCCTCATCTCCCTCTGAGAACTAAGGCCTGGATGATACTTTTATGGAGCATTGAATACCTGAGAAGCCTTGGAACCTAACATATTTGACTGGGCAGCAGTATCGGACTAATCTTCTCCTCTCAGAAACAATCCAGCAACCATTTGACCTCTGCTTCTGCTGCTACACTGTAACGGAGAACTGCAGCTTCTGCAAATGGCCAGTAACAGTAACATACTTTCATTATAAGCAGGCAGGTGAAGTCTGCTGTTCCCCACTGCCTGTTCAGGCCAGTCTGTTGGACAGCTTTCAGCTACCAATTCAGCACCTGGACAGCACCCTGCATAGAAGTGCAGTTTACTTTTACTTTTACTTTTAAGGTTTACTTTTTTAAGGTTGAGAGGCTTGTATTTTCTCTCTGTAAATCTCTCATTGAAAAACCTCTTTTCTCTCACTCACATTTTAAGATTGGCTGACAGCCCCCAGTTTTTTCATAAACAGAGCAGCCGCTTTGCTACTCAATCACCAGTCTTCTACCCTTGAGAGTCCACCTGGGGTAAATCACTACAGTATTAGAGTCAGCTGGTGACCAACAATTCTCTGAGATCCATTATCAGAGAAATCAAATAACATCTAGATGGCATGCAGGCAACAGACCATAATTAATCATTTAAAGAAACAGTCTTCAAATGCTCCAGAAAATTCCCTAAAGATTCAAAAAACTTCCCAGATGAAGAAGCCTTTCTGAATCTAACAGAGATTGAATACAAAAAAGTTATATAAAACCCTCCTAGAGATTAAACAACATGCAATAGAACAAAATGAAACATTTGGTAAACTATTTGATATGCTAGAACATCAATGATCTGAAATACATCAGATTAATAACAGAATTCCAGAATTGGATAATTCTATCCAAAGCCAAAAGAGTAGGACTGAACGGATGGAAGTTAGAATCAGTGACCTAGACAACAAAGTAACTAACGCCAGCATTTATGAGGTAAAATCAGAGAAAAGAAATAAGAGAAATGAAGAAACATTAAGAAACATGTGGGACTCCATGAAAAGGAATAATTACAGTTAATTGGAGTTACTGAACAAGGGGGATTAATGACAACATAGAGAGTATTGCTGTAGAGATGCTGACAGAAAACTTTCCTGAGACTATGAACAAAGACAACATAGATATCCAAGATGTTTATCGAACACTGCAAGAGTTAGATTCAAGAAGAATAATGCCAAGGCATATTATAATTAAGCTTAATAATCTAAAACACAAAGAGATGCTCTGAAGACAGCAAGGTTCAAATCAAAACTAACATTCCGAGGGAAACCCTGTAGACTTTCATCTGACTTTTCTGCCGAAACAATGCTGGGCAGAAAACAATGGGCAGACACATTCAAAGCCCTGAATGAGAAAAACTTCCATCCCAGAATAATTTACCCCACTAAATTGTCTAGCAAATATAATGGTGAAATTAAGTCTTTTGAAAATAAAGAGAAATTTAGAGACTTCATAAAAACTAAACCCAAATTACATGAAATGTTGAAAGAAGCTCTTCCCTAAATATATGTTTTAGGAGATAATTTAAGACACTTCATCCAAATTTCTAATCAGTTAAAGAAGGCACAGAACTTCACCAAACCAAGCCCCAAACTACAATATTATAATAAGGCAATCCATGATCATATCATGACAACTATAATACCATCACATTAAAAGAGGGATATACTACAATAGTTACAGTTCTTTTTGATGCAGTGCCAGTTTCTGATTTCTAAAATAGTTAAAATTGACTTCAATAATTATACTTTAAGGGGTATTAGGTATGTAGCCATAGAACTGATTAACAATATGCCGTTTGAAATGTAAAATCACAATACAGGAGTCTCAATAAATATAAAATCAAAACTCATGTCATCCATAAAGGAGAATGTCCCAGAACAGATTAATAAGAACAACAGAGAAAACAACAGAGAACCAGCATGAAAATAAACATATTGCAATGACATCACTAAACGTATACCTATCAATAATCACCTTGAATTTAAATGGACTGAACGCTCCAGTAAAGAGACAGTGAGTGATATTGTGGATCAAAAGACATGCCCATCTATATGTTGCTTACAAGAAACACATCTTAGACTTAAAGATAAGAACAAGTTGAGAATTAAAGGTTGGAATAATATATATCAAGCTAACAATACATGAAAAAGAGCAAGTGTGGCAATATTAATCTCCGATAAAATAGATTTTAATGTAAAATCCACTATTGTGGATAAGGCTGGTCACTATTTCTTGCTGAAAGGTTCAATACTCAAGCAAGACTTAACAATATAAAATATTTATGCACCCAATACCAAAGCACCTAAGTACATTGAACAAATACTGACAACAATGAAAAATGAGATTGATCATTCCACAGTAGTAGTTGGGGACTTTAACACTCTCCTTTCAGTTAAGGATAGATCATCCAGAAAAAAGCTCAGTGAAGATACAGAAGATCTTATTACAACAATCAACCAACTTGACCTTATCAACATATACAGGTCTTTTCATCCATCAACAGATAAATACACCTTCTTCTCCAAAGCACATGGAACACTCTCCAGAATAGACCATATGCTGGGTCATGAAACAATTCTCCATAAAATCCAAAATATTGATTTATTGCAAAGTACCTTCTTGGACCACAGAGCTATAAAAGTTGAAATCAATAACAGAAAATTCATAGGTAAAAATTCCAACTTGTGGAAACTGAACAACACTTTATTCATAAAGCCCTGGGTTATAAAAGAAATTAAAGACACATTAAAGAAATTTATGGATTCAAATGAGAATGACAACACATCCTACCAGAATTTATGCAATACAGCAAAAGCAGTGCTCAGAGGTCAGTTTATCTCTATAAAGGCACACTTCTGGAAAGAAGAAAGAGCACAAATTAAAGAATTAACCTCACAGCTGGAACAAGTAGAAAGAGAGCAACAAAGAAACCCCTCAGGCACCAGAAGAAAACCAGATTATAAAGATTAGAGGAGAACTAAATGAATTAGAGAATAGAAAAACAATTGAAAAAATTAACAAAACCAAAAGCTGGCTCTTCGAAAAGATCAACAAATTGATAAACCATTGGCTAAACTTACAAAAGAAAAGCAACAGAAGATACAAATAACCCGATTAAGAAATGAGTTGGGAGATGTTACAACAGACCCATCTGAAATAAAATATATCATAACAGAATACTATGGAAAGCTATACTCTGACAGGTTTGAAAACCTGGGAGAAATGGAAAAATTTCTAGATTCATATGACTCACCAAGACTATCACAAGGAGAAATAGATCAACTTAATAAATCTATCACAAAGGAAGAGGTTGAGGTAGTCATCAAAACTCTACTAACCAAAAAAAGTCCTGGCCCAGATGACTTTACTGGAGAATTCTACCAAACTTTCAGAGAATTAACTCCAATACTAATGAGGCTATTTCATGCTATAGACAGAGATGAAATACTTCCAAGTTCACTCTATGAAGCCAGCATAACCCTGATACCAAAACCAGGGCAAAATCCCACAAAAAAGGAAAATTACAGACCAATATCACTCACGAATCTAGATACAAAAATCTTCAACAAAATTCTAGCCAATAGAATTCAACAGCCAACAGAATTCAGCAAAGTATCAGAATGCAAGATAAACATAACTAAATCAATAGGATTCCTTTATACCAACAATGAAATTATTAATGAAGAAACCACCAAATCAATTCCATTTCTATAGCCCCCAAGAAGATAAAATACCTAGGAATAAATCTAACTAGAGAAATAAGAGATCTTTACAGAGGAAACTACAAGACCTTGCTACAAGAAACTAGGAGAGACTTACATAGGTGGAGTAATCTGCCCTGTTCATGGATAGGAAGACTTAATATTGTGAAGATGTCTATTTTGCCCAAAGCACTCTACTTGTATAATGCAATCCCAATACAAATTCCAGTGATATTTTTTAATGAGATGGAGAAACAAATTATCAGCTTTATTTGGAAAGGGAAGAAACCCCGGATAAGTAAAGCATTACTGAAAAAGAAGAACATGCTGGGAGGCCTCTCACTACCTGACTTTAAAACCTATTACACTGCCACAGTAGTCAAAACAGCCCGGTATTGGTACAAAAAGAGACATATAGGCCAATGGAACAAAGTAGAGACCCCAGAGATGTCATCCTCTTCCTATGAACAGCTGATATTTGACAAAAGTCCTAAGATTTTGAACTGGGGTAAGAACAGTCTCTTTAACAAATGGTGCTGGCATAATTGGATATCCATGTGAAAAAAATTGAAACAAGACCCCTATCTCACACCTTATACAAAAATCAACTCAAATTGGATAAAAGACCTGAATATACATGCTAAAATGATACAGCTCATCCAAGATGAGATAGGGTCAACAATGGACGTTTTAATATGTAATATAGACAGACTTCAAAATCTGACAAACAAAACACATTCATCAGAAGAGAAAATAGATAAATGGGAATTAATAAGAATCAAACACTTCTGCTCATCCAAAGACTTCATCAAAAGAATGAGAAGACCACCTACAGAATGGAAAAAAATATTTGGCAACTCTATGTCAGACCAACGCCTGATCTCCGTAATCTATAAGGTTCTACAAAATATCAATAGGAAAAAGACAAATCATCCAATTAAGCGATGGGCAAAGGAGATGGACAGACACTTCTCTAAAGAGATCTGGGCAGCCAAAAATCACATGCAGACATGTTCACGATCATTACTTATTAAAGAGATTCAAATCAAAACGACAATGAGACACCACTTCACCCCAACAAGATTGGCCACAATCCAAAAACTGCAAAACAATAAATGTTGGAGAGGCTGTGAAGAGATTGAACTCTCCTTCATTGCTGCAATTACAGAATGGTGCAAACTCTTTGGAAAGCAATTTGGCGTTACCTTAAAATAATGGATATAGATATATCATTAGACCCAGTAATTCCTCTGCTTGGAATATATCCTACAAAATCAAGGCCATTCACACCAACTGCTATATGCACATGAATGTTCATTGCAGCACAGTCCACAATAGCAAAAAATTGGAATCGACCCAGATGCCCAACCCCAGAAGAATGGATGGGTAAACTTTGGTATATATATTCAATGGAGTACTGTACACTGATAAAGAACAACGATGATAGCAGGAAACATCTCTCAATTTGGTCTCAACTGGAGGACATTATGTTGAGTAACACTGGTCAGCGATAGAAGGGCAATTATTATATGAGACCCCTATGATAAAAACTTAAAAGCATACTTATACATAATGGAAAAGACTCTTTGATGGCTACAAGGGTGAGGAGAGTGGGAGGGCGGGAAGGCAAGGGACGAGGGTTTAGATTGGATAGTTGTTAGAAATTTGGTTGGGTGAAATTGGTGACAATACTCATTAGTAAGAAGATCAATATTAATCGGACTTCTATACAACTTGTGTATTCCTCCTCTCTTAACTCAGTACTGTAAGCACAGAGTATGTACACTTTCAATTTTTTTATTTAATAAATGACCCAGTGATCAAAAAAAAGGAGGAAGTTTATGAGTTATATATTAAAATAAAAAATATATTATGGATATGTGTCTGGCAACCAATAAAAGCATTTTCTGGAAAAAAAAAGTTTGAACTGGGCTGTAGGACAGAGTGATATTGGTGAAGAGTATGGTTCTTGGCTTAAATATATACGAGGTTATTTGAGCCTCTCATGTCCAGAGGTGAGATGAGGGTGTGGATGGGGACAGGAGTTGGTTGAACAGATTTGGGCAGTAAAGGATAGAAAGTAAAAGTGTACTGTCACAGGGCAGGGAGAATAGCAAGAGTTGTGTAGTGGTATAGGTGCAGGGTTTTATATGGCATATTGACTTGGATTGTTAGCTTTTACTCAAAGCACAGATAGAACATTAAAAAAGATTCTAAGACAGTATACAGATTTCTCCAAGAGATGAAGAAAACATAGACAAAACTAAGTAGCGTAGAGATAAATAAATGTAGGAAAAAAAATACAAGCACAAAATTACAGAATAGACTGCAAGAAAGCATATCAAAGTAGCAATTAGAAATTCAAAAGATTATCAATAAAATATCAGAACTAGAAACTCATTAGAAAGTCACAGGAGCAGAGCCGAGACAATGAAAGTCAGAATTAGTGGCATTGAAGATTGTATACCTTAGCAACAATTTGTCCAATAAAAGATCATTAAAATAGAGTGGAAAAAAGCATAAAAATTATGTGCAATGCTATCAAAAGGAGAAAATAGTGATCTGAGTTGTAGAACAGGTGGGGATACTGGAAAACATAAAGAAAACTATTGAAGTTTGCTGACATAAACTTTTCTAATGGCATGAGAGTTGAGACGATCTCTATCTACAAAACTTAGTGAAAGTCACATAGGATAAATCCCCCAAATAAATCACCAAGACATATCATAATCAAATTTACCAAAACCAGACAAAGAAGGAACCCTGAGAGTAGCTGTTACTGTTGTCATTAGGTGCTGTCGAGTTGGTTCCCACTCACAGCGGCTCTATAAATAAGAAAACTAAACACTGTCCATCCAGTGCCATGCCCATGATAATTTTTACACTTGAGCCAGCTGTTGCAGCCAGTGTCAGCCCGTCTCATTGAAGGTCTTCGTCTTTTATGGTGATCCTCTACTCCATCAAGCATTATGTTCTTCTCCTGATCACATGATCTAAGTATGTAATACATAGTATCACCATCTTTGCTTGTGAGAAAATAGGAATAAACAAAAAAGTAACCTACAAAAGAGAACTCAGGCAATATTAAGAAATAAAAGAACATGGGCCCTAGACTTGCTGCTAGCCCAGAGCTGAAACCAGTATTGGAGCCAACACTTCAGACAAAGAATGGGCTAGACTTGAGAACACAGAGTGATGCATGTGGTGTGTGTACTTCATGGTTTAACATATATATATGAGGCTGTCCTACTGGTTTCTTTTTAGAGGGGAAACGAGAGGGTGGAGAGAAGGGGACAAGTATTAGTTGAGTGGATACTGGAAGTAAAGAGTAGAAAAGAAGGGTGCACTATCACAGTGAGCAGAGCAGACAGAGTTGCAGGGAGGTGGATGCTTGGGATTTTATACAGCAAATTGTCTCAGATTATAAACTTCTACTTAGTCACAATAAAAAAATAAACAGCTAATTCTTTTATTTTGGTGCTTTTTCTCTTTTTGGAAATGTGCATTTTTTGAGATGAATTGACTTTTAGTACTTTAGTTGTGTCCCGTAAGTTCTATTAGGATATGTTTTCATTGTCATTTTATTCTGTAACTATACTTATTCCATTGTTGATGTCTTCTATAACTCATATTTTATCATTGTGTTATTCAGTTTCCATATATTAGATTTTTTTCCTTCTTTTTTGTGTTATTGATTGCTTCTTTTATGGCTTTATGGTCTGAAAAGACGCTTTGTAAGATTTCAATAATTTGAATGCTGTAAAGGATTGCCTTGTAGACTAATATGTGCTCAGATCTGGAGAATGTTCCACTAGCACTGGAAAAGAAAATACACTTGGTTGCTGTTGGGTAGAGTATTCTGCATGTGGCTACGAGATCAAGTTGGTTCATTGCAGCATTACAATCTTCTCTGTCTTTATTGAGCTTTCTTCTTTTTTGGAGACGGTATTAGGTAAATATTTTAATGATTTGAACAGGAAATCAGGTCAGATTATGCTGCATTTATCACACCTCAGCAAAAACAGAAGAGAGGAACACACTTCTTTCTTTATCTTTTCCTGCGCATGAGATTTTTTAACATACTTTTTTTTGTGATTGAGTGTAAGTATACAATCAAAATTAAATTTGCATGCCTGCCTATCTGCAGCTCCTTCTTCCATTCTGTCTGATGACAGCACACTCCTCCTTTCTGTTCTATACATGTCATATCTTATGAACAATCTCCTGTCCCCTCCTCTCCACCCTTTCCTCTCCCTTCTAGTAAAAGGCCAGTAGGACAGCCTCCTATAGATTCACAGAACCATAAAGTAAACATACCATATGGTCACATTGTGTCTGCAAGCCCAATCCATTGCTGTCCAAAGAGTTGGCCTCAATAATGTTTTCTGGTCTGGGACAGCAACAGGTCTAGCGGCCATGCTTCCAGAGGAACCCACAGGCTTTTGGACCATCAATTGTGGCTTTTTAGTGGAGTTCTTGAGGTGCACTGGTCTTTTCCTTGTGTTGCCACTGGGACTTGTGTGCCCCATCACAGCTGTCATTGGTGGTAGCCTGGCACCATCTGGTTCTTCTGGTCACGTATTGATACAGTCAGGCATTCCCATGGGTCCTTCTGTCTTCCGGGCTCTTTCTCCCATGTGTCTTTGTTTTCCTTGGTGATCATCTGTTCCAGCTGAGTTGGGACCATTTGGTGTACCACAGCTTGCTAGATTTAGGAACTCAGATGCCACTCACCAATATAGGGTGCAGAACACTCTGTTAGTAATAGGCTAGTTATATCAAATGACTTCGATGTCTCCTGAGAGCATGATCACTGAACCTGGCCCCTGCTACTATATCCTTGCAATGTTGGGTTAAGATTAGAAGAGTTTTCAGTTTATGTCTAAGTCCAGTTAAGTAGACCTTCTTTATAGTGTATGTTGTTACTGCCTTCACCGAACCAAATTTCTATGAACTATCTAGTCTTTGACCAGTCCTCTGCCTCCCTCCTCTCCTTTGCCGCCATCAATGAGTCTTTTCTTCTGTACATGAGTCTGTTTTCAAGTACTTACACTAGGGGTCTCATACTACATTTGTCCTTGTGATATGGAATTTCTTTCAGCATAAGATCTTCAAACTGAAGATCTTGAAAGGTTATGAGATGCTTCCTAAAATCATCATTGTTCCTTATCGTTTCAAAGGGTTCCACTGAATATATGTACCATAGTTTATCGATCCATTCATCTGCTGTTGGGCATCTGGGTTCATTCTATCTTTTTACTATTGTGGACTGTGCTGCAATAAACATTTGTGTGCATCTGTCTGTTTGTGTCACTGCCCTTGAGTCTGTAAGATATATTCCAAGTAGTGGGATTACTGAATCAAATGGTATATCTATTTCCAGCTTTTGAGGAAGCACCAGATTGTATTCCAAAGGGGTTGTACCATTTTGCAATCCTATCAGCAGTGTAGGAGAGTTACAATTTCTCCACTGCATCTTCAGCATTTGTTGTTTTATGTATTTTGCATCATGGCTAACCTTGTTGGGGTGAGATGGTATCTCATTGGAGTTTTGATTTGGATTTCTTTAAGTTAATGATTATAAGCATTTCCTCACTTGTATTTTGGCTGCCTGGAGCTCCTCTTTAATGAAGCATCTGTCCATTTCCTTTGCCCATTGCTTAATTGGGTCATTTATCTTTTTCTTGTTAATATTTTGAGTACCTTGTAGACTATGGAGACCTGAGTTCCATCTGACATGTAGTTGCCAAATGTTTTTGCCATTCTGTAGGTGGTCTTTTAATTCTTCTGAGAAAGTTTTTGGATGAGAAAAGTGATTCATTCTTAGCAGTTCCCCTTTTTCTATACTCTTTTCTGTTGATCATGCTCTGTCAGATTTCGAAGTCTGTCTAAGCTGTATATTAAAACTTCAATTGTTATCCTTATTTTTCTTGCATGATCTTTACCATTTTGGGTTTGATATTTAGGTTTCTGATCCAATTTGAGTTAGTTTTTGTGTAAGGGGTTAGATATGGATCATTTTATTTTTTTTCAGATGGGTATCTAATTTTGGTAGTATCATTTGTTAGAGACTGTTTTTATGCCAGTTTACAATCCTAGGGCCTTTGTCAAATATTAACTGTTTATAAGAGGATGATGGCATCTTTGGGGTCTCAATTCCGTTCCATTGGTCTATATATCTCTTTTTGTACCAGTACCAGCCTCTTTTAACTACTGTGGCAGTGTAATAGGTTCTAAGGTTGGGTAACACTGGGCCTCCCACTGTGTTCCTCTTCTTCAGCATGATTTACTTATCTGGGGTTGCTCCCTTTTCCAAATAAGTTTGGTGATTTGTTTCTCCATCTCCTTAAAAAATCTCACTGGAATTTGTATTAAGATTTTTTTATATATGTAGATCACTCTGGGTAAAATAGACATTTTCACAATCTTAAGTCTTCCTATCCACCAGCAGAGTGGAGTTCTCCATTTTTTTAAGTCTCTCTTAGTTTCTTGCAGCAAGGTCTAGTTTTCATTGTATAGGTATCTTATTTCTCTAGGTGGATATATTTCTAGGTATTTTGTCTTCTTGAGGATGTAGTAAATGATACTGAGTTGGTGATTTACCCTTTAATGTTCTCTTTGTTGGTATAAAGGAATCATACTCATTTATTTATTATCATCTCAGCTACTTGGCTATATCCCAATACTTTGCTGAACTCTTCTACTAGTTCAAATAATTTACTTAAGGATTCTTTAGTGTTCTCTGCTTATACAATCATATCATCTGCAAATAGGGAGATTTTTTACTTCTTTGCTGATGCGGATGCCCTTTATTTCTTTGTCTTGTCTAATTGCTCTGGACAAAACTTCTAATACAAGGTTGAATAGAAGTGGTGAGTGGACATCCTTGTCTAGTTCCCATTCTCAAGGGGAATTCTTTCATTCTGTCTCCATTCAGGAAGATGTAAGTGGTTGTTGTGTAGATGCCCCTTATGGTGTTGAAGAATTTGCCTTCTACTCCTAATTTGCTGAGAGTTTTTAGCATGAACTGGTATTGGACTTTGCCAAATGCCTTTTCTGCATCAATTGACAAAATCATGTGATTCTTATCTTTTAAGTTATTTATGTGGTTGATCACATTACTCGCTTGCATCCTTTGTGCGAATCTAACTCGGTCATGATGAATTATTATGTTGAATTCTGTTGGCAAGAATTTTGTTGAAGATCTTTGCATCTAGGTTTGTGAGTGATATTGGTCTGTAATTTTCCTTTTCTGTGGTATCTTTCCCTGGCTTTGGTAACAGTGTTATTCTGGCTACAAAGAATGAATTTGTGATTACTGCATCCCATTCCATGCTGTGGAATGATCTCAGTGGTATTGGGGTTAACTCTTCTCTAAAAGCGTGGTACAATTCTACAGTGAAGCCATCTGGGCCATCTGTTTGGTAGTGTTTAGATGGCTTTTTCAATCTCTTCCTTCGTGATGGTTTATTAAGTTATACTACTTCTCTTTGTGATCATTTTGGTAGATGATTTGAATCTAGGAATTTGTCCATTTCCTCTAGGTTTTTCAATCTGTTATAGTCTTCTGTAGTTTTCTGCTTTGATACTTTTTATTTCTGTTGGATCTGTTGTGACATCCCCCATCTCATTTGTTATTTGGGTTATGTGTTTCCTGCTTTTCTTTAGTAAGCTTAGCCAATGGTTTGTCAATTTTGTTAATCATTTCAAAACACCAGCTTGTGGTCTTATCAATTTTTTCAATTGTTCTTCTATTCTCTAATTTATTTAGTTTCATTCTAATCTTTATGATCTGTTTTCTTCTGGTGCCTGAGGAATTCCTCTGTTCCTCTCTTTCTACTTGTTCAAGCTGTAGGTTTAATTCTTTGGTTTGAGTTTTTTCTTCCTTCTGAATATGTGCTTTGATAGAGATAAATTTACCTCTGAGCACTGCTTTGGCCGTATTCTATAAGTTCTGGTAGGAAGTGTTTTTGTTCCCATTTGAATCTATAAATTTCTTCATTTCATCCTCTATTTCTTCTATATCTCATGTCTTTTCAAGGAAGGTGTTGTTCAGTTTCCATGAGTTCCTGTGTCTAGTTATTTTCTTTTCTGCTATTGATTTTGACTTTGATTGCTTTATTGTCTGAGAAGATGCTTTGCAATAATTCAATGGTTTGGATTTTGTTGAGATTTGCTTTATGTCTAGAAAACGTTTCATGTCACTGTAGAAGACGGTATGCTCATCTACTGATGGATGAAAAGTTCTGTATATGTCAATGAGGTCTAATTGGTTAATTGTGGCAATAATATTTTCTGTGTCTTTACTTAGCTTTTTTTCTAGAAGATCTGTCCAATACTGACCATGGAGTGTTGAAATCTCCCACTACTATTGTGGATTGCTCCATCTCATTTTTCACTGTAGTCAGTGTTTCTTTTATGTATTTAGATTCTCTAGTATTGGGTGCATAAATATTTAATATTTTTAAGCCTTGCTTTTGTATTGAACCCCTCAGCAGTAAACAGTGACCATCCTTGTCCATGATGGTGGATTTTCGATTAAAATCTATTTTATTTGTGATTAGTAATGCCACACCTGCTCTTCTTTGTATAGTGTTAGCTTGGTGTATGTTATTCCATTCTTTAATTTTCAGTTTTTTCATGTCTTTAAGTCTAAGGTGAGTTTCTTGTAAGCAACATACAGACAAGTCATGTCTTTTGATCCAAAATTTCATTAACTGTCTCCTTCCTGCAGCATTCAGTCCATGTACATTCAGTGTAATTATTTATAGGTATGTGTTTGGTGTTGTCATTTTGATGTATTTACTTTTCTGTTGATGTATTCTCTGTAGTTCTTAATTTTCTGTTCTGAGTTGTTCTTTATTGGTTGACTTTTCATCTTTTTCAGTGTTGGTTTTGTGTTTGTTGAGAGTCCTGTGCTACATTTCTTGTTTTGATATGCTGCATCTGTATTGTGTTTTCCAGCTACCTCTATAATTCCACTTAATAATCTAAGTCTAAACACAACTTTAACTTCTGCTTATCTTATTAGTGTCCTCTCCATCTGTAAAGAGTATAACTACTGTAGTCTATCTGTGTTTTTAATGTGATGGTATCTTAGTTTTCATAATACGATCACTGGATCCCTTCTTTTAACAGTATGGCTTTTATTGAACTTTGTGCTTTCTCTGAGTAGGTTTCTGGATGTTGTGTCCCTCGTTGCCTCCATAAATATAGACTTAATGGTTTTGTTTATTGAAGCCAAGAGCTTCCTTTAATATTTTGTGTATCTTTGGTTTGACTTTTACACAGTCTATAAGTTTCTGTTTATCTGTGAGTGTCTTAATTTCATTTAAAGGCATTTTTTGCAGGATACATAATTCCTGTTTGGAAGTTTTTCTCTTTCAGGCCTCTGAATGTGTCATCCCACTGTCTCCATGCTATCATGTTTCTGTTGAGAAGTCAGACAAATGCCTGTAGGGCTTCCCTCTGAATAATAGATTTGCTTTGATTACAACTGCCTTTAAGAGTTTCAGTTTATGCTTCATTTTGTTAAGCTTGATTATAATGTGGCTTTGTGTCTTTCTTTTATGTGGCATTTGATACACATCTTGGATATCTATGTTCTCTTCTTTCATAATTTCAGAGAAGTTTTGTCAGCAACTCAAGAACAATAACATCTTTGTTTACAGCTATTCTTCTTTGTTCAGGAACTCCAGTTAATTGTAGATTGTTCCTCTTGACAGAGTCCCACATGTTTCTTAATGCTTCTTCATTTTTTTTGTTTCTTTTCTCTGATTTCTCCTCATAGATGATGGCATCAGTAGCTCTATTTGCAAGGCCAGTAAGTCTAGTTTCCAATTGTTCAGTTCTGCTCTTTTGGCTTTGAATTTAATTGTCTTAATTCTGTACTTTTGTTATTGATCTGTCAGATTCAGAATGCTTTGAAGAGGTTGTTTAATTTTTCATTTTTCTCTGCTGCATTTGGTATAATTTCTAGGAGGGCTGTAGATATAATTCGTTTATACTCCACCTTGATAGTTTCAGAAAGACTTCATCCAGGAAGTTCTTTGATTCTTTATTTTGGGAGTTTTCTGGAGTCACAGATGAATGTTTTTTTGAAATGTTTCATAAGCATTTGTTGCTTACGGGACATCTAGAAGCTGTTTACTTTCTCTGGTATTGCCTTAACAGGAATGAGGCACAGTTCTGAGAAGGAAGTTGATCACTAGCCATCTCTCTGTACTCCAGTGAGTAGTTCCAGTGGACTCTATGGGGTAGCATTTTCCACTTCCTGGATGGCAAAGTCCCAGCCCTACCTTGGAATCACTGGGCAGGCATCAGATGACCTTGTGATATGGGTCGGTAAAGGATGGAAGAGATGCTGTTGGACTGTACTGCAGTTGTTTCTCTAGGTAGTCTCATTTTAAAAAGTAAAAGCTATGTGACCACTTCCAAAATCAGTCAGGCTGGTATGAATGGGAAACCCATCTTTCTGGCTGAGAATGGTGGCACCTGATCAGCTGTGCCCAGATGCTGTGATATAGTTAATGTGAAAGGCTAGTGCCTTGCTAACATCCTTTGTCAGGCTCCACCTGTAAGACTACACTGTGCTGATTACAGCTTTTCTGCTGGAAAAGAACTCCCTAGACTGGGACTGCCTCCCAGTCTGGGAATTAGCTCCTGGCTGAGGCCTCTGGTTGGGTATTTCTGTTTCCCGTTCAAACAAGATAATGTCCTGGCTAAGATATCCTGCCCCACTGAAACAGCAAAATCAATGAGAGAGGTCCAAAAAGAGAGGGTGGAGGGGCTGTGGTGCTCTGAGTCCAGAGCTAAGCTCTCAAACTGTGGTTATTCCACTTGCTGATCACTTTAGTACTGGGGGTCTGCATAACTACTGTTTGAACTGCTCCCCTGCCTGCCAGCCAACAAAAAGAGGACCACAGCCAATTCAACCAGAACTGGGATCTGCCAAAGACAAGCAGTTTCTGCTCAGCAGCAGGTAGTCCAAACTGACAGCTGTATGCTATATCCTAGGGCTCATGGGTGGCCAGAAAGCTCTGTTTAATTATCAGCCCAGGCCTTAGTTTTCAGAGGGAATTAAGGATACATATATCTAGTCTGTCATCCTGAATCTGCCCCCAGGTAGGTAGTTTTTGATGACTTTTTCAATCTCTTCCTTTGTGATGGGTTTATTAAGTTGTTCTACTTCTGCTTGTGATCTTTTCAGTAGGTGACATGAATCTAGGAATTTGTCCATTTCCTCCAGGCTTTCAAACCTGTTAGAGTACAGCCTTTTGTAGCATTGTATTATGATACTTTTAGTTTCAGCTGGGTCTGTTTTGACATCTCACATCTGATTTCTAATTCAGGGCAATTTTTTCCTTTCCTGCTTTTCTTTAGAAAGTTTAGTCAATGGTTTGTCAAGTTTGTTGATCTTTTCAAAATATCAGCTTTTGGTTTTTGTCATTTTTTTTAATAGCTCTTCTATTCTCTGTTTCATTTAGTTCTCCTCTAATCTTTATTATCTGTTTTCTTCTGGTGACTGAGCGGTTCCACTGTTGCTCTCCTTCTGCTTGTTCAAGTTATAGAGTTAATTCTTTGGTTTGGATCCTTTTTCCCTTCTGGATGTGTGCATTTACAGAGATAAAATGATCTCTGAGCACTGCTTTGTCTGTATCCCATAGCTGCTGGTAGGGTGTGTTTTCATTCTCATTTGAATCTGTAAGTTTCTTTTTTTTGTGCTTGGTTTCTTCTATAACCCATGGGTTCTTGAGCAAGGTGTTGTTCAGTTTCCATGACCTCCAATTTCTATCTATGTTTTTCATACTGTTTATTTTAACTTTTATGGCTTTATGATCTTAGAAAATGCTTTTCAATAATTCAACAGTTTAGATTTTGTTGAGATTTGCTTTATGTGGTAACACACTGTCTATTCTGGAAAATGTTCCATGAGCATTGACAAAGAAGCTGTGCTTATCTGTTGATGGATAAAAAGTTCTGCACATGTCGATGAGGTCTAAGTGGTTAATTGTCGCAATAAGATCTTCCATGTCTTCACTGAGCTTTGTTCTAGAAGAACTGTGCATTACTGAAAGTGGAGTGTTGAAGTCTCCAACTATTACTGTGGAGTGATTTATCTCCTTTTTCAGTGTAGTCAGTGTTTCTTCAATGTATTTAGATGCTACAGTATTGGATCCATAAAGATTTAATATTGTTAGGTTCTGCTTATGCGTGAAACCTTTCAGCAATAAATAGTGATCATCCTTGTCAATGATGGTGGATTTTCCATTAAAATCTATTTTATCTGGGAGTAGTATTGCCACACCTGCTCTTCTTTGTATATTGTTTGCTTGGTATATACTATTCCATCCTTTAATTTTCAGTTTGTTCATATTTTTAAGTCTAAGATGTGCTTCTTGTAAGCAACATATAGACAGGTCATGTCTTTTGATCCAGGATGTCACTCCTTGTCTCTTTACTGGAGCATTCAGTCTGTTTACATTCAGTGTAATTATTGACAGATATGTGCTAGTGCTGTTATCTCCCTCTGTTTATTTTCGTGTTGGTGTTTTCTCTGTTACTCTCAATATTCTGTTCTGAGTCTTTCTTCTTTATGGGTTGACTTTTCATCTTTTTCAGTGTTGGTTTTGTGTTTGTTGAGATTCCTGCATTACATTTCCTGTTTTGATATGCTGCATTGTTATTGTGCTTTGCATCTGCACCTATGATCCCCCTTTATATTGTAAATTTAAAGCCAATTTTAACTTTTAGATATCTTTTTAACATTCCATCTGAAAGAACTATAACAACTGTAGTATACCCCTCTTTTTAATATGTTAGTGTCATAGTTTTTGTGATATAATCACTGGTTGATTTCTTTTAATATTATAGCTTTGATTGAGTTTTGTGCCTTTCCTACCTGAGTAGGTTTCTGGATTGTTGTGTCCTGCATTGTCTCCTTAAGTATATGCTTAATGGTTTTGTTTTTCAAAGCAAAGGGCTTCTTTCAGTATTTGTAGTATTGGTTTGCTTTTTGCAGTGTCTAGCTTCTGTTTATGTGCAACTATCATAATATCATTTTCATAGATGAAGACAGTTTTACAGGATATATAATTCTTGGTTGGAAGGTTTCCTCCTTCATTTCTTTGAATCTGTCATCCCATGGCTTCCGTGTCAACATAATTTCTGCCAAGAAGTCAGACAAAAGCCTACAGGGCTTCCGTCTGAATGTTACCTTTGCTTTGAGTCTCACTGCCTTTAAGAGTTTCTGCTTATAACTAAAAATCTCCCTATTTGCAGATATGATTGTATATGCAGGGAATCCAAAAGAATCCGTAAGTAAACTACTCAAACTGGTAGAAGAGTTTGGCAAAGTCTCAGGATACAAGATAAACATAAGTAAATTAGTAGAGTTCCTTTATACCAATAACGAGATTATTAAGGAAGAAATCACCCAGTCAATACCATTTACCATAACCCCTAATAAGATAAAGTACCTGAGAATAAACCTATCCAGAGAAATAACAGACCTTTACAAAGAGAAATACAAACCCTTACTACAAGAAACTAAGAGAAACTTACATAAATGGAGAAACCTACCTTGCTCATGGACAGGAAGATTTGACATTGTAAAAATATCTATTTTACCCAAAGCAATCTATTTATATAATGCAATTCCAGTAGAAGTTTCTAATGAGTTGGAGGAACAAATTACCAACTTTGTCTGGAAAGGGAAGAAGCCCTGGATAAGTAAAGCATTACTAAAGAAGAAGAACACACTGGGAAGCCTCTCATTACCTGACCTTAGAACTTATTACACTGCCACAGTAGTCAAAACAACCTGGTACTGGTACAAAAACAAACAGATAGATCAGTGGAACACAATCAAGACCCCAGAGATGACATCATCTGCCTATGAACAGTTGATATTTGACAAAGGCCCTAAAACATTAAAGGGGTGAAAACAATCACTTCAACAAATGGTGCTGGCAAAATTGGATATCCGTCTGCACTAAATTAAAACAAGACCCATATCTTACACCTTATACAAAAATCAATTCAAACTGGATAAAAGATCTAAATATCAAATCTAAAATGATAAAGCTCATCCAAGAAAAAGTACAAACAACAGTGGAAGTTTTAATACAGAATGTAGACAGACTTCCAAATCTGTCAAACAAATGACAATCAACAGAAGAGAAAATAGGTAAATGGGAACTACCAATCAATCACTTTTGTTCATCCAAAGACTTTATTAATACAATCAAAAGGCCACCTACAGAATGGGAAAAAATATTTGGCAACTCTATGTCAGACTGACACCTGATCTCCATAATCTATACGGTACTACAAAATAGCAATAAGAAGGAGATAAATAATCCAATTAAGTGATGGGCAAAGGAGATAGACAGACACTTCTGTAAAGAGGAGATCCAGGCAGCCAAAAAACACATGTGAACATGCTCACAATCTTTAGATATTAAAGAAATTCAAATCAAAATGACAATGAGATACCATCTCACCCCAACAAGGTGGGCCATGATCCAAAAAATGCAAAACAAAAAATGCTAGAGAGGCTGTAGGGAGATTGGAATTCTCCTACACTGTTGATGTGATTGTGAAATGGTGTAACCTCTTTGGAAAGCAATCTGGCACTCCCTTAAAAAACTGGATATAGATTTATCATCTGACCCAGTAATTCCACTGCTTGGGATATATCCTACAGAATCAAGGCTATTCACACCAATGGACACATGCGCACGAATGTTCATCGCAGCACAGCCCACAATAACAAAAAGATGGAATCAACCCAGATGCTCAACAACAGAGGAATGGATAGGTAAATTATGGTATATATACTCAATGGAACTGTGTGCAGTGATAAAGAACAATGATGATAGCAGGAAACGTCTCTTAACCTAGTTTCAACTGGAAGACGTTATGTTGAATGAAAGTAGTCAGCGGCAGAAGGACAAATATTGTATGAGACCCCTATGACAAGAACTTAAAAGCAGACTCATGTGTAACAGAAAAGACTTTTTGACAGCTGCAAGGGTGGGGAGGGTGAGAGCACGAGTGCATGAGGTTTTAGTTTAGATAGTTGATAGAAATTTGGTTGGGTGAAATCGGTGACAGCACACATGTTAAGAGGATAAATATTAGCTGGACATCAGCACAACTTGTGTTCTCCTCCCATCTTAACCCAATATTGCAAGGACACAGTAGCTGGGGCAGGGGGTCGGGGATCATGCTCTCAGGTAAAATTGAAGCCAATTGGCACAGTTAGCATTTTGCTAATGAGGACTCTCCACAGCCCACATTGGTGAGTGGCGTCTGGGGTCTTAAAAGCTGCCAGCTGCCATCTAAGGATACAACAAATGGTCCCAACTTAGCAGGAACTGATGATCACCAAGGTCCATAATGACAAGGGGGAAAGAGAAGCCAGAAGACAGAGAGACCCACGTGAATGGATGTCTACATCAATTTGTGAACAGAAGAACTAAGTGGTGCCCTGTCACCACCAGTGATAGCCACGATGGAGCTCACAAAGTTGAGTCTCACTGGCAACACAAGTATAAACAGGGGTGCACCCTGAGATCTCCACTAAAAGACCACAATTGATGGTCCAGGGACTTCGGGGTTTCCCTAGGAGCATAGCCCCTGGCCCTGATACTGCCCCTGTCCATAAATCATAATGAAGATCAGCTTTTTGGACAGCAATGGATTCAACTTGGCAACACAAAGTGACCATATTTTGTGGGCACTTTATGGTTCTAGGCATCTATAGGAAGTCATCCTGCTGACCTCATACTGGAGGAAGGGGAGTGGGTGGAGAGGAGAAGATAGGAGACTGATGGGAGGTTAGGACATGTATGGAGCAGAGAGGAAGATTATGCTGTCACCGTGCAGGGAGAGCAGTGAAAGCTGCATATAGATGAGCATGAAAATTTATATGGGAATGTACATTTTCATTCAATCATAAAAAAATGTTTCTGCGTATGTTTTATTAAGCCTGATTATAACATGTCTTGATATCTTTTTTGGGGAGTCTATTTTTGGGGTTGTTCTATACACTTGATGGCACTTGGCTTGGCTCTATACACATCTTGGATATCTATGTTCTCTTCCTTAATAAATTCATAGAAGTTGTCTGTCAGTCAACTCAATAACAACACTCTCCATGTTTTCAGGAATCCCTCCCTATTCAGGAACTGCAGTTAATCATAGATTATTCCTCTTGATAGATTCCCAAATATTTCTTAATGCTTCTTCATTTTTGTTATTTATTTTCTCTGATATCTCCTCATAAATGCCGGTGTCAGTTGCTCTATGCTCAATGTCTTGAAGTCTGACTTTCATTTCCTCAGTTCTGCTCTTTTCACTTTGAATTAAATTGTCTAATTCTGTAACTTTGTTATTGATCTGCTGGATTTCAGAATCTTGATGTTCCATCAGTTTGAATAGCTTTCTTAATTTTTGATTTTGCTCTGCTGCATTTTGTTCAATTTCTAGGAGGGCTCTCTTTATAATTCTTTTGTACTCAGTCTCCAATAATTTCAGAATGGCTTCTTCATCTTGAAAGTTTTTCAGTTCTTTAATGTGGGAGTTTTCTGGAGCCCTGTTGGCATTTTTCTTTAAATGCTTAGCAATGGTCTGTTGCCTATGGGCTGTCTAGAGGCTGTTTAGTTTCTCTGGTGTTGCCTCAACAGGAGCTGAGGAACAGTTCTGGAAAGGGATTTGGTCAGCAACTACCCCTGTGTACTTTAGTGACTCACCCCAGGGGACTCTCTGGTGTGATAAGCTTTGCCTACTGGCTTTGCCTTACTTATGGAGTCACTGGGGGGGCCTTCAATCAACCTTGTGAAGTGGGTCAGTAAAGGTTGGAAGAGATGCTATAGGACTGCACAGTAGTTACTTCTCCAGGCTGTCTTATTTTAAAAAGCTAAATGCTATCTGACAGCTTCCAAAGTCTGTCAGGCCATCATGGGTGGTAGCCCCACCTCCCGGCTAACAATGGAAGCAGCTTTTCAGCAGTCCCCAGATACTATGATATATAGTTCAAGGTAGGGAGGGGCTATGGCCATGTTCCCATCCTCTATCAGGTCTTACCTGTAAGGCAACACTATGCTAACCACAGCCTTTTTGCTGGGAAAGTCCTCCTCTGACTCATACTGCCTGACAGCCTGGCAATTTGCCCTTGCTGAGGCCTTCAGCTGGGGGATTTCACCTCCCAGCCACTAAGATGGCGTCCCAGTCAAGCTGCCCCTCCCATTGGGAAATAGTAGAATCTATGGCAGAGCTCAGAAAAGAGAGGATGGAGGGGCTGTGGTGCTCTCAGTCCACCACCAGGCTCTCAAAACTTGGCTATCCTACACACTGTTGCTCCACGGCGGCACCCACTGTTCACTTCAGCACTGCTACTAGGTGCATCTGCACCTCGTGCCCATTTCCTACCTATCAGCCAACAAAAAGAAAAAAAATTAAAATGCCAGTACCTTTGGTCAGTGCAAACAGTGAGGCAGCAGGAGCGGGTCTCAGTAAGAGAGAGGAAGTTTCCCATTCAGCGGCAGATATTACAGTCTGACAGCTGTTATGCTTTGTCCTAGGGTCCACTGGGTGTTCAGAAAGCTCCATTCAGTTACAAAAACTGGGTTGTACACTTTGATTCAATCACAGTAAAAAATGGTTCAGGCATAATTTGATGTCCATCTGTAAAAAATGAACCTCACACTGTCGTGGTTTGAATTGTGTCCACCCAAAAGTATGTGTAGCCACGTGGCTGGGATGTGATTCCCAGTATCTTGGGACTCTCCTCCATTGTGTGGTTTCGCTAAACTGTATGTTAAAGGATTAGGGTGGGGATGTAGATTCCCGCATAGAATTACTTACCTGCCCTGCTGTAGGGAGAGTTTCCCCGGAGTATGGCTTGCCCCATCCTTGATGCTTTCAGCTTCCAAGAGATAAAAGGGAAAGAGAAAAAAAGGACGATTGAGAACCTCGCTACCGTCAAGCAAGCAGCACTGGGAGAAGATCGTGTCCTTCAGATCGGAGGTTCTTGCGTCAGGATGCTCCCTGGACAAAGACTGATGCAATACCAGACTTTCCTCCAGAGCCGACAAGGGGAAAGCCTTCCCCTGGAGCGGTCACCCTGAATATGGACTTGCAACCTACTGGACTGTGTAAGAATAAACCTTCCTTTGTTAAAGCCATCCACTCTGTGGTATTTCTGTTAGAGCAGCCTAGCTGATTAAAACACACACCATATACAAAAAACAATTCAAAGTTTATCAAAGACTAAAAGTATAAGGATCATAGAAAAACACATATGGACAACACTAGCCAAGCCCACTGCTGTCGAGTCAGGTCCCTAATATACAGCATAAATAGGTTACAAACCATAACCGATGATGCACAAGCACTAGAAGATAAACTTGGTAACTGAAAACTTACAGAAATCAAATAGTTAAGCTCATCAAAATACTTCACAAAAAAGACATTTAGGTGGCTAATAGACACATAAGTAAATGCTTGTGATTATTATCCACGAGAAGAATGTAATTGAAAACTACCTTGATATATCATCTCACCCTGACATTACTTGCACTAACAAAAGAAAAACAAACAAACAAGCAAACAAAAAATAAAAGAGGAAATAATAGTTGCTGGAGAGATTGTCAAGAAATTGGAACTCTCACACACTGCAGACAGAAATGTAAAATGCTCTAATCACTATTGAAAACAATACAGAGCTTCTCAAAAAGCTAGAGATTGAAAATAACATCAAATCCAGCAGTCTCACTCCTAAGAATACATTCTAGAAATAAGAGCCTTCACACAAACATAAGGATACCCATGAGCAATATAGCATTATTCACAACAGCAAAATGATGGAAACAGCCTAAATGTTCATCAACAGATGAATGGATAAACAAATTATGATACATACACAAAATGCAATGTTACACGGATATAGAGACCAAAGATGAAACTGTGAAATGTTCTTCAGTAAGGGTGAATTTGGAGGCCATGACATTGAGTGAAATAAGCCAATCACAAAAGGACAAATGTTTTATGAGATCATTGTTATGAAAACCCAAGAAAAAGTTTACATGCAGAAAGAAGCAATCTTTGATGGTTATAGAGAAGGACAGAGTTGGGGATTGGAAATCATTAACTAGATAGTAAAAAAGTGTTAACTTTGGTAAAGAGAAAGACAGTGCTTAATATGTGGCAAGTCAACATAACTTAGTCAAGGCAAAGTCATTGAAGCTTTTAGACACACCCAAACACCTTGAGGAACTGAGTCACTGGGGTTGAGGGCTGGGGATGATGGTCTTGGGGATCATATAGGCTGATTGACATAATATATCTTACGAAGAAAATATTCTGCATTCAATTATTGCGAGTGGCATCTCTAGTCTCAAAAGCTTGTGACTGGCTATATAAGATACAACTACTATTCCCACCCTGCCCAGAGCAAAAGAGATAGAGGGAACCAAAAAATATCAGGTGTTAGTTCAGTCTAATGGATCACAAGTATAACAGCCTCCACAAGCCTGAACCCAGAAAAATAAGATGTTTCTTGCTGTTACCACCAAATTCTCTGACAGAAGAAAAATATAGAACAAAATTAAAAAAAAATAGAGTAGTCTTAGTGGCCTGCCAGAAATTGGAAGAACCCATGAGACTATGCCCCCCACATATCCTCTTAACTCAGAACTGCAGCCACTCCCATTAATCCTTCAGCCAAAGACTTCATAGTTCTATAAAACAAGCAATAACATGTGTGAGAAGATTCCTTTGTAGTTCAGTAACATACATGAGACTAAAAGGGCAGCAGCAGCGCAAAAGCAATAATGAGAAGGAAGGAAAGCACAGGGCAAATGTATGGATTGAAACAGGAAACTGGGGTGTGAAAGGTGAGGGTGTTGACATGCCGCAAGGATTGCTACTACCGTGGTTACGAAACAATTTGTGTAAAAATTGTTGAATGAGAAATTAATTTCCTCTGTGAAGTTTTAGCTAAAGATCTGGCAGCATAGTGGTTAAGTGCTTTGTCTGCTAATCAAAACGTTGGCAGTTTGAATCCACCCAGCGCTCCTTGGAAACTCTGTGGGGCAGTTCTACTCTGTCCTATAGGATTACTATGAGTCAGAATTAACTAAACAGCAGTGGGTTTGCCTTTGCTTTGGTGAGGTTCTAGAGACATTGGAACCCTCACAGAATGCTGGTGGGAAAGTAAAATGATACAACCACTTCGGAAAACAATACGGTGCTCCTTAAACAGGCAGGAAGAGAACTGGTATAAAGTCAAGCAACCCCATGTCTTCTTGAGTTATTTTCCTAGGGAAATAACAGCTGTCACACAAATAAACATATGCACATTCATGTTCACCGGAGTGCTATTCACAATAGCAAAAAGGTAGAAACAACTTAAATGCCTATTAACAGAGGACTGGATAAACAAATTATGGTACGTATGTACAATGGAATACCACACAGTGATAAAGACCAATGATGAATCTGTTGAGCATCAGGAGTTGGATGAATCTGGAGGATATTACACTGGATAAAATGATAGTCAGAAAAGGGCAAATATTTTATGAGAACTCGAAGGTTTACAGACATACACAAATAAACAAACAAAAAAACCTTTGATGGTTATGAGTGTGGAGAGGGAGAAGGAGGAGAAACCACTAACCAGACGGTAGGCAAGTGTCAGTGTGGGAGAAGGGAAAGACAACATTTGGTATAGGGAAACTTAGCACAGCTTTACCAAAGCAAAAGCTAAGAAGTTTCCTAGACACATTCCAATACCTTGAGGAACCTAGTTGCTGACATTAGGGGCTAGAGATCACAGTCTTTGGGAACATTTGGGGCAACTGGTGTAACATAGCTCATCACAATAAAGAGACAGAGAAAAATATAGAACTAAATTCAAATTCACAGAAAAGGACCAGACTTACCGGTCTAAAAGAGATTGGAGGTACCCCCACGACTACGGCCCCAGACTCTACTAGCTCAGAAATGAAATGACTTCTGAAGCTCACTTTTCATACAAAGATTAGATAAGAATATGAAATAAATAATAACGCATTGGAAGTACGTGCTTTTTAGTTGTGTCCTACATATGGGACCACATAGGCCACTTCTGCCCAAAATTAGGACAAAAGGCAGGAAAGGACAGGAACTGGAAAATTGGACACAAGGAACCTGAGGTGGAAAGCGGGAGAGCGGTGATTGCTACCAATGTTGCAAAATAATATGTATAGAACTTTTTTCTTTTTCTTGTGAATTAAGAACAATTGTACAATATATATTATACTATATTATATATTATGCGCATAAATTTTTGAATGAGAAATTTATTGAGCTGTAAAATTTCACCAAAAGCATAATAAAATTTTATAAAAGGAAAACTTTTTGAGTTATCTACTTCTGTATTCAGCCTTTTTGCTGAATACACTCTAAGTGTTTCATCAAGGTCTTGTGTCAAATGGGTTGGCTGGCTCTCACTACACCAAGCTGCACTCTCTGTGGAGTTTCTGAATAGATGCTATAAAATATTGGAAGTTAAGATACTATAGAGATATTTAGCAATATGCCTTTAATAGTACTATCATAATGTACCAGTTTGCTGAGAAGGTATGCTTTTAACAGTAGTCAGTATTACTAATCTCATCTCAAGAATAGGTTCACATTATAATTCTGAATTCAGTGTATGTACTTTTTCAACATAATTAATAACTAATTAACAATGACAGAAAGGTAAGTGGTTTGTCAAGCTACATGAACTTGTGCTAAGGTGACTGAATCTAGTAATACTGACTCACCTAGTATATTGGAACACCTTAATATTTCAGAATTTAACAATAATTTGCCAAGAACCCCTGTACTATATTCTACAATGTTGATCCTAACAAACCAAAACTAAAATTAAAATCTTAGTTTCATTACCATCTTCCAGTAGCTACATAGATGTATGTAATTTGAAGTGAAATTACTTTATCCCTGGAAAACCATAGACAAATATCAAAACAAAACAAGAACCTAGTATTTCTGACAAAAAAAAAAAATCCCTAAAACCTATGAGATTGAAAAAGCCCTTTTTGTGATGAACAGCAGGACAGACAAAAATACTGAAAGATAAATTAAAAAATAAGAGAGGGAGAGAGAGAGAGAGAGAGAGAGAGATGAAAAAACGTAACGAAGTGCTTATCCAGAGAACAAAGTAACCCAGCATTGTTTACTGGCAATGAAAGGCAAGCTGTTTGTAGAGTAATTGCATCATTCTGTCTAAACTCAATTTACCTTAATATGTTGTCATTCCTCTTTTTTCCTTCAGAAGCTCTTATGCCTTGCCTCATTTACTGAAAGAGTGAACAGGTGGCCGCCTCCTCAGCGGGAGCCAGTTACGTCACTTTGCAGGTAGCCTCTACCCTTACATCCAGGCTGCCATCTCTGTGACATGAGCAGGATCTTGATGGTTTTGTCAACAGGAAGCTATAAAATTATGTACAAAGCTTCTGCAAAAGTGAGCAGAAAACTTTATTGAATGATACACCTTCAAAAAGTGCCGGCAAATGTTTAAAGAGAAAAGAGTATCTGCCATTACTATGCCTTCCACATATTTTCAAAGTCCCTTCAATATGATAATTAGTTATGGGTAATCAGTCTCTCTTTTTCTTAAAGAAAAACAATTTAGACAACTTGGACTATGAGTTTCAAACTTACTGAAGAAACATAACTTTATTAATGCTACTGATGATATCAGATACATAAATTGTGTACACGACTTTTCTGTTTTGTTTTTGTAAAAATCCATTGTCCCTTAATTTAACAGAGCAGGTGAGATGTTCTGGTATTCATTAGGATTTCTGACTGAGAAATATAGCTTTTGTAGAGAATCTAAAATATACCTTTTCTCTACTTTTTTAACTTGATACATCAAATATAAATCTGAATTGTAATTCTAATAGTAGAACACACAGGAAATGAGACTTAGCATATAACCTCTGAGCAGTCTGTTCAGTGAAGGAGGTGCAATAGAGCCACCAGGTGAACTCTATACTAGATATGTCATCTTATCCAATAAAATATGAAATTGTTCTACAGAAGGTCAGAAGCAGAAGGCTGGCCTTCCTCCATGAAGATTCAGCTACCAATCACTGTAACACACTGTAGCACTATATTGTATTTTCTTATTTGAATCCCAGTGTTAAATATAGAACCTAGTGTGTTTAAAAAGAAAGAAAGAAAAAGAAATAAAAACATAAAACTTGCTGCTGTCCGGTTGATCCTGACTCATAGTGGTCCTATAGAATGGAGTAGAACTGCCCCATAGAACTTCCAAGGGACACTTGTTGAATTCAAACTGCTGATCTTTTTGTTAGCAGTCATAGCACTTAACCACTACACTACCAGGATTTCCACCTAGTGTATAGTAAACCAGAAAAACAAAACCCATTGTCTTATAGCAACCCATCTGCACAGAGTAGAATTGTGTTCCATAGCATTTTCTTGTTTATAATCTTTAGGGAAGCTGATTGCCAGCACTTTTTTCACATGGTTCTTCAGTGTAGGTTTGAACCAGAAAATTTTAAGTTAGCAGTCCGATGCAAACCCTTTGTACCATAAGTATTCAATAAGTACATGTTAAATTCATAAATAAATGAATGCTATCAAATAAAAGGATTCTGCTGCTATTCAAACAGTACAAGGAGACATTACATGGTTTAAAATCAGAAAAAGTGTGTTTCAGGGTTGCATCCTTTCACCATACCTTTTTAATCTGTATACCGAGCAAATGCTCCAAGAAGCTGGATTATACAAAGAAGAACAAAGCATTAGGATTGGAGAACAACTCATTAACAATCTGCATTCAGCAGACAACACCACTTTACTTGCTGGAAATGAAGAAGATTTGAAATGCTTACTGGTGAAGATCAAGGACCACAGCCTTCAGTATGGATTGCACAACACAAAGAAAACAAAAATCCTCGCAAATGGACCCATAAGCAACATTGTTATGATGGAGAAAAGATTGAGGTTATCAAAAGTTTCATTTTACTTGGGTCCAAAGTCAATGCCAAAGCAGCAGTCAAGATATCAAAAGACACATTACATTGGGAAAATCTGCTGCAAAGAGTCTCCTTAAAGTACTGAAAAGTAAAGGTGTCTCCTTGAAGACTGAAGTGTGCCTGACCCAAGACATGGCATTTTTAATTGCATCATATACATGAGAAGGCTGGACAATGAACAAGGAAGACAGAAGAAGAATTGATGTCTTTGAATTGTGGTGTTGGAGAAGAATGTTCATTGTACCATGGACTGCCAATAGAACAAACAGATCTGTTCTGGAAGAAGTAAAACGAGAGTGCTCCTTGGAAACACACATTGTGAAACTGAATCTCACACACTTTGGACATGTTGTCAGGAGGGATCAATTCCTGGAGAAGACATCATGATTGACAGAGCGGAGGGTCAGCAAAAAAGAGGAAGACCCTCAACGAAATGGACTGACACAGCAGCCACAACAATGGGCTTAAGCACAAAAATGACTGGATATGGTGCAAGCCTGGGCAGTGTTTTGTTCTGTTGTGCATAGGGTCACTACGAGTTGGAACTAATTTGACAGCACCCAACAACAACATCAAATAACGTTACAACTAAGACACTTTTCAAGTAGAAATAAAGGAATAGCCATAACATAGGCATACACTTTTAACCTTTACTCTCATGTGCTCTAAAGGAGTGTAACACAGATTATAACTTAATTAATGCTAAAACTTATAATTCAGACTCAAATAACTTAAACTTCTTTTACACCTACTATCAAAATCAATGTAAAATTATGCCACTGTATTTTTATACTTTTTTGTAAAGATGTTATATTTTAGCTTAAGCTATATTAATACCCCCAAATTATCTCTTTTGAAATACACTAAGTGTTCCCTTTAGCTGTATAAATGTTTCTCACAATACCTAGCTGTAAGCAAAACTAAGATGAGAATTCTGCCATAGTTTTACAGTGCACCCAGTACCCTAGAGTTTGAATGCTGTTAATTCTTCATTTAAAATTAGCCATTTTGTTGATTACTTATCAAAAGTAGATTACTAGCTGTTTCTTCCCACTACACCTTAGTCTGAAAGCTTTGCTGAAACCTGCTCATCATCACAACAATATGCAAGATGCATCTAACAGATGGATGGTTGTTGTGTACAGGAATCATTGGCGGATCAAACTCAGGTCTTCCATGGAAGGTAAGAATTCTACCACTGAGCTACCATTATCTTCTGTCTAGTATTTCTCAAAATGTGATCCCGACATTAGCAGCATCAGCATCACACAAAAACTTATTAGAAATGTATACTCTCTGGCTGAATTTCGTATCTACTGAATCAGAAACTTAGGAGTTAGGGCCCAGGATCCTGTGTCAACAAGCCCGTCAAGTAATACATTGTATGCTATCTTTTGAGAACCACTGCTTTCATGTTATTTAATAACAATCAAATAGCTTAATAAAGACATAAAATGAGTATTTCCATTCTATGAATTTTATCCTTAAATTCAATGTCTTTGTTGGCTTGATTATGTGTTTCCTAATATTTCCAATATTTAGTGTTTGGGGATTAATAAAATATCTCTTCTAAGGTAAAAGGCACATTATAGCTTCTGTCCTATTTTACTGTATCTGCTGGGCCTCTGAATTTTGGAGAAAACATACAGCTCTTTCAGGTATGCTGTTGTTAGCGGCCACTCATAACGATGCTATGCACAACAGAATGAAGTGCTGCCCAGTCCTTCCCTTGGTCAGCTGTAGGCAGGATGGTTATGATTCATAGGGATTCAATTTTGTTCATTTTCAGAAGATCACTAGACCATTCCTCCTGAGCCAGCATAGTCTGGAATATTTGCTGAAGCCAGTTCAGCATCATAAACCTGTTGCTGTTGAGTTCATTCTGACTCTTTATGGCACTATAAGACAGAGCAGAACTTCCCCAAAGGGTTTCTAAAGAGCAGCTGGTGAACTTGAACTTCTGATCTTTTGGTTAGCAGCCAAGCCCTTAGCCATGAGGCCTCCGTGTGTATCTCCACTGATAGACAGGTGGTTGCTGTGCTTAAGGTGCACTAGTCAGGAACCTAGCCAAGATCTCCCACTTGGAAAACGAAAATTCTGCCACTGAACAACAAATGCCTCTTTTTGGTGGTGGGCTGTTATCATATGTTACTGAGTCAATTACAATTTACAAATACCCTGCAAGACAAGTGGAGTTGTCCTACAGGGCTTCTTAGGATGTAATCCTTATAGGATCAGTTCACCAGGTATTTTTCCTGCAAAGTGTCTGGTGGGTTTGAACCACCATCCTTTTGGTTAGCAATTGAGTGTTTAACTATTGTACCACTGGAACTCCTTTTAGGTGTGCTATTCTGGCTCATTTACAAAATGATCCAAAAGTTACAAACTTTGAACACGGTGCACAACACTTAAGGAGGCTCTAAAACAGGTCGAGGCTGTCATGCAACCTAATCTGCCATTAGGCTGTATAACCTGGCAAATCCAGTAGTGCTTCAAGTGTCTATGGCAGACAGAGGTGCGGTTTGGAATGTCTAACAATCTGCTATTGATGAATCACAGAGCAGATCTCTAAGATTAGGGTACAAAGCATTACTTGCCACTACACATAACTACTCTCCTTTGGAAAACAGGTTTGGACTTGCTACTTGACCTTAAGAGAGAGTCAGTGCTTAACAATAAGGCACCAAGCTATCATTTGAAATGAGTGCTTGTTAGGATCTTGGTAAACTTTGGCCCATCAACCCATAAAGGTGAGTGTGCACAGCAGCATTCCATCATCAAATGGAGATATTATAGATGAGATTCAGCTTGAGCTTGTCTTTATGAAACAAGTAAATAGCATGAGGAAGTGACCCAAATATCCATTGTTCCCACTTTCGCTGTTCATCTTCTCCTTCCTAGCCAATATACAGTGGCCAACCTGCATCCAGGCTCATGAAAGTAACCCATAATTGGCTGACTGACGAAGAGAACATTTGGGCATCGTTTACGGATGAGTCTGCATGCTGTGCAGGCACAACCCATTAGCGGGTAGCTTTTGCTACTTTGGAAACCCTGGTGGTGTAGCAATGAAGTGATACATCACTCAAAAGCGACCAGTTCAAATCTACCAGGCACTCCTTGGAAACTCTATGGGACAGTTCTATTTTGACCTAGAGGGTCTCTATGAGTCAGAATCGACTCAGCTCCAGTCGATTTTGCTCCTTTACCAAGCGTGAGAAGGACAGGGTGGCCTTTGCTATTGATTCTAATCAGCCTCTTTTCTCAGTCCTTACTGTCGTTATCCAGCAGGCTGATGAAAAAGTAGCCATGGTAGCAGTGACCGAGGGTATATTTCATTTTCCTAACCCAGACTGATCTGGATACAGCCACTGCTTATGTGATACCGTTCCTGAGGTGATCAGCTAAGTATGTTGGACTGCTTACATTATGGAAAGGTAAGTGTTTTGTTTTTAGTGGAATACACATGTAGTCTAAATACGGATTTTCCTTCCTCGCTGACTGTGTCTGCAAAAATTACTAGCCATGAACTCAGAAAACACCCTTTCCAGAATGTTACTATACAGAGTATTGCTTTTGATTACGGAATTCATGTTTTTGTTAGTCACTGGTCATCTTGATAAGAATAGTTTTGGTGAAATTGGGTTTGACAACACAATTTTTAGTATGCATCCAGTCTGCAGGTTTTCAGGGAGATGAGGATGTGAAGATGAGTCAAGTTCAGACAGAGAGGCCAAGATTGAGATCACCTACTCCTGTTTCCATCAGAACACTTCTTTTTTTTCCCCTCCCTTTTATCTGCTAGGATTCTCTATGAGACAGTATTTATAGAAAAGATCTAACTATGAAAAAAGTCTAAACTGAAAAATCATTCAAAAGCCACAGACAGTCCAGCATTCCTGGTGTGTGAAATGTTTTTGCATAGACTGCAAATATTCTTTTTGCTTATTAGGTAAATATGCATTAAAATTTCTGGGTTTTTTGAAAGGTAAGAACGCACTATTGTATTTAAGGAAGAGGAAAATAGCTATCTGAACAGAAATGCTGAAGGGCAGAACCATGGAAAACAGAATTTCTGCCTGATGGGTAAGTTATTCTTTGACATAATAATGCCATAATCAGAATTCTGAGAAATATAGAACAGCTTGGTCTCCCATGAATAATAGAATAATTAGTAAATATGACAATCCTGAGGTCTAATTGCTTTTATAATTCTAGGTGCTTCTAAACAGCACCATAAGCCAAGAGACTGCATATTGGGAAATCCTTAACAGATGACAGACATGGCTGTTTTCAGTTCTAAAATTCTGTCATTTCTATAACATAAAGACATATATCCAAGGATTCTTTCCACTTTTATGTTACATTTAACTATAATTTAATACAACAGTTTGTCTACAGTACACTCTAAATATTAACATTCCTTGAAATACAACAAATGAAGATGAGTTTTATGATTTTGATGAAAGTCATACATAGCTCCCTGTACTGCCAGGACAAAAGCCTTGGAAAACACTCTGACAACAATTGAATAGAAAAAGAGACTTAAAGACTTCAATCCTAAGTTTTGCCAGAAAGGTTCTCCTCTTTCTAAAATTTGATTCCTTCCAAAAGCCAAAATTTTCCTAGAGCCAAGTCTGAGATGACATTGACATAAGCTTCCTCTCTGCTGACTGAAGTTATCTTTCTGAAAACACAGGTGATTTATTTTACTAAATTCAAACTTTTTACCCCTTGTTTTGAGTAAAGAAAAAAGAATGTGGCAGTCCTCTAGTCTCTAGTACTGTAAAACAAATTAGCAATCATCTTTACCAAACTCTATCTGTGACTACCACACGTCTGCCAGATCTTCCCAGTTCCTCAGCCTGAGATGAGTCTTGACCTTGACTAACAGAAGGGGCCTTGGGAAAACTTCATGGGACAGTTCTATTCTGTCCTACAGGGCTGCTGTGAGTTGGATTCAACACAATGTTAGTGAGTTTGGTTTGGATTTTTGTGAAAACTTTGTACTACCCAGTTCTCTTAATGATGCTCCTTAAAGAACAATTTAAATTCAGCATAGTTGTTTTAATAAGTGTGGTGAATATATACCCTCAGACACTATCTGATAACCATTAAGTACTGTCATATGTTCTGGTATCGTTAACTTACCCACATCAAGAGTTTAAAAAGGAAGTTTGTCACTGTTCTAGAACAGATAAAGAGTCTTCAAAAAGCTTAACGGCAACGAAGACAGTCATCTCATAGAAGTGTACATGTTATTGTTTTTCAATAATTCACTCACAAGAACTTTATTGAAAAGTACTGGTCTTACTTGAATATAAGATGAGCAGTATTTTCCTTTTGCAGAGATCACTTCTCTGGCAAACTCAGCATTCTGGAGACGAGCCTGGATGTAGGAAGTAAAACAGAATTGTCCCGTGAACATTCAAAACAGAAGCAATAAAATCTATACACTAAAATTTACTCCCTTCATCCATGAGGAAGACACCCTTTCAATTAATTGCATTTTACATGAAAGTTTACTATTGAAGCCAGTTTTCATACAAAAACTTACACTTACATTGTTATGCGAGCTTACCTACTCTCCTCACACTGTGAGAATATACTCCTTCTCTACGCTGCCTTTTCTGTGCCCAGTCATCCAGCTCCTATCCCCCTTTGCCTTCTAATACTGCCTCCAGGTAGGAGTTACCCAATTAGTATTCTGTATCTATTTAAGCCAAGAAGCACACACTCTTCACCAGTGTCATTTTACACCTGGTTAGGCCAGTTCAATCTTCGTCTCATGAGTTGGCTTTGGGAATGGTTTTAGTTCTGGGTTAACAGGCAGTCCAGGGACCACGTCTCCCAAGGACCCTCCAGTTTGTAAGACTGTCAAGCCTGGTCTTTTTACTAGAGTTTGAGTTCTGCACCCTACACTTCTCCCAATACATCAAAAAACACTTTGTTGTGTTTCCTGTCAGAGTGATAGCTGGGCATCATCTTGTTCTTCCAATCTGATGCTGGTATAGTTTATGTGATGCTTTCTTGTCTTTGGGGCTCATATTTCCCTTATGTCTTTGATGTTCTTCATTATCCTTTGCTCCAGGGGGGTTGGACAAATTTATGCTTCTTAGATGGTGGCTCACTACCTTTTAAGAACTCAGACACCACTCACCAAAGTGGGATACAGAACAGTTTCTTAATAAGCTTTATTATGCCAGTTGACCTAGATGTATCCTGAAATCATGGTTACCAGAACCCTGCCTCCTGTACTATCTCTTGAACTGTTTGGTTGTATTTAGAGAACTTCTTAGCTTTTGACTTATTCCATTTGTGCTGACTTCTCTTGAACTACGTATTGTCGGTGCCATCACCTAAAATAATTCTTGTCTACTATCTCTAGGAGGAGGATACTCTTGACATGCCATTTACCCTAAAACTAGGCACAACTTTACCAAGTTTCCATCTCTGCTTCTAGGAGCAGAACTTCTCTTACCTTTGAAAACATTAATATGCATTGTGAATCATCAAAAGGAAAAATAACATAATGAGTATTTTCCATATGACTAATGTCACTAGATTAAGTTTCTATAGAACATACTTTGGGAAAATCTACTTTGAAACCAACACAAAAGGATGTCTGATAATAAACCCCAAATCTCTTCTGGTAGTAGCTGGCACTTCAGAACTAAACTTAGAATGTCAACAGTAGACACTTTTGTAGTAGACTCCAATTTAAAATTAGTAATGCTATGTAAAATCACTCATTATGAGGAAGAGTCCATTGATTTGAAGTGATTATTTACATATATATATTAGTGAGTATGGCTTTTAACTCAGTTATATACTGAGGGAGGAGAGATGATATCCTAAAATGTATCATATTTCAAGGCCTTAGCTCCACATTACTCCTCATTGCTAATTTTAGAGTCTGGAATAACATTTCTTCTTTTGGCATTTAATTTTTAATAATCTCATTTATATTTTTTATCTTCTTATGACTGCAATTGTATTAGGACTGCCAATTAAGTTTGCGAACTCATCCTAGAAAAAGTACTACATACCTCATTGCTAAATATCACTATGGTTACCTTCAAAGTACTCCCCTTTGAAGCTATGCAATGATACCAGCACCTAGTCTACCCTTCAAAGGAATTTTGGAACTCTTCTTCTGGAACAGCCATCAGAGCTGTTATCATACTACACTTGATATCCTGAATGTCATCAAAATGTCTTCCTTGCAATACTTCTTTTATTTTTAGGTAAAGAAAAAAGACTTTGTGGGCTAGGTTGGGTGAGTAGGGAGGGTATTCCAATACAGTTATTTGTTTACTGCTAAAAACTCCCTCACAATTATACAAATACAACTAAGTTTGTGAACTTGCCACCATGTCACCCTGCACAATGGCCATTCCAGAAAGAGCTCCAAAATTGCTTTGAAGGGTGGACTAGGCTCTGGTGTGAGTACATAGCTTCTCAAGGGAGGAACTTCAAAGCCGACCTTAGTGATAATTCAGTAATGAGGTATGTAGCACTTAGAACAATTAAGTTTGCAGACTGAATTGTCATACCTCATAGTTTTAAAAGTTCCCTAACTCTTTGATAAATGATAGTTACATAAGATGTCCACATGTAATAGACCAGAAGATATGAAGAGAAGCTCCAAGAAGCATTGACTTGGCTGTACAGTGGTGACTTGTGGAGATTACTGAAAATAGATGTCTTATTTAGAACGACTGAGGTGAATGAAACTGCATTTTTAACAACTCCACTCTCCCAAATCAGCTCCCATAATGTGAGCACTGAGATAGTCTATATGCCTCTGAGGTGTTGTAGACAGATCTCTAAGGTGGCCCCAACAATAGGGCTAAGATCCCCATTTCCCTACTGTGTGTGGAGCATTAGTTGTCTTCAGCTCCAAGGGGCTGCCTTCTAGAGGCTTCAAACAACATGATCTTTTAACAAAACAGCAGGGTACTTCTTCAAAGCCAGCAGGAGAGTCTGTCTCATTTTGACTTTCTGACATTTTTTAACAGCTCCCACATGATCAAGTCTGGCCATTCAGAATAAAATTTCTTCTTATTATTTCAATAATATTATCATTTTTTTTAAAAAAAGAAAAACTCTTAAAATTAATGGACTTGGAAAACTGCATCTGCAAAATTAAAATTATTTCACCTTTGTCATCTAATAGAACCTAACCATGGAAGATAAATACATCATATTAAAATACAGCAGAAAACAGGCCACCCTAGTACCAGACAGGGTTCAACCCTCCTAGGAACACTTTCAGTGGCATGAGAAGAAGTTCAAGACAGCCTTCTGAGAGTTCACACAAAGGATAGCCCACTGCTCCTTTCTGAAGCCCTGGATGTGTGAGAGAGCTTAATTAGGATCAGAAAAGCTGATTACCTGCCCCATAAGTAATCAAAGAATAATATGGGATTTGAGGAAAGATCTTCTCAGCTAGATCTCATATTTCTCTAAATAATTTACACTAAAATAGTTGAGCAATAATTGTATGTGCACCCTCTTAATTTCAGAGAACAATTTTAGTAAATTTAGACAGAGGTATGGGGCTATGAAGCATTGGATGTGCTTCTATCTTCTGATTTCATCAGTTTCATAACAATATGATCTTAATTACCAAAAAAATGTGAATATCTAAAATCATGGTCAATGACCTTCACTATATCCACATAAATTGAGCTGTTATTCCTTCAAATGGATGCATCCATTCAGAAAACAGTTCCTCAATATGTTCTACTGTGTGAATAAGTGACACAAATACAGCACGGTAATCTTAGAAATAAAATTATAAATGAAGAAAAATTAAATCCATGAGGATGATGTACATTACAGTACTATTTTTCTAAAATTACAAAACAAGAAAATTTAAAACTACATTGTTTAGATATATGCAATTGTAAAACAGCAAGGCAGTGATCTTATGTTTCTGTGGTTAGTTGGTATAGACTCACTTTTCGTATATCCTACCCTCTAAATAATTGGAAACAATTTAAAAGATAGTCACAAAATAATTCTAAAAGATAGAAATGAAAATGTGAACTAAAGACCTCAAGTCTTGAGGGAAGCATGGTGGTAATGTCCCTGATTTTGTTTCTGTTACCTATCTATACCACACTGGAGCTGGAGAGGCCTGTAATCCCAAACCACCAACAGGTGAAGGAAAAACATAGCAAATAAACAAATGACAACAAATATGTACACATACCCCACCTGCTCTCTCTGCCTGAGGGAGAGGGAAATGGTCATTGCAGCTGAAATCTCACTGAAGATCTGACCTGGAAGCATTAGCCCTACTTACTGTAGTGCCAGAATCACCATAGTGGACACCCTGCTGGACACCCAATTCAGCTGCGTTAGGATCAATGTTGGCAGCACTGGTGAGGTGCCTGCCTAATACCTGAGGAGCTAACCTGGAGAGTGACAGTGCTAGTAGGGTCCAGCCAACAGTGCTTTCCACAGTTCATGCCCTAAAGAGCAGAAAGCTGAACTGCAACAGTATCACTATCAACAAAATCCTCACATGGCAACCAGTACAGCCAAAGCCAAGCCAAGTGCCGTCGAGTCGGATCTGACTCATGGCGCCCAATACAGCAGTGAGCCTAATCTACAGCAACAGCAGAAACTAAGGCCCTGTCTTTCCTAATCTTATGTTCAGTAGTAACCAGCAGCACAGGCAGTATGTGTCCCCCTTTTGTGGGAGGCAGTGGAGCAAGAAGAACACAGCCAACCAGAACAACATGGCAAGAGTTCTGCAAACTATATTTTTGTGGAATCTGCAGCTCACACTAGTAGATCACAATATGTATTCCAAAGTTGAAAAGTGTGGTTGCTAAAACAAGAGACTTAAACACCCTCAAAAGAATTTCTGCTTTGCACATGTGCAATCACTGTGAGTAATAACTGATATGTAGCAACTAACAATAACAACAACCTAGTCCTTTAAGTAGGATAACTCTGGGATGTTTTTCTCACATTTCTGGAGTGATACCTGGATCAATATAAAGATTAAGACCTGCATAGTATAATGTACTAAATGTCCATGATATAACAGATTAACTAATCACACAAAAAGCTATGAGACACACAAATTCAATGACAAAAGACAATCAACTAACTTCAGCACTGATATGAGTAACATGTCACAATAGTTTTATAACAGTAATCATAAAAGTGCTTTAACAATTTTGAGTACTACTAGAACATATTTAAAATAAATGAAGTGTTAGAAAAAAACAGAAGTTATAAAAAAAGTCAAGTAAGAATTACAGTGTAAGCCAGCCAAGCCAAGTGCTGTTGAAAATATTATAACTAAAAGAAAATGAAAAAAAACACTAGATTGAATTTCTACTACTACTACCAGAGGAAATTATAGTGTATACAATCTGTGAACATAAAGACAGATTAAGAATTTACTCTATCTCAGCAACAGAAATAAAGGAGACTAATAATAATTAACATAGAGTCAGGGATTTGTAGGACAGTAACCAATGATCTAATATATGTATTTTCAGAGTACTAGATGTAGAAGAGAAACCCTGGTGGTGTAAATGTTAAGTGTCATGTCTGCTAACCAAAAGGTCAATAGTTCAAATCTACCAGGTACTGTCTGGGAACTTTATGAGAAAGTTCTGCTCTGACCTATAGAGTCACTATGAGTTGGAATCAATGTGATGACAATGACTTTTTTGACTTGAGATGTAGAGGAGATAGAAACTGTGACTGAAAAGGTATTCAAAGAAACAACAGCTTAAAACTTTGCACATATGGCAAAAAAATATAGAAATCCACAGATTTAAGAAGCTGAGCAAACTCAAATATGATAAATACAAATAAATCTAAAGCAAGACACACATCATAGTCAAATGTGGGAAACTGAAATACAAAGAATTTTTAAAACTACAAGAAAGAATTAGAATATTGCATGTAGAGAAATAGCACTTTCATAGCAGCAAGTTTCTCATCAGAAGCCAAAGAAGACAGAAAGAAGCAACACACTGTTCAGTGAAGGAAAAAACAAACAAACAAACAAAAAACACAAAAATTATATATCTTGTAAATTGTCTTTTGGAAATTAGGAAGGGTAGGAATGTTCTCAAATGAAGGAAAAGTAAAATAACATATTACAAGCATGCCAAGCCAGCCAAGTGCCGTCGAGTCGGATCCGAGCATATCTACCTTTAAAGAATGACTAAACGAAGATTTTCAAAGAGAACAACACAAGGTGGCTTAAAACTTCAAAAACAGAAGAATAATGAGTAAAACTTAAGGTTAACATAATTATCTTCACCTCATGGGTTTAAAATCAAATTTTATGGTTGAAGCAAAAACTATAAAATCATGTAATGTATGAAACTGTGGCATGTGCTCAAGATAAGGATTTTAAATGTATATGTGTTTAAAGAAACGGGGAAAAGCATCTAATTGAAAATAAGGTATTATTGCATTCAAAGTGGTAAATGTCAATACCAGTAGGCTGAGAAATTATGTATGCATAATTTATTTATGCATACATACATTAACAACTACCAAGGAAGCTTTAAAGACAATTATCAAAACACATTATAGACAAATAAAAATGAAATTCTAAAATATGTTCAAGCAACCCACTGGAGGTGAGGAAAAAGAGACACTCAAATGAGAAACAGAAAGAATCTAAATAAAACAAATAATAAAATGGCAAACTTAAGCCCTAAGATATCAATAATTAGTTTATATGTAGAAGACTAATATAGATCAACTAATAAACAGAGATGACAGCACTTATTATAACTACACTGTCTGTAAGAAATTTACCTCAAATATAATGTCATAAACAGATGAAAAAACAATTTTGTCATTGAGTTTCTTAAAAGGATTAAAACAAAGCTATCATGCAAATAGTAATATACAAAGCAGGAATGGTTATAGCAATATCAGATCAAGTAAAATTCAGAGTAAGTGACATTACTAGGGACAAAGAAGAACATAATGTGATAACCAAATCATTAACCAAAAAAGATATGGAGGTCCTGAATGTTTATGTTCCAGACAGCACTTAAAAATACCTGAAGGAAAGAATGATAGAGCTAAAAGGAGAAGCAGACAAATTCACTTACAGTTGCAGATTTAAGCACTCATAGCAACTGATACAACTATGAAACTCGCATTTTTTTTAAAAAAAGTAAGAAGAAGTGAAAAACACAATCAAAGGAAAAGATTTAGTGGGTATTCATAGACAGCAGCATATACATTATTTTCAAGTGTTTAATAATCATTTAGAAAGACCATGCTGTGAGCTGATTTCTATTCCTACAAAAGGTATGTTCAAGTGCTCCAGGTGCCTCTGAATGTGACCTAATGTGAAAATAGCTTGTTTGCAGATGTTATCTGTTAAATTAACATGAGGTCATAATAAAATAGAAAGGTCCCTACTCTGAAAGGTAAAACTTTTGCAGACCACATATTCTAAGTCATAAAGCAAGAATTAACAATTTTTTAAACTGAAATTACAAGAGTATTTTCTGTGACTATAATGAAATCAAACTGCAAAGGAGGAAGAAAAATAGAATAAGAAAATCTTCAGATAAATAACACAAGCCTAATGTGTGAGCATCAAATAACATTTTGAACTGAATAAAAATGAAAATAAAACATATCAAAACTTACAGCATGTAACCCAAACAGTTCTGAGAGGGAAGTTTACAGCTCTAAAAGGTTATATTAGAGAAAAATAAAATATGTTTGATACCAAAAATCCAAGTTAAAATTTACAAATATAGAAAAGAAACAAACATAGGAAACAACAGAATGGAAATGGTAAAGATAAAAATGGAGATCAATCAAATTGAAAATGAGAAAACCATATATAAAAGTGAGGAAAAAGGAGTATTTGGCAAAGAAAAAATAAGTAAAACTTAAAATACTTTAGCAAGAGTTACAGAGTAGAGTATGAAAACATAAATTACAAATGTAGACAAAGAAATGTAAACTATCAAAATATATGATTCTGCAACTATTAAAAAGATCATAAGAAAAAACTGTTACAACTTTCTTCTCATAAATTCAACAAATATGAAGAAATAAACTTCTCAGAAAATAGCAAAACTCAGGGGCTGAGCCATGGTGTTGGACTAAATAGAAGTCTCCGAAATTCCCTCTGTAAACTAAGGCTTGGACTGATAATTGAACAGAGCACTCTGGACACCCAGGTAGCTCTAGGATATGTTATATGGTTGTCAGATTAGACTGCACACTTCTAAACAGGAAACTTCCTCTCTCTGGCAGAGCCAGTGCATGCTGAGCCACACTGCTACTGACTTGCTGCTGGGCAGATTGCAGGTACTGATACTTTTGTTGTTAATATCTGTGAGGCAGGAGACAGCAATGAGCTGGCAAATATGCTGAACTGCAATGTTAAACAGAATATAGCACCACAGAGAGACAATGTGTGGGATAGCCATTTTTGAGCCCAGCTGAGAGCACTGAAAGCACCACTGCCTCTCCACCCTGTCTTTTCTGAGTTTTGCCATACATTCTACTATTTTGTGGTGGGAAGGACAGCTGGGCTGGGTTGCTATCTTGGTCAGCTGGGAGGCAGAATCACTCAATCTGAGGCCTCAGCAGGGGCTAATTCTCAAGCTGAGAAGCAGTGAGAACCTGGAAAGTGCTTTTTCAGCAGAAAGGCTGTGTTTAGCACAGTATTACCTTATGGCTAGGACCCAGCTGAGGATGGCAGCAAGGCCATAACCCCTCCGTACTTTAAACTATTTCATACCATCTGAGGATGGCTGAAGAAGTGTTTCCATTGTTAGTGGAAAACAGCCTACGACACCTGACAGCCTGAATGATTCAGGCAGCTGTCTGATAGCTCCCAGCTTTTTAAAGTAAGACTGCATGCAGAAGTAACTGTTTAGCGGCCCAGGGGCATCTCTTCAAGCCTTTATTGACTCACATCATAGGATCAGTTGACAGTTCCATGCTGAATCCACAAGTAGAGCATGATCTTTGCCAGCCAGGAGGCAGAGCCTGTCGCCCCAGGGAGTCCATAGGGGATAGTCACTAGAGTACACAGAGACAACTTGTGATCAACTCCTTTCTCAGAACTACAACTCAGCTCCTGATAAGGTAACAACAGAGAAACTAAACAGCTTCTAGATGGCCTGAAGGCAACAAACCATTGCAAACCATTTAAAGAAACAGCCCACCATAGCTCTGGAAAACTCCCAAAGCAAAGAGTCAAAAAACTTCTGAGATGAAGAATTCTTTCTGCAACTATCAGAGGATCGGTACAAAAGGATTATATATGGAGCCCTCCTAGAGATTAAACAAAATGCAGCAGTGGAAAATGAAAAATTAAGCAAGCTCCTTGAACTGATGGAACACCAAGGATCTGAAATCCAGCAGATCACTAACAAAATTCCAGAATTACACAATTCAATCCATAGCCAAAAGAGTGGAATTCAAGAGACAGAAGTCAGACTTAGTGACTATGAGGATAGAAAAACTGAAAACAGCATTTATGAGGAGAAGTTAGAGAAAAGAAACAAGAAAAATGAGGAAGAAATAAGAAACATGTGGAACTCATTTAAGAGGAATAATCAATGATTAATTGGAGTTCCTGAACAGGGAGGGATAGCTGAAAACACAGAGAGTATTGTAGTTGAGTTGCTGACAGAAAACTTCCCTGAAATTACAAAAGAAGAGAACACAGATGTTCAAGAGGGATATTGAACCCAAAAAAATTTGACCACAAAAGAAAGACACCTAGACATATTATACTCAAGCTTAACAAAGTGAAGCATAAACAGATTTTCTTAAAGACAGTGAGGCTCAAAGAAAAGCTAATATTCAGAAGGAAATCCTGTAGCATTTCATTTGACTTCTAAGTACAAATGATGTTGGCAAGGAGATACTGGGATAGAGACAAACTTCCAACCAAGGATTATATATACCACAAAACTGTCTCTCAAATGTAAAGATGAAATTAAGACACTCACAGACAAACAGAAGATTAGAAACTGTCTAAAAACCAAACCAAAACTACAAGAAATTCTGAACGAAGTTCTTTGCTTTGAAAAACAAAACCATTAAGTGTATATTTAAGGAGGCAATGCAGGACACAGCATTTAGAATCCTACTCAGTCAGGGAAGTCAAAAACTCAATCAAAACTACCATATTAAAAAAAGAGAACCAGTGACCTTATCATGAAAACTATGATGCCATCACACTAAAAAGAGGGATATGTTATGGTAGTTATAGTCCCCTCAGATGGACAAGAAGTTAAAAAGATATGCAGAAGTTAAAATTGGGTTTAAAGTGAAAATACTAATGGGGATCACAGGGGTAGATGCAAAGAACAACAACAGTGAAACATATCAGAACAAAAAACACAAGACAGGAGTCTCAACAATCACAAAACCAACACTGAAAAAGGTGAAAGGAAACTCATGAAGATGACCTAAAGTAGATTATTAAGAGCAACATAGAAAACACCAACACAAAAATAAATACATCAAAATGACAGCAGTGAACACATACCAAAAAAGAATTTCACTGAATTTAAATTGACTGAATGCTCCAGTAAAGGGACGAGTGGCATCCTGGGTCAAAAGTAACAACCTGTCTATATGTTGCTTGCAAGAAACACACCTTAGACTCAAAGATATGAACAGACTGAACATTAAAGAATGGAATAATATATACCAAGGTAACAGTATATGAAAAAGAGCAAGTGTGGCAATACTAATATCGGATAAAATAGATTTTAATGTAAAATCCATCATCATGGACAAGGATGGTCACTATTTATTGCTGAAAGCTTCAAAACACAAGCAGGACTTAACAATATCAAATATTTATGAACCCAGTACCAGAGTATCTAAATACAAAGAACAAAAACTGACTACACTGAAAAATGAGACAGATCATTCCACAATAACAGTGGAAGACTTCAGCATTCCACTTTCAGTAATGGACAGATCATCCAGAGAAAAGCTCAGTAAAGACAGAGATCTTATTCCAATAATTAACCAACTAGACCTCATCAACATATACAGAACTTTTTACCCATCAACAAATAAGTACACCTTCTTCTCCAGTCTACATGGAACATTTTCCAGAGTAGACCATGTGTTAGAACATAAAGCAAATGTCAACAAAATTCAAACCACTAAATTATTGCAAAGTATCTTCTCAAACCATAAAGCCATAAAAGTCAAAATCCACAGCAGAAAAAGCATAGATAGAAATTAGAACTCAAGGAAATTGAACAACACCTTGCTCAAAAAGCCATGGGTTATAGAAGAAATCAAGGACAAAATAAAGAAATTTATAGATTCAAAAGAGACTGAAGACACATCCTACCAGAATCTATGGGATACGGCAAAAGTAGTGCTTAGAGGTCAATTTATTTCTGTAAATGTACACCTCCAGAAGGAAGAAGGGATCCAAACAAAAGAAGTAACACTACACCTCGAACAAGTAGAAAGAGAGCAACAGAGGAATCCCTCAGTCACCAGAAGAAAACAGATAGTAAAGATCAGAACAGAACTAAATGAATTATAAAGCAGAAGATCAATGAAAAAACTAACAAAACCAAAAGCTGTTTTTTGTTTTTTGTTTTTTTAATAAGATTAACACAATTGGTAAACTTTTGGCTAAACTTACAAAAGAAAAACAGGAGAGGAAATAAATAACCACAGTAAGAAATGAGATGGGAGATGTCACAACAGACCCAGCTGAAATCAAAAGTATCATAACAGAATACTGTGAAAGACTGTACTCTAACAGATTTGAAAGCCTAGAGGAAATGGACAAATTTCTAAATTCACGTCACCTAAGAAAATTATCACAAGGACAAATAGAACAATTTAATAAACCATCACAAAGGAAGAGATTGAAAATGTCATCAGAAAAACACCAACCAAGGCCATATCAACATGTGAACAGAAGAACCAGATGATGCCTGGTCACCACTGATGACAGCTGTTACAGGATTCACAATGTTGAGTCCCAGTGGCAACATGAGAAAAAAAAGGGCTACACCCTAATAACTCCACTAAAAGACTGTAATTGATGGTGTAAAGGCCTGGCAGTTCCCCCGGGAGCATGGACCCTTGACCTGATGATGCCCCTGATCACAAATGTTTACTGATGTCAGCCCTTTGGATAGGAATAGATTGGACTTGGGGGCACAGAGTGACCATATTGTGTGTGCAGTTTATGGTTTCATGAATCTATAGAATGTTGTCCTACTGGCTTCTTACTGGAGAGGAGTGGACAGGGTGGAGATGAGGGGACAGGAGATTGTTAAGAGGATATGACACGTATAGAAGGGAAAGGAGGAGTGTGCTGTCACCAAGCAAGGAGAGCGAAAGGAGCTGCAGATAGGCTGGCATGCAAATTCAAATTGGAATGTACATTTTCACTCAATCACAATAAAAATTAATAAAAATAAAAAAGAAACTATCAACTAAGAAAACATCTTGTCCCAAATGGCTTCACCGCAGAATTCTACCAAACTTTTAGAGAAGAGTTAAATCCAATATTACTGAGACTATTTCACAGGATAGGAAGGAAAGGAAGACTCCCAAATTCATTCTATGAAGTCAGCATAACCCTGATACCAAAGTCAGGGAAAGATCCCACAAAAAAGGGAAAATTACAGCCCAGTATCACTCATGAACCTAGAAAAGAAAATTGTAGCCAATAGCTCAACAACATATCAAAGAAATAAATCACATTATGACCAAGTTGGATTCACACCTGGGATACAAGCCTGGTTCAACATTGGAAAACAATTAACGTGATCAACCACATAAATAACATGAAAGATAAAAATCACCTGATTTTGTCAATTGATACAGAAAAGGAATTTGACAAAGTCTAACACCAAGTCATGCTAAAATCTCTCATCAAAATAGGAATAGAGGGAAATTCTTCAATGCAATATGGTTTATCTACACAAAGCCAATTGCCTACATCATCCTGAATGGAGACAAATTGTAAGTATAGTCGAGAATGATAACTAGACAAGGATGCCCACTCTCACCACTTCTCTTCAATATTGTAATAGAAGTTCTAGCCAGAGCAATTAGACAAGACAAAAAATAAAGTGCATCTGCACAGCAAAGAAGTAAATATCTATATTTCTGCATATGATATGATTGTATACACAGAAAATCCTAAAGAATCCACAAGAGTTCTGAGAAGTATCAAGATGTCAGATAAACATAAATAAATCAGGATTCCTTTATACCAACAAAGAGATTACTAAAGAAGAAATTATCAAATTAATATCATATACTATAGTGCCAAATAAAATAAAATACCTAGGAATAAATCTATCTAGAGAAATAAAGAGACTCTACAAAGACAACTACAAGACCTTACTGTAAGAAATCAAGAGAGACATACATAAATGGAGAAATCTACCCTGTTTATGGATTAGAGGACTTAACATTGTAAAAAATGTCTATTTTACCCAAAGTGGTCTACATACACAATGCAATCTCAGCACAAATTCCAGTGATATTTTTTAATGAGATGGAGAAACAAACAACCAACTTTGTTTGGAAAGGGAAGAAACCTCGGATAAGCAAAGCACTACTGAAGAAGAAGAACACAGTGGGAGGCCTAGCCGTACCCAACTTTAGAACTTATTACACTATCACAGTAGTCAAAACAACCTGGTACTGCTACAAAAAAGGACATGTAGACCAATGGAACATATCTGAGACTCCAGATATGCCAGCATGCTCCTACGTACAGCTGATATTTGATGAAGGCTCTAAGATTGTAAACTGTGGTAAAAACATCACTTTAACAAATGGTGCTGGTAAAATTGGATATCCATCTGCAAACAACTGAAACAAGACCCACATCTCACACTTCACACAGAAATTAAATCAAACTGGATAAAAGCCCTAACCATTTAACCCTAAGCGATAAAGATTATGAAAAACAAAATAGAGTCAATAATGGATGTTTTAATACACAGCACAGGCATATTTCAAAATCTGACAAAGCACAGTCAACATAAGGTAAAATAGATACATGAGAACTACTAAGAATCAAACACTTTTACTGATCCAAAGACGTTATCGAAAGAATTAATAAACTACCTACATAATGATACAAAATATTTCACAACTGCACATCAGACCAATGTCTTATCTCCATAATCTACAAGGTTACTGGAAAATATCAACAAGAAAAAGGTAAATAACCTAATTAACCCATGGGCAAAAGAAATGGGCACACATTTCACTAAAGAAGACATCCAGACAGCCAAAAGACACATGAGAAAATACAATTATTAGCTATTAGAGAAATCCAAATTAAAAATACAGTGAGGGAGTGAAGTCAAGATGGCAGACTAAGCATACATCTCCTTATATCCCTCTGGAAACAAAGATCTAAAGTGATAATCACATGGAGACATCTGGTCACGTAGTGAGCCCCCAGGACATAGCACAGGGCTGTTAATTTGGATTTCATACCACTGAATGAAAAACCTCTTCTCTTTCACTGACTCCAGCTCCTGTCTAGCACTGGCTCTCACGGACTGAAGATAACGCACCATTTTGACTTTTTTTTTCTCTGTCTTGGCCGGTGAGTGAAGCTGGGTCTTGCATAGCAGCTAGACTCAGATGCACTGCTGGTGGGATAGGCAGATGAAATTGCCATATTTTGAGAACTAGGCTTAGGACTCTGTTCATCTAGCCACTTTGCGCCTGTCTTTTTATCTCTGCCACAGTATGGTTTGTACTGAACCGCAGTGCCTGTGTACAGGATGCCACATTAGATACTGAGATTTTAGCAGGACCTAATTTGTAGCCTGGGAGCCTACGCCTGTAAACTGGACAGTCCTTCTCCATCAGAAAAGCAGTAATTTACAGAGTGTTGCCTAAGGCTGGGCCCTGTCAACAGAGGCCAACAGGACAGTAGCATTGCTGTATTTTGAACTAGTTTGTATCATCTGAGGTTGGATATAGAGGTGGTTACTTTGTCAGTTGGGAAGAAGGACCTCTACACCTGAAAACCTGACTGACTTTGGAAGTGGTGAGATACCTTTTGTTTTACATTTTAAGACAGTCTAGAGAAACAGCTGCAGTCCATCCTCACAGTATCTCTCCCAGCCTTTACTTACTCACATGAAACCCAAAAAGCAACAGATGCTTGTGGAATTCAAGAAATCACCATGGCTTCAGAAGGCTCCTAAACAAAACAACCAAGGAGTTTTCCAGATGAAGAAACTTTTCTGAAATCATCAAAAGGTGAATAGAAAAGGATTATGTACACAGTTCTTCTAGACCTTATACAAAATGCAGGAGAACAAAAGGAAAAATTTAGCAAGCTCTAAGATCTGATGGAACACCAGTACTCTGAAATCCAACAGATCAAGAACAAAATCAAAGACACAGAAACTTCCATTCAAAGCCAAGAAAACAGACTGCAACACATAGAAAAAAGAATTTCTGAACTGGAAGACAGAGCTACTGAAGCCAGTGTCTATGAGCGGAAATCAGAAAAAACAAACACGAAAAATGAAGAAGCATTAAGAAGCATGTGGGACTCTATTAAGAGGAACAACATTTGATTAGTTGGAGTCACGGAACAGGATAAGACCCCTGAGAACACAGAGAGTATTGTTGCTGAGCTGCTGACAGAAAACTTCCCAGAAATCATGAAGGAGGAGAATATAGACATCCCAGATGCATATTGTATGCCGCCCAATATAGACCTCAAGAGAAAGACTCCTAGACATATTATAATCAAGCTTAAAAAATGAAACATAAGCAGCAACTCTTAAAGGCAGCAAGACTCAAAGCAAAGGTAACATTCAGAGGGAAACCCTGTAGGCTTTCGTCAGATTTCTCAGCAGAAACCATGCGGGCCTGGAGACAGTGGCATGACACATTAAAAGCCTTGAAGGAGAAGAGAACTTCCAACCAAGAATTATATATCCTGCAAGACTATCTTTCAAATATGAAAATGAAATTAAGGCATTCCCAGATAAACAGAAACTCAGAGACTTTGTAGAAACCAAACCAAAGCCACAAGAAATACTGAAAGAAGTTCTTGGCTTTGGCTTAGAAGAACATAACCACTACCTTTATCTTTTAGAATGACAGATTATTCAGAACTCTACTCAGGGAAGGCTCCAACCTCAATCACAGCTTTAATACTGAAAGAAATATTCCAGTGATTATCATGAAAACTATGGTGCCATCATGTTAAAAAGAAGGATGTACTACAGATGTTATAGCCCTTTGAGATGGAGAGGAAGATGACAAGACTGGTAGCAATTAAAATTGGGTTTATATATAGTTTATTAAGGGGAATCATAGGGGCAGCCTTAAAGCACAACAAAGATGTAACATACCATATCCAGAAATGCAACACAGAAGTCTCAACAACTACAAAACAAGCTCTGAAAAATGTGAAAAATCAACTCACAAAAAAAAGTTCCAGTACAGACTAATAAGAACAACAGAGAAAACATCTACACAAAAATAAAAATATCACAATGGTGTCAATGAACACATACCTATCAATAATTACATTGAATGTGAATGGAATGAATGTTTCAGTAAAGAGACATTGAGTGACATCTTGGATCAAAAGACTTGACCCATCCATATGATGTCAACAAGAAACTCACTTGAGACTTGAAGATAGCAACAAACTGAAAGTTAAAGGATGGAAGACTATATATCAAGCTAACGATGAACAAAGAAGAGCAGATGTGGCAATTCCAATCTCAGACAAAATCAATCTTAATGTAAAATCCATCACTGTAGACAAAGATGGACACTACTGCTGAAAGGTTCACTACACAAGCAAGACTTACCTATATTAAGTATTTATACACCTAATATCAGAGCACCTGAATATGTCAAAGAAACACTGATTACACTCAAAAAAGAGTCATTACTACACAAAAATACTGAGAGACTTCAACACTCCACTCTCAATACTGGACAGATCATCTAGAAAAAAGCTCAGTAAAAATACAGAAAATCTTATTGCCACAATTAACCAATTAAACCCCATCGATATATACAGAACTTTCTGCCCATCAGCGGACAACTATACCTTCTTCTTCAGTGCATATGGAACATTCTCCAGAATTGACCATATGTTAGGACATAATGCAATTCTCAACAAAATCCATACCACTGAATTACTGCAAAGCATCTTCTCAGATCATAATGCCATAAAAGACGAAATCGATAGCAGAAAAAACACAAATAGAAAGTGCAACTCTTGGAAACTGAGCAACACCTTGCTCAAAAACACATAGGTTATAGAAGAAATCAAGAATGAAGTAAAGAAATACATGGATTCCAATGAGAATAAAATCACTTCCCACCAAAACCTATGGAATACAGCCAAAACAGTGCTCAGAGGTCTGTTTATCTCCATAAACGCACACATTTGGAAGGAAGAAAGAAACCAAATCAAGGAACTAACCCTGCCACTTGAACAAGTAGAAAGACAATAACAGAGGAACCCATCAGGCACCAGAAGAAACCAGATCATAAAGATTGGAGCACAGCTAAATGAATTACAGTGTAGAAAAACAACTGAAAAAATTGAAAAGACCAAAAGCTGTTTTCTGAAAAGATCAACAAAATTGACAAACCACTGGCTAAACTTACTAAAGAAAAGCAGGAAAGGAAACAAATAACCAACATTAGAAATTAGAGGGGAGTGGTCACAACAGATCCAACAGAAATCAAAAATATCACAACAGAATACTATCAAAGACTGTACTCTAACAAATTTGAAAACCTAGAGGAAATGAACAAATTCCTTGATTCATACCACCTATGCAAATTATTACAACGTGAAGCAGAATAACTTAATAAACCCATCACAAAGGAAGGGATTGAAAAAGTCATCAAAAAACCACCAACCAAAAAAGGCCCAGGGCCAGATGGCTTCACTGCAGAATTCTACCAAGCTTTTAGAGAACAGTTAACTCTGATACTACTGAGAATATTTCACAGTATAGAAAGGGATGGAAAACTCCCAAACTCATTCTATGAAGCCAGCATAGGACTGATACCAAAGCCAGGGAAAAACCCAACGAATAAGGAGAGCTACAGACCACTATCACTCATGAATCTAGATGCAAAAATCTTTAACAAAATTCTTGTCAATAAAATACAACAATGTATCCAAAAAATAATCCATCATGACCAAGTTGGATTCATACCAGGGATGCCAGGCTTGTTCAGCATCAGAAAAACAATTAATGTGATTAGCCATATAAATAGAACAAAAGACAAGAATCACCGGATTTTGTCCATTGATGCAGAAAAGTCATTTGATAAAATCCAACACCCATTCATACTAAAAACTCTTAGCAAAATAGGCATAGACTGAAAATTCCTCAATGCAATAATGTTTCCTGATGATATGATTGTACATGCAGAGAATTCCAAAGAATCTGTAAGGAAACTATTTAAACTGGTAGAAGAGTTCAGCAAAGTCTCAGGATACAAGATAAGCATAAGTAAATCAGTAGGATTCCTTTATACCAACAATGAGACTGTTAATGAAGAAATCATCAAATCAATACAATTTACTATAGCCCATAAGCAGATAAAGTACCTAGGAATTAATCTAACCAGAGAAATAACAGACCTTTACAAAGCGATCTACAAGCCCTTACTACAAGAAACTAAGAGATAATTAGATAAATGGAGAAACCTACCCTGCTCATGGATAGGAAGAATTAACACTGTGAAAATGTCTGTTTTTCCCAAAACAATCTACTTATACAATGCAATCCCAATACAAGCTCCAGTGTCATTTTTTAATGAGATGGAGAAACAAATCACCAATTTTGTTTGGAAAAGGAAGAAGCCCTGGATAAGTAAGGTACTACTAAAGAAGAAGAACACACTGGGAGGCCTCTCATTATCTGACTTTAGAACATATTACACTGCCACAGTGGTCAAAACAGCCTGGTACTGGTATAAGAACAGACAGATCGATCAGTGGAACAGAACTGAGACCCCAGAGATGACACCATCTGCCTATGAATAGCTGATATTCAACAAAGGCCCTAAGACATTAAACTGGGGTAAAAACAGCATCTTCAGCAAATGGCGCTGGCAAAATTGGATAACCATCTGCAATAAATTGAAACAAGATCCATATCTTGCACCTTATACAAAAACCAACTCCAATTGGATAAAAGACCTAAATATCAAACCTAAAATGATAAAGCTCATCCAAGAAAAGGTAGGAACAACAATGGAAGTTTTAATGCACAACGCAGACAGACTTCAAAATCTGCCAAACAAACCACAATCAACAGAAGAGAAAATAGATAAATGGCAACTATCAAGAATCAACCACTTTGGCTCATCCAAAGACTTTATTAATAGAATTAAAAGGCCACCTACAGAATGGGAAAAAATATCTGGCAACTTTATGTCAGACTGACGCCTGATTGCCATAATCTATAAGAGACTACAAAATATCAATAAGAAGAAGATAAATCATCGAATTAAGTGATGGGCAAGGGAGATGGACATTCATTTTTCTAAAGAGGAGACCCAGGCAGCCAAAAAACACATGCAGACATGTTCACGATCTTTTGTTATTAAAGAAATTCAAATCAAAACGACAATGAGATATCATCTCACCCCAACAAGATTGGCCATGATCCAAAAAACACAAAACAACAAATGCTGGAGAGGCAATGGAGAAAGTGGAACTCACCCACACTGGTTGTAGTGCGGTGCAAAATGCTCCAGCCTCTTTGGAAACCAATCCAGGGTTTCCTTAAATAAAATGGATATAGATATACCATTTGACCCACTAATTCCACTTCTTGGAATATATCCTACAGAATCGAGGCCATTCACACCAACGGACACAAGCACAAGAATGTTTATCACAGAACAGTCCATGCGAGCAAAAAGATGGAATCAACGCAGATGCCCAACAGAGGAATGGGTAGGTAAACTATGGTATATGTACTCTATGGGGCACTGTGAAATGATAAAGAACAATGAGGATTCCAGGAAACATCTCATTACCTGGTTTCAACTGGAAGACATTATGTTGAGTGAAAGTAGTCAGTGACAAAAGGACAAGTATTGTATGAGACCCCTACAATAAGATCTCTAAAACAGACTTATGTATAGAAGAAAAGAGTCTTTGACGTCTGCAAGGGAGGGGAGTGAAGGAGGGTGAGAGGTTGAGGGTTTAGATTCGATAGTTGTTAAAAACTTGGTTGGGTGAAATCAGTGATAGTAGAAACAAGAACAATATTAAGTGGACTTCAACATAATTCGCATACTGCTTCCATCTTAACCCAATACTGCGAGGGCAGAGTAGCTGGGGCACGGGCAGGAGACCATGCTGTTAGGCGAAATCGAGGCCAATTGGCACAATTAGCGTTTTGCTAAGAGGGCTCTCTGCACCCCACATTGGTGAGTGGTGTCTGGGGTCTTAAAAGCTGCCAAGCTGCCATCCAAGGGCACAGCAAATGATCCCAACTCAGCAGGAACAGATGCTCACCGAGGGCCAAAATGTCATGGGGTAAAGGCAACCCAGAAGATAGAGAGACCCACATGAGTGGATGCCTACATAGACTTGGGACCAAAAGAACCGGATGGTGCCCGGCCACCACCAGTGATAGCCATGATGGAGCTCACTATGTTGAGTCTCACTGGCAACACAAGAATAAAAAGGGGTGCATCCTGAGATCTCCACTAAGAGACCGCAATTGATGGTCCAATGGCTTCAGGGTTCCCCTGGGAAAATGGCCCCTGGCCCTGATACTGCCCTTGCCCATAAATCATAATGAATGTCCACTGTTTGGACATAAATGGATTGGACTTGGTGATGCAGAGTGACCATATATTGGATGCACTTTATGGTTCTATGTATCTACAGGATATCATTCTGCTGACCTCTGGCTGGAGTAAGGGGAGTGGGTGGAGAGGAGGGGAAAGGAGACTTTTGGAACAATGAGACATGTATGGAGCAGAGAGGAATAATGTGCTGTCACCGGGCAGGGAAAGCAGTGGAAACTGCATACAAGTAGGCACGTAAATTTATATAGGAATGTACATTTTCATTCAGTCATAATAAATAAAATAAAATTAAAAAACTACAGTGAGATACCATCTCACCCCAACAAGGTTGACCATGATCCAAAAAACACAAAACAAATGCTGGAGAGTATGTGGAGGTAAGAACCCTTCTATACTGCTGGTGGGATTGCAAAATAGTTCACTATCTTTGGAAAGCAACCTGCTGCTTCCTTAAAAAGTTAGAAATAGATATACCATTTGATCCAGTAATCCCAGTGTTCTGAATATATCCTACAGAATCAAGGGCAGTCATGCTAACGGATACATATGCACACGAATGTTCATTGCACCACAGTCCATAATAGCAAACAAAAAAAAAGGAATCACCACCAATTTCCAGAAACAGATAAATGGATAAACAAACTATGGTACAAAGTATGGTACATGTACTCAGTGCTATTCAATAATAAAGAACAATGATGATTTTAGGAAGCATCTCATAACCTGGTTTCAATTGGAAGACATTATGCTGAGTGAAATCATTCAGTGGCAGAAGGACAAATATTGTATGAGATACCTACTATAAGGACTTAAAAATAGACTAATGTCCAGAAGGAAAGACTCTTTGATGGCTGCAAGAAAATGGAGGGAAGAAGAGGGCAGCTCACAGATTAGACAGTTGATAGGAATTTGGTTGGGTGAAAGCAGTGACAGCACATAGTAGAAAGAAGATCAACTTTACTGGACTTTAACATAAACTGAAAACTCTTCTGATCTTAAACCAGTATTGCAAGGATAGAGTAGCAGTCGTGGGTGTCTGAGGACCATGCTCTCAAGGGACATTGAGGCCACCTGGCTTAACTAGCCTATTGCTAGGAGAGTCTTCTGCACCCAATATCGGTGAGTGGGGTTTGGGGCTTAAAAGCTAGCAAACTGCGATCTGAGGTACACCGAATGGTCCCAGCTTATCCAGAACAGATGACCACCAAAAATAATAAAGATACAAGGGAAAAAGAGACCAGGAGACAGAAGGACCCATGTGAATGTGTGACTGTATTAACCTGTGACCAGAAGAACCAGGCAGTGCCCAGCTACCACCAAAGACAGCCATAATGGGGCACACAATGTCAACTCCCAGTGGCAACACAAGAAAAAGAGGATTGCACCTCAGGAACTCCACTAAAAGACCACAATTTATAGTCTGGAGGCCTGGGGGTTCCCCTGGGAGTATGGTCCCTAGACCTGCTGCTCTCCGTGACCAGAAAACATTACTGAAGTCAACTCTTCAGACAGAAATTAACTGGACTAGGGGACACAATACGACCATATGGTATGTGTTCCCTATGGTTCTATGCATCCATAGAATACTGTCCTAATGACTTCTTACTAGAAGGAAAAGGACAGGTGGGAGAGGAGTGGACAGAAAATTGTTAAGAGGATATAACATACACCAAAAGGGTAAGTGTGCTGTTACCAGGCAAGGACAGCATAAGGAGCTGCAGATAGTCAGACAAACAAATTTCATTTGTATTTTATACGTTCACTTAATCACAATTAAAAAAAAAAGTCAGTATGGAGCAGAGAGGAATAGTGTGCTGTCACCAGGCAGGGAAAGCAGTGGAAGCTGCATATAGGTGAGTATGTAAATTTATACGGGAATGTACATTTTCACTCAGTTATATTAAATAAAAACATTTAAAAAATCATTAGGAAAAAAAATACTGAGTCAAAATGTAATGAACAGAATAGTTCTATAGCCATTAAAAATTGAATTTAAATTGTCAAAAAACTACTGAAATCTAATTCTATGACCTCATAATTTCACTGGAATTTCACCAAACCATGAAGGAGTTATTGTATAATAATTGTATCAACTGTATGCAATCTCTTTGAGAAAACCAGAAGAAGAAGCATTTCCCAACATATTCTATGAGACCAGAAATATGATTTTTGTCAATGAGTTATATGCCATAGAAGAGATTACCACAGTCTGTTTAACAATTCATCCATTGAATGACATTTGGATAGTTTACAAGTTGAGCTATTACAAAGAAAGCTGACAATAGCTGTAAGCTTGAGAGTCCCCATGACATCCTCACTTGCTTTCTAATGAATAAAAATTCCAGTGTTCCCTCTGCCCTCATGATACCAGACTTAAGATCAAGGGTCCCAAGACCACCTTCACTTACGGCTTGCTGAATCCTATTACTCCTCTGAGTTCCACAATTCACTGGAATGACTCGCAGAACTCAAGGAAAGTGCTATCTTTTCCTTTATATCTTTGTCATGGGAAAAAGGACACAAATGAACAGATGCACAGGACAAAGTATGAGAAAGTTTCCAATGTAGAGTTCTTGTGTCCCCAAAATAAACATACTATGCTCTCACATGCATTGATGTCTAAAACCAACTGGGTAGCCCCTGGAGCTTCCATGTTCAAAACCTTTATTGAAGCCTCATTACTTAGTCCTGGTTGATTGAATCAGCTCCCCTCCATGAAGGTTGGACTAATATCACATCGTGGCCTTTTTGGCCTGGCTATCCCCCATCCAATAGGTTCCTCATGGGCATAAACCCTCAGATGTGGCCTGGAGTCCTCTTTGATAACAAAGGCACTTCACACATGGGAAATTCCAATATTTTAGTGGTAACCTCTCAGGGTTCAATGACAAAGACCAAACTACTTGGGTACAATTAAATGTTAAACTCCACAATGCCTACCTCAAAAACATACTGTGTTATGATTACATTTTTATAACATTTATATTTACAGATTCAGGATAAATGAGTAGTTTCTACACAGTAAAAATAGGAGTAGATGGTGGGTGTGGCTATAAATGGGTCACAGGAGGTAGCCTATTGTTGACAGCACATTTTTATATCTTGATTGTGGCAATTGTATACACAGCTGCACACATATATGTTTTATAGAACTGTACACACATGAATTCTAAGTAGGTTCAATTAATTGTACCAATTTCTCAGTTTGATATTGTACCATAGTTACGCAAGATGTTTACTTTGGGGGAGGTGAGGTAAAGGGTATACATGGCTTCCTCTTTATAATTTCCTGTAAATCTCTATTTCAAAATAGAAAAAGATAAGAATCGTGAAAAATGATGAATATAAATTTCAGTTAATGGTTATCTCTTAGAATAAGACAGAACTGGTTTCAAGAATGGCAAATAGGTACAATATTAGTTGTCCCTTTCTAGTTTTTACAATGGGTGAAAGACTGACAGATGCTCATGGTATTAATATGCTTTATATATACACAAAATCCAAAAAAATACACACATATGTTACTTATGTCTTTATGTATGTTAACTACTATAGTAAAATGATTAAAGCATGTAAAAGTAGGAATTGTAGTACTTTATGACGTGTGTGCATGCATTTCATTATCGGAGGCATGTTTCCTGGCCTTTTGCATTAGAAAAAGGACTATGTCATTGCTTTAAATAGCTGTGACATAAGGACTCGAATGATATACTTTCATTATCACTAGTAAAAATGCAGTCTCAGAGCTCTATCTGCATTTAATTTGCCTTAAATTAACACTATAAAATGGTTTTGGCTTTTATAAGGTATTTAGTCCAATGAAAGAAAATCCAACAGAATGTGGAAATTATCAAACAAAATCATTAATAACACACACAAGTAAAATTCTTTTGAAAATCATACAAAAGCATCTACAGCAGTATATCTACAGGAACTGACAGAAATTCAAGCCAGATTAACAAGAAGATGTGGAACCAGAGATATCATTGCAGATGTCAGATGGATCATGGCTGAAAGCAGAGAATACCAGAAAAGAAGTTTACCTGTATTTCATTAACTATGCAAAGGCACTCAAAGCAAATTATGAATAAGATTGTGAAGATCAGGAATTCCAGAACACTAGTTATGCTCATGAGGAAACTACATAGATCATCAGGCAGTAATTTGAACAGAACAAGGAGATACTGTGTGGTTTAACTTGAGGAAAGGTGTGCACCAGGGTTTTATTTTCTTTTATCATACCTATTCTATCTGTTCTTAGAAAATAATCTGAGAAGCTAGACTATATGAAGAAGAACTGGTCATTAGGATCAGAGTAAGACTTATTAACAACCTGTATTAAGCAGAAGACACAACTTTGCTTGCTGAAAGTGAAGAGGACTTGAAGTACTTACTGACGAAGATCAAAGACCACAACCTTCAGTATGCATGACACCTCAAAATAAAAAAGATAAAATCCTTAAAACTGGACCAACAAGTAACATCATGATAAACAAGAAAAAACTGAAGTTATCACAGATTTCTTTTTACTTGGATATACAATCAACACCTCTGGAAGCAACAATTAAGAAAACAACAGATTCGTTGCAGTAGATAAATTAACTTCAAAAGACCTTTTTAACTTGTTAAAAAGCAAAGATGTGACCTTGCAGACTAAGACAGGTCTGACTCAAGCCACGAGGGTTTTCAATTGCCTCATACATATGTGAAAGCTTGACGATAAATAAGGAAGAATGAAGAAGAACTGACACCTTTAAATTGGCAAAGATTACTGAATATACCTTAGATTGCCAAAATAATGAGCAAACCTGTCTTGGAAGAAGGACAAGTTGAATGTTCTTTAGAAGTAAGGATGATAATACTATATCTCACATACTTTCACATGATATCAAGAGGGAACAGTCTGTGGAGAAGGACATCATGCTTAATAAAGTGGAGTATCAGAAAAAAAGAGGACGACCTTTTGAGATGCATTGACACATTCATTGAAACAATAAGCTCAAGCACAACAATTATGAGAATGGTGCAGGACCAGGCAGTGTTTTGTTCTATTGTATATTATGATACAGTCATTATAAGTTGGGTCATTATAAGTTAGAAATGACTCAGTGGCACATAACAACAACAAGAAGATGTATTTAATAAGAGAAAAATAAATTAATTTTTACATTTGAAGAGCTGGAACAAATAAAACATGAGAAGCAGTCACACAATATCAAATTATACCTTAGTTTCAGAGATGTGGAGCTAACATGTTTGACTAGCCAGAGCCATCTTCTGATCTCTCTAATAACAAAAACTCAAAAAAACAACTTAACAGATTATATAGGACATTCTAGGAGCCCTGAACATCAGGTGGAAAGCTGAGATAAAGAACTGGCCAACAGAGAGAGTAGGTCTAGAAACACCCAGAGAGATCAAAATGGGCTGATGGGAATCTGCATCCTGCAGCAGAATCCTCTGCACCAGCACTGAACAAAACCATGTTCAGAGAATATCTTCCTCAGGGAATAAGCCAAGCTTCAGACAGATGCACCTACAGAATTGCAGCATTCTCCCCTTTGAACATGAGAAATAAGTTCTTGTGGATGTATGTGTCTCAAAACTTTTCCTTTGGGCACAAACTTCCTCTCCTGGCACTATCCCCTTTCTTCCCTGTGCTGTGCCAGGCACCAGATTCTGACAATCAACCTGGGCCAAAAGTGGCAAATCCTTGTATATACCCTGAGCTCTTCTCACATTCTTGGAGAGGCGTCAGTTTAACAAATAAAGGGGGAAAAAAAGAAGTCTGCCAGCACCACTGAGCTGGGAACCTTGGGCAGAAGTGATCTGTTTTCCTAGGCGCTGAACTGCTGGTCACTTGGCATGGACATCCTGCCTTTCTCAGCATATGCAGTCAGCAACCTAAGCAGCTAATCTAGAGTCCTCAGCAGACACTGAACAATCGAAGGTCAACTAACTGGACACCTGGACTAAACATACTCAAGAAAAGTAAACTGACACTGGGTCCACATGCCGAGAAATAATTCTAAAATCCCAGTGACAAGACTGTGGAATTTCTAAGGCTCTGATAAACAAAACAGCTCACATGATCAGTCAACTTTGACACTGAAAGGAACTAAATATATATATATATATATATATATATATATATACACATATATATGCAAGTAGGAGCACAATAACAAAAATTAAATAAATTACAATTTTCTGATGGCTTGGGTGAAATACTTTATGTCAAATCATTTAAAGAAGCAGATCACCATGGCTTCATAAAACTCCATAAAGAATCAAAAAATTTTCCAGACAAAGAAGACTTCCTGCAATTATCACAGGCAGAAGACACAGGAGTAATGTAGAGTGCTCTTCAAGACACCAGGAAGGAGATTAGGCAAAGTGCAGCAGAGCATAATGAAAAATTAAAAAGGAATCAAGAAATGCTTCAGTAAAAATGATCTGAAATTCAGCAAATAATAGAATTGCAGAATTAGACAATTCAATAGAAAGTCAATGGAGCAGAATTGAGGCAATGAGATGCAGAATTAGTTAGACTGGACATAAAGCAATTGACATTAGCATGTTTGCAAAAAAAATAAAGATTTTTTTTTAAAAATGAGGAATCACCAAGAGATACGTGGGACTCTATCAAAAGGAATAATTTACAAGTTATTGGAGTTCCAGAACATGGTGGATAGTGAAAACTGAGACAACCATTGAAGACATCTTGACAGAAAACTTCCCTGATATCATGAAATACAAGAAGGTAGCTACTGAAGATGCTCATCAAACTACACACAAGGTAGATCCCAAAAGAAAGACACGAAGACATATTATAATCAAGCTTACCAACGCTAAAGATAAATCTTTCAAAGACAGCTAGTATTTTAAAAAAATAAATACATAACCTATACAGCTGAGTCACTAGGATTAAGTTTGTACTACTCAGAAAAAAATCATGATTGTATGAAGGCAATGGGATGATGTTTACAAAGCCTTTAAGGAAAAAAAAAAAAAAAGCTGTCAGCCAAGAATTACATATTCTGCCAAACTGTATCTCAAATACCATGAAAAATTAGGACATTCTCAGATAACAGAAGTTTAGAGAATTTGCAAAAACCAAACTGAAATTTAAGATACTCTGAAGGAAATTTTTTGATTAGGAATCAATAATATCAGATATGCAAGGTCCAACAATTAAGTCCACAAACTTACTATTCTAAGTGCTACATACCTCATTGCTGAATATTACTACAGTCACCTTCAAAGGATTATCCTTGGGAAGAAATGAACCAGCACCAGTGCCTATTCCACCCTTCAAAGTAATTTTGGAACTCTTTCTGTAATGCCCTTTGTGTACAGCAGCATGATGACAAGTTGGCAACTTTATTATATAGTTGTCTTTATTAGCCAGAAAATAAATTTGTTAGCCAGCAAATAAATAACTGCACTGGAACATCATCCCTATAGGCTGTCTACAAGAGACACAGAGACTTCAAGATACAAACAAACGTAAACTCAAAGGATGGAAAAATATATACCAAACAAAAAAACTCAGACAAGAGAAGGATCCGTAATGTTAATATAAGATAAAATAGACTTTAAGGTAAAATTCACAGCAGTGAAAAAGGAAGATCAACATATACTTATTAAAGATCCCATACATCAGCAGAACATAACCATATTGAATATTTATGCAACTAACAACAGCACTGCTAAGTGTATCAAATAAACTCTAACAGCATTGAAAAGAGAGACAGTTCCACAACAATAGCAGGAGACTTCAACAACCCACTTTTGGTGATGGAAAGAACATCTAGAAGGAAGGTTAATAAAGACTTAGAAGACCTAAATGCAACAATCAAACAACTTGGCCTTATAGATATATACAGAACACTACACCCAACAGGAGACAAGTATACCTTCTTTTCTAATGAAGATGGAACATTCTCCAAAACAAACCACATATTAGACCATAAAGTATGCCTTAAAAAAAATCCAACTCATTGAAATATTGCAAAGCATCTCTTCAGATCATAAAGCCATAAAAAATCTGAAATGAATAGCAGATAAAACAAGAGGAATGGCGGGAAACAGGGGAGCCAAATGGCACCTTGCTCAGAAATTTCTGGGCTATAGAAGAAATCAAAGACAGACAAAAGAACCTTATGAATCACGTGTGAATGCAAACACAATGTGCCAAAACCTATGGGATACAGCAAAAGCGGGATATAGAGGTCAGTTTATCTCAATAAATGTATGCATCCAAAAACAAGAAAGGGCCCAAATCAAAGAATTAATCTTATGATGCAAAAAAGTAAAAAGACAGCAGCAAAAGAACATCTCAGGCACCAGAAGAAAGCAAATGATAAAAATTAGAGATAAACTAAATGAGTTAGAAAACAGAAAAACAACTGAAAGAGTTAATAAGACCCAGACCTGTTTAAAAAAAAAAAAATCAACAAAATTGATAAATCATTGGCCAAACTGACAAAAGAAAAACAGGAGAGGAAGCAAATAACTGGAACAAAAAAATGATAGGGGTAATGTCACAACAGGACCAGATGAAAAGACTCAGAATATTATGAAACAAAATTTACTCTAACGCATTTGAATACCTAGAAGAAATGGATGATTTTCTAGAAACACCCTACCTACCAAAACTGACACAAACAGGAGTAGAAAAAAGTAATAAACCCATAATAAAAGAAGAGATTGAAAAGGTAATTAAAAACTCACAACCAAAAAAGTTCAGGCTAAGATGGATTCACTGGAGAATTCTCTTGAGCTTTAAAAGCAGAGTTAACACCAATATCACTAAAGATATTTCAGAGCATAGAGAATGATGGAATACTCCCAAACTCTTTCTATGAAACCAATCTAACTCTCATCTCAAAACCAAGGGAGCACAAAAAAGGAAAATTAAAGATCCATATCTCTCATGCAAAAATCCACAACAAAATTCTCACTAATAGAATTTAACAACATAGCAAAAAAAATAATAATAATTCAACATTACCAAGTGGCATTGAATCCAGGAATGCAGGGGTAGTTCAACATTAGAGAAACAATATGATCAACCATGTAAATAAAACAAGACAAGAACCATTTGGTTTTATCCAGTGATGCAGAAAAGGCATTTGAAAAAGTCTAAAACCTGTTCATCTTAAAAACTCTCAGCAAAATAGGAATAAATGAGTAATTCTCCAACATAATAAGGGGCATTTCTGTAAAACTAATAGCCAACATCATACAAGGGTGTCCATTGTCACATCTTCTATTCAATATTGTCCTGGAGTTCTAATCAGAGCAAACACATAAAATAAAGAAGTAAAGGGCATGCAAAGTGGTAAGGAAGAAGTGAAAGTACCTCTATTTGTAGATGATGTGATCTTATACACAGAAAATCCTAAAACACACACACACACACACACACACAAAAAAAAAAAAAAAAGTACTGGAACTAATGGAGCATTCAGCAAAGTATCAAAATATAAGATATAGCCAAGCCAAGTGCCATTGAGTCGAACATACATAAATTAGTTGGATTCTTTTATACTAACAAAGAGGCAATTAAAGTGGAAATCACTGAATCATTACCATCTACAATAGCCCCAAGTAGATAAAATACTTAGGAATAAATATAACCAGAGATCTAAAAGATCTATACAAAAAAAATTACAAGACTTTACTACAAAAGAAGAAAAAATAACCTCCATAAAGGCAGAAAACAAACCTGCTCGCGGATAGGAAGACTCAACATTGTGAAACTGTCTTATCTATCCAAAGCTATCTGTACACACAATGCAGCCCCAATACAAATTCCAATGTCATTTTTGAGGGAGATGGAGAAACAATTCACCAACTTCATAAGGAAAGGGAAAAGGCCTCAGATAAGTCAAGCACTACTGCAGAAAAAGAGCAAAGTGGGAGACCTCACATTACCCGACTTTAGAACTTATTACACTTCTACAATAGTCAAAACAGTCTGATACTGGTACAAAACAGGTGCATAGACCAAAGGAACAGGATTGAGAACACAGATATAGCATCATTCACATCCCCCAATGAGCAGCTGATATTTGACAAAAGCTCAAATGTTATGAACTCAGGAAAAGACAATCTCTTCAATAAAAGTTGTTGGCAAAACTGGATATCTACCTCCAAAAAGTGAAACAAGATCCATATCTCACAGAATGCACAAAGACTAACTCAAAATGGATCAAAGACCTAAATATAAAATCTAAAATAATATAGATACTGGAAGGAAAAAATGAGGCTGCTGCTGGGATCTCTAATACACAGCATAAACAGACTACAAAATATTATGAACACTGTATGACCTCCAGAAGGGAAAATAGGCAACTAGAAACTCCTAAAAATCAAATAGTTAGGATTGTCCAAAGATTTCCTCAAAATAGTAAAAGACTGCCTATAGACTTGGGGAAAAAAATGGCAACTATGCATCCAATAGGTGTTTAATCTCCATAACCTACAAAGCATAGCAAAATCCCAACAAGAAAAAATAAATAAACCAATTAAAAATGGGGAAAAGTGATGAATCAGCATTTCACCAAAGAAGGCATCCAGACAGCAAGCACGTATCTGAGGAATTACTCATAATCATTAGCCATCAGAAATATGCAAATCAAAACTACAATGAGATACCATTTTACCTCAACAAGGTTGGCATTTAGTCCCAAACCACAAAATATTAAATGTTGGAAAGGTTATGGGGAGACTGGAACTCTTCTAAACTGCTGGTAGGAATGTAAATTTTACAACTACTTTGGAAATCAGTTGGGTGCTTTCTCTTTTTTTTTTTCCTGAGTTAATTTTCTTTTTATTTATTTATTTATTATAACTGAGTCACTCACTGGATGCTTTCTTAAAAAAACTACAGAAAGAAATATCATATGATCCAGTAATCCTACTGCTTGGAATATGTCCTACAGAAATAAGGGCTGTAACAGGAGCAGATGCATGCACATCAATATTTACTGCAGTATTGTCCACATGACCACAAGATGAAACCAACCTAAGTGCCCATCAACAGATGAACTGATAAGCTGTGGTGTGCACAAACAATGGAATACTCTGCAATGATAAAGAACAGTGATAATCTTGGGAAGCATCTAATAACAGGGAGACACTTGGAAAATATTATGCTGAGTGAATTAGTCATTTGGAAAAGCATTAGACTCTTTACCACAAGGACTCATGAAAACTTTTAAGCACAGAAGAAAATTATCTTTGATTATTACAAGATTGAGGAGAGAGAGAGAAGGTTGTTCAATGATAGTATATAGAAGTTGTTTTGGGTGAAGTTAGTGAGAGTATGCAGCAGAATGAAAATTAACACTGCTAAGACTACAAGATGGTCCATCAGTTCCGGGGGTCTCCTGGGAGCATGGCCCCTGGCCCTGATGCTGCCCGTGCCTATAAATCATAACATAACATAAATCAAATAAATCAAATCATAACATAAATCATAACTCTTCAGACATGAATATATTGGACTTGGTGATGCAGAGTGACCATATATTGAATGCACTTTATGGTTCTATGCATCTATAGGATATCAGCCTGCTGACCCTTGGTTGGAGGAAGGAGAGTGCTTGGAGAGGAGGGGAAAGGAGACTGTTGGGAGGATGAGACATGTATGGAGCAGAGAGGAATAGTGTGCTGTCACCGGACAGGGAGAGCAGTGGAAGCTGCATATAGGTGGGCATGTAAATTTATACGGAAATGTACCTTTTCACTCAGTCATATTAAATAAAAAGAAAAAAAAGATGCTAAGAGACTTCCTGAACATGATCCAACCTTTCGAAGGACAAAACAGCAGTGGCGGGATTCAGGGGACCTTTGCTTCTGGCATAACTCAGAACTCAGAATTTCTTTTTTTTTTTTTTTGAAGATGTTTGGCATTGCACTTTGGTGAGTGGTGTCTGGGACCTTAAAAGCTAGCAAGCTGCCATCGAGGTAGCATCAATTTGTTCCAATTCATCTGGGGCAGGGGAAAACGAAGGACAGGAAAGACATGAGGAAGACATGAGCCCAGGACACAGAAAGGGCCATAAAGTTCCAGAGACTGCATCAGCATGAGAACAGAACTACATGGCACCTGGCCACCACTAATTGACTGGAGTGACAGGGATCACAACGTAAAGTCTATGATGCAGCAGGACTAAAATGGGATGCAGAAAGAGAACTCTATTAAAAGATGAGACTTGGCCCAACAGACTGGAGGACTCCCCTAAGGAAATGATCCTTGGGCTCTCTGTAAGCTGACAGCTGAAACTAGTACTAAATCCAATTCTTTGAACAAAGATTGGCAAAGAGTATGCTTTTTGGCTTACATATATACATGACACTGAACTGCTCCTCTCCAGGGGTAGGGGGAGGCAGAGGGCAAGAGTTGACTGAATGGATACAAGAACTACAAATTGAAAAGGAGTTTGTTGTCACAGGCTGGGGAGAAGAGCTACAGTTGCATAGCAGTGTGTGTGGAGGGCTTTGTATGCCAAATTGACGGATTGCAAACCTTCTCTTAAAGTACAATAAAACTGTTAAAAACAACGTTTGTCCTTTTGTCATTGACTACTTTCACTCAACATAATGTCTTCCAGTTGAAACCAGGTTATGCGGTGTTTCCTGGAATCATCGTTATTCTTTATCATTGCATAGTGCTCCATTGAGTATAGTACCACAGTTTACCTATCCATTCTTCTGTTATTGGGCATCTGGGTTGATTCCATCTTTTTGCTATCGTGGACTGTGCTGTGGTAAACATTCTTGTGCCTGTGTCCATTGGTGTGAAAGGCCTCTACGATAAGATCTCAAAAACAGACTTATACATAGAAGAAAAGACCCTGACAGCTGCAAGGGAGGGGAGGGAGGGAGGGTGAAGGGGGGGTTTAGATTAGATAGTTGCTAGAAATCTGGTTGGGAGAAATCGGTGATAGCACACATTAGACACAAGAACAACATTAAGTGGACTTCAGCATAACTTGAATACTCTTTCCATCTCAATATTGCAAGGATAGAGTAGCTGGGGCAGGGGGCACGGGACCATGCTCTTAAGCGAAATCGAGGCCAATATGCACAACTAGCGTTTTTCTAAGAGAGCTCTCTGCACCCCACATTGGTGAGTGGTGTCTGGGGTCTTAAAAGCTGCCAAGCTGCCATCTGAGGGCACAGCAGATGGTCCCAACTCAGCCGGAAGGGATGGTCACCGAGGACCAAAATGTCATGGGGTAAAGACAACCCAGAAGATAGAGAGACCCACATGAGTGGGTGCCTACATAGACTTGGGACTTTGAAGAACCGGATGGTGCCCGGCCACCACCAGTGATAGCTACGGTGGAGCTCACTAAGTTGAGTCTCACTGGCAACACAAGAATAAAAAGGGGTGCATCCTGAGACGTCCACTAAAAGACCTCAATTGATGGTCCAGCAGTTTTGGGGTTCCCCTGGGAGCATGGCCCCTGGCCCTCATGCTGTCCTTGCCCATAAATCATAACAAAGATCCACTCTTTGGACATGAACGGACTGGACTTGGCAATGCAGAGCGACCATATATTGTATGCACTTTATGGTTCTATACATCTATAGGATATCAGCCTGCTGACCTCTGGTTGGAGGAAGGAGAGTGGTTGGAGAGGAGGGAAAAGGAGACCTCTGGGAGGATGAGACATGTACGGAGCAGAGAAGAATAGTGTGCTGTCACCAGACAGGGAGACCAGTGGAAGTTGCATATAGGTGGGCATGTAAATTTTACGGGAATGTACATTTTCACTCAATCATATTAAATAAAAATAAAATAAAATAAATTGTTAAAAACAAAAAATGAAACATAAAAAACTTAGATTAGTCCTTACATGTAACACCTACCTAAAGAAAGTTTGTAGTTATCGTGTGAAATTGTAACTAATATATAATTAATAGCTGTCTTTATCTTTTAAATTAAAATAATAACTGATAGCAACATGTTCATTTTCTTATTTGAAACAGGATCACTGTCAAAAGATAAGACTTTGATCCGTAAAGAAGAGGAGATATGAAAGGTTTTGTATACTGAAGACTAATCATTTGAATGACACATAGAGAAATAAACTAAAAATCAGACTCCTTTAACTAGTTTCAAAATATTCTCATTTAGTATGCTTCCGATGATTTTTACAAGTTTGGCTTTAGGTACACCTGGCAATTCCTACTGGTTCTGTGATACATATAGTTGCATTAGTTGATATTTTTAGAAAACACAGAAGTTTTCCAACAGTTAAAACATTCCATTGAAAAAAGAGAAGGGAAAGAAAAGTCATGAAAATAATTGAAATGATTTCCAAGCAGATTATCTACTAGATGAGGATAGACAGTTTGTCTTACTGGAAGTGTAAGTCCTGCAAGTGTAAGTGACTTAAGTTGAGCAGTAGTAAGTTAATTTGTTTTCTTCCAGTCTGCAACATTGTTTCTGGAAATGCATGCAAGGATGACTCTCAACTCAATACAGAACATTGAGGGTACAAAAGGATTGGGGGATGTTTTGAGTAGTACCATTTTCCTGGTCTTCCTTTTGACTAGGCTGATTTAAATGTTTCCTGTACGCTCATAAATGAGTTTGCTAAAGCCTCATTTCCAGCAAAGCATACACTTTAGTAAAGATGGCTAATCTTCCCAAGCAGATAGTTTATTAATAAAAAAGTTGGTGGCGAGTATCTAATCTAAACCCTCCCTCCCTCTCCCTCCTTCCCTTCCATTCCCTCCCTTGCACCTGTCAAAGAATCTTTTCTTCTATACATAAGTCTGTTTTTGAGATCTTATCGTAGGGGTCTCATACAATATTTGTCCTTTTGTCACTGACTACTTTCACTCAACATAATGTCTTCCAGTTGAAATCAGGTTACGAGATGTTTCCTGGAATCATTATTCTTTATCATTGCATAGTGTTCCACTGGGTATATATATCATAGTTTACCTATCCATTCCTCTGTTGTTGGGCATCTGGGTTGATTCCTTATTTTTGCTATTGTGGACTGTGTTGCAATAAACATTCTTGTGCACGTGTCTGTTGGTGTGAAAGGCCTTGATTCTGTAAGATATATTCCAAGTAGTGGAATTATTGGGTCAAATGGTATATCTATATCCACTTTTTTAAGGAAGCACCAGATTGCTTTCCAAAGAGGCTGGACCATTTTGCAACCCCATCAATAGTTGCTAGAAATCTGGTTGGGTGAAATCGGTGATAGCACACATTAGAAACAAAAACAATATTAAGTGGACTTCAGCATAACTTGAATACTCCTTCCATCTTAACCTAATATTGCAAGGACAGAGTAACTGGAGCAGGGGGCAGGGGACCATGTTCTTAGTTGAAATCGAGGCCAATTGGCGCAACCAGTGTTTTTCTAAGACAGCTCTCTGCACCCCCCATTGGTGAGCGGCGTTGTGGGTCTTAAAAGCTGCCAAGCTGCCATCCGAGGGCACAGCAAATGGTCCCAACTCAGCAGGAATGGATACTCACTGAGGACCAAAATGTCATGGGGTAAAGACATCCCAGAAGATAGAGAGACCCACACGAGTGGGTGCCTACATAGACTAGGGACCAGAAGAACTGGATGGTGCCCAGCCACCACCAGGGATAGCCGCGATGGAGCTCGCTAAGTTGAGTCTCACTAGCAACACAAGAATAAAAAGGGGTGCACCCTGAGATCTCCACTGAAAGACATCAGTTGATGGTCCAGAGGTTTTGGGGTTCCCCTGCGAGCATGGCCCCTGACCCTGATGCTGCCTTGCCCATAAATCATAACGAAGTTCCACTCTTTGGACATGAACGGACTGGACTTGGCAATGCAGAGCGACCATATATTGTATGCACTTTATGGTTCTATACATCTATAGGATATCAGCCTGCTGACCTCTGGTTGGAGGAAGGAGAGTGGTTGGAGAGGAGGGGAAAGGAGACTTTTGGGACAATGAGACATGTATTGAGCAGAGAGGAATAGTGTGCTGTTACCAGACAGGGAGAGCAGTGGAAGCTGCATATAGGTGGGCATGTAAATTTATACTGGAAGGTACATTTTCACTCAGTCATAATGAAAAAATTAAAAAAAAGTTGGTGGACATCCTAGGAATAGAGTCTAACCTTTAAGTTAAATTGACTTTAATTAGTTCAAGCAGTATTAAATCGATTGCACATTTTTTTTCAGCAAACAAAGCTGTATCTGTGGAGGTCATAAGTCAGAACGCAGCGGTGATTTACTCTAAACATTAAAATTAGCTGATACATTTCTGGAATTAAAATACCAAAGATGAAGAAAACAGAATTTTCATGGGAAGGATATTTTGCTTTGTGGGTGAGGAAATAGTTTTTCTGGGTAATGTAATCACTCTTTTTAATTCATGACACATATGAGGTAAGCTAAAGACAAATTTACAAACCTATGAATAACAAATGACTCATTCATTGACTGGATATGGTAGTAACACTCAGAAAGAACAAATTCTATTCCTGGTGTTGTGTAGCCGTACCATTTAAAATAGCCAAGAAGTGTAATTCTTGAAGCTGTCAACATACTAAAAGCAACAAGTTCATTCCAACAGGGCTTGCATATTTCAAAGAGCTATTTCCACTTTTGTATTCATCAAAGATGTGGGTGCCTACTAGGAATCCTGCACTGTTCTATAGAATGTGAACGCATCAGAGAAGGTAGTCCATGAAGGAAAAAATAAATATGTATTGTAACAAGTGACGTATTTATTATATGCACCGAATGGAAGTACAACCAAGTGTCTCCTACTCATTATTTCAAGTCAGTTCTGATTCATGCTGTCCTCTAACGATTTAAAGTGTGTGTCTGTTTATGGCTTACTCCAAATCCTACATACTCCCGAATATGTCTTAGTTTTGCAGAATTAAACTTCCATTTCAGCAAGAACACTTGATAGTGTAACTTTAACCTAACATGGAACACAAGATGAGCATTAGAATCTCATTACACATCCATGTCTGACAATTTTGAATTATGTGCTATGTGAGAAAACCCGACCATTTCAGTGTGGTACTGGAATATGTTCAAGAGCAAAGTTCTTTGAAACTATTCATGATGTCATGTCAGTCATAGCATGCCATCTGAATAGCAGCAGAATATTTTATTCCTCTTAAACAATTTAGGATTTTACAGGAAAAAGTAAATTTCTCCTCATTTTTACCTATTGCTATATTTTAGGCCTAGTCAGCAAGCTCATGGTAATAGATAGCACAAAGAAGAATCTGTAAATTATAGCAAAGTTTGGGATATAATAAGTAATTTAAATACAAAAAAATAAATAGAGGCAACAGAGAAAATCTAGGAGCTTGATCAAGACTTCAAATTTAAATCTTTTACTTCAATAACCTGTAGGGCTAAAACCTATAAATCTAGAGTCATTATCTTGAAAAGGTAAGAATCAATACCAAGCCAAGCCAAGTGCCATCGAGTTAGATACAGGTGACTTTTTTTGTTTGTTTATAGTCTTAACTACTACATACTATTTTATTTATTGCTTATTTAATTTTTTTATATTCTTGTGATTACTTCCATACAACACTATTCTTTTCACATATATATATATTTTACTATGATTGAGTGAAAATGCACATTCAGGTATAAATTAACATGCCCATCTATATGCAGCTTCCACTGCTCTCCCCGCTCGATGACAGCACACAATTCCTCCTTGCTCCAACAGGTCCCATCCTCCCAACAGTCTCCCCTCCCCCCGTCTCCACCCCCTACTCCCAGCCAGAGGCCAGCAGGATGAAATCCCACAGACGCACAGAACCACGAAGTGCATCCAATATATGGTCACTCTGCATTGCCAAGTCCTATCCACTTGTGTCCGAAGAGTTTTTTTTAATTGTGATTGAGTGAAAGTAATATACAACCCAAGTTAAATTTGCAGTGCACCTACCTGCAGTTCCCTCTAGTGTCCTTGCCCAGTGACAGCACACCCTTTCTTTACATTCTATACATGTCCTATCCTGCTAACAATCTCCTGTTCTCTCCTTTCCCCCTTCTCCTCTCCCGTCTAGTAAGAGGCCAGTAGGACTACATCCTGTAGATACATAGAACCCTAAAGTGGACACACCATAAGGTCACTTTGCGTCCCTGAGTCCAATTCATTCCTGTCCAAACAGGTGACCTCAGTAATGATTAACGATTAGGGACAGCTGCAGGTCTAGAGGACATACTCCCAGGGGAGGTCCCGGGACATTGGACCATCAATTACAATCTTTTAGTGGAGTTCTTGAGGCATAGCCTTGTTTTTTACATGTTGCGACTGGCACTCGACATTGTGTGCCCCATCACGGCTGTCACTAGTGGTGGCCGGGCACCATCTGGTTCTTCTGATCACATGTTGATACAGTCACACGTACACGTGGGTCCTTCTGTCTTCTGGGCTCTTTTTTCCTAATGTCTTTGTTGTCCTTGATGATCATCTGATTCATTCAGCTGCCATGAGATCATTTATTGTACTTCAGGTGGCAGCTTGCTAGCTTTTAAGAACCCAGACATCACTCACCAATATGGAGTGCAGAAGACTCTCTTAGCAATAGACTGGTTATGTCAATTGGCCTCAATGTACCCGGAAAGCACGAGTCTCAGACCACTGCCCCTGCTACTCTATCCTTGCAATACTAGTCTAGGAATAGAAGAGCTTTCAGGTTATGTTGAAGTCCAGTTAAGTTGATCTTCTTTCGAGTGTGTGCTGTCACTGATTTCACCCAACCAAATTTCTATTAGACATCTAATCTATGCCCATCCCTCTCCACTTCTCCCCTCTCTTGTAGTCATTGAAGAGTCTTTTCTTCTGTACATGAGTCTGTTTTTATGTCCTTGTCGTGGGGTCTCATATAATATTTGTCTTTGTGCTTCTGACTGATTTCACACAACATAATGTCTTCCAATTGAAACCAGGTTATGAGATGCTTCCTGAAATCATCGTTATTCTTTATCATTGCATAGTGTTCCACTGAATATATTTACCATAGTTTGTTTATCCATTCATCTGTTGTTGGGCATCTGGATTGATTCTGACGTTTTGCTATTGTGGACTGTGCTGCAATAAACATTCACGTGCATGTATCTGTTGGTGCAAATGCCCTTGACTCTGCAGGATGTATTCCAAGTGGAGTTACTAGGTCAAATGGTATATCTACTTTCAGCTTTTTAAGGAAGTGCCAGATGCTTTCCAAAGAGGTTGAACAATTTTGCACTCCCACTGGCAGTGTAGAAGAGTTGCAGTTTCTCCACAGCCTCTCCAGCATTTGTTGCCCTGTGTTTTTTGTATCACAGCCAATCTTGTTGGGGTGAGATAGTATCTCATTGTACTTTTGATTTGAATTTCTTTAATAGCTAATGATTGTGAGCATTGCCTCATGTGCTTTTAGCTGCTTGGATGTCTTCTTTAGTGAAGCGTCTGTCCATCTCCTTTGCCCAGTGCTTAATTGGAGTATTTATCCTTTTCTTGTTGATATTTTGCAGTACCTTGTAGATTACAGACATCAGATGTTGATCTGACATGTAGTTGCCAAATATATATATATTTTTTGCTCATTCTGTGGTGGTTTTTTAATTCTTTTGATACAGTCTTTGGGTAAGCAGAAGTGTTTGATTCTTAGCAGTTTCCATTTGTCTATTTTCCCTTCTGTTGATCTAGCTTTGTCGGTCAGATTTTGAAGTCTGTCTAAATTTTGTACTAAACTTTCCATTGTTGATGCTATTTTTTCTTGAATGATCGTTATGTTTTCAAGTTTGATATTTATGTCCTTTATCTGGTTTGAGTTGGTTTCTGTGTAAGGTGTGAGATATGGGTCTTGTTTAAAATTTTTGAAGATGGATAACCAGTTTTGCCAATGCCATTTGTTAAAGAGACTGTTTTTACCCCAGTTTAGATTCTTAGGGCCTTTGTCAAATATCAGCTGTTCACAGGATGATGATGGCATCTCTAGGGTCTCAATTCTATTCAGTGGGTTCTGTGTGTGTCTTTTTTGTACCAGTACCAGGCTCTTTTGACTACTGTAGCAATACAGTAGTTTCTAAAGTAGGGTAATGTGAAGCCTCCCACTGTGTTCCTCTTCTCCAGTAGTGCTTTGCTTACCCGAGGTTTCTTACCTTTCCAACAAAGTTCGTTATTTGTTTCTCCATCTCCTTAAAAAAATGTCACTGGAATTTGTATTTGGATTGCATTGTATATGTAGATGTCTTTGGGTAAAATAGACATTTTCACAATGTTAAGCCTTCCTATCCATAAGCAGGGTAGTTTTCTCCATTTATGTAAGTCTTTCTTGGTTTCTTACAGTAAGGTCTTAATAGTTCTTGCTGTAGGTAGATTTATTCCTAGGTATTTTATCTTCTTAGGGCTATAGTAAATGCTATTGATTTGGTGATTTGTTCATTAATAATCTCTTTGTTGATATAAAGGGTTTCTGCTGGTTTACTTATATTTATTTTATAACCTTATACTTTGCTGAACTCTTCTATTAGTTCCAGTAGTTTACTTATGAATTCTTCAGAATTCTCTACATGTACAATCATATCATCTGCAAATAGGGAGATTTTTTACTTCTTCTTTGCCAGTCGGGCTGCCATATATTTCTTTGCCTTGTCTGATTGCTCTGGCTGGAACGTCTAGCACAATGGTGAATGGAAGTGGTAAGAGCATCCTTGTCTAGTTTCAGTTTTCAAGGGGAATTATTTCAGACTCTCTCCATTCAGGATGATATAGGATTTTGGCTTTGCATAGATGACCCGTATTGCATTGAGAAATTTCCCTTCTATTCTTACTTTGCTGAGAATTTTTAGCATGAATAGGTGTTGGACTTTATCAAATGTCTTTTCTGCATCAGTTGACAAAATAAGTTGATTCTTTGTGTAATTCATGTGGTTGATCACATTATTTGTTTTTCTAATGTAGTACCGGCCTTGCATCCCTGGTATGAATTCAACTTGGTCACAATGAATTATTTTTCTGATATGTTGTTGAATTCTGTTGGTGAAGATTTTGTTGAAGATTTTTGCATCTAGATCATGAGGGATATTGGTCTGTAGTTTTCCTGTTTTGTGAGATCTTTCCATGACTTTGGTATCACTGTTATGCTGGCTTCTTAGGATGAATTCAGGAGTCTTCCTTCCCTTTCTTTGCTGTAAAATAGTTTCAGTAGTATTGGAGTTAACTCTTTTCTAAAAGCCTGGTAGAATTTTACAGTGAAGTCATCTGTCCAGGACTTTTTTTGGTTGGTAGTTTTTTGATGACTTTTTTCAATCTCTTCCTTTGTAAAGGGTTTATTAAGTTGTTTTACTTTGCCTTGTGATAATTTTGACAGGCTATATGAATCTAGGAATTTGTCCATTTCCTTTAGGTTTTCAAATTTAGTACAGTACAATCTTCCATAGTATTGTATTTTGATACTTTTGATTTCTGTTGGATCTGTTGAGACATCTCCCTTCTCATTTCTTATTCAGGTTGTTTGCTCTCCTGTTTTTCTTTAGTAAATTTGGCCAGTGGTTTGTCAATTTTGTTGATCTTTTCAAGAAGCAGCTTTTGGTTTTATCAACTTTTTCAATTGTTCTTCTATTCTCTAATTCATTTAGTTCTGCTCTAATCTTTATGATCTGGTTTCTTCTGGTGCCTGAAGGGTTCCTCGGTTGCTCTCTTTCCATTTGTTGAAGCTGTAGGGTTAATTCTTTGGTTTGGGTGCTTTCTTCCCTCCATATATGCAGATTCATAGAGATAAATTGACCTCTGGCACTGCTTTGGCTGTATCATGTAGGTTTTAGTATGCTGTGTTTTCATCCTCATTTGAATCTACAAATTTCTTTACTTCGTCCTTGATTTCTTCTATAACACATGACTTTTTGAGCAAAGTGTTGTTTAGTTGCCATGAGTTCGAATTTCTATCAAAGTTTTTTTCTGCTGTTGATTTACACTTTTATGACTTTATAATCTGAGAAGATGTTTTGCAATAATTCAATGGTTTTGACTTTGTTCAGATTTGCTTTATGTCCTAACACATGGTCTATTCTGGAAAATGTTCCATGCACACTGGAGAAGAAGGTATAGTTATCTGTTGATGGATAAAAACTTCTGTATATGTCAATGAAGTCTAATTAGTTAATTGTGGCAATAAGTTTTTCTGTGTGTTTAGTGACCTTTCTTCTAGATGATCTGTCCAAAACTGAAAATGGAGTGTTGAAATTTCCCACTACTATTGTGGAGTATTCTATCTGATTTTTACTTGTAGTCAGTATTTATTGAATGTATTTAGATGCTCTGGTGTTGGGTGCATAAATGCTTAATATTGTTAAATCCTACTTGTGTATTGAATCTTTCAGCAATAAATAGTGGTTGTTCTTGTCAGGATGGTGGATTTTGCATTAAAATCTATTTTATATGAGATTAATATTGCCACACCTGCCATTCTTTGTAGCTTGTTAGCTTGGTGGGGTGCTGCTCTAACAAATACCTAAAATGTGGGGGCCATTTTTAAACTGAATGGATAGAAGAGTCAGAAGACATCGAAGAAGTTGCAGATGGTGAGAACTGAACAGCAGAAGACTGGTGGCAGCAACAGTGGCAGTGATAGCAGTCACAGCAGAAACAGAGGCAGTGCTAGAACCGACTCATGGAGGAAAAGAGCTAAGTGCCTAGGCACAGAGACTTCATGGAGGAATGGGGGTACTTCTGAGCACTTGAATCAGTAGAGCTAGCCTAGCTGACCGACAGAGCAGGAGAACTGAGTGCCTTTGTACAGAAGACTTCCTAGCTGAGTGCAGTGCCTCTGGGCACTTGAATCAGTAGGGCTACAGAACTCTGGAACACTTTCCCTGGCAGGGCAGATGTGGGCCTGAGGCCCTGACCATGAGGCCATAAAAAGTGGAAGCTGAAGAGAAAAAGAGCATGAGACGCTGAGCTGCTCCAGTCTCAAAAGCTATGGCCCTGACATCAGGGGTTTGAATAGGTGGAACTATGATGTCCTGTGTTTGTAAGGGTAGCACAGGACTGGGGTCTCCACTCAGAATCCAGAGAGCATGGCCAATACCTAGAGTCTGGAGGGCAGGGCCATTGTGTAGACTGTCTCGGAAAATAGAAGATTATTTTCCAAGCTCTGAGGGCTAATATAATGTGTCCTGCTGACTTGCTGGTTGCCTGCTAATGCCTTCTTTCCCTGCAATTTCTCCCATTTGTAACGGAATGTCTAACTTGTGCCTGTTCTGCCATTGTACCTTTGGAAGTAGATAGCCTACATTCTAGGTTTCATAGATATAAAGGAAGTTTTGTATTTTGGACTTAGAACTAATTTCAGACTTCTATCATATGGGATGAATGTGTTACGTGTTTCAAAGATGTGAGTTTTAGGGTACCAAAAGGTGGGATGTCATGGATTGAATTGTGTCCCTTCAAAAATATGTGTAGTCATGTGTCTGTGCCATGATTTCCAATATTTTGTGATTGTCATCCATCTTGTGATTTTCCTGTGCTGTATGTTAAAGAATTAGAGTGGGACTATAAATCCCTTCATAAGATTACCTCCTTGCTCCCCTGTAAAGGGAGTTTACCTGGAGTATGGCTTGCCCCACCCTTAATCCTTTTGTTTTACAAGAGACAAAAGGAAAGAGAAACAAGCAGAGAATTGGGAACCTCACACTATCAAGAAAGCAGCACTGGGAGAAGAATGCATCCTTCAGACCTGAGCTTCCTGTGCCAAGATGCTCCATGGACAAAGACTGACATAATACCAGACTTTCCTCTAGATCTAACAAGGGGTAACGATTTTCCCTGGAGCAGACATCCTGCATTTAGACTTATAGCCTACCAGAATGTGTAAGAATAATCCTGCCTTTGTTAAAGCTATCAACTCTGTGATACTTCTGTTAGAGCGGCACTAGCTAACGAAAACACTGTCTTCGTCTACAGTGGTGGATTTTACATTAAAATTTGTTGTATCTGAGATTAATATCACCACACTGCCCTTTGTACATTGTTAGCTTGGTATACATTGTTCCATTCTTTAATTTTCAGTTTGTTCACATATTTAAGTCTGATGTGTGTTTCTTGTAAGCAAAACGTAGATGGGTCATGTCTTTTGATCCAAAATATCACTTGTCGTCCCTTTAATGGACTATTCAGTCTATTTACATTCAGTGTAGTTATTGACAAGTATGTGTTTAGTGCTGTCATTTTGATGTTATTTTTTTGTGTTGGTGTTTTTTTTTTTCTGTTGCTTTTAATATTCTGTTGTAGGTCATTCTTCTTTATGCATTGAATTTTCATGTTTTCCAGTGTTGGTTTTGTGTTTGTTGAGACTCCTGTATTACAGTTCTTATTTTCACATGTTGCACTATTATTGTGCTTTGTAGCTACCTCTATAACCCCCCTTGAAAATCTGAGCTTAACTACAATTTTAGTTGCTACAAATGTTACTAACTTTGTCTCCCTCTGAAAAGACCGTAACTTGTCTACCATATCCCTCTTTTTAATGTGATGGTATTTTAGTTTTCATGATAAGTTAATTGGCTCCTTTCTTTTAATGTTGTAGCTCTGAATTTTATGCCTTTCCTGAGTTAGTTTCTGTATGTTGTGTCCTGCGTTGCCTCCTTAAATATATACTTAAGGGTTTTGTTTTTCTAAGCACAGAGCTTCTTTCAGTATTTCTCGTAGTTTTGGTTTGGCTTTTGCAAAATCTCTGAGCTTCTGTTTATCTGAAAATACCTGAATTTCATCTTAATATGTGAAAGACAGTTTCTCAGGGTCTATAATTCTTGATTGGAAATTTTATCCTTCAGGGCTTTGAATGTGTCATGTCATTGCCTCCATGCCAACATCGTTTCTGCTGAGAAGTCACATGAAAGCCTATAGGGCTTCTCTCTGAATATTAGCTATGCTTTGAGTCTTACTGCCATTAATGCTTTCTGCTTATGTTTCATTTTATTAAGCTTGATTATAATATATCCTGGTGTCTTCTAGGGTCTATTTTCTGTGGTGTTTGTAACACATCTTGGATATCTAAGTTTTCTTCTTTCATGATTTCAGGGAAGTTTTCTATCAGCAACTCAACAGCAACACTCTCTGTGTTTTCAGCTATCCCTCCCTGTTCAGGGATGCCAATTAATCACAGATTATTCCTGTTAATAAAGTCCAGCATGTTTCTTAGTGCTTCTTCATTCTTCTTCTTTCTTGCCTCCAATTTCTTTTCATAAATGCTGGGATCGGTAGCTTTATCTTCAGGGTCACTAATTCTAATCTCCAGTTCATTAAATCTGCTCTTTTGGTTTTGAATTGAATTGGTTAATTCTGAAATTTTGTTATCGACCAGTCAGATTTCAGAAAGTTGATGTTCCATCAGTTCAAATAGCTTGCTTAATGTTTTTCATTTTGTTCTACTGCATTTTCTTTAATCTCTAGGATGGTTCTATAAATGAATCTTTTGTACTCGATAGTTTCAGAAAGACTTCTTTATCTTTTATTTTATCTTCTTTATTTTTGAGTCTTGTAATGAGAGTCTGTTAGACTGTGTTCCAATTATTCAGCTGAAACCACGTTGGCTGGAACTCAGTGGGATGATCCATGCAGAGCCATGAAGGAGATAGCTTCCAACCAAGAATTACGTATCTGATAAATTTATCTGAGAAATTAGGACATTCTCAGATAAACAGAAGCTTAGAAACTGCAAAAACCAAATCAAATTATAAGAAATACTGGTGGAAATTCTTTGATTAGAAAATCAATAACACCAGATGTATACTCAAGGATGCAATGAAGGATGCAACACAGGGGGCTACTTAGTTAGGGAAGTCACAAAGCTCATTCAAAGCTAAAATATTAAAATTAGGGAAGCAGAGATATGATAAAATTACAGTATAAAAATACCTTTATTTATAGACCTTTTATAGATCTTTAAGATGGAGAGGAAGTGAAGGAAATACAAAAAAGTTAAAGACTGGTTTAAACCGACAACATTCAGGGCAAACACTTGAGTTAGCCACACAGCAAACTAACAATACTACATATCAAAGCAACAAACACAGTATAGAAATCTCAATAGATGCAAAACCAACATGAAGAAGATGAAAAGAAAAGCCGTAGAGAAAAATGACCCAGAGAAAAATATCAAGTCAAACAAAGAAAATGTCAGCAACACAAAAATAAAGGCATTCAAATGACAGCACTAATCTATCAATATCTATCAATAATCACATTGAATGTAAATGGAATGAATGTTCGAATAAAAATATGGAGAGTAACAAACTGGATCAAAAAACTGATCCATCTATATGGATAGGATAGGAACAAACTGAGAGCCAAAGGATGAAAAAATATATACCAAGCTAACAACACACAAAGAAGAGCAGGAGAGGCAATAATAATCTCAGATAAAAACAGATTTTAAAGTAAAATCCATCATCAAGGACAAGCATGGTCAGTATTTTTGCTTCAAGACTCAATACATAAGCAGGATATAACGATATTGAATATTTATTCACTGAATATCAGAACAACTAAATACATTGAACAAATGCTAACAACATTGAAAACTGATATACATTACCCCATAATAATAATAGGAAACTTCAGCTCTCTATTTTCACCAAGAGACAGATCATCCAGAGAAAAGCTCAACAAAAATACAGAAAATCTTACTGTGATAATCAACCAACTCAACCTCGTAGACATATAGAGAACTTTTTTACCCAAGAGCAGACACATATAGCTTCTTTTCCAATGTGTATGGGACATTCTCCAGGATAGACCACATATTAGGCCATAAAGCAATTCTCAACAAAATCCAAACCAAGGAATTCTTGCAAAGTATCTTCTCAGACCATGAAATCAATAGGAGAAAAAAATGGGCAGAAATTTGAACTAACAGAAACTGAACAATACCTTGATCAAATATTCATGGATTGTAGAAGAAGTCAAGGATGCAATAAAGAATTTCAAGGGGTCACGTAAGAATGAAAACAGTGCTCAGAGGTCAATTTATGTCTATAAATGCACACATCCGGAATGAAGAATGGACCCAACCAGAAAATTAACCCTATAACATGAACAAGCAGAAATAGAACAACAGAAGAATCCCACAGACATCAGAAGAAAACAGATCATAAAAACTAGAGCAGCACTAAACAAATTAGAAAATAGAAAACAATTGAAAGAATTAACAAAACCAAATGTTTCTCTGAAAGATCAACAAAATGGATAAACAACTGGCTAAACTCATAAAAGAAAAGGAGGAAAGTAAATAAATAACCTGAATATAAAATGAAATGAGACAAGCCACAGAGACCGAATCAAAATCAAAAGTGTCATAACAGAATACTATGAAAAACTTTACCTTAACAAATTTGAAAACCTAGAGGAAATGGACAGATTTCTAGATACATATCACCTACTAAAATTATCAAAAAGAGCAGAACAACTTAACAAACCCATAACAAAAGAAGAGATCAAAAAAGTAATAAAAAATTACCAACCAAAATATGTCCTGTTCCAGTGGCTTCACCAGAGAATTTTATCAAATATTAGAGATGTGTGAATTCAAGTAGTGCTGAAGCTACTTCACAACATAGTAAAGGATGGAACTTCCTAAATTTGTTCTGTGAAGCCAGCATAACCCTGATATGAAAGCTAGGTAAAAATCCCACAGAAAAAGAAAATTACAGACCAGTATCACTCAGGAACCTAAATGCAAAAATCTTCAATAAAATAATTCATCATGACCAAGTAGGATTCATATTAGGGATGCAGGTTGGATAAGTCAACTGATTTTATCAATTGCTGTAGAAAAGGAATTTGACAAAGTCCAACATCTATTCATGTTAAAAACTCTCAGCAAAACAGGAATAGAAGGGAAATTCTTCAAAACAGAGAGGAGCATCTATACAAAGGCAACCAACAACATCATCCCAAATGGAGAGAGAATGAAAGAATTCCCCCTGAGGACAGGAACCAGCCAAGGATCCTGACTCTTACCACTTCTATTCAACATTGTGCTAGAAGTTCTAACCAGAGCAATCAGACAAGACAAAGAAATAAACAGCATCCACATTGACAAAGAAGAACTAAAGGTATCCCTATTTGCAGATTTTATGAAATTATATAAAGAAGACCCTAAAAGATCCATAAATTAACTACTGGAACTAATACCAACAATAGGGGCGCCATGAGTAGGATCCAACTTGACAGCACTTGGCTTGGTATCAGAATATAAAACAAATGTAAAAAAAATCAGTAGGATTCCTTTACACCGACAAAGAGACCATCAAAGAGGAAATCACCAAATCAATACCATTTACAACAGCCCCCAAGAAGATAAAATACATAGGAATAAATCTAACTAAAGATCTATACAGAGAAAATTAAAGGCCCTACTGTAAGAAACCAAAACACACTTTCATAAGTAGAGATAATTATCTTGCTCAGGAAAACTTAATATTGTGAAAATGTGTCTTCTATCCAAAGTGATCTACATATACAGTGCAATCCCAATACAAATTCCAACCTCATTTTTTAATGAGATGGAGAAAGAAATCACCAAAGTTCTTTGGAAAGGGAAGAAACTCCAGGTACCTAATATACTGCTGAAAAAGAGGAGGACAGTGGGAAGCCTCAGACTACCTGATCTTAGAAACTATTACACTGCCACAGTAGTCAAAATAGCCTGGTATTGATACAAACAGAGTTATGCAGATCAATGGAACAGAGACTCCAGATATTTGAAAAAGGCCCAAAGGCTGTAAACTGGGGTAAAACGAGTTGATTTAACAAATGATATTGGCAAAATTTGATATTCATCCATCCAGAGAAAACTGGAACAAGTCCCATATTTCACACCTTACACAAAAATTTACTAAAAATGGGTCAAAGTCACAAATATCAAATCTAAAACAATAAAGATTATGGAAGAAAAAACAGGGCCACCATAGAAGTTCTAATACACTACAGGGACAGACTATAAATCTTTTTTTTTTTTTTCATTTAATATGACTGAGTGAAAGTTTACATTCTCAGACTACAAATCTTAATGACAGTGCACAAACAACAGAAGAGAAAATAGATAAATGAGAACTACTAAAAATCAAACACTTAAGCTCATCCAAAGACTTTATCAAGAGAATTAAAAGATGATTAAAAGATGATCTACAGAATGGGAAAAAATACTTGCCAACTATGTATCAGATTAATGTATAATCTCTGAAATCTACAAGGTAATGCAAAATATCAACAAGAAAAGGACAAAAAAAAATTAAAAGTTGGGCAAGTGATAGGGACAGAAACTTTACCAAAGAAGACATCTAAAAGACCAATGAGGAGATGCTCATGATCCTTAGCTATTAGAGAAATCCAAATCAAAACTAGAATGAGATACCATCTCACCCCAGCAAGGTTGGCAATAATCCAAAAAACAGAAATAATGTGTGCTGGAAGAAGGTGTGGAGAGATTGGAACTCTCCTACACTGCTAGTGGAAATGCAAAATGGTACAATGTCTTTGGAAAGAAATTTGGCACTTATTTAAAAAACTAGAAATAGAAATATCATATGAGCTGCAGTTCCACTGCTCAGAATACATCCTACAGAATTAAAGGCAGTCACAGGAACAAACACATGAACATCAATGTGTATTACAGCCCTGTCCACAATAGCAAAATGATGGAATCAACCTAGATGGCCATCAACAGATGAACGGACATACTATGGTACATATACACAATGGAACACTATGCAGTGACAAAGAACAAATTAGGAAATAACTCATAATGTGGTATTAACTGGAAGACATTATGTTGAGTGAAATCAGTCAGCTGCAGAAGGACAAATACTGTCTGAGGCCTCTATTATAAGGACTGAAAAAAGGACTTCTGCACACAAAACAAGAGACTCTCAGATGGCTACCAGGGTGGGAGGAAGAAAGAGGGTTGTTCATAGATTATATAGTTTATAGGAAGTCAGTTTGGTGAAGGGACTGATAGCACCCAGTAGGAACCAGGTCAGAACAACTGGACTACACCATAAGCTAAAAGGTTTTTTGAATTCAATCCAATATTTCGAAGGCCAGAGTAGAAGGGGCAAGGGCCTTAGGACTATGTTCTTGGGGACACTGAGGTTAATTAGCATAACTAGTCTTTTGTTAAGACAATCTTCTGTACCCTATATTGGCATCTGGGTCTTAAAAGCCAGCAGGCTGCCATCTGATGAACATCAATTGGTCCCAACCTACCTGCAACAGATGGCAACTGAGAACATCAAAGACATGAGGCAAAATGAGCCCAGGAGACAGAAGGACCCATATGACTGAGGAGCTATGTCAGCATGAGACCAGATGAACTAGATGGTTCCCAGCCTCCAGTAAAGATGGCCCTGACAGGCAATACAATGTAGTGGCCCTAACACAGCATGAGAAAAAGAAGTGTGTAGATCAAGAACTCTCTTAAAAGACCTGAATTGATGGTCCTATGGATGGTTCCCTAGACTTGCTGCTAGCCAGGTCTTAAAACCAGTACTGAGGTCAACCCTTCAAAGAATGGACCGGACCAGGGATACAGAATGAGTATGTGCTGTGTGTGCTTTATGGTTTTATACACATAGAGGAAGCTGCCACACTGGTTTCTTTCTAGAGGGAAGAAGAGAGGAGGAAAGGAGGGGACAAATGTTCATTAAGTGGACACCAGATATAAAGAGTGAAAAGGAGGAGTGCTGTCACAGGGTAAGGAGAGCAGATAGAGCTGCAAAGAGGTGGGCATGAAAAATTGACTTGGATTGTATACTTTCACTTCATCATCATCATCATCATAAAAAGAAAGCAGCACATGGTACATAGCATTTTTAAGATGGTATCAGTTTCATTAAAATGGCATCCAATGTCCATAATTAATCAGTCTTTACAATCATATATCCTTAATCTTACTGTCTGAAGCCACTGCTGCTCTTCAAATATGATGTGGTCATGTTCATTGACTGTTGAATCTACCTGGTCTTCGCTTTCCCTGTAGTCCTCAGACCTTTGTAGGCTAGCTTCCATTTGTCCTACAAAATTCCTTTCAAAAGTCCTCACACTGTTCTAGGGTTCCATGAGAAAGTTCTATGTTCTCAGATAAGAACTATAGTTGGCCTATACTTTTTGCCAGAGCTCAGTGTGCTCAGATAAGTATGTATGAGTGTGAGGACAACTTCAAAATGTATAAGATGTATTATAAAGTAATTACAAGCAACACATGTTTGTGATTCAGGAAGATTTCACACACATAGTTATTCAGAGAAGTAGTAAAAAATATGTTCTGTTATTCAAGGAAATTTGATAGCACATTATGTTATTTGTTTCCTTCTTCTGCAAGATATAAAATTTAAACAGCCCCCGAATCTGCAAGATAATGTCATGGTACACAAAGGAAAACCACATCAGAGACTTTGAATGACTAGAGCAAAACTTGAACAATCTCTTTTACATTTTACGAAAACAGATTTTCTTGGGAACATTTTTTTACAGCCATAACATTGACCTTTTGCAACTCGTTTCAGATGTCAATAAAAGTTTATCATTTTCAATTAGAAAAAAATGTATTTCTTTCATGCAAACATTTTTATATTATTGAACATCAATTTGCCTGTGTGTCAGAAATTGGATTCAATGGCACTTGGCTTGGCTTGGTCTACGAGAAAATAGATGAAGACTACCTAGAAACACTAAGCATTGGTAAATTTTTCAGTCAAAAGATTTGGGACAAATTGCTAACTACTATATTGTAAAATAAATTTTAATATCCAGGAGCAGGTCTCTTTTGCACTGGAAGAGAACATATTGTTCAGTTGCTGTCCTTCATACTGTGAAACACGAAGAGTTTTTTACTTTTTTGTGTTATTGCTATTATGTATTAAAATTGCTCCCACCTGGCTCCTCATTTTATGCTTGTCAGGTAAGAGCCTATTTCAGGTAACTGTGGGTATTTTTCCACGGTATGCAGGAAACTGCAGGTGAATTCTGAAGAGCATAGTCCTATTTCTTGCCTCATTTTACTGCTGCTAAAGGTAATTATGAACTCTGGGCTTTGGTTTCCTTTTATAAATCACGTGATTAGAAAGACAGATTGGGCAGGATGAGTCTGAGGATAAAATGAGAGAATGTCTGTGAGAGTATCACAGAAACATGTACTGACAAGGAATAAAAATAGCTGATACAGTCAGAAACTCAGGTATGGGCAGATGGCTGTACACTGAAGCATTGAATATGACAATATTTGTATTGAGGTTACTTATCCATATTTCAAATAGTTAAAACATTATGTAGTTTAACATAGTACAGCAGCAAACTAAAGACACATATATTCTTTTTTCTCACAACCGAAATTCCATTGACATCACAGTAAGAAGTTTAGGAAAACAAAAAAAATGAAACAGAACAGAAGATGACTTGACAACAAATTTTGGAAGCTGAAAAGAAGGGTAAAATATAATTTACTTAGAAAGCAAAGAACACTTAAACGTATCCTAAGGCACCAGTTAGTAAAGAATAGACATAACACAACTTATATTATAGATTTTAAATAAAGAAGGGAAATTTAGAAATCAAGCAATCTGAAAGTATGGCCACAAGATCACAAATTAGGTCACTAATTAGGTCACAAATGGGTGGAACATATTAGCAATGTAATATAATTGAAAACAAAAGTATGCAAAATGCAAAATCTCTAAAAAGCCAAAACAATAAGAAAAAAAAAAAGAGTAAAAAAATGGATAAAAGACAGGAGCAGACATTTTAGTTGTATGAAAAGATGTTTATGCACATCATTGGTTCATTGGTATCCAGAGAAAGATAAATTAAATTGACAACAAGTAATCATTTACAACCACGAAATTGAAAACAAAACAAACTTAAAACTAGATGACCAATGTTTGTGACTAGTTGGTGCAACTGAGAATGAATTGACCTGTTGGCAGACAACAACAACAATACTGGGATGGTAAATTAGTACAATCACTACAGGAAAAAGTCTGGTATTATGGATTAAAATTGAAGATATCCAAAACAAAGATTCATGTAAAGATATGGAAATGGATATACATCTCATTTAAAAAAAAAAAAAGCAAAGCCTCCTGCACATTTGCACCAAAAGGTCATACTACAATGTATATTCAACAAAGCACTTTTCACAACAGTAGGTAAGCAACTTCACACATAAAGATACGCACATGGAACAGAGACTAGGTAAATCAATTGTGTGATATCACTGTAATAGAATTTTACAGTAATGAAAATAAATAGAGCTACAAGAATCAGCGGGTATGTCAGGGAATTGTCTGCAGGTACTCAGCAACTTCAAGAATCCCCAAGGACACAGTGGTTAAGTACCTGGCTGCTAACTAAGTGATAGGCTGTTCAAACCCACCAGTTGATCCCCGAGAGAAAGGTGTGGCAGCCTGTCTCAATAAATATCACAGCTTCATAAACCCTCTAGTGGATATTCTACTTTGTCCTGTAGGGTTGCAGTGAGTCAGAATCCACTGGAGGGCAATGAGTAATTGCGTGATAGGAGATATCAACAAAATTTAATTTTCTATTTTACCTTGTTTTGTATTCTATTCACATTGTTAAATTAGAAATAGGATTCATTTCACATGGTCAGAGGAATAGCATGCTCTGAGCTTTGCTAACCACCAGCAATTAGACCCTGTGACCTCATGCAGCCATTCTCAGAGTTATCTCTCATTCTGTTTAGTAGCTTTTATGTACATGGCTATACCTATCAGTATTGTATGAGAAAGTAAACTAAAACATTAAAAAAGTCAATTCATTTAAAAACAACAATAAACTCATTATATTACCATAAACTACATATTCTCATAAAATAACTGTTTTTACAACCAAATTAATTAATGTTGATAATGTCATATTGTATCAAAAAAAGTCTTTAATCTCTAGCTTAATAGAAGAGTGTTATGTTCTGTTTCTTCTGCAGTCTATCTGTTATGATATGCTGTCTTGAGTGAAGGACACATGTTTCTCCAGATCTAATTTTCTTTTGAAAGATGATATTTTATCATTGACAGCAGTTGTTTTCTTTGAAGTAATAGACTTACTCCATTCATTTTTTTGAGAAAATGTCTGTGAAATACTCAGCCTGCATATTTATATTTGTGTATCATTTTTTCCTTCAAGTAACAAGGAATTTTGGAAAATAGTGCTCAGCTCACAACTAAATACCTCTAGTACTTTCCCTTGAGATAGTAATTATGTTTTATGCTGTAGAATTGTATGTATATATCCCATTCCACCACGCAGAATATTTAAAGGATCTGTATTCAAAGGTGTATATTTAATACAATTATTAGTTTATCTGCTTTATCAAGGACCTTCTTGTTTAACTAGGAGTGTATGGTAATGAAGATACCATGATGGTTTGGTGACACTCATTGCCTTTGTCTGAGCTAAGTCTCAGCAGTGTTACCCACCATTGCTTCTATATGATCATGTACATGTCCAGTAAAATAGACAAACAGAACTGTAGTATTGTTGTGGTTTTTTATATTATGTAATTTTTTAAATTTTCTTGTTGAAAATACACACAGCAAAACATATACCAATTCAATAGTTTCTACATGTATCATTTAGTGACACTGATTACATTTTTTGTTATGTAACCATTTTCACCTTACTTTTCTTATTTGTTGCTTTTTTTCAATTCGATCTTGTATAGGCACATCTTAAAAAAACATAATACTCAAGACAGATATTGTAAACTAGCTAAAGTAACCTACTATTTGTTTTTAAGTTTTAAAGATTATTTCAGGGCAATACTTTCAAGGACTATCCAATCTTCATGGTTCATTGACATCTGTTCCACATTTTCCCCTTTTGATCAGGGTTATTCTATGTAATTGTTCATTACGATGTTCAGTAATATTAGCCAGGCACCATCTGGTTCTTCTGTTCTCATGGCAAATGAAGCAGTACTTCATGGAGGCAATTAGCCCCACAGTCCATTAAGAAAAAAAAAAAACCTGTTTCAATTGAGTTGATTCCAACTCAGAGTGACCTTATAGGTCTGAGTAGAACTGCTTTGTATAGTTTCCTGGGAGGGCTAGTGAGTCAAACTGCCAATCTTTTGGTTAACAGCCAAGTTCTTTGTCATTGTACTACCAACAGAGTCTGAAATAAGAGGATGATGGAAACCATGGTGGTGTAGCAGTTAAATGCTGCATATGCTAATCATAAAGATCAGCAGTTTGAATTTGCAAGAGCTCCTTGGAAACTCTATGGAGTCATTCTACTCTGTCCTACAGGGTTGCTATGAATTGGAATTGACTTGATGGCAGTGAGTTTGGTTTAGATTTGGTATGGAATGTGAGTTTTTGTTTGTTTGTTTTTTTAAAATAATTCCATTGCCTCTTATTCCTGACTCTCCTTCTATCTCTGTTTTTCCAAGCAAATCAACACCAAAGGTTGTGCCTTATAGCTTGCAATCTATTCGGACATCAGAAACTATGCAACAGACTTAGGAGGTAGAACAGAAACACTGAACATGTTATTAAGCCAATTAACAGGGAAGTACAATGAGCCACGACTCTGTACCTCCAAATCAAAAAGTCAAATTCCGTGATATCTTTCATTTTACAAAATCAGTCTCAGCCACTCTTTTTTTTGTCCTTTTTGTAAATACATGCACTACAAACTTTTCCAGTTCAACTTTTTGTAGGTGTACAATTTATTGACAGCAATTACAAAAACTGTCTGTGCAAATTTACACTTAATCAATGTGATGTTTCTACCATGGTTATCTTTTTTCTCCTTCTTGCCAGTGTGACAACTAATAAATTTTGTTTTCTATCATTTGCCTTTCCTTGTCTTTTTATGTGAGATCACACAATATTTGTCTTTTTGTGATTGACTTATGCTAGTGAAAATACTTTCAACATATCAGACCTGAAAATTCTTGACACCCCCAGAGGTCTGTGACAAACACCTCTAAAGCAAACTGAGATATGGGTAAATTTACAATCTAATAGAAGAGGAAACATTTACATATGCTTCAAGGCAGAAAGTAAAAAATGACATGAAAATTATGAAATCAACATTCTGTGGGATATAGGAAGAGGTGAAATTATTTTCCTCTTTCAGTCCCTGGGGTGGAACAAACAGTTAAAATGCTCAGAGGATGGATTCCACTTGGAATAAAGGTCTGGTGATCTACATTCAAAAATTCAACTATAGAAAATCCTATAAAACACAGCTCTACTCTGACATGCAAGTGGTCCCCATGAGTCAGAGCAAGAATCAAAACTCCACAGTAGCTGGTAGATCTCAGGAACAAAAGTCAATGTTTTCACCAAGAGATAAGTAGATTTTGTAAACAGAGAGATTTGAATACTGAATCTCTGAGCAGAGAAATTAGAAAACCATATCTGTGAAAGTAGGAAAGTGCATGGGATTTAAACTGAAATGCAGGAACATTCTACAGAAGCCATAGGTGTCCCTGACTTAGCAGACATCTGATAAGGTTGGTGCCAGGGAACCCACTAACTCAATATTTAACTAGGTCAGCACAGACAAATCATTTTATAGTTTCAATTTCCAGTCAAATTTCTTCCTCCCCACATCCCTACGGGTAAATTATTTGTAGCGTTGAACTCAAAACCACTGAAGCTCTACCTTTAGGAAATGACTGCTGAGCCTTAGTTTTTGAGACACAAAATCTTGAAATTCATACTGCAATGTATTCAATACTGGAAAATAAGCACATGGCCCTTAACATGCCAGTGTGCTTCCCAAGGGGTGTTGGAAACCCCTTTTTCTACTCGGTGGAAGAAGTCATCCACTGAGAAGTCATCATGGACCAGGCCTCCCAGACTGAGGAATCTGTTAGTCAAACAAGGTCACTGAAAGAATGATAGAAAGACTTTTTAATAATCTGTCAGAACAATAGCTATATACCAGGGTTGTCCTGTAGAAAAAGAAACCCACCTTTAGCTTCAACTCAAAATCAGCACTTACCTTTTTTGGCGGGAGGGGTGTTGACCTTGGGTAGACAGCTACCTTGTAACAGTCTCAATTCTGTAGACTTGTTTATTTTCTTTTATATAAATGTGCAAGACAAGAAATGTAGCAGTGTACTAAACAAAGCACTCAGTTGCAGGGAGAAGGTGTGAATCCTGCTGTTTCCCTTGCTGTGTTTGGATTTTGTCTTCTTTTTTGTGATTTACAGTGAAAAATACTATGTTTTTTTCAGCATCAGATAACACCTTGTATTTTACAATTCAAAGTTTTCTTAAGCTTTAGCCAGCCAAGCCAAGCCAAGTGCCGTCAAGTCGGAGCCAGATTTAGAATTTGGGGGTTTGATGACACAGAAGATAAAGTATTAGATGTACACGTAAACAACTGAACACCCCATGCATGTTTATATAGAACTCGTCCTGTGATTCCGTAAGGTTGTTATGAGTCAAATTAAACCTCTCGGAAAGGCTCTTTTGTTGGTGGTGGTGGTGGTGATGTTCATTGTCACACTTTCTACTTAGTGAGTTGAACATGTGAACTTGCCATCCATTTAAAAGTTTATCTTCTGCAACATACATATTTGTATAATCAAAAAACAGAAACAAACTGAGTGCTGTTGAGTCAATTCCAACTTACAGCGACCTGAAGTGTTACAGAGTAGACCTGTTCCATAGGATTTTCTTGTCTGGAATCTTGTCTGTAACAAACGTTTTGCCAGACCTTTCTTTTTCAGTGCCATTGAGTAGGTGTGAACCACCAAACTTCAGTTTAGCAGTTGAATGCGAACTGTGTGCTTCACCCGTGGACATGACGGGATACTACTCAGCAAAACAAAAAATAAACTACTGACACGTAGTAAAAAAGCACGCTAAACCTCCAAATCATTTGCTTTTAGCTGAACATGTCAGAAAGAATATACAGGTTACTTGATTTCACTTACTAGCTGTTTTAGACAAAACCACACTACAATGATCTAAATTAGAACAGTGATTGATCCCGGGGGCTGGATTTTATGAGGTGACGAACATGCCCTGTATTTCAATCATAGTAATTGTTCCATGGCTATGTGTACATTTTTAAGAATTTAGTGAACTGTGGTCTTCAAATCAGAGACTTTTGTTTTAAATGTAGATTGTTCGTTAATAAAAATTCTTGTCCAAGGATTATTTAGTGATTGTGTAAAATAAATCTGATCATAGAAATAAACAGAATGATTACAGTATAAAGTCCATGGGTTTACTGGTTTGATTAATTTCAAAGAACTGACTTGTTCTGTATTGAAAATTTGTTCCTATATTAGTAATTTCTGTGGTTTGGCTTATATTTTTCAAATTATTTTGAATGCCACTGTATAATGTCATAGCTTTTTAAGATAAAAACTTAGATGTTTGATCATAAACCTTTCCTCTTCTCTACCTACATATTTCCTTCTAAGTAATACCTCAGCTGCATCTCAAATATTTTGATATATTTTCATTACTTTTATCTTTATTTTCTAAAGATATGTTTTAACTTCATTTTTTCTCCATTATTTGTTTAGAACTCTGTTACTTAATTTCCAAATAGTTGGGGAATTCCTAAACATGATAGCACTGTTTATTTCTTATGCAATTCTCTGTGGTTGGAGAATATACACTATGTTATTTTACTCCTGTGGGAAATATTGGAGTCTTTCAGTATGGCAAACGGATAATAAGATTGCCTACTAACTGAAAGATTGACAGTTTAATCTCACTCAGAGGAAACGCTGAAGAAAGGCCTGGTGATCTACTTCCAAAAATTGCGACCACTGAAAACCACATGGAGCAAAGGTTTACTCTGACACCCATGTGGTTAACATGAATCAGAATGAACTCAAAAGCAGTGGGTGTTGATGGGATTTACTGAGACTTATTTTTTGACCAGTGGCAGAGTGGGTTCACTGATACATCTGCTAACCAAAAAGTCGGCAGTTCAATTCTACCTGGCGCTCCTTAGAAACTCAATGGGACAGTTTTATTCTGCCCTCTAGGGTCATTATGAGTCAACTCATTGGCAGTGGTTTTATTCTTTGACTGAAAACTCTGTTTGTGTAGACGTTCAGTGCTATAGTCACTAACCAAAAGGTTGGCAGTTTGAATTTACCAGGTGTGTCTTCATTCTCTGACTTGTCAAAAACAGGTTTGTTTCCCTTTGTTTTATTCTTTGGCCATATGACACTATTATGAATATCATATGCACACATTTAAAAAGAAAAAAAGTAACTTTTGCCAATTTTTTCATAGTGTTCTTCCACAAAGGATAATTAAATCAAGATAGTTGGTGACACTGTTTGAGTCTATCTGTTCTACCAATTACTGAGAGATTTCCAAATTTGAAAGTGGATTTATGGATTTGTGCCTCCATTTCTTTCAAAGTTTACACCATATATTTTGATATATTTTCAAGTGGTGCATAAATACATTGGATTCTTATGTCTTCTTGATGACTCAGCTTATTCATAAATATGAAATAATTCTTTTGTTACAACTAATACTTTTTATCTTGAAGTGTATTTGTATACTGACTCTGTATATTCCTTCCATCATCTTTTGATGCTTCTTGCATCACTGATTTGTTTTCCCTTAGAATCCTTCACTGTTGCAACTCCAGGCTTTAATGTTTTTATTTTGCTTTGCTTTCAGTTCTTTCAGCTTGAGAAATGCTAAGCATATTCTTCCTTTTGTTTTCCTGTTTCTTTGAAATCTGTATTCTCTTCTCTTACTTCATCAGTTCTCCCTTTTATTTAAGCTACTTGACATTCAAGAACAGCTCCAGAATGTCTTCTGACATCCAATTTTGTCTTTTCTTTCTTTCCTGTTTTTAATGACCTATTGATGTTACGGAGAATACCAGAAAAACATTTACCTGTGTTTCATTGCTTATGCAAAGGCATTCGACTATGTGGAACATAACAAGTTAAGGATAACATTGCAGACAATGGGAATTCTAGAACACTTAATTGTGCTCATGAGGAACCTGTACACAGATCAAGAGGAGTCTTTTGAACAGAACAAGAGACTACTGCATGGTTTAAAGTCAGGGTAGGTGTGAATCAGGGTTGTATACTTTCACCATACCCATTCAACATTTATGCTGAACATTTATGCTGATGATTTAATCTGAGAAACTGGACTCTATGAAGATGAACAGGGAGCCAAGATTGAAGGAAGGTGCAGCAACAACCTGTGATAAGTAGATGACACAATCTTGCTTGCTGAAAGTAAACAGGACATGAAGCACTTACAGATGAAAATAGAAGACCACCGCCTTCAGTATGCATTTCACGTCAACAAAAAGAAAAGAAAAATTCTTACAACTGGTCCAATAAGCAACATCATGATAAATGAAGGAAAGACTGAAGTTGTCAAGGATTTCTTTTTATTTGAATCCACTATAAGCACCCATGGAAGCAGCAGTCTGGAAATCAAAAGACTCATTGCACTAGGTAAATCTGTTATAAAATACCTCTTTAAAGTGTTAAAAAGCAAAGATGTCACCTTGAAGACTAAGGTGTAGCCACACCAGATATTGTTTTCAGTCACCTCGTATGCATGGGAAAGCTGGATAATGGATATGGAAGACAGATGAATTAATGCCTTTGTATTGAGGTGCTGGAGAAGAATACTGAATACACAACAGATTGCCAAAAATTGCACAAGTCTGTCTTATAAGGTACATAATCACAATGCTCCTTAGAAGCAAGGATGTTAAGACCATGTTTCACGTATTTGGCACATGCTATCCATCAGGAGGCATCAGTCCCTAGAGAAGAAAAGCATACTTGGTAAAGAAGAGGATCAGTGAAAAAGAGGAACATCCTCAATAAGATAGACTGTCACAGTGGATGATGCAACAATAGGCTTGAACATATCAGTGTTTGTGTAGGTGGCACAGGACTGGGTAGTGTTTTGTTTTGTTGTACATAGGGTCACTGAGTTAGAACCAACTCATAACACCTAGCTAACAACAATAGAATCTTAAAATGTACTTTATTCAATATTAAAGTAATCATAGCAGATTTCTTACGCTTAGTGTTGGTGTAGTATATAGATTTCCGTATTTTTTTCTTTAAACCTACCAATGTCTTGTCTTTATGTTTACGTATTGAGTCTTCTTCTTTTTTTTATATGAGTCTGAATCTCTGCCTTTAATTCATTTGTTTAAACTGAATTTTCTTGCATTTACTACTTTACTATCTTTTCTTTCCGATTTGCTCCCCTCATTTGTTCTTCTGTTTCTCCTTCTTTAGTATTAACTGACCGTTATCTTATTAGAGTCTATTATCTCTACTGGCTTTTTAGCTATATTTCTTTGTATTACAGTTTAATGGTGCTCCTAGGGATTCAAATATTCATTCTTAATTTGATCAGCCATAATGAATGCCATATCACTTCACATTTAATGGAAGAACCTTGAATCAGTATGATCCAGTTATTTCCCAGACCAATCATTTTTGAGTTTTTGTTTTCATATATTTTCATTTTACTTAAATTGTAAATACCATGTTAAATTATTTTTGCATTAAGAAATTAACTTTTGAAAAATTAAATTATATTTTTACTTACATATGTATAATTTCTTACATTTTCCATTCCTGAAGATCTAAATAGGTATCTGGTACCATTTACCTTCAGGCTGAAAGACTTTCTCTAGTATTTTTTATACTGTACATGTCCTAGCAATGTATTTTTGAGCTTAGTTTAACAGCATTTTACTTTTTTTTTTAAAGTTATTTTGCATATTTTTTTGTTGTGTTTCCCCTGTACTTTTCCCATTAGTTTCTTTTTTTTCTTTTGGTTGTTTTATGAAAAGAGAATACTTTTGTTGTGTATTCCTGCATGGAATGTGTCTTGCATTCTTTATATGATTTAATTTCTTATATTATTTTAACAGAATTGTTGTGGTATAATACACCAAATACAGCAAACATATTTAAAATGCACAATGTTTTAAATAACACAAATTGGTAAATTCTGACATATGTATATAACTATGCAACATTGTCTGTAACTGCCTTCTTCATGCCTCTTGGTCACCCTTCCCTCACCTTTTCCTGCACTTCCCATCATCCTCTGTAGCCAACAATGATCTGCTTCTTTCCACTGTAGACTAGGAACAGAATCAGATGATATATGCTTTTATTTTTCTAGCTTCCTTCCTTGAGTATAAATATTTTGAGAGTCACAAGTACTGTTGTGCCATTAATAGTGCGTTATTTTTATTTGTGGAATAATATTTAAGTAAACCAATATACTACAAGTTGTTTATCCAGTCACCGTCTGGAACACATTTAGTTTATGAGTTATGACATTGTAATAGATAATTTTGTACAGGTTTTCGTATGGGCATATACTTTCAGTTCTCTTGGATAAACATCTAAGAATTAATAACTGAATCTTATGGTAGGTGTATGTTTAATTATTTAAGAAATTAGTAAACTGATTTCCGCAGTGGATGCACTATCATTTATTCCCAGCAGCCATGGAGGAGAATTCTATTTCCATAGCTTGCCAGTGCTTGATGTGCTCAGTCTCTTTAGAATTAGCCATTCTAACTGGCATGTTTTGGTGTCTCATTATAGTTTTAATTTGTGTTTCCTTAATAACAAATGCTATTCATCATCTTTTCAAGAAATTATTTACCATTTTTGTGTGTTTTCTGATGTAACACCTCTTCAGAATTTTGGCCTATTTTTCATTAGGTTGTCTACTCTCTTATAGCTGGGTTTGAAAGTTCCTGACATTGCAGATACATGATTTGCAAGTATTTTATTCTGTGTCTTTTCATAACCTAATATATTTTGAAGGGCACAACACTAATTTTGATTAAGTTCAGCTTTCTTATGGGTTGATTTTTGGTGTCATCATTAAAAATCCTTGCTTAACTGAAGTTTGGAAACATTTTCATTTTTTTTGTTTTCTTCCAACTTTATGTATTGAGGTTTTATATTAGCTCTCTTAACCATTTTGTTGTCAATTTGTTTACAGTGAGAGATATGAATTAAGGTCTATTGTGTTTATTTGTGCATATTTATTTGTCCCATTATTTATTTATTGAAAAGATAATTCTTTCCTTGCTGAATTATTTTTGCAAGTTTACTGAAAACCAATTCATGTTGTATGTGTAAATCTGTTTCAGAACTATTTTATTCCATTGATTATTTATCTTTTCACCAATATTACAATGCTTTGATTCCTGTACCTGTATGTTAAACTTTGAAATCAAGCAAAGCAGAAATTTTTTTAAGTTGTGTCGTATTTTGTACCTTAAGAAAAAGATAGCATAATCTTGATAATTTCTACAAAGACTTTAGCTTTGATTTTGACTGACATTCAATTGAATTGTAGAGACAAGTCTGGGAAGAACTGATATTTATTAAGATCAATATTATTAAATATTCCTTTTGCTACATGACCAAACTACAGCTTTGTTTATTTAGATCTTCTTTAGCTTCTCTCAAAAGTGTTTGTACTTCATGTATTTTTATGCAAACAATGTGTGCTTCTACATTTATTTACCAACTACACCCTTCCCTAATAAGGTATTTTCATAAGCATGCTATGCTAATTTTCTACAGCAACATGTAAACAAATATTGGTACCAGTGGTGCTTATGATAACTCATCATGAAGGAGACAAGTGAAAATGAGCCCATTCAGCATAGCAAGTACATGAAGGTGGCCAAGCCAGACGGTGATTGCTGAGGGACAAGCTGAAAAGAGACAGCAGCCTTCCTCCAAAGCCAACAGCGCTAGCATCATCAATTAGAACTTCTAGCTATGAGACAATAAAGTTCTGTTTACTAAACTCAAACACTTGTGATATGTACCATAGTGCTAAGATAACTATGACAATTATGTTAAAAATGGATTTACAAAATCTCAGTTTCAGATAATTTGGTACTCAGGCATCTATCCATCCGTCATTGCCATAGGGTTGATTCCAATTCCAAGCAACACTATAGGACAGACTAGAACTGCCCCATAGAGTTTTCCAAGTGCACCTGGTAGATTTGAACTGCTGACCTTTTGGTTAGCAGCTGCAGTTCTTAACTACAGTGCCACCAGGGTTTCCAATTTGTTACCAGCATGTGGAAATTCAACTGTTTTTTTGTATCTTGGCCTTGTATCCTATGAATTTAATGAATTCACTTATTTGTTCTAGCAGTTCTTTATTATATTATCTAAGATTCTTCACAGGGACAGTCATGTTGTCTCAAACAGGAGTTTTATTTTTTCTTTTCAATGGGATAGCATTTATTTCTGTTTTTTATTTCAATGGCTAAATTCTCCAGTGCAATGTTTAATAGTAGTGGAGAGAACTAACTTCTTGTCTCGTTTCTGATTATGTAGGGAGCGTATTCAGTGTTACTTCATTAAAGATTAAGTTAGCTGTGGGATTTGGGCAGATACTCTTTGTCAACTTCGGGAAGTTCATGTCTATTTCTGCTGTGCTACAGAAATAATTTATTTTTTTTTCTATTGTGATTAAGTGAAAGTTTGCAATCCAAGTCTATTTTCCATATAAAATACCAAGTACCCATGTCTCTGTAACTCTATCTGCCCTCCTCACTCTGTGACTTCACACTCTTCTTTTTCACTCTACTTCCAGTACTAATTCTAACAACACTTGTTCCTTCTTCTCCACCCTCTCATCCCCTCTCTAAAAAGAAACCAGTAGGACAGCCTCATATATATACTAAACCACAAAGTATACATAACACATGCATCACTCTAGGTCCCCAAGTCAAGTCAATTCTTTGTCTGAAGTGTTGGCTTCAGAACTGGTTTCAGCACTGGGCTAGCAGCAAGCCATGTTCTCGTGACCCTCTAGATTGTTGGACCATGAAGTCTGGTCTTTTAATGGAGTTCCAGGTCTGCACACTTCTTTCTCTTTTCCCTTTTTATTGTCATTAAGTGAAAATATACAATCCAAATCAATTTGCATACCCGCCTATCTACATCCCCTCTGCTCTCCTTGCATTGTGAAAGCACACTCTTCCTTTTCACTTTATAGGGCTCAAATCCTGTTAGTAAGCTCCTACCACCTCCTCTGTACCCTCTTCTCCCCCATCTAGAAAGAGGCCAGTAGGTCAGTGACCTGCAAATGCATAGAAACATAAAGCACACCCACCATATGGTCACATTTTGTCTCCTAGTCTTGTCCATTTTTGTGTGACAAGTTGACCTCAGTAGTGTTTTGTAGACAGAGGCAATAGCAGGTCTAGGGGCCATGTTCCCAGGGCTTCTCCAAGGCCATCAGACCATCAACTGTGGTCTTTTATGCACATCTCTTTTTCTCATGCTGTGTCAAGGATTCTATATTGTGTCTTTTATCAGGGCTGTCTTTTGTGGGGACCAGGAACCTTCTAGTTCCTCTGGGTTCATGGTGATATAGTCTCCCAATCACATGGATCATTCTCTCTTCTGGTCTCATTTTTCAGTGTCTTTGGTGTTCTCATTTGTCATCCTTACATGTCAGCTTGCTGGCTTATAACAGTCCAGATGCCACTCACCAATATGGGATGCAGAAGACTCTCTTGGAAAAAGACTAGTTACGGCAACTGACCTCGATGTCCCCTGAAAACATAGCTCTCAGATCCCTGTCCCTGCCACTCTGTCCCTTGAAATGTTGGGTTAAATTTAGAAAACCTTATAGCCTGTAGCGTAGTTCAGTATGCTAACCCTCCATCCACTGTGCGTTGTCACTCCCTTCTCCTAACCAAACTCCTATCAACCATCCAATCTGTGAATAACCTTCTCCCTCCCTCCCTACTCCTGTAGCCATCAAAGAGTACTTCCTTCTGTGCATAAGTCCCTTCTTAAGTTGTTATCATAATGGTCTCATAAAATATTTGTCCTTTTGCAACTGACTGATTTCATTCAGCATAATGCCTTCCAGCTGATTACAGGTTATGAGATGCTGTATAAAATCATCACTGCTTTTCTCTTGCATACTGTTCCATTGTGCATAAATACTGTAGTTTGTTTATCCACTCATCTGTTGACAGGCACCTAGGTTGATGCCATCTTTTTACTGTTGTGCACAGTGCTACAATAAACATTTGTGTGCACGTACCTGTTCATGTGATAGCCCACATATCTGTAGTCTAAATTCAAAGAAGTGGGATTGCTGGACCATATGGTACTTCCATTTCTAGCTTTTTAAGAAAATATAAAATTACTTTCCAAAGAAGTTGTACCATTTTAAACCCCACCAGCAATGTAGAAGAACTCTAAATTCTCCACAGCTTCTCCAGCATTTCCTCTTTTGGGTTTTTTGGATTAGGGCCAACCTGTTGTGGTGAGATGTTATCTCACTGTAGTTTGGATTTGGATTTCTGTGAGAGCTAATAGGAAACTCTGGTGGCATCGTGGGGTAAATGCTATGTCTGCTAACCAAAACATCAGCACTTCAAATCTCCAGGGGCTCCTTGGACACTCTATGGGGCAGTTCTACTCGGGTCGCTATGAGTTGGACCCAACTAGATGGTAGTGGATTTCATTTGGTTTTTGGAATGGCTAATTATAGTGAGCATTTCCTCGTGTGTATTTTGGCTGCTTTGATGTTTTCCTTGAAGAAGTGTCTGTCCATATGCTTTGCCCATTGTTTAATTGGGTTATTTGTCTTTTTCTTGTTGATAATTTGCAATACTTTATAGATTTAAGGAAACCAGATGTCAATCAGATATGATTGCCATTTTTCCCCCGTCTGCAGGCAATCTTTACTACTTTGATAGTCTTTGGATGAGCATAAGTGTTTGATTTTTAGTAGTTCCTATTTATCCTTTTTGTCTTCTGCTGTGCACACTGTTAGTAAGATTTTGTAGTCTGTTTATGCTGTGTATTAGAACTTCCAATGTTGTCCTTCCATAATCTTTATCAATTTACATTTGATATTTAGGTCTTTGATTCTTTTTTATTTATTTTTTATTAAAGTTGGATATTGGATTTTGTCAAAATTTTCTCTTTTTTGTATCTACTGACAGGTGCATCAGTTTATTCCATTTTTATTTTGTACTCTTTTAGTCCATTAATTGATTATGTTACTTACTGACTTACTTTCCAGTCATAAACAAACTTTATTTTATTAGAATAAATCATTCAGTGTTCGGATTTGATATGCTATCTGTTTTCTGTACTTAAAAAGTAAATAGCTTTTGAATTATATGGAAGACTTTTATATATTATTTTTAATTTTTGCTACTGATTCTATTAACTGTACCATTCTGAGGTAGTATCAACTGAGGCACTTTTCTTCATTATTTATATCTTATTTCACCTTTCTCTGCATGTCTGGAAACTGTTATAGGAAACTATTATCATCAGTCTTCCTTTAGTCTAGCAGTATCTCAGTTCAAGAACCTCAGGTCCGAAGGATACAGACTGCTCATAGTGCTGTTTTCCTGAAAGCTTGGGTTCCCAAATCTGTGCTTCCTTCCTTTTCTTTTAAGTTCTGGAAACTATTATAATAGGATGCTAATCATAAAGAATTTTACCTTGTTAAAACTTGAATTTTTTTTACCTTCCTACAAATTAACTTGAGCTTCCTTCTCAGAGGCAAGTTATTTACAAACTCTGTGTGGTCTTACTGTTTTGTTTTGAAACTTATTTTGTGTCCTTGTTGGTTGGTTTGTTTGCTGGTTGATTTCTTAGGTTGGCTTGTTGCCTCATTAATCAAGGGCTAAGTTTTCCTCATTGCGGAATTGATGACCTCTGGGTACTATAAGCGATCTCCATGAATTAAAAGGCTTTTCTGTTCTTTCTCTTTGAGGCATCAACTAGCCCCACTTATAAGAATTCAGGTCAGTGTCATACTTACTGTTTTGGCTCCTTCTTTCCCCTTGTGTCATGGATTGAATTCTATCTCCTTGAAAATGTGAGTAGCAATTTGGCTGGACCACGATTTCCAGAAATGTATGGGTGTTTTCTATTTTGTAATTCTGGTTTTCATACATGTTGTAAATACTAACCTCTGCCTGTGATACACAGGGTAAGATTGGATTATATTAAAGAGAGTTTCCCTGGGTTATGGCCTGTACCCCCTTTTATCTTACAGGAGATTAAAAGAAAAGGAAGCAAGCAAAGATTACGAGAACTCAGACCACAAAGGAGGAAGCACTATGGAGCAGACTGTGTCCTTTGGACCTGAGGTTCCTGTACTGAAACACTCTAAGACCAAGGGAAGACTGATTGGAAGGACCTTCCTCCAGAACCAACAGAGACAGAAATCCTTCTCCTGGAGTCAGCACCTGAATTTGGACTTGTGATCTATTGGAATATGAGATAATAAGCTTCTCTAGCAGCACTAGATGATTAAGAAGCCTAACTTCCTCCAGTTTTTTTTTTTTTTTTTTTTTTTTGCGTAAGTTTGCTGATCAGCACTGAGCTGAAGACAAAAGTGGATCATTGCAGATTTCAGAGCTCATTCTGCTATTCTCGTTTGGGACTCAAACTCTTGGGCTGCTCTAGATTCCCAGTCATCTCTCCTCATTTCAGGTTGATTTACACTGACTGCATTCCTCTCATGGCAGCAGGCCTGAGAACTCTCAGGAGGCAATAAGCTGGTGGTTCAATTGTTTGATTTCCCTTTCAGGGGTCACTGTCCTGGCACTACTTGACATTCAACGTGTTAAAACTGTTGGTTCATGCATCTTAAATCTACTTTAGCTGTTTCAAGCAGATGGAAAATCTGTTCCCTATACATTCATCTTCCTTAAAATGAATATTTTAAAATTAATAAACTTCTCCATTTTAGAATGATTTTAGACTTAGAGAATAGCTCCAAAAATAGATAAGAATTCTCATATGCTTTCATAGTTTCTCCTAGTCTATTACATAACCAAGTAAGCAGTTTACAAGGTTTAACATTACTTTCATTACTATTACCTAAGTGTCAGACTTGATTTAAATTTGCATTTTTCTACTGAAGTCTTTTTACTTTCAGGACACCATCCGTTATTTAGTTTTCATGTCTCTTTGTCACTTGTGTTGCTAGTTGTGCTATGCTGATTTTGACTCCTGGCAACCCCGTGTGTCACAGAGAGAAAATTCTCCATAAGGTTTTCTCAGCTGTCATCTTAATGGAAGCAGATCACCAGGACATTTCTTTAATGGTTGGAAATTTCTAGTAATTTACAGAGCATGCCTTAACCTGAATGTGCTTGATTTTTCCCATGATCAGGTTAGGTTAGTGAATTTTTGAGAAGAGCACTGCAGAAGTGTACATCTCATTGTGTTATATTAGAAGGTACACGATTAACAATACAAATAATCACCAGAGATATTTATCTTGGTCACTTGGCTAAAGTAGTGACCGTCTTTATTCTAAAGTCACTATTTTCCTCTCTGTACATGCTCGTGCGCGTGCACACACACACCCACACCCACACACACACCCATTCATATATTCCATAAAAATGAGTCTTTGACTTCAGCACTTTATTCCACCTCTCTAGAGGATGAATAGCTGGAATTCTGCAAGGTAGACTTCTTTTTTTCTCCCATTTATTTATTTACTTGTATTGTGATTAAGTGAAAGTATACAATCCAATTCAATTTTGCATGCCCCTCCTATCTGCAGCTCCTCTGCTCTCCTTCCCCATGACAGCACACTCTTCCTTTTCATTCTATACTTGTTGCGTCCACTTAACAAGCTCCTGTCCCCTGATCTCTACCCTCTTTACTCCCATCTAGGAAGAGATCAGTAGGCCAGCATCCTATAAATGCATGGAATCATAAACTCCACACATCATATGGTCATATCATGTCTCCGAGTCTAGTCCACTTTTGTCCAAAGACTAGACCTCAGTAGCATTTTTTTGTCAGGGGCAGCAGCAGGTCTAGGGGCCATGCTCCTAGAGAATCCTCCAGGTCACTGGACCATCAGTTCTGGTCTTTTAGTAGAGTTCTCAGGCTGGACTCCTCTTTTTCTCATGTTGCCTCAGGGACTGTACATTGTGTGCTCCCTCACGGCTGTCATTGGCGGTGGCCAACCACCATCTGGTTCTTTTGGTCACATGTTGATACAGTTATCCATTTACATGGGCCCTTCTGTCTCCTGGGCTCTTTTTTCCTTGTATATTTGTTGTTCTTCATGATCTCCTGTTCTGAGTGAGTTGGGACCATTTGGTGTACCTCAGACGGCAGATTGCTAGCTATTATGAGCTCAGATGTCACTCACCAATATGAGGTGCAGACTCTCTTACCAATAGGCTAGTTACGCCACTTGGCCTCAAAGTCCCCCAAGAGCATGGTCCCCAGACCACTACCCCTGCTACTCTGTCCTTGAAATATGGGATTGAGATAAGAAGAGCTTTCAGTTTATGGTGAAGTCCAGGTAAATTGATCTACTTTTACTGTTTGCTGTCACTGCTTTCGGCTAACCAAACTTCTATCAACTGTTTAATCTATGATAAACCCACTGATTCACTCCCTACCTTTGTAGTCATCGAAGCATCTTTTCTTCTGTACATAAGTTTGCATTTAAGACCTTATAGCTGGGGTCGCATACAATTTGTCTTTGTGTTGCTGACTGACTGAGTCAGCATAATGCCTTCTAATTGAAAACAGGTTATGAGATGCTTTCTAAAATCATCATTGTTCTTTATCATTGCATACTGTTCCATTGAACATATGCACCACAGTTTGTTTATCCATTCATCTGTTGATGGCCACCTAGGTTGATTCCATCATTTTGCTATTGTGGACTGTGCTGCAATAAATATTAGCGTGCATGTATCTGTTTATGTGACAGCCTTTGTTTCTGCGGGATATATTCCAAGTAGTGGGATTACTGGATCAAATGGTATATCATTTTCTAGCATTTTAAGGAAGTGCCAGATTGCTTTCCAAAGAGGTTGTACCATTTTACATTCCTACCAGCAGTGTAGGAGAGTTTCTATCTATTTACAGCCTCTCCAGCATTTGTTTTTCTGTGTTTTGGGGTTATGGGCAACTTTGCTGGGGTTAGATGGTATCTCACTGTAGTTTTGATTTGGATGTCTCTAATAGCTAATGATGGTGAGAACTTCCTCATGTACATTTTGGTTGCCTGGATGTCCTGTTTGGTGAAGTGTGTGCCCACCTCCTTTGCCCATCACTTAACTGCGTTATTTACTTTTTTCCTGTTGGGATTTTCAAGTGCCTCATAGATTACAGAGATCAGATGTCAGTCTGACATGTAGTTGCCAAACATTTTTTCCCATTTTGTAGGTGTATTTTCAAGTCTTTTGATCAAGTCTTTGGATGAGTAAAAGACTGTGATTGATTCTTAGTAGTTCTCATTTATCTATTTTTAGTTCTGTTGATCGTGCTCTGTTTCTCAGATTTTAGAGTCTGACTAAGCCTTGTATTATAATTTCCACTGCTGACCTTATATTTTTTTCATTATCTTTATTGTTTTAGGTTTGATATTTAGGTCTTTAATCCATTTTGAGTTAGTTTTGGTGTAAGGTATGAGATAGGGGTCTTATTTCAGTTTTTTGAAGATAGATATCCAATTTTGCCAACACCATTTTTAGTAAAAAAATCTTTTTTATATGATAGTTTGACTCATTTCTCACAGTCTGCATCATACCCTGAAATTCTCTAACATTCTGGCTAATTTTTCTTGTTAGTACCATGTTTTCAGAAACTCTGGTTGTAGAGTGATTAATACCATTGCTTGTTAACCAAAAGGTCAGCAGCTCAGATCCATCAGGTGCTGCATAGAAACTCTGTGTGGCAACTGTTCTCTGTCCTATAGGGTTGCCAGGAGTCAAAACTGACTCAATGGCATTCTTTTTGGCATATATTCAGGTTAGCTTTTGTTGTATTTTGTTGTATGGGTTTTGACAAATGGATGCAGTCATTTATCTACCACTCAAATACCATGCAGAACAGTCCCATCACACCTGAAGTTCCACTGAGCGGGCTCTCAGCATTCAATCACTCTTATCTTTGTTTCTGTGAGTTTTTAGATACAACAACAAGATGCTTATTTTTAAAATATGAAAATTTAAGTTTTCGTTCCATGAAACCAGCAGTTAAGAAATATAATGATAAAGCCATATATTGAGACCAAATACTTATGCATCATGTATCTGATGAAGTATATACAGAATAAATAAAGAAGTTTTAAAAGTCAGCAATAATGATGAAAACAACCTAGGAAAATGCACTAAAGTTCTGAACAGACACTTAAGACGATGTAGGTATGAAAATACAATTTTATGGAAATGAAAATTTAAACCACAATGGAATTCTACTTTGCAAATTTAGAATGGCTAGTATGAGGTAGCTATAAGTCAGAACTAACTCAACCCCAATGAGCTTATATTAAAAATAAGTAAAAAATAAATTACTAAAATGAAAATATAAAATTTTGGTAAGGATGTAGAGGTCAGGAACTCTCAGTTATTCATGGTAGGAATACAAAATTGTAGAGCTACTGGTGAATACATTTTGAAAGTATTTTGTTTGTTTTAAAAGAAGTAAACATACCGTTTGCATTATTGCAAAAGTCCTACTTCTGGGCATTTATTCAAGTAAACCAAAAATTTATGTTCAAACACAAGAAACATTTACATTTCGAAGGTGTTTTTCTCTTTCCTAACATAAATAGCATTAATGTATACTCTTATTTTTTAGCTTCTGTCAAATAAATCACATACATATTTTGTTTATATTCCTTCAAATTTCCACTTAACATTTTACATAGAGGTATTTAAGTTCATTTCACATTTTACTTAGAAATGGTTAGAAATCGTAAAATGTAATACTCTAAACCCTTAAAACAACAGTAGGTAAAACACATACACAAATGCAATCATAATGACCTGGAAAAAAATAGATATTATACCTCAAGTGAAGAAAGCAAGTTATAGCACACTACAGCATAAGTTGATTATTTTGTAACAGAAGTTATAAATATAGATAATGTTTGCCTCAAGTCATCATAAGTAAATGTTTCCGAGACATTGATCTAATTTACCTTCTGTCACATAATGGCCTCCATGATGTGATCTACCATGAGTAGCCAATCAGATGAAAAGCAGTTGTTTGGGAGGAGTGGACTGACTCCATTACATAAACAGGTGTTCCAGTAAGTCTCATTCTAACTTTGGCCCCTGCATCCTACTTCTGGTTTGTGGACATGAACCAATAACTACCACCTGCCCTACAGATTTTGGTATTCGTCAGCTTCTGCAGCCTTGCAAGCCAGCAGCCTGCCATCTAACTTACCAATTTTGTTCTTGTTAGCCCCTATCATCACATAAGTCAGGAGAAGCCTCCAGAATAGACTGATGGCTGACCCATGGGGTTGCAGACATACTGACCTCTACAACTGTGTGAATCATTTCTTTGAATTAAATTTCTATATGTTTATAGAATTCCTGGTAGTATAGTGATTAAGAGCTATGGCTGCTAATCAAGAGGTCCACAGTTTGAATCCACCAGACATTCCTTGGAAACTCCATGAGGCAGTTCTGCTTCATTCTATAGGATTGCTATAAGTTGAAACTGACTCAACAGCAATAAGTTTTGTTTTGATTAATATATGTCTTCATATATATATATATATGTACATATTATGTTTCTCCTCTAAAAATTCAGCCTAAGATATCTAGTGTAGAGTGGTCCTAGGGAAACAAAATGGTAAAAACAAGTTCTCTGAATTGGTTTCCAAGTCTCACAAGTATGAAAGGTTCTGAAGACTCTGACTCAAGTAATAAATAGGGCACTGCTAGTCCATAGCTTGAGGTGACAATAGCCAGCCAAGCCAAGTGCCGTCGAGTCGGAGACAATAGAGGTATGTAAAATATCACCACCAATGGATCAAACATTTGTGAGATACAAGGCCATGGCCTGGTGTATATAAGACAATTTTATACAATTTTGTCAGAATCAGAAGTACAAGAAAGTTGGTTGCTTGGTCCTAATTTTACTAGACAAAATGGTGAAAGGAAGATATGATCTCACATCATCAGAGTCACAGTTTAGGCACTGTGTAAAAGACCTGAAATCTGCCTGTTGTTCTCTGAAAGAAAGCTTTACTCCTTATAGTAACAAAGCAGATACTGCTAAAAACTACGCCCCGAGCCTTATCATAAGAGTGGCTGAGTTAAAATGCCAGTAGTGTTCTCAACTTGAAATACTGTCTGAAGGTAAAGTGATGGAATTGACTGGGAATAATGGAATCCTGAAACTTCAGTTGAGGACATATGGGCAAGTAATCAAAAGATGGAACATCAAGCCCCTAAATTCTGTTGAATCACACCTGCCAAAAGAACTAGCTCTGTCACTCTCATCTAAAGAAATAAGCACATCGTTGTGTGCTAAGTCTTCCTCCCCAGTAAAACAATTGTCTCTTCTACCACCATCTGATGAGATTAGCATTGTTGAATGACCCCAGGACCCACCATAACTACCCATTTTTGCTTCTAGACTTAAAACTAAAGTCCCAGTGAGGTCTAAGAGCTGTGACCCAGGAGGAGGTACGCTGCACTCTAAAAGAACTGCTTAATTTTTCTAATGTATACAGACAGGAACTTAGGGAATAAGTATAGGAATTGCTACTCAGGGTTTGGGATAATGGTGCAACAAATACCAAGTTGGATCAGCCTGAGTTCATTGATATACCAAGTCTGACAATTAAGCCCATGAACTTAATTGTTCTAAGTATTACATACCTCACTGCATACCTCACCTTTGAAGCATTCCCCTTGGGAAGCTATGCATCCATGCCAGCACCTAGTCCACCCTTTAAAGCAATTTTGGAACTTTTTCTGGATTGGCCATTTTGCGTGATACATCATGACAAGTTTGCAAACTTAATTGTATATTGTCTGTAAGAGAGTTTTTAACTAGTAAACAAATAGCTTGCATTGGAACACCATACCTACTAACCACATCTGGCCTCCAATGATGTTTTTCTTTACTTGAAGGCAAAGGAAATATTGAAAGACATTTTGATGACATTCAGGACATGAAGGGTAATACAATGACAAATCTGATGGCCATTCCAGAAAAAGAGTTCCAAAATCTGAGCAAGTGTAAAAATTCTAGGTTGAGTGAATATTCTAAAATAGCTAGAATTGACAGTATCAGCCTCTCAGTTAATTCTCAGACTTCAGCCAGTTTACAGATCCACAGCTCCTTGAATAGAGTCTGGTTCCCCTGAGGAAGAATCTCTTTCAAAAATTTACACTGTAAATCTTTCTCTCCCCCCAAAACTCACTGGTGTAGAGTCGGGTACAATTCATAGTGACCATAGAGGTCAGAGTAGATCTCCCCTATAGAGTTTCCAAGGAGCATCTAGCAGATTTGAACTGCCAACCTTTTGATTAACAGACATAGCACTTAACCCACTATGTCACCAGATTTTCCAATATTTCTTCCAGTTTTTCCCAAAGGGATCCATGCCCTTTTATGAGAGAGATGGTTCATTAGGAAAAAGAAATAATCAGATTTGGGGGTGATTACTGGACAGGCACTGAACTGATACTAATTCCAGGAGGTTCAAAACATCACTGTGGCCTGTCAGTCACAGAAGGTGCATATGGAAGTCAGGTTATTAATAGTTCAGCTCACAATGAGTTAGTGAGTTTCCAAAAGTATTCTGCAGTAATTTACCAAGTTATGGAATGCAAAATTGGAAAGCACATACTCAGCAACTGGCGGAATCCCCACACTGGGTTCCTAAAGTGTGGAGTAACAGTTACTGTGGCGGGAAAAGCCAAGTGGAAACTATTTGAACTTTTCCTGTCTAGGAAAATAGTAAACTAAAAGCAACACTGCATTCCTAGAGGGATTGCAAGATTACTATCAAGGACTTGAATGATGCAGAGCTAGTGACTCCCACCATATCTCCCTTTCCACTTGCCCATCTGACCTGTGTTAAAAAACAAAACAACAACAAAAAAAGATGGATCACAGAGAATGACAGTGGATTATTTAAACAGGTGGTGACTTCAAATACACCTGAAGTTCCAGATGTGGTATCACCGCTTGAGCAATTTTATATATCTCCTGGAACCTGGTATGTAGCTACTGATATGCTTAATGTCTTTTTCTCCATATCTGTTTCAAAGGACAAACAGAAACATTTTGCCTTCAGTTGGCAAGGCCAACAATACATCTTTGTTGTCCTACCTCGAAGTATGTCAGCTCTCATATTTAGATAGCAGAGAATTTTACTGCCTTTCCTTTACACAAGTCATCACACTGGTCTATTACATTGATGACATTATACTTGCAGAAACTAATCAGAAAGGATTATCAGTGACTCTATACTTACTGGCAAGGCTTTTGGATGCTAAAGGGTAAGAAACGAACCCAATAGAAATTTAAGAATCTAGGTGAGAAATGAACCCAACAAAAATTTAGGCAGCTTCCATCTCAATAATATTTCTAGGGATCCATGTTGAGATTTTCTTCTAAATTTCAGGATTAATTGTTTCATCTGGCACCTTTTACAAATATAAAGTCCTCTTTGGATTCTGCAGGCAACATATCCCCTGTTTGGGTGTGCTACTTCAGCCTATTTATTAATGACTCAAAAAGCTACTAGTTTTATGTGGTTCCTGGAACAACAGAACATTCTACAACAAGTTTGGGCTGCTTGGGTTCTAATATCCAGTTGACCAAATGGTGCTTGAAGTATCACTGTGGGACAGCAATACTGTTTGGAGTCTTTGGTAGACCCCTGTTGGTGAATCATATCACAGACCTTTTGGGTATTGGAGCAAAACGCCGCTATCCTCTGCAGGGAACTGTTCTCCTTTTGAGAAATAGCTTTTGGTTTATGATTGAACATTAGTGGAGACTGAAGACTTAACCACGGTCCAGCAAGTCATTCTGTAGCCTGAGCTGTCCACCAAGAACTGGGTGTTGTCTGACCTACAGAGTCATAAATTTAAGCTGGTACAGCAGCACTCCATCACTGAATGGAAGTGGTAAACACAAGATTGGTCTTAAAAGGACCTGAAGGTGTTAGAGAACGTGGACCAAATTCACATGCTATCCACTATGGTCACAATTACCTTGTCCGTCTATCTGCAACTATGGCCTCAAAAGAAGTTCCTTCCAATCGGTTGACTGAGGAAGAGAAAATTGGTGGCTGACTTACACATGGTTCTGTACAGTATGCAGGCACCACTCAAAAGTGGACCCAAAAAGGGAATATGTTTGTGTCTGATATAAATACTCACTGTCAGGAATTGTGTGTCCCCAAATTATTTGTCAACTTGGCTAGGCCATTATTCTCAGTATTGTGTGATTGTCAACCATTTTGTCATCTGATATTATTTTGTGTTGTAAAGTCAATCTCTATGATATTGAGATGAGATTAGCAGCAGTTATGTTAGTGAGGCAAGACTCAGTCTACAAGATTAGATCTTATATTAAGCCAATCTCTTCTATGATATAAAAGAGAGAAGTGAGCAGAAAGACAGCAAGAACTCATACCACCAGGAAACTACTGCCAGGAGCAGGTTGTGTCTTTCAGACCCAGGGTCCCTGCACCCAGAAACTCCTAGTCCAGTATAAGAGAGATGACAACAACCTTCTTCTAGAGATGACAGAGAGAGAAAACCTTCCCCTGAAGGTGACCTGAATTTGGACTTCTAGCCTACTAGACTGTGACAGAATAAATTTCTCTTTGATAAAGTCATCCACTTGTGGTATTTGTGTTATAGAAGCACAAGAAGACTAAGAAATTTACTAGAGTCTTTGGCAGAGGAAGGTTTTAACAATCAAGTGGATAGGATGACATGTTCTACGGAAATCAGTCATAGTCTTTTCTCAGCCACTCCTGTCATTGCTCAATGAATTAATTAACACAGCAATCATGGGGGCAGGGATGTAGGTTATGCATGGACTTAGCAACAAGGACCTCCAGTCATCAAGGCTGGTTTGGTTTCAGCCACAGCTGACTATTCAATCCATCAGCAACAGAGACCAACTCTGATTCCTCAATATGGCACCACTCCTCTGGGTGATCAGTCAGCAAGCTGGTGCCAAGTTGATTATATTGGAACACTTCCATCATGGAAAAGGTACTGTTTTGTTCTCATGGGGATACAGACTTGCCTTTCCTACATTCAAAACTACCCAAACTACCATTCTAGAACTTAAAGAATGTCTCATTTACCATCAAGGTATCCCACAGAGTATTGCTTTGAATCAAGTGACTCATTTTATAGCAAGTGAAGTGTGACTTTGAGCCCATGTTCATAGAATTCACTAGCCTTACCATATTCTCCATAATCCTGAAACAGTAGGTTTGATAGAATGATGGACAGAATGGCCTTCTAAAGACACAATTTTGGCTATTTCTAGGTGGCAATACTTGTCAGGGCTAGGGAAGTGTTCTTAAGGAAGCTGTATATGCTCTAAAACAGTATCCAATATATGGTGTTGTTTCTCCCATATGCAGAATTCATAGGTCTGGTAGTCAAGAGGTAGATACAAAAATGATACTATTCCTTATTATTACTAGTAATGCACTTGGAAAATTTTTGCTTCCTGTCCTCATGACTGTACAAAGTCAAGAATGCTCCCACCAGAAGACACAAAATGAGTTTCATTGAACTAGAAGTTAAGAATGCTACCTGGTGGCTTTGTGGACCTTATCAGCCTGGATCAGCAGGCAAAGAAAATAGTTACCATGTTGCTTAGTGTGACTGACCATTATTACCAAGTGGAAATCAAATTTATATTACAAGTTGTGTTTGTTGTTAAGTGCTGTAGAGTCAGTTCCAACTCATAGAGACCCTCTGTACAACTGAATGAAATACTGTCTTGTCATGAACCTCTCTCATAAGTACTGCTGTATTTGAGCCCAGTCTTTCAGCCATCGTGTTAATCCACCTTATCAAGGGACTTTCTCTTTTTCTATGTCTGACCAAGATAATGTCCTTCTCCAACAGCTGATCTCTTCTGATAAATGTTGAAGGCACATGAGGTAAACCTCATTTCCAGAAGCACTCTAGCTATACTTCTTCTAAGACAGACTTGTTAATTCTTCTGCAATCCATAATATATTCAATAGTCTTCACCCAAACCAATTCAAGGTAAAGAAGAGTATAGATGGAATACAGGAGGGTCCTTAGTATGTCTCTCACTACTACCATGTCTTATGATTAAAGTCTATGGAAAACTGCAGAAACCCAGTACCGACATGACCACTAATGGCCCATTTCCTTCAGAAATGAAGGTGTGGGTCATCCTACCTGGCAAGGAACCACAACCACGTGAGGCACTTACTGAGGGCCAAAAGAATATGAAGTGAGTGGTGGAAGAAGGTAGTTTTAAATATAAGTTACAATTATATGACTAGTTGCAGAAACAAGGACCATAATTATTATGAATATTTCTTCCTTGTTCTGTTATATATAAATGCATGTGTTTGTGTGTGTATGTGTGTGCCTATCATACAGCAAATATTTTTGTTTTCTTCTCTACTTTATCTTGTTACTCATAGAATATAAATTGTTAAAAGGAGTAATGTAGTTTTGGTTGTATGCATGTTAGTTTTATTATGAGAGGTACATGTATGACTTCATAATTGTATATTTAGAAATTACGTATGTTTTAAGGGGATTTAATGTCATGGTGCATGTTGTATGTCACCTTGACTATACTATGATTGTCAATGGTTTGGCAGATGTTTAACTGATTGTTCTTCCATAATGTAATATAATGCAACCACATCCTTGATGAGATCTGCTCTGAGCAGCCAATCAGTTGAAAAGGGAATTTCTTTGGGGCTGTGTCTTATTCCAATATGTAAATGGATTTTCTAGCCAGGCTCACAGTGTCACCGGATCCTGGATCTCACCCTTCATCATCTGATTTCCTGTTCTTCGGATATGAGCTAGCAGCCTTTTGCTCAAACTACTGATGTTTGATTCATTGACTCCTGCAACTGTACAAATCAGGAATAACCTCCAGCCTGATACTTGGATTTTGTGAATTGCCAGGCTCTGTAACTGTTTGAACTATTTCCTGAATTAAATTTTTAGCAATAGGGGTGGAGCCAAGATGGTGGACTAGACACATGTCTCCTTAATTCTCTCTGAAAACTAAATCCTGGACTGATAATCGAACTGAGCTTTCTGGACACTCAGTGAGCCCTAGGACACAGCACAGGGATGTCAGATCAGACCACACACCACTAAATGGGAAACTTCCTCTTTCTTGCTGAGCCTTGCTTCTGCTGACACACTGCTTGGGCAGACTGGAGGTACTGGAGCTTTTAATATTTTTTTTTCTATTTGTTGGCTGGTAGGTGGCAGATGAACATGAGCCAGCAGACACGCTGAGCTGCACTGCTGAAGCGAATAGTGTGTGATGCAGCAGAGAGACAGTGTGTGGAATGCTCACATTTTGAGAGCCTGGCAGCAGGCTAAAGGGACCACGACCCCTCCACCCTCTCTTTTCTGAACTCCACCATAGATTATGTTGCTTCACAACAGAGACGCAGTTTCCTGGGACACCATCTTGGTTGGCTGGGAGGTGGAGTCACCCAACCAGCGGCCTCAGAAGAGGGCAATCCCCAGGCTCAGAGACAGTGCCAGTCTGGGGAGCACTTTCTCAGTAGAAAGGCTGCGTTTAGCATAGTATTGCCTTATGGGTAAGACCTGGCTGAGGATGTAAGCAGGGCTATGGCCTCATACTACTTCAAAATACATCATAGCATCTGGGGACAGCTGAAGAACTACTTCTGTTGTCATCCAGAAAGTGGGGCCTGCCACACCTGACAGCCTGACTGACTTTGAAGGCTGTCAGATAACTTCTGGCTTTTTAAAATAAGACTGCCTAGAGAAATAACTGCCAAGCAGCCCAATGGCATCTGTTCCTGCCTTTACTGATCTACATTGTAGGGTTGGCTGATGGCCCCCCAGTGATTCCGTAAGCAGGGTGGTGTCCTTGCCAGCCAGGAAGCAGAGCCTGCCACACCACAGAGTCCACTAGGGCCAGTCACTAGACTACACAGAGATGGCTTGTAACCAAATCCCTTCTCAGAATTATGCCTATGCTCCAGTTGAGGTAACACCAGAGAAAATAAATAGCCTCTAGATGGCCTAAAGGCAATAGGCTATCACTAACCATTTAAAGAAGCAGCTCACCATAGTTTCAGAAAACTCCAAACAAAATTCCAAAATAAAGAATCAAAAAGCTTTGATGAAGATGAAGAAGTCTTTCAGAAATTATCAGAGGTCAAGTACAAAAGAATTATATATACAGTCCTTCTAGAGATTAAACAAAATGCAGCAAAGCAAAATGAAAAATTAAGCAAGCTATTTGAACTGATGGAAAATCAATGTTCTGAAATACAGCAGATCAATAACAAAATTATAGAATTAGACAATTGACTTCAAAGCCAAAAGAGCAGAATTGAGGAAATGGTAGTCAGTCTTTGTGACCTTGAAGACTGAGCAATGGACACCAGTATTTATGAGGAGAAATCAGAGAAAAGAAATAAGAAAAATGAAGAAGCATTGAGAAGCATGTGACAGTCTATTAAGAGGAATAATCTATGATTAATTTGAATTCCTGAACAAAGAGGGATAGCTGAAAACACTGAGAGTATTGTTATTGAGTGGCTAATGGAAAACTTCCCTGAAATTATAAAAAAAGAGAACATAGATATTAAGACATGTATCGTACGCCACAAAAAAAAGACCCCAAAAGAAAGACTGCAAGACATATTATAATCAAGCTTAATAAACTGAAACATAAGCAGAAACTTAAAGGCACTGAGACTCAAAGCAAAGCTAACACCCAGGGGGTGCCCTGTGGGCTTTTGACTGACTTTTTGGCAGAAATGACACATTTAAAACCTTGAAGGAGAAAAACTTCCAAGAATCATATATCCTGCAAAACTGTCTTTCAAACATGTAGATGAAATTAAGACATTTGCAAATAAACAGAAGCTTAGAGTCTTTGTAAAACCCAAACCAAAACTACAAGAACTACTGAAGGATGCTCTTAGCTTAGAAAAACAAAACCACTAAGCATATGTTTAAGAAGGCAATGCAGGCCACAACATACAGAAATCTAATCAATTAAGGAAGGTGCAAAACTCAATCAAAGCTACAGTATTAACAGAAGGGAACCAGTGAATATATGATCAAAACAATGACACCATCACACTAGAAAGAGAGATATACTATGGTAGTTCTAGCACTTTCAGATGGGTAGAAAGGTAAGAAGACATGTAGATGTTAAAACTGAGTTTGAACTTAGAATATTAGGGGGGATTGGGGCAACCACAAAGCACAATAACAATGCAACATATCAAAACAAGAAATGGCAAGGATTTTGTTGAAGAGTTGTGCATCTAGGTTCGTGAGTGCTATTGGTCTGTGATTTGAACTGCTATTTGAACTGATGGAAAATCAACGTTCTGAAATACAGAAACAGGAATTTCGATAAACACAAAATCAACCCTGAAAAAGACAAAATGTCAACTCATAAAGAACGGTCCAGAACATAATATTAAGAGCAGCAGAGAATACACCAACACAAAAATAAATACATCAAAATGACAGTACTAAATCCATACTTATCAATAATTACACTTAATGTAAATGGACTGAAAGCTCCAATAAAGAGACAAAAAGTGACAGGTCAAAAGACAAGACCCATATATATGTTACTTACAAGAAACTCACCTTATACTTAATGATATGAACAAAGTGAAAATTAAAGGATGGAATAACATGTACCAAGCAGACAATATACAAAGGAAAACAGATGTGGCAATACTAATCCAAGGTAAAAGAGACTTTAATGTAAAAGACACCATTGTGGACAAAGAGGGGCACTATATATTGCTGAAAGGTTCAATATACAAGCAGGACTTAAAAATATTAAATATTTATGCACCCAATGCTAGAGCATCAAACTACATCAAGCAAACACTGACTATATTGGAAAAATGAGATTGACAATTCCACAATAATAGTTGGAGACTTCAACACTCCACTTTCAGTGATGGACAGATCATCTAGAAAAAAGCTCAGTAAAAACACAGATCTTACTGAGACAATAAACCAATTAGCTCTCATCTACATCTACAGAAATTCTTATCTATCAAGAGATAAATAGACCTTCAATGCACGTGGAACATTTTCCAGAATAGACTATATGTTAGGACATAAAGCAAAACTCAACAACATCTAAACTACTGAATTATTGAAAAGCATCTTCTCAGACCACAAGTCTATAAAGTCAAAATCAGTAGCAGAAAACACATAGATAGAAATCAGAGTCATGGAAATTGAACAACACCTTGCTCAAAAAGCCATAGTTTATAAAAGAAATCAAGGATGAAATAAATTTATGAATTCAGATAAGAATGTAGACACATATCAGAAGAACCTATAGGATACAGCCAAAAGAGTGCTCCAGCCAAGCCAAGTGCCGTACCAACAAATGCACACATCCAGAACGTAGAAAGGACCCAAACCAAAGAATTAACCTTCCAGCTTGAACAAGTACAGAGTAACTGAAGAACCCCTCAGGCACGATAAGGAAATAGACAATAAAGATTGGAGCAGTTCTAAGTGAATTACAGAATAGAAGAGCAATTGAAAACATTGACAAAATCAAAAGCTGATTTTTTAATAGATCAACAAAATTGACAAGTCACTGGCTAAACTTACAAAACAAAAACAGGAGAGGAAACAAGTAACTGGAATAAGAAATGAGATGGGAGATGTCACAACAGATCCAACTGAAATCAAAAGTATCTAACAGATTTGAAAACCTAGAGGAAATGGAAAAATTCCTAAATTCATATCATCTACCAAAATTATCACAAGGAGAAGTAGAACAACTTAATAAACATATCACAAAGGAAGAGATTGAAAAAGTCATAAAAAAACTACCAAACCAAAAAAGCCTTAGCCCAGATGGTTTCACTGCAGAATTCTACCAATCTTTTAGAGATGAGTTAAACCTGATACTAGTGAGATTATTTCACAGCATAGAAAGGGATGGAATATTCCCAATTTCATTCTATGAAGCCAGCATAACCCTGATAACAAAACCAGAGAAAGACCCACAAGAAAGAAAAAAAATCATAGACCAATAGCACTCATGAACCTAGATGCACAACTCTTCAACAAAATCCTTGCCAAAAGAATTCAAAAACATATCAAGAAAATAATTCTTCATGACCAATTTGGACTCATACCAGGGTGCAAGGCTGGAAAACAAACAATGTGATCAACCACACAAATAACAACAGAGGCAAGAATCACCTGGTTTTGTCAATGGATGCAGATAAAAGCATTTGAAAAAGTCCAACATCCATTCTTGCTAAAAACTCTCAGCAAAACAGGAACAGAAGGCAAATTCCTCAACACAATAAGGGGCATCTACTCAAAGCCAGCCACCTACATCATCCTGAATGGAGAGAGACTGAAAGAATTCCCCTTGAGAAAGGGAACTAGACAAGGATGCCCTCTCTTACCACTTCTATTCAACATTGTACTAGAAGTTCTGGTAAGAGCAATCAGACAAGACAAAGAAATAAAGGGCATCTGTACTGACAAAGAATAATTAAAAATCTCCTGATCTGCAGATGATGTGATTGCATATGGAAATAATTCTAAAGAATCCATAAATAAACTACTGGAACTAATAGAAGAATTCAGCGCAGTATCATGATATCATATAAACATAACTAAATCAGCAGGATTCCTTTAACCAGCAAAGACATCATTAAAGAAGAAATCATCAGATTAATACCATGAAATATTCATCCCTGAGGGAACCATGGCATTTATTACTATTTTAGATTAACATTTAAAATTATTTTGACAAGTTATTATCTCTTCATAGAGCACATAATTTAATGCAAAAGCATTATTTAATGTGAAAGTAGCACATAATAACAAAGGCATGCACAGAACTGTGTGGCAATAAGAGGGCAAGTGTAGTCAGAAAAACTTTTTCTGCCTCATAATGAAATCACTGGATACAACAGACAAGTTTAGTTTGCTGAAAACTAAGTGATATAAACAGATACAAATAATGAAATGATGTAATTTAACAGGCATGTGAGGTCTTGAGAAAGCATTTGACCTTAAGATATGTGCTAATCTCATTTCACTAAGTCCTGGACAAGATCCAGGATTTTAATGAGCAATGTGTATGAGACACGTCCATAAAACCTAATCTCAAACCAGTAGGTAGGTTGAATAAAAATCTCAGAAAAACACCTGAATGCTTGCAGAGAAATTCCCACTGTGAGTCAACTTGATAAACATCTTCCATTTATAGAAGAGAATGAGGATATTTGACTCAGGCACGGTTCTAGAGAGATTTGGACATTTTTAAAAAATTATATTCTGACAATTTCAAACTATAATCTATACTAATGTGGATTGCAATTGCAATTATAATTCTTTGTGCTGTTTGAAAAAATTCAAGCTAGTGTTTCAACACAAAGTGCCCATGGATACCCGGCAGAGATACACACACACACCTATGCAGGAAATTATGTTAAGAATTATCAGTAAGTACAAGCTAAGTTAGTGTTATTGTTTTTAATAAATCTCATTGACTTAAAACAGGGTTTCATTCCCTTTTCATGATATAAGTCTATCACTGTTAAACTGTGGTTACGCTATGCCATCTGTACTCTGAAACTGAAGTTATTAGAAAGCCACTTTCTAGATTGTTTTTAACTGAAAAATAGAGAGAATAAATGAGAGCACTGTGAACGCACATTGACATCTGAAACCTTTTGTTAAACTCATATTTCATTGACTAAAAGCAGCCATAGGAACACATCTAATTTTGAGTGGCTGGAGAATGTAAGAGGCACAAAATGCTAGTGAAGAACCATAAAGATTATACCAAATTAACCTCCAAGAATTCCAATGATAAAGAGCTAAGGAAAATGATAACACAATAAAAGACCATTAATAAGAGGTAAAGGAAACTGTCTCAAGAAATATAAGCATAAACAACAACAATCTGTAGATATTTTTGGAAGTTCTGCAGAATCAAAGTACTCAATACTTTCAAAATTACAATCATCAAATAGGAAACACAAAATGACTAGGTGCAAATGTTTAGATAAATAAAATATGAATTTAAAAAATATCTAAGTATAAAATAACGATCAAACTTCATTGGAAAGATTTTAAAAGAACCAAGGAGAACTCATAAAAAAAGAAATACATAATAATTAGCTATTAATGAAAATTCAACATTAGAATTAGTGAATTAGTTGGGTCTGGAGTGAGTGGCATAGTTGTTAAGTGCTGTATCTGCTAACCAAAAGCTTGGCAGTTCAAATCCACCAGGTGGTTCTTGGAAACTCCATGAGGCAGTTCTACTCTGTCCTATAGGGTGGCCATTAGCCAGAATCTACTAGATGGCAGCAGGTTTAGTCTTAGTTTTTGTTGAAGTAAATATGAAGCCCTGGTGATGTGGTTGTTAACAGCTCAGCAGCTAACCCAAAATTTGCAGCTGAAATCCACCTGACATTTCTTGGAAACTCTATGAAGCAGTTTTACTCTGTCCTACATGGTTGCTAGGAGGTGAAATCAACTTTGTGTCCATGAGTTTTGGGTTTTTTTTACCCCATATCTGGGAGTAAATATGTGGGAATTATAAAAAAAGAGAAAAGGAAACAGAAATTATAAGATTAAGGACTAATGCAGCTCCAATCTGAGTCTTGGAAAACAAAAATAAAGAAGACTGAAAACTACAATATCTGAAAGGATTATAACTGGAAACTTTCTAGAAGAGATAAGGAAAATCATCTCAAGGATCAATGTATCTCAAGAAGTATGAGGACAGAAATAATAGCTAATAATTTTAAAATCATCAATCCCAGATTCAGAAAAATGAAAATATTGGAAATAATTAAGTGTTAAGAATTAAAATATCATAGCAAAAATTAATAATGGTGACAATAAAAAGAAACATTAAAGTCAGTTCTAGAGAATAGATTGTTGTTGCTGTTGTTGTTAGGTGCCATCAAGTCAGTTCTGACTCACAGCAACCCTATGAACAACAGAAAGAAACAATGCCTGGTCTTGCTCCATGTCCGCAATCATTTTTATGCTTAAGCTCACTGTTGCAGCCACTGTGTCAATTGATCTTGTTGAGGGTCTCCCTCTTTTCCATTGACCCTCCACTCTACCAAGCATGATGTCCTTCTCCAGGGACTGATCTTTCCTGACAACATGTCCAAAGTATGTAAAATGCAGTGTTGCCATCTTTGCTTCCAAGGAGAAGCCTAGTTGTAATTCTTCCAAAACATACGTTTGTTCTTTGAGTAGTCCGTGATACATTCAGCAGTCCTTCTCTAGAACCACAATTCACAGGCATCTATTCTTCTATCTTCCTTAATTGTCCAGCTTTTGCACGTACATGATGCAACTGAAAACACCATGGTTTGGGTCCAGCGCACTTTAGTCTTCAAGGTGACATTTTAAATCTATTTGGAAATGGATGTTTTCTTTTGTTACATGATACAGTGACCAGATCAAGGTGGGTGGAGGCCCTAAACTTTATCTCATCTTGGTGATGTCTTATAAAAAGGGAAAACAGATACAGGGAGACAGACACACAGGGGAGATGACAAGTGACAACAGAGGCAGATGCATCTAGGAGTAGCAAAGGGATACAAGGATCTCTAGAAGCTGCCAGAAACTAATAAAGAGGGTCCCAGAAGGTATCAGCTTAGATAGGACTCTGATTTGGACTTTTAGGCATCAAAACTGACAGATAATATGTTTCTGTTTTGTAAAGCCAGTTACTTCATGCCAACAGCCTTCAATCAGGACATACCTCATGCCTTTCCTTTTGACTGGTGTAATGCTTACCCAGCCTTTGATTTCCCACCAAATGAAAGGGATAGTGGCTGACTCCCTTGCTTTAGCAAGCTCTGAATAAATAGCCTCTATTTGTCTTTACTTGGTTCTATTTTGTCTATTTTCATATTTCTTTGAATGCTAGGGTTTTATCTCAACTTCTTTATGAGCCCCATATTGAGTATAACAAGATTTGCTGCATGGATATATACTGGTTGATTGATGATTTGTAATGATTCACATTGGAACTTCATAAAACAAAACATTATCTAATGACATCATGAATTGTGTGACATTTTACTCTGAAGCTAACAATAAATTTTGTATTACTTTCTCTTCAATATGTAACCAAACAAAAAAAAAAAGTTTTCTGTTAAATGTTAAAATTCTTCAGTTATCAACTGAACTTAGAAAGGCTAATCCAAATTTAACTAAATTTCAGAGCTACTGGAGTTTACTTATCACTAAAAATCACTATGAATCTTCCTGCAAAATGTTTCATCTCCTTTAAACTCTAGTGACTCACTCTTGGCTCTGATACTTTACTGTTCTGCAAGGGCCCTGGGTAATGCGCACAGTGAGAAAAAGAAAGATTGTTAGCTATTTCTTCAAATAGCATCTTTGTGGAGTCAGTTAGGATAATTCCACAGCTCTATAAATGGAAGGGATTCTTTTCTTTTTTCTTGTTAAATCTTCCAGAGTAGGATGTATCATGATGCTTCTAATAATTCTATTTTAGTTCTTTTTACATCTGCACTAATGGACTCTCAAGAAAATACTTTGCACTTACTTTAGCACATATTTGGAGATTTTAAATGAATTAAAGTCAGCAGACATGAGATATATATTATGTGTTTTAGGTAAATGACCCCCTTCTCTTATAGCGTAGCCCTTTGGGGAGGGTTATGCAATAATCTATATTAAAGCATAAAGCATTTATATCTTTTTACTAAGTCAGTCCACATTTAAAGTTTATCTCAAGAAAAAAGCCCTGGCAATAGATAGTCTGCACAGGAGTATCCATGGCAGTAAAAAATAAAATGTTTTTGTAAAAATGTAAATTACTGGTCAAGTTGTAGTATTCTTGATCGATACAGTATTTTGCTGACCTTAAAAACTGCTTTAAATGTTTTTGATTATACGATTTCCACATATTATATGTAAAAGGTAGGTTATAAAATAAAATATTCATTTATTATCTCAATCTTGACATCTGAAAATATGAGAGTCAATAGCCAAAAATTGATACACAGGTACACATACATGTAGAAAAATCCTAGTAAGAATACATAGAAATGACAAGTGTCTATGCATAGAAAAATTGCCAGTGACTTTTCTTTTCTACTGCTTTGGTACCATTTCTAAATGTTCAGAGTAAAAGTTCAGTAATTTTATTACCATAAAAAACATTGCTTAATTTTTTTAATCTGTCTAATTACAGTTTTTATCAACCAAATATAGTCTGTAATATCAGTTGTTCAAACCAATCTTCAATATTCCTACCAATATGTATCAATACCAATCTCTTCTCCTTATAATTTGCAGTTTCTCTGTCTAAAATGAATATCTAACTTATTAACAAGGAATCACAAATAACTTCAGACAGCTCCCCTCAGCGCGTATCCAATGCATGCAGTGAAGCATGACTCTTTCTGAGAGGTTTTCACATTGAGTTCACTAAAGATTCACTGGGTGATTCTTATTTTTTTTCAGATAATGACTATTTTGACAAACATTTATTACTCTTTTATTTTCATTGGGGAAAAAACACACGTGACTTTCAAGTATGTGTGCGTCCTTGTTCACACAATGTAACCATGCTTATACTATTTTTGAGATCTGTATAAAATCACAAACCATGGGCATCTACAAAGAAATTGGAACACCCTGGGGATGTAGTAAGTGCTACAACTGCTAATCAAAGGTCAAAAATTCAAATCTACTATGTGTCCCTTGTAAACTCTGTGGGGCAGTTTGCTCTGTCTTATAGGGTCACTTTTAGTCAGAATCGACTTGATGGCAGTGGATTTGTTAAGAAATTATTCCTCTACTAGATAGACTAGCTTTAGACAACAGAATCAAACAAGCAGAAAAGGTATTTTTTTTGAAGGATACTGCCTCAACTTCATAATAAACAGTGAGGCTGGAGAGCTAAATCAGAAGACTAAGGAAACAGGCAGAGTGTCAATGACATCTAGCCACAAGATATTGCCCTGAGGAGTCACTAGTAAGCATGGTCACTGTTGGACATGAACTGTGGCTACAACAGCCACTGGAACAACCACTCCTAGTTAGGGAATAGGTTATAGCTTGGTATATCCAGAGATGGTGAAAACTCACTATTGATTGGGACATAGCTTTAAAGTTTTAAAGCAGAGATTTAAATGATCAGATTTAGTATGTGGAGTCAGCATCGCACTATAGACAGAAGCACTACAATGTCCTTCCACAGCAAAGACCTGAAAAATTAAGTAAAACGGAGACAGACATTGATTCTGAAACCCCAAGTGTAAAATGAAGAGATAGAGAACTAGACCAAACACCAAATGGAACAGCAGCAGACACAGAACAGAGAACAGGGGAAGATATAGAGCAGAGGTCCATTATCTGCAAGCACAGCACCAATTCACCATCTTGGACTCCTGTCAGAGATGGACAGACAGGAAATACAGGAAAGCAACTTCACAGAGCTCTCAAAAGGAGACAAAGCATCCGGTAACCAACAATGTATGCTTTCTCACACGCAGCTGTGCTTCCTCCCCCTGCTTCTGGTTTCTTCTGTCGCTCTCACTGCCTCCCTTTCTTTTCTTTCAAATACCTGGCTTCTTATGCCATCTCTGCTTCTTCTTGAAAGACTGTGAAAAGCTGCTCAGCTGGGGAACTGCTTTCTTAGTCTGCACTGCCAAGCTGGTGTGTTCCCTGATGCTTTTTGTTTGTTTTCCTTTTGTTTGTTCCTTTTTATTTTTCTTCATTTCTCTGTTTATCATCTACCTCTGCTTATTTTTTTTCCCCTGTCTCTTGATTATCTGATATAGTTTTCCATTTTGACTCCTTCTGGCATAGCTGTAATCATGAGGCTTGAGAGCCATTTCCCAAGTCTGTGCAGCTATATTGGTGAGATCTTTAGGGACATTTCTTTTCATTTTATTTGTCCTTTTGTTTTCTCCTTGCTCTCTACTCTTATTCTCCTGGTCTCCTGACAACTTGGTGCTGTGTGCCATCTCCACCCCTTCTAGATCGGCTGTGCCCTGGGGCCTGGGAGCCACTTCCCTGGTTGCTACTGGGATCCCCAGGGGCATTGCTTGTTATTTACTAATTTTTCTTTTATCCTTAGATGTGGCTTGATCTCAGTCTTCCCATCTCTCTCTATTTTTTTTTCCTGAATACTGAATACCTGGCACTGTGTGCTATCTCTCACCCATCTAGACTGGCTATAACCTGAAGCCTGAGAACCACTTCCTTAGTCACCAGTGGGATCACTGACTGCATTTCTTTTTTATTTTATTTTTCTCTTTTATGTCTTTCTCTTTCTCTGTCTTGCTCTCTGTCTCTCTCTCCTTCTTTCGTTTTTCCTTTCCTTCTCATCACTCCACTCCAATGGCAGTCTCTCAGCATTTTATTTTTATTGGTATCTGTTTATCTCTCCTTTTTCTTTTCTTTCCCATACATACATAGTTCCACACATCATAATTCTCCACTGTCTCCTGCTTCACTGCACTGTTTACTCAACATTACTCCACCAAGCCTGGCAGACATAGCCCACTGAAACCTGCACTGTACTGATCTCCAGCATGCCCTGTTGACCCAGTATGTATCACAAAAGACCCACACCAATCGCACCCATTAAGCTGAATCTATCCTGCCCTGCACAAAGCTGAGTGACTGGCCTTACTCGCTGCACAAGGGAGTGAAAAGCATCATGCCCACAGATGTGAAAACAATAAAGAATGCCCAGCCCATCTGCTCAGACATAAACAACAACAACAAAAAATAAGAATGAAACAAAAAAATCTGCAATAAGTAAACAAAGAAAATAACTACTAAGACAACAGACAATATTGAAACATATTTTTTTAAAAAAAGACAGGACAGTTACAGTTAGCTTGCAAAATAAAACACCAGATTACTTTCTAGTAGCAGAAAAGTCACTGGAACTAACTAATATGATTCTAAATTTCTAAATATTCCTACTAGCTAAGAGTTTCAGCAAAAATCACATAAATGAGAGGGGGGAAAATTCATGAAAAATACATACCAAAAAATGAAGTACTTTAGGAATTAAATCTAGAAACAAAATGTCAAATTAATTCATCATTAGAAATAATACAAAAAATAACAATTAGAAGTTCAAAAGCTAAACAAGATTTCAGAAATGGATAATAGCATAGAAGATGTGAAGAGTAGCTCTGAAACGATGGAAGACAGGATCAGTGAAATTGAAAACAGTAGTTAGATATCACTTTGCTGGAGAAATAATCAAAATAAAGAAAAATTTTAAAAAATGCATGAGAATGATGTGACGCAACCAAAAGCCAAAAATCCAAGTGACTGGAGTTCTAGAACATGGAGAGGAAAAGGAAAACACAGAAAAAAGTCACTGAGTAATTCCTGACAGAAAACTTCCTAATATCACAAAAAAGAAAAAGCTAACTATGCAAGAAGCTCGACAAATCCCATGTAGGATTGACTCCAAATGAAAGTCAGCAAGGTATACCATAGTAACATTTGCTAAAACAAAAGACAAAGAAAAAACAGAGAGAGCAGCTTGCGAAAAACGAAAAGTCACATAGGGAGGGAAACAAAAAGACTAATCTCTGATACTCAGCAGAAACTACAGAAGAGAGGAAATGTGATAACGTATACAAAACCTTGAAAGAAGAACCCTGCAAAACAGGAATAATATATCCTGCAAAACTGTCATTCAGATATGGTGGTGAAATTAAGATATTCCCAGAAAAACAGAAATTAAGGGAGTGTATGATAACCAAGACAAATTTACAAGGATTACAAAAATGAATTCTTCAAGTTAAAGAGCAAACAACATCAGATGACAGTCTGAATTTAGGGCATAAGATTGCACAAGCCTTATATCAACCTATGAAATAAACTCTCAAGGATTACTCAAAACTTAAAAAAGATTTAGATCAGGGAAGCTGAGAGGTTAATTTGTAAATCACATCACTGGAAAAATTTAAGAGGGAATAAATGGTGTAGATAATGAACTTTTCTATGGAGAGGAAGGCAAAATAATTCCAAGTAATAAAAGACTGGTTCAGTCCTAGAAAGATAAAGGTAAATTTCAAGGTAACAACCAAGAACGTTAACAAAGCTACTCATCCAAACACAGAATAAAAACGTAAAGTCTCAATAAAAACAAAATCTTGCAAAAACACAAAACAAGTGTGGAAAAAATTTACAAACACAGGAGTTCAGCAAAGGAGAGTAAGAACAAAGAACATGTCAGCAGCACCAAAAAAAAAAAAAAAAAAAAAAAAATTGCGAAGTGACAGCAATAAACTCACACCTATCAACAATCACACTGAATGGAAATGGCCTAAATGCATGCAGAAAGAGACAGAGAGTGAAAGAAGGATAAAACAATAGAATCTATGAATATACTGTCATTGGGTCGAGTCTGACTCACAGCAACCCTAGAGTTCAGAGTAGAACTGCCCCATAGAGTTTCCAAGGAGTGTCTAGTGGACTTGAATTGCCGAGCTTTTGGTTAGCAGACATAGCACACCTTGGAAACAATAACATAAATTTATTAAAAATCAAAAAGTAAAAAAATACATACTAAGCTACCAATTACCAAAGAAGAACAGGAGTGGCAATACTAATCTCATAAACTAGACTTTAAAACAAAATTCACCATAAAAGACAAGAGCAGCATTATACATTCATTAAAAGAACAATCCCTTCATGAAGATATAACCATAATAAATACCTAAGCACTCGAACTTTAATGCCACTGAAAAGAGAAGTTAGCAGTTGCGCAATAATAATAGGGGACTGCAACATACCTTTACTGTTAATAAGAGACAGAACATTTACAAAGAAACTCAAACAGATACAAAAGTTCTAATAGCCACAATCAGTTGACTTGGACTCATAGACGTATAGAACGCTGTACACAACAGCTCCAAGGTACTCCTGCTTTTCCAGCACATATGGAATGGTCTGCAGAAACAATCACATGTTAGGCCAGAAAAAAATCCTCAATAAAATCCAAAACTTTGAGATAAGGCAGAGAATTTTCTGTAATCACAATGCCACCAAAACAGAAATTAAAAACAAGAACAGCACAGAAAAAAAATCAAATTCATGAAAACTGAATAACAACCTACTTAAAAATCACTGGATAATTGCATAAATCAAAGATGGAATAAAAAAGTCTTAAAAAACATATCATACCCAAACCTCTGGAATGCAGCAAAGGCAGAGCTCAGATATTAATGTATAGTAATAGATGCACACATCAAAGAAGAAGAGACAAAACTAAAATAACAGCAATGCAACTCAAACAAATAGAAAGAGAACAGAAAAGAAGACCTGATAAAGAAGGTAAATAATAAGAATCAGAGTATAAATGAGACATAGAGTACAAAACAGGGGGCACAGTCAAGATAGTGGACTAAACACATATCTCCCTAAATCTCTCTGGAAACCAAGGCCTGAATTGATAATTAAATGGAAACTTCTGGACACCTAATGAGCCCTAGGATACAGCACAGGATTGTCTATTTGGTCAACATACAACTGAGAGGGAAACTTCTCTTTTGCCAACCCCCACCCTTGTTGAGTCCTGGCTCTTGCCTACTGAAGGTAAATCGCCATTTTGACTTTTTTTTCTCTGTCTTGGCTGGCAGGTGGGGCTGAGGTGACTGGCAGCAAGGCTCAGACCCACTGCTGATGAGATTGGTGAGCAGAGTCCCCACATTTTGAGAGCCTGGCCTTGGAATCTGTGCAACTCAGCACCTCTAACTTATCTCTTTCTCTCGGAATCTCCAGATCTCTGCCATTGAATAGCATTTTCCGAGGAGGGTGGGGGAGCTTGTGTGGGACACCACCTTGATTCACTGGGAGGCAGAGTATCCTATATGGATGCCTCAGCTGGACCTAATTCCCAGGCTGGGAGGCAGTGCTTTCCTGGAGAGTGCTTTTCCAGCAGTGAAGCAGACTTTGAAATAGAGGTGCATACTTTGCCAGGTGGGAAGATGGACTTGCACACTTGAAAGGCTGACTAATTTTGGAAGCTAACAGATACCTTTTACCTTACAGTAGAAAAATAACTGCAGTGCATCCAGACGGCTTTTCTTCAAGCCTTTACTGTCTCACATTATAGAATCAGCTGACTACTCCACAGTGACTCTATAAGTGAGGCTATGTCTTAGCCAATCAGGAGGTGGAGCCTGCTACTCCAGAGATTCCACTGAGTCACTGGAGTACACAGAGGAGTCTGGTGATCAACTTCCTTTTCAGACTGAGCTTTAAGCCAGTTACACTAACACCAGAGGGAAAAAAACAACCTCAAGATAACCAAAAAGCAACAAGCTTTGGACCGGAATGTTAGGAAGAATTCACCTATGGCTTCAGAAGGCCCACAAAAGAAAGATTCAAAGAACTTCCAAGACATAGAAGCCTTTCTGAAACTATCAGAGGATGAGTATAAAAGGATTATTTATAGAGCCCTCCTAGACCTTATACAAAATGCAGCAGAGCAAAATGAAACATTAAGCAAGCTGTTTTATCTGATAGAACACCAGTACTCTGAAATACAACAGATCAATAACAAAATCAGAGACAAAGAATTCAGTTCAAAGCCAAGAAAACAGAACAGAACAAATGGAAAATAGATTTTCCAACTTGGAAGACAGAGCTCCTGACTCCAGCATCCATGAGGAGAAATCAGAAAAAAGAAACAAGAAAAATGAAGAACTATTAAGAAGCATGTGAGACTCTGCTGAACAGTCTACGATTAATGGGAGTTCCTGAACAGGGTGGCACACCTGAGAACACAGAGAATATTGTGGCTGAGCTGCTGACAGAAAACTTCCCAGAAATTAAGAAAGAAGAGAATATAGAGATCCAAGATGCATATCAGATGCCGCTCTACATAGATCCCCCCAAAAGACTCCAAGAAGTATTATAATCAAGCTTAACAAAATTAAACACAAGCAGAAAAATCTTAAGACTCAAGGCAAAGCTAACATTCAGAGGGAAACCTTGTAGGATTTCATTTGATTTCTCAGCAGAAACAATGCTGGCATGGAGACAATGGGATGACACATTCAAAGACTTGAAGGAGGAGAACTTCCAACCAAGAATTATATATCCTGTAAAACTATCTTTCAAATATGAAAATGAAATCAAGACATCCACAGACAAACAGAAACTCAGAGACTTTGTAAAAACCAAAACAAAGCTACAAGAAATGCTTAAAGAAGTTCCTGCCTTGGAGGAATAAAACTATTAATTTTATATTTTAGTAGGCAATACAGGGCATATCATCCAGAAACCTACTCAGTTAGGGAAGGCTACAAACTTAATCAAAGCTGTAATATTAAAAGAAGTAATCTAGTGTTCATATCATGACAATGATGTCATCATATTAAAAAGAGGGATGTACTACATTTGTTATAGTCCTTTCACATGGAGAGGAAGTTAGTAGGACATATAGTAGTTAAAACTCGGTTAAGCATAGTCTTTTAAGGGGAATTGCAGGGGCAGCCAAAAACCACAATAAAGATGCAACATATCAAATCAAGAAACACAATACAGGAGTCTCAACAACCACAAAACCAACACTCAAAAGGGTGAAAAATGAACTCATAGAGAGGAAAGTTCCAAAACAGAATAATAAGAACAACAGAGAAAACATCAACACAAAAATAAACTTATCATAATCACAGCACTAAACACATACCTATCAATAATTAAATTGAATGTGAATGGACTGAACGCACCAATAAAGAGACAATGAGTGCCATCTTGGATCAAAAGACATGACCCATCCATATGTTGCTTACAAGAAACTTAACTTAGACTTAAAGATATGAACCAACCAAAAATTAAAGGATGGAAGAATATATATCAAGCTAACAATACTCAAAGAAGAGCAGATGTGGTAATATAAATCTCAGATACAATAAATTTTAATGTAAAATCCAACATTGTGGACAAGGATGGACACTGTTGCTGAAAGGTCAATAAACAAGCAGGACTTCACAATATTAAATATTTATGCACCCAATTCTGAAGCATCTAGAAACATTGAAAAAATACTGGCTACACACAAAAATGAGATAGATTACTCCATAATAATAGTAGGAGACTTCAACACTCCATTCTCAATATTGGACAGATGGTCTAGAAAAAAGCTGAATAAAAACACAGAAGACTTTATTGCCACAATTAACCAACTAGACCTCATTGACATATGCAGCATTTTCTATCCATTAGCAGAAAACTACACCTACTTCTCGAGCGCACATGGAACATTTTCCAGAATAGACCATGTGTTAGGACATAGAGCAAACCATAACAAAATCCACACTATTGAATTAATGCAAAGCATCTTCTCAGACCACAAAGCCATTAAAGTCAAAACCAGTAGCAAAAAAAAAACATAGATAGAAAGTCGAACTCATGGAAGCTAAAACAATGTCTTGTTCAAAAAGCCATGAGTTGTAGAAGAAATCAAGAATGAAATAAACAAATTTGTGGATTCCAACGAGAATGAAAACACTTCCTACAGGACACAGCCAAAGCAGTGCTCAGGAGTCAGTTTATCTCCATAAATGTACACATCTGGAAGCAAGAAAGAAGTCAAACCCAAGATCTAGCCTACAGCTTGAACAAGTAGACAGAGAGCAACAGAGGAAGCCCTCAGTCACCAGAAGAAAACAGATCCTAAAGATGAGAGCAGAAATAAATGAGTTAGAGAACAATTGAAAAAATTGAAAAGACCAAAAGCTGGTTTTTTGAAAAGATCAACAAAGTTGACAAACCATTGGCTAAGCTTACTAAAGAAAAACAGGAAAGGAAACAAATAACCTAAATAAGAAATGAAAAAGGAGTTGTCATAACAGATCTATGAACAATCCAAGACATCATAACAGAACACTATGAAAGACTGTACTCTAACAAATTTGAAAACATAGAAGAAATGGACAAATTCTTACACTCATATCACCTACCAAAAAGATAATGAGGTGAAGCAGAACAACTAATAAACCCATCACAAAGGAAGAGATTGAAAAATTCATCCCAAAACTACCAACCATAAAAAGCCCGGGACCAGATGGCTTCACTGCAGAACTCTACCAAGCCTTTAGAGAAGAGTTATCTCCAATACTACTGAGACTTTTTCACAGCATAAAAAAGGATGGAATACTCTCAAATTCATTGCATGAAGCCAGCATAACATTGATACCAAAACCAGGTAATGACTCAACAAAAAAGGAGAACTACAGACCAATGTCATTCATGAATCTAGATGCAAACATCTTCAGCAAAATTCTTGCCAGTAGAGTACAATAACATTTCAAAAAAATAATCCATCATGAGCAAGATAGACGCATACCAGGAATGCAACACTGGTTCAACATCAGAAAAATAGTTAATGTGATCAACCACATAAATAACACAAAAAACAAGAATCACCTGATCTTGTCTGCCAAGCCAAGTGCCGTCGAGTTGGATCTTGTCTATTGCTGCAGAAAAGGCATTTGATAAAGTCCAACACACATTCATGCTAAAAACTCTCAGCAAAATAGGAAAAGAAGGCAAATTTCTCAGTGCATTAAGAGCTATTTATACAAGGCCAACTACCTACTTCATCCTGAATGGAGAGAGACTGAAACAATTCCCCTTGAGAATGGGAACTAGACAAGGATGCCCCCTCTCACTTCTCCTGTTTAATATTGTGCTGGAAGTTCTAGACAGAGCAATTAGACAAGAACAAGAAGTAAAGAGCATCTGCATCAGCACAGAGGAAGTACAAATCTCCCTATTTGGAGATGATGTGATTATATATGCAGAGAAGCTGAAAGAACCCATCAGTAAAGTACTCAGATTGATAGGACAGTTCAGCAAAGTGTCAGGATACAAGATAAACGTAAGTAAATCAGTAGGATTCCTTTATACCAGCAACAAGATTAGTAAGGAAGAAATCACTAAATCAGTACCATTTAGTATAGCCTCCATGAAGATAAAATACCTAGGAATAAATTTAACGAGAAAAGTAACAGGCCTTTGCAAATAGAACTACAAGACCTTACTACAAGAAACTAAAAGAGACTTTCATAAATAGGGAAACCTACCCTGCCCACGGATAGGAAGACTTAACATTTTGAAAATGTTTATTTTACCCAAAGCCATTTATTTACATAATGCAATCCCAAAACAAATTCCAGTAACATTTTTTAATGAGATGGAGAAACAAATCACCAACTTTGTTTGGAAAGGGAAGAAGCCCAGGAAAAACGAAACACTTCTGAAGAAGAACATACTGGGAGCCCTTTCTCTATCTGACTTTAGAACCTATTACACTGCTGCAGTAGTCAAAACAGCCTGGTACTGGTACAAAAACAGACAGATAGATCAATGGAACAGAATCGAGACTGCAGAGATGACACCGTCTGCCTATGAACAGTTGATTTTCTGCAAAGGCCTGAAGACATTAAACTGTGGAATAAAAAGGATCTCTTCAACAAATGGTGCTGGCCAAATTGGACATCCATCTGCAATCACTGAAACAAGACTCGTACTTTACACCTTATACAAAAACCAACTCAAACTGGGCAAAAGACCTAAATATCAAATCTAAAGTTATAAAGTTTATCCAAGAAAAAAACAAGAACAACAATGGAAGTTTTATTACACAATGTAGAGAGACTTCAAAACCTGTCTAACAAACCACAATCAACAGAAGAGAAAATAGATAAATGGGAACTATTAAGAATCAAACACTTTTGCTCATCCAAACACTGTATTAATAGAATTAAAAGGCCACCTACAGAATGGGAAAAAATATTTGGCAAGTATATGTCAGACTGATGCCTGATCTCCATAATCTATAAGGCACTACGAAATGTTAAAAAAAAAAAGATAAATCATCCAATAAGTGATGGGCAAAGGAGATGGACAGTCACTTCTCTAAAGAGGAAATCCAGACAGCCAAAAACACATGCAGACATGCTCACTATCATTAGCTATTAAAGAAATTGAAATCAAAACTACAATGAGACACCATCTCACCCCAACAAAATTGGCCATGATCCAAAAAACACAAAACAACAAATGTGGAGAGGCTGTGGAGAAATTGGAACTTTCCTACACTGTTGGTGGCATTGCAACATGATGTAACCTCTTTGGAAAGCAATCTGGTGCTCCCTTAAAAAAAACTGGAGATAGATATACCATTTGAGCCAGTAATTCCACTGCTTGGAATACACCCTACAGAATCAAGGCCTTTCACATTAACTGATACATGTACATAAATGTTTATCACAGCACAGTGCACAATAATAAAAAGATGAAATCAATCCAGATGCCCAACAACAGAGCAACTAATATGTAAACTATGGTACATATACTCAATGGAACACTATGCAATGATAAAGAAGAACGATGATTTTAGGAAACATCTCATAACCTGGTTTCAACTGGAGGACATTATATTGAGTGAAAGTAGTCAGTGACAAAAGGACAAATACTGTATAAGACCTCTACGATAAGAACTTAAAAACAGACTCATGCATAGAAGAAAAGACTGTTTGACAGCTGCAAGGGTGGGAAGGGAAGGAAGACTCGGGAGGAGGGTTAAGATTATATAGTGGTTAGAAATTTGGTTGGGTGAAAAGTGTGACAGCACACATTAGAAAGAAGATCAATATTAACTGGAGTTCAACACAATCTGAGTAGTCCTCCCATCTTAACCCAACATTGCAAGGACAGAGTAGCTGGTGTGGGGCACCAGGAACCATGGTCTCAGGGGAAACTGAGGCCAACTGGCACAACTAGCATTTTCCTAATGGAGTCTTCCACATCCCACATTGGTGAGTGGTGTCTAGGGTCTTAAAAGCTGTCAAGGTGCCATCTGAGGGTACAGAAAATGGTCCCCATTCAGCAGAAATGGATAATCACCAAGATCCAAAATGACATGGGGTAGAGGACCCAGAAAACAGAGAAACCCTCATGAGTGGGTGTTTACATCGACTCGTGATCGGTAGAAACGGACGGTGCCCGGCCACCACCAGTGATAGCCATGATGGTGCTCACAAAATTGAGTCTCACCGGCAACTCAAGTATAAATAGGGGTACATCCTGAGATCTCTACTCAAAGACCGCAATTGATGGTCCCAGATCTTCAGAGTTCCCCTGGAAGCATGGCACCTGACCCAGATGCCACCCTTGTCCACAAATCATAGTGAAGGTCAACTCTTTGGACAACAATGGATTGGAACTGGTAATGCAGAATGACCGTATCTTGTAAGCACTTCATGGTTCTGTTCATCTATAGAATATCATCCTGCATTCCTGTTACTGGAGGAAGGGGAGTGTGTGGAGAGGAGGAGATAAGAGACTGTTGGTAGGACAGGACATATATGGAGCAGAGAGGAAGAGTGTGCTGTCACCGGGCAGGGAGAGCAGTAGGAGCTGCATATAGATGAGTATGCAAATTTTTGTGGAAATGTATATTTTCATTTAATCATAAGAAGAGAAAAAAGAAGATTCTGAATAGACCCACAATGAGAGAAAATACTGAAAAGGAAAAAGAAAATCCCAGTTCCTTGTATGAAACCAGCATAACCCTGATACCAAAGCCAAAGATAAAATAAATAAATAAAAGAGAGAGAGAAAATTACAGATCAGTATGTGTCATGGATTGAATTGTGTTCCCTAAAAAGTCTGTAGGAATTAAGTTGAGCTATAGTTCTTGGTATTGTGTGATGCTCCTCCGTGTTAGGATTCCTGCCTCTCTAACGTTAATAAGGCCAGATGGCTAGCAGTTGTTGGTCAAGCAAGATTCAGTGGATAAGTTTGTTTTGTACCTTGAGGCAATCTCTTGAGATATAAAGGGAGGAGCTAACAGAGACATCTGTGGACCTCATACCACCAAAAACCAGTGACAGGAGCTGAGCACATTCTTTGTAGAGGACCAGGGTTCCTGCACCTCCAAAGTCTCCAGTTCAAAGAGAAATTGATGGCAAACACTTTCCCCTAATGACAACAGAGAAGGCCTTCCCCTGGAGCTGACACCCTGCATTTGGACTTTTAGCTTACTGGATTGTGATATAAAATTTCTCTTTAAAGCCATCTACATTTGGCATTTCTGTTAGAGTAGCACTAGATAGCTGAAACAATCTCTCTCATTAATATGGCTAAAAAAATTTTAAACAAAATTCTAATCATTGGAATTTAGCGTCGTATGAAAATACAATACTCCATGAATAATGGAATGCATTCAAGGTGTACTAGGATGGCTCAATAATACAAAATCAATCAATGTAATTCACCACATAAATAAAAGAATCACAGATTACATTCATCTATGCAGAAAAGGCATTGACAAAGTTCAATACCCATCACTGATAAAAACTCTCAGTTAAACAAGTATAGAAGGGAAATTCCTCAACATAAAAGAGGTATCTATACAAAATCAGTAGATTTTGTTATGTTTCAAGGGAAACACTGGTGGTGTAGTGGGTTAAGTCCTACCACTGCTAACCACAAGGTCGGCAGTTCAAATCCACCAGGTGCTCCTTGAATACTCTGGGGGTCAGTTCTACCCTGGCCCCTAAGGTCACAATGAGTCGGATCTGACTCAACGGCACTTGGCTTGGCATACAAAATCAACAGTCAACATCATTCTTATTGGATAGAAGCTGAAAATATTTCTTTTGAGAAATGGAACATTTCTTCAACATCACTCCTACTTAACAGTGTGCTGCGAGTTCTAGCAAGTGAAATAAAGCAATAAAAAGAAGTAAAGGTCATCCAAATTTGCAAGGAGGAAGCAAAATTGTTCCCATTTGTGGATAACAGAATACTATGCACAAAAACCTGAAAAGACTCCATGAGAAAACTACAGGAACTTACAGATTCAGCAAAATGCAAGATAAATAGAAAAATCAACTGGATTCTTATACTTCAATAAATGGAATGATGAAAAAGTTATCAGTTATCACTTATAATAGACACTAAAAAAGATAGAATAGTTAGGAATAAATCTAACCAGAGAGCCAACAAAATCTATACAAAGAAAATCACAAAACACTACCGCAAGAAACAAAAGGAGATCTACATAAGTGGAAAAATATACCATGCTCATGGATATGTAGATGTAACTTTGTGAAAATGCCAATTCTACCCAAAGCAATGTACAAATACAAGCATTACTGTTACAAATACAAATTCTTTAATGACATGGAAAAAATTATCTTTAAATTCATATGAGACAAGTAAAACTCTACTGAAGAAGAAAAATGAAGTAGAAGAACTTGTGCTACGTGACCTCAGAACCTACTACACAGCTTTGGAAGTCAAAACATCCTGGTACTGACACATTAACAGATATATTGACTACTGTAACAGAATTGAGACCCAGATGTAAATCTATCCACCTAAGGTCATTTGATCTTTGAAAAGTGCCCAGAGTCCATCAAGTAGGGAAATAAAAGTATTTTTAACAAATGGTACTGGTAAAGTAGGATATCCATCCACAAAACAAAACAAAAAAAAGAAAAGGAAACAGGACTCATACCTCACATCATACATAAAAACTTATTCAAAATGTATCCAAAATCTAAACACAGAATTAGACAAAAACTATAAGGATCATAGAAAAATCATTGATAAATGGTAGACGCCCTAATATAGGGCATTAACAGGATACAAACTATAACTAACAACACATAAACTTTAGAAAATAAGCTAGATAACTGGAATTTTCCAAAAGTTAAACACTTATGGTCATCCAAAGACTTCATCAAAAGAATAGATAACCCATAGACTACGGGTAAAAAACTACTGGCTATGACAAATTTGACAAAAGTCTAATCTCTAAAATTACCAGTGAATTCAACACTTCTACAACAAAAAGACAAATAATCCAATTAAAAATGGGTAAAAGAAATGAAGACACCACCGAAAAAGGCACTGAAGAGGGTAACAGACGCATCATGAAGTATATGCAATCACTAGCCACTAGAGAAATGCAAGTCAAAACCACGAGATACTATCTCACCCCAGCAACATTGAGATGAATCAAAAAAATCCTGCTGACCTCAGGTTGGAGGAAGGAGAGTGGGTGGAGAGGAGAGGAAAGGAGACTGTTGGGAAGATGAGACATGTATGAAGCAGAGACGAATAGAGTGCAGTCACCAGACAAGGAGTGCATGTAGGTGTAAATTTATACAGGAATGTACATTTTCACTGACATACTAAATAAAAATTTAAAAAAATAGAAAATGACAAATGAGCTTTTATGCACTGCTCATGGAAATGCAAAATGATACAACCATTTGGGAAAAAGATAAGGTGCTTCCTTAGAAAGCTAGAGAAATAGAAATACCATATCATCCAGAAATCTCTCAGTACTAGGAACATATTCTAGAGAAATAAGAGCTGTCATATGAATAGATATATATATTCACATTCACTGCATCATTGTTAACAAAAGATGAAGACAGCCTAGATGCCCAATTACAGATGAATGGATAAACAAACTGTGACATATACACACAGTGGGGTAATATGCAATGATAAAAAAAGATGAATCTGGAATACGTCTTACAACATAAATGAATTCTGAGTGACATCAGTCAAACACAAAAGGTCAAATATTGTATGAGACCACTGCTGTGAACATTCATGACAAGGTTTACAAGCAAAAAGAAACAATCTTTAAAGGTTAAAAGGAAGGGGCGGAGTCAAGATGGCAGACTAAGCACACATCTCCTTATATCCCTCTGGAAACCAAGACCTGAATTGATAATTAAACGGAGCCTTCTGGTCACCTAATCGGCCCCAGGACACGACAAAGGGCTGTTACTTTGGACTTCATACTACCGAGCGAAAATCCTCCTCTCCTACGCTGACTCCCGTGCCTGGCTATCACGGGCTCTCACGGACAGAAGGTAAACGCACCATTTTGACTTTTTTTTTCCTCTGTCTTGGCCAGCAGGTGGAGCTGGTTCTTGCCTGGCGGCTGGACTCAGACACATTGCTGGGGGGACAGGCAGGCGAAATTCCCATATTTTGAGAGCCAGGCTTGGGACTCTGTTAATCAAGCCACTTTGAACCTGTTGTTTTATATCTGCCTCAGCGGCGTTTGTACGGAGTTTCACAGTCAGTGTGCAGGACGCCATGTTGGATACGGAGATTCTAGCAGGAACTCATTCTTAGCCTGGGAGCCAGCACATGCAAACAGGACAGCGCTTCTCCAACAGAAAATCAGTAATTTACCTAGTGCCACCTGCTTTGGGGGTCCCGCAACAGAATCAGAAGAGTCACTACCTCTTGGCACCTTTGGCCCTTCTGTCTGCTGCCTGTGTGGAGGGCGCCATCTTGGATACGGTGGCCACAGCTGGACCAAATTCTTAGCTTGGGAGCCAGAGCCTGCCCACAGGAGAGCGCTTTTCTATCAGAAAAGCAGTGTTGTCTAAGACTAGGCCCTGTCAGCAGAGCCCAACAGGGCAGTAGCATTGCTGTACTCTGAACTAGTTTGTATCATCTGGGGTTGGATATAGTGGCACTTACTTTGCCAGTTAAGAAGAGGAACCTCTACACCTGATAACCTAACTGACTTGTGAAGTGGTCAGATATCTTTTGCTTTACATTTTAAGACAGCTTAGAGAAACATCTGCAGTCCATCCTCACAGTACCTCTTCCAGCCTCTACATACTCACATGGGTCCCAAAAAGCAACAGACACTTGTGGCATACAAGAAATCAGCCATGGCTTCAGAAGGCTCCCAAACAAAGCAACCAAGGAGTTTTCCAGATGAAGAAACTTTTGTGAAAGCATCAGAAAGTGAATACAAAACGAATATATACAGAGCCCTTCTAGACCTTATACAAAATAAAGGAGAACAAAATGAAAAATTAAGCAAGATGTCCGATCTGATGGAACACCAGTACTCTGAAATCCAACAGATCAAGAACAAAATCAAAGACATAGAAACTTCCATGCAAAGCCAAGAAAACAGAACGGAACAAATAGAAAAAAGAATTTCTGACTTGGAAAACAGAGCTACTGAGGCCAGCATCTATGAGCAGAAATCAGAAAAAAGAAACAAGAAAAATGAAGAAACATTAAGGAGCATGTGGGACTCTATTCAAAGGAACAACCTTTGATTAATTGGAGTCTCTGAACACAGTGAGACATCTGAGAATACAGAGAGTATCCTTGCTGAGCTGCTGACAGAAAACTTCCCAGAAATCATGAAGGAAGAGAATACAGACATCTCAGACGCATATTGTACGCCACGCAATATAGATATCAAAAGAAATACTCCAAGACATATTATAATCCAGCTCAACAAAATGAAACATAAGCAGCAACTCTTAAAGGCAGCCAGACTCAAAGCAAAGCTAACATTCAGAGGGAAACCCTGTAGGCTGTCTTCACATTTCTCAGCAGAAACCATGCTGGCACGGAGACAGTGGCATGACACATTCAAAGATGTGAAGGAGAAGAACTTCCAACCAAGAATTATATATCCTGCAAAACTATCTTTCAAATACAAAAATGAAATTAAGACATTCCCAGATAAACAGAAACTCAGAGACTTTGTCAAAACCAAACCAAAAATACAAGAAATATTGAAAGAAGTTCTTGGCTATGGCGTAGAAAAACAAAGCCACTAACTTTATATTTTAGAGCGACTTTACTATTCAAAAGTTTACTCAGTTAGGGAAGGCCCCAAAGCCAATCACAGCTTTGATAAGGAAAGAAGCAATACAGTAATCATCATGAAAACTATGGTGTCATCATATTAAAAAGGGGGATGTACTACAGTTGTTATAGTCCTTCCAGATGGAGAGGAAGATGAGAAGACTGGTAGTAATTAAAATTGGGTTTCTATATAGTTTATTAAGGGGGATTACAGGGGCAGCTGTAAAGCACAACAAAGATGTATTATCATTTCAAGAAAGGCAACACAGGAGTCTCAACAACCACAAAACCAGCTCTGAAAAAGGTGAAAAATCAACTCAAAAAAAAAGAACGTCCCGGAACAGAATAAGAAGATCAACAGAGAAAACATCAACATAAAAATAAACACATCACTGAACACATACCTATCAATAATTACATTGAATGTGAATGGACTGAATGCTCCAGTAAAGAGACATCGAGTGACATCTTGGATCAAAAGACATGACCCATCCATATGTTGTCTACAGGAAACTCACTTGAGAACTAAAGATAGGAACAAACTGAAAATTAAAGGTTGGAAGAACATATATCAAGCTAATAATGAACAAAGAAGAGCAGGGGTGGCAATTCTAATCTCAGACAAAATCAATTTTAATGTCAAATCTACCATTGTGGACAAAGATGGACACCATTTATTGCTGAAAGGTTCAGTACACAAGCAAGACTTAACCATATTAAATTTTTATACACCCAATATCAGAGCACATAAATATGTCGAAGAAACACTGACTATACTCAAAAGAGAGTTAGATGACTCCACCATAATAGTGGGAGACTTCAACACTCCACTCTCAGTACTAGACAGATCATCTAGAAAAAAACTCATTGCCACAATTAACCAACTAAACCTCATTGATATATACAGAACTTTCCACCCATCAGCAGACAACTACACCTTCTTCTCCAGTGCACATGGAACATTCTCCAGAATTGACCACGTGATAGGCCATAATGCAATGCTCAACAAAATCCATACCACTGAATTAATGCAAAGCATCTTCTCAGATCATAAAGCCATCAAAGTTGAAATCAATAGCAGAAAAAACATAGATAGAAAGTGGAACTCTTGGAAACTGAACATCTTGCTCAAAAAAACATGGGTTATAGAGGAAATCAAGGATGAATTAAAGAAATTCATGGATTCCAATGAGAACGAAAACACTTCTTACCAGAACCTGTGGGATACAGCCAAAGCAGTGCTCAGAGGTCTGTTTATCTCCATAAATGCACACATCTGGAAGGAAGAAAGAAACCAATCAAGGAACTCACCCTACAGCTTGAACAAGTAGAAAGACAACAACAGAGGAACCCCTCAGGCACCAGAAGTTATGAGATCATAAAGATTAGAGCAGAGCTAAATGAATTAGAGAATTGAAAAACAATTGAAAAAATTGAAAAGAACAAAAGATGGTTTTTTGAGAAGATCAACAAAATTGACAAACCACTGGCTAAACTTACTAAAGAAGAGCAAGAAAGGAAACAAATAACTGAAATTAGAAATGAGAGGGGGGTTGTCACCATAGATGCAACAGAAATCAAACATATCATAACAGAATACTATGAAAGACTGTACTGTAACAAATTTGAAAACCTAGAGGAAATGGACCAATTCCTTGACTCATACCACCTACCCAAATTACCACAATGTGAAGCAGAAAAACTTAATAAATCCATTACAAAGGAAGAGATTGAAAAGGTCATCAAAACATTGCCAACCCAAAAAAGTCCAGGTCCAGATGACTTCACAGCAGAATTCTACCAAGCATTTAGAGAAGAGTTATCTCCAATACTACTGAAACTATTTCACAGTATAGAAAGGGATGGAGTACTCCCAAACTCATTCTATGAAGCCAGCATAGCCCTGATACCAAAGCCAGGGAAGACCCAACAAAGAAAGAGAATTACAGATCAATATCACTCATGAATCTAGATGCAAAAATCTTCAACAAAATTCTTGCTAACAGAATACAACAATATATTAAGAAAATAATCCATCATGACTAAGTGGGATTCATACCAGGGATGCAAGGCTGGTTCAACATCAGAAAAACAATTAATGTGATTAACCACATAAATAACACAAAAGACAGGGATCACCTGATTTTGTCCATCGATGCAGAAAAGGCATTTGATAAAGTCCAACACCCACTCATGCTAAAAACTCTTAGCAAAATGGGCATAGATGGAAAATTCCTCAACACACTAAGGGCCATTTATACAAAGCCAATTGCCCGTGTCATCTTGAATGCAGAGAGACTGAAAGACTTTCCCTTGAGATCAGGAACTAGACAAGGATGCCCACTCTCACCTCTTCTATTCGACATTGTGCTAGAAGTTTTAGCCAGAGCAATTAGACAAGACGAAGAAATAAAGGGCATCTGCATCGGCAAAGAGGAAATTAAAATCTTCCTGTTTGGAGATGATATGATTGTATATGCAGAGAATTCCAAGGTATTTATAAGTAAACTACTCAAACTGATAGAAGAGTTCAGCAAAGTCTCAGGATACAAGATAAGCATAAGTAAATCAGTAGGATTCCTTTATACCAACAACGAGACTGTTAAGGAAGAAACTATCAAATCAATACCATTTACGACAGCCCCTAAGAAGATAATGTAGCTAGGAATTAATCTAACCAGAGAAACAACAGACCTTTACAAAGGGAACTACAAACCCTTACTACAAGAAACTAAGAGAGACTTAGATAAATGGAAAAACCTACCGTGCTCATGGATAGGAAGACTTAACATCGTGAAAATGTCTATTTTACCCAAAGCAATTTATTTATATAATGCAATCCAATACAAGTTCCAGTGACATTTTTTAATGAGATGGAAACACAAATCACCAATTTTGTTTGGAATGGGAAGAAGCCCCGATTAGGCAAGGTACTACTAAAGAAGAAGAACACACTGGGAGGCCTCTCATTATCTGACTTTAGAACATATTACACTGCCACAGTGGTCAAAACAGCCTGGTACTGGTATAAGAACAGACAGATCGATCAGTGGAACAGAACTGAGACCCCAGAGATGACACCATCTGCCTATGAACAGATGATATTGTACAAAGGCCCTAAGACATTAAACTGGGGTCACAACAGTATCTTCAACAAATGGTGGGGGCAAAATTGGATATCCATCTGCAAGAAACTGAAACAAGATCCATATCTTACACTTTATACAAAAACCAACACCAACTGGATAAAAGACCTAATATGAAACCTAAAACGATAAAGCTCATCCAAGAAAAGGTAGGAACAACAATGGAAGTTTTAATACACAATATGGACAGACTCCAAAATCTGTCAAAGAAACCACAATCATCAGAAGAGAGATTAGATAAATGGGATCTATTAAGAATTAAACACTTTTGCTCATCTGTAGACTTTATTAATAGAATTAAAAGAACACCTACACAATGGGAAAAAATATTTGGCAACTCTATGTCAGACCGACACCTGATTTCCGTAATCTATAAGATACTTCAAAATATCAACAAGAAGAAGATAAACCACCAAATTAAGCGATGGGCAAAAGAGATGGACAGACATTTCACTAAAGAAGAGATCCAGGCAGCCAAAAAACACATGCGGACATGTTCACGATCTTTAGTTATTAAAGAAATTCAAATCAAGACAACAATGAGATACCATCTCACCCCAACAAGGTTGGCCATGATCCAGAAAACACAAAACAACAAATGCTGGAGAGGCTGTGGAGAATGTGGAACCCTCCTACACTGTTGGTGGGGTTGCAAAATGGTCCAGCCTCTTTGGAAAGCAATCTGGCACTTCCTTAAGAAAATGGATATTGATACACCATTCGACCCAGTAATTCCATTACTTGGAATATATCCTACAGAATCAAGGCCTTTCACACCAATGGACACATGCACCAGAATGTTTATCCCAGCACAGTCCATGATAGCAAAAAGATGGAATCAACCCAGATGCCCAACAACAGAAGAATGGATAGGTAAACTATGGTATATATACTCGATGGAGCACTACGCAATGATAAAGAACAACGATGACTTCAGGAAACATCTCATGACCTGGTTTCAACTGGAAGACATTATGTTGAGTGAAAGTAGTTAGCAACAAAAGGACAAATATTGTATGAGACCTCTGCGATAAGATCTCAAAAACAGATTTGTGTATAGAACAAAAGACTCTTTTACAGCTGCAGGGGGGGGAGGAAGGGAGGGAGGTGTTGAGGGTTTGCATTAGATAGTTGCTAGGTATTTGGTTCGGTGAAATCGGTGATAGCACACATTAGAAACAAGAACAACATTAAGTGGACTTCAGCATTACATGAATACTCCTTCCATCTTAACCCAATATTGCAAGGATAGAGTAACTGGGGCAGGGGGCGGGGGACCATGCTCTTAGACAAAAGTGGGGCCAATTGGCACAACTAGCATTTTGCTAAGAGGGCTCTCTGCACCCCAAGTTGGTAAGTGGTGTCTGGGGTCTTAAAAGCTGCCAAGCTGCCATCCGAGGGCACAGCAAATGGTCCCAACTCAGCAGGAACGGATGCTCACCGAGTACCAAAATGACATGCGGTAAAGACAACCCAGAAGACAAAGAGACCCACCATCAGTGGGTGCCTACATCGGCTTGGGACCGGAAGAACCAGATGGTGCCCGGCCACCACCAGTGATAGCCGCGATGGAGCTCACTAAGTTGAGTCTCACTGGCAACACAAGAATAAAAAGGAGTGCACCCTGAGATCCCCACTAAAAGACCTCAATTGATGGTCCAGTAGTTTCGGGGTTCCCCTGGGAGCATGGCCCCTCACGCTGATGCTGCCCTTGACCATAAATCATAACGAAGTTCCACGCTTCGGACAGAAATGGATTGGACTTGACGATGCAGTGACCATATATTGGATGCACTTTGTGGTTCTGTACATCTATAGGATGTCATCCTGCTGACCTCTGGCTGGAGGAAGGACAGTGGGTGGAGACGAGAGAAAAAAGAGACTGTTTGGAGAATGAGACATGTATGGAGCAGAGAGGAATAGTGTGCTGTCACCGTGGAGGGAGAGCAGCGGAAGCTGCATATAGGTGAGTATGTAAATTTATACGGGAATGTACATTTTCACTCAGTTATATTAAATAAAAAATTTAAAAAAAAGGTTAAGCAGAAGGGAAAAGGTGGGGTGGAAGACACTAAATAGGCAACAACAGATAGTTTGCAACTGTGGCAAAGGCTAAGACAGTAAAAAATACTGACAAAACCAGTACAACTTGTACTAGGCAACATCACAGAAGCTCGCTAGACACATCCAAACTCCTTGAGGGACCAAATTACTGTGAGGGCTATGGTCTTGGGGACATTCTGGCATAACACTGCTTAAAAAAGTGTTCTATATTCTGCTTTAGTGAGCAGTGTCCGAGGTCTTAAAGGCCTGTGAGCAGCCATCTGAGGTATTCCACTGGTCTCACTCTTTAGACAGAAAGGGAGAATAAAGAAAATTACAGACACGAGGGAAGGATTAGTCCAAAAGACAAATGGACCACAAATACCACAGCCTCTATTAGGCTGAATGCAGCACAATTAGAGGATGTGCAGCTACCAACACTGAATGTACTGACAGGGACCAAAATAGAGGGTCCTAGACAGAGACGGAGAAAAGTGTAGAACAAAGTTATCACTCATTAAAAAATGACAAGATTTACTGGCTGTCATAGACTGAGTACACCACCACCCCCACCCCCAAATATATATGTGTGTGTACATATATATGTGTGTGTGTATATGTATGTATGTATGTAGTAATTTGGCTGGGCCATGATTACCAGGGTTGAATAGTCATTCATTCAAATGATTGCTCACCATTTTGTCATTTGATGGAATTTTTCTATTTAGTTTTATATCTCTGATTTAATAGAATGGATTAGAAGCAGTTACATTGATGAAGTCTACAAGCTTGTATAATGTCTTAAGCCAATCTTTTTTGAGATATAAAAGAGAAATGAGCAGAGACACATAGAGACCTCATCCAAGAAAGCAGCGCCAGGAGTAGAGCACATCATTGGACTGGTTTCTTTTTCATTGTCTCTTGCATTGGACTCCCAGAAGAAGTAAAGACTGATGCATCACAGAGACCTGACTGTGATGGTTCCAGCACACTGAATGTAGACTACTAGTTTACTGGACTGTGAGAGAGTAAACTTCTCTTGGCTAAAGCCATCCACTTGTGGTATTTCTGCAATAGCAGCAATAGATGACTAAGCAGAAACTAACAGAGACACTGACCTAAAAGAGACTGAACAAACCCAAGAATATGGCCCCTAGACATCCTTTTAGCTCAGTAATGAAGTCATTCCTGAGATTCACCTTTCACCCAAAGATCAGACCAGCCCATATGACAAAACAAGTCTAAAGAGGCATACCAATGGTCAAGGACTAGAAGGCAAGAGAGAACAGGAAAGCTGGTACTGCCAAGCCAAGTGCCGTCGAATCGGATCAGGGAACTCAAATTTGAGAAGGAAGAGGATTCAAGTGTTATGTCACAGGATTGGTTACCAGTGTCACAAAATGATATGCATACTTTTTAATGAGAAACAATTTTTTTCCTGTAAAACATCATCTCAATTACAAAAACATTCTGTCTTGAACAACTATCCCAACCCCATGAAACAGCTCTTGTTAATGTTAATAATGTCTCTGTTGCTGAATTCAATGATTACTTCTCAACGCTCACTTTATCTTACTTGGGAGTAGCATTTGACACTTCTGGCTACAGACCTAAGGTGTCCTCATAATCTCTGCTTCCTACTGGTCATGCCTTTGTACTGTCCCTTACCCTTCTGTGGGCAGAATCCTTCTGTGAGCAGAAACTATGGTTTGTGTTTAACTCCCAGAATACTCCAAAGATGTTAATTCTGTGACATTTTGTGTTGTATAGGACTGCCTTCACACACTGAAGTCAGGGATTCTCTTGATGTTCAGAAGTGAGTAGTCCTGTTAGAGAAGCACATGAGACAAGGAATGCAGCAACATTCAGCTCGGCAGCAGCAAAACTGAACCTGTATCATCCCACCGCAAGGACTAAATCCTGCCAACAATCCAAATGAGTGTGGAAGTGAGATTCCAAGAGAAAACAGAGCCAGCCAATAGCTTCTTTATGGCTTTGTGGGTTTCCAAAGCAGAAGATTTGGACTTGTGCCCAGACTTGGAAGCTGGTGTAATAAATTTGTAGTTTTAAATCACTAAGTTCACTGTAATTTTTTGTGCAGCCACGGAAAATGAATACAGCATAGTTGATCCTTCCCACTGTCTTTTTCATTCGTTTCACTTGACCTGTAGAGCACCCCTACTGTTGTTTTTCTCTTTTGTCACTGATGACAAATTTTGGTCCTTGTGATGTTTTCTGATTCATCACTCCAAACTAAATTTTGTTAAGCATTAAGTATCAGTACTTAGAATTCTTTTCTGTATACTTTCACTTCAGTGTGACCTGATCCAATGTCATGGTGCTGAGTGCAGTCTCCGTGTTAGTGCACATCATGAAATCTCTGACCACTACCCACTTTGTTTGTTCACCTTCAAGCGTTCCAGATCTCAGTCACCACCACATTCCCACTGAGGCTATCTCTGACTGACTGAAGCAAAATAACAAGTTTCCACTCTCTTTCTTCCTCACTTTTGATCATACTACTTTGTTAATATTCAGTCATACTCACCACCTTCTAACAGACTATGCATTTACATGGTTACTTAGTTATTGTCCATCATTCCCTACTAGGAGATAAATGGAGGATATTTGTTTTACTTATGACTATATTTCCAAAGCTACAATAGTAACATAGTAAGCACATTATGAATGTTTTCTGGATTGATTGTAGGTAGTGGGATCAGTTATAACACTATGACATTAGCCCAATATGATAGCAGGCACTCATATACCATTACTTACAGTAGAATGAAAGTAGGCATACATAGTCAGAATATCATCTAATATTTTCTCCTTTTAATCACTCATCTATACTGTGGCTCATCTTCTTGCTTTTGGTTTTATTGTAATCTTTTCCAACCATACATTTTGTAAAAGGATTTCCAAATTCAGTTCATCACTACTGTATATAAGGTAATGTTTCATTTATTAAAAGACCAGACTTGATGGTCCAAAATCCTGGAGGATACCCTGAGAACATGGCCCCTCAACTTGTTGCTAGCCCAGAGCTGAAAACAGTGCTTAAGCCAACTCTTCAAAGACTGGACTGGATTACGGGACATAGATTGATGCAGGCAGTGTGTGTAATTCTTGGTTTAACATGTATATGAGGCTATCCAACTGGTTCCTCTATAGAGGGTGAAGGGGATGGTGAAAAGGAGGGGACATGTGTTGGTCGAGTGCATATCAGAAGTACAGGCGAAAAGGATTGTGCTGTCCCAGGGTGAGGAGAGCAGATAGAGCTGCATAGAGGTGTGTACTTAGGGGTTTATATGGCAAATTGACCTAGATTGTAAATTTTCAGTTTTTAACAATAAAAATAAAATAAAAAACAGACAGCATCTCAGTTTTTTAGAATAGAAGGTTCTCCTTGACCACAATTTACTACAAGCTGAAGCCATTCTGAACCAGTCATTTCCCCCAAATGTGTTGTAACATTTTATGTTGACATATCCCTCCCAAACATGCACTTCAGGGACTAAAATGCTTCATATCTTTTTCATTCAAAAAATAGGTCAAACATGCAAGCCTCCTTTTAGTTTGAGTAGCCCTGACCACAATGTCCTCTGTGCCTCCTTTAGTCTGAGAGTACTTCTGGCAGAGTCCTAGTAGTGTCCGCTGGGTTCATTGATTTATAGATTTGCTTAACTTGAACACAGGAATGTCTTGTCTTCACCTTTGTGTCCTTATAGCTGAGGCCTAAAATAGTATTCTATAAATATCAAATAAATCTTCCAGTAAGATGGGGCAGTGAGATAGGTAGGGAAATAAATGAGTGTGGAAAGACATGAAAAATGAGAAAGAGGATATGGGATTGTTGAAATTGAGTGGAGGATGTACAGTGAATCTCACAGGCTGCAGATTAAGATGTTAAAATAACTCAGAGGAGTCCTGGCTCTGGCAGAACGGGCATCAGACAGAGAGGTCAGGTAGCAAAATGAACCAAACTAGGTCAAGATATTAGGAAAGACAAAAAGGCTAACCACCGTGGTAGAATCTAGGTGAGAGATTTGTTTATCAAAATATTCAAAGCAGAGAAGCTATTTCTGTAACTGAGACACCAATCAACTAGTTATTGCATTTTACAATTAGTGATTTTTGAGATAGTTTTGAAAAGGTTTTGAACCGGATGCTGAAACAATACTTTCATGGGTTTTGAGTAATAGTACTGCACCCACACGCATGCACACATACGCACACACACACACACAAAAAAACCCTTAATGACATTATAAAGATGCATAATAGTCACTCTTAGATTACTGAGTTCACACTTACTGATATACATATTTTGGTACATGATATTTAGTTCATCATTTATTTTTTAACTGAAAACATTTGCCATTCTTGTACTTTAGGAGAACTGAGCAGTATAATCAACCAAAAGCACAATAGGCTAATACAATCAATTCCTGAGAGGTCAACATAATTGTTTAGTTGTATAAAATAAAGCATTTTTGATATTTCCAGGAATGTGACCTACAGTGTTCATTAGATACAAATAAGATTTGATAAAATAGCAGTAACGATTGGGTTTCTTTTGTGTAGTGATGCATTTTGAAAGCTGATACTTAGATGATACTGAAGTCAAAAGAGGAAGTAAACGATCCTTGGTGGAATGACAAGCATGTTTAATTTTCAGAGCCTATTTGCCATGTGCAAGGACTTATTTGGTGTCTTAAGACGATAATATGCGCAAATGTTAAAAAAATAATGATAATTTTGGGCAGTCTAGATAATTAAATGCCAATATAAAGACTTTTGAACTATTTTCTGTTTAGTTGATTTGCTTTGCTTAGTTTTACTTGGCTGAGGCAGCCATGTCAGCTAGAGTTTTCTTAGAGACGGATGTGCGTTATGTAACATTGGTCAGTGATGAGAGTGTTCTATTGCCCATTAATCAAACAAAGGAAGTAAGTATTCATTAATACAGTCTCATCCAAGTTGAAATATCTTCTTATCTCCATAACAAATGCTCTTCTAATGTGAAATTGCATGTCAAATATTAAAACAAACCTATCTGTTATTACACAAAATTCTTCTTTGTACTAGTTAGGTGGCATCAAGTAGGTTCAACTCAAACTGACACCATGTGAATAAGTAGAACTGCCCCATTGGAATTTCGAGGCTTTATTGTTCAGGAGAATAGGTCGTCACACCTTTCTCCCATGGAGTACCATGGGGGTTCAACATGCCATTTCTGTTAGCAACTAAGGGCTTAGCCATTTGCACCACCTGGTCTCCTTTGGTTAAAGAGTTCAGCTGCTAACCAAAAGGTCAGCATTTCAAAACCACCAGTTGCTCCTTGGAAATTCTATGAAGTAGTTCCACTCTCTCCTATAGTGTCACTATGAGTCACAACTGACTCAATGACAGTGGGTTTGTTTTTTTGAAATATTAACTTGTGGGATATAAAATTAACCAGACTTCATTCTGAGAGCACTGAGATTAGACCTTTGGGAAGAATGGGGCAGAATGACCATGAATTAGATCAGGTCACTTAAGATCTTGTTTGTTGTTGGCAGGGGAGGGCTTTAGAAGTGCTTAGTGTTGCCCACTCTTCAGCAGGAAGCCAGGTGGAGGGCAAGCCTGGGCTCACAGCAGTGTTCATTTCCAGGCTGACTCCTGATCTACACGCTCAAACCTGTTGAGCATCTTACTGAATTCACAGAAAACAGCTAAACTAAGATCAGACCTATGTTACTGTTTTGCATATTATTTATTTGATCTGGTTTTCAATGGAAATTGTGGCGTTGTAGTGGTTAAGTGCTGCATCTGTTAACCAAAAGGTAAGCAGTTCAAATTTACCGGCTGTTCCTTGGAAACTCAGTAGGACAGTTCTACTCTGTCTTATAGTGTCTCTGAGTTAGAATTCACTTGACAACATTGGATTTGTTTGTTTTGTTTTGTTCTTTGTTTTTCATTGTAAATAACATGAAAGAAGAATGAGAATTTACTACTCAACTATTGAAAGAATATCATCATAGATGAATACTTTTTTATAATAAGTTGGAATCATTCTAATCTTTTATTCAAAGTGAATTCCTCTATCTGTGCTCTGAATCCTAATTCTTGCATTAATTATTTTATCATTTTCTCAAGTATTTAATTATTCTCTCATTCTCTCTTTAATTTAACCCCTGACTTATTCTTTCTCTTTAAGGACATAAAAAAAAAAATCTTGGTGTCATTTATTTTTAGACATTGAAAAAGAAATAAAATGTACTCTATCACTCAATACATTTATTCTCACTATCGTTCCACTGTGCCCTTCAGTCACAGCTAAGATACTTAAAAATGTTGCTTATACTCATTGTTTATATTTCCCCCAAATTCCACTGAAACAAGGTGCTTAAAAGCTTACAAGGAGCTATCCAAGCTAAAACAATTGTCTTTATTCACCTGGAGTAACAGAGGAAGAAGGTTCATCAGAAATAAGAGAAGAAAATTGAGCAGGTGGCTGACCATCCCCATGAGCAACTACCTCCTTTGCCAAGAATCAGAAGAAATGGGTGGTGCCAGATTACAAATACTGAACAATCTATGTAAGAATTCTGATCAAAAGAGAGAAAATGTAGGACATAACCTTAATTTTTATAGGATACAAACGTTCTGGAGCCATGAAGGCTAGATGGATTCCCCAAACTGTAACCCAGAGATAATCATTAAACTTTAAACCAAAAGATCCCCTGAAGTCTTCTTAAAACCAAACAACAGTTTAGCAAGCTAGTAAAGAATGTCTGCTCTGAGTGCTGTGTCTTTTATGAAATATCTACATGAAGTAAGACTGACAATAGCAAATCAAAAGATTAAAAATAAAATGGAGTGGGTAGTGTATTTTTGGGAACAAGGAAGGGACAGTTCAGAAAAGGAGAGAGAGAATAGCAGCACAACTTGAATGTCATCACTGTCACTGAGAAATTGTTGAATTGGTAAATACTCTGCTGTGAATATTTGCCATGGCAGTATAAATAAAATAAAATAATTTAATTTATAAAAGAAGGCAGGAGGCAGGGCCAAAGGTAGTGCAGTAGTCAGATACTTCCTGTGGTTTCTCTCACAACAAAGACCTGATAAAACAAGTGAATTGATTACACATGATGTTCTAGGAGCCCTGAACATCAAAGGCAAAGTTAAGAAATGCAACTAAGTGGCAGGGGGAGGGTGAGACAGAGGCACTTCAGAAGCAGCAAGGAGTTGCCAGATCTGAATTGGCAGGAATTGGCACCCCATAAACAGATCCACTGGCATGAGTACAGTTAAGCAAGCGCTGGCATTTTGTAAACATTTTTCATACCAGGAGTGTTCTTGTGTTAGAGAGTTCATTCACGTCTCCAGAATCAGTGAGAAGTGGCATGCAATCAATAAAAGATAAATAACTTGTGTGTATTCTAGCATCTGTATCAAAAATATCACTTTGGGAAAATCCTCTCTCCCATTTTTATACTCTGCCCACACTGTGCTAGGTCCAAGTCAGCTTCAGAGACCGATGTTTTCTCCGAGCTGGAAGTAGGCCCTGCCTGCACCCTGAGCCATTTTCCCATCCTTGGAAAGGGGACAAATGAACCAGCAGAAAGAATGAAAAACAACCTTCAAGCTCCCCTAAACCCAAAAGATAGGGAAGTAAAAGTTCTTTGCCGAGAGACAGATATAAGAGGTCCACAGACTTGAATGCCTTTCACCTCTGTATAGACATTCTACAGGCCATTTCAGTAGCATAGGGCCTCATTAGCACAGCACAACAGGGTAGATACCAGAAGTCTAACTTCTACTGTTTAGCTATTTCAGTAATTTCTTCATAGATACTCAGTGAGATTAATGATACTTAAGTTGTGCAACTATTCTCACTCTCATTTTATGAATTGTTCCTTCCCCTTTTCCATAAAGTCACTGACCCCTCAGTTTTCTGTTTGGTAGAAAGACAGGTTCATGAAATTTGGCATGTTATTTCCTATCAATCAGATCCTCACCAACCCACAGCAGGGACCTGAAGACTGGTGGCTCCATCCATGTCACCTGGCAACCTAGGACAGGAACCCAAGAATAAATGGTGACTCTTGGTCCTTATGGTCAACTGCACTCAATGCCCACAGTCTGCTGCAGAAACTCACCCATTTACACACCCCAGGAAACAGAGAAACATTTTCCTCATAGACTCTCAGGGGCAACTGTCAATCCTTTGCCTTGCTCAGTGTGAACTACCTACAACAGCCAGATGACTGTGCCTCCCCCAACCATCTCTGTCCATCTAGTACTGTAGGTGAAAGCTTGTATCACGTACTTAGTGACTAAAAACCTGGACAAGTAAGATGAATATATATTTAAAAAGTAAGTGAACTCTGGGCTTGCATATCTAGTATACGCATGCTCTATACCTATGGTGACAGGACATTAGACCTTCAAAGCCTCTGATAATCAAACTAACTCATATAACCAGTCTATTTGGTCATACTAAAAAAAAAAAAAAAGTCTATGATGGCTTCAGAAAGCTCCAAAATTACAGAATCAATAAATCTTCCAGGTGGAGAGAACTTTCTGGAATTACTGGACGGAGAATACAAAAGACTACAATACAGAACTCTTCAAGAGATCAGAAAGGAGAGCAGACAAAATGCGTAGCCAGTCAAGAAAGGCATGGACAGAGCTACTGAGGAACTGAAGAAGTTTATGCCAGTGCATGACGACAAACTCAACAAGTTGAAAGAATCCATAGAGAGACAACGAAAAGAAATTCAGAAAAGTAACAATAAAATTTAGAATTAGGCAACTCAGTAGAAAGACAAAAGTGCAGTTTTGAGGGGTTGGGAGTCAGAATTAGTGAGACTAAAGAAAAAGCACTTAACATTAAATTATTTGCTGAAAATCAAAAAAATATATTTTTTTAAATGAAGAAAACCTAAAAATTACATGAGACTTTTATTAAGAGGAATAACCTGCAAGTGATTGATGTACCAGAAGAGAGAGGTGATAATAGAAACCACAGACAGAACTGCTACAGATTTATTGGCAGAAAACATCCCTGATAACATAAAAAGATGAGATGATATCCTCCCAAGATGTTTATCAAACCTCACACAAGATAGGTTACAAAAGAAAATCATCAAGACTATTGTAATCAAACTTGACAAAACCAAAGATAAAGAGACAATCTTAGGGTGGCTAGGGATAAAAGAAAAACAATCTACAAAGGAAAATCAATAAAGCAAAGCTAGGACTATTCAGCAGAAACAAGGTAGGCAAGAATGCAATGCAACAGCATATCTAACACCTTGACGGAAAAAAAAAAGCCAGCCATGAATTACAAATCCAGCAAAACTGGATCTCATATACAGTGCTGTAGTTACAACATCTCTGGATAAAAAAAAAGTTCACAGAATTTGCTAAAACCAAACCAACATTACAAGAAACACCAAAGGGCTTCAGTTAGAAAATCATTAATATCAGATAAGACCTCAAGACTAGAATGCAGGACAGAGTAACCAGATATCAATACAGAGACAGAAATCACAAAAACAAATCAAAGCTAAAGTATTCAAAATAGAGAAACAGTCGTCATTACATAAAAGATGACAGAGTTACAGCAAAAGAGGGCACAAAAATGTAGTCATAGATATTTCATATAGAAAGGCAGTTAAGGAGACACAAAGGAAAAAAAACTGGTATAACTGTAGAAAACTAGCAGTAAATATTAAGGTAACCACAAAGGAAACTAACAATCCTGGACATCAAAGTAAAAAAAAATTATAAAGTTTCAGTAAATACAAAATCAACAAAAATGAAAAAACATGAAAAGAGACTAGATAAAAAGACTCAATGAAGAAAATTAAGTGGAACAAAGAATCCGCCAATAATGTAAAAACTAAGGCATCTAAATGACACTACTCAACTCATACCTATAAATAGTTACACTGAAAGTAAATTGATTAAACGTACCAAGAAAGAGATGGAGAGTGGCAAAATGGTTTAAAAACTTCAATCCCTCTATATACTTCCTAAAAGAGACATACCTTAGACTTAAAGACACAAACTATAACTGAAAGAATGGAAAAAATATATATTAAGAAAGCAGCAATCAAACAAGCGCAGGAGTGCAAATATTAATTTCAGACAAAATAGATTTTAAAGAACAAAATCAACCACAATGGTTAAGGAAGGACACTGCATAATGAAAAAGGATCAATAAACCAGAAGTACATAGTCACATAAAATATTTACACACCCAATGACAAAAGCCAAGCCAAGTGCCACAAAACTAAACAAAAAAACACAACAACCAAACCCACTGCCGTCGAGTTGGGTCCAGCCCATAGAAAACCTATGGCTCAGAGTAGAACTGCCCCATTGAATGCCTGGCAAATCTGAACTGCTGATCTTTTGGTTAACAGATGTAGCAGTTAACCCACTACACTACCACACCCAGTGACAGGGTTCCTAAATATATATGACATATTCTAACAGTATTGAAAAGAAGTATAGGCAACTCTATAATAATAGTGGATTGCAATTAACCATTTTCAGTGAGATAGAACAATTGGAAAGGGAAGCTCTAAATGCCACAGCCAACCAATTTGCCCTCATAAACAAAAACATGTCACCCAATGGCAGCCAAATAAGCTTTCTTTACCTAGTACATGGAATACCCTCCAAAATAGAATACACATTGCATCATAAAACAAGCCTTAACAGAATCTAAAGCATCAAAATGTTGTTGTTAGGTGCCATAGAGTCAGTTCTGACTCATAGCGACTCTGGGAACAACAGAACATAATACTGCCTGGTCTTGTGCCACGTCCATAATCGTTTTTATGTTTAAACCCACATTGCGATCACTGTGTCAATCCTTCTCATTGAGGGTCTTCCTATTTTTTGCAGACCCTCTGTTCTGCCAAGCATGATGTCCTTCTCCATGAACTGATCCCTTCTGACAATGTGTCCAAAGAATGTAAGACACAGTCTTGCCATCATTGCTTTTATGGAGCACTCTGGCTGTACTTGTTCCATAACAGATCTGTTTGTTCTTTTGACAGTCCATGGTGCATTAAATATTCTTCTCCACCACTGCAAATCAAAGGCATCAGTTCTTCTGTCTTCTTGGTTCATTTGTTCTTTTTCTCGTTTGTTCATTGTCTTCTGTTCATTGTATAGCTTTCACATGCTTATCACACAATTGAAAATACCATTGCTTGGATCAGGCATACCTAAGTCTTCAAGGTGATATCTTTACTTTTGAACACTTTGAAGAGGTATTTTGCAGCAGATTTTCCCCATGCAATGTATCTTTTGATTTCTTGACTGCTGCTTGCACTCGTGTTGATTGCGGAACCAAATAAAATGAAATCTTTGACAATATCAATCCTTTCTCCATTTATGTTACTTACTGGTCCAGTTTTGAGGATTTCTGTGTTCTCGATGTTGAGGTTCAATCCATATTGAAGGCTGTGGTCTTTGATCTTCATCAGTAAGTGTTTCAAATCTTTTCCACTTCCAGCAAGTAAGGTGGTGTCATCTGTGTAACACAGGTTTTTAATGGGTCATCCTCCAATCCTGATGCCTCATTCTTCTTCAGATAATCCAGTTCTTGGATTATTTGCTCAGCATACAGATTGAAAAGGTATGGGGAAAGGATACAATCCTGATGGACACCCTGTTTTGACTTTAAACCACACAGCGTCCTCTTGTTCTGTTAGCACGACTGCCTTTTGATCCATGTACAGATTCCCTAAGAGCAGAATTAAGTGTTCTGCAATTCCCATTTTATGCAATGTTAGCCACAATTTGTTGTGATCTACATAATCAAACGCCTCTGCATAGTCACTGAAACACAGGTAAACATCTTTCTGGTATTCTCTGCTTTCAGCCAAGATCCATCTGATTTCAACAGTGATACTCCTGGTTGCATGTCCTTTTCTGAATTCAGATTGAATTTCTAGCAAAACATTGCAAGGCATGTTTTCTGACCATAAAGCTATAGTAATAAAAATGAATAACAGAAAAAGCAATGGGAAAAAAAAATCAAACACATGGACTTGGACAACATCTTGCTCAGACACTACCAAGTCATAGTAAAAATTAAGAGGGAAATAATAAAATTCACAGGACCATATAAGAAAGAAAACACATCATACCAGGACTTTGGGGTACAGCAGAAGTAGGTTTTAGAGGTCAGTTTACAGCAACAAATGTGCACATTCAAAAAGGGGCCCAAATCAAAGCATTACTTCTACAACTCAAACAAGTAGAAAGAAAGCAAAAAAATACGCCTACAGGTACAAGAGAAAAGTAAATAATAAAAGTTAGAAAAGAATTAAACGAAATAGAAAATATAAAAGAAATTGAAAAAGTTAACAAGACCAAAAGTTGATGCTTTGAAAAGATCAGCAAAGTTGATCATCCACTGGCCAAACTGATTAAAAAAAAAAAAAAATAGGAAAGGTAGCAAACAACATGAATGAGAAATGAAACAAGCTATATCACAACAGAGCCAACAGAATTTTTTTAAAAATCATAACAGAATACTATGAAAAAAATCATACTATAACAAATATGAAAACCTAGAGGAAATGGACAAATTTCTGTAAACATACTACCAACCTAAAGCAACATAGAGGCAGACCAACTAAATAAACTCATAACAAGAGACTGAAAATGTAATTAAAAAATTCCCAACTAATATAAAAAGCCCTGGCCCTGATGGCTTTACTTAAGAATTCTACCAAACTTTCATAGGAGAATTAACACTATTATTAAAGACATTGCAGATTACAGGAAAGGATGAAGTACACTCATATTCATTCTATGAAACCATTATAATCCTGATACCAAAACCAGGTAAACACACCAAGAAAAACGAAAATTAAAGACCAATATCACTGTGAACATAGACCAAAAAAAAAAAAATCAATAAAATTGTAGCCAACAGAATTCAACAATGTGTCCAAAATAATAATAATAATAATAATTCACAATGAACAAGGGGGATTCACACCAGCTATGCAGAGATGGTTCAATGTTCAATGTTACAGAAAAAAAGACAGGAACTTCATGATTTTATGAACTGATATAGAAAGGCATTTGACAAAGTTCCACCCATTACAAGAGGTCATTAGAAAGATAGGAGAAAAAAAAAAGCCAAGTTGGATGTCAGAAGAGATTCTGAAACTTTCTCTTGAATGTTGAGTAGCTAAAGCAAAAGGAAGAAATGATAAAATAAAAGAGATGAACAAAATACTTCAAAATGTGGCTTGAGACGCCAAAGCAAAGTACTATGACGTGTACAAATAACTTGAGATAGAAAACCAAAAGGGAAGAAGATACTTTGCATTTCTCAAACTTAAAGAACTGAATTGAAATTCAGACCTCTAGTTGCAATAGTGAAGGATTCTACAGGGAAAATATTAAATGATTCAGGAAACATCAAAAGAAGATAGAAGGAATACACAGAATCATTACCCCAGAAAGAATTGTTCAACATTCAACCATGTCAAGAGGTAGCATATGATGAGAAACCAATGTTACTGCAGGGAAAAATCGCAGCTACACTGAAGGCATTGGTGAGAAAAAGGAGCCAGGAATTGACGCAAATATCAACTAAGATTTTCAACAAACCAATACAGCACTAGAAGTACTCACTCATCTATGCCAGCTGACTGGAAGAGATCCATACTTATAGCTATTCTCAAGAAAGGTGATCCAAATTAATGAAGAAATTATTGAAGAGTATCATTAATACCACATACAAGTAAAATTTTGTTAAAGATTGTTGAAGGATGGCTGCAGTAGTATATTGACAGGAAACTGTCAGAAATTCAGGCTGCTTTCAGAAGAGAATGTAGAACCAGGCATGTCATTGCTAATGGCAGGTGGATCTTGGCTGAAAGCAGAGAGTAACAGAAATACGTTTACTTTTCTTTTATTGACCATGTAAAGGCATTTGATTGTGTGGATAATAATAAATTATGGATAACATTGTGGATAATGGTAACTGAAGGACACATGAGGAATCTGTACAAGGCTCAAGAGGAAGTTGTTTGAACAGAACAAGAGGACACTGCGTGGTTTAACTTCAGGAAAAAGTTGTGTCAGGGTTTAACCCTTTCACCATACCTATTCAGTTTATATATCAAGTAAATAGTTGGAGAAATTGGTCTATAAGTAAAGAATGGGACATTGGGATTGGAGGAAGACTCACTGACAATGTGCATTATGTTGCTGAAAGTGAATGGGGAATGCTTTCATATTCTTTCTGTCAATGAGCAAGTTATGTTTCTCCACTTATGCAGGTATATTTTAGCAGTGTCTTGTAATTTTTTCTGTATAGGTTTTTTTTTTTTTTAAGTCTCTGATTTGATTTGTTCCTAAATATTTTATCTTCATAGGGGCTACTGCAAATGGTATTGATTTGATGATTGCCCATTTAATGTTCTCTTAGTGTAGAGGAATACAACTGATTTTTGTAAAGCATGTTCCAATAAGGAAGTCCTATTTTTGACAACTCATGGCAGTCGTATTTGCGAAGCTACAGCAGCTGTGTTTATTATGTTTTTTTGATTAGCCCTGAGAAATAGCTGTGAAAAGTTACTCAATCCCACAGTGTGTAAAAATTATTAAAGTTTATTACCTATGTGGGTGTTCCATTCACCAAACTTGCTGTATTTAGGTTATGTGAAATTTATGATGTGCATTATCATCCCACTCACAAAACAATCCCACGATTAATCAAAAAATTTGAGACAAGAAGGTCTATTGCCCATTAGACAAGCTTGTGCATCAGTGAACTGCAGGTTCTAATGAGAACACCCTTACTGTTCATCAGAGTGTATGTGAGAATATGTCCCAAACAATTTCTCACTGAGCACGAGAACTGAGCCTTTTGTCAACCACAATTTGGTGGATCTTGCACCTGGACTTGAAGTTTTACTGTTATAAAAATTGTTTTAACTCAGGAACTGAGGTCTGATGACCATAGATTGAGCTAAACATTTGCTGATTGGTTCTGGAGCAATGGAAGTTGACCCTGCTTTTGGTGAAAAAAGTCATCTTCAGTGAGGATGCCCACTTTTAGTTGAATTATTTTGTTAATACACAAAATGGTCACATTTGGAGTGCTGATAATACAATGGAGATTCAAGAATGTCCACTTCATCCCCCAATATTTACTGTTTGGTGTGAATTTTAGTCCAATGGAATCATTGGCCCTTGTGTTTTCCAGGATGAATGAGGAGAGGCTGTGACTGCCAATGGCAAAGGATATCAGTCTATGATAACTGATTATTTTTGGCCCCATTTAGAAGGTGAGTTTCTTAGGAATAAATCTAACAAAAGATTTAAAAGACTTATAGAAAGAAAGGAAAACCTGGTAGCATGATGTTTAAGTGCTACAGCTGGTAACCAGAAGGCTGGCAGTTCAAATCCACCAGGTGTCCCCTGGAAACTCTATAGGGAAGTTCTACTCTGTTCCTCTGAGTTGGAATAGACTTAACAGCAATGCATTCAAGGTTTTTTACAAAAATAAAATAAAATACAGGACTATTGCAAAAAAAGGAAACCCTAGTGGCACAGTGGTGAAATGCTGAGGCTGCTAATGAAATGGTTGGTAGTTCAAATCTGCCAGACACCCTTTGGAAACCCTAGCAGTAGTTCTACTATATTCTACAGGGTTGTTATGAGTCAGCATCCACTTGATGGCAATCAGTTTGGGGTTTTCTAATTGGTATTAGAAGAAACCAAATAGTCCTACATAAGTGGAGAAACATGTCTTGCTCATGGATAGGAAGACTTAACATCATCAAAATGTCTATTCTTCACAAAGTGATATATAGATAAAATGCAGTCTCAATGCAAATTCCAATGTCATATTTTCAAGAGATGGAGAAACAAATCACCAACTTCATATGGAAAGGGAAGAAGCCCCAGATGAGTAAAGCATTACTGAAGAAGAAAGAGGAAGGCCTCATACCACCTGACTTTAGAACCTATTACACTGCCATAATAGTTGAAACAGCTATTTGGTACTAGTACAAAAAACAGGTGGATAAATCAATGTGACAGAATAGAGAATCCAAATATAACACCACCAATCTATGAGCAACTGATAGTCCACAAACACCTAAAGCCCATGACCTGGAGAAAATACCACCTCTTCACCAAACGATTTGGCAAAACAGGATATCCATCTGTAAGAAAATGAAACAAGACCCATATCTCACACAATGAACAAAAACTAACTCAAAATGTATCGAAAACCTAAATATAACACCTACAACAATGTAGATCATGAAAGAAAAAAATAGAGACAATGTTAGTAGCCCTAATGTATGGCATAAACAGACTACACAATATTACAAAAAAATGCACAAACTATAGAAGAGTAAATAGATAAATGGGAACTGCCAAAAATCAAACATGCTCATCCAAAGACTTTGCCAAGAGAGTGAAAATACTACCTACAGACTGAGAAAAAAGATTTGGTAACCACAAATCTCAGCAGCATCTAGTCTCCATAATCTACAAAGTATTTCAAAACCTCAACAACAACAACAAAAAACAACAAATAATAACACAATTTAAAAAATGAGCAAAGGATATGAACAGGGACTTCACCAATGAAGACACACAAGCAGCTAACAGATACATGAGAAAATGCTCATGGTCATTAACTATTAGAGAAATCCAAATCAAAACTATGATGAGATACCATCTTATCCCAACAAGGTTGGCACTACTTCAAAAAACATGAAACAAGTATTGGAGAGGTTGTGAAGAGGCTGGAACACTTCTACACTGATGATGGGAATGTAATCTGTGCAATCATTTTGGAATTCGATTTGGAGCTTTCTTAAAAGCTAGAGATAGAAATACCATGTGATCTAGCAATCCTACTGGTTGGAATATATCCTAAAGAAATAAGAGCTATCACAAAAGCAGATACATGCACATGAATGTTTATTGCTTAACTGCCCACAATAGTAAAAAGATGTAATCAACATAGATGCCCACCAAGAGATGAGTGGATAAATAAGCTACAGTATATTCACATGATGGAGTACTATGCAATGATATAAAACAATGAAGATCTTGGGAGACAACTGACAACATGGAGTTATCTGGAGGACATTCTGTTAGTGAAATTGGCCAGTCCAAAAAGGACACATATTGTATGAAACTACTATCCTAAGGACTCAATAAAAGGTCTAAGCATAGAAGAAAATAATCTTTGCTGTTTACTAGGGAGGGGAGGGAAAGAGACAGGTAGACACAGATTAGATAGTAGATAGGAACTGGGTTAAGTGAAGGAAATGACAGAATGCAGTACAGGGAGATTAACACTGCTGGGCTATGCCAAGAGCTAAGAGGTTTTCTAAATAAAACTGAACATTTCAAAGCTCAGAGTAGCAGCGGCAGAGATCTGGGGACAACACTTTCAAGGGGTATCTAGGTCAAGTGGAATAAGAACTTTTTTCTTCTTAAGAAAATGTTCTAGAGTGGGGCCAAGTTGAAGATGGTGGCCTAGACACATATCCCCTTAATTCCCTCTGAGAACTAAGTCCCGGAATGATAATTGAATGGAGTGGCATGGACATCCTGGAAGACCTAGGATCTGGCATAGGGTTATCAGATTGAAGTAGGCACCAATAAGGGGGAAATTACCACTGTCAAAGATGAAGCAGTGACTTGCTGAGTACTGCTTATGCTGTCACATCATTTGGGAGGACTGCAGGTACTGACACCTACTTTGTTATGTGAGATATGGGAACTAAGCACGAGCTGGCTAACACACTGAATTGCAGTGCTTAAGAAAACATCATGCAGTGCAAAACAGAGACTGTGCTTTGGATAGTCACATTTTGAGAGGCCAGCTGCTGACTGAGGGCACAACTATCCCTCTACTCTCTCTTTTTTGAGCTGTTCCATAGATTCTGCTGTCTCGTGACTGGAAGGGAAGCTTAGAAGGGACATCATTTTGGTCATCTTGACGGCAGAGTCAGCCATCTGTGGATCTTAGCTGGGTTTACTTTTCATGCTGAACAGCAGTCCCTGTCTGGATACTTCTTCTCCTGCAGAAAAGCTGTGTTTAGGATGGTGGTGATTAGAGTTACAGTGGGCCCTAGCAGAGGATGGCAGCAAGGCCCTAATTCCCCCTTCTTTGAACCACATCATAGTGTCTGGGGACAGCCTATGAGGTGTTTTCATTGTCAGCTAGAAGGCAGGGCCTGCCACACCTGACGGCCTGACTGATTTTAACAGCTGATGGACAGCTCCCTTCTCAGCAGTAAAGTACCTTTTTAAAACAAGACCACTTGGAGAACTGATTGCTAAGTGGGACAGCAGCATCTCGACCACCCTTCACCAAGCCACATCATAGCTTCCACTGACACCTGCCAGTTACTCCATAGGTAGGGTGCTATCTTTGCCAGCCAGGAGACAGAACCTGCCACTCCTGAGAACCCAGAAGCCTTCAGTGAATACTGCACAGTACCCCTCTCAGCAAATAAGCAGTTTTTAAACTAAACACATCTACAAAGTATGTTGTTTCCAGGCAGCCAAGTCGGGGGCATCCTTCTATCCTCCATCCCGTGGTCTATGAGGTGTTTTCATAGGTTTGACTGTCATAACGACAGAGATTTGCCACAAGTAACTTTCCACCTTTAGCAACCAGGAGGTGGGGCCTGCCATCTCAGAGAGTCCACCTGTGGCCAGTCACACAGGGTGGTTGGTGACCAAATCTAGTAGTACTCTTACTCCCCTCTTTAAACTTTGCCTCAGCTCCTTTTGAGGTAATATGAGAAAAACCAAAGAGCTATTATATGGTGCAAAGACAACAGTCAATAGCTAACCATTTAAAGAAGCAATCCACCATGGCTCCAGAAAACTCCCAAAATAAAGAAACAAAAAACTTCCCCAGATCAATAAGTCTTTATGGAACTATTGGAGGTCAAGTACAAGAAAACTATGTAAGGAGCCCTCCTAGAGATTAAACAAAATGAACAGAACAAAATAAAAAATTAAGTAAGCTATTCAAACTGATGGAACAACAAAGATCTGCAATTCAGCAGATCAATAATAAAATGACAGAATTAGACAATTCAATCCAAAGCCATAAAAGCAGAATTGAGGAAACAGAAGCCAGAGTGAGGGAGGTTGAGTATAGAACAACTTGCACTAGCATTTATGAGGAGAAATCAGATAAAAGAAATAAGAAAAATCAAGAAGCATTAGGAAACGTGTGGGAATCTATTAAAGATGAATAATCTGCAAATAGTCGAAGTTCCTGAACAAAGAGGGACAGCTGAAAATATAGTGTGTTGTTGTAGAGTTACTCACAGAAAACTTCCAGGAAACTACAACAGAAGAGAATATAGATATCCAAGATGATTATCGAATACCACAAAAAACTAGACAGCAAAAGAAAGACATCAAGACATATTATAATTAAGCTTAATAAAATGAAACATAAAAAGAGGTTCTCAAAGGCAGTGAAGCTTAAAGCAAAGCTACTGTACAAAGGGAAGCTCTGTAGGCTTTTGTCTGACATCTTGACGGAAACGATGTTGGCAAGAAGGTAATAGGATGACACATTCAAAGCTTTGAAGGAGAAAAACTTCCAACCAAGAGTTATGTTCCTGCAAAATTGTCTCCCAAATATGAAAGTAAAATTAAGACATTCGCACATAAAGAGAAGCTTAGAGTTTTTGTAAAAACCAACCCAAAGCTAGAAGAAATACTGAAAGAAACTCTTTGTTTACAGAAACAAAAACATCAAGTGCATACTTAAGGTGGCAATGCAGAACACAGCATCCAGAATCTTATTCAGTTAGGGAAGTCACAAAAGTCAATCAAAGTTAAAATATTAAAAAAGAGAACCAATAACTCAACACAAAATATAGGACATCATTACACTAAAAAAAAGAGATATATTACACTACGTATAAACCTTTCAGATGGAGAGGAAATTAAAAAGATATGCAAAAGTTACAGTCTGGTATAAACTTAGAATATTAAGAAGGATCATGGTTGTTGCTAGGTGCCGTCAATCAGTTCCGACTCATAGAAACCTTATGAACCACAGAACGAAACACTGCCTGGTCTTGTGCCATGTCCACAATTGTTTTTATGCTTAAATTATGAGAGTAGCCACAAAGTAAAATAACAATGCAACATATCAAAACAAGAAACATAATTGAGGAGTCCCAACAAATATAAATCTAACACTGGAAAAGATCAAAAGTCAATCCATAAAGGAAAATGACCCAGAATAGAACATAAAGAGCAACACAGAAAACATGAACAACAGCAGAAAAACACATACCTATCAACAATTACCCTGAATGTAAATAGACTGAACACCCCAATATAGAGACAGAGAAGGACAGTCTGTACCAAAGACACGATCCTTCTATATGTTGCTTGTAAGAAATGCACCTTAAGCTCAAATATATGAACAAACTGAAAATCAAAGGATAGAAAAATATATACCAAGCTAAAAGCATACAAAGAGCAAGAGTGGTAATAATAACCTCAGACGAAACAGATTTTAATGTAAAATCCACCATCATGGACAAAGATAATCACTGCTTATTGCTGAAAGTTTTAATACATAAGAAGGACACAACAATATTAAATATTTATTCTCCCAATACCAGAACTTCTAAATACATTGAAAGAATACTGACAAAATCGAAAAATGAGAGAGATCACTCTACAAAACTAGTGGGAGACTTCAATACTCCACTTTCAGTAATAGGCTGATCATCCAGTAAAAAGCTCAATTAAGATACAGAAGATTTTATTGTGACAATTAACCAACTAGACCTCATTGACATATACAGAAATTTTACCGATCAACAGTAAGTACACCTTCTCCAATGTACATGGAACATTTTCCAGAATAGATGATGTGTTAGGATATAAAGAAAGTCTCAGCAAAATGAAAATCATTGAATTATTGCAAAGCATCTTCTTGGACCATGAAGCCATAAAAGTTGAAATCAATAACAGAAAAACACAAGTAGAAATTTGAACTCATGGAAACTTAACAACACCTTGCTCAAAAAATCCATAGGTTAAAGAAGAAGTCAAGGATGAAGTAAATTTAAGGACTCAAATTAAAATGAAAACACATCCTACTAGAACCTATGGGATACAGCTAAAGAGGTGCTCAGAGGCCAATTTCTCTCTATACATGCACACACCCTGAATGAAGGCCCCAAACCAAAGACCTAACCTTACAGCTTGAATAAGTAGAAAGAGAGCAACAAAGGATACCCTTAGACACCAGAAGAAAACTGACAATAAAGGTTAGAGAAGAACTAAATGAATTAGAGAACAGAAAGATAGTTCAAAAAATTAGCAAAATCAAACCAACAAAATGGATAAAGCATTGACTAAACTTAAAAAAGAAAAACGGGAGAAGAAACAAATAACCTGAATTAGAAATGAGATGGGAGATGTCACAACAGACCCAAATGAAATCAAAAGTATCATAACAGATTACAAAAGATTGTAACAGATTTGAAAACCTAAAGGAAATAGACAAATTTCCAGATTCATATCATCTTCCAAAATTATCAGAAGGAGGAGTAGAACACTTAATAAATCCATCGCAAAGGAAGAAATTGAAAAGTCACCAAAAAACTACCAACCAAAAAATGTCCTGGCCCAGATGGCTTCCCTAGAGAATTCTACCAAACTTTTAGAGAGGACTTAACTCCAATACTACTGAAGCTATTTCATAGCATAGAAAGGAATGGAATATTCTCAAATTCATTCTATGAAGTCAGCATAACCCTGATGCCAAAGCTGGGGAAAGATCCAATGAAAAAAATAGAACTACAGATCAATATCACTCATGAACCTATGTGCAACAACCTTCAACAAAATCATAGCAATAGACTTCAACAACATATTAAAAAAATAGTTCATCATAACCAAGTTGGATTCATACCATGCATGCAAGACTTGTTCAGCATCAGAAAAACAATTGATGTGATCAACTACCTCAATAACATAAAAGATAAGAATCACCTGAGTTTGTCAATCGATGCAGAAAAGACATTTGACAAAGTCCAACACACATTTATGCTGAAAACTCAACAAAACAGGAATAGAGGAAAATTTCCGTGATGTAATAAGGGGCATCTGCACAAAGCCAACTGCTTGCATCATCTTGAATGGAGAGAGACTGAAAGAATTCCCCTTGAGAATGGGAACTAGACAAGTATGCTCACTCTCCCCACTTCTATTCAGCATTGTACTAGAAGTTGTAGCCAGTGCAATTAGACGAGACAAAGAAATAAAAGGCTTCTGAATCGGCAAAGAAGTAAAAATCTCCCTGTTTGCAGATGATATGATGGTATGTGTAAAGAATCCTGAATAATTCATAAGTAAACTACTCAGACTACCAGAAGAGTTCAGTAAAGTATTAGGATATAAGATAGACATAAGTAAATCAGTAAGACTCCTTTACACTAACAAAGAGAGCATCAAAGAAGAAATCACCAAATCAATACCATTCACTATAGCCACCGAGAAGATAAAATACCTAGGAATAAATCTAACTAGTCAAACAAGAAATCTATACAGAGAAAATTACAAGACCTTACTACAAGAAACCAAAAGAGACTTACATGAATAGAGAAACCACCCTGTTCATGCGTAGGAACACTTAACATTATGAAAATGTCTATTTTACCCAAAGCATTCAATGTATGCAGTGCAATTCCAATACAAATGCCAGTGTCCTTTTTAAAACAGATGGATAAACCAATCACCGACATTATCTGGAAAGGGAAGAAGCCCTGGAAACACAACTGAAGAAGAGGAACACAGAGGGAGGAAGGGAGAGGGTTGGTCATAGATTAGAGATAGTTGAGAAATTTAGTTAGGTGAAAGCAGTGACAGCATACAGTAGAAAGTAGATCAGTTTAACTGAACTTCACAAACTGAAAACTCTTCTAATCTCAACCCAATACTGCAGGGATAGAATAGCAGGGGTGGGGTCTGAGGTCCTTTGTTTCAGGGAACATCTAGGCCATTTGGCACAAGTAACCTCTTGCTAAGAGAGTCTTCTGTACCCCATATTGGTGAGTGGCATCTGGGGTCTTAAAAGCTAGCAAGCTACCATCTTAGCATCAACTGGTCCAAATCCATTTGCAGCAGAGGAGAACAAAGGACTTCCAAATCAGGGAGAAAATAAGAGCCCAACAGAGAAAAGAGGCCATGCAATCCAGAGACTACATCAACATGAGACCAGAAAAACTAGGTGATCCCCAGCCGCCATCAATGACTGCCTTGACAGGGAGCATAATGTAGACTCCATGACATAGTAGAAGAAAACTGGGCATGCAGATCTAGAATTCTATTAAAAGATGAACCTTAATGACCCACCACTCCGGAGGGTCCCGCAAGAACAAGGCCCCTGTAGTCACTATTAGCCCAGACTGAACCCGTTACCAGAGACAATTCTTCAGCCAAAAATTGGATGGAATTGTAAGACATGAGGCTGTGAGAGTAGCTTGTTCTTTAGAAATAGGATGGAAGAGTGGAGAAGAGGGGAAAGGAATTGTTTGAATGAATATGGGAAGTACAAGTTGGAATGGAGGACTGTGCTGTCACAGGGTTGGGAGAGCAGCCAGTGTTGCTTAGAGGTGTGTATACAGGGTTTCATGTGAGAAATTGATTTGGATTGTAAATTTGCACTTAATCACAAAAATATTTTTTAAAATTAAAAAGAAAGATTGAAGAGATAATTAAAAAAGGAAAGAAAAACTCCTAACCAAAACAAAAGGCCTGTAGAATTCTCCCAGACTGTCTAGATCTAACAATACTATTGAAGCTGTTTCAGAGCATAGAAAAGGAAGAAACACTCTCAAACTCATTCTGTGATGCCAGTATAAACCTGATTTGAAAGCCAAAGGCACTACAAAAAAGAAAACTGCAGACCATTGATCCTTTATAGGTACAAACTTTTCATCAAAATTCTAGACAGAATTTAGTACTATTTTTACAGAAATAATGCATCATGACCAAGTGGGATTCACACTGAGATATGTAGGAACTGTTCAACATTGGAAAATACAAATCAATGTGATCTACCACACAAAGAAAACAAATGAAAAAAAACACATGATCATATAATAGGATGCGGAAAAGGCATTTGACAAACTCCAGCACCCATTCTTGATAAAAACTCCACAAAATAGGAACAGTAGGGAAAAGCTTTTTCATAATAAACATTTGTACAAAATCAACAACCAATGTGATTCTAAATGGAGAGAGACTAAAAGCTCAGCTTGAGAAATCAGACACGGAGATCCTTTCTCCACTCTTATTTAACTTCATGCTGAAAGTTGTAGTCAGCAAATAAGCAAGACAAAAAGACATAAAGGGCATCCAAGTTGGTAAAAAACAGGCAAAATTATCACTATTTGCTGATATGATCTCATACATAGAAAACTCCAAAGAATCCAAAAGAAACCTACGTTTACTAATTGATCATTTCTACAAACTAGCAGGTTATAAGATTAATATGGAAAAATCAGTGAGATTCCTCTACACCAACAAAGAGAATCTTGAAAAGTTTCAACAGTCCCCAAGAAGATGAAATGCTTAAGAATAAATCTAACCAGGAACATGAAAAAACCTACACAAGGAAAACTACAAAACACTTCCTGAAGAAACCAAAAAAGATGTACATAAGTGGAAAAAGTATGCTTATGAGGAGGAAGAATCAACACTGTGAAAATACTGGTATTAGCCAAAGCAATCTACAAATACAAAGCAATCCTGATCAAAATTCCAGCAGCATTCTTACATGAACAAATCGCCAACTTTAGATGGAAAACGGAAGAGGCCCCAGATAAACAATGCATTACTGAAGAAGAAAAACAAAATGGGAGGCTTCACATTACTTGATTTTAGAAACAGTACACAGGTATGATAGTCAAAATAGGCTGGTATTGGTAAAGCAGACACATAGACTAATGGAACAGTTACGGAGCCAGACTTAAATTCATCCAGCTATGAGCAGTTGATATTTGACAAAGGGCCGAAGTTCATTAAATGGGGAAAAGAGATTCTCTTTAACTAATGGTGCTAGAAAATCTAGACATCCATCTGTAGGGAAAAAAAAATGAAACAAGATCTATTTCTCACATTCTTTATAAGAACTAACTCAAAATGGATCAAAGACCTGAATATAAAATTTGAAATAATAAGGATCATGGAAGAAAAACAGGGACAACACTAGGAGACCTAATACATGGCATAAATAGTGTACAAATCATACTTGACAATGTACAAATACCAGAAGAGAAACTAGGTAACTGAGTGCTCCTAAAAAATTAAACACTGATGCTCATTAAAAAACTTCATCAAAACAGTAAAGAGAAACCTTACAGACTTGGAAAAATATTTCATCTCCAATACACACAATAAGGGTATAATCTCTTAAATCTACAAAATTCTCCAATGCCTCAATAACAAAAAGACAAAAAAATCCAATTAAAAAAATGAGCAAAAGGTAATAAATGGTGAAGGATATTAACTTCACCAACAAAGACATCTAGGCATCTGTGTTATAGTGGTTAAGTGCTACGTCTGCTAATCAAAAGGTCAACAGTCCTACAGCCATGATGGGGCACACAATGCTGAGTCCCTGTGGCAACATGAGAAAAAGAGGGGTGCAGCTCAAGAACTATACTAAAAGACCACAGCCGATGGTCTGACAGTCTGGGGGATCTCCTGGGAGCATGGTTCCTATGCCTGCTGCTGTCCAGAAATCACTACTGAGGCGAACTCTTCAGATAAAAATGGACTGCAATAGGGGACACAATTTGACCATATAGTGTGTGTACTTTATGGTCCTGTGCATTTAAAGGATGCTGTGCTACTGGTCTCTTTCTAGATGGGAGAGAGGAAGGCAGAGAGGAGGGGACAGTTGGTTAAGAGGACATGATAAATATAGAATGAGAAGAAGGAGTGTGCTGTCACTGGGCAAGGAGAAGAGAAGGAGCTGTAGATAGGCCAGTATGCAAATTTAATTTGGATTGTATACTTACACTCAATCATAATAAAAAGAAACAAACAAAAAACAGGTCAACAGTCCAAAGCTATCAGACGTTCCTTGGAAATTCTATGCGGGTATTTCTGTTCTGTCCTGTAGGGTCACTATGAGTCAGAACTGACTCAGTGGCAGTGTTTTTTGTTGGTGTTGTTGTTACTGTTGTTGTTCTGTTTTTGACAACAGACACAAGAGGAAATGCTCTTGATCATTAACCATTAAAGAGATGCAAATCAACACTACAATCAGATACTGTTTCATCCACAAAATACTGACACTAAACAAAAAAAAGAGAGAGAGAGTAAAAAAAGAAAACAATAAATGATGGAGAAGTTGTAGGTAGATTAGAACTCTTATGCACTGCTTATTCGAATGCAAAAGGGTGCAATCACTTTGGAAAGTGATACGGCACATCCTTAAAAACCTGTTAATAGAAATACCATACAATCCAGCAATTCTATTTCTAGAAACATACCTTAGAGAAATAAGAGCTTTCACACAAATGGACATATGCACACGTATGCACTATTTACAACGGCAAAAAGATGAAAACAAGTTAAATGCTCATCAACACACGAATACTTAACAATTATGGTATACACATACAATGGGATTCTATGCAATCATAAAGAAGGACAAAGAATCTGCAAACCATCTCACACCACTGAAGAATCTGGAGGGGATTATGCTGAATGAAGAAAGTCAATCACAAAAGCATAAATGAGACCTCTATCTTTAAGAACTCAAGAAAACACATACACATTGTTTATGGAGGCTAGGGAGGCAAGAGGGAAAATCATCAACTTGGTATTAAAGAAGCATCAACTTTGTTAAAGGAAAGACAACACGTGATATAGGGGAAGCTAGCATAACTGAACCAAAGAAAGATCATGAAAGTTTCCTAGACACATCCAAACACTTTGAGGGACTGAATGGCTGTGGCTGGGTGATGGGAATCATAGTCTGAGGAAATATGTAGATCAATTGGCATAAGATAAGCCATAAAGAAAATATCTAGACCCCACTTTGATGAGTAGACTCTGGGGTCTTAGAAACGTAAAATCAGCCATTTAAGATACACCCACTGGTCCTATACTGTCCAGAGCAAAGGACAATAAAGACAATCAAAGAAAGACACAAGGAAAATATTAGCTCAAAGGACTTAAGTATCACATGAACCAGATACTTCACCAGCCTGAGCCCAGAAGAACTAGTATGGAAGAGAAATTGTCTTGAACTGCAAACTGTCAATTAAATCACAATAAAATTTAAAATGTATGTAAGAAGGATTTTAATTGAAATTACTCATATCTGTTTGTGATATATCTAGTGTAGTGCTTCACACATAGTGAACACCCAATAGGTATTTTTTTGGTGAATGAATAAATAAGTTTAATGCTTAAGATACATGAGATTTCAGAAAAATTTCATCTTCATGAAAATGGGTTTTGATTTGATTTAGTTTTGATTTAATATTCCTTACATGAATTATCAGTCACAATGTGTTTCCTTCTCACTGGCCTAGCCATTTATGAGAGTTAAATGGAGGTATAGTCACAGGTTACTAAACAGAGACAGAAATACAGTATGTGTTTAAAAGTCATGGCCATGTAATGTTCTAGAGATACAACTTTGTATTTTTTAAAGAATAAGATGAATATACACATGAAATGGATCAATTTTCATTTACAATTACTTTAATAAGAATTTGTACTAAAAATATTGAGCACTATGACCTGAGCATTGTAGTGATAACTTAAATATATCTTTTCATTTGATCCTCAACACCCCATGAAGCTAACTCAATTATTTCATCCACTTACAGGAGAGAGATGCCAACAAATTAACTTGTCCAAAATCATGCTCCTCTTAAAACTCATGGTTTTGGAATTTAAACCAAGGATGAAGTATTGGGAGAAATATGTATTTCATTTCTTTAAATGGAAAGCTGCATGGGAATTTTTGAAAAATACTAGTACCTATCTTTGCTGCTTTTAGGACCTGTGGACTTTAGCATATTTGCAGTAGACACAAATGCATTCTTTTTTTTTTTTTATGGAGGAGAAAATTTATTTTTCATCACATGTCTTTATATATGCTCTAGATTCCTATACCTGAGCATGGATCTTTTGCACACTTGTGTGTCTGTTAAGCATGGAGATGCTTCACAGTGGTTAAGTGCTGCACACTGAACGTAAGGGATGTTGCAGTTCTAATGAAAAGCAAGTGTCACTGTGTACCCAGCCTGGTGCCAAGCTTGGGCCTAGAGCTAAAGTAACAGCTTGGGAGAGCTTCCTTACTCCCTGGGGTCTTCATGGGAAGGAGGGCAGAGACAGGCAGCAGCCAGAGGTCAGTAGATTGTCAGCTGCAGGAGCTGGTATTGTGTGCACAACCAGCAGGGCCCTGGATATGGGCAGTCTCAGGATAGGCAGCAGTAAGCACACAGAGGTAGCAAGAGACATTATTACATAATATACTGATGCAGAATGTTCCCCAAAGAGATTGGGCTTGGCCAGCCTGGGTTGTGAGGTGGCAGAGACTGTGAGAAGCATAACAAGCCAGTCCTAGAAAAGAGACAAAACTGCTGGACAGAGACAAGCAATTGCCTCAAACGATAGCCCAGGTTTCTAAGATCTACCACATTCCAGCTTTGTGAACTCAAACAGCTACGTAGCAAGTATTCAAGTTTCTTCCCAGATTACATTTCCTGAAAGAGGCTGTTTCTAACCCTTCTGCCTGAAACAATGGCTCCAACCCCACGGCCCCACGCACTGGGCCCGACTCCCTCACTGCTGTCCCTTTCCCCTGCTTAGTTTCTCCAGGCTGTTTACTACTGCATGGCCTCATTGGTTTGCTTATCTGTTGTCTGGCGCACTCAAAGGTAGTCTTCATGAGAACGAAACTGTCTTGTTCTCTGTATCTTTCCTCTTTTTGTAAGTTTTGGCTTGAATTCCAGTTTTTTTAATTTATTTATTTTTATTTAATATGACTGAGTGAAATGTACATTCTCATATAAATTTACATGTCCACCTATATGCAGTTTCCACTGCTCTCCCTGTCCGGTGACTGCACACTATTCCTCTCTGCTCCATACATGTCTCATCCTCCCAACAGACTCCTTTCCCCTCCTCTCCACCCACTCTCCTTCTTCCAGCCAGAGGTCAGCAGGATGATATCCTACAGATACACAGAACCATAAAGTGCATCCAGTATATGGTCACTCTATATCGCCGAGTCCAATCTATTCGTGTCCGAAGAGTGGACCTTCATTATGATTTATGGGCAAGGGCAGCATCAGGGCCAGAGGCCATGCTCCCAGGGGAACCCCAAAACTGCTGGACCATCAGTTGAGGTCTTTTAGTGGAGATGTCAGGATGCACCCCTTTTTATTTTTGTGTTGTCAGTGACACTCAACTCCATCGCGGCTGTCACTGGTGGTGGCTGGGCACCATCCGGTTCTTCTGCACCCAAGTCGATGCAGGCACCCACTCCTGTGGGTCTTTCTATCTTCTGGGTTGTCTTTACCCCATGTCATTTCAGTCCTCGGTGAGCATCCGTTCCTGCTGAGTTGGGACCATTTGCTGTGCCCTCAAATGGCAGCTTGGCAGCTTTTAAGATCCCAGATGCCACTCACCAATGTGGGGTGCAGAGAGCCCTCTTAGCAAAACTCTAGTTGTGCCACTTGGCCTCAATTTTGTCTAAGAGCATGGTCCCCTGCCCCCTGCATCCTGCCCCAGCTACTCTGTCCTTGCAATATTGGGTTAAGATGGAAGGAGTATTCAAGTTATGCTGAAGTCTTGTTCTTGTTTCTAATGTGTCCTATCACCGATTTCACCCAACCAGATTTCTAGCAACTATCTACTCTAAACCCTCCCCCCTTTACCCTCCGTCCCTCCCCTCCCTAGCAGCTGTCAAAGAATCTTTTCTTCTACACACAAGTCTGGTTTTGAGGTCTTATCGTAGAAGTCTCATACAATATTTGTCCTTTTGTTGCTGACTACTTTCACAAAAAGATGGAATCAACCCAGACGCCCAACAACAGAAGAATGGATAGGTAAACTATGGTATATATACTCAATGGAGCACTACGCAATGATAAAGAATGATGATTCCAGGAAACATCTCATAACCTGGTTTCAAATGGAAGACAAATGCATTCTTGAATTGAACTTTTAATTGCACAAATAAATATTGTATTAAGTTTCTACAATCTTCCTCTCAAGACTGTCATATAAAGACAGAATTTCATGTTCTGAATAAGGCATTCAAAAACAGCAGGATATTTGGTTGTTTATCCCTTTTTCATAAGTTATCAATTCATTTACTATGGATTCAGTGTATGTCTTCAACTTTCCTTCTTATTCATTGTTGGCAACAGAGAAAGATGAAAAATTAAAAATTAGACCGCACCAGAGATAAGGGAATAGTTTCTGAATACAAATAACCACCCTCATTCCATTAAGTCAGACTGTACTCGTAAGTCCTATAGAATATGGTAAACTTTCTCACAGGGCTTCTATGGCTGTAATCCTTATGGAAGCAGATCACCATCTTTCTTCTGAGGAGCAACCGGTGGAGTCAAATCAAAGATGCTTTGGTTAGCATCCAAGCATGTAACTACTGCACCATTAGGGCATGTTCTCTATACACACATACTTCCCCTCCTCCAATATATTAGTTGAGTTTATGAATTCTAATTCCTTATTAGTAGGTAATTAGAGTTGCACAATAAAAACTTAATAAGCAGCACTATCCAGTTCAAATGATTCAAAATTTAATGGCTTCCATTTATGTGCAGTAAAACTCAATTGTTTGGGTTTTCTCTCACAATCTAATGGCAAGTTTAGCATGCTAATGAAGCAAATAAATTCACAAACCACATATTGAATACAAAAGTGATATTAGAAGTTTTATTTAAATTCAGAGGTGTGTGATGGTATAAAATGCAATCACAGAAAATAGAAAAAATGAACAATCCTTTCATGCGTTATAAACAAAAGATACGTAAAGACAATCCAATGAAGGCAAATGATCACATTTTTGTTACTAAAGAGATTGTATCTTAATGGTATACTTTTTGTTCACAGTTAACAGGTAGAAATAAATTTTAAAATATAAAGAAAGTCATTAGGTTTGTGCAATTCTGGTATGAAGTAAGTATTATTAACAAATGATCAAAACAGCACATTTAAAATGATTGAAAACATATTATGTTTTGTCTGTTTCCAGACAGAGCTGAGTCTGGACTTTAAGTCCTATGAGAAATGTAACTAGATAAGAGTGTGTATTACTTTAGCTGGGTCTTGATTCTTGGTATTGTTTGATGTTCCTTTATGTCACAAACCCTGCCTCTATGATGTTAATGAGGGCGGATGGGCAAGAATTGTACTGGTGGAGCAGGACTCAGTGTGGGGGATTGGGACAGCCTACTGAGAGATAAAGAAAAGGGAGTCAAGCAGAGAGTCGGCCAACTCACACTATCAGGAAAGCAGTGCAGGGACCAGAACATGCCCTTTGGAAAGGACTTGGGGTCCGTATGCCTCAAAAGCTCCCAGACCAGGGTAAGACTGATGATGACAAGGACCTTTCTCCACAGCAACAGAGAAAGAGTTCTCTTGGAGCTGACACCTTGAATTTGGACTTTTAGCCCATTGGACTGTGACACAATAAAATCTCACTTTTTAAAACCATCCACCTGTGGCATTTCTTTTAAAGCAGCACTAGATAACTAAGACAGACAGCCAGGCTGTGAAGAGATTCAGTGTCTCTGGAAACCAGAAGAGCTACTTGGATGAAAAAGATTTGAGGTGACTGTTTCTCTTGATTCCTTCACCAAAGTCAGGTAAGATGACCTAATTTGATTGGCTTTTCTTTTCAGGTTTGTTAATTAAGCTTATGTGTCCACTAGGATTTCTTAGTCCTCATAATATACCAAAAATATATTTTAACATGGTAGTGGTACCACCTTATTACCATTAAAGGTCATAATAACTTGCATTCCAAAGTCCTTCCAGTCTAGAGGTCACCCATGGCACAACCTGAGAAGCAAATATTGCCTGGTTCCACCTCTACCTCCAGAAAAATCATCCCTCAACACTCTCAGCAATCCTTTTTATTCTTTTTAAGTTTCTTCTATATACTGAATCTGGAAGCAACCACTCTCTGTGGTATTGGGTATCCAGTTCCTCTACACACCTTTCTCCACTGTCCTCTACGGTGTGGCATACCAATCTGTTTGCCCCGGGTTTCCATGATATTTTAACTGCTATGATATATTATTGGCTGCATCAGATATACCTTAGATGGGGCTATAATATTTGAAACATGCTAGCTGCAAGCTCTTTTACTCCAGAGGATAAAATTTCTACTTCTTCAGTTTGTATAATCTGCTTTTCACCCTGAATATGAACTTGGACCTCCTCTGTTCTTCATAGCTGATCAAATTTGTTTTGCCCTCATTTGCCTTTCTGCAATGTCTGGATATAATTTTCAGTTCTTGAAAGTTTTGTCACTGATGCTATTGATTCACACACTGCCTCTGCCTCTCTATTCTAGCCATACCACGTAGGCAATCACTGACCCCAGTGTCCATGTTACACAGGAAATAATGTTTCTCAAATCTCAATCTTCTCAAGCTAACTTTCATCCTGTCATCTTTCATCAATGCTAAATTAAAAAAATACATATATCAATCTTATTTAATCTATTTTCTTTCTATTGCTAGTCTCTATTAATTTATTGTAATCCCAATTTAGTACCTCTCACCATATAAATCTAAAGAAATTTATTTTCCTGCCATTCAAAACTATCTCTTCTCCTTTATCCATCATTACCGAAAACCACCTCACAAAATTATACAATCTGATGCAGCCCACTTAACTCAGTAACTCCAACTCCAAAATCTTGAATCTCAGATCTTTGGAGAGTGAATCACAAGACTCTTTCAAGTTTTAAAACCACTGTTTACACTCTCTAAAACATAGGGAGGCCTCAGTGCCCTCCTTACTTCCATGCTCTTTCATCTCTCTTTCTTTGGTATGTGGCCATCTGTTTTTAGTATCAAAACTTCTGAGCAACACTAGCCATCAGGTCCTCACACAGCAGAGTTTAAAGAACAAAGGGAAAGGGATATCAGGGCATCAGAGACAGCGTTTCTGAAGACCAATTTTAGTCCCAAAGTAGTCACATACTGTTTTCCACATCAGTTGGGAGCATGGGGACTTTATGATGATGTTTGTTTGAATGAATCATTATTCATTCACTGATTCTTGGCACACTACCACACGAACAAAACAGAAATTACATTAATAAGGAATCTGAGTCAGAGTAAGAGGTAATTGGAGCCCTGCTGGCTCAGTGATTAAGAACTTGTTTGGTAACCTAAAAGTAAACAATTCAAACCCACCAACCCCTTCTTCTAAATCTTGTACAGTAGTTCCACTCTATCTTGCAGGCTCACTATGAGTTTGAATCAACTCAGTGACAATGGAAAGAACTTAACAAGTTCTTAAAGGGTTTGGGTTTGGGTTTGGTTTACCACCTGATTTGAACTCAGAATTATTGAATAAAATCCAAACAAAACCCATTACTGTTGAGTCAATTCTGACACACTGTCACTCTATAGGACAGAATAGAACTGTCCTATAGGTTTTCCCAGGAGCAATAGATGAATTCGAAGTATTGACCTTCTACTACTCCATCAGGGTTGTTGAGTAGGCAGTGAAAAATATCTGCTAAAGTATGACTTCAAGATATATTCTTATGACTTCCTAATATGACCATGTATATATTTTAAAAATTGGTTTAACAACACTAAAAAATGTTCAATGTTATTATTACATTCTAGATACGCTTTCTGATTCTGCCTGATAACCTCTATAATACATGCAAAGGGAACATTGAAAACTAAGTTAAAATTGTCTACATACCTCAGCCTAGTTATTCTCCCATAATTCCAACACAGATAGATGAATACCTAAGAGATAATAGCTGCTAAATATCGAGCAAGAATTGAGTAAATAAAGTAATAATTTACTACAAACTAAAAGTAATATTTATTAATATTTATTGGATGTTTGCTTATTATGTGTGGATAATTTTGTCTAACATATTTTTATGAATTCTGTCATTTGATTGGGAAACCTTGGTGGTGTAGTGGCTAAGTGCTACGGCTGCTAACTGGAAGGTGGCTGTTCAAATTCAGCAGGCACTCTTTGGAAACTCTATGGCGTAGTTCTTACTCTGTCTATATGGTCACCATCAGTCAGAACTGACATAAGCGGGTTTGGTTTACCATCTGATTTGAACTTGGAATATAAATGGAATATTTCTTTTGTACATAAGGAAACTTAACTGCAATGACAGTCTGGCTGAGGTTGACCATCTAGCAGATGGTAGCTGTATGTTCAAAATCAAACCCTAGCCTAAAATTAGAGTCATACTTATAGTATTTTATATATAGTACTGTATTCCACTCTCACAGCAATCATAATGTATTACCACATATTAAAGATCATGAAATAGTGCATCAGAAATTTTAAGTAACTTAAGCAATATCACAGTTGTTTGCAGGCAGGGCTGTGATTCGGTGCACCTGATACTGAAGCTTGGCCTTTAATTCATCATTTAATAGGCAGCTAAAATATCACTTCCTCTATGAAGCATTCCTTGATTTCCCAATTAATAGGCATCTCTTCTCTCCAGTACCACTGCCTTCAGCAAGGCATGTTGTTGCTGTTGTTAGGTGCCATCAGGTCAGGTCCAACTCACAGCAACGCTATGTACAAAAGTGAGACACTCCCAGTCATGCACCATTCTCACAATCATTGTTTTGCTTGGGCTCATTTTGCAGCCACTATGTCAATCCATCTTGTTAAAGGTCTTCCTCTTTATTGCTAACCCTCCACTTTACCAAACATGATATCCTTTTCCCGGGACTGGTCCCTCCTAATAACATGTTCAAAGTACATGAGAGGAAGTCTTGGCATCATCACTTCTACGGAGTATTCTGACTGTACTTCCAAGCAGATTTGTTCATCCTTCTGGCAGTTCATAGTCTTTTCAAGACTCTTTGCCAAAACCATAATTCAAAGGCATCAATTATTCATCTGTCTTAATTATTCACTGCTATGCGTTTACAGTCTTCAGCAGGGATTGCACCTCAACATCAAGAAAACAAAAATTCTCGTAACTTGACCAGTAAGCAACTTCATGATAAATGTAGGGAAAGTTGAGGTTTTTGATTTTACTTGGTCCACAATCAATCAATGCCATAGAAACAGCAGTCAAGAAATCAAAAAACACATTGCATTGGGAAAATCTTCTGCCAAGGACCTCTTTCAAGTATTGAAAAGATTTCACCTTGAAGACGAAAGCACACCTGACCCAAGCCGTGGTATTTTCAGTCGCATCATATGCATGAGAAAGCTGGATAATGAACAAAGAAGACAGAGGAAGAATTGATGTTTTTGAAGTGTAGTGTTGAAGATGACTGTGAAATGTACCATGGACCGTCAAAAAAAAAAAAAAAAAAAAAACAAATCTGTTCTGGAAGAAGTACAACCAGAGTGTTCTTTGGAAGTAAGGATGACAAGACTGCATCTTACATACTTTGGATATGTTGTCAGGAAGGACCAGTCCGTGGAGAAGGCCATCTTGTTTAGTAGAGTGGAGTGTAAGCGAAACTGATGAAGACTCTCAGTGAGATGGGTTGACACAGTGACCACAACAGTAGGATTAAGTATAGAAACAACTGTGGACATGACACAAGACCGGGCAGTGTTTCGTTCTGTTGTTCATAGAGTGGCTATGAGTTGGAGCCACCTCAGTGGCACCTAACAGCAATAGCTTTCACAGGTATATGAAGCTATTGAAAATACCATGGCTCAGGTCAAGCATTCCTTGTTCTTCAAAGTGACATCTAGGCTTTTTAACACTTTGAAGTGTTGCAGTCTGTATCTAATGCATATAGATGTTCTGGCAAAGCTCACATTGTCAGTCCTGCACTCATCTTGTCATCCTCTGATATCTAGTTCTCGGGAAATGAGAAACCTTCAGCCTGCTGCCTGACTTGAATGTTTTGGATTTGTCAGCCGCCACAACCTGGGATCTTGTTGTCCGCTGCCTGACCCACAAATTGTGGGTTCCGTAGCCTCTGCAACCACATGAGTCAGGAGAAGCCTCCAGCCTGAGGGCTGATCCATGGATTTGGGACTTGCCAACCTCCACAGTTGTGTGAGCCACTTCTTTGAAATAAATCTCTCTCTCTGCTTAAATATATGTTTCACTGGTTGTGCTTCTCTACAGAAACCAACTTAAGATACTTTTCTTTTAGACTAGACCTTAGCTCTCTGTTAGCAGCTGTGCATCTATTGCCAATCTTTAAGTCAGCAGGCAAGCTTTTTACCATTTTGCCACCAAGGCTCCTCAGTACTTACTACAGAGAGTGAACTCAATAGTAGAGTATTCAGCGCAATAACTGACCTAATAAATTTTAAAAAGTTATATTTTACGTACTTTATTATTTAGAAAGTTGTATTACTGTATCTTTACAATTACTAAAGATACATATTTGTGTGAGTACAATGTAACACACACTCATAAATGAAGAAAAATACCAATGTCTATTTGAAAGGGAATCCACAGTGGCAAATTGGTTAACAGCCTAGGCTGCTAAACAAAAGGCTGGCAGTTCTAATACATTAGCCTCTACTTGGAAACTCTACAGGACAGCTGTACTCTGGCCTGTAGCATTGCTGTGAGTCATACTGGACTTCACAGTAAAAGGTTTGTGTCTTTTTTCTTTAAAGGAAAAAGGAAATAAAGATGTTGAAACAAAATAACCTTATTTAGTTAATGAATTTTAAATAAAAAGCATTGATGTATTGTGAGACTGATTTAGAAGATGAAAAAACAGTATTTAGAATTTCACATATTTTTTTTTTTTAATGAAGGTTTGGATCCATTATCAGGATTTAATATCACATTTAAAGTGATTATTAATTTACTGAAATTAAAAATGTGTATACTAATTCACATAGAGCTTTGGAGATATACTGGTTAAGAGACTGGCTGCCAACCAAAATGTCAACATGTTAAAACCACTCCTTGAGACAGTATGGGGCAGTTCTACTATGTCCTATGGGGTGCCTATGACTCAGAACTGACTTGAGGGTAACAGTTTTATTTTTTTAGGTTTTAGTTTCTTTTCTTCTTTTTTTTAATACTAATTCACCAGTCCTCTGCAAAACATGATTTTCAAAAATACGCAATTAGATCTTGAAAGCTTTCAGAAGCAACCTGACAGCTTTCAACTATGACAATATCATTAGATAAGTAATTATTTTATACTATAATTTGTAAGATGATATTTTATGAAAATAAGATAACAAATGCTCAAGCAGAGAAACTACCAATCAGCTGGAAAAATTTAGATTCTAGTTATAAGCCCTTTAAAAAAGAAATATCATGGAAATCTATTATGTAATCCCATCCTTAACAATATTTTTTCTACACTCTTCTATGTAATACTCAAACTTTAGAAATAATCTCAAGCAAAGAGAACAAATTTCATAAAGAATTTTTATTAATAATTTTCTCCATCACTGTCTAGCACAAATGGAAGGATACAAAGTCCCTTGGGAGTGATTTGATATGTAAACATGACAGTTTTTTTATTGTTTTTTATTTTTTTTTGCTTTATTTATCAAAGCTTCACACTACATAATAATCTATAACCAGATGATTAAAAGTAAAACTAAAAAGCTGTTCCATTCACACATTGTTTCTGTTCTTCGCTGTTGAGTCATTTTCAATAGAGACTGCATAGTGAGAGCCACACTGCTTTCCAGTACCTTAAGTTTAGACATGGCTTTTACTCACATGTATTGCTAAATATAATCAACAAACATAACTATCTTATTCTATCTAAAACTTTAAACAATTGCTTGAAGAATCTGCCTTCTGGCATCTGCTATAAAAGATTTTTCTAAGTATTAAATAGCAAAGATGTCACTTTAAGAATCCAAACCATGGTGCTTTCAATTGCCTCATATGCATGTGAAAGCTGGACAGTGAATAAAGAAGAAAGAAGAATTGATGTAACTAAATTATGATGTTAACAAAGAATGTTTCATAATGAAGGTCCACTCTTTGGGCACGAATGGACTTGGCAATGCAGATTGACCATATTGGATGCACTTTATGGTTCTATGTATCTATAGGATATCATCCTGCTGATTGCTGGCTGGAGGAAGGAGAGTGGGTGGAGAGGAGGGGAAAGGAGTCTGTTGGGAGGATGAGATGTATGGAGCAGAGAGGAATAGTGTGCTGTCACCGGCAGGGAGAGCAGTGGAAGCTGCATATAGGTGGTCATGTAAATTTATACGGGAGTGTACATTTTCACCCAGTCATAGTAATACAAAGAAAAAGAATATTGAATATAGCATGGACTACCAGAAGAACAAACAAGTCTGTCTTGGAAGAAGTACAGCCATAACGCACCTTAGAAGCAAAAATGTAGAGATTTCATTTCCCAAACTTTGGACAGGTTATCAGGAAGGACCAGATCCTTGATATGGACATCAAGCTTGGTAAAATATCAGTGTAAAAGAAGACACTCAGAGAGATGGATCAACTCAATAGTTGGAACACAGGCTCAAACACAGCAAAGATCCTGAAGATGGCAAAGTACCTAACAGTATTCTGTTCTTTAGAATTGACATGATGTTACCTATTAACACTATGTTTTGGAAGAAACAGTATTCATATTTTTGTATGTTACTGAAAACAGTCTAAAAACCTTGAGTTTTCTTTATTTTTATTCATTTGGGTTTAAGATAAACCCATTTTTGGATATCAATTGCTAGGTTTGAATTCACTTACATGATTTTGGACATATCGCTTACAAAAACATTATGTGGCATGTTTTGAGTATGGCTATTTCTAATATAGGAGTAAATTGATTAGAATTGTCAGAGGCTTCCTTCTCAAATACACAATTTCCCAGATCCCTTCCCAGAAGATTCCAGTTCACTCCATCTAGGGTGGGAAATAAGAATGTGTGTTTAATAAGTGCCATGTTGAGAGGGAGTAGGAAAAGCTGGAGAACGGATATCCAGCACTACAGAAATTGCTTCCTATACTCATGTTTTCTATTTCTATATGTGAAGTGTGGCAAGGGCCCAGAAATGCTATCTATTGTTATCATTATGGAGACAATTCCTGTTACTATTTAGCTCTAAGTACTTTATTTGACTTTGCTTTCTTGAAAGCTTCTTTGTGACTTCCATCATGTCTTCATCCCTCAGTAGCGAAGCTAGAACAATAATAACAAAAAGAAATAAGCAAAACTATTTTGGAAATACAAAGTAAATATTATTCTTAAAGTAAGGGTGTGTGTGTCTGTGTCTGTGTCTGTGTCTGTGTCTGTGTGAAAATAAGGAGAATTAATGATCTCTTAGAAATCTGAGATTTATTCAAAAAATACTAAACTTTTTCTGGTTCAATATATAAAATATTCCTAAGCACCTAACCTCCTTGTGTATTTTAGCGGTAATGAACAAAGCTGTGAAGAAAGTTTACCTGGGGTAAATTGCTTCACATTCTCAGAATTGTGCAACTGGTTTGACTTACTCATCACTTTTCATTACGCACTCACCACAACACCATCCAGCGTTCTGGACTCTTTTCAAGAATACTGCAGCCAGAAAGCACATTTATTTTCTTAAGTGAGCTCTCTGACAATTTCAACATCTATGCTTTCATACATCAATGAAACTGTGTCTTGGAGCACTGATAAGCACAATTATTATCACCAAGTGATAAGCCTGCACATGCACAGAAAAAAACTGGCAACTAGGTTTTAAATAAGTTGAGTGACTTCTTAGAGGCATGTTGCTACCTCAGAAAATGTATATGAGATTGGGTACTCTAATGACCTAATTTAAAAAAATATATTTTACTGCACTTCAAGTGACAATTTACAATTCTAGTCAATCTGTCATACAAAACCTTACACATACTGCTAGTGTGACTCTATCTGTTGTCCCCACCCTGTGACAACACACTCCTCCTTTCCACCTTGTGTTTCAAGTGTCCATTCAACCAGCTCCTATCCCTCCACACTCTTACATCACCTCTAGACAGAATCTGCTCAGTTAGCCTCACATATATACTTAATACTAGAAGCAAACTCTTTGCCAGTATCATTTTATGCCTTGTAGTCTAGTAAAATCTTTGTCCAAAGAATAAGCTTCAGGACTGGTTTCAGTTCTTAGCTAACAGAGATTCCAGGTACTATGTCTTCTGGAGGATACTTTAAGCTGATGGACCATCACATCTGATCTTTTAATAGAGTTCAAGTTCTATACACCCATTTTTCTCCAACTGCATAAGGGACTCTGTGCTGTCTTCCCTACTAGGGCAGTCATTGGTGGTGGCCAGGCACCATCTAGTTCTTCTGGTCTTGTGCTAATATAGTCTCTGGATTACATGGCCCTTTAGGTCTCCTGGGCTCTTATTTTCCTTATGTCTTTGATGTTATTCATTCTTCTCTGATCCAGGTAGGTTGGGACTAAATAATACTACCTCAATGTCCACTTGCTAGCTTTTAAGATCCCAGATGCCACTCATCAAAGTAGAATGAAGACCATTATATTTAAAAAGTTATTTTGCCAATTAACCCAGATGTTCCCTGAAACCATAATCCCAAGATCCCTGATACTGCTACTTTGTCCTTCAGTGTTGCGTTATGTTTAGGAAACCTCTTTACTTTTGGCTTAGTCCAGTTGTACTGATCTCCCTTCTACTGAGTGCTACCACTGCCTTCACTTAACCCAATTCTCATCTACTGTCTACACAATACTTTTGACATGTTTTCCAGAGGTTCAGCCCCTGGAGAAAAACATCATGCTTAGTAGAGAGGAGGGACAGCAAAATAAATAAATAAAGACTCTCAACAAGATGGATTGACACAATAGCTTCAATGATAAACTTAAGCATAAAAATGATTGTGGGCATGGTGCAGGACTGGGTAGCATTTTGTTCCATAATGCATAAGGTAGCTATGAGTTGGAAGCATTCAACAACATCAAATAACAACAATGTCTAATTAATAAATACCCCTATCTCTCCCTCCCCATCACAGTAACCATCAAAGACTGTTTTCTTCTGTGCTTAAACCTTTTCTTCAACCTTTGTAACAGTGGTCTCATACAACATTTATCTTTTTGCAACTGACTAATTTCATTCAACATTAATGTCTTCCAGATTACTCTGTTATGAGATGTCACCCAAGATCATCATTGTTCTTTATATTATAGTATTCTATTGGGTAAATATACCATGGTCTGATTGTCCATTGATCTGTCAATGGGTACCTAGGTCAAATTTATCTATTTGCTATTGTAGACAGTGCTGAAGAAACATTGGTTTACATGTATCTATTTGTGTGACAGCCTTTATTTCTCTAGGACGTAGTCCAAGACGGAGGATTGTCGGTCTGTAAGATATTTCTACTTCTGTATTTTTTAGAAAAAGCACAAAATGAATTTCCAAAGTGTTTTTACCATTTTACATTTCCTCTAGCAGTCGCCATGAGTCAGATCCGACTCGACAGCACTTGGCTTGGCTTTGGCTAGCAGTGTGGAAGTGTTCCAGTCTCTCCACAATATATATTAGTTTGCACTTTTTGGATTAACACCAGGTTTGGTGGGGTGAGATGATATCTCGTTATAGTTTTGATTTGGACTTCTCTAAGGATAATGATAGTGAATATTTCCTCATGTGTCTGTTAGCTATTCTTAAGGTTTTCATTGGCTAATTGTTTTCAGAAGTAGACTGCTGAGTCCTTCCTCTTAGTCCATCCTAGTCAGGAAGCTCAGCTGAAATCTGTCCACTAAGAGTGACCATGCTATTACTTAAGTACCAGTGGCATACCTTCCAGCATCACACAAATAAGCAAAAACCCCACAGTATGACAAAAGACAGACAATGGAGCTGCTCACTCTCCCTTTACTCAATCTCTCCAGCATTCCCACTCTCCCTTTGTACTCTGCTCACTGTCCCTTTACTTGATCTTCCCAGCTTGCTCCCATTTCAAGGTCTCCCCTGAAGTGCAATGATATCAGTGATGGGATAATATCCACACAGCTACAAGGAAAGCCAGTTGATATGACTATTATTCAAATTTATGCACCAACCACTAAGGCCATAGATGAATAAATTGAAGATTTTTACCATGGCAGTCCAAAATTGATTGAACATGCAATCAGAATGCATTGATAATTACTGGTGATCGGAATGCAAAAGTTGGAAACAAAGAAGGATCAGTAATTGGAAAATACGGCCTTGGTGTTAGAAATGATGCCAGAGATCACATGATTGAATTTTGCAAGACTAGCCAATTCTTCATTACAAATACCATTTTTAACAAACACAAAGGGCGACTGTACACGGACCTCACCAAGTGGAAAGCACACAAATCAAATTGACTACATCTGTGAAAAAAGACAGTGGAAAAGCTCCATATCAGCAGTCAGAATAAGACCAGGTGCTGACTGTGGCACAGACTACAATGTGCAAGTTCAAATTGAAATTGAAGAAAGTTATAACAAGTCCATGAGGGCCAAAGTATGACCTTGAGTATATCCTACATGAATTTAGAGACCATCACAAGAACAGATTTGATGTGTTGAACACTAATAACTGAAGATCAGATGAAATGTGAAACAATATCAAGACATCATTCATGAAGAAAGCAAGGGGTCATTAAAAAGACAGGAAACAAAGAAAAGACCAAATTGCAAGCCAGAAGAGAATCTGAAACTTGCTCTCCAATGTTAAGCAGCTAAAGCAAAAGGAAGGAAGTAAAAGAAATGAAGATTTCAAAGAACACCTTTAGAAGACAAAATAAAGTATCATAATGATGTATGCAAAGAGCTGGAAATAGAAAACCAAAACAGAAAAACATGTTCTGCATTACTCAAGCTGAAATAAGTGAACAGAAAATTGAAGTCTGAAGTTGCAATAGTGAAGGACTCTACAGGAAAAATACTGAAGGACTCAGGGAGCATCAGAAGAAGATGGAAGGACTGCAGAGTCATTATACCAGAAAGAACTGGTCAGTGTTCAGTCATTTGAAGCAGTAGCATATGATCAGGAACCAATGGTACTAAAGGAAGAAGTCAAAGCTGCATTGAAGGCACTGGCAAAAAACAAGGCTCCAGGAACTGACGGAATATCAGGTGAGATATTTTAACAAGCAGATGCAGCACTGGAAGTGCTCACTCACATAGGGTACAGCTACCCGGCCAACTGACTGGACATTCCAAAGAAAGGTGATCCAACAATATCATTAATATCACATGGAAGTAAGTGGATGCAGCAGTTTACTGAGAGAAGGCCATCAGAAATTCAAGTTAGATTCAAAGAGGACATGGAACCAGGGATATCACTGCTGATGTCAGTTGGATCTTGGCTGAAAGGAGAGAATACTAGAAAGATGTTTACTTGTGTTTCATTGACTATGCAAAAGCATTCCACTGTGTGGATCATAACAAGTTATGTCTAACGTTGAGGAGAATGGGAATTCCAGAACATTTCATTGTTCTCTTAAGAAATTCGATGGCACTTGGCTTTGGCTAAGAAATCTATACATGGACCAAGAGGCAGTGGTACTTACAGAACAAGGGGATATGACACGATTTTAAGTCAGAAAAATTGTGTATCAGGGTTGTATCCTTTTACCATATCTTTTCAATCTGTATATCAAGCAAATAATCCAGAAAAATAGACTATATAAAGAAGAACAGGGCATCAGGACTGGAAGACAACTCATTAACAGCCTGTGTTACAAGATGACATCAACTTACTTGCTAGAAGTCAGGAAGATTTGAAATACTTACTGATGAAGATCAAAGACCACAGCCTTCAGTATGGATTGCACCTCAACACCAAGAAAACAAAAATCCCTACAACTTGACCAGTAAGCAATAGCACGGTAAATGGAAAAAGGATTGAGGTTGTCAATGGTTTCATTTTACTTGGTTCTAAAATCAATGCCCATGGAAGCACCAGTCAAGAAATCAAAAGACACATTGCATTCAGAAAATCTACCACAAAGGACCTCTTCAAAGTACTGAAAAGTAAAGATTAAGGTGTGCCTGACCCAAGCCATGATATTTTCAATTGCATCATATGCATGCAAAAGCTGGACAACGGACAAAGAAGATATAAGCAGAATTGATGCCTTTTAATTGCGGTGTTGGAGAAGAATGTTGAATGTACCATGGACTGCCAAAAGAACAAAGAGTTCTGTTCTGGAAGAAGTACAACCAGAGTGTTCCTTGAAAACAAAGATGACAACATGACACCTTATATTCTTTGGACATATTGTCAGTAAGGATCAGTCCCTGGAGAAGGACATCATGCTTGGTAGAGTTGAGAGTCAGTGAAAAAGAGGAAGAACCTTAACACATAAACTGACACAATGGCTGCAACAACGGACTTAAGCATAAAAACAACTGTGGACGTGGCACACAAGACTGAGCCGTGTTTCATTCTGTTATTAATGGGGTCACTGTGAGTCAGAGCCAACTTAATGGCACCTACCAACAACAACAGCTCAAGTTACCAAGTCTCAAGAAAAACAAGAGAGGAAAAAAAGTAAACAAAGCCAATGTTAAATATGAGACTCAATTAAGAAATGCCACATAGGAGTTTTGGAATTTAGAACAACAGGATGGTAAAAAAATACAGAAAGAATTTTCCAAAAGCTAATCATAGAAAATTTTCCAGGCCTTAGTAAGAAATTAAGGCTACATTTTCAGGAAACTAAGTAAACTCCAGGTGCAAGGATACAAAAGAAGTCTATATTGAGACACCATTCTTGAAAACCAAAGTCAAGGAGAGAGCTCTAAAAATGGCAAAAGAAAAGCACAATATAACATAACAAGTATCCTTCACAGGGATTAGTGCATAGCTCTCCTCAGAAATTCTGGAGGCCAGAAGACAATATAGGAGCATATATAACATATATCAAGCAACAAAGGAAAACACTTGTCAATCAATGCTTCTTTACCCAGAAAAGTTGTCATTCCAAAATGAACGTGAAATCAAGACATTTCGAAATGAAAAGAAGTTGTGGATATTTGTTATTACCAAGTATATGGTATTTCCAGAGAGTAAACATAGTAGTGTACACAAACAATACAATATCAAGAGCATAAGGAATAAGTACAATTTATACAGTATAACCAAAAACTCAAGTACAGAAATACAAGGAGGGAGGATCAAAACAGAAATAGTTTCAGTATTTTGAAGTATGTTACTTGATGTTTGTATGTTAAATGCTGATCAAGCTAGACTTGGTGCAATTGTAAGTCACTCAGTGTAACATTTGTGATAACCACTAGAAAAACATTTAGAAAATATGCACAAAAGGAAAGAAGAGAGAAATCAAAAACAGGCAACACAAAAAAAGCAGCTACACCCACAGAATGGGAAAAAATATTTGGAAACTCTATGTCAGACCGATGCCTGATCTCCATAATCTATAAGATACTACAAAATATCAATAAGAAGAAGATAAACCATCCAATTAAACAATGGGCAAAGGAGATGGACAGACATATCACTAAAGAGGAGATCCAGGCAGCCAAAAAACACATGTGGACATGTTCACGATCTTTACTTATTAAAGAAATTCAAATCAAGATGACAATGAGATACCATCTCACCCCAACAAGATTGGCCATGATCCAAAAAACACAAAACAACAAATGCTGGAGAGGCTGTGGAGAAAGTGGAACCCTCCTACACTGTTGGTGGGGTTGCAAAATGGTCCAGCCTCTTTGGAAGGCAATCTGGCGCTTCCTTAAAAAATGGATATCGATATACCATTTGACCCAGTAATTCCACTACTTGGAATATATCCCACGGAATCAAGGCCTTTCACACCAACCGACACATGCACCAGAATATTTATCACAGCACAGTCCACGATAACAAAAAGATGGAATCAACCCAGATGCCCAACAACAGAAGAATGGGTAGATAAAATATGGTACATATATTCAATGGAGCACTACGCAGTGATAAAGAATAACGATGATTCCAGGAAACATCTCCTAACCTGGTTTCAACTGGAAGACATTATGTTGAGTGAAAGTAGTCAGTGACAAAGGGACAAATACTGTATGAGGCCTCTACAATAAGATCTCAAAAACAGACTTGTGTACAGAAGAAAAGACTCTTTGACAGCTGCAAGAGAGGGGAGAGAGGGAGGGTGGGGGGGGAAGGTTTAGTTTAGATAGTTACTAGAAATCTGGTTGGGAGAAAGCGGTGATAGCACACATTAGAAACAAGAACAACATTAAGTGGACTTCAGCATAACTTGAGTACTCCTTCCATCTTAACCCAATATTGCAAAGATAGAGTAGCTGGGGCAGGGGGCAGGGGACCATGCTCCTAGGTGAAATTGAGGCCAATTGTAACAACTAGCGTTTTGCTAAGAGGGCTCTCTGCACCCCACATTGGTGAGTGGCGTCTGGGGTCTTAAAAGCTGCCAAGCTGCCATCCGAGGACACAGCAAATGGTCCCAACTCAGCAGGAAAGGATGTTCACCAAGGACCAAAATGACATGCACTAAAGACAACCTAGAAGACAGAGAGACCCACAAGAGTGGGTGCCTTCATCGACTTGGGACCGGAAGAACCAGATGGTGCCCAGCCACCACCAGTGATAGCCACGATGGAGCTCACTAGGTTGAGTCTCACTGGCAACACAAGAATAAAAAAGGGTGCATCCTGAGATCTCCACTAAAAGACCTCAACTGAAGGTCCAGCGGTTTCGGGGTTCCCCTGAGAGCATGGCCCCCGGCCCTGATGCTGCCCTTACCCATAAATCATAACAAAGGTCCACTGTCTGGACCAGGAATGGATTGGACGTGGCAATGCAGAGTGACCATATATTGGTTGCACTTTATGGTTCTATACATCTATAGGATATCATCCTGCTGACCTCTGGCTGGAGAAAGGAGAGTGGGTGGAGAGGAGGGGAAAGGAGTCTGTTGGGAGGATGAGACATGTATGGAGCAGAGAGGAATAGTGTGCTGTCACTGGACAGGGAGAGCAGTGGAAGCTGCGTATAGGTGAGCATGTAAATTTATACGAGAATGTACATTTTCACTCAGTGATGTTAAATAAAAAAAAAATAGGGACAAAAAAACAGCTACAAATAAATGACAAAAGTAGAGGAATAGTGGGGCAAAGAACAGAGATAGCCGTCCTTAAATCAGATAAAATAAATAAATTAAATAAATTAAAATCTATTACAAGAGATGGAAAAGGACATTACATAATAATAAAAATTTCAATTCATCAAGAAGACATATCAGTTATAAATAAGTCTCACCCTAACATCAGTGCTCCAAAAAATAGGAAACGAACGCTGACTGGCAAGAAGTACTGCATTTTTGCACAAGCAATGTGCATCTTCTATGTTTGTTTCCCAACAGCTCCATCCCCCTCCAATGTATTTCCACAAGTGTTACAACCGTCAATTGTTTTTTCACATGATGCTGTAAGAAAATTAGCATACAGTGCTTATGAAAATGCTTGCAGAGGAGAGGACAATTGGCAAACAACAATAGAAGGTATGTGTTATTTGAATAAAAATGTGCTAACAGAAAGCTCCCCAAAAATAGATGGGGACTTCAATACACCTCTTTCAATTCTGGGAAGAATACCTAAAAAGAAGAGTAATAACGACATAGAGGACTCTAACACCATAAGCCATTTGTACCCAATGGACATTTAGGTAGAAAGCTACCTCTATTATCTAAAAAAATATACATTATTCTCCTGTACACACGGATAATTTTATTCAGCATAGACCTCATGATAGATCACAAAACAAGTCTCAACAAACTCAACGCAATAAAAATTATGCAAAGCTTCTTTTCTGACCACTCAGGAATAATATTAGAAACTAATAGCTGAAGCAAAGCTAGAACACACAAAAATTCATGGAAATGTGATTTCACATTCTTTTTAATCACTACTTTTTTTTTTTTTTTACTTTCCTTTTCAGCTGTTACTTGATCATGGTCTTTTCCCTTCACACTGCGTTTTTGACTAATCATTTCATGAGAGTTTTAGAGTTGCAGCACCGGTCTTCCAATAGCACTTGGTGAACCAATAGTACGTAATTTCACCTGTGATCACCGTTTCTCATTTTATGGTGGAGTGTTAAGACTAATGGCTGCTAACCAATAGAACACCAGTTCCAACCCACCAGCCACTCCTTAGAAGCTCCGCAGGGGCAATTCTACCCTGTCCCATAGGGTCATTATCAGTTGGAATCTACCAGATGACAACGGTCACAGTAGTTAACTTGGGAGATAATTCCAAGAAGCCAGTGTGAGTGATCTGGGAGAGAATGATAGGAAAAGAAAAAACTCTAGTACTGTTGTGTATGTATTGACATTAGCACTAGAACTAACAGATTAGTGGTTCTTCTAGGAGCCTTTATAAGCAGACATAATTTTCCCCAGAAAAAACTGAAGAGCGTGTCAGCAAACTTAGATCTGCAGGTAGGGCTGCCAGATAAATGCAGGACTTCCAGTGAAATTCAGTTTCCAAATAAACAACAAATAATTGTTTGGGCCATAAAACCAAAAAACCAAACCCACTGCTGTGAGTCAATTGTGCTTCATGGAGACCTTGTGTGTTACAGAGTACAACTGTTACACAGGGTTTTCTTGGATATGATCTTTAGAGAAACAGATTGTCAAGCCTTTCTTCCACTTTGAAACACATTTATAATAATAATAGTAGTAGTAATAATGATAATAATTTCTCTGAGATTCAAATTTAATTAAGTGATTAAGTATTCAATGTTTTTATTTTCTGAATCTGGCAACTACCTGCAGACAAGATTTACAGAGCTTTTTTTTTTTTTTTTTTTTAATGAAGTGTTTTTGTAACTCAGGCTCCACACCTGTGTGTTGTCTGTGGCTACTTTTGCACTGAAATGCCATTGTGAGCAGTTGCAACAGAGATTTTATGACTAGCAGAGCACAAAATATTTACTATCTGGCCCTTTACAGAAGACGTTTGCTGTTATCTTCTCTAAGGAATGAGAGGCTACATCTCTCTCTGTTTAAGATTTGTACCCAGGAGCTTTAATCCTCTGCACTCCTAGTCATTATGAGTCTGTTGGAAGACTGGGCATTATACTGCATTACAGAAGCAGAAGGTGAAAAGTCGACTAACTTTTCTGAGTTCACCTGGAGCTATCTACTGCATTTATGGCTGGCTGATATCCAGTGTTTCATATCCCGAAGATGTATTGTCGAAATGCAGGTTCTCAAGACCAGGAATGCAGATTTGATCTGCAGGCAGATTCAATAGCGGCAGAGGCTCTCCAGGCATCGTTACAGCAGATTCAGTGAAGCAATAGCATAGGAAGACAGACAGCATTCAGGGGGGTAGTAAGCAGGCAGCAATGCCTCATGGCACAGTGACCTGATATGTTAGTTTTACACAAATGCGGCTGGCTGTCAGATACAGGGCTCCAAGGCCAAGCTGGCATAAACAGGATGCTTCATACTGCTGAGTTAGTTTTATGCGGAAGGCCTGTATGGAGTCAGTGGGCCTTAGCAAAACACCTTCTATACTGTCCCCACACGTATGCTTTAATAAAATGATGGAGCAGGTAAGCACCTTATGCAAATCATTAAAAAACAGAATTAATTCCATTGAGAGGTTCTGTTGAATAGGATAAAGATGGCAGAGCTTTCTCTTAATCAAGGTTTATACAGTTCTTCTTCTTATTATTATTTAAAGAAACTGAAGGAGGTTTATGGCAGGGTTTTATTCTTTTGTGTTACCCATTCAATCTACCTGCTGAACAAATAATTCCAGAAGCTGTCCTATATAAACACAGCATGGCATTTTAACAGTCTCAGGTATACAGATGACACAACTTTGCTTACTGAAAGTAAAGATGGCTTCAAGCACTTAGTGATGAAGATAAGAGATTATAGCTGTCAATATGGATTACTTTGAAACACTAAAAAAAGAAAAATTCCCACAACTTGACCAAAAAACCATCATCATGATGAATAGCCAAGAAGTTGAAAGTGACAAGAACTTCATTCTTGTTTTTGGATCAACAATCCAAGCCTGTGGGAGAAGCAGCAATAAAAAGAAATGATTTATTGCAATGAAAAAATCTGCTGCAGTATTTAAAGTGTTACAAAGCAAAGATATCATTTTGATGACTAAAGTATGGCTTACCCAAATGACAGAATTTTCAATTGCCTCGTATATGTGGAAGGTGGACAATAAAAAAGACAGAAGAACTGATGCATTTGAATTATATTGGCAAAAAGTATTGATTATAGCATGGTCTGCCAGAACAAACAATTCTGTCTTAGAAAAAATACAGTCAGAATTCTTCTTAGGACACTTTTTCTAAAAAGAAAAAGAAAAAAGAACACTTTTTTAATCTACTTAGTACATGTCATCAAGAGGGAACAATCACTGAAGAAGCACATCATGTTTGGTAGAGTGTGAGCAAAAAAGAGGGAGACCCTTACTGAGATGGACTGACACAGTGGCTACAACGGGATGAAATATAGCAAACAACGTGAGGATGGCACAAGATCAGGCAAAATTTTGCTCTGTGACATGTAAGGTTATGATGAGTCAGAGTTGACTTGAAGGCAGTTAACAACAACTAGGTTGAGAACATTTCTAACTGATAGACATTTGAAGATTCTTAATACACTGTGTAACAAAATTTGAGAATTCCTGTTTTAAATGGAAGATTAGTGAAGGTAGTTTACCCATAGTGCCTACTACATTACTACCACATTTTTACACTGTCAACTGACACACTTGATTCTGAGACCTGACAGTCCTTGGAGTTCATTGCAATGTGATTTTCTATCAGATGTTAGAATCTATGTTTTCTATAATAAGAAACATAAGTGTGCAGATTAACTGCATCTCCTTAGCAACTGTGATTACATTTGATACTAATGCCATATTTGCACACCTATACATTTGCCCATTTATAGCAGTGAGCATATAGTCAGACTGTTGTGATTTTAAGAAGAAAGGCAGTTAAAACTCAAGGGGAAGATTTTTCTCCAGAGCTCCTGCAGTAAGCCAAGCATTGGACTCTTCTGATCTTTGAGAACAAGAAAAGAGCAAGTCCTATGCTCAAGAGAAAGCAATGTCTTTAGTGTCAACCAGAACCACTGGTTTCTTGAAGATTTACGTCCAAGAATTAGAGAAGGATCCCGTTCCCTTATTAATAGGATATGTGCATGTCAATTACATTCCCTTCCCCTGTTCTATCAAATACATACACAGAAGCAATGATGAGACTGCTGCAGGCAATGCCATTGCACACCTGACCAAAGTTCCTTTAGATTCTAAAAGAAGACTGAAGTTACTTAGGTGATGCATTTCTCTGAACAGTGAGAGATCAAGAACATATGGTCAGATCACTTAGCAGAGTTCAGCACATAGTAGGTTTTCAACAAAGATTCAGAAAATGGATAAAAAAACATGTACTTTTAGTTTCAAGGAAGCCACACACATACACTAAACCTACCAGGCAACATTTTTCATTGTTTTATTTAGGTATACATTTTATCTTAGGTTTTCTGTCTTCTCCATAAATCTTTCATTACAAAATAAATCTTACTTATTGCCGAGTATCATCTTTATGTCATAAAGAACTACTTTCCCACTTTATTTCTCCTTTTGTTCTTTAGACAATAGTACATTCATTCCCAGTTCTATGTGAAATTATTGCTAAAAAGGGCAAACATATGTTACTTTCATTGCATTAGCCTATGACATGTTCTCTGAAATACCAGCTATAACCTGCCGTGTGTTTTGAACATCTCTTCACTCTTTCCTGAAGGCAATCTACTTTAATCAATGTGTCATTTCACATAAATAGCCCTATAATACATGGAACTAAAACAAGTAACACAAACTCTTTTTGTTACGATGCCTCTTGGAAAGAGCTGTATACATGAAGGTGGCAGATTTTGCACATGGAGACAAGAAATTCTGCTACAGGCTACTTCTTCATGGTATGGAATCACATCTGTTGAATGTAAAGTTGAGCATACTACTTTGTGACACATTGTTCAAAGTATGACTCTGTAAAACATCCAAAGCAAGGGCATAAAAACTAAGTGTAAATTATATATGAAGTTCTTTGGACTGGGTAATGTTTCCTTCTGTTATACATAAGGCCCTGACGAGTTTTAGCTGACTCAATGGTGGTGAATAACAACAACAAAAAGTACTAAATATTGAAGGCAGGGCCAAGACGGCAGAGCAGTCAGATATTTCTTGTGGTCCCTCTTATAACAAAGACATTAAATACAAGTGAATTGATTATATATGAAAATCTGGAAGCCCTGAACATCAAAGACAAAGCTGAGGAGTCAGACTAAGCTGAATGGAGAGGAGAGACAGATCAGAAGTAATAAAGATTTATCAGAGTTGACCTGGCTTAAAACCTGAAGGCTGTATCACCTAGCACACCAAGGCTGAGGCACACAGTAGCCCTTGGAACATGCGTTCCCCATCAGGAGAAACAGAAGAGAAGAGAGTCTATACTAGCTTTCAGATCCAGGGTGAAGCAGAACTGGATCTTAGAAAATTAAGTGCAAGCATCTATCCTGTCATAAGGGATCAAAGTAACCCTCCACTCCCTAGGAATTACCTCTCTCCCCTTCATCAACCCTCTCCCACAATCTACTCTGGTCCTGGTCCAGATTCAGTGATTGCTTGAAGACGTAACTGTCACGCACCCTAAGACATTCTTCTGGCTTTGGAAAGGGAATAAATTAACAAATAAATAGAAAACAGGAAAAAAATAACCTTCTAGCTCTCATAAGCTAGGGCCTCAAGGCAGGCACAGCCCTGATGCCTAGGCACAGGCATAAGGAGTCTACAGACTTTGAATGCCTTATACCTCTTCCTAGATCTGTGTGGGATCTTTTCAACAGGACAGGCATGAATTAGCACAATACAATAGTCTATTTTCAACTGCAACAATTAGGGAGAGTGACAGATTTGCTACATTTGATACTCCCTGGTCAATAAAGTAGAGTCCTTATTATTACCCACATCAAGGGCCTGAAGACTGGTGGTTCCATCTACTTCACCTAGCCACCCACATCAGTGGTCTGAGACTAAGTGGTGCCCCCCCATTCATTATAGCCAACAGCATTGGATGCCCAAAGTTTGGCTACATAACTGACCCACTGACGTTCTCTAGGTAACAGAGACATGTCTTCTACCCAGTCACTCAGGAACAGCTGTAAGTTGCTCATAACAACCTACTGCAAGCGAGAAACCTCTGCTTGCTTTAACTGTTGCTACATAGCCCTCCCGTCTAGGACCATAGGTGAAAGTCTATACCACACTGTGGTGGTCAGGATTGTGTCAACTTAGCAACTCGATGTTCGGCTGCTGTATCAAGTGGCAGGGTTGGGCCTAGAGTGGCTTCCCTCCCCTCAGCTCTCATCTTTCCACCTCCCACCACCTACTTCCAGTCTGCTCACGTTGTCAGCAGCACCTGCTCTCTTCTGGCATCTGGTTCCTGGACCTGAACTAGCAGCTGCTGAATTCATCAATGTTTATAGCTGGCACTTGAGAGTCCTGTTCCCTGACCTGCTGATCTTGGTTTCACTAGCCTCTGCCATTCCATGATTCAGCAGAGACCTCACGGTCTCACTGCCTGCTTCGGATCTCCTGACCTACGCAACTGGTGATCTAGAACTCTGGTCTCTGATCTGCTGACCTTGGGTTCACCAGCTCCCATGGCCACATAAAGTTTGTGCCAGGACTTGGGATGTGCAGCTTCTACATCTGTGTGCTGTTTTCTTTGTATATAAGTCTTTCCTTGTACCTTTTATATAAATCTTCCCTTGTACATATATGTGTTACTGGTTTTGCTTCCCTAGAAAACCTAGCCTAAGACACATACACTCAAGGACTGATTCCCTGGACACCTGAGCTGAATCCACACAAGAAAAGTATATGACTCACGGGCTCACATACCTATAGCACCTCTAACCACCTGGTGAGAGGACACGGAAGCTTGTAAGACTACAACAATCAAAGTAGCTTACATGAACAGGCTATCTGGGCATTAAAACAAAACAGGAAGCTAGGACACAGTAAGTAAACATAAATTAAATAAATATAACTTTCTGATGGCTCAGAGACAACAGTCACTATCAAATAACATAAAATATGCAGAGTACAATGGCTTCAGGAAGCCATCAGAAAAAAAGGGTCCAAAAAGTCCTCTGTAGGAAGAAAGTTTATTGGTATTACTGGAGGTATAATTCAAAGCAGTAAAGTACAGAGCTCTTTAGGAGATCAGGCAAAATGCCAACTAAGCCAAAGAACATAAAGGCATGGCAATAGAAGAAATTAAGGTTTTACAAGAGCAAGATGATAAATTTTAACAGGCTGCAAGAACTGATAGAGAGACAGTAACAGAAATCTAATAAATAAATAAATAACACTAAAATTTCAGAATTAGACAACTCAGTAGAAAGTCAAAGGAGCAGAAATGAGGCAATGAAAGCAAGAGTAAGATGAAAATAAAGCGCTTGACACCAACACATTTGAGGAAAAATAAAAAGAATGAAGAAATGACTCTATCAAAGGTACAACCCATGAACAACTGGAGTAATAGACACAAAATACAGAGAGAATTCTTGCCAATTTGTTAGCAGAAAACTTCTCAGATATTGTGAAAATGAGAAGACATCTATTCAAGAATTTTATTGAACCCCACTTGAAGTAGATCCCAAAGGAAAGACATATTATAATCAAACTTGCCAAAATTAAATAAAGAGGCTTTTAAGAGTGGCTAGGAATAAATAAAGAGTTATCTACAAAGGACAGCTAAGAAAACTTAGGTCTGACTACTTAGAAACCACGTAGACAAGAAGGCAATGAGATGACATACATAAGGCCCTGAAAGGAGGGGGGAGAGTGAAATAAACGGCCCCTGGCCATGATGCTGCCCTTGCTCATAAATCATAACAAAGGTCCACTCTTCGGACACGAATGGATTGGACTTCGTGATACAGAGTGACCATATTGGATGTACTTTGTGGTTCTATGCATCTGTAGGATATCATCCTGATGACGTCTGGCTGGAGGAAGGAGAGTGGGTGGAGAGGAGAGGAAAAGAGATGGTTGGGAGGATGAGACATATATGGAGCAGAGAGTAACAGTGTACTGTCACTGGGCAGGGAGAGCAGTGGAAGCTGCATATAGGTGGGCATGTAAATTTATATGGGAATGTACATTTTCACTCAGTCATAATAAAAAAATAAAAAAATAAATATATACCCAGCAAACTATTTCTCAAGTATAATAGTGAAATTAGGGCATTTTCAAATAAAAAATAATTTAATAGAATTCAAATTAAAAATACAAGAAATACTAAAGGGAGTGCTCAGTTTAGAGAATTAATAATATTACAAAACAACCGAAGACCAGAAGACAGGATATTATAACTCAATATTAATGCAGTTAGGAAAGTCACAAAAATAAGTTAAAGCTAAAACACCGGAAATCAGGAAATAGAGACATCAATATATAAAGGATGACAGTAATAAATCAAAAAACAAAGGAATTTAAAGTAATATTGAGAAAGAAAGTATTGATTTAAACTTAGCAAAAAAAGAGGTAAATTTTTAGATAAATACAGAAGAAACGAACACTTACATATCAAAATAATTTAAAAAAAGAAGGAAGATATAAAGGCTCAGCAAATTCAAAATCAACAAAAGTGAAAAACATGAAAAGACAATACATAATGGAAAATGACTCAGTATGGAAATTTAAGGGAAACAAAGAAACTATTAACAACATGCCAACAGCCAAGTGCTGTCGAGTCGGAGATTAACAACATACAAACAACAAAAATAAATCAAAATGACAGTATGAAAACCATACCTGTCAATAATTGCATGAACGTAAATGAACTAAATGCACCACAAAAGAGACAGAGGCTAGCAGAATGGATTTATATATATATATATACTCAACAGCACTTGGCTGGCTTTTATATATATATCAATCTATATGCTGCTTGTAAGACAGACATCTTATACACAGACACAAAAACCTAGCACTGAAAAGATGGAAGAATATATATAAAGCAAACAACATTCAAAAAAGAGGAAGATTGGCAATACTAATCTCTGGCAAAAGAGACTTTAAAGCAAAAACATTACTGATATTAAGCTCTGAAGAAAGAAACTTTAAGGTAAAATACATCCCAGAAGATAATGAAGGAATTTATATAATGATTAAACAGTAATATACAAGGAACACATAACGATAATAAACATTTAAACATCAATGATAGGGCTCCAAAATACATAAAACAAATTCTAACAGGACTGAAAAGAGAAATAGCTCCACAATAACAGTGGGAGACTACAACACACTTTTGCTGAAGGACAGAATATCCAGAACAAAGCTCAGTAAAGACATGGAAGACTTGAATGCCACAACTGACCAATTTCATCTCAGCAGAGATGTATACAGAACACTCCACCACACAGCACCTGAACATACTTTCTTTTCTAATAAACATGGAACATTCTGCAGAATAGAATACACATCAGGCCACAAACCAAACCTTAAAAAACTCATAACATTGAAGTATTATAAAGCATTTTTGCTGACCACAAAGGCATAAAACTAGACATCAGAAACAGAAAAACAAAACAAAAATTAAATAACTAGAAACTAAACAACATCTTGTTAAAAAAAAAAAAACCACTGAATTTTAGGAAAAATAAAAGATACAATTAAGAAAACCTCACAAAATCAAATGACAATAAAAAAAACTTTCTACCAAAATCCTTGGAACACAGTAAAAGCTGTGCTCTGAGGTCAAATATGGCAATAAATGCACACATTCAAAAAGAAAGAAGGACTCAAATCAAATCATTAAATTTACAAGTGGAACAAATAGTAAGACAGGGGCAAAACAAGCCCTTGGGCTTCAGAAGAAAGCAAACAATAACTTTAAAAACAGAAGAAACAAATAAAAGACAAAATAGAAAAACAGTGAAAAGAGTTAACAGAGTTAATAAAATCAAAGGCTGTTTCTCTGAAAGGATCAATAAAATCAATAAACTACTGACCAAACTGACAAAGAGAAACAGAAGAGGAAACAAATAACCCAAATAAAAAAATGAGATGGAAGATAGCACAACAAACCCAACTGACATTAAAGGAATCATAAAAAGAATACTATGAAAAGCTGTATTATAACAAATTTGAAAAGCTAAAATGAACAAATTTCTAGAAACTCACAATCTAACTAAACAAATGCAAACGATGTTAGAAAAAAACTAAATTAATGTACAACAGAAAAAGTGATTGAAGATGCAATTTAAAACATCCAAAAAGAAAGTCCTGGCCGTGATGGCTTCACTGGAGAATTCTACCAAACTTTCAAAGAAGACTTAACAGAACTGCTAATAAAGGTATTTGGGGATAGAATATCCCCAAACTCATTTTATGAAGCCAGCATAAACATGATACAAAACCAGGTAAATAAATCACAAAAATAAAATTACAGACCAACGACCTTTATGAGCATAAATGCAAAAATTCTCAACAAAATTCTTGCCAATAGAATTCAATACATCAAAAATAATTTACCATGACCAAGTGGGATCCAAACCAGCTACACAAGGATGGTTCAACTTTAGAAAAACAATCAATATAAATCATCAGATAAATAACAAAAAACATAACAACCACATTATTTTTATCAATTGATGTAGAAATGCCACGTGACAAACTCTAACATCCACTAATGATATATACTGTCAGCAAAATAGGAATTAAAAGGAAAATTCCTCAACATATTAAAGAACATTTATACAAAACCAATAGCAAGCATAATTCTAAATGGAAAGAGTATGAAAATGTTCCTTTTGAGAATGAGAACCAGACAAGTATGCCTTTTATCAATTACTCTCATTCAACATTGTGCCAGGGGTTCTAGCCAGAACAATTAGTCTAGAAAAACAGTATCTCAATTGGTAACAAATATTAAAAATATCCCAATTGGCAGATGATACAATACAACACACAGAAAATGCCAAAGAATCCATGAGAAAACTACTAGAATTAATACAATACTTCAGCAAACTATTAGCATGCAGGTAAACACACAGCGGTCAGCTGTGTTTCTTTACACTAACAACAAGAACTTCAAAGAGGCTATCTTCAAATCAACATTTAAAATAGCTCGCAACAAAATAATATATCTAGGGATGGGGTAGGCGGAGTCAAGATGGCCGACTAAGCCCACGTCTCTTTCTGTCCCTCTCGAAACCAAGACCTGAAATGACAACCAAACAGAGCCTTCTGAGCACCTAATCAGCCTCAGGACACCGCACAAAGCTGTTAATTGGGACTTAATACCACTCAGCGAAAAATCTCCTCTCTTTCGCTGACTTCCGCTCCTGGCTAGCCCCGGCTCTCACGGACCGAAGGTAAACGCACCATTTTGACTTTTTTTCCTTGGTCTCGGCTGGCGGGCGGAGCTGGGCCTTGCCCGGTGGCTGGACTCAGACGCTCTGCTGGGGGGATAGGCAGGCAAAATTTTCATAATCTGAGAGCCAGGCTCGGGACTCTGTTAATCTAGACACTTTGAGCCTTTCGTTTTGTAGCTGCCTCAGTGGGGTTTGTGGAGAACTCTGTGGTCAGGATGCGGGACGCCATGTTGGTACTGAGATTTTAGCGGGACCTCGTTCTTAGCCTGGGAGCCAGCATCTGCAAACGGGACAGCGCTTCTCCATCAGAAAAGTAGTGATTTAGCATAGTGCTGCCTACATTGGGGGCCCTGCAACAAAAGCAGAGGAATCGCTGCCTCTGGGTATCTTTAGCCCCCCTGTCTGCTGCCTGTGTGGAGGACGCCATCTTGGGTACGGTGGCCGCAGCTGGACCTAATTCTTAGCTTCGGAGCCAGAGCCTGCCCACAAAAGAGCGCTTTTCTATCACAAAACCAGTAGTCGACGCAGTGTTGGATAAGGCTAGGCCCTGTCAGCAGAGGCCAACAGGGCACTAGCAGTGCTGTATTCTGAACTAGTTTGTTATCATCTGGGGTTGGATACAGTGGCACTTTGTCAGATGGGAAGAGGGACCTCTACACCTGAAAACCTAACTGACTTGTGAACTGGTCAGACACCTCTTGCTTCACATTTGAAGACAGCCTAGAGAAAAATTTGCAATCCATCCTCACAGTACCTCTTCCAGCCTCTATATACTCACATGGGACCCAAAAAGCAACAGACAATTGTGGCATACAAGCAATCACTCATGGCTTCAGAAGGCTCTCAAACAAAGCAACCAAGGAGTTTTCCAGATGAAGAAACTTTTATGAAAGCATCAGGAAGTGAATACAAATTGATTATATAAAGGGCCCTTCTAGACCTTACACAAAATGCAGCAGAACAAAATGAAAAATTAAGCAAGTTGTTCGATCTGATGGAACACCAGTACTCTGAAATCCAACAGATCAAGAAGAAAATCAAAGACATAGAAACTTCCATGCAAAGCCAAGAAAACAGAATGGAACAAATGGAAAAAAGAATTTCTGACTTGGAAGACAGAGCTACTGATGCTAGTGTCTATGAGCAGAAATCAGAAAAAAGAAACAAGAAAAATGAAGAAACATTAAGAAGCATGTGGGACTCTATTAAGAGGAACAACCTTCGATTAATTGGAGTCCCTGAACAGGGTGAGACATCTAAGAACACAGAGTATTGTTGCTGAGCTTCTAAAAGAAAACTTCCCAGAAATCATGAAGGAAGAGAATATAGACATCTCAGATGCATATCGTACACCACCCAATAGAGATCTCAAAAGAAAGACTCCAAAACATATTATAATCAAGCTTAACAAAATGAAACATAAGCAGCAACTCTTAAAGGCAGCAAGACTCAAGGCAAAGTTAACATTCAGAGGGAAACCCTGTAGGCTCTCGTCAGATTTCTCAGCAGAAACCATGCTGGCACAGAGACAGTGGCACGACACATTCAAAGTCTTGAAGGAGAAGAACTTCCAACCAAGAATTATATATCCTACAAAACTGTCTTTCAAACATGAAAATGAAATTAAGACATTTCCAGATAAACAGAAACTCAGAGACTTTGTAAAAACCAAACCCAAACTACAAGAAATACTGAAAGAAGTTCCTGGCTTTGGCTTAGAAGAACGAAACCACTAACTTTATATTTAGAACAACACACTACTCAATATTCATTTAGGGAAGGCTCCAAAGTAAATCACAGCTTTGATAAGGAAAGAAGCAATCCAGTGATCATCATGAAAATTATGGTGTCATCATAAGAAAAAGAGGGATGTACTACAGTTGTTATAGTCCTTCCAGATGGAGAGGAAGATGACCAGACTGGTAGTAATTAAAATTGGGTTTATAAATAGTTTATTAAGGGGGTTCATAGGGGCAGCTGTAAAGCACAACAAAGATGTATCATACCATTTCAAGAAATCTAACACACGAGTCTCAACAACTATAAAACTAGCTCCGAAAAAGGTGAAAAATCAACTCACAAAAAAGAGTGTCTCAGAACAGACTAATAAAAACAACAGAGAAAACATCAACATAAAAATAAACGTATCACAATGGCAGCAATGAACACATACCTATCAATAATTACATTGAATGTGAATGGACTGAATGTTCCAGTAAAGAGACACCTAGTGTCTTCTTGGATCAAAAGACACGACCCATCCATATGTTGTCTACAAGAAACTCACTTGAGACCTAAAGACAGGAACAAACTGAAAATTAAAGGTTGGAAGAATATATATCAAGCTAACAATGAACAAAGAAGAGCAGGAGTGGCAATTCTAATCTCAGACAAAATCAACTTTAATGTCAAATCCACCATCGTGGACAAGGATGGACACTATTTATTGCTGAATGGTTCAGTACACAAGCAAAACTTAACTATATCAAACATTTATGCACCTAATGTCAGAGCACCTAAATACGTTGAAGAAACACTGACTATGCTCAAAGGAGAGTTAGATGACTCCACAATAATAGTGGGAGACTTTAACACTCCACTCTCATTACTAGACAGATCATCTAGAAAAAAGCTCAGTAAAGATACAGAAGACCTCATTGACACAATTAACCAACTACACCTCTTTGATATATACAGAACTTTCCACCCATCAGCAGACAACTACACCTTCTTCTCCAGTGAACATGGAAAATTCTCCAGAATTGACCACGTGATAGGCCATAACGCAATGCTCAACAAAATCCATACCATTGAATTATTGCAAAGCATCTTCTCAGATCATAAAGCCATCAAAGTTGAAATCAATAGCAGAAAAAACAGAGATAGAAAGTGGAACTCTTGGAAACTGAGCAACATCTTGCTCAGAAAAACATGAGTTATAGAGGAAATCAGGGATCAATTAAAGAAATTAATGGATTCCAACGACAAAGAAAACACTTCCTACCAGAACCTATGGGATACAGCCAAAGCAGTGCTCAGAGGTCTGTTTATCACCATAAATGCACACATCGGGAAGGGAGAAAGAAACCAAATCAAGGAACTAACTCTACAGCTTGAACAAGTAGAAAGAGAACAACAGAGGAACCCCTTGGGCACCGGAAGAAAGGAGATCATAAATATTAGAGCAGAGCTAAATGAATTAGAGAATAGAAAAACAATTGAAAAAATTGAAAAGATCAATAGCTAGTTTTTTTAAAAGATCAACAAAATTGATAAACCACTGGCTAAACGTACTAAAGAAAAGCAGGAAAGGAAACAAATAACCCAAATTAGAAATGAGAAGGGAGTTGTCACAACAGATGCAACAGAAATCAAAAACATCATAACAGAATACTATGAAAGAGAAAACCTAGGGGAAATGGACAAATTCCTTGACTCATTCCACCTACTCAAATTATCACAACGTGAAACAGAACAACTTAATAAACCCATCACAAAGGAAGAGATTCAAAAGGTCATCAAAACACTGCCAACCCAAAAAGTCTGGGCCCAGATGGCTTCACGACAGAATTCTACAAAGCATTTAGAGAAGAGTTATCCCCAATACTATTGAAACTATTTCACAGTATAGAAAGGGATGGAGTATTCCCAAACTCATTCTATGAAGCCAGCATAACCCTGATACCTAAGCCCGGGAAAGATCCAATAAAGACAGAGAACTACAGACCGATATCACTCATGAACTTAGATGCAAAAATCTTCAACAATATTCTTGCCAACAGAATACAACAACATATCAAGAAAATAATCCATCATGACCAAGTGGGATTCATACCAGGGATGCAAGGCTGGTTCAACATCAGGAAAACAATTAATGTGATTAACCACATAAATAACACAAAAGACAAAGATCACCTGATTATGTCCATTGATGCCGAAAAGGCATTTGATAATGTCCAACACCCATTCATGCTAAAAACTATTAGCAAAATGGGCATAGACGGCAAATTCCTCAACACAATAAGGGCCATTGATACAAAGCTAGTTGCCCACATCATCCTGAATGGAGAGAGACTGAAAGACTTTCCCCTGAGATCAGGAACTAGACAAGGATGCCCACTCTCACCTCTCCTATTCAACATTGGGCTAGAAGTTCTAGCCAGAGCAATTAGACAAGAAGAACAAATAAAGGGCATCTGCATCAGCAAAGAGGAAGTTAAAATCTCCCTGTTCGCAGATGATATGATTGTATATGCAGAGAACCCCAAGGAATCTATAATTAAGTTACTCAAACTGATAGAAGAGTTCAGCAAAGTCTCAGGATACAAGATAAACATAAGTAAATCAGTAGGATTCCTTTATACCAACAACGAGACTGTTAAGGAGGAAATTATCAAATCTATACCATTTGTGATAGCCCCTAAGAAGATAAAGTACCTAGGAATTAATCTAACCAGAGAAACAACAGACCTTTACAAAGAGAACTACAAGCCCTTACTACAAGAAACTAAGAGAGACCCTGCTCATGGATAGGAAGACTTAACATTGTGAAAATGTCTATTTTATCCAAAGCGATTTATTTATATAATGCAATCCCAATACAAGTTCCAGCATCATTTTTTAATGAGATGGAGAAACAAATCACCAATTTTGTTTGCAAAGGCAAGAAGCCCCAGATAAGTAAGATACTACTAAAGAAGAAGAACACACTGGGAGGCCACTCATTACCCGACCTTAGAACATACAACACTGCCACAGTGGTCAAAACAGCCTGGTCCTGGTATAAGAACAGACAGATTGATCAATGGAACAGAATTCAGACCCCAGAGATGACACCATCTGCCTATGAACAGTTGATATTCGACAAAGGCCCTAAGACATTAAACTGGGGTAAAAACAGTATCTTCAACAAACGGTGCTGGCAAAATTGGTTATCCATCTGCAATAAACTGAATCAAGATCCGTATCTTACACCTTATACAAAAACCAACTCCAACTGGAAAAAAGACCTAAATATCAAACCTAAAACGATAAAGCTGATCCAAGAAAAGGTAGAAACAACAATAGAAGTTTTAATACACAATGAGGACAGACTCCAAAATCTGTCAAAGAAACCTCAATCAACAGAAGAGAAAATAGATAAATGGGAACCATTAAGAATCAAACAGTTTTGCTTATCCAAAGATTTTATTAATAGAATTAAAAGAACACCCACAGAGTGGGAAAAAATATTTGGCAACTCTATGTCAGATCGACGCCTGATCTCCATAATCTATAAGATACTACAAAATATCAATAGGAAGAAGATAAACCATCAAATTAAGCGATGGGCAAAGGAGATGGACAGATACTTCACTAAAGAGGAGATCCAGGCAGCCAAAAAACACATGCGGACATGTTCACGATCTATAGTTATTAAAGAAATTCAAATCAAGACAACAATGAGATACTATCTCACCCCAACAAGATTGGCCATGATCCAGAAAACAGAAAACAAGAAATGCTGGAGAGGCTGTGGAGAAAGTGGAACCCTCCTACACTGTTGGTGTGGTTGCAAAATTGTCCAGCTTCTTTGGAAGGCAATTTGGCGCTTTCTTAAAAAAAATGGATATGGATATACCATTTGACCCAGTAATTCCACTACTTGGAATATATCCTACAGATTCAAGGCCTTTCACACCAACGGACACATGCACCAGAATGTTTATCACGGCACAGTCAACAATAGGAAAAGGTGGAATCAACCCAGATGCCCAACAACAGAAGAATGGATAGGTAAACTGTGGTACATATACTCAATGGAGCACTACGCAATGATAAAGAATAACGATGATTCCAGGAAACATCTCCTAACCTGGTTTCAACTGGAAGACATTATGTTGAGTGAGAGTAGTCAGCGACAAAAGGACAAATACTGTATGAGACCTCTATGATAAGATCTCAAAAACAGACTTGTGTATAGAAGAAAAGACTCTTTGACAGCCGCAAGGGAGGGGAGGGAGGGAGAGAGAGCGAGGGGGGGAGGGTTTAGTTTAGGTAGTTACTAGAAATCTAGTTGGGAGAAAGCGATGACAGCACACATTAGGAACAAGAACAACATTAAGTGGACTTCAGCATAATTTGAGTACTCCTTCCATCTTAACTCAATACTGCAAGGATAGAGTAGCTGGGGCGGGGGATGGGGGACCATGCTCTTAGGCGAATTCCAGGCCAATAGAAACAACTAGAGTTTTGCTAAGAGAGCTCTCTGCACCCCACATTGGTGAGTGGCGTCTGGGGTCTTAAAAGCTGCCAAGCTCATCCGAGGACACAGCAAATGGTCTCAACTCAGCAGGAACGGATGCTCCCCGAGGGCCAAAATGGCATGCGGTAAAGACAACCGAGAAGACAGAGAGACCCACAAGAATGGGTGCCTACATCGACCTGGGACCGGAAGAACCAGATGGTGCCCGGCCACCACTAGTGATAGCCATGACGGAGCACACAGAGAGGAGCCTCACTGGCAACACAAGAATAAAAAGAGGTACATCATGAGATCTCCACTAAAAGACCTCAATTGATGGTCCAGCGGTTTGGGGGTTCCTCTGAGAGCATGGCCCCCGGCCCTGATGCTGCCCGTTCCCATAAATTATAACAAAGATCCACTCTTTGGACAGGAATGGAATGGACTTGGCAATGCAGAGTAACCATATATTGGAAGTACTTTATGGTTCTATACATCTATAGGATATCATCTTGCTGACCTCTGGGTTGAGGAAGGGGAGTGGACGGAGAGGACGGGAAAGGAGACTGTTGGGAGGATGAGACATGTATGGAGCAGAGAGGAATAGTGTATAGTCACCGGACAGGGAGAGCAGTGGAAGCTGCATATAGGTGGGCATGTAAATTTACATGTGAATGTACATTTTCACTCAGTTATGTTAAATAAAAATAAAAAAAAATAAAAAATAAAAAAATATATATCTAGGAATAAATCTAACCGGAGGCATAAAGGACCTACACAAAGAATACTGCAGGACATTACAGCAAGAAACCAAGAGTCTTAAATTAAGTGAAAACATACCCTGTTCATTGATAGGAAGACGTCATATTGTGAAAACATATAACAACATACTACAACAACTCATGTCTCTTACATCACAACAATGTGCCAGCTTGCATTGCACTGTCTGTGAGGGAGTTTTTAGCCAGCAAACAAATCACCTTCCCTATTCACCTGATCTAGCCCCCCCGCCAGTGACTTTCTTTTTACCCAAAGATAAAGGAAGTAATGAAAAGAAGATATTTTGACAACATTAACAACATCAAAGATAACACAATGACAGTTCTGATGGCCATTCTAGGAAAAAGCTTCTGAAACTGCTTTGAAGGGTAGATTAGGCACTGGCATCAGAGTACAGCTTCCTAAGGGGAATACTTTTCAGGTGATGATATTGATATTCAGCAATGAGATATGTGGCATTTTTTCTAGGATGAGTTCATGAACTTAATTGACAGACCTCATATTTTGTCATTGTAGTCAGAATACTCTGGTACGGGTACAACAACAGAATGGCAGAACAGAATGGAAAATTCAGATTTAAATTCATCCACTTATGAGTAGCTTCACTCACATGTCTATTTATCTTACTGTAGGAACTTACAGGTTGCTGTGATGCACAAAGCTGTGCTACCATTACTCAAACAACATGAGCGTACCCCATGGCAGAAGTTTCAGATGAGCAAGGAAACTAAGAGAGACTAGGAAGAAGAGCCAGAAGTCTACTTCTGGAAAGAACTAGCCCATGAAATCCTTATGAATAGCAGCAGCACATTATCTGATATAATACTAGAAGTTGATTCCCCTCAGATTGGAAAGCGCTCAAAATATAACCGGAGAAGAACTGTTTTCTCAAAGTAGAGTCAGCCTTACTGGCATGGGACAGTCCATCCATTGCTTATAGGTAAGTTCAAGTCAAAATTGAAGAAAATTAGAGTAAGTCCCGCAGCCCAAACCGCAACTTGAGTATATCCTGGTCCATTTCCAGAATAGATCTGATGTGTTGAACGCTAATGTTCAAACACCCGATGAACTGTAGAATGGCATGAAGGACAGCATATATGAAGAAAGCAAGAGGTCAATAAAAAGAGAAAGGAAAAAAACTAAAATGGATGTCAGAAGAGACTCTGAATCTTGATCGTGAACAACGAGTAGCCAAAGTAAAAGGAAAAAAAATAAAGTAAAATAACTGTACAGAAGATTTAAAAAGTGGCTCTGGAAGACAAAGTAAAGTATTACAATGACATATGCAAAGACCTGGAGGTAGAAATCCCAAAGTAAAGAATGTGTTTGGTGCTTCTTAAACTGAAAGAACTAAAGGAAGAGTTCAAGCCTGGATTTTCAACATTAAAGGATTCTATTTAAAAAAAAAATATTGTATGACTCAGGAAACATTAACTGAAGATGAAAAGAATACATAGAGTCACCATAACAAAAGAATTGGTCAATGATAAAACATATGGGGGGGTCAGAGTCAAGATGGTGGACTAAACACACGTCTCCCTAAATCCTTCTGGAAACCAAGACCTGAATTGATAATGAAATGGATCTTTCTGGACACTTAGTGAGCCCGAGGATGCGGCTTAGAGCTACTAATTTGGACTTCATACCACTGAAAGCAAAACTTCCTCTCTTTCGCTGAACCTACTCTTGGCATATGCTGCCTTGCACAGACCAAAGGTAACTCACCATTTTATTTTATTTTATTTTATTTTATTTTATTTTATTTTATTTTATTTTATTTTATTTTATTTTATTTCTCTTAGCTTGTGGGCAAGGCTGGGACTTGACCAGCAACTAATCTCAGGTGCAGTTGAGAGCTGGGCTTTGGGCTATGTGCATCTTGGCACTTTTGGCCTCTTCTTCTGCCTATGCCATAGAGTAGCTAGTACTGAGACAGGCACTGAGCCTCTGTGGGATGCCATCTTGATCCATTGGGAGGCAAAAAACACTTATACTGAGGCCCCAACTGGACTTAGTTCCCAGGCTGGGCGACAATACCTGCCCAGAGGAGAGTGCTTGTCCAGCAGAAAAGCAGTAGTTTACAGTGTTGCCTATGGCTGGGACCTGGCAACAGAGGCTGTGGATGCTGTGCATCTTGGCACCTTTGGCCTCTCTTTCTGCCTCTGTCATAGAGTGGTCAGTACCCAGGCAGATGGTGAACTTGTGAGGGACAGCATCATGTTCCACTGAGGGGCAGAGATATCCGTACGGAAGCCTCAACTGGACCCAATTCCTGAGCTTGGAGGCAGAGCCTTCCAGGAGAAGAGTGCTTTTCCAGCAGAAAGCAGCATTCTACACAGTGTTGCCTACAACTGGGGGCTGACAACAGAAGCCAGCAGGGCAGTATCCTTTCTGCATTTTGAGCTGGATAATAACATCTGGGGTTTGATACAGAGGTGCTTACTTTGTCATCTGGGAAGAGGGATATACACACCTGAAAACTTGTCTGACTTTAGAAGCTGTCAGATACCTTATGTCTTTCATTTTAAGATGACCTAGAGAAACAACTGAAGTCCATCCTCACAATGTCTCCCCCAGCCTCTGTGGACTCACATGATGCCTCAAAAGCACCAAACTCTGGAGAAAAACCTAACCAAGAAACTTTAATTCCAAGCCAAGAAAACAGAATGGAGCGAATGGAAACAGACATTCTGATATGGAAGACAGAATTACTGACTCCAGCATCTTTGAGGAGAAATCAGAAAAAAGAAACAAGAAAAATGAAGAAACAATAAGCAGTATGTGAGACACAATTAAGAGGAATAATCAACGATTAATTGGAGTTCCTGAATAGGGCGAGACACTTTAAAGCACAGAGAGTATTATTGCTGAGCTGCTGACAGAAAACATCCCAGAAATTATGAAAGAAGAGAATATAGATATCCAAGATACACATTGAACACCACTCAATATAGATCTCAAAAGAAAGACCACAAGACATATTATAATGAAGCTTAACAAAATGAAATATAAGGAGAAACTCTTAAAGGCAGCAAGACTCAAAGCAAAGGTTACATTCAGATGAAAACTCTGTAAGTTTTCATCAGATTTCTCAGCAGAAACATTGCTGGCACGGAGACAGTGGCATGGCACTTTCAAAGCCTTGAAGGAGAAGAGCTTCCAACCAGAATTATAGATCCTGCAAAACTATCTTTCAAATTTGAAAATGAAATGAAGACATTTGCAGATGAACAGAAACTCAAACTTGGCTGGCTGGCTTGGCAGAAACTTTGTGAAAACCAAACCAAAGCTACAAGAAACACTGAAAGAATCTCTTGGCTTAGAAGAAAAAAGTCACTAACTTTATATATCAGAAGCAAATACAGGATGCATCACCCAGAAACTTACTGAGTTGGGGAAGGCTCCAAACTCAATCAAAGATGTAATAGTGAAAGAAAAAATTCGGTGACCCTATCATGAAAACTGTGATGCCATCCTACTAAAAAGAGGGATATACTACAGTTGTTATACCCCTTCCAGATGGAGGGGAAGTTAATAAAACTGGTAGCAATTAAAATTGGGTTTACACACAGTTAATTAAGGGGGATCATAGAGACAGCCGTAAAGCACAACAAAGATGCAACATATGAAATCAAGAAATATAATACAGGAGCCTGAACAACCACAAAACCAACCCTGAAAAAGGTGAAAAATCAATTCACAGAGAAGAATGTCCCAGAACAGATTAATAAGATCAACAGAGAAAACATCAACACAAAAATAAACATATCACCATGGCAGCACTCAAAACATATCTATCAATAATCACATTGAATGTGAATAGACTGATCACTCCAGTAGAGAGATCTTGGATCAAAGACATAGCCTATCCATATGTCGCCTACAAGAAACTCACCTTAGACTTAAAGATAGTAACAAACTGAAAATTAAAGGATGGAAGAATATCTATTAAGCTAACAATGAACAAAGAAGCAGGTGTGACAATTCTAATCACACATAAAATCGATTTTAATGTAAAATCCACCATCGTGGACAAGGATGGCAGTATTTATTGCTGAAAAGCTCAATATACAAGCAGGAATCAACAATATTAAATACGCACGCACCTAATACTAGAGCACCTAAAAACATCGAAGAAGCACTGGGAGACTTCAACACTCCACTCTCAGTATTGGACAGATCATCTAGAAAAAAGCTTAATAAAGACACAGAAGACCTTATAGCCAGAATTAGACAACTAGACCTCATTCACGTATACAGAACTTTCTATCCATCAGCAGACAACTATATCCTTTTCTCCAGTGCACATGGAACATTCTTCAATATAAATAACGTGTTAGGACATAAAGCAATTTTCAACAAAATCCATACCACTGAATTAATGCAAAACATCTTCTCAGATCAAAAAGCCATAAAAGTCAAAATGAACAGCGGAAATAACAGAAAGAAAGTAGACCTCATGGAAACAGAACAACAAATTGCTCAAAAAGCAATGGGTTATAGAAGAAATCAAGGAGGAAATAAAGAAATTTACAGATCCCAATGAGAATAAAAACAGTTCCTACGAGAACCGATGGGATACAGCCAAAGCAGTGCACAGAGGTGAGTTTATCTTCATAAACGCACACACCTGGAAGGAAAAAAGAAACTAAATCAAAGAACTAAACCTACAGCTTGAACAAGTAGAGACAGAACAACAGAGAAATCTCTCAGGCACCAGAAGAAAACAGATCATAAAGATTAGAAAAGAATAGAAGAAACTGAAAAAATTGAAAAGAACAAAATCTGGTTTTTTGAAAACATCAACAGAATTGACAAACCATTGGCTAAACTTACTAAAGAAAAACAGGAAAGGAAACAAATAACCTAAATAAGAATTGAGAGGGGAGTTGTCATAAAAATTCCAACATAAATAAAAAACATCATAACAGAATACTATGAAAGACTGTACTCTGACAAATTTGAATACCTAGAGGAAATGGACAAATTCCTTGATTCATATCACCTACCAAAATTATCACAAGGTGAAGCAGAACGACTTAGTAAACCTATCAAAGGAAGAGATTGAAAAAGTCATCCAGATACTACCAATGAAAAAAAGCCCAGGCCCAGATGGCTTCACCGCAGAATTCTACCAAGCTTTTAGAGAAGAGTTAGCTCCAACACTACTGAGAGTATTTCGCAGTAAAGAAAGAGATGGAATATTCCCAAATTCATTCTGTGAAGACAGCATAACCCCGGTAACAAAGCCAAGGAAAGACTCAACATAAAATGAGAACTACAGACCTGTATCACTCATGAATCTAGATGCAAAAATCTTCAACGAAATTCTTGCCAACAGAATACAACAACACATCGGGGAAAACAAAAAACAAACAAAAAAAATATCATGACCAAGTTGGATTCATACGAGAGATGCAAGGCTGGTTCAACAATAGAAAAACAGTGTGATCAACCACATAAATAGCACAAAAGAGAAGAATCACCTGCATTTATCAAATGCAGAAAAGACATTTGATAAAGTGCAACACCCATTCATGCTAAAAACTCTAAGCAAAAAGGAATAGACAGAAAATTTCTCAAAGCAAGAAGGGTCATTTATACAAAGCCAATTGCCTACATCCTGAATGGAGAGAGACTGAAAGAGTTTCCCTTGAGAACAGGAACTAGACAAGGATGCCCACTCTCACCTCTGTGATTCAACATTGTACTAGAAATTCTAGCCAGAGCAATTAGACAAGGCCAAGGAATAAGGGGCATCTGCACTGGCAAAGAAGAAATAAAAGTCTCCCTATTTACAACTGTAGACACAGAGAATGCTGAAGAATCCATACATTAGCTACTGAAACTAGTAGAAGAGTTCAGTAAAGTTTCATGGTAGAAGATAAACATAAGTAAATCAGTAGGACTCCTTTATACCAACAATGAGACTATTAATGAAGAAATCATCAAATCATACCACTAATCATAGGTCCAAGAAGACAAAGTACCTAGGAATAAATCTAACCAAAGAGACAACAGACCTTTACAAAGAGAACTACACGTCTTTACTACAGGAAACTAAGAGAGACTTACATAAATGGAGAAACTTACCCTACTCATGGATAGGAAGACTTAACATTGAGAAAATGTCTATTTTATCAGAAGCAATCTACTTATATAATGCAATCCCAATACAAATTACAGTGACAATTTTTAAGGAGATGTAGAAACAAATACCAACTTTGCTTGGAAAGGGAATAAGCCTGGGATAAGTAAAGCCCTACTAAAGAAGAAGAACACACTGGGAGACCTCTCACTACCTGACTTTAGAACCTATTACACTGCCACAGTACTCAAAACAGCCTGGTACTGGTACAAAAAGAGACAGATAGATTAGTGGAACAGAACTGAGACCTCAGATGACACCATCTTTCTATGAACAGTCGATGTTTGACAAAGGCCCAAAAACATTAAACTGGGGTAAAAACGATCTCTTTAGCAAATGGTGCTGGCAAAATTGGATATCCATCTGCAAACAACTGAAACAAGACCCATGCCAAGATCTATGAAACAAGACCCATATCTTACACCTTATACAAAAACCAACTCCAACTGGATAAAAGACCTAAATATCAAACCTAAAATGATAAAGCTCATTCAAGAAAATGTAGGAACAACAATGGAAGTTTTAATACACAATGTAGACAGACTTCAAAATCTGTCAAACAAACCACAATCATCAGAAGAGAAAATAGATAAATGGAAACTATTAAGAACCAACCAGTTTTGCTCATCCGAAGACTTTATTAATAGAATTAAAATGACACCCACAGAATGGGAAAAAAATATTTGGCAACTCTATGTCAGACTGCCATCTGACCTCCATAATCTATAAGGTACTGCAAAATATCAATAAGAAAATGATAAATCATCCATTCAAGTTATGGGCAAAGGAGATGGACAGACACTTCTCCAAAGAGAACAACCAGGCACCAAGAAAACACATGTGGACATGCTCACAGTCATTTGCTATTAAAGAAATTCAAATCAAAACTACAATGAGATACCATCTCACCACAATAAAGTTGGCCATAATCCAAGAAACGCAAAACAACAAGTGTGGAGAGGCTGTGGAGAAACTAGAACTCTCCTACACTGTTGGTGGAATTGCAAAATGGTCCAACCTCTTTGGAAAGTAATCTGGTGCTTCGTTAAAAAACTGGAGATAGATATATCATTTGACCCAGTAACTCCATTGCTCGGAATATATCCTACAGAATCAAGTCCTTTCACACCAACTGATGCATGCACACGAATGTTTATTGCAGCACAGTCCACAATAGCAAAAAGATGGGATCAACCCAGATGGCCAACAACAGAGCAATGGATACGTAAACTATGGTACATACACTCAGTGGAATACTATGCAATAATAAAGAACAATGGTGATTTTACAAAACATCCCATAACATGGTTTCAATTGAAGGACATTGTGTTGGGTGAAAGTAGTCAGAGACAAAAAGATAAATATTGCATGAATCCCCTACAGTAAAAACTTAAAAACAGACTCATGCATGGAAGAATAGACTCTTTCACAGTTGCAAGGGTGTGGAGGGAGGGAGGGTAAGTGGGGGAGGGTTTAGATTAGATAGTTGATAGAAATTTGGTTGGGTGAAATCTGTGACAGCATACATCAGGAAGAAGATCAATATTAACTGGGCTTCAGCATAACTTGATTACTCCTCCCATATTAACCCAATATTGCAAGGACAGGGTACCTGGGAAAGGTGGCTGGGGACTTTTGCTCTCAGGTTAAATCATGGCCAATTGGTACAACTAACATTTTGCTAAGAGAACCCTCCATACCTCACATTGGTGAGTGGCACCTGGGTCTTAAAAGCTGCTAGTCTGCCATCTGAGGGTACTGCAAATGGTCGCAACTCAGCAGGAATGGATGATCACCAAGGACCAAAACAACACGGCAGAAAGAGAACCCAGAAGACAGACAGACCCACGTGTGTGGGTAACTACATCAACTTGTGACAGTAGGAACCGGATAGTGCCTAGCCACTGCAAGTGATAGCTGTGATAGAGATAAGAATAAAAAGGGGTGCACCCTGAGATTTCCACTGAAAAACCACAACTGATAGTCCAGGGGACTCAGAGTTTCCCTGGGAGCATGGCCCCTGGCCCTGATGTTGCCCCTGTCCATAAATCATAATGGAGGTCGACTCTCAGACAGGAATGGATTGGACTTGGTGACACAGTGTGACCACGTCATGCACAGACTTTATGGTTCTATGCATCTATAGAATGTCGTCCTGCTGACCTTTTACTGGAGGAAGTGGAGTGGGTGAAGAGGAGGGGACAGGAGACTGCTGGGAGGATAAGACATGTATGGAGCACGGAGGAAGAGTGTGCTGTCACCGGGCAGGGAGAGCAGTGGGAGCTGCATATAGGTAGCATGCAAATTTATATGAGAATATACATTTTCATTCAATAATATAAATAAATAAATAAATAAAACATTTTAGCCAGTAGTATATTATCAGGAACCAATGGTACTGAAGGCACTAGTGAAAATAAAGTTTCCAGGAATTGAAAAAATGTTAGTTCAGATGTTCCAATGAAGGGATGCATCATTGGAAGTACTCACTCACCTATGGTAAGAAACTTGAAAGACAGGTAACTGTCCTGTCAGCTGGAGGAGCTCCATATTTATTCCTATTCCACAAAAGGTGATCCAACCAAATACAGAATTACAAGGTACTATCGTTAATATCATAGGAAAATAATTTTTTTTTCTGAGCATCATTCCAATGATAACGATAAATCAACAGAGAATAGCCAGAAATTCAAGCCAGATTTATAGGAGGACATGGAACTAGGTATATGATTACTGATATCAGATAGATCCTGGGTGAAAGCAGAGGATATTAGAAAAAAGAAAGATATTTATATGTGGTTAATTGACTATGCAAGTGTATTCAACTGTGTGGATCATAAGAAATTGAGAATACATTCCAAAGAATTAGAATTTCAATATGCTTAATTGTGTTTACTATGTATAGGAACCTATACATGGATTAAGAGGCAGTCACTGGAAAAGAACAAGGGGATACAAAGTAGATTAAAGTACGGAAGGGTATGTAGTCAGGGCTATATCCTTTCACCATCATGTTGACTATGTATGCTGAGCAAATAATCTGAGAACCTAGACTATATGATAAAGAATGGACATTGAAATTGGAGGAAGACTAGCCACCTGTGATATGCAGATGGCACAACTTGGCTTCATAAAAGTGAAGAGTACTTTAAACGTTCACTGACGAAGAACAAAGACCTCTACCTTCAATATGGATGATATCTGAATGTGAAGAAAACTAAAATCTTCACAATTCGATCAACAAGAAACATTATGAGACACAGAAAATATCGAGGATGTCAAGAATTTCATTTTACTTGGATGCACAATGAACATGGAAGCAGAGCAGAAAAGAAATAAAAAAAAACACACTGCATTGGGAAAATCTGCCATAAAGTATCTCTTTACAGTGTTGAAAAACAAACATGTCACCTTGAAGACAAAGGTGGTCCTGACACAATCTATGGTGTATTCAACCATCTTACATGCATGTGAAAGCTAGACAATTGCTAAGGAATACCAAAGAAGAAGTGATGCTCTTGAATTGTCGTGCTGGTGAAGACTACTGAATATACCGTAGATTGCCAAAAGAACAAACAAATCTGTCTTCAAAAACTACAATCAAAGTGCTCCTTAGAGGCAAGGATGGAGAGACCAGGTCTCACACACTTTGAAGAATTATCAGGAAGGATCAGTCCCTGCAGAAGGACATCATGCTTGATAAATTAGAGGGCTAGGTAAAAAGAGGAAGACACTGGACACAATGGTTACAACAATGGGTTCAAGCATGAGATGGACTGTGAAGATGGTGCAGGACTGGACAGTATTTCATTCTGTGGCACATAGCATCACTATGACTTGGTGACACATGACAATACAATAATATAAGTAGCTGATAGTTGTTAATTTATTAAAGACCCAAAGTCTGTCAAACAGGAAAGAGTTCAAACTCCAAAACGTTAAATAAGACCCATATCTCACAACATGTACAAAAACTAACTCAAAATGGGTCAAAGACATAATTATAGATTCTAAAATGATAAAGATCATGGAAGAAAAAATAGGAAAAATGATGAGAGCCCTAATGCATGACATACATGAATTAAAAGCCATAAATAACAAGGCATAAACAACAAAAAGAAACTAGAAAAATGTGAGCTCCTAAATATCAAACACTTATACACTTATTGCTCATCAAAATACTTCATCAGTTAAAAATCAGAATATAGCAGAGTAGTTGCAACCTTCCTCTGACCCCTCTGATAACAAAGACCCAAAAGAATAAATGAATCCATTATCAGTCTGATACCTGTGCCTATTCCAATCAGCCCTGTCCATTAGGATAGTAGGGCACAGCCTACACTACACACTAGACATCCTAGGAGTCCAGAACATCAAAGGGTAAGTTGAGAAATTGGACTGAACAACGGCGAAGAGAAAGCAGGATGCTCTAGTCCTGACCCGCCAGGAAACGGGTAAAGTCAGCATAGTGAGCAAAGCATCGTATTTAGAGGAATCCACATGAGTCTCTGGATTCAGAGAAGAACAGCACAAGATCATCAAAAGCTAATGCTTTGCATGCAACACATTGCTGTACACAGGTCTAAATCATTCCCTCAAGAGATAACTCTCTCCTAGGGAGAAGAAAGTAGCTTACTTCCCTGTGCTGGAAATACAGGGCAGCAACTGTTCTTTCACCCAGAGTCACACAAAAGTGGCATGCCATCCTCATAGACATTCCAAGACAGCTGTTAGTTACCTGCCTTTCTCAGCAGTTGCAGTCAGATTCCTGGGCCTATACCAATCAGCCCTATCCACTTAGCACAATAGGGGACAGCCTGAACTACACACTTGGTAACTGACTAACTGGACACATGAGGTGAATCCATAGAAGAAAATTAAACACACTCTTGGGCTCCTATGATTAGTAACAGCTGTAACCACCTGGTGATGGGGCATTAGAGCTTCAAAAGTACCAATAAACAAACTAGCATGTATGTCCACTCAATCTGAACTTCTCAAAACAAAACAAGAAGCTACAACACAGAAGCTACAAATAAATTCAACAAATAACTGATGGCTCAGAGACAATGGTATAAATCAAATCACATAAAGAGGCAGACTATAGTGGCTTCAGAGAGCTCCCAAAACAAAATCAGATTTTTGGAGGAAGATAACTTCCTGGAATTATCAGAGGTAGAATTAAAAATAAAAATAAAAAAAAGATTATGCTTACAGCTTTTCAGGAGATCAGGAAGGAGATGAGGCAAAATGTACCAGAGCACTATGACAAATTGAACACACTGCATGAAAGGATAGAACAGCAAGAATAAGAAATTCATAAAATAAATAATAAAATTACAGAATTAGAAAACTAAGTAGAAAGCCAAAGGAGCAGAATTGAAGCAATAGAAGATGAAATTAGTGAAAGTGAAGATAAAGCATGTGGCATCAAAATATTCAAGTAAAATTAGATTAAAGAATTGAAATGAATCAAGAAACACTAAGAATTATGTGAGATCCTATCAACAGGAATGATGTGTAGGTGACAGTGGAGGTGGGAGGGATAGCAGAAAATAGAGAATTATCGAAGATTTGCTGATAGAAAATTTCCCTGATATCATGAAAGATGACAAGCTTTCTATCTGAGACACTCATCAAACTACACACAAAGTAGATCCCAAACGAGAGAGTAAGATGCATTATAATCAAACCTGCAAAAACTAAAAATAAGGAGATACTTTTAAAAGTTAGCAATGACAAATGAAGAAGAGTAAAAAAAAAAAATGTAAAGCACTACTGAAGAAGAAGAACACACTGGGAGGCCTCTCACTACCTGACTTTAGAACCTATTAACTGCCACAGTTGTCAAAACAGCCTGGTACTGGTACAAAAAGGGATATATAGACCAATGAAACAGAATTGAAACCCCAGAGATGCCACCATCCTCCTATGAACAGTTGATATTTGACAAAGTCCCCAAGATTTTAAACCACGGTAAGGACAGTCTCTTTAACAAATGGTGCTGGCAAAATTGGATATCCATCTGCAAAAAATTGAAACAAGACCCGTATCTCACACCTTATACAAAAACCAACTCAAACTGGATAAAAACTTAAATATAAAATCTAAATGATAAAGCTCATCCAAGATAAAATAGGATCAACAATGAAAATTTCAACACACAATGAAGACAGACTTCAAAATCTGACAAACTAAACACATTCAACAGAAGAGAAAATAGATAAATGGGAAGTACTAAGAATCAAACACTTTTGCTCATCCAAAGACTTCATAAAATAGAATTAAAAGACCACCTACAGAGTAGGAAAAAATATTTGGCAACCCTATGTCAGGCCGACATCTAATCTCCATAATCTATAAGTTATTACAAAATATCAACAACACAATGATAAATAATCCAATTAAGTGATGGGCAAAGGAGATAGACATTTCTCTAAAGAGGATATCCAGGCAGAATTGCTTACAATCATTAGCTATTAAAGAAATTCCAATCAAAACCACAATGAATATCATCTTACCCCAACAAGGTTAGCTATGACCCAAAAAACACAAAACAACAAATGCTGGAGAGACTGTGGAGAAATGGAAACTCTCCTACACTGCTGGTGGGATTGCAAAATGGTACAACCTCTTTGGAAAACAGTCTAGCACTTCCTTAAAAAGCTGGAGACAGCGGCGGAGTCAAGACAGCGGACTAAGCACACATCTCCTTATATCCCTCTGGAAACCAAAACCTGAATTGATAATCAAACTGAGCCTTCTGGTCACCTAATTGGCCCCAGGACAAGGCACAGGGCTGTTACTTTGGACTTCATTCTACTGAGCGAAAAACCTCCTCCCCTCCGCTGACTCTGGCACCTGGCTAGAGCTGGCTCTCACGGACTGAAGGTAAAGGCACCATTGTGACTTTTTTTTTCCTTTGTCTTGGCCGGCAGGCAGAGCAGGGTCTTGCATAGCGGCTAGACACAGACACGCTGCTGGGGGGGACAGGCAGGCGAAATTCCCATATTTTGAGAACCAGGCTTGGGACTCTGTTAATCTAGCCACTTTGAGCCTGTAATTTTATATCTGCCTCAGCGGTGTTTGTATGGAGTTTCGCACTCAGTGTCTGGGATGCCATGTTGGATGTGGAGATTTCAGCAGGTCCTCATTCTGAGCCTGGGAGCCAGTGCCTGCAAACAGGACAGTGCTTCTCTGACAGAAAAGCAGTAATTTACCCAGTGCCATCTGCTTTGGGGGTCCTGCAACAGAATCAGAGGAATCACTACCTCTCTACACCTTTAGCCTTTCTGTCTGCTGCCCGTGTGGAGGGCGCAATCTTGGATACAGTAGCCACAACTGGACCTAATACTTAGCTTGGGACCCAGAGCCTGCCCACAGGAGAGCGCTTTTCTATCAGAAAAGCAGTACTCTATGCAGTGTCGTCTAAGGCTAGGCCTTGTCAGCAGAGGCCAATAGGGCAGTAGCATTGCTGTATTCTGAACTAGTTTGTATCATCTGGGATTGGATATAGTGGCGCTTACTTTGCCAGTTGAGAAGAGGGACCTCTACACCTGAAGACCTTACTGACTTGTGAAGTGGTCAGATATCTTTTGCTTTAGATTTTAAGACAGCCTAGAGAAACATCTGCAGTCCATCCTCACAGTACCTCCTCTAGCCTCTGCATACTCACATGGGTCCCAAAAAGCAACAGATACTTGTGGCACACAAGAAATCAGCCCTGGCTTCAGAAGGCTCCCAAACAAAGCAACCAAGGAGTTTTCCAGATGAAGAAACTTTTATGAAAGCATCAGGAAGTGAATACAAATTGATTATATATAGGGCCCTTCTAGACCTTATACAAAATGCAGCAGAACAAAAGGAAAAATTAGGCAAGTTGTTCAATCTGATGGAACACCAGTACTCTGAAATCCAACAGATCAAGAACAAAATCAAAGACATGGAAACTTCAATGCAAAGACAAGAAAACAGAATGGAACAAATAGAAGAAAGAATTTCTGACTTGGAAGACAGAGATACTGAGGCCAGCATCTATGAGCAGAAATCAGAAAAAAGAAACAAGAAAAATGAAGAAACATTAAGAAGCATGTGGGACTCTACTAAGAGGAACAACCTTTGATTAATTGGAGTCCCTGAACAGCGTGAGACATCTGAGAAAAAAGAGAGTATCGTTGCTGAGCTGCTGACAGAAAACTTCCCAGAAATCATGAAGGAAGAGAATATAGACATCTCAGATGCATATCGTATGCCACCAAATATAGATCTCAAAAGAAAGACTCCAAGACATATTATAATCAAGCTCTACAAAATAAAACATAAGCAGCAACTCTTAAAGGCAGCAAGACTCAAAGCAAAGCTAACATTCAGAGGAAAACCATGTAGGTTCTCTTCAGATTTCTCAGCAGAAACCATGCTGGCACGGAGACAGTGGCATGACACACTCAAAGCCTTGAAGGAGAAGAAATTCCAACCAAGAATTGTATGTCCTACAAAACTGACTTTCAAATATGAAAATGAAATTAAGACATTCCCAGATAAACAGAAACTCAGAGACTTTGTAAAAGCAAACCAAAACTACAAGAAATATTGAAAGAAGTTCTTGGCTCTGGCTTAGAAGAACAAAACCACTAACTTTATATTTTAGAACAACTTTAATACTCAAAAGCCTACTCAGTTAGGAAAGGCTCCAAAGCCAATCACAGCTTTGATAAGGAAAGAAGCAATACAGTGATCATCATGAAAACTGTGGTGTCATCATATTAAAAAGAGGGATGTACTACAGTTGTTATAGTCCTTCCAGATGGAGAGGAATATGACAAGACTGGTAGTAATTAAAATTAGGTTTATATATAGTTTATTAAGGCGGATCATAGGGGCAGCTGTAAAGCACAACAAAGATCTATCATATCGTTTCAAGAAATGTAACACAGGATTCTCAACAACCACAAAACCAGCTCTGGAAAAGGTGAAAAATCAACTCACAAAAAAGAACATCCCAGAACAGACTAATAAGAACAACAGAGAAGACATCAACATAAAAATAAACACATCACAATGGCAGCACTGAACACATACCTATCAATAATTACATTGAATGTGAATGGACTGAATGCTCCAGTAAAGAGACATCGAGTGATATCATAGATCAAAAGACATGACCCATCCATATGTTGTCTACAAGAAACTCACTTGAGACCTAAAGATAGGAACAAACTGAAAATTTAAGGTTGGAAGAATATATATCAAGCTAACAATGAACAAAGAAGAGCAGGGGTGGCAATTCTAATCTCAGACAAAATCAATTTTAATGTCAAATCCATCATCATGGACAAAGATGGACACTATTGCTGAAAGTTTCAGTACACAAGCAAGACTTAACTATATTAAATATTTATGCACCCAATATCAGAGCACCTAAATACGTCGAAGAAACACTGACTACACTGAAAAGAGAGTTAGATGACTCCACCATAACAGTGGGAGACTTCAACACTCCACTCTCAATACTAGACAGATCATCTAGAAAAAAACTAAGTAAAGATACGAAAGCCCTCATTGCCACAATTAACCAACTAAACCTCATTGATATATACAGAACTTTCCACCCATCAGCAGACAACTACAACTTTTTCTCCAGTGCACGTGGAACATTCGTCAGAATTGACCATGTGATAGGCCATAATGCAATGCTCAACAAAATCCATACCATTGAATTACTGCAAAGCATCTTCTCAGATCATAAAGCATCAAAGCTGAAATCAATAGCAGAGAAAACATAGATAGAAAGTGGAACTCTTGGAAACTGAACAACATCTTGCTCAGAAAAACACGGGGTATAGAGGAAATCAAGGATGAATTAAAGAAATTCAGGGATTCCAATGAGAACGAAAACACTTCTTACCAGAACCTATGGGATACAGCCAAAGCAGTGCTCAGAGGTCTGTTTATCACCATAAATGCACACATCTGGAAGGAAGAAAGAAACCAAATCAAGGAAGTAACCCTATAGCTTGAACAAGTAGAAAGACAACAGAGGAAACCCTCAGGCACCAGAAGAAACTAGATCATAAATATTAGAGCAGAGCTAAATGAATTAGAGAATAGAAAAACAATTGAAAAAATGGAAAAGACAAAAAGCTGGTTTTTTGAGAAGATCAACAAAATTGACAACCCACTAGCTAAACTTACTAAAGAAAAGCAGGAAATGAAAGAAATAACCCAAATTAGAAATGAGAGGGGGGTTGTCACCACAGACGCAACAGAAATCAAACATATCATAACAGAATACTATGAAAGACTGCACACTAACAAATTTGAAAACCTAGGGGAAATGGACCAATTCCTTGATTCATACCACCTACCCAAATTATCACAACGTGAAGCAGAACAACTTAATAAACCCATTACAAAGCAAGAGATTGAAAAGGTCATGAAAACACTGCCAACTAAAAAGAGTCCAGGTCTAGATGGCTTCACTGCAGAATTCTACCAAGCATTTAGAGGAGTTATCTTGCATACTACTGAAACTATTTCACAGTATAGAAAGGGATGGAGTACTCCCAAACTCATTCTATGAAGCCAGCATAACCCTGATACCCAAGCCAGGGAAAGACCCAACAAAGAAAGAGAACTATAGACTGATATCACTCATGAATCTAGATGCAAAAATCTTCAACAAAATTCTTGCCAATACAATACAACAACATATCAATAAAATAATCCATCATGACCAAGTGGGATTCATACCAGGGATGTAAGGCTGGTTCAACATCAGAAAAACAATCAATGTGATTAACCACATAAATAACACAAAAGACAAGGATCACCTGATTTTGTCCATTGATGCCGAAAAGGCATTTGATAAAGTCCAACACCCACTCACGCTAAAAACTCTTAGCAAAATGGGCATAGATGGCAAATTCCTCAACACAATAAGGGCTATTTATACAAAGCCAATTGACCACGTAATCCTGAATGGAGAGAGACTGAAAGACTTTCCCTTGAGATCAGGAACTAGACAAGGATGCCCACTCTCACCCCTTCTATTCAACATTGTGCTAGAAGTTTTAGCCAGAGCAATTAGACAAGTCCAAGAAATAAAGGGCATCTGCACTGGCAAAGAGGAAGTTAAAATCTCCCTGTTTGCAGATAATATGATTGTATATGCAGAGGATCCCAAGGTATGTATAAAAGTAAACTACTCAAACTGACAGAAGAGTTCAGCAAAGTCTCAGGATACAAGACAAGCATAAGTAAATCAATAGGATTCCTTTATACCAACAATGAGACTGTTAAGGAAGAAACTATCAAATCAATACCATTTACAATAGCCCCTAAGAAGACATAGTACCTAGGAATTAATCTAACCAGAGAAACAACAAACCTTTACCAAGAGAACTACAAGCCCTTACTACAAGAAACTAAGAGAGACTTAGATAAATGGAAAAACCTACCCTGCTCATGGATAGGAAGACTTAACATTGTGAAAATGTCTACTTTACCCAAAGCAATCTATATAATGCAATCCCCAAACAAGTTCTAGTGACATTTTTTTAATGGGATGGAGAAACAAATCACCAATTATGTTTGGAAAGGGAAGAAGCCCCGATTAGGCAAGGTACTACTAAAGAAGAACACACTGGGAGGCCTCTCATTATCTGACTTTACACTGCCACAGTTGTCAAAACAGCCTGGTACTGGTATAAGAACAGACAGATCAATCAGTGGAACAGAACTGAGACCCCAGAGATGACACCATCTACCTATGAACAACTGATACTCGACAAAGGCCCTAAGACATTAAACTGGGGTCAAAACAGTATCTTCAACAAATGGTGCTGGCAATATTGGATATCCAACTCCAAGAAACTGAAACAAGATCCATATCTTACACCTTATACAAAAAGCAACTCCAACTGGATAGAAGTCCTAAATATCAAATCTAAAACGATAAAGTTCATCCAAGAAAAAGTAGGAACAACAATGGAAGTTTTAATACACAATATGGACAGACTCCAAAATCTGTTAAACAAACCACAATCATCAGAAGAGAAAATGGATAAATGGGATCTATTAAAAATTAAACACTTTTGCTCTTCTGAAGACTTCATTAATAGAATTAAAAGAACACCTACAGAATGGGAAAAAATATTTGGAAACTCTATGTCAGACAGACATGTGATTTCCATAATCTATACGATACTACAAAATATCAACGAGAAGATAAACCATCCAATTAAGCGATGGGCAAAGGAGATGGACAGACATTTGACTAAAGAAGAGATCCAGGCAGCCAAAAAACACATGCAGACATGTTCACGATCGTTAGTTACTAAAGAAATTCAAATCAAGACGACAATGAGATACCATCTCACCCCAACAAGGTTGGCCATGATCCAAAAAACACAAAACAACCAAGGCTGGAGAAGCTGCAGAGAAAGTGGAACCCTCCTACACTGTTAGTGGGGTTGCAAAATGGTCCAGCCTCTTTGGAAAGCAATCTGACACTTCCTTAAAAAAATGGATATAGATATACCATTTGACCCAGTCATGCCACTCCTTGGAATATATCGTACAGAATCAAAGCCTTTCACAGCAACGGACGCATGCACCAGAATGTTTATCGCAGCACAGTCCATGATAGCAAAAAGATGGAATCAACCCAGATGCCCAACAACAGAAGAATGGATAGGTAAACTATGGTATATATACTCAATGGAGCACTACGCAATGATAAAGAACGATGACTTCAGGAAACATCTCATGACCTGGTTTCAACTGGAAGACATTATGTTGAGTGAAAGTAGTCAGCAACAAAACGACAAATATTGCATGAGACCTCTACAATAAGATCTCAAAAACAGACTTGTGTATAGAAGAAAAGACTCTTTGACAGCTGCAAGGGAGGGAGGGAGGGAAGGAGGGAGGTAGGAAAGGTTTTGATTCGATAGTTGCTAGGTATCTGGTTGGGTGAAATCGGTGACAGCATACATTAGAAACAAGAACAATATTAAGTGGACTTAAACATAACATGAGTACTCCTTCCATCTTAACCCAATATTGCAAGGATAGAGTAGCTGGGGCAGGGGGCGGTGGACCAGGCTCTTAGACAAAAGCGAGGCCAACTGGCACAACTAGAGTTTTGGTAAGGGGGCTCTCTGCACCCCACATTGGTAAGTGGCGTCTGGGGTCTTAAAAGCTGCCAAGCTGCCATCCGATGACACAGCAAATGGTCCCAATTCAGCAGGAATGGATGCTCACCGAGGACCAAAATTACATGGGGGATAGACAACCCAGAAGACAAAGAGACTCACCATCAGTGGGTGCCTACATAGACTTGGGACCGGAAAAACCGGATGGTGCCCGGCCACCACCAGTGATAGCCACGATGGAGCTCCCTAAGTTGAGTCTCACTGGCAACACAAGAATAAAAAGGAGTGCACCCTGAGATCTCCACTAAAAGACCTCAATTGATAGTCCAGTGTTTTCGGGGTTCCCCTGGGAGCATGGCCCCTCGCCCTGATGCTGCCCTTGACCATAAATCATAACGAAGGTCCACGCTTCGGACAGGAATGGATTGGACTTGACGATGCAGTGACCATATATTGGATGCACTTATGGTTCTATACATCTATAGGATGTCATCCTGCTGACCTCTGGCTGTAGGAAGGAGAGTGCATGGAGAAGAGGGAAAAAAGAGACTGTTGGGAGAACGGGACATGTATGGAGCAGAGAGGAATAGTGTGCTGTCACCGGGCAGGGAGAGTAGTGGAAGCTGCATATAGTTGGGTATGTAAATTTATACAGGAATGTACATTTTTACTCAGTTATATTAACTAAAAAAAAAATAAAAAAAAACCTGGAGACAGATATACCATTTGATCCTGTAGTTCCACTGCTCAGAATTTATCCTTCAGATAAAAGGTTGTCACATGAACAGACACATGCACACAAATGTTTGTTGCTGCACAGTCCACAGTAGCAAAAGTTGGAATCTACCCTGATACCCATCAACAGATAAATGGATAAGCAATCTATGGTACATATGCTCAGTGGAACACTGTGCTATGATAAAAAAGCAATGACAATTTTAGAAAACATCTCATAACATGATCTCATTCAGAAGAGTTCATGCTGAGTGAAATCAATCAGTGTCAAAAGGACAAATTTTGTATGAGACCCCTGTTATAAGGACTTAGCAAGAGAATTATCCATAGAAGAAAATGACTGTTGGCTATTTGGGTGGGTGGGGACTGAGGGTTTATCATAGATGAGATAATTGATAGATGCTAGACATTTTATTCTTTTATTGTAATTAATAAAAAAAAATATTTAAAAAAGACCTACATTGAAAAATCAGTAAGACTAAATTCAAAATGTTTAGCAGAAACCATACAGGCAAGAAGGTAATGGAAGGGCATATACACAACCTTGAAGGGGAAAAAAAAATGCCAACCAAGAATTATATAGCCAGCAAACCCTTCCCTTAAATATGATGGCCAAATTAGGACAGTTCCAGATAAACATAAATTTAGGGAATTTCCGAAAACCAAACCAAAATTACAAGAAATATTAAAGGGAGTCCTTTGGTTAGAAAAACAATGACATCAGGTAACAATTCAAGACTAGAACACAGAACAGAGTCACTGGATATAGCCTGAAACAGCAGAATCACAAAAGTAAATGAAATAAGGAATCCAAGAAGCTGTTATGGAAATACTATAATGACAATGAAAAAAGAACTTACAAGAATATACGGTTACATATCTTTTACAAGGACAAAAAGTCAAATCAATATAAAAAAAAAGCCAAGTGCCATCGAGTCAGATCCCTCAAGTCAATATAAAGAAATTAAAAATTGGTATAAATTTAGGAAAGTAAGGGTAAATATTAATCACAAAGGAAATTATCAATCTTATTGCATCAAAATAAAATACAAGAAACATCTAAAGTCTCAGCAAATACAAAGTCACAAACACCAAAACAGATGAAAACGTGTAAAGAAAAAAAGGCTCAACATAGAAAATTAAACAGAACAAAGAAACTGTCTGCAGTGTACAAAAACATCAAAATTACAGCACTAAACTCATCCTTATCAATACTAATCCTGAATGCAAATGGATTAAATGTACCAGTAAAGACAGAGTGGCAGATTGCATTTAAAAAACAAAAAATAGTAACCCATTTATACAAACTCCAAAAATTAAGTTTGCACACTTAATTGTTCTAAGTGCTACATACCTCATGGCTGAATACCACTATAATCACCTTTGAAGTAATCTCCTTGGGAAGCTATGTACAAATGCCAGCACCTATTCTACCCTTCAAAGCAATTTTGGAACTATTTCTGGAATGGCCATTGCACAGAGTGACATGGTGTCAAGCTTGTTAACTTAATTGCATAGTTGTCTGTCATGGAGTTTTTAGCCAGCAACAAATAACTGTATTGGAACACACTATCTACTCAGTCTGGCCCCCAATGACTACTTTCTTTATCCGAAGATAAAGGACATCAAGCGTAATACTACAACAACTCTGATGGCCATTCCAGTAAAACAGTACCAATATTGCTTTGAAGGATAGACTACGTGTGGTCACCTGTGCATTGCTTCCCAAGGGGAGTACTTTGAAGGTGACTGTAGGGATACTCATCAGTGAGGTATGTAGCACTTTTTTCTAGGATGAGCTGTGGACTTAATTGGCAGTCCTCATATGCTGCCTACAGGAGACTTGCCTTAGACTCAAAGACACAAATAAATGAAAACACAAAGGATGAAAAAAAGCATATCAAGTGAACAACATTAAAAAAGAAAAAACAAAAACAGCAGGAGTGGCAATATTAATCTCTGACAAAATATACTCCAAAGTAAAATCCCCCTCATTGGATAAAGGACATTATATAGTGATTAAAAGATAAATACTCTAGGAGAACGTAACCATATTAAAAATGTACGCACTCAGCAAAAGAACTCCAAAATACGTAAAACAAATACCAACTCATTGAAACCAGAAATAGACAGCTTCATAACAGTAGTAGGAGACATCAACCACACAATTTTCAGTGAGGGGCAGAACATCTACAAGAAGCTCAATAAAGACATGGAAGAACTAAATGCCAGAATCAACCAACTAGACCTCACGGATGTATACAGAACACTCGACTCAAGAGCAAGAAAGTATACTATCTTTTCCAATATACATGGAACGTTCTCCAGAAATGATCACATATTAGGTCACAAAGCAATCCATAACAAAATTCAAAGTACTGAAATACTGGAAAGCAACTTTTCAGACCATAAAGTCATAAAAATAGAAATAAGTAACAGAGAAAAAGATGGAAAAAAAGTCACAAAAAGCTTGACGATACCCTGCTCAAATATGATTAAGTTATAGGAGAAATGAAGAATGGAATAAAGAAATGCATGAAATCAAATGAGAATGAAAAATACCCTACCAGAATCTAAGGGCCATGGCAAAAACAAACAAAAACTGTTGTTGAGTCAATTCCAACTAACAGTGACCCTATAAGCCAGAGTAGAACTTCTCCATTGAGTCTCTAAGGAAGACCTGGTGGATTTGAAGTGCCAACCTTACGGTTAGCAGCTGTAGCACTGATCCATTAAGCCACCAAACTTTCCAACTGCAAAGGCAGTGCTCAAAAAATCCACACACACAAAAAGAAGAAGGGTCCAGATCAAAGAATTAATTCTACAGCCCAAAAAGTGGAAAGAGAACTGTAAAACAAACCCTTAGGCACTAGAAGAAAGTAAATAATAAAAATGAGAACAGAACTAAATTAATCAGAGAATAGAAAAATGATTTAAGTTAACAAACGAAAAGCTGTTTTTTGAAATGATCCAAAAAAAAAAAATCAATAAACCATTGGTCAAACCAATGAAAGTAAAGCAGGAGAGGAGGCAAATAAGGTGAACAACAAACAAAATAACAAAATGGGTGATATCACAACAGACTTAAATGAAATTAATCATAAGCACAGTACTGTGAAAAATCACACTGTAAGAAATTTGAAATCCTAGAGGAAATGGACAAATTTTTAGAAACACAATACCTACGAAAACTAACACAAACAGAAGTAGAACAGTTCAATAAAACCATGTAAAGCCAGCATGAAAAATGGAAATTCCAGACCAGTGGCTCTCAGGAACTTAGATGCAAAAATAATCAACAAAATTCTATCCAGTAGAATTCAATAACCTAACTGTCTGACAGACAGGAGAGTCCCTTGAGGATGTAGTCTCTGGACTCTCTATGAACCCAGAGCTGAAACCAATGCTCATGTTAACTCTTCAGACAAAGATTAGACTGAACTCTAACACATAGAGTATGCTGGTGACAATTGTTCTTTTTGGCTTAAAATGTATATGAGGCTATCTGAGCTGCTTCTGTCCAGGGGAAAGATGAGAAGGTGTAGGGGGCAGGATTTGGTTGAATGGATACAGGAAGTACAGAATGGAAAGGAGAAGTTGCTACCAGAGTATGGATAGAGCAGCGAGAGTTGCATAGAGATGTTAGTGCTGGGTTTTATACAGCAAATTGACTTGGATTGCAAACTCTCATTTAAAGCACAATAAAATAGTTTAAATATATATACATGTATGCCAGCCAAGTGCTGTCGAGTTGGGTCTGACTCATATATATTTTACATATATATAGTTCAAACATTTAATTCAAATACATAATTTATAATTATACATTTATATATATTTGTATATATTTATATAAACGACTATCAAAAGCTTAAAAAGGCTGTCCACAGACTAGCTTTTGGCTATGACATATCTGACCACTGTCTAATCTCCAAAATCTACAAGATATTACAAAACAACTAAAAGACAAATAACACAGTTAAAAATATGGACAAACAATATTAACAGAAAATTCACTAAAGGAGACATTCAAGAAGCTAACAGATACGTGATGAAATGCTCACAGTCCTAACTATTAGAGCGATGCAAATCAACACTACAAAGTAATACCATCTCACCCCAACAAGACTCGCCCTAATCCACAAAAGACAAAATAATGAATGTTGGAGAGGTTGCTGAGGGACTAGAACACTTACACACTTCTGGTGGGAATATAAAAGTGTATGACAACTTCAGAAATCATCTGTGCTGCCTTAAAAGGTAGAAATAGCAATACCGTGTGATCAAGCAATACTTCTCTTTGAATTATATCCTAGAGAGATAGGAGTAGTCACATGTATAGATATATGTAAACTCATGTTCACTGCAGCAGTGTTCACAATAGGAAAAGATGAAAACAACCTACATACCGATGGACAGACAAACGGATAAACAATTTATAGTACATACACGCAATGCAATACTAAACAGTGATAAAGAACAGCAACGAATCCTCAAAACATCTCATAACATGGATGAATCTGGATGGCATTACGCTCAGTGAAATTAGTCAGTCATAAAAGGACAAATATTTTATGAAAGCATTATCATGGGAATTCAAGAAAACATTTAAACACAGAAGAGAACATTCTCTGATGGTTACAAAGGGAAGGTTGAAGAGGGGAATTCACTAACTAGACAGTAGGCAAAGTCAGCGTAACTGAACTAAGTCAAAATCTAAGATATATCCTAACTCAAACACTTTGAGGGCACAGAAGCTGGAGCTGCAGTCTGGGGACAGTAGTTCTGGGGTACATCTAGGGCAACTGGCATAACAAAGTTTATTTTAAAAATGTCCTGCATTGCATTTTAGTGAGCGGTGTCTGAGATCTTAAAGTCCTGCTAGCGGCCATGTAAGATGCATCAATTGGTCCTAACCCACCTGTAGTAAAGGAGAATGAGAAACACAAAGGACATATGGAAAATGCTAACTTAAAGGACAGGGAAAAAAAAAAAAAACTGCTGTTGAGTCAATTTCAACTCATAGTGACCCTGTAGGGCAGAGCAGAACTGCCTCATAGAGTTTCCAAGGAGTGTTGGGTGGATTTGAACTGCAGACTTTTTGGTTAGCAGGCATAGCACTTAACTACCTATGCTACCAGGGTTTCCAAGGGCCTCATAAACCAGAGACTCCATCAGCCTGAGACCAGAAGTACTAGATAGTGCCCAGCTGCTACTAACGACCACTCTGAGAAGGAATCCAATAGAGATTCCCCCAAGTGCTAGAAAAAAGTAGAGTGCAGAACTCAAAATCAAGGAAAACGACCAGACTTTGTGGTCTGACTGAGACTGGGAGAACCTTTTAAGGTATGGCTCGTGGTGCTCCATTATCCCAGACAGAGATTAAACTAGACCTTGAAACATAAAATAATACTTGAGAAGAGTGTGCTTCTATCTGTCACCTAAGGAGCATCAATCGATCTCAACCCAAATGATTCAGAATCTACATCAGAATGAGAACAGAAGACTAAATGGTACCTGGCCACCCCCAGTGTTTGCCTTGAGAGACAAGACAACGTCAGCCTCACTGACATAGCAGTAGAAAAATAGAGATGCAGATTTAAAATTCAATTAAAAGACCAGACTTGATGGTCCAGCAACCTGGAGGGTCCCCCAAGAGCACAGCCCCTAATGTCATTCCTACCCCAGAGCTGAAACCAGCACCTAAGATAACTTTCAATACAAAACTGGACTGTAAACCACAAGGCTATCAGAACAGCTACCCTACAGTAATGAGCTGGGAGGGTGGAGTAGAGGGGACAGGACTAGGTTGAATGAATATGGGAATAACAGAGTGGGAAGGAGGAACGTTTTCTCACATGGCTGGGATACCAGATGCACTTGCATAGGAATCTATGTGTGGAATTGAATATGGCAAATTGGCTACATTTGTAAACTTCTCTTAACCACAATAAAATATCAAAAAGAAAAATAAATTGTGCTTCTTACTTGAAGCAAATACACAAGACTAAATGGGTGGTTCCTGTCCAGAGGCGGGATGTAAAGGCAGAAAGAGACAAACTGATTGGATGGACAGGGAAAACCCAGGGTGGTAACGAAGTGTGCTGTCAATTATAGGGACTGCAGCTGGTATCACATAACAATGTGTGTATTAACGTTTCATGTGAGAAATTAACTTTAGCTACAAACTTTTGCCTAAGTCACAAAAAATACTATACGTCTTTTATTTGTTCTCGTTTGATCCTTATGATTCTTCAGTAAATTTTTCCTGTTAGAACTGTAATTCCTTATTAAGATATTTTAATCCTTAACATATTTTTAATATAATTTATTTCTATAGCTTATAGACAATACATTAATTGTAGTTGTAAAAAAGTAACAATAAAAGTATCTTAAAAACCAAGTTGCATTATCTATGTCCGGATGGCACAGTGGTTAAGAGATACAACAGGTAGTCAAAAAGTCAGCAGTTTGAATCTGCTAATCACTCCTTAGAAACTCTAAGTGGCAGTAATACTCTGTCCCACAGTTACTGCACATCAGAATTGATGCAATGACAATGTGTTTGGGTTTGGTTACTTTTGTTTTCTATCTATCTAATGCTCTCTATAAAGTTTACACTAGCTAATTTTTTACTTGGAATGCAAAAAGGGAAAACCAAGAAGAATCAGTAGTTAGAAAACAGGGCACTGGTGAATGAAACAATGTCAGGGATTGTGTGATAGAAATCTGCTAGACCAATGACTTCTTCATTGGAAATATTTTTCCAACAATGCAAGCTGTGACTATACACATAAATTTCACTGATATAATAAATAGGGATTGAATTGATTACACTTGTGAAAATAAAATATAGAAAAGCTCAATGCTATCGGTCAGAATAAGGCCTGGGATGACTGCTGAACAGACTATTAATTGCTCCTATGAATGCTCAAGTAGAAGCTAAAAAAATATTAGAATAAGTCTGCAAAAGGCAAAGTGTGACCTTGAGCATATCCAACACATCTGAATATTGAGATTATGTCAAGAAATATTTGATGCATTTGACAGTACCGATCAGATAAGTTGTGGAATGACATCAAGAACATCACATATGAAGAAAGCAAGAGGCTATTAAAAGTCAAAAAAAGAAAGATAAGGCCAAAATGGATGTCAGAAGAGACTGTGAAACTGGCTCTTAAACATCATGTTATGCATGTCCAAATGGCACAGTGGTTAAGAGCTACAGCTGATAGTCAAAAAGTCAGCAGTTTGCCACTAACCACTCCATAGAAACTCTAAGTGGCAGTTCTACTCTATCCCACAATTCTTAAACGTCAAATATCTACATCAAGCAGAAGAAATGTTGAAGTAAGAGCTGAACATAAGGTTTCAAAGGACTGTTCGAGAAAACGATGTGCAAAGACCTGGACTTACAGAACCAAAAATTAAGAAGACAGAATTTCTCAAGCTGAAAGAACTGAAGAAAAAGTTCAAGCCTCAAATTGCAAATACTGAAGGATTCTAGGAACGAAATACTAAGTAACACAGGAAGCATCAAAAGTAACTGAAGGAACACACAGAGTCAGTGTATAAGAAAGAAATGGTCAATATTCAGTCATTTCAGGAGAGAGCATGCTATCAACAAGCAACAATACTAAAGAAGTCAGAAATCAAGGGACACATTGCATTGGGCAATTCTGTTGCAAAAGACCTCTTTAAAATGTTAAAAAGCAAAGATGGTACTTTAAAGACTAAGGTGCACCTGACCAAATCATGGTGTTTTTAATTGCCTCATATATATGTGAAAGCTAGACAATAAATAGGGAGGACCAAAGAAACAATGCTTTTAAATTGCAATGTTGGCAAAAGAGTTCTGAATACACCATGGGCCGCAAAGGGAAAGAACAAACGTGTCTTAGAAGTACAGCCAGAATGATCCTTAGAAGGATGGATGGCTAAATTTTGTCTCTTGTACTTTTGACGTGGCATCAGGAGGGATCATTCCTTATAGAAAGACATAATTGTTAATGTAGAGTCAGCGATAAAAAAGAAAGACTCTCAAAGAGATAGACTGACAAAGTGGCTCCAAGAACGGGGTCAAGCATAAGAATGATTGTGAGGATGGCACAGGACTGGACAATGCTTCATTCTATTTTAAAGAGAGTCACTATGAGTCAGAACTGACTCAACAGCACCTAACAACAACATCTACTTACCTACCTGTCTGTCTATCCCTCCCTCCCTCTGCCCACCTGCCTACCCGTCCATCTGTCTATCTATTTTTTATCTCTGGTATCCTGATTAGAATTGCAATGAAGAATTGAGAAAGAAAGGGAATTCAAGACTCCCCCATTCTGTTTGGTGAACTTATCCTCTTTTAGGTGAAGGGGGGGACAAGCTGTGACAAACAAAGTCTTGAGAGAATTTCATTAATGGGAAAGATTTTTATCAGTTGAAAATAAGGAAGAGCAATTATGAAATATTTACTTTAAATACACTTTAATGACATTGACTTCATAAAAATGAAGTTAAATTCTGAGATTGTCTTCACTCAGTGTGGAAAGTCTGCTAATTGCATTGCTGTCTATGTACTTTGCCAGCTTGTGTCCAGTGGGCTGCTGGGTGCTGGTTCCTGCCAGTCATTTACCTGAGTTCAGGTACCAAGAGTCAGGTAGCTGTGCCTCCTGTCTGTTATGTCTGTGTCATGTGTTATTGCAATAACATAGTGAAAATATACAAATGATTGAAATATCCAAGCTAGAAAGCAGAGACTGGTCTATGAAACCTGTCAATACTTGGGGAAATAGAATAAGGTGAGTAGTCAAGAAGAATGTTAGCAATATTGAAGTGAATAAAATAACTGAAAAAGTTTGAGAAAACTCAAGAAAATATAAAAAATAATTTCACATACAGGTTGCTTTTCAAAAAATCTATGTGTTGTTCCACTAAGGAAAAAAAAAGAGCTAAAAACTAAAAATGGAATTACAGCATAAAGAAAGAAAGTATCTTATGCAAGAAGGAAAAATAAGACTAATCAGCAGTTCCATGCTCAAAGAAAACACTTTGGCCTTACCTAAAAGATTAACAAGTACATATACAAGCATATTTTGGTGTTAATTGACATTTTATAGGAATGTGACATTTTATAGGAATGTGTCATTTTTAAGATTTCAACATTAGGCAATATTTCCAATTAACTAACAGCTCTAATTGCTCTGTGTGTGTGTGTGTGTGTGTGTGTGTGTGTGTGTGTGTGTGTGTGTGGAAAGGCTGTGTGTGAGAGTTTGAGAGAGAATTGTGCGGGAATACTGGTATATAGTTATATATGCATTAGGAGAACTGATGGCTCAGTTGTTAAGGGATATGGTGAGCTGCTAACCAAAAGATTGGCAATTTGAATCTACCAGTGACTCTTTGGAGATTCTTTGGGGGGGGGGTTTCACGGTTTCCTAAAGGGTCACTCTGAACTGGAACCAACTTAATGGAAATGGGTTTCATTTGGCTATGTTTTATACTGTTCTAAATATGGAAACACTGGTGGCTTAGTGGTTAACTGATACAGCTGCTAACCAAAAGTTCAGCAATTAAAGTCCACTAGGCACTCCTTGGAAACTCTATAGGGCAGTTCCACTCAATCTTATAGTGTCGCTATGAGTCAGAATTGACTCAGTGGCGCTGGGTTTGGTGTGTTTGGTATTCTAAACACAGAACCATCAAAGAGAGCATGCTTCATCTTGAAACATGCAGTAATGACATATTTCCTAAAGCTACTTGATACTAATGGGGGGGAAAAAAAAAAAACTTCAGTACAAAGTATTGCAAATTCTTCACTTTACTACACATAATGTTTAGTCAATACAACCTCAGAAATTCAAAACAAGTTATAGAAACAGCTGAGTGTTACATGATTTCCTCCAGTGAATTTTTTTTTTTTTTGGAGCAATCAATATTTCTTTGAAAGGCCATTTTGAATATGACCACCAGCCCTTGAAGCATCCCTGAGTGGTGAAGTTAATATACTCTATTGGAGGTCTGAGCTGAAGTACCTCAGAAGAACAATCTCACAGCCTATTTCCAAAAAGAAAGTTCTTGAACACCATATAGAACACAGTTCTACTCTGCTACACATGAGCTTTCCACATGTGGAAAACTTCCATGGAAGTATTCTTGATAGCAACTGTTCTTTTAGTTTGTTTTTTGTTTTCGTGTTTGTGATTAAGTGGAAGTATACAATCCAAACCAATTTTGCATGCCCACCTGTCTGCAGCTCCTTCTGCTCACATTTACCCGTGACAGCACACTTCTCCTTTTCATTTTATACTTGTAGTAGCCTCTTAAAAACTCCTGTCCCCTCCTCTCCACTCTCTCCTCTCCTATCTAGAGAGAGACCAGTAAGACAGGATCCTATAAATGCACAGCATCATAATAAAGTGCACACACCACATGATCAAGTTGTGTCCCCGAGTCTAGTGCATTTTCCTGTGAAGAGTTGACCTCAGTAGTGTTTTCTAGACAGGGGCATCAGGAGATCTAGGGGCCATGCTCCCAAGGGATCCCTGGGGCCACTGGACCATCACTGGTAGCCTTTCATTAAAGTTCTTGAGCTGCACCCCTCTTTTTATGGTGTTGCCACGGGGACTCCACAATTGCGTGTCCCATCACAGCTGTCTTTGGTGGTAGCCAGGCACCATCTCGTTCTTCTGGTCACATGATGATACAGTCTCCCATTTACATGAGTCTTTCTGTCTCCTGGACTCTGTTGTCCTCATGCTTTGCTGTTCTGGGTAACCATGTGTTCTGGATTGGGACCATTCAGTGTACCTTAGACGGCAGCTTGCTACCTTTTAAGACCCCAGGTGCCCCTCAACGACATGGGGTTTAGAAGACTCTCTTAGCAATAGCTAGTTATGCTAACTGACCTCAATGTCCCCCGAGATCATAGTCCAAAAACCCTGTCCCTGCTGCTCTATGTTTGCAATATTGGGTTAAGATTGGAAGAGCTTTCTGCTCATTGTGCAGTTCAGTTAAGTTGATCTACTTCTACTATGTGTTGTCAGTGCTTAGCGCTTTCAATCAGCAAAACTGATATTAGCTATCTAATCTATGACCAACCCTTGCCCTCCCTCCTCACCCTTGTAACCATCAAAGAGTCTTTTGTTCTTCACATCGCCATGAGTCTGCACGTAAGTATATTTTTAAATCCTTATAGCAGAGGTCTCATGCAATATTTGTCCTTTTGCTGCTGACTGATTTCACTCAGCATAATGCCTTCTAATTGAAACCAGGTTATGAGATGGTTCCTAAAATCGTCATTGTTTTTTATCATTGCATAGTGTTCCATTAAGTATATGTACCAAGTTTGTTTATCCATTCATCTTATGATGGGCATCTAGGTTGATTCCATCTTTTTGCTATTGTGGATTGTGCTGCAACATGCATTTGTGTGCATGTGTCTGCCCATGTGACAGCCTTTGTTTCTGTAGGATAAACTCCAAGCAGTGGGATTACTGGATCAAATGGTAGAACTATTTCCAGATTTTTGAGGAAACATCAGATTGTTTTCGAAAGAGGTTGTACAATTTTGCAATCCCACTACTAGTGTAGGAGAGTTTACATCTCTCTACAACCTCTCCAGCATTTGTTGATTTGTAGTTTTGGGATTATGGGCAACCTTGATGGGGTGAGATGGTATCTCACTGTAGATTCCATTTGAATTTCTCTGATAGCCAGTGATCATGAGCATTTCCTTAAGTGTCTTTTGGCTGCCTGGAAGTCCTCTTTGGGGAGGTGTCTGTCCATTTCCTTTGTTCATTGCCTAACTGGGTTATTTACCTTGCTCTTGTTGATATTTTGCAGTACTTTGTAGATTTTGGAGATCAGATGTCAGTCTAATATGTAGCTGCCCAATATTTTTTCCCATTCTGTAGGTGATCTTTTAACTCTTTTGATGAAGGCTTTGGATGAGTGAAAGTGTTTGATTCTTAGTAGTTCCCATTTATCTATTTTCTCTTCTGTTGATCATGCTTTGTCAGTCATATTTCATAGTCTGTTTAAGCTGTGTATTAAAAATTCCGTTGTTAACCCTATTTTTTCTTGCATGATCTCTATCTTTTAGGTTTGATATTTAGGTCTTTGATCCATTTGAGTTAGTTTCTGTGCAAGGTGTGAGACATAATGTATGTATCAATGTTTTGCAGATGGATATCAGATGTTGTCAACACTATTTGTTAAAGAGACTGTTTTTAACCCAGTTTACAATCCTAGAGCCTTTGTCAAATATCAGTTGGTCATAAGAGGATGGTGACATCTCTGGAGTCTCAACTCTGTTCCATTGGTCTACATTGTGGGAAGCCGAGACTACCCGAATCAAGGCCAGAATATGGTCAAGTTAACTCTTGTATTAACAAGATCTAAATTAAGCACATTCCAAGTATTGTACACCCAGCATTGTCCTCAGAATAAGCAGAGGTTAGCATGCCCCTGATCTGGTTTCGATATGACTAGCAAAAGAATGCTTGGGAAAAGGAAACAAGGAAATGTGTGGAATATATGTGTAACTGAAAAATAAAGTTTGGTGTCTCAGCTTGACTGAGTCCCCCCCGATGTGATTGTTTTGGTCTTATTCAGCTCCCATGCTTTCCCCTCAGCTCTGTTCGTCTGACGGGTGGTACCATCAAGTGACACCTGAACAGGGACCTGAGGTACGAAAGAATACCGCGAGGAGCCGCCGCAAGTTACAAGGTGTGCACACGAGGTAAGTAAAGGGGCGGCAATATTAGAAAAACATCAGGGGAAGAATGAGAGCTACCAGCAGTAGAGTCCTATTCGCACAAATGCTCCGGCACATGCTAAAATGTCTGGGTATGAAAGTTGGGCACAATCAACTTTTAAGGTTTCTTGAATTTGTTGAGAAAATGTATCCCTGTTTTCCTGAAGAAGGCAGTGTTAATCTAGCAACATGGAAGAAAGGAGAAAAAATGAAAGCTTATTTTTCTGCCCATGTGCCAGAAAAAATGCCTGTAGATGCCTTTAGTCTTTCGTCATTAGTCAGGGATTGTTTGGATCCCTGTCATGAAATAGAGAAGGTTCCTCCCACCTCCATAACAGAAAACGAAAGGGAAAGCAATGGCACTGGTAATAGAATTCTCCCCAGAATGCCTATTTTGGAGGAAGAGAATGAGGAAAATGATGAGTTAGACCCCGCGTCCACAGCCGATTTAGAAGAGGCAGCTGCTTTATATCATCCCAGGGATTACCCTGCAGCCCTGATCAGTTTGGCAGAACCTGCTCCTCCAGCAAGTGATCCCAATCTCCTTAAGGCTGTTGAGGAGATGCAACAGCAACTTAATAAATTGTTGACTCATTTATCCCCCTTGAAACTATTAAGTCTTCCATTGCTGCCCAGCCCCACACCCAGTGTTATAGCAGGCTTAGATCCACCTGACCTGGCAGTTCCAAAGCCAGTGATCGGGGTGGTACAATCACCCTGGCTCTAGCCTATAGAAATGCAAATATCCCCTTCTGCCTTGGCACAAATAGTAGAGCTCCGAGCCGTTGCTGTGGTATTTCAACAGTGGGCACAGCAGCCATTCAACCTCTATACTGATAGTCAATATATTGCTAATACTCTTCCTCGGCTTGCAACCGCACTAGTTATCCAAGCTGTCAATCCAGAAGTTAATCAGTTCAATCAAATACAAACCAGTATCTTGGAGCGAACACACTGTTTCTCTGTTGCTCATATTCGTGCACATTCTGGGCTCCCAGGACCCCTCTCACAGGGAAACGATCTTGTTGATCAAGCCACACAAGTCATTGGACTTTCTAAGATTCAGGAGGCTCAATCCTCTCATGCAATTCATCATCAAAATAGTTATAGTCTCCACCGCATGTTCCAAATCCCCCAGGAAGCCGCAAGGCAAATTGTAAAACAATGTCAGAATTGCCCACAACATCTTTCAGTCCCCCATTATGAAATAAACTCACAAGGTCTCCTACCTAATCACCTGTGGCAAATGGATGTTACTCATATTCCCTCTTTTGGTAAAAGTAAGTATGTCCACGTTACCATAGATACATTTTCTGGTTTTATCATTATCACCGCCACTGCGGGTGAAGCAGGTAAGCATGTTATAATCCACTGTCTCTGGTGTTTCTCCATTTTAGGACTGCCACGAATCATAAAAATTGACAACGGCACCGGCTACACCGGTCGGGCATTTCAAACCTTTTGCACACAATTACACATTCAACACAAAACAGGAATACCTTATAACCCCCAAGGTCAAAGTATTGTTGAACAAGCCCAAAGTACCCTCAAACACCAACTTGAAAAAATAAAAAAGGGGGAGTTATACCCCTGTACCCCTCAGAACCTTCTTAATCATTCACTCTTCGTCTTAAATTTTTTAACTTTAGACTGGGACAGGTGGTCGCCTGCAGAGTGCTTCTGGCATCCACATACACACACTCATTTCGCTTTAGTAAAGTGGAAGGACCCCCTAACAGGGGTATGGAACGGCCCCAACCCTGTACTTATCTGGGGACGAGGGTATGTTCGTGTTTTTCCGCAGGATGCTGATGGAGCGCGGTGGCTTCCTGAGAGGTTGGTGCACCTGGCAGAGGAAACCAAGGGCAACGGTGTGGCTGTGGCTCCTCCTGATGACCCCGGCGGCTGAAGGAGCACTATACTGGGAATATGTTCCAAATCCTCCAGTGCTGCATGCCAGTGTTTGGGGTCGGGAGATGCTCATCGCTTACAATCAAACAACAATTCACCGAGTGTGGAATTACACGGGTCTAGGAACAGGGCAAGTACTCTGCCTAGGAAACAACATCCCTGCAGTGTACAGTGGCTGCTACAACATCACCAACCTAAATAAAACAGTGCGCTATGTTGCCAATGGCCAAAATGGAGAAAACTCTGGACTTGGACATAAATTAGCCCAATCTCCCCTGAATAAAACAGTCACCACCTTTGTGGCAGGGACCAATGTAATACTTAAAGGAAATCTCAGCAAGAAAAATATGAACATCACTTGGACAAAGATGACTGTCACACAGGGCAATGAAACCCGCCACAATGTAACCCGTTTCAACATAACATGCTGTAACTGTAATCTTACTAATTGTGTGGGACCCCTTGGGGAAGGAGAACTTATGATTGTTCTACATCAGCCTCCCTTTGTGGTACTGCCTGTAAACTTGTTGGGACCCTGGTATCAGGATAGAGGGCTGCAAGTAATAGAAAGACTGCAAGAGTTGATTAGGCCTAAGCGGGCTGTGGGATTAGCTGTTTTGGGAATAACTACACTTGTATCTTCTATAATCGCAATCACTATGGCCGCCGTGGCTCTTAACAAAAATGTACAACCTGCAAAATTTGTAGAAGATGTGACACATAACACATCACGACTCATGGGTACCCAAGAAATATTTGACATGAAAGTAGAACAGAAATTAAACTTACTATTCAAAACTATAGAGTTTCTAGGAAACCAGGTTCAAATCCTACAACACCAGCTAAATTGGCTTGTCATGCTTAGTTTACGTGGATTTGTGTGACCAACAAAACTTGTAATATAAGCATCGATCCATGGGAGAGAGTTAAACAACATTTATAAGGTATGTGGGAACATACTAATGAAACTGTGGACCTAGCACAGTTACATTCAGAAATTTTGGCACTAAGTCATGCCCACTTGTCCTTTAATGTTGCTGCGACAGCTGAAAATCTTCTGAATAATCTTAAAAACATGTTTTCCGGGCCTCTTGATCAAATCCGGCACCTATTGATCCCCATGATTACGATAGGGGAAATTGTCGTCTTGATAATACTCTGCGCACCTTGTCTGCTTAAACAAGTTTGCAAAACTCTGCAACAACTATTAATAGATGTGCACCGTCTCAAAGTGCAGACTCGGCGAAAACCCCCTACCTTCACATTCTAACCTTCTGCGGTAGTCAATGACGGGTAAGACATTTAACTGAACTATCTCAACCTAAGACAGGACCCGATCACAAAGAGCTTGGACTCCAATGACGGGTAAGAGATAGAGTCAGTAAGTGCAACCTAAGACAGGCACGCAGATGGGACAGCTGGGAGCCAGCTGACTTAGAGAATAAGGGGGAGATGTGGGAAGCCGAGACTTCCCGAATCAAGGCCAGAATATGGTCAAGTTAACTCTTGTATTAACAAGAGCTAAATTAAGCACATTCCAAGTATTGTACACCCAGCATTGTCTTCAGAATAAGCTGAGGTCAGCATGCCCCTGATCTGGTTTCGATATGACTAGCAAAAGAATGCTTGGGAAAAGGAAACAAGGAAATGTGTGGAATATATGTGTAACTGAAAAATAAAGTTCGATGTCTCAGCTTGACTGAGTCCCCCCCGACGTGATTGATTCGGTCTTATTCAGCTCCCGTGCTTTCCCCTCAGCTCTGTTTGTCTGACGGCTGGCACCGTCACTACATGTCTCTTTTTGTACCAGTATCAGTGGTAACTGGATTTTTGTTTGTTCATTTGTTTTTAACAAGCCCTTGGCTTGGTTTATATCAAGGACAACAAAGCCCATTCATAATATGAGAGGTCTGTCATACCCCAAGTTTACCTCTCTGTGTTAAATACAAACCCCCAATTTTGGTGTGGATTCTCCTGGGAGAAGTCCCTATATTTCAATATGTACTAAATATTTGAGTTCATAAATATCTTATGTATCATGCCACATTTTTGCACATTTTAAGATTTCTTCTTGAACATATACTATGAAAGTATAAAATCCTTTAGTCCACTTGAAAACGCTCCCAGTAATGTATTGTGCTATTAACTCCAGAAACACCCAAACTTCTTGATTATACTCATTTGTATTTCATTGTCCATACTGATGAATCCCAACAGCCTCCTTGATAATATTAGGCACATATTTCCATCCTACAAGTTTTTCATGTCTTGTGAAAGCATAAAGGTTTCCAAAGCTATGCTTTCATTAAAAAAAAATCAACAGCCAAGCCAGGCCAACTTCCGTCGAGTCAGATCCGAGAACAAACTTTAATCACTGCAGTTCAAAAACTGCTAAAATTGTCAACTATTATGTTGTTCTTGTAATCTACTGCTCCAGTTTAGCACTGTCAGGAAGCATGGTTTAGTGAGATAAATATTGGCATGGGTTGAAATTTGGGTCCCAGTCTTGGGCTCTGCCAGTTGTTAAATGTCTGGCCTTCGGGAGGTGGCATAACTTTAGCATACTTCAGTTTAAAGATTAAAATTGGTAAAATAAATTGCAATGCAATTTCTGTTTTTCAGCATTTACTTAACTAAGATCTTTTGTACTGAAAAAAGACTTGTTATTCATGGGATTATTTTTCAGATTTAAGGAATTGTAATTAGCATAATAATTGACAATGCTACATTACTATCTGTATTTCAAAATAACTTGCATATATTATTAGACCTTTGGAGTCTCGCCTCAGATATTGGCTAATGTTCATTTTAGAGAATGAGACAAACAGGGCCACTGAAGAAAAACTGTCTCACAAAGAGAGGACTCTGCCCTTAACACCCTTAATGCTCATTCAGAATTTTTAATTTTTTCACCTCTATTTAAAGCCATATGACAGAGAAAGAAAAACGTATCTTGTACATTGTTCTACATTCTGTTCTGATTATGAAGGCTATATGAATATCAAAAGTGTACATAGTACTATGTATCCTATTGTTTCCTTGTTTGTTAAAAATTACTAATGTGTAGAATTAATTGTAGTGTCATAGGCAAAACCTAAAACTTCACCCAGTATTTCACTGACACTGACCTCACTGCTGTCTACAAAGACTTCCTAAAAGCTACAACCAGAAAAAGTCAGTCCTCACACTATCATATTTCTACCAAATTTGAAATTTTTATAATCCATTGTCTTTTTAGCTCTTGCTTTCCTTAGCCGATTTCATATCTCTGTCCTGAAGTCTTTCTGCTAGCTCATTAATCTTCCCTTTTTCATTGTCTTTGTATAACTTTTCTACCACTGTTTACTTTCGAAATGTTGGAGTTACCTAAGTACAGTGAAAATGAAGCCCTTAAACAAGATCCTTGTTTCTATCTTGAGTAATGTTCTCACCCTATCAGGCCATGTGAGGTAGACTTCTGGGTTTCATCTGAATCTCCTATTTCTCCCACACCTTTTATGTGAATCCTCACAAAATTCTACTGATATCTTTATCTCATTTTTTGTTTGTTTGTTTGTCACAAAGTTACAAGTGAACAATTTGTAGCAGTGAAAATGCTTGTCTAGATTGCTGTGAAACTCCTATGACTTGTCTGCTTGCAGTCATCTCAATTTTTTTCTAATTCATTTCCTCTTGGGCCAGAATGATCTTTCTGTAGCTTTTGTACTAATCATGTATCTTTACTGTCCTCATCACTATCATATTAAAGCCCAAATGGTGAAGTAATCTGGCCAGATCTTTGTTTTCGTTAGTTGGTGATGAGTCGATTCCCATGTGTCAGAGTACAGACATGCCCCACAGAATTTTGGAGGCTATTACCTTTCAGAAGCAGAATGCCAGGCCCATCTTCTGATATGCTTCTGAGCGTAATTGAACCACCAGTCTTTTAGCTAGCATGTAACCACTTGTACCATAGGGACTAGACCCTTAGGATCTTGCTATTCCAAATGACTTCTAGCATTAGATAATTGGTGATAGTTGCACAAATTTATAGTTTACTCTGAACAACTTTCACACTTTAAAGGGTGGAATTTACATTACATAAATTATATCTCAGTAAAACAGTTAAGTAATCCCCAGGGTAAAAATTGTTAACCTGCTTGGCTATAACCAAAACCCGGTTTGAGTTCACCCAGACGTGTCTTGAAAGAAAGTCCTGGCAATCTACTTCTGACAAATCAGCCACTGAAAACCCTATGGAGAACATTTCTACTTGGACACACATGGGGTTATCCTGAGTCAGAGTGGTCTTGATGGTAACTAATTTAAAATCATCATTTAAAAGGATGTGTTTTTCAGGTTCCATCTCCAGACCTATAGAGTCAGAATTCAATTTATGACCTTTGGATTGCCAAGATTGGCCATATACAAATTAACATTCTAAAAGTACTGTAATGGATCATATAGTATTCTTTACCAGTTGATTTAAAGGGATCATTAGCCCTGTTACCATCAAGTCAATTCTGGCTCACAGAGATCATGTAAGACAGAGTAGAACTGCTGCATGGTATTTTCAAGGAGGGACTGGGGATTTGAACTGCTAACCTTAGTGGACTGAACTCTTAACCATAAGGCCCTAATAATCAGGGCCATTTACTCCCAACCAGGACCTCTGCTGTGTATGTTATCATCATATGTATAGATTACCTAATTCTTGCTAATTCAGATTTTCTAAACCCACTGCTGTCAAGTCAATTCCAACTCATAACAACCCTATAAGACAGAGTGGAACCACTCCATAGAGTTTCCAAGGAGTGCTTGGCAGATTCCAGCTGCTGACCTTTTGGTTAGCAGATAGCACTCAACCACTATGCCACTAGGGCCACCTTTCAGTTATACCCATTGATTTCTTTGAATCAATTAAATCCCTTCCCTTTTATAATAAATCCAAACAACTTAAATCACTGCACTGTATTGTCATTATGGATATCTTTGCTTCTAGGAACTGAGAATCCATTAAGGACTATCTACCTTTTTAGTCTTTCAAGAATTTACCACAGTAGCATCATTATTTCATGGAGGTTGGCAAATAATGTTGAAGTTATTATGTAGTGGAACACTGCTGACTTATTCTGGATCTTTTTAGAAGCAAACATTCAGAAATAATTAACTTTGCAAAGCTTTGGTTAGGTAAAATACATACCAGAGAGGGATGAAGAAGTCTGGAAGGGTTGTCAGCCTGTAAGGGAGTCTGACTCCGAGAAAAGAAAAGCAAGCAGGGAGGTCCAACAGACATGTCCTAAATTGCAATGCAGGCTGGAGAAGGTTCAGCAAGGCTGCTGGGGTGTGCTTGATTCAAAGTCACCTGTCAGAGGGATCTCATGTCTTCCATAAATTGGCCTATATTCTATCTCTTGGTTCCAAGGATGGTGAAAAGGACTGGACTAGAATATTATCCCATCACTCTATTCTTGTGGCTTAAAGAGAAAGACTTTGGTTACTATAGGTACTTTCAGAGTGAGTCTTAGCACACCAAGAAGGTGCACTGGAAATGAGCCTCTCCTAATCTCTTGGTTCTGTGAAGATGAAGTACTGAAGCCCTCTTACTGCCTGGGGGATAATCCAGAGAAAGAGAAAGAGAAAGAGTTGATGAGGAAAGAGAAGATAAAATACGGAGAGATAAATTTGGTGATGGTGATACATTTTGAGGCCCTGATTTCATATAAGCCTGGAGCCGTCTATTTCCTATAGCTTCCATCATGCAAGCCAATGAATTCCTCTCAGGCTGAAGCCAATTTAGGATTGGATTTTTGTCATTTGCACCTGAAACAACCTGAGTAAATGCAATTAAAAACTTGGCTCAAAAGGAAATTTTGAAAACAATACAATATATAGTGACTCCCCAAAAGACAAACTACTTAGGAATAAACCCAACTGGGGATGTAAAAGATATATACAAAGAAAACCGCAAGACACTACTACAAGAAACCACAAGAGACCTACATAAATGAAAAAACACATAATGGTCATGGATAAGAAGACTCAGTATTACAAAATGACAATTCTACTCAAAGTAATCTGTAGATATAATACAATAACAATCCAAATACCTACAGAGTTATTTTTATTTTTATTGTGATTAAGCGAAAATACACAATCCAAATAAATTTTGCGTGACTGCCTATGTGTAGCTTCTCCTGCTCTCTTTGCCTGGTGACAAGACACTCCTTTTCATTCTGTACTTGTCATATCCTCTTAATAAGCTCCTGTCCCCTCTTCTCCACCCTCTTCATTCCCATCGAGAAAGATGCCAGTAGGACAACATAATATGAATGTATGCATAAGGTACACACAGCATGTGGTCACATTGTATCCCCGAGTCTAGTCCATTTTTGCCCGAAGAGTTGAACTCAGAATTGTTTTCTAGACAGGGGCAGGTCTAGGGGCCATGTTTCCAGGGAATCCATTAAGGCTGTTAGACCATCAGTTGTGGACTTTTATTAGAATTCTTCAGCTGCACCCTTTTTTCTCATGCTGTCACAAGGATTGAACATTGTATGTCCCCTAACGGTTGTCCTTGATGGTGACAGGCCACCATCTGGTTCTTCTGATCATATATTGCTACAGTCTCCTATTCACATTGGTCCTTAAGTCTCCTGGGCTCTTTTTCACTTTTGTCTATGTTGTTCTCAATGATCATCTGAGTTGGGACAAATTGATGTAGCTCAGATGGCAGTCTGCTAGGTTTTAAGACCCCAGATATCCCTCACCAATATGGGGTGCAGAAGGCGCTCTTTGCAATAGGCTAGTTATGTCATTTGACCTGGATCTTCCCTGAGAACATGGTCCCCAGACCCTGCCCCTGCTACTCTGTGCTTGCAATACTGGGTTAAGATTAGAAGAGGTTTCAGTTTAAGGTGAAGTCCAGTTAAGTTGATCAACTTTCTACTGTGTGCTCCCACTGCCTTCACCTAAGGAAATTTCTATCAACTATCTAATCTATGACCAATCCTTGCCCTCCCTCACTCCACACTCTTGTAGCTGTCAAGGAGTCTTGTCATCTGTACATAAGTCTATTTTTAAGTCCTTATAGCAGGGGTCTCATACAATATTTGTCCTTTTGCTGCTGACTGATTTCACTCAGCATAATGTCTTCCAATTCAAACCAGGTTATGAGATGTTTCCTAAAGTCGTCATTGTTTTCTTATCATTGCATAGGGTTACATTGAGTATATGTACCATACTTTATCTATCCATTCATCGTTGATGGGCATCTAGGTTCATTGTATCTTTATGCTGTTGTTGACTGTGCTGCAATAAACAATTCTGTGCATGTATCCATTCATGTGACAGCCTTTATTCCTGTAGGATAAATCCTGAGTGATGGGATTACTGGATCAAATGATGTATCTACTTCCAGCATTTTAAGGAAGCACCAGATTGCTTTCTAAAGAGATCGTACCATTTTGCAATCCCACCAGCAGTGTAGGGGAGTTCCTATCTCTCCACACTCTCTCTAGCATTTGTGTTTTTTGGAACATGGTCAACCTTGCTGGTGTGAGATGATATCTCACTGTAGTTTTGATTTGGATTTTTCTGATAGATGATGATCATGACCATTTCCTCATGTGTTTTTGGTCCACTTTGACATCCTCTTTGGTGAAGTGTCTGTTCCTCTCCTTTGCCCAGTGCTTAATTGGGTTATTTATTTTTTTCTTGTTGATCTTTTGCAATATCTATGGAGATCAAATTTTGGTCTGATATTTAATTGCCAATTTTTTTCCCATGCTGTAGGTGGTCTTGTAACTCTTTTGATAAAGTCTTTGGATGAGCAAAAGTATTTGATTCTTAGTGGTTCCCATTATTTGTTTTCTCTTCTGTTGATGATGATTTGTTGGTTAGATTTTTGTAAATTGTCTCTGCTGTGTATTAGAATTCCCATTTTTACCCTATTATTTTCTTGCATGATTTTTATTGTTTTAGGTTTGATATTTAGGTCTTTGATCCATTATGAGTTAGTTTTTGTGTAAGGTGTGAGATACAGGTCTTGTTTCAGTTTTTTGCAGATAGATATACAATTTTGCCCACACTATTTGTTAAAGAGACTTTTTTTTTTTTAAATCACAGTTTACATTCTTAGATCCTTTGTCAAATATCAACTGTTCCTAAGAGGATGGTGGTATCTCTGGGATCTCAAGTCTGTTCCATTGGTCTATATGTCTGTGTTTGTAACAATACAGGCTGTTTTTCACTACTGTGGCAGTGTAATAGTTTCTAAGATCAGGTAGTGTGAAGTTTCCCATTGTATTCTATTCTTCAGTAGTGCTTTACTTATCCAGGGTTTCTTCCCTTTCCAAACAAAGTTGGTGATTTGTTTCTCCATCTTATTGAACAAGACACTGGAATTTGTACTGTGATTGCTTTGTATAGGTAGATCATTTGGATAAAATAGTCATTTTCACAATGTTAAGTATTCCTGTCCATGAGCAGGATGGGTTTGTCCATTTATGTAAGTCTCTTTTGGATTCTTTCAGTTAGGTCTTGTAGTTCCCTCTCTATAGATCTCTTATTTCTCCACTTAGATTTATTCCTAAGAATTTTATTTTCTTGGGGGCTACAGTAAATGGTACTGATTTGATCATTTCTTCTTTGATGATCTCTTTGTGTATACAAAGTAATCCTATCAATTTACTTATGCTTATCTTATATCCTGATACTTGGCTGAACTCTTCTATTAATTTCAGTAGTTTACTTATAGATTCTTTACGATTCTCTGCATATACAACCATATCATATGCAAATAGGGACATTTTTACTTTTCCTTGCTGAAGCAGATGCCCTTTGTTTGTCTTCTCTAATTGTTTTAGCTAGAACCTCTACTACAGTGTTGACTAGAAGTGGTGAGAATAGACATCTGTATCTATTTCCCATTCTCAAGGGGAATTCTTTCAGTCTCTCACCATTCAGGTTGATGTAGGCAGTTGTCTTTGCTTAGATGCCCCTTACCGAGTTGAGGAATTTTCCCTCTATTTTTATTTTGCTGAGACGTTTTAGCATTAATGGGTGCTGGACTTTCTCAAATTTCTTTTCTGCATTAATTGACAAAATCAGATGATTCTTATCTTTAGTGTAATTTGTGTGATTGATCACAGTAATTGATTTTCTGATGATGACCCAGTCTTGCATTCCAGGTGCGAATCCAACTTGGTCAAGATGAAGTATTCTTTTAATATGTTGTTGAATTCTAATGGCAAGGATTTTGTTTAAGAATTTTGCATCTAGATTCATGATTGATACTGGTCTGTAGTTTTCATTATGTGTGATCTTTCCCTGGTTTGGTATCAGGATCTTTCTGGCTTCATAGAATGAATTTGGCAGCATTCCACCCAACTCTATGCTCTGAAGTAGTCTCGGTAGTATTGGAGTTAACTCTTTGAAAAGCTTGGTAGAATTCTGCAGTGAAGCCATCTGGCTTTTTTGGTTGGTAGTTTTTATTATGATGATGTTGATTGAATGAAAATGTACATTCCCGTACAAATTTACAAGCCCACCTATATGCAGCTCCCACTGTTCTCCCTGCCTGATGACAGCACAATCTTCCGCTCTGCTCCATAAATGTCTTATCATCCAGCAATCTCCTATCCCCTCCTCTCCACCACTCCCCTGCCTCCAATAAGTGGTCATCAGGACAACATCATAAAGATGCATAGACCCATAAAGGGCACACATGACATGGTCACTCTGTGTCACCAAGTCCAATCCATTCCCATCTGAAGAGTTGACATCCATTTAGGATTTATGTAGGGGGCAGCATCAGGACCAGGGGCCATTCTCCTAGGAGAACTCTGAGGTCTCTGGACCATCAACTGTGGTCTTTTACTGCAAATCTCAGGGTGCATCCCTTTTTATTCTTGAGTTGCCAGTGATACTCAACATTGTGAGCACCATAATGGGTGTGACTGGTGGTGGCCAGGCACCATCCGGTTCTTTCTTCCAGTCACAAGTCACTGTAGTCCCCCCCCTCACGTGGGTCTCTTCGTCTTCTTTTTCTCCCATGTCATTTTGGTCCTTGGTGATCATCTGCTCCAGCTGAGTTGGGACCATTTGCTGTACTCTCAGACGGCAGCTTGGGAGCTTTTAAGACACCAGATATCACTCACCAATGTTGGGTGCAGAAGGCTCTCTTAGCAAAATGTTAGTTGTGCCAACTTGGCCTCAATTTCCCCTGAGAGCATGGTCCCCAGCCTCCTGCCTCAGCTACTCTGTCCTTGCAATATTGGGTTAAGATGGGAGGAGTAATCATGCTAGGTTGAAGCCCAGTTAATACTGATCTTCTTTCCAATGTGTGCTGTCACAGATTTCACCCAACCAAATTTCTATCAACTGTCTAAGCTAAACCCTTCCTCCCTCACCCTCCAGACCTCCTCACCCTTGTAGCCATCAGAGTCTTTTCTTCTATGTATGAGTCTATTTTTAAGTTCTTATTTTAAGGATCTCATACAATATTTATCCTTTTGTCTCTGACTACTTTCACTCAACACAATGTCCTCCAACTGTAACCAGGTTGTGAGATGTTTCCTAAAATCATCGTTGTTCTTTATCATTGCATAGTGTTCCATTGAGTATATACAGTATAGTTCACCTATCCATTCTTCTGTTTTGGGGCATCTGAGTTGATTCTATCTTTTTGCTATTGTGGACTGTGCTGCAATAAACACTCGTGTGAATGCATCAGTTGGTGTGAATGGCTTTGTTTCTGTAGGATATAATCTGAGAAGTGGGATTACTGGGTCAAATGGTATATCTAAATCCAGGTTTTAAGGAAGCACTAGATTGCTTTCCAAAGAGGTTACACCATTTTGCAAGCCCACCAGCAGTATACGAGAGTTCCACTTTCTCCACAGCCTCTCCAGCATTTGCTGTTTTGCATTTTTTTGGATCATGGCCAACTTTGTTGGGGCGAGATGGTATCACATTGTAATATTGATTTGAATTTCTTTATGATCATGAGCATTTCTACATGTGTTTATTGGCTGCCTGGGTCTCCTCTATAGAGAAGTATCTGGCCATCTCCTTTGTCCATTGCTTAAATGGATGATTTATCTTCTTCTTATTAATACTTTGTAGTACCTTACAGATTATGGCGATCAGAAGTCAGTCTGACATAGAGTTGCCAAATATTTTTTTTTCCCATTCTATACTTAACCTTTTAATTCTATTAATAAAGTCTTTGGATGAGCAAAAGTGTTTGATTCTTAATAGTTTCAATTTATGTACTTTCTCTTCTATTGTTTGTGGTTTGTTTGCCAGATTTGAAGTCTGTCTATGTTGTATATTAAAATTTCCATTGTTATTCCTGCTATTTCTGGATCAGCTTTATTGTTTTAGATTTGATATATAGGTCTTTTATCCAGTTTGAGCTGGTTTTTGTATAAGGTGTAAGATAGGGGTCTTGTTTCAATATACCGCAGACAGATATCCAATTTTGCCAGAACCAATTGTTGAAGACATTGTGTTTACCCCAGTTTAAAGTCTAGGGCCTATGTTGAATATCAGCTGTTCATAGGAGGTTGGTGGCATCTGTGGGGTCTCAATCTGTTCCATTGATCTATATGTCTCTTTTTGAACCTGTACCATGTTACTTTGACTACGGTGGCAGTGTAACAGGTTCTCAAGTTGGGTAGTGAGAGTCCTCCCAGTGTTCTTCTTCTTTAGTAGTGCTTTACTTATCTGGGGCTTCTGAACTTTCCAAACAAAGTTAGAGATTTATTTCTCCATCTCATTAAAAAATGTCACCGGAATTTGTATTGGGATTGCATTATATAAGTAGATTGCTTTGGGTAAAAATGACATTTTCACAATGTTAAGTCTTCCTATCCATGAGCAGGGTAGGTTTCTCCATTTACATAAGTGTCTCTTAGTATTTTTGTAGTAAAGACTTGTAGTTCTCTTTGTAAGGATCTGTTATTTTCTGGTTAGATTTATTCTTAGGTACTTTATCTTCTTAGGGGCTATTGTAAATGGTATTGATTTGGTGATTTCCTCCTTAATTTCTGGGTGACGTGTCCTGTATTTGCTTTTAAAGTATAAAGTTAGTGGTTTTGTTCTTCTAAGCCAACAGATTCTTTCAGTATTTCTTGTTGCTTTGGTTTGGTTTTTACAAAGTCTCTGAGTTTCTCTTTATTTGCAAATATGCTAATTTCATTTTCATACTTGAAAGATAGTTTTGCAGGATCTGTAATTCTTAGTTGGAAGTTCTTCTCCTTTAAGGCTTTGAATATGTCATGCCACTGTCTCTGTGCCAGCATTGTTTCTGCTGAGGAATCTGAAGGAAGCCTACAGGGCTCCCCTCTGAATGTTAGCTTTCCTTTGAGTCTTGCTTCATTTTGTTAAGCTTGATTATAATATGTCTAGGAGTCTTTCTTTTGAGATGTATACTAAGTGGCATTCTATACGCTTCTTGGATATCTGTATTCTCTTCTTTCATAATTTCTAGGAAGGTTTTTGTCAGCAGCTCAGCAACAATACTCTCTGTGTTCTCAGGTGTCTCACCCTGTTCAGGAATTTCATTTAATCATAGGTTATTCCTTTTAACAGAGTCCTACATGCTTCTTAATGCATCTTCATTTTTTCTTGTTTCTTTTTTCTGATTTCTCCTCTTAGATGCTGGAGTCAGTAGCCCTGTCTTCCAAGTCAGAAAATCTTTTTTCCATTTGCTCCATTCGGTTTTCTTGGCTTTCAATTGGAGTTTCTATGTCTTTGATTTTGTGCTTGATCAGTTGGATTTCAGAGTACTGGTGTTCCATAGGATGGAACAGCTCGCTCTGCTGCACTTTGTATGAGGTCTGGGAGGGCTCTTCATATAATCCTTTTGTATTCACTTTCCAATAGTTTCAGAAAGATTTATTCATCTGGGAAGTTCTGAGTTGCTTTCTTTTGGGGGCCTTCTGAAGCCACTGGTGATTTCTTCATTATGCTTTTCTCCAGAGTTTGTTCATTTTAAGGCATCATGTGAGTCAATAGAAGCTAGGAGAGATGCTGTGAGGCTGGACCACAGTTGTTTCTGTAGGCCATCTTAATATGAAAGATAAGAGGTACATGACAACCTCTAAAGTCAAGTTTTCAGGTATACAGGTCTCTGTTTCCAGCTGGCAAAGTAAGCACCTCTATATCCAACCCCAGATATTGTAAATTAGTTCAATATACAGAAAGGCTACTGGCCTGCTCTAAGGCCCTAGACATAGTCAACACTCTGTAGAATATTTCTTTTCTGCCAGAAAAGTACTGTCCTCTGGGCAGGTGCTGCCTCTCAGCCTAGAAATTAGGTCCAGCTGAGACCTCCGTATGGGTATTCTGTCTCCCAGTGGAACAAGATGGTGTCCTGCACAAGCTCACTGCCTGCCTCAGTATAGGGTACTCTATGGTGGAAGCAGAAAGAGAGGCCAAAGGTGCTGAGATGCACAGATTCCAAAGCCAAGCTCTCAAAATATGGCAATTTCACCTGCCGATCCCACCAACAGTGCATCTAAGATTAGCTGCTAGTCAAGTCCCAGCTCCACCCTCCTGGCTAAGACAGAGAAAAAAAGTTAAAATGGTGAGTTACTTTCAGTCCGTGAAAGCCAGCACTTGCCAAGAGCGGGGGTCAGCGAAAGAGAGGAGGTTTTGCGTTCAGCGGTATGAAGTCCAAATTAACAGCCTCATGCCATGTCCTAGGGCTCACTAGGTGTCCAGAAGGCTCAGTTTAATCATCATTTCAGGTCTTGGTTTCCAGAGGGATTTAGGGAGACATGTGTTTAGTCTGCCATCTTGACTCCCCCTCTCAGTTGCTAGGTTTTTTTGATGACTTTTTCAATCACTTCCTTTGTGATGGCTATATTAACTTGTTCTACTTCTAGTAATAATTTGGGTAGAATATGTGTATCTAGGAATTTGTCCATTTCCTCTAGATTGTCAAATCTGTTAGAGTACTGTCTTTCACAGTATTCTGTTATGGCACTTTCGATTTCAGTAGTGTCTATTGTGACATCTCCCATCTCATTTTTTATTAGGGTTATTTGTTTCCTCTCCTGTCTTTCTTTTGTAATTTTAGACAATAATTTATTCATTTTGTAGATCTTTTCCAAGGACCAGCTTTTGGTTTTATTAATTTTTCAATTGTTCTTCTATTCTCTAATTCATATATTTCTGCTCCAATCTTTATTATCTGTCTTCTGGTACCTGAGGGTTTCCTCTGTTGCTCTCTTTCTACTTGTTCAAGCTGTAGGGTTAATTCTTTGGTTTGGGTCCTTTGTTCCTTCTGGATGTGTGAATTTATAGAGATAAACTGACCTCTCAGTACTGGTTTTGTTGTATCCCTTAGGTTCTGTAAGGATGTGTTTTCATTCTCGCTTGATTCCATAATTTTTTTTTTCCTTGATTTCTTCTATAACCTATGGATTTTTGAGTAAGGTGTTGTTCAGTTTCAATGAATTCAAATTTCTACCTATTTTTTTTTTCTGCTATTGATTCAACTGATACAACTTTGTGGTCTAAGAAGACAGTTTGCAATAGTTCAATGGCTAAGATTTTGTTGATAGCTGTTTTAAAACATGGTGTATTCTGGAAAAACATCCAAGCACATTGGAGAACAAAGGGTACTTAACTGTTGATGGGTAAAAATTCTGTATATGTTGATGAAGTGTAGTTGTTTATTGCTGCAACAAGATCTTCTGTATCTTTACTGAGTTTTTTACTGGATGATCTGCTCATTACTGAAAGTGGAGTGTTGAATTCTCCAGCTATTATTGTAGAGTGATCTATCTCATTTATCAATTTTGTCAGTGTTTGTCTAAGGCAGTTAGATGCTCTGGCATTGGGTGCACAGATATTTAATATTGATATGTCCTGCTTATGTATTGAATATTTCAACAATAGTGACCATCTTTGTATACAATGTTGGATTTCTACATTAAAATCTATTTTATCTGAGCTTAGTATTGTCACTCTTGTTCTTCTTTGTACTTTGTTGGCTTGGTACCTATTTTTGTATCCTTTGATTTTCAATTTGTTCATATCTTTGAGTCTTGGGTGTATTTCTTGTAAGCAACATGTAGATAGGTCATGTCTTTTGTTCTTGGATGTCACTTGGAGCTTTAAATCCATTTACATTCAGTGTAGTCATTGATAAGTATGCATTTCGTGCTGTGATTTTTAGCATTTATTTTTGTGTTCTTGATGCTTCCTATGTTGTTCTTAATATTCTGTTATAGGTCATTCTTCTTTATGGTTTGACTTTTCATCTTTTTCATTGTTGGTTTTGTGTTTGTCGAGGCTCCTGTATTATGCTTCTTGTTTTGATATGTTGCACTGTTATTTTGCTTTGCACCTACCTGTATGATTCCTCTTAGTATTCTAAATTTAAATCAGACTTCAACTTATGCATATCTTTTCAATATCCTCTCCATCTGAAAAGGTTATAACTACCACAATATATCCCTCTTTTTGACATGATATAAATCCATCCACCTATGGCCTGCTAATCTTAATGAAGGTCCAAAACCTATTAAATGAAGAAAAAACAGATTTTTCTTTTCTTAACAAATGGTGCTGGAGGAACTGTAAAAAATGAATCAGGACCCATACATCACATCATATGCAAAAACTAACTCAAAGTGGATTAAACACCAAAATATAAAACTTAATAAAAATCATGGAAGAAAAAATAGTAAAAAGTGCTTGGAACCCTCATACATGGCATGCACAAACACCAGAAGACAAGCAAGATAACTGTGAGCTCTTAAATATTAAACACTTGTAGAATTGGGTCCAAGATGGCAGAATAGGATAGTTTCCAAGACCTCTCTAACAATAAAGACCCCAAACAATAAATTAATCCAGTATGTATGACATGCTTGGAGCCCTGAACATCAAAGGGAAAGTTGTGAAATTGGACTGAGCAAAGGGGAAGGGAAATTAGAACCAGAAGCACATAGAATTCCCCAGACTTTACCTGGAAAGCAACTTCAGTTGCCAGGTGGTGTACATAGCATGGAGGTTGGTGGACATTCCCCTAAGTGGAGGTGACAGTCTGGAAAACCCACTCAAGCCTCTGGAGCCAGTGAGTGACCAGATCATAGAAAGCTAAGCCTTTGTGTATAACCTATGACCCAGATGTGTATCTTTCTTTCAATATAGGCCTATCTCCCTTCTCCCAGTGCTCCCCCCATAACTATTTCCAGCACTGGAGCCTGATGACATTTAATGAGCCAGAAATAGGACTCTTCAAGACCATTCTGAGCCATTTTCAGAGGAGGAAAGGTTTAGCAAATTCAGGCAAGGAGGGGGGAAGGAAAAAAAATGTGGTGACTCTCCTAAGCCAGAAAATCAGTGCAGAAACTGTTTGCTCCTCTAGATTCATATATAAGGTGATATGCCAGTCCCATAGACATTCAGGGAGAGCCGTTATCACCTGCATTGCTCACATGCCACAGCCAGACTCTGGTGTCTATACCAATCACCCTTTCCCGTCTAGGACAACAGGCAAAAGCCTGAACCATACATTTGATAACTGCCCACTAAGATGCCCAAGCTGAATCCATATAAGAAAAATAAACTGTACATTTTAAAAGAAGTCAGAATACAGTAAAGCCAAAAAAACAAGCCCAATGTTATTGAGTAGACTCCAACTTATAGCAACCCTACAAGAAAGAGTAGAACTGTCTCCATAGAGTTTCCAAGGAGTTCCTGGAAGATTTCAACTGGTGACGTTCGGTTTAGCAGCTGTATTGCTTAGTTACACCACCAGTAGGAAAACATAAAATAGATAACTACACAAGAAGACATCAGAATGACAGCACTGAGCTCATACCTATCAATAATCATGCTGAATATAGATGGACTAAATGCACTCAATAAAATGATGAAGACTGGCAGGCTAGAAATAAAAAGCGTGATCCATCTACATGTAGCCTACAGGAGACACATCTTTGACTCAAAGACACAAACAAACTATAACTCAAAGGATGGAAAAAATATATGAAGCTAACAACATTCAAAAAAGAAGAGCAGGAATGGCAATGTTAATCTCTCATAAAGTAGACTTTAAAGTAAAATCTGTCACATCTGATAAGGAAGAAGATTATATGATGATTGAAGAATCAATACTCCAGGAGGACATAACCATATTAAATACCTATGTACCCAATGACAGGGCTTCAAAATACATAAAACAATCACTAACTGAATTGAAAACAGAAATAGATACCTCCACAATAATAGGAGGATATTTCAATACTCTTAAAGGACAGAACATCTACGAAAAAGTCTCATTAAAGACCAAGGAGATCTAAACGCCAAAATCAACCAACTTAACATCACAGACACATAAAAAATACTCTACCCAATAGCAGTCAAGTATACTTTTTTCTCAATGCACATGGAACATTTTCTAGAATTGACCATATTTTGGGCCACAAAGCAATCTTCAGCAAAAATTCGAAGTACTGAAATATTACAAAGAATCTTTTCACATGACAAAGCCATAAAAGCAGAAAATAATAACAGAATAAATAAGGGGAAAAAAAGAAACTCATAAAAATTGAACATCTTATATAAAAATGACTGGATATAGAAGAAATCAACAACACAATAAAGAAATTTGCAGAATAAAATGACAACGAATATACATCCTACTAGAATCTACGAGACACAGAAATCAGTGTTCAGAGGTCAATTTACCTCAATATATACACATATCCAAAGAGAAGACAAGGAACAAGTCAAAGAATGAACTCTAAAACTCACATAAGTAGAAAGAGGACAGCAAAAAAACCTTTGGGAACCAGAAAGAAAGTAAACAATAACAATTAGAGAAGAATTAAATAAAACGGAAAACAGAAAAACGATTGAAAGAATTAACAAGACCAAGAGCTGATTTTCTTTAGATTAAAAACAAAAGGATAAACCTTTATCCAAACTGACAAAAGAAAAAAGACAAGAGAGGAAAGAAATAATTGAAATAAGAACTGAGATAGACCATATCACAACACACTCAACTGAAATTAAAATATATATATCCTAACAGATTGTTGTGAAGAATTGTGCTGTAACAAACTCAAAAACCTTGAGGAAATGACCCAAATTTTAGAAACACATCACCTACCAAAACTAGCACAAATAGAGGTAGAATAACTAATACGAAGTCCAATAACTAAGCTCATGAACTCAATTGTTGTACGTGCTACATACTACATTGCTGAGTATCACTATGGTTACCTTTGAAGTACTTCCTTCAGGAAGCCACGCACTAACACCTGTGCCTAGTCCACTATTCAATGCAATTTTGGAAGTCTATCTGGAATGACCATTGCACTGCTGTGCTGTGATAGTAAGTTCATGAATTTAATTGTATAGTTGTCTCTGAGGGATTTTTTAGCCATTAAACAAATAACTGTATTGGAATATCCCCCTACTCACCTTATCTGTCCCCCAACGATTTTTTCTTTACCTCCAAATAAAGGAAATATTGAAAGGGAGACATTTTGATGACATTTAAGACATCAAAGGTAATAAATGACAATTCTTATGGCCATTCCAGAAAAACAGTTCCAAAATTTTTGAAGGGTGAAATAGGCACTGGCACTGGACAGTTTCCTAAAGGTAGTACTTCAACGATGACAGTAGTGCTATTCAGCAAAGAGATATGTAGCACTTTAGGACGAGTTTGTGAACTTAATTAGCAGTCTTTGCAAACCCATCACAAAATAAGAGAATGAAATAGTAATTAAGAAATTCCCAACTAATAAAAGCCCTGGCCCAGAAAGCTTCACTGGGTATTCTGCCAAACTTTTAGAGAAGAGTTTACATCACTATTACTAAAAGTATTCCAGAATAGGAAACTAATTCTGTGAAGCCAATATAAACCTGATACCACAACCAGAGAAATGCAACACAAAAAAAGAAAATCACAGACTAATGCCTCTCATGAACTTAGATTCAAAAACCCTCAACCAAATTCTAGTCAATAGAATTCAACAACATATGAAAACAATAATTCAGCATGAGCAACTAGGGTTCATACTAGGGATGCAGGGATGGTTCAACATCAGAAAAACAATCAGTGAAACCAACCACACAAACAAAGCAAAAGAACCACTGGATTTTACCACTTCATACTGAAAAGACATTTGACAAAGTCCAAAACACATTCTTATTAAAAACTCTAAGCAAGACAGGAATAGAAGGGAAATTCTTCAACATAAGAAGCAGCATCTATGCTGCTCTAGCCAGAGCAATCAGGTAAGATAAACAAGACAAGGTATCAAAATTGGTAAGGAAAAAGTAAAAGTATCTCTATTTTCAGGTGATCTTATATACTTATTTATTGTGATTGAGTGTAAGTGTACAATCCAGTTTAAATTTGAATGCCTACCTATGGGCAGCTCATACTGCTCTCCTTGTCTGGTGACAGCACACTCCTCCTTTCTGTTCCATACATGTCATATCCTCTTAACAATCTGATCTTTTAAGTAGAAAACCACAAAAAGTAGAAAAGCCACAAACAAACAAACAAACAAACCCTAAACTAATAGAAGATTTCACCAAAGTATAAGGATACATGATAAATACACCTAAATAAGTTGGGTTCTTTTACACCAACAAAGTGAACATCAAAGAGGAAATCAAGTCATTACCATTTGTAATTGCCCATAAGAAGATAAAATACCTTGCAATAAATCTAACCAGAGATATATAAAGACCTGTACAAAGGAAATTACAAAACTGTACTTCAAGAAACCAATACAGATCTATGTGTGGAGAAAGCTACCACGCACATGGGTAGGAAAATATAACATTGTGTAAATGTCTCTTCTATCCAAAGTGATCTATAGATAGAATGCAATCCCAACAAAAATTCCAATGGCATTTGTTAATGAGATGGAGAAGCAAATCACCAGCTTCACATGGAAAGGGATGAGGCTTTTGATGAGTAAAGCATTACTGAAGAAAAAGTGGTAGCATCACTCTACTTGACTTGAGAACCTATTACACCACCATGATAGTCAAAACAGCCTAGTACTGGTACAGAAATCAACATACATATCAATGGAACATAACTGAGAATTCAGATACAACATCATCCACTTATGAGCAGCTGATATTTGACAAAGGTCTAAAATTTGTAAACTAGGGAAGTGACAAATATTGTTGGCAAAGTTGGATATCCATCTGAAGAAAAATGAAACAAGATTCATATCTCAAACCATGTACAAAAAACTAATTCAAAATGGAACAGAGACCTAACTGTAAAATCTAAAGTAATGAAGATCATGGAAGAAAAAATCAGTGCAACATTTGGAGCCCTAATATATGCCATAAACAGACTTCGAAATACTCCCAGCAATGTATAAACATCAGAACAAAAAAATACATAACTGGGAACTCTAAAAAGCAAACACTTATGCTCATCCAAAGACTTTACTAAAAGAGTAAAAAAACTGCCTACAACTGAGAAAAAAATTTCGATGTCACAAGTCTGATTGACCTCAGATCTCCATAATCTACAAGGTCCTGCAAAACCTCAACCAGAAAAATACAAATAACTCCGTTAAAATATAGGCAAAAGATACAAACAGGTACTTAACCAAAGAAGACATACAGAACGGCAACAGATAAATGAGGAAATGCTTACAATGATTAATCATTAGAGAAATCTACATCAAACCTCAAACAGACACCATCTCATACCAACAAGGCAGGCACTAATCAAAATAATAGTAACAATAATAAATGTGGAGATGGTGTGGAGAGACTGGAATTCTTCTACACTGCTGGTGGGAATGTAAAATGGTACACAAACTTCAGAATCGATTCAGCAATTTCTTAAAAATTTAGAAATAGGAATATCATATGATCCTACAATCCTACTTCTTGGAATATATCCTAGACAAATAAGGGTGTCATATGAACAGATGCAGGCACATGAATGTTTAAAGTCAGAAAAGTTGTACATAGAGTTGTATCCTTTCATCGTACCTATTCATACTATAAGCTGAGCAAATATTCCCAGAAGCTGGACTGTATGAAGAACAGGGCAACAGATTGGAGGAAGATTTGTTAACAATCTGCATTACACAGATAACACAACCTTGCTTGCTGAAAGTGAAGAGGACTTGAAACACGTACTGATTGAGACTGAAGATCACAGCTATCAGTATTCATTATACCTCAACATCAAGAAAACAAAAATCCTCAAAAATATACCAGTAAGCAACTTCGTTAAAAATAGAGAAAAGACTGAGTTTGTCAAGTATTTCATTTTAATTGGATCTTGAATCAATATTTAATGAAACAGCAGTCAGGAAATCAAGATACACATTGCACTGGACAAATCTTCCATAAAAGCCCTCCTTAAAGTGTTGAAAACAGAGATGTCACCTTTAAGACTAACATGTACCTGACGCAAGCCAAGATATTTTCTTTCATTATTTTTTATGCATGTGTAAACTGGACAATAAGTAAGGAATATGGAAGAAGGAATGACGCCTTTGAATTGTGGTGCTGGAGAAGAAAATTGCATATACCATGGATTTCTAAAAGAATGAACAGGTATGTCTTGGAAAAAGTACAACCAAAGTGCTCCATGGAAGCAAAGATGGCAACACTGCATCTTACATACTTTGGACATGTTGTCAGGAGGGATCCTTCCCTAGAGAAATACATCATACTTGGTAAAGTAGAGGGTCAGTAGAAAAGAGAAAGACCCTCAACAAGATGTATAGGCACAGTGGTTGCACAATGAGCTCCAGCATATCAATGATTATAGGCATGGTGCAGGACAAGGCAGTATTTCATTGTGTTGTACATGGGGTCACTACGAGTCAGAACTGACTCAATAGTACCTAATAATAATTAGTTTATTATTGGTTATCCACAGTGAAAGGGATGAGATGAAGAGTAGTTATTTAGAGACATATTTATGTTATGATGGTGGAATGATTTGGAAAAAGATATGGAGAATATTTTTACCACTTGAAGAATATAATCAATATCACTGAACTGTATATGTAGACATTGTTGAGACAGTACATGTTTCGTTGTCTGTATGTTTGCTGCAATTTAAAAAAAAAAAGAGAGATGTGAAAGACAGTTCTAAAGAAAAACAATCCTGCTCACTGACCTTAGGATATTTAAAGAGAAGCACAGCACTGAACTCAGAATAACACACTCCAGGCAAAATCTGTAGAAAGTCTTGATAGAGGCACACTGATAGCTTATGAATACAGTTAAAAGGAAGAAGCAGTGGGTACTCTTTGGGGAACTGGGAATGCCTCCTGAAGGAAGTTCTGTTTGGGTTGGCTTTTAAAATACAAGGAAGAATTTCATCAGGCAGAAAACTCAAGAAGGTGTCCTAGATAGTGAGAAGACATCATGCTAAATTTACCACAAAAGTGATGCTCTGTTCCAACTCCACTATTTCAAAGACTTGAAAAACTGATGGTTTGAAGAATTCTGTTTTAAATACATTCCTACAACAGGTTTGCTGATTCTAAACTTGTCATTAATTACCATTCCCAGTTAGACAGATGAAGAAGAGGAATGGGAAGGTCTTTAAGCTATGTTTATGTATTTGGGAGTGGAATGCTTTTTATTTTTATTTCTTTATTTTTTATTAATTACAGTAAAGGAATAAAATTTCTAACATCTTCAATTATCTCATCTATGATAAACTCTCAGATTTCCACCCACACATATAGCCAACACAGTCATTTTTAATTATCTTGTTAATTTCTTATAACGAGTCTCATACAAAATTTGTCCATTTGACACTGATTGATTTCACTCAGCATGATCTCTTCTGATCAGACCATGTTATGAGATGTTTTCTAAAACTGTCATTGTTCTTTAACATAGCATAGTGCTCCATTGAGTTCCAGTGAGTATACGTACCCTAGTTTGTTCATCCGTCCATCTGTTGATTCCAGTTTTTTACTATTGTGGACTGTGCTGGAATGAACATTCATGTACATGTGTTTGCTGGTGTGACAACCTTTATTTTTGAAGGATAAATTCCGAGCAGTGGAATTACAGGATCAAATGGTATATCTATTTCCAGTTTTTTAAGGAAGCGCTAGACTGTTTTCCAAAGAGGTTGTACCATTTTGCAATCCCACCAGCAGTGTAGGAGGGCTCCAATTTCTCCACAGCCTCTCCAGCATTTGTTGTTTTGTGGTTTTTTGGATTATGGCCAACCTTGTTGGGGGGAGGTGGTATCTCATCATAGTTTTGATGTGAATTTCTTTAACAGCTAATGATCATGAGTGATCCTGCAAGTGTCTTTCTGCTGCCTGGATATCATCTTTACAGAAATGTCTATCTCCTTCACCCATCGTTTAATTGGATTATTTATCCTTTTGTTGTTGATATTTTGTAATATCTTATAGATTATGGAGATCAGATGTCACTCTGACATGGAGTGGCCAAATATTTTTTTCCATTCTGTAGGTGGCCTTTTAATTCTTTTGATGAAGTCTTTGGATGAACAAAAGTGTCTGATTTTTAGTAGTTCCCATTTATCTATATTCTCTTCTGTTGAACGTGCTTTGTCTGTCAGAGTTTGAAGTCTGTCTACATTGTGTATTAAACCTTTCATTGTTGATCTTATTTTATCTTGGATGAACTTTATCATTTTAGATTTGGTATTTAGATCTTTTATCCAGCTGGAGTTGGTTTTTGTATAAGGTATAAGATATGGATCTTGTTTCAATTTTTTGCAGATGGATATTCAGTTTTGCCACCACCGTTTGTTAAAGAGACCATTCTTACCACAGTTTAAAATCTTGGGGCCTTTGTCAAATATCAGCTGTTCATAGGAGGATGGTGACATCTCTTGACTCTGTTCCATTCATCTATATGTCTCTTTTTATACCAGTACCAGGCTGTTTTGACTACTGTGGCAGTGTAGCAGGTTCTAAAATCAGGTAGTGAGAGGTCTTCTGGTGTGTTCTTCTTCTTCAGCAGTGTTTTATTCATCCAAGATTTCTTCCCTTTCCAAACAAAGTTGATGATTTGTCTCTTCATCTCATTAAAAAATTTCACTGGAATTTGTAATGGGATTGCATTATATAAGTAGATTGCTTTGGGTAAAATAGACATTTTCACAATGTTAAATCTTCCTATCCGTGAGTAGGGTAGATTACTCCATTTATGTAAGTCTCTCCTAGTTTCTAGTAATAAGGTCTTGCAGTTCACTTTGTAAATATCTCTTATTTGTCTAGTTAGATTTATTCATAGGTATTTTATCTTTTGGGGGGCTATAGTAAATGGTATTGATTTGGTGATTTCTTCTTTAATAATCTGTAGGATTCCTTTCTACTAATAATGAGATTATTAAAGAAGAAATTACCAAATCAATTCCATTTACTATTTATTTTTATTTATAGACAAAGAAGGAACTCTCATGATCACAGTACTGATACTATTGGAATTTTTCTCTCAAAACATACCTTCTTCAAAAACACAAAATACAAATATCTATGTATCTATATATGTCTTCTTCCCCCATGGTTCCCTATTGAGCAATCTGGAGTTGAAGTAAAAAAGATGATTGCTATCATATATTTTGCAGCAAGGAAGATTATCTAGCCTGCAGATGGATCAAAAATATTCAGAGAGCTAAGTAGAACACATGCATAATTACATCTGAAAGTTAAACAGATCATAAACTCCCCATGTGCAAACTGTTGTTGTGGAGTCAATTGTGACTCATAGTGAGTCATGGGACAGGGTAGCACTTCCCTATGGGATCTCCAAGGAGAAACTAGTGTATTTAAACTGCTGACCTTTTGTTTAGTAGACAAGCTCTAAACCAGTGTCTCACTTGGGTCCTCTAGATTTACAAGGACTTTAAAATTTCTTTGGGAGACATAACTACTACCTCTCTACCTCCATATATTGTTGTTTTTAAAAAACTGAAATGTTAGTCAAAACTATGGTTTTTGTGTGTCATCTCAAAGTATACAAGATCCAACAATTAAGTCCACAAACTTGAGTGTTCTAAGTGCTACATACTTCATGGCTGAATATTACTACAAGATCACCTTTGAAGCACTCTCCTTGGGAAACTATGCAGCAATGCCAGCACCTAGTTCACTCTCCAAAGTAATTGCAGAACTCTTTCTGGAATGGTCATGGCACACAGTGGCACAGTGACAAGTTTGTGAATGTAATTGTATAGTTGTCTGTAAGAGGGTTTTAGCCAGTAAACAAATAACTGTCTTGGAAGATCCTACCTACTTTCTTGATCTGGCCCACAGTGACTTTTTTTTAACTCAAAGGTAAAGGAAACATTGAAAGAGAGACATTTTGATGGTTTTCAGGATGTCAAGGGTAATACAATGACAGCTGTGAACCAATGTCCATTCCAAAATTGTTTGGAAGGGTGGACTAGGCACTGGTGTCAATACATAGCTTCTCAAGGGGAGAAATTCGAAGGTGGCTGTAGTGATATTCAGCAATGAGGTATATAGCACTTTTTCTAGGATGCATTTGCAAATTTAACTGACAGACCTCATATTCTACATTTGTTTTTTACTGAAATATTTTTACATTTTATAATCTATAAAAATCACTGTGTTGAGACTATCGTGTGACTTATATACTGTGTTGGTTGTCTAGTGATACCATGATAAATATCACAAATGGAAGGCTTTGACAAACATGAATGTGTTCTCTCACAGTTTAGGAGGCTAGAAGTCTAAATTCAGAACACAGTCTCTGTGGGATGTTTTCTTTTTTTCTGTCAGGTCTAGAGAAAGGTCCTTGTCTCCTTTCAACATTTGTGGACCCAGTGTTCCTAGGAGATCTTCCTTATATATTGACATTAATCTTTCACTGGGTCTAGGAGTTTCTGAGTGCAGGAGCTTCAGGTCCAAAGGATACACTCTGCTTCTGGCTCTTCTTTCTTGGTGATAGGTCTATCCTTCTCTGCTGACTCCTCTCCCTTTTTATGTTTTGATAGATAGAAAGTGATGAAAGCCACACTTCACTTAAACTCCCTTTGCATCTAATCTAGGCTGTCAGCTCAATGAGGGTGCTGTATCTCACCCCAGTCCTCTTTAACATAACCTAACTCTGCCTCATGAACCAAAGGAAGAGATCAAGATTTATGACACATAGGATAAATACATCAGATAACAAAATAGAGGATAACCACAAAATACTGAGAATCGTGGTCTAGCCACGTTGCCATGCATTTGAGTGGATCACAAATCAATCCATAACAGCTATATAAGGATATTCTTTCACATGAAAGCACCCCAAATATTTTAGGAACAAAAGGAAAATGGAGGGAAAAGGAAAGGAGAAAAGCTGAGAATTTTAAATATTATTTTGATATGATGTAAAAATATCTGAAGCTGCTAAAACAAGACATTTCCACATGCCTTATTAAAATAATAAACTGCATGATCAAATATTGCAGATATTCTAGATCTGTGAAAACTCTATTTAAGATACCAAAACTGTATACCAAGATATCTATCTTGATAGTGAAAGATGAATGTGACCATTTCAGAGGAAGCTAGAATACCAGGGAAATCACAAAGGAGAGAAATCTTACAATGACAGAAGAAGAACCTGAAGATGAGTCAGGCATTATTCAGTCTTTTTAAAATACATCTTCCTCACAAAAGTTTAAGAACAGAGAGAAGTTTAAAAAATTAGACAAAACAATCTCACACTTATGTCACAATAAAACTCTCTGGAAAATAATGGTAGAATGCCACAAGCTAAAAGCACTTTTTATTCAGACAAGACCTTGAAGCTGCTCAACTATTAACAAACAAGCAATGATACTTTCTATGTGTCACAGGTGACCATGAAACACACTGATCTTAAAAATCTGTGCTAAACACTTTTATTCTGATATTACAGTTATCTAGAAGGAGATCAATATTGCTTCTCAAACCCTGTATCCTAAGCCTTTGCTATCACTTTATGTAACATGTAGTGGATCTGTTTTTTAGTAAGATGCCTCTTTTTGCTTTCCAGTGGAGGTCATCAAGTCATTTTTTATATACCTCTTGGAAATAACTCATAGATTATTGTCTCTAGTCACTAATCTGCCATGTTAACACCCAGGTTTTCTATCCATGTGCACACTGGGCATGGCTCCCTGGACTTACTCAGGCACTTTAATTTTGCTCATCACTTTACATTTCTAACCAGTCCTTCTTTGCCATTGCCCACCTACATAAATGGCAAGGCCTTCATCTGGCCATTCAAGCGCAGAGCTGGCCATCAACTTAAAAGATTCTTTCTCACCATTCACGCTGGTACGGACTGATAACTACATCCTGTTGATACTTTTTCTACACATCCCTGGGATTTGTCTCTTTATCTCCAGATTCATTGCTACTGATTTACTTCAGTGTTTACTTCCTTCTTACAAGGCTTAAGTCCACACCTTCACATTCCTAAAAGTCTACCTGTCTCTAGTTTCTTCTTCCAACTAATAATGCCTTCACACTGATTTCATAGTGAACACACTACACTGAACAAAGTGATCATGTCAGACACTGACCACACTAATGTCTATTACTTCTTTTAGCTAAAACATCAGTTGCCCAAGGCGGCTCTGTGTGATTGCTAGCCAGGCCTCTGTCTACAATATTCTGCTGTCAGAGTACAACATGCCACCTTAGTCATTACCCTTAATTAAACAATGCAGAATAATGCACACAATGTTGGCAGTCTTCTTCAAATCAATCATTACTTTATCAGAGAATATCTATTTAACTGGGATACCCACTAATTTGTTGTTGATAGGTGCTATCGAGTTGGCTCCAACTCAGAGGAATCCTATGTACAACAAAATGAAATCATACCTTCTCCTGTGCCATCCCTGAAACATTGTGTCATTATTGCAGCTACTATGTTACTCTACCTTGTTGAGGGTCATCTTTCTTCTCGGTGACCCTTTCCTTAGCCAAGCACGATGTACTTCTCCAGGAATTTGTCCCTCCTGATAACATTTAAGGTATGTGAGACAAAGTCTAACCATCCTTAATTCTAATGAATATTATGGGTATACATCTTCGAAGGAAGATTTTCTCATAGTTTTGGCAGTTCGTAAACCATTGGCTTTGAGTTGATTCCAACTCATAGAACTGAGCAGAGCTGGAGGGACTCTAGGATTCCAAAGGCCAACTTTTGGTTAGCAGCCTCTGACAATTCATCCCGCCCCCCCCAAAAAACTCATTGTCATCAGTTGATTTACACTCATAGCAACCCTACAGAACAGCGTAGAACTGACTCATAGAATTTTCAATTATCATTTGCTGGATTCAAACTGCCAACCTTTTGGTTGGCAGCCATAGCTCTTTACTATGCTACCATAGTTTCCAGTAGTAAATAGTACACTCAGTATCCTCTGCCAGTACCATAATTTAAAGGCATCAGTTCTTCATTTTTATTCCTTCTTCATTGTTCAGCTTTTGCACACATATGAGGTGACTGAAAACACCAAGGCTTGAGTCAAGAGCACCTTTAGTCCTCAAACTGACAACTTTGCTTTTTAACACTTTAAGTAGATCTGTTGTAGCAGATTTGCTCAATGCAATATACGATTTGATTTGTTGACTGCTGCCTCTGTGGCATTGATTGTGGACCCAAATAAAATGAAAACCCTGACAACATCAATCTTTTCTCCATTTATCATAATGTTGCTTATCAGAGTAGTTGTTAGGACTTTTAATTTTCTGTAGGTTGAGGTGTAATCCATACTGTAGTCCATACTATTTGATACTCATTAGTAAGTGCTCCTAGTTCTCTCTGCTTTCAGAAAGGAAAGTTGTGTCATCTGCTTAATGCAGGCTGTTAATAAGTCTTGCTTCTGATGCCACATTCTTTTTCATGAAGTCCAACTTCTCAGATTATTTGTTCAGAATACAGATTAAGTATGGTGAAAGGAAACAACTCTAATCCACACTTTTTCTGCCTCTAAACCACAGCATGCTCTTGTTCTATTCTAACAACTGCCTGTCGGTATATGCACAAGTTCCTCATGAGCATAATTCCATTCTTCACAATGTTAGTGAAGAATTAGCCTTACTCAAAGAGGTCTGGCATTTGTCCCTGACTGCTGTTATCTCTAGGCTTTTGGAATATTATGCCTGTCAGGAATGTGCTTGTTATTATGAGCCTTTAAATACTGGACTGTCTATGTAGTGTCAATTCTACTTCCAGAGAGGGAGGAGATACGATAGAGCTCCGGTAAAATCTATGATTGCCAAGGCTCCAAGAAGCATCCTTTTTGGAAATGCTCCATGTATGTTGTCACACATCAGTGCTGGGAGAAGAATGCTGCCCTAACACCGTGGAAAGTGGATGATGGAAGCTCTTGGGTACTGAATATCGGGTTCTCTGCCTATGCACTTCTTTCTTTGTCTGATCTGTATCTTTTCTCTAAAATAAGCTATAACCATGAGTATAACAAATTTCAGTGAGTTCTACGAGTCCTTCCAGAGAAGTACTGAAACTGAGAGTAGCTTTGGAAAGCCTCAAATTTGTAACTTATGTCAGAAGTGAGGATGGTATTTTGTGCTCACACAAACTTCACAGTTGGCTGAAATCCTGTACCAGTCATCACCAGACAAAAAGCTATATTGTCACTACTAGAGCCAGGGTCCTTCAAGGCATACAGATGTGCCAGCCAAGTGCAGAACCTTTAAAAAAATACCAATACCAAGATGCCAGCATCAGATACCCTATTTTCAAAACTCTAGCTTGGGCATTGTGTTTCAGTGTGGTTTATAAAATTTTACAAAAATTCCAAGGTGCAGCCATGGATGAGAGCACCTTGTCAAAACCAATGAGCATATGAATTTGTCTGGCAAGGTTTACTATTCTAGGGTTTGGTAGTGACCTAATGGCTTAATCATACTAAAAGGAAGAATGTGCACTGCAAGCCCTGGGAACAGGCTTTGCTCTGTCCCCTGCTGAATATGAACAAGAGGCAGTTTATACAGATGCAGCATAAACTGTTTACATTACCTAAGAGTCTCAGAACAAAACAGACACTAAGAGTAGTAGAAGAAGGATAAGGATATCTAGGCTTTGGGACATCACTGAAGGGCTGATTAAACTGGGTAGAGCTGATCTATGGCCTTCAAAACTTTTAACATAACAAAGAAATCTAAATAAGGACAAATAATGTAAACTACATGACAGGTCTGCATCACCGGTGCTTCTAACAGTGACCAGAACATTCTGGTACTCAGTAGATAATGTAAAAGGAAGGAAGAGAAAAGAAGGGCATTACGGAGTATTACACTTAAAAAGGGGAGCGCAGATGTGGCTAACGAGAAATAGAAAAGTAGTTCAGGGACTGGTGGATTTTCTGTAAAGAATGGATTTATGATTGTAGGATTATTATTTACATTTAATTTTATATTTTTTTCCATATTTTTCAGCAACCTGAAATTTACATGTATAGATTTGATAAAAGTTATTTTTATAAAAGAATAAAAGTTTTGATAGAATTTTGGCATAATTGCTTCATAATATGGTCATTTGAGATTATCTGGATAATGTTACATAACAGCTTTATGTTCTTGTATATTCTAACTTGAAAGTATATACTACATATATAAGTGAAAACCTGATCTTCATTAGTAATTTAGATGTGTATTACAGTAGTATTTCTGATGTAAGTTGCAAAATAATGAAAGAAATTACAAATGATTTATCCAAGGTTTATACAAATTTTAATGAACTAGGTTTTGCCAAGAAAACAGTACACAATATTCAGCACAGTGTTTTACCAAATGAATAAATATTGTGTACCAGGATACCTGGATCCAAACTGACAGCACTTGACTTTGGCTGACACAACATTTAGCACAATGTTTTCCCAAATAAACAATTTCACCGAGGAAGTAGGATGTCTTTAACAGGTGAATAGTAATATAAATAGAGCCAACTGAAATGTGTTTAAGCACATAAGAAAGGAAAAAATATTTAAAATTTTTAAAAGCCTTATATAAAAGTCAACAAGTTAAGGATGGCAAAGATAGCATTAAATTATTTTGCTACATTGATTCTTCCAGTTACTTTAGAGTAAGTATATCATTCTTTTTGCATAGCTCAAGATTCACTATCATTGAATTATGACAAGATATTTCAAGATTACTTAATAGGTAGTCAGAAAGCCTGATGAACTAGACAAATGATAAACTTAGGTAAGCATATTGTCATCATCTTGGAAGTTAATATTTTTCACAAGAAAGATAAATATATCACAATATAGACATATATCTATAAGGGGACAAGTAAATACTAACATACTAATAAAATGAATGCAAGGAGTAGTTGCTTAAGGAATCTTATAGTTTACAGTATCATACATTTCTGATTTATAGAATTCTGCTACTCAAAAAATATGCTGTCTTACATAAAATTCACAAGTTTAATATGCGAATGCATAAAGTGATTACAAAGTTAATGCAACTCTCCATTTCTTCATCCTTCCTTTATTCAGTCTTTCCTTACATCTAAAGCCATTTATTATATTTCTTGTGTTCCATTAAATGTGATCATTACAGGATAATTTGAGAATGCAAAATTTACTTCAATTATTGAACAATGGACTTGAAAATTTGAAGTATCTAAGTTCTCTTGGGGAAACCCTGATGGCGTAGTGCTATGGCTGCTAACCAAAAAGGTCAGCAATTCAAATTCAGAAGGTACTCCATGGAAACTCTGTGGAGCAGTTCTACTCTGCCCTACAGGGTTGCCATGAGTCAAAACCAATTCAACAGCAATAGGTTTGGTTTGACTAAGAGACTTTAGAGCCCTGGTGGTGCAGTGGGTAAGAGGTCAGTTGCTAATCAAAGTGCTGACAGTGCAAGTCCACCAGCTACTCCTTGGAAATCATATAGAGACAGTTCTCCTTGTGCCAAAGGGTCACTATGAGTCAGAACTGACTCCACAGCAACAAGCTTCGAGCATTAAAGTGCCTTTAGCTTTTCGAGCCCTGTGTCAAAGTAGTTATGAGTGCAGACTGTTAACCAAAAGTTTGGTAGTTTAAATTTACCCATTGATCCTTGAGTCACAATTTTCGTATAGGGTTCCTGAGTATAGCATATACTCAGGAACAATTTTTGTATAGGGCATATGAGTCATCCAACAGCATATAACAGCAACAATAATTTATACAAAAACACTGTATATGAAAACATCTGGCATGCTGAAATGAGACAGCTACAAATCTTAAAAAGGAATCACAAAGCTGAATAAATGGTCAACGTTGGCCACTTTAAGGCTCTGGAATTCAACCAAAGGCTTACAATAACCTGAGATACACTTATCTAGGGAAACCACTAACCTTTAGGTAAGAACAGTACAAAATCATATTCAACAACAGCTGTGGCATTTTGGCCAGCACTGTCCTATGCTCCTAGTTCTGTGGCAGTGTAGTTTAACTAGCATGGGTCTAAGTCATGGACTGAATTTTGTCTCCCCCCAAAATGTGTGTAGCAGTTTAGATAGGCCATGAGTGCCAATATTGTGTGATGTTCCTCCATGCTGTAAAGCCTACCTCTATGATCTTACTGAGGATAGATAGTCAGTAGTTGTGTTGGTGGAGCAGGACTCAATGTATAAGATTACATTGTATCTTGAGGTAATCTCTTGAGATATACAAGAAAGAAACTGGCAGAGAGAGTTGGGTATCTCATACCAGCAAAAGAGCTAGGAGCTGAGTGCATCCTTTGGAAGTGACATGTAGTCTCTGCAAATCGGAAACTTCCAGCCCAGGGAACACTGACAACAAAAACTTCCCTCCAGAGCCAGCAGAGAAAGCCTTCTCTGGAGCTGACTCCCTGAATTTGGACTTTTAGCCTACTAGATTGTGACAAAATTAAATTTCTCTTTTTTGAAGCCATCCATCTGTGATATTTCTGTTAAAGCAGCACTAGATGACTAAGATAGGTTGGGTCAGAAAACTAGCAGCTTTACAATGACTGTAAGACAAAGATTATTGAATATGGATCATTGTTAGTTAATCAAGTAAGCTGTGTGGCAATCAAAAGGGAGATCCGTTGGCAGCATTAGTCTTAAGTCACTGGCTAATTTGGGTCAAGCAATGACTATACAAATCCTACAGGATTTGGCAAAGAATTATGTCAGTTGAGATAGCTCTCCATATGACCCTGATTGACAGGCGTGAATGCATTGCAGAGAAACTAAAACATCCAAATAGCCTTGGCAAAAAGAGCCTATATTCTTGCACAGAATGGAAGTAAAAGCCAGATTTGTTTTAAAATGGTCTGCCATTAAAGAAATAAATAAAAATCCATGTATATTCAAAGTATGCAGAATACTTCTTTAAGGTGTTGAGAAGCAAAGATGTCACCTTGAGCAGTAAGATGCACCTGGCCCAAGCCATAGTATTTTTAGTCACCTCTTATGAATGTGAAAACTGGACAGCGAAGAAGGAAAGGCAAAGAAGAAATGATGCCTTTGAACTGAGGTCTTGGCTAAGAACATTGATCTGGTTGCATGGTTGTTAAATGTTACCACTGTTAACCAAAAGTTTGGCAGTTCAAATCCACCATGTGCTCACTTGAAACTCTATGAGGCAGTTCTACTCTGTTCTATAGGATTGCTATGAGTTGGAATCAACTAAAGGCAATGGAATTGGTTTGGAAACCCTGGCAATGTAGTGGTTAAATGCTATGGCTGCTAATCAGCACTCCTTGGAAAAACCCTATGAGGCAGTTCTACTCGGTGCTGTAGGGTCACTAGGAGTCAAAATCTACTCGACAGCAAGCCAAGGGGTTGGCTAGGGTGGGCCAAAACAAGGAACAAATCTGTTTTGGAAGAAGCATAATCAGAATGCTTCATAGATGCAAAGATTGTGAGAATGTGTCTCATCTACTTGTGGCATGTTATCAGAAGAAATCAATTGCTCAAGAAAACATCATGTTTGATAAAGTAGGTCAGTGAGAAAGAAGACCCTCAACAAGATGGATTGACTCAGTAGCTGTAACAGTAGGCTTAAGTGTTACAAGATATTATAAGGATGGTGCAGGACTAGGCAGTGTTTTGTTCTATTGTGCATGGGGTAGCTATAAATTGAAACTGGTATCATGACATATAGCAACAAAAACAATGTATACTGGTTGAGATTAGCAACTCTATATGTTTGAAGATACTAAGCATATCCTACAGATTAATTTACAGACTCCAGAAGCCCAACAAGTCCCAAATTTAAAGATATCTACAACTAGAAACATCAATGAAATTGTTGAAAGCAAAAGCAAAGGGAAACATTTGAAACAGTAAAATAAGTAAATGTATACAACATGATGGATGGTGAGATTTTACCAGAAATAACAGTCCAAAATAGTGTTTATCAGATGCAAATAGATGGCGGAAAATAAATGTCTACCAATAATTCTATTACCAGAAACTATTCTTTAAAACTCAAAGCAAAGAGAAATTAAAGAAAAGAAAATTGAGGAAGTCTGTTGCTAGCAGATCAGACTTTCAAAAACACTGAAGTGTATACATTAGACTAAAGAAAAATATGATCAGGTAGTTATTCCAATCCACAGAAAGCAATTAGGGTGCTATAAACAGTAAATTTGTGTGAATATATAAAAACAAAAACAGAGAACCATTAAGAGAAGTAGACTGGAGACACACATCTCCGCATTTCCCTCTGAGAACTAAGGGCTGGAATGATATTTGTATGGAGCACTGAACATTTAGGGAGCAGTAGGACCTAGCATTTATAACTAAGCACCAGTATCGGACTAATCTTTCCCTGTGAAAAACGAGCCAACAGCCGTCTGGCCTCTGCTTTTGCTGTTCCATGGTACTGGAAAACTGTAGATTCTACAAACAGCCAGTAACATACTTTCATAATCAGTTGGAAGGCAGAGTCTGCTGTTCATGATGATCTGGTTTTGGCCAGCAAGTTGGACAGCTCCTAATTCACCACCTGGACTGCTCTCCACATAGAAGTGACATTTACTTTTAGGGCTGAGAGGCCTATGTATTTGCCTGGGGATCTGCCTGTTGAGAGGCCTGTCATCTTTTCCTCCTACCCTTCTCTGACTCACATTGTAGGGTTGGCTGACAGCCCCCAGTTTATCCATAACTAGGGCAGCATCTTTGCCACCCAACAAGCAGGGACTTCCACCCCTGAGAGTCCACTGCAGGCAAATCATTAGAGTATTAGAGACAGATGCTGACCAACAATTCTTGTAGATCTAATACCAGAGATCAAATAGTGTCTAGATGGCATGCAGGCAGTAGAACACAATTAATCATTTAAAGAAGCAGCCTTCAAATGCTCCAGAAAACTGCCAAAATAAAGATTCAAAAAAATTCCCAGATGAAGAAGCCTTTCTAAATCTATTGGAGGTTGAGTACCAATGACTTACATATACAACCCTTCTAAAGAATAAGCAAAATGCAGCAGAACAAAATGAAAAAATAAGGAAGCTATTTGAACTGATGGAAATCAATGATCTGAAGTACATCAGATCAATAATAAGATTATGGAACTAGATAATTGAATGCAAAGCCAAGAGAATCGGATTAAACAGTTAGAAGTAGACTTAGTGACCTTGAGGACAGAGTAACCGACACCAGTATTTATATGGAGAACTCAGAAAAAAGAAATAAGAAAAATGAAATAGCATTAAGAAACATGTGGGACTCCATTAAGCAGAATAATTTACATCTAATTGGAGTTCCTGAACAAGGGGAGATAGATGACAATATAGAGAATATTGCTGTAGAGATGCTGACAGAAAACTTGCCTGAGATTATGAGCAAAGAGAACATAGGTATCCAAGATGACCACAAAAGCTAGATCCCCAAAAGAAAGACATAAAGACAGATTATAAGCAAGCTTAATCAAATGAAACATAAACAGATGCTTCTGAAGGCAGCAAGGCTCAGAGCAAAGTTAACACTCTGAGGGAAACCCTGTAGGCTTTCATCTGTTTGCTTGGTATATATTATTCCATCCTTTAATTTGCATTTTTTTTTAATATCCTTAAGCCTAAGGAATATTTCTTGTCACCTTAAATACACATTTAATGGTTCTGTTTTTCTAAGCAAAGAGCTTATTTCAATATTTCATATAGTTTTGGTTTAGATTTTATGTAGTCTCTAATTTTCTCTGTATCTGCAAAAGTCTTAATTTCCCATCATATTTGAAAGACAATTTTTCAGGATAAATAATTCTTAGTTGGAAGTTTTCTCCTTTAGGGCCTTGAATGTATCATCCCACTGTTTTCTAGCCAGAAATATTGAAAGAAGCTCTTTGCTTAGAAAAACAGAACCATTAAATGTATATTTAAGGTGACAACGCAGGACACATCATCTAAAAGTCTAATCAGCTACAGAAGTCACAAAACTTAATCAAAGTTACAATATTAAAACGAGGGAATCTGTGATCATATCAGACAATTATGAAACCATCACATTAAAAGAGGGATGCACTACAGTAGTTATAGTCATTTCAGATGGAGAGGAAGTTAGAGTTATACAGCAGTTGAAACTGAGTTTAATATTAATATGTTAATGGGGATAATAGATGTAGCCATAAAACAACTTAACAACGCAAAGCATCAAAACAAAAAATGTAGTACAGAAGTCTCAACAAACACAAAACCAACACTGAAAAGACAACTCATAAAGAAGAATGACCCAAAATAGAACATTAAGAGCAATATAGAAAACATCGACATAAAAATAATTACATCAAAATGATGGCACTAAGCACATACCTATCGATAATGACACTGAATGTAAATGGACTGAGTGCTCCAGTAAAGAGACAGCAAGTAACATCCTGGATCAAAAGACATGACCCGTCTATATGCTGCGTACAAGAAATATACCTTAGGCTTAAGGATATTAAAAAAAAATTGCAAATTAAAGGATGGAATAATATATACCAAGCAAGCAACATACAAAGAAGAGCAGATGTGGCAATACTAATCTCAGATAAAGTAAATTTTCACATAAAATCCACTGTTGTGGACAAGGATGGTCACCGTTTATTGCTGAAAGGTTCAATACTCAAGCAGGACTTAACAACAGTAAATATTTGTGCACCCAATACCAGAGCATCTAAATACATTGAACAAATATACTGAAAAAATGAGATAGATCATTCCAAATTATAATTGGAGACTTCAACATTCCCCTTTCATTTATGGACAGATCATCCAGAAATAAGCTCAGTTAAGATACAGAAGATCTTATTGCAACAATCAATGAACTTGACCTTATAGACATATACAGATCTGTTCACTCATCAACGGATAAGTACACCTTCTCCAATGCACATGGAACATTCTCCAGAACAGACCATGTGTTAGGTCACAAAGCACATCTCTGTAAAATCCAAACCATCAATTTACCACAAAGTGTCTTCTTGGACCATAGGGCCATAAAAGTTGAAATCAAGAACAGAAAATTCATAGGTGGAAATTCAGACTTATGTAAACTGAACAACACTTTGCTCAAAAAGCCTTGGCTTACAGAATAAATCAAGGACAAAATAAAGAAATTTATGGAATCAAATGAAAATGAAAACACATCCTACTAGAATCTATGGGGTATAGCAAAAGCAGTGCTCAGAGGTCAGTTTATCTCTATAACGGCACACATCTGGAAAGAAGAAAAGAGCCAAATCAAAGAATTAACCTTATAGCTTGAACAAGTAGAAAGAGAGCAACAGAAGAACCACTCAAGCACCAGCAGAAAACAGGTTATAAGGATTAGAGCAGAACTAAATGAATTAAAGAATAGAAAAACAACCAAAAAATTAACAAAATCAAAAGCTGGTTCTTTGAAAAGATCAACAAAATTGATAAACCATTGGCTAAACTTACAAGAGAAAAACAGCAGAAGATACAAATAACCCAATTAAGAAATGGGATGGAAGATGTTACAACAGATCCAGCTGAAAGCCTAGAGGAAATGGACAAATTTCTCGATTCATATCACTCACCAAGATTATCACAAGAAATAGATCAACTTAATAAATCAATCACAAAGGAAGAGACTTAAAAAGTCATCAAAAATCTACCAATCAAAAAAGCCCTGGCCCAGATGACTTACCGGAGAATTCTACCAAACTTTTAGAGAAGAGTTAACTCCAATACTATTGAGACTATTTCACACCATAGAAAGGGATGGAGTACTCCCATATTCATTCTATGAAACCAGGATAACCCTGATATGAAAGCCAGGGAAAGTTCCTACAAAAAAGAAAATTACAGATCAATTATCACTCATGAACCTAGATGCAAACATCATCAATAAAATTCTAGCCAACAGAATTCAACAGCATATAAAGAAATAATTCATCATGATGAAGTTGGTTTCATTCCAGAGAAGCAAGGCTGGTTCAACACCACAGAAACAATTAATGCTATCAACCACATAAGTAACACAAAAGATAAAAAACATCTGAGTTTGTCAATTGATGTGGAAAAGGTATTTGACAAAGTCCAACACCCATTGATGCTAAAAACTCTCAGAAAAGTAGGAATAATGGGGAAATTTCTCAATATGATCAGTAGCATCTGTGCAAACGCAACTGCCTTCATCATCTTGAATGCTGAAAGACTGAAAGAATTCCCTTTCAGAATGGGAACTAGACAATCATGCCCACTCTCACCACTTCTATTCAACATTGTGCTAGAAGTTATAGTCAGAACATTTAGACGAGAAAAGAAATTAGAGGCATCCGTATCAGCAATGAAGAAGTGAAAATCTCTCTGTTCACAGATGATATGACTGTGTATCTAGAGAATCCAAAGGAATCCCTAAGAAATTTCTTGGAACTAATGAGGAGTTTAGCAAAGTATTAGGATAGAAGATAAACATGACTAAATCAGTAGGATTCCTTTATATCAACAATGAACTTATTAATGAAGAAATCACCAAATCAATACCATTTACTATAGCCCCAAAGAAAATAAAATACCTAGGAATAAACTTAACTAGAAAAATAAGAGACCTTTAAGAAAGAAAACTACAAGACCTGACCACATGTACAGGAAGACTTAATATTGTAAAAATGTCTATTTTACCTAAAGCAAACAACTTATATAATGCAATCTCAATACAAATTCCAGTTACATTTTTTAATGAGATGGAGAAACAAATCACCAACTTTGTTTGGAAAGGGAAGAAGCCCTGCGTAAGTAAAGCACTACTGAAGAAGAAGAACAGAGTGGGAAGCCTCTCACTACTTAACTTTAGAACCTATTACACTGCCACAGTAGTCAAAACAGCCTGGTACTGGTACAAAAAGAGACATATAGACCAATGGAACAGAGTTCAAACCCCAGAGATGCCATTAACCTTCTTAGGGCCTTCGATAAAGGCCCTAAGATTTTAAACTGGGGTAAAAGCTGTCTCTTTAACAAATGGTGGTGGCAAAATTGGATATCCATCTGCAATAAATTGAAACAAGATCCATATCTCACACCTTATATAAAAACCAACTTAAATTGGATAAAGACCTAAGTATCAAATCTGAAATGATAAAGCTCTTCCAAGATAATATAGCATCAATAATGAAAGTTTTAATACACAATGTAGACAGACTTCAAAATCTGACAAAGCACGTTCAACAGAAGAGAAAATAGATAAACGGGAATTACTAAGAATCAAACACTTGCTCATCCAAAGACTTCATCAAAAGAATTAAAAGGCCACCTACAGAATGGTAAAAAATACTTGGCAACTCTGTATCAGACCAGCATCTAATCTCCATAATCTATAAGATATTACAAAATATCAACAATAAGGATAAATAATCCAATTAAACAATGGGTGAAGGAGACAGACAGACACTTCTCTAAAGAGGATATCTAGGTAGCTAAAAGACATATGCAGAATTGCTCACAATCATTAGCTATTAAAGAAATTCAAATCAAAACTACGATGAGATATCACCTCACCTTAACAAGTTTGGCCACGATTCAAAAGCACAAAACAACAAATGCTGGAGAGGCTGTGGAGAAATTGCAACTCTCCTACACTGCTGGTGGGATTGTAAAATGGTACCATTTCTTTTGAAAATAATCTGGCCCTTCATTAAGAAACTGGAAATAGATACATCATTTGATCCTATAATTCCACTGCTTGGAATTTATCCTTCAGAAACAAAAGCTGTCACACGAACAGACACATGTACATGAATGTTTGTTGCAGCACAGTCCACAATAGCTAAAAGATGGAATCAACCTAGATGCCCATCAACAGATGAATGGATAAACAAACTATAGTTATAGTATATATACTCAATAGAACACTATGCTATGATAAAAAGTAATGACAATTTTAGAAAACATCTCATAACATGGTCTCATTTGGAAGAGATCATGCTGAGTGAAATCAATCAGTATTAAAAAGACAAATATTATATGAGATCCTCGTTACAAGGACTTAAAAAGAAATTATCAACAGAAGAAAATGACTGTGTTGGCTACAAGGGTGGGGAGAGATGGGGATGTATCACAGATGAGATAACTGGTAGATGTTAGAAATTTTATTCTTTTAGCGTAATTAATAAAAAAAGATTAAAAAGCCTTCTTAAAAAAACACAAAAGCTGGTGTTATTAAGATGATTCCAACTCAAAGAGACTTTATAAGACAGAGTAGAACTACACTATAAAATTTCCAAGGAGCAGCTGGAGGATTTGAATCACCAACGTTTTAGCTGGCAAGAAAGTTCATGAGCACTGAGCCACAAGGGATCTGTATACATTAGAGCGTCTATAAGTATATTTTTGTCACTTATTTTTCTTTACATGTCTCTAAAATAGACATGCAATAGAATAAAGCAATAATCAGGGCACTTTGTCTTGATGTTTATTATCTACAAACCAACATACACTAAAGAAGGAGGAAGAAAGGATATGCACTGGAGCCAAATCTGTGTATTTTGCCAGAATTAAGTATTATTCTGAAGTAGATTATATCAAGTTAATGTTCTTAATGTAATTCCCAAAACTGTAGTGGGCAAATTATGACCCTACACCAAATTTGGCCTGCCTCCAATTCTATAAATAAAATTACGTGGAAAAAACTGCTATGCTTATTTGCTTGCATATGAGGAATTGTCTCTGGCTGCTTTTTCACTACGATGGCAGAGTTAACTAATTGCAACAGAGAACATGTGGATCACAAAGCATGAAACAGTTACTTTCTGGCCCTTTACAAATAGTTTCCCAATCCTTAACCAAAAGAAACACTAAGACCGTATCTGAAAACATAATAAGTTATCAACAGAAAAATTGCAATGAGTAGTTAAATATATATTTATTTAGCCTAAAAGAGGACAATAAAGGGGAAACACAGAAAAACACATGAAACCAATAAAAAACAAGCAGCAATGACAGACTTAAGCCCAAATACATAAACCAAAAAATTAAAGGCAAAGATTTGCAGTCTGTTAGGAAAGCAAAAAGTAACTGTATGTTAATGAAAAATGATACGTTAGAGTCACAGTTATAAAAGAGTTTAAGATAAAGAATGTCAGGGAACACACCACATAAAGAGTAACTGAAAGTGAGCAAGATTTGGTTATATAAACACTAAAGAAAATAGTCTTTAAAGTTTTTAACACAAGAAACATTGTTGAAGGAAAGAGTAACATTTCATAATGATAATTACATCACAAAACATAAAAATTATAAAAGCACATGTAAATAATAGAGCCCCAAAATACATGAAGCTACAAAGGAAAAACAAACTATGCAATCATAATGGGAGAAATTAATATGCCTCTTGAAACAAATAATAGAACAATCACTCAGAGAGACAGCATCTATGTAGGATACTTGACCAACACTGCCAATGAGGATGCAAAGGAAAAAAAAGTGAAGCAATCACATCTGGAGAAAATTATACACCTCTAGAAACAATTAATGAAACAGTCATTCAGAGAGCTGGCACTTTTATGGGAGATTTGGCCAACACTATCAAGGAAACTGATGTACACGATATTTTAGAATACTGCTTGCAATGATCGAAGAATATTATATTTTTTTTATTTTCTCTAAATATGCATGGATCATTCTTCAGCATAAATCTACGGAAGACCAAAAGGGTTAATATTATTGTAGCTGCAGTCATGGATACACATCACCTGTCGGCAAAGTCAATACTGAGACAGGAGGTGAGATGATTAAATGAGGACATTTATTGAGTGCCTACACATAAGAGGCAAGGTGAAATCAGTTCCTCCAAAGCTTGTGTGCATGTATAGGCTAAACCTGGAGGTTATGAAAGTTGATTAAGGGGGAGGGTGGGCACTAGTTAATATTTTTCCCAGTCCATGCAATTAATTCTTTCAATGTTTCAACAATATTCTTTGTGGGGATCTCCATCGCTCCAACAAGTCAGGGCTTAATAATCATTCAAGTGATTTGGTTCAAGAATCTTAGACAATTACTGAAAGAGGATAAACAGAACAATTAATCAATGCTCCTAAGGGAAAAGAATAGCCGTGTGAAGTATGACCAATACAAGGTAAATTTATTCAGAAGGGGGAGAAGCAAGTTCTCAGGACTTAATGTTTATAACATGGTTGTCTTAACTACCATTTGTAGCAAGACAGAGTTGGGCTGGCCAAAGGCCTCCATTTCATTACTGTCATGGATTGAACTGTGTCCCCCCAAAAATATGTGTAGCCGTGTGGCTGGGCCATGATTCCCTGTATTCTATGATTGTCCTCCATTTTGCGCTTTTTCTATACTGTATATTAAAGGATTAAGGTGGGACTGTAAATCTCTTCATAGGATTACCTCCTTGCTCCATTGTAAAGGGAGTTTCCCTGGAGTATGCCTTGCACTACCCTTAATCCTTTCATCTTGCAAGAGATAAAAGGAAAGGGAAGCAAGCAGACAATTGGGAACCTCACACCATCAAAAAAGCAGCCCTGGGAGAAGAACGCATCCTTCAGACCTGAGCTTCCTGTTACAAGATGCTCCCTGGACAAGGACTGATGCAACACCAGACTTTCTTACAGAGCAGATGAGGAAGAAAGCCTTCCCCTAGAGCAGACATCCTGAATTTGGACTTGTAGCCTATCGGACTATGTAAGAATAAACTTTCCTTTGTTAAAGCCATCCACTCTGTGGTATTTCTGTTGGAGCAGCCCTAGCTGATTAAAACAATTATTAATTTTTTTTCTCACTTGGTGATGTAGAGTGACCATATATTGGATGCACTTTATGGTTCTATGCATCTATAGGACACCATCATGCTGACTTCTGGCTGGAGGAAGGAGAGTGGACGGAGAGGATGGGAAAGTAGACTGTTGGGAGGATGAGAAATGTATGGAGCAGAGAGGAATAGTGTGCTGTCACCGGGCAGGGAGAGCAGTGGAAACTGCATATAGGTGGGCATGTAAATTTATATGGGAATGTACATTTTCACTGTCATAATAAAAAAATAGATATCAAGTACAGAAATGTACTTAGAAAATGAAAAATGCTTAGACATAAAAAAAAAAACCAGCTGCAACAACCTCAGAATCAAATAGTAACCACAAGAGAATTTAAAAAACATTTCTCTGTGAAAGCAGAACACGCTAATGAATGGTATACAGCTATAGAAAGTGTTATATGTACTTTTTCTTTTTAAAATTGTGCTTTCAGTGAAAGCTACAATTAGTTTTTCAGAAGGGCAGGGCTGGGCCAAAATGGTGGACTAGACACACATCTTCTCAATACCCTCTGAGAACTGAGGCCTGAATTAATAACTGAATGGAGCACTCTGGACACTCAGGAAGTCCTAGGATACTGCATAGGGTTGTCAGATTGGACTGCATGCCACTAAATGGGAAACTACCTCTTTATAACAAGGCAGTATATGCTGAGACCCACTCCCACTGACTCACAGCTTGGGTAGACTGGAGGTACTGACATCGTCTTTGTTATCTGGGAGACAGGGGATGGGCATGAGCAAGCAAACATGCTGAACTTCAGTGCTAAAGTAAACAGCGTACAGCACAGCAGAGAGACTGTATGTGGCATAGCCAAATTTTGAGAGCACAACTGCTGACTGTGGGTACCGCTGACCCTCCACCCCCTCTTTTATGAGCTGCTTCATAGATTCTGTGGTCCTGCAGGGGGAAAGGGAAGCTCGGCCAGTACATCATCCTGGTTGACTGGGAGGCAGAGTCACCGAACTGGAGGCCTAAGCAGGGGTTAATTTCCAAGTTGAGAAGCAGCATCAGCCCAGAAATTGCTTTTCCATCAGAAAGACTCTGCAGGACAGTGTTCACTTACGGAACTGGCCCACCTGAGGATGGCAGCAGGGCCGTAATCCCTCTTTAACTGAACAACATCATACCATCTGGGGATAGCCAAAGAGGTCCCTCCTTTGTCAGCTGGAAGGCAGGACCTGCCACACCTGATGGCCTGACTGATTTTGGCAGCTGTCAGAATTATATAGTGAGCTCTTCGAGAGATTAAAAAATGTGCAGCAGAGCAAACTGAAAAAATAAGCAAGCTATTTGAACAGATGGAAAAATGATGATCTCAAATCCAGCAGATCAATAACAAAATTACAGAATTAGACAACTCAATCCAAAGCCAAAACAGCAGAATTAAGGAGATGAAAGTCAGACTTGGTAATCTTGAGGACAGAATGACTGGCACCAGCACTTATGAGGAGAAATCAGAGAAAAGAAATAAGAAAAATGAGGAAGCATTAAGAAACACGTGGGACTCTATTAAGAGGAATAACCTACGATTAATTGTGGTTCCTGAACATGGAGGGATAGCTGAAAACACAGAGCATTGTTGTTGAGATGCTGACAGAAAACTTCCCTGAAATTATGAGAGAACATAGATATCTAAGATGTGTATCAAGCACCACAAAAAGTAGACCCCAAAAGACACCAAGACATATTATACTCAAGGTTAATAAAGTGAAACACTAACAGATTCTCTTAAAGACAGAGAGGCTCAAAGGAAAGCTAACATTCAGAGGGAAGCCCTGTAAACGGTCGTCTGAACTTCTCCACAGAAATGACGTTTGCTAGCAGGCAGAGGGATGACACATTCAAAGCCTTGAAGCAGAAAAGCTTCCAACCAAGAATTAAATATCCTGCAAAGTTGTCTCTCAAATATGAAGAAATTGACAAATTCATAAAGAGAAGCTTACAGACTTTGTAAACCTCACCCCCCACAAAAAACTCTATAAGAACTACTGAAAGAAGCTCTTTGCTTAGAAAAACAAAACCATTAAGTGTATATTTAAGGACGTAAAGCAGGACACAACATTCAGAATCCTACTCAGTTAGAGAAGTCACAAAACTCAGTCAAAGCTACAATACTAAAAGAGAGGAACCAGTGATGATGTCATGAAAACTATGACACTATCAAAGTAAAAAGAGGAATATACTCCAGTAGTTATAGTACTTTAAAATGGAGGGGAAGTTGAAAAGATGTGCAGAAGTTACACTTGGGTTTAAACTTAGAAAATGAAGCGGGCTCATAAGGGGTAGCCAATAAGCACAGTAACAGTGCAACATATCACAGCAGGAAACATAATACAGGAGACTCACCAGACACAAAACCTACACTGAAAAACATGAAAAGTCAACCCATAAAGAAGAGAATACAAGATCAACATAGAAAACACCAAAACAAAAATAAATACATCAAAATAATAGCATTAAACACATACCTATCAATAATTACACTGAGTGTAAATGGACTGAATGCTCCAATAAAGAGACAATGAGTGACATCTTGGATGAAAAAGCCATGACCCGACTATATGTTGCTTACCAGAAACACAACTTGGACCCAAAGATAAAACCAAACTGAAAATTACAGGATAGATTAATATGTACCAAGCTAACAACATACAAAGAAGAGCAAATATGGCAATACTAATCTCAGATAAAATAGATTTTAATGTAAAGCTCGCCATTGTGGCACCCAATACCAGAAAATCTAAATACATCAAACACTAACTACACTGAAAAATGAGATGGGTCACTCCACAATAACAGTTGGAGACTTCAACACTTCAATTTCAGTACTGGACAGATCATCCAGAAAAAAAGCTCAGTAAAGACCAGAAGATTTTACTGTAACAATTAACTAACTAGACTTCATAGACATATACAAGACATTTAATCCATCAACAGATAAATGCATCTTATTCTCCAATGCACAGGGAACATTTTCCAGAATGACCACATATTAAGCCATGCAGCAGGTCTCAACAAGATTCAAACCACTGAATTATAGCAAAGCATCTTCTCAAACCATAAAGCTATAAAAGTTGAAATCAATAGAAGAAAAAGCATAGACAGAAATTTGAATTCATGGAAACTGAACACCTTGCTCAAAAATATATGGGTTACAGAAGAAATCAAGGATTAAAAGAAGAAATTTATGGAATAAAATGAGAATGAAAATATATCCTAACAGAACCTATGGGATATAATAAAAGCAGTGCTCAGAGGTCAATTTATCTTTATAAATGCATACATCTGGAAGAACAAAAGTATCTAAACCAAAGAACTAACCCTACTGCTTGAATAAATAGACAGAGAGCAACAGAGGAACCCCTCAGTTACCAGAAGAAAACAGATAATAAAGATCAGAGCAGAAATAAATCAATTACAGAATAGAAGAAAAACTGAAAAAAGTAACAAAACCAAAGGCTGGTTTTTGAACACATGAACAAAATTGATAAATCACTGACTAAACTTAGAAAAGAAATGCAAGAGAGGAAGCAAATAACCCGAAGAAGAAACGACATGCGAGATGTCACAACAGACTCAGCTGAAATCAATAGTATCATAACAGAATACTATGAATGAAAAACTACAGGTTTAAAAATCTAAAGGAATTGGACAAATTCCTAGATTCATATCACCTACAAAGATTATCACAAGGAGAAGTAGAACAACTTAATAAACCCATCACAAAGAAAGGGATTGAAAAGGTTATCAAAAAAATACTTACAAAAAAATGTCTTGACCCAGATGGCTTCACCAGAGGGTTCTACCAAACTTTGAGAGAAGAGTTAGCTCTAATACTACCGACACTATTTCACAGCATAGAAAAGAATGGAATACACCCAAATCCATTCTGGGAAGCCAACAAAAGCCTGATACCAAAGCCAAGAGACGAGTATCTCTCATGAACCTAGATGCACAAATTTTCAACAAAATCCTGGCCAAAAGAACTCAATAACACATTAAAACATAATTCATCCTGACAAAGTGGGATTCATACCAGGGATGCAAGACTGGTTCAATATCAGAAAAACAATTCATGTGATCAACCACATAAATAATACAAAAGACAAGAATCACCTGATTTTGTCAATTGATGCAGAAAATGTATTTGACAGTCCCACACCCATTCATGCTAAAAACTCTTAGCAACATAGGCATAGAAGGCAAATTCCTCAACACAATAAAGCGCATCTGCACAAAGTCAACTGCCTGTCATCATCTTGAACAGAGAGGGACTGACAGATTTCCCCTTGAGAATAGAACTAAACAAGGCCGCAGACTCTTACCACTTCTATTCAACATTGCACTAGAATTTGTAGCAAGAGCCATTAGACAAGATAAAGAAATAAAGGGCATCTACATGAATAAAAAAGAAGTAAAAATCTCCCCACATGCAGATGATGTGATTGTATATGCAGAGAATCCTGAAGAATCTATAAGTAAACTACTGGAAATAATGGAAGACTCAGCAAATATCAGAATAAAAGGTAAACATACATAAATCATTAGGAGCCATTGATACCACCAAAGAGATCATCAAAGAAAAAATCACCAAATCAATACCATTTACTATAGCACCCAAGAAGATAAAATATCTAGGAATAAATATAACTGGAGAAACAACAGACCTATAAAGAGAACTACAAGAGCTTACTGCAAAAAATAAAAAACAAAAGAGACTTACATAAATGGAGAAAACTATCCTGCTGATGAATAGGAAGACTTAACATTGTGAAAATGTCTATTTTACCCAAAGTCATCTACATATACAATGCAATTCCAATACAAATTACAGTGACATTTGTTAATAAGATGGAGAAATAAATCACCAACTTTGCTTTTAACAGGAAGAAACTCCAGAGAAGCAAAGCACTACTGAAGAAGAGGAACACAGTGGAAGGCCTCATGCTACCCAATCTCAGAAACTATTACACTGCCATGGTATTCAAACAGCCTGGTACTGGTACAAAAAGAGACACATAGACCAACGGAACAGAAATGAAACCCCAGAGATGCCACCATCTTCCTATGAACACTTGATATTGGACAAAGGCGCTAAGATTGTAAACTGGGGTAAAAACTGTCTCTTTAAGAAATGGATAAATTGGATCTCCATCTGCAAATAAGGGTTGCCATGAGTCGCTCGACGGCACTTGGCCTGGCTCTGCAAATAATTGAAACAAGACCAATATCTCACATCTTACACAAAAACTAACTCAAATTGGATCAAAGACCTAAATATCAGACTAAAAGGATAAAGATAAAGCAAGAAAAAATAGAGTCAACAATAGAAGTTTCAATATACTACTTAGACAGAGTTCAAAATCTGACAAAGCACGACCAACAGAAGAAAAAATAGATAAATGGCAACTACTAAGAATCAATTTTGCTCATCCAAACACTTTATCAAAATAATTAAAAGACCAACTACAGAATGGGAAAAATATATTTGGCAACTATAAATTGGACTGATGTCTGAACTCCATAATCTACAAACTACTACAAAATATCATCAAGAAAAAGGTAAATAAACCAACTAAGCAATGGGCAAAGGAGATGGACAGATATTTCACTAAAGAGGACATCCAGGTAGCCAAAACAACTAAGGAAGTGTACATCATCATTAGCTGTTAGAGAAATCCAAAGCCAAACTACAATGAGACACTATCTTACCCCAATAAGGTTTTCCATGATCCACAAAAAAAACAAAAACCACAAAACAACAAATGCTGCAGAGGCTGTGGAGGGATTGGAACTCTCCTACACTGCTGGTGGGATTGCAAAATGGTAGAGTCTCTATGGAAAGCAATTTGGCACTTCCTTAAAAAGCTCAAAATAACCCCAACAAGATGGGCCATGATCCAAAAAACACAAAACAACAAATGCCGGAGAGGCTGTGGAGAAAGTGGAACCCGCCTACACTGTTGGTGGCGTTGCAAAATGGTCCAGTCTTTTTGGAAAGCAATCTGATGCTTCCTGAAAAAAAATGGATATTGACATACCATTTGACCCAGTCATTCCACTACTTGGAATATATCCTAAAGAATCAAGGCTTTTCACACCAACGGACACATGCACCAGAATGTTTATCGCAGCACAGTCCATGATAGCAAAAAGATGGAATCAACTCAGATGCCCAACAACAGAAGAACGGATAGGTAAACTATGGTGCATATACTCAATGGAGCACTACACAATGATAAAGAATAACGATGATTCCAGGAAACATCTCCTAACCTGGTTTCAACTGGAAGACATGTTGAGTGAAAGTAGTCAGTGACAAAATGACAAATATTGTATGAGACCTCTACGATAAGATCTCAAAAACAGACTTGTGTATAGAAGAAAAGACTCTTTGACAGCTGCAAGGGAGGAGAGGGAGGGAGGGCAAGGGGGGCTAGGGTTTAGATTAGAAAGTTGCTAGAAATCTGGTTGGGAGAAAGCAGTGATAGCACACATTAGAAACAAGAACAACATTACGTGGACTTCAGCATAACTTGAGTACTCCTTCCATCTTAACCTAATATTGCAAGAATAGAGTAGCTGGGGCAGGGGGCAGGGGACCATGCTCTTAGGCCAAATTGAGGCCAATTGGCACAAGTAGCATTTTGCTAAGAGGGCTCTCTGTACCCCACATTGGTGAGTGGCGTCTGGGGTCTTAAAAGCTGCCAAGCTGCCATCCAAGGACACAGCAAATGGTCCCAACTCAACAGGAACAGATGCTCACCGAGGACCAAAACGACATGGGGTAAAGACAAACTAGAAGATAGAGAGACCCACATGAGTGGGTGCCTACATTGACTTGGCACCGGAGGAATCAGATGGTGCCCGGCCAACACCAGTTATAGCCGTGATGGAGCTCACTAGGTTGAGTCTCACTGGCAACACGAGAATAAAAAGGGGTGTATCCTGAGATCTGTACTAAAAGACTTCAATTGATAGTCTATGGGTTTCGCATTTCCCCTGGGAGCATGGCCCCTGGCCCTGATGCTGCCCTTGCTCATAAATCATAACGAATTCTGCTCTTTGGACACGAATGGATTAGACTTGGCAATGCAGAGTGACCATATACTGGATGCACTCTATGGTTCTATACATCTATAGGATATCATCCTGCTGACCTCTGGCTGGAGGAAGGAGAGTGTGTGTACAGGAGGGGAAAGGAGACCGTTGGGAGGATGAGACATGTATGGAGCAGAGAGGAATAATGTGCTGTCACCGGACAGGGAGAGCAGTGGAAGCTGCATATAGGCGGGCATGTAAATTTATACGGGAATATACATTTTCACTCAGTTATATTAAATAATAATAAAAAAAATCCCAAAATAGATATACCATTTGATCCAATAATCTCACTGCCCACAATATATCCTACAGAATCATGGGCAGTGACATGAACAGATAGATGCACTTGAATGTTTACCACAGCTCAGTCCACAATAGGAAAAATATGCAACCAACCCAGATGCCCAACTGGTACATATTCAATGGAACACTATGCAATGATAAAGAACAATGGTGTTTTTAGGATGCATCTCATAACCTGGTTTCAGTGGGAAGACATTATGTTGAGTGAAATCAGACAGCAGCAAATGGACAAATATTGCATGAGACCCCTACTGTAAGGAGATAAAACTAGACTATGTACAGAAGAAAAGACTCTCTGATGGCTGCAAGGGTGAGAAGGGAACGAGAAGGCTGGTCACAGATTAGATAGTCGTTAGAAATTTGGTTAGGTGAAAGCAGTGACAGCACAGAGTATAAAGAAGATCAATTTAACTGGACTTCAACATAAACTGAAACTCTTCTAATCTTAACCCAATATTGGCCATCATTCAAAAGCAGCTGCAGCAGTATACTGACAGGAAGTCCCTGAAATTCAAGCCAAATTCAGAAGAGGGCGTGGCACCAGGGATATCATTGCGAAAGTTAGATGGATCTTTTCTGATAGCAGATAATACCAGAAAGATGTTTACCTATAGTTTACCAATTATGCAAAGGTATTCTACCGTGTGGATCATAACAAATAATGAATCACATTTCAGAGAATGGGAATTCCAGATCACTTAACCGTGCTCATGAGGAACCTGTACTGGATCAGGTGGCGGATGCTCAAAGAGAATAAGAGAACCCAGCAAGGTTTTAAGGCAGGAAAGGTATGAGTGAGTGTTGCACCCTTCTCAAACTGTACACTGAGCAAATACTCTGAGCACCTGAATTATATGAAGAACAAGGTATCAGGATTGGAGGAAGACTCATTAAAAACTTACATTATGCAGATGACACAATTTTCTTGCTGAAGGTTAAGAGGATTTGAAACACTTACTGGTGAAGATCAAAGACCACAGCCTTCAACATAGATTACACCTCAACATCAAGAAAACAAAAATCTAGTAAACAACGTCATGACAAATGGAGAAAGGATTGAGGTTGTCAAGGATTTCATTTTACTTGGTTCCACTATAAATTCCCATGGAAGCAGCAATCAGGGAATCAACAGATGCATTGCACTGGAAAAATCTGATGCAGAAGATCTATTTAAAGTTTTGAAAAGCAAAGATGTCTCTTTAAATAGTATAAGATGCATCTGAAGTAAGCTATGGCATTTTCAATCGCATCATATGCATGCGAAAGCTGAACAATGAACAATGAAGGCAGAATAACTAACACTTTGAATTGTGGTGCTGGAGAAGAATATTGAACGTAACTCCGACTGCCAAAAGAACACACAGATATGACCTGGAAGAAATACAACCAGAATGTTCCTGAGAAGCAAGAATGGCGACACAACATGTTACATACTTTGGACATGTTGTTAGGAGGAATCAGATCCTAGAGAAGGACATAATGCTTGGTAGAGGATCTAAGAAAAGGAAAAGATCCTCAACAAGATGGACTGACACTTTGGCTACAACACTGGGCTTAAGCATAAAAAAAATCTGGGCATAGTTCAAGACTGGGCAGTGTTTTGTTCATTGAGCATAGGGTCACTATGAGTCAGAACTGATTTGACTGCACTTAGCAGCATCAACATCTATTTAATAAACATCCCTCTCATTCCATTCCCACACTCTTAGCCATCAAAAGATGTTTTCTTTTGTGTTTAAACTTTTCACTGAGTTTATAATAGTGGTCTCTTATAGTATTTGTGCTTTTGCAACTGATTTGTCTCAGTATAATGCCATCCAGTTTCCACCATGCTTTGAGGTTTCAAGGATTCCTTGTTATTTTTTATCATTGTATAGTATTCCATTGTGTGAACATACCATGATCTGTTTATTTATTCATCCACTGATGAGCATCTAGGTTGTTTCCATCTTTTTGCTATTGTGAACAATATGGCAATAGACATGAGTGTACACATATCTATTTGTGTGAAAGTTCTTATTTCTCTGGGATATATTTCAAAGACAAGGAATGCTGGATTTCCTGGTGCTTCTCTTCTTAGCTTTTTTAAAAAAATGCCCGACTGATTTCGAAAGTGATTATACAATTTTAAATTCCCACCAGCAGTTCATAAGCATTCCAGAATCTCCACAGCCTCTCCAAATTTATTTGTATTTTTTTGATTAATGCTAGCCTTGTTGGTGTTAATATTTATTTTTATTTTCTTATTATGACTGAGTGACAATGTACATTCCCGTTTAAATTTACATGCTCACCTATATGCAGCTTCCACTGCTCTCCCTGCCAGATGACAGCACACTATTCCTCTCTGCTCCACACACGTCTCATTCTCCCAACAGTCTCTTGTCCTCTCCTTTCCACCCACTCTCCTTCCTTCAGCCAGAGGTCAGCAGGATGATATCCTATAGATTTTAATTTTCATTTCTCTAATATAGAATTGTTATGAGTTAGAATCAGCTCGATGACAATGGGTTAGGTTGATTAGATCAATGGCTAATGATTGTGAGCATTTCCTTATATATCTGTTTGTTCCCCGAATGTCTTCTTTGTTGGAATATCTGCTTATACATATGCTTTACTCATTTTTTAATTGGGTTATTTTTCTTTTTGTTGTTGAGGTTTTTCAGTATCTTGTGGATTTTAGAGGTCAGATGATCATATTTGTCAATGCCAATTTTTTTTTTCCCAGTCTCTGTGTTTTCCTTTTACTCTCTTGGTTAAGTTTTTGGATGAGCATACATGTGTGATTTTTAGAAGTTTCCCATTATCTAGTCTTCTTCTGGTGTTCATTTATTATTAGTAATATATTGTATTCTATTTGTGTCATGTATTCAGGCTCCTAGTGTTGTTCCAAGTTTGTTTTTTTTTTTTTTTTTTTTTTTGCCATGGTTCTTTTGTTTATTAATTTATTTTTATGTTTAGGTCTTTGATCCACTTTGAGTTAGTTTTTGTCCATGGTGTGAGGTAAGGGTCTTGTTTCATTTTTTAGTGGTGGATATCCAGTTATGCCATTACCTTTTCCCAATTAACATATTTTTGATCTTTGTCAAATATCAGCTGCTCATAGATGGATGATCAGCTTGTTCCGTTAGTCTATGTGTACATTTTTGTACCAGTACCAGGCTATTCTATGATTGCAATGTGACAGTTTCTAAATTTAGGTATAGTGAGCTCTCACACTCTGTTATTCTTGTTCAGTAATGCTTTACTTATCCAGAGCCTCCTCCTTTTCCATGAGCAGTTGGTGATTTGTTCTTCTATCTCATTAGAAAAAAGTTACTGGAATTTGGATGAAGATTCCATTATATCTGTAGACAGCTTTGAATAGAATAGACATTTTCACAATGTTGAAACTTCCTATTCATGAGCAAGGTATATTTTTCCACTTACATAGTTCTCTTTTAGTTTCTTTCACTGGTTTCCTACAGTTTTCTTTGTATAGGTCTTTTATGTTACATTTATTCCTAGATATTTTATTTTCTTGGGGGCTATTATAAATGGTGTTGGTATCATGATTTCCCCTTTAATGTCGCTTTGTGTGTGTGTATAGAGTAATCCAACTTATTTTGTATCTTTACCTTGTCTCCTGACGCCTTGCTGAAATTTTGTGTTAGTTTCAGTAGTTTTCTTGAGGATATATTTAAATTTTATATCAAAAATGAATAAAATGTTTCACATTATTAATTTAAACTTTACCTTAAGATACTATAGAAGAATAGCTGAACCCAAATTAAACAGAAAGAAGAAAACAATAAAGTCTAGAGCAGAAATTTAAAAAAAAAAAAAAAAAAACAGAGAGAAAATCAGCGACATGTTGTCACTAGAGATGAAGATAACCTGGTAAAACTTACCCAGACTTATAATGAAAACAAGACACAAATCACATCAAAAAATGAGGAGAGAAAACAGGTTATCATTCTGCTGACTTCTGGCTGGAGGAAAGAGAGTGGGTGGAGTGAAGGGGAAAGGAGACTGTTGGGAGGATGAGACATGTATGGAGCAGAGAGGAATAGTATGCTGTCACTGGGCAGGGAGAGCAGTGGAAGCTGCATATAGGTGGGCATGTAAATTTATATGAGAATGTACATTTTCACTCAGTCATAGTAAATATATATACACATATATATGTATATATGCATATATATATATATTCCTGTTGATCTTATACAGAAAGTAAAAGACTTGTTAGGCATAATACAAACAACTTTATATCAAAAGTTGTGCAACTCAAATGGAATTGAAAATTTCTAGAGAGACACAAATTATAAAAACTGACTCATTAAAAACTAAAAAATCCAAATAAACTTATAACAATTGAATATAACATTTAAAACTTTTCCCTCAAAGAAAAGTCTACACTTAAATGTTACTACTATGAATTCTTTTGAATATTGGAAGAAATAATAACATCACACTATTAAGAAAATAGCAGAAAATATCTCCCAAATTCCTTCTAGGAGTGAGAGTATCCAGATGCCAAAACCAGGTAAGGACATCACCAGAAAAGAATACTCTATAACAACATTCTTCAGAAACTTAGACACAAAAATATTAGCAAATCAAATTTAGTAAGGTACAAAACATTTTACAAAATGACAAGCAGGATTCATCATGGAAAAGAAAGGTTGGTTTAACATTCCAAAAGAAATTAACATGTTAAATAAGGTCATTATGAATCTCACTGTCAACTCCAACTCATAGTGACCCTCTAAAGACAGAGTAGAACTCCCTACAGAGGGTTTTCAAGGTGGAGCTGGTGGATTCAAGCTGTCAACAATTTAGTTAGCCACCACACTCTTCTTAACCATTATGTCACCTAGTAAAATCATAGGTGCAGAGTAAAAGATGAAAATTACATAATGATCTCAATAAATGCAAACACACCCACACACAAAATATTTGACATAGAGCACATTCACAATGGTAAAAACTGTCAATTAACTAGGAATTTATGAGACATTAAAAAAAAAAACAAGAACCACTAAATGTCAGGCTGAATTCCAAACATACCAATCATTACATAATTGTGAAAGAACTAAAAATCCCTCTCGAGGGCAGAGACTGTCAATAGTAATCTATCCACTCAAGGATGCACCATAAAACTGCTAAAGAAGGACATCTTTGAAAACTCTAAGGCTGACATCATGCTTAAGGTTCTCCTTTAAGTCTAGATCATCAAAGATACCACTTTCACCACTTATATTCAACATTGTACTTGAGGTTCTAACCACCACAAATATAAATAAATATAAGTATGAGCAAATTGATAGATAGATGAGTGAGACAAAAGCACTCAGATTGGAAGGGGAGACACAAACACTATTTGCAATTGACATGATCATATACGCAGAAAACCCTATGAAATCATGAACTTTAAAACTTATATTTACCTAAGGAGTTTTGCTCTTTAACTCTGTTTCATAAGAAATAATTCCAATATTTTGTCATTTTCTGAGTAACTAAGGTACCTTTATTATTAAAACCACATCTAATGGTTTGTGCTAACAAGTGGGGCTGACCAAGACACAAAGACCGCTGGTGGCCGGATATCAGTTGACCTCGGTAGAAGAAGACCAGAAATGAGATACAAGGAACTCATAAACTGGTGGATGCTATTCAGAGGGGGCACAAGTAATCTCAGAAGGCTAGAAGTGAAGGAGTCAAGATCAGGGGATCCCCAAGCTTGTGGCTAGCATCCTAAAGGGATTGTGGGAAAACCTCAGGTTTTTGGACAGTAAGTCAGAAGTAACTAAGCACTTAGCTGCTAACCATAAGAGCAAAGGTTCAAACTCACAAACCAGTTTTCAAGAAAATGATGTGGCAGCCTCTATGGAGCTCAGAGCCTTGGAAATGCTTTCAAGCAGTTCCACTGTGTTCTATAGGGCTTGCTGAGTCAGAAATGACTCAAGGACAATGCATTTGGAGTATATTATATTTTTTATTATTGTGATTGAGTGAAAGTGTACAATCCAGTTTAAATTCACATGCTCACCTCTGTGCAGCTCCTACTGCTCTCCTTGCCTGCTAATAGCACACTCCTCCTTTCTATTCTATACATGTCATATCCTCTTAACAATCTCCTGTCCCCTCTTCTCAACCCTCTCCACGGCCTTCTAGTAAGAGGCCAGTAGGATGACATCCTACAGATGCATAGAACCATAAAGTGCACACATGATATAGTCACTCTGTGCTGCTGATTCCAATCCATTCCTGTCCAAGGAGTTTACCTGAGTAACAATTTATGATCAGAGGCAACATCAGGTCTACAGGCCATGCTTCCAGGGGAACCTCCAGGCCTTCAGACCATCAATTGTGGTCTTTTAGTGGAGTTCTCAGGGTGCACCCCTTTTTAATCTTGAGTTGCCACTGGAACTCAACTTTGTGAGCCCCATCAAGGCTGTCACTGGTGGTGGCCGGGCACCACCTAGTTCTTCTGGTCACTACATGTTGATGTAGTCACCCATTCATGTGGGACTTTCTGTCTTCTGGGTTCTCTTCCTCCATGTCGTTGCTGTCCTCGGTGATCACCTGTTCCTGCTGAGTTGGGACCATTTGGTGGACCTCAAACAGCAGCTTTACCCCAGATGTCACTCACCAATATGGGGTGGAGAAGACTTTCTTAGCAACAGACTAGTTATGCCAATTGTCCTCTATGTCCCCTGAGAGCATGGTCTCCAAACCCCTGCCCTCACTACTCTAATCTCTGTAATATTGGGTTAAGATTTGGAGAGTTTTCAGGTTATGCTGAAGTCCATTTAAACTGACCTTCTTTCTAATGTGTGCTGTCACTGATTTCACCCAAACAAACTTCTATCAACTATCTAATCTAATCTATAACCATGTAATCTATAACCAGCCTTCCCTCTCTCAACTCCTTGCAGATGTCACAGAATTTTTTCTTCTGTACATGAGCCTGTTTTTAAGTCTTTATAATAGAGGTCTCATACAATATTTGTCCTTGTGTCACTTACTAATTTCACTCAATATAAATGTCTTCCAGTTGAAACTAAATTACGAGATTGTTGGAGTTTTTTTGTCGTTGTTTGTTTTTTGCTTGTTTTGTTTTGCTTAGGTCAAACATGAGGATGCCTCTTGGATTCCTAACTTGCTTCTGGCATCAGAAGTTTTAGGCCTATTTGGCAGTCTGAAGGACAGCATCCTTTAACTTATGAGGTCAGACCTAGCTCCAGGTAGTTAAGGCTGGTGTCAGAACTTAACAGAAGTGAAAAGTGAAGTTTCTCAGAGTTGGTGTCAGAAAAAGTGGGTATTTCATACTTATTTGATTATGTATTCACTCAAGGATCCACAATAAAACTACTATAACTGGTAAGTAAACTTATACAAGATGACAGGTTAAAAGATCAATGTAAATACCAAGTATGTTTCCATACAATAGTAACAGATGTTAGAAAATGAAATTAAGATCATAATTGTATCTGTAATAACAATCAAAAGTACAAAAATGTTGCAAATAAAATTAACAAAAGAAATTCAAATCTGAATGCTGACAACTAAAAACATTGCTGAAAAAAACATAACACCTAAATGCATGCAGAGACATTTTATGGTCATAGACTGAAACATAAGATATTGTTAAGATGCTAATTCTTTGCAAAGTGATATATAGCTTTAACACAATTCCTACCAAAGGCTTAGCAAGTATTGCATTGGTAGAAACTGAAAAACTGAAACTAAAATTTATATGGAAATAAAAAGGACCTAGAAGAGCCACACACTTTTTTTATAGGAGAAAGAAAACTTGGAAGGTATATACTATGTGGTACTAAGCTTACTACAATGTTACAGAAATCAGAAGTGTGCTATTCTCTAAATCAGCTCAAAATGAATCACAAATCAAAGAATGATGAAAATTTTACCTTTAGCTTTTAGAAATACACACAGAAGTATGTGTGTGCATGACACACACAAACAAAAACATGAGGAAACCTTCATGACTTTAGGTTAAGCAAAGATTCTCAGGCAAAATAGCAAAAGAGCCAAAAAAAAAAAAGAATAAAATTGGTACACTTTAAATATAAAAAGTTCCCTTTAAATATACAGTTAAGAAACTGTTAAAACAAGGTTAAGGCTAGGAGAAAATATTGTTAATTATTCTTGACACAAATTTTGTCTCTACAGTATATAAAGAACTCATGAAATACAACAGTAAGAAAAAAGCAACTCATTTAAAAATGGAAAAGAGATGAGAGCAAATGTTTTACCAAAAGATATATGAATGCCTAACAACACATGAAAAATTGCTATACTTTATTAGCCATTAGGAAAACGTGAATACCACAATAGGCCCCTTGGAAGAGATATAATTAAGAAGACAGAATACACTAAGAGAACTGACAATTAAGTTCATGAACTCATCCTAGAAAAAGTGCTACACACCTCATTGCTGAAAATCACTACTGAAGTATTACTGAAGTGCTCCCCTTGGGAAGCTGTACACTGATACTAGCTCCTAGTCCACCCTTCAAAGCAATTTGGGAACTCTTTTTCTGGAATGGCCATCAATTCTGCAGTTATATTACCATTGATGTCCTGAATGTCATCAAAACGTCTTCCTTTCAGTATTACTTTTATCTTCAGGTAAAGAAAAAAGTCATTTGGGGCCAGATCAGGCAAGTAGGTAGGGTGTTCCAATACAGTTATTTGTTTACTGGCTAAAAACTCTCACAGACAACTATATACAATTAATTTCATGAGCTTTCCACTGTGCCACAGTGTGCAAAGGCCAAAATTGCTTTGAAGGGTGGAGCAGTCACTGGCATGGGTGCATAGCTTCCCAACGGAAGTACTTTGAAGGTGACTGTAGTGGTATTCGGGAATGAGGTATGTAGCACTTAGAACAATTAGGTTCGTGGACTTAATTGTCAGACCTCATATGTTGGCAGGTATTTGGAGAAATCAGACCCCTTTATACTTGTGGGAATGTAAAATGATGCAGCTGTTTTAGAAATTAGTTTGGCAATTCCTTAAAAACTGGCAGTCAGTTCTTTAAGCTTATTATACCAGTAAACCAAACCCACGGCCACTGAGTATACTCTCACTCATGCCCCACAAAGTTTGCAAGGAGTGCCCAGTGAGTTTGATCTGGGAACCTTCTGATCATCAGCCATATCGCTTAACCACTATGTCATCAGAGTTTCCAAGCTTACCATATAACACAGAAATTCTCTTCCTAAGAATCTAAGAAAATTAAAAAAAAAAAAAAATCCTCAAAATAACTTTCTTGTGAATTTTCTTGGAAGATTATTTACACTAGGCAGAAACTGGAAACAATTTAAATGTGCATAACATTATGGATTAATAAACAATCTATGATATATTCATATAATGAAATCCTATTCAGCATTAAAAAGTAAGACAACTGACCCATGCTGGAACATGGATGGATAACATTTTCTGAAGTGAAAGAATCAAGATTCAAAAGACTAGACACTTTCATCGTAATAGAACAGATCTGTGGTTACCTAGAACTCAGGTTGGAAGTAGATACTGAATCCAATTTGCGTGAGCAAATTTTCAGGATAATGGAATTGATCTAAAAGTTTATTGCACAACTCTATACATTTAACAAAAATATGTGACTTGTCCACTTACAATGGTGGATTTTATAATATGTAAACAATAGCTTAAATCAATTAGAAATGCTTACCTTACAAAGTATTTGGATTTTCAAGGAACATATCTCAAAATGTCCTGTAAAATAATTCTTAATAACCACAGCACATTTTTGTGTTAAGAAGCTAAAATGAGTTAGAATTGTCTGTTGTCTTCAAAGAGAACAATGGAAAAAAGTATTCATTATTACCCCAAACCAGCCCCAAACCATACCTACTGCCAGCAAGTCAAGTCTAACTCATAGCAACCCTATACAAGACAGGGGATTTTACTTTTAACAACAGCTTGCAAAAGAAGACTAGGAAATTCAGTGTGGAAAATGAACTAACAGCCTAGGTAGCAATAAACTTCCCTTATATTCTACCCTAGGTGATGGTCAAAATAGACGCCAATCAGATCTAAGAGGAATAAACAGAAAATTCCAGAATGAGTTGAACATTAATTCTTTCAGTGTTTCTCTTCTTTGTAGCCCAAATGGATGTGCGTGGATATTTGCAATCTGTCAATCAGCAAAAGCCAGCAGCACGTAAGAGAGCAAGCATAAGAGACTAAGCCGGAGGCAGAACAGATAATCACTTCATTTGAATAAAATGTCTGCGCTTCCAAATCACGCTGAAATTGAAAAGTTTGTGTTTTTAACAACTAAATCACATAATTCATATCTGCTCTTTAAAACTGACTTCATCCAGTCTTAAATATAAACTAAATGAGTGTATATCTCAAATCTTCTATCATTAAATATATTATTCTTTGGCTGAAAAATACATAAACACTATTCATAAACAATGATGAATATTACTAGAACATTATTATGTGACAATTTTTCATTTGGAAGCTAGGGATTATATTATATCTCTTTATTTTACAGAATTTGTATTAGATATTTGGAAGAAAGCACTAGATAATTTGTAGTTCTGTAGAAATTCTTAGTGTAAGATTTAAATATAGCTTACAAGATGAATAATAAAGCTAAATATTTACAGTGATTACTGCAAAGGGCTCCTTTCTGAAGGAAGTCATGATGACATACCATAGAGGTACGCCAAGCCAGCCAAGTGCCGTCGAGGTATAGTGAGACTTGAATGACTAGAAATTACATAAGAAAATTAAGGTGCCTATAAATATAAGCTTGAAAATTCAGAGAATGTCTTGAAAGTCTCAAGTTGGTTGAGTCAACATCTAAAAGTTTTACGATTTTTATGATACATATTACAATATGTAAGCCAAAAGATATGCCAATTTCTATATTTTAATTTTTATCTACCTTTAGAAAATTTTTAGTGTGGTTCAATAGGAATTCATGGAAATACAGTTTAGAGGAGCTCTTTTCTATTCTGCTCAATGAGGTCTTTAAGGAAAATAAATGATTTTGATTCTGATTTTACAATTGTGTTGGCAGTCATAAATTCACGTGTAACACATATTTTCTAATGCGGAACAGTAATAATAAACATAAACTCACTTTCAAAAATATTCTTCTTCTTGTTATTTATTTTACGTTATGTGCCATGTCTGCTAACCAAAAGATCAGCAGTTCAAATCTGCCAGGTGCTCCTTGGAAACTCTATGGGGTAGTTCTACTCTGACCTACAGGGTCACTGTGAGCCGGACTCAACCTGACTGCTGTGGGATTTTGCTTTATGTTACTTAAAAAAGTCACTGACGGGAAGTATCACTGACCAAGGGGCTTTGACTTCCACTGATGTGCTGTGTGCTTGGTCCCCCATGCCCACCTCAGAGGCTGGTTCTTGACCTATAAGAGGATACTCCAGTTCCTTCATCAGGCTTCCTGGGGTCCGTGGTAGCTTTTGGAAATCAGTGCTGCCTCAAGCTACACAGCAACCAGCTGGGGATCTTCATGGAGAGCAAGAACTATATACTGTGTTGCCTTTTGCAGTGTGGACAAAACAGACCTCTGATGTTCTACTACAAATAACTCCCCAATCCCAATACAAAGTTTAAAAGATGGATCTATATTTTAGCCACGTTAGGTTTGACCTAGGCAGGACAATTAACTCAATAAAAGGGAGAATGCTGGATTGAAATATTTATTTTGTTCATAAGTAATGAAACTCAGCTATGAATTAACTACATGAATCATGACCTTAGAAATTTATCCCTTTCCTTAGTGTCTCAGAATGGCACTTTCTTTTATAAACTGTAAAAATAATATTATTTATTGAGCACGTGTGAATCTCAGGTACTATACTCAATAATCTTCTATGATAGTTACTACTATTTCTCTACCTAATGTAAAAAAAATAACATACGAATAAATTAATTGGCAAATGGAAGCAGATTCCTATCTGTGTGAATCCAGAACTCAAGCTTAGCCGTGATGCTAATGTGCAATCTGATGTTAAATTTTCTGATATTTGACTTTCAAAGTGATACTTGACTTTCAAGAGTGAATTGACAGAAAAAAAATTAAGAGATTATCTTGCTATATTTTTGGTAATTCAATTTTCTGAAAATCATATAGCCAAGCCAATAAGGAATGGATAAAATCCTTAGTTTGACTTGGGAAAGATAATGTTCAGTGCAGTCAATGAGACACAGGTGTAACACGCTAATTCTACTTTTTTTATTTAGATGTCCGACACTTTCTGAGAAAAACATTGGTAGTAAAAATAAGGATCTGAAACCATATACCCAAAAAGGTCTTAACCAAGTGACCATCTGCACCCCTCAACATACATGTGCTTGGGAAGAGTACTGTCTGAGTGCTGTTGCCAACAAGATATTTTCACAAGACAGACCAAAAAAAAAAAAAAAAAATACATGTAAGCATCTTGTGATCATAATGTAAGCATCTTGTTATCTTAGTAATCTAGTACTGCTATAGCAGAAATACCACAAATAGATGACCTTCAAAAAATAAATTTTTTTCTGTCACAGTCCACTAGGCTAAAACTCTAAATTTAGGGGATCTTCATCAGCTCCAGGGGAAGACTTTCTCCGTTCACTCTAGTGCAAGGTCCTTGTCATTAACCTTCTCCTGGACTGGCAGTTCCTGAGGCACAGAGACCCCAGGTCCAAAAGGTGGGTTCTGCTCCCAGCAAGGCTTCTTTCCTGATGGTATGAAGTACTTCACTCCCTGCTTTTTTCCCTTTCCTTTACATCCCAGGAGATTGCTTTCTAAGGGACAGTACAATTTTACACATTGAATCGTGCCCCACCAACGTACCTGCCACCCAACCTCCCTCATTAACACCATACAGGCAGGGTTTACAACATATAGGAATGTCATACAATACCAGGAATCAAAGCCTAACCAAATTAATCAACTCATTATTTTGGGGGTGGGATTCACAATTCAATTCAAGACATTCTGTGTTTCACATCCCCAAAATCACGACCTTGCATGATTCAAAACATATTCACCCCATCATAGCAAAACTCTTAAGTCCAAGTCCAAAATCTGGAAATTCCTCTTTAACTTTGAAATCTAGAACACAGTTTATCTGTTTTCAAAATATAATGGCAGAACAGGCAGGCATAAGCTAGACATTTCCATAACAAATGGGAGAAATCGCAGGACACAAGGCATAACAAGCACCAAGTAACTTAACATAACACATTATATCAGATCTCAAGGCACTGAAAACAATCCTCCACTTTCTGAGACATTATACACAATGGCCCTGCCCCCTAGACTCTAGGAATTGACCACACTGTCTAGATTCTGAGTGGAAGCTCCTTGGCTTTGAGCTTCAGCTTTATCTTCCAGGCCCACTGGAACAGCAACTCTGCACCCTCAGCTTCAGGCACACCATTTTCCCGGTCCGTCTGAGTGGCAACTCCACCCTTAGAAACATCAGAAACTCCTGAGGTCATGGCCATGCCTTTTGAGACTGAGGCAGCCTAGCTTTTTGTCCCTCTTGTCTCTTCAGCTTCTGCTTCCTGTGGCCTCCTGGCTTGTGTCCAGGCTCCCATCTGCCCCACAGGGAAAGTGTCCCAAAGCTCTGTAGCTCCACAGATTAGTGCCCAGAGAAACCCCACCCAGCCAGGAAGTCTCTTCTACACAGGCACTCACCTCTCTCGCTCTCTACATCAGTTCCAGCACTGACTTGAGCTGGTCTAATTCCATGTGGCCAGTTCACTGCTGCTTCTCAGCATCTGTACCTTCTTCGGTGTTAACAGTTCTCTTTCGATCCGTCTGAGTCTTCTATCTATTCACAGTTTCAAAATTGCTTCCACATTTCAGGTATCTGTTGGAGTGGTACCCCATTCTCTCATTACCAAATTCTGTCTTATCATCTAGTGCTGCTTTAACAGCCATACCACTAGTGAATGGCTTTAGAAACAGAAATTTATTCTGTCACTGTTCATTAGGCTAAAAGTCCAAATTCACAGAGTGAGCTCCAGGAAAAGACTTACCTTGTTGGCTCTGAAGGAAAGGCCTTGTCATAAATCATCCCCTGTATTGGAAGCTTCTGAGGCGCAGAGACCGTGGGTCCAAAAGATGTGTTTTGCTCACAACACTGCTTCTTTCTTGATGGTATGAGGTCCCCTACTCTCTACTTTCTTCCCTTTCCTTTATATCTCAAGAGATTTTTTCAAATCACAATACAATCTTACAGATTGAGTCTTGCCTCACCAACACAACTGCTACCCATCCTAACTCATCAACATCATAGAAGCAGGATTTACAACATCTAAGAACATCAGACAGTACTGGAAATCACAGCTCAATCAATTGCTACACACATCTTTTAAGGAACACAATTGAATCCATGATACCCGTGAAGCTATCTGTAAGCAATAACAGTACTATTAATAATCATTAATTGATCAAAGTGTGATTATTACAATAATAATTGATTTTTCTGTAATTGCTTTCCTTATTGCTTGCTTTTGTTTCTTACCCCAGAAGAATACTTGTGTAATGAAACTGTCTGTGGACTACCTGGTTCCATTTTCACTGAGTTATGCAGCTCCTTAATAGATAATGTTTTAAGCCTTTAACAAATCTCTCTTTTAATTCTAACTAGAGTTTAAGTTTTTCTTTAAAATACTTTAGTGGAGGAAAACAAAGTGAACAGCTAGCATTTTCATATTTCATCATCAACAACTATTTCTATAAGATGACAGTTTATTGAATAAACATTAGCCTATGTTTCTAAATAATTCCTCTTAGTTTTATTAGCAGTGGCATGTTCTTCTGAGTAAATTCATATTTCAAAAGTGCAATATCTCTAACAAAATATGTGGATTAAATATGACTACAGGTTCCTATAAATTTTCTCTACTAGTGTTGGCACCTAAGCCCTCTCCACTTGAATCTGGAAAGTTTCTGTGATCATTTTGGCCAATGGAGTACAGTAGAAATGAAACTATGCCCATTTTTGGTTTATTGCCTTAAAATACGACAGTTTTTTTTTTCCATTCATCTGGAATACCCCCTGTTTGAAACCTAAGTTTTTTGTAGTAACTACAACTACTCACAACAGAACTTTATGGAAAGGCTGAGAATTTTCATGAAAAGGGAGAGGAACTAGCTTCCAGCCACTCTTACCAAGACACCAATCATATGTGTAAAGCCCACTTTTGACTCACCAGCCCACCCACCTATCAAAAACTGCTACTGACTACAGTTGACCAAGTGGAACAGAAGAATTGCCTGGCTAAACCCTTCCAAGATTCATAACCCATGTAATCATTAGGTTGGTAGGTTTTGAACAGTAACGTGGCTAGTTTGTTACAAAGCAATAGATAATCTAAACAGGTACTGGATGGCATGTTCCAGAATGAAGTTGAAGTCATTTCTATTTTTTGGTTTCTATTGCAGATTTCTAATGTGGAGGCCTGTTGAGCTTGGTTTTGAGGATTCTGGTGACCAGTCATTTGGCGCAAATACTATGTACAGATGCAAGCCTTAAGATGTCTGATTTAGTGATTGACTTTATGTTTGTATCTGCTTGTAAGAAAATAGTAAACTGATTTTACTCTTCAAGGAATGGTTGATTTTGAATATGGTTTCTATAATAACAATAATAATAATTGGGGAAAAAGAAGAAAACTTACTTATTTTGTTTATTTGTTTTCAAATGACAAGAGGAATGGATTAAAAAAAAAAAAAAGCTATTGCCGAAGTCTTGGTTAAAAAACATAGAAAAAAAATTGGAAAAAGAAAATATGACAATTGCTTCAATAATGTTAAAAAAAAACTTCCCCTAACTGGATAATATTCCCCAGTAAATATTTGTGTTTATATTTTGTTTTAAGATATCCTATGACAATTGTATTAAACAAATACTGTATTAACTATTTCAATGGTTATTACTGTTAATATAGCCAAAAACAGAATTTGATAACTGATAGTTTGTTTTGATTTTGAGGGTTTTCTCACCCACAAAACCAAATATTCGCTTTAAAGAAATTCCTGACCCAAAACAATACACCAGCAGCTTTTCTTTTCTTTCATTTTCAAAGCCAAACTTACTAAACTTGAATTTAAAAATATATGGCTAGCTGGAGAGCCAGAAGTCATCTTGTGACCTGATACTGGTTTATCTCAGTAAAGTGGAGGGCAGGGTTCAGTTAATCATGTTAAGCAAGATTAGCCAAAGGTTCATCTATATTTTCCCTCCTCTTCTCTTTATATGCCCTGTCTTACCTAGCTTCTTTGAGCCATTTGCTTTTTCTGGAATCAAAATATTATCTCTATATGCATATGAAATAACAGATTATACTAAAACTTGTATATGTTTAATACAACACGTTCAAATTTGAGTGAGTTTTGATTATTTTTAACACCATCACAGTATTTGCCATTTATTGTTATTTTATCAGTGTTTATGTACTTTTTCTGTTTTATCTATTTTACAGGAGATTAGTGTTAAAAAGTACATGCTGTAGACTTGGGGACACAGAGTGATGCAAGAGGTTGTGTGTACTTTGTGGTTTAATATATATATGAGGCTACTCTACTGGTTTCTTTTCAGAAGAGAGAGGAGAGCGTAGAGAGGAGCGGACGAGTGTTGTTCGAGTAGGTACTGGAAGGGGGAAGAAGAACAGTGTGCTGTCACAGGGTGAGGAGAGCAGATAGAGCTGAAAGAAGTGGGTACCTGGGGTTTTATATGGAAAATTGACTTGGATTGTAAACTTTCACTTAATCACACACACACAGAAAAGGACATATTGTCCCATAAGTGGTTACAAGAAAAGACAATGAGAAGTTGAAATAGAATTGTTGCCCAGACTGATGTAACCTCAGAGAAGTGCTCACAGCCCCAAGGTTGCATGGCTCCTGGACTGCCCTTAGTGCAGAACTTCAGGAACTTGGACAGAAGAGTCTCCAGTGAGTGAGTCCAAGCAAGGGAGCATGGGAACTTGAGGATCAAAGGACAGGACATAGCAAGAAGCAAATGACACCAAGTGCCTCACCGTATATATCACAGTAAGAAGTTTCGATGAGGGAGAATGTACGGGCAGGTGGATTTGAAAGTACTTTGTTGATGATGAAATTGTATCATCTTACTGGAGAAAACGCAAAAAGAAAAATCACTCACAATCCCACTAGCTAGAAATAGCCACTAATACTTGATTGCAGTATCTTTCTTAATTGATGTTTCAAAATACAATTTTAAGCCCTAAATAATTTTGTAAGTATTTTTCCATTCCTGTAAACATTCTGTGAAAATAACTTTGTAATCACTAAATTACTTTGGTGAGTTGGTAAATAAATTACCTTCATCGGTGTGGTGGTAAATACTGAGGTAAATCTTTAATAACCAGTGTTCTCAAAAGAAAAGCTTTGATTTGTGGCATATATTGATTTATATGGTGTACATATTCCCACTCTGGGCAAGGTCAAGATAACAATGTGACTGTCACTGATAGCAACTTTGGGAAGACATGCAAAATGGGCTCTTCCTAACCTGCATAGGCCAGCTCAAGCACACTGCTTCCAATTAAATCACTTGACAATTCTCTGTTTCATCTTTCTCTGCTGTTGGATATGTAGTGAATTTCCATAACCATCCCTATGTAAACAACAGCCCTGGTAGTGCTATGGTTGAGTCCAGCTTCTAACAGAAGATTGGCAGTGGAAATCCACCACTCCTTGGAAACTATATGAAACAGTTCTACTCTGTTCTAGAGGATCACTATGAGTCAGAATTAACTTGACAACAAAGGGTTTTGGCTTTTATAAATAATATCTGTCACCCTAGGACTAGTCCTGAAAAGAAAGTGCTGGATACAACTTGGTAAATCTACTGACAATTGTCAATGATCTCAACAAAACAGTGATAAATTACGTATCATAGATCATTTTCACTCATTTTTTATTTCAGCAAGAAAAATGTATCACAATTAATAGATTAGAATGAAAGATTTGTAAAACTAAGTGGCTGGCTGTGTTACTTAAAAAAAAAAAAAAAAGAATCACTGTTTTAAGCAATATTACTCCTGAATAGATTCAAGAAAGGTACTTGGTGACACAATTCACAGAACAGAAGCAAGGGAAAGGGACAGTTAGCATCAGCCTTCCAAAGCAAATGTTCAAATGCTCTAAACAGGTTCAACAGCAGTACTCACATTTAATGAACCATTGCTAGACACTGCGTATCTGCACTGTTTCAGGCACTGGAGACAGAGTAGGGAACTGCAGCAGAGTGCAGTGGGTCTTACGTTACTTGAGTTTCTGGTCCAGTCGGTGAGTTACAATAACAAATAACTGTAAATCCACAACATGAAGTAATTTAGAAAGTGCTCAGTGTTCTGAATGAAATAACTCAAGGGAAGGGAAAAGGAATGTCTGTGGTCACAGGCAGGCCGCTGTGCCTATAGCTGGAGCAGTCCAGACCATTCTGATGGGGTCTTGCAGCCCAGAAGGCTGAACACAGCTTATGTCCTGAGGACCCATTCCCACCAAACACCTTGGGACTGAGCATTCACTAAGGAAAGCAACAGCTGTGATATGGCTTCATTGCTCTAGTTTAGAGAAAAAAGTTCAGCTGTCAAGAGGAGCTACAGTAGAGGTAATTCTAAAGAAGGATGATTTTGCCTAAAGAGAACAAAACATCCAGAACTACTCCCTCCCAACCAGCACTGATTGCAGGGGTTGTAATTGTCATTGCATCCAAACTCTCAATTGACATTAATATTTCCATGTAGACATTATATCCAGGAATACAACTGATCATTCTCTGTTTATTCAGAATTTTCATGTCCTCTGACAAAGGTGTCACTTTTCTTAATTTCAATTCTTCACATTTATTTCAGAGTTGCCCCAATTATCCCATCATTTACTTTTGCTGTTACAGGAATGCTTGGACATGTTATGAAGTGAGAATGCTTAGAAGTCTTGGAGGGAAATGCACAGGAAATCAAATTTGTATAAAAGACCCCTGGATTCACTCAGGTAGCAAACACAAATGAGGTGCTGCCCTGTGACTGGTCTAACAGGCCAACTCTAAGTGCAGTTGAGAACAAGTGCACTCCGTGGCAAACTCTTTCAGTGTCTGCCTCTGGGCCCTAGATTCTGCTTGCCCCCAGGCCTAAGCACTACCGAGACTAGACAGTGCACCCTCATTAGCTCACCCTAAGACTCAGTCAACCGCAGCGAAACACTTGTGGTCAGAGCCTGCTGTCAGCGCCTTTGCTTGCCCGTCTTCCCCTTACTTACTGCTCTTCTCTTCCCATATAAGCAAAGCCCGTTTCAGTTTGGTTTTCAGACACTAGAAGATTTCTTGAATTGTGGCATTCGTGCTATCACAATAACAGTTTTTCTTCTGAATAACCCAAAACCCACTGTCATTAATAGTGACCCTACAGGACAGAGTAGAACTGCCCCACAGTGTTTCCAAGGAATCAAATTACAGTCTTTTGGTTAGCAGCTGTAGCTCTTACCCACTAGCCACTAGGGTTTCCATCCTCTGAATAAGCCTATCCTTATCTAAGTCTGAATCCATTTTTATTTGACAAAGCATGGTAGGGAGGGGTGGGCAGGTGTCACATACACAACATCACTCAAGGTTGGCCTGGTGATACTGTGAATTAACACAGAATTAGAAAGTTGAAACTGCACAAGGACATGCTGCAGAAAGCTATCCCCAAATCCAAACTTTGCATTCCCAAACTTTGACAGTAAGAGAAAGTTGGTCAGCTGAAGATTTTCACCTGATAAAATATATTATGTGACTGATCATTAAGGAGGCATGTTTTGAAAAGACGTCAAAAGAAAGCAAATAACAAATTGTGAAAGGCAGACCAAAAGGGTTTGAAGCACTAGAAGGGGAGTTCAGGAAGCCTCTTAATTTCACACTGAACTAAGTAAACATACCTATTTAAAATAACAATCCACTTTAGAAATGAAAAGACCTGAAACAACCATATGGTCTGCAATTGCATTTCTACTAATCTTATTTTCTTAACAGCTTAAAGGTAACTTTAAATTTAAATTAGATTCAGGGGACAATTGGAAGTTACGTGGTGTGCAAATTAATCGTTCCATTTTTAAAGCAAAGGCATTAGTTTATATTTTGAAAGAAACTATGGAAAACCCACATACATGCTTAATAAGAAAGTTTGTCAGCTTTATAAAACTACATTTAAACTGCTTGCATGAAAATGGAGCAGGTAAATTAATGAAAAAGAGAAAGCCATGATACTTAGCAGAAAATAACACAGCATTTTGATGTCTTCTGTGAGGAGACATATTTAAGACTTAACAAAAGCAAGACAAGTGCTATTGACTGCAGACTGGCATTCTCAATCTTAAGAAAACAGGAAGACAGGAGCTGGTGAGTCAGTGATGATTAAGGACATTCATTGTGTGTATTTACTGCTGTAATCAAAGTCAGTGCCCTGTTCTTCTCTCCATTGGAGTTTTCCACATAGGTTTGCAGAATGTTTTATTTTCCCCCATTCCAGGAATTTTCAGTAAATTGGTTAGTGTTAGAAATAAACTACTGATGACTGGATGATACAACAGTTGTTAGCAGTACAAATTCAAAATATAATGGAAATTATCTGTGAAGCTAAAAGCAACCCAAGCAAACTATAACATGATTATTAAGCCCTTTATTAAACACTGGAATGAAGTCAGCTTTTATTCATCTTTTGCATAAGCAGCATAAGGAAGCAGAGTTATAGACTCACACCTTGCACTGATTTGTGTCTTAAAACATGTTTCTTGCTATAACATAGATGCAAACAAAAAAATAATAAAAAAAGAAAGAAAGAAAGAAGGGGAAGGGAGGAAAGCGAGAAGAAGGAGCACATGAAACTAACATGAGAAACAGGTTCTCTAAACCTGTTCCCTTAGTTGAAGCATCCTAGAATGACATCTTTGACTTGAACATTAACAAAGCAGTAGATGCATTGTGTGAGATACAATGGTTCAGCGGCAGAATTCTCACCTTCCATGTGGGATACCTGGCTTTAATTTCCAACCAATGTACCTCCTGCACACCCAACATCCATCTGTCCGTGGGAGCTTGCATGTAGCTATGATGCTGAACAAGTTTCTGGAAAGCTTCCAGTCTAAGGTGAACTAGGAAGAAAGGCCTGGTGATCTACTTTTGAAAATCAGCCAATGAAGGTGCTATAGGTCACAATCATGTGATCCTCTGCTAATAATGGGGATAGCAGAGGAAGGACAGTGTTTCCTTCCATTGTATGGGATTGCTATAAATCAGGTCAAGTTGAAGGCAGCTCACTATGAGTCAGACATGAGTCGATGGCAGTGCATTAATGAAAACAAGAAGAAGTTTTTTGATGTATATCTGTATTTCAAGGAAACATCGGTGGCATACTGGTTAAGTCCTATGTCTGCTAACCAAAAGATCCACAGTTCAAGGTCAAGGTGCTCCTTGGAAACCCTATGGGATACTTCCACTATGACCTACAAGATCTCTATGAATCCAGATAGACTTGATGGCAATGAGTTTTGTTTTGTTGGTCTCTATTTCAACTGTCCAACTGTTCTGTCTCCTTCTAATGTATTTTTCTAGCCCAGCTGAACTAATATGTTGAAGCACTTTATCTCAGCTATTTGAAATGATACATTCTGTCCAAGGTGAGTACAGCAAAACATGTCACAACAGATTTAACCAGTGGTCAACTCTTTTGAAATAATTGTGAACAGTCTCTAGACAAGTATTAAAAAAATAATAATAACAAAAAAAACTGTAATATAAGGTACAAGAAAGAGAGAAACATGACCGAAAGCCAGCTAAGTGCCGTCGTGTCCGATGAGAAACATGACAGAGTCACATATTTTTCTTGCAAGTATTGTGTAGTTAGAACTTATTATTCTTGATGTGTCATAGAGAAATGCCTACCAACTCTGTTCCGATAAATTGGATTTCCAATAAAAAATGTCATCTTATTTCTTTAAACTTTAATTATTTTTATTTGCCCAGTTGTTTGTTTCTGACTTTGTTATGTAAAATTATAGTTATTTTTACTCTCCAAACATTTAAAACAATTGTTTCTGACTTTCTTATGTAAAATTATAATTATTTTTATTCTCCAAACAATTAAAACAAAAATAAGATTAAAACCCTAGTGCTTCAAAGCATTAATGAAAGAAGACATTTTTAATTACATAAAATCTAACTCTCAAAATACTTAAATTCATCCCATTTTATTAAATATGTAATACAGTTCATTTCTTCATTTTTAAAATCAGATGCCAATGTGTGAACTCTTTATTTTTATTATATTGTGATGCTTTAATAAATCCTTGAAGGCTATAGTAACATAAAACCTAAGTATCATATATTTTAGGAAAGTATCTACTTTCCAAAGTATCTACTTACTCATTATATCACTTATACATCATCTTAAATTTATTTATTCTATAAACATTAATGATGACTTACAATGTGCCAGACATGATCCTAGAAGAGTCTCTCAAAAGTTCCATATTCTAGCACACTAGTGAAAGGAAATGAATAGTAAGTACAAGAGGCTTTATGAAGTTGATGATAGCTATAAAGTAATCCAAGAAGCTAGCTCTATGAAGAACGAGGCATCAGCATTGGACGAAGGCTGATTAACAACCAGTGCTATGCAGATGACACAATCCTGTTTGCTGGAAGTGAAGAAGATTTGAAAGACTTACTGATGAAGACTTAAAACCACAGCCTTTCATACGGATTACACCTCAAAATCAAGAGAACAAAAATCCTCACAAATGGGCAAGTAAGCAATATCATGATAAACAGCAAAAGGATTGAAGTTGTCAAGGATTTCATTTTACTTGGTTCCATGAACAATGCCCATGGGAGCAGCAGTCAAGAAACCAAAAGACACAGACACACTGCACTGGGAAAATATACCACAAAAGACCTCATTAACATGTTAAAAAGTGAAGATGTCACCTTGAAGAGTAAGGTGCCCCAGACTCAAGCCATGGTCTTTTTAACTTTATCATATGCCTGCGAAAGCTGGACAATGAATAAGGAAGACAAAAGAAGAATTGATGCTTTTTAATTGTGGTGTTGGAGAAGAATATCGAATGTATCAAAAACTGCCATAAGAATAAACAGATCAGTTTGGAAGAAGTACAACCAGAGTGGTCCTTGGAAGCAAGGAGGTTAAGACTGTGTTTGACACACTTTGGACATGTTGTGAGAAGGGATCAGTCCTGGAGAAGGATATCATGGTTGGTAGAGTGGAGGATTAGCAAAACAGGAAAATTCTCAACAAGACGAACTGACACAGTGGCTGCAACAATGAGCTTAAGCATAAAAATGATTGTGGACCTGGCACCAGACTGGGCAGTGTTTCACTCTGTTGTGCATGGGGTTGATATGAGCCAGAGTGGACTCGACAGCACCTGAAAACAACAGCACGAAGACAATCAAGCATGGTTCCATGGATGGGAGCATCTACAGATGGAGAGTATTTCAGATATGATAGTCAAAGTTAGCACCCTACAAAGTGAAAGCTGAGCTGCCACAAGAATGACTGAAAGAACCAGAACCTAAGGTCTCATCAGAGTCTTGCCAGCAGCAGAAATACAGGGTGCAAAGCCCTTTGGTTCAGGTGAGCTGAATGAGTTCAGGGACCAGAGAGAAATCACTATGACAGGGAGGAGAAACCCTGAGAAGCAGTGAGAGATGAGGCTAGGGATGAGAGTGAACGAGGTCATGGATGGTCAGTCAGATGGGTCATCAGTGAAGTCTGCAGTGATAAGGTGTGGGTAATTAAAGCATTCTTGAGATATGAAAGGATTATCTTTTCTGTCTGGCAGAGGAAGAATTGTGGTGTGGCAAAAGTAGCAAGAACAAGAAGTGCAAGCAGGATAGTCATTAAGGGGGTAAACACAGTAGTCCAGGTGAGAGTTAACAGTGGTTTGGATGAGGGTGGGGCCATGGAGGCAAGAAAAAGACTTGGATTTAGTTATGCTTTGGGGAAGGAGCTGTGGTGGTACAGTGGTTAAGCACTACACTCCTAACTGAAAGGTTGCTGGAGAAAAGTGTGACAGTCTGCTTGTTTAAAGATTTATAGTCTTGGAAACCCTATGGGGTTTTTGGTGCTATTTGGTCTGGGAAGGTTGCTATGAGTCAAAAATTGACTGGATGGCAACAGGTTTGTGTTTGGGGCTTACGTTTTCAGGAAAGAGAAGACAGATCTTCTTGACTGGAGGACAAAAGGAGGGAAAGAAACATTAATTAAGATGCTTAAGTTCATGGTCTAAGAAATTAGATCAATGCCAGTTGTTGAGACTCAGAGAAACTTTATGTCTAGATTTTGTTCTAATCATGTTATACTAGGCAGTGCTGTAAAATAATTACAAATAGCTGATGCTTATTGGCTGCTGAATTTGTTCTGGACACTCTAAATTGCTATGTGCTGCCATATTTTTCCTCATAACCTGATTATCCATCTTGCCTATAGTAAAACGCCATGGAACCAATACTAAACAGCCAGGCCATACCAATAGTAATTGGGCCTAGAAGAGATTTGTTCTGGTGGTATAGTAGTTGAGAGTTGCTACACAAAAGCTTGGCTGTTCAAATTAACCAGCCACTTCACAGAAACTCTACGTAACAGTTCTACTCTGTCCTATAGGGCTGCTGTGAATCTGAATAGACTCTACAGCAATGGCTTTTGTTTGGTTGATTTTAGTTTGATTTCTAGGCTTGAGCTGTAAAACAGGTTCAGTGAAGAGAAGAGAGCTAGAGATATACAAATTTGAAAATCGCAGGCATCTACAACTACACCTGCATGTGTTTTCAGTATTTTGAATCTACCATAATGTTCTCCTTTGAGACTTTTTTATGGGACTGTTTTTGTTAGTAATGAACTACCAAATCATTGCCTACTCAAAGCAAAAGAAAGAGGGAGAGAATGATTTTCCAGGAGCAAGAGGCTGTGAAACTACAAAGTGATTTGATAGGAACTATTTCTACATGCAAATAATGTGTCAGCCAGAAGTTCAGCTACAGACTTGGAGGACAAACGGAGAGAAAATAGTTAAAATTTGGCAGGAGAAAGTCAGTGAACACATTGTGATTTCCTTAGCCCCTGCAAAACTGTCAGAGGAACCTGGATCTGCAGGAACCAGCATTCTTATTTTGTGGCCTGTGACCCGCTGACACTGCATGCTAGACACTAAAACACTCTCCTATTGTGTTTCTCGTCATGAACTCTCCTCTTTGTTGTCTTTTGATACACAGGGTCTAACAATTAAGTCCATACACTGAATTGTTTTAAGTGTCACATACCTCATTGCCGAGTGTCACTGGGTTCATCTTCATCTATGAAGTATTCCCTGTGGGAAGCTATGTACCAACACTAGTACCTAGTCCACCCTTCAAAGAAATTTTGGAACTCTTTCTGGAATGACCATTACGCATCACGGCAAGGTGGCAAGTTTGCGAACTTAATTGTATGGTTGTCTGTGCGGGAGTTTTTAGCCAGAAAACAAACAACTCTATTGAAACACCCTACCTACTCACCTGGTCTGGCCCCCAGTGACTCTTTTCTCTACCTGAAGATAAAGGAAATGTTGAAAGGAAGACATATTGATGACATTCAGGATATCAAAAGTAATACAACAACAACTCTGGTGGCCATTCCAGAAAGAGTTCCAAAATTGCTCTGAAGGCTGGACTGGACTTTGGGATTGGTACATAACTTCTCAAGGGGAGTAGTTCAAAGGTGACTGCAGTGATATTCAGCAGGGAGGTATGTAGTACTTTTTCTGGGATGAGTTCTTGAACTTAATTGGCAGCCTTCGTAGGACATATGGTGACTCTTCATTACATAGAGATCTATAGCCATGCAGACATGAATATTCTGGTTACTTTGAAAATCCTCTCTCAGTATTATCATTTTGTTGATTTTTTGCTGAATCTTCTAAGTTTGGTTACAAGGGACCAACCTCTAGAAAGTGTATGTACACTCATTTTGCTGATAAAATCACCTTCGAATAGTGCGGACCTGAGGCACTCCCTCCAGACTATTATACAGTCATAGATACACAAGAATCCACTGTGATGCTTGTGTGGAGCTGAAAACTAGTACGTTTATCTAAAACAGTCTTGCAAATTTACCTCCCGTGGCAAAAAGATTACATCTAATTCTGTGGTCATTAGGTCATTATATTTTTTTCTCACTGGATAATTATTTTCATGCATCTAATGATCAGTTTCCTTATGTTTGACCTGATTCACCATGCACCTGGACAAAATTCTGGGTAAGAATATATATGCTAACAATTTAAGTAACATATAAACTGAGAAATGGCTAACCTAACCACAGCAGGCCATAACTGCAACAGGCCAACTTGTTTGTCAGAAGCTAAGTACTTTGAAGGAGTAGAACACAGTGCTCTAACAGGTTCAAGGACTATGTACATACACATCAAAACCAATAACAATTTAACCTTAGCAAGCAAATTAAAAGTATGAAGATATACCATTATCACAGATAGCCTACACGACAAATAAGAAACAACCATCACAGATGAAAAAAAGAATTGAACAGAAGATTTCAAAGAATACTACAGAAGTCAAAATAAAGTGTTATGGAGAAATGTGCAGAGAGCTGAAGATAAAAAAAAAAAAAAAAAAGGGAAGAACATGCTCAGAATTAACCAAACTGAGGGAATGGAAGAAAAATTGAAGCCTCAAGATACAATATTGAAGATGCCGCAGGAGAAATATTAAATGACACAAGAAGTATTGAAAGAAGATAGAAGAAATAGTTACTGTACCAAAAAGTTTCAAGATGTAACATATGATCAAGAACCAATGGTCCTGAAGGAAGAATTTCAAGCTGCACTCAAGCAACCAGAAAACCAAACCTACTGCCATCAAGTTGATCCTGACTCATAGCTACCCTATACGACACACCAGAACAGCTCCACAGAGTTTCCAAGGAGCATCCGTTGGATTCAAACTGCAAATCTTTTGGTTAGCAGCGTAGAACTTAGCCACGACATGTACTACAGCCACTGGCAAAAAAATCAATGCTCTGGGAGCTGACAGAACACCAGGTAAGATGTTTCAACAAATGCATGTAGTGCTAGCAAGTCACTTGTCCATGCCCCCAAATTTGTAAGGCAGCTAGCTACCTGGTCTGCCAATTACAAGAGATCACCACCGCCTCCTCCCCTTTTAAAAAAAAAAACATTTTACTGTGTTTTAAGTGAAAATTTACAATCCAAGCCAAGTTCTCAAACAAAACCTTGCACACACATTGCTGTGTAACTCTAGCTGCTCTCCCCACCCTAGTACAGCATACTCCTCCTTTCCATCCTGTATTTTCTGTGTCCATTCAGCCAGCTCCTATCACCACCTACCCTTTCATGTCACCTATAGACAGGAACTGATCAGTTAGCCTCATATATAGACTTAAGTCAGGAAAAACACTCTTCACTGGTATCATTTCATGTCTTGTGGTCTAGTCCAATCTTCATCTGAAAAGTTGGCTTTGGGAGTGGTTTAGCTCTGGGCTAAGAGAGTATCCAGTGACCATGTCTTCTGGGACACTCATCTATCAGACAACCAGATTTGGTCTTTTAATAGAGTTCTAATTCTGCACACCTGTTTGTCTCCCACTATGTCAGGCCCTCTGTGTCGTATTACATGGGACAACAGTCATTGGTGGTGGCTAGGTACCACTTAATTCATCTGATTTCTTTGCTGGATTATACCACCGTTTCTATCTCTTGGGCTCACGTGTTCATCTCTCTTTGAAATCTTTCATTCTCCTGTGCTCTACGTGGGTTGGGAATAATTGATGCTACCAGACAGCCACTTGCAAACTTTTAAGAATGCAGAGGCCACTCACCAAAGTGGGATACAAAACATTCTCTTAAAAAAAATCTTAGTTATGCCAATTGATCTAGCTGCTGCCTGAAACAATGGCCCCCAAACCCCTGCTCCTGCTATTCTGTCTTTCAAAGTATAGAATTATATTTAAGAAATCTCTCAGTTTGGGGTTTAATCCAGCTATGTCAACCTCCGATCTCTGGCAGGCATGCTTTCACTTCCTTCACCTAACCCAATTTGTGTCTACTATTTAATCTGTGAATAACCATTAAAGACTGTTTTTTTTCCCTATGTTTAAACATTTTCTTGAGTTGTTATACCAGTTATCTCATATATTTATCCTTTTGCAACTGACTCCACTTAGCATAATGCCTTCCAGATGTTATCAGGTATTTCCTGTGATCATTATTCTTTGTCATGGCATAGTATTCCATTGTATGAATATAACATAGTTTGTCTATTCATTCATCTGTTAATGGGCACCTAGATTGATTCCACCTTTTTGCTATTACGGATAGTGCTGCAATAAACATCGGCATATGTGTGTCTGTTCCTGTGATGGCCCTTATTTCTCTAAGATATATTTCAAGAAGTGGTATTGCTGGATCAGATGGTATTTCTATTTCTAGTTTTTAAAGAAAGCTCCAAATCTATTTCCAAAATGGTTGTACCATTTCCCATTCCCCCCAGTGGTGTTGAAGTATTTCAGTCTCTTCACATCCTCCCCAATATTTGTTGTTTTGTGTATTTTGGAATCATAATACCAGCCTTGTTGGAATGAGATGGTATCTCATGGTAGTTTTGATTTGTATTTTTCTCATGGTTAGTGATCATGAATGTTTTCGCATGTATCTATTAGCATCCTGGATATCTTCTTAGGTGAAGTGCCTGATTTATATCCTTTGCCCATTATGTAATTGGATTACTTGTCTTTTTCCTGTTGAGGTTTTGCAGTATCTTTTACATTATGGAGATCAGATGCTGATCGGATTTGGAGTAGCCAAAGGTTCCCCCTGAAAACACACATGCACTGTAGGTTGTCGTCTTATTCTTTTAGTGAAGTCTTTGGATGAGCTTTAATGATTTTTATAAGGTTCTAGCTATCTGTTCTTCTAGTGTTTTTGCATCGTGAGCAATGTTTTCTAATATGTTTATGCTGTGTATCAGGGCTCCCAGCATTGTTCCTATTTCTTCTTCCATGGTCTTTTTTGTTTTAGATTTTGTATTTAAGGCTTTAATTCATTTTATTTTTTGTGTATCACGTAAGATATGGATCTTGTCTCACTTTTTCTTTTTCAGATGGATATCCAGTTATGTCAACAGCATTTGTTACAGACATTGCCTTTCCCCCACTTTACAGACACTGGATCTTTGTCAAATATGAGCTACTTATAGGTGGATGATGTTGTATCTGCAGTCTTAATTCTGTTCCATTGGTGTATGTGTCTGTTTTTGTACAAGTACTGGGTTGTTTTGACTACTGTGGCACTGTAATGGGCTCTAAAGTCAGGTAGTGTGAGAACTCCCACATTGTTCTTGTTTCTCAGTAATGCTTTACTTAACCAGGACTTCTTGTTTTTCCATACGAAGTGGGTGATTTCTTTCTCAATCTCATTAAAAAATGTCATTGGAATTGATATTTCATTGCATTGTATCTATAGATTTCTTTGGGTACAATACATTTTTTTTTTTTTTTTAATTTGTGCCTTTACTGAGGGAAAGTGACCTCTGAGAACTGCTTTTGCTGTGTCCCATAGATACTGGTAGGCAATGTTTTCATTCTCATTTGAGTCTATGAATTTCTTTACATTATCCTTGGTTTCTTCTATAATCCAGTCATTTTTTAGCAAAGTATTGTTCAGTTTCCATGTGTTTGATTTTTTTCCCTTTTCTTTTTCTGTTACTGATTTCTACTTTTTTGACTTTGTGGTCTGAAAAGATGCTTTGTAACATTTCAATACTCTGAATTTTGTTAAGGATTGCTTTGTGGACTAAAATGTGGTCAATTCTGGACAATGTTCCATTTTCATTGGGAAAGAAAATATACTCAGCTGCTGTTGGATAGAGTGTTGTATGTAAGTCTACGAGGTCAAGTTTGTTAACTCTGGCATTTAGATCTTCACTGAGTTTTTTTCTTTTTTCTTTGGATGTTCTGTACTTCTTTGAATGTTCTGTGTTGTAGTCTCCTGCTTTCACTGTGCAGCTATGTCTGTTTTCACTGCAGTTAGAGTTTGTTTTATGTATTATGGAGCCCTATTGTTGAGAGCAGAGATACTTGATAAGGTTTAGTCCTCCTGAAGTACTAAGCGTTTAATCCTTCTGTCATATTCTTCCTTGTCCATTGCTGTGGCTTTTAAAGTCTGTTTTAGCAGACTTTAACAGAGCTGCTCCTGCTCTTTTTTGAATGTGTAGACTTGATACCTTTTATCCATCCTTTGAGTTTTAGTTTGTTTGTGTATTTAAGTCTAAAGTATGGTTACTGTTGGCAATAAGTAGTTGGATCATGGTTTTTTGGATTTGTTTTTGATCCAGTCTTCCAGTCTCCATATTTTTATTGGTGTATTTAACCTGTTTACATTCAGTGTGGTTACTGATAGGTATGACGTTACTGCTGACATTTTGAGGTCTTTTGTGTGTGTGTGTGCATTATAGACAATTCCTTTGTTCCATTTATTTTTCTGTACTGTGTCTTTTTTTCTTTATGGGGTTCCTTTTCAACTTTTTTAATGTTTGTAGTTTGCATGCACTGAGAAGTCATGTTTTTCATTTTTTTTATTTTCATGCATAGGATTGTAAATTTACATCGTGGTTATCTTAATACTTGCCCCCCTTTTCCCCTAAATTTATACTAGTCTTCAATTCTTCATATCACCTTGAGTTTCAACTACATTTTAAGTATCTATTTTTTGCTTTAATGCTTACATAATTCCCTATTTGGATTGATATCCAGTTGAATTGTTCTGTGTTATAGTTGAGTTATTACCTAATGTTACTGATTTTATAATAAAAGGATTACCTTTAGCATCTCTTGTAATTAGGTTTGATTTTATGCAAATTCCCTAAATTTCTGTTTATCTGGAATTGTCTTAATTGCACTATCATATCTGAGAGTTAGTTTTGCTGGATATATAATTCTAGGCTGGAATCATTTTCTTCAAGACTTTGTATGTGTCATTCAATTTCCTTGTTGCCTGCATGGTTTCTACTGAGTAGTCTGATCCTTGACTTATTTATTCTTCTTTGTAGATTGTTATTTTCTTTTTATCCTTAATCACTTGTAAAATTATCCCTTTCTCTTTAATTCTGGCAAGTTTGATTATAATATGCTTTGGTGTCTTTCTTTTGGGGTCTGTGGGTCACTTGTCTATGCCAAGAAACTTGGAAGACATCGTGTGTGGAATTTGATAAGCATCTTGGATAGATATCTTCTCATGTTTAATGAGATCAGAGAAGTTTTCTTTCCAAAAATCTTTCGCAATTATCTTTGCTCTTTCTGTTATTCACACCCCTCCCCCAGTGCTGGTACTCCAATCACTCATAGATTATTCCTCTTGATAGAGTCCCATATAATTTTTAGTGTTTCTTAATTATCTAATTTTTCTTCAAATATGGTGGTGTCATGTGTTTTTTCTTCAGTCTCACTAATTTTGCTTCATTTCTGCTCCTTTGACTTTCTATGAGTTGTTCTATGCAATTTTATGAATTTCTAATACATACTGTTATATGATTTCTTGGTTTTTGATCAATTTTTTATGGTCTACTACATTTTTCTTCATCTCATTTCTTATCTCTTGAATTCTGAGTAGTAATCTTTTGTACTTATCTAATAAATTCATGAAGTTCTCTTCAACTTGAAAATTTTTTAAGGGTAGGAGATGTCAGTAACATTGAATTTATTTACTTTATGTTGACTTACTGTACTCTAGCTTCTTGTTTTGTTTTCAAATCTCCAAATGGGCTGGTTGTTTGTCCTAATTTGATTATTGGTGCTTTGAAACTCTTATGCCCTATCTCCTAGTGGTTAGAGCTGTTGTTACATATCCAAGTCCTTAGAGGCCACTTAGTCAGTCACCAACTGTGTGCTGCAGACTCTCTCCTCTACTGTCCTAGATGGGCAGCAGTGATCTGTGTAGGCACAACTATCTGTCTTCAGGATATTAGAAAGCTATAGTGGTAACAGACCTCCCTGAGTGTCTATGAGGATGGCATGTCCACTTATATATGATTCTAGATGAAGGCACAGATTCAGCCCTGAATTTCTGACTATGTTGAGTTAGCAGTTTTTTTTCCTTCCTCCAGTTTGTTAACTATTCCCTCTCTGAGTCTCAGAATGGCTTAAGGCAGGCTTAAGTAGTCTTACTTCCAGTGTAGTAATGGACATCAGATTCCATAGCTGGGAACAGTGCAGAGAGGAGAGGTGAAAGTGCTGGGAAATGAGAGAGGTTTATCTTGAAGGAAAGATTTAGATCTGCTTATGATAGGTAAAAGTCAGTCACTTAACTTTTGACTGTCAAGTGCCTACTTTCCATGGTCTAGAGGCTCAAGTATGCCATATGCTGCTCTTTGCCACTGAAAAGGATAATCTCAAAATGTCACCCTTCCACTCACCATGCCTGTCATGGTTAATTCCCAGCAGGTCAGATATGGTCTGTCCTAGGTATTTCTGGACTTACTTTCCCTTCTCCATTTCTCAACCTGATATTGTAGCTTTCCATTTGTTGTTCAGGGCCCCTAAGATATCATACGTAGTTGATTTATTTGTCATTTTGGGCCTTTGTTGTTAGAGAGATCACAAGAAGTGTCTTACTACTCCACCCTCTTGATACCACTTTCTGTCTATATTTATGCCTATTCCTCAGGAAGGTGATGCAACTCAATGAAAAAATTATCAAATGATATCACATGTAAGCAAAATTTTGCTGAAGACCATTAAGCAGTTACAGCAGTACATCAACAGGAAACCAACAGAAGTTCAGACAGGATGCAGAAAAGGACATGGAACCAGGAACACATTGCTAATGTCAGATGGATCCTGGCTGAAAGCAAAGAATACTCCAAAGAGGTGTACTTGTGTTTTATTGACTATGCCAAGGAATTGGAGTTTGGGGGGTCATAATTGATTATGGATAATATTGTGGATAACAGGAATTCCAGAACACTTAATTGTGCTCATGAAGAATCTTTACTTAGCTTAAGAGGCAGTTGGTTAGATTTATTCATAGGCATTTTATCATCTTGGAGGCTACAGTAAATAGTAATGATTTCAAGATTTCTTCTTTGTATGCTTGTGTAAAAGAAACCAACTGATTCATATATGTTTATCTTGTATCCTGATACTTTGCATAAGTCTTCTATCAGATCCAGTAGTTTTTTGGTGGATTCTTTAGGGTTGTTTTGTGTATAAGATCATGCCATCTACGAATAGCGGTACCTTAACTTCTTTATGAATTTGGATGTCCCTTGTTTCTTTAACATACCTGATTGCTCTGGCTAAGACCTCCAGAACAACAATGAATAGAAGTGGTGACAATGGGCACCCTTGGCTGGTGCCTGTTCTTAAAAGATAATGTTTTCGAATTCTCTCCACCAAGAATTAGGTTAGTTGTTGGGTTTGTGTAGATGCCCCTTATTATGTTGAGAAATTTTCCTTCTATTCTTATTTTGCTGAGTGTTTTTAACATGAATTGGTGTTGGACTTCATCAAATGCCTTTTCTGTATCAATTGATAGAATCAGGTGGTACTCCTCAACAAAATTAATTGTTTAAAAAAACAAGCTAGAAAGTGCTGAACCATTCCTGCATTGCTGGTATGAATTCTACATGATCACAGTAAACTTCTTTTTTGATGTGTCATTGAATTCTACTAGCTAGGATTTTGTTGAGGGCTTTTTGCTCCCTAAGTTCATGAAATATTGGTCTGTAATTTTCCTTTTTTGTGCTGTCATTATCCGGTTTTGGTATCAGGGTTATACTAGCTTCATAGAATGAATTTGGGAATATTCCATCCTTTTCTATGTTCCAGAATGCCTTTAGAAGTATTGGTGCTAATTCTTCTCTGAACATTTAGTAGAATTCGCCAGTGAAGCCATTCAGGCCAGGGCTTTTGTAGTTGGAAGTTTCTTAATTTCCTTTTCATTCTCTTCTTTTGTGATAGGTTTGTTTAATTGTTCTATTTTTGTCTTTGCTAGTTTAGGTGGGTGGCATTTTTCTAGAAAATTGTCCATTTCCTCTAGTTTTTTAAAATTTATTAGAGTATAGTTTTTCAGAGTATTTTGTTATGATTCTTTTAATTTCATTTGGGTCTGTTGTAATATTACCCATCTCATTTCTTGTTCTGATTAGTTTCTGCTTCTCCGATTGTTCTTTTGTCAGTTTGGCCAAGGGCTTACCACTTTTGTTTCAGAAAACAGTTTTTGGTCTTGGCAACTCTTTCAGACATTTTTCTATTTCATTTATTTCTGCTCTAGTTTTCATAATGTCTTTTCTTCTGGAGCTGGATAGATTCTTTTGCAGAATTCTTTTCAGTTGTTCAAGTTGAAGAGTTAGTTCTTCCATTTGGGACTTTTCTTCCTTTTGGATATATGCATCTGTTGAGATAAACTGACTTCTGAACACTGTTTTGCTATGTCCCATAGATTTAGGTACAATATGTTTTATTCTTGTTTGACTCTATGGATGTCATTATTTTATCTTTTATTTCTTCTATTTCACAGTAGTTCTTGAGCAAAATGTTGGTCAGTTTCCATGGTTATGGTTTTATTTCCATTGTTGCTCTATTACTGATTTCTAGTTTTATGGCTTTATGATATGAGAAGACACTTTGTATTATTTCCATATTTTGAATTTCATTGAGGAGTGCTCTGTGGGCTCGTATGTTGTCTATTTTGGAGAACATTCCATGTGTATTGGAAAACAAAATATACTTGGGTGCTGTTGAGTGAAGTGTTCTGAATATGCCTGAGGCCAAGTTTGTCAATTGTGGCATTTAGATCTTACGTGTCTTAACTGAGTTTTTTTCCAAAATGTTCTGTTCTTTACTGAGTATGGTGTATTGAAGTCCCCAACTATTATTATGGAGCTGTCTATTTCTGTTTTCAATGTGAATACTGCTTGTTTTATGTATTTTGGGGCCTTACCATTGGCTGTATAGATATTTAATATGGTTAACCAAGCCAAGTGCCATCGAGTCGGATTATACATTCCTTTTCCATAACCATTATATAGAATTCATACTTATCTTGTATGGTGGATTTAACTTTAAGGTCTATTTTGTCAGAGATTAGTATTGCCACTCTCACTCTTTTTTGAATGTTATTACTCTGATACATTTTTGTCCAACCTTTCAGTTGCAGCTTATATATTTGAGTGTAAGCTGTGTCTCCTGTAAGCAGCATATAGATGGTGATTTCTTAAAATCTAATCTGCTACTCGTCTTCCCTTTATTGCTGTATGGAGTTCATTTACATTCAGTATGATTATTGATAGGTATGATGTTAATGCTGTCATTTTGATGCCATTTTGGGGTGTTGCACACAATTACCCTGTTCCATTCAATTTTCTGTGCTGAGTGTTTTTTCTGTATGTGTTGTCATGTCTTTCATTGTTCGCTTTGTTGAAATTGCTTAGATGTCATGTTTTCCTTGATTTTAGGTTTTTTTTGTCATTTTGGTGTGTAGAATTATAGGTTTCTTTTGTGGCTACTCTTTTAGCTCTCTTTATTAATGTAAAAGTAATCCAGTTTTTAATGTCTTTGTGTCTCCTTGACTTCTTCCTCTTCTGAAAGATCTGTGAGTGCATTATGTTGTTCCTCTTTTTCATATAATCTTGTTGTCACAGATTGAATTGTGTCCCCAAAAAAGTATGTGTAGCCATGTGGCTGGGCCATGATTCCCAATATTTTATGGTTGTCCTCCATTTTGTGATTTTCCTATGCTGTATGTTAGAGGATTAGGGTGAGACTGTAAATCCCTTTGTTGGATTGCCACTCTGCTCCACTATAAAGGGAGTTTCTCTGGAGCATGGCTTGTACCACCCTTTCAGCCTACAAGAGATAAAATGAAAATTAACCAAGCAGAGAGTTGGGAACCTCACACCATCAAGAAAGCAACACCAGGAGAAGAGCATATCCTTCAGACCTGTGGTTCCTGTACCAAGATGCTCCCTGTCAAAGACTGATGCAACACAAGGACTTTCCTCCAGAAATGGCAAGAGGGAAAGCTTTTGCCTGGAGCAGACATCCTGAATTTGGAATTGTAGCCAACCAGACTGAGTAAGAATAAACTTTCCTTTGTTAAAGCCATCCGCTCTGTGGTATTTCTGTTAGAACAGCACTAGCTGACTCAAACAATTGTTATCAATTAAGTCCTGAGGTCTCTGAATTTCTCCTTTTTGTGATTGGGCTTTGGCTATCTCTTTTTGATTTCCTATCCTGATGGTCTGTGGTGCTCTGTCGAGCACTGGATGTTTGAGTATACATGTGAAGTTGTTCATTTTCTAATTGAAAAACTTCCTTTAATGTTTCTTGTAATCTTGGTTTGGTTTTGGCAGATTCTCTAAACTTCTGTTTGTGTGTCAAAACCCTAATTTCACCTTTGTATTTGAGAGACAATTTTTCAGGGAATATAATTCCTAGTTGGCAGTTTTTCCCCTCAGGGCTTTGTATATGTCATTATATTCTTGCCAGCATAGTTTCCACTGAGTAGTCTGAGATTAATCTTAATAATTTTCCTTTGTATGGCATTATTTTTTGTTTAATCCTAGCTGTCTTTAGTAATGTCTCCTTATTGTTAGTTTTATTGAGTCTGATTATCATATGCCTTGGCTTATTTCTTTTGAGATCTATCTTGAATGAAGTTTGATGAGCTTCCTGAATAGATATCTTTTCATCTTTCATAATATCAGTATAGTTTTCTGTCAGTGGGTCTTTCAACAATTCTCTCTGTATTTTCAGCTATCCTTTGTTGTTCTGGCACACCAATCATTTATATATTATTCCTTTTGATAGAATCTCACATAACTCTTACAGATTCTTCAATTTATTGATTTTGGGGGGGGTGATTTCTGGGTTTCTATTTATTTTTACTTATTTATTATGTTTGAGTGAAAGTGTACAATCCAATATAAATTTGCCTGCCTCCCTATGTGCAGCTCCCACTGCTCTCCCTGCCCGGTGACAGCACACACTTCCTATATATTCTATACATATCACATTCTCCTAACAATCTCCTGTGTCCTCCTCTTCACCCTCTCTTCCCCTCATAAGAAGCCAGTGGGATGGCATCCTATAGATGCATAGAACCATAAAGTGCACACATGATATGGTCACCCTGTGTCACTTAGTCCAATCTGTTCCTGTCTGAAGAGTTGACCTCAGTAATGATTTATGGATAGGGATAGCATCAGAACCAGTGGCCACTCTCCCAGGGGAACCCCAAGGCCCCTGGACCATCAATTGCCATCTTTTAGTGGAGTTCTTGGGGGTGCATCCCTTTTTATTCTCATGTTGCCAGTGAGACTCAACTTTGTGAGCTCCATCACGGCTATTTATAGAATCTGTTACCTGATTTTTCTTCGTGTGTGCTGGTGTCATTTACCTTGTCTTTTTCAGTCTTTCTAATTCTTATTTCCATTTCCTTAATCCTGTTCCTTTGACTTTCTACTGAGTTGTCAAGCTCAGTAGTTTAATTGTTAATCTGTTGAATTTCAGGTCATTGCTGCTCAAGTATTTCTTGCAGCTTGTTTAATTTTCCAGTATGCTGTGCTGCATTTTGCCTGATCTCTTTCCTAATATCTTGCACCACTCTCTACATCCATCTTTTGATTATACCTCTGATAATTCTGGAAGTCTCCTTCACCTGGTAAATTCATTTGTTCAGTTGTTTGCTTCTTTAGTTGTTTAAATATTGATTGTTGTCTTTGAACCATTACAGAGTCATTGTAATTTTTTTGTTTGGTTATTGTGATTTAAGTTTTATCTATGGATACAAGTTAATAACTAGGACATTTGAGCTGGTTTGACTTTGGACACTGCACTGTCAGATGACTTTCTGCACAATGATCTTACTGTCTTGTACTGTGGTAGATCAGCCTGCTCAGCTTTCCTCAGGTGACCTGGCACATGTCTGCCCACCTCATCCTACACTACTCTGGCCCATGTTCTTCTTCACCACCATCCCTGGGCCATGCGTATCACCCACAATGCCACCTCTGGGCAGGTGTGGCACCTATGATACTACTGTCACTTGTCCCACTGCTGCGCTTAAGCTGCGCATATACCCATGTTGCTGTCTGTACTCTTGTGCATCCCCATGTCACTACTGTAGGTTGGCCAGACCCAAGCATCCTTGCCCCGTGTTGTTCTAAGGCCTGCTGGGCTGCTAGGTCCTAAGGCCCTCTGATCATTGGTTAGTCTGGTCTCAAGCCCCTCTCACTTCATGGAGACCATCAGCCCCGGGCTGTGTTGTTTAGGCTTGTGTTGATCTCCTTTTCCAGGCGCAATGCTGCTCCAGCCCTCATGGTGTCTCTCAGTCCCATGCTGCAACTTTGTTTTGGTTGGGGAAGTTTTACTTTGTCAGGCTCACCTTCAGTGTAGGGGGTCTCTCTGTCCAGTGTCATGTTGTTTTATCTGGGTTCGCACAGTTTCTCCTAGTCTTTCTGTCACCCAGCCAATTCTTAAATTTTTCTATCAAGTATTTGGGCATTCTGGAATGCTCAATTTGGTCAGTTTTTTTGATTTTCCAACTCTTTGTTGTTAAACGGCTCAGCAAGGTCATGTGACTACACTGCCATCTTGCCTGACCTTCTCCCCATATGGTTTACAAGCAATACCTGGTAGATTTGAACTCCTGATCCTTTGGTTAGCAGCTGTAACTCTTTTCTATGCTACCAGGATTTCAAAAGTGATATACAGTGTATGTGAAAACTACTTACAAATCTGATTCACATTTACAGTTTATATTTATTCATAGTAGCAATATTTGTGGAGAAATCACCTTTCAATGGTCTAAGAATGTGATGGTGAGCAAATTCCAAAATAGCAGATGAGGTCAATCTGCTGTTGCTGTCTACAAGAAATAATTTAAATATAGAGGCACAGGTAGGCTGAAAGTAAAATACTGGAAATTGATATACCAGAAAAACAATCAAAACAGGAATGGCTACTTAATATTGGATCAACTAATTTCAAAACAAAGAAACCAGAAATGCAAAAGAGCATAATATAATGATAAAAAGATCAATCAGATAATATTATTCCATCCATCATCCATGCATCCATCATCCATGCATCCATGCATCCATCCATGCATCCACCCATGCATCCATCCATGCATCCATGCATCCATGCATCCATGCATCCATGCATCCATCCATCCATGCACCCATCCATCCATGCATCCATCCATCCATCCATGCATCCATCCATCCATGCATCCATCCATCCATGCATCCATCCATCCATGCATCCATCCATCCATGCATCCATCCATCCATGCATCCATCCATCCATGCATCCATCCATCCATGCATCCATCCATCCATGCATCCATCCATCCATGCATCCATCCATCCATGCATCCATCCATCCATCCATGCATCCATCCATCCATCCATCCATCCATCCATCCATGCATCCATGCATCCATGCATCCATGCATCCATCCATCCATCCATCCATCCATCCATCCATCCATCCATCCATCCATCCATCCATCCATCCATCCATCCATCCATCCATCCATCCATCCATCCATCCATCCATCCATCCATCCATCCATCCATCCATCCATCCATCCATCCATCCATCCATCCATCCATCCATCCATCCATCCATGCATCCATCCATGCATCCATCCATCCATGCATCCATGCATCCATGCATCCATGCATCCATGCATCCATCCATGCATCCATGCATCCATGCATCCATGCATCCATGCATCCATCCATCCATCCATCCATCCATCCATCCATCCATCCATCCATCCATCCATCCATCCATCCATCCATCCATCCATCCATCCATCCATCCATCCATCCATCCATCCATCCATCCATCCATCCATCCATCCATCCATCCATCCATCCATCCATCCATCCATCCATCCATCCATCCATCCATCCATCCATCCATCCATCCATCCATCCATCCATCCATCCATCCATCCATCCATCCATCCATCCATCCATCCATCCATCCATCCATCCATCCATCCATCCATCCATCCATCCATCCATCCATCCATCCATCCATCCATCCATCCATCCATCCATCCATCCATCCATCCATCCATCCATCCATCCATCCATGCATCCATGCATCCATGCATCCATCCATGCATCCATGCATCCATGCATCCATGCATCCATGCATCCATCCATGCATCCATCCGTCCATGCATCCATCCGTCCATGCATCCGTCCATGCATCCGTCCGTCCGTCCGTCCGTCCGTCTGTCCTTCCGTCCTTCCGTCCGTCCGTCCTTCCGTCCTTCCGTCCTTCCATCCATCCAACAAATATTTATTGAGCACTAGGCTTTGTTTAGATCAAGCCAAAATAAATTAGAGGAGGGATTCCTGCTCCCTGAGTTCACCTACAGAAAGACTGAGAAATATGAACACAAAATTACAAAAAGCTTATGGTGTGTGAGAGGGCTATAGTAAGGAGCCTACACCAAGTTGGATGGGTTCAGGAAAAGATTCTTAGAACAAGAAGCAGTTTAGCCAATTACTGAGAGTCAATAGATTTATGGAGCAGGTGAAGTCAATGTGGGAAAGTGTGTGGGACTGGATGACAGACAATCTTGGAATTAGAAGAGAGTTTCCACTTATCTGAAGAATCTAAGAAAGCTCAATGTGGTGAGATCATATGGAATAAGAGAAATTAAAAGAATTTAGACTGGGAAAATGGTCAGAGGGAAATTTTTAAGGGCCTTCAGAAGCATGTGAAGAAATGTAGACTTTGTTCCTGAATAATGGAAGCCACTGAATAATGATTTTATGGTGAGGAATATTTAATTAACCATACAAAAAAGTATGTTTTATGGGAAGAAACCTCGGGGAAACTTAAGAGTTTTTTTCTTCTTTCAGTTTTGGTAGCTATTTTAGTAATCTAGAGATGAAAGGAAGATGGTTGAGACAAGTTGGTAGTAAAGGGGAAGGAGAGAATAAAAGAGAGCTTCAGAATGTAAAGTTCCCAGAATTTGGTAAGTAAATAGTTGTAAGATAAGGAGTGAGAAGGAACACTAAAAAATGATACTAATGTTTCTTGACTGAGTAACTGGGTGCTCCACTGGAAAGGGGCTAGCTGGAGAAAGGCAGATTCTGAAGAGAAAATATGAATCATGTTTTCTCCAGTCAGAGTCCAAGAGACAACTGTTTTCAGCTCATAAGAGAAGTTTAAGATTAAAATGCAGATTTGAGGATCTCCACAAAAAAATGGTAATGATTTTGTCTTCTTTGTCCTGAGTCTATATCACAGTAAGTTAAGAAGATTAAAAGAAGAGTTAAAATGTCACTCCTTGGAGTCTGGGCTTTCCTGGAATGCTGAAGATGCTTGAGACAAATCCTCACATGTGATGACAATTCCCAAAGTAGTCTCTTTTTGTTCATCTGATAGTGACTCATGAACATTTAGCGTTTCAAGGATTATTTTTGAAAAATACGATGTGGACTTACAATGGCAGAGGAGTCATCAGAGAAAATGAAATTTTACTCAAATGATTGAAGTCTACTTCAATCCATCCTCTGAGCCCATTATGCCACATAAATACTCTGCTTGCAACGTCTAAATCACTTTGTTATTTATGATTTTGCATTGGTCATTACTTTCCAAAAGACTGTAATCTTCATAAATACAGGGTCATGTCATCTTTATATCTTCATAGCATAATACTTAGTGAAAGAAATAAAGATAGTCAATAAATGGTTACAGAGTAAGTGGATAAATTAACATCTTGACTGTTATTTGGAAGATACTGTCCACCCCTGCATTACTCTCTAGAGAACAAATGAGAACTGTGTTTAGTCTTCAAAATTACAACTACATAGAAAATCTTTTTTTTAAAATTAATACAAAGATTTGAACATCATTGGATAATAAACAGATTCAAAAACCTAGAAAATCACAGATTTTTTTTTTCTTTTTAGAGAAGATAATGTACATTGTACCTGAAGGGAGTCCCAATAGGAAAGTAACAGGAATCAATGAATGTTATACATCTGTAGGTCAAAATACATTTAAGCTACATTACTATAGCATCAAAAATTTTGACACAAATACTAGGAGAAAACTATATCAAAGCATGTGAAAAAAATGAACACAAGCACATGAGGTACAGATATTTCTGAAAAACATTCACACATTTATTTATCAGATATCTGATTATGTGTCATAAGAATTGCTGATTCATGTGACAGAGCAATACCTTCAAAAAGTTTAAATGACTTGTGGGAAAAACCAGAGACCAAACAACTACAACGGAGAGAAAAATTAAATAGAAATGGAAACCATATTTGCTAATACAGCAAAACTTCACTGGCAGTTGACATTACTTATGTCAATGATAAACTCATTTCAAATAGAGATGAAATATTAATGTCAAACATTCTTAAAAAATAAATATATTTCTTGTGTTTAGCTAATTAGTGAGTAAGGATATTTGAAATAGTACAAAAACAGAAAAAATAAATTAACACAAAAAAACTAGATTTTCATCAATTCTACCTAACATTTGCTTATTCTTAGAAGCCACCACACTTAGTATTTAAATGCATAATTTCTTTTATAAGGATCAGCACAATCCTCATTCCTGTGAGGTGGAGGTTAATGATCTCCCAAATGTCCAACTTTTCCAAGTAATGATTTTGTCTTCTTTATTGTGAGTCAATATCATGGTAAGTTAAGAAGAATTAAAATTTTACTCCTTAGAGGCTGCTGTGAATCAATATTGCAGTAAGTGATATCTTTAATGTCAACTACTCTCTCTCCTGTCTTTGGGTTTCCTAAGTCATTGCAATGTTTCATAAAACTCATGAACCATACAAAGAAAATATCTCATGTGGTTGCGCTGAGGCCATTTCATTTAATTCCCAAAAGAATATGTTGATATCGGTATTATTATCCAATTTTACAGCAGAAGAAATTAAGACTCTGATCTTGAACTCTTAAATACTAAACCACTCCTGACTACTGAATTTGCCTTGCTGAAGAAAACTTCACCTCAGCCAATCATTAAAATTCAGATTCATTGAACCATCTTCTTCTAGCGCATTCAAGCCTAGAGAACTGTTATTTTTATCGTGTTCTTCCTAAGGTCCTTATAGAAAATGAGTCTGTGAAACACTAGTAAAGCTACACTGTCACAACTTTCATGAAGAAAGAGAATGGTAAGATTATCTCACATTGCACCTAAATTGCATTTTCTTAATTAAAAATTAAAAAAAGAAACATTATGATTGTAATATGGTTCTGTATATAAGTAAATGATGGTAAACTATGCTAAACCATCTATGCTAAACTGAAAGGTATGATCCCCTTAGCAATTAGCCCAGAAAACAAAAAACAAAATAATAAAAACCAAACCTATTGTTGTTAAGTCAATTCTCATTCATAATAACCTATAGGACAGAGTAGAACTGTCCCATAGTGTTTCTGAGGAGCAGTCAGTGGACTTGGACTACCTACATTTGGGTTAGCAGCTGAGTTCTTAATCACTGCACCACCTGTTTTACTTCTTAAAAACAGAAATAAGTAAAACACTTGAGATTTAGGACACAAAGAAGTTCACTTAATCTTCATCGTACAAAACGAAACCAAAAATTACCTGTTGCCATTGAATTTATTCTGATTCTATAATACAGGGTAGAACTGTCTCATAATATTTCCAAGGCTGTAATCTTTAAGAAAGCAGACTGCCACATCTTTCTCCTGTAGAGTGGCTGATGACTTAACAACCAATGGCCTTTTGGTTAGCATCTGAGTGCATAACCACTGTTCAGCCAAGACTGTGACTTGATATAAAAGACACCCAAAAGTTCTTTCAAATGATAAAGTCTAACTGGAACAAAATTAATGTGGATAAATAATCCCCAAACATATTATGATAAAGCTAATAATTTGTCTATGAACAAGCAGTAATTTCCACTAGGTAAAAGTAAAAAGAGGATAAAATCTTAACATATGAAAAGAATGAGACAGGTGGGACAATTTGAAATAATGCCAAAACTGAACAACTGACATTTGTGGTTGCAGACAGCCATTTATTTTCTTAAACAAGCATATAAAAGTAAAGAAAAGAAATGTGAATTTAATTTACCTTTGGTCCTTATGTAAAAATGTGACTTTTATTTTAGTTCCATGGAATTAAATTCAGTTTAATGAGTGATTACTCTTGGCCCAAGGCTTGGTAACCTTTATATCCACTTTAAAATAAACTTACCTCTGATTATAGTCTTTCAGAAGAATATTTTGAAAGGGGAAGAATTAGCTTAATATCTGATGAATCAAGGGTAGGACTTTGTTTGTAGATGTCCTTCAAAAATTGCTAATTTGTAGCTTGAAAGTAATTTTTTGGAAAAAAAAATCATGTACACCTGCAGAAATTGACTTGTCGGTAGAGGGATGAAATCAAACAGATAAAAGGCAAACAGTCATTATAATAGAATCACAAACTTTAAAGTGTAAAGCATCAGAAATCATCTAATTTAGGTTTCACAGCAGCATCAGCCATCAGTCCATTTGTCCAGTAGCTTTTGTGATGCTTTTGTGATGCTCCTAGAAGCTACACCACTGGTGTTTCAAATACTGGTAAGATCATCCATGGTCAACAGGTTTTGCTGAAACTTCCAGATGAAAATAGACTATCAGGGTGAAAGGCCTGCCATTTTACTTCTGAAAATCAATTAATGAAAACCTTGCAGATCACGACAGGGCATTTTCTGATACAGTGCTGAAGACAAGCCCCCTGGGTTGGAAGGTACTACACCATAGGCTCAAGCATGCCACAGATCATGAAGACGTGATGGGAACCATCAACATTTCATTGTTTTACATAAAATCACTATGGATTGGAGTCAGACTGATCACAATTAATGTTCAAAACAACAAATACAGCTCAGGAGCTAAACTGGATCCAATCTCTGCTGGAGCTAAGAATGATTTTTTGCATTGTTAAATGCAAATGTTAAATGTTAAATGGCTGAAGAATGTTAGAAGAAAAATACTTGATGCCAAGTAACAATTATAAAAATACTTAACTTTCAATGTTCGTAAGTAGAATTGACTAGACCACAAGTATTTACACATTGTCCATGACTGCTTACTCACTACATCAATAGGTGACTATTTCAATGGAGACTATATGGTTGTTTGAAGCCTAAAATATTTACTCCCTTGCACTTTACATAAAGAGTTTGCTGGTCCATGATCTAGCTGAACTCTTACCACACAACTGAGACATTCTTAGAGTTTTGGTAGCAATAGTATACAAATTGCTGATAGGTGAACTAGAACCAGAGCCCAGATATGCCAACTGTTTATGGGAATTTTCCAGTATATCCCATGACCATCCTGGATCTCTTGTTCTGATTGGATTTATTGCCATATGTGAGTGTGAAACTTTAAAATCTGAGTGGTGTCAAGATGCTGGACTAAACACACATCTCCCTAGATCCCTCTGGAAACCAAGACCTGAACTGATAATTAAGTGGAGCCTTCTGGACATCTAGTGAGCCCTAAGACATGGCATAGGGCTTTAATTTGGACTTCATACCACTGAATGGAAAACCTCCTCTCTTTCACTGAGCCTGTTCTTCACGAGAGCTAGGTTTCACAGATCTATCATAACTCACCATTTTTATCTTGTTTTTCTCTGTCTTAGCTAGTGGGTGGAGCTAGGACTTGACTAACAGCCAACCTCAGATACACTGCTGGTGGGATCAGCAGCCTAAATTGCCATATTTTGAGAGCCTGGCTTTGGACTCTGTGCATCTCGGCAACTTTAGCCTCTCTTTCCACGAAGCTTGTATGGAGACAGGCACCAAGCTTGTGCTGGACGCCATTGCGCCATTGGAAGGCACACACACTCATATGGAGGCAGGCTGGGAGGCAGCGCCTGCCCAGAGGAGAGTGTTTTTCTGGCAGAAAGCAGTGTTTCACAGTGTCGCCTGCAGCTGGGGCTGGGAAACAGAGGCTGTGGACTCCGTGAATCTTGGTGCCTTTGGCCTATTCTTCTGCCTCTGACATACAGTAGCCTGTTCCGAGGCAGGGACGAACTTGTGTGGGACACCATCTTGTTCTACAGGGAAGCAGATACAGCCACACGGAGACCACAGCTAGACCTAATTCATGGGCTGCCCAGCGCAGAGCGCTTCTCCAGCAGAAAAGCAATATTCCTACACAGTGTTGCCTACAGATGGGGTCCCAAAACAGAAGTCAGCAGGGCAGTGCCCTTTCTGTATTCTGAGCTGGTTTATAACATCTGGGGTTGGATATAGAGGTGCCTACTTTGCCACCTGAGAAGTGAGACCTTTACACCTGAAAACCTAACTGACTTTGGAAGTTGTCAGATACCTTTTACCTTCCATTTTAAGAAGGCCTAGAGAAAAAAACTGTGATCCATCCTCACAGGATCTCTCCCAGCCTCTATTGACACACATGATGCCTAAAAAGCAACAACCTCTGGAGAAAACTGTAACCAAGAAATCACCAACGGCTTCAGAAATCACCCAAAAGAAAGCACCACAAAACTTCCCAGATGAAGAAAGCTTTCTGAAATTCTCAGAAGTTGAATACAAAAGGATTATATAGCGAGCCCTCTGAGATCTTATACAAAGTACAGCACAGCAAAATGAAAAATTAAGCAACCTGTTCTATATGACAGAACACCAGTACTCAGAAATCCAACAGATCAAGAACAAAATCAAAGACACAGAAACTTCAATTCAAAGCCATGAAAACAGAATGGAACCAATGGAAAAGAGACTTTCTGACTGGGAAGACAGAGTTACTGACTCCAGCATCTATGAGAAGAAATCAGAAAATAGAAACAAGAAATAAGTGAAGAAGCATTAAGAAGCATGTGGGACTCTATTAAGAGGAACAATCTATGACCAACTGGAGCTCCTGAACAGGGCATGACACCTGAGAACACAGAGAGTATTGTGGCTGAGCTGCTGACAGAAAACTTCCAAGAAAGTATGAAAGACGAGAATATAGATTATCCAAGATGCATATCGAATGCCACTCAATATAGTTCTCACAAGAAAGATCCCAAGACATACTCTAATCAAGCTTACAAAATGAATCATAAGCAGAAACTCTTAAAGGCAGCAAGACTCAAAGCACACCTACATTCAGAGGGAAACTCTGTAGAGTTTCATCAGATTTCTCAGCAGAAATCATGCTGGCCTGGAGACAGTGACATGACACACTCAAAACCTTGAAGGAGAAGAACTTCCAACCAAAAATTATAAATCTTGCAAAATTAATTTTCAAATATGAAGTTGAAATTAAGACATTGGCAGATAAACAGAAACTCCAAGACTTTGTAAAAACCAAACCAAAGCTACAAGAGATACTGAAACAATTTATTGGCTTAGAAGAACAAAGCCACTAACTTTTTATTTTAGAAGGAAATACAGGATACATCATCCAGAATCCTACCCAGTTAGGGAAGGCTCCAAACTCAGTCAGACATATGATAGTGAAAGAAATGACCCAGTAATCATATCATGAAAACTATGACATCATCATATTAAAAACAGGGATGTACTACAGTTGTTATAGTCCTTCCAGGTAGAGAAGTTGATAAGAATGGTAGTAATTAAAATTCATTTTATATAAACTTTATTAAGGGGGATCATATGGGGAGCCATAATGCACAATAAAATCCAACATATCAAGTGAAGACACATACTACAGGAGTCTCCACAACCACAAAATGAACTCTGAAAAAGATGAAAAATCAACTAATAAAGACTGTCCAAGAAGAGATTAATAAGAACAACAGAGAAAACATCAACACAAAAATAAACATATAATGGCAGCATTGAACACACACCTATCAATAATTACATTGAATGTGAATGGCCTGAATACTCAAGTAAAGAGACATTGAATGACTTTGGGATCAAAAGACACAACCCATCCATATGTTGCCTACAAGAAAATCACCTTAGACTTAAAGATATGGACAAATTGAAAATTAAAGGATGGAGGAATATATATCAAGCTAGTAACATACAAAGAATAGCAAGTATGGCAATTCTAATTTAAGATAAAATAAAATTTAATTTAAAATCCACCATCATGGACAAGGATGGACATTATTTCCTGCTGAAAATTTCAATACATGAACAGGATTTAACAATACTAAATATTTATCCACCTAATACTAGAGCACTGAAATACATTGAAGAAACACTGACTATACTAAAAAACAGAACATATCACTCCACAATAATAGTGGGAGACTTCAACACTGCACTCTCAATATTGCACAGATCATCTAAAAAAAAAAAACTCAGTAAAGACACAGAAGACTTTATTGCCACAATTAACGAACTAGGCCTCATGAACATATACAGAATTTTCTATCCACCAGCAGACAATTACATTCTCTTCTCCAGTGTGCATGGAACATTTTCTAGAACAGACCATGAGTTAGGACATAAAGCAATTCTCAACAAAATCCATACCACTGATTTAATGCAAAGCATTTTCTCGGATCACAAAGCCATAAAAGTCAAAATCAATAGCAGAAAATCATAGACACAACGTAGAACTCATGGAAATGGAACAAGATCTAGTTCAAAAAGCCATGGGTTATAGAAGAAATCAAGGATGAAATAAAGAAATTTATGGATTCCAACGAGAATGAAAACGCTTCCTACCAGAACCTATGGGATACAGCCAAAGCAGTGCTCAGAGGTCAGTTAATCTCCATCATTGCACACATCTGGAAGGAAGAAAGAAAATAAACCAAAAACCTAACCCTACAGCTTGTACGAGTAGAGAAAAAAACACCACAGGAACCCCTCAGGCACCAGAAGAAAACAGATCATAAAGATTAGAGCAGATCTAAATGAATTAGAGAATAGAAGAATGACCGGAAAAAGTTGAAAGACCAAAAGCTATTGTTTTGAAAAGATCAACAACATTGACAAACCATTGGCTAAACTTAATAAAGAAAAACAGGAAAGGAAACAAATAATCCAAATAAGAAAAGAGAAGGGAGTTGTCACAATAGATCCAACAGAAATCAAAAATACCACAACAGAATACAATAAGAGACTGTACTCTACCAAATTTGAAAACCTAGAGGAAATGGACAAATTCCTTGATTCATATCACAGACCAAAATTATCACAAGGTGAAGCAGAACAACTTAATAAACCCAACACAAAGGAAAAGATTGAAAAGTCATTCAAAAACTATCAGCCAAAAACAGCCCAGGCCCAGATGGCTTCACTGCAGAATTCTACCAAACTTTTAGAGAAAGTTGTTTCCAACACTACTGAGACTATTTCACAGAACAGAAAAGGATGGAATACTCCCAAATTCATTCTATTCAGACAGCATAACACTGGTACCAAAGCCAGGGGAAGACCCAACCAAAAAGGAGAACTACAGACCGATATCACTCATGAATCTAGATGCAAAATTCTTCAACAAAATTCTTGCCAACAGAATACAACAACATATCAAAAAAGTAATCCACCATGACCAAGTTGGATTCATACCAGGGATGCAAGGCTGGTTCAAAATCAGAAAAACAATTACTGTGATCAACCACATAAATAACACGAAAGACATGAATCACCTGATCTTGTCTATTGATGTAGAAAAGGCATTTGATAAAGTCCAACATGCATTCACGCTAAAAACTGAGCAAAATAGGAACAGATGGCAAATTCCTCAATGTGATAAGGGCCCTTTATACAAAGCCAACTGTCTATGTCATCCTGAATGGAGACAGACTGAAACTATTTCCCTTGATAAGGGACATCCTATATAAGGATGTCCACTCTCACCACTCCTATGCAACATTGAACTAGAAGTTCTAGCCAGGGCAATTAGACAAGACCAAGAAATAAAGGGCATCTGCATCAGCAAAGAAGTCAAAATCTTCTTATATGCAGATGATACCATTGTATATGCAGAGTATCTTAAAGAATCTGTAAGTAAACTACTCAGACTGTTAGAAGAGTTCAGCAAAGTCTCCAGATACAAGATGAACATAAGTAAATGAGTAGGATTCCTTTATACAAACGACAAGATTATTAAAGAAGAAATCACCAGATCAATACCATTTATTATAGCCCCTAAGAAGATAAAGTACCTAGGAAAAAATCTAACCAGAGAAATAACAGATCTTTACAAAGAGAACTACAAGTCCTTCCTACAAGAAACTAAGAGAGACTTATATAAATGCAAAAACTACCCTGCTCATCGATAAGAAGGCTTAACATTGTGAAAATGTCTATTTTACCCAAAGCAATCTACTTATATAATGCAATCCAAATACAAATTCCAGGGACATTTTTTGATGAGATGGAGAAAAAAATGCCCAACTTGGTTTGGAAAGGGAAGAAGCCCCAAATAAGTAAAGCACTACTACTGAAGAAGAACACATTGGGAGGCCTCTCATTACCCGACTTTAGAACCTATTACACTGCCATGGTTGTCACAGTTGTACTGGTACCAAAAGAGACAGATACATCAATGAAATAGAATTGAGATCCCAGAGATGACACCATCTTCTTATGAACAGTCGATATTCGACAAAGGCCCTAAGACATTAAGCCGGGGTAAAAACAATCTCTACAACAAATGATCTTGGCAAAATTGGATATCCATCTGCAGTATATTGAAACAAGATCTATATCTTACACCTTATACAAACACCAACTCAAACTGGATAAAAGACCTAAATATCAAATCTAAAATGATAAAGCACACCCCCAAAAACTAGGAACAGCAATGGAAGCTTTAATACACAACACAGACAGACTTCAAAATCTGTCAAACAAACCACAAACAGCAGAAGAGAAAATAGATAAATGGGAACTACTAAGAATGAACCACTTTTGCTCATCCAAAGACTTTATTAAGAGAATTAAAGACCACCTACAGAATGGGAAAAAATATTTGGCAACTCTATCAGACCGACACCTGATCTCCATAGTCTAAGGTACTACACAACATTAATGAGAAAAAGATAAATCATCCAATTAAGCAATACACAAAGGAGATAGACAGACATTTCTCTAAAGAAGAGATCTGGGCAACCAAAAAACACATGTGGACATGCTCATGATCATTAGCTATTAAAGAAAGTTAAATCAAAACTACAACAAGATACCATCTCACTCCAACAAGGTTGGCCATGATCCAGAAAGAACAAAACAACAAATGCTGGAGAGGCTGTGGAGAAAGTGGAACTCTCCTACACTTCTGGTGGGATTGCAAAACCGTGCAACCTCTTTGGAAAGCAATCTGGTGCTACCTTAAAATAATGGATGTAGATATATCATTTGACCCAGTAATTCCAGTGCTCGGAATATATTCTACAGAATCAAGGCCATTCACACCATCTGATACATGCACACAAATGTTTATTGCAGCACAGTCCACAACAGTGAAATGATGGATCAACCCAGATCCCCAAGAACAGAGAAATGGATAGGGAAACTATGGTACATGTACTCAATGGAACATTATGCAATGATAAAAAAAACAATGATGATTTTAGGAAACATCTCATAACCTGGTTTCAATTGGAGGACTTTATGTCAAGGGAAAATATTCAGCAATAAAAGGACAAATATTGTACGAGACTCGTACAATAAGAAGTTAAAAACAGGCTCTTGCATAGAAGAAAAGACTTTTTGCCAGCTGCAAAGGAGGGAGGCAGAATTAGATTAGTAGATAGAAATTTAGTAGGGTGAAATCTGTGACAGCACACATTAGAAAGAAGATCAATATTAACTGGATTTCAACATAACGTGATTACTTCTCCCATCTTAACCCAATATTGCAAGGACAGAGTAGCTGGGGAGGAGGACGGGGACCATGCTCTCAGGGGAAATCGAGGCCAACTGGCACAATTAGCATTTTGCTAAGAGGGCCCTCTGCACCTGACACTGGTGAGTGGCATCTGGGGTCTTAAAAGCTGCCATCTGAGGGTACAGCAAATGATCCCAACTCAGCAGGAATGGATGATCACCAAGGACCAAAACAACAGGAGGGAAAGAGAATTCAGAAGACAGGGAGATCCATGTGAATGGGCGGCTGCATTGACTTGTGACCAGAAGAACCGGATGGTGCCTGGCCACTACCAGTGATGGCCATGTTGGTGCTCACATAGTTGAGCCTCACAGGCAACACAAGAATAAGAAGGGGTACATCCTGAGATCTCCACTAAAAGACCACAGTTGATGGTCCAGGAGATTCAAGGTTTCCCTGCGAGCATCGCTCCTGGCCCTGATACTGCCCTGTCTATAAATCAGAAGGAAGATCAACTCTTTGGATAGGAATGGATCAGACTTGGTGACGCAGAGTGACCTTATCATGTGAGCACTTTCTGGTTCTGTGAATCTATAGGATGTTGTCTTGCTGACCTCTTAGTGGAGGAATGGGAGTGGGTTGAGAGGAGGGGATAGGAGATTGTTGGGAGGATAGGACATATATGGAGCAGAGAGGAAGAATGTGCTGTCACCGGGCAGGGAGAGCAGTGGGAGCTACATATAGGTGGGCATGCAAATTTATATGGGAATGTACATTTTCATTCAATCATAATAACAATAAATAAATAAGCAATAAAAAAGTTTAAAAACCACTTAATTTTTATCCTACTGTAGATGAGCATATCTAATTTAATCATTACAACAAATACATGTGACAGTTTCTATAATTTCTGCTTAAGAAATAAAGACACTAATTCTCAGAAAGGAAAAGAAATTCCAGGATAGTTAGGGGGCTGGGCTACAGTGTTAACCCAAGTTTTCTGATTGGTCTCCCACTGTGCCATTTAGTCTCCCAGTAGTATAGGTTTTTCCAACACACGGCCAAGGGAGTAGACCCACACCATGTAGACTTTCTCCTCCGATATGATGGTCTCAAACTACCTATCCATTGATTGATCAGACTATCAAAATTATTCTAAAGCTTCCTATATTCTGGACACCATTCTGAGTATTTTACAAATAGCATCAGGTTTAATCAACTAGACTGAAAATTTCTTTGGGACCATATAACTGCATACCAAATTTTTGTATCTGGAAGTTCATAATTGATAACTTTTCTCTCTTTGTCAGACAAAATGTTTTGAATGGCTTATTTGGTAAAACCACCTGTAAGTCCAGGTAAGGCTTTTACACACACACACACACACACACACACACACACACACACACACACACACACACACACACGCACACGCACACGCACACGCACACGCACACGCACACGCACACGCACACAAACACACAAACACACAAACACACAAACACACAAACACACACACACATACTGTTTTTGTTGTTGTTGGGTACTGTTGAGTCGTCAATTCTGACTCATAGTGACCCTGCGCAAAACAGAACAAAACACTGCCTGGTTCTGCACCATGTCCACAATCATTTTTGTACTTAAGCACCTGTTGAAGCCACTGTGTCAGTCCATCTTGTTGAGATCCCCTCTTCTTCACCTACCCTGTACTTTATCAAGCAAGTTGCCGTTCTCTTTGGAATAATCTCTCCTGACATGTCCGAAGTGTGTGAGACACAGTCTCGCCATCTTTGGTTCTAAGGAGCACTCTGTTGTACTTCTTCCAGGACAGATCTGTCTGTTCTTTTGGCAGTCTGTAGTATACTCAATATTCTCCAACATGACAATTCAAAGGTGGCAGTTATATAGATATGTGTAGCTGTGTGTGTATTTTATATATATATAATTATATGCATTACAAAATCATATAATTACTATAATAAACATATAATTAATATTTTATAAATATGAATCATATTTACAAATGTAGTATTTTGTAAGTATAATTATATGTATTATAATTATATATGTATTATAAGTATAATTATATGTGTTATAATTATAAAATATTATTTATAAATATAATTTATATTTATAAATTACAATTTTCCTAGGGGAATTAAACAGGATTCCACGACTACACACTCAGATTCATAAAAATTCATGTTTCTTGCCTAGACTTCATTTCTGACTAATCTTCAGAGCTATATAAAAATGAAGGTTCCTGGCTTCTTGTCACACCTCTTGAACTTACATATCTGGATGAGGCCAGTTTAATAGTGATACTCATAAGCCCCAGCTGAGAATAATCAATCAAAATTGTATTTTTCAGTTCATTGCACCATCACAAGACATATGTTTATTTTTAGTATTGTCCATAACACAAGTGATCTTCATAATTCCCTCAAATATTCATTTAAGAAGAGTTCCCCCTCATTTTGGGTGAAAATTCAGTCAGCCCCATGACTTATCTCATCATTTCTGGGTAGAATATTCTATGGCCACTTCAACTTCCAAGCACAATCACAATTTAGTGATTAGATACTACTGGCTTATGTTATATTTATAAAGTTATGAGCTTGATTTAAACTTATTTCTTCTTCCCTCTCCTAATTAAGACCTTCTGTTGTATCCTAGCTGTATGAATACCAGTGAATTTTCATTAGTCCTTAAACTAGCCCATACCAGATTTAGGTCTTCCCCCAGGCACAGAAGGGCCAGCTGTGACCATTAATTGACATCAGTAGAAGATGTAAAAACAAGAGGAATGAATTCAAAGGAAAATCATTACCTGGACCTTATTCTGAAGCAGAAGATCGGCAAGAATCGTGTTTCCTCCTGTTTCCTGGCCATCTTCTAGTATTTTCCTTCTCCAGTATGCTTACTCGGATGCCATTTTACATGCCCAAATCACATATAAATCCTCCTTCACCCCAGCTCAGGGAGTTAGCTCTGAAGAACTTCTCTCCTGGTTCCTTGCTCTGCATACTGCAATTAAGTTCCTTTTTGTTTCTAAAGAACAGTGTCCAGATAATTGGAAAGTCTGAGCACACCAAATAGGAACTCACCTTCCTGGTTTCATTTTCAGTAATACTATGAGATGACCCCTTGTCGAGGTTTGAGGTCCTTCTTTTCTTTCCACTGCCCCAAAGCGGCTAATTGTGTTTTTGTTTGTTTGTTTAATCTTTCAGTGTCATATGAAGACAGCATTGTGCAAAGGAGTGGTTCAGTGCATAATAAGAATCTTTAGTAACTGTGCTGTTACGTGATATTTCTCTCTGTCTTGAGCTGGAAGGTCTTTAAAGGTTATTCATTCTCTTGTGGTTCTTCAGGAATCCTTCACGAGAAATCTTCCCTAGAATTATTATGATGTGAGTGGTGATTCTTCTCAGGAGAGTGGTATGTTTGTGTGTTTATCTCCCTCTGTTGTAGTTCTATTTCTTCCATTCCCAATATGTTCCCATAGGCAGGATTTAAAATGACTATGGGCCCTTTAGTTTCCTATCTGGTCCACCAGATGCTCCCCTTGAGAAACTTGGAGTACAGGTTGACTTCAAACATCATCAACAATGCATAATTCTGCTGTTGATGTAGAAGCAGTCCAGTGTCTCATATTCTAGCTTTTCTAGAGAGGAGTCAAACACTTGCCCTGAGAGATCTTATAATTGCAGGAACACAAAGACAGCTCTCAGAGTGGTTCTGTTGGTATCACTATATTACTTTGAGGTAAGAAACTCACAGTATAAGACAGTGGCTCTGTCCAAAGACACTGTTTTCAAAAATTCCATTACTCTGACTGTTTTGTAAATTCAGTGTAAGAGAGCAAGAATTTACATAAACATTTGTCAATTATGTAATTTTAAAATTCTCATCATAGTCATCTTGATAAGTCATTGGTGTTGTAATAAAAAAAAATAATAATTTAGCATCCTGCAACACAGGAAATCTCTGAACCTCAGAGTCTCCGCAAATGGAAAATACCTATCAAAATCACTTGAAATACTTATAGAGGTTCAGATGCCTGGCTTCAAACCACACTTATTAACAGAATCTCTGCTAGTGAGAATAATACTCATAGTTTGCTTTTAAGACGCTCCTCCTAATGATACGTTTACATACCACAGCTGGAGAAGGTACACAGAATAGTGTTATGTTCATTCTTTTAGACTAGTAGTGAGGAAAACAATAAAGGAAGTAAAAAAGAGAAAGAAATGAAAAAAATCATATGGACTTCAGGATACTACTATTTAAAAAAACTGAAATGCAAGATAAAGAGGTATCATCTATGAGGCAGTCACTGGTATGCATGTAGACACAAATTGAAGCCTTTAGACTGCTTTAATTTCTAAACAGAAAACTATTTGTGCAATTAATAAAAATGAAAAGCTTGTAAGCACATCTCAATTTCAAAACTGTATATTTCAAAGATAACTGATACTATTATCTGAAAATAAAATTATAGTTTACCTTCAAAGATACAAAATTCACTCTCTGTTACTTAGATACCAAAATATTGAGAATAAACTTAATAGCAACTCTAAAGATATAAACTAGAATATTGTACTGCAGTAGATCAGAACTGTAGATTTATAATGTAGTTTAAGCCTTGATTTTCAGCAAAATAATAAAGACTAGAAATTTTAAATGTAAACACAGTGACATTCCTTAGGTGAATTTTCTAGTTAAACACATAGTGGCCAGCATAATTATATTTCTATATAATTTTTTGCTGTTAGTCTATCCCTAAATTATTGTAATTAGGATATGAAATAAAAACATGCAATTGTAATAGTGGTGCCAATGTACTTTTCAAAATCTTTCATTCTGACATTCATATCTTCAGTTCTTTTGCAATGATAGGTCGTATAATCTCAAAAAAATAAGCTATATTATCAATTTTAGAAATAGTGGATTTTAGTAAGTCTTGTCTTTCTGTAAAGCTCACTTGTTAGTTGAAATCACTGGGATCTCCTAAGTGTTAAAAGTCGCAAATCAGGTAAATAATTTTAGTAATGAGCAGCTAAGATCTCATAGTAGAAATAATTTCCTTAGGAAATTGAGTAGTTCAGTTTTCATAAAAAATATAAAATGCATTTTTTTCCTTTAAGTATGTTATTGTGCTTTAAGTGAAAGTTTACAATCCAAGTCAATTTGTCATACAAAAACTCACACACACACTGCTCTGTTAATTCTAGCTTCTTTCCCCAGCCTGTGACAGCACATTCCTTCTCTCCACCCTACATTTTCTGTGTACATTCAACCAGGTCCTGGCCCCCTCTACCCCCTCACCTTGCCTCTGGACAGGAGTTGCCCAGTTAACCTCATGTATCTACTTAAGCCAAGAAGCACACTCTTCACGGGTATCATTGTGTCTTACAGTTTAATCCAGTCTTTGTCTGAAGAGTTGGTTTCAGGAATGGTTTCAGTTCTGGACTAACAGAAAGCCTGGAGGCCATGTCTTCCAGTCTGTCGGATCATCAAGTGTGGTTGTTTTAACAGAGTTTGAGTTCTGCACCCCATTTTTATCCTGCTCCATCAAGGACTCTATGCTGTATTTCCTGTCAGGGCAGTCATTGGTGCTGGGTTGGCACCATCTAGTTCTTCTGGTCTTATGCCGATGTAGCCTCTGGATTATATGGCACTTTCTGTCTCTTGGGCTCATATTTTCTTCCTTTTTTTGGTAGTAATCTTTTATTTCTTTTATTTAATATGACTCAGTGAAAATGTACATTTCTGTATAAATTTACATGCCCACCTATATGCAGCTTCCACTGCTGTCCCTGTCCAGTGACAGCACACTATTCCTCTCTGCTTCATACATGTCTTATCCTCCCAACAGTTGCATTTTTTGACTCAGACACTTATTAAGGAATTAAGAGGATACTTTTTGTGAAAAAAGTATTAGTTTCTTATGATTTTGATTCACATAAATCTCTGATATAAAAAAGAAATCAAACCAAACCCACTGTCACTAAGGGATTCTGACTAATCATGACTCTCTAGAATTGTCACATGAGGTTCCTAAGGCTACAAATCTTTATGCAAGCTGACTACTACATCTTTCTTTTTCAGAGCAACTTGTGGTTTTGAACTGCTGACATACCAGTTAGTAGCTGTCAGCTTTAACCGTTATGGTACCAGTACAGATATAGCCCTCCATTACTCCAATAGTAGGGTCCTAAAGCATTCTAAATAATTGATTTCACTGAGCTTTCAATTTCCATTAATTATGTCATTATACAAAAACTATGTGAATGATATGATAGTGTATTCAGCATGCTATGAAAATATATATTAGAAGGATCTAAACTTTTCTAGGAATGAGAGGTAATTTCCTGAGAAAGCATCATTTAACTTAAGGCCTGAAAGATGAATAAAATGATGCTAGATAATATTTCAGGAGGGCATGAGCAAGCTTGTAGAGACAAAAATGAGCACAAAACACCAAAAATACTACAAAACGTGGAACTGGAGCATAATGGTTAAGCAAAACAGGGACAATAAAGAAAGCTGAAAATGCAACTGGTCAAGCCATGAAAACCCATATTTGAGTGTTTACACTTTACTATAAGGAAATAGGGCATAATTGAAGGTGTTAAGTTGAGAAAATTATTTTTTCAAGTTGCCATGTGAGGAATAGTTTGGAAGAGGTAAGATTTGTGCCAAATTAGCAGTTACCCAGGAGACAGATAATAGTGGTATAGATTAGAAGGGTTGCTCTGGGAATAGAGATGTGAACAGATCCCAGAGATGGTTAGTACAATGTTAAATCTTCTCTCGTCTAATTGCATATGCAAGGCAAAATAAATAAAAGATCAGAGAAATTATCTCACATATAAATGCCGATAACAATACTAGAAGAAAAGGATAGAAAACACAAGACAAAGTGCAGATATTGAAATGTATGAAGGGGTCCAGTACAGGTACGGGTACACTTGACAGTGCCTTTGTTAAGAGAATAGAACAATGACAGACCTATTTACTTTGAACTTGGCCAAAAATATAAGGATGAGAAAAATCAAACTGCATTGTCTAGTTGAGACAGATTATCAAATACTACATCAAAGAATCAATTCCATAAAAGATGAACATGAATCAAGAAGAGAAGCTATTGCTTTTCATTTGGGATACAAATATGTTCTACAATGCCTTAATAAATTAATAATCCTCACTATCCTCTCTAAAGCAAGGTTTCAATGACAAGAATTCTAAAACACAGTAATAACAATAATTTAAATGAGAAAATCTGGGTGATGCAAGGCCAAGAATGTGGAATAAATGGATGCTGCCATGACCTCTACAAACAAAAACTGAAGAGAACAAATGAATCCAGCATATACGACATCCTAGAAGCCTTGAACATCAAAGGAAAAGTTGAGAAATTGGACTGAGCAACAGGGGATGGAGAGAAGTGCTGGAAGTATATAGGAGTCCATAGACTTGACCTGCTGGAAAATGGCCACAGTCATGTTTGTGAGCTGAGTGGTGGAGGTTGGTGGGCACCCTCCTCAACAGTGGGAACTACCTGGAGAATTCAATTATGCTTGAGACCCAGTGGGAGTCAGCACTACATCATTGAAAGCTAAGTCTTTGTGTATAACCTACAGCAGCCAAAGCCAAGCCAAGTGCCGTCAAGTAGGATCCGATTCATGGTGACCTACAGCGAGAGGATTTAAATTATTCCTTCAAGATAGGCTTATCTGCCTTTTCCACATGCTTCACGCATCCTTCTCTGCATTGTATCTCATGCTAGAGTCTGATATCATTAACTGCTCCTCAAGCTCTCCCTGAGCCATTCTTCCAAACTCACAGGGAACAGTTTTAAAAAAACCTGAAGAACGGAGAAACAAAAAGGAAAAGATAATATGACTCATCTAAGCCAGAAAATCACAGCAGAGACTGTTCTTTCACCTAGATTTTTTTTTTTTTTTTAGATGTACATCAACCTCACAGACACTCAGGGAAGACTGTTAGCTCCATGCATTTCTCAGAAGCCTACAGCAGACATCTGTGAGTATACCAATCATCCTGCCCATCTGGGACAGTAGGTAAGAGTGTGTACCACACACTTCGTGACTGACTACTTGAACATCTGAGCTGAATCTATATAAGAAAACTAAACAGACTTTTGACTCCTGTGTCTAATAAAAGCTCTAACCACCAAGTGACAGGACATTAATGTTTCAAAGACAATAACCAAACTGTCACACATGGCCAGCCTATCTTGACATTTCAAAACAAGACACTAGAACACAGTAGGCAAACATAAAGTAAGTAAATATAATTTACTAATGCATCAGAAACAATTGCCGATGTCAGAGCAATTAGAAAAGCAGACAATGATTTCGTGAAAAAGCTCCTCCCATCCCCCCAAATTCAAAATTTTCAGAGGAAGAAAATTTCCTGGAATTATCAAAGGTAGACTGCAAAAGATTAAAATTTAGAATTCTTCAACAGACAAGGAAGGAGATGAGGCAAAATGCAGCAGAGCATAATGACAAATTGGAAAGGTACAGGAAAACACAGAGCAAGAAGGAGAAATTCTGAAAATTAATAATAAAGCTACACAATTAGATAACTCACCAGAAAATCAAAGGAGCAAAATACAGGAAATGGAAGGCCAAATTAGTGAAACTAAAGAAAAAGCATATGACATCAACATATCTGAGGAAAATCAGATAAAAATAATTTTAAAAAATCAAGAAACACTAGGAATTTTGTGGACTCTATGAACAGGAATAATGTACAAGAAGTACAAGAAAGAGTACAAGAACAAGTACAAGAATAACAGTAACAGACAATAGAGAGAAAAGTGTCAAAGATTTCCTGACAGAAAACTTTAATGTCATGAAAGATGAGTATATATCCGTCCAAAACTTGCATCAAACTCCACACGAGGTACATCCCAAAAGTAAGACATCAAGGCATATTATAATCAAATTTACCAGAACTAAAGGTAAGGTGAAACTTGGAAAAGGGGCTAAGGAAAAGCAAAAAGAGCATCAGTAAGATTAAGATCAGACTACTCAACAGAAACCATGAATGCAAGTAGGCAATGGGAAGACATATATAGGAAAATAATTATCAGCCAAAAATTACAAATCAAGCAAAATTGTCTCTCAAATATAATGGTGAAATCAGAACATTTCCAGATAAATGGAAATTAAAAAAATGGAAATTTGTAAAAACTAAGCATAAATCATAAGATTTATTGGTTTGAAAATCAATAACACCAGGTAACAACCCAAGACAGAACAGAGAACACAGCAAATGGACACCAACAAAAATAGAGGTATCACAAAGATATATCATAGGCAAAATACTAAAAATAGGGAGAGATGTCATTATGCAAACTTTATAACAAAAAAGAGACTCAAAAGAAAATAAAGTTAGATCTTCCATAAGGGAGAGGAAGTCAAGGATATATAAAGAAATTAAAGATCATTTTAAGTTTAGAAAAACAGGGGTAAATATTAAGGTAACCACAAAGGAAACTATAAATCCTATGCAACAACAACAATAAAAGTCTCAGCAAACACAAAACCACCAACATTGAAAAAGAAAAAAACAAAACACTTAAAGACAAAAGACTCAGAACAAAAATTAAATGGAACAAATTGTCTATAACACACACAAAAAAAGACAACAAAATGATATCATTATGTTCATATTTGTTAATAATTAGACTGAATGAAAATAGACTAATGCAGCAATAAAGAGATGGAAAGTGGCAGATTGGATAAAAAACACAACCCCTCTATATACTGCCTATGAGACGCACTTCTGACTCAAAGACACAAACAAACTACAACTCAGAGGATGAGAAAAAGAAAACATCAAGCTAACAACATTCAAAAACAGCATGCGTGGTAATATTAATCTCTGATAAAATACAGTTTAAAGTAAAATCTACCACACAAGGTAAAGCCAAAACCCATTGCCATTGAGTCGGATCCAACTTATAGTGACCCTAGATGTCAGAGTAGAACTACCTCACAGAGTTTCCAAGGAGCACCTGGAGGGTTTGAACTGCTGACCTTTGGGTTAGCAGAGGTAGCACTTAACCCACTATGCCACCAGGGTTTCCACATGGGGTAAGGAAGGATATTATACAATGATTAAAGACTCAGTACTCCAGGAGAATATAACCATATTAAACATTTATGCACCCAATGACTGGGAACCCCCATACATAAAACAAGCACCAACTGCATTGAAAAACAGAAATAAACAGCTCCACAATAACAGTGGGTAGGAGACTTCAACACACCACTTTCAGTTAAAGACAGGACACCTAAAGACACAGAAGAACTAAATGCTACAATTAATCAACTTGATCTCTGACATACACAGAAACTCCACCCAACAGCAGTTAAGTATACTTTCTTTTCCCACAGGCATGACACACACTCCATAATTGACCATTTATTAGGCCGTAAAGCAATTGTTAACAAAATTCAAAGTATTGAAACATTACAAAGCATCTTTTCAGATTATAAAGCTATAAAATCAATAACAGAAAAGGTGGAAAAAATCAAACACACGGAAACTGATCAATACTTTGCTTATAATTACTGTATTATAAAAGAAATCAAGAAACGAAAAAAGAAATTCATAGAATTAAATGAGAAAGAAAACGTCCTACCAGAATCTATAGGACACAGCAAAATCAGTGCTCAGAGGTCAATTTATCTCAGTAAACGTACACATCCAAAAAGAAGAAAAGGCACCAAATGAAGGATTAACTCAATAACTTAAACAAATGGAAAGAGAACAGAGTAAAAAAAAAAAAAAAATTCCTTGGGCACCAGAAGAAAGAAAATAATAAAAATCAGGGCAGAACTAAATGAACCGTAGAATAGAAAAACTATTGAAAGTGTTAAAAAGACCAAGTTTGTGCTTTTTAAAAGGTCAAAAAAGTTGATAAGTCATTGGCCAAAATGAAAAAACAAAAAACAGGAGAGGAAATAAAATAGCTAAAATAAGAAATGAGATGGGCCATATCCCAACAGACCCAATTGAAATGAAAAGAGTCACAGCAGAATACTATTAAAAAAAAATGTATTCTAATAAATTTGAACCTAGAGGAAATGAACAAATTTCTTGAAACACATCATTTGCCACAACTAACAGAAACAGAAACAGAATGAATAAATAAACCTATTACAAAAAAAGACATTCAAAGCATAATTAAAAAATTTCCCTGGAGTAGATGAAAACACGCCTAAGAGGAAAATAATGAGCCAAAGTGACAGAAGGGCCCATGTGATTGAGACACTATATCAACATGAGACCAGAAGAACTAGATGGTGCCCAGCTGCTGCCAAAGACAGCCCTGTCAGGGAACACAATGTGTACTTCCCGATGTGGCACAAGAAAAAGGGGAGTGCAGATCAAGAACACTGTGAAAAGACCAGACTTGGCAGTCTGACAACCTGGAGTGTCCCCTGAGAACATTGACATTGGACTTGCTTCTAGCTCAGAGCTTAGACCAATACTGAAGGCAACACTTCAGGCAAAGATTGGACTGGACTAAGGGACAGAGAGTGATGCATGTGGTGTGTGTACTTTATAGATTTATATATATATATGTATATGTATATATATATATACATATATATATGTATATACATATATATATATACATATATATGTATATGTATATATATATATACATATATATATATGTATATATATATGTCTTGGTGGCATAATGGCTTAAATACTAAGCTTGCTAACCAAAAGGTTGGCAATTCAAATCCACCAGGCGCTCATTGGAAACTCTATGGTGCAATTCTACTCTGACCTCTAAGGTTGCTATGAGTCGGGCCTGACTGAACAGCAATGGGTTTGTTTTTTTAGCACATATAATACATGTGTATATGAGGCTGTCCAACTAGTCTCTTTTTAGAGGAGAGAGGAGAGGTTGGAGAGGAGTGGACAGGTGTCAGTTGAGTGGATACTGGAAATACAGAACGGAGGGGATGAGTGTGAGTCACAGGGTGAGAGCAGATAGACTTGTATAGAGGTAGTTGCTCAGGGTTTTGTGTGGCAAATTGACTTGGATTGTAAACTTTCACTTAATCGCATTTTTTTTTTTAATTCCCAAGTATGAATGTCCTCACCCTGATGGCTTCACTGGAGAATTCCACAAAACATTTAGAGAAGAATTAACACCGCTATTACTAAAAACACAACATAATAAATGTTGGAGAGGTTGTACAGGAACTGAAACTATTCTACACTCCTGTTGGGAATGTAAAATGTTACAATTTTACTTTGGAAATTGATTTTGTGTTTTCTTAAAAAGCTAGAAATAGAAATACCACATGATTTAGCAATCTCTCAAAATATATCACAGAGAAATAAGGGCTGCCACACAAATGGATACATGCACACAAATGTTTATTGCAGCACTGTTCATAATAGCAAAAAGATCAATCTAGGTATCTGTCGTGGATTGAATTGTGTCCCCCCTAAAATAGGTATAGCCACATAGCTAGGCCATGATTCCCAGTATCTTGTGACTGTCCTCCATTCTGTGGTTTTCCTGTGCTGTATGTTAAAGGATTAGGGTGGGACTGTAAATCCCTTTATAAGATCACCTCCCTGCTCCACTGTAAAGGGAGTTTCTCTGGAGCGTGGCTTGTCCCACCCTTAATCCTTTCATCCTGCAAGAGATAAAAGGAAAGGGAAGCAGGCAGAGAATTGGGAACCTCACATCATCAAGCAACCAGCACTGGAAGAAGACAGTGTTCTTCAGATCAGAGGTTCCTGTGCCAAGATGCTCCCTGGACAAAGACTGATACAATACCGGATTTTCCTCCAGAGCTGACAAAGGGAAAGTCTTCCCCTGGAGCAGACACCCTGAATATGGACTTGTAGCCTACCAGACTATATAAGAAAAAAACGTTCCTTTGTTAAAGCCATCCACTCCATGGTATTTCTGTTAGAGCAGCTCTAGCTGACTAAAACAGTACCCATCACAACTGAATGCAAAAACAAACTGTAGTATAGTCACACAATGGAATTCTATGATGCAATGATATAAATTGATAATTACCTTAGGACAGCTCATAACATGGAGTCATCTGGAAGACATTATGCTGACTGAAATTAGCGTCAAAAGGGCAAATATTGTATGTGACCACTATTACAAGTATTAAGAAAAGGTTTAAACACAGAAGAAAATCATCTTTGATGGTTACAAGGATAGGGAGGGAAGGAAAAATTATTCATAGATTAAATAGTAGATAGGAATTGGGATATATGAAGGGAATGACAGCACACAGTAGAAGGGATGTTAGCACAACTGGACTAGATTTTCGAAATATAACCCAACATTTTGAAGGACAGGGTAGCAGGGACCAGGGTCTGGGAATCAGGATTTCAAGGGACATCTAAGCTAGTTGACATAACTAAAAGCTTCATTTTTTTAAGAAAATGTTCTGCATATATCTGTGGTGTCTGGGGTCTTAAAAGCTGGGGAAGCCATCTAAGTAGCATCATTGGTCTCAATCCAATGCAGGGGAAATGAAGGACATCAAAGACAAGAGGAAATATGAGCCCAGCAGACAGAAGGTGCCATGTGATCCAGAAACTACATCAGCATGAGAATAAAAACACTAGATGGTTCCCGGCCACCACCAAAGTCTCTCCAAACAGGGAATACACTGTAAAACCCACGACCTAGAGGAGAAAAAGTAAGTATGCAGAACCAGAACTCCATCAAAAACCAGACATTATGATTTGTCAGACTGGAAGGTCCCCTGAGGAAATGGCTCCTGGACTCTCTGTGAGCCCAGAGATGATGAAATCAGTACCAAAGCCAACTCTTCAGACAAAGAATTGACTGTTCTATAACAGAGTGACACTAGTGAAGAATGTGCTTCCTGGCTTAAATACATACATGAAGCTGTCTGAGAAGCTCTTGACCAAAGGGGAGAAGAGAGGGTGGAGGTAGACAAGAGGTGACTGAATAAATATGGGAAGTATGAGATAGAATGGAGGAGTATACTGTCACAAGGTATAGAGAGCAGTTAGAGTTGCAAAGCCACGTGTGAGTGAGGTGTCATGCAGTAAATTGACTTGGATTTACTTAAAATACTATATTTAGAAGATAAAATAACTAACACCACCATTTATGAGGTGAAATCAGAGAAAAGAAATAAGAAAAATGAAGAAACATATGGGACTGCATGAAGAGGAATAATTTATGTTTAATTGGAGTTCCTGAACAAGGGAGGATTAATGACAACGTAGAGAGTATTGCTGTAGAGATGCTGACAGAAAACTTTCCTGAGATTATGAGCAAAGAGAACATAAGTATCCAAGATGTTTATTGAACACTGCAAAAGTTAGATCCAAAAAGAAAGACGCCAAGGCATATTATAATTAAGCTTAATAAGCTAAAATACAAAGAGATGCTTCTGAAGACAGCAAGGCTCAAATCAAAACTAACATTCCAACGGAAAACCTGTAGACTTTGGTCTGACTTTTCTGCCAAAACAATGCTGGCTAGAAAACAATGGTCAGGCACATTCAAAGCCCTGAATGAGAAAAACTTCCATCCTGGAATTATTTATCCAGCAAAATTGTCTATCAAATATAATGATGAAACTAAGACTTTTGAAAATAAAGAGAAATTTAAAGACTTCATAAAAACTAAACCCAAATTACATGAAATATTGAAAGAAGCTCTTCCCTAAATGTATATTTTAGCTGGTAATTCAAGGCACTCCATCCAAATTTCTAATCAGTTAAAGAAGGCACAAAACTTCACCAAACCAAGCCAAAAGCTACAGTATTGTAATAAAGGAATCCATGATCATATCATGACAACTATAATGCCATCACATTAAAAGAGGGATACACTACAATAGCTACAGTTGTTTTTGATGTAGAGAAAGTTTTGGACTTAGAAAATTGTTAAGGTTGATTTCAATAAATGTATGTTAAAATGGATAATACACATAGCCATAAAACAGATTAACAATATATCATTTGAAATTAAAAAATGCAATACAGGAGTGTCAACAAATATAAAATCAAAATTCATACCATCCATAAAGAAGAAGGTCCCAGAACAGATTAATAAGAACAACAGAGAAAACATCAACATGAAAATAAACATATCATAATGACACCACTAAACATATACTTATCAATAATCACATTGAATGTAAATGGACTGAACGCTCCAGTAAAGAGACAATGGGTGATATCCTGGATCAAAAGACATGATTCATCTATATGTTGCTTACAAAAAACACATCTTAGACTTAAAGATAAGAACAAGTTGAGAATTAAAGGTTGGAATGATATATACCAAGCTAATAATACACAAAAAAAGAGCAGGTGTGGCAATATTAATCTCAGATAAAATCAATTTTAATATAAAATCCACTATTGTGGATAAGACTGGTCACTATTTACTGCTGAAAAGTTCAATACCCAAGCAAGACTTAACAATATTAAATATTTACGCATCCAATACCAAAGCATACTAAATACATTGACTGAATACTGACAAAAATGAAAACTGAGATTGATCATTCCACAGTAGTAGTTGGGGACTTTAACAGTTCCCTTTCAGTTAAGGATAGATCATCCAGAAAAAAGCCCAGTAAAGATACACAAGATCTTATTGCAACAATCAATCAATTTGACCTTATCGACATATACAGATCTTTTCATCCATCAGCAGATAAATACACCTTCTTCCAAAGCACATGGAACATTCAGAATAGACCGTATGTTAGTTCATAAAACAATTCTACATAAAACGCAAACCATTGATTCATTGCAAAGTACCTTCTCGGACCAAAGAGCTATAAAAGTTGAAATCAGTAACAGAAAATTCATAGGTAGAAATTCCAACTTGTGGAAACTGAACAACACTTTACTCATAAAGCCTTGAGTTATAAAAGAAATTAAAGACACATTAAAGAAATTTATGGATTCAAATTTGAATGAAAACACATCTCACCAGATTTTATGGGATACAGGAAAAGCCATGCTCAGAGGTCAGTTTATCTCTATAAATGCACACTTCTGGAAAGAAGAAAGTGCACAAATTAAAGAATTAACCTCACAACTTGAACAAGTAGAAAGAGAGCAACAAAGAAGCCTTCAGGCACCAGAAGAAAACAGATTATAAAGATTAGAGCAGAACTAAATGAATTAGAGAATAGAAAAACAATTGAAAAAAATAACAAAACCAAAAGCTGGTTCTTCGCAAAGATCAACAAAATTGATAAACCATTGGCTAAACTTACAAAAGAAAAACAACAGAAAATACGAATAACCCAATTAAGAAATGAGTTGGGAGATGTTACAACAGACCCAACTGAAATAAAATATATCATAACAGAATACTATGAAAAGCTCTACTCTAACAGGTTCGATAACCTAGGGGAAATGGACAAATTTCTAGATTCATATGACTCACCAAGACTATCACAAGGAGAAATAGATCAACTTAATAAATCTATCACAAAAGAAGAGAATGAAAAAGTTCTCAAAAATCTATGAACCAAAAACAGTCCTCGCCCAGATGGCTTCACTGGAGAATTCTACCAAACTTTTAGGGAAGAATTAACTCCAATACTAATGAGGCTATCTCACACCATAGAACGAGATGAAATACTTCCAAGTTCATTCTATGAAGCCAGCATAACCCTGATACCAAAACCAGGGAAAGATCCCACAAAAAAAACAAAATTACAGACCAATATCACTCATGAATCTGGATGCAAAAATCTTCAACAAAATTCTAACCAATAGAATTGAACAGCATATAAAAAAAATAATTCATCATGGATGAGCAAAAGTGTTTGATTCTTAATATTTCCCATTTATCTATTTTCTCTTCTGTTGATTGTGGTTTGTTGGACAGATTTTGAAGTCTTTCTGCATTATGTATTAAAACTTCCATTGTTGTTCCTACCTTTTCTTGGATGAGCTTAATTGTTACAGATTTGACATTTAGGTCTTCTATCCAGTTTGAGTTGGTTTTTGTATAATGGGTAAGATACGGATCTTGTTTCAATTTATTGAAGATGGATATCCAATTTTGCCAGCTCCACTTGTTGAAGAAACTATTTTTACCCCAGTTTAAAGTCTTAGGGCCTTTGTCGAATATCAATTGTTCATAGGCAGATGATGTCATCCCTGGGGTCTCAATTCTGTTCCATTGATCAATCTGTCTGTTCTTATACCAGTACCAGGCTGTTTTGACCACTGTGGCAGTGTAGTATGTTCTAAGGTTGTATAATGAGAGGCCTCCCAATGTGTTCTTTTTCAGTAGTGCTTTACTTATCCAGGACTTTGTCCTTTCCAAACAAAATTGGTGATTTGTTTCGCCATCTCATTGAAAAACGACACTGGAACTTGTATTGGGATTGCATTATACAAGCAGATTGCTTTGGGTAAAACAGACATTTTCACAATGTTAAGTATTCCTATCCATGAACAGGGTAGATTTTTCCATTTATCTAAGTCTCTCTTAGTTTCTTGTAGTAAGGGCTTGTAGTTCTCTTTGTAAAGGTCTGTTATTCCTCTGGTTAGATTAATTCCTAGGTACTTTATCTTCTTAGGGGCTATAGTGAATGGTATTGATTTGATGATTTCTTCATTAACAGTCTTGTTGTTGGTATAAAGGATTCCTACTGATTTACTTATATTTATCTTCTATCCTGATACTTTGCTGAACTCTTCTATCAGTATGAGTAGCATACCTATAGATTCTTTGAGATTCTCTGCATATACAATCATATTATCAGCAAACAAGGAGATTTTGACTTCTTTGCCTATGCAGATGCCTTTTATTTCTTGGTCTTGTCTAATTGCTCTGGCTAGAACAAAGTTGAATAGGAGAGGTGAGAGTGGGCATCCTGGTCTAGTTCCTATTCTCAAGGGAAAGTCTGTCAGTCTCTCTCCATTCAGGGTGGCGTAGGCAGTTGGCTTTGTATAAACGGCCCTTATTGCATCGAAGAATCTTCCATCTATGCCTATTTTGCTAAGAGTTTTTGGCGTGAACGGGTGTTCAACTTTATCAAATGCCTTTTCTGCATCAATGGACAATATCAGGTGATTCTTGTCTTTTGTGATATTTATGTGGTTAATCACATTAATTGTTTTTCTGATGTTGAACCAGCCTTGCATCCCTGGTATGAATCCAACTTGGTCATGATTGGATTTTTTTTTTTTTTTTTTGGATGTGTTGTTGTATTCTATTGGGAAGAATTTTGTTGAAGATTTTTGCATCTAGATTCATGAGTGACATCGGTCTGTAATTCTACTTTTTGGTTGGGTCTTTCCCTGGCTTCATAGAATGAGTTTGGGAGTACTCTATCTCTTTCTATACTGTGAAATAGTCACAGTAGTATTGGTAGAATTCTGCAGTGAAACCATCTGGGCCTGGGCTTTTTTTGGTTGGCAGTTTTTTTGTGACATTTTCAGTCTCTTCCTTTGTGATGGGTTTATTAAGTTGTTCTGCTTCAGCTTGTGATAATTTCGGTAGGTAGTATAAGTCAAGGAATTTGTCTATTTCCTCCAGGTTTTCAAATTTGTTAGAGTACAGTCTTTCATAGTATTCTGTTATGATATTTTTTATTTCTACTGAATCTGTTGTGTCAACTCCCCTCTCATTCTAAGTTGGGTTACTTGTTTCCTTTCCTGTTTTTCTTCAGTAAGTTTAGCCAGTGGTTTGTGAGTTTTGTTGATCTTTTCAAAAAACCAGCTTTTGTTCTTTTCAATTTTTCAATTGTTTTCCTATTCTCTAATTTATGTAGTTCTGCTCTAATCTTAATGATCTGATTTCTTTTGGTGCCTGATACGTTCCTCTGTTGTTCTCTCTCTATTTCCTCAGTCTGTAGGGTCAGTTCCTTATTTTGGTTTCTTTCTTACTTCCAGATGTGTGCATTTATGGAGATAAACTGACCTCTGAGCACTGCTTTGGCTGTGTCGCATAGGTTCTGGTAGGAAGTGTTTTCATTCTCATTGGAATCCATGAATTTCTTTATTTCATCCTTGATTTCCTCTATAACCCATGTTTTTTTGAGCAAGATGTTGTTCAGTTTCTAAGAGTTCCACTTTCTATGTTTTTTCTGCTATTGATTTAGACTTTCATGGCTTTACAATCAGAGAAGATGCTTTGCAGTAATTCAATGGTATAGATTTTGTTGAGAATTGCATTATGTCCTAACACATTGTCAATTCTGGAGAATGTTCCATGTGCACTGGAGAAGAAGGTGTAGTTATCGGCTGATGGGTAGAAAGTTCTGTATATATCGATGAGGTTTATTTGCTTAATTGTGGCAATAAAGTGTTCTGTATCTTTATTGAGCTTTTTTCTAGATGATCTGTCCAGTATTGAGAGTGGAGTGCTGAAGTCTCCTATGATTACCGTGGAGTAATCTAACTCTTTTTTGAGTGTAGTCAGTGGTTCTTCAACGTATTTAGGTGCTCTGATACTAGGTGCATAAATATGTAATACAGTTAAGTCTTGCTTATGTACTGAACCTTTCAGAAATAGTGTCAATCTTTGTCCACGATGGTGGATTTTACATTAAAATTGATTTTGTCTGAGATTAGAATTGCCACACTTGCTCTTCTTTGTTCCTTGTTAGCTTGATATATATTCTTCCATCCTTTAATTTTCAGTTTGTCCCTATCTTTAAGTCTCCAGTGAGTTTCTTATAGACAATATATGGATGGGTCGTGTCTTTTGAGCCAAGATAACACTCGATGTCTCTTTACTGGAGCATTTAGTCCATTCACATTCAACCTAATTATTGATAGGTATGTATTCAGTACTGCCATTGTGATACGTTTATTTTTGTGTTGATGTTTTCTCTGTTGTTCTTATTAGTCTGTTCTGGGACATTCTTTTTTGTGAGTTGACTTTTCATGTTTTTCAGAGCTGGTTTTGTAGTTGTTGAGACTCCTGTGTTTCATTTCATGCTGTGGTACGTTACATCTTTGTTATGCTTCATGGCTGTCCCTATGATCCCCCTTAATAAACTATATATAAACTCCATTTTAATTACTACCAGTCTTGTTGACTTCCTCTCCATCTGGAAGGACTGTAACGACTGTAGTACATCCCTCTTTTTAATATGATGGCATCAAAGTTTTCATGATAGTCACTGGATTGTTTCTTTCAGTATTAAAGGCCTTGATTGAGTTTGGAGCTTTCCCTAACTGAATAGAATTCTGGATGATGTGTCATTCTAAAATATAAAGTTAGTGGTTTTGTTCTTCTAACCCAAAGCCAAGAACTTCTTTCAGTATTTCTTGTAGTTTTGGTTTGGTTTTCACAAAGTCTCTAAGTTTGTGTTTGTCTGGGAATGTCTTAATTTCATTTTCATATTTGAAAGACAGTTTTGCAGGATACATAATTCTTGGTTAGAACTTCTTCTCCTTCTAGGGTTTGAATGTGTCATGCCACTGTCTCCATGCCAGCATGGTTTCTGCTGAGAAATCTGACAAAAACCTATAGGGTTTCCCTCTGAATGTTTGCTTTGCTTTGAGTCTTGCTGCCTTTCAGATTTGCTGCTTATGTTTCATTTTGTTAAGCTTGATTATAATATGTCTTGGAGTCTTTCTTTTGAGATCTATATTGGGTGGCATATGATATGCATCTGAGATGTCCATATTCTCTTCCTTCATGATTTCTGGGAAGTTTTCTGTCAGCAGCTCAGCAATAATACTCTCTGTGTTCTCAGGTGTCACATCCTCTTCAGGGACTCCAATTAATCAAAGGTTGTTCCTCCTAATAGAATCCCACATGCTTCTTAATGCTTCTTCATTTTTCTTGTCTCTTTTATTCTGATTTCTGTCCATAGACACTGATGTCAGTAGCTCTGTCTTTCAAGTCAGAAATTCTTTTTTCCATGTGTTGCATTCTGTTTTCTTGGCTGTGAGTGGAAGTTTCTATGTCTTTGATTTTGTTCTTGATCGGTTGGATTTCAGAGTACTGGTGTTCCATCAGATCAAAGAGCTTGCTTACTTTTTCCTTTTGTTCTGCTGCATTTTGTATAAGGTCTAGAAGGGCCTTGTATATAGTTCTTTTGTATTTACCTTATGATGATTTCAGAAAAATTTCTTCATCTGGAAAACTCCTTGGTTGTTTTGTTTGGGAGCCTTCTGAAGCCGTGGGTGATTTCTTGTATGCCACAAGCTTCAGCTGCTTTGTGGGTTTCGTGTGAGTAAGTAAAGTTTGAGAGAGATACTGTGAGGATGGACTGCAGATGTTTCTCTAGGCTATCTTAAAATGTAAAACAAAAGGTATCTGACCACTTCCCAAATCAGTCAGTTTTTCAGATGTAGCGGTCTCTCTTCCCAGCTGGCAAAGTAAGCACCTCTATATCCAACCCCAGATGATTGAAACTAGTTCAAAATACAGCAAAGCTACTGCCCTGTTAGCCTCTGCTGACAGGGCCCAGCCTTAGGCGACACTGTGTAAACTACTGCTTTTTGGGTAGAAAAACACTCTCCTATGGGCAGGCTCTGGCTCCCAAGCTAAGAAATAGGTCCAGCTGCAGCCACTGTACCAAAGATGGCACTCTCCACACAGTTGGCATATAGAGGAGCTAAAGGTGCTGAGAGGTAGTGAGTCCTCTGCCTCTGTTGCTGGGCCCCCACCATAGGTGACACTGTGTAAACTACTGCTTTTCTGTCAGAGAAGCGCTGTCCTGTTTGAAGGTGGTGGCTCCCAGGCTAAGAATTAGGTCCCGCTAAAATCTCCATACCCAACATGACATCCTGCACACAGGCCCTGTGTTTCTGTACAAACCATGCTGTGGCAGAGATAAGAAGACAGGCCCGAAGTGGCTAGATGAACAGAGTCCTAAGTCTCGCTCTTAAAATATAGCAATTTTGCCTGCGTATCCCACCAGTAATGCATCTGAGTCTAGCCGCTAGGCAAGACTGAGCTCCGCCCACCAACCAAGACAGAGAAAAAACAATTCAAAATGCTGCATTTACCTTCCATCCGTGAGAGCTGGAGCTAGCCAGGAGTGAGAGTCAGTGAAAGAGAGGAGGTTTTTTTGTTCAGTGGTATGAAATCTAAATTAACAGCCCTGTGCTGTGCCTTGGGGGCTGACCCGGTGACCAGGAGTCTCCGTTTGATTATCATCAGGTCTTGGTTTCCATAGGGATATAAGGAGATGTGTGCTTAGTCCGTCATCTTGACTCCACCTCCAATTTATTAATTGTTTGCTAATACTTTATATATTTCATTATGGAAATATTTAAAAATTCACAAAAATGCAAGAGAACAGCACAATGGCCCCACACATATCCAGCATTCTTCTCCAAGAATATCAACATTTGGCTATTTGTTCCATCACCCACTCTCCCTTTATTTTCTGCTGAATTTTAAAGCAATTCTGAGACAGCATTTATATAAACAGTAAATATCTCCTTCTGCATGTTTCATGGATGAGGACATTTTTTAAGTAACAAAAATACTACTATTAATAACCAATAAAATTAGTAACAAGAGCTTAATGTCATCTAATACCCAGTTCATCTTATAATTTTCCCTAAAATTACTAGAGAGATCTTTTGTTTCCAAATCATTGTTTTTATTTTGTTTGTTTTTTCTGTAAATCAAGGCACAATGAGCATCCACATGTTGCATTTATTTGCATTGTCTTAGACCTCTTACAGTTATTTTTCCATTTTTCCTCCCATACCATTTACTAGTGGAGAAAATGAAGTCATTTGTCCTATACAACTTCTCATATTCCAAATTACTTGATTGTTTCCTTGTAAGTATTTAATATCATATGGATTAGCTGGGCCATGAGTCACTCTACTGAATTAAGTTTTGAAGTTTGTAGGCTATCTGCGTTTCAAGTGACCACTAGAAAATGAACACATATGGTATTGTTAACCAATATTAGCTGCAAAGTCTTAATGAGTAAAATAGTGACTGCCTGATAACAGAAAAAGAAAAAAGAAATATTCTGTGTTTCACAGTGAAAATGACTCTGGTGCTCACTTTATTTTCAACAAAGTTTGTCAGTGTAATTCTAATGGGACCAATGACAGGGAATTAAACATGATAGGCTTTGAAGTATGGGTGAAAAAGTTCATATGTAGTCTATTTATAACTGAAGCAAAGGCAGGTGCTCCCTTGATCTTTGAAAAAGACCCTAATGTCCACAGTGTCCCCAATCAGGAGCCTACATGTGCCCAAATATGTCCAGGGCCACTCTGAGTAGCAGCCACTGCTCTTATTGTCCTTCACAGGTGTCCTTTGCACAAAGCTGTACAGTCCTTCAATTAAAATGATCCTCTTGGTTTTGTTTCAGAAACAAGATGTCGTTTCCAGGGTCAGCTCTTTCCTGGGTGCTCTCCTTCAGCTGGGCAAAAAGCAAATCTGGTGTTCATAAATCACGACTTAAATGTCAGGGATTTAAATTTTTGCTATCCATATTATTAGAAAAGATGTATTGTGACTATGACTGATTTGACATAAAACAAAAGCCTAGAAACTAGATTGTAGCAAACAGAAGCTAGAAAACTTACCTAGGAAATTCAACTATAAAAACACCCAGGAGAATCCACCACCAAGAATTAAGCTGGGTAAAGGAAATATATTAAATTAAATTAAATAATAATTTTAAAAAGTGTCAAGAAAAATTAAAAGAGTGGTGATATGTTCTGACTGAATACAGGTAAGAGGAATCACATAATAACCTCCTACCAGGGAGTCTTACCAGTGCTAATGCTCCTGTTGGATAAGGACGTCATCTGGTAATTAAACTGAGTTTTTCTTTCAAGAGTTATTTATCAGATACAATCATCACACCCAGGTGGATTCTTAGATAAACTCAGGGAGCTAATGTGGCCATTCTAAGCAAGTTGTACTCTGTTTTTTTTGACTCTTATCACAGCTGTGTTCTGACAATGAATAAATGGAACACTGCTGCCAATATGCCTCCTCCAGTATAACCTGAGTATACTTTGTGGCTGACGCCAACACAGACTCCATGGGCTTCAGGATCCACTGTATAAAGGCTGAAAACTTTGACAGGCATGGGACAAACAGGCTGGTTCTTTCTCCTTCTAGGTTTCTAATCAAAATTACTTGGGGGAAAAATTACCATTGAGTTGATTCCAACTCAGCAATATGGTCAATGTAGAACTGTCCCCTAAGTGTTTCCAAGAAGTGGCTGGTGGATTTGAAATGCCAACATTTTGGTTAGCAGGTGTACTTCTTTACTGAGCTATCAGAGCTTCAGTTTACCGATAAGATAGCCATAGATTTAGTATCTGTTACCTTTTGCCAATTTACCAAAAAAATTAAAAAAGGAATTATTTAGAGCTTAACCGAGAACCAAGCAGCAGAATGGAAATGGAGATAACCAATGGACACTAGCTAACCTAGAAATGCAATAATATCAACATTAAATCACATGAGTTCTTCATCTTACTGGTAACACTAGAATATGTTCTGGAAAAACTGATTATAGATAAAAATCCTTTGTGGCTAGAACTTTTATTTTTGGCTAATTATATTTAAAAACATTAATTTAGAGACTTTCCCTAAAGTGTCTCTGGTTAATATAGTTTTTATTTCTTCAGAACTCTGCCTTTTGGAATCATACCTGGCTTAGATAAAGACTTTGATATCATGCTGATGTTGTGTGTGTGTGTGTCTGCGTCTGTTTTCCCCTTTGAAGTAAGATTAAGAGGAACAGAAAAATCACCCTGAAGGATATGAACAGGCTGTGAAGTCACAGGAATCCATTTACTGGGATAATGGTGAGTAAATCTATGAGATCTCTGGACCTTAACACACAGGAGGGTTCAAGAAACAGTAGCAAAGATGCGTCCATGTGAGAATTCTGGCTGTGTTAGTTGTAACATATTTAACATGTCCAAATTGTGATGTTGCCAATAAATCACTCATGTGCTCTTGAATAGTGTTGAGAGAACTACAGTCCTCACACTAGGAGGCATGGAAAAGCTAATTTTACAGTGCACAATTGGGCTAATCTATGACTAATATATGGCCTTATGCCTCTGAACCCACTATTTAAAGTGGCTCATAGTGGATATAGATAAGCATGAGAGAACAGGATGGAAAGAGGAGTCTAAGCTAAAGAGTCTGCATTTTTGACCTGGAAAGGAGAAGGCATGGGGACAGATTATTAGAAATTGTCCAACAGTGAGAGACTAGTTTATGGAAGAATTATGAAGCCATTTCTCTGTGAGTCTAGACTAAAAATGAGGACCAGAGTTGGAAGTTCCGGAAAAGTAGATTGTACTTTCAGTGTCGATGGGGTTTCTGACAGTTAAACAAAAGTACAGTAAGTTCTCAACTACAACTGCAGGGATGTCACACCAGAGAGGACTCAAATTTCTTTTGATGGCTTCAGTTAGACAACCCATAAAATCTCTTTTAACATAAAATCAGATGATTCTTATACATTCTTTCCTCAGTTTCTAAAGAGAGATGACTATAATAATAACTATATTAGATATTTACAATACCATATGCTTATTTCTATTTTTCTGTAAATTTGCTCATTTTCCTCACAACAACCCCCAGATGAAGAACCTAAGTTTAGGTCACTAGCCCAATGTTAGTAATGCTATGTTAAAACAATAACTTTTAAATTACCTTTAGTTTAACAAAAATGTGAAGGAATTAAAATGTAGAAGTACACAAAGCACTGATGGCTTCCCAAACTTAGAATGCAGCTGTGCTGGTTATGCAACCCAGTTGTTACATGAGCAAAACTGCAAAAGAAATGAGGGCCACCTATTTCTGAAAACCAGGAAAGTTACAGAACAACTATGTACCTATTGTGGAATGAAAAATCTGTAAGTCTACAGTAAATAGATGAATTTTGGTAATTCACATAGTTAGTCACTTTCCAAGACTGCAGGTTATATAATCTTTTTCCTCTCACATAAATTCTTACATTTTTTATAAATATACATCTCAGAAGAGTATGTTGGCTAGCTAGCCAGATCTGTAGTTAGAACACAAATTTAAAGAAAATTAAAGTACAACATGTTAGTTCTGAGGAAATAAGACCACAGTTCTTCTAAATTTGAAAGAATTTCTTGCCTCAGCTGAATTTTGGCTTGGATTTTGGAATGTCAAATGCAGATAGTAAATCAACAACCACATCATCCATTCATTCAACAAGTAGTATCATCTGCCTGTTGTAGACTACCGTAGTTCTAGGTGTCAGAAAGAACAAAAGATATATTTTCCCTCCCAAAAGGGTTTGTAGTCTAGTAAAGAGACAAAGAAACATAACACTTTAATGGAGTGTAGTAAGCATAATGATGTGGGCGTATATTCAAGCATATTAGTCTATGCCAGTAGGCACCCTGGAGAAAGTAAAATCTAGGAGAAAACCTAAGGATGAATAAGTACAAGCCTACTGACAGAGGTCAGGGTGAAAAAGAGGTTTATCAGGCAGAAAAATTAGAATATGCCCAGACACAAGCATCACCCTAAGCATAAAATACTGCAAAAGTGCATGGAGATATCAGGTTGCATGTCATTCCCTCAATGACATGCTGTTGATCTGCACTGCAGGTTTTATTTAGTGCTCAAGAGATGTTATACAGCTGAAAGCATGCTTGTTAAATAAACACATTTAATTATTATCATTACACATTCTAATACAGCCAGTCTAATTTTCATTAATGTCAGTGCACATTTTACACCACTTAAGCTACCCTCTACCACCATGGATGTGTTAGTTGTGAGGAAGAAACTACACAGAAAGAAAACAGTTTTTCAGAATTTTGCAATGATGATTTTTTTATGATCTATCCTTTCCCTTTCATTTTTTTCCACAGAAACTGTGATACAAGCCCCAAACTGGCCATCACTAACATGTCATTTAGCTGATTATCACAGATGCAGAACATGACTAGATATATGTCCTGACGGTTAACTTAGATCTTTCTCAAAGGCTCCATTTGATTCGCCTTGCTGTTAACAGTTTTGAGTTTAGTCACAGATGTCCTCTTTTGCCCTGCTGTGACTTTAGATGTAAAGATCTGTGGTGCTGTACACAGGCCAAAAGTTATTTGCTTTGCCTGAATATTGGAACGCAAGCTAACAACAGCTTTTACGGTAGAATTTAGCTGAACACAAGTGCAATAAAAGAAGAAAGAGAAAGTCAAAATCTCAACAACTCTTAAAATATCTGACTGGAATTTTTCTAGGAGCTTCTCAACTTTGCCACCTCTAGGATAGTTGAAGATGGAACTACCACAAGACCCCACAATCCTAATCCTAGGTATAAACTCAGAAGAAACTTGCACATCAGTGTTCATTGCTTCACTTTTCATGATAGTGAAAATGTAGAAACAACCAAAAATATCCACTAATGGATAAACTGTTAAACGAAACGTGGGATACTCATTCAAAAGAATGCCACTCACCTGTAATGGGAAATAAACCCTTGATACACACAACACGGATGAATCTTGAAAAAATCATGCTGTGTGAAAGTCAATTGAAAAATGACAAATACTGTATGATCTCACTTATATAAGATACTCTAATGTGTAGAAACCAAAGTTTATTTAGTGGCTCCAGGTTGGCAGAAAAGAGGAAAAGGGGAGACTTTTGCATGGGGGTATCAAGTTTATCCAAATGGTTTGGCAAAGTGGAAACTGTTGCTCAACTGAAGAACAGAATCAGTGTTACTGAATACAGAAATTGTTGATACAGCATATGTATATTTGCCATAATAAAATTAAAAACACTAAAAATAAAGGAAAAATATTCATAAAATAACTACTTCTGCTTCCACCAAGAGGAAGTAACTGCGGTTTTCCCTACTGTTCTGTGAAGATTCTCCTATGTGTTGTAAATCCTACCTCTATGATGTTAATGAGGCTGTTATGTTAATAAGGCAGGATTCAATCCACAAGATTAAGTTGTTTTAAGTCAATCTCTTTTAAAACATCAAAGAGGTAAGTGGGCAGAGGAGGACCTCATAACACCAAGAAACTAGAGCCAGGAGAACAGCATGTCCTTTGGATCTTCTAGCAGGGAAAACTGATGACAAAACGGACATTATCCCAGATGTGACAGAAAGCAAAGTCTTCCTCTGGACCAGGCTCCCTGAATTCATATTTCCAGCATCCTATACCCTGAAATAATATTTTTAGAAGCCATTCAGTGTGGTATTTCTGCTATAGCAACACTAGATAACTAAGATGCAGCTTTTCCCCAGTCATATTTTAAATGCCTTCCATCCAGAGGGGCTCCTTTTCTGGCATGGTATCAGACTTGTTCTACTGCTATTCATAAGATTTTCATTGGCCATTTTTTTCAGAAATATTTTACCAATTTCTCTTTCCTAGTCTGTGTTGGTATGACAGCTCCACTGAACCTGCTTACCATGAGTGACTTTGCTGGCATTTGAAACACAGGTGGTATGGCTTGCATCATCGCAGCCACCTGTAAGTCACCACAATACGACAAGCTGACAGATGGGTGGTGTTTCTTGTTCAAAATTCAGTATCAAGAGAGTCAGTTTGAAAAACAAAATTCCTTTTAAAGAATCTAATAAATACTTTCTCACCTCTCCTTAGCTTCAGTGATTGCCAGCATTTCGTGGTGTCCACAGATTGCAGTCTAACCTCATCCTCCATTTTTATGTGACCCCCCCTTCCCTCCATGCGTCTCTACCTTTACATGGCTCTTAGGACATCAGTCATAAGATTTAAGATCTATCATAATACAGAACAACTTCATCTTAACTAATCACATGTTCACAGATGCTGTTTCAAATAAGGGCACATTCTGATGTTCCAAATGGATAGAAGCTTTGAGAAGAAAGTGGTTCTGTTCAAGCAGTTTGGATGAGCATCACCACAGAACATGATGTCTCTGGATAAGACTGATAAAAACACTTAGTTAAAATTGAAAAAAGAATCTTGAAGCCATAGCAAGAGAGACAGAGATCTGGGCACAAAGACATAACCAGAAAAGAACCTAAAAGACAAGGTTATATTTTAATATCAAGATGATCTTTTTCCTCCTTCGACAAGCTAAGCACTGTTTATATCCCTGCCCTTTTTTGAGTTGTTATTGTTTAAAAAGAGTAATCATTAGGAAAAAATCCATAAGATCGATCTCATAGTGGATGTACTCAAGAGGGAGGAGGCTGGAAAAACTGAATAGGAGTTAGGAGGAGGCAAGAGTCACATGTATAGTAGATAATGATGTCTTAAATAGTGCGATGCAGGTGTGAAGACAAATGAAGAAGTCATTGTCAAATAAGCAGACAAATTCAGTGCTTGCTCATTTAACTCTTATCTATGTACTCATTTTAATATTCTATAACCAGTAATACTTCAAACATACACTTCTTAACAGCAAAAAATACCAATTTTAAACAATGAAAGTCTATAAATTTAAAAATCTGTAGACATCTCTTCAGGATGTTTCACGCAGAATTTATTCTTAGGAGGGGACTATACATATATATGTATTTAGGTAATACATATACATGTAAACTAAACCCGTTACTGCAGAATTGATGTGACTCATAGTGACTTCATGTTTTCAATGGATGATTTTTTGAAAGTACAACAGTCCCTTCTTAAAAGTCAACCTTGTATAGATTCAAATTATCAGTATTTCAATTAGCAGAGACGGCACTAACTGTTTGCACCATCCTGGGACTCCACACATACATATAAATGAGTGTGACTGTGTGCTATAAATAAAATTTATAATAAATTATATGCATAATTTATATTAAATGAAGATACAACTAATGTCCTACTGGGGGTCCTTAATTTGTGGTTACACTATTGTGTGAACAATCTTGATCCTTATGAGTCTCACTCTTGCAATAGCATGTGCTTGTGATGTAGTAGTTTCAGGGCACAAGAACATAAGCACTGCTTTCTCCTCCTAATTGATCTCAAACCTATAATGTTTATCTCATTAGGATCTTGTTTTACCCAAATGAGCTAACCTGCCTGGACAAGAGGATTACAATTAGAACAGAAAAAACATTAAGTTACTTTGCACATAAACATCCCAAGTGGTCCAAGAGAACCTAGAATTTAAATAGTAAAGATTTTTCAGAACAAAAGGTATAAAACAAATACAGAATCAATATCCTCTGCATATGACTAAAGACATTAGAAAAGTCTTATAAATAGGACAAAATTGTTATTGATAAGACACACATTCAGTGAAAATTACTAAAAACTGTGCAGAAAAAATATAATACAGCTTATATCACCAACAGAATGTATGCTTATCAAAAAATAGTGTAAAAGCCATCAAAGAAAATCTTTACAAATAAACATTTGAAATTTTTTCACTATGGAACAATTTTAGATAATTTATGTTCTTCTGAAACTCATCTGTATTCTATTCTAAATATACAGCAGATCAAAAAGTTGAGAAAATCTAGGCCAAGACCTAAATATAGCAATCCAAAGGAGATGTTGGCTGGATGCATGCTCACTTATGTAACTACTAGTCTGGCATTTATCTGGTAAAAAATAGTTATTTCTTCATTGTAGCCAGTGGATGACCAATGTTCTCAAGCATATCAACAATCATGAAGATGGCACAGGATCAGGCAATTTGTCATCCCACATATACGGTTATATGTAAGGTTACCCTGAGTCAGAGCCAACTCCACAGCAACCTGCAATAACAGGTATTCTTTTCCTAATGTTAAATTATTATTTTTTAATTGAAACACATTTATTTGAAGAAAGAAAAAACTGCCCAAAGAAAACAGCGTGTTTTAAGTGAAAGTATGGAATTTGTTGTACAAAAACTTAACATACTTTACCATGTAATACTTGCTGCTCTCGCTGCACTGAGACAGTACAGTCCTTATTTCCATACTTTATTTTTTGTGTCTATTTAACCAGCTCTTGTCCCTCTCTGCCCACTTACCCTGGTTTATCTACTTAACCTAAGCAGCACTCTGTTTGCTAGTGTCATTTTATGACTTACAGTCCAGTCCAGTCTTTGTCTGAAGAGCTGACTTTGGGAATGGTTTAAGTTCTGGCCTAAAAGAGGACAGAAGACACGTCTTCCAGGGAACCTGTAGTGTGTCAGACCATCATGTTGGGTCTTGTTAATAGAGTTTGAATGCTGCATCCCATTTTTCTCCTATTACGACAGGGACTCTTTGCACAATAAATATTCTCAAAATGGTATGATGTTCTTACTTTTTTTGTTTCCCGAAGTAGTGAAGTTTTATAGAAATACAGCATTTTCCTTGACAGTGGACATCTTAAAGGTGGCATTTTCCTTGACAGCTGATATCTTAAATTGGTACTGAAGCCAAGCCAAGAGCCGTCGAGTCGGATCCGACTCATGGTGGTGCTTCAAAAACACGATCACAACTCTCTTTGACTTCAATAGTTGTCTTGGACACTTCTTTTCCCCTATAGCCTCCACAAATGTCTTCATTAATAGTTTTCTTTGATTCACTGTGCAAATATGTTTCTTAGTATCATAGCAAAAAGAAGATATATGTCTTAAACAGTTAGACTTTTTGCCATACATAATTCGAGAAGCACAAATAAAACATTTGGGGCTTATTAATAATCTGATAGACATAGCTGAATGCATGTCAAAGTCTGTGAATGAAAAACAAATCTAGCAGAATTTGGGATAAATTAAATGTTTAAATCAGGATTAAAAATAGTTATAAAATAACTTGTCAAGGACTACTGAAATTAACTACAGGGTTTTTGTTTTGTTTTGTTTTGTTTTTATTCCCTAAGTGCTACAAAGGGCTAAACTGTCAACTACAAGTAGAACAGTTGCTGATTTGAATCCCCCTAAATGCATGTTGAAAGACAGGTCTGGAGATCTACTTCTGAAAGATCACAGCACTGAAAATCTATGTAGCAGTCCTACTCTGTACATATATGGTCAGTCTGAGTTATAAATGACTCAAAGGCAGCTAGCAATAGTAATGATAACATCCTTTTTAAATGTGAAACAGTATTCTACTTTGTACCACAGAAGGCCCTGACTTAACATATTTTTATATCCAAAATTACTCATTAAAAAAGTATCTTTTCTTGATTTTCCACACCTTTCAGTTTGTCTACTATAAAGAAATATTAACAAGAAGAAATATACAAAAATATTTCAATAGAAACAAATGGTACTACCAAAGGAACTTAGTGATGTATTGACAGAAAACATGTATCTTAGGCTAGTTTCTCTAGAGAATCAAAACCAGTAAAGCGTATAAATATATATGTGGAGAGATTTATATCCTAGGAAAAGCTCATGTAATTGTAGAAACTGAAACATCCCAAGTCCTCAACCAGAGAAGAGGCCTTTCCCAATTAATGTAGCCACAGAAGCTAGAGAACCCAAGGTCAGCAGGTCAGAGAACAGATTCCTGCTCACAGAGTTTAAATGTCAATGAATCCCAAGATGGCAGGAAAGACCATAAGATTTTTCCTGATATGTATAGCTGCAGGGCTGGGAAACACCAGGTCAACAGATCAGGAAATAGGAACCTTACACATAGGCTGTGAAGATCAAAGAATTAAAAAATGAGCAAGTAAAGTTGTAGCTCAATTCCCAAGAAATGGAGGTCAGAAGACAAAACACAAGCAGGTGTTAGATCTACAACAAGCCAAAAATCTTGGCAAGATGAGGAGGAAGGAATTAAATGGCAGAAAGCAGAAGTACAAAGCCTGAGGGGGCAAGTAAGCTGCCACAACCCTGACCCTCCAGTACCACTCGGTACATGCCGCTCTACTTAGCACATTCCTTCATGGGGGTAATAACATGTCAAATTTCAACAGGGAAGTGATCACAACATTATACAACTGCCTAAACACTGAGAATCATGGACCAATCAAGTTGAGACAATCTAAAACATCATACCATGGTGGACGGTAATGGAGTATGACTGAAAAGAGCCAACTCTTTTCATTTATTTAAAAACAAGCTTTCCTAAAACAAATTTAGTATGCATGCTTTATAAGTTTTCTACATTAAGTGAGTGGCAGAACACTGGTTAAGAATTCAGTTGCTAACCAAAAGGTCAACAATTAGGATCCACCAGCTGCTTCTTGGAAACCTTATGGGGGAAGTTCTACTCTGTCCTATAGGGTCTCTATGAGTCAAAATCAACTCAATGGCAATGGATTTTTGTTTAAATGTCATATTGGTTTGAAGTTACATACATATTGTGGATTTATCTGACTAATTTTCAAAATTTATTGTCATTCAGAATCACATGGTTTGGTAGAATAATGATTGTTGGAATATACATTCAGAGTCTGATTCAGTATCTCTAGGTAAGGCCCAAATATGAATTACTAGTAAGTTCACAGGTAATGCTTATGTAGTTGGCTTTGGAACCATACATTAATGACTATGGTAAAAATTGTTCATGGTACCTGATACTATAATATCTTTCTTTCTTTCTTTTTTTTATTGTGATTGAGTAAAAGTATACAATCCAATTTAAATTTGCATGCCTGCCTATCTTCAGCTCCTTCTTCTCTCCTTACACAATGACAGCACACTCCTCCTTTTTGTTCTATGCACATCCTATTAACAATCTCCTGTCCCCTCTTCTTCACTCTCTCCACTCCCATCTAGTAAGAGGCCAGTAGGATGACATCCTATAGATGCATAGAACCATAAAGAGCACATATGATGTGGTCACTCTGTGTCCCCAAGTTCAATTAATACCTTTCTTTTTACCACTGAATAAACTATACACGAGGCTCACAGAATGATAGAAGAGAGTTCTTTAACACAGAATCAGTTTCGAATCTAAATCCATTTGCTTGTTATATACATAAACATGTCCTCAGGGCTTAATAAAATTCAAGACAACCTAGTTGAACTGAGGTCTTATGCTGGGTATCTATGAGGTCTGTACATCTACACTCACATATGTGGCTGCTAACTCTGATTCAGGACAGGATAGTAATTTCAACACTTTCACTGGATCTATAGTTCATATGTATCAGAAATAAAATCTAGCAGACTTTTTCTACTATTTTGGAGACCTGACAAAAATTTGTTACCATTATTGCCATTTGTTATTTTTCATTTGGGGGAAATTGAAGTACAAACCATCCTAGGTATAAATTAAATACTGTGTGTCTTTGCTCTGAGACAACACAAATATTTGGAAGATTGGAACAATGGTGAATAGGATAAGGGAATGCCAATATAGCTAACTTCTATGGTAAAAATATGAGGTATAACAATTAACAGCACTTGGCTTGGCATAACAATTAAGTGTTAACTGTTCTAAGCTCTATATACCTCATTGCTGAATATCACTATGTTCACCCTCAAAGTACTATCCTTGGGAAGCTGTGTACCAATGCCAGCATCTAGTCCACTTTTCAAAGAATTTTGAATTCTTTCTGGAATAGCCATTGTGTGGTGGCAAGGTGGCAAGTTTACAAACTTAATTGTCTGTGAAGGTGTTTTTAAACAGCAAACAAAAAACTGTATTGGAACACCCTATCTACTCACTTGATCTAGCCCCTAATGAAATTGTTCTTTACCTGATGATAAAGGAAATATTGAAACTAAGACATTTTTATGACATTCAGGACATCAAGGGTAATAGGATGACAGGTTTCCAGTAAGAGTTCCAAAATTGCTTCAAAGGTGGACTAGACACTTATACAGGTGCATATCTTCTTAAGGGGAGTACTTCTAAGGTGACCATATTGATATTCAACAATAAGGAATGCAGCACTTGTTCTACAATGAGTTGACAAACTTAATTGGCAGTCCTTGTATTTATAAAATCTTCTCAAGAACTCTGCTAAAATTCCACAGATCAAATTACATTACCAGAAACATACATCCTCATGCTTGAAAAAGTTTTTGTTTTTGAGGCAGAGTCAAGATGGTGGACTAAACAAATGTCTCCCTAAATCCTTCTTGAAACCAAGACCTGAATTGATAATTAAATGGAGCCTTCTGCACACCTAGTGAGCCCTAGGACATGGCATAGGGCTTTAATTTGGACTTCATACCACTAAACAGGAAACCTCCTCTCTTTTGGCATCCCCTGCACTTGGTGAGTGCTGGCTTTCATGGACTGAAAGCAACTCGTGGTTTTAATTTTTTTTTTTTCTGCCTTAGCAGGGAGGGGGAACTGGGACTTGACTAGCAGCTAATCTCAGACATACAGCTAGTGGGACTGGCAGGTGAAACTGCCACAGTTTGAGAGCCAGACTTTGGATTCTGTGGATCTTGGAATCTTTGGCCTCTCCTTCTACATCCGCCACTGAGTAGCCTGCACCAAGGCAAGTGGGGAGCTTATGTGGGACACCATTTTGTTCGACTGGAAGGTGGAAATACCCATATGGAGGCCTCAGCTGGACCTAATTCCTAGGCTGGGAGGCAGCGCCTGCCTGGAGAAGAGCATTTTCCAACAGGAAAGCACTATTCTATACAGTGTCACTTATGACTGGGGCCTGACAGCAGAGACCAGCAGGATAGTAGCCTTTCTGTATTTTGAACTAGTTTATGACATCTGGGGTTGGATGTAGAGGTGCTTACTTTGCCAGCTGGGAAGAAGGATCTGTACACCCAAAAACCTGACTGATTTTAGAAGTTGTCAGATACTTTATACCTTTCATTGTAAGAAGGCTTAGAGAAAAAACTGTGGTCCATCCTCACAGCATCTCCCCCATGACTTACATGATGCCCACAAAGCAACAAACTGGATAAAAGCATAACAAACAAAGCATAATGAGACAACTGAGAATACAGCGAGTATTGTGGCTGAGCTGCTGACAGAAAATTTCCCAGAAATTATGAAAGAAGATAATATGGAAATCCAATAAGCACATCGAATGCTACTCTGCATACATTTCAAAAGAAAGGCCCCAAGACATATTATAATTAGCCAGCCAATGTTATAATCAAGCTTAACAAAATGAAACATAAGCAGAAATTCTTAAAGGCAGCAAGACTCAAAGAAAGCTAACATTCAAAGGGAAACCCTGTAGGCTTTCATCAGATTTCTCAGCAGAAACAAAGCTGGCATGGAGACAGTGGCATGACACATTCAAATCCATGAAGAAGAACTTCCAACCAAGAATTATAGATTCTGCAAAACTATCTTTCAAATATGAAAATGAAACTAAGACATTCACAATAAACATAAACTCAGAGACTTTGTAAAAACCAAGCCAAATCTACAAGAAATACTGGAAGAACTTCTTGGCTTAGAAGGATGAAACTACTAACTTTACATTTAGAACCAAATTTCAAGACACATCGCCCAGAAACCTACTCAGTTAGGGAAGGCTCCAAACTCGATCAAATCTGTAACAGTGAAAGAAATGATTCAGTGATCATATCATGAAAACTATGAGGTCATCATATTGAACAGAGGGTTGTACTACAGCCATCATAGTCCTTCCAGATGAACAGGAAGTTAATAAGACTGGTAGTAATTAAAATTGGGCTTATACATTGTTTATTAAGGGGGATCTTAGGGACAGCCATAAAGCACAATGAAGATGCAGCATATCAAATCAAGAAGGTAATACAGGAGTCTCGACAACCATAAAACCAACCCTGAAAAAGGTGAAAAAACAACTCACAAACTCCCAGAACAGATGAATAAGACCAAGAAAGAAAACATCAAAACAAAAATAAACATATCATAATGACACCACTAAATATATACCTATCAATAATTGCATTGAACATGAATGGACTAAACACTTCAGTAAAGAGACACCTTGGTTCAAAAGACATGACCCATCCACATGTTGCCTACAAGGAATTCACCTTAGACTTAAAGATAGGAAGAAACTAAAAATTAAAGGATGGAAGAATATATATCAAGCTAACAATGCACAGAGAAGAGCAGGTGTGGCAATTCTATTCTCAGATAAAATAGATTTTGATGTAAAATCCACCATAGTGGACAAGGATAGACACTATTTATTGCTGAAAGTTTTGATACACAAGCAAGACTTAACAATATTAAATATTTATGCACCTAACATTAGAGCACATAAATATCAAAGAAACACTGACTACACTCAAAAATGACACAGATCATTCCACAATAATAGTGGGAGACTTCAACACTCCACTCTCAATATTGGACAGATCATCTAGAAAAAAACTCTGTGAAGACACAGAAGACCTTATTGCCACAATTAACCAACTAGAACTCATCAACACATACAGAACTTTCTATCCATCAGTGGATGACTAAATCTTCTTCTCTAGTGCACATGGAACATTCTCCAGAATAGACCATGGGTTAGGACATAAAGCAATGCTCAACAAAATCCGTATCGTTGAATTAATGCAAAGCATCTTCTCAGACCATAAAGCTATAAATGTCAAAATCAATAGCAGAAGAAACATAGATAGAAAGTGGAACTCACGGAAACTGAATAACATCTTGCTCAAAAAGCCATGGGTTATAGAAGAAATCAAGGATGAAATAAAGAAATTTACAGATCCCAATGAGAAAGAAAACACTTCCTACCAGAACCTATTGGATACAGCCAAAGCAGTGCTCAGAGGTCAGTTCATCTCCATAAATGCACACATCTGGAAGGAAGAACAATATGAAAATGTCTATTTTACCCAAAGCAATCTACTTACACAATGCAATTCCAATATAAATTCCAGGGACCTTTTTAAATGAGATGGAGAAATAAATCACCACTTTTGTTTGGAAAGGGAAGAAGCCCAGGAAAACGGAAACACTTCTGAAGAAGAATACACTGGGAGCCCTGTCTCTGCTCAACTTTAGAACCTATTACGCTGCCACAGTAGTCAAAACAGCCTGATACTGGTACAAAAAGAGATAGATCAATGGAACAGAATTGATACATCGGAGTTGACACCATCTTCTTATGAACAGTTGATGTTCGATGAAGGCCCTAAGACATTAAATGGGAAAAAACAATCTCTTCAACAAATGGTGCTGGCAAAACTGGATATCCATCTGCAGTATGTTGAAACAAGTTCCATATCTTACACCTTAAACAGAAACCAACTCAAAGTGGATAAAAGACCTAAATATCAAAACTAAAATGATAAAGCCCATCCTAAAAAAGTAGGAATCAATAATGGAAGCTTTAATACACAATGTAGACAGACTTCAAAATCTGTCAAACCACAAACAACAGAAGAGAAAATAGATAAATGGGAACTACTAAGAATCAAACACTTTTGCTCATCCAAAGACTTTATTAATGGAATTGAAAGGACACCTACAGAAAGAGAAAAAATATTTGGCAACTATATGTCATGCCGACGCCTGACCTCCATATTCTATAAGGTACTACAAGATATCAATAAGAAATAGATAAATCATACAACTAAGTGATGGGCAAAGAAGTTGGACAGACACTTCTCTAAAGAGGAGATCCAGGCAGCCAAAAAACACATGCAGACATGTTCACGATCATTAGCTACTAGAGAAATTCAAACCAAAACTACAAGATACCATCTCACCCAACATGGTTGGCCATGCTCCAAAAAATGCAAAACAACAAATGCTGAGGAGGCTGTGGAGAAATTAGAACTCTCCTACTCTACAGGGATTGCAAAATGGTGCAACCTCTTGGGAAAGCAATCTGGCAGTTCCTTAAAAAGCTGGGTATAGATATACCATTTGACCCAGTACTTCTACTGCTTGGAATACATCATACAGAATCAAGTGCATTCACACCAACTGATACTTGTACATGGATGTTTACTGAAGCCCAGTCCACAATATTAAAGAGATGGAATCAGCACAGATGCCCAACAACAGAGCAGCTGATAGGTAAACTATGGTAATGGAACACTATGCAATGATAAAGTAATGATTTTAGGAAAGATAACCTGGTTTCCATTGGAGGATATTATGTTGAGTGATAGTAGTCAGCCACAAAAGGACAAATGTTATATGAGACCCCTATGATAAGAACTTTAAAAGCAGACTGATGCTTAGAAGAAAAGACACTTGACAGGCTGCAAGCGTGGGGAGGGAGGGAAGGCAAAGAGGTGAGGGTTTAGCTTAGATAGTTGGTAGAAATTTGGTTGCTTGAAATATGCGACAGCATACATTAGAAAGAAGATCAGTATCTCCTGGACTTCAACACGAGTACGCCTCCCATCTTAATCCAATATTGAAAGGATAGAGTAACTGGGGCGAGGGCCAGGGACCACGCTCTCAGGGGAAATTGAGGCCAATCGGCAGAACTAGCATTTTCTAAGAGAACCTTCCACACCCCACATTCATGAGTGGTGTCTGAGGTCATAAAAGCTGCCAAGCTGCCATCTGAGGGTACAGCAAATGGTCCTAACTCAGCAGGAATGGATGATCACCAAGGTCCAAAATGACATGGGGGAAAGAGAACCCCGAAGACAACGAGACCCACGTGAGTGGGTGACTACATCAACTTGTGGCTGGAAGATCTGATGGTGCCCGTCCACCACCAGTGATAGCCGTGATGGAGCTCACAAAGTTGAGTCTCACTGGCCACACAAGAATAAAAAGTGTGAACCCTGAGATCTCCACTAAAAGACCACAATTGATGGTCCAGGGGCCTCAGAGTTACCCAGGGAGCATGTCCCTTGGCCCTGATGCTGCCCCTGTCCATAAATCATAATGGAGGTCAACTCTTCAGACAGGAATGGATTGGTCTTGGTGACACAGAGTGACCATATCATGTGTGCCCTTTATGGTTCTGTGCATCCATAGGATGTTGTCCTGCTGACCTCTCACTGAAGGCAGGGGAGTGGGTGAAGATGAGGGGATAGGCGATTGCTGGGAGGATAAGACATGTATGAAGTGGAGAGGAAGAGTGTGCTGTCACCGGGCAGGGAGAGTAGTGGGAGCTGCATATAGGTGACCATGCACATTTATCTTGGAATGTACATTTTCAATGAATCATAATAAAAAAAGAAATAAAGAAAAAAAGTTGTTTTTGTTTTTTTAAGAAACTATAAAACAGACTTTAACATTTACCCTCTGTACCTCTTACTGGATATCTAAGGAATTCTACTATGTTTAAAAGACTATCATCAAAAATAAAAAGGGCCGTGTTAAGGACTACTTGATTTTTTTAAAATTAATAAACCTGCAATTTCTCTTGAGAATATACAGACTTCTCCTCTCCTTTTATTTTCGTGTATTCTAATCCATAGCTTTGAATCTCCCAACTTCATGTCATGTAACTGTACTATATAGTTCTGTAGGACATGAAGGAGTTATAGAATGCTGGCTTACTCCAAGTCTAATTGTTAATATTATTGCCATCATTCTTAAGGCTGGTTGCTTGTCTCTCACACCTTAGGTCTATCCCTTTGTATGGGCTCCTGCCAGTGGATATAAAATATGTTCCATTCTCCTCAAACCTAAAAAAGACTTAACTATCCATTTTGGTTAATGTTGACACACCAGTAACTGCCCTATTTCTTAGACTAGTGTTTAAATGGATTATCTGGCATATATTTACAGTAAATATTAACCAATGAAGAGTTTTGTCACTGAAATCATTACTTATCTCTCACTTGGACAGCTCTGAAACATTCCTTTAAACAAAGTCCTCGAGCTCCCTCTTTATTCTTATCAACATACTCACTATATGAGAATAATTAATAGTGAGACAGTCCTCAGATCCCTTCGCTTTGTTTTTTGGCTTAACGGGAATGTGGATGTCATGTACTGTATCTAAACTCCACATATGCTCCTGAACATACTTCTTTCTAAAAGCAAAGTCAGTATAAACTCCTCAAAGGTGGGAAAAGACAAAAACAACAACAAAAAGAACCTCACATTTCCCAGCATGCTAGTAATAATTGAGTCCACTTAATTCAATTCAATTGCATCCCGTTTAGTGCTATACATATTGAAGACACTCATCAAATTGTAGGCCTCCTGAGAGGAGCTATGTCAGTGCAGGAACTGATCTGCTGCTTTCCTGATTTTAAAATGTGACCTTGTTTTCATTTTCCCTGGTTTCCTAGAACTTGGTAAAATTTATTTTTCAGTACCTCTTTGTATATAGCTTAAGTGATATTCCACAGGAATCATGGTCTTGCCTACTTGCCTTGATAAAATGTGTTCTAGCCCCTTCCCTATCATATCTCAAGGCAGAATTGGCTATTTTGCTTCCATCAAACTGCAAGCATTTTGCACAAATATTTAATATAGCACTTATCAAAATTACTGTCTCATTTAATCTGCATAAAAAATCATTGATTTGATAACCTACAGATGTTACTATCCCCATTACTGAATGCCAAAGAAGTCTTATTATCTTGCTCAAAGTGACACAACAAGAAGTAATGGATCTTGGTCCTCTTCTTTGCACAATGGTGCTTCTTCACATACATTGTAAACTTCTCCATAAGTGCTTGGCTCACTAGAATGAAGATTGTTATTATTATCAATAATGTTTTATTGTGCTTTAAGTTAAAGCTTACAATCCAAATCAATCTGCCATATGAAATACCCCCAAACACTACTATGCTACTCTAACTTTGCTCCCCACCTCCCATAACAGCACACTCTTCCTTTCCACCCTACACTTCCTGTAGTCATACAATGAGGATTCTTTAAAGATTCTTTAAAGTACAATTCTTTAAATTGTACTATATCTCTTCTTGTTACCCAGCACATATAAGGTGTCAGTCAGGTATTGGGTGCTTGATTAGCATGATCATCAATCATGGAGAGCCATCTAACACACTGTCAGAACTATAGGGTGGCCTCCCAGCCTTGTTGCTGTTCTCAAGTCCCTCTCATTAATTATGACATTCAGAAAAAAGAAAACAGTAATCAATTTTATTAAGTTCATTAAGGTTCACACCTAACAAGAATTTGAATAAGTGTGTTACTGATCATATGCATGATATTACTGCGAGAAATTTAAGAGAAGTATAACATTTGAGAAAGGATAAACTGGAGTCTGTATCAGTTTTGGTGTCTCTGAGGTAGTGCAGAAGGCTAAATGCTCAATGACTAACCTAAAGGTTGAAAGTTCAAGTCGGCCAGAAGCACCTAAGAAGAAAAGTCTGGCTAATTACTTCTTAAAAATAAGCCATTGAAACCATATAGAACACAGGTCTACTCTGAACACAGTGTATGGCTAGGAGTTGGAGCTAACTTCATGGCAATTGGTGATACTGTTTACATTAATAGGAATAGCAAAAAGAAGAAGAAATAAGAATTACGGGATTCAAGTAAAAGCAGCAGAAAATGATAAAATAATAAAAATGATACAGGAAGTAAATAAGAAGAACATTTTCAGGTTAGAAGATTTTAGATATAACTTGCAGTCCTTCCCCTGAAAATCAGCTCTGGAATCACAGAGATTTGTCAGCCAGCTTTTTCAAATAGAATCAACTATAATAAAAGCCAACTGAGAGACTTTGTGGGCATAAACAACACCTAAAGATGTCATTAAAATGCAGCCTCCTCTGCACCCACTGAATAGATTCTAACATTGTAGACTGAGTTAAGATATTTTCATTTTCATTGCTAAAATGCACTTTCAATTATATCAATCAGCAGATCTATATACCACATCTGCACTGTGGTGGCAGAGTGGTTAAGAGCTATGGTTGCTAACCAAAGGGCTGGCAGTTCAAATTCACCAGGCACTCCTTTGAAACCCTATAATGCAGTTCTGCTCTTTCTCATAAGTTCTCTATGAATGGAATCAACTTGACAGAAATGGGTTTGGTTTTTTGGTTTACACACATCTTGAAAAACTGTGGGTGTTTTCACAATGAAGATTTTAAGTCAGAGTCAGTTTACATAGAGTTCATCCCTTTCCATACCAATGTTACTGGGATCTAGGTACAGAATGTTCAAAAATATATTCCTTTACGAGCATCTAAAGACATGAGGAATGCCAAAATCCCAAAAGCATTGAACATTCTACTTTTAACCTGAGAAATGTGTTTGAACTATCCTTTCTATCATACCTGTTAGAACACAAACCATTAGCTTATACTGAGAAATCATCTGTGTATTTTCACCATCCATGCCAGCCAAGCCAATACCATCCACAGTGCAATAAAATATCTCTTTCTAAAAAAAAATGAGATCCTAAATTATAATCTCACAGATAACTACATAAATATGTTAGGCAATAATTACTATAAGAATAAGTATTTTAAGGCCAAATGTATTTCAAGTAGAATGTAATTGAAAGTTTATTGCCCTTCAAATGATTGTACCATATGTAGTAGAATTTATTATGTATAAATGATAATAAACTCAGCACAGCTTTGGTTACCTTAAACTCACTAATTTAAAAGTGAGTGAATAGCAGGCAGTAGCAGGCAGACAGCAATGTAGAAAGCCTTGCTCTGCCTCTTACACAGAAGGCTGGTGTAAATACATCTACTTCTCATTTATTGACTCTCTCATTATCCAATGTTTCATATTTACAACAATGGAAAAAACTCTTCTATACTATTACATTGAACACTAATAACATAAATCTGGCAATAATGAACACCAGGTATGAGACAACAGTAAAAGTGGCTGTGATGGTTAGAGTTGTGTATCTACTTGGTTGAGCCACGTATATCAGTGATTTGGCAATATCTTAATGATATAATCTGGAAGGTAGATAATGATATAGTTTGACAGCATGTGACAGTACAATATGGCAGTAATATAATGATATAATCACCCTGCCCTTTAGGCTGTGATGTGGTCATCATCTGCTTTTACATAATGCCATTTTTCATATAATAACTTCGTCTTTGGTACCCAACCACATCAATAAGCAAGATGTGGGTGTATATAAAAATGCACATGAAGAAAACAAAGGTACTTTATTTATATTACCCTGTAGAAAAATTTTTCTGTTCTCACCAAGTTAAAAATAAGGAGTGAAAGACAAAAAAAGGGGGATAAAATATAGGTTTCCATCAAAGCAAAATTAATTATTTCTTAATTTCAGATTTGTCAGTGAGCAGTAGAAATAATAAACCTTAGTGCCATTTATTATAGGAGGAAATGGGAAATTGCAAGTTGAAGGACTGAGTGAATCTGCACCACATGCCTGACTGGGCTCCAATCTTTTCTAAAATTTAAGGAGAAAAGTGATAATGAGCTCTTCTGCCAAATCACCTTTTGTTTCATGTTCCAAAACAATTTTTTCAAGGTTTCCATTACTCTCAAAGTGTGTCCATTTGATAGATGGGGAAAAACAACATCCATGTTCATAGAACACATGTATCATTTTTTGGATACCTGACAGTGCTGTGTAAAATGTTTAATTCACAGTGGAAGCCCAACAGGAAAAATAACCATCTACATTCCAGTTTGCTTGCCCACTGAAGCTTTTCAAAATAGACTACATCTTACATCAGAAAGCAACCCTCAATAACTTTCAAAATATTGAGACAATACAAAGTATCTTTTATGATAACAATGTCATAAAAGTAGAAACTAATGACAGTAAAAATGAGGGAAAACATCATATACATGGAAATTCAGTAATACCCCGTTTAGAAACCACTGGATAATAGGATAAATCAAAGATATAATTAAAAAACAAAAGTTCTAGAAACAAATGAGAAAGAAAACACATCATGCCAAAACCCTTGGGACACAGCAAAGTAATCTTCAGACATCAACTTATAGCAATAGACACACACAGCAAGAAAAGGACAAAATCACAACATTAGCCACACAACAAAAGCAAATGGAAGGAGAACAACAAAGGAATAAAGATCAGAACAGAAATAAATAGAAAAACAACAGAAAGAATCAACAATACTAAAAGTCACTTCTTTGAAAAGGTCCTCAAAATCCATAAGCCACTGACCAAACTAACAAAAGAAAAACAGGAGAGAAAGCAAATAACTCAAATGATAAATAAAATGTGGAACATTACAAGAAACCAAACTGAAATAAAAGGGAATGGTAAGAAGCTTACAAGGTTGATTCAACATAAGATGATCAATTGGTGTACTGCACCACATAAATAGAACAAAAGAGAAGAATCACAGGATCATCTTAATTGATGCAGAAAAGGCATTTAACAAAGTCCACCACCCATTCCTGATAAAAACTGTCAATAAAATAGATACTGAAAAAAATTCCTCAATGCATTAAAGGTCATCTCTACAAAACAGGAAAATGCAGTAGCAAAGTGGTGAAGTGTTATGTGGCTATTAATCAGAAGGTTGGCAGTTTGAAACCACTAGGCACTCCTTGAAAACTCTATGAAACAATTCGGTTCTGTCCTACAGGGTCACTATAAGTCAGAATCAAATCACCCCCAGTGGTTTTGGTTTGGGTACGCAAAATCAATGACCAAAATCATTCTTAATGGAGAGAAGCTGAAAACATTCCTTTTAAGAACAGGAACAAGGAAAGGTTGACCTTTATCACCACTCTTATTTAACACTGTGCTGGAAGTTCTAGATACAGCAATAAGGCAAGAAAGAGAAATAGAGCACACCAAGTTAGTAAGGAAGAAATAAAACTGTCCGTATGTATGAACGATATGATCACATACATACAAAGTGAAAAAGATTCCACAAGAAAACTACTGGAAGTAATAGATCCAGAAGAATAGCAAGACACAAGTTAAACATTTGAATATGAGTTAGATACCTGTACACCAATAGAGAACTGTAAAAAAGAAATCAGAAAAGCAATATCATTTATAACAGCTCCTAAAAAAAGAAACAACTTAGGAATAGATCTAACCAAAAATGCAAAAGACCTATAGAAAGAAAACTACAAAATATTGCTTCAAGAAATCAAGAGGTGTTGAAGCAGATGGCAGACTAAACACACTTCTCTGTACATCCCTGTTGAAACCAACACTTGAACTGATAATTAAACTGAGCCTTCTGGACTCCTAGTGAGCCCTAGGACACAGCATAGGACTGTTAATATGGGCTTCATACCACTGAGCTTCCTCTCTTTCACAGACCATAACTCTTGGTGAGCACTAACTTTCACGGACCAATGGTAACTCACCTTTTTAACTTTTTTTCCTCTGTCCTGCCACTGAGTGGAGCTGGCACTTGACTGGCAGCTGTTATCAAATGCACTGCTGGTGGGATTGATGGGCAAGATTGCCATGTTTTGAGAGCCCGGCTTTGTACTCTACATCTCAGTGCATTTGGCCTCTCTTTCCATCTCCGCCATTGACTGGCCTATGCTGGGGCAAGCAGGGAGCTTGTACAGGATGCCATATTGTTCCACTGGGAGGCAGAGATACCAATAAGGAGCCCTCAGCTGGACCTAATTCTTAGGCTGGGAGGCAGCGCCTACCTGGAGGAGAGTGCTTTTTCAGCAGTAAAACAGTATTCTACACAGTGTCACCTATGGCTAGGGCCTGACAGCAAAGGCCATCAGGGCAGTAGCCTTACTGTATTTTTTCTTTTTTTTATTTATTTAATATGACTGAGTGAAAATGTACATTCCCGTATAAATTTACATGCCCACATATATGCAGCTTCCACTGCTCTCCTTGCCCGGTGACAGTACACTCTTCCTGTCTGCTCCATACATGTCTCATCCTCCCTTCAGTCTCCTTTCCCCTCCTCTCCACCCACTCTCCTTCCTCCAGCCACAGGTCAGCAGGATGATATCCTATAGATGCATAGAACAATAAAGTGCATCCAATATATGGTCACTCTGCATTGCCAAGTCCAACCCATTTGTGTCTGAAGAGTCGAACTTTGTTATGATTTATGGACAAGGGCAACATCTGAAGACCAAAATGACATGTGGTAAACGCAATCCAGAAGATAGAGAGACCCCCATGAGTAGATGCCTAAATCGACTTAGGACCAAAAGAACAGGATGGTGCCTGGCCACCACCAGTGATGGCCATGATGGTGCTCACTAAGTTGAGTCTCACTGGTGACGCAAGAATAAAAAGGGGTTTACCCTGAGATCTCCACTAAGAGACTTTTCAACTGATGGTCCAGCGGTTTCAGTGTTCCCCGGGAGCATGGCCTTACAGTATTTTGAACTAGTTTATAACATCTGGAGTTGTATATACAGGTGCTTACTTTGTAATCTGGGAAGAGGGACCTGTGCACCTAAAGCCTGACTGACTTTGTAAGTTGCCAGACACCGTTTACCTTTCATTTTACGACAGTCTAGAGAAACAACTGCAGTCCATGTTCACAGCATCTATCCCAGCCTCTGTGGACTCACATGATGCCTCAAAAGCAACAAACTCTGGAGAAAAGCATAACCAAGAAATCACTCACAGCTTCAGAAGGCCTCCAAAAGAAACAAAGAACTTCCCGGATGAAGAAACCTTTCTGAAACTATCGGAAGGTGAATACAAAAGGACTATATGGAGAACCCTCCTAGGCCTTATACAAAATGCAGCACAGCAAAATGAAAAATTAAGCAAGTAGCTTGATTTGATGGAAAACCAGTACTTTGGAATCCAACAGATTAAGAACAAAATCAAAGACATAGAAACTTCAATTCAAAGCCAAGAAAGAAGAATAGAACCAAGGGAAAAGAGACTGACTTGGAAGACAGATCTACTGACTCCAGCATCTATGAGGAGAAATCAGAGAAAAGAAACAAGGAAAATGAAGAAGCATTAAGAAGCATGTGGGACTCTGTTAAGAGAACAACCTTTGATTAATTGGAGTCCCTGAACAGGATGAGATCCCTGGGAACATAGAGAGTATCATTGCTGAGCTGCTGACAGAAAACTTCCCAGAAATTATGAAAGAAGAAAATATGGATATCCAAAATGCATATTGAATTTGACTCAATGTAGATCTCAAAAGAAAGACTCCAAGACATATTATGATCAAGCTTAACTAAATGAAACAGAAACAGAAACTCTTAAAGGCAGCAAGATTCAAAACAAAGCTAACACTCAGATGGAAAACATGTAGGATTTCATCGGCTTTCTCAGCAGAAACAAAGCTGGCAGGGAGACAGTGGCATGACACATTCAAAGCCGTGAAGGAGAAGAATTTCCAACAAAGAATTATAGATCCTGCAAAACTATCTTTTAAATACGAAAATTAAATTAAGACACTCCCAGATAAACACAAACTCAGAGACTTTGTAAAAACCAAACCAAAGCCACAAGAAATACTGAACGAATCTTTTGGCTTAGAAGAACGAAACCACTAACTTTATATTTGACAAGCAAATTCAGGACACATCACCCAGAAACCTACTCAGTTAGGGAAGGCTCAAACTCAAGCAAACCTATAATACTGAAAGAAATGATTAAGCAATCATATCAGGAAAACAACAATGTCATCATATTAAAAACAGGGGTGTACTACACTCATTATACTCCTTTCAGAGGAAGAGGAAGTTAGTAAGACTAGCAGCAAATAAAATTGGGTTTCTACATAGTTTATTATGGGGGATCATAGGGACAGACGTAAGGCACAATAAAGGTGCAACAAATCACATCCAGAAATACAGTACAGGAGTCTCAACAACCACAAAAACAACACTGAAAAAGGTAAAAAATCAACTCACAAAGAAGAATATCTCAGAACAGACTAATAAGAACAACAGAGAAAACATCAACACAAAAATAAACATATCACAATGACAGCACTAAACACTTATCAATAATTACATTGAATGTGAATGGACTGAACATTCCAGTAAAGAGATATCAGGTGACATCTTGGATCAAAAGACACGACCCATCCATATGTTGCCTACAAGAAACTCGCCGTAGACTTAAAGATAGGAAGAAACTGAAAATTAAAGGATGGAAGAAGATATATCAAGCTAACAATACACAAAGACGTGCAGATGTAGCAATTCTAATCTCAAATAAAATAGTTTTTCATGTAAAATCCACCATCGTGGACAGGGATGGACACTATTTACTGCTGAAAAGTTCAATACACAAGCAGTACTTAACTATGTTAAATATTTAAGCACCTAATATTAGAGCACCTAAATACATCGAAGAAACACTGACTACACTCAAAAATGAGATAGATCACTCCACCGTAATAATGGGAGACTTCAGCACTCTGCTCTCAATATTGGGCAGATCGTCTAGAAAAAAGCTCAGTAAAGACACAGAAGACCTTATTGCTACAATTAACCAACTAGACCTCATTGACATATATAGAACGTTCTATCCATCAGCAGATGACTACAACTTCTTCTCCAGTGTGCACGGAACATTCTCCAGAATAGACCATGGGTTAGGACATAAGCCAATTCTCAACAATATCCATATCACTGAATTAATGCAAAGCATGTTCTCGGACCATAAAGCCATAAACATCAAAATCAACAGCAGAAAAAAACATAGAAAGTGTAACTCACGGAAATGGAGCAAGATCTTTCTCAAAAAGCCATGAGTTGTAGAAGAAATCAAGGATGAAATAAAGAAATTTACGGATTCTGGTGAGAATGAAATCACTTCCTACCAGAACCTATAGCATACAGACAAAGCAGTGATCAGAGGTCAGTTTATCGCCATAAATGCACACGTCTGGAAGGAAAAAGAAACCAGACCAAAGAACTAATGGTACAGCTTGAATAAATAGAAAAAGAACAACAGAGGAACACCTGAGGCACCAGAAGAAAATAGATCATAAAGATTAGAGCAGAAATAAGTGAATTAGGGAATAGAACAATTGGAAAAAAATTGAAAAGACCAAAAGTTGCTTTTTGAAAAGATCAACAAAATAGACCAATCATTGCCTAAACTTCCTAAAGAAAAACAGGAAACAAATAACCCAAATAAATGAGAGAGGAGTTGTCAAAGCAGATCCAGTAGAAATCAAAAGTATCATAACAGAATACTATGAAAGACTGTACTCTAACAAGTTGGAAAACCTAGAGGAAATGGACAAATTCCTACATTCATATCACCTAACAAAATGATCACAAGGTGAGGCAGAACAACTTAATAAACCCACCACAAAGGAAGAGATTGAAAAAGTCATAAAAAAACTACCAACCCCCCCCAAAAAAATTGTGCCCAGATGGCTTCACTGAAGAATTCTACCAAGCTTTTAGAGAAGAGGTATCTCCAATACTACTGAGACTATTTCACATTACAGAAAGTTTTGCAATACTCCCAAATTCATTCTATGAAGCCAGCATAACTGTGGTACCAAAGCCAGGGAAAGACCCCTCCCCCAAAATGAGAACTACAGACCAATATCAGTCATGAATCTAGATGCAAAAATCTTCAAAAGAATTCTTGCCAACAAAATACAACAACATATCAAAAAAATACTCTATCATGAGGAAGTTGAATTCATACTAGGGATGCAAGACTGCTTCAACATCAGAAAAACAATTAATGTCCTCAACCACATAAATAACACAAGGCGAAAATCACCTGCTTTTGTCTATTGATGCAGAAAAGGCATTTGATGAAGTCCAACACTGACTCATGGTAAAAACTCTCAGTAAAATAGGAATAGATGGCAAGTTCTTCAATGTAATAAGGGCCATTTATACAAAGCCAACTGCCTATGTTATCCTGAAAGGAGAGAGACTGAAACAATTTGTTTTGAGATGGGGAACTAGACAAGGATGCCCACTCTCACCTCTCCTATTCAGCATTGTACTAGAAGTTCTAGCCAGAGTAATCAGACAAGACCAAGAAATAAAGGACATCTACATCAGCAAAGAAGAAGCAAAAATCTCCTTATTTGCGGATGATATGATTCCATATGCAGAGAATCCTAAAGAATCCGTAAGCAAACTACTCAAATTGATAGAAGAGTTCAGCAAAGGGTCAGGATACAAGATAAACATAAGTAAATCCATAGCATTGTTTTATACCAACAAGGAGATTATTAATGAAGAAATTACCTAGTCAATACCATTTACTATAGCCCCTAAGAAGATAAAGTACCTAGGACTAAATCTAACCAGGGAAATAACAGACCTTTACAAAGAGAACTACAAACCCTTATTACAAGAAACTAAGAGCTACTTACATAAACGGAGAAACCTACTCTGCTCATGGATAGGAAGAGTTAACATTGTGAAAATGTCTATTTTACCCAAAGCAATCTGCTTATATAATACAATCTCAATACAAATTCCAGGGACATTTTCTAATGAGATTGAGAAACAAATCCCCAACTTTGTCTGGAAAGGAGAAAAGCCCCAAATACGTAAAGCATACTAAAGAAGAAGAACACACTGGGAGGCCTCTCACTATCCAACTTTAGAACCTGTTACACTGCCACAGTAGTCAAAACAGCCCTGTACTGGTACAAAAAGAGACAGATCTGTGGAACAGAATCGAGACCCCAGAGATGACATCATCTGCCTATTAACAGCTGACATTTGACAAAGACCCTAAGACATTAAACTGGGGTAAAAACTATCTCTCCAACAAACGGTGCTAGCAAAATTGGATGTCCATCTGTAATCAACTGAAACCAGACCTGTATCTTACCCCTTATACAAAAACCAACTCAAACTGGATAAAAGACCTGAATATCAAAGCTAAAATGATAAAGCTCATCCAAGAAAAAACAGGGAGAACAGTGGAAGTTTTAATACACAACGTAGACTTCAAAATCTGTCAAAGAAACCACAAACAACAAGAGAAAATAGATAAATGGGAACAACTAAGAATCAAACACTTTTGCTCATCCAAAGACTTTATTAATAGAATTAAGAGGCCACCTACAGAATGGCAAAAAAATATTTGGCAACTGTATGTCAGACCAACATCTGTTCTCCATAATCTATAACATACTAAAAAATATGTCTAAAAGAAAGGTAAATCATCCGATTAAGTGATGGACAACAGACACTTCTCTAAAGAGGAGATTCAGGCAGCCAAAAATCACATGCACACATATTCAGAACCATTAGCTGCTAAAGAAATTCAAGTCAAAACTACAATGAGATGCCATCTCACCAAACAAGGTTGGCCATGATCCAAAAAACACAAAACAACAAATACTGGAGAGGCTATGGAGAAATTGGAACTATCCTACACTGCTGGTGGTATTGCAAAATGGTGCAACCTTTCTGGAAAGCAATCTGAGTCTTTCTTAAAAAGCTGGATATAGATATACCATTTGATCCAGTAATTCTACTGCTCAGAATATATCCTACAGAGTCAAGGCCGTTCACACCAACTGATACATGCACACGAATGTTCACTGCAGCACAGTCCACAGCAGCATAAAGACGGAATCAACCCAGATGCCCAACAACAGAGCAACTGATATGTAAACTATGGTATATATACTCAATGGAAAACTATGCAATTACAAAGAACAACGATAATTTTAGGAAACATCTCATTACCTGGTTTCAGTTGGAGGACATAATGTTGAGTGAAAGTAGTCAGTGAGAAAAGGACAAATATTGTATGAGGCCCCTAAGAAAAAAAATTAAAAACAGACTCATGCATAGAAGGAAGGACTTTTTGGTGGCTGCAAGGTTGGGGAGGAGGGGAGGGGAAGATGGGGAGCATTTAGCTTAGATAGTTGATAGAGATTTGGTTGAGTGAAATCTGCCATAGCATACATTAGAAAGAAGATCAATATTAACTGGGATTCAACGTAACACAATTACTCCTCCCATCTTAACCCAATATCGAAAGGACAGAGTAGCTGGGGCAGCGGGACAGGGACCATGGTCTCAAGAAAAATTGAGGCCAATTGGCACGACTAGAATTTTGCTAAGAGAGCCTTCTTCAACCCACATTGGTGAGTGGCATCTGGGGTCTTAAAGGTGTGAAGTTGCCATCTGAGGGTACAGCACATGGTCCCAACTCAGCAGGAACAGATGATCGCCAAGGACCAAAACGACATGGGGGAAAGAGAACCCAGAAGACAGAGAGACCCACATGAGTGGGTGACTACATCTACTTGTGACTGGAAGAACCTGATAGTGCCTGTCCACCACCAGTAATAGCTGTTATGAAGCTCACAAAGTTGAGTCTCACTGGCAACACAGGAATAAAAAGGGGTATACCCTGAGATGTCCATTAAAAGAGCACAGTTGATGGCCTAGGGGCCTTGGAGTTTCCCTGAGAGCATGTCCCCTGGCCCTGATGCTGCCCCTGTCCATAAATCATAATGGAGGTCAACTCTTCAGACAGGAATGGATTGGACTTGGCAACAGAGAGTGACCATATCATGTGTGCAGTTTATGGTTCTATGCATCTGTAGGATGTTGTCCTGTTGACTTCTTACTGGAGGCAGGGGATCTGAGTGGAGAGGATAAGACATGTATTGAGTGGAGAGGAAGAGTGTGCTGTCACTGGGCAGGGAGAGTGGTGGGATCTGCATATAGTTGGGTATGCAAATTTATCTTGGAATATACATTTTCATTCAATCATCATAATAATACTAATAAAAATCAAGACACCTACATATTTGGAAAAGCATACCATACTCTTGGATAAGTAGATCAACATTGTGAAAATGTCAATCTTACTCAAAGCAATCTACAAATTCAATGAAATCTTGGTACAAACACCAAGACTATTTTTTTAAGAGATGGAAAAACAAATCATTACCTTTACATGGGGAAGGAAGAGGCCATGGGTAAGTAAAGCACTACTGAAACAGAAGAATAAAGTAGAACTCGACGGCACCGGCTATAGTACCAGACCTCAGAAACTACTACACAGCTTTGGCAGTCAAAATAGCCTGTTACTGGTACAATTATAGACACACATTGACTAATGGAACAAAACTGAGAACCCAAATGTAAATTCATCTACCTATAGTCATCTGATCTTCAGCAAAACTCCAAAGTAGTGGCAAAACTGATGTTCACAGACAGAAACATTCAACAGTACTCAAATCTCACATCACCCAAATAAGTAAAAAAGAAAAATTCAAAATGGATCAATTACCTAAATGTAAAATGAAAAGCTATAAACATCGTAGAAAAAAAGAGTCAAATCTAGAGGCCCTAATGCATGCATAGATGAAATACAAACCATAATTAACAGCACAAAATATTTAGAAGATAAGCTAGATACCTGGAATAGTCTAAAAATTAGACACATTTATCAAAGCAATTCTCTACAGTGGTAAAAAGAACCTACAGACTAGGGGGAAAAATGGCTATAAAGTCTGGTGAAGTTTTAATCTCTAAAATCTACAGGAAAGCCCAACACCTCTGCAATAAAAATAAAAGGCAAACAATCCAATTCAAAAATGGGTAAAGGGTATGAACAGATATCATCAGAGAAGATATTGAAGCAGCTAACACACACATGAAGAAAAATGCTCATGATCACAAGCAACTACAGAAAGGCAATCAAATGCCACAGTTAGATATTGTCTCAGTAAATTATTGTAACAGACACAAAAAATGAAAAAAATAATAAAAGTTTGAGAGACTGCAGGGAATTGGAACTCTTATGCACTACTGGTGAGAATGCCAAATGGTAGGGCCATTTTGGAAAATGATAGATGCTTCATCAAAAGCTAGAAAGAGTAATCCCACATGATCCAGCCATCCCAGTTCTAGCAATGTATCCTAGAGAAATAAGAGCTATCACAGGAATAGACATACGCACACAAATGTTCACTGCCGCACTACTCACAATACCAAAATGATAGAAATAACCTAAATGTCCATCAACAGATGAAAGCATAAACAAACTACGGCACACAACACCTACTTGTATAGCAGTTTGTCTCACTGTGGGGGCTAGTGTGTTGCTGTGATGCTGGAAACTATGCCACCAGTATTCAAATACCAGTATGTCACCCATGCCACAAAGGTTTCAGTTAAGCTTCTAGACTATAATAAAAACTAGGAAGAACCTAGCACTCACTTCTGAAAGGAAATAAACAGTGAAAACCTTATGAATAGCAGCAGAACATTGTCAAATACAGTGCAGAAAATTGACCCCCAGAGTTGGAAGGTACTCACAAGATAAATAGTGAAGAATTGTCTCCTCAAAGTAGAGTTGGTCTTAATGATATGGATGGTGTATGTCTTTCAGGGCCTTCATTAGCTGTTGTGGCATGACTCAAAATAAGAAGAAAGAGCTGCCTTTAATAATCAGAACATAGAACATACAAGGTATGAATCTAGAAAAATTGGAAATTGTCAAAAATGAAATGCATAAGCATCAATATCCTAGACATTAGTGAGCTGAAGTGGACTGGTACTGGCCATCTTGAATGGGACAATCAGGTATTCTACTATGCTGGGAATGAAAACTTGAAGAGAAATGATGTTGCATCCATCATCAAAAAGAATATTTCATAATCTATCCTGAAGCATAATGCTGTCAGTAATAGGATAATAGCCATATGTGTATAAAGAAGGCCAGTTAATATCACTATTATTTAAATTTATGCACCAACCAGTAAGGACAAAGATGGAGAAATCAAAGATTTTTATCAGCTTCTGCTGTCCAAAATTGATCAAATGTGCAATCAGGATGCACTGATAATATTGCTAATTTTGGAATGCAAAGAAGAAGGACTGGCAGTTGGAAAATACAGCTATGGTGATAGAAATGATGCCAGAGACTACATTACAGAATTTTGTAAGATCAACGATGTCTTCATCACAAATACCTTTTTTCACCACTTAAATGGTGATTATACATATCGACTTCATCAGATGGAATAACCTCTAATCAAATTGACTACATCTGTGGAAAGACATGATGGAAAAGCTCTCAGTAGTCAGAAAAAAACCAGGTGCAGACTGTGGCACATAGCATCAAATGCTCACGTGCAAATTCAAAGTGAAACTGATGGTAATTAAAAGTCCAGGACAGTCAAAGTACAACCTTGAATATATCTTAGCAGAATTTAGAGACCATCTTTAGAATAGATTTGATGGATTGAACACTAATGACCAAAGACCAGAGAAGTTGTGGGATGACAACAAAGACATCATCTATGAAGAAAGCAATAGGTCATTAAAAAGCATGAAAGGTACGAAAGACCAAACTGTATGTCAAAAAAGATTCTGAAACCTGATCTTGAAAGTCAAGTACCTAAAGCTAAACAAAGAAATAATCAAGTTAAAAAACTAAACAGAAGATTTCAAAGGGTCACTTGAGAAGACTAAGTACTTTGCAAAAGGGAAGAAGACACTCTGCATTTCTAAGCCCAAGGAACTGAAGAAAAAATTCAAGCCTCGAGTTGCAATAGTAAAGGATTTTACAGGTAAAATATTACATAACATAGAAAGCATGTAAAGAAAATGGAAGACATACACAGAGTCATTATCCACAAAAAAAAAAAAAAAAAAAAAAACTGGCCAGCTTTCAAGCATTTCAAATAGGTAGCATACAATTAAGAACCATGGTACTGACAGAAGAAATTAAAGCTGCACTGAAGGCACTGGTGAAAAACAGAATTGATGGCAAATCAGTCAAGATGTTTCAGCAAATGGATACAGTGCTGGAGTGCTCACTCATTGTCTTAGGCTTGGTTTTCTAGGGAAGCAAAACCAGTAACACGCATAGGTAAAAGGAAAGATTTATAGTATATATAAAGTACAAGGAAAGATACATAGACAGATAACAGCTCACAGATGCAGAAGCTGAATGCCCCAAGGCCTGGCATAAGCCTCACGTGGCCATGGGAGCTGATGAACCCAAGGTCAGCAGGTCAGAGACCAGAGTTCTAGGTCACCAGTTGTGTAGGTCAGTGGATCCCAAGCTGGTGGAGAGACAGAGCTTCAGAGGCTGGCGAACCAGGATCGGCAGGTCACAGAGCAGGACTCTCAAGCGCCAGCTGTAAGGATTGATAGATCCAACAGCTGCTAGTTCAAGTCCAGAGTTGTGTTCCAAGCCTTATTGTTTTACAATGATTTTCTCATTTCCTCTTTGTTTGTGGGGTTGTATTTGGTTTTGTTTATATTTTTGTTGAGTGACAGCTACATTTTACTTTCTTACTTTGACCTAGTAAAATCATAAAGATTTGGATATATAGATGGGTGGATGGCTGGGTGGATGAATAAATGAGTAGCTTGAAGAATGGATGGATGGATGAAGTAATGGCTGGAGAGACAGAAAAAATGAAGATGAGGGACGATGGATTAATGAATGTTACAGATAAATTTTTCAGAGACTTGGTAAACAAGGTAAACTAAGACTTTGCTAAGAGTCAATGTAAAGTTTAAAAGAGAGTCTTTCAATTTCACTCAAATACTAGACTGGTATTCCTCCATCTTAAAATATCACAACACATTCCATACACTTCAGCACACTTATTTGTATTCCCTGGATTTATAGACATATTCTCTAAAACTTCTTTCTGAAAATTGGATAGCTTATCAAATAAGAAAATGTACTGTCATTTTATCAATTTATTTTTTATTGTGATTGAGTGAAAATTTACAACACAATTCAAATTTACATGCCCACCTATCTGAAGCTCCTTCTGCTCTCCTTGCCCAGTGACAATACACTCCTCCTTTTCATTCTATATATGTCATATCCTCTTAACAATCTCCTGTCCCCTCCTCTCCACCATCTCCACTGCCCTCTAGAAACAAGCCAGTGGGACAACATCCTATAGATGTATAGAACCATCAAGTGCACACACACGTGTCTCCGAGTCCATTCCATTCCTATCCAGTGAGTTGACTTCAGTAATGATCTACAATCAGGGGCATAGTATCGGGTATAGAGGACACACTTTCAGGGGAACTCTCAGGTCTTCGACCATCAATTGTGATGTTTTAGTGCAGTTCTTAGGGTGCACTCCTTTATTTCTCGTGTTGCCACTGGGACTTAACATCATGAGCCCCATCACATCTGTCACTGGGGATGGCCGGGCACCATCTGTTTTTTCTGGTCACATGTTGATAAGTCACCCATTCACGGGGGTCTTTCTGTCATCTGGGCTCTTTTTCCCTCATGTCATTGTCCCTGGTGATCATCAGTTTCAGCTAAGTTGAGACCATTTGATGTTCCTCAAATGGCAGCTTGCTACCTTTTAAGATCCCAGATGCCACTTATCTATAAGGGGTGCAAAAAACTCTTAGCAATAGGCTAGTTATGCCAATTGGCCTTGATGTCCCCTGAGAGTATGGTCCCCAGACCCTGCCCCTGCTACTCTATCCTTGTAATATTGGGTTAAGATTGGAAGAGTTTTCAGATTATGTTGAAGTCTAATTAAATTGGTCTTCTTTCTAATGTGTGCTGCCACTACTTTCACTCAACCAAATTTCTATCAACTATCTAATCTATAACCAATGTTATCCCTTCTTCCCTCCCCTCCTTTGTAGCTGTCAAAGAATCTTTCCTTCTGTACATGAGTCTGTTTTTAAGTTCTTATAGTAGGGGCCTCATACAATATTTGTCCTTGTGCCACTGACTGATTTCACTCAACATAATGTCTTTCAGTTGAAAGCAGGTTACAAGATGCTTCCTAACACCATCATTGTTCTTTGTCATTGCATAGTGCTCCACTGAGAATATATACCATAATTTGCTTATCCATTCATCTTATTGTTATTTTTCAAATCTGTCAGAAATACAATGGAAAAATTAGCTTTCTGGAGAAATATTTACATATCATATAACTCACATTAGTAGTTTTTAATATGTTCATAGAGTTTGTGCAGCCATTATCACAATTTCCAAGTCCTGCCAAAAAACCTGTGCTTATAAGCAAATTTACATATACATATTCCTTAAATATTCTTGTGCTGCTTTTTCTCAATTTTATTCATCTCAAAATATTTATTTCTCTGTTATTTCTTCTTTGACCAGTTTTTTATTCAAAACAAAGAAAAAAAACCCCACTACATCCAGTGGATTCCAACTCACTATAAACAGAGTAGAACTGCCCCATAGAGTTTTCAAGAGTGCCTGGAGGATTTGAACTGATGATCTTTTGGTTAGCAATCTTAGCACTTAGCCACTATGCCATCAGGGTTTCCTGCAAGTTCCTCCAGTCTCTGTCAAACTATTAAGTCTGATCTCTTTTGTGTGTATGAATTTCACTTTGTTCTCCAGTTTTTCTCGTTCATTCTGACACTCTCTATTATGATTTCTGTCAGAGCAGTTGGTAGTCAGGAAACCACCTAGATCTGAACTCAGGTTTCTGGAGGCTGTGGTTTGTGTGGTCTATTCATTCTCTAGACTTATGTTTTCCCTGGTGTCTTTGACTTCCTTCATACTCCTTTGATCTAGAAGAGATGAGAATAACAGATGTATCTTAGAAGGCTGCTCACAAGCTTTTAAGACTTAAGGAGTTCCTCAACAAAATATGATACAGAAAACTTTCTCTAAGAATTATGCTAATTGACCTACATGCCTCCCAAGGCCATGGGCCCTTTTGCTCACCCAAGATTTTTGGATGTGACTAGGAATTTTCTATGGCTTTCCCTTGGTAGAGTAGTGCTAACTTCCACTACATTGTGTATTGTCTTTCCCTCCACCAAACTTAACAATTGTCTACCAGTATGGATTGAAATGTGTCCTTCAAAATGCAGATCAACTTGCCTAGACAGCATTGTGTGGTTGTCCACCTTTTTGTAATCTGATGTGATTTTCCTATGTGTTGTAAATGCCACCTCTATGATGTTACTGAGGCAGGAATAATGTCAGCTATGTTAATGAGGTCAAACTTAATCTACAGGACGAGTTTATATGGCTAGTCAATCTCTTTTGAGACATAAAAGAGAGAATTGAGCAGAGAGGAAAAGGAATGCGTACCACCAGAAAAGAAGAGCCAAGGGAAAGAACATCTTTTGGACCTGAAGTCTTTATACTGTGAAGCTCCTGGACCAGGTACAGAAGGACAGCAAGGACCTTACCCCAGAGCTGACAGAGAGAGAAAGCAGTCTCCAGGACTCAGCCCTAAATTAGGACTTCTAGCCTCCTAGACTGTGAAAAAATAAATCTTTGTTAAAGCTGTGCATTTGTGTTATTATAGCAGCACTAAGTAATTAAGACAGCTAGTATCTAGCGATTTCTCCTCCCTATACCCCCTCTCTTGTAACTATTGAATAGTCTTTTTTTGTGTAAATCGTTTCTTGAGTTTTTATAAGAAGTAGTATCATATAATGTTTGTCCTTTTGTGATTATATTATTTCACTCAGTATGATGTCCTCCAGATACAGCCAGGTTGTCAGATGTTTCATGATTTTATCCTTGTTCTTCATCATTGCATAGTATTTCATTGTGTGTATGTACTATACTTTGTTTACCCATTCACCTGCTAATGGACACTTAGGTTGCTTCCATCTTTTTACTATTGTGAATAATACTGCAATGAATATGTCTATTTATGTAATAACACATATTTCTCTAGTATAGATTCCTAGAAGTAAGTTTGCTGGATTGTGTTGCATTTCTATTTCTAGCTTTTTAAGAATGCATCATATCATTATCCACAGTGATTGTTCCATCTTAGGTTCCCACTGGCAGTGTAGAAGAGTGTCTATCTCCATGCAACCTGACAACTGTCTTTCTTTCTCTTTTTCTTTCTCTCTCTCTTTCTCTCTGTCTTTCTTCCCTCCCTACCTCCTGCCTTTTTTTCCTTCCCTCTTCCCCTCTCTCCCTGCCTGTCTCCCTCCCACTCTTCCTTCCTTCCTTCCTTCCTTTCTTTCTTTTTATTTTTCAGTGTCAGTAATGTCAGAATGAGATGCTATCTTAGTGCACTTTTGATTTGCATTTCTCTAATAGCTAAAGACTGGGAGCACCTCTTCATCTGTTAGCCACCTGAATGAACTCTTCAGTGAAGTATGTGTTCATATCCTTCATCTATTTTTCAAATGCATTATTACTATTTTTGTTGTTGAGATGTTGATACATTCCATAGACTTTAGAGATTAGACTCTTCTCAGATATATCATATCCCAATTTTTTTCCTCTTCTGCAGATTATTTACTTTTATGAGGTCTTTTGGGGAACATACATGCTTAATTTTTAGGAGACCCCAGTTATCTATTATTTTCTGGTGTTTTTGCATTGTTAGTTTGTATCCTACTTATGCTGTATATTAGATCTCCTAATGTTATCTCTACTTTATCCTCCATGATCTTCATACTTTTATATTTAGTTCTTTGATGCATTTTAAGATAGTTTTCATGTACAATGTGAGTATGGGTCCTGATTTATTGTTTTACAGATGGACATCCAGGTTTTCCAATGTCATTTGTTACAGTTTAGCTTTGCTTTATTTTTGACATTTCTTTACATAGGTTCCTATCTGACGGTCACTGTCCTGTGTCCCAGATTCACTTTGCTGTCAGATATTGTTGGTTCTCTAGTTAGAGGATGCCTTTTAATGGTTTTTCCAAATTACCTTACTTTTTGTTTATCCGGAAATGTCCTAATATTGTCATTGTATTTGAGAGAGAGCATTGCAGAATATATTATTCTTAATTTTTAGTTTTTTCTTTCAAGGTTTTTTATGTGTCATCTCACTGCTTTCCTATCTGCTTAGCTTTTAAAGAATAATCAGAGCTTCATCTTATATTTTCCCCTTTGTAAATGACTTTTCATTTTTCTTGAAATGTCCTCAAGATTCTTCATCTTTGATTTTGGCAAATGTGGTTATGATATGTTTTCGACTTGTTTGGGAGTCTGTTGTATAGTAGGTTCATTAATTTTCTTGGCTGGTCAGTTTTTCATCTTTCATGATACTTGTGAATTTTTCTACCAGGAAATCTTCAGCAATTCTTTCTGTATTTTCCATTTTCTCCCCTTGTGGAACTCCAGTCTCACAGAAAGTTTTCCACTTGACTATGTCTTGTATAATTCTTAGGTCTTCTTCATTTTCATTTTTCTTAATTATTTTCTGAAATTTTCCTTTAACAAAATGGCATCAATAAATTTGTTCCCATGCTTATGAATTCCATCTTCTATCATTTCAGTTTTGCTCCTAAAACTTTTTTTGAGTTGCTGTTTTGAAAATTGTGTTGTTCATCATTTGAGAGCAACAGCATAGGTAAAGGATATGAATACCTAGTTCAATAAAGAAAGCATTCAGGTGGCTAACAGGTGAGGAAATGCTCCCAATCACTGTTTTTTTCTGTATGATTTCTGTTTATTTATTTTCATATTTTATTCTTATATTTCTAAATTATTTTTCTATTTTTTCTGGGTTTCCAGGGATGTATATATGTATATACATGTATTTCCAAATACACATATATATACACATAAACATATATACTTATATAAGCATACATACATATATACATGTACATGTATACTTACACACACACACACACACATACATATTGTTGGGTGCTGTCGAGTTGGTTCTGACTCATAGCGACCCTATGAACAACAGAATGAAACACTGCCCCCCTTATGCCATGTCTACAGTAGTTTTTATGCTTAAGCCCATCATTGTGGCCACTGTGTCAGTCCATCTCGTGGACGGTCCTCCTCTTTTTTCACTGACCCTCCACTCTGCCAAGCATGATGTCTTTCTCCAGGAACTAATCACTCCTGACACCATGTCCAAGGTATGTAAGAGGCAGTCTTGCCATCTTTGCTTCCAAGGAGCGTGGTTGTACTTCTTCCAGAACAGATCTGTTTGGTCTTTTGGCAGTCCAAGGTACATTCAACATTTTTCTCCATCACCACAATTCACAGGCACCAATTCTTCTGTCTTCTTTATTCACTGCCCAGCTTTCCCATGCATATGATGTGACGGAAAATACCACGGCTTGGGTCAGGTGCATTTTAGTCTTCAAGGTGACATCCTTACTTTTGAAAATTTTGAAGAGGTCCTTTGCAGCAGATTCTCCCAGTGCAATGCATCTTTTGATTTCTTGACTGCTGCTGCCATGGTCTTTGATTGTGGACCCAAGTAAAATGAAATCCTTGACTACCTCAATTCTTCCTCCATTTATGACAGTGTTGCTTCCTGGTCCAGTCGTGAGGATTTTTGTTTTCCTGATATTGAGGTGCAATCCATACTGAAGGCCATGGTCCTTGATTTTTATCAGTAAGAGTCTCAAATCTTCATTTCCAGCAAGTAAAGTGGTGTCATCTGCATAACACAGGTTGTTAATGAGTCATCCTCCAAACTTGATGCCTCATTCTTCTTTGTATAATCCAGCTTCTCGTATTACTTGCTCTGCCTACAAATTAAAATGGTATGGTGAAAGGATACAACCCTGACACACACCTTTCCTGACTTTAAACCATGCAGTGTCCTCTTGTTCTTTTTGCACTACTGCCTCTTGATCCATATACAGATTCCTTAAAAGCACAGTTAGGCATTCTGGAATTTTCATTCTCTGCAGCCTTACATAATTTATTATGATCTACACAGCTGAATACTTTTGCATAGTCAGTGAAACACAAGTCAATATATTGCTGTTGACTTGCTTTCAGCCAAGATGCATCCGACATCAGTGATGATATCCCTGGTTCCATGTCCTCTTCTGAATCCAACTTGAATTTCTGGCAGTCCCTTGTCAATATACTGTTGCAGTCACTTTTGAAAGATCTTGAGTAAGATTTTACTTGCATGTGATACCAACGACATTTTGCACTAATTTCCACATTAGATTGGATCACCTTTCTTTGGAATGGGCATAAATATGGATCTCTTCCAGTCAGTTGCCCAGGTAGCTGTCCTCCAAATTTCTTGGCATAGATGAATGAGCACGTCCAGCACTCCATCTGTTTGTTGAAATACCTCAGTTGATATTCCACCAATCCCTGGAGCCTTGTTTTTTACCAGGGCCTTCAATGCAGCTTCAACTTCTTCCTTCAGTATTGTAGGTTCCTGATCACATGCTTCTTCAAATCACTGAACATCGACTAGTTCTTTCTGGTATAATGACTCTGTGTAGTCCTTCCATCTTCTTTTCATGCTCCCTGAGTCATTTAATAGTTTTCCTGTAGAATCCTTCACTATTGTAACTCGAGGCTTGAATTTTTTCTTCAGTTCTTTCAGCTTGAGAAATGTAGAAGGTGTTCTTCCCTTCAGGTTTTCCATTTCTAGCTCTTTGCACATGTCATTACAATACTTTCTTTTGTCTTCTCTAGTTGCTCTTTGAAATCTTCTGTTTAGGTCATTTACTTTGCTGTCCCTTTTCCTTTAGCGGCTCGATGTTCAAGGGCAAGTTTCAGAGGCTCTTTTGACATCCAATTTGGTATTTTCTTTCTTTCTTGTCTTTTTAATGACCTCTTGCTCTCTTTACAGATTTCACTCCACAATTCTTCTGGTCTTCAGTCATTAGTGATCAACACATCAAATCCGTTCTTGAGTTGGTCTTTAAACTCAGGAGGGATATACTCAAGGTCATCCTTTGGCTCTTGTGGAGTTGTTCTAATTTTCTGCAGTTTCAATTTGAATTTGCAAATGAGCAGTTGATTATCTGTGCCACAGTCAGCACCTAGTCTTGTTCTGACTGCTGATATGGAGCTTTTCAGATGTCTTTTCCCACAGATACAGTCAATTCGGTTCCTGCATCCATGTGTACAGTCACCCTTTGTGTTGGTTAAAAAAGGTATTTGCAATGAAGCTCTCATTAGTCTCGCAAAATTCTGTCATGAGATCTTCAGCATTATTTCTATTACCAAGTCTGTATTCTCCAATTGCTGAACCTTCTTCTTTCCAACTTTTGCATTCCAGTTACCAGTGATTACTAACGCATCCTGACTGCATGTTCGATCAGTTTCAGAGTTCAGAAACTGGTAAAAATCTCCAACCTCTTCATCTTTGGCCTTAGTGGTTGGTACATAAATTTGAATAGCAATCGTATTAATTGGCCTTCCTTGTAGGCATATGGATATTATCCTATCACTGATGGCATGGTACATCAGGATAGATCTTGAAATGTTCTACAACACCATTCCTCTTTAAGTTTTCGTTCACAGCATAGTAGCCTATGCGAGTGTCGGATTTAGAAGGGCCAAAATCAGTCCATTTCAGCCAACTAATGCCTAGGATGTCAATGTTGATGCATTCCATTTCATATATATACTTAGATACATACTCATATATATAGTTATATATATATATACATATATATACACATACTTCCAAAGACATGATGCGTGTGTGCATACATACACACACACAGATATATATATATGTGTTTTGTGTGCTGTCAAGTCAGTTCCAACTCATAATGACCCTATGGGACACAGAACAATCGCCCTAAGAAGTTTCCAAGGAGAAGTTTATGTAAATGAACTGTTGACTTTTCAGTTAGCAGATGAGTTGTTCACAGTTGCATCACCATTGCCTCGTGACTTCCAAAGTCTGAGGAAAACTTACCAATTTTTCTCAGTGACAATCTCTTATTTATTTGTTTGTTTACTTTTCTCTTGCTTCTGTCAAGATGATCTTCTTGTCTTTGGTCTTCAGGAGCTTGATTGCATTAGGTATTGGTCAAGAACTCTTCGACTTCACTCCACTTGCAGTTCACTAAGCTTCTTAGATTTTCAGGTTCATTTCCTTAGTCATCTCCAGAAAGTTTTCTGATATGATTTTCTCCAATATTCTTTTTGTTCCATTGTTTCAGTCTTCATCTTCCAGAATCCTTATAAAAAGTGTAACTGTCCTCTTGATGGGGTCCCAAAGTGTCATTTGGCTTTCTATGATTTTGTTTGTTTTGTTTCATTTCTCTTACATTTCTTGTGATTATGTAAATTCAGTTTTTCGTGTCTCTTTTGCCCATCCATCACATACATTTTCCACTTCAGTTATTACATTTTTCAAGTATGACACTTTTATTTTTTATTATAATTAAGGGAAAATATACATTCCTATATAAATTTGCATGCCCATCTATATGCAGCTCCCACTGCTTTCCCTGCCCCATGACAGCACACTCTTCCTCTCCACTCCATAAATGTCTTATCCTCCAAACAATCTCCTATCCCCTCCTCTCCACCCACTCCCCCACCTCCATTAAGGGGTAAGCAGGATAACATCCTGTGGATGCATAGAACCATAAAATACACACACGATATGTCACTCTGTGTCACAAATACCAATCCATTCTAGTCCAAAGAGTTGACCTCCATTATGATTTATGGACAGGGGTAGCATCAGGGACAGAGGCCATGCTCTCTGGGGAAAGCCAAGGCCCCTGGAAATCTCATAAATAATAAATAATCTCATAAAAGGGATGTACCTCTTTTTATTCTTGTGTTGCCAGTAAGACTCAACTTTGTGACCTCCATCAGGGCTATCACTGGTAGTGGCCAGGCACCATGTGGTTATTCCAGTCTCAAGTCAATGTAGTAACCCACTCACATGGGTCTCTCTGTCTTTTGGGTTCTCTTTCCCCCATGTCATTTTGGTCCTTGGTGATCATTCATTTTTGCTGAGTTGGGACCATTTGCTGTACACTCAGATGGCAACTTGGCAGCTTTTATGACTCCAGGTGCCACTCACCAATGTGGGGTGCAGAAGGCTCTCTTAGAAAAATGCTAGTTCTGCCAACTGGGCTCAATTTCCCCTGAAAGCATGGTTCCCAGTCCCCCAACCTGGCTACTCTGTCCTTGCATGTTGGATTAAGATTACAGGAGTAATAATGTTATGTTGAAGTCCCGTTAATATTGATCTTCCTTCTAATGTGTGCTGTCACAGATTACACTCAACCAAATTTTTATCAGCTATCTAATCTAAACCCAGTCCCCTCGTCCTTGCTCCTTCCCAACCCTTGCAGCCATCAGAGTCTTTTCTTCTATGTATGAGTCTGTTTTTAACTTTTTTTTGTAGGGGTCTCATACAATATTTGTCCTTTTGTCACTGACTTCTTTCACTCAACATAACGTCCTTCAGTTGAAACCAGGTAATGAGATATTTCCAAAAATCATAATTGTTCTTTATCACTGTATAGTGTTCCATGGAGTATACATACCATAGTTTATCTATCCAATCCTCCATTGTTGGGCATCTGGGTTGATTCAATCTTTTTGCTATTGTGGACTGTGCTGCAACAAACATTCTTGCACATATATCAGTTGGTGTGAATGGCCTTGATTCTGTAGAATATATTCTGAGCAGTAGAATTACAGGGTAAAATGGCGTATCTATACCCAGCTTTTTAAGAAAGGCACAGATTGCTTCCCAAAGAGGTTGGACCATTTTGCAATCCCATCACAGTGTAGAGAGTTCCACTTTCTTCATAGTCTCTCCAGTATTTGCTATTTTGCATTTTTAGGATCATGGTCAGCTTTGTTGGGGTGAGATGTTATCACATTGTAGTTTTGACTTGAATTTCTTTAATAGAAAATGATTGTGAGCATGTCCACATGTGCTTTTTGGCTCCCTGGATCTCCTCTTTAGAGAAGGGTCTGTCTATCTCCATTGCCCATTGCTTAATTGGATGATTTACCATTTTATTATTGATATTTTGTAGTACCTTATAGATTATGGAGATCAGGCATCAGTCTGATATATAGTTACCAAACATTTTTTTCCCATTCTGTAGGTGGCCTTTTAATTCTATTAATAAAGTCTTTGGATGAGCAAAAATGTTTTGATTCTTAGTAGCTCCCGTTTATTTTCTCTTCTGCTGTTTGTGGTTTGTTTGACAGATTTTGAAGTCTTTCTACGCAGTGTATTAAAGCTTCTATTGTTGTTCCTACTTTTTCTTGGATGAGTTTTATCATTTTAGATTTGATATTTAGCTCTTTCATCCAGTTTGAGTTGTTTTTTGTATAACATGTAAGATATAGGTCCGGTTTCAATATACTGAAGATAGATATCCAATTTTGCCAGCACAGTTTCTTGAAGAGATTATTTTTACCCCAGGGTAATGTCTTAGGGCCTTTGTCGAATACCCACTGTTCATAGGAAGATGGTGTCATCCCTGTGATCTCGCTTCTGTTCCATTGATCTATCTGCCTGTTTTTGCACCAGTACCAGGCTGTTCTGACTACAGTGGCAGTGTAACAGGTTATAAGTCGGGTAAGGAGAAGCCTCCAAGTGTGTTCTTCTTCTTTAGTAATGCTTCACTTATCCGGGGCTTCTTCCCTTTCCAAACAAAGTTGGTGGTTTGTTTCTCAACGTCTTTTAAAAAGTCCCTGGAATTTGCATTGGGATTGCATTATATAAGTAGATTGTTTTGGGTAAAATAGACACTTTCACAGTGTTAAGTCTTCCTATCCATGAGCAGGGTAGGTTTCTCTATTTATGTAAGTCTTTCTTAGATTCCTGTAGTAAGGACTTGTTCTTTTTGTAAAGATCTGTTATTTCTCTGGTAAGATTTATTACTGGATCCTTTGCCTTCTTCGGGGCTATAGTAAATGGTATTGATTTGTTGATTTCTTCATTAACAATGTCCTTGTTGGTATAAAAGAATCCTACAGATTTACTTGTTTATCTTGTATCCTGAGACTTTGCCAAACTCTTCTATTAGTTTGAGTAGTTTACTTATGGATTCTTTAGGATTCTCGGCATATGCAATCATATTGTCTACAAATAGGGAGATTTTTAGTTCTTTACAGATGCAGATGCCCTTTATTCCTTGGTCTTCTCTAACTGCTCTGGCTAGAACTTCTAGTACAATGTTGTATATGAGAGGTGAGAGTGGGCATCCTTGTCTAGTTCCTGTTCTCAAGGGAAACTCTTTCAGTATCTCTCCATTGAAGATGACGTAGGCAGTTGGCTTTGTATAAATGGCCCTTATTGTATTGAGGAATTGGCCGTCTATTCCTATTTTGCTGACAGTTTTTAGCATCAGTGGGTGTTGGACTTTATCAAATGCCTTTTCTGCATCAATAGACAAGATCAGATGATTCTTGTCTTTTGTGTCATTTACGTGGTTCATCACATTAATTGTTTTTCTGATATTGAACCAGTCTTGCAAACCTAGTATGAATCCAACTTGGTCATTGTGGACTTTTGCTTTTTCATGTTGTTGTATTCTGTTGGCAAGAATTTTGTTGAAGATTTTTGCATCTACATTCATGATTGATATTGGTCTGTAGTTCTCCTTTGTTGGGTCTTTCCCTGGCTTTGGGACCAAGGTTATGCTGGCTTCATAGAATGAATTGGGGAGTACTCCATCCCTTTCTATACTGTGAAATAGTCTCAGCAGTGAAGTCATCTGGGCCTGGGGTTTTTTTCATTTGTAGTTTTTTGATGACTTTTTCAATCTCTTCCTTTGTGATGGGTTTATTAAGTTTTTCTGCTTCACCTTGTGATCATTTTAGTAGATGATATGAATCACAGAATTTGTCCATTTCCTCTATGTTTTCAAATTTGTTAGAGCACAGACTTTCATAGTATTGTTATGATATTTTTGATTTCTGCTGGATTTGTTGCAACAACTCCCCTCTCATTTCTTATTTGGGTTATTTGTTTCCTTTTCTGTTTTTCTTTAGTAAGTTTAGCCAGTGCTTTGTGTATTTTGCTGATCTTTTGAAAAAAACAACTTTTGGTCTTTTTAATTTTTTCAATTGTTCTTCTCTTCTATAATTCATTTAGTTCTGCTCTAATCTTTAGGATGTGTTTTCTTCTGGTGGCTGAGGGGTTCCTCTGTTGTTCTCTATTTGTTCAAGCTGTAGGGTAACTTCTTTGATTTGGTTTCTTTCTTCCTTCCAGATGTGCACATTTATGGAGATAAACTGACCTCTGAGTATTGCTTTGGCTGTATCCCATAGGTTCTGGTAGGAAGTGTTTTCATTTTCATTGGAATCCACAAATTTCTTTATTTCATCCTTGATTCCTTCTATAACCCATGATTTTTTGAGCTAGCTGTTGTTCAGTTTCCATGACTTTCACTTTCTATCTATGTTTTTTCTGCTATTGATTTCAACTTTATGGCTTTATGATCTGAGAAGATAGATGCTTTGCATTAATTCAGTGGTATGGATTTTGTTGAGAATTGCTTCATGTCCTAACACATGGTCTATTCTGGAGAATGTGCCATGTGCACTGGAGAAGTTATAATCGTGTGCTGATGGATAGAAAGTTCTGTATATGTCGATGAGGTCTAGTTGGTTAATCGTGTCAATAAGGTCTTCTGTGTCTTAATTGAGCTTTTTTCTAGACAATCTGCCCAATATTGAGGGCAAAGTATTGAAGTCTCCCACTATTATTCTGGAATGATCTATCTCATTTTTGAGTGTAGTCAGTGTTTCTTCGATGTATTTAGGTGCTCTAATATTAGCTGCATAAATATTTAATATTGTTAAGTCCTACTTTTGTATGAACCTTTCAGCAACAGTGTCCATCCTTGTCCATGATGGTGGATTTTACATTGAAATCTATTTTATCTGAGATTAGAAATGCCACACCTGTTCTTCTTAGTGTATTGTTAGTTTGATATATATTCTTTCATCCTTTAGTTTTCAGTTTCTTCCTATTTTTAAGTCTAAGGTGAGTTTCTTGTAGGCAACATATGGACAGGTCTTGTCTTTTGATCCAAGATGTCACTTGATGTCTCTTTACTGGAGCATTCAGTCCACTCACATTCAATGTAATTATTGACAGGTTTGTGTTCAGTGCTGTCATTGTGATATGTTTATTTTTGTGTTGATGTTTTCTCTGTTGTTCTTATTAGTTTATTTCGGGAGATTCTTCTTTGTGAGTTGATTTTTTACCTTTTTCAGGGTTGGTTTTGTGTTTGCTGAGACTCCTGCATTACATTTCTCGATTTGATATGTTGTATCTTTATTGTGCTTTATGGCTGCCCTTATGACCCCCCTTAATAAACTATGTATAAACACAATTTTAATTACTACCAGTCTTATTAAATTCCTCCCCATCTGGAAGGACTATAACAACTGCAGGACATCCCCCTTTTCGATACAATGACATCATAGTTTTCCTGACATGATCACTGAATAATTTCTTTCAGCAATATAGGTTTCATTGAGTTTGGAGCCTTCCTTAACTGAGTAGGTTTATGGGTGATGTGTCCTGAATTTGCTTGTAAAATACAGAGCTAGTGGTTTTCTTTTTCTAAGCCAATAGATTCTTTCAGTCTTTCTTGTATCTTTGGTTTGGTTTTTACAAAGTCTCTGAGTTTCTGTTTATCTACAAATGTCTTAATTTCATTTGCATATTTGAAAGACAGTTTTACAAAATTTATAATTCTTGATTGGGAGTTCTTCTCCTTGAAGGCTTTGAATGTGTCATGCCACTGTCTCTGCACCAGCATTGTTTCTATTGAGAAATCTGACAAAAGCCTACAGGGTTTCCCTCTGAATGTCATCTTTGCTTTGAGTCTTGCTGCCTTTAAGTTTCTGTTGATGTTTCATTTTGTTAAGCTAGATTATGATATGTTTTGGGGTCTTTATTTTGAGATCTATATTGAGTGGCGTTCAGGAACTCAAATTAATTGTAGATTGTTCCTCTTAATAGAGTCCCACAAGTTTCTAATGTTTCTTCATTTTTCTTGTTGTCTTTTTTTCTGATTTTTTCTCCTAGATTCTAGAGTCAGTAGCTCTGTCTTCCAAGTCAGAAAGTCTATTTTCCATTTGTTCCATTCTGTTTCCTTGGCTTTGAATTGAAATTTCTATGTCTTTGATTTTGTTCTTGATGTGTTGGATTTCAGAGTACTGGTGTTCCATCAGACCAAACAGCTTGCTTAGTTTTTCATTTTGTATACAGTCTAGGAGTTCTCTTTATATAATCCTTTTGTATTCATCTTCCAGCAGTTTCAGAAAGGTTTTTTCATCTGGGAAGTTCTTTGGTTGTTTCCTTTGGGAGCCTTCTGAAGCTGTGCGTGATTTTTTTGTTACGCTTTTCTCCAGAGTCTGTTCCTTTCTTGACATCATGTGAGTCAATAGAGGCTGGGAGAGATGCTGTGAGGATGGACCACGGTTGTTTCTCTAGGTCATCTTAAAATGGAAGGTAAAAGGTATCTGACAACTTCCAAAGCCAGATAGGTTATAGGTGTACAGGTCCCTCTCCCCAACTGGGAAAGTAAGCAGCTCTATATTCAGCCCCAGATGTTATAAACTAGTTCAAAATACAGAAAGGCTACTGCCCTGGTGGCCTATGCTGCCAGGCCCCAGCCATAGGTGATGCTGTGTAAAATACTGCTTTTCTGCTGGAAAAACGCTCTCCTCCAGGCAGACGCTGCCTCACAGTCTAGGAATTATTCCAGCTGAGGCCTCCATATGGGTATTCACCACTCAGTGGAATGAGATGGTGACCCGCAGAAGCTCCCTGCCTGCCTCAGTACAGGCTACTCAGTGGTGGAGGTGGAAACAGAGGCCAAAGTTGCCGAGATGCACAGAACCCAAATCTGGGTTCTCAAAATGAGGCAATTTTACCTGTTGATCCCACCAGCTGTGCACCTGAGATTAGCTGCTAGTCAAGTCCCGGCTCTGCTAGCCAGCTAAGACAGAGAAAATAAATGACAAACTAGTGAGTTACCTATGGTCCTTGAAACCCAGCACTCACCAAAAGCAGCGGATGGCAAAGGAGAGGAGGCTTTCCACTCACTGGCATGAAGTCCACATTAACAGCTCTAAGCCGTGTCTTATGACTCACTAGGTTTCCTGAAGGCTCTGTTTAATTATCAGTTCAGGTCTTGGTTTCCAGAGGGATTTAGGGAGACGTGTGTTTCTTCTGCCATATTGACTCTGCCCCCTATTTTTTTATGTTTTCTTGTTTTAAGATTGTTGTATGTTTCTGTGATGTTCATTTGTTTTCTCTTTGTGTGCTGTTTGGAATCTTTGGTATATTAATGTATTTGGGGCTGTTTATTTCTTACCGTCTGTATTTTCATACGGATTTTGGCTCCTTCACACTACTATTTCAAATGGAGCATTCTATTTTGCTTTTGTGTATGACTTAAAATTGTTGAAACTGTTGTTTGAAGACTTTTTGAAGGTACTCCTGGGTTTTAGATTCTTCTTTATTAATATGCTTTGTTTCTCTGTGTTTATTTATTTACTTACATATTTACTTATTCACCCCTCTCACAAATTACTGTAGAAGCTATTGCTGCCTTATGTTTCTGTTGGCATTTTCTCTGTGCTTTCTTCGATTATTTGTGCAGGTATTGTGTCTCCAACACCCTTGTACAGAGTAGGAACACCTTTACTTGCTCTAGTGTGACCCAGGTAGTCTCAGGTGCTTATAGCTCTTCTTCTTTGCCCACTATTTTACAAGTCTTGAATTTGATTTCTAAGCTTCCATAAAGATTCTACATTTTTTTTTTAACATGGCTTGTGCATTCCTCTTGGTAGTGGTTCTCCACTGCTTCCTCCTTTCCCTTTATTTACTTTCAGAATTTTAAGTCTCTGAGGGCAAATGTCCAACTTTTTTTTTGTTTGTTTTCACTAAGAACCCAAGCTTTCTGTGTTCCTCTGGCTAGCAAGTCTTTGAGGTAGTGGGTCATCAGGAAAAACAGATATTATTGCATTTCTTCACTGTATTTCAGACTGTTTCAGAGCCTGCCTCTATACATGTGCTATGTTGTGCAGCCTTGGACTTCTACTGTGTTGTGATGGGGAATGCGATGGCAGCTTTCCTTCACAAGAAAGACTAAAACAAAGTTTTTTACCTTTTTGGGTGTGTCATTTCTGTTTTGTTTCAGACCTTCTTGTAATTTGGGGTTTGATTTCCAAGGTTTTATGTTTGCAATTATATATCCTTTTTAATTACTATTTTCCTTTCTTAATCCTACAGATTTTGAAGGGATTTGAGACACGTTTATGCTCATGTCACCATTTTGGGACAGCTCCCTTTTAAATTATTACTTTTATTTCTTTATTGATCTTATCTACCTGATAAGGCATCATTTTCATACTTGGCTTTAATTCCAGTGATTTCGTCCTTTAGTTCTTAAACATATTTATGCCCATTAAATAAATATCCCTGTCTTGTTTGTTGCTGTTTGTTGTCATCAAACAATGCCCCTCTCTACTAAGCCCCAAATCTACACTCCCTTACACATTTTTTATTGTTTGTTCTTTTCTTCCTTCTTTTCTTTCTTTCTCTCTTCTCCCCATCCCCAGTATACATGGCTAATTGTTCTATTTCTTTTCATCTCTCCTAATAGTTTTGTTGAATACTCAATGTTTTAAATTACATATTGTCTTCCTTCTGTTAGATTCTTTAATCCTATAAAGTTTATTTTCTTATTGTTCCTTATTTTCTTAATTACTTTGCTAAACTAATGATATATGAGGACTGTCAATTAACTTCACAAACTCATCCTAATCCTAGAAAAAGAGTTACATACCTCATTGCTGAATATTATTATGGTCACCTTTGAAGTAGTCCCCTTGGGAAGCTATATATCAATGCCTGTGCCTAACCCACCCTTCAAAGAAATTTTGGAACTCTTTCTGGAATGGTCATCAGAGCTCTCATTTTATTACCCTTGATGTCCTGAATGTCATCAAAATGGCTTCCTTTAAATATTTCTATTATCCTCAAGTAAATAAAAAAGTCATTGGCAACCACATCAGGTGAGGTAGGAGGCTCTTCCAGTGCATTTATTTGTTTACTGGCTAAAACTCCCTCACAGACAACTATATAATTAATTTTCTGAACTTCCCACCTTGCCACTGTCAACAATGGCCATTCTAGAAAGCGTTCCAAAATTGTTTTGAAAGGTGAACTAGGCAAGGCATCAGTACATAGCTTCCCAAGGGGAATACTTGGAAGGTGACCATAGTGATATTCGTCAATGAGTTATGTAGCACTTAGAACAATTAAGTTTGCAGGCTTCATTGTCAGACCACATATATTCTGTATTCCGTGTCATACGTGACTTCTGAGTTCTCCTCTTAACATTTTTTTAAAGTTCTTGATGTTGTTCTTAAGCCTGAATTCCAAAGAGTTCATACCTTGGTCAGTATAATTCAGCAGTAAGCCAATGATTAGCTAGAAGATTTCACTAGATGTTTTGCTTGTGTGCGTTCCTTCCCTTTCCAATTATGTCTATGTGTAAAGGCACACCTTCCACCTCATAGAGCTTACAAGATGGCCTTAGCTTTCAACATCTGTTGCGCATGGCTTCGAGGCCAATCAAAGTTGAAAGAATGATGCCTTCTTCCTTTCTAGATTATTCCTGAACATACACACAGACTTACACATGCACTCACCCTTTAGATACTTACCATGGGTTGAATCATGTCCTCCCAAAAATGTGTGTAGCAATGTCACTGAGCCATGATTCCCAGGATTTATGATTTTCTTCTATTTTGTGTCTGCAATTCTTATAATATTGTAAATCCTAATCTCTGCACATGATTGATGGGACATTATTAGATTATGTTAAAGAGGATTAAGGTAGAACTGTAACACCTTTACTAAGGTCACATCCCTTATCCAATGTAAACAAAGTTTCTCTGGGTTATGTTCTGCAATACATTTTATCTTACAAGAGGTAAAAGGAAAGGGAAGCAGACAGTTGGGGACCTCATACTACCAAAAAAGCAGTGCCTGGAGCACACGGTATCCTTTAGACCTAAGGTTCACAGACTGAATGCTCCCACACCATGGGAACACTGATGTATCACAAGGAGTTTCCTCCAGGGCCAATAGACAAAAAGCTTTCTCATGGAGCCACCATACTGGATTTAGACTTCTAGCCTACTATACTATGAGAGAATAAGCTTCTCTTTGGCAAAAGGTCGCCATGAGTCAGATCTGCACTTGGCATGAGTCAGACAGCACTTGGCAACGGGCTTGGCTTTTGGCAAAGTGATCCACTTTGGGTTCTTCAGTTATAACATCACTGGATTACTAAGACAATAGCCCAGAATATATCAGTGCTTTTCAATATTCCCTATCATTGACTATTTCTCTAAGATTTCCTTTTAAATTCTCAGTCAGGTTCTTGCTTACCTAAATTAAAATCACAGCTTTAGATAACAGACATTGTGAGTAGTGTTCTACAGTATGAGTTTGATTTTTAAACTTTTGTCTTTGAGCTCTGAGTCAAAAGAAATAGCTAACACACACTTAGATTTCTCAGGGAACTGCAAATTTGGACAGTATATTGACTACAGCCTGGGTATACTACTTTTAACAGAGTTTCCAAAACTATCACATCTCTCCATTTTCTACAGTGGTGCCAGCTTTTGACTACTGTGTCCCCAAGCTGCTGAGGTGGAGGAACAGGCATTGCCTCAAGTCAGAACAACACAGAGCTCACTGTCTTACTGAAGTTCGGTGCTTTTTCTTGGATGAATGATTTTTACCTTCATTCTGTGTCTTTAGTTAATAGTTAGAATGTGAAAGAGTTTCTTTGATTTTGTTGTTGCTGCTATACTTTTGTTACTTTACAGGACAAGTGAATTCACCAAAATCTACACATTGCCCTTCAAGAATTTGTTATCCAGTATAACCTTTTAAGATCTCAAGTGTGTATTCTCTTAGCATGAGTATCTTGTGCCCATGATTGTTTACTTTTCAAAAATACTTTAAATCAGCTTAAACTTTCTTTGATAATATAAAAGCACCATTAAAAATAAACATAATATTTTTACCCGATTATCTAGAGAATTACTTTCATGGATAGCACTATTAGTCATATATATATATATATATACACACACACACACATATATGCATTTGCAGTCCTATCATTTCTAGGCTATAAATTTAAAAGAGGGAAATGTTTAACAGTTAAAGAAGTAATAAAGCAAAAAATTTCATTTGAGATGTGTAGGAAAATGTATATCTATGAGAAAGGTACAATTTGCCTGTCCATATTTTAGACAAAAAGGCTTTCTAACCTTGCTGAGAAACCCTGGTTGGTGTTGTGGATTAAATGATATGTCTGCTAACCAAAAGGTCAGCAGTTCAAATCCACCAGGTGCTGCTTGGAAACTCTGTGGGGCAATTCTACTCTGATCCCTAGGGTCACTTTAAGTCGGTTCCATCTCAATGGCAGTAGGTTTTATTTTTGTTTAACCTTGGTAGGTAGGCTTTTACACATCTAGGGAACTATTTATTACTCTGGTAATGAAGAATATAATTTCTGTATACCCAGAATAAGTACTAGCAAAAGCAAAGTATGACCACTTGTGAATCTATTACTCACTCATTCAACAAATATGTATTGAGCAAAGTGTTTGAACCTAACACTCCAGTGGTTTTAGTAGCATGCCTAACCAACTTCTGAATTATTACAGTCAGACAACAGAGAAAGTATAAATGCTCTGAAATTTTAAAGTTTGTGCACATGTAAGGGGTTAATGTTTTCAAAACCATGGGCTGCCCCTGCACTTCATACATCCTGATGGACCCTTGTGTGCAGTTTTCTAAGCACAGTACTGACTGTGGGCACATAATAAATAGTGACTGCATTTGTCATTTGAAGCAGGGCCAGATTTCCATATACAGTATCCAGCAATCCATCTTTATGTTCCACATTCCATGAAAACCTGAAGGGCAAAAGAAATAGCCTTAGTTACCCTTTTCTACATGAAGACAAGCAGAAGGTAACAATGTGTAGTCAGCAAGCACAGGAAAAATCAATGTGCTCAGGAAGTCCAGGCAATAAAAATCTCAAATTGAACACACATATTTAGCCAAAGTTAGCATGTCTGTGGTAATAACAACGGATGTTACATTAACTTCACCTAAGTATTTCTCGGGAAAGCATTTCACAGGAAAGCATTTCACATTGTTCTTAACTTTAAACTGTTTGCATGGAGTGTATATAACAACCTACTCCAAGCACAGTTTGGGATTAAAGCATGGCCCAACAATGAGACAATGAATATTACAAATGTTGTACAGCTTCGTCTTTGCTCATAAAGCACAGCACTGAATTTTATGGATAGTAAAGCTTTCTCTCCTTCCTTCAAAACTGAAGACCTCTGAGGGCAGTTATCAGTTTTCTCTGTGTATTCACAGCACCTGGCTCTGCAGTCAGTACCTGCACTTCATTCAGTGTCAGAGAAGAGGGATAATTTCAAAATATAGATAACTATCCATGTGGAAGTAAATAATTGCCAGTCTCTCACCAACACTGGCAGTCCAATCCACAAAATAAACAGCAAGAGGCCTAAGAATGTTCAAAAGATGTTTGCTTTCCTTTAGACAGTGGCCTACAACCAAAGTAACATTAAAAGTTGGCAGTGTAAATTACCACCCATTGACATAGCACTTTATTTGAAGTGAGGGAATACTAAAAAGGTAGAAAATATTAAAGTTAAATCATTGCACCTGCACCAGAATAAAACTGTTATTGAGTTGACCCAGATTTATTTTGATCCCATGTGTGTCAAGACGGGACTTTTCAGAAATACATCAAGAGGCAGCTATCAATAAACTGTCAATCTTTTGCTTAGTAGCTGCGTACCTTAAATGTTTGTACTAATCAGAGACTCTGTAAAATAAATATGATACACCAACTGCCCATTCCTTTAAAACATTATTTTTACCCACCAAAACTGTTAAAGCATAGATAATTTTTACAACATTTGATAGATGAGGTCGAGAAAATATTTTGTAGTTTGTTAAAGCTGACACAACTAACAAGTATTGGGCATGGAATTCATGACCCTGCCTATCAGGTACAAATCTTTAACTATAGATATCCAGGTAATCTCTCTTAAAAAATAAGGTGCCAAGACTGATTCAGTAAAGCACATGTATAATCATCACACCAAATATAGTACAGAATTCATTTAAAGTTTTCTCAATTTTATTCATAATCATGACATCAAAGTGATCTATACACATTCCATTTTGGGACAAATATTTCGCTGTTATTAAAATGAATAAGCAGTGGTGCGACACTATGAAGAAATGAAACACATAGTAAGTGTCATACATTTACATCTATTGAAGTGAGGAAAAGGACTTGAAACAATAAAATAAAAATAAAAATTAAAAATCCAGAATTTATTGATATGGTCTGTGCCCTCAGAAACCGCAGTTAACTGATTACCCAGTTAGGAACCCTGGTGATGCAAGGGTGATGTGCTCAGCTACTAACAGAAAGGTTATCAATTTAAACTCATTGTTCTGTCGGGGAAAGATGTAGCAATCTGCTTCCATAAATATTACAGCCTTTAGAACCTTAAGAGGCAATCCTAATCTGCCCTTTAGGATTGCTATGAATCTGAGTGGACTTGGCAGCAGTGGTGCAGCTGCTGAATTCATACGCACCTGGAATGTGCCTATTACTCTTCGTTAGAAAAGTTATAGCCAAATAGCGTCCAATCATTTCATTCCTAAAACACTACAGTATTATTGAAAGCTATTGTTGATAGCGTGTGAGTTGACATTGCTTGCCAAGGCCAAGCCAAGTGCCGTCGAGTCAGATACGACATTGCTTAAGCAATACAATATTCTGAGAGTCTGTATAGGGAAGTTTTTAGTAAATGTATTTTTCAAGTATCTACCACTTAAGATAATTCCCGAGGATGTAGGACACTGCATTGACATTCATCCTATGTGAATGAGTATGTCATTCTTTGGAGCCAGGGAGGGGCTACACTGGTAATGTGTTAGACTATGTGGTTTCTTACCTACATATGTGTGGAATCCCTGATGGCATAGTGGTTAAGAGCTTGGCTGCTAACCAAAGTTTGACAGTTAAAATCCAGCAAGTGCTCCTTGGAAACTCTATAGAGTAGTTTTGTTTATATACACAGATAATCACATTATACATCTGTATCTTCTTTTATGAAGTTAGATATTTGATTAACTTACCACTCTAAACATTAGCGGGACACGTAGGGATTAATTGCATCAGAACAGCAAATTTATTAAACAAACCAAGAGTATAACTTCCCAGCTAGGCAATATACGTTAACTCTCTGTGCTTTAATTTCCTCACCTGCAAGATAAGGGAAAAGTCTGACAGGGTTTTGAGAGGATTAAATGAGTTATTGTGGTTAATACACTTAAAGCCAAAAAACCAAACCAAACTCACTGTCACTTAGTCAGCACTGACTCACAGTGCCCTTGTAAGACAGAGTAGAACTGCCCCACAGAGATTCCAAGGACTGCCTGGAAGATTTGAACTGCTGACATTTTGTATAGCAGAAGTAGCACTTAACCACTACATCACCAAGATTTCCATACTTAGAGCAGTTCTAAGATAACTGAGTACAATTATTGTTATATGTCAGTATTGGTAGACATATTTCAAACTAATACAGAACAGAGATAATAACCTCATTACAGGTGAGTCAACTGTTACTGTAATCTCATTTGCACTGAGTAGAACAGCACCATAGAATTTTCTTGACTGTAACCTTTATGAAAGCAGATTTCCAGACCTTTCTTTCACAGCAGCAATGGGTGAATTCAAACTGTCTGTCTTTCAGAAGTCAAGCACAAACCATTTGTGCCATTACATTAGTTTTAAAACGTTTACACATGTAAGCAACTTTGTCTTCAAACCAGTAGACTGAAAGAATTAAGCAAAAATATGAAGCTTAATTATCAAGATGAGAGGCCACAACGGAAGCTGGGGAAAAAAGTGCTAAGAGAAAAAAGATGGGACAGAGTTCTGACTATTACACATGGCTGTGTTTGAGTAAATAATGATCAACACATTATAATATTTGCACTTCAATAATACCTCAAAAGCAACTCTTATTGACTTTGGAAGACTGGTAACAAACAATAAAAAAGGTACATAGAGTGTATTCTATACAAATGCAGACAAAACAGCAATGTTAAGAATCACTTCTTACATATTTGTCTTACATATTTTAGACAAAGTGAAAAACAAGAAAAAAATGTTGCAAATAATATTTCCACAGAAGTCTTTCATACTTTACATCCAGAGAAAAATTTGTCAAAGCTTATTATCACTAAATCTTGCTGGTGTAGCGGTTAAGTGCTATGTCTGCTAATCAAAAGTTTGGCAGTTTGCACTGGGCACTCCTTGTAAACTCTGTGGAGCAGTTCTTCTCTGCCCTATAGGGTCACTATGAGTCAAAATCGACTCGACAGCACTGGGATTGGTTTTTGCTAAGGTGAGTATTATCACTGCAACAGTATTTATATTTGGATTCCCATATCAAGCACAATCAAAGCACAAAACTCCAGATATTTACAATATAAAAGAGAACAAAAAATTTTTTATTAAAAAAACAATATTGTCAAGTTGAAGTAACTATGAGTTGGAATCCACTTTACAGCAGTGTTTTTACTTTTTAAAAAAATAAATTACACATAAGTTGGAGATGTACAAAAATAAGTTCCTAATTGAAAAATGTGCCTGTAAAAGGTACTCAGGTTGAACAGGAGCCCAGTTGTGACAACTTGTTGGTTTAGCATCTTCTTAAGTTTAATATATAACATTCTTGTAAATATGCATAGAAATCAAGGATTTATAAGAAATGAATTAAATTCTGACATGTCAATATTTAACTGAGACATTAAGTTGAAAATTAAGTCTCTATAAGAGACAGTTTTGAAGAATGAACATTAAAATAACTTGAAATGATTGAATGCATAATTTACAGCTAGTTGCATGTTGTAAAAAATTGCCACACTGCATCTTTAATACATTAATTTAATTTTGCAACTATTGGCAGGCACTCAATTAACAAGAGAAGTTTATATATGTATATATATATCGCTTGCATTTAAGTAATCTATTTATATGCATAATGCTGAAGGTAAGCATTTAAAATATTACGAGGGATCTAATTAACTTGTTCTAACAAATCAGCAATATGATAAAACAGGTCATTGACACATAATATGATTTGCTGAGATAAGATATAAGCAACATTAAATCACAGTAGCATTTTACAGTATTCCTCACTATAAATTTGATGGAATATCTTTCTGTATCATCTATTTTTCTGCTGATGTGAAACCATGAACAAACAAGATACATATTGAAGAATAAACTTATAAATAATGTAAATAACAAAGGGCTTGTTTCTAGAATGTTAAGAATTCTCAAAAAGTAACAATAAGTGAACCATCTAACTGGAAAATTGCCAAAACACCTGAGCAAACATTTCACCAAAGAGGATATACAGATGTCAAGTAAGCACAAGAAAATGTGTTAATATCTAGTATTAATATCTATTATTAAATGCAATATCTATTATTAATATCTATTAATATCTATTATTAAATGCAAATCAAAGCACAATACAATATCTCTACATACCTATCAGAATGGTAAAAACATGATAACATCAAATGTTGGCAGCGAAACTGGATCACTCATACTTGACTGGTGGGAAAGTAATATGGCACAGCCACTCTAGAAAAATAGTATTTTTTTAAAAAACAAAACACATACACACACACACACACACAAAAAAAAAAAAAAAAAAAAACTAAGTAAGTAGCTACCATAAGAAACAGTAATTTCACTCCTGGTATGGATCCTGATGAAATAGAAATGTATATCTGCACAAATACCTGAAAATGATTTCTCACAGCAGCTTTATTTGTAATACTCTAAAACTGGAAACAACTGAATATCTTCTAATAGATGAATGGTTAAACAAATTGTCATATAATTAATTATATCATGGAATACTACTGAGTGATAAAAAGCAATAAACGATTGATATGTACAATGAACTGGATAAGTCTTCAGGGAATTACACTTCCTCATAAAATGTTAGTCTCAAAAGGTTATACGCTATATAATTCAATTTGGATAACATGCTTGACAACATGACAGCTATAGGAAGCAGATAATTGGTTGCCAGAGGGTAAGAAAGTGGTGGGCTACAGGAAGGAAGTGTGTGTGGTTAAAACGCACAACATGAGGGCTCCTTGTGGTAATAGAAATGTTTTGTCTCTTAGTTGTCAGTATCAATATCCTAGTTGTGATGTTATACTATAGTTTTTCAGATCGTTACCTTTGGAGGAAATTTAGTAGTGGGTACATCAGAACTTTATGTGTTACTTCTTACATCTGCTTGTGAATCTAAAATTATTTCAAAATAAAATTGTAACAATAAAAAATAAAGAAATCCAAGGGCTCAGAGGACTTGGTCCCTCTCTGTGCTTAAGTTAAGCACTTAGAAGACAGAAAGGTACAGAAGTACTTGCACAGTTATAAGTTTAACTGGATTCAAACACTGACTTCACAGCTAAGTAGACAGTAGACTGTGGCCTCTAATCTATGACAATGAATATATAAATAGGCCACTCACAGGAACACTGGAAGATGCAGTTTATATAATTACACTTTCCAAGCTAGCATTCTGCTTTTCTGGCTGCTTGCTTACTCATATCCTTATTTGTCATCGCTTGTCAGTTGGCAGTACTGTGATATTTTGCATGATTTTAAAATACGAGAAGGATCTCTCATGGAAAAGGTTTCAGCTTAAATCAGACTCTGAAGAAAAATCTGCTTCCAAAAAGTTAGCCACTGAAAACCTTAGGATAACAATAGAAGATTATCCAATATAGTGCTGGAAGCTGAGCCATTCATATTGGAAGTGACACAAAATACAACTGGGGAAGAGCTGCCGCCTCATAGGAGACGCAACCTTAATGGTATGAGCTAAGTAGAGCCCTTTTCGGAGCTTCATATGCTGATACAGCACAATGAAAAAGGAGAAGCAACAGCTGTAAACACACATTAATAATTAGAGCATGGTATGTACAATTTCAAGAAAAACTGAATGTGTCAGATGTGAAATAGAACACTTAATCACCAATATTCTGTACTTCAGTGAGTTACAGTGGACTGGTACTGACCATTTTCATAAAGGAGCCCTGGTGGTTGCTGTTTGGTTTACTATACTTGGAATGACAAACTGAAGAGAAACAATCATTCACTTGTCAAAAAGAACACTTCAAAATCTATGCTGAAGCACAATGTTGTCAATGATTTGTTAATATCCATATACCTACAATTTGACTCTTACTAAAATTTATGTAACAACCATGAATGCCAAAGATTAAAAAAGTGAAGATGTTTATGAAATGATAACAGTCTAAAATTGATCAAACCTACAATCAAGAGACATTGATAATTACTGGTGACTGGAGTCTGAAAGTTGGAAACAAAACAGAAGGATAAACAGTTGGAAAATAGGACCTTGGTGATAAAAATAATGCCAGAGATCACAGGAGTGAATGCTATAAGACCTACAAGTTATTCATTGGAATTTTTTTTTCAACAGCATAAATGGCAATTATGTACACAGATCTCAAATTAACTACATCTGTAGGAATAATGGAGAAATTTAATATTGTCAAGGAATAGTTAGGGGTCAATTGCTCATATGCAAGTTCAAGCTGAAGCTAAAATAATCAAAGCAACTTTAAAATCTGAAGTACAACTGTGTGTACATTTCATGTGAATTTCAAAAATTTCTCAAGAATAGATTTGATGCAGTTAACACTAATGACCTGATACCAGTAGAGTTGTAGGAGACATCAAGGAGATCACACAAGAAAAAAGCAGAACGTCATCGAAAACACAGGAAAAAAATAAAGACTAAAATGAACGTTAGAATGGATTCTGCAACTTGCTATTGAGCGTGAGCAGAAACAACAGGGAAAGTACTGAAGAAAACAATTAACCAGCTAGACCTCATCGACATATACAGAACTTTCTATCCATCAGCGGACAACTACACCATCTTCTTCAGTGCACATGGAACATTTTCCAGAATAGACCACGTGTTAGGACATAAAGAAATTCTCAACAAAATCTATACCACTGAATTAAAGCAAAGCAACTTTTCAGATCACAAAGCCATAAAAGTCGAAATCAATAGCAAAGAAAACATAGATAGAAAGTAGAACTCATGGAAACTGAACAAGACCTTGCTCAAACAACCGTGGGTTATAGAAGAAATCAAAGATGAAATAAAGAAATTTATGGATTCCAATGAGAATGAAAACACTTCCTACCAGAACCTATGGGATACAGCCAAAGCAGTGCTCAGAGGGCAGTTTATCTCCATAAATGCACACATCTGGAAAGAAGAAAGAAACGAAATCAAAGAACTGACTCTACAGTTTGAACAAGTAGAGCCAAGTGCTGTCGAGTCAGTAGAGAGAGAGCAAAAGAGGAACCCCTCAGGCACCAAAAGAAAACAGATTATAAAAATCAGAGCAGAACTAAATGAATTAGAGAATAAAAGAATAACTGAAAAAAATTGAAAAGACCAAAAGCTTTTTTTTTTTTTAAAGATCAACAAAATTGACAAACCATTCACTAAACCTACTAAAGAAAAACAGGAAAGGAAACAAATAATCCAAATAAGAAATGCGAGGGGAGTTGTCACAACAGATCCAGCAGAAATCAAAAATATCATAGCTGAATACTATGAAAGACAGTATTCGAGTAAATTTGAAAACCTAGAGGAAATGGACAAATAGCTTGATTCATATCACCTACCCAACTATCACAAGCTGAAGCAGAACAACTTAATAAACCCATCACAAAGGAAGAGATTTGCCAACCAAAAAAAGGCCGGGCCCGGATAGCTTCACTGCAGAAGTCTACCAAGCATTTAGAGTTATCTCCAATACTGCTGAGACTATTTCACAGTATAGAAAAGGGATGGAATACTCCCAAATTTATTCTGTGAAGCCAGCATAACTCTGATACCAAAGCCAGGAAAAGACCTGACAAAAAACGAGAACTAGAGATCGATATCAATCATGAATCTAGATGCAAAAATCTTCAACAAAATTCTTCCAAATGGAATACAACAACATATCCAAAAACATAATCTACCATGACCAAGTTGGATTCATGCCAGGGATGCAAGGCTGGTTCAACATCAGAAAAACAATTAATGTCATCAACCACATAAATACCACAAAAGACAAGAATCACCAGATCCTGTCTATTGATGCAGAAAAGGCATTTGATAAAGTTCAACATCCATAATGACATGGGGGAAAGAGAATCCCAAAGACAGAGAGACCCACGTGAGTGTATGTCTACATCGACTTGTGACTGGAAGAACCAGATGGTGCCCGGTTACCACCAGTGATAGTCATGATGGAGCTCACAGCATTGAGTCTCACTGGCAACACAAATATAAATAGGAGTGCACACTGAGATCTCCACTAAAAGACAGCAATTGATGGTCCCAGAGCCTTGGACTTCTCCAGGGAGCGGGGCCCCTGGCCCTGATGCTGCCCCTGTCAATAACTGTAATGAAGTTCAACTTTTCAGACAGAAATGGATTGGACTTGGTGACGCAGAGTGACCATGTTGTGTGGGCACTTTATATCACCAGGCATCTATAGGAAGCTGTCCTGTTGACCCCATACTGGAGGAAGGGGAATGGTTGGAGACTTGAAGAAAGGAGACTGTTGGGAAGATAAGACACATATGGAGCAGAGAGGAGGAGTGTGCTGTCACCATGCAGGGAGAACAGTGGAAACTGCATGTAGGTCAGCATGCAAATTTATATGGGAATGTACATTTTCATTAAATCATAATAAAAAAAACAACTGAGCAAAATATTTTAGAAGGCATCTTGCAAAGACAAAATAAAGTATTACAAGGAAATATGTAAGGAGTTTGAGTAAAAAAAAAAAAGGAAGAACACAATCAGCATTTCTCAAGCTGAAAGGACTAAAGGCAAAATTCAAACTTCAATTTGAAATACTGAAGGATTCTATGGGCAAAAAAATAACAATGCAGGAAGTATCAAAAGAAGAGGGAAATAATAAACAGAGTCACTGTACCAAAAAGAATTGGCAGATCTTAAATCATTTCAGGAGGTAGCATGCAATCAAAAACCATTGTTAGTGAAGGCTGAAGTTCAAGTCCACTGAAGGCATTGTTGAAAAACAAGCCACCAGTAAATGGATGGAATGCCAAGTGAGACAACACAAAAAACACATATAAGCATTTCAAGTGCTTACTCACCTATATTAAAAAGTCTGCAAGATAGTTACTTGCCAACAGACTTGAAGAGATCCATTTTCACATACATTCCAAAGAAAGGTGATCAAACAGAATGTAAAAATCATCAAACAAAATCATTAATTTAGCATACTAACAAAATTCTGCTGAGATTACGTAAAAACGACTGCAGCCACAGGAAACTGCTAAAAGCTCAAGTCAGGTTCAGAAAAGGACTCTGAACAAAGTATATCATTTATTGATGTCAGGTGGATGTTGGTCAAGAACAGAGAATTCCAGAAAACTGTTTACCTGTGCTTTGGTGATTACACAAGGTATTTGACTGTGTGGTTCATTAAAAATGATATATGATGTCATGAAGAATACAAATTCTGGGACACTTAATTCTACTCAGATGGAACCTGAGCATAGATCAAGAGGCAGTTGGTTGAACAGAAGAGGCTACTGCATGGCATAAAATTGGAAAAGATGTGTGGCAGGACTGTATACTTTAACTTTATACAGTCTATACGTTAAGGAAAAAAATCCAAGAAGCTAGATTACATGAAGAAGAACACAGTATCAGAATGGAGGAAGACTCATTAACAACCCAGTATATGCGGATGATACAACAATGTTTACTGAAATTAAAGAATACATGCACCACTTATTGTTGAAGGTAAAATACTACAGTCTCCGGTATGATCACACCTGAACATAAGGAAATTTATATAATTACAACTGGGTCCATAGACAACATCATGATAAACAGTGAAGAATTTGAAGTTATTGATGATTTCAATCTACCTGTATCAACAATCAACTCCTGTGCAAGCAGCACTGAAGAAATCAAATGATGTTTTGGGATTGGGGAAATATCCTGAAAAAGAATTCTTTAAGTTATGCTGGAGTCCACTTAATATTGTTCTTGTTTCTAATGTGTGCTATGACCGATTTCACCCAATCAAATTTCTACCAACTATCTAATCTAAACCCTCCCCTCCTCACCTTCCCTCCCTCCCCTCCCTTGCAGCCATCAAAGAGTCTTCTTCAGCAGAACTTGAATACTCCTTCCATCTTAACCCAATACTGCAAGGACAGAGTAGCTGGGTCAGGGGGCAGAAGACCATTCTCTTAGGCAAAATTGAGACAAACTGGCACAACTATTGTTTTGCTAAGAGGGTTCTCTGCACCCCACATTGGTGAGTGGCATCTGGGTTCTTAAAAGCTGCCAAGCTGCCATCCGAGGGCACAGCAAATGGCCCCAACTCAGCAGGAACAGATGACCACCGAGGACCAAAATGACATGGGGTAAAGACAACCCAGAAGACAGAGAGACCAACATGAGTGGGTGCCTACATAGACTTGGGACCGGAAGAACTGGATGGTGCCCGGCCACCACCAGTGATAGCTGCAATGGACCTCACTAAGTTGAGTCTCCTCTGGCAACACAACAATAAAAAGGGATGCACTCTGAGATCTCCACTAAAAGACCTCAACTGATGGTCCAGCAGTTTCGGGGTTCCCCTGGGAGCATGGCCCCCGGCCCTGATGCTGCCCTTGCCCATAAATCATACAGAAGGTCCACTCTTCGCACACGAATGGATTGGACTTGGCGATGCAGAGTGACCATATATTGGATGCACTTTATGGTTCTGTGCATCTATAGGATATCATCCTGCTGACCTCTGGCTGGAGGAAGGAGAGTGGGTGGAGAGGAGGGGAAAGACGACTGTTGGGAGAATGAGATATGTATGGAGCAGAGAGGAATAGTGTGCTGTCACTGGGCAGGGAGAGCAGTGGAAGCTGCATATAGGTGGGCATGTAAATTTATCCAGGAATGTACATTTTCACTCAGTCATAATAAAAAAATAATTTTAAAGTTTAAAAAACAAAGACATCACTTTGAGAACAAAGATACACCTGACCCAAGCCATGGTGTTTCCAATTGCCTCACATTCATTTGAAAGTTGAACAAAGAAAAAGGAAGACTGAAGACCTGATGCAATCCAAACTGTCATGTTGGGGAGGAATGTCAAATATACTGTGGACTGCCAGAAGAAAGAACATGTATCTGTCTGGGAGAAGTACAGCCAGAAGGTTCCTCAGAAGTCAAGGTGGCAAGACTTATTCTTACGTACCTTGGACACATCATTCAGAGGGAATATTCACTGGAAAAGACCATCATACTTGGTAAAGTAAAGGATCAATGAAGAAGAATGAGAGTCTCAATGAGATGGATTGACACAGTGGCTGCAACAATTGGTTCCTGCCTAGTTAGGACTGTGAGGATGGTGCCACAATGGGCAGAATTTCATTCTGTTGTATATCAGTCAGAGGTGACTTTGTGGCATGTAGTAAAAATAACTACCCTCACTTACTAGATCTTTCTTTTCTGCCAGAAACTTCAGTGACACTCAGGTTTTTCTTACAAGTCCTCTCTCTCTATTTTTTTTTTCAATTCTCAGTATTTACCTTTTCTCTGAGTTATTCTACCCATTAAAATACTGATGGCTTCAAAATCAGTTTTTTACATCCTGATCCCTAGGTGAGTCTAGACAGAGCATATAAACCCTACTTTTCAAACATTCCCAAACCTAATTCTTATCTTCTCACCCAGAACATGTTTCACCTCAGATCTTTGCTCCCTCAGTATCTGGCATGCATCTACAAGTTCTTCACAGCTGAATACTGGGAGTCATTGCTCCTCTTCCTCCTTTCACAGACCTGCCTCTCACATCAACCTGTGACCCAAGTCTGCTGTCTCTAACCCTTACCTCTGGCTCTTTGGTCTCCTTTAGACAACTATGATGCTGCATGATGAAAAACTAATTCCATCACATCAAATGTTTGGTATCTGAATCTCATATCTTCAACATAGAATACCTGAACTCAGGATCTGTAAATGGAAATCAACACTTTCATTTCAGGTAACAAGGGTTACAATAAAGTCAGTATAATTACATATGGGTGTATATGTTGTTTCTGTTGTTAGGTAACACTGAGTCATTTCCCAGTTGTAATGATCAAACCAACCAGAACAAAACACTGCCAAATTGTTTGCCATCCTCACGGTCTTTACTATGTTTGAGTTCATTGTTGCAGCCACTGTGCCAATCCATCTCTTTTAGGGTCTTCCTTTTTTTTGATGACTGTCTACTTTATAATGCAGAATATTCTTTTCCAGGAGACTGATCCCTCCTCTTTTCATGTCCAAATACGTGAGATGAAGTCTCATCAGCCTTCTCTCTAAGGAACATTCTAGTTGTAATTATTTCAGGATAGATTTCTTCATTTTCTGTGGCAGGCCATGTTATATTCAGTATTCTTCACCAAGACCACAAAAGGAAAGAGTCAATTCTTCTTTAGAGTTCCTTGTTCACTGTCCACCTTCCCCTTGCATATGACTTGATAGAAAATACCACAGATGAGATCAGTGCACCTTAATCTTCAAAGTGACACCTTTGCTTTTAACACTGTAAAAAGGTTTTGTGCAGAGAATTTGCTCAATGCAGTGAGTTCTTTGATTTCTTGGCTGTAGCTTCTATAGGCATTGATTGTGGATCCAAGAAAAATAATGTTGTTTATTGGCTCAGTTATGAAGATTTTGGTTTTTTCTTTATTTTGAGGTGTAGTTCATACTCAGAGTTGTAGTCTTCAATCTTAGTAACTGCTTCAAGTCCTCTTTGCTTTTAGTAAATAATGTGTTTGCGGCATATCATAAGTTGTTAATAAATCTTCCTAGAATCCAGATTCTTGGATTCATATAATCCAGATTCTTGGATTATTTGCCTAGCATACAGATGGACTACGTATGGTGAAAAATACTACTCTGATACACAATTTTCCTGATTTTTAAGACACACAGTTTTCCCTGTTCTATTCTAATGACTGTCTTTTGGCAGAGGCACAGATTTCACACATGCACAATATGGTGTGCAGGAATTCTCATTTTCACAATGTTATGTAGAATCAGTTATGGCTCACAGTCAAATGCCTTTACATAGTCAATAAAATGCAGATTTTATCTTTCCAGTATTATCTGTTTTCAGCCAAGATGAATCTGACATCAATAATGATATCCCTTATTACACAGCCTCTCCTGCCTCTGACATGAATTTCTAGAAGTTCTCTGCTAATGTACTACTTCAATCATTTTTTAATTATCTTCACCAAAATTTTACTTGTGTATGGTAGCTATTATGTTGTTTGATAATTTCCACATTCTCTTGGATAACTTTTCATTGAATTGGTTCAAATATGGATTTCTTTCAGATGGTTGGCCAGTTAACTGTCTTCCAAATTTCTTATCATAGATAAGAACCTCCAGTGTTGCAACTATTAATTGAAACATCTTAAATGGTATTCGTTCAACACCTGGAACCATGTTTTTCCCCAGTGCCTTCAGTGCAGTGTGGACTTTTTCATTCAGGACAATCAGTGGTTGATCATGTGCTACCTCCTGAAATGGCTGAATGTTGACCAGTTGTTTTTGGTACAACGACTGTGTGCATTCTTTTCATCTTTTGTTGTATCATTCAGTATTCTTCTTATACAATATTTCAATAGTGAAACTCACGGTCTGAATTTTCTCTTCAGTTCTTCCAGCTTGAGAAATGCCAAGCATGCTCTTCCCTTTTGTTTTTCTAACTCCAGTTCTGTGCATATTCCACTATAACACTTGTTCTTCTCAAAAGGTCCTTTGAAATCTTCCATTTAGCTCTTTTACTCCATTATTTCATTTGTTTGTTTTTGCTGCTGTAAGTTCAAGAGCAAGTTTCAGTCTCTCCTGACATCAACTATGATACATATTTTCCTGCCTTTTTAATGATCTTTTGCTTTCTTTGTATCTGATGTTCTTGATGTCATCCCACAACTTGTGTAGTCTTTGGTCATTTGTGTTCAGTGCACCAAACCTGTTCTTCAGATTGTCTCTAAATTCAGGTGGGATATTTCTTTTGGCTCTCGGGGATTTGTTTTAATTGCCTTCAGCTTCAGTATACTTACACATAAGCAATCGACAGTCTGTTCCACAATCGCCCCCTGGCCTTTTTCTGATGGATGATATTGAACTTCTCCATTGTATCTTTCCACATATGGAGTCAATTAAATTCTTGTGTATTCCGTCTGGTGAGGTCCATGAGTACAGTCATCACTGAAGCCAGCCAAGCCATTATGGTGTTGAAAAAAGGTGTTCGCCATGAATAAGCCATTGGTCCCCCAAACACTATCATGCAATCTCCAGCATCATTTCTTTTCCCAAGGACTGCTCCTTTTTTTTCCAACTTTATATGCCAATCACCAGTACTTATCAATGCATCTTGATTACACATTTGATCAGTTTCAGATTGCAGAAGCTGGTAATAAAAAATAATTTCTTCATCATTGGTATTAGTGTTTGGTATATAAATTTTAATAGTAATTGTATTATCCTATCCTGAACTTCAGGATAATGAAGAAACCCAAATCCACTGCCACTGAGGCAATTCTGACTCTTACTGACCTACAGAGTATCTGAGGCTGTAAGTCTCCTTGGAAGCAGACTGTCGCATCTTTTTCCTGTGGTAGTTTCAAACTAATGACCTTTCAACTAACAGTTTATCACTTTCACCAGTGCATTACTTGGGCTCCTTGTACTCCAAAACAGATCTTGCTCTTTCTTACAGTGCATACAATACTGTTGCTCTTCAGTTTGTTATTCATGGCATAGTATACCATACAAGAAGTATCAATTAAGTTCACAAACTCATCCTAGAACAAGTGCTACATAACTCACTGCTGAATATCCCTACCATCACCTCAAAGTACACCCTTTGGGAAACTATACACCAATGTAAGCACCTAATCCACCCTTCAAAGCAATTTTTGGAACTCCTGGAATGACCATAAGAGCTGTCATCTTATTATCCTTGATTTCCTGACTGTCATCAAAATGTCTCCCATCCAATATTTCCTTTACCTTGATGTAGAGAAAAAAGTCATTGGAGGCCAGGTCAGGTGAATAGGGAGGGTGTTCCAATACAATGTTTACTAGCTAACAACTCCCTCACAGACAACCATACAATTAAGTTCATGAACTTGCCACTTTGCCACAATGGTCACTCCAAAAAGAGTTCCAAAATTGCTTTGAAGGGTGGACTAAGAGTTGGCATTGGTGCATAGCTTCCCAAGGGGAGTACTTCAAAGGTGACCTTAGAGATACTCAGGAATGAGACACGTACCACTTAGACCAACCGAGTTCAGGGATGTAACCGTCAGACCTCACACGATTTTCTAATTCGACCTTCATGCATTTTGTTTCATTTTTGACAACTGCCTATTTTCCCAGGTTCATACTTTGTATATTCTGATTATTAATGAATGTCTTCAGATGTTTTTGTGCCACATCAACAAACGAAAGTTCCTAAAGTTTTCCTCCACTTATATCATTAAGGTTGACTAATTTGAGGAGGAAGATCTATCTCAGTTGTGTTTTGAGTAACTTCCAACGTGATAAGCTCATCTTCTGGCATTACAGCAAACAGTGTTCCCTGTCATTCATAAGGTTTTCAATGGACAATTTTCTTTTAAAATATGTAGACAGCCAGTTCCTTCTTTCTAGTCTGTTTCAGTCTGGAACCTCTGCTAATCTGTGTCCACCATGGATGACATTGCTGGTATTTGAAACCATTGTCATAGCTTCCAGCATCCTAGCTATCTACAAGCCAACACAGTATGACAAACTGACAGACAAGTGGTGGTATTTGTACATAATAACACTTCATTTGGATAAAAACTTATTTTAATTCAATTCACCCCATGTATTCTATATATGAAATTAACAATTACGTGGTTGATACTTTTTCAATATTTTGCAACAATATATATAAACTATATCATCTTCATTTAAATGAACATTACTGTTTTTTTATTTTTAACAAGATGAAAACTTAGTTTAAATGTTTTTCTTAGAACACATACATTCTATTAAAATAGTTTACATGCAACAATTTTCCAATACAAAATACATAATATCTTAGTAATGATTGCATATTATTAACTTCCTTGGAAGAAAATCACTGTATCAAGAAATATAGAAACGATTTTTTGTTTCTGTGTATACTCACAAAAATAGTTACATTATATTTAACATTTGCATACTTCCACAGTTTAGATTGTATATTTTATTTTTATCTTTGCATGTTTTAAATAACACAGTCAATACCAGCAAACATTTTAAACATTTATTATAGTATTCTAAGTATTGGTATAAAAGCTGTATAAAAAAGAATATATATAACTCAATTTGGTCTTTCAGAATATATTCTGACCCCCGAAGCAAAGGAAATATCCAAAATACAATTCAATATGGCTCATGAAATCTATAAAGAGGTTTAATTTAGGAATGCATTAATGCCAAAAAGAGTCCCACATCCTTCCTTCTCTCTGCTTTGCTTTTTGTGACATCAGTTTCAAACTATTCTGGCATTTCTGTTAACTATAGGTAGTCACAGGACCACTTTCTCATCTCTTTCCAAGGATAGAAGATGATCTCTTCTAGAAGTTGTCCAAGGAGACCAAGCAAATTTTCTTGTTTGGTTCCACAGAAGCCGCAGAAATCTCCACACAGGTCATATTGAACCAGGGTCACATGGCCATCACTAAACCACTGAATTTTGCCAGTGAATGACACTTTAGGTATGAGCAGCTTAAGCAAGATGACTGTCCAGGATTGGTGTGGGGAGTTAATATGATAAGGTATCCAGGTTATGGGATTGGCAAGCTAAATATCCACTGCAGGGTCACTGTTAATACACATCTTCCAGAGCCTGACGAAATCCTTAATCTGTTATAATGATGATTTTCCCATCCCTACTGAGATATGAGGGACCACCAGAAATCCAAAGTAACTGCTTCCTAAATTTACTATAATTTCAGAATAAACATCTTTTGGAATTTTCTCATGCTCAGTTATGAAGGCAAAAACTCTTGGAGAGAAGTGAGAGTGGAATTTACATAGTTTTATCATAATAACATTTTGGTGAGCACACATTTTGTGCCAGTTTATATGATAAAGTGTTTTGTATATTATCACACCTAACCATTACAAAAATCATAAATGGTAGGTAAATATTCTAATGAAGAGCTATAACTTGAGGTGGAATAATATTAGGCTATGTCCCTAGGATCACATGACCATATGTCTTTCTGAACTCACTATATGGGCTGTTAACTAGTAACATACTGGCTAACCTTTTGCACATCTTAGACATTAAAACAGGAGAAAAAGTTCTAATATAATTTTGGATCCTTAGCAAGATCTTTTAGCTGGAGCTATAATCCTGGCTCAACCACAGTGAAATTCACCTCCTCAAGATTGTTCTAAATCATTACAAGATTCCAGAGAACAACACGAGGACATCTGGAAGCATGACTTAATTCTAACTAATAATGCCAACTGAACAAGCAATTTTCATTTGGGCATTTTCCCAAAAGAAAATGACCAAATCATTTTTATTCTCCCTGAAGGCATTAACATGATGGTCTGATATATGCAAGGACAGTTCCTGCTGCATAAAAAAATATCAAGTAATTCTAGCAGTAAAATGCATGTCTTCTAGGTAAAATTTTCTTGAAGTTTTTCAGGCAAAAACTAAATTTCTTACTATAATTTTTCTATTTAATTATAGTGATGTAAAAATTTGCTATAATCATATAAACATTTTGAAATGTTTTATCTTTAAATTTATAGTAATTAGGTAGTACTTTTAAATCTTAGATATTTACTGAAAAATTTTAATTGTTGCTAGATTACATTTAGTCATTCCTTTTGTTGCTGCTTTTCTCAAGAAACAACTGCTAATGTTTGCAGGAAAAAATAGTATTTAATTTTTGTAATTCACAATGATATTTTAACTACTAAGAAGAAATATTATCCTGGTCCTTCATTTTGAACTACAGAATGCTATTTCATTATTTTTATAAGAACAGTTTCATTTAGATATAATTTACAAACCATTAAATTCACTTTTTTAAGATACACAATTCAGTGTTTTTTTTGTTTTATTTTATATTTGTAGAATATAAATGCACAAACATCACCAATATCTAATGCTAGAACATTTTCATCACCTCAAAAAGGAACTATACATTCATTAGTAGTCACTTCCCCCTTTTCATGGCAATCACTAATTTACTTTCTGTTTTTAAGGATTTGCCTGGTATGGACCCTTCACATGACTGTAGTCATACACTATGTGGGTTTTTTGTGGCTGATTTTTTTCACTTATCATGTTTTCAAGGTGCACTTAAGTTGTAACATGTGTCAAAACTTCATTTTGTTTTGGTCAAATGATATTGTGCTTTATGGATATATTACTATTTGTCTACCAGTTGATGGACACATGAGTTGTTTCCACTTACGAGTATTACAAATCATGCTACTGTGAACATGTGTGTAAAAGTTATTGTGTGAATCTAGGTTTCATGTCTCTTGGCTGTGTTCCTAGCAGTGGAATTGTTGAGTTATATGGTAGTTTTTATTCTGTTATTTCAGCACAAGGATCAGTCACTTCAAAATTTGGAAAAAGTTTAGTATGCAATCTCCTAAGCTATTTTGGAAATTGAGACCTTGTTGAGACATACAGTAAACAAACAGAAGAACTGAGTAAGTCTTCCAACGTAGTTTAGTTTTTTTTTCTAAACAAAAGGAAAAGAGGAGCAAAATTATGCATGTGTTTATATTCATTGTTGAACATAAATGTCCACATTCTAAAATAATTCATGTCTATCGCTGAAAATACTCCAGTCACCTCAGAGATAATTAGTATTAATTTTTATATTTTTGAGAAATTAAAAATTTTAAATTATGTTATTTTTATATTTACTAAAATTTCTGATCATTAGGTAAATCAGCATGTGGAACAATATTTTCAATTAACTAACATTAGATTTGTGTGTATGTGTGTCTGTACAGCAACTCATAACTGAAAATACATTTTGTCATCAACAGCTTTTTATCTTTTATGCTACATACCAGGTGCAAACCGTTAGTAATATGTAGAAATAAGAGATACAGTCCTTATCTTCAAGAAGATCACAGAGTAGGTGGAGAAGCAATACAGACAAATGAAAAAGAGGAAAGGAAATAAACAATAGATTATCTTACAGGCTAAATAATACTGACATTGCAGTCTTTGTGTTTAGAAGAGGGAGAATATCTCTAAAGTTAGACATTTAAAACTTATGAGTCACAATCAAGTATGGATTTTGTAATGCATCACTTTTCCACAGCTATTTAATCTCTTCTTTTTATATCAATATTTATTTCCAGTTTCCAAAAACGTTATTCAGTAACATTGTTAGGGGTTATTGAGTTGGTTCCAATACATAGCAAGTCTATGCACAACAGAAGGAATTTCTGTCCCGTGCTGTACCATTCTTACAGTTGTTGCTATACTTGAACTCATTGTTATGGCCGCAGTGTCAATCCATCTCTTTAAGGGTCTTCTTTTTTAACATTGACACTCTACTTTAACAAGCACAGTGTCCACCGGAGATTGGCCTCTCCTCCTAATATGTCCAAAGTATATGAAACAAAATCTTATCATCCTTGCTTCCAAGAAGGATTCTGGCTGAACTTCTTCCAACACAAATTTAATCATTCTTTTGTCAGCCTGTAATATATTTAATATTCTTTGCCAACACCATTAACTCAAACATGTTAGTTCTTCAGTCTTCCTTATTCTTTGTTTATCACTAGTAGGCATATGAGATGATTGAAAACACCATGCCTGAGTCAGTGACATTGACATGTTTGCTTTTTAATAACACTTGAAAGAGCTTTTTAAGGAGATTTGCTCAATGTAATATGTTGTTTGATTTTTTTTATTATGGTTAAGTGAAAATATACAATCCAAATCAGTTTTGCATGCCCACCTATCTGTAACTCCATTTGCTCTCCTCACCCTGTAACAGCACACTCCTTTTCACTCTCTACTTCCAGCATCCTCTTAATAAACACCTGTCCCCTCCTTTCCACCCTTTCCCCTGCCATATAAAAAGAAATCAGTAGCTACCTATAAATGTATACAACCATAAAGTACAGACACTATAAAGTACATGCTCACACTGTGTCCCTGAGACCAGTCCATTCTTGTCTTAAGAGCTGACTTCAGTACTTGTTTCAGGTCAGGGCCAGCATCAAATCTGGGTACCATGTTCCTGGGGAACTCTCTAGGCTGTCAGACCATCAAGTCTGGTCTTTTAGTAGACTTCTTGAACTAAACACCCTTTTTTCTCGTGTTACCACAGAGACTATACATTGTATTCCCCCATCCCAGCTGCCTTTTGTGGTGTTTGGGCCCCATCTGTTTTTTCTGGTCTTATGCTGGTTCAGTCTCTCATTTGTATGGGTCCCTCTGTCTCCTGAGCTCATTCTTCTTGTGTCTTTCATGCTCTTGGTTGTTATTTGTTCCAGATGAGTTGATACAATTTGGTGTCTCTCAGGTGGCAGCTTGCTATCATTTGAAATCCAGGTACAACTCACTAAAATGGGGTTCAGAGGACTGTCTTAGCAAAAGATTAGTTATTCCAGTTGACCTTGATGACCCCTGAAAAACACGGTCCCCAGACCCCCGTCACTTGATTACTTGAATGCAGCTTGCATGGATGTTGATTATGAATTCAAGTAAAATGAGATCCTTGACAAACTCAGTCTTTTCTCCATTTATCACAATATTACTTATGTTGAGGTCTAATCCACACTGAAGGCTGTAGTTTTTCATATTCATCAGTAGTGTTTCAAGTTCTCTTTGATTTCAGGGTGGAAAATTGTGTCATCTGCATATCACAGGTTGTTAGTAAGTCCTCCATCAATCTTAATGCCATGTTCATCTTCACAGAGTACAGTTTCTTAGATTATCTGCTTAGCACACAGACTGAGTAAATAGGGCCCAATGGTCAAGATAGTGGTCTAGTCATTTGTCTCTTCAATTCCTTCTGAGAACTAAAGCCCAGAAAACCAACTGAATGGAGTAGAGTGGACATTCTTGGAGCCCCAAGATCAGACATTGGGTTGTGAGATTGGATTGGGTAACGGGAAGGGGAAAATTATGTTTGTCAAAGGCAAGACGGCAGCTCAAAGGGTCCCATTTCTGAAGGTACAGCAGCTGAGAGCCTTAAGGTATGGACATCCTCTTTGTTAACTGGGAGACTGGGAATGGGATGGCTGAGCCTGAGAGCCCAGCAGGGGCTGGCTGCCATGCTGAGCTTAAGTGTGTAAGTAAACAGTACTTTTTGCAGCAGAGAAGTTGTAAATGAGACAGTCACAACTAGAGAACCCAGCAATGGCTGTAGGTCATGGGTACCATTGCCCTTCTCTCTTCTCTGAGCTGTGCCATAGATACTGCTGGCTCAGCACAGAAGAGATGGCTCACGCAGGGTGCTATCTTAGTCAGCTGAGAGGTGGAGTTAGCCTCTCCTGAGGGCCCAGCTGGGGCAGACTCCCACACTGAGAAACAGTGCCTGACTGGACAGTGCCTTTCCCAGCATTAACTCTGTTTTTAAGACAATCTTACCTAGAGAACATAGTGGTGGCTGGCAGCCAAGTGTGGTGGCACCCTTACCCCGCCCTTCTTTGACCTATATCACAGCATCCATGGACACAGCTCCTGAGAAACTCCACAAGTAGGTTACTATTTTTGTCAGGTAGGAGGCAGGGCCTGCCACCCTTGAGGGCCCAGTTGGTACTGGCTGCTGCTGGACAGTGCCTATCTCAGCAGAAAAGCAGTTCTCAAGAAAAGTGCATCTAGAAAATGCAACCATAGACAATGGATGAGTGTGGCAGTGCCATTGTCCCTTTCCTGATTATTTTGGGTGAGCCACTCCACAGCATCTGCTGATGGGCCCCCAAGAGACTCTGTAAGCAGGGTACCATCTTTATAAGCCAGGAGGCAGGGTCTGCCACCTCTTAGGACCCAGCTGCTACCAGTTGCCACTGGCAGAACCTCTTATTACAAAAGCAGCTTTTAAGATAAGTGCATCTAGGGAATGCAATGGTGGCAGCCAAATTTGCTGGCACCCTTCTCTCCTCCCTTCTCTGAGCTATGCCATATGGTCACCTGGTGTGACTCCAGAAAGTTGGCATAAGTAGGTGGCAATCTTTATCAGCCAGGAAGTGGGACATGCCACCCCTGAGAGCCCATCTTGGGCCAGCCACCAAGCCACGTGCATCACAGGGCTGGACAGTATCTATCTCACCACAGAAGTTGTATGTAAGTCAGCTGCATCTAGAAAACACAGAGGCAACTGGGGGCCAAGTCTAGCCCCTATTCACTCCCTTTTTAGGGCTATGACACAGCTCCTATTCATGCAACATCATTGAAATGGAACATTTTTTTGATGGTGTGAAGACAACAATCAGTATCTAACCATCTAAAGAACAAGACCACCACGGCACTGGTAAACATCCAAAATAAAGAATCAAAAAAATTTCCAGATGAAGAAGCCTTCCTGAAATTATAGGAGGTAGAATGCAAAAGAATTATGGATAGAGCCATTCTAGAGATTAAACAAAGTGCAGCACAACAAAATAAAAAATTAAGCAAGCTTTATGAAAAACCAAAACATCAACAATCTGAAACTCAGCAGATCAACAATGAAATTACAGAGTTAGACAATTCAATGCAAAGCCAAAAGAGCAGGAGTGAGACAATGGAATACAATACTGAAGATGAAGAAACTAACATGAACATTTATGATGAAAAAACAGATAAAAGAATCAAGAAAAATTAAGAAGTTTTAAGAAGTATGTAGCACTATATCAAGAGGAACAATCTAAGCATAACCGGAGTTTTCTAACAAGGAGGGATAGCAGAAAATACAGACAGAATTGTTGAAGAGTTGCTGACAGAAAATATCCCTGACATCATGAAAGAAGGGAATATAGATATACAAGATGTTTATTGAACATCACAAAAGGTAGATAGCAAAAGAAAGGCACCAAGCCATACTGAAATCAAGCTGAATAAAATGAAACAAGAAGAGATGTTTTTAAAGGCAGCTAGGCTTAAAGCAAAAGTAATGTACAAATGGAAGCCCTGTAGGTTTTCCTCTAAATTCTTGGCAGAAGCCATGCTGGCAAGAAGGCAGTGGGACAACACATACAAAGACTTCAAGGACAAAAATTTCTAACCAAGAATTACATATGCTGCAAAATTGTCTCTCAAATATTATGGTGAAATTAAGACATGCTTAGATAAACAGAAACTTAGAGACTTTAGATAAACACCAAATGAAAATTACAAGAAACTGAAAGAAGCTCTTCCATTAGAAAATCAATAACATAAGATATATACTGAGGATGCAATGCAGGGCGGCAGAGTCAAGATGGCAGACTAAACACACATCTCCCTAAATCCGTCTGGACACCAAGACCTGAATTAATGATTAAATGGAGAATTCTGGACACCTATAGAGCCCTAGGATATGGCACAGGGCTGTTAATTTGGACTTTATACCACTGAATGGAAAATTTACTTTCTCTTTCGCTGAACCCCCACTCTCGGTGAGTGCTGGCTTTCACAGACTGAAGGTAACTAGCCATTTTACCTATTTTTTTCTCTATTTTAGCCAGCAAGTGCAGCTGGGACTTGACTAACAGCTAATCTTAGATGCAGTACTGGTGGGATTGGCAGGAGAAATTGCCATATTTTGAGAGCCTGGCTTTGGACTCTGTGTATCTCTGACATCTCTTACTGCCTCAGCCACTGAGTACCCATTACAAAGGCAGGCAGGAAGCTTATGCAGGATGTCATCTTGTTCCATGAAGAGGCATATATACCCATACAGAGGCCTCAGCCGGATCTAATTCCTAGGCTGGGAGACAGTGCCTGCCAAGAGGAGAGATCTTTTCTGGCAGAAAAGCAGTATTCTACACCATGTCGGATACATCTGGGGTCAAACAGAAGAGGCCAGCATGGCAGTACCCTTTCTGTATTTTGAACCAGTTTATCACATCTGGTGTTAGATGTGGAGGTGCTTACTATGCCAGTTGGGAAGAGGGCCCTGTACACCTAAAACCCTGACTGACCTGGGAGGGGTCAGATACCTTTTATGTTTCATTTTAAGACGGCCTAGAGAAACAACTGTGGTCCACCCTCACAGTATCTCTCCCAGCCTTTATTGACTCACATGAAGCCCAAAAAGCAAAAGACTCTACAAAAGACCATAACTAAGAAATCTCCCATTGTTTCCAAAGGCCCCCAAATGAAACAACCAAAGAGCTTTCCGGATGAAGAAACTTTTCTGAAATTACTGGAAGATGAATACAAAAGGATTCTATAGACAGTGCTCTTAGAGCTTATACAAAATGCAGCAGAGAAAAATGAAAAATTAAGCAAGCTATTTGATCTGATGGAACACCAATACTCTGAAATCCTAGAGATCAAGAATAAAGCTTCAATTCAAAGCCAAGAAAACAGAATGGAACAAATGGAAAATAGACTTTCTGACTTGGAAGACAGAGTTACAGACTCTAGCATCTATGAGGAAATCAGGAAAAAAGGAACAAGAAAAATGAAAAAGCATTAAGAAGCACGTGGGACTCTATTAAGAGGAACAATCTATGATTAATTGGAGTTGTGAACAGGGCAAGACACCTGAGAACATAGAGAGTATTGTGGCTGAGCTGCTGACAGAAAACTTCCCAGAAAGTATGAAAGAAGCGAATATAGATATCCAAGATGCATACTGAATGCCACTCAATATACATCTCAAAAGAAAGACTCCAAGACATATCATAATCAAGCTTAGCAAAATGAAACGTAATCAGAAACTCTGAAAGGCAGCAAGACTCCAAGCAAAGCTAACGTTCTAAGGGAAACTCTGCGGGCTTTCATAGGATTTCTTAGTAGAAACAATGCTGGCATGGAGACAGTGGCATGAAACATTCAAAGCCTTGAAGGAGAAGAACTTCCAAGCAACAATCATAGATCCTACAAAACTATCTTTCAGATATAAAAATGAAATTAAGACATCCATAGATAAACAGAAACTCAGAGACTTTGAAAAAACCAAACCAAAGCTACAAGAAATAGTGAATCTCTTGGCTTAGAGGAACAAAACCACTAACTTTACATTTGAGAGCAAATATAAGACACATCACCCAGAAACCTACTCAGTTAAGGAAAGCTTCAAACTCAGTCAAAGCTATAACAGTAGAAGAAATGATCTGGTGATCATATCATGAAAACTATGATATTGTCATATTAAAAAGTGGGATGTACTACAGTCATTATAGTTCTTCCAGATGGAGAGGAAGTTAACAAGGCTGGTAGTATTTAAAATTGGGTTTATACATACTTTATTAAAGGGAATAATACAGATAGTCATACAGCACACAACAAAGATGCAACGTATCAAACCAAGAAACGTAATCCAAGAGTCTCAAAAACCACAAAACCAACTCTGAAAAAGGTGAAAAATCAACTCATAGAGAAGACAGCCCCAGAACAGATTAATAAGAAGAGAGAAAGTATCAACACAAAAGTAAACACATCACAATGACAGCACTAAACACATACTTTTCTATAAATACATTGAATGTGATGACTGAAAGCTCCAGTAAAGAGACATTGAGTGACATCTTGGATTAAAAGACACGACCCATCCATGTGTTCCCTACAAGAATCTCACCTTAGACTTAAAGATACAAACAAAGTGAAAATTAAAGGATGGAAGAATATCCATCAAGCTAACAATATACAAAGAAGAGCAGGTGTGTCAATTCTAAAATCAGACAAAATCAATTTTAATGTAAAATCCACCATCATGCAAAAGGACACTATCGATGAAAGGTTCACATACAAGCAGCATTTAACAATATTAAATATTTATGCACCTAAAATTAGAGCACCTAAATACATCAAAGAAACACTGACTGCACTCAAAAAGGAGATAAATCACTCCACAGTAGTAGAGGGAGACTTAAACATTCCACTGTCAATAGTGGACAGATCATATAGAAAAAAGCTCGGTAAAGATATAGAAGACCTTATTGACACCATTAACAAACTAGACCTCATCAACATATGCAGAAATTTCTATCCATCAGCGGACAACTACACCTTCTTCTACAGTGCACATGGAACATTCTCCAGAATAGAACATATATTAGGACAAAAAGCAATCCATGCCATTGAAGTAACGCAAAGCAACTTCTCAGATCATACAGTCATAAAAGTCGAAATCAATAGCAGAAAAAAACAGAGAAAGTGGAACTCATGGAAACTGAACAACATCTTGCCCAAAAAGCCATGGCTTATAGAAGAAATCAAGGACGAAATAAAGAAATTTATGGATTCAACTTTGTGAGCTCCATCTCAGCTATCATTGGTAGAGGCTGGGCACCATCTGATTCTTCCAGTCCGAAGTCGATGTAGGCACCCACTCATGTGGGTCTCTCTATCTTATGGGTTGTCTTTATCCCATGTCATTTTGGTCCTCAGTGAGCATCCATTCCTTCTGAGTTGGGACCATTTGCTGTGCCCTCGGATGTCAGCTTGGCAGCTTTAAAGACTCCATCAAGAATGAAAACACTTTCTGCCAGAACCTATGGGATACAGCCAAAGCAGTGCTCAGAGGTCGGTTTATCTCCATAAACGCACACATCTGGAAGGCAGAAAGAAACCAGATCAAAGAACTAACCCTATAGATTAAACAAGTAGAGAGAGCAACAGGAGAATCCCTCAGGCACTAGAAGAAATCAGATCATAAAGATTAGAGCAGAAATAAATGAGTTAGAGAAGAGAAGAGCAGTTGAAAAAGTTGAAAAGACCAAAAGCTGATTTTCTGAAAAGATCAGCAAAATAGACAAACTACTGACTAAACTTACTAAAGAAAAACAGGAAAGGAAACAAATAACCCAAATAAGAAATGAGAGGGGAGTTATCACAACAGATACAACAGAAATCAAAAATAACATAACAGAATACTATGGAAGACTGTACTCTAACAAATCTGAAAATTCAGAGGAAATGGACAAACACCTTGATTCAGATCCCCTACCAAAATTACCACAAGCTGAAGAAGAACAACTTAATAAACCTATTAAAAAGGAAGAGATTGAAAAAGTTATCCAAAAACTACGAACAAGAAAAACACGGGCCCAGATGGCTTCACCACAGAATTCTACAAAGCTTTTAGAGAAGAGTTAGATCCAATACTACTGAGATTGTTTCACAGCATAGAAAGGGATGAAATACTCCCCAATTCATTCAATGAGCCAGCATAACCCTGATACCAAAGCCAGCGAAAGACTCAACAAAAAATGAGAACTACAGACCGATATCACTCATGAATTTAGATGCAAAAATCTTCAACAAAATTCTTGCCAACAGAATACAAAAGCATATCCAAAAAAAGGCCATATGACCAAGTTGGATTCCTACAAGGGATGCAAGGCTAGTCCAACAACCGAAAAACAATTGATGCCATCACCCACATAAATAACATGAGAGACAAGAATCACCCGATTTTGTCTATTGATACAGAAAAGGCTTTTGATAAAGCCCAATGAACACTCATGCTAAAAACTCTCAGTAAAATAGGAATAGACGGCAAATTCCAAATTCAGTGAGTGTCATTTGTACAGAGCCAACTGCCTACATCATCCTGAATAGAGAAATAATGAAACAATTTCCCTTCAACAGGAAGTACACAAGGCTACCCACTCTCACCTATCTTATTCAGCATCCTAATAGAAGTTCTAGCCAAGTATACAGGGCTCTCTTCCCAACTGGCAAAGTAAAGACCTCTATATCTAACCCCAGATGTTATGAACTAGTCGGCTTCTGCTGACAGGCCCCAGTTGTAGGTGACACTGTGTAAAATACTGCTTTTCTGCTGATAAAGTTCTGTCCTGCCGGCAGGTGCTGCCTCCCAGCCTGGGAATTAGTTCTTGCTGAGGCCTCTGTATCCAAGATGACTTATGCACAATCTCACCACCACCTTTGTAACAACTACACTATGGCAGAAGTGGAGAGGCCTAACGTGCCAAGATGCACAGAGTCCACAGCCTCTGTTGCTGGGCCCCGCCATAGGTGACACTGTGTAAACTACTACTTTTCAGCTGGAAAGGCACTCTCCTGTGGGCAGGAGCTGCCTCCCAGGCTAAGAATTAGGTCAATTTGAGGCCTCCGTATCCAAGATGGTGTCCTGCACAAGCTCGCTGCTGCCTCCATACAAACTATAGTCTGGCAGAGGTGGAAAGAGAGGGCAAAAGTGGGAAGATGCACAGTCCTAACCCAGGCTCTCAAAATATGGCAATTTCACCTTCCAATCCCACAAGCAGTGCACCTAAGACTAGCCACTAGTCAAGACTCAGCTCTATCGGCCTGCCAAGGAACAGAAAAAAAAGTCAAAATGGTGAGTTACCTTCAGTCCATCAAAGCCAGGACTGGCCAGGAGCAGGAGTCAGCTAAAGCGAGGAGATTTTTCTGTTCAGTGGTATGTAGTCCAAATTAGCAACCCTATGCCATGCCCTAGGGCTCACTAGGTGATCAAAAGGTTCCATTTAATTATCATTTCAGGTCTTGGTTTCCAGAGGTATTTACAGAGATGTGTGCTTAGTCTGCCATCTTGGCTCTGCACCACCCAAGGTCATTTTTTAATGAGATGGAGAAACAAATTATCAACTTTGTTTGGAAAGAGAAGATACCCAGATAAATAAAGCATTACTGAAGAAGAGGACCACAGTGGGCCTCATACTACTCAACTTCAGAACCTATTACACTATAACAGTAGTCAAAACGAACTGATACTGGTACAAAAACAGACATAGAGATCAATGGAACAAAACAGACAATCCAGAAGTATCACCATCCTCCTATAAACAGTTGATATTTGACAAAGACCCAAAGGTTGTAAACAGAAGTAAAAATAGTCTGTTTGACAAATGATGATGGCAGAATTGGATATCAATCTGCAAAAAAAAAAAAAAAAGAAGAATCATATGTCACACTTTACACAAAAACTAACTCAAAATCAGTCAAATATCTAAATATCAAGCCTAAAATAATAAATATCATGCAAGAAAAAACGGAAGTTCTAACATATGGCTTAGACAGACTACAAAACCTGATGAACAATGCACAAGGAACAGAAGAGAAAATAGATAAATGGGAACTACCAAAATCAAACACTTACGTGCATCCAAAGACTTATCAAGACAGTTAAAAGACAACAGAGGCGGAGTCAAGATGGCGGACTAAGCACACGTCTCCTTATATCCCTCTGGAAACCAAGACCTGAACTGACAATCAAACAGAGCCTTCTGATCACCTAATCAGCCTCAGGACACGGCACAGAGCTGTGCTGTGAAAAACCTCTTTCCCTGACTTCCACTCCTGGCTAGCCCCGGCTCTCACGGACGGAAGGGAAATGCAACATTTTGACTTCTTTTTCTCTGTCTTGGCCACAGACGCAGCTGGGTCTTGCCTGGCGGCTGGACTCAGACGGGCTGCAGGGGGGATAGGCAGGCGAAATTCCCATATTCTGAGAGCCAGGCTCTGGACTCTATTAATCTAGCCACTTTGAGCCTCTCGTTTTGTAGCTGCTTCAGTGAGCTTTATGCGGAACATTGCAGTCAGTGTGCGGGACGCCATGTTGGTACCGAGATTTTAGCGGGACCTCGTTCTTAGCCTGGGAGACAGTGCCTGCAAACGGGACAGCGCTTCTCCTACAGAAAAGTAGTGATTTTGCACAGTGCTGCCTATGTTGGGGGCCCTGAAGCAGAAGCAGAGGAATCACTACCTCTCGGTACCTTTAGCCCTTCTGTCTGCTGCCAGTGTGGAGGGCGTCATCTTGGATACGATGGCCACATCTGGACCTAATTCTTAGCTTGGGAGCCAGAGCCTGCCCACAGGAGACCACTTTTCTATCAGAAAAGCAGTACTCTATGTGTCGTCTAAGGCTAGGCCCTGTCAGCAGAGGCCAACAGGGCAGTAGCATTGTTGTATTCTGAACTAATTTGTGTCACCTGGGGTTGGATACAGTGGTGTTTACTATGCCAGTTGAGAAGAGGGACCTCTAGACCTGAAAATCTAACTGACTTTGGAAGTGGTCACATATCTTTTGCTTTAGATTTTAAGACAGCCTATAGAAACATTTGCAATCCATCCTCTCAGTACCTCTTCCAGCCTCTACATAGTCACATGGGTCCCAAAAAGCAACAGAAACTTGTGGCACACAAGAAATCACCCATGGCTTCAGAAGGCTCCCAAACAAAGCAACCAAGGAGTTTCCCAGATGAAGAAACTTTTATAAAAGCATCAGAAAGTGAATACAAAATGATTATATACAGAGCCCTTCTAGACCTTATACAAAATGCAGCAGAACAAAATGAAACATTAAGCAAGATGTCTGATCTGATGGAACACCAGTACTCTGAAATCCAACAGATCAAGAACAAAGTCAAAGACATAAAAACTTCAATGCAAAGCCAAGAAAACAGAATGGAACAAATAGAAAAAAGAATTTCTGACTTGGAAGACAGAGCTACTGAGGCCAGCATCTATGAGCAGAAATCAGAAAAAATAAACAAGAAAAATGAAGAAACATTAAAAAGCATGTGGGACTCTATTAAGAGGAACAACCTTTGATTAATTGGAGTCTCTGAACAAGGTGAGACATCTGAGAACACAGAGAGTATCGTTGCTGAGCTGCTGAAAGAAAACTTCCAGAAATCATGAAGGAAGAGAATATAGACATCTCAGATGCATATCATACGCCACCCAATACAGATCTCAAAAGAAAGACTCCAAGACATATTATAATGAAGCTCAACAAAATGAAACATAAGCAGCAATTCTTAAAGGCTGCAAGACTCAAAACAAAGCTAACATTCAGAGGGAAACCCTGCAGGATCTCTTCAGATTTCTCAGCAGAAACCATGATGGCACGGAGACAGTGGCATGACACATTCAGAGCCTTGAAGGAGAAGAATTTCCAACCAATAATTATATATCCTGCAAAACTATCTTTCAAATACGAAAATGAAATTAAGACATTCCCAGATAAACAGAAACTCAGAGACTTTGTAAATACGAAACCAAAACTACAAGAAATATTGAAAGAAGTTCTTGGCTCTGGCTTAGAGGAACAAAACCACTATATATTTTAGAACGACTTTACCACTCAAAACTCTACTCAGAAAGAGAAGGCTCCAAAGTCAATCACAGCTTTGATAAGGAAAGAAGCAATCCAGTGATCATCATGAAAACTATGGTGTTATCATATTAAAAAGAGGGATGTGCTACAGTTGTTATAGTCCTTCCAGATGGAGAGGAAGATGACAAGATTGGTAGTAATTAAAATTGTGTTTATATATAGTTTATTAAGGGGGATCATAGGGGCAGCTGTAAGCACAACAAAGATGTATCATATCGTTTCAAGAAATGTAACACAGGAGTCTCAACGACCACAAAACCAGCTCTGAAAAAGGTGAAAAATCAATTCACAAAAAAGAACGTCCCAGAAAAGACTCATAAGAACAACAGAGAAGACATCAACATAAAAATAAACACATCGCAATGGCAGCACTGAACACATACCTATCAATAATTACATTGAATGTGATTGGACTGAATGCTCCAGTAAAGAAACATCGAGTGACATCTTGGATCAAAAGACATGACCCACCAATATGTTGTCTACAAGAAACTCACTTGAGACTTAAAGATAGGAACAAACTGAAAATTTAACGTTGGAAGAATATATATCAAGCTAACAATGAACAAAGAAGAGCAAGGGTGGCAAATCTAATCTCAGACAAAATCAATTTTAATGTCAAATGCACCATCGTGGACAAAGATGGACACTATTTATGGCTGAAAGGTTCGGTACACAAGCAAGACTTAACTATATTAAATATTTATGCTAATATCAGAGCACCTAAATACATAGAAGAAACACTGACAGCACTCAGAAGAGAGTTAAATGACTCCACAGTAATAGTGGGAGACTTCAACACTCCACTCTCAATACTATACAGATCATCTAGAAAGAAACTCAGTAGAGATAAAGAAGACCTCATTGCCACAATTAACCAACTAAACCTCACTGATAAATACAGAACTATCCACCTATCAGCAGACAACTACAGCTTCTTCTCCAGTGGACATGGAACATTCTCCAGAATTGATCACATGATAGGCCATAATGCAATGCTCAACAAAATCCATACCATTGAATTACTGCAAAGCATCTTCTCAGATCATAAAGCCATCAAAGTTGAAATCTATAGCAGAAAACACATAGATAGAAAGTGGAACTCTTGGAAACTGAACAACATCTTGCTCAAAAAAACATGGGGTATAGAGGAAATCAAGGATGAATTAAAGAAATTCATGGATTCCAATGAGAACAGAAACACTTCTTACCAGAACCTATGGGATACAGCCAAAGCAGTGCTCAGAGGTCTGTTTATCTCCATAAATGCACACATCTGGAAGGAAGAAAGAAACCAAATCAAGGAACTAACTCTACAGCTTGAACAAGTAGAACGAGAATAACAGAGGAACCCCTCGGGCACCAGAAGAAAGGAGATCATAAAGATTAGAGCAGAGCTAAATGAATTAGAGAATAGGAAAACAATTGAAAAGATTGAAAAGACCAAAAGCTGGGTTTTTGAGAAGATCAACAACACTGACAAACCACTGGCTAAACTTACTAAAGAAAAGCAGGAAAAGAAACAAATAACCCAAATTAGAAATGAGAGGGGTTTGTCACCACAGATGCAACAGAAATCAAAATATCATAACAGAATACTATGAAAGACTGTACTGTAACAAATTTGAAAACCTAGAGGAAATGGATCAATTCCTTGACTCATACAACCTACCCAAATTATCAAAACGTGAAGCAGAACAACATAATAAATCCATCGCAAATGAAGCAATTGAAAAGGTCATCAAAACACTGGCAACCAAAACAAGTCCGGGTCCAGATGGCTTCACGGCAGAATTGTACCAAGCATTTAGAGAAGAGTTATTCCCAATACTACTGAGACTATTTCACACTATAGAAAAGGATGGAGTACTCCCAAACTCATTCTATGAAGCCAGCATAACCCTGATACCTAAGCCAGGGAAAGACCCAACAAAAACAGAAAACTACAGACCCATATCACTCATGAATCTAGATGCAAAAATCTTCAACAAAATTCTTGCTAGTAGAATACAACAACAAATCAAGAAAATAATCCATCATGACCAAGTGGGATTCATACCAGGGATGCAAGGCTGGTTCAACATCAGAAAAACAATTAATGTGATTAACCATATAGATAACACAAAAGACAAGGATTACCTGATTGTGTCCATTGATGCTGAAAAGGCATTTGATAAAGTGCAACACCATTCATGCTAAAAACTCTTAGCAAAATGGGCATAGATGGCAAGTTCCTCAACACAATAAAGGTCATTTATACAAAGCCAATTGCCCCCATCATCCTGAATGGAGAGAGACTGAAAGACTTTCCAGTGAGATCAGGAACTAGACAAGGATGCCCACTCTCACCTCTTCTATTTAACATTGTGCTAGAAGTTTTAGCCAGAGCAATTAGACAAGACCAAGAAATAAAGGGCATCTGCATTGGCAAAGAGGAAGTTAAAATCTCCCTGTTTGCAGATGATATGATTGTATATGCAGAGAATCCCAGGGAAACTATAACTAAACTATTCAAACTGATAGAAGAGTTCAGCAAAGTCTCAGGATACAAGATAAACGTAAGTAAATCAGTAGGACTCCTTTATACCAACAATGAGACTGTTAAGGAAGAAATTATCAAATCAATACCATTTACGATAGCCCCTAAGAAGATAAAGTACCTAGGAATTAATCTAACCAGAGAAATAACAGACCTTTATAAAGAGAAATACAATCCCTTGCTACAAGAAACTAAGAGAGACTTAGATAAATGGAAAAACCTACCCTGCTCATGGATAGGAAGACTTAACATTGTGAAAATGTCTATTTTACCCAAAGCAATGTATTTATATAATGCAATCCCAATACAAGTTCCAGCATCATTTTTTAATGAGATGGAGAAACAAATCACCAATTTTGTTTGGAAAGGGAAGAAGCCCCGGTTAAGCAAGGTACTACTAAAGAAGAAGAACACACTGCGAGTCCTCTCATTACCTGACTTCAGAACATACTACACTGCCACAGTGATCAAAACAGCCTGGCACCGGTATAAGAACAGACACATCGATCAGTGGAACAGAACTGAGACCCCAGAGCTGACACCAGCTGCCTATGAACAATTTTTATTCGACAAACACCCTAAGACATTCAAGTGGGGTAAAAACAGTATCTTCAACAAATGGTTCTGGCAAAATTGGATATCCATCTGTAAGAAATTGAAACAAGATCCATATCTTACACCTTATCCAAAAACCAACTCCAACTGGATAAAAGACATAAATATCAAACCTAAAACTATAAAGCTCATCCAAGAAAAGGTGGGAACAACAATGGAAGTTTTAATACACATTATGGACAGAATCCAAAATCTGTCAAGCTAACCACAATCATCAGAAGGGAAAATAGATAAATGGCATCTATTAAGAATTAAACACTTTTGCTCATCTGAAGACCTTATTAATAGAATTAAAAGAACACCCACAGAATGGGAAAAAATATTTGGCAACTCTATGTCAGACTGATGCCTGATTTCCATAATCTATTAGATACTACAAAATATCAACAAGAAGAAGATAAATCATCCAATTAAGCGATAGGCATAGGAGATGGACAGACATTTCACTAAAGAAGAGATCCAGGCAGTCAAAAAACACATGCGGACATGTTCACGATCTTTAGTTATTAAAGAAATACAAATCAAGATGACAATTAGATACCATCTCACCTCAGCAAGGTTGGCCATGATCCAAAAAACACAAAACAACAAATACTGGAGAGGCTGTGGAGAAAGTGGAACTCTCCTACACTGTTGGTGGGGTTGCAAAATGGTCCAGCCTCTTTGGAAGGCAATCTGGCGCTTCCTTAAAAAAATGGATATTGATATACCATTTGACCCAGTAATTCCACTACTTGGAATATATCCTACAGAATCAAGGCCTTTCACACCAACCGACACAAGCACCGGAATGTTTATCACAGCACAGTCCACGATAGCAAAAAGATGGAATCTACCCAGATGCCCAACAACAGAAGAATCAATGGGTAAACTATGGTATATATACTCAATGGAGCACTACACAATGATAAAGAACAATGATGACTTCAGGAAACATCTCATGACCTGGTTTCAACTGGAAAACATTATGTTGAGTGAAAGTAGTCAGCAACAAAAGGACAAATGTTGTATGAGACCTCTACGATAAGATCTCAAAAACAGACTTGCGTATAGAAGAAAAGACTCTTTGACAGCTGCAAGGGAGGGGAGGGAGGTAGGAGGGGGGAAGGTCTTAGATTAGATAGTTGCTAGGTATCTGATTGGGTGAAATCGGTGATAGCACACATTAGAAACGAGAACAATATTAAGTAGACTTAAACATAACATGAGTACTCCTTCCATCTTAACCCAATATTGCAAGGGTAGAGTAGCTGGGGCGGGGGGCAGGGGATCATGCTCTTAGGCAAAAGTGAGGCCAATTGGCACAACTACTATTTTGCTAAGAGGGCTCTCTGCACCCCACTTTGGTGAGTGGCATCTGGGGTCTTAAAAGCTGCTAAGCTGCCATCCGAGGGCACAGAAAATGGTCCCACCTCAGCAGGAATGGATGCTCTCCGAGGACCAAAATGACATGGGGGAAAGACAACCCAGAAGACAAACAGACCCACATCATTGACTTGGGACTGGAAGAACCGGATGGTGCCTGGCCGCCACCGGTGATAGCCATGATGGAGCTCACAGAGTTGAGTCTCACTGGCAACACAAGAAAAAAAGGGTTGCACCCTGAGATCCCCAATAAAAGACCTCAATTGATGGTCCAGTGGTTTCGGTGTTCCCCTGGGAGCATGGCCCCTCACCCTGATGCTGCCCTTGACCATAAATCATAACGAAGGTCCACGCTTCGGACAGGAATGAATTGGGCTTGGCAGTGCAATGACCATATATTGGATTTACTTTACGGTTCTATACATCTATAGGCTGTCATCCTGGTGACCTCTGGCTGGAGGAAGGAGAGTGGGTGGAGAGGACGGAAAAAAGAGACTGTTGGGCGAATGAGACATGTATTGAGCAGAGAGGAATAGTGTGCTGTCACCGGACAGGGAGAGCAGTGGAAGCTGCATATAGGTGGGTATGTAAATTTATACAGGAATGTACATTTTCACTCAGTTATATTAAATAAAAAATTTAAAAAGAAAAGAAAGTCTATTGAAGGAAAATGATAGGGCAATGTGAATTTTTGACAATTTGAAAATTTCAGACATGGTAAAATACTTTCCTTCAAAAACTGTGTGTCTGCCACCGAGAAGGGGGATAATCTTTTGTCCAAACCTACAGTAAACTAACAAGAATGAAATGATGTTCATTAAATACTGGGAAGGAAGCAGTTCTTTGTTGTCCTACTTATAAATGATAATCTCCAGTCTCTCATACATTTGTAAGGCACCATGAGGCATGAGACAGTGATAGTTTGCTATACAGGAGCCAAGGAGAATACCTGGAATTGTTAATCATAGTGTGTGATGTTTACATTGTGGTACAGCATTTTTCATATCAGGCTCAGCTTTGAATTTTCTGTTTTCACTACCAGTAAGACTTCACATACCTCTCACACCATCTCTGTAGAGCTAAAAGAGGCACACACAGTATTAGGACACACAGACTTAATGTACAATGTGAGAATGCCAGACGACAGGCATGTGCTGAGTACATACAGGTTTGAAAGACATCTCTGTGATACAGTAATTTGGAGGAATGGGAATTGATAGATTTTACAAATACAGTAGATGACACCTGCGCTTGGAACCTGAATCTGGAATGATAGCAGCAAGAGAAGGGAAGAACATTCTTTACTGTAAGTATTAAAAGCCGAGAAATGAGCAGTAAGTCTCTTCAAAATAGAAAGGGTAAGAGTCAAAGCAGAATGATCACTGTGCTTGCATTTGGACTGGCTTGCACTGTGTACAGAAGCAGGGTCAGAACTAAATAAACATATGATAATGGAAAGAATTATTTTCTGTTGGTCATATAAGCCTAAAGATGTTTTTGCTCTTACGGTAATAATTAGAAGTGACATTACTTAATCTAAAATTATTTGAGTCAAAAATATTTATTAATCTTGTAACTGACTCAGGCACAAGAGACATAGCAAGGATCAAAACAGAAAACAAAAAAAAGAAAGAAAATTCTAATTGTTTTGGAGCTTGTGGTCTGCTTGGGAAGACCAATAAATATAATAGGCCAACTATTCCGTATAATTCATTATACTGTGTGTGAAGGATATGGAGAACGACATGATCATGACAAGTGCTGGCATGGTGGGGAAAGGCCAAATGTTCATGTCACAGAATGGAGCAGAGAAGACATGGCTACAAAGGTCACACTGGGGCCAGACCTAAAGGAATTAGTGTCACACAGAAAGCTGAGAGAAGAATGTTCCAATTGATGGAACAGCAAATAAGTACCCCTCTGTGAAAATCCATGTGGTTTCAGAGAAGTGGTGAAGGTCCCAGCAAAAACTGCATTTAGAAAGATCATGAGGTGGGGGTCAGACTCAACGCATGTCATCCAAAGAAGTTCATGAGAGTAAGATGGAAATTCTAAGACCAACAAGCTAAGAAGGTTCACCAGCAACAACCAAACAACAAAGACAACAGCATCAACTAATCTAAGACTGACCAATGAAGTTAGAGAAAAATCAAAACACTGTCTCCTATTTTTTTGTAAATCAAGTGAAAGTATCTCCAGGGTAAGAATATGATCAATTATTTCATATGCATTGACAGCTAGCTCAATAACTTAAGATGAGCACTGGAAACTGGTTATTGTCTTGGCACTCTTACACGAGTGTTACATTTACTTACTGAAAACTGGTTATTGCCTTGGCAACATAAAGATCAGTGGTGACCCAGTAGTAAGAGGAGAGAGAAACATGACTTAGTGGATGCATAAGGAAAATAGAAGGTGGAAAGAAATTAGTTTTACTGGAAAGGAGATCTTAGAAGTAAGGTGGTCATTACAGAAAATAAAGCTGTGCTTAAACTTTTTTTAGTCAAAAAGCAACAATATGTTTTTATATTAGTAAAATAATCCATTAAAGAGTGAGGATGGAACACATCCTCAATGAAATATAAAGTAAGATTGTCACCAGATAGATGAAAGAGAATCTAAATGATCTGAAAAAAGAAACCACTAGATGGAATGACTAGTGCAATCAATTAAATGTTAACTGGGGCCTGATTTTTAAGGTAAATGAGTACTCTCTATACTATGACTGGATCTTCTTCTTCAGCCCTGTGCAGCTGCATGAAAGTATAGAAATTAAGAGAAGTTTATCAACATCCATAAAGTATAATGAGGGAAGTATGGACCCTAAACCCTAATGGCAGGGAAGAGTTATAGACATAGTACAAGGGAAACTAAAGAGATAGCTGTTAAAGAACGAAATGTTTGAAATTGAGAACAGCATCACTGGAGAAGAGGACGAGATATTGACAGCCAGAAACTTGGAAGAATTATCTGCATAAATACTAAAATCACCAAGGATTATGAAAGGAGTAGTATTGAAGAAAGTGAGTATGAGCCAGAAACATCTTCAAAGTAGGAGAAGCAGCAGCCTACAGTCAATAGAAAATTACAAAGACATATCAGCTAGGAATGAGAGATGGGGACACAGAACATTATACTTTGAAATGTACATGTAGATATATATATAGATAAAGGTATAGATACATATACCCACGTGCACACATATATAATTAAGTTTAAATTTAAATGAAACATGGAGAGTTCTCATTCTATGGTGACAGTTTATGTAGAGAGCATATACAAAATAGCTTCATGGATGACTGGCACAATAGCTTAATTTAGGTATATCTTCTTAAATTTTATATTATGAAAGGACAAACTAAGGATATAGTTTAAAGAAGGCTATTGTTAAGAAGACTAATTACATTCTAGGTGTAATAATATGCTTACACTGGACAAAAATAAGTCAATTAACACATTCCAATATTACCATATTCTAAAAATGTATACAATATTGTTTTCTGCTTTCAAATTTAGATTGGAAAGCTTCTTAGTCAGCTATTGCTGCTTTAACAGAAATACCACAAACACCAGCCAAGCGAAGTGCCGTCGAGTCAGATCCAACTCATGGCGACCCACAAATAGATGGCTTTAAAAAGCGAAATTTTGTTGTTTCAGAGCCAGTAGTCTAAGGGTCCAAATTCAGGGTATCAGATCCACGGCAAAGCTTTCTCCACTGGTTTGAGAGGAAGGTCTTTGTCATCAATCATCCCTGGACTGGAAGCTTCTGAGGTAAAAAACCAAGGGTTTTTCCAAAGGACATGCTCAGCTCCCAGCACTGTTTCTTGGTGGTATGAGATATCCAAATTTCTCTGCTAGCCTCCTTCCTTTTCCTCTTTCCTTTTCCTCAAGAGACTGCCTCAAGGCACAAAACAATCTTATACATTCAGTCCTGTCTCACAACACAACTATGTCCATCTTCTCTCATTAACATCATAGTGGCAGGATTTATAACATGAAGAAACATCACACAATATTAGGAATCATGGCATAGCCAAGCTAGCTCACACATTTTGGGGGTGACACAAAAAGGTGGTTAAAATTGCTTAGTCTGAAGAGCAAACAGAAAAATGCAATACCAACAGTAGTCTTTCAGAAGGAAAATTAATGACACCAGACAGCAACCTGAAGCAACAGATACACAAGAGGATTCCATTAAGAGAAAACCATAGACAATATGAAGACTGTCATTGTTGCACGCTGCTGAGTCGATTCTGACTCAAAGTAACCCTGGAGGACACAATATAACTAATACATTTCTGGCTCATAAATACAACGAGCACATCCTTCACATCCAGCACTGACAAAAATTATGGGGGGGGGGATAAAATAATGACTAAATATCATGAAATAAATTTAAGTTTAGATTAAAGGGAAACAAAGATACAGAGATTCAGTAATCAACTAGTGATAACATTCAACAAAAAGTATACAGACTCTATATGTTAAGAAAGGTAACTTGGTATGTGAAGTTAAATACAAGATGTTAAACACAATCCCTATAGTAATCACAGGAATGTATATACGAGATCAGAAAATTAAGTCTACAAACTTAATTGTTCTAAGTGCTACATACCTCACTGCTGAATATCACTACTGACACCTTAGAAGTAATCTTCTTGGAGAGCTCTGCACTGATGCCAGAACCTAGTCCACCCTTCAAAGCAATTTTAGAACTTTTTTCTGGAATGGTTATTGCACACGGTGGCAAGGTGGCAAGTTTGTGTACCTAATTGTATAGCTGTCTCTCAGGGAGTTATAGTCAGTAAACAAATAACTGTATTGGAACACCCTCCCTGCTCACCTGGCCTGACCCCCAATGACTTGTTTCTTTACCAAAAGATAAAAGAAATATTGAAAGGAAGACATTTTGATGACATTCAGGACATCAATGTAATACGATGACAGCTCTGATGGCTATTCGAGAAAAAGAGTTTCAAAATCGCTTTGAAGGGTACACTAAGTGCTGGCGTCAGTGCATAGCTTCCCAAGAGGAGTACTTCAAAGTGACTGCAATGATATTCAGCAATGTGAATGTAGCAATTTTTCTTAGATGAGTTCACGAACATAATTGTCAGATCTTGTAGTAAAATGATACACCAAATAAAAAAAGAAAGGAAATGTAATAGCTCAAGTTCTACTAAAAAGAGAAAGACAGAGAAAGAAAAATAAAAGAGGGACAAAATCAGTAGGTGAAAAAGCTCAACACTGGAAGAAAAGAGGAACAAACAATCATCAATTTCACACAAATAAATAAATAACTCAAGTCTCATTCTCACTCAGGGTATGACCTTCCTTTGGGTGTGGCCTACATCCAAGGTAAACGATTTTCTAATAAGTATGTCCTATTTTTCATAGTTCATGGCAGCAATACTTGTGAAGCTATAGTGGCCATATATATCACGTGTTTTTGATTGGTCTTGACAATAGCCATGAAAAGTTACAAGATTTCACAATGTGTAGAAATTAGTACAGTTTATTATCAAAATGAGTGTTCTGTTCACCAAACATTTCATGCACTGTATGAAATTTATGACTCACATGATTCCACCAAGAGAACAATTTGACATTTAATCAAAAAACGTGAAGACAACTCAGATTGTTGCCAATCAGACACCACCAGTGCATCAACAAACCACACATTCCAATCAAAACATTGCAACCATTTGTCAGAGTGTACGCAAGAATCCATCCCGGTTTCTCACTGAGCACAAGAAGTGGGCCTTTCATTGACCACAATTTGGCAGACTTTGCATCTGAACTTGAAGCTTTACCCTTAACAAACCATTTTAACTCAAGAACTGAAGTCCAACGACTGTAGTATGTGCCATACATTTGCTGAATGGGCTCTGGAACAATTGGAAGTTGACCTTGCTTTTGGCTGCAAAATCATCTTTAGCAACAAGGCCCATTTTTGGATGAATGATTTTGTTAACAAACAAAATTGTCACATTTGGAGGAATGAGAATCCAATGGAGATTCAAGAATGTTCACTTCATCCCCCAAACGTTACAATTTTGTGTGGATTTTGGTCCATCAGAATCACTGGTCCTTATTTTTTCCAAGATGAACAAAAGGAGGCTATGACTGTCAATGGCAAAAGATACTGGGCTACAGCTGATTATTTTTGGCCCCAGTAGGAAGGTACCACAGCAGCTATTTACCCAAAGCTCTTTTCCACATATAATGTCATCAGGTTTACTTCAGAATAAAATAAAAATTAAAACTGTATCATTTTTCACAACTTGTTTTATTGAAATTCAAAGATAGGACACCCTTACTGGAAGACCTTTATATATGCAGATACGCTGGAGGGGCTGTCTCTGTCTGCATCTGGATCCAGTCTGTGATTGCCTATCCTCTGGTTCTTGGTCTGCTGTCTAACATGCTAATTCTGGGATTTGCTGGCCTCTACAGCGTGTGGGCCTGTGGCCCATTGTCTTGCCAGAATCATCAATTTCTATAGCGTTGTCAGCCAACAGCCTGTGGTTTCACCTGCTGGTTTGACTTCATCAGACCTTGAAGTCAATAGTTCAAGAGAAATCCATGCTTCATCCATGAATTTGGTACTTGCCAGCCTCCACAAACATGAGATTTGTTTCTTTGATATGACCTTTGAGTTCTGTGAGACATCGCAGAGAATTATGGAAACCAGAGATGGGAAAGTAAATATTGAGGAGAGGGGCAACAGGTGTTTTAGAGATGATGGAGGGGGGCAGTTTGGAAAAGCTGGACACTTGGGACATCTTTAAGTTCCAGCTCACAAGAACAAGTTTTGTACTGATACTTATCAAATAATTTATTTACTAACAAAACAGACTTTAAGATGAAAGCTATTAGCATATTTCAGAGTATGGATACTTGTTGTTTTGGGTGACGGGAAAAGAGGCATTGAATGTGAGTACAATAAACAAAGCATGACCAAAGTCAGTGATGTTGTTGAGAAGTGCTCAAGAGAAAAGGATGTATGAACTTAATATGGCAACAACTCCAACAAAGAACAAAAATGAGTGCATGCTCACATATGGGTGAATATAAGCATGCAAGTATGTAGGTAGGTACAGATGCCTACATATGCGAAAAGAGGTAAAATTATCTCTATGTACATGTAAATACAGATATACATGTGGAGGCAAATACATTCTTTAAAGACACAACTACACCTACTCCTCAGAACATAATCAGGCACCTTCCAAGATAAGTTTTCTAGGTTTCATAGGACAACTCAGTCAACTAGTATAATTCACTAAATTCATGGTCTCCATTCTAGTGACATGATTAACATCTGGGATCCTAAAATATTGAAAGTGGTCATCTAAGATACTATTGGTCTGTATTGATCAGGAGCAAAAGAATAAGAAAATAACCAAAATCTCAGACAAGAAGTAAGTCTACCAGGCTTATAGCCTATAAGAGCCAAGTCTTCATCTACCTTAATATCAGAACCAGACATTGCCCAGTTACTACCACGGGCCATTCTCATCAGGGTCACTAAGGTCTCTGAACAATTTGTGTAGAAACTGTGAAATGGAAATACGACTTACTGTATAAACTTTCACAAGACACTCAATCCAAATAATATTTAAAAATAAGTTAAAAGCTAGATTTTAATTAGAATAGTATTTGCTTTTAAAACAAGTGATGTCACTTCATTGAAATCAATAGAAATAAAAATATATAAGATCTCTAACTCTTCCACTAAGCTTCCAAACATATGAGATTCTGGCTTGGCTTTTAATTTACTCTTGTAAATAAAAGGAGGTTCCTAATTCATTATTGTAGTCTGTCACACACAACTCTAAGATAATTTAACACTCAGGAAAAATGTCTACAGTGACGATGAGAAACTTAAAATGTGTCTTAAACAACAAAAAAGACCTCTAACACAAAAGTACCCATAATGCATCTCTAAATAATGCCTCTCTTTTTATCTTTTATGTAGAATGAGATTAATAAAAGTGACCTCCGTCATTATGGAAAAAAGAAATCTGTTATAAGACACACAGGGCACTATAAATAATGCAAGAATCAACTGACTAAGAAAGAAGATATACACACAAGGATCTACACGGGTCACATTAGAGCTCAAAAATGTATAAAGAAATCTATAGTAAAACTAAAAGTATAAGTAGACAGGTCTACAATGATAGTAAAAAGCTTTAATAACTGGTTTTGATAGTGGATAGAACAATTACAAAGACGATTGATAAAGAACAAAAAGGCCTGAACACTACTAAACAATTGGACCTAAGAGATATAGATAGAACACTTCACAAAGAGCAGTAGACTATAAATTTTTCTCCAATATACATGGATCATTTTTCAAATTAGACTGTATTTTAGGACACAAAGTAAATCTCAAAAAGTTAGAAAAAAACTGCAATTACACAAAGTATCTTTTCTGAACATGATGACAAAATGAAGCTAGAAATCATTAACAGGATGAAAAGGGGAAAATTTAAACTCAATAGCACACTTAAAAAAAAACAGTGAGTCATAGAATAAATCAAAAGAGAAGTTTAAAAAAATCTAGAAGTAAACAATAATGAAAAATATATAATGTGCCAAAATATATGGAACCCAATGGAAGCAGTACTCATAGGAAATTTGTATCAACAAATGTCTACATTAAGAAAGAAGAAGGATCTCAAATTAATAGTCTAACTAGTGACTCAAGGAACAGCAAAAAAAAAAAAGTGTCCACAAAGTTACCAAACCATACCCACTGTGGTTGAGTTGGGTGTCACTCTAGAGACCCTAGAGGTCAGAGTAGCACTGCCTCAAAGAGTTTCCAAGAAGCACATGGCAGGTTTTAACTGCCAGCTTCTTGGTTATCAGACATACCACTTAACCACTACCCCACTAGGCTTTCCCCCAAAGTTACCAGAAGAAAGAAAATAATAAAGATTACAGCAGAAACAAATGAAATAGAGAAAAGCAATAGAAAGAATCAATAAAGCCAGAACTTGGTTCTTTGAAAAACAAAATAATAAAATAGATATACCAATGGCTAGAGTGACAGAGGAAAAAATAGGACCAATGTCATTTGGCTTGGCTGGCTGGAAAATAAGAAAATTAAGAAATTAAATTAATAACATCTAGCATAGCCAAAAGGATAACAGACAACTATGAAAATTTGCTTTCCAACAAACTTAGAAATTTACATGAAATGGACAAATTCCTAGAAACACACAGCCTACATAAACTAATTCAAGCAGTGGTAGAAAATCTCACCCAACTCATAACATTATAAGAGATTCAATCAGTCGTTCAAAAATTCCCCTCAAAAAACAGCTGTCCTGGACCACATGATTTCATTTTACCAGGTGTTCAGAGAATTGATTTCAATCTTACTTAAGCTCATCCACAACACAGAAGAAGGAATACTCGAACTCATTCAATGAAGCCAGAATTTTTCTTGCACCAAACCAAAGAAAGAGAGTCAGCAGACAAATACACATCCTGAATACACGATGGGTCTGACAAGTAGTTCATGAATTCATCCTAGAAAGACAGCTACATACCTCGTTGCTGACTATCACTATGGTAACCTTCAAAGTACTCCACTGGGCAAGCCATGCACCAAGGCCAGTGCCTAGTCCACCCTTCCAGGCAGTTTTGGAACTCTTTCTCTGGACTGGCCATCAGAACTGTTGTAATATTATCCCTGATGTCCTGAATATCATCAAATGTCTTCCTTTCAATGCTTTATCTTTGGGTAAAGAAACAAAGTCATTAGCGGGGAGATCAGGTGATTAGGTAGGGTGTTCCAACACAGTTATTTGTTTACTGGCTAAAAACTCCCTCACAGACGAAGCTGTTTGAGCTGGTACATTGTTGTGATGCAAGAGTCAAGAGATGTTGGCAAAAAGCTGAGATCATTTTCAACTAAATTTTGCCCAGTTTTTCAGCACTAACAAATAGTAAACTTGGTTGTTTGTCCAGTTGGTACAAACTCATAATGAACAAACCCTCTCATAACAAAAAAGGTTAGCAACAGGGTTGTGACTCTTGATTTCGATTGATGGAAATTTTCTGATTGTGGAGAACTGGCTGACTTCCACTGTGTGTACTTTGATACTTTGTTTCAGGGTTATATTGGTACACTCATGTTTCATCACCAGCGATAACACGATCCAAAAGATCACCTTGCCTCTCCAAAGGTCTTGGCAAACTTCAAGTCTCCTTTGCTTTTGTTCATCATTTAACCCATTTGCATACTGCCATTTTCTTCACAGCATTAGTGCAATAAACTTGTACTAAGATATCCCTATTTCACTTCTACTCTTGCCAGTTTAACAAGAAATTTCATGTTTGTTTGTTGCTGTAATTCTCACAATGACACCACATGTTGACATGAACATAGCTGTGAGACACTGATAAGCAAGGTTATGAAAGCTTACTGAGTTGTTTATACAGTGCTGCCAACATAAGTACACAGTGGCAAGTTTGTAAACTTAATTGTCAGACCTTGTATAAGCCTTTTTGTGCTTTTTTATTGAATATTAGTAAACTGAATATTAATAAACTAGGTTCAGTTTACTATTTAATTGACTATTTGGTATCTATATTTAAAGCTTTCTGTTGTTTTTCTTTCTTGCTGATCAGTGTAATTATTTTGCTAAAGAGAAGATCTGAAGAGCTTCTCACACTGACCTACTGGGACCCATTCTCCTAACTCATTTTTACACTCATCTTTTCCTAGCTACTGTCATAAATTCTTATATTCCTATTATCTATATTTTATCCTGTCTTCTACTTTCTTTTCAATCTACATATTAATCATTCATATATAGATGAGTGCCAGCTTCTGTTCTGAACTCCCAACTTTCATTTCAACTTAATTCTAAGAATCCCCTGATAAACAACAACAGCCTGTTGGCATCAAGTTGATTCTGACTCACAGAAGCCCCAACATGCAATTCATACTTAAATGACCCAAATAAAATTTGTTTTATTTTCCAAACATAACCCATTTCTTATCCCTCAACATTAGCACAGGGCATTCCTTATTTCAGGTAGAAATTTGGGGCTACTCTTGAAAGGTAATTTCAGTATCCATTCCAGAAGACCTTTCCTCTGCATTTCTATTGCCCATGGTTTATTTCAAGTGTTCATTCTCCAACCTTAGCTCTATCGACCATGAACCATATCCACAACTCTGTTCTAATCAAAGTGGATCTTCAGGAAATTGGTAGAAATAATAGTTGGTAGTCCTAAAGATTTTTTTTACATGCAATGAATCAAGCTTAACCATACTTATTTAATCAAGAGAAAAAAAACTACTGAAGATCAGGCCTATCACAATTGATTCAGTTGTGTATAAGAGTTTCACCTAACCTGTGGAATAATCCCCATTACCTGAAGACCCACTGAAGCAATTATGTACTTTCTCAGGAAATTGTAAGTATAATGCAAACAAAGTTTCCTTTTTTCTCATTCTTCATTTTATATACTACACCGAAGCCTGAAAATTATGTCTATAAATCTGATGAATTCATCCCTTGCTTGGGAACTTCTTGGCTTTTTTAAATGCAAAATAGTATGATGGAACTAAGACCAATATACTGGTAATTTTAAAATATATCATTATCAACTGCTATCAATTCATTTCCAATTCATTGTGCCCCAGGTGCTCAGAGTAGAACTGACCCATAGGGTTTTCAAGGTTGGGCCATTTCAAAAGTGTATCACCAGCTCTGACTTCAGAGGTGCCTCTGACTAGTGTGTTTGAACCACTGTCTTTTGGCCAGTAGTCAAGTGCACCCACAATGCACACCTTTAGAAAACGTAAATATTCTTTGTTTCACTTATCTTATTAAAAAAAATCTAGGGGGGCGGAGTCAAGATGGGCGACTAAGGATACGTCTCTTTCTCTCCTTCTGGAAACCAAGACCTGAATTAACAATCAAACAGAGCCTTCTGAGCACCTAATCAGCCTCAGGACACGGCACAGAGCTGTTAATTGGGACTTTATACCACTCAGCGAAAAACCTCCTCTCCTTCGCTGACTCCCGCTCCTGGCTAGCCCCGACTCTCACAGACGGAAGGTAAACGCACCATTTTGACTTTTTTACCCTCTGTCTCGGCTGGCGGGCGGAGCTGGGCCTTGCCCGGCGGCTGGACTCAGACACGCTGCTGGGGGGATAGGCAGGCGAAATTCCCATATTCTGAGAGCCAGGCTCGGGACTCTGTTAATCTAGACACTTTGAGACTTTCGTTTTGTAGCTGCCTCAGTGGGGTTTGTGCGGAACTCCGTGGTCAGGGTGCGGGACGCCATGTTGGTACCGAGATTTTAGCGGGACCTCGTTCTTAGCCTGGGAGCCAGCGCCTGCAAACGGGACAGTGCTTTTCCATCAGAAAAGTAGTGATTTTGCATAGTGCTGCCTACATTGGGGGCCCTGCAACAGAAGCAGAGGAATCGCTGTCTCTGGGCACCTTTAGCCCCCCTGTCTGCTGCCTGTGTGGAGGACGCCATCTTGGGTACGGTGGCCGCAGCTGGACCTAATTCTTAGCTTGGGAGCCAGACCCTGCCCACAAGAGAGCGCTTTTCTATCACAAAACCAGTACTTGACGCAGTGTTGGATACAGCTAGGCCCTGTCAGCAGAGGCCACCAGGGCACTAGCAGTGCTGTATTCTGAACTAGTTTGTTATCATCTGGGGTTGGATACAGTGGCGCTTACTTTGTCAGATGCGAAGAGGGACCTCTACACCTGAAAACCTAACTGACTTGTGAAATGGTCAGATACCTTTTGCTTTACATTTGAAGACAGCCTAGAGAAACATTTGCAATCCATCCTCCCAGTACCTCTTCCAGCCTCTATATACTCACATGGGACCCAAAAAGCAACAGACAATTGTGGCATACAAGCAATCTCTCATGGCTTCAGAAGGCTCCCAAACAAAGCAACCAAGGAGTTTTCCAGATGAAGAAACTTTTATGAAAGTATCAGGAAGTGAATACAAATTGATTATATACAGGGCCCTTCTAGACCTTATACAAAATGCAGCAGAACAAAATGAAAAATTAAGCAAGTTGTTCATCTGATGGAACACCAGTACTCTGAAATCCAACAGATCAAGAACAAAATCAAAGACATAGAAGCTTCCATGCAAACCCAAGAAAACAGAATGGAACAAATGGAAAAAAGAATTTCTGACTTGGAAGACAGAGCTACTGATGCCAGTGTCTATGAGCAGAAATCAGAAAAAAGAAACAAGAAAAATGAAGAAACATTAAGAAGCATGTGGGACTCTATTAAGAGGAACAACCTTCGATTAATTGGAGTCCCTGAACAGGGTGAGACGTCTGAGAACACAGAGAGTATTGTTGCTGAGCTGCTGAAAGAAAACTTCCCAGAAATCATGAAGGAAGAGAATATGGACATCTCAGATGCATATCGTACACCACCCAATATAGATCTCAAAAGAAAGACTCCAAGACATATTATAATCAACCTTAACAAAATGAAACATAAGCAGCAACTCGTAGAGGCAGCAAGACACAAGGCAAAGCTAACATTCAGAGGGAAACCCTGTAGGCTCTCGTCAGATTTCTCAGCAGAAACCATGCTGGCACGGAGACAGTGGCACGAAACATTCAAAGTCTTGAAGGAGAAGAACTTCCAACCAAGAATTATATATCCTGCAAAACTGTCTTTCAAACATGAAAATGAAATTAAGACATTTCCAGATAAACAGAAACTCAGAGACTTTGTAAAAACCAAACCCAAACTACAAGAAATACTGAAAGAAGTTCTTGGCTTTGGCTTAGAAGAACGAAACCACTAACTTTATATTTTAGAACGACACACTACTCAATACTCATTTAGGGAAGGCTCCAAAGTAAATCACAGCTTTGATTTGGAAAGAAGCAATCCAGTGATCATCACGAAAACTATGGTGTCATCATAATAAAAGAGGGATGCACTACAGTCGTTATAGTCCTTCCAGATGGAGAGGAAGATGACCAGACTTGTAGTAATTAAAATTGGGTTTATAAATAGTTTATTAAGGGGGTTCATAGGGGAAGCTGTAAAACACAACAAAGATGTATCATACCATTTCAAGAAATCTAACACACGAGTCTCAACAACTATAAAACCAGCTCTGAAAAAGGTGAAAAATCAACTCACAAAAAAAGAGTGTCTCAGAACAGACTCATAAGAACAACAGAGAAAACATCAACATAAAAATAAACATATCACATTGGCAGCAGTGAACACATACGTATCAATAATTACATTGAATGTGAATGGACTGAATGCTCCAATAAAGAGACACCGAGTGTCATCTTGGATCAAAAGACACGACCCATCCATATGTTGTCTACAAGAAACTCACTTGAGACCTAAAGACAGGAACAAACTGAAAATTAAAGGTTGGAAGAATATATATCAAGTTAACAATGAACAAAGAAGAGCAGGGGTGGCAATTCTAATCGCAGACAAAATCAACTTTAATGTCAAATCCACCATCGTGGACAAAGATGGACACTATTTATTGCTGAAAGGTTCAGTACACAAGCAAGACTTAACTATATTAAACATTTATGCACCTTATTTCAGAGCACCTAAATATGTCGAAGAAACACTGACTATGCTCAAAAAAGAGTTAGATGACTCCACAATAATAGTGGGAAACTTTAACACTCCACTCTCATTACTAGACAGATCATCTAGAAAAAAGCTCAGTAAAGATACAGAAGACCTCATTGACACAATTAACCAACTAAACCTCATTGATATATACAGAACTTTCCACCCATCAGCAGACAACTACACCTTCTTCTCCAGTGCACATGGAACATTCTCCAGAATTGACCACGTGATAGGCCATAATGCAATGCTCAGCAAAATCCATAACATTGAATTATTGCAAAGCATCTTCTCAGATCATAAAGCCATCAAAGTTGAAATCAATAGCAGAAAAAACAGAGATACAAAGTGGAACTCTTGGAAACTAAACAACATCTTGCTCAAAAAAACATGGGTTATAGAGGAAATCAGGGATCAATTAAAGAAATTCGTGGATTCCAATGAGAACAGAAACACTTCTTACCAGAACCTATGGGATACAGCCAAAGCAGTGCTCAGAAGTCTGTTTATCTCCATAAATGCACACATCGGGAAGGAAGAAAGAAACCAAATCAAGGAACTAACTCTACAGCTTGAACAAGTAGAAAGAGAACAACAGAGGAACCCCTTGGGCACCGGAAGAAAGGAGATCATAAAGATTAGAGCAGAGCTAAATGAATTAGAGAATAGAAAAACAATTGAAAAAATTCAAAAGACCAAAAGCTGGTTTTTTGAAAAGATCAACAAAATTGATAAACCACTGGCTAAACTTACTAAAGAAAAGCAGGAAAGGAAACAAATAACCCAAAATAGCAATGAGAAGGGAGTTGTCACCACAGATGCAACAGAAATCAAAAACATCATAACAGAATACTATGAAAGACTGTACTCTAACAAATTTGAAAACCTAGGGGAAATGGACCAATTCCTTGACTCATACCACTACCCCAAATTATCACAACGTGAAGCAGAACAACTTAATAAACCCATCACAAAGGAAGAGATTGAAAAGGTCATCAAAACACTGCCAACCCAAAAAGTCCGGGCCCAGATGGCTTCACGGCAGAATTCTACCAAGCAAAAGTTTTAGCCAGAGCAATTAGACAAGACGAACAAATAAAGGGCATCTGCATCGGCAAAGAGGAAGTTAATATCTCCCTGTTCGCAGATGATATGATTGTACATGCACAGAACCCCAAGGAATCTGTAAGTAAGTTACTCAAACTGATAGAAGAGTTCAGCAAAGTCTCAGGATACAAGATAAACATAAGTAAATCAGTAGGATTCCTTTATACCAACAACGAGACTGTTAAGGAGGAAATTATCAAATCTATACCATTTGTGATAGCCCCTAAGAAGATAAAGTACCTAGGAATTAATCTAACCAGAGAAACAACAGACCTTTACAAAGAGAACTACAAGCCCTTACTACAAGAAACTAAGAGAGACTTAGAGAAATGGAAAAACCTACCCTGCTCATGGATAGGAAGACTTAACATTGTGAAAATGTCTATTTTACCCAAAGCAATTTATTTATATAATGCAATCCCAATACAAGTTCCAGCATCATTTTTTAATGAGATGGAGAAACAAATCACCAATTTTGTTTGGAAAGGGAAGAAGCCCCGGATAAGTAAGGTACTACTAAAGAAGAAGAACACACTGGGAGGCCTCTCATTACCCGACCTTAGAACATACTACACTGCCACAGTGGTCAAAACAGCCTGGTACTGGTACAAGAACAGACAGACTGATCAATGGAACAGAACTGAGACCCCAGAGATGACACTACCTGTCTATGAACAGTTGATATTTGACAAAGGCCCTAAGACATTAAACTGGGGTAAAAACAGCATCTTCAACAAACGGTGCTGGCAAAATTGGTTATCCATCTGCAATAAACTGAATCCAGATCCATATCTTACACCTTATACAAAAACCAACTCCAACTGGATAAAAGACCTAAATATCAAACCTAAAACGATAAAGCTCATCCAAGAAAAGGTAGGAACAACACTGGAAGTTTTATTACACAATGAGGACAGACTCCAAAATCTGTCAAAGAAACCTCAATCAACAGAAGAGAAAGTAGATAAATGGGAACTATTGAGAATGAAACACTTTTGCTCATCCACAGACTTTATTAATAGAATTAAAAGAACACCCACAGAGTGGGAAAAAATATTTGGCAACTCTATGTCAGATCGACACCTGATCTCCATAATCTATAAGATACTACAAAATATCAATAAGAAGAAGATAAACCATCCAATTAAGTGATGGGCAAAGGAGATGGACAGATACTTCACTCAAGAGGAGATCCAGGCAGCCAAAAAACACATGTGGACATGTTCACGATCTTTAGCTATTAAAGAAATTCAAATCAAGACAACAATGAGATACTATCTCACCCCAACAAGATTGGCCATGGTCCAGAAAACACAAAACAACAAATGCTGGAGAGGCTATGGAGAAAGTGGAACCCTCCTACACTGTTGGTGGGGTTGCAAAATGGTCCAGCCTCTTTGGAAGGCAATCTGACGCTTCCTTAAAAAAATGGATATTGATATACCATTTGACCCAGTAATTCCACTACTTGGAATATATCCTACAGATTCAAGGCCTTTCACACCAACGGACACATGCACCAGAATGTTTATTGCAGCACAGTCCACAATAGCAAAAAGGTGGAATCAACCTAGATGCCCAACAATAGAAGAATGGATAGGTAAACTGTGGTACATATACTCAATGGAGCACTACGCAATGATAAAGAATAACGATGATTCCAGGAAACATCTCCTAACCTGGTTTCAACTGGAAGACATTATGTTGAGTGAAAGTAGTCAGTGACAAAAGGACAAATACTGTATGAGACCTCTACGATAAGATCTCAAAAACAGACTTGTGTATAGAAGAGAGGACTCTTTGACAGCTGCAAGGGAGGGGAGGGAGGGAGGGAGGGCAAGGGGGGGAGGGTTTAGTTTAGGTAGTTACTGGAAATCTAGTTGGGAGAAAGCGGTGACAGCACACATTGGGAATAAGAACAACATTAAGCGGACTTCAGCATAACATGAGTACTCCTTCCATCTTAACTCAATACTGCAAGGATAGAGTAGCTGGGGCGGGGGGCGGGGGACCATGCTCTTAGGCGAATTCCAGGCCAATTGGCACAACTAGTGTTTTGCTAAGAGAGCTCTCTGCAGCCCACATTGGTGAGTGGCGTCGGGGGTCTTAAAAGCTGCCAAGCTGCCATCCGAGGACACAGCAAATGGTCCCAACTCAGCAGGAACGGATGCTCACCGAGGGCCAAATGGCATGCGGTAAAGACAGCCGAGAAGACAGAGAGACCCACAAGAGTGGGTGCCTACATCGACCTGGGACCAGAAGAACCGGATGGTGCCCGGCCACCACCAGTGATAGCCATGACGGAGCTCACAGACAGGAGCCTCACTGGCAACACAAGAATAAAAAGAGGTGCATCATGAGATCTCCACTAAAAGACCTCAATTGATGGTCCAGCGGTTTTGGGGTTCCTCTGAGAGCATGGCCCCCGACCCTGATGCTGCCCTTTCCCATAAATTGTAACAAAGGTCCACTCTTTGGACAGGAATGGAATGGACTTGGCAATGCAGAGTAACCATATGTTGGAAGCACTTTATGGTTCTATACATCTATAGGATATCATCTTGCTGACCTCTGGCTGGAGGAAGGGGAGTGGACGGAGAGGAGGGGAAAGGAGACTGTTGGGAGGATGAAACATTTATGGAGCAGAGAGGAATAGTGTGCAGTCACTGGACAGGGAAAGCAGTGGAAGCTGCATATAGGGGGGCATGTGGATTTACATGTGAATGTACATTTTTACTCAGTTATGTTAAATAAAAAAAAATGAAAAAAAAAATCTAATACTTCTCTAGAACCCATCTCTCATATTCATTATTATATCTCATTATTTGAATTCATGTCAGTAGATTTTTATCAGGCCTTTTACATGAAAATTTATTTGTGAAAATGAAGAAATCAACTTAGAATGTTCAAGGACAAATACGGTTTGTTATCATTACCATCACAGAAAGATGCCAAATAAAGAGCCAGTTGTAAAATCAAAGATTTAACTAACAATCAAGTGAGGCATTTTCACCCATGGTGATACCATCAAAAGCTGAAGGAAAGTATCCATTCTGCTAAATTATTTTACATAAAGAATTTGATTGCCAAGACTTATATTTCTATAGTCTAAATATGCAACTGTTTTTTAAATATATTTACTTTGTATCATATGATTTACATAAATAAAAATTTTAATCAAGAATCTTCTCTGCAGTGCCTAAATTCTCCTGGGGTGTTAATCTCAATATTTTTCAGATAATAAAACTGTTCTCTATATGAATGTTTTTATTTAGGGAAGACTTGAATTTAAATACAGAAATGAAGCCTTACTACTTTCACATTAAGCTGAGAAATAATTCATAATATCTGTACCTAACCTGTAATGCTTAAGAGAACTTGGGTATATTAGATACTTTATTTAAAACATAGGGTTTAGTGAATGGTTAAGCTCTCTGCATTCTGTTTAAAATGTAGAGTTTCTGGGTACTGGTTAAGCACTCCACTACTAGCAGAGATGCTGGTAGTTCAAACTCATCCAGAGATTCTGCAGAGGACAGGCCTTGGCAATCTGCTTCGAAAAAGTCACAGATCTGAAAATCTTGTGGAGCAATTCTGTTCTGCACACATGAGGTGGAAACAGCAACTGAAAACAATTAAAATGTGAAATTAAATATGTTTGGGGCAGAGAACAACGGAGAAAACCAAAGACACAGGGAAAGATTATTCCAGGGTATTAATGGACCATGGCTATCACAGCCTGCACCAGACTGAGTCCCTCTCGACTAGGTGGTGTCTGGCTACTAACACAAACTTCTCTGACAGAGATCACAATAGAGAATTCTGGACAGAGCTGGATTAAAATGTAGCACACAATTCTAACTCACAAAAACAAAACAAAAATGGCAGGCTTACTGACCTAATAGAAACTGGATAAACCCCAAAAGCATGGCGAAACCCTTGAAACTCAAAACAGAAGTCATTTCTGAGGTTTACCCTTCAGCTAGACAGACTCATATAACAAAATTAGACTAAATGGGCACATCAGCCCAGAGGCAAGGAAGGGAGGGCAGGAGAGGAAAGGAAAGCTGGCAATGAGGAAACTCAAGGTCAAGAAGGAAACAGTACTGACAAGTTCTAGGGCTAGCAATCAATGTCACAGAAAAATATGTGTATTAATGGTTTAATAAGAAACTAATTTGCTCTGTATAACTTCATCTAAAGTAAACTATTAAAAAAATGTGCAATTAAACAAAAACAACATTCTCAAATTCTATGCACAGGGGTAAACTTTCTGTTGTGACCTGTGAATAAGAGTCTTACCTACAAGTTTAGACAGCTTAATAATATTAGTAGTCTCCAGGAAGGTAGTAAGGACTGGTCTTATTAGAATAAAAGCAGTTTGATTGCCTTTATTTTTGTAACATTTGCAGTATGTTTCAGCCATCAGTGTGTGCCTCTGTAACCTTTTCTCTCAACGCATCATTAGGAAGAGCTTCACTTTCTTAGGAATCTAATTCTGGGTGTCAAAAGGAAAGTTGATTAATTAAAATTCAATCAAAAACACCTTTGAGGCAATTTCCTTTTGGAACTTGATAAGACAGAAGCTAGAAATGTATTCCAATAAGAGAATAGATTGCTTTCTGCTACAAATGCTGAAGAACATCTGGTTATAGAAGCAGCTTACCTTACATGGCCCAACATTAAACCAGTAGTGTGCGAATGTGTCACTTCATTAATGAAATCAGTTAGACAAAAATTTCTCAAAGCTGTATACCATTAGCACTGTCATACCTTCCTATTACAAAATGTCAGTTCTTAAATTTTATACCCCTTAGAATGTGGTGATGGTTTTGAAACAGGAAAGCAAAACATTATAATAAATGAGCATTACAAGTTATATCTTTAAGTCTAAAAATCTTAAGGAAAATTGCATCACCCAAATACCTAATATTTGATCTCTCTTTATTACCAGAGATTTATACTGTTTAGAAATTTTAAACAGCAGAAGATGGTCACAGCATGAATTACACTTATAAATGTTTGTGCATTTAATACTCTAATTGGAAACTAAAATGCCCCAAACACATTGTCATTCTTTCTCTGAATAAATACAAATATGTGTGTGTATAGGTGTGTGTGCATATATATAACACATATCTGTACATATAAATATAAACTTAAGTATATATTTTATATATATGTATTTTACATAAATATAAACTCAAGCATATATTTATATTTACATATTACTGTAAAATACAGTAAAATACTGTTAATACAGTGTGCTTACAATAATACCTTAAGGGCGTGGGAGCAGCCGGCAGACAAATGTAGAACATGTGAGTTAACTGTATAAAGACACGGTCTCCTTCTGTGTGTTTTCAGTTAGCAGAATTTCTTATGTATTTCCCTACTCCCAGAACTTAGAACAGTGCCTGGCAAACAGGTAGAAGAAATCATTGAATCAAAATCACTTGACTCACCAAAATATCATAAACTCACAACATGAGGTATTAAATCCAAAATTTAAGCAGTTATATATTAATACTTTAAATTATGAAAGTGTCCATACAGTTGTAATGGAAAAGTTTGATATAATAACCAAGTAACCTGCCAGAACTTAGATGTTTTTTATTTCATAGATTATTTCATGAGGAACTTCAAGGAAGCATCAGGCTTTGGTACTCGGTCATTTTGAGAGCCACTGTCATTCTTTTTATCCAAAACTTTATTATTTTGATCATAGATTATATTACATAGTAGTTATTTTGTTTAATACAAATCTCTGGTAAAACATAAGTAATATTCAGGTCTAAATGAAAATAGACTTAAGGCAAAGTTATGTGGAAGATGACATTTTATTTTGATACTTGTATTTTACTATTAAGACTTTGTAGAAAGTCTGTGTAAGATGAAAACTCAACAAGCGAAAGGGTCACTCATTTTTTATTACTCAAAACAATGAATAATAACATGTATTTTGCTAATTAAAATATTTTTATGCAGTTTGAGTAAAAGGGAAATATTTCATATACACAAACAACTTATATTATTTTAGATTTTCTTGATGAGCTCAGAAAACAAAAACCATTCAATTTAACTCATTCAGTTAGTATATCAGGATGCAAGGATATTCTTTTCTTTTCATTATTAATATTTTTTTATTTAATATGACTACATTCCCATATAAATTTACATGCCCACCTATATGCAGCTTCCACTGTGAAGGATATTTTTGATCCTTAACTTCCATTACTGTAGTCCATGGTAGACAGCTAACCATAATATAGAACAAATAAATAATAATTTTCCACTGTTTGCTTTATTCTAACGAATAAGCTCCTTAAAATCAACATTGAAATATTGTAAAACTAAATGTCATACAGTCCAGCCTTTTACATCTTTCTAGTGTAGCCAGCATCCAAAAAAAAAAAAAAAGTTTTACGATACATCAAAATAATGAACAAAGTTTCTGAGCGTTCCAAGTCTGCACTAGTATTTTTTGGCTTCCTCTAAACATTAGTTTTCTCCAAGTGTCTTTGGTAATAGTTTGTTTTTCCTTCTTTCCCTTTCCTTCTCTGCTATTATTGCTCAGGTTTATTCAAGTACTATTCAAGTTTCTTCTTACTCTATTATAAAACTCACTGCTACATTAAGGCATCAATTTTTATGTAATACTTACTCTGTGATATTTCCTCTTTTCACAGAAATTCTTTTCCTCCCTCCAGGAGAATCAGCTTTGTGTTCATCAGTAGTCCTGTCTACACTACTACTAAATGGTTGACAGCATCTAGTATTTACTTCCCTGAAGAGCAAAGCCCTGTGTCCTCTGTTTTAGAGAGTTCCAGCTGAACAGGAGGTTACTGGCATAATGGACACTGATTCCATTTTTATTAGAAAAACTATTCTTCTTTAAGAAAGTACTACCATTTTTTCCAAGCAAAAGTGGGAAAATCGTAAATATAAACCACCAAAGTTGCACCAGAAGTTAGGTGTAACCCTTCGTTGTTGTTTATTTTTTATTAATTAGAGTAAAAGATTAAATTTCTAACATCTATCAATTATCTCATCTATGATAAAACCTCAGCCCCACACTCACCCATGTAGCCAACACAGTCATTTTCTCCTGTCGATAATTCTCTTGTTAAGTCCTTGTAATAGGGATGTCATACAAAATTTGTCCTTTTGACACTGATTTCACTCAGCATGATCTCTTAGAATTGAGACCATATTGTGAGATGTTTTCTAAAATTGTCGTTGTCTTTTATCATAGCATAGTGTTCCGTTGAGTATATGTACCATAGATTGCTTACCCATTCATCTGTTGATGGGCATCAGGGTTGATTCCAACTTTTTGCTATTGTGGGCTGTGCTGCAACAAACATTCATGTACATGTGTCTGTTAGTGTGGCAACATTTATTTCTGAAGGATAAATTCTAAGAAGTGAATTTACAGGATCAAATACTATATCTATTTCCAGCTTTTTAAGGAAGCACCAGATTGTTTTCCAAAGAGGTTGTACCATTTTGCAATCCCACCAGCAGTGTAGGAGAGTTCCAGTTTCTCTACAGCCTCTCCAACATTTTTTGTTTTGTGTTTTGTGGATCTTGGACAACCTTGTTGGGGTGAGATAGTATCTTATCGTAGTTTTGATTTGAATTTCTTTTTTTTTTCTATTATGACTAAGTGAAAATGTACATTCCCATATAAATTTACATGCCTTTCTTTAACAGTTAATGATTGTAAGCAATTCTGCATGTGTCTTTCAGCTGCCTGGATATACTCTTTAGAGAAATGTCTGTCTATCTCCTCTGCCCATCACTTAATTGGATTATTTATCCTTTTCTTGTTGATATTTTGTAATACCTTATAGATTGTGGAGACCAGATGATGATCTGACATACAGTTGCCAAATATTTTTTCCCATTCTGTAGGTGGTCTTTGAATTCTTTTGATGCAGTCTTTGGATGAGAAAAAGTATTTGATTTTTAGTAGTTCCCATTCATCTATTTTCTCTTCTGTTGAACGTACTTTGTCCGATTTTCAAGTCTGTCTACATTGTATATTAAAACTTCCTCTGTTGACTCTATTTTGTCTTGAATGAGCTTTATCATTTTAGATTTGATATTTAGGTCTTTTATCCAATTTGAGTTGGTTTTTGTGTAAGGTGTGAGATATGGATCTTGTTTCAATTTACTGCCGACGAATATACAATTTTGCTGGTACCATTTGTTAAAGAGACCGTTCTTACCACAGTTTAAAATCTTGGAGCCATTGTCAAATATCAACTCTTCATAGGAGGATGGTGGCATCTCTGGGGCCTCAACTCTGTTCCATTGGTCTACATGTCTCTTTTTGTATCAGTACCAGGCTGTATTGACTACTGTGGCAGTGTAATAGGTTCTAAAGTCAGGTAGAGAAAGGCCTCCCAGTATGTTCTTCTTCAGTAGTGCTTTACTTATCTGAGGTTTCTTCCCTTTTCAAACAAAATTGATGATTTGTTTCTCCATCTCAGTCATTCTTAAGACTGAAGAGCACTATCCCTAAAAAAATATCAATCAAGAATTCTTTAACTAGCTAAGTTGTCATTCAGAAATGATGGGAAAATCAAGACATGCCCAAATAAAAAGAAGCTCTGTGAATCTGCCACTACCAGACTGATTCTGAAAGTGTTACTTAACAGAATTTTCCAAACAGAAAAGTTGAGACACTAAATAAACACTTGAATCCATACAGAAAGGGGGGGCAAAAAAGAGAAAGCGATATCCCAAAAATGCAACAACATAAGCAATCACAATGACCAACTACATATCTTTAGGGAATAAGCGCCATAATACAATCCCACAAAGAATATAATATAATTTTTTTAAGAAACAACTACAAAACAAAGCTATCAGATCTAGGCTATACAATGACGTTTAATGGAGAATTACCAATGGAAAAGGAGTAAAGAGGAGCATACAGAAGTAAATTTAATATGCTAGTGTCATATGCTATCTGTAAGAAGGAAGAAAATAAAAAGGCTTATCACAAGAAATCAGCCAAATACAATCAAAAACAGAAAACTGAGAATAATAAACAAAGGAGACACAAAACACTAAAAAAATAAGAGCAAAATGAATGAGGCTGACACTTCATTTTTAGTAATAACCTTAAATGTAAACAGTCAAAACTTCTCATGCAAAATTCAGAGTGACAGAATGGATTTTAAAAAGAAGAAGGAAAAAAATCCATGCTTCATCCTTTTTTTGTCTACAAGAAACACACCTTAGATACTAGGACACAAATAGACAAAATAAAAGTATAGAAAAAGAAATTTTCAATACAATAAATAAAATAGAACATTGGTGGTAATATTGGTGGCTTTGTTACCTAGTGTTCCTATAATAAAGATACCACAGTGGAAGGCTTTACAAAAAACAAACTGTATTCTCTCACAGTCCAGTAGGCTACAAGTTCAAATTCGGAGCCTCAGCTCCAGGGGGAAGCTGTCTCTTTTGGCTCTAGAGGAAGGTTTTTGTTGACACTCTTGCCCTGGACTGGAAGCTTCTGAGGCTCAGGGACCCTGGTCCTTAACAAAGGACAGGTTCTGCTCCCAGCACTGCTTTTGGTAGTCTGAGTTCCCAAATCTCTGCTTATTTCCCTTTTCTTTATATCCCAAGAGACTGTCTTACAGGGCACAATAGTCTTTTTTTTCTTTTTATTTAATATGACTGAGTGAAAATGTACATTCCTGTATAAATTTACATGCCCACCTATATGCAGCATCCACTGCTCTCCCTGCCCGGTGACAGTACACTATTCCTCTCTGCTTCATACATGTCTCATCCTCCCAACAGTCTCCTTTTCCCTCCTCTCCACCCGCTCTCCTTCCTCCAGCCAGAGGTCAGCAGGATGATATCCTATAGATGCATAGAACCATAAAGTGCATCCAACATATGGTCACTCTGCATCTTACACATTGAGTCCTCCTTCACCACCACCACTGTTGCCCTTCCTCCTTCATTAACATCATAGAGGCAGGGTTGTACAGCACATAGGAACACACAGTACTAGGAATCACAGTCCAGCCAGATTGCTGCACACATTTTGGGGGAAATATAATTCAGTCCATGACAATTGGTACAAGGTAAAATAAACTTTAAATAAAAATCTATTATAAGAGATTAAGAAGGACATTACATAATAAAAAAGGGTCAATCCAGCAAGAAGACTTTAATTTATGAATGTATATGTAACCAACAAGAAAGCCACAAAATACATGAAATACTGACCAACATAAAAGGAGAAATAAACAACTCCACCATCATAGCATGGGATTTAAACATGCCACTTTCAATTCTAGACAGAGCTTCTAAAAATACCTTTAAGGACACTGAGAACTTAAAACCAAAAGCCCGTTGGATCTAACAGACATACATAAAATACTACCCCTTTCAACAGAGAAAATCACACTTTTCTCCAGCACATATGGATCATTTTCCAGAGCAGACCATACGCTAGGACGCAAAACAAGCCTCAACAAATTTAGAAAGACTGAAATCTTACAAAGCATCTTCTCAGGCTATATTGATTTGAAGCTAGAAATCAACAACAAAAAGGCAAAAATGAATAAACAAAAACTAAATAATACACTACTGAAAAACTATAGGGTTGCAGAAGCATTAAAAGGAAGTTGTAATGAGAACAGCAAGACCAATGTAAATGATGCCCTCTAGAAACACTCCTGAGAAAAGGATACCTGTCCTAAAGAATTTGACACACATAAGAGGGAACCAAATCTAACACAAAACAAAACACAGTCTTGATCACATATGGATGGGTATAGGATTATATATATACTAGTAGCTACAGGGGAAACCCTGTTAGCATAGTGGTTAAGCACTATAGTAGTTGACCAAAGGGTCAGCAATTTGAATCCGGCAGGTGCTCCCTGGAAACTCTATGGGGCAACTACCAAGTTGTTTTTCTTTTATAATTATGATTAAGAGAAAACACACAATCCAAATTAAATTTGCATGCCCACCTATCTGTAGCTCCTCTGGTCTCTGTGCCCAGTGACAGCACACTCCTTCATTTTATTCTGTACTTGTTATATCCTTTCAACAATCTCTTCTTCCCATCTCTTCCCCATCTCCTCCCCCACCTAGAAAGAGACCAGTAGGACAGCATCCTACAAATGCACAGAAATGTAAAGTACATGCTCCACATGGTCAGATTGTGTCCCCAAGTCCAGTCCATTTTTGTCTGAAGAGTTGACCTCAGTAGTGTTTTCTGGACAGGAGAAGCAGCAGGTCTAGAGGCCATGCTCCCAGGGGATTCCCCAGGCTGTCAGGCCATCAATTTTGGTCTTGTAGTAGAATTCCTGAGCTGCACCCCTCTTTTACTCATGTTGCCACAGGAACTCAACATGTGTACCCCATCGTGGCTGTCTTTGGTGGTGGCTCAGCACCATCTGGTTCTTCTGGTCACATGGTGATATAGAATCCCATTCAGATGGGTCCTTCCACCTCCTGGGCTCATTTTCCCTCATGTCTTTGCTGTTCTCAGTGATCATCTGTTCCAAAGAGTTGGGACTTTTGGTGTGCCTCAGATGGCAGATTGCTAGCTTTTAAGACCCCAGATGCCACTCACCAGTATGGAGTGCAGAAGACTCTCTTAGCAAAAGAGTAGTTATTATGGCAGATGGCTCTGATATCTCCCCAGAGCATGGACTCCAGACCCCACCCCTGCTACTCTATCCTTGCAACATTGGGTTAAGATTAGAAGAGTTTTCATTTACGGTTAAGCCCAGTTAAGTTGATCTTCTTTCTACTGTGTGCTGTTAACTGTTTTCACTTAACCAAACTTCTGTCAACTATCTAATCTACTACCAGCCTACTCTCAATTTTTTAAGACCGCAGATGCTACTAACCAAAGTGGGATGTAGAACATTTTCTTTATGAATTAAGTGATGCCAATTGATTTAGATGTCCCCCAAGACTATAGTCCCCAATATCCGCTCTCAGTTATTCAGTCCCTCAAAGTGTTTGGATGTGTTTAGGAATCTTCTATGCTTTTGTTTTGGTTCAGTTGTGCTGACTTCTATAATGTATGTTGTCCTTCTCTTCACTGAAGTTGAGCCTTGTTTACCATGTAGTTAGTGATTTTACCTTATCATCTCCCTCTGCCCTCATAACTACCAAGTAGTGTTTTTTTTTGTGTGTGTAAACCAAATTTGAATTCTTATATTAGGTTTCATGTACTATTTGAACTTTTATGACTGACGTATTTCACTGAGTATAATATCCCATGGATTCATTTATGTTGTGAGATGTTTCGTATTTTCATTGTTGGTCTTTATCCTTGCATAGTATTTCACTGCATGCATGTACTAGAATTTGTAATCCATTCAACTTTTGATGGGCCCGAGGTTGTTTCCATCATTTTGCTATTGTGAATATTGCTGCAGTGAACACGGGTATACATATGTCTAGTCATGTGACAGCTCTTTTATTTCTATAGTGTATATTCCTAGGGTCCCACTGATGGGACTCATGTCTATCTTGAGCATTTTAAGAAAGTGCTATATTATTTTCCAAAGTGGCTGTATCAATTCACTTTCCTTCCAGTAGCACAGAAGAGTTCTAATCTCACCACAACCTGTCAAACATTTGTTATTTTGGTTTTCTGGATTAGTGCCAGTATTTTGGGGGTGAGATATTACCTGAATTCAGTTTTTCTATGCATTTCTCTAAGGGCTAATAGTCTCTAGATTTTCCTCTTGTGTCTGTCAGCTGCGTAAATGACTTCTTTGGTGAAGTACCTGTTCATAGCCTTTGTGTATTTTTTAATAGGGTTATTTGTCTTTTTGTTTTGAGATGCTGCAGTATCTTAAAATTTTTAAAGGTTAGATTCTTGTCTGACATGTTGTAGCCATCTCTCCCCTCATCCTCCTTCCCAGTGTTTAGGTTCTCTTTTTGGTCTTTTGGTAAAGTCTTTTGTTGTGCATAAGTGTTTAATTTTTAGAAACTCAAAGTTATCCAGTTTCTCTTCTGGTGTTTCTGCATTGTTAGTTATGGTTTGTATCATATTATTGCCATATTTTAGGGCCCCATGCATTGCCCCTGTTTTCTCTTCCATGAACATTATAGTTTTAGATTTAGGTCTTTGATCCATTCTGAATTAGTATTTGTACAGAGTGTGAGGTATGAATCTTGTTTCAGTTTTTTACAGATTGGACACTCAATTACACCAGCACATTTGTTAAAGAGGCTTTTCCTTCCTTATTTAATGGACTTTGGTCCTTTGTCAAATACCAATTGTTCATAGATGGATGGATTTGCATCTGAGTTCTGAATTCTGTTCCACTGGTCTATGTGTCTTTTGTTGTACTAGTACAAGACTGTTTTCAACATCATGGCTCTATATTCACACAACAAAATATTGTTCATTGTCTGACTAGTTGGCTTCAGTATTGGTTTCAACTCTGGGATAACAGAGAGAATAAGGTCCATGTCTTGTGGGACACTCCAGTCTGTTGGACCATCATGTCTGATCTTTTAATATAGTTCTAGTTCTGTACACTCATTTTTCTCACTCTATATCGGGGATTCCATGTTGTATTGCCTGTCAGGACAGTCACTGGTGATGGCCAGGCACCATCTAGTTCTTTTGTTACCATGTTGATGTAATCCCTACATTATATGGCACTGTCCATCTTTTGGGCTCATATTTTCCATATGTCTTTGATGTCTTTCATTCTCCTCTGCTTCAGGAATGTTGGGAACATTTAATACTACTTAGGTGGCCACTTGCTAGTTTTAAGAAACTCAAATACCACTAGTGAAAATGGTATGCACACCACTTTTGAGGCAAGGCAAAGATGATGGAGTAGATGCACATTTCCCATGACCCCTCTAAGAACAAAGACACAAAAGAACAAATTAATCCAGTACAGATGATAGCCTAGGAGCCCTACACATCAAAATGGAAGTTAAGAAATTGGACTGAGCAACAGGATAGAATAGTGCTAGAAGTACACAGGATTTCATAGACCTGACCTGCCAGGAATTGGCCACAGCTATTGCTTAGTGGGCTGAGCCTCTAGGTTTGTGGGTGCCCTTCTCAGCAGGAGTAATTGTTTGGAGAATCCACTTGTACCTCTGGAAACAGTTAGAGATAGCACCAGATCGTTTAAAGTTAACCCTTCGCATGCAATCTGCTGTGCATGGTTCTGAATCTTTTCTATGAGATGAACCTGTCACCCTTCTCCCAGCACATTCCCTTCCTGTCTCTGCACTGTTCCAAGTGTTAGACCATTACCCCCCTCCCTTCTCTGCACTATGCTTGGTTCTGGAGTCTGACACCATTAATTAAGTCAGAAGCAGGATACCTTAAGCCTACCCTGAGCCACTCAACAAGATTCAGACATTGAAAATTCTGCTGACTCCCCTGAGCCATAAAATCATGGCAGAAACTGTTCCTTCACCTAGATTCAGACATAAGGGGTAGCTCTATCCTCACAGATACTAAGGGATGGTTGTTAGCCCCCACCTTTCTCAGTGGCTACAGTCATACACCTGTGCCAGTCCAAGGAGTGCTCTTCCAGCAGAAAGGCTATATTTAACACAGTGTTGACTAGGGGAGGGCCCAGCACAGGATGTCAGTAGGGCCATAGCACCTCCCTTCTTTGAACTACATCACAGAATCTGGGGACAGCCAAAGGGTGCTTCCATTGTGAGCCAGAAAGCAGGACCTGCCACACCTAATGGCCTGACTGATTTGGGAAGCTGTCAGATAGCTTTTAGTTTTTTTTAAAAAATAAGACTGCCTGCAGAAATAGCTGCTGAGCAGCCTGACAGAATCTCTCCCAGCCTTTACTGATGCATATCATAGGGTCGGTTGACAGCCCCCCAGTGACTCCATTAGTAGGGTGCTGTCTTTGCCACCCAGGAGGTGGACCTTGCCATCCCAGAGCCCACTGGTACAAGTCACTAGAGTAAACAGACGTGGTTACTGACCAACTCCCTTCTCAGAACTACACCTCACCTCCTGTTGAGGTAAGACCAGAGATACTAAACAGCCACTATATGGCCTAAAGGCAACAGATCATCACAAACCATTTAATGAAACAGCTCATCATGGCTCCGGGAAACTCCAAAGATAAAGAATCAAAACCTTCACAGATGAAGAAGCCTTCCTGAAACTATCAGAGGTCAAGTACAAAAGAATTAGATAGAGAGCATGCCTAGAGAATAAACAAATTGCAGCAGAGCAAAATGAAAGACTAAGCAAGCTATTCAAACTAATGGAATATCAATGATCTGAAATCCAGCAGATCAACAAGAAAAGTACAGAATTAGACAATTCAATCCAAAGCCAAAAGAGCAGAATTGAGGAAATAGAAGTCAGACTTAGTGACTGTGAAGATAGAGTAACTGAAACCAAAGTTTGTGAGGAGAAATCAGACAAAATAAGAAAAATGAAGAAGGATTAAGAAACATGTGAGACTCTACCAAGAGGAATAATCTACAATTAATTGGAGTTCCTGAACAGGGAGGGATAGTTAAAAACACAAATAGCATTGTTGTTAAGTTCCTGACAGAAAATCTTATTGCAATTATGAAAGAGAACAGCACCCAAGATGTGTAATGAATGCCTCAAAAAATAGATCCCAAAAGAGACACCAAGACATATTATAGTCAAGCTTAATAAAATGAAACATAAGCAGAAACTCTTAAAGGCAGTGAGACTCACAGGAAAGCTAACATTCAGAGGGAATCCTTGTAGACTTTCATCTGGCTTCTCAGCAGAAATGATGTTGGCATGGAGACAGCTGGATGACACATTCAAACACTTGAAGGAGAAAAACCTGCAACCAAGAATTATATGCTGCAAAACTGCCTTTTAAATATGAAGATGAAATTAAGATGAAATTAAGACATTTACAGATAAACAAAAGCTTAGAGACTTTATAAAAACCAAACCAAAACTACAAGAAATACTGAAAGAAGCCCTTTGCTTAGAAAAGCAAAACCATTAAAGCCAAGTGCCGTCAAGTAGGATCCATTAAGTGTACATTTAAGGTGGCAATGAAGGTCACCATAACTAGAAAACTACTCAATTAAGGAAGCCACAAAACTCAATGATAGCTAAAATGTTAAAAGAAGGGATACAGCAATCATAGGACAAAAACTGCAACACCATCATACTAAAACCAGCACTATATTACAGTAGTTACAGTACTTCCATATGGAGAGGAAGTGAAAAAGAGTTGTAGATGTTAAAATTGGGTTTAAACTGAAAATATTAAGGGGGATCATAGCAGTAGATGGAAACCACAATAACAATGCAATACATCAAAACAAGGAATATAATACAGGAGTCTCAACAAATACAAAACCAACACTGAAAAAGATGAAAAGTCAACCCATAAAGAAGCATGACTCACAACAGAATATGAAGAGCAACAGAGAAAATACAAACACAAAAATAAATATATAACAATGACAGCACTAAACACATACCTATTATTAATTACACTTAATGCAAACAGACTGAATGCTCCAGTAAATAGACAACGAGTGACATCTTGGATCAAAAGGCAAGATCCATCTATATGTTGCTTACAAGAAACACACCTTAGACTTAAAGATAGAAAAGAACCGAAAACTAAAGGATGGAATAATATATACCAAGCTAACAATATACAGTGAAGAGCAGGCATAGCAATACTAATCTCAGATAAAATAGATTTCAATGTAAAATCCACCACTGTGGACAAGGACAGTCACTATTTATTGCTGAAAGATTCAATACACAAGCAAGAGTTAACAATACTAAGTATTTATGCACTCAATACTAGAGCATCTAAACCCATTGAGTAAGCATTGACTATGTTGAAAACTGACAGATCAGCCCACAGTAACAGTTGGAGACTTCAACACTCCACTTTCAGTAATGGATGGATCATCTAGAAAAAACTCAGTCAAGACACAGTTAATGAACTTGACCTCATCGGCATATACTGAACTTTTTATCCATTAACAGATAAATACATCTTTTTATCAAATGCACAGGAACATTTGCCAGAGTAGACCATATGTTAAGACATAAAGCAAATCTCAAAAAATCCAAACCAATGAATTATAGCAAAACATCTTGTCGGACCATAAAGCCATAGAAGTTGAAATCAGTAGCAGGAAAAAATAAATAGAAATTTGAACTCATGGAAACTGAACAACACCTTCCTCAAAAAGCCATGGGTTATAGAAGAAATCAAGGATGAAGTAAAGAAATTTATGTATTCAAACAAGAATAAAAATACATCCTACCAGAACCTGTGAGATACAGCCAATGCAGTGCTCAGAGGACAATTTCTAAATGCATGCATCCAGAAAGAAGAAAGAAATCAAACCAAAGAATTAACCCTACATTTTGAAAAGGTAGAAAGAAAGCAACAGAGGAACCCTTCAGGCATCAGAAGAAAACAGATCATAAAGATTAGAGCAGAACTAAGTGAATTACAGAATAGAAGAACAATTGAAAAACTGACAAAACCAAAAGCTGTATTTTTATAGAGATCAACAAAATTGCCAAACCATTGGCTAAACTTGCTAAAGAAAGACAGGAGAGGAAACAAATAACCTGAATAAGAAATGAGATGGGAGATGTTACGGCTGACCAAACTGAAACCAAAAGTATCACAACAGAATACTATGAAAGACTGTATTCTAACAGCTTTGAAAACCTAAAGAAATGGACAAATTCCTAGATGCATATCAGCTACCAAAATTATCACAAGGAGAAGTTGAACAACTTAATAAACCCATCACAAAGGAAGAGATTGGAAAAGTCATCAAAAAACTACCACAGACAATCTTAAAGAATCCATAAGTAAACTACTGGAACTAACAGAAGAGTTCAGTAAAGTATCAGCATACAAGATAAACATAAGTAAATCAGTAGGATTTCTTTATACCAACAAAGAAATGATTAAAGAAGAAATCATCAAATCGATACCATTTACTATAGCCCCCAAGAAGATAAAATACCTAGGAATAAATCTAACTAGAGAAATAAGAGACCTGTACAAAGAGAAACACAAGACCTTACTGCAAGAAACCAAGAGAGACTAACATAAGTGGAGAAACCTACCTGCTTGTGGATAGGAAGACTTAAATGTCTATTTTATCCAAAGCGATCTACCTATGTGATATAATCCCAAAACAAATTGCAATGACATTTTTAAATGAGATGGAGAAACAAATCAACTTTATTCATAAAGGAAAGAAAACCCAAATAAGCAAAACACTACTAAAGAAGAAGGACACTGTGAGAGGCCTCACACTACCCGACCATAGAACCTATTGCCATGGTAGTAAAAACATCCTGGCACCAGTGCAAAAAGAGGCATATAGTGCAATGGAACAGAATTGAGACCTCAGAGATGCCATAATCCTCCTATGAACAGCTGATATTCAACAAAGGCCCCAAGATTTTAAACTGGGGTAAAAACAGTCTCTTTAACAAATGGCGCTGGCAAAATCAGATATCTATCTGCAAAAAAACTGAAACAAGAACCGTATCTCACACTTTACACAAAAACTAACTGAAATTGGATCAAAGACCTAAATATGAAACCTAAAGCAATAAAGATCATGCCAGACAGAATAAGGTCAACAATGGAAGCTTTAATACATAGCTTAGACAGACTTTAAAATCTGACAAAGCATGGCAACAGAAGAGAAAATGGATAAATGGAAACTACTAAGAATAAAACACTTTTGCTCATCCAAAGATTTTATCAAAAGAATTAAAAGACCACCCACACAATGGGAAAAATTATTTGGCACTACACATCAGACCAATGTCTTGTCTCCATAATCTATAAAATACCGCAAAATATCAGCAAGAAAAAAGTACATAACCCAATTTAGCGATGGGCAAAGAGACGGACAGACACTTTATCAAAGAGGACATCCAGGCAGCCAAAAGACACATGAGGACATACTCATGATCATTAGCTATCAGAGAAATCCAAATCAAAACTACAGTGAGATAGTATCTCACTCCAACAAGATTGGCCATGATCCAAGAAGCACAAAACAACCAATGCTGGCCAGACTGTGGAGAGATTGGAACCCTCCTACACTGTTGGTGGGATTGCAAAGTGTTACATCCTCTTTGGGATGCAATCTGGCACTTTCTCAAAAAGGTGTAAATAGATATATCATTTGATCCAGTAATCCCACTGCTCAGAATATATACTGCAGAATCAAGAGCAGTCAGTTGGACAGATACGTTCACATGAATGTTTATTGCAGTTCAGTCCAAGATAGCAAAATGATGGAATTAACCTAGATCTCCCAAAACAGATGAATGGATAAACAAATTATGATACACATACTCAATGGAACACTATACAATGATAAAGTACAATGATGATTTTAGGAAGCATCTCATAACCTGGCTTCAATTGGAATACATTATGCTGAGTGAAATCAGTCAGTGGCAGAAGGAAAATATTGTATGAGAACTCTACTACAAGGACACAAAAAGACTTATGTACAGACGGAAAGACTCTTTGATGGATGCAAGGGTGTGGAAGGAGGGAGAGGGCTGGTCATAGATTAGATAGTTGATAGAAATTTGATTGGGTGAAAGCAGTGACAGCACACAGTAGAGAGATCAACTTAATTGGTCTTCAACACAAACATCTTCCAATCTTAACCCAGTATGGAAAGGATAGAGTTGCAGAGGCAGAGGGATTGGAGATCATGGTCTCAAAGGATATCATGGACAATTGACATAACTAGCCTACTGCTAAAAGAGTCGTCTGCATTCCATGTTGGTGAGTGGCATCTGGGGTCTTAAAAGCTAGCAAGCTGCCATCTGAGGAGCATCAAATTACCCAGCTCATCTGAAACAGACGATAGCAAGAACAACAAAGACACAAGGGAAAAAGAGGCCAGGAGACAGAAGGACCCATGGGAATGAGTGACTGTATCAGCATATGTCCAGATGAACCAGATGTTGCCCAGCCACAACGAAAGACAGCCATTATGGGGCACACAATGTCAAGACCCAGTGGCAACATGAGAAAAAGAGGAGTACATCTCAAGAACTCCACCAAAAGACCACAGTTTTTCCGGGGGTCTAGAAGTCCCCCTGGGAGCTTGGCCCCTAGACTTGCTGCTGTCCCTGTTTAGAAAACACTACTGAGGTCAACTATTCTGACAGGAATGAACTGGACTCAGGGACACAATGTGACCATTATGGCATGTGTATTTTATGGTTCTGTGCATCTATAGGATACTGTCCTACTGGCCTCTTACTGGGAGGGAGAGGAAAGAGTGGAGAGGAGGGGACAGGAAGTTGTTAAGATGATATGACATATATAGAACAAAAAGATGGAGGGTGCTGTTACTGGGCAAAGAGTGCAGAAGGAGCTGCAGATAGGTGGGCCTGCACATTTATTTTGGATTGTATACTTTCACATAATCACAATAATAAAAAAAAGAATGAATAAAGCTATAATATTGAAAAAAGAAAAAATTATGTAACTCTTACCAAAGTAATCTTTCTTTATGCTATCTTTCACATTGTCCCCCTCTAAGATGTAAGTGTGCAGTTCTCTATGTTCATACAACAATGAGGGTATTCCCTTTCTCATTCTTTGTCGTATTCTTACCCTGCAGGGAATCAAAGATACTCTCATTATCCAAACTTATGTATATTTCCCTTAGAACTGATAAATAGTCTTTGTTTTTCTTGTAAAGAAATATGGTGATTACTGGTCTCACAGAGACTGGAGAAATTCCAAAGTGTCCCAGGACACCTTGTTAGTTCAGTAATAAAGTCACTTCTAGGTTCACTCTTCAGCCAAAGATTAGACAGGCCCATAAACTAAAATGAGACTAAATGGGATCACTAGCCCATAGACAAGAGGGGACAGGAAAGCTGGTAGTTAATCAACAACCAGAGGTCAAGAAGGTGAAAAGTGTTGACATGTCCTAGCAACCAATGTCACAAAACAATATGTATATTGTTTAGTAAGAAACTACTTTACCCTGTAAACTTTCACCTAAAGTGCAATAAAACATATTTATTAAAAAACAAAATATAGTGGTAAAGGAATGATGCAGATTTATGTTCCATATAGACACTAATGTATGAGAGTGTAAATTTTTGACAGAGAACAGTGAATATATTTCCTAAAATCTCTGTGTACAAAGTCACCTCAAACATATTTAACTAAACTTGATAATTTGAACTATGGCCCAAATATGAAAGTATACCACATGTTAGCTCATGGATCATTTCTCCCCAGTCATGCTCTCGCATTTATCTTCAGGATAGGCTTTTTAGAATTTTTTACTTGTGTTTTCTATGATGTGACAGGCAACAGTAGGGAACAAGTTCAAAATTAATGTCCCTACAAATTGCCAGTTTCTAGAATATTTTTCATTATTTAGTCTCAAAATTTTTATACATATTTCTAATGAGAAGACAATGAAGATTTATCACATCATCTATGTTTATTTGGTTCAATTACGGATATTTGATTTGTGATATATTCCAGTTTTTCAGAGAATTTGAAGGTGAAGATATTCAAAGTGCACTTGGGAATAATAAATATTTTCACTGGGTTGGCATTTACTCTAGCTATCAAGATGAAAGAATAGAAAACTAGAATGAATGTAAAACTGAAAAGTTTGAATATCAAGTAAAGAAGTTTATATAATAAAATCTGGAGAGAAAGAACAGGGAGTATAAATTTATGAGACTTGTTAATACTACTTTGGGAATAGTGTATACAATGTATTGTGTACACAATGTGGAAAGTAGTAGAATTTAGGAATGTTTTCAAAAGTCACTTTAATTTACTTGACTTTGCAAATTGCTTGTGGTATATATGGAGGCAGGTTGCAAAACAAATTAACAAATTAAGGTGATAACGTATCTGGATCAAAGTAACTAATGTATTGGTGTGTGCTGCTTAACTGATTACTTCCTTTTAATCCATTCTAATTACTTCCTTTAATGAGGTAGTTATGTTACCAGGTTGAATCCCCAAGTTTTTGCTCACTATGACTTGTATTGTTCAATAAATTAGAGACGGAACCTTTTTTCATTGTAGAAGGAAAAAAAAAAATCTGTCAGAACTGCTGTTGACAAGACTGCTTGCCAGGGTTAGGCAGGCAACTTACCTTTTTCTTTTTCTTTTTTTAATTATGACTGAGTGAAAACGTATATTCCCATATAAATTTACATGTGCACCTATATGCAGCTTCCACTGCTCTCCCTACCCAGTGACAGCACACTATTCCTCTCTGCTCCATATATGTCACATTCTCCCATCAGTCTTCTTTTCCCTCCTCTCCACCCACTCTCCTTCCTCCAGCCACAGGTCAGCAGGATGATATCCTACAGATGCACAGAAATATAAAGTGCATCCAATATATGGTCACTCTGCATTGCCAAGTCCAATCCATTCATGTCTGAAGAGTGGACCTTCATTATAATTTATGGGCAAGGGTAGCATCAGGGTCAGGGCCATGCTCCCAGGGGAACCCTGAAGCTGCTGGACCATCAATTGTGGTCTTTCAGTGAAGATCTCAGGGTGCACTCCTTTTTATTCTTGTGTTGCCAGTGAGACTCAACTTAGTGAGCTCCATCACAGCTATTACTGGTGGTGGCCGAGCATCATCTGGTTCTTCCGGTCCCAAGTCTATGTAGGCACCCAATCACCTGGGTCTCTCTATCTTGTGGGTTGTCTTTACCCCATGTCATTTTGGTCCTTGGTTATCATCCATTCTTTCTGAGCTGGGACCGTTTGCTGTGCCCTCGATGGCAGCTTGGCAGCTTTTAAAACCCCAGATGCCACTCACCAATGTGGGGTACAGAGAATCCTCTTAGCAAAATGCTAGTTGTGCCAATTGGCCTCGATTTCACCTAAGAGCATGGTTTCCTGCCAAGCCAACTGCCTACATCATCCTGAGTGGAGAGAGACTGGAAGACTTTCTTTTGAGAACAGGAACTAGACAAGGATGCCCACTCTCACCTCTCCTATTCAACATTGTACTAGAAGTTTTAGCCAGAGCAATTAAACAAGACCAAGAAATAAATGGCATCTGCACTGGCAAAGAAGAAGTCAAAATCTCCATGTTTGCATATGATATGACTGTATATGCAGAGAATCCCAAAGAATCTATAAGTAAATTACCCAAACTGATAGAAGAATTCAGCAGTCTCAGGATACAAGATAAACATAAGTAAATCAGTAGGATTCCTTCATATCAACAATGAGACTGTTAACGAAGAAATCATCAAATCAATACCATTTACTATAGCCCCTAAGAAGATAAAATACCTAGGAATTAATCTAACCAGAGAAATAACAGACCTTTACAAAGAAAACTACAAGCCCTTACTACAAGAAACTAAGAGAGACTTAGATAAATGGAAAAAACTATCCTGCTCATGGATAGGAAATGTGAAAATGTCTATTTTACTCAAAGCAATTTACTTATATAATGCAATCCCAACACAAGTTCCAGTGTCATTTTTTTAGTGAGAGGGAGAAACAAATCACCAATTTTGTTCGGAAAGGGAGTAAGCCCCAGATAAGTAAGGTATTACTAAAGAAGAAGAATACAACAGGGGGCCTCTCATTACCTGACCTTAGAACATACTACACTGCCACAGTGGTCAAAACAGCCTGGTACTGGTACAAGAACAGAGAGATCCATCAATGGAACAGAACTGAGACCCTGGAGATGACACCATCTGCCTATGAACAGCTGATATTCGACAAACACCCTAAGACATTAAGCTGCGGTAAAAACAGTATCTTCAACAAAATGGTGCTGGCAAAATTGAATGCCAGCCAAGTGCCGACAAGTCATATCTGACTCATGGCGACCCCCATCTGCAATAAATTGAAAGCCAAGCCAAGTGCCATCGAGTCGGATCCAACTCATCAAGATCCATATCTTATGTCTTATACAAAAACCAACTCCAACTGGATAAAAGACCTAAATATCAAAACTAAAATGATAAAACTCATCCAAGTAAAGGTAGGAACAACAATGGAAGTTTTAGTACACAACATAGTCTTACTTCAAAATCTGTCAAACAAACCACAATCAACAAAAGAGAAAATAGATAAATGGGAACTATTAAGATTCAAACACTTTTGCTCATCTAGAGACTTTATTAATAGAATTAAAATGCCACCTATAGAATGGGAAAAAATACTTGGCAACTCTGTCAGACTGATGCCTGATCTCCATAATCTATAAGATACTACAAAATATCAATAAGAAGAAGATAAATCATCCAATTATGTGATGGGCAAACGAGATGGACAGACATTTCTCTAAAGAGGAGATCCAGGCATCTAAAGAACACATTTGGACATGTTCATCATCTTTAGTTATTAAAGAACTTTAAATCATGACTACAATGAGATACCATCTCACCCCAACAAGGTTGGCCATGATCCAAAAAACACAAGTTACTTTTAAAAGGGAGTTCATACAAGTTATGTTAGCAACATTCTTAATCATATTATGCAGACACAATGGAATGTTTACATATAATCTCCAAGCAAAAGCAGGACTCAGATGCCAAGCTCCCTGGGGGAGGAGGGATCCTAGTAAAGGGAACACTTTTCCTATACAGTACTGCCATGTAAAGGTTACAGAGCGGCAGGGATTCTGGCTCAGCTAAACTGCTATTCTTAGTAGGTTCAGTCCACTTTTAAAACTTGCTGCTTTTAATTATGAGTCTGTAAGTACTCCAAACAAGGCATTAATAAAATGAATTCTAACCTTGCATTTGTTTCCAACTAGGATAGTATAAATCACTTTGTGAAAAACAGTAGACTTTAGAAATATTCTCAAAAGTCGTTTTAATTTACTTGATTTTGCAAATTACTTTTGATACATATGGTGCTTGCATGCTGGGACATGTTAAAGAAGTCAGAGCTGCATTATCAAAACAACAATGGGAAAGTAATGTAAATAGTACATTTATAAAATTTTGAAGTATCTAGTTCTTTCCTTTCTCCTCTCCTTGGAACATGGCCACATACCAATACCTCCAACGTAACATCTATAGATATACACTTCTCTTTGATGGCAGAACTTTCAGGCTGATATATTACTGAATATTAGGACTATCTCATGCATTTTTTTAAAAAAAGGATCAATTTTTTAACCATTTGTGATTAGGTACACTGATTAAAAAGAACATTTGAACAAATCCTGGAATGAAGTTATGGAATCAATTGTGTCTCCCAACAATACGCATTGTAAATCGTAACTTCTATATCTATGGTTATCATCACATTAGAATGGATTTTCTTTGTCATGCAAATGAGACAGCACTAGCATAGGGTATGTCTTGAATCAGTCTCTTGAGACAGGAAAGGAACAGACGCTAGCAAGGAAGCCAGAAATCACAGTTTGGGGGAGTTACTTGTCAAGCCACATGAAGAATTCAAAGGAATAGAAACAAAAGAAACAAAGATCTTTTTCTTAGATCACAGAGGAAAAAGACTTCTAGAAGTAGCATGCTGAATTTAAACTAGCTTCTTAAGCTGTGAGACAATAAAAATTCTATTTGTTAGAACAAACTATCTGTAGCATTGCTGTTATAGCAGCACTATGTAACCATGGAAGAATTTAGAGCCGAGCGGTGGAGGTTCTGTGTAACAAATACCTGAAATGTGGAAGTGGTTTTGGAATTGGGTGATGGGTAGAGCCTATAAAAGATTTAACACGCCTAGTAGTAAATCCTGCTGGCGTAATGGTTAAGTGCTATAGATGTTTACCAAAAGATCAGCAGTTCATATCCACCAGGCACTCCTTGGAAACCCTATGGGGAAGTTCTATGCTGTTCTCTAGGTTCACCATGGGTCAGAATCAGCTAGATAAGAGTGGGTTTGTTTTGATTTGGCTTAGTTGGATCCGACTCGTAGGCACTTGGCTTGGCTGGATATTGGTAAAAGCCTAGATTGCCTTGAAGAGACTGCTACTAGAATTGTAAATCTCAAAGACAATTCTGGTAAGACCTAAAAAGGAAGTGAGGACAACTATACAGAAATTCTCTATCATCTTGGAGAATAGACATGATGCCACTGACAGAATTTTGCTAGAAATACGGACATCAATTAAGCTTCTGGTGAGGACTTAGAAGGAAATTATGAATGTGCCATTGACAGTGGAGGACTGGTAATGCATTATGCAGTTGCACATAATTTGCCTGAGTTAAGTTCAAATGTTTGGTAGAACATAGAATTCATAAATAATAAACTTAGTTATGTGGCTGAGATTTCTAAGAAAGATCTTAAAAGGGCTGCACGGTTTCTATTTCGTGTTTATAATAAAACGTAAGAGGTAAGAGACAGCGGTAAAAATGACCTGTTCAAAATGAAAACAAAACTTAGCGATTTGGAAAATCCTGTTGTACAAAGTAAGAACACATGTCCTGGAATTTTCGCCAACAGCGTGGCTACCCAATCTTTTGCTAAAGAGATTAAGTCTATCACTGATAAATTTAACCAGCTACCATGGCAGAAACCCATCAGCTTATACCAAAGGAGATAAAGATAGGGTGAAAGAAAGGAACAGTCTCTGCCTCTTATGATTCCACAGGCAGGAAATGGGCCAAAACAGCTGCATCTGTTGGTCTCCAGGGAAAGGACCATCCCTGCAGCAGCTGAGAGATCAGCAGAACTGTTTCAGGGAACACAGGAAGTAGAACTGCCCCTCTTGCAATGGGTGCCACCATGGGCTTATGGGTTTCAAAGGGTAGATCCATGGCCTATCACGTTTTAAAGAGTCAGATCTTTAGCAACTTAGTTCTGGAGTGTGAGGCTGCTAAGTTGTGCCAAAAGGATGGGGCTGCCACCCAGCTGAGGGGCTGGTACTGCTATACCCAAGAGGCAGAAGAACAGAACCCCCTGGGGCAGAGAGAACAGGGTTGCGACTCAGATGGACTAGGACAACGGAGGTACCGAAAGTCGAGGGAGTAGAGTTTCATTCCAGTGATCCTGGAAGGAAGAGCTGAAGCCCAGAGTCAAGGGGCTTCCATCCAATATCCAACGAGCATGACAAATACCCAGAGTCTGAGTCTCAGGATTATTTTCAAACCTCGAAAACAGAACTAAATTAATTTTTACGCTGAATGTTGGACTTGCTTGATGCCTGGTATCACTTTCTTTTTCTTCAAATTTAGCCCATTTGAAGTGGAAATGCGTAGTTGTGCCTCTTCCACTGTTGTACTTTGGAATCAGATGACTTATATTTAAGATTTCATAGGTGCACAGATGAAGGGGAACTGGGCCTCAGGATGGGTATTGCCTAAAGTCTCACCCATAGCTGATTTCGATGATTAAAAAGACAAAAATTGAGACTTGGAAATGATTTAAGATACAGGATGATGTGATAGAGTGATTATGTTTTGTAAGTGGGAAGAACATAAATTTAGGGGACTAAAGAGTAGAATGCTACGAATTTAATTATACCCTCTAGAGCCCAGTAATACATCCACAGAGAACTGCCAGAAATTCAAGATCAATTTAGACGAGGGCATGGAACAAGGGATATCATTGCTGATGTCAGATGGATCCTGGCTGAAACTAGGGAATACTAAAAGGATGTTAACCTATGTTTTAGTGACTGTGCAAAGGCATTCAACTGTGTGAATCATAAAAAAATTATGAATAGTATTGTGATAAATGGGGATTCCAGCACTTAACTGTGCTCATGTGGAACCTGTACAAGAGAAGAGACAACTGTTCAAACAGAGGAAGGGAACACTTCACAGTTTAAAATCAGGAAAGGCATGCATCAGGGTTGTATCTTTTCACCACATATAGTCCATCTGTATGATGAGCAAATAGTGTGAGAAACTGTGCTATGTGAAGCACATGACATCAAGAATGAAGATTCATTAACAACCCGTGATATGTAGCTAACACAACCTTTATTGCTGAAAGCAAAGACAACTTGACTCACTGACTGATTGTAATCAAAGACCACAGTTTTCAGTATAGATTACACCACAACATAAAGAAAAAAGCAAATCCCTACAAATGGACCAATAAACAACATCATGATGCCAAGCCAAATACCATTGAGTCAGATCCAACAGAGAAAATATTCAAGAAGTCAAGAATTTCATTTTACTTGGATCCACAATCAACATCCATTATAAGCAACAGTTAAGAAATCAAATGGCACACCCTGTTGTATTTTTCAATTACCCGATATGCACGCTAAAGGTGGAAGAAAAAAAGAAGACTGAAGAAGAGTTCATGCATTTTAATTATGATCTTCTCAAAGAATATTGAATACCTCATAGCCTGGCAGAAGAATGAACAAATCTGTCTGGGAAGAAGTACAGATAGAACAGTCCTGAGATGTGAAGATGGTGAGACTTGTTTCATCTATTTTTTTTTCTAAAAAAAATTGTCCTGAGATGTGAAGATGGTGACACTTGTCTCATCTATTTTTTTTTTTTTTTTTTTTAAAAAAAAGAATGTTACAGGGGGAAACTATCTCTGGAGAAGGGTATCATGTTTGCTAAAGTAGATCAGAAAAAATAAATGAGGAAGAACTTCACCTAAGTGAATTGACACAGTGGCTACAACATAGACTCAAACACAGGATGGTGCAGAACTGGGTGATGTTCTTTCTGTTGTATACGGGTTCACTGTGAGTCAGAACCAGCTTGATGGCCTATGAATGTCTCCTAAACTGTCAGACAATCCATTTCTGTTTGTTGAGGCCTCCTGCTTGTAGTATTTCTGTTATAGCAGCACTAGTCAACTAAAACAGGTGGATAGAACAAATTCCATGATAACTTGAATGCAGGGAGAATTATGAAACTTCTACTCTTGTTGATACCCAACCATTAAGGGGTTTCCAGTGAACTGACAATTTCAGTTAACATCTACATATCTCACTTTCGTGCAAAAGTCCCAATTGCCCATAAGGTAAGTGGTTCTTCAGGATGTAGGCACCAGTCAACACCTTCAACAGCTATTTATCCTAATAAGAGACATGCCTGTAAATATGTATTACATCAGCAGTGCAGTATTTGCTCTTGTCTTTTCATTCAGTATCTAGCATTCAGTTAACTTGTCTGATCTGAGCAATACCTCTTCTCATGATATACAGTTAGATTATTTTTCCTGCTCTGGAACTCTCATAATAATCATTATAAAATTAGGCAATTCATTAAAGACATATGCATTTACTCCCTCAGACTTCAAATTATATGAAGATGTTTCTCTTTTTTCTTTTATTCTGAAATATCTCTGCCACAGTGGAGGGTCAGAGAAAATCTTAGTTCATGTGGTTCTCACATCCTGCATTTAGAGACAAAAATATCTATGCTGTCCTACATTCTACAGCTTGCTTTGCTGGCAGTTTACATTTTAAAGTTAATGAACACTTTCTCCCACCTTGAACAGTTGCCAAATATTTGGCAACTGTAGTTAAGTAGTGATGCCAGGTTAAGGTCTAATGCTGACTTCAAGAAACAGGGGATCTGAAAGAGTAAGTGGCACAGTGAATACATAAGAACTAAACTCCAAGGGGACTTCAAACAAAAGAAATGTGGTGAGTCTCGCTTTCTCAAACTATGTTCTAATGTATTTTAAAGAAATGAAAGTAAGTCAAGCATGATTAAAAGATATATATATAAAACAAATTATGGGAGAAAGTTTATGCTCTCATACACCTAGGATGTATCACATCTTAACTGAGCTTAGAACTCTATATGAATTTAGAGATGCAAAGTTTGAAAATGGGTGTTTGGATAAAATAATAATGAAAACACCAGTTATAAATCTGAACATATCTCATTACTTATATACCATTTTGTTTTAGCAAAACAGTATTTCTACAGTTATTCCAGCAACTGCATTATGTTCTGTATTTTGATTTAAATTAAATAAGACAAAGTAGTTCGTGTTATATTCATTACTACCTTTGGGAGTAGGAAAGTGTGTCCACATTTAATAATAAATGACAATGTTTCTGTTTTACACTGTGAAGACAAATATTTTTTCCCTCTTTGACTGCATTAATGTTGCCAAGCAGTTCAAGTATTTATTTTGTTGTACTAAAAACTGTGCCATTTCAAAAGAGAATAAAACTTCCCAAGTTTCAATAATACAGGTATATTTTTGATCCTATCTAGCAAATAGAAAATGATCCATTTCATTTCTATGTAGGATCATCGTGTCTGGGATCGAATTAAGTTTCTCAAAAAATGTGTGCAGAAATTTGGCTGGGACATGATTCCCAGTGTTGTGTCCTCCATTTTGTGATTTTCCTATGTTGTAAATCCTAATCTCTGTTGGTGATTAAAAGGGCAAGATTGGACTAAGTTACAGAGGATTAGGGAGAGACTGTAACACTTATACTTGCGTCACCATCCAGATTCAATGTAAAGGGAGTTTCCTGGGGTGTGGCTTTCACCACCTTTTATCCTACAGAGATTAAAGGAAAGGCTTCCAAGTTCTGGGAACCTCATACCACCAAGAAAACAGTACCTGAAGCAGAGGAAGTCCTTTGGGCCTGAGCTTCCTGGCTAAGATGCTCCCAGAGCAAGGGAAGACTGATGACAAGGATCTTCCTCCAAAACAGAGAGAAAGCTTTCATACGCAGCTAGCACCTGAAATTCAGACTTTTGGCCTACTGGACTGTGACAGAATAAACTTCTGTTTGTTAAAGCCACCACTTGCAGCATCTCTGTTACTGCAGCACTAGATGACTAAGACACATGCATCACGCCTCCCTTCGCAAATCATAAAAAACTGTATTACCGAAAATCCTTTAGATTTTTAATCTCTTCCCACTGGAGACCAATTAAGTGTAACAACCACAACACTACTCATCATGAGCACTAGTATTTGCAGAGCTTTCCCCGTGGTATGAATTTTCCAGGTGATGTATACTGCTAATGCAACTGGTCACTAATCTAAAAGCTGGATGCTTCAATTCTCTTAGAGGCACCTTGAAAGAAAGGCCTGATGATCTCCTTCTGAAAAGCAGAGACTGAAATTCATACTGAGCATTGATCTTCTCAGACACACATATGTCACATTGCCATGATTTGGAGTAAACTCACAGCAACTGATTTTAATGGCCATACGGTGTAGAATACTTTTATATAATTTACTGATTCAACAATCCTGTGAAGTGGCTAAATAAAGTATCGTTAAAACATCTATTTTACAGAAAATGAAATCATTATGCCCAAGGACATAGTAAAGTGATGAAATTATTCTCAGGCTATCTGACCTCAAAGTCATTGTTCTTTCAACCATTTCTCAGGATGAATACATAATAAGGGAATTTTTTGGTTCCTTTTGGAATCAGTAAAAGAGAGTGCTGGCCTGGGAAAACAGAGAGCACAGCCCTGCATGCCACATCAGTGATTTCCTCTCTTTATGTCCTTATAGCTTCTTTTCACCAAACTATAACATGAAGGCTTTGAACTAAATGACTTCAGGTATGCTCAGTTATAAAATTTAATGATTCTATTTAAAATAAATAGATATTTCAGAAAAAAATATCTATAGTAATACATTTTATTGCTGAAATTTTCCCAGAAAGTATGCTGAAATTGTTAGTTTCAGGTGTTTTGGTATGAATTATATCATAGAAGAATCATGTGGAGAATGCAAAGTAAAACAAAATTGAACATATATTTATGGTGAGATGTTTTTGTGACCCTAATATGCTGAGGTGTAGTGTGGAACTAGAAAAAGGACATGTACAATGCAGTATGTCCCATGCGTGGTTTACAGATACATTTCTTGGGATTAATGTGTCAGAAAATGCTCCTTAAGAAAAGCTGTTACAGCCATTATTAGTAAATCATCTTGCCTATCTGTACCCTTCCTCTCTTCAGAACTGAATTTTAAGTTGCTGAAAAGTATGAGTATTTAAAGACATACTGGGTGAAATAAAATTTGGAGATGATTCCTATTAAGTATAACTATAAACAAAATTTAGAATATCACAATTTATAGCCACATTAGGGTCCAGAATTATTCACCAACATTCAAAAGAATTTTAGCTGTCCTCATGATAGTACAAAGTGAAAGTTTTCTTAAAATTTCTTGGACTTTAAAGTAAGAACTCTTTACTTGGTTTACAAGTATGCTTACTATGTTGGCTTCATGGTATAAACCCAAACCAAAATTCAACTCCGTAGCTGCCCAATTGATTTTAAGTCACTCTGTGGGACTGAGTAGAGCTGCCCTATACAGTTTCCAAGGAATGGCTGCCAGACTCAAACTACTAACCTTCTGGTTAACAGCCTGAGCTCTTAACCACCGTGTCACCAGTGGCTCCATTGTTTTGTAGTATAAAACAACTCAATTATGTTTCCCAAGGTTCAGGTTTCAATTAGTCTTTATAAAACTCACACTGGTGTTGTTCTCAAAATCACTGTAATTATCCGGGTTGCAGAAGTGTCACACAGTCTTGGCATCACCTAATTTTTCTTATTGCTGTGTTCAGGATGAGAGCACTCTGCAGCTAATCTGAATGCTTTAACATCCCCAAGCCTTGAAAAATAGTGTTCCAGTAACTGTAACAGACAGGTTCTCTATACACACAAATCACAGCTGGTTCACAAGAAGGGGGGCTATTACTTTCAATTTGAGAAAAGATTTACCCTATTTTAAACCATTATAGCTGTGTCTGCAAGACTTACAGAGGGAAATTTACACGAAAAGATTCTGCATCCTGACATATAATTTAAGCAATATTTGGCTTTGTTTCCTACAGGTTAAAAGGGTTTAGAACTTGCTGAATTTCCTGCTTTCATGGTTTTTCCTTTTTCTATTTTACCAATTTTGGTAGTAGAGTGCATTGAGTTTCATTATTTTTCTATTAAAACTCATTTTGCAAATATGATTTGCTCTTTAAGATCTTTATTTTTTCTTATTTTCATTTCAAAATTGCCATGGATAAAGAACTAGAAAGAAAAGCTGTCACCATCCTTGACAGCTGCTATTAGTTTTTAAGATTCACATCCTTATTTAATACAGGATGATAATTTACCCAGATGTACCTTGGAATAAGTGGGAAATTAATTAGGTTTTATGTCTTTTTATTTGGAAGGGGGGAGGTTTCAATGTATTAACTGCAGAAAATAAACAAAATAATAGAAGGAAAAACATTCTGTTTTTGTACAGTTACATTTCTATAAAACTTCGCTAGTTAAGTGCCTTTCACACAGACAGAAAGGACTGGATGACAAGTTACTCAGTCAATGCTACCTAATTATGAGTTACATCTGGCCAACAATTCCCTATGCTCCTGAATTTTACATCTATGTTTATGTGTATATTGTTTAAGAGTGCCAGAGAAACAAGAAGTAAGCAAATAAGAAAGCAAGAGATAAAAACAAACCTCTTGGGGCTGGTAAATGTTATATACAGCATTTTAAAATGTCATAAAATAGGAGTGGAGGGGAGAGGAGGACAGGGCAGGGGAAAGTAGGGGAGAGGAGTTTAGGGTAGATGAGGAAAGGGAGGGGAATAGACAGAGATATAGCCAATAAAGGTCCAAAGAGGACTAAAAGACAGAAAATCAGTGGATCAGAATGTAAGTAGGTACAAAGAAGATTTTTACTGTTGTGGAGATTGCCTCTTATGACAGTAACAGGTTTGGCTTGGTTTTGGTTTAGGTGATATTTGTAAGTGGTCATCATTACTGTCCATCATTACTGGTTCTTAGTTACAAGAAAATAATTGTTTTAATTATTTTTTGAAATGCTTTATTGTGCTTTAAATGAAAGTTTATAATCCAAGTCAGTTTGTCATACAAAAACTTGCACACACACTGCTATGTAACTCAAGCTGTTCTCATCACATTGTGATGACACATCTCTCCTTTCCATCCTGTATTTCCTATGTCCACTCAACCAGCTCCTGTCCCTCTGTACACTCTCATCTCATTTCTGGTCAGGAGCTCCCCATTTAGCCTCATGTATGTACTTAAGCCTAGAGGCACGTTCTTTGCCAGTGCCATTTATGTCTTACAGTCTGGTCTAATCCCTATCTGAGGAGTTGGGTATAGGAATCACTTCAGCAGTGAAGTCAGAGGAAAGCCTACAGGGCTTCCCTGGAATGTTAGTATTGCTTTGAGCCTTACTGCCTTTAAGAGAATCTGTTTATGTTTCATTTTATTGAGCTTGATTATAATATGTCTTGGTGTCTTTCTTTAGGGGTCTGGTTTTTGTGTCATTCAATATATGCCTTGGAAATCTATGTTCTCTTCTTTCATAATTTCAGGGAAGTTTTCCGTAACTCTACAACAATACTTTATGTTTTCAGCTATACCCCCCATTCAGGAACTCCAATTATTCGTAGATTATTCTGCTTAATAGAGTCCTACATATTTCTTAAAGCTTCTTCATTTTTCTCACTTCTTTTCTCTGATTTCTCTTTGTAAATGCTGGTGTCAGTTGCTCTGTCTTCAAGCTAACTAACTCTGGCTTCCATTTCTTCAATTCTGCTTGTTTGGCTTCAGATTTGATTGTCTAATTCTGTAATTTGGCTATAGACTTGCTGGGTTTCAGACTGTTGATGTTCCATCAGTTCAAATATCTTGCTTAATTGTTCCATCCGATCTGATGCATTTTGTTTAATCTGTAGTAGAGCTCTCTATATAATTCTTCTGTACTTGACCTTTGATCAGTTTCAAAAGCTCTTTTTCATCTTGAAAGTTTTTTGATTCTTTATTTTGGGAGTTTTCCAGAGCCGTAGTGAATTCTTTCTTTAAGTGGTCAGCTACTGATGTTGCCTTTGGGCCATCTAGAAGCTGTTTGGTTTCCCTGGTATTACCTCAACAGCAGTTGAGGCATTGTTCTAAGAGGAGATTTGGTCACCAGCCACCTCTGTGTACTCTAGTGACTGGCCCCAGGTAGACTCTCTGGGGCGGCAGGCTCTGCATCCTTGCTTGCAAAGATGGGGCCCTATTTATGGAGTCGTTTGGGGTCCATCAACCAACAGTGTGATGTGGATCAGTGAAGGGTACAGGAGATGCGGCCAGCCTGCTCAGCAGTCAGTTCTCCAGGTGGTCTTATTTCGAAATGGTGCTTAACTTCTGAGTGAGGGGATGTCCAACAGCTGCGGAAACCAGTCAGACCCTCAGGTGTAGCAGGCCCCACCTTCCAGCTGATGATTAAAGCACTTCATAGGCTGTCCTCAGACTCTATGATATAGTTCAAAGTAACTCTAGGCACCACCATCCTAAACACAGATTTTCTGCTGAAGAAGCACTTTCCAGACAGGGGTTGCTGCTCCATGTGAGAACTGACCCCAGCTAAGGCCTCTTAGTGGGTGACTCCATCTCCGGGCTGACCAAGATGACATCTTGCCCTAGCTGCCCTGCCCGCTGTGAAACCACAAAATCTATAGTGCAGCTCACAAAAGAGAGGGTGGAGGGGCCGTGGTGCCCTCAGTCAGCAGCCAGGCTCTCAATATGTGGGTATCCTAAGCACAGTCTCTCTGCTGCACTGTGTGCTGTTTACTCAAGCACTGCAGTTTAGTGTGTTAGCTGGCTCATGCCCAGACTCTGCCTCTCGGATAACAAAGAAGGCGTCAGTACCTGCAGTACTCTGAAACAGTGAGTCAGCAGAAGTAGGACTCAGCATGCTTCTGCCTCATCTTTGAGAGAGGCAGTTACCCTGCTACTGACACATAGTCCAATCTGACAACCCTATGCCAGATCCTGAGGCTCCCTGGATGTCCACAGTGCTCCATTCAATTATCATTCCATACCTTAGTTCTTAGAGGGAATTGAGAAGACATGTGTCTAATCCACCATCTTGGCCCCATCCTTTAAGGGTTATCCTTCAGGGACCAGCTTTTGCGTTTTGCTGCTAACATCCGTATCCTGAAGTGTGAGTAGAGCATTTGTGCTCTAGGGGTGCAGCCCACACTCACTACAGGCTGATGCCAGCAGCCAATATTTTTAACAAAGGCCCAAAGTCCATTAATTTTGGAAAAGACAGTCTCTTGAACAAGTGGTATTTGCATAACTGGAAACCCCTCTGGAAAAAAAAAAAGATGATTATAATTATGGAAGAAAAAATAGGGACAACACTGAGAATCATTCCATAAGCAAACTCCTCAGGCAACAACTGTAAGGCATAAAATATTACTAGTGCAAAGTGTGCCTCTTGGCTTAAGTAGGTACAGACTAAATGGTCACCTCCTGTGTAAAGGCAAGTTGAGAAGAAAGAAGGAGACAAGAGCTGATTGAATGGACATGGGATGTTTGAGGTAGAGGGGAAATGTGTGCTGTCACAGCACAGGGAGAACAGCTAGGGTCATATAACAAAGAGTGCATAAGTTTTCCTCTGAGAAATGGAATTGAATTATAAACTGTCACTTAAAATACAATAAATAGAAAAAGTTGTCTTTTCTGTCACCTACCCTTGATAAGCTTTGGCCTCACCCTCATTCCAATGTAGTAAGTGATAATATACAAATTACAATACTCTCACCCTTGTACACTTACTGAAACTGCACACAACACCTTAAAACTACGTCACACAAAACACAAAGATGGTGAAGAAAATGAACATGAAGTTGACTGACAACCATGTTTCATGATATTTAATTTTTTTAAGGGAATTAATTTCATTGCAATAAAATACAGACCACACACATGTACTGTCAACTTGACTCTGACACATGGTAACCCCATGTACACCATCTTCAAGATCACTAGTATAGTTGAGTGTTGGGTCTATTGTGATCACTGTGCATTTTCAGTTCCTTCAAATTTAAGAGTCATTTTCAAGTACTATTAAGAAAAATATTGTGTTGTGATCCACAGGGTTTTATTGGCTAATTTTCAGAAGTACCCTAGAGGCCTTTCTTCCTTGGCTGCCTAGCCCAGAAGCTCTACTGAATACTGTCTACCATGAGTGACCCTGCATGTATTTGAAATATCCATGGTTTAGCTTCCAGCATCACACGCAAGTCACTACATACAAGAAATTGACAGATGTGTGGTGGATAGGCAGGACTGTCATAATTAAATTAGTTCAAGGAAAAGGCTTTCTTTTTTTTTTACTGATTCTGTCTCCTGGAGAGCTAGGAGTTAGACACTGACACAGATGAATTCACATCCTTTGTATTCAAGGATTACTTTCTAATAAGCCTACATGGAAAATCAAGCAGTGCTGTGGATGCACCATCTTTGATGCTGAAATTCTCTGGCACAGAATCCTCACTCTTCTATTTTTGTTGGAGCCATAGCTACTGCAGCCTTCATAATAATTGTTCATCCAAGTTAATTTTTTTTAACCTTATATCTTGAGTTCTCATTTTCAAGTGGATGTATGGGCATTGGGCATTGTTTTTGTTACCTTATGTTACTCTAACAAAAACATCACAAGTCAGCCAGCCAGCCAGCCAAGTACCATCGAGTCAGATCTGACTCATGGCGACCCTAGGGGCCAGGGCAGAACTGGGTGTCTTTAAAGAACTGAAATTTGTTTTCTCACAATTTTGGAAGCTAAAGGTCAAAATTAAGGCATTGGCTCTAGGGGAGTGGTCTTCCTTGTAGGTAGCTCCGAGCATTTCTTGGCCAGTGGAAGATTTCTCACATGGTCTCTTCACCCTGTGTTTGTCTCTCTGTGTCCATTCTGCTTTTTTAATAAGACACCAAAGGTAGCAGGTTTGGGTTCCACCTGTTCCAGTATGGTCTGATAGCACAACGGAATAGGAAAGAAAAAAAGAAGAAAACCCTTCTTTCCAAATAGAGTCACATTCACAGGTATAGGGACTGTACTTCAACACACATTTTGGGGATGCACAATTCAATCCATCACAGAAACAAATGTAGCTGACAATCTGGCCAACATTGGCATAGACAACACTGTCTGATGGATAGGAGGGAACTTCTCGTCTCAGGGCCACAGAGTCCCAGCATCTACATTTGCTTTAACATGGGTTAATGGGTGACAACACACCCATTTATAAAACAGCAAAACAAAACAATAGAGTCACTTTGGGTTATTTGTTTAGGGTTTTGCCTGAATTGTACAAATTGGCTCAGTAGTGTCTTTCAACTCAGTAGCTGTAAGATGTGTCTTATTCTAATTCTAAAATTATGCTTTTTTTTTTACTGAGCCTAAAATTACTGTCCATGTGAAAATGAATAAAGCTTCTATCTAAAATAAATAAATAGATAAAATGAGACAGATTAGAACTTTAAATATATTTTTGTTCTAATGTCTCCTCTAAAATAAATCGCAGCTGACATACATAGCAGTGCATGATATTTTTATGAAAAGAACATTTATTAAGTGGATAGCATAAAAAGTTGACATAGAGAAGAGGCCTATGTAAATCAGAAGACAAAAAAATGGCATTAAGTATAAAATGATGTATATGGGTCCTACAGGAAAATATGGGTCCCTATTTTCTAAGGGATTGGGAATCAAGTCTATATTGTAGGCTCAGAGTTCACAACCAGACAATGCCTGCTTATCACAGGCATTGATCCCCACAATGAAGTTATGGTAAATTGCAGAGTTACAGACATGTAATGATGCCATTTGGAAAGCTTGGGTTGGTAATCAGAAGAGCTGTGATGCAGATCAGCTAATGTCTATCTCAGGAATTTTTTGATCCACTTGATGAAGAGAGCAGTGCAGAGGACAAAGTTGGGACCTGCCCACTTCTTGTGAATTAGCAAAACTGTTAAGGAAAAAGTTGATTAAAATCAAGGGAATTCTAATAAGTATCTAGTAAGAGTAAAATGCATGAGTTAATTTATTGTATTTATCTCTATCCCCTTGAAGGTAAGTGGTGAAAATTTAACGGGTGTGCCTTTGCCCTTTGATCTGTGATTATTAAAATTTGACTTCAGTCTGCAAAGTTGATGGGCAGAAGCAATCAAAAGTTCCCTGGTTCGCCAAAAGCTCTCTGCTTCACTTCACTGTACCCATTGCTACAACACGTGCTGTCAACTCAATATTACACATTCCTGCTACTGAACTATGACCCAGTGGAGACTGAGAGGTGCTATTAGAGAAGAATATCATGTTACTGCCAGCCAAGTGCCGTTGAGATGGATTCAACTCCCAGTGACCCCAGGGGACAGAGTAGAACTGACCCCTAGAGTATTCAAGGAGCTCCTGGTGGATTTGAACTGCCGACCTTGTGGTTAGCAGTGGTAGCACTTAACCCACTACATGAACACATTTTAATGAGACCATTTTATGTTGAAAATTTCTTTTATCTAAAAAAGAAAGTTACTCATCTAGTCAGTACTTAAAAATAAATTTATGAGATGAGTGAATATACACTGAAATATATCATACAGTTTTATGTCTGAAAAGAAAATGAAGCATGCCAAATATTCTGATTGTTAGCTTTCTCAATGGTTTCATTTACAGATTATGAACATTTAAGATGAAAATACAAAAGAATATAGCTAATATTAAAATGATGCCAAATACAACTTTCTTGATGTTAATGAAACATTTCAATTTTTTTCATAATTTGGAGTTATTGATAATAGTGTCAAATAGAGAGACAACTTAATAAACATTTCTACTTAATACTATGGTGGATAAATAAGCATTTATTGTATATGGATCTTGAATAACTAAAGGTATTATGTTTTATTGCTTCTTTGGAGAAGAAAAATAAATGTTGCATATTATGTAAAGCAATATTATATAGTAATAAATCAATCTTCACATGTCTGTCAATTTGCTTTACTGGGGTCACTTGCTTGTTGCTATGATGCTAGAAGCTATGCCACCAATACTTCAAATACCAGCAAGGTTACCCATGGTGGATAAGTTTATGCAGAGCTTCCAGAGAAAGCCAGACTGGTAAGAAGGACCTGGCTATCGGTTTCTGAAGAATTTAGCCAATGAAAACTTTATGAATAGCAGCAGAACACTCTCTGATATAATCCCAGAAGATGAGTCTCTCAAGTTGACTGGTTCTCAAAATTTAACTGTATAAAAGCTGCCTCCTCAAACAATAGTTGACCTTAATGACATGGATGAAATAAAGCTTTAGGGACCTTCATTTGCTGAGGTGGGAAGAGTCAAAGTGAAAGAATAAGCTTCACACATCTGTTAATAATACAAATGCGGAATGTATGAAGTATGAAGTATAAATCTAGGAATATTGGAAATTGTCAAAAATTAAATGGAACACATAAACATCAGTATGCTAGGCACTAATGATACTGGTATTGGTCATTGTGAATAAGATAGTCATATGGTCTATCATGACAGCAATGACAAATTAAAGAATGACATTACATCCATCACCAGAAAGAATATTTTAAGATCTATCCAAAGTACAACATTGTGATAGGACAATATTCATATACCTACAAGGAAGACCAATTAGTGTGACTATTATACAAATTTGGCATCAAACACTAATGTCAAAGACAAAGAAAATGAAGATTTTTCAACCAATTTCTGTAGTCTGAATTTCATCAAACATGCAATTAAGACGTACTGACAATTATTTGTGATTGGAATGCAGAAGTTAGAAACAAAGAAGAAGGAACAGTAATTGGAAAAAATGGCATTAGAGATAGAAACTATGCTGGAGATTACATATTAGAATTTTGCAAGACCAATAGCTTCCTCATTGCAAACATCTTTTTCAACCATGTAAATGGAATATAAAGGAATTAAATTGATTACATCAATGGGAAAAAAGGGAAACCCAAGTGGTGTAGTGGTTAAGTGCTACAGATGCTAGTCAAAAGGCCATCAGTTCAAATCCACCAGATACTCTTTGAAACTCTATGCAGCAGTTCTACTCTGTTCTATAGGGTCTCTGTGAGTTGGAATCAATGCACTAGCAGTGGGTTGGGTTTGGTTTGGTTATGGTAAGAGAAGAGGAAAATGATCAATATCATCAATTCAGAAGAAGGCTAGAGTCAACTGCAGAAGAGACTATGAATGGCTCACATGCAAGTTGAAGTTGAAGCTGAACAAAACGAGAATAAGTTCACAAGAGCCAAAGTATGAACCTCAGCACATCCCAACTTAATTTAGAAACCACTGCAAAAATAGATTTGACTTGATGAAAATTAATGACTGAAAAAAAGATGAGTTTTAGAATAACATGAAGGTCATAACGCAGACAAAAAGTTATTTTTTTAAAAAAAAAAGGAAAGAAGGAAAAGAATAAACTGGATGATAGAAAAGACTCTGAAACTTGATCTTCAATGTAGAGTAGGAAAAAATGATGACATAAAATAGCTGAACAGTTTTCCAGTGAAGACATAAAAAGACAAAGTATTATAATGACATGAGTAAAGATCTGGAGATAAAAAACCCAAAGGGAACAACATGCTCAGCATTTTTCAAACTGAAATAACTGAAAGGAAAAGTCAAGCCTCAGGTCACAAATTAAAGGATTTTATGGCAAGAATACTAAATCATTAGGAAGCATCACAAGAAGATGGAAAGAATACAGTCATATTATCAAAAGGAATTGTTCAGCATTAAACCATTTCGGGAGTTAGTATATGATCAAGAACTGATGGCAATGAGGAGGTGGGGCCAAGATGGCAGAACAGACACACCTTTTCTCATTTCCTTCTGAGAACTAAGGCCTAGAATGGTAACTGAATGGAGCAGCTTGGACATCTGGGAAGCCCTAGGATCTGCCTAAGGGTTATTAGATCTGACTAGCCACCAGTAACAGACTATACTACCTCTCTCAAAGATGAGCCAGCAGCTTCTCAGTCCCATTGCTCCTGACTCACCATTTCAGAGGACTGCAGGTACTCGCATCTTCTTTGTTATCTGGGAGGTGGAGACTTGGCGTGAGCAGCAAATATGCCAAACTGCAGTGCTTAAGTAAACAGCATATAGCAAAGCAGAGAGACTATGCATGGAATGGACACATTTTGAAAGCCCAACTGCTAGCTGAGGGCACCAATGCCCCTCTATCCTCTCTTTTAAGAGCTGCACCATAGATTCTGCTGTTCCATGACAAGAAGGGCAGTTCAGCCAGGACTCCATCTTGGTCATCTAAGAGGCAGAAACACCCAGCCCGGGACCTTAGCTGTGGCAGGTTCTCAAATGCAGCAGCAGTCCATTTGGCAAGTGTGGCTCCAGCAGGACACCACCAATTGAGATTATTCAAGCATAGATTTATGGGTGGGGTCAGGCAGATGACAGCATGAAGGCCCTAACCCCTCCCTACTTTTAACCACATCATTAACATCTGGCAACGGCCTAGGAGGTGCTTCTATTGTCAGCCGGCTGAAGGCCTGTTTTCAGCAGCTGTTGGACAGCCCCCTGATCAGTAGTGAGTACCCTTTTAAAATAAGACTACACGAAGATCTGACTGCTGAGAAGCCCAGCAGCATCTCATCCACCCTTCACTGATTTACATCATAGGATTGACTGAAAGGCTCCCAAGTGACACTGTAAGTAGGGGGCAGTCTTTGCCAGGCAGGAGGCAGACCCTGCCACCCCAGAGAGTCGACCTGGGGCCAGTCACAAGAATACACAGAGATGGCTGGTGAACAACTGCACTCTTAAAACTACAATCCAGTTCCTGTTGAGGTAATATTAGAGAAATCAAACAGCTTCTACATGACATGCAGACAACAGTCAATTGCTCACCATTTAAAGAAGCAATCCACCATGGCTGCAGAAAATTCCCAAAATAAAAAAAAAAACCTCAAATGAAGAAGCCTTTCTGAAACTATCAAAGGTCAAATACAAAAGAATTATATAGAGAGTGCTTCTAGAAATTAAACGAAATGCAGCTGAATAAAATGAAAAATTAAGTAAATTATTTGAACTGATGAATCCAGCATGCCAGCCAAGTGCCGTTGAGTCGGATCCGACTCATGGAATCCAGCATATGAGTAAGAAAAATTACAGAATTAGACAATCCAATACAGAGTCAAAAGAGCATAACTGAGGAGACACAAGTCAGAGTTAGTGACCTTAAGAACAGAGCAACTGACACAAACATTTATAAGGAGAAATTAAAGAAAAGAAATATGAAAAATGAAGAAACATTAAGAAACATGTGGGACTCTATCAACCGCAATAGTCTATGAATAACTGGAGTTCCTGGACAGGGAGGGGTAGATGAAAATACAGGGTGCATTACAGTAGAGTTGTCGAGAGAAAACTTCCTTGAAATTATGAAAGAAAATGACATAGATATCCAAAATGCATATCAAACACCACAAAAACTAGACCCACCAAAAAAACACTGAGACATATTATAATCAAGCTTAATAAAATGAAACATAAACATATTCTTTTAAAGGGAGTGAGGCTCAAAGCAAAGCTAACATTCAGAGGAAAACCTTGAAGGATCTTGTCTCACTTCTTCACAGAAACAGTGTTGGAAAGAAAGCAGAAGACAACACATTCAAAACTATGAAGGATTAAAAAGAATTTCCAATGAAAAATTTTATATCTTGCAAAACTGTCTCTCAAATATGACTATGAAATACACAGATAAACAGAGGATTAGAGACATTGAAAAAACCAAACAAAAACTACAAGAAATACTGAAGGAAACTCTTTGCTAAGGAAAACAAAAACATTAAGTGTATACTTAAGGAGGTAATGCAAGACACAACATCCAGAATTCTACTCACCTAGGGAAGTCAATAAGCTCAATTGAAACTACATTTTTAAAAGAAAGAAACCAGTGATCATAACACAAAAACTATGACATCAGCACACTAAAAACAGGGATATATTACAGTAGTTACACCCCTTTCACATGGAGTGGAAATTAAAAAGATACTCAGAAGTTAAAGTCTAGTTTAAACTTAGAATAGTAAGAGGGATCACACAGGTAGCCACAAAGCAAATTAACAATGCAACATCAAAACAAGAAGCATATTACAAGAGTCTCAACAAACACAAAACCAACACTGAAAAAGATGAAAAGTTAATCTACAAAGAATGACCCAGAACAGAATTTTAAGAAAAACATAGAAAACATCGACACAAAAATAATGCATCAAAATGACAACACTAGACACATCTCAAACCACAACTGCCAATCTATCAATAATTACACTTAATATAAATGCACTGAACACTCCAATAAAGAGACAACAAGTGCCATCATGGATCAAAAAACAGGACACATCTATATGTTGCTTACAAGAAACACACTTAAGCCTCAGAGATATGAAGTGAAAATTAAAGGATTGAAAAATATATATCAAGCCAACAAAATACATAGAAGAGCAGGAGCGGCAATACTAATTTCAAATAAAATGCACTTTAATGTAAGATCCACCACTGTGGACAAAGATGGTCACTATTTATTGCTGAAAGATTCAATACATGAGCAGGACACAACAACATTAAATATTTATGCACTCAATACCAGAATTTTTAAATACATTGAACAAACATGGACAACATTGAAAACTTAGATAGATCACTCCACAATAATAGACAGATCATCCAGCAAAAGATCAGTAAAGCTACAGAAGATCTTACTGCAACAATTAACCACAGAAATATACAGAAGTTTTTATTCATCAACAGATAAGTACACTTTCTTCGTCAACACACATGGAACTTTTTCCAGAATAGATCATGTTTTAAGACATAAAGCTGGTCTCAACAAAATCCAAACCACTAAATTATTGCAAAGCATCTTCTCAGACCATAAAGCCATCAAAGTTGAAATCAATAGCAGAAAAAATATAGATGGAAATTGAAACTCATGGAAACTGAACAACACTTTGCTCAAAAATCCATAGATTAAAGAAGATCGCAAGGATGAAATAAAGAAATTTATGGAATTAAAGAGAATGAAAACACATCCTACCAGAATCTATGGGATACAGCAAAAGCAGTGCTCAGAGGTCAATTTATAAATGTACAAGTCCAGAAAGAAGAAAGGGCCCAAACCAAAGAATTAACCTTACACTTTGAATTAGTAGAAAGAGAACAACAAAGGAATCCCTCAGGTACCAGAAGAAAACAGATAATGAAGATTAGAGCAGAACTAAATGAACTAGAGAATAGACGAACAATTGAAAAATTTAACAAAACCAAAATCTGGTTCTTTGAAAAGATCAAGAAAATTGATAAACCACTGGTTAAACTTACAAAAGAAAAACAGGAGAGGAAACAAATAACCCAAATAAGAAATGAGACGGGAGATGCCACAATAGACCCAACCGAAATCAAAAGTACCATAACAGAATGTTATTGAAAGACTGTACTCTAACAGATTTGAAAACCTAGAGAAAAGAGACAAAGTTCTAGATTCATGTCATCTACAAAAATTATCACAAGGAGAAGCAGAACAACTTAATAAACCCATCACAAAGGAAGTGATTGGAAAAGTCATCAAAAAACTACCAATCAAAAAACTCCTGGCCCAGATGGCTTCACCCGAGAATTCTACCAAACATGTACAGAACAGTAAACTCCAATACTACTGAGGCTATTTCACAGCATAGAAATGTGTGGAATACATCCAAATTCAATTTAGGAAGCCAGCATAACCCAGATACCAAAGCCATGGAAAGATCCCACAAAAAAAAAGAAAGAAAGAAAATTACACACCACTATCACTCATGAACTTAGATGCAAGTATCTTCAACAAAACCCTAGCCAACAGAATTTAACAACATATCAAAAAAATAATTCAACATGACCTAGTTGGATTAATACCAGGGATGCAAGTTTGGCTTAGTGTCAGAAAAACAATTAACTTTATCAACCACTTAAATAGCACAAATAGCACAAAGGATAAGAATCACCTAATTTTGTCAATTGATGTAGAAAAGGCATTTTTACAAAGTTCAACACTCATTCACGCTAAAAACTCTCAGCAAAATAGGAATAGAAGGGAAATTGCTAAATGCAATAAGAGGCATCTATGCACAGTCAATGATCTACATCATCTAGAATGGAGACAGACTGTAAGAATTCCCCTTGAAACCAGGAAATAGACAAGGATGCCTATTCTCACCACTTCTGTTCAACATTGTACTAGAGGTTCTAGTCAGAGCAATTAGAAAAGAGAGAAATAAAGGGCATCTGCATCAGCAAAGAAGTGAAAATCTCCCTGTTTGCAGATGATATGATTGCACATGCAGAGAACCCTGAAGAGTCCATAAGTAAACTGCTGGAACTAATAAACGAGTTCAGCCAAGTATCAGGATATAAGACAAGCATAAGTAAATCAGTAGGATTCCTTTATACCAACAAAGGGATCATCAAAGAAGAAATCACTAAATCAATAGCATTTACTATAGCCCCCATAAGATAAAACCTAGAAATAAATCTAACTAGAGAAATAAGAGACCTATACAAAGAGAAACACAAGACCTTACTACAGGAAATGAAAAGACACTCACATAAATGGAGACACCTACTCTTCTCATGGATAGGAAGACTTAACATTGTGAAAATGTCTGTTTTATCAAAAGCAATTTACATATACAACACAATCCCAATACAGATTCCAGAGTCGTTTTTTAATGAGATGGAGAAACAAATTATCAACTTTGTTGGGAAAGGGAAGAAGCTCTGGATAAATAAAGTGCTAATGAAGAAGAGGAACACAGTGGGAGGCCTCACGTTATCTGACCTTGGAGCATATTACACTGTCACAGCAGTTAAAACAGCCTGGTACTGGTACAGAGAGAGACATATAGACCAATGGAACACAGCTGAAACTACATAGATGCCATCATCCTCTTACAAACAGATGATATTTGAAAAAGGCCCTAGGATTGTAAATTGTGGTAAAAATAGTCTCCTTAGCAAATGGTGTTGGCAAACTTGGACATCGATCTACAAAAAATTGAAACAAGACCCATATCTCACACCTTACACAAAAAGTAACTCAAAATGGATTAAAGATCTAGATATCAAACCTAAAACAATAAAGATCATGCAATAAAAAATAGGATAAACAATGGAAGTTCTAATACACAGCTTAGACAGACTTCACAACCTCACAAAGTATGATCAATAGAATAGAAAATAGATAAATGGTAACTACTAAAAATCAAACACTTTTGCTCATCCTAAGACTTGAATTAGAAGACCACCTACAGACTGGAAAAAAAATATTTGGCACCTACATGTCAGACTGACATCTTGTCTCCATTAACTTACAAGGTACTGCAAAATATCAACAAGACAAAGGTAAATAACCCAGTTAAGAAATGGGAAAAGGAGATGAGCAGATATTTCACCAAAGAGGACATCCAGGCAGCCAAAAGACAGATAAGGACTTGCTCATGATCATTAGCTATCAGAGAAATTCAAATTAAAACCACAGTGAGATACCATCTCACTGCAGCAAAGTTGGCCATGATCCAAAATACACAAAACTACAAATGTCAGAGAGGCTGTGGAGAGATTCAAACTCTCCTACACTACTGGTGGGACTGCAAAATGGTACAACAGCTTTGGAAAGCAATCTGGTGCTTCCTTAAAAAGCTGGAAATAGATATACCAGCAATCAAACTGCTCAGGATTTATCATAACTACAGTAACAAAGGCTGTCACATGAACAGCCACATGCACATTAATGTTCATTGCAGTGCAGTCCAAAATAGCAAAAAGATGGAATCAACCTAGATGCCCATCAACAGATGAATGGATAAAGAAACTATCATATACAACTCAGTGGAACACTATGCATGATAAAACAAACAAACAAACAAAAAAAACGGATGAGTTAAGGAAACATCTCACAAACTGGTTTCAACTGGAAGACATTATGGTGAGTGAATTCAGTCAGTGGCAAAAGAAATATTGTATGAGACCCCTGCTACAGGGACTTAAAAATAAACTTAAGTACAGAAGAAAAGACTCTTTGATGGCTCTAAGGGTGAGGAGGGAGGGAAAGAGTTGGTCACAGATTAGAAATTTAGTTAGTTATAAGCAGTAACAGCACACAGTAGAAAGTAGGTCAACTTAACTGGACTTCACCATAAACTGAAACCTCTTCTAATCTCAACCCAACATTGCAAGGATACAGTAGCTGAGGTGGGGTCTGGGGACTATGCTCCCAGGGGACATCAAGGTCAACTAGGATAACTAGCCTGTTGCTAAGGGTCTTCTGCACCCCATATTGGTGAGTGGCATCTGGGATCTCCAAAGCTAGCAAGCTGCCATCTGAGGTACACTAAATGGTCCCAACTTATCTGGAACAGATGGTCACAGAGAATATCAAAGACATGAGGATAAAAGAGCCCAGGAGATAGAAGGACACCTGTGAAAGGCAGACTGCAAAAACATGTGACCAGAAGAACCAAATGTTATCCAGCTACCATGAAAGACAGCATGATGGGTTGGAGCACACAATGTTGAGTTCCTGTGGCAACACAAGAAAAAGAGGGGTGCAGCTCAAGAACTCTATTAAAAGACCACAGCTGATGGTCTGATGGTCTGGGTGACCCCCTTAGAACATGGCCCTTAGACCTGTTGCTGTCCGTCTAGATAACACACTGAGGTCAACTCTTCAGATAAAAATGGACTAGAGTTGAGGACAAAATGTGACCATATAGTGCGTGTAATTTGTGGTTCTACCCATTTATAGGAGGTTGTCCTACTGGTATCTTTCTAGAAGATGGTGGAGAGGAGGAGGCAGGAGGTTGATAAGAGGATATGACAAGTACAAAATGAAAAGGAGGAGTGTGCTGTCACTGGGCAAGGACAGAAGAAAGAGCCGTAGGTAGCTGGGCATGTAAAATTGATTTCAGTTATATGCTTTCCCTTAATCAGAATGAAAAAGCAAAAAATAAAAAGAATTGATGGTACTCACAAAAAAAGAAGTTCAGACTTCATTTAAGAGACTGAGTAAAAACAAGGCTGCAGGAATTGGTGGAACACCAATTGAGATATTTCAACAAACAGATGCAGTGCTGAAAGTGCTCACGAGTTTATGTCAAGAAAGTTGGCAGATATCCAGCCAACTGATTGGAAGAGAACATATCTGTTCTAGTTCCAAAGAAAGGTAATTTAACAGAATGCAAAAAATATTGAACAGTATCATTAATGCTAGAAGTACAATTTTATTCAAACATGATTGTAACAGTACACCAATAAGGAACTGCAAGAATTCAAGCAACTTTCCAAAGAAGAAAACATTGCAAGTAATGAGAATTCCAGAACGTTTAATTAAGCTCATGATGTACCTATGCATATAACAAGAAGCAATTGTTCAAACAGTAGAAAAGGGATACTGTGTGGTTTCGAGTCGAGGAAAATGCATGTCAGGGATGTATCTTTTAACCACACTTATTCAATCTGTATGCTGAGCAATAATATAAGAAGCTGGAGTCCACTAAGAACAAAACATCACCGGGATTGGAGGCAGAGTCATTAGCAACCTGCGCTATCCAAAGGAGACAAATTTGCTTTACAAAAGCAAAGAGGGCAGCAGAGTCAAGGTGATGGACTAAACACACGCCTCCCTAAATCACTGTGGAAGCCAAGACTGGAAATGATAATTAAATGGAACTTCCTGGACACCTACTGTGACCTAGGATGTGGCATAAGGCTGTTAATCTGGACTTCCTAACACTGAATGCAAAAACTCTTTCACTGACCCCACTTTTAGCGAATGTGGGCTTGCATCGATTGAAGGTAATTCATCATTTTAATGTTTTTTTTTTCTGTCTTAGCTGGTGGGCAGAGCTGGGACTTCACTAGCCACTAATCTCAGATGCACTGCTGGTGAGATGGGCAAGTGAAATTGCCATATTTAGAGAGTCCGGCACTGGACTCTGTGTATCTCAGCACTTATGGCTGCTCTTTCCATCTCCACCGTAGGGTAGCCTGGACCCAGCCAAGAGGGCGAGCTAGTGCAGGACACCATCTTGATCCATTGGGAAGAGGATATACCTATACAGAGGCCCCAGTTGGACTTAGTTCCTAGGCTGGGAGGCAGTGACTCTCCAGGGGAGAGTGCTTTTCCAGCAGAAAAGTAGTATTTTCCACAGTGTTGTCTAAAACTGGGGCCTGGCAACAGAGGCTATGGACTCTGCGCAAACTGGCACCACTGGCCTGTCTTTCTGCCTCCTCCATACAGCAGCCTGGACCCAGTAAGGCAGAAAGCTTGTGCAGGACACTGTCTTGTGCCACTGGGAGGCAGATATATCCATACAGAAGCCTCAGCTGGACCTAATTCCTGGACTGGGACACAGCACCAGCCCAAAGGAGAGCACTTTTCTGGGAGAAAAGCAGTATCCTACATAATATTGACCACAGCTGGGCCCCGGCAGCAAAGGCCAGCAGGGCAGTAGCCTTTTTGTATTTTGAGATAGTTTGTAACATCTAGGGTTCGATATAGAGCTGCTTACTTTGCCAGCTGGAAAAAGGGACCTAAACACCTGAAAACCTGACTGACTTTGGAAGTTGTCAGATACCTTTTGCCCTTCATTTTAAGATGGCCTAGAGAAACAACTGCAGTTCATCCTCACAGCATCTCTCATAGCCTCTGTTGACTCACATGATGCCCTAAAAGCAACAAATTCTTGACAAAAGCAAAACCAAGAAATCACCCATGGCTTCAGAAGGCCTCCAAAGAAAGCACCTCAGAACTTCCCAGACTAAGATACTTTTCTCAAACTATTGGAAGATAAATATAAAAGGATTATATAATGAGCACTCCTAGACTGTATACAAAATGCCACAGAGCAAAATGAAAAATTAAGCAAGCTGTTTGATCTGATGGAACACCAGTACTCTGACATCCAACAGATCAAGGACAAACTCAAAGATATACAAACTTCAGTTCAAAGCCAAGAAAACAGAATGGAACCAATGGAAAATAGACTTTCTGACTTGGAAGACAGAGCTACAGACTCTAGCATCTATGAGGAGAAATCACAAAAAAGAAACAAGAAAAATGAAGAAGCATTTAGAAGTACGTGGAACTCTAGCAAGAGGAACAATCTATAATTAATTGGAATTCGCAAACACGGTGAGACACCTGAGAACACAGGTGCTAGGCTGCTGACAGAAAACTTCCCAGAAATTATGAAAGAAGAGAATCTAGATATCCACGATGCATACTGAATGTCACTCAACATAGATCTCAAAAGAAAGACTCCAAGACATAATCAAGCTTAACAAAATGAAACATAAGCAGAAACTCTTAGACGCAGCAAGACTCCAAGCAAAGCTAACACTCAGCGGGAAACCCTGTAGGCTTTCACCAGATTTTTCAGCAGAAATAATGCTGGCATGGTGACAGTGGCATGACACCTTCAAAGGCTTGAAGGAGAAGAACTTCCAACCAAGATTTACAGATCCTGCAAAACTATCTTTCAAATATGAAAATGAAATGAAGACATTTGCAGATAAACAGAAAATCAGAGACTTTGTAAAAACCAAACCAAGGCTACAAGAAATACTGAAAGAACCTCTTGGCTTTGGCTTAGAAGAACAAAACCAGCCAAGAACAAAACCACTAACTTTATATTTTAGAAGCAAACACATCACCCAGAATCTTACTCAGTTAGGGAAGGTTCCAAACTCAATTGAAGCTCTAATAGCGAAAGAAATGATCCAGTGATCATATCATGAAAACAGTGAGTGCTTCCAAATGGAGAGGAAGTTGATAAGAATGGTAGTAACTGAAATTGAGTTTAAATAGTTTATTAAGGGGGATCACAGAGGCAGCTGTAAAGCACAACAAAGATGTAACATATCAAATCATGAAACGTAATACACGAGTCTCAACAACCACCAAACCAACCCTGCAAAAGGTGAAAAATCAACTAAGAAGAGTATCCCAGAACAGATTATTAAGAACAACAGAGAAAACATCAACACAAAAATAAACATCACAATGGCAGCACTGAAAACACACCTATCAGTAATCACAATGAATGTGAATGAACTGAACATTCCAGTAAAGAGATGTCAATTGACATCTTGGATCAAAGAACACGATCCATCAATATGTTGCCTACAAGAAACTCACCTTGGACTTAAAGATAGGAACAAACTGACAATTAAAAGATGGAAGAATATATATCAAGCTAACAATACACAAAGAAGAGCAGGTGTCATATTCTAATCTCAGGTAAAATCGATTTCAATGTAAAATCCATGATCGTGGACAAGGAAGGACACTGTTGTTGAAAGGTTTAATACACAAAAAAGACTTAACAATATTAAATATTTCTGCATCTAATATGAGAGGACCTAAATACATCGAAGAAACACTGACTACACTCAAAAAGGAGATAGATCACTCCACAATAATAGTGGAAGACTTCAACTCTCCACTCTCAATAGTGGACTGATCAGCTAGAAAAAAGCTCAGTAAAGATACAGAAGACTTTATTGCCACAATTAAGCAAATAAACCTCATCAATATATACAGAACTTTCTATCCATCAGCAGACAACTACACCTTCTTCTCCAGTGCATGTGGAACATTCTCCAGAATAGACTATGTGTTAGGACATAAAGCAATTCTCAACAAAATCCATACCATTGAATTAATGCAAAGCATCTTCTCAAATTATAAAGCCATAAAAGTTGAAATCAATCACAGAAAAAAAAAATACACAGAAAGTGAAACTCATGGAAATGGAACAACACCTTGCTTAAAAAGCCAGGGGTTATAAAAAAAAAAAAAATCAAGGATGAAATAAATTTATGGATTCCACAGAGAACGAAAACACTTCCCACCAGTATTTATGGGATACAGCCAAAGCAGTGCTCAGAAGCCTGTTTGTCTCCATAAATGCACACATCTAGAAGGAAGAAAGAAACCAAATCCAGGAACTAACCTTACAGTTTGAACAAGTAGAGAGAGAACAACAGAGGAACCACTCAGCCACTAGAAGAAAACAGATCATAAAGATTAGAACAGAACTAAACAAATTAGAGAAGAATAATTTAAAAAATTGAAAAGACCAAAAGCTGGATTTTTGAAAAGATCAACAAAATTGACAAACCATTGCCTAAACTTGCTAAAGAAAAACAGGAAAGGAAACAAATAACCCAAATAAAGAATGAGAGGTGAGTTGTCATACAGTTCCAACAGAAATAAAAAAAATCATAACACAATGCTATGTACTCCAACAAATTGGAAAACCTGGAGGAAATGGACAAATTCTTTGATTCATATGATCTACCAAAATGATCACAAGGTAAAGTAGAACAACTTAATAAACCCATCCCAAAGGAAGAGATTAAAAATATCATCCAAAAACTACCAACAAAAAAAAAAAAACCCTGGCCAGATGGCTCTACTGAAGAATTGTACCAAGGTTTTAGAGAAGATTTAGCTCCAATACTACTGAGAATATTTCAGAGTATAGAAAGGGACAGAATACTCCCAAATTCATTCTATGAAGACAGCATAACCCTGGTACCAAAGCCAGGGAAACACCCAACAAAAATGGAGAACTACACACCATAAGTCTCACTCATGGGTCTAGATGCAATATCACTAATGAGTCTAGGTGAAAAAATCTTCAACAAAATTCTTGTCAATACAATACAACAACATACCAAAAAAATAATCCATCATTACCAAGTTGGACTCATACCATGGATCCAAGGATGGTTCAACGAGAAAAACAATTAATGTGATCAATCACATAAATAACAAAAAAGACAAGAATCACATGATTTTGTCCATTGAGGCAGAAATGGTATTTAATAAAGTCCAACACTATTCATGCTAAAAACTCTCAGGAAAATAGGAATAGATGGCAAACTCCTCAGTGCAATAAGGGCCATTTATACAAAGCCAACTGCCTACATCATCCTGAATGGAGAGAGCCTGAAACAATTTCCCTTGAGAATGAGAACTAGACGAGGATGCCCCCTGTCACTTGTCCTTTTCAACATTGTAGTAGAAGTTCTAGCCAGAGCAATTAGACAAGACTAAGAAATAAAGGACATCTGCTTCAGCAAAGAAGTAAAAATCTCTCTATTTGCAAATGATATGATTGTATATGCAGAGAATCCTAAAGAATCCATAAGTAAACTACTCAAACTGATTAAAGAGTTCAGCAAAGTCTCTGTACACAAGATAAGCATTAGTAAATGAGTAGAATTCCTTTATACCAACAGTGAGATTACTAAGGAAGAAAACACCAAATCAATACCATTTACTATAGCCCCTAAGAAGATAAAGTGTCTAGGAATAAATCTAATCAGAGAAATAACAGACTTTTACAAAGAGAACTACAGGTCCTGACTACAAGAAACTAAGAGACTTACATAAATGGAGAAACCTACCCTGCCCATGGATAGGAAGACTTAACACTGGAAAAATGTCTATTTCACCTAAAGCAATCTACTTATATAATGCAATCCCAATACAAATTCCAGGGACGTTTTTTAATGAGATCGAGAAACAAATCCCCAACTTTGTTTGGAAAGGGAAGACACCCCAGATTAGTAAAGCACTAATAAAGAAGAAGAACACACTGGGAGGCCTCTCACTACCCAACTTTAGAATCTTTTACACTGCCACAGTAGTCAAAACAGCATAGTACTGGCACAAAAGGAAACAGATAGATCAATGGAACAGAACTGAGGCCCCGCAGATGACACCATCATCCTATCAACAGCTGATATTTGACAAAGGCCCTGGTATATTAAACTGGGGAAAAAACAGTCTCTTCAACAAATGGTGTTGGCAAAATTGGATATCCATCTGCAATAAATTGAAAGAAGACCTATATCTTACACTTTGTACAAAATCCACCTCAAACCAGATAGAAGACCTAAATATCAAATGTCAAATGTTAAAGTTCATTCAAGAAAAAGTAGGAACAACAGTGGAAGTTTTACTACACAATGTAGACAGACTTCAAAATCTGTCAAACAAACCACAAACAACAGATGAGAAAATAGATAAATGGGAACTACTGAGACTTAAACACTTCTGCTCATCCAAAGACTATTAATAGCATTTAAAGGCCACCTACAGAATGGGAAAAAATATTTGGAAACTCTATGTCAGAACGATGTCTGATCTCCATAATCTATAAGGGTAGTACAAAATATCAATAAGAAAATGATAAATCATCCAATTAATCGATGGGCAGTGGAGATGAACAGACAGTTCTCTAAAGAGGAGATCCAGGAAGCCAAAAAACACATGCAGGCATTCTCACGATCATTAGCTATTCAAGAAATGCGAATTGAAACTGCAATGAAATAACATCTCACCCCAATAAGGTTGGCCATGATCCAAAAAATGCAAACCAACAAATGCTGGAGAGGCTGTGGAGAAATTGGAACTCTCCTACACTGTTGGTGGGATTGCAAAATGGTGCAATCTCTTTGAAAAGCAATCTGGAGCTTCCTTAAAAAGCTAGATAGGGATATACCATTTCACCCAGTAACTCCACTGCTCAGAATATATCCTACAGAATCCAGGCCATTCACACCAACTGATACATGCACACGAATGTTTACCGTCACACAGTCCACAATAGCCAAAAGATGGAATCAACGCAGCAGCAACAGCGGAATGGATAGGTAACCTATGGCACATGTACTCAATGGAGCACTATGCAATGATAAAGAACAATGATGATTTTAGGAAACATCTCATAACCTGGTTTCAGTTGGAGGACATTATGTTGAGTGAAAGAAGTCAGCGACAAAAGGACAAATATTTTATGAGACCCCTATGATAAGAACTTAAAAACAGACTCATGCATAGAAGAAAAGACTGATGGCTACAAGGGTGGGGAGGGAAGTAGGACGAGGTGGGAAGTGTTTAGATTAGATAGTTGATAGAAATTTGGTTGAGTGTAATAAGATCTGTGACAACACACATTAGAAAGAAGATCAACACCAGCTGGACTTCAACATAACATGATTACTCCTCCCATCTTAACTCAATATTGCAAGGACAGAGTTGCTGGGGTGGGTGGGTGGGGGCAGAGACCATGCTGTCAGGGGAAATTGAGGCCAACTGGCACAACTAGCATTTTGTTAAAATAGCCCTCTGCACCCCACATTGTTGAGTGGTGTCCGGTGTCTTAAAAGCTGCCAAGCTGGCATCCGAGGGTACAGCAAATGCTCCCAACTCAGCAGGAATAGATGATCACCAAGGACCCAAACAACATGGGGGAAAGAGAACCCATAAGACAGAGAGACCCATGTGAGTGGGTGACTACATCGACTTGGGACTGGAAGAACAGGATGGTGCCTGGCCAGCAGCAGTGATAGCTGTGATGAAGCTCACAAAGTTAAGTCTCACTGGCAACACAAGAATAAAAAGGGGTGCACCCTGAGATCTCCACTAAAAGACCACAATTAATGGTCCAGAGTCCTCAGAGTTCCCCTGGGAGCATGGTTCCTGGCCCTGATGCTGCCCCTATCCATAAATCCTAATGGAGTTCATCTCTCGGACAGGAACAAATTTGACTTGGCAACAGAGTGACCCTATTATACGTGCACTTTATGGTTCCATGCATCTACGGGATGTCATCCTTCTGATTTCCTCCTGGAGGAAGGGGAGTGGGTGGAGGGGAGGAGATTGGAGATTGTTGGGAGGATAGGACATGTATGGAGCAGAGAGGAGGAGTGTATTGCCACCAGTCAGACAGAGCAGTGGGAGCTGCATATAGATGGGCATGCAAATTTATATGGGAATGTACATTTTCATTCAATCATAATAATAAAAAAAATATTAAAAGCAAAGAGGACCTGAAGCACTTACTGATGAATATAAACACAAAAACTCAAGTATGGATTACACCTCAACATAAAGAAAATAAAAATCCCCACAATTGGACCAAGAAGCAACATCAAGATAAAGGGAGAAAAGACTGAAGTTGTCAAGAGTTTCATTTTAGTGGGATTCACAACTAATGGCTGTGAAAGCAGAAATCAAGAAATGAAATGACACATTGCATCAGGTAAATCTCCTGCAAAAGATCTCTTAAAAACATTGAAAGCAAAGATGTATGTCATTTTAGGGACTATAGTGGGCCTGATTGAAGCCATAGTGTTTTCAATCATCTGTACACAAAAGCTGGACAGTGAATAAGAAAGACAGAAGAAAAATTAATGTCTTTGAATTATGATGTTGGTGATATATTATTGAATATATCATGGACCACCAGAAGAACTAACAAATCTCTCTGGGAAGAATTACAGCCAGAATGCTCCTTAAAGACAAGGGTGGCAAGAGTCTTGTATTTCATACTTTGGACAGGTTCTGAGGAAGGAACTGTCCTGAAGAAAGTCAAGTGTTTGTTAAAGTGGAAGTAAGAAAAGGGGAAGAACTTCACTGAGAGAGACTGATACAGTGCTGCAACAATGGGCTCAAATGTAACTACAGTGTTGAGGACACCACAGGACCGGGCAGGGTTTTGTTCTGTTATGCATAGATTTGCTGATAGTGGGAACCAATCTGACTGCAACTAACAAAAACAACACTGTCAATAGACTTTTGTCTGGTTTTTTTTTGAGGAAATAAAAACATGTATTGCTGGAACATTTTGGCTTTTTTTGCTTTTCCTAGAAATACTCTGAATCTTTCATTTATCACCATAAACATGAATCTTTGATGTGCAGTTCTTTGGTGTTTCATGAAGGCTTCCCTAATTACCTAAAGTATTATGAAATTCAAGAAAATATCATACTTTACAAGAGCCACAAATTAAAGACAGAATTTATAAAAGTATAAATTGCTGTTTATGATGTGTGGGTGTAAAGATAAATATATATCCTAATTATTTCAAATTTTGCTTTCAACTACTCATTTCAGTAACAAAGTAAACAGAATTAAGAAAACAAACGGGATCACATTTTTTTTCTCTAAATACAAGAATTTAGAACCTACAACTTGACTTTTATTTAGGATACTTATAACAACAATTGCAGCCCTAGTGGTGCAGTGGTTCAGCATTTGGCTGTCAGCCAAAAGGTTACACAGTGCTGAAATACTGATTCTTTGCAGGATTCTGTTTGCACTATATGCACTAAAGCTCCAAAAAACTGAAATTGTTTTTCTTACATGCCAAGCCAAGTGCCGTCGAGTCGGATAGACAATGCTTTTCTTCACTCTATGGGAGACCTAACCACACCAATAACAGTACTAATAACTTTCTAAGTCTCTAAATTTTTTCAAAGCAATTTCCAGTGTCTAAAGTAATTTAATTTTCATCATACCTTGGTGAGATTACAATATTGATATCAACTATGTTTCCTTTGTATTTATATACCATTATAAGTAAGAACAGAGAATATCATCTTCATAATGTGTTTCAAAGTGTTCTGCCTCTGCGCTGGGCGTCTCTGTCTCCTCTAGATCTCTCCCACCCTTATCAGGACCCTGACTTGTATGTATTACCTTAACAGATATTCTAGGCTCACGTTTCCTGGGAAAATTGGCAGCAGCAAAAGAAATTAGGATGCAGTAGCAGATAAGGGGAAACCCTGGTGACGTACTCGTTAAGTGGTAAGTCTGCTAACCACACAGTTGTCAGTTGAAATCTGCCAAGCACTCCTAGGAAACTCTGTGGAGCAGTTCTACCCTTTCCTATAGAGTCACTGTGAAGGTAATTCAATTTGATGACAGCGGGTTAGGGGGCGAGGAGAGATCTTTTTCTTTTTCTCTGGTATCCTCAGTGAGGTCACCTTAGATATGCTGTGTCCCTGGAAGAGGCTGCATTTCCTCTCTGCTGTCTCACAGATGGGGGACGACATATTCCATTAATTCCCTTAAGGATAACCCTCTTGGTTTCAGGTGCAATCTGTTTCCTGTTGGTGCCCTAACAGGTGCATCTCCTTCAGTTGTTCCCTGTACCCTAACCTAACTTTAAAGCCTGCAGTTCTTCAGACTTATGTCTAGATTCACATCATACTGGTTCCTTTGAAGAATTCATCCATTCTCATGGGTATGAACCCATCTATAAATTAGCAATTTCTGAATGTGTGCCTTCAGTTCAGCATTCTACAAACTGCATACTCAAGTGTCCACCTACAGATAGGCATCTCCATGTAGAAGGCACTAATGTGTCTTGATTCTCACTTATCTCATCACATAAAATATAATCACACCCAAGTTATCTCCAACTAAGTACACTGAATTCACTTATCTATTTGCCAAATCAGACATAGGAGCCCACTTAGTCTTTTTCTAATTATCACTTCTCAAATAAAACTTATCAATGAGTCCTATATATTCAACTCTAGGGATACATTCTGAATCTGTCCAAATCAATATTCCATTATCCTACTCCAAAATACAATTATGCATAGTCTAAAACACTGTTTCAGCAACATGTTAATATTCCAATTAATAAAAACAAAAACAAGGAATCAATCATATGAATTGTCTGTTTAAAATCCACCTTGCTACTACGTATCTGTCCAAACTAATCCTAGCTGTTGTCCTGTTTTTGCCTAAGCTCCAGTTCACTGTAGCATTTTTCAGTTCCATCCCTGTGCATGACCTTCCCTCCTACATAGAATGACCCTTCCTTTCCACAAACCTCTTTTTGTGCAACATTGGTCCTTCTGTTTCTGTTCCATGCTAAGCATAAAGGGAGGTTTTCCAACTGGGGAAAAAATGTGGCTATGAGATATATGACAGGGTCTAATTTCTAAAATCTATAAGATACTGCAACACTTCAAAAACAAAATGACAAATAACCCAATTAAAAGTTGGCAAAGGATATGGACACTTCCTAAAGAAGACATTTAGGCAGCTAACAGATACATGAGTAGATGCCCATAAACATTAGCCATTAGAAAAATACAAATCAAAACTAAATTCATAATGAGATACCATCTTGTACCAATAAGGATGCCATTAATACAAAAAACAAAGTAATAAATGTTAGAGAGGTTGTGGAGAGACTAGAATTCATTGTCTTGCTTTTGGGAATGTAAAATGGTACAACCAGTTTGGAAATCAATTTGACATTTCCTTAAAAAGCTAGAAATATAAGTATCATAAGATCCATTGATCCCTCTCATCAGAGTATATTCTGGAGAATTAAAAGCTGTCACATGAATAGATGTTCACTACAGCATTGTTCATAATAACAAAAAAATGGAAACAACCTAGATTCCCATCAGCAGATAAACAAATTATGGTACATGCACATGATAGAATATTACATAGTGATAAAGAACAATAAAGAATATGTGAAATATCCACGACATGGTTGAACTTGGAGGGTGTTATGCTGAGTGAAATTAGAGTCACAAAAGGACAAATACTGTATGAGACCACTGCTACAAAAACTCAAGAAAAGTTTTAAATACAGAAGAAAACACTTTTTGATTGTTATGAGGGTAGGGATGAAGAGGGAATTTTAGTAACCAGATAGCAGACAAGTATCATGTGAGGTAAAGGGAAGGACATCACACAATAAATTGGCAATCAACACAACTGAATTAAATTAAAATCTAAGAAGTTTCCTAAACACAAACTAAATACTTCGAGCAACAGAGTAGCTGGAGCTAGGGTCGGAGGACCGTAGCTTCAGGAGGCATCTAGGTCAATTGGCACAACAAAGTTTATTAAGAAAATGTTCTGCATTCCACTTTCTTAAGTAGCATTTGAGGTTATAAAATCTTTCAAGTGGCCATCTAAGACGACTCAAATGTTCCCAACCCACTTGGAGAAAAGGAGAAAGAAGAACACCAAACACACAAGGAAAATATTAGCCCAAGAGACAAAAGGACCATATAAACTAGTCTCTTATGAGTTTGAGTCCAGAAGAAATAGATTACCCCTAGTTACCACCCTCACAGGGGACACAATAGAGGGTCCCTGATGAAGAAAAGTGTGGAACCAAGCCCAAATTCTACTAAAAAGATAGGACTGAACAATATGATGCAAACGTTGTTGGCATAGTGGTCAAGTATTATGTCTGCTAAGTGAAAGGATGACACTTCAAAACTCTGTGGAGACAGTTCTACTCTGACCTATAGGGTTACTATGAGTCAAAATCAGCTCATTGGCAGTGGATTGGTGTTTAATTGTTTTAATAGTGTGACTGACGCTGAGAAACCCTCAAAATCATGACTCCAGGACTCTATGCTAACCCAGAACTAAAACCAATCCCAAAGACCGCTTTTCAAATAAGAATTATACCAGACTATAAAATATAAAATAATACTTGTAAAGAATGTGCTTCTTAGTTCAAGCAGATATATGAGACCAAATGGGTGGCTGTTGTTGAGAGGCAGGATGAGAAGACAGGAAGGGATGAGAGCTTACTGGATAGACATGGGAAACCCAGAATGGAAAAGACTGTTACATTGTAGGAATTGTAAGTAATGTCATATGATAGTACATATATAAAATTTTGTATGATAGATTATTTGAGCTATGAACTTTCACTTAAAAAAAGTACAATAAAAAGAAGGAAAAAAAAGGATTCTCCTTCCTCATAGTCTCATCAGACCTTTACATCATTTAATGCAACGACACCAAAAAAAAAGTTTACTTTGGAGCACTTCTCACAATCTAGTTATTGCCTTTCCTCATAGAGTAGAAGCTCTTTGAGAACAATGACTTTGTAGCCTTTCCTGCATCTTGTTTTAGTTTTCAGGGAATATTGTAGCATATAACACATGGTAAATGAACCAGGACAAACAGTAAAAGTAGTTTACTAAAGACAATGAGGTTTATTATGACATTTAAGTCTAAAATAGCACTCCTGGAAGAAAACTTCTTCCAGATTATGAAATTTTCTTGAGACTAATCCCATTTTGACTATGCTAACAACACGACAGTTTCAGGTATCATATTTCCTGATACATATTCCTGCTCTTCCTATGTTCAAAAATTGCCTCAAGGAATGAAATAGATAGTACTAAAGATGAAACTTTCCAAGAACACCTCTGCCATTTCTTGGTTATATGACCAAGGTTCCTCTGTGCCTCAGTCTTATCTATTTAGTCCTGCCTCTCCAGGTTTATGAGAACTCATTTAGATATCTGATTTAAAGCCTGGTGTATAGTAACCATTTAGTTAATGATGCTGATTATTGCTATTTTTGTTTCTAAATATTTTCCCTTTCATTGATACAGTACCACTGCTTACATCTTTGTGTATTTCTGCAGCTTAATAGTATGTCGCATGAAATGCTAATAAAGCTGGTGTCTAGTCTGACTTTCACCACTAATCAGGTATGTGAAATCTAAGTAAAGATATAATCTTCCCTGGTCTCTATTTCACTGTCTTAAAGATGTTAGAATAGATGAACTCAGCATTCCCTACCAACATTAAGATTACAAAGTATTTATGAAAAATCAAATAGTGTTTTCTTGACAGTACATTTATATCCTTTAAGACTGACAAACAAATGTGATGTGAGCTCCTTTAAGTACAGAAATGCACAGCTTCAAACCACAGGGACTGTGTCTTCTGGAGTTACTAGACTGACCTCCAAGGAGAGCTGCACAGGTCCCTGAGACTGAAAGGTAAAAGATTCCCAGAGAGCATTAGGTAAACTCACACTATACAGACAGAGAAGGTGAGAACTGAAAGCCATCCACACTGAAAATGAAACTGCTCAAACAGTTAAGACAAATTTATGATGTGGGGAAAGTAAAATATGCTATCTTTATGAAAAAAATATGCCAAAATACAAATAATCTACCTTCTACTTGATTGGTAAAGGATATACATAGTTCCCAAATTCTTAATCCCATTTATAGAGAAAAGATAAATTAGGCTAAATACTTCAACAGTGTAATCATTGCTAGATGACTCAGTAAGCTTACAATGCAAAATTCCAACAAAACCTGCTTAAAACTTTTACAATTATAATTTAAACTTGAAATAAATTGTTTAGCTTTATCAGTTTTGATCATGGGACACAAAATGGTAGTCAATATACCTAACTTTACTTTTGACAGACATTAAGCAACTAACATTTAAAATTTTACCAAGAAAGGAATAAGAAACCATGGTGGTGTAGTGGTTAAGAACTCTAGTTGCTAACCAAAGGTTGACAGTTTAAAGTCTGCCAGGCACTTCTTGGAAACCTCATGAGGCAGTTCTAATCTGTCTTATAGGATCACTATGGTCACAATTGACTCAATGGCAATGATTTTTTCTTCTTTTTTTAAGACAGGAATAGTCTACTAAGACCCAATGAAACTAGTTGTCCTTTAAACTTTTCCTTAAGGTGAAAAGATTCAAGCAGTAGTCAAAAATATGCTTGACAATTTCAGTGAGTGTTAATCAAATCTATAAAGATGTTAACAGACTAGAATAGCTCAACAAATCCAGAAATGTGTGTTAACAAATACTACCTCATGCTTTTGGAAGTATGGTAATACAAGCTACTGGGAACACAAAGAACTTAGATCTTTTAACTATCAGAATTTAAAAATATAAAAATCAGAAACACCCAATGAGTTTATATGTATTACACATGTTCTTTCTAAAGAAAAGTTGGATGTGGGCAGAAATGAGTAATGTTTGCCACAAACATTTTCATATGATACATTCAACTAAAGGTAACAATAGCAAGATCTCATGAAAAGTTCCACGTGGCTGGTGATTGGTTGTAGAGTTTGGGCAATTTCTATAAGAAAAGAAAGAGACCAATCTTTTCCTAACAAGATCAGGGGACTATAGACAAGCATTAAAAAAAACAAAACAAACAAAAAGTTGCCAACAAGTCCATTCCAACGCATAGTGATCCTGTGATACAGAGTAGAACTGCCCCATGGGGTTTCCAAGTCATGCCTAGCAGATTCAAACTGCTGATCTTTGTTGTTAACAGCCTAGCTCTTAACCACTCTGACATCAGCGTTCCCATAGATAAGTATAAGGGCCCTTTATTTAGACTAAGACTCTAGGATTGAGTTCTAATTTTTGATTTTTTAGTAAGGTATGAACTGTTCTTTTCTTGTGTGTAAATGTAATCACTTGCCAGTGTCTTTTTTCCCAAGATGAAAATGACATTTACTCTTTGAGTATGCTCATATAACTGTCTGTTGCCATTTCAAATGATTTTATTAACAAGTCTCTAAAGGACACTATTATAACTAGCCTCCTCACCAACCATAAACCAACTACCAGCCTTTCTCCTGAGAAGAGTGGCTTCCAGAAACTTTCTGGATGGAGTCAGTGGTTTAAGCATAATAGTATCTGGAGGATGAGCTAGCATGGGGCATTATCCTGTTCGCCTGAGGAAGCATAGGGATCAGGAGATTGAAAGCCAATGAACGAGAGACAGTGAACTTACAATGTAGAGAATGTGGTTAGTAGAGCACTGGAACCCTTAAGGTAAAGGGGGTAGAGATCTAGAGGATCTAACAGGAAAGAGAAAGTTTGCACAAGGTTTCTCCATCACTAAGACTGAGAGCTACATAATTTGTAGCCCAGGTAAGAGGGGAGAGAAGGGATTCTTCCTGTTGCCTCAACAAAACTGAAAATCTTCTGACACACAATTTCAGACATGCTACACTCCATCATCTTCATTGTTTTTACCAACAGCCAGAACTGAATTTTTTTTTCATTATAATTGAATGAAAATGCACATTCCCACATAAATGTGCATGCCCACTGTCTTAGTCACCGGGTACTGCTCTAACGGAAAATACCATGAGTGGAAGGTTTCATTTAGAGAAGCTTTTATTGTCTCAGTCCGGTAAGCCACAAATCCATTTACAAATTGTAAGTCCATTCAGGAGAATTCATCACAGTCCGGTAGGCTAAGTCCACATCCAGTGAGAGCACCTCAGCACAGGAACCTCGGGTCCAAAGGACGTGCTCTGCTCTTGGTGCTTCTCTCTCGGTGGTGTGAGGTTCCCAACTTCCTCAGCTCACTTTTCTCCCTTGTATTCCACAAGCTTGTAGCTTGGGTACTGCCTCACTAACACAACTGCAAACCATTCTTCATCATCAGTATCACAGAGGCAGGATTCACAACACATGGGAGGAAGAGCACCATGTTGGAATGCCAAACCAATTCAAATCAACACATACATTTTAGGGGGGACACAATTCAATCCATGACACCCACCTATGTGCAGCTCCCACTGCTCTCCCTGCCCGGTGACAGCACACACTTCCTCTCCACTCCATCACTCCATGTCTTATCCTCCCAACAATCTCCTATCCTCTCCTCTCAACCCACTCCAATGCCTCCAGTAAGGGATCAGCCAGATGACATCCTATAGATGCATAGAACCATAAAATGTACACATGATATGGTCACTCTGTGTCTACAAGTCCAATTCATTCTTCTACGAAGAGTTGACCTCCATTAGGATTTATGGACAGGGCAGCATCAGGGCCAGGGACCATACTCCCAGGGGAACTCCAAGGCCCTTGGACCATTAATTGTGGTCTTTTAGTGGAGATCTCAGGCTGCACCACTTTTTATTCTTGTGCTGCCAGTGAGGTTCAACATTGTGAGCTTCATCACAGCTATCACCACTGGTGGCAGGGCACCATCCTGTTCTTCTGGTCCCAAGTTGATGTAGTCACCCACTCACATGGGTCTCTCTGTCTTCTGGGTTCTCTCTCCCCCATGTTGTTTGGGTCATTGGTGATCATCTGTTCCTGCTGAGTTGGGACCATTTGCTGTACCTTCAGATGGCAGCTTGGCAGCTTTTAAGACACCAGACACCACTCACCAATGTGTGGTGCAGAGGGCCCTCTTAGCAAAATGCTAAGAGCCCCCTGACAGCATGGTCTCCAGCCCCTCACCTCAGCTACTCTGTCCTTGCAATATTGGGTAAAGATGGGAGGAGTAATCATGTTATGTTGAAGTCCAGTTAATATTCATCTTCTTTCTAATGTGTGCTGTCACAGATTTTACCCAACCAAATATCTATCAACTACCTAATCTAACCCCCCCCCCTCAGCCTCCCTCCTTCTCCACCCTTGCAGCTCTCAGAGAGTCTTTTCTTCTATGCATGAGTCTGTTTTTAAGTTCTTCTCGTAGGGGTCTCATACAGTATTAGTCCTTTTGTTGCTGACTTCTTTCAGTTAACATAATGTCCTCCAATTGAAACTAGGTTACGAGACATTTCCTAAAATCATTGTTATTCTTTATCACTGCAGAGTGTTCCATTGAGTATATATACCATAGTTTACCCATCCATTCCTCTGTTGCTGGGCATCTGGGTTGATTCCATCTTTTTGCTATTGTGGACTGTGCTGCAATAAACATTTGTGTGCATGTATCAGTTGGTGTGAATGGCATGGATTCTGTAGGATGTATTATGAGCAGTGAATTTACTGGGTCAAATGGTATATCTCTATCCAGTTTTTTAAGGAAGATCCAGATTGCTTTCCAAAAAGATTGAACCATTTTGCAATCCCACCAACAGTGTAGGAGAGTTCCAATTTCTCCACAGCCTCTCCAGCATTTGTTGTTTTGCAGTTTTTGGATCATTGCCAACTTGTTGGGGTAAGATAGTATCTCATTATAGTTCTCATTTTAATTTCTTGAATAGCGAATGATTGTGAGCTTGTCTGCATTTGTTTTTTAGGTGTCTAGATGTCCTCTTTAGAGAAGTGTCTGTCCATCTCCTTTGCCTATCACTTAATTGGATGATTTATCTTTTTCTTATTGATATTTTGTAGTACCTTATAGATTATGGAGATCAAGCGTCGTTCTGACATAGAATTGCCAAGTATTTTTTTCCCATTCCATAGGTGGCCTTTTAATTCTATTAATAAAGTCTTCAGATGAGCAGAAGCATTTAATTCTCAGTAGTTCCCATTTATCTATTTTCTCATCTGTTGTTTGTGGTTTGTTTGACAGATTTTGAAGTCTATCTATGTTGTGTAGTAAAACTTCCACTGTTGTTCCTACTTTTTCTTGGATGAGCTTTAAAGTTTGACATTTAGGTCTTTTATTCAGTTTGAGTTGGTTTTTATATAAGGTGTAAGATGTAGGTCTTGTTACAGTTTATTACAGAGGGATATTATTTTTGCCAACACCATTTGTTGAAGAGATTGTTTTTACCCAGCTTAATGTCTTAGGGCCTTTGTCAAATATCAGCTTTTCATAGGAAGATGGTGTCATCTCTGGGATCTCAATTCTGTTCCGTTGATCCATCTATTTCTTTTTGTACCAGTACCACACTGTTTTGACTACTCTTACAGTGTAATAGGTTCTAAAGTAGGGTAATGAGAGGTCGACCAGTGTGTTCTTCTTCTTCAGTAGTGCTTTACTTATCCGGGGTGTTTTACTTATCCAAACAAAGTTGGGAATTTGTTTCTCCATTTCCTTAAGAAATGTTACTGCAGTTTCTATTGGGATTGCATTATGTAAGTAGAGTGCTTTAGGCAAAATAGTCATTTTCACAATGTTAAGTCTTCCTATCCATGAGTAGGGTAGGTTTCTCCATTTATGTAAATCTCTCTTAGTTTCTTGAAGTAAAGGCTTGTAGTTCTCTTTGTAAAAGTCTATTATTTCTCTGGTTAGATTTATTCCTAGATGCCTGATCTTCTTAGATGCTGCAGTACATGGTATTGATTCGGTGATTTCTTCCTTAATAATCTCACTGTTGGTATAAAGGAATCCTACTGATTTACTAATGCTTAACTTCTATACCAAGACTTTGCTGAACTCTTCTATCAGTTTGAGTAGTTTACTTATGGATTCTTTAGGATTCTCTGCACATACAATCATATCATTTGCAAATAGGGAGATTTTTACTTCTTTGCTGAAGCAGATGTTCTTTATTTCTTAGTCTTTTCTAATTGCTGTGGCTAGAACTTCTAGTACAATATTCAATAGGAGAGGTGAGAATGGGCATCCTCGTCCAGTTTGTGTTCTCAACGAAAATTGTTTCAGTCTCTCTCCATTCAGGATGATGTAGGCGGTTGGCTTTGTATAAATGGCCCTTATTGCATTGAGGAATTTGCCATCTATTCCTATTTTGTTGAGAGTTTTTAGCATGAACGGGTGTTGCACTTCATCAAACACCTTTTCTGTCTCAATAGACTAAATCAGGTGATTATTGTCTTTTGTGTTGTTTATGTGGTTGATCACATTGTTTTTCTGACGTTGAGCCTGTCTTCCATCCTTAGTATGAATCCAACTTGGTCATGATGGATTATTTTTTTAATGCGTTGTTGTATTACACTGACAAGAATTTTGTTGAAGTTTTTTTTTATTGTGACTGAGTGAAAATGTACATTCCCACATAAATTTGCATGCCCACTTACATGCAGCTCCACTGTGCTCCCTGCCCAGTGACAGCACACTATTCTTCTCTGCTCCATACATGTCTCATCCTCCCAGCAGTCTTCTTTTCCCTCCTTCCAACCCACTCCCCTTCCTGCAGCCAGAGGTCAGCAGGATAATATCCTATGGATGCATAGAACCATAAAGTGCATCCAGTATATGGTCACTCTGTGTCACCAAGTCTAATCCATTCCTGTCCGAAGAGTGGACCTCTATATTATGATTTCTGGACAGCAGCAGCATCAGGGCTAGGGGCCATGGTCCCAGGGGAAACCCAAAGCTGCTGAACCATGAATTGCTGTCTTTTAATGGAGATCACAGCATGCACCCCTTTTCGTTCTTGTGTTGCCAGTGAGACTCAGCTCTGTGAGCTCCATCATGGCTATCACTGGTGGTGGCTGGGCACCATGCGGTTCTTCCTGTCCCAAATTGAGGGGTTCTCTTTGCTCCATGTAGTTTGGTCCTTGGTGAGCTTCCTTTCCTGCTGAGTTGGGACTATTTGCTGTGCCCTCGGATGGCAGCTTGGCAGCTTTTAAGACCCCAGATGCCACTCACCAATGTGGGGTGCAGAGAGCCCTCTCAGCAAAGTGCTAGTTGTGCCAATTGGCCTCAATTTCCCCTGAGAGCATGATCTCCTGCCCCCTGCCCCAGCTAGTCTGTCCTTGCAATATTCGGTTAAGACAGAAGGAGTACTTAAGTTATGTTGAAGTCCACATAATATTGTTCTTGTTTCTAATGTGTGCTGTCACCAATTTCACCCAATCAAATTTCTACCAACTATCTAATCTAAACCCTCCCCTCTCCCCTTCCCTTCTTCTCTCCCTTCCCTTGCAGTCATCAAAGAGTCTTTTTGTCTGTGAATAAGATTGTTTTTGAGTACTTGTTGTAAGGATCTCATACAACATTTGTCCTTTTGTTGCTGACTACTTACATTCAACATACTGTCTTCCACTTGAAACCAGGTTATGAGAGGTTTCCGGGAATCATCATTGTTCTTTATCATTGCAAAATGTTCCATTGAGTATATATACCATAGTTTCTCTATCCATTCCTCTGTTGTTGGGCGTATGGGTAGGTTCCATCTTTTTGCTATCATGGACTGTGCTGCGACAAACATTCTTGTACATGTATCCTTTGATATGAATGGCCTTGATTCTGTAGGATATATTCAAGTAGTGGAATTACTGGGTCAAATGGTATATCCATATCCCTTTATTTTAAGGAAACACCAGATTGCTTTCCAAAGAGGCTGGACCATTTTGCAACCCCACCAACAGCGTAGGAGGGTTCCACTTTGTCCACAGCCTCTCCAGTATTTTTTGTTTTGTTTTTTTTGGGTCACAGCCAACCTTGTTGGGGGTGAGATGGCATCTCATTGTTGTTTTGATTTGAATTTCTTTAATAACTAAAGATCGTGAACATGTCTGCATGTATTTTTTGGCTGCCTGGATCTCCTCTTTAGAGAAATGTCTGTCCATCTCCTTTGCCCATCACTTAAATGGATGACTTACTTTCTTCTTATTGGTATTTTGTAGTACCTTATAGATTATGGAGCTCAGGCATCTATCTGACATAGAGTTGCCAAATATTTTTTCCTATACTACAGGTGGCTTTTTAATTCTATGAATGATCTTTGGATCAGCAAAAGTGTTCGATTCTTAACAGTTTCCATTGATTTATTTTCTCTTCTGTTGATTGTGGTTTGTTTGAAAGATTCTGAAGTCTGTCTACATTGTGTATTGAAACTTGCATTGTTGTTCCTACTTTTTCTTGGATGAGCTTTATCATTTTCGTTTTGATATTTAGGTCTTTTATCTAGTCTGAGTTCGTTTTTGTATAAGGTGCAAGATATGGATCTTGTTTCAATTTATTGCAGATGGATATCCAATTTTGCCAGCACCATTTGTTGAAGAGACTGTTTTTAACCCAGTTTAATGTCCTAGGGCCTTTGTCAAATATCAGCTGTTCATAGGCAGATGGTGTCATCTTCAGGGTCTCAATTCTGTTCCATTGATTGATCTGTCTGGTCTTGTGCCAGCACCAGGCTGTTTTGACCACTGTGGTAGTGTAATAGTTTCTGAAGTAGGATAATGTAAAGCCTCCCAGTGTGTTCTTCTTCTTTAGTAGTACTTTACTTACCCGGGGCTTCTTGTTGAAGAGTTTTGCACCTACAGTCATGAGTGATACTGGTCTGTAGTTCTTCTTTTTTCTTTAGTCTTTCCCTGGCTTTGGAACCAGGGTTATGCTGATTTCATAGAATGAATTTTGGAGTATTTCTTCCCTTTTTATACTGTGAATCAGTCTCAGTTGTACTGGAGCTAAGTCTTCGCTAAAAGCTTGGTAGAATTCTGCAGCGAAGCCATCTGGGCCAGGGCGTTTTTTTCTTGGTAGTTTTTGGAATACTTTTTCAAGCTCTTCCTTTGGGATGCATTTATTAAGTTGTTCTGCTTTACCTTGTGATCATTTGGGTAGTGTATATGAATCAAAGAATGTCTCCATTTCCTCTAAGTTTTCAAATTTGTTACAGTACAGTCTTTCACAGTATTGTGTTATGATATTTTATATTTCTGTTGGTTCTGTTGTGGCAACTCCCCTCTCATTTCTTATTAGGGTTATTTGTTTCCTTTCTTGTTTTTATTTGGTAAGTTTAGTGAATGGTTTGTACATTTTGTTGATCTTTTCAAGAAACCACCTTTTGGTCTTTTCTATTTTAATTGTTCTTCTATTCTCTAACTCATTTAGTTCTGCTCTAATCTTTAAGATCCATTTTCTTCTGGTACCTGAGGGGTTCCTCTGTTGCTCTCTCTACTTGTACAAGCTGTAGGGTTAGTTCTTTCATTTGGTTTCTTTCTTCCTTCCAGATGTGTGCATATATGGAAATAAACTCACCTCACAGCACTGTTTTGGCTGTATCCCGTAAGTTCTGGTAGAAAGTGTTTTCATTCTCATTGGAATCCATAAAATTCCTTATTTCATCCTTGATTTCTTCTACAATCCATGATTCTTTGAGCAAGATGTTACGTTTTCATGAGTTTCACTTTCTATGTTTTTTCTGCTATTTATTTTGAGTTTCATGGCTATATAATCCGAGAAGATGCTTCGCATTAATTCAGTGGTATGGATTTTGTTGAGAATTGCTTTATGTCCTAACACATGGTCTATTCTGGAGAATGTTCCATGTGCACTGTAGAAGAAGGTGTAATTGTCCGCTGATGGATAGAAAGTTCTGTACATGTCAATGAGGTCTGTTCGCTTAATTGTGGTGATAAGGTCTTGTGTGTCTTTACTGAGCTTTTTTTTACATGATCTGTCAAATATTGAGAGTTGAGTGCTGAAGTCTCGCACCATTATTCTAGAGTGATCTATCTCATTTGTGAGTGCAGTGTTTCTTTGATGTATTTAGGTGTTCTAATATTAGGTACAGAATTATTTAGTATTGTTAAGTCCTGCTTGTGTATTGAACCTTTCATCAATAGTGTCCTTCCTTGTCACAATGGTGGATTTTACATTGAAATTGATTTTATCTGAGATTAGTATTGCAACACCTATTATTTTTTTGTGTGTTTTTAGCTTGATATATATTCTTTCATCCTTTAATTTTCAGTTTGTTCCTATCTTTAAGTCTAAGGTGAGTTTCTTGTAGGCAACATATTTTTGATCCAGGATGTCACTCAATGTCTCTTTACTGGAGCATTCAGTCCATTCACATTCAATGCAATTACTGATAGGGATGTGTTGAGTGCTGTCATTGTGATGTGTTTATTTTGTGTTAATGTTTTCTTTGTTCTTATTAATCTGTTCTGGTACATTCTCTGTGAGTGGATTTTTCACCTTTTTCAGGGTTAGTTTTGTGGTTGTTGAGACTCATGTATTACATCTCTTGATTTGATATATTGCCCTTTATTATGCTTTATGGCTGCCTCTATAATCCCCCTTAATAAACTATGTATAATCCAAGCCCATGCAACCAATATTAATTACTACCAGTTTTATTAATTTCCCCTCCATCTGGAAGGAGTATAATGACTGTAATACATCCCTCTTTTTAATAAGATGATATCACATTTTTTGTGATATGGTCACTGGATCTTTTCTTTCACTATTATAGCTTTGATTAAGTTTGGAGCCTTCTCCAGTGGAGTAGATTTCTGGATGATACATTGCATATTTGCTTCTGAAATACACAGTTAGTGGTTTTGTTCTTCTAGGCCAAAGCCAAAAGATTCTTTCAGTATTTCTTGTAGCTTTGGTTTGGTTTTTACAAAGTCTTGGAGTTTCTGTTGATTTGTCAATGTCTTAATTTCATTTTCATATACAAAAGTAATTTTCTGGATCTATAATTGTTGGTTGGAAGTTCTTCTCCTTCAAGCCTTTGAATATGTCATGCCACTGTCTCCATGTCAGCATTGTTTCTGCTGAGAAATCTTATGAAAGCATACAGGGTTTCCCTCTGAATGTTGGCTTTGTTTTGAGTCTGGCTGCCTTTAAGAGTTTCTGCTTATGTCTAATTTTGTTAAGCTTGATTATAATATGTCTTGGAGTATTTCTTTTGAGATCTATATTGAATGGTGTTCGATATGCATCTTGGATATCTAGATTCTCTTTTTTCATAATTTCAGGGAAGTTTTCTGTCAGCAGCTCAGCAACAATCCTTTCTGTGTTCTCAGGAGTCTCATCCTATTCAGGAACTCCAATTAATAGTAGTTTGTTCCTCTTCATAGAGTCCCACATGCTTTTTAATGCTTCTTCGTTTTTTTTGGTTTTTTTGCTTTTTTTTTCTGATTTCTCCTCCTGGATGCTGGAGTCAGTAGCTCTGTCTTTCAAGTCAGAAAGTCTATTTTCCATTTGTTCCATTCTGTTTTCTTGGCTTTGAATTGAGGTTTCTATGTCTTTGATTTTGTTCTTGCTCTGTTGGATTTTGGAGTGCTGGTGTTCCATCAGATTAAACAGTTCGCTTAATTTTTCATTTTGCTCTGTGGCATTTTGTATACAGTCTAGGAGTGCTCTTTATATAATCCTTTTGTATTTACCTTCCAATAGTTTGAGAAAAACTTCTTTGTCTGGGAAGTTCTGAGGTGCTTTCTTTGGGGGGTTTTCTGAAGCCATGGGTGATTTCTTGGTTTTACTTTTGTCCAGAGTTTGTTGCTTTTGGGTCAGCATGTGAGCCAAGAAAGCCTGGGGGAGATGCTGTGACGATAGACCACAGTTTTTTCTCTAGGCCATCTTAAAATGAGAGGCAAAAGGTATCTGACAACTTCCAAAGTACAGTCAAGTTTTCAGGTGTACAGGTCACTCTTCCCAGTTAGCAAAGTAAGCAACTCTATATCCAAACCCATATGTTATAAACTAGTTCAAAATACAGAAAGGCTATTGTCCTGCTGGCCTCTGCTGTCGGGTCTCAGCCTTAGGTGACACTGTGCAGAATACTGCTTTTCTGCCAGAAAAGCACTCTCCACTCGGTGGGTTCTGCCTCCCAGACTAGGAATTAGGTCCAGCTGAGGCCTCCAACTCCTAGTGGAAGAAGATGGCGTGTTGCATGGCTGCCTGCCTGTCTGGGTCCAGGCTACTCAATGGCAGAGGTAGAAAGAGAGGCCAAAAGTTCAAGGTGCACAGAGTCCAAAACCAGGCTCTCAAAATATGGCAATTTTTCCTGCTGTTCCCACCAACAGTTTCTCTGAGATCAGCTGCTAGTCAAGTCCCACCTTAGCCTGCTGGGTGAGACAGAGATAAAAAGTTAAAATGGCAAATTACCTTTGGTCCGTGAAAGCTAGCATTCACCAAGACTGGGGATCAGGAAAAGAGAGGACGTTTTCCATTCAGCGGCATGAAGTCCAAATTAACAGCTCTATACCGTGTCCTAGGGCTCACTAGGTATCCAGAAGGCTCTGTTTAATTATCAATTCATCTCTTGGTTTCCAGAGGGATTTAGGGAGGCTTGTGTTTAGTCTGCTATCTTGACTCTACCCACCCAGAACTGAATTTTAAGTCTTAGTTATGAATTAAAAGAAGAATAATAAGCATCTAGAGAATAGAAAATTAAACAAGATAGTTTCTACCAAAATACAGCTTCTAGAAGACACTAAAGACATTTCAAACCAAAAAATAACAACACTGCACTTAAGTTTAACATTCAAAAGCCAGGAATAAAAGGGGGGGGGGAGAAGGTGGCAATTGTTCAGTGACTTACTATTTGAAGCTGAAGACATAGCTGAAATTATATAGTAAAAATACACAAGCTAAGAATCATAAAGAAAATGTTAACTAATTTGGAGGAGAAATTTAGGACTTTCTTAGTTAAAATAGCCCTCTTTCTCTCTGGTGGTGAACATCTTTAAAAAAGTAAGGTTGCCAGCAAAAAAGAATAAATAATAAGAAGACCCTCATAGTCTGCTGTCACAATAAGTTGAAATAATATATCTAAAGCAATTTTTGAGATGTGCCCCAAAGTATGAATTTAATAAGTCATATTTAATAATAGTAAAATTGTTGATTCATAAAGATTACATTTTACAAAAACAGAAAAATCATTTACAGAGTCAGAAATGCTTATAATGAAATTACACAAATTAAAATCTCTTCTGAATTTTACGGTTTAAGGTGTCAGATTTTAATTTTAACAAAACATTTCAACAGAGCCAAAAGAAATTTTATTTGGAAAATTTTAAAAATACTTTTCAACATTTGCTTCTAAAATTCTAAGCTGTTGTGACTTTTTCAACAAAGAATTTAGAAATCAGTCTATTCCAAACCATTCCTAAATTAACCATCAGCCAGGGATTAAACAGTTAAACTGTCCTATTGTAATATACTTCTGATTATCAATTGTCAAATCTTGTTATTTAGAAAATGTAAACATCCACTCTGAGATAGATGACAACTACGGGGTGATTAAAATATATTTGAGTTTTAGAAAGACAATTCTTTCTTAGAGGATAACATAACATGCATATGCTCATACATAAAAATGGAGAGCAAAGCTTGTGATCTACTTAAGAGGAAAAAACAAACAAAACCCCACAACTGCACTCACATAGATTCTAATTCCTGAGGACCCACATGTGTCACAGTAGAAATGTGCTCCAAAGAGTTTTCAGTGGCATTCCATATTCATCTTTCAGCTTTTGCATACATATGAGAAGACTAAAAACACTATGGTTTGGATCAGGTGAACCTTGGTCTTCAAGGTGACATTTTTTCTTTTAACACTTTAAAGAGATCATTTGCAGAAAATTTGCCTAATGCAAAGGATCATTTCATTTCCTTACTGTTACTTCCATGAGTGCTGATTGTAGATCCAAGTAAAACTAAATCCTTAACATCAATTGTTTCTCTGTTTATTATGGTGTTGCTTACTGGTCCAGCGGTGAGATCTTTATTTTCTTTATATTGACACATAATCCATACTGAAGGTTGTCATCTTGAACTTGATCAGGAAGTGCTTGAAATCCTTTTCAATTTCAGTAAGTAATGCTGCAGCCACTGCATAACAAGTTATTAATGAGTATTCCTCCAATGCTCATGCCAGGTTCTTCTTCATGTAGTCCAGCTTCCAGGATTATTTGCTCAGCATACAGACTGAATAAATATAGTGAAAGGATGCAACCTTGAATCACACTTCTCCTGAATTTAAATCACACAGTCCTTGTTCTGTTCAAACAAACACCTCTTGATCTATATACAGTACCCTTATGAGCACAAATAAGTGTTCTAGTATTCTCAGTTCTTTGAATTATTATTCATAATTTGTTGTGACCCACCAAGTTAAATGCCTTTGCATAGTCAAAAACACAGGTAAACATCTTTTTGGTATTGTCTGCTTTCAGCTAGGATCCATATGACATCACCAAAGATCTCTTTCATCACACAACATCTTCTGAACCCAGCTTAAATGTGTGGAAGTTTCCCATCAATGTGCTGTTGCATGCACATGTCAGGCATTGCTGGAGATATTTAGTTTATTCATGTTATTTCTGTAAAACCCAAGAGCTTTACTGCTATTACCTGTTTTCCTTTGAAACACATGAGTCTCAGTGAAAAAAAAAAAAAAGTGATATCCCTAAGATCACAGATCTAAGAAGGTAATGTAGTCAATACAAGACTAGGCTCCTCCTGGCACTGTGTTCAATGTGGTAGTTGTCTTTGCAGCTCTACTTGTCATATTCCTCTTATCTCTGAGAATAATGGATACTTACCTGAGAACATAAATCATCATTTTTACTTTTGTATATCTTATAGCAATGAAGGAGGATGTAACGAATAAAAGACATGTTAAATAGGCATGTTGAATATGGTAATACAAAAACTGCAATGTGAACATTCATGGACATAATCACTATAAGAGGCAAGACAATGACATGCAAATGAAACAAAATTTGAATCCAAGTTAACATTACATCTCCCAAGAGCTAACCTCACCAAGACATGGGTTTAACTTTTTTATGGTTATACCTTGTCTAGATAGGAGCAGCAAATGTATTACAGGATGGTTAACATTTATAAAATTAACTGGATTTACATAATTCCAGAAAGCTCACTTTGACCACACATGAACAAATGAAAAGAAGTTGTACTGCTTAAATTAGTATTAAGCTATTGTTTTTCTCTTCCAAATAACAACAAAAAGTCTCTTTTCTATTTCTCAAATAAAGAAAGAAAATCTGGAATCCTTTCCTCTTTGTTTCTATAATGTAAAAGCTACCAGCAGCCAGATTACAACAACTTTGGTTGTGTGATTAGAAACCTTGGAGTCAATTCTAACTCATAGAAACCAATTGCAAAACAGAATAAAATACTGCCCAGTCCTGTGTCATCTTCACAATTTCTGTTATGCTTGAGCATATCGTTGCAGTCACTGTATCAATCAAGGATTTGAGGGTTTTCCTTTCTTTCACTGACCCTCTGTTTTACTACATTTGAGGTCTTTCTCCAGAGACTGGTCCCTTCTGATGATGTGTCCAATATACTTGAGATGAAATCTCACCGTTCTCACTTTGAAGGAATATTCTGCTTGAATTTCTTCCAAAATGAATTTTGTCCATGCTTCTGGCAGTCATGGCATATTCAATATTCTTTGACAGCACCATAATTTAAGCCAGCCAAGTGCCGTTAAGTCGGATCTGATTCATGGCGATGATAATTCAAAGGCATTGGTTTTTCTCTGGTTGTCTTTATTCACTGCACAGTTTTCACATGCATTTGAGGCAATTGAAAATGCCTTGGCTTTAATCAGGTGTACGTTAGTCCTCAAAGTGAGATCTTCACTCTTTAACGTTTTATAGAGTTCTTTTGCAACAAACTTGTCAAATGTAATATGTCATCTGATTTCTTGACTACTGTTTTCACGGGTGTTGGTTATAGATAAAAGCAAAATGAAATCCTTGACAGGGTCAATATTTTATTTATTTTTCATGATGTTGCTTATTGATCTAGTTGTGAGAAATTTTGTCTTCCTTAAGATGTTGAGGTGGGGAACTAGTGGCACACTGATTAGAGTTTGACTACTAACCAAAATGTTGGCAGCTCAAATCCATCAGCTTCTTCTTGGAAGCAATTTTAAGAGTTAGTTCTACTCTTCCCATAAAGTTGCTATGAGTCTGAATCAATGAGACAGTAATAGGTTTTAATTGGATGTTGAAGTATAATCCATACTGGAGGTTTTAGTGTTGAATCTTCATCAGTAAGTGCTTCAAGTCATCTTTGTTTTCAGCAGTCAAGTTTGTTCATGTCACAGTTTGTCTTCCTTCAATTTTGATTCTACGTTCTTTTTAACATACTTCAGCATCTCAGAGCATTTGCTCAGGATACAGATTGAAAAATAATGTGAAAGGATACAATGTTGATGCAAAACTTTCCTGATTTTAAATCACACAACATCCTGTTGTTCTGCTGGAATAACTGTCTCTTTGTTTATGTAAAGGATCCTCCTCATGAGCACAGTTAAATGTTCTGGAATTGCCATCCCTCTTAAAGTCATCCGTGACTTATGATCCACACGGTCAAATACCTTTGCATAGTCAGTAAAGCACAGGTAAACATCTTTCTGGTGTTTTCTGGTTTCAGCCAATATCCATCTGACATCAGCTGTCATGGATTGAATTGTTTCCCCCCAAAATATGTGTAGCAATGTGCCTGGGCCATGATTCCCAGTATCTTGTGACTGTCCTCCATTTTGTGATTTTCCTAAACTGTATATTAAAGGATTAGGGTGGGACTATAAATCTCTTCATAGGATTACCTTCCTGTTCCACTGTAAAGGGAGTTTCCCTGGGGTATGGCTTGCCCCACCCTTAATCCTTTCATCCTACAAGAGATGAAAGGACAGAGAAGTATTCACAGAATTGGGAACCTCGTACCATCAAGCAAGCAGCACCAGGAGAAGAGCGCATCCTTCAGACCTTAGGTTACTGCGCCGAGATGCTCCTTGGACAAAGACTGATGCATTACTGGACTTTCCTCCAGAGCCGACAAGGGGAAAGCCTTCCCCTGTAGCGGACACCCTGAATATGGACTCGTAGCCTACTGGACTGTGTAACTTTGTTAAAGCCATCCACTCTGTGGTATTTCTGTTAGAGCAGCCCTAGCTGACTAAAACATCAGCAAAGAGATACCTTGTTCAACGTCCTCTTCTGAATCTGGCTTGAATTTCTGGCAGTTCCCTGTCATTATACTGCTGCAACTGTTTTTTAGTTATTTTTCAGTAAAATTTTATTTTCATATGATATTAATGATACTGTTGAATAATTTCTGTGTTCTTTTAGCTCATCTTATTTGAAATAGGCATAAATATGGATCTTTTCCAGCCAGTTGGCCAGGAAGCTGTCTTCAAAATTTCTTGTAGGTGACAGAACACTTCCAACATAAATTTGTTGAAACATTTCAACCGGTATTCTGTCAGTTTCTGGAGCCTTGTTTTCATCCAGTACTTTCAGAGCAGTTTAGACTTCTTTTAATACCATCTTGATCATATGCCGTGTCCTGAAATGGCTGAACATCGACCAGTTCTGTTTGGTACAGTGACTGTTTCTTCAATCTTCTTTTAATGCTTACTTCATTGTTCAATATTTCCTGTGTAAAATCCCTCAACACTGCAATTCCAGGCTTCAATTTTTAGTTCAGTCTTTTCAGCTTGAGAAACGTGGAGTCTTTCCGTCACTTTTGTTTTTCTATCTTCAGGTCTTTTGCATATGTTATTATAGTAGTTTACTTTTCATCTTGAGCCACCTTTAACTTCATCAATTCTTTCTTTTGCTTTGATAGTATTTAAAAACATATGTATATGTTTTGAACATATATATGTATCACACGCAGGCTGGACATGAAAGAGGCCGTGAGAGCAATGTAAAGAACAGGGTTTCTGAAGTCAGATCTGTGTTTGCTTACTGGGCTTTTTGTATGTTTTGGCTGGGAACAGGACATCTAATCTTTGTGATTTTCAGCTACATTACTTGTGAAAAATAAAAAAGGGGGTGCTAATAATGGCCTGCTTTCATGCACAGATCAAATTTGAGACACATGATACTTTGAATAACTGTTCAGCAAATACATTTCCTTCCTGCTTCCTCTGGGTGCAGAGGGCATCACAAGCCCCTACTGGAGCTGGAACTGTCCAGGTAACAGCTTTGACACATCAACTGGTAGCTAGGTGACAAAATGAGAAATCCTAACTGTGCTGTGTGCCTTGGATTGCTTCATTCTCCAGTTCATCCACTATGAGAATACGGACCAATAACTACTGCCTCTTCAGTCGGTGTCCCAGGATGACAGGTATGAAATGCACCTGAACTCTACTTACAGCCAAGGCAAGCTTCAAGTCTGCATAGATCCACTCACTACAGCTCATCTGCAGAGTCATTAACGTGAACATAGGTGCTTTTCTGTAAGCCATGGGGTTCAGATACAGCATTGTTCAAGAGATAGCTGGATAACAGAACCTCAATGGGAAAAAACTAATTGGATACAAGCAGTGGCTCTCCAGACATATGGAGATGTCAAAAAATGACACAAGTTATCTTTAAAAAGACTGTATTTCTCTTACGTAAGGTGTCCCAGCAAAACAGACCAGATGTCAATCAAACGGAGATACAACCCACGGAGTTCTACACTGACAGGAGAGACTCTGCTAACCACAAAGTCTATCACTTCATGTGTGTGTATATTTAAACACCACAAGGAACTTAGCAAACTTCAACATTATTTGAACATTATAAATCAAAAGATTAAAGATGAATGAATTAATGGTATCTTAAGTAATGTAATAAATCATAATATTGGAGATATATTCAGGGAGTTTACTTTATTACATGAACAAACTGCAGGGTGTTTAATGCTTTTATGAGGAACTTTATAACAAATACAGTACCTAACACTAATACTCATATTAAATAAGAATACATTTACAAAATTCACACAAAACATCCTTTCTCCAAATATTTCTTCTTAACACAGGGTCTACTTACTTACAGAATGATAGTGTCTTAGTCATACTGAGCTGCTATAACAGAAATGCCACAAGTGAATGGCTTTGACACAGAGAAGTCTATTCTCTCAGAGTCCAGTAGGCTAGAAGCCCGAATTCAGGCCACCAGTTGCAGAATGTCTTCTGTCTGTCAACTCTGGGGGAACGTACTTGTCATCAGTCTTCCCTTCCTCTTGAAAGCATCTCAGTGCAGGAAACTCTTGTACAAAGAACAGGCTCTGTTCCTGGTACTGCTTTCTTGGTTGCATGAGTCCCCCCTGTCTCTCTGCTCATTTCTTTCTTTTATATTCCAAGAGACTGCCTTAAGACACAACGCAATCTTACAGATTAAGTCCTGCCTCACCAACACAACTGCCTTCCATCCTCCTTCACTAATATCATAGAAGTATGATTTTTAATGTGTATGAAAATCACACATGAGCAGGAATCACGATCCAGTCAAACTAATATACACATTTTTAAGGGGAACATAACAGATTGGTATAGTAATAAATTCCATTAATCCATACAAGAAAGTTCTGTATTCACAAACCACAAAAAGCTTTACAATAGCAAATCTGTTACAGTGTTAAACTGTCTTAGGGATTGTTCTTTCCCAGTGAAACAATGTGAAAAGTATTTCAGAATTGTGACTCTACAGAGATTTGGCTTAAGGATGATAGCAGGAAAGTATTTGATGCACAAAATAAAAATGCAGTACTATTGCAATAAATTGGAAGGGGATGTTTAGAAACCTAATTTTATATTTGCTACACAATAAACACCAAAATAATGATCCGTAAAATAAAGTTTTATAAAATTTCCTAATTCTGCTTTTATACTTAACTGTCTTACTGATTTTGAAATTGAATTTCTCTGATTTAATTTTCAAAACACTTCTAAACATAATAAATTTACTGATCAAATTAATATAACAGAATAAGCTTTAAGTTTAAGCAGTTATTCCAAAATATTGTCACTAACCTAAAGTGAAAATAGAAATCAAATTCAGATGCATTTTATAAAGAAATGCAAAAGTACGCTCGTCTAACAGAGACTCATTTTAAAAGAATAGGAAATGCAGTGTTAATGGGAGGAAAACTACTGACAGCCTGAGTCAGTCCCCAGGCTCTGACACCTACGCCTGTCCTGTGCACTGTGTATTCTTGCTCGTTTCCATTTCAAGTCTGTGTCGTGCTTCACCCACAGCCACCATGAACAATGTAATTATAAACCCGTAGTAATATATTGGAAAAATGTGTAAAAGAGGCTTTGATTCACTGAATTTTCAAGACAAGTAATTAGAAGTTTCACACATAAAGAAAAAATATTTTGTTTATCTAAGCCAGCCAGCCAAGTGCCGTCGAGCCGGATCTGACTCAGGGCGATCCCCGGGGCCAGAGTAGAACTGCCCTCTAGAGTATTCAAGGAGCGCCTGGTGGATTTGAACTGTCGACCTTGTGGTTAGCCATGGTAGCACTTAACCCACTACACGACCAGGGTTTCCCTTGTTTATTTAAATCAATTACATATATTTTTGAAGACATTAAGTGAGTTGACACAATTTTCAGTCAACTCTGTTTGTTGTTGTTGTTGTTAGTTGGCTTTGAGTTAGCACCCAACTCATGCACAATGAAACAAAACCTTTTCCAGTTCTAGGCATCCTTACGACTGGACAGGACTGGTAGGATTCAGAGGATTTTCACTGGCTGATTTCAGAAGCAGAACAGCAGGCTTTTCTTCTTTCTTTGTCTCAATTCCTGTTCTGCATCATAGTCACACGCAAGTTTCTACAGACAGACAGTTAGTGACTGCACATGAAGTGCATTGTTCAGTAATTGAATTTGGGTTTCCCATATAGAAGGTGAGATTTGTGTCACTGAAACAACAATGTTCTTTCCAACTCTGTTTATGCTCCTGGAATTATAGTCGTTAGTTCTCAGAGATCCATGGGTCACAAATTACACCTTGACAATTCTTACATTTTGAAAATTCAACAACTGCAAACTAAATATAGTGATCCATTTCCCATTAGGATTATTTCCAGTGTTTGTAAACTTTATTTTTATTTATTTGTTTGATTTTCAACTCAGTTCCATTTGGTTAACTTTCATTTTATTAATTAGTTCTCTTAAACTGTAAAAGTCCACCGCTACCCATGAGAGTTTAAAGATCAGAGATATTGTAGCATGTCATTTAAGAGCAACAGAACAGGCATAGTCATACCTCACAGTCAGCAGGGAAAATAAATTTAGAAATCAGATTAGATATATAAATGACCATAAGTGTAGTATATTTGGTGAATTGTAGTGTTTGGTTTTGTGGTTGCCAAGATGCTGGTAATACCAGCTGACATCCACCAAGTCAAAGGTGCAGGTTGAAAACTCAGGACTACAGCAGATGCTCAAGATAGAGGCCATGGCTGACAAATACATCCATCTGGATGCTACATGCATTGGTTCCGTTTTTCAGCATCTGTTTTAGGCAGGGTTAGAAAGGTAGAGACCAGGGTGCATTGAACTAGAACTATCACTTCCTTTCTTTCTATGGCTTTCTCTTGTTTTAGCTCTCCTTCCACACAGAAATTTACTTTATCTAGCAACCTAGCATTTCTGTCCTGTAAAATTCGTCCCAGGAATCTCTACACCTGTTGTAAGTGTGTGCTTGAAACCAAAATGACTTATGGCTTTGAGGACCCTCAATGAGGTAAATACTGTAAGAGTCACTTAAATATGCTTCAAAATTTTCATTTCACTTGGCCGTTCTCTTTTTCTCCTAAGAAGCTGACGTCTGAACAATCCAAATCTCTGTTTATCTATCTGTCTGATTCTCCTTCTCTCTTTCAAACACACACACACACACACACACACACACACACACACACACACACACACACACACACACACACACACACACGGAATACCAGAGTGAAACATATGTATGTTTTACCAAGGCTGGACAAAAATCTGGAGTCCATATGCTTAAAAGCTCCTGAAACTGCTAGCCAATTTTATCAAATAGTGACCTAGACAGCAACCTTATTTATTTTTCTTAACCTTTATGGCAGAAGACCGCTTAGACTTTCTAGTGCTAAATGAGTATTGGCATTGAATTTCTCATGTTTTCTTACAGAGAGAAAGCCTGGTTGCATAGTGGTTAAGTACTATGACTGTTAACCAGAAGGCCAGCAGTTCAAACCTGCCATGTGTTCCTTGGAAACTGTATGGGGCAGTTCTACTCTGTCTGTAGGGTCACAATGAGCTGAAATTTATTTGACTGCAGAGAGTTTTTCTTACTCACCAAATAAGAGGTTTGCTTCCACATAATGATCTCAGAGATTTACATTTCACCTTGTCTTGCATATTTGTTTTCTGTCATTAACTTACTGAATCAAAACAAAAAGTAATATTGGAAATAAAGTCTTACATATTATTTATTTCATATTCACAAATTTTATCATTCCCAAATCATCACTAAGCTAAGCAGAGACCATGTAATAGATGATGGCGTCCTTTTCAGACCTTGGAATACTGAGTTTAGAAGATTGTCAGTAAGTTTACAATACTCCATCAAGTGAGACGGAGTACAAGTGAGTGGACACAAAGTCCCTGATTTCAAAACTTACTACAAAGTTACAATAATCAAAGCAGTGTGGTACTGGCAAAGGATAAACATACAGATTAATGGAACAAAACAGAGTACAAATAAACCCATATATCTATGGTGAATTAGCTTTCAATAAGGGTACCCAAGTCAATGTGGAAAAAAATAGTCTCTTCAATTAGAGCCACTTAGACAAGCTCGTATGTACATGTAAAATAATGAAGTGGGCTCCCTAGCTCATATCATATATAAAAATTAAGTCAGTGGGTCAGAATATAAGAGCAAAAGTTGTAACACTGTTTGACAAATCTTTCTGAATTTGATTCAGAAATGAATCCCTAGCTATGACATCAAAAACAAGAGTAATAAAAGGAAAAAGAAGATAAATTCAGTTTTATCTATCAAATATATAAAAACATATTTGCACATATACAGACATATACATATGAAACAAAAGTCATTATCAAGAAAATCTACAGAATGGGATAAAACATTCATAAATGATGAATCTGATAAAGACCTAATTTACAGAATAGGTAACAAACAAAGCTCAATAATAAAAGCACAGCCAACATTAAGAAATGAGTTAGGGACTTGAATAGACATTTATCCAAAGAAGATATGCAAATAGACCATACATACATAAAAAGATGCCTAGTATTCACTAATCATTGAGTAAATGCAAACCAAAACGACACTGCTATTCTTACCTGCATCTACAGTGAACACTTAATTATACTTGAGATTTTGGAAGACTTATGGCTGTATCTTCTCTAACTTCTTAATATCCTGGATTGCTCATTTATCTGGAACTCTAGTTCCAAAGAGAGATACTCACTGGAACTTATTTATTTTTCTTGTACTATTCTTAAATATCATTAAAATTAAAACCCAACTTATGGTTATAGCTCACCTCAGTCATGAACTAAATTTGAAACTATAAACATTGTTGAAAATTTCTGAGTGTTAACTTCTTAACTAAATAGCAATATGCAGATGACCCAACTTTGCTTGCTGTAGGTGAGATGGACTTGAAGAGCTTACTGATGAAGATTAAAGACTACTACCTTCAGTACGGATTGCTTTAAAATTCAACATAAAGGAAAACAAATATTCTCACGACAAGGCTAATAAGCAACATCCAGATAAATGAGTAAGAGATTGAAGTTGTCAAGAACTTCATTATGATTGGATCTACAATCAATGCCTTCTGGAAGCAGCAGTCAAGAAATCAAAAGACCTTACAGTGGAAAAATCTACTGCAAAAGACCCCTTTGAAGTTTTAAAAAGCAAAGGCATCACTTTGAGGACTAAAGTGCACCTGTCCTAAGCCATGGTGTTTCCAATTGCCTTGTATGTATTTGAAAGAAAGACTGAAGAAGAACTGATGTATTAGAATTATGATGTTTGTGAATAATACTGAATACACTCAGGACTATCATAAAAAACAAATCTGTCTTGGAAAAAATACAGCCAGAATGCTCCTTAGAAGTGAGGATGGCAAGACTTCAGCTCATTTACTTTGGACAAGTTGCAAGGATGGATCAGTTCCTGGAGAAGGACATCATGCTTGGTAAAAAACAGGGTCAGGTAAAAAGAGGAAGACTGTCAACAGAGGATTGCTATGAATAAGCATGGAATCAATGGCACCTGATAACAAAAAAATCTTCCTACCTTCATAATGTGTGAATAAGAACTCCATGGTTCTATGATATCTTTGGCCTCATGATATTCAAATGTTCTTGATGTTGATGACCAAGTTTAGACTATAAAACAAATTGATACTGTATCATTTTGCAGGCTGAAGTAGATTACAAACACCCGTAGGAAATGGTGAGTTTACGAGCAGTGTCTGCCTGTACTTACCACTATTCTGGTCACTTAATATTGGCTTTTAGAATCTTAGCAAAGAAAATGTTGAACACAAGTTATTCCTAACAAAAAATCTTTCTACAAAGTACATTTATCTTTAACATGGAAAGACTGAAGTATTAAATTTGCTTAAAATACTGTATCCTCAAGTTTCAACACATGAATCTTATTAATTCTGCAGACATTTAAGAGTTTCAACTTTTCTCATACTGTTGGTTGTCAACCAAAAATCTAACACACAACCATAAAGACAATTATGACTCATAGCAAACCTGCAAAACAGAGTAGAACTGCCCCATATAGTTTCCAAGGCTTTAAAAAAAACACCACATTGTTCTTCAAAGTGGCTGTTGGGTTTAACTGCCAATCTTTAGGTTAGCAGCTGAGTTCTCAACTACTGCACCACCCTGACTCCTATTATACTACTGAAAATGTACTGATTTAACAGAACTAGTTGATATGCTACCTGTATTCATTTGGGCTTGAGAAATATTCAACAAATTACAAAAATTGTATGTATTACAAGGACACACATACTGCTTTAATATGTGAGTTACACATATTTTACTTGCAATTAAGTGAAAGCATACAATCTAAATCAGTTTTGCATACCCACCTATCTGCAGCTCCCTCTGCTCTCCCCACTTGGTGACAGACAGCACACTCCTCCTTTTCATTATATATTTCTAGAATCATCTTAACAAGCATCTGTTCCCTGCCCCACTCTCCTCTCTCCCATCTAGAAAGAAACTGGCCTCCTATAAATGTATACAACCATAAAGCACATATACCATATGGTCACACTGTGTCCCAAGTCCAGTCCATTCTTATGAAGAGTTGACTTATTTCTGACTTTCTGTCAGGGACAGCATTAGGTCTAGAGGCCAGGACCCAGGGGAACCTCCATGCTGTCAGACCATCAATTCAGGACATATTGCCTCAGGGACTCTATATTGTGTCTCTGGTCATGGCTGTCTTTGGTGGTGGCACCATGTGATTTTTCTGGTCTCATGTTGATACAGTCTCCCATTCATATGAGTCCTTCTGTCTCCTGGACTCTTTTTTCCTTGTATCTTTGTTGTTACTGGTGATCATTCATTCTGGATGAGTTGAGATCATTTGGTGTAACTCAGATGGCAGCTTGCCAGCTTTTAAGACTCAAATGTCACCCACCAATATGAGGTGCAGAAGACTCTCTTAGCAATAGACTAGTTATGCCAGCCGGCCTCGAAGTTCCCTGAAATCCCCTATCCCTGCTACTCCATCCTTTGAAATATTAAATTGAGTTTAGAAAACCTTTCAGTCTGTGAAGTCCAATTAAGTTGATCTACTCTATACTGTGTTCTATCACTGCTTCCACCCAACCAACTTTTTATTGACTGTCTAGTCTATGCTCAATCCTCTCCCTGCCTCCCTGCCATTAAATGTAGCCATCAGTCTTTTTTTTTTTTCTGTAAGTCTATTTTTAAATCCTTATAGCAGGGGTCTCATAAAATATTTGAACTTTTGCCACTGACTGATTTAACTCAGCATAATGTCTTCCAGTTTAAACCAGGTTACGAGATGCTTCCTGAAATCATCATCATTCTTTATCATTGCATAGTGTTCCACTGAGTATATGTTCCAAGTTATTTATCCATTCATCTGTTGATGGGCATGTAGGTAGCTTGCATTGTTTTGCTGTTGTGGACAGTGCTGCAATAAACATCCTTGTGCATGTATTAGTTCACGTGACCATCTTTATTTCTGTAGGATATATTCTGAGCAGTGGGATTACTGGATTGAATATTTCTATTTCTAGCTTTTTGAGGAAGTGCCAAACTGCTTTCCAAAGAAGTTGTACAATTTTTGCAATCCCACAAGTAGTGTAGGAGAGTTCCAATCTCTCTGCCACCTCTCCGGCATTTGTTGTTTTGTGCTTTTTTTTAGGATTGCTGCCAACATTATTGGAGTAAGATTGTATCTCATTGTAGTTTTGATTTGGATTTCTTTAATAGCTAATGATCACAGGCACTTCTTCATGTGTCTTTTGGCTGCCTGGATATCCTCTTTAGAGAAGTGTTTGTCCATCTCCTTTGCCAAATGCTTAATTGGGTTATTTACCCTTTTCTTGTTGATATTTTGCAGTATCCTGTAGATTATGGAGATAAGATATCATTGGGCAATACAGTCATCAAATATTGTTTTCCCATTCTGTAGGCAGTCTTTTAACTCTCTTGATAAAGTTTTTGGATGAGCAAAAGTGTTTGATTTTTAGCAGTTCCCACTTATCTATTTTCTTTTCTGTTGTTCACGCTTTATCACATTTTGACGTCTGCCTAAGCTGTGTCTTAGAACTTTCATTGTTGACCCTATTTTTTCTTGCACGATCTTTATCATTTTAGATTTGAGATTTACATCTTTGTTACATTTTGAGTTAGTTTTTGGGTAAGGTGTGAGATATGGGTCTAGTTTCTGTTTTTTTGCAGATGGTTATCCAATTTTACCAACACCATTTGCCAAAAGAGACTGTGTTTATCCCAGTTTATGACCTTTGGGTCTTTGTCAAATATCAACTGTTCATAACATGGTGGCGATATTTCTAGGGTCTCAATAATGTTCCATTGGACTATATGTCTCTTTTTGTACCAGTTTCAGGCTGTTTTGACTACTGTGGCAGTGTAATAGGTTCTAAGGTTGAGTAGTGTGAGGCCTCTAACTGCATCCCTGCTCTTCAGTAGTGCCTTAATACCTGGGGTTTCTTCCCATTCCAAATAAAGTTGGTGATTTTTATTCTCCATCTCATTAAAAAAATGTCACTGGAATTTGTATTGGGCTTGCATTGTATATGTAGATCACTTTTGGTAAAATAGACATTTCCACAATGTTAAGTCTTCCTATACATAAATAGGATTGGTTTATCCTCTCTGTTTGCAGTAACTTCTTGTAATTCTGCATATGTCTCTTGTTTCTCTGGCTAAATTTATTCCTAGCTATTTTATCTTCTTGCGGGCTATAGTAAATGACACTGATTTGGTCATTTCCTATTTCATGTTCTCTTTGTTGGAGAAAAGGAATCCTACTAATTTACTTATGCTTATCTTACATCCTGACACTTTATAGAACTCTTCAGTTAGATCCAATAGTTTGCCTATGGATCCTTTAAGATTCTCTGTGTATATGATCATATCATCTGCAAATAGGGAGGTATTTGCTTTATTTTTTGTTGATGCATCTGCCTTTTATTTCATCGTCTTGTCTACTTGCTCTGGCTAGAACTTTTAGAAAAATGTTGAATAGAAGTGCTGACAGTGGGCATCCTTGTCTAGCACCCAGTCTCAAAGGGAATTCTTTCAGTCTCTCTTCATTCAGGATGGTGTAGGCAATTAGCTTTGAGTAAATGCCCCTTATCACATTGAGGAATTTCCCCTCAATTCCTATTTTTCTGAAAGTTTTTAATATGAATGGGTGTTGAACTTTGTCAAATGCCTTTTCTGCATCAATTGACAAAATCAGGTGATTCTTATCCTGTGAGTTATTTATGTGTTTGATCACATTAATTGTTTTTCTGATGCTGAACCAGTCTTGCATCCCTGGTATGAATCAAACTTGGTCATGATGAATTATTTTTTTGATATGTTGTTGAATTCTTTTGGCTAGGATTTTCTTGAGGATTTTTGCATCTAGGTCTATGAGTGATCTTGGTCTGTAATTTTCCTTTTCTGTGGGATCATTTCCTGGCTTTGGTATCAGGGTTATGCTGGATTCATAGAATGAATTTGGGAGTATATCATCTTTTTCTGTTCTGTGAAATAGCCTCTAGTATTGAAACTAGCTCCCCTCTAAAACCTTCATAAAATTCTCTATTGAAGCCTTCTGGGCCAAGACTTTTTTAGTTGGTAGCTTTTTATTACATTTTCAGTTTCTTCTTTGTGATGGGTTTAATAAGTTTTTCTACTTCTTCCGTGAAAATTTTGGTAAGTGATGTGTATCTAGAACTTGTCCATTTCCTCCAGGTTTTCAAGTCTGTTAGAGTACAATGTTTCATAGTATTCTGCTGTGAACTTTAAATTTTGGTTGGGTCTGTTACAACATCTCCCACTTCATTTCTTATTAGGATTGTTTCCTCTCTTGTTTTTCTTCTATTAGTTTAGCTAATGGTCTATTAATTTTGTTGATTTTTTTTTCCAAAGAAACAGCTTTTGGTTTTGTTAGTTCTTTCAATCGTTTTCTATTCTCTAGTTCCATTAGTTCTGCTCTAATCTTTATTATCTGTCTTCTGGTGCCTGAGGGGTTCCTCTGTTGCTCTCTTTCTACTTGTTCAAGCTGCGGGGTTAATTCTTTTGGTCCTTTCTTCATTTTGGATGTGTACATTTATAGCAACAAATTGACCTCTAAGCACTGCTTTTGCTGTATCCCATAGGTTCTGGTAGATTGTATTTTCATTCTCATTTGATTCCATACATTTCTTTAATGTGTCCTGATTTCTTCTATAACCCATGGATTATCAAGCAAGGTGTTGTTTAGTTTCCGTGATTTTAGATGTCAGCCAATGTTTTTTATGCTATTGATTTCAACTTTTATGGCTTTATGATCTGAGATATTTAGCAATAATTGAATTGATTGGATTTTGTTGAGACTTGCTTTACGTCCTTATATGTGGTCTATTCTGGAGAATGTTCCATGTGCATTGGAAAAGAAGGCATACTTATCTGTTGTTGTGCAAAAAGTTTTGTATATGTCGTTGAGGTCTAGTTATTTGTTGCAACAATATCTCCTGCATTTTTACTGAGCTTCTTTCTGGATGATCTATTTCTGAAAGCAGAGTGTTGAAGTCTTCTCCTATTATTGTGAAGTAATCTATCTAACTTTTCAAAGTTTTAGGCATTTGTTAGATATATTTAGATGCTCTGATATTGGGTAAATAAATATTTAATATTGTTATATCTTGCTTACGTATTGAACTTTTCAGTAATAAATAGTGACAATCCTTGTTCACAGTGTTGGCACATTAAAATCTATTTCACCACAGATTAATATCACCAGTCCTGCTCTTCTTTATGTCTTGTTAGCTTGCTACGTATTTTTCCATCCTTTAGATTTTCACTTTGTTCATACCTTTGAGTCTAAGGTGTGTTTCTTGTAAGCAACATATAGACAGATTGTGTCTTTTGATCCAGGCTGTCACTCTCTGCCTCCTTATTGGAGCATTTAGTCTGTTTATATTCAGTGTATTTACTGATAGGTATGTGTTCAGTGCTGTAATTTTGATTCCCTTGTTTTTGCATTGTCGATGTTTTGTTTCTCTTAAAATTCTGCTCTGGGTCAAACTTCTTTATGGGTTTCCTTTTCATCTTTTTCAGTGGTGGTTTTGTGTTTGTTGAGACTCCTGTATTATGTTTCTTCTTTTGATATGTTGCACTGTTAGTTTGCTTTGTGGCTACCCTTTTGATAGTCCCTACTGTTTTAAATTTAAACCAGACTTTAACTTCTATACATCTTAATTTCCTCTCCATCTGAAGGGGTTAAAACTACTGTAATATAGCCCTCTTTATATGATGATGTCATAGTTTCCATGTTAAGATCACTGGATCCTTTCTTTTAATATTGTAGTTTTGACTGAGCTTTGTGACTTCCTTAGCTGAATAGGATTCGGGATGTTGTGTCCTGCAGCGCATCCTTAAGTATACATTTGTTGTTTCTGCTTCTTTACATAGAGTTTCTTTCAGTATTTCTTATAGTTTTGATTTGTTTTTAACAATGTCTCTAAGCATCTGCTTATCTGTGAATGTGTTAATTTCACCTACTACTTGAGAGACAGTTTTTCAGGATATATAATTCCTGGTTGGAAGTTTTTCTCCTTCTAGGCTTTGAATGTGTAATCCCACTGCCTTTTTGTCAACACAGTTTTTGTGATGAAGTCAGAGAGAAGCCTACAGGGCTTCCCTTCATATGTTAGTTTTAAGTCTTGCTGCCTTTAAGAGACTCTCTTTATGTTTCTTTTTACTAAGCTTGATTAAAACATCTTGTTATCTTTCTTTTGGGGTCTAGTTTTTGCACAGTTAGATAAGGATTGTGGATATTGATGTTCTCTTCTTTCATAATTTCAGGGAATTTTTTCCTGTCAGCAACTCTTCAACAATTCTCTCTGTATTTTCTGCTTCCCCTCCCTGTGCAGGAAGACCAATTATTCATAAATTATTTCTCTTCAGAGTGTCTCACATGCTTTTTAATACTTCTTCATATTTCTTACTTATTTTCTCTGAATTTTCCTCATAAATGCTATTGTATGTTGCTTTACCTTCAAATTCACTAAATCTGCCTTCCAACTCTCAATACTGTCCTTTTGGCTTTGCATTGAATTGTCTCAATCTGTAAGTTCATTATTGATGTGGTGGATTTCAGATTGCTAAATTGTTTCAGCAGTTTATATAGCTTACTTAGCTTATTATTTTGTTCTGTTGCATTTCTTTGACTTTTTAAATTTAATATGACTGAGTGAAAATCTACATTCCTGTATAAATTTACATGCCCACCTATATGCAGCTTCCACTGCTCCCCCTGTCCGGTGACAGCACACTATTCCTCTCTGCGCCATACATGTGTCATCCTCCCAACAGACTCCTTTCCCCACCACTCCACCCACTCTCCTTCCTCCAGCTAGAGGTCACCAGGATGATATCCTACAGATGTATAGAACCATACAGTGCATCAAATATATGGTGGCTCTGCATTGCCACGTCCAATCCATTCCTGTCCAAAGAGTGGACTTTGGTTATGATGTACGGGTAAGGGCAGCATCAGGGCCAGGGATTCTGCTCTCAGGGGAACCCCGAAACCACTAGACCATCAGCTGAGGTCTTTTAGTGGAGATCTCAGGATTCACCCCTTTTTACTCTTCTGTTGCCAGTGAGACTCATCTCTGTGAGCTCCATCATGGCTATCACTGGTGGTGGCTGGGCACCACCCTGTTCTTCAGGTCCCAAGTTGATGTAGGCACCCACTGATGTAGGTCTCTCTATCTTCCAAGTTGTCTACTGCATGCCATTTTGGTCTTCGGTGACCATCCGTTCCTGCTGAGTTGGGACCATTTGCTGTGTCCTCGGATGGCAGGTTGGCAGCTTTTAAGATCCGAGACGCCACTCACCAACGTGGGGTGCAGAGAGCTCTCTTAGCAAAACACTAGTTGTGCCACTTGGCCTTGCTTTCACCAAAGAGCATGATCCCCTGCCCCCCGCCCCAGCTACTCTATCCTTGCAATATTAGGTTAAGATGGAAGGAGTACTCAAGTTATGCTGAAGTCCACTTAATGTTGTCCTTGTTTCTAATGTGTGCTATCACCGATTTCTCCCAAACAGATTTCTAGAAACTATCTAACCTAAAGCCTCCTCGCCCTCCCTCCCTCCCATCCCTTGCAGCTGTCAAAGAGTCTTTTCTTCTATACACAAGTCTGTTTTTGAGATCTTATTGTAGAGGTCTCATACAATATTTGTCCTTTGGTCGCTGACTACTTTCACTCAACATAATGTCTTCCAGTTGAAACCAGGTTAGGAGATGTTTCCTGGAATCATCGTTATTATTTATCATTGCATAGTGCTCCATTCAGTACATGTACCATAGTTTATTTATCCATTTTTCTGTTGTTGGACATCTGGTTGATTCTATCTTTTTGCTGTCGTGGAATGTGTTGTGATAAAAATTCTTGTGCATGTGTCCATTGGTGGGAAAGGCCTTGACTCTGTAGGATATGTTCCCAGTAGTGGAATTACTGGGTCAAATGGTATATCAATATCCATTTTTTTTAATGAAGTGCCGGATTGCTTTCAAAAGAGGCTGGACCATTTTGCAACCCCACCAACAGTGTAGGAGGGTTCCACTTTCTCCACAGTCTCTCCAGCATTTGTTGTTTTGTGTTTTCTGGATCATGGCCAATCTTGTTGGGGTAAGATGGCATCTCATTGTCGTCTTGATTTGAATTTCTTTAGTAACTAAAAGATCGTGAACATGTCTGCATATGTTTTTTGGCTGCCTGAATCTCCTCTTTAGTGAAATGTCTGTCCATCTCCTTCGCCCATCACTTAATTGGATGATTTATCTTCTTCTTATTGATATTTTGTAGTATTTTATAGATTATGGAAATCAGGCATCAGTCTGACATAGAGTTGCCAAATATTTTTTCCCATTCTGTAGGTGTTCTTTTAATTCTATTAATAAAGTCTTTGGATGAGCAAAAGTGTTTGATTCTTAATAGTTCCCATTTATGTATTTTTTCTTCTGTTGATTGTGGTTTGTTTGACAGATTTTGGAGTCTGTCCTCATTGTGTATTAAAACGTCCATTGTTGTTCCTACCTTTGCTTGGACGAGCTTTATCATCTTAGGTTTGATATTTAGGTCTTTTATCCAGTTGCAGTTAGTTTTTATGTGTAAGATACGAATCTTGATTCAGTTTATTGCAGATGGATATCCAATTTTGCCAGCATAATTTGTTGAGATATTGTTTTTACCCCAGTTTAATGTCTTAGGGCCTTTGTCGAATATCAACTGTTCATAGGCAGATGGTGTCATCTCTGGGATCTCAATTCTGTTCCATTGATCCATCTGTCTGTTCCTGTACCCATACCAGGCTGTTCTGACCACTGTGGCAGTGTAGTATGTTCTAAGGTCCGGTAATGAGAGGCCTCCCAGTGTGTTCTTCTTCTTTGGTAGTATCTTACTTATCCAGGGCTTCTTCCCTTTGCAAACAAAATTGGTGATTTGTTTCTCCATCTCAATAAAAATTGACGCTGGAACTTGTATTAGGATTGCATTAGATAAATAGATTGCTTTGGGTAAAATAGACATTTTCACAATGTTTAGTCTTCCTATCCATGAGCAGGGTAGGTTTTTCCATTTATCAAAGTCTCTCTTTGTTTCTTAGAGTAAAGGCTTGTAGTTCTCTTTGTAAAGGTCTGTTATTTCTCTGGTTAGATTAATTCCTAGGTACTTTATCTATAGTAAATGGTGCTGATTTGATAATTTCTTCCTTAACAGTCTCATTGTTGGTATAAAGGAATCCTACTGATTTACTTACATTTATCTTGTATCCTGAGAATTTGATGAACTCTTCTATCAGTTTGAGTAGTTTACTTATAGATTCCTTGGGATTCTCTGCATAGACAATCATATCACCCGCAAACAGGGAGATTTTAACTTTCTCTTTGCCAATGCAGTTACCCTTTATTGGTCTTGTCTAATTGCTCGGACTAAAACTTCTAGTAAAATGTTGAATAGAAGAGGTGAGAGTGGGCATCCTTGTCTAGTTCCTGATCTCAAGGGAAAGTCTTTCAGTCTCTCTCCATTAGGATGACGTGGACAATTCGCTTTGTATAAATGGCCCTTATTGTGTTGAGGAATTTGCCGTCTATGCCCATTTTGCTAAGACTTTTTAGCATGAACGGGTGTTGGACTTTATTAAATGCCTTTTTGGCGTCAAAGGACAAAATGAGGTGATTCTTGTCTTTTGTGTTATTTATGTGGTTAATCACATTAGCTGTTTTTCTAATGTTGAACCAGCCTTGCATCCCTGGTATGAATCCCAGTTGGTAATGATGGATTATTTTTTTGATATGTTGTTGTATTCTATTGGCAAGAATTTTGTGGAAGATTTTTGCATCTAGATTCATGAGTGATATCAGTCTGTAGTTCTTCTTTTTGGGGTCTTTCCCTGGCTTTGGTATCAGGGTTATGCTGGCTTCATAGAATGAGTTTGGGAGTACTCCATCCCTTTCTGTACTGTGAAATAGTCTCAGTACTATTGGAGACAACTCTTCTCTAAATGCTTGGTAGAATACTACAGTGAAGCCATCTGGGCCCAAACTTTTTTTGGTTGGCAGTGTTTTGATGACCTTTTCAATTTCTTCCTTTGTGATGGGTTTATTAAGTTGTTCTGCTTCACGTTGTGATAATTTGGGTAGGTGTTATGAGTCAAGGAAATTGTCCATTTCCTCTAGGTTTTCAAATTTGATAGAGTACAGTCGTTCATAGTATTCTGTTATGATATTTTTGATTTCTGTTGGATCTGTGGTGACAACCCCCCTCTCATTTCTAATGTTGGTTATTTGTTTCCTTTCCTGCTTTTCTTTAGTAAGTTTAGCCAGTGGTTTGTCAATTTTGTTGATCTTTTCAAAAAACCAGCTTTGGGTCTTTTCAATTGTTTTTCTATTCTCTAACTCATTTAGCTCTGCTCTAGTCTTTAGGATCTCGTTTCTTCTGGTGCCTGAGGGGTTCCTCTGTTGTTCTCTTTCTACTTGTTCAAGCTGTAGAGTTAGTTCCTTGATTTGGTTTCTTTCTTCCTTCCCGATGTGTGCATTTATGGAGATAAACAGACCTCTGAGCACTGCTTTGGCTGTGTCCCATAGGTTCTGGTAGGAAGTGTTTTTGTCCTCATTGGAATCCATGAATTTCTTTATTTCATCCTTGATTTCCTCTATAGTCCATGTTTTTTTGAGCAAGATGTTGTTCAGTTTCCAAGAGTTTCACTTTCTATCTATCTTTTTTCTGCTATTCATTTCAACTTTTGTGGCTTTATGATCTGAGAAGATACTTTGCAGTAATTCAATGATATGGATTTTTTTGAGCACTGCATTATGGCCTAAAACATGGTTAATTCTGGAGAATGTTCCATGTGCACTGTAGAAGAATGTGTAGTTGTCCGATGGTGAGAGGAAAGTTCTGTATATATCAAAGAGGTTTAGTTGGTTAATTGTGTCAATGAGGTCTTCTGTATCTTTGCTGAGCTTTTTTCTAGATGATCTGTCCAGTATTGATAGTGGAGTGTTGAAGTCTCCCACTATTATTGTGGAGTCATCTAACTCTCTTTTGAGTGTAGTCTGTGTTCCTTTGATGTATTTAGGTGCTCTGATACTAAGTGCATAAATATTTAATATAGTTAAGTCTTGCTTGTGTATTGAACCTTTCAGCAATAAATAGTGTCCATCTTTGTCCACGATGGTGGGTTTGACATTAAAATTGATTTTGTCTGAGATTAGAATTGCCACCCCTGCTCTTCTTTGTTCATTGTTAACTTGATATATATTCTTCCATACTTTAATTTTCAATTTTTTCCTATCTTTAGGTCTCAAGTGAGTTTCTTGTAGAGAACATATGGATGGGTTATGTCTTTTGATCCAAGATGTTACTCGATGTCTCTTTACTGGAGCATTCAGTCCATTCACATTCAATGTAATTATTGATACGTACGTGTTCACTGTTGCCATTTTGATATGTTTATTTTTATGTTGATGTTTTCTCTGTTGTTCTTATTAGTCTGTTCTGAGACACTCTTTTTTGTGAGTTGATTTTTCACCTTTTTCAAAGCTCGTTTTGTAGTTGTTGAGACTCCTGTGTTACATTTATTGAAATGGTATGATATATCTTTGTTGTACTTTACAGCTGTCCTTATGATCCCCCTTAATAAACTATATGAACCCAATTTTAATTACTACCAGTCTTATCATCTTCATCTCCATCTGGAAGGACTATAACAACTGTAGTACATCCCTCTTTTTAATATGATAACACCATAGTTTTCATGATGATCACTGGATTGCTTCTTTCCATATTAAAGCTGTGATTGACTTCGGAGCCTACCCTAACTGAGTGGAGTTCTGAGTTGTGTGTCATTCTGAAATATAAAGTTAGTGGCTTTGTTCTTCTAAGCCTGCACCAAGAACTTCTTTCAGTATTTCTTGTACTTTTTGTTTGGTTTTTACAAAGTCCCTGAGTTTCTGTTTATCTGGGAGTGTCATATTTGAAAGATAGTTTTGCAGGATATATAATTCTTGGTTGGAATTTCTTCTCGTTGAAGGCTTTGAATGTGTCATGCCACTGTCTCCGTGCCAGCATGGTTTCTTCTGAGAAGTCTGACGAGAGCCTACAGGGTTTCCCTCTGAATGTTAGCTTTGCTTTGAGTCTTGCTGCCTTTAAGAGTTGCTGCTTATGTTTCATTTTGTTGAGCTTGACTATAATATGTCTTGGAGTCTTTCTTTTGAGATGTATATTGGGTGGCGTATGATATGCATCTGACATGTTTATATACTCTTCATGATTTCTGGGAAGTTTTCTGTCAGCAGCTCAGAAATGATACTCTCTTTGTTCTCAGATGTCTCACCGTGTTCAGAGACTCTAATTAATCGAAGGTTGTTCATCTTAATAGAGTCCCACATGCTTCTTAATGCTTCTTCATTTTCTTATTTCTTTTTTCTGATTTCTGCCCATAGACTCTGGCATCAGTAGCTTTGTCTTCCAAGTCAGAAATTCTCTTTTCCATTTGTTCCATTCTGTTTTCTTGGCTTTGCATGGAAGTTTCTATGTCTTTGATTTTGTTGTTGATCTGTTGGATTTCAGAGTACTGGTGTTCCATCAGATCAAACAACTTGCTTAATTTTTCATTTTGTTCTGCTGCATTTTGTATAAGGTCTAGAAGGGCTCTGTATATAATCATTTTGTATTCACTTTCTGCTGCTTTCATAAAAGTGTCTTCATTTGTAAAACTCCTTGGTTGCTTTGTTTGGGAGCCTTCTGAAGCCATGGGTGATTTCTTGTATGCCACAATTGTCTGTTGCTTCTTGGGTACCATGTGAGTAAGTAGAGGCTGGAAGAGATACTGTGAGGATGGACTGCAGATGTTTCTCTAGGCTGTCTTCAAATGTAAAGCAAAAGGTATCTGACCACTTCCCAAGTCAATCAGGTTTTCAGGTGTAGAGGTCCCCCTTCTCAACTGGCAAAATAAGCACCACTATATCCAACCCCAGATGATACAAACTAGTTCAGAATACAGCAATGCTACTGCCTTGTTGGCTTCTGCTGACAGTGCCTAGCCTTAGTTGACACTGTGTAGAGTACTGGTTTTGTGGGCAGGCTCTGGCTCCGAAGCTAAGAATTAGGTCCAGCTGTGGCCACCATATCCAAGACGGCGTCCTCCACACAGTCAGCAGACAGAAGGGCTTTAGGTGCCGAGAGGTAGTGATTCCTCTGCTTCTGTTGCAGGGCCCCCAACGTAGGTGGCACTGTGGAATTTACTGATTTTCTGTCAGAGAAGCGCCATCCTGTTTGCAGGCACTGGCTCCCAGGCTAAGAATTAGGTCCCGCTAAAATCTTGGTACCAACATGGCATCCCGCACACTGACTGCATAATTCCGCACAAACCCCGCTGTGGCAGGGAGAAGACGACAGGCTGAAAGTGGCTAGATTAACAGAGTCCTAAGCCTGGCTCTCAAAATATGGGAATTTCGCCTGCCTATCCCCCCATCAGCGCATCTGGGTCTAGCCACTAGGCAAGACCCAGCTCCACCCGCCGGCCAAGACAGAGAAAAAAAATTCAAAACGGTGGGTTTACCTTCAGTCCGTGAGAGCCAGGGCTAGCCAGAAGCAGGAATCAGTGAAAGAGAGGAGGTTTTTCACTCAGTGGTATGAAGTCGAAAGTAACAGCCCTGTGCGGTGTCCTGGGGCTGATTAGGTGATCAGAAGGCTCCATTTGATTATCAGTTTGGTCTTGGTTTCCAGAGGGATATAAGGAGATGTGTGCTTAGTCCGTCATCTTGACTCCGTCCTCTTGTTCTGTTGCATTTTGTTTGATCTCTAGGAGGTCTCTATACATAATTCTTTTGTATTCTATCTCTGATAATTTCAGAAAGACTTCTTCATCTGGGAAGTTTTTAGATTATTTTGGGATTTTTCTGAAGCCATCAAGATCTGCTTTTTTAAATGGTTAGATACTGATTGTTGCCTTCATACCATCAGGAAGCTGTTCAGTTTCTCTAGTGTTATACTAAAGGGAGCTGTGGTATAATTTTAAGAGGGGCAAACAGGCATCACAAGGTTTGTTAGCCAGCCACCTCTGCATTCTCTAGTGACTAGCACCAGCTAGGCTCTTAGAGATGGCATTCCCCACCTCTTTACTGCTAAAAGTGGAGAGTTACTTGTGGTGACTCTCTGTTGTTACATCAGTTGAGCCTGTGAAGTACCTAAGGGAGGGGAGGAGAGAAGGATTCCACACACTTAGCTGCCCAGGACTGCTTCACTCTCTAAATGCATTTAACTTAAAAACTATCTGTTTTTTACTGAGAAAGGCACAGTCCAGCAGGTGCCAAAAGTATCCAGATCCTTAGGATTGACAGGCCCCACCTCCCAGCTGGCAGAGATGGCACCCTACTTATGGAGTCTCTGGGGGTCCATCAGCCAATGCTATGATGTGGCTCAGTGAAGGGTGACAGAGATGCTGCCAACTGGCTCAGACCCTGTCACCACTGTGTTCTCCCAGTGGTATTATTTTGAAAGCTGCCTTAGTGCTGCCAGAGACTGTGTAGCAACTTCCAAGAGCAAGGGCCTTCAGGGGTTGCAGACCTTGCCTCTTGGCTCTCAATAATGGTGCCTCATAGGCTATCCCCAGATGTTTTGAAGTGGATCAAAGAACAAGGGGCTAGGGCACTGCATCCCTTGGCTGTCAGGCGTTATCACGCTCCCTAGATAGGATCATCTCAGAAACAGCTATTCTGGAGAAGCACTTTCCAGACAGGCATTGTTGCTCAGTGTGAGAATTAGCTACTGCTGAGGCTTCAAGCATAGCTGACTCCACCTCTCAGCTGACCAAAATGGCATCCCACCTGAGCCAGTCCTTCCACCATAAGTCTGCAGAATCTATGGTGCAGCACACAGAAGAGATGGGGGAGGGGCACTGGCACCCTTAGCAGTCAGGCTCTCAAGATGTGGCTGTCTCAAGCACATTCTCTCTGCTGCAGTATACACTACTCACTTTTAAGCACTGCATTTCAGCGAATTAACGTGACAGGCACACAGGCTCAGCAGAACCAGTCCCCACCTCCCAGATAACAAGGAAGGTATCAGTACCTCCAGTCCTCTCAGTACATCTGGAGTATCAGAACTCATTGTGCCACTGCCTCACCTCTGACAGAGGCAGTTTCCCCTTTCCTGTCACTCAGTCCAATCTCACAACCCTCTGCCAGATCCTGAGGCTCCCAGAATGTCCACAATGCTCTGTTGATTTATTCTTCTAGACCTTAGTTCTCAAAGGGAATTGAGGAGCATGTGTCTAGAATGCCATCTTGAGTCACCTAATTTACTGATTCAGTGTTAGTTTTGAATGTCTTTGTTGTGATTTAGGTAAAAGTTTACAGAGTAAATTATGTTCTCCTTCAAAAACGTATACACAAATTATATCATGGTATTGGCCACAATCCTATATTATGTCAGTATTCATGATCTTTTCCTTTCCAACCTGGAGTTCACCTATCCATTTGTTCAGTTTTCCTGTCCTGTTCATCTTGTCATCTTTTGTTCCTGGGCAGATGCTGTCCATTTGATTTCATATACATGACTGAAGCATGTTCCTCACATGCATTATTGTTTGTCTTATAAGCCTGCCTAATTTGGGGCTGAAAAGTGAACTTCAGGTGTGGTTTTACTTCTGCATTAGAAGGATGTGTGGGAGCCACAGTCTCAAAAGTCCCTCCAGCCTTCTTCAGATTAGTAATTCTAGTCTTTTTTCCTAAATTTGATAATTTGTTCTATGTTTTCCTCCTGCCCTGTCCAGGACCCTCTATTATAATCCAAGTCAAAGTGGTAGTGGTAGCGTTAGCTGAGCACCATCTAATTTTTCTGGTCTTGGGGTTGCATAGGCCATGGTCTTTTAGTCCTTAGACTAAATTACTCCTTTACAACCTTTAGTATATTTCCCTATCATTTGCTTCAGACTAGAAGACACCAATAGTTGTATCTTAGATGGCTGCCAGCAAGCTTTTAAGATCCCAGAAGCTCCTCAACAAATTAGGGTGTACAATACTGCTTTTAAGAACTATGAGGTCTGACAAGTAAGTCCACAAACTTTATTGACCGAAGTGCTATATACCTCCTTACTTTTTTTTTATGGCTACAAAAATTATTATTTTTTTTTATTAAATAAATAAATGAAAGTGTACATACTCTATGCTTACAATATTGGGTTAAGAGAGGAGGAATACACAAGTTGTGTCAAAGTCCAATTAATATTGATCTTCTTACTAATGTGAGTTGTCATCAATTTCACCCTACCAAATTTCTAACAATTATCTAACCTAAACCCTCTCCCCTTGCGTTCCCGCCCTCCCACCTTCCCCACCCTTGTAGCTGTCAAAGAGTCTTTTCTATTATGTATGCATCTGAGTTGATTCCAACTTTTTGCTATCGTGCACTGTGCTGCAATGAACATTCGTGTGCATGTAGCAGTCGGTGTGAATGGTCTTGATTTTGTAGGATATATTCTGAGCAGAGGAATAACTGGGTCAAAGGGTATATCTATATCCATTATTCTAAGGTAATGCCAAATTGCTTTCCAAAGAGGTTGCACCATCCTACAATCCCACCAACAGTGAAGGAGAGTTCCAATCTCTCTACAGCCTCTCCAACATTTATTGTTTTGCATTTTTTGGATCATGGCCAATCTTGTTGGGGTGAGGTGGTATCTCATTGTCATTTTGATTTGAATTTCTTTAATAATTAATGATCGTGAATATGTCTGCATGTGTTTTTTGACTGCCTGGATCTCCTCTTTAGAGAAGTGTCTGTCCATCTCCTTTGTCCGTCACTTAACTGGATGATTTGTCTCTTTCTTGTTGATATTTTGTAGAACCTTATAGATTACGGAGATCAGGTGTCAGTCTGACATAGAGTTGCCAAATATTTTTCCCCGTTATGTAGGTGGTCTTTTCAGTGTTTGATTCTTATTAATTCCCATTTATCTATTTTCTCTTCTGATGAATGTGTTTTGTTTGTCAGATTTTGAAGTCTGTCTGTATTGCATAATAAAATGTCCATTGTTGACCCTATCTCATCTTGGATGAGCTTTATCATTTTAGCTTTTATATTCAGGTCTTTTATCCAATTTGAGTTGATTTTTGTACAGGGTGTGAGATATGGGTCTTGTTTCAATTTTTTGCAGATGGATATCCAATTATGCCAGCACCATTTGTTAAAGAGACTGTTCTTACCCCAGTTCAAAATCTTAGGACCTTTGTTAAATATCAGCTGTTCATAAGAGGATGGTGGCATCTCTGGGGTCTCTACTTTGTTCCATTGGTCTATATGTCTCCATTTGTACCAATACCAGGCTGTTTTGACTACTGTGGCAGTGTAATAGGTTTTAAAGTCAGGTAGTGAGAGGCCTCCCAGCATGTTCTTTTTCAATAGTGCTTTACTTATTTGGGGTTTCTTCCCTTTCCAAATAAAGCTGATAATTTGTTTCTCCATCTCATTAAAAAATGTCATTGGAATTTGTATTGGAATTGTATTATATAAGTAGAGTGCCTTGGGCAAAATAGACATTTTCACAATATTGAGTCTTCCTATCACAAGCAGGGCAGATTATTCCACTTATGTAAGTCCCTCCTAGTTTCTTGTAGCAATGTCTTATAGCTTTCTCTGTAAAGACCTCTTATTTCTCTAGTTAGATTTATTCCTAGGCATTTTATCTTTTGGGGGCTATAGTAAGTGGAACTGATTTGGTGATTTCTTCATTAATAATTTCATTGTTGGTATAAAGGAATCCCACTGATTTAGTTAAGTTTATCTTGTATCCTGATACTTTGCTGAATTCTTCTATTAGCTCTAATAATTTACTTACGGATTTCTTTGGATTCTCTGTATAAACAATCATATCATCTCCTTACTTAACATCACTACAGTCACCTTATAATTACTCCCCTTAGGAAGATTTACACTGATGCCAGTACCTAGTTCACCCTTCAAAACAATTTTGGAACTCTTTCTGGAATAGCCATTGCACATGGTGGCATGGTGGCAAGTTTGTCAACTTAAATGCATAGTTGTCTATGAGGGAGTTTTCAGCCAGTAAACAAACATATCAGAACACCCTCCCTACTCATTTGATCTGACTCCCAATGACTATTTTCTTTACCCAAAGATAAAGGAAATATTGAAAGGAAGACGTTTTGATCATATTCAGGATATCAAGGTTAATACAACAAAAGCTCTTAGGATCATTCCAGAAAAAGTTTCCAAACTGCTTCAAAGCATGGACCAGGCATTGGCATGGGTGCATAGTTTCACAAGGGACTACTTCAAAGGTGATTGTAGTGACACTCAGCAAGGAGGTACGTAGCACTCTTCTAGAATGAGTTTGCAAACTTACTTGTCAGACCTGTGTATTGTACCAATTGATGTAGATGGCCTACGAAGCCTAAGATTCTTCACCTTTGAGCTGGAAACTTCATTCCAAGAGGTGTTTTGTTATGTCTAAGAGGTTTCCCTAGTTTTGCTGCTTGTGTGTTTTATTGTCTACATTAATATACAAGGAGCATCTACAGTCATATATTTAAAAAGTTCCACCTCTGAACTCATATCTTGCAGTGGGTGTGTTCCCTCACCTCTTATCAGGTCTACCTATCTATCAATTCACAGATTATTGGTTATTCTATTGTTACAGGATCTGCTAAGCTATAGCAGTTATCACACCAGTTATCGATTCTAATTCATAGCAACCATATAGGTTGCTCTCCACAAAGCAGAGCTATCTCATAGGGTTTCCAAGGAGTGGCTGGTAGTTGTCTTCTATTCTTGCATTCATCTCAGTATCCCTTCTTGCTCTGGTCATGTTGGACTGACTTCTCCCATATCGTGTATTGCCTTTGCCATCATGAATATTAGCTTATGTCCACTATCTCTTTGGAAATCCTAGTGGCGTAGTGGGTTAAGTGCTACATCTGCTAGCCAAAAGGTTAGCAGTTCAAATCCATCAGGCTCTCCTTGGAAACTTTATGATGCAATTCTGCTCTGGACTCTAGGGTTGCTATGTAGCAGACCTGACTAGACAGCAGTGAGTTTTACTGTCTCTTTAGTACTTTTCCCTCCTTCCCCATCTCATCCCTAGTAGCTAACAAAGGATTTTTTTAACTTTCCTCTATGTAAATGTTTTGTTGTTATTTTATAAAATCAGTCTCATTCTCTCTCTCTCTCTCAATGATTGTCTTATTTCACTCAGCGTAACATGGATTCATCATTTTTTCTCATTGTATACTATGTAATTTTGTGTATGTATTGTACCATTCCCCTGTTGACGAACACTTAAGTTATGTCCACCTTTTTGCCACTGTGAATACTGTAATAAACTTAAGTGTGTATATGTCTGGTCATGTCACAGCTTTTATTTCTTTTGAATATATACCTAATAATGGGATTGCTGGATTCTATGGCATATCTATTTCTAGCTTTTTGAGGAGGCTCCATACCATTTTCCATAGCAGTTGCACCATTTTATATTCTCACCAGCAGAGTATGAATTCCAACATCTCTACACCTTTGCCAACATATGTTATTTTTTGGAGTTTTTTTTTAATTATTATTATTACTGGAAATAATATTAGAGTAAGATTTCATTTGCATCTCTCTAATTGTTAATGACCATGAGCATTTATTCATGTTTGTTGGCAGTCTGAATATCTTCTCTTTTTTGAAAAATCTTCTATGGAGCATAGGTGTTTAATTTCTAGCAAAGCCAAGTGCCGAGACTCCATTTGTCTAATTAACTTTTTTCTGTGCATTTTCAGTTATGTTTGCAATCTACTAATGCCACATGTCATGGATTACATTTTGCCCCCCCCAAAAATGTGTAATTTCTGATGGTGACCAAGTGGGATTCATACCAGGGATGCAAGGCTGGTTCAACATCAGGAAAACAATTAATGTGATTAACCACATAAATAACACAAAAGACAAGGATCACCTGATTTTGTTCATTGATGCAGAAAAGGCATTTGATAAAGTCCAACACCCAATTCACGCTAAAAACTCTTAGCAAAATGGGCATAGATGGCAAATTCCTCAACACAATAAGGGCCATTTATACAAAGCCAATTGCCCACATCATCCTGAATGGAGAGAGACTGAAAGACTTTCCCTTGAGATCAGGAACTAGACAAGGATGTCCACTGTCACTGCTCCTATTCAATATTGTGCTGGAAGTTCTAGCCAGAGCAATTAGACAAGATGAAGAAATAAAGGGCATCTGCATCGGCAAAGAGGAAGTTAAAATCTCTCTGTTCGCAGATGACATGATTGTATATGCAGAGAACCCCAAGGAATCTATAAGTAAGCTACTCAAACTGATAGAAGAGTTCAGCAAAGTCTCAGGATACAAGATAAACATAAGTAAATCATTAGGATTCCTTTATACCAACAACGAGACTGTTAAGGAGGAAATTATCAAATCAATATCATTTACGATAGCGCCTAAGAAGATAAAGTACCTAGGAATTAATCTAACCAGAGAAACAACAGACCTTTACAAAGAGAACTACAAGCCCTTACTACAAGAAACTAACATAGACTTAGATAAATGGAAAAACCTACCCTGCTCATGGATAGGAAGACTTAACATTGTGAAAATGTCTATTTTACCCAAAGCAATTTATTTATATAATGCAATCCCAATACAAGTTCCAGCATCATTTTTTAATGAGATGGAGAAACAAATCACCAATTTTGTTTGCAAAGGGAAGAAGCCCTGGACAAGTAAGGTACTACTAAAGAAGAAGAACACAATGGGAGGCCTTTCATTACCCGACCTTAGAACATACTACACTGCCACGGTGGTCAAAACAGCCTGGTACTGGTACAAGAACAGACAGATCGACCAACGGAACAGAACTGAGACCCCAGAGATGACACCATCTGCCTACGATCAGTTGATATTTGACAAAGGCCCTAAGACATTAAACTGGGGTAAAAACAGTATCTTCAACAAATGGTGCTGGCATAACTGGTTATCCATCTGCAATAAACTGAATCAAGATCCATATCTTACACTTTATACAAAAACCAACTCCAACTGGATAAAAGACCTAAATATCAAACCTAAAACGATAAAGCTCATCCAAGAAAAGGTAGGAACAACACTGGAAGTTTTAATACACAATGAGGACAGACTCCAAAATCTGTCAAAGAAACCTCAATCAACAGAAGAGAAAATAGATAAATGGAAACTATTAAGAACCAAACACTTTTGCTCATCCAAAGACTTTATTAATAGAATTAAAAGAACACCCACAGAATGGGAAAAAATATTGGGCAACTCTATGTCAGACCAACACCTGATCTCCATAATCTATAAGATACTACAAAATATCAATAAGAAGAAGATAAACCATCCAATTAAGCGATGGGCAAAGAAGATGGACAGACACTTCACTAAAGAAGAGATCCAGGCAGACAAAAAGCACATGCGGACATGTTCCAAAAATGTGTAATTTGGCTGAGCCATGATACACAGCATTGTGGGATTGTTCTTCATTTTATGATTTTTCCTATGCTGTAAATTCTAATCTCTGCCTGTGGTTAATAGACTGAATTATGTTAAAGACAACAAGGGTGGAGCTGTAACACCCTTTCTATGGTAACTTCCCTGCTCCAGTGTAACAGAAGTTTGCCAGGATTGTGGCTTGCACCACCTTTATCCTCTTTTCCTACAAGAGATAAAAGAAAAAAGAAGCGATGAGAGAGATACGAACATCATACTATCAAGAAAGCAGCACTGGGAGTAGAGCATGTGCTTCAGATCTGAGGTTCCTGAGCCAAGATGCTACTTGACCAAAGACTGGTACAACACAGTGACATTCCTCCAGAGCTGACAAAGAGGGAAAGCTGTCCCCTGGTATGGACATCCTGAATTTGGACATGTAGCCTATTGGACTGTGTAAGAATAATTTTTCTTTGTTAAAGCCATCCATTCATGGTGTTTCTGTTAGAGCAGCACCAGATGATCAACACATCATATATTAGGGCCCCTAGAATTGTTCCTGACTTTTCCTTCATGATCTTTTTGGTTTTAGGCTATATCTTTAGCACTTTGATTCACTTGGAGTTAGTTTCTGTGTATGGTATGAAGTATGAATCCTATTTTATTTTTCTATAGATAGGTGTCCAATTTTGCCAGAACCGTTTGTTGGAAAGAATATTTCTAACCTGCTCAATAACCTGTTTTCCTCTGTGGAAGATAACCTGTCCATAGGTTGATGGATTTATATCAGGTTTCTCAATTCTGTTCCATTGGTCTATGTGTTTGTGGTGTACCAGTACCAGGCTGTTATAACTACCATGGCTGCATAAATAGTGTGAGGCCTCCCACCTACTGTTTTCTTCTTTTTTTAATAAGGCTATGTTGATTTGAGGTCTCTTTCCCTTTCATATATTTGTGATTAATTTTTCCATCTCAGCAAGGAATGGTGATGGGATTTGATTTGGGATTGCATAATATCTACATATGACTTTGAGTAGTAGTGACATTTTTACAACGTTAAGTCTTCCTATCTGACAACATGTTGCGTTTTTCCCTTTATATAAGTCTCTTTTGGTTTCTTGCAATAGTTTTTCTTTTTGTAAGTCTTTTACATTCCTGGTTAGACTTATTCCTAAGTATTTTCTCTTTTGGTGGGGCCACTGTAATGGTATTGCTTTCCTGACTTACTTCTCACAGTTCTCTTTGTTGATGTAGAGGAATCCAACTGACTTTAGTATATTAATCTTGTATCCTACTACACTGCTGAATGTTTTTACTAGTCCCAAAACCTTTCTTGTGAAGTCTTTAGGATTTTCATATCATTTGCAAATAGGGATAGTTCTACTTCTTTACCAATATGGATGGCCTTTACTTTTCCTGCCTTGATTCTGCCAGGACTTCTAATAAAATGTTGAATAAGAATGTTGATAAAGGGTATCCTAATCTGATTTCCTCTTTCAGGGAGAATGCTTTCAAATTCTGTTGAGAATAATGTTGGCTGTTGGTTTTTATATAAATTCTCTTTAGTGTGTTGAGGAATTTCTTATCTATTTTTATTTTGCTGGGAGCTTTTAACAAGAACAACTGTCAGACTTTATTGAACGCTTTTACAGCATTGACTGATATGATCATGCAATAGTTTTATTTTGGTAGATTATGCTGATTGATTTTCTAATGTTGAATCATTTCATATGCCATTTGGTCATGATATATTACCAACATATTATTGGTAATATATATTATTGGTCATGATATGCTGTTCTGTTGGCTAGGATTTTGTTGGCAGCTCTGCTGGTGAAATAGTTAATGGCTGAGACTGCTAACAAAAAGAGCAACAGTGTGAAACCACCAGCTGCTCCTTGAAAACCCAATGGGGCAGTTCTACTCTACCCTATAGGGCCACTATGAGTCAGAATCAACTCGATGGCAAACAACAACAGAGATTTTGTTGAGAATTTTTACACCTATATTTATAAGGAGTATTGGTCTATAATTTTCTTTTTAGTGCTATCCTTGCCTAACTTTGGTATTATAATTACACTGGCCTCAGAGAATGAGCTTGGGAATACTCCTCTCTTTTATATATTCTAGAACAGTTTGAGTAGAACTGGTGTCAGCCCTTCTATAAATGTTTAGTGGAATACTTTATAAGGAATTAGAGCCTTTTTTTCCTCTGGTTGGGAATTTTTTACAATTCCTTCAATTGTTCTTTCATTATGATTTTAGTTAGATTTTCTATCTCATATTGTGTTAGCTTAGGTAAGTGGTATGTTTCCAGAAATTTGTCCATTTCCTCTAATTTTTTAAATTTGCTGGCATACAATTTTTCTTAGCATTTGGTTGTGCTTCCAGTTGGTTCTATTGCATCACCCACCTCATTTCTTACTTGGGTTATTTGTATCTCCTTACTTTTCTTTCACTTTTGTATTTAAGGGATAATTTGCTGGATATATATTATTTTTGCAGACTTTTTTTCAAAGTTTTCTATATGTTACCCCATTGCCTTTTTGCCGGCATGATTCCTTCCCATTAATCTGAACTTAGTTTTATATTTAGATCACCCTTTGCTGGTGATCTTTTCTTTTTTCCAAGTCACTGTCTTTGTCTGAATTCTTCTAGCATTTGTCCACACATCACTTGGTTTTGTCTGCATCCTCCACAGTTTCACCTGTGTTTTCCTGGATTTCTCTGAGAACCTATATATAAGTCTTTTAAATTTCTAATCAGGATGCTCCATCACCTTTTTTCCCTCAGGGATGCTTTCATGTTCTTTGTTATAGTCATTTTTTGAGGCCACCTTGCCTTCCTTTTTTAAGTGGTTTGCTGCTGTTTATTGTTTCCGGGAAACTGTGTTTATTTTCTGTTTGTATAAACACACACACACACACACACACACACACGGTCCAACAATTAACCCATTAACTTAATTGTTCCAAGTGCTACATACCTCATTGCTCAATACCACTACAGCCACCTTCAAAGTATTTCCCGTAGGAAGCTATGCAACAAAACCAATGCCCACTGTACCCATCAAACCAATTTTGAAACTTTTTCTGGAATGGTCGTTGTGCACAGTGGCATGGTGAAAAATTCCCCAACTTAATTGCATAATTGTCTGTGAGAGAGTTTTTAGTCAGTAAACAAATAAATGTATTAGAACACCTGATCTGGCCCCCGGTGACTTTTTTATTTACCTGCAAACATACAAGATGTTGAAAGAAGACATTTTGTTGATATTCAGTACATTAAGAGTAATATGAAGACAGCTCTGATGGCCATTCCAGGAAAAGAGTTCTGAAATTACTTTGAAGGGCGGACTAGCTACTGGCATTGGTGCGTAACTTCCCAAAGGGAATACTTTTAAGGTGACTGTAGTGATATCCGGCAATGAGGTATGTATCAGTTTTTCTAGGATGAGTTCACAAACTTTACTGTCAGGTCTTGTGTGTGTGTGTGTGTGTGTGTGTGTGTGTGTGTGTGTGTGTGTTTTGCTGTATTCTGTTTTTTGTTTGGTTTTGCTTTGATGATGCCTGGCAGGTATGGCTGGAGTGGTGCTCTGGTCACTAGACTGGTCATGCTGCAGCCCATCCTACTGGTCTTTGGGTGAGCATTGTGGGTGAGTGTAGGAACTCAGGTCTCTGTTTACTGACCCTGTGTTGCACCTGAGGGTGCATTGGTTTGGATTTGGCCTTGGTCTGTCCTCATTGTGTGATGGCTTAGGAGTGCCTTTGAAACAGTCATTGTTGGGGGTGTGGTGGGTGAGTGGGGGTATGCTCCTCTTATCTTTCTGGTTGCAGAGAGGTAGTATGGATGGTAGAGCATGGATGACAGGGTGCAAGACATTGACACAATTGGCCTACTACCACCTCCTCCTGGGAAGGTAGACAGAGCAAGAAATGGGAGATAGATGTTTCCTCATTCTCGCTACATCTGTCTGTTGGTCGCAGGAAGAGAAAGGAAGATGCAGCAGGAGGGTATGTGTACACTCTTCTTCAGCCCTGTGCTGGGCAAAGGGAAGGAAGAAAGTGTCTCAGGGAGGACACGCGCATGGCCATGGCTTCTCTGCCCCTTGCTGGGTGGGTTAAGGAATGGAGTTGTTCCTGGTGAATGTGTGCACATTGGTAATACATCACATCAGTTCGGAGAAGAAAGGAAGGGACTGATGGTGGATGTCCACACAGTCACAGCTTTCACTGGGTGGGTTAAAGGATGGAGTCACATCTGGAAAATGCACTGAATGAAGTGCCACCTTCTGCTGAATGAGGGGGAGGAGAAGAGATTAGTCAGCAAGCTGTCTTGCTGTATCACTGTTGTTGCCCTCCACCGGGTCTTTGGTAAGTGCAGTAGGAGCTGGATGGGCACATGCACAGGGGTTCACCCAGTCTCATTGGTAAGGTGGGCAAGAAGAACTAGTGCACAGGGTTGAGTGAGTTGGAGGGAAGAGAATAGGCTTATGTTGTGATTCTGTAATCTGGCAAGATGGTCAGCATTTGGGGTCCTCTGTTTCATCTGATCAGGGAGATGTGATATGGAGGAGGCGTGCTCCTCTGGCTAGGATATAAGAATGCAGAACATCTTGATTTCACTGCAGTCAATGAGCAGGACCTGTCCTCTCTTGAGTGTGAGGAGGGACTAGTTTGATGAGACAGCTTCCACAGACACTTTGCAATTCCAGGCCCTGTGTACATTCTCACTCCTTAAGATCAAAGACTGCCACTCCCGTGTGTCTACAGTTGTGGATCTGGCCCTTCCCTGTCTCTGATTATTTCTGTATGTGTCTAATACAGATTTTGTATCCCTTTTAAGAAAGTCATGAAGTAGACTGGCTGCTTTCTTCACCTAAGGTTACTGCTGGCTGTCGGCAGTTCCATGTTACTGCTTTTTTGCTGCTCTCCTTGTTCCTTCAGAATGGCATCTGATTCACTCCTTAGACTCTTTTTTTTCTTTTTTTCTGTTTAGCATCCCTTGATTACTATCTGGTTCTGTTTCGCTTGTTTCGTTTGGTCTCTGATTCAGGTAGACCTTATGGTGTGCATGATTAAGCAGCTGTCTTGGCTCTGATTTCCTCTATAATGTTCTGACTCAGTAACATCTATAAAATATTTATGGCTAATTCAGTTTATAACACGCTTTATTAAAAATCTTTGAAGCCTTCATCCAGATCTAGTAATCATTTCCTAAATATAAAGACACTATTTATAAAAGACCTCCTTGTTCGAAATGCTGCTGTTTTAGTCAGCTAGGCTGCTCTAACAGAAATACCACAGAGTGGATGGCTTTAACAAAGAAAGATTTATTCTTACACAGTCCGGCGGGTTGCAAGTCCATATTCAGGGTGTCCGCTCCAGGGAAAGACTTTCCCCTTGTCGGCTGTGGAGGGAAGTCCGGTATTGCATCAGTCTTTGTCCAGGGAGCGTCCTCACTCAAAAACCTCTGGTCTGAAGGACGTGCTTTGCTCCCGGTGCTGCTTGCTTGATGGTAGCGAGGTTCTCAAATTGTCCTTTGTTTCTTTTTCCTTTTATTCCTTGCAAGCTAAAAGCATTAAGGGTGGGGCAAGCCATACTCCAGGGAAACTTCCCCTACAGCAGGAATTCACGGCCCCACCCTAATCCTTTAACATACAGGTTAGCAAAACCACACAATGGAGGACAGTCCCAAGATACTGGGAACCATATCCCAGCCACGTGGCTGCACACATTTTTGGGGGGACACAATTCCAACCATGACAGCTGCTGTCCCGCTCATAAAAAAAAACTTCATTGAAGTCAAAGCTTTTATTCTTTTCTTGAAAAAGAAGTTAAATAATCCATCAGAGGCCAATTCCCACCCCCCACTAGCATTGTTCCAAATGTTCAACTTCTACATTTACTAAGAATGATTATAATATAGTCTTGGAATGCTCGAAAGTTTTATCTATTTCAGTGACCTCTTGCTTCTACGAATTCAAGCTCTAATACATACCCTTGATCACCTTAGAAAGGTTCAGTGACTTGGTTCAGTTAAGCAAACTGACTGAAACTCTTATGCAAATTTTCTGGAATTAGCACCGAAGTCAGGTACTGTATTTCATTTGCAGATTTGTTAGTTCAGAAAAATATAGCCTACTGAGGATTTCATATGATGTCAAAATAAGTCAAATGATTACAATCCTTCCTCAAATTAATTATTTTTATAACTATAATACTTTTAACTGTATCCAAAATAGAAGAAATAATAGAAACTTCAGAGAAATCAAAGTTGAATAACACTTAAATAAATCAATTTCATTCCTTCCCCCTGAAAAAAAATGTATAATTGATACTTCTTCCTCAAAATGATGTCACCCACTTTTAAGAATGATGAGTAAATCTTTAGCATTTGGTAAAGTTTATGCCAGTAATTCCTAACAATAGCATAGAATACTTGCGATTTATTTAGTAAAATGATACACAATGAGTGTGTACATATTGCTTAGAATATGATCCTTAGGTAGAATGAAAAATATTCCTCAAAAAAATAAAAAGAATTCCAATTGACATACAAGCAGTAGAAAACAATAGTAAATGATAAAGTAGATATGAATCACTACATCTCGGGATAAGTTTATGGAGAAACATGACAAGCATTACAGGCTCAAAATAGTTGCATTTGATTGATTCATTTCTATTTTGGTAATTTATTTTGTTTCATTGGCAGGAAGTGAATCATGCAATTTCACAAACAAAATGGGAACAAAAAGGCCTGTGGTCTCTACATTAAAAGTAAAGGAAATTCAACACTTCACAAAACACACTTTTCTAAGAACTAACAACCAATTCAAATCAGCTGTAAAAGACCTCTCTGAGTGTTAAAAAGCAAATCAGTTACCTTAAAGGCTAAGCTGTGCCTGACCCACATTATGGTATTTTCAGTCACATCATATTTATGCAAAAGATAGACAATAAATAATCAAGACAAGAACTGCTACCTTTGAATTATATTGGTGAAGAATACTGATTATACTATGAACTGCCAAAAGTATGATCAAATCTGTCTTAGAAGCATTGCCAGAGTGCTCATTAGAAGTGAGAATAACAAGATTTTGTCTCACACACTTTGGACATGTTATCAAGAAGGCTCAGTCCATGAAGAAGGACATTATTCTTGGTAAAGTAGAGGGTTAGCAAAAAAGACGAAGACCATCAATGAGATGGCTTGACACAGTGGTTACAAAAACGGGTTCAGGTGTAACAAAATTGTGAGATGGGCACAGGACCAGGCAGTGTTTGGTTCTTCCTTACATAGGGTCCCTCTGAGGCAGAACTGATTCAACAGTACCTGACACCAACAACAACTTTTGACAATGATGTTTTTGCCAGCTATACAGATAATGGTAACAGAAGTCTATTTGGATAATGGCTGACAATATTATTCACATTTTCCAATGGAGAAGTTACCTCAAAAATGCATGTACAGTGATTATGCCTTGTGCTTTCTCAGGCCTTAGACTTACAGAGAGCTAGCCTCAGTGACTCAATTGAAAGTTCACAGTCTCATCCCATCAGTAACACAGAGGCTGTTAGCAAACTGAAAGGTAGTTTGCTAAATGGCACCCTAGCTTTAGAAAACTTAACTGGCCTCCAGAAAAATAAAAAATTTAGTCATTAAATACCAAGATAAAGCCTAGAATTTCTAAATCATGTAGTTATCAGGAGAGTTTATGGAATCTGGATAAGAAATTTGTATGTCAGACTATTTTTATTTTTTTGCATTGTCTGAACCCTCTAAGAAACTCTAGCTATTCCAAAGGAAGTGGCCGTGCCTTTGTTGGTCTGCTTCTCACTCTGCTTCCATCAGAAAGACGATGTAGCGAGGAAATCTATATCTCTATGAGTCTCTTATATTGCTAGTTATTCTTAATCCTCAGGAATTTTCTCTAGAGAAATACTGACATTTGGCACAAGATTAAAGTCAGAGAAGATTAATCACATAGGTGAGAATATGGTGTTTTTGTTAGCTGCCTTGGAGTCAGCCTCAGACTAATGGTGACCCCACATGTTACATAGTAGAACGGTCCCATAGGGTTTCCTTGGCTATAATCCTAAAGGAGGCAGATTACCAGAATTTTTCTTCATTGAAGCCACTGTTTGGGTTCCAACTGCCAACTTTTCAATTAACAGTCTGTTTTGGATTGAATTGTGTCCCCCCAAAAATGTATGTGTTGATTTGACTTAGTTAGGAGTTCTAATATGGTGCCCTTCCTCCCATGTGTTGTGAATCCTGCCTCTGTGATATTGATGATGGAGAATGGTTTGCAGTTGTGTTAGTGAGGCAGGACTCAAGCTCGTGGAATATAAGGGAGAGAAGTGAGCTGAGGAAGTTGGGAACTTCATACCACCGAGAGAGGAGCACTGAGAGCAGAGCACATCCTTTGGACCCGAGGTTCCTGTGCTGAGACGCTCTCACTGGATTTGGACTCAGCCTACTGGATTGTGATGATTTATTATTCTGAATGGACTTGTACCTTGTTAACTGATTTGTGGCTTACCAGACTGTGACAATAAAAGCTTCTCCTCATGAAACCTTCCACTAGTAGTATTTTCTGTTAGAACAGTACCAGGTGACTAGGACACAGTGAATCAGGAATCCTTCACCTCTTTTCTTTCTCACTCTCTTTCATATCTCTATTTGTTCGATTTTTACATTTATACAGTACCAGCTATGTTAATAACCCCTTTTAACTTTTTTGAAATTCTATGTATTTTCCTTATGCATTTTCTGATACTGTTCTAAATACTCTGTCATTACATTCTATGGTCTTATTCTAAATCCTTTCACAAAAGTGGGTGCTTCTGCCCATAAACAGCTGTTTTTGTTTTGTTTTTCTCCCACATTTGCTCAAATAACCAATGTATTTTTATGGCATCAGCTACAATCTCCATTGTGTTCAGTACAAATCAAATATGCCAGGTTTTATCCTCTTTCTCAAACTAATGGTTCCTCTACCCCCACTCCACTGTTTTATCCTTTCATCACCAATTTGAAACATTCCAAGTCTGATCCAGTACCTTTCTTTCCAAAGAGCCAAGTGCCGTCGAGTTGGATACTTACATAATATTTTAACATCATGAAGATGGTACAGGAAGAGGCAATGCTTCATTCTGCTATACATAAGGCATCATGAGTCAGAGCCAACTAGAAGATACACAGCAACATAACACTTTAACATTTGCCCATCACCTAACAAGTGCATGATCTTATTTGATCACCTCCTTTTGATTCTGTGGTCAGAGGCATGACTATCTTCCATTTTCAGTCAACTCTTGTTTAACCTTTACTCAATTAAGTCAAGTTCTACCACCTCAAGCCTGCTTTACTGCAACAGAGTCAACCCTGGTCCCTCATTCTCAGCCTGACTGATGGTCTGAAAATACGTTTCTCAGTGTGTGATTAACAGGTACACAAACTTTCCTGAGATCAAGATAACACTTCAAGATCTCTCAGAATCTAAACTCTTCAGTTTATCAGCTAACTTAGTAAAATGAAGACACTATTTTTGTTTGTTTTCATCACAATCTAAAGAAAGAAAAACAGGCAAGATATGTAATAAGAGTCAGGGGAGGTTTTCCTTCCCAAACTACTTATAAAGTGTGAGAAACTATAAAATCTCGACCCCAAATCTTAATTTTAACTTAATATGTAAAAAAACATTTAATTTTTACGGACCTCAATTTTTACACCTTTAGAAACTAAGATGATAAAGAATCCTCCCAGTCCTGCTGTAAGACTAACATGAGATACTGTGGAGATGGAGGAGGCTCTTTAATAATTGTTAGTGATTTCTAAAATACCAAACAATAAATAGTTCTATGAATAGAAACTAAAAGAGAAGTTTGAGTTTTCCAGGTTATATTTATTATGCTACATATAGAGTTTCTATAGCAATAAAATATCCTGATCTCAAATTCAAATGGATTCCTGCAATTCTACTTCCATAATGTGAAACACAAAGCAGAAAAATAAAATTAAAAATGACCAAGTGTGTAATGGACAAATTCAATTTTTCTGTAATTAACTCTTCTATAAGGAGAGAAAACAAAGTTCTTTGGGGAGAATACATTTAATGAATCAGATGCACTACCAAAATCTGATGCATCTTGACTCTAACCATGCCCTGCTATATATTGTTTCTTGGTCATATCACCAATACTCAATAATGTAAAATATAAGCAATGAGATTAATTTGCTTATAGAAGTTTTACTTCTTCAGGATCAAAGATGGTCACTGAAATGAAAAACAAATGTTATAGATAAACTGAATGAGACCTACCATATAATGAATGAGAAAATATTATTAAAAACTTCTGGAAACAAAAAACACCAAATAAAGAAAAAATAAATTATCCTAGAAGAGGTACTTTTATTCACTTTGGTCTTCTTCTGTTTGTGTGTCCTTTTGATGTTACTCCAGTTTGAATAATAAATTAAAAGGACATTTATAAAAACTGATACATGAATTACACTGAAGTCACACCATGAATACTGCATTCTAAAATGATCTTTTCTTAGAAAGACAAAATTTTAAAGAGACAACAAACCAACATGTTCACTTTTGCTGTGTATTCCATCACTAATAAATAAATTTAATGACTTAGAGTCGCTATGAGTCGGATCGGCACTTGGCTGCTTGGCTTGGCTAGGAAAGATGGAAGCAGAATGACCATTTGCTTCAATATTTTTTTTAATAGTACCAAAGAAGACAGTTATTTGCTTTCTCATCCCCTACATATAGGAAAACCTTGTGGCATAATGGTTAAGTACTACAGCTGCTAACCAAAACGTTGGAAGGTTGACAGTTCAAATTCACCAAGGGTCCCTTAGAAACTCTATAGGACACTTCTACCCTGTCCTGTAGGGTCACTATGAGTCAGATTAGCTCAGTGGCAATGGGTTTATCTCATATATAGGATCCTTTCTTCTGAAAGCTATGCTATAATAGTCCTTTAATGAGTCTTCTTCATCTCTTCATTTAGCATCATATGTGTGGGGCCAACCCAACTCCCAGCACCAATCTTACCACATACTAATCTCTTTGCAAATGCTAGTACACTTGCAGGAACTATAATCAAAGAGAACTGGATTTGAAAGCACATAATATATGTCTTGATCTGGTCAGTAGGTGTGTAGGAGTGTCAGTGTGTGTCTGTGTGTGCTTAAGAGATACAGATGAAGAGATAGACTATAGAGGCAAGCAGAGACTGGGAAAAAAAAGCAGTCCAGAGGATCATACCAGATGTTACTATGAGAACACTTGAATTCAGTCATGGCTACTGCAATTTATAGTTAAATAAGCCAGTAATTCCCTTTTGCATATTTGTTTACTTAGTTGTTGGGATTAAATCACTTTGGGCTAGAATTTTCTCACGTACAGTAAAATGAATTAAAATTCTACAGACACCAACTAGACAAAGTATTCTTTTTCCAGTAACCATAGTCTCACTATTAGCATGAATTGTAAAGGAAGGATTTACAGAGAGTTCTTTAATATCAACCCCCAAATGTAGTTTCATACACCTCTGAAGTACAGATGTGTGTTTGCATGTGTCCATGTATATATACTCAAATTATTAAACCATTAAACCATCTGTACCCAGATTATGGACTCTAATAGAGTGCATTCCATTAATTGTGATGTAATTTGCTGCTGAACATATAAAGAATAACTTTCTGAAGACATTATCCATTTTTTAAAGCATGTACACAGGCAGGCCAATAGGAAATTTAAATTCCTTCAGTATCCTACAGCTCACTAAGGCTATTATCCCAGTTATTGCAGAAGTGCAGGTATGAGAGGAAAAAATGATGGTGGAGGGAAGATATACTGGAATAAAATGCACTACAGAATATTCTTAACCTATCTTCACAGCTGTATATTCTATGGACTATTTTTTCCTACAGTATGTTAAACATTCACAGAAGTAGAATATCTATTTCCCAGTTATTCATCATTTTAAAGGATTTATTTCTTATGAAATTCCAGAAATGAACAAGAAATACCTTCTCATGAGATGATGATTCATTATTTAATTTTTAGATTAAATAACAGAGAACTGGAAAGAAGATTCTGAGTAAATATGTTATTTGTGGCTTTTAATAAATGTTACTGATATTGGAAATATAATGTTCTGCAAGCTACAGGACACAGAAGGCACCACATGTGTGAGTCTAGCTCTGAGATAGGTTTCTTCCACACAGATTTTGAAAATAAACTGGGTGAAAATGAGGACATTTCACATAAAAGTCTATATTTTTAGTTCACACCATTTACTCTAATTGCAGGTGTGAAGTTGAGAGATAGAAGCACTCACTTTGCAGACTTCCATTTTGCTGTTTGCTGCAGTCCCAGCTGGCCAGCATCACTCATTATTGGATTGCCTGACTGAGGCCCAATGTACTTAAATTTACAACCCATGGAAAGGGTGATTCAGGATCAGGTAAATAAATGGAAAAGGTAACTTTATGAAACACAGTGTGTAGAAAAGAATGAGACAGCAGTGAACACAGTGTCTGGAAAACAATGTTTATGACAGAAAATTCATCTGGAGAAACAGCAAAAGCACAGCACTGGAGTAGTGAATAAGTGTCATGATACACAGTTTAGTAACAGGTTCAGTAATAAATGCAACACCCGATTGAATGACTGCTAGGTAAAGACAGTACACTAGACGTACTACATACCTTGTGACCTCAACCAGGCCCCAAAGAGCGTTGAGGTAGATACTTTTTCTTTCCTTTCACGTACCACAAAGATACAGAGTTTGCATTGAATGCCCGAGTTTGTACAGTTAATGAAGCTTTAAAGAGGATTCAAATCCAGATCTGTCTGATCCTAAATCCCATGTGCTTTCCATCATGACAGTACTGAGACATCTTTCAGAGGAATCAAAGAAGGAAAGCAAAAAACTGATTCTGAGCTCAGCTGAACTTACAGGTTTTATTTGCTTGTTTGTTTCTCTCTGAATGGGCATAATAATTATTTCCAGCAGAATTATAGGAACATATCAACTACTTAAGTAAGTTGAATTGATTTACCCAAGATCACATAATTGGCTGATGGCAGTGACATGTTTTGACCTGTGTTTCCACATGTCCCTGATGTGTTGTTAACCATGTCCCATCCCTTTTTCATCTATATACTCAAATTTCTTAATCTCAAACATCTACTTATTTCTCACACTGGTCCCACTGACAAGAATCAAAGAGTATGCATTGTTTATATAGTTTTATATAAGTGATATGTTGTTAAAATCTTAGCACCATTTCTAAAAGTTCTCTTTTACCATATTTAGTAGATTTATTAGAAGAGAATTTTACTCCTTCAAAAAATTGATCTTCAGCTTTTTAAAATTTTGAGAAAATAATATTATTGCTAAATATAAACATATTTATAGTTACTTCACAAATTTTGATTTCAAGAATTTGTACATGTATATATACTAAATTAGATAAAACAGTAAAGAATAAACCTTAGCTCAATTACATCAATTTGTGGATTTTTTTTTATTAATGAATACTACAGTTTCTTTTTTCTTTTTTTTATATTATGACTGAGTGAAAATGTACATTCCCATATAAATTTACATGCCCACCTATATGTAGCTACAATTTGAAGATCAAATTTATGAATTTCTAAAATGGTTTCTGATATTTCTGTGGAAAATTTCTTAGTTGTATCAGTGTACTGAACAACTTTCACAATGACAATTCAGAGATATAGTATTGGTCAAGAAATTATATTCATTAACTCTTACTTTCTGTTTCTTTCCATTCTATTTTCTTTTTTAAAAAATTTGATAAGTGATAAAAAATATCAAAACAATTCTCGAAGTTGTACCACTATATAAGTAACGATACTATTTTCCACATTTAGTACAGTCAGTAATTTAAACCCAAAACTCTATGGGAAAGTGTTATAATACAAGACTACAGTTTATACCTCTTAAACATATTATTGGCATACCTTCAGGAATAGTCCATGAGTTTAGACAGATCAAATTTAATAAATTACATTTAAAGAAATAATCTTGGTCACTTTTTATAATTCAACTGATAAAAGAAAATTTCCGGTGTCAATGAGATGTTGCTTAACTGGAGATTTCCTGAAGAGATTTGGGCTTTGAACTGAACCAAGACAATAGCACTTGTCCAGGTCATCTCCATAGCTCAGTACTTCCTGCTATTGACATTAAACTCCACCTCAAATAAAAATGTTTTCTGCTAAAGATTTTTAGATATGCAATGTTAAAGTCTGCTTAATCCCATGAGTTTTCCTGCAAGTATAACTAATAATAAATATGACTCTTCCTTTATAGATAAGAAAACCACAGCACAAAAATACTGAACAAATCTCCTAAGGTCAAACTCAAAGTTGTTAAGATCAATTTGGGTCCTGTTGACTTCGGTTTGATCGTTTGGTACTGAAAATGGTGTCAAATTTGCATAGTAAATATTTTCAAACTAGGTCCTGTCTGCATTGGAAGAATTCCATTAAGAAATGTACAGAAAATCACTGCTGAATTATCAGCAAACATAATCCCCACACTGACAGTTCTTAAATAAGTGTTACTAGCATGCAGTTATCAGAGGAAAATTTTTCAATGAATGGATGAAAGCTGTTGAGAATTATTTATAATAACATACAGTAATATGTATTTATTTCCAAAACACTTCCCAAAGTATTACTGTATTTGCAATTTCCAATATTCCACAAAGTAGGCATCCACTTATCCATCCTACCAATACTGAGGTGTCATGTATGTAAAGGGTTGTTTGTGCTTTAAACAGTAGGTAAAGTATGCTGGTTTCAAGGAAGAAAAGTTAAGCTTCAGTGGGTTGAGTAAACTTCTCCAAGAATTTATGGCCAGCAGTTAGAGAACTGGGAAGCTGGTTGTCTGTTAGCACTTGTTCTGCTCCATCATGATGCACAGTATGTCTTATACTGCAGCATACTGTCTCTTTCAGCACAGGTCATGTGAGCAGTCTACTTAAGCTAAACAAGAAGAACATACAGAAGAGGCATTCTCCCTCCTTTTAGTCCTATTCTACGGCTCACTATACAGGTTTATGAGGAGATGATATGACTGAAAATAATTTATGACCTGCAATATACTTCTTTTCACTAGTGGTCACTGCCTTACTTGACAGAATTGGTGAGGAAGCTGGTTGGTTACTTGGAATTCATATCTTCTAAGTGGTTGGGGAGAGGGAAGCTAACTACTCAATTATGAGGAGCCTTTGCAAATTTTAGCAGTATCTTCCTTCATGATTTTTTTATCAAGATACAAAACACGGTTCAATCCTGTTTAAACAGCTCCATTGTTGATCTGTGAGCACTCAGATACGATATTATCTGATAGTGTCAATAATTACATTAGCCTTTTCAGTCAAAATTTAGATGGCTAAAACCAAAAGATAATCATAAATGTTTTGTGCTAGTTTATAACTTGGACTTAGTTCAGAATAATCTACCTTGTCCCATTCTATGCACTCCATTTCTTAAGGTGAGACTGATAACTGATCAGATTCTAGGTTCATTTCTAATTATCCTTTGGTCCTATATATACACTTACATTTTTCTGGTAATGTATTCCTACTTCCCTTTGAGTCTCAAAAGGAAGAAATGGTGAACAGATAGCCTTATCGTCCCACCCCCCACCAAAAAAAAAGGAGAAAACTTTAATTTCTCCTGAAAGACAAACAATTTTGAGCAAAGCGAAAGTTGGTTTCCATTATCCACATTCCATCCCCTTGTTTTTTGGCTGTTGGAGACAAGTGTATAGACATACGGTACATTGGTCTGGAAAACTCTACATCAGTGTAATGTAATGGTATTTCCCCAGACATAAGGTGTGACAGGAATTTTCATGCACACTGAATGAGTTTGGTGAGGTAAATTAAACTTATTTCTGTGACTACAGGCAAAAAACAAACAAACAAAAACACCTTATTCTAGGTGGTGTCAGTCACAGAGAGGATACTCGTTCTTCTGCTACAGAGTAGGAGTGTTGGCCATCTGCCACAGGGGTACTTCCCTAAACACACACTGGGCTTTCAGAAGGAGAGGGAACTTGTCTCTGTTAAATAACTGACATCCAAAATAACAGCCTGACAATACGCAGCAGCTATCCCAAAACATGACTGATCTCCCATGTGGTAATTTCACTTCCACATCTCTCATATTGGTAAAATAATAATAATGTTATGTGAGGGACACACTGTGGTCTCTTGGGAAGAAATTCAAAATAATTACTTGTGTTTCTGCTCCTCTAATCGTCATTTATATCCTATATAGGGCAAGGCAGCCCCATGGAGTTCAGTGGCATTGATGTCTGTTCTTCGTAAGCAAGCCAGTTTGCTGGAAGTGGTAAGCTACAGTTACAACTTTTTTTTTTTTCCTTAGATTGTAATTGCTACTCTCAGTCATCACAAAACAAGTGGTCTTTGTGCCACCAATAAACATTTTAAGTGTATCATAGAATTTTTTCTTAAATTGAGATAGATAAGTAAGTATAAATATGTATTAGAGGCACATCAATTCCAGTAAGCTGTGATTTATGAAATTAAAAGAATAATCTAAATAATCTCATGATTTTTTAGGAAGACAAACTGTTGTCGAAGAGTTCTATATATACAGCATCACATGTGTTTACTTCACATGTTTACATCTATGCAAGTAAATGCTCCCTAGTGAAATGAATACACTCATGGGAATGAAGCAAGCTGTCAGTGAAATATCAAGCATGGGCTATACATTTGTGTGACTGCTTTCATTCAGTGAGCCCTTTTTTATTAAAGCAGAATGCTTATGAAGGTCACTGTGAAAGACTGAAGTTTCAAAGCCCTAGGGCAAGGCTCCTGAAAGCAGAGTCAACAGAAAACAGATTTTAATTAACACTTTGAAGTTTATGGTGTGCTAAGAGCCTATTAGTTCCTGTCTCTTTCTGGACTTCAGTGGCAAATGTATTTTGTGAAGCTAATAATCCAGGATGCTTTAGGAAACCAACTCCTCTAAAAAGGTAAATTAATACTTTTAATTTTTTGCCTCCTGACAAGGGCACTAAGTAAAAATATGCATGTTTCTTGAGTTAAAATGCTACAAGTATAGCTAATGTTAAGGGCTGGGCTGTAGACAGGGCTTGGTGTGCATTATATATGTATATTGGTTCCTCTACATGGTTTGGTAAATTATAGCCATATAAAATACGACAGAAGGGGTGGTTGAGTCATTTTTATCTGTAACTTTTTGAGTCTTGTATACTATATAGCACAGGCAAGATCACTTAGAACTAAATATGTAAGACAAAACTCCTTTTACAAAACATCTCATAACAGTAGCATTTTTAATATATACACATATTTTAAAAAGATTAGATAACCAATCATAAAAGTGCTTAACTAAGTTTAATGTAATTACGTAATCCACATATTATTTTACTATTGTCACATAATAGTTCATAGAAATAGAATACTCCACTATTTTATTAAAAAGATTTCCTAAAATCATGTTACAGGAAATAGTCTTTCAAAACAAAACTGGTTACCATCTTCATCCACAAGAAATAAATGCAACTTTATATAGTCTTTCTGTTAAAACCCCGAGAAAAGTAATTAGAGTTGAAAATAAGCAGAAACAAAGAATAGTGTAATCACTTACCTGCCAATGTAAAGGAATGAGATGTGTTTTTCAGCTTTTCTAACGTAGGCCAAGAAGATCTGGAACCTCGTGTCACAAGGCTGTTTCCAAAACCGTTGAAATCCGCATATGAACATTCTGTTTACCTCAAGAAGTATGGGCCTTTGGGCATTTAGACTCCTACTGCAGAGCCCATGATTTCTCAGAGCTTCTAAGAACACTCCTTCAAGTCCTGTCCCGTCTGGCCTTCCTCTGGCCTCCTAAGAAAAATTATTTTTAAAGTTGTTGCTGAGAGTTTAAAGCTGCAGAACAAGAGTACTCCTCAAATCCCTGTCCTTAGTTGTAGCAGGTATATCGAGAGAGTTAATTTTCATCCATCAAAGGAAGGAAGGGGTGAGGTGAACAAGATAGCACAGCCTTTTAGCTGCAAGAAGCCGGGAGTCTGACGCCCCAGGCAGCGACAGTGGGAAAGCGGTTGTGCCGGTGAGGCTGCAGCCTAGATCAGAGACGCTGTCCATTCCCTCCAGTGCTGAACTCAGGAACTAAGGAGCTTCCGCCTGGCTCCAGAATGCACTTTGAGTCGCCAACGGATAGAACCTGCTTCCTTGTCTTCCAGACTTGCTTGCTTTCCCTGGCGTTTTTGTTGAAATTAATTCTTTCGCCAACATCAAATGCTTGTTTGTATTTAGTGTCAACGTTTCCAGATGTTGCCTGATGCTGAAAGCTGTAATCTGTGGGAAATCACGTTAGAGTCTCTCCTGACTTTTCACTAGGTCTAAATGAGTTTTCCAGTGCTAGAAATGAAAGGAAACGCACGCGCACGGGCACAGACGCGTGTGGGCACAGACGCGCGCGGGCACAGACGCGCGCATGAGATACAGAGGGAGGGAGGAAGGGAATGAGGGAGAATCATAGACAGAGAAAAGATTGTGTTCAGTGAAAAATTCAGAGCTTATTGGGAAAAGTCCCGAGTCTGTAATCAGAAATGAAAACAGCTGCTTTTGAAGACTCAGCAATCTTGACTACGAATATAGGGGCCCACTTTTCAAATCTGAGAAGCCCCATTTGCAATCCTTAGATTAGGCACAGGAAAGCGATTGTGGATTTTTCTCCAAGTAGAAATGACAGGTTATTCTTTGGAAGAAATAAAAAAGAGAGAGACGTGGGGGCGGGGGAGGGGAAGACAAGGCACTGGGGCTTTACTACCTTTTCAGGGTTGCTGTGTTGGTTCCGAACCCGTGCAGAAGAGCTAGGTGGACGTCGCTGGACAAGGTTCTTGTGAATGTTGGCTCCCTGGGAGCCTCTCTGAAACGGCGCAGCGAGCGGGGGGTCCCGGGGGGCTGAATACCCAGGGTGGTGCCCACAAGCCACCCACCTCTGCAGGAGTAGGAAGTGGCTTATTTCACAACAGACTGGTTAAGTAAAGAATGAAATCCGCGGGAAGGGTAGACCATCTCTGCCCTTTTAAAGCCAGAACAAAAACCAGCCCGCCGTTTCAGGGTTGTTAGGGATTCTGCTCACTCCTGTATATCCCCTCTGAGCGTTCTCCCCCGTCCCCGCAGGCACCTAAATTAGCCTGGTTGCTGAATGCCAGATTCAGGTCCTGAAGACATGTTTCTTGCTTGGCCCAGCCCCTAATCCTGCTGCTTTCCTCCTCTGGATGAGAGACTGATAGGGATCATAGGGACGAGTTTGGGCTGTAGAGTCCCAGGTGAGGACACCAAGGGCTGCTCTACCTCCATTAAGCCCCTAGTGCACACGCCAGTGGGGAAGGAGATGAAGTAATCCACACACGCAACGTTGAACTGTCAAAAAACTAATCAAATCTGTGTGCACAGGGACCCGCAAAGATCCCGAATGGGGTATGTAGTAAGTGGGAAGTTGTAATATGACACCCTCTCCCCCAATCCAAGCAGTCAGGCTCAAGACTTGGGCAAGCTGACGAGCTAAAGGTTGTTGGCCAGCCAGGGAAGGGAGCAGCACGATGCCTAACCACAGCCTTCTCGTCCTGGTACTTTCTTCAGTTCCTTTTCTTCTTCCTTCCAATCCTGATGGGAGGGAGGGGGGTGGATCATTAGGATCCTGCGCACGCCGGTTGGTCCGGAAACAGCCATTCGGGTCGTTGTCATCCCACCCCTGCTCCGGAAGTCAGGCACTCTCAGCGGGGAAGGTTTGAGTTGGGGGCGATGAAGAGCGGGGAGGCATCCAGCGGGAGCGCAGCGCCGGGAACCCAGGTGGGTTCAAACCAGGTCCCTCCAACAGGAATGCCGTTTACTCACAGGAAAATTGAATATCGCTTCTCGAGTGGACTTGGAGCCCTTTCACTGCAGCAGAGTATTCTCCTTGATTCCGTGACCACCAACTCTCATAACCAAACTCGGCTGAGAAGAAGCCCCGCGGGGGCTAGACACCAGAGCTTGTGGCGCTGTAACGCAGAGAATATTCTCCTGGGAAATGAGTCCACTACTAATTTTCTGTAGCAGGGTTTTTGAAGAGAGGCCTTAGTGAAAGGTAGGAGAAAGTCTCTGTAACTGTGATCTCACAGAATTATGCCAACCTACAATGAATACTTGTTACTTGAAACCTGTTTGGAAGGGATCATTGTGCTCTAATGTTCAAGTATAGGTTTCTATAAGTTGAAATCTACTCCACAGCAGTGGATTTGGTTTTAGTTTTGGTTCAAGTTAAAAAAAAAAAAAAAAAAGGCAGATTGCTCAGGATTGTGGTAGATGAAGTGTCTCTGCATCTGCAGAAATATTAAAAAAAAAAAATGAAAGTGTGATCTGTAAAATAAGTTTCAGAACGTGCCCTTTGTGTGTTACAAGAGGGAAACAAACCTCTGGAGGGTTGCTGCTACTAGTGCTGCTCATCCTGTGTGCAAAGAGGCTTCTTGGAGCAGAATTTAAATCTATGGCTACTCCCGTTGATTCAATTGATTGTTTAAATTATTTTCTCCTGACTTGTAGAAACATGAAATGTCATGTAAAATTAACACACCAAATAAAAGAAGCACATTTAAATGAGGCATAGAGTGTAAAGATGTTACTAATTAAAAAAGCATGTACATGATTATTCAGAGCTAGAAGAACAGATTCTCTCTTCCTTTTTGTACTGATTGACACTAATAACAACTCGATCAGTCTTTCTTTCCTGTCTCATTCTGTTCCTGCCAGTAACGTAAAAAGAAACACTTGATTGATTTGAACTATCAGTCCCAGTAAGATAATTTTAGTTTGATGTCTTTTAATGAAGGAGCAAATTCCACATCATCGTTTTCCTCAAGTTATATAACCAGTTATGAAAGTTACCATGATGCAAATTAAATGCTTTCTAACATATGGTGCAGAAACTCTGGTGGCACAATGGGTTAAGTGCTACGTCTGCTAACCAAAAGGGTGGCAATTCAAATCCACCAGGCACTCCTTAGAAACTTTATGAAGCAATTCTATTCTGACCTCTAGGGTCCCTATGAGTCAGACCCAACTCTACAGCAGTGTTTTTTTTTTTTTTTTTCCCTGAAACATCTGATGCTACAAATGGATATAAATGATGTACAATGAAATCAGTGGCCAGGTAAACTAAGGTGGATCAAAAATATTTTAAGAAAGCTGATATTTGGAGATTTTTTTAAGTTTATTTTAAATGTGATTTATATTGTTACTTTAAGTTGTCATTATTTTCAAAAGTAAACATAGCAAAAAGTGTCCATTGTCAAATCAATCAACACAGAGAACAGTCCTTTCAGGGTTTCCAAGGCTGGAATCTTTACCAAAGCAGACTGGCACATCTTTCCCCTGGCAGAAGCTAGTGGGTTGGTGAGTCAGAACTGCAGATCTTTGGGTTAGCAGCCAAACACTTAACTGTTGTGCCATAAGAAACATTGTACTCTAAAAAGCCATTGTACCGTAAGAAACGTTGTATTCTCATAAAAATGTACGGTCCTAATCATCACTGTGAACCCTGAAACAACTCATTTAATGCCTCTCTGCTGGGTGATTGACACAGCAATCAATTTCCACTCATCTCACCCTTACATTGTAGTACTCTTAGAAAATATACTAGTTTATGAAATATTTTGGACATCCCTTTGTTGCCAGAAAGACTCATGGATTATTAAGCACGTTTAAATAATAAGCAAGTGCTGTTACTCTGTCCAGGACTCACTAGATAGAATTGCCCGTGTGAGAGAAAATCTGATTTCAAATTAATGTACAGTTTTTATTCCTGAGACTTCCCTTGGGCCTTATATTTAAACTCATTTTTTCGTTTCCTATTTTCACAGTATGTTAATATGTGTGTGGAGCAGTACACATTTCTCTTCAAATTCAACTTCTGGATTCTAAAGAGGATGATGATCTGTCTTTTTGAGGCATACTCCAAATTTCCCCAAGAGTGACTTCTGTAAAGGCTACAACACTTAGATTTTAAGTAAAGCACCTCAAAAATGTCACTCATGTGTGGTGGAAATCATCTCAGCCAACCAACTCTGCTTAGTATCTTTTAAATAGCATACAGACTTTAAGACCATCCCAAACACAAATTCACTCAGCTTTTAATGGGTGACAGGTTAAAAAAAAAAAAGATACACAGAAACTTTTAATTTCTTTGTTTTTTAACACTTGTATCCATGAGTCGGATCTGACTTGACAGCACTTGGCTGGCATTTATTTCTCAAAAAGAATTCTACAAAAATATAATATCAAGAAAAACATGAAAACATATGATTTTGATGCATTCCTGTGACAGTCGATTGTATACTCATATAACATAAATATTGCTTCCTTTTTATAGTGAGTTATAATCATGTCATAGCTCCTTATGTGAAACAAATTCTGGCAGAGATGTAACTCTGTGTTACAATACATCTATGTAATACATGTAATGGATCATGCAACAATCTGTGATTCAGATACATACTTATTTGTAAAGCTTCCATCCATCTAGTGGACTGACTGGATTAAAATTAAGTTAATGACTTTCCTGTATGCACATTCTCCAATAAGATTTAGCAGATTTGAAAAAGGACAGACTTTATTTCTCTGTCCCTTAAGTCTTGAATAGCCTTGAAATTTGCATTTACTAATGGAATGTGGCAGGAGGGATACTCTCCTAGTCCTAAATTTGAACCTCAAGTAGCTTTGAACTCTTTGGTTCCTGTTTGAACTACTTCACACCTGATAACAAGGATAAGATTGAAGAGAGTAAAAAACTGTGGAAGATGGTTCAGTCAACTCTTCGGGCACTGCGCTGGGCCAGGCACTCTTACTGCATGAGCAATTGCTCCTGAGGGGAGGTGACCTGTTTTGGGGTAGTCTGTTTCATGGCAGTAGATAAACACACTATGTTTTATTTTATTCTTACTGTGATTAAGTGAAAGTTTACAATCCAAGTCAATTTGACATATAAAACCCAGAAAACATGCCTCTACACAACTCTGTCTGTTCTCCTCACTCTGTGACTTACCCTCCTTTCTACTCTGTGCTTCCAGTATTCACTTCACCAACCAACACTTGTCTCTTCCTCTCCGCCCTCCTCTCTCAAGTCTGGAGAGGAGCTGGTTAGACAGCCTCGTATACATTTAAGCCAAGAAGTACAGATAGCTCCTGCATCATTCTGTGTCTTATAGTCCAGTCTATTTTTTATCTGGAGAGTTAGCTTCTTTCGGTACTGGTGTCAGCTCCTGGTTAGCCGTAATTCCAGGGGCCGTGTTCTCAGGGGATCTTCCAGGGTGTTGGGCCATCAAGTCTGGTCTTTCAGTAGAGCTGTAGACCTGCCTCCTCTTTTCTCATGCTACATCAGGAACCCTACATTGTGTTCCCTGTCAAGGCAGTCTTTGATGGTGGCCAGGCACCATCTAGTTTTTCTAACCTCATACTGAGTTTCCTAATCATATGGACCCTCCTGTCTCCTGGGCTCATATTTTCCACATATCTCTGATGTTCTTGGTTTTCATTTGCACCAGGTGTGTTGACACCAACTGATGTTCCTTAGAAGGCAGCTTACTGGCTTTTGAGATTCTGGGCATCACTTGCCAGTATAGGATATGGAACATTTTCTTAGAGAAAAACTTGTTATGCCAAATGACCTCAATGTCCCCTGAAACTATGGTCTCAGACACCTGTACCTGCTTCTCTGTCTTTTAAAATGTTGTGTTGCATTTAGAAAGTGTTTTAGCTTATAGTGTAATCCAGTTGTGCTGACCTCCCTTCTGTTGCATGCTGTCACCCCTTCGCCTAACTGAATTCATTCTCATCGACTATCTAATCTCTGAATACCCCTCTACCTCTCTCTTTTCCCTAGTACTCTTCAAAGATAATTTTATTCTGTGTACAAACCTTTTCTTAATTCCTTATAGTAATGCTGAGCCAAGTGCCGTCGAGTCAAATGGTCTCATGTAATGTATGTCACTTTGTACCTGACTGATTTCACTCAGCATGATGTCTTTTAGATGGTTCCAGGTTATATTTCCTAAAATCATCATTGTTCTTTATCATTGCATAGTGTTCCATTGAGTACATGTACCATAGTTTGTTTATCCCTTCATCTGTTGATGGGTACCTAGGTTGATTCCATCTTTTTGCTGTTGTGGACAGTGCTGCTGTAAACATTCATGTGCATGTATCTGCTCATGTGACAGCCCTTATTTCTCTAGGATATAGTCCAAGCAGTGGGATTGCTAGATCTTACGGTATTTCCATTTATAGATTTTTAAGAAAGCACCAAATTACTTTCCAAAGAAGCTGCACCATTTACATTCACGCCAACAGTGTAGAAGTGTTCCAGTGTCTCTACAGTCTCTCCAATTTGTTATTTCATGTTTTTTGGATTAATGCCAGTTTTGTTGGCATTAATGATCGTGAGCATTTCCTCATGTGTCTTTTGGCCGTCTGGATGTCTTCTTTGGTGAACTCTCTGTCCATAGCCTTTGCCCATTGTTTAATTAGATTATTTGTGTCTTCTTTGCTGTGATTCTGCAGTAATTTATAGATTATTGAAATTAGATATTGACCAGATTCTCGGTTGGCAAATATCTTTTCCCAGTCTGTAGGCAGTCTTTTTACTCATTTGATAAAGTCTTTGGATGAGAGTGTTTCATTTTTAGTAGTGCCTGTTTATCTATTGTATCTTCTGCTGTTTGTGCATTGGTAGTAATATTTTGTAGTCTGTTTATGCTATGTGTTAGGCTTCCCAGTGTTGTGCCTGTTTTTTTTCTTTCATAATCTTTATCATTCTAGATTTGATATTTATGTTTTTGATCCACTTTTGAGTTAGTTTTTGTTCAAGGTGTGAGTCTCATTTCAATTTTTTGCAGAGAGATATCCAGTTCTGCCAACACCATTTGTTAAAGAGAATTTTTGCCCTGTGACTCTATAGTATTTGCCATACTGAGTTAAATTCCTTTTTGGAGTTCTTTTAAACCAAAGAATGGGAATGTGTGGACTCTCACATAAAGAAAATTGAAAACCCTTGCCCATAAATCATAATGAAGGTCCACTCTTCGGACATGAATGGATTGGACTTGGCAATGCAGACTGACCATACTGGATGCACTTTATACTTCTGTGCATCTGTAGGATATCATCCTGCTGATCTCTGGCTGGAGGAAGGAGAGTAAGTGGAGAGGAGGGGAAGAGAGACTGTTGGGAGGATGAGACATGTATGGAACAGAGAGGAATAGTGTGCTGTCACTGGTCAGGGAGAGCAGTGGAAGCTGCATATAGGTAGGCATGTAAATTTATATGGGAATGTATATTCTCACTCAGTCATGATAAAAAAAAAAGAAAAATTGAAAGGATAGCAGATCGCAGACACAATGAGTTCTTGAACCTAAATATCATAGTTGACATTGGCTCTCCTTTGCCTCTGTTTCTTCTATATGCTGGCCAAGTTTTCCAAACATGTAATGGAAGAGCTGGACCTAGATAGCTCCAGATTCATGTTCTCTATAAAACCAATTGGAAAAATATTTATGTGTATGTATCTGTCCCCCTAGGATATGAACAATGGAAGAACAAGTCTAGAATCCTACATCTTTTACTTCAAGGAGTGAACATGTCAGACTGGTAAACTGCAGAAGTTCAACAAATGTCTGTGGAATGTGTATGTTTCATATGTTTCATCATGTTTCATCTTCGAATGAAATATTCCTAAACTATGAGTGTGTGTTGTAATTCCGTCTTTGTTATCTAGTGCTGTTATAACAGAAAATGCCACAAGTGGATGGCTTCAAAACATAAAAGTTTATTCTCTCACAGTCCAGTAAGCTAGAAGTCCAAATTCAGGGTGCCAGTGTCAGCAGGAGGCTTCCTCTGTCTTGGATATGGAGGAAGGCTGTTGTGATGCGTCAATCTTGCTTTGGTCTGGGAACATCTCAGCGCAGGAAGCTCAGATCCAAAGGACACACTCCTCTCCCAGTGCTTCTTTCTTGATGGTATGAGGCCCCCAAGCCTCTATTTGCTTCCCTTTCATCTTTTGTAGGATAAAAGGTAATACAAGGCATACCCTAGGAAAATTCGCTTTACATGGAATCAAGGGGGTGACCTTACTGAGTGTGTTACGGTTCCACTCTAATCCTCTTTAACATAATCCAATTTTGTTTTATAAATGACAGTCAGAAATTAGGATTTACAAGATAAGAAAATCATGAAATGGGGAACAACCACATAATACTGGGAATCATGACCTAGCCAACTCACTACATAGATTTTTTTTTTAGGGGACTTAACTTAATCCATGACAAATTTATACTATATAGTTTCTGTCTATAAACTATACACTTATACATAGCTAAGATCAAATGCTCACAGTTGTTCTTATTTCATTCACTTTTTGGAATTGTCCAGAATCTAGTCAGGGTTTTCCCTACAGGTCCTGGTCACTACAGGCACCCAAGTCTGAAAAACATTAAAGAGCTGACTGTACCCCGTCATCAGCTGACCTGAGGCTGGACTGACAACAGCAAGACACTTCCCATCAGACTACACTGGTCACATCCTCTTGCTTGTCTAACCTCCCCTCAAAAGTTTCTGTTCAAACTGTGCCTTCTTTATTATTCTAAAAAGCAAAGCGCTTTTTTGTAGACCATAACAGATCCTGAGATCAGGTTCTTCGATTTACTGTAGTGTTTCTTCTGAATAAAGCTTTTCTCTCTCAAACTCTGAATTTTGGGTTCTTTGACAGATGCACATACACACTGTAACAGAAATATTTTCATGGGAAATAATGTTTTAACTAAGATTTCCTATTTTCTACATTTTTCAATCGGCACTCCTACTTTAATGAGGACCTTGAGATTTCGTTTGCTCTGAATACAGGTTATCATGTTCAAAAAGAGCCAATCATTCTGAATTCCTAAAACAAAAGAATGCTAGATAGAGCCTCAGACAATGCTCACTTACTTTCATTGAAAAGCCATAGTGACACGGTAGATGAAAGGTTGAGCAGCTAACTGAAAGGTCAGTGGTTTGAACTCATCATTCACTCTGTTGCAGAAAGATGTGACAGCCTCCTTTCATAAGATTACAACCTTAGAAACATTATAGGGTAGTTCCACTCATTTTGTAGGTTTGCTATGAGTCATAATCAGCCTGACACTAGTGGCTTTGTGTTTTTGGCAGTATCTAAAGGTTTATTCTTTAATTTACTTTCTTTTTTCCTTCATTTCTGCTCCTATTTCTTTTTCCTCCTCTTCTTTATGCTTCTGTTGTGGCATTTTCAGCCTCTTTCTTCCTTCTCTTATGTTTTATTTTACTCTTACTAATTATTTTACATGAGAAAATGCAGAATTATGCAACAGAAATTCCATAACCAATGGAGGTATATACAGGCATAGGGAATAGTGTTGCATCCAATGTTATCTAAAAGTGTGGCAGTATTCAACTTTAAATCTCAAAAGAAAAGGAGGCAGAGGAAAGAAAATATTAAAGAGCAATGCAGAAATAAATGAAAGGTGGTAGAAAGAAGAATATTAATGAAGCCAAAGTAGTTTATTTTAAACAATTAAAGATACAAGATTCTAACAACTTGTACTCGTGAAAAATGGGAGAATATTCAAATTACAAAAACAATTAATTCAAGAGGGGCATTACCACTGGTATTACAGAAAGAAAAAAATATTATAAAGGAACACTTGAATCAAAACCCACTGCTATCACGTCAATTCTGACTCGTAGTGACTGTATAAACAGAGTAGAAGTCTTATAGAGCTTCCTGGGAGCATTTGATGTATTTTGGCTCCTGACCTTCTGGCTAGTCACCATAGCACTTAACTGCTACACCATCAGGGTTTGCTTTAATCAGTTGTATGGCAGGAAAAAGGACAGCCTAGATAAAACTGACAGTTTTCTAGAGTGACACAAACAATGAATAATGGAGAAATAGAAAATCTAAATATAAAAATGACATAGAATTTATAATTAAAATTCTCCTCAAAAACCTCAAGACCAGGTGGTTTCATTGATAACTTCTATCAAATGCTTAAAAAAGAATTAACACTGACTTCCACCTACCATGTTATTATAAATAGAAGCACCACACCATTCCTCCACAGCAGAGATCCCCAAAACTAAGTAAAACCAAGACAAACATAATCCTATAACCCTGTCAAAGGAAGAGATAAAGATTTCATCTAAACACCAAATCAAATAAGAAACTAATAGAGAACTAAGATAGAAAAGAGATACGAGATGTCACCTATCAGCTAACCTAGCACAGATTTACCATCTTGGAATTCTGTTGGAGATTGGTACACAGGGAACATACGAAACTACATTATAGAAATGTCAGCAGAAGAGGTAGCACCCAGTAACCACTTATACATGCTTTCCCATCCCCTGTCTTCTCCTTGCTGCTCTACCTCCAACACTCCTGGCTAGCTGCTGTGGCAACACGCATGCTGCTTAGATTCATGCCACCCACCCTGGAGACTGGCAAACAGGGAGTATGACACAGCAACTTCAGGAATCACAGCACAATGCAGGTCACCTGGTAACCTGTAGTATGTACTTTTCTAACTACCCACCCCCCGTGTTGTCCTCTGCTTCCTGATGGCTGTGCTCTTATCCTAGAGGGTACTGTTTTGCTTGGATTCACTCCGCCCCGTTACTGGGCAGCTCCCTAAATGAAAGTTGTCTGTAGCAGGTGTTGCTTTTTATAATTTATTTTGATTTCTTCTATGCCTCCCACCACCTCTGTCTCCATTCACTCAAACGTCTGGCTCCATGTGCCATCTTTGCCTTTTTTTGAAAGGCTACGAAACTTTGTTCAACTGGGCAATCTCTCCCCTGGCCCATAACACCATGCTGGTGGAATCCTCTGGGTTGTTTGTTTTCTTTTTCTTTCTTTCTTTCTTTCTTTTTTTTTTTTTTTGGTTTGTTGAGTTTTATTTTGTCCGTTTGTTTTCTTCTTCTTTTTGTGAATTGTGACTCCCTTCTAGCTAGGCAGTACTGCCTGACTTAAGACCCATATCCCAGTCTGGGCATCTGCATCAGTGGAATCCCTGAGGATATTTCCATTTTTCTTTTTCTTTTGTTTCTGTTTTGCTTCTTGTCTTTCTTCATTACCCAGTTCTTTTTTCTCTATCCTTCTTTTCCTGTCCCCTGAATATCTGACATTGACATCTAAACCCCTTCTAGCCAAGCTATACCACATATCCTGGGAGGCACTTCTCTGGTCTTTGCAGCAGCACCAGTGGGACATTTAAGGGCCTTTCTTTTCCAAACTTTTAACTAGTTTCTTTCCCTCTCTCATCTTTCTGTTTTTATGCATTTTTTGGTTTTTCATCTCTTCACTCCAATGGCAACCTCCGTTAGCACTTTTTTTATGTCTTTCCTTTTGTTCATTTGATTTTGGCTCCTGTTTCTCTCTTCTCATTCTTCTCTTTTCCATATCCATCTTAGACCTATGCATCACAAGCCCACTACTCCTTCTTGCCTTCCTGCACTGTGCGCTGAATATCATACCACCAAGCTGCAAAGCCATGGCCTACAGGAAGCTGTCCAGCAATGATTACTGGGCCACTGAGTCAGTCTCTGTACATGCCACAAACAGCTCACCCCAGCCCCTGGCCTTCAGCTGAACCTAACCTGCTACACCATAGCCAAATGACTGACTCTGTCAAATTTACAAGGAAGTGAAAAATGTTTTGACTACAATCAATCAAACAACAAAGTATGCACAGTTCACATGTCTAATATAACCCAATAAAACAAAAAGCAGGATGCAACAAACGGATCTACAATAAACAAATAAAATAACTGCAGAATGGCCCAGACAGCAGAAACTATCAAAACATATTTAAAGAAGAAAAGGCAGTATGATTTCAGTAGGTGCCCAGTCCAAAATGCCAGATAAATTTCCAGTAGAAAAAAAGGCACTAGAGTTAACTGACAGAGAATTCAAATCTCTAATAATCAGAGCTATCCAAGAATTGAAGCAAAAGCAGCCAAATATGAGTAAAAAATAAACAAATTTGTGGAAAAGATAAAAATCATAGAAGAACTCAATAACACAGGAACAAAATGCCAAAAATAAACTCACAACTAGAAGTCATACAAAAACAATAATCAAAGATCCAAAAGATAAATAAATTTCCAAAATAGATGGTGTCATAGAAGGACTGAGGAGATAGGATACAGTGGAAGACAGAATCAGTGAAACTGATGACAAACACTTTGAAACAACTCTGTTCAAGGAAAAATCAGAAAAAAAAAGAATGAAGAAAAATGAAGAAACCCTGTAATTATGTGGGATACTATGAAAAGCAAAAATTCATGAGTGATCAGGGTTCCACATCAGCAGAGGAAAACGGAAATCTTGGAGAGGATCACTGAAGAACTGCTGACAGAAAACTTCTCTAATATGAAAAGTGAAAAGCTGATCATACAACAAAATGAGTCACAAATAAGATAGACACTACAGGAAAATCATCAAGATGTATCATAATCACACCCCCTAATTCCAAAGACATAAACATTCTGAAAGTACCTCAAAAAAAAAATAAAAAAAGTCTCACAGGGAAAACAATAAGACTAAGCTCTTATTATTAGACAGAAACCATGCAATTCAGAAGGCAGTGGAATGATACATACAAAATCTTGAAAGGAAAAAAATTGCAAACCAAGAATATATCCTGCAAAAAACCACATCTTCAAATATGATAATGAAAGTAGGACATTCCAGATAAACAGAAATTTAAGGGAATATGTAAAAAGCAAATCAAACTTAGAAGAAATTGTTAATAGAAAGCTTATGGTCTGAGAACAACAACATCAGCTCACAGCCCGAATCTAGGATGCAAGAATGCACCAGCCAGATACCAGCCTAGGAAATGAACTCTTGAGGATTCCAAAACCAAAAGAATTACAACAGCAAACCAGAGAGGTTAGTGTATAAATGACAATAAACTCTCAATAAGAACAGAGAATAAATTGTGTAGGAATAGAACTTTTTAACAGAGTGCTATGAGAGACAATATCAAGTAGTAACAGACTCTTTCAAACCTAGGAAGATAAAGTGTAATTTTCAAGATAACCACAAAGCAAGCTAACAAAACCTACCCATCAAAATAAAGAAGGAAAACACAAAGTCTCAGTAAAAACAAAATCTACAAAAACAAAAGAAATAAAAATGAAAACCATCAAATGCTACAAAAACTAGATCTCAAAAGAGAGGTACCAAGACATATTATTATCAAGCTTAATAAAGTGAAACAAACAGAAGATCTTAAAGGCTGCAAGGCTCAAAGCAAAGCTAAAATTCAGTGGGAAACCCTATAGCTTTTGTGTAACTTCTCCACAGAAACGATGTTGGCAAGAAAGTAGGGGTATGACATACTCAAAGCCCTGAAGGAGAAAAACTTCAAACCAAAGAATTATATCCTGCAAAATTGTCTCTCAAATGTGACAGTGAAATTAAAACATTTGCAGGTAAACAAGCTTAGAGAATTTGTAAAAAAGCAACCCAAAACTTCAAGAAATACTGAAAGAAGCTCTTAGAAAAACAAAAACATTAAGTATATACTTAAGGAGGCAATGCAGGACAGAGCATCCACAATCCTACTCACTTAGGGAAGCCAATAAGCTCAATAAAAACCGCATTATTAAAAGAAGGGAACCAATGACCATAACACAACAACTATGACATCACCACACTAAAAACAGGGACATATTACAAAAATAACCCTTTCAGATGGAGAGGAAATCAAAATGATATGTAGAAGGTAAAGGCTGGTTTAAACTTAGACTAGTAAGGGTGACCACAGGGGTAGCTGTAAAGCAAAATAACAATGTGACATATCAAAAGAAGAATCATAATACAGGAGTCTTGAAAAACACAAAACCAACACTTAAAAAAATGAAAAGTCAACCCATAAAGAAGAATAATCCATAACAGAATATTAAGAAAAACATAGAAAATATCAACAACACACACAAAAAATGCATCAAAATGACAGCACTAAACACATACCTATCAATAATTACACTGAACATAAATGGACTGAATACTCCAATAAAGATACAGCAATTGACATCCTGGATCAAAAACACAACATGTGTATATATTGTTTATAAAAAACACATCTGAGAGACTAAAAAATGAACAAAATGAAAAATCCAACGATGGAAAAGTATATACCAAGACAACAACATACAAAGAACAGCAGGAGTGCCAATACTAATCTCAGAGAAAATAAACATTAATGTAAAATCCACCATCATGGACAAGAATGGTCACTACTTTTTGCTGAAAGGTTCAATGCATAATCAGGATATAACAATATTAAATATTTATGCAACCCATACCAGTGACTCTAAATACATTAAACAAACACTAACAACACTGAAAAATGAGATAGGTCACATCACAATAATAGCTGGAGATGTCAAAACTTCACTTTCAGTAATGGAAAGATCGACTAAAAAAAGCTCAGTAAGATACAGAAGATTTTATTGCAACAATTAACCAACTAGACCTCATTGACATACACAGAACTTTTTACTCATCAGGACATAAGTAAAACTTCATCTTCAGTGAACATAGAACATCTTCCAGACTAGACTATGTATTAGGGTATAAAGCAAGTTTCAATAAAATCCAAATGCTTGAATTATTGCAAAGCATCTTCTCAGACCATAAAGCCATAAAGTTGAAATTAATAGCAGAAAAAAAATAAGCTGAAATGTAAACTCATGGAAACTGAACAACACTTGTGAAAAATCCATAGGTTATAATGAAGAAAGGGCCCAAACCAAAGAATTAACCCTACAGGTTGAACAAGTAGAAAGAGGCCAACACAGAAACCTCTCAGGCATCAGAAGAAAACAGATAATAAAGATTAGAGTAGAACTAAATGAATTAGAGAATAGAACAACTCAAAAAATTAACAAAACAAAGCTTGTTCATTAAAAAGATTAAAAAAATTGATAGACCACAGCCTAAACTTACTAAAGAACCACAGAAGAGTAAACAAATAACCCTAATAAGAAATGAGTTGGGAGATGTCACAATAGACTCAACAGAAATAAAAAATATCATAACAGAATACTATGAAAGACTGTACTCAAACTGATTTGTAAACCTAGAGCAAATGGATGAATTTCTAGATTCATATCACCTACCAAAATTATCACAAGGAGAAGTAGAACAATTTAATAAATCCATCACAAAGCAAGAGATGGAAAAAGTCATAAAAAAAACTACCAGCCAAAAAAAATCCTGTCCCAGATGGCTTCACCACAGAATTTTACCAAACTTTTAGAGGAGAGCTAACCCTAATGCTGCTGAGACTATTTCACAGTATAGAAAGGGATGGAATACTCCCAAACTGATTTTATGATGCCGGCATAACACTGATACCAAAGCCAAGGAAAGATCCAACAAAAAATGGAGAATTACAGACCAATCGTCACTCATGAACCTATATGCAAAAACCGTCAAGAAAATCCTAGCCAATTAATTCAACAACATAGCAAAAATATAATTCACCATGACCAAGGTGGATTCATACCATGGATAAAAGGCTGGTTCAACATCAGAAAAATGTGATCAACTACATAAATAGCACAACGGATAAGAAACACCTGCTTTTGTCAGTTGATATAGAAAAGGCATTTGGCAAAGTCCTACATCCATTCACACCAAAAATTCTCAGCAAATAAGAATAGAGGAGAAATTCCTCAGTTGAGTCAAGGTCTTCTATGCAAAGCTAACTGTCTACATCATCCTGAATGGAGAGAAACTGGAAAAATTCCCCTTCAGAATGGAAACTAGACAAGGGTGCCCACTCGCATTTCTATTTGACATTGTGCTAGAGGTTCTAGCCAGAGCAATTAGACAAGACAAAGAAATAAAGGACATCTGCATCAGCAAATATTTGGCTTGGCTGACATCAGCAAGTAAGAAGTAAAATCTCCCGATTCGCAAATGACATGATTGTGTATGCAGAGAATCCAAAAGAGTCCATAAGTAAATGACTGGAAATGATAGGAGAGTTCAACAAAGTATCAGGATATAAGATCCAAACTAAAAACCCACTGTTGTTGGATAGGGTCTGACTCATAGTGACTCTAAAGGTCAGAGTAGAACTGCCCAATAGAGTTCCAAGGAGTGCCTGGTAGATTTGAACTACTGACCTTAGGATTCCTTTATACCAACAAAGAGATCATTAAAGAAGAAATCAATGAATCAATACCATTTACTATAGCCTCCAAGAAGAAAAAAATACCTAGGAATAAATCTAACTAGAGAAATAAGAGACCTATGTAAAGAGAACTTCAAGACCATACTGCAAGAAACCAAAAGAAACTCACATAAATGGAGAAACGTACCTTGCTCATGGATAGGAAGACTTAACATTGTGAAAATGTCTGCTTTACCCAAAGCCATCTACATATACAATATACATATACAACCCAAACTTCAGTGTCATTTTTTTAATGAGGTGGAGAAACAAATCATCAACTTTGTTTGGAAAGGGAATAAACTCCAAATATGTAAAGCACTACTGAAGAAGAGGAACACAGTGAGAGGCCTCACACTGCCTGACCTTAACACCTGTTACACCACCACAGTCATCAAAACAGCCTGGTACTGGTACAAAAAGAGACAAATAGACCAATGGAACAGAGTTGAGAACCCAGAGATGCCACCATAGTCGTACGAACAGGTACTATTCAACAAAGCCCTTAAGACTGTAAACTGGATTCAAAATAATCTGTTTAACAAATACTGTTGGCAAAATTGGATATCCATCTGCAAAAAACTGACACAAGACCCATATCTCACACTTTATGCGAAAACTAACTCAAATGGATCAAAGACCTAAAAAAAAAAAAACCCTAAAACGATGCAGGTCATGCAATAAAAAAATATGATCAACAACGGACATTGTAATTCACAGTTTAGACATACATGAAAATCTGAATAAACACAATCAACTGAAGAGAAAATAGATAAATGAGAACTACTAAGAATCAATCATTTTTGCTCATCCAAAGACTTGATAAAAAGACTTAAAGGACCACCTACATGATGGGAAAAACATGTGGCAACTATATGTTACACCAACACCTGATCTCCATAATTTACAGGGCACTGCAAAATATCAACGAGAGGAAGGTAAATAACCCAATTAAGTGATGCACAAAGGACATGGACAGACACTTTACCAAATAGGACATCCAGACAGCCAAAAGACACATGAGGAAATGCTCACATTCATTAGAGAAATCTAAATCAAAACTACAAGGAAATACTATCTCACTCCAACAAGGTTGGCCATGATCCCCAAACCACAAAACAAAAGAATGCTGGAGAGGCTGTGGAGAGACCAGAACTCTAAACTGGTGGTGGGATTGGAAAACGGTACAAACTCTTTGGAAAGCAATCGGCCACCTCCTTAAAGAGCTGGATAGAGATATACCATTTGATCCAGCAATCTCACTGATCAGAATTTATTCTACAGAAACAGAGGCTGCCACACGAACAAGCACATGTACACAAATGTTTATTGTAGCACAGCCCACAATATCAAAAAAATAGAGTCAACCTAGATGCCCATCAACAAATGAATGGATAAAATATGGTACATATACTCAATGGAACACTAAAAATGGTCATTATTTTCACGACAAAAAATGACAGAAATAAACTCACACTTGTCAATAATTACACTCAATTGCAATGGTAAATATCCTAAATCAACCCCATAAAGAGACATAGAGTGAAAGAATGAATTAAAATACAACATCAACAAAAACAGGATCCAACAATATGCTGCTTACAAGAGACACACCTTAGAAACGAATATGTCTGGTACTGGTACAACAACAATTCCATCAGTTGGAATGGAATTGAAAAACTCAGATATAAATTCATCTACCTATAGTCACCAAATCTTCAATAAGAGCTCACAGATCATCAAATGGGAAAAGGGCAGTCTTTTTAGCAGACAGTACTGGCAAAACTGGGTATCAGCTCCTAACAGAGAGGAAACTGGATGGCATTATGCTGAGTGAAATCAGTCAATCAGAGGGAAAACTACTGTGTGAGACTACTACTGTGAAAACTTATAAAAAGGTTTACACATAGAAAGCAACCATCTTTGATGGTTAGCAGGGAGGAGAAGGATGGGAATGGAATAACACTAGACTGTAGATAAGTGGTAGCTTTGATATATGGTAATACAGTACACACTACTAGGGAGGCCAGCACAGTTTACAACACAAGATCATGGTAGTCCTATAGACACATCCAAACTCCCTAAAGGACTGAATTGCTAGTGTGGGAACCGTGGTCTCAGGGAACATCTAACTCAACTGTCAAAATACATTATAAAGAAAATGTTCTATATTCTACTTAGGAGGGCATTATCTGGGGTCTTAAAGGCCGTGTGTTGTCATCTAGGATACACTGCTGGTCTTACCCTTTTGGAAGCAAGAAAGAATGAAGAAAACTAAAGAAACAAAGGAAAAATTAGTCCAAAAGACTAATGGACCACATCTAAAGTGGTCTATAGCAGAATGAATCCAGGACAACTAGACGGTGCCCAGCTACCACCACTGACTGCTCTGAAAGGGATTACAATAGAGGGTCCCGTCAGAACTGATGAAAAATATAGAAAAAAAAATCTAACTTCAAAGGACAACCAGATTTGTTGGCCTAAAGAGACTGGAGAAACCCATAGTATGGACCATGGACACCTTTTCAGCTTATTGATGAAGTCATCTTCAGTCTCACCCTTCAGCCAAAGATTGAACAGCCCCCTAAGATAAAACAAGATTAGTGGGGCACACCAGCCCAGGGTCAAGGATTACAAAGCAGGAGGGAACAGAAAATCTGGTAATACAGAACTCAAGTATGAGAAGAGAGAATGTTGAGCTGTTATGAAATTGTTAACCAATGTCTAAAAACAATATGTGTACTATTTAGTAAGAAGCCAATTGGTTCTTTATCTAAAGTACAATAAAAACATAAAAGGTTGAAAAGTAGGAAAAAGAAAAAAAAAGCTTCTCAAACTCTTCCAAAAATAGAAGAGTGGAATACTCTGCAGCTCATTTTAAGAACCATATCTTTGAGATAATAAAGCCAAACAAAGCTATCACAGGAGAATAAAACTCATTGAGAACAGAGAGGCAAAAATCCTCATTAAAAGACTAGCAAACTGAATCCTGGTACATATCTAACAAATTACACATTATATCCAAATAGGATTTGTCCAAAATACACAAGGCTGGTTCAGCATATGAAAATCAATCAATATAATATACCATATTGATTAAATAAAAGATAAAAACACATGATCATCTTCATAGATGAAGATAAAAACATTAAACAAAATTCAGTAATCTTTCTTTTTTTTTTATTTAACATAACTGAGTGAAAATGTACATTCACATGAAAATTTACATGCCCCCCTATATGCAGCTTCCACTGCTCTCCCTGTCCGGTGATTACACACTATTCCTCTCTGCTCCATACATGTCTCATCCTCCCAACAGTCTCCTTTCCCCTCCTCTCCGTTCACTCCCCTTCTTCCAGCCAGAGGTCAGCAAGATGATATCCTATAGATGTATAGAATCATAAAGTGCTTCCAATATATGGTTACTATGCATTGCCAAGTCCAATACATTCCTGTCCAAAGAGTGGACCTTTGTTATAATTTATGGGAATGGGCAGCATCAGGGCCAGGGGCCATGCTCTCAGAGGAACCCCAAAACCGCTGGACCATCAATTGATGTCTTTTAGTGGAGATCTCATGATGCACCTCTTTATATTCTTCTGTTGCCAGTGAGGCTCCTCTCTGTGAGCTCCGTCATGGCTATCACTGGTGGTGACTGGGCACCATCCGGTTCTTCCGGTCCCAGGTCGATGTAGGCACCCACTCTTGTGGGTCTCTCTGTCTTCTCGGTTGTCTTTACCGCATGCCATTTTGGCCCTCGGTGAGCATCTGTTCCTGCTGAGTTCGGACCATTTGCTGTGTCCTCAGATGGCAGCTTGGCAGCTTTTAAGACCCCAGACGCGACTCACCAATGTGGGGTGCAGAGAGCTCTCTTAGCAAAATGCTAGTTGTGCCAATTGGCCTGGAATTTGCCTAAGAGCATGGTCCCCCGACCCCCGCCCCAGCTACTCTATCCTTGCAGTATTGAGTTAAGATGGAAGGAGTACTCAAGTTATGCTGAAGTCAACTTAATGTTGTTCTTGTTCCTAATGTGTTCTGTCACCGCTATCTCCCAACTAGATTTCTAGTAACTACCTAAACTAAACCCTCCCCCCCCTCGCCCTCCCTCCCTCTTTCCCCTCCCTTGCAGCTGTCAAAGAGTGTTTTCTTCTATACACAAGTCTGTTTTTGAGATCTTATCGTAGAGGTCTCATACAGTATTTGTCCTTTTGTCGCTGACTACTCTCACTCAACATAATGTCTTCCAGTTGAAACCAGGTTAGGAGATGTTTCCTGGAATCATTGTTATTCTTTACCATTGCGTAGTGCTCCATTGAGTATATGTACCACAGTTTACCTATCCATTCTTCTATTGTTGGGCATCTGGGTTGATTCCACCTTTTTGCTATTGTGGACTGTGCCGCGATAAACATTCTGGTGCACGTGTCCGTTGGTGTGAAAGGCCTTGAATCTGTAGGGTATATTCCCAGTAGTGGAATTACTGGGTCAAATGATATATCAATATCCATTTTTTTAAGGAAGCACCAGATTGCCTTCCAAAGAGGCTGGACCATTTTGCAACCCCACCAACAGTGTAGGAGGGTTCCACTTTCTCCACAGCCTCTCCAGTATTTGTTGTTTTGTGTTTTCTGGATCATGGCCAATCTTGTTGGGGTGAGATGGTATCTCATTTTTGTCTTGATTTGAATTTCTTTAATAACTAAAGATCGTGAACATGTCCGCATGTGTTTTTTGGCTGCCTGGATCTCCTCTTGAGTGAAGTATCTGTCCGTCTCCTTTGCCCATCGCTTAATTGGATGGTTTATCTTCTTCTTATTGATATTTTGTAGTATCTTATAGATTATGGAAATCAGGCGTCGATCTGACATAGAGTTGCCAAATATTTTTTCCCACTCTGTGGGAAATAAAGTCTTTGGATGAGCAAAAGTGTTTGATTCTTAATAGTTCTCATTTATCTACTTTCTCTTCTGTTGATTGAGGTTTCTTTGACAGATTTTGGTGTCTGTCCTCATTGTGTATTAAAACTTCCAGTGTTGTTCCTACCTTTTCTTGGATGAGCTTTATCGTTTTAGGTTTGATATTTAGGTCTTTTATCCAGTTGCAGTTGGTTTTTGTATAAGGTGTAAGATATGGATCTTGATTCAGTTTATTGTAGATGGATAACCAATTATGCCAGCACCATTTGCTGAAGATATTGTTTTTACCCCAGTTTAATGTCTTAGGGCTTTTGTCAAATATCAACTGTTCATAGGCAGATGGTGTCATCTCTGGGGTCTCAATTCTGTTCCATTGATCAATCTGTCTGTTCTTGTACCAGTACCAGGCTGTTTTGACCACTGTGGCAGTGTAGTATGTTCTAAGGTCGGGTAATGAGAGGCCTCCCAGTGTGTTCTTCTTCTTTCTTAGTACCTTACTTATCCGGGGCTTCTTCCCTTTCCAAACAAAATTGGTGATTTCTTTCTCCATCTCATTAAAAAGTGATGCTGGAACTTGTATTGGGATTACATTATATAAATAAATTGCTTTGGGTAAAATAGACATTTTCACAATGTTAAGTCTTCCTATCCATGAGCAGGATAGGTTTTTCCATTTATCTAAGTCTCTCTTAGTTTCTTGTAGTAAGGGCTTGTAGTTCTCTTTGTAAAGGTCTGTTGTTTCACTGGTTAGATTAATTCCTAGGTACTTTATCTTCTTAGGGGCTATCACAAATGGTGTAGATTTGATAATTTCCTCCTTAACAGTCTCGTTGTTGGTATAAAGGAATCCTGCTGATTTACTAATGTTTATCTTGTATCCTGAGACTTTGCTGAACTATTCTATCAGTTTGAGTAACTTACTTATAGATTCCTTGGGGTTCTCTGCATATACAATCATGTCATCTGTGAACAGGGAGATTTTAACTTCCTCTTTGCCGATGCAGATGCCCTTTATTTCTTCGTCTTGTCTAATTGCTCTGGCTAGAACTTCTAGCACAATGTTGAATAGGAGCAGTGACAGTGGGCATCCTTGTCTAGTTCCTGATCTCGAGGGAAAGTCTTTCAGTCTCTCTCCATTCAGGATGATGTGGGCAATTGGCTTTGTATCAATGGCCCTTATTGTGTTGAGGAATTTGCCGTCTATGCCCATTTTGCTAAGAGTTTTTAGCATGAATGGGTGTTGGACATTATGAAATGCCTTTTCGGCATCAATGGACAAAATCAGGTGATCTTTGTCTTTTGTGTTATTTATGTGGTTAATCACATTAATTGTTTTCCTGATGTTGAACCAGCTTTGCATCCCTGGTATGAATCCCACTTGGTCATGATGGATTATTTTCTTGATATGTTGCTGTATTCTGTTGGCAAGAATTTTGTTGAAGATGTTTGCATCTAAGTTCATGAGTGATATCTGTCTGTAGTTCTCTGTCTCTGTTGGATCTTTCCCCGGCTTAGGTATCAGGGTTATGCTGGTTTCATAGAATGAGTTTGGGAGTACTTCATCCCTTTCTATACTGTGAAATAGTTTCAGTAGTATTGGGGATAACTCTTCTCTAAATGCTTGGTAGAATTCTGCCGTGAAGCCATCTGGGCCCGGACTTTTTTGGGTTGGCAGTGTTTTGATGACCTTTTCAATCTCTTCCTTTGTGATGGGTTTATTAAGTTGTTCTGCTTCACGTTGTGATAATTTGGGTAGGTGGTATGAGTCAAGGAATTGGTCCATTTCCCCTAGGTTTTCAAATTTGTTAGAGTACAGTCTTTCATAGTATTCTGTTATGATGTTTTTGATTTCTGTTGCATCTGTGGTGACAACTCCCTTCTCGTTTCTAATTTGGGTTATTTGTTTCCTTTCCTGATTTTCTTTAGTAAGTTTAGCCAGTGGTTTATCAATTTTGTTGATCTTTTCAAAAAACCAGCTTTTGGTCTTTTCAATTTTTTCAATTGTTTTTTTATTCTCTAATTCATTTAGCTCTGCTCTAATCTTTATGATCTCCTTTCTTCCGGTGCCCGAGGGGTTCCTCTGTTGTTCTCTTTCTACTTGTTCAAGCTCTAGAGTTAGTTCCTTGATTTGGTTTCTTTCTTCCTTCCCGATGTGTGCATTTATGGAGATAAACAGACCTCTGAGCACTGCTTTGGCTGTATCCCATAGGTTCTGGTAGGAAGTGTTTTCGTTCTCTTTGGAATCCATGAATTACTTTAATTGATCCCTGATTTCCTCTATAACCCATGTTTTTTTGAGCAAGATGTTGTTCAGTTTCCAAGAGTTCCACTTTCTATCTCTGTTTTTTCTGCTATTGATTTCAACTTTGATGGCTTTATGATCTGAGAGGATGCTTTGGAATAATTCAATGGTATGGATATTGTTGAGCATTGCATTATGGCCTATTACGTGGTCAATTCTGGAGAATGTTCCATGTGCACTGGAGAAGAAGGTGTAGTTGTCTGCTGATGGGTGGAAAGTTCTTTATATATCAATGAGGTTTTGTTGGTTAATTGTGTCAATGAGGTCTTCTGTATCTTTACTGAGCTTTTTTCTAGATGATCTGTCTAGTAATGAGAGCGGAGTGTTAAAGTCTCCCACTATTATTGTGGAGTCATCTAACTCTGTTTTAAGCGTAGTCAGTGTTTCTTTGACATATTTAGGTGCTCTGACATTAGGTGCATAAATGTTTAATATAGTTTAATATAGTTTATATAAGTCTTGCTTGTGTACTGAACTTTTCAGCAATAAATAGTGTCCATCTTTGTCCACGATGGTGGATTTGACATTAAAGTTGATTTTGTCTGAGATTAGAATTGCCACCCCTGCTCTTCTTTGTTCATTGTTAGCTTGATATATATTCTTCCATCCTTTAATTTTCAGTTTGTTCCTGTCTTTAGGTCTCAAGTGAGTTTCTTGTAGACAACATATGGATGGGTCGTATCTTTTGATCCAAGATGACACTCGGTGTCTCTTTACTGGAGCATTCAGTCCATTCACATTCAATGTAAATATTGATAGGTATGTGTTCAGTGCTGCCATTGTGATGTGTTTATTTTTATGTTGATGTTTTCTCTGTTGTTCTTATTAGTCTGTTCTGAGACACTCTTTTTTGTGAGTTGATTTTTCACCTTTTTCAGAGCTGATTTTATAACTGTTGAGACGCGTGTGTTAGATTTCTTGAAATGGTATGATACATCTTTGTTGTACTTTACAGCTGCCCCTATAAACCCCCTTAATAAACTATTTATAAACCCAATTTTAATTACTACCAGTCTGGTCATCTTCCTCTCCATCAGGAAGGACTATAACGACTTTAGTACATCCCTCTTTTATTATGATGACACCATAGTTTTCATGATGATCACTGGATTGCTTCTTTCCAAATCAAAGCTGTGATTTACTTTGGAGTCTTCCCTAAATGAGTATTGAGTAGTGTGTCATTCTAAAATATAAAGTTAGTGGTTTCGTTCTTCTAAGCCAAAGCCAAGAACTTCTTTCCGTATTTCTTGTAGTTTGGGTTTAGTTTTTACAAAGTCTCTGAGTTTCTGTTTATCTGGAAATGTCTTAATTTCATTTTCATGTTGGAAAGACAGTTTTGGAGGATATACAATTCTTGATTGGAAGTTCTTCTCCTTCAAGACTTTGAATGTGTTGTACCACTGTCTCTGTGCCAGCATGGTTTCTGCTGAGAAATCTGATGAGAGCCTACAGGGTTTCCCTCTAAATGTTAGCTTTGCCTTGAGTCTTGCTGCCTTTAAGAGTTGCTGCTTACGTTTCATTTTGTTAAGCTTAATTATAATATGTCTTGGAGTCTTTCTTTTGAGATCTACATTGGGTGGCGTACGATATGCGTCTGAGATGTCTATATTCTCTTCCTTCATGATTTCTGGGAAGTTTTCTGTCAGCAGCTCAGCAACAATACTCTCTGTGTTCTCAGATTTCTCACCCTGTTCAGGGACTCCAATTAATTGAAGGTTGTTCCTCTTAATAGAGTCTCACATGCTTCTTAATGTTTCTTCATTTTTCTTGTCTCTTTTTTCTGATTTCTGCTCATAGACACTGGCATCAGTAGCTCTGTCTTCCAAGTCAGAAATTCTTTTTTCCATTTGTTCCATTCTGTTTTCTTGGCTTTGTATGGAAGTTTCTATGTCTTTGATTTTCTTCTTGATCTGTTGGATTTCAGAGTACTGGTGTTCCATCAGATCAAACAACTTGCTTAATTTTTCATTTTGTTCTGCTGCATTTTCTATAAGGTCTAGAAGGGCCTTGTATATAATCAATTTGTATTCACTTCCTGATGCTTTCATAAAAGTTTCTTCATCTGGAAAACTCCTTGGTTGCTTTGTTTGGGAGCCTTCTGAAGCCATGAGTGATTGCTTGTATGCCACAATTGTCTGTTGCTTTTTGGGTCCCATGTGAGTATATAGAGGCTGGAAGAGGTATGGATTGCAAATGTTTCTCTAGGCTGTCTTCAAATGTAAAGCAAAAGGTATCTGACCAGTTCACAAGTCAGTTAGGTTTTCAGGTGTAGAGGTCCCTCTTCCCATCTGACAAAGTAAGCGCCACTGTATCCAACCCCAGATGATAACAAACTAGTTCAGAATACAGCACTGCTAGTTCCCTGGTGGCCTCTGCTGACAGGGCCTAGCCTTATCCAACACTGCGTCGAGTACTGGTTTTGTGATAGAAAAGCGCTCTCTTGTGGGCATGCTCTGGCTCCCAAGCTAAGAATTAGGTCCAGCTGCGGCCACCGTACCCAAGATGGCGTCCTCCACACAGGCAGCAGACAGGGGGGCTAAAGGTGCCCAGAGGCAGTGATTCCTCTGCTTCTGTTGCAGGGCCCCCAATTTAGGCAGCACTATGCAAAATCACTACTTTTCTGACGGAGAAGCACTGTCCCTTTTGCAGGCGCTGGCTCCCAGGCTAAGAACGATGTCCCGCTAAAATCTTGGTACCAACATGGCGTCCCGCACACTGACCACAGTGTTCCGCACAAACCCCGCTGAGGCAGCTACAAAACGAAAGGCTCAAAGTGTCTAGATTAACAGAGTCCTGAGCCTGGCTTTCAGAATATGGGAATTTCGCCTGCCTATCCCCCCAGCAGCGTGTCTGAGTCCATCCGCCAGGAAGACCCAGCTCCGCCCACCAGCCGAGACCAAGGGAAAAAAAAAGTCAAAACGGTGCGTTTACCTTCCATCCGTGAGAGCCGGGGCTAGCCAGGAGCGGGAGTCAGCGAAAGAGATCAGGTTTTTCGCTGAGTGGTCCCAATTAACAGCTCTGTGCCGTGTCCTGAGGCTGATTAGGTGCTCAGAAGGCTCTGTTTGATTGTCAATTCAGGTCTTGGTTTCCAGAGGGATAGAAGGAGATGTGGGCTTAGTCCGCCATCTTGACTTCACCCCCCCAAGTAATCTTTCTTGATTAAAAAAGTCACAACAGGAGACAGAGTCCTGATAGCCAACTAGACACAAGTCTCCTTAATTCCCTCTGAAAACTAAGACATGGATTGATAATTGAACAGAGCTTTCTGTACACCCAGTGAATGCTAGGCTTGTCAGTTTGGGCTACATGCCACTAAGTGGGAGACTTCCTCTCTTGCTGACCTCTGCTCTTGCTGAATGGCAGACTCAAATGGACTGAAGGTACTGGAGGTTTTCACTTTTTTGTTTTTACTGGCTGGTACACAAGAGAGGGGCATGAGCCAGCAGCTATGCTGAGCTGTAGTGCTGAAGCTAGCATCATGGGCTGCAGTGGAGAGATAGTGTGTGGGACAGCCATGTTTTGAGAGCCCTGAGGCAGACTGCGACACACCCTCCCACACTCTCTTTTCAGAGTTCTGCCATAGATCCAGCTGTTTCACAGCAGGAAGTGTAGATAGACTGTGATGTCATCTTGTTCGGCAAGGAGATGGAGTTACCCAATGAGAAGCACAGCAGGAGCTAATTCCTGGGCTGAGAGATCATGCCAGTCTGGGAGCCTCTTTCAACAGAAGGGCGGTGTTGAGCACACTGTTGCATTATGAGTGGTGTCCAGCAGGAGATGACAGCAGTACAGTAGGGCCTCCTAACTTTGAACTATATAATGACATCTATTGACAGCCAAAGAAGTACTTCCATTATGAGCTAGAATGAAGGGCCAGCTGTACCTGATGTCCTGACTGACTTTGCAAGAGGACAGACAGCTTTTAGCTTTTTAAAATAAGACTGCCTGGAGAACAAACTGCTGTGCAGTGAAATGGCATCTCTTCCAGCCTTTACTGATCCACATTATATGGTCAGTGACGGCCCCACTCTGAATTCATAAGTAGGTCAGTGTATTTGCCAAATAGGAGGCAGAGCCTGCCACCCTAGAGAGTCCACTGGGCCCAGTCACTACAGTGCAAAGAGGTGACTGGTGACCAACTCCCGTCTCAGAACTACACTTGTAGTTCTCTTGTTGAGGCAACATCAGAAAAATTAAACAGCCTCTAGATATCCCAAAAGCAAAAATGATTGCCAAGCAGCTAGAGAAATAATGAATCCTGACTCCAGAAATCTTCCAAAATAAAGAATCAAAAAATTTCCAGATGAAGAAGCATTTCTGAAACCATCGGAGGTTGAATAAAACAGAATATATGGAGAGCCCACCTAGAGATTAAACAAAATGCAGCAGAGCAAAATGAAAAATTAAACAAGCTGTTTGAACTGATGGGACACCAACATTCATAAATCTGACAAATCAATAACAAAATTAGCAACTGAATTGAAAGCCAAAAGAGCAGAATGAACAACTGTAAAATAGATTTACTGACCTTGAAAATAGAGCTATGGACAACAGCATTTATGAGGAGAAATCAGAGAAAAGAAACAAGAAAAATGAAGAAGAATTAAGAAACATGAGGGACTCTGTCAAGAGGAATAATCTGTGAGTAACTGGAGTTCCCAAACTGGGAGGGATATGTGAAAACACAGAGTATTGCTGTTGAGTTTCTGACAGAAAGCTTCCCAGAAATTATGAAAGAAGAAAATATAGCTACCCAAGATGTGTATTGAATGCCTCCCCCAAAACTAGACTCTAAAAGAAAGAAATCCAAGACATATTATAATCAAGCTTAACAAAATGAAGCATAAGCAGAAACTCTTAAAGGAAAAACAAAGCTGACATTCAGAGGGAAGCCCTGCAGGCTTTTTTCTAACTTCTTGGCAGAAACAATGTTGGCATGGAGGTAGTGAGTTGACACATTCAAAGCCCTGAAGGCGAAAAGCTTCCAACTAAGAATTATATCTCCTGTGAAATGGTCTTTCAAATATGAAGATGAAATTAAGACATTCACAGATAAACAGAAACTCAGAGACTTTGTAAAGTCAAACCAAAACTGCAAGAAACATTGAAAGAAGCTCTTTGCTTAGAGAAACAAAACATTAAATGTATACCTAAGAAGACAATGCAGGACACAGCATCCAGAAATCTACTCAGTTAGGGAAGGCCCAATACTCAATGAATGCCACAATATTAAAAGAAGGAATCCAGGGATCATATCATGAAAACTAAGATACCATCACATTAAAAAGAGGGATATACTACAGTAGTCATAGTCCCTCCATATGGAGAGGAAGTTAGTAAAAAATGTTGAAGTTAAAATTGGGTTTAAACTTAGATTATTAAGAGGGGTTACAGGAGGAGCCACAAAGCACAGCTCTGAAAAGGATGAAAAATTAACCCACAAACAAGAATAAAACAGAACAGAAAATTAAGCCAAGCCAAGTGCCGTCAAGTCGGATCCGACTCACCTAGGGACACCATGAGAAAATTAAGAGCAACAGAAAAATAAATACATCAAAATGACAGCACCAAACACATACCTATCAATAATTACACTGAATGTAAATGGACTGAACACTCCGGTAAAGAGACAATGATGACAGCTTGGATTAAAATACACAACCTGTCTATAGGTTGCTTACAAGAAATTCACGTAAGATTTAAAGATGTGAACAAACTGAAAATTAAAGGAAGAATATATATACCAAGCTAACAATACACAAAGAAGAGCATGTATGGCAATACTTATCTCAGATAAAATATATTTTAATGTAAAATCCACCATCATGGACAAAGATGATCACTATTTACTTCCAAAAAATTCAATACACAGGCAGCACTAAACAGTATTAAATATTTATGCACCCAATACTAGAGCATCTACATACATCAAGGATACACTGACTATATTGAAAAATGAGATAGATCACAATAATAGTGGGAGACTTCAACACTCCACTTTGAGTACTGGACAGATCTTCTAGAAAAAAAGCTCAGTAAAAATACAATCTTATTGCTGCAATTAATCAATTAGAACTAATTGACAAATACACAACTTTTTATCCATCAACAAGTAACTATACCTTCTTCTCCAGTGCACATGGAAGATTTTCCAGAGTAGACTATGTGTTAGGACATAAAGCAAATCTCAACAAAATTCAAAACATTGAATTGTTGCAAAGCATCTTCTCAGACCATGAAGCCATAAAAGTTGAAATCAATAGCAGAAAAAAAAATAGAAATTGGAACTCGTGGAAACTGAACATCACCTTGCTCAAAGAGCCATGAGTTATGGAAGAAATCAAGGGTGAAATAAAGAAATTTATGTAGTGGGTTAAGTGCTACCACTGCTAACCACAAGGTCAGCAGTTCAAATCCACCAGGCACTCCTTGAATATTCTGGGGGTCAGTTCTACCCTGCCCCTAGGGTCACCATGAGTTGGATCCAACTCGACAGCACTTGGCTTGGCTAATGAGAATGAAAACACTTCCTACCAGAACCTGTGGGATACAGCCAAAGTAGTGCTCAAAGATGAACTTATCACTATAAATGTACACATTCAGAAGGGAGAAAGGACACAAACCAAAGAATTAACCCTACAGCTTGAACAAATAGAGAGCAACAAAGGAACCCTTCAGGTACCAGAAGAAAACAGATCATAAAAATCAGAGCAGAACTGAATGAATTAGAGAGTAGAAGAACAAATGAGAAAACTGATAAGACCAAAAGCTGGTTGTCATAGTCAGCTAGGGCTGCTCTAACAGAAATACCACAGAGTGGACGGCTTTAACAAAGGAACATTTATTCTTACACAGTCTGCTAGGCTACAAGTCCATATTCAGGGTGTCTGCTCCAGGGGAAGGCTTTCCTCTTGTTGGCTCAGGAGGAAAGTCCGATATTGCATCAGTCTTTGTCCAGGGAGCATTGTGGAGCAGGAACCTCAGGTCTGAAGGATGCGCTCTTCTCCCAGTGCTGCTTGCTTGATGGTACGAGGTTCCCAATTCTCTGCCTGCTTCTCTGTCCTTTTATCTCTCATAGATGAAAGGATTAAGGGTGAAGCAAGACATAGTCCAGGGAAACTCCATTTACAGTGGAGCAGGGAGGTAATCCTATGAATGGATTTACAGACCCACCCTAATCCTTTAACATACAGCTTAGAAAAACCACAAGATGGAGGACAGTCACAAGATACTGGGAATCATGGCCCAGCCACATGGCTACACATATTTTGAGGGGGATACAATTCAATCCATGACACTGGTTTTTTGAAAAGATCAACAAAATTGAAAAAAAATTGGCTAAACTTACTAAAGAAAAACAACAGAGGAAACAAATAATCCAAATAAGAAATGAGATGGGAGATCTTACAACAGATCCAACATAAATCAAAAGTATCATAACAGAATACTATGAAAGACTGTACTGTAACAGATTTGAAAACCTAGAAGAAATGGACAAATTCCTAGATTCATATCACCTGCCAAAATGATCACAAGGTGAAGAAGAACAACTTAATGAACACATCACAAAGGAAGAGATTGAAAAAGTCATCCAAAAACTACCAACCAAAAACAGCTGTGGCCCAGATGGCTTCATGACAGAATTCTCTAAAGAGAAGAGTTAATGCCAATATTACTGAAACTATTTCACAGCAAAGAAAGGGATGGAATACTCCCAAATGCATTCTACAAAGCCAGCAAAACCCTGATACCAAAGCCAGGAAAAGATCCAACAAAAAAAGAGAATTACAGACCAATATCACTCGTGAACCTAAATGCAAAAATTTTCCACAAAATCCTTGCAAGTAAAACTCAACAACACATCAAGAAAATAATTCATCACAACAAATTGGATTCATACCTGGGATGTGAGTCTGGTTCAAAATCAGAAAAACAATTAATGTGATCAACCACATAAATAACACAAAAGATTAGAATCACCTGATTTTGTCAACTGATGCAGAAAATGCATTTGACAAAGTCCAACACCAATTTATGATAAAAACACTCAGCAAAATAGCAATATAAGAGAAATTCCTCAATCCAGTAAGGGTCATCTATGCAAAGCCAACTGCCTACATCATCCTGGATGGAGAGACACTGAAAGAATTTGCGTTGAGAACAGGAACTAGACAAGGATGCCCATTCTCACCTTTCCTACTCAACATTGTACTAGAAGTTCTGGCCAGAGCAATCAGATAAGACAAAGAAATAAAAGGCATCTGCAGCAGGAAAGAAGAAGTAAAAATCTCCCTACTTGAAGATGATGTGATTGTATATAAAGAATCCTAAAGAATCCGTAAGTGAAGTACTCAAACATAGAAGAGTTCAGCAAAGTCTCAGGATACAAGATAAACATAAGTAAAACTGTAGGATTCCTTTATACCAACAAAGAGATCATTAAAGAAGAAATCACCAAATAAATACCATTTACTACAGCCACCAAGAAGATAAAATACCTAGGAATAAATCTGACTAGAGAAATAACAGCCCTATACAAAAAGAGAACTGTAAGACTGTACTGCAAGAAACCAAAAGACACTCATAAATGGAGAAACATTCCCCGCTAGTGGAAAGGAAGACTTAATATTGTGAAAATGTCTATTTTACCCAAAGTGATCTACATACACAATGCAAGCCCAATACGTTTTTCAATAAGATGGAGAAACAAATCACCAACTTTGTAAGGGGATGAAACCCAAAATAAGCAAAACATTACTGAAGATGAACACACCTGGAAGCCTCCCTGACTTTGGAAAGTATCACACTGCCACACTGATCAAAACATCCTCGTACTGGTACAGAAAATAACGAATAGACCAATGGAACAGAGTTGAGACCCCAGAGATGCCACCATCCTCCTGTGAACAGTTGCTAGTCAACAACTGCCCTAAGATTTTAAACTTGGATTAAAACAGTCTCTTTAACAAATGGCACTGGCAAAATTGAGTGTCCATCTGCAAAATATTGAAGCAAGACCTGTATCTCATGCCTTACACAACACCCAACTCAAATTAGAAAAAAAGACCTAAATATCAAACTTAAAACAATAAAGATCATCCAAGAAAAAATATGGTCAACAATGAAAATTTTAATGTACAACTTATACAGACTTCAAAATCTGACAAAGCACAGTCAACAGAAAATAGATAAATGGGAACTGCTAAGAATCAAACACTTTTGCTCATCCAAAGGCTTAATCAAACAAGTTAAAAGACCACCTACAGAATGGGAAAAAATATTTGGTGACTGTATGTCAGACAGACGTCCGATCTCTGTAATCTACAAGGTACTGAAAAATGTTAACAAGAAAAGGGTAAATAATCAAATTAAGCATTTGGCAAAGGAGATAGACAGACACTTACTTCTTTAAAGAGGATATCTAGGCAGCCAAAAGACATGCAGAAATCCTCATGATAATTAGCCATTAAAGAAATCAAAATTAAAATGACAATGACATAGCATCTCACCCCAACAAGGTTGGCCATGATCCAAAAAAACACAATACAACAAATGCTAGAGAGGCTGTGGAGGCATTAGAACTGTTCTACACTGCTGGTGGGATTGCAAAATGGTACAACCTCTTTTGAAAGCAATCTGGAACTTCCTTAAAAAGCTGGAAATAAATATACCTTTAGACCCAGCAATCCCACTGCTCGGAATACATACTACAGAATCAAGAGCAGTCACATGAACAGATGCATAGGAATGTTTATTGCAGCACAGTTTACAATTGCAAAAAGATGGAATCACCCCAGATGCCCAACAACAGATGAATGAATAAACAAACTATAGTATATATATACTCAGTGGAACACTATAGAATGGTAAAGAACAATGATAATTTTAGAAAGCGTCTCATAACCTGGTTTCAATTGGAAGACTTACGTTGCATGAAATCAGTCAGTGGCAGAAGGACGAATATTATATGAGACCCCTACTATAAGGACTTAAAAACAGACTCATGTACGGAAGAGAAGACTTTTTGTTTTTGATGTTCATGTTATTTTTTATTGATATGTATAAGGATTTCCATATATTAATACTGGTAATACTAACTTGCTTTCAAGTTAGAAATAATGATGCATTTATGCAGGAGGAATCTAAGAGTTTTGAATGTGTCAGATCCTAGGAATGCTGTCTGCATTATGTCATTTAATTCTTGTAGGCAACCCTTCAAGGTAGACATTAGAATCACAGACGAAGACATGTAAAACAATAATGCATAGTGTTAAAATTATGTGTCTCAGGCTCCATAGCAAGTAAATAATGAAGCTGTGTCTTTCTGTAACTTGTTTCATTGTATTCAATGATTCCACATAATTTATTGAGAAGGCCCTGTTGAGCATGCAAAACTTTTCAGTGGAGGAATGAAAAACAAATTATGATATAAATTTTAAGATTATTTGTTTATAAGCAGTACCCCAAATAAATAAATAAATAGAATGAAAAATAAAAGGTAAAAGATACCAATAGAAAGGTTATACAGTTTTAGTTTGTAAACAAACAAACACACACAAAACAATTGAGTAGGCTAGATTGAGGCAGTACAGAACAATTGGCATTCTCCTCTTTTTGTGGAAGTGATGGAAGGAATTTCTCCCTTCTGAGGAGTTATAGATAAACTGAAAATTCTTTTAATATTAACCCAGTATTGTGAGGATAGAGTAGCAGAAGTGGAGGTCCAGGGACCATGGTCTCAGAGGACATCGAGGCAAACTGGCATAGCTAGCCTGTTGCTAAGAGACTCCTCTGCACTCTATATTGGTGAGTGCATTCTGGGGTCTTAAAAGCTAGTGAGCTGCCATCTGAGGTACACCAAATTGTCCCAACTCAGCTGGAACACATGATCACCAAGGACAATAACACGAGGGAATATGAGTCCAGGAGACAAAAAGACCCACGTGAATGGGTGACTTTAACAACATGTGACCAGAAGAACCAGATGGTACCCGGCCTCCACCTGTGACAGCCGTGATGGTACTCACAGTGTCAAGTCCTACTAGCAACATGAGAAAAAAACAGGAGTGTACCCTAAGAAGTCCTCTAGTGACCATAATTGATGTTCAAAGGCCTGCAAGTTCCTCTGTGAGTATGGCCACTAGACCTGATGCTGCTCCTAATCATAAATCTTTACTGAGTTCAACTCTTCAGATAAGAATGAATTGGGCTCGGGGACACAGAGTGACAATAAACTTGCGTGCCCCCTATCTGCAGCTCCATCTGCTCTCTTTACTCGGTGACAGCACACTCCTCCTTTCCTTTGTGTACATGTCATATCCTCTTAATCTCCTGTCCCTTCCTCTCCACCTGCTCCCCGTCCTCTCCAGTAAGTGGCCAGTAGGATGACATACTATGGATGCAAAGAACCATAAAGTACACACATGATATTGTGGATTGTATACTTTCACTCATTAGAAATAAAAATAATAAATAAATATTTTTTTAAACTTCTTTTTCATTGGTTCACTGGGTCATGAGACACTATATCTAATCCCAGTAGAGATGATGGCACAGCTTGAAACCCTGTAGTGAGTTGGATGTTTTTACTAGTAGGGTTGTGGTTATGTGGTTATGGCCCTTATGATCACAACTGTGCTCTGATGAGGAAGTGGTAGTCAGGGTATACATATTTATCTGCATACAGAATGGGAGATCAGTGATGGATACTGCCCTCCCTTCTTTTCCATCCATCCATACCTCCTTTTTCACTGTGATGGAAGGACAGCTGGTTGCTCGGCCATCCAGCACGTTTAATAGTGTTGCTTTCCTTACATCTGTGAACATCTACTATTGTCCAGTGGAAAACAAATGGAGATAGCCGGTGCATCTTCCAGCATGGCACTAGCAGGCGGGGAGGCATGCTTCCTCAATTGCCTTCTACCTCTTGTGAGTCACAAATAGAGGTTTCTGCAATCCAACCATTGGTAGGCAGGTGAAGCAACCATCAAGTCAGCTCCTACTCCTGACAACCTCATGTGTGTCAGAGTAGAACTTTCCTCCATAGAGTGTTCAATTTCTTATTTTTTAAAAAGTTAATTGCAAGGCCTTCCTTCCTACTCATCTCTGCATGCATTCAAATATCCAACCTTTGGTTCAGCGCCAAGCACATTAACCATGTGTATCACCCAGGGTCAATCTGACATTACCTTCTTCTAAAGCAGTTAACAAATTTGTTACTATTGTTCTTCTTCATTTTTTGTTTGTTGTTTTTTGGGGGGAGTGGAGGTTTTTGGTTTTCTGCTTATAGAAATGTTAATGTAACAATGTAACAAAGCTCAGTTGTTCTGAATAAATAAGCAGTGTCATTTTATCCACATGTATCTTCCCAGGACATTTGGATGAACAGTGCCTCTTCTCCTCTCTACAACTGATAATTTCCCTCCTCCCTCGAGTCTTTTAAACGTTACTTTCACGATAGTCTTTCCTGACATTACAGATGCCATTAGTTCACCAGTCTTGTTTAACACCTTCCTTTCCATTCTTTCATAAATTTTAGAAAATATAGTGTCTATTCTTAGGCTCGTTGAAAGCATACCACTGTTGTTAAGTCAGTTTTAACTTCCGGCAACACTATACGTCATGGAACAACTACCCCGTAGAGTTTTTCCAAGACTGAGAGTCTTTACAGGAACAGATTGCCACATGGGCTAGTGACTTTGAACCATCACCTTTCAGTTAGCAGCCAAGCACATTAACTACTGAGCCATAGTTTATGAAAATACTCACTCAATTTCCTTGGATATTCAATTTCCTTGGATACTTATGTTCATTCTCAGACTTCACCAATATAAATACTGAACAAATTTGTATGTAGATCTTAATTTACATCTGACTTCCTCCTTTCTAATGGTACATTTATAGAAATGTAATTGTTGGATCAAATGTTACACACATCCTGTAAGTCGTTAGATACATTTGCACAATAAAGAAGATGAGTTCTAAAAATCATTTGGCCAATATCCAGCATTTTTACGAAACTGTATCATATACTGGCGTTTTCCGTTAGTGAAACTCAGGTGCATTGCTTAAATGGTTTACCTCAGGTAATCATGGCCACTCTTTCTGAAGACAAAATTTTAATGTAGGCTAAATGTACTAACTACTGATGTCTGTCAATTAGTTGTACATGGTGGCTTGCTTGTTGCTATGATTCTGGAAGCTGCATGTCTTAGTTATCTAGTGTTTCTGTAACAGAAATGCCACAGATGGATAGCTTTAACAAACATGACTTTATTTTCTATAGTCTGGTAGGCTAGAAGTCTAAATTAAGCACATCAGCTCCAGGAGAAGGCATTGTTGCTGTTGGGTCTGGAGGAAGGTTCTTGTCATACATCTTCCTCTAGTCTACTAACTTCTCCCTGTAGAAATTGCAATTCCCAAAGATGGACTCTACTATGGCTCTGCTTTCTGCGTGCTATGACATCCTCTCTGCTCACTTCTCTCATTGATACATCAGAAAAGAGATTGACCTAAAACAAAATGTCATCTTGTAGATTGAGTCCTGCCTCATTAACATACCCACCACTAATCCGATCTCATTAACGTCATTAGGATTCACAATATGTAGGAAAGTTATTTCAGATGACAAGACGGTGGACTATCATACTATGACAATGGAATTTAAAGCATTCAGGGTGGACAGACTTCAGTGAATCTTTCAGACTAAGCTGAATAAGGGGAGGGGGGATAACCCTGATGATCTACTTCCAAAAATTAGCCAATGAAATTCAATATGACAACAGATTATTGCCTAATATAGTGCTAGAAAATTAGCCTCTCAGAAACACAGTGACTGTAACAATGGACACAAACATAGCAAAGATTATAAAGATCATGCAGGATTTGGCAACATTTCATTGTGTTGTAACTGGGGACACCATGATTCAGAGTGTTTCAATAACACCTAATAACAACAAGCATAATTACTATACATATGTCGATATATATGTGCTAAATGTTTTCAATTATTTAAATATTCACACAATGCCAAAGTGGCCACTTGACTTCAAGGAATCTATGAGCATCGTTCCTGGAACTCCCTAAGTGGCAACAGCTAAAAAGTTAATCAGAACTCGTGCACCAGATATTTTTAAAGACTCAAAAGGGACTAGCAGTCACATGTTGGAGACTGCTTAAGCAGGTTCATGTAAAGACCCCAACACCAGAAAGACACAAGATTCCTCAGTTACTTACCACTTGAGGATGCATCTGGCTTGGCTAAGTTTGGAAATTTCTTGGAAATGAAATCAAAGACAGAAGAAGGATCATGTTGCAACAACCATCTGTCAGGGGTCAAACACAAAAATCTAAGTAACAGTCAGTAAAGAAATAAACATTGTCATCCTGCTGACTTCTTACTGGAGGAAAGGGAGTGGGTGGAGACGAGGGGATAGGAGACTGTTGGGAGGATAGGACATATGGAACAGAGAGGAAGGGTGTACTGTCACCGGGCAGGGAGAGCAGTGGGAGCTGTGTATATGTGAGCATGCGAATTTATATGGGAACATACATCTTTATTCAGTCATAATAAAAAAAAGAAAGAAATATTAAACACCCACACCACAAACCAAAACCATATTTAATTACAAATAGAGGAATATGTTTGCATTAAGCAGGCAGGCAGCCTCATGGTACAGGCAATGTAGAGGATAGCAACCTGACATGATGATATCATCTGCAGTCGCAGTCCATCTTGTTACAGCCATGCAGACACAGCTTCCCTATATCTTGGCTGGTGCCTTGTAACCCTCTCCAAAGACAATTCACCTCCAGATCTCCCCAAGGAGACTATGAGAGGACAGTTTCTCCTGCCTTTTCTGGTGCTGCTAAGGTGAAGGGATCAGAATAGTAATGCTGAATATAAAACCATTTAGCCATAGTCTAGGTCTGGCTCCTCCCACGTGACATCCCCTAAATGTCCTTGCCAACCTGGCCACTTTGTTCAGGGTATAGCACAAGGACCATGGGTGCCAATTTCCTGACTTATTCCCCTTTCCCTGTCTAATCTGACAGTGCTTGCATATGATACTTTCAGAATTATCAGGCATAGACTTGCTCATCTTGTATGCGAACGTGACACTACTAAACCCTAAAAGACAGCTACTGCTGTAACTATTTCAGGAAAATAAATGTTCAGAGCCTTATAGCTTAAGAAGGATTCAGCATTTGATTTATCCTGGTATCTAAGAAACCTGTATTTGTGGCAGATGGTTATCTGTGCTCTGGAGCTATCAGAACCGGATTGAAATCATGTTACATGGTCTCCCTGAGACATCTGCTGTGGCCCTGCCTGCGCAGCGTGTGCTGTGTCTCCCTAGAGCGTCACCATAACATTCCTAGGGAGTCTGCCTGCTCAGGGTGAAAACAAACACCATTTGCTACTGTCGTTTGCAGTATTTTATCAGGGAGGGAGGGGCAAGAGCTTTTGGTTTTGCTGAAAGTTTTGAGCTATGCTTCCTGTCTGTTTTACCTAGCTCAATAGTTCGACTCTATTTTCCATAGTTCCCAGTATTCATATACGTTTTTGCCTACCTTGAAGTTCAGTTTTATCCTTCAGTACTCTAAGGAAGCTGAGGAAAGTAGGCAGAAGTATATGAGTAAGAGAGTTCTGCTCTTTTCTGCAAAGTAAATGTGCTGATTTGATGAAAGCTGAAACTTAGTAATCTTCTTGAACACCAGTAGTTTTCTCTGGATCTAATTACATTTTCCAAAATAGATGAGGGTTAATATAAGTTTGACTAAAACAATGCAATGATTATGTGATGTCTCCCTGTAGGTTACAATTTCTGGAAAAAAGGTGATTTTTGCTATATTTAGATCAAATGCAATGAAAACACTTTTACATGTGCATTTTAATGATTATCATTTTTATGCAAGTCACAATTTTCATTCAGAATATAATCCTTTGTTCAGACCACCTGCTGAGAAATCTGCATTAAAAAAGGGAAAGCTTCAATTTTACTGCTGTAAAGTGGACTATTTGTATCCTGAAAACTAGTTTGCCAAGAATTCTCCACTACATATGTCTCTGTGATTCCCCAGCTGGTAGCATAATTGCCACTACTCTGCTTTAAACAAAGTCCTTTTAAAGCAGAAGATAGAAATTACAAGTAAAAATACAGTATATGGGAAAAGTTAATGAAGGTGTAAAAGTCTGTCTCAAAATATATTTCCACATGATCTCATTCATCAAGTTGGGAGGCACCACATGGTTTTAGAAGTGCTGCTTTGATGAGAGAGAAATGCATAATAAGAGGTTATGGAGACAACGGGAGGTAACAGCCAATCAAATTTTTGTTTTCAGAAAACTGGAAACTTAGGAGTCAGGAGAATGTAAAGACTGGTGTATTTTCTGTTGCATTTTTATTAGGCTTTTATATTCCACTTAGAATTGAAGGAAAAGGAAGAAACCAATTCAAATATTAACTTCAGAAGACACAGACAGCAGGTTATACCAGCACATAAATTGCCAAAAGCAGTACAAGCATTGGTGACATAGAATATTATTTTTCTTCAGAAAAATCTGTATGGGAAAATAGATGAGCAGTCCACATACAGTACCAGTGAAAAGGGTCTTATTTTGCTTTAGCTATCACGTTCTTAGAATTGTCTCTTAAATGTTGTATCCAATACATACAATAATATACATTTTGTATAAAATGGTGTTTGTAGGAGCTGCATTTTGTGATCCATCCATCCATCCATCCATCCACCCACCTACCCACTCATCCACCCACCCACCCACTCATCCACCTGTCCATCCGTCTGTCTGTCCACCCACCCACCCACCCATCCATCCATCCATCCACTCATTCATCTATTATAAATTGGTTATGCTTAGAATATTATATGTGCCTTTTATGTATTTACCCACAAATAAGCAAAAATATAAGTAAGTCTGTCCCTTTATAATTGGAGTAGGAAGGAACAGAGGTAGAAACCAGGAGTCTATCTATCACTAGGAGCTGTGTGATGATAGTTATCCAGGTCATGGCATTTCAGAACTTTCAGATTTGTAAATGTTCAATGTTTACTTCAGGTCTGTTTACACAGCAATTGCAAACACCATTGTAATGACACTCAACAGAACTGTTCCAAGTTTTCTGACAGTTTGCTCTTCTTTCAGGAAACTGAGTTAGGTCTCAGACAGTGCTATGTTGGTGATGACCTTTAGAGCTGCCTATAGGTCATTAGAGACTGGAAAGGCAATTGAAGGAGGTAGCGTAGGAGGGTGTCTCTAGGAAATGCCTCAGCCAGGCTGTCACATTTGAGCTCAGAGATCTGTATTTGAGGGTGTTGTTAAATTATGGTCTTTAAAATATCCATGAAGAAACATTATCTATGATAACAATATACACCTAAATGACAGACATATTGTCAGAATTTTACTGAGTAATCCTGATTTTTGTAGTTCATTAATTCAAAACACATTACTAAAGATACTAAGTTATAACAACAACATTTGGATAAAATATATGAATTACCAAGCCCTTTACCATGCTTTCCATTTATTTTCTTAATGGGGAAAATAAAATTTGATAGCTTAGTTTTAAACTGGTTAATTTATTCCAGTTAGTTTGACAAAGATAAAGACAAAACAGATATATTTTTGGAAGACCTCAATTACATTTTGGGCAGTCAGCATTTGATTACACTGGCAAGGTTATTCTTAAAATTGTCTCTCCTTGTAGAGAAATCACTGCCTGCCACAGGTCTTTTCTTTCTCCTACCACTACCTTAGATCCTTTCCTTTCACTGTTCATTCTCTACTCTTTCCTCTTATGTTCTTTTTTTTCTCATCTGTTATTTTCTCTGTATCAAAGTTATTCATGGTGACTCTGAGATCTCTGTGTAATGTCGAGAAATATTTGATAGTGCTCCTTATGTAAAGGAACATTTGAATAAACCAAGAAGTTTTCATTAATTTCCACAATAAGACATTTCTATATATCTAGCTATGAGTCAGAATCAACTCAACAGCAATGAGTTTGGTTTTGTTTGGTTTACACAGCTAGTTGTCTTCAGTTTTAACTCATAATATGTAAGGAGTTCATTTCTAAACACTCTTTAAATTATATGTAAGTATTTCACAATAATACAAATATACAGGGTATTGAATAATTACACTAAAAACACTCCACTTACCCATCCGGGTTAATGAAATAGGTAACAGCTATATAGCAGAAACATTTCTTTGTTCTTTTCCAAACACATTCTCCTCTACTCCACTACAGGTAACCTCTGCTCTGGTATTTCTCATAATCTAATCCTAGTTTCTCATCATAGTTTTATTCCTAGCACTAACATTCACAAAAATATATTTAGTTTTGTCTGCTTAGGAACTTCAATTGCACTCAAACAATGGATCCCTGGTGGTACAGTGGTTAAGAACTCAGCTGGTAACCAAATATTTCCACTTCTAATCTAGCACTCACACCTTGGAAACCATTGTGGACAGTTCTACCTCGTCCTACAGGGTTACTATGAGTTGGAATCAACTTAAGTGTAAAGTTTTTTGTTTTTTTTTAAATCAGGTTAAGAATATTCTTTAATATCGAGCTCCTTTCACATTCTTTTATCTTTCCTCCTTTCATATGTTGTTCCTATAGTTCATTTTCATGACTATGTAGTATTCCAGTTTGTCAATTGACAACACATGATTTATCCTTTACCCTAGTGCACAGTTGTTAAGTGCTGCATTTGCTAACCAGAGTGTTGACAGTTCAAATCATCTGGGTGTTTCCTTGGAAACTCTGCAGGGCAGTCCTACTCTATCCTATAGGGTAACTATAAGTCAGAATCTACTCAATAGAACTGAATTTGGTTTTTGTTTTAATGCTGGTGAATATTGGGGTTCTTTTCATTTGGGCTTGTTATAAACAACATGGTTTACGAGCATATTTTATTCAGGTTTCCCAGGGTACATTCACATTGTCCTGATCAGCTCCCCTCCCGGTCTTCACATCCTTGTAGTATCTTCTCACATTATACCAAGTCTGTCTATGTGATAGTGCCTCAAAGTTAGGTTACAAGAGTCTGTAACTCTGCTTTGGTCACTTGATGGTTCGTTTGCCCTCTATCTGGGATCTCTTGCCCTAAAGTCACCAGCTGCCACACTGTGAACAACAATAAGGAGAGGCTCACATGGTAGGAACTGAGGTCTCTCACCAACAGCTGCAGAGGATGTGAGGAACCAATAAACATGTAAATGGGCTTGTAGTAGACAGGACTGCAAGCCCAGCACAAGAGTAGAACTGTAGCCTCAGGAAAGACTCTATGCCAGCACCACCCAGCTAAGTTACTCCAGAGTCCTGACCCTCAGAAACACAGAAGGTGACAAATTTGTGCCATTTTAGGCTGCAACATTATGGGAAATGTCAACAATAGCTAATTAATACAACATGTACTGAAGTTTGAAATTTTGAGTCTACAGATTTTGTATGCTTTAAGTAGGGCAAATCTTCAAGGAAGCTCTTCAAACTGGCTACTCACAGTAGATGCAATCATTGGAATGGTCGCATATAAACATGGAGAATCATGACCCAGCCAAGTTGACACACAATCCTAACCATCACAACTGTATAGAATTACTCCACAAAAAATAAAAATCACATGGCAAATCAAGATGTGAAATAGTACTGTCTCATCAAATAAGAAAAAGATATGTTAAAGTAACACTAAGACACCTTTACACAGCCACTAGATTATTTGCAAAGGAAGAAAGGAAGGAAGGAGGAAAGGGAGGAAAGAGGGAAAGAGGGAAGGAAGGGAAGGAAGGTAGAAGCAGGGAGGGAGGGAGGGAGGAAGGGACAAAGGGAAGAAGAAGGGAGGAAGAGAGGAAGGGAGGAAGGATTTTTATTTTTTGTGGAGTAATTCTATACATTTGTGATGGTTAGGATTGTGTGTCAACTTGGCTGGTTATGATTCTCGGTGTTTATATGTGACTATTTCCATCATCACATCTACTGTGAGTAGTCAATCAGTTTGAAAAGTGTTTCCTTGAGGGTTTGTCCTGCATCCATATATATGCAGATGTTCTAGCTTTTTGCTTGCTGTGGATCCAGTGACTGTTTCCTGTTTATCTTACTGAGGTGCTTGAGACTTGAAATAACAGCTTATCTACAAATCTTGGGATTCAGATCCTGCAGCTGGCTTGGGGCTTGAGCTGTCAGATTATCTGCAGACGTTGGAATTTGTTGATCTTCATAGCCTGAAAACAAGAAATCTGCTCCCTGACCTGCTGATCTTGGGTTTGCCAGCCCCTTGTAGTTATGTGAATTGAGAGAAGCCTCCGTGCTGATCCATGTCTTCCAGACATTACAACGTTTATAGTTATGCGAGTTGTTTCCTTGGTATAAATCTCTCTTGAAGTATGTATTTACATATCTTACTAGTTTTGCTCTCTAGAGAACCCAGCCTAAGACAACATCTCATGGTCGTTTGCATGCTGGACTATCTGTATTTTCTTAGTGATATATAGAGATTATGTATTTTGGATATAAGTTCTTGCAGACACAGACACAGCAACATGTACACACCTACATGTTGCTATTGGCTGCCCTCCACTCATGGATAACAGATGTGTTATAGAGTAGAACCTCTCCATATCATTTTCTTTGGTTGAACTTAATTAAAGCAGATTGTCAGGGCTTTTTGTGCAGAACCAGTGGGTAAGTTAAAATAACCACACTTTCTGTTAGCAGTTAGTTGAAAACCTCTTGCACCAGCTGGGGCAGGGGTATATGTATGAGGACTAACAATGAAGTCCAGGAATTTAATTGTTCTAAGTGCTACATACCTCATTGCTGAATATTATTATGGCCACCTATGAAGTACTCCCCTTGAGTAGCTACTCACTGACACCAGTGCCTAGTCTACCCTTCAAAGCAATTTTGGAACTTTTTCTGGAATGGCCATTGCCCATGGTGGCCAAGTAGCACATTCGCTAACTTAATTGTAGAGTTGATTGTGAGGGAGTTTTTAGCTAGTAAACAAATAACTGTATTGGAAAACCCTCTCTACTCACCTGATCTGGTTCCAAATAATGTTTTTATTTACCCCAAAATAAAAGAAATATTGAAAGGAAGACATTTTGATGACATTCAAGTTATCAAGGGTTATACGACAATGGCTGTAATGGTCATTCTAGAAAGACTTCCAAAATTGCTTCAGAAGGTGGACAAGGCACTAACATCAGTACATAGCATCCCATGGGAGTACTTCAAAGGTAACTACAGTAATATACAGCAATAAGGTATGTAGCATTTTTTCTAGAATATGTACAGGAATTTAATTGGCACTCCTCGTGTGTGTGCGAGTAAAGCAAATGCCTTCTCACTTTCTACAGTTTATTTAATTGTGTCTTTTGAAATGCAGAAGTATCACTTTTATTTTAGTTAAATTTATCAGTCATTTTAATAGCAAATGCTTTCTGTGTCTGTATTCTATGTTTATAAATACATTCTTCATTATCAACTTTTTGGCTTTCACATGTGGGCCTTAATCTACATGCAACGGATTTTATGCATACAATTTGAGAAATAGATTTTCATTTTCAATTATGTTGATATGCATTAATGAAAAGTTTCAGCTGTTTCTTCTGAATTAGCAAATGCCCCCATAGCAAAAACAGTTTTGAATGCTGATGTTAAAACTCAAGCATGTCTCATTCCCATAGATGCTGATCTCATAGTTAGCTTGTTAACTTTTGCAAAACTTTAAGAAGAATTCAAGTTTTTGTGTATGGATGTCATATAGCATTTTTATCGTCTTGAATGAGAGTGTTGCTGTAAATTATTTAGCCTACTATTACAAGGGAAACCCTGGTGGTGTAGTGGGGTAAGTGCTACATCTGCTGATCAAAAGGTTGGCAGCTGAGATCTGCCTGGCACTCCTTGGAAGTTCCATTGGGCACCTCTTCTCTGACCTACAGGGTTGCCATGAGTCAGAACTGACTCAACAGCAGTGGGGTACATTATAAGAATAGATTTCTTCTTGACTATTTAAAGATTTACAGTGTACTTCAAACAAGATAATGTCTGATCTTCCTAATTTTGGGTGTAATTGCTTAAGTGAACTCCGATATTGTTTTACCATTGAATGAAAAAACAAAAACCTCACAATATTATTTATTTATTGAAAAATCAACAATAAATTGATTCTGTAGAGAAATTCAATTGACTGTCAAAATTGCCATGGGTATTCTGTTGTATTTTAACTATTGATTCTGTAATGCTGAGTAACAAGGAAGTCTACAACTGCATAGCTTAGAGCAGCAATTATTGATTCTGTACCTGTGTCCACAGATGTGTCTGTCTGGGCCTAACTCTGTGTACAGGTAGATTTCCAGGATGCTTCTCTGCCTCCACCATCCTTGAAGCTGTGGGACCAGTGGGCTAGCCATATTATTCTCGTGGCCATGGCAGGATTTTCCAGGCACAGACTAAGTTTCTGTTTGTGTAATTTCTGCCAACATCTCTTTGACCAAAGCAAGTGACACACAGTGTGAAGCATATGCCACTAGTGGGAAAAATGCAAAATTCAATGCCAAAGACTGTAGAATCAGTGCTACAAAGAATTCAGCTAACAGTTCAATCTATCACATATTCTCCAACCACCTCTTTCCTGATACTGCAGTATGTTCTTTTGAAAAATGACATTGTGTCTAGTACACAAATAAGGTTTATGTATTATATAATTACTTATCAAAGTACTTATCAAAGTTACTTAAACTAAGATGATTTTTTAACTTATGTTTGTGATGTCTGTTTTTTCCTGTGGAAGATGTTTAAATCTGGGTGAACACACCTGTTTTCTGTTTCTTTCTTTCTTCCTTCCTTCCTTCCTTCCTCCCTCCCTCCCTTCCTTCCTCACTTTTTCTTTCTTTCTCTCTCTCTCGTCCTCCCTCCCTCCCTTCCTTTCTTTCTCTCTTTCTTTCGTTCTTTCTTTCTTTCTCTCTTTGTATGAAAATATACACAACAAAGCATGTATCAATTGGACAATTTTTACAGTTACATATCAGTGACATTGATTACATTATTCAAGATGAACAAGCATTCTCAGGATGATTTTCCAAATTATCCTGCCACCATCAATTAAACTTGCTCTCTCCCAAGCTTTTATCTCACTTTTTGAGTTACTGCTGCCAATTTGAACACATGTACATAGTTATTTAAAAAAGCATAATACTTGAAGCAGGCATTCTTTAGAAATAAAGCTAAACTTTCTTTTGTTTGTTTTAAAGATGACATCAGGATATAGTCTTGACTTAAAGATATAAAGGTTATCTCAGAACAGTAGTTTCAGGGGATCATCCAGCCTCATGACTCCATAAAATCTATACTCTGTGGGAATGTGAAGTACTGGTCCTCATTATTCCCTTTTTTGATCATGAATCCTTTTATGGAATCTCAGATTGAAATATTCAATAATGTTAGCTATGCATCATTCATTTCCGATCTCTTGGCAAAGAAGGCAGTTGTTCATGGGAGCCAAACCTCAAAACCATTAAACTAAGTAGTTAAGGCAAGAGTTAAGTGAGCATTTTCCAAAATGCTCCAAATTTGAAGACACTGCAAACAAGCTATGTGCAGAAGACCTAAACTGGAGGCCAGCTAATCAAGTCCCACTGAGCTTCATTGAAAGTCTCAGCTTTAACGATAATTTTTAGATATTTTCAATAAGCATTTGGGAAACTATGGCAGTTCAAAAGCTTGAGAGAAAATACCTTAGAAAAATATATTCACCTTTATTTTTGTTTACTTTATTATGATGGAAAGAAAATGTATATTCCCATATAAATTTCCATGCCCACCTATACGCCGCTCCCAGTGCTCTCCCTGCCCAGTGACAGCACACTCTTGATCTCTGCTCCATACGTGTCTTATCCTCCCTATCCTCCCAACAAACTTCTATCCCCTCCTATCCACCCACTCCACTGCCTGCAGTAAGAGGTCAGCAGAACAATATCCTATAGATGCATAGAACCATAAAGTCACTCTGTGTCTCCAAGTCCAATCCATTCTTGTAAAAAGAGTTGATCTCCATTAGGATTTATGGACAGGGCAGCATCAGGGTCAGGGACCATGCTTCCAGGGGAACTCTGTGGCCTGTGGACCATCACCTGCAGTCTTTTCTGGGTTCTCTTTTCCCCATGTTGTTTAGGGCATTGGTGAACATCCATTTCTGCCAAGTTGGAAACATTTGCTGTACCCTCAGATGGCAGCCTTTAAGACCCCAGACGCCATTCACCAACATGGGGTGCAGAAGGCTCTCTTAGCAAAACAGTTGTGCCAATTGGCCTGGATTTCACAGAGAACGTGGTCCCTGGTCCCTCAACCCAGCTACCTTGAAGCCCTTGCAATATTGTATTAAGATGGGAAGAGTGATCGTGTTATGTTGAAGTCCAGTTAATATTAATCATCTTTCAAGTGTGTGTTGTCACAGATTTCACCCAACCAAATTTCTATCAACTATCTAATCCAAACCTTCCTCCTCTCTCCCACCATCCCTCCCCACCCTTGCAGCGATCAAACAGTCTTCTCCTATGCATGAGTCTGCTTTTAAGTTCTTATCATAGGAGTCTCATACAATATTTGTCCTTTTGTTGCTGACTGCTTTCACACCACATAATGCCCTCGAATTGAAACCAGGTTATGAGATGTTACCTAAAATCATCCTTGTTCTTTATCACTGCATAGTGTTCCATTGAGTATATACACAATAGTTTATTCATTCATCTGTTGTTGGGCATTTGGGTTGATTACATCCTTTTGCTATTGTGGACTGTGCTGCAATAAACATTGGTGTGCATGTATCAGTTGGTGTGAACTGCTTGGATTCTGTAGGATATATTCTGAGCAGTGGAATTACTGGGTCAAATGGTATATCTACATTCAGCCTTTTAAGGAAGTGCCAGATTGCTTTCCAAAGAGGTTTCACCATTTTGCAATCCCACCAGCAGTGTAGGAGAGTTCCAATTTCTCCACAGCCTCTCCAGCATTTGTTGTTTTGTGTTTTTTGAATCATGGCCAACCTTGTTGGGTTGAGATGGTATGTCATTGTCGTTTTGATTTGTAATGATCGTGAGCATGTCCGCATGTGTTTTTGGCTGCCTGAATCTCCTCTTTGGAGAAGAGTCTGTCCATCTCCTTTGCCCATCCCTTCATTGGATGATTGATCTTTTTCTTATTGATATTTTGCTGTACCTTTTAGATTATGGAGATCAGGTGTCAGCCTGACAGAGTTGCCAAATATTTTTTCCCATTCTGTAGGCATCCTTTAAGTTTTGTCAATAACATCTCCGGATGAGAAGTGTTTGATTCTTAGTAGTTTCCATTTATATGTTTTCTCTTCTGTTGATTGTGGTTTGTTTGACAGATTTTGAAGTCTGTCTGCATCGTGTATTAAAGCTTCCATTGCTGTTCCTACTTTGTCTTGGATGAGCTTCATTGTTTTAGATTTGGTATTTACGTCTTTTATCCAGTTTGAGTTGGTTTTTGTATAAGGTGTGAGATATGGGTTTTGTTTCAATTTATTGCAGATGGATATCCAATTTTGCCAGCACCATTTGTTGAAGAGATTGTTTTTACCCCAGTTTAATGTCTTAGGGCCTTTGTTGAATATCAACTGTTCATAGGCTGATGATGTCATCTCTGGGGTTTTAATTTTGTTCCAATGACCTATCTCTCCCTTTTTGTACCAGTAGCAGGCTGTTCTGACTACTGTGGCAGTATAATAGGTTCTACTGAGTAATGAGTGGCCTCCCAGTGTGTTCTTCTTCTTTAGTAATGCTTTTCTTATCTTGGGCTTCTTCCCTTTCCAGACAGTTTGTAATTTGTTCCTCCATATCATTAAAAAACGTCACTGGAACTTGTTTTGGGATTGCATTAATAAGTAGATTGCTTTAGGCAATCATAATGTTCAGTCTTCCTATCCATGAGCAGGGTAGGTTTCTCCATTTATGTGAGTCTCTCTTAGTTTCTTGTAGTCAGGTCCTGTAGTTCTCTTTGTAAAAGTCTGTTATTTCTCTGGTTAAATTTATTCCTAGGTACTTTACCTTCTTAGGGGCTATAGTAAATGGTATTGACTTGGTGATTTCTTCCTTGATAATTTCATTGCTGGTATAAAGGAAACCTACTGATTTACTTATGATTATCTTGTATCCTGAGACTTTGCTGAACTGTTCTGTCAGTTTGAGTAGTTTACTTATGGATTCTGTAGGATTCTCTGAGTATACAATCATATCATCTGCAAATAGGTAGATTTTGACTTCTTCTTTGATGATGCAGATGTCCTTTATTTCCTGGTCTTGTCTAATTGCTCTGGCTAGAACTTCTACTACAATGTTGAATAGGAGAGCCTGAGAGTGGGCATCCTTGTCTAGTTCCTGTTCTAAAGGGAAATTGTTTCAAGTCTCTCTCCACTCAGGATGATGTAGGCAGTTAGCCTTGTATAAATGGCCCTTATTGCATTGAGGAATTTCCCTTCTGTTCCTATTTTGCTGAGAGTTTTTAGCATGGCTGGGTGCTGGACTTTGTCAAGTGCCTTTTCTGCATCAATTGACAAAATCAGGTAATTCTTGCCTTTTGTGTTATTTCTGTGGTTGATCACATTGTTTTTTGGATGTTGAACCAGCCTTGCATCCCTGGTAGGAATCCGACTTGGTCATGATGGATTACTTTTTTGATATGTCTTATTGTGTTGGCAAGAATTTTGTTGAAGATTTTTGGATCTAGATTCATGAGTGATATTGGTTTGTAGTTCTCCTTTCCCTGGCTTTGGTACCAGGGCTATGCTAGATTCGTAGAATGAATTTTGGGGTATTCCATCCCTTTCTATACTGTGAAATAGTCTCAGTAGTATTGGAGATAACTCTTCTCTAAAAGCTTAGTAGAATTCTGTGGTGAAGTCACCTGGGCCTAGGCTTTATTTTATTTTATTTTATTTTTTTGGTAGTTTTTGGATGGCTTTTTCAATCTCTTCTTTTGTGATGGGTTCATTCAGTTGTTCTGCTTCACCTTGTGATAATTTTGGTAGGGGATATGAATCAAGGAATTTGTCCATTTCTTCTAGGTTTTCAAATTTGTTAAAGTACATTCTTTCATAGTATTCTGTTATGATATTTTTTGTTTCTGTTGGATCTGTTATGACAACTCCCCACTCATTTTTTATTAGGGTTATTTGTTTCCTTTCTGTTTTTCTTTAATAAATTTAGCCAATATTTGTCTATTTTGTTGCTCTTTTCAAAAATACAGCTTTTGGTCTCTTCAATTTTTTCAATTGTTCTTCTATTCTCTAATTCATTTAGTTCTGCTCTCATCTTTAGGATTTGTTTTCTTCTGGTGCCTGAGAGGGATTCCTCTGTTGTCCTCTCTCTACTTGTTCAAGCTGTAAAGTTAGTTCCTTTGTTTGGTTTCTTCTTTCCAGATGTGTGCATTTGTGGAGATGAACTGCCCTCTGAGCACTGCTTTGAATGTATCCCATAGGCTCTGGTAAGAAGTGCTTTCATTCTCAATTGAATCCATAAATTTCTTTATTTCATCCTTGATTTCATCTGTATCCCATGGCTTTTTGAACAAGATGGTGTTCCGTTTTCATGAGTTCCACTTTGTGTCTATGCTTTTTTCTGCTATTGATTTTGACTTTTATGGCTTTATGATCTGAGAAGATGCATTGCATTAATTCAGTGGTGTGGATTTTGTTGAGAATTGCTTTATGTCCCAACACATGGCGTATTCTGGAGAATGTTCCACAGATGCTGGAGAAGAAGGTGTTGTTGTCAACTGATGGATAGAAAGTTCTGTATACGTCGATGAGGTCTAGTTGGTTAATTGTGGCAATAAGGCCTTTTGTGTCTTTATTGAGCCTTTTTTAGGCGATCTTTCCAGTACTGAGAGTCGAGTGTTGACGTTTTTCACTATTATTGTGGAGTGACCTATCTCCTTTTTGAGTGTAGTCAGTGTTTCATCGATGTATTTAGGTGATCTATTATTAGGTGCATAAACATTTAATATTGTTGAGTCCTGCTTTTGTATTGAAACTTTCATCAATAATGTCCATCCTTGTCCACGATGGTGGATTTTACATTAAAATCTATTTTTTCTGAGATTAGAATTGCCACACCTGCTCTTCTTTGTGTGTTTCTAGCTTGGTATATAATCTTCTATCCTTTAATTTTCAATTTGTTCCTGTCTTTAAGTCTCAAGTGAGTTTCTTTTAGACAATATATGGATGGGTCATGTCCTTTGATCCAACATGTCACTCAGCATCTCTTTACTGGAACGTCCAGTCCATTCACATTCAGTGTAATTATTGATAAGTATGTGTTTAGTGCTGTCCTTGTGATACGTTTATTTTTGTGTTGGTGTTTTCTCTGTTGTTCTTATTAATCTGTTCTGGAACATTGTTCTTTGTCAGTTGATTTTTTACCTTTTTCAGGCTGATTTTGTGGTTGTTGAGACTCCTGTATTACATTTCTTGATTTGATATGTTGCATTTTTATTGTGCTTTACAGCTGCCCCTATAATCTGCTTAATGAACCTTATAGAAATCCAATTTTAATTACTACCAGTCTCATTAACTTCCACTCCATCTGGAAGGACTATAACGACTGTAGTACATCCCTCTTTTTAGTATGATGACACAATAGTTTTCATGATGTGATCACTCTATCATTTCTTTCACTGTTACAACTTTGATTGAGTTTGGAGCCTTCCCTGACTGAATAGGTTTCTGGGTGATGTGTCCTGTATTTGCTTTTAAAATACAAAGTTAGTGATTTTATTCTTCTAAGCCAAGAGATTCTTTCAGTATTTCCTGTAGCTTTGGTTTGATTTTTACAGTCCATGAGTTTCTATTTATCTGCAAATTTCTTCATTTTGTTTTCATATTTGAAAGATAGTTTTGCAAGATATATAATTCTTGGTTGGAAGTTCTCCTTCAAGGCTTTGAATGTGTCATGCCACTGTCTCTGTGCCAGCACTGTTTCTGCTGAGAAGTCTGACGAGAGCCTACAGGGTTTCCCTCTGAATGTTAGCTTTGCTTTGAGTCTTGCTGCCTTTAAGAGTTGCTGCTTACGTTTCATTTTGTTGAGCTTGATTATAGTATATCTTGGAGTCTTTCTTTTGAGATCTATATTGGGTGGCATACGATATGTATCTGACATGTCTATATTCTCTTCCTTCATGATTTCTGGGAAGTTTTCTTTCAGCAGCTCAGCAACAATACTCTGTATTCTCAGATATCTCACCCTGTTCAGAGACTCCAATTAATCGAAGGTTGTTCCTCTTAATAAAGTCGCACATGCTTCTTAATACTTCTTCATTTTTCTTGTTTCTTTTTTTGTGATTTCTCTTTATAGACGCTGGAGTCAGTAGCTCTGTCTTCCAAGTCAGAAAGTCTGTTTTCCATTGGTTCCATTCTGTTTTCTTGGCTTTGAATTGAAATCTCTATGTCTTTGATTTTGTTCTTGATCTGTTGGATTTCAGAATACTCATGTTCCACCAGCTGAAACAGCTTGGTTATTTTTTCATTTTGCTCTGCTGCATTTTGTATATGGTCTAGGAGGGCTCTACACATAATAATCCTTTTGTATTCATCTCCAGATAGTTTCAGAAAATCTTCTTCATCTGGGAAGTTCTGAGGTGGTTTCTTTTGGGGGCCTTCTGATGCCATGTGTGATTCCCTGGCCCCAGCGTTCTCCAGAGTTTGTTGCTTTTGCACTTCATGTGGGTCAATAGAGGCTGAGAGAGATGCTGTGAGGATGGACTGAAGTTGTTTCTCTAGGCCAAATTAAGATGATAGATAAAAAGGATCTGACAACTTCCAAAGTCAGTTAAGTTTTCAGGTGTATAGGTCCATCTTCCCAGCTGGCAAACAAAGCACCTCTATATCCAACCCCAGATATTATAAACTAGCTCAAAATACAGAAAGGCTTCTGGCCTGCTGGCCTCTGCTGTCGAGCCCCAGCAGTAGATGACACTGTGTAGAATTCTGCTTTTTTGCTAGAAAAGCACTCTCTTCTGGGCAGGTGCTGCCACCAAACCCAGTAATTAGGTCCAACTGAGGCTCCTGTATGGGTATCCCACAACCTTGTCACTTGGCTCGGACCAGGCTACTTCTGGTGGAAGCCAAGTCAAGTGCCATTGAGTTGAATCTGACTCACGGCAAAAGGGAGGCCAAATTTGCTGAGATGCTTAGAATCCACAACCTCTGTTGCCAGTCCCCAGCCGCAGACATCACTGTGCAAGGCATCATCTGTCTTCCAGAATTGCTCTCTCCCCCAGGCAGGCCCTGCCTCGTAGCTTAGAAACTAAGTCCAGCTGGGGCCTCCGTATGGATGCCTCCATCCCCAAATGCATCAAGATGGCATTTTACACAAACTTACCACTGCCTCCCTACTGCTGCTATATGATGGAGGTAGAAAGATAGGTCAAAGGTGCTGAGATGTACAGAGTCCAAAGCGAGGCTCTCAGAATATAGCAATTGTGCTTGACAACCCCACCAGCACGGCGTCTGAGATTAGTGGCTAGTCAAGTCCCAGCTCTACCTGCCAGCTAAGACAGAGGAAAAAAAAAATTAGTATGCTCATTTACCTTTGGTCTCTGCAAGCCCACGCTTGCCAAGAGTGGGGTCAGTGAAAGAGACAAGGTTTTGTTTTCAGTGGTATGAAGTCCAAATTAACAGCCCTATGCCACATCCTATTTCTTGCTAAGTGTCCAGAAGGATCTGGTTAATTATCAATTCAGGTATTGGTTTCCAGAGAGATTTAGGGAGATGTGTGTTTTGTCTGCCATCCTGACTCTGCCTCCCATGTTTTCAGTCTCCTGTTACTGATTCTTTTAGTTGTTCTTCTCTTTGTGTTTGTTTAGGCGGGTAGTGTATTTCTTTTTCTTTCTTTTTTAATTTTCATTTAACATGACTGAGTGAAAATGTACATTCACGTATAAATTTACGTGCCCACCTATAAGCAGGTTCCACTGCTCTCCCTGTCCGGTGACAGCACACTATTCCTCTCTGCTCCATACATGTCTCATCCTCCCAACAGTCTCCTTTCCCCTCCTCTCCGTCCACTCCCCTTCCTCCAGCCAGAGGTCAGCAAGATGATATCCTATAGATGTATAGAACCATAAAGTGCTTCCAATATATGGTCACTCTGCATTGCCAAGTCCAACCCATTCCTGTCCAAAGAGTAGACCTTTGTTATAATTTATGGGAAAGGGCAGCATCAGGGCCGGGGGCCAGGCTCTCCGAAGAGCCCCCAAACCACTGGACCATCAATTGAGGTCTTTTAGTGGAGATCTCATGATACACCCCTTTTTATTCTTATGTTGCCAGTGAGACTCCTGTCTGTCAGCTCCATCGTGGCTATCACTGGTGGTGGCCGGGCACCATCCGGTTCTTCCGGTCCCAAGTCGATGTAGGCACCCACTCTTGTGGGTCTCTCTGTCTTCTCAGTTGTCTTTACCACATGTCATTTTGGTCCTCGGTGAGCATCCGTTCCTGCTGAGTTGGGACCATTTGCTGTGCCCTTGGATGACAGCTTGGCAGCTTTTAAGACCCCAGATGCCACTCACCAATGTGGGGTGCAGAGAGCTCTCTTAGCAAAATGCTAGTTGTGCCAATTGGCCTGGAATTCGCCTAAGAGCATGGTCCCCCACTACCCACCCCAGCTACTCTATCCTTGCAGTATTGAGTTAAAATGGAAGTACTCAAGTTATGCTGAAGTCCACTTAATGTTGTTCTTGATTCTAATTTGTGCTATCACTGCTTTCTCCCAACTATATTTCTAGTAACTATCTAAACTAAACCCTCCCCCCCTCACCCTCCCTCCTTCCTCTCCCTTGCAGCTGTCAAAGAGTGTTTTCTTCTATACACAAGTCTGTTTTTGAGATCTTATCATAGAGGTTTCATACAGTATTTGTCCCTTTGTCGCTGACTACTTTCACTCAATATAATGTCTTCCAGTTGAAACCAGGTTAGGAGATGTTTCTTGGAATCATCATTATTCTTTATCATTGCATAGTGCTCCATTGAGTATATGTACCACAGTTTACCTATCCATTCTTCTATTGTTGGGCATCTGGGTTGATTCCATCTTTTTGCTATCGTGGACTGTGCTGCAATAAACACTCTGGTGCATGTGTCTGTTAGTGTGAAAGGCCTTGATTCTGTAGGATATATTCCAAGTAGTAGAATGACTGGGTCAAATGGTATATCAATATCCATTTTTTTAAGGAAGTGCCAGATTGCTTTCCAAAGAGGCTGGACCATTTTGCAACCCCACCAACAGTGTAGGAGGGTTCCACTTTCTCCACAGCCTCTCCAGCATTTGTTGTTTTGTGTTTTCTCGATCATTGCCAATCTTGTTGGGGTGAGATAGTATCTCATTGTTGTCTGGATTTGAATTTCTTTACTAACTAAAGATCGTGAACATGTCCGCATGTGTTTTTGGCTGCCTGGATCTCCTCTTTAGTGTCTGTCCATCTCCTTTGCCCATCGCTTAATTGAATGTTTTATCTTCTTCTTATTGATATTTTGTAGTAACTTATAGATTATGGAGATCAGGTGTTGGTCTGACATAGAGTTGCCAAATATTTTTTCCCATTCTGTGGGTGTTCTTTTAATTCTATTAATAAAGTCTTTGGATGAGCAAAAGTGTTTGATTAGTAGTAAGTCCTTCTTTTTATGATGATGACACCATAGTTTTCATGATGATCACTGGATTGCTTCTTTCCATATCCAAGCTGTGGTTTACTTTGGGGCCTTCCCTAAATGAGTAGAGTATTGTGTAGTGTGTCGTTCTAATATATAAAGTTAGTGGTTTTGTTCTTCTAAGGCAAAGCCAAGAACTTCTTTCCGTATTTCTTGTAGTTTGGGTTTGGTTTTTACAACATCCCTGAGTTTCTGTTTGTCTGGGAATGTCGTATTGGAAAGATAGCTTTACAGGATATATAATTCTTGGGTGGAAGGTCTTCTCCTTCAAGACTTTGAATGTATCATGCCACTGTCTCCGTGTCAGCATGGTTTCTGCTGAGAAATCTGACGAGAGCCTACAGGGTTTCCCTCTGTATGTTAGTTTTGCCTTGAGTCTTGCTGCCTTTAAGAGTTGCTGCTTGTGTTTCATTTTGTTAAGCTTGATTATAATATGTCTTGGAGTCTTTCTTTTGAGATCTATATTGGATGGTGTATGGTATGCATCTGAGATGTCTATATTCTCTTCCTTCATGATTTCTGGGAAGTTTTCTGTCAGCAGCTCAGCAACAATACTCTCTGTGTTCTCAGATGTCTTACCCTGTTCAGGGACTCCAATTAATCGAAAGTTGTTCCTCTTAATAGAGTCGCACATGCTTCTTAATGTTTCTTCATTTTTCTTGTTTCTTTATTTTGATTTCTGCTCATAGACGCTGGCATCAGTAGCTCTGTCTTCCAAGTCAGAAATTCTTTTTTTTCTATTTGTTCCATTCTGTTTTCTTGGCTTTGTATGGAAGTTTCTATGTCTTTGATTTTCTTCTTGATCTGTTGGATTTCAGAGTACTGGTGTTCCATCAGATAAAACAACTTGCTTAATTTTTCATTTTGTTCTGCTGCATTTTGTATAAGGTCTAGAAGGGCTCTGTATATACTCAATTTGTATTCACTTCCTGATGCTTTCATAAAAGTTTCTTCATCTGGAAAACTCCTTGGTTGCTTTGTTTGGGAGCCTTCTGAAGCCATGAGTGATTGCTTGTATGCCACAATTGTCTGTTGCTCTTTGGGTCCCATGAGAGTATATAGAGGATGGAAGAGGTACTGTGAGGATGGATTGCAAATGTTTCTCTAGGCTGTCTTCAAATGTAAAGCAAAAGGTATCTGACCACTTCACAAGTCAGTCAGGTTTTCAGATGTAGAGGTCCCTCTTCTCATCTGACAAAGTAAGCACCACTATATCCAACCCCAGATGATACAAACCAGTTCAGAATACAGCAATGCTACTGCACTGGTGGCCTCTGCTGACAGGGCCTATCCTTAGCCAACACTGCGTCGACTACAGCTTTTGTGAAAGAAAAGTGCTCTCCTGTGGGCAGTCTCTGGCTCCCAAGCTAAGAATTAGGTCCAGCTGCAGCCACCGTATCCAAGATGGCGTCCTCCACACAGGCAGCAGAGAGAGGGGCTAAAAGTGCCGAGAGGTAGTGATTCCTCTGCTTCTGTTGCAGGGCCCCCAAAGTAGGCAGCACTGTGCAAAATCACTACTTTTCTGTTGGAGAAGCGCTGTCCCATTTCCAGGTGCTGGCTCCCAGGCTAAGAAGGAGGTCCTGCTAAAATCTCGGTACCAACATCGCGTCCCGCACACTGACCACGAAGCTCCGCGCAACCCCCCCTGAGGCAGCTACAAAATGAAAGGTTCAAAGTGGCTAGATTAACAGAGTCCCGAGCCTGGCTCTCAGAATATGGGAATTTCGTCTGCCTATCCCCCCAGCAGCGCGTCTGAGTCCAGCCGCCAGCCAAGACCCAGCTCCGCCTGCCAGCCGAGACAGAGGAAAAAAAAAGTCGAAATGGTGCATTTACCTTCCATCCCTGAGAGCCGGGGCTAGCCTGGAGCAGGAGTCAGCGAAAGAGAGGAGGTTTTTCGCTGAGTGGTATGAAGTCCCAAGTAACAGCTCTGTGCCGTGTCCTGAGGCTGATTAGATAATCAGAAGGCTCTGTTTGATTGTCAGTTCAGGTCTTGGTTTCCAGGGGGATATAAGGAGACGTGTGCTTAGTCTGCCATCTTGACTCTGCCTCCCCGTAGTGTATTTCTTAAATTTGTGTTTTCACATCTTTAGACCACAATTTTTCGTAGTATTCACTTATGATTTCTTAAATTTCAGCTTGATCTGTCATGACATTGCCCATCTAATTTCTTATTCAGGTTGTTTACTGCCTCTGCTGTTTTTATTTTTTTCTTTTTGTCTGTTTCACCACTGTTTTATTGACTTCAATAATCTTTTCCAAGAACTAGCTTTTTAGTCTTGTTAGCTCTTTCAATTAATTTTCTATTCCATATTTCATTCAATTTTGCTGCAATTTTTATTTGCTTTCTTTGGTGGCTGAGGGCTTCTTTTGCTGCTCTTTCTATTTGTTCAAAGTGTGTAGTTCACTGATTTAGATCCTTTCTCCTTTTTGAATTGTACATTTAATTACTCTAAAATGACCTCTGAGCACTGTATTTGCTGGTAAGATGTGTTTTCACCTGTCATTTTTTTCATGTGAATTTTATTCTATCCTTTACTACTTCAATAGAGTAATGTTTTTTGTTTTGTTTTTTTTTTTAAAACAACAACAAGGTTTTGTTCTCTTTCTGTGTTTTTGATTTTTTTTTACTTGCTTTTTCTGTTATTCATTTCTACTTTCATGGCTTTAGGATCAGAAAAGACGCTTCAATAATATTTCAATGCTTCGTGTTCTGTTAAGACTTGTTTTTATGGCTTAATTTGTGGTCTATTCTGGAGAATGTTCCAAATGTGTCATTAAAGAAAATGTACTTGGCTGCTGTTTGGTAGAGTGTTCTATATTGGGTACGGGATCAAGTTGGTTGATTGTGGCATTTAAGTCTTCCCTGTCTTTACTGAGTTTCTTTCTGAATGTTCTGTCCTTGATCAAAAGTGGTGTGTTGAAGTCTCTGTGACTCTTTTTTGTTATTTTAGAACATGTCTTATGCATTTTGGAATTGTGTCATTAGGTGTGTAAATATTTAATAAGGGTATGTCCTCTTGGCATGTTCTCCATTTAATCATTATATAGTATATTCCTTCATCCATTGTGCTGGGTTTTACTTTAAAGTCTATTTAAGTCAGAAATTAATATTGTGAATGTTACTCTTTTCTCATTGTTGTTTGCTGTATATGTTTTTTCCATCTTTTGAATTTTAGTCTGATTATGGTGGATTTTAGTTTAGAATCTAGTCAGAAACTAATATTGGCAGTCCTTCTCTTTTCTGATTGTTGTTTGCTTGATGTATTTTTTCCATCTTTTAAATTTTAATTTGATTGTGACTAAGTCTAAAGTATGTCTTTTGTAGGCAGCATATAGAAAAGCTATGTTTTTTTTTTTTTCAAATCCGTTCTACCGCTGTGTCTTTTAAAGTGTATTTAATTCATTTTTATATGGTTCAGTTATTGGTGCTGTCATTTTGATGCCTTTGTTTGTGCATTGTTGACACTTCTTATTTCCTTTTAATTATATTCAGCAAGTCATTTTTCTTTATATATTTTCTTTTCATCTTTTTCATTATTGTTGGTTTTGTATTTGCTGAATCTTAAGTTTTTCTCTTTTCTTGTTTTGATGTATAGGGCTATTACTTTCTTTTGTGGTTATCTGAATATTTCCTCCCATTTTTCTGAGATTAAACCAATATTTTATTTCTTGATATTTCCTTTGCTTCCTTGCCATGTGAAAAAATTACGACTAGATTTTTAGTCTCTCTTTTTTGTTTGGGTTGGTTTGGACTCTTGTTTTGGTATTTTCATCTTTTATATAATGAGGTTTCTGTTCCCCTCTTTCCAGTGTATGAGATTTGATTTATTATTTGTGATTTCCCTGTCTGAGTTGATAGCTGGTTTTTCCATCCTGTGCTGTATTCTTCGGTTGTTATCTGATGTTATTGATTTTCTAACATAATGACTCCTCTTAGTATTTCTTGTAATTTTGGTTTTGTTTTTGAAAATTCCTTCTCCTCTTTATCTGGAAATGTTCTATTTTCAGTATCATGTTTTAGAGGCAGTTTTGCAAATATGTCATACTTGTCTGGTAATGTTTTCCCCTCAAGGACTTACATATGCTGTCCCATTGTCTTCTTGACTGTGTGGCATCTCCTGTGTCATTTAAGCTTAGTCTTCTTGACTGCCCTTTGGAGATGACTTTCCATTTATTTCTAGCTGCTCTTAAAGTTCTCTTTTGATCTTTGATTTTGGCAAGTTTGATTATAATATGTCAGTAACTTCTTTTGGGGATTTACCTTGTGTGTGGTTCAATGAGTATCTTGGATAGATATCTTCTCATTCATCAAGATGTCATGAAAGTTTTCCACCAGCAAATTTTCAATAATTGTCTCATTTTCTATTATCCCCTACGTCCTTGTGCTACAATCACTTATTGATTATCTCTCTTGATAAAGTCCTGCATAATTCTTGAGGTTTCCTTATTTTTTAAGTTATTTTATCTGATTTTTCCTCAAATATGTTAGTGTCATGTGCTTTATCTTCAATGTTACTAATTATGACTTATGTTGCCACAATTCTGTTCCTATGACTTTCTACTGAGTTGTCTAATTATGATATTATATAGTTAATCCTGTAGATGTCTGTTTGCTGTCTCTCTATGGATTCTGGCAGCTTGTAAATCTCTCATTGTGGTCTCTAATCTTTTTAAGTTCTTGTATTACTATTTCTGTGTACTTGGATTGTTCTCTTTTTGCGTGATCTTCTTTATCTCTTGAACAATTCTCTACATTAATCTTTTTTTATTCCACCTCTGTTAATCCCAGGAAATTCTCTTCTTTCACAAGATTTCTCAATTCCTGGGGAGCTTTCTGAACCCATCCATCATTGTCTGCCTCTTTATGTGATTGGATATTGACTGTTGTATCTAAGCCATCTGTAAGTTATCGTATTTGTCTTATTTTTGCCTACTGAGTTTTAGGTTCTTGGCTTTCTTTAAAATGCACAAAATAGGCTGTATTTGTGAGCTAGTTTGATTGCTGAAACCTTAGAAGCTCTAACAACCTGTCACCAGGTGGTTGGACCTGCTACTAAGTATATGAGTCAAGAGTTCATTTACTAAAAAATTAAAAATAAAGAAAAAAGAGTTCATTTACTTTTCTTGTATGGATTCAGCTCTGGTGCAGACAGTCAGTCACCAAGTGCGTGCCTCAGGCTGTCACCGACATTTCTAGAAGCACAGCTGACTAGTGTAGACACAGGTATTTGGCTGCAGTATGGAGTCACATATTAAACAAGGCAGGGGTCCGACAGCTGCCCCTGAGTATTAGGGAGGAAAGCACATCCCTGTTCCCTAGAGCTTATTTGTTGGTGGGTTTTGCTGCCAAACTATGGGAACCCAATGCTGTTGGTTGTAAAGACTGGGAGGCACCACTTATACTTGGACCCCCTGTTGCAAGTGACTAGGTGTGTGGGTTGAGCCAACAATCTTCAGGCCCATGCTATGGGTAGCCAATAACCCTTCTTAATAGACAACATAGTGTCAAATGTCAAGAACCTGTTTTTCACGATATAGCTGATAGAGTGAAATAAGCATTCAGGTATATATCCTGTTGTACTGTACTAATAAAGGCCTACACTATTGTAGCGGACCCACATAGAGCTATTCAGGGAAGAAAGGTGTTCAAAATCTGTGAGCTCCTTAAGTCTTTGCCAAGGCAAAGGATCTGTTTCTCCTGTGTGTTCCCATTTTAGGAGAGAGCTTGTGACTAGTTTTTTCCAGTTTATTAATTTTTCCCTTTCCAAGGCCAGAAGAATGGCTCAGGGCACTACTTCCAGTCCAGGTGATACATCAGTCTCTGACACCAGCTCAGTGCACAGTATGAGCAAGTCAGGTAAAGGGCAGATAAGTTTATCCCCAAAGAGTGTTTTTTGATCCGCAAGATAGGTGAGACTCAAGGTAAATATCTCTTGCCCACTGAGTGACTCTTTTCACTGATTCTAGAGATGTATATGGATTGTCCTTTGCATGGTCTCTGTGGATATAAAAAACAGGTCCTAAACATCAGTGTTTTTCTCACCTTGCTGTCACTGTGAGACTAGGTCTAGCATGTGAGATGCCAGTTCCCTCCACATGAGGTCTGACAACTCGTTGCTGCTTCTTAATTGTCTCTCTCTCCCTCTACTTCTCAATCTGATTCCTCAATTCTGCCTTTGATGTATGGGGCTCCTAGAGTGTTGTATGTATTTTGATTCATTTGTTTGTTGGGGTGTCTTTTTTTTTAAGAGGGACCACAGGAAGCATCTGACTGCTGCAACACCCTTCTTTACCTGTTGATCCAGAGGCATACAAAGAGCATGGTGACTCGGTGGCATTCTTAATTTCCAGTTTAGTGAAATTTTTGTTGAGTCTCTAGGTTGGAGAATTCTTCACTTTGGAATAGAGACCTCTAGACCTTAGGTATATAGAGTTGGGGAGATAGGAAGTAAAAATGTTGAAAGTAGATCACTAAGGGTAGTAATGAATGGTGTGACTCCCATTTTCACCATTTGATTCCTAGAACTACGAATCCTGGCTGTGGGATAAACAGCACACATCTTGGAAACTGGTTTAGAGCATATGCAACTTCCTGGAGAACACTGACATAGCCCTGAAAATTTCTGCATCTAGCTGGCACTGTAATTATGATTTTAGTTGGCCATTCTAACTTATATTAACTCATCTGATTCAGGATGTTAGAGAACACGATAAAACCAGTGAATTCCGTGAACATGAGCCCACTGCTACAACTCATTCACTGTGAAGTGGATCCCTTACACTGGGGCAATGTTTATATGTGTTATCATGACTATGTAGTAGGCATTCTGTGATTATGAGATAGTAGTTATGGCAGAAGCACTGTGAGTACTGAAGTGAAATCATTGTATAAAGTAACTGTCTATCTCAGTAAGAATCAATTTCTACTCTTCCCATGATTGAGGAAGTCCAACATAATCAACACGCCACCAGGTTGCTTGTTGACCACCTTGAAAAATGACCACCTTGAAAAACTTCTGCACTGCTAGAAGTTTAAATAATTTGCAGTAGCTACAGCACAGTTAGCACTGGTGAATGGAAATTCATGTTTCTGAGCCCAAATGTAACTTCTACCCCTGTCACTATGGACACTTTATTCATAAACCCATTGGTCAATGACAGGTGTGGCCGGGGAAGGAAGATGACTGATTTGCACAGAATGAGTCATTTTATCCACTGATCATTAAAATCCTCTTGTGTTGAGGCTACCCTTTGGTAAATCTTCACATGAGGCACAAATAGTTTCACCTTTATATTCCATTCAGAGATGTCTATCTTCCTACTTTTCCCTCACAATTCCTTGTCTCCAGTTTTGCAATTATATTCCTTCCAAGTCCCTGGCCATCAAGCCCAACCATTGGCCATAGACCATAACCAATATGTAATTGCACATCTGGCCGTTTCTCTTCCCAAGCAAAGTGAACAACCAGGTGCACTGCTTGAAGTTCTGCACATTGTGAGGATTTTCCGTCACTATTGTCCTTCAGGGAGGTCCCAGAAAGGAGTTGCAGATGAGTGCCTTCTTTTCATGTGGAATCATCTGTAAACAAGGCACAAGTTTTCTGTTTCTCAGTCAGTTTATCATAAAGAACTATGTACCGCCTGGGAGAGAGAAGTTAATGTGACAGGAGTAGAAATCACAGGCATGTGGACCACTTCTACATGCAAATTTCTTCCCTGTCTTTTGGTCCTACTCAGTCCTGATCTCACTTAATGAAGGTGTGATATTGTGTACATACAACTTTATGGCTCTGTGGGTCAGACAACACTCAGTTCATGATGGGCAGCTCACACTGCATGGTTACTTGGTGGCTTGAAGTCAAATGTTCAGTCTCTATAAAGGCCCAATAATACACCAAGAGCTATTTCTAAAAAGGGGAGTAGTATTCTTCATGGTCAGCAAGACTCCAAAATCCTCATGGCCTACTGCGTAATTCATCAGTAGCTGCCTGACAGACTCCAGACAGAAACTGTACTTGCCACTGACACTTCAAGTATCATTATATCAGCCAGGTCATATGACTGAAGTGGCAGAGTGGCTTGTACAGCAGCTCAAACCATTGCAAAGAATTCTCTTGTTCTAGGATCCACTCAAAACTAAGAGCTTTTTGAATTACTTGATAGACAGGCCAGAGCAGCACAACTAAAGCAGGCATATGCAGCCTCCAAAACCCACAAAGTCCTCCAAGGAGTTATGACTTCTTTTTAGTTGTAGGACTAACCACATAAGATAACATATATCCTTGGCTTTGAAAGGAATGCCCTGATATGTCTCACATTTCAAAGCACCTAGAAATTTCAATGAGGTAAAAGCTGCTTCAGTTTTTGTGAAATGAATATCCTACCCTTTACTACGCAAATAGCTCATAGCTATAGGGTCATTATGAGTCAGAATCAACTTGACAGCAACTGGCTTGGTCTCATGGATTAAGATGTGGCCCCCAGAAAAATGTATGTAGCAATTTGTCTAGGCCATGATTCTCTGTATTGTATGATGTTCCTATTTGTTGTAAATCCTGCCTCTATAATATTAATGAAGGGAGTATGTGTGGTAATTGAATTGATGAGACAGGACTCAATCTATAATTTTTCACTCTGTCTTGAGGCAATCTCTTGGAATATAAAAGAGAAAGAAGCCAGCTGAGAGAGTCAGGGACTTAATACCCCCAAGAAAGAAGCAGTTCAGGGAGCAGACCACGTTCTTTGTAACTGGGATCCCTGTGCTTCACAAGCTCCCAGCCCAGTAGAAGAATGATGACAACAACTTTCCTCCAGAGCCAACAGACAGAGCCTTTCCCTGGAGCTGACACTCTGAGTTTGGACTTTTGGCCACTTTTCTGTGAATAAATAAATTTGTTTTTGTTGAAGCTATCCACTTGTGGTACTTCTGTTATAGCAGCTCTAGATGACAAGACACATGTTGTTGTTGTTGTTTTGGTTTAACATGAAAATGTTTTACAAATAAGTCCAGAGTCATGACAATTGTTCTTTACAAGGTCCAACTGGTGCAATGTCGTAAGTGTAATGGACCAGCATGATGTCATGTAGAAGGGAAAGATGAGCTAGGTACCTGGGAACTAAATTATGACACAAAAGTTGTGTTACTGGCTTTGCCCTCTGAAGACAGACTGCTTTTGTTGTTCCTTTGAAATTGAAATTGAAAATAATAATAATAAAATGTATTCACTAGATTATTAATTACATACCTGCTGTTAGCCAGACATTTATTAACTTTCGCAAGCAATGAAAACATATTTGGAACAACGCCTTCAATTAGAGTCAACCACTGTCATTCTCTAAGATACATCTATTTTTTTGTATAAATCAATTAGGTTAGTTGAATAGGGATATGGTGGGAACTACCACACCTGCATACTTCAACTCCTTAATGCTGGCAGTAGTCTCTGAAATCCCTCTATGAATGCAGTATTGCTTTTTGTTTACTATTTTCCTAGGTAGAGGCAGTTCTAATATCTTCCCTTTGGATTTTCCCACCATAGTAGCATTTACTCCATTTGTCAGCGATGCAACATGAGATTTTGCCTGTTGTGAGCATGTCTTTTCCAAACATACATTCTGGAACTGGGAAAATCTCTACAGCCAGGGTTCAGACTCAGTAGACGCACTGTGAGATGAACCTGAGACAAAATTCTGCCTGGGAGCGGGAAGCACAGTGATGTTTTGGGTGTCCTGGAATTAGTGCCAGTTCAGAGCCAGTACTGACTATAATCCTGGAAAAGCCTGATGATTTTCTTTTCCTGAGGTAACAATCACACATTAAAGGTCGTAGAACCTGATGGGAAATATTAGGAGAAAGATTAACGGTATAAATTTTTGCCAGTGTAGTTTGGCTTTCCTCAAGGTGACTGGGCCTCCCATTTAGTCAAGGAATTGTGGGTCTCTAAACTGGCTCAATGCGGAAATTGATTGGGAGGCTATGACTCTCTTTTCTGGTTATTCAAGTTAGAGTATTCTTTACTTGACCTAGAATTCTTCCTCTTGTACAGATCAAGCAAATATTTAGTACATTTCTTATTTTCTTCACTAGTAGAGACACTATGACTAAGAAGTCATATGGGTCAGACTATTCTGATTACTGCTTTGACTCTTCAGTCCATTACAGTAGACATGTCCACCTTGTCTGTGGCTAGAGGATGTTGCCACTTGGCCCCTACCACCACAGGGTTCAATCAGCCTTGTTGTAGACAGATATCTTAATTCAGTCAGGGAAATTCTCATTTCATATCTGACACATAAAATAGCAATCACTGAAATCTTTAAGAATTCTGAGGCTTCCTTCTCAAATTTGTTCCTCACCATTGCTGTAAAAGGTGTGTTTTATGGGCACCCCATGCATGAGTCTGTGGTTCCAACTTGATAAATCTATTCCACCATGCCAATTTTCCTAAGCCTTTGAATATCTTCTTTCTACAGTGTACCAAGATAGGTCTGGTATTCAGCTTTATCTAGTGTAGGCACTGTATAATTCATACTTCAGTGATCCAACCATACAAACTGTTAGATTATTTCCCAATTTCTGGAACTGAAGAACTGAATGAAGACTTTGTACTTAGTAGGCCTGTATCAATAAGCTCAGACTTACCCAACTTCACGTTCCTGGAACCGTTACTCTACATCCTTAATAGTCATTTCAACACATGTTCTCTAGGTTTCTGTTCGTATCTATTATAAAAATCAAGTTTTCTGTAGTTAAGTTTAACTCTTCATGGGTCATACTTTATCTCTTGCTCACTGGGACTTAAGTCTGGCTACATGTGTAGAAACAAACATGTATAGAAACAAAAATAGATGGTAAGAATGAGTCCTGAAACATTCAGGAATGTCTTCTATGCATTGGGCAATGACTCAGATACCACCCCAGGTGATATCTTAGACAAAGGCTCTTTAGACATTAAAAACAAACAAACCCACAGCCATAGAGTTAACTCTGACTCATTGTGGCCCTATAGACACAATAGAACTGTTCCACAGAATTTCTGTTTCAGTTATCTAGTGCTGCTGTAGCAGAAATACCACAGAGTGAATGGCTTAAACAAAGGAAAGTTTATTCTTACATAGTCCCGTAGACTACAAGTCTGAATTCATTGTGTCCGATCTAGGGGCAGGCTTTCCCTCTGTCAGCTCAGGAGGAAAGTCCTTGTGTTGTATCAGTCTTTGGCCAGGGATCATCTTGGCACAGGAACCTCAGGTCTGAAGGATGTGTTCTTCTCCTGGTGGTGCTTTCTTGGTGATATGAGGTTCCCAATCCTCTGCTTGCTTTCCTCTCTTTATATCCCCTGTAAGATGAAAAGACAAAAGGCTATGCAAGTCACACTCTGGGAAACTTCCTTAGCAAGGATGTTGCAGTCCCACCCTAATCCTCTTTTAACATAATCATCTTATCTATTAGCCACATACAGAGATTAGGATCTATAGCATAGGAAAATCACAAAATACTAGGAATGATGGCCCAGTCAAATGACTACACACATTTCTGGGGGGATACGGTTCAATCCATGACATTCCATCCTTTGTCCCCTGCAAAAGTCACATCTATGAAACATGAAACACTTTCATCCCATCATAGCAAATGTTGTAGCCAAAACACACTCATCTCACATGATATCAAGTTTTAAATGAGTTCCAAGCCCAAAATAGGAAAATTTCTCTGCATCTGTAAAATCAAGAATATGAATTATCTGCCTCCAAAGTGCAATGGTAGAACATGCATGCACAAGCTATACATTTCCATTACAGCTGGAAGAAATTGCAGGGAAAGAAGGCATTAACAGGCAACAAGCAAGTCCTCAAAACACATTAAATTAGCCCTCAAAGCTTTGAAAATAATCTTCAGTGTTTTGCGACATTTTACACAATAGCTTTGCCCTCAAGACTCTAGGTATTGTCCACACTCTCCAGATTCTCACTGGAGATTCCCAGCCCTGTGCAACAACTCTGACTTTTAGGTCCACTTGGAAAGTAACTCTGCCCCCTTGGCGTTAGATGCACCCTAAGCCCAAACAAGTGGCAATTCTGCTCTTGTAAACACTGGAAGTCATGGCTCTACCCTTTCAAACCCCTGAGGTCTAGGCCATGACTTTTGGGACTGAGGCATCTCATCTGCTTAAGCTCTATGTCTCTTCAGCTTCTGCTTCGTACGGCCTCATGGCCCAGACCTCAGGCCAGCATCTGACCTGCTGGGGAAAGTGTTCCAGAGCTCTGTAGTTTTGCTGATTCAAGTGCCAGGAGGCACCCCACTCAGCAAGGAAACCTCTGTGCACAGGCACTTAGTTCTCTGGCTCCGTGGATCAGCTCCAGTGCTGTCTGATGGTGGTCTAGTTCTGCTGCTGTTGTTTCTTAACATCTGAGCATTCTTCAGTATTAACAATTCTCCATGGTTCCTTCTGAGTCTTTATCCTTTCATAGTTTTAAAACTGCCTCCACATTTTAGGTATTTGTTAGAGCAGTACCCCACTCCTGGTACCAAATTCTTTTTCAGTCATCCAGTGCTGTTCTAACAGAAATACCACAAAGTGGATGGCTTAAACAAAGGCAAGTTTATTCTTACACAGTCCACTAGGCTACAAATCTGAATTTAGGATGTCTGCTATAGGGGAAGGCTTTCCCTCTGTCAGCTCTGAAGGAAAGTCCTTGTGTTGAATCTGTCTTTGGTTGGGGGTCATACTGGCACAGAAACCTCAGGTCTGAAGGATGTGTTTTTCTCCTGGTAGTGCTTTCTTGATGGTGTGAGGTTCCCAATTCTCTGCTTGCTTTCTTCTCTCTTTATCTCCCATAGGATAAAAGGATACAAGGTGATGCAAGCCACATTCCAGAGAGACTCCCTTAGCAAGGATGTTGTAGTCCCACTCTAATCCTTTTTTAACATAATAATCATATCTATTAGCCACAGGCAGAGATTAGGATTGACATCATAGGAAAATCACAAAATATTGGGAATAATGGCCCAGTCAAATGGCAAGGATACAGTTCAATCCATGACAGTTTCCAAGGAGCACCTGCAAGACTTGAACTGTTGACCTTCTGGTTAACAGTTGTAGCACTTAACCACCATGCCACTAGGGTTTCCTCTTTAGACACAAGTGAGTTCCTCTCATCAGACAGGGTGGTATGGATATTAGTTTTACTGATTCAGGAGGCTTAGCAGACAGTAATGAAATTATCTCTTCAGATAGGAGTAAGAGAGCTACCTTTATTGGCAACAGCTCTATGTACCCAGTGTTTTGTTTCTTTTTTAGTTGTTGTAGGCTATTTTTTTTTAATTAATTTGTTGTGACTGAGTTAAAGTGTACAATCCAGTTTAAATTTGCATACTTGTCTATGTGCAGCTCCTGCTGCTCTTCTTGCCTGGTGACAGCACACTCCTCCTTTCTATTCTATGTGTGTCGTATCTTTTTAACAATCTCCTGTCCTCTCTATTCCACCCTCCCCAGTGCCTTCAAGCAAGAGGCCAGTAGGATGACATCCTATAGATGCACAGAACCACAAAGTGTACACATGATATGGTCACTCTATGTCACTGAATCCAATCCATTCCTGTTTGAGGAGTTGACGTCAATAATGATTTATGAACAGGGGCAACATCAGGTCTACAGACCACACTCCCAGGGAAATCCCCAGGCCTTGAGAACATCAATTGTGGTATTTTAGTGGAGTTCTCAGGGTGCACCCCTTTTTATCTCAGGTCGCACCCCTTTTTAATCTCAGTTTGCCACTGGCACTGTACTTTGTGAGCCCCATCACAGCTGTCACTGGTGGTGGCTGGGCACCATCTAGTTCTGGTCACATGTTGATGTAGTCACCCATTCAAGTGGGTCTTTCTGTCTTCTGGGTTCTTTTTCCCCTATGTTGTTTTTGTCCTTGGTGATCATCTGTTCTTGCTGAGTTCAGACCATTTGTTCTACCTCAGATGTCAGCTTGCTGGCTTTGAAGACCCCACATGCCACTCACCAGTATGGGGTGGAGAAGACTCTCTTAACAATAGGCTAGCTATGCCAATTGGCTTCAATATCCCCTGAAAGCATAGTCACCAGGCGCCCCCGCTACTCTGTCTTTGCAACATTGAGTTAAGATTGGAAAAGTTTTAGGTTATGCTGAAGTCCAGTTAAATTGATCTTCTTTCTAATGTGTGCTGTCATTGTTCACCCAACAAAATTTCTATAAACGATCTAATTTATAATCAGTCCTTTCCCTCAGTCCCTCCATCCCTCTGTCCCTCTGTCCCTCTGACCCTCTGTTACCCCCTCCTTCACTCCCCTCCTGTCCCCTTTCTTGAAGCTGTCAAAGAGTCTTTTCCTCTGTACATGAATCTGTTTTTAAGTCCTTATAGTAGGGGTCTCATAGAATATTTGTCCTTGTGCCACTGACTGATTTCACTCAGAATAATGTCCTCCATTTGAAACCAAGTTATGAGATGCTTCCTAAAACCATCATTGTTCTTTATCATTGCACAGTGGTCCATTGAGCATATATACCATAGTCTATTTATCCATTCTTCTGTTGTTGGGCATCTGAGTTGATTCTATCTTTTTACTATTGTGGACTGTGCTGCAATAAACATTTGTGTGCATGTATCTGTTTGTGTGGCTGCCCTTGATTCTGTAGGATTTATTCTAAGAAATGGGATTTCTGGGTCAAATGGTATATCTATTTCCAGGTTTTTAAGGAAGTACCAGATTGCTTTCCAAAGACGTTGTATTACTTTGCAGTCCCAGCAGCAGTGTAGGAGAGTTCCAATTTCTCCACAGCATTTGTTGTTTGTGTTTTTTGGATCATGATCAACCTTCTTGGGGTGAGATGTTATCTCACTGTAGTTTTGATTTAAATTTCTTTAATAGCTAATGATCGTGAGCATTTCTGCGTGTGTCTTTTGGCTGTCTGGATGCCCTCTTTAGAGAACTGTCTGTCCATCTAATTGCCCATTGCTTAATTGGATCATTTATCCTTTTCTTTTTGGTGTTTTGTAGTATGTTGTAGATTATGAAGGTGAGACGTCAGTCTGACATACAGTTGTTCAAAATTTTTTCTCATTCTGTAGGTGGTCTTTTAATTCTTTTGATAAAGTCTTTGGATGAGTAAAAGTATTTGATTCTTAGTAGTTTCCATTTATCTATTTTCTCTTCTGTTGACCATGCTTTGTTAGTTTTTGAAGCCTTTCTACATTGTGTATTAAAACTACCATTGTTGATCTACTTTTTCCTGAATGAGCTTTTATCCAGTTTCAGTTGATTTTTGTATGAGGTGTGAGATATGGATCTTGTTTCAGTTTTTTTGCAGATGGACATCCAATTTTGCCAGCACCATTTACTAAAGATACTGTTTTTACTGCAGACTAAACTCTTGGGGCCTTTGTGGAGTATCAACTGGTTGTAGGAGGATGGTGGCATCTCTGGGGTCTCAACTTTGTTCCTTTGATCTATATAGCTCTTTTTGTACCAGTACCAGGCTGTTATGACTACTGTGGCAGTGTAATAGGTTCTAAAGTCAGGTAGTGAGGTCCCTCCTAAGTGTGTTCTTATTCTTCAGTAGTGCTTTAGTTATCAGAGGTTTCTTCCCCTTCCAAGTAAAGTTGGTGATTTGTTTCTCCATCTCATTGAAAAATGTCACTGGCATTTGTTTTGGGATTGCATTGTATAAGTAGATTGTTTTGGGTAAAATAGACATTTTCACAATGTTAAGTCTTCCTATCCATGAGCAAGGTAGGTTTCTCAATTTATGTAAGTCTTTCTTAGTTTCTTGCAGTAATGTCTTGTAGTCCTCTTTGTAAAGGGCCGTTATTTCTCTAGTTAAAGTTATTCCTAGGTATTTTATGTTCTTGGTGGCTATAGTAAATGGTATTGATTTGGTAATTTCTTCTTTAATAATCTCTTTGTTGGTATGAAGGAATCTTATTGATTTACTTATGTTTATTATATCCTGAAACTTTGCTGAACTCTTCTATCAGTTTGAATAACTTACTTGTGGATTCTTTAGTATTCTCTGCATATACAGTCATATCATGTACAAATAGCGAGATTTTTCTTCTTTGCCAATGCAGATGCCCTTTATTTCTTTGTCTTGTCTAATTGTTCTGGCCAGAACTTCTAGCGGAAGGTTGGACAAGAGAGGTGAGAGTGGGCGAACTTGTCTAGTTCCTGTACTCAAGGGGAATTGTTTCAGTCTCTCTCCATTCAGGATGATGTAGGCAGTTGGCTTTGTATAAATGGTCCTTATTGCACTGAGGAATTTGCCTTCTATTCCTATATTCTGAGAGTTTTCTGCATGATTGGGTGTTGGACTTTCTCAAATGCCTTTTCTGAATCAATTGACAAAATCAGATGATCCCTTTCTTTTGTGTTGTTTATGTGGTTGATCACATCAACTGTTTTTTTTTTTTTCTGATGCTGAAGCAGCCTTGCATCCCTTGTATGACTTCAACTTGGTTCTGATGGATTTTTTTTTTCTAATGTTTTTGTATTCTGTTAGCAAGTATTTTGTTGAAGATTTTTGCATCTAGGTTCCTAAGTGATATTGGTCTGCAGTTCTTTTTTGTTGGATCATTTTGTGGATTTGGTGTGAGCGTCATGCTGGCTTCATAGAATGAATTTGGGAGTATTCTACCCCTTTCTATGCTGTGAAATAGTCTCAGTAGTATTGGAGTTAATTCTTCTCTAATAGCTTGGTAGAAGTCTGAGGCAGGGGTTTTTCTAGTTGGTAGTCTTTTTATGACTTCTTCAATCTCTTCCTTTGTGATGGGTTTATTAAGTTGTCCTGCTTCACCTTGTGATAATTTTGGTAGGTGATATGAATCTAAGAATTTGCCCATTTCATCTAGATTTTCAGATCTGTTAGAGTACACTCTTTCATAGTATTCTATTATGATACTTTTGATTTTTGTTGGATCTGTTGTGACATCTTCCCTGTCATTTCTTGTTTGGGTTATTTGTTGCCTTTCCTGTTTTTCTTTAATAAGTTTAGCCAGTGGTTTGTCAATTTTGTTGATCTTTAACAAAAAAAAAAAACAGCTTCTGGTCTTTTTAATTTTTTCAATTGTTCTTCTCTTCTCTAATTCATTTAGTTCTCCTCTAATCTTTATGATCTGTTTTTTTTGTTTGTTTGTTGTTTGTTTTTCTGATGTCTCAAGAATTCCTCTGTTGTGCTCTTTCTACTTGTTCAAGCTGTTAATTATTTGGTTTGGGTTTTTTCTTCCTTGCAGATGTGCATTTGTAGAGATACACTGACCTCTGACCACTGCTTTTGCTGTATCCCATAGGTTCTGGTAGGAAGTGTTTTCATTCTCATTCTCATTGGAATCCATAAATTTCTTCCTTGATTTCTTCTATAACCCCTGGATTTTGAGCAAGATGTTCAGTTGCCATGAATTCCAATTTTTGTCTATGTTTTTCTGCTATTGATTTAGACTTTTATGGCTTTATAGTCTGAGAATATGCTTTGCAATAATTCAATGGTGTGGATTTTGTTGAGATTTGCTTTATGTGCTAACACATGTTCTATTTTGTAAAATGTTCCATGTGCACTGGAGAAGAAGATGTACTTATCTGCTGATGGATAGAAAGTTCTGTATATGTCTATGAGGTTTAGTTGGTTAATTGTTGCAATAAGATCTTCTGTGTCTTAACTGAGCTTTTTTGTAGACGATGTGTCCAGTACTGAAAGTGGAATGTTGAAGTCTCCCACTATTATTGTGGAGTGATCTATCCCATATTTGAATGTAGTCAGTGTTTCTTCAACGTATTTAGATGCTTTAGTATTGGGAGCAAGAATATTTAATATTAAGTCCTGTTTGTGTATTGAACCTTTCACCAACAAATAGTGTCCACCTTTGTCCACAGTGGTGGATTTTACATTAAAATCTATTTATCTGGGGTTAATATTGCCACACTTACTCTTCTTTGTGTATTGTTAGCTTGATATATATTCTTCTATCATTTAATTTTCAGTTTGTTTATATCTTTGTCTAAGGTGAGTTTCTTGTAAGCAACATATAGATGGGTTGTGTTTTTGATCCAAGATATCACTCATTGTCTCTTTACTGAAGTGTTCAGTCCATTTCCATTCAATATAACTATGAATAGGTATGTGTTTAGTGCTCTCATTTGGATGTGTTTATTTTTGTGTTGATGGTTTCTCTGTTGCTCTCACTATTCTATTCTAGGACATTCTTCTTTATGGGTTGATTTTTCACCCTTTTCAGTGTTAGTTTTGTGTTTGTTGAGCCTCCTACATTGCGTTTCTTATTTTGATATGTTGCATCTTTATTGTGCTTCATAGCTACCTCTATAATCCCCATTAATAATTTATGTTTAAACCCAATTTTAACTTCTATGTATCTTATTAACTTCCTCTCCATCTGAAGGGACTATAACTACTGTAGTATATCCCTCCTTTTAATGTGATGGTATCATAGTATTCATGATACGATCACTGTATCACTTCTTTTAATTTTACAGCTTTGGTTGAGTTTTGCGCCTTCCTTTTCTGAGTAGGTTTCTAGATGATGTGTCTTGTATTGTCTCCTAAAATATAAAGTTGATGATTTTGTTCTTTTAAGCCAAAAGCTTCTTTCACGACTTCTTGTAGCTTTGGTTTGGTTTGTATAAAGTTTCTGTTTACCTGTGAATATCTTAATTTCATTTTCATGTTTGAAAGACAGTTTTTCAGGATATATAATTCTTAGATGTAATTTTTTCTCCTTCAAGGTTTTGAATGTGCCATCCTACTTTCTCTGTGCCAACATGGTTTCTGCTGGGAAATCAGAAGAAAGCCTACAGGGCTTCCCTCTGAATGCTAGCTTTGTTTTGAGTCTTGCTTCCTTTAAGAGTTTCTGCTTACATTTCATTTTGTTAAGCTTGATTATAGTATATCTCGGTGTCTTTCTTTTGGGGTCTAAATTGTATGGGATTCAATATGCATTTTGGATATCTGTGTTCGCTGTTTTCATAATTTCAGGGAAGTTTTCTGTCAGCGAGTTAACAACAATACTCTTTGTGTTTTCAGGTGTCCCTTCTTCTTCAGGAATGTCAGTTAATCATAGATTGTTCCTCTTGATAGAGTCCCACATGTTTCTTAATGCTCCTTCATTTTTCTTGTTTCTGTTCTCTGGTTTCTCCTCATAAATGCTGCTGTCAGTAGCTCTGTCTTCCAAGTCAAAAAGTCTATTATCTGTTTGTTCAGTTTTGTTCTCTTGGTTTCAGATTGTGTTTTCTAATTCTTTAATTTTGTTATTAATCTGTCAGATTTCAGAATGCTGGTGTTCCATCAGTTTGAACAGCTTGCTCAATTTTTAATTTTGCTCTGCTGAATTTTGCATGATGTTTTGGAGGGCTGTGTATATAATTCTTTTGAACTCGACCTCCAAAAGTTTTGGAAAGGCTTCTTCATCTGGGAAGTTCCTTGGTTCTTTCTTTTGGGAGCTTTCTAGAGCCATGGATGGATTTTTCTTTAAGTGTCTGGTCAAGGTTTGTTGCTTTTGGGCATCTAGAGGTTATTTAGTTTCTCTGGTTTTGCCATAACAGGGTTGAAGAACAGTCTGGGAAAGGAGTTGATCACTAGTCACCTCTATGTACTCTAGAAACTGGGCCCAGTGGAATCTCTGGGATAGCAGGCTCTACCACCTGCCTGCAAGCACACATCGCTACTAATGGAGTCACTGGGGCCATAATATGACCCTATGTTGTGGGTCAGTAAAGGCAGAAAGAGATGCCTTCGTGATGTACTGCAGTTATTTCTGTAGGTAGATTTATTTTGAAAGGTAAAAGCTATCTGACAGCTTCCAAACTCAGTCAAGCTGTCAGGTGTGCAAGCCCCTTTTTCCAGCTAGCATTGGAGGTACCTCTACATCCATCCCCAGATACTGTGATCTAGTTCAAAGTACAGAAAGGCTAGTGTCCTGCTGTCATCCACTGCCAGGCCCTACCCATAAAGTTACATTGTGTTAAACAGTGTTTCTGCTAGAAAAGTGATCCTCAGGCTGGAATTAGCCCCTACTGAGGCTTCTGTTTGGGTAATTATGCCTCCTATTTGAACAAGATGATGTCCCCAAAAGCTTCCCTGCCTGTTATGAAACAGCTGAATCAATGGCAGAGGTTCGGAAAGAGGATGGAGGGGCCGTGGTGCTCTAAGTCCAGAGCCAGGTTCTCAAAGTGTAGTTATTCCACTTCATGATCACATCAGCAGTGCTGCTGAGCTTTGCTACCAATTAAGCCCAATCGCTGCCACCAGCTCACAAAAAGAAAAAAGTTAAAAACAGAGTTGCCTTCAGACCACGAGAGCCAGCCATTCAATAAGGGTGGGGGTCAGCAAAAGAGAAGTTTCCTGTTCAGTGTCATGTAGTACAAATTGACAGTCCTATGCCATATCCTAGGGCTCACTGGGTGTCCAAAAGGCTCCATTTAATTATCAATATAGGCCTTAGTTTTCAGAGGTAATTAAGAAGGCATGTGTCTTCTGCCATCTCCACCCTGCTGTTGTCCCTGCTCCTTGATTATCTGCACATATGCCCTCATCTAAAGTTTCACGATACCATTTCTTCTCAATCACCTCAGTTTAACTTCAGAAACCACTTGAGACTGGGGGGTCACTTATTGTAATTCAGCCACTCATATAAGACTCTGGGTTTGCTTTTGGCAATATCGGCTCTTTTATTACAAGAAGTACAACTAGCCTCCAGGGCATAAGTGTCAAATTTGAGGTCTTTTATGTGGTTCTTGAGCTGTCCTTGAAGTCCTGGGCTTAACTTTTTCATTCACTATTTTGTCTAGTGAATATAGAATCAACCAACCAAGTTCCTTATACTTGTTATTCTGACATATTGAGAAATCTGTCCAAAAACTGATAACCCAGGAACTCACTTTTCACCAAAACTTCATTTAGTCAGAAGATATTTTGCATTTTAATATTATTGTCTCATGCCATGGATCAGCAGAGCCTTCTTTGCTGCTTGAGATAGTCATGAGTACCTTTAAAACTAGTCAGATGTAAGAACCAATTTAAAAAATTCATCTTTTTTTTATTATGACTGAATGAAAATGTACATTCCCATATAACTTTACATGCCCACCTATATGCAGCAGACCTTCATTATGATTTATGGGAAAGGGCAGCATCAGGGCCAGGGGCCATGCTCCCAGGGGAGCCTCGAAGCCAAGCTGCCATCCGAGGGCACAGCAAATTGTCCCAATTCAACAGGACTGGATGATCAACAAGGACCAAAACAACATGGGGTAAAGACAACCCATAAGATAGACAGACGCACATGAGTGGGTGCCTACATAGACTTGGGACCAAAAAAAATTCATATTTTTGATTTTGTTTCTTGATAACCACTCTCAGTACCAATTGTCCCAGACTGAGTGCTCTCAAGAAGCAAAAATGCTTTTGAACTATGTGTATATCTCTCTCTCTATGTGCATACAAAAAGAGAAAAATTCATCTTGAGGAAACAGTTTACACAGTTACAGAGGCTGGTAAGTCCCAAGTCCACTAGTCAGGTATCACGTTGGAAGTTTCTTCTGAATCACATAGCTGTAGAGGCTGAGGAACCCAAGATCAGAGTGTCAGATAGCAGGCTGCAGGCTCACTGGCTATGAGAGAAGTGTGACAAATTCAAGACTGGAAGGTGAAATGCCACACTGCTGGCTCACGGGCTATGGAGACTGGTGAATTCCAAGATTAATAGGCAAATATCTCAGGCCAGTGACTCAGGTCCCAAGAACTAGAGGTGAGATGATGGCAATTCAAATGCAAGATACAGAGCAAATGAGAAAGCTTTCCCGCAATTTTCATATATATGTGCCTATATATATATATATGTATATGCATACATATATATATGCATGTATGTATTAGATGCAAACCATATCCCACAGGAAACTCCCATTATTGATTGCTTATATCAGATCACATCATGGAAGATGAATACATTATTACATAGCAGCCAAATTGCATGACTACATAACTGCCAAACTACCTCACTGCATAACAGCAAAACCACATTGTTACATAACTGCCAAACTACTGACAGTTAGGGCCCAGAATAGCTAATACACAGCCTTAACCATCACACAGTCTTAAAGGAAAGTTCATCTTGTATCTTCCATTTTTTTTAACGCTTCCCCCTTTACTCCATTGTAATGTATAATCATACTTACTCATTAATACATGATTTAAAGTTTTTATTCTGCCAAGCCAAGTGCCGTCAAGTCGGATATAAAAAGGCTGAATGTCTGCAGAAACCACTTTATAACAGAAAAAACTGAATGATGAATATTGACAGTGTATCATATAACAACGAAATATCTAACCACACTCAAAACTCTGAAGTAACAAAAAACTTAACATAATAGTGTTAAATTGTGTTTCCATGATGACATTAGGAAAAATCCACCCATTGGAGCAAGCACATTTTACACCAGAGGTGTGATTTTCAATATACAATGATTTGTATACTAATTATTCTAAACAGAAGATTCATTAATGTTTGCTATTAAATACATAACTCATATATTCCAGGTTTCATTTCCTGTATAAGTAATTGTTCTCCATGGTATTGTTGGAAACACTGGTGGCACAGTAGTTAAGTTCCACATATGTTAACTAAAAGGTCGACACTTCAAATCCATCAGGTGCCCCTTGGAAACTATGGGACAGTTCTCCTCTGACCTATCGGGTCACTTAAGCATAGGAACTGACTTGATGGCAGTGGCTTTGGATTTTTCCCTATGCTGTTTTCATATACACTCATAGATATGTTTTAAAATTCTGTTAATGTGTAAACATGCAAATTACAAACTAGAGAACTACATTTAATCACACATATTTAAAAATTTCAAGCTTGGTTTGACTAATGTATCTTATCAATAAAAACTGAAAAACCTCTCCCCAGCTCTCTCAGTGCACTTTAGTTGCCTGCATGATAAATGTGTGCTGTCAGTGAGGCCTTGCAGGAAATTAGCACCATATCACCGGGCACATCATAGATGACAATTAGAGCTGTGAACTAAGTGATCGTTAGATTTCTATGACAGTAGCCAGACGTAATTTTTAGTGGGTTGTTATTGCTGGATGCCATCTAGTCATTTTTGACTTATAGTGACCCTATATACAGCAGAACGGAAAACTGCCAGGTCCTGTTCCACGCCCAGAATCATTCTGATGCTTAATCACATTGTTGTAACTACCACATTACCACATCAGTCTTTGTTGAGAGACTTACTCCTTTTCTCTGACCATATACTTTACCAAGCATGATGTCTTTCTGCAGGAATTTGTCTCTTCTAACAACATGTCCAAAGCATGTAAGACACAGTTTCACCATCTTTGCTTCTAAGTACCACTCTGGTTTTTACTTCTTCCAGGACACAGATGTTTGTTCCTTTGCAGTCCATGGTATATTCAACATTCCTCTTCAACACCATAATTCAAAGGCATCAATTCTTCTGTCTTCCTTGCTCACAGTCCAGCTTTTCCATGCACGTGATACAACTAAAAATACTATCGACTAGGTCAAGCACATTTTAGTCCTCCAAGTGACATCTTTAGTTTTCAACACGTTAAAGAGCTCTTTTGAGGCAGATTTTCCCAGTATACTGTAACTTTTGATTTCTTAACTGTTGCTTCCGTGGATGTTGATGGTGCCTCTAGGTACAATAAAATTCTTGAGAACTTCAATCTTTGCTCCACTTATCATGATGTTGCTTATTGCTCCAATTGTGAGGATTTTTGTTTTCCTCTTGTTAAGGTGCAATCCATACTGAGGCTGTAATCTTTCATGTTCCTCAGTAAGTTCTTCAAGGCCTTTTTTGCTTTCAGCAAGGAAGAGATGTATCATCTCCATACTGAAGATGTTTAATGAGTCTTCTTTCTCTTTCATCTAGTCTGTCTTCTCAGATTATTTGTTCAGCAAACAGATCGAATGAGTATGGTAAAAGAGTACAACCCTGATGCACATGTTTTCTGACTTTAAACATCACAAGTATCCCTTTGTTCAGTCCAAATCACTGCCTCTTGATCTATGTACAGGTTCTTCATGCACAATTAAGAGTTATAGAATCCACATTCTTAGCAATGCTACCCTTAACTTGTTACACTTCACACAGTCCAATGCCCTTGTATAGTCAGTAAAACACAGGTAAACATATCTGTTATTTTCTCTTTTCAGCCAAGGTTCATCCGATATCAGCAGTGATATCCCACCTTTCACATTCTCTTCTGAATCCAGCTTGAATTTCTAGCAGTTCACCATGTATGTACTGCTGCAACCACTTCTGAATGATCTCCAACAAAAAATTTACAGAACTTTTTATCCAACAACAGATAAGTACATTTTCTTTTACAATATTAATGATATTGATTGATAATTTCCCCATTCTCTTGGATCAACTTTCTTTTAAATTTGCACAAATACAGATCTGTTTCAGGTCAACTGGCCAGCTAGCTGTCTTCCAAATTTCTTCACATAGACAAATGAGCACCTCCAGTACCTCATCTGTTTGTTGAAACATCTCAAATGATAGTCTGTCAATTCCTGGAGCCTTGGTTTTCATCAATGTCTTCGGAGCAGCTTGGACTTGTTTCTTCAGTATCATCGTTTCTTGATAACATATTCTTGAAATGATTGAATGACAACCAATTCTTTTTGGTGTAGTGACTCTGTGTATTCCTTCCATCTTGTTTTCTTCATAGAATTCTTCAAAATTGCAACTCGAGCCTAATTTTTTCTTCAGTTCCATCATTTTGAGACATGCTGAGTGTTCTTCCCTTTCAGTTTTCTTTTTCTTTTATTATGACTGAGTGAAAATGTACATTCCCATATAAATTTACATGCCCACCTATAGCAGCTTCCACTTCTCTCCCTGCCTGGTGACAGCACACTATTCCTCTCTGCTCCATACACGTCTCATCCTCCCAACAGTCTCCTTTCCCCTCCTTTCCACCTACTCTCCTTCCTCCATTTCACTATAATACTTAACTTTGTTTTCTAGAACTGCTCATTGAAATCTGTTCAGCTCTATTGCTTCATTTCTTCCATTCACTTTAGCTACTATGTGTTCAAGAGCAGCTTTCGGAGTATCTTTCGACATTCATTTTATCTTTTTGTTTCTTTCCTGTCCTTTTAATAACATTTTGCTTTCTTCCTGTGTAATATCCTTGATGTCATACCACAGCTCCTCTGATCTTCCATCATTAGTGTTCAATGCACCAAATCTAGTTTTGAGAGGATCACTAAATTCAGGCAGGATATACTTAAGTTCCTTTGGGCTCTCTGGACTTGTTCTAATGTTCTGTAACTTCAGCTTGAAATTGCATATGAGCAATTGATGGTCCTTTCTGCAGTCATCCCCTGCTCTTGCTCTAGCTCCTAGTGTTGAGATTATTCATTGTCTGTTTCCACAGTGGTACTTGATTTCATTTATGTATGTTCTATTTGGAGAGGTTTGTGTATATAGTTACCATTTATGTCACTGAAAAAGGGCATTTCCAATGAATAAGTAGTTGGTTTTGCAAAATTCTATCATGCAATCTCTGGTATCAGTTATTTCACCAAGGCCATATTTCCAACTGTTGATCCTTCTTCATTTCTGGCTTTTTCATTCCAGCTGCTTGTTGCACTTCAGCTGCATGTTTGATTACTTTCAGACTGTAGAAGTTGGTGAAAATCTTCATTGTTTCATCTTTGGCCTTAGTGGTCAGAATGTAAATTTCAATAATAGTTATATTAATTGATCTTCCTTGTAGGCATGTGGATATTATTCTATTTCTAATAACATTGCACTTCAGTATAAACCAAAACAAAACTATTGCTGTCAACTTGATTTTAACTCATATAAGACTGAGTAGAACTGCCCCATAGGCTTTCCGAGGAGAAACTGGTAGATTCAAACTGTTGAAATTCTAGTTAGAAACCGAGCTTCTTAACCACTGCACCACTTCATGTCAGTATAAACGTTCAATTAGTTTTGCTTATGAATGTGCTGCCACCATTCTTCAACTTGCATTTCTGGCACAGTAGACCATATGATTTTCTGATTCCATTTCATTCCATTCCATTTCATCCCATTCCATTTCATCCCATTCCATTTCATCTCACCAGCACTTAGAATGTAGATTTTCATTTGTTCCATTTCATTTTCATTGACTTCCAGTTTTGCTAGGTTCATCCTTTGTGCATTCCACATTCCATTATTAATGAATAGTTGCAACTGTGTCTTCCATTTTGGGTCATGTAACATCAGGAAATCAAGGTTCAAAAAGCTTGATACAAACTATATCATTAAAGTAACTTCTACTTTGAGGAACTTTTCCCCAAAAGTATTTTGAGTGTTTGCAATCTAAAGAGCTCACCTTTCAGTACTATATCAGAAACCATGGATTGAATTATGTTCCTGAAAAATGTGTGTTAACTTGACTGCACCATGATTCCCGATATTGCATGATTGTCCACCATTTTGTCAACTGATGTGATTTTCCAATGTGTTGTATATTCTACCTCTATGATGTTAAATAAGACAGGATTAGATTCAGTTATGTTCATAATACAGAACCTACTCTACAAAATTAGGTTGTATCAAAATAATCTCTTTTGAGATATAAAAGAAAGAAGTGAGAAATGAGACATGGGGACCTTATACTACCATGAATGAAGAACTGGTAGTGGAGCACAGTCTTTGAATCCAAGGTCCCTGTGCTGAGAGCCAACAGAGAAAGAAAGCCTCCCCTGGAGCTGACACCCTGAAGTGAAACCTAGTCTGTGAGGGAATACATTTCTTTTTGTTAAAGCCAGTCGCCTGTGGTGTTTCTGTTATAGCAACACTGGATAACTAAGACATCAGACAATATTTCACTGCTATTCATAAAGTTTTTAGTGTTCAATTTTTTCATAAGCTGACCACAAAGTTCTTCTTCCTCATCTTGGGAAACTCTATTGAAACCTATCCACCATGGGTGATCCTGCTGGTATTTGAAGTACAGTTTGGTATAGATTCCAGCATCACAGCAACACACTAATCACCACAGTATAACAAACTGAGTGGTAGATACAGTAAAACTGATGCATGTCAGTTAAGGGAAAGCTGTCTTTGAACATGTGATAATTTGTTTTAACCATAGTTATTTATCCATAAATGATTGGAGGCGTACATTTCTCATGACTGGGTTGAGAATAAAATATAAGTGTTTTATGTGTTCTTATGTTACAATAATTATTTAAGAATAAATAAATTTTCCTGGGTTTTCACATCTAAAAACAGAATACACAAATTGGAAGTTTAGGTAATTCGGCTTCTTCTTTGCCAATGCAGATGCCCTTTATTTCTTCATCTTGTCTAATTGCTCTGGCTAGAACTGCTAGTACTATGCTGAATAGAAGAGATGAGAGTGGGCATCTTTTTGTAGTTCCTGTTAATTTGAAATTATATTTGTTAAAAATTTAAGAATGGAATTTCTGGACCTGTTAGAGTTCATGACAACACACATGTGATTAAGGACTGAGAGCCACTTGCCTTTAGGGAAGAGCATGCACTTGACCACCTCAGTCATTTCACCAGAATGCTGAGACAGCCATGTTGTCATCTATTCTCCATTCTTGATGACTGAGGACAATTAGTATAGCTTTTTTGTTTCAGAGGTATACGCCTCTACAGTTATTGTCTTGCCACATCCTCAAGTAGGTTAAGTTCTTAGTGCACAAGCCTGGCCATTACCACCATCCTTTCTCCCATCCTTTCCTGGATAGAACCAGAAAGTGAAGAAAATAAATGAAGTTTAAAGTGCTAGAGGTTTGGAATTTTAGCACTTAAATCTGAAGGTTGCATTGCATCTTTCACATTCAAAACTTAAACTTTATTTAACTACGTTACATTAGATCCCTAAGTGGTACAAATGGGCTTGAACTTGACCGCTAACATAAAGGTTGGTGGTTTAAACCCGTGTAACAGAACCAGGCAAGACAGGCCTGGAAATCTGCTTCCAAGAAACCCTATGGAACAATTCTATACAGCACATACATGATCATCACAAGTCAGAATTGCTTGAATGGCAACTAACAATGACAGAGTTATTTCACCTTTTTTTTTTTTTTTTAAGGAAACTCACAGTTTTAGAGTTTGAAATGTTATAGCTCAGTTTAAAACATTTCCCTATAAACAAAAAAGAAAAAAGAAGTGTATTCTGAAGAAGTAAAAACCTTTATGAAAGATCAAAAGCTTCCTTAATACACCACTTCTCACAAAGACATAATTGATTTGATAGAACTTTTTCAAAAGTTTCTCTTTAACAGAATATTGTGAGTTACTGTAAGAGAAGACAATAGGAGGAAAGGGAAATTTTCAATTATGTCTTTAATATGAGAAATGGAAAAAGTATGTTCCTTTTATCGGGAGGTATTGTATTATTCACCATTTTGTCTTCAAACAAAAACAAAAACACCAGCCTGTTGACATCAAGTCAACTTCCACTTATAGTGAGAATATAGGAAAGAGTAGAATTGCCCCCAGAAGGGAGGGCTCATGGATTCTAATTGCCAACATTTTGACTAGCAGCTTAACTTTAACCACTGTGTCATCAGCATTCTTATTTTTATCTTCAGTACTTTTTAATTGATTCGGTCTCTAACAGTCCATTTTTCAAACTCCCGTGATGAATCAGAAAATCCACAGTGGTAGCTAGAAGTCACTTCCCATGAAACCACTTCATATGTCCATTTCTTGCAGCTATGTCCACTGCTATTTTCACAAGAACTTTATTATCCTTTGCTATTCAGGCACAGGTAAAAGGGGAGACTACAAATTACATATACCACATTTGTGTAGTCACATATCATGCAGACTCCTTGCTCATCTATACAAGAGGCAGGAGGCACAGTGCCTGCTTAACCAATAGTTGATACTATCAAATCATATTCTCCCGATGTGGCTAAAGTGTGCAGCAGGCTCTGAACCGTGTGCCTCTTACTCAGCAAAAGGCAAGTGTAGTTTATTATAAAATGAAACCTCTTTTCAGGGTTCACTGCTGTCAATGCAGGACATAAGTTTCCAAGGCATTGTTAGAGGGGTTAGGAATATACAAAGTTGGAGTTTGTTCTAGCTGTGGGGATGAAAATCACCTATGCTCTTTATATTTATAGAGGGGACACATTGTAGGTGAAGTTACTAAAGCTGTGACTGTCAGTATATTTTCCACTTTCAGCTGAAGAGACTATTTAAAATCTCTATTTTCTGACATTGTTCAGTAATCTGTATCCTCTATAGATATCACTTTAGACAATCAGGCTAAAAAGCAGAGGTTTCATGTGGCTTTGTCAAGATCCTATAACTGATTAGCCCCCCAGCAACCTGGTTTGGGTATGGGATATTGGACTAACAAGGGCCGTCTCTCACCTCTCATTTGGCAGCAAACTGGGTTCTCCCTACCCCAAGGCATGAGTACATAACCTTTTTGGATGCAAATGGTAGAAAAGTTTTATTAAGCAAAAGTATGTTCCAGAGAGGGAAAGATCACTCTCTGCTAGTAGAAAAGGACCCTGTACATGGCTTATGAGCTTCCTTACGTGGGCAAAAATGGAGGGGCAGGGATGATGTCATAGACGGCAGGAGGACATAGTGACATGGTTCTTGGTTTCAGTTTGAGGCTCCCATTTAGCAACTGTATGGTGGGTCCTCTACTGGATATTACGAAAATGGGATAGAGATAGGATGGAAATAGGGACTAGGTCATCCTTCAGAAGTTGTGAGCAGGCGTGGCCATAGCACAGCTGCCAGGAGGAACTTTTTCTCCTTCTCAAGTGTGTTGATATGTTAAGGTAGTATGCACCAGTGATCAGGTTCCCTAGCTAACCCTGTTGATTTCATGAAGTTTATATAGATAATAGAAATGTTAAACAAAAAAAGTCTATGCCGGCAAGACTTCACACTTTTAGCTCTCAGCATTGTGTGTTTTCTTTATTAAGAACAGATCTTTATAAATATGTGGCAATCAGAACTTATTCTACTCAGCAACTATTAAAATTAATATTATATTGGGGAAACCCAGGTGGTGTAGTTGTTAAGTGTTATGGCTGCTAACCAAAAGGTTGGCAGTCTGAATCCACCAGGCACTCCTGGGCAATTCTGTGGGGCAGTTCTATTCTGTCCTGTAGGGTCACTGTGATTAGGCATCAACTTGATGGCACTGGGTTTGGTATGTAAGCTTTGACTGCTGTTATCTACCTCTTTGTGTACCAAGATACTAAGAATTCATATTTCAGTTCCAAAACAGAATGTGTGGACATCATCACTCGATCTTTATGATTCAAGCTGGACAAACTGAAAATAATTGACTTTTCTTGTATACATAACAGAACTGCCACTCTGACATTTGGAAAGATAGGCATATTCAGAAGATGCAGCCCTGGTCTGCAAATTTGCAACAGAGGCCGTTAGAGCTATTGACTGCTGTACACACTTACATGATAATAGTAATAACTTTCTGGAGGCTTTGTGTCGAGTAGTAGGAGAATGAGAACTGTTAGCTGCAGTCTAAGGGCCTCTACCCTTGCAGTGCCTTTTCCAGCAGGCATCCACTAGATTCTAAGGAGGACTTTCAAAAAATTTATCCCTGGCTATAGAAGGGGTGAGACAAGGGTGATCCCTTTGAAATATTCCCAGACCCTTTTCCACAACAAAGGCCTAATTTCAAGGAGAAAGAATCCTACCAGAGGTCATGTTTAGAATTTATCCCAGCTTGGAAGAGGAGATTCTTTCCTACCCTAACCTTCTCTAGTTTTCCTGTCTTACCTAAAGAGACAAAAACAAAATATGACATACACGCATGCACAAGCATGTGCACACACACACAAACTCAACAGGGCTTAAGGTTTGAAAGACATAGGTTTGGAACTCTGCAGCCAGGAAAATGAGTAATAATCAGTCAAAATAATAATAATAATGATAACAACAATAACAATAGGGTTATAGGACATAAGGTCAAAGTACAAAAATTTACTTACTTCTGGTATAATCATGAGAAAACGTAAATAACAACAAAACAAAATTCCTCACCAGTGCTTCTCAAAACTGTCAAGGTCATCACAACCAAGAGAAGTCTGAAACACTGTCAAGAGAAGCCTAAAGAGACATTATGACTAAATGCAATATGGTCTCCTAGATGGCCCCTAGGGTCACCATGAGTCGGATCCGACTCATCGGCACTTGGCTTGGCTAGATGGTCTCTCAGAAAAGAAAAGGAATGTTAACAGAAAATTAAGGGAATTTAAATTATATATGGACTTAAGATGATAACAATGTATCAATATTGTTTCATTGATTGTGCAATTTTATCACATTAATGAAATATGTTAATAATAGAGAAATCTGAGTTTGACGTATATGGGAACTCTCTGCATTGTACTATCAATGTTCCTGAATATCTAAAACTATTATAAGGTATTGAAAAACTGAACATATTTAGTAAGATCATTATGAAAAATAAAAGCATTAAAAATCAGGAGTCTTCCAACATGATAAACAAGAGTCATATCCTACATAATGATGGGAATTATTAATGAAATTTTGTTTCTCCATTAAACAGAATGTTATAAAAAAATTACAAATATTTCAGAATGCCTCTGTAAAAAAACAGAAAATGTTTATGCCAAATTGTTAAATGAATAGACTAAGCACATTTCCTGTAATGTATGATGTTCTTTATATTCAGTGTCCAATATAATCCTTTCACCTTTGTAAATACAAATAAAAAATGGGAAGATAAATGTAGAAAAAATATCTAACGTGATATACCTAAAATATTCAAATAACAGTGACATTGTGTAGCTATTTCCCTTCTTTTTAACCCATTTTTGACAGTGGATTGGTCTCTAAGGAAGGATATCTGATAGTACAACGGTTAAATACTGCTAATAAAATTGTTGATGGTACAACCCCCCAACCAAGCAGCTCTATTGGAGAAAGATCTGGTGATCTACTATAGCCAAGAAAACCCTACTGGGAAGTTCTATTGTACCACACGGTGTTGCCATGAATTGAAACACCTCAACAACACTTAACAGCACCCACAAAAACAGAGTACTAGAGAATCCAATTTAAGAATCAAGAAAGGGGGCAGGGACAAGATAGTGGACTAGACACACATCTCCACAATTCTCTCTGAGAAATAAAGCCTGAATTAAGAATAGAAAGGAGCCCTCTGGACACTCAGGAAACCCTAGGATATAGCATAGGGTTATCAGATTGGCCTATGTGCCACAAAACAGGAAACCACCTTTTTATGATGAGGCAGCATGAACTGAGCCCCACTCCTGCTGACTCACTGCTTGGGCGCACTGTGGGTACTGACACCGTCTTTGTTATCCAGGAGGTAGGGGATGGGCATGAGCCAACCAATGCTCTGAACTGCAGTGTTAAACAGCCAATAGTGCAGTGAAGAGACAGTACGTGGGAGATCCACAATTTGAGAGACTGACTGCTGACTAAGGACACCATTGACCCTCCACCCCCTCTTTTCTGAGCTGCACCATAGATTCTGTGGTTTCATGGTAGGAAGGGCAGCTCGGCTGTGATGCCGTCTTGGTCAACTGGGAGGCAGAGTCACCCACCCAGAGGCCTCAGCTGGGTTAATTCCCAAGCTGAGAAGCAGTGCCAGACCAGAAAGTGCTTTTCCAGCAGAAAGACTGCATAGAACAGTGTTACCACACAGGAGTGGCCTGGCTGAGGATGGCAGCAAGGCCATAACCCCTCCCTAACAAACCCCTCAAATCATCTGGGGATGGCCTAAGAGGTGCTTCCATTGTCATGTGGAAGGCGGGATCTGCCACACATGCTAGTGTGTGGCAAAATCACATGAGTGATTTTGGCAGCTGACGGTTGGCTCTGAGCTTCTTAAAATAAGACTGCCAAGAGAAATAACTGCTTAGCAGCCTGGCGGTATGTCTTCCAGCCTTTACTGACCCATATCATACAGTTAGTTGATGGCCCACCAGTGAATTCATAAGTAGGGGCCATCTTTGCCAGCCAGGAGGCAGAGCCTGATACCCCAGGGAGTCCACTGTTGCCTGTTAATGGAATACACAGAGATGGAGGGTGATCAACTTCCTTGTCGGAACTGCACTTCAGTTCCTGTAGAAGTGAAACTAAGGAGCCTCTAGATGGCCCAAAGGCAACAAGCCATTCCTAAGCATTTAAAGAAATACCCCACCATGGCTCCAGAAAACTCCTAAAGTAAAGAACCAAAATCTTCCAGATGGAGAAGCCTTTCTGAAACTGTTGGTGATCAAAAACAAAAGAGTTAAAAATAGAATCCTACTAGAGATTAAACAAAATGTGGCAGACGAAGATGAAAAACTAAGTAAGCTATTTTAGCTGATGGAACAACAATGATCCCAAAATTCCACAGATCAATAACAAAATAACAGAATTAGACAATTCAATCCAAAGACAAAAGAGCAGAATTGAGAAGCTGAAAAATCATACTTAGTGACCTTGAGGACAGAGCAATTGACGGCAGCATTTATAAGAAGAAGTGAGATAAAAGAAATAAGAAAAATGAAAAAGCATTGAGAAAAATGTGGGACACTAACCAGTGGAATAATCTACAATTAGTTGGAGTTTCTGAACAGGGAGGGATAGGTGAAAACACAGAGTATTGCTGTTGAGTTCTGACAGACAACTTCCCTGAAATTACAAAAGAAGAGAACATAGATATCCAAGACACACATCAAACACCATAAAAACTAGACCCCAAAAGAAAGACACCACGATTTATTACACTCAAGCTTAATAAAATGAAACACAAACAGATTCTCTGAAAGGCAGAGAAGATCAAAGCAAAACTGCCACTCAGAGAGAAGCCCTGTAGGCTTTCATCTGACTTCTCAGCAGAAATGTTAGCATGGCGGCAGTGTAATGACACATTCAAGGTCTAGAAGGAGAAAAACTTCCAACCAAGAATTATATATCTTGAAAAGCTGTCTTGAAAAGCTTAGAGACTTTGTAAAAATCAAACCAAAACTACAAGAAATACTGAAAGAAGCTCCTTTTTTTAGGAAAACAAGAGTATGAAGTATATATTTAAGGAAGCAATACAGGACACAGCACTCAGAATCCTACTCATTTAGGGAAGTCACAAAACTCAATCAAAGCTACAATATTAAAACAAGGGAACCAGTGATCACATCATGAAATTTATGACACATCACTTTAAAAAGAGGGTTATATTACAGTAGTCATAGAACTTTCAGGTGTAGCCAGCCAAGTGCCATCGAGTCGGATCCTAGGGTCGCCATGAGTTCAGGTGTAGAGGAAGTTAAAAATACATGCAGAAGCTAAAACTTGGTTTAAACTTAGAATATCAAGGGGGAGGATAAGGTTAGATGTAGAGCACAATAACAGTGCAACACATCAAAACAAGAAATGTAATATAGGAGTCTCAACAAACACAAAGCCAGACAAAACAAACACAAAACCTACACTAAAAAAGATGAAAAGTCAGCCTATAAGTAAGACTGACACAGAAGAGAATATTAAGAGCAAACTAGAAAGCACCAACACAAAAACATACACCAAAATGACAGCACCAAACACTTACCTATAAAGAATTACACTGAATGTAAATAGACTGAGCACTCCAATAAAGAGATAGTGAGTGACATCCTGGATCAAAAGACACAACCTGTCTATATGCTGCTTACAATAAACACGTTAGACTTAAAGATATAAACAAACTGAAAATTAAAGGATGTAATAATATATACCAAGCCAAGCCAAGTCAAGTGCCGTAGAGTCAGATCTGACTCATGGCGACCCTAGGGGCCGGGGTAGAACTGACCCATGGTGTATTCAAGGAGCATATACTATATGTTGTTCATATACCAAGTGAACAACATATAAGAAAGAGCAGGCAATACTAATCTCTGATAGAACAGATTTTAATGTAAAATCCACCATTGTGGACAAGGATGGTTACTATTTACTGCTAAAAGGTTCAATACACAAGCAAGACTTAGCAATATTAAATATTTATGTACCCAATACTAAAGCATCTAAATACATCAAAGAAACACTGACTATATTGAAAAATGAGATAGACCACTCCACAACAATAGTGGGAGACTTCAACACTCCACTTTTGGTAACAGACAAATCATCCAGAAAAAAGCTCAGTAAAGACACAGAAGATCTTATTATGACACTTAACCAGCTAGACCTCATCAACATGTACAGAACATTTTATCCATCAATAGATAAATACATCTTCTTCTCCAATGCACATGGAACATTTTCCAGAATAGACCATGTATTAGGACATAAAGCAAGTCCCAACAAAATCCAAACCAGTGAATTATTGCAAAACATCTTCTCAGACTATAATGCCATAAAAGTCAAAATCAAAAGCCCCAAAAAAACCCAAAAAGGTGGAAATTTGAACTCATGTCAACTGAACAACTCTTGCTCAAAAAGCCATGGGTTAGCAGGATGATATCCTATAGATGTATAGAACCATAAAGTGCATCCCATATATGGTCACTCTGTATCACCAAGTGTCCATTCGTGTCCAAAGAGTGGAGCTTCGTTATGATTTATGGGCAAGGGCAGCATCAGGGCCAGGGGCCATGCTCCTAGGGGAACCACAAAGCTGCTGGACTATCAACTGAGGTCTTTTAGTGATGATCACAAGACGCACCTATCCTGCTGACCTTTGGCTGGAGGAAGGAGAGTGGGTGAAGAGGAGGGGAAAGGAGACTGTTGGGAGGATGAGTCATGTATGGAGCAGAGAGGAATAGTATGCTGTCACTGACAGGGCGAGCAGTGGAAGCTGCATATAGGTGGGCATGTAAATTTATATGGGAATGTACATTTTCACTCAGTCATATTAAATTAATTTTTTTTTTAAAAAAGCCATGGGTTATAAAATAAATCAAGGATGATGAAATAAAAAAATTATGGAATCCAATGAGGATGAAAACTCATCCTACCAGAACCTAAGAGGTATAGCCAAAGCAGTGCTCAGAGGTCAATTTATCTCTGTAAATGCACACATCCAGAAGGAAGAAAGGGCGCACATCAAAGAATAAACCATACAGCTTGAACAAGTAGAAAGAGAGCAACAGTAGGACCCTTCAGGCATCAGAAGAAAACAGATCATAAAGATTAGAGCAGAACCAAGTGAATCAGACAAGAACAACTGAAAAATTTAACAAAACCAAAATCTGTTTTTTTGAGATCAACAAAATTGACAAACCATTAGCTAAATATACAAAAGAAAAGCAGGAGAGGAAACAAATAACCTGAATAAGAAATGAGATGGGAGATATTGCAACAGACACAACTGAAAGCAAAAGTATCATAACAGTATACTACAAAAGACTGTACTCTAACAGACTTGAAAATATAGAGGAAGTGAAAAAATTGCTAGATTCATATCATCCACCAAAATTATCCCAAGGACAAGTAGAACAACTTAATAAACCCATCACAAAGGAAGAGACTGAGAAAGCTATCAAAAATTACCAACCAAAAAAGATCCTGGCCTAAATGACTTCACTGGAGAATTTTACCAAACTTTTAGAGAACAGTTAAATCCAATGTTACTGAGACTATTTCACGTCATAGAGAAGGATGGAATACCCGCAAACACATTCTATGAAGCCAGAATTACCCTGATACCAAAGCCGGGGAAAGATCCCACCAAGAAAATTATACACCAATATCACTTATGAACCTAGATGTAAAAATCTTCACCAAAATCCTTGCCAATAAAATTCAACAACATATCAAAAAAGTAATTTATCATGACCAAGTTGGATTCATATCAGGGATACAAAGCTGCTTCAACATCAGAAAAACAATTAATGTGATCAACCACATAAATAACAAAAAAGATAAGAATCATCCAACTCTGTCAATTGATTGATAAAGAAAAGGCATTCAACAAAGTCCAAAACCCATTCATGCCAAAAACTCTGCAAAATAGGCATAGAAGGGAAATTCCTCAATGGACTAAGTGACTTCTATGCAAAGCTGACTGCCTACATCGTCCTGAAAAGAGAGAGACTGAAAGAATTCCCCTTGGAAACAGGAACTAAACAAGTACACTCACTCTCATCATTTCTATTGAGCATTGTACTAGACATTCCAGCCACAGCAATTAGACATGACAAGGAAATAAGGTGCATCCAAATCAACAAAGAAGAAGTAAAAATCTCCATATTTGCAGATGATTTAATTGTGTATGCAGAGAATCCTAAAGAATCTGTAAGTAAACTACCGAAACTAACATAGGAGTTCAGCAAAGTATCAGGATAGAAGATAAACATAACTAAATCAGTAGGATTCCTTTATACCAACAAAGAGATCATCGAAGAAGAAATCATCAAATCAGTACCATTTACTGTAGCCCCCAAGAAGATAAAGTACCTAGACATCAATCTAACATGAAAAACAAGAGACCTATACAGAGATAATGACAAGATCTTACTGCAAGAAACCAGGAGAGACTGACAGAAATGGAGAAACCTACCCTGCTCATGGATAAAAAGACTTAACATTGGGAAAATGTCTATTTTACCTAAAGTGATCTACTTATACAATGCAATTCCAAAACAAATGCCAGTGACAATTTTTAATGAGATGAAAAAACCAATTACCAACTTTTTTTGGAAAGGTAATAAAGCCTGGATGAGCAAAGCACTACTAAAGAAGAGGAACACAGTGGGAGGCCTCACACTGTCTGACCTTACAACATATTAAACTGCCTTAGGAGTTGAAACAGGCTGGTACTGGTACAAAAAGAGGCATATAGACCAATGGAACAGAGTTGAGACCCCAGAGATGCCAACATCCTCTTATGAACAGCTGATAGTCAACAAAGGCCGTAAGATTATAAACTAGGATAAAAACAGTCTCTTTAACAGATAGTGCTGGCACTATTGTATATCCATCTGCAAAAAAATTGAAACAAGACTCATATCTTACACCTAACACAAAAATTAACTCAAATTGGGAAAAAGACCTAAATATCAAACCTAAAACTATAAGCCAGCCAAGCCAAGTGCCGTCGAGTCAGATCTGATTCATGGTGACTCTAGAACAATAAAGATAATGCAAAAAAAAAAAAAAATAGGGTCAACAATGAAAGTTTTAATACATAACTTAGACAAACTTCAAACTCTGATACACAAAGCATGACCAACAGAAGAGAAGACAGATAAATGTGAGCTACTAAGAATCAAACACTTTCCGTCACCCAAAGACTTTATCAAAAGAATTACAAGACCACCTATAGAATGGGAAAAAATATTTCCCAACATAATCTACAAGGTACTACAATCTTTGAACAAGAAAAATGTGACTAACCCAATTAAGTGATGGGCAAAGGAAATGGATAGACACTTCACCAAATATGATATCTAGGCAGCCAAAAGACACATGAGGAAGTTGTCAGGATCCTTAGCTATTAGACAAATCCAAAGCAAAACTGCAATGAGATACCATCTCACCCCAACAAAGGTTGCCAATAATCCAAAAAACACCAAATAACAAATGCTAGAGATTCTGTGGAGAGGTTGGAACTCTCCTACACTGCTGGTGGGATTGCAAAATGTTACAGCCTCTTTGTAAAGCAATTTGACACTTCCTTAGAAAGCTGGAAATAGAAATACCATTTGATCCAGTCATCCCACTGCTCAGAATTTATCCTACAGAATTAAGGGCAGTCACATGAACAGATATATGCACACGAAAGTTTATTGCAGCACAGTCCACAATAGCAAAAAGATGGCACTAAAACAGATGAACAGATAAACAGATAAGTACCTGGTACGGGTACTCTGTGGAACACTATGCAATGATAAAGAACAATAATGATTTTAGGAAGCATCCCATAACATGGTTTCAACTGGAAGACATTATGCTGAGTGAAATCAGTCTGTGGCAAAAGGACAAATATTGTATGAGACCCCTACGATAAGGACTTATAAATAGACTTATATACAGAAGAAAAGACTCTGACAGCTACAAGGGTGGGCAGGGGGAGAGAGGGCTGGTCATAGATTAGCTAGTTTATAGAAATTTGGTCAGGTGAAAGCAGTGGCAGCACACAGTAGAAAGAAAATCAAGTTAACTGTATTCCACTGTAAACTGAAAACTCTTCTAAACTTCAAGAATAAATAAGCAAGGACAGAGGTCTAGGGACCAGGATCTCAGGGGACATTGAGGCTAATTGGCAGAACTAGCCTATTACTAAGGAAGTCTTTTGCACCCCATATTTGTGAATGTTGTCTGGGGTCTTGAAAGCTAGCAAGCTGCCATCTGAGGTACACCAAATGGTCCCAACTCATCTGAACAGATTCACTAAGAACAACAAAGACGTGAGGAAAAAAGAACCCAGGAGGCAGAAGGGCCCATGTGAATGTATGACTGCATCAACATGTAACCCCAAGAACCAGATGGTGCCCAGCCACCACCAAAGACAGCCGTGATGAGTCACACTATTTTGAGTCTCAGTGGCAACACAGGAAAAAGAGGGGTGCACCTCAAGAATTCCACTAAAAGACTGCAACTGGGTATTCCCGTAGGAACATGGCCTCTAGACCTGCTGCTGTACCTGACCAGAACATATTACTGAGGTCAGCTCTTTGGACAGGAATGGACTGGACTCAGGGACACAACGTGACCATAAGCTGCCTGTGCCACATAGTTCTATGCATCTATAGGGTGCTGTCCTACTCACCTCTTACTAGAAGGTAGAGGAGGGGACAGGACATTGTTAAGAGGATATTATACATAGAAAGAAAAGGAAGAGTGTACTTTCACCAGGCAAGGAGAGCAGAAGGAGCTGCAAATATGCAGGCATGCAAATTTAATTTGGATTTTATACCTTCACTCAATCACAATAAAATATCTTTTAAAAAATTATCTAGAAAGTGTCACATACACCAGAGACTACAACAACATGAGAGCAGAAGAACTAGACAATGCCTGGCTACCACCAAAGACTGCCATTACAGGGAACTCAACAAAGAGTCCCTGATAAAGTGGGGGAAACATGTGCTACAGAATTCAAACTCTATTAAAAAGACCAAACTTGATGGTCTGACAGACTGAAGTGTCCTCAGAAGACATGGCCTCCAGACTCCCTGTCGGCCTGGAAATGAAACTATTCTTGAAGCCAACTACTCAAAGATTGAACTGATAAGACAAAATGACACTGGAGAAGGGTGTGCTTCTTGACTTTGGTGGATACAGGAGACTAACTGAGCAGCTCCTGTTTGGAGGCAAGAGGAAACAACAGAGGGTAACAGGAGGAGCTCGTTAAAGGACACGAGAAATACACAGTAAAGGGGAGGAGTGGTACTGTCACAGTGTTGGGAAAACAGCTAGGGCGTATGTTTTTATATGAGAAACTGATTGTAATTGTAAGCTTCCATTTAAAACAAAGTAAAAATTTATAATGAAAAAATCTATAAAATTCAAGTCATATAATGAATGTGTTGAGTTATGGTATAAAAAATAACACTGGTATATAAAATAACTTATATTCTCATTCATATCTGTAAGAACATTTATACTAACAAAAATAATTATCACAGTAGCTAAACCATGACAAATGCAAGTAAGTTCCTAGATATATTTTTTAATATAATTTATTTTTGTTCTTGTTGAGAATATGCACATTGAAACATACAGTGATTATACAATTTCTACATATACAGTTCAGTGACATTGATCACATAATTCAAATTTTACAACCATTCTCACTGTATTTTGCCATACTGCACCCCCTAGTAACATGAACTCACTTTCCCTTAAGTTTCCTGTCTGATTTTTTCAAGTTACTGCTGTTAGTTTGATCCCTCATGTTGTTGTTTTAGGTCCTGTCAAGTCAGTTTCAATTCATAGCAACCCTATGTACAAGAGAATGAAATACTGCATGGTCCTGTGCCTTCCTCACAATTTCTGTTAAACATGATTCCATGCAGCCACTGAGTCAAATCATCTCATGAAAACTGTTCCTCGTTTTGCTTACTTTGTATTTTAGCAGGGATGATGTACTTCTCCAGGGACTGATCCCTCCTGATAAAATGCCGAAAGTGTGTAAGACCAGTTGCACCATCTTGTCTTCTAAGGAACATTGTGGTTATATTTCTTCCAAGACAGATATGATTCCGCATAAACCCAGTACTGTTGAGTCAATTCTGACTCGTAGCAACCCTAGAGGTCAGAGTAGAACTGCCCTATAGAGTTTCCAAGGAGCACCTGGTGGATTTAAACTGCCAACCTTTTGGTTAGCAGACATGGCACTTAACACGCTACGCCACTAGGGTTTTCTGATTCCGTATAGGCGGCTTTTAAAAGACCAAAATCCTCAAGGCAGGCATTTCTTATTAGCTAAGCTTGGTTTTAAGAAGTGTTCAGAGGATATTTTTGGCTTAAGGTTTAAACATTATCCCAGGGCAATACTTTTGGGGTTTCATCCAGCCACTGAAAACCAAATTCCATGAGAATATGAAATTATGTTCTACATTTTCTCTGGTTTGATCAGAATTTTTCCATAGAATCTTCGACCACAGTGTTAAGTGATGGTACCTGAACACCATCCTTTTCTTCTAGTCTCATGGCAAAGGAGGCAACTAGCCACATATTCCTTTTTTTATTTTCCTATTCTTGACTTTTCTCCTTTCTCTGTTTCTCCAGGTGAATGAATAACAACTGTACTTTGGATGATTGCTTACAAACTTATAACAAGCCTAGGTACTACAGCAACCAAACTTACAACACCATCTTGTTGTAAAAGAAAAAAAATGATATGATTTTAGGAAAAATATGACAACATATTAGTAGAAATAATAAGGGCAAAGAGATGTGTTTAGAACATTTTATTCAGCCTGCGGAAGAGAAGGAGCCCTAGTGGCTTGTGCTTAAGAGCGTGGCTGCTAACCAAAAGACTGGCAGTTAGAATCTATTAGCTATTCGTTGAAAGCTCTGTAGGTCACTTCTATTGTGTCTTATAGAATCACTATGAGTTGTAACCAACTCGATAGCAGTGGGGTTGGCTTTACGTGTATGCATTGTTTTAGGGAAGATTAGGTTCACTTAGTTATTTTAAAATATATGATGTTAAAATTTAAGAGTCTTGATTGAATTGTGAAACTGACAAAACAGATTATGAAAGTGAAAATCATGTATGAAAATGTAAAAGTTGATATTCATGTAGAATGCTCTCTACCGGCTATGAACCCTTGGTGGCAATTCATTAGCAGAGCTGTTTTTCAGTCAAGCCACCAGTGAACAGAGATATTCACAGACATGCTCAGGTCCCTTCAGGAGGACAGAAAGCTAACTAAACCAACAGAACACTGTAAGCATGAGGCTTGGGACTCACTGCTCTTTAGCCACTGTGGTGCTATTTTAAATCAGTTTGGTATAAAGATGTGGAAAGACAATAACCAAGCACCAAGATGCCTCTAAAACTGCAATATGTTTACTGCTGCTTGTTTCCTGAGGACTTGGTAAAAAAGTGTGCACAAAATTATTTTATATAAGAATGTAAATTTCTGAAGAATTTAATACATTTGATGCACTTAATGATTCTATGCATCTATAGGATATCATCCTGCTGACCTCTGGCTGCAGGAAGGAGAGTGGGTGGAGAGGATGGGAAAGGAGGCTGCTGCGAGGATGAGACATGTATGGAGCAGAGAGGAATAGTGTGCTGTCACCGCACAGGAAGAGCAGTGGACGCTGCATATAGGTGGGCATGTAAATCTATATGGGAATGTACATTTTTCACTGAGTCATAATAAAAAAAAAGTAAAAGTAAACACTCATTACCTCAAGAAAGATAACTTCAACATCAGCGGTAGTGACAACTAATAAGTTAGCAATGGCATGCAAGGGGCTAATTAGTTTGTCTGGTTAAGAAGAAAGGAAAAATGTCAGACCTGTGAAATGATCACTGGTAATTTGTTGGGAAAAATTGGAAATAGAAGAAGCAGAAATTGAAATCACATCAAAAGTAGAAATAGTTCAATTAAAGCCCTAAAAGTTTGTCAATGAGGAAATCTTTTTAGAGAAAGAATAAAGAGGTTCCATGAGACTGTCTGTTCAAGGGTTTGAAGAAAAGCCCTGATAATTAATTACTATTTGTCATTCACATTCCTTTGCAAACAGAAACATTTTGAGTTCTCCAGCAACAAATATATTGATTTTTTTCATGTGATAATTATAGTAAAAGTCATTGAGATATGAGAATTTAAGGCAAGTTAGATATTTTGAAACTATGACACATTTGGATAACACATATGAGATCTGCCAGTTAAGTTTGTGAACTCATTCTAGAAACAGTGCTACATACCTCATTGCTGACTATCACTGTGGTCAAAGAACTCCCCTTGTGAAGCTATGCACCAATGCCAGTACCCTCCAAAGGAAACTTGGGACTCTTTTTATGGAATAGCCATCAGAGCTATCGTACTGATGTCCTGAATGTCATCAAAACGTCTTACTTTCAATATTTCCTTTATCTTTGGGTAAAGAGAAAAGTCACTGGGAGCTAGAAAAGGTGAGTAGGAAGAGTGTTCCAATACAGTTCTTTACTAGCTAAAAATACCCTCATAGACAGCTATACCATTAAGTTGGGGAACTTGCCACTGCACCACTGCAGGCAATGACGATTCCAGAAAGAGTTTCAAAATTGCTCTGAAGGGTAGACTAGGTGCTGGTTTTGGTGCATAGCTTCTCAAAGGGAGTACTTTGAGGGTGACCATAGTGATGTTCAGTAATGAGGTATGTAGTACTTTGAGTACTTAATTTTTGGACCTAGTACTCAGGGGATTCTAAAATCACTTATAACTAATTAGTGTCCTGAAAAAGAATAATTATATAGTCTAATAGCTTTTAATCTTTTTTCTCTTTTAATTGCAAAAATATGAATAATACAACATTTGCCAACTGACTATTTCTTAAATGTGTAATTTAATGAATCCAAATGTCATCAATCCTGTTGTGCAACATTCACCAGCATTCACAACCAAACTTTTCATCCACAAAATCAGAAACTCAGTGCTAGCTAAGCAATGATTCTCCTTCCTTCTGCTTCTGGTAACCACTGTTACCTCTCTGATCTCTATATATTTGCCTCTTCATACATTTGTCTGTTGTAGGTGTTATAATGATGTTTAATGATTATTAACTTGAGGTACTTAGGTGACACAAATAGTTTGCACTTGACTGCTGACCTAAAGGTTGAAGGTTCAAACCCTCCCAATGGTACTGCTGAAAAAAGACCTGGTAATCTGCTTCCACGAACGTTACTCTAAGACAGCCCTATGGACCACTTCTGTTCTTTCGTGCGTGATGTTTCCGTGAGTTGGAATCAACTTGTCAGCAAGTAACGACGACTACCCAAACCACTGTTTTCCAGCCTTTTCAACTCATACTGCCCCTACAGGACAGAGTAGAACTGCTCCATAGAGTTTCCAAGAAGCACCTGGCAGGTTTGAACTGCTGACCTTTTGGTTAGCAGATGTAGCAATTTTCCATTGCACCACCAGGGTTTCCAATCAGCTTGTCTTTTTTCAAGGTTTTAAGCACATCTGGCACACTTTTTCTTTTTTTAATTGTCTTTCCAAGTAGTATGTGAGCAAACCTGAAGGAAAGATTTGCTCACAGCTGTAATGTTAGATGAGAAGACTTCATCTCTTCTTCTGTTAATGATAAGTTCTTACGGACGTCATGACACGGAGAGAGTAAGAACCAATTCCAACTAGCCGTGTTCTCACAGACTCATACCCACTTGCACACACAGAAGCACAGAACTTAAAAACGATTGTAAGAGTTTTCTCTGGAATTAGTGACATATGGAGATAAAGTGAGCCTAGATACTATATTCCTGTTTTCCTTTCTTGGATCTAGACTCTGCAACAGTTCTTTTCCTAACAACTCTCTGAAGCTTTCCAATTCAGGTTATTTAAATAAAATTTTATGTTAGGTTTCTAGTTTCTTGGTAGAAACATTGATCCAAATGACTGAATTTGGTTGTTAACTATGTTCAGAACCATCAAAAATAAAAATAAAACAAGTCACTTTATCCAGCTTGCCTGATATCTGCCTCACGTCCATGTTGGGCCCTTTCTGTGGGTTTCAAACATAACTATCACAGCCTCTAAGGCCACAGCAATAGATTCTGACAGAGATGGTAAATGGAGCCAGTGTTACCAAGTGAGTCAAATATGGCATCATAGAAAATACGCAATAACAGCGTGTATGAGGTGTAAGCATCCAATCAGAATGAAGAACACTGCGGGTTGCTTGTTCTTAACTGATCAGTTCATCAAAAGTTGGCCAAGCACGGCAGTATTCAAGGCATGGCATTCGATGCTGTGAGGATAAACAACAACAAAAAACCCCCAAGTCATTGTTATCCAGTTGATTCCTACCTTGTAGGACAGAATATAACTGCCCCACAGCGTTTCCCAGGAGCAGCTGGTGGCTCGCTACTGCTGACATTTTGGCTGTCACTCAGGCTCTTAACTACTGCACTACCAGGACTCTCTAGAAACTTAAAAAAGTTCGTTCTTATTTTTCATAATTTGCAATAAAATTTGTGTGTGCACGTATTTAATTACTCACAACTTATTTACAATAAACAGAAAAACAACTAATAGTATCTTATAAAAATGTATGGCACTTTTTTAAAAAAATGATGAGGTTTTTCATGTAATTCATGGAAATGATTAAATGTTAAAATGTGGGAAAGATAAAGATACAGGTGAATATTTGTAATTACGAGAACCAGGGATGTGACTGAAATTGGGACTCTCACAGTGACTAAACTTTATATGAAATAATAAACTTACATGAAAAATCAAGGCCAACCAAAATCCAAGAAATTGCTGAAGAATCAAAAGGATGGGTAGAGTTTGAAGGTAGTGACTTTATGAGACTTCAAAATTCACCAGAAAGCCTAGTAATTAAGATAATCCAGTTTGGGCACAGCAGGGAGCAAATGTGGCAACATACTGGAACGGGCATCCCAAAGCCAGCCAAGTGCCGTTGAGTCACATCCGACTCAGGGCACCCCGAAACACATCTTTAAATATGTGAAATTTGAACTTATAGGCAACACTGATGATTAGAGTTGAGGGGATATTTAGAATACAGCATAGAAAAATGTTTTCCAACTTTGAGTTAGGTAATAAATTACCAGTAACACAGAAATTCTGCAGACCTTAAATAGAATATTTGATAAATTATGTTACAATATGGTTAACAATTGTTTTTAAAAAGTCATTGCCTAGTAGAGTACTATAATATAGAAAGAATAAAGATGTTGAATGAGTGATTCATTTTATGACTATATATTAGAAAAAATCCTTAAAATATCTGCCGCTAAATCCTTAGAAATGGTATAATCTTATTTATATGAAATACCTAGTGTATGTTATATATATGCGTATATAGCTGTAAGTTTAATAGTGGTCATAAGAAGTGGAAAGGAAGGAGAAAGAGGAGGCATTGTCTGGGAAACACTGAGTTTCTGTTTACGGTAGTGGAAAACTTGACAAATGGTAGTGCTTATGGTGACACAACATGATTATGTCAGAGTCACCGAATTGTGCACGTGAAACGTTGAATTGGCAAATGTTGTGCTATCTGTATTTTTTACAATGATAAAAAATAAATTAACCACCACATAGTTGTACTTTCTTATTGTTTTTTATATGTTCTTCTAATTTACCAACATACTGGAAATTATTATTGGTTTTATAAAATAGCTCTTCAGTGGAATTTATTTTTTATTGAAGTCCACAGAAATGCAGCCTATAGTAAAGGGGAATTCTAATTTCAACACTTCAGTGTTTTTCTGTTTTATTGCATTACTTAGGACTTTTAGAAAAATATTCAATAGTAGTTCTGGCAGGCATTCTTTTTTTTCTGATTTCCTGACACGCCTTTACTATTTCGCAATAAAGTGTGATGTTGGATACTACTAACATATAAACAAGTAAGGGATTTTCTGCATTTGCTTAAACTAAGAATAGTTATTTAGAATGACTGTTTAAACTCTCAAGAACATTTAGCAACTATGAAGTAGATGATACATTGAATCATACTTGAATTCCTGAAATAAACACTACATTATCATTACATGAATTGCTTCTAATTTACTGTTAGATGTGACATGACAGGGTTTTACTTGGCATTCTTGCTTCTGAATTAATAAACATGATTAGTGTGTGTAAAAGAAGAAATGAAGTTTCCTATACAAACATTTGTATTTGAAGCTCGAACTTGCTGCTTCACTAGATGTGTGAACTCATTTTCTCAAAGACTTCCTAGGACTCAGTCTCAGACAAAACAGTAGTTCTTACCTTTTAGAATGGTAATTTAATGCTTTTAATGTATTAACAATTGTTGAGCATTTAGGGCAAAGTTGATCTCATTGTCAGTCCACAAAAAAGTTTTAACTATTATTAACATTTTCTTTCTTGAGGGATTACTTAGTGGCCACAGTGTACCTCAGATAGTTTGTACAGATTTACATTTGTAGTGTAAAAAATATGTGCATTTCCAGAAGTATTTGTTAAAAGTAGGCATTATTTGTATTCCGATAATTAACAAATGCGGCATATAATTATCTTTCCAAAATGTTTTTTAGATAAATGCATTTTCTCCAAACACTTAATGGACAGCTACATTTTATACTCTTGAAACTTAGCTCTTTGTATTTTTTGCCTAATTGTCCACAGAGGTGTTCAATATTTCTTAGTAACTTGTAATAAATGTTTATTCTTCAGAAAGCTAGTAACTCTTTGTCTTATCATGTTTCTACTTACATTTATAATTTTTCATTTAGCTTTGATTTTGCTAGGGTGTATTTACAATGTAAACCTTTAAATTATTACATATTTAATCCTGTTTATGTTTTACTTTTACTGCCAAGTTTTCATCAGAGGTAGTGTAAAGGGAAAAATTCTACTTCCCTAAATCTACTCATCTTTACTTTACAGTTTAATTTTTGTATATAAATTTTTATTTCCTATGGAATTTATTTTAATATCAGTTAAATATCTAACTTTTTTCCAAATATTTTACCAATCTTACATTAACCAAGTTTACTGAATAACTTTTTCCTACTTAACTGACATAACAGTTTATCACCTACTAATAATAGAAAAATAGTATATGAAATTAATTTTAAATCAAAGTAATATTTGGACGTGGTTATAAATCAAACAGTGCAAACAACATCATAATGAATGTGACAGTCCTCCATTTCTCCCTGTCTTGCCTGATTCTCACAAATCACACTAATGGCATATGACATGGGGTAAAGACAACCCAGAAGATAGAGAGACCCACATGAGTGGGTGCCTACATCGACTTGGGACCAGAAGAACCGGATGGTGCCCGGCCACCACCAGTGATAGCCACAATGGAGCACACTAAGTTGAGTCTCACCGGCAACACAAGAATAAAAAGGGGTGCATCCTGAGATCTCCACTTTTAGTGGAGATCATCAATTGATGGTCCCGTGGTTTCGGGCTTCCCCTGGGAGCCTGGCCCCTGGCCCTGATGCTGCCCTTGCCCATAAACCATAACGAAGGTCCACTTTTCGGACACGAATGGATTGGACTTGACGATGCAGAGTGACCATATATTGGATGCACTTTATGGTTCTATACTTCTATAGGATATCATCCTGCTGACCGCTGGCTAGAGGAAGGAACGTGGGTGGAGAGGAGGGGAAAGGAGACTGTTGGGAGGATGAAACATGTATGGAGCAGAGAGGAATAGTGTGCTGTCACTGGTCAGGGAGAGCAGTGGAAGTTACATATAGGTGGTCATATAAATTTATACAGGAATGTACATTTTCACTGAGTCATATTAAATAAAAAAAATTCATCAATGTTCACATGAAAGAAATAAGATTCATACTAATAAATGAATCAACACTCCAGGATAATATTAAATTTTGTGGCCAAATAGTGGTAAATCATACAGTTGAAAACAAAATTGTATTTTTCCATTGAATTGAGTTGACAATTCTATCTTTACTAAAAATAGTTCCAAATATACCATTTCTAGGCATAATTCCAAAGAGTTCCGCTATGACTTTATAGAGATCTTACATTCAAAGATATCCTTAGCCAGACCTGAATAACTGAGTCGCAGTATGGGACTCTTCATATTAACCTGACAAATATATCTTCTGACCACCTTATAATACAATCTAAACTGTCGCCTCTACTGCCACTGTTATTGACAATATATTATGTATTACATTATTTCATTTATTTTTAAGAAAGACTTGACTTCACAAATAGGGATCTGGAGAAGTTGAGAGAGATGACATGGAAAGAGATTGTTTTATCTTCCTAGCCAATAAAGTTCATTTGTCAGAAACATTAAAAAACTAATAGCAAGAAGTTTGAAATAATTCTACATTCTATCGCTTTTGAAAGCAGAGAATTTTTTTTTTAGGTATCAAGGAGACTAAGAAGGTACAGTGTGCCAAAGTACTACAGAAGCAAAGAAAATCTTTTAGCATAAAAGAAAACAGACCTTCTAGAACAATAACAGAGAATATTATAAATGTTCTTGCCTTCTAAAAATGTGATCTGTTGGTCAATTAAAATGCCAAGCCAAGTGCCGTCAATTAAAATAGGAGATAGCAAATATTAACTTTCCTGATTGGATTTCAGAAAAGAGATAGATTAGAAAGCAAGATGTTATGGTAAGAAATTGACAAGGAATTTACATAAGCACTCAATATTTTCTTTTGAAATATTTGAAGGTACATGAAAACATGAGTATATTTCATATAATAAATAACCATAATTTCTCACCAGACCCATTGCTAGTGAGTTGAACTCGTAGCAACCAAAACCCCAAACCCACTGTTGTCAATTCTGACCATGGAAACCCTACAGGACAGAGTATAATTTTACCATAGGGTTTCCAAGGAACACATGGTAGATTCAAACTGCTGCCTTTTGGATTAGCAGTCATACCTCTTAACCACTATGCCACCAGAGTTTCCCTCACATTGAGTTACCCATAACCCAAGTAGTTGAATCAGTTTTGTTTCAGTAAACAACAATCACGACATCCTCTCTATGTGGTATTAAAATGTAGTCATATAAAGAAAAATACCTATACAGCTAAGGAAATATTTTAATATGGGAAAAAATAAAAAGACTAGACTGAAAAATAAATTTAAATTATTAATAATGATTATATATGACAATTTGTTATGAGAATGGCAGTTCTTAAGAGTTGGGAAAAATATCAAAATTATTTATGATTTTATTTTATTAGAGATTAATTTTTTACATATGGAAATTTATTAACATGGATATTCAGGCACTGTTGTTTCAAGAGATTTGGTAAACAAACAAAAAACACAAAATTGATCAAGCTTAGAAGAAATGCAAACACAATGCTTCTTAGAAGCAAGAATAGAGAAAATTCTGTTTACTCTCTTTGAACGTATCATCTGGAAAGAGTAATTACTAGGAAAATATATATAATAATGGTTTGTCTTTGGCTGGGTTCTCTAGAGAAGCATAACCAGTAGAAAGGGTTCATATAGAGAGAGATTTATATAGAGGAAATGTCTCACAAGATTTAAGAGTTTCAGTGTCTGAAGTCTGTGGGTCAGAGTAGATACTTTTCCTGAATCACAAAGCCATAGGGGCTTCTAAACTTAATAAGGGTAGATCAGAGAGCAGGATTGTTGTTCCAGACTGTTAAGATCAACAAACCCCAATATTTGCAGGGAAGATCACAGGTAAATGGCCAGCACAAGTCCCAAGAACTGCAAGTCAAACAGGAGCCAAATGCAGGATCTAGAGTGGGCAAATGCCCCTCGACTTTACCAGAATATTCACTTATACTCAATTCAGGCCATGTGCCCAAGGAAATTTCCTTTTAACTAACTACTCACAGAACATCCCATTATAAAGGTATCATGTCATATCAAATATCATCATGAAAGTGATGGAAACATCATACTGCTGCCAAACTACCTCATAACTGTCAAAACACTAAGAATCGTGGTCCAGCCAAATTAACACACAACCTTAACAACCACAACTGATAGAAAATCCAACAAAAAACCACCCATTGCTTTGGAGTCAGTTCTGACTCATAGTGACCCTAGAGTTTCCAAGGAGTGCCTGGTGGGCTTGAGCTGCCTACTTTTGGGTTAATGGCTATAGCACTTCACCAGTATGCTACTAGGATTTGCATGTTGATAGAAGGTCAACAAAAACTAAGGAAATCCTTAATGGGATGGATTGATACAATAGCCTCAACAATAAACTCATATCAATGACCATGAAGATGACACAGAATTGGGCAACACTTTTATTCTGTTCTACGTATGGTGGGTATGAATCAGAGCTCACTAAATAACGGCTAAGAAACAACAAAAAATATTTTCTAGAATTTTGGATTGACTTGAATCATTTAATTCCTCTGTTTTGCCTGAGTTTAACATTTAATAGAAAAGAATGAAGAATGGAAGGGAAACAGAGAAAACGAAAATGGAGGACAAACAGAGGGAGAAGAGGAAACTAGGCGAGGGAACCACCAAAAACCACCACTGCCTTGAAGCTGCGTCCGACTCATAGCGACCCTATAGGAAGGCAGACAGGAAAAGAGATTCCAGGAACTGAAAACTGGAAAGACCTTGGGAACAGTATACAGCAGGCCAAATGCACTTCTTGACTGCTTGCCGATGCTGTCCTCACTGGATGTGGTCCTGAAATCAGGCCCTGAGAGAGCACTACACAGCTAGATCCACAAATTCTTCCATGTTCCACAAAACAAACAAACACAAAACCTCTACTGCTGTCCATTCGATTCCAACTCATAGCAACCCTATAAGACAGTGTGGAACTGGTCTACAGGGTTTCCAAGGAGCACCTGACAGATTTGAACTGCCAATCGTTTGATTTGCAGACATAGCATTTAACCATGATGCCACCAGTGTTTCTAAGTTAGATAATTTATTTCTGGTGTAAGAAAGAAAAAAAAAGTTGAAGCATTTTATATTTTTTATCTTTCATTATTATATAATACTTCTGTTTTCTTGGTATCTTGTAAAACAAAATTTGCTCTGCTGCAATGCATATTAAGTTTTAGGAGGTGGCAAATACAGAAAGGATTTCACTCTAAAGAACAATATTATTGATTCATAGTTTTTTCAGAATATGATAGTGCTTGAAGGTGGAAGAGGTAATGTCTTAGTCATCTAGTACTGCCATAACAGAAATACAAGTGGATGGCTTTTAAAAGAAAAATTTATTCTGTCAGTCTGGTAATCTGCAAGTTCAAACTCACAGCGACAGCTCCAGGGCAAGGCCTTCTTCATTGGCTCTATAAGTCCTTGTCTTCAATCTTCCCTGTATTAAGGGTTTCTGAGGCACAGAGAACCTGGGTCCTTTCCCAGGTATATGCTCTGGTCTCAGTGCAGTTTCTTGGTGGTATGAGGTCCTCAAATCTCTCCGCTAGCTTCATTCTTTTATATCTCAAGAGACTGCCTCAATGTACAGCACAATCTTACACATTAAGTCCTGCCCCATCAACACAACTGCTGCCCATTCTCCCTCATTAAAATCATGAAGGCAGGATTTACAATACATAGGAACATCACACAACACAGGAAATCATGGCCTAGCCAAATTGCTATACACATTTTAGGGGGGACAGGCAAATTTGCTCAAAATTAAAAAGAAAAAGAAAAAAAAAACAAAGATCTTTTGAAAAGCTGAAAGGCTTAGGAAATACCTCACTATGGTATGAAAAGTGTCTGATTTGGATTCTTGAAGTTTTACAACTTCTACTGTTAATTTATATACAGAAGCCACAAGTGCAAATGGAGAATCTCTGAAGATGTTGTCCATGTATTCATAAAAATGAGACTGGTGAAGGATTGGCCTAGATTATATATTTTAATTTTGGTAAAAGGATCCTAATTAACAGAAAAACCTTTAAAGACCTATATCGGAAAGGAGAAAACAGCTGGCTGGATGACTATGATTCTAGCCACAGATGTCATTAGTTACATAACTGTGCTGTTATTTTATTAGGATTGCTACCCTTTCTTTAAAGCTCCATAAGATTTAAATGCATCTCTCCAATCATATTGTCATAGATTGAACTGTGCGCCTCCACCCCCCATGAGTAGTCATTTGGCTGGACCATCATTACCAATATTTTATGATTTTCCTGTGCTGGACATCCTAATTACTGCCTGTGGCATGATTATGTTAAAACTGGATTAGGTTAGGACTGCAACACCCTTACTAAGGGAGTTGCCCTGGAGTGTGGCTTGTGCCACACTCTATCCTTTCATTCTATGGGAGATAAAAAAGAGAGAGAAGCCAGCAGAGGATGGGAAACCTCACACCATGAAGAAAGCAACACCGAAAGAAGAACACAGTCATCAGATCTGAGGTTCCTACATCAAAATGCTCCCTGAACAAAGACTGATGTGACACAAAGACTTTCCTCCAGAGGCGACAAATAGACTTGTAACCTATTCCTCTTCAAAATTTCATTTGCAGCATAGAATTGTACTTTTCAAAATGGTCATTACCACTTCGTTTCAGCTCACTAATGCCTACGTTATCAATATTTATGGATTCCATTTTACTTTTGACAGCTTCTGATTTTCTTAGAGTCATACTTTGCACATCCTATGTTCTGATTATTAATGAATGTTTGCAGCTGCTTCTTCTCGTTTTGAGTTCTTTCCACATCAGCACATGGAGTTTCTGAAAGCTTGACCCCAGCTGTATTATCAAGGTCAACCACACTTTGACCTATACCGTGGTGGTATAGTGGTTAAGTGTTACATCTGCTAACTAAAGGGTCAGCAGCTCAAATCCACCAGGTGCTCCTTGATAACTGCATGGGACAGTTTTACTCTGACCCATAGGGCAGCTATGAGTCAGAATCGACCCAGTGGCCATGAGTTTTGGCATACTCTGAGGAGGTAACTCTTAACCCAGTCATCTTTTGAGTACATTCCAATGTGGGGGCTCATTTCTTGGCAGTATATTTGACAATGTTCTGCGGGGTTCAGAAGTTGTTTTCACTGGCTAATTCTTTTCAAAAGCAGACTACTGGGTCTTTCTTCTTTAGTCTTCGTCTGGAAGCTCAGCTGAAACCTGTCTGCCATGGTTGACCCTGCTGGTGTCTGACTACTGGTCGCATAGTTTGCAGCATCACAGCAACACGGACACCTCCACAGCAGGACAAACTGACTGAAACATTGGGGGTCCTCAACAGTAGATTTTATTTAAAGAAGACATGATACCAATTCAAGATGATTCTTTTCGTAAAAGAAGGAAGAAAAGAATCATCCCCAAACTATTTCTTAGATCAGATTGCAAAATTAAAAATAAAAAATTAAGGGGAAAATAAAACTAAATAAAAATGTCTCTTAAAATTAGAGACAGCAAAATATGTTCACAGTGCATTAGGATGTGGATTTATGTATCTGTAGTCATCTTCAAAATTATATATATAATTATATTATAATATTACATGTAATCTTCTTATACTAGGAGCCCTGGTGGTGTGGGGCTAGTAAAACTCAATTGTTTGAACCTACCAGTTATGTCTCTGGATACAGATGTGGCAATTAGCTTATGAAAGGTTTATAGGCTTAGAAATTGTGTTATTATCTACTCTATCCTATACGTTCAAATATGACTCAGAATTGTCTGGATGGCAAAAGATTTTGGTATCTATCTATCTAGTAAGTTCCACTAGATCATATATAATTTTGTATGTAATATGTATATACATATAAAATGTGACCCGGTGTCTAACTTACCCAAGAAATTCAGGCTCAGATATAATATTTGCAAATAAAGATTATTTACCATACTAGTAAATATTTTTAATTAAATTTTATGTTAAGTATACATCAATAAACTATAGAACAAATGGAAAAAAATAAAATAAAGCTAACATCATAATTAACAGACTAAAATTTTCTGACTATGATTAGGAGTGAAATAAGGATGTCTGCTTTTACTAGCTCTGTTCAAAATTAAACATGAAATCTTAAATAAAGATAAATAAATGAATTTTTTTTTAAAAAAAGAAATCAGGAAAAAAAGTGAAACTACCTCCATTTTCACATTCTATGATTTTTTTCCTTTAGACAATACTAAAAAATACGTGAAATGACTTTTAGAAGTAATAAGTAAATTTAGTACCATCATAGAATGAATGGCCAATACATAAAAATCAATTGTATTTTATATGATGGCAGCAAAAAATTGAAAATTAAATCCACTTAATGTAGTATCAAAATCACAAAGTTCTTAGAATTAAATACAAGTGACATGCAAGAGCTCTATACAAATGCACAGCAACATATTACAAAGAGATAGAAATTATAATGAGATAAGATGGAAAGCTATTTTCTGTTGTTGAATATCTGAACAATGTTCATCTCAATATTGGTAAATATCAGTTTTCTTTCATTCCATCAATAGGTTTAAGGCAATCTCCATCAAAATCTTATCACTGCATTTTTATGAAAATATACACATTCTTAAATTTTGGGGGGACAAATGTAGGATAATAATAACTTTTTGGAAAAACAAATCGAAATTTTAGGACATACAGTAGCTTCTTCTGAGCTTTCATTTCCACAGAGATGTAAATTGAGGAAATCTATAATTCGGACAGGTAATTCGCTAAAGGAATTCAATGGGGAATGAAAAGCCTTTTCAATAAACATTGTTGGGAAAATGTTAGAGAAATAAGGCAATATAGCAGAACCACCTTTACACCTAATGTAAAAATTAACTCAAGTATAATAGCACATATTTGTACAAAATCTAAAACTATAGAACTTCTAGAAGGAAAAAAAGTTATGACTTTGAGATAGGCAAATATTTTTAGAGAAGACACAATAACAACTTCCAAAATTCAGTTAAAATTGCAAATGATTCAGACAGTACACACACACATGTGCACACTAAGCACACAAAGTGCTTACCAACATCAGTCACTGGAGAAATGTGTGGAATACATGGTAACTAAAATGCTAACGTAGTGCTGTAAAAATGTAATGTAATATAACTCCCTAAAACACTTTAACCTTTTCTTATAATTTAAGAATACATGGATCATTTAATTGAGCAACTTCACTCTTAGGTATTTACCCAAGATAGAAACATGCATACAATAAGTGTTCACTGCAGCTTTTTTTCACAGATGCCCCTAACTGGGGTGGGGATGGGGTTTCCATAGGTGAGCAGACAAACAAGCTCTAGAATGAGTGAAGAAAACCACAAAATATCATTCAGCTGTAAAAAGCTGAATAAATCTCAAAACACTATGCTGAATGAAAAAAGCTACAGCAAAAGATGATTCCATTTATAGGAAACTCTAGAAAGACAAAAGCAAACTGGCAAAGAGCAGACTATTGGTTTCCCGCGATCAGAGGGGGCTGATGTTGTGTGCAAAGGGGAAAGAATATTTTCTGAGATGATAGAAGCATTTTAGACCATAATGTATGTATTGGTTAAATATTATTGCACTATACACTTAGCAGAAACCCAGGTGGTCTAGTGGTTGAAGGCTATGCCTGCTAAACCAAAAAGTCAGCAGTTCTAATCTGACAGGACCTCCTTGGAAACTTTACGGAGTAGCTCTACTCTGTCTTACAGTGTCGCTGTAAGGCGGAATCAGCTCGATGGCAGTGTGTTTGCTTTTGGGTTTTTTGGTATACAGTTAAAATGGATCCATCTAATTTTTTGTAAATTATACCTCAGCAAAAATTATCTAAACTATCTTAAACATTTGAAAACATCTTTTAATATTTTAAAACTTACACTTTCTTTTAATGATACATGAATTGACAGACTTAATATTTTAACTAAAACAAAGCAAAACAATGGAAATTTTAAAAAGAAATAAAATGGATAAACATGAAACAGACCTTTTTATGATAACATGATGTTATTCTGGACAGTAAGTGAACTTTTCTGCCACAACTTTAAGTGATGTGGAAAACCAAATGATAGCAATACTCACTTTGGATATGAAACATATTCTTTTGCTTTCCTTTCATAACTGTTCATGTAGAAAAATCTGATCAATTTTATTGGATTGTTACTTTTTAAAATTTATACGTTGTCTCTTCTTCCCCTATCTCATAAATATTTCATTATTCCTTCAAATGGAAGTATGTATCATTTCCACTGACGATGCCCTGAATTAGAATAATTCATCTATTCATTCCTTTAACTTATTAGAGCTTACTGGGTACCAGTCAGTGTGGATTCAAAAACTACTCTTTGGCCTCACATCCTAAGAGGTAAGGGGAGGAAGTATAACACAGATGTCTCAGCTTAGGTTTCCTAGAGAAGCAAATTCAGTAAAGTGTACAGAGAGAGAGAGAGAAATTTATGTCCAGAAAAGAGCTCACTTGATTTTAGAGGCTAAACTGTCCCAAGTCTGGATCAAATTACAGGCTTTGTTTGATTCACGTATCTGCAGAGGGTGGTGAATTGAAGATGGGCAACTAAAAGAGCAGATCTTTTGCTCACAGGCTATGAAGATGGACAAATCCCAAGATGGGCAGGCAGGACCACAGGCCATCTCCTGATTCACATAGCTGAAAGGATCTGGAAAATCCAAAAGTAGTAGGTTAGCATGTAGGATTCTTGTTGCATGCTGTTAATTTTGATGAATCCCTGGTTGGCAGGTAAGCTGCTAGCTCAAGTCCCAAGAACTGGAGACTAGCAAATAGGAACAAGCTCCAGGATCCAGACTGAGCAAAAGCCAGAAGAGATGCTTATATGTAGATACAGGCCACGAGTCTAAGGAAATTCCTTATCAACTCATTGGCTACTCATGGCAGATCCCATCATCGGAAGTGATCACTGAGATTCATGACACAGCCATGCTGAAGTATAGTCTTAAACATCACACAAGATGTTTGCAGTAACAGATTGATTGCTGACATCTGATCAACAATGATCCACAGTGATCTTATGTAAAATAAAATGAAATATTGCCTAAGTCCTGTGTCATCTTCATGATTGCACACACATTCAACACTGTCATCACGGTTATTGTGCCAATCCATCTCACTGAAGGTCTTCTTCACTGATCCTTTACTTCGCCAAACATGATGTCCTCCTCCAGTGATTAATCTTACCTGATGAACTGTCCAAAACAAAGGAGCTGGAAATGTTCTGTTCAATCCACAGGTTTTCATTGGCTAATTTTTAGAAGCAGCTCACCAAGGCTTTCTTTGTAATCTGTTTTAGCTTAGAAATTCTGCTGAAACCTGTCCAACATGTGATCTGGCTGGTGTTTGGAATACTGGTGTCTTTTCTTCTAGCATCACAGCAACATGGAAGATGATTGCAGTCGCAGGAATTTGTGTGTTACGTGGATGCTGAAGAGATGACCCCCATCAGCATGATATGGAAGACGTAGGAAAGACACAAAGACTTCATGTGTGGACTATCACTTGGCAGTACCTAAGGATGAGCAGACACTGACCAATAAAGAAAATAAAGGAGGTGAGGAAAAAAGACTTCACAATACTAAAAACTGAGCACTATACCAGAATCTCCCTGGTATGGTTTATACTTATGTCAGCAGTCTATTCAGGGCAAAGTCCTGGGAACTAACTGAAATCTTGGTGAAGATTGTTTTCTTAAAAGGTAATATATTTATTTTGCTTTGATAGAATACAAATAATTCTCAGCACTAAAGGCTTTACTGTTACATATCAATGTTTCTTTTCATTTTTCTTTTACGCCACTCACCAATCAGAACATGGAACAGAACATAAACGGTTTAAGGACTTTTGTCTTAATGTGTCTCTACATTTTCTTTATTCCCAAAATAGTACCTTCTTATTGGTACTGTGGAACAAATGAGTATGAAATAAGATTAGTTGAGGCACTCCATCGTTCTCATTTTATACGGACCATCTCTGAATTTTCTTTTGCTAGCTTTCAAACAATTTCAAAGTGGTTATATTGTCTAGTGTTACGTACTGCAGAGAAAAGAGATAGACATATTGAATTTTTTTCAGGTTACAAAACAGCTCAGTTGTCATTATTTTCAGTAGGCATTAGTCTGCTGCAGGGTAAACTCATGGCATTCTCTACAAAAGCAGCAGAAACATTCACAGAAATGAGTGAACTTAATTTAGTAACAAGTCCAGTCTCATATAAGTTGTTCTTTCCCCCAATGAGTTGAATTCTTCATAATAGGTATAAGAACAGAAAGATAAATTATAAAAGTCAAGTAGACTTCAGGGACCCAATTTTTCACTTTTAAGTGTAATTTTTAAGTAGCATTGTGTCAAGAGTGTTGTGTTTCTGGGGGATATTTTCCCGGTTTATCCTTTTTTCCCCTTTTCTCTGGCTACATAAGTATATATCTACCTATTGGTCATATTGGTACTGTGCTTAGGTTACTGAGTGATGACCCAGTCTTTGTTTTTTTTTTAATTGTAGAGAGCACAGCATTTGCCAGTTCAATACTTTTCATATATACAATTCAGTTACATCAGTCACATGGTGTGATCATCAGAAATAACCCTTGACAGTTTCCCATCAGTCACATGGTGTGATCATCAGAAACAACCCTTGCTAATTTCCCATGATTATAAACAAAAACTCAATGCTTGCCATTTTTCCCACCCTTCCCACCTGTGGAAACACTTTTAAGCTTTAATCTCTACGTTTATCTCTTTTGTGTATTTCATATTTGTGAAATAATATAGTATTTGGACTTTTGTGATTGACTAGTTTCATTCAGCATAATATTTTCAAGGTTCATCTGTCCGAGACCCCACCCGTCCAGCAGGTAGAGAACAGACACACGGACCACCACACGCGGTTTCAAGATCCTTCTTCTACTTTATTTCCTGGTCACACGGCTTAAATAGTGTTGCCTGCTGTATTCTGATAGGGCAAACAATATTCAATCACAGGGGGGCTTGCCTAGTCTCCAGGCAAAGCCTTACACTGGGCAGGCCATCAAGCGGGGTAAACAAGGGTGTGGCCCTGCAGCATGACGCTATTGTGCAGGCAGCGAGATCTAAGGCTTACAGGAGGTATGTGGGCCATGGCTCCCAACATCTGCCCCTTATTCATTTAAATAAATGAAGCGTGTGCTTGAAGCGCCTGGCTTAGGTCATTCTTGGCTGAGGTGTCTCTTACCCGTCATGGGGAGAGTCCGCAGCAAAAGGCGGAGTCCCTGTCTTAGGTTGATGACACCCCCAAAGAAGGTTGCCCGTCATTGACTGCCTTCAAGCATTTGTAGCCAGACCCCTGGGCTAGAAGAGGGATCTCCGATCTCAGCAGTTGCCTGTACTAACATGGTATTTTGCGCCTGCTGTCGAGCACGCATTCTTCTAAGATGAGACACAATCAGTATGATGGCCAAAAGGCATACCCCAAACATGGCCCCCGTCCCGGCCCAGTTTTTCACAAGCGTCATGGCGTTGGAGAGCCACGATAGGAGGGATTGAGCAACGCTAACATCTACCCGGGTGGAATTGACACGAGTGGTTTCCGCACGCAGTTGGGTCATCAAAGTCTCCATCTCAGCGGTCCAGTTGTTCCCCAGGTGCATTGATAACTGGCGAAAAAGATACGCAGCTCGAGAATGATTCTGAAAAGGCACAGACGCGACACACAAACTGCTAAAGCGCCACTCACAGCCTAGCTGTATGACCTGCACTAACAAGTCAATCTGCTCTTGTACTAAATCTATGCGGTGGTTCAAGATGTGGATGGCACCCAGCACGTGTCCATCAATTCAGCCTTGGGCAGATAGAGCAGCAGTCGTCCCTTCGGCCAAAGCATTGACAGTGGCTGTGGTGGAGACAGTCTGCGTGAGGGCCACGGCAGCAGTGGCAGCGGCCGCGACTGAAGCGGTGACAGTGGCTACAATGGCGGCGGTGATTCCAAAATCTCGTTTACTTCTCCAAAGTACCTCCGGGGTTGGTGACTGCACCAGCCAGGGGACGTAGGGCGGCAGCCTGGTCACTAGAGCTGTAGGGAAAATAGATGCATTCCAGCAGAGAGAATAAAAGCAAGTAGAATTTGTACAAACAACCGAACTTTCTTTGGAGTTATTAAAAAGGAGAAACATAAACGGAGGCTGAAGGCATACAGGTGTCAGGGAAAAAGTTAAGTTGGAATTAGACTCAAACTGATTCACAGAGGTTTCAAAAATCTCGGACTCATTCCAGCGAACACTAGCTTTCTTAAGTACCGCGCTCGTGATCATAGACATGGCGGTAATATCTGTACAGCTGCTATTAACACCACAGAGGAGCCAGACGTCAAAGGGGTTGGTGGGTGAAACCTGAGTGGGGCTTTGCCAGGTATAGTTGCACCCAGGAGACGTCTGATTCGCCATAGTCCCAATGTTTGGGGAAATGTTGAAGTAGGGTTTCACCGCCCACTGTAGGCGATGACTTTGACAACCTGTCCACAACTGTGGCCAATCTCGTGTACTTTTGCAATATGGGGCCCAGCAAGACTGTGAAGGCGGGTTAGTGCCATATTTAGAAATCATAAGGGGAATGCGACCCTGCAAGAGGGTGCCGTTGGCAGTGCTATTTCTTGGCGTGTCAAACCACCCTGCTGACATATTATACAAGGTGACACAGGAGTTGTCATCAGGTGCCAAGTCCGACAAATTGTGGGATACTGTAAAGCAGAGGAGGCCTCGCAGAGTGATGTTGATAGGATGGGACTCCGGGCTAATTTCAGAATCTAGCTTAATGGCAGGGAGTTGTAGGCTATGATCGGTGGTGAAAAAGCGAGGCAACAAAGGGGAGGTATGATGTACAGGGATAGGAAGAGGCAGGACATCCAACAATCCCCATCTATACTTATCCTGGGATTGTCCCATCCACGTTATGATCGTCACCAGCAGCAGGAGGATCAAGGATTTCTTCTTCATCTTGCTTATGTGCGATGCTGCGGACCAGACGCTCTGGGATCCAAACGGGGTCCTGTGCGTTCTGTGGAAAGACACAAACAGCTCCTCGGGACCATACCAAAACTAGATCTGGTCCTTTCCAGAGCCCACTGATTACATCCCTCCACAGGACTTTGGCTGTGGATCCTCCATGAGGACCCATGTGACGATCGGCTGCAGAGCGGCCTTCAGCATCCAATGACAGAAAATTGAGTGTAAATAGGGCGAGTGAAAGGCGGTACTGTGGTGTCCGGCCTTCCCCAACTCCCCCTTTTTGTTTATTAAGCATGGTTTTCAATGTTAAGTGAGCTCGTTCAACAATGCCTTGGCCTTGAGGGTTATAGGGGATGCCATGGGTGCACCGCATTCCCATTTGTTGTAGGAAGTGCGCAAAAGTTTGGGAGGTATAAGCAGGGCCATTGTCCGTCTTGATTAGTTGGGGGATACCCCAAGCAGCCCAGGCAGCAAGACAGTGGGTGATGACATGCTTGGCAGTTTCGCCTGCTAAGGCTGAGGCACAAATCAAGCCAGAGGAAGTGTCTACGGAGACATGGACATACTTAAGTTTACCAAACTCAGCATAGTGGGTGACATCCATTTGCCACACCTGCATGGGTAAAATACCTCGGGGGTTCACCCCCACCGAGGGGGAAGGGAGGTAGGGAGCACAGGTGGCACAATTGCACACTATAGTGCGGGCTGGCTCTCGTGAGATTTGAAACCGGGATGACAGGGTCTTGGAGTTGACATGGAAAAGTTTATGAAACTGGACTGCATGTTCCATTGCATTAAGGATCACAGGCACGCGAGTCAGTGCATCAGCCGTAGCATTACCTGTTGTAATAGGACCAGGGAGGGCCTGGTGAGCTCTATGTTGAACTATGTAAAATGGATGTGTTCTCTGGTGGAGTAGGTGCTGTATAGAGCAGAGCAATTGACTAACAGAGAACGGGGTTAATATAGCCTGCGGCTTCGAGGAGTCTGACAGCATTCACTACATATGCAGAGTCAGAGACAAGGTTGAAAGGGTCTGGGATGGTTTGGAACACCTGCAAGACCACATGGAGCTCAACCATTTGTGCAGAACTGGCTAGGAAGAGATGTACTTGGGAGGATATACCTGGGATATGAATTCCCCCTAGTCCCGTGCTTGAGCCATCAGTGAAGATAACCATTGCTCCTTCGATGGGTGTGGAAGAAGTAATTTTTGGAAATACTATTGGATCTGTCTTGTAAAATTGAAGAAGAGGGTCTTTGGGACAGTGATTGTCTATCTTTCCTTGATATGTGTACATTAAAATGGCCCAGTCATCAGAAACGGCAGCGAGAGTGTTCACCTGATGTTTGTCATAGGGAGTGACGAGCGTGTGTGGCACAAAGCCGAAGCTCTGAATACACTCACTAATTCCCACAAGAGCTAGCTGGGCAACAGCGGCAGGGTACCAGGAAATGGACTTCCCAGCGGAAATGCGGGGGTGGATCCAATAAAGAGGGCCTCCCTGCCACAAGGTTCCGGTGGGTTGACTTTCAGTGGGCAGAATACAAAGAACCAAAGGCTGACGAGGGTCATACCGCCGGAGGGCGGCACCGGACAATGCATTTTCTACTTCTCCCAGAGCCGACAAAGCCTCCTTAGAGAGGGGTTTAGGAGAAGAGAGCTGAGGGTCTCCATTCAGGACCTCATACAGTGGGCGCAGTACATGATTAGGCAACCCTAAATAGGGTCTGACCCACTGTATATCTCCCAAAAGGCGCTGGAAGTCATTTAACGTGCGCAGGGAATCTCTGCACAGAGTTATTTTCTGGGGCTGTACTTGGTGGAGCTCTACTTTGGCTCCCAGAAATTCTATTACTTGTCCCTGTTGGACCTTTTCAGGGGCACTGTGGAGGCCCTGAGAAGAGAGGGCTTGTGATAGGTCAATAAAGGCCTGGTGGAGTTCATTTTGGGAGAAAGAGGTGAGCAAGATGTCATCTATATAATGGAGGCAGCGTACCAAGGGGTGTTGATCTACAACAGGCTGCATTACCCGCTGAACGAACATCTGACACAAGGTAGGGCTATTAGCCATGCCTTGGGGGAGAACTACCCACTCATAGCGGCGATCTGGTGTCCCATGATTGATTGAGGGCAGAGTAAAAGCAAAGTGTGAAGTGTCCAGAGGGTGAAGAGGGATGGAGAAGAAACAATCCTTGATATCAATTGCCACTATAGGCCATTCTCGAGGCAATGTAGAAAGAACCGGGAGGCCGTGCTGGACAGGCCCCATGATTTCCATTGCAGCGTTAACAGCCGGGGATCTTGCAAAAGTCTCCATTTACCTGATCTTTTCTTGATTACAAATATGGGTGTATTCCAAGGGGATATGGACTCTTTCAGGTGACCAAGCATGAACTGCTCCTGTACCAGCTCTTCAGCAGCCCGCAGTTTCTGCTCTGGGAGGGGCCACTGAGGCACCCAGATGGGCTGCTCAGTTTTCCATTTGATTCTGGCCGTATCAATGGCCCCTAAGAAAAACCCAGTCCCTGTTTTTCGGGTCTCTGGGTGGTTGGAAGGGGCTCCTTTTCCCCCTGCAACCAAGATCCAAGTCCAAAACTGGGGATATATCCCATGTCAGCCATAATGGCTCTCGACTGCGGGCTATACAATTGCTCATTAGTAAGTTTTAACCCAAGGGCATCTAAAATATCTCTGCCCCACAGAGTCACAGGGGTGTCTAGCACATATGGCTGAAAAGTGCCCCGATGTCCCTCCTCATCATGCCACTGCAGTTCTGAGGAGCTGATACTAGGGGAATCAGAGTACCCTAGGCCTCGAAGAAGACTCTGCGACTGTTGAGTGGGCCATTTTTGGGCCAGTCTCGCAGGCTAACAACACTTCTATCAGCTCCTGTATCTAATAAGCCTATCATTTGCTTGCCATTAACCTTAAGAGAATACATAGGTCGGCGGTCCAGGTCCAGAGAGAGCATGACACTGGTGGGGCCGCTGGACCCAAAACCCTGTGTCCCTCGCACGCAGGCAGATACGGGGAACTGCTGATGTTTACTAGGCAGAACCAACAATTGTGCAATCTTATCCCCGGGTGAAATCGCAAGAATGCCTTTCGGGGATGAGACCATAATTTTTATGACCCCAGGATAATCTGGGTCTATTACCCCAGGATAGACTATAATTCCTTTTAGCGTAGCGGAGCTACGACCCAGGACAAGCCCAACTGTATCGGGCTGTAACGGGCCAGACATGTCTGAGTCTATTGGTTATACCCCCATTTGGGGTGTTAATATGAGTCTGGCGGTGGCGCGGAGGTCCAATCTGGCGCTGCCTGAGGTTGCTCTATGTGGCTTGGCATGGTCAGTGGCTGTCCCTGTTCCGGAGGCCGGAAGGATGGCCACTGGGGTGTTGGCGTTACACTGTGGACCCCATATATTTGCGGGCCCTGGTGGCGAGGGACCCTGTGCCCGTTTTTTGGACGGGCTCCCAGGTTTGGAGTGGGCAGAGGGGTTCCTTCCACTGTTTTCAAAGAGAAGCAGTCAGAGGCCCAATGATTGCCCTTTCGGCACCGGGGGCACAGCCCAGGACCAGCATTAGGGGCAGAGGCCCTCGCTGAGCCTCTGTTCTGTTTATAAGGGCATTCACGTTTGAAATGGCCTGGTTGTCGGCACTGAAAACAGGTGGGCTGGCCTTCATGGTGATTTTGACGTGGGGCCCCACCCTGACGGACCCCCCGGGGTCCATGAACAGCAGCGACCACCGCAGCAGCCAGTCCAGAGTTAGTAAGAGAACCGCCCAACTCCCGGCAAACTCGCATCCATTGTTCGATACCTTTTCTCTTGTGGGGGGTGATAGCCGTCCTACACTCCTTAGTACATTGCTCATAGATGAGCTGCTTGACCAGGGGCATGGCTTGATTAGCATCCCCAAAGATCTTTGTGGCACAGTCAACCATGCAGGCCACAAAATCTGAGAAAGGTTCATTAGGTCCCTGTATAACCTTAGTGAGATTTCCTGCCGGCTCGCCCCGATTAGGGAGGCATTTCCAAGCTTTGGTGCATATTTGGTTGATCTGCTCATAGACTTGCTGTGGATACCCAATCTGATTGTTTGCAAAGTGGCCATACCCCATTAGCATTTCCATATCCCAGACCTGATTGCCATTCCTAGCATTTTCCGCTGCCTTCTCTACTGCTAGGTCTTGGGCCATAGACTTCCAGTCCAAGAACTGTCCTGATGAAAGACAAGCTCGGGCAAGATGTTGCCAGTCGGAAGGGGTCATAGCATAGCGCCATAGGCTTTCCAAAGAGGCCACAACAAAAGCGGATCCGGTACCGTATGTCCTAACAGCTTCTGCTATGCCTTTCACCAGTTTCCAGTATAGAGGGTCACGATAACGATTGCCCTGTTGATCCTGAAAAACAGGAAAGGCAGCAGGGCTGCCCTCCCACATCTGCGGGAAACGACTCCTCTGCGAGAGGGGAGGCGCTGAAGGGTTGTACGGGGGAGGTACCGTGTCGGCACCAATCTTCCCTGGGGCCCCTCGGGCTCGGGGGGAGGAAGGCGGTCGCGGGGGCCGGACGCACATCCAGCCAACATCGCGCGTCAACTGCGTCACTGTTGTCTCCCCTTCTTCCTCCTTTCTTTCTTCTTTCTCCTCCAGTTCTCCCTCCGCTTCTGAGTCACTGCCGCTCCCCTGAACACTCTCACCAGACACACTACCCTTGTCGCTACCCTTTTGGGAAGCTTCCTCTTGAACACGCTCGAGGGCGTCTTGTCCCCGGGTGAGGACTCTCAAAAACGCTCGACTCATCCTCCAAGCAAGTCAAAATTAAGACCCAAATTCCCATAACTCCCGGGGGCAGGGTACCTTGCATACCTGCCCTAGTCAAATCCTCTCCCAACTTGTTCCATGCAGACAGAGTGAGGTGGCCAGAAACCAGGAACCATGGAGCCACCTCCTCCACCGCTAGAAGGAAACGCTCTAAGGTGGCCTGCTTGATACCGATCCCGCCCTGCTTGAAAAGGGATTTACAGGCTATTAATAGCCGCTGTGAAGAGGGGTGATTACCCATTTTATACAATTATTAATTACTTTCCCTGGTCAATGCCAGTTCCTTTCCCCGGGCGTCCCCGGATGATTCCAGCTCTATACGGCTGCTAGATAAGAGCTCTATCAAAAGACCACCCAGCCGTGCCGGATTGATTGCCCCTCCCAGGGGTCCTTACCGCTGTATTCCCGGGGTCTCTCAGGCTCCCCATACGGGTCACCAGATGTCCGAGACCCCACCCGTCCAGCAGGTAGAGAACAGACACACGGACCACCACACGCGGTTTCAAGATCCTTCTTCTACTTTATTTCCTGGTCACACGGCTAAAATAGTGTTGCCTGCTGTATTCTGATAGGGCAAACAATATCCAATCACAGGGGGGCTTGCCTAGTCTCCAGGCAAAGCCTTACACTGGGCCGGCCATCAAGCGGGGTAAACAAGGGTGTGGCCCTGCAGCATGACACCATTGTGCAGGCAGCGAGATCTAAGGCTTACAGGAGGTATGTGGGCCATGGCTCCCAACATCCATCCATATCTTAGCCTATATCAGGACTTTATTTCTCTTTATGTCAGAGTTCTATTCCACAGGGTGTATCTACCACATTCTGTTTATCCATGCTTATGCTGATGGACATTGAAGGTGTTTTTACCTTTGGGGTATTGTGACTAGTGCTGTAATGAACAATGGTGTACTAGTATATATTGTTGTTGTTTTAAAGTATCTTGAATATGTTTTTAAGAGTGGAATTATAGGGTTGCACAGTAACTCTGAAGCCCTGGTGGTGCAGTGGTTAAAAGCGTGGCTGCTAACCATATGGTCAGCAGTTGAAATCTACCAGCTGCTTCTTGGAAACTCTATAAGGCAGATCTGTTCTATCCTGTAGGATCACTGTGAGTCAGAATCAAAGACAATGGGTTTTGTTTTTATGGAAGCTCTACAATTATCTTTGAGGGAGTACCAAACTGTTTTCCACAATGGCTGCACCATTTTCTACTTGCACTATCAGTGGGTAGGGATTCTGATTTCTCTACATTCTTGTCAACATTAGTTATTTTCTGTGCTTTTGATCTTAGCCACTTAAGACTTCTCATACTTCTGTGCTCCTTGGCTTGTGGATGTTGATGTATTTTACAATGCATTTCTCCACTTTTTCTGTGTGTTCTATGACAGCTGACTTGAAAACTTCACTCAATAGCTGACTAAAGAGGGAGTCCTTTGCATCAACCAGTGATGCCTCTCAATTTCTGTGAGATGTGTTTCTACCTCACAGTGGTATTCTGAAAGAACTGACTATATGTTGCAATTATTTAATCCAGAAAAATACTAGTATATGGGGATCATCTCACTGAAACCAAATCCATTGCTGTTGAGTTGATTTTGACTCATAGCAACCCTATAGGACAGAGTAGAAATGCCTCGTAAGCTTTCCAAAGAGCAGTTGCTGGATTCAAACTGCCAATCTTTTGGTTAGCAACTGAGCTCTTAAGCACTGCACCACTAGGGTTTTACATACAAGGACATAAATGATAATTATTTTTTTTACTTAAGAATAGACTTTTTAGAGCTCCCCACCTCTACTGTAGTTAAAACAAAAAAGTTGCAGTCAGCTCTGACTCATGGTGGCCTTGTGTGCGCAAGTCCAGAACAGTGCTTCAGAGGGTTTACAATGGCTGTTTTTCAAAAGTAGATGATCAATCCTTTTTTGAGGCACTCCTGGACACACCTCAATCTCTAACCTTTTGTAAGCGCATTTTTACCACCTATGACTCTGTCTACTGCAGTGCCTTCCTCTAAATCACTTGATTATAGGGCACTGATGGTTCAGTGGTCAGATTCTCACTTTCCACGGGGAAGATCAGGTTGGATTTCTGGCCCATGTGCATCACTCACATCCAGCACCTATCTCAGTGGAGGGCAGTGTGTGTTCATGATGCTGAAACAAGTTTCAGTGGAGTTTCTGGAGTAATACAGACTAGGAAGAAATGCTTGGTGATATACTTCTGGAAATCAGCAAGTGAGAACCCTAAAAATCACAGCTATAACCACATGTTATTCATGAGGTTCCATGAGTTTGGGAATGAACTGCACAACAGTTAACAATGTCAACAATAAAAAAATTACTTGATTAATCTTTTTCCATCTCTCTTCATATAAGCTGTGTAGTTATAAATCTCTGGAAATCCTAGTCATCAATATGAATCAATTTGTAGTAACCCTATAAGACAGAATAGAACTGCCCACAGAGTCTCCAAAGAGCAGTTGGTGGATTCAATCTGCCAAGCCCTTAGTTAGCAATGAGACTCTTAACCACTGTACTACAATTGAAATTCACAGTAAAATATACTAACAGCAATACTTATATAGCAGACATTACTTCAGAACACACCCATAATGCTTCTGAACATTAGAGTGAGTTATTCCCACTTACTGTGAAGAGAGATGCATACATAAAGAGGAAGTTAGTAAACCCCTAGTATTACATGCTCAGAAAACATTACTGTGGAAATCTGATGTCAGTGTACATATCTTTTCCACTTCAATTATCAAAAAAAATAAGCAACAAAAAACCTAAACAAAGAAATATAAGGGAGCCTGTTCAGGAATGTAGCTTTAAGTTTAAAGAAACAAAATTTAAATAAATAAATAAATAAATAACTTCCTAAATTAGAGAGTGAAACCAATATAAAGACACAAATTACTTTTGTGAATATTATGATTAAGATTGCTGAAAAAGATCAAGCTTGAAAAGATCTGTGTCTTAGAAAAACCAAAATGCCAAATTGTGGGTAACTCTGGACTAGAAATTGATCTTAACTGTAAGAAACAGATTTAGCTCACCTTCGTCAATACGTACTGCATAAGGCTGGAGGACAAACATTGAAGGATAAGTATAGATACTATTCTGAGTTCTGTAACGAGCCTCTTAATGTTGTTACTAGGTGCCATGGAGTCAGTTCTGACTCATAGAGACCCTACGTACAACAGAATACAACACTCCCCAGTCTTGCACCATTTTCACAATCATTGGTATGCTTCACTTCATTGTTGCAGCCACTACGTCGGTTCCTCTTGTTGAGAGTCTTTCTTTTTTATGCTCTCTACTTTACTGAGCTTGATATCCTTCTCTAGGAAATGGTTATGCCTAATAACATGTCCAAAGTATGTGATATGCGGTTCCACTATCCTTGCTTCTAAAGAGCATTCTATTCTGGTAGTATTTCTTCCAAGGCAGATCTGTTCCTTCTTTTGGCAGTCTAAGGTGTATTCAATTCTCTTTGCCAAAATCATACTTTAAAGAATCACTTCTTCTTCAGTTTTCCTAACTCATTGTCCAGCTTTCACATGTATACGAACCAAACCAAATCCCATTGCCATTAAGCTGATTCTGACCCATAGCTACCCTATAGGACAGTATAGCATTGTCACACAGAATTCCAAAGAGCACCTAGTGGATTCTAACTGCTGACCTTTTGGTTAGCAGCTACAGCATTTAACCACAATACCACCTGGGTTTCCTGGGATACATGTCAGATATTGTAAATACTCTGGGTTGGGTCAGATGTACCTTTGTGTCATGGAGAATTGAATTGTGTCCCCCCCAAAATATGTGTAGCCATTTGGCTGGGCCAAGATTCCCAGTATTTTGTGATTGTCCTCCATTTTGTGATTTTCCTGTGCTGTATGTTAAAGGATTAGAGTGGGACTGCAAATCCCTTCATAGGATCACCTTCCTGCTTCACTGTAAGGGGAGTTTCCCTGGAGTGTAGCTTGCACTGCTGTTTATCCTTTCATCCTGCAAGAGATAAAAGGAAAGGGAAGCAAGCAGAGAATTGGGAACCTTACAGCATAAAACAAGCGGCACTGGGAGAAGAGTGTGTCTTTCAGACCCGAGGATCCTGTGCCAAGAAGCTCCCTGAACAAACACTGATGTACCACAAGGACTTTACTCCAGAGCCAACAAGAGAGAAAGCCTTTGCCTTGAGCGAATGTCTGTGAATTCAGCCTTGTAGCCTACTGGACTGTGTAAGAATAAACTTTCCTTTGGTAAAGCCATCCCCTTCTAGGTCATTCTGTTAGAGCTGACTAAAACATTTAGTCTACATGGTGATATTTTTGCTTTTTAATATTTTACATAGGTAATTTGCAGGAGATCTGCTCAATGCAAATTATTTGCTTTCTTCTCTGCTGCTTCAGGGGTGTTGCTCTTGAATCCAGATAAAATGACATCCTTCATGACTTCGGTCTTTGATTATTATGATGTTGCTTACTGGTTTAGTTGTGATGAATTTTTATTTTCTTTATGTTGAGGTGCAATCCATACCGAAGGCTGCAGTCTCTGATCTTCATCACTAAGTACTTCAATCCTCCTCACTTTCATTGAACAAGTTTTTGTCATCTGGATAACACAGGTTGTTAATGAATCATCCTCCAATCTTGATGCCCTGTTCTTCTTCATACAGTTCAGCTTCTCTGACTGTTTTCTCATCATACAGATTGAATAAGGCTGATGAAGGGAGACAACCCTAACACATACCTTTACTGACTTCAAATCCTGCAGTATCCCCTTGTTTTGTTCAAACAACTTCTTCACCTGTGTGCAGGTTCCTCATGTGCACAACTAAGCTTTCTGGGACTGCTATTCTTTGCAATATTATCCACAAGTTGTTATGATCCACACAGTCCAATGCCTTTGCATAATCGATGAAACACAAGTAAACATCTTTCTGGTACTCTCTGCTTTCTGTCAGGATTTATCTGACATTAACAATGATATCTCTGGCTCCACATCCTCTCTCCAATCCAGAATGAATTTCTGGAAGTTCCTTGTCAATATAACGTTGCAACTCCTTTTGAATGAGCTTCAGCAAAATTTTATTTGTGTGTGATATCAATGATATTGTTCAGGAACTCCCATATTCTATGGGGTCACATTCATTTCAAATGCGCATATATGTGGATGTCTTCTAGTCAGCTGGCCAGGTAGCTGTCTTCAAAATTTCTTGGCATAGATGACTGAGCACTACCAGTGCTGCATTAATTTGTTGAAATATTTCAACAAGTATTCTGTCAGTTCCTGGAACTTTTATTTTCACCAGTGCCTTCAGTTCAGCTTGGACCTCTCCCCTTAGTACCACTGGTTCTTGATCAAATAGTACCTCCTGAAATAGTTGAACTTCAACCAATTATTTTTTATATAGTCATGTCATGTATTCCTTCCATCTTCTTTTGATTCTTCCTGCATCATTTACTGCTGTCCCCATAAAATCCTTCAATATTGCAACTGGAGACTTGAATTTTTTATTCAGTTCTTTCAGCTTGAGGCATGTGAATGTGGTCTTTATTTTTGGTTTTCTGCCTCCAGGTCTTTACACATGTCATAATAAACCTTAACACTGTCTTCTTAAGCCACTCTTTGAAGTCTTCTGTTCAGCTGTTTTACTTTCATCATTTCTTCCATTTGCTTTAGCTACTTAAGTTTCAAAAGTGAGTTTCAGAGTCTTATCTGGCATTCATTTTGGTCTTTTCTTCCTTGTCTTTTTAAGATCCTCTGATTTCTTAAAACATGATGTCTTTCATGTCATTCTGCAGCTCATCTGATCTGCAGTCATTAGTGTTCAGTGCATCAAATATGTTCTTGAGATGGTCTCTAAACTCAGATGTGATATATTCAAGACTGTACTTTGGGTCTCATGGACTTCTTCTAATTCTTTTCAGCTTCAGCTTGAACTTACATATGAGAAATTAATGATCTGTCCGTAGTATTATACTGACTGATAATGTTGAATTTTTCTATCATTTCTTTCCACAGACACAGTCAGTTTGAGTCCTGTGGACTTCATCTGGTGAAATTTATATATATAGCTGCTGTTTATGTTGTTGAGAAAAGTTGTTTGCAATAAAGATAGCAAAATTCTATCATTCTGTCTCCAACATTGCTTCTATGACCAAGGTCATATTTTCCAGCTAAGCATCCTTCTTTGTTTCTGGCTTTCATATTTTAATCACTACTAATTATCAATTCATCAATTTCAGTCTGCAGAAGTTGGCAAAATCTTTAATTTCGTCATCTTTTGCCTCAGTGGTAGGTGTGTAAATTTGATTACAAAACCATTAACTGGCTTTCCTTGTAGGCATATGGATAGTATTCTATCATTGTCCACATTGTTCTTCAGGATATACCTTGATTTGTTCTTTTTAATGATGAATGCCATGCCATTTCTCTTCAAGTTGTCTTTCCTGACATAGTAGATCACAAGATTGTCTGAATCAAAAGGGTAAATACCAGTCCATTTCAGCTCACCAATGCCTATCTATTTCATTTCACTTTTGATGCTTTCCAATTTTCTTAGATTCACATTTCATACATTCCATATGACAATTAATATATTTTTGCAGCTGCTTCTTATTTTGAGTTGTGTCACATTAGCAAATGAGGGTACCCAAAGCTTTGCTCCATTTGCATCATGAAGGCCAACTCTGCTTTGAGGAGGCAGCTCTTCCCCAATCATCTTTTGAATGTCTTCCATCCTGAGGAGTCATTCTTCCAGCACTATACCAGACAATGTTCCTCTGTTACTAGTAAAGTTTTTACTGGTTGATTCTTTTTAGAAGTAGACTGCTAGATCCCTCTTCTTACTCTTTCTTAGTCTGGAAGCTTAGCTGAAACCTGTCTACCATGAGTTACCCTTCCTATGTTTAAATACTTGTGGCATAGCTTCCAGTATCACAACTACATGCAAACTCTTACAGTACTACAAAATGGCAGACATGTGGAAGGAGTCTTTCAACAGAGTTCCTGAAAGAGTGACTATGAATTAGAAACTGAATGACAGTGGAAAATAGCTTAAAATAGTTCTCTGTATAGTCAAGATTAATTTTAATGTAATGCTATGTTTGTACATCATTATATCAGCATTAATTTTATTAGTCACTTTCTTGGTAATGTTGATACATTGATGAATATTCACCTGTATTTGGAAGGATCTGGACACAGGCATCAGCCTCCCTAGCACTGGTGAGTACAGGGCGGCAGTGACATGTGGGGCTGCTAAAGCTTTGATAGTTAAAGTAGGAGAAACCTACTTAGTTAAATGCAGGTCATTATCAAAAATAGAATTTGCAGTCAGTGAAGGTAGCAATTAATGCACATAACTGACATTATGAGTTGTTTAATAAGAATACTTTAGGAGACTTATAGCAAGGAATGACTTGTTATTAACATGTAATTGGAACGTTGCAATGCTTACAATTACAGTAATAATTACATTTAAGGTGGAAAATGGTATGGCATAATGAGTAATAAGGAAAGTAAGAAAAGGAGATTAATGTGGTATAGGAATAATTAGGAAATGATTCACATAAACTTGGGTAGGGCCATATATATACAATATCTAGAATGCTAGCTTGAGCTATAAATACACCTCATTAAATTTTCATAAAAATAATTTGAGTTAAGTGATATTTTGTTCTCATTTTACAGATAAAAACTGAGGCATTAAGGTGTACAAGACCCAGGATATTGGCCTCTAAGCGCCTCTTAGTTTCAGCTTCTCAGAATCCAAAGATACCTGTCCAAAGCAGCCTCAGTGATACTTCTTGGTATTTACCTTGGTAAAGCCCTACTACCCTCAAATGACTGTGGCTATCTTGTTAGTTTTATAAAATATAAAACTGGAATCAAGAGGATCTTCTAAAAGCCAGTTAGTAGTATAAGGTAAGAGAGATAAATCTCCTCTACGATACCCAAGTGCAAAGGCCATAGTGTGTTTCATTAATTAAATGTGAACTATGTCTCCATCCTCCAGGTCATTACATCCAAGATTCACTCTACCAAGCCCTTTGCGAAAGTTACATTGAGGAAAGATTTAAGTAAAGAACAGACAACAAGTCTACCACATGCCCTGGGGCAAGGAAGGTCAAAAATAAATAAAGATTTCTCGGTTTGGAGAAAAATCTTTGACGGTTCCTTGCCTGTCACTACATAGAAAACAAGAAAGGAATCAACAAACTTGTCACATTATTTTTCTACATAAGTTTATGACAGATAAGGATAGGGCAGAAAAAAAGAGGGATGCTCAACATGCAGGATTAGCTGCGGTGACTGAACGTAGATGGAAAGTTTAGGGAAAAACAATTTACTCTTCCTTCCTCTTCTCTCCCTATCCATTTTCTCTCCTTTCCTTCACTTCTCCATTCCCATTTCTCTTCCTTTATCCTTTCCTCTCTTCTTTCCTTCCTTACTCTGTTTTTTTCTCTTTCTTGCTCTCTTCCTGTCATTCAAACATCACTGACTGAACACTTTAACTGAGCCCAGCATTGTAAAAGGGACAAAACATACCTTAGAGATGGAAATAAACCACGACACTTGCCATCAAGAGCTTATATACTGTCACTTGCAGAAAAACAAACGTCAAGTGTCTAAACAAATGAGGATCAGTGCAGAATTTGAGAATATATGTGAAGGGCAAAGCTACTGCAAACTACTTCTTTAAAGTGTTAAGAAGCTACAATGTCACATTGAAGACTAAGGTGCACTTGACTGAAGCCATGGTATTTTCAGCTGCCTCCTATACATGCAAAAGCTGGACAACAAGTGAGGAAGACCAAAGAAGGACTTATGCCTTTGAATACCGTGTAGGCAAAGAATATTGAATATATTATGGACTGCCAATACAAGTTGGAAGAAGTTGAACCAAGATGCCCCTTAGAAGCAAGCATGGCAAGACTATGTCTCACATACTTTAGACATGGTTTCAGGAAGGATCAGTCCCTTCCTGATACCATGGTATCGGAAAGGACATCGTGTTTGGTAAAGTACGGGAACAGAAAAAAAGTGAAAGACCTCAATAAGATGGACTGACATAATGACTGCAACGATGGGCTGAAGCACAGAGACAATTATGAGCGTGGCTCAGGATGAGGCAATGTTTCATTCTGTAGTGCAGAATCAGTTATGAGTTGGAATCAGTTCAAAGGTACTTAACAACAGCAAAATTAAGGAAGTACTCAAAATAAAATGGGAACAATTGGCTTGTGGCATGTGAAGACTAAGGAGGTTTGTTTGACAGAGTGGTCAGGAAAGGCCTCTCTGAGGAGGTACCATTGAGTTATGACATGAAGGAAGTGAAGAACCGGGTAAAGGCCTGGTTGTTGCAGTGGAAAAAAAAAAGATTATTTGCAAAGGACCTGAAGTTAGAAGAAGCATCCATGTATGAGGAATGTGTGTAAAGACTATGGCGTAATAAAGGCAGTTAAGGAAGGAAAAAGAGGTATGACATGAATTCACAAAGTAGGAAAGGGTCAGTGTTTGGGGTAGTCTCAGTTATAAGGCGTTCATATGTATAAATTGTATTTAAGTTGTCCCTTATCCAGAGCCACTATTTACCCGTAAGTTCATTGTACTGTTGTAGCTTGCATGTTGCTCTGCTGCTGGAAGTTATACCACTGGTATTTCAAATGTGAGCAGGATCACCCATGGTGTACAATTTGCAGCAGAGCAAACAGACTAAGAGAGTTTAGCAAACAGAAGAAACAATGAAGTAAAAGAGCTGGACAGAAAATTTCTGTGGCTTGAGAAAATGATCGTGTACGCAGTAAACTTGTTCTAGGGGGAGAAGTACTTGCACGTTGAAGGTGAGTTTTTGCAACCAAAGGTGAATTCAGGAAAGAATTACTTATCATTGAAGCATAAATGAAAGGGAATAGATCAGAATTGTTGGAGCTGTCATGGATTGTACTGTGTCCCTGCCCCCCAGAATATGTGTCAACTTGGTTAGACCATGATTCCCAGTATTATGTGGTTGTTCTCCACTATGTAATTGAATCTTTTTTGTGTGTTGAAAATACTAATCTCTTCTTGTAGTTAATAAAGCAAGATAAAATTATTTTAAAGATCAGGGTGGGATTGTATCCACATTTATTAAGTTCACATCCCTGATTCAACATAAAGGGAGTTTACCTAGAGTGGGGGCCTGCACCTGCACCTCCTTTTATCTTAATAAGAGGTGAAAGAAAAGGGAAGTTAGCACACAGTTACAGCCTTATACCACCAAGAATGCAGTGCCAGAAACAGGGTGCATCCTTAGTAGTTCCTGTGTGGAGAATTTCCTACTCCAGGGGAAGATTGATGACAAAGATCTTCCTCCAGAGCTCACAGAGAAAGCCTTTCCCTAATTCCCCAAATTCCCACTGAATTTGGAATCCAAACCTGCTAGACTGTGATAGAATAGACTTCTGTTTGTCAAAGCCATCAACTTATGATATTTCTATTATACCAAAAACCAGAACCTAACCCACCACGGTAGAGTCTATTCAAACTCATAGCAACCCTATAGGACAGAGTAGAACTGCTCCATAGAGTTTCCAAGAAGTGCTTAGCAGATTCAAACTGTCAACATTTTGGTTATCAGACTTAGCACTTAGCTACTAGGGTTTCCATTTCTGTTAAAGCAGCAGTAAATAACTAAGACAGAGGCAAAACTCCTTTCTAACCAAAGAAAACATTCAAAAAGCAACAAAAGTCCATTAAAATTAAACATTGTACCAAGAGTTAATGCACTTTCATGATCAGTGATATCATCCTTAAACAGATTAATATATTGCAAAATAAAAGTTACCTAGACACTATTTCAGTTATACAAGGAGCTTAGGCCAAAAAAAAAAAAAAAGTCAAGGTTATGTTTCCTGTATGAAAAATGATTGGTTCAAGGCATGCAATCCACTTGAGATAGTAAAAGGGACAAACAGGCTTGTGTCAAACACAAAAAGATATTCAACAAATATTTGTGGTTTGGCTATTGCCATGTGGAGCTAGAGTCAAATGAGTATCAGTGTAGGCTACAAGAATTGTTTTGATGAAGAGTACATAAAATCAAGAGTCTGAACCAAATGGACATGACATTAATCAAAACTTAAAATAAATGTTGGAGTCCAAGTTGCCTATTTACGAGTAGCGGCTTGAGAGAGCTACCCAGCAGCTCCAGGGTACATATGTCCCAGCGGCTACCACAATGTACCAGCTAGACAATGGAAAAGGAAGACACTCCCAATGATGAAATACATGGACTGGAGAGTGTATTGAGCAATGAAATTATTCCCAGACATAAAACTAGGTCTTAGTTCAGCAATAGTCCTCTCCTCCAAGAATAACAAATAAAGTAAAATAAACAAAAAAACAAACCCATTAGATTTGAATCAATTCTGACTCATAGCAACCCTGAAAACATGCAAAAGCTTGGGGAATCTGTGCAGAATGCACTAATTCATCTTTCCTTGGCCACAGTGTGGGTGGTATTTAGATACAGAAGCTCTGTAGCCTATGTCCCCTGTGAGAATAATGTGAAACAGAGTGGCACCTGGGCCACTGAAATGCAGCTTAAGGAAGAAATGCAATTAATTGGTGAAGCTACCATGATTTTGTAATTAGTTGCTACCACAGTATCTGTAAGATTATTTTGACTGACTTGTGGACACAGTGTGAATATATAATGATCCAATAGGACCACAGTTTTTAAATAGTATAAACTTTACATGGGAAATAAAATTACTAACAAAATATAATCCAAAATAGTTATTATTTTCTTTTATTTTTATTTAACATGACTGAGTGAAAATGTACATTCATGTATCAATTTACATGCCCACCTATATGCAGCTTCCACTGCTCTCCCTGTCCGGTGACTGCACACTATTCCTCTCTGCTCCATACATGTCTCATCCTCCCAACAGTCTCCTTTCCCCTCCTCTCCGTCCACTCCCCTTCCTCCAGCCAGAGGTCAGCAAGATGATATCCTATAGATGCATAGAACCATAAAGTGCTTCCAATATATGGTCACTCTGCATTGCCAAGTCCAATCCATTCCTGTCCAAGAGTGAACCTTTGTTATAATTTATGGGAAAGGTCAGCATCAGGGCTGGGGCCATGCTCTCAGAGGAACCCCAAAACTGCTGGACCATCAACTGAGGTCTTTTAGTGGAGATCTCATGATGCACCCCTTTTTATTCTTGTGTTGCCAGTGAGACTCCTCTGTGAGCTCCATCGTGGCTATCACTGGTGGTGGCCGGGCACCATCCGGTTCTTCCGGTCCCAAGTCGAGGTAGGCACCCACTCTTGTGGGTCTCTCTGTCTTCTCAGTTGTCATTATCACATGTCATTTTGGTCCTCGGTGAGCATCCGTTCCGGCTGAGTTGGGACCATTTGCTATGTCCTCGGATGGCAGCTTGGCAGCTTTTAAGACCCCAGATGCCACTCACCAATGTGGAGTGCAGAGAGCTCTCTTAGCAAAACGCTAGTTGTGCCAGTTGGCCTGGAATTTGCCTAAGAGCACGGTCCTCTGCCCCCTGCCCCAGCTATTCTATCCTTGCAGTACTGAGTTAAGATGGAAGGACTACACAAGTTATGCTAAAGTCCACTTAATGTTGTTCTTGTTTCTAATGTGTGCTATCACCGCTTTCTCCCAACTAGATTTCTAGTAACTATCTAAACTAAACCCTCCACCCCTCACCCTTCCTCCGTCCCCTCCCTTGCAGCTGTGAAAGAGTCTTTTCTTCTATACACAAGTCTGTTTTTGAGATCTTATCGTAGAGGTCTCATACAGTATTTGTCCCTTTGTCACTGACTACTTTCACTCAACATAATGTCTTCTAGTTGAAACCAGGTTAGGAGATGTTTCCTGAAATCATCATTATTCTTTATCATTGCATAGTGCTCCATTGAGTATACGTACCATAGTTTACCTATCCATTCTTCTATTGTTGGGCATCTGGGTTGATTCCATCTTTTTGCTATCATGGACTGTGCTGCGGTAAACATTCTGGTTCGTGTGTCCGTTGGTGTGAAAGGCCTTGATTCTGTAGGATGTATTCCAAGTAGTGGAATGACTGGGTCAAATGGTATATCAATATCCATTTTTTTAAGGAAGCACCAGATCACCTTCCAAAGAGGCTGCACCATTTTGCAACCCCACCAACAGTGTAGGAGGGTTCCACTTTCTCCACAGCCTCTCCAGCATTTGTTGTTTTGTGTTTTCTGGATCATGGCCAATCTTGTTGGGGTGAGATGGTATCTCATTGTTGTCTTAATTTGAATTTCTTTAATAACTAAAGATCGTGAACATGTCTGCATGTGTTTTTTGGCTGCCTGGATCTCCTCTTTAGTGAAGTGTCTGTCCATCTCCTTTGCCCATCGCTTAATTGCATGGTTTATCTTCTTCTTATTGAGATTTTGTAGTATCTCATAGATTATGGAGATCAGGCGTCAGTTTGACATAGAGTTGCCAAATATTTTTTCCCATTCTGTGGGTGTTCTTTTAATTCTATTAATAAAGTCTCTGGATGAGCAAAAGTGTGTGATTCTTAACAGATCCCATTTATCTATTTTCTCTTCTGTTGATTGAGGTTTCTTTGACAGATTTTGGAGTCTGTCCTCATTGTGTATTAAAACTTCCATTGTTATTCCTACCTTTTCTTGGATGAACTTTATCGTTTTAGGTTTGATATTTAGGTCTTTTATCCAGTTGGAGTTGGTTTTTGTATAAGGTGTAAGATATGTATCTTGATTCAGTTTATTGCAGATGCATAACCAATGTTGCCAGCACCATTTGTTGAAGATACTGTTTTTACCCCAGTTTAATGTCTTAGGGCCTTTGTCGAATATCAACTGTTCATAGGCAGATAGTGTCATCTCTGGGGTCTCAATTCTGTTCCATTGATCAATCTGTCTGTTCTTGTAGCAGTACCAGGCTGTTTTGACCACTGTGGCAGTGTAGTATGTTCTAAGGTTGGGTAATGAGAGGCCATAAAATAGTTATTATTTTTCATATTATGTTTAGACTTCCTCTGATTTACTTGAATTTATTATACTAATTTACATAGCTCAACTGGAAATTTCCAGTCAAATAGCCATTCTACCCTTATGCCTTAGTCAGCTAGGGCTGCTGTAACAGAAATACAACAGAGCAGATGACTTTAACAAAGGAAAGTTTATTCTTACACAGTCCAGTAGGCTACAAGTCCAAACTGAGGATATATGCTCCAGGTGAAGGCTTTCCCCTGTGTTGGCTCTGGAGGAAAGTCTGGTATTGTACCAGTCTTTGTTCAGGGAGTGTCTTCATGCAGGAACCTGAGGTCTGAAGGACATGGTCTTCTCCCGGTGCTGCCTTCTTGATGGTGTGACATTCCCAATTCTCCACTTGCTTCTCTTTCCTTTTGTATCTTGTAGGAGGAAATGATTAAGGGTGGGGCAAGCTACACTCCAGAGAAACTCCCTTTACAGTGGAGTAAATATCCTATGAAGGTATTTACAGCTATTCCCTAATCCTTTAACAAACAGCACAGGAAAATCACAGAATGGAGGACAATCAAAATATGAGGAATCATGGCCCAGCCACATGGCTATACACCTTTTTAGGGGGACACGATTCAATCCTTGACATCTTGTATGATGGCCATGAAATTGTGTGAAGTTATTTGAATGAGACCAAACTGTCAGTTGATTAAAGAGTTTCCAGAACATTTTGTGTGTGTGTATGTGTTTGAAGAAGTTTACAGTAAGCCATAATATTCTGACTTTTTCTATTCCATTGGGACAAATGTTTTCTGCTGATGATTTATTTGATTGTTTATCAGAAAACAGAGGTGATGAGAATCACAGTGAAGAAAAAATGAATAAAACAGTTACATTACATTTAAACATTACCTATCGATGTGTATAGGTCATAACATGTTTAAACTTAGTGACTAGAAACTAGTTTGAAGAGACTGAGACCAAGCAAGGTCAGCTTGTACTGGAGTGGTGATATAATTCTGTGGGTGCTGCAAGAAAGGGGGCACTGGAAGAAACTTATGCAATATCTATTCTGTTAAGGTACAAATGGCACTGCTTTGATGTTCTATACAAAGCAGAAATAAACATGGCATCTCCCTGACTTGAAAAGACTACGGTAGCCATCATCATTTAGCACACTGCTTGGAACAAGGCCATCCCATGCGAACTATGGCACTGTAGCCACTCTTATTCAGTTTGCTCAATTTTAACTTCTCTGTAACTTCTTCTATCTTGTGAAAGTTTTGAATTTCCTTCTTTATTCATTTGGTAGTCCACAGGCATAAAGTAGACTTTCCATTGGTGCCCACACTGAAGACTGTGGTCCATCAGGGATAATTCCCTGAGAATACTGTTTTCTGCTGCCAAGATTTTCTGGAATCCTGCCTACAGTGCTACTGGTCAGAACCCACCAGATCAATGGCAAAACTGACTTGAAGGAGCACACATAAGATTCTGAAAAAGGAGCAAGAAAACCCAGATTGGTCAGATTTAGCTTCTTAGCGAACTTACAGACAGAGATTGGTGCCAAGATTCTTGGAAATACCAGGAGTCACCAAGATAGATGTCAAGGCAGAGCCATCTGCACTGTGGTATTATAGACTTATAGCTTATGTGCAAGAAAACTTGCAAAAGAAGTAGGAAAAAAGAATGCATAATCTACAATGGATGAGGCTGTTTTTATACTGTTTAGTAGGTTCCATGCAGAAAGGTGTTTGCTGTATGTTGTCCTGGCTCAAATCACTGCCTGGTCAGATGCTCTGGTTCTTCCTCCAAGCCATTCTTGGCAGGATTAATTTCTTATTTCCATGGCCCTCATATAATCACATAAAATCATCGCTTGTATTAAGCGTGGAATTCCCCATATTTCTGTCAGTTTGTGATATCGTGAGGGTATGTGTGTTTCTGTGATTCTGGAAGCAACTTCACCAATATTCAAACAGCAACAGAGTTACCCATAACAAGCAGGTTTCATCCAAGCTTCTAGCCTAAAACAGCATAAGATGCATTCAAAATTACTGGGGATTGGAATGTGTAAGTTAGAAACAAAAAAGTAAGACAAGTAGCTAGAAAATAGAAATAGAATGGTAATAGAAATGGTGCCAGAGATCACATGCAGAATTTTGCAAGACCAACAACTTGTTCACTGCAAATATCTTTTTTTCAACATAAATGGTGACTATAAACATGGACCTCACTAGAGAGAATACCTAGGCATCAAATCTACTACACCTGTGGATAAACAAGACACAAAATCTCAATATCATCAGTCAGAAAAGACCAGGAACTGACTGTGGCATGGGCCATCAATTGATCGTATTCAAGTTAAAACTGAAATTGAAGAAAATTATAACAAGTCTACAAGAGTCAAAGCAAAACCTTGAGTATACCTCACCTGCATATACAGAATATCTTAAGAATACATTTGACACATTGAACAGTAGTGACTGAAGACCAGATGAGTTGTGGAATGAAATCAAAGACATTATACATGAAGAAAACAAGAGGTTGGTAAAAAAAAAGAAGACCAAAATGGTTGTCAGAAGAGACTCCGAAATTTGCTTTTGAATCATCAGTACATAAAGCAAAAGGAAGCAATGATGAAGCAAAATAGATACACTGAAGATTTCAAAGGGCGGCTCAAGAAGACAAAGTATTATAATGACATGTGCAAACACCTGGAGTTAGAAAAGCAATAGGAAAGAATACACTCTGTGTTTCTCAAGCTGAAAGGACTTAAGGAAAAAATCATGTCTTTAGTTTCAATATCGAAGGACTTTATGGCAGAAATATTAAACAATACAGGAAGAATCAAAAGAAGATGGAAGGCATACAGAATCATTATAGCAAAAAGATTTAGTTGACATTCAAACACTTCAGGAGACAGCATGTGATCAAGGAATCCATAGTACTGAAGGCAGAAATACAAGCTGTGCTGATGGCATCAGAAAGACAAAGTCTCTAGGAATTGACAGAATACCGTTTGAGATGTTTCAACAAATTGATACAGTCCTGGAAGTACTGACTTGTCTGAGCCAAGAAATTTGGAAGACAGCTATCTGGCCAACTAACTGGAAGAGATCCATATTTATGCATGTTCCAAAGAAAAGTGACAGCAACCACATGTGGACAGTTAACTGCCATAAATTTAAGCCAGATTCCCAAGAGAATGTGGAAACATTGATAGCATTTCTGATGTCAGACAAATCTCGGCTGAAACAGAGGATACCAGAAAAATGTTTACTAGTGTTTTATTCACTATGAATAGGCATCGGACTATGTGAATCACAACAAATTATAGATAACACTTTGTAGAATGGGAATTCCAGAACACTTGTTTGTGCTGACAAAGAACATGTACATAGATCAAGAGGCAGTCATTCAAACAGAGCATAGGGACACTGCGGTATATTGTCAGGAAAGGTGTGCATTATGGTTGTATCCTTTCACCACACTTATTCAATTGGTATACCGAGCAAATAATCAGAAAAGCTGGACTATCTAAAGAAGAATATGATATGAGGATTAGAGGAAGACTCATTAACAACTGGAAACATGCAGATGACACAGCCTTGCTTGCTGAATGTGTAGAGAATTTGAAGCACTTACTGATGAAGATCAGGGACTACAACCTTCACTATGGATTACACCTCAACAAAAACAAATCTCACACTGGACCAACAAGCAACATCATGATAATCAGAGAAAAGATTAAAACTGTCAAGGGTTTCCTTTTACACTCGGATCCACAATTAACACTCATGGAATCAGCAACCAAGAAAGCAAAGAGAAACAGCAGTTCAAGAAACACACACATTGCACTGGGCAAATATGATGTAAAAGACTTCTTTAAAGTGTTAAAAAGCAAATATGTCAAATTAAGGAGGAGAGTGTTCCTGACCAAAACCATGATGTTTTCATTTGCTTCATATGCATGCATGCAAAAGCTAAATGGTGAAAAAGGAAGACCACCACCAACAACGTCAAAAAGATGCCTTTGAATTGTGAAGAATATTGAATATACTATGGACAGACAAAAGAATTAACAATCTGTTTTGGAGGGAGTTCAACCAGAAAGTTCCTTACAAGCAATGATGACAAGAATACATCTTACATACTTTGGACACGTTATCAGGAGGAATCAGTCCCTAGAGAAGCACATCATGCTTGGTAGAGTAGACGGTCAGCACAAAATGAAGACCCAAAATGAGACAGATTGATGCACTGGCTTCAACGATGGGCTCAAGAATTAGAATGATTATGAGGATGAGAAAGGTCCAGGCAGTGCTTCGTTCTGACATTGTTACAGAGTTTTTGTACGTCAACATTGACTTCACAGCACTTAAAGAAAACAAGGTTGGAATACCGACAAAGAAGTGACTGTCTATAAATTAGGGGAAAAAAATTCCTACCTATTTCTGTTCATTCCAACTCATAGCAACCATGCAGGACAGAATAGAATTGTCCCATAGAATTTCGAAGGGATAGCTGGTGGATCCGAGTCCAACTGTCAACTTTTGCTTATCAGCCCTTGCTCTCAACCACTGAGCCACAAGGGCTCCATAAATTAGGAAAAGCTGAATATAATAGGGCTTACAGTTTCAGAAAGTTCAAACATCGTATAAAAATTTGGAACCTAACTGTTTACCAATTAACTAGATACTAGGCTAGTTGTATATAAATTAAGTTTAAATGATTCACAGGAAATAAGAGAAGCTAATACATACAGAGGAAGGATTGGATTATTTATGGCTAAAACAATTATGACAGTCAATTGAAACTGTAATCCTCAATCTTACTATTAATGCCCTAAGACTACGGTTGAACTTTGTATTAAACCAATTATTGTGGTCAGTAATAAGTCAGAATTCATTTTTTCTAATGATTAAGAGTCATTTTTTTCTGTAATTTTCTGGTCTGTGAAGTTAGTTTGCTCTGACTACTGAAACCTTGAGATGAAAAATCTACTTTGACAAAGAAAACGCCACTATTAATCAGTGAGATTTGCTTCAAACTTGACACAACTGATGGATAAGCACCAAGAAAATGTGCACAGCATAAGCAATACACTACATTGGAGAATGCTCTTTAATAATCATTTTCATTGTATACATACTCTGTCTTTAAAGTTGACAACTTTATTGTCAGATAGGTAATAAGAGGTCTGACAAGTATGTCTATGAACTTAATTATTCTAAGCGTCATATACCTCATTGCTGAATATCACTACAGTCACCTTCAAAGTATTCCCATTGGGAAGGTGCACCAACACCAGTGCCTAGTCTGTCCTACAAAGCAATTTTATAACTTTTTGGAATGGCCATTGCTCATGGTGGCAAGGTCACAAACTTAATGGTACAGTTGTCTGTGAGGGAGCTTTTAGTGAGTCGAATAACTGTGATGAAACACCCTCCCTACTCACCTAATCAGGCCCCAATGACTTTTTTTCTTTATCTAAATATAAAGGAAACATTGAAAGGAAGACATTTTGATGACATTCAGGACGTCAAGGGTAATATGATGACAGCTCTGAAGGCCGTTCCAGAAAAGGAGTTTCAAAATTCTTTGAATGGTGCACTAGGTGCTGGTGTCTGTGTATACCCTCTCAAGGGGAGTACTTTGAAGGTGAACATAGTGATATTTAGCAATGAGGTATGTAGCACTTTTTCTAGGATGAGTTCATGAAATTAACTGGCAGTCCTTGTATGTCTATATTTTCTAATATTATGTTCAGTATTCCTTTGTCTACAAAACACTTATACCCTTTCTTGACAGTTAAAAGCTCAATCATCACATTCAAATTTTGTGAGTTTTTATTATTATTATTGAATTCAAATGGAAAAAAATAACACAGTGCTTCAATGGTATAGCATGAAATAAGTATGACCTTTACTTAGTTATATCAATGTGTACAGATAGCTAAAAGGGAAAAAAAAAATAAATCAAAATTGAATTTAGTTAAAGCACATATGTAGATGACAGCCATATCACAAACATAGTGACAAACTATCTGGATACCTGAGCTAAATTCATACAAGAAAAGTAAATAGATTTCTAGTTTCACATAATTCCACCAGGCACTCCTTGGAAACTCTATGGGTTAGTTCTACTCTGTCCTATAGGGTTGCTATGAGTCAGAATGGATTTGATGGCAATAGGTTTGATTTTTTTGGTTTTGACCTCACATATAGTGTAATGGATATAGTTGAATAGGGACAGGATATTACAGCTTCAAAGGTGCCAATAATCAAACTAGTACATAAGACCAGCATTTCTGAGCACATCAAAACAAGAGGATAGGACACAGTAAGCAAACATAAAATAAATAAGTAAATACAGTAACATATTTATGGCTTCAAGACAACTGTCAACACCAAATCCAATAAACAGGCAGACCATGATGGCTTCAGAAAAGCTCCCAAAATAAGGAATAAAGAAATCTTCCAGATGAAGAAAACTTTCTGGAATTACTGGATACAGAGCACAAAAGATTAATATACAGAAGGCTTCAAGAGATCAGGAAGGAAATCAGGTAAAATGTAGAATAAGCCAAGAGGCATATAGACATAACAACTGAGGAACTTAAGATTAGAGCATAGCACAATGAGAAACTGAACATACTAAAAGAATCCATAAAGAGACACCAAATATAAATTCAGAAAACTAAGCCAAACCCATTGCCTTCAATTCAACTGACTCACAGTGACCACAGGGACAGAATAGAACTGCCCTATAGAGTTTCCAAGCAGTGACTGGTGGATTTTAACCACCAGTCTTTTTGGTTAGCAGGCATAGCACTTAATCATTTGCTACCAAGGTTTCCATAAATTTGGAAGATTAATAACAAAATTTCAGAAGTAGATAATTTAATAGAAAGCCAAAGGAGCATAATTGAGGCAATGGGCGATGAAAGATTTAGTGAGATTGAAAACAAATCACTTGATATCAATATTTTAGAGGAAAAATCATGTAGTAGAACCGTAAAAATGAAGAAAACTTAAGAATTATGTGGAAGTCTGTCAAGAGTAATAACCTACAAGAAACTGGAGTACCAGAACAAGGGAGGGGTAGTAGTGAATGCAAACATAACTACTGCAGATTTGTTGACAGAAAACTTCCTGATAGCATAAAAGAGAAGACGGTATTTATTCACAATGCTTATCAAACTCTATACTAGGTACATCCCAAAAGAAGGTCACTAAGACATATTATAATCAAATCTAACAAAATTAAAGATAAGGAGATAATTTTAAAAGCAGCTAATCTACAAAGGCAACTCAATAAGACTAAGCTAGGAACACTCAGCAGAAACCATGCAGACAAGATGTCAATGGGGCAACATAGATAAAGCCTTAAAGAAAAAAAAATTGCCAGCCAGGAATTACACATATCCAGCAAAATTGTCTGTCAAATATGATGCCAAAATTAAGAGATTTCCAGGTAAACAAAAATTTAAGGAATTTGCAAAAAACAAACAAAAATTACAAGAAATACTAAAGGGAGCCCTTCAGTTACAAAATCAACAACATCACATAAAAACTCAAGACTACATGCATACAGAGCAGCCAGATATCAACCCAGATAAGGAAACCACAGAAATAAATCAAAGCTAAAGCACTGAAAATAGTAAAACAGATGTCATTAAGTAAAAGATGAAATCATTATAACAATAAAAGGGACTAAAATATAGTCATAAATCATACAGAGAAGAAGTCAAGATGATATCAAGAAATAAATGTTTGGTTTAAACTTAGAAACACAAGGGTAAAAATTAAGATAAACACAAAGGAAACTAACAATATTACACTTCAAAGTATGATACAAGAAAAACATAAAAACATAGAGACTGAAAACATAAAACAAATAACAATGAAAAAGATAAAAAGAAAACAGCCAAGCCAAGTGCCGTCGAGTCATAAAGAAAAATGACTCATCACAATTACACAAAACAAAGAAACTGCCAATAGCACAACAAAAAAGACATTAAAATAACATCACTAAACTCATACCTATCAATAATTACACTGAACAGAAGAAAATGCCCTTTTATAGTTACAAGGGAGGAGTAGGAGGGAGAAGGGTATTCCTAGATTACATAGTAGATATGAATTGGGTTAAATAAAGGAAAGGTGACAGTATACAATAGATGGGAGATTAACATTGTTGGACTATACCAAAAGCTAAAAGGTTTCCTAAATACAGGGTAACATTCAGAGCTCAGAGTAGCAGAGGCAGGAGCTGGAGTAGGGCAACCATGGGTTCAGGGGACATCTAGGTCAAACTGGCAAAACTAAGTCTTAAAAAAAAAGAAAATAATGATAATTCTGCATTCCAATTTGATGAGTGGCATCTGGGTCATAAAAGCTAGCAAGCTGCCATGTCAGGGGCATCAGTTGGTCCCAATCCACCTAGATCCAAGGAGAACAAAAGACATGAGGAAAATATGAACCCAAGTGACAGAAGAGACATATAATTGGGGCACTACACCAGCATGAGACCAGAAGAACCATTTGGGGCCCGGCCACCACAAAGACTGCCTTGACAGAGAAAACAGTGTAGAGTTCTTGACTTAGCGGTAGCAAAAGGGAGTTACAGATGTGGCATTCTATTAAAGGATCAGACTTGATGGCATGATATCCTGGAGGGTCCCCTGAGAACAAGCCCCTTGGGATAACTGCTAGTCCAGAGATGAAACCAGTACTGAAGACAACTCTCCAGATAAAGATTGGAGTAGACTGTAAGACATAGAGGTATGCTGGTGAAGTGCATAATTCTTGGCTTAAATATATACAAGAAGCTGCCAGGGAAGCTCATCTCTAGAGGTGAGATAGGAGGGTAGAGAGGAGAGGACAAGAAATGGTCAAATGAACATGGGAAATACAAGGTGGAAAGGAGAAGTGTGCTGTCACAGGGCTGAGAGTGTAGTTAGAGATGCACTGAGGTGTGTGGGGGGGATTTTATATGGCAAACTGACTCAGGTTGAAAACTTTCACTTAAAGTACAATAAAACATTTTAAAATAATAATTACGCTGACTGTAAATGGATTAAATACACCAATAAAGAAACAGAGAGTGGTAAATTGGATAAGGAAAAACATGGTGTGCCTATGTGCTGCCTACAGGAGACATACATTAAATTTAAGGACACAGTCAAACTAAACCACTGATGATGAAAAAGAACATATTAAGCAAACAACTTTCAAAAGTGAGCAAGACTAGCAATACTTACATCTGGCAGAATATACTTTAAACAAAGTCTACCACAAAGGATGAGGAAAGACACTGCATAATGACCGAAGGGTCAATACACCCATAGGACATAACTATCTTTACAAGCCTCCTGATATAACTATCTTTTCAGGCCTCTTGAATACACAAACTCATAAATATATTGAAAAGAGAAACAGACAGCTCCACAATTTAATGGTAGGAAACTTCAACACACCACTTTCAGTGAAGAACAGAACATCCAGAAAGAAGTTCAACAAAGACACAGAAGAGCTAAATGCCAGTCAGACTAGTTTGACCTTGTAGATGCATACAAAACATGACATCCAACAATGCCAGCCAAGCCAAGTGCCTATGCCAAGCCAAGCCAGACGAGTACAATTTCTTTTCCAATGCACATGGAACACTTTCCAAAATAGACCACATATTAGGTCACAAAGGAAGCTTTAACAGAATCCAAAGCATAAAAATATTACAAAGTATGTTTTTCTGGCTATAAAGCCAGAAAAGTAGAAATGAATAACAGAAAAAGCAAGGGGAAAAAAATCAAACACATGGAAACTGAAAAACACCTTGCTTAAAAACTACTGGGCTACAAGAAGAAATCAAGGAAAAAATTAAGAAATTCATAGAATCAAATGAAAAAGAAAACACATCCCACCAGAATCCTTGGGATACAGCAAAGGTGGAGCTTAGAGGTAAATTTATATCAATAAAGCACATATCCAAACAAACAAACAAAGACAAAGAAAAGAAATGGACAACATCAAAGCGTTAACTCTACAACTTGAACAAGTAGAAAGAGAGCAACAAAAGAAAGCACCTGGGTTTCAGAAGAAAGCACATAATAAAAGAACAGAGCAGAACTAAATTAAATAGAGAAAAGAAAAAAGACTGAACGAGTCAACAAGACCTAGAGCTAGCTGTTTGAAAAGATCAACGAAATCAGTAAACCACTGGCCAAAATGACAAGAGAAAAACAGAAGAAGCAAATATCCTGAAAAGAAAATGAAATTGGTAATGACAAAATAGATTCAGCAGAACTGAAACAAAAAATAGTAACAGAATACTACAAAACAAAAAAAAAAAAAAGAAATTGTGCTCCAACAATTTTAAAAATCTAGAAAAAATGGACAAAAAAATTGAGAAATACACTACTTACATGAACAAACACAAAGGTAGGATAACTAAATAAACTTATTAAAAAAGTCAAAAAGAATTTAATAACTCTCAATTTTATTTTTTAAAAGCCCTGACTCTGATGGCTTCACTGGATATATCTAAGAAATGTTTAGGGAACAGTTAATACCACTACTACTAGCAGTATTTCAGAACATAGAGAAGGATGGAATACTCACAAACAGGTGAAGTCACCACCAAAAACAAGTGAAGACATCACCAAAATAAATAAATAAATAAATTAGAGACCAATATCCCTCATGAATGTAGACACAAAAATTTGCAACAAAATTCTAGCCGATAGAATTCAACAACCTATCAAAGAAATAGTTCACCACGACCAAGAGGGATTCATACCAAGCATGCAGAGAATGTTCAACATTAGAAAAACAATCAGTGTAATCCATCACTGAAACAAAACAAAAATCACTTAAATAAAATAAAAAAATCACTTATCAATTGATACAGAAAAAGCATTTGACAAAGTCCAACACAAATTCATGATAAATACTTCATAGAAATAATAATAGAAGGGAAATTTATCAACATAACAAAAGGGGTCTATACAAAGTCAACAAATACTGTCGTAAACGGAGACAGTCTAAAAGCATTCTCCTGAGAATGGGGACAGAACAAGGATGCCCTTTGTCCCCATTTTTATTCAGCATTGTGCTACGAGTTTTAACCAGAGAAACTGGCCTAGAGAAAGAAATAAAGGGCACTCAATTTGGTAAGGAAAAAATAAAAGTACCCCTATTTTCGTATTATATGATCTTATACACAAAGAAAAATCTTTAAAATACACATACAAAAATACACTACTGCAACTAATAGAGGATTTCAAGAAAATATCGGAATACAAGACAAACAATCAAAAATCAGTTGGATTCTTCTACAGGAACAAAGAGAAGGTCGTAAAAGAAATCATCAATCAATATCATTTACAATTACCCCCAAGAAGATAAAATACTTAGAAATAAATCTATCTAGAGCCTTAAGAGACCTATGCAAATAAAACTACAGAACATTACATCAAGCAACCATAAGTGGAGAGATATAGCTTGCTCATGGATCAGAAGATTCAACATTGTGAAAATGTCCGTATTACTCAAAATGATCAACAGGTACAATGCAATCCTGATCTAAATTACAATGGCATTTTTTAATGAGATGGAGAAACAAATTATCAAATTTATATGGGATTAGGGGAAGAGGTCCTAGGCAAGTCAACCATTACCGAGAAAGAACAAAGTGGGAGGCCTCATATTACCTGACCTCAGAATCCATTGACTAAAAACCAAGCATGCCAAAAACTAAAACCAAAACCCAAATCCAAACCTGCTGCTGTGAAGTCAATTCTGACTCGCAGCAACCTACAGGGCAGAAGAGAAACCTGGTGGTTTTAAACTGCTAACCAAAAGCCATAGCACTTAAACACTAAACTATTAGGGTTTCCATTATACAGCCAGATTACTCAAAAGATCCTTGTACTATTACAAGTGATACGTGGACCAATAGAACAGAACTTAGAATCAAGACATAAAATCATCCACCTATGAGCAGCTGTTAATTGACAAAATCCCCAAGTCCATTAACTGGGGAAAAGAGAGTTTCTTTAACAAATGGTTCTAGCCTAACAGGATACCTATCTGCAAAAAAACGAAACAAAATCCACGTCACATCACGTAAAACTAACTGAAACTGAATCAAAAGCTGAATCTAAAATCTAAAATGATAAAGATTATGGAATTAAAAATAGAAACAACTAGGAGCCATAACACGGAGCCTGACAATTAAGTTCATGAACTAACGCTGAACAAACAATTTGGTAAGTTTTCATAACATTGGTAAATCAATGTCTCACAGCTGTGCTTGTGTTGACATGTGGTAGTGTCTTGCTGAGTGGGGTTCATTGCTGTTGCGTGTTGTTTGTGTGCCATCATGAGAATGTCAGAGCTTGAAATAGAGCAACAAACAAACACTACATTTCTTGCTAAACTTGGCAAAAGTGGAAGTGAAATCAGGGACATGTTAATCCATGTTTGTTGGAATATTGCCATGAAGAAAATGGCAGTGTACAAGTAGATTAAATGTTTTTCTGAGGTGAGAGAACATGTCACTGATGAAAAGAGCTCAGGGTGTCCAGTAATCATCAGAGCTGCCAAAAACAGTGCAAAAATTCATTGAATTATACATCAAAATTTACAGCTGACTGTGAGAAGTGCAGCAAACCAAGTAAACATCAGTAGAGAAACAGGAAAACCTTAACTAAAAATCTTGGCATGAGAAAGGTGGGTACAAAAACAGTCTTAAAGGAGTTCACCAATGAAGAAAAACAAAAGAGAGTCCGTGTCTACTAAGACCTTTTAGAAAGGCAAGATACTGTTTGGGGCTGTGTTATCACTGGTGAAAAACATGGTGTACCAATACGATCCTGAAAGTGTCAAAGTGCACAGTGAAAGTCAGCCAATTCTCCATGGCCAAAAAGTTCTGTCAGTTCAAATCAAGAGTCAAAATGATGTTGATATCAGAGAGATTATTCATTATGAATTTGTACCAACTAGACAAACAGTTAACCAAATTTACTATTTGCAAATGCTGAAAAGGCTACATGAAAAAGTCAGACAGAAATGACCTGAACTTTCCACCAGCAACTTGTGGCTGTTCAATCACAACAATGCAACAGCTCACACAGCACTGTCTGTGAGGAAGTTTTCAGCTAGTAAACAAATATATGTACTGGAACACCCTCCCTACTCACCTGCTCTGGCCCCTAACGACTTTTTGTTTTATCTGCAGGTAAAGGAAATATTGAAAGCAATACATTTTGACGACATACAGGATATCAAGGGTAATGCGATGACAGCTCTGATGGCCATTCCATAAAATTGTTTTGAAGGGTGGACTAGATACTGACATTTGTGTGTAACTTCCCACTGAGTGTTCTTCAAAGGTGACTATAGTGATATTCAGCAGTGAGATATGTAGTGTTTTTTTAAGATGAGTTCATGAAAATAATTGTACATACCATAATCAGAATGCAAACATTACTAACAATGCACAAACTCCAGAAGAGACAACAGGTGACTGGGAACTCCTAAAAATCACTTGCAGTCATCTAAAGCCTTCCCCAAAAAAGTATCTAACAGGTTCGGAAAAAAATTTTTGTCTATAATAAGTCCAATCACTGTCTACTCTCTCAGATCTACAAGATTCTCCAAAATGTCACCAACAAAAAGACAAATAATCCAATTAAAAATAGACAAGGGATATAAGTGGGCACTTCACCAAAGAAATCATTTAGGAAGCTAACAGATAATTGAGGAAATGTTCGTGATCATTATCCACTAGAAATTCAAGTCTAAACTACACTAAGATTACTATCTTACCCAAACAAGGCTGACATTAATCCAAAGAACACAAAATAATAAATGTTGGAGAGGCTATGGTGAGACTGGAATACTTAAACCTTGCTGGTGGGAATATAAAATGGTACCATCACTTTAAGAATTGATTTGGCTCTTTGTTAAAGAGCAAGAAATGGAAATACTGATAATCTTACTCCTTTGAGTACATGCTAGAGAAAGAACAGCTGTCATGTGAAGAGATATAGTGACACCAGTATGCACTGCATTGCTGTCCACAGAAGTAAAAAGATTTTATTGTAACTAACTGATCATACATTTCTACTATCAAGGTATTTAGAAAAATGATTTTCTTGTGAAATGTCAGCTTTACAAAGAATTCATTCAAAGTTAAAATACGCAATAACAAATTGCAATCATAATAATTCATTCTTTCATAGCACTTATGAAAACTCCAAATGTTAAGTAACTGTAAGTCCACCTAATAGTATTAAAAGCAATCATTTTAAAGAGCAATTCTAATTATTTATGACTTTAAAAAAATCTACAGTTGGGAGGATGAGATATGTATGGAGCAGAAAGGAATAGTGTGCTGTCGCCTGTCAGGAAGAGCAGTGGAAGCTGCATATAGGTGGGCATGTAAATTTATATGGGAATGTACATTTCCACTCAGTCATAATAAAACAAACAAAAAAAATCTACAGCTATAGGTAGGACATTTATTTCTTTGAAGTAATTGACATTTTTATCTGCTAATTTATACTTCGTCTAACAAATTTAAATGTCAATAACTCTCAGGAAAGTAGTGTGCCATGAACATGCATATCATGTAATTTACCTTTAAGAAAACTTTAATCCCCAAATCAGAATCCCAAGTGTTGTAATAATCTGCAAACCTAATCCTAATGTTAATGAACTGGTCTTGTTCAAAGATTGCCATACTCATGGCAACTTCATGAATGCTATGAACTGATAACTGCTGTAAAAGTAATCTTTAGTGTTAATTCTGAGAAAACAAAATGGATTTTATAGTATTTACCTGTTTATAGAGGCTCAATTTCATGAGACAGTCCAGACAAAGTGTATCGAAATTCTGCTATGGAAAAATCTCTGATAGATTAAATCATGTCCTGCAGCCCCGAAACATGTGCTATAAGTCTTAACCACACACCTGTAGTAACAATACCATTTGAGAACAGATTTTACTTGTTACATTAATCAGGCGTTATTAGCACGGTGTCTAAGGCTGAGTTCTTTGAGGAAGCAAAATCAGAAACATGTATAACAGGTATAGAGAGTGATTTATATAAAGGAAACAGCTCACACACTTGGAGAAACTGAAATGTCCCAAGTTCTGGATGAGTACAAGCCTAACACCGCCACAGTAGCTGGTGAACTCAAGGCTGGCAGGTCAGAGATTAGAGTTCCAGATCACAGGCTGTGTCGGTCGGTGAATCCCAAGATGGCAATGAGACTGTGATGTTTCTGCTGATTCATGGAGCTGCAGAAGCTGACTAACTAAGAATCAGCAGGTCAGGGAATGAGACGCTTACAGGATGTGAGGGTTGGTGAATTCAACAGCTGCTCTTTCAAGTCCCAGGAACCAGATGTAAAAAGAGAAGAGAGCAGGAGTTGCTAGTAATGTGAGCAGATTGCAGTAGGCAATAGAAGGTGGGAGGTAAAGATTGAGGGTGGACGGTGAGCCATGACAGGCTCCACCCCCGCCACTGTATACAGCTGCCAAACATTGGTCCAACCAAGTTGACACACAGCCTTAACCATCACAAAAGTTGGACGGTGAGCCATGACAGGCTCCACCCCTGCCACTGTATACAGCTGCCAAACATTGGTCCAACCAAGTTGACACACAGCCTTAACCATCACAAAAAGTTTGTGTTAAGTCAGCAAGCCAGTGCCAACAGAGGGGAAGATGCACATCACTTGACCTCCACAAAGTTTAGGAAAAGAAGCAAAAAGTGATAAAAGCCTTCCCTTTGAGGAGACAGAGAAAGCATTCCCCTAGACTGGTACCTTGAATTCACACTTCTAGCCTCCTAAGCTGTGAGAAAATACAATACCTGTTTGTTAAAGCCATCCACTTGTAGTATTTCTGTTATAAAAACTCTAGATAACTAAAACAGAATTTTTTACCACAGACGGGGCCATGCTCTAATAGATGACTAAAATGTGAAGGTAGTTTTGCAATTGGTAATGTGGTGAATCTAGTAGAGTAACTGTGATGTGCTTCATGGTAAAACCCCAAATTGCCTGGAAGAGTCTGTTAGTAAGATTATGGATGTCAAAGGTCATTCTGGTGAGGGCTCAGAAAGAGGTGAGGACAGCTATAGAGAAAGTCTCCATTTTCTTAGAAAATGGATATGGCGCTGTCAACAGAGTGTTTCTAGAAATGGCTATCTTAAATGTGCTTCTGGTGAGGTGTTAAAGGGAAATGATGAACATGTATTTAGACAATAGAGAAAGGATGACTGTGTTTATGCAATGGCAAAAAAAAAATGCCATAAATTAAGTTCAAATATTCATTGGAAAGTAGAACTTTAAGTGATGAACTTGAGTGTTTGGCTGAGATTTCTAAGCAAGATCATAAGGGGTCAGTGTGGTTTCTTCTTGCCACTTAGAGTAGAATACGTGAAAAGAAGGATGGACATAAAAAATGAACTGTGGAAAATGAAATTATAACTTAAATATTTGGAAAAATGTGTTGTAAAACAAGGGCTGTGTACCCTGAAACTCTGACCAAGGATTTGCTGAGTCAGTCTTTAGTTAAGAGGTAAGTCTGTAACTGACGAAGTCATTCATTCAACTATCAAAGCAGGAATCTTTTCAGGTTAGACTGAAAGGGAAAGAGACAGCACAAATTAAGGTAATATGCCCGCCTCCTGGAATTCTACAGAAGGAAACAGACCAGTGGATCCAGTTGGCTCTAAACATCTGTTGACTTCCAAGAAAGTAAATGGTCAATCCCTGGAGTACTGGGGAAGTCAGCTCAGTGATTTGAAACAGCACAGGAAGCAGGGCTGCCTCAATTTTAAGTGTGAGCCATGATTTCCTAATTTCAGAGGGTGGAGCCACAGCCTCCTAGGTTTCAAAAAGTGAATTTATGGCCTCCTTGTTTCAAAGAGTCAGATATCCACCAACTCTATCCTGGGGTGTAAGGCAGTAATTCAGGTAGACCTAGAGTCATGGATAGAATTGTGTCCCCACAAAAAATATATGTAGCAATTTGGCTAGGCCATGTCAAGTTCTTATATGTTGTAAATTTTACATCTATGATTTTAATAAAGAAGAATGAGTGGTAACTGTGTTACTGAGGCAGGAGCTAATCTGCAATACTGTATTGTGCCTTGAGACAATCTCTTGGGATATACAGAAAAGGTAAGCAAGCAGAGAGTTGGGAACCTCAAACCGTCAAGAAAGAAGCACTGCCAGGAGAACATGTTCTTTGAACCCAGAGTTCCTGTGCCTCCAAAATTTCCAGTCCGAGGAAAGATTGATGACAATGACCTTCCTCAAGAGCCAAAAGAAAAAGACTTCTCTGGATCTAAAGCCCTGAATTTAGACTTTTAGTCTACTTTTCTGTAAGAAAATGAACTTCTCTTTGTTAAAGTCATCCATTTGTAGTATTTCTGTAATAACAGCACCATATGACAAGGACACAAAGAATATTGGCCACCACCCAAAACTCACTGCCCAGGGCTGCCATTCCCAAAGGGCTGGGGAACAAATATACCAGAACACAATGGGTAGTGTCACTGCTCAAATGGACTAGGAGACTGTGGCTACTCAAAATTAAGGGAGCAGAATTGTCATCCCAATAGTCTTGGGAAGCAAAGGTAAATTCTAGGGCTAAGAGGCCTCGACCAATAAACCAGAGAATATGGTCAGTATCCAGAGTCTGGAGGGTGATATCACTACCAAGAAATGCCCAGAACACAGTGGAATATTTTCCAGCCTTGACAGTTAATGTAATTTATTCTGTTGGATTCAGGACTTTCCTCCCAATTTCTCCTATCAGTAATAAAATTGTGTACTTTATACCTGTTCCACTACTGTACTTTGGAAGCACAAAAGTGATATTCAAGATTTCACAAATTAATACACAAGAGGAATTTTGCCACAGATTGGAATATGTCTAAATTTTATTTAGATGATTTAGAAGGTGAGATTTTGGATTTGGATCAGAGTTAACATATCTGGGATAATGTGATGGAGTGAATGTGTTTTGCATGTGTAAAGGATGTCAAGCAGCTGGATTGTAAAGGATGTGTAAAGAGTGTAAAGAGTGTCAAGCAGCTGGATTGTTACAGATTGAATTTGGTACTTCAGAAATTTTTGTGCTGTAAATCCTAACCCCTAAACCTTTGATCATAGCCCTGTCACAAATTGAACTGTGCTCCCCCAAATACATGCCAACTGGTTTAGGCCATGATTCTTAGTATTACACAATTGTCTTCCAGTGTATGATTGATGTAATTTTTCTGTATTGTAAATTCCAATCTCCGCCTGTGGTTAATGAGGCAAGATTAGATTATATTAGGATTAGGATAGAATACACATCCTTATTCAGGTCACTTCCCTGATCTAATGTAAAGGGAGTTTTCCTGGGATGTGGTATGCATCATCTTTTATCTTACAAGAGATAAAAGGGAAGGAAAGTAAGCAGACAACGGGGAAACTCATACCAGCAAGAAAGCAGCACTGGGAGCAGAGTGCATCTTTTGACACTGGGTTCTTCATAAGAGAAGTTCCTAGTCCAAGAAAAGATTGATGACAAGGCCCTTTCTCCAAAGTTGACAAAGAAAGCCTTCTGTTGGAGCTGATGCCCTAAATTTGGACTTCCAGCCTCTGAGACCTTGAAAGAATAAAGTTCTATTTGTTGAAGCATTCACTTGTATTGTTGTTGTAGCAGCACTAGATAACTGAGATAATCCCATTTAAGAATGTATTTTATTTGTTACATTAGTGAGGAAACAATAGTGTCATGAGTATCATTTGCCAATCTATTTTGAGATATAAATGTGAAGATTAAGCAATCAAGAACAAATGGTGAGGGAGATACATACCATATGATGGCTAAAGAATCTAGGAATAGAAGCTAAAGACAGTCAATGATCTTTCCCTGCAGTGAACTAAGAAAGCCTTCTCTTAGAGCTGGCACCCTGAATCCCAACTTCTAGCCTCCTAAACTATGAGAAAATACTTTTCTGTTCATTAAAGATACTCACTTGTGGTATTTTTGTTATAGCAGCTCTAGGTAACTAAGACAAAAATAAGTGAGCAGTTATGAGAACGTAAAGATGAACAAATAAATGCTTTCCATGTGTCTATAAAGAAAATACCCTTAATTATTGTTTATACTTAAAATTATACCACTCTATATAGAAAATCCCAAGGTGGTAAAAATGACTCAGGTTTTAACCTAAAGGTTGGTAGCTGGAAGCTGTAATCTACCGAGAGATGCCACGAAAGAATGAACTGGCAATCAGTTTCATAAGATTACAGCCCCAAGCCATTCATATCCAAAGAGTGGAACTTCATTATGATTTATGGGCAAGGGCAGCATCAGGGCCAGGGGCCATGCTTCCAGGGGAACCCCGAAGCTGCTGGACCATCAACTGTGGTCTTTTAGTGGAGATCTCAAGGTGTATCCCTTTTTATTCTTGTGTTGCCAGTGAGACTTAACTTAGTGAGCTCCATTGTTGCTCCATGGTGGCCGGGCACCACCCGGTTCTTCCAGTCCCAAATCTATGTACGCATCCACTCATGTGGGTCTCTCTGTCTTCTGGGTTATTGGACACATTTTATGGTTCTACTCATCTATAGGATATCATCCTGCTGACCTCTGGTTTGAGGAAGGAGAGTGGGTGGAGAGGAGGAGAAAGGAGACTGTTGGGAGGATGAGACATGTATGAAGCAGAGAGGAATAGTGTGCTGTCACTGGGCAGGGAGAGCAGTGCATATAGGTGGGCATGTAAATGTATATGGGAATGTACATTTTCACTCAGTCATAATAAAAAAAATATTACAGCCCCCAAACATATATATTAAAAAAAAAAAAAAAAAAAAAAAACAACTATGAAGCAGTTCTACTTTGTAAAAACTGGGATCACTATGAGTCAGAATAGTATTTATGGCAATATTTTTCTCTATCTGTCCATCTATCTGCCTTTCTATCTACCTACCTATGTATCTGTTTATCCACTTATCCACCCATCCATTTACCTATCATCCCACCCATTCATCCACCCACCCACTCAATCCATCCAGTCCATCCATCCAACCACTCATCTATCCACCCATCCACCCACCCACCTACCCATCCATCCATCCATCCACCCATCCACTCATCTATCCATCCATCCACCCACCCACCCACCCATCCATCTATCCATCTATACTGTGCACTTGAAATATAGGAGAACTGTCAATTAAGTTTGCAAACTCATCCTAGAAAAAGTGCTGCATAACTCATTGCTGAATATCACTATGGTCACCATCGAAGTACCCCCCTTTGGAAGCTATGCACTGACACCAGTGCCTAGTCCACCCTGCAAAACACTTTAGGAACTCTTTTTATGGAATGGCCACCACAACTGTCAGAATGAATGTCCTGAATGTCATCAAAATGTCTTCCTTTCAATATTTCCTTTGTCTTCAGGTAAAGAAAAAAGTCAGTGAGGGCCCAATCAGTTGAGAAGGGGGGATGTCTCAATACAGCTATTTGCTTACTGGTTAAAAAGTCCTCAAAGACAGCTATACGATAAAGTTAACAAACTTATCACCATGAAACCATGCACAATTTGACAATCCCATTTAAGAACGTATTTTATTTGTTGTGTTAGTAAGGAAACAATAGTGTCAGGTGCATCATTTGTCAATCTATTTTGAGATGTAAACATGAAGATTAAGCAAGCAAGCACAAATTGAGAGGAAGATACATACCACATGATCGCTAAAGAATCTAGGAATAGAAGATAAAGACAGTCAATGATCTTTCCCTGCAGCGACCTAAGAGACCCAGTATTACGTGATTGTTTCACCACAATGTTATTATGTGGTTGTTACATGCACAGTGGCCATTCCAGAAAGAGTTCCAAAATCACTTTAAAGTGTGGACTAAGCATTGGTATCAGTGCATAGCTTCCCAAAGGGAGTATTTTGAAAGTGATTGTGGTGATATTCAAGAATTAGGTGAAAGGACTTAATTGTCAGAACTTATGTATGTGTGTGTATATATATATGCAAATATACAATACAAATATGTATTTACATATTTATGTTTGAAATATACTTGGCCAGCAAGCTAAAAAGTATTAGCAAAGAGTTAATCTCTTTTCTCTCCACCACAAACTTGTCCATGAACCTTCATAGTTAATATGTTCTTGCTACTAGTGATATTTGCTGTATCTATCAACAAGTGTCAAAGAAAATTAAATGGTCTTCCAATAAGGGTGTCGTATCTTTGAATTTCAGAAAAACAAGTTGTGTAAATGATGCAGTTTTATTTGTTCTCTTATTTTGAAGTATATTTGATAGCATTATGTGTGAAAAAGGACTTTGAGTATATGGCTGCTGTGGAAACTTCCAAATGGGGCCAAAAAGAATCAGTTATCATAGCCCAATATCTTTCATCCATCATTAACAGTCACAGTCTCTCCTCATTCATCTTCGGAAAAATAAGGGCCAGTGATTCCACTGGACCAAAATCCATGTTAAACAGTAACTTTTGGGGGATGAAGTGGGTGCTCTTGAATCTCCGTTGGATTCTTAATGTTCCAAATGCAACAGTTTTGTTTGTTAACAAAACCATTCATCTAAAAATGGTCCTCATGGCTGAACATGATTTTTTGACCAAAACTAGGGTCAACCTCCAGTTGCTCCAAAGCCCAATCAGCAGATTTATGGCTCAGGCTATGCCTATTGGACTTCAGTTCTTTATTTAAAACAATTTTGTGAGGGTAAAGCTTCAAGTCCAAACACAAAATCTGCTCACTTGTGCTCAACCAAAAGGCACTGTTCTTGTGATCCATGAAAAACTGATTGGGATGGATTCTTGGGTATATGCTGACAAATGGAGATGATGTTTTCAATGGAATGTGGAGTTTCTTGATGTACAAGCATTGTCTAATTAGCAACGGATTCTGTTGCCTCAAATATTTTGATTAAATGTTGAATTACTCTCTCAATAGGATGATTATGTGCATTATAAATTTCACATAATGCACAGAATGTTTGGTGAATGGAATACCCATTTTGATAGTGAACTTTAATAGTGGAATCATGTAACTTTTCGCGGATATTTGTCAAGAGTCAACCAAAAAAACATGATAAATATGGCCTCTTTAGCTTCACAAATACGGTGACCATGAACTGTCAAAAATAGGACATCCTTATTAGAAGACTGTTACCTATACAGGGTATCAGAGCAGTATTAAATCTCGTATATAATTAGATGATCTAATTGACAGGCAAAGGTACATTTGAGAAATCAGTACATGTTTTCCTATCCAACCTACCTTTGTTGTTGTTAGGTGCCATTGAATTGGTTTCAATTCATAGCAACCTTATGACAACAGAACAAAACACTGCCCAGTCCTTTACCATGCCCACAATCATTTTTATACTTAAGAACATTGTTGCAGCCACTGTGTCAGTTCATCTCATTGAGAGTCTTCCTAGTTTTTGCTGACCCTCCACTCTACCAAGCGTGATGTCTTTCTCCAGGGACTGATCCCTCCAGACAACATGTCCAAAGTATGTGAAAAACAGTCTCACTACCTTTGATTCCAAGGAGCACTCCAGTTGTATGTCTTCCAGAACAGATCTGTTTGTTCTTTAGGCAGTCTTCTCCAACATCATAGTTCAAAACCATCAATTCTTCTTCTGTCTGTCTTATTCACTATACAGCTTTTGCATGCAGATGATGCTATCGAAAATATCATGGCTTGGATGAGGTGTGGCTTAGTATTCAGATGACATCTTTGCTTTTCAAGATGCTAAAGAGGTCCTTTGCAGCAGATTTCCCCATTGTAATGCATCTGATTTCTTGACTGCTACTTCCACAGGTGTTGACTATAGAGCCAAATAAAATGAAATCCTTGACAATCTCTATCCTTATTCCATTTATCATGATGTTGTGCGCTGGTCCAGTTGAGAGGATTTTTATTTACCTAATGTTGAGGTGCAATCCGTACTGAATGTTGTGGTCTCTGTTCTTCATCAGTAAATGTTTCACATCCTTTTCATCTCCAGCTAGCAGGGCTGTGTCATCTGCATAAAGTAACTCATTAATGAGACTTCCTCAAATTCTGATGCTTCATTCTTCACATAGCCAGCTTCTCAGATGATTTGCTCAGTATACAGATTGTAAAGGTACGATGAAAGGATACAACCCTGACACACACCTTTCCTGACTTTAAACCATGCAGTGTCCCCTTGCTCTGTTCACACAAATGCCTGTTGATTCATGTCTAGATTCCTCATGATTAATGCCTTGAGTTTCAGTAGGGGAGGTTTCTACAGGGAAAATATTAAACAATTCAGGAATCATCAAGAGGAGATGGGAAGAATACACAGACTTATTACACTGGAAAGAACTGGTCAATGTTCAATCATTTCAAGAGGCAGCATATGATCAGGGAGGAAGAGCGCTGAAAAAAGAAGTCAAAACTGCATTGAAGGTACTGGTGAAAAACAAGGCTCCAGGAATTAATTGAATATCAGTTGATATGTTTCAACAAATGGATGCAGTGCGGGAAGTGCTCGGTCGTCTATGCCAAGAAATCTGGAGAAACATGTACTGATGAAGATCAAAGACCACAGCATTCAGTACGGACTGCACCTCAAACAGTGGCAACATCATAAATGGCCAACTGACTGGAAGAGATCCACATTTCTGCCTGTTCCCAAGAAAGGTGGTCCAACTGAATGAGGAAATTATCCAACAATATCTTTAATATCACATGCGAGCAAAATTTTGCTTAAGAACATTAAAAAGCAACTACAACATTATATTGATACAGAACTGGTAGAAACTCAAGCTAAATTCAGAAGGGGATATGGAACAAGGGATATCATTGTTGATGTCAGACAGATCTTGGCTGAAAGCAGGGAATACCAGAAAGATGCTTACCTGTGCTTCATTACCTGTGCAAAAGTATTTAACTGTGTGAATCATAACAAATTATAGATAACATTGCAGAGAATGGGAATTCCAAAACATTTAACTGTGCACACAATTCTTATCTCTAGTTTTGTGATTTAGTGAAAAAAACAAAAACAGAAACAAAAACCCACTAGAGAATAGCAAAAACAGTGGCAAAATGTGACCTGCTCCACTACTCGTACTAATACCTTCCTTTAAATTCTAGTCCTATCTGTCAAAATAAATAGTCCACATGCAATAAAATCTAATAACAAATATTCTTTGGAAATTATATATGAGATTTTTCTATATTAAGGAGGTCATCAGGTGCTCCTAGGATACTCTGGGGGTCAGTTCTACCCTGGCCCCTAGGTTCACCATGAGTCGGATCTGAGTCGACGGCACTTGGCTGGCTATTTATTCTTTTCTGAGAAAAATATAAAGATATCCTGCACTTTTAGGTCTTAAGAAACAAACTCAGAGAAGCAACTGTAGAATCTGCTGAAGGTACTGAGACAACAATAGGCTGGCAGTATGGATAAGACATAGATAACGACAGCAGTGGCGTTTTCTAAACATCCTGCTAAACAAGGCAACAGGGATGATTTTGTAAGCTTTTTATTTTATTTTTTTCTGACTCATGCTCTTACTCATCTTTTGCAGAACAAGTTAATTGTATAACGTTGTTTCAAAAAGCCCTCGATTACTAGCTGAAAGTTTGGTACTTGGAATTCACTCTGAGGAACCTCAGAAGACGGGACCAGATATCTGCTTACAAAAACCTTATAGAACAGTTCTACTCTTATGCAGCAGTTCACATTTTGAAATGATGCTGCCAACGTAAACTCACTTGGTTGCTAGCAAAATGTTAGATGTTCAAGTCCACCCAGAGGTGCCTTAGAAGAAAGATCTGGCAATCTAATTCTGAAAAATCAGCCACTGAAAACCTTTGGGAGCGCAGTTCTACTCTGACACCTAGGGAGTTGCTGTGAGTTGGAGTCCATTAGGTGGACTCTTTTTTTTAAGTAACTCTTTTCTTTTTTTTTTTTAAATGAACATTTGAAGAGAAAATAATGGTAACTGACGTTAGATAATCCAAATATTCTAAAGTTTAATTACACAAAGTTAAAAGTATGATGATTTTAAGTCATTGTACCTTGATTAAAGCTTTTAATCTAATGAAAAATGAAAGAATATCTTTGCACTTGCAAACATCTAGCATTCTCCAGTTGCAAACCTGGCAGTGTGACTCTAGGCATTCATGTTAAAATACCCACCACCAATGTTTTCTTTAACATGTAATTGTCCTTTTTAACAGACATACCAACTGAATCTTAATTTCTTTAACAAGTTTTCTTCCTTTGCACTAGATGTTACTCTGGTTTAAATCCTTAGAACACGTACAAGGCAAACAGAGTAACAACACAAGAACATCTATCAGAAAAGAGAAAGGAAGGAAAGGAGCGGTGCTTATTTACAGCAGCGTATGTCAGAATAAACAAAGTACAAGGATAAAAGAGTTTCATAATATTTATTTCTAATCTTAGTAGTTCTTATCAATTGTATTTTTCTCTTTTTCAGTTGCATCTTCATGCGATGCTCAATGGCATAAATGCAATATCCCTGATAACAACCTATTTTAGGCTTGCACTGAAAGTTTGAGATAGAGGAGAGACAACATCTTGCTTTTATGCGGCTAGATTATTGTTAGCTACTTCCTCATTTTATTCAGTTGGCAGTTATCCTAACAAACATAGAACTCTTGCTTTCCACCGTGTCCAAAAGTTTTCAGGAGTGATCACCCAAGGCACCACCAGTCACTTTTTAAATAATTTTTCACAGTGTTAATAGTGCATCTACTCCTTTTCTGAGTCATGCTGCAGCATGACAATTTAAGATGATTTCAGGAACTAGAGGCAGACTTATCTATAATTACTTCTAAGTTTACAAAGTAAGAAAAATGTGAAAGTCCTATTTGTTGTGTATCTAAAACTCGTTACAATACTAGAAATATTACATTGTTTCATTTAAGTTTTACACAATCATCTTAAGAGGATTTTATCACTCTTTCACGTCTGAAGACACTGGGATTCAATAATGATAACAGACTTTCTGAACAGCAAGCATTAGATATGTAACCCTGATTGAAACCATTTAAACCTGATTTAAACAAAATTGGCTGTAAAAATCCTGGTTTAAACCAACAACTATCTACAACCCAAAGCCTAGGCTGGTTCAGTTGAATTCTGGGTGTACCGTGAAGTGCATTTATCTTTTCCTGTAAAATAGAATGTAGCTGGATAGTGTCACTACTTCAGAGGAATATTTTGAAGTCAGAAATCTCAGCATACATGAGTCATAATTATCCAAACTTACATCATACTATTCCTTTATGCTGACACTGAAAGCTAGCAAAGATATTCATGTATTATCCCCAGACTGTATCAACTGTTCATCTTTTTCAGCACCTTTTCTCCTACTGACTCCTTGTGATCAAAGATCTTCCATCCTCTTGCGTATAGGTCAAACCCACCACACACTCCTTGGAAACAGTATGAGGCAGTTCTGCTCTGTCCTATAAGGTCACTTTGAGTTGGACTCCATGGCAGTGAGTATCCTCTTGGCAACCCATCTCCATATTTCTTATCCTTCTTTTAAAAGCCAGCTCATAACCCATCCTGTGCTAGTATTTTTCTCTTTCAGTGCATTTTTTTTTTTTTTTTTTTTTTTTTTTACCCAATCACTGCTCGTGTGCAACTTTGTGGCTGGCTTTCATGCTAAAGGTATGGCTGTGGACGATGCAAAGATGTCCCAGGATTCTGGTGTGAAATGTGAAGAGTATGTGAGGATGAGGTCTGATGTTCCTGGCAAGCACTGGGTGTAGTGGTCCAGACTATAGCGTTCAGGGGTGTACAGGGACTTGTGAGACGAGAGAGCAGTCACTAGAGTCTCTTAAACAACCTGGAAATGAAGATAGAGGAGAGGAACTTGACCTAATATCTCTCTCAGCAGGGATTACTAGTACCAAGCAGGGAAAGGCCCCATAGTTAAATAAGCATGGAGCCCTGGTGACTAGTAATTTAAATGTAGCCAACTCTGCTCCGTCTTTTAGGGTCGCTATGAGTCAAGATCCACTCTATGGCAATGTTAAACGGGTAGTGGGACCAAGGAACTATCCTGTTTACAGCTCCTTCAGGCACATTTTGAAAAGGCAAAGAAATAGTATATTCTACGTATAGCCATTTATTAAGTAAATACATTTAAAAAACCATTTTCGCCATAAAATATAGCAAATTTCAACTGTGCCTGCCTTCGTAAAACCACTTAAAAATATAAAACAGTCCTCATGATCACATTCATCAACAGTGAAAACATATATAGCAATAAAGTTAGGTCTAGGACCTACACCATGTGTGTTAGTGACTGGGAGATAAAAGGACTGGCCTCAGCCCTCAGGACATCTCCAAGTGTGAGAGTGTGAGATGGTGTCAATTGCCTTCACATTATTTCACACATGAGATTGATTTCAACAAAGATATAAACAAAGTATACGGATACACAGAGGTGTAACGTTAATTTTTCTTAAAGCGATAAAATGGTCTTTAAAGCAAATGTGATTTTTAAATAAGCAGAGGTGTTCTAGATGTGACACAATTTGAAGGATATTGCAAACATGAGCATTTCAAGTGCTGTGGACCACCACTCAGAGTAGGGACTTGCTGCCTGATAATAGAAATTGGGACACTATCTTCCTTAAAGGACTAGATCCTGATCCAAGGACTAAGTAAGAATAGCATCTACTTAGTGCCTGGCACAAAGTCAGTGTTCAAAAATGTTACCTCTTATTCTTGCTACAATTAATGTTGTTGTTAGCTCCCTTATCCAAGTGATTACAGGCTGGTGTCTAGCATAAGCCTTAGTGTGAAAGAGCTACCCAAGGTATCTGGATACATTTATAACCGCCTTATTTCAAAGCATGATTTGATCATCTCAACATTATAGAATGATTTCTTAGCTACAGTCCTTACAAGAATCAAATTTAAAACTCTAAAAGAACCTAAGAAGACAGTTAATATAATAGATGTCATTTTTGCAGACACAGAATGATACTGTACTTTCCTAGTTTTGCATAAGAAATCACAGTGAATATCATCTTCCTATGAACAGCTGATATTTGACAAAGACCCTAAGATGTTAAACTGGGGAAAAAACAATCTCTTCAACAAATAGTGCTGGCCAAATTTTATATCCACCTCAAAAAATTGAAACAAGACCCATATCTTACACCTTATACAAAAACAAACTCAAACTGGATAGAAAATGTACATATCAAATCAAAAACAAGAAAGCTCATCCAAGAAAATGTAGGAACAACAATGGAAGTTTTAATACACAATGTAGACAGACCTCAAAATCTGTCAAACAAACCACAAACAACAAAAGAGAAAATAAATAAATGGGACCTATTAAGATTCAAACACTTTTGCTCATCAAAGACTTTATTAATAAATTTAAGAGGCTACTTACAGAATGGGAAAAAATATTTGGCAGCTATACATCAGACCAATGCCTGATCTCCATATGTATAAGGTACTACAAAATAGCAATTAAAAAAAAAAAACATAAATAATCCATTGAAGTGTTGGGAAAAGGAGATGGATGGACACTTCCCTAGAGAGGTGATCCAGGCAGCCAAAAACACATGCAGACATACTCACGATCATTAGCTATTAAAGAATTTCATAACAAAACTACAATGAGATACTATCTCACCACAACAAGATGAGCCATGATCCAAAAAAAAGCAAAACAACAAATGCTGGAGAGACTGTGGAGAAATTGGAACTCTCCTACACTGTTGGTGAGATTGCAAAATGGTGCAACCTCTTCAAAAAGCAACCTTGCGCTTCTTTAAAAAGCTGAATATAGATATACCATTTGATCCAGTACTTCCACTGCTTGGAATACACCCCACAGAATCCAGGCCATTTACACCAACTGATACATTCACACAAATGTTTATTACAGCACAGTCCACAATAGCAAAAAGATGGAATCAACCCAGATGCCCAACAACAGAGGAATGGATAGGTAAACTATGGTATATATACTAAATGGAATACTATGCAATGATAAAGAGCAACAATGATTTTAGAAAACATCTCATAACCTGGTTTCAACTGGAGGGCATTTTGTTGAGTGAAAGTAGTCAGTGACAAAAGGACTAATACTGTATGAGATCCCTATGATAAGAACTTAAAAACAGACTCATGCATAAAAGAAAAGACTGTTTGATGCTGCAAGGGTGAGGAGGGGAGCGAAGGCAAGAGAGGGAGGGTTTAGATTATATAATTGAGAGAAATTTGGCTGGCTGAAGTCTGTAGCAGCACACATTAGAAAGAAGATCAATATTAACTGGACTTCAATATAACATGATTACTCCTCCCATCGTAATCCAATATTACAAGGACAGAGTAGCTGGTGGGGGAGGCGGCTGGAGGTACTGCTCTCATAGGAAATTGAGGCCAAATGGCACAACAAGCAGTTTGCTAAGAGAGCCGTCTGCACCCCACATTGGTGAGTGGCTTCTGGTGTCTTAAAAGCTGCCAAGCTGCCATCTGAGGGTACAGCAAATGGTCCCAACTTAGCAGGAACAGATGATCACCAAGGACCAAAATGACATGGGGGAGGGAGAACCCAGAAGACAGAGAGACCCATGTGCATGGGTGACTACATCGACTTGTGACCAGAAGAACTGGATTGTGCCCAGCCACCACCAGTGATATCCATGATGGAGTTCACAAAGTTGAGTCTTGCTGGCAACCCAAGAATAAAAAGGAGTGAGCCCAGAGATCTCCATTAAAAAACCGTAACTGATGGTCCAGGGGGCTTGGAGTTCCCCTGAGAGCATGGTTCCTGGCCCTGATGCAGCTCCTATCCTTAAACTAATGGAGGTCAACTCTCAGACAGGAATGGATTGGACTTGGTGACACAGAGTGACCATATTGTATGCACACTTACAGTGCTATGCATCTATAGGATGTTGTCCCACTGACCTCTTACTGGAGGAAGGGAAGTGTGTGGAGAGAAGGGGGTAGGAGTTTGTTGGGGGGCTAAGATATGTATGGAGCGGAGAGGATGTGTGTGCTGTCACCAGGCAAGAAGAGCAGTGGGAGCTGCATGAAGGTGGGCATGCAAATTTATATGGGAATGTACATTCTAATTCAATCATAAAAAAAAAAAAAAAGAAGAAGAAAGTTTTTAAAAAAGAAATCTCAGTGGATAGAGACTCTCAGGCTTAGGGGACAACATATTTGAAAATATATTTACATCCATAAGAAAAGGACATGACCATGGTCCACATGAGCTCCTGAGTTATTCTGGGTCAGGGCTTTTGATCAGAGTGTCACATGTCAAAGACTCACTCCACACTGTATATCATAGTAATGATGGGAAGGAAAAAAGTTGTCTTGGAATTGACTCAGGCTTGCAGTGACTTTGTGTGTGTCAGAGTAGAACTGCACTCCATAGAGTTTTCGATAGTTAATATTTCAGAAGTAGGTTGTCAGACTTTTTCCTGGAGTACCTCTAGGTAGTTTTGAACCTTCAACCTTTCAGTTAACAGACAAGAACATTAACCATGTGTACCACCAAGGGACTATAGCATGAGAGTAGGAAAAAATGCAATTCATTGAGAATCTTCATGCCACACTCTTGGCACCTCAATTCTTTCATCTTTGAAGTAGGAACAATAACAGAAACATACCACTGAGGAGATACTGCATTTCTAAAGAGTGTTTACTAAAGATTTTATTACAAAAGGTAATAAAATCTCAAATTCTTCTTTAAGACACTGCGACAAAGCTCATACCATGAACAGAACTAGTTATCTTTCTTCAAAGCTGTGTAGCATTTCAATTACCAAAAAAGAATCAAAATCATTAAATAAGCCTTCAAGAGATCAGGGAATTAATTACAGAAAAATTGTGTGATGAAAACAGACAAAGCAATTCCACAAATAAATTACCATAATCAATGGCATCATTAAATACAGGTGCTTGCTGTGAAAATGGCCTTCTTTAAAGCAGATTTGATTCAGGACAAAATACAAATCACTGAAGTTCATCTTAAAATAGAAAAGAAACAAACTATTTAGAATTAATTTCTTCTGGTATTATTATGTACAGCATTAGTGAGACAGTCTCTATAATGCTGTGTTAAAAATTGTATTTCTTCTGCTTGGCTTTCTCCCTCCCAACCTTACATTGGAATTCTGCTTGTCTGTAAATCCATTGCACTTGTATGTGGTATGATTCAGTATGATTAAGAATGATGCTGTCACAATTTATGTGAACTCACTACTTGTAAACCCCTTTGAAAGTAACTTACGTTGATCAGCAGTCATGGCAGCAGCATCTCTGACTGTTTTCCCTTATATAATGATGTAAAGGTGACTTTTCTGATATCCTACCTAGGTCTTTTGTTTATTGACCAATACCAGTTGTGTCAAACAAGAACTTTTTTTTTCCACCCAGTAACATTTCCCTATGTAATAATAAAATCATTCTATGTACCATAAAAAAAAAAAAAAACTCACTGCCATCAAGTCATGTCCAACTCATAGCAATTATAGAGGTCAGACTAGAGCTATGCCATAGAGTTTCCAAGGAGTGCTTGGTGGATTTGAACTGCTGGCCTTTTGGTTAGCAGATGTAGCGCTTAACATGCTATGCCACCAGGGTTTAGCAGAAGAAATGTCTGTCATGCACACTATTTGTGGTGACGGTATGGAAGGTTGTCTTGCTCAGGCTTTCTGCCTGAGAGTGATACAGCAGCAATGCCTTCTGTCTGGTAACAGGCCTTCCAGCTGAGAATGATTCAGCTGATTCAGCAATAGTTACATAACTTGTTTATAACTTTGAAGCTCATGTATCTGGCTGCCAGCCACCTTTGTCTAAACCTGTATATAAGGCCACTGCACCATGAGGCAGTTGTAACTGCCAAATGCTGTACCTGCCTGCCACCATCACACCAATAAAGCTGGTACAACTACCCTTGCTGTGTCTCTGTTGTTGAGTCTGCCTAAATCAAGGATCAGCATTTCCGGCCTTAAGTACCTACATTGTGACACCATTTTTTCTAACCACTGAAATTAAAACTAACAGTCTTTCACCTGGAATATTTTTATGTGGTTGGCTTTGGCTGCAATAACCATCTTCACAGGGAACTACTTGAAGCATTTGAAAAAATTTAATGTCTCCCCCAAAAGAAGAGATTCTATCTCTGTACCTTCCTTTGCAAGGAGTTACACTGTCTAAATTCACAAATATTTCATACTCTCTGTAACTGGCAACTGTGATGAGTGTGAACTTACTATTGACTACTGACTTACTATTACTGTGAAAATCTAATCTTGAAGTTTCTAGATAATAATGACAACATTTTTCACTGAAATAGATGGCTAACTCTACGTAACTATTGAAGTTTACATATAAATGTTTTGCTTTACTGACACTACACTTGGAGGAAAATCTAGCATTTAGGCATTTGATTTCAGAAACTGCATTTTTCTTCCAGTATCATGTAACAGTTCCCTTTAAAGTAACCCAGTGAAACTTTAGGGCTTCATCAACTAAAACATGGTGATGAATCCCAAATCCACACAATTTTTCAGACTTAGAAACTTTGGATTCTTTGGACAACTATTTCACAGGCTCTGCAAATGTTTTCTGTATGGCACTCTTAGAAAACAAGGAAACATTTGAGCACACCCGCATGCACCCACCCACCCTCCTACTCCCCCACTCACACACCTCCACACACAAACATGCACACACAATGTTTATCTTCAAAGTTCAAACTATCTCAGGCTTGCTAATTCCACCTTCTAATCCCTAAATCTCAGGCTTGAGTCCCTACTCCCATGCATTATTGGAATAGTGACAATAGACATTCACTAGCCTGTCTACCCCTCTTGGTACCTTTCTTTCACCCTGAAACAGAGTAAATGCCTGGAACTATTACTGTGCCATATTGTTCCCTGGTCATAAGATCCATTCCAGGGCTTGATGACCATACTGGCTCCTTGACCAGGACAGAGGCTCCTGGAACCTACTCCTGGACTTCTCTTATAGCTTCATCCCTGGGTTACCTGGAGTTTTATTCTCCAGCGGGACTCAGCTGCTTGATGTTCCAAAATGCTTTTTCATCCCTGTCTGCCTGCACCTGTGCACAGGCATTAAGATAAGAGCATTTGTGCCAGTGTTGAACCACAATCCCCAGCTCTGTACCTCACCACTGGAAGGACTTTCTGTTAATATCTTTCTTTACTTTGTTAATTAGCAGCTTATTCTTCTTTTTACATAACTCAAGAGAGACTCACTGCCACATCCCTGCACTACTTTCTCATTTGCTTAGAAGTCCTTGCACACTTGGCAAGTTTCTCCTTGGCTCCTTTCCTGTTGTAACACCACACTCTGGTTCCCCTTCCAAAGTCCCCCTTTCCGCATCTTAGTGTGCCATTTTTGACCTATTTGTATATTTATTGTGGGTAGAAATTTAATTTTATTCGTCTTTTCACAATTTGCAGCCCAGAATGAGATGGGGAGTTCTCAGAATTTCTGAATAATTGTCTTTTCTTATCATACATCTGAAGTGATTTTCAGTTTAAAGATAGAGGTGTTTTCTTCTTTGTAATTGCCAAGAACAGTAACAAAATTATGAGAAAAAGACAACGATGATGAAGTAGGTGGCATAAAAGAACTAACCTGTACTAACTCCAATTCTTTCTACGTATATCTGTTTTTCTTAAGGTCTTAGCTGTCTGGTACTACCAAGCTCCACGCAAATTTAACTGAGACTCTAAGGAGTGGAAGTGATAAAATCCTTACAGCTGTTTTGCCTTAGGATTATCAAAACAGATGGAGGCACCAGTTGCTGATCACAGGCCTAAATATCCCCTGCCGAGAACTGCTGGTTCAACCCCCCACATTCCTACCTCCCTCAACCCCACTCCCCTTCCCAAGCAAGACTCCAGAGCTTCCAGGCCCCAGATGTGTATCTCTGGATAGATCTCTTCCAAGACACCAGATACGGGACTCCTCCCCACAACTTGCCCACATTCTTCTATCCCTCACATCCTTAGCTGTCCAATAAAAGACCCCTGCCTGACTGAAGAAGGTGGACAAACTCTGAGGACTTAGATTTCCCTGTCCCTTGTATATAGGTATACAAATTAAACCTTTTGGTCACCCATCTCTCCCCTGTTCTCAGTATAGGCTTTGTGGCAGGTCGCCCAAATCTGTGTGTTATGGTAACAATACCTATGAACAAAACTATTCCTAGACCTCACAGGAGATCCTCAAGACACAAAATGTGGTCAAGGTACCATGGTAACATCAACATTTTGGAAAGAAAATGAGCTAAAGAAGAATTTTAGAAAAGCTTCAATTTCTATGGTTATGAAAAGATAAGAATGCTTTTACTGTTGTTCTTCTTGTTATTGTAGATTTTTTATGTTCTTTTTCCCAACATGTTGAGCCAAAGGTTTGAAAAAGTAAAACATACTAAATGACCTTGAAAGCAGTCATCACTTTCAAGAGCTTCCCAGTGCCCTACAATTGGTCTGAAGCCTGGAACCATTAGCCTGGCATTCTCAGAGGTCCAGTGCCTGGCCAGTTGAAGGCACAACTACACAAAGACTGTTTCTCAGAACTTGTGTTACTTTTAATGAACATGGGCTTTACTGGCATTACATTTTATGGGTTCATCCAATTATCAACTAGAGACCTTCATGTTAAAATTGGCAATACGTGCCTTGACACTAGTAGAATGGAACAACATATAAAACCAAAATTGATAAATGAATGAGGTAAGAGAGAATGTGGTTTCAATGAAATTAAAAATCATGTTATCTCCCACTCACTCACAAGTGACATTTTTCCTGATTAATATTAGAAGGTAAAAATAAGCCATCTCCAATTTATTGTGAGATTTTATAGGTAAAATAATATGAACATCGCAAGCCAGGAACAAACATTACAAGCTAAAAGTATATAATGTTTTATTTAATAGAATAACCCCCAAAATCTTATAGATGCTTAACCAAAAATAATCTATTGCCATGGAGTCTATTCTGACACATAGTGACTGCATAGGACAGAATAGAACTGCCCCCACCAGATTTCCAAGGCTGTATTTTTTACAGAAGCAGATTGCTAATTTTTTTCCCAATTAAAATCACTGCCAGAGAGGACAGAATTTGTGTATCTGTCAGTTACCTGCAAATTATAAAAATGTTGAAAACAGCTCAGAGACAATGAACAGGGCTAGAATTTGATAACACTGAATAAAGAGTAGCAGAGACTTTTCCATTAGAAGTGGATTTTTTTTTTACATAATTATTTTAAGATTACACAGCAGGTACTTAGAGGAAATAGGCTACCATACTTAGCTAAAATTATTCATCACCATGATTAAAAAAGCTTTGAATTATACTTCAAGTGATACTAAAATATTCTCATAAGACTCTTTTGCTTGTTTTCTTAAGATAATATTGTTTTAAAGCAAAATTAAGAAAGTATATCTTACATATTTTTTAAAAAAACATTTTATTGTACTTTAAGTGAAAGTTTATAATCTAAATCAATTGGCCATATAACTACCCACCACCACCACATGCAGCTCCAACTGCTCTTTACACCAACAACAGCACAGTCCTATTTTCCAACCTATAATTCCTATCTATATTCATTCAGCCAACTGCTGTTCCCTTTTGCTCTCATGTCTTGCCTATGGACAAGAGCTGTTCAGATGGCCTCACATATATACTTAAGCCAAAAAACACATTCCTTGCCAGCACTACTCTATGTATTGTAGACCAGTCCAGTCTTTGTCTGGAGTACTGGTTTCTCACAAGGATTCCTGGGCCCATGGCCGCAAGGGACACTCCGCTCTGAAGGACCATCAAGTCTGGTCTTTTGGTAGAGTTCTAGTTCAACACACTCATTTTTCTCCCACTACATCATGCTCTTTACTTTGTGTTCCATGTCAGGGCAGTTATTGGTGTTGGCTAGGTACCATACAGTTCTTCTGATCTCATGCTGATGTCTCTGGATCATACCAAAAAAAACCAAACCAATTGCCACTGAGTTGATTTTGACTTATAGTGACCCTAGTGTACATTGTAGAACTGCCGTATAGTTTCATAAGGCACTTTCTGTCTCCTGGGATCGTATTTTCCTCATGTCTTTGATGTGCTTGACTCTCCTCTGCTCCAGGTGGATTGAGACACATTGATGCCACTTATATTGAACTTGCTAGCTTTTAAGACCACAGGGCCACTCACCAAAATGATATGCAGAATATGTTAAATGAAACTAAGATATACCAATTAGGCTAGATGTACCCCAAAAACATGGTCCCCAGACCCCTATCCCTACTACTCTATCCTTCAAAATGTTGAGGTGTGCTTAGAAACATTCAGATGTTGGTATAGTCCAGTGTGCTACCCTCCATTCTCCTGTGAGCTATCCCTCCCTTTACCCAACCCATTTCCTAACTACTATCTAATCTACGTATGAATAGCACTGTCCTTCTCTTCCCACCCTTGTAACCATCAAAGATTATTTTCTAATGTGTTTAAACCTTTTCTTGCATCCTTATAGTAGTGGTCTCATACAATATTGTCCTTTTGCAACTGACTAATCATCTTCCAGATGATTCCATGTTACATTTCCTAAACTCATAGCTGTTCTTTATCATTGCATAGCATTCCATTGTATGAAAATACCAAAGTTTGTTTATCCATTCATCTGCTGATAGACACCTAGACTGATTCCGTATCTTTGCGATTGTGGATAGTACTGCAATAAACACTGATGTGCTTGTATCTCTCTGTGTGGCAGTCCTTATTTATCAAGGATATAGTCCAAGTAGTGGTTGCTGGATCATATGGTATTTTATTTCCAGCTTTTTAAGAAAGCACCGAATTGAGTTCCCAAGTGGTTGTAGCATTCCGAAGTGGTTGTAACATCTGAACCAGTAGTATGGAAGAGTATCAGTCTCTCCACAACCTCTCCAATGTTTATTATTTTGTGTTTTTCTGGATTAATGCCAGCTTTATTGGCATGAGATATATCTCATTGTAGTTTTAATTTGGATTTCTTAAGTGGTTAATGATAGTGAGCACTTCCTGATGTATCTGTTAGCATCCTGCATGTCTTCTTTGGTGAAGTGACTGTTCAAATCTTTTGCCTATTGTTTAAGTGAGTTATTGTTTTTTTTTTTTTTTTGCCAGTTTTGCAGTATGTTGTAGACTATGGAAACTAAATGCCGATTGGACTCAGGGTAGCCAAAAGTTCATTTTCAGGCTGTAAGTATTCTTTTTACTCTTTTGTTGAAGTCTTTGGATAAACATAAATGTTTGATTTTCAGGAGTTTCCAGGTATTTTTTTTTTCTCTTTTGATGCTTGTACATTGTTAGTAATATTCTGTAGTCTGTCTATGTCATGTATTAGAGTTCCTAGCATTGTGGCTATTTTTGTTTTTTCCTTTATCTTTGTTGCTTTGGATTTAATATTTAGATCTTTGACACAAGTTGAGTTAGTTTTTATGCACAATGGGACTTTTCCCCAATTTACAAACTTTGGACTTTTGTTAGTATCAGCAGCTCATAAATATATGATGTTACATCTGGATTCTCAATTCTCTTCTGATTATCTGTGTATCTGTTTTTGTACCAGTACCAGGTTGTTCCAATTACCATGGCAGTGTAATAGGTTCTAGAGTCAGGTACAATAAGGACTCCAACCTTGTTCTTCTTCTTCAGTAATGCTTTACTATCTGAGGTTTCTTCCCTTTCCATTTGAAGTTAGTGATTTATTTGTCCATCTCCTTAAACTAGAATTTGTATTGGGATTCTATTATATCTATAGATCACCGTCAGTAGAATAGACATTTTCAAGATGTTAAATCTTTCTATCCATGAGTAAGGCAATTTTCTCCAATTATGTAGATCCTTTTTGGTTTCTTGCAGTAGAGTCCTGTAATTTTCTTTGTACAGGTCTTTTACATATCCTGTTTTATTTCTATGTATTTTATTTCTTGGGAGCTATTGTAAATGTTATTAATTTGGTGATGCGTTCTTTGATCATCTCTTTGTTCGTATAAAGGAATCCAACTGATTTATGTATGTTTATCTTGTATTCTGATACTTTGATGAACTCTTCTATTAGTTCTAGTGGTTTTCTTGTGGATTCATTAAGGTTTTCTGTGTATAAGATCAAATCATATACAAACGGATATACTTTTCATTCTTCCCTACTCATCTGGATGCCTTTATTTCTTTACATTGCCTGATTGCTCTGGCTAGAATTTCCATGAAAATATTGAATTAAAGTAGTGACTATGGGCATCCTTGTCTGGTTCCTGGTCTCAAGGGTAATGCTTTCAGACTGTGTCCATTTAGAATGATGTTGGATGCTGGATTGGCGTAAGTGTCCCTTATTGTGTTGAGAAATTTCTCTTCTATTCCTATTTTGCTAAAGTTTTTAACATGAATGTGTGTTAGACTTTGTCAAAGCCCTTTTCTGCATCAGTTGATAAAAATCAAGTGATTCTTGTCACTTGTTTTATTTATGTCCTTCACTGAGAGTGGTATGTTGAAGTCTCCACTTGCTATTGTGGAGCTTTATATTTCTGTTTTCAATGCAGTCAGTGTTTCTTTTATGTATTTTGGAGCTCTGCTTTGGGGCATAGATATTTAATATGGTTATGTCCTCCTGAAACTTTATTCATTATATGGTATTCTATCGTATCTATTGTGGTGGTTTTCACTTTATAGTTATATTATCAGAGATTAATATTATCACTGCTGTTCTTTTTTGAGTGTTGTTAACTTGATATAATTTTTCTATCCTTTGAGTTTTAAATTGTGTCTTTGAGTCTAATATGTATCTCCTGTAGGTGTATAAATGAGTCATGTTTTCTTATCCGATCTGCTGCTCTCCGTCTCTTTACTGGTACATTTAGTCCATTTATGTTCAATGCGATTACTGAAAAATATGATCTTCATGCTGTCATTTTGATTTCTTTTTTTGTATGTTGTAGAAAATTCCTTTGTTCCTTTAATTTTCTCTACTGAGTCTTTTTTCTTTATGTGTTTTTGTCTTTTTTTGATGTTGGTGATTTTGTATTTGCTAAGGTTTCTTTTTCTTTCTTTTTATTTTGCCTTCTTGCCCATATGGTTTCTGCTGAGTAGGCTTGCTTAGTCTTATAGATCCTCCTTTGTAAGTTATTTTCATTTATCCACAGCCAATTTTTTAAAGTGTCTCCTTATTGTAGTTTTGGCAAGTTTGATTGTAACATGCCTTCACATCTGTTGGTATCTACTTTGTGTGGAGTTCAATGAGCATCTTGGATCCATATCCTCTCACTTTTCATGATATCTGGGAAGTTTTTTGTCAGTGAATCTTTAACAATTCTCTCTGTATTTTCTGTTATACTCCTAACCCCATTTTGGTATTCCAATCACTTGTAGATTATTCCTCTTCATAGGATCCCGTAATTCTCAGTGTTTCTGGGATTTTTTAAATCCTTTTGCCTGATTTTTCCTCAAATGTGTTAATGTTGTACTTTATCTTCATTCCCATTGATTCATCCTTCTATGTCTTCAGTTATGCTCCTTTGACTTTCTACTGAGTTGTCTAATTGTGTAATTCTATTATTGATTTTGTTAATTTCTAATTCTTGTCATTCAGGTGTTGAGGTAGTCAGTCACCAAGTGTCTGGTACAGTTTCTTGCTTACTGTGCTAGATGGGCAGGGGTAATTGGTACAAACATAGGTGTCTGGCTACAGCAGCTGAGAAAGACACGAAGCTAACAGCAATCTCTGAGTATCTCTAAGGACGACATATTCCCTTATGTCTGAATCTAGGTGAAAGAAAAGTTTCTTCCTGATTTTCTGGCTTAAAGGAATCAGTGGAATTTCTTTTACTCCCTTCCCTAAGTTTGTTGAATTTTTCCCCTTCTGAGTCTCAGAGAATGTCTCAAGGTAGGCTTAAGGTATCCTACTTTCAACTTAATGGTATCAGACTACAGAGTTGTGTGCAGTGCAGAGAAAGGAGGGGTAAAATGGCTCAGGGTAGGCTCCAGGAGTCGACTTCTGGATCAGTTGATGGTATCAGACTCTAGTGCCAGGTGCAATGTAGAGAAGGGAGAAGGGAGTACTGGGACAAGGGAGACAGGTCTATCTCAAAGGGAAGATTTAGATCCATGCATGGTAGGTTATACACAGAGATTTGGTTTTCAATGATCTGGTACATTTCTCACTGGTTCTGGAAGTGTGAGTGGATTCTCTAGACAATTACTCCTGATGAGGAGGATACACACCAATCTCCATGCTTGGCTCACTACACAGTAGCTGCAGCAACTTCCTGGCAGGTCAGGTTTGTGGAATTCTATGGACTTCTGGTGCTACTCTCCCTTCTCCTTTGCTCAGTCCAAACTCTCAAATTTTCCTTTGCTATTCATGGCTTCTAGGATGCTATACGTACAGATTCATTTGTTCTTCTGGGTCTTTGTTGCACAGGGTTAGGGAAACTATCTATCTACCATTTGGACCCTGCCTACTCACATTACACATTTAATTAAATTCTTTACATAGTTGAAATCAATAATATAAATAAATTTGTATTTGTTTCATGTTTAATCCAAAAACCATTGTCATATAGTCACCTGGAACTCCTGGTAACTCTGTAGGGAAGAATAGATGTATCCCATAAAGTTTCCAAGAAGCTGCTGGTTGATTCAAGCTGCCAATTGTTTGGTTAGCTATCAAGTTTTTAACCACTGTGCCACCCACACTCTATTTTTTTGTTTAAGAAGTATTTATTCAATGTTAATGTTTTAAAAAGATGAATTTCTATTTCCTATTAATTTCTTTATTTAGATTATGGATTATTATTATTATTTAATATGCAAGGCCAATTTATTGAAGGGTTTACATTATAAAAAGTCAGTTTATTACATTTGGGGTGAGGGGTGGTGTCATGGATCAAATTGTGTCCCCCCCCAGAATGTGTATAGCCATGTGGCTAGGCCATAATTTGCTGTGTTCTATGACTGTCCTTCATTTCATGATTTTTCTGTGCTGTATGTTAAAGGATTAAGTGGGACTGTAAATCTATTTGGAAGATCACCTCTCTGCTCCACTGCAAAGGACGTTTCCCTGGAGGATGGCTTTCACCACCCTCAATCCTTTCATCCTACAAGTGATAAAAGCAAGTGGAGAATTGGGAACTTCCCGCCATCAAGGAAGCAGCACCAGGAGAAGAGTGTGTCCTTCAGACCTGAGGTTCTTATGCCAAGATGCTCCCTGGACAAAGACTGATGCAGTACTGGACTTCCCTCCAGAGCTGAAAAGGGGGAAAGACTTCCCCTGGAGCAGACATCCTGAATTTGGTCTTGTAGCATACTGGACAGTGTAAGAATAAACTTTCCTTTGTTAAAGCCATCTACTTTTAGTATTTCTGTTAGAGCAGCACTAGCTGACTAAAACAGATGGGGTACTCTACTTGAAGTCGAGAAATATGCTCTTGTTCTCATCTATGTTATTAACTAGGTAGATGAAGCAAAACACACCAATGTCAATATGTATTAGTTTGTTAATATGTAGAGGGATTAAATAGATATATAATGTCTCTCTCAGTTTAATTACTACAAAATTGTTTCAAATTAGCATCATCATTCTGAACATTTATTTTTAAAGGATAATTTAAAAACTGGTAAAACCTTTATTCTCATATGGAAGTGAAAGAAACCATATGTTCAAGATGTTATTTAACACATTATTAATGAGAGAAGTAAGTAAGTAAGTAAGATGTGACAACTTTTCAAAGGAGAAACAAAAAACAGACAAATTAATGCATCGGAAATGGTGAAATGAATTTACAAATGTGTACAAAGCTGGCTTTTCCAAGGGTGGATGTGAGAGGTGACAACCAATGTTTCTTCTCAAAAATAACTTATTTGTGTATTTACAAATAAGACTCATTTCTGTTGCTCTCAGTTCTCTGTAATTACAGTTAGAAAACATCTTAAAGACAGTGAAAGTCTCAGAGCTTCCATAGCATCAGAATCCTCATCATAACTCCTGATGAGCTCTAAACAATGCCTGGGTTTCCACTGAAGTGTCATTTTCCCTGTGGGGTCACATAAACAAATTTTAAAGTTAGCGCATGCTTCCTATTGACTAAAACAAGAATTTTTTTAATGTGCTTTTAAATATGAAAGTTGTTCAAAAAGATAATCAAAGCTCACAAAAATTGAAACGTAACTTGAAACATAGCTTATATTTGAGTAATCATCCTCTATGCAAGCTAGTTACAATTGATTAAAAAAAACTTTAGAATTAGCTTAAGCAATAACAATATTTTTCATAATTTAGGAAACAATTTGAAAATTGTTGAGCTGAGTCTCTTATACATAAAGAATGAAAAGTGTTTCCAAATACTGAAGATTTCACAGAAGCTTTCATTTTTTTCCTTAGTGAATACACATTCCCATAATGTCCAAGTACTTAACGGTTATCGAGTTAACATTAAAAAGTAGTTGCTAAGAAATTTTCCCTCTAGTTATCTCCAGCCATGACACTTCTTGAAATTTGAAGTGAGGAAGCCCAGAATCTTTTTCATGAAATGATAAAACAATGCTTTTGTTACTGACTACCTTTACCTAGTAGAGAAAGATTTTAGAATGCTGCAGATCAGCTTTTGGTGAAAAATAAGTCAATAATTTTTTTAGTTTGGGTCAGGCACTTTTACAATTAATTTTTAGTTTTGTGGGCAAGAAGAAAAATCTCGAAGTCAAATTACAATATCTTTTACTCATTTTTTCTTTCACTGATGTAGTTAGCTTGTTAATATCAAAAGCTTCAAATTGTTTATTATCTGGATTTTCCTTATTCTTACATCATCAATAGTAAATATCAGTCACATGAGTAAAGTGTGCTCACAAATTTGTGTTAGATGTGACTAGGTTGAAATCCTGGCTTCTAGTTTTAATACCTGTGCAACTCTGGCAAGTTACATAAGTGTAGACTATCCGAATGATAAAATTTCTTTTAAATGGTATGATTTCACTGTGTTGACAATGAAGAAAAATCAGGAGGAGGATAGAGTAAGAGGATGAATGCAGAAGAAGAAAAGGAAGGAAATAGGATGATTCCATGAAGATACAGGATGTTTTGAAGGAAAGAACATTAAATAAAACTAGGTCATATTAAAAATTGAGACTCTTAAACTAATCAAAACTCACTTGAATAAGACTTGGATACACTTTTGTTTCAGGAAAAGTCAATAAGAAGAATAAGGAAAAATGAAGAAACACTGAGATGTATGTGGGATAAAAATCAAAAGCAAGATTTCCAACTGATGGGTGATGGTGGGGGACAGAAAACAAAGAGGGGGTCATTGAAAGCCTGCTGACAGAAAAGTCCCCTAATATCATGAAAGATGAAAAGCTTACTGTGCAAGAAGCATGAAAAATCCTATGTGATAGACTCCCAAAAGAAAATTTCAATATTATTATAATCACACTCACTAAAACCAAACACAAAGTAAGCATCCACACAGTAGCTTAAGAAAAATGAAAAGTTACATAAAAAGGGGAAATAACAAGCCTAAACTCTTGGCAGATATCACTCAGAAAAGATGGTGATGGGATGACATATATGTAACAGGCAAAGTAAAATAAGTGGCTTCATCTTGAGTATAACCTGCACCATTTTGTTTCTTAGTTTTGTCTTCAAGAACATGTTCACAAACATAAGCCATTGTTTCTCTTAGTTTCTCTCAAGCTGAGAGATTAATCTGTGGATTAATCTGAGGATTAATCTGTGCTTGATTCAGGACTGTAGGAAAATTAGTGATAATAGTCTAAAAACTATAAAAGAAAAACAAAGAAAATTATCTTGTAACTAGGACTTTATATGATAGCCAGACCACCTCTGGGCCCAAAATACCAATTATAAAATCAATACATTTGGGACTTGGCCCCTGTAACCACTTAGAGAAGAATTAACATTCTAAAAATTCCTAGCACTCATAAAACTTTACCCCCTTATCTATATAAAACCTCCAACTAGTCTCCATTTGGGGAGACAGACTTGGAAGACTCCATCCCTTCAGTTTCCTCATATGCCAGTATACAATAAACCCTTCTTGCTTCTCATCTCACCCCTGTATTAAAGATCAGGTGTTTGTGGCAGATGGTACAAACTCCACTTATGTTTGCAGCTATATGTATAGAACCTTGAAAGAAAAATATTGCTAACCAAGAATAAGATATCCTGCAAAACTCTTGTTCATATATAATGGTGAAATTAGGATATTTCCAGATGAATGAAATTAAGGGAACATGTAATAAGCTAACCTGACTTACACTAATTATTAAGGAGATTTCTTCAGTTTGAGAACACACAACATGAGACCATAGCATGAATCTAGGATGCAAGACCACACCAGCCAGATACTAACAAACAACATAAACTCTCATGGACTAACAAAAACCAGATAAATTATATTAGACTGCCAGAGAGTTTAATCTTAAGGTTGACAATGTCAGAATAATAAAGAGGGATTAAAGGTGTAGGTATAGAATTTTCTGATGTGGGGGAAGACAAGGCGATACAAAGTAATAATAGAATGCTTCAAATATAGAAAGATATGGTTGAATTTCAACGTATTAACAAAGAAAGCTAACAAATCTACTCATCAAAATAAAGAAGAAAAATATAGCATCTCAGTAAAAACAAAATCTACAAAAACAAAAGAAATCCAGAAATGAAAAGAATGCCACACAAGAAAGTAAGAGGAACAAAGAAAACATCAATATTGCAAAAAAAGAAAACACAAAAACATAACAAAATGACACCAATAAACTCACCCCTATCAATAATTACACTGAATATATGGTCTAAATGAACCCATAAAGACAAAGAGTGACAGAATGGCTAAAAAATACTATCTATCAATATGCTTTCTACAAGACACACACCTTAGAAACAAGACAAAAATTTACTAAAAGTCAGAAAGTGAAAAAAACTAAATCAAGCAAATATCTACTGATAAAAAGCAATGACAGCACTAATCTCAGGTGAAATAGACTTTAAAACAGAATCATCTATAAAAAACAAGGAACAGCACTATATAATGATTAAAAGGGTGATCCATCATGAAGACATAACCAGAATAAACATCTAAAAACTCAATGGCAGGGTTTCAAAGTACATAAAACAAACTCTAACAGCACTGAGAAAAGACACTGAAAGCTCCACAGTAATAGTAGTAGACTTCATCATACCATTCTTGGTAAAGGACACAGCATCTAGGAGGAACCTCAGCAAAGATATGGAAGACATAAGGGCGTAGGCAGCCTATTTGACTTCATAGATACATATACAGAACAGCTAACAAGTTCACATTCTCTTCTAACACACATGGAATGTTTATCAGAATAAACAACATCTTAGTCCACAGAGGAACTCTCCACAAAATCTAAAACTTTGAGATAATACATTAGAAATTAAAAAATTAACTAAATTAACAAATTAACTAGAAATTAACAAAAAGAAGAGCAAGGGAAAAAATTACATGGAAACTGAATAACACCCTCCTGAAATAAACACTGGATAATAATGCAACACAACAAAGGCAGTCCTTGAGGTAAATTTATAGCAATAGGTACACACATCAAAAAAGAAGGAATAAAATCAAAACATAAACTACACAGCTTGAACAAAGAGAAAACAGAAAAAGAAGTTCACAGACACCAGAAGAATGGAAATAATGAAGATCAGAACAGAACTAAATTAAATCAAATAAGAAAACAATAGAAAGTATCAACAAAACTGAAATTTGGTTCTTTGAAAGCATCAACTCAATTGATAACCCACTGACAAAACTGACAAAAGAAAAACAGGAATGGAAACAAATAACATAATAAGAGACAAAATGAGTGACAGTACAACAGACCCGACTTAAATAAGACTGCCTGGAGGAATAACTGCCAAGCAGCCTGGAAGCATTTCTTCCAGCCTTTACTGGCAGACATCATAGGGTTTACTGATGGAGCCACAGTGATTCCATGAGAAGGGTGATATCTTTACTATATAGGAGGAGGAGCCTGCCACCCCACAGAGTCCACTGGGGCCCGTCACTAGAGTACACAGAGACAGCTGATGATTGACTCCTTTCCTATAATTACACCTCACCTCCTGCTGAGGTAACGCCAGAGAAACTAAACAGCCTCTACATGGCCCAAAGGCAACAAACCATCTCTTAAAGTTTCAAGAAACAGCCCACCATGGCTCTGGAAAACTCTCAAAATAAAGAATTAAACATTGTACTAAATAAAGAAGACTTTCTGAAACTATTGGAGGTCGAGTGTGAAAGGATTCTGTATAGAAGCCTTCTAGAGATTAAACAAAATGCAACAGAGCAAAATGAAAAATTAAGCAAGCTATTTGGACTCATGGGACATCTATGATCTGAAATCCAGCAGATCAATGACAAAACTACAGAATTAGACAATTCGACTCAAAGCCAAATGATCCGAATTGAGGAGATGAAAGCCAGAGTGAGTGAGCTTGAGGACAGAGCAACTGACACCAGCATTTATGAGGAGAAATCACAGAAAAGATAAGAAAAATGAAGACGCACTACAAAACATCTGGGATTCTATTAAGAGGAATAATTTATGATTAATTGGAGTTGCTGAACAGGGAGGGATAGCTGAAAACACAGAGTATTGTTGTTGAGTTGCTGACAGAAAACTTCCCTGAAATTATGAAAGAACAGAACAGATACCCAAGACGTGTATCTAATGTCCAAAAACTAGACCCCCAAAGAAAGACACCAAGACAGATTACAATCAAGTTTAATAAAATGAAACATGAACAGATTCCCTTAAAGGTACAGACGCTCAAAGCAAAGCTAACAGTCAGAGGGAAACCCTGACTTCTTGGCAGAAATTATGTCAGCAAGGAGACAGTGGGACAACACATTCAAAGTCTTGAAGGAGTAAAACATCCAACTAAGAATTACATATCCTGAAAAACTTTCTCAAATATGAAGTTGAAATTAAGACACTCACAAATAAGCAGAAGCTTAGAGACTTTGAAAAAACCAATCCAAAACTACAAGAAATACTGAAAGACACTTTTTGCTTAGAAAAACAAAACCATTAAGTGTATATTCAAGGAAGCAATGCATGACACGGGATCTAGAAACCTACACACGTAGCCAGTTAGGGTAATCATAAAACTCAATGAAAACTACAATATTAAAACAAGGTAACCACAAATCACATCATGAAAACTATGACATTATCACAATAAGAAGAGAGATATACTACAGTAGTTGTAGTCTTTTCAAATAGAGAGGAAGTTAAAGAGATATTTGAAAGTTAAAACTGGATTTAAACTTAGAGCATTAAGGGGATCATGCGAGTATCTGCAAAGCACAATAAGAAGGCAACATATCAAAACAAGAAACATAATTCAGGAGGCTCAACAGCCACAAAACATACACTGAAAAATATAAAAATTCAACCCATAAAGAAGACTGAATCAGAACAGAATAAAAGAACAACATAGAAAACAACAACACAAAATAAATACATCAAAACGACAGCACTAGGGGGCGGAGTCAAGATGGCAGACTAAGCACACATCTCCTTATATCCCTCTGGAAATCAAGACCTAAATTGACAATCAAACAGAGCCTTCTGATCACCTAATCAGCCTCAGGACTCGGCACAGAGCTGTTAATTGGGACTTCATACCACTCACTGAAAAACCTTCTCACTTTCGCTGACTCCCGCTCCTGGCTAGCCCCGGCTCTCATGGACGGAAGGTAAACGCACCAGTTTGACCTCAATCAACAGAAGAGAATGTAGATAAGTGGGAACTATTAAGAATCAAACACTTCTACTCATCTAAAGACTTTATTAATAGAATTAAAAGAACACCCACAGAATGGGAAAAAACATTTGGCAACTCTATGTCAGACCAATGCCTGATCTCCATAATCTATAAGATACTACAAAATATCAATAAGAAGAAGATAAACCATCCAATTAAGTGGTGGGCAAAGCAGATGGACAGACACTTCACTAAAGAGTAGATTCAAACACATGCGGACATGTTCACGATCTTTAGTTACTAAAGAAATTCAAATCAAGACAACAATGAGATACCATCTCACCCCAACAAGATTGGCCATGATCCAGAAAACACAAAACAACAAATGCTGGAGAGGCTGTGGAGAAAGTGGAACCCTCCTACACTGTTGGTGGGTTTGCAAAATGGTCTAGCCTCTTTGGAAGGCAATCTGGCGCTTCCTTAAAAAAATGGATATCGATATACCATTTGACCCAGTAATTCCACTACTTGGAATATATCCTGTAGATTCAAGGGCTTTCACACCAATGGACACATGCACCAGAATGTTTATCGCAGCACAGTCCACAATAGCAAAAAGATGGAATCAACCCAGATGCCCAACAATAGAAGAATGGACAGGTAAACTGTGGTACATATACTCAATGGAGCACTACGCAATGATAAAGAATAACGATGATTCCAGGAAACATCTCCTAACCTGGTTTCAACTGGAAGACATTATGTTGAATGAAAGTAGTCAGCGGCAAAGGGACAAATACTGTATGAGACCTCTACAATAAGACCTCAAAAACAGACTTGTGTATAGAAGACTCTGATAGCTGCAAGGGAGGGGAGGGAGGGAGGGTTAGTGGGGGAGGGTTTAGTTTAGATAGTTACTAGAAATCTAGTTGGGAGAAAGTGGTGATAGCACACATTAGAAACAAGAACAACATTAAGTGGACTTCAGCATAAGTTGAGTACTCCTTCCATCTTGACTCAATACTGCAAGGATAGAGTAGCTGGGGCAGGGTGCTGGGGACCATGCTCTTAGGCGAATTCCAGGCCAATTGGCACAACTAGCATTTTTCTAAGAGAGCTCTCTGCACCCCACTTTGGTGAGTGGCGTCTGGGGTCTTAAAAGCTGCCAAGCTGCCATCCGAGGACACAGCAAATGGTCCCAACTCAGCATGAACGGATGCTCACCGAGGACCAAAATGACATGCGGTAAAGACAACTGAGAAGACAGAGAGACCCACAAGAGTGGGTGCCTACATTGGCTTGGGACCAGAAGAACCGATGGTGCCCGGCCACCACCAGTGATAGCCATGATGGAGCTCACAGAGAGGAGTCTCACTGGCAATACAAGAATAAAAAGGGGTGCATCATGAGATCTCCACTAAAAGACCTCAATTGATGGTCCAGTGGTTTTGGGGTTCCTCTGAAAGCATGGCCCATGGCCCTGATGCTGCCCTTTCCCATAAATTATAACAAAGGTCCACTCTTTGGACAGGAATGGATTGGACTTGGGAATGCAGTGTGACCATGTATTGGAAGCACTTTGTGGTTCTATACATCTATAAGATATCATCTTGCTGACCTCTGGCTGGAGGAAGGGGAGTGGACGGAGAGGAGGGGAAAGGAGGCTGTTGGGAGGATGAGGCGTGTATGGAGCAGAGAGGAATAGTGTGCAGTCACCGGACAGGGAGAGCAGTGGAAGCTGCATATAGGTGGGCATGTAAATTTATACGTGAACGTACATTTCCACTCAGTTATGTTAAGTAAAAGTTTTAAAAAAAGAAAGAAAAAAAACGACAGCACTAAACACATACCTGTCAATAATTACACTGAACGTAAATCAGCTGAACTCTCTAGTAAAGAGACAAGTGATATCATGGATCAAAAGACACGAAGCCTCCATATGTTGCTTATAAAAAACACACTTTAGACTTAAATATATGAACAAACTGAATGTTAGAGAAAGAATAATATATCCCATGCTAACAATATGAAAGAACAGCAGATGTGGCAATACTAATCTCAAATAAAATAAATTTTAATGTAAAATGCACCATCGTGGACAAGAATGGTCACTGTTTATTGCTGAAAATTTCAATACATAAACAAGACTTAACAATATTAAATATTTATGCAGCCAATAACCTCCCCCCTAAAAAGCACACTGCTGTTGAGTTTAATCCGATTCATACCAGAGCACCTAAATACATCAAAAAAAAAAAAAAACCACTGACTACGTTGAAAAATGAGATAGATCACTCCACAGTAATAGTTGGAGACTTCAACACTCCACTTTCAGTAAAGGACTGATTATCCAGGAAAAAAGCTCGGTAAAGACACAGAAGATCTTATCACCACAATTATCCAACTAAACCTCATCGACATATACAGAACTTTTCAATCCATTAAGAGATAAGTATATTTTCTTCTCTAATGCACATGAAAATTTTTTGAGGATAGACTATTTTTTGGGACACAAAGCAAATCTCAGAAAAAACCAAACCAGTAAATTATTGCAAAGCATATCCTCGGACCATAAATCCATGAAGTCAAAATGTATAGCAGAAAAAACATAGACAGAAATTGGAACTCATAGAAACTGAACAACACTTTGCTCAAAAAGCCATGTGTTATAGAAGAAATCAAGGATGAAATAAAGAAATTTATGGATTCAAATGAGAATGAAAACAAATTCTACCAGAATTTATGGAATACAGCCAAAGTAGCGCTCAGAGGACAATTTATCTCTGTACATGCACACATCCAGGAGGAAGAAACTACTCGAGAATTAATCTTATAGCTTGGACAAGTACAAAGAGAGCAACAGAGGAACCCCTCATTCACCAGAAAAAAAGAGATAATAAAGATTAGAGAAGAACTAAATGGATTATAGAATAAAAGAACAACTGAAAACATCAACAAAATCAAAAGCTGGTTTTTTGAAAAGATCTACAAAATTGACAAACCATTGGCTTAACTTACAAAAGAAAAATTGGAGAGGAAACAAATAACCTAAACAGGAAATGAGATGGGAAATCTCACAATAGACCCAACGGAAATCAAAAGTACCATAACAATACAACAAAAGACAGTACTCTAACAGATTTGAAAACGAGGAAATGGACAAATTTCTAGATTCATATCACCTACCAAAATTATCACAAGGGGAGGTAGAACAACTTAATAAACCCATCACAAAGGAAGGATTGAAAAAGCCATCAAAAACTACCAACCAAAAGAAGTCTTGGCCCAGATGTGTTCACTGGAGAATTCTATCAAATTTTTAAAGAGGAGTTAATTCCAATACTGGTGAAACTATTTCACAACATAGAAAGGGATGGAATACTCCCAAATTCGTTCTATGAAGCCAGCATAACCCTGATACCAAAGCCATGGAAAGATCCTACAAAAAAGGAAAACTACAGAACCAATATCACTCACGAACCTAGATACAAAAATCTTCAACAAAATCCTTGCCAATCGAATTCAACAACACATCCAAAAATTAATTCATCTTGATCAAATTGGATTCATAGTAGGGATGTAAGGCTGGTTCAACATCAGAAAAACAGTTAATGTGATCAACCTCGTAAATAGCACAAAAGATAGGAATCACCTGATTTTGTCAACTGATGCATAAAAGGCATTCAACAAAGTTCAACACCTATTTGTACTAAAAATTCTCAGCAAAACAGGAATACAATGAAAATTCCTCTATGCAATATGTGCTATCTATGCAAAGCCAACCACCTACATCATCCTAAATGGAAAGAGACTGAAAGGATTCCCTTGGAGAATGGGCATTAGACCAGGATGCCCACTCTCACCACATTATTCAACATTCTACTAGAAGCTCTGGCCAGAGCAATTAGACAAGACAAAGAAATAAAGGGCATCTGCACTGGCAAAGAAGAAGTAAAAATCTCCCTGTTTGCAGATAATATGATTGTATATGCAAGTATCATAAAGAAGCCATAAGTAAACTACTCAAAGAAGAGTAAAAATCTCCCTATTTGCAGATGATATTATTGTATATGCTGAGAATCCTAAAGAAGCCATAAGTAAACTACTCAAACTAGTAGTTCAGTAAACTATCAGGATATAAGGTAAACATAAGTAAAGTAGTAAGATTCTTTATACCAACAAAGACATCACCAAGTCAATGCCATTTACTACAGCCCCCAAGAAGATAAAACAGCTGGGAATTAAATGTAAATAGAGAATAGAGACCTACATAGAGAATTATAGGATCTTACTGAAAGACACCGAGAGATTTACATAAATTGATAAAATTACCCTGCTCATGGATAAGAAGACTTAACACTCTGAAAATGTCTAGTTTACCCAAAGCAATCTACATATACAATGCAGTCTCAATACAAATTCAGATGACATTTTTAAATGAGATGGAGAAACAAATCCCCAATTTTGTTTGGAAAGCAAAGAAACCCCAGGATAAGTAAAACAGTACTGAAGAACAGGAAAACAGTGGGAAACCTCACACTACCCGACCTTGGAACCTATTACATTGCCACAGTAATACAAACAGCCTGGTACTGGTACAAAAAGAGACATATAGACAAACAGAACAGAGTGGAGACCCCAGAGATGCCATCATTCTCTTGCAAACAGTTGATGTTCCATAAAGGTGCTAAAATTATAAACTGGATTAAAAAGAGTCTCTTTAGGAAATGTTACTGGGAAAATTTGATATCTATCTGCAAAAATTTGAAACAAGACCTGTGTCTCACATCTTACATGAAAACTAACTCAAATTGAATGAAGACCTAAATATCAAATCTAAAATCATAAAGATCATGCAAGAGAAAATACGGTCAACAATGGAAGCTTTAATACATAGCTTAGACAGACTTCAAAATCTAACAAACAAAACCCAATCAGCAGAAGAGAAGATAGATAAATGGGAAATACTGAGAACCAAATACTTTTGCTCATCCAGAGACTCCATCTGAAGAATTAAAAGACCACCTACAGAATGGGAAAAAATATTTGGTGACTACATGTTGGACCAACATCTGATCTCCATAAGTTACAAGATACTGCAAAATATCAGCAAGAAAAAGGAAGATAACCCAGTTAAGCTATGGTGAAAGGAGGTGGACAGACACTTCATCAAAGAAGAGGACATCCAGACCGCTGAAAGACACATGAGAAAATGTTCACAATCATTAGCTATTAGAGGAATCCATATCAAAACTACAGTGAGACATCATCTCAGCACAAGTTGGCCATGATCCAAAAAACACAAAACAACAAATGCTGGAGAGGCTGTGGAGAGACTGGAACTCTCCTACACTGCTGGTGGGATTGTAAAATGGCACAAACTCTTTGGAATGCAATCTGGAGTTTCCTTAAAAAGCTGGAAATAGATATACCATTTGATCCAGTAATCCCACTGCTTGGAATATATTCCAGGGAACCAAGGGCAGTCAAGTGAACAGATACATGCATATGAATGTTTATTGTAGCACAGCCCACAATAGCTAAAAGATGGAATCAACTTAGAAGCCCAACAGCATATGAATGGATAAACAAATTAGGGTACATGTACTCAGTGGAACAATGATAAAGAACAATGATGATTTTAAGAAGCATCTCATAACCTGATTTCAATTGGAAGACATTATGCTGAGTGAAATCAGTCAGTGGCACAAAGGCAAATATTGTATAAGACCCCTACTAACAAGGATTTAAAAACAGACTCACGTACAAAAGAAAAGACTCTTTGACGGATGCAAGGGAGGAAATGGAGGGAGAGGTCTGGTCATAGATTAGATAGTTGATAGAAGTTTGGGTAAAAGCAGTGACAGCACACAGTAGAAGGAAGATCAACTTAACTGGACTTGCATAATCACTTACTCTTTTATCCTACAACACATAAAAGGAAAGGCAAGCAAGCAGAGAGCTGGGGACCTCCTACTACCAAGGAAGCAGTGCTTGGACCATAGCACATCCTTTGGACCTGAGGTTCCTGTGCTGAGATTCTCCCAGACCAAGGTAAGACAGATATATCACAAAGAACTGGCTCCACAGCTGACAGAGAGACAGCACCTTTCCCTGGAGCCAGGACCCTGTATTTGGACTTCTAGCGTACTGAGCTGTGAGAGAATAAACTTCTCATTGTAAAGACATGCACTTGTGGCATTTCTAACCGAATTAGATAACTGAGACAGGAGTTGTCAACTATTTCTTCCAAACATAAAGAAACTACTGTGACTGATATTCTCACTTGAGAAGAGGCATAGGTCTGGCAACTAGTTTGATGGGTTTTTACAACAACTTGTTTGGCTAGCATAATAACAAAAGTTATGCTCTCAATAGACTAAAACATAAAGAAACCATAAAATACATTTTACAAAATGCCATTTTGTAAGATTTTTGTTTCTTTTTAACTGAATAGATACATTACTAGAAGTTCTATCAGTTCACTACAATTCTGTAGCTTATTTTAGTTTAGAAATATGTAACCAGAATTCCATAACCTTACATTGGGAGCAGTATGGTTGAAAGAAGAACTCAATAAGAACCCTTCCCATTAAGTTCAAGATTTGATTTGCACCAATGTCTTTTTTAGTATACCTATTCCCTAGCTTCTAAGTTAGGGTTTAGATATTCATGTTGAGAAGGGTTCATAAAGGCATTTTGAACCTGTAAAATATTTTTTTTGCATATGTCAGCATTATCATTTGTCCCAATTCCCTGTGGGAGGGTCCAAAGAACCATGAGACATGAGGCACACTGACTAACCTTCCTGTAATAATCTTACAAAAATTAATTTATATTTTCGAAAGAAAGTGGAGCACACATTAAATCTGGTGAAAAAAAAACTTTTGGTTATTGATGCTGATTTCTCCAGTTAGTTTAGGTAGTTTAAGTTTTAACATTGTATTCATTCTCTGCCTTGACAGAGAATTGAAGGTGGTAAGAGAAATGGTAGTGCCAATTCTTTAGTCTATTGTTTAATCACTTGCCCAGTGAAATGTGTTTCTGGATCACTTAACGTAATCACAGTAGTGATAAACTCCTGACTGGAAAAACACATTCTAATAATTTCCTCTTATGGCATCTGTTTCTCAACCTGGAAAAATGTCATCCCCCAAGAAAAAGCAATCGCTAGGAGTTTTTGTAAACCATGGCAGCATAATGGTTAAGAGATAGGGCTGCTAACCAACGTCAGCAGTTTAAATTCACCAGGTGCTCCTAAGAAACCACATGAGGCATTTCTACTCTGATTTACATGGTCTCTGTGAGTGGAAATTGACTCTACTGCTGTGTGCGCGTGTGTGTGTATGTTTTAAGGATTTTCTTGAAACCTTACTTACGGTGTACCTAGATTAAGTTGTAGATGTTCAAATGGACTATTTTGTCAGGGCTCACGCCGGTTGGAACTGTTTTTCCCGTATTAGGAGACTGACAAATAGAACAGCAGGACACAGTGGTTTGTGATGCTTTTAAAAATCCACCTACTAGCATTTTAACGTAATTTGAAACTTTTTATCCGCTTAGTGGTGAGTATGAGGGTATAAAGCTTTTAACAGGTTTCAGTTAGGCAAAAATCACAAGATGATTAGGCTGTTTATATTCCAGATTTGTATCAAACCATATCCCCTCTGTTCCCTATTGCTATGTCCTAAAATGAAGGTGGTTTTTGCTTCAGTGTCGAGTTGACAGGAGTTATTTGTTTTGAATCTAATTCATATACTTCATCAGTGTTTTTCATCTTTGTGTCTCCATAGTAAAAGGCAAAGAGTATTTCCTGCAGGATTGCCTGGCAGACTGTAAAATCAGCCAAAGTGTTTCTCTAATATTCAGGATCATTCCTGTTATACATACTTGCTTTTTAATCATAGTAACTCCTTCGAGCGTCTCTAAATCCTGCAAAGAGTATGTTCATATCCTTAGCATTTTGTATTTCAGTTCCATTGTAAGTTAAAAACTCTCTGCCTCCACAAGGCTCTGAAATAATGAACTACTCCAAAAGAATACTATCTGTAAAAATGTTAGATCTTTTATTTTTTAACATCTCATGGGCTTTTGTAACAGCATTCTCATGCGAAGGCAGGGATTTTTGTTCTAAAATATCAGACTTGTCACAACTGAATATCCTGTTTAGTGAAGGTCATTTGGGAATATTAGGTACTACTGTGGTCTTCACTGCATGTGGGACAAATAAGTTAACAGAATTTTGCAGTATTAAGTCTGAAGAAGCTTGTATTAACTTGACAGATGCTGTGATTTCTTTTAAACAGTTAAATACAGCTTTTGAAACTTTGTAAATTGTAGTATGCCACTGGTTTTTCCCATCACCATATTTTTTGGTCAAAATTCCCAGAGCTTTGCCTTCCTTTTCCTCTGCATGTATGTGAAAGATTTATTATAATTATAAATTGTAATATTATAATTTGGAAATGCTAAAGGCCGGTTTTATATTTGTGAAAGCATTTTCTGAACTGTCAGGTTTGAAGACTTGGGATTGATTTTTTTAAGAACTTATATTGTGGGGCGGTGAGTAAAAAATATTGTAGAACCTACAGACCACCTTACCCTGTAAGTCAGAGGGAAAGATCTAGCTGTTCACTGCAAGTATTTAGACCCTTGGCTATCTCAAACCAAAAAGGAAAAAAAAAATGTCAACTTTGAAAGCAAAAAGTTGTTCCTCCTCAAAACAATTCAGACTCTGTCAGACAGCAGTCAAGCAGAGAGAAGTGGCAGAACACACCCCTTTACTCAAGCCTTTGGCTTCCATCAGTGCTCAGTTATTTGCAGCTTTGTCAGAATCCTGCTCACATCAGAATATGACAGAGTCTTCAGACTGAGGAAGATGATGTTGAGGACAGCACAACAGCACTGACACAGAAAACGAAATATGGTCTGACCCCTGCAAGAATTTCTGTAGAAATAACTTATTTTTAGTATTCTACAGTTTAATCAGATTACGGAAGCAGGCTTCTTTGATGCAGTATTTGTCTGCAGGAATGTATTTCATTTCACTAATAAATCACAATACAAGTGTGCTGTAACGCAGGCACCAACTCTCCATCTGGAATGAAAATAGCCAAAACAGTAAAAAAAAAAAAATCCTCAGTGTAACTTGCAGTAAAGACTTAGATCACAGCGTGCACATGTTTTGTATACTATAGAAAAGGTCAGTGCTTCTACTACCCACATGAGCTAAGCCAATGTCCTTCTCCGTAAAGTTAACTAGAGCTGTTGAATTCGAGTATCTTTGCTCCGGTATTTCTCCAAATTGTTACCATTAGTGAGAGTGGCAAGGTAATTTACAATTTTCCTTCTATCAGCACTACAAAAAAAGAGAGAGATTCAAAGCAGTGTTTTTCTTTCCTCTTCACAAGTAGTTATTTCCTGGGCAGGGAAAGCTCTGTACTAATACAGGTATCAAAAAATTTTGTGAGTTTTTAACACTAGAATGTTATTCCTAAACTGGATTCAGAAACTCAAGTCATGTTTCTGGACTGTGCTTACAGAATTTCAGTGTCCTTCAGGGTTATGTAATTGTGATGAAGGAAAAAAGAAAGCAAGAAAAGCTAAACTTCAGCAACTATTTATACTCGGACCATATACTTCTTAATAAAAAGCATCATGTGCTAATTGGCCCTACTAAATGATATACGGAGGAAATTGGATTGAAAAAGTGCTTATGTTTAGCAGAACTACTGATGTATTTTAATAATGTATTATGAAAAGGTAAATTGTAACTATATAAAAATATTAGAATTATGAATAATCAAAATGCTAATAATTTTACATGGCTTTATAAGGGACTTTGAATGCTTATAAACATATGTTCCACTTAAAAAAAAAAAAAAGATTTACAGCCTTGTAAACTCTACAGCGTAGTTCTAGCCTGAGATGCTTTAATTTTGAGTCTTCTCAGTGGCAATCAGTTTTTTGTTGTTGTTTTTTTTATTTGTTTAGCCTCTCCTGGACCCCAAAGCATGTTTATGTATTGATATGGGTCTGACAATCCTAGGTGAGCCAATAAAAATTCTAAATTTATCCCAAAATGTGTATGAATATTTACAAAGCTTAGGGTATGGTTTTATAATTCTTTGTAATTTAACCTTCATTCAGGGGTAAAGGTGGTTTAGGCTACACCTTCTGGGGAATCCAGGGGTTGTATTTTAAAAGGATTTGGGGAGATATTTACTTTTTTGCAAAAAGGGACTTCAGAAAAAAGAGTTAAAGTGAAACTAGATGTAGGAGAATGTGCTGGATACAGAAAAGATGAAAAAGTTGTTTCATGTGAGTCAGAAACAGAGGAAGCACTACACTATAAATCTTCATTTCTTGCATTCATTTTCTGCAGACAGACTTTGGACAAAGAATAATTTTGGAACATTGTTTTGTTTTCATTTACCTTTTGGTAGTTTCTGAATACCAATCAATGTATAAATCCCACTGATTTTTTTTTTCTTTATAAACTTTATTCCTTTCAATTTATTTCAAAAATGAGTAATCTTTCCTAATGAAAAAGAGCTCTATTTAAGCTACTGAAACTGTAGACTACCTACCTGTGGAATAAAACCTAGAGACCTATCTCACCTTGAAACCAAAATCCAGTTCTGGAATAAAATCCTTGGATCAACTCCAAAAGAAAAGAGAAAGAATAATCAGAGAAAATTATAAAGCAGCAGCACTGCGAGGTGGAGAAACATACACGGATGACCCTAATGCAGGAAGTGATAAGCTGAAAGCAAATGGGCTTTGCAGATGCCATGATTATAATTCAGATTTGATGACCTAGAGTTGTAAGGCAAAGTAATCCATGAATCCCATTTCTGACACAAATAAACAGTTAAAAATATAAACATGTACTGATGTTTTTTAAATGACAATATTTGATTGCACTATGATTTAATGAACAATTTTCAAATTTGGATAATGGCTCACCTCCTTCAAGAAGAGCTCACTTCCTTTGATTGGAGAATTCACAGAGACTTAATTTTTGCTTAAAGTAGTGCAGGTTTCCATGGTGATAATACACTTAATGACTACTTAGTATTAAAGAAGTAACTTCCCAAAGATCTGGTCCTCTGCTTACCTACAGCCCTGAGACTTTTAGAAGTATAAATTAAAGGAGAGCAATTTTTTTTTCATTAAATCACAAATAGATAGTTTTGTTATTGTCTCCTCTTCAAAAAGAAAGAACTGTCAGTTAACAACTATGAGTGAGAGAGAAAAATAAAAGCTGATGGATTAGATTTGGGTCAAGAATTTTTAGGTTTATGGGTAAGAAAAGGAAACCCTGATGTTGTAGTGGGTTAATTGCTATGTCTGCTAACCAAAACGTTGGCAGTTCAAATCCACCAGGTACTCCTTGGAAACTCTGTGGGGCAGTACTACTCTGACCTCTAGGGTTGCTATAAATCAGACCTGACTCGATTGCAGGGGATGGTTTGGTAAGAAAGAGGTTCTTGAAAAGTAAAATATCAGTTTTTAATAAAAAACTTGATTCTGCAATGCCAAGGAAGAAAATACCAGAACCTCTGCTTCTCAATGTGAAATAAGATAAGTTTCATAAATAATAAGCTATGTGTCAGATGTTCTCACATCTCATAATTTATAGGAGTAACTGGAAGGTAAAATGTGAAAATTCCGCAATAGTAGGCTCAGTCTTTCATTGTTTCATGGCTTTAAATTTTACTTCTAATGAATTAGAGTATATTCACTGCTGTCAATTCAATTCCTACTCATAGCAATTTTAAAGTATCGATTACACTACTTTGAGTTTTAAATTTTTGTAGTATTGATTACAAAAATAAATTACACCTTTCTAAGTTTCACTGGTTATTTTCCAGTGTTTATAAGCCTAAAGTTTTAATTATTAGTTTAAACAAAGAAATAATCTTAATTTGCTGATATTCCCTCTAATAATAAATAATACCTAATAATTTACCACTTAAAAATCTGTAAGTCATATAATAATCTTAAAAAAATGACATCAAATCAGTTCCTTAGTAACATAATCTGGGGTAAGGAAAGCTGATTAAAATGCATCAACATCAGAGATAATGTTAGCGAGAAAGGATGTGCATTTGACAGTAGAGCTGGTAGTTCTGGTTAGCCAAACAGGACTGATTGATTCTGAGATGCCTCTCCACTCTGAAAACATTAGTGCCGATTCTTAAAAACTAAGTACATGAGGTCCTTTGATCAAAGCCTAATCTTGTTCTCCAATTGGTATTTACATCTTTCAAAGGGAGAGTTACAAGTAAAATATTTTTATTTGCTGACAAGTCGATCCCATGGGGATCCCATGCATGCACAGTAAAATTCTACTCCATAGAGTTTTCAAGACTCAATCTTTGAAAACAGATCACCAGGCCTGACTTCTGAAATGACTCTAGAGTGGGTTCCAAGCACTAACCTCTGGGATCGTAGTTCAACACCTAACCATGTGTCCACCCATGAGACAGGAAACCAGAAGAAAATCAAAGCCACTGCTGTCAAGCCGATTCCAGCTCATAATAACCCTGTAAGTCAGAGTAGAACTAACTGCCCCACAGCGTTTCTAAAGAGCACCTGGTAGATTTGAACTGCTGACCTTTGTCTTAGCAGATGTACCACTTAACTAGCCACCAGAGTTTCCATGAGGCAGGAAAGCTTCTTTGAATTTCTTTCAAAACCTCTCAATCCTTGTTATACAAACATTTTTCAATAAACAGTGGGAAAAAATTACAAACAGGTAGGAAAGGGATAAAAGGGATCCAAAGATTTTAGCCATAGCCTAGGACATTAAGATATGTCATTCACGTGATAGTATAAAATTCTTCAGTTTTTCGGAAGAAATGAGATAAAACCAGTTTTGGAGATATCGGTACCAGAGACTTGAAGTTCTACTACAAGTTCCAGAAGTCTTTACCGAAGGAGACATCTTGAAATCTACTTGTTGGCACACTTTATTCCCCTGGCTCTACTTTTCACCTCCCCTACTATAAAACTAATAAATCCTAACTCCCCCTTCCTACCTCAAAACCTTTAAAAAGTCCAGTTAAGCCTTTGTTCAGTGATTTGGAGGCTAGCACCACTGTGAGGCCCTTTCTGTCTCTGTCTGCAGACTTCGTTTCTAATAACACTTGCTCATGGGGAAAGAGCCTGAGCACATGCCTCTTTGTTCTTAAAAGGTCCAAGTGAGAACAGTGAATCTGCCACACTGGGACCCAATAACACACAGAGACTGAAAACTAAAATGAACACCTGCAAATATGCTTTCCTTCTGTGGTTACTAGACATTTGGGGAAGTTTGTAGGCACACTCAAAATCTGTGTATGTAAATTTGTGAATTATGTTGAATAACAGCCTGCTTTTTATTCAGTCTTGTCAGTTTGGGAGTAATTGTATGCAATATTCAATTCCATTTTCTCCTTGAAAGACAAAGATTTTCCTACAAGTAATGTTCATTTTGGAGCACATTTTGCAGGCATTTACTTTAAGCAAATGATCTGTATTCTCTGGAATAATTATCTATATTTCTTGAAAGCATATAAAAACTTCTTAAATTAGAAAAGCATGACTCTCTGAAATCCAGTTGGGATTGCATTATTGGTTTCTTAGAACCTTTAAATTACCTGGGAACCAAGATTATCCTAAACATAACATCTAGAATTTTTAAGAGTAAATATGTAGATTGCTTAACAGTAAACTTTCAGGTTTTAGAATTATTGATCTAACATTGTCCAATTAGAACTTAATGGCCATTAAAAAGGTGCAGGTTTCTAGAAAATCTGGAAAGGCTATTTCAGTAGTAATTTGAATGCACTCTTAATTTAAAAAAAAAAAAAAAAAAAACTTTTTTTTTAACACTGTGACACATGTTTTAAATTTAAATTTAATTTAACCATATTTAGAAATTTGAATAGAAAAGAACTCCATGTGTGGAAGGGAGAAGGATATCTTCTGACTGATGATTATGAGATTAGGCAAGAAATACTTTTTAAAAAAATCTGCTTTACTTTTATGGGGGGATATTTATTTATTTATCTTTCTATCTGAATGCAAATATTTGCTGAATAGCCTTTATTTGGCAAAGTATTTCTGTCAAGGCTTTGTTTTTTTTTTTTTTTTTTTTCGGTGCTTTATATATCCATATATGTATATACATAATTTTTAGAACAGTTTTAAATTTACGAAAAAATTAAAGTACAGAGCAGACTTACCTACCCACTCTCAGTTTCCCCTACCGTTAACACAATATAAAATTTTATATTACAATGATTGAGCAATGGATAACACAGACAATTAGGGTGCTCAGCTGCTAACCAAAAGGTTTGAGGTTTGAGTATACCCAGTGGTGCCACAGAAGAAAGGTCTGACAAGCTACTCTTAACAATTCAACCACTGAAGCTCTAATGAGACAATTCCACTCTGACAAACACAGGGTGACCAAGAGTCAGAGTCCACAAAAGAAGTCAGTTTCATGTTAGTGTTATACCTTTGTTCCAACTAATGAATCAATATCAACACTTCATTACATAAAGTCCATATCTTAAGCAGATTTTCTAATGAGTTTCTTGCTGTCCTTTTTCCTTCCTAGGATCCTATAGAGAAGTCAGCATTATATTGAGCACTCGTGTTTCCTTAGGTTTCTATTGGCTGTGACAGTCTCTTATACCTCCTTGTTTTTGATGATCTGGAAAGTTCTGAGTAATACTGGTCAAATATTTCATAGACTACAATTCAATTTGGACTCGTCTGATTTTTTTACTAATGATTAGAGACTGGAACTATGGGTTTGGGGAAAGAAGACAAAGAAATTGAATTGGATTTTCACAACCTGATATTAAGTGGATGATGGTTAAGACTGTACATTAACTTGACTGGGCCATGATTCTCAGTGTTTCAGCAATTACATGATGTAATCACTTCCCCATTGATATTTGGTATGTGATCACTCCCATGACAGAATCTGCTGAGTGGTATTGGTGGGGATTGGTCACTGTCCCCTTAAGCTTCATCTACCCACCCTCAGTTTCCTACTTCCTTCCTGCTCACTTTGCCACAGTGTTTTGGCTTGTTATGGATTTGGCAGCTGTCTCAGCAGTGACTCTGGTTCTTGAAACTTGAGCTAGCAACCTACCTGTCCGTCAATCTTCACACCTGCAAGCAAAAGTTCTGCTCCCCAACTTGCATATCTTGGGATCATTAGCCTCAACAGCAGGAGAAATCTTGCAGCCTTGCCTGATGATCTTGGCATTCCTTGAACTTCATAGCCTGTGAGTCACAGCTCTGCTGTCTGACCTGCTGATGTTAGATTCACCAGCTTTTACAGCTCTGTGAATTGGGAAAGGCATCTATCCTTGTCCACAGATTTGGGACATTACAGCCTATACAATTGTGTGAACTGTTTGCTTGATATAAATCTCTGTCTCTATATGTATATTTGGAAACTTTGGTGGTATAGTGGTTAAGTGTTTTAGCTGCTAACCAAACAGTCAGCACTCTGAATTCATCAGGTGTCCTTTGGAAAGTCTATGGGGGATGTCCCACTCTTTTCTATAGGGTCACTGTGAATCAGAATCAACTAAATGGCGATGAGTTTATATATACATATATGTACATATATGTACACTTCACTGGTTTTGCTTCTCTAGAGAACCCAAACTATGACAAATGGTATGCAGTATTGACATGATTTGTCACTGTTGATGATTACCTTGATGACCTGTGTGAGGTGTAAATTTACATTTTAACTGGCATAAAACTATAATGAAAACAAGCATGTGTAACACAGAGCAAATAGAGGAATGGTTTGGTACTGTGAGAAAAACACTTAGAAATAAAAAGGGAATGTACACTTTTCCGTAGTGATGGAAAGATTTTGAAGTTTAAATCAGCAATAAGAACACCAAGAATAAAGATATTCTTGGAGTTGGAGAAAAATATTGAAGGATAAAATAAAGAAACTATGTTCAACCCTCTCTGCTTCTCTCTTTGGACTAATAAGGGAAGAAGGTAGAGGGAATGAAGCTATGGAAAGGGAAAGAGACCAGAAAACAGCATTGGGTATTGCCTGAGAATTTAAACCACATTCCTCAAGTTGAGCCACATGAAAGCAAATGATGCTGATTCCTATATCTGGAGACACTTAGACTGAGCTAAGAAGTATGCACACATTATTTCCTTTTGTTTTTCCAGCATCCTTAAAAGGAGACACTTTTTGTTGTTGTTAGGCACTGTATAGTGAGTTATGACTCATAACGACTCTATGTAAAACAGAATGAAAAATTGTCTGGCCCTCCACTAATCTTACAATTATTATTACACTTGAGCCCATTGTTTCAGCCATTATGCCAATTCATCTCTTTGAGGAACTTCATCTGTTTTGCTGACTCTCTATTTTACCAAGCATGATGTACTCCAGAGATTGATCCCTCCTGATAACATGTCCAAAGGAAGTGAAATGTAGTCTGGCAAGCCTTGCTTCTAAGGAGCATTATAGCTGGACTTTGTCCAAGACAGATTTGTTCCCTGTTTTGGCAGTGTATGGTATGTTCAATATTCTTTAAAAAGATGTAGCATATTTGCCCAATACAATACACCCTTTGATTTCTTGTAATTGTATTGGGCAAATATACTACTAATACATCTTTAAAAAGGCAAAGAAGCCACCTGGAAGTCTAAGGTAGCCTTAGAAAGGCATGGTGTTGGAGCAGAGAGGAATAGTGTGCTGTCACTGGGCAGGGAGAGCAGGGAAAGCTGCATATAGGTGGGCACTTAAATTTATATGGGAATGTACAGTTTCACTGAGTCATAATAAAAAACAATAATAATAAAAAATAAATAAAAGACATGGTGTTTTCAAATGCCTCTTATGCATGTGGAAGCTGGAAAATGAGTAACAAAGACCAAAGAAGAATTAAGATATTTGATGAGTATTGTTGGAGAAGAATATTGAAGATAGGTAATATGAATTCCTTGACAACTTCAATATTTTTTGCCTTTACTGTAATGTTGCTTATTCATTTGGTTCTGAGAATTTTTATTTTCTTTATAGTGAAGTGTAATCCATAAAAATGATTGTGGTCTTTGATCTTCACCAGTATGTTCTTCAAGCCCTCTTTTCTTTTGGTAGCAAGACTGTTGTCCACATAATGTAGGTTGTTAATGAATCTTCCTTTAATTCGTCTTTGTATAATCTAGCTTCTCAGGTTATTTGCTTAGCATGCAGACCAAATTAGTATATGAAAAGATACAACCCTGATTCATACCTCTCCTGACTTTAAACTTCACAGTAGCTCCTTGTTCAGTTTGAACAAATGCTTCTTGGTCTGTATACAGATTCTTCGTGAGCACAATTAATTGTTCTCAAATTCCTATTTTAACAACGGTATCCACAATTTGCTGATACCTACAGTCAGCAGCTTTTGCTGAATAAAACATAAATAAACATCTTTCTGGTATTCTCTGCTTTTAGCCAGGATCCATCTGAAATCAGGTATGATATCCCTGGTTGCATGTCCTCTTCTAAATTCTTCTTGAATTTCTGGTGGTTTTTGTTCATATATTTCACTGCAGCCACTTTTGAATGCTCCTCAGCAATATTTTATATGTGTATGATATTATTCAATAATTTCTATGTTCTCTTGGGTCTCTTTTCTTGGGTATCTTAGTCATCTGGTACTGCTGTAACAGAAACACCACAAGTGGATGGTTTTAGCAAAGAGAAGTTTATTCTCACACAGTCCAGTAGACTAGAAGTCCAAATTCAGGATGCCAGCTCCAGAAGAACACTCTCTCTCTCTGTCAGCTCTGGGGGAATATCCTGATGTTGCCTCAGTCTTTCTTTGGTTTGAGAGCCTCTCAGCACAGGAACCTCAGATCCAAAGTATACACTCTGCTTTCACCACTGCTTCCTTGATAATACGAGGTCCACAATTCACTGTTTGCTTCCCTTTCCATTCTTCCCTTGTAGGATAAAAGGTGGTACAAGCCACATACTGGGGAAAATCCCTTTGCATTGGAGTAGGAGGTGACCTTTCAAAGATTTTTGCTGCCCCACTCTAATCCTGTTTAACATAATTCAGTCTATTAATCACAGGCAGAGATTAACATTTAAACCATAGGAAAGTCACAAAATGGAGGCCAGTCACACAATACTGGGAATCACCAACCCAACCATATTACTACACACATTTCACAGGGACACAATTAAATCCATGACATTGAGATTAGGTAGAAACATGGATCTCTTCCAGTCAATATGCTGGGTACTATCTTCCAAATTTCTTGGTATAGACAAGTAAGTATTTCATTGATATAGACAGGGACTGCATTCATTTGTTGAACCATCTCAGTGGGTATTCCATCAGTTCCTGGAGCCTTGTTTTTTTTAGCAATGCCTTCAGTGCAGCTTGGACTTCTTCCTTTGGTAACATGGGTTCCAGACCATATGCTACCTCCTGAAATGCTTAAATGTTTACCAGTTCTTTTGGGATAGTGACTCTGTGTATTCCTTCCATCTATTTTTGATACTTTCCATGTCATTTAGTGTTTTCTCTAAATAATTCTTATTGTATCAACCACTAAATACATAGATGATGAAGTGGAAGATTTTAACTGATTTTCACAGTTTGAAATTGATAAACCATGCAATCAAGATACTTTGACAATTGATAGTAATTGGAATGTGAAAGTTGGGAACAAAAAAGGGGGATCAGTAGTTGGAAAATATGGCCTTGGTAATAGAAGTAGTGCCAGAGGTTATGTGAGAGGAGTTTTCAAGATCAACGTCTTCATTGCAAATGCAATTTTTCAACAATATGGACAGAGTCTATTTATTTGCACTTTGCCGGATGGAATACACAGGGATCAAGTTGACTAAATCTGTGCTAAGAGAAAATTTGTCAGAACATGGTCATCTATAAGCTGAAGTTAAACTGAAGAAAATTAGAACCAGTCAACAACATCTGACATATGACCTTGAGTATATCCTGCCTGAATTTAGAGACCATCACAAGAATAGATTTGATACTTTGAACACTAATAACTGAAGTTCAGAAGATTGTAGAATGAAATCAATGATATCATACATTAAAAAAAAAGTCAACGAAAAGACAGGAGGGAAAGAAAGCCCAAACTGATGTCAAAAAGAACTCTGAAACTTGCTCTTGAACATTGATTGGCCAAAGTGCAAGGAAGAAATAGTGATGCAAAAGAGCTTAACAGAAGAATTGGAAGGGATGCTCAAGAAAACAAAGTATTATAATGACACATGCAAAGACCTGGAAATAGGTAACCAAAACGGAAGAACATGCTCAGCATTTCTCAAGCTGAAAGAACTGAAGGAAAATTCAATCCTAATTTCAATAAATGCTTTTTACAAACTAAAATCCTGGGGTTCTTACTGCCTAAGGGCACACAAAGAATCAGGAGTCCTCTGCAGATTAAAGAAGGGAATTCCTGACACTTCTAAGGTATTTTGAATAATAGGAGAATTTCAAAGGAAGAAAAAGTAATTTGCATAAAATACTGAGTTTGGCAATGATTTGGACTAGAATTAAGAATATATTGTTCAAAACTGAGCACCTATGAGTAGAAAGCGTAATAATCAGGGCTTTACTTGGGTCTGTAAGACTTTTTACTCATCATGAAAAGCAGCTAACATTTCTAAGAACTCTCAAATGTTTAAGCAAGTGACTTTGGCCAATGAACTCCCTGTTCTTGGAAATCAGCCACAGCAGTGATGAGAGATGAGCATGTGGGTGGGTGTCCTGAAGCTTCCAACTCCAGACAGGTCAGGAAGGTTGGCAGCACCCCAGGCCACTGCTTCTCGGAATACAGTCTACTGCATTTCACCTGCGCAGTTAGTCACCCTGCCTGCTTGGCTTGTGAAGACTGGGGATTGCTGCGGCCTTCTCCCATTTCTACTTTAGCATGTTTGTGTTGGGCCTGAAGATCTGCCTTTTAGATATGCCTCCTATGGCTGATGCTACTGGCCTGGCAATCTGCGGTTTAGAAGCTCTGATCTATCAACTAACACCCTGTTAGGACAACTTAACAGTTTCAAACATAAACGTTGTCTTCACTGTGTTAAAGGATAAACCAGCATATTCTGATGAACAGACTAGCAACAACAGCAGGGGATACACTTCTACAGGAGCTGTGTTTCAGTGTACAGTGTTTTCTTTTTCACTGAAAGGGTTTAGGTTTTGGAGGTAGATGCTGGCAGCACATTCCAAGACAACTTTAAGCTATTTTTTAATTTAATGAAAATACAATGAAAGTAGCTGACAAACTGTAAATTTAGAAAACAACTTTTAATAATGTAATCCTACTCTAAGTTACAGTAAACTCTTGTTATGTAGGCAGGCAATCTCACTGGCAACAGTTTATGTGCCTCATCTTTAGGTCTGTTGCTGACAGGAGTAAGCTGGTGACAGTTTCAGTATTTCTGGCTCTTACATGTAGTGAACAAATCACCATTATTACAGCATGTTAAAAATTACTAAACCGGTGAAATTTCGAAAGGGCAAGTTGTCTCTTGAAATCCCCTTTTAAATAATATCAATTGTTATGATACTGTCACAGTTAATTCTCATCAGCCATAAATATATATAATCTAGGTGCAAAGTGACTGCATTCTTAGAGATGGGTAAGAATTGGGGGGCTTGGAATAAAAGCATTTATAGATTAAATATGAAGCTTGCACAGCATCAAACATAGAACTCTGAATTTCTTTAACTGTTGTTATTTTGCTTGTATCATTTTACAACAATTAACATTTAAAATATTCAGAGATATAGCCAGCCAAGCCAAGTGCCGTATTAATGATATTTTATTTTATCCAACTCCCCACATTTTCCTGGTATAAGGCAGACCCAGGCCACTATAGGGATATGAAAATTTCATTTCCAAGTTTGTGATACATATGGTAGTTTGACATTGCAGAGAAATGTGTCTTCACTCCATTCTTGTTTTGTCAGTAAAGGACTGGAGTAACCTAAAAAAGTGATCAACTCAATAAATGTATTTCTAATAATAATCTTTGAAATCCCTAGAAAATTGTTTAGAGAACTTCTTTTAATAAGAAAAAAGCATGACTCTTATTCTTTTCTCAATTGTAAATAGAAAACCTGAAAATACATTACTAGCAGTTGTAACATTATGGAACTAACTGGAATATAAGTGCCTCCAGGAAAACATTCATATGTGTCATTTCCAGAGTCCTTTCTCAAGGTGAAAGACAATGCCATGCTTCACTAAGGGCATTATATCTTCTAAATCTTCAATAATGAGAAGTATGCATTTATTAAAAATAACTCAATAATTTTAAATATCTAAAACAGTATTTTAAAGCGTAATTTATATGAACTATGGATTTATCAGTCTAGTAATGAAATTTTTGAGGTAGAGGCTACTTCAACTTCATGTACAGCTGTCTTTGATCTACCTAATTAAATTTCAGCTAACATTCTTTCAAATATTATGATTCTAACCTGAAAATGTCATGTTTCTTTTGAAGTTCTAAGTTGTCAAGTTTCTCAGTGTGGAGCACATTAGGATTAACTAAAGCATTAGTGAAACATGTAAAAGATTTACTATATTGTCTGACAGGCTGTGTTGAAGCAACTAACAGTGGCACAAATTTTATAGGATGAGTATTATGGATTGAATTCTGTCCCCCTAAATTTGTGTTGGAATCTGAACACTTATACTTGTGAATTTAATCCTGTTTGGAAATACAATTTTCTTTGTTACACTAGTCAAGCCATATCAACACAGGGCATATAACTAAACTTGATCATTTCTGAGATACAAGAGCAACATATGCACAGAGACAAAATAGCACAAACTGGGACAGAGAGAAGCAAATGTGAGAATTGTGAAGAAATTGAGGAATGTTGGAGCTACAGAAGCTAGTACAAAGAAATTCTCCCTCAACTGACAGTCTTTCCCTACAGCCAGTTCCATGAATTTGGACTTCTAGCCTCCTAACCAGTGACAAAATAAATCTTTGTTCTTTAAAGCTCCCTACGTGTGGTATGTGTGTTACAGTGCCACTACGATCTAAGTGAGATTAATGGCTAAGTGAGAAAATGCCATTTAAATTGAAACATTCTTTGTGAAACCCCAAATATTTCCCAACATTAGATTTTATTAATACTGTTACATAATTATAAAAGCCAAAGTGATATTCATTGAGTGTTTAGTGCTACATATTCTTAAATATTGATGGAGGAGTCAGTTTAAATCCAACCACTGGAGCTTTCCTGGGAAATTCACCGATACTGCAATGTTTTCCTTCTTAGTTTGCACCAGGTCATGCCTCTAATACTAGCCTTCAGAAGTCTCATATAGCTTTATTTATATATATTTTTTTAATTTATAAGTCTTGAGAGGTTCCATCTTTTTATCACATCATCTTAACACAAATTTTAAAATAATCTTCAGAAATCTTCATCACACGTATAAGATATCCTGTCTTCTTCCCTCTCCCTCCATTCTTTATTTCCTTTTACTTTCTGTAAATAATTAGTGCCCACTGTGCTTGATATAATGGGCATCTTACACTAATTCTTGTAAGAATTAAGTGTTATCCAGTCTATTTTCAATGAGCATGAACTCCACGTGACAGAGTAGAACAGACCCATAGCGTTTCCTAGGCTGCAATCTCTAGAAACCCCGGTAGTGTTGTGGTTAAGTGGTATGTCTGCTAACCAACAGGTCAGCAGTTTGAATCTACCAGGTGCTCCTTGGACACTCTATGCAGGAGTTCTACTCTGCCCTACAGGGTTGCTATGAGTCAGCATCGACTCAACGGTACCAGGTTTGGTTATTTGTTTTTAATCTTTAGAAAGATCGTGTTTTTCTCCTTTGAAGCCACTGTATGGATTTGAATCACCAACCTTACAAGTAGCAGCTGAGTGCTTAACCACTGTTCCTCTAGGGATCCTTATCTTGTACTCCAAACTCAAAAAAAAAAAAAAAAACAAACAAACACATTGACATCTACTTGATTCCAATGCATAGTGACTCTAGAGGACAGAGTAGAACAGCACCATATAACTTCCATGGTTGTAAATCTTATTTTTTTAACTACTTTATTGTGCTTTAAGTGAAAATTTGCAGTTCAAGTAAATTTGCCATATAAAATCCTCAACACATTGCTGTGAAACTCTAGCTGCTTTCCCCAACTTGTGACAGCACAGTCATCCATTCCACCCTTCACTTCCCCCATGCGTGTATCCATCTAACCAACTGCAGTCTCCTTAACCCCCTCATCTCACCTCTGGACAGGGTCTGTTCAGATAGCCTCATGCATATATTTCAGCAAGAAGCACGCTCTTTGCCAGCATCACTCTATGTCTTACATAGTCCAGTCCAATCTTTGAAGAGTTGGCTTCAGTACTGTTTTCAGCTCTGGGCTAATAGAGAATCCAGAGGCCATGTCCTCAGGGGACCCTGCACAACGTTGCATCACAAACTCTGGTCTTATAATAGTTCTACACATTCATTTTTTTCCTGCTACATCAGGGACTCTATGTTGTTTTCCCTGTCAGGGCAGTGGCCTGGCACTATTTATTTCTTCTTGTCTTATGCTCATGAAGTTTCTGGATTATACAGCCCCTTCTGTCTCCTGGGCTCACATTTTCCTCATGTCTTTGATGTCCTTTGTTCTCCTCTGTTCCACATGGATTGGGACCAATTGATGCTACTAAGATGGTCACTGACTGCTTTAAGATCCCAGACACCACTCAGCAAAGTGCGATGCAGGATATTTTCCTAAAAAAACTTAGTTAAGCCAATTGATCCATACGTCTCCTGAAAAACCATGGTCCCCGGACTTCTGCTGCTCTGTCCTTCAAAATGTTGGGTTGCCTTTAGGAATCCTCTTATCTTTTGATATAGTCCAACTGTGCTAACCTCTCTTCTACTGCATGCTCTCATGTCCTTCACACAACCCAGTTCCTGTTTACTATCTCATCTACAGATACCCCTTTCCCTTCCTCCCCACCCTTGTAACCATTGAAGATTATTTTCTTCTGTGCTTTAATCTTTTCTTAAATCCTTATGTTAGTGGTATCATACAATGTTTATCCTTTTGCAACTAATTTCACTCAGCATAATGTCTTCCAGACAACTCCATGTTATGTTTCTAAACATCATCATTGTTCTTTATAATTATGTAATATTATATTATGTAAATATAGAATAGTTTATACAGCCATTCATCTGCTGATGGGCAGATGAATGATGTATTCCATTCATCAACCAAATGATTGATTCCATTTTTTTGCTATTGTGGACAGTGCTGCAATAAATATTTGTGTGTTTGTGTTTGTTCCTGTGATAGCCTTTGTTTTTCTAGAATATATTCCAAGAAGTGGAATTGCTGGACCATATGACACTTCTATCTCTTAACTTTTTAAGAAAGCACCAAATTGATTTCCAAATTGGTTGTACCATTTTACATTCCCACAAGCAGTGTAAAAGAGTTCCAGTCTCTCCACAATGTCTCCAAAATTATTTTGCGTTTTTTGAACGAAAGCCTTGTTGGGGTAAGATGATATCTCATTGTAGTTTTTATTTGGATTTTTTTAGTGGCTAATGATCAAGAGCATTTCCACATGTATATGTTAGTTGACTGGGTGTCTTTTTGGTGAAGTATCTGTTTATATCCTTTCCCCATTTTTAAATTGCATTACTTGTCTTTCACTTGTTGTGGTTTTGCAGTACTTTGGACATTCTAGAGATTAAATTCTGATTGGATTTGTGGTAGGCAAAAATTTTTTCCTAGTCTGTATGTAGTCTTTCATGGTGACGTCTTCAGATGAGCATTTTTTTTTTTTTAGGAGTTTCCAGTTATCTATTTTGTCTTCTGGTGTTTATGCACTGTCAGTAAATTTCGTAGTCTGTCTGTGCTGTGTATTAGAGCTCCCAATGTTGTTTCTATTTTGTCTTCAATGATTTTTTAATTTTGATTTGATATTTAGGTATTTGATCCATTTTTAGTTAGTTTTTATGCATGGTGTAATATAGGGTCTTGTTTCTTTTGTTTTGTTTTGTTTTGTTTGCAGATCGATTTCCAGTTCTGACAATACCATTTGCTAAAGAGATTGTCTTTACCCTAGTTTACAGGCTTTGAGCCTTTGTCAAATATCAGCTTTTTATAGGCAGATAATTTAATGTCTGTATTTTCAGTTCAGTTCCAATGATCTATGAACCTGTTTCAGTACAAGTACCAGACTGTTTTAAGCGCTGTGGCGGTGTAAATTCAGGTAGTGTGACGCCTCTTGCTTTGTTCTTCAATAATGCTTTACTTATCCAGGGCTTTTTCTCTTTCCACATGAAGTTACTGATTTGTTTCCCTCTCTCATTGAAAAATGCTCTTGGACTTTGCACTGGGATTGCATTGTATATACAGATCACTTTGGGTAAAATAGACATATTCACAATATTGAGTCTACATATTCACGAACAAGGTAAGATTCTCCACTTATGTAGGTCTCTTTCGGTTTCTTGCGGTAGTCTCTTGTAATTTTCTTTATGTAGGTCTTGTGTCTCAGGTTTGAGTTATTCTTACGTATTTTATCTTAATGCAGGCTATTGTAAATGGTATTCAGTTGGGGATTTCCTCTTCAACGGTCTCTTTGTTGGTATAAAGGAATCCAACTGATTTATATATGTTTATTTTATATCTCGATACTTTGCTTAACTCTTCTATTAGTTCCAGTAGTATTCTGTGCATTCTTTAGGGTTTTCCATGTATAAGATCGTATCTTCTGCAAATAACAATATTTTCACTTCTTCCATACCAAATTAGATGCCATTTTTTTTTATCTTATCTGATTGCACTGGCTGTAACCTCCAGCACAATGTTGAATAAAAGTGGTGACAATAGGCATTCTCGTCTGGTTTGCATTCTCAAGGGGAATGCTTTCAGCCTCTCTCCATTTAATATGATGTTGGCTGTTGGCTTTGCACAGATATCCCTTATTATGTTGATGAATTTCCCTTCTATTTCTATTTTGCTGAGAGCTTTTACCATGAATGGGTGTTGGGCTTTGTCAAAAATGGCTTTTCTGCACCAATTGATAAAATCAGGTGGTTCTTGTCTTCTGCTTTATTTATGTGATTTATTACATTCATTGCTTCTCTAATGTTTAACTGTCCCTCCATCCCTGGTGTGAATCCTGTTTGGTCATGATGAACCATTTTTTTAATATGTTGTTGAATTCTATTCAGTTCTTGTCTAATTTTTACTAATTTGCTTTCTTCTGGTGTCTGAGGGGTTCTTTTGCGTCTCTCATTCTACTTGTGTGAGTTGTAGAGTTTTCTCTCATTTGAGTCCTTTCTTCTTTTTGCATCTGTGCATTCATTGAGATAAATTGACAATTGTTTTTGCTGTGCCCCATAAGTACTGGTAGGATATAGTGTCATTCTCATTTCCTTCTGTAAATTTCTTTATCCTGCCCTTGATTTCTTCAATCCAGTAGTGTTGATCAGTTTCCATGTGTTTGATTTTCTTTTCCCCTTTCTTTTTCTGTTAGTGATTTCTACTTTTACAGCGTTATGTTCTGAAAAGATGCTTTGTCATAGTTCAATACTTTGAATTTTGTTAAGGGTTGCATTATAGTCTAATATATATTCAATTCTGTAGAATGTTCTATGCAGTGGAAAAGAAAGCACACTTGGCTGCTGTTGGGTGGAGTGTTTTGAATACATCTGTGAAGTCAAATTGGTTGGCTGTAGCATTTAGGTCTTCAGTGTCTTTATTGAGCTTTTTTCCTAGCTGTTCTGTTCTTCACTGAAAGTGGTTTGTTGAAGTCTGCTACTGTTACTGTGCCATTGTCTATTTCTCTTTTCAGCGTAGTTAGTGTTTGCTTTATGTGTTTGGAGCCCTGTTATTGGGTAAGTAGATATTCAACATGGTTATGTCCTCCAGGAGTAATGATCTGTTGATCATTACAAAATGTTCTTCTTTATCCAGTGTGCTGGATTTTACTTAAAACTCTATTTTATCAGAGCTTAATAATCCCACGGCTGCTCTTTTTTAAGGTTGTTACCTTGATACATTCTTTCCGTCCTTTGAGTTTTGGTTCATTTGTGTCTTTGAGTCTGAAGTATGTCCTTGTAGGCAGCATACATGTGAGTTGTGTTTTTTAATCCAATCTGCCATTATCTTTTTATTGGTGCATTTAATCCTTGTACATGCAACATGAGTATTGTTAGGAATAAATTTAATGCTGTCATTTGTTGCAGACAGTTCCTTTGTGCCCCCTGATTTTCTGTGCTACATCTTTTCTCGTTATGTCTTTTCACTTTTTCAATATTGGTGGATTTGTAGTTTCTGAGACTGTATTTTTTCTTGCTTTTTTAATAATTTCTTGCTATTTTCGGTAATTTGCCTTTTATTTATTTTTGTGATTCTTGTTTTTGTGTTCGTATCCAGTTTGTTCTGGGCTGTTGCCTGATGTTCTAACCAAAGGACTTCCTCTAGCATTTCTTGTAATTCTAGTTTAGTGTCTGGAAATTCTCAAAATTTCTTTTTATCTTGAAGTGTTCTAATTTCCTCATTGTATTTGTGGGACAGTTTTGCTGGATATATAGTTCTTGGCTGGCAATTATTTTCCTTCCAATTTTTGCATGTGTGATCCCGTTGTCATCTTGCTTTTATGGTTTTTGCTGAGTAGTCCAATCTTAATTTTACTGATTTTTCCTTTGTAGGTTATTTTTCATTTATCCTTAGCCACTTTTAAAATTGTCTCCTTGTCTTTAACATTATCAAGTTTGATTATACCTTGATGTCTTTATTTTGATATCTACCTTGTGTAGAGTTCAGCAAGCTTCCATGATATCCAGAAAATTTTCTGTCAACAGATCTTTGACAGGTCTCTGTGTATTTTCTGTTATGTCCACCTCTTACGGTATTCCATCCCTTCATATATTATTCCTCTTGATATAGTCCTACATATCTTTTTTTAATCTGAGTTTGCCTCAAATATGTTAATATAACATGCTTTGTCTTCAGTCTCACCGATTTGGCCTTCCATTCCCTCTGTTCTGCTATTATGACTTTCTATTGATTTGTCTAATTCTGTAAGTTTATTAGTGACTTTCTGATTTTCTAATTCTTGCTGCTATACGCTTTCTTGAAACCTGTTTAATTTGTTATTATACTTATTGTATTTTGCCTCATCTCCTTCCTGATCTCTTGTAGAGCTCTACATATTAATCTTTTGTATTCTACCTCTGATAATTCCAGGAAATTGTCTTCTTCTGGAAAATTTGTATCTGTGTTTTTGGATCTTTGTGAAGTCATAATGATCTGACTCTAAGTGATTTGAAATTGACTGTTGTCTCCATGCCATCAGTAAGTATTATTTATTTATTTTGTGTTGATCTACTACATTCTACTTTTTATTTTGTTCTGGAGTGTCCAATAAGCTAATTGTGTGTGCTTGTTTGATATTGTTATCTTTGCAGCTCTTACGTTCTGTCACCAGGTTGTTAGCACTGTTACTAGACATGTAAGCCCAAGAGTCCTTTTACCGTTCTTGTGTGGATTCAGCTTACCTGTCCAAGTAGTCAGTCACTAACTTCATGGTGTAGGTTCTTGCCTGCTGTCTTAGATGCAGGCATGGGTATCTGGCTTCAGCTGCTTAGAAAGACAGGGGGCTTATAACAATCGCTGAGTGTCTTTAAGGGTGGTATATTCTCCTTCTGTTTGAATCTAGGTGAAGGAACAGTTTATGCCATGAATTTCTGAGCCTGGGGAGTCTGTATTGTTTTCCCCCTTCTGTTCTCCCACCAGTTGTTAAGTTATTCCTCTCAAAGCCTCAGAGAATGGCTCAGGGTCGGCTTAAGGCATCCTACTCTCCGCTTAGTTATTGATGTCAGACTCAGGAGCCCGGTGCAGTACAGAGACGGGAGGGGAAAGGCCATAGGAATGAAGAAAGGTTTATCCCAAGGGAAAGATTTAATCGATCTGCTGTAGGTTGTACTCAAAGACTAAGCTTTTGGTGATCTTATGATAGTTTTCACTGTTTCTGGAGGTGTGAGCTCTGGTCAGTTTCTCCTGCTGGGGTAGACACTTATCATGTTCTGCTTTCCATGTGGGCCACAGTTATTTCCCTGCAGGTAAGGCCTGACAAATCCTATTCTCTCTTCCCTGTTTTTCAGTCTGATTTCTCAACTTTTCCTTCATATTTTGGGCTCTTAGGATATCATATGTAATTGATTCATTTGTTCTTTGGGGGTTTTGTTGTTAGAGGTATGAGAAAAAACATCTGACTACTCCTCTATGTTGGCCCTGCCTCCCCAAGACTATAAATCTTTACTGAAGCTGACTACCACATATTTCTCCAGATGACTACCACATCTTTCTCCAACGGAGTGGCTAGTGAGTTCAAACAGCTGACCTTATAGCGAACAACTGAGACTGCTTAACCACTGTATCACGAGGTCTCTTTATTTCATAGCTAGGTTCCTTAAAATACGAAAGTCTCTGTAGTATTGTTGAAAACTTTGTGCAGAATTATGGTGGATTCCGTATTATACATCAGCCTTTGCCTTGTCCATGCTGGCATTAGAAACCAAGAACCCCTCCTCCTTAATTAATACTCCCACTGCCTTGTGGAGTGGGAGGGAACCACTGAGGGAACACTGAGAAGTATACTGTTGTGAAGAAATAAAGTCAGAATGAATTCAAATAATGAACGTTTAAAAGTTAAAAATACTTTAAATAAAGGATTGACTTTTTAATAAAGCATTATCTAGAATCTGTATGAAGATCTGGAATATCTTTGGGATGAAAGTAACAACAAAGAATATCCTTCATCTAACTCAACAGCACTTGGCATTGGCTCAGCAGGAGCTAGTCTTGACCATCACAGGTCAGTGATAATAATTTAATAATACAAAATTAGTGCTGTCCAATTAAACTTTTTTGCAATGTTAGGAATACTCTATACATGCAGCGTCTTATATTGTAGCTATTAGCCACATGTGTTTAAAATGTAGCTAGTAATACAAGAGTGCTGAATTTCAAATTGTGTTTAATTTTAGTTAATTTAAGTTATTAAACAGATTTGTGTGGCAAGTGTCCACAGTTTTGAACAACGCCACTCTAAATACAAAATAAATTTTTAAGTTCCTTAAAAAGTACACAGCCATTGTTCCTATCAATGCTGAATGTTTACTCTCAGGATTATTCATACCAATGTGCCACTATACACCCACATGACTATTACCACAATAAAAGAGGTATAAACATGTTTCTCAATGTTCCCCTGTGAATTTTTGAAACCACCCCATCCTCCTTACTGTTAAGCTGCTACTGACATGCTTTTTGTTACAATAAAGACCAATGTATTTTCTGTTCTAGAATTTCACATACATGAAATCATACAGTCCATGGTGTTTTGGATCTGACTTCTGTCATAGAGTACAATGTTTTGAAATTCCCTCATGTTGTTATGTGTCAGTAGGTTTATTTTTCTTTGTTGCTGAATCAATTCTATGGCAATACTGCAATTTGTTTATCTATCTGTTAATGTGTGTTGTTTTAAGCTCTGGGTTATTATGCATAATACCCCTATCAATATTCATTTGCAAGCTGTATGTGTGTGCGCACACACATATATTTTCATTTTCCTTGAGTCGGTAATTCACTGTAGAATTTGTAGATTACATGGTAAAATATTTTATGCTGGAATTGTTTTAATAAACTAGGAAATCATTTGAATATTTAGGAGATAATATGTTATACACAGTAATTTTTGATGTTTCCCATTTGGGAATATTCATTTCCCTTCTCATACAAGTATTATTTTTATTTTCTATTATGATGTTTCTACTTTAATGGTTTATTTTATCTATGAATTTTATTGGATGTTGTCTATGATCTATTATGGATGAGATGGAAGATAAACCAAGAAACTGAAATCAAAGCCCCAGGCTTATACAATTTATGGTTTTCAATCCTTTTTATTATATGAAAAAAATTATGCCTCTTAATTGTAGAACATGTACTTTAAAATTTCTTCATTGTGATTAAGTGAAAATATACAGTCCAAATCAGGTTACATACCTACCTATCTGCAGCTTCTTCTGCTATCCTTGAGCAGTGACCATGCATTCCTCCTTTTCATTCTATACTTGTAGTATCCTTTTAGAGATTTCTTGTCCCCTCCCCCCCACCTTTTCTCTCCCATCTAGAATGAGACCAGTAGGACATCACTGTATAAATGCATACAACCATAAAGTACAAACACTATATGGTCACACTGTGTCCCTGGGACTAGTCTATTTTTGCCTGAAGAGTTGACTTCAGTAGTGTTTTCTGGTTAGTGGCAGCAGTAGGTCTACATGCTACTCTCCCAGGGGATTCTCCAGACCATCAGACCATCACTTATGGTCTTTTAGCAGAGTTCTTAAGCTTCACTCCTCTTTTTCTCAAGTTGCCACAGGAACGTAATATTGTACGCCCCATCACGGCTGTCTTTGGTGGTAGCTGGGCACCATCTGGTTCTTCTGGTCAAATGTTTATATAATCTCCCATTCACCTTGGTCCTTCTGTCTCCTGAGTTCTTATTTCCTCATGTCTTCTCTGTTCTTGGTGATCATCTGTTTCAAATTAGCTGTGAACATTTGGTGTGTATTTAGACCCCAGACACCACTCACCAATATGGGCTGCAGAAGACTCTCTTATCAATTGGTTAGTTATGCCAATTGGCATGATGTCCCCTGAAAGCATGATCCCCAGACCCCCAACTCTGCTGCTGTCTGCTTGAAATATTGGGTTGAGATTAGAAGAGCTTTCAGTTTATGGTGAAGTCCGGTTAAGTTCATCTATTTTCAATGGTATATTGTTACTGCTTTCACCCAACCAAATTTATATCAACTACCTAATCTGTGACCAACTCTCTCCTTCCCTTCCTAGCCTTGTAGCCATCAAACAGTCTTTTCTTCTGTACATGAATCTATTTTTAAGTCCTTATAGCAGGGGTCTGATTTCACTCAGCATAATGTCTTCCAATAGAAACCAGGTTATTAGGTGCTCCCTAAAAATCATTATTGTTCTTTATCATTGCACATTGTTCCATTGAGTATATGTACTATAGTTTGTTTATTCATCCATCTGTTGATAGGCATCTAGGTTGATTGTATCATTTTGCTATTGTGAACTGTGTTGCAATAAACATTTGCATTTATGTGACAGCCTTTATTTCTTTAGGATACATTCTTAGCAGTGCTAGATCAAATGGTGTATCTATTTCCAGCTTTTTAAGGATGCACCAAACTGCCTTCCGAAGAGGTTGTGCAATTTTGCAATCCAACCAGCAGTGTGGAAGAGTTTTCATCTCTCCACAGCTTCCTCAGAATTTGTTGTTTTATGGTTTTTGGATTATGGACAACCCTGTTGGGGTGAGACAGTATCTCATTGCAGTTTTGATTTGAATTTCTCTAACAGTTAATGACTGCGAGCATTTCCTCACATGTCTTTCAGCTGCCTGAATGTCCCCTTTGATGACATGTTTGTCCATTTGCTCTGCCCATAGCTTAATTGAGTTGTTTATCTTTTTTTTTGTTGTTGTTGATATTTTGCAGTGTAGATTATGGAGATTAGACATCAGTCCAACTTGTAGTTGCCAAATACTTTTTTTTCTCTTTCTCTAGGGAGTCTTTTAATCATCTTGATCAAGTCTTTGGATGAGTAAAAGTGTTTGATTCTTACCAATGCAAGTGCTGTCGAGTCACATCTGACTCATGGCAACTGCCCCTAGGGTCGCCATGAGTCGCCATGAGTTTGATTCTTAGTAGTTACCATATATGTATTTTCTCTTCTGTTGATTGTGCTTAGTTTCTCAGATTTTGAAGTATGTGTATTAAAACTTTCGTTGTTGACTTTTTTTTGTATGATATTTATTGATTTGGGTTTAATATTTAGGTGTTTGACGAATTTTGAGTTAGTTTTTGTGTAAGGTGTGTGATATGGGTCCTGTGTCAATTTTTTTTGCAGATAGTTATCTAATTTTGCCAACACCATTTGTTAAAGAGACAGTTTTTAACCCAGATTACAATCTTAGGGCCTTTGTTAAACATCATCTGTTCATAAGAGGATGGTGGCATCTCTGGGGTCTCAACTCTGTTCCATTTGTCTACATGTCTCTTTTTGTACCAGTATCAGGCTGTCTTGATTACTGTGGCAGTGTAATAAGTTCTAAGGTCCACTAGTGTGAGGCCTCCCACTTTGTTCGTCTCATGCAGTAGTGCTTTACTTATCCAGGGTTTCTTCCCTTTCCAAACAAAATCGGGGATTTGTTTCTCCATCTAATTAAAAAATGATGCTGGAATTTGTATTGCTATTGTGATGTATATATAGATCACATTGGGTAAAACATACATTTTCACAATGTTAAGTCTTCCTATCCATGATCAGGGTAGGTTTCTCCATTTATGTAAGTCTCTCTTGGTTTCTTGCAGTAAGATCTTGTAGTAAGTTCTTGTAGTAAGTTCTCTTTGTATAGGTCTCTTATTTCTCTGGTTAGCTTTATTCCTATGTATTTTATTTTTTAGGCGGCTGTCATGAATAGTGTTGATTTAGTGATTTCTTTGTTGGTGATCTCTTTGTTGGCATAAAGGAATCTTACCACTTATGTTTATCTTATATCCTGATACTTTGCTGAACTCTTCCATTATTTCCATTAGTTTACTTATGGATTCTTTAGGATACTCTGCACATACAATCATATAATCTGCAAATAGGGAGATTTTTACTTCATCTTTTCCAGTGTGGATGCTCTTTATTTCTTTGTCTTGCCCAATTGCTCTGGCTACAACCTCCAGTACAATGATAAATACATGTGGTGAGAGTGGGCATTGTTATCTAGTTCTCATTCTCAAGGGGAATTCTTTCCATCTCTCTCCATTCAGGATGAAGTAGGTAGTTGGCTTTGCATAGATGCCCCTTATTGTGTTGCTCTGAGTTTCTAACATGAATGGGTGTTGGACTTTGTCAAATACCTTTTTTGCATCAGTTGACAAAATCAGTTGATTCTTATCCTTTGTGCTATTTATGTTGTTGATCACATTAACTGTTTTTCTGATGTTGAACCAGACTTCCATCTTTGGTATAAATCCAGCTTAGTCATGATGAATTATTTTTTTGACATGCTGTTGAATTCTATTGGTAAGGATTTTGTTGAAGATTTTTGCATCAGTTTCATGAGTGATATTGATGTGGAGTTTTTGTGTGTTTTTTTTTTTTTTGTGGAATCTTTCCCTGGTTTGGTATCATATCAGGATTATGGTGGCTTCATACAATGAATCTGGGAATATTCCATCCCTGTCTATGCTGTGAAATAACCTCAGTGGAGGTTAACTCCTCTCTAAAAGTTTGGTAGAATTCTCCAGTAAAATCATCTTGGCCAGGACTTTTTTTTTTGGTAGTTTTGATGACAATTTCAGTCTCTTCCTTCATGATGAGTTTATTAAGTTGCTCCACTTCTCCTTGTGATAATTTTGGTAGGTCATAGGAATCTAGGAATTTGTCCATTTCTCTAGGTTTACAAATATTTTAGAGTACAGTCTTTCATAGTATTTAAAGTATTCTGTTATGATATTTTTTATTTCACTTGGGTCTGTTGCGACATCTATGTTCTGAAACACAGAGGCATTCTAATCTTCTACATGCCATGTAAAAAATTGGTAAGGGTACTTTTTTTATTTCAAGTAGTATGTTTATTAATCAAATGATTGCGACAGATTCTGACAACAGCAACATCGGTCTAATCTATTATCATCCTGTCTCCCCACCCTTGTAGCCATCAAAGAGTCTTTCCTACTGTACCTAAGTCTAACTTTAAGTCCTTAAATCAGGGGTTTCATATACTATTTATCCTTTTGCCACTAACTGATTTCACTCAGCATAATGTCTTCCAATTGACATCAGGTTATGAGATGCTTCCTAAAATCATCATTTTTTTTAACTTTTTTATTTTTTATTAATTACAGTAAAAGAATAATATTTCACTCGACGGCACTTGGCTTATCAATTATCTCATCTATGATAAACCCTCAGGCCCCCACCCACCCATTTAGCCAACACAGTCTTTTTCTTGAGTGGATAATTCTATTATTAAGTCTGTGTAGCAGGGGTCTCATACAAAATTTGTCCTTTTGACACTGATTAATTTCACTCTGCATGATCTCTTCCAAATGAGACTATGAGATGTTTTCTAAAATTGACACTATTTTTTATTATAACACAGTGTTCCACTGAGTATATGTACCATAGTTTGTTTATCCATTCATTTGTTGATGGGCTTTGTGATTCATTCCAACTTTTTGCTCTTGTGGACTGTGTTGCAACAAACATTAGTGTACATGTGTTTGCTTGTGTGACAACCTTTGTTTCTGAAGGATAAATTTCAAGCAGTGGAATTACAGGATCAAATGCTATACCTATTTCCAGCTTTTTTATTTTTTATTTTTTTTAATTTGATATGATTGGGTGAAAATGTACATTCCCGTATAAATTTACATGCCCATCTATATGCAGCTTCCACTGCTCTCCCTGTCCGGTGACAGCACACTATTCCTCTCTGCTCTATATTGTATGCACTTTATGGTTCTATACATCTATAGGATATCATCCTGCTGACCTATTTCCAGCTTTTTAAGGAAGCTCCAGATTGTTTTCCAAAAAGGTTGTACCATTTTGCAATCCCACTGACTGTGCAGGAGAGTTCCAATTTCTCCACAGCCTCTCCAGCGTTTGTTGTTTTGTATTTTCTGGATCACAGGCAACTTTGTTGGGGTGAGATAGTATCTCATTGTCATTTTGATTTGAATTTCTTTAATAACTAATGACTGTGATCAATTCTGCATGTGTCGTTCAGCTGCCTGGATATCCTTGTTAGAGATACATCTGTCTATCTTCTTTGCTCATCACTTAATTGGATTGTTTATCCTTTTCCTGTTGATATTTTGTAATACGTCATAGATTATGGAGACTAGAAGTCAGTCTGACATAGAGTGGCCAAATATTTTTTCCCATTCCGTCAGTGGTCTTTTAATTCTTTTGATGAAATCTTTGGATGAGCAAAAGTGTTTGATCTTAGTAGTTCCCATTTATCTATTTTCTCTTCTGTTGAAAGTGCTTTGTTTGTCAGATTTTGAAGTCTGTCTACATTGTGTATTAAAACTTCCATTGCTGATCCTATTTTTTCTTGAATGAGCTTTATCATTTTAGATTTGATATTTAGGTCTTTTACACATTTTGAGTTGGTTTTTGTATATAGTTTGAGATATAGTTCTTGTTTCAACTTAGTGCAGATGGATATCCAATTTTGCCAGCATCACTTGTTAAAGAGACCGTTCTTACCCCAGTTTAAAATCTTGGGGCCTTTGTCAATATCAGCTGTTCATAGGAGGATGGTGACATATGTGGGGTCTCAACTCTTCCATTTGTCTACATGTCTCTTTTTTTTACAAGTAGCAGGCTGTTTTGACTACTGTGGAAGTGTAACAGATTCTAAAGTCAGGTAGTGAGAGGCCTCCCAGTGTGTTCTTCTTCAGTAGTGTTTAATTATCCGAGGTTTCTTCCCTTTCCAAGCAAAACTGATGATTTGTTTCTCCATCTCATTAAAAAATGTCACTGGAATTTGTATTGGGATTGTATTATATAGACAGATTGCTGTGGGTAAAATACACATTTTCACAATGTTGAGTCTTCCTATCCATGAGCAAGTAGATTACTACATTTATGTAAGTCTCTCTTAGTTTCTTGTAGTAAAGCTTGTAGTTTTCTTTGTAAAGATCTCTTATTTCTCTAGGTAGATTTACTCCTAGGTATTTTATCCATAGTAAATGGAATTGATTTCATGATTTCTTCTTTAAGAATTTCACTGTTGGCATAAAGGAATCCTACTGATTTACTTATGTTTATCTTGTATCCTGCTACTTTGCTAAACTCCTCTGTTAGTTCTAATAGTTTACTTATGGGTTCCTTTGGATTCTCTGTATAAACAATCATGTCATCTGCAAATAGGGAGATTTTTACTTCTTAATTTCCAATACAGACACCCTGTATTTCTTTATCGTCTAATTGCTCTGTCTAGAACTTCTAGCACAATGCTGAATAGAAGTGGTGAGAGTGGGCATCCTTGTCTAGTTCCCATTCTCAAAGGGAATTGGCTTTGTTTAGATGCTACTGATTGTGTTCAGGAATTTCCCCTCTATTCCTATTTTTCTGAGAATTTTTAGCATGAATGTGTGTTGAACTTTGTCAAATGCCTTTTCTGCATCAATTGACAAAATCAGGTGATTTTTATCTTTCGTGTTATTCATGTGATTTTTCTGTTATTCTTTGCTAGTTGTTCTGATGTTAAACCAGTCCTGCATCCATGGAATGAAACCAACTTGATCATGATGAATTATTTTTTTTTAATATGCTGTTGAATTCTATTGGCTAGAATTTTGTTGAAGATTTTTGCATCTGGGTTCATGAGTGATGGTCTGTGGTTTACTTTTTTTGTTGGATCTTTCCCTGACTTTGGTATCAGGGTGATGCTGGCTTCAATACCAGAGTACCTAAATACATCTAAGAAATACTGACAACACTGAAAAATGAGATAGATCTTTCCATAATAATAGTTGGAGACTTCAACACTCCTTTTTCAGTTATGAGTAGATCATCCAGAAAAAAGTTCAGTAAAGATGTAAATCTTATTGCAATGATCAACCAACCTGACCATATCGACACATACAGATCTTTTCATCCATCAGCAGATAAGTACACCTTCTTCTCATAAGCGCATGGAACGTTCTCCAGAAAAGACCATGTGTTAAGTCATAAAGCAATTCTTTATACAGTCCAAACCATTGATTTGCTGCAACATATCTTCCCGGACCATAGATCTAAAAAAGTTGAAATCAATAACAAAAAATTCATACATAGAAATTCAAACTTATGGAAACTGAACAACACTTTGCTCAAAAAGTCTTGAGTTATAGAAGAAATAAATGACAAAATAAAGAAATTTATGAAATCAAAGGAGAATGAAAACGCATCCTACCAGAATCTATGGGATACAGCAAAAGCAGTGCTCAGAGGTCAGTTTATCTCTGTAACTGCACACGTCCAGAAAGAGGAAAGGGCCCAGATTAAAGAATTAACCTTACAGCTTGAACAAGCAGCAAGAGAGCAACAGAAGGACCCCTCAGGCACCAGAAGAAAACAGATTATAAGGATTCGAGCAGAACTAAATGAATTAGAGAATAGAAAAACCATCAAAAAAAATTAAAACCCAAAACTGGTTCTTCGAAAAGATCAACCAAATTGATAAACCGTTGGCTAAACTTTCAAAAGAAAAATAGCAGAAAATACAGATAACCTGGTTAAGAAATAAGACGGGAGTCGTTACAACAGACCCAGATGAAATTAAAAATATCATAATAGAGTACTATGAAAGGCTGTACTCTAACTCCTAGGGGAAATGGGCAAATTTCTAGATTCACATCACTCACCAACACTATCACAAGGAGAAATAGATCAACTTAAATAAATCTATCAGAAAGGAAGAGATCGAAAAAGTCATCAAAAAAGTCGTCTGCCAACCAAAAACAGTCCTGGCTCAGATAGTTTCACTGGAGAATTCTACCAAACTTTTAGAGAAGAGTTAACTCTGATACTACTGAGGCTATTTCACATCATAGAAAAGGGTGGAATACTCCCAGATTCATTCTATGATATTTAGGTCTTTGATTCATTTAGAATTAGTCTTTGCGTAAGGTGTGAGATATGAGTCATGTTTCAGTTTCTGGTCCTATCTCATTTCTTATCTGATTTGTTTCCTCTCCTGATTTTCTTTTGTAAGTTTAGCCAATGCTTTGTCAGTTTTGTTGATCTTTTCAAAGAGCCGGCTTCTTGCTTTGCTGTTTTTTTTCAGTTGTTCTTTTATTCTCTAATTCATTTAGTTCTGCTCTAATCTTTATGATCTGTTTTCTTCTTGTGACTGAAGGGTTCCTCTGTTGCTCTCTTTCTACTTGTTCAAGTTGTAGGGTTAATTCCTTGGTTCTGGTTCTTTCTTCCTTCTGGATGCGTGCATTTATGGAGATAAACTGACCTCTGAGCATTGATTTTGCTGTATCCCGTAGGGTCTGGTAGGAAGTGTTTTCATTGTCATTTGATTCCATAAATTTCTTTATTTCATCCCTGATTTCTTCTATAACTTGTGGATTTTTGAGTAAGGTGTTGTTCAGTGTCTATGAGTTGAAATTTCTACCTATGTTTTTTCTGCTTTCAGTTTCAGTTTTTATGGCTTTATGGTCCAAGAGGACACTTTGCAATGATTTGTTGAGACTTGCTTCATGTCCTAACACACGATCTGTTCTGGAAAATATTCCATGTGTGTTGGAGAACAAAATATACTTGTTGGCTGATGGGTAAAAATAAAAATTGTATATGTCAATGAGATCTAGTTGGTTAATTGTCAGGATGAGATCTTCTGTATCTTTACTAAGCTTTTTTCTGGATAATCTGTCCGTTACTGAAAGTGGAGTGCTGAAGTCTCCAACTATTATTGTGGAGTGATTTGTCTCGTTTCTCAATGTTGTCAGTGTTTGTTCAACTTATTTAGATGTTCTGTTATAAAAACTCACTGGTGTCAAGTCAGGTCAAACTCATAGGGACATTAGAAGTCAGAGTAGAACTGCCCCATAGAGTTTCCAAGGGGTGTTTTGTGGATATGAACCGACAACCTCTTGATTACCAGATGTAGCACTTAACCTGCTAAGCCACCAAGGTTTCTGCTCTGGTATTAGGTGCATAGACATTTAATATTGTTGTGTCCTCCTTACGTAATGAACCTTTCAGCAATAGTGACCATCCTTATCCGTGATGGTGGATTTTACATTAAAATCTATTTTATCTGAAATTAGCATTGCCACATCTGCTCTTTTTCTGCATATTTTTAGTTTGGGATATATTGTTTCATCCTTTAATGTTCAGTTTGTTCGTATCTTTAAGTCTAAGGTATTTTTCTTATGTCAGCCAAGCCAAGTGCCGTTGAGTCGGATCCGACTCATATGATTCTTGTCTTTTGAGCCCTGATATCACTTGCTGTCTCTTTATTAGAATGTTCAGTTCATTTATATTTAGTGTAATTATTGATAGGTATGTGTTTAGTGCTGTCATCTTACATTTATTTTTGTCTTTTTGATGTTTTCTCTGTTGCTGTTAATATTCTGTACTGGGTCATTCTTCTATATGGATTGACTTTACATCTTTTTCAGTGTTGGTTTTGTGTTTGTTGAGATGCCTGTATTATATTTCTTGTATTGATATGTCTCACTGTTATTTTGCTTTGAGGCTGTCTCTATGATCCCCCTTACTATTCTAAATTTAAACCAGATTTCAACTTCTGAATATCTTTTTAGTTGCCTCTACACCTGAAAGGCTTTTTAACTACTGTCATATATCCCTCTTATTAGTGTGATTATGTCACAGTTTTTGTGTTAAGATCACTGGTTCCCTTCTTTTAATATTGTAGCTTTGAGACTTCCCAAAATGAGTAGGATTGTGGATACCATGTCCTATATTGCCTCCCTAAGTACGCACTTGATGGTTTTGTTTTTCTAGGCAAGGAGCTTCTTCCTATACTTCTTGTAGTTTTGAATTGTTTTTAATAGAGTCTCTAAATTTCTGTTTATCTGCTGATGTCTTAATTTCACCTTGATATTTGAGAAACAGTTTTGCAGGATATGTAATTCTTGGTTGGAAGTGTTTCTCCTTCAGGACTTTGAATGTGTCATCTCACTGCTTTCTTGCCAACATCACTTGTCCCGAGAAGTCAGCTAAAAGTCTAAGGACTTCCCTTTGTACTTTAGCTTTGCTTTAAGCCTAACTGCATTTAAGAGCCTCTCTTTGTGATTCATTTTATTAAGCTTGATTATAATATATCTTGGTGCCTTTCTTTTGGGGTCTAGTTTTTGTGGCATTTGATAAGTATCTTGTATATCTATGTTCTCTTCTTTCATAATTTCAGTGAAGTTTTCTGTCAGAAACTCTGCAGTAATATTCTCTGTATTTTCAGCTATCCCTCCCTGTTCAAGAACTCCAATTATTCATAGATTATTCCTCTTAAATACAGTCCCACATGTTTCATAATGCTTCTTCACTTTTCTTATTTCTTTTCTTTGATTTCTCCTCATAAAGGCTCATGTCAGTTGCTCTGTCCTTAAACTCACTAACTTTGACTTCTGTCTCCTCAGTTCTGCTCTTTTGACTTTGGATTGAATTGCCTAATTCTGTAATTTTATTGTTGATCTGCTGGATTTCAGATTATTGATGTTACATTGTTTCAAATAGCTTAATTTAATTTTTCATTTTGTCTGATGCATTTTGTTTAATCTCTAGGAGGGTACTATACATAATTCTTTCATATTTGTCCTCTGATAATTTCAGAAATGCTTCTTCATCTGGGAAGTGTTTTATTCTTTATTTGGGCAGTTTTCCATAGCCATGGTAGACTGCTTCTTTAAATGGTTCACTACTGATTGTTGTCTTCATGTCAGAAAGAAGCTGTTTGCCTTCTCTGGTGTTACCTCAACAGGAGCTGAGTTGTAGTTCTAAGAGGAGAGTAAAGGCACTACTAGATGTGCTAGAAGTGGTCACCAAACACCTCTGTATATTCTAGTGACTGGCCCCAGGTTGATTTTGGGGTATCGGGCCCCACCTCCTGGCTGCTATAGATGGGAGTTACTTCTGGCAACTTTCTGTCATTATTCCAGATGAGCTTATGGTATAGCCTAGAGACTGGAGGGGAGAAAGATATCACTCCACTTGTCTTCCAGGGACCTCTGTGATCTGTAGATGCACTTAGCTTAAAAACTGTTTATTTGCTGAGAGGGGTGCTGTGCAGTGTCCGTCAAAGGCAGCTGGACTCTCAGCAGTGGCAGGCTCCATCTCCTGGATGACAAAGACACAACTCTACTTATGGAGTAACTGGGGGGCCATCAGTGGACATTATGATGTGGATCAGTGAAGGGTGTTACAGATGCTGCTGCCCTGTTCAGCAGTCAGTTCTTCAGGTATACTTATTTTAAAAAGGTGCTTTACTGCTTAGCGAGGAGCTGCCCATCAGTTACCAAAATCAGTCAGGCCCTCAAGTGTGGCAGGACCTGCCTTTCAGCTGACAACAAAAAGCATCTCATAGGCCATCCCCAGATGCTATGACATGGTGCAAAGAAGGGATGGGATAGGGCTTTACCATCCACATCTGCCAGGCCCCACCCATAACTCTAGGCACAAATCATCTCAAATCCTCTTTTCTGCTGGAAAAGCACTATCCACACAGGGACTGTTGCTCAGCCTGAAAATTAGCCCCAGGTGAGACCTCCACATTGCTGACTCCACTTCCCTGTTGACCAAGACGGTATCCTACCTGAGCTGCCCTTCCTGCCATGAATTAGCAAACTCTGTAATGCAGCTCAGAAAAGAGAGGGTGGAGGGGCAGTGGTGCCCTCAGTTGGAAAGTGGGCTCTCAAAATGTATATATCCCAAGCCCTTTCTCTCTGTTGCAATTTATGCTGTTTACTTAAACACTGCAGTTCAGTGTACTTGACAGCTCATGCCTAGTCTCCACCTCCTGGATAACAAAGAAGGTGTCATACCTGCAGTCCTCCCAAATGATGTGTCAGCAGAAGCAGGACTCAGCATGCTGCTTCCTTGTCTTTGAAAGAGGCAGTTTCCTGCTTAGTGGTGCCTGGTCCAACCTGACAACGCTATGCCAAATCCTAGGGCTCCCAGTGTGTCCACATTGATCCATTCAATTATCATTCCAGTCCTTAGTTCTCAGATAGCATTGAGGAGACTAGTTATCTAATCTGCCATCTTGGCCCCACCTCTTCTATGATCAGAACATTTTTAAAGAACTACATGTAGTTGTTGAAGTATTTTCACAGGTATCACCTAATTTGTGTTTTATTCACTTTATCAACTTTTAATACAACTGATTTATTTATCCACAATTAGCATATAATGATATTAAATGCTATACTTTAACCAAGATACTTTTGGCAAGACCCCTAACATTTTTATCAAAAATACAATGCACAAAGTTAAACATCTGGCAGTCAGTGGACTTTCCCCACTCTCAAGAAATAAATTATCCATAGCAGCACTGGATAGGGACCTATCATGTGAGACACTGGAAGATTAGCACATGGCTTGCTGGGATACCTCCTCCCTATATAGCCAAGCCAAGTGCTGAGTCCTCCCTATATAAGCTGCAGTAATCTCAGCTGTTTATTGAAAAACCCTTCCTGTCAGCTGGCTAATTTTTATTGGAAAGATATCCGTTTTATCTTGGCTCCCATCTGTAAGTGATATCATATTCAAATGCTTGGGATTAGAAACAAGAAACAGAAGCTTCAGCTGACAGTAATTTTAAAACATTTGAAAAGCAAACACATTCTATACAAACTATCCAATAAACAAAATTGCTTGTTCTGCCAGACAATCAGCTCCATATTCATCTACTACCTTCCTAAATTTGTTTTGACCTTTTCACAAACAACTGTTTCCACTTCTTCATCCAATGCTTTTTTCACTTTGTTTTTTCCTGGGTACTCAGTCATAAAATAATGCACACTGACTTGCTGATTTCTTTTTTCTTTTTACATGTGAGCTTTTTTGCACCTAGTGCATTTTGAAAGACAAAGTTAATAAAGCTAAGTGTTTAATTACAATTTTGAGAACTTACATAGTCTTAAGGAACACTAATGCATCTGGGGACTCTGTTGTGCATACATAAAGTATAAATTTATATAAAATAAGACTGAGCATTATTTTCCTTTCTTCTTGTCTTTTCCATTTCTTTCTACTTTTTATTAATATTTACAAAGGCTTAGATATTTAAGAGCTCTTAGAAGAGCAGCAGGAACAAGCATTGGAAAGTAAAGCTCTAAGTTACGGCAGAACCAAATGGTCTTCACATTTTCTAGCAATTTACTTTAAGAGGTCGTCTGTCCAAGTATCAAATTCTTCAAATTCATAAAATCTCACATTAGACTATAATTTTTTTTTTGTTATGAGTGGAATTGAGTTACAACTAATTGGCCTAGTAACATATTAAATATGTATTAAGAGTATTTTGCAGTTTTCCATTTGTATTTTGAAATGTAATTTTGTCCCCCCAGACTCTTAAAGAGTTCATATGTGCTGGCCACTGTATTAACACAGCCTAATGGAGGAAAATCCCTAAGAAGGGGGCCAGAAATAAGACAGATTTGATACATAGTCAAAAGATCCCCCTCAGGATTTCCTGCTAGTGTTTCCCCAGCCTTCTAATTTCCATTCCAGAGCTTGCTTCTTGAGGACTTCATTACAGTTGTTGATTATTTATTGCACTTTCTTTTGAAGCATCTTCATCTTTGGTTTTTGAACACCAGTCTGGTATCCATATACTGATTGCATGCTCCACTTGCTTCATATCTGTGTTTTAGGCTAGGTACTGAATTTTGATTATATTACCACTTACAAAATATCACAGAAACAAAGGCAGCAGCAAAAGAAACAAAAACAATTATCAAGATAAATGGTAGAAAATAAGACTACTTTCTACACAGAACTTCCACCCTTCTTATCATCTTTCTTCTTCCCTGTCCTATTTACATTTTCCAACAGTCAGGTAACGTATATTTTATTTCTACTCTTCTTATTTATTTTCCCCATGTCTTGTAAGATATCTAAAGAACAAAATGATTTTTTTTAATAATAATTATTACATTCCTGATATGCATCAAGCTCTCTATCCTCTGCTGGGAATATAATAATGGCTTATAAATCATAAGAAAAATCCACAAAAAATTGTTTTAAAGGTGCTGACAGTCTTGAGATAAATCAAATATGCAAATCTGCAATTTGCTTATCTAGGTGCAATCTACATAGAGTTTTATTGAAATGTTCTTGAAACTTCTCTCTAGGTAAGTTTGAAATTTTGTGACATTTTTTGGGGAACACAGACAATGTAAGTAAACGCACACAGTGAAGTTTCTTTGTACAACAATGTACGTGCATAGGCATTCAGGGATGGCTAGTCTATTTCACTGGAAGTGGGAAAAGAGATTGAGAAATCTTCCTTGAAAACTTGAGTTTTTCAAGATGGATAGCTAGACAAGTGCAAATGGTAAACATCCTTTTTGCCACACAATCTTTTGGTGCAGTGATTTAGGAGCCTGAAGCTTCTCACTCTTTCAGGAGAAAAAGACTAGCATGTGACATTCAGAATGGAAGTGTTGCTTTCTAGACAAATATGTTCCTCATTTTTTCCTGCATGGATATTATATTTCAAACAAAAAGCAGCATTCTTAAAACACGCGCGCGCGCGCACACACACACACACACACACATACACACACTATTAAGGAAACTCTCTGCTGTTAAGTTGATTCCAATTCATAGCTATCTAACATTAGGAGATAGAATAGAATTGCACCATAGGGTTTCTAAGGCTATAAATCTTTACAAAAGCAGACTGCCACATCTTTCCCTGGTAGATCATAGGCTGGGTTTGAACCACTGACATTTTGATTAGCAGTGGGAATTTTAACCATTGTTCCACCCAGACTCCTTGGTATATATGTGCACAGCAGTATGAGTGTGGGGTATTATGTGGTAAATTGACTGGGACTGTAAACTTTCACTAACAACATAGTAAAATTGCTAATATATCTGCGTTCACATCATCCCCTCATTGGCTCCTGGTAGTGCTTCCACAGCCTAAGGAATTGGGTTATATTATATATTATATGTTTTATTGTGCTGTAAGTAAAAGTTTACTATCCAAGCCAACCTGCCATATAAAAACTCACACCCACACTGCTATGCAACTCGAGCTGCTCTCACCACATTGTGATAGCACACACCTACTTTCCACTTTATAATTCTGTATCTATTCAACTGACTTCTGTTTCCCTCCATGCTCTTATCCTGCCTACAGCGAACAGCTCAGACAGCCTCACAGGTATATTTAAGCCAAGACTGTTCTTTGCCAGCATCTTATACTTCACCGAAATTTTTGTCTTAAGATCTGGCTTTGGCATTGTTTTATATTCTGGGCTAACAGACAGTCTGGGGGGCATGTCCTCAGAGGACCGTCTAGCCCAGTTGACTGTCAAGTGTGGTCTTTTAATAGAGTTCTAGTTCTGTTAACCTATTTTTTTTCCTGCTACATCACGGCCTTTACATTGTGTTCCCTGTCAGGGCAGTCGTTGGTGGTACCAGGCAACATTTAGTTCCTATCTGGTTCTGGTTACATGACAAAGTACTCTCAGATCATATGACACCTGTTCTTTTCTGGGATCATAGTTTTCTCATATCTTTGATGTCCTTAGTTCCCTACCAGGAGGGTTGGAACCAACTGATGTTACTTAGATGACTGCTTGCTAGATTTTAAGATCTCACTCATCAAAGTGGGGTGCAGACAATTTCTTGTAAAAACCATAGTTATGCCAGTTAGCCTAGATGTTCACTGCAACCAAGGTCCTTAGACCCCCATCCCTGCTACTCCATCCTTCAACATTTTGGCTGGTATTTAGGAAATCTCTTAGCTTTTGATAAAGTCCAACTGTGCTAACCTCCTTTCTACTGCATGCTGTCACTGCTTTCATCTAAGCAAGTTCCTATATACCCCTCTCCTTCCCTCCCAACCCTTGTAACCATCAAAGATTATTTTCTTCTCTGTTAAAACTTTTCTTAAGCCCTTATAATAGTGGTCTCATACAATATTTATCCTTTTGCAAATGACTAATTTCACTCAGTGTAATATTTTCCAGATGACTCTGTGTTATCAGACGTTTCCTAAGATCATCATTGGTTTATTTATTTATTTATTTTGTCACTGAGTAGTATTGCACTCTGTGAACATACCACTGTCTCTTGACTCATTCATCTATTGAAGGGCACCAAGGTTGATTCCATCTTTGTTATTATTGTGGAGAGTGCTGCAGCAAACATTAATGTGTAGATATCAGTTCGAGAGGCAGCCCTCATTTCTCTAGAATATATTCCAAGAAATGGTGTTGCCAGATCCTAAGGTATTTCTATTTCTAGCTTCTTAGAGCCAAGCCAAGTGCCGTCTTAAGAGAGGGCCAAATCTATTGCTAAATTGGTTGCACTCTTTTATATCCCCACTGGCAGTATAGAAGTATTCCAGTCTCTCCGTAAATTCTCTGACATTTATTATTTTGTGTTATGTTAGTTACCATTGGCCTTGTTGGGGTGAGATGTTATCTCATTATGGTTTTGATTTGCATTTCTCTAATGGCTAAGACTGTCAACATTTCTCTATGCATCTGTTAAGATGTCTAAATGTCTTTTTGGTTGAGTGCCTATTTATATCCTTTGCCCATTGTTTAACTGGGTTATTTGTCTTTTTCTTGTTAATATTTTTCAGTACATTGTAGATTATGGAGAATAGACACCTGTTGGACTGTTGGATTTGTAGTACCCCAAAATTCTTTCCCAGTCTGTAGGTAGTCTTTATACTCTTTTGGTGAAGTATTTGGATAAGCCTAAGTGTTTGATTTCTAGAAGTTCCTAGTTATATATTTTCTTTTCTACTGTTTGTGCATTGTTAGTAATATTTTGTAGTCTATTATACTATGCGTTAGGGCTCCCAGCATTGTCCCTTTTTTTTCTTCCTTGATTGTTTCGGTTTTAGATTTTACATTTAAGTATTTGAGCCATTTTTAGTTAGCTTTTGTGTATGGTGTGTTATATGGATTTTGTTTCATTTCTTTTGCAGGTGAACACCTAGTTATGCCAATGCCATTTGTTAAAAAGACTTTGCACCAGTTTATGGACTTTTGTCAAATAACAGCTACTCATAAGTGGATGGTGTGATATCGGTATTCTCAAATCTGTTTCATTGGTCTGTGTATCTATTTTCATGCCAGTATCAAGCTTTTTTGACTACCATGGCAGGGTAATAAGTTCTGAAGTTAGGTAGTATGAAGGTTCATGCTTTGTTCTTCTTCAATAATGCTTTACTTATACAGGGCTTCTTCCATTTCCATATACAGTTGGTGATTTGTTTTCCCATCTCATTAAGAAAATGCCACTGGAATTTGCATGAGGATTGCATTGTATCTATAGATCCCTTTAATCTGAATGGACGTTGTCACGATGTTAAGTCTTCCTATTCATGAGGAAGGTAGGTTTCTTCACTTATGTAGATCTCTTTTGGTTTCTTGCAGTGTAGTCTTATAATTTTGTTTTCATAGGACCCTTATGTCTCTGGTTAGATTTTTTGCTATGTAATTTATCTTCTTGCAGGCTATTGTAAATGTACTGATTTTGTGATTTCTTCTTTGAAGATGCCCTTGTTGGTGTAAAGGAATCTAACTGATTTATGTAAGTTTATTTTATATCCTGATACTTTACAGACCTCTTCTATTAGTTCTAGCAGTTTGAGGGGAGTTTTCTATGCATAGTATCATATCCTCTGCAAATAGAGATACTTTTACTTCTTTACCATTTGAATGCCACTTATTTCTTTATCTTGCCAGATTACTCTGGCTAGAACCATCAGCACAATGCGGAATAAGAGTGGTGATTATGGGCATCTTTGTCTAGTCCCTGTTCTCAGTGGAATGCTTTCAGACTCTCCATTTAGTATGATGTTGGCTGTTGGCTTTGCAGAGATGCCCCTTGCCATGTTGAGGAATTTTCTGTTCTGCTGAGAGTTTTTAACTTGACTGTTGGATTTTGTCAAGTGCCTTCTCTGCCTCAGTTGGTTTCCTGAAGTGGTTCTTGTCTTTTGTTTTTGTGGTTGATTATATACGTTGTTTTTCTAATGTTGAACCATTCTTGCATCCCTAGTATGAATCCAACTTGGTTATGGTGAACTACTTTTTTGATATGTTGATGAATTCTATCAGTTAGAATTTTGTTGAGTAGTTTTACATCTAAGTTCATGAAAGACATTGGACTGTAATTTTCCTCTTTCGTGCTCTTTATCTGTTTTTTTTATGAGGATTATGCTGGCTTCATAGTATGCATTTGGAAGTATTCGTTCATTTTTCATGCTTTAGAATAGTAGTTTTAGGTTTAGTAATAGGTCGCCATGAGTCGGATCCGACTCCACGGCACTTGGCTTGGCAATAGTGGTTTTAACTCTTAAAGTGTCATGGAATTCCTCAGTGAACTGTCAAGGCCAAGACTTTTTTTAGTTGGGAGTTTTTTAATTAGCTTTTCCGTAACTTCCTCTGTGATCAGTTTATCTAGTGGGTTTTTTGTTTGTTTGTTTGTTTTTTACTTCTATTTGTGCTAATTTTTGTAGGTGATGTATTTCTGAAATTTGTCCATTTCCTCTAGGTTTTTAAATTTATTAGAATAGAATGTTTCATAATATTTTGTTATGATTCTTTAATTTCATTGGCTGTTTTGTTATATGGACCAACTTTTTTTTTTTTTTTTGGTTTACTTGCTTCCTCTCTTGTCTTTCTTTTGTCAGTTTGGCCAATTATTAATTAATTTTCTTGATCTTTTCAAAAAACCAGCTTTTGTTTTCTTAAATCTTTCAGTTGTTTTTCTACTCTCTATTTCATTTGGTTCTGCTCTGATTTTTTTTATTGTGATCAAGTGAACGTATGCAATTCAAATGGTTACCTCTCTGCTCCAATGTAAAGGGAGTTTCCCTGAAGTGTCACTTAAACCACTTTTTACCCTGTAAGAGATAAAAGGAAAGGGAAGCAAGAATAGAGTTGGAGACCTCATACCATCAAGAAAGCAGCACTGAGAGTAGAGCACATACTTCAGATTTGACATTCCTGCATCATGATACTCAGACCAAAGGAAACCTAATGCAACACAAGGATCTTCCTCCAGATCCAACAGAAAGGGTATATTCCCTGGAACTGGTACCATGAATTTGGGCTAGCCTGCTGGACTGTGTGAGAATAAACTTTTCTTTGGTAAAGCCATCCACTCACAGTAGTTCTGTTAGAGTAGTACCAAATGACTAAGATACAGTTTTTTAATATCTTTATAGCACCTTGACTTCATTTCCATGTGGAAGATCTATGACTACATTTTCTTTTGAGTCCCTCTTTTGTATTATAATATTTACATAACAACATCTTTGTTTCTCTATTTTCAGTTTTGCCTATGATTATTTTTGTGATTCCACTATTTGGGTTGATATTCAATCACTCTGTTCTGTGTTCTGGTCTTGAGTTGTTGCTTAGTGTTACTGAATTTCTAACCAAAGGACTACTTTTAATATTTCTGGTAATTTTTATTTGGTTTTTGCAAATTCCCTAAATTTCTGGGTATCTGGAAATGTCCTAACTTCACCATCATATTCGAGATACAATTTTGCTGGCTATATAATTATAATATATAATTAATTACTTTCCTTCAAGGCTTTGTATATGTTTATTCTCTGTTGCCTTCTTTTCAGTATGGTTTCTACCGAGTTGTCCTAGCTTAGTCTTACTGATATCTCCATTTTAGGTATTTGTTTATCCCTAGTGACTTTTAAAAGTATCTCCTTATCCTTAGGTTTGGCAAACTTAATTATAATATGCCTTGGTGTCTATGTTTTGGGATCTGCCTTGTGCTGAGTTCAGTGAGTACCTTGGATAGACATCTTCTTATCTTTGATGATACCAGAGAAGTTTAATCTAGGGTCACCATGAGTCGGATACAACTTAACAGCACTTGGCTTTGGGAATCTTCAACAATTTTCTCCGTATTTTCTGTTATCCCCTTCTTCTGGTACTCCCATCACTCAAATTATTCCTCTTTGTGGAACCCGACATGACTTGTAATTTTTTAAATTCTCTTAATCTCATTTTTCCTCAGTTGTGTTGCTGTCACATCCTTTATCTTCAGTCCCTCTAATTTGACCTCTTGTTTCCTCAATTCTGCTCCTTTTACTTTCTGTTGAGTTGCCTAATTTGGTAATTTTATTAGTAGTTTTTCAAAGTTTCTAATTCTTACTGCTATATGCTTTCTTGTAGCTTATTCAATTTGTCATTATGCTTTTCTGCATCTTACCTCATCTCCTCTCTGATGTCTTACAGAGTTCTAAGTATTAATCTTACATATTCTACCTCTGATTGTTTCAGGAAACTCTCTTTCTCTGAAAAATTCAATTAGTTTTTAGGGGGATGGGGCTTTCTGATGAAATCATGGTCTGTTTTATCAAGTGATTATAAATTGACTGTTGACTCCAAGCCATCAGTAAATTGTATTTATTTATTTTATGTTTGCTTACTGTGTTCAATATTCCCATTTTGAAATGTTCAGATAGGCTTGTTGTATGTGATAGTTTGGTTATTACTGTCTTTAAAGCTCTCATGTTGTGTTATCAAGTGGTCAGAGCTGTTACTAGACATCAGGGCCCGAGAGTCCACTTACTTTTCTTATAAAGATTCAGTTCAGGTGGCCAGGTGGTCAGTCACCAAGTATGTGGTTCAGGCTCCTACCTACTGTCCAAGAGGATCAGCAGTGTGTTTGTATAGGCACTGCTTTCTGGCTGCAACCATTGAGAAAGGTGGGGAATAACAGCTGTCCCTGAGTGTCTGTGGGGATGGTGTACCCCTTTATGCCTGAATCTAGGTGAAGAAACTGTTTGTGACATGATTTTCTGGTTTAGGAGAGCTGGCAGAATTTCCCCTTTATCCCTCAGTTTGTCAAATTGTTCCCTCTCTAAGTCTCAGAGAATAGCTCAAGACAGGCTTAAGGGGTCCTAATTCCAGCTCAGTTAACAGCATCAGACTCTAGGGCCCAGAGCAGTGCAGTGACAACAGTGGGGAGAATGGCTCTATTAACAGCATTAGACTCCAGAGAAAGCTACAGTGCAGAGAGGGGAGGGAAAATTGCTGGGAGAAGAGAGAGAGACCTATGCAAAAGGGAAGTGTTAGATCAGTGTGTGCAGTAGGTTATACACAAAGACTTAGCTTTTGATGACCCAGTGCTGTTTTGACTGGTTCCATAGATGCATGTGAACTCCCAGGATGTTTCTGCCACTGAGAAGGACATACAACAACCTCCATCACTCAATTCAGCATGATGGTTGCATCTGTTTCCTGTCAGGTCAGGTTTGTGGAATTCTACGTACTTCTGGTGCTGTTTTCCCTTTCCCATTGCTCAGTGCAATTTCTCATCCTTCCCTTTGATATACAGGGCTCCTAGGATGTCACATATACTGGATTCACTTGTTCTTTTAGGTCTTTGTTGTTAGAGTGATCATAGGGAGTGTGAATCTACTCTGCCATCTTTGTACCACCCCCTCCTTGGCTTATATTAAGAACATAATGAACTTTGTTGAATTAATTAATTGTTTCTTACTTGAATCTCATATAGGACTGGGTGAAAATAAGGCAAATACAAAGAGTGGAAATGATAAATGTGTTTTCTGACATGTTTCCTGGAAGATATACCATACTCTTAGCAAATCGCATACACTTTCTATGTTTGGTTACCAACTACACCCTCTCCTTATGAAATATTTTCTTAAGCATTCTATGCCTTTCTTTTCTTTTTTTTTTTTTTTTACCACAGCAGTTAATAAAAAACTAGCAAAGCAGCAGTGTTTATGAAAGTATATCATCAGGGGAAGGCGCAGTTTGCAGACATAAAAAAGGTACGTCTTGTTTGTGTAAAATATGGTATAGAGAAAAGGCAAGAACTACGGTGAGGAACAAGTATTTTGAAGGAACTAGCCTTGATTTCTTCAAAATGCCTTACCAGGTAACATATGCAGATTTTGTGTTTATGATTATAATAAGATTTTTCATACAGAGAATCCCCAAGGGTTTAGATTCCATCTCCATGCATCTGTTCCTATGATTCCTGGTTTTAAAACACATAAAGCAACACGGAATCTATATTGGAGTTTCTCCAGTTGACCTGTGAGGTTATATGTGTGTATTGTTACATTTCTTTATACACTACTTTATATCACTTATTGTCAAACACTAGGTGTTTTCTTAAAGCTCAGACTTATTGAATCAGAACTGCAGTAGCAAAGTCCAAAAAGAGCTAGTGAAATATTCTATGATCTATCCAATATTTTAGGACAGTTCCTGCTTATTATCATTACTTTCAAGGTCCAGACTCTCAGAAAAACCTGTATTTGAGACATGATATTTAATGAACATGTTTTCTGCTGAGTCCTGAGTTACATCGTTTCTGGAATAAAGAAAAATTGGTTAAAAAATTGAATAGTATGTTTAAAAAAACTGATAATTGAAATAAAATATTACTTTGTGGATTGAGGAAGAGAATGACATTGTGAGAGGGTACATCTTAATTTTAAGACACTAAGGCTTGGTGATATGACTATCCTAATAGGAATTCCTCTGATGTATTTGGGCAGAGAACTATGGGAAAGGGAGAAAAATACAAGTCTCATATGTATAATTTTTAAAGAAAGTACAGCTCAAAGTATAACTCAATCACGTTTTTGTTACAAAGGGAGAGTTTTCCAGAAAAATATCAAACTGCAATTAATTTTTGGAGGGATAATGCAGTTTATTTTTATAGAAGATCTACTTTTAATTAATTTCTAGTGGAATAGTTTTTTGTTTTTAATTGTGTTTTAGGTGAAAGTTTACAGCTCAAGTTAATTTCTCATATAAAATTTATACAAGTTACAAGACACTAGTTGCAATCTCTGTAATGAGACACCACACACCCCCTTTCTACCCTGCATTTCTTGTGGCCCTCTAACATGTCTGCCTTCTTATCCTGCCTCTGGACAAGACTGCTCATTTGGTCTCCTGTATCTGCTTGAACTTAGAAGTGCACTCCTTAAGAGCATTATTTTATGTTCTGTAGTTCAGTCTAATCTTTACCCAAAGAGTGATATTGGTGTATGGTTTTAGTTCTGGATTTACAGAGTGTCAAGGGGCCAGGGCTTCTGGATTCCACTAGTCTCTGTCATACCATTAAGTTTGGTCTTTTTACGTGAAATTGAGTTCTCCTCCAGACTTGTCTCCTATTCTTTAAGGTACTGTCTATTGTGTACTTGGTCAGAGTGATCATTGACAGTAGCCATGCACTACTAGTTTTTGTCTCAGGCTAATGAGGTCTCTGGTTTATGTGGCCCTTTTGTCTCTTGGGCTAATGTTTTCCTTGTGTCTTTGGTGTTCATGTTCCTTTTCTCCCTGTGGGTTAGAACCAAGTGATGGATTTTAGATAGTTGGTTGAAAGTTTATAAGTCCCCCAGTACCAATCACCGAAGTGGGATATAGAACAATTTTCCTAGTAAACTTTGTTATTCCAGTTGACCTTGATAATCCCCAAAACCATGGTTCCCAGATTTAGCCCCTCCTGGGGTAGATTTTACTTTAACACCTGTCAACATTTCTATTCAAAATTATTATTTTTTGTCTGTTGGCAACCAGATAATTATTTTCCGTTATCATGCTCCCGATTTCTCTTATGAGACTGAAATGCTTTTCTTTTTTATTATGAGATGGGAAATCCTTCATTGAAAGACAAAAATGGATTACTTTCTTGATTTGTTTGATAGAACATTGTCCTTTAGGAGACATTGCTATCTACCATGGGTCATGATTGCTCATAAATCTGTAACCTTAGGGATTGAACAGATGCACATATCTTGAGAAAATCTTTTGTTTGAGGGTATATCAGTGTCAACTCTCTTTACACTGGTGGATTGTTCTCAATTTGGGAGAGATAGTAGTCTGAATTACTAAACACACAAACACACACACACAATGCAAAGGTAAACAGTCTCACTGTATAAGCATTTTTAAGATATCTTGATTTCTAATTCATTTTCCATTACATCTGTTTATTTTCTTTAAGCATTACTTTAGTTACAAGTAAATTTTACAGGAAAGAATCTTATAACTTCTATGAGTTCTACCTTAGACAGTCAAGCAGCTGCTTTATAAACTGTTCTTTTTAAGTCTTTTGAATATTGTAAAATACTAAATTCATTGTGAGTCATTTCCTGTTTATAGTAAAACTTAAATATGGTTGTAAAGCCTAAAGACAAAATTTCATAAACATAAAATGAATGGATTCAAAATGTATTTTCAATAGTTAAAGTATTTTCACAAGGGAGCGATGAAAATTAAAGCATTCAAGCAGACAAAACTTTTCTACATCAAAGTCATCTCAGTATGAGATTAAAGATATGAACTAGAGCCCTGGCTCTGACACTTCGTGGTCTCTGACCTTGAGAGAGTTCAAGAAGCCCCCTGAGACGTAGAGCGAGTACAGATAACTATAATAGCCACTTCAGTGGTTTGTGAAAGGAATCGTTTAGTTAATTTTTAGATCTTCTACAGAAAAATGTCTGTCATAGTGCTGTTTGTTAAATAAAATGAAGAACAAAAATCATATATACATACAGTTCTCTTTTTTTTTCTGGTTACATTCAACAATTTTATTCCATTTGATTTTCAAGGTGCTTTTAAAAGAATAATTGCTTAATCAATTTGTTAGCTTTATAATTTGATTAAAGTTCATTCTCTTACTTCAACTTTCAAATCTCTGTTTTGTGAAAACTGCCATTTTCAAATATAGAATTTTTTGTGTTACTATTTAAATGTATAAAATATCTTATTGCTTTAAAAATAAGTATGAAATAAAAAATCTAAATGTTGATTATTGAAATGAATAAAGTAGGTCTCATAATCTAAATACAGTCAATGCAAAAATGAAAATCTCTAAACAGGTCAAAAGCTACAGATCTTTTTATAATCAACTACTGTGTGCAAGAGAAAATATTAGAATATAGACAAAGTAGTAGAAAATAATTTGCTGAAGATTAGCCATTAAAATGAAGTATAGACACCTATTTCTGGCACTGTGGATTTTGCTGAATAGCTTACGAAGAGTTAAAGAAAAGTAACTAAAGATGTTACATCAGTTTTTTAAAAAATCATCATAGATTCTTTGGGATTCTCTGCATACACAATCATATTATCTGCAAACAGGGAGATTTTGAGTTCTTTGCCGATGCAGATGACCTTTATTTCTTGGTCTTGTCTAATTGCTCTGACTAGAACTTCTAGTACAATGTTGAATAGGACAGGGCAGAGTGGGCATCCTTGTCGAGTTCCTGGTCTCAAGGGAAAGTCTTTTAGTCTCTTTCCATTCAGGATGACATAGGCAATGGGCTTTTTATAAATGGCCCTTATTGCATTGAGGAATTTTCTGTCTATGCCTATTTTGCTGAGAGGTCTTAGCATGAATGAGTGTTGGACTACTGTGCTGTCACCGGGTAGGGAGAGCAGTGGAAGCCGCATATAGGTCGGCATATAAAGTTATATGGGAATGTACATTTTCACTCAGTCATAATAAACAAATAATAATAATTTAAAAAATCATCATTGCTGAGTTCAAAAGACATTGAAAAATATTCCCAGGTGTCAAAAATGGAAATGTGTTCCACAATAGTACTGTTGACTCCAGGTGAAGTGGAAATTCCTGATTTAAATGCCGTGGAGAGACTTTGCATAAATTATCTCCCTTCCTTAATCTCAAAAACAGCCTTCACCCTTGTCCAAGAGCAGGACATGCAAAGAAGTAGTACAGTGAGTTTATTCATCTCAAGCATCTTTTGAAGAATAAACTGAAAGACATTCAAGCACTTTGAAATTAGTGAAATACTGATGAATGCTAAGTAGAATTGTATGTAGAGAAATATGAATCAACAATATCTGAAATAATTAAAATATTTTAATAAACCAAGGAAATGGATATTTCAAACAGTATCTTGCATTGGACAAACCTATGAAAAAAGACTCTTTAAAGTGTTAAAAATCAAAGATGCTAACTTTTTGTTACAGTGACTTTGTGTTTTTCTTCTGTCATCCTCTGATGCTTCCTGCATCATTCAGGATCTTGCCCATGAGTCCTTCAGCATTGCAACTGGAGGCTTGAATTTATTCTTCAGTTCCTTCACTTGAGAAATGCTGACTGTATTCTTCCCTTTTGGCTTTCTAGTGCCCTGTGTTTGTATGTGTCAATATAATACTTCACTTTGTCTACCTGAGTTGTACTTTAAAATTTTTGCTCAGCTTTTTCACTTCACCATTTCTTCTTTTCACATTAGCTACCCAATGATTGAAAGTAAGTTTCAGTCTCTTCTCACATCCATTTTGGTCTTCTCTTTCTCTTCTATCATTTTAATCACGTCTTACTTTCTTTATGTATTATGTCCTTGATGTCATTCCACAACTCATCTGGTCTTCAGTCATTAGTGTTCAATGCATTAAATCTATTCTTGAGATAATCTCTACATTCAGGAGTCCAGATGTCTTCTTACTGGACTCAGATACTTTCCTTTATTAAGAGATGAAAAATCCTTCACTAAAAAAAAAGCAATTACAAATTGTTTAATTTCTTGAGGAATAGTTTTTTGGTTTTTATTTTAATTGTGTTTTAGGTGAAAGTTTACAGCAAAAGTTAATTTGTCATACAAAAATTTATATACATGTTCTTATGTGTAGCTAGTTGGATTCTCTATATTCCTCACCCCTGGATACTCCAGGTCATACTTTGGCTTTTGTGAACTTGCTCTAACTTTTCTTCAACTTCGCTCAAACTTGCATATGAGATAGTAATGATCTGTCTTGCAGTTGGCCCTTGCCTTGATCTGACTGATGGTGCTGAGTTTTTCCATTGTCTGTTTCCACAAATGCAGTTGATTTGGTATCTCTCTGTTCTATCAGGCTAGGTCTACATGTACAGCCATTGTTTGTTATTGAAAAAATTGTATTTGTAATGAAGAAATCTTCATTGGTCTTGCAAAGTTCTATCATGTGATCTCTGTCATTGTTTCCCTCACCAAGACTACATTTTCCAACTACTAATCTTGTTTCTTTGTTTCCAGCTTTTGCATTCAAATCACCAGTAACTGTCAATATGTCTTGATTGGATGTTTGATAAATTTCAAACTGCTGATGTTGGTGAAAAATCTTCAGTTTCTTCATTTGTGGCCGTATTTGTTGGCACATAAGTTTGAATAATAGCTTTATTAACTGGTCTTCTTTGTAGGCATATTGATGTTATCCTATGACTGATGGCTGTAGCTGTGGGGCTTATTGGGGCAGAGCTGTCAAAAGATGCTGTCTGGAGTCAGTCTACCTTTTCTTGGGAATATGAGGGATGATGGGGAGGGGTCCTGGAGTCCAGCTGGTTCAGCTCAGATCTGCAGTGTTGGGTGGTGCACAGAAGAGACAAAAAGGAGCAGTATGAGAGTGGCGTGAAGGGAGGGACATGTGGAACTAGATGAAGAGGGGCAATAGGATGTGTTTATACTGTGATCCCTGGCAGTCAGGGCAGCCAGCATGGGGCCGTTCTTGCCACTATTCAAGAGAAGGGCAGGAGTTGTAAAGTGGACTCCTGTTTTTACCTTGTGAGACTATCTAGGCACTTCTCTGAGCTACGGACCAAGCCTAACTCAGTTTGGTGTGCACCCAAGCCATACCTCTCCTATTGGGAAATCCTTGAAGGTGTCATCCTGTTCCCTTTATGTGGGACTGTTGGTTTTATTCCAAGATGGCCACACTGTGTTCTGTACTCTGGGAGAAAACCTCCACTCTCTATCTCTACTTGCTCACTCTATGAGTTTCTTCTCACTGGGCTTCTGAACATTTGTCCCTTCATTTAAGGTTGAGTGTTCCAAGACTGACACCTATATCTCTTCCACTTAGTTTTTTTTTAATCTTCTCTGCAGTGGGATGGTTTACCTTGTCTGCCTAGTCTGGTGTCTTGCCTCCACTTAAAGGTTTTGTTTGTTTACTTTTATAGTCTCTAAGTTGTATTCCTGGGTAAACTCCAAACTCTGTGAATGGTTTATGAACTTCTCCCTAACCACCTGTTCCATTCTCGTTCCTGCTCTTCATTCATGTTTACCTGTTTTCTCACATTGTCTTTCCTTCCCTGTTTTTTGATTCCTCTACTTTCAAAGTATGAATTTCTTTTTACCCTTATCCATTTAGAACAGTCACTACCTTTATTCCTTGATTTTCTTAAATCACTGTGCATTCTGTGGTGAACACTTTTACATTTTCTCATAATTCTATTTTGTGGAATTTATGCATATGTGCACATATATGTCTCTTTCTTGACGGAGTTTTACTTATTTTTTAGTAACCGTTTTGTCTCCTGTATTTTCTTACTAAATACAAGTAATAAATCAAACCAAAACCAGACTTGTTGCCATTGAGTCAGTTTTGAGTCACAGCAACACTATAGGACAGAGTAGAACTACCCCATAGTGTTTGCAAGGAGTTCTTGGTGGATTGGAACTACTGATCATTTGGTTAGCAAAAGTAGCACTTAAACACTATGCCACCAGGGTTTCCAACACAGGTAACAAAAGTGTTTAAATGAATGTTTTGCCATCATTGATTAATCATCTGTATCATTGGCACTATAAAATTTTCCTAAATTATTTTCTGGATCTTAGTAATTACAAGTGGTAGTAATAGTTCACACTATAAGTATGTACCTTAACTTTCTATGTAATAGTCATAAAGTGTAGGACATTGAATTGAGGGCTTTTTAATAACTTCAAATTACCTTTTTTTTCTCTTTTTTGAGAAAGTCATGGAAGTTAATAGAGAAGAGATTGTGTGTGCAAGGATGGGAAAATTGTTTTGAAGTACACCTTGGAAATTTGGTAACATTTCTGTGTTTTACATAAAAGAACACAAAATTGGCTACACAAATATTTAGACATAATTATTCAAAGAATGGAATTCCTCAAATTATACTTAGGTTCCTTCACTAACATTTATCAATTTTAGGACTTGAACATTCTAACACTTGGCCCAATTACAACAACTAAAATGCAAATTTGTTGCTATATTAGTTCGTTCAGTTTTTACATAGGCAGATCACTCATCTAGTTTTTCAAATTATCAAATTGTCTCTAAATAAATTTGTAAAAATCTTCCAGGAGAAAAAATGCCTTTTTTGAAATGACTTTTAAAAACTGTTAGAAGAGACTCATGTATAGAAGAAAAGACTCTTTGACAGCTGCAAGGGAGGGGAGGGAGGGAAGGCGAGGGGGGAGGGTTTAGTTTAGGTAGTTACTAGAAATCTAGTTGGGAGAAAGCGGTGACAGCACACATTAGGAACAAGAACAACATTAAGTGGACTTCAGCATAACTTGAGTACTCCTTCCATCTTAACTCAATACTGCAAGGATAGAGTAGCTGGGGCGGGGGGCGGGGGACCATGCTCTTAGGCGAATTCCAGGCCAATTGGCGCAACTAGCGTTTTGCTAAAAGAGCTCGCTGCACCCCACATTGGTGAGTGGCGTCTGGGGTCTTAAAAGCTGCCAAGCTGCCATCTGAGGACACAGCAAATGGTACCAACTCAGCAGGAACAGATGCTCACCGAGGGCCAAAATGGCATGCGGTAAAGACAGCCGAGAAGACAGAGAGACCCACAAGAGTGGGTGCCTACACCGACTTGGGACCGGAAGAACCGGATGGTGCCCGGCCACCACCAGTGATAGCCATGACGGAGCTCACAGAGAGGAGCCTCACTGGCAACACAAGAATAAAAAGAGGTGCATCATGAGATCTCCACTAAAAGACCTCAATTGATGGTCCAGCGGTTTTGGGGTTCCTCTGAGAGCATGGCCCCCGGCCCTGATGCTGCCCGTTCCCATAAATTATAACAAAGGTCCACTCTTTGGACAGGAATGGAATGGACTTGGCAATGCAGAATAACCATATGTTGGAAGCACTTTATGGTTCTATACATCTATAGGATATCATGTTGCCGACCTCTGGCTGGAGGAAGGGGAGTGGACGGAGAGGAGGGGAAAGGAGACTGTTGGGAGGATGAGACATGTATGGAGCAGAGAGGAATAGTGTGCAGTCACCGGACAGGGAGAGCAGTGGAAGCTGCATATAGGTGGGCATGTAAATTTATATGGGAATGTACATTTTCACTCAGTTATGTTAAATAAAAAAAAAAAACTGTTAGAAGAATGTTACATTTATATAAAAATTCCAGGATAATACAGAGTTCCTTCATACCCTGAACCTAGTTTTATTCACTGATAACATCTTATGGCACCATCATGTATTTGTCATAATTAAGAAAATTGTGTGAATTCATTATTATCAACTAAAGTCCATGCTACTTTGAGATTTTTCTTAGTTTTCATCTAATACCGTTTTTCTCTGTCAGGGTCCCATTCAAGAGATACTATTACAAGGATTCATCGTATCTTTGTAGAATCCTCAAAATTGTTATAGTTTCTCATACATAGTCCGCTTTTAATAATCTTGTAAGTTTTCAAGAATAATAGTCAGGTGTTTTGTAAAATGTCCCTCAGCGGCAGTCTGTCCGGTATATTTTTTTCTCATAATTAGGCTGGGCTATACGTTTTGGAGAATCCCTGGTGGCACAGTGGTTAAGAGATAAGCTGTTAACTATAAGGTTAGCAGTTTGAATCCATTAGCTGCTCCTTGGAAACCCTGTCAGGCAATCTTATTCTGTCCTGTAGGACAGCTACGAGTCAGAATCACCTTGATGGCAACACAGTTTATGAACTTTGGAAGGAAGTCTACTGAGGTAAAATGCCATTTTAATCATGTCCCATCAAAAAGACCCATCACTGTTGATGTTGAACTTTGTGACTTGGCTGACTGCTGTTTGTCAAGTGTGTCCACTGTAAAGTTACTCTTTTTTCTTTCTCCTTTTGTTTCCATTGTGGAAACACTGGTAGTGTAGTAGTCAAGTACTACAGCCAGCCAAGCCAAGCCAAGCCAAGTGCCGTCAAAACCCAAAAGCTGGCAGTCTGAGTCCAGCACACGCTGCTTGGAAACTCTATGTAGCACCACTTCTACTCTGCCCCATGGGGTTGTTATGAGTTGGAATCAATTCAATGGTAGTGGGTTTTTTTTGGGGGGGGGGTTCTGTTATGTCCTCTTTGGAAGCAAGTCAATATAAGAAGTTCACATTTAAGGAATGGGAAGTTATGTTCTATCTCCTCAAATCGGGATTATCTATAATAATTATTTGGAATTTTGCTATAGCAGAGGTATGTCTCTTTTCCTTTACTTATTTGTTCATTATGTCAGTATGAAATCATGGATTTTTACTGTAAAGTCTGGGTTATGTTCTAGTACTACATTGTTTATTTGGAGCCCTGGTGATACAGTAGTTAAGGGCTGTGGCAATTGATCGAAAGGTCAGCAGTTTGAATCCACCAGCTGCCCCTTGGAAACCTTTTCAGGTAGTTCTACTCTGTCCAATAGGGGTGTGATATGAGTCAAAATTGACTTGACAGCAGTGGAAATATTGTTTATTGCATCAGTGAAAATTTTCCAGTTTTGACTTTGGGGCTGTTATGAACTGAATTTTGTCTCCCAAAACTGTGCCTCTATTTGACTAGGCCATGATTCCCAGTACTTTTTGATTGTTCACCGTTTTGTAATCTGAGTGATTTTCCTACATGTTGTAAATCCTACCTTTACGATGTTAAAGAGGCAATATTAAGGACAATTATGTTAATTAGACAGGATTGAATCTACCAGATTAGGATATGTTTTGAGTCGATCTATTTTGAGATGTAAAAAGAGAGAAGCAAGCAGAGAGAAAGCAGAACTCTTGCCAACAAGAATGAAGGGCCAGAAGGGAAGCACTTTCTTTGTACTCAGGTTCCCTGCACTGAGAAGATCCTAAACCAGGAAAAGATTGATGGTGGGGACCTTCCGGCAAGCCAATAGGTACAGAGAGCCTTCCACTAGATACGGCACTCCTGAATTTGAACTTTAATTCTTCTAGACTATGAGACACTAAATTTGTTGCTAAGCCATCCACTTTTGGTATTCTTGTTATGGCAGCACTAGAGAACTAAGAACAGGACCTCTTTCATTTGGTGCCTATATCCATTTGATATGCCCCAACATTGTGTGTGTGTGTATATGTGTTTAGCATTTCTTTTCCTTCTGGCACAAGATTCTTCAGACTCATCTTGTATATTTCTAGCCCCGTTTTCTACAGCATTTCTGCATTCAGTCCTAGCTTTTTCAGTTGGAGAATGATATTAGAAACCATGATCTGCGCACTGAATGTGCTTATTAACACTTTGTATAATCATGTATATACACAAAATTCTGTTTTCTAGTGCTGCTGTAACAGAAACACCACCAGTGGATGACTTAAGAAAAATTTATTCTCTCACAGTCTATGAGGCTAGAAGTCTAAATTTAGGACAGCAGCTTCAGGGGAAGGCTTTCTCTCTGTTGGTTCTGGAGGAAGATTATTGTCAGCAATGTTCCCATGGTCTAGGAGTTTCTCCACACAGGAAACTCAGGTCCAAAGGACACACTTGGCTCATGGTACTACTTTCGTGGTGGCATGAGGTTCCCACTCTCTGCTTACTTCCTTTTCCTTTTACCTCTTGTAAGATGAAAGGTGATGCAGGCCACACCCCAAGGAAATACCATTTACATTGAATGAGGGTTGTGACCTAAGTAAGGATGCACATCTCTCCTTAATCCTCTTTAACTTAATCTAATCTTATTAACCACATGCAAAAAGAAAAAAAGATTTACTACACAGAAAATCACAGTCACAAAATGGAGGACAACCATACAGTACTGGGAATCATGACCTAACCAGGTTGGCATATATTTTGAGAGGACAAAACTCAATCCATAAGAATAGCTATAATTATTTATTATAGATACCTGTCAATATTTATAATAAGCCAAACAAACTTCAATACTGACATCCATGACTCAGACCCAGTACCACACGGTACCTTCCAGCCTTCAACACCACCCATCTTACTTACCTGGAAACTTCTACTCCACTAGTAAAGAACATGGCTTTTACAATCCACCATGCATTTACTTACTTGCACTGTCTCAGTGCACTAAGTGCCACATACTTCATTGCTGTGTGTCACTATGATCACCTTTGAAGTACCTTGGGAAGCTATGCACCAACATCAGTGCCTATTCCACCCTTCAAAGTACTCCTGAAACCCCTTCTGGAATGGCCATTGTGCACAATGGAATGGTAGCACATTCATTAATTTAATTGTCTAGTTGTCCGAGGGAGTTTTTTGCCAGTCAACAAATAACATCCTACCTACTCCCCTGATCTGCCCCTGATGGCATTTTTCATTGCCTTACGATAAAGAGAATATTGAAAGGAAGACATTTTGATGGCATTCAGGACATCAAGCATAATATGATGACAGCTCTGATGGTCATTCCCGAAAAAGAGTTCCAAAATTCCTTTGAAAGGCAGACTAAGCACCGGCGTTGGTGCATAGCTTTTCGAGACGAGTACTTTGAAGGTAACCATAGTAATAATCACCAGTGAGGTTTGCAGCTCTTTTTCTAGGATGAATTCAAGAACTTAATTGGTAGTGCTTGTACATGTACAGCTCTTTCAGAATTTTTAGCAAAGTCCTGTGAGAAACAGTTTTACCAGCTAAAGTACAATTAGCTTATGTTCAAATGTTTTTACCATTTCCTTAGTAACTTAATAAGCATTTTTTTTCTTCTCATTTCTCTCAGTGAGATTATGTCATATCTTTGTGGTACAATGAAAATCTTTTGTCGTAGTCTTCATTCCATTTTGGCATTTCCTATAACTCTAGATTCTTTTCTTTTTTAATTTGTATCCATTAACGTTCTCTCTTTGTACTGTGAAGTTGTTAGGATTCTTACAAATCTATTTGTCCAGTTTTTTTTTTAATTTTTTATTTAATATAACTGAGTGAAAATGTACATTCCCGTATAAATTTACATACACACCTACATGCAGCTTCCACTGCTCTCCCTGCCTGGTGACAGCAGACTATTCCTCTCTGCTCCATACATGTCTCATTCTCCGAACAGTCTCTTTTTTCCCTCCTCTCCACCCACTCTCCTTCCTCCAGTCACAGGTCAGCAGGATGACATCCTATAGATGTATAGAACCATAAAGTGCATCCAATATATGGTCACTGTATCATCAAGTCCAATCCATTCCTGTCCGAAGCATGGACCTTCATTATGATTTATGGTCAAGGGCAGTATGAGGGCAAGGGGCCATGCTCCCAGGGGAGCCTCGAACCACTGGACCATCATTTGAGGTCTTTTAGTGGGGATCTCAGGGTGCACCCCTTTTTATTCTTGTGTTGCCAGTGAGACTCGACTTAGTGAGCTCCATTGCGGCTATCACTGCTGGTGGCTGGGCACCATCTGGTTCTTCTGGTCCCAAGTTGATGTAGGCACCCACTGATAGTGGGTTTCTTTGTCTTCTGGGTTGTCTTTCCCCCATGTCATTTTGGTCCTCGGTGAGCATCCGTTCCTGCTCAGCTGGGACCATTTGCTGTGCCCTCGGATGGCAGCTTGGCAGCTTTTAAAACCCCAGACGCCACTCACCAATGTGGGGTGCAGAGAGCCCTCTTAGCAAAATGCTAGTTGTGCCAATTGGCCTCACTTTCACCTAAGAGCATGGTCCCTAGCCCCCTGCCCCAGCTACTCTATCCTTGCAATATTAGATTAAGATGGAAGGAATACTCAAGTTATGCTGAACTCCACTTAATGTTGTTCTTGTTTCTAATGTGTGCTATCACCGATTTCACCCAAACAGATAGCTAGCAACTATCTAATCTAAACCCTCACCCCCTCCCTCCCTCGCAGCTGTCAAAGAGTCTTTTCTTCTGTACACAAGTCTGTTTTTGAGATCTTATCGTAGAGGTCTCATACAATATTTGTCCTATTGTCGCTGGCTACTTTCACTCAACATAATGTCTTCCAATTAAAACGAGGTCATGAGATGTTTCCTGAAGTCATCGTTGTTCTTTATCATTGTGTAATGCTCCATTGAGTATATATACCATAGTTTGCCTATCCATTCTTCTGTTGTTGGGCATCTGGGTTGATTCCATCTTTTTGCTACCGTGGACTGTGTGGCGATAAACATTCTGGTGCATGTGTCCGTTGGTGTGAAAGGCCTTGATTCTGTAGGATATATTCCAAGTAGTAGAATGACTGGGTCAAATGGTATATCAATATCCATTTTTTTAAGGAAGCGCCAGATTGCCTTCCAAAGAGGCTGGACCATTTTGCAACCCCACCAACAGTGTAGGAGGGTTCCACTTTCTCCACAGCCTCTCCAGCATTTGTTGTTTTGTGTTTTTTGGATCCTGGCCAACCTTGTTGGGGTGAGATGGTATCTCATTGTTGCCTTGATTTGAATTTCTTTAATAACTAAAGATCATGAACATGTCCGCATGTGTTTTTTGGCTGCCTGGATCTCTTCTTTAGTGAAATGTCTGTCTATCTCCTTTGCCCATCGCTTAATTGGATGATTTATCTTCTTGTTGATATTTTGTAGTATCTTATAGATTATGGAGATCAGGCGTTGGTCTGACATAGAGTTTGCAAATATTTTTTCCCATTCTCTAGGTGTTCTTTTAATTCTATTAATAAAGTCTTCAGATGAGCAAAAGTGTTTAATTCTTAATAGATCCCATTTATCTATTTTCTCTTCTGATGATTGTGGTTTGTTTGACTGATTTTGGAGTCTGTCCATATTGTGTATTAAAACTTCCATTGTTGTTCCTAACTTTTCTAGGATGAGCTTTATCATTTTAGGTTTGATATTTAGGTCTTTTATCCAGTTGGAGTTGGTTTTGTATAAGGTGTAAGATATGGATCTTGTTTTAGTTTCTTGCAGATGGATATCCAATTTTGCCAGCACCATTTGTTGAAGATACTGCTTTTACCCCAGGTTAATGTCTTAGGGCCTTTGTCGAATATCAGTTCTTCATAGGCAGATGGTGTCATCTCTGGGGTCTCAGTTCTGTTCCACTGATCGATCTGTCTGTTCTTATACAAGTACCAGGCTGTTTTGTCCACTGTGGCAGTGTAATATGTTCTAAAGTCAGGTAATGAGAGGCCTTCTAATGTGTTCTTCTTCTTTAGTAGTACCTTGCTTAACCGGGGCTTCTTCCCTTTCCAAACAAAATTGGTGATTTGTTTTTCAATCTCATTAAAAAATATCACTGGAACTTGTATTGGGATTACATTATATAAATAGATTGCTTTGGGTAAAATAGACATTTTCACAATGTTAAGTCTTCCTATCCATGAGCAGGGTAGGTTTTTCCATTTATCTAAGTCTCTCTTAGTTTCTTGTAGTAAGGGCTTGTGGTTCTCTTTGTAAAGGTCTGTTATTTCTCTGGTTAGATTAATTGCTAGGTACTTTATCTTCTTAGGGGCTATTATAAATGGTATTGATTTGATAATTTCTTCCTTAACAGTCTCGTTGTTGGTATAAAGGAATCCTACTGATTTACTTATGTTTATCTTGTATCCTGAGACTTTGCTGAACTCTTCTATCAGTTTGAGTAGTTTTCTTATAGATTCCTTGAGATTCTCTGCATATAGAATCGTATCATCTGCAAACAGGAAGATTTTAACTTCCTCTTTGCCAATGCAAATGCCCTTTATTTCTTCATCTTGTCTAATTGCTCTGGCTAGAACTTCTAGCACAATGTTGAATAGAAGAGGTAAGAGTGGGCATCCTTGTCTAGTTCCTGATCTCAAGGGAAAGTCTTTCAGTCTCTCTCCATTCAGGATGAGGTGGGCAATTGGATTTGTGTAAATGGCCCTTATTGTGTTGAGGAATTTGCCATCTATGCCCATTTTGCTAAGAGTTTTTAGCATGAATGGATGTTGGACTTTATCAAATGCATTTCTGCAACAATGGACAAAATCAGGTGATCCTTGTCTTTTGTGTTATTTATGCGATTAATCACATTAATTGTTTTTCTGACGTTGAACCAGCCTTGCATCCCTGGTATGAATCCCACTTGGTCATGATGGATTATTTTCTTGATATGTTGTTGTATTCTATTGGCAAGAATTTTGTTGAAGATTTTTGCATCTATTTTCATGAGTGATATCGTTCTGTAGTTCTCTTTCTTTGTTGAGTCTTTCCCTGGCTTGGGTATCAGGGTTATGCTGGCTTCATAGAATGAGTTTGGGAGTACTCCATCCATCCCTTTCTATATTGTGAAATAGTTTCAGTAGTATTGGAGATAACTCTTCTCTAAGTGCTTGTTAGAATTTTGCAGTGAAGCCATCTGGACCAGGACTTGTTTTGGTTCGCAGTGTTTTGATGACCTTTTCAATCTCTTCCTTTGTAATGGATTTATTGAGTTGTTCTGCTTCACATTGTGATAATTTGGGTAGGTGGTATGAATCAAGGAATTGGTTCATTTCCTCTAGTTTTTCTAATTTGTTAGAGTACAGTCTTTCATAGTATTGTGTCATGATATTTTTGATTTCTGTTGCATCTGTGGTGACAACCCCCCTCTCATTTCTAATTTGGGTTATTTGTTTCCTTTCCTGCTTTTCCTCAGTAAGTTTAGCCAGTGGTTTGTCAATTTTGTTGATCTTCTCAAAAAACCAGCTTTTGGTCTTTTGAATTTTTTCAATTGTTTTTCTATTCTCTATTTAGCTCTGCTCTAATCTTTATGATCTCCTTTCTTCTGGTGCCTGAGGGGTTCCTCTGTTGTTGTCTTTCTACTTGTTCAAGCTGTAGGGTTAGTTCCTCGATTTGGTTTCTTTCTTCCTTCCAGATGTGTGCATTTATGGAGATAAACAGACCTCTGAGCACTGCTTTGGCTGTATCCCATAGGTTCTGGTAGGAAGTGTTTTCGTTCTCATTGGAATCCCTGAATTTCTTTTATTCATCCTTGATTTCCTCTATACCCCATGTTTTTTTTTTTAGCAAGATGTTGTTCAGTTTCCAAGAGTTCCACTTTATATCTATGTTTTTTCTGCTATTGATTTCAACTTGGATGGCTTTATGATCTGAGAAGATGCTTTGCAGTAATGCAATGGTATGGATTTTGTTGAGCATTGCATTGTGGCCCATCACATGGTCAATTCTGGAAAATGTTCCATGTGCACTGGAGAAGAAGGTGTAATTGTCTGCTGATGGGTCGAAAGTTCTGTGTATATCAGTGAGGTTTAGTTGGTTAATTGTGGCAATGAGGTCTTCTGTATCTTTACTGTGTTTTTTTCTAGATGATCTGTCTAGTTTTAAGAGTGGAGTGTTGAAGTCTCCCACTATTATGGTGGAGTCATCTAACTCTCTTTTGAGTGTAGTCAGTGTTTCTTTGGTGTACTTAGGTGCTCTGATATTAGGTCCATAAATATTTAATATAGTTAAGTCTTGCTTGTGTACTGAACCTTTCAGCAATAAATAGTGTCCATCTTTGTCCATGATGGTAGACTTGACATTAAAATTGAATTTGTCTGAGATTAGAATTGCCACCCCTGCTCTTCTTTTTTCATTGTTAGCTTGATATATATTCTTCCAACCTTTAATTTTCAGTTTGTTCCTACCTTTAGGTCTCAAGGGAGTTTCTTCTAGACAACATATGGATGAGTCAAGTGTTTTGAACCAAGATATCACTCGATGTCTCTTTATTGGAGCATTCAGTCCATTCACATTCAGTGTAATTATTGATAGGTATGTGTTCCTTGCTGCCATTGCGATGTGTTTATTTTTATGTTGATGTTTTCTCTTTGGTTCTTATTAGTCTGTTCTGGGACGTTCTTTTTCATGAGTTGATTTTTCACCTTTTTTCAGAGCTGGTTTTGTGGTTGTTGAGACTCCTGTGTTACATTTCTTGAAACGATATGATAGATCTTTGTTGTGCTTTACAGCTGCCCCTGTGATCCCCCTTAATAAACTATATATAAACCCAATTTTAATTACTACCAGTCTTGTCATCTTCCTCTCCATCTGGAAGGACTATAACAACTGTAGTACATCCTCTTTTTAATATGATGACACCATAGTTTTCATGATGATCACTGGATTGCTTCTTTCCATATCAAAGCTGTGATTGACTTTGGAGCCTTCCCTAACTGAGTAGACTTTTGAGTAGTAAAGTTGTTCTAAAATATATAGTGGTTTTGTTCTTGTAAGCCAGAGCCAAGAACTTCTTTCAATATTTCTTGTAGTTTTGCTATGGTTTTTACAAAGTCTCTGAGTTTCTGTTTATCTGAGAATGTCTTAATTTCATTTTTGATTTGAAAGACAGTTTTGCAGGATATATAATTCTTGGTTGAAAGTTCTTCTCCTTCAAGACTTCGAATGTGTCATGCCACTGTCTCTGTGCCAGCATAGTTTCTGCTGAGAAATCTGATGAGAGCCTACAGGGTTTCCCTCTGAATGTTTGCTTTGCTTTGAGTCTTGCTGCCTTTAAGAGTTGCTGCTTATGTTTCATTTTGTTGAGCTTGATTATAATGTCTTGTAGTCTTTCTTTTGAGATCTATAATGGGTGGTGTATGATATGCATCTGAGATGTCTATATTCTCTTCCTTCATGATTTCTCGAAAGTTTTCTGTCAGCAGCTCAGCAACGATACTCTCTCTGTTCTCAGATGTCTCACCTTGTTCAGAGACTCCAATTAATCGAAGGTTGTTCCTCTTAATAGAGTCCCACATGCTTCTTAATGCTTCTTCCTTTTTCTTGTTTCTTTTCTCTGATTTCTGCTCATAAATTGCCTGCCTCAGTAGCTCTGTCTTCCAAGTCAGAAATTCTTTTCTCTATTTGTTCCATTCTGTTTTCTTGGTTTTGCATTAAAGTTTCTATGTCTTTGATTTTGTTCTTGATCTGTTGGATTTCACAGTACTGGTGTTCCATCAGATCAAACATCTTGCTTAATTTTTCCTTTTGTTCTCCTGCATTTTGTATAAGGTCTAGAAGGGCTCTGTATATAATCATTTTGTATTCACTTTCTGCTGCTTTCATAAAAGTTTCTTCATCTGGAAAACTCCTTGGTTGCTTTGTTTGGGAGCCTTCTGAAGCCATAGCTGATTTCTTGTGTGCCACAAGTCTGTTGCTTTTTGGGACCCATGTGACTATGTAGAGGCTGGAAGAGGTACTGTGAGGATGGATTGCAGATGTTTCTCTAGGCTGTCTTAAAATCTAAAGCAAAAGATATCTGACCACTTCACAAGTCAGTTACGTTTTCAGGTGTAGAGGTCCCCCTTCTCAACTGGCAAAGTAAGCGCCACTATATCCAACCCCAGATGATACAAACTAGTTCAGAACACAGCAATGCTACTGCCCTGTTGGCCTCTGCTGACAGGGACTAGCTTTAGCCGATACTGCGTCGAGTACTGCTTTTGTGATAGAAAAGAGCTCTCTTGTGGGCAGGCTCTGGCTCCCCAGCTAAGAATTATGTCCAGCTGTGGCCACCATATCCAAGATGGTGCCCTCCACACAGTGAGCAGACACAAGGGCTAAAGGTCCCGAGAGGTATTGATTCCTCTGATTCTGTTGCAGGACCCCTGAAGCAGGTGGCACTAGGTAAATTACTGATTTTCTGTCAGAGAATTGCTGTCCTGTTTGTAGGCACTGGCTCCCAGGCTAAGAATGAGGTCCCGCTAGAATCTCCGTATCCAACATGGCGTCCCACACAGTGACTGCAAAACTCCGTACAAAAGTCGCTGAGGCAGATATAAAACGACAGGCTCAAAGTGGCTAGATTAACAGAGTCCCAAGCCTGGCTCTAAAAATATGGGAATTACGCCTGCCTGTCCCCCCAGCAGCGTGTCTGAGTCTAGCCACTAGGCAAGACCTTTCTCCGCCTGCTGGCCAAGGCAGAGGAAAAAAAAAGTCAAAATGATGCGTTTACCTTCAGTCCGTGAGAGCCAGGGATAGCCAGGCATGTGAGTCAGCATAAGAGAGGAGGTTTCTCACTCAGTAGTATGAAGTCCAAAGTAACAGCCCTGTGTCGTGTCCTGGGGCTGATTAGGTGACCAGAAGGCTCTGTTTCGTTATCAATTCACGTTTTGGTTTCCAGAGGGATATAAGGAGAAGTGTGCTTAGTCTGCCATCTTGACTCGGCCCTCCTATTTGTCCAGTTTCAACCATTTCAGTATCACACATAATACTTTTAATTTCTTTTCAAAATTTCCAATGCCTTACTTATTCAATACTCCTATTATTCATCTCTTCAGTCTTGCATTTTCTAGAATACTGTGTAAACAGGATTATAGAACATGTAGTTTTTTTTGTATTTTTCTTAGTGGCTTCTGTCATTTGACAATGTGTATTTAAGTCCCATGTACATCTTTTTGTACTTTAATCACTCGTGATTAATTATTGCAGAATATTATTCCATTCTATGGAAATACCACCATTTGTTTATTCGTTACTTCCTGTTTGATGTCATTATGAATGATACCTCTATAAATATTTTGTGCATATTGTTGTGTGTTCATAAATTTTCAGATCACTGAGTAGCGATGTATGGATACAATTACTGCATTGCATAGTAAAACTGAGTAGCTTTGTTTAAAAAAAAAGACAAGACTATAGTGAATATGCCATGTTACATTCCTACCAGAATATTGTCATGATTCTCCACTTTTGACAGCAATTGATATTGTCAAGTTTTGAGATTTAGCATTTTAACAGGCTTGTAATGACATCTCAATGTTATTTTGTTATTTTAATTTACATTTCTCTAATGTCAAATGATGGTGAACATCTTCTCATATATATATTTTACATCTGCATACTATCTTTTGTGAGATGACGTTTAGATCATTGCCCTTTTCTGGAGTATTTTTTATTTCTGTTTCCTAAGAGTTTTTCGTGTATTTTTTGGAGTCAAGTCTATTATATATGATTTGCAAATATTTCCTACTAGTCTGTGACTAGCTGTTCCAGTATATTTATACTGTCATTCTCAGTGCATTTTTTCTTCTTTTTTACTTAGTTAAGCCCATACCCTTTTTTTTTGATTTCACAGATCATGCTATTGGTCTTATACCTAAAAACTCATCACTAACCTGAAGACAGCATACATTTTCTTCTATGTTTTTTTTTTTTACAAGTAGTATAGCTTTTAATTTTACATTTAGGTCAAATGTCCATTCTGAGTTAATTTTTGTATTAGTATAAATTGCTATATATATATATTTGTTCTCACAGTGACCATATGCATAAAGGAACAAACACTTGCTTGGTTTTATTGTATGCTCATGATCATTTTATGCACATAACTGTACAATTGTTCAACATCATTTTCTAGAAAGACTTTTCCTTTGTGAAGTCACCTCTGTGTTTTGTCAAAAATCAAGAGACTAAGTTTTTGGTCTCTATTGTGTTTTGTTAATTGGTATACATACTCTTTCACTAATGCATGTATTTCTTATATATGTGTGTCTGTGTGTGTGTGGTTGTGAAAGAGAGGGATAGAGAGAAAGGGGGAAAGATTTTCTTTAGTTTGAAATATGTGAACTTTAGCATGTTGGACTATAATTCAATATATATAGCACAAACTCAAAATAAAGAGCTTTTCTTCTCACCAAATGCTTATATTACAGATGAATACAAATTATTTCTTAAAGCCATGTTGTACATGAAGTGAGCTATATCATAGTTAAAAAGTTAAACTACACTGCCACAGTAGTCAAAACAGCTTGGTACTGGTACAAAAAGAGACATAGAGACAAATGGAACAGAGTTGAGACCCCGGAGATGTTACCATCCTCTTATTAACAGTTGATATTCAACAAATGCCCTCAGATTATAAACTGGAGTACAAACAGTCTCTTTAACAAATGTTGTTGGCAAAATTTGATATCCGTCTGCAAAAAACTGAAACAAGATCCATATCTGACACCTTATATAAAAACCAAGTCAGATTGGATAAACGACCTAAATATCAAACCGAAAATGATAAAGCTCATCCAAGATAAAATAGGATCAACAGTGGAAGTTTTAATACATGACTTAGATAGACCAAAATATGACAGAGCACAATCAACAAAAGTGAAAATACATAAATGCGAACTACTAAGAGTCAAACACTTTTGCTTATCCAAAGACTTGAACAAAATAATTAAAAGCCCACCTACAGAATGAGAAAACATATTTGGCAATTGTATGTCAGACCAAAGTCTGATCTTCATAATCTACAAGGTGCTGCAAAATATCAACAAGAAAATGTGAAATAACCTGATTAAACATTGGGCAAAGAAGATCGACAGGCACTTTTGTAAAGAAGATATCCAAACAGCCAAAAGACACATGTGGAAATGCTCACGGTCATTAGCTATTAGTGAAATTCAAATCAAAGCTACAATGAGATAACATCTGACACCAACAAGGTTGGCCATGATCCAAAAAACACAAAACAACAAATTCAGGAGAGGCTGTGGGGAAACTGGAGCTCTCCTACACTGCTGGTGGGAATTTCAAAATGGTACAACCTCTTTGGAAAGCAATATGGCACTTCCTTAAAAGGCTGGAAGTAGATATACCATTTGACCCAGTTATCCCACTGCTTGGAATGCATCCTGTAGAAGGGCAGTCACACAAACAGTTACATGCACATGAATGTTTATTGCAGCACAGTCCACAACAGCTAAAAGATGGAATCAGCCCAGATGTCCAACAGGTGAATGGATAAACAAGCTATGGTATACTCAATGAAACACTATGCAATGATAAAGAACAATGATGATTTTAGGAAGCATATCATAAACTGATTTCAACTAGAAGACATAATGCTGAGTGAAATCAGTCAGTGGCACAAGGACAAATAGACCCCTACTGTAAGGACTTAAAAACAGACTCATGTATGGAAGAAAAGACTCTTTGATGGCTGCAAGGAAGGGGAGAGAGGGAAGGAGGGAGAGGATAGTTTATAGATTAAATAGTTGATAGAAATTTGTTTGGGTGAAATCAGTGACAGTGCACATTGGAGAGAAGATTGGTTTAACTGGACTTCCACATAACCTGAAAACTCTTCTAATCTTAACCCAATATTGCAAGGATAGAGTATCAGGGGCGAGGGTCTGTATTTGAATTGTATTGTAAACTGTCACACAATCACAATTAAAAAAAAAGAAATCCAAAATTAGGCTCATGAAGTTACCTGAGTAAGAACACAGAAAGGAGTAGAAAGCATATATCAAGATATAATGAAAGGAAAGTTTTCGGATTTGAGTATGAAAATCCAGAAATCTAGGTGTACTCTGAGGAGAATGAATCCAAAAAATTCTACCTCAAGACAGATTGCAATCAAATTCTTTTTTCTTTTTATTATGATTGAATGAAAATGTACATTCCCATATAAATTTGCATGCCCACCTATATGCAGATCCCACTGTTCTCCCTGCCCGGTAACAGCACACTCTTCCTCTCCACTCCATACATGTCTTTTCCTCCCCACAATCTCTTATCCCCTCATCTCTACCCACTCCCCCACTGTCATAGATCAAATTTGTGTCTCCCCAAAATATGATTGTCTTCCACTTTGTGATTTTCTTATCTTGTATGTTAAAGGATTAGTGTGGGACTGTAAATACCTTCACAGTATCACTCACCTGCTCCACTGTAAAGGCAATTTTCTTAGAGTATGGCTTTTCCCACTCTTAATCTTTTCATCTTACAAGAGATAAAAAGAAAGGGAAGCAAGCCAAGAATTGGGAGCCTCACACTATCAAGCAATCAATCAACACCAGGAGAAGAGCGCATCCTTTAGACTTGAGGTCCTTGCACTGAGATGTTCCCTGGATAAAGACTGATGTAATACCAGACTTTTCTCCAGAGCTGACAAGGGGGAAAGCCTTCCCCTGGAACAGACATCTTAAATTTGGATTTGTAGCCTACTGGACTGTGTAAGAATAAAACTTGTTTTGTTAAAGCCATCCACTCTGTGATATTTCTGTTACAGCAGCTCTAGCTGACTAAAACAAAATTTGGTAGTGACCTCAGGCACTTAAATCCGTGGAGCTACAAGGCTTTAGAACACTTGCCCCAGCAGGGCAGATGTGGGCCTGATGCCCTGACCATGCGGTCATAAGAAGAAGAAGCTAAAGAGATAAACAATGTGAGAAGCTGAGCTGCCACAGTCTCAAAACGTATGGCCATGACCTCAAGGGTTTTAAAGGGTGGAACCATGACATCCTGTCTTTGTAAGGGTGGAATTGCCACACAGTTGGGCTTAGGTTGCACCTAAAGCCAAGGTAGCAGAGTTTCTGGCTAAGTGGGCCTTGAAGGAAGAGTGGTAACACAGGTCTGGAGGTCTCCACTCAAAATCAAGAGAGCGTGGCCAATACCCAGAGTCTGGAGGACAAAACTGACGTGAAAATGTCTCAGAAAATAGAAGATAATTTCAAAGCTTTGAGAGCTAATGTAACGAATTCTGCTGACTTGCCTGTTACCTATTAATGCCTTCTGTCCTTACAAGTTCTCCTATTTATGATGAAATGTCTAACTTGTGCATGTTCTGCTGTTGTACCTTTAGAAGCTGATAGCTTGTGTTCTAGGTTTCACAGATATAGAAGAGTTTTTTGTATTTTGGACTTGAAAGTGATTTAAGACTTCTATCATGTGAGATGGATATGATGTTGCTATGATGGAATAAATGTGTTACATGTTTCAATGATGTGATTTAGGGGGTGCCAAAAGGTGGAATGTCATAGATCAAATTGTGTCCTCCCAAAAATATAAGTATCCATGAGGCTGGGCCATGATTCCCTGTATTCTATGATTGTCCTCTCTTTTGTGATTTTCCTATCCTGTATGTGACAAGATTAGAATGGTATTGTAAATTCTTTCACAAGATCACCACCCTACTCCACTGTAGAGGTAGTTTCCCTAGAGTATGGCTTGCCCCACCCTTAACCCTTACATCTTACAAGACATAAAAGGAAAGGGAAGCAAGCCGAGAATTGGGAACCTCGCATCATCAAGCGAGCAACACTGGGAGAAGAGCACATCCTTCAGACCTGAGATTCCTGCACCAAGATGCTCCCTGGACAAACACTAACACAATATTGGTCTTTCCTCCAGAGATGACAAGGGGAAAAGCCCTCCCCTGGAGCAAACATCCTAATTTGGACTTGTAGCTTACTGGACTGTGTAAGAATAAACCTTCTTTTGTTAAATCCATTCACTCTATGGTGTTTCTGTTAGAGCATCCCTAGCTGACTAAAACACCTGCCTCCAGTAAGAAGTCAGCAGGTATGACATCCTATAAATGCATAGAACCATAAAGTGCACACATAATATAACCACAATGCGTCATCAATTTCAATCCATTTCTGTCTGAAGATGTGACTTCCGTTATGATTTATGGACAGGGTCAGCATAAGGGCCAGAGGTCATGCTCCCAGGGGAACTCAAAGGCCTCTGGACCATTAAATGTTGTCTTTAGTTGAGATCTCAGAGTGCACCCCTTTTTATTCTTGTGTTGCCAATGAGACTCAACTTTGTGAGCCTCATCACAGCTATTACTGGTGGTGGCCAGGCACCATCTGGTTCTTCTGGTCACAAGTCAATGTAGTCATCCATTCACATGGCTCTCTCTGCCTTCTGGCTTCTCTTTCCCCATGTCATTTTGGTCCTTGGTGATCACCCATTCCTGCTGAGTTGGCACCATTTGCTGTATGCTCAGATGGCAGCTTGGCAGCTTTTAAGACCAGACCCCAGATGCCACTCACCAATGTGGGGTTCAGAAGACTCCCTTAGCAAAAGGCTAGTTGTGCCAACTGGCCTGGATTTCACCTGAGAGCATGGTATCCAGCCTCCCTCCCCAGCTACTCTGTCCTTGCAATATTGGGTTAAGATGGGAGGAGTAATCATGTTATGTTGAAGTCCATTTAATATTGATCTTCTTTCTAATATGTGCTGTCACGGATTTCACCCAACCAAATTTCTATCAACTACCTAATCTAAACCCTTCCACCCTCACTCCCTCACTCCCCACCTTTGCAGCTGTCAAAGAGTCTTCTATGCATGAGTCTGTTTTTAAGTTCTAATTGTAGGAGTCTCACACAATATTTGTCCTTTTGTTGCTGACTACTTTCACTCGGCATAATGTCCTCCAACTAAAAACCGGTTATGAGATGTTTCCTAAAATCATGGTTGTTTTTTGTCATTCCAGAGTGTTCCACTGAGTATATATACCATAGATTACCTATCCATTCCACTGATGTTGGGTATCTGGGTTGATTCCATCTTTTTGTTATTGTGGACTGTGCTGTAATAAACATTCATGTGTATGTATCAGTTGATGTGAATGGCCTGGATTCTGTAGGATATATTCCGAGCAATGGAATTAGTAGACCAAATTTTATATCTGTACAAGCTTTTTAAGGAAGTGCCAGATTGCTTTCCAAATAGGTTGCACCATTTTACAACCCCATCAACATTGTAGGAGAGTTCCAATTTCTCCACGACCTCTTCAGCATTTGTTGTTTTTGCATTTTTTTTGGACCATGGCCAACCTTGTTGGGGTGAGATGGTATCTCATTGTCATTTTGATTTGAATTTCTTATTTATTTATTTATTTTATTGTGACTGAGTGAAAATGTACATTCCCGTATAAATTTACAGGCCCACATATGTACAAATTCCGCTGCTCTCCCTGTCCAGTTACGATAAGATCTCAAAAACAAATTTGAATTTCTTTAATAGCTAATGATCGTGAGTGTGTCCGCATGTGCTTTTTGGCTGCCTGGATCTCCCCTTTAGAGAAGTGTCTGTCCATCTCCTTTGTCCATCACTTAATTGGATGATTTATGTTTTTCTTATTGATATTTTGTAGCGCCTTATAGATTATGGCGATCAGTCGTCGGTCTGACACATACTTGCCAGATATTTTTTCCCATTCTGTAAGTGGCCTTTTAATTTTATTAATAAAGTCTTTGGATGAGCAAAAGTGTTTGATTCTTAGTAGTTACCATTTATCTATTTTCTGTTGTTTGTGATTTGTCTGACAGATTTTGAAGTCTGTCTACATTGTGTATTAAAACTTCCATTGTTCCTAGTTTTTCTTGGGTGAGCTTTATGATTTTAGATTTGATGTTTAGATCTCCTATTCAGTATGAGTTGGTATTTGTTTAAGGTGTGATATTGGTCTTCTTTAAATTTATTGCAGATGGATATTAAATTTTGTCAGCAACATTTGTTGAAGAGATTGTTTTCACCCCAGGTTAATGTCTTAGGACCCTTTTGAATATCAACTGTTCATAGGAAGATGGTGTCATCACTGGGGTCTCAGTTTTGTTCCATTGATCTATCTGTCTGTTTTTGTACCAGTATCAGGCTGTTTTGACTACGGTGGCAGTGTAATAGGTTCTTAACTTGAGTAGTGAGAGGTCTCCCAGTGTGTTCTTCTTCAGTAGTGCTTTACTTATCCAGGGCTTCTTCCCTTTCCAAATAAAGTTGATGATTTGTTTCTCCATCTCATTAAAAAATGTCACTGGGATTTGTATTGGGATTGCATTATGTAAGTAGATTGCTTTGGGTAAAATAGACGTTTTCCCAGTGTTAAGTCTTCCTATCCATGAGCAGGGTAGGTTTGTCCATTTATGTAAGTCTCTCTTAGTTTCTTGTAGCAAGGTCTTGTAGTTCTCTTTGTAAATGTCTGTTATTTCTCTGGTTAGATTTATTCTTATGTACCTTATCTTCTTACAGGCTATAGAAAATGGTATTGATTTAGTAATTTCTTCCTTAGTAGTCTTGTTGTTGGTACAAAGGAATTCTTCTGATTTGCTTATGTTTATCTTGTATCCTGAGACTTTGCTGAACTCTTCTATCAGTCTGAGTAGTTTACTTATGGATTCTTCAGGATTCTGTGCATATGCAATCATATCATCTGCAAATAGGGAGATTTTTACTTCTTTTTTGCTGATACAGATGCCCTTTATTCCTTTGTCTTGTCTAATTGCTCTGGCTAGAACTTCTAGAACAATGTTGTCTAGTTCCCATTGTCTAGTGCCCATTCTCAAGAGAAATTGTTTCAGTTTCTCTCCATTCAGGATGACATAGGCAGTTGGCTTTGTATAAGTGGCCCTTATTGCTTTGAGGAGTTGGCCATCTATTCCTATTTTGCTGACAGCCTTTAGCATGAATCGGTCCTAGACTTTCTCAAATGCCTTTTCACTGTCAATAGACAAAATCAGATGAATATTGTCTTTTGTGTTATTTATGTGGTTGATCACATTAGTTGCTTTTCTGATGTTGATCCAGCCTTGTATCCCTGGAATGAATCCAACTTGGTCATGACAGATTATTTTTTTATGTGTTGTTGTACTCCATTGGCAAAAATTTTGTTGAAGATTTTTCCATCTAGATTCATGAGTGATATTAGTCTGTAGTTCTCCTTTTTGGTTGGGTCTTTCCCTGGCTTTGATACCAGGGTTATACTGGCTTCATAGAATGAATTTGGGAGTATTCCATACCTTTCTATACTGTGAAATAGTCTTGTTACAATTCTGCGGTGAAGCCATCTCGGCCTGGGCTTTATTTTCGTTGGTAGTTTTTGGATGACTTTTTCAGTCTCTTCCTGTGTGATGAGTTTATTCAGTTGTTCTGCTTCAGCTTGTGATAATTTTGGTAGGTGATATGAATAAAGGAATTTGTCCATTTCCTCTAGGTTTTCAAATTTGTTAGAGTGCTGTCTTTCATAGTATTCTGTTATGATATTTTTTTATTTCTGTTATGACAATTACCCTCACATTTTTTATTTGAGTTGTTTGTTTCCTTTCCTGTTTTTCTTTAGTAAGTTAAGACAATGATTTGTCAATTTGGTTGATCTTTTCAAAAAAGCAGCTTTCGGTCTTTTCAATTTTTTCAATTATTCTTCTATTCTCTAACTCACTTAATTCTGCTCTAATCTTTATGTTCTGTTTTCTTCTGGTGGCTGAGGGGTTCCTCTGTTGTTCACTGTCTACTTGTTCAAACTGTAGGGTAATTTCTTTGCTTTGGTTTCTTTCTTCTTTTCAGATGTGTGCATTCATGGAGATAAAGTGACCTGTGAGGACTTCTCTGGCTGTATCCCAGAGGTTCTGGTAGGAAGTGTTTCTGTTCTTGTTGAAATCCATAAATTTATTTCATATTTCATCTTTGATTTCTTCTATAACTCATGGTTATTTGAGCTAGATGTTGTTCAGTTTCCATGAGTTCCACTTTGCATCTGTGTTTTTTCTGCTATTGATTTTGACTTTTATCACTTTATGATCTGAGAAGATGCTTTACAGTAATTCAATGGTATGGATTTTGTTGAGAAATGCTTTATGTCCTAACCCATGGTCTATTCTGGAGAATGTTCTGTGTGCACTGGAAAAGAAGGTGTAGTTGTCTGCTGATGAATACAAAGTTCTGTGTATGTCAGTTAGGTCTAGTTGGTTAATTGTGGCAATAAGTTTATTTTTCTAGACAATCTGTCCAGTATTGTGATTGGAGTGTTGAAGCCTCACTCTGTTATATTGGAGCGATCTATCTCAGTTCTGAGTGTAGTCGGGGTTTCTTTGATGTATTTCAGTGCTCTAATATTAGGTGCATAAATATTTATTATTGTTAAGTCCTGCTTGTGTATTGACCCTTTCAGCAATAGTGTCCATCCTTGTCCATGATGGTGGACTTTACATTAAAATCTATTTTACCTGAGATTGGAATTGCCAGGCTTGCTCTTCTTTGTGTATTTTTACCTTTATATATATTCTTCCAACCTTTAATTTTCAGTTTGTTCCTATCTTTAAGCCTAAGGTGAGTTTCTTGTAAGAAGTATATGGATGGGTCATGTCTTTTGACCCAAGATGTCCCACAATGTCTCTTTACTGGAGCATTCAGTCCTGTCACATTCACTGTAATTATTGAAAGGTATGTGTTCAGTGCCGTCATTGTGATGTGTTTATTTTTGTGTTGATGTTTTCTCTGTTGTTCTTATTAATCTGTTCTGAGACATTCTTTGTGGGTTGATTTTTTTCAGCTTTTTCAGAGCTGGTTTTGTGGTTGTTGAGACTTCTGTATTATATTTCTTATCTGATATTTTGTGCTTTACAGCCGTCCCTATGATCCCCTTTAATAAACTATGTATAAACCGAATTTTAATTACTGCCAGTCTTATTAGCTTCCTCTCCATGTGGAAGGACTATAACGACTGTAGTCCATCCCTGTTTTTAATATTATGACATCATAGTTTTCATGATACGGTCACTGGATCATTTCTTTCCCTGTTATAGCTTTGACTGAGTTTGGAGCCTTCCCTAACTGAGTAGATTTCTGGGTGATGTGTCTGTATTTGCTCCTAAAATATAAAGTTAGTGGTTTTGTCCTTCTAAGCCAAGAGATTCTTTAAGTATTTCTTATAGCTTTGGTTTGGTTATTACAAAGTCTCTGAGTTTCTATTTCTCTGCAAATGTCTGACTTTCATTTTCATATTTGAAAAAAAGTTTTGCAGAATATATACTTCTTGATTGGAAGTTCTTCTCCTTCAAGGCTTTGAATGTGTCCTGCCGTTGTCTCCATGCCAGCATTGTTTCTGCTGAGAAATCTGATGAAAGCCTACCTCTGAATGTTAGCTTTGCTTTCAGTCTTGCCACCTTTAAGAGTTTCTGCTTATGTTTCATTTTGTTAAGCTTGATTATAATGTGTCATGGAGCCTTTCTTTTGAGATCTATATTGAGTGGCATTCAATATGCATCTTGGATGTCTACATTCTCTTCTTTCATAATTTCTGGGAAGCTTTCTGTTAGCGACTCAGCAACAATACTCTGTGTTCTCAGGTGTCTCATCCTGTTCAGGAACTCCAATTAATCATAGATTGTTCCTCTTCATAGAGTCCCATGTCTTCTTAATTATTCTTTATTTTTCTTGTTTCTTTTTTCTGATTTCTCCTAGATTCTGGAGTCAGTAGCTCTGCCTTCTAAGTCAGAAAGTCTGTTTTCCATTTGTTCCATTCTGTTTTCTTGGCTTTGAATTGATGTTTCTATCTTTTTGATTTTCTTCTTGATCTGTTCAATTTCAGAGTACTGGTTTTCCGTCAGCTTGAATGGCTTGCTTAATTTTTCATTTTTCTCTGATGCATTTTGTTTAAGGTCTTGGAGGGCTCTCTGTATAATCCTTTTGTGTTCATCTTCCAATAGTTTCAGAACGGTTTTTCCTCAGAAATTATTTGATGTTTTCTTTTGGGAGACTTCTGAAACCATGGGTGATTTTTTTGTTATGCTTTTTTCCAGTGTTTGTTGTTTGTGGGCATCATTTGTGTCAATAGAGGCTGGGAGAGATGCTGTGAAGATGGACTACAGTTGTTTCTGTAGGCCACCTTAAAATGAAAAGTAAAAGGTTTCTAACAACTTTCTAAGTCAGTCAGGTTTTCAGATGTATAGGTCTCTCTTCCCAGCTGGCAAAGTAAGCACCTCTGAGTTTAACCCCAGATGTTATAAACTAGTTCAAAATACAGAAAGGCTACTGCCCTACTGGGCTCTGCTGTTGGGCCCCAGCTATAGGTCATGCTGTGTAGACTACTGCTTTTCTGCCTGAAAAGCACTCTCCTTTGGGCAGGTACTGCCTCCTAGCCTAGAAACTAGGTCCAGCTGTGGCCTTCTTGTGGGGTTACCTCTGCCTCCCAGTGGAACAAGGTGGCTTCCTGCAGAAGCTCCCTGCCTGACTCAGTAGAGGCTACTCAATGGCTGAGGCAGAAAGAGAGGCCAGAGGTGCCGAGACACACAGAGTCCAAAGCTAGGCCCTCAAAATATGACAACTTTGCCTGCCAATCCCATCAGCAGTGCATCTGGCCTTAGCTACTAGTGAAGTCCCAGCTCTGTCAGCAGCTAAGACAGAGAAAAAAAAGAGTTAAAGTGACGAGTTACCTTTGGTCTGTGAAAGCCAGCACTTGCCAAGAGAGGGAGTCAGCAAAAGACAAGAAGTTTTCCTTTCAGTGGTGTGAAGCACAAATTAACAGCGCTGTGCCGTGTCCTAGGGCTCACTAGGTGTCCATCAGGTTCCATTTATTTATCAATTCAGGTCTTGATTTCCAGAGGGATTTAGGGAGATGTATGTTTAGACCACCATCTTGACTCTGCCCCCCTCCAACTCTGTAATTTTCAATAAGCTTTTCCTCATGGCTTCTACAGCTCTTCAATCCTTTCATAAAATCACTTTTGCAATTTAGCACAATTTTTGTTGACTTGTTATAGTAGGAACATTGTTCTGGTGCTACCCATCACATATGAGTGTCACACAGTACATAAGGAATTATTTTTCTCTGGCACTTTATTATAAAATACACCATATAAATATTGAAATGAATGTACCCATATACAATACCAATCTAAAAATAGAATCATTCTGGTAACTTAGAAAGCTCTGATGACTGTTTCCCTTTGGCCTATCCTTTGTCTTCTTCCCAAGATTACAATCTTGAGTGTCTAGATTATATATTTGTTTTTCCTTCATGATTTTACAAGTAATCCCTAAAATGCAGCGTATTTGAGTTATGTCACTGATGTAGTTTTGTTGCATATGTTTACATCTTACTGCTGGTAGCATACAAGGTGTGAAAAGTCCATGAATTTAATTGTTCTAAGCACTATATACCTTATGTGGAAATTACCAAACAATATCATTGATGTCACATACAAGTAAAATTCTATTCAAGATGATTCAAAAGCAACTACAACAGAATATTGACAAGGAACTGCCAGAAACTCAAGCTGGATTTAGAAGATGATGTGCAACCAGGGATATCATTGCTGATGTCAGATGGATCTTGATTGAAAACAAAGAATACCAGCAATATGTTTACTTGTGTTTCATTGACTATGCAAAAAACATTCAACTGTGTGAATATACTGATTATGGCTAATGTGGAGAATGGCAATTCCAGAACACCTGACTGTGCTCTTCAGAAATCTGTGTATGGATAAAGAGGCAGTCATGTGAACAGAACAAGGGAAATCTGCGTAGTTTAAGATCAGGAAAGGCATGTGTTACGGTTGTATCTTTTCACCATACCATTTTAATCTGCATGTTGAGCAAATAATCCAAGATGCTGGATTATATGAAGAAGAACAAGGCATCAGGATTGGAGGATGACTCATTAACAACCTGTGTTAAGCAGACAACACCACCTTATTTGCTGGAAATGAAGAAGATCTGAAATACTTACTGACAAAGATCAAGAACCACAGCCTTCAATATGGATTGCACCTCAATATCGGGAAAACAAAAATCGACATAACTGGGCCAGTAAGTAACATTGTCACAAATGGAGAAAAGATTGAGGTTGTTAAGGATTTCATTTTACTTAGGTCTACAACCAATGCCCATGGATGCGGCAGTCAAGAATTCAAAGGATGTATCACAATGGGAAAATCTGCTGCAAAGGACCTCTTTAAAGTATTCAAAAGTAAAAATATCATCTTGAAGACTAAAGTGCACTTGACCTAAGCCATGGTATTTTGAGTCACATTATATGCATGTGAAAGCTGGACTATGAACAAAGAAGACAGAAGAAGAATTGATGTATTTGAATCGTGGTGTTGGAGAAGAATGTTGAGTGTACCACTGACTGCCAAAAGAACAAACAGATCTGTTCTGGAAGAAGTACAACCGGAGTGCTCCTTGGAAGCAAAGATGGTAAGACTACGTCATACATACTTTGGATATGTCAGGAAAGATCATTCCCTGGAGAAGGTCATCATACTTGGTAGAGTGGAGGGTCAGTGAAAGAGATGTAGACCCTCTACAAGTTGTTGCAACAGTGGCTGCAACAATGAGTTTAAGCATGAAAACTATTTTGGACATGGTGCAAGACTGGGCAGTGTTTCATTCTATTGTTCATAGGGTTGCTATGAGTTGGAAGTGACTCAATGGCACCTAACAACAACAACATATACCTTATTGTTGTATATCGCTATGGTGACCTTTGAAGTACTCCCCTTGGGAAGCTACACACCAATGCCAGCGTCTAGTCCACCCTGCATAGCAATTTTGGAACTCTTTCTGGAATGGGCGTTGCACCTGGTGGCACAGTAGCAAGTTTACCAACTTAACTGCATATATACTTGTCTGTGAAAGGCTTTTTAACTAATAAACAAATAACTGTATTGAAACACCCTATCTACTCACCTGATCTGGCCCCTAATGACATTTTTCTTTAACCCAAAGATAAAGGAAATATTGAAAGGAAGACTTTTTGATGACATTTAGGCCATCAAGGGTAATACAATGACAGCTCTGATGATCATTCCAGAAAAAATGTTCCAAAATTGCTTTGAAGATCGGACTAAACACTTGCATCAGTGCATAACTTCCCAAGGGGAGTACTTCGACTGTGACTTAGTGATATTTAGCAATGAGGTAGGCAACACTTTTTCCAGAATAAGTTCCAGAACTTGTCCCACCTGTATATTACATGCAGTGTATAGATGTGTAGTTTGCTGCTGTTATCATTCTCAGGTTCAATGTTACAAATTACTGTTTAAAGCACTGCCATATAACCTGGAGAGTACGGCTCCTGGATACCCTTTTAATTCAGTACTGAAACCACTCTGGAAGTTCACCCTTCAGCCAAAGATTAGACAAGTTCATAAAATAAATAATAACATATGAGGAATGTACTTCATAGTTCAATAATGTACGTACATGGGACTGAATGGGCATTCCCACCCACAAAGAAAGGCTAGAAGGTGGAAGGGACAGGAAAACTCGTTGACTAAAAATAGGAAACATGAGGTGGAGAAAGGGAGAGTGATCACACATTGCAAGGTTGGCAGTGAATGTCACAAATAAACTTATGTATTCTTTAACGAGAAATTAATATGCTCTGTAAACTTTCACCTGAAGCACAATTTAAAAAGCACTGAAAATATCAAATATTGAGTTTACTTTCATATAGTAGACAATAATGATAACTAAAAAAAAAAACAAAAAACAGAGATATTCAAGATAGGTCAGAACTGAGTCACAATGGAGTCATCTGGACATAACCCTGTTGTAAATCAGGGATTACCTGTATTATACTTTTATTCATCCTTGGCCTAGCCAAGTGCTGTTGAGTTGGATCCAACTCATATTTATCCTTAACAAATCATTATTCAATTTTGCTGGTTTTTTGTGCTGGCAATGCATCTCTACATATGCTCATTGTTAATTGTAACACTCATTGTCCTGATGCATTTGAGTATGTGTGTGTGCTTATTAATATATAATATTTTATTGAATGACTAATATACACTATCCAGCCAGCTTATTTATGGACTTCCTCCATTACAAACTCTGTCACAATGAATGTTCTCTTTGATGCACATATGCTGAACTTGAACTGTGGAATGTATTTAGGAATGCTATTAGTGAAATACAGGAGTCAAAATTAATAGATATTTCTAGTTTACCTTCCTACAAATTGTTGTAATTTGAACCCCCATTGGCATCATTCATAACTGAAAATACCAAATATTGAATTCACAAAGATCTCCCTCATGCTGTCCCTTTATAGGCACACATTTTCTTTCCTCTCAAAATCTTTAACCTCTAGCAGCCTCTAATCTGTTTTCTATCTCTATAGTTTATTAATTTAAAGAATGCTATATGAATATAATCATAAATTGTATGACCTTTTACATTTTACTGATTTATTCATAGTTTTCCTTTAGATTCATCTATATTGTTACATATATCAAGAGTTTGTTCCTTTTTCATGACTAATAGTATTTGATGTTGTGAATACACCACAATATATTTCACCATTAACCTAATGAGGGGAATTTGGCTTGGTTTAATTTTGGGACTATTAAAAATAAAGCTATTATTGACAATATAATGCAGGTTTTTGAGTGATATAAATTTTTATTTCTTTGTAATAAATGCCCTGGATTATAATTGCTGTGTTGTATGATAAGTGTATGGTTAATGTTTTAGTTTTTTAATTATTTTAATTATATTTTAGATAAAGATTTACAGAGAAGTTAGTTTCTCATTAAAAAATTAATATACATATTTTTTTATGACACTGGTTACCCCTAACACCCCATTATACTCTAGTAGTCTCTTTTTGACCTTGGATTCACAGTTACCAACTTTCTTGTCCCTTGCCTCTGGGCTAGAGTGACGACTTAATCTTCTTTTGTTATATATGCCTGTGTAATCTTCTGCTGAAGAGTGAAGCTCACAGGTGACTTCAGTTCTGAGTTACAGGGGAATCCAGGGGACATACACTTTTGAGCTTCGTCCAGTCTCTGTTAGACCAGTCTTATCTCTCTTTTTTCATGAGTTAGAACTTTGTTGTACATTTTTCTCCAGTTCTGTCAGGTTCTCTATTGTGATCCCTGTCAGAGCAGGCAGCAGTGGTAGTGAGGACTTAGTGCTGGATGTAGTCTGGAGGCTATGATACTTACAGTTAGAGTTAGGGTTTTATAAATAAGTTTACAAATTATTTTCCAGAGTGACTGTACCATTTTACATTTCCACCAGAAATTTATGACAGATTGAGTTTCACCACATCCTTACCAGCCAGCCAAGCGCTGTCAAGTTGGATCCAACTCGTGCAGTTGATATTATTTTTGTAATAATTATTTTTAATTAATAATTAATAATTATAAATTAATAATTAAAATAATTAATAATTAATAATTGTAATAGTTTACAGTGATATCTCATTGTTCTCTTAATTTGTATTTTTCTAATGGCTACTGTTACTGATAACCTTTCCATGTGATAACTTGCCATTTATGTACATACTCTTCAGCTAAATACCTGTTCTTATTTTTGTACACTTTTCATTGAGGAGTTTTTCTTTTAGCTTTTCTGATGTCGAATATTGAAACATTTTTATGTATTGTTGATATAAGTCTTTTCAAATATATGGCTAGTAAATATTATTTTCCAAGTTTGCCATTGTTTTTTCATCTTTTCAGTGTAATTATTGATATGTATGATTTAGTGTTGTCATTTTGGTGCCTTCTTTGTGTGTTGTTGACATTTCCTAAATACATCGAATGACCTCTAATGGCATGGAAAAGGAGATAGACAGTTCCACAATAATTGTAGGTGACTTAAACACACCACTTTTGGTGAGGGAAGAACATTCAGGAAAAAAGTTCAATATGCCTCTGGATTTAATTTATACCACTAAATCTTGTAACTAATTTGCTTATAATTGTTTTGTATAATTTAAAATGTCTCATACTAAATTATCAAATCATATTTTAACAATAACCAGGATAGGTAATCATAAATTCATACTAAAATTGTTACATCCAATAAGCACAATTTGAAGAACATAATAAGAAACAAATTCTGTTTTTGTCTTCCTTTAAGCCTGTTGTAAGAGGCAGCACAAATTATTTTTGCTCACTCTCAAGAAATAAATGTCCTTTTGTAATTTTACTGTACAAACGCAGTCTCAATTAATTAGGAAAATGCCCCACACCTTCTCCACACTGGAACTGGCTGTGGGTTGGAAGACATAATTTCAGGATCACTGATTATCTTATTTTCACTAATCTCCACATGAGCTGAATTTCTGAGTCTGGATTATGGGTATTTACATTTAATTTCAAAATTTATTATTTATCATCTTAAGTATATAGAAAGAGACCTTTTCTTTAAAACTTACTATAGCATCAAGAAAGCTTCAGATAATTGCAACACTATCGAGCTCAGCTTCTGTTTATTTTGGTTTTAGAAGGAACCTGAAAAAGCAAATTTGCTGATATTTCCATAAGTCTAATTACTTTCCACAGATTTTCCAGTTTTCAGCCCATTGTGCTTGTGATTCTCTTGAGCCATGCCACTCAAGGCAATTAGAGAGAGGAAGGGAGACCTCAACCAACTGGGATGCCCAAGTAGGTCAGCATTCACCTTGTGAGTGGAACTTTTTGTTCACAGAATTCTTTTGCAGCTAATTTGTGTCACGTTCACTTCCAATAGGAAGCTAAAGTTGGCTACATTCATAGCTTTGGCAGAGTTGCAGTCTGCTTTGTTCCAAGTAAGAGACTCACATTGCTTCTTAAGTGGCACATTCATCATACAGTTTCTGAGTACCACATACCCACAATATGAAAAGTATGACGTTAGCATTGGTTTTGTTTTTAGAGATTAAAATCCAGTCTCTGTGTTGGAGGCTTACATTCTAGTGATCAATAAAGAAATGCAAACAAATAAATCACACTAAAAATGTGGTAAACTCTGTAACAGAGAATATGGGAATGAGAAAAGTAGAGCAACTCACTGTCTGACACTGAGGAAGCAATGTGCTACTAGACTGAAAAAGAAATGACAGATTTTCCAAAAAAGTGATAAAAAGTCATTCCAGTTTGATTGGGGAAAATGGCTCAATTCTGATATTTTTAAATGCATTGGAAGCAGGAAATGATCTCAAATATTTGTTAGAGATACTTTATGTATTCTAGTTGAAAGCCTAAAACATATAATGACATTTAAAATAATCCAGAAAAGAAATTGCTACAACATTGGTTCTCAGTCCTCTTTTCATATTGTTACTTCTTTGGAAACATTTTATATTCATAGAGTTTTGGCTTTTTATCTTCAAGTAAATGTGCTACTTTCTTGCATCCCAACCTTGTGTTACCTTGTAATTTTAGATTTCAGCTTTTACTTCTGAAATCACTGAGAGATGCAGGATTTTCCTAGACTGTGACTTCTTTAGTCAGCACCCTCCCTTGGCAACCAGGTATCAACACTAGCTATCTAGCCAAAAACATCTTCCTCTACTGTTAGTATTATAATCACAGTTATCCTAGCCAAGCCAGCCTAGAAGTAAATATAAAATCTCTGTTCTGAAATAATTTAACTATATTTTTAGTATAAAAAGTGAGCTTAAATTCACATTCTACAAAATAGTTTGATGTATCTGTGAAGATGGTTTACATTTTCAAAATGAGAAAACAATTAGATCACAAAAACTGATGAGTAGAGATGGCTATTTATTCATAAAAGATCTCAGCCTCATTATGGATAATGTGTTAGGCTGAGTTCTCCAGAGCAGGAAAACCTGTAAAGCATAGGAATACATGTATTTATATCAAAGAAATGGCTCACACACTGTGGAGGCTGAAACATTTCAAGCTGTGGGTTAGGATAGAGGCTTTTCCTAATTCATAGAGCTGCAGGAGCTGAAGAATCCAAGATCAGCGATTTAGAGAGTAGGGCTTTTGCTTGAAGTCTGTGAAGACAGATTAATCCAAAGATCAGCAGGTAAGACTGCAAATAAGCTTCTGGGTCATGTCCCAAGAACCAGAACCAGATGTGAGAAGATCAGGAGCCAGCTGCAAAATCTAGAGGAACCAAAAGTACACTAGGCTTGCCAGAATGTCTGCTTCTATTCGTGCAGCCCATGTACCCAAGGCAACCCCCTTTCAAGTGAATGGCTACTCACAGTAAATTTCATCATCAGTATGAACATGTACCAAATCTTATCAGAAAAACAATCACAATATTATATGGCTAACAGAACACTGAAAATTAAGTTGACATAAACAATGTTACCCATCATAGATAATTACATTTCTAATATTGGTCTTCTAATTACATAAGATATATTTTCTCCTATGGGATAAATATCAAAATATTTTAAATTTGATCTAATGAATTACATAAACTTCAGAGTGTCATGAACACCCAGCAAATACTGGGAGTTGTGGGAGGAAAATATGTAACTACATGTAAAGCTTGGAGTTAGTAATAAGCTTTATGTAATCAAACCACACACTCACAATTAAGCAGGAGGCAAGGTGCTCACACCAGGACCCCAAAACATCCTTATTTGCATTACTTAAGAACTATTATCCATGTTTATATTAGTTAAGAAATTCATTTTCGGTAGTTAAGACCCCACAGCTACTACCAGATCCAACAAGGATTGTGTGGTTAATTAGGTTAATCATAACTTTACTATGCCATCACTTACACTAAAAGCAGGTTTCACTCTAAGGAATTTAGAGACTGTCTGTGCTCTCACTGTTTAGATGTCAGGAGAATCTGGAACTGGATTTTTCGATGGTGTAGTGTCTCAGAGGTGGAACTGGCAGGGACAGCACCAGAGGCCCAGGCACTAACAGAAAGCAATGACAGTCGCTGGAACCAGGCCATGCAGACATTGGGACAGTGACAAGGCTTCTTGGAGGTGGATCCGGCAGGGGCAGTGCAGGAAGCTCAGGTACCAAGGGAAGATAGTCACAGTCACTCAAACCAGGCCTTCAGATGTCAGCAGAGTCCAGAGTAGGATTTTATGATGATAGTCCCCCTGGAGGTGAATCTTGCAGGGACAGCACAGGAGGCTCAGTCACCAACTGAAAACAGTCACAGGCACTCCAACCAGGCCTTTGAGGATGAGACAGACAAGGTCTTAGGATCAGATCACATCACAACAGCACATCAGTGGGCATAGACCCCTGGAAGGAGACTGCACACCCCAGAACCATAATGCTGGATTTTTATACAAGTTGTTCACTTGGTTCTGGTCACCACCACCTAGTCCATAAGTGTTATCTCCTGGTACCTCAAGTTGGTGAATTCTATCTGACTGGTTATCTTCCTCATCATGTCTCTGACCTTCTGCTGCTGTGTCTATCTGACAGTTGTTTTCCCACTTTAAATTCTTCATCATGACTCTGCATTTTCTCGCCATGTTACTTAGCTCACGCACAGCCAATTTGTGTTTTAATACTTTATACAATGACTGGTTAGTCCATTCCTATGTTTATGACAAGACTCCACTTTGCTATATATTCTACTTCAACATGTATATATATATATATATACATATACGTGTATATATATATCCATGCATATATATGGATATGCCAAGCCTCATTTCACAGAGAACAAGATTTATAGAGCATCCACGCAAATGAATTGGAATATATATGAAAAGAAGTAAAGACAACCAGCCTTAAAAGATATAAATAACAGGCCCTGGTAGATTATCAAAGCCCTAGTGACACGGCACTTGGCTGGCTTGGCAGTGACACGGAGTTAAGAATTTAGCTGCTAAGCAAAAGGTCAACTGTTAGAATTCATCAGCTGTTCTTTGGAAACCCCAGTTCTACTCTGTCCTAGAGAGTCACTGTGAGTGTGAATTGATTCAGCAACAATGGGTTTTGTTTTGGAGTATTGTAGTAGGTAACTGCTGTTTCCCAACCTTGGGTTCATAGACAGACATCATCCTTACATACTGGTTTGAAGAAAAATTGATGTCATGTTCCCAACCAGCTATGCACAACATTCATTCACTCATTTAGAAAATAATTGCTGAGCACTTTGCTTCAGTGGTAGGAAAAAAAAGTCATTCTTTAGTAGTGTTTAGTGTAGATGTATTTAGAGCCTCATGCTATTTAAAACTAAAGTTGCTCCTACATAGTAAGAGTAGCAAAGGAGTCACTGGCTCTCTGATCTAGTATAAGCCAAGAGAAAAAGCCTTGGCAAAGAGATGCTTGGTCAGGGAAAACTATGTGTTTTACAAAATCAGTAAAGTTAGGTGGGATCCAGCTACTTCAGATGAAAAAAATGTATAAATATCAGCATCTATCCCCCAGAAAAGGGAGTGGTAATTCTGTTTAAGTAGAATATGGAGCACTATGGCTGACAACTTGGAGGAAAAAAAAAAGAAGGATTTTAATCTTTGTATTTTAGGCAAGTCCCTTAGGAATTTTAAGTGATGTGAAGACTTGAGACGAACTTGCTTCTGTCTTATGGAGGTGCAGAAGGCAGAGTGAGCGAGGGTCAGGGATGGGAGTAGGAGTGACAAGACTAAAGACAGAAAAATGAATTGGGATGCTAAGTCAATTGGGTCCAGAGTTTTTACCTGTGTGTCATTTACAGCATGTAATTATCTATGCTATAATCTGGATATTCCACATTTGCAGCAAAGTTTGGATTCATTTTTCAATTTAGCTGGCAAAAGTAATTTATCATTGTGACTTTTTATGTTCTGCAGAGAACATAGACATAAATCAAACATCAGCCAGTTGAGTGTGGGCCTGAAAAATTTAAATACCTACAATAAGATGAAGACACTGGTGATCTTAATCATTCAGTTCTCTTCATCAACACAAAATAACAGTTTCACTGTCAGTATTCCTCTTTGATAAGCCTGAATGCAGTGTCTGTCAAGGTAGGGGCAAACTCACGAGAAATAATTATTAAATACTCAGGAATTTTGTAGGGTGGTATTTAAATAGTAGGTGACTAGCAATAGTTTGTGGTGGGAGTTTTAATGCAAAGGAATCTGTGACTGTTACAAATGAAGTCTTTGTTATGGGACAGTCAGTCTTTTATTGATAAGTTTGACTTCATCAGCTGCTACAACTTAGTCTGATAAATCAGTCAAATAACTTATTACAATACAGTCACTAAGCTTTCTGATAGCCTTTTGTTTCTTCTTCAATAATCGGGCATTTTCTATTTGTCATGAAGACAATTTTAACAAAGAGACAAAATATCAAAACAAATTGTGACTGATGTCTAACAACCAGTCCACTTTGGTCTCCTTATTCTCTGTAGTCAAGTTTTTGCTCAAGAACTTAATGGAACAGACACTGCAAATTGAATCTATAGCTTGTACCGTGGGAAAGCTCTAAGTATTGTGGTACCACTTGAAGAGATTTAATCTTATGATTGTAAACACAAGTGCACAAGTTTATATTTAGTTAGAAAAAGTAAATCATAACAAATTGCAAATTTTTAAAAGCTAATAAATCTCATGCATATCAAAAAGTTCCAGAAAATAATTCATTTTATTAATTAATAACTTGACATATCTCTATCACACATCTTCCTAAAATTTTTGGATGCATATACTTTGGTTGTCATATGACAATACTATTCCAATATACATGTTTTTTATAAAGAAGATAGAAAAAAATAATTTGTTTTTTTTTTTCTAGCATAGTATATTGCGATTTCTTTTTCATCAATTGCACTTGGGATGTCTGACACCTGGGCGCTCCCTTGCTGCAAGCTCTCCATTTGAGGACTTGTCCCAGAGGCTGTTTCTCTTCTGACAAAGCTAGCAGTAACTGAGCTGCAAATGGAAGTGACTGAGAACCACATAAATATTTCTCATTCAAGCCTGCTACCTTCCCAGATCTCTTAAATATCCACGGACTCTCCAATATCACTGCACGTAGCAAAGGAAGTATAAAAGAGACTGGAGAAAGACATTTGTTTAAAATTATTGCAGTTAAAATATCTTCTGCAAAATTTTAAAATATGTGACAGTGTTTGTACACTTTGCTAGGACCCTCGTGACACCTTAAAGCAGTGCTTGCACACAAGAATTTCTCGAGCTGTCTTCATTAGCTTCCCAGTGCAGACTGATTGTCAGTGGCTGGGAGCAGAATCAGCAGGGAGCTATAATATCACACAGTGACACAAGAGAAAGAGAGGGCTGTGACCCATCAGTGAAGGCATAGACAGGGCTGAGGAAAGTGAAGCAGAAGGCAAGTCTTTATCATTCTTCTTAAAGAAACATAGTTCTTTTTAATCACAAAATCTTTGTCAAAGGAAGGTAACTGAATACAAGGATAATCTAAACCTATACAAAATGTTGCTTCTAACCAACATGCTGTTACTGAGAACTTAAAATGTGGCTAATGCAAACTCAAATGGGCTGTACATGTAGGACGCACGGGGAATTTCAGGCAGTTCATGAAAAAAACCTCAATACATTTTGTATTGTTTACACATTAAACCTGTTGTGTAGGATTTTAGAAGTCCTAGAAAATTAATAGATGCTCTATTTCGACAAACATATTGACTTGCGTAATTTATTAAGTCATTGGAGCCCTGGTTTCACAGTGGTTAAGGGCTTTTTTACTAACCAAAAGGCCAGTAGTTCAAGTCCACCAGCAGCTCCTTGGAAACTCTATGGGGCAGTTTTACTCAGTCCGATAGGGTTGCTGCAGAAATCTTGGGCGCGTAGTGGTTGAGTACTGTGACTACAACCCAGAAGGGCAGCAGTTCAAATCCCCCAGGTGCTCCTTGGAAATTCGATGAGGTCAGTTCTTCTCTGTCTACAGAGTCCCTGTGAGTCAGTAACAACTCAGTGGCAGTACGTTTGGTTTGGTTTTATAGAGATGCTGTGAGTAGGAATCTACTCAAAGGCAACAGTTTTGCTTTTCCCAGGAAAGTAGTCATAGGAAGGCACACAAGTAAGGTGTAAAACATTCATTTCAAGCCAGAATATAAGTTATAATGTTTGTACAATGCTTAGAGTCCAAACCTTCAGACTTCAGACATTTAACTTTAAAGAGAGTGCTCAGAAGGAAGCCTTAACCACTGTCTGGAACTCAGCAGAAGTCCCTCATTGCTAGGGTCCAAGGTCAGCAGTGGTGACTAGAATTTCAGTTAGTCTCTGCTTTCACTCAGTAAGTAAACAGATAGTTATGGTTTATGTGTGAATTCATCACTTTGGCTCCACGCGAAAATGATCTGTGTGACTATGAGTGTGGCCATGAGTCAGAATTTACTGGATGGCAGTTTGGTTTGTTTTTTAAGCAAAACTTGTAAGTACTTATAAACATGTACTTTGAAAACATAATAGTAATTTATACCTTAAGGGATTTAAGATAATTATAGAAACATACAGAACACTAACCATCAGAACGTGCTTCATTATCCTTATATGTGTTTTTGACTGTATACAAATGATATTGTATTTTGATTTTCAGTTCCCTTGTGTTCATTGCTGGTATAAAGAAGCACAATTAATTCATGTAAAGTTAATCTTATATTCTGTGGCCTCAGTATATAAACTTAATAGTTACCATCTTATGCTGGATTCTCTAGAAGAGCAAAACCAATGAAATGTACAGAGTAGAACTGCTCCAAAGAGGACTTGGTGGATTCAAACAGCTAGTCTTCTGGTTAGCACCCATTGCACTTAACCACTATGCCACCATGGTTTTCCTGTATGTGTCTATGTCTATATCTTTATCTGTATCTGTATCTGTGTCTGTATCCATGTCCCTGTCTATCTGTACCCGTATCTGTATCCTTATCCCTGTCCCTGTCCATGTCCCTATCCATATCTCTAACTGTATCTCTACCTACCTACCCATCTATCTATCTATCTATCTATCCATCTATCTATCTATCTATCTATCTATCTATCTATCTATCTATCTATCTATCTATCTATCTATCTATCTATCTATCTATCTATCTATCTATCTATCTATCTATCTATCTATCTATCTATCTATCTATCTATCTATCTATCTATCTATCTATCTATCTATCTATCTATCTATCTATCTCTCTCTCTCTCTCTCTCTCTCTCTCTCTCTCTCTCTCTATCTATCTATCTATCTATCTATCTATCTATCTATCTATCTATCTATCTATCTATCTATCATCTATCTATCTATCTATCTATCTATCTATCTATCTATCTATCTATCTATCTATCTATCTATCTATCTATCTATCTACCTATCCGTTTAGCCGTCCATCCATCCATCCGTCTGTCCGTCCGTCTGTCCATCTGTCCGTCCATCCATCCATCCATCTATCATCTATCTATCATGTGTCTATCAGCTGCAGCTGCTATCCAAAAGTTCAGCAATTTAAATCCACTAAGTGCTCCTTAGAAACCCTATGGAGTAATTCTTCTCTGTCCTATAGGGGTACTATGAGTTTGATTTGACTGGATGGCAATGGATTTGTTTGTTTGTTCCTTAATAAAATATAAAGTGTAAATAGGGCTTGTTTGTTTTCAGTAGTATGTGGGCTCATGGTATTATTTTAAGTGAAAGCATGACTTTAAACACACACACACATGCGCACACACACACAAAGAGAGAGAGACTGAGAGAGAGATTTATTTCAAGGAAATGGCTAACACAGTTCTGAAAGACAGCAAGTCTCAAATTTGTGTGTCAGATATCAGGCTGGAGGCTTCTCTTGACTGACACGGTCCCAGAGGGTGATGACTCCAAAATGAGCTGGCAAGACTGCAGGCTAGTGGCTCAGACTGTGAGAGCTAGTGATTTCCAAATTCTTCCAGTGAGATGGCAGGATCCCAGCTCACACTCCAGAATCCAGAGGTCAGAGAATGATGAGTAAGAGGCAAGATTCAGAGGAGACAGGCTTTGGATGAACGTCCCACTCCCATGGAAGCTTTCTTTTCAACTATTTGGCTGCTCCCATCAGATCATAAAATAGAGGACGATTACATAGTATCTGCCAAGCAATTAAGATTCATGGCCTAGCCAAGTTGACACATCACCTTAGCCATCGCTGTCTACCCCTTCCCAACCTGACACCTGCACACATCTCTGTAAAATGTGTGTAATCTCTAAATAAAGACAATTATAAACACACATATACGTATACATAAAACCCCACCCACTGTTGTCAAGTCAAGTTCTGGCTCATAGCTACCCTAGAGATCAGAGCAGAACTGTCCCATAGGGTTTCCAAGGATTGCCTGGTGGATATGTATATAATTCAAGTATCTTTGTTTTATTCCCTCTCTTATTCCATTACTTATTATAAAATATGGAACATATGGGAGTCTCTTATCTAAGATTGCCTTGATTTCCTCTTCTTTCCTGAAGGACATATTAACTGGGTGTGGGATACTGCTTTGACAGTTTGTTTCTTCCATCATTTGAAAACATTTCCATTTCCTTCTAGTCTTAATGGCTTCAGATGAGAAATTCATTTTCATTCAAATTGTTTACATTTAAGTTAAGATGTTTATTTTCTTAGTTTTTAGAGTTTTCACTATGTGTCTTCATATGGATTTCTTTGGGTTTATACTGCCTGTGGTTTGCACTTTTCTTGATGCTTGTTGTGATGGTATGAGTTGGAGGAGAAAGTGTTTTCTGATGTGCTGATAAACCACTGTCTTAGCAGATGCTGAGAAGCTAGGTTTTGGGGGATATGACCTTCATAAATATTCCTTGCCCTGCTACAGATGTAACATGGCATGGATTTAATGGCGTGCCCCAACCCTGCAAAAAATTTGTATCAACTTGACTAGTCCATGATTCCCAGTATTGTGTGGCTGTCCACCATTCTGTGATCTGTTCTCATTATCCTACATGTTATAAATCCTAACCTCTATGCTGTTAGCAAGACAGGATTAGAAGCAGTTATGTTAATGAGGCAGGTCTCAGTTTACAGGGTTAGAATCAAGCACTTCTGAGATATAAAGGACAAAAATAAGCCAACAGGAGAAGGACTTCTTACCACCAAGAAAGCAGAGACAGGAGCATACTGCATCTTTGGATGCGTGGTACCGAAACTGAGAAGCTCCTAGATCATGGGAAGACTGATAACAAGGACCTTCTTCCAGAGACGATAGAGACAGAAAGTTTTCCCCTGGAGTTCATACTCTGATTTTGGACTTACAGCCTCCAAAACTGTGGGAGACTAAATTTCTCTTGGTTAAAGTCATCCACCTGTGGACTCCACATCTCCTGAGCTGAAACCCTGAATCCATCAAAACTTACCATGGCAAATATTGACCTTGTTTCTTTTGCCCAAAGCAGTTTATCTTCTTATTTTATTGGTCCTTTTCAATAACATGAATATGTACTTAGTTATTCAGTCTGATCTTATCTGCTCATATTTGACTTTTTTCTGCACACATCTTCATCCCCTCGGTGCAAATATTGCCAACTTTTGACAAGCTATTTTGTTAAAATATCTTTCTACTTCTTTCTGTTTCCTACTTTCTAAATGTAAATTTGTATCATCTCATTTCTAAGTTTGTGTTCTGTCTGCTTTCTCATTATGGAGTCTTCCACTACCACACTACCAGGGTGGCTTTTCTAAATTAAAATTTGACTATACCGTATTTATTCTCAATGCTTTTCAAGTGTACTTCATTACCTAATGTTTTAGTCAGCTAGTGCCGCTCTAAGAAAAATATCACAGAGTGGATGGTTTCAACAAAGGAAGGTTTATTCTTACACAGTCTGGTAGGCTGCAAGTCCATATTCAGGGTGTCCGCTCCAGGGGAAGGCCTGCCCCTTGTTGGCTCTGGAGGAAAGTCTGGCATTGCATCAATCTTTGTCCAGGGAGTGTCCTGGCGCAGGAACCTCAGGTCTCAAGGACGCACTCTTTTCCCGGTGCACATTTCTTGATGGTGCGAGGCTCCTAATTCTCCTTGTTTCTTTTCCCTTTTTATCTCTTGCAAGCTGACAGCATTAAGGGTGGGGCAAGCCACACTCCAGGGAAACTCCCACTACTGCAGAGCAAGGAAGTAATTCTATGCAGGAATTTACAGCCCCTTTAACATACAGTTTAGCGAAACCACACAATGAAGGACAGTCCCAAGATACTGGGAACCATATCCCAGCCACGTGGCTACACATATTTTGGGTGGACACAATTCAACCCATGACACCTAAGTATAACAGTTGGTATTTCTAACATTGCATGTAGAGTCATAGTAGTCCCTGATAAAGTGGCTTCTCAGTGCCTGAGCACATATCCATGGACTAAATGTCTGTACTCCGGTCTTGTCCTTCTGACAATCATTGACTGTCCAGGTACCCATCTGTCATGGATTGAGTTGTGTCCCCCAAAAGATATGTGTAGCCATGTGGCTGGGTCATGATTCCCAGTATCTTGTGACTGTCCTCCATTTTGTGTGTTTTCCTATGCTGTATTTTAAAGGATTAGGGTGGGGCTGCAAATCCCTTCAGATCGCCTCCCTGCTCCACTGTAAAAGGAGTTTCTCTGGAGCATGGCTTGTCCCACCCTTAATCCTTTCATCCTGCAAGAGATAAAAGGAAAGGGAAGCAGACGAAGAATTGGGAACCTCATACGATCAAGAAAGCAGCACCCGGAGAAGAATGCCTCTGCCAGACCTGAGGTCCATGCACCAAGACGTTCCCTGGACAAAGATAACGCAATACCAGACTTTCCTCCAGAGCCGACTAGAGGGAAAGCTTTCTCCTGGAGTGGACAGCCTGAATGTGGACTTGTAACCTACCAGACTGTGTAAGAATAAACCTTCTTTTGTTAAAGCCATCCATTCTGTGGTGTTTCTGTTACAGCAGCACTAGCTGACTAAAACACTGTCCTTATCCCAATCAATAATAGACCAATAGTGAGAACACAATACTTTGATGAAAGAAGAGAGAATTTTTCCTTAATATAGACCAAATCAAGCACACTGCAGTCAAGTTATTCTGACTCACAGCAACTGCATAGGACAGAGTTGAACTACTCCATAGAGTTTCCAAGAAGCACTGGCAGATTTAAACTACCAAACTTTTTGTTAGCAGATATAGCAGTTAACCACTGTACCACCAGAGTTTCATCTCTAACATAGAGTACAGTGTAATTTATTTTATAAGCCAGTACACTTTTGGTTGTGGAAGCAAGCTCTGTTAATTATTGTGTTAGTATGAAATTGTAAACGGAATAAATTGAGTTAATTCCATGCAAGTCCTACTCTAAGATCAGTATGGTTGAGAGAAATCAATGAATCCATGTTACTGAAGCAGAGTGTCCCTCATTGTGACCTTCAGCATGTTTGGATAATCATCTCTCTGCAAATTATGGACTGCCCAAACATTCCTTCAGTAGATTACACGGAGTTATTGTTTGAACAGTTGTTGTTGCTGTTGTTTTCCTAGATTTGTTTTTCAACTTTACCCTATGTTTTGAGATTCTCATTTTTCTAATATGACTTATGACCTAGTCCTCTGTTAGATTTGGAAATATGCCTTAGTATTATTAGTTCTTCTTAATGACTGGGACTTTTCAAGTGCCCAAAGTTTATATTTAATTCCCTGCTACCTATGAAAATCACTCTCACATATACTGCATGCAAGACCACAATCACATACAAAGTTCTAGGAAATTGTTGGGGAGCATCCAACTTGGTTATTAATGAATTTTTTTCTGACAGATTTTGTCAGGAACACAGCAGATTATAAAAGTTACCTTCATGTGGATAATATAAAAATAACTTAATGAAATTCCTATGATAAGAGTGTAGGAATGTTTAGAGAGCTGATAATGGATACTGACGTACCCAGGCATTTATTATAATATGAAGTTATTAGCTCCTAGAGTCTGAAGATGCAAGGAAATAAAATAGCTGTATCAGTTACATGTGCAAACTGGAGTTTGTAAGGAGCATTAACAAACTGTAACAGATTCTTAGCAAAATGTCTTCCTCAGTGACTCCATTCCAGTCCCTTCTTGTTCTCTTGGCAAAACCCTCGTGGAAGCTGAGGGTAAGACAACATGTGTAAAGTTGTGTGACAGGATCGGCTCCTTAGACACAAAACATGTAAGAAAGGAAAGAAAAGATACAGAAATGGGTGGAAATGGAGAATAATCTCATAATTATAAAAATAACCTATAGTAACTTCTAAAGTTGTGGGTTTTAATACAGTAAGTACTTAAATTTCATGAAATGTCCCTTAAGGTGCATATTACAGCAGGTGTGTTATATTCTAAATCCTGTAACTTTTATCTCTCTATCTTAGTATCTTAGGATGATTAGGTGGTGAATTGAACAGAAACAATAAACATTGTCATGTAATTTTCTGTAGAAAATTTCAGCAGCACGGAGTTCCCAGGAAAGATGGATTGCTAGGTTCATACAACATGAAAGGAGGGAAAATAAAAATGTATACTTTATAACAAATCACAGAAGTATGTTTGCACAGAGGATGCTAATAGACTCTGAGAGTAAGGAGAAAGCAAGGAACTGAAGTTGCTGATGTGGGTTAAGAGCCACTTCAGTGAGAGTAGGACACTGGGAATAATTGAAACAAAGAAGACGGTAGTCAGAGAGATCTCAAAGTGCATTCTCTTGGAAGTCAAATGACTCAGTATACTTAATAAATCTTTATCAGAATTTTTCCTGTCATTAAAATGAAGATATATAATTTGTTTCATAATCTTAGTGTTGTTATGAGATTTAAATGGAATAAAACAAGATTCAGCCACTACAATAATCGAACTGAGGTAAGCACAAAGTCTGGATCAAATCTTTGATCTGCTGCTTTTCTTGTCATTGATCTAGAGAAAACTCCCAGAAGAAATTATGAAGTAAAAGGGCTGAACAAAGTATTTCAAAGAACAGCTCAAGGAGACAAAGTACTGTGATGAAATGTGCAAAGAACCAGAGATAAACCAGACCTAGAGAGAATGCATTTAGCATTTCTTAAGACGAAAGAATTGAAGAAGAAATTGAAGTCTAGAGCTGTAATATTGAGAGATCTACTGTGAAAATACTGAACTGTGCAGGGCACATCAAAAGGAGATGGAAGGAATATACAGAGTAGATGTACCAGAGAGAATTGGTCAGCATTCAACTATTTCAAGAGGTAGCATACCAATAACTGATGGTACTGAAGGAAGAGGTCCAAGCTGCACTGAAGGAATTGGAATAAAGCAAAACTCCAGGAAGAGATGAAATACCAATTGAGTTGTTTCAACAAATAGATTAGTGCTGTAAACAATCACTTGCCTACACCACTAAATTTGGAAAATAGTTATCTGGGCAATTGACTGGAAAAGATCAATATCTGTACTCATATCAAAGAAATGTGATCCAACAGAATGTGGAAATTATTAAATAATATCACTAATATCACGAACAAGTGAAATTTTGCTGAAAATCATTCAAAAGCAGTTGCAACAGAACATTAACAGGGAACTCCCAGAAATTCAAGTCAGATTCAGAAGAGAACATGGAACAAGTGATATTGCTGATGTCAAATGGAGCCTGGCTGAAAGCAGAAAATACCAGAAAGATGTTTGCCTATGTTTTATCAATTATCCAAAGACATTTGACTGTGTGGATCATAATAAACTATGGATGACATTGTGGAGAATGTGAACTGCAGCACACTTAGTTATGTCCATGAGGAAGCAGTACTTGGATCAAGACATAGTCATTAGAACAGAACACAACAGAGGATAATTTGTGGTTTAAAGTTAGGAAAGATGTGCGTCAGCATTGTATTCTTTTACTAATTCAATCTGTATGCTGAGCAAATAATTTGAGAAGCTGAGCTACATAAAGAAGAAAGAGGAATCAGGATTAGAGAAAGACTCATTAATTAACTACCTGTGATATGCAGATGGCACAACCTTGCTTGCAAAAAACGAAGAGGATTTGAAGCACTTCCTGAAGACAACAGGCTACAACTGTCGGTATGGATGATACCTCAACATAAAGGAAAAAACTATCCTCACAAGTGGACCAATAAGCAATATCATGATAAATGGAGAAAATATTGAAGTTGTAAAGGATTTCATTTTACTTGGATCCACAATCAACATCCATGAAAGTAGTAATCAAGTAATTAAATGACACATTGCACTGGGCAAATCTGCTGCAAAAGGTTTCTTTAAAGTCTTAAAAAGCACAGATGTCACTTTAAGGACAAAAGTGCACCTGACACCAGCCATGGTGTTTTCAATCACGTATGCAGGAGAAATCTTGACAATAAATAAGGGAGACTGAAGAAGAATTAATGTCTTTGAATTATGGTCATGGTAATAAATACTGAATATACTACAGACTGCCCAAAGAAGGAACAAGTTTGTTTTGGAAGAAACACAACCACAATACTTATTAAAACCAAGAATGGCCAGCAGCCTTCTCACATAATGTGGACAAGTTTTCAGGAGGCACCAGTACCTGGAGATGGACATCATGCTTGGCAAACCATGTAGAGGGTCAACAAAAAAGAGGAAGACCCTCAAGGAGATGAATTGACACAGTGGTTGCAATAATTGTCTCAATTGTAACAGTGATTGTGAGAATTGTGCAGGAATAGCAGTGTTTCATTCTTTTGTACATAGGGTTGCTACGAGTCAGGACCAACTTGACAGCACCTAACAAAAACAGTTTTTGTCATTGTAGTTGAAAAGCAATGGAAGTGACATTAAGTACTGCTGGAGTTCTGAGGATTAAATTAGTTTGTACATGTAAGACACATAAAATATTGTCTGGTCCAGAATAAGTGGTAAACATATGTTTTCTTGATATTTGCTGTCAGAAAGAAAGTAAAAATAGATTTTTTGTTGCCTATGAAAGAGTAAATGTAACTTACCTTCTAATAGAAGTAGAAAAATCAGATAAATTACATGAAACTACTGTTTTAGGAATTTAGAACCGTGATTCTAGAAAGGAAGGAATTAATCACACCACCAGGGTGGATTTCTGCCTATAGGCAATTTCCAGACAGATGTTCAGGGAGGGAGAACCTCATCAGAGCCCAGTGCTCTTTTTTGAGCTTAGGAGAAGAATGACATTTCAGGGAAACTAAAGTGGCTAAATGTTGTGGAGTTTACTGGTGGAGTGGAAAGAAAGAGCGTGCAGTGTGTCTCTTTTGGTTTCCAGCTGAACACCAATCAAATCTTTAGAAGGAAACTGTACAATCTTGGCAGAGAAAATTTATCAAACTGTGAACAGTTATCAAGGGTCCACACATTGAACCATTTCCTGTCCTCACAAAGGGCTAGATCATTTTGAATTCCTATCAACCAGCATAGAGAAATCTCAGTTAATACATAGAACATTTAGTAGAGATTCCAGAAGGCTCACACAGCAGACTTCGTGAGTAATTTAGGCATTCCATGACAAATCTAATAGCTAGTCCTTAAAAAGCATGAAACTGATAAACAAGCAACTAAACTGCCTTCCAGGCCAAGCCAAACATTCTTGAAAGGAATATAACAAATGATTCAGCAGAAAATTACTGTATATATGACGAAACATTGATCCAGAAGCAACAGAAAAAGCAGTCAACAGAAGCAAACAAGAAAAGAAACAAGTGCTATACATGATGGAATTAAAGGACAAGAACTTCAATATTTAATATTTGTAACAATTAAAATACTTTCAGAGCATTTGAGGAAAACTTGAATGTAATAATAAAATGAAAATATATGAGTGAACCACATGGAACTTCTGTAAGTGGATATTGGAAAAGGAAAGATAAGTGAGCTTGAAAATGAACAGAGCTCCAGTGACTTAGGGGAAAATAACAAGTGATACAATATTGGGGTCCCAAATAACTGTAGTCATCCTAAAATCAAAAACAATTGATATGATTGCTGAAAAATTCCTAAAGTTGATGAAAACAGTAAAACCACAGCTCTGTAAAGCATAATTAACAACACAGAGGAAAGAAAATACAAAGAAACCACATCAAAACACACCATAACTAATTTTCTGAAAACAAATGGTGAGGGAGAAGTCTTAAAGATAGAAGAAAAAGACAGAAGCAAATATAAGAATAATCATAAATTCTTCCCCAAACACAATAGAAGGCAGATGATTCTGAAACGACATCTTGAAAGGCCATAAAATAAAGTGTCAATAAATTTTAAAGCATTTGAAATTAAGAAAAGTATATTCTCTGACTAGATGAGATTTAAACATCAGAAAAAAAGCATCTGGAAAGTCTTCAAGTTTTTGGAAACTGAAAACAACATGCATAAATAACTCAATGGTGGAAGAACATATCAAAAGAAATATTGACCATATTTTGTATTAAATAAAAACAAACACACATTTGAAAGTTTGGTAGATACAGCTAGAACTGTGCACAGAGAGTTATCTATAAATACTTAAACAAGAATAAACATGTAAAATGAATTCTCTCTCTAATCTTTCATTTTAAGCAGATAGAAATGGTGAATAAATACATCCAGCTAAGAGAATAACAGAAATAGAAATGAAATAAATAAAACAAAATAATACAAAAAAAGGAAAGTCATGAAAACTAAAAGCTAACTTGAAAAGATCAGTAAAACAGATCTCTTTCTAAACTTAGCAAGAGCAAAAGAAAATCCACATCATGAACATCACAAGTAAAAACTAAGGACATTTTATAGAAAGTAAAAATACTTAAAAGATATTAAGCAAATGGTATAGGACACTTTATATACACAAATTTGATGCAAATTAAATTTGCAACTCTCTTACAAGCAAATTATCAGCACTTACTCTGGAAGAAACAGAACATTATAAATAGTCTTCTGTAAAGTAAAGTGATATAATTTTTATTATAAAATTTTCCACAAAGAGAACTCCAGGTCCATATTGATTCCAGTGGTGACTCTATCTGAAAATGTAGAGACAACGCTGAATCTGCCCAAAGTATTTCAGAAAATCAATAAATATGAAGAACACCCATTTTGTAAGTTGAGAATTACTTCAACAACATAAAAAGAAAAACAGTAAAACAAACAAAAAACTTTAGACTTAACAATCATAAACATTGAGACAAAAATGTAACAAACCCTTAGTCAACTTAATATAGCCAAATATAAAAAGATTAATTTATCATGACTAAGTATGGAGATAATTGCCCTTATGCCTTAACTCAGGGAGCAAAGAGAAGAAGCTGATACACTGTCAACAGGCTCATTGCTGGATCTCCTCTAGTCTTCCACCCAGTTTCTAGCCATCTGCAAGGCTTATAGGAATGAACTCATGGAAAGCCTCCATAAGACTGAGCCCTTTGGTAAGAGCTAAAAACAGAGTATTGCAGTTTGTTTCATCTTTTTAAATATAATAGTGGTTAAAACATTTCAACTGTTTATACAGCTTAGTAAAATATTTAGTACATTAAATATTTTTAGACTCATGAGAAAACATTTTGAAGCTTCCATTTTGAAATACAATGCATTATCCGTGCCATTTTTTCCTAATTCACTTCTCTGTTAAGTAATTATAACTCACCGTAACAGACCTTGATCCCATGCTGGAACTCAGTGTTTTCTTGTTCACTTGCTTTTCCTAATATCCGTAAGAAAACATTTGACATAATCAGAAAATGCAGAATTTAATAGATAGAACCTAGACAGAATTGATACGGATAATTACCCTTTCGAGTTGCTCGTGGATGCTCATTTTACTAATTTGTCACAAAACTTCTCCTGGCGTCTATACTGTAGCTTCTGGCATAGCTTACATTATGCACCTGTAATCTTCTAGTCCCATTCCTGTTTTCAATTACTTCTCAGAGGTTACACATAGAATTTCTGTCATCGTATGCAAGAGACCTTTGTGCTGTGGACCAAGGGGCAACATCAGTTAGAAAAGCAAGGGTGGTCTTCTACTGCTGTGCACATTTCCTACTTCCCTCCTTCCTCAGTAGGGTCACTTCACTGTATTTAGGCCAAAAAATACCAGAGAAATAAAAATAAAAAAGGTCATTATGACCCTCACAGTATACAAGCTAGCTTTTGTTTTCTTGGTAATTTACATATTACTTTTCATGCCCTTTAACATTAAAGTGATCTCTGATGATCTTTCATTTTCATCTTTGCATCCACAAGCTTCCATTAGTCTTTATAAGTATTTATAAAATAGTTTCTTTCCTGTTTTCCTAAATAGCATATTTCAGCAAAGACACCCAAAATCAAATAGAACAGATACTGATGTCAGTGCTGGAACTGAGAGCATCAGATGAAGAGATTAAAAACTATACCAAATGCCAAAGCCAAGTGCCCTCAAGATACTGAATGGAAAAAGAAACTGACCGAAAAGAGTTACAAAGACTGAATGGAAGTGAGATGCCTGGCTCACCCTCAGGTTGTTACTAACTGTTAAGCTATAGCAAACAAGGTAACCACTGCAAACCTGGGACTGGCTATTGGGAGCAGGCCAGGATTGGAGTAATAGCAATCTTTGCTACAAGTTCTTTTTCAGGGTCTCAACCAACTTGCGGTTGCCTGTTAAGGTACTATTTGCAACAACTTCAGCTACAAGTTAGTTTTCAGGGTCCAAATCCCTAAGTGTCCAAGGGACACTTGACCACTAAATGACTTCCCTGGGGTGGCAGTAATGAGCAATCCCCAAACTTGGAAAAACTGTCACTTGGCAGACAAAAAAATTGTATTAAAATCAGTATTAGCCAAATTCCAATTTAATTAATGTCTCCCCTTACATGACCATATATAAAACTTATATTTTTGAGTACATTAAAAATCCTGGTTACTGCACCTCTTTTTGAGGTAGCTTCTTTGAGCGCTGACTCTTGGCTACTTTCTTTGTTGCACAAGAAATGAAAGCCACTACACTTACTATGTTTGCCTTCTTTATTCTTGAGGGTATAAAGTATGCACCTATTGAGTATAATGACAGAGGTACATACACAATTAGATATACCATAAAAGGGCCCTCTCAAGATAAAGACAGCTGTAATTCTGGATAAGAAGTACAGGAGGCATATTTAAGAAATCATCATCAAGACACAGAGAAACTGAGAAGACATACCTGTATTGAAATAAGATAAACATTAGCACGCGTCTTCCATCCCCACAACCCAGGGCATCAGGGGACCAGTTAGACCCCACCTACCTCCTCACCTCCTTTACCTTTTTTTATTTTTCTTTCTTTCTGTTTCTCTCCTCCCCTCAACTAAGCTGTCAGTACCACCTTACCTATCCACCCTACAGACAGTAGGGACCTCTTGCAAGCTTTCATCCCTGCCTTGTCCAGTGCCCCAGGGACTTCACCTCAGGAAGCTTCGGTAAGGCTTCAGACCCAGCGCTGCCAATGCACCTGAGGCTGGCAGACAGCCTGGGCTGGGCTTGTCTGGTAAGCACACTTCCCCTTCGGTCAGGGGTAGGGTCATGGTCCAGCAGCATTTTCTATTTCTTCCAGCAACCATTACAGGGGGCTTGAGGACCAATGGTACACCGTATCTCTCAGCATGCTCTAGCAGATAGGTGATTCAGGGATGGATTCTTCAATACACAAGCTAAAGTCACACTTAAGGTATCAAGAAAAAGGGGAACCAGTTGTCCAAAGCAATGATCCATGCAGGCCAAGCAGGCAAGACACATTAAATGTGACATGCAGTAAGAATCTCAGTACCCTCACTTACTGAAAAATCTGTAATGCAGTTCATCTCATTCTTTTTTAAAAAAAATAGGCATATCATTTATTTTTATTTTTATTTATTAATTACAGTAAATGAATAAAATTTCTAACATCTATAGATTATTTCACCTATGATAAACTCTCACCCCCCCACCCTTGTAGCCAACAAAATTATCTTTTTCTGGATAGTTCTATTTTTAAGTCCTTGTAACAGAGATGTCTTACAGTATTTGTCTTTTTGACACTGACTGATTTCACGTAACATGTCTTCCAATTGAAACCATGTTATGAGATGTTTTCTAAAATCTACATTGTTTTTGTATCATAGCGTAGGGTCACCATGAGTCAGACCTGACTCGACGGCACTTGGCTGGCAGTGTTCCACTGAGAATATGTACCATAGTTTGTTTATTCATTCACCTGTTGACGGGCATCTGAGTTGATGCCTTCTTTTAGCTATTGTGGACTGTGCTGCAATAAACATTTGTGTACACGCTCCTGTTCGTGTGACAGCCTTTGCTTCTGACAGTAAGTTCCAAGCAGTGGAATTACAAGATCAAATGTTATATCTATTTCCAGCTTTTTATGGTAGTGCCAGATTGCTTTCCCAAGAGGTTATACCAACTTGTAATCCCACCAGCAGTATAGGAGAGTTCCAATCTCTCCACAGCCTCTCCAGCATTTGATGTTTTGAGTTTTCTGGATCATGGCTAACCTTTCTGGGGTGAAATGATAACTCATTGTAGATTTGATTTGAATTTTTTCTGTGATAGCTAATGATTGTGAGCAACTCTCATATGTCTTTTGGCTGCCTGGATGTCCTGTCTAGTGAAGTGTCTGTCCATCTCCCTTGCTATTGCTTATTGTGTTATTTACATTTTTCTTGTTGATATTTTGCAGAACCTTGCAGACTATGGAGATCAGATGATGATCTGACATGTTGTTTTGAAATATTTTTTTCCCATTCTGCAGGTGGTCTTTTAACTCTTTTGATAAAGTTTTTGGATAAACATGAGTGTTTGATCCTTAGTAGTTTCCATTTATAAATTTTATCTTCTGTTAATTATGCTTTGTTAGATTTTGAACTCTATCTAAGCTGTGTATTAGAACATCCATCACTGATTCTATTTTTTCTTACATGATTCTTTATTGTTTTAGGTTTGATACTTATGACTTTGATCCATTTTGCATAAGTTATGAGATATGGGTCTTGTTTCAATTTTTTGAAGATGAGTATCCAATTTTGCCAGCACCATTTGCTAAAGAGACTGCTTTTTCCCCAGTTTACAATCCTAGGGCCATTGTCTACTATCAACTGTTCATAAGAGGATGATGGCATCTCTGGAGTCTCCACTCTATTCCATTGGTCTATATGTCTCTTTCTGTACCAGTACCAGGCTGTTTTGACTACTGTAGCTGTGTAATAGGTCCTAAAAATGGGTAGTCTAAGGCCTCCTATTGTGCTCCTCTTCTTCAGAAATGTTTTCCTAAACCAGAATTTCTTTCCTTTCCAAATAAAGTTGGTGATATGTTCCTGTATCTCATTTAAAAAAATGACACTGGAATTTGTATTGGGATTGCATTGTATAAGTAGATCACATTAAGTAAAATAGACTCTGACCTCTAGGGTTGCTATGAGTTGGACCCTACTCAATGGCAGTTTTTTTTTTTTTCAAGTTATATCATGGATGGCTAAAATATGTTAGCTAGTTAGCTAGCTCTCCATGCATATATCTAACTCATATACCAAATTTGAATGCATGAGCAAGTAGAGGAGGAGGCACTACAGATTGGCAGTATTTAGGGCCCTCACATGCCTTAATCCAACTCTGAGAAGAATCTTTCTCACTTTACATTTTTCAGCCTCTTTTGAGAACTGCCAGATACAAGGTTGCTATGAGTCAGAATTAAGTCAATGGCAATGGGTATTTATAGGATTAAGTCTGGTTCACTCAAGATAATCTAATTTTGATTATTTCAGAGTAAACTAATTAAGGGCCTTAAATACATTTGCATAATCCTGCTACCAGTGTAAAATTATCAAGAGAGTGATATCCCACAATATTCACAAGTCCAATCTAAGCTCAAGTCCCATCTAACAGGTATCTTAGGGGCATCTTACAATTCTGCCTAGTACATCAAGGATAGAGAAATGAGAGACTCTGTAACTTTGAGAGTGGGGTATACAAATGTTATAGTGTTCAAGCTCCATAATATTGGGAGAAGAATGGCAACAACAAACAGCCAGAATTTTCCAGGATCAATATTATCCCTGTTCTGTGAAGGAAACTCACAAGAATGACAGGATGCTTGCATTAAGTTCAATAATGTCCACCTGCATTGAAAACAGGAATATCTTTATAAAAATAGTAGGAAACTTAAGCACACTACTCTCAGTGAAGGAGAGAATATCTGAAAAATGACTCAGTAAAGACATGGAAGATCTAAGTGTCACAATCAAGCAACTTAATCTCATAGATATATTTAGAGCACTCTACCCAACAACAGTGACACATACTTTGTTTTCCAGAGCATATGGAATATTCCTCAGAATTGACTACCTATTAGCTCACAAAGGAATCCTTAACAAAATTCACAATATTGGAATATTACAACACATCTTTTCAGAACATAAAGTCATAGAAGTAGAAATTAATAACAACCAAAAAAAGGAAAAATATCAAGAAGATTGAAACTTACCAATTCTTTGCTCAAAAATGTATTATAGAAGAAATCAAGCCAGCCAAGTGCCATCGAGTCGAGAAGAAATCAAGAGTGGCATAAAGGAATTCATAGACTCAAGTGAGTCTACAATTCTGGTAAAGACATGGAAGTGAGTCTCTACCAGAATCTATGGGACATAGCAAAAGCAGTCCTCAAAGCTCTATTTATTTCAATAAATGCACATATCGAAAAAGAAGAAAGAATTCAAATTAATGAATTAACTCTACAACTTGAACAAGTTGAAAAAGAGCAGCAAAAGAAGACTGTGGGTATCAGAAGAAATAATAAAATAAATAAATAATAAAAGTTAGAGCAGAACAGAACAAATTAGAAAACAGAAGAATGATTGAAAGAGTTAATCAGACCAAAAATTGTTTTTTAAAAAAGATCAACAAAATTGATTAACCATTGGTGAAACTGACAAAAGAAAAACAGGAGTGGAAACAAGCAACCCAAACAAGAAATAAGATAGGCAATATCCCCACAGAACCAACTGAAATTAAAAGACTCATAAAAGAATACTATAAAAAATTGTACTGTAATAAATTTGAAAATCTAGAGGAAATGGGCAAATTTCCAGAAGCACATCTTCTACCACAACTAGGGCAAACAGAGATAGAACAACTAAATAAATCCATCACAAAAGAAGAGATTGAAAAGATAATTTAAAAACTCCCAACTAAAAACATCCTGGCCTTGACAGGATGGAAAATTCTGCCAAAGTTTCAGAGGTCTTAAGACCCACTGATCACCAGTCAGCCCCAATCTAGGCCTCTTCAAGCCGTGTAGCTCTAAGACCTACCAGGCTGCTGGATCCTAAGTCCCGCTCATCACCAGGGGGACTGGTACCAGGCCCCTCTGATCTGTGTGGAGGCCTTCAGCTCCAAACTTCAATGCTTAGGTTTGGGCTTGTGTCCTTAGTCAGTTCCAATTTTGCTACAGCCCTTGTGGCATCTCTCTGACCCATGTTGTGGCATTGATTTTCTGGGGGTAATTATTCTCTGCCCAGCTCACCTACAGCCCGTGGAGTCTCTCTGCCTGGCCCCTTATTGTTTTATCTGGTGTAGGCCAGGGCTCCTATGATCTTCCTTTCTTCCAGCCATTCTTAGTTTTCTACCAGGTGTTCTGGCCTCCTGGAAAGCTCTATTTGATCGTTGTTATTGATTTTTTAGTTTCTTTGTTGTTAGAGAGTATTCCAGAGCATAAAAATGATGGAATGTTCCCACACTCATTCTATGAAGCCAGTATAACCCTGATACAAAAATCAGGTAATTCCACCATGAAACCCACTGCTGTCAAGTCAATTCTGACTCAGAGTGAACTTATAGACAGAGCAGAACTCCCCAGTGGAGTCTGCAAGGAACACTTGGTGTATTTGGACTACCAACATTCTGGTTAACAGCCATAACACTTCGCCACTACATCATCAGAGTTTCCAAAACCAGGTAAAGACAGCACAAAAAAGGAAAATTACCAAGCAATATCTCTCATGAACTTAGATGCTAAAATCTTCAGCAAAATTCTAACCAACAAAATTCAGCAACACGTCAAAAAAATAGACGCTATCTTTCTGTGTTCCATGGAATTCTTCTTAGATCTGTGGCCTCAGGCTTTCCTGTCTGTGGTACTTTCACCTAGGACTTGCTGTTCACCAAATCTGAGCCACATTTCTCTCTGAACAACATTTCTCTCTGATCAACAGCCACTTCCACTGGCCCACATGATAGATGCTCTGTGAGCCTCTGTTCCCTGGCAGGGTTGATAAAATGCCAGAAAGTTATCTTGAAACTATGGGAAGCAGGCTACTTTCAAAGGGTATTTGCAGCTGTCTCAGAATCCCAGCATGCTCCACCTTTGATGAGCTTTTTGGGGATTCTAGTTGCAGCCTCCCACAGAAGCTCATCAAGAAGCCTCAGAGCCTGGCAAAAGCTGTAAGAAACAAAAATTTAGCAGAGGTGGGGCCAAGATGGTGGCATAGTCACACATCCTTCCTGACCACTCTAACAACAAAGAACTAAAAAATCAATAACAATGATCAAATAGAGCTTTCCAGGAGGCCAGAACACCAGGTAGAAAACTAAGAATGGCTGGAAGAAAGGAACATCATAGGATCCCTGGGCCACACCAGATAAAACAATAAGAAGCCAGGCAGAGAGACTCCATGAGCTGTAGGTAAGCTGGGCAGAGAATAATTACCCCCAGAAAATAAACGCCACAACATGGGTCAGAGAGATGCCACAAGGGCTGAAGCAACATTAGAACTGACTAAGGACACAAGCCCAAACCTAAGCATTGAAGTTTGGAGCTGAAGGCCTCCACATAGATCGGAGGGGCTTGGTGCCAGTCCACCTGGTGATGAGTGGGACTTAGGATCCAGCAGCCTGGTAGGTCTTAGAGCTACATGGCTTGAAGAGGCCTAGATCAGGCCTAGCTGGTGATCAGTGGGCTTTAGGACCCTGTGGCCCAAAAGGCCTTAGAGCCACACTGCTCAAAGATGCCTAGGTCTGGGAGACCTGGCAAGGCATCATGGGAGGACATGTGTGTGGCCAGGGAAGGTGGCATGACGGCTCACAGGGTCTGAGAAAGTGACAGGGATACCAACATGGTTCTGGGTGGCAGCACTAGTGTGTGCATGGTCTGGGGCAACAATGCAGGGGAGCATAGACTAGTATACTATAGGATCAGGTGAATACATGTGCACCAGATTAGACTGAGGAATGCCTGGTTGTAAGGTCCACAGCTCAAGACAGGAAGATCACATAGCAGAAGATTACAGACAGTATGGAGTAACACTGGTCCAGGCCCAAAACAGAGATTTCAAATAGATCAACTAAATTATCAAGTCTTCAAAACTGAACCACCTCAAAAGTCTTGAATAGCTGTAGATACAACTTAAACCACAATAACCAAACAAAAAACTGAAACAATTTTCTGACAGCTTGGAGACAACAATTGATCTCTAAACATCTGATTTCCCTGATGAAGAAGACTTCTTAAAATTATCAGAGGTAGAATGCAAAAGATTAATACTCAGAACAGTGCTAGATATCAAGAAAGAGATCAAGAAAATGCAGCAGAGCACAATGAAAAATTAAACAAGCTGCAGAAAATGCTTGAGTAGCAATGATCCAAAATTTGACAGATTAATAACAAGATTACTGAGCTTGACATCTCAATAGAAAGTCAAAGAATAAGACTGAGAAAATAGAGTGCAGAATTAGTGAGACAGAAGACAAAGTAAACAACAAAAGCATACACGAGGAGAAACATATAAAAAAAAAATTAACCATGACCAAATGGGATTCATGCTAAAGATGATTCAACATTAGAAGAACAATTAATGTAATCAACCACATAAATAAAAAAGAAGATGAGCACCACTTAGTATAGCCCCTGAGAGAATAAAACACATAGGTATAAATCTAACCACACACTTACGTACCTTAAATAACAGAAGTTACAGCACTCCACTGCAAGAAACCAAGAGTCCTACTTGAGTGGAGAAACCAACCTTGCTCAGGGATAGGAAGATTTAACATTGTGAAAATGTCTGTTCTATCCAAAGCAATCTATAGATACAATGCACTGTCAATACACATTCTAATGGTACGTTTTAATGAGATGGAGAAACAAATCATCAATTTCATGTGGAAAGGGAAGAAGCCTAGATAATTAAAGCATTACCAAAGAAGAGAGGCAAAGTGGAAGGCCTCACTCTAACTGACTTTAGAACTTACTATGCTGCCACAGCAGTCAAAACAGCCTAGTACTGGTACAAAAACAGATGCAGAGATCAGTGGAACAGAATTGAGAATCCAGATATAACCTCTCCCACTTTTGCACAGCTGATACTTGACAAAGTTTCAAAGTCTGTAAAGCAGGGAAAAGATAGTCTCTTTAACAAATGGTTTTGGGATAACTGGATATCCATCTGGGAAAAAAAATTGAAACAAGACACGTATCTCACATCATGCAAAAAGTGAACGCAAAGTGGATCAAAGACCTAGATATAAAATCTAAAACAATAAAGGTCACAGAAAAAAAATAGAGACCATACTGGAAGCACTAATATATGGCATTAACAGACTACAAAATAATATTAACAGTGCACAAACACCAGAATAGAAAACAGATAAATGGGAACTTGTAAAAATCAAACACTTACGCTCATCCTAAGACTTCACCAAAGAGTAAAAAGACTACCTACAAAGTAGAAAAGAACTGTCAGCTACTACAAAACCAACTGGCATCTAATCTCCATAATCTACAAGGTACTGTAAAACCTCAACAACAAAAAGATAAGTAGCCAATTAAAAAATGGGCAAAGAATATGAACAAGAACTTCACTAAGAAGACATCAAAGACACTAACAGATACAGGAGGAAAAGCTCACAGTCACTAGACTTCAGAGAAATCCAAATCGAAACTGCAGTGAGATACCATCTCACACCAACAAGGCTGGCATTAATTCAAAAAAACAGAAAATAGTGAATGCTGGAAAGGTTGTAGAGAGATTGAAACTCTTCTACACTGCTGGTGGGAATGTAAAATGGCACACCCATTTTCAAAATCAATTTGACACTTTCTTGAAAACTTAGAAATACTGTATGATCTAGCATGTTCACTTCTGGGAATATATTCGAGAGAAATAAGGCTGTCACATGAACTTGTGTACCAATGTTTATTGCAGCACCGTCCACAACAGCAAAAACGTGAAGTCAACCTAGGTGTCCATAAACAGGTAATTGGATAAATGAACTATGGCATATTCACACAATGGATTACTATGCAAAGATAAAGAACAAAGATGATTTTGTGAAACATCTCATAACATGGAGTGATCTGGAAGACATTATGCTCAGTGCCATCAGTCAGATACAAAAGGACAAATATTGTATGAGACCATTATTATGAGGACTTAAGAAAAGGTTTAAGTACTGAAAAAAATCTTTGTTACAAGGATTGAGAGGGAGGGAGAGGGGTATTTATAAATTATATCCAAACCACCAAATCCAGTGCCATTGAGCAGATTCTGACTCATAGCGACTCTGTGGGACAGAGTAGAACTGCTCTTTAGAGTTTCCAGAGAGTGCCTGGATGATTTGAACTGGCTACCTTTTGATTAGCAGACTTAGCACTTACCCACTAAACCATATGATGCAGAGACTACATCAACTAGAGATCAGAAGAACTAGATGGTACCTGGCCACCACCAGTGACTGCCCCGACAGAGAATACAGCATGATGTCCCTGGTATAGTGGGAGAGAAAAGGGAGTGCAGAATTAGAACTCTACTAAAATTCACACTCAATGCTCCAGCAGACTGGAGGATACCGTGAAGACATGGCCCTCGCAGTCTCTGTTAGCCCAGAGCTGAAACCAGTAGCAAAGCCAGCTTGTCAGTCAAAGATTAGACTGGAATATAAGACAGAGTGATGCTGGCAAAGAATATGCTTCTTGACTTAAATATATACATGAGGCTGCCTGAGCATTTTCTCTCTAAAGGCAAGATATAAGAGTGGAGGAGGACAGGAGCTGGCTAAATGAATATGGGAAGTACACTGTGGAAAGGAGGAATATGTTGTCATGGATTGTTGGAGTGGGTACTGCAGTTGAGTTGCATAGTGGTATGCATGTAGGGTTTTATATTGCAAATTGATTTGGATTCTAAACCTACTTAAAGCATAATCAAATATATATATGCATATATACATGTATGCATATATACATTTATAAATGTATACGTAGATAAAAGAAACAGAAAATTTTTAATTTGTTGCACCAGCATAGACCATAGATACTCACCACAGAATCAATCACACAAGGTAATTTTATCAAGATCAAATTTTTTTAGTTAATTATTTCCATATTTGTTCTTCTTGTGGAATGTATTTGTTTTGCTTATTTTTGTCTACTTTATGACACATGACTAATTAAAAAAAATCAAATCATGTAACAACAAGAACTCAAAGTCCATGACAAAAGCTACAGGGAAAAAAAGAGAAATTAGAGGGAAAAAGTAAATTACTCTCATATTTAGTTCCTGAATGATTTCAATACTATATTACAGCCTTACAAACGCACTCTCATATATACAATCTTGCTGAACATAATTTGTAAGTGTCACATTTTGAAAACTGAAAACTCACATATACAACTTCTAAAGCAATTACAATTAGGAAGTCAATCAAGCAAAGAAAAACAAATCAGTTGCAGAGTCAGTTCCAACTCATGATAACGTAGCACATGTGAAAGCAGAACTGTGCGCAAGGGCAGCATCAGGGCCAGCAGCCATGCTCCCAGGGGAACCCCGAAACCGCCGGACCACCAATTGTGGTCTTCTAGTGGAAATCTCAGGGTGCACCCCATTTTATTCTTGTGTTGCCAGTGAGACTCACCTTAGTGAGCTCCATCGCTGCTATCACTGGTGGTGGCCGGGCATCATCCGGCTCTTCCAGTCCCAAGTCTATGCAGGCACACACTCATGTGGGTCTCTCTATCTTCCAGGTTGTCTTAACCCCATGTCATTTTGGTCCTCAGTGATCATCCGTTCCTGCTGAGTTGGGACTATTTGCTGCTGACCTCTGGCTGGAGTAAGGTGAGTGGGTGGAGAGGAGGGGAAAGGAGGCTGTTGGGAGGATGAGACATGTATGGAGCAGAGAGGAATAGTGTGCAGTCACCGGACAGGGAGAGAAGTGGAAGCTGCATATAGGTGGGCATGTAAATTTACATGGGAATGTACATTTTCACTCAGTTATATTAAATAAAAAATTTAAAAAAAATGTGGAACTATGCTTTACAGGGTCTTCAGTGACTGCTACTTCAGAAGTAGATCACCAATCCTTTCTTTTCAAGGAGCCTCTGGGCAGACTCATATGGTGACCTGACCTTGCCATTAGCAACTAAACAACAGTAAATGTTTTTAACAGCCAGGCACTTGAAAAGGTCGATAAAAGCTAAGAATTCAGTGATAAAAGCCCCTGCTGAAAGAACTTACGGTCAATAAGGAAAACAGCTAAACAACAACACTTTGTATTTCCATTTTGTTTGTGTCTTTTAAGTTCTGTAGAACATTGGCCCTAAGATGTTCTGTGGTTAAACAACAACAACAAAATGTATAAAAATAAATTTAGGAAGCATTTTTAGTCTGTTTTTCAGAAAGTCCCTCATCTTGGTATATTACAAGCTTATGAAGTCTTGGAATAAAGAATTCTGTTTAATTTTGCTTCCACCAGTGTTTCTCAAACTCTCTGACCAAAGAATGCCATTTTGATTTTCATGTACCACCTCCTACCACATTTGTCTACTAATGATTGCATTTTTCTTCAACTCTGCAATACTGCTACCCTGTGGTGGTGAGCCAAGCAAGACTACATCACAGAAGTGATGAGTTTCATACACTGTTTCCCTAGTTTGCTTGTTTCGAGTGGGGGGTAGGGGGAGGTGGTGCCAAGGAGGTGGTAGGATGTACTTAAGTTACGGTGATGTGTAGGAAAAGTGTATCTCATTGAATACATTCTGAAGACATCAATATGTGATTTTTTTTTTGAAAATTTGGAAACCTTTTTTTCTTTTTAATATTTTGTTGTGCTTTAAATAAAAGTTTACAATCCAAGTCAATTTGTCATACAAAAATTTACACACACACTGCAATGTAACTATAGCTGATCTTCCCCACACTGTGACAGCACATTCCTCCCTTTTACCGGTTTTTCCCATGACCCTTTTTTTCCCATGTCCGTTCATCTAACTCCTGTTCTCCTTTGTCCCCTCATCTACACTCTGGACAGGAGCCACCCAGTCAGTCTCATGTATCTCTTAAGCCAAGAAACATACTCTCTGCCAGTATCATTTTATCTCTTATCACCCAGTACAATATTTGTCTAAAGAGTTAACTTGAGGAATACTTTCATTTCTGGGATAACAGAGAGTCCAGGGACCATGTCTTCCTTCAAACTCTCTGGTCTGTTTAATAGAATTTGAGTTCCGCACCACATTTTTCTCCTGCCATCTGGGAGTCTGTTGTGATCCCTTTCAAGGCAGTCATTCATGGTGTCTGGGCATCATCTAGTTCCTCAGATCTCAGGACAATGTAGTCTATGGGTTACGTGGTCCTTTCTGTCTCTTGGGCTCGTGTTTTCCTTATGTGTTTGCTGTCCTTCATTCTTCTCTGTTCCAGGTGAGCTGGGACCAATTCATGCCACTAAGATGGCTACTTACCAGCTTTTAAGACCACAGATGCTACTCATCAATGTGGAATGAAGGAGGTTTTCTTTAAAACTTTTGTTATGCCCATTAACTTGTATGTCTCCTGAAACTATAGTCTCGGAACCCCTGATCCTCTGCTCTGTCCTTTGATGTGTAAGGTTATATTTAAGAAACTTCTTAGCAGCATCAGGAGAAGAGCGTGTCCTTCAGCCCTGAGGTTCCTGCACCAATATGCTCCCTGACCAAAGACTGATACAACACAGGGACATTTCTTCAGAGTCGACAGAGGGAAAGCCTTTCTCTTGAGCGGACACCCTGAATTTGGACTTGTAATATACAGGACTGTGTAAGAATAAACTTTTCTTGTGAAAATCATCCACCTTGTGGTATTTCTGTTAGAGCAGTGCTAGAAAACTTGAACAGAATTTGGTGCTAAGGGAGTGGGCTACTGCTCTAACAAACACCTAAAACATGGAAGCAATTTTAAAACTGAATGGATAGAAGACTCAAAAGGAATGGAGAACTGTTAACACCAAAGAAGGCCCAGATGGTGAGAAACAGCAGAGAACCAGAGGTGGCAGACAAGGAGCAGCATAACCAGACCAGCAAGAGATAGCATTGGCTCTGACCCACAGAGCATGAGAGTTGAGTGCCCATGCACAGAGTTTTCCTGGTGGAGTGGGCATCCCTGGACTCTTGATTTGGTGTATCTAGGCTCATTGACCCACAAAACAGGAGAGCTGAGTGCCTGTGTTCAGAAAGCTACGTGCCTCAGGGCACTTGAATCGGTATTGCTACAGAGCTTTGGAACTCTTGCCACTGCAGGGCAGATGCAGACCAGAGGCCTGGGCCATGAAGCCATAGGAAGCAGAAGCTGAAGAGACAAAGAGCATGAAAGCTGAGCTGCTTCCGTCTCAAAAAGTATAGCTATGACTTCAGCAGATTGAAAGGGTGGAGTCACGGCATCCTGTGTTTCGATGGATGGAAGTGACACTCAGTTAGGCTTAGGATGCACCTAAAGCTGAGAAGACAGAGTTTCTGTCCAAGTGGGCACAAAAGCCAGACTTGCAGCACAGGGCTGGGGATCTCCACTGTGAATACAGACAGTGCAGCCAATACCTAGAGTCTGGAGGGCAAAGCTAATGTGTAAACTGTCTCAGAGGATGGAACCTTATTTTCAAGGCTTAGAGGGCTAGTGTGTTTTGCCTACTTGTTTGTTGTCTGTGTTGTCTTCCTTCTCCATTTTTAAGGGAAATGTCTGTCTTGTGCCTGTTCTGCCATTGTACCTTTGGAAGCAGATAGCTTGTATTCTAGGTTTCACAGATGTAGTATACTTTAGGTATGTTGGACTTGGAATTGATTTAATACACGACGGCACTTGGCTTGGCTTGGCTTAATATGGGATGAACATGTTTTTGCTATAACTTTGGCTGTGATGAGATGAATGTTTTATATGTTTCAAAGATGTGATTTTTTGGGAGACCAACAGATGGAATGTCATGAATTGAACTGCGTCCCCCCAAATGTGTGTAGCCAACTGGCTGGGACATGATTCCCAATAGTTTTTTATTGTCCTCTGTTTTAGAAAGCTAGTGCTGCTCTAAAAGAAATATCACAAAACGGATGGCTTTAAAAGGGAAAAGTTTAGGGAGATGGAGACAAGATGGTGGACTAGACACAAGTCTCCTTACTTCTCTCTGAAAACAAAGGCCTGGATTGATAATTAAATGGAGACTTCTCACACCCAGTGAGCTCTAGGACATGGCATAGGGCTATCAATTTGTACTATGTGTCACTGAACGAGAAACTTCGTCTCTTTCAGTGACTCTCACCTTGTTGAATGACCAGCTTTCACAGACTGAATGTAACTGACAGTTTTAACTTTTTTTTCTTTTTGTTAGCTGGCTGTGGCAATTGGGCTTAACTGGCAGCAAAGTTGAGACACACTGCTGATGTGATCAGTGGTTGAAATAGTCACACTTTGAGAGCCCAGATCTGTACTTAGAGCACCACAGCCTCTCCAACCTCTCTTCCCAAACCTCCACCATTGATTCAGCTGTTTTGCAATGGGCAAGAGAGCTTGTGGGGGACACCATCTTGATCAAGTGGGAGGTGGAGTTATCCAAACAGTGGCCTCAGCAGGTTCTACTTCCCAGGCTGGGAGGCAGTGCCAGCCCGGGGGGTACTTTCCCAACAGAAAAGCTGTGTTTAGTACACGGTAGCTTTGTGGGTGGGGACCAGTGGCATATGACAGCAGGACAGTATACCTTCTGTACTTTGAACTAGATCACAGCATCTGGAGATAGATATAGAGGTGCCTCCATTGCCAGCTGGAAAGAGGGTCTTGCACACCTGACAGCCTGAATTTTTTGGGACAGATAGCTTTTACCTTTCAAAAAAAGATTGCCTGAAGAAATAATTGTGGTGCAGGGCCACAGGGTGAAACTATGCTGCCAAGGCCCAAAGATAACACCAGGTTGGGGAATCCCCTCCCAGAAAGGTGTATACTCGGGAACATATATTAGGATAACAATGGGACAGCATCAGTCAGGCTTCAAGACTATAAGCTTTTGCTATAACACCTTTTCCATTCTGGAGGTGTGAAAGATGGTTCTTGTTTCACTTCTCTCTTTGGTCTCCTCTATCAACATTGCCCATGGTTGCCAGAGGAAGGGACGTTGGATGTCCAAGTGTGGCATAGGGCTGTATCCTGTCTTAAGCAAGTACATAGACAGGGATAGACCGTTCTAGTATATATCTGGTCTTTGCATAACCTTATTTCTGATAGCTCTAGAACCCCTGCAATCGAAGGAGGAGGTGGAGGGTGAAGAGGTTGAGCGAGATCCAGAGGGGGTGAGTGACTCTTCAGTAAAAATTGTTGTAATCTTGTCAGAGTTTCCTACCCCTCTAGTTGAGGAAACCTGGGACCTGCTGCCACCTCCACCCTCTCCTAACCTCATGAGGAGCTCAGGAACTGGTCTACAGCCGTTGTCTGTGGTAGCTGAGAGAATTAGAAAGGCAAGAGCAGAGAGCAATTTGGAAACCTACCTTTTCCCTGTAGCTATTATGGAGGTTATTCCACCTGGGCAGAACAATGAAAAACCCGATGGGTGTATTGTTATGATCATCACCCTATCCCTTTCCCTTTCTTAAAAGAAAGAAAGGAATCTGCTAGCCAGTATGGTCCCACCATTCCTTCAAGATGGGATTAATAAGAGAGCGTCTAATCCCACATGACTGGGACATGGTAGGGCGAACCAACTTATCCTCGAAATTTTTGCAGTTTCAGACATGGTAGTCCGATCCCACCCAGCAGAAGGCCCAGAGAAACATTCAAGCTCTGATCAAGATTTCTGCAGACCAGCTATAAGGGGCAGGGGCTTGGGCTGGCATTCAAAATCAGTTGACAAGGAATGATCAAGCCATATCCCAAGTCAGGTTTGTTTGTCTAAAGGCTTGGGAAAGAATTAATCAGAAGAGACAAGAGACCCCCACATGTAACTCTGTGAGGCAGGGAGCTGAGCCTTATGTTGGCATCCTTGCTAGGCTCAGGGATGCCTTGCAGAAGACTATGGAGAATCTAGATGCCAGGGATATAATTCTACAAATTCTAGCATTTGATAACACCAACCCAGATTGCCAAAAGGCCATTCACCCAATTAAAGGGCAGGGAACTTTGGAAGACTATATTAGAACTTCTCAAGGGGTCGGAACTGAGACTTTTAAGGCTGCCTCCCTGACAGAAGCAGTGGCTGCATTAATTATGAAGGCCAATCACTGCTTTGGCTGTAGCAAGCTAGGCCACATGAGAAACGATTGCAAGAAAACTGGTATTGGGTTCAAATCTCTAAACAAGACACGAGGGCTGTGTCCCAAATGTAGAAAAAGGAATCACTGGATGAATGAATTCAAATCCAAATTTGACAAGGAAAGCCAGCCTTTGCCAGTGGAAAAGAGGAAGCAGACCATCCCCAGGCTCCTTTCAGTCAGGGGATTATCCCGTCCAATTCTGCGGCCCAACCTCTTCCTCATCCTGTACACAGCCAGGAGTGCTACTGTAGATCTCTGCTCCCGTTTTGGTCTCTCTGTACTCCAGCCAACCACCTTGTAAAGTTCCTACTAGGGTCTCTGGGCCCCTTGCTAGAAATATGGTGGGTTGGGTCCTAGGCCAAAGCAGCCTTAATGCTCAAGAGGTGCACGTCCATACAGGAGCTATCAACTGTGATTATATCGTATTATTAATGGTTGTGGTGACTTCATCCATCCCTGTCCAAATTCAAGAGGGTCAGCAAAAAGCACAATTCCTCCTGCTTCCTTCTATCATGATTGGTCACCCCAATAAAAAGCACATGAGGGGGCATTAGAAGCACCTCACGTGCAGTATTTTTGCAACAGTCTATTTCTAGGGACAGACCTCAATGCATTATCAAAATTTCAGGAGAACCTTTTGTAGGACTATTGGACACTGGAGCTGATATTTCTATCACAGGTGAACAACATTGGCATCTCAAAGGCCCTCCAAGCTTGTGTCAACACAATTGCAAGGAAAAGGTCAAGCCTCTTATGTTCATCAGAGGTTTCACATTTTACCATGTGAAGGACCAGAGGGCCAACCTGATCAACGTGGAGATTAGGCAAAGGACAACAGAGTATAATGACAAAATGAACAAATTGAAGAAATTCTTGGGGAACAATTATCTGAAATTCCACAGATTAACAATAAAATTGCAGAATTAGACAACTCAGTGGCGTCTGAGGCTTTAAAACTTGCCAAGCTGCTATGTGAGATACACCAAATGGTCCCAACTCAACAGGAATGGATGACCTCCAAGGACCAAAATGACATAGGGCAAAGAGAACCCAGAAGACAGAGAGACCCATGTGAGCAGGTGACTACATTAACTTGTGACCAGTAGAACTGGATGGCACTGGCTACCACCAGTGACAGCTGTGATGGAGCTCACAAAGTTCAGTCTCACTGGCGACATGAAAATAAAAAGGAGTGCACCCTGAGATCTCTGCTAAAAGATGGTAATTGATGGTCCAGGGGCCTCGGGGTTCCCCTGGGAACATGGCCTCTGGCCCTGATGTTGCCCCTGTCCATAAATCCTAATGGAAGTCTACTCTTCAGGCAGAAATTCATTGTACTTGGTGACACAAAGAGACCATATCATGTGTGTAGTTTATGGTTCCATGCATCTATAGGATGTCAACTGGCTGATCTCTTACTGGATGCAGGGAGAGGGTGGAGAGGAAGTGATAGGAGATTGTTAGGAGGATAAGACATGTACAGAACAGAGAAGGAGTGTGTTGTCCTTGGGCAGAGAAAGCAGTGGAAGGTGCTCATTGGAAGGTATGCAAATTTATATAGGATTGTATATTATCAGTTGTAATAAAAAAACAAGAAACATTACAACTTGAACAAGTAGAAACACTGCAGCAAAAGAACTCCACAGTCACTGGAAGAAAGTAAACAATAAAAGTTAAAGCAGAACTAAATGAATTAGAGAATACAAAAATTATTGAAAGAGTTAACAAGACCAAATGCTGGTTCTTTGAAAAGATCAACAAAATCAATAAACCTTTACCAAACTGAATAAAGAAAAACAGGAGAAACAAAAACCCAAATAAGAAATTTTTTTGTCAGCTAGTGCTGCTCTAACAGAAATTTCACAGAGTGGATGGCTTTAATAAAGGAAAGTTTACTCTTACACAGTCCTGTAAGCTACAAGTCCAAATTCAGGATGTCTGCTACAGGGAAAGTTTTTCTCCTTTTTTGGTTCTGAAGGAAAGTCCAGTGTTGCATCAGTCTTTGTCCAGGGAGCATCTTGATGCAGGAACCTCCAGTCTGAAGGACGCACTCTTCTCCCAGTGCTGCTTGCTTGATGGTGTGAGGTTCCCAATACCCTGTCTGCTTCCCTTTCCTTTTATCTTTTGCAGGATGCAAGGATTAAGGGTGGGGCAAGCCACACTCCAGGGAAACTCCCTTTATAGTGGAGCAGGGAGGTGATCTTCTGAAGGGATTTAAAGTCCCACCCTGATCCTTTGACATGCAGCACAGTAAAATCACAAAATGGAGGACAATTGTAGAATACAGGGAATCATGGTCACATGGCTGCACCTATTTTTTGGGGGAGACAATTCAATCCATGACATCTCACCCTTTGGCACCCCAAAAAATACCATCATTGAAACATATGACACGTTCATCCCATATGATAGAAATCTTAAATCAAGTCCAAGTCCAAAATGTGAAAACTCTTTCACATCTGTGAAACCTAGGAGGTGTGCTATCTGATTCTAAAGCTACAATAGCAGAACAGGCACAAGTCAAACATTTTATTACAAATGGGAGAAATTGCAGGGAAAAAGGGCATTAACAGGCAACAAACAAACAAGTCAGCAGAACACGTTATATTAGCTCTCAAAGCTTTGGAAATGCTCTTACATTTTCTGAGACATTCTACACAACAAACCTGCCCTCTATACTCTAGGTACTGGCCACACTCTCTGGATTCTGAGTGGAGACCCCCAGCCCTGTGCTACAACTCTGCCTTCAAGGCCCACTTGGACAGAAACTCCACCCCATTGGCTTTAAGTGCACCCTAAGCCCAAATGAGTGGCAATTCCACCCTTACAAACACAGAACACCATGGTTCCACCCTTTCAAACCCCTGAGTTTATGGCCATACCTTTTGAGACTGAGGCTGCTCAGCTTCTCATACTGTGTTTCTTTAGCTTCTGCTTCCTATGGCTGCATGGCGCGGGCCTCAGGTCCACAACTGCCCTGCTGGGGCAAGTTTTGCAAAGCTCTGTAGCTCCACTGATTCAAGCACCTGGAGGCACCCCCACTCTTGTAGGAAAGCATCCTGCACAAAGACACTCAGCTCTCTCGCTCTGTGGGTCAGCAAGGCTAGCTCCATCTATTTAAGTGCCCAGAGGCACCCCATTCCGCAAGGAAAACTCTGTGCACAGGCACATAGCTCTCTTGCTCCATGGTTCAGCTCCAGCACTGCCTCTGGTTCTATTGCTGCCACTGCAGCTGCCATCAGTACTCTGTTGTTTCTCACCATCTGCACCTTCTTCATTCCTTCTGAATCTTCTATCCATTCACAGTTTCAAAACAGCTCCCACATTTTAGGTATTTGCTAGAGAAACACCCCACTCTCTTCATACCAAATTCTGTTTTCATCAGCTAGTGCTGCCCTAACAGAAATGCCACAGAGTGGATGGATTTAATGAAGGAAAGTTTATTCTTACAGTCCAGTAGGCTACAAGTCCAAATTCAGGATGTGCACTCCAGGAGAAGGCATTCTGCCTTGTTGATTCTGAAGAAAATTCTGGTATTGCATCAGTCTTCATCCAGGGAGCATCTTGGTGCAGGAACCTCAGTCTGAAAGACGCACTCTTCTCCTGGTGCTGCTTGTTTGATGATGTGAGGGTCCCAATTCTCTGCCTGCTTCTCTTTCCTTTTATCTCTTGTAGGATGCAAGGATTAAGGTTGGGGCAAGCCACAGCCCAAGGAAACTCCCTTTACAGTGGAGCAGGGGGTTGATTTTCTGAAGGGATTTACAGTCCCACCCTAATCCTTTGACATACAGCACAGTAAAATCACAAAGTGGAGGACAATCATAGAATACAGGAAATCATGGTCACATGGCTACACCGAGTTTGGGGCGGGGGGACACAATTCAATCCAAGACAAAAGTGAAATGGGCAGTAACAGACCCAAATGAAATTAGAAAAACCATAACAGAATACTATGAAAACTTGTAATCTGACAAATTTAAAAACTAAGAGAAAATGGACAAGTTTCTAGAAACATACTGCCTACTTATACAAACACAAACAGAGGTAGAACAAATAAATAAACAATAAAAAAGAAGACATTCAAAAGACAATTAAAATACTTGCAACAACAGCAAAAAAGCTCTGTCCCTGATAGCTTCATGGGAAAATTCTACCATACTTTCAGAGAAGAGTTATCACCACTATTCCTAAAGGTATTGCAGAGCATACGAAATTATGGAATAGTCCCAAACTTATTCTAGGAATCCAGCATAACACTGATAATAAAACAAGGTAAAGACAACACACAAAAGGAAAATAAACATCAATATCTCTCATGAACTTAAATGCAAAAATCCTTAATTAAATTTTAGCTAAGAGAATTCAACAACATAAAAAACATTAATCGTGACAGACAGGAATCAAATACCTAAATATAAAATTTAAAATGATAAAGATTATGAAAGATAAAATAGAGACAACGCTGTGAGCCCTAGTAAAAGGCATAAATAGATTACAGAACATCACAAAATATTCACAAACATCAGAAGAGAAAATAGGTAACTGGGAGCTCCAAGAAATCAAACATTTGTGTTTAACCAAAAATGTCACCAAAAGAGTAAAAAGGCAACCCACAGACTGGGGGAAAAAAAATGGCTATAACAAACCCTATCAGTGTTTAATTTTCAGAAATCTACAAAATACTACAAAACTTTAACACAAAAGGCAAATAACCAAATTAAAGAAATAGGCAAAGGATATGAACAGGTGTTTCACCAAAGAAGATATTCAGGTGACTAACAGATATATAATAAAATTCTCAAGATAATTGAGTCGGATCCGACTCGACGGCACTTGGTTTGGCAAGATAATTAGCCATTAGTGAAATGCAAATTAAAACTCCATTGAGCTACCCCCTCACCCTGACAAGAATAAGAAATCAAATCCACTGTGGTCAAGTTGTTTCTGACACATAGCAACCCTGTAGGTCTGAATAGAACTGTTTTGTAACTTTTCCAAGGAGAACATGGTGGATTTGAGCTGCTGACCTTTTGGTAAGCAAATGTACCACTTAACCACTACACCAGCAGGGTTTTTGAAAAGGCTGGCATTAATCCAAAAGCCACAAAATTTTTAAAAGTTGGAGTGGCTATGGATACACTGGAACAGATACACACTGCTGTTGGGAATGTCACACAGTACAAACACTTTGAAAATAGCCTTGGCTCTTAAAAAACTAAAAACAGAAATACCCTGTAACCCAGAAATCCCACTTTTTGGAATATATCTTAGAGAAATAAGAGCTGCTGCACAAATACAAGGTAAGACAATTAAGTCCTTGAACTTAACTGTTCTAAGTGTTACATTCCTCACCACTGAATATCACTACGGTCATTGTCGAAGTACTCCCCTTGGGAAGCTATTCACTGCTGCCAGTGTCTAATCCACCCTTCAAAGCAATTTTGGAACTTTTCTGGAATGGCCATTGCACACTGTGGCATGGTGGCAAGTTCACAAACTTAATTGTATAGTTGTCTGTGAGGGAGTGTTTAGCCAGAAAACAACTGTGTTGGAATACCGTCCCAGTCACCTGATCTCACCCCCAATGACTTTGTTCTTCACCCAAAGATAAAGGAAATATTGAAAGCAAGACATTTTGATGATCTTCAGGACATCAAGGGTGATATGACAACAGCTCTGCTAGCCATTCTAGAAAAATAGTTCAAAATTGCTTTGAAGGGTGGGTTAGGTGCTGGTGTTGGTGTTGATGTATAGCTTCCCAAGGAGAGGGTTTCTAAGGTGATCTTAAGGATATTCAGCAATGACGTATGTAGCACTTTGTCTAGAACGATTTTGCAAACCTAATTGTCAGGCCTTGTAGATACATGCACACCAGTGCTCACAGCAGCACTGTTTGCAATAGCAAAACAGTCAAATCAACTTGGGTGCCGTAGATGGAAGAGTGTTTAAATAAACAATGGCATAGTCCACACAATGGAATATTATGCACTGATAAGCAACATCATGAACTTGGGATACATCTCAGGAAATGGAATAATCCACAAGCCATTGTGCTGAGTGAAATTGTAAAATGACAAATACTACACGAGAGACCGTTATCATAAGGACTCAAGAATTCAATTAAACATAGGAGAAAACATTCTTTTATGTTTACAAGGAGGGTAGAGAGTGAGAGGGGTGGTCAATAATTAGATAACTGACAATTATTTTAGTCAAAGGGAGAGACAACACACAGCAGAGTAAAAGTCAACCCAAATGGACTAAACCCAAAACTTAGAAATGTTTTAAATAACACCAACACTTTTCAGAGACAGTGTAGCAGGGTGACAGGTCTGTGCACCATGCTTTCAGAGGACATCTAGGTGGACTGGCATAACAAAGTTTTTAAGCAAATATTCTGCATCCCACTTTGATGAGTGGTATCTGGGATCTTAAAACCAGCAATTGGCCATCTAAGAATCATTAAGTGGTATCAGCCCTCCTGGTGCAAAGGAAAATGAAGTACAGCAAAGACACAAGGAAAACATGAGCCCAAGAGACAGAAAGGGCCACATAAACCAGAACTTTCATCTACCTAGGTGGTGCCCAACTACCACCAATGACAGTCCTGACGGGGAACACAACAGAGAGTCCTGACCATGCAGAAGAAAAGTCCATTCATACTCGTTGAAAAAGCCTAGACTTAACAGTCCGATAGAGGCTAGAGGAATCCCAGAAAACATGGCCCCTGGACTCTGTTAACACAGGATGAAAACCATTCCTGAAAACACTCTTCAAACAAACATGAGAGTGAACTATAAAACATAAACTAATACTCGTGAAAACTGTGCTTCTCAGTTCAAGTGGATACATGAAGCTAAATGAGCAGCTCCTTTCTGGAGGTGGAATGAGAACACAATGAGAGATAGGAGCTGAGTGAACAGAGATGGGAAACACTAGATGGAAAAGGTAATATGCTGTCACATACGGGGATTGCAACATGCTCACATCATGTGTATAGAGTTTTGTATGGGCAGTTAACCTAAGCTGTAAACTTTTACCTAAAGCACTATTATTAACAACAACAAAAAAATCACAACTATATTATCTTGATGATTTGACTCATTTTACATTTGAAACGTGTATTTTGTATTCTTGGAAAGATTTTATGTTCACTGTGGTTCGATTGCCTTCAGTTGTGCCCATGCCCATGTGTGTAAATTCTGCCTTTATCTAAAACAGCGCTGACTACCTAACTGTGGTACAGTACATTCTTGTTTTAGTAACTGAAAACAAGATTTACAGTTTATCACATAATATCGACTACCATCCATTCCATTTCCACTGAGTTGATTCTAAACTCATAAAGACCCCGTAGGGAAGACTAGAACCGCCTCATAGGGTACCAAAGGAGCAGCTAGTAGATTTGAACCACAAAACTTTCAGTTAGCATCAAATACTTTAACCACTGTGTTACTAGGACTCCAGGGCCACATTACCCATGACTATTTCAGGCAATTAAATATTATTTGTTTTCTGGATTTTTAACTTTAATTAAGCAGACACGAGGCATTTTTTTCTCACCATCCTTTATGTTCGTAGACACAGTTCACATCTGGGAACAGCAGTGTCTGTGATAAGAGACCTACATGATCACTGTTCGTCAGAGGCCCAGCAATTCAGAACCAGTGCTAGTATACCAACACGCCAGGAGAGAAGGCTTCCAACTGCCTATTACCCTATTTCATGCAAACGACGTTTGACTTATATATACATTTTTACCAGCTGTTCCCTGCCCTGAGACGTTATTTTATAAGTGTTGCTATCTCAGTTTTTAGCATGTTTGTGTAAAACATGGAATGCTTATGAAAACATTTCACAGGGGGAGGGTATAGTTGGCAAACAGAGAAGTCACAAGTTATTTTTGTAAAAATATCATAATTCAAAGATAACTATGTTTTATCATTGTGTGAATAGAAATATGCCACTGTGATTTTCAACTTGGCACATTTGAAATTTATTTAATTTTATAAAATGTATAGGATTGACTTTAGGATATTTTTCTTCCAAGAAAGTAAACTATTTAATTCATGTACATATGTAATCTTCATAGAATTAATGGCTGTCATTAATATACCATCAAATATTGTACCTACCTTCAAACTACTTGGGTTGGTAATTTGAGAGAAAATTTGATATTTTGTTCATTTATTACTACTATGTATTGTTTACTTTATTCTCCCCCTTTACATCACTTCTGGTCTTAGCCTCACAGCTCTTCAATAGTTAGAAAGAATGTAAGTAGACTTCTATTTCCTTTTCCTCTTGCAATCCTGCAGAGTTGGTCTTAACAATTCTCTACAATGCAGGAGAATTTGAAATGTAATTGCAAGTGCTTTCTGACAACAACTTATCATGTAACCACAGCAGGCTGTCATTTCCAGAGCATCGTTTCAAGGGTACAGAATGTTTAGCATACTGCCTAGAGAAAACAGTATTTCTCTAACAACAGTTTCCTTTCCATTTTTGAGAAGGTATTCAAGTATAATACTACCTCTTATTGTGCCTTAAGTGAAAGTATGCAATCCAAGTCCATTTGTCATACAAAGCCTTGTACACACACATTGCTATGTAACTCTAGCTGTTTTTCCCACCCTGTCACACGGCACTGTTTCTTTCTACCCTGTATTTCCTGTACCCATGAAATGAACTCCTGTACCCCTCTAGCCTTTCATCTGTCCTCTGGACAGGAACTACTCAGATAGCTTCATGGACATATTTAAGTCCAGAGGCACACTCTTCACCAGTGTGATTTATATCTTATAGTCTTGTCTAACCTTTGTCTGAAGAGTTAGCTTTGGGACTGGTTTCAGCTCTAGACTAACAGAGAGTCCAGAGGTCAGGTTTTCCAAGGATCTTCCTCTATCAGACAATTAAGCTGGGTCTTTTTATCAAATTCTTGTTCTGCACACCCACTTTTCGCCCACTTTGTAAGGGAATCTGTGTTGTTTACTCTGTAAGGGCAGTCACTGGTGGTGTTCAGGGACCATCTAGATCTTCTGGTCTCCTGTTAGTGTAGTCTCTGGATTATGTAGCTCTTCTCTCTCTTAAACTCCTAGTTTCCTTACGTTTTCTATGTCTTTCATTCTCGTCTGTTCCAGGTCGTTTGGGACCAACTGATGCTACTTAGACAGCTGCTTAAAAGCTTTTAAGACCCCAGACACCACTACTAGAATGGGATGCAGAACATTTACTTAAAAAAAACCCTTATAGGCCAATTGACTAGATGGCCTCTGTAACCATGATCCCCAGGCCCCTACCCCTGCCTCTGTGCTTTGAAGTGTTGTGTTATATTTGGGAAATCTCTTAGTCTTTGGGTTTAGCCCAGCTGTGCTGACCTCCCTTCTACTACATGCTGTCACTCCCTTCAACTAACCCAATTTCACCTATTATCTAACCAGTGAATATCCCTCTTCCTCCCTCCTTACCATTGCAATGATCAAAGACTGTTTTCTTCTGTGTTTAGACATTTGCTTGAAACCTTCTAATACTGGTCTCATACAGTATCTTTGCTTTTATAACTAATTTCACTCAGCATATATCTTTCAGATTACTACATGTTGTCAGGTATTTCCTAAGATCATCATTGTTCTTCATCACTGTTTAGTATTTCATTGGGTGAATATACCTTAGTTTGTTTATCCTTTCATCTGCTAATGGGCACCTAGGTTGATTCCATTTTTTTCTGCTGTTGGATTCAATGCTGTCATAAACCTTGGTGTGCATGTATCTAATTGTAAGACAGCCCTTATTTCTCTAAGATGTATTCCACGAAGTAGTTGGATTGTTGGATCATATGGTATTTCTGTTTCTAGCTTTTTAAGAAAGTGCCAGAATGATTTCTGAAGTGGTTGTACCATTTTATATTACCAACAACAGTGTAGAAGTGTTCCAGCTTATACACAACTCGCCAACATTTATTATTTTCGGTTTTTTTGGATTAATGCCAGTGTTGTTGGAGTAAGATGGTATCTCATTGTAGTTTTGATTTAGATTTCTCTAATGACTAACTATTGAGAGCATTTCTTCATGTATCTGTTAGCATCCCGGATATCTTCTTTGATGAAGCCCTTGTCTACATCTTTTGCCCATGTTTTACTTGAGCTATCTGTATTTTTCTTGTTGAGGTTTTACAGTATGTTGTAGATTACAGAAATTGGATGCTGATGGATTTTGTGGTAGTCATTTTTTTCCCCAGTGTGTGGGTAGTCTTTTTATCCCTTTTGTAAAGTCTCTAGATGAGCAAGAGTTTGATTTTTAGCAGTTTCCAGTTATCTTTTTTCTCTTTTGGTGTTTGCACACTGGTCGTAATGCTTTGTACTCTGATCATGCCATTCATTAGGACTCCCAGGACTGTCTCTACTTTTTCTTCCATGATCTTTATTGTTTTAGATTTTATATTTAGGTCTTTGATCCATTTTGAGTTAGTTTTTGTGCATCGTGTGAGATATGGGCCTTGTTTCAATTTTTTTTCAGATGGATATCTGGTTATTCCAACACCACCTGTTAAAGCAACTGTTTTTTTTCTCAGTTTATGGACTTTGGGCCTTTGCAGCTATCAGCTGCTCATAGGTAGATGTTACATCCGGATTCTCTGTTAAGTTCTACTGGTCTTTGTATGCATTTTTCTACCAACCAGACTGTTTTAACTACCACGGCAATGTAAGATTCTCAAGTCAAGTGGCATGACACTTCCAGCCTTGTTCTTCTTCAGCGATGCTTTACTTATGCAGGGCTTATTCCTTTTCCATATGAAGTTAGTGATTTGTTTCTCCATTTCATTAAAAATATGTCATTGGAATTTGTATTGAGATTGCACTATATCTACAGATTGCTTTGGATAGAATACACATTTACATGATGTTGAGTCTTCCTATCTGTGAGCAAGACAGGTTTCTCTACTTCTGTAGGTTTCTCTTGATTTCTTGAAGTAGAGTCTTGTAATTTTTTTGTATAAGTCTTATACTTCTCTGGTTAGACTTTTTCCTAAGTATTTTGTCTTCTTCGGGGCTATTAAAAATAATATAGATTCAGAGATTTCCTCTTTGATATTTGTTGGAGTAAAGAAATCCAACTGATTTTTGTATGCTTATCTTACATCCTGATAGTTTTCTGAATTCTTCCATTAGTTCCAATAGGTTTTTTAAGGGGGAGAGTATGTATTCTTTAAAGTTTTCTATGTATAAGATCATATCATCTGCTAATACAGATACTTTTACTTCTTCATTACCAATTTAAGTGCCCTTTATGTCTTTATTTTGACTAATTCCTCTGGCTAGAACTTCAAACACAGTGTTCAGTAACAGCGGTGACAAAAGATGTCCTTGATTAGTTCCTGTTCTTGAGGGAAATGTTTTTGGACTGTCTCCATTAGGATGATGTTGGCGATTGGCTTTATATGAATGTCCTTTATTGTGTTGAGGAATATACCTTCTGTTTTTCTTTTGCTAAGAGTTTTTAACAGGAATGAGTATAGGACTTTATCAAGTGTCTTTTCTGCATTATTGATAAAATTAAGTGGTTTATTGTCTTCTATTTTATTTACGTGGTTGATTACATTGATGTTTTTTTTTTCTAGTGTTGAACCATTCTGTCATCCAAAGTTTAAATCTCACTTAGTTGATCATGGTGGCTTTCCCGCCACCCCTCACCCCGGATAAATGTTGAATTCTCTTGGTTAGAATTTTGTTGATTTTTTTTTTTTTCTTCCTCAGCTCGTGAGAGATAATGGTGTATTTTTCCTTTTTTGTTCTGTCTTTACTGGGTTTTTGTGTCAGAGTTATGCTGGCTTCAGAGAAGACATTTAAGAGCATTCCATCCTTTTCTATGCTCTGAAATACCTTTTGTAACACTGCTGTTAGTTTTTCTCTAAAAAACAGGTAGAATAATCTGATGAAGCTGTCAAAGCCAAGGCTTTTTTTTGGTTGAGAGTTTTTAAATTAGCTTTTCAATCTCTTCTTTTGCAGTGTGTTTATTTATTTGTTCTACTTCTGTTTGTATTAGTTTAGGTTGGTACTGTGCTTCTAGATACTTGTCCATTTCCTCTAGGTATTCAAATTTATCAGAGTAGAATTTTTCATAGTATTCTATTATTATTTTTTTTTAAATTTCTGTTGGTCCTGTTTAGATGTCACCCATCTCATTTCTTATTTAGGATATTTGTTTCCTCTCCTGTTTTTTGATTATCAGTTTGGCCAACGGTTTATCAGTTTTGTTAATGTTTCCAACAAACCAGCTTTTGGTCTTCTTAACTATTGAAATTATTTTTCTGTTCTCTAGTTCATTTAGTTCTGCTGCATTTTATTTTATTTGCTTTCTTCTGGTGCCTGAGGGGTTCTTTTGCTGCTCTCTTTCTACATCTCGAGTTATAACAATAACTCCTTGATTTAGGCTCTTTCTTCTTTTCGGATGTGTGCAATTTTTGGAATACATTAACCTCTGAACACCACTTTTGCTGTCTTCCCAAGGTTCTGGTAGGATGTGTTTTCGTCTTCGTTTGATTCCATGAATTTCTCTATTCTGTCTTTGATTTCTTAGTAGTTTTGAGCAAGAAGTTGTTCAATTTTCATATGTTTGATTTTTTTTCTTCCCTTTTCTGTTACTAATTTCTACTTTTATGGTTTTCTGGTCTGAAAAGTTGCTTTGAAATTTTTTAAAAGTTTGAATTTTGTTAATGATTGCTCTGTGGTCTAATATTTGGTCAATTCTGAAGAATGTTCCATGTGTGCTGCAAAAAAAAGTAAACTTGGCTGCTGTTGTGTGGAGTGTTCTCTGCATGTCTATGAGATCATAGACACGAGATCAAGTTGGTTGATTATGGCATTTAGATCTTCCATGTCTTTATTGAGCTTTTTCCTGGATTGTTTCTCCTTCACTGAAAGAGGTGTGTTGAAGTCTCCTACTATTATTGTGGAGCTGTCTACTTCTCCAAACAGTAGTAAATTGTATCTCTTGCTAGTGTTGCACGTAATTTTTAGTGTTTCTTAATTTTTTTAAAAAAATTCTTTATCTGATTTTACACAAATATATTGGTGTCATGTGCTTTATTTTCTCACTAATTCTGCCTTCCATTTCCTCAGTCCTGCTCCTTTAACTTTCTATTGCATTGTCTAGTTCTGTGATTTTATTATTAATTTTCTGAATTCCTAATTCTTGACACTGGATGCTTTCTTGCAACCTATTTGATTTGCCATTATGCTCTGCAGTGTTTTTATTCATCTCCTTCTTAATCTCTTGAAGAGTTCTGAATACAAATTTTGTATTTTCTACATCTGATAGTTCTCTTCATTTAGAAGATTTTTTTATTACGACTGAGTGAAAATGTACATTCCCATATAAACTTACATGCCCACCTATATGCAGCTTCCACTGCTCTCCCTGCCTGGTGACAGCACAGTATTCCTCTCTGCTCCATGCATGTCTCTTAATTCTTTGGTTTTGTTATACGCATCCAGCTCAGTTGTTCAAGCAACCAGACACCAAATGTTGGGTGGAGGCTTTCCACTACTGTCCTAGTTGGGCAGGGGTGATTGGTGTAGGCACAGGTATCTGGCTGCAGGTGTCGAGAATAGCAGAGGACTAACAGGCCTCCCTATGTGTCTGTGAGTATGAGGTATCTTTTTAAGCCTGGTTCCAGATGAAGCCACTGTTTTCTCCCTGAATTTCCAGCTCTGACGAGTTAGTGTGTTTTTCCTTTCCCCAGTTGGTTAACCTGTCCGTTCTCCATGTCTCGGAGAATGATTCACGGTAATCTTAAGGAGTTCTACTTCCAGCTTGGTTAATGGTATCAGACTCTTCAGCTGAACACAGTGTAGAGGTGGGTGGAGGATGCACTGGAAAAAGAGAGACAGGTTTATCCTGGAGGAAAAGTCTAGATCCATGTGTAATAGGTAGATGCCAGTTACTTAGCTTTTGACCGTCAAAACCCACATTTCACTTCCTCTGGAGGCTTGAGTGTTCCCTCCACTGCTCTCTGCCACTGAAGAGGAAGCCCTCCAAATACCATTGTTCGGTTTACCACACTGGTTTTGGTTAACTCCTGGTGGGTCAGGCCTGGGCAGCCCCAGGTGCTTCTGGACTTGGTGTTCCTTCCCTGTTGCTCAGTCTGATTTCTCAACATGTGTTTTGATGTTCACAGGTCCTAGGATGTCATATGTAATTGATTCATTTGTTCTCTGGGGTCTTTGTTCTTAGAGGGATGAGAGGAAGCATCTGATTACTCAGCTATACTGGCCCCACCCATCTACTTTTCTGCTTATCCTCTATTTAGTTCTTCTTGTTTAGTGCTCTTTTTTTGTTTCCCTTGATTTTGTCTTAGTTTACTTTCTTCACAAAATTGCTGTAATTGCACTATTTCTACTTAGTCCACAATCCCCAGTTCTGATGGCCTGAGATGTCAAGCTGGTGAAGCTAGTTCCTTAGTTTGAGAAATAGGACATCAAGTTAATCTGCCTAACAACAAGCCTCAAGAAAAAAGAAAGAAAGAAAAATCATATATGTTGCTATTCAGTCAATTCTGACTCGTAGCAACCCTATATGATAGGGTAGAACTGCCTAATAGTGTTTCCAAGGACATAAATCTTTACATGAAAGACTGCAACATTTTTATCCCAAGAAGTAGCTGGTGAATTCAAACCACTGAACTTTCAGTTAGTGACTCAGCTAGTAATAACTGCACCACCAGGCAGTTATTTGGAGGGGCAAATCAATAAAATATGTTTGGAAAAAGTTTGAATTTGTAAAATTCCTTGACAAAAAGGAATTCAGGAATAAAATTAACTTGTAAGAACAACACCACAATTTATTTTCACTATTGATATATTTAGGCTTACTGGTAGTGTAAATAGTGGCTCTTGATTACAAACCTAGAAGTCTGATGATTGGAATCCGCTCAGCAGTATCACAGAGCACAGGCATGACAATCTGCTTCTATAAAATTATAACCAAGAAAAGCCTACGAGGCAATTCTAGTATAAAGCATATACAATTGCCATAAGTCAGAATTTACTCTATGAGTGTTTTAGTCAGATAGTGCTGCTCTAACAGAAATACCACAAAGTGGACGGCATTAACAAAGGAAAGTTTATTCTTACACAGTTCAGTAGGCTATAAGTCCCAATTCAGAGTGTCTGCTCCCGGAGATGTCCTTTCCTCTGTCAGCTGTGAAGGAAAGTCCTCGTGTTGCATCAGTCTTTGGTCAGGGAGCATCTTGGCACAGAAACCTCAGGTCTGAAGGACACGTTCTACTCCAGTGCTGCTTTCTTGATCCTGTGAGGTTCCCAGTTCTCTCCTTGCTTCCCTCTCTTTTTATCTCCCATATGATGAAAGGATAAAAGGTGATGCAAGCCAGACTTCACTGAAACACCCTTAGCAAGGGTGTTACAGTCACGCCCTAACACTAGCATAATCATCCTATCTACTAGACACAGGCAGAGATTAAGATGCATAGCATAAAGAAATCACACAATATTGGAAATGATGGCCCAGCCAAATGGCTACACACATTTTTGGAGGGACCCAGTTAAATCCATGACAAGGAGAAAGGATTTTGTATGGCTTGTTAATAAGTTAACTTTACCCCCTTGCTTTGCAGAGATCATTGACCTTCTCTGGAGGTCAATTTTCTAGTGATTTTCTAGTTTTCTTTAAAGTGCATTCTACTGCAACAACAACAGCAAAAATCATCTTTACCCAGCACTATGTACCAGGTACACTTCCCAGTGCTTTTCATATACCTATTTATTTAGACCTTGAGGTAGAGCCACTGCTGTGTACAGCACTGGTATGTACAGATGAGGAAATGGGCCCACTGCCAAGAGGGAGCATGTCTAGGTGTACGGCTAGTTCCACATGGACCAGTGATGTGAGTCCAGGAGGTGATGTCTCAGCTTTTACTTATGGCCAGGAGGTCATATTGTGATTATACAATTTGACTTATTTTTGTACATTTTACAATTTTTGCTTCATTTTCTCAATAAAAACATGTTTTCATTACATTTTCTTAGATAACATATTGGAAGAAAATATTCTTCAAATAGATTCTTAACAATGCTCATTAAACTTATTGCTTTTATTAATTATATAAAATAGTTCTAAATTTTAAAAGAATAGGTACAATTCATGTTTATTTTCATGTTAAGATTTCTTTTCATTCAAATTGCTTTTGTATTTACTCTTCATATATTGTATAATTAATCTATACACAGTGGTTATTTTTTTCAAGCTGCCTTTTCCAGTTATGTTTACATTTTATTAAAATAAAATGTTTTATAATTAAAAAATACTTTAGGTACATGTAAAGTAGTTCTGTACATGACTTGTAAGCTTTCAATGGTTTTCAGGTTCACTTTGATTTTCTTTGGCAGCCTGACATTCAGAAGGATATCTCAGTAAACTAAGCTAGCAATCTGAGGGCATTGCTTATGTGTGTTTCCTTTCTGAACTGTGAAATAAAAGCCAAATGTAAAAGAATGATGAGTATATAAACTAACTGAAACATATTAATCAAAAGTGCTTTAAATCCAGGATCTGCTTCTTAAAATTAACACTGATTTGAAACAAAGACAGAAGAAAAGAAATAGTGTACCTATTGTAAAAGTGGTTTGTGGGTTATAATGTGCTCTAAACATTCTCTTAAAGCATTGGTAATTTTCAAGATGTGAAGTCATTTCTGTTGCATTTGAGTTGTGATAATATCTTTCCGATTAATGTTATCTTTTTTATACTACAGTACTGTGTTTTACACTCTACACAAGCTTTCTTTTTTTAATTTTTAATTTTTATTATGATTGAATGAAAATGTACATTCCCATATAAATTCACGTGCTCATCTATATGCAGCTCCTACTGGTCTCCCTGCCTGGTGATGGTACACCCCTCCTCTCTGTTCCATACATGTCCCATCCTCCCAACAGTCTCCTTTCCCCTCCTCTCCACCCACTCCCCTTCCTCCAGCAAGAAGTCAGCATGATATGGCATCCTGTAGCGTAGAACCATAAATCCCACAAGATATGGTCACTCCGCATCTCCAAGTCCAATCCGTTGCTGTCCAAAAAGTTTACCTTCATTATGATTTATGGACAGGAGCAGCATCAGGGCCAGGGGCCTTGCTCCCAAGGGAACCCTGAAGTCCCCGGACAATCAACTGTGGTTTTTTTATTGGAGATATCAGGATGCACCCCTATTTATTCTTTTGCTGCCAGTGAGACTCAACTTCGTGAGCTCCATCATGACTATCACTGGTGTTGGCCAGCCACCATCCAGTTCTTCTGGTGCAAGTCGATGCAGAGATTGACTCAGGTGGGTTTCTCTGTCTTCTGAGTTCTCTTTTACCCATGTCGTTCTTGTCCTCGGTGATCATCCATTCCTGTTGAGTTGGGACCATTTATTATACCCTCAGATGGCAGTTTGGCAGCTTTTAAGACCCCGGATGCCACTCATCGATGTGGGGTACAGAGAGTCCTCATCAGAAAAACTCTCAGTTGGGCTCGATTTCACCTGAGAGCATGGTCCCTGGCACCCTGCCCCAGCTACTCTGTCCTTGCAATATTGGGTTAGGGTGGGAGGAGTACTCAAATTGTGCTGAAGTCCAGTTATTATTGATCTTCTTTCTAATGTGTGCTGTCACAGATTTCACCCAACCAAATTTCTGTTAACTATCTAACCTAAACCCTCCCGCTTCACCCTCCCTTCCTCCCAGTGCTTGCAGCCATCAGAGTCTTTTCTTCTATGTATGAGTCTGTTTTTAAGTTCTTCTCATAGGGGTCTCATACGATATTTTTCCTTTTGTCACTGACTGCTGTCACTCTGCATAATGCCCTCCAGTTGAAACCAGATTAAGAGGTTTTTCCTGCTATCGTCGTTGTTCTTTATCATTGCCTAGTGTTTCATTGAGTATATATATTGTAGTTTACCTATCCATTCCTCTGTTGTTGGGCTTCTGGTTTGATTCCATCTTTTTGCTATTGTGGACTGTGTTGTGATAAACGTTCACGTGCATGTGGAATCATTTTGGTATATGGATCAATTGGTATATCTAGATCCATTATTTTAAGGTAGCACCAGATTGCTTTCCAAAGAGGTTACACCATTTTGCAATCCCACCAACAGTGTAGGAGAGTTCCAATACCCCCACAGCCTCCCCAGCATTTGTTGTTTTGCATTTTTTGGATCATGGCCAACCTTGTTGGGGTGAAATGGTATCTCACTGTAGTTTTAATTTGAATTTCTGTAACAGCTAATGATCATGAGCATGTCCATATGTGTTTTTTCTTTTGCTGTCTGGATCTCTTCTTTAGAGAAGTGTCTGTCCATCTCCTTTGCCATCGCTTAATTGGATGATTTGTCTTTTTCTTGTAGATACTTTGTAGTACCTTATAGATCATGGAGATCAGGTGTCAGTCTGACATATAGTTGCCAAATATTTTTCCCATTCTGTAGGTGGCCTTCTAATTCTATCAATAAAGTCTTTGGATGAGCAAAAGTGATTGATTCTTAGTAGTTCTCATTTATTTATTTTCTCTTCTGATGATTGTGCTTTGTTTGACACATTTTGAAGTCTGTCTTCCATTGTTGTTCCTACTTTTTCTTCAATGAGCTTTACCGTTTTAGATTTGATATTTAGGTCTTTTATCCAGTTTGAGTTGGTTTTTGTATAAGGTGTAAGATATGGGTCTTGTTTTAATTTAGTGCAGATGGACATTCAATTTTGCCAGCACCATTTGTTGAAGAGATTGTTTTTACCCCAATTTAAAGTCTTAGGGCCTTTGTCAAATATCAACTGTTAATAGACAGATGATGTCATCACTGAGGTCTCAATTCTGTTCCATTTATCTATCTCTCTTTTTGTACCAGCACCAGGCTGTTCTGGCTACTGTGGTAGTCTAACAGGTTCTAAGGTGGGGTAATGAGTGGCCTCCCAGTGTGTTCTTTAGTAATGCTTTACTTATCTGGGGCTTCTTCCCTTTCCAGAGAAAGATGGTAATTTGTTCCTCTATCTCACTGAAACTTATATTGGGATTGTATTATACAGGTAGATTGCTTTGGGTAAAATAGACATTTTCACAATGTTAAGTCTTCCTATCCATGAGCAGGGTAGGCTTCTCCATTTATGTAAGTCTTTCTTAGTTTCTTGTAATCAGGACCTGTAGTTCTCTTTGTAAATGTCTGTTAATTTCTCTTGTTAAATTTATTCCTAAGTACTTTATCTTCTTAGGTGCTATAGTAAATGGTATTGACTTGGTGATTTCTTCCTTAATAATCTTGTTGCTGGTATAAAGGAATCCTATTGATTTACTTATGCTTATCTTGTATCCTGAGACTTTGCTGAACTCTTCTATGAATCTGAGTAGTTTCCTTATGGATTCTTTGGGATTCTCTACATACACAATCATATCATCTGCAAATAGGGAGATTTTTAGTTCTTCTTTGCCAATGCAGATGCCCTGTATTCCTTGGTCTTGTCTAATTGCTTTGGCTAGAACTTCTAGTACAGTGTTGAATAGGAGAGGTGAGAGTGGACATTCTTGTCTAGTTCCTGTTCTCAGGGGAAACTGTTTCCATCTCTCTCCATTCAGGATGATGTAAGCAGTTGGCTTTGCATAAATGGTCCTCATTGCATTGAGGAATTTGCTATCTATTTCTATTTTGCTGAGAGTTTTTAGCATGAATCGGTGTTGAACCTTATCAAATGCCTTTTCTGCATCAATGGACAAAATCAGGTGATTCTTGTCTTTTGCATTATTCATGTGGTTGATGACATTAATTGTTTCTCTGATGTTGAACCAGCCTTCCTTGCATCCCTGGTATAAATCCGACGTGGTCATGATAGAAGATTTTTTTGATATGCTGTGTATTCTATTGGCAAGAATTTTGTTGAAGATTTTTGCTTCTAGATTCATCAGTGATATCGATCCGTAGTTCTCCTTTTTTGTGGGTCTTTTCATGGCTTTGGTACCAGGGTTACGCTGTTTTCATAGAATGAATTTGGGAGCATTCCATCCCTTTCTATGCTGTGAAATGGTCTCAGCCTCACTGAGGTTAACCCTTGTCTAAAAGCTTGGTAGAATTCTGCTGTGAAGCGATCTGGGCCCAGGCTTTTTTGGTTGGCAGTTTTTTGATGACTTTTTCAATCTGTTCCTCTGTGATGAGTTTATTAAGTTGCTCTGCTTTGCCTTGTGATCATTTTGATAGGGGATATGAATCAAGGAATTTGTTCATTTCCTCTAGATTTTCCACAGTATTCAGCTATGATATTTTTGATTTCCGTTGGATCTGTTGTGACAACTCCCCACTCATTTCTTATTTGGGTTATTTGTTTCCTTTCCTGTTTTTCTTTAGTAAGTTTAGCCAAGGGTATGTCAATTTTGTGAATCTTTTCAAAAAACCAGCTTTTGGTCTTTTCTATTATTTCAATTCTTCTATTTTCTAACTCTTTTAGTTCTGCTCTAATGTTTAGGACCTGTTTTCTTCTGGTGCCTGAGGGGTTCCTCTGTTGTTCCCTCTCTACTTGTTCAAGTCGTAGGGTAATTTCTTTGCTTTGGTTTCTTTCTTCTTTCTAGATGTGCATTCATGGAGATAAAGTGACCTGTGAAGACTTCTTTGGCTGTATCCCAGAGGTTCTGGTAGGAAGTGTTTCCATTCTTGTTGAAATCCATAAATTTGTTTATTTCATCCTTGATTTCTTCTATAACCCATGGTTATTTGAGCTAGATGTTCAGTTTCCATGAGTTCCACTTTGCATCCATGTTTCTTCTGCTATTGATTTTGACTTTTATCACTTTATGATCTGAGAAGATGCTTTGCAGTAATTCAATGGTATGGATTTTGTTGAGAATTGTTTATGTCCTAACCCATGGTCTATTCTGGAGAATGTTCCATGTGCACTGGAGAAGAATATGTAGTTATCCACTGATGGATAGAAAGTTCTATATATATTGATGAGTCTAGTTTGTTAATTCTAGCAATAACGTCTTCTGTATCTTTATTGAGGTTTTTTTGTAGACTATCTCTCCAATATTGAGAGTGGAGTGTTGTAGTCTCCCACTACTATTGTGGAGTGATCTGTCTCCTTTTTGAGTGTAGTCAGTGTTTCTTTGAAGTATTTAGGTGCTCTACTATTAGGTGCATATATATTTAATATTGTTAAGTCCTGCTTGTGTATTGAAACTTTCAGCAATAGTGTCCATCCTTGTCCACGATGGTGGATTTTACATAAAATCAATTTTATCTGAGATTAGAATTGCCACACCTGCTCTTCTTTGTTCATTGTTAGCTTGATATATTTTCTTACATCCTTTAATTTTCAGTTCATATCTTTAAGTCTAAGGTGAGTTTTTGTAGGCAGCATATAGATGGTTCATGACTTCTGATACAGGATGTCACTCAATGTGTCTTTACTGGAGCATTGAGTCTATTCACATTCAGTGTAATTATTGCTAGGCATTTGTTCAGTGCTGCCATTGTGATATGTTTATTTTTGTGTTGAAGTTTTCTCTGTTGTTCTTATTAATCTGCTGTGTAAACTTCTTTGTGAGTTGATTTTCCACCTTTTTCAGGGTTGGTTTTGTGGTTGTTGAGATTTCTGTGTTACATTTCTTCATATGGTATGTTGCGTCTTTATTGTGCTTTACAGCTGCCCCTGTGATCCCACTTAATAAACTATATATAAAGCCAATTTTGATTACTACCACTCTTGTCAACTGACTCTCCATCTGGAAGGACTATAATGACTGTAATACATCCCTCTTTTTAATGCAATGATATCACAGTTTATGTGATATGATCACTAGATCTTTTCTTTCACTATTACAGCTTTAATTGTGTTTGGAGCCTTTCCAGAGTAGGATTCTGGATAATGTGTCCTTCTAAAAAATAATGTTAGCAGTTTTGTGCTTCCAAGCCAAGAGACTCTTTCAGTATTTCTTGTAGCTTTGGTTTTGTTTTTGCAAAGTCTGAGTTTCTATTTATCTATTTATATTTCTATTTTTATATTTGACAGATAGTTTTGCAGGATATATAATTCTTGGTTGGAAGTTCTTCTCCTTCAAGGCTTTGAATGTGTCTTGCCACTGTCTCCATGCCAGCATGGTTTCTGCTGAGAAATCTGACAAAAACCTACAGGGTTTCCCTGTGAATGCTAGCTTTGCTTTGAGTCTGGCTGCCTTTAAGAGTTTCTGCTTACATTCATTTTGTTGAGCTTGATTATAATGTGTCTTGGAGTCTTTCTATTAAGATCTATATTGAGTGGTGTTTGATATGTATCTTGGATATCTATATTCTTTCATAATTTCTGGGAAGTTTTCTGTCAGCAGCTCAGCAACAATACTCTGTGTATTCTCAGATGTCCTGCCCTGTTCAGGCACTTCAGTTAATCATAGATTGTTTGTCTTAATAGAGTCCCACATGCTTCTTAATGCTTCTTCATTTTTCTTGTTTCTTTTTTCTGATTTCTCCTCATAGATGCTGGAGTCAGTAGGTCTGTCTTCCAAACCAGGAAGTCTCTTTTCCATTCGTTCCATTCTGTTTTCTTGGCTTTGAATGGAAGTTTCTATTCTTGATTTTGTTACTGATCTGTTGGATTTCCAAGTACTGATGTTCCATCAGACTGAACAGCTTACTTAATTATTTGTTTTGTTCTGATGCGTTTTGCATAAGGTCTAGGGGGGCTCTATATATAATCCTTTTGTATTCACCTTATAGTTTCAGGAAAGCTTCTTTGTCTGGGAAGTTCTAAGGTTGGTTCTTTTCTGGGCCTTCTGATGCCATGTGTGATTTTTGAGTTATTGTCTTCTCCAAAGTTTGTTGCTTTTTGGGCTTCATGTGGGTCAATAGAGGCTGGGAGAGATGCTGTGCAGATGGACCACAGGTTGTTTCTCTAGGCCGTCTTAAAATGAGAAGTAAAATGTTTTTGACAACTTCCAAAGTCAGTCAGGTTTTCAGGTGTATACTTCTCTCTTCCCAGCTGACAAGGTAAGCACCTCTATATTGAAACCCAGATGTTATAAACTAGCTCAAAATAGAGAAAGGCTACTGGCCTGCTGGCCTCTGCTGTCAAGCCCCAGCTGTAGGTGATACTGTGTAGGATTCTGCTTTTCTGCTGGAAAATAGGGCTCTTCTGGGCAGGCACTGCTTCCCAGCCCAGGCATTAGATCCAGCTGAGGCTTCTATATGGATGACTCCGCCTCCCAGTGAAACAAGATGGCATCTCACAGAAGCTCGACGGCCAGCAGGGAACAGGGTCCCTTGCAGAAAGAGAGGCCAAGAGTACCAAATGCCCAGAGTCCACAGCCCCTCCTGCTGGGCCCCAGGCCCAGGCAACACTGCACAAAACACCACTTCCCTGCTAGAAGAGCACTCTCCCCCCAGCAAGCATTGCTTCCCAGCCTAGGAACCAAGTCCAACTGGGGCCTCTGCCTGGGCTTCTCCATTTTCCAGTGGATCAAGATGGCGTCCCACACAGGTGTATCTGTATGGCTACCACATGGTGGAAGCAAAAAGATAGGCCAGAGGAGCTGAAATGTGTAGAGTTCTAAGCCAGGCTCTATGAACACAGCAATTACCCTGGCGGGTCTCATCAGCAGTGCTTCCAAGACCAGCAGCTAGTCAAGTCCCAGTCCTGACCACCAGCCAAGACAGAGGGAAAAAAATATCAAATGGTGAGTTACCTTTGGTCTGTGCAAGCCTGTGCAAGCCCACCTACAGTGGGGTGAGTAAAAGAGAGGAGGTTTTGCGTTCAATAGTATGAAGTCCAAATTAACAGCCCTGTGCTGCATCCCGGGGCTCACTAGGTGTCCAGAAGGCTCTGTTTAATTATCACTTCAGTCTTTGTTTCCAGAGGGATTTAGGGAGATGTATGTTTAGTCAGCCATCTTGACTCTGCTCCCCCAACACAATCTTTCTTAATGGCCAGGGAATACATTATGTCGTTTATCAAAGGACAAAATATCATAGAATTTAGATTTTTGAAGAGATTATTTACTAGGTCTGACCATTAAGTTCGCAAACTCAGTTGTTTTAAGTGCTACATACCTCACTGATGAGTATCACCACGGTCACCTTTGAAGTACTCCCCTTGAAAAGATATGCACTGACACCAGTGTTTATTCTACCCTTCAAAGAAATTTTGGAGCTCTTCCTGTAATGGCCATTGTGCAGACTGGAGTGGTGGCAAGTTCACAAACTTAATTGTATAGTTGTCTGTGAGAGAGTTTTTGGCCTGTAAACAAATAACTGTGTTTGAATGCCCTCCATACTCACCTGATCTAGCCCCCAGTGACTTTTTTCTTTACCCAAAGGTAAAGGAAACTTTTAAAGGATTACATTTTGATGATATTCAGGACATCAGGGCAATATGAAGACTGTTTTGCTGGCCATTCAAAAAAAAGAGTTCCAAATTTACTTTGAAGAGTGTTCTAGGTGCTGGCATTGGCACATAGCTTCCAAAGGAGTACTTCAACGATGGCAACCATAGTGACATTCAGCAGTAGGGTATGTAGCAATTTTTCTAGAATGACTTCAAGAACTAGATTGGCAGTCCTCATATACTATTCTTCACTTATTCAATAGGCTGAAGCAGAATTTGGAGATTTGGTATGCACAGCATGTGAAGGAACAATTGAGGTAATTGAGGTAATTATTGGTGAGATCATTAAAAGAAAAAAAAAAGCTATGTTTCTTCAATGATAACTGGCCTGAGTTGGAAAGGAATACAACTGGAGATGAGCGCTGTGGCCTGGCTTCCTTTGTCCTTCCTTGATGACTTGGTGGGCACAGCCTGCTTCATGAAGATTGGAAATAAGATTTGAATACCAGGTGCATCAGATGGGGCAAAGCTTCCTACTCATGGCCACTAAGCTCCATCAGAACTACCCAGAGCATGGATTGGAGCCTAAATTTTTATAGATAAGGTTAAAAAAAAAAAAAATGCTAGCTTTGGTTAACTAATCCAAAGCCCAGAAACAAATTACAAAGGTGAAGTGGGCTCAAAATAATCCAAACAGTACATGATAAAAGGATACTGATGGTAGTGACATTGCTGAAAGTACTAGAAGTGCCCACAGCTTGCCTGCATGACAAAACAGATTGACTTGGATGTTGAGTTTTGGGTCAGCTCAGTATTTTTCTCTGGCTAGCATAGAATTCTTCCTAGGATACTAAGAGATACACCATTCCTAGAACTTGTGCTGACATAGCCAGTGCTACCCTGAAACTTACTTATGTATACAGTGAATGGAATATGGAAAAATCTTGTGCCCAAAAGTAGTTCTCTAGCATCTTTCCTATCACAGTAAGTATAGTTTTACTATAATAAAAATAAAGATAACTATCAAAGATAACATTATGGAATTTTTAACTTGTCCAGGTATTGTGATAAGAATATATTTCATTGGCTTTTCTAACTCTCATATGAAGTTGTTATTATCACTGTTGCTAACCAGTGGGGGAGATGTTATCAAGGTTTATAAAATTTAAATAATGAACTTTCATGGATCAAATTATGTCCACCCTAAAAATGTGAGTAGCAATTTGGCTATGCCGTGATTCCCAATATTGTGTGATGTTCCTATGTGTTATAAATTCTTACTCTATGTAGTTAATGAGGGAGGATGGGTGGTTATGTCGCCGAGGCTAGAATCAGTCTATAAGATTGTACTGTACCTTGAGGCAGTCTTTTGGCATATAAAGGAAAAGAAACAAGCAAATTTGAGTACCTCATCCTACCAAGGAAATAGTACCAGCAGAAAATAACCTTCTTTGGAACTGGGGTCCCTACACCTCAGAAGCTCCCAGTCAACAGGAACATTGATGACAAGAATTTTCCAAAGCCAAAAGAGAAAGCCTCCCCCTGGAGCTGATACCCTGAATTTGACTTGTAGCCTACTAGATTGTGACAGAAAGTAAATTTATCTTTGTTAAAGTCATTCACTTGTGATGTTTCTGTTAAAGCAGCACTAAATGATTAAGATACCCACTAAGATCATATAGTTTATCAGTGACGCACCCAAAACTAGGCTTAAGTTTGTCTTACTCTAAGTCTTGATCTTATTCACTAGTTACGTAAATTATTTTTTTCCTTGTAAATGTTGATAAAAATGATCATTAAAACAAACTTGACCCAAGTGCTAGGGCACAGCAAGTGTTCAGTGAGTGCAGTAGTAAGCACTAAAATTGTGTTCCATATTCTGGACAACAATTGCTTTTCATAGCAACCCCTCTGTCACCCTAATGATTTAGAGAAGCATTTAGAAATGATTGCTTTCTGTGAAATGTATGTTAGTAATCTCTTGAAGGAGCTTCATGTAGGCATTTTGGTACCAACCTACAGGAAGAAAGTAATGCAACTGACTGACCCAGCAGTTGTCCATGAAGGATAGGTCCCACTTTGTGGTCTGTCTTGCCCTGTTTCTTGTAGTTGAGTTTGCCCAGGTGTTATTTTTAGTTGTTATACTTGAAGCTAATCTTATTTTAATCTTCTATGAAAGTTGCATCTGCTGTGCTTCTGGAAAACCAATGTGTTGTTACCATGGTGATCTATTCTTAAGTTAACTCTTTTTTAAAATTCCTTTCCTGTCACAAGAGCAACCTACTCTTTACTGAGAAGCTTGCAGTTTCAATGTTCTAACCCTCGTATATATGCTAGAGGCGTGTAGCATAGTGAAGTGGCCTTGTAAAATTCTTAATGGCCATGTAGTCTTGGTAGCAATCATATTGTCTGCCAAAAAATACCACACCAACTACTCACATTTAAGTTCTCGGAAGAGTCCACATAATCATTCCCCTAGACCAAAGAGAGTTATTATTTGCCTTCCTGTGTGTTATTTATGAAATGTTTTTATTGTATCTGCATATATTAAATCTTTGAAAAAAACATTGATAATGTATGCTTGAATTTCCAATTATCATTCAGTTTATTTAAGCATTGATAAGATTTAATTAAATGATAAACCTCAAGAAAAGCTTACAAAAGAGGCAATTAATGTCCAATACATGCAGTAAAGTCTCACATAAACACTCTTACAGCTTGTTATAGCTGCTAAGTATGTATCTTTTAATCAAATATATTGTTTAAAATGCATCAAATAAAATTAGAAGTGAGGTATGTGTTAATATTATTTAGTCTTCTAAAAAACCCTTGCACTGATATTTACCCAGTTTACTCCACTTTCTTTTTGAAATTTAAGACACAAAATTTCACATTCTTTTAGAACTCTGTAAATATACTATGCTGCATTAACGTGTAACCATTTTAATTCTAGCCTTAATTTTATTTCTCTTTCTTTGCCAGTCATGGCACTGAAGTCATCACAACTGCTCAGCAAATTTTAGACTCAAAGAATTTAAGAGCTGCAGGAGATTTCAAGCAATACCTAGTTCAAATACTGTTTTAGTCATCTAGTACTACTCTAACAGAAATACCATGAGTGGATGGCTTTAACAAAAGAAAGTTGATTCTTAAACACAGTCTGGTAAGCTACAAGTCCAAATTCAAGGATGTCTGCTGCAGGGGAAGTCTTTTCTCCTCTTTGGCTTTGGAGGAAAGCCTTTGTGTTGCATTAGTTTTCATCCAGGGAACATCTTGGTGCAGGAACCTCAGGTCTGAAGGACATGCTGTTCTCCCAGTGCTGCTGTCTTGATGATGTGACTTTCCCAACTCTCTGCTTCCTTCCCTTTCCTTTTATTTCTTGTAGGATGAAAGGATAAAGGGTGATTGCTGAAGATTGAGTAGTGTCCCCCCAAAATATGTGTAACCATGTGGCTGGTCCATGATTACCAATATTTTGTGATTATCCTCCATTTTGTGATTTTCCTGTACTATATGTTAAAGGATTAGGGAGGGACAGTGAATCCCTTCCAGGGATCACCTCCCTGCTCCACTGTAAAGGGAATTTCCCTGTAGTAAATATCGCCCCACCCTTAATCCTTTCATCCTACAAGAGATAAAAGGAAAGGGAAGCAAGCAGAGAATTGAGAACCTCACACCATCCAGAAACAGAACCAGGAGAGGATCATGCCCTTCAGACCTGAGGTTCCTGCACCAAGATGCTCCCTGGACAAAGATTGATGCAATACTGGACTTTCCTTCAGCACCAACAAGGGGGAAAGCCTTCCCCTGGAGCAGATATCCTTGAATTTCTACTTGTAGCCTACCAGACTGTGTAAGAATAAACCTTCCTTTGTTAAAGCCATCTACTCTGTGATACTTTTGTTAGAGCAGCACTAGCTGACTAAAACAGTGGTATAAGGTATATTCCAGGGAAACTCCCTTTACAGTGGAGCAGGGAGGTTATCTGATGAGTAGATTCTCAGTAACACTCTAATCCTCTAACATATAGCATAGGAAAATGACAAAATGGAGGACTAATCATAAAATCTAGGAAATCATGGCCCAGCCACATGGCTACACACATTTTGTGGGGGAGATAGTTCAATCTATGGCACTGTCACCCTTTGGAACCTCCAAATCATATCTTTGAAACATGTAACACAATCATCCCATCATAACAAAAGTCATAGAAAAAAACATGTCCATCCCATACGATAGCAGTCTTAAATCAGTTCCCAGTCCAAAATACAAAAATCATTCTTCATCTGTGAAAGCTAGAATACGAGTTATCTGCTTCCAAAGCTACAGTGGCAGAACAGGCACAAATTAGACATTCTATTACAAATGGGAGGAATTGTAGGGAATGAAGGTCATTAACAGGCAACAAGTAACTCAACAGAACACATTACATTAGCCCTCAAAGCTTTGAAAATAATCTTCTTCCATTTTCTGAGACCCCTGGCCTTGTCTTAAAATTCTGCCTGCTTATCCCCACTTCTAGAGAAACTCCACCCCATCCGCCATCCACTTTAGGTGCACCCTAAGCCCAACGAAGTGGCAATTCCACTCTCATAGACACAGGAAGCACTGGCTCTACCCTTTCAAACCTCTGAGATCATAGCCATACCTTTTGAGACTGAGGCAGCTCAGCTTTTCATGTTCTTTGTCTCTTAACTTCTGCTTCCTATAGCCTCATGGCCCAGGCCTCAGGCCTGCATTTGCCATGCTGGGACAGTGTTCCAAAGCTCTGTAGATCCACCAATTCAAGTGCCCAGAGGCACCCCACTCCACCAGGAAAACTCTGTTCCCAGACACCCAGCTCTCCTGCTCTCTGGGTTGGCTCCAGCACTGTGTTGTGTTGCTCTGAATCTGCTGCTGATCTGTCACCACTCATCTGCCAGTGCTGGTTCTCTGCAGTTTCTCACCATTTGAGCCTTCTTTGATGTTAACAATTCTCTATTCCTTCTGAATCTTCTATCTGTTCATCTTTAAAACTAATTCCACATTTTAGTTATTTGTTAGAACAGCACCCCACTCCTGGCACCAAATTGTCTTAGGCTGGGTTTTCTAGGGAAGCAAAATCAGTAATGTTTATATGTACAAGGCAAGATTTATATATAAAGGAAACAGCTCACACAGTTGTAGAAGCTGAACATCCTAAGTCCTGGCACAAGCTTCATGTGGCCATGGGAGCTGGTAAACTCAAGGCCAGCAGGCCAGAGACTACAGTTCCAGATCACCAGCTGTGTAAGTTGGCAGATCCTGAGGTGGCAGAGAGACTGCAAGGGCTCTGCTGAATCGTGGAGCTGGAGAGGCTGGTGAACATAGCATTGGCAGGTCAGGGAACAGGATTCTCAAGCTCTGGTTAATGAACCCAACAGCTGCTAGTTCAAGTCCTGGAACTAGACGCACAAGGGAGAAGGAGCTGCTAGCAACATGAGCAGACAGGAAGTAGGTGGCAAAAGGCAAAGAGATGAGAGCTGAGGAAAGGGAAGCCACCACAGGCCCACCCTGGCCATTGGAGACAGCAGCCAAACATGGAGTTGCCAAGTTGACACAATCTTGTCCACCACAACTAACCACACCTGCTTGAAACTCACTAATAATTTTTGAATAAATTGAACCCTGGTAAAATACTATCCAAACAAATGAACATCGCAGTCTGTTTAATGTGCCATCTTTATAGCTTAGGGAGTACACTGAAATAATAAAACTTATTTGATTATTTTCTTCTTCTTATACAAGTTTAGAACAATTTCAGCTTTAGCCAGTTGTTGATAATGGCTGACACAGTGGACAGTTTAAGAAAGCTGATGTTGAGTCAGTTTCAGTAGGCATTTAACAGCTAAACGAAGTACCACTCTGACCAGTGCCATTCTTACAATCCTTGTTATGCTTGAGTCCTTTGTTGTAGCCATGTCAGTGTAGGTGTTCCTCTTTTTACTGACACTTCACATTACCAAGTATAATGTTTTTATCCGGGGACTCTCCCCTTCTGGTAATATTAACAAAGCATGTGAGAAGGAGTCTCACTATCCCTGCCTTTAAGTAACATTCTGGCTGTACTTCTTCTAAGACTGGCTTACTTGTTGTTCTTTGTCAATCTCAGTATAGTCAATATTCTTTGCCAACAACATAATTTTAAAAGCATGAATTCTTTTTTGATCTTCTTTATTCAGTTTTCAGCTTTTACATGTATACGAGATCCAAATAAATATGTTGCCATCAGAGGTGGAGTCAAGATGGTGAACTAGACACACGTCTCCTTAGTTCCTTCTGAAAACTAAGGCCTGGATTGATAATTATACAGAGCTTTCTGGACACCCAGTGAGCCCTAGGACACAGCATGGGGCTGTCAGTTTGGACTACATGCCACTGAATGGGAAACTTCTTCTCTTTTGCTGACCCCCACCCTTGCTGAATGGCCATCTCTCAAGGACTGAAGGTAACTAGGTTTTTTAAAACTTTTTTTCTCTTTGATAGCCAGCAGGCATGAAATGGGCTTACCTGTCAGTAAAACTCAGTGGGTAGAATAGCCACATTTTGAGAACCTGACTCCAGAATCAGAGCACCACAGCTCCTCCACCCTCTCTTTCTAGACATCCACCATAGATTCAGCTATTTCACAGTAGGCTGGACAGCTTGTCCAGGAAACCATCTTGTTCTAATGGAAGGTATAGTTACCCAAAGGGAGGCCTCAGCAAGGGCTGATTCCCAGGCTGAGAGGTAGTGACAGCTTGGGGAGCACTTTTTCAGCAGAAAAGCTGTGTTTAGCACAGTGTATCCTTAAGTGTGGGGCCCAGTAAGGGATGACAGCATGGCAGTAGCCTGTCCATACTTTGATCTACATCATAACACCTTGGAACAATTGTAGACCTGCCTGCATTGCCAGCTGGAAGGAGGTGCTTACACACTCAACAGCCTGGCTGATTTTAGAAGTTGTCAGATTTTACCTTTCAAAATAAGACTGCCTAGAGAAATAACTACAGTGCAACCTGATGGCATGGCTCCCAGCCTTTACTGACTCACATCATAAGGGTGTCTGATGGCCCCCCAGTGACTCCATAAATAAAGCTATGTCATTGGCAACCAGGAGGTGGAGCCTGCTACCTCAGAGATTCCACTGAGCCCAGTCATTGGAGCATATACAGGGAGCTGATGATCAACTTCCTTCTCAGAACTGCACCTGAGCTCCTGTTAAGGCAACATTAGAGAAACCAAAAAGCCTTTAGGTGTCCAGAAATCAGCAAATCCTGGCCAAACATTTAAGGAAAAAATCCACCTATGGCTGCAGAAAACTCCCAAACTGAAAAAACCAAATAATTTCCCAGATGAAGAAGACTTTCTGACACTATCAGCAGTCAAGTACAAAAAAATTATATAGAGAGCCCTCCTAGACATTATAGAAAATGCACCAGAGCAAAACGAAAATTTAAGCAAGAGTTCGAACTGATGGAACATCACCATACTGAAGTACAACAGATCAATAACACACTTACAGAATTAGACAATCTGATTTGAAGCCAAAAGTGCAAAATTGAGCAACTGGAAACTAGACACATTGAACTTGAGGAGAGAACTATTGATACCAGCATTTATGAGGAGAAAGCAGAGAAAATAAACAAGACAAATGAAGAAGCATTAAGAAACATGTGGAACATTATCAAGAGAAACAATCTATGATTAATTGGAGTTCCTGAACAGGGGGGATATCTGAAAACACAGAGAGTATTGGTGCTGAGTTGCTGACAGAAAACTTTCCTGAAATTATGAAAGAAGAGGACATAGATATCCAAGATGTGTATCAAACACCACAGGATATAAATCCCAAAAGAAGGATGCCAAGACATATTATAATCAAGCTTAACAAAATGAAACATAAGCAGAAACTCTTAAAGGCAGCAAAACTCAAAGCAAAGCTAACATTCTGAAGGAAGCCTTGTTGGCTTTCTTCCGACTTCTTGGCACAAACAATGCTGGCATGGAGGCAGTGGGATGACACATTCAAAGCCTTGAAGGAGAAAGACTTCCAAACAAGAATTATATATCCTGCAAAATTATCTTTCAAATATGAAAATGAAATTAAGACATTTGGAGATAAACAGAAAGTCAGAGACTTTGTAAAAACCAAATCAAAGTTACAAGAAATACTGAAAGAAGCCCCTTTCTTAGAAAAACAAAACCATTAACTCTACATTTTAGGAGACAGTGCAGGGCACAACACCCAGAAACCTACTCAGTTAGGGAAGGCACAAACTCAATCAAAACTATAATATTAAAAGAAGTGATCCAGTGATCATATCATCAAAACTATGATACCATCACATTAAAAAGAGAAATATACTACAGTAATTATAGTGCTTCCAGATGGAGAAGAAGTTAATAAGATATGTAGATGGTAAAACTGGGTTTAAATTTAGATTACTAAGGGGGATCATATGGGTAGCCACAAAACACAGTAAAGATGCAGACAATCAAAACAAGAAAGCAACACAGGAGTCTCAACAAACACAGAACCAATACTGAAAAGGGTGCAAAATTAACCCATAAAGAAGAAAGACCCAGGAGAGAATAATCTAAACCCTCGCCCCTCCCCCCCCCCGCTCTCCCTCTTTCCCTTCCCTTGCAGCTGTCAAAGAGTCTTTTCTTCCATACATAAGTCTGTTTTTGAGATCTTATCATAGGGGACTTGGCAATGCAGAGTGACTATATACTGGATGCACTTTATGGTTCTATGCATCTATAGGATGTCATCCTGCTAACCTCTGGCTGGAGGAAGGAGAGTGAGTGGAGAGGAGAGGAAAGAAAACTGTTGGGAGGATGAGACATGTATGGAGCAGAGAGGAATAGTGTGCTGTCACCAGACAGGGAGAGCAGTGGAAGCTGCATATAGGTGGGCATGTAAATTTATATGGGAATGTACATTTTCACTCAGTCATAATAAAAAAAAATTAAATTAAAAAAAAGAAATTCAAATCAAAATGATGATAAGATACCATCTCACCACAACAAGATTGGCCATGATCCAAAAACCACAAAACAGCAAATGCTGGAAAGGCTGTGGAGAAGTTGGAACTCTGCTATACTGCTGGTGGGATTGCAAAATGGTACATCATCTTTGGAAAGCAATCTGGCACTGTCTTAAAAAGCTAGAAATAGATAAACCATTTGGGCCAGGAATTCTATTGCTTAGAATATATAACAGATACATGCACACGAATATTCACTGCAGCACAATCCACAACAGCAAAAAGATGGAATCAACTCAGATGCCTAACAACAGATAAATGGATAAACAACCTGTGGTATATGTACTCAGTGGAACACTACACAATGATAAAGAACAATGATGACTTTAGGAAGCATCTCATAACTTGGTTTTAACTTAAAGACTTTATGTTGACTGAAATCAGTCAGTGGCACAAGGACAAACATTGTACTAGACCCCTACGATAAGAACTTAAAAAAAGACTAATGTACAAGAGAAAGGGCTCTTTGACGGTTGTAAGGGAGGAGAGGGAGGGAGGGAGAGGGTTGTTTATAGACTAGATGCCAAGCCAAATTGATAGCAATTTGGTTTGGTGAAATCAGTGACAGCACACAGTAGAAAGAAGATCATTTTTATTGGACTTTAATATAACCTGAAAGCTCTTTCAATCTTAACTCAATATTGCAAGTATAGAGTACCAGGGGCATGGGGCTGGACCATGCTGTCAGGGGACATTGAGGCCAATTGGCGTAACTAGCCTATTGGTAAGAGAATCTTCTGCACCCTTTATTGGTGAGTGGCATCTGGGATCTTAAAAGCTAGCAAGCTGCCATCTGAGGAAGACTAAATTGTCCCAACTCTGATGGAACAGATAATGACCAAGGACAACAAAGACATGAGGGAAAAAAAGCCCAGAAGACAGAAAGACCCATGTGAATGGGTGACTATATCAACATGTGATGAGAAGAACCAGATGGTGCATGGCCACCCCCAATAACAGCCATGATGGGGCTTACAAAGTTGAGTCCCAGTGGCAAAATGAGAATAAAAGGGGTGCACACTAAGAACTCCACTAAAAGACCACAGCTGATGGTCAAAGGCCCAAAAGTTCCCCTGGGAGCGTAGCTTCTAGACCTGATGCTGCCCCTGATCACAGATCATTAATGAATTCAACTCTTCAGATGGGAATGGAATAGACTCAGGGACAGAGAGTGACCACATCATGTGTGCACTTTATGGTTCTATGTATCTGTAGGATGTCATCCTAATGACCTCTTCCCAGAGGGCAGTGGAACAGGTGGCAACGAGGGGACAGGAGATTGTTAACAGGATGTGACACATATGGAATGGAAAGGAGGAGTGTGCTGTCACTGGGCAAGGAGAGCAGAGGGAGCTGCAGAGAGGCGGGCATGCAAATTTGAATTGCAGTGTAAACTTTGACCCGATCACAATAAAAAAGATAAAAATAAAAAAGAATGTTGCCATCAGGTCGATCCTGTCTCATAGTAACCTTGTAGGATGGAATTAGACTGCCCCATTTTGTTCCAAAGAGCTGCTGGTGGATTCAAATAGCCAGCCTTTACCCACTGTGGTGATCAGGATTATGTCAACTTGGCTACTACCTATTTGGCTGCTGTATTAAGTGGCAGGGCGGGGTTTGTGGTGGCTCCCTGCCCCTCGGCTCTCATCTCGCGACCTTGGACTACGGCTGCTGATCGCTCACGTGGCCAGGAGCTCCTGCTCTCTTTTTCCAGCGTCTGGTTCCGGTACTTGAGCAAGCAGCTGTTGGGCTCATCAGTCCTTACAGTCGGCACTTGAGAGTCCTGCTCCCTGACCTGCCGATCCTGCGCGTTCACCAGCCACTGTCGCTTCGTCTCGCCACCAGGTTGGGATCCACTGATCTACACAACCGGTAATCTACAACTCTGGTCTCTGACTTGCTGACCTTGGGTTCCTCAGCTTCCATGGCCGCGTGTGGCTTGTGCCAGAGCTTGGGACATTCAGCTTCTGTGATTACGTGAGCTGTTTCCTATATTTGTACCTATCTATCTGTCTATATATATATTATAAATCTTTCCTTGTACCTACACGTGTTACTGGTTTTGCTTCCCTAGAAAACCCAGCATAAGACAATTTGGTACCAGGAGTGGTTCTAGGGAAACAAAATTGTAAAAATGAATCCTTTCAAGTGGTTCATGAGTCTGGCTAATAGTAACACTGTTGCTAACTCTGCTCCTACCGGTAAAAAGTGCCCTGCTAGTCCGTGGGCTGAGGTGACAGTACACATCTGCAAAATAGCCCCACCGATAGATCAGACATTGGTGAAAGGTGACCCTCTGGGTGAAAACATGTGTGATGACTTTTCGAAATTATGTGTGGATGAGCAGTACAAGGAAGTTGGGTGGCTGGTCCTACTTGTATTAGATAAGCTGGTGAAGGAAAAAGATGAGCTCAGAGCCTTGGAATCAAAGCTCTCATGTCGTGTAAGAGACCTCAAAGCTGCTGCTTGTGCTTTAAAAGAAAACCTCATTTACCTGTAATAGCAGAGCCGAAACTGCTGAAAGCCAACCCAGATGCTTATCGTTAGAGTGGTGGAATTGCAACGCCAGCTCAATTGCCAATCTCCAGAAGTATCTGAAATTAAAGTGAGGGCATTGATTGGGCAGAAATGGGACCCTGCAACTTGGAATGGAGATATATGGGAGGATGATATGGAAGCTGGGGACGCTGAGCCCCTCACTTCCAGTAAAGCACTCCTGTCAGCTGAACCACACCCATGTGAAGGCATTACTTCGCCTTTGTCTGCGAAACTGCCCCGCCCAGTAATGCCATTATCCCCTGGGCTCCAACCTAATGAGATTGGCTGTAGCCCCCCTGCCGCTGAAGAGCGCCTGCCAGAGCCATTGCCTAGGCCATGACCTAAGGCAGATGCTTTAGGAGAGCATGCTGAAGATTCTAAGAACACTTCGGGCACTGCCAATTTTGGCTTCTAGGCCTGTAACTAGACTTAAGTCCAAGCAAGCTCCAAAAGGTGAAGTACAAAGTGTGATCCAGGAGGAGATACGCTATACTCCAAAGGAACTACTTGACTTTTCTAACACATACAAACAGAAACCTGGGGAATATGCTTGGGAATGGCTGTTAGGGTGTGGGATAATGGTGCAAGGAACATAAAGCTGGATCAGTCTGAATTTCTTGACCTGGGTCCACTGAGCACAGACCCTTCATTCAATGTTTCAGCTCGAGAAGTTAGGAGAGGACCTAACAGTTTGACTGGATTGCTGAAGCATGGCTGATGCGATGGCCTACATTAAATCAAGTTGAATTGCCAGACTTGTCTTGGGGTACTGTAGAAGAGGGTATCCAAAGGCTTAGGGAAATTGGCATACTAGAGTGGATTTATTCGGTTAGGCCTTCAAATCCACACAAAGCATGTCCAGAGGACACAACTTTCACCACAACTGTGAGAAACAAATTTGTGAAGGGAGCTCTGGGATCCTTGAAGACTGCTGTGATTGCCATTTTATGTAAATCAGACATGACAGTGGGAGCTGCCCTAGCTGAATTAAGACACCTAACTACAATGGGGCAGACTGGATCCCACGGTGGTAGGGGTCAAGTGGATGCACTCAGTCGACAAAGACGAGGTGGGCGTGTTTACAGTAATGGACAGCAGAGGCAAAATAGTAATTGTGATAATCTGACTCGTGCGGACATGTGGAACTGGCTCCTTAGTCATGGTGGCCCTAGTAGTGCAATAGATGATCAGCTTACTAAGTATTTACTTGATATGTATGAAAGGATGAACTCTAGGTCAGGTGAACAGCAGTCTAATTCAAATCGCCAGAAGAGAGAGTCGCGGTCCCTCAATCAATTCCCAGACTTGAGCAAATTTAAGGACCCACAACCCCTTGAATGAAGGGGAGGCCAGGTCCCTTTGAGGAAGAATTCTGATACCCTGCCAAAAATTTATACTGTTAATCTTTCTCCTACCCTTCCCCAAAGGGATCTACAGCCTTTTACGAGAGTGACTGTTCACTGGAGAAAAGGAAATAATCAGACTTTTCAGGGACTACTGGATACTGGCTCTGAACTGACACTAATTCCAGGAGACCCAAAACGTCACTGTGGCCCACCAGTAAGAGTGGGGGCATATGGAGGTCAGGTTACTGATGGAGTCTTGGCTCATGTTCGTCTCACAGTGGGTCCAGTGGGTCCCTGAACCCATCCTGTAGTAATTTCCCCAGTTCCAGAATGCATAATTGGAATAGATATACTCAGCAATTGGCAGAACTCTCACGTTGGATCCCTGACAAGTGGAGTGAGAGCTATTATGGTGGGAAGAGCCAAATGGAAGCCACTAGAACTGCCACTGCCTAGGAAAATAGTGAACCAAAAGCAATACTGTATTCCTGGAGGGATTGCTGAAATTACTGCCACCATTAAGGACTTGAAGGACACAGGGGTGGTGATTCCCACCACATCCCCATTCAATTCGCCTATTTAGCCTGTGCGAAAAACGGATGCATCTTGGAGAATGACAGTAGATTGTCACAAACTTAACGAGGTGGTAACCCCCATTGCAGCTGCTGTTCCAGATGCAGTTTCACTGCTTGAGCAAATTAATAAATCTCCTGGTACTTGGTATGCAGCTATTGATCTGGCTAATGCTTTCTTCTCCATACCTGTTTCCAAGGACTACCAGAAGCAGTTTGCATTCACCTGGCAAGGCCAACAATACACTTTCACTTGCCTGCCTCAGAGCTACATTAACTCTCCAGCCCTATGTCATAATCTAGTCCGCAGGGAACTTGATTGCTTCTCTCTTCCATAAGATGTGACACTGGTCCATTATATAGATGACATTATGCTGATTGGACCTAGTAAGGAAGAAATATCAGTTACTCTGGACTTATTAGTTAAACATTTGCATGCTAGAGGGTGGGAAATCAATCCCACAAAAATTCAGGCACCTTCCAACTCAATAAAATTCCTAGGTGTCCAGTGATGTGGGGCATGTTGTGATATCCTTTCTAAAGTGAAGGATAAGTTATTGCACCTGGCTGCTCTGACAGCTAAAAAAGAGGCACAGCGTCTAGTGGGTCTCTTTGGATTTGGGAGGCAACATATTCCTCATTTGGGTGTGCTACTTCGGCCTATTTATCATGTGACTAGAAAGGCTGCTACTTTCGAGTGGGGCCCAAAACAGGAGAACACTCTGCAACAGGTTCAGGCTGCTGTGCAGGCTGCCCTGCCCCTTGGGCCATACGATCCAGCTGATCCAATGGTGCTCGAGGTGTCAGTGGCAGATAGAGATGCTGTTTGGAGTCTTTGGCAGGCCCCTATTGGCGAATCACAGCGCAGACCTTTAGGATTTTGGAGCAAAGCTCTGCCATCCTCTGCAGATAACTACTCTCCTTTTGAAAAACAACTTTTAGCTTGTTACTGGGCCTTAGTAGAGACTGAACGCTTAACCATGGGACACCAGGTCACCATGCATCCTGAGCTGCCTATCATGAACTGAGTACTGTCTGACCCACAGAGTCATAAAGTTGGATGAGCACAGCAGCACTCCATCATTAAATGGAAGTGGTATATACGAGATTGGGCCCATGCAGGACCTGAAGGCACAAGTAAATTGCATGAGGAAGTGGCCCAAATGCCCATGGTCTCCACTCCTGTAACATTACCTCCTGTCTCCCAGTTTGCACCTATGGTCTCATGGGGGATTCCTTATGACCAGCTGACCGAGGCAGAGAAAACTCGTGCTTGGTTTACAGATGGTTCTGCACAATATGCTGGCACCACTCAAAAGTGGACAGCAGCAGCACTACAGCACCTTTCTGGGACCTCCCTCAAGGACACTGGTGAAAGCAAATCCTCCCAGTGGGCAGAACTTTGAGCGGTGCATATGGTTGTTCACTTTGCTTGGAAGGCCAGATATGTGGCTGTATACCGATTCATGGGCTGTGGCCAATGGCTTGGCCAGTTGGTCAGGGACTTGGAAGGAACATGACTGGAAGATTGGAGACAAGGATTTATGGGGGAGAGGTATGTGGATAGACCTCTCTGAATGGGCCAAAGAAGTGAAGATATTTGTGTCTCATGTGAATGCTCATCAAAGAGTAACCCCAGCAGAGGATGAGTTTAACAATCAAGTGGATAGGATGACCCGTTCTGTGGGAACCAATCATCCTCTTTCTCTGGCTACCTCTGTCATTGCTCAGTGGGCCCATCAACAAAGTGGTCATGGTGGCAGGGACAGTGGTTATGCATGGGCCCACCAACATGGACTCCCACTCACCAAGGCTGACTTGGCTACAGCCACTGCTGAGTGCCCAATCTGCCAGCAGCAGAGACCAACACTGAGTCCTCAATATGTCACTGTTCCTCGAGGTGATCAGCTGGCAACCTGGTGGCAAGATAATTACATTGGACCACTTCCATCATGGAAAGGAAAGCAATTTTTCCTTACTGGGATAGATACTTACTCTGGATATGGATTTGCCTACCTGGCACGACATGCTTCTTCCAAAACTACCATCCGTGGACTTACAGAATGCCTCATCCACCGTCATGGAATCCCACACAGCATTGCCTCTGATCAAGGGATTCACTTCACAGCAAATGAAGTGTGGCAGTGGGCCCATGCTCACGGAATTCACTGGTCTTACCATGTTCCCCATCATCCTGAAGCAGCTGGCTTGATAGAACGATGGAATGGTCTCCTGAAGACACAATTACGCTGCCAGCTAGGTGGCAGTACCTTGCAGGGTTGGGGAAGTGTTCTCCAGGAGGCTGTGTATGCTCTAAACCAGTGTCCAATATACGGTGCTGTTTCTGCTATTGCCAGGATTCATGGGTCCAGGAATCAAGGGGTGGAAATGGGAGTGGCACCACTCACTGTTACCCCTAGTGACCCACTTGCAAGATTTTTGCTTCCTGTCCCCATGACTTTATGTTCCACAGGACTAAATGTCTTAGTTCCGAAGGGAGGAGTGCTGCTGCCTGGAGACACATCAATGATTCCACTGAACTGGAAGCTAAAATTGCCACCATGCCATTTTGGGCTCCTTGTACCTCTGGATCAACAGACAAAGAAGAGAGTTACAATACTGGCCGGTGTGATTGATCCTGACTATGAAGATGAAATTGGATTGACATTACATAACGAAAGTAAAGAAGAGTATGTTTGGAATGCAGGAGATCCCTTAGGACGCCTCCTAGTACTACCACGTCCTGTGATTAAGGTCAGTGGAAAACTACAGCAACCCAACTCCAAAATGAGTGATAATAAGGTTTGGGTCACCTCACCAGGCAAGGAACCACGACCAGCTGAGGTGCTTGCTGAGGGCAAAGGGAATACAGAATGGGTTGTAGAAGAAGGTAGTTCTAAATATCAGTTACGCACGTGAACAGTTGCAGAAACGAGGACTGTAATTGCTAGGAGTATTCCTGCTTTGTATGTGTGTACTGGATATTTTGTTTACTTATGAAACATAAGATGTAAATGGGTTAATGCATTTTCAGTTGTACATGCGTTAGTTATATCATGTTGACGTAAGTATGACTTTGTAACTGTACCCCTTCAGAGACTGTGCATGGTAAGGTGAGATGTGTGCAGATGCCAAGTTGACAAGGGGTGGACTGTGGTGGTCAGGATTATGTCAACTTGGCTACTACCTATTTGGCTGCTGTATTAAGTGGCAGGGCGGGGTTTGTGGTGGCTCCCTGCCCCTCCGCTCTCATATCGCAACCTTGGACTACGGCTGCTGATCGCTCACGTGGCCAGGAGCTCCTACCCTCTTTTTCCAGTGTCTGGTTCCGGGACTTGAGCTAGCAGCTGTTGGGCGCATCAGTCCTTACAGTCGGCACTTGAGAGTCCTGCTCCCTGACCTGCCGATCCTGCGTTCACCAGCCACTGTCGCTTCGTCTTGCCACCAGCTTGGGATCCACCGACCTCCAGCCTCTGTCGCTTCGTCTCACCACCAGCTTGGGATCCACTGATCTACACAACCGGTGATCTACAACTCTGGTCTCTGACTTGCTGACCTTGGGTTCCTCAGCTTCCGTGGCCACGTGAGGCTTGTGCCAGAGCTTGGGACATTCAGCTTCTGTGATTACATGAGCTGTTTCCTATATTTGTACCTATCTATCTGTCTATATATATATTATAAATCTTTCCCTGTACCTACACGTGTTACTGGTTTTGCTTCCCTAGAAAACCCAGCCTAAGACACCCACTGTGAAATGATTGAACATAACATGGTTTGAAACAGGCACACCTTAGTCCTCAAAGTAATACCTTTTCATTTTAACATTTTAAAGGGATCTTTGGTAGCATATTTGCTGGGTGCAATATGTTGTTTGATTTTTGATTGCTGCTTCCATGGTATTTGACTATAAATCAAAGTAAAATGAAATTCTTGAAAATTTCAGTATTTTCCCCATTTATTGTGATGCTGTAAATTGGTATAGTTGTGATGATTTCTGTTTCCATTATGTTGAAGTTTAATCCATATCAAAGGCTTTGATCTTCACTAGTAAGTGCTTCAAATCCTCTTCACTTTCAGCAAACAGGGTTGTGTCATCTGCATATCACAGGTTATTAATGAGTCTTAATCCAGTCTTCATGGTGCTTTCTTCTTCATATAGTCCAGGTTCTAGGGCACAAAACAGTATCAGTGATAAAGACAAATGTCACTTGGCCCTGGAAAGTTGTGTGTTTCCTTGAATCACTTGTTTTGGGTAGTATAGGTCAAGGTATGTACATATATATATTTTAAAAATTCTACTTGAAATTATTGCTTAAAATGATAAAGAAATTTTCCGCGTATATATACACACATTAAAGTAATTATCACTTAAAAGTATAACTTCCACTTTCTGAAAAGAATTTGGAGGTATTTTGAATAATGAAAAAATGCAGGCATAAGCATGCATCCTTGATGAACAAGTAAACTATTCAAATGCACAATATCAGGTAATTTTTCTTAAACTGTGCCCATTGTGTCATTAATAACTGAAGAAATCTAATGGATTTTATTGGAATCTAATTCTTTATTGATCCTCTAGTTCAGTAATTCCCTCTCTTTCCACATTATGGAGTCCATTCTGTTGTGGAATACATCGTTTGAGTCCTTAAAATGTTCTTCATGTTGTAATCTATCATCTTGAACATGTTAATCAAAGCTATTTCTAAGTTTATTCTCAGTATGTCTGACAACTGAGTCATCATTATTATTTTATTTGCATTCTAACTCTTCCAGTTATTTTCAGCAGGACCATTAGCCTGCTGTGAGCAGTTTCAACAGATCAAGAAGCAGAGATCATCTCCTCCAGTATTCTCCATGGCTCAGAGCATTGGCAAACCTGCAGGTGTTAGTTGAGACTATAATATTCTTTCACCACTAAAATTCAGACTCTTTGAAAAACAGTGTCTTCAATTACTTTACAATACTGCTTCTATATTTAAATACTTCCAGTATCATAATTAATTACAGATCAACAAACAGTGTCTAGTCAATGCCTTTGTATGATAAAATTTTATATGAACCTTGCAAAAGGGCAACCCTCTATAATAGTCCTTATTGCTTCCCTTGAAATGAATCTCAGTGGGAAGACTTTCAAGTGTTGAATGAGTTAATTCCGTGTTTTTAGCTATTTGATATGTACCATATATTGTGTACCTGGCTTAAGTCATATGAGCTCATGTAAACCATGAGTGATTTACAGGATTTTTAACCCTCAAAGATTTCAGGTTAAGTGGTACAGTGTAATATGATGTTTACGTTGTATTCCAAGTGAAATACATGAGTTCACAACCATAAATAATAAGCAAAACGTATCATAGCTATGTCCTTGTTAAGGACATAGTATTATCTCTGTTGATCAGACCTACTTGATCTCATATTTCCTCATGACTGCATTCAGTAGGTCTGCAGCCATGCTCTTTGTGTCTCATACCTGCTGACACCTTCATCCTGAATCAGCCTTTGGGTGTTTTCTTTCTTTTCTTCTAAACGAGTGATAAATGAGAAATACCAACATACCATAGTTCTGTTTCTATGCTGACAAAGATTTGTGGATTACAAATAGAAAGCAATCATTTTTTTTTAGTTTTAAAAGCATACCTGTGTCCTTTGAAGTATTTTCATTTTTCTTTAAAACCATTTACTTGTCTTATGAAAGAATAGATGATTCTAAGGAAAATGCTGTGATTTAATCAAAGAATCAATGACAGTGAGAAGCAGGTGTTTCTAATACTCAGTAGTGGTGCTTACCTGAACTGACTACATCAAATGTTTCACAAGCATCAAGACAGAAGCACGTTAGGGCATGAGAAAAGTAGAAGACAGCAGCAGAAGTTTGTTTATTTTCCCTGTTTCAAAATGTAGCCTTCTTTACCAACAGAAACAAATACAAACAAAAACTCTCTTCCTGCTGATTATGTCTCTAAGGTCTAGGCGCTTAATACCTCTACTCCCTGAGCAGGGGCCAGTCTTGCCCCATGTAGAAGAGTGCGCTGGTATTAACCTCGGAGGAGTTTCTTTCCCTCTGACTGAAACATGGAACTATGAATCCTAGAGTGTTTCTAAGGGCTGGAAACTTGCTTCTTGGGATAAAGCTGTGAACATTGGTCAGACATAACTTGTATTGTTCTATGAATGGCTGAGTAATGGTGACCATCTGTGGAAAACCAGCCTCAACAGGTCTGTGTGTGTGATTTAACTGTGTCACTGACCCAGTGACTAGACACTTGAAAATAGGCCTTTATGACACTAAAAGCCTGAGTAAATAGCAGATGAATTTCTGTAATGCCCACTGTCTAATTTTACACTTTGCTACCCCCCTACTTGAGAGGCTTGAGCACCTAGAGGTGTGGACCTGGTCTGTTCAAAAGAGCTGCTGTCAGACACAAAATTGTGCAATCAAACTTCAGCCAAGTACATCCTTAGAAATGTTTCCAATACCTGAGCTGATTTAGTCTAGCTGCATCTTCACGTAGGCGCATGTGGGGCCTGTGAACCCACAGGCCTCATCTCTGACTCTAAATGCTGCTTTACTCTAGCATGTTCCCCGTGCTTTGACAGAGGCTCAGTAGGAGCTCTGAAGCTGAGCTAGTAGAAGGGGAGTGACCGCAAGCCAAGGAGGCATTGATCAGCATGAGGGCAGCCTTATAGGTGCTGAATTTCAGTGTTTGCCCAAGAACACAAAGCTCTGGTTGTCTTTCAGCAGGTTCTTGCTTATCTCTTTACCCTCACTCATACAGGTCGAGAATATAGCATCTAAGGAGGAATAACTCAATTCTTCACTTCTGTCTGTCCAAGTTCAGGAAATAAACAAAAGCTTTGTTATTTACTATGTTCTGAACAGTGATCCTTCATCTGCACAAACTTGAACAATCAGCCTTGATCCTGATCAGCAAATACTTCTGGGAGTGTCTTCCATCCTGTGTGTATTTGCCTGTCTATCTGCAGACAGGCTGTGCCTCCAGTTGCCAGGCAGCCAGGAAACTAGTAAGAGTCAGACATGTGCATCAACTGACCTCAACTATTCTATGGATGTTATTCTCTGGTATTCATCTGATTGAGCTAGATGCACAAGACATACAATGTTGGCAAAGTAAAAGTGACTATGATTATTCATAGACAGTAAACACTGAACAGTAGCCCTATATTCTCAAGAAGAGAACTACTTATCATTCCTCAAATTACACACATCCATTCTTGTGTCACTGGGCAGGCACACTACAGTTCAGGGCAGGTGTTGTGTTTATGTCCCTGCTGCTTTGTGTACTACAGTGGTATCCTGAAATTCTGTTCTGCTGCTGGACTTCACTGGCCTCTGCTGCCAGCTCCTACCATGCTTGCCAGGTCCCTGGGGCTTTCTTGCCACCACACACCCAAGCCTCACTGCCCGAAAAGGGAAACATGCAACACTTTCATGGGCACATTGTGGACTCTCTTTCCCTGCACAAGCATAACAACTCTTTTACCTTCACTGGAAATTCATTCGAGAGGCATCCAGCTCTATAGTGCTGTAGGAAATCTCAATTATAGGATTTCCCAAGGCAACCCCTGAGTGGGATACACTCAGCCCTTTCCCCTGCAATGGTGAATGTTATAACTCTTTTAGCTCTCCTGGTAAGTCTCCTGTCTGACGGTGCTCAGCTGTCACTCCATGGGCCAGAAAGCACAATGCCACTGTCTCTTACCATGTCTTGCTGTCTTTAGTGTTACAGCTCTTTCTTCTGGATCTTAGAAGTTCTCCATGCAGGGATCCCAGTTCCTTGATCCAAAAGATGTCCTCTGCTCCAGATTCTTCCTGATGGTAGTAAGGTTCCTTTAAACTTCTGAGACCTTAGTCTTCATATAAGCAGACTCCTCATAGATTTCAAAGCATGACCCTCCCACAAGGACCACACACAGATTAATCCACTTAGCCAAACATAAGTCATTCAATTTGTGTAGTAAACTAATCAACCCCTCAGTAAATGAGTCACTCAATTTACATAGTCCCAGCCAATCATTTTGTGGGAGTTACAAGACTATGGATAGAAAGTTCCTGTAGAATAATTCATAATGCCACACCTTCACAGAGTTCATCTCTCTGTGCTCTGAATCTCTTTGCATTTATAACTTTAGCAGGTTTCCACACTTTTAGCAATCTGTTATTTCCTGGGATTTATTTTTAATTGTTCTTGGCATGAGTGTTAACATGTAATGGGCTTCTCCATTCTACTCTAACTGAAACTGTGCACCTCCACTTAAGATAGAATATGTCATGAATTCATAATGACATTTCTAGTTCAAGTTCAGGATTAGAATGTTTTTAGATAACCTCAATACTCTGGGGGTCAGTTCTACCCTGGCCCCTAGGGTCTCCATGAGTCGGATCCGACTCGACGGCACTTGGCTGGCATCCATATTATTTATACATCTTTGTTTTCTCCCTTGTTGAAAATTATAGTTTGCAATAACATCAGTATAATTCCCAAATTTGTTTTATCCACAATCTCATAAGGCAAAATATCAATGCAAACACTACAACTATGATTACATAAAAATATTATTATTCTGTTTTATTTGCTCTTAGTTTTTATTCGAGTACAATTATCAGCCGACCATCTCCTATTCTGGATAAACTAAATCCCAATTTAAATAAAGAGAGACATGGTAAATGATTCTGTAAACCTGTCTGCTGCAAAAGGAATAGAATACATTCAATGAGAGGCAACTGGACTCTCCAATAAGAACTTTTGATTATGATTAGATCCCCTGTTCATAAAATTACTTTGAAAGTTATAGTGTATGCCATAAATACAAGTATATGCAATTCATATATATTCTAGGAACCCTGGTGGCACAATGGTCAACTACTCAGATACTAACAGAAAGGCCAAACGATTCATATTTTGAAACCACCAAGCCAATTTACATAAGAAAGACCTGGTAATCCACTTCCATAAAGGTTATATCCTAGGAAACTCTGAGGTGGTTCTACTATGTCACATGCAGTCTCTAAATTTGTTGCTATTTAGTCAACTCCCTGTAGGATAGAGCAGAACTGCCCTGTAGGGTTTCCAAGGAACAGATGAATGATTCAAACTGCTGATCTTTTGGTTATCAGGTTCAGTCCTTAACCTCTTTGACAAAGGACTCCACAGTGTCTCTATGAGATGAAAATTGACTCAACAATATCTAACAATTTATACAAATATATACACGTATGCATTAAAGACAAATGAGTATAACAGAATAACAACATTATTTAAAATATCACTTTAGGTTGGAAAGTTTTCTTAAAAATATTTCATACTGGAAGGTGGCAGACTAAGCACACGTCTCCTTATATCCCTCTATAAACCAAGAACTGAATTGATAATCAAATGGAGCCTTCTAGTCCCGTAGTGAGCACCCAGGACACAGCACAGGGCTGTTAATTTGGACGTCATATCACTGAACGAAAAACCTCCTCACTTTCACTGACTCCCACTCCTGGCTATCCCTGGCTCTCATGGACTGAAGGTAACCGTACCATTTTGACTTTTATTTTCTCTGTCTTGGCTGGTGGACAGAGCTGGCTCTTGCCTAGCAGCTAGACTCAGACACACTGCTGTTGGGATAGGTAGGAGAAATTACCATATTTTGAGAGCCAGGCTTAGGAGTCTGTTAATCTAGCCACTTTGGACCTGTCTCTTTATCACTGTGACAACGTGGTTTGTATGGAACAGCAGTGCCTGTGTGTGGGATGCCATATTGGATACAGAGATTTTAGAAATATCTAATTCTTAGCCTGGGAGCCAGCTCCTGCAAACAGGACAGCGCTTCTCTGACAGAAAAGCAGTAGTTTACACAGTGTTGCCTACAGTGGGAGCCTGGCAACAGAGGAAGAGGACTCACTACCTCTCGGCACCTTTAGCACCTCTATCTGCTGACCGTGTGGAAGGCACCATTTTAGATACGGTGGCTGTAGCTGGAACTATTTCTTAGCTTGCGAGCCAGAGCTTGCCCACAGAAGAGCGTTTTTCTACTAGAAAAGCAGTAGTTTACACAGTGTCGCCTAAGGCTGGGCCCTGTTAGCAGAGGCCAACAGGACAGTAGCATTGCTGTATTTTGAACTAGTTTGTATCATCTGGGATTGGATATAGAGGTGCTTACTTTGCCATTTGGGAAGAGGGACATCTACACCTGGAAACCTGACTGACTTGAGAAGTGGTCAGATATCTTTTGTTTTACATTTTAAGACAGCCTAGAGAAACATCTGCAGTCCATCCTCACAGTATCTCTCCCAGCCTTTACTTACTCACATGAAACCCAAAAAGCAACAGACAGTTGTGGTATACAAGAAATCACCCATGGCTTCAGAAGGCTCCCAGACAAAACAACCAAGGGGTTTCACAGATGAAGAAACTTTTCTGAAATCATCAGAAGGTGAATAAAGAAGGATTACATACAAAGCCCTTCTAGACCTTATACAAAATGCAGGAGAACAAAAGGAAAAATTAAGCAAGATGTTCGATCTGATGGAACATCAGTACTCTGAAACCCAACAGATCAAGAATAAAATCAAAGACATAGAAACTTCCATTCAAAGCCAAGAAAACAGAATGGAACAAATGGAAAAAAGAATTTCTGACTTGGAAGACAGAGCTACTGACACCAGAGCCTATGAGGAGAAATCAGAAAAAAGAAACAAGAAAATGAAGAAGCATTAAGAAGCATAGAAGCATGTGGGACACTATTAAGAGGAACAATCTTTGATTAATTGGATTCCCTGGACAGGATGAGACACCTGAGAACACAGAGAGTATTGTTGCTGAGCTGCTGACAGAAACTTCCCAGAAATCATGAAGGGAGAGAATATAGATATCCCAGATGCATATCGTATGCCACCCAATATAGATCTCAAAAGAAAGACTCCAAGACATATTATAATCAAGCTTAACAAAATGAAACATAAGCAGCAACTCTTAAAGGCAGTAAGACTCAAAGCAAAGCTAACATTCAGAGGGAAACCCTATAGGCTTTCATTAGATTTCTCAGCAGAAACGCTGGCACAGAGACAGTGGCATGACACATTCAAAGCCTTGAAGGAGAAAAACTTCCAACCAAGAATTATAGAACCTGCAAAACTATGTTTCAAATATGAAAATAAAATTAAGACATTCCCAGATAAACAGAAACTCAGAGACTTTGTAAAAACCAAACTGAAACTTCAAGAAATACTGAAAGAAATTCTTGGCTCTGGCTTAGAAGAACAAAACCACTAACTTTATATTTTAGAACGACACACTACTCAAAACTCTACTCAGTTAGGGAAGGCTCCAAAGTCAATCACAGCTTTAATACAGAAAGAAGCAATCCAGTGACATCATGATGACTATGTTGCTATCATATTAAAAACAGGGATATACTACAGTTGCTATAGTCCTTCCAGATGGAGAGGACGATGACAAAACTGGTAGCAATTAAAATAGGTTTTATATACAATTTATCAAGGGGGGATTATAGGAGCAGCCGTAAAGCACAACAAAGATGCAACATACCATATCAAGAAATGTCACAGAGGAGTCTCAACAACTACAAAATCAGCTCTGAAAAAGGTGAAAAATCCACTCACGAAAAAGAATGTCCCAGAACAGACTAATAAGAACAACAGAGAAAACATCAACACAAAAATAAACATATCACAATCGCAGCAATAAATACATACCTATCAATAGTTACATTGAATGTGATTGGACTGAATGCTTCAGTAAAGTGACATTGAGTGACATCTTGGATCAAAAGACATGACCCATCCATATGCTGTCTACAAGAAACTCACTTCAGATTTACAGATAGGAACAAACTGAAAATGAAAGGATGGAAGAATATATATCAAGCTAACAATGAACAAAGAAGAGAAGGGGCGGCAATTCTAATCTCAGACAAAATCAATTTTAACATAAAATCCACCATCGTGGACAAACATGGACACTATTTATTGCTGAAAGGTTCAGTACACAAGGAAGACTTAACTATATTAAATATTTATGCACCTAATGTCAGAGCACCTTAAATACGTCAAAGAAACACTGACTACACTCAAAAAAGAGCTAGATTACTTCACAGTAATAGTGGGAGACTTCAACATTCCACTCTCAGTACTGGACAGATCATCTAGTAAAAAGTTCAGTAAAGATACAGAAGACCTTGTTGCCGCAATTGACCAATTAAACCTCATCAATATATACAGAACTTTCTACCCATCAGCAGATAACGACACCATCTTCGCAATGCACACAGAACATTCTCCAGAATTGACCATGTGTTAGGACATAATGTAATTCTCAACAAAATCCATACCGTTGAATTACTGTAAAGGATCTTCTCAGATCATAAAGTCATAAAAGTTGAAATCAGTAGCAGAAAAAGCATAGATATAAAGTGGAACTCTTGGAAACTGAACAACATCTTCCTCAAAAAAACATGGGTTATAGAAGAAATAAAGGATGAAATAAAGAAATTCATGGATTCCAATGAGAATGAAAACACTTCCTACCAGAACCTATGGGATACAGCCAAAGCAGTGCTCAGAGGTCTGTTTATCTCCATAAATGCACACATCTGAAAGGAATAAAGAAACAAATCAAGGAACTAGCATTACAGCTTGAACAAGTAGAGAAAGAATAACAGAGAAACCCCTCAGGCACCAGAAGAAGTGAGATCATAAAGATTAGTCCAGAGCTAAGTGAATTAGAGAATAGAAAAAAAATTGAAAAATCTGTAAATACCAAAAGCTGGTTTTTTGAAAAGATCAACAAAATTGACAAACCACTGCCTAAACTTACTACAGAAAAACAGGAAAGGAATCAAATAACCCAAATTAGAAATGAGAGGGGAGTTGTCACAACAGATCCAGTAGAAATAAAAAATATCATAACAGAATACTATTAAAGACTGTACTGTAACAAATTTGAAAACCTAGAGGAAATGGAAAAAATCCTTGATTCATATCCCCTACCAAAATGATCACAAGGCAAAGCAGAACAAATTAATAAACCCATCACAAAGGAAGAGATTGAAAATATCATTAAAAAATTACCAACCAAAAAAAGCCCGGGCCCAGATTCCTTCACTGCAGAATTTTACCAAGCTTTTAGAGAACAGTTATCTTCAATACTACTGAGACGATTTCACAGTATAGAATGGGATGGAGTACTCCCAAACTCATTCTATGAAGCCAGCAAATCCTGATACCAAAGCCAGGGAAAGACCCAACAAAAAAAAGGAGAACTACAGACTGATATCACTCATGAATCTAGATGCAAAAATCTTCCTCAAAATTCTTGCCAATAGAATACAACAACATATCAAAAAAAATAATCCATCATGACCATGTTGGATTCATACCAGTGATGCAAGGCTGGTTCAACATCAGGAAAACAATTAATGTGATTAACCACATAAATAGCACAAAAGACAACAATCACTTGATTTTGTCCATTGATGCAGAAGAGGTATTTGATAAAGTCCAACACCCAATCATGCTAAAAACTCTCAGCAAAATAGGCATAGACTGAAAATTCCTCAAGGCAATAAGGGCCATTTATACAAAGCCAACTACCTACGTCACCCTGAATGAAGAGAGACTGAAAGACTTTCCCTTGAGAACAGTAACTGGACAAGGACTGCCACTCTCACCTCTCCTATTCCACATTGTACTAGAAGTTCTGGCCAGAGAAATTTGACAAGACCAAGAAATAAAGGGTATCCGCATCAGCAAAGAAGAAGTCAAAATCTCCCTGTTTGCTGATGATATGATCGTGTATGCAGAGAATCCCAAAGAATCTATAAGTAAACTACTCAGACTGAAGAGTTCAGCAAAGTCTCAGCATACAAGATAAACATAAAACAGTAGGATTCGTTTATACCAACAACAAGACTGTTAACAGAGGAATCATCAATAGTATTTACTATAGCCCCTGACAAGATAAAGTACCTAGGAATTATAACCAGAGAAATAACAGACCTTTACAAAGAGAACTACAAGCCCTTATTACAAGAAACTAAGAGAGACTTAGATAAATGGAAAAATGTACCCTACTCCTGAATAGGAAGACTTAACATCGTGAAAATGTCTATTTTACCCAAAGCAATCTACTTATATAATGCAATCCCAATACAAGTTCCAGCATCATTTTTTTAATGAGATGGAGAAACAAATCACCAATTTTGTTTGGAAAGGGAAGAAGCCTCAGACAAGTAAGGTACTAATAAAGAAGAAGAACGCACTGGGATGTCTCTTTTTACCCAACCTTAGAACATATTACACTGCCACAGTGGTTAAAACAGCCTGGTACTGGTAAAAGAACAGACAGATGGATCAATGGAACAGAACTGAGACCCCAGAGATGACACCATCTGTCTATGAACAGTTGATATTCGACACAGGCCCTAAGACATTAAACTAGGATTAAAACAGTATCTTCAACAAATTGTGGTGGCAAAATTGGATATTCATCTGCAATAAATTGAAACAAGATCCATATCTTATACCTTATACGAAAACCAATTAAAACTGGATAAAAGACCTAAATATCAAATCTAAAATGATAAAGGTCATCCAAGAAAAGGTAGGAACAACAATGGAAGTTTTAATACACAACATAGACAGGGCTCAAAATCTGTCAAACAAACCACAAACAACAGAAGAGAAAATAGACAAATGGGGACTATTAAGAATCAAACACTTTTGGTCATCGAAAGACTTTATTAATGGAATTAAATGGTCACCTACAGAATGGGAAAAAATATTGGGCAACTCTATGTCAGACTGACGCCCAATCTCCGTAATCTATAAGGTCTTACAAAATATCAATAAGAAAAGATAGATCATCCAAATAAATGATGGGAAAAGGAGATGGACAGACATTTCTCTAAAGAGGAGATCCAGGCAGTGAGAAAACACATGTGGACGTGTTCGTGATCTTTAGTTATTAAGAAATTCAAATCAAAACAAAAATGAAATACCATCTCACCCCATCAAGGTTGGCCATGACCCCCCAAACACAAAACAACAAATGCTGGAGAGGCTGTGGAGAAAGTGGAGCCCTCCTACACTGTTGGTGGGGTTGCAAAATGGTCCAGCCTCTTTGGAAAGCAATCAGGCACTTCCTTAAAAAAATGAACATAGATATACCATTTGGCACAGTAATTCCACTCCTTGGAATATATCCTACAGAATCAAGGCCATTCACACCATGGACAGTTGCACAACAATGTGTATTGCAGCACAGTCCATGATAGCAAAAAGATGGAATCAACTCAGATGCCCAACAACAGAGGAATGGATAGGTAAACTATGGTATATATACTCAATGGAGCACCGTGCAATGATAAAGAATAATGATGATTCTGGGAAACATCTCACAATCAGCTGAAACTGGAAGACATTATGTTGAGTGAATGTAGTCAGAGGTAAAAGGACAAATATCGTATGAGACACCTACGATAAGATCTCAAAAACAAACTTATGTATAGAAGAAAAGACTCTTTGACAGCTGCAAGGGAGGGGAGGGAAAAAGGGTGAGGGAGGGAGGGTTTATACTAGATAGTTCGTAGAAGTTTCATTGGGTGAAATAGGTGGTAGCATGCATTAGAAACAAGAACAGTATTATGCAGACTTCAACATAACTTGAGTACTCCTTCCATCTTAACCCAATATTGCAAGAACAGAATAGCTGGGATGGGGGGCAGGGGACCATGCTCTTAGGCAAAATCAACGCTAAATGCCAACGCTTAGGCAAAATGCCAACGCTAGTTGGCATAACTAGCGTTTTGCTAAGAGGGTTCTCTGCACCCCACATTGGTGAGTGGCACCTGGGGTCTTAAAAGCTGTCATCTGGGGGCACAGCAAATGGTCCCAACTAGCAGGAACAGATGATCACCGAGGACCAAAATGTCATGGGGTAAAGACAACCCAGAAGATAGAGAGACCCACATGAGTGGGTGCCTACACAGACTTGGGACCGGAAGAACCAAGTCGTGCCTGGCTACCACCAGTGATAGCCGCAGTGGATCTCACTGAGTCGAGTCTCACTGGCAACACAAGAATAAAAAGGGGCGCACCCTCAGATCTCCACTAAATGGCCGCAATTGATGGTCCAGTAGCTTCGAGGTTCCCCTGGGAGCATGTCCTCTGGCCCTGATCTGCCTTTGCCCATAAATCATAATGAAGGTCCTTTGGACTTTAATGAGGGACCATAATGAAGGTTCTTTGGACATGAATGGATTGGACTTGGTGACACAGAGTGACCAGATATTGGATCTACTTTATGGTTCTATGTATCTATAGGCTATCATCCTGCTGACCTCTGGCTGGAAAAAGGAGAGTGGGTGGAGAGGAGGGGAAAGGAGACTGTTGGGAGGATGAGACATGTATGGAGCAGAGAGGAATAGTGTGCTGTCACCGGACAGGGAGAGCAGTGGAAACTGCATAAAGGTGGGCATGTAAACTTATTTGAATGTACATTTTCACTCGGTCATAATAAAAAAAAATTCACAATGATCATAAAGTACAATGAATGTAATTCAAATTTTAAATGCTTGCAGCACCGCTTAATCCATATAAGTTGCAAATTATAAAAGAAAAATAGGAGAAAATATTTGCAATATGCATATGGAGATTTATAATGAGTACTGTATCTTATAACATTTCAATACAATTAGTAAATATTAAATAAAAGTAAGCAAACGTACAGACAAAAAATATGAGCTGGCAATTCTCAAGAATATATTTTAAATGGCCAGTATAAAAATAACAAATTTCTCAATTTCACTAAGAAACAAGAATAATGAAAATTAAACGTACAATGAGCTAACAGCACTCGGGAGAAAATGGAGGAAGAGCTGTCTCCTCAAAATAGAATGGACCTTAATGACACGGATGGACTCGAGTTTTTGGAACCTTCCATTTGCCAATGCAACACCACTCAAAATGAGAAACAGTGGCAAATATTTACTAATAACTGGAACATAGAAAGTACGAAGTCTTAGCCTAGGGGAAATTGGAAATAGACAAAACTGAGGAGGAATGGAGAAACATCAATAACAAAAGCAAATGAAAGAAACGAAGTAAAAGAACTGGACAGAAGATTTCAAAGGGCAGCAAGAGGAGACAAAGTGAAGTATTATAACGACATGTGCGAAGAGCTGGAGATAGAAACCTACAAGGGAAGATCACGTTCTACATTTCTCCAGCTGAAAGAAGTGAGGAAAAATTTTAAGTCTCCAGTTGCCATATTCTATGGAGAAAATATTCAGTGATACAGGAAGCATCAGAAGAATATGGAAGGAGTACATAGAGTCATTATACCAAAAATGTTGTTGTTAGGTGCCGTCAAATAACAACAGCATTTTCGGTAAAATAACTCTATGTACTCCTTCCATATTCGCAACTGGAGACTTGAAACTTTTCCTCACTTCTTTCAGCTGGAGAAATGCAGAGCATGTACCAAAAAGAACTGGTGAATATTCAACCATTGAAAGAGGGAGTATATGATCAGGAACCAATGGTACTGAAGGAAGAAATAAAATCTGCCCTGAAGGAACTGATGAAAAACAAAGCTCCAGGAATTTACAGAGTATCAATAGAGATGTTTTCAACCAATGAATGTAGCTCTCAAAGTGCTCACCTGTCTACACCAAGAAATTTGGAAGACAGCTATTTGGTCAACTGACTAGAAGAGATCCATATTCATAATTGTTCCAAAGAGCAGTTATCCAAAAGAATGGTGAAATTATCAAAAAATACCATTAATATCAAACAGAAGTAAAATTTTGCTGAAGATCATTCAAAAGTAGCTGCAGTAGTATCAGTGGATAACTGAAAGAAATTCAGGATGGATTCAGAAGAGAATGTGGAACTAGGGATGTCATTGCTGATGCCGAATGGATCCTGGTTGAAAGCAGAGAATACCGGAAAGGTGTTTACCTAGGTTTTATTGGCTATACAAAAGTATTCAACTATGTGGATTATAATAAATAATGAATAAAATTGTTAAGATTGGGAATTCCAGTACACTTAATTGTGCTCATAGGAACCTGTACTTAGACAAAAGGTAGTTGTTCCAACAGAACAAAGTATGATTTAATGTCAGGAAAGTTGTGTAGCAAGGTTGTATCCATTCACCATAACTATTCAATCTGTATCCTGAGGAAATAATGAAGCTGTCGTATGTAAAGAATAGGGCATCAGCATTGGAGGAAGACTATAACAACTTGTGTTACGCAGATAACCTAACCTTGCTCTGGATATCCTGTTCTTCACAATTTTATATATAATTTATGACATACACTGTCCAGTGCTTTATCAAAATTAGTAAAACACAGGTAAACATCTTTCTAGTATTCCCTGCTTTCAGCTAAGGTCCATCAGACATCCCCATTAATATCCCTTGTTCCATGTTCTCTTCTGTGTTCAGCTTGAATTTCTAGCGGTTTCCTTTCAATATACTGCTACAGTTGGTTTGAATGATCTTTAGCCAAATTTTACCTGTATATGATGATTTCTGCATTCTGTTGGATCACTGTTCTTTGGAACAGAGGTGAAAATGGAGCTCTTGCGGTTGGTTGACCAGGTGACTGTCTTCCAATTTTCTTAGTATAGACACTGAGTACCTTCAGTGAGTACCATTTATTGAGACATCTTAACTGTTACTCTATCAGTTCCTGGTGCCCTGATTTTCCCCAGTGTCTTCAGTGCAGCTCGGACTTCTTCCTTTAGCGCTATCATTGCTTGATAACATGCCACCTCCTGAAATGTGTGAACATGGGCCAGTTCTTTTTGCTACAGTGTTTCTGCATATTCCTTCCATATTCTTTTGCTGCTTCATGTGTTATTCAATAAATTCACTCCTAGAATCCTCCAGGGAAACTCTGGCAGTACAGTGGTTAAGTGGTAAGGCTGCTAACCTAAAGGACTGCAGTTCAAATCCACCAGGCACTCCTTGGAAATGCTATGGGCAGTTCTACTGTGTCTTATAAAGTTACCATGATCCGGCATCGATGCAACAGCATTGGTGTTTTAGAATCCTTCAGTATTGCAGCTGGAAACTTAAGTTTTTCTTCAGATCTTTCAGCTAGAGAAATTCCAAAAATGTTCTTCCCTTTTCGTTTCCTAACTCCAGACCTTTGCACATTTCATTGTAATTCTTAAATTCTTCTTTTCGAGCTACGTTTTGAAATCTCTGTTCAGTTCTTTTCCTTTATCATTTCTTTCATTTCCTATAGCTTCTTGATGTTTAAGAACAAGTTTGAGAGTCTCTTCTGACATCTATTTTGGTCTTTTGTTTCTTTCCTGTCTCTATAATGACCTTTTGCTTTTTTCATATGTAATATCTTGAAGGTCATTACACAACTTGTCTGGTGTTAAGTCATTTGTGTTCAATGTGTCAAACCTATTTTTGAGATACCCTTTAAATTCAGGTTAAATATCCTTAAGGTCATATTTCAGCTTTTATTGACTTACTGTAATTTTCATCATTTTCAACTTGAATTTTCATATGAGTAACTGATGGCCTGTTCCACAGTAAACTCTTGACTTTATTATGACTGATGATACTCAATGTCTCTATTGTCTCTTTTCATAGATGTCATTGATTTGACTCCTGTGCTTTCTCTACTGAAGTCTAAATACGTGACTGCTGTTTATATTACTAGTATTGTTTAATATTCTTTCCAATGAACAAATAGCTGATTTTGCAAAATTCTTTTTTGCAGTCTCTATGTTGTTTCTATCACCAAGGTCACGTTTTCCAGGTATCAGTCTTTCTTCTTTGTTTCCAAGCTTTGCATTCCAATCACTAATAATTTTCAGTGCATCCTGACTGTACTTTTGATCAGTTTCAGGCTGCAGAAGCTGGTGAATGTTGTAATTCACCTTTGGCCTTAGCAGTTGGCGCATAAATTTCAATAATCATCAAATTAACTGGTATCCCTTCTAGACATTTGGATATTATCCTATCATTGACAGCATTGTACTTCATGACAGATCTTGAAACATTCTTCTTCTTGTTTTATCTTGTTTTGTTCTTTTATGATGAATGGAATACCAGTCCTCTCCAATTTGACATTCTGGGTATACTAGATTATATGATCATTCAACTCAAAATGGTCACTACTAGTTTATTTCAGCACAGTAATGTCTAGGTATCAATGTTTATGCATTCTGTTTCATTTTTTAGTGACTTCTGGTTTTCCTAGATTCATATTTCGTGTATTCCAGATTCTGGTTGTTGATGGATGTTTGCAACTGATTTTTCTCATTTTGAGTCATGCCACATCAGCAAGTCAAAGTCCTGAAACCTTAACTCTATTCATGTAATTGAGAATGGCTCTATTTGAAGAGGAATCTCTTGTTCAGTAGTTTGGTTAACTTCCAATCTGAAAGTCTCATCATCTGGCACCATGTCAGACAATACTTCATTGCTTTCCAAAAATTCACTGGACATCTTTTTTTTTTTTTTCAGAAGTAGACTGTCAAGTCCCTTTTCCTAGTATGTCTTAGACTATAATCTCCAGTGAAACCTGTCCACCAAGGGTGACCCTGGTGTTTGAAATACCAGTGTCACAGCTTCCAGCAACACACAAACTACTACAGTACAACATATTGTGGGTCCAGTGGTGGACTCAAGTTCTCATGACAGTTTATTTATCAAAAAATATAATATAAAGAATAAATAGGCAACTAGAACACATTTCTGATGTGCAATGTTCTTTTGTGAGGGGAAATGCTAGTGTAATTTTGGAAACTGGTAGCCCTCCAAGGATCATTTAATTCATAAATGCAGATGAGCTGCTTTTATTAGATTATCAATATATTTCTATAATAACTCCATGGTAATAAAACATCCATGATAATAAAACATCTGTATGTTTTATTTGTCTAATAAAATATCTATATGCTTTATTACCATGGAGTTATTTTTCTAAATAAATATAATAAAATTCTATGTTTTATAAAACATTGAGTTATGTCTTATTTATGATAAGAAGACATCCTTTGCAAGAGAATATTTAGATAATGATCTTATTACTTTTATTGAATACTTTATGGTGCGTCAGTTGTATTACTCATTTAAAACTCCACAAAAATTGTTTAGTTATTATTGTTTAATACTAAAGATAAAGACTTTAGAGCCCAGAGAATTTAATGTGACCACTTCAGGCTCATAGAGTCTCAAGTTTGAGTGAAGCTCAGCAAAGATTTGAATGCAGTTCTGTTTGATCCTAGAACCTAGCTTCAAGCTACCGGGCAGCAATTACTGCACTAATATAAAATAATAGATGATGATTTAAGGATAGTTTGGGGAATGTTAAAGTGAAATAATTAAAAATGTGGTCTTCATAATAATAAGAGGTAACTTCTTTAATTCTAGAAAAAAAATCATATGAGTGAGTGGCCAAAGCCAAAACAGTCTAATTATCAGTAGGCTAATACTAGAGGTTTAACTGCTGCCAAGATCTGCTGGGAGCCAGTCCCAACACTTTTTGTGGTCCTGCACAGAGGGAGGGAGAGGCGTCGGTGGGAAATGAATAAAGAGAGACAGGAAAGACTTTTCTGGTTTAAGGCAGCCCGACCCAGAGAGCAAGAGAGAGAGGCTGTCTGTCTTTATTTTTTATAGGTGGGGTGACGTGATGTTCACCCTATTTTCTTCATCATATAAACTATTGGTTAAGAAGAAACTGACCCATCATTAGTGGCTAACAAAAAACTGACCCCTCGTGGTCTCTTTATGTCAATCACTAGAGTTTTCTGAATAGTGGCTCGAGACTAGTGTCTCTTTTTACGTTAGCTATTAAGATCTTCTAAACAATGGTTAGAGACAGTGGTCTTCTCTTGTTGACTATTAGGGTCTTCTCTGTTAGTAAAAAGCAAACACTTTGTTATTCCTTTTTATGTTAACCATTAGGACCCTCTAAAGAATGGTCTGAGACAGGCGTATTTGTGATTTATAATTAACAGCTGGAGCAAAACTAATCTTAGACTTCTATTAACTTTACTTAAGCAGGAAGAGAAGACAAACCCATCTTAAATGTTATACAGTCTCTATTTGTTCCTTCTCTGCTCTTCCTTATCTCTTCCTGTAAGGACAATGGGTGTCCACCGTCCCTTATTCTAAGTTTCTCTTAAACTACTCTAAGAAAGGCATTTCCTTAGTATTTGTCTGTTTGCCGATACCATATGTAATAAACTTGGGAATCTAGTTATTTTCCTGAAGTAAGATGTTTGCTATCTAAGAGCTGAGAGAGAGGGAGGGGAGTTGTCTCTGGAAGGCCCTTCAGGGCTTCTTGCAAGCTTGTGTATCTCATGTGAAGGGAGGGGTGAGCAGCTGGGAGAAGTCAGCAGAGGTTGGGCCGGCCTCGCTGCTCTCGAGCTGGCTGTGTTAGAAATCATTCCTCTGAGCTCTTTTCCCCAGAAATTCCTGTTCAGATTTTCCCGATATTATTTCATAAACCAAGGGGGTAGTAAAGGGCCCCTCTCAGAAGGCATCTCCCCTGATCCTTGTGCCAGGAGAGGAGGGGGTATCTTTTTGAAGAAAATTTAACTAGGAAGCCAAATAATATCAAGGGCAGTAGGCTAGAAAACATGTCACAGGTGAGATGCTTCAGCCCGTCATTTACAGGAGTTCGTGACTTTGTCTACAAGGCTGACCGCGGACCTCCGCAAAGGTCAATTATGTTTGTTAGCCTACTGAGAGAGATCAACAGAAATAGAACTGTTGAGTGTGCACTTTTGGATAAGATTTGAAATCCATTTTTTGTCTGTTCTACACACGTTTAAGAATCTATAAGCCTCCTTTGTAAAACAAGGAGTTTGTCCTGATGCCCTTGATCAAATGTCTGGAAATCAGCTGGAAGCTCAAACTTCTGGATATTGAATGTCAGTTTTACCCTTCAAGGCTATGAAAATAAAATTTTTCTTTTTTTTTATTTCTGCACACATATTCTCAGGTGAATTTCATACTCTCTAAAACAGCCTGTTTGAAAATAAATGTGGCTGTGGTTAAGATGGAGAAACTGTTGTCACAGTTTTATGTTCTATTAGTTTGCCTATCAATTTCCTCTGTTCTTACTCTCAACAAATATATGTATTTGAATGGTGAAAAAAGCATGTTTTATGAACTGAAGGTAGAATAAGGTAAATATTTTAGCATTGCATGTGAACGTGTGTGTGCATGCCCATTTGTAGTTTGCATCTGTGAAAGAAACGATGTAGGATATTGAGTGTCTATTCATCAGTGAAGTCAATGGTCTGTGTTCTGACACTCCCTTCCTTTGTTCCAATTTAAATACACACCTAGGATTCAGTCTCTGTGAATTACCCTCCTTGAAGTGACTTACTTTGGCAAGTGTTTCTGTCTAGATATTTATAACATATGTCATAGAGGTGCAGGCTTGAAAGAGTTAATGCTGCTACTCTAAGCACTTTGGTCAACATAGCTTGCAGGAGAGAAAAAGGATCTGAATATTTGAAGCCACAGGACAGTTAGACCTATGGATACAGACAACCAAAATTTTAATGCATTTCTCTTCTTAAAATTGCCTAGATGTCTTAACTGTTAGTATTGACTAACTCTATATGCATTTTAAGAGCCTAAGGGTTTTTGTATAAATTTATTTTGCCATTTAACATTTAAACTCTAACAATTTTCAAGATATTATGTGCAAGGAATTTTATTTTTATTTCACAATGTATCAAATAAAATTATTAATCATTTAAAAACTTAAATAATTCTATTAATTAAATTATCATGGTTTAACACTTCAGAACTATATATTGTATATAAAATGTCTACATTGTTTTTATATCTTTGCATATTTCTTTTCAATGAATTAAATTCTACTGCATTTTGACCAAATAATCAAATTCATGAACATTTATTTTCATAATAGTATTTCTCTAAAAGTGTCTATTTAACCAAAGCTAATCAACTCCAAATACTAAAATCTTCTTACAAGTTAACCAAGTAAAGCTTCTCAACAGCTATTTTTTACAAGTTACTGTGGGAGGCATTTAAAATATATGTTGATACTGCAGGTAGCCTTATAAACAAGGTGGGAAAATATAAGATATCCTGGCAAAAAGTCAACTATACCTTCAACAAGTAGATAACAGGTGATAAATTAATTGCATGAAAAGTTAAAAGATCTTCCTTCAAAGCACCTTCTATTTCTACAGTGCATTTCTAGTTCTGTTAATTTTTTACCATCTCATTTGCTGTTTTTTCTCCTTCCATTTTTCCTCCTTAAATTTGTCTAACATTTGTATGCAGAATAATTTTCCATACAGACCAATTTTATTATAGATTGTTGGAGCCTAACTAACTACCTCATATAAGGGCTACATCTTACTCATCTTTTCACTCACTATAATACTTACCACAGAAATCATTGCATGGTATAAATAATCTTCGTATTTACAGAATTTGAGAGCTGAGTTCCATTCCCTTCCTTAAGACCTTTCTCATTGTTTTCACAACTTGCTCAAAGTTTCTAAGATTGAAGTTCAAAGCTCATGATTATCTGAACCAAATTTATATATCAATTTTATATAACTCCTCCAATTTGCCATTCAACCATTCCATTTTTTTCATTGCCCCTTGAAGATGCTATTCCCATTTCACAGTCTCTGATGTCCTCTACACTATAATACACCTAATAAAATTTTACCTATCCTGGAAGCTGGCACAGTTAGTCCAGGGCAAAGTCATAGAAACTCCATGGATACATCCAGACTCCCTGAGGGACCAAATTGCTGGACTGAGGGCTGTGAGGGTGGTCCCTGGGAACATGTAGCTCAATTGACATAATACAGTTACTAAGACAATGTTCCATGTTCTACTTTGGTGACTAGCATCTGGGATCCTAAAAGTTTGTGCACGGCCGTCAAACATGCTCCACTGGTCTGATCCTATTGGAAGCAAGAGAGAATGAAAGACACCAAAGATACATGGGAAAGATTTGTCTAAGGGACTAATGGACTTCAACTGCCACAGCTTCCACCAGACCGAGTTCAGTGCAACTGGATGGTGCCTGGCTACCCACTGGCTACTCTGACAGGGATCACAATGAGGGTCCCAGACAGAGCTGGAGAAAAAAGGAGATCAAAATTCTAACTCACAAGAAAAGACCAGACTGCCTGGCCTGACAGAGATGGGAGAAATCCTGAGACAAAGGTCCTTGGAGAAACTTTCAGCTCAGTAACAAAGTCATTCCTGAAGTTCACCCTTCAGCCAAAGATTAGACAGGCTCTTGAAACAAAAGGAGGTTAAAGTGGCAAGCCAACCCAGGGGCAAGGATAAGAAGGCAGGAGAGGACACGAAAGCTGCTAACAGGCAAGGCAGGCAAACAATGTCACAAAACAGTACAAGTGTGTGTACTAATGGCTCAATGAAAACACTTTTCTTTTGCTACTCCTGTCCTCTAGTAGAAGAAAATAGTGATACTCGTAAAATATTATGGAATTAGTGAGAATCCTCAAATAATTCTGTGAATGCTGGAGAATACTGACCTGTATGCATAAATTTACAATACTATAGCTCCCTTTATTCATCAATTTATTTATTCTGATTATTATTAATTGTTTTTTTACTAAGTAGGCCTCTCAGGATACAAACAATAACTAAAATAGATATGACACGGCCCTTGTAGACTTAAGATTTTCATGAGAAATAGAGATATTAAACAAGTGACTATACTTAAAAATCAGTCACAATTTTTATATTTCCTTCACAATTCTTATCACAATTATACTAGACTACAAATTTAGCTTCTTGTTTTAATTCGCATTTATCTAATTCTAGTAATACTAATATTTCTTAAAAATAGTTGATGTTTTGGGTTTTTCTAAGTTGAAAATGTGGATTATTTCCTTTGCAGTTTTTTACCTCTAGGGATAGAAATCCTCTTCCTAGTTGTTTGATTAATATTAATGTATTCTAAGTTGATTGATTTCACTTGTATGCAACCCTTTAACATTAAAATAATTGTTGGCATGTGATTCAAAGTGAGATTTTAAATTGACTTTTCTCCTAATGACTAGTTCATTGTTGTTACAGGAATTTTTAAAATAAACTTTTAGTTTTAAAACAGTTTTAGATTTAGAGTAAAAATGTAAATACAGTAGAGAGTTTTTCATTTTGTCTACAATTGACATCTTCCATCAATACAGTACATTTCTTGCAATTAATGAATGAATATCGATACATTATTACCAACTGTAGCTCGTACTTTATTCAGGTTTCTTTAGTTTGCATCTTATGTCCGGGTGTTTGATTTTCTCTTCCAGGACCCAATCAATCAAACTCCATTACAGTTCTCGTTATTCCTCCCTAGACTCTTGTGACTGCATAGTTTCTCAGATTTTCTATCTCTTTGATGACTTTGACAATTTTAAGGTGGTCAGCCAAGGTACTTTGTAGGATGAACCTCTACAGAAGTTTGTTTGCTTTTTTTCCTGTGATTAATTAGACTAGTGCTATATGGTTTTGGTAGGAAGATCACAGAAGAAAATTTCCATTTTCATCAAGTTATTTTATAACCATCCTCTTAATATAGAATATCTAACAGCATACACTAAAATAAGACCTATATAGTCATTTAATGTTTATTGTTGGTTATTTATCATAATACACTGTACTGACAAATACATTTTATTTAGGTGAATATTGTTCAAAATATCCCAGGTATTTATTTCACTTGCTTTTCTCTGTGAATGTTTCTTATCTATAAAATCAAGCTTTCATTTGATTATTCTAAGATCATTTCCAGCTCAATGGTTCTATGAATTTGTATTTAAATTTGGCAATCACTTGGAAACCCTGGTAGCATATTAGTTCAGCAGCTAACCAAAAAGCTGGCAGTTCAAATCCATCAGATGCCCTTTGGAAACACTATGGGCAGTTCTGCTCTGTCCCATAGGATCACTATGAGTCAGAATTCACTTGATGGTAATGGGTTTGGTTTGGTTACATTTCAATTGCTTGTTTAAGCACCATTCATACGTAATTCAGTACTGTGTTATGTGTTTTAGGATCCAAAAGGGCATTTCCATTTGACACAGTGTCTCTTCCATATTACTTTGCTCAGATGTGTGTGATTTATTTTGCAGCAAGATATCACATTGTGTAATATTCTTTAATTCAGAATTTTTATAAACTCCATCTGTATTGTCTATTAAACACACTGAGTATATGATGAGACTACACGTGGGCCAATCACACTGTTAATGATTCATGCCCAAGAAACAAGTGAACTTCTAAAATATTAGAAATCATAAAGAAACCAGTCTCTAAATAAATTTTCTTCCTTACAGAGAAGAAATAACTCTCAGAATCTTTGAGGGGATTTAGTTTACTAATTTTTTTAAGAAATTTTTTTTAAATGGCTCACAAAATATGCTAGCCTCTACTCGACGGCACTTGGCTTGGCCTCCTTAAACAATGAGTACATGTATTCTTTTATGACATTGGTTAACAATTGACCTAGATGTTCCCCAAGACCCTAGCCCCATAGCCCTCAGCCCAGCAGTTCAGTCCCTCAGGGAATTTGACTGCAACTATGGAACATCCATGACCTTGCCTTGCACAAGTTGCCTTGGCTTTCCCAGTATTGTTTACTGTCTTACCCTTTACTGAAGTCACCATTTATCTATTTTCTCTTTAGGGTTTTTTCATTCCCACCCCTCTCGTCCTTGGTAACCATCAGAGATTCTATTAATCTGTAAATCTTTTCATGAGTTTTTGTAATAGTGGTCTCATACAATATTTGGTCTTTTGTGATTGACTTATTTCACTCAGCATAATACCCTCCATTTATAAGATGCTTCACAGATTCATCATTGTTCTTTATTTTTGCTTAATACTCCACTGTCTGTAGGTACCACAGTTTATCCATTTATCTATTGATTTGCATCAAGGTTATTTCTTTTTGCTGTTGTGAACAATGCTGAAATGATGTGAGTGTGTGTATGTCCATTCTTGTAACAACTCTTATTTCCCTAGAATGTACTCCTAGGAGCAGAATTGCTGGATCATATGATATTTCTATTTCTAGTTTTATTAGGAAGTGCCATATTGTTTTCCAAAATGATTGTATCATTTTGCATGCCCACCAGCAGCACATAAGAATTTGGGTGTCCGCATAGCCCCTCCAATGTATATTGTTTGCTTTCTTTATTTTTATTTATTTTTTTAAATTTGTGCCAGTAAAACTGGGGTTAGACGTTACCTCTTTACAGTTTTGATTAGCATTTCTATAATGGCTAGTAATTGTATTTCTTTATGTGTCTGTTGGGACCTTGGATGTCTTCTTTGGTGAAGTGTTTGTTCATTCTTTTTGTCCACTTTTTACTTGGATTATTTATCTTGTTGCTGAGGAGTTGGATTTTCTTGAAGATTTTAGAGATTAGACCTTTGTCTGACTTGAAACCGCCAAAATGCTTTCCCAGTGTGTAAGTTCTGTCTTTACTGTTTTGGTGAAATCTTTTGATGAGCATAATTTTAGAAGACCCCAATTATCTCACTTATATTCTGGAGCTTATATATTGTTAATTATGGTTTGTATCCTATTAATGCTGTGTATTAGGGATTCTGTCATTGATCTTACTTTTCTTTTATGAAATTTATAGTTTCTGGCTTCCAGGAATCAGTGTTGGGCAGTTTCCAGTAGGCCATTCCTGTGCTGCTCAGGGGTGTGGTGTTCAGTACATGCTGAAGGTGTGAAGGAAGAAAGGGGGATGTTGTAATATGTGGAGCTAAGACGGGTGTGGAAAAAGGAAGAGGGAGAGAAACAGGAGCTGAAAGCAAATAAACAGAGTGCTAAGGGAAATTGCTGTTGGAGCGATGAAAAACCATGAAATGGACAAAAACATAAAGGAAAAAAAAAGATGAAAAGAGAAAAGACATAGAAACTAGATAAAAATGTTGACAAGTAAAAGAAAGATGTCAGAGGTCCCACAGGTACTGCTGCAAAGGCCAGGAAAGTGTCTCCCAGGCTGTGCCGTCAGATATAGCTGTCACACAGTTCCAAGAATTTAGGGGACTGGAAAAGAAAACAAATATAGAGAGATGAGAACTGAGAAAGACAGGAACCAAATAAAATAAAACAAAGAAATGCCTTCAGGGATCCCAATGATGCATGTTCACAGACAAGCCTCCAAAACAAATCAGAAAAAGGAAAAAGCCCCACGGACGCCACAGTATGGAGTCGTAAGCTGGGGGAGTGATTCCTCAGCTGAGTGGTGCTTTGCAGCCTTTCAAGAAGACTCAAAGATGGCAGGTGGAGCCAGATGTTCAAGAGAAAGAAGGGCAAGGTAATAGGAGGTACGGAACAAACCAAAAGAAATAGAAAAATGCCATATTAGCTACAGCCAAATGTCACTCAGAGAGACAGTCAGTGTGAGCAGGGTGAATCCGAGTGATGGAGCTGAAGGTGTTTCCCCCTAGTCAAGAGAAAGCAGCCAAGATGAAGCAGAGAAAGCTGACAGAGGTTTATGGGTGAAGGGTGACATTAGAAAAGCGTGTATCACTGGCTACTAGGTAATCTGTATCCTGCTAGCAACTCCTGCACCTGCTTTCACGAACTCACAGTCTGCCAATCTCCCATGTGGGTGGGGGGAATTCAAGACACTTCTCAGCCAGTGCAGCCACTGCAACTAGCCAGGAGGGTGTCAGAGTTAAAGCAGCAGGGAGAAGGTGGAGGTGGGAATGTGTGTATTGCTGTTTACCAGCTGCTTTGCCTTTTGATGGGATTTCCGTGAAGCTGCTTTCCCATACTCCCTCTACACCAATCTCCAATAGGACTCCAAGATGTCAACTCTGTGCTGGGTTAGCTGATAGGAGACTTTCACCTGAATCTCTTCTCACTGAGATCTTTATATTTTTGCCTGATACTTTAGGTTCCAGGACTGACATTTGTCTGTTTTACTTAGATGTTCTTGTTTTTGCTGCGGAACAATGGTGTGGGGCTTGTCTATGGTGTCACATTGGCCAAAAGTATCTCCTTTATTTCTTCATGAGTTTTTCAGCTTTACAAAAAAGTGAGTGCTTGAAATTGAATTACTTTTAAATGAAGTTATTTTTAATAATAACCTAAAATCAATTAAGATTTTTATAGTTGACTTAGCTCCTTTCATTCATTTATGTGATCCTTTATTCATCTTAAGAACAGAGACTAAGTGCCTACTGTGTGATCTGAAAGCAGCCTGCAGATGCTTGAGGCACAGTAGCTCTAACAGATACCTCACATCCATCAAGGACCAGAGAAATGAGTAAGTAGCAGTTGCTCCTTAAATACTCTGGGGGTCAGTTCTATCCTGGCCCCTAGGGTCACCATGAGTCGGATCCCACTGAACGGCACTTGGCTGGCTAGCAGTTATGTTTTGGGTAAGAAGACTTGGCACAGGCCTCACTATGCTTGTGGAAAGAAGTATCTGGAGAACCACACAGAAGACAGAACACCTGAGTAGATCCTGCAGGCACATGTGTAAGCTCAGTTAGCAGGAAAATGATGTGGCAAGGGTCATCAGTAATTTCTGTAGACACTTCAGGAAAGAGGACATTAAACATATCTCGCACTTATCAAACAGCAGCTGCCCTCCATGGTTAGAATGTAGTTTTACAACCCTGCCAGCCAAATGCCATCGAGTTGGATCATGGAAACCCTATCTCACCATATTGAAGACAATTTATGATCATTTTCTTTCTAATTCTAAAAATTTATATTTTTTATTGAAAGCGAGAAAAAGGCAATTTAACATTTTTTGGCAAGAAAATTGCATGAGTTAGAAACGTAAGACTGGAGATGTTCTGCAAATCTGGGTAGGATGTGGCAATAGTAGCAATGGATCCTGTCATGAGGGTTATGAGACAATAATGTATACATTTTCCTCATTGGGAAAGATTGTGCAGATGAGAGCACACTTCTGCATCCAGAATCAGTGAAAAGCAGCACTCAGAAGAGGTAAGTAATTGCATCTAATCTAGTATGCAGATAAAAAAAAAAAAAATACTCTTTTGGGATAAATCACTCAACCATTTACCTGCATCTTCACCTGTCCACTCTGTGCTCTTTCTAAGCTGGCTTCAGAGACTAACAAATTTTGGGGGCTAGAAGTAGAACCCCTTACGCACCCTGAGCCAGTCTCTTGGCTTTGAAAAGGGAACAAATGAAAAAAACAATCTGCCTACTCCCCTAAGCTGGAAACTCCAGGCAGAAACAACACCTTTACCTAAGCACAGGACTAATGTGTCCACGAAATCTGAATGGCTTTCACCCCTGTATGTGGGCCTACTGGAACAGCATAGGTCCTCATTAGCTAAGTACAAAAGGGTATATATCTGACCCCTAATTTCACTATGGTAGATTTATGATATTTGACACCTCTCCACCTATTAAACAGGGTTCTCACCGACTCAGAGGAGAGGCCTGAGGACTGGTGGCTCTTACTATACCTCATTAACCTTCTGAGACAGGGGTCCAACAATAAATGATGCTTCCCTATCCTTACAGTAAATAGCATTGGGTCCCCATATTCCAGCTGTGAAACTCACCCACCTGCATGCTCTAGGTAAAGGTACATGCTTCCTTCTCAGACCCTCAGGGGCAGCTGTGCACCCCTTGCCTTGCTCAGTACCTGCCCTTAGCATAGCCAGGTGCCTGAGCTTGCATAAATTGTCCCTGCCCATCTAGGGCTGCTGACGAAACTCTGACTGCCCAAGTGATGACTAACTATGTGGATTCCTAAGCTGAATCCATTTAAGAAAACTAAATGAAATTCTGCACTCAAATACTTAGTAACAGCTCTAAATACCTAGTAAAAGGAAGTTAGAGTTTTAAAGTCACTAATAATCAAACTAGCTCACACGAGCAGCTGATTCTGGAATATCAAAACAAAACAAGAAGCTAGGACACAATAAGAAAACATAAAATTAATAAATAAAACGATTTATTAATAGCTTGCAGACAACAGTCAATATCAAACCACATAAAGAGGCAAAACTAAGATTTAATCAAGTTCAAAAAACAAAAAAATCTTCTGGATGAAGAGAACTTCCTGGGATTACCAGATATAGAATACAAAAGATTAATATACAGTACTCATCAAGAGGTCAAGAGGTTAGGACAAAAACAGAACAAGCCAAAAAAAGAGGAACTTGAGAAGATCAGAGAAGAATACACAATGACAGATTTAACAAGCTTCAAGAATCCATAGAGAAACAGCAAACAGAAATTCAGAATATTAACTACAAAATTTCAATACTGAACAACTCACTAGAAAGTCATAGAAGAAGAACTGGGGCAACAGGAGTCAGAATTCGTGAGACTGCAAATCAAGCACTTGACATCAACATATTTGACAGAAAATCACATAAAACAATTTTAAAGGAGAAGAAACTCGAAGAAATGTGTGGTACTTTATCAAGAAGAATAATCTACAAGGAACTGGAGTACCACAACAGGGACAGTGGAAAACAGAAAATATAGAGACAATTTTTGAACATTTGCTGGCAGTAAACTTCCCTGATATAGTGAATGAGAAGATACTTATCTAAGATGGTCACTGAACGCCATACAAGGTAGATCTCCACAAAAAGGCAACAAGGAAGATTATAATTAAACATGTTGAAACCAAAGATAGACTCTTATGAGAAACTAGGGATAAATGAAAGTCACCTAAAAGGAGAGCTAATAAGACTAAATTTGTGCTACTCAGCAGAAACCATGCAGGCACGAAGGCAATGCAACAATATATGCAAAGCTTTGAAGAAAAAAATTGGCAGCTATGAATTATGTGGCCTACAAAACTGTCTCTCGAATATGATGATGAAATTAGGACCCAAAGTCCACCACTGTCAAGTCAGTTCTGATTCATAGCAACACTGTAGGACAGAACTGCTCCATAAAGTTTCCAAGGAGTGCCTGGCAGATTAGAAATGCCAACCTTTTCGTTAGTAGATATAGTACTTAACCATCATGCCACCAGTTTTACGGAAACTAGGACATTGTTATATAAACTGTTTAGGGAATTCACAAAAACCAACCCAAAATTACAAGAAATGCTAAAGGGAATTCTTTGATTAAAGAATTGATAGCATTCTATAACAACCCCGGACTAGAATACAGGACAGAAAAAACTAAGTATCAACCTAGAAGGGGAATCACAATAATAAATCAAAGCTAAAACTCTGAAAATAGGGATACAGAAACATCAATGTGTGTAAGACGGCAACATTAAAACAAAACATAGGAGGAAAAAATGCATTCATAGATCTTTCAAATGCAGAGGAAATCAACACAATATCAAGAAATAAAAGAACAGTTTAAACTTGGAAAAAAAAGAGATAAATATTAGGGTAACCATGAAGGAAACTAAAATACTACAGAAATCCAACTGAAAAGATCAAAACAGAGTATTCAAATGATTCAAAACAGAATACTATGAAAAATTGTACTCCAACAAGTATGAAAACCTGCATAGCTTCCCAAGGGGAGTACTCTGAAGGTGACCGTAGTGATATTCAGCAATGAGGTATGGGGCACTTTCTCTAGCATGAGTTCACAAACTTAATTGACAGTCCTTGTATGTAATAAAAAATCATCATTTTAAGTATACAACTGTCAACTTGAATTACAGTCACCTTGTTGTACAACTATCCTGAATATCCATTTCCAAAAATTTTGCGTCACTCCAAACAGAAACTCAGTACCCCTTTAGCAATAACTCCCATTGCACTCTCCTCTTCATGAAAACCTAGAGGAAAAGGACAAATTTCTAGAAATGCACTGCCTACCTACACTAACAAAAACAGAGGTAGAATAACTAAATAAAACCATGATCAAAAAAAAAAAAGAGAGAGATTGAAGAAGTAATTTAAAAACTTACAACAGCAGCAAAACAATAAGCCCTGGCCCTAGCCATTTCACTGGGGAATTTTACCAAACTTTCAGAGAAGTGTTAACAGTACTACTAGTAAAGGTATTTCAGGGCATGGAGAAGGATCTAACACTCCTGAACTCATTCTTTGAAGCCAGAGTAACCGTGATACCAAATACATGTAAAATGTCACACACACGGGCTCGCACACACACGCACACTGCAAACCAATATCTCTCATGAACTTAGATACAAAAATGTCCCAACAAAAATCTAGCCAATAGAATTCAACAACATATTAAAAAAAATAATTCACCATGACAACGTGGGACTCAAGCCGGATATGCTGGGGTGGTTCTACTTTAAAAAAACAATCTACCCCATGTCAACGACAGGGAGAGCAGTGGAAGCTGCATGTAGGTCGGTGTGTAAATTTACATGGGAATGTACATTTTCACTCAATCATATCAAATAAAAAGAAAGTAAAAAAAAAAAATAAAAACTAATGAATCATATCACATATTAAAAGACAAGGATCAGTTGATGTTATTAACCAACACAGAAAAGGCATTTAACAAAGCTGAACCTCCATTTATGACAAAAACTCTCAGCAAAACAGAAATGGAAGGGAAATTTCTCAACACAGTAAAAGGTGTTTATGCAAAGCCAACAGCCAACATCATCCTAAATGGAGACAGTCTGAAAGCATTCCTCTTGACAATGAGAACCAGACAGTGATGTTCTTTGTTACCATTTTCATTTTAATACTGTGCTGTAGTTTCTAGCCAAAAAAATTAGGCTACTGAAAGAAACAAAGGGCATGCAAATTTGTAAGGTAGAAATAAAAGTCTCTCTATTTGCATACGATATTGTCTTAGTCACAGAAAACACTAAAAAGTCATCAAAAAACTACTGGAACTAATAGAAGAGATCAGCAAAGTATCAGGATACAAGATAAACAAAAATTTTGGATTCCTCTATACCAAAACAGAGAATGCAAGAGGAAATCACTGAATGAGTAACAATTATAATAGACCAAATAAGGTAAAATACTTAGGAATAAATTTAACCAAAGATGTAAGAGACCTACACCAGGAAAATTTGAAGACACTACAACAGGAAATCAACAGATACCTACATAAATGGAAGAACATGCCTAGCTCATAGATAGGAAGACTCAACACTGTGAAAATGTGTATTCTATCTAAAGTGATCTATAGGTATAATGCAAACCAGATTTAAATTCAAATGTCAGTTTTTAATGAGATGGAGAAGCAAATCACCACCTTCATTTGGAGAGGAAAGAGCCCACAGATAAGTAAAGCATTATTGAAGAAGAAGGAAGTGGGAGGCCTCACACTTCATGACTTTAGAACCTACTGTATTAATACAGTAGGTTGATGCTGTTACAGTGAAAGATACTTAGACCAATGGAACAGAATTGAGAATCCAGGTGTATAATCATCCACAAATGAACAGGTGATATTTGACAAAGGCCCAAAATATGTTAAAAGGAAAAAAGACAGTCTCTTTAACAAATGATTCTGGTGTAACTGGATATCCATTCACAAAAAAAATGAAACATGATCCATACCTCATATCATGCACAAAACTAACTTGAAATGGATCAAAGACCTATATATAAAATTTAACATTATAAAGATAATGAAAGAAAAAAATAGAGAAAATACTAGAAGCCTATCATACGACACAAACAGAATATAATACTTTACTAACAATGTATGAACACCAAGACAGAAACTGGACAACTGGGTGTTACTATAAATCAAACATTTATGCTCATCTAGAGACTTCACCAAAATAGTAAAAAGACAACCTGGTACCTGGGAAATAATTTTTGGCTATGACAAATCGAACCAGTGACTTATCTCCATAATTTACAAGATACAACTAAGTTTTAACAACAGAAAGACAAATAGTGCAATTGAAAAACGGATAAAGTGTACAAACAGGCACTTCACCAAAGAAGACATTCAGGTGACTAAAACATGCTTGAGGAAATGCTCACAGTCATTAACCATCACAGAAATGCAAGTCAAAACTACGACGAGACCCCAACTCAACCCATCATCTCTAGTATTAGTCAAAAATACCATAGCACATTAAATGCTGGAGAGGTTGTGGAGAGACTGAAGCACTTGGACACTGCTGATGGGAATGTAACATGCTACAACTACTTTAGAAATTGATTTCATACTTCCTTACAAAGCCAGAAATAGAAGTACCATAGGATCCAGCCATCCAACACCTTGTAATATATCCTAGAGAAATAAGAGCCCCTCCACGGTTATATGCACATCCTTGTTTATTGCAGCACTGTTCACAACAGCAAAAGGAAGAAGTCAACCCAATGACTGGACTAACAAATCGGTATAGTCACACAGTGGAATACCATTCAATAATAAAAAGCAATGATGAATCTGTGGAACATCCCATAATACAGAGGAATTTGGAAAGCATTGTGCTTACTGAAATTGGTCATCAAAGGACAAATGCTGTATGAAACCACTATTATAAGAACTTTAGAAAAGGTTTAAACACAGAAGAAAGTATTCTTTGACGGTTACAAGGATGGGGAAGGAGGGAAAAAGGGGCATTCACTAACTAGATAGTAACAAAAATTATTTTAGGTGAAGAGAAGGACAGCACATATTACAGGAGAAGTCTGCACAACTGTGCTAAACCAAAAGCTGAGATGTATCCTGAATACAACCAGACACCTTGAGGGGCAGATTTGCAGGGATGGAGGTCTGGAGAACCCATAGGACAACTAGGTCGATTAGCTTAACAAAGGTTATTAAGAAAATGTTTTGCATCTCACTTCAGTGAACGGTGTCTTAAAAGTTAGCAAGGGGCCATCTAACATGAACCAGCAGATCCCAACCCTCTTGCAGCAAAGGAGCATGAAGAACAACAAAGTCATAAGGAAAATAGGAGCCCAAGAGACAGAAAGGACAATATAAACCACGGACTACATCAGCCTGGGAACAAAAGATCTGATGATTCCCAGCTACCACCAATGACTGCCGTGACAGGTAACACAACAGAGAGTCCCTGATGGAACAGGAGAAAAGGTGATGTGCAGAACTCAGATTTTAGTAAAAAGACCAGACTAAATTGTCTGACAGACTGAAGGGACCCCTAGTCTTTCTGTTAGACCAGAGCTAAAACCAACTCTTCAGACAAAGATTAGGCTGAACTATAAGACTAAAAGTTATACTGGTGAAGAGCGTGCTTCTTGGATCAAGTGTATATGTGAGACTAAATTGGCACCTCCCCTCTGAAGGCGAGATAAGAAGGCAGAAAAAGACAGGAGCTGGTTGAACGAACACGAGAACTATAGAATTCAGAGGAGGCGTGTGCTGTCACGTTGTAGGGAGAGCAACCAGGGTCACATAACAATATGTGTATAAGTTTTTGTACGAGAAACTGACTGGAATTGTAAACAGTCACATGAAGCACAATAAATTAATGATATGCCTGCCATTCTGTCCCCACAACATGCAATAAATAAAAACGGTTGACTTCTGGTTCAAAGTGAAAACTTATTCCATAAATATTCTATCTGATATGGACATTTTTTAGAAGTGATTGAACCAAAAAATACTATCTCTACAAACCTTTAAATTAAGTTGCTTTATTTGCAGACTTCATATACGGTGAAAGAAATTCTCTTCTTCAAAACATAGACACTGCTTAGTTGCAAAGCAGTTTAGTTATGAGTATGCAGATTGTTGTTGTTTTACTAAAAATGAGAACAATAACAAAACTAACGAAACACTCTGCCCCTCAGCAATAATTAGACAACATTTTTCTAATCCTATCTCTAATCCTTTTCTTCATTATTCTTGCTGTGTTTTTATCACTACTTTGATGGAAGAAAATTGAATTCTATCCCTGGCTTTGCAAACATCAGAAGTGATTAGGAGCAATTTAGTAAGGTTTTCTGAACTTCAGTTTCCTCATCTGTAAATACTAACTTTCCAGTGTTTTTTGAGGCATTCAGTAAATATCAGTTATGTTTACATCTAAGCAGCCATTAAGATTAATTTGAAATTGAAGGTTTTGTATTATATTAAAATTAATCTTTTTATAACATACTTTTTTTACTCTTCTTTCCTCTTTCTGAACTATTTCATGTCTAAGCTACAAAGCACATTATTGTTAGATGAACTTTTACATAGACAATGTTCTTCAAAGGCAATACAAGATTAGATGAGGAAGAGAAGATAGAAGGAGATTGGCCTCTTTTACACCTTGGTGGCCCTTTTTGATGCAATTTAGAGAATATGTTTTACTGAGTAACTTCACTTTGTATTTACCACAAGTATTCATTTTTAACTATCTATTGCCACTGCCCTATTTCTTTTGCTATTTTAACAGTTTCTTTCACTTGGTGGTGGCAGGAAAAAAAAAATGAAGGAGGAAGAAGAAGCCTACAAATAGGTACCTAATATTTTAGGGATTTCAAAGTATTATTTCACTTAAAAATCAAATTCTACTAGAATATTCATATTACTGGCTACAAGTTATACAGTGAAACCATATTTAGAAAAAATACATAATTTGGCAATTTAAAATTACCCAAACAGTAAGGGGTAGAATCAGAATTTTAACATTTTTGTTGTTCCAAAGGAAACACTGTCTTCAGAATTACTTATATATTTTTGTAGTTAACTTGAAAGGAAGTTTTACTAGTCAATACTTTATTCAGATAATTATAAAATGTATAATTGGAATTAAAAAAAAAACAAAAAACTGTTGCCCTAGAGTTGATTCCAACTTGTAGTAATTCTATACACAGGGCAGAGGAGAACAAGGAAACCCTCCACAGGGTTTCCAAAGAGCAACTGGTAGATTGCAACTGCCTTCCTTTTGGTTAGCAGCCAAGCTCTTAACCACTGTGCTATCAGCGCTCCATAACTGGAATAGCCCAAAAACCCACTGCCACTGAGTCAATTCCTACTCATATCAACCCTATAGGACAGAGTAGAATTGTTCCATAGAGTTTCCAAAGAGCATGTGGTGGATTTGCACAGCTGACCTTTTCATTGGCAGACATAGCACTTAACTACCACCCTACTAGGGCTTCCCATAACTGGAATTAAAAAAACAAACAAAACAAAACAAAAACAAAAACAAAAACAAAAAAAAACAGTGCTTTCGAGTCAATTTCCAACTCATAGAGACCCATAGGTCAGAGTAGAACTGCCCCATAGAGTTTCCAAGGAGTGCCTGGTGGATTCGAACTGCCAGCATTTGGGTTAGCAGATACAGCAGTTAACTGCTATGCCATCACAGTTTCCCCTTAATTGGAATAGGCACCCACTTATGATTGTTTATTACATGATTGTTGTTGTTCAGTGCTGTTAAGTAGAGTCCAACTCATATTGACGCACTGTAAAACAGAACAAAACACAGCGTGCTCCCATGCCACCCTCACAATCATTGTTATGCTTTAGCCTGTTGTTGCAGTCATTGTGTCACTCCATCTTCTTGAAGGTCACCCTCCTTTTTGCTCACCCTCTACTTTACCAAACGTGATGTTTTCTCTAGGTCTTCTTGATAACGCATCCAAGTATGTGACACTTAGTCTCACCATCTTTGCTTCTAAGAAACATTTTGGTTGTACTTGCAAGACACATTTATTTGTTCTTTGGGAATCCGTGGTTTATTCAATACTGTTTGCCAACACCAACATTCAAAAGGTTCAGTTCTTCTTTGGTCTTCTTTATTCACTGTCCAGCTTTCATATGCATGTGACGTGATTGAAAACACCATGGTTTGGGTCAGACTCAACTTAGTCTTCAAGATAATATCTTTGCTTTTCAACACTTTAAAGAGGTCTCTTGCAGTGGATTTCCCTGATGCAATTCATCTTTTGATTTCTCAACTGCTGCTACCATGGGTATGATTGTGGATCCAAGTAAAACCAAATCCTTGACAAATACAACTTTTTTTTTTTGTTATTGTGCATTAAACAAAGGTTTACAAAGCAAACTAGTTTCTCATTGGAAAGTTAGTACACATACTGATTAGTAGACAATTCTAAGATGTGTCAATACTCTTCCTACTCAAACTTCATTTCCTTGCTACCAGTCTTCCTGTCCCCTTCTGCCTTCTAGTCCTCGCTCCTGGGCTTGTGTGCCCTTTTAGTCCAAAAGTGTGTCAGGGACCATTATCTCAGGGTGTTCCAGTATCTGCCATGCCAGTAAGTCTGGTCTTTTTTTGAATTAGAATTTTGTCCTACAGTTTTCTCCAGCTCTGTCTAGTGCCTTTTGCTGTGATCCCTGTCAGTGCAGTCGGTGGTTGTAGCTGGGTATCCAGGTGTACTAGATTCAGTCTGGTGAAGGCTGTGGTGGTAGTATTCCATTAGTCCTTTGAACTTACCTTTCCCCTGTGTCTTTAGTTTTCTTCATTTTCATTGATTCCCAAAGGGATGGAAGTAGTAGGGTATCTCGGATGGCTCCTCAGGCTTTCAGATGCTTCTGATACTACTCACCAAAGTGGAATGTAGAACATTTTCTTTATACACTGTGTTATGCCAATTGAGCTAGATGTTCCGTGAGACTATGATTCCCACAGCCTTTAGGTCAGCAACTCAGTCCCTCAGAAAATTCGGATGTGTCTACAGAGCTTCGATGACCTTGCCTTGTACTGACAAATCGAGTCTTTTCTCTGTTTATCATGATGCTGCTTATTGGTCTCGCTGTGATTTTTCTATTATGTTGAAGTGTAATACATACTGAAAGCTATGGTGTTTGGTCTTCAACAGTAAATGCTTCAGGTCCTCTTTACTTTTAGCAAGCAAGATTGTGCTGCCTGCATAACATAGGTTGTCAGTGAGTCTTCCTCCAATCCTGATAACCACTTGTTTATATAATCCAGCTTCTGGTGTTATTTAGTGATGTATTTGTTAGCACACAGTTACATCTGCTAACCAAAAGATCAGCAGTTTGAATAATCCATGAAGTGGTGCTTGGAATCTCTTTGCAGCAGTTTTACTCTGCTCTATAGAGTTGCTGTGAGTTGGAAAATGACTCGATGGCAATTGGTTTGGTTTGGTTGGCTTTCTGGAATTATTTCCTCACCATATAGATTGAAGAAGTATGCACAACCCTTACTTACAACTTTCCTGACCTCAAAACAGGCAAATCCCTTTGTTCTTTTCCAGCAACTACCTCTTGATCTGTATAGAGGCTCCTTGTCATGGATTGAATTGTGTTACCCCAAAAATATGTGTAGACGTGTGGTTGGGCCATGATTCCCAGTATTTTGTAATTGTCCTCCATTTGGTGATTTTCCCATGCTGTATGTTAAAGGATTAGGGTGGGACTTTAAATCCCTTCATAGGATCATCTCCCTGCTCCACTGTAGAGGGAGTTTCCCCGGAGTATGGCTTGTACCACCCTTTATCCTTTCATCCTACAAGAGATAAAAGGAAAGGAAAGCAAGCTGAGAATTGAGAACTTCACACCATCAAGAAAGCAGCACCTAGAGAAGAGCACGTCCTTCAGATCTGAGGTTCCTGCGCCAAGATGCTCCCTGGACAAAGACTGATGCAACACTGGACTTTCCTCCAGAGCCGACAAGGGGAAAAGCCTTGACATCCTGCATTTGGACTTATAGCCCACCAAACTGTGTAAGAATAAACTTTCCTTTGTTAAAGCCATCCACACTGTGGTATTTCTGTTAGAGCAGCCCTAGCTGACTAAAACATTCCTCATGAGAACAATTAAGTGTGATGGAATACTCATTCTTGCCAATGTTATCCTTAATTTGTTGTGATCCACAGTCAAATGTCTTAGGTGAATAAAATGCAGATAGATATCTTTCTGCTGTCTCTACTTTCAGACAGGATGCATTTGACATCAGCAATGGTATCCTTCATTCTATGTTCTCTTTTGAATTGAGCTTGAATTTCTGGCAGTTTACTGTTGTTTTACTGCTGCAGCTGATTTTCAATAATCTTTAGCAAAATTTTGTTGTGTGTTGTATGTGATATTATTTGATAATTTCTACACTTGGTAGGACCACCTTTCCTATGGATAGGCATAAATACAGATTTCTTCCAGTCAATTAGCCAGATAGCTCTCTTCAGTATGTCTTTATATAGACAGGTAAGCACTTTCAGTGCTGCATCCATTTTTTGAAACATCTCAAGTTGTATCCTATAAATTCCTGTAGTCTTATTTATTTATTTATTTGCCAATGCCTTCAGTGCAGCTTGGACTTTTTTCTTCGTACCATTGGTTCCTGATCACATGCTGCCTCCTGAAATAGTTAATGTCAACCAATTCTTTTTGCTATAGTGTATTCTGTCCATATTCTTTTGATGCTTTCTGCTTCATTGATGGAAATCCTGTTGGCACAGTAGTTAAGTGCGACATCCACTAACCAAAAGATTAGCAATTCTAATGCACCAGGCACTCCTTGGAAACTCTGTAGAGCAGTTCTACTCTGAACTATAGGGTAACTTAATATTTTCCCCGCAGAATCTGTTAATATGGCAATTTGAAGCTTGAAGTTTTTCTTCATTTATTTCAGCTTGAGAAATGCTGAACATGCTGTTCTCTTTTGATTTTTTATCTCAAGTTCTTCACACATATCATTATAATACATCGTCTTCTTAAACCATCCTTTGAAATCTTTTGTTCAGCTTTTTGACTCCATCATTTCTTCCTTTTGCTTTAACTAGTTGACATTCAAGAACAAGTTTCAGACTCTCTCGCTATATCCATTTTGGTCTTTTCTTTCTTTCCTATCTTTTTAATAATTTCTTACTTTCTTCATATATGAAGTCATTAATATTATTCTGTAACTCATTGGGTCTTCAGTCATTAGTGTTCAGCGAGTGAAGTCCCTTCTTAAGATGGTCTGTAATTAAGGTGTGATATATTCAAAATCATACTTAAGGCCTGTGGACCTTTTTTAATTTTCTTCAGTATCAAGTTGAAATTGAAAATGAGTAATTGATTCTATTCTGCTGTCAAACCCTGGTCTTGTTCTCATGAATGATATTGAACTTTTTCCAAGTACTCTTTCTACAGATGTAGTAAATTTGGTTCTGTGTATTTTATTTGGTGAGTTCCATGTGTATAGTTGCTATTTATGTTGATGGAAAAGTATATTTGAAATGAAGAAGTAATTTGTCTTGAAAAATTCTATCATACAATTTGGCATTGTTTGTATACTAAGGCTATATTTTCCAACTACCAATTCTTTTTTATTGTTTCCAACTATCATGCTCCAATCACTAGTAATTATCAATGCATCCTGATTGTATGTTCAATCCATTTCAGACTGCAGAAACTTGTAAAACAAAAAATCTTCAACTTCTTCATCTTTGATCTTAGTGGTTGGTATATAAATCAACCATATTAACTAAACATAATAACTGGTCTCTTCCTCATAGATGTGTAGACATCATTCTATCATCCTATCACCGACAATTTTGTACTTCAGGATAGATCTTGAAATGTAACAATGAATGTAACAACACAGCAACATTCTTCTTCAAGTTGTCATTCCTGGCATATGATTGGACCATATGATTGTCCAATTCAGAATGTCCAAAACCAGTCCAACTCAGCTCTCTAATGTCTAAGTTATCTCTATTTATGAATACCATTTCATTGTTTACAATGTCCAGTTTTGCTAGATTCATATTTTGTACATTCCATATTCTGATTATTAATGGATACTGGCAGCTCTTCTCATTTTGAGTCATGCCACATCAGTAAATGAAAGTTTGGACTGCTTGACCATATCCACCTATTATGGTTGATCCTACTGTGAGGGGACAGTGCTTCCCCAGTCATTTATATTTTGAATGCCTTCCCGTCTGAGGGACTTATATTTTGGCACTATATCATATATTATTCCAGTGTTATTCATAAGGTTTTCACTGGCTAAGTCTTATCATATGTAGATTACTGGATCTTTTTCCCTCATCTATCTTAGTCTGAAAGCTCAGCTAAAACTTGAGTTTTCCATAGGTGACTCTCTTGGTGTTTGAATACCAGTGGCATAGCTTTCAGCATTACAGCAACAGGCACTACCCCACAGTACAAATAGACAGGCATGTGGGGAGTTATATGATTGTTATATTCACATACTATTTATTAAAACATGTCAGGTGTCGTTTGATGTGATTTAAATGTTTTATTTCAAATTAAACTTTGAAGTAGCTAACATTTCAATCCTCATTTTAAGATAAAAGAAAAACTTAAAAGACAAGAAACTTGAGTCACTGAGAAAGAAGAGTACCTTTCTGGAGTTCACATAGTTAACTGAGTATGCACTGACTGCAGAGCTGTAAGATGTCCTCATGTTCAAAGTTTTTACTAACCAGAAAGGTTGCTGTTTTTCTCATGGTATGGGATATTTATACTGAAAATATGTGAAATATTCTGTATTATTTAAAATAATAATAATAAAACAAAAAATGTGTAAAAATAAAGAACAGTGTTATGGCAACCATGGGGATTTGATTATTGTACTGTTGTGATCAATGAATAAAGATGGAAACTTGCTGTTATGAACTCCTCGAAGTAAACGCATCTGTCTGATTGTCTCTAATGATGTCTCAGTTCTAAAGATTTAGGATTCTCTTTTTGGTCAATGAAACATATCTGTCTGTATAGCAATTAAAATTTCCCAACAAGTTGATCTGTTTCTCCAATTAAGAAATAAATTTTCATCATCCCAGAAATTATCCCCTTATAGTAAGTCAACCATCTTCTCTGTCAGCAAACAACCACAGAGCTGGTCTCTCCCTCCACATATTAGTGTAGTGCTTTCCAGTACTTCAGATGAGCGAAATACTGTATACACATTTTGTGCCTGGCTTATTTCACTTAATATAATGTCAGTGAAGTCTACCCATGTTGATGCACGCTTTAGCAATAGTTTCATCTTTTTAGGAATTGAATTCCTTTGTGTTCGTTCATTATACGTAGTTTGTCTTTTGTCATGCTGATGAACACTTATGCTATTTCCAATTTTGGATGATTTGAAATAAAACGCTATGAACAACTTTGTACAAGCCTTTTTGAAAACACATGTTCTCATTGTTGTTACTTAAATACAAGGCCTGGAATTTATATATCCTGTGAGAAGTACTGACTCAACAGCAGTGAATTTAGTGTTTTGGTTTATGAGAAGTGTAAGAAGCTCTAGTGGCACAGTGATAAAAGCACTTGGCTGCTAATGCACAGGTAAGCTGTTAGAGCCCACCAGCTGCTCAGTGAGAAGGAGATGCAGAAGTCTGCTTCTGTAAAGATTATAAACATGGAAATCCAGAGGACAGTTCTACTCTGTCCTGGAGGGTCACTATGAGCCAGATTCAAGTTAATGATAATATTTTCTATGATAAAATTACTATAGTTTTTTACAGTTATACAAAACTACCAAACTCCTCTTCAAAGTAGTTGTACCCCATTGTAACACAGGAATTCGAGTATCTTTTTTGTACGCTTTGTGAAAATTCATATGTATTTGTGTGTGTGGTTTCTCAATGCCTTTTGCATATTTTTACTCATTTTTTTTAATTTAAATCAATCCAGTTTATTTTTAGTGTACAAAATTTTACCAGAAACATGAATAGTCCCAGCAGAAAATTAAACACAGAAAAATAAAAACTACTACTATATGTAGAACTGATGGAATCAAAATTAATTTACACTTTTGAGAGCAGAAGGGAAATAAATCATATTTTAAGGGGAAGATTTATTCTACTAATGCTGTCAGGTATTTTAAAAGTAATATTATGATAAAGAAATACCTTTTATCATCTTTATAAGAGATGGAATAAATGACACAAATGAAATGAATATGAAGAATATTGTTTTCAGTTAACGTAGTGTCACCCACTGCAGTCAGAATTTATGTATAAAGCTGAACTGCATAACTGAAATATGGAGCAAAATTATGTTTTTCTCTTACAACTGAAACAGAAAGATTTTAGCACTATATCTTTAAAACTATTTTATTGTGCTTTAAGTGAAAATTTACAAATCAAGTCAGTTTGTCACACAAAAAGTTACGCACATTGTTCTATACCTCTAGTTACTTTCCCCACCCTGTGACAACGCACTCCTGGTTTCTGTCCTGTATCTCTGGTGTCCAGTAAACCAGCTTCTAGTCCCCTCTGCCTTCTCATCCCACCTCCAGAGAGGAGCTTCCCAGTTAGTCAAGTCTATCTACTTAGACTAGGAAGCACACTCTTCACCAGCATCATTCTGTGTCTTATAGTCCAGTTCATTCTTCATCTGAAGAGCTGGCTTAAGAAATACTTTCAGTTCTGGGCCAGCAGAGTTAGGGGGCCTTGTCTTCTGGGGCCATAGCTTCCAGTGTGTCAGATCATCAAGTCCAGTTTAATAGAATTCTAGTTGTACACCCAATTTTTATCTCTATGTTTTAGGACTCATTGTAATGTCCCTTGTCAGGACAGTCATTAGAGGTGGCCTGGCACTATCTGGTTCTTCTAGTTTCAAGCTGGTGCAGTCTCCAGATTATGTGGCCTTTTCAGTCTCTTGGGTTCTTATTTTCATTATGTCTTCTATGTTCTTTGCTCTCCTTTGCTCCATGTGGGCTGGGATCAATTGATACATCTTAGGGGATCACTTGCTACCTTTTAAGAAGACCCCAAATGCCAGTCACCAAAGTTGCATACAGAACATGTTTCAAATAAATTTTGGTATACCAGTTGACCTAGGTGACTCCTGAAACAATGATTCCCAAAACACTGCCCCTGATACTCTGTCCACTAAGGTATTTAGTTTTCTTTAGAAAACTTGTAAGCTTTTGGTTTAGTCCAGTTCTGTTGAATTATGTTCTACTATGTGTTGCCCCTCCCTTCACCTAAGATAATTCTTGTTCATTATCTAATTAGTAAATATCCCTCTCCATCCACCCCATCCTCCTAATGTTTTCTGTGTTTGAACATTTTCCTGAGTCCTTATGATAGTGGTCTCATAAAATGTTTTTCATTTTAAAATTGACTAATTTCACTCAGGATAATACCTTCCAGTTTCCTCCAAGCTATGAGATGTTTCCTAAATTGATCCTTGTTATCGTGGCATAATATTCCTTGGGTAAATATATCATAGTTTGTTTATCCATTAATCCATTGTTGGACACCTAGTTTGATTCCATCTTTTAAATGTTTGGACAATACAATGTTGAATATTGGTGTACATGTGTCTATTTGTGCGGCAGCTGTTATTACTCTAGGACATATTCCAAGAAAAAAAATGGCAGGATTATGTGGTACTTCTATTTTTAGATTTTTAAGAAAGTGTCCAATCGACTTCCAAAGTGCTTGTACCATTTTTCATTTCCACTAGAAGTGCGTAAGTTCTCCATTCTCTCTATAGCCTCTCTGACGTTTATTATTTTGTGTATTTTGTATTAATGCCACCTAACTCACTGTGGCTTTGATTTACTTTCTTCTAATAATTAATGATCATGAGCCTTTTCTATGTATATCTGCCTGAATGTTTTCTTTGGTGAAGTGCCTGTTTATATCCTTTGCCCATATTTTAGTTGGATTATTTGCCTTTTACATGTTGACATTTTGCAGTATCTTTTAATCATTACATGATAATTGGATTTGTCTTAGCTAAAAATTTTTCTCCAGTCTGTAGGCTGTCTTTTTATGCTTTTGTTGAAGTCTTTGGATGAGACTAAGTGTTTGACTTTTAGGAGATCCCACTTGTCCAGTTTCTCTTCTGGTGTTTGTATTTTGTTACAGATAATTTGTATTCTTCATTATTTATTTATTACAGTAAATGAATAAAATTTCTAACATCTATCAACTATCTCATTCATGATAAATCCTTACTCCTACCCTTGTAGCCAACAAAGTTATTTTCTTCTATAGATAATTCTCTTTTTAAGTCCGTTTAACAGGGGTCTCATACAATATTTATCCTTTTGACACTGAATAATTTTACTCAGCATAATGTTTTTCAATTGAAACCATGTTATAAGACATTTTCTAAAACCTACATTGTTTTTTATCATAGCATAGTGTTCCACTGTGTATGTGTATCACAGGTTGTTTATCCATTCATCTGTTGTTGGGCATCTGGGTTGACTCCATCTTTTAGCTCTTGTGGACTGTGCTGCAATAAACATTCATGTCTGTGTGTCTGTTAGTGTGACAGCCTTTGTTTCTGAAGGATAAATTCTAAGCAGTGGGATTACTGGATCAAATGGTGTATCTATTTCTAGCTTCAGCCTCTCCAGCATTTGTTGTTTTGTGTTTTTTGGATCATGGCCAACCTTGTGGGGGTGAGATGATATTTCATTGCAATACCGATTTGGATTTCTCTGATAGTTAATGATCGTGAGCATATTCTCATATGTCTTTTGGCTGCCTAAATGTCCTCTCTAGTGAAGTGTTTCCGCATATCCTTTGCCCATTGCTTGATTAGGCTATTCACCTTTTTCTTGTTGATATTTTGCAGAACCTTGTAGATTATGGAGATCAGACATTAGCCCAAGATATAGTTGCCAAATATATTTCCCCATTCTGTAGGTAGTATTAGGGTTCCCAGAATTGTTCCTGTTTTTTCTTCCATGATCTTTAACATTTTATATTTAGGTCTCTGATGCATTTTGAATCAGGTTTTCTACATGACATGAGATATGGGTCTTCTTTCATTTCTTGTATATGAATATTCATTTATGCCAACACAGTTTGTTAGAGTCTGGCTTTTCTCCCATTTATGGAACTTAAACCTTTATCAAATATTAGTTACTCATAGATGAACGATTTTACACCCAGATTCTCAGTTCTATTGCATCAGTCTATGTATTTGTTGTAAATTTACCATCACTAGGAAGTTTTGAATACCATAGCAGTGCTGTAGATTCCGAAATTAGGTAGTATTAGGCTTTCCACTTTGTTCTTCTTCAGTAATGCTTTAATTATCTGAAGATTCTTTCCTTTCCATATAAAGTTGGTGATTTGTTTCTCTATCTCATTAAAAAATGTCATAGGCATTTGACTTGGGATTACATTGTATCTGTGTATTTCTTTGGCTAAGAATAGACTTTTCACAGCATTGAGTCTTCCTATCCATAAACAAATTAGGTTTCTCCACTTACATAGGTGTCTTTTTGATTTCTTGCAGTAGTGTCTTATAGTTTTCTTTCTGCATGTCTTTTAATATTCTGGTTAGATTTATTCCTATTTTTTCTTCTTGGGGGCTATGATAAATGGTGTTGACTTGACGATGTTCTCTTTGTTAGTGTAAAGCAATCCAAATGAATTTTTGTGTGTATTTATCTTGTATCCTGATACTTTGACAGAGAAACTCTTCCATTGGTTCCCATAGGTGTTTTTTGTTGTTGTTTGTGTTTTTCGATTCTTTAGGGTTTTGTGCATATAAAATCACATCATCTGCAAATAGAGATATCTTTACTTCTTCTTCACCAGTTTGGACGGCTTTAATGTCTGCTTTTGGCTAATTGCTCTGGTTATGACTTCTAGCAAGATGCTGAATAAAGCTAGTGAAAAAGGGCATCCTTGTCTGGTTCCCATTCTTAAGGGGAATGCTTTCAGACTCTATCCATTTAGAATAATGTTAACTGTTGGCTTCCTGTAAATGCCCTTTATTATGTTAAGGAATTTCCCTTCTATTTCCATTCAGCTGTGAGTTCTTAATATCAACAGGTGTTGGACATCATCAAATGACTTTTCTGTATCAATTGACAAAGTGGTTCTTATCTTATGTTCTATTTATGTGGTTGATTACATTGATTGTTTTCCTATAGTTGAACCATCATGAATCCCTGGTATTGATACCACTTGGGTCATGGTGAATTTTCTTAATATATGTTGTTGAATTTTATTGTCTAGGGTTTTGTTGAGTATTTTGTTCATCTAAGTTCATGAGAGATGTTAGTCTGTAATTTTCTTTTTTTGTGGTGTCTTCACCTGGTTTTTATATTAATGTTATGTTTGCATCCTAGAATAAATTTGGCAGCATCCGTTCCTTTTCTATGCTCTGAAATACCTTTAGACGTTGTGGTGGTCAGGATTATGTCAACTTGGCTACTACATATTTGGCTGCTGTATTAAGTGGCAGGGCAGGGTTTGTGGTGGCTCCCTGCCCCTCGGCTCTCATCTCGCAACCTTTTTACTACGGCTGCCGGTCGCTCATGTGGCCTGGAGCTCCTGCTCTCTTCTTCCAGCGTCTGGTTCTGGGTCTTGAACTAGCAGCTGTTGGACTCATCAGTCCTTACAGTCGGCACCTGAGAGTCCTGTTCCCTGACCTGCTGATCCTGGGTTCACCAGCCTCTGCCGCTCCTGCTCCCTGACCTGCTGATCCTGGTTTTGCCAGCCTCTGTTGCTTTGTCTCACCACCAGCTTGGGATCCACTGACCTACACAACTGGTGATCTAGAACTCTGGTCTCTGACTTGCTGACTTTGGGTTCCTCAGCTTCTGTGGCCACGTGAGGCTTGTGCCAGAGCTTCGGACATTCAGCTTCTGTGATTATGTGAGCAGTTTCATATATCTGTATCTATCTATCTATATATATTATAAATCTTTCCTTGTACCTACACGTGTTATTAGTTTTGCTTCCCTAGAAAACTCAGCCTAAGACAGACATGTTAATTCTTCTTTCAAAATTTGGTAAAAGTTCCAATGAAGTAGTCAGGACCAGGGCTTTTATTTTGAGAGTTTTTCCAATTACCTTTTCAATCTATTCTTTTGTTTGGGGTTTATTTGGTTGCTCTACCTCTGTATTTGTTTAAGTAGGTAGTGTATATGTCTAGAACTTTATCCATTTCCTCTAGGTTTTCAAATTTGTTAGAGTACAGTTTTTCATAAAATTCTGGTAGGATTTTTTAGATTTCTGTGGTGTCTGTTGTGATATCACCCATTTCATTTCTTATTTAGGTTATTTGCTTCCTCTCCAGATTTTTCTTTTGTCATTTTGGACAATGGTTTATCAATTTTGTTGACTTTTCAAAGAACCAGATTTTGGTGTTGTTCCACTTTTTTGTCTATTCTGTGATTCATTGAATTTTGCTCTAATTTTATTATTTGCTTTTTTTGAGTACCTGAGTGCTTCATTTGCTGCTCTCTTTCTACTTGTTCAGTTGTGAGGTTCATATTTTGATTTTAATGCATTCTTCTTTTTGGATATTTGCATTTATTGATATATTGACCTCTTAGCACTGCTTTTTCTGTGTACCGAAGTGTCTGGTTGAATCTGTTTTCATTCTCCTTTGATTCCGTGGATATCTTTATTATGACCACGATTTGTTCTATAACCTAGTAGTTGTTGATCATGATGCTCTTTTTCCCTGATCTTCTTCCTCATCTCTTGAAGAGTCATAAATATTAATCTTTTGTATTCTGTCTCTGATAATTCTAGGATATTCTTGTCATAAGAAAAATTTCTTGATTGTTTTGGGGGCTTTCAGAAGCCGTCATAGTCTGCTTTATAAGTGATTTGATTTGTCCTTGAGCCATCACTAAGTTTGGTATGATGTCTGACAGTTAAGTTCACAAATTCATTCTAGAAAAAGTGCTACATACCTCACTGCTGAACATCACTATGGCCACCTTCAAAGTACTCCTTTTGAGAAGTTATGCACTGATTCCAGTGCCTAGTCCACCCTTCAAAGCAATTTTGGAACTCTTTTTTCTGGAATGTCCATCAGAGCTGCTATCCGATTACCCTTGATGTCCTGAATGTCATCAAGACGTCTTCCTTTCAATATTTCCTTTATCTTTGGGTAAAAAAAAGAAAAAAAAAAGTTATTGGGTGCCAGATCAGGTGTATAAGTAGTCGATTCCAATACAGTTATTTGTTTACTACCTAAAAACTCCCTCATAGACAGTGCTACATGAGCTGGTGCATTGGTGTGATGCAAGAGCCGTGTGTTGTTGTGTTGTTGGCAAAAAGTTCAGGTCATTTTCACCAAACTTCTTCATGCAGCCTTTTCAGCATTTCCAAACAGTAAACTTGGTTAGCTGTTTGTCTAGTTGGTACAAATTTATAATGAACACACCCTCAGATACCAAAAAGGGTTAACAACATCATTTTGACTCTTGATTTGGACTGACAGATTGTTTCTATTTGTGGAGAATTGGCTGACTTCCATTGTGCACTTTAAAATGCTTTGTTTCAGGGTTATATGTTTCATTACCAATCGTAGCACAGCCCAAAACTTTATCTTGCCTCTCCAAAAGATCTTGGAAAACTTTGACTCACGTTTGCTTTTGTTCATCAGTGAGCTCCTTTGGGACCATTTTTGCACACATCTTTTTCTCTCCAAGGCTTTCATTTCAGATTTTCCTGTTTATCAATGTTTACTTGGTCTGCTATAATTCTCACAGTCAGCCAACAGTCTTGATGCACAATTCGAAGAATTTTTTGCAATGTTTTCTTCAGTTCTGCTCATTACTGGTTGCCCTGATCTGTCTTCATCAGTGACACTTTCTCACCCCTCAAAAAATGTTTAATCCATCCGTACACTGCATTTTCTTCACGGCATTATCTCCATAAACTTGGACTAACATGTCTCTGATTTCACTTCTACTCTTGCCAATTTTAACAAGAAATGTAATGTTTGTTCATCGCTCTAGTTCAAGCTCCAACTTTCTTGTGACAGCACATGAAAACAAGCAATGATAATAAATGCCACTCAGCAAGACACTGCCACACATCAACACAAACATAGTTGTGAAAGACTGATATACTAAAGTTATGAAACCTGAGTTGTTGCATAGTGCTGCAGTGTAAGCACATGGTGGCAAGTTCATGAACTTATCAGCCTCACATACATTTATTTTATATTTCCATAGTATTCTAGCTTCTTGGGTTTTTTTTTTTTTTTTGAAAAATCCCAATGGGCTACTATATGTGTTCATTTAGTTGCTGGCTTCTTTGAAGCTGTAAGGTCCTGTCACCAGGTTGTTAGAGATGTTACTATGCATGTGAGCTAGGAAGGACATAGTAGGTGGTGTTTACTTTTCTTGTATGAGTTCTGCTAAGGTGTCCAGTGAGTTAGCAAGTGTGTGTTACACCCTTTCCCCTACAATTCTTAATGTGCAGGGGTGTTTGGTGTAGGCACAGGTATCTGGCTGCATGTGCTGAGAATGGCAGTGGGCTAACAGCTGTCTGTGAATGCCTGTGAGGAGAGTGTGTCTGTATTCCTTACGGTGTGTTTAAAAAAAAACTTTGCCAAAGAGTCAATTTCAACCCATAGCGACCCTATACCCCAGAGTAGAACTGCCCCTTAGAGTTTCCAAGTTTCCAAGGAGTGCTCAGTGGATTCCATTTGTCAACCTTTTAGATACCAGCAATAGCACTTAACCACTATGTCACCACGGTTTCCTCTTTGGTGTGTAGGTGGACAGATACCCAACTTGGCTATGGATCCTGGAGGCTAAATGCAGATATGAGAGGCATTCAAGACATGTAGATCCCTGATGTCTGCATCTAGGCCAAGGAACTGCTTCTACCCTGAGTTCCTGGCACCGGGGTTTAGGCAGATTTTTTCACATTCTATTTGTTAAATTGTTCCCTCTTCAAATCAGGGTAAATGGTTCAGGGTGAATATGAGAGATCCTACTTCCTGACCAGGGTATGCAACTGTCAGTGGAGCCAGCTCCATGCAAAAAAAAGGAGGTAGAAACACTTGTTAAACAGAGAGGTATATCCTGAAGGAAAATTTTAGATCTGTGTTAGATATAACCTACATAGCTTTTAATGATCGAATGATGTTTTTGACTGCTTCTGAAGGTACAAGCGAGCTCCTCATCACTCAGTCTCTCCTGCTTAGATAGATGTTTCCCAGAAACAACTGTTCCGCTAACCCCTCTCACCTCTGTTGATCCATTGTGAAGTGCCAGTTTCACCAGGTAAGGTCTGACCAGTTCTAGATACTTTTGGACATACACTCCCTTCTCTGTCATTCAGTCCAATTTCTCAACTTTCCATTTGATCTTCAGGGTTCCTAGAATGCCATATTAATCGATTCATTTGTTCTGTTGGGTCTCTGTTGTTAGAGCGGTCAAAGGAAAGATTTGACTACTCTGCTATCTTGGCTGTGCCTTGTTGCACATTTTTAATTAGTTTCTTTTTTTCCATTTTTAAATTCCATTTGCTGTCTAGTTACTACTGAGTTTTAAGTTTGTATCTACATTTTGAATACAGTTCCTACGCCAGATACATACAATGTGAATACTTTATCCAAATCTTCGGCTTCTCTTTTATTTTTGTATGAGCATTCCTCAAAGAACAGATATTTTAGATTTAATGATGTCCAAAGTATTAAAGAATTATTTTCCATGGGTAATAGACTTTGTATCCCATCAGCCCAAAGGTGTGCGATCATTTTCTTGTGTATTTACAGCAGGTTTCATAGTTTCAATTTCAACATTTCTGTCTAAGATTCATTTGGGGATAATTTTTTGTGTGTGTTCTATGATACAGGTCTGGGTTAATTTTTCCAAATGTATACCTGTTGGTTCCAGGTTTATTGATACAGATTTAAAAAAAAAAAGTGTCATTGAGTCAATTCCAACTCACAGCAATTCTTTAAAACAGAATAGAATTGCCCCATAGGTTTTCCAAGGAACATCTAGTAGATTCTAATTGCCAACCTTTTGGTTAGTAGCTGTCATGGACTGAACTGTGTCCCCCCAAAAATATGTGTAGCCATGTGGCTTCGAAATGATTCCCAGTGTGTTGTGACTGTCCTCCATTTTGTGGTTTTCCTATGCTCTATGCTAAAGGATTCAGGTGGAACTGTAAATCCCTTTATAAGATCACTTCCCTGCTCCACTGTAAAGGGAGTTTTCCTGAAGTACGCCTTGCCTCACCCTTAATCCTTTCATCCTGCAAGAGATAAAAGAGAAGCAGGCTGAGAATTGGGAATCTCACACCATCAAGCAAGCAGCACTGAGAGAAGAGTGCATCCTTCAGACCTGAGGTTCCTGCACCAAGATGCTGCTTGGACAAAGAATGATGCAATACCGGACTTTCTTTCAGAGCCGATAAGGGGAAAGCCTTCCCCTGCAGGGAACATCCTGAATTTGGACTCGTAGCCTACCGAACCTTCCTTTGCTGAAGCCTTCCACTCTGTGGTATTTCTGTTAGAGCAGTCCTAGCTGACTCAAACACTATGCATGCACATGTATGTTTTGTTTGGTTTCTGTCAATAGAGTCTTGTAATTTTCTTTGTATAGCCTTTTTACATCTCTGGTTAGATTTATTCTTAAGTATTTTATTGGGGGTCTATAGTAAATGGTATTGATTTGGTGGTTTCCTGTTTGATGGTTTCTTTGTTACCGTAAAGGAATCCAATAGATTTTTCTCTGTTTATCTTGTATCAGGATAACTTTGCTGAACTCTTCTATTAGTATCTGTAGTTCTGTTTTTTTTTTTTTTTTTAAATTCTTTAGGGTTTTCTGTGTACAAGATCACATCATCTGCAATTAGAGATACTTCTACTTATTCCTTACCAATTTGGAAGCCCTTTTTATTTGTATCTTGCCTGACTTCTCTGGCTAGAACCTCCCACACAATGCTGAATAAAAGCGATGATAAAGAGTATCCTTTTCTTGTTTCCTTCATCAAGAGAATGCTTTCAGACTTACTCCTTTTAGCAGTTTGTCAGCTATTGGTTCTGTGTAAACAAATTCCTTTATTACACAGAGGAATTTCACTTCCACTCCTATTCTGCTGAGAGTTTTTAACATGAATGTGTGTTGGACTTGGTCAAATGCCTTTTCTGTATCAGTTGATAAAATCAAGTGGTTCTTGTCTTTATTATATTGATTGTTTTTGTGATACTGAACCATCCCCACATCCTTAGTATGAATACCAATAGGCAATGATAAATTATTAGAGGACATTTTCTCTGTTCTTATTCTCTTGTGATGAATACTTTGATTTGTGAATATATTTTTCATTTATTTTTGTTTTTACTGAGGCTTCATGATTTTCTTTATTTTTGTCAGTAAGTTTGTTAAATTTCTTGTGGTTACGTTGAAAGTTACCTTTATCTCCCTGGATTTGAACCAGTTGATTATTTCTCAATATCACCTTGCCTTCTACTCTATTAGAAGTACCTACACTGTTTATATCATCTTTTATTGTTCTGATGTTGTCATTTACAGATTAACATCTCTGACCCTTGCTGTAATTCTTTTGGTTTTAGATAATTCTTGATGATTCATTTCCTAGGCTGGTATCTGGCTGGTACCATCTTGCATCCTAGATTAGCTGGTGTTCTGATGTTGTTTGTTCTCAAAACAAAGAACCCTTTTAATACTTCTTGTGGGTTTGGTTTGTTTTTTCGATATTACCTTATATTTTTGTTTATCTAGAAATGTCCTAATTTCACTATCATAATTGAATGAGAGGCACTCGGCTGGCTTGGCTATTCTTGGTTGGTGATATTTTTCTTTCAAGGTTTTATATATATCTTTTCATCGACCTCTTGCCTGCATGGTTTTTGCCAAATAATTAGAGCTGTGCTGTGGTTTCTCCTTTGTATGTGACTTCTATTTGTCTCAACTGCTCTCAGGATATTTTCTTTGTCCTTGGTTTTAGCTTATGGGGTTATGATATGCATTGTTGATTTTATTTTAGGATCAATTCTATGCGGAGTTCATTGATTTTCTTGTATGGTCAGTTACCTTTTCATCTTTCATGATATTAGGGTGATTTTCTGTCTGCAATTCTTCAGTGATACTCTCTGTATTTACCTTTCCTCCTTCTATTCTGGAACGCCAATCACTCAAGAAAATTTGTTTTTAATTTTGTCACACATATTTCTCAGGGTTTCTTCATTTTTCTTTGTTCTTTTTTTCTGATTTTCCTCAGAGTTGTATCAAAGTGGTTGTCCTCAATTTTGTGGCTCTTATCTTCCACCATTTCAAACTTGCTTCTCCACAATTGTGTTTTACTGTCCATTTCTGAAATCCTGTTTTTTTACCTGTCAAATTTTTAGTTCTTGTCTTTGTATGATTTTTTGTTGTGAATTTATTTTGGCATTTTGTTCCTGTATTGTGTTTCTGTAGTTTTGCTTCAAATGATGGACGGCTCTAAATATTATAGATTCAACTTCCCTGTCAGGTAATTCCAGGGCCTGTTGTTTACTGGAAAAGTCTACTGGTGTTTTATTTTGGAAATCTACCTCAACCTTCCTGTCCTTTGTAAAATATGTTTTGACATTTTCTCCTGTCTTTAGGCCATGCAATAGTTATTCTCTTTGCTTATTAATTGTAGATCTGCTTGTTTCATCCTGCTTTTTTGATTTATTTGGTTATGTCAGAGCAGGTGTGTTGTGATTTTTTATGTAAGTTCATCTGTGTTAGTGATATTTTTCACCTCCTTTTCCAATGGGCAGGACTGGTTTCTCAGCTTTGTTGTAGCAGGACATGTCCAGTTAAAGGGGAAGGTTGGAGTGTGTTGTTTGTGCTACATACTACGGCTAATAGAGCAGGCCAGGAATCAGTGTTGGGCACATTCCCGTAGGCCTTTCCTATGCTACTCAGAGGGTTGATTTTCAGTGTACATTGCAGGAAGACAAGACAAATGGCTGATGTGAGCAGCTAGGGTGGGTATGGAAAAAGAGAAGAGGGGAGAGAGAAACAAATCCAAAAACAAACAAACAAAAAGAGTGATAATGAAGCTTTACACTCAAATGGAAAGATGAGAAACCAAGAAACCAGAGGAAAAGACAAACTAACTAGAAAAGTATCAGAAAACTAAAAAAGAAAGAATTGCCCCAGGGATCCCATTGACATTGATGCATAGACTGGAGATGTGAGTCCTAAGCTGTGAAGTACAGCTTTGGCATAAGGGACCCTCAAGTCTTGAAAAGATGAAGAAAACAGACAGAACAAAACAAGGCTAAATAAATAAATAAAAGCCTGGGGGATCTAAAAAGTGTGACTTTATGGGCCAGGAGAGTGGTTCCCCAATTCAGTGCCACTTCACAGCCTTTCAAGAAGCAGCAAAGATGGCACACAGAGCCAGGTGTTTAAGCAGAAGAAGGGGGAGGTGGTGCAAAGCATAGAAGAAACCAAAAGAAATGGAAAAAGCAACACCAGCTGTAGCCAAGTGACACTAAAGGAACTGGCCAATGTGGGCTGGATGAATCCAATCAGTCAGTGCCAAAGATTTTCCTCCTGACCATGATACTTTGGGGAGAAGGAAGGGGTTAGAGGAGGAGGTTAGAAAAGCGTTTGTCACTAGTTACTAGGAGATCTGTGTCCTGGTGGGAGCTTCTAAAAGTGCTTTAACTTACTGTCTGCTGATGACTGTTAGGGGTGAGACAAATCAGAGAAGCATAGATGCTACGCTTCTCAGCTGGTGGAGCTGTGAGTTAGCCAGGAGACATCACAGATAGAGCAGGGGTGAGAAGACAGGGGCAAGGTAAATCTTACACTGCTAGTTACAAGGTATGTTGTCTTCTCCTGAGATTTTTATGAAGCTGCTCTCCTCTGTTCCATGTCTGCTGACCACCAACAGGAGTCCAAGATGGCAAATCTGTGCTGAGTTCACTGATAGGGAACTTCTGTTTGTATTTCTTCTGGTCTCTGTTCTCTTTCAGTTTCTTATTCCATCTGATTTTTGGCTACATTCTCTTGATTTGATACATTTAACACATTTGGTTCTAGGCCTGTCTCTGTTTTACTTAGCTTTAAGGTCTTCGCTGTGGGGGAATGGTGTGGTGCTACTCTATTTTCTCCATTTTCTCCGTGTTCTTTTGATGTTTCCTGCATTACTCAATATTCTGTCCATTGAATCTTTAAATATTGCTACTTGAGGCTTGAATATTTTCTTTATTCTTTCAGCTCGAGAAACACTGAGCACATTCTTCCCATTTTGTTTTTAAACTCCTGGTCTTTCATTATAATACTTTGACTTTTTGTGCTGCCCATTAAAATCCTCTGTTGAGCTTTTTTAGTATTACTTCTTCTGTTCACTTTAGCTACTTGACATTGAAGAGCAATTTCCAGAGGTTCTTTAGACATCAGTTTTGCTCTTTTCTGTCTTTTTAATAATCGTTTGCTTTCTTCTTGTATGATATCCTTGATGTATTCTACAACTTATCCAGTCTTTTGCCATTGAGGCTCAATATATCAAATCTATTCTTGAGATGATGTCCAAATTCAAGAGTGATATAATCAGTCATATTTTGGCTCTCATGGACTTGCTTGAATTTTCCTCAGCTTCAAAATTAACTTGCGTATGAGCAGTTAATGGTTTGTTCTGCAGTTGGCAACTGGTATATTAAGCTTTTCCATGATCTCTTTCATATAGTCAAATGGATACCTGTGTTTTCCTTCTAGTGATGTTCACATGTATAGTCATGATTTATGTTGTTGAAAAAGTATTTCCAATAAATAAGTCATTGATCTTGTGAAGTTATTTTTATTGTAATTAACTTACAGTTACAAGTCAAGTCAATTTGCCATATAAAACCCCTAGCATCCGCCTGTATGCAACTGTCTGTTCTCCTCACCTTGTGATATCACACTCTTCCTTTCCACTCTGTATTTCCAGTATCCACTCAATCAACACTTGTCCACTTCTCTTCATCCTCTCTTCTCCCCGCTAGAGAGGAACCAGTTGGACAGCCTGATATAGAGAGTGTGAATCATAAAGTACACACACCACCTGCATTTTTCTATGTCCTATAGACCAGTCCCATCTTTGTCTGAAAAGTCAGCTTCGGTACTTGTTTCAGCTCTGGGCTGGCAGGAATTCCAGGAGCCATGTTCTCACGGGACCCTCCAGGCTGTTGAACGATCAAGTGTGGTCTTTTAGTAGGGTTGTAGATATGCATTCCCTTTTTTCTCATGCATCATTCGGGATGCTACATTGTGTTTCTTGTCAGGACAGTCTTTGGTGGTGACCAGATACCTTCCAGTTCCTTTGGTTTCATTATGATGTAGCCTCCCAATCATAATGGACCCTTCTGTCTCCTGTGCTTGTATTTTCCTCATGTCTTTTCTGTTCTTGGTTTTCATCTGCTCCACGTGGACTGGGACCAATTGATGTTCCTTAGCTGGCAGCTTGCTGGATTTTAAGAATCCAGGTATCATTCACTAACATGGGACATGGAACAATTTCTTCGAAAAAAACTGTCTATGCTAATTTATACCAATGTCCCCTGAAACCATGGTCCCCATACTCCTGTCCCTGATACTCTGTCCTTTAAAATGGTGGCTGTCGGCGTTTCTGCTACTCAGGGAGTTCTCTGACATGAACATGGGTGGAGGAGAAGCGGCGCCGAGCACTTAAGAAAAGATAGACATGAAACAGTTTGGGATCAGGGGGCTAACGGCTATCGCCAGCAGAGAGCCCAGAGCAAAGTTTTATTGAAGTATTTATACCCTTTTGGTATCTTAGAATACAAGGAACTAAAACATTTAGTAACTAAGCCAGTTGTTTACAGTTTCGGTTGTACATTGTCTCACATGTTCGGCCAAGGACTTGGAGGTGTTCCCAGATTGCGTCTAGGATAAGGTACACAAACAGTACAAGAGGTTATACAGAGTTAAAGTAACCGTACAGTAGCCAAGATGGCTGCACTTATGTCAAGAGAGTTAACATAATTTCCCACAGGTGGGTTTTATTTAGAAAACATTTTAGCTAATGGGGAAACACTGGTGGTGTAGTGGTTAAGTCCTACAGCTGCTAACCAAAAGCTCAGTAGTTTGAATCCATCAGGTGCTATTTGGAAACCCTGTAGAGCAGTTCTACTCTGCCCTCTAGGGTCTCTATGAGTTGAAATTAACTTGACAACAGTGGGTTTGCTTTTCCTTTTTTTTTTTTAGCCAATTGTTCAGTCCAGTTATATTGATCTCCCTTCTACTGCATGCTGTCACTCTCTTAAACTAAAATTCCTATAGACTATCTATGAATAACCCTCTCACTTGCTTCCCACCTCTGCAGCCATCAGAGTCTTTTCTTCTGTGCATAAGCCTTTTCTTAAGTCCTTGTAATAGTGGTCTCATATATGATTTGTCTTTTTGCAGCTTTCTGATCTCACACAGCATAATATCTTCCAGTTGATTTTAGGTTATGTTTCATAAAGTCATCATTGTTCTATATCGTCACATAGTGTTCCATATGTAAATATACTATAGTTTGTTTACCTGTTCATCTATTGATGGGTGCTTAGGTTGATTCAATCTTTGTGTTATTATGAACAGTGCTTCAATAAACATTCACGTGCATGTATCTGTCATGAGACAACCTTTATTTCTCTAGGGTGTATTCCAAGGATCATGATTACCAGATAGTACAGTATTTCTATTCCTAGCTTCTTAAGAAAGCACCAAATTGCTTTCCAAAGAGGTTGTACCATTTTGAATTCCCATCGGGAGTGTAGAAGTGTTCCAATTTCTCCATAGTCTCTCCAGCATTTCTTTATTTATTTGTTTTTTATTATGACTGAGTGAAAATGTACATTCCCATATAAATTTACATGCTCACCTATATGCAGCTTCTACTGCTCTTTTCTCCCTGTGACAGCACACTATTCCTTTCTGCTCCATACATGTCTCATCCTCCCAGCAGTCTCCTTTCCCCTCCTCTCCACCCACTCTCCTTTCTCCAGCCAGAGGTCAGCAGGATGATATCCTATAGATGCATCCAATATATGGTCACTCTGCATTGTCAAGTCCAATCCATTCGTGTCCAAAGAGTTGACCATCGTTATGATTTATGGGCAAGGGCAGCATCAGGGTCAGAGTCCATGCTCCCAGAGGAACCCTGAAACCACATTTCTTATTTTTTGTTTTTTGAATAATTGCCAGCCTTGTTGGGATGAGATGGTATCTCATTGTAGCTTTGATTTGGATTCCTCTAATAGCTAATGGCTAATGGCTAATGATCATGAGCGTTTCCTCATGTGTCTTTTGCCTGTCTACATGTTTTTTTTGGAAGACATATGCTTTGCCTATTGTTTAATTGGGTTATTTGTCTTTTTCTTGGTGATGTTTTACAGTGGCTCGTAGATTATGGAGACTAGACATCAATCAGATATGTGGTTGCCAAATATTTTCCCCAGTCTGTAGGCACCCTTTCTACTCTTTTGATAAAGTCTTTGGATGAACATAGCTATTATATTTTATTAGTTCCAATTTATCTATTTTCTCTTCTGCAGTTTATGCATTGTTGGTAATATTTTGTAGTCTGTTTACGACGTGTATTAGAGCTTCCAGTGTTGCCCCTATTTTTTCTTCCATAAATCTATATTGTTTTAAATTTGATATTTAAGTCTTTGATATATTTTGAGTTAGTTTTTGTGAGATATGGGTCTTCTTTCTTTCTTCCTTCCTTTCTCTCTCTCTCTCTTCTTCTGCTTTTGCAGATGGATATCCATTTCTGCCAGTTTCCTTTGTTAGAGAGACTGTTTTATTCCCAGTTTATAGCCTTTGAGACTTGGTCAAATATCAGCTGTTTGTAGGAGGACGGTGTTAATTCTGGATTCTCTATTCTGTTCTCTTGGTCTTTACATCTGTTTTTGTACCAGTACCATGCTGTTTTGACTACTGTGGCAGCAAAATAGCATCTAAATTCAGGTAGTGTGAGCCCTCCCACATTGTTCTTCTTCTTCAGTAGTGCTTTACTTATCCAAGAGTTCTTCCCTTTCCAAGTGAAGTTGGTGACTTGTTTCTTCATCTCATTAAAAAATGAGATTGGAATTTGTATTGGAATTGCATCATACCTATAGATGGCTTTGGATAGAACAGACATTTTCACAACATTAAGCTTTCCTATCCATGAGCTATGTAGGTCTCTCCACTTATGTAAGTCTCTCTTGGTTTCTTGCAGTAGGGTCTTGTAATTTTCTTTGTATAGGTCTCTCATATCTCTGGTTAGATTTAGTCCTCAGTGTTTTACGTTCTTGGAGTCTATTGTAAATGGTATCGATTTGGTGATCTCCTCTTTGATGGTCTTTTTTGGTACAAAGAAATTCAACTGATTTATTTCTGTTTTTCTTATATCCTGACAATTTGCTGAACTCTTCTGTATGTTTGAACAGATTTTTTTAGCTTATATTCTTTAGGGGTTTTGCATCATCTTCAAATAGAGATACTTTCAGTTCTTCTTTACTAATGTGGATGCCCTTTATTTCTTCATCTTGTTTGATTGCTCTGGCTAGAATCTCTAGTACAATGTTAAGTAAAAGTGGTGACATTGGGCTCCTTGTCTGTTTCATGTTCTCAGGGGGAATTCTTTCAGTCCCTTTCCATTCCGGATGATGCTGGCTGTTGGCTTTGCATAGATGCTCTTTATTATGTTGAGGAATTTCACTTCCATTCCTATTTTGCTGAGAGCTTTTAACATGATTGGGTATTGGACTTTGCCAAATGCCTTTTCTATGTCAATTAATAAAAGCAAGTAATTCTTACATTTTGTTTTATTTATGTGGTGGACTATATTAATTATTTTTCTAAAGTTGAACTATCCCTATATGGTATGAATACAGCTTGGTCTTCGTGTATTATTAGTTATTATTGACATGTTGTTGAATTGTGTTAGCTAGAATTTTGTTGATGATTTTTGCATCTAAGTTCATGAGAGATATTGGTCTATAATTTTCCTTTTCAGTGCTATTTTTACCAGGTTTTGATATCAGGGTTATGCTGGCTTCATAGAACAAATTTGGAAGTGTTGTGTCTTTTTCTATGTTGTGGAATATGTTTAGTAGTATTGGTATTGACTCCTTTCTAAAAGTCTGGTAAAACTTTCCGGTGAAGCTGTCTGAGCCAGGACTGTTTTTTATTATGAGTATCTTGGTAACTTTTTCAATCTCTTCTTTTGTGATGGATTTGTTAAGCTGTTTTAGTTATGTTTGTGTTAGTTTAGATAGGTAATGTGGTTCTAGAAATTTGTTCATTTCCTCTTCATTTTCAAATTTATTAGAGTACAATTTTTCATAGTATTCAGTTACGGTTCTTTTACTTTTAGTTGGGTCTGTTGACATCTCCTGTCTCATTTCTTACTCGGATTATTTGTTTCCTCTTCTGTTTTTTTTTTTTTTTTTTTTGAGTTTGGCCAGTGGTTTATCAATTTTGTTGGTCTTTTCAACAACCAGCTTTTGGATTTGTTAATTCTGTCTATTATTTTTCTGCTTTCTAATTCATTTAGTTCTACACAATTTTTTATTACCTGTTTTCTTCTGGTACCTGAAGTGTTCTTTTGTTGTTCTCTTTCTACTTGTTTGAGTTGTAGGGTTAATTATTTGGTTTGGGCCCTTTGTTCGTTTTTGATGTGTGCATTAAATGAGATAAATTGACCCCTGAGGACTGTTTTTGCTGTATCCCGTAGGTTTTGGTAGGATGCGTTTTCATTCTCTTGGATTTTTTTATTTCTTTATTGAATCCTTGATTTCTACTAAAACCCCCCAATTTGCAAGCAAGGTGTTGTTCAGTTTCCATGAGTCTGAGTTTCTACCCATGAATGTTTTTTCTGCTATTGCTTTCAACTTTTATGGCTTTACAGTCTGAGAAAATGCTTTGCAATATTTCAGAGCTTTGGATTATGTTGAGACTTGCTTTATGGCCTAATATGTGGTCTGTTCTGGAGGACATTCCATGGGTATGGGAAATGAAGCTATGCTTGTCTGTTATTGGGTGGAGAGTACTCTATATGTCTATGAGGTTGAGTTGGTTGACTGGTGCAATAAGATCATGTGAATCTTTATTGAGTTTCTTTCTGGATATTGTTTGTTACTGATAGCAGTGTGTTGAAGTCTCCTACTATTAATGCTGTCAGTATTCTTTCAATTTATTTAGAAGGTGCATTATTGGATGTGAAAATATTTAATAGAGTTATATCCTTCTTACGTATTGAAACTTTAAGCGGCCATCCTTGTCTACAATGGTGGATTTTATTTAAAATTTATTTTATCTGAGATTAACATTGCCACTCCTGATCTTTGAATATTGGTAGGTAGGTATATCTTTTTTCATCCTTTGAGTTTCAATTTGTTCGTATCTTTGAGTCTCAGGTGTGTTTCTTGTAAGCATCATAGAAATAGATTATGGCTCTTCATCCAACCTCTTAGTCTCTATCTTTGGCATTTAATCCATTTAGGTTCACTGTAATTATTAATAGATATTAATTTAGTGCTGTCATTTTTTTGTCTGTTTTTGATGTTTCTTTATTCCTCTTAGTATTCTGTTCTGATTCATTTTTCTTCATGGTTTTTCTTTTCATTCTTTTCAATGTTGGTTTTATATCTGTTGAGAACTGTAGATTATGTTTCTTATTTTGATGTATAGTATTGTTAGTTTGCTTTTTGGCTACCCAACTATTCACCCATTCCTCTCAATGTTCTAAGTTTAAGCAAATCTTTAATTTCTTTTATTGTCTTGACTTTCTGTTTATCTGAAAGGTCTATGAATACCTTAATTTGTCTCTTTTTAGTATAATGTTGACATAATTCACATATTAAGATCTCTGTTTACCTAATTTTAGTATTTAGCTTTGATTGAACTTGATGCCTTTACTAACAAAGTTGAACTCTGGGTGCTGTGTCTTGAATTATATCCTTAAGTCTGATGTTATTGATTTTCTTCCTTATTTATTATGATTGAATGAAAATGTACATTCCCATATAAATTTGCATGCTGACCTATATGTAGCTTCCGCTGCTCTCCCTGCACAGTGAAACACACTCTTCCTCTCTGCTCCATACATGTCTTATCTTCCCAACAGTCTCCTATCTTCTCCTCTCCACCCATTCCCATTCCTCCAGTGTGAGGTGAACAGGATGACCTCCTATATATGCCTAGAACCATAAAGTGCCCACACAATATGGTCATTCTCCATCACCAAGTCCAATCCATTGATGTCCAAAAAGTTGACCTTCATTATGAAGAGCTTCCTTCACTATTCCTTGCAATTTTGATTTTTAAAAATTCTCTAACCTTCTGTTTATCTGGAAATGTTCTAATTACATCATCATATCAGAGAGAAAATTTTGCAGGATATATAATTATTTGTTGAGAGTTTTTTCTTTCCTTCAAGCCTTGATATATATCATATCATTATCTTTCATTTTGTTAAATTTGATTATAATATGTTTGGGTGTCTTTCTTTTGGAATTTACCTTTTGTGGATTTTGATGAGCATCTTGGATGGGTATCTTCTCGTATTTCATGATGTTGGAGAAATTTTCTGTCAGCAAACTTCAACAATTCTTGCTGTATTTTCTGATACCTCTCCCTGTTCTGATACTCCAAACACTCATAAATTATTCCTGTTGATAGAGTGCCACATAACTCTTCATGATTCTTCGTTTTTCTTAATTCTTTTAAGTGATCTTTCCTCATGAATACTGCTGTCAATAAGTTTATCTTCAGCACTGCTAATTCTTTATCCCATCTCCTCAATCCTGTTCCTTTGAATTTCTATTGAATTGTCCAACTCTGTGATTTTATTGTTAGTCTCCTGAACTTGAGATTGTTGTTGCATTAGCAATTCTTGCAGCTTGTTTAATTTTTCATTTTGTTCTGTTGTACTTTGTCTTATTTCCATTCTGATTTCTTGAAAGTCTCTATAAATAACTCTTTTGTATTATATCTCTGATAATTGTGGGAAGACTTCTGCATCTGGGAAATTTTCTTATTCTTTATTGTGAGAGTTTGCTGAAACTATGGTGATCTCTTCTTTAAGTGACTAGAAATTAATTGTCTCTGAGCCATCAGACAGCTGTGGTAATTTATTTGTTTAGTTATTGCAATCTAATTTATAGGTGTATATACATATTTTAGTTTAGTTTTTCACTGGCCAAGTAGTCCAGCCATTTGAGCTAGAGTGGGTGGTTATCAGAGCCTTAATACTTCTGATGCCCTGTCATCTGATAGTTGGAGTGATGACTGCACGAGAAAGATAAAAGGAATTGCACAGGAGAAAAGCTCAGTGCACACACATAAAATGCCCCACTTTTGGCCCATGTATTGCTCTACAATTTAGACTCAGGGGTAGATCAGACAAGGGAGGGTTAAAAAAACGGATAAGAAGTGAAGTCACTGCTTAGGAAGATTTGAGTCTCCAAGGTTGGCAAATTCTCAGCTTGTGACACTCCAGTGAATGTCTTCTGTGGCTCTGTAGGTGAAGAAATCCACAGGTCAGAGGAGTCAAAAAAAATTGTCTTCTACTCCTCCCTTTGTTTTCCTTGCCAAGTAAGGGTCTCCATGAGTCAGATCCAACTCGACGGCACTTGGCTTGGCTCTACTCTTTCCTTTGTTTCCTTTGCCAAGTAAGGGTGAAAAGCTCAGTGAACACACATAAAATTTCCCACTTAAGGCCCAGGTACTGCACCCAAATTTAGCATCTAGTGTGGAGCAGAGAATATAGGTGGGAAAGGCTGGGGATAAGGAGAGAAATCAGCACATAGGAAAGGATTGATCCCTGGGTGTTCAAGAGCACTTAGCTTGAGACATGCTGATAGAAGTCCCCTATGGCTCTGTGGGTGCAGCAATCTGTAGTTCTTGGATGGCCAGTGTAACTTTTATTCTACCCTTCCCTTTGTTTTACTCTCCAAATCTGGAAGAAAAGTTCAGGGCACACACATACATGCCCCACTTCTAGCCCAGGCATTGCACAGGGGTTGGCCTCCGGTATAGCTCAGAGAAGGGAGAGGGAAAGGGCCCTGTTGCACTTAGCTGCCAACTGCCAGCTGCTACTGTGTTCTAAAGGTGTGCCCGTCCTAAAGTCAGTTGCTCATCTGAGAGAGATGCACTCCACTCAGGTATCACTGCTCGGTGTGTCAGCCAGCCACAGCAGTGTTCTCAGTCTCAGCAGTCCCAGGTCTACCCTCCCAGCCAACAAAGATGGCCTCTGCACCTGCACTGCTTCTCTGTTCCCATGCCAGCAGAAGTGGGACCCTATGTGCTGCTGATTCTCTTCTGACAAAAGTAGTTAACCCCTTTCCTTTCACTGAGTCTGATCTTACTACTTTCCTCCTGATCTTGGGGCTCCTAAAATGTCCTTTTTTGTTCTGTTCAGTTGTTTTTCAAGGCCTTAGTTGTTACAAGGATCAGAGATGAGTGGCTAGTCTGCCATCTTAGCTCCTCCCTGATCTTGCAAAATACTATCATCAACACCACATTTTCCAACTACCGATCCCTCTTCATTTCCAACTTTTGCAACTCAATCACTGGTAATTACCAATTTATTCTGATTGCATTTTCGATCGATTTCAAATTGAAGAACTTGGTAAAAATTTTCATCTCTTGCCTAAATGGTTGTTGTATAATATGAATAATAGTCATAGTTGATGCTCTTCTTTGTAGACTTATATATGTCATTCTACCACTGAGAACATTGTACTTCAGAATAGATCTTGAAATTTTTTTTGATGATGAATGTGATGACATTCCTTTATAGTTTGTTAGTCCTGGCACAGTGGCCGGTTATCGGATTAAAAATGGCCAGTACTAGTCCATTTCAGCTCATTAATTCCTAGAATATAGATATTTATGTGTTCCATTTCATTTTTGATGACTTTCAGTTTTCTGCTATTCATTCTTTTTACATTCCATGTTTCTGTTATTAATTGATATTTGTAACTGTTTCTTCTCATTTTGGCATACCACATCAGCAAATGAAAGTCATGAAAACTTTGCTTCATCCATGTTATTAAGGTCAACTCTATTTTCAGGAGTCAAGTCTCTACTCAGTCTTGTTGTGAGTGCTTTTGATCCTGAGGATCTTGTGTTCTGGCACTAGGTGTATCAGACAACATTTTCTGCTACTCCTAAGATTCTCAATAGCTAATTCTTTTCAGAAACTGACTGCCTTCTGCTTCCTAGGAAGTCTTGGTTTATAAGCTCTCCTGAAACTTGTCTATCAAGGATGATCCTGATAGTGTTGATCCTATGCCCAATGGAACAAAACATTGCCTAGTCTTATGCCATGTCCATAAATATTTTTAAGCTTAAGCCCATTGTTGTGGTCTCTGTGTCAATCCATCTCATCAAATATCTTCCTCTTTTGTGCTGACCCTCCACTCTACCAAGTATGATGTCTTTCTCCAGGGACTGATCCTTCCTAATAACATGTCTAAAGTATGTGAGATACAGTCTTGCTATTTTGGCTTCAAAGGAGCACTCCTGTTGTATTTCTTCCAGAATAGATCTATTTGTTCTTTTGGTGGTCCATGGTAGATTCAACATTCTTCTCCAACCCAATTCAAAGGCATCAATTTTTCTTGTGTCTTCTTTGTTCATTGTCCAGCTGTTGCATGCATATGATACAACTGAAAATATCCTGGCTTGGGTCAGGGGCGCTTTAGTCTTCAAGGTGACATCTTTACTTTTCAACACTTTAAAGAGATCCTTTGTAGCAGATTTTCTCAGTGTAATGCATCTTTTGTTTTCTTGACTGCTGCTTCCATGGGCATTGATTGTGGACCCAAGTGGAATGAAATTTTTGACAACCTCAAACCTTTCCCAATTTATGATGATGTTGTTGACTGATCCAGCTGCAAGAATTTTTGTTTTCTTGATATCGTGGTGCAATCCATACTGAAGGCACTAATCCTTGATCTTCAACAGTAAGTGTTTCAAATATTCTTCACTTCAAGTAAGTAAAGTGGTATCATCTGCATAACCTAGGTCATTAATGGATCATCCTTCAACCTGGATGTCTTGTTCTTCTTTGTATAATTCAGCTTCTCAGGTTATTTGCTGGGCATACAAATTAGAAAGGTGTGATGAAAGGATACAACTGTGATGCACACATTTCCTGACTTTAATCCGTGGTATTTCCTCTTGGTCTGTTCACACAACTACCTCTTGATCCATGTACAGATTCCTTAGGAGCACATTTAGGTGTTCTGGAATTCCCAATCTCTACAATGTTAGCCATAATTTGCTATGATCCACACAGTTGGATGCCTTTGCATAGTCAATGTAAGACAGGTAAACATCTTTCTGGTATTCTCTGCTTTCAGCCAAGATCTGTCCTGAAGTACAATGCTGTCAGTGATAGGGTAATATCCATATGCCTACAAGGAAGGCCAGTATAATGTGACTATTATTCACATTTATGCACCAACAACTAAGGCCAAAGATGAACAGCTTTCTGCAGTCTAAAACTGACCAATTTGTCAGAATCAAGACACATTGATAATTACTAGTGACTGGAGTGCAAAATTTGGAAACAAAGAAGGATCAGTAGTTGGAAAATATGGCCTTGGTGATAGAAATAATGCTGGAGATTGCATGGTAGAATGTTGTAAGACTAAAGACTTCTTTATTGTAAATACCTTTTTTAACCAACACAGCAGTGATTGTACACAGGTACCTTACCAGATGGAATACAAAGAAACTAAATCAACTAAATATGTGGAAAAAGATGATGGAAAAGTTCTGTATCAGCAGAGAGAACAAGACCAGGTGCTGACTGTGGCACAGATCATCAACTGCTCATATGTAGATTCAAATTGAAACTGAAGAAAATTAGAACAAGTCCACAAGAGCCAAAGTATGACCTTGAGTATATCCCTCCTGAGTTTAAAGCTCATGTCAAGAACAGATTTGTTGTGTTGACTGCTAATGACCGAAGACCTGATGAACTGTGGAATGACATCAAAGACATCAACCATGAAGAGAGCAAGAGGTCATTAAAAAGACAGGAAAGAAAGAAAAGACCAAACTGAATGTCAGAGGAGACTCTGAAACTTGATCTCAAACATCAAGCAACTAAAGTAAAAGGAAGGAAGGGCAAAATAAAAGACCTAAACAGAAAATTTCAAAGAACAGCTTGAGAAGACAAAAGAAAGGATTATAGTGATATGTGCAAAGAGCTGGAAATGGAAAACCAGAAGAGAAGAACACATTCTGAATTTCTCAAGCTCAAAGAACTCACAAAAAAAATCAAGCCCTGAGTTGCAATGGTGAAGGATTCTACACGGAAACTATTAAATGACTCAGGGAGCATCAAAAAAAGATGGAAGGGATACACAGAGTCATTATACTAGAAAGAACTGGTTGATGTTCAGCCATTTGAAGAGATAGCATACGATCAGGAACCTATGGTAGTGAAGGAAGAAGTCAAAGCTGCATTGAAGGCACTGGCAAAAAACAAGGCTCCAGGAATTGACGGAGCATCATTGAGATATTTCAACAAACAGATGCAGCACTGGAAGTACTCACTCATCTATGCCAAGAAATTTGGAGGACGGCTACCTGGCCAACTGACTGGAAGAGATCCATACTATGCCCATTCCAAAGAAAGGTGATCCAACCAAATGCAGAAATTACTAAACAATATCATCATTATCACATGCAATTAAAATTTTCCTCCAGGTCATTCAAAAGTGAATACAACAGCATATTGACAAGGATCTGCCACAAATTCAAGCTGGATTCAGAAGAGGATTTTGGAACCAGGGATATCATTGCTGATGTCAGATGGGCCTTGGCTGAAAGCAGAGAATATCAGAATGACTCTACTGTCTTTTAAAATACTATTGGCAAAGCTTCTAGTATTCACAGCATCACACAAGCCACTACAGTATGATAAATGGACAGATGCTTGGTAACCTCATGGTGTATCGATCCCTTAGTCATTATACAGTTTTCTTCATTATCTTCTTTTTATTGTGGATTTTGCTTTAAAGTCTATTTCTCTGGAAATTAGTATTGCCACACCTGCTCTTTTGGTTTATCGTTTGTTATATATGAATATTTTTCCATTCTTTGGATCGTCATTTGTTTATGCCTTTGTGTTTAAGGTGTTTTTCTTGTAGATCACAGTAGATAAATCATTTTTATCCATTCTGTGTAATTATTAATAACTGGAATTCATTACTACTATTTATTTGGTGTTTGCGTGTTTGTATGGTGTTGATGGTTTTTTTGTGGTGAGTTCTCTTTGTTTATGGATTTTCTTTTCACTATTGTTGATCATGTGTTTGATAAGTCTTTCTATTTTTCTTCTTTTTGATTTGGAAGAGTAGAATTGTTAGCATCTTTTGTGGTTATCTTGAAATTTACCTTTATTTTTCTATCTGTTTGACAGTCTTTTATTTCTTGATGACAGTGTGACTTCTCCCTATAGATATTCTATAGCTATATTGCCTATGCTTTTTGTTTTGACTTTGTCATAATTTACATATTGATGTGTCTAGTTCCCTGTTTTCTGTCTTTTAGCTTTGTTTTAATTTTGAGAATTCTTTACCTGGGTTGGTATCTCTTTGATTTGTCCTATGTTCGAGTCTTTTACCATTGTCTGAGGTTTTTGATTCTCTGACCAAAGGATTCCTTTTAATATTTCCTGTAATTTCGGTTCTTCTTCTTCTTTTCTTTTCTTTTTTTTTTTTTTTTTTTTTTTGCATTATTCTTTAATTTCTATTTATCTGGAAACACCCTAATTTTGCCATCATATTTGAGAGAAAATATTGCCAAATGTATAATTATTAGCCGGAAGTTTTTTCCTTCAAGATTTTATCTATACATCATCCTATTGCCTTCTTTCCTGCATGATTTCTGCTCAGCACTGGCTTGGCTTTTAGCCAGAGATTAGTCTTGCTGGTTCTTCTTTGTAGGTGACTTTATATTTTTCTCTAGCTCTTTCCAGTATTCTTTCTTTGTCTGTGATTTTGGTAAGTATGATTTTGATATGTCTTGGTGACTTTCTTTTACAGCCTAACCTGTATGGAACTCATTGAATTTCTTGGATGAGTAAATTGTGTGGAGACTTGTGAACTGGTCTTTGGGCACCCAGTGCCACTGGCTGGACCTGTTGGGGGTCATCATTGCTCTTCAGATCCCTGTCTGGGATGACTAGATGGGAGAACATTGCCTGCTTTGAATCACGTAGACCTGCTGTGAAAACTTGGCAGCAAAGTGCTACTACAAATGATCAGAGGGGGTGGATATTACTGCAATTCCGTGCACCCCCTGTGACAGTGCCTGAGCAAATAGTTAGGTACCTTTTTACTCGAGCTGTAAATTCCCAGATTAGGGAATGTGGCAGTCGTGAACACCACCAGACTGGCACAGGACGGGGAAAGGCGTCTGTGTGGAGGAGAGATTTCTCAAGCTTGGGTGCATACACTTAACTTTTGCATCACTGATATCACTCCTCTTTGAATCTAGAGCTATGTGCAGAGTTGTTCCTGCTTTGCTGTATCAGTTGGAGTGGGTTTTGGCTCAGGATGCTGCTGTTTACCTTAACGTATCTGTGCTATGCAGATCTAACTAGCAGAAAGCTGGCAGTATATAATGATCTGTTTACACTATATTTGAATTGTCTCTCCTTGAACTTGCTTCTCAGGCCAACCTTTCAGCTTTGTCTTTGATGATCAAGGATCTTAAGTTGTCATATATATTTGATTAACTTTTTGTCGGGTCTTTGTTGATAAAAGAAATGACAGAAAGCATCTGACTATTCTGCCACCTTGTGCTACCTATCTATGTACTTATCATCGAAAAATTGTACTGGCAGTACTTATTTAGCGTTTGGGCATATTATATTGATTTTCTTTCCAATTCTGTTTGGTAGAGCTAAGAACTGTCTTATTAAACAACAAAAGAATTGAAAAGATAACTCAAATAACTACTGACTAATGATTTTGAGAGTAGAATATTGACTAACGAATATTACTTTTACAAGAAAATTTTATATAAAAATTGAAAAGAATTTTTCACTTAAAGCTGCAAACTCTGACTCAAACCCCTTACAAAAAGTAACTCATAGAAATTCTGATTTGGCTGTAATTTAATTTGTTTATGAAAAAGACCTGGAACATTCTCTTAGCAATTACAAAGGCATATACTCATTTTCAGAGTGTTAATCATATTTAGATGATGAGATTATAACCATTTATTGATAATACACAATGTTTTAAAATCAGGAAGACCCACCACAGTTGTCATGAATTCAGTTGTGTCCCCCAAAAACATGTATAGAAGTTTGGCTTGGCTGTGGTTCCTGGTATTGTGTGAAGTTCCTGTATGCTGTAAACCCTGTCTCTATGATGTTAATGAAAGATGATGGGCAGCAGATACGTCAGTGGGACAGGACTTAATGTGTAAGATTCTTTTGCACCTTGAGACAGTCTCTTGAGATATATAGGATAGAAGCTGCAGAGAGATTTGGGAACCTCGTCCCATAAAGAAAGCAGTGCTGGTTGCTGAGCATGTCCTTTGGAAAGGACCAGAGTCTTTGTGCCTTAGAAGCTTCATGTTTAGGGGAAGAATGACAAAAAAGACTTTCCTCCAAAGCATCAGAGAAAGCCTTCCCTTGGAGCCGAAAATCTAAATTTCTCTTTTTAAGTCCATTCACTCGTGGTACTTCTGTTTAAGCAGCACTACATGACTAAGACAACAGTGGGTACATCAGATAATCAGTGAGGGCACTACTAAAGATCATTCTGGGCCATTCCCCTTCCTCCACCATAACTGGCCAGTCTGTTTGCAGAAAAGGCCAAGCATGGCTGGATCCATCCATTCCATCTCCTTCTTTTCCTTTCTTTCTCTTGTCCCCGTCTCTCTCTTTCAGTCTTTCCCTCTCTGTCTTTCTCTTTCTACCTGTTTCCCACATTCTTTCTATATATCTGCTGTTTTCTCCCTCCTTCTGTCTTTCCCTTTCTCCCTTCTGTTTGCCTGTAAAGTAGATACCTGCACTGCTGGCATCTGCACTATAAACTGCCTGTCCCTGCGGTGAAGGCCTGCAGTTCTCTATTCACGTCAGGCACTGGGGAGAGATGAGTGCCTAATAAACATGCAGCATGTGAGGAGTCCACCGAGGATATTCTCCTTCGCACCACAGAATCAGCCTTACCAATAAAGCTGATAATGTTTTCTCATGTGTAATTCTCGACATCTTCTTTTCCATTGATTCCGAATTTGGTGTAGGAGAGGTAAGCTGTTTGTATTTGTGTGTGCACATGAATGTGTTTATCTCAAGGAAGTGGCTCACACAGTTATAGAGACGGGCAGGTACAAAATCTGTGGGTAAGGCGTCAGGATGGAGGCTTCTTCTTACTCATCTAGGTGCAAGTACCGATGACCCTAAGATTATAAGGTCAGATGGCCAGATGCTGACCTAAGTCTCAAGAACCGGAGATCAGATGCTGACAAGCCAAATGCAGGATCAAAAGTAGAATAAAAGTTGGAGGGCTTCACCAGAAAGTCCACATATATTTAATGCAGATCACAGCTCCACAGAAACTCTGTTTCAGCTGATTGCTTACAGCAGGTTCCATCATAGAAGTGATCGTATTATATCAAATCTCATAATGGCAGTGATTCCATTGTATAAAATCTTATCATCAAAGTAATTATGTCATTATGCAACTGCCAAATGACATCATAACTGTCAAACCACTGAGAATCATAGTCCAGCTGAGACACAACCTATGTGATCACAATCCACTCTGTCAACTTGACACCCGTGCACATCTCTTTAAACCATTCATAATCTCTGAATAAAAACAAGTATAAAGTTGAACTTACACCTAGCATGATATAACTAACAAATGCATGACTGCAAATGCACTAGCCCTATTTACATCTTATATTTTGTAAATGAAGGAAACAAAAATATCTGATGCATACATACAAGACAGAAATACTTGCAACAGTTACAGTCTCATTTCTGCAACTGATCACATGGTTATAATTGGTATTTATAACCACCTTATTCCATCATCCATTTTGTATTTCCGTTGCCCTCACAAAACATCTCACCTGGTTGTGGTTCTTTGGCGGGATGACCAAAACCTTCATTCTGGAAAGGTCTGTGCCATAGCATTTATGTCAGAATTGGGTTCTTTTAGTTTTCCATTAGCTATAATCACAGGGCATGGTAATAGTAAGAGATGCCTGAGGGATCTCCAGCATTCAAGACATACTCTTCCTTACCTCCATTATCTAATACCAGTTAAACTTGCCCTTGGTAATCAGAATCAAACACATCTGGCCAATATGGTTGCTCCCTGTTTTCACTGTTGATACAGGGGTATAAGGAGCCCAAACTGTGTAAGTGGCATTCTAGTTCAGTGGAAACAGTGATGTTTGTCTGGGTGGGAAGATCCCTCTTTTTTGAACCAAGACCTCTAGACCTGTAGAGTATAGTGTCAATAGGACAAGAAGCAAACATTTGGTGAATGGGTCACTAGGCTTAATAATGGATGGTATCATTCCCATCTCTACGCCTTGATTCCTGAACTGTGAATCTTGGCTACAGGAGAAATGGTATAGATATCAGACACTGGTTTAGAACACATAGTACTTTCTGGACAACACTGCCACAACCTTGCAGAGTATTGTCACTTACTGGTGCTGTGTTTGTGTCCATTCAATTGTTTTATCAATCTGGCTGCTTCAGGGTGATGGAAAACACGCTAAGATTAGTCAGTTTCATTAAATGTGTTGCTGCATTTCTTTGCTGTAAAGTGGGCCTTCTGAATTGAGGTGATACTGTACGGGATGCTACGGTGGTAGAAAGGACAGTCTATAAGTCAATGGATGGTAGTTTTGGCACTGCATGTAGGAAAGAAAAGTCTATATTCAGAATGAATATTTATCTCAATAAGAACAAAACACTGCCCTTTCCATGACAGCAGTGGTACAATGTAATCAACACACCACCGGGTTGCTGACTGATCACCTTAAGGAATGGTGCCATACTAGTAACTCAGTATTGATCTTAGCTGCTGGCCAATTGGACACTTAACAGTGGTTGTAGCAAAATTGGACTTGGCAAGTAGAAGTCCAAGCTGCTTAGCCCATATACAACCTCCATCTCTGCTACCATGGCCACTTTGTTCATCATTCTATTGGATGATGACAGGAGAGCCAGGGAAAGATGATGACTGGTTTCCACAGAGCTCATTATCCTATCCACTTGGCCTTCTGTGCTGAAGCCACTCTTCGGTGAGTGGTCACATGAGACACAAATATCTTCACTTCCTATGCCCAATCAGAGAGGCTTATTCATAAACCTCCTTGTGTCTAATTTTCCAATTATGTTCCTTCCCAGTCCATGACCATCTAGCCAATTACCCACAGCCCGCGTAAAAGTGTGCATTGCACCTCTGGCCATTTCTCCTTCCAAACAAAGTGAGCAACATGGTGCACTGCTCCAAGTTATGCCCACTGGGAGGATTTTCATTCTCCACTCTCCTTCAGAGAATTCCCAGAAAGAGGCCGTAGTGTGGCCACCTTCTACTTCCAAGTAGTACCTGAATATCTCACAGAAACATCTGTACACCAGGCACGATTTTTGTCTTCCTTGGTCAATTGATTATAAGGAACTCCTCATGAGGACATACATGCAGACTGGGATATGAAAGGTAAGGTAACAAGAGTGGAGATTGTGAATATTTGGCCACTTCCTCATGCAACTTACAGGTGCCTTTAGGTCCTACTTGGGCCCAATCTGTATACCACTTCCGTTTAATGATGGAGTACTGTTGTGCACATCCAACTGTGTGACTCTGTGGGTCAAATAACACTCAGCTCATGACAGGCGGCTCATAACTCTCGGCAACTTGTTTTTCCTTGGTTAAGCATTTAGTTTCCACTAAGGCCCAGTAATAAGCCAAAATCTGTTTCACCAAAGGAGAGTAATTACCTGCAGAGAATGGCAGGACTCTGCTCCAAAATTCCAAAGGTCTGAGCTGTGATGCACTGAAGTGTCTGCCTAACATTTCAAAGAAAATATCTGCGACTATCATTACAAGCACCACTGGATCAGCCTAATCATGTGGACCAGTGGCAGCGATTCTTGCAAAGCATCCTGGACTTGGTGTAGAGCCTCCTCTTAGTGTGAGCCACACTCAAAACTAGCCACTGTTCAAGGCAGTTGATAAATAGGCTAGAGTAGAACACCTAAACGGGGGATATATAGCCTCTAAAATCCAAACAGGCCCACTAGACACTGTCCCTCCATTTTAGCTGATGGAAGTACTAGATGCAATAACTTTTCCTCCACTTTACAAGGAATATCTTGACATGCCCATACCACTGGACCTGTATAAATGTCACTGAGGTGAAAGACACATGAATTTTTGTTGGGTTAATTTGTCACCCTCTAACAAGACAATCCCCCAGATGTCTGTAAGTTTGTTGTACTGGGGGGCTTACCTGTAGCTCTGATGCTGTAAGCTATGCCACTGATACTCAAATATCAGTAAGGGCACCCATGTTGAACAGGTATCAGTGAACCAGACTAAGATGAAGGATGTGGCAGTCTACTTCTGAAAATAATTAGCCAGTGAATTATGGGTAGCAGTGAACATTGTCTGACAAAGGTACTAGAAGACGAGCCCTCCAGGTTGGAAGATGCTCAAAAGACAACTGGAGAAGAGCTACCTTCCGAGAGTAGAGGTGATCTTAGTGACATGGATGAAGTCAAGCTTCTAGGACCTTCATTTCTTGATGTGGCCCAACTGAAAATGAGAAGAAACAGTTACAAATATTCATTAATGATTACAACATGAGATGTACAAAAGTATGAATCTAGGAAAACTGGAAATAGTCAAACATGAAATAGAATGCATAAGCATCAAAATCCTAGGCACTACTAGACTGAAATGGAATGATATTGGTCATTTTGAAGCAGACAATCGTATGGTCTACTCTGCTGGGAACAATAACTTAAAGAAGAATGGTGTGTTTATAGTCAAAAAGAACATTTCAAGATCTGTCCTGAAGTACAACACTGTCAGATGGGCATGGTTTTTCTGTAAGGCGTGATTCACCAGATTTTAGGGCTCAGTGTCCCCAGCTTCCTGATAATCTTCCTGTATATGTCTCCATCTCAAGTTTCAGGATCTCATTTTTTCCAATCAATGCCCTCACTTTAACTTCAGATACTATTCAAGTTTAGGAATTCAGTTGGAGTTATAATTAAGTCCTTCTTATAATTAAGTCTCTTATTATAATACTCTAAGACTTAATATAAGACCATAAGACTTACTATAAGACTCTGGGTCTGGTTTTTGGTAATATCAGTTCTGTTAGCACAAGACATAAGGCTTTCTTTCTTTCAAGACAGAAATAGAAACTTGGAGGTTATTTATGTGGCACTTGGGCTTTGATTCTTAATCCCCGAGCTCATCTCTTTCTGCAACACTTTGTCTAGCCAAAGTAGGACCAACCAACCAGCTGCTTATACTGTTCATTATGACCAAATTGTAAAAAGTATCAAACCTATAATCATCCAGATTTTTGCCTCTCACTAATACCTGATGTATTGATTGTGATATTTTGCATATTTCTGTTGCCACCTCATGCAGTGTCCTCTTCACTACTGCAAGCAAAATCATCAAACTTTTTAAGACTTATCAGACTTCAGAACCCATATAGATTCATCTTCACAATTTTGTTTTTCTGGAACCATTCTCAGTGCCAAATGTCAAGCAAAGTCAGTGAAGCTTCTCTCTTTCTCTCTCTCTCTTGTCTATCTATCTAAACACTGGTAGCATAGTGCTGAACTTCTATGGCTACTAACTAAAAGGTCAGGAGTTTGAGTTCACAAGGTGATCCTATAGAGTTGCTGTGAGCTGGAATCAACTTGATGGCAGTGGATTATGTACATATATATGAGATACTTACAGAGAAATTTTTCTCAGGAAAATGGCCCACATGATTGCAGAGGCTCACAGCTCCCATGTCTATGGGTTGGATGTTAGCTGTCAGGCTAGAGGATTCTCCTAACTTACGTAGCTGCAGGTGCCCAAAGTCCACAGGTCAGATGGCAGACTGATGACTCAAGTCCTAAGAAGTGGAGGTTAGATGTTGATGAGCTGAATGCAGGTTCAAGAGTAGAACAACAACAACAAAAAAAAAAAACAGCCAGCTTTCCGAGAAAGTTCACATTCATTGAATGTAAGCCACAGACTCAAGGAAATTCTCTTTCAACCGATTGTGCTACTCACAGCATTTCTCATCATAAACTATTAAACCAAACCCCTTGCTATCAAGTCAGTTATGACTCATAGCAACCCTATAGGACAGAAAATAAAGTTTTCAAGGAGTATTTGTTATACTCAAATTGCCCACCTTTTGGTTAGCAGCTGTAGTGCTGAACCACTACAACACCAAGGTTTCTGATTCTACTACGGAGGTGATTATCTTATATCAGAGCTCATCATGGAAGTAAATACATAATTACATGACTGCCAAGCTACATAATAACTGACAAATCATTGAGAATCATGGCTCAGCTTAGTTGACACAACCCTCAATGATAACATAACCTGACTGGTTTTACAAGCAAAAACAACAAAAAACTGTATTCCTTATTTTTATCTTTTTTTTCCTTCTCTGTTACGTCTTTCTTGTTGATATCCTATCCCCAGATGTACTTGCTGATGAATACTGTCTGCTCTGCCATATAGCATCATGTATTCTTGTGACTAGATTAACACTCTTTCTGGATACAGAGTGTGGAGGTTGGTGTAGGTAGGGGACCTGCATTTCCTGAAGACAAAGAATAGACTTGCATTCAAAGAGATACAAAGATGCACTGGATTTGAGTGAGGAGCCCAGGATCCAAAATCAACCTCCACAGTCACCTAGTGGTGTTAGCTTGGCTGGTTCAGATGGCTGTGTTGTTGTTCAGTGGCTTCCAACTAGCAGTCTATGTAACAAAATGTTTAGATTTGATAGGGAAAGTTACCAGTAATTAACCTTTCTGTGTCTTAGTTTCCAATTCATCTAAATAATGACTCTTTTCTTGAGCCTGACAAATAAAATGTTCAATATATCTTACTTGAAGACATGATAACTGAATCTACATCATTAGGTTTCTCTTAAATCTGACTTTAATGTTAAAAAACATTATTTTATAAAGCAGTTTAGAAAGGACGTGAAAAGGCAAGGAAAAGCAATTTATATTTAAAATAATTAAGTCGTTGATATTTATAAGTGAATTGCTATAAAAATACTTGTACTGAAGTTTAGCAAACCAAAAGGAAAACCATAGTACATCTATATGAAAGAAATTGGCTTGAACTCAATGTGAACACAATGGAATAAGAAGCTACTGTCACAATTAGATAATGCTGTTTTTACTTTCATTTGATTTAGTATCCTATCTTTCTCATAAGAACTTATAAAAATAAAGCACAACAAGTAGCTTCTATGTTTATGTAGTTGCTATAAGAAAATTCTTTCTCCATAGACAAGGCTACTGTAGTTTACAAAGGAATAGAAATGAATGCTTCGCAAATATGTTAACATCTTTTCTTTGTATTCTAGTATGATCCCTCCCTTTTAATTCTTGTCTTGTTTGCTTATTTTACCTAACTTTGTTATTCTGAGTATATCTTAAGGCTGTTCCCTGTTAAAGGAATTTGGGGGAAAAGGTTTGGTCAATAAAGACTGAATGGAAGACAATGTGCATCAAGTACACAAATCACTTGAAAACAGGCAAACACTATTCTGTACAAAAATTGAGAAACGATAATAAGATTTCTGGTACTTCTCTTAGTTACATGTGTCAAATGTAATCAAAAGTAGCTACTAAAAGCTATTTTAGTTACATACTGTTAGGCAAAATCATGTATACTTCAAGGAAACCATTATTTTTAAAATTTCTTTATTTTGATTAAGTGAAAGTTTACAATCCAAGTCAATTTTTCATATCTGCCTCTCTGCAACTCTATCTGCTCCCCTCACCCTGCGACTGTATACTCCTCTCCTTCCCCTTCCACGTCCAGTATGCACTCAACCAACACAGGGCCCCTTCTGTCCACCATCTCTCCCCCAACTCCAGAACCATAAAGTACACCAACAACACACTCACTCTGTGTCCCTGCGTTCAGTTCATTATTTGTCTGAAGTGCTAGCTTCGACACTGGTTTCAGGTATGGGTTAGCGGCAACTCTAGGGGCCATGTTCACAGGGGACCCTTCAGATTGTCAGACCATGAAATCTGATTTTTTAATAGAGTCTTTGATCTACACACCTCTTTATCTTGTGCTATGTTAGGGCTCTGCTTTATGTTCCTTGTCAAGACTGACTTTGATAGTGGCTGGGCACCATCTGGTTCTTCTGGTCTCTTGCTGATATAGTCTCCCAATCATATGGGTCTTTCTGTCTCCTGGGTTCATTTTTCCTCCTGTCTTTGAGGTTCTCAGTTGTCATCTGTTCCAGGTGGATTGGGACTAATTAATGTTCCTCAGATAGCAGCTTGCTGACTTTTAAGACCCCAGACACCACTCACAACATGGTGTGCAGAAGACTCTTTTAGAAAAGATGAGTTATGCGAATTAAGCTCAATGTCCCCTGATAACATAGTCTCCAGGCCTCCCTGTCACTGCTATTCTGTCCTTTGTAATGTTGGGTTGAATTTAGAAAACCTTTTAGCTCATGGTGCAGTCCAGTTATGCTGACCTGGCTTCTGCTACATGCTGTCATTCCCTTCACCTAACCAAATTCCTATTGACTATCTAATCTGTGAATAACCCTCTCCTTCCCTTCCTACCCTTGTATCCATCAAAGAGTCCTTTCTTATGTGCATAAGTCCTCATTTAAGTCCTCATAATAGTGGTCTCATATAATATTTGTCCTTTTGAAGGTAACTGATTTCACTCGCATAATGTCTTCCAGTTGATGCCAGGTAAAGAGATGTAAAATCATTGCTCTTCATCATTGCATAGTTTTCCATTGTGTATACATACCATAGTTTGTTTATCCATTCATCTGTTGAAGGGCACCTAGGTTGATTCCATCTTTGTGCTATTGTGGACTGTGCTACAATAAACATTCATGTGCACGTATCTGTTTATGTGACAGCCTTTATCTCTGTAGGATGTATTCCAAGCAGTGGGATTGCTGGATTGTGTTGTATTTCTATTTCTAACTTTTTAAGAAAGCAATAAATTGCTTTCCAAAGAGGTTGTGCTATTTTACATTTCCACCAGCAGTGTAGTGGAGTTCCAGTGTACAGACTCTCCAACATTTGTTGTTTTGTGTTTTTTGGATAATTGCCAACCTTGTTGGGGTGAGATAGTATCTCATTGTACTTTTAATTTGGATTTCTCTAATGACTAATGATCACCACCATTTCTTTCTATGTCTTTGGCTGCCTGCATGTCTTCTTTGGTGAAGTGTATGCCCAACTCCTTTGTCCGTTGTTCAGTTAGCTTATTTATTTCTTGTTGATATTTTGCCATACCTTGTAGATTGTGGAAATTAGATGTTGATCTGATACATGCTGCCAAATATTTCTTCCCGTTCTGTAGGCAGTGTTTTAACTCTCCTGATAAAGTCTTTGGTTAAGCAAAAGTATTTGATTTTTAGTAGTTCCCTATTTTCTCTTCTGCTGTCTGTGCATTGTTAGTAAGATTTTGTAGTCTCTATAAACCATATATTAGAGCTTCCATTGTTGTCCCTACTTTTTCTTTCATAATCTTTATAATTTTAGATTTAGTATTTAGTTCTTTGATCCATTTTGAGGTAATTTTTGTGTGAGGTATCAGATCTGGGTCTTATTTCTTGTTTCGCAGATATGTACCCATTTTAGCCAACACCATTTGTTAAAGACTGTGTTTTCCCCAGTTTATGACTTTTTGGGCTGATGTCAAACATCAACTGTTCAATTTTTGAATTGTCAATTATTTTCCATCGGTCTATATATCTGTTTTTGTACCAGTACCAGACATTTTGACTACTGTGGCAGTATAATAGGTTCTAAAGTAGGGTAGTGTGAGGTTTCCCTCTGTGTTCCTCTTCCTCAGTAGTTCTCTACTTACCCAAGGTATCTTCCCTTTCCACACAAAGTTGATAGTATATGCTTCTCCATTTCGTTAAAAATGACATTTGAATTTGTATTGGGATTGCACTGTGTATGTTTATCACTTTGGATAGAATAGGCATTTGAACAATTTTAAGTCTTCCTTTCCATGAGCAAGGTAGTTTTCTCCACTTATGTAAGGTTTTATTTTATTTATTTATTTTTTTGCAGTAGGATTTTGTGATTTTCTCTGTACAGGTCTCCTACATCTCTGGTTAGATTTATTCCTCAGTATTTTACATTCATGGGGACTATTGTAAATAGTATTGATTTGGTGATCTCCTGTTTGATGATATCTTTGTTGGTGTAAAGGCATCCCACTGATTTGTTTATGTTTATCTTATATTCTAATACTTTGTTGAACTTTTCTATTAATTCCAGTAATTTATTCATGGATTCTTTAGGGTTTTCTGTGTATAAGGTCATATCATCTGCAAATGAGGATAATTCTTCTTTACCAATCCAGGTTCCCTTTATTTTTGTCTTGTCTGATTGCTCTGGATGGAACCTCAGGCATGATGCTGAATAGAAATTGTGACAGTGTGCATCCTTGTCTGGTTCCCATTCTCAGGGGGAATTCTTTCAGTCTGTCTCCACTGAGGATGATGTTGGCAGTTGGCTTTGCATAGATGTCCCTTATTATGTTGAGGGATTTCCCTTATAGTCCTATTTTGCTGTCATTTTTTAATGTGAATGCATGCTAGACACTGTCAATGCCTTTTTTGCATCAACTGATAAAATCAAGTGATTGTTATTCTTTGTTTTATTTATTTATTTTATTTATGTGATCACAGTAGTTGTTTTCCTGATGTTGAACCAACCCTGCATCTCTGTTGTGAATCTTACTTGCTCATGGTGAATTATTTTTTTGATAATGATGTTGAAATCTATTGGCTAGGATTTTGTAGAGAAGTTTTGCATCTAAGAGATACTGGTCTGTAATTTTCCTTTTTGTGGGATCTTTACCCTGGCCCCTAGGGTCGCCATGAGTCGGATCTGACTCGACGGCACTTGGCTTGGCTTGGCTTACCCAACTTTGTTATCAGTGTATACCGGCTTCGTAGAACGAATTTGGGAGTGTTCCATCCTTTTCTATGTTGTGAAATAGCTTCAGTAGTATTGGAGTTAATTCCTCTCTAAAAGTTTGGTAGAATTCTCCAATGAAGCTATCTGGGCCAGGATGTTTTTTTTTTTTTTTTGCTGGTAGTATTTTGGTGACTTTTTCAACTTCTTCATTTGTAATGGGTTTATGGGAAACCCTGGTCATGTAGTGGGTTAAGTGCTACCACTGCTAACCAAAAGGTGGGCAGTTCAAATCCACCAGGCACTCCTTGAGTACTCCAGGGGGCAGTTCTACTCTGGCCTCTAGGGTTGCCATGAGTCGGATTCGACTCGACGATACTCGGCACTGGGCTTACTAAGTTGTTCTACTTCTCTTTGTGATAATTTTGGTAGGTGCTGTGATTCTGGAAACTTGTCCATTTCTCTAGGGTTTCAAATCTGTTACAGTACAATTTTTCACAGTATTCTGTTATGATGCTTTTAATTTTGGTTGGGTCTGTTGTTACACCTCCTGTCTCATTTCTTATTCAGGTTGTTTGTTTCCTCTCCTATTTTTCTTTTGTGAGTTCAGCCAATGGTTTATCCATTTTGTTGACTCTCTCAAAAAAACTACTTTGGGTTTTGTTAATCCTTTCAATTTTTTTTCAGTTCTCTAATTCATTTAGTTCTGCTCTATTTTTCATTATCTGTTTTCTTCTGGTGCTGAGGGGTTCTTTCGTTGCTCTCTTTCTACTTGTTTAAGTTGTAGGGTTAATTCTTCCATTTGGACCCTTTATTCATTTTGGATATGTGCATTTATAGAGACAAATTGACCTCTGACCACTGCTTTTGGAGTATCCCATAGTGTCTGGTGGGATATATATTTCAGTCTCATTTGATTACATGAATTTCTTTATCGTATTGTTGATTTCTTCTATAGTCTATGAGTTTTCGAGCAAGATGTTGTTCAGTTTCCATGAGTTTGAATTTCTACCCATGTTTCTTCTATTGATTTCAACTTTAAGATTTTATGGTATCAGAAGATGCTTTGCAGTAATTCAGTGGTCTGGATTTTGTTGAGAATTGCTTTATGGCCTAATATATTTCCGATACTGGAGAATGTTTCCTGTGTATTGGAAAAGAAGGTGTACTTGTCTGTTGCTGGCTGGGAAGTTCTGTATATGTCTATGAGGTTGATTTGCTTGATTGCTTCAGTGAGACCTTCTGTATCTTTGTTGAGCTTTTTCTGACTGATCTGTCCCTTAATGAAAGTAGAGGGTTGAAGCTCCCTGCTATCATTGTGGAGTGACCTATCTCATTTTTCCATGTTGTCAGCATTTATTCAATGTATTTAGATGCTCTAATATTGGGTGTGTAAATATTTAATATTTTTAATCCTCCTTGTGTATTCAACCTTTGAGCAATAAATAATGATCATCCTTGTCCACAGTGGTGGATTTTACTTTAAAATCTGTTTATCTAGATTAATGTTGCTATTCCAGTTCTTCTTTTCTTGTTGTTACATTGTATACACTTTTTCATTCTTTGATTTTCAGTTTATTGATGTGTTTGTGTTTCTTGTAAGCAGTAATTAGACAGATTGTGTTTTTTGATCCAACCACTACTCACTGTCTCTTTATTGGAGCATTCAATCTGTCAACATTCAATGTAATTATTGATAAGTATGAATTTAGTGCAGTCATTTTGGTGCCTTTACTTTTGTGTTGCAGACAATTTCTTTGTTTTACTTAGTATTCTGTTCTGGGTCATATTTCTTTTTCTTTTCGTCTTTTTCAGCGTTGGTTTTGTATCTCTCAAGACTTCTACAAAGTATTTCTTGTTTTGATGTGTAGTATTGTCAGCTTGCTTTACAGCTATTCCACTCTTCCTTGCTAATGTTCTAAGATTAAACCAGTCTTTAACTTCTTTGCATCTCTTTAACTTCCTCTCCATCTGAAAGGTCTTTGAATACAATATTTCCTTTTTTATAGTGTAGTGCTGTCATAACTGACATGCTGAGATGTCTTTCCCTAATCTTAATATTTTAGCTTTGATTGAACTTTGTGACTTCCCTAACTAGGTAGGACTCTGAATGCTGTGTCCTGCTGTGCATTCTTGAGAATACATCTGGTGTTATTTATTTTCTAATTGAAGAACTTCCTTTAATATTTCTTGTAATTTTGGTTTGGTTTTTGCAAAGTCTCCAGGCTGCTGTTTATCTGAGAATGTACTAATATCATCATTACATTTCACAGACAATTTTTCAGGATATATTATTCTTGTTTGAATTTTTTTTTTCCTTCAAGGCTTTGTGTAAGTCATTCTATTGCCTTTGTGCCAACATGGTTTCAGCTGAATAAACGGATGTCAGTCTAAAGGACTCTCCTTTGTAAGTTAGTTTTGGTTTAACCCTAGATGCCTTTAGAAGTCTCTTTTTATGTTTCATTTTTATTAAGCTTGTTTGTAATATGTATTGGTGTCTTTCTTTTGGGATCTACCTTTTGTAGTGTACACTGAGTGTCTTGAATAGCTATCTTCTCTTCTTTCACGATGTCTGGAAAGTTTTCAGTCAGCAACTCTTCCCTAATTCTCTCTGTATTTTCTGCTACCCCTCTGTGTTATAGTACTCCAATTAACCATACATTGTTCCTTTTGATGGAGTCGCATATAACTCTTAACGAGTCTTCATTTTCCTTGATTCTTTTATCTGATTTCTCCTCACAAATGCTGGTTTCAGTTGCTTTATCTTCAGTGTCACTAATTCTTCATTCCATTGCCTCACTCCTGCTCCCTTGGCTTTCAATTGAATTATCTAGCTTTGTAATTTTATTATAGATCTGCTGAATTTCAGATATTGTTTTAGAAATTCACATAGCTTGTTTAATTTTTCATTTTGTTCTGCTGCACTGCGTCTAAGCTCCATCCTAAGATCTGGAAGGGTCCTATACAGAATTCTTTTGTATTGTGGCTCTGATAATTGCAGGAAAGCTTTTCATCTCAGAAATTTTTTTGAGCCTGAATTTTGAGAGCTTTCTGGAGCCATGGTAGTCTGCTTTTTTAAATTGTTAGATGTTGATTTTTGTCTTTGAGTCTTCAGAAAGATGTGCAGCTTCTGCATTGCTGAGCCAGCAGAAGCTATGCTGTAGCTCAGAAAAGGAAGGGGGAAAACGAATTGCTACACTCGGCCACCAGTTACTGCTGCATTCTGTAAGTGAGGCTGTCTTAAGTACAGCTTTTCTACTGAGAGAGATGCTATCTGCTTAGACATTGCTGCTCAACTTGGCAGCTGGCTTCAGTGTGGAAGACTCAGCTTCCCGACTCTCCAGTACTGCACCAGCGAAAGCTATGGCATAACCCAGATAAGAGGGGGAAGGGTGCATCTGCACTTGGCTGCCAGCTGCTGCTGAGTTCTCTAGATGTAGATGTCTTAAGTACAGTTTCTCTGCTTAGAAAGATGTTATCCACCTAGACACTGCTGCTCCGCATGGCAGCTGGCCTCAGCCAGGCCCTCAGGTACAGCAGCTCCAGTTCCAGTCTCATGCTGACAAAGATGGTGTCCATGCTTGTACAGCCTCTTTGCTGCTATGCTAGCAGAAGTGAGACCCTTTTCACTGCCATCCTTCCTCTGACAAAGGTAGTTTTTCTCCTTCCTGTTGCCCAGTTGGATCTCACAACTTTCTGTCTGATCTTGGGGCTCTTAAACTGTACATTCTGTTCTATTCAGTTGGTTTTCTAGATCTTAGTTTTTAGAGAGAATCGAGGAGATGTATGACTAGTCTTCCATCTTGGCCCTGCCCCTCCAGAATCCATTATTTTATAAATTCCAAAGTGCTGTTATTTATTTTCTGTGTGTATGACATTTTGAAAATTACAGCTTGGCATACGAGTAGAATTTTATCTATATGTGTTTTTTGCCTTCTTAGTATTATTTATGCAATATATTGTTTTGTTGGAAAATACATTATGCAACATATTTGTTTTGTGAATCACTGGCTGTATAATATAGGAAACACAATTATTGTATGTTAATATGACAACTTAGTAGCTAAGGAAAAGCCTTACTGATTCTAAATAAATTCAAGATTTTCATTTTTTTAACCATAAGCTGTTTTTTTTTGTTGTTGTCACTAGCTTTCCACTCATAGTGACCCTACTTACAACAGAAGTAAACATTGCATATTCCTGCACCATGCCCATAATCCTTTTTTTTGTTTAAGCCCATTGTTGTATCCACTATGTCAATACATATCATTGAAAATCTTCCTTTCTTTTGCTGACCCTCTACTTCACCAAGCATGATGTCTTTTCCCAAGGATTGACTCCTCCTAATGACATGTCCAAAGTATGTAAACAGTCTCACCACCTTTGCTCCCAAGGGGCACTTAATTTGTTAGTTTCTCCAAGATAGATCTGTTTGTTCTTTGGCAGTCCATGGCATACAAAGAATTTCCCAGCATCACAATTAGAAGGTGTCCATTCTTCTTCTGTCTTCTTTATTAATTATCCGGCTTTCACATGTATAATGTATGATGGCAAAATACCAGGGCTTTGGTCATGTGCACCTTGGTCTTCAAGGTAATATCTTTGCTTTTCAACACTTAAAAGAGGTCTTATGTGGCAGATTTTCCCAGTGTAATGTATCTTTTGATTTATTGACTGCTGCTTCCATGGGTATTGATTTTGAATCCATGTAAAATGACATCCTTGACAACCTCAATGTTGCCTCCATTTATCATGATATCGCTTGTTGGTCTAGTTGTAAGGATTTTTATTTCCTCATATTGGAGATAATCCATACTGAAGGCTGTGGTATTTGTTCTTCATCAGTAAGATTTTTGTTTATAAGAAGTTACAAATTTCATTAAAAAGAAAGAAACCATGAAGAATTTATCTTCACATAGCTCAAAATATCCTGTAGAGAACATAGAAATGTAAAACCAAAGTGTAATAAAATAAATACTGTGGTAGCATTGAGGGAAGAAACAATTTTCAATCTCAATATGCTATTTTAACTTTATGTCACCCAATAAGTCTGTTTAGGGAGTCATTAGCCAAATTTCTTCATTGTTTCCATTTTGACAGAGTTTCTGGTCATATTATTCCATTATCCACCTTCCCAGATGTCTGCTTAATTTATTGCCCTGGATTTTAAGCATCTCATATTGCACATCTAAAATTATGGTATGCCACACACCAGAAATCTTCTCAGTCATTATTTATTAAGAATTCTTTATGTTAAAAAAAAAGTAAAATCTACCACTTTTATTACTTCATTGAGTTCTATTAAGCTACTCATTTGTGACTGACTAGGTTGATATTGAGACCCTCCCAGATGTGCTTTGGAAGACAAGCCCAACAATCTGCTGAAAGGTCACAGCCTTTTTAGTCCCCCAAAACCCTATGAAGCAGTTGTACTCTGTACACAATGGATTGCTATGATTCAGAATCAAGTTGATGGCAACAGAGTCATTAAAATGGTGCTTTCTATTGTGTGTTAATGCTGTTCAATTAGATTCTACAATCTAGCTTTTCAAACAGCCTAGTTATATGTACACATCTCCACAGTATATGTATAGTACTTGGTAACCACTTACACATGTAAATTTGTTAAAGTAATGACTAAGAAATGAAGCAGGACACAAACACGAGCTCAATCCCTGTATTTCTTCAATATAGAAAACAAGTGTACAGAATATACTAATATGTCTTTGCAAACTATCATAAAACTGTTGCCAAGAACCTTGCAGGATTAAAAATTATTGTTACAAAGGGGAAACTTATGTGTGCTATCTACCTATTTGTGTATCTTAACACTTTTAGCACTTTTGTTTTTGCTAGCTGAAGTCTGTTAGGAACAATGCCTTTCTTTAGAGCTCTATCAGAAACAATATGATGCTTAAAAACCAGGACAATAAAGTTAAAGCACGATATCTAGGACGGTGGATAATGGGACAATATGACCAGAATACTCTGTCAAAATGGAAACAATGATGAAATTTTGCTAACAACTCCCTAAACAACCTTACTGGGTGATATAAAATAGCATATTGAGAGTGAAAATTGTCTTTCCTCAATTCTACCACAGTATTCATCTTATTACGCTTTGATTTTACATTCTATGCTCTCTACAGGATATTTTGAGCTATGTGAGGACAAATTCTTTACGGCTTCTTCCTTTATTTTTTCTAGGGCCTATCACACAGCATCTGATACATAATGAGCACTCATCAGTATTTTTTTCTTAATATTTTATTCTGGTTAAGTGAAAGTTTACAAATGAAGTCAATTTGCATTTTCAGACCCATACAGAGACCCATCTGGTATCCCAGCCCTGTGACAGCACATTCCTCCTTTCCACTCTGTTCATCCCATGTTTCTTCAACTTAGTCTTGTCTCCTCTTCTCACTCTCCCATCTTGTTGCTATAGGGAAGCTGTTCTAACAGCCTCATGGCTTACAGTCCTGTCCAACTTTGTATAAAGAATTGTCTTCGGTGCTGGTTTCAGTTCTGAGGTAGGAGTGAGATCAGGAGCTGTGCTCTAAGGGGATCCTCCAGGTTATTGGACTATCAAGTCTTGTCTTTTAATAGAAATCTAGATCTACATCCCTCGTTTCCTCCTGCTATGTCAGGGAGTCGTATATTATACTGCCTTCTCAAGGCAGACATCGGGGGTAGCCAGGCAACATATACTTCTTCTGGTCTCATGCTAGTGTAGATTCTGAATCATTTAGCTCCATCTGTCTCCTGAGCTCACATTGTCCTCCTGTCTTTGAGGACTTTCATATTCTTCTTTTCCAGTTTGCTTGAGAGCAATTGATGCTTGTTAGATAGTAGGTTGCTAGCTTTTAAGACCCCAGACACCACTCTCTAACTTGAGATGCAGACCATTTTCTTAAGAATTATGTCAATTGACCTAGATGCACCCTGAAAGTACAGATCCCAGACCTCCAGCCCTGCTACTCTGACCTTCAAAGTGTTAGGTTGTATATAGGAAATCTTTTAGCACTTGGTATAGCCAAGCAGTGTTGATCACCTTTCTATTGTGTTCTGTCTCTTCCTTCACTTAACCCAATTCCTACCTAATATCTAATCTCTGAATATCTGTACCCCTCCTTTCCCTCCCTGTTAAACAACAGAGACTATTTTCTTCTGTGCTTAGTCCATTTTCTGGGGTCTCATAATAATGTTTTCATACAGTTTTTGTCCTTTTGTGACTGAGTAATTTCACTCAGCAGAATGTCTTCCAGATGGCTCTACATTGTCAGGTGTTTCCAAAGATCATCATTGTTATTTATTGTTGCATGATATTCCATTGTGTGAATTTACCATAGTTTGTTTTTCCATTCTTTTGTTGAAGGGCACTTTGGTTGGTTCCATCTTTTTGCTGTTGTGGACAGTGCTGCAGTGAAGATTGGTGTGCATGTATCTGTTTGTGTGAAAGCTCTTGTTTCTCTAGGATATATTCCAAGCAGTAGGATTTCTGGATTCTATAGTATTTTTATCTTTAGCTTTTTAAGAAATTGTCAAACCACTATGCAGAGTGGTTATACTATTTTGCATTCCCACCAGTGGTGTAGAAGATTTCTAGTCTCTCCACAACCACTGCAAATAGACAAATTTCTAGATCACACCACCTACTAAAATGACCACAAGCGGAAGTAGAACAGGTAATAAGCTTATCACAAAAGGAGAAACTGAAAAAGTATCAAAATACTACCAACCAAAACAATTCCTGGCCCAGAGAGCTTCAGTGGAGAAATCTGCCAAACTTTTATAGAGGGACTAACACCGATACTGCTAAAACTGTTTCACAGTATAGAAAAGGACAGAATACATCGAAATTGCTCCTATGAAGCCAGAATAACCCTGATATCAAACAAGGGAAATATTCTACAAAAAAAGATGTCATTCATGAACCTAGATGTTAAGATCTTCAACAAAATCCTAGCCAATAGAATTCAAGGATATATCAAAAAAATAATAATAATTCATAATGACCAAGATGGATTCATACCAGGGATGCAGGACTGGTTCAACATCAGAAAAACAATTAATGTGATCAACCACATAAGTAACACAAGCGTAAGAATCATCTGAGTTTGTCAATTGATGCAGAAAAGGCATTTGATGAAGTCCAACACACATTCATGTTAAAAACTCTCAGCAAAATAGGAATTGAAGGGAAATCTCTCAATGTAATAAAGGGTATTCTACATCAAGACAACCACCTACATCATTCTGAAGGGCCAGAGACTGAAAGAACTGCCCTTGAGAACAGGAAATAGACAAGGATGCCCACTCTTACCACTTCTATTCAATATTATTTTAGAGGTACTAGCTAGAGCAGTTAGAAAAGGCAAAGACATAAAGGGCATCTGCATTGGTAAAGAAGAAGAAAAAATACCCCATATTTGCAGATAATATGATTGTTTACATGGAGAACCCTAAAGAATCTATACATAAACTATGGGAACTAATAGGAGAATTCAGCAAAGTATCAAGATATAAGATAAACATGAGTAAATCAGTAGGATTCCTTTCAACTAACAAAGAGATCATCAAAGAAGAAATCATCAAATTAATACCATTTACTATAGCCCCCAAGAAGATAAAATACCTAGGAATAAATCTAACCAGAACACAGACTTATGCAAGGAAAATTACAAGACCCTACTGCAAAAAACCAAGGGACTTACATAAGTGGAAAAATCTACCTTGCTCATAGATAGAAAGACTTAGCATTGTAAAAATGTCTATTTTATTCAAAATGATCTACATGTACAATGCACTCCCAATGCAGATTCCAGTGTCATTTTTTAATGAGATGGAGACACAAATCATCAACTTCATTTGGAAAGGGAACAAACCTTGGATAAGTAAAGCACTGCTGAAGAAGAGGATCACAGTGTGAAGCCTCACACTGTCTGAACTTATAACTTACTACACTGCCATGATAGTCAAAACAGCCATGTATTGGTACAAAAATAGAGATATAGAACAATGGAACAGAACAGAGATCCCAGAAATATCATCATCCTGTTATGAACAGTTGATACTTGACAAAGACCCAAAGGTTGTAAACTGGGATAAAATAGTCTCTTTAACAAATGGTGATGGTGAAATTTGATATCCGTCTGCAAAAAAAACTGAAATAATACCAATATCTCACACCTTACACAAAAACTAACTCAGAAGGGATCAAACACCTAAATATCAAACCTAAAACCATAAGGATCATGCAAGAAAAATTAGGGACAGCAATGGAAGCTCTACAAAGGCTGACCAACAATGTACAAACGCCAGAAGTGAAAATAGATAAATGACAATTACCAACAATTAAACACTTTTGATCATCCAGAGAGTTTATCAAGAGAGTTAAAAGACTACCCACAGAATGGGGAAAAATATTTGGCAACTACATGTCAGATTGACATCTGCTCTCCATATTCTACAAGGTACTCCAAAATATCAACAAGTAAAAGGCAAATAACCCAATTAAGCTATATACAAGGGAGATGGACAGACACTTCACCAAAGAAGACATCTGGATAACCAAAAGACACATAAGAAAATGTTTATGATCCTTAGCTATTAGATAAATCCAAATGAAAGCTACAAGGAGATACCATCTCATCCCAACAAGGTTGGCAATAAGCCAAAAATCACAAAACAACAAATGCATGGAGAGGCTGTGGAGAGACTGGAAATGTCCTACACTGCTAGTGGGAATGCAAAATTGTGGAACCTCTTTGGAAAGCAAACTGATACTTTCTTAAAAAGCTAGAAATAGAAATACCATATGATCCAGCAAGCCCATTGCTCAGACTATATCCTACAGAAATAAAAGTGGTCACATGAACAGATACATGCACATGAATGTCCATTGCAGCACTGTTCACAATAGCAAAAAGATGGAATCAACCCAGACACCCAACAACAGATGGATGGATAAATGATTTGTGGTACATATACTCAATGGAACACTGTGCAATGATAAACAATGACGATTTTAGGAAGCATCTTATAACCTGGTTTCCACTGGAAGACATGCTGAGTGAAATCAGTCAGCTACAAAATGACAACTATTGTATGAGATCTCCACTATAAGGACTTAACAACAGACTTAAGTACAAAAGAAAAGACTCTTGGATGGCTACAACAGTGGAGAGGAAGGGAGAGGGATGTTCATAGATTAGTCGATAGGAATTTGGTTACATGAAGGGAGTGATAGCATGCAGTAAAAAGCGGATCAGCACAACTCGACTACACTGTAAACTGAATGGTTTTCAAAACTTAACCTAATATTTCAAAGGAGAACATAGCAGGGATGGGGATCCCGAGACCGTATTTTCAAGGGACATCGAGGTCCGTTGGCATAGCTGATCTTTTGCTAAGAGAGTCTTCTGCACCTAATAGTCTCTGGGCTCTGGAAAGCTAGCAATATGCTAGCTGAAATACACCAAATAGTCCCAACCTATCTCAAACAGGTGAGGACAGAGAACAGCAAAGGCATGAGAAAAAGTGAGGCCAGCAGACAGAAAGACCCATATGAAAGGGAGATTGCATCAGCATAAGACCAGAAGAACCAGATGGTGCCCAAACCCAACTAAAGGCAGCAGTGATGGGGGACACAAGGTAATGTCCCTGAGGCAACAAGAGAAAAAGAGGTGTATGCTAGCCAAGTGATAGGTCTTTTATAGCTCTGGTTAGATTTATTCTTAATAAATCTAGTAAAAGACCAGAATTGATGGTGCAACAGCCTGGAGAGTCCACTGGGAACATGGCTCCTAGACTTTCTGCTGGCCCTGAACTGAAACCAATACTGAGGTCAACACTGCAGACAAGAATAGACTGGACTCGGGCACACAGTGTGAGCATATGGTATGTGTACTTTATGGTTTTATACATTTATGGAAGGCTGTCCCACAGGCTTCTTTCTAGATGGGAGAGAAGAGGGTGGAGAGGAGGGACAGATGCTAATTTAGAGGATACTGGAAGCATAGAGTATTAAGGAGAAATGTGCTGTCAGAGGATAAGGAGAGCAGATAGAGCTGAACACAGGTGGGCATGCAGAATTGACATGGATTGTATATTTTCACTTAATCATAACTTAAAAAATGACACTGGAGTTTGTATTGGAATTGCACTGTATCTGTAGACAGCTTTGGGAAGAATAGACATTTTTTACAATGTTAAGATTTTCTATTCATAAGCATGTAGGTTTGTCCACTTACATAGGTATCTTTTGGTCTCTTGGAGTAGTCTTCTAATTTTCTTTCTATAGGTCTTTTATATTTCTGGTTAGATTTATTCTTAAGTATTTTATCTTCTTGGTGGCAGTTGTAAATGGTATTTATTTGGTAATTTCTTCTTTGATGCTCTCTTTGTTAGTGTAAAGGAATCCAATTGATTTCTTTATGTTTATTTTATATCCTGATAGTTTTCTGAATTCTTTTATTAGATCCAGTAGTTTCTTTGTAGATTCTTTAGAATTTTCTGCATACAGGATCCTATTTTCTGCAAATAAAGATATTTTTACTTCTTCTTTGCTTAGGTGGATGTCCTTTATTGCTTTATCTTGTCTAATTGCTTTGGCTAGAACTTCCAACACAATGTTGAATAAAAGTGGTGATAGCGGGCATCTTTGTCTCATTCTCATTCTCAAGGGAAATGCTTTCAGTTTTTCTCTATTTAGGATGATGCTGGCTGTTGGCTTTGTGTAGATGGCTCTTATGTTGAGGTATTGTCCTCTCTTCCTATTTTCTTGAGAGTTTTTAACAGGAATGGGTGTTAGACTTTGTCAAATGCATTTTCTGCATCAATTGATAGGATCAAGTGATTCTAATCTTCTGTTTTATTCATGTAGTTGATTATATTGATTGTTTTTCTGGTATTAAACCATCTCTGCAATCCCCAGTATGAACCCTACTTGGTCATGGTGAATTATTACTTTTTTGATACGTTGTTGAATTGTATTATTTAGGATTTTGTTAAGGATTTTTACATCTAGATTCATGAGAGATATTGGTGTTTAATTTTCCTTGTTTGTGCAACATTTACCTGGCTTTGGTATAGGGTTATGCTAGCTTCATAGAAAGAATTTGGAAGAAGTCCCTCATTTTCTATGTTGTGAAATACCATTAGTAATAGCAATGATAACTCCTCTCTAAAAGTTTGGTAGAATTCTGAAGCGAAGCCATCTGAACTGGGAAATTTTTTTGTTGGGAGCTTTTAAATTACCATTTCAATCTCATCTTGTATGATGGTCTTATTTAGTTTTTCTACTTCTTACTGTGTAAGTTTTGTAGATAGTTTGTTAAAAGGTACTTGTCGATTTCCTCTAGGTTTTCAAATTTATTAGAGTATATTTTTTTCATAGAACTCTGAAATGATTTTTTTCAATTGAGTCATTTATGATATCAGCCATCTCATTTCTTATTCAAGTTATTTGCTTGCTCTCCTGTTTTTCTTTTGTTGGCTTAGCCAGTAGTTTGTCAATTTTGTCTATCTTCTCAAAATACCAGCTTTTGATTCTGTTAAGTCTTTCAATTGTTATTTGAGTCTCTAATTCTTTTAGCCCTGATCTAATTTTTATTATCTCTTTTCTTCCAGTGTTTGAGGTGTTCTTTTGTTGTTCTCTTTCTAGTTGTTTGAGTTGAAGAGTTAGCCCTCTGATTAGGGCCCTTTCTTCTTTTTGGAAGTGTGCACTTACTGAGTTAAATTGACCTCTAACCACTACTTTTGCTGTATCCCGTAGGTTCTTTTTTGTTGTCATTCTCATTTGATTCTATGAATTTATTTATTCCATCTTTGATTTCTTTTACAACCCAAAAGTATTTGAGTACGGTGTTCACTCTCCAAGTGTTTGATTTTTGGCACTTGCTTTTTCTACTGTTGATTTCAACTTCTATGGCTTTGTTGTCTGAAAAAAAGCTTTGCAATATTTCAGTGTTTTGGATTCTGTTGAGACTTGCTTTATGACCTAACACGTAGTCTATTTTGGAAAATGTGTTGTGTTCACTGGAAAATAAGTTATACTTGTCTGTTGATTGCTGGAGTGTCCTGTATATATATATATGGAGTCAAGTTGGTTAATTGTAACATTTAGGTCTTACATATCTTTACTGAGTTTCTTTCTAGTTGTTCGGTCCATCACTAAAAGTGGTGTATTTAAGTCTCCTACTATTATTGTGGAGCTATCTGTCTCAGTTTTCAATAAAGTCGGAGTTCATTTGATGTATTTAGCACCTCTGCTGTTAAGTGTATAAATATTTAACATGTTTAAGTCCTCCCAATATGTTGACCCTTTGAGCAGTATATAGTGACATTCCTTGCCCACTGTGGTGGATTTTACTCCGAAGTCTATTTTATGTGAAATCGATATTGTCACACCTGCTCTTTTTAGATAATTGTGAATTTGATATATATTTTTCCATCCCTTACGTTTCAGTTAGTTTGTATCTTTAAGTCTAACTTAAGTCTCCTGTAAGCAGCATAAGGATGGGTCATGATTTTTCAGTCATTCTGTTAATCATTGTCTCTCTGTTGGTGCATTTAAAGCATTTACAGTCAATGTAATTATTGACAAATATGAATTTAGTGTTATTATTTGATGCCTTATGTGGTGAGTTGGTGACACAATCTTCATTCCATTTAATTTTGTATGTTGAGTCATTACTCTTTGTGGTTCTATTTTTCATCATTTTCATTGCTGTTTTGTATCTGCTGAGACATCTTGATTTTGATGTGTAAGAATTTTACTTGTCTTTGTTCCTTTATGTTTACTCGCAGTGTTCTAAGTTTAAATGAGTCTTTAATATAATATAATTGCATCTCCTTAAGCAGATCTGACTCGACGGCACTTGGCTTGGCTAAATTCCTCTCCATCAGACAGGGATGTGAATACGTTAATTTATCCCGCTTAAAGTACAATGCTGCTGTCATTTACTTATTGAGATGTCTGCTGGCCCCTAGAGTCGCCATGAGTCAGATCCAACCCGACATCACTTGGGTTGGCTGGTGTCCCTCTTTATAGTATTCAAGCTTTGGTTTATTTTTTGTGGACTGCCTGCTTGTATTGAAAAGTAGATGTTCTGCCTTGCCATGTATTTGTGAGATTGTGTCAGATGTTATTGATTATTCTGGTCAAAGAATTTCTTTCAGAATTTCTTGTAATTTTGGTTTGTTTTTAGCAAATTCTCTAAACTTCCACCTGTCTGAGAATGTACTGATTGCACCATCATATTTGAGAGACAGTTTTGCTGGATACATAATTCTTAGTAGGTACTTTTTTAGTTCATGCCTATTTTTTTTTAGCAGTGAAAAATATTCTTTATAATTTTTACTGTCATTGCTAAGTCCTTTCTTTTTTTTGTTAGCCTTGGATGAAAATGTACACTCTCAGACTGAAGGTAACTTACCACTTTAAACCTGTTTTCCTCTGTCTTAGCTGGTAGGTAGAGCAGGGACTTGACTAGCAACTAATCTTAGACGCACTGATGGTAGGATTGGCAGGCAAAATTGCCAGATTTTGAGAGCCCAGCTTTGAACTTTGTACATCTCAGCACCTTTGGCTTCTCTTTCCGCCTTTGCCATTGAGTAGCCTGTACTGAGGCAGGTGGGAAGCTTGTGCAGGATGCCATCTTGTTCCACTGGAAGGTAGAGATACCAATACAGAAGCATCAGCTGGACCCAATTCCTAGGCTGGGAGGAAGTGCCTTCTGGCAGAAAAGCAGTATTCTACACTGTGTCACTTATGACTGGGGCCTTACAACAGAGGCCAGCAGGGCAGTAGCCTTTCTGTATTTTGAACTAGTTTATAACGTCTGGGGTTGGATACAGAGGTGCTTACTTTGCCAGCTGGGAAGAGGGATCTGTACACCTGGAAACCTGATTGACTTTGGAAGTTGTCTTATATCTTTACCTTTCATTTTAAGATGGCACAAGGAAACAATCCCGTGAGTCAGATTCTACTTGACGGCACTTGGCTTGGCTTGGCTTGAGGAAACAAATTCGGTCCATCCTCACATCACATCTCCGAGCCTCTACTGATTCACACAATGCCCGAAAAGCAACAAACTCTCAATAAAACCATAACAAAGACATCATTCATGGCTTCAGAAGGCCCCCAAAAGAAAGCACCACAGGACTTCCCAGATGAAGAAATCTTTCTGAAGCTATCAGAAGGTGAATACAAAAGAAACATATAGAGCCTTCCTAGGCCTTATACAAAATGCAGCAGAGTGAAATGAAAAATTAAGCAAGCTGTTCGATCTGATGGAGCACCAGTACTCTGAAATCCAACAGATCAAGAGACAGAAACTTAAATTCAAAGCCAAGAAAATGGAATGGAACAGATGGAAAATAGACTTTCTGACTTCGAAGACAGAGCTACTGACTCCAGCATCTATGAGAAGAAAAATGAAGAAGGATCAAGAAACATGGGGAACTCTATGAAGAGGAACAATCTATAATTAATTGGAGCTCCTGAACAAGGCGAGACACCTGAGAACACAGAGAGTATTGTTGCTGAGCTGCTGACAGAAAACTTCCCAGAAATTATGAAAGAAGAGAATATAGATATCCAAGATGCATATCGAATGCCACTCAATGTAGATCTCAAAAGAAAGACTCCATGACACATTATAATCAAGCTTAACAAAATGAAACATAAGCAGAAACTTTTAAAGGCAGCAAGACTCCAAGGAAAGTCAACATTCAGCCGGGAACTCTGCAGGATTTCTAAACAGAAACAATGCTGGCACGGAGACAGTGGCATGACACATTCAAAGACTTGTAGATGAAGAACTTCCAACAGAGAATTATAGATCTTGCAAAACTATCTTTGAAATATGAAAGTGTAATTAACACATTTACAGATAAACTCAGAGACTGTAAACATCAAACCAAAGCTACAAGAAATACTGAAAGAATCTCTTGGCTTAGAAAAACAAAACCACTAACTTTATATTTTAGAAGCAAATACAGGACACATCATCCAGAAACCTACTCAGTTAGGGAAGGCTCCAAACTCAATCAAAGCTCTAATAGAGAAAGAAGTGATCATATCATGAAAACTGTGATGTCATCACATTAAAAAGAGGGAGGTACTACAATCATTATAGTCCTTCCAGGTGGAGAGAAAGTTAGTAAGACTGGTAGTAATTAAAATTGGGTTTATACATAGTTTATTAAGGGGTATCATAGGGGCAGCTGTAAAGCACAATACAGATGAAACATATCAAATCAAGAAATGTAATACAAGAGTCTCAACAACCACAAAATCAACCCTGAAAAGGGTGTAAAATCAACTCACAAAGAAGAAGGTCCCAGAAGAGATTAATAAGAACAACAGAGAAAACATCAACACAAAAATAAACATATCACAATGCCAGCACTAAACACATGCCTATCAATAATTACATTGAATGTGAGTGGGCTGGGACTGAACACTCCATTAAAAAGACATCAAGTGACATGTTGGATTAAAAGACATGACCCATCCATACGTTGCCTACAAAACACTTGCCTTAGACTTAAAGATAGGGACAAACTGAAAATTAAAGGATGGGAGAATATATATCAAGCTAACAATGAACGAAGAAGAACAGGTGTAGCAATTCTGATATAAAATAAAATAGATTTTAATATAAAATCCACCATCATGGACAAGGAAGGACACTATTGCTGAAAGTTTCAATACACAAGTGGGACTTAACAATATTAAATATTTCTGTACCTATTATTAGAGGGCTTAAATACATAGAAGAAACACTGACTACACTGAAAAATGAGATGGATCACTCCACAATAATAGTGGGAAACTTCAACACTCCACTCTCAGTAGTTTACTGATCATCTAGAAATAAGCTCAATAAAGACACAGAAGACCACAATTAACCAACTAGACCTCATCAACTTATAAAGAACTTTCTATCCATCAGCAGACAGCTACAGCTTCTTCTCCAGTGCACACAGAACATTCTCAGAATAGACCATGTACAAGACATAAAGCAATTCTCAACCAAATCCATACCACTGAATTAATGCAAAGCATCTTCTCAGATCATAAAGCCACAAAAGTTGCCATCAATAGCAGAAAAAACATAGAAAGTGGAACTCATGGAAACTGAACAACATCTTGCTTAAAAAGTCGTGGATTTTAGGAGAAATCAAGGATGAAATAATCTATGGATTCCAATGAGAATGAAAACATTTCCTACTAGAACCTCTAGATACAGGCAAAGCAGTGCTCAGAGGTCAGTTTATCTCCATAAATGCACACATCTGGAAGGAAGAAAGAAACCAAACCAAAGAACTGACCCTACAGCTTAAAAAAGTAGAGAGAGAACATCAGAGGAACCCCTTAGGGACCAGAAGAAAACAGAACATAAAGATTAGAGCAGAACTAAATGAATTAGAGAATAGAAGAACAACTGAAAAAACTGAAAAGACCAAAAGCTGGTCTTTTGAAAGATCAGCAAACTTGACAAACCATTAGCTAAACTTACTAAAGAAAAACAGGAAAAGAAACAAATAACCCAAATAAGAAATGAGAGCGGAGCTGTCATAAAGATCCAACAGCCAACCAGAAGCCAAGTGCTGTCAAGTCAGATTCGACTCATGCAGAAACCAAAAATATCATAACAGAATACTACAAAAGACTACTATAACAAATTTGAAAACCTAGAGGAAATGGAAAAATTCCTTGATTCATATTCCCCACCAAAATGATGACAAGGTGAAGTAGAACAACTTAATAAACCCATCCCAAAGGAAGAGGTTGAAAAAGTCATCCTTAAACTACCAACCAAAAAAAGCCCGGGCCCAGATGGCTTCAGTGCAGAATTTACCAAGCTTTTAGAGAAGAGTTATCTCCAATACTACTGAGAATATTTTGCAGTACAGAAAGGGATGGCGTACTCCCAAATTCATTCTATGAAGCCAGAATAACCCTGGTGGCAAAGCCAAGGAAAGACCCAACCAAAAAGAAGAAATAGAGACAGGCATCAGTCATGAATCTAGATGCAAAATTCTTCAAAAAAATTCTTGCCAGTAGAATACAACATACCAAAAAATTAATCCATCATGACCAAATTGGAGTCATACCAGGGATGCAAGGCTGGTTCAATATCAGAAAAACAATTAATGTGATCAACCACATAAATAATACAAAAGACAAGAATCACCGGATTTTGTCTATTGATGCAGAAAAGCATTTGATGAAGTCTAACACCCATTCATGCTAAAAACTCTTTGCAAAATAGGCATAGATGGAAAATTCTTCAGTGCAGTAAGGGCCATTTATACAAAGCCAATTGCCTACATCATCCTGAATGGAGACTGAAACAATTTCCCTTGAGAGTGGGAACTAGACAAGGATGCCCACTCTCACCTCTCCTCTTCAATATTGTACTAGAAGCTCTAGCCAGAGCAATCAGGCAAGTCCAAGAAATAAAGGGCATCTGCATCATCAACAAAGAAGCAAAAATCTCCCTATTTGCAGATGATATGATTGTCTATGCAGAGAAGTCCAAAGAATCCGTAAGTAAACTACCCAAACGGATAGAAGAGTTCTGCAAAGTCTCAGGATACAAGAGAAACATAAGTAAATCAGAAGAATTCCTTTATACCAACAACAAAACTAATGAAGAGATCACCAAATCTGTTTACTACAGCCCCTCAGAAGATAAAGTACATAGAAATAAATCTAACCAGAGAAATAACAGACCTTTACAAAGAGAACTACAAGTCCTGACTATAAGAACTAAGAGTGACTTACATAAGTGGGAAAACCTACCCTGCTCTTGGATAGGAAGAATAAACATTGTGAAATGTCTATTTTACCTAAAGCAATCTACTTATAAAACACAACTCCAATATAAATTCCAGTGACACTTTTTAAGGAGATGGAGAAACAAATCACTAACTTTGTTTGGAAAGGGAAGAAGCCTCAGATAAGTAAAGCACTACTGAAGAAGAACACACTGGGAGGCCTCTCACTACCCGAATTTAAAACCTATTATACTCTCACAGTAGTCAAAGCAGCCTGGTACTGGTACAAAAAGAGACACATAGATCAATGGAACAGAACTGAGACCTCAGAGACGACACCATCTTGCTATCAACAGTTGATAACTGGGGTAAAATCAATCTCTTCAAATGGTGCTGGCAAAACTGGATATCCATCTGCAATTAATTGAAACAAGACCCATATCCCAACAAACCCAAATCCCAAAGACCCAACTCAAACTGGATAAAAGACGTAAATATCAAATCTAAAATGATAAAGCTCATCCAAGAAAAAGTAGAAACAATGCAAGTTTTAATACACGACATAGACAGACTTCAAAATCTGTCAGACAAACCACAAACAACAGAAGAGAAAATAGATAAATGGAAACTACTGAGAATCCAACACTTTTGCTCATTCAAAGACTTTATTAACAGAATTAAAAGCCACCTACTGAATGGGAATACATATTTGGCAACTATGCTGCCTGATCTCCACAATCCTTAAGGTTCTACAAAAAGATAAATCATCCAATTAAGTGATGGGCAAAGGAGATGGACAGATTTCTCTAAAGAGGACATCCAGGCACCCAAAAAACACATGCAGACATGCTCTAGATCATTAGTTATTAAAGAAATTCAAATTAAAACTACAGTGAGATACCATCTCACTCCAACAAGGCTGGCCATGCTCCCAAAAACACAAAACAACAAATGCTGGAGAGGCTGTGGAGAAAGTGGAACTCTCCTACACTGTTGGTGGGATTAAAATACAGTGCGATCTCTTTGGAAAGCAATCTGGCACTTCCTTAAAAAGCTGGATATAGATATATCATTTGATCCAGTATTTCCACTACTTGGAATATATCCTACAGAATTCAGGCCATTCATACCAACTGATACATGCAGAAGAATTTTTATTGCAGCACAGTCCACAATAGTGAAAAGATAGAATCAACTCAGATGCCCAACAACAGAGGAATGGTTAGGTAAACTATGGTTTGTATATATATATATATATATATATATATACTCAGTGGAATACTATGCAATGATAAAGAACAATGCTGATTCTAGGAAACACCTCACAACCTGGTTTCAATTGGAGGAAATTATGCTGAGTGAAAGTAGTCAGCGACATAAGGACCAATATTGTATGAGACCCCTATGATAAGAACTTAAAAACAGACTCATGCATAGAAGAAAGGACTCTTTGATGGCTGCAAGGAAGGAGAGGGGGGTAGGTTGGGGGGGGAGGTTTTAGATTAGATAGTTGATAAAAATTTGGTTGGGTCAAATCTGTGACAGCACACATTAGAAAGAAGATCAACGTTAACTGGACTTCAGTGTAACATGATTACTTCTCCCATCTTAACCCAATATTGTAAGGACTGTGTAGCTGGGGCAGGGAGCCAGGGAAGATGGTCTCAGTAAAAATCAAGGCCAATTTGCACAACTAGCTTGCTAAGAGAACCTAGTAAAAGTGCTACATGACTCATGGCTGTATATCACTATGGACACTTTTGAAGTACTCCCCTTGGGAAGTTACGTGCCAAAATCAGTGTCTAGTCCACCCTTCAAGGCAATTTTGGAATTCTTTCTTTGGAATGGCCATCAGAGCTGTTGTCGTATCTCCCTTGATGTCCTGAATGTCATTAGAATGTCTACCTGTCAATATTTCCTTTACCTCTGGGTAAAGAAAAAAGTCATTAGGGGCCAGGTCAAGTGAGTAAGGAGAGTTTTCCAAGTGAGTTATTTGTTTACTGGCTAAAAACTCCCTCTCAGAGAGTGCCGTGTGAGCTGGTGTATTGTTGTCACACAAGATCCACGAGTTGCTGGTGAAAAGTTCATGTTGTTTTCCTATAGCTTTGTCATGCAGCCTTTTCAGCACTTCCAAATAATAAATTTGGTTAACTATTTGTCTAGATCATACAAATTCGTAATGAACAATCCCTCTGATATCAAAAAAGTTTAGAAACATCATTTTGACTCTTAATTTGGACTCATGGAACTTTTGAGGTCTTGGAGAATAGGCTCATTTCCACTGCGTGCTTTGATGCTTTGTTTCAGGGTCATATTGGTACACCTGTGTTTCATCACCAGTGATAACATGACAGAAAAAAATCATCTTGCATCTCCAAAAAGTCTTAGCAAACTTCAACTGTCCTTTGCTTTTGTTCATTGATGAGCTTCTTCTGGACCATACAAATGGCATGTCTTCCTCATGCCAAGAATCTCAGTTAAGATTTCCCTGCTTCTTTATCAACTATGCTTCTCACAGTCAGCTAATGATTTTGACACACAATTCAACAAAAGTTTGCAACGTTTTTGTTAGTTCTGCTTGTTACTGGTAACCCTGTCCTCTTTTCATTGGTGACTCTTTCACTCCTTTCAGAAAAACATTTAATCCATTTGTACACTGCCGTTTTTTTCATGATATTATCCCCATAAACTTGGACTAACACATTCTAGATTTCACTTCCACTCTTACCAAGTTTAACAAGAAATTTAATGTTTGTTCATTGCTCTACTACAAGCTCCGACGTTCTCACAATGGCACACAAAAACATGCAACAACAATGTAAGTGCATGGTGGCAAGTTTGCAAACGTAATTCTCAGACCTTATTTTCTTACCTTTTGGTTTTTGAACTCTGGGTTTTTGAATATTTCATCATAACATTTTACACTGTCTTTTGAACTCCTCTGTGGAATCTTATGTTTAACTTTATTACAATATCATGTCTTCAGTTTGCTTTAGCTACTCTGTAAATAAGAGAAGTTTTAGAATCTTTTCTGATATCCATTTTAACCTTTTTATTCTTTCCTCCTTTTTTTAATTTTAATTTTTATTTTATTTAATATGACTGAGTGAAAATGTACATTCCCGTATAAATTTACATGCCACCTCTATGCAGCTCCCACTGCTCTCCCTGCCCGGTGACAGCACACTATTCCTCTCTGCTCCATACAAGTCTCATCCTCCCAACAGTCTCCTTTCACCTCCTTTCCACCCACTCTCCTTCCTCCAGCCATAATGACTTTTCTCTTCGTGTATGACGTCTTCAATGCCATCCCTTTTGGTCATCAGTAATCAATGCTTCCAATTTATTCATAAAGTCATTTCTATATTATGCAGGAAAGTATTTAAGGTCATACTCATGGACTTACTTTGATTTCCTCCAGCTTCATTTTGAACTTGTGTGTGAGCAATTGATGGTATATTCTGCTGTTGGTCTTTGCTGCTACTGATAATATTGTGCTTCTCCATTTTCTGTTTCCACAGATGTAGTCAATGTGATTTCTGTCTATTTTATCCAGTGAGGTTCATGTGTATAGTAACTGGTGATATTATAGAAAAAAAAAAATTCCAGTGAAGAAGTTATTAGTCTAGCACAATTATATTGTGCTATATCCAGCATCATTTCTGTCATTGATGCCATGTTTTCCAACTGCCGATTCTTGTTTTTGTTTTCCAACTTTCACATTCCAATTACCAGTAATTATTGATACATCTTGAATGCACAATTGATGAATTTCAGATGGTAGCAGTTCATAAAAATCATCAGTTTCTTCATTTTTGACATTCCTGACTAGTGTTTGAATTTAAACAACAGTCATGTTAATTAATCTTACTTAGAGGCATATGGATATTGTCATCGATTGGATTGTGTCTCCCCCCAAATGGATGTATCTATTAGGCTGGGCTGTGATTCCCAGTTTTGTGTTGTCATTGTCCTCTATTTTGTGATTTTCCTGCTGTAAATCCTAAACTCTGCCTGTAGTTAACATGGCAAGATTAACTATGTTAAAGAAGATTAGAGTGGGATTGTAACAATATCATACCACCTTTTATCTTACAGGAATTGAAAGCAAAGACCTCGTATCATCAAGAAAGTAGTGGTGAGAACAGACTGCATCCTTTGGACTTGAAGTTCCTGCACCTAGATGCTCTCAACCAAAGGAAGACTGATATAACATGAGGATCTTCCTCCAAAGCCAACAGAAACAGAGTGTATTCTCCTGGATCCAGCAACCTGATTTTGGATATCTAGCCTACAAGACTGTGAAAGAATAAACTTTTCTTTTGTTCAAGTCATCCACTTGCAGCGTTTCTTTTATAACAGACTAGATGACCAAGACAGATATTAACCTATCACTGACAGTGTTATACTTCAGAATACATTTTGAAATAGTCTTTTCTACAATGAATGAAGGACTGTTCTTCCTCAATTTGCTGTTCCCAAAGTAGTGCCTGTCAGTTTGTTGTACTGTGTTGATTCATGCACTGCTGTGATAGTGAAAGTTTTGCTACAGTTTTTCAAACCCACAGTGGATAGGTTTCAGCCGAGGTTCCAGACTAAGACAAACTAGGAAGGATCTCACATTGTGCTTTTAAAAAATGGGCCAGTGAAAATGTTATGAATAGCAGCAGAACATTATCTGATATACTGCCAGAAGATGGGATTCTCAGGTTGAAAGACATTCAAAATATGACTGACTGAGGAAGAACTGCTTTCTCAAACTAGAGTCTACCTGAATGACATGGATGCAGTAATTCATTTGAAACTTTAATTTGCTGATGTGGCATACACAGAATGAGAATAAACAATGAAAAATATCCATTAGTAATTGGAATATGGAATGAAGAATTAATTTAGCAAAACAGGAAATAATCAAAACTGAAATAAAACACAAAGACAGTTATCTTAGGAATTAGTAAGCTGAAATGGACTGGCACTGGCCATTTTGAATTGGAAAACAATATTATCTGCTAAGCTGGAAATGAGAAACTGAAGAGGAATTCAATGGCATTCATCTTGAAAAAGAGGATTTCAATATCTTCCTAAAGTATAACACTGTCAGAGACAGAATAGCATCTATATTTTTGTAAGGAAGACCAGTTAATAGGGCTATTATTTTAATTTATGCACAAACAACTAATGCAAAAGTTGAATAAATAGAAAAAAAATACCAGTTGCCTTGACAATTACCATGATGTCTTGATAATTATTGGTAATAGGAATGTGAAAGTTAGAAACAAAGAAATATCAATAATTGGAAAATGTAGTCCTGATAGAAATGACGCTGGAGTATATGTGATAGAATTTTGCAAGATCAATGAATTATTCATTACAAATATATTTTTCAGCAACTTAAAGGCAACTATACTTGTGGTCCTTATCTAGGACCTAACTTCAGAACAGACCATCTATTGCTCACATGCAAGTTCAACATGAAGCTGAAAATACTTATAGCAAGTCCACAAGAGCCAGCAAATGACCTTGAGCACATCCTATCTGAACTTAGATGCCATCTCAAGATAGATTTGACTAAAAATCAAAGAGAAAGCTGGGAAATTTGACTGACCTATGCGGAATGGAAACTAGGTCCAGAAGTACTTAGGCTAGCCAGACCTCAGCCTATGGGAATCAGCTGCATTTAGTGAGCAAAGCAATGGTATTCAGTTGGTGTCATCCAAAGTGGGAGAGACTGAGTAGTGGACAGCCCACTTATGTCTCCAGAACTAAGGAAAAACAGCATATGACCAACAAAAGCTAAGTGGCTTGTGTCTAACCTAACGTACACGGATCTAAAACTCTCCTTTAGATTAAACCTCTCTCTCTTTTCCTGGCACTTCATCATCCCTTCTTTGTAATGTGCTCGCTTCACAGACTGAACCATTCATGGGTCACAAGTAGAATCCCTTACATATGCCTTGAGCCATTCTCCCAGATTTGAAAAGGGAACAACTTAAGAAACAGAAGGAAGGAGAAGGAAACAAACAAACAAACCTGTTGAGTCTCTTGAACTAGAAACTCAAAAAAGAAACAGTTTCTTCATCTAGGATCAGACACAATGAGTTACACCTTCCTCACAGATACTCAGGAGTGGCTATCTAAGCAGCCAGATACTTGTACCTATACCAATCACACTTGTTCATCTATTACTCTAGGTGAGAGCATGCACCACACACTTGATAAGTGACTACTTGGAAATATGAGCTGAATCCATACAAGAAAATTACGTGGGCATTAGAGCTCGCATGCCAAGTTATAGCTCTAACAACCTAGTGACAAGATGTTAGAGCTTCAATGGTGTCAACAACCAAACTAGCAAACTTGACCAGCTTCTTTGTACATTTCAAATTAAAGAAAAACAAAGCAAAAAGCTAGAACACAGTAAGCAAATGTAAAATCAGTAAGTACAACAACTTACTGACAGCTCAGAAATAACAGTCAATATAAAAATCGCTTAACAAGATGGATCATGATGGCATGAGAAAGCTTCCAAAATGAAGAAAAAATAAATTTTTATGAATAAGAGAACTATCTGGAATTATCAGAAGATTAATATTTAGAACTCTTCAAGAGATCATGAAGGAGATGAGGAAAAAGCAAGACAGAATAGGCTGCAAGGAACCACACAGAAACAGGAAGTAGAAATTCAGAAGATTAAAAATTAAATTACAGAATTAGACAACACAATAAAGTGTCAAAGGAGAAGAACTGGTGTGATAGAAGCCCAAATAAGTGAAAAGAAGACCAACACATGACACCAAATCCAAACAAAAGTTACAAAAATATTAAAGGGAGTCCTTTGGTTGGAAAATCAGTAACATCTGATAACACGCCAACATTACAAAGCAGAACAGAGTGACTATCAACACGTATAGGGAAATCGCAAAAATAAATCAAAAGCAAAACATTGAAAATAGGGAAATAGAGATGTCATTATGCAAAAGATGACACCATTATAAGAAAAAGAGGTACAAACAATGTAGTCATATGTGTTTCATGTGGAAAGCAAGTCAAGATGATACAAAGAAATAAAAGACTAGTTTAAATTTAAGAAACTAGGTGTAAACATTAAGGTAACCACAAAGGAAATTAACAATCCTACGTATCAAAATAAAAGCAAGAAAAATATGAAGTCGCAGTAAAGACAAAATCAAAAACAGTGAAACAGGTGAAAATAAAACACACGAAGAAAAATTACAGTGCAGAAAATTAAGTGGAACATACAATTCACACGCCAAAAAAGCCATCAAAATGACAGCACTAAACTCATCAGTGTGTATGCCAGGTGTTGATATATTAAATGAACAAATTAAGATGCAGAGAGTGGCAGAGTGCATTAAAAAATATTATCTATGTATATGTTGCCTACAGGAAACACACTTCAAACTTAAAGACACAGACAAACTAAAACTAAAAGGATGAAAAAAATTTATCAAGTAAATGACATTCAAAAAAGAACAGGATTGACAATACTAATTACTGACAAGATGAATTTTAAAGTAAAATCCACCACACTGGGTAAGGAAGGACACTATATAATAATTAAAGATTCAGTACTTCAGGAGGACATTGTGATTTTAATATTTACTCACCAAATGATAGGGCACCAAAATACATAAAAAAAACTCTAAATGTACGGAGAGAAGACATAGCTCCACAATAACAATAGGAGACTTCAGTACATGACTTTACAGGGAAGGACAGAATATCCAGAAAGAAACTCAATAAAGACACAGACAATCTAAATGCCACAATCAACCAACTTGACCTCGTAGATATAAATGGAACACTACCCAACAGCAGTCAAATGTACTACTTTTTCTAATGCATATTCTCCAGAATAGACTACCTATTAGAGAAGAATTTAAATTTAAATTTAAATTTAAAAATTCCAAACCCCAATCCACTGCCATCAAGTCAGGTCCAACTCGTAGTTACCCTAGAGGTCAGAGTAGAACTGCCCTATAGAGTTTCCAAGGAGTGCCTGGTGGATTTGAACTGCTGACCTTTTGGTTAGCAGATGTAGTACCTAACCCACTATGCCACCAAGGTTTCCAAGCATGGAAATACTACAAAGTATCTTTTTAGCCCATAAAGCCACAAAAATAGAAATCAACAGCATAAAGGAAAAACATGGAGAAAGAAATCAAACATATGGAAACTCGACAACACCTTGATCAAAAACCACAGGGTTATAGAAGAAATCAAGGACAGAATAAAAAAAATCAAGTGAGAATGAATAAAGAGTAATGATGAATGAAAATACATCACACTAAACCTTTGGAGACACAGTAAAAGTAGTGCTCAGAGGTCAGTTTATGTAAATAAATGTACACATTCAATAAAAGGGGAGGCAGGCTCAAGATGGTAGAGTAGATGGACATTTTCTGTGACCCCTCTAACAACAAAGACCCAAACGAATAAATGAATCCAGTACATATGACATTCTAGGAGCCCTGACCATTAAAGGGATAGTTGAGAAACCGGACTGAGCAACAGGGAAGGGAAAATAGAACTGAAGTGCATGGGATTCCACAGACCTGACCTGCCTAGAATTGGGCACAGCCCTCCCATCGTGAGAAGAGCATGGTGGTTCACGGATGCCCTCCTTAGGAGGAATAATTGTCTGGAGAATTCACTTGTGCCTCCAGAACCAGCTAGAGACAGCACCAGATCTTTGAAAGCTGTCTTTATGTGTAACTTACTGCACAAGGTTCTGTATCTTTTCTGTGAGATAGGCCTGTCTCCATTCTCCTGGCACTTCCACTCCCTTTGTGCACCTTGCCTGGCCATTAAATGTCCAGAAGTAGGACTCTACGAGCCTACCCTGAGCCATTCTCCCTGTCCCTTTTCTTCATTGCACCTGATACTGTAGTCTGCCAACGTTAACTGAGCAGAAAGTAGGACTCCTTAAGCTCATCTTGAGCCATTCTCTGAGGGGAAACAATTTAACAAAGTCAGGGAAGGGCAAGGGGAACAAAATTTTACTGACTCCCCTAAGCCAAAAAATGGGAAAGAAATTGTTCCCTCACCTACATTCAGACATGAGAGGATATGCCACCCTCACACACACTAAAGGATGAATGTTAATCCCATCCTTTACTCAGCAGCTACAGCTGGACACCTGTGTCTATAACAATCACCCTTGCCTGTGTAGAAGAGTAAGCAAGACTCTGTACCACACACTCAGCAACTAACAACCTGGGAACCTGAACTGAATTCATATAAGAAAAGTAAATTGTACATTTTAAAACAAGAACCTAGAACACAGTAGGCAAACAAAAATACAATAGATAGAATTTACTGATGGCTCAGAAACAGCAGTCCATATCAAAGCATTTGGCAGACCATGATCTCCTCAGAAAGCTCCCCAACCTATTAAACTTACCAGAGGAAAATTATCAGAGATGTAATACAAAAGATCGATATTTAGAAATCTATCAGAGATGAAAAAGGAGATGAGGCAAAATGTAGCAGAGCAAATGACAAATTGAACATGCTTCAAGAAAGCATAGAGGGGCAAAAATAAGAAATTCAGAAAATTAGTAATAAAATTACAGAAAAAGACAACTCAATAGAAAGTTAAAAGAGCAGAATTGAGGCAATGGAAGCTCAAGTTAGTAAAAATGAAAATAAAGAACATGATATCAACATATTTGAGGAAAAATAAGGTAAAAAAATTTAAAAAATCAACAAACACTAAGAATTATGTGAGACTCTGAGAAGAGGAATAATCTGCGAGTAAATGCAGTACTTGAACAAGAGGAGATAACAGACAACACAGAGTTGTCAAAGATTTGCTCACAGAAAACTTCCCTGATATCACAAAAAGTAAAAGGTACCTATCAAAGATGCAGATCAAGCTCTCCCCAAAACAGTCACCAGGGCATATTGTAATCTAACTTGCCAAAAATAAAGATACGGAGGTACTTTTAAAAGTGGCTAGTGGTAAACAAAAAATAAGCAAAGGGAAATCTACAAGACTATGCTCAGACTACTCAGCAGAAATGATGCAGGCAAGAAGGCAACAGGATGACACATCTGTAGCCTTGAAGGAAAATCATTGCTAGCCATAAAATTATGTAGAGCAAAATTGTATGTCAAATACAATAGTGAAATTAAGACATTCCTGGATAAATAGAAATCTAGGGAATTTGCCAAGCAAAACCAAAACTAAAAGAAATATTAACAGGAATCCTTTGGTTAGAAAATCAATAACCCCAAGCAATAACCCCAGATAATAATGGAAGAGTAGAATACAGAATAGAGTAACTGGTTATCAGCTCAAATAGAAAAATCACAAAAACAAATCATAGGCATAACACTGAAAATATGGAAACAGAGATGTCATTATATAAACATTATAACACAAAAGAACAACCTAAAAGAAAATGTACTTATCGACTTTTCATACGTATAGAAAGTCAAGGTGATAAAAAGAAATTAAAGACTTGCTTAAACTTAGAAAAATATGGAGTAAATATTAAGGCAACTACAAAAGAAACTATACATCCTACACATCAAAATAAAAAAAGTGTCAGCAAATAGAAAACCACTGACACTGAAAAAGATGAAAACATATAAAGAGAAAAAAATCAGCACAGAAAATTAAACGGAAAAACAAAAATCCCGCTATAAAGGAATCGTTTAAAACATACAAAAAAAGACATCAGAAAGACAGTGCTACACTCATACCAGAAACCACGGTTGCATAGTAGTTAAGTGCTACCACTATTAACTAAAATATTTGCAGCTGAAATCTGCCTGGTGCTCCTTGGAAACTCTATGAGGGAGTTTTACTCTGTAGGGTCAGTGTGAGCAAGAATCAGCCTGATGGTATTCTTTTTAAGCTCCTACCCATCAATAATGACGCTGAATGTAAATGGACCAAATGTATCAATAAAGAGACAGAGAGTAGCAGATTTGATAAACAACATGACCTATGGGTGATACATCTTAGACTCAAAGACATGAAAGCTCAAAGGATGAAAAAAATGTATTATTTATAACATTCAAAAAAGAGCAAGATTGGCAATACTAATCCCTGATATAATAGACTTTAAAGTAAAATCTCAATAATGATCTCAATAATGATTTATGATCAGGTGCAGCATCAGGTCTAGGGCTATGCCCCCAGGGGAACCCCTAGGCCTTCAGATCAACAATCGCGGTCTTTTAGTTGAGTTCTCAGGGTGCACGCTTTACTTTTTCTCATATTGCCACTGGGACTTGACATTGTGAGCTCAATCATAGTTGTCATTGGTGGTGGTTGGGCACCATGTGGTTCTTCTGGTCACATGTTGATGTAGTTACCCATTCACATGGGTCTTTCTGTGTTCTGGGTTCTCTTTCCCCCGTGTCTTTGTTGTCCTTGATAATCATTTGTTCCAGCTGAGATGGGACCATTTGGTGTACTTCAGATGGCAGCTTACTAGATTTTGAGACCCTAGACACCATTCACCAACATGGCGTGTAGAAGACTCTCTTAGAAATAGGCTAGTTAGGCATAACTGTTTTTTGTATTGTTTTGTTTTGTTTTCTTTTTTTTTCTTCTTTTTTATTTAACATGACTGAGTGAAAATGTACATTCTCGTATAAATTTACATGCCCACCTATATGCAGCTTCCACTGCTCTCCCTGTCCGGTGACAGCACACTATTCCTCTCTGCTCCATACATGTCTCATCCGCCAACAGCCTCCTTTCTGCTCCACTCCACCCACTCTCCTTCCTCCAGCCAGAGGTCAGCAGGATGATATCCTATAGATGTATAGAACCATAAATTGCAACCAATATATGCTCACTCTGCATTGCCAAGTCCAATCCATTCCTATCTGAAGAGTGGACCTTTGTTATAATTTATGGGTAAGGGCAGCATCAGGGCTGGGGGCCATGCTCCCAGGGGAACCCCAAAACGGCTGGACCATCAATTTAGGTCTTTTAGTGGAGATCTCAGGATGCACTCCTTTTTATTCTTGTGTTCCCAGTGAGACTCAACCTAGTGAACTCCATCGTGGCTATCACTGGTGGTGGCCGGGCACCATCCGGTTCTTCCGTACCAAATTGATGAAGGCACACACTCTTGTGGATCTCTCTGTCTTCTAGGTTGTCTTTACAGCGTGTCATTTTGGTCCTCGGTGAGCATCCATTCCTGCTGAGTTGGGACCGTTTGCTGTGTCCTCGGATGGCAGCTTGGCAGTTTTTAGGACCCCAGATGCCACTCACCAATGTGGGGTGCAGAGAACCCTCTTAGCAAAACGCTAGTTGTGCCAATTGGCCTCGATTTTGCCTAAGAACATGGTCCCCTGCCCCCTGCCCCAGCTACTCTATACTTGCAATATTGGGTTAAGACAGGAGTACTCAAGCTGTGCTGAAGTCCACTGAATGGTGTTCTTGTTTCTAATTTGTGCTATCACCGATTTCTCCCAACCAGATTTCTAGTAACTATCTAAACTAAACCTTTCCCCCCTTCCCCTCCCTCTCCTCCCTTGCAGCTGTCAAAGAGTCTTTTCTTCTATACACAAGTCTGTTTTTGAGATCTTATCGTAGAGGTCTCATACAGTATTTGTCCCTTTGTCGCTGACTATTTTCACTCAAAATAATGTCTTCCAGTTGAAACCAGGTAAGGAGATGTTTCCTGGAATCATCATTATTCTTTATCATTGTGTAGTGCTTCATTGAGTATATGTACCATAGTTTACCTATCCATTCTTCTGTTGGTGGGCATCTGAGTTGATTCCATCTTGTTGCTATCCTGGACTGTGCTGCGACAAACATTCTCATGCATGTGTCCGTTGGTGTGAAAGGCCTTGATTCTGTAGGATATATTCCAAGGAGTGGAATTACTGGGTCAAGTGGTATATCGATATCCATGTTTTTAAGGAAGTGCCAGTTTGCTTTCCAAAGAGACTGGACTATTTTGCAACCCCACCAACAGTCTAGGAGGGTTCCACTTTCTCCACAGCCGCTCCAGCATTTGTTGTTTTGTGTTTTCTGGATCATGGCCAATCTTGTTGGGGTGAGATAGTATCTCATTGTTGTCTTGATTTGAATTTCTTTAATAACTAAAGATCGTGAACACATCTGCATGTGTTTTTTGGCTGCCTGGATCTCCTCTTTAGTGAAATGTCTGTCCATATCCTTTGCCCACCACTTAAATGGATGGTTTATCTTTTTCTTATTGATATTTTTTAATATCTTATAGATTATGGAGATCAGGCGTCAGTCTGACATAGAGTTGCCAAATATTTTTTCCCATTCTGTGGGTGTTCTTTTAATTCTATTAATAAAGTCTTTGGATGAGCAAAAGTGTTTGATTCTTAATAGTTCCCACTTATCTATATTCTCTTCTGTTGATTGTGGTTTCTTTGACAGATTTTGGAGTCTGTTCTCATTGTGTATTAATACTTGCCTTGTTGTTCCTACCTTTTCTTGTATGAGCTTTATCGTTTTAGGTTTGATATTTAGGTCTTTTATCCAGTTGGAGTTGGTTTTTGTGTAAGGTGTAAGATATGGATCTTGTTTCAGTTTATTGCAGATGGATAACCAATTTTGCCAGCACCATTTGTTGAAGAGACTGTTTATACCCCAGTTTAATGTCTTAGGGCCTTTCTCGAATATCAACTGTTCATAGGCAGATGGTGTCATCTCTGGGGTCTCAATTCCGTTCCATTGATCCATCTGTTGGTTCTTGTACCAGTACCAGGCTGTTTTGACCACTGTGGCAGTGCAGTATGTTCTAAGGTCGGGTAATGAGAGGCCTCCCAGTGTGTTCTTCTTCTTTAGTAGTACCTTACTTATCCGGGGCTCCTTCCCTTTCCAAACAAAATTGGTGATTTGTTTCTCCATCTCATTAAAAAAGGTCACTGGAACTTGTATTGGGATTGCATTATATAAATAAATTGCTTTGGGTAAAATAGACATTTTCACAATGTTAAGTCTTCTATCCTTGAGCAGGGTAGGTTTTTCCATTTATCTAAGTCTCTCTTAGTTTCTTGTAGTAAGGGCTTGTAGTTCTCTTTGTAAAGGTCTGTTGTTTCTCTGGTTAGATTAATTCCTAGGTACCTTATCTTCTTAGGGGCTGTCGTAAATGGTACTGATTTGATAATTTCTTCCTTAACAGTCTCGTTGTTGGTATAAAGGAATCCTACTGATTTACTTATGTTTATCTTGTATCCTGAGACTTTGTTGAACTCTTGTATCAGTTTGAGTAGCTTACTTATAGATTCCTTGGGATTCTCTGCATATACAACCATATCATCTGCAAACAGGTAGATTTTAACTTCCTCTTTGCCGATGCAGATGCCCTTTATTTCTTGGTCTTGTCTAACTGCTCTGGCTAGAACTTCTAGCACAATGATGAATAGGAGAGGTGACAGTGGGCATCCTTGTCTAGTTCCTGATCTCAAGGGAAAGTCTTTCAGTCTCTCTCCATTCAGGATGATGTGGGCAATTGGCTTTGTATAAATGGCCCTTACTGTGTTGAGGATTTTGCCATCTATGCCCATTTTGCTAAGGGTTTTTAGCATGAATGGGCGTTGGACTTTATCAAATGCCTTTTCTGCGTCAATGGACAAAATCAGGTGATCCTTGTCTTCTGTGTTATTTATGTGGTTAATCACATTGATTGTTTTTCTGATGTTGAACCAGCCTTGCACCCCTAGTATGAATGGATTATTTTCTAGATATGTTGTTGTATTCTACTGGCAAGAATTTTGTTGAAGATTTTTGCATCTAGATTCATGAGTGATATCGGTCTGTAGTTCTCTTTCTTTGTTAGGTCTTTCGCTGGCTTCGGTATCAGGGTTATGCTGGCTTCATAGAATGAGTTTGGGAGTACTCCATCCCTTTCTATACTGTGAAATATTCTCAGTAGTATTGGAGATAACTCTTCTCTTGGCTGGCTTGGCTTCTGTAAATGCTTGGTAGAATTCTGCAGTGAAGCCATCTGTTACCGGACTTTTTTTGGTTGGCAGTGTTTTGATGACATTTTCAATCTCTTCTTTTGTGATGGGTTTATTAAGTTGTTCTGCTTCACGTTGTGATAATTTGGGTAGATGGCATGAGTCAAGGAATTTGTCCATTTCCCTAGGTTTTCAAATTTGTTACAGTACAGTTTTTCATAGTATTCTGTTATGATATTTTGATTTCTGTTGCATCTGTGGTGACAACTCCCCTCTCATTTCTAATTTGGGTTATTTGTTTCCTTTCCTGGTTTTCTTCAGTAAGTTTAGCCAGTACTTTGTCAATTTTGTTGATCTTTTCAAAAAACCAGCTTTTGGTCTTTTCAATTTTTTCAATTGTTTTTCTATTCTCTAATTCATTTAGTTCTGTTCTAATCTTTATGATCTTGTTTCTTCTGGTGCCCGAGGGGTTTCTCTGTTGTTTTCTTTCTACTTATTCAAGCTGTAGATTTAGTTCCTTGATTTGGTTTCTTTCTTCCTTCCAGATGTGTGCATTTATGGTGATAAACAGACCTCTGAGCACTGGTTTGGCTGTATCCCATAGGTTCTGGTAGGAAGTGTTTCCATTCTCTTTGGAAGCCATGAATTTCTTTAATTCATCCTTGATTTCCTCTATAACCCATGTTTTTTTGAGCAAGATGTTGTTCAGTTTCCAAGAGTTCCACTTTTTATCTCTGTTTTTTCTGCTATTGATTTCAACTTTTATAGCTTTATGATCTGAGAAGATGCTTTGCAGTAATTCAATGGTATGGATTTTGTTGAGCATTGCATTATGGCCTATCACATGGTCAATTCTGGAGAATGTTCCATGTGCACTGGAGAAGAAGGTGTAGTTGTCTGCTGATGGGTGGAAAGTTCTGTATATATCAATGAGGTTTAGTTGGTTAATTGTGGCAATGAGGTCTTCTGTATCTTTATTGGGCTTTTTTCTAGATAATCTGTCTAGTACTGAGAGTGGAGTGTTAAAGTCCTCCACTATTACTGTGGAGTCATCTAACTCTCATTTGAGTGTAGTCAGTGTTTCTTCAATGTATTTAGGTGCTCAGATATTAGGTGCATAAATATTTAATATAGTTAAGTTTTGCTTGTGTACTGAAGCTTTCAGCAATAAATAGTGTCCATCTTTGTCCACGATGATGGATTTGACATTAAAATTGATTTTGTCTGAGATTAGAATTGCCACCCCTGCTCTTTGTTCATTGTTTGCTTGATGTATATTCTTCCATCCTTTAATTTTCAGTTTGTTCCTATCTTTAGGTCTCAAGTGAGTTTCTTGTACACAACATATGGATGGGTTGTGTCTTTTGATCCAAGATGACACTCGGTGTCTCTTTACTGGAGCATTCAGTCCATTCACATTCAATGTAATTATTGATAGATATGGATTCACTGGTGCCATTGTGATATGTTTATTTTATGTTGATGTTTTCTCTTTTGTTCTTATTAGTGTGTTCTGGGACATTCTTTTTTGTAAGTTGATTTTTCACCTTTCTCAGAGCTGGTTTTGTAGTTGTTGAGACTCGTGCATTGCATTTCTTGAAATGGTATGATATATCTTTGTTGTGCTTTACAGCTGCCCCTATGATCCCCCTCAATAAACTATATATAAACCCAATTTAATTACTACCAGTCTTGTCATCTTACTCTCCATCTGGAAGGACTGTAACAACTGTAGTACATCCCTCTTTTTATTATGATGACACCATAGTTTTCATGATGATCACTGGATTGCTTCTTTCCGTATCAAAGCTGTGATTTACTTTGGAGCCTTCCCTAAAAGAGTAGAGTATTGAGTAGTACGTCATTCTAATATATAAAGTTAGTGGTTTCATTCTTCCAAGCCAGAGCCAAGAACTTCTTTCAGTATTTTTTGTAGTTTTGGTTTGGCATTTACGAAGTCTCTGAGTTCCTGTTTATCTAGGAATGTCTTAATTTCGTTTTCGTATTTGAAAGATAGTTTTGCAGGATATATAATTCTTGGTTGGAATTTCTTCTCCTTCAAGGCTTTGAATGCGTCATGCCACTGTCTCCGTTCCAGCATGGTTTCTGCTGAGAAATCTGATGAGAGCCTAAAGGGTTTCCCTCTGAATATTAGCTTTGCTTTGAGTCTTGCTGTCTTTAAGAGTTGCTGCTTCTGTTTCATTTTGTTAAGCTTGATTATAACATGTCTTGGAGTCTTTCTTTTGAGATGTATATTGGGTGGCGTATGGTATGCATCTGATATGTCTATATTCTCTTCATGATTTCTGGGAAGTTTTCTTTCAGCAGCTCAGCAATGATACTCTCTGTGTTCTCAGATGTCTCACCCTCTTCAGGGATGCCAATTAATTTGAAGGTTGTTCTGACTCGACAGCACTTGGCTTTGGCTGTTCCTTTTAATAGAGTCCCACATGCTTCTTAATGTTTCTTCATTTTTCTTCTTTCTTTTTTCTGGTTTCTGCTCATAGACGCTGGCATCAGGAGCTTTGTCTTCCAAGTCAGAAATTCTTTTTTCTATTTCTTCGATTCTGTTTTCTTGGCTTTGCATTCAAGTTTCTATGTCTTTGATTTTGTTCTTGATGTGTTGGATTTCAGAGTACTGATGTTCCATCAGATTGAACAACTTCCTTAATTTTTCCTTTTGTTCTGCTGCATTTTGTATTAGGTCTAGAAGGGCTCTGTATATCATCATTTTGTATTCACTTCCTGATGCTTTCATAAAAGTTTCTATATCTGGAAAACTCCTTGGTTGCTTTGTTTGGGAGCCTTCTGAAGCCATGGGTGATTTCTTGTATGCCACAATTGTCTGTTGCTTTTTGGGTCCCATATGAGTATGTAGAGGCTGGAAGAAGTACTGTGATGATGGATTGCAAATGTTTCTCTAGGCTGTCTTCAAATGTAAAGCAAAAGGTATGTGACCACTTCACAAGTCAGTTAGGTTTTCAGGTGTAGAGGTCCCATTTCTCAACTGACAAAGTAAGCACCACTATATCCAACCCCAGATGATAACAAACTAGTTCAGAACACAGCAATGTTACTGCCCTGTTGGCCTCTGCTGACAGGGCCTAGCCTTAGCCGACACTGGGTCGAGTACTGGTTTTGTGATAGAAAAGCACTCCCTTGTGCGCAGGCTCTGGCTCCCAAGCTATGAATTAGGTCCAGCTGCGGCCACCGTACCCAAGATGGCGTCCTCCACACAGGCAGCAGACAGGGGGGCTAAAGGTGCCAAGAGGTAGTGATTCCTCTGCTTCTGTTGCAGGGCCTGCAACGTAGGTGACACTGGGAAAATTACTGCTTTTCTGTAGGAGAAGAGCTGTTCTGTTTGCACGCGCTGGCTCCCAGGCTAAGAATTAGGTCCCGCTAAAATCTCGGTAGCAACATGGCGTCCTGCCTGTCCACACTGACTGTGGAATTCCGTTCAAACCCTGGTGACACAGATATAAAACGAAAGGCTCAAAGTGTCTAGATTAACAGAGTCCCAATCCTGGCTCTCAGATTGTGGGAATTTCGCCTGCCTATCCCCCCAGCAGCGCGTCTGAGTCCAGCCGCCAGGCAAGACCCAGCTCCGCCCGCCAGCCGAGACCGAGGAAAAAAGTCACAATGGTGCGTTTACCTTCCGTCCGTGAGAGCCGGGGCTAGCCAGGAGCGGAAGTCAGCGAAAGAGAGGAGGTTTTTCACTGAGTGGTATGAAGTCCCAATTAACAGCTCTGTGCCGTGTCCTGAGGCTGATTAGGTGATCAGAAGGCTCTGTTTGATTGGCAATTCAGGTCTTGGTTTCCAGAGGGATATAAGGAGAGTGACTTAGTCCGCCACCTTGACTCCACCCCCTGTTTTGTTTTTTAAGAAAATATTCTGCATACCACTTTGGTAAGTGGCATCTGGGATCATCACAAGCCAGCAAGTGGCAATCTAAGTAGCACCAATTAGATCTAATCCACCTGGTGAAGAACAGAACACAGGATATCAAAGATATGAGTGAAATACAAGCCCAGTACACAGAAGGTACTACATGATCCAGACTCTAAAAAAGTGTGAAACCACAACTAGATAGTGCCCGGCCACCACAAATAACTGTCCTGACAGGAAATAAAATGTAAAGTCCCTTACACAGCAGGATTAAAATGGGTGTGCAGAACTAAAACCCTATTAAATGATCATACCTGAAGATCTGTCATACTGGAGGGTCCATTGAGGACATTGCCCCCAGGCTCTGTTAGCCCACAGCTGAAATGAGTAATGAAGCTAACTGTTCAAAGATTGAACTGGACTATAAAACACAGAGTGGTGTTGGTGAAGAATATGCTTCTTGGCTGAAATATATACATGAGACTGGTCAGCTCTTATGCAGAGGCAAGACGAAAAGGTGGAGGGGACAGGAGTTGGTTAAATAGGTGTAAGAAGTACAAGGTAGAAAGGAGGAGTGTGCTGTGATGGGGGCAGGATGGGGAGGAGAAGAGCAGTTAGAGTTGCACTCTGATGTGTGTGTGGTGTTTATACAGTAAAGTGATTTGAACTGTACATTTTCCCTTAAAGCACAATAAAATATTTTAAAAAGAAGCAAAGCTTCAAATTAAAGAATTAATTGTACAACCTGAACAAGTAGAAATAGAACAGTAAAATAAACTCTTGGGCACCAGAAGAAAGCATGTAATAAAAATTAAAGTAGAACTATATGAATTAGAGAATAGAAAATCAATCAAAAGAGCTGAAGTGACCAAAGCTTGTTATTTCAGAAGATCAGCAAAATCAATAAACTATGTGCCAAACTGACAAAACAAAAACAGGAATCAAGTAATTCAAATAAGAAATAAGATGTGTGATATCACAACTGACCCAACTGAAATTTAAAAAACAAATAAGAGTAATATGAAAAATTTTACTCAAATAAATTTGAAAACCTAGAGGACATGAACAAATTAATAGAAATACACTACCTACCTAAACTAACAGAAACAAAGATAGAACAGTGAAATAAACACATAGAAAAAGAAGCAATCGAAAAAGTAATTTAAAAAACTCCCAACAACAACAAAAAGCCCTGGCCTGGCAGCTTCACTGAAGAATTCTACCAAACATTCAGAGACAGTTAACACCTCTATTACTAAAGATAATTTAGAGCATGAAAAAGGATGGAATACTGATATTCATTCTATGAAGCCAATGTAACCCTGATACTGAAAACCACGTACAGACAGAACAGCAAAGGAAAATTATAGACCAATAACTGTCATGAACTTTGATGCAAAAACTCTCAGCTAAATTCTAGACAGTAGAATTCAACAATATATTAAAAAAAAAATCACCATGACCATGTGGGAATCATACCATGGATACCAGGTGGTTCAACATTAAAGAAGAAAGAAAAAAAAAACCAGTGTCGTCAAGTCTATGCCAACTCATAGCAACCCTATAGGACAGAGAAGAACTGGCCCATAGAGTTTCCAAGAAGGTCCTGGAGGATTTGAACTGCCTACCTTTTGGTTACCAGTTACAGCACTTAACCACTATACCATCAGGGTTTCAATTAGAAAAACAGTCAAACACATAAATGAAACAAAAGACAAGAACTACTTAATTTTATTAATTGATGCAACAAAAGACACTCGACGAAGTCCAACATCCATTCGTGTTAAAAAGCCTCAGCAAAATTCCTCGACATAATAAATTACGTTTATACAAAGTCAGAAAATAATTGTGTCTTAAATGGAGAGAAACTTAAACTTTTCTCATTGAGACAAGATCTAGACAAGAATGTGCTCGTCATCACTTTTATTTAACATTGAGCTGGAGATTCCTGACAGAGCAATCAGGCAGTTTAAAGAAACAAAGGTCATCCAAACTGGTAAAAAAAATTAAGTAAAATTATCTCTGTAGATTATATGGTTTTATGCACAGAGAACCCTAAAAAATCCCCCCCCCCCACAAAAAGACTAGTGGAACTAATGTAAGAGTTCAGCAAAGCATCAGGATACAAGATAAGTATACAAAAATCAGCTGGATTAGTTTCCACCATCAAGGAGAACATCAAAGAGGAAATCACTGCATCAATATCATTTACAATAGCCCCCTAGAAGATAGAACACTTAGGAATAATTCTAACCGGAGATGTAAAAGATCTATACGAAGAAAATCATAAGACACTACTGCAATAAAGCAAAAGACATGCATGTAAGTGGAGAAACCTACCTTGTTTCTCCACTTATTTGGGAAGATGCAACATCACAAAAATATTTATTCTACTCAAAGTCATCTGTAGATACAATGCAATCCCAATTGAAACTCCAGTGGCATTTTTGAATGAGACGGAGAAACGAATCACCAACTTTGTACAGAGAGGGAAGAAGCCTTAGATAAGCAAAGCATGAGTGAAGACAAAAAGTAAAGTAGGAGGCCTCATATTACTTGGCTCTAGAACCCATTATACTACTGTAGCAGTCAAAACAGCTTGGTACTGGTATAACAACTACCTAGATGGATGGAACAGAATTGAGAATCCAGACATAACATCATCCACCTATGAGCAACTGTTAATTAACAAAAGCCTAAATTGTGTAAATTGGGAAAAAGACTATCTATTTAACAAATTTTGTTGGCGTAATCAGATATTCATTAGTCAAAAAAAAGAAAAAGAACTAAGACCCATATCGCACACCATGCACAAAAAGTTAATGCAAAATGGACCAAAGGCCTAAATATAAACTCTAAAAAGAAAAATATCATTGAAGAAAAAAAGTGACAATGCTGGAACCTCTAATGCACAGCATAAACCACAAAACATTACTATCAACAAACACCAGAACAGAAAATAGATAACTGTGAACTCCTAAAAACCAAACACTTATGCTATTTCAAAGACTTCACCAAAAGAGTGAAAATACACCTCACAGACTGGGACAAAGTTTCTGGATACAACAAATCTGATCAGCATCTAATCTCCAAAATCTACAAAATACCACAAAACTTCAGCAAGAAAAAGACAAATAACCCAATTAAAATACTGGCAAAGGATATGAATGGGGAGTTCACAAAAAGAGACATTCAGGTAACTAACAGATAACTGAGAAAATGCTCATGATCTTTGTTAGGGAAATGCAAATCAAAACTACAACAAGATACCATCTCAACCCCAACAGGCTTGAAAGCTTGAGAGTCTATGGGGAGAGTGGAATATTTCTATACTGCTCAAAGGAGTATAAAGTGGCACAATTGCTTTGGAAATAGATTTAGCATTTAATTAAAAAGCAAGAAACAGAAATACCATACAATCCAGCAATCTTAGTTCTTGACTATATCTTAGACAAATGAAAGTTGTCACATGAATAAATACGTGCACACCAACATTCACTGCAGCACTGTCCACAATAGCAAAAATATGGAATCAACCTAAGTGCCCTTCAACAGATGGATGGGTAAACAAACTATGATATATTCCACAATGGAATACTATGCAAAGATAAAGAAGAAAAGGAACTTGGGAAACATCTCATTTACACGAAAGAATTTGGAAGTCATTATGCTTAGAGAAATTAGTCCCAGATGGACAAATACTGTATGAGACCACAATTATAAGGACTCAAGAAATGGTTTAATCCCAGAAGAAAACTCTCTGATAGTTACAAGGGTAGCTAGTGAGGGAGACTGGTATACATTAATTAGGTTAGAGATAACAATTGTGTTAGGTAAAGATAGGGACATCACACATTAGAGGTGAAGTCACAACTGGACTAAACAAAAGTCAAGCAGTTTCCTAAGTGTAACCCAATGCTCAAAAGGACAAAGTATCAGGGGCAGGAGTATAGACACCATTGTTTCAGGGGATATCTAACTCAACTGGCCTAACGAAGTGCATTAAGTTAGGCCAATTAAGTTAAGTTCTGCATCTTTCTTTGGGGAGTGGTGCCTGGGTCTTAAAAGTTAGCAAGTGGCATGTAATTAGCATCAATGGGTCCCAATCCACCTGGAGCAGAGGAAACGAAGGACATCAAAGACAAAAGAAAAACATGAGGCCAAGAGACAGAAAGGGCTCATAATTCATAAGGGACATAATTCAGAGACTACATCGACATGTGATGAAAAGAACAAGATGGTACCAGGGCACCACCAATGAGTGCCCTGACAGGCAATACAACTGAAAATCCCTGATACAGCAGGAGAAATGGGGTGCTGAACTAAATTTATTTTAAAAATACCAGAATTAATAGTCTGACAGGCTGGAAGATCCCCAGAAGACATGGCCCCCAGACTCTCTGTTAGTCTAGAATTGAAACCATTCTCAAAGCCAACTCTCCCAACAACTATTGGACTGGACTATAACACATAAGATATTACTGGCAAAGAGTTAGCTTCTTGGTTTAAGTAGTTACATGAAACTAACTCGGCAGCTCCTGCCCAGAGGGGGGATGAGAAGAGCTGAGGGGACAGGAGCTGGCCGAATGGATACAGGAAATACAGAGTGGAAAGCAGGGGTATGTTACACAGTGTGGGGTAAGCAGTAAGTTACACAGCAATGTGTGTGTAAATTTTTGTATGATAGATTGACTTGAATTGTAGATTTTCACTTAAAACATAAGGAAGAAAGAGAGAGGAAGACAAAGGCAGGAAGGCAGGAAGGAAGGAAGGAAGGAAAGAAAGAAAGAAACTAAAAGGGAAAAACTTGCTTAGCATTTCTTTACCTTAAAGAACTGAAGAAAAACTTAAGACTTGATTTGCATTATTAAAGGATTTTATAAGGAAAGCATCAAAAGAAGATGGGAAGAATACACACAGTCACACTAGGCCAAAAAGAACTGGTCAATGTTCAACTATTTTAGGAGGTAGTGTATGATCAAGAACCGATGGTAATAAAGAAAAAAGTCAAAGCTGTACTGAAGGTATTGCTGAAAATTAAGGCTTCCAGAATTCACAGAATGTCAACTGAGATGTTTTAGCAAATGGTTATACCTCTATGGGTGTTCATTTGCCTATGCTAGGAATTTTGGAAGACAGCTATCTGGCCAACAGACTAGAAGAAATCTATATTTCTATCCATTTCAAAGAAATGTGATCCAAGAGAATGAGGAATTATGGAACAACTTCTGAAGGTCATTCAAAAGCAATTGCAGCAATTCATCAACAAAGAACTGCCAGAAATTTGAGCCAGATAGATCCACAGAGGATGTGAAATAGGCATGTCACTGCTGACATGCTAGAGATATTGGCTGAAAGCAAAGAATACCAGAAAGATATTCTATTGCCTACAAAAAGGCATTTGACTGTGCAGACCACGATGAATTACAGATAACATCCCAGAACAATTAATTGTGTTTATGAGGAGTCTGCACTTAGACCAAGAGGCAGATATTCAAACAGAACAAGATGATACTTGGTGGTTTAAAGTCAGGAAAGGTGCATGTGGAGCAAATGATGCAAGAAACTGGACAGTATCAAGCAAAGCACAACATCAGAATAGAGGAAGACATCAACAACCTGTGATATGTAGATGATACAATCTTGCTTGCTAGAAATAACGAGAACTTGAAACACTTACTGATGAAGATCAAGGACTACAGTCTTCAATATGGATTACACCATAATACAGAGAAAACAAAACTCCTCACAACTGGGTGAATAAGCAATATTATAACAAATGGAGAAAAGACTGAAGTTAGGAAGGATTCATTTTACTTGGATTCACAATCAACATCTGTAACAGCAGCAGTTAGGAAACTGAAGGATGCATTGCATTGGGCAAATACATTGCAAAAGATCTCTTTAAAGTATTAAAAAGCAAAGATGTCACTTTAAAGATTAAGGAGTACCTGACCCAAGCCATTGTGTTTTCAATTGCCTGGTATGCATGTGGATAAGGAAAAGTGAAGAAGAAATGATGCCTTTAAACCACTGTACTGTTGAAGAATATTGTTTATACCATGAAAGCAGAAGAACAAGCAAGTGTGTCTTGGAAGAAGTACGGCTGGAATTCTTATTTGAAACAAAGAAGCTGGTCTCAGATACTTTAGACATGTTATCAGGAGGGGCCAGTCCCAGGAAAAGGACAATGCTAGCTAAAATAGATGGTCAGCAATAAAGAGAAAGGCCCTCAAGGTGATGGATTTTCACAATGGCTGCAACAATGGGTTTAAACATAACAATGATTATGAGGATAGTGCTGGGCTGCTATGAAATGGAACCAGCTGGACAGCATCTAACAACAACAGTGTATTATACCATAAAATTGTCAAGTTCAAAATATTCAATACTAGTCAATTTGAGCTCATTAACCACCTTTTATGTTGATCCTTAATTGTTCCATTTCATCTTTTATGACTTCCAATTTTCCTTGGTTAATACTTTATACATTCTGCATTCCAAATATTAATTGATATTTGCCACTGTTACTTTTCATTATAATTTGTGCCACACCAGCAAATGAAGGTCCTGAAGTCTTTACTCCATTCATGAGGCAACTCTTCCCCAGTTGTATTCTAAGTGCCTTCCATTCTCTCACTTATCTTCCAGCACTGCATCAGACAATATTCTGCTGTGATCCATAGAGTTTTCACTGGCAAAATTTTAATGTAGACTATCAGACTTTTGAGATCTACAGAATGTGGAAATTTCACATCAACAAATTCTAGTAAAGACAATTTAAATAACAACTGCAGCCATACCTCAACAGAGAACTGCCAAAATTCAAGGAGGATTCAGAAAGGGCATGGAATGAGAGATATCATTACTGCTATCAGATGAATCTTAGTCAAAAGAAGAGACTTTTTACCTGTGTTTAGTCAACAACAGGAAGGCTCTGGTCTATGTAGACCATAACAAATTATCAATAATACTGCAAAGAATGAAAATTTTGGAACACTTAATTATGTTTATGTGAAACCTGTGCATGAATCAAGAGACGATTACCAAAAAAGGAAAAGGGGGGTACTATATGGTTAAACACTGGAAAAAGTGTGCAGTAGGATTACAATCCTTTCACTTTGCTTATTCAGACTACATGCTGAATCCTAGAAGCTGAACTATATAAATAAGAACTCAGTGTCAGGAGTAGAGGAACAATAATCTGAGATTTGTAAAAGATAAAATCTTGCTTGCAAAAATGAAGGCAACTTGAAGAAATTGCATGTGGTGATAAAAGACTACATCCTTAAGCCTAGGTTACAGCTGAACATGAAGAAAATGAAAATCCTCACAACTGGACCAATAAACAAGGTCATGATAAATGGGGAAGAAATTAAAGTTGCCTATAATTTTATTTTTATTTTCAATTATCCTATATTTATACAGAAGTTAAATAGCCAAAAAGTCTAAGAAGAACTGATACATTCAAACAGCAATGTCAGTGAAGATTATTGCATATACCATAAACTGCCATGAGAATGAGTAAGTGAATCTCAGCAGAAATGTAACCAGAATGTTCCACAGAAGAAAGGACAGTGAGGTTTTCACTTTCTTAATTTGGACACATAGTCAGAGTCGGATCCGACTCGACGGCACTTGGCTCACTTGGCTTAGTCAGGAAAGATCAATCACTAGAAAAGGACTTCACAGTTGGTGAAGCAGATGGCCAACAGAAATTAGGGAAATCTCATTGACAGAATAGTCACAAAGGAGTTCAACGTACTGAATGATCACAAACATGGCACAGGATTGGATAATGTCTCCTGTTATATATAAGGTCACCATGGGTCGGAACTGACTCCGGAGAAGTTAATAACAACAACCAGAATGATAGCAGTTGGTTTAAACTCCCCCCACACTGCCCCTACCCTAACAAAACTAAAAAGCCAAGATTGGTGTAATTTAATTTAGATTTTTCTTAATCTCCTAAAACAAGCACCATGATCTAACTTTTGTTACCAATCATTTGCAGTTTATACTACTAGCTTTTTGATGATTATCATGTCTTTCTCAGTATTCAAAAATGTTTAATTTAACTTTATTCTACTCTATAGCCATGTTACCATCTATGAACTATGCTAGAGTAATCATGTTTTCATTTTGCTATTTGGGTGATATTTTTAGTATAATAATTTGTGCATTTACTCCTGCTGTAGTTAATTAATTATCACCTTGTTTGCCATTAAATTACTGAATACAGTTTTTAAAATTTCATTAATGGAATCTATGATATTACAATAATGATACCATTTTGTGATTATGATTACATAATGAAAAAACATAATAAGGAACAACAACTCATTGCATCGTGGAAATCTGCTACAAAGGACTTCCTTAAAATGTTAAGAAGTGAAGATGTCACCTTGAAGACTCACATGATGGTCAAGATTGTGTTGTCTTGGCAACTCCATGTTTGACTGCTGTATCAGGTAGCAGGTCGGGGCCTGTGGTGGCTTCCCTCCCCTCAGTTCTCATCTCTCTGCCTTCTACTGCCTACTTCCTGTCTGCGCACCCTACAGGCAGCTCCTTCTCTCTTTTGGCCTCTGGTTCCTGGACCTGAACCAGCAGCTGTTGGATTCTTCAACCCTTACAGCCAGCACATGAGAGTTCTGTTTCCTGGCCTGCCGATCCTGGATTTGCCAGCCTCAGTGGCTTCATGAGTCAGCAGAGACCTCCTAGTCAGGCTGCAAGCTTGGGATCTGGCGACCTACACCGCCGCTTGTCTAGAACTCTGGTCCTGTGGCCACATAAGGCTTGTGCCAGGACTTGGGACGTTCAGCTTCTGCACTTGTGTGAGCTGTTTCCTATATACATAAATCTTCCCTTGTCGCACTTGGCTTGGCTGTCTCTCTATATATTACTGGTTTTGCTTCCCTAGAAAACACAGCCTAAGACAATTCAGGTATACCTGACTCATGTTAGCAGGAACATATATATATATATGTAAAATATATATAGTATTTTACATATATATGTATATATATATATACAACTATATGTATATAAGGATGTAGTCTTTTATCACCATGTGCAAGTACTTCAAAATGTCTTCATTTTTACAAATCTCGGATTATTGTTCCTCTAATCCTGACATACTATATTGTTACTCAAGCCATGGTGTTTTCAATCACCTCATGTGCATGTGAAATGTAGGCAATTAATAAGGAAGACTGAAGAAGAACTGATACCTTTGAATTAAGACATTAGGGAAGAATACTGAATCCACCATGGACTGCCACTAAAAACAAAGAATCTGTCGTGGGAGAATTATAGACAGAGGCAATGATGATGAGTCTATGTCTCACATACTGTAAGCATATTATTAGGAGGCATAAGTTCTTAGAGAAGGACATCATGCTTGGTAAAGCAGAGGGTCAGTGAAAACGTTTAAGACCCACAGTGAGATGTGTTGACAGTGTGACTACAACAATCATCTTAAGCATTACATTGGTTGTGAGGATGAAGCAGGACTGGGCAGTGCTTCATTTATTTGTACAGGAGTTAGAACCTACTTGATGGCACCTAACGGCAAACTGTGAAAAATTCAACAGTTAGTTAGATTGAAATTAGTCGTGAACAAAATACTTCCTTTCCATTACACTTCACAAGAGAAATGAATCTCAACATGATATATGATCTCTTGTCTTCATACTAAAAATTTCCGCAGTATTCATTATGCAAGCATTATCTGTGAAACAACATAATTGTAGGTAATATTTTGCTCATGCATGACATTGCACCATTGGCCGTATTGTTATTCTGTTTAGTCTGAAATATTACTTTATTATTTTGTGCAAAGGACTATATATTAATATCAATACTATATATTTTTCTTTAAATTTAGCTAAATATACAAAGTAATTCTGTATAAACATAAAAAGTAAACAGATAATACAGTCTCGCCATCCTAAAAATAACGAAGAAAGAATACTGAGCATACCCATACAGTTGATAAATTATCACTTCGTGAAATCATCATCCATCCCCAGGAAACTGAGTATTGAGAGCACTCAAAAAACTATCCTCCCACTCATTATTGTTCTGCCCGAAGATGCATGCTAGTGTAACATATCCAAACAATTTGATGTCAAGCCGATTCGAACTCATGGTAATTACATGTGTTATAGTGTAGAACTAAGCTCCATAAAGTAGTCAGTATCTTATTTTTCAAAAGTAGATTACAAAGCTATTCTTTCAGAACACTTCTGGGTAGACTTGAACCCCCAGCTTCTTATGTAGCTGTCATTCTTTGGGTGGTGTATTTCCACCATCCAAGAATTTCAGTGTAACATATAAGCCTATTTCATACAAATTTTGAATTTTATATAATAGAAACATATGGCATATATTCTTTTAGTCCTGGTTTCTTTCACTAAATATTACATCTTTTTTCTTTTTTTTGTTTTTTTTGAAATCACCCACGTTGGCTGTAGAGCTGAAATTTATTCATTTTCATTGTGGAATTGTGTTCCATTTATGATGGTACTGTGGTTTATTTAAGCTTTGTAGAGATGATAGGCATTTGAATTGTTCTCAGTTTCAACTGTTACAAAAAATGATAGCAGGAACACTTTTACATATTATTGTAATTTACATATTTGGGGGTTTATAACCGGGAAAGGGATTACAGCACCATTTGGCATGCATATATTCTACTTTAGGAAATAGTTTAACAATGGCTATGCTGATAAAAACTTCTACTGGTACTATCTGAGAGCGGCTTTTTGATGAATTTCCTTTCCTACCCTTCATTTAATTGATCCATTTTAATGTATGAAGCATCATATTTCATTGCAGTTTTGATTGGCATATATCTCTGCTTACTGAGAGTTTGAGCAATATTTTTGAAGTTATTAATGTTAATCAATATGTCTAGTGCTATTTATGCTTAACATAAAAATTACTCCATTTCATTTTTGTGCGTGTTGTGATGTTGGGATTATTTAATCTCTTTTCATAAAGGTATTCTATTGACTCCACAATTTCCTATGATAGGCAGCCCTTATCCCACTCCACTGTAGAGTTAATTTGCCACCAATACCATACTGTCCTTATGTTTCATAACATAATTTGCCACCAAAGCCATACTGTCCACATGTTTCATAACATAATTTTGATGTGCAGAAAGCAAATCCTCCCAAATTGTTCTCATTTAAACACTGTCGTGGTTGACAGAGTATTTCTCACTCACAAAGTTATTCACATCATAATTGCAGCAACCTGTGAATATGTTACCTTACATGGTGTCCTAGTCACCGGGTACTGCCCTAACGGAAAATACCACGAGTGGAAGGTTTCGTGTAGAGAAGCTTTATTGAGACAGTCAGGTAAGTTGCAAATCCATTTACAAATTGTAAGTCCATTCAGTGAGAGAATTTATCACAGTCTGGTAGGCTGAGTCCAAATCCAGTGAGAGCACCTCAGCACAAGAACCTCAGGTCCAAAGGATGTGCTCTGCTCTCAGTGCTTCTCACTTGGTGGTATGAGGTTCCCAACTTCCTCTGCTCACTTCTCTCCCTCATATTCCACAAGCTTGTAGCTTGAGTCCTGCCTCACTAACACAACTGCAAACCATTCTTCATCATCAGTATCACAGAGGCAGGCAGGATTCACAACACACGGGAGGAAGGGCACCATGTTGGAACGCCAAACCAATTCAAACCAACACATGCATTTTTGGGGTGACACAATTCAATCCATGACACATGGTAAAAAAAAAAAAAAGTAAGAAAAAAAAATGCAGATACAACTAAAAATCCTTAGAAAGAAGATAATGTTGAATTATCTGGGTGGACTGGGTGAGCCCAGTGTAATAGCAAGGATCCTTTCATGAGGTAAGCAGCAGGGTTAGGTCAGGGAAGATGTGACTATAAAAGTACACAAGTCTGTGAACTGTGTGGTCACAGTCTAAGTGACTGTGACCTGCATTCTCCTGCATTCTCCCAAGGATCCTCCAGAAAGCATATAGCCCAGTTAGTACCTTGACTTTAGGACTTCTGACTTGAAAAAGTATGTTTATATTTTTGCAAGTTTTGACACCGTTCGACTGTGGTGATTAGTTTTTATAGCAGCACTAAGAAACAGATACAAGCACCTACTCTTTATTTTTTAGAAAACTTTTTTTTTATTATGACAGAGTGACAATGTGCATTCCCATGTAAATTTACATGCCCACCTATATGCAGCTTACTCTCAATGGCAACACAAGAATAAAAAGGGGTGCACCTTAAGGTCTCCACTAAAAGACCATAATTGATAGTCCAGCGGCTTTGGGGTTCTCCTGGAAGCATGGCCCCTAGCCCTGATGCTGCCCTTGCACATAAATCATAACGAAGGTCCAATCTTCAGACAGGAATGGATTGGACTTGGCGATGCAGAGTGACCACATATTGGATGCACTTTATGGTTCTATGCATCTGTAGAAAACTTTTTTTTATGTCGTTATATATTTGAAGGAAACCCTGTAGTTTGACCATTCAAATTCACCAGGCACTCCTGGGGAACCCTATAGGCAGTTTCACTCTGTCCTATATGGTTGCTTTGAGTTAGAGTCAACTTGATGGAAATGACTTTTTTATATATTTGAAATTGTCTTGTAAATTTTTAGTGGATAAAAACAACAAAATATGTTAGAACATTGACTAAGAATAGTACTACCTACATGAACCAACTGTGAAGAATTAGCATATGCTCTGTATTGAATTTTCCATTAGATAAACCTAGTATCACTAACAATTTGCTTCCTATTTTCTTATTTTTTTTCTAAATTATTTATAGTTTATTTTTTTCTTCTTTCTAGGTAACCAGTCCTTTTAGTTCTTATTTGTCTAAAAGTATCTATATCCACCTTCACTACTGAGGAATATTTTCTTGTTTTAAATTCCAATTGTCTGATTTTTCTTCCAGTACTTTGTGGTATAATGTAATCATCATCTTGCTTACATTATTATTTCTGAGAAGTTAACAGTCTGACTTTCCCTTTTAAACATGACTTTTCTTTTGTCTTGTTTTCTCAACACTTTCTCTCTCTCTCTTTTGTCATTTAAGTATTATGTATCCGTGTATAGTTTTCCTTAAAGTTATTCTGCTGGTCTATATGTCTTCACATTTTTACTTGATGTCTTTGGTTAGTTTTAGAAGTTTCTTTCCCTTTTCATCTTACATTATTTTTATCCTACTATCTGTTCTTTCTCTTTTGTGATTCCAGACTAGCTCTGTTAGATCTTCTTCTACTATCCCTATGTGTTTTATCACTCTCCTTTAATTTCCAAGTTTTTATTTTGAAACTGTTGTTCTATTATTCTTTTACACTCATCTATTTTTTTCCCCCAGTAATTTCATACAGTCCTTTGCCTGTGAGTTGATTGTGACTCATAGCTACCCTACAGGACAGAATAGAACTACCCCATAGGGCTTCCAAGGAGTGGTGGATAGATTAAAACTACAGATATTGTGGTTAGCCATTGAGCTCTTAATCACTGCACCACCAGGGCTTCTCTCTTGTATAAGACAGGATATGTACCTAAATTAAAGTAAGTTTAACATAGGGATGTGTCAAGTTTCATTTTCACATTTCCCAAGCGTTGTGACTCCAAAAGAGTTTTTCAGTCAGGACTAGGCAATATTTTATATTTTATTATGGGTTATTTGTTACTTTATCCAACACTGTTTTCTAGGGTAATAAAATAGTGCAAAGAATACGACTGTAAGTCAAGTATTAATCAAACAATTATAAAAAGTAGATAGAGAATCATAAAAATAGGAGTTGCATTTCAAAGTATGTAAGAGTAGGATAAGAATCTATTGTTACCACATTAGTATTTCTTGAGTTAGTGTCTTTGAATGACAAGACAACAGGGAGAGGTGGGGCTAAGATGGCAGTGTATTCAGACACTTTCTGTGATCCCTTTGATGACACTATATTGATGACGTATGATATTCTAATGGCCCCAAACATCAAAGGGAAAGCTGAGAAGTTGGACTGAGCCACAGGGGAGGGAGAGTACATCCAGAAGTACCTAGGACTGGTCAGACAGACCTGACCAGGCAGCAATCCACAACCCACAGGTAGATTTGTGGTGAAGAGTGTGGTGAGTGGAGCAGCAGTGTTCAGAAAGTTTCTTACACAGTGGGAGAGACACAGCAGCAGAGACCGCACTTATGCCTCTCCAGAATTAGTGAAAAATGGCATTTCATGGGAAAAAGTAAAGTAGAAGATCCCAAACTTACCAGTCATGGATCTAAAACTTTTCATCATGATAAAACTCCCTCCCTTTTACCACCACTGCTCTCTTTTTTCTGCATGGCACCCAGCCCCGAAGACAGATGTAATCCCTGGGTGGGAAGTAGGACCACTTACATGCACCCAGAGCCATTCTCCCAGGATTGGACAAGGAACATTTAACAAATGGGGGAAATAATAATAATAATAATCTGCCAGCTCCCCTGAGCTGGGAACTCAGGGAAGAAACAGTTCCTTATCCTAGAGGCAGGCATACAGGATCTGGGACCTTGACTGATTCTCACTTGTAAATATAGCAGAGTGCTCACAGTCTTGCAGCAAAACCTATCTACCTATGTACCTTCAAGGTCACAGAACACACTTTCTTCACAGATATTCATGGATGGCTGTCAACCTCCTGCCTTTCTCAGACACTGTAGCCAGACACCTGTACCTACTTCAATCACCGCTGCACATCTAGAAGGTAGGTAAGAGCTTGAATTGCACACTTGGTGACCAACTACCTAGATACCTGAGCTGGATTCATATAAGAAAAGTAAATAGACTCGTGATCTCACATGCCTAGTAACAGTTATAACCACCTAGTGACAGGATGTTAGCGCCTCAGAGGCACCAATAATCAAACCAGCTAACATGAGCAACCTATTTAGGCATTTCAAAACAAAACAAAATCTAGAACACAGTAAGTGAACATAAAATAAATAGAAATAACAATTTACTGATGGCTCAAAAACAACAGTCAATATCAAATCATGTAAAGGGACAAACCACAATGGCTTTAGAAAGTTCCCAAAACAAAAATGAAAAAGATTTACAAAGGAAGAGAAATTCCTGGAAGCATTAGAGGTAGAATACAAAAACATTAATATTTAGAACTCTTCAAGGTATCAAGGAGATGAGCAAAATGCAGCAGAGCATGACAAATTGAGCAGGTTGCAAGAAAGCATACAGAAACAAGAAATACAAATTCAGAAAATTAATAATAAAATTATAGAGTTAGATAATAGAAAGCATTTGGGACCTTCATTTGTTGATGTGGATGAACAAAAATGACAAAAAAGCAACTACAAGCATGTGTTAATAATAACACAGTGGAATGCATGAATCCAGGAAACTTGGAAGTGGTCAAAAATGAAATGGAATATATATCCTAATCATTACTCTGACCTATGAGGTTGCTATGAGTCGGACCTGACTCTATGGCAGTGGGTTTTAAGGCATTAGTGACCTGAAATGGACTGGTACTGGCCATTTTGAATTGGAAAATCGTATGATTTACTATACTGGAAAGACAAATTGAGGAAAAATTGGGTGGCATTCATCTTTAAAAAGAACTTTCCAAGATCTGCCTGAAGTAGAATACTATAAGAGACAGCATGGTATCTGTATGCCTACAAGGAAGACTAATTAATAGGACTATCATTGAAATTCCTGCACCAACCACTAATGCAGAAGATGAAGAAATTGAAAAATGTTACCAAGTTCGGCAGTATTAAATTATCAAAAATGCAATTAAGTAGCACTGATAATTACTGGTGATAGGAATTTGCAAGTGGGAAACAAATAAGATCAGTGGTTGGAAAATACAGCCTTGATGAGAAAAAAAATGAGGCTGTAGTGTTCATGATAGAATTTTGACAGACCAATGAATGATTCATTGGAAACACATTTTTTTCAGCAACAAAAGGGGTGTTTATACGTGTGCACCTTGCAAAATGGAATACACAGGAATAAATTATCGATGTCTGTGGAAAGGAACAACAGAGAAGCCCAGTATCATCAGTCAGAACAAGAACAGGGGCTGACTACAGAACAGGTATGTAATCGCTCACATGCAATTTCAAGAAGTTGAAGAAAATTAGAATAGGTCCACAAAAGCCAAAATGCAACCTTGTATGTGCCCCACCTGAATTTTCCGACCATGTCAAGAATGGATTTGATGCACTGAACAGTAAATGAACTGTGGAATGACATCAAGACATCATACATGAAGAAAAAAAAGGTCATTGAAAAGACAGGAAAGAAAAAAACAAAACTGGTGCCAGAAAACACTCTGAAATTCACTCTTGAAGGCATAGTAGCTGCAGTGAAAAGAAGAAATGAAGTAAAAGAGTTGAACAAATTTCAAAGGGTAGTGGTTCAAGAAGAAAAATGAATCATAATAAAATGGGGAAAGACTTAGTGTCAGAAAACCAAAAGAAAAACATACCTGCTACTTCTCAAGCTGAAAGAACTAAAGAAAAGACTCAACACTTGATTCCTAATACTTTAGGATTCTACAGGGAAAATAATATATGACACAGGAAACATCAAAAGAAGATGTAAGGAATGCATAGTCCTTGTATCAAAAACAATTAGTTGACATACAGCCATTTCAGGAGACAGCACATGATCAAGAACTGATGATTCTGAATAAAGAAACCCAAGCTGTACTGAAGAAATTGGCTCAAAACAAGCCTCCAAGAATTAATAGAATATCAACTGAGATGTTTCCACAAATAGATGGACCTCTAGAGGTGTTCTCTTACCTGTGCCAAGAAATTTGCAGACCATCTCAAGGATGGGTTTGATGCTATGTAGCCCACTAATAGGAAGAGAAACATATTTGCACCCATTCCAATGAAAGACGACCCAAGAGAATATGGAAATTATCAAACAGCATTGTTTCAGTCATCCAGGACTGCTCTAACAGAAACATCACAAGTGGAGGCTTTAACAAAGAGAAATTTATTTTCTTATGGAAAATTAGGCTGGAAGTCCAAATTTAGGGTGTCAGCTCCCAGGGAACTCTGTTGGCTTCAGAGAAAGGTCCTTGTTACTAGACTTCCACTGGACTGTAAGCTTCTGGGGCACAGGAACCAGGGTCAAAGTTTGGGCTCTGCTCCTGGCACTTTTTCTTTCCTGATAGTATGAGGTCCCCAACTCTCTGCTTGCTTCACTTACCTTTATGTCCCAAGAGACTGCCTCAAGGCATAAAATAATTTTATGCATTCTGTCCTGCCTCACCCACACAACTGCTGCACATCTTTCCCCATTAATGTCATAGAAGCAGTATTTACAATAATAATACCAGGAATTATGGTTCAGCCAGACTGCTACACACATTTTGGAGGGGACATAATTCAGTTCCTGGCAAATATTATTAACGTCATACGAAGTAAAACATTTCTGAAGGTCATTCAAAACCAGTTGCAAAAATGCATTGACAGGTAACTGCCAAAATTTAAGCGAGATTCAGAAGACGATGCAGAATAAAAATATCATTGCTGATTTCTGATGAATTCAGCTAAAGACAGAGAACATCAGAAAGGTGTTTTATTGCATATGCAAATACATTTGAATGTGTAGATCATAACAAATTATCGGCAACATTGCCAGAATGAGAATTCCAGAGGCATAATTGTGCTCATGAGGAACTTGTGCATAGACCAGAAGAGTTCTTGTAACAGAACAAGGAAAGACTGCATGACGTCAAGTTAGGAAAGATGTACATCAGGGTTGGATCCTTTCACCGATTTGTTCAATCCATATGCTGAGCAAATATAACCAAGAAGCTGGGCTATATAAAGAAGAAAATGGCATTAGGATTGGAGTAAGACTCATTAACAACTTGGAATATGCAGATGACACAACCTTGTTTAAGTTGCTGAGTGTTTGAAGCACTTACTGATGATGATCGAAGGTTACAGCCTTCAGTATGGATTATCTGTCAACATAAAGTAAACAGTAATCACAACTGGACCAACAAGCAACATCATGATAAACAGAGAAAATGTTGAAGATGTCCAAGACTTCAGTTTACTTAGATCCATAATGAACACCCATGAAAGCAGTAGTCAAGAAATCAAACATTGTATTACATTGGGCAAAACTGCTACAGAAGACCTCTTTAGAGTGTTAAAAATGAAAGAGGTCACTTTCAAGTTTTTGATACACCTGAGCCAGGTCACGGTATTTTCAATTGCATCATGTGCATTTGAAAGCTGGACAATGAATAAAGAAAGCAGAGGAAGAATTGATTCCCCTGAATCATAGTGCAGAAGAAGAATATTGAATATGCCATGGACTGTCAAGGGAACGAACAAATGTATCTCAAGTATAGCCAGAACACTCCTTGGAGGCAAGGATGGTGAAACTTTAACACATTTCCTTTGTACAAGTTGTTAGGAGGGACCAGTCCCTGGAGAAGGACATCGTGCTTGATAAAGTAAATGTTCATCTAAAAAGAGAAAGACCTTCATCAAGATTGATTGACACAATGACTACAGCAATCACTTAAAACAGCAGTGATTGTGAGGATGACAATATTTCTTTATACTGTACACTGAGTCACCATGAGAAAGAACCAACCGTATGGCACCTAACAAGTACTTTACCAAACATGGTGTCCTTTCCTGATGACTTGTCTTTCCTGACGATGTGTCCAAAGCAAGAAAGCAAGCCATTCTTGCATCAAAGGAACCTTCTGACTCTACTTCCTTTAAGACAGACTGGTTTGTTTTTCTTGTTGTCTGTGGCATAACCAATATCCTTTGCCAACACCATAATTTGAATGTGTAAATTATTTTTCTGTCTTTTCACTTCCTAACCTTCCACAGGCTTTTTTGTTGTTGTTGTCTTTAAGTCAGTTCTGACTCATAGGAACCCTGTAGAACTGCACAGTATGGTTTCCAAGGAGATGTTTGTTAGCACCTGATGTCTTATCTACTACGGCACCAGGGCTCCTTAGGCTACTGAAAAATCATGGCTTGTGTCAGGTGCACCTTAGTCATCAGAAGTCACTTCTTGATTTCTTAACACTTAAAAAAATTATTTTGCAGCACATTTTTCCAGGGAAATACATCTCTTGATTTCTTGACTGCTGTTTCCATGGACATTTATCATTGTTGACATTTTTTTTTTTTGCCATTTATCACGATGTTGATTGTTTTAGATGTGAAAATTTTATTTTCTTTATGTTGAGATATAATTCATTCTGTTGGATATAGTTTTTGATCTTCATCAATAAGTGCTTTAAGTTGTCTGCACTTTTGGCAAGAAAGTTTGCATCATCTGCATATTGCAGGCTCTTAATTAGTCCTCCGCTATTCTTGATGCTGCATTTACTTCATATAATCCAGTTTCTCAGCTTATTTGTTCAGCTTTCAGTTTAAACAAGGTGAAAGTATACGTCTTTGCTGCACACATTTGTGATTTTACTGAGGCAGTAAATAAGCCATTGTTCTATTTGAAAGACTGTCTATTGATTCATATACAGGTTCAGTATAACAATGAAGTGTTCTGAGGGCTCCCTTCTTCATATTGCTATCTGTAATTTGTTATGATCCACACTGTTGCATGCCTGTGTGTAGTCAATGAAATACAAATAAACATTTCCGATACTCTCACATTTCAGCCAAGATTCGTCTAATGCCAGTAATGTCACTCATTCCACATTCTTTTCTGAATACTGTTTGAACCTAACATAGTCCTTTGCCATAATTACCATACTGCTATAATATACATGCTTTGGGTGGAGGTGAAATGAAACATACAAGAGCTAAAAAAAGAAGTTATCTTTGAAAATTTCAAGTGAAGTTTTTTTTTAATATGACTGAGTGAAAATGTACATTCCCATATAAATTTACATGCCCACCTATATGCAGCTTCCACTGCTCTCCCTGTCCAGTGACAGCACACTATGCCTCTCTGCTCCATACTTGTCTCATCCTCCCAACAGTCTGTGTCTGGGGTCTTAAAAGCTGCCAAGCTGCCATCCAAGGGCACAGCAAATGGTCCCAACTCAGCTGGAATGGATGCTCACCGAGGACCAAAATGACATGGGGTAAAGACAACCCAGAAGATAGAGAGACCCACATGAGCGGGGGCCTACATTGACTTGGGACCAGAAGAACCGGGCGGTGCCTGGCCACCACCAGTGATAGCCGCAATGGAGCTCACTAAGTTGAGTCTCACTGGCAACACAAGAATAAAAAGGGGTGCATCCTGAGATCTCCACTAAAAGACGTCAAGTGAAGTTTTAAAATTAGAAAAAAGCTTGTCTTGTTTTTATTTTTACTGTTGAACTCAGCACTGCTATACCATCAGTGCCAACTCATGGTGACTTCACATACGTCAGAGTAAAACTAGACCACCAGCCCTTTCTTCCACAGTAGTGCTGTGTTGGCTTGAACTACAAACTTTTCAATTGTTTATTTACACTGTGGATATCATATTTGTGTCTCCAATAATTTGCAAAGCACTGGCAGGCAGCTGGACCCTAATAAGTATTTTTAAAAGGGTAGTTAATTGTATCATTCTTGGTTGTTTTTAGTTAAATGTCTGAAGAAAAATGTTCCAGGGATAATATGCTGTGAAGATTTATTCATTCAGAATAATAGTTCTAAACTCAAACTCAAAAAACCTAAAATTACAGGTCACTTTCTATTTCAAAACACAAAATCTGTAGTATAAAATACATATTTAGAAATATATAACATAGCAATAAGGCAGAGATGGGGAAGAAGAGCGCTTTTGTTCTCCATTTGCTGACCAATTTCTGGTTATTTCACCTCAATCCAAACAGCTACATTAGACGATTGTTGATATTCATTTACCTGTGAAAGATGACGACAGCCAAGTTTACTGTAAGATCCACTATTTTACCATAGAGAACATATTTTAACTAACAGTGAAAATATTACTTAGGTCATATCTTTTTATGTATAGATAATATATACAAAACTCTAATCCTTAGAATATTTTTAAACAAGTAATTTAAATGTTTGATAAAATTAGAATACAATGAAATCTATGAAAGCCTTGACCTGTGTAAAGCAAAAATCTGTCAGAGAAGGGAAACTCAAACATTTTCCATTAAAACTAGTGATAGAAAAGTGGTAAGGCTGCATCCAGTTAACTCAGAACAATTGCGAGGCCCCCCCAAAACAAAGCTCTCCCGTTGTGTTTCTGCTCTCACAGGTTTCACTGTAATATTTTTGATGGAAAATATTTAATAAATACAATATTTTTAAACTAAATTTACTTACACAGGCTAACCAGTGCTTCAAGACTGGTCACAATCATCCATCTGATTTAATGAAAACCAAGAAATCTCTGTTTAATGCAATAAACATTCCTCTCTGACACTGAAACCATTTATTGCTGTGCTACATAGAGAAGAATTACAAACATCACACTGTCCTATATTTTTAGAAATGTTGTTACATGGCCTCAAGTCATCTCTGATGGAATGAAACACAATCTTGTTTTCTGCCATCCTCGCAACTTCTGTTATGTCTGAGGCCATTGTTGCGGTCGCTGTGTCACTCCATCTCATTGAGAATTCCTTTTTTCACCGATGTTCCGTACTATCAAGCGTGACGTCCTTCTCCAATGATTCATCTACCTGACAACACATTTAAAGTATGTGAAATGAAGTCTAGCCAACTTCATTTCTAAAGAGCATTCTAGCCGTACTTCTCAAGACAGATTTGTACTTCTGTCAGTCCATAACAAATTCCATGCTTACCACCAAAAAATAATTAAAATGTGTCAATTAGTATTTTGCCTTCCTTATTCATTGCCCAGTTTTTGCAGGCATACGAGGCAACTGAAAATACCGTGGCTTGGGTCAGGTGCACATTATTCTTTAATGTGAAATTTTTGCTTTTGAATATTTGAAAGAGGTCTTTTGTAGCACATTTGTCCAATGCAATGGGTCGTGTGACTTCTTTATTACTGCTTCTATGGGAATTGGTTGTAGACCTAAGTACAACGAAATCCTTGACAACTTCATTCTTTTCTCCACTTGTCATGATGTGTTTATTAGTCCAATTGTAAGGATTTTTGTTTTCTTTATGTTGAGATGTAATCCATACTGAAGGCTGTAGTTTCTCATACCCATCAGTAAGTGCTTCAAGTCTTCCACAATTTGAATAAGGATGGTTATTTCATTTGCATGTCTCAGGTTGTTGATGAGTATTCCTCCAATCTTGGTGCCTTATTCCTTTTCATATAGTTTGCCATATCAGATTATTTGTTCAGTATACAGATGGAATACATAGGGTGAAAGGATAGAACTCTGATGTACACCTTTCCTGACTTTAAACCAAGCAGTGTCCCTTTGTTCTGTTTAAATGACTTTGGTTTGATCTACATACAGGTTTCTCATGAGCACAATTAAGTGTTCTGAAATTCTCATTCTTCTCAATATTATCTATAGTTTCTTACGCTCCACAAAATGAAGTGCCCTAGCTTAGTCAGTAAAACACAGGTAAATATTTTTTCTGGAATTCTCTGCTTGCAGCCAGTCGAGATCCATCTGATATCAGTAGTGCTATCCCTGGTTCCACATCCTCTTATGAGTTTGGCTTCAATTTACTGACTTTGTCAATGTACTGCTGTTACAACTTTTGAATTATTTTCAACAAAATATTACTTGTGTATGATAATAATTTTTGCATTCTGTTGGAATACTTTTTTTCAGAATGGGCATAAACATAAATCTCTTGCATTTGGTTGGCCAGGCAACCAAAAGGTTGGCCATCAACTTGTTGGCATAGACCAGAGAGAATCTCTAAGGTTGCAACTGTTTGTTTGAACATCTCATTTGGTATTTCTTGGGGCCTTGTTTTTTGCCAGTACTATCAGTACACCTTGAATTTCCTTCAGTACCAAATATGAATCTACTACCTACAGGAATGGTCAAACAGATTGTTTTTGTTGCAGTGACTCATTGCAGCGACTCCTTCCATCTATTTTTGATGATTCCTCTGTTGTCGAACTTTTTGCCCCAAAATTCATGGCTTGAAATTTTAATTCAATTTTTTAAGCTTGAGAAATGCTGATCAAATTATTTCCTTTTGGTTTTCTATCTGTAGATCTTTGTACTTTTTTATATATATATATATGTATATATATATATATAATCGATTACTTTGTCTTCTAAACCCACTGCCGTTGAGTCAGGTCTGACCTGTAGCGAGCCTAGAAGTCAGAGTAGTACTGCTCCATAGAGTTTCCAAGGAGAGCCTTGCTTCTAGAGACATTCAAATCTTCTGTTCAGCTCTTTTATTTCATCATTTCTTTCATTCACTTCAGCTACTCTACATCAAGAACAAGTTACAGTCTCTTCTGAAATCTAGTTTGGTCTTTTCTTTCTTGTTTGTCTTTCCAAAGACCTTTTGCTTTCTTTGTGCGTGATTTCATTAATGTCTTCCCACAACTGTTCTGGTTTTTAGTCTTTAGTGTTCAATGCATCAACAGTGTTCTTGTGACAGTCTCTAAATTCAGCTGGAAAATATTCAAGATGGTACTTTGTCTCTCATAAACTTGTTTTAATTTTCTTCAGTTTCAACTTGAACTCACATAACAGCAATTGCTGATGTGTTCTGAAGGCAGCCTCTAGCCTTGTTCTGACTGATGATGTTAAGAGTCTCCTTTGTCCATTTTCAGAAATATAGTCTACTCAGTTTCTGTATACACCATACAGCGAGGTCCACGATGAGAGTTGTGGTGTTGCTGTAAAAGGATATTTGCAATTAAGAAGTCACAATGGTTTCAAAATCCTATCGTGTGATCTCTGGCATCACTGCTATCACTAAGGCTGTATTTTCAATTACCAATATTTCTTTGTTTACAACTTTCACATTCTGATCACCAGTAATTATCAATGCATCCTGTGTGCTTGTTTTATCAGTTTCAGGCTGCAGAAGATGGTAAAGTCTTCAGGTTCTTCATCTTTGACATTAGGGGTAGGCATACAACTTTGAATAATAGTAATATTAACTGGTTTTCCTGGTAAGTGTATTGATACTATTTTGTACTTCAGTATAGGTCTTAAAGTATTCTCTTTGGCAATGGATATGAAGACAGTCCTCTTCAATTTGTCATTCCAAACATAGTAGATCACATGAGTTTTCAATTAAATGGCTCATATCAGTCCCTTTCAGCTAACTATTGCCTAAGATATCTATCTATATAAAACATTCCATTTCATTTTTACAACTTCCAGTTTTCATTGATTCATACAGTGAAGTGAGAGCCAGAACTCAGAGGCACTGCCTTGTTTTTCTAGGTCTGCAAGTTTTCTGCCTTTGATAGCGTTCGCACTTTTCTATTACTCTTTTTAGCAGAAAAATATTGGAATTTTCCTTCTCTGACAGGTTTCCATGTTACACAAGTTCTGGGTTCCATGGGTTTTACTATATGTGGGAAATCATGTTAAACACTCTTGACATAAGTGAAGCCATCTTGGATGCTGAACCGTTACTTCAACTCTGTGTAGCCTTCTATGACGTTTGTGTACTGTAACCCAGAGACAGTCTGGGAATACTTCCAAGCCCATGACCCGAACATGTAGAACAATATATGACCAAAACTGTGCCCAACTTACTTAGTTACTGTATGTTTCACTTCCTTGTACCCTAGATACCAAAAGAGTATAAATACTATAATAAAACTTTGCTCTAGGATCTCAGCTGGCGATTGCCGTGTAGCCCCCTGACCCCAAACTGTTTCATGTCTATCTTTTCTCAGTCTCTGGGATTGCTCTCCTCCGTCTCCCATGCTCATGTTGAAAAACTCTCTGATCTCCGACATCTGGCGCCCGAACGTGGGGCACGCAGGAGAGCCTTAACCTTGGTTTTACAGGTTCCCGGGAACCGGCCCCGTCACCGATCCGGTTGGAACATCACTTTCCTGAGGATCAAATTTGTGCGACCAGCCCGCTGTGCAGGTGACCGGAAGGATGAATAAGGTTTTGTGTCGAGAAGCTCCCGAGGTCGGCACGCCGCTGATGAAGTGCCATCACAACCTATAACGAGCTGGTGAGCGGTTTAGTGACCAGTGGCTAATCGGGTCCAGTGGCTCGGGAGGGCATCAGGGTTACATTGGTACATTGGGCTATATTTAGATTTAGTTCCCCATATTTAGGTTTAGTTTCCTCTGTGTGTGTCATTTCCTTTCCTCCCTATGGCTTTGTGTGATTGAAGAGAGTTAACATCAGTGGAAGGTTAAAAAACAAGGAGAGTGAGGGAGGCGACTTGTCACCGCCACCTTCACTAACTCTTCTATAGAGAGCAAAAGGAGTGAAGGGAGGCGGCTGACAAACCGCCACCCTCACCTACCTTTTTGCTCTCTGTGATTTTAGAAAGGGGTTCTTTGGAGAGCGAAGGGGACGAGAGAGGCACACCAGTAAGCTGCGACTACCACCCTCCGTCAGGCATTTTCTCGCCCACCGCTGTGGTGCCATTCAGGGAGTTTGCTCTCCAGAGATCTTAAAGCCAAACCCTTCTCCCCTTTTAAAGGAGTAGGGCCATGTCCTGCCTGAGGCGGACACAGACTAGGAGAGAAGCTGTTCCCATAGACCGAGGAACCTTGTATTTCAGAGCCCAGAGTCAGGTTCACCAATCCCTAAGAAGGTCCGAGGGGTGAAGAATTTTAATACTGGTTCAGTAACCATCACAGAGGAATTAAAAGAACAAAGAAAAAATGAAACGTGAAAGGGACGGCTGGTCACCGCCGCTTTCACCTGTTATTCCATCTCCGGGAGACAAAGAGAGCGAGGGGGCGACCGACCATCGCCACCCTCGCCGGCTGTTTCGTCTTCTCCCGTTCCGTCTGAGAAATCAAAGTTAAATACTCCCCTGCCTCTCTATGTTCCTTCCAAGAACTTGACATTGAATGCTAATTTAGATTTAGAAAAACAAAAAACAAAAGAACAGGAAAAATTGTTAAAACAAATCAAACATTTAATTCAACAAGAGATCTGTAATTTGAATAATAAAATAAATAGTAAGTTAGAGAAACTAACTGGGCTTTACAAGGAAGTAAAAAAATTACAGAAACGGGTTAAGGAAACTTTAAAGGCTGCCACTATGGCAGAATTCGGGGCCGCGCTGAAAAATAAATGCTGCTTTAGCTGTGGCAAGTCAGGCCACATGATAAGGGATTGTAAAATCATTAGTATAAAATCTGACTCATGTGCCGCAAGAAAGGCACCAGGGCTGTGTCCCAAATGCAAAAACGGAAAACACTGGGCAAGCCGCTGCAGATTTCAACTTCTACCCCCTGTATCTCTTTTTGCTTTAATTACCATTATCAATTTAACTACCTGTATGGCTGATCTTATGATAGCACAGACAGATGGAATTATAACAGAAAAAGAAGGAGCAAGAGTTAACTTACATTGTCAAGTAACAGATGTGTTCCCTTTGGGCCCGGTAAAATGGCTTAAAAGTACTGATAATGGTGAAACAGTGGTTTGGGAATGGAGAACAAGAGATTCCAATCCTCGTGTTGTTATGATAAAAGACCCATCAGTTCAAAGTGCCATAGACATTACAGTACATATCAATCCCTTGGTTAAAGAGGACGAGGGCACTTAGTTTTGTGTAAACTATCGGAAGTCTATCCCCAATGACATACTTATCAAGAGAGGAGTTGGAGTCCAGTTGTCAGTGATAGCGACACCTGATGCATGGGATTGGGCCTCAAATGGTCTCATATCTGCTTCTCAATCGGTAGCTAAAGGAGCTCGATTAAAAGATTGTTGGATTTGTCATCATATTCCCAAATCAGGAGCACCCCTACATCCATTAGCAGTTCCTTTGATTAATCATACTTTTTATTATATTTATAAAAAGATCATGATCAGCTACCCTTAAAAACTCGTTTGGTTACTAATAGCTATACAATACCATGCATAACCTTGGAGGGTCCTTCTCCACAATCTAGAGACCTAGGATTAATGCCTCGCTGTTCTGGAGAACTTCCTAAACCAGATTATGGACCTTACTTCTGTGCACCACCTGGTTTAACCTTTATCTGTGGTGATGCAGGAACACCTTGGTCATGGCTTTACAATGTCTATATATGATCAAATATAGAGGTCAATGTGCTATTGGAGTTCTTATTTTTCCTCTGCATGTCCATCAAAATACATCAACCATTCCCCTCAGAGTAATTAAGAGAGATGCCACTTCAAGTCCTTTTATAGAACATACTGGATTTAATTGGTGGTTATTAAGAACCATCATCCCCAGACTGGGAATGTATCAACTTGATATGGCAATACATAACTTATCTGACACCATTCATCTATTGGCTTCTAATATTGAAAAGGCTCTGAAAGCACAACAAACTTCTTTAAATTCATTGGCTGAGGTTGTTTTAGACAGCCGTACGGCATTGGACATACTTTTGACAAAATCTGGAGGTGTTTGTGCAGTCATCAACAAAACTTGTTGTACCGGGTTAATACCTCAGGTGAGGTGGAACTCAGTCTAAATCAAATTCAACGTGTGGCCGATCAGACTCAACCTGACCCACACTGAAAGCCGTGGGGTCATTGGTTTACTTCTTGGTTTCCTAATTTCGTATCCTTTTTAACACCAATTATAACATTAATAGGTGTTGGACTTCTTATTTGTTGTTTAGTGCCCTTTCTAATAAAAATTTATCTAAAAGTTACTAATTCTATTCTACATTAAGTTATCAAATAAAAAAGGGGGAGATACATACCCCCCGTAAAAGTTTTACACAGTTTTCAGCTGCTGAGACCCAGTGGTCTCATGATTCTTCAAATACCCAAAAACAATCTAAATGGTGGAAAAACTATTAATTATGGGAAGAAAGTTTTGCTTATATTTCCTCAGGTTCTAAGATCAACCTTAGATGTATTCTGTCACGGAGGATTCACATATGAAGACGGCAAGGATGAAGATGACCGCCCCTTGCAGCCCCTCGCACATGCAATGTCACCTACCAGCCTGAAGACAGCAGAGAACAGCATGAAAGACTCGATACTAATACTCCCTATGTCTCTGTGTCTCTTTTTTTGCAACATTAATTGTGACCACAGCTAATTTGGCTATAATGCATGGGTATTTGGCTTCCACTTATTGTTTATTGCCTCTTATAATGAACATCTATATGAAGGTTATTCATGGCGACCCTAGGGTCGGATCCGACTCGACGGCACTTGGCTTGGCATATGAAGGTTACTGATTCCATTCTATAAGTTTAAGATTGTCCCCCTGAATTAGTGTCCTGGCCATATAGAGGCCGGTCCTCTAGGGAACTGATGACATGTATTTATTTAAGAAAAAAATTGGATTTTTCCTGAAACCCAGAATGGGTCACAAAAGAGATATAATATCTCCACTCATAGCCTCGTGATCCCCAGAGCTCGGCTGGTCAGTCGTATGGGTAAGACCCCCTTAAAGGGGTGACCTAAGTTAGGCGCAGTCGCCAGGGATCACAGAGCAAGGGGCTGGCGAGCCAGAGACGGGTAAGATCCCCAGAGGGGGGCGACCTAAGACAGGCCCAGTCACCAAGAGGCTATGTGAAAAAACTTCTCAATATCAGAGAAATGAAGTTTCTCACTCTGAGACTAGAGAATAAAAAGTAACAAAGTATATTGCCCTGTAATTACAATTAGAAAATCAAATAACAGAAACATGACAAACAGTTACCCCGGCCATGATTTCACCAAACACTTCAGTTTCATTTTTATTAAATAAAAAGGGGGAAATGTGGGAAACCATGTTAAACACTCTTGACATAAGTGAAGCCATCTTGGATGCTGAACCGTTACTTCAACTCTGTGTAACCTTCTATGACGTTTGTGTACTGTAACCTAGACACAGTCTGGGAATACTTCCAAGCCCATGACCCGAACATGTAGAACAATATATGACCAAAACTGTGCCCAACTTAGTTAATGTGTGTTTCACTTCCTTGTACCCTAGATACCAAAAGAGTATAAATACTATAATAAAACTTTGCTCTAGGCTCTCGGCTGGCGATTGTCATGTAGCCCCCTGACCCCAAACTGTTTCATGTCTATCTTTTCTCAGTCTTGGAGATTGCTCTCCTCCATCTCCCATGCTCATGTTGGAGAAATCTCTGATCTCCAACAACTATACATCATACATTCCATGTTACAATCAATAATGGGATATTTGCAGCTGTTTCTTCTTGTTTGGAGTTATGCTGCATCAGCAAAAGAAAGCTTGACTACACTGCTATTAAGGTCAACTCTTCTTTGTGGATGCAGCTCTTTCTCAGTTGTATTTTGTGTCCTTTCAAGGTGAGGGGGTCATCGTCTAACACTATACCAATTTTCCACTGCTATCATTGTGGTTTTCCTTAGCCAATATTATTATTATTTTTAATTTTTTTCCACAAGTAGATCTCTGGGTCTTTCTTTATAGTCTGTCTTAGTCTAGAAGCTCCATTGAAACCTGTTACAAGAATAATTTATAAGGATCAGCACAAGTCTGTACCTATGAGGTAGAGGTTAAAGAAGTCCCAAATTTTCTAAACTGTTGTACCGTTCCATCATTTCTAACATATAGTAATGCCCCTCGTGAGTCAGATCCAACTTAACAGCACTTGGTTGGCTTGGCTGGCTCTCCTCAGGACCTTCCTCCTATTCTTAGGGTTCACTAGTTCACTACTCTGTTTCACAGAATCCACTAACCAAAAGTAGAGTTAGGTGGTTTATTTAGGAAGTAACAGGGTAAAATTGGGGATCAGTAATGACTCATAAGTTACTAACAAGAATACAGTTCTTTCTTTTATTTTTTTAAATAGTACTTTAGGTGAGGTTTACCAAACAAATCAGTTTCTCCTTAAACAGTTAGTACACATATAGTTTTGTGACATTGGTTAACAATCTCATACCACATCAACACTCTCCCTTCTCAACCTTGGGTTCCCTATTACCAGCTTTCATGTCCCCTCCTGGCTTCTAGTCCTCACCCCTGGGCTGATATGCTCTTTTGTTTTACGAACCTGTTCAATCTTTGGATGGAGGGTGAACCTCAAGAGCAACTTTATTACAGAGATGGAAAGCGTGTCTAGGGGCCATACTCTCAGAGTTTCTTCAGTCTCTGTCAGGCCAACAAGTCTGATGTGTCTTTCTGAGTTAGAATTTTGTTCTGCCTTTTTCTCCAGCTCTACCCGGGACCCTCGGTTGTGACCCCTGTCAGAGCAGTCAGTGGTAGTAGCCAGGCCCCATCTAGTTGTACTGGATCCAGTCTGCTGGAAGCTGTTGTAGATGTGGTCCATTAGACATTTGGACTAATCTTTTAAGTGTACAGTTTTTGATCAGAAGATTTTCTTCTCATTCTCTACTGTCAGGCCACGTTTGGAGTCCTCTAGGGGCAAATATTACAACTCTTGTGTCTATGGGTCAGGAAACCCCACCACAGCCTTCTTGTGCTACTGTCATACTTGCCTGTTGCTGCACCACTGTCTAGCTATCGTCCACGTTACAGCTCCTTCTTTTCTCCCTCCATGTGTCCTTTTAAGCCAGGTAAGATGATATAACTGACCAACCCTCTCACTAGGGTTCCATGGCCCTCACTCTGCAGTGTTCCATGCACCTTATTGGATTATTAGCAATACATGGTACAACCTCTTTGGTGTGCCATATGGCTGAAGGGCCGTATTAAATAATACATCCCAGCCCCTCCCATCCAGCTCTTCTAGTCATTTGACGTTTCATACCTAGAGGATAATTTCTTCCTGCCAATCAGTTTACCAGTCTAAAGCAGTCAATAGTAATTAGTTCTTCTGTAGGACAAAGATTTGTTATGGTAAGATTACTCAGATACAAGCCCTTCAGGACTGCTGCACGTGTTCATCTAATCTGATCAGGTTCTCCAAAAGTCATCTTGTCTTCACCCTTTCTGACCTCTGATAAAATTTAATTAAGATCATTCCGTTGCTCTGAGCCTGTCTTAGGGCATCAGCACAATGTTAGATTTCCCTCTGTGCATAAGTCATTTATTCATTCCTATACTTTTTAACCATTATTTCTCCTTCATTCCAATGTTATTTATCCAAAGGTTTACACTGTGGAATGGGTCATCGGGTTCAGCTTGTGAGCCAGTCTAGTTTGCTGGTAACAAGACCAAACTACCAAGTGCTTCACCCTCAGTCTGCTCCTACACATGTGAAGTGGTTACATAGGTGTAACACTAGTGTGCTCTCTTACCCACTAGGCAATATGGTATTATTCACTGTCAATCTCAATTTTGCTACATGGGGGGAATGTACAGTCCATCCTGTCAGGCCCTTGGGAATGCTGGTATACAGGTTCAGGGGTATAGTTTGTTAGTCTCTTGCTTAGGGACCACCAGTGCTTCCACCACTCACAACTGCATCTCTTGTCCTGGGATTGCAGCACCAGCTGGAAAAGAAATTGTATGTGATGTGATGAAAACCTGTACAGTGGCAACAGCTTTCTCCCTGACCCTTTTTCTAGAATTCCCAGAGAAGCTTAGGAATCTGTCCATGCTGGATCTCCCTTTGCCTACCCGATGTTGAATATGAGCACACACTCATGAAGGAATGTGAGCCAGTCCTCCATGCCATTACCTCCCTCTGTTTTATGTAACAAATATTTCAGTTGTCAATTTCAATTATGTATCAAATCATTATTCTTAAGGTAATATACAGCACGGCACATCAATTTGATACGATGTTTCTTGGTCCATTGCTACATCCTGTGGGCTGTAATGTGTCCCTTGGCATGGTGAAGTATAATTAGGTAGCTCAATTTGGCATAATGCATTTGGTTCTCTGCATTGCTACACTTTGGATAAATTATGAATAATAAATGGCTGCTTATTAAAATAAGCATTTTTAATCATATTAAGTTTGCATTAAAAAAAGAATGGTATTTTACAAGGAAGCATTTTATGTACTTAAATATAGGACTAATAAGAACCTAGTGGGAGCTCAAATTGATGGAAAAAAAGAAAAGAAAAAGAAATCTTAAGTTGCCCAGAAGAGCATTGTCAGGGTTTAGTGAATCAAATTGTCATTTGAACTGCAGTTCTCAAAAATAGTATAGGATCTTCATGTTGATCTGAAATAGGGAGTTTCCATGGTAAAACAGAATATTTAAATAGGATCAAGAGCCTCCTACTAAAAAACCCAGACTATAATCCAGGATTGCTTCCAGGATACAATAGAAAATCAGTAGCCATAACAGAAACTAGGAGAAGAGGAACTTATCAGAGAAAATATAATGACTGACACCACTATCAAGAGAAATAAGACACTAGAATTGAAAAAGATTTCAAATCTGCAACAACATAACTGCTTCAACCAACAATCATGAATTTAAATGAAAGAAATGAAAATATATATTTTAATAAAAGTCTCAGAGCCAAGTGGAGATTACAGATCTAAAAAAACACAGTAATGTAAACAAAAAAATAAGTCCACTCAAAAGAAGAATGAAACAAACAGAAAGCAGAATCAGTGAACTTGTGGACAGATCATAATAATTTATGGATTATGAACAACAAAGCAGAAAATAGACTGAATTAAAAGGAAGAGAATATTAGGATATATGGGGCAATAAAAACATTTCATATCATTAGAATTCTTGAAGGAGAAAAGAATCAGAAAAATCTTTGAAAAATTCCAAATATTCTGAAATCCAAAAATTCTGAAATATTCCAAAGCTTGGGAAAAGACATAAACCTATGAATTCAGAAAGCCATATGAACCCCATGGATAATAAACCAAAGTAAGTCCACATCAAGATACATGATAACTGAACTTCTGAAAACTAAAGACAAATGATAATATTAAAAACAATAAGAAACAAAATATTACAAAATATTGTCTACAAAGTAATAGCAATTCTAATGACGATATCTCAATGAAAATGACAGATATCACTGGAAAATGTCTCAGCATTTTGCTGAAAATAGGAATTAGTAACAAGTTCTATTACTAAAAAACTATTCTTTAGGAATGAAAAGGAAATACATTCTAACCAAAAGAAAGGTAAAAATATACCCTTAAAAAACAATAGCTGATGTACCTCCGGATATCCTTTTAGCTTAGTACTGAAGTTCTTCTTAAGGTTCACTCTTCAGACAAAGATTAGACAGGTCTCTAAAACAAGTAACAACACATTTAGTTCAACCATGTATATGAGATTAAATGACTATTCTAGCCCAGCAGTGAGGCTGACAAGGCAGGAGAGGACAAGAAAACCGGATGAATGAAAATGAGGAGCCCAAGAGTGAGAAGGGGAGAGTGCTGACAGATTGTGGGATTGACAATCAATGTCACAAAATAGTATGTGTATTAATTCTTTAATGAGTGTCACGCATTGCAGTGTGTCCCCTCAAAAATGTATGTGTCAATCTGGCTCAGCCATCAGTCCCATTATGGTGTGATTTCTCCCATGTGTTGTGAATGCAGCCTCTATGATGGTAGGAGGGAGAATGGGCAGCAGGATCCAATCTAAAAGCTCGGACTGTATTGAAGTCCTCTCTTGAGAAATAAAAGGAAAGAGAAGTGAGTAGAGTTTTGGGAACCTCAAAACCACCAAGAAAGCAGCAGAGCTTCCTTTGGACTTGGGGATCTTGCACCAAGACACTCTTATTGAATTGGGACTAGTAGCTTACTGGATGGTAATAATAAAATTTCTCCTTTTAAAGCCATATACCTATATTTCTGTTAAAGCAGCGCTAGCTGACTAGGAAAATAAGAAACACTGATATCTTTAGTCTGTGAAGTTATATAGGTAAGACAGAAATTATCAGAGTGGATAAATAAAAATTACCCAATTATATGCTGTCTACAAGAAAACTACTTTCAATTAAAGGATACAAAAAGACCAAACATTAATTTATAAAATAGGCATGACTATATTAATGTCAGACAATGTAGATTTCAGAAAAAAATAAAATTATTAAGAACAAAGGACATTGTATGTTGATAAAATGATAAATCTATGAAGAATATACAGTGACAATAAGCACCAAACAATAGAAGTTCAAAATATATGCAACAAAACCTGATAGATAATAAAGGAAAAATCTAAGAATCCCCAATTATAGCTGGAGACTTCAGTAACTGATACAACTTGACAGAAATTTAGCAAGATGAAATGAGCAAATAACATGAAAAAGCAGCAGAAAGAAAATAGAAACAATTGCAGATCAATTAATTAAAAAATAGACAAAGTCAATTAAGCGAAATGCTGTTTCTTTTAAAAGGTTAATAAAGCTGATAAAATTCTGGTAAGATTGAAAAAGATAAAAGAAAAGATAATTTACTAATATAAGAAATGAAATGTGATACTAGTACAAATTCTACAGCTAACAAAAGGATATCAAATTTGTCAATACAAGAACCTAGAGGAAACAAATCTTGTAAATCACAAGCACTGAAACTCAACCAACATCAAATCAATAACCAGATTTGTCCCATAACCACTAAAGAAATTTAAAAATCTCCAAGAAAAAGGAAAGAGAAAATGAGAAGTTCCCAGGGTCAGAAGGCTGCGCTATAAACATTTACCAGATATTATAGAAGAATTATGATCGTCCTACACAATGACTTCCAGAAAATAGAATAGTAAAGAACACTTAGAAGTCCATTTTATGAGGCTATAATTATCTTGATTAAAAAAAAAAATAAGTCAGGAAAAACAAACAAAATTAATGATTAATATTTCCTAGACTTAGAATAAAAAGCCTCTAAAAAATATTAGACAATCATATCCAAAAATGTCTGATAGGAATTTCTGCATTTTATTTTACATAGGCAAGACTGGTTCAACATTCAGAAATCAATCAATGCAATCTGCCACATAAAAGAGGGAAAATGAAATGACCATATCAACCAAGGAAAAAAAATGTGGCTGACAAAATACAATACCTATTCATAATAAAAAATATTAGCAATTAGGAATATAATGGAACTACACAAAGTATACAGCTAACACCATATTTAAAGATTTAAACCCTTTCTCCTTAAAACTGGGAACAAGACAAGAATATCCATTTTCACTATCCCCTCCAAAACACAACTGTAAGCTCTAGTCATTTGGGTAATTCAAGAATAAAAACTGAAAATCTTACCAACTGGAAAGAAAATAATAATACCTTTCTCTAGACGTGGGACCAAGATGATGGGCTAGACACATGTCTCCTTGATTGTTTCCGAGAACTAAGGCCTAGAAAAGTAAATGAATGGAGCAGTGTGGACATTCTCGGGGACTCAAGATCTGACATAGGGTTGTGAGATTGGACTGGATGACAAGAAGGGAGAAACTAACTCTGTCAAAGATGAGGCAACAGCTCACTGAGTCCTGCTTCTGCTGGCCCATTGTTTGTGAGGATTACAGGTATGGACACCTTCTTTGTTAACTGGGAGGCTAGGACTGGGACTATTGAGCCTGTAAGCCTGGTACCAGCAGGCTACTACACTGAACTTCAGTGCTTAAGTAAACAGTGTATCCACAGGAGAGAGACTGTACTTGGGTCAGCCATGTCTAAAGAACTCAGGTCCAGTGGGCTACTGAGGGGACCAGTGCCCCTGCCCCCTCTTCTCTGAGCTGTGCCATAGATAACTGCTGACTCATGGCAGGAAAAGTTGCTCAGACAGGATGCCATCTTGGTCAGCTGAGAGATAGAGTTAACCACTCCTGAGGTCTCACCTGGTGTTAATTCCCATGCTGAGCAATAGTGCCTGCCTGGATAGTACTTCTCCCAGCAGGAAAGCTGTTTTTAGGATGATCGTACCTAGACACCATACTGGTGGTTGGTGGCCAAGTGTGGCAGTTCCCTAATGCCTCCCCTCCTTGAGTCACATCATACCATAAGGGGATGGCCTATGAAGCTCCATTTCTGTCAGCCAGGAGGCAGGTCCTTCCACCTCTGAGGGCTCGGCTGCTTTCAGCTGTGGCTGGTCAATGCCTCTGTCTGCAGAAAAGCAGCTTTTATGAGTAGCTAGAGAACACAGTGTGACTGGCACCTGACTGTGGTGGTGCCATTTCCACCACCCTTCATGGAGCCACAACATAGTGTTGGCCTCCCAATGACTCCATAAGCAGGGCACATTGTTTGAACCCTAAGTCGTGGGGTCTGCCACCACCAAGGACTGGCTGCTCTCAGCAGAAAAGCAGTTTTTAAAACAAACATGTCTAGAGAATGAAGCAGTCCCAGCCAGCCAAGTGTGGTGGAGTCCGTCTGTCCTCCCTTCCCTGAGCTACAGCATAGTCTTGACTGGCGTGATGACAGAGAGTTGGCACAAATAGTTTGCCACCTTTAGCACTCAGGAAGTGGGGACTTTCAGCCTTCAGGGCCCAGCTGGGGCTAGCCATTAGGCTGAGCAGAATCATGGATCTTGACAGTGTCTATATTGCCAGATAAGCTAGAAATAAATCACCTGCACCTAGAGAACACAGTGGCAGTTGGCAACCAAACCTAGCAGTGCTGTTACTCACTCATTTCTTAAAACTATGCCACAGCTTCCTTTGGTGTAACACTGGAGAAACTGAAGAGTCTCTTGATGGTGCAAAGACAGCAGTCAGTATCTAAACATTTAAAGAAGGAGACCACCAAGGCTCCAGGAAACTTTCACAATAATCAAAAAACTTTCTAGATGAAGAAGCCTTTGTTAAATTAACAGTTAGAATGAAAAAGAATTATGTATAGAGCCCTTCTAGAGATAAAAAAAAATGCAGCAGAACAAAATGAAAAATTAAATAAGCTGTATGAACTGCTACAATATCAATGATTTGAAATCCAGCAGATCAATAATCAAATTACAGAATTAGACAATCCAGTGCAAAGCCAAAACAGCAGAATGGAGGAAATGGAAAGCAGAATTAGTGAGCTCGAAGACAAAGCAACTGATATCAGCATTTATGAGGAGAAATCAGATAAGAGAAACAAGAAAAATGAAGAAGCATTAAGAAGCATTTGTGATTCTATCAAGAGGACCAATCTATGAGTAACTAGAATTCCTGAACAGGGAAGGATAGCCAAAAATACAGACAGAAATGTTGAAGAGTTACTGATAGAAAACTTCCCTGAAATCATGAAAGAACAGAACATATGTATTCAAGATACTGAACACCACAAAAACTAGGCCTCAAAAGACAGACACCCTTATATATTATATTTGGGCTTAATAAAATGAAACATAAAGAGAGGCTTTTAAAGGCAGCTAGGCTTAAAGCGAAACTAGTGTACAAATGGAAGCTCTATAGGGTTTTGTCTGACTTCTCAGCAGAAAATATATTGGCAAGAAGACAGTGGGATGACACAAAGCCTTCAAAGAGAAATATTTCCAACCAAGAATTATATATCATGCAAAATTGTCTCTCAAAATTGGTGGTGAAATGAATAAAATTGCAGATGAACAGAAGCTTTGAGACTTTGCAGAAACAAACCAAAAACAATAAAAAAAACTGAAACAAGCTCTGTGTTTAGAAAAACAATAACATCAAATGTACACTTATGGATGCAATGCAGGACACATAATCCGGAGTCCTATTCCACTAGGGAAGTCATTAGGCTTAATCAAAGCTAAAACATTTAAAGAAGGGAACCAGTGAGCTTAAAACAAAAATTATGACATCAACACACTATAAAGAGAGATGTATTACAGTAGATGCAACCCTTTCAGACAGAGAGAAAATTAAGAAGATATGCAGAACTTAAAGATTGGTTTAAACTTAGAACACTAAGGGGGAATCAAAGGGGTAGCTGCAAAGCAAATTAACTGTGACATATCAAAAAATAAAAATAATACAGGGTTCTCAACAAACAGAAAACCAACAATGAAGTAGATGAAAACTCAACCCATAAAGACAAACAACCCAGAACAGAATATTAAGAGGAACAAAGAAAATATCAACAAAACAAAAATAAAGGCACAAAATGACAGCACTAAACACATACCTATCAACAATTACACTGAATATAAATGAGTTGAATGCTCCTTTAAGGAGGCAGAGAGTAACAGCTAGATCAAAAAACACAATCCACCTGTATGTTGCTTACAAGAAAGACAACTCAGACTCAAATATATTAACAAACTGAAAATCAAAGGATGGAAAAATATATACCAAGCTAACAACATTCGAAGAAGAGCAAGAATGGCAATACTAATATCTGATAAAATAAATTTAATGTAAAATCCACCATCATGGCAAAGGATGGTCACTATTTATTGCTGAAAGGTTTAATACATAAGCAGGATGTGACAATATTAAATATTTATGCACCGAATACTAGAGCACCTAAATACATCAAGCAAACATAGTAGGAGACTTGAACACTTTACTTTCAGTAATGGACAGATCATCAAGAAAAAAGCTCAGTAAAGATATAGAAGGTCTTATTGTGACAATCAACCAAGTAGACCTCATCAACATATACAGAACTTTTTACACAATAACAGATAAGTGTACCTTTTTTTCCAAAACATGTGGAACATTCTCCAGAATAGACCATGTATTAGGTTACAAAGTCTCAACAAAATCTAAACCACTGAAATATTTCAAAGCATCTTCTCAGACCATAAATCTGTAAAAGTTGAAATCACTAGCAGAAAAAACATATATAGAAACGTGAACGCATGGAAACTGAACAACACTTTGGTCAAAAATTCATGGGTTATCAAGAAATCAAAGATAGCCAAGCCAAGTGCCATTGAGTTGGATCTGACTCATGGCAACATAAAGAAATTTATGAAATCAAATGAGAATGAAAACACGTCTTACCAGAACTTATGGGATACAGCAAAAACAGCGCTCAGAGGTCAGTTTATCTCTATAAATGCATACATTCTGAATGAAGAAAGGTCCCAAACCAAAGAATTAACCCTACACCTTGAATAAGCAGAAAGAAACAAAAGAATCCCTTGGACACCAGAAGAAAACAGATCATAAAGATTAAAGCAGAATGAAATGAATTAGAAAATAGAAAAACAATTGAAAAAATTAACAAAACCAAAATCTTTTTTTTTCTTTTTAAAGAACAACAAAATTACAAACCATTGGCTAAACTTACACGAGAAAAGCAGGAGAGGAAAAAAATAATCTGAATAAGAAACGAGATGGGAGACATTACACTCAACCAAAGTCGAAAGCATTGTAACAGAAAACTACAAAAAAAACTATAACAAATTTGAAAACCTAGAGGAAATGGACAAAATTCTAGATTCACATCACCTACCAAAGTTATCACATGGAGAAGTAGAACAACTTAATAAACCCATCAAAAAAGAAGAGATTGTAAAGTAAAAACAAAACAAAACAAACTATGAACCAAAAAAAGTCCTGGCCCAGATGGCTTCACCAGAGATTTCTACCCAATCTTTATAGAGGAGTTAAATCCAGTACTACTGAAGCTATTTCACAACATAGAAAACGACAGAATACTCCCAAATTCATTCTATGAAGCCAACATAACCTAGAGACCAAACCGAGGGAAAAATCCCACAAATAAAGAAAATTACACACTAATATCACTCAAGAACCTAGATGCAAAAATCTTCAACACAATCCTAGCCAGTAGAATTCAACAACATATCAAAAAAAAAATGTAATCATGACCAAGTTGGATTCACACCAGTGATGCAAGGCTGGTTTCACAGAAATGTGATCAATCATATAAATAACACAAAGGATAAGAATCACCTGATTTTGTTCAATTGATGCAGAAAAGGCATTGGAAAAAAGTCCAATATCTATTCATGCTAAAAACTTTCAGCAAAATAGGAATAGAGGGGAAATTCCTCAGAACAAAAAGGTCTATCTATGCAAAGCCAACTGCCTATGTTATTCTGAATGGAGAGAGAATGAAAGAATTTTCCCTTGAGAACAGGAACTAGACAAGGATACCCACTATCACCACTTCTATTCAACATTGTGCTAGAATTTCTAGCCAGAGCAATTACAGGTGACAAAGAAATAAAAGGTTTTTGCATTGGCAAAGAAGAGGTAGAAATATCCCTATTTGAAAACAATATGATCATGTACACTAAGAATCCTAAAGAATCCAGAGATAAACTACTGGAATTAATAGAAAAGTAAATTAAAGTATCAGGATATAAGATAAACATAAATAAATCAGTAAGATTCCTTTATACCAACAAAGAGATCATCAAAGATGAAATCATCAAATCAATGCCATTGACTATTATCTCCAAGAAGAAAAAATACATAGAAATAAATCTAACCAGAGAAATAAGAGAACTATACAGAGAGAATTACAAGACCTTATTTCAAGAAACCAAAAGAGATTTACATAAGTGGAGAAACCTACTTTGTTCCTGGATGGGAAGAATTAACATTGTGGAAATGTCTATTTTACCCAAAGCAATCTACATGTACAGTGCAATCCAAATACAAACTCCATTGCCATTTTTTAATGAGATGGAGAAACAAATCAGCAATTTTGTTCAGAAATGGAAGAAACCTGGGATAAACAAAGTACTACTGAAGAAGAGGAACACAGTGTGAAGCCTCACACTACCAAACTTTAGAACCTATTACACTACCACAGTAGAATAAACAGGCTGGTGCTGGTACAAAAACAGACACACAGACTAACGGAACAAAACAGAGATCCCAGAAATATCTCTATCCTCTTATGAACAGCTGATACTCAACAAACCCCTCCAACTTATAAACTGGCTAAAAGCAGTCCCTTTAGCAAATGCTGTTAGCAAAACTGGATGTCCATCTGTAAAAAACTGAAACAAGACTCATGTCTCACACCTTACACAAACACCATCTCAAAATAGGTCAAAGACCTAAATATCAAATCTAAAATGATAAAGATCATGTGTGAAAAAATAGGGCCAACAATGGAAGTTCTAATACGTGGCTTAGACTACATAATCTGATACACAATACACAAACAGCAGAAAAGAAAATAGATAAATGGGAACTACTAAGACTCAAACATGCTCATCCAAAGACTTTATCAAGAGAGTTAAAAGGCTAAGTACGGAATGGAAAACATACTTAGCAAGTGCATGTCATATTGACATCTGATTTCCATAATCTACAACGTACTGAAAAAGGTCAACAAGAAAAATGAAAATAACCCAATTAAAAAATGGGAAAAGCAGATGGACTGACATTTCACAAAACAAGACATCCAGGCAGGAAAAAGATACATCAGAAAATGCTCAGTATCATTATTTATTAGAGAAATTCAAATCAAAACTACAATGAGACAGATAATATCTCATCCCAACAAGTCTGGCAATATTCCAAAAAACACAAAACAACAAATACTGGAGAGGCTGTAAAGAGACTTGAACACTCTTATGTTGCTGGTGGGAATGCAAAATGATACAGTCTCTTTGGAAAGAAATTTGGTGCTTCCTCAAAAAGCTAGAAATAGAAATATCACATGATCCAGCAATCCCACTGCTGAAAGTATATCCTACAGAAATAAAGGTGGTCACATGAACAGGTACTTGCACATGAATGTTTATTGCAGTACTGTTAACAATAACAAAAATGTGGAATCAACCTAGGTTCCCAACAACAGATGAATGGATAAACAAACTATGGTACATACACTCAGTGGAATACTACCCAGTGATAAAAAAAAAAAAAAAAAAATGATGATTTTAGGAAGCATCTCGTAACTTGGTTTCAAATGGAAAACATCATGCCGAGTGAAATCAGTCAGTAGCAAAAGAACAAACATTGCATGAGACCTCTGCTAAAATGATTTAAAAATAGAGTTATATACAGAAGAAAAGACTCTGGTGGCTACAAGGTTGGAGAGGCAAGGAAAGGGTTGATCATAGATTAGATGGTAGATAGGAATTTGGTTAGGTGAAAGAAATGACAGCATGTAGTAGAGAGCAGATCAACATAACTTGACTATACCAAACTGAAAGCTTCTCTAAACTCCACCCAAAATTTCAAAGGATAGAGTAGCAGGACAGTGGTTTAGGTAACCATGTTTTCAGGGGATATCGAAGTCAGTTGGCATAACTAGCCTTTTGCTAAGGGACTCTTCTTCACCCCATATTGGTGAGTGTCACCTGGGGTTTTGAAAACTAGCAAGCTGCCATCTGAGGTACACCAAATGGCCCCAACTCATCTGAAACAGGTGTTGACCAAGAACAACAAAGATGTGAAGAAAAAGGAATCTAGGAGACAGAAGGACCCATGTGAATGAGAGACTGTATCAACATGAGACCAGAAGAACCAGATGGTGCCTGGCCACCACCAAAGGCAGCTGTGATGGGTGACATATGCAGAGTTCCTGAGAAACTTGAGAAAAAGAGAGGTACCAGAAATATCTCTAAAATGTACTAGAAGACTGGAATTGATGGTCCAACAGCCTGGAGGGTCCCGTGGCAGCATGGCCCACGAGACCTGATGCTGGCCCTGAGGAAACCAGTGCTACGGTCAACTCTTCAGACAAGAATGGATTGGACTAGGGGACATAGTGTGGCCATATGGTCTGTGCATGTTATGGTGCAATACATGCCTTGCTGGTTTCTTCCTAGATGTGAGAGAAGACAATGGAGAGCAAGGGACAGGTGCTCATTAAGAGGATATTAGAAACATAGAATGAAAAGAAGGATTATGCTGTCACTGGGTGAGGAGAGCAGATGGAGCTGCAGGGAGGCCAGCATGTAAAATTGATTTGGAGCAGCTGTCAAAGAGTCTTTTCTTCTGTCACTGGGCAGGGAGAGCAGTGGAAGTTGCATATAGGTGGGCATGTAAATTTATACAGGAATGTATGTTTTCATTCAGTCATAATGAAAAAATAAAAAATAAAGAAACAAAATCGATTTGTACTGTATATTTTCACTTAATCACAATAAAAAAAAACTCTATTAGCAGATAACCTATGTAGAAATTCCAAGGAATCTAATAAGTGAATAAAAAACATAAAACTTAAATCTTAACGTCTAATAAGTTTGGCAAGGTTTCTAAATACAAGATATAGTCAACTGGATATCTTTATACTAATAATATACATGTGCAAATCAAAATTATGAGCTCAGTATCATTTACAGTTTCTCCAGAGAACAAATTAAATACCTAGATGTACACTTTAAAAAACACGCACGCTTTGTATGCTGAAAATTAAATTATGTTGATGAAAGAAAACCTAAATAAATAAAAAAAAAAATTTCAAATCATGAGTTACCAACATTAGGAATGAAACAGGGGATACTATTCTAGTTCCCACAGCCATTAAAAAGGTGATAAGTAAATATGAATGCTACCAAAATTACCTATAGGTTAAATACCGTTTATATCAAAACACAAGCATAATTCTTTGCAGAAACACAGAAGCTTATTTTGAAGTTTATATGGAAAGTCAACAGCTTTATAATAGATAAAACAATCTTGATAAAGAAGAACAAAGTAGAAAGAATTCCTCTATTCAGTGTTAAGGATTATTATATGACTACAACATTCAAGAGAATGTAGCAGTAGTGGAGACATAGACACATAGATCAATGGAACTGAGTAGGTTCCAGAAATATACCTAGTCAAATATGTCCAGCTACTTTTGACAAAGCTACATAAGCAATTTAATGGAGGAAAATCACCATTTCAATAACTGATGTTGGAATAATAGAACATCCATAGCCAGAAAATGAACCTTGACCTAATCTTCAAGGCTTGCACAGAAATTAACTCAAAATGGATCATGAACTTCAATGTAAAATATATAAAAGCTTTAGAAGAAATTGTAAGGGAAAATCCTTACAGCAAAGAGGTATTCAAATAGTTATTTAAGAACTTGACACCAAAGCACACTCCATAACAGCTAATTTGGATCATATTTGAAAACAAAAAACAACAACAAAAATAACTTGTTCTACAAAATACTCTTAATAAGATGACAAAACAAACTACCACTGGGAAAAATTATTTTCAAACAACATCTCTGGCAAAGAACTAGTATCTGAAACTCTCAAAACTCAACAGTTACGAAAATAAGCAAGTCTATTAGAAAACTGGCCAAAAACTGAACAGACATTTTGTAGAGCCAAGCCAAGTGCCGTCGAGTCAGATCCGACTCAAGGCGACATCTTGTAGAACAGAATATATCTGAAAGGCAAATAAGCCATGAAAACATTTTCAAACCATATTCATTAGCTGTTAGAGAAATGCTTATGAAAACCACAATACAGTGTCACTACAGAGCTATGAGAGAGGCTCATAAAATTAAAAAAAAAAAAGAAAACGTAACACAATCATATTCTGGTGAGATGTCAAGAAACTTCATGAATTACACAGCAAATGGAAATCTAAAATAGTATAATCACTCTGGAAAGATATGGAAGTTTCTTATAAACCTAAACATGAAATTATCATATAGTTTAGTGATTGCATTCTCAAATATCTATTTCACAAAACACAACTGGTGGAGGGCCAGTTTTCATCAGGTGAGGTCTGGTCAGGACTAGGCACTTGTGGGCCTACTCCTCCTTCCCCGTCATTCAGCCTAGTATCTTAACTTTATTCCTAAAAGCAAAAAATGGGAGACATTCTAGTTGTTCTTCAACAGATGAATGATTAAACAAACTTCTATACATCTATTCATCAAATATTGTTTGGCAATAACAAGAATGAACATTCATCCACAACTTGGATGAATCTTCAGGGAGTTGATGCTGAATAAAAAAGGTCATGCACTTTAAAAGTCAGTCTTAAAGGTCACATACCACATGACTCCATTTATATTACATTCTTGAAATGACAAACTATAAATATGAAAAACAGCCTAATGGTTTCCAGGGGCTAGCAGTAGTCGTAGGGAGAGGTGGGTATAGCTGTTAAAAGGTAGCACGAAGGAAATATTTGTGGTGGTTGAAGTGTTCGGTATCTTGACTGTGATTGTGTATGTGCAAAACTATGCATGTAATAAAATTTTATCAAAGTTAAATGCACATGCATACCCATACCCATACCTATACACACACACAAATGAGTAAAACTAAAACTGCAGGAGCTGAATGAGATTAGTGGGTTGTATCAATGTCAGTATCTTTATTGTGATATGTTAACATAATTTTGAAAGGTGTTATCATCATAGGTAACAAACAAAAGGTACAGAGTTCTCTATATTTTTTCTTATAACTGCATATGAATCTACAACTATCTTCAGCAAAATTTGCAAAAATTACACACTTATAAGCAGTTTATTTCACACTAACTATACATCAGTAGAAAACTCTGGTGGTGTAGTGGTTAAGCACTATGGCTACTGTTTTAGTCCACTAGCACTGCTCTAACAGAGTGGATCTACAGAGTGGATTGCTTTAACAAAGGCAGGTTTATTCTTATACAGTCCAATAGGCTACGATGTCAGAATGTCTGCTCCTGGGGAAGGCTTTCCCCTTATCAGCTCTGGAGGAAAGTCCAGTGTTGCACCAGTATTTGTCCAGGGAGCACCTAGGCGCAGGAGCCTCAGGTCTGAAGGACGCACTCTTCTCTTGGTACTACTTGCTTGATTGTGTGAGGTTCCCAGGTCTCAGCCTGCTTCTCTCTCCTTTTATCTCTTGCAGGATGGAAGGACTAAGGGTGGGGCAAGCCATAAGCCACGGAAACTCCCTGTACAGTGGAGCAGGGAGGTGACATCATAAAGGGATTTACAGTCCCTCCTTTAATCCTTTAACACACAGCACAGCAAAATCCCAAATTTGAAGACAACCATAGAATACAGGGAATCATGGTCACATGGCTACACCTATTTCTGGGGGGACACAATTCAACCCATGACACATAGTAAGACTCAACACTGCAAATGTCCATACTACTCAAAGTAACCTATAATACAACGCAATCCCAGTATAAATTCCAGTGTCATTTTTTAAAAAATACTGTGCTTTAAGAAAAAGTTTACAACCCAAATCAGTTTCACATATAAAACTCTGAACAGGCACCACTATGAAACTCTAACTGCTCTCCCCTCCCCTGGACTACTCCAGGTCAGCACACTTCTCCTTTCCATTGTGTACTTCCTGTATCCCTTTACCAACTCCTGTCCCCTTCTACCATCTTACCTCACCTCAAGAGAGGCACTACTCAGGCCACCCCGTGTATATTTACATCAAGAAGTACATTTTTAGCCAGCATCACTCTGTCTTACAGTCCAGTCCAGTCTTTGTCTGGAGAACTGGCTGAGGTACATGTTTCAGATCTGGGCTAACAGAGAGTTCAGGGGCCATGTTCTCAGAGGACCCTCCAATCTGACAGATAATCAAGTTTGGTTTAATAGAGTTCTAGCTCTGCACCCTCATTTTTCTCCCACTACATCAGGAACATTGTGTTGTCTTCCCTGTCAGGGCAGTGATTGCTGGTGGCTGGTCACCATCTAGTTCTTCTGGTCTTGTTCTAATGCAGTCCCTGTCTCGGACAACTTTTGTCTGCTGGGCTCACATTTTCCTCATATTTTTGTTGTCCTTTGGTCTCTGCTCCAGGCAGTTTGGGACCAACTGATGTTACACAGATGGCTAGCTTTTAAGACCCAGAGGCCACTCATCAATGTGGCATGCAGAACATTTTATTAAAAAAAAAAAATTAGCCATGCCAATTAGCATAGATGTCTCTTGAACAGGTGCTAGTTGAAGGGCCATTGGAAATACATGGAGGAAAGGAAGAGTATGCTGTCACATGGTGGGGACAGTAGCTAGAGTGACACAGCTGAGTACGTGTGGGGAGGGGGAGAGGGAGTGAGCAAATTTCTGCATGACTGACTTGGATTGTGAACTTTCACGTAAAGCTCAATAAAATGTTTTTAAAAATCTATTTAAAAAAACAGAATTGCGGTTATTCCACATCCTTGCCATCAGTAGCTATTCCCGGATTGCTTTGGACATTTTGTTGTTTGTTTTAACATAGCAATGAATGTGTAATGATCTTATTATGGTTTAAATATACTTTTTCTTCCTCTCTAATTAGTAATGATGTTAAAACTTACTCTTATGTTTCTTGATATGTTTTTTTATTTAGAGTCTTGTTTTGGTGTTTTATTCCACAATGATTACATGGCTGGGAAATTCAGAAGACTTACAAGGTTCCACAGGGCATGTAAAAGACTCTTTAAAAAGGCAAAAGAATAGGGGAAAAAAGTACTGGTAAACAGTACTGGCAGAATTCCAGGCACAGGTACTCAAGTCTTTTCTTCAGTTTCACAGTGTATACTTTCTCGCCATGAGTCGGCTCCGTCTCGACAGCACTTGGCTTGGCATATTATAGAGTCAGATCTGACTCGACGGCACTTGGCTTGGCTTTGGCTGTATTATAAATCATCACAACAAGTGCAAGGAATGTTGGTTTCAAGACAGTTCCCCCAAAATCTCCACCACAGTCCCTGGTACTCACCTAGTGATTTCAGGCTATCTAACCACTTCTACTAGCTGTAAGCCATATAAACAAGTTTACAGTAGTGCTATTAGAGGAATTTAAAATACTCAACAGAATATTATAAACTATTTTAACCATTTAACAACATATTATAAATTGATAGTCTACTCATTTTTTCTTAACCAGAAGTCAGGTTTAGATTTCCATGCATCCTGGAACACCAGCATAATTCTGTTCAATACAGCTGTGTAATAACTTGTGCACATACCCATTTTTGTAATTTGCATTGTTGCTGTTCACTTGTAATTTATTTATTACATATTTGTAGGATTTCTTCATATAATCTAGATATTATACCTTTAGATGTATCTATTGTAAATACTTTCTTCCAGTATTAGCTTTCTTTTCACTCTCTTAATGATGTTTTTTCATCAATGTAATTTCTTAAATTGAATGAAATCCAAAATACCTTTTTTCAGTGTCTAGTACCACTTATGATTTGTTAAAACATATTTAACTATCTCAAGGTCAAGCAGATAATCTTTCACAAGGTTTATTCTAGAAGCTTTATTTATATGCCCTTTGCGTTAGGTCCATGATCCACCTAACTTAATTGCTACCTTTTTCACTGACTTATTTTTAACATAAGATTTATTTAAAATGGTTAATATGATAGCTCAGTGTTTATGTTACATAATATTTAAATGTATCTCAGTAGATAGATAACTGGTAGGAGACAGAGACAAACAGAGATACAGATAGATAGATTGATAGATGCAATGCAGCAAATCACTTATTATAGCCCTTCTAGCCAATCGTAGGAAACTCTAGTGATATAGTACTTAAATGCTACTGCTGATAACCAAAAGGTTGGAAATTCTATGGGCAGTTATACTCTGTCCTGTAGGGTTGCTATGAGTTGGAATCAAGTTTGATTTTTTTAATTTATTTTTTAATATTTTGAGCAATGCATAGTCTTGTAATACCCATAAAATGATTGTGTGGGACTGTGTAAAGAGGTGCTTGTAGCTTACTAAGGGAACTAGAAAGCCTGCTGCTAATGTAAATAAGATACACAACAACTTTGTGGGGTAGAGCCATGCAAATGAGGTGCTTTTGCCCAATGATGAGATTGGTCAATTTTGTCATTCTGCTAGTCTAAAAAGAGAGCCAATTCCAGAGCAGAAGGAGTACTAGAACCAGGAATGGAGCATATCCTTTAGACCCAGGGTCCCCAGCTAAGAACTTCTTAGATCTAGGAGACTGTACTAGACAGAGAGAAGTGACGAGGTGACAGCAAGTTGGCAAAAAATGAAGACAGGAAGGAGACAGAGTGGTAGGCTTCCTGACCCATGAATAAGCAAGACAGCTACAATGGGTGTAGCAAGAAATCTGAACTCCTTCAGGTAGAAGGCTTGCTGATATGGCGGGGTACCTCTAGACACTTACAGGCTGAGCTAAAGACCTTTGTAACACTAGTTTTAGTAGGTTCGAGAACAGGCCTGAGTGGGACTAAGGGCAGAATGCTGAGAAAGGCGGTTGAGGCTGAAAGGTGCCTGTCCTGAGGGGACAAGAGGAGACTGTCCTGAGAGCAGGGAGGAACTTGTCTTCAAGGGCGTAAAGAAAAGCCTGTCCTAGGGACCATGAGGAGCCCTGAATGGCCAAAAGGAGCTGAGAAAACTATCCTGCACTGAAAAAACAAGACTGACTATGAGCTTCCTGATACTAATCCTGAGTTGTAGCTTGTTGATTCTGATCCCAAGTGTAACCTGTTACTTCCCTAATAAACACCATAATCATGAGTATTGTCTGCAAGTTCTGTGTGGTCATTGCAATAAATTATCAAACCCAGCAGAGAAGTAGAGAGTGCCGTGAGAGGGATAGCTGGTGTCAAAATTGGTAAATGGAGAAAAGATGTATACCTGACTGCCACATCATAGGAATCAGCCTTGGACTGGTGCTGATTTTGATTCTCCATCCTCCTCCTCATTTTTACAACAAATATTTTTATTTTTAGTTTCCATGGAGTCAATACAATTTCATGGTAACCCCATATATAGTAGCACAGAAAGCTCCCCAGTGCTGTGCATTCTCACAATCATTTGTTGGTTAGATGGTTGTAATCCATAGGGGTTTTGTTTGCTGATTTTCAGAAGCAGATTATCAGACCTTTTGTCCTAGTCCACCTTAGTTGGAAACTCTACTGAAACCTGTTCAGCACCACAGCAGCTCTTAAGTTTCCACTGGCTAACAGGTGGTGGCTGGGCAGGAGTTGCAATGTCTGGGAATTGAATGTAAGTTTCCCTCATGAAAGGTAAGAATTCTACCATTGAACAACTACTGCCTCATAGATAGTTAGATAGTTAGATGACTAGCTAGCTAGAAAGTTGGATGGATGGGCAGATGGACGGACAGACGGATGGGTGGATGGGTGAATAGGTGGATGGAGACAGAGATGTAGATGGATGATATGTAGATAGATTTGTCTATATAGAGATTCACAGATAAGTAGATTACAAGTTTAATTTACAACATTATCATCAAATGATTCTGGCCATAAAAACATAGATTTATATATATGTAAAGAGTTATAGGTTTATAGAGGTACAGGTATACAAAAGTGTAGATATGGAAATACACAGATGATGTAGAGATGCATAGATGTATCAATGTAGGGAGGTATAGATTTATAGATACAAAATATCAAATTAAAGATCAAACATTCATAAGTACTAGAACTCTCATTTCTACAACTGCTCACACAGTTGCAGAGAGTATTTATAAATTCTTTATTCTTCCACATTCCCTTTGACTTCAGAAAGCCCTCCAGGTTGTCACGTTTGGTGGAATAACCCAACCCATCACTGAAGGGTCTTTAAGTTAAATATTCTGACTGTGTTGGGTTATTATAGTTTGACATGTTCATATCACAGAATTTGAGAGAATGAAGAAACATACTAAAGCATTAGAAATTCTTGAATTTCAGAATTCCAGACAAATTTCTATCTGTGCTCAACCCCCATTGTCTACTAGGAATCAACTTTCCTCTGATATCAAAGATTGTATCACCCCAGCCAGTGTAACAACCATCTTTTTGTCCAGTTAAGTCATTAGACTAAAGGACCCTGTGTGACTAGAATACATTCTGAGCTTTTTTCTTTTTTTAATATTGTGCTTTAGATGAAGGTTTACAGAGCAAATTAACTTTTCATTAGACTTTTAATACACATATTGGTTTCTGACACTGGTCAACCTTTGACACGTCAATCATCTCCCCTTCTTGAACTTGGGTTCCCATTACCAGATTTCGTGCCTCCTACAGCATTCTTTGTTATGTACTTGGGCCAGTATGCCCACTTAGTCTCTTTTTCTTTCATGGGCCTGTCTAATTTTGGCTGAATGGTGAACCTCAGTAATTACTTCATTAATAAGTTAAAAGGGTGTCTGGGGCATACTTTCAAAGTTTTTCCAGTCTCTGTCATACTGGTAAGTCTAGACTTTTTTTGTGAGCTAGAATCTTGTTCTATGTTTTTGTCCATTTCTGTCCAGGATCTGCTATCGTGATCCCTATCAGAGCAGTTGGTGGTAGTAGATGGGTGTTATCTACTTGTAATGGACTCAGTCTGGTGAAGGCTGTGCCGGTTGTGCTCCATTAGTCCCTTGGATTAATATTTCACTTGTGTCTTGAGTTTTCTTCATTCTCCCTTGTTCCTGATGTGATGGGACCAATGGAATATATTAGATGGCTACTCACAAGTTTTTAAGACCCCAGACAGCATGCACTAAAGTAGTATGTAAAACATTTTCTTTATAAATTAGTTTAAGCCAATTGAGCCCAAAGTCCACTGAGAACAAAGTCCCCAGCCCTCACACCAGTAATTTAGTCGCTTGAGAAATTTCGATTGTCCAACTTGACGGCACTTGGCTTGACTTATGAAGCTTCTGTATCTTACATGCTTTGGACATGTTGTCAGCAAAGATCAGTCCCAGAGAAGGACATCGTGCTTGGTAGAGTGGAGGGTCAGCGAAAAAGAGGAAGACCTTTGATGAGACGGATCGACACAGTGGCCACAACAATGGGCTTAAGCATAAAAACAATTGTGGACACAGCCCAAGACCCGGCAGTGTTTTGTTCTGTTGTTCATAGGGTCACTATGAGTTGGAACTGACTCGATGGCACAACAACACAATGAACAACAACAGCAACAACAATGAAGCTTCTATGATCTTGCCTTGGCTGAGTTGTGCTGACTTCTGCAGGATAGTATACTGTCTTACCTTTCACCAAAGTTACTGCTTACCTATTGCCTAGTTTGTGTCTTTCCCTCTGCCCTTGTGACCATCAGAGATTGTTTCTTCTTGTGTGTAAACCTATACGTGAGTTTTTACAACAATGATCTCATACAATATTTGTTCTGTTGTGATTTATTTGTTTCGCTGACAATAACACCCTCCAGGTTCATCCATGTTATGAGATGTTTCCAAGATTTGTTGTTGTTCTTTATCTTTGTATGCTATTCCATTGTATGTATATACTATCATATTCTTATACATTTGCCTTAGTTTGTTTCCCTCTTTTTTCTGTTGTGAATAATGTGAATGTGCACAGGCGTATTGGTGTGATGATTCTATCCTAGGAGTAGGCTAGCTGCACAGTATGGTATTTCTGTTTCTATTTTCTTAAGGAAGCACCGTATCCCTTTCCATAGTGGTTTTACCCTTTTGCATCCCCACCAGCAGTGTGTAAGAGTTTCAGTTTCCCTGAAGTCTCTCCAGTGTTTCTTATTTTCTGCCTTTTTTTTTGTTTGTTTATGCCAGTAATGCTGGGGTAAGATGGTATCTCATTGTGTTTTGATTTGTATTTCACTAACGGCTAGTAATTGTGAGCGTTTCTTCATATGTCTGTCAGCCATCTGAACATCTTCTTTGGTGAAGTGTTGGCCTGTATCCCTTGTCAATTTTTTTAATTGTATTATTTGTGTTTTTGTTGTAGAAACGTTCAATTTGCCTATAGATTTTAGAGACTAGAACTTGTCAGATTTCTCATAGTCAATTTTTTTCCAAGTCTGTAGTTTATCTTTTGACTATTTTGGGGAAATCTTTTGATGAGCATAGTGTGTGACTTTTAGAATAACCCAGTTATCTAACTTATCTTCTGGTGTTTGTATATTGTTAGCTGTGCTTTATGCTTTATTTATGCTGTGTATTAAGGCCTCATTCTGAGCTTTAAATTTAATGTGGTACAGTGGCTAACAGCTCACTGCTAACCAAAAGGTCAGCAGTTCAAATCTACCGGTTGCTTCTCATAAACCTTCTGGAGTAGCTTTACTCTGTCCTATAGGGTCTCTATGAGTCAGAATCATTTCCAAAGCAATGAGCTTGGTTTTGGTTTTGGTATCTTTGTGTACCATGAATGAAGCATTAAATCCTTGGGAACCAAGTCTTCTAAATCAACACAGCCCAAAGTTGTGGCGATGAGAAGCAAGAAGTTTGTTGGTAGAGGAAAAGAATAAAGTAAAAGGAGCCACTGCTAATACTACTGTTGATTCCCAGACCTAACACTCCTGGCTAAAGGAGAATGAGCACTATCTACTCAGGACTGATTCAGTATCAAAAAAATGTGTCACTCAACTGATATCAGTGCAGATTCTTTAATAATTGGATAAATCAATAACTAAGAAAGCTAAATAAAGTATGAATTTTCTAAATAATCATGTATCAATATTGGTTGATTAATTGTAACAAATATTTCACAATTATGCCATATGTTAATTATAAAAGAAAGTGAGTGGGTTATATGAAAACTCCCTGAACTATCTTCTCAATTTTTATGTAAATTTAATACCTTTTTTAAAAGATAAATTCTATTTTTAAAAACACACTGTATATTGAAAAAGACTAGCAAATGACTCCACCATTCTATTTGGCTAGCTATGTCAAGGTGATAAACAATACGGGAAGACCACCGAATTCCTTGAGCAAATAGTCATGACACAATTCACTTGCTGTATAATCAGTACTTTGGTTAAAAACAATGTAATGTGAATCATCATAAGAGGTGAAGCATTAGGTAAGAATACAAATGCAGGATTTGGCAAAAGCAGGGAAGGAAAGCCATAGCCATATCCAGAAAAAAGAAAGAAAAAAAAGAAAAACCTTGCTGCTGTCAAGTCCATACAAACTCACAGTGACCCTATAGGACAGAGTAAAACTACCACCACGAGTTTTCGAAGAGTACAGAGTGGATTGCCACTAGGGTTTCTATATCTACTCAGCTGTCCTAGTCACCTAGTGCTGCTTTAACAGAAATATCACAAGTGAATGGCTTTAAAATGACTTTTGTGTGTGTGTGCACGTGATTAAGCAAAAGTATAAAGTGCAAATTAAATTAGACTGCCTGTCTATATACAGCTCCTTCTGCTCTCCTTGCCTGGTGACAGCACACTCCTCCTTTTCATTCTATGTGTGTCATATCTTCTTAACAATCTCCTGTCCTCTCCTCTCCATCTCTCCTTTCTCTTCTGCTAAGAGGCCAGTAGGACAGCACCTTATAGCTGCACAGAATAATAAAGTACACAAATCGTGTCGTCACATTGTGTTCCCAAAGTCCAGACCATTTCTGTCTGAAGACTTGACCTCAGTAACACTTTGTGGTCACTGGCAGCAGCAGGTCTAGGCGCTGTGCTCCCAGAGAAATCCCCAGGCTGCTGGACCATCAGTTGTGGTCTTTTAGTGGAGTTCTTGAATTGTGCCCCTCTTTTTTTTATCGGGTTGCCACTGGGACTCAACATTTGTGTGCTCCATCAGGGCTGTCTTTGGTGGTGACTGGGCAGGCACCATCTGGTTCTTCTGATCGCATGTTGATATGATCACCCATTCACTTAGGTCTTTCTGTCTTCTGAGTCATTTTTTCCCTCATGTTGCTGTTGTCCTTGGTGATCTCATCTGTTTCAACTGAGTTGGGACCTTGGTGTACTTCAGATGGCAGCTTGCTAGCTCTCAAGACCTCAGATGCCACTCACCAATATGGGGTGCAGAATACTTCTTAGCAATACACTAGTTATGCCAGTTGTCCTCAATGTCCTCTGAGAGCATGATTCCCAGACCCGCACCCCTGACACTCTGTTCTTGCAATATTGAGTTAAGATTGGAAGAATTTTCAGTTTATGCTGAAGTCCAGTTAAACTGATGTTCTTTCTAATGTGTACCATCACTGATTACACCCAACCAAATTTCTATCAATTGTCTAATCTATAAACAGCTCTCTCCCTTTTTCCCTCCCCTCCCTTGCAGCCATCAAAGAGTCTTTTCTTCTGTAAGTGAAGTCTGTTTTTAAGTTCTTATAGTAGTGGTCTCACACAATATTTGTCCTTGTGCCACTGACCAATTTCACTGAAATGTCTTCCAATTGAAATTAGGTTATGAGATGCTTGTTCTTTATCTTTGTATGGTGTTCCATTGCGTATATATAGCATAGTTTGTTTATTCATTCATCTGTTTTGGGCTTTGGGGTTGAATATGTATTTTCGCTATTGTACACTGTGTTGCAATAGACATTCATGTGCGTATATCTGTGAAACGTCTCGGTCCTGTAGGATATATTCCAAGCAGTGTAGTTACTGGGTCAAATGGTATATGTTTTCAGCTTTTTAAGGAAGTGCCAGATTGCTTTCCAAAGAGGTTGTAACATTTTGCAATCTCGCCAGCAGTACAGGAGAGTTCCAATCTCTCCACAGCCTCTGTAGCATCTGTTGTTTTGTGTTTTTTTGGATCATGACCAAACTCATTGGGGTAAGATGATATCCCATTAAAGTTTTGATTTGGATTTCTCTAATAGCTAATGATTGTGAGCATTTCCTCATGTGTCTTTTGGCTGCCTGGATGTCCTCTTTAGTCAAGTGTCTGTCTCTCTCCTTTGCCTATCACTTAATTAGATTATTTACCTTTTTCTTGCTGATACTTTGCAGTGCCTTGTAGACTATGGAGGTCAGACCTGGGTCCAACATGCAGTTGCCAAATATTTTTTCCGATTCCATAAGTCGTCTTTTAATTCGTTTGATAAAGTCTTTTGATGAGCAAAGTGTTTGATTCTTAGTAGTTAACATTTATCTATTTTCTGTTGATCGAAGTTTGTTTATCAGATTTTGCAGCCTATCTAAGCTGTGTATTAAAACTTCCATTGCTCACCTTAATTTTTCTTGGATAATCTTTATCATTTTAGGTTTGATATTTAGGTCTTTGATCCAGTTTGAGTTGGGTATTGTGTAGGGTTTGAGATACAGGTCTTATTTCAAATTTTTGCAGGTGGATATCCAATTTTGCCAGCACCATTTGTTAAAGAGATTGTTTTGAACCCAGTTTACAATCTTAGGGCCTTTGTCAAATATCAAATGTTCATAAGAGAACAGTGTCATCTCTGGGGTCTCACCGCTGTTGCGTTGGTCTCTGTATTTCTTTTTTGTTCCAGTACCAGGCTGTTTTGTCTACTGTGGCAGTGAAGTTTCTAAGGCTGGGTAGCATGAGGCCTCCCACTGTGTTCCTGTTCTTTAGTAGTGCTTTGCTTGTCTGAGGGTTCTGTCCTTGCCAAACAAAGTCAGTGATTTGTTTCTCCATCTCGTTAAAAAATGTCACTGTAATTTGTATTGGGATTTCATTGTATATGTATTTCACTTTGGGTAAAATGGACATTGTCATAGTGTTAAGTCTTCCAATCAATGTGCAGGGTAGATTTCTCCATTTATGTAGGTCTCTCTTGGTTTCTTGAAGCAAAGTTTTGCAGTTGTCTTTATATAGGTCCCTTACTTCTCTAGTTAGATTTATTCCTAGGTATTTTATCTTCTTAGGGGCTATAGTAAATAGTATTGATTTGGAAATTTCTTTTTAGATCATCTCTTTGTTAATATACAAGAATTCTGCTGATTTACTTATGTTTATCTTCTATCCTAATACTTTGCTGAACCCTTCTGTTAGTACGAGTAGTTTCTAATGAATTCTTTAGATCATCTGCACATAAGGAGATTTTTTTTCCTTGCTGATGCAGACAACCTTTATTTCTTCCTCTTGTATAATTGCTCTGGCCAGAATTTCTAGTGCAATGTTGAATAGAAGTGGTGAGAGTGGGCATCCTTGTCTAGTTTCCATTCTCAAGAAGAATTCTTTCAGTTTCTCTCCATTCAGGATGATTTCAGCAGTTGGCTTTGTGTACATGACCCTGATTGCATTAATGGACTTCTATTGTTATTTTGCTGAGAGTTTTTAGCATGAATCGATGTTGGACTTTCTCAAATGCCGTTTCTGCGTTAACTGACAAGATCAAGTGATTCCTCTTTTGTGTTATTTATGTGGCAGATCATATTAAATTATTTTCTGATGTTGAACCAGAGCTGCATTCCTGGTATGAATCCGATTTGGTCATGATGAATTTTTTTTTTTTTTTTTTTGGTATGTTGCTGAATTCTGTTGGCAAGGATTTTGTTGAAAAATTTTGCATCTAAGTTCATGAGTGATACCGGTCTGAAATTTTCCCTTTTTGTGGGATCTTTCCTTGGCTTTGGTATCAGGGTTATGCTGGCTTCATAGACTGAATTTGAGAGTATTCTATTCCCTTCTATGCTGTGAAATTGTCCCAGTAGTACTGGAATTAACACTTCTCTAAATGTTTGGTAGAATCTCCAGTGAAGCCAAATGGGACAGGACTGTTTTTGACTGGTAGTTTTTGATGACTTTTCCAATCTCTTCCTGTGTGATAGTTTTTTTGTAAGTTGTTCTACTTCTCCTTGTGATAATTTTGGTAAGTAATGTGAATCTACAAATTTGTCCATTTCATCTAGGTTTTCAAATCTGTTAGAGCACAGTCTTTCATAGTATTCTGTTATCATATTTTTGCTTTCAGTTGGATCTGTTGTGACATCTCCCCTCTCATTTCCTATTTAGGTTATTTGTTTTCTCTCCTGTTTTTCTTTATTTATCCAGTGGTTTATCACTTTTGTTGATCTTTTCAAAAAACTAGCTTTTGATGTTGTTAATTTTTTCAATTGTTCTTCTATTCTCCAATTCATTTCATTCTGCTCTAATCTTTATTATGTTTTCTTTTGATGCCTGAGGGGTTCCTCTGTTGCTCTCTGTCTCCTTTTACAAACTGTAGGGTTAATTCTTTAGCTTGGGTCCTTTTTTGCTTCCAGACATGTACATTACAAACTGAACTCTGAGCACTACTTTGGCTGTAACCCACAGGTTCTAGTGGGATGTGTTTTCATTATCATTTGATTCCACACATTTCTTTACTTTATCCTTCATTCTTCTGTACCCCTTGAATTTTTTAGCAAGGTGTTGTTGAGTTTCCATGTGCTCACATTTCTACCTATGTTTTTTCTGCTATTGATTTAGACTTTTATGGGCTTTATCATCCAAGACTATGCTTTGCAATAATTCAGTGATTTGGATTTTGTTGAGATTTGCTTTCTGTGCTAACACATGGTCTATTCTAGAAAATGTTCCATGTGCGTTGGAGAAGAACATGTACTTATCTGTTGATGGATAAAAAGCTCTGTATATGTCGATGAGGTCTAGTTAGTTAATTGTGGCAATAAGATCTTCTGTGTCTTTACTGAACTTTTTTCTGAATGATTTCTTCATTACTGAAAGTGGAGTGTTGAAGTCTCCAACTATTACTGTGGAATAATCTATCTTATTTTTCAATGTAGTCAGTGTTTATTTGATGTATTTGGATGCTCTGATATTGGGTGCATAAATACTTAATATTGTTAATTCCTGCTTGTGTACTGAACCATCCTTATCCATGATGGTGGATTTTATCTTAAAACCTATTTTATCTGAGATTAGAATTGCCACACCTGCTCTTCTTTGTATGTTATTAGCTTGGTATATATTACGCCATCCTCTAATTTTCAGTTTTTTCACATATTTAAGTCTAAGGTGTGTTTCTTGTAAGCAACATACAGATGGGTTGTGTCTTTTGACCCAGGATATCACTGGTTGTCTCTTTATTAGAGCATTCAGTCTGTTTACATTCAGTGTAATTATTGATAGGTGTGTGTTTAGTGCTGTAACTTTGATGCATTTATTTTTGTGTTGGCGTTTTCTGTGTTGTTCTTAATATTCTGTTCTAGGTCAGTCTTATTTATGGGTTGACTTTTCATCTTTTTCAGTGTTGGCTTTCCGGTTTTTGAGACACTTGTACTACGTTTCTTGTTTTCATATGTTGCACTGTTATTGTGCTTTGCAGTTACCTTTATGACTCCCCTTAATATTCTATGTTTAAACTCAATTTTAACTTCTGCGTATCTTTTAAACTTTCTGTCCATCTGAAAGGACTATAACTACTGTAATATATCCCTCTTTTTAGTGTGATGGTGTCATAGTTTTTGTGATATGATCACTGGTTCCCTTCTTTTAATATTGTAGCTATGATTGAGTTTTGTGACTTCCCTAACAGAGGAGGTTTCTGAATGCTGTGTCCTGAATTTCACCCTTAAATATACACTTAATGGTTTTATTTTTCTAAGCAAAGATCTTCTTTCAGTATTTCTTGCAGTTTGGCTTGATTTTTACAAAGTGTCTAAACTTCTGTTTATCTGCAAATGTCTTGATTTCATCTTTATATTTGAGAGACAGTTTTGCAATATATATAATTCTTGGTTGGAAGTTTTTCTCCTTCAAGGCTTTGGTTGTGTCATCCCACTACCTCCTTGCTAACATCATTTTTGCCAAGAAGTCAGATGAAAGCCTATAGGGTTTCACTCTGAATGTTTGCCTTGAGCCTTATTGCCTTTAAGAAAATCTGTTTATGTTTCATTTTATTGAGCTTGATTATAATATGTCTTGCTATCTTTCTCTTAGGATCTAGTTTTTGTGACATTCAATACACATCTTGGATATCTATGTTTGCTTCTTTCATAATTTCAGAGTTTTCTGTCAGCAACTCAACACCAATATTCTCTGTGTTTTCAGGTATCCCTCCCTGTTCAGGAACTCCAATTAATCATAGATTGTTCTTCCTGATAAACTTCCATGTATTTCTTAATGTTTTTTCATTGTTCTTGTCTCTTTTCTCTTGTATCTCGTCATGAATGTTGGGTCAGTTGTTTTATCCTCAAGGTCACTATGTTTGACTTCTACATCCTCAATTTTGCTCTTTTGGCTTTGGATTGAATTGTCTAATTCTATGATATCTATATTGATCTGTTGGATTTCAGATCATCGATGTTCCATCAGCTCAGATAGCTTGCTTGATTTTTCATTTTGCTCTGCTGCATTTTATTTAATCTCTAGGAAGGTTCTATACATAATTTTTTTGTACTTCATCTTCGATAGTTTCATAGTCTTCTTCATCTGGAAGTTTTTTGATTCTTTACTTCAGCGTTTTCCTTAGCTGTGATGGGCTGTTTCTCTAAATGCTTAGAGATGGCTTATTGTCTTCAGGCCATCTAGAGACTGTTTAGTTTCTCTGGTGTTACCTCAACAGGAGCTGAACATAGTACTGAGAAGTGAGTTGGTCACCAGCTGCTTCTGTGTGCTCTAGTGGTTGGTCCCAGTGAACTCTCTGGGTTGCCATGCTCTGCCTCTTGGCTGGCAAAGATGGTGCCCTGCTTATGGAGTCACTAAAGGGAGGTCAACTGACCCAATGATGTAGGTCAATGAAAGCTGGAAGAGATGCCGACAGGCCACTCAGCAGTTACTTCTCCCAGCAGTCTTATTTTAAAAATTAAGGAGCTATCCAGCAGCTGCCCAAATCAGTCAGCCTATCAGGTGTGGCAGACCCTGTGTTCTTACTGACACAATAAGCACTTCTTTGGCCATCCCCAGATGCTATGGCATAGTTCAAAGTGGGAGGGTTTACAGCCTTGCTGCCATCCTCAGCTGGGCCCTATCCATAAGGCAGCACTGTGCTAAACACAGCCTTTCTGCTGGAAAAGTGCTTTCTGGACTGACTCTGCTTCTCATCTTGGGAATTTACCTCTGCTGAAGCCTTCGGTTGGGTGACTCCACCTCCAAGATGTCCAAGATGATGTCCTGTTTGCTATGAAACAGCAGAATCTATGATGGAGATCAGAAAAGAGAGGGTAGAGGGCCATTAATGCCCTCAGTCAGCAGCTGGGCTCAAGATGTGGCTATCCCACACACTGTCTCTCTGCCACGCTGTATGCTGTTTACTTCAGCACCATAGTCCACTATATTTATAGGCTCATGTCATCCTCTGCCTCCAGATAATAAAAAATAGAAAGAAAAAAGCATCAGTGCCTGCAGTTTGCCCAAGCGGTGAGTCAGCAGGGGAGAGGTTCAGCAGGTGCCTGTTTGTGCCAGAGTGGCACGCAGTCCAATCTGACAACTGTGTGCCATATCCTAGGGCTCCCTGGGTGTCCAAAGTGCTCCATTCAATTATCAGTCAAGGTCTTAGTTTTCAGAGGGAATTGAGGAGACTAGTGTGTAGTCTGCCATCTTGTCTCCATCCCCTAAAATGAAAAATTTGTTTTCTCTTAGTCCACTAGGCTAAAATTCCAAATTCAGGATATCAGCTCCAGGGGAAGGCTTTCTGTGTTGGCTCTGGAGGAAGGTCCTTGTCATCAATCTTCCTCTGGACTGGGAACTTCTCAGGAACAAGACTCCTTAGTCTAAAGGAATTGCTTTATTCCCAGTGCTTCTTTGTCAGTGGCATGAACTCCCCAGCTCTATGTTTGCTTCTCTTTCTTTTTATCTGCCAAGAGATTACCTCAACACACAATCCAAGCTTCTGGACTGAGTCCCACCCACCTCACTAACACAGCTGTTGCCCATTCTCACTCATTAACATTGTTAAGGTACATTTTACAACGTATAGGAAGAAATCACTTAATACCAGGAATCATGGCCCGGTCAAATTGATTTACATTTTGGATGAGACAGAATTCAATTCATGGCAACCTCTTTTTCACTGATTGTTCCAATTGCATTCTCACAAATTTCCTGACTACTGTGCCAAATAATTAGCTATTGTTCAGAGATCAGTAGGATCCGTATGATTTTCTCTTTTTCCAAGCTAACAGAATTATCAGATGTCATGCTTAATCTTCTTTCCACTGTCCAGAGTGTGGGTAATAGAATATTCTTTACTACAGTCTTTCAGGGCACACTTGAGTGGAACTTCAGCTATCCAGTGTTAGAATGTGGAAACCAGACATGATTTCTTTTCTTTCCTCTATCCACAGGTTAATGAGGGTGTCTAGTCAGATTGTTGGAAAGGAGGCAATATACCCACAGTGAGTGCCATGGGAACCTTAGCGATTTAGGTATGCAGTTTGCTTGTGCCTAGTCTCAGGTATACATTTCACTTGATGTAAAGATACTCACTCTGCCAGGTCATGTGGTGACATAGTAGCTGTGTTCAAGCAGAAGTAAGTAGAAGCCATTTCTTATACTGAGAAGAGTTATCAGCAGAAGATAGCATCTTAGTCTGGGTTCTTTAGAATAGGAAAACAAGTGAAGTGTACTAGATACATAGAGATAAATTTACCTCAAGTAGATGGCTCATGCATTTGTGGGATTGGCAAATCCCAAATCCTTGGGACAGATGATAGGCTGATGACCTCTGTTGGCTCCAGGAGTTGTAGGAGTTAACAAATTTAAAATCATCAAGTCAGGAGACAGTCTAGAGCCCTCTGCTGGATTATGTCCCAAGAATCAGAGGTCCAATGCGGGGGGGGGGGAAGGGAGAGAGAGAGAGAACGAAATCTTAGCCCAGACATTCACTTATATCTTGGATGCAGGCTACAACCCTCAGGGAAATTCCCCTCCTAACTGATTGGTGTCTTGTATCAGACCACAGAGTGGGAGGTTACTATAAATCTGTACAAAACCACTGAGAATCATAGTCTAACCAATTTGAAGGGTACCACCACAGATAGCTTATTTTTCTCCAATATTAAACAATTCAAAGTTATTCTGACTAAAACAGAAAATACAAGAAATGTTACCAAAACAAAAGCCAGCCAAGCCAAGTGCCATCAAGTCAAAGTCAGTTAGAATTATTAAGAAGAATAAAATCTCAGCTGCTGTATAAATATACCACCCATCTGTCAGTTTGTCATATATACTATTGTGGCTTGTGTGTTACTATGATTCTGGAAGCTATGTAACTAGTATTTCAAATGCTAGTAGGCTCACACATGGTAGAGAAGTTTTAGTGGTGCTCACAGACTTAAGACTAGGAAGGAAGGCCTGGAGACTTACTTTAGCAGATTAACCAATGAAAACCCTATGGGTAACAAAAGAAAATTTGTTGTACAGCGTAGTGATAGAAAGTGACCTCCTTATGTTAGAGATCACTCAAAATACACAGTGGCTGCAATAATGGTGTAGAGCTAAAATGTAATGTTTTGTTGTTAACTAGATGGATCTGTCAGAGTACTTATCTAATTAATTTTATAATTTAATCTCCATGATACCTATGAGATAGGTACTATCTACAGATTAGGAAGGAAATACAGACAATGTCAAGACCTGTTCCAATGTCTCAGGTTTTAAAAGATAATCTGGCTCTAAGGTGTAGGTCTTTACACAATTGTTATCTAGGTGATTCTGACTCATAATGACTGTACAGGATATAGTAGAATTGTTCTACAGCATTTCCAAGGTTTTAAGTCTTTACTAAAGTGGCCTGTCACTCAAATGGAGTGGCTAATGGGTTCAAACTGCCAACCGTTTGGTTAGAAGCTAAACACTTCAACCGCTTCCCCACCAGGAAGAGTAAACTATATGTTAGGAGCTTAAATAAAGTGCTAAGGGTACACTACTAGCTAGTAGCAAATTTGTAAGAATCAAATTTCTGCTTGTGTGTTTTTCTTTCTAGTGTTCAATCTTTTGCTCAAAGAACAGTGGCTGTAGGAACTGAAGAAAATTTCTCTCTCAAACTGTACTCCAAGAAGGAACTGGCTTCCTGTGTTTCCATTTGCAGAAGATGAAAAGTACAGTGGGAGATACAAAATGAAGCAAAGTTATCAAGAAGAGTATGGAGGAGAAGTCAGTTGGGTCAGGACTTGAGTCTTTATTAGAAACACTTAACCTGGCCAAATTGTTTATTCAAAGAATTGTTAGTGTGGCTTTCCTGACTCAGAATGCTCATAAGAGAGTTCAGCCATCAGCAGCATCAGAGAAAGCTGTTTCTCAAATTCATCCTCCAGAGACACCACTCTTGTCTTACACAAAGGCTCTGGTTACACACAATGTTGTCTCTCATTCTTTGTCTACCTCTAGTCTAATGTATCAGTGATAGATACATACTCAACATTGCCAGATTAACTTTATATTATCAGTTTTAACTGCTGATCAGAAATTCATTTTAGTGTTTAGAGTGTTTAAAAGTAAGGTACCAAGTGATACAGAAAGAATGACTCAATAAGGACCTCAAAAATTCCTCTCCTCCATGAAAACAAAGAGGATGCTAACAACATTTGTCAAAATCAACTTTTTTAGAACTCTGGAAATTATGCAAAAACTTGAAATAAACTACGGAATATTTATTCAAGAAAAATGGTTGAAGTGTGGTAAGAACAGTGTGCTTTATGGCATTTTAACTTGCTTATGCAGAATGTTGGTGGGCAAGGCCAAGATGGAGAGCTAGTCATCCATCTCAATTTCTTCTGAGATCTAAGGCCTAGAAAAACAATTGAATGTAATAGAGTGAACATTCTGGGAGCCCCAAGATCAGGCAGAGGGTCGTGAGATTGGAATGGGTGACAGGAAGCAGGGGACAACTATCTTCATTCTAGGTGAGATAGCAGTGCAAAGAGTTCTGCTTCTCCTTGCACAGTAGCTGAGAGACTTACAGGTACACACACCAGATTTGTAAACCAGGAGACTGGGACTGGGACTACCGTGCCTGAGAGCCTGGCAGGAGTTGGCTGCCATGCTGAACTGCAGTGCTCAAGTAAATGGCAACTTTCACAGCAGAGAGGCTGTACTTAGGACAATCACATCTAGAGAACTCGGCAGTGGCTGGTGACTGTGGGTACTAGTGCCCCTCACCCCTCTGTTATCTGAGCTGCACCATAGACACTACTGGCTCAGTGCAGGAAAGATAGCTCAAGCAGGATGCCAGCTTAGTAAGCTAAGATGCAGAGTAAGACATGTCTGAGGGCCTAGCTGAGGTTGTTTGCCACACCGAGCAACAGTGTCTTGACTGGATAGTGCCTCTCTCAGCAGAAAAACTGTCTTTAAGGCAATTGTACCTAGAGAATGTAGTGACAGCTGGCAGCTGAGCATGGCAGTACCCTTAACCCCTCCCTTCTTTGAGCCACATCACAGCCTCTGTGGACGCAGCCCAGTAGAGACTCCACAAGTAAGTTGCCATTTTTGTCAGCCAGGAGGTGGGGCCTGCCAACCTTGAGGGACTGGCTGCTACCTGCTGCTGCTGGACAGTGGCTCTTTCAGCAGAAAAGCAGTTTTGAAGACAAGCACATCGAGAGAACATAGCAGTGGCTGGCAACCAAGTGTGATGACATCCTTCTTTCTGCCCTTCTCTGAGCTACACTATAGCATCTGCTGGCATGAGACACTATTGCTTGTGCTGGAGAGTCAGCACAAGCATGTTGCCATCTTTATCAGCCAGGAGGTGGGATCTGCCATCCCTGAGGGCCCAGCTGGGGCCAGCTGCCAAGCTGAACAGCATCATGGGACTGGAGGGTTCCCTCTCACCAGAGAAGCTGTACATCAGTCAGCTACATCTAGAGAACACAGTGGTGGCTGGCAACCATATCTAGCAGTGCCCTTATTCACTCCCTCCTTAGAGCTGTGTCACAGCTGGTATTTGTACAACACCAGAAACAGTAAATAGCTTCTGATGTTGTGAATACAACAATCAATATCTAACCATCCAAAGAAGCAGACCACCACGGCTCCAGAAAATTCCCAAAATAAAGAACCAAAGAACTTCCCAGATAAAAAAGTCTTCCTGGAATTGTCAGAGGTAGAACACAAAAAAAATTATGTACACAACCTTTCTAGAGATTAAACAAATTATAGCAAAACAAAAGGAAGAATTAAGAAAGGTATATGAACTGCTAGAACATCAATGATCTGAAATTCAGCAGATTAATAACAAAATTACAGAGTAAGACAATTCAGTGCAAAGCCAAAAGAGCAGGATTGAGGAGATGGAACAAATAATTAGTGAGATTGATGATAAAGAAACTGACACTAGCATTTATGAGGAGAAATCAGATAAAAGGAACAAGAAAAATGAAGAAGCATGTGGGACTCTATCGACAGGAATAATCTACAAGTATTTGGATTTCCTGAAAAGAGAGGGACAGTAGAAAATACAGAGAAAATTGTTGAAGAGTTGGTGACAGAAAATTTCCCTGACCCAAAAGGAGAGAACATAACTATTCAAGATGCTTATCAAACTGCACAAAAGGTAGACCACAAAAGAAAGACACAAGGACACATTATAAACAAGCCTAATAAAATTAAACATAAGGAGAGGCTCTTAAAGACAGCTAGGCTTAAATCAAAACTATTGTACAAAGGGAAGCCTTGTAGGCTGTCCTCTGACATTCTGCAGAAACCATATTGGCAAAAAGGCAGTGAGATGACACATACAAAGCCTTGAAGGAGAAAAATTTCTGACCAAGAATTAGATATCCTGCAAAATTGTCTCACAAACATGGTCAAATTAAGACATTCTCAGATAAACAGAAGCTTAGAGACTTTGCTGAAACCAAAACAAACTAGCAAGGAATACTAAAAGAATCTCTTTCATTAGAAAGTTAATAACATTAGATGTATACTCAAGGATGCAATACAGCACACACCATCCAGAGTCCTACTCAGGGAAGTCACAAAGCACAATCAATAATAAAATACTAAAATTAGGGAAGCAGAGATAAACTATTGAATAAATTTACAAAAGAAAAGCTGGAGAGGAAATAAATAACCTGAATAAGAAACAAGATGGGAGATGTCACAATAGCCACAACCAAACTGAAAATATCATAAAAGAATACTATGAAAAATTGTACTGTATCAGACTTGAAAACCTAGAGGAAATGGACAAATTTCTAGATTGACACCACCTATGAAAATTATCACAAAGAGGAACAGAACAACTTAGTAAACCTATCACTAAAGAGATTGAAAAAGTCATCAAAATGCTACCAACCAAAAAAAGTCCTGACCCAGATGGTTTCACTTGAGAATTCTATCAACCTATAAAAGGTTGGAGTTAATTCCAATACTACTCAGGCTACTTCACAGCATAGAAAATGCAGACTATTCCCAAATTCATTCTATGAAGCCAGCATAACCCTGATACCAAAGCCAGGGAAAGATCCTACTAGTGATGCCAACCTGGTTCAACATCAGAAAAATAATTAATGTGATCAATGACATAAACAACACAAAGGATAAGAATCATCTGATTTTGTTAATTGATGCAGAAAGGCATTTGACAAAGTCCAACACCCATTCATGTTAAAAAAAAATTATCAGCAAAATAGGAATAGAAGGTAAATTCCTCAATGCAATAAAGTGTACCTATGCAAAGCAAAACGCCAACATCATCCTGAACTGAGAGAGACTGAAAGAATTTCTCCTGAGAACGGGAAATAGCCACAGATGCCCACTTTCACCACTTCTACTCAACATTGTGTTAGAGGTTCTGGACAGAGCAATCAGACAAAACAAAGAATAAATATGATCAGTAAATATGATCATATATGCAGAGAAACCTGAAGAATCCATAAATAAACTACTGGAACTAGAAAAGGTGTACAACAAAGTATTGGGATAAAAGATAAACTTAAATAAATTAGTAGGATTCCTTTACAGCAACAAAGAGATCATCGAAGAGGAAATCACCAAATCATTTACTATAGATCCCAGGAAAATAAAATACCTAGGAGTAAATCTAACCAGAGAAGAGACCCATACAGAGCAAATTACAAGACCCTAATGAAAGAAGGCAAGATACTTACATAAGTAGAGGAATCTACCTTGCTTTTGGACAGGAAGACATAACATTGTAAAAATGTCTATTTTACCCAAAGTGATCTACACATGCAATGCAATGTCAATACAAATTCTCGTATCAACTTTTAATGAAATGGAGAAACAAATCACCAGCTTTGGTTGGAAAGGGAAGAAACCCTGGATAAGCAAAGCACTACTGAAGAAAACAGCCACAGTGGGAGCCTCACACTTCCTACCCTTAGAACCTACTCCACTGCCACAGTAATCAAAACAGCTTGGTAGTGGTACAAAAGGAGCCCAAAGGGACATAATAGAGAATCCAGAGATATCCAACCTCCTATGACTAGCTGACATTCAACAAAGGTCCAAATGTTGTAAAGTGGGGTAAAAATGGTCTCTTTAACAAATAGTGTTGGCAGAGCTGGCCATCCATCTGCAAAACAATGAAACAAGACCCATATCTCATATCTTACACAAAAACTAACTCAAGATGGATCAAAGACCTAAATATCAAATCTAAAACCATAAAGATCACTCAAGAAAAAAGAGACCACAGCAGAAGTTCTAATACACCACTCAGACAGACTACAAAATTTGACCAACAATGCACAAACACCAAAAGAGAAAATATATAAATGGGAACTATTAAAAATCAAACACATATGCTCATCCAAAGACTTTATCAAGAGAGTTAAAATACTACCTACAGAATTGGATAAATATTTGGCAAGTATGTATTGGATCAAAATCTGATTTGCGTAATCTACAAGGTACTAGAAAATATCAACACGAAAAAGTTAAATAATCCAATTAAACAATGAGCAAAGGAGATGGACAGACACTTCTCCAAAGAGGACACCCAGGCAGCCAAATACACATGAGGAAATGCTCACAATCATTAGCCTTTAAAGAAATCCATATCAAAATAGCAATGAGATATCATCTCACCTCTCCGAAGTTAGCAACAATCCAAAAAACACAAAACAGCAAACGTTGGAGAGACGGAGGAGAGACTGGAACTCTCCTACACTGCTGGTGGGAATGCAAAATTGTATAACCTCTCTGCGAAGCAATTTGGCACTTCCTTAAAAAGCTAAAAATAGAAATACCATAGGATACAGCAGTTCCACTGCTGAGAATATATTCTACAGAAACAAACATGGTCACACAAACAGATACATGCACATGAATATTTATTGCAGCATTGTCCATGATAGCAAAAAGATGGAATCAACCCAGGTGCCTATCAACAGATGAATGGATAAACAAATTATATTACACGTACACAATGGAACACTGCGCAGTGATGAACAATGACAATTTTAGGAAGCATGTCATAACCTGGTTTCAACTAGAAGACATTATGCTGAGTGAAATCAGTCACCCGCAAATACAAGTATTGTATGAGACCTCTGCTCTAAGGACTTAAAAATGGACTGATGCACAGAAGAAAAGTCTCTGAAGGCTTCAAGTGTGGGGAGGGAGTGGAGAGAGAGGAATGTTCATAGATTAGACAGTTTATAGCATTTTGGTTAGGTGAAGGGAGTGACAGCCTGTAGTAGAGGTGTTGGAAAAATAACCTCTATAATATCTGCATGTTTGTAAGAAGTGGAGAATGGACCATTAATAAGGAGACTGAAGATGAATTGACATCTTGTTGGCAAAGAATCCTAAATATACAATGTACTGCTGAAAAAGGAACAAATCTGTCTTGGAAGGAGTACAGCTAGAATGCTCATTAAAAGTAAGGGTGGTGAAACTTTGTTTCTCATACTTTGGACATATTATCAGGAAGGACCATGAGAAGGACATCATGCTTGGTAGAGCGTCAGCGAGAAAACCTCAAGGACATGGGCTGACAGAGACGGAAAGCTTTGTTTCTCTTGTACAGAGTTGCTCAGTCAGAATCTAAGAGTACACTAACAAAAGAATGGTTAACATCAAACTGCTAACACTGGTTACGCAGGCTGGGGGAGGAAGAGGTAGATAGGAAAGGGAGTTTAACTTTCTGTGTATCAGTATTACTGGTTTGAGCTAAATAGCTTTTGTAGTCAAAAAACAAAAAGTTAATAGTAGGAAAAAAATGTAGAATGTTAATCTCAAAAGGCAGAAGACAGGGAGGGTACATTAAAAGTGACCCAACTATATAATATTTATAACAGACAAACTTCAGATTAAGAAATACACCCAGGCTGAAAATGAAAGGATGGAATAAGATGTACCATGTGGAGAGTAATCCAAAAAGAGCTGAAGTGTTTGTACTAACAATCAGAAAAATAATAAGCTTTATTGACAGAGTATTTTCTATTACTAAAATGGTAAGCCCATCAAGAAGACTGAATAAGTATGAACATACACAATAACAAAGTCCCAAAGTTCATAAAGAAAAACATGACAGAATTGAAAATGTAGACAAATTACAGTAATTGCCAGACATCAATATCTCATTTTCAATAATGAACAGAACTAAGCAAGATCAACAAGATAATAGAAGGCTTGAACAACACTATAAACCTAGAACTGACAGATAGCTATAGACCATTCCTCTCAATGACAGTAGGATAAAAATATACATGTTTCTTTGCACAGTTAGAAATGACAGCCCTCAAATTTATATGGAAATGTGAAGGGCCTCAAATAGACAAAGCAATCTTGAAAAAGAACGGGGTAGGAAGACTCTGACGTCCTGATCTAAAAACATATTAGACAGCTACAGTAGTCAAAACAATCGGGTATTGGTATAATGATAGACTGACATACCAGTGGAATAAAATTTGGAATCTAGAGTTAAGCATGCATATCTATGGTCAAGTAATCTTTGACAAGAGTGCTAAATCCATCCAATGTGTAAAAGATGGTGTTTTTAATAAAAGATGCTGAGACACTTGGATTTCCACATGAAAGTCAATGAATTTAGACCCATACCTCACAGCATATAGAAAAACTAATCAATATAGCTCAAAAACCTAAATTTGGGGAGAAAATTTGGGGAAAACACACATGAGAATATAACACTCAGGGTATATAAAGTATTTTACAATTTCACATATTAAAACTTGACTGTGTTCCAGGGACTTTGTAAAATTCTTTAGGTAAGCAATCATTATAACTTCATGACACTCCTATGTGGTAGATACTGTTATTCTAAATGTGCATATGAAGAAACTGTAACATAGAATTATGGAGTAATTTTTTCCAGGGCCGCAGGGTAATTGGTAACAAAGTAAGACTTGTTATTTAGAAAGTTTTGTTTTAGTATACTTTTCTCATATCTTCCTTTTGAGTTTAATTTTGTTCTACTACAGACAATTTTTATGTAGTGCCAATAGTAAAATATTTCCACTTAGGTCTGTAAGAAAATGAAAAATTACTACATATCCTTTTATGAGAAGGTTTGAACTGTCCTTTTGGGCCTTTAAAGTGTTTTCATAACAAAAGCTAGATCTTTGAGTATTGTTTTCTTTGTTTCCTACCCCAAAAGCGTCTGCATTTCTTTATTCTTATACATAATAGTTATATTCACAGTTTTTGTATGTAAGCATAAAATTGTAATTTTTATAGAATGAATGTAAATTTGGAAGCCAGTAATAAGTAAATTAATTTTGATATAAGGAAAATCTCAGCCACCAAATATTTAAGGCTGTGCTGGTGGCATAATGGTCAAATGCTGCATCTGCTAACCATAAGGACGGCAGTTCAAATCTACCAAGAACTCCTTGGAAACTCTAGGAAACAGTTCTACTCTGTCCTACAGGCTCACTAGGAGTTGGAATAGACTCCACACAGTGGGTTTTTATTTAGTGGGTTCCTTGGAAACAGCTCGCATTAACCAAATGTTTTCCCTTGTGTCTAAAAGCACCATGAGTACCCTATAAAATGTCCTATTAGTCCCCAGTATCCACTTTTGGGAATTGATTCTTATTTATCATACCTTCCTTCCATTGTTCAAGACAGTGTTTAGTTCTTATTTTATTTCTTTTCAGTTTGCTTATTTTCTGTTACTTCATCATCTTTTTATAGATGTTTGGACCACCCAAGATATTATTATTAATTTTTTTAAGAAAAGTGGCAAAACAGTTTTTTTAATTTTTGTTTTCTACTAATTACAGTAAAAATAAAATTTCTAACATCTATCAATTATCTTATCTATGATAAACCCTCAGACCCCACCTATCCATGCGGCCAACACAGTCATGCTCTTCTCTTGTTAAGTCCCTATAACAGGGGTATCATACAAAATTTGTCCTTTTGACACTGACTGACTTCACTCAGCATGATCTCGTCCAAATGAGACCATGCTATGAGATATTTTCTAAAACTGTCATTGTTTTTTATCATAGCATAGTGTTTCACTGACTACATGTACCATAGTTGCTTATCCACTCATTTGTTGATGGGCATTGGGGTTGATTCTAGCTTTTTGCTATTGTGGACTGTGTTGCAACAAACATTTGTGTACATGTGTCTGTTCGTGTGACAACCTTTGTTTCTGAAGGATAAATTCCAAGCAGTGGAATTACAGGACCAAATGGTATACCTATGTTGAGCTTTTTAAGGAAGCACCAGACTGCTTTCCAAAGAAGTTGTACCATTTTGCAATCCCACCAACAGTGTAGGAGAGTACCAGTTTCTCCACAGCCTCTCCAGTATTTGTTGTTTTGTGTATTTTGGATCATGGCCAACCTTGTTGGGGTGTGATGGTATCTCGTTGTAATTTGACTTGAATTTCCCTAATAGCTGATGATTGTGAGCAATTCCGCATGTGTCCTTCGGCTGCCTGGATATCCTCTTTAGAGAAATGTCTGTCCATCTCCTTTGCCCATCACTGAATTGGATTATTTATCCTTTTCTTGTTGATATTTTGTAGTACCTTACAGATTATGGAGATCAGACGTCAGTCTATTTTTTCCCATTCTGTAGGTCGTCTTTTAACTCTTTTGATGAAGTCTTTGGATGAGCAAAAGTGTTTGATTCTTAGTTGTTCCCATTTATCTGTTTTCTCTTCTGTTGAGTGTGCTTTGTTTGTCAGATTTTGAAGTCTGTCTACATTGTGTATTAAAACTTTCATTGTTGGTTCTATTTTATCTTCGATGAGCTTTATCATTTTAGATTTTGTATTTAGGTTTTTTATCCAATTTGAATTGGTTTTTGTATAAGATGTGAGATACGGGGCTTGTTTCAATTTCTTGCAAATGGATATCCAGTTTTGCCAGCACCATTGGTTAAAGAGATCATTCTTACCCCAGTTTAAAATCTTGGGGCCTCGTCAAATATCAACTGTTTTCATAGGAGGATGGCGGCATCTCTGGGATCTTAAGTCTGTTCCATTGGTCTATATGTCTCTTTTTGTACCAGTATCAGGCTGTTTCGACTACTGTGGCAGTGTAATAGGTTTTAAAGTCAGGTAGTGAGAGGCTTCCCAGTGTATTCTTCTTCTTCAGTAGTGCTGTACTTACCCAAGGTTTCTTCCCTTTCCAAACAAAGTTGACGATTTGTTTCTCCATCTCATTAAAAAATGTTGTTGGAATTTGTATTAGGATTGCATTATATAAGTAGATTGCTTTGGGCAAAACAGACATTTTCACAATATTGAGTCTTCCTATCCATGAGCAGGGTAGATTACTCCATTTACATAAGTCTGTTTTAGTTTCTTGTAGTAAGGTCTTGTAGTTCTCTTTGTAAAGATCTTATTTCTCTAGTTAGATTTATTCCTGGATATTTTATCTTCTTGGGGGCTATAGCAAAAGGAATTGATTTGGTGATTTCTTCCTTAATAATCTCACTGTTGGTATAAAGGATCCTACTGATCTTGTATCCCAATACTTTGCTGAACTCCTCTATTAGTTCCAGTAATTTACTTATGGATTCCTTTGGATTCTCTGTATTAACAATCATATCATCTGGAAAGAGGGAGATTTTTACTTCTTCACTGCTGATACAGACGCCCTTTATTTCTTTGTCTTGTCTAATTGCTCTGGCTAGAAATTCTAACACAATGTTGAATAGAAGTGGTGGGAGTGAGCATCCTTGTCTAGTTACCATTCTCAAAGGAAATTCTGTCTTTCATCACTGAGGATGATGAAAGCAGTTGGCTTTGCATAGATACTGATTGTGATGAGGAATTTCCCCTCTATTATTTTTCTGAGAGTTTTAAGCATGAATAGGTATTGAACTTTGTCAAAAGCCTTTTATACATCAACTGACAAAATCCGGTGATTCTTATATTCTGTGTTATTAATTATATTCTGTGGTTGATTACATTGACTGTATTTCTGATGTTGAACCAGCCTTGCATCCCTGGAATGAAACCAGCTTCATCATAATGAATGATCTTTTTTTTTTAATATGCTCTTTAATTCTATTGGCTAGAATTTTGTTGAAGATTTTTTCATCTACGTTCATGAGTGATATTGGTGTGTAATTTTCTTTTTTTTGTGGGATCTTTCCCTCACTTTGGTATCAGGGTTATGCTGGCTTCATAGAATGAATTTGGGAGTATTCCATCCCTTTCTATGCTGTGAAATAGCCACAATAGTATCAGAGTTAACTCTTCCCTAAAAGTTTGGTAGAATTCTCTGGTGAAGTCGTCTGGGCCAGGGCTTTTTTGGTCAGTAGATTTTTTAATGACTTGTTCAATCTCTTCTTTTGTGATAGATTTATTAAGTTGATCTATTCCTCCTTGTGATAATCTTGGTGAGTCATATCAATCTAGAAATTTGTCCATTTCCCCTAGGTTTTCAAACCCGTTAGAGTACACTCTTTCATAGCATTCTGCTACGATATTTTTTATTTCAGCTGGGTCTGTTGCAACAACTCCCATGTCATTTCTTAATCAGGTTACTTGTATCTTCTGCTGCTTTTCTTTTGTAAGTTTAGCCAATGGTTTATCACTTTTGTTGACCTTTTCAAAGAACCAGCTTTGGTTTTGTTAATTTTTTCAATTGTTTTTCTATTCTCTAATTCATTTAGTTGTGTTCTAATCCTTATAATCTGTTTTCTTCTGGTGCCTGAAGGCTTCTTCTGTTGCTCTCTTTCTATTTGTTCAAGCTGTAAGGTTAATTCTTCAATCTGGGCCCTTTCTTTTTTCCAGATGTGTGCAGTTATAGAGATAAACTGACCTCTGAGCACTGCTTTTGCTGTATCTCATAAATTCTGGTAGGATGTGTTTTCATTCTCATTTCAATCCATAAATTACTTTATTTTGTCCTTAATTTCTTCTATAACCCAAGGCTTTTTGAGCAAAGTGTTGTTGTTTCCATACATTTGAATTTCTACCTATGAATTTTCTGATATTGATTTGAACTCTTACAGCTCTATGATCTGAGAAGATACTTTGCAGTAAATCAATAGTTTGGATTTTATAGAGAATTGCTTTATGACCTAACACATGGTCTATTCTGGAGAATACTCCATGTGCATTGGAGAAGAAGGTGTACTTATTTACTGATGAATGAAAAGATCTGTATATGTCGATAAGGTCAGATTGGTTGATTGTTGTAATAAGATTTTCTGTAACTCTACTGAGCTTTTTCCTGGATGATCTATCCATAACTGAAAAGGGAGTGTTGAAGTCTCCAACTGTTATTGTGGAATGATCTTTCTCGTTTTTCAGTGTTGTCAGTACTTGTTGAACGTATTTAGATGCTCTGGTATGGGGTGCATAAATATTTAATGTTGCTAAGTACTGCTTGAGTACTGAACCTTTCAGCAACAAACAGTGACCATCCTGTCCACAACAGTGGATTTTACATTAAAATCTATTTTATCCCTAGATTAGTATTGCCATACCTGCTCTTCTTTGTGTATTGTTAGCTTGATATGTATTATTTTCACCTTCATCTTTCAATTTGTTCATATCTTTAAGTCTAAGCTGTGTCTCTTGTAAGCAACATATAATCTGGTCATGTCTTTTGATCCAGGATGTCACTCTCTGTCTCTTTACTGGAGCATTCAGTCCATTTACATTCAGCATAATCGTTGACAGGTATGTGGTCAGTGCCATCATTTTGATGTAATTATTTTTTTTACAGTTTTTTTAATTTAATATAACTGAGGGAAAATATACATTCCCGTATAAATTTACATGCCCACTTTTTATGTTCATGTTTTCTGTATTGCTCTTAATGTTCTGTTCTGTGGCATTCTTCTTTATAGGTTGTTGTTTCAGTGTTGGTTTTGTGTTCATTCAGACTCCTGTATTGCATTTCTTATTTTGATACAATACACTGTTAATCTGCTTTATGGCTACATTTATTATCCCCTATACATACTAAGATTAAACCCAATTTTAACTACTGCATAACTCTGAAACTTCCTCTGCATCTAAAACAACTATAACTGCTGTAGTGTATCCCACTTTTAATGCGATGGTATTATAGTAGTTGGCACTTGGCTGGCTTCATAGGTGTCATGATAAGATCACAGATTCTGCTATTATAATACTGTAACTTTGATGAAGTTTTGTGACTTCCCTAACTGATGAGAATTTTGGATGAAGTGTCCTGAATTGTGACCTTAAATATTCATTTAATGGTTCTGTTTTTCTAAGGGAAGAGCTTCTTTCAATATTTCAGGTAATTTTGGTATAGTTTTTTTGAAATCTCTAAATTTCTCTATCTTCAAAAGTCTTAATTTCACCATTATACTTGATAGACAGTTTTGCAGGATGAATAATTCTTAGATGGAAGTTTTTCTCATACAGGGCTTTGAATGTGTCTGCCTACTGTTTTCTATCCAGCATTTTTTTCTGCAGAAAAGTTGAATGAAAGCCTCCAGGGTTTCCCTCTGAGTGTTAGCTTTGCTTTGAGCTTTGTTGCCTTCAAAAGCATCTGTTTATCTTTCTTTTGGGGTCTAGCTTTTGCAATGTTCCATAAACTTCTTGGATACCTATGTTCTCTTTGCTCGTAATCTCAGGAAAGTTTTCTGTCAACATCTCTACAGCAATGCTCTCTATATTGTCATTAATTCCCCTTTGTTAAGGAACTCCTACTAAATGTAAATTATTCCTCTTAATGGAGTTCCTCATGTTTCTCAATGCTTCTTCATTTTTCTTATTTCTTTTCTCTGATTTCACCTCATAAATGCTGGTGTCAGTTGCTCTGTCTTCAAGGTCACTGAGTCTGACTTCCATCTGTTCAATCCTAGTCTTTCAGCTGTGGATTGAATTATCTAATTCTGTAATTTTGTAACTGATTTGATGTATTTCAGATCATTGTTGTTCTCAAGCTCAGTCTCTAATCCATGTCCTGTATTCTTTTTTCATTTTCTGGCCTCTATTCCTTCTAGGTGTTACTGACATTTCTAGGACACGAACTTTCTGGGAGCACTGAAGAAATGATGCTATACTGTTTACAGAAGCTAAAACATTGGTCATCCTTTTCATTTGAATCCTTTCTTTTGTTTCAAATTGTACTTTAGATGAAGGTTTACAAAACGGATCAGTTTTTCACTGAAAAGATTGTACACATATTGTTTTACAACACTGGATAACAACCCCACAACAAGCCAACACTCTCTCTTCTCAGACTTAGGTTCCCTATTACAAATTTTACTCTCCCCCTGGCCTGCCTTCTAGTCCTTGTCCCTGGCTTGGTGTGCTCCTTTAATGTCATTTTATTTTTAGGGCCTGCACAATCTTTAGCTGAAGGGTGAACTTCACGAGTGACTTCATTACTAGGCTGAAAGGTTGTCCAGGGGCCAGGCTCTCAGTGTTTCTATAGTCTCTATCATGTCATCAAATCTGATCTTCCCTTATAAGTTAGAATTTTGTTCTACATTTTTTCCAGCTCTGTCTGGGACCTTCTGATGTGTTCCTTGTCTGTACAGTCAATGGTAGTAGCTGGACAACATATTGTTGTGGTGGACTCACTTTGGTGAAAGGCCTTTAAAATGTGGTCCATTAATCCTTAGGACTACTCTCTCCCTTGTATTTTACTCTTCTTCATTCCTTCTTGCTCTCAAAGTGGTGAGACCAGTGGAGTATCCCAGATGGCTGCTCACAGGCTTTTAACACCCCAGATGCTACTCGTCAAAGTAAACCAGAATGTAGAAAATTTTCTTTATAAAGTATATAATGCCAGTTCAGATAAATGATCTGAAACCATGGTCCCTGCAGCCCTCAGCCCAGTAATTCATCCCTGGGAGAGATTGGATGTTATCTAGTAAGCTGCCAAGACCATGTCCTGTAGAAGTTGTGATGACTTCCTCAGTATAGTGTACTGTCTTGTCCTTCACCAAAGTTACCACTTACCTATTATCTATTTAGTGTTTTCCCACCCCTCATAATAATCAAAGTTTGTTTCTTTTTGTGTACAAACTTTTCCGTGAGTGGTCCCTTACACTATTTGTTCTTCTGCGATGGATTTATTGCCCTTCAATTTTCTCCATGTTATGAGATGCTTCACAGATTTTTCATTATTCTTTATTGTTGCATAGTACCCTATTGTTTGTTCATTCATCTATTGAAAAACATCTAAGTCGACTGCTTATTTTGATATTATGAAGAAAGCTGCAATGAATATGTGTATGCATATGTCCATTTGTGGCACAAGTGTTATTTCTCTAATAAAAATTTCTGGGAGTAGATTTTCTAGATCATGTGGTATTTCTGTTCTTAGATTTCTGAGAAATTACCATATTGTTTTCAATTTTTTTTTTTTTTTTTTTTGGTGATGTCTGGCCAGCTTTTGATCACAAAACTAAATTTTAAGAGTCCCTGTCCTAGTTGGTCCTCCAGATCTAATGCAGAATATTTTCTCATTTGAACAATAAGTCTCTGGAAGAAAGCTGATAGGGTCTCCTCCTTTTCATGTTGGACTCCAAAGGCCTTGGCCACAGTTTGGGATCTGGAAACTGATTCACTTATTTGTTTTTTATTTTATTTTTTATTATGATTGAGTGAAAATGTACAATCTCTTATAAATTTGCATGTTTGCCTATGTGCGGCTCCCATTACTCTCCCTGCCAGGTGACAGCACATTCCTCCTCTCCGTTCTATATATGTCATATCCTCCTAACAATCTCCTACCCCTTCTTCTCCACATCCTTTCCCTGCCTCTAGTAAGAGGTCATCAGGATGACATCCTATAGATGCACATGTATCATTTTGCATTGCTACCGGCAGTGCTTTAGAATTCTGATCTCCCCACAACCTATTTAACATTTGCTATTTCCCGTTTTTTGATTCATGACAGTAATGCATGTGTGTGTGTGTGTGTGTGTGTGTGTGTGTGTGTGTGCGAGGAGGGGTTGTAGCTCATTGTAATTTTTACACTGAAGAGTCTATTCATTTTCTTTGTCTATTGTTTGCTGTGGAGGTGCTGGATTTTTCTCGAGGATTTTAGAGATTAGATATTTGTTGGATGTTTTATAGTCAAATTATTTTCTCCTGTCTATCAGTTCTCTTTTTATTGTTTAGATAAAGTCTTCTGATGAGCATAAGTGTTTAATTTTTAGAAGATCCCAATTACCTATCTTGTCTTCTGGAGTTTGTAAATGTTGTTGGTCATGGTTTGCATTTTGTTCCAAAGTCTATTTTATCTGAGAATATTATTGTCACTTCTTTTTATGGTAGTTATTTACTTGATATGTATTTGTATTCTTTGAATTCTAACAAATTTATGTCTTTGCTTCTAGGATGTCTCTCCTACATAGCATATTGATGAATCCTCCTATAATCATTTTTAAAATCCATTCTGTGATTCTTTGTCCCTTTATAGGTACATTTAGGCCATTTACATTCACTCTAATTAGTTTTTTAAAAACTTTTTATTGTGATTAAACAAAAGTTTACAATCCAAGTCAATTTGCCATACAAAACCCAGAGCACCTGCCTCTGTTAAACTCTATCTGCTCTCCTCACCCTGTGACAGCACACTCATTCCCTCCACTCTTCCAGTATCCATGCAACCAACCACATCTCTTCTATTTAACCTCTCCTCCTTCCTCGATAAAAGAGGACAGTTGGGTAGCCTCATATACATATTAAACCATAAAACACTCATACCGCCTTCATCACTCGGTGTCCTTAGTCCAGCCCAATCTTTGTCTGAAGTTTTCACTTGAATGCTGGTCTCAGTTCTGGGCTAGAAGCATGTCCAGGGGCCATGTTCTCAAGGGACACTCCAGGCTGTTGATCATCAAGTCTGGTCTTTCAGTGGACTTCTTGATCTTCACACCCCTTTTTCCATGCCACATAAGGAACTATAAATTGTATTCCATGACTGGGCAGTCTGTGGTGGTGGCTGGGCACCATCTAGTTCTTCCGATCTCATACAGATATAGTCTCTTAATCATATGGAACCCTCTGTCTCCGGGGCTCTTACACTCCACCTGTCTTTGATACTTTTAGTTTTCATCTTCTCCAGGTAGGTTGGGACCAAATGATGTTACTTAGATGACAGCTTTCTAACTTTTATGACCCAGGCACCACTCACCAATGTGGAATGTTGAACAATTTCTTAGGGGAAAAAAAAAAAAAAAAACTAGATATGCCAGTTGATCTCAATGTCCCTTGAAACCACAGTTCCTGGACTCTTGCCCCTGCTATTCCGTCCTTTGAAATGTTGGATTGTATTTAGAAAACCTTTTAGCTTATGGTATAGTCTAGCTGTGCTGACCTGCTTTCTACTGTATGTTGTCACTCCTTTCACCTAACCAAACTCCTTTTGACTATCTAATCTATGAATAACTCTCTCCCTCCGTTCCCACCCTTGTGGCTGTCAAAGGGTATTTTCTACTGTCTGCAAGCCTTTTCTTAAGTCCTTATAATAGTAATCTCATACAATATTTGCCCTTTTGCAGCTGAATAATTTCACTCACCATAATGTCTTCTAGTTGATTCCAGGTTATGAGGTATTTCGTGAAATCATGATTGTTCCTTATCATTGCATAGTGTTCCATTGGATAAACATACCATAGTTTGTTTATGCATTCATCTGTTGTTAGGTACTTAGGTTGATTCCATCTTATTGCTATTGTGGACAGTGCTGCAATAAACACTGGTGTGCATAATGTGTGTTCCTGTGACAGCCCCAAATTCTCTAGGATATATTCCAAATAATGAGATTCTGGATCATATGATATCTGTATTTCTAGTTTTTTAAGAAAGTGCTAAATTGCTTTCCAGAGAGGTTGTACCATTTTGTATTCCCACCAGCAATGTAGAAGAGTTCCCGTCTCTCTACAACCTCTCCAACATTTGTTATTTTGTGTTTTGGGGATTAGTGCCAGCCTTGTTGGGGTAAGATGGTATCTCATTGTAGTTTTGATTTGAATTTCTCTAATGGCTAATGATCATTTCTTCATGTATCTTTTGGCTGCCTGGATACCTTCTTTGGACAAGTGTCTGTCCATATCATTTCCCCATTGTTTAATTGAGTTATTTGTGTTTGTATTGCTGATATTTTGTAGTATCTACTAGACTACAGATAATAGATGTTTATAAGATAGATGGCTGCCAAATATTGTTTTTTACAGTCTGTAGTCAGTCTTTATTTTCTTAATAAAGTCTTTGGGTGAGCATAAGTGTTTGATTTTCAGTGGTTCCCATTTGTCTATTTTCTCTTCTGCTGTTTGTGCATTGCTAGTGATATTATGCAGTCTGTTTAAGCCGTGTATTAGAGCTTCTAGTGTTGGCCTTATTTTTTCTTCCATAATCTGTATCATTTTAGATTTGATATTTAGGTCTTCAGTCCATTCTCAGTTTTTGCGCAAGGTGTGAGATATAGATCTTATTTCAGTTTTTTGCTCATGAAGCTCCAGTTTTGCCAACAACATTTGTTAAAGATACTGTTATTTCTACAGTTCATGATCTTTCAGACTTTGTCAAACACCAGCTGTTCATACACATATGAAGTTATTTCTGGATTCTCTACTCTGTTATGTTGGTCTATGTATCTCTTTTGTACCAGTACAAGGCTGCTTTAACTACCATGGCAGTGTAATAGGTTCTAAGGTGAGGTAGTATGAGGCCTTCTGCTGTGTTCCTCTTCTTCTGTAGTGCTTTCCTTATCAGGTTTTTTTTTTCACATTCCAAACAAAGTTGGTGATTTGTTTCTCCATCTCATTAAAACAATGACATTGGAATTTGTATTTGTATTGCATTTTATGTACAGACCACTTAGGATAGAATAGACATTTTCACAATGTCAAGTCTTCCTATCCAAGAGCAAGGTAGGGTTCTTCACTTATGTAAGTTCCTTTTTTTTTTTTTGGCAGCAGAGTCTTGTAATATTCTTTGTATATAGGTCTCTTACATTTCTACTTAGATTTATTTGTAGGTATTTTATCTTCCTGTGGACTATTGTAAGTGGTATTGATTTGGCGATTTCCTCTTTGATGCTCTCCTTGTTGGTGTAAAGGAATCCTACTGATTTATTTGTTTGTCTTATATCCTGATTATTTGCTTAACTCTCTTATACATTCCAGCAGTTTATTTATGGATTCTTTAGGGTTTCCTGTGTATAAGATCATACCCTCTGCAAATAGATACTTTTACTTCTTCCTTCCCAATTTGAATGCTGTTTATTTCTGTATCTTGCCTGATTGTTCTGGCTAGAACCTCTAGCACAATGCTGAATAAAATGACAATGGGCATCCTTGTCTATTTCTCATTCTCAGGGGTAATTCTTTGAAGAAGTTTCTCTCAGAGGTGGAGTCCAGATGGCAGACTAAGCACACATCTCCCTAAATCCCTCTGGAAACCAAGACCTGAATTGATAATTAAACAGAGTCTTCTGGACAACTAGTGAGCCCTAGGACACAGCATAAGCCTATAAAACGACTTCACACCACTGAACGGAAAACCTCTCTTTTGCCGTCCCCTGTTTTGGTGAGTACTGGCTTTCATAGACCAAAGATAATTCACCATTTTAACTTAATTTCCTCTGTCTTAGCCAGAGGGTACAGCTGGGACTTGACTAGAAACTAATCTCAGATCCACAGCTGGTGGAGTCAGCAGGTGAAACTGCTACATTTTGAGAGACCGACCTGAGACTCTCTGAATCTCAGCACATTTGGCCTTTCTGTCTCCACCATTGAGTAGCCTGTACCGATGCAGGCAGGGAGCTTGTGTGGGACAGCATCTTGTTCCACTGGAAGCCAGAATACCCATAGGGAGGCCTCAGCTGGACCTAATTTCTAGGCTGGGAGGCAATGCCAGCCCAGAAGAGAGATCTTTTCCAGCAGAAAAGCAATATTTTACACAGTGTTGCCTAAGGCTGGGGCCCGACAGCAGAGGCCAGCAGGCAGTAGACTTTCTGTATTTTGAACTAGTTTATAACATATGGGGATGGATATAGAGGTGCTTACTTTGCCAACTGGTAAGAGGGACATGTATACCCGAAAAGCTGACTGACTTTGGAAATAGTCAGATACCTTTTACCTTTCATTTTAAGATGGCCTAGAGAAACAACTGTGGTTAATCTTCACAGCATCTCTCCCAGCCTTTATTGATTCACATGACGCCCAAAAAGCAACAGCCACTGGAGAAGAGCATAACAAAGAAATCACCCATGGCTTCAGAAGGCCTCCGAAAGAAACAACCAAAGAACTTCTCAGAAGAAGAAACCTTTTTGAAAGTATCAGAAGGTGAATATAAAGGGATTATATAGAGAGCCCTCCTAGACCTTATACGAAATGCAGCACAGCAAAATGAAAAATTAAGCAAGCTGTTCTATCTGATGGAACACCAGTACTCTGAAATCCAATATATCAAGAACAAAGACAAAGAGATAGAAACTTCAATTTGAAGCCAAGAAAACAGAATGGAACAAATGGAAAATAGACTTTCTGACTTGGAAGACAGAGCTGCTGACTCCAGCATCTATGAGGAGAAAATAGAAAAAAGAAACAAGAAAAATGAGGAAGCATTAAGAAAGGACTCTATCAAGGGAAACAATCTATAATTAATTGGAGTTCGTGAATAGGGTGAGACACCTGACGACACAGAGAATTTTGTTGCTGAGCTGCTGACAGAAAACTTTCCAAAAATTATGAAAAAAGAGAATATAGCTATCCAAGATGCATATTGAATGCCACTCAATATAGATCTCAAAAGAAAGACTCCATGACGTATTATAATCAAGCTTAACAAAATGAAACATAAGCAGAAACTCTTAAAGGTAGCAAGATTCAAAGCAAAGCTGACATTCAGAAGGAAACCCTGTAGGCCTTCATCCCATTTCTCAGCAGGAACAATGCTGGCATGGAGACAGTGGCATGACACATTCAAAGCCTTCAAGGAGAACTTCCAACCAAAATTACAGATCCTGCAAAACTATCCTTCAAACATCAAAATGAAATTAAGGCATTCGCAGATAAACAGAAACTCAGAGACTATGTAATAACCAAACCAAAGCTACAAGAAATACAGAAAGAATCTCTTTGCTTAGAAGAACAATACCACTAACTTTATATTTTAGAAGCAAATACAGGACACATTACCCAGAAATCTACTCAGTTAGTGAAGGCTCCAAACTCAGTCAAAGCTGTAATAGTGAAAGAAAAGATCCAGTGACCATATCATGAAAACTATGATATCATCATATTATAAACAGGAATGTACTACAGTCATTGTAGTCCTTCCAAATGGAGAGAAAGTTAATTAAGACTGGTAGTAAATAAAATTGTGTCTATACATAGTTTATTATGGGGGATTTAAAGCACAATAAAGATGTAACATATAAAATCAAAAAACATAATACAGGAGTCTCAACATCCACAAAACCAACCCTGAAAAATGTGAAAAATCAGCTCACAAAGAAGAATGTCCCAGAACAGATTAATAAGAACAACAGAGAAAACATCAACACAAAACAAACATATCACAATAACAGCACTAAATACATACCCATCAATAATTACACTGAATGTGAATGGACTGAACATTCCAGTAAAGAGACATCGAGCAACGTCTTGGATCAAAAGACGGCCTATCTATATGTTGCCTACAAGAAACTCACCTTAGACTTAAAGATATGAACAAACTGAAAATTAAAGCTAACAATGAACAAAGAAGAGCAGGTGTGGCAATTCTTATCTCACACAGAATAGATTTTAATGTAAAATCCACCACCGTGGACAAGGATGGACACTATTTATTGCTGAAAAGTTCAATACACAAACAGAACTTAACAATATCAAATATTTAAGTACCTAATATTACAGCACCTAAATACATCAAAGAAACACTGACTACATACACAAAAAAATGAGATAGATCACTCTACAACATTAAGGGGAGACTTCAACACTTCACTCTCAATATTGGACAGATCATCTAGAAAAAAATCTCAATAAAGGCACAGAAGATCTTATTGCCACAATTAGCCAACTAGACCTCATCGACATATACAGAACTTTCTATCCATCAGCAGACAACACCTTCTTCTCCAGTGCACATGGAACATTCTCAGAATAGACCATGTGCAAGACATAAGGCAATTCTCAACAAAGTCCATATCATTGAATTAATGCAAAGTACCTTCTCAGGTCATAAAGCCATAAAAGTCAGAATCAATAACAGAAAAAAAATAGATAGAAAGTGGAACTCATGGAAACTGAACAACATCTTGCTCAAAAAGCCAAGGGTTATAGAAGAAATCAGGGATGAAATAAAGAAATTTATGTATTCCAAGGAGAGTGAAAACGCTTCCTACCAGAACCTATGGGATACAGCCAAAGCAGTGCTCAGAGGTCAGTTTACCTCCATAAATCCACACATCTGGAAAGAAAAAAGAAACCAAACAAAAAAACTAACCCTACAGCTTGAACAAGTAGAGAGAGGACAACAAAAGAACCCCTCAGACACCAGAGCAAAACAGATCATAAAGATTAGAGCAGAACTAAATGAATTAGAGAATAGAACAATTGAAAAAACTGAAAAGAACAAATGTTGGTTTTTTTTTAAAAGATCAACAAAATAGACAAACCATTGTCTAAACTTATTAAAGAAAAACAGGGAAGGAAACAAATAACACAAATAAGAAATGGGATGGGAGTTGTCATAACAAATCCAACATAAATAAAAAATATCGTAACAGAATACTATGAAACACTGTATTACTCTAACAAATTTGAAAACCTAGAGGAAATGGATGAATTCCTTGATTTGTATCACCTATCAAACTTATTACAGGGTGAATGAGAACAACTTAATAAATCCATTACAAAGGAAGAGATTGAAAAAGTCATCCCCAAACTACCAACAACAACAACAACAAAACCCAGGCCCAGATGGCTTCACCACAGAATTCTACCAAGCTTTTAGAGAAGAATAATCTCCAATTCTACGCAGACTATTTCAGTATAGAAAGGGATAGAATACTCCCAAATTCATTCTACAAAGCCAGCATAACCTGGTGGCAAAGCCGGGAAAGACCTAATCAAAAAGGAGAACTACAGACCGATATCACTCGTGAATCTAGATGCTAAAATCTTCAAACAAAATTCTTGCCAATAGAATACAACAACATATCCCAAAAAGAATCCGTCATGACAAAGTTGGATTCACACCAGGGATGCAAGGATGGTGCAACATCAGAAAAACAATTGTGATCAACCAGATAAATAATACAAAAGACAAGAATCACCTGTTTTTGTCTATTGATGCATAAAAGGCATTTGATAAAGTCCAACACCCATTCATGCTAGAAACTCCAGCAAAATAGGAATAAACGGCATATTCCTCAGTTCAATCAGGGCCATTTATACAAAGCCAACTGCCTACATCTTTTTGAATGGAGAGAGACTGAAGGAGTTTCCCTTGAGAACAGGAACTAGACAAGGATGCTGACTCTGACCTCTCCTATTAAACATTGTGCTAGAAGTTCTAGCCACAGCAATTAGAGAAGTTCAGGAAATAAAGGGCATCTGTATCAGCAAAGAAATCAAAATCTCCCTATTTGCAGATGATATGATTTTATACACAGAGAATCCTGACAAATCCATAAGTAAAGTACTGCAACTTATAGAAGAGTTCAGTAAAGTCTCAGGATACAAGATAAACATAAGTGAATCAGTAGGATTCTTTTAGACTAACAATGAGATTATTAATGAAGAAATCACCAAATCAGTACCATTTACTATAGCCCCTGAGAAGATAAAGTATTTAGGAATAAATCTAACCACAGAAATAACAGACTTTTACAAAGAGAACTACAAGATCTACTTATATAATGCAACCCCAGTACAAATTCCAACATTTTATAATGAGATGAAGAAACAAATCACCAACTTTGTTTGGAAAGGGAAGAAGCCCCAGACAAGTAAAGCACTACTGAAGAAGAAGAACACACTGGGAGGCCTCTCACTACCTGACTTTAGAACCTGTTACACTGCCGCAGTGCTCAAAATAGCCTGATACTGGTACAAAAAGAGATAGATCAGTGGAACATAATTGAGACCCCAGAGATGACATCGTCTTCCTATGAATAGTTCATATTTGACCAAAATAGGGATATCCAATTTTGCCAGCACCATTTGTTGAAGAGATTGTTTTTACCCCAGTTTAATGTCTTAGAGCCTTAGGCGTCTGAGGTCTTAAAAGCTGCTCTCTGAGGGTACAGCAAATGGTCCCAACTCAGCAGGAACAGATGATTACCAAGGGCCAAAACAACACGGGGGAGAGAGAACCCAGAAGACAGAGAGACCCACCTGAGTGGTTGACTACATCAACTTGTGACCAAAAGAACTGGATCATGTCCAGCCACCACCAGTGATAGCCGTGATGGAGCTCACAAAGTTCAGTCTCACTGGCAATGCAAGAATAAAGAGGAGTGCACCCTGAGATCTCCACTAAAAGACCACAGTTCATGGCCCAGGGGCCTCAGTGTTCCCCTGAGAGCATGGCCCCGGGTCTTGATGCTGCCCCTGTCCATAAATCCTAATGGAAGTCAACTCTTTGGACAGGAATGGATTGGACTTGGCAATACAGAGTGACCATATCATGTGTGCACTTTATGGTTCTATGCATCTGCAGGATGTCATCCTGCTGACCTCTTACTGGAGGCGTCAGAGTGGGTGCAGAGGAGGAGATAGGAGATTGTTGGGAAGATAAGACATGTACAGAGTGGAAAGAGTGTGCTGTCACCAGGCATGGAGAGCAGTGGGAACTGCATATAGGTAGGCATGCAAATTTATATGGGAATGTACATTTTCACTCAATCATAATTAAAAAAAAAAGTTTCTCTCCATTCAGGATGATGTTGATTGCTGGCTTTGCATAGATGTCCCGCATTATATTGAGCAATTTCCCTTCTATTCCAATTTTGCTGAGATTTTTAACATGAATGGGTACTGGACTTTGTCAAATGCCTTTTCTGCATCAATTGATAAGATCAAGAGCCTCTTATCTTTTGTTTATTTGTGTGGTTAATCACATTGTTTTTCTGATGTTGAACCAACTCTGCATCCCTGGTATGAATCCTCCTTGGACATGGTGAAGTAGTTTATTTTTTTAACAAATTGTTAAATTCTGTTGGCTAGAATTTTATTGAGGATATTTGCATCTAAGTTCATGAGGGATATAGGTCTGTAATTTTCTTTTTTGTGTCTTTTCTGTGATGGTTTTATTAAGTTGTTCTATTTCAGTTTGTGATAATCTGGGAAGGTAATGTGAACCTAGAATAATGTATATTTCCTCTAGATTGTTAAACTTATTACAGTACAATTTTTTATAGTATTCTGTTACTATTAATTTTGGTTAGGTCTGTTGTGAAATCGCTCATCTCTTATTGAAATTATTTGTTTCCCCTCCTGTTTTTATTTTGTCAGTTTGGCCAGTGGTTCAGTGATTTGGGGGATCTTTTAAAAACAACTGCTTTTGGTTTTGTTAATTCTCTCAATTATTTTTCCAGTCTCTAATTCATTTAGTTCTGCACTAATTTTTATCATCTGTTTTCTTATGGTACCTGAAGGGTTCTTTTGCTGTTCCCTTTCTACTTATTCAAGTTGTAGGGTTAATGCTTTGATTTGGGCTCTTTCTTCATTTTGGATGTGTGCATTTACTTAGACAAATTGACTTCTGACCACTGTTTTTGCTGTATCCCATAGGTTCACCTAAGATGAGCTTTCATTCTCATTTGAATCCATGAATTTCTTTTTTTTTATTTTTTTTATTTTTATTTAACATAACTGAGTGAAAATATACATTCACGTATAAATTTACATGCCCACCTATATGCAGCTTCCACTGCTTTCCCTGTCCGGTGACAGCACACTATTCCTCTCTGCTCCATACATGTCTCATCCTCCCAACAAACTCCTTTCCCCTCCTCTCCGTCTACTCCCCTTCCTCCAGCCAGAGGTCAGCAAGATGATATCCTGTAGACGTATAGAACCACAAAGTGCTTCCAATATATGGTCAGTCTGCATTGCCAAGTCCAATCCATTCCTGTCCAAATAGTGGACCTTTGTTATAATTTATCGGAAAGGGCAGCATCAGGGCCCGGGGCCATGCTCTCCAAGGAACCCCAAAACCACTGGACCATCAACTGAGGTCTTTAAGTGGAGATCTCATGATGCACTCCTTTTTATTCTTGTGTTGCCAGTGAGACTCCTCTCTGTGAGCTCCATCGTGGCTATCACTGGTGGTGGCCGGGCACCATCTGGTTCTTCCAGTCCCAAGTCGATGTAGGCACCCACTCTTGTGGGTCTCTCTGTCTTCTCGGTTGTCTTTACCACATGCCATTTTGGCCCTGGGTGAGCATCCGTTCCTGCTGAGTTGGGACCATTTGCTGTGTCCTCGGATGGCAGCTTGGCAGCTTTTAAGACCTCAGACGCCACTCACCAATGTGGGTGCAGAGAGCTCTCTTAGCAAAATGCTAGTTGTGCCAATTGGCCTGGAATTCACCTAAGAGCATGGTCTCCCGACCCCTGACCGAGCTACTCTATCCTTGCAGTATTGAGTCAAGATGGAAGGAGTACTCAATTTATGCTGAAGTCCACTTAATGTTATTCTTGTTTCTAATGTGTGCTATCACCGCTTTCTCCAAACTAGATTTCTAGTAACTATCTAAACTAAACTCTCCCCCCTCCCCTTCCCCCCTCCCCTCACTTGCAGCTGTCAAAGAGTCTTTTCTTCTATACACAAGTCTGTTTTTGAGGTCTTATCGTAGAGGTCTCATACAGTATTTGTCCCTTTCTTGCTGACTACTTTCACTCAACATAATGTCTTCCAGTTGAAATCAGGTTAGGAGATGTTTCCTGGAATCATCGTTATTCTTTATCATTGCGTAGTGCTTCATGGAGTATATGGACCATAGTTTACCTATCCATTCTTCTACTGTTGGACATCTGGGTTGATTCCATCTTTTTGCTATCGTGGACTGTGCTGCAATAAACATTCTAGTGCATGTGTCCGTTGGTGTGAAAGGCCTTGAATCTGTAGGATATATTCCAAGGAGTGGAATTACTGGGTCAAATGGTATATCGATATCCATTTTTCTAAGGAAGTGCCAGAGTGCCTTCCAAAGAGGCTGGGCCATTTTGCAACCCCACCAACAGTGTAGGAGGGTTCTACTTTCTCCACAGCCTTTCTAGCATTTGTTGTTTTCTGTTTTCTGGATCATGGCCAATCTTGTTGGGGTGAAATGGCATCTCATTGTTGTCTTGATTTGAATTTCTTTAATAACTAAAGATCGTGAACATGTCCGCATGTGTTTTTTGGCTGCCTGGATCTCCTCTTTAGTGAAGTGTCTGTCCATCTCCTTTGCCCATTGCTTAATTGGATGGTTTATCTTCTCCTTATTTATATTTTATAGTAGCTTACAGATTATGGAGATCAGGTATCAGTCTGACATAGAGTTGCCAAATATTTTTTCCCATTCTGTGGGTGTTCTTTTAATTCTATTAATAAAGTCTTTGAATGATCAAAAGTGTTTGATTCTTAACAGTTCCCATTTATCTACTTTCTCTTCTGTTGATTGAGGTTTCTTTGACAGATTTTGGAGTCTGTCCTCATTGTCTATTAAAACTTCCATTGTTGTTCCTACCTTTTCTTGGATGAGCTTTATTGTTTCAGGTATGATATTTAGGTCTTTTATCCAGTTGGAGTTGGTTTTTGTATAAGGTGTAAGATATGAATGTTGATTCAGTTTATTGCAGATGGATAACCAATTTTGCCAGCACCATTTGTTGAAGAGACTGTTTCTACCCCAGTTTAATGTCTTAGGGCCTTTGTCGAATATCAACTGTTTATAGGCAGATGGTGTCATCTCTGGGGTCTCAATTCTGTTCCATTGATCGATCTGTCTGTTCTTGTACCAGTACTAGGCTGTTTTGACCACTGTGGCAGTGTAGTAGGTTCTAAGGTCAGGTAATGAGAGGCCTACCAGTGTGTTCTTCTTTAGTAGTACCTTATTTATCCGGGGCTTCTTCCCTTTCCAAACAAAATTTGTGATTTGTTTCTCCATCTCATTAAAAAATGATGCTGGAACTTGTATTGGGATTGCATTATATAAATAAATTGCTTTGGGTGAAATAGACATTTTCACAATGTTAAGTCTTCCTATCCACGAGCAGGGTAGGTTTTTCCATTTATCTAAGTCTCTTTTAGTTTCTTGTAGTAAGGGCTTGTAGTTCTCTTTGTAAAGGTCTGTTGTTTCTCTGGTTAGATTAATTCCTAGGTACTTTATCTTCTTAGAGGCTATCGTAAATGGTATTGATTTGATAATTTCCTCCTTAACAGTCTCCTTGTTGGTATAAAGGAATCCTACCGATTTACTTACATTTATCTTGTATCCTGAGACTTTGCTGAACTCTTGTATCAGTTTGAGTAGCTTACTTATAGATTCCATGGGATTCTCTGCATATACAATTATATCATCTGCAAACGGAGATGTTAACGTCCTCTTTGCCGATGCAGATGCCCTTTATTTCTTCGTCTTGTCTAATTGCTCTGGCTAGAACTTCTAGCACAATGTTGAATAGGAGAGGTGAGAGTAGGCATCCTTGTCTAGTTCCTGATCTCAAGGGAAAGTCTTTCAGTCTCTCTCCATTCAGGATGATGTGGGCAACTGGCTTTGTATAAATGGCCCTTACTGTGTTCAGGATTTTGCCGTCTATGCCCATTTTGCTAAGAGTTTTTAGCATGAATGGGTGTTGGACTTTATCAAATGCCTTTTCGGCATCAATGGACAAAATCAGGTGATCTTTGTCTTTTGTGTTATTTATGTGGTTTATCACATTAATTGTTTTCCTGATGTTTAACCAGCCTTGCATCCCTGGTATGAATCCCACTTGGTCATGATGGATTATTTTCTTGATATGTTGTTGTATTCTGTTGGCAACAATTTGGTTGAAGTTTTTTGCATCTAGGTTCATGAGTGATATCAGTCTGTAGTTCTGTCTTTGTTGGATCTTTCCCTGGCTTAGGTATCAGGGTTATGCTGGCTTCATAGAATGAGTTTGGGAGTACTCCGTCCCTTTCTATACTGTGAAATAGTCTCAGTAGTATTGAGGATAACTCTTCTCTGAATGCTTGGTAGAATTCTGCCGTGAAGCCATCTGGGCCTGGACTTTTGTTGGTTGGCAGTGTTTTCATGACCTTTTCAATTTCTTCTTTTTGATGGGTTTATTAAGTTGTTCTGCCTCATGTTGTGATAATTTGGTTAGGTGGTATGAGTCAAGGAACTGGTCCATTTCCCCTAGGTTTTCAAATTTCTTAGAGTACAGTCTTTCATAGTATTCTGTTATGATATTTTTTATTTCTGTTGCATCTGTGGTGACAACTCTCCTCTCATTTCTAACTTGGTTTATTTGTTTCCTTTCCTGCTTTTCTTTAGTAAGTTTAGCCAGTGGTTTATCAATTTTGTTGATCTTTTCAAAAAACCAGCTTTTGGTCTTTTCAATTTTTTCAATAGTTTTTCTATTCTCTAACTCATTTAGCTCTGCTCTAATATTTATGTTCTTGTTTCTTCTGGTGCCCGAAGGGTTCCTCTGTTGTTCTCTTTCTACTTGTTCAAGCTGTAGAGTTAGTTCCTTGATTTGGTGTCTTTCTTCCTTCCAGATGTGCATTTATGGAGATAAACAGACCTCTGAGCACTGCTTTGGCTATATCCCATAGGTTCTGGTAGGAAGTGTTTTCATTTTCATTGGAATCCATGAATTTCTTTAATTCATCCTTGATTTCCTCCATAACCCATGTTTTTTTGAGAAAGATGTTGTTCAGTTTCCAAGAGTTCCACTTTCTATCTCTGTTTTTTCTGCTATTGATTTCAACTTTTATGGCTTTATGATCTGAGTAGATGCTTTGCAGTAATTCAATGGTATGGATTTTGTTGAGCATTGCATTATGGCCTATCACGTGGTCAATTCTGGAGAATGTTCCATGTGCACTGGAGAAGAAGGTGTAGTTATCTGCTGATGGGTGGAAAGTTCTGTATATATCATTGAGGTTTATTTGGTTAATTGTGTCAATGAGGTCTTCTGTATCTTTACTGAGCTTTTTTCTAGATGATCTGTCTAGTAATGAGAGTGGAGTGTTAAAGTCTTCCACTATTACTGTGGAGTCATCTAACTCTCTTTTGAGCATAGTCAGTGTTTCGTCGACATATTTATGTTCTCTGGCATTAGGTGCATAAATATTTAATATAGTTAAGTCTTGCTTGTGTACTGAACCTTTCAGCAATAAATAATGACCATGTTTGTCTACGATGGTGGATTTGACATTAAAATTGATTTTGTCTGAGATTAGAATTGCCACCCCTGTTCTTCTTTGTTCAATGTTAGCTTGATATATATTCTTCCATTCTTTAATTTTCAGTTTGTTCCTGTCTTTAGGTCTCAAGTGAGTTTCTTGTAGACAACATATGGATGGATAGTGTCTTTTGATCGAAGATGACACTCGGTGTCTCTTTACTGGAGCATTCAGTCCATTCACATTCAATGTAATTATTGATAGCTATGTGTTCACTGCTGCCATGGTGATATGTTTATTTTTATGTTGATGTTTTCTCTGTTGCTCTTTTTAGTCTGTTCTGGGACACTCTTTATTGTGAGTTGATTTTTCACCTTTTTCAGAGCTGGTTTTATAGTTGTTCAGACTCCTGTGTTTCATTTCTTGAAATGGTATGATACATCTTTGCTGTGCTTTACAGCTGCCCCTATGAACCCCCTTAATAAACTATTTGTAAACCCAATTTTGATTACTACCACTCTTGTCATCTTCCTCTCCATCTGGAAGGACTATAACGACTGTAGTACATCCCTCTTTTTATTATGATGACACCATAGTTTTCATGATGATCACTGGATTGCTTCTTTCCATATCAAAGCTGTGATTTACTTTGGAGCCTTCCCTAAATGAGTAGAGTGTTGAGTAGTGTGTAGTTCTGAAATATAAAGTTAGTGGTTTTGTTCTTCTAAACCAAAGCGAAGAACTTCTTTCAGTATTTCTTGTAGTTTGGGTATGGTTTTTACAAAGTCTCTGAGTTTCTGTTTATCTGGGAATGTCTTAATTTCATTTTCGTATTTGAAAGACAGTTTTGCAGGATATATAATTCTTATTTGGAAGTTCTTCTCCTTCAAGACTTTGAATGCGTCATGCCACTGTCTCCATGCCAGCATAGTTTCTGCTGAGAAATCTGACAACAGCCTACAGAGTTTCCCTCGGAATGTTAGCTTTGCCTTAAGTCTTGCTGCCTTTAAGAGTTGCTGCTTATGTTTCATTTTGTTAAGCTTGATTATACTATGTCTTGGAGTCTTTCTTTTGAGATCTATATTGGGTGGCATATGATATGCATCTAAGTTGTCTATATTCTCTTTCTTCATGATTTCTGGGAAGTTTTCTTTCAGCAGCTCAGCAACAATACTCTCTGTGTTCTCAGATGTCTCACCCTGTTCAGGGAATCCAATTAATCGAAGGTTGTTCCTCTTAATAGAATCCCACATGCTTCTTAATGTTTCTTCATTTTTCTTGTTTCCTTTTTCTGATTTCTGCTCATAGAAGCTGGCATCAGTAGCTCTGTCTTCCAAGTCAGAAATTCTTTTTTCCATTTGTTCCATTCTGTTTTCTTGGCTTTGCATGGAGGTTTCTATGTCTTTGATTTTGTTCTTGATCTGTTGGATTTCAGAGTTCTGGTGTTCCATCAGATGAACAACTTGCTTAATTTTTCACTTTGTTCTGCTGCACTTTGTATAAGGTCTAGAAGCGCTCTGTATATAATCAATTTGTATTCACTTCCTATGCTTTCATAAAAGTTTCTTCTTCTGGAAAACTCCTTGGTTGCTTTGTTTGGGAGCCTTCTGAAGCCATGAGTGATTGCTTGTATGCCACAATTGTCTGCTGCTTTTTGGGTCCCATGTGAGTATATAGAGGCTGGAAGAGGTACTGTGAGGATGGATTGCAAATGTTTTTCTAGGCTGTCTTCAAATGTAAAGCAGTAGGTATTTGACCAGTTCACAAGTCAGTTAGGTTTTCAGGTGTAGAGGTCCCTCTTCTCATCTGACAAAGTAAGCACCACTATATCCAACCCCAGATGATAACAAACTAGTTCAGAATACAGCAATGATACTGCCCTGTTGGCCTCTACTGACAGGGCGTAGCCTTATCCAACACTGCGTCGAGTACTGGTTTTGTGATAGGAAAGCGCTCTCCTGTGGGCAGGCTCTGGCTCCCAAGCTAAGAATTAGGTCCAGCTGCGGCCACCGTATCCCAGATAGCGTCCTCCACACAGGCAGCAGACAGAGGGGCTAAAGGTGCCGAGAGGTAGTGATTCCTCTGATTTTGTTGCAGGGCCACCAACTTAGGCAGCACTGTGCAAAATCACTACTTTTCTGTTGGAAAAGTGCTATCCCGTTTGCTGACGCTGGCTCCCAGGCTAAGAATGAGGTCCTGCTAAAATCTCGGTACCAACATGTCGTCCCACACCCTGACTGCGGAGCTCTGCACAAACCCCGCTGAGGTAGCTTCAAAATGAAAGGCTCAACATGGCTAAATTAACAGAGTCCCAAGCCTGGCTCTCAGAATATGGAAATTTGCCTGCCTATCCCCTCAGCAGCGCGTCTGAGTCCAGCCTCCAGGCAAGACCCAGCCCCGCCCGCCAGCCGAGACAGAGGAAAAAAAAAGTCAAAATGGTGCGTTTACCTTCCATCCGTGAGAGCCGGGGCTAGCCAGGAGTGGGAGTCAGCGAAAGAGAGGAGGCTTTTCGCTAAGTGGTGTAAAGTCCCAATTAACAGCTCTGTGCTGTGTCCTGAGGCTGATTAGGTGATCAGAAGGCTCTGTTTGATTGGCAATTCAGGTCTTGGTTTCCAGAGGGATATAACGAGACATGGGCTTAGTCTGCCATCTTGACTCTGCCCCCTCCATGAATTTCTTTATTACATCGTTGATTTCTTCTATAACCCTCAAATTTCTGAGCAAGGTTTTCTTCAGTTTCCATGAGTCAGAGCATAAGTTTGAGTTTCTATACAAGTTTTTCTCCTACTGATTTCAACTTTTATGGCTTTGTGGTCTGACAAAAAGTGCATTGTTGTATTTCAATGCTTTAGATTTTGTTGTGACTTGCTTTATGGCCTAATATGTGGTCTACTCTGGAGAATGTACCATGTGCACTGGAAAAGGTGTACTTGTCTGTTTTGGGGTGGAGTCTTCTGTAAATGTCATTGAGTTTGAGTTGGTTGATTGTCACACTAAAATGTTCCATCCCTTTATTGGGGTTCTTTCTGGCTGTTCTGTCCATTACTGAAAGTGGTGTGTTCAAGTCTCCTACTATTTTATTGTGTAGCGATCTATCTCACTTTTCAGTGTTGTCAGCATTTGTTCAACATATTTAGATGCTCTGATGCTGTGTATGTAAATATTTAATATTGTTATGTCTTTCTTATGTGTTGAGCCTTTAAGAAATGAATAGCAACCGTCCTTGTCCACAATGGTGGATTTTATCTTCAAGTTTATCTGATCTGTGATTTTAATTGACACTTCTGCTCTTCTTTGTATGTTGTTGGCTTGGTATATATTTTTCCATCCTTTGAGTTGTAATTTGTTTGTATCTTCAAGTCTAAGATGTGTTTCTTGTGAGTATGATATAGATACATCATGTTTGTTTGTTTTTTTTTATCCAACCTGGTACTCTCTCTTTACTGGTACATTTAATCCATTTGAATTTAGTGTAAGTATTGATAGGTATAAATTTAGTGCTGTCATTTTGGTGACTTTATTTCTGTGTTGACAGTTTCTCTGTTCCACTTAATATTCTGAGTCATTTTTCTTTATGAGTTTTCTTTTCATTTCTTAATGATGTTTTTCTACCTATTGAGACTTCTATATTTTGTTTCTTGTTTTGGTTTGTAGTATTGTTTGTTTACTTTGCATCTTCCCCAGCATTCCCCTTCATGTTCTAAGTTTTAGTTAGTCTTTAACTTTTTTGAATCACCTTGACTTCGTCTCCATCTGAAAGGTCTATGAATACATTAATGTGTCCCTCTTTTTTAGTATAAAATTTTCATAATTTACATACAGAGAGCTCTTTTTCTCTGACTTAAATATTTAACTTTGATTGAGCTTTGTGGCTTTCCTAACCAAGTCATGGAGCCTTAATAATTCTGATGCCCTGTCACCCAACGATTGGAGTGATGACTGCACTGAGAGATGTAGTGGGAATCGCTGGCTCAGTGGAGCCAAGCATAACTTATCTTCCAGCCCTCCCTCTGTTTCTCTCCCCAGGTGTGGGAGAAAATTTCAGGGCATATATATAAAATATCTCACTTCCATCCCAGGTAGTACTATAGAAATTAGAGTCAGGTGTAGGCCAGAGAAGGAAGGGGGTAAATGTCTGGGTATAGGGAATGAAGTTAGTGTGCAGGAAAGGTTTGGGTCATGAAAGTTGATGTGCACTTAGCTTATGAGGCTCCACTAAATGCAGCAATCTTCAGCTCTGAAGGGCCAGTGGAACTTGTTTTCTATCCCTCCCTTTTTTCCCTCTTCAAGTTCAGGAGAAAAGCTCAAGTCACACAAGCAAAATATCCTGCACAGAATCTAGCCTGAGATGTAAAGCAGAGGAGGGGTGAGAAAGGCTGAAGATAAGGAGGTAAGTCAGCACATAGGAAAGGACACATAGGAAAGGACACATAGGAAAGGACTGAGTCCCAAGGTATCATGAACTCTTACCTTGAGTTGTGTGGAATTTGCCTGTGGCACTATAGATGCAGGATCTGCAGGTCGGGGAGACAGCGGATTTTTTTCTACCTTTTCTCTTTGTTTCCTTTTCTGAGTCCAGGATAAAAAGCTTAGGACATAAACGTACAATCCAAGTTCCAGCTTAAGTAGTGCACCAGAATTTAGCCTTTAGCATACCTCAGAGAAGGGGGAAAGGGCTGCTGCAGTCAGCTGCCAGCCACTGCTGTGTTCTCTAGGTGTGGGTGTTCTAAGCACAGCTTCTCAGCTGAGAGAGACAGTCTCCACTCAGGCACTGCTGCTCAGCATGCAAGCCAGCCACCACTGGGCTCTCAGGTGTAGCAGTCTGTCTTAGGCTCCCAGCTGACAAAGATGACATCCATACCTATGCAATCTCTCCCTTGCCTCACCAGCAAAAGCAGGACCCTTTACATTGCCATTTTGCTTCTGACAAAGGTAGTTGTTCTACTTCCTGTTGCCCAGTCTGGTCTCACAATTTTTGTCTGATCTTGGGGCTCCTAGAGTGTCCTTTTTGTTCTGTTCAGTCATTTTTAAAGGCCTTAGTTGTTAGATGGATCAGAGGAGACGTGCGACTCATTTGCCATCTTCATCCCTCCCCTCTCAGTCTAATTATTGGTAGGTGTCTTAGGCTGGGTTTCCTAGGGAAGCAAAACCAGTAATACGTGTAGGTATAAGGAAAGATTTATAATATATACATAGACAGATAGATAGATACAAATATAGGAAACAGCTCACATAATCACAGAAGCTGAATGTCCCAAGCTCTGGCACAAGCCTCACGTGTCCACGGAAGCTGAGGAACCCAAGGTCAGCAAGTCAGAGACCAGAGTTGCAGATCACCGGTTGTGTAGGTCAGTGGATCCCAAGTTGGTGGTGAGACGAAGCGACAGAGGCTGGTGAACACAGGATCAGCAGGTCAGGGAGCAAGACTCTCAAGTGCTGACTGTAAGGACTGATGAGCCCAACAGCTGCTAGCTCAAGTCCCGGAACCAGATGCTGGAAGAAGAGAGCAGGAGCTCCTGGCCACATGAGCGAGCCATCAGCAGCTGTAGTGCAAGGTCACAAGATGAGAGCCAAGTCCAAGGTCACGAGATGAGAGCCACAAACCCCGCCCTGCCACTTAATATAGCAGCCAAATAGGTAGTAGCCCAGTTGACATAATCCTGACCACCACAGTAGGTATGAGTTTATTACCTGTCCCTTTGTAGTGCTTTTGTTCTTCTTTTCTTTCTTTCTTTTTTTTTGTTGGCACTGACATTTTCTCGGTTCCTCTTACACACCTGTGCTGAATTCCTTGTGTTTTTTTTATTTCTTTTTCATTTCTTCTATTTTTGAATTTTTTTTTTTGTTAATTGAGATCTTCTATTTTTCTTCTTTATCTTAATGACGTTTGTTAACTTTCTTTTTGCTTATCTCTAAGTTTATCCTTACCATTCACAGTTTGAACCAGTCTATTATTACTTGATATCACCTTGTCTTTCATTCCACTGGACACTTCCATACCGATGCTATTTACTCTCTCTTTCGTTGTTCTGACATTGTTGTCATTTACAGATTTGGTTCTCTGGTTCCCCATTGTACTTCTTTTGGTTTTGGATAGTCCTTAAGAATTCTTTTCCTAGGCTGATATCTGGGTGGTACAATCTTTCATCATTGATTCAGCCTGTGGTCTAATGTTGCTTGTCCTCAGACAGAAGGACAATAATACTTCCTATAATTTTGATTTGATATTTACATATTCCCTTAATTTCTGTTATCTGAAAATGTATCAATTTCACCATCATATTTGAATGAGAGTTCTACAGGACATATTATTATTGGCTGAAAATATTTTCTTTACAGGTTTTACAGGTGTCATATTATTGCCTACATGGTTTTTGCTGAATAATCAGAATTTAGCATTACTGTTACTCTTCTGTAGGTGGTTTTTTTGGGGGGACTGCACTCAGAATTTTTTGTCTCTGGTTTCAGTGAGTATGATTATGATATGCCTTGGTGATTTTCTTCTCTGGTGGTTTATTGGCTGAGATTCAGCAATATTTGGAAACACGTGTGGTGTAGTGGTTAAGTGATACTGCTGGTAACCAAAGGATTAGCAGTTCAAATCCATCAGGTGATCTTTGGAAGCTCTATGGGGCAGTTCTACTCCATCCTATAGTATCCTTATGAGTCACAATCAACTAGACGGCAAAGGTCTTCTTTTTTTTTCTTTTTGGGTTGTTCCTATATGGGGTTCATTGAACTTCTAGGATCATCAACGTTTCATCTTTCATGATACTAGGAACTTTTATGTGAGGAATTCAATAATCCTGTGTTTTCCATTTTCTCCAAACTTTAGACCCTGATCATTTGCAAATTTTTGTTTTTGATTTTATCCCACAAAATTCTCAGAGTTTCTTCACTTCTATTCATTCTTTTTTCTGAGTTTTACTCTATCAGAGTTGTATCCAGGTGTTTTTCTTCAATTTTGCTGTTTCCATCTTCCATCATTTCAAATCTTCTCCTCAGTCCTTTGATGACACCATACATTTCTGAAATCTTATTGCTTACCTTCTGGATTTCTAATTGTTGTTTTTGTATGATTTCTAGTTGTGAATTTATTTTAGTACTTGGTTTCTGTATTGTTTTCCTAAATTGTTCCATGAATTTGTCTGGTTTTTTCTTATTTTAGTCTGTTTTTTGCTGCAACTCTTGTATAGCTCTATATATTAGAGATTTGAACTCCCTGTCAGGCAGTTTTAGTGTCTTCTGCTAAAAAGTCATCTGGTGTTTTATTTTGGATTGTACTGTAACCATCATTTTTTAAAAATTTGTTTTGATACTTTTTGCTGCCTTTGGAGCACTCAGTAATTACTTTCTTCATTTATTGATTGTAGATCTTTTTTTTTTAACCTAGTTTTTTGTTTTATTTGGTTACGTCAGAGCAGCCAGACTGTGCATTTGTTTTATCATCTCTTGTCATCTCTTTGTCCAAAGGGCTGGGCCAGTTGCTCAGCTATGGTGGAGCAGGGCGGGTCTAGTTGAAGGGGAGGGGCTCTGGGATGGGTTGCTTGTGGCATGTACTAGGGCTGACAGAAATCAGTGGTGGGCAGGCTCTGATAGGTCATTCCTGTGCTGCTTGTGGAGTGCAATCTTAGCATACAGTGTAGGCAGGTGGGAAGGGGGAGTTGTGATGTGTGAACTATGATGGATATGTGAGAAAATAAACAGAAGCAGGAGTCCAAACAATCAAAAAAGAGTGCTAAGGAAACTTGCCACTGGAGTGGAAAGATTATAAATTGAGATTGTAGAAAAACTAAATGAAAAATAAAAGAGGAAAGGAAAGGGAAAAAAAGCAAGAAGAAAAAAATGAATAGGCAAAAATTGGAAAAAAACAAAAGAAAGTTCCCCAGGGGTTCTACTAGTGCAGTTGCAAAGAACAGGTAAGTATCTCCCAGGCTATGCAGTATAGTTGGCTAGAAGACATAAAGATGCCACACAGCACCAGATATTCAAGATACTGGAAACAGCAAGATAAGCACTGAAAAATGAAGAAAGAGAAAAAACAAAAGAAAGAAAATAAGAGAGATCCCCAGGGATCCCACTGACACTGCCAGTCAGACTGGGAATATGCATCATAAGCAGTGCAGTACAGGCCAGCTGAGAAGTGGCTCCCAAGTCATGAAACGAAAAAGAAAAAAAACATAAAACAAAACAATGTAAAAAAAAGTCCCTGAGGCATGACAGGCTAGGGAATGGTTGCCTAGTTGAGTGGTGCTTCACAACCTTTCAAAAAGAGCAAAGACAGCACACAGAGCCAGATGTTCAAGAGAAAGGAGGCAGAGACGGTATAAGGCATGGAAGAAACAAAAATAAATGAAAAAAAAGCATACAAATTATAGACAAATGGCACTCACAGAGCTGGCCAGGGTGGTGCAGTAAATGCAAGTGGCTGGGTCCAAAATAGTTTCTTTCTGCCTAAAAGACTGTGGCCAGTGGGAAGCAGATGAGGCCAAGGAGCAGGGGAAGGGTGAGTAGTAGGGAAGTGTAAATTACTAGTTATCAGGTAATCTGTGTTCTGCTTGGAACTCCTTGAAGCTGCTTTGGCTGCTCCCTGTCTGGTGAACATCAGTGTGTGTGGGTGAATCCAGCACTTCACAGCCAGCAGAGCCACTTCAGCTGGCCAGAAAATTTTGGAGGTGGAGCAGCAAGGAGATGATGAGGGATTGAAAAGTGAGTCACGCTGAGTACAGGGTGCTTTCTCTCCCACTGGAACTTCTGTGCAGCTGCTTTTCCAAGCTTGCTGTCTGCCTATCTCTGAAAGAGTCAAAGATGGTGAATGTATGCTTCATTAGCTGATAGGGGGCTCCCACTTGTATCTCTTCTTATTCTCTGTTCTCTGTCAGTGTTTTATTCCATTCAGTGTTTAACTGAGTTCTTTATGTCTTTATTTGACACTTCGGGTTCCATGACTGACAATGTCTGCTTTACTTAGTTTTTTTGGTTTATTGCTGTGAAGGGGCAACATGGTGCTTCTGTCTTGTGGCCATGTTGACCAGACGTCCATGTGCTATACTCATTTGGTTTCAGTTTATTTCCTTATATACATTCCTAAAATTCAGATAGATATTTTCATAAGCCATTTCCTGGCTAGTACTTGCATATACAATGTATCTGAAGAGATTTGTTCTTTTAATATTCATTTAAAATAACCTTTCACTAGAAGAGATCCTTCACATTTGTGAAATACCCTTGGTGCCTCCTTAGGCTAAAGATCTGTTATATTGTTGTTGTTGTTACGTGCCATTGAGTCAGTTCCAACTCACAGAGACACTATGTCCAACAGAGTGAAATACTCCCCAGTTTTGTGCCATGTCCACAATTGATTTTAGGCTTAAACCCATTGTTACAGCTACCATGTCAATCCATCTCATTGAGGGCCTTCTTCTTTTTCACTGACTCTCCATTCTACCAAGCATGATGTCCTTCTCCAGAGACTGATCTTTCCTGACAGTATGTCCAAAGTATGTAAGACACAGTCTTGCCATCTTGGATTCCAAGGAGCACTCTGGTTGTACTTCTTCTGGGACAGATTGTTCTTTTGGTGGTCCATGGTACACTCAGTATTGTTCTCCAACACAGTTCAAAGCCATCAACTCTTCTGTCTTCTTTGTTCACTGTCCAGTTTTCACATGCATATGATGTGACTGAAAATACATGGCTTGGGTCAGGCACACTTTCGTCTTTAAGGTGACATCTTTACTTTTGAGTGCTTTAAGAGGGTCCTTTGCAGCAGATTTTGCCAGTGCAATATGTCTTTTGATTTCTTGACTGCTGCTTCCAAAGGCATTGATTGTGGACCCAAGTAAAATGAAATCCTTGAAAACCTCAATCTTTTCTCCATTTATGACAATGTTGCTTACTGGTCCAATTATGGAGATTTTTGTTTTCCTGTCTGCAATATTGCTTTTAACTAAAACATAAAAATACCTGGAGTCTCACCTTTATAGTCTAATACCTGTAATCTAGAGAAAAGTATTATTAATATGTTGGTACTTTTCTGGTAGTCTGAACTCTAAACCAGACGTTATTTTAAACTCAAAGATCCAAGTCTGTCATCTCAGATCATCCTTTCTCAAGTAATTTAAAGAATATTTATTCCCTGTATCTTTGCTTTCACATCACTTTTCATTTACTGGAAACTATCACAGCTCTCGTTTTTTGTCTTTAGAAACATCAAAGGATAGTGTTGTTGCTTAGATCATGTAATCTGGAGTCAAACTGCCTAGTTTGTATCTTGGATTCTCCACTTACTAGTTTTGTAACATTGAGGAAGTTCTGAAATCCTCTTGCCTTCAGTTTTCTTATGTGCATAGAGAGGATAAAATAACCTATGCCAGAAGGTGAATTGAGTCATTGTATGCAAATCATGTAGAAAAATATCTGGTCCAAAAGGACCATAGTGAATATTAGTTACTCATTGTCACTGATTGCTATTTGAAATATGCATTTTCACTTTCTCACATTCTCACCTTGAATCAATTTTATGAGTGCCATTATCAGTACAAAGCAATGCAAACTAAAACTTCAAACATATATACTAAAATAGTACCATCAGCTCTTAAGTCTTTTCTACATTTCTAGAATATTTTTTAACACAAATGAGAACGTGCTGTCATAAATCACCCCCTTCTCACCCTGAAGGTAGTACCTCTACTTTCCCAGCCTGATTAATTGACACCACCCATGTCATTACATTAATGTGTATTTCAGGGATACAACAATAAAGCAGAACAGCTTATGCCCGGAGAAGTAGAGTTAGTGAACAAAAGTACAAATAAAGATGGCAGTTAATGGTTCTCTCATCATAATTTTTTTTCTGGTTTGCGAAAGGGCTTATGTGAAATAGCTGAAATAGATTTTGATCAGTATACATATTTGTAAATGATACAGCAAATTGTAAATCAGTGTAAATTTATTTTGCTATATGTTAAAAGCAGAAGATCTAACTGGGCTTGGGCAGCATGTACTAGAAAAGATTAGTAAGTTCAAGATGCAGTTAAAAACAAAATCAGAAACATAGCTTGTTTTTCCCAGAAAAAATAGAAATTCTCAGTGTCTTAGTTAAGAACTTGTCCTTCACCTTAACTTCTCATATTATCCTCTGTGTTCTTTCGCTTTTAGCATTGCTATGTTTTGTGTACCAAAGTTCATACAATTAACCTTTTATCAAGCCACTGGTTTGGAAGGGGTCAGAGCCATGGTGGGGGTATCATTACTCACCCTGGATCCTAAAACACACATTTTCTTTTTTGTAGTTTGCCAAAAACATATAAAGTACAAAACAAAAATGTCTTATGTGAGTATTATCATATCTATTGACTAACTGTATAGGTGACTGCTAATTGACAGCTATATCCTCCATATGTTTGATGAAATGTGTCATCCTTGAAGAAACCTCCCCCTGTATTCCTCAAAGTCACCATTTCCCATCCAGCAAAACATGAGAAGCTCCTGGTGAACTTTGGAAGTATAGACAACTGGGACCCAAAGACAGAGGCTCATTAGGTTCATTACATTACAGTGTGTAAACCTATAGTTTCCTTTGCATCTGTTCCTTGAGAGATTCCACTGTTCAAATGGTTTTGGAAATTAATGAATTAGAGAACAGACTGCTGTTGCTGTTATGTGTCATGGGATTTATTTCAACTCATTCAGACTCCTATGTGATAAAAAAAAAAAACTGCCCCTTAGGATTTTCTAGTCTATAATCTTTATGGAAGCAGACCATCAAGGTTTTACTCCCAACAGAGCAACTGGGTAGGTTCCAACCACCAAATGTTTGATTAGCAGCTGAGCGCTTAACTGGTATACCACAAAGCTCCTTAGAGAACACATAAGGAGCATATTAAAGAAAGCCAATAAAATAAATTACAATTAAGATGTTTCCCTGCTGTACTATAACCTCTGTGTGCATAAGAATCATGACAGTTATGCATCACTGCATATACAGTATCTGGTACAATTTTTGATGTATTTGTTATTGATAGCTGCCATCATATTGGGCCCCAGCACATGGTGACTCCCTATGCAATGGAAAAAAAAAAAAAAATGCTTCCTGTACCATCCTCGTGATGGGTTGTGGATCAAATCATTATAATCCATGGGTTTTTCATTGGCTAATTTTCCAAAATAGATCTCCAGACCTTTCTTCCTAGTCTGTCGTAGTGTGGAATCATCAGCACCAGCATCACAGCAACATCCCCTGACAGATGAGTGGTGTCTGTGCAGGAGAAGTGCATTGGCTGGTTTAGAATTTAAGTGTCTCATGGGAAGCAAGAATTCTACCACCGAACCACCACAGTCCTAATCTGTTTATACTCATACTTTAAAAATACGTTATAACCTTCTCCCTTCACACCAAGCAAGGCCCAACGTACTGCCACACAGCTTGGACTTCCTTCATCAGTGCCATCAGTTCTTGATTGTATACTTCTTCCTAAAATGGTTGAACATCCACCAACACTTTGTCTAAAAATAAAAAAAATCCCAAACACACTGCTCTGTCATGTCAACGTCAACTCACAGTGACCTTATACATTACAGTTATGGCATATTCTTTTCAGTCTTGCACTGAAGTACTGAAGGATTCTATAGGGGAAATATTAAACAATGCAGGAGACAACAACAACAAAAGATGGAAGGGACACAGGGTTACTATACTAAGAAGAATCGGTCGAAGTGCATTCTCATTTACCTCCCTGAAAAAGACACAAAAACAGGCACAGACTAAAACCACGAAGCTCTGGAGACGAGTTCAGGTGTTGGAGAACTGAAGTGAGCTCTGAATCCAGAGAGAGGAGGAGGAGAGTTGACTGAGAAGTACAAAGCTTCTGGCCGTTGGCCTCCACAGATTCGGTGCACGGCAGCCATTTTGCGACCAGGAGGGACAACAACCTGAGTGTAAAAACACAGACAGGTGCCCAGCTGAGGACAGTGTGGTACAATTAAGGCGCCACAGGACGGCTAGGGGAAGATCACAAAACACACACTTGGGAAAGGGGCCCAGGGAAGCCTGGACAGTGTGAATGAGTGTTACTGACTCTGGCCGAGAGCCACGGCGGACAGGAAGCCACCTCACAGGAGAGCTCCGGGGCCCACTCACCCACCAGTGAGAAAACACAGTACACAGGAAAGGCCGCTGGAGACTACTAGCTCTCTATCCACAGCTAGGCACCATGGCAGTGCCGACACAGGGTCCTCTGTGAGAGAAGGACGTAACTCAGACCCCTCCTTCGCTTGGGGACGGCACCACCACTTCAGCACAAGGCCGGCGGAAATGTCCTGTGCGCGCACACTTAGTCACAGAGGGACGCCCTGCTCCGGTGCTGCAGAAGAGAGGGAAGGAATCCAGCCTACAGATAAATCCCCACTAGATAGAGGAGCACTCACACACCAGTAGTCAGCTGCCTTCTGGAAAACCAGCAGCAGTCAAGACTCATCGACTTAAAACTTGCCAAACACCTAAAACCTGTGGACGTGAGATTACAACAGGACAGTAGCAGAGACAAAGCCTCCGAGCTGCCGGCTAAGCACAGAAAGACTCAAAGGCCCACAGTGTCCTCTAGTGGGCCGGAGGAGAAGATAACAGGGGTAAACCTAAGGAAAAAGACGCTTGACGTACAAAAAATTCAAAGGCCATGATATCGCAAAAAATATTATATGAAAGCACTTTGGAAATAGTAGATCAAGTTTTTCCTGCTTACAAAAATAATACAAATCATGCTAAGAGGGTTCTCTGCAACCCACATTGGTGAGTGGCATCTGGGGTCTTAAAAGCTGCTAAGCTGCCATCCGAGGACACAACAAACGGTCCCAACTCAGCAGGAACGGATGCTCACCGAGGACCAAAATGACATGGGGTAAAGACAACCCAGAAGACAGAGAGACCCACATGAGTTGGTGCCTACATCGACTTGGGACTGGAAGAACCGGATGGTGCCCAGCCACGGTGGTTGAGTCTCACTGAGACTCACAGAGTTGAGTCTCACTGGCAACACAAGAGTAAAAAGGGGTGCATCCTGAGACCTCCACTAAAAGACCTCAATTGATGGTCCAGCAGTTTCCGGGTTCACCTGAGAGCATGGCCCCTGGCCCTGATGCTGCCCTTGCCCATAAATCACAATGAAGGTCCACTCTTTGGACAGGAATGGATTGGACTTGGCAATGCACAGTGACCATATTGGATGCACTTTGCTGGAGGAAGGAGAGTAGGTGGAGAGGAGGAGAAAGGAGACTGTTGGGAGGATGAGACATGTATGGAGCAGAGAGGAATAGTGTGCTGTCACTGGACAGGGAGAGCAGTGGAAGCTGCATATAGGTGGGCATATAAATTTATACAGAAATGTACATTTTCACTCAGTCATATTAAATAAAAAAAATTTTTTTAAAAAAGAATTCAGTTAGGTGATGGGAGTGACAGTGTGGGGAGGGAGGGACAAAGCTGTTCATAGATATTCAATAAGAACTCAGGTGATGGGAGTGACAGCATGCAGACGGTAGATCAGCATAAGTGGACTACACCATAAACTGCAAAGTTTTCTAAACTCAGCCTGACATTTCAAAAGATAGAACAGCAGGGACAGGATTCTGGGGATCATGTTTTCAGGGGACATTGAGGTCAGTTGGCACAACTAGTCTTTTGCTAAGAGAGTTTCCTGCACCCCCATGTTGGTGAGTAGCTTCTGGGGTCTTAAAAGCTTGCAAGCTGTCATCTGAGGAAAACCAATTGATCCCAACTCATCTGGAACAGGTGATGACCAAGAACATCAAAGACATGAGAAAAAATGTGCCCAGAAGACAGAAAGACCCATATGAACAGGAGGTGGCATTGGCATGAGACCAGAAGAACCAAATGGTGCCCAGCCACCAGCAAAGGCAGCCATGATGGGAGACACAATGTAGAATCCCTGTGGTAACATGAGAAAAAGGGGTGTGCAGCTCAAGAACTCTACTAAAAGACCAGAATTCACAGTCTGACAGCCTGAACTTGCTGCTGGCCCAGACCTGAAACCAGTACTGAGGTCAACTCTTCAGACAAGAACGGACTGGACTCAGGGACACGGTGTGAGTATGTGATGTGTATGCTTTATGGTTTTCTACATTTATAGGAGGTGGTCTTGCTGGTTTCTTTCTGGATAGCAGAGGAGAAGGGGGAACAGAGGGGACAGGTATTCAATGGGAGGATACTGGAAGTAAAGTAAAAGGAAAAGGGTGCTATCACAGGGTAAGAAGAACAGATGGAGTTGCAGATAGGCGGGCATGCAAAATTGATTTGGATTGTATACTTTCCCTTAATCATAATAAGTAATGTTATAAAAAAGTAATAATACAAATCAAAAGAAGACTTATTTCTCTCACACCGTTCTATACTGTCTGTTGAGTAAATAGTGGAAACCCCATTAGTACAACGGCTGCTAACCAAAAAGTCGGTAGTTCAAATCCCAAGGCCTCCTTAGAAACTCTGTGGGACAGTGCTACTCTGTCCCAGAGGATCGCTATGACTCGGAATCAACTCATCAGCAATGGGCTTGGTTTTGGATTTCCTGAGTATATACAGCTATTAAAGAACATGTTACCTGTGAAGGGTCATAAAAAGAGAACAATAGCACTTTTTTTTTTTCCTTTTGTGGTTAGTATTGTTTCACTGAACTTAGAGGAAACTTTGGAACCAGACACACCTAAGTTTAAGTTCCATCTGCTTACTGGCAATGTGACCTTCTCTGAGGAGAGAATGGAGAAACTGTTAAATCTTTTACAGACACCTTTTCATCTGTAAATGAGGATAAAAACACAATCTTTCAGTGCTCTGATGAGTTTTAAAAGAGATAATGTATGAAAAAATGCCCAGACACATGCTGTTTATTATTTACCCTCTCCAATAATTTTTTTTTCCCTGATTGATCCTTTTTTCATTAAAGAAGATGAACCCTCTGTTTTGGATGAGCTTTGTGGAAAGACAGTACTAGAAAGAACTAAGGAAGTGAAAAGCCCCAGGAGAGAGAAGCACTGGTGGGCAGCTAGAGGTTTGTCTTGGAGCCTCAGAGAATTCTCTCCTCACTACTCTGTATTGGGGCTAGCTTTCTACCACCCATGAGTAGAAAAAATCCTCTACCTTAGAGACCACAGTAAAGACCTGACAATGATTTATTGCAATACCTAGTATTAGCCAAGCACCAACATAAACAATCTATATGTATTAATTTAGCTAATTCTGATGAATCAGAAAAATACAGTTAACTGGTACAATGTTATACAGCTGGTGTAAGATAAAACTGTGATTCAAACCGAGGCTGTCTGGATCTAAAGCTTGTACTGCATGTTTTTTGTTACATGTGTTTAATGTGTGTATCTGAGAGAGATACATCCGGGTAACAATGATTAGCAGCTATAAATTCATTTAGCACTCACAATTTTTTTTTTCATTCCTGACAATAAGAGAAAGAAAGAAAGGGATAGAAAGGAAGAAAGCAGAAGAGCGCAAGGAGCCCTGCTGGAAGAGGCTTCATTTAGAGGTAGTGAGACAGATAGTGGCATGTGAATGGTTCACAATACCTGTCTCTTCTTTTTAATTTTCTCCATTTTTACTATTTAATCATCTGTGGTGGTCAGGATTATGTCAACTTGGCTACTGCGTATCCGGCTGCTGTATTAAGTGGCAGGGCGGGTTTGTGGTGGCTTCCCACCCCTCAGCTCTCATCTCTCAACCTTCTACTACTACTGCTGGTCTGCTCATGTAGCCAGGAGCTCCTGCTCTCTTCTTCCGTCATCTGGTTCCTGGACTTCAACTAGCAGCTGTCGGATTCATCAGTCCTTACAGTCGGCACTTGAGACTCCTGCTCCCTGACCTGCCGATCCTGGATTCGCCAGCCTCTGCCGCTCCATCTCCCCACCAGCTTGGGATCCACTGACCTACACAACCAGTGATCTAGAACTCTGGTCTCTGACCTGCTGACTTTGAGTTCCTCAGCTTCCGTGGCCATGTGAGGCTTGTGCCAGAACTTGGGACATTCTGCTTCTGTGATTGTGTGAGCTGTTTCCTGTATCTATGTCTATCTATCTATATATGTATTACAAATCTTTCCTTGTACCTACACGTGTTACTGGTTTTGCTTCCCTAGAAAACCCAGCCTAAGACATCGTCGTAACACTTTTCTGCTCTCTCATCTACGACCTTTATCCTCACCATCTTCAGCTGCTTATTTGGCCGTAGCTGTCCTAACACCTCATGCTTATCTTCACCCTTTCCGCACAATTCACCTTCTTCTCCTCTGCTTTCTCATCAGCTCTGTCTTCCCGGTGCACTTCACCATCAGCCTTTTGTTCCAGGTTTTTCTGTTGAACCATTCCCATTAGCTGATGCATCTCTGCCTTTTTGCGCAAATCCTCTACTTTCTTCCATTCTGCTGTGTTTCTTTATACCCTTTGTAGCATCTAGAAGGGTATGTGCATTGAAAGGAGAATGAAGGTACCAACATCCAGAGTAAAAAGTAGACACTTTCTAGCGATTGTAGAGATGTAGATGCAATTTAAAGGAGAGGGATGCAAGAACAACTACTAAGTATAAAAGTAGCATATATGAAGTAAATAAATAATGGCAATTATTTAAAGAGTTATTATGAGAAAAGTGCTGTTTGTGATGTTGAAACAATATACTGTTTTAAATAATTTTAAAATTATTTTTGGTTTAATGGCTTCTGATTTAATTTCAACAATAGAAATGGGCTAATTCTATAAAACTAAAATTTCAGAAGCTACTATCTAGGATTTGGGATACAAAGCACACATTCAGACACCATATGTGTTAAAGTAGTTGCCCTCTAGAAGGTGTTTTCAACCTGACTGCCCAGATGTCAAATTTACAGTGGAGTGACACAACAGAAAACTTTAAACTCACTGAGATATGTTAGTAAATATCATCTGAAAGTACACTAGGCATTTTGGACCCTATAACACCAAAACCCATTACTGTTGAGTTGATGCTGACTCGTAGAAGCCGTGTAAGACAGAGTAAGACTGCCCCAAGGGATTTCCAAGGAGTGGCCGGTGGATTTCAACTGCCACCCTTTTGTTTAGTATCCATATCATTTAATGACTGTGCCACTAGGGCTCCTTAGACCCTACAGTGAAATGGGAATTTCAGTGCAGAGAAGACTGCATAACAGCTATAGAACCAGAGATGCACAGCCTTATTATGATTTCATTAAATTTAATATACATACAAAAACTTCTAATAAAATTGCTAGTAGGAAATTTGTATTTGATTAGCCTTGAGATTGGTGGATTTAAGAATAATAATATTTTATTGTTTTTCAGTGAAGGAGTGCACATTAGTCTACATTCCCATTCAACAATTTCGACACAAATTTTTCGATGACATTGCTTAGTTTCTTCACAGTATGTAAACATTTTCGTTACTTTTCTCCTGGTTGTTTCATTTTTATTAACCTAATTTCCCCACTCCCTAACATTCTCTTCATTCTTTCCAGGTAATTCTTGACCATTAGGTCTCATATAAATAATTTTTTAAAGAAGCACAGTAGTTATTGATGATGATCATCATTTTTTATTGTAATTAAGTGAAAGTACATGCCCACCTATCTACAGCTCCTTCTGCTCTCATTGCCCACTGACAGCACACTCCTCCTCTTCATTCTATACTTGTAGTAATCTCTTAACAAGGTCCTGTCCCCTTCTCTCCACCCTCTTCTCTCCCATCTAGAAAAAGGACAGTAGGACAGCATTCTTTAAATTCATGGAACCATGAAGTACACACACTATATGATCACATTGTGTCCCTGAGTCCCGTCCATTTTTGTCAAAGAGTTGACCTCAGTACTGTTTTCCAGTCAGGGGCAGCAGCAAGTCTAGGGGCCTTGGCCCCAACGGATCCTCCAGGCTGTCAGACCATCATTTGTGGTCTTTTAGTAGAGTTCTTGAGGTGCACCCCTCTTTTTGTCATGTTGCCACAGGGACTCTTAACATTGTGTGCCTCATCACAGCTGTCTTTGGTGGTGGCTAAGCACCATCTGGTTCTTTTGGTCAGATGCTGACACAGTTTCTCATTCGAATGGGTCTTTCTGTCTCTTGAGCTCCTTTTTCCTCATGTCTTTGCTGTTCTCACTCATCTTCTGTTCCAGAGGAGCTGAGACCATTTGGTGTACCTCAAATGACAGCTTGCTGGCTTTGAAGACCCCAGATACCACTCACCAATATGGGGTACAGAAGATCCTCTTAGCAATAGGTTAGTTATGCCAATTGGCCTCAGTATCTCCTGGAAGCATGGTCCCCATACCCCTGCCACTGCTACTCTGTCCTTGTAATATTAGGTTGAGATTAAAAGAGCTTTCAGTTTATGGTGAAATCCAGTTAAGTTGATTTACTTCCTACTGTGTGCTGTCACTGCTTTCACCTAACCAAATTTCTGTTAACAATCTAATCTGTGACCAACCTTCTCTCTCCCTGCCCACTCTTGTACTCATCAAAGAGTCTTCTCTTGTGTACCTAAGTCTGTTATTAAGTCCTTATAGCAGGGGTCTCGTACATATGGCCTGTATGCAGCTGATTGATTTCACTCAGCATCACTATTGTTCTTTATCAACATGCAGTGTTCTGCTGAGTATGTGTACCACAGTTTGTTTATGCATTCATCTGTTGATGGACATCTAGGTACACTCCATCTTTGTGCTATTGTGGACTGTGCTGCAGTAAACATTCATGTCAATGTATCTGTTCATGTGATAGCCTTTGATTCTGTGGGGTGTATTCCAAGCAGTGGAGTTACTGGATCAAATGGTATACCTATTTCCAGCTTTTTAAGGAAATACCAAATTGCTTTCCAAAGATGTTATACCATGTTGCAATCCCACCAGCAGTGTAGGAGAGTTTGGATCTCTCCAGAACTCTCCAGCATATGCTGTTTTGAGTTTTGTGGATCATGGCCATCCTTGGTGTGAGATGGTATCTCATTGTAGTTTTGAGCTGGATTTTTCTAATGACTAATGATCATCAGCATTTCCTCGTGTGTCTTTTGGCTGCCTGGACGTCCTCTTCAGAGAAGTACATGTTCATCTCCTTTGCCCATGACTTAAATGGGTTATTTACCTTTTTTATTGTTGATGTTTTTCAGTATGTTGTAGATTATGGAGATAGATATCAGTCCAACATATAGTTGCCAATTTTTTTTTCTCATCCTGTAGGTGGTCTTTTAACTCTTTTGATAAAGTCTTCGGATGAGCAACTGTTTGATTCTTAGTAGTTCTCATTAATCTACTTTCTCTTCTGTTGATAATGCTTTGTTTATCAGATTTTGTACTCTGTCTAAGCAGTGTATTAGAACTTCCATTGTTGAACCTATTTCTTCTTGCATGATCTTTAGCATTTTAGATTTGATATTTACATCTTTGATCTATTTTAAGTTAGCTTTTGAGTAAGGTGAAAGATATGGGTCTTGTTTCAGTTTTTTTGCAGATGGATATCCAATTATGCCAACACCACTTGTTAAAGAGACTTTTTATGTTAGTGTAGAGTCTTAGGGTCTTTGTTGAATATAAGCTATTCATAGGATGGTGGTGGCATTTCTGGAGTCTCAACTTTGTTCCTTTGATCTATATGTCTCTTTTTGTACCACTACCAGGATGTTTTGACTACTGTGGCAGTGTAATAGGTTTTAAGGTCAGGCAGTGTGAGGCCTCCCACTGTGTTCCTCATTTTTAGTAGTGCTTTACATATCCAGGATTTATTCCCTTTCCAAACAAAGTTGGTGATTTGTTTCTCTATCTCATTAAAAAAGAACACTAGAATTTGTATAGGGATTGCATTTATACGTAGACTGCTTTGGGTAAAATAGACATTTTCACACTGTTAAGGCTTCCTATCCATGAGCAGGGTAGGTTTCTCCACTTATGTAAGACATTTGGTTTCTTATAATAAGGTCCTGTAATCCTCTCTGTATAGGTCTCTTATTTCTCTGGTTAGATTTATTCCTAGATATTTTATCTTCTTGGGGGCCACTGTAAATGGTATTGATTTGGGGATTTCCTCTTAGATGATCTCTTTGTTGGTGTAAAGGAATCCTATGGATTTACTTTTGCTTATCTTATATCCTGATACTTTGCTGAACTCTTCTATTAGTTCCAGCAGTTCATGATGTATGAATTCTTTAGGATTCTCTGCATGTACAATCATATTACCAGCAAATAGGGAACTTCTTACTTCTTTGTCAGTGAAGATGCACTTTATTTCTTTGTCTTGTCCAATTGCTCTGGCTAAAACCCTGTAGTACAATGTTCAATAGAAGTGGTGAGAATGGGCATCCTTGTCTAGCTCCGGTTCTCAAGGGGAATCCTTTCAGTTTCTCTCCATTCAGGATGATATAGGCAGTTGGCTTTGCATAGATGCTCCCTGTTGCACTGAGAAATCTCCCCTCTATTCCTATTTTGCTGAGACTTCTTCACATGAATGAATGTTGGACTTCATCAAATACCTTTTCTGAACCAACTGACCGGCAGGTGATTCTTGTCCTTTGCGCTACTTATGTGATTGATCACATTAATTGTCTTTCTGATGTTGAACCAGTCTTGCATCCCTGGTATGAATCTGACTTGGTCATGGTGTATTATTGCTATTATTATTTTGATGTGTTGTTGATTTCTGTTGGCTAGGATTTTGATGAAAATTTTTGCATCTAGGTTCATGAGTGATATTGGTCTGTAATTTTCTTTTTTGTGGGATTTTTCCCTGGCTTTTGTATCATGGTTATGCTGGCTTAAGAAATGAATGTGGGACTATTACATCCCTTTCTATGCTATGAAATAGCTGCAGTAGTGTTGGAATAAACTCCTCTCTAAAAGTTTGGTAGAATTCTCTGATGAAGCATCTGGGTCAGGACCTTATTTTGGCTGGTAGTTTTTTTTTATTACTTTTTCAGTCTCTTGCTTTGTGATGGGTTTATTAAGTTGTTCTACTACTTCTTGAGATGGTTTTGTTATGTGGCATAAATCTAGAAATTCGTCCATTTCCTCTAGGTTTTCAAATCTGTTAGAGTACAGTTTTTCGTGGTACTCTGTTATGATATTTTTGATTTCAGTCGGGTCTGTTGTGACATCTCTCATCTTATTTCTTATTCAGGTTATTTGTTTCCTCTCCTGTTTTTCTTTTGTAAGTTTAGCCAACAGTTTATCAGTTTTGTTGATCTTTTCAAATAATCAGCTTTTGGCTTTGTTATTTTTTCAATTATTCTTCCATTCTCTAATTCATTTAGTTCTGCTCTAATCTTCTTCTTTTTTTTTTCCTATTGCTTGAGGGGTTCCTCTGATGCTCTCTTTCTACTTGTTGAAGCTGTAGGTTCTTTGGTTTGGGCCCTTTCTTCACTCTGGATGTGTGCATTTACAGAGATAAATTGACCTCTGAGCACTGCTTTTTCTGTATACCCTATGTTCTGGTAAGATACGTTTTCATTCTCATTTCATTCCATGAATTTCTTTATTTTGTCCTTTATTTCTTCTATAACCCATGGCTTTTTGAATAAGGTGTTTTTCAGTTGCCATGAGTTGACATTTCTACCTATGTTTTTTCCGCTATTGATTTCAATTTTTATGGTCTTGTGGTCCAAGAAGATGCTTTGCAATAACAATTTAATGTTTTGGATTTTGTGGAGATTTGCTCTATGTCCCAAAACATGGTTTATTCTGGAAAATGTTCTGTGTGCACTGGAGAAGAAGGTGTACTTACCTGTTGATGAGTAAATGACAAAGTCTAGTTGGCTAATCATCACAATAAGATCTTCTGTATCTTTACTGTGCTTTTTTCTGAATGACCTGTCCTTCACTGAAAGTGGAGTGTTGATGTCTCCAGCTATTATTGTAGAATGATCTATCTAATTTTTCAAGGTTGTCAATGTTTGTTGATGTATTTAGGTGCTCCAATATTGGGTACATACATATTTAATGTTGTTATATCCTGTTTATGCATTGAACCTTTCACCAATAAACAGTGACCATCCTTGCCCGTGCTGGTGGATTTTGCACTAAAGTCTGAGATTAGTATTGCCACACCTGCTTTTCTTTGTATGTTAGTTTGGTATATATTTTTCTATCCTTTAATTTTCAGTTTGTTTCTATCTTTAAGTCTAAAGTGAGTTGCTTGTAAGCAACATATAGACAGATCCTGTCTTTTGATCCTGGATGTCACACTGTGTCTCTTTATTGGAGTAGTCAGTCCGTTTACATTCAGTCTAATTATTGATGCCAAAGCCAAGTGCCATTGAGTCGGATCCGAATTACTGATAGGTATACATTTAGTGCTGTCAGTTAGATCCCTTTATTTTTGTGTTGTTTGTGTATTCTACATTTTTCTTAATATTCTGTTCTGGGTCATTCTTCTTTATGGGTTGACTTCTCATCTTTGTCAGAGTTGGTTTTGTGTTTGCTGAAACTCCTGCGTCATGCTTCTTGTTTTGATATGTTGCATTGTGATTTTGCTTTGTGGCTACCCCTAGAATCCCCTTAGTATTCTAAGTTTAAAACAGACTTTAACTTCTGCATATCTTTTTAATTTCCTCTCCATATGAAAGGATTATAACTTCTCTAATATATCCCTCTTTTTAGTGTAATGATGTCATAGTTTTCATGTTAAGATCACTGATTCTCTTCTTTTAATATTGTAGCTTTGATTGAGCTTCGTGTGTACCCTGATTAGGATTTTGGATGCTGTGTTCTGCGTTGCCTCCTTAAGTATACACTTTCTGTTTTTTGTTTTTTTTTTTAACAAAGACCTTTTCTCAGTATCTCTTGTAGTTTTGGTTTGGTTTTTACAAAGTCTCTAAGCTTCTGTTTATCTGTGAATGTCTTAATTTCACCTTCATATTTGAACCATGTCATAGCTTCTGGAGATGATCTTTGAGGTGCTTTCACTGTCAGCCAGAATATATTATTCTTGGTTGGAAGTTTTTCTCCTTCAGGGCTTTGAATTTGTCATTCCTCTGCCTTCTTGCCAACATTGTTTCTGCAAGAAGTCAGATGACAGCCTGCAGGGTTTCCCTCTGAATGTTCACTTTGCTTTAAGCCTCACTGCCTCCACTTATGTTTCATTTTATTAAACTTGGTTATAACATGTCTTGGTGCCTTTCTTTGGGGGTCTAGTTTTTGTGGCATTCAATCAGCATCTTGGATATCTATATTGTCTTCTCTCATAATTTCATATTTTCAAGTTTTCCCTCAGTAAACCTCAACAATACTCTCTGTATTTTCAGCTATCCTTGTTCAGGAACTCCAGTTATTTGTAGATTATTATTCTTAATAAAGGTCCAGCCAAGCCAAGTGCTGACCACATGTTTCTTAATGCCTCTTCATTTTTCTCATTTCTTTTCTTTGATTTCTCCTCGTAAATGCTGGTGTCAGTTGCTCTCTCCTAAGACTCACTAACTGTGACTACCATCTCCTCAATCTGCTTATCTAGCCTTGGATTGAATTGTGTGATTCTGTATTTTATTATTCATCTGCTAGATTTCAGATTGTTGTTGTTCCATCAGTTCAAATAGCTTACTTAATTTTTCATTTTGTTCTGCTGCATTATGCTTAATCTCTAGGAGGGCTGTATACATAATTCTTTGTACTTGACTGCCAGTAATTTCAGAAAGACTTCTTCATCTGGGAAGTTTTTTGATTCTTTATTTTGGAAGGTTCCCAAAGCCATGGTAGTCTGCTTCTGTAAATAGTAGGTATTGATTGTTGTCTTCTCACTATCTAGAAGCTTTTTGGTTTCTCTGGTGTTACCTCAGCATGAGCTGAGGCATAACTATAAGAAGAGAGTTGGTCACCAGCTGCCTCTGTGTATTCTAGTGACTGGCCCTAAGTGGACTTTCTGGGGTGGCAGTCTCTGCCACCTGACTGGCAAAGATTGTGTCCTACTTATGGAGTCACTAGGGGGTCATCAGCTCATGCCATCATGTGGATCAGTAAAGGATGATGGAGATGCCGCTGCCCTGCTTAACAGTCAGTTCTCCAGGTGGTTTTATTTTTATAAAATGTTTTACTGCACAGAAAGGAGCTTTCCAACAGCTGCTGAAATCAGTCAGGCCATAGGGTGTTGCAGGTCCTGCCTTCTGGCTGACAGTGAAAGCACCTCAAAGATCATCTCCAGAAGCTATGATGTGGTTCAAAGAAGGAAGGGGTTAGAGCCTTGCTGGCATCCTCTGCCAGGCTCTACCTGTAAGTCTAGGCTCTACTGTCTCAGGAACAGCTTTTCTGCTGGAGGAGTACTATCCAGACAGGGACCATTGCTCAGCTTGAAAATTAGCCTCAGCTGAGACCTCTGGGTAGCTGATTTTGCCTCCCACTTGACAAAGATGGCATCCTACCTGAGCTGCACTTCTTGCTGTGAAACAGCAGAATCTGTAGTGTAGCTCAGAAAAGAGAGGGTGGAGGATCAGTGGTGCCCTCAGTTGGCAGCCAGACTCTCAATATGTGGCCATCCCAAGCACGGTGTCTCTGCTGTGCTTTATACTGTTTACTTAAGCACTACAGTTCAGCATCTCAACTGGCTCATCCCTAGTCCTCACCTCCTGGATAACAAAGAGGGCGTCAGTATCTGCAGTTCTCCCAAATGATGAGTCAATGGGAGCAGAACTCAGCCCATCACTGCCTCTTCTTTGAGAGGGGTAGTTTCCCCCTTACTGGTCCCTAGTCTAGTTAACAACCCTACACCGGATCCTAGGTCTCCCAGGATGTCCATACTGCACTGTTCAATTATCATTCCAAGCCTTTGTTCTCAGAAGGAACCAAGGAGACTCGTGTACTATCTGCCATCTTGGCCCCAGCCCCCAGTTTTTCTAACCAATTTGTTATCTAGTGACATGGTGACATAGGCTTAACTTTGGTTCAAGATTAGAATAATCACAGAGCAAAAATCTTGGAAAGTGCTCTAGTATCAATGAGTCTAGGAGGTCTGTCTTTTTTTTTCCAACAACTTGAGATTCTAGCCCACATTTTCCTCCTAGTTCTGTTTGAATCTACTGATTAGAAGGAGATCCTCAGACCTGATTAGAATTATTGGTAGTAGTAACCAGTTCTTCAGGTCTCAGGATGGATGGCACTTTGATTCACATAGACTATTTGTCTTGTGGTCTAGTTTCTTCTTTAACTCTTGGGGGCCCCCTTTTTTATTTTAACTCTAGATAAACAAACATAATATTGAGGGAAAGAAGCCAGACACAAAAAATATACACTGTATGATTCCACATATATAAAGTTAAAAAAAAAAAGACAAAATAATCCATGGTGGTTACCTTTGAGGAAGAGGCACAAAAAGGGCTTCTAGAATGCCACTAAATTCCATTTCTTAGACTAGGTGGATGATTGTTACACAGGTCAGTTCATTTTTTTGATAACTCATTGAGGTAAAAGCCTACAAATATTACACTCTTTTTTTTCAGTATATATACACACACATATATATACATATATATATGTAGGTATAAACCTTGGAAGACCAGTACAATGAACTTTAATATATACTAGTCATCCAGATGCAACATCAGGATTTGCTTCAGTCCTTGTCTTGCTTTCCTCTTCTTTAATTTTCTTGTGCTTTAGGTGAAAATTCACAGAGCAAGCTAGTTTTCCATTCAAAAATCCATGCACAAATTGTTTGTGATACTGATTGCAATCCCCGCCATATGTTCACATTCTCTTGCTTTCCTTTCTACTTTTATGTCTCTTCTTCAGTTTTTCTATCTCTTCCTGCCTTCTTATCTTTGCTTCTGGACACATTCTGCCCAGTTGGTCCTACAATTTATTGAATAAATTATGAATGTTCCTCACATACATAATTGTTGCTTTTATAGGACTGTCTGATTTTTGGCTAAAGTTGGGCTTTGGGAGTGGCTTTCAGTTCTGAGTCAGCACAGTATCCAGGGACCATAAGCTTGAGGTTCCTTCAGTCGCTGTAGGACTGGTAAGTCAGGACTTCCTTTGTAAATTTGAAGTTTGTTGCACATTTTTCACACTTCTATGTTTTGATACCTGTCAGATAGGTGGTTGGAACTATCTAGTTCTTCCTGTCTCTGACTGGTGAAGGCTATGGTTTCATGTTGTCCACTAGTCCTTTGGACTGATGATTTCCTTGTGTGTTTGGTTTCATTCATTATTTTTATTTCTGGAAGGGATGGGACCTGTAGATTTATTTTAGACGGCTGCTCTGAAGCGTTTAGGATCCTGGACACTACACACCAAAGTAGCATGTAGAATATTTTCTTTATGAATTTTCAGTTGACCTATATGTTCCCCAAGAGCATGGCCCCTAAACCTCAGCCCCAGTAACTCAGTCTCTCAAGGTATTTGGATTTGTTTAGGAAGTTTCTATGACTTTGGTTTGTCATGTTGTGCTGTTGTGTTTTTCTTTCTCTTCAATAAAGTTAAAACTTTCCTGCTATCTAGTGAGTGATGCCCATTCCTCATTACTCCTCTGTTGTAGCTAACAAAAGTTTTTGTTTTTTTCCATGTGCAAACACTTTCTGAGCTTTTGTGATAGGAGTTTCGCACATTATTTGTCCTTTTGTGATTGACTTATTTCACTCAGCATAATGCCTGTCAGTTTCATTCATATTGTAATATTTTTTTCCAGATTCAATATTATTCTTTATCGTTGCATAATATTCCATTATGTTTATGTACCAAAATTCATTCATTCATTCATCTACTGATGGACGCTTAGATTGTTTTCTTTTTTTGGTTATTGTGAATAATGCATCTATGAACATGAGGTAAATGTACATATAACTATTCTATTCATGTGACAGCTCTTGAATCCCTGGGATATATTCCTAAAAGTGAGATAACTGGATCATATGGTATTTCTAATTCTACCTTTTCAAGAAGGTGTCATTTCATTTTCCACAGTGGTTGCAACACTTTGCATCCACACCAGCAGTGCATAAGAGTTTCAATCTTCCTAAAACCTCTCCGTTATTTGTTACTTTCTGTTTGTTTTTATTGATTCAATTGTGTCAGCAGTTTTTCTGGGTGTGTTTCTCTGATGGCTATGATCACAAGCATTTCTTGATGTGTCTGTTAGCTGCTTGAATATTGTCTTTGGTTTAAGTATCTGTTCATATGCATTGCCAGTTTTTTAATTGGATTATATTTTTTTTGTTGTTGAAGTATTCTTTAGATTTTACAGATTAGATTGTTGTTGCGTGTGCCTTAGCCAGAAATCACATTCCCGGTCTGTAGATTCTAATTTTGCTCTTTGGATGAAGACTTCTGTTTAATTATCACAGTAATTAATTTTTGGAGTTCCTATTTGTCTGTCTTATCTTCTGTTGTTTGTGTAGTGTTAGTCACGGTGTACACCTTATTTGTGTCATATATTAGGATTTTTAGTGCTGTCCCTATTTTTTTCTCCTGTAACTTTTATCATTTCAGGTTGTATACAAGGTATGAAAATTAAGTCTGCAACAATTGTTCTTAGTACTACATGCCTCATTGCTGAATATCACTACAGTCATCTTTGAAGCACTTCCCTTGGGAAGCTATGTACTGAAGCCAGTGCCTTGTCGACCCTTCAAAGTAATTTTGGAACTCTTTTTGGAATGGCCATTGTGCATGGAGACAAGGTGGCAAGTTGTCAAACTTATTGTATAGCTGCCTGTGAGGGCATTTTTAGCCAGTAGACAAAGAACTGTATCAGAATATCCTCACTATTCACCTGATCTGGCCCCCGATGACTTTTTTCCTAACCCAAAGATAAAGGAAATATTGAATGAAAGGTATTTGGATGACATTCAGTACATCAAGAGTAATATGACAACAGCTCTGATGGCCATTCCTGGACGAGCTCCAAAATCGCTTTGAAGGGTGAGTTAAGGTGCTGGCATTGGTGCATAGCTTCCCAAGGGGAGTACTTTGAAGATGACCATAGTGATATTCAGCAATAAGGTATGTAGCACTTTTTCTAGGATGAGTTCGTGAACTTAATCGGCAGCCCTTGTTTTTATGTCAATGTTCCATTTTGAGTTAGTTTTTGTGTAGAGCATGAAGTATGAGTTCTATTTCATTTATTTACAGATGGACATCTATTTTTGCCAACACAATTTGTTTAAAAGAATGTTTCTTATTTAAGGGACTTTGATCCTTTGTCAAAATTCAGTTGACCATACTTTGATGACTCTGCGCCTGGTTTCTCAACTCTGTTCTGTCAGTCTATGTGTCTGGTATTTTCCCGATAACAAGTTTTTTTTGACTACCCTAGCTATATAGTAGATTGTGTGATCAGGTGGTGTGAAGCCTCCTATTTTGTTCTTTCTCTTCAGTAAGGCATTGCTTATCTGGAACTTCTTTCCTTTCCATATAAAGCCGGCAAATAATTTTGCCATTGATATTTTCACAGTGTTAGATCTTCAGGAAAATCTTACTTGTGTGTGATATTAATGATATTGTTTCCTAATCTCCACATTCTGTTGGATCATCTTTCATTGGAAGGGGCACAAATATGAGTCTCATTCAGTCAGTTGGCCAGGTAGTTGACTTCCAAATTTCTTGGCATGGATGAGTGTGTGCTTCCAGTGTAACATGCATTTGTTGAAATATCTCATTGGTATTCAATCAGTTCTAGGAAGCTTGTTTTTCAACGGTGCTTTCAGTGCTATTTGGACCTCTTCCTTCACTACCATTAGTTCTTGATCATATGCTACTTCCAGAAATGGTTGAATGTCAACCAATTCTTTTAGGTACAGTGATTCTGTATCTACTTCCCATCTCTTTTTGATGCTTCCTGTGTCATTTAATATTTTCTCCACTGTCGTTGTAGTTGTTAGCTGCCATTGAGTCATTTGCAACTCATAGTGACCCTAGGTACCACCGAAGAAAACATTACCCAGTCCAGCACCATACTTACAATCTTTGTTACTCTTGAGACCATTGTAGCCATTGTGTCAATCCATATCATTTAGGGTCTTCCTTTGTTCTGCTGGCCCTCTACTTTACCAATCCTGATGTCATTCTCCAGGAACTAATCCCTCCTGACATGTCCAAAGTATGTAAGATGTAGTCTCACCATCCTTGCTTTTAAGGAGGACTCTGGTTGTACTTCTTCCAAGACATATTTCTTCATTCTTTGGATGTCCGTGGAATGTTCCATGTTCTTTGCTGGCACCACAATTCAAAGGCATCAATTCTTATTCCATGTTAGTTACTGATTGTCCAGTTTACACATGCATATGAGGTGATTGAAAATAAAATGGCTTGGGTCATGTGCGCCTTAATCTTCAAGATGATATCTCTGCTTTTCAACCCTTTGAAGAGGCTTTTGCATCAAATTTGCCCAAGGAAATGTGACTTGTGCTTTACTGACTGTTGCTTCCATGGGTACTGACTGTAGATTCACGTGAAATTAAATCCTTGACAATCTCAGTCTTTTCTCTACTAATCATGGTTTTGTTTATTGGTCCAGTTGTAAGGATGCATGTTTTCTTTGTGCTGAGGTGTAGTCTATACTGAAGGTTATGGTCTTTGGTCTTCAGCAGTGCTTCAAGTAATCTTTACTTTCAGCAAACCAGGTTGTGTCTGTAATCTGCATGATGCAGCTTGTTCATGAGTCTTCCTCTAATCTGCATGTCCAGTTCTTCTTCACAGAGTCCAGTATCTGAGATTATTTGCTCAGCATTCAGATTATATAGGTATGGCACAAAGTTATGATCCTGATGTGCACCTTTTCTGACTGAACTATTACCTCTTGATCTTACTTTCTCTATATATATTCCTCATGAGTACAATTAAGTGTCCTGAATTCCAATTCTCTGCAATTTTATCCATTATTTGTTATGATCCACACAGTCGAATGTGTTTGCATAGTCAATAAAACACAGGTAAGCATCTTTCTGGTATTCTATGCTTTCAGCCAAGATCCATGTGATATCAGCAATGATGTCTCTGGTTCCACCTCCTCTTCTGAATCTGGCTTGAATTTCTGGCAGTTCCCTATGAGTATACTTCTGCAGACAGTTTTGAATGATCTTCAGCAAAATTTTACTTGTTGTGATATGAATGATATTGGCAGATAATTTCTGGATTTTGTTACTTTTCACAAGAATAGGCATCAATATGAGTCTCTTCTAGCTGGCCAGGTAGCTGTCTTCTAAATTTCTTGGCATAGAGGCTGCATACATTTTTTGAAACATTCTATCATGGATTGAACTGTGTCTCCCCCAAAAATGTATGTAGCCATTTGTCTAGGTCATCATTTCCAATATTTTGTGATTTTTGTGTGCTATACATCCTAATCTCTAGCTGTGGTTAATATATATGATGATTGTGTCGAAAGAAGATTAGGGTGGGACTGCAACACTCTTGCTAAAAGAGTTTCCCTGGAATGTTTGCCTTATACCATCCTATGGGAGACAAAGAGAGAGGAAGGAAACAGAGAACTTGAAAACTCATATCATCCAAAAGGCATCACCGGGAGCAGAGTACATCCTTCAGACCTGAGGTTTCTGTGCCAAGATGCTCCCTGATCAAAGACTGATGATTTCAAGGACTTTCCTCCAGAGCCAACAGACAGAAAGCCTTTTGGACTGTGTAAGAATAAACTTTGTTAAAGCCATCTACGTTATGGTACTTTTGTTCAAGCCGTAGCAGATGACTAAAACATTCCAATTGATATTCTGTCAATTCCTGTAACCTTCTTTTTCACCAATGCCTCCAGTGCAACTTGGACTTCTTTCTATGCTATAGGTTCCTGATCATATGCTACCTCCTGAAATGGTTGAAGATTGACCAATACTTTTTGGTATAATCTATGTATTCTTTTGATGGTTCCTGCATAATTTAGTATGTTTTCTGAGAAGAAAGGCCTAGTCATTTACTTTTGAAAAGAATCAGGCGGCTAAAACCTTATGAATAGCAGGAAATGTTTTCACTGTAGAATCTTTCAATATTGAAACTTGGAACTTTAGTTGTTTTTTTTTTTGTTTGTTTGTTTTTTCTTCAGTTCTTTCCATTTGAAAATCTCAGACATGTTCTTTTCATTTGTTTTTCTAACTCTAGGTCTTTGCACATTGTTTTAGTCAGCTAGGCTGCTCTAACAGAAATACCACAGAGTGGATGGCTTTAACAAAGAAAGATTTATTCTTACACAGTCCGGTAGGTTGCAAGTCCATATTCAGGGTGTCCGCTCCAGGGAAAGACTTTCCCCTTGACGGCTCTGGAGGAAAGTCTGGTATTGCATCAGTCTTTGTCCAGGGAGCGTCCTCACGCAAGAACCTCTGGTCTGAAGGACGTGCTCTGCTCCCGGTGCTGCTTGCTTGATGGTAGGAAGGTTCTCAAATTGTCCTTTGTTTCTTTTTCCTTTTATTCCTTGCAAGATAAAGGCATTAAGGCTGGGGCAAGCCGTACTCCAGGGAAACTCCTCCTACAGCAGGACAGGGAAGTAATCCTATGCAGAATTCCTAGCCCCACCCTAATCTTTTAACACATAGTTAGCAAAGCCACACAATGGAGGACATTTCCAAGATACTGGGAACCATATCCCAGCCACGTGGCTGCACACATTTTTGGGGGGACACAATTCCAACCATGACACACATTTAATTATAATATTTTACTTTATCTTCTATTACCTCCCTTTGAAGCATCCTGTTCAGTACTTTGACTTAATTATTTCTTCCTTTAGCTTTGGCTACTCTGCATTCACCAGCAGTTTCAGGATATTTTCTGACAGTTATTTTGTTTTTTTCTTTTTTTTTAATGACCTCTTGCCTAGGGTTGCCTTGATTCGGATCTGACTCGACAGCACTTGCCTTTGGCTGCTTTCTACATGTATGATGTCCTTGATGTCATGCCACAACTTAGTCTTCGGTTATCAGCATCCAACACGTCAAATTCATTTTTGCGATGATTTCTGAATTCGGGAAGAATATACTCAAGGTAGTACTTTGGCTCTCATGGGCCTTTTCTAATTTTCTTCAACTTAAGCTTGAACTTGCATATCAGCAATTGATGGTCTGTCCACAGTCAGCCCCTGGCTTTATTCTAACTGATGTTACAGACCTTTCCATCATCTCTTTCCACAGATGTAGTTGATTTGATTCCTATGTATTCTACATAACGTCTATGTATAGTCATCATTTGTGTTGTTGGATAAACAGGATTTTCAGTGAAGAAATCACTGGTCTTGCGAAGTTCTATCATATGATCTCCAGTGCCATTTGAGTCACCAAGGTCATATTTTCCAACTGCTATTCCTTCTTCTTTGTCTCCAGCTTTTGTGTTCAAATCAATCAATGCATCTTGATTGAATCTTTCATCAACTTCAGACAGCAAGCATGGGTGAAAATCTTCAATTTCTTCATCGCTGGCCTTAGCGGTTGGTGTGTAAATTTGATTAGTAACCTTTGCTAGCTGGTCTTCCTTGTACAAATGTGGATATTATCCTATTGTTGCTAGCATTGTGCTTCAGGATAATTTTGAAATCTTCTGTTTAATGATGAACACAACACCATTCCTTCATTCATAATTTGTCATTACGAACATAGTAGACCGATTATCTTATTCAAAATGGCCCATACCAGTTCATTTCAGCTCCCTCATGCCTGAGATGTTGATGTATACATGTTTCATTTCAATTTTTGATAACTTCCAGTTTTTCTAGATTCATACTTTGTATATTTCATATTCTGATTATTATTGGATGTTTGTAGCTGTTTCTTCTCATTTTGAGTCATGTCCCCTCATCAAATAAAGATCTCAAAAGCTTGAATCTACCCAGGTCATTAAGTTTGCCTCTACTTTGAGGAGGCAACTGTTCCCTAGTCACAGTTTGAGTCCCTTCCACCTGAGATCTCATCTTCAGTGCTAATCAGACAGCATTCCACTGCTATTCACAAGGTTTCTCCTGGCCAATTTTATTCAGAAGTAGACTGCCAGTTCCTTCTTCCCAGTTTGTCTTAGCATGGAAGTTCTGAAACCTGTCCACCAAGAGGAACACTGTTAGTATTTTAAATATTACTGACAAAGTTTCTAGTATCAGTGTAACACACAAGCTACCACAGCACAACAAACTGACAGATATGTGGTGTTTATATTATTTTATGCATCAGCTCACTAGTTGAGAACATTGGATCTAATTATGCCAATGAATTAATGCTGTATATCATTAAATTCTTTATCAAGCATCTGTGAACTGTACATTGTAAATCATCAAAAGCACTCTTAATTATGGTTTAGGGCACAGCATTCTACAAAACTTTTGACATGTTTTTGTTGATTATTTTTTCTTCTCATGTAGATGATATCCTTTCTCATCTCTCTAATCAGGTTTCATATGGTTGTTACTGAGGAATTTCAGAGGATGATCTCCCTCATAAGAATTTTATTTGACCCTGAGAACCTAAACCAAACAACTTGCTGCTGCTGAGTCTAATTTGACTCAGAGTGACCAAATTGGACAGAGTAGACCTGCCCCACAGGGTTTGCAAGGAGCAATTGGTGAATTCAAAAGGTTAATCATGTGGTTAGCAGCTGAACTCTTCTTTTTTCTCCTTTCTGTTTGTGATTGAGTGAAAGTGTACAATCCAATTTAAATTGGCATGCCTACCTATTTGCAGCTCCTTCTTGCTCTCCTTGCCAGTTGACAGCACACACCTCCTTTCTGTTCTATACATGTCATATCCTCTTAAAAATCTTCTGTCCCCTCCTCTCTACCCTCTCCACTCCCCTCTAATGTGATGCCAGTAGGACGACATCACATAGATACATAGAACGATAAAGTGCACATACTATAAGGTTACTTTGTGTCCCCAACTCTCACCTCAGTAATGATTTATGATCAGGGGCAGCACTGGTCCAGGGGTCATGCTGCCAGGGAAACCCCCAGGCCTTCAGACCACCAGTTTTGGTCTTTTAGTGGAGTTCTCATAGTGCACCCCTCTTTTTCTCATGTTGCCACGGGGACTCAACATTGTAAGCCCCATCATGGCAGTCCTTGGTGGTGGCTGGGCACCACGTGATTCTTCTGGTCACATGTTGCTGTAGTTACCAACTGATATGGGTCTTTCTGTCTTCTGCGTTCTCTTACTCCTATATCACTGTTGTCCTTGGTGATCATCTGTTCCAGCTGAGTTGGCACTACTTGGTGTATCTCAGATGGCAGCTTGCTAGCTTTTAAGAATCCAGATGCCACTCACCAATATGCGGCGGAGAAGACTCTCTTAGCAATAGGCTAGTTATGCCAACTGGCCTCGATGTCCCCTGACAGCTACTCTGTCCCTGCAATATTGGGTTAAGATTGGAAGAGTTTTCAAGTTATGTTGAAGTCCAGTTAAATTGATCTTCTTTCTAATGTGTGCTGTCACTGATTTTACCCAACCAACTTTCTATCAACTGTCTAATCTGTAAACAGCCATCTCCCTCCCTCCTTTCCTTCCCTTGTGGCCGTCAAAGAGTCTTTGCCTCTGTACATGAGTCTGTTTTTAAGTCCTTATAGTAGGGGTCTCATACAGTATTTGTCCTTGTGCTGCTGACTAATTTCACTCACCATAATGTCTTCCAGTTGAAACCAGGTTATGAGATACGTCCTAAAATCATTATTGTTCTTTATCATTGTATAATGTTCCACTGAGTATATATACCATAGTTTGTTTATCCATTCATCTGTTGTTGGGCTTTTGAGTGGATTCCGTCTTTTTGCTGTTGTGGACTGTGCTGCAACAAATATTCATGTGCATGTATCTGTTTGTGTGACTGCCCTTGCTTCTGTAGGATATATTCCAAGTGGTGGGGTTACTGTGTCAAATGATATGTCTATTTCCAGCTTTTTAAGATAGCACCAGATTGCTTTCCAAAGTGGTAGTACCATTTTGCAATCCAACTAGCAGTGTAGGAGAATTCCAGTTTCTCCACAGCCTCTCCAGCATTTGTTGTTTTGTAATTTTTGGATCATGGCTACCCTTTTAGGGGTGAGATGGTATCTCATTGTCATTTAGATCTGGATTTCTGTGATAGCTAATGATCATGAGCATTTCCACGTGCATATTTTGGCTGCCTGGATCTCCTCTTTAGAGAAGTGTCTGTCCGTCTCCTTTGTCCAATGCTTAATTGGATTATTTTCCCTTTTCTTCTTAATATTTTGTAGTATCTCATAGATTATGGGGATCGGATGTTGGTTTCACATATAGTTGTCAGATATTTTTTCCCATTCTATAGATGGCCTTTTAGTTATTTTGATCAAGTCTTTGGATGACCAAAAGTGTTTGATTCTTAGTAGTTTCCATTTATCTATTTTTTCTTCTGTTGGTCACACTTTGTCAGATTTTGAAGTCTGTCTGCATTATGTATTAAAACTTCCATTGTTGATCCTATTTTTTCTAGGATGATCTTCATCATTTTAGCCTTGATAGTTAGGTCTTTTATCCAGCTTGAGTTAGTTTTTGTGTAAGATGTGAGATACGGGTCTTGTTTCAATTTTTTGCAGATGGATATCTAATTTTGCCAGCACCATTTGACAAAAAGACTGTTTTTATCACAGTTTACAATCTTAGGGCCTTTGTTGAATATCAACTGCTAATAAGAGGATGGTGGCATCTCTGGGGTCTCAACTCTGTTCCATTGGTCTGTGTGTCTCTTTTTGCACTAGTACCAGGCTGTTTTGACTATGGTGGCAGTGTAATAGGTTCTAAAGTTGGGTAGTGAGAGGCCGCCGAGGGTGTTCTTCTTCAGTAGTGCACTGCTTATCCGGGGTAACACCCCCTTCCAAACAAAGTTGGTGATTTGCTTCTCCTTCTCATTGAAAAATGTCACTGGAATTTGCATAGGGATTGCACTGTACATGTAGGTGGCTTGGGTGAAATAGGCATTTTCACAATGTTAAGTCTTCCTATCCATGAGCAGGATAGGTTTCTCCATTTATATAAGCCTCTCTTAGTTTCTTGCAGTAGGGTCTTGTAGTTCTCTTTGTATAGGTCTTTTTTTTTCTCTAGTTAGATTTATTCCTAGGTATTTTATTTTCATGGAGGCTAGAGTAAATGGTATTGATTTGATGATTTATAATGATCTCCTTGTTGGTATAAGGGAATCCTACTGATTTAATTATGTTTATCTTATATCCTGATACTTTTTTGAACTCTTCTACTTGAGAATTTATGGATTCTTTAGGATTCTCTGCATATACAGTCATATCATCTGCAATTAGGAAGATTTTTAATTCTTCTTTGTTGATTTGGATGTCCTTTATTTCCTTATCTTGTCTAATTGCTCTGGCCAGAATTTCTAGTACAATATTGAATAAGAGGAGTGAGAGTGGGCATCCTTGTCTAGTTCCTGTTCTCATGGGAATTCTTTCAGTCTCTCTCCACTCAGGATGATGTAGGCAGCTGGCTTTACATAGACGGCCCTTATTGCATTGAGGAATTTGCCTTCTATTCCTATTTTGCTGAGAGTTTTTAGCACAAATGGGTATAGGACTTTATCAAATGCCTCTTCTGCATCAATTGACAAAATCAGGTGATTTTGTGTGTTATTTATGTGGTTGATCACATTAATTATTTTGCTGATTCTGAACCAGCCTTGCATCCCTGGTATGAATCCAACTTGGTTATGATGAATTGCTTTGTGATATCTTGTTGAATTCTATTCGCAAGGATTTTGTTGAAGATTTTTGCATCTATGTTCATGAGAGATATTGGTCTGTTGTTCTACTTTTTTGTTGGATCTTTCTCTGGCTTTGGTATCAACATTATACTGGCTTCATACTATGAATCTGGGAGTATTCCATCCCTTTCTATGCTGTGAAATAGGCTCAGTAGTATTAGACATAACTCTTCTCTAACAGCTTAGTAGAATTCTGCAGTGAAACCATCTGGGCCAGGGTTTTCGGGGGTTGGTATTTTTTACGAGTTTTTCAATCTCTTTCTTTGTGATGTGTTTATTAAGTTGTTCTACTTTTCCTTATGATAATTTTGGTAGGTGATCTGAATCTAGGATTTTGTCCATGTCCTGTAGGTTTTCAAATCTGTTAGTCTTTCATAGTATTCTGTTATGCTACTTTTGATTTCTGTTGGATATGTTGTGACATCTCCCATCTCATTCCTTTTTGGGGTTTTTGGTTACTCTCCTGTTTTTCTTTAGTGAGTTTAGTCAATGGTTTTCCAAGCTTGGTGATACTTTCAAAAAGCCAGCTGTTGTTTTGTCAGCTTTTTCAATTATTCTTCTGTTCTCTAATTCATTTAGTTCTGCTCTAATCTTTATTATCTCTTTTCTTCCAGTGCCTGAGGGGTTCCCCTGTTGCTCTCTTTCTACTTGTTTAAGCTGTAGGCTTAGTTCTTTGGTTTTGGTGTTTTCTTCCTTCTGGATATGTGCATCTATAGAGATAAGTTGACCTCTGACCACAGTGTTGGCTGTATCCCATAGGTTCTGGTAGATGTGTTTTCATTCTCACTCATTCCATAAATTTATTTAATTCATTCTTGATTTCTTGTATAATCCATGGCTTTTCGAGCAAGACATTGTTCAGTTTCCATGAGTTACTGTTTCTATCTGTGTTTTTTTCTGCAATTGATTTGACTTTTATGGTTTTTTGGTCCGAGAAGATGCTTTGCAATAATTCAATGGTTTGGATTTGGTGGAGATTTGCTTTGTGTCATAACACATTATCTATTCTGGAAGATGTTCCATGTGCACTAGAGAAGAGAGTGTAGTTACCTCTTGATGAATAACGAAGTTCTGTATCTCTCAATGAGATCTCTTTGGTTAATTGTGGCAATAAGGTCTCTGTGTCTCTCCTGAGCTTTTTTTCTGGAGGCGCAGTCCAATACTGGAAGTGGGGTGTTGAAGTCTCCCACTATTAGTGTGGAGTGATCTGTCTCACTGTTCAGTGTAGTCAGTGTTCCTTTGATGTGTTTAGATGCTCCAGTATTGGGTGTATAAATATATTTAATGTTGTTAATCACTGCTTGTGTATCAAACCTTTCAGCAGTAAAAAGTGAACATCCTTGTCCACATTGTTGGATTTTGCATTGAAATCTATTTTCTCTGAATTAGTATTGCCACAGCTGCTCTTCTTTGTATATTGTTGGTTTGGTATATATTATTCTGTCCTTTAATTTTCAGTTTGTTCCTATCTTTAAGTCTAAGGTGAGTTGCTTGCAAGCAACACATAGACGGGACGTGTCTTTTGATCCAAGATGTCACTTGTTGTCCCTTTACTGAAGTGTTCAGTCCATTTGCATTCAGTGTAACTATTGATAGGTAAGTGCTTAGTGCCATCATTTTGATGTATTTATTTTGGTGTCGGTGTACTCTTTGTTGTTCTTAATCTTCTGTTCTGGGTCATTCTTTATGGGTTGATTTCTCCATCCTTTTCAGTGCTGGTTTTGTGCTTGTTGAGAGGCCTGTGTTACATTTCTTGTTTTGATATACTACATCTTGATTGTCCTTTGCAGCTACCCAATGGTCACCCTTAATAATCTAAGTTTAAACTCAATTTCAACATCTACATATCTTATTAACTTCCTCTCCATCTGAAAGGACTATTACTACTGTAGTATATCTCTCTTTTTAATGTGATGGTATCTTAGTTTTTGTAATATGATAGCTGGATCCCTTCTTTAATATTATGTCTTTGACTGAGTTTTGTGCCTTCTCCAACCAAGTAGTTTTCTGGATGTTGCATCCTACATTGCTTCCTTAAATATAGACTTAATGGCTTTGCTTATCTAAGCCAAGAGCTTCTTTCAAAATTTCTTGTAGCTTTGGTTTGCTTTTTACAAAGTTTCTAAGTTACTGTTTATCTGAAAATGTGTTAATTTCATCTTCATATTTGAAAGACAGTTTTTCAGGATATATAATTATTGGTTGGAAGTTTTTCTCCTTCAAGGCTTTAAGTGTGTCATTGCACTGCCTCCATGCCAGCATCATTTCTGCTGAAAAGTCAGATGAAACCCCACAGGGCTTTCCTGTGAGTGTTAGCTTTGCTTTGTGTCTGGTTGCCTTTAAGAGTTTCTGCTTATGTTTCGTTTTGTTAAGCTTGATTATAATATATCTTGGTGTCTTTCTTTTGGAGTTCAATTTTATGTTGCATTTGATACACATCTTGGGTATCTATTTTCTCTTCTTTCATAATTTCAAGGAAGTTTTCTGTCAGCAACTCAACACCTATACTCTCTGTGTTTTCAGGTATCCTTCCCAGTTCAGGAGCTCAAATTAATCATAGATTGTTCCTCCTGATAGATTTCCACATATTTCTTAATGCTTTTTCATTGTTCTGATTTCTCCTCATATATGCTGGTGTCAGTAGTTCTGTCTTCAAAGTCAGAAAGTCTACTTCTAGTTGTTCAATTCTGCTTGTTTGGCTGTGAGTTAAATTGTCTAATTCTGTAATTTTGTTATTGTTCTGTCAGATTTCAGAATGCTGATGTCCCATCAGATCAAATAGCTTGCTTTATTTTTTGTTTCATTCTGCTGCATTTTGTATAATGTCTAGGAGGACTCTAGATATAGTTCAATAGGTACTTGACCTCTAATAGTTTCAGAAAGGCTTCTTCATCTGGGAAGTTCTTTGAGTCTTTATTTTGAGAGTTTTCTTGAGCCATGGATGATTTTTTAAAAAATGTTTAATTGTGGTCTGTTGCTTTCTGAACATCTAGAAGCTGTTTATTTTCTCTGGAGTTGTCTTATCAGGAACTGTGGTGTTGTTCTGAGAAGGAAGTTAATCACCAGCCACCTCTCTGTACTCCAGTGAGTGAGCCCAGTGGAATCTCTGGGGTAGCAGGCTCCACCTCCTAGCTGCCAATGACACAGCCCTACTTAACAGAGTCACTGGGGGACCATCAGCTGACCCTATAATATGGGTCAGTAAAGGCTGAAAGAGATGTTTACAGGCTCTACCACGATTATTTTTCTAGGCAGTCTTATTTTAAAAAGGTAAAAGCTATCTGACCACTTCTATTGTTAGTCAGGTTGTCAGGTGTGGTAAGCCCCTCCTTCCAACTGACAACAGAGGAGCCTCATCAGCTGTTCCCAGATGTTGTGATATAGTTCAAAATAGGACAGGCTACTCATCTGCTGTGATCCCCTTCCAGGCCCCTCCTGCAAGGCTACACTGTGGTAAACACAGCTTTTCTGCTAGCAAGATACTTCCTGGACTGGGACTGCCTCCCATCGTGGGAATTAGCCCCTGCTGAGGTCTCTGGATGGGTATTTCTGCCTCCCAGTCAAACAAGATGGCATCCCGGTCAATCTGTCTTGCCCCCACAAAATAGCAGAATCTATGGTGGAGGTCCGAAAGGAGAGGGTGGAGGGGCTGTGGTGCTCTGAGTCTGGAGCCAGGCTCTCAGAATGTGGCTATTCAACCCACTGATCACTTTAGTGCTGTGGGTCTGCATAGCTTCTCTTTGAGCCACTACCTCACCTGTTGGCCAACAAAAAGAAAAAAAAGTTAAAAACACCAGTTACCCCAGTCTGCAGTAGCCAGATGATTCAACCAGAGTGGGGCTCAGCCAAAGGCAAGCAGTTTCCTGTTCAGTGGCGTACAGTCCAAATTGACAGCCCTATGCCATGTTCTAGAGCTTACTGGGTGTCCAGAAAGCTCTGTTCAATTATCAATTCAGGCCTTAGTTTTCAGAGGGAATTAAGGAGATGTGTGTCTAGTCTACCATCTTGACTCCTCCTCCCAGCTGAAGTCTTAACCACTTTGTAACATCCTTGATAAATGATGTTGGATTTCCCCATACTGGAAGCTGGTTTGGAATTCATATTCTAAAAGTATTTTAAACTGAGCTTACCTGAAGTCTCATGGCGACTCATGGCTACCTGAAGTAATTTTTAAAATCTCAGTGATTATTTTGGGAAAATATAGCCTTTGTATTTTGATTGTTTTGAGAGGTTTGCATCTAATCTGGAATTCTACTGTGCCTGAGTTTCTGTATCGAGTTGAAGGCCATGAATAAGGCCATGAAATTCATTTATTTCCTCTTTCAAAAAGAAAATTGCTTTCCTCTGAGAAGTTTTGATACAAATCAGTCTATTTGAAAAGTGAATTGAAAGGCAATTGTTTATTTTGACTGGTATAGCAAGGCCTTAGAAAAAGAGACAACTTATTTGAAATTTATTCTCTAAGGAGTCCTATGAAGCACACAAAAAGTTTATGAAAATATAATAATTCTTTAACCTCATATAATATTATAGAAACCTTGGTGGTGTCATGGTCAAATGCTACAGCTGCTAACCAGAAGGTCTGCGGTTCAAATCCACCAGGCACTGCATGAAAACTCTATCAGGCAGTTCTATTCTTTCTATATATTTTCTGTGAGTCAAAACTGACTCAGTGGCACTGGGTTTGGTTTGAGTTTATACAGTATTCCTCGGAACACTGGTGGCATAGTGGTTAGGAGATATAGTTGCTAAGCAAGTAGTGTTGGCTGTTCAAATCCACCAGGAGCTCCTTGGAAACCCTGTTGGGCACTTCTACTCTGTCTATGGGGTCACTGTGAGTGACCATATGTCTTCAAAGAACTCTACTGTAGTCACAAATAAGAACTTACATAAATGAAATAGTCTTAATATTTCTAGCAATTAATGAAAACAAATTTGTTCTAGGGAAGATTTTACATTTATCTTAACTTTGAAAGCAAAATCTTTCTAAGTAAATTAAGCTAGACAGCATATAATTTTTATTAATATTATTATTTAAGGAAAACAACCAATAAATCTAGAATAACAAGAAAGACACACTGAACTGACAAAATTTAGATCCCTATTTCACAGATTTCTGAGTCTCTATACATGAAAACACCTAGTTCAAAGCGAGACAAACAAAGTAAATGGCCCGTCAAGGTAGCCCATGCTAAAATGACTTGGAGAGACATTAGAAAGCCCTCTCTGTAACCTTCTAGAACTGCCTCTGCCCAAATAATCAAGGTGACGCAGTAGTAAGGGGAAAAGGGAACTAGCAGGGGCCAACTTTGTGTTACTAGGCAACCAGACAGGAACCATCCTGCTAGCATTTGAAATAACAGAGGGCTATTTCTACAAAAGATTGAGGGTTCTGCCAACTCTGTGGGTATAATGAGTAAGGAAGAGAAAATCCCCAAATCTGTTTAATTTATGACTCTAATTTTCATAAACTAAGTTTAGAATAACTTTTAAAACATTAACAGTTAGCTGGGACAGAAGAAGTTGTAACAGAAGAAGAAGCTAGACTGCTTTTACCACAAAAGTAATTATGTTTTATAATACATTGGCGTAAGTAAATTTCCAACATTTTTAAGTAACTTAGAATTATCAAATTAATTATACTTTATAATTACAGTTTACAGTCTTTTATGCTTTAATGCTACAAAAAAAATATAGTTTGATATTTCAGGCTAGCAGTGAATGTGTTCATTTTTGCCAACTAGACGGTTGTACTATAATAAGTTTATAATGAAACCAAATTTCAAAAAGTTTGTCAAAATGAAATATTTAGTATAGTCAAGTATATTTATTGCAGGTAAAATTTTAATAAATTAACTTATGAAAATTCTTATGAACTTTAATGTCAAATGAAAAATTAAATTTGTCACTGTTAAAAGATAATTTAAAAAATAGAACGAATGAATAAAACCAAAGGTTGGTTCTTTGAAAAGATGAACAAACCAGTGGTCAAACTGACAAATGAAAAAATAGGAGAGGATGTAAATAAACCAAACAAGAAATGAAATGCAAAACATTACAACACGTCCAACTGAAATAAAAAGGATGACCAAAAGTATTATGAAAACATATACTCCAACAAATTTGAAAACTTAGAGGAAATTAACAAATTTCTAGAAACACAATAACTGCTTAAACTAGCACAAAATGATGTTGAGAATCTGAACAGACTTACAACAAGAGAAGGAATGGAAAAGATTTTTTTTTTTTAATCCCAACAAAAAAGACTGTGGACCAGAAGATATCACTGGAGAATTCTGCCAAACATCCAGAGAAGAGCTTATACTAGTATTACTTAAATTAGATTAGTACATAGAAAAGGAATCAATATTTCCAAATAGTCATTCTATGAAGCCAGTATATCCCTGATGCCCAAACCAGGCAAAGATGACACCAAAAAAACAAAATTACAGGTCAATAATTCTCATGAGCATAGATGCAAAAATTCTAGCCAATGGAATTCAACAACATATTCAAAAAAATACACTTAACTAAATAAGATTTATACCAGATGTGCAAGGATGGCTTAAAGTTAGAAAATCAATCAGTGTAATCTACCACTTAAATAAAAGGAAATAAAAGAGTCACATGATCATCTCAATCAATGCAGAAAGGCTTTTGACAAAGTGCAACATTTATTCCTGATAAAACCTCTCAATAAAATAGGTGTGGAAGGGAAATTCTTCAACATCATCAAGTGCATCTATGCAAAACCAATGGCCAACATCTTTTTGATGGATAGAGACTAAAAATATTCCCCTTGAGAACAGGAACAAGATTAAGGATGCTGTTTATCATCACTGTTTAACATTGTGCTGGAAGTCTTAACTAGAGGAATATGGCAAGAAAAAGAAAGAAAGGTATACAAAGTGCTGATAAAGAAGTTAAACTGTTCCTATTGGTGGATGATATAATACTAACATAGAAAATGCAAAAGTCTCCATGAGACAATTACTGGAAGTAGTAGAAAGGTTCAGCAGGATAGCAGGATACAAGAGAAACACAAAAATCAGTTGGATTCCTACACACCAGTAAGGAAAATGATGACAAGGAAATCAAGAAAACAATACCATTTACAATAGGCCCTGGCATAGACCTGGAAACTCTGGCAGCATAGTGGTTAAGTGCTATGGCTGATAACCAGAAAGTTGGCAGTTTGAATCCACCAGGTGCTGCTTGGAAGCTCTACGGGACAGTCCTACTCTGTCCTGTAGGTTTGCTGTCAGCAGAAATTAACTAGACAGCAATGAGTTTGGTTTTTGTTTCTCTGAGATGGGCTGAATTGAGTCCCCCTACCCCACACCAAATGTGAATCAGTTTGGCTGGGCAATGATTTCTGGCGTTATGTGATTTTTCCCATACATTTTAAATCCTGCCTCTATGATGTCAATGAGGAAGAATGTATGACGGTTTTGTAAGTGAAGTAGGACTCAATCTACAAGCTTTGATTGTGCTGAGGTGATCTTTTGGGATACAAATGGAAATGGATGTAAGCAGAGAGTTGGGAATCTTATACCACCAAGAAAGAAGCGTAAGAGGAGAGTACATCTTTTAGCCTTGGGGTATCTGTGCCTTAGAAACTGCCAGTCCTGGTAAGGGTTGACAACAAGGACCATCCTCCAGAGCCAAGAGAGAAAGTCTTCCTCTGGAGCTGATGGCCTGAATTTGGACTTTTGGCCTACTTTCCTGTGAAAAATAAATTTCTCTTTGTTATTCATCCACTGTGGTGTTTCTGTTAGAGGAGTACCAGACTTAGACAGTCTCTAAGAAAATAAAATACTTAGTAATAAATCTAACCAGGGATGTAACAGATCTATATGAAGAAAGCTACAAAACTGTACTGCAGGAAAACAATGGAAAAAGATACCATGATTATGAATAGGGAGGCGCAACATTGTGAAAATAACTATACTATCCAAAGTGATTTACAAATGCAGTATAATCCTAATCCAAATACCAACAACATTATGTAAAAGGATAGAAAAATGTATCATTAACTTTATATGGAAAGAAAGAACCTCTGGATAAGCACTTTTGAAGAAGAATAAAGTAGGCAAACTTTGGATTTCCAAAGTGATTGTACCATTTTACATTCCTTCGGAATCTACTATACAGCTGTGGTAGTCAAAACAGACTTGTACTAGTACAACAGATACACTGACTAATGTAACAGAACTGAAAACTCAGATATATGTCCATCTACCTATGGTCACTTGGGAAACGCTGATGGCGTGATAGCTAAGTGCTATCTCTGCTAACCAGGAGGTCTGCAGTTTGCATCCTCCAGGCCCTTCCTGGAAACTCTGTGGAGCGGTTCCATTCTCTCCTACAGGGTCACTATGAGTTGGAATTGACTCAGCTCCAATAGTTGCATGCTTACTCAATTTTCCACAACAGCTGAAAGTCCATAAAATGGAGCAAAGACAGAGTTTTTAAAAAATGTTGCTGGCGAAACTGAATGTCCACCTGCGAAAAAGTGAAATAGGACTGACTCATGCATTATACCACATACAAAAATTAGTTCAAAATGGATCAAAGACCTAAATGTAAAATGAAATACTATAAAGATCATAGAATAAAAAATAAGATTAATGTTAGAGGCCCTAATATATAGCATTAACAGGATACAAACCATAATCAACAACATACACTTTCCAGAAGACAAGTTAGATAACTGGGATCTCCTGAAAGCTGAATGGTTATGCTCATCAAAAGATATCACCAAAAGAGTAAAAAGAGAACTTACAGACTGGCAAAAAGTTTTTGGCTGTTACAAATAAGATAAAGGCCTAATCTCGAAATTTACAGGAAAATCCAACACTTCTGCAACAAAAAGACAAATAATCCTATTAGAAAATTGGCAAACAAAATGAACAGACCCTTCAATGAAGAAGACATTCTAGCGGCCAGCAGACATATGGAAATGTTCCCAATCACTAGCCATTAGAAAAAAGCAAATCAAATCCACAATGAGATACCATTTCAACCCAGTTTGACTGGCAGAAATCAGAAAACAGGAAATAACAACTGTTGGAGAAGCTCCAAGGAGACTGGAATTCTTATACACTACAAGTGGGAATACAAAATGATACAAACATTTTGGAAAATCACATGGTGGTTTCTTAAAAAGCTACGAAGAGAAATATCATATGATCCAGCAATCTCGCTCTTAAGAAAATATCCTAGAGAAGAGTCATCACAGTAACAAATGCACACCTACGTTCACAATAGCAAAAAGATGGAAACAACATACTGTCCTTCAATAGATGAAAGGATAAACCAACTATGGTGCCTACTACTACTATGCAACAATAAAAAACATGAATTTGTGTAGCATCTCGTAACATGGAGGAAACTGAAAGGCATTATGCTGAGTAAAATAAGTCAATCAGAAAATGACATTATTAATATTTTTTAAAATTAAATATTTTATTGTTCTTTATGTGTAAGTTTACAATCCAAGTTAATTTGTCACACAGGAACTTGCACACACACTGCTACGTAATTCCAGCTGCTTTCTTCACCTTGTGGTAGCATACTCTTCCTTTCCACCGTGTACTTTCCATGTTAATTCAAACAGGTTCTGTCTCCTTCCACCCTCTCATCTCACGTCTGTACAGGAGCTACCCTATTAGCCTCATGTATCTACTTAAGCCAAGAAATACACTCTTCTCCAGTCTAGTTTTAGGTCTTACAGTCCAGTCCAATCTTTGTCTAGAGATATCATCAGGAATGGTTTCAGCTGTGAGCTAACAGAATCCGGGGGCCATGTCTTTCAGAAACCCTCCAGTCTGTTGGAACTTCAATCTGGTCTTTTTAATAGAGTAAGAACTATGTACAGTCTTTTCTCTCCTGCTACATCAGGAACTCTATGATTAGCTATCAGGCCAATCATCGGTAGTAGCCAGGCACCATCTAATTCCTCTGGTTTCATGCTCATGCATGTTGTTTCAGGATTACATGGACTTTTCTGTCTTTGGGGCTTATGTTTTCCTAATGTCTTTCATTCTCCTCTGCTCCAGATGGGTTGGGATTATTTGATGCCACTGACATGGCAGCTCACTAGCTTAAATCCCAAGACAATACTTAACAAAGGGGATGTGGAGCATTTTCTTAAAATATTTTGTTATGACAACTCACCTCCATGTCCCCTGAAACCATGGTCCACAGACCCTGCCCATGCTACTCCATCCTTCAAAGTGTTTGGTTATGTTTAGGAAAACTCCTATCTACCTTGCCCTGTCCCTCACTTCACTCAACCCAAATTCTATCTGCTATCTAATTAATGGGAAATCATGGTTACATAGTGTTTAAGTGCTACCTCTGCTAATCAAAAGATCAGCAGTTCAAATCCTCCAGGCATTCCTTGGAAACTCTGTGGGGCAATTCTACTCTGCCTATAGGGTTACTGTGAATCAGCACTTGAGTCAACATGAGTGGGTTTGGCTTTTGGCTTGGGACCTAATGAATGAATACTCTTTTCCATCCCTCCCCACTTCTGTAAACATCAAATACTATTTTCTTCCGTGTTTAAAACTTTTCTTGAGTCCTTATAATAGTGGTCTCATATAATAATTATCCCTTTGAGACTAACTTTTTTCAGTATAATGCCTTCCAGATTCCTCCAGGTTAGAGACATTTCCCAAGATGATCATGGTTGTTTATTATTGCATAGTATTCCATTATGTGAATATAGCATAGTTAGTTTATCCATTCATCTGTTAATGGTCACCTGGGTTGATTCCATCTTTCTGCTGTTGTGGACAGTGCTGCAATAAACTTTGGTATGCATGTATCTATTCATGTAAAGCTTTTGTTTTTCTAGGATATATTCCAAGAAATGGAATTCATAGATCCTGTAGTAGTTCTAGTTCTAGATTTTTTAGAAAGCGTCAAATGGATTTCCAAAGTGGGTGTACCGTTTTACATTCCCTCCAGCAGTGTAGAAATGTTCCTGTCTCTCTACAACCTCTCTTGTTATTATTTTGCTATTTTGATTAATGCCAGCCTTGTTGGGTGAGATGGTATCTCATTGTAGTTTTAATTTGTATTTCTCATGTATGTGAGCATTTTCTCATGTGTCTGTTAGTCTCCTGGATGTTATCTTTGGTGACATGCTGGTTCATAGACTTTGCTCGTATTTTAATTGGGTCATTTATCTTTTTGTTGTTGAGGTTTTGCAAGATCTTGTAGATTATAAAGATTACATGCTATCAGGTTTGTGGTAGCCAAAACATTTTTCCCAGTGTATAGGGTTTTTTTTTTTTTCTTTGCCATTTTGGTGAAGTCTTTGGATGAGTATAAGTGTTCGATTTTCATGAATTTCCAGTTATCCACTTATTCTTCTGGTGCTTGTGTATTGTTAGTAATGCTTCAAGCTGTTTATGCCACCTACTGCCAAGTCTTCATCGTCTTAGATTTGATATTTAAGCCTTTGATCCACTGAGTTAGTTTTTGTGCGTACTGTGAGATATAGTTCTCCTTTCAATTTTTTAGAGATGCATATACAGTTATGTCAATACCAGTTGTGACAGAGACTGTCTTTTCCCCAATTTACAGACTTTGGGCCTTTGTTAAATATCAGCTGCTTGTAGGTGGTTGATTTTTATGTCTGGATTCTCAATTCTATTACTTCCCTCTCTGTATCTGCTGTTGTATCAGTACCAGGCTATTTTGACTGTTGTGGAGGTCTAAAAATTTCCATAGACAGGTAGATTGAGGCCTCCTACTTTGTTCTTCTTCAATAGTATTTTGCTTATTTTGGACCTCCTTCTTTTCCAGATTAAGTTGATTTGTTTCTTCGTCTCATTAAAAAATCCATTGGAAATTGTGGTGCAATTGCATTGCATGTATAGCTCTCTGGGTAGAACACACGTTTTCACAATGTTGAGTCTTCCCAGTCATGAGTAAGGTAGGTTATTCTACTTATGTCTCTTTTGGTTTCTTGTAGCAGAGTATGGTACTTTTATTTGTATAGGTCTTTTATGTCTCTGGTTAGGTTTATTCCTAAATATTTTATCTTCTTGGAGGCTATTGCAAATGATATTGATTTGGTGACTTTCCCTTTGATGGTCTCTTGGTACAAAGGAGTCCAACTGACTTTTTTTTACAGGTTTATCTTGTACCTGATAGTTTGCTGACCTCTTCTTTTAGTTTCTTTAGTATCTTTTTTTAAGGTTTTCGGTGTATGAGCTCATATTACCTGTAAATATATACCATTTTACATTTTTCTTACTGATTCAGATGCTCTGTACTTCTTTATCCTGCCTGATTTATCCAACTAGAACCTCCAACACAATGCTAGATCCAAGTGGTGACAGAGTATCTTTGTCTGCTTCCCATTTTCAAGGGAAATGCTTTTAAACCCTCTCTAGTATGATGTTGGCTGTTGGCTCTGTGTAAATTTTTATTATTTCAAGGAATTGCCCTTCAGTTCTTATTTTGCTGCAAGTTCTCAAAATGAGTGAATGCTGTACTTTGTGAAATGCCTCTTCTGCATCAGTTGATGAAATCAGTGGTTTTGCCTTCTGCTTTCTTTATGTAATTGATTACATTGTTTTTCTAATGTTGAACCACCCTTTCATACCTGGTATGAATCCCACCTGGCTATGGTGAATTATTATTATTATATTTTTTGTGTGTTTTTGAATTCTACAGGCCAGAGTTTTGTTGAGAATTTTTGTATCTAAATTCATGATAGATATTAGCCTGCAATTTTCCTTGTTTGAGCTCTCTTTACCAAGTTTTGGCATCCGGGTTACTTAGAATGAATTTGGCAGTATTCCATCCTTTTCTGTGTTCTGAAATAGCCTTAGTAACAGTGGTGTAAACTCTTCTCTAAAAGTTTGATAGAACTCTCCAGTGTATTTGTCAGGTCCAAGGCTTTGTTTTATTGAGTAATTTAAAATTACCTTTTCAGTCTCATCTTTCTTATGGGTATATTTAGTTGTTCTACCTCCATTTGTGTTATTTTAGGTAGAGAGTGTGTTTCTCAAAAATTGTCCATAGCTCTCTTTATTGGTGCATTTAATCAATTTACATTCAGCATGATTATTGATAGATACATGCTTAGTGTTGACATTTTGATGTCTTTTTCTGTGTTGTGTTTTGTGTAGACAATTCCTATGTTTCACTTAATTTTTTCTTTGTGTGTTTTCTTTTCATCTGTTTCAATGTTGGTGGTTTTATATTTGCTGAGATATTATGTTTTTCTTTGTTTCTGGAGGGGTATGTAGGATTGACAGTTTCCTTTGTGGTTACCTTAATATTTACCTCTATTTTTCTAAATTTAAACTAGTCTTTAAATCCTTTGTATCAACCTTGAATGCCTCTGTGTATGAAAGATCTAAGACCACACTTTCTTTTAAGTTTCTCTTTTTTGTTCTAATATTTACATAATAACATTTCTTTTTTGGAGTTTTCCCTTTGTATGTGTGTGTGACTTCCTATTTGGGCTTATATCCACTTGTTTTGTTCTGCTTTCCAGTCTTGGGTTGTTTCTTGATGTTACTGGTGTTCTAACTAAATGGCTTGCCCCACCCTTAATCCTTTCATCCTATGAGAGATAAAAGGACAGAGAAGCAGGCAGAGAATTGGGAACCTCACACCATCAAGCAAGCAGCACCAGGAGAAGAGTGTGTCCTTCAGACCAGAGGTTCCTGTGCCATGATGCTCCCTGGACAAAGACTGGTGCAATACTGGACTTGCCTCCTAAGCCAACAAGGTGATAACCTTCCACTGGATATGGACCTTCCTGAATATGGACTTGCAGCCTACTGGACTATGTAAGAATAAACCTTCCTTTGTTAAAGCCATCCATCCTGTGGTATTTCTGCTAGAGTAGCCCTAGCTGACTAAAACAGTGGGCATCCTTTTTATCTTTTTTTAATTCCTTTATCTAATTTTTCCTCAAGTATATTTATGTCACATGCTTAATCTTCAATCTCACTAATTCATCCTTCTGTTGCCTCAGTTCTGCTCATTTGAGTTTATATTCGGTTGTCTAATTCTGTAATTTACTATTAATTTTCTGAATTTCTAGTTCCTTCCTTTGCATGCTTTCTTGTAGCTTGTTCTATTTGTCATCATGCTCTGCTGATTTGCCCCATCTCCTTCCTGATCTCTTGAAGAGTTGCAAATATTAATCCTTTGTATTCTATGTCTGGTAATTTTATAAAGTTCTCTTCATCTGGAAAATTTCTTGATTCTTTGGTTTGGAAGCATTCTGAAACCTTAGTAGTCTACCTCTTTAATTGGTTTAATATGGATTGTTTTTTCTGAGCTGTCATTAAGTTGATGGATTTAGTTATTTTATGTTTGCTTACTGTTTCTAGTTTCTTGTTCTGTTTTGCTTTGAAATTTCCAAATAGTCTGGTGGCGTGTGCTACTTTGATTATTGGTAACCTTGAAGTGCTAACTTCCTATAACCAGGTGGTGAGTGTTGTCACCAGACATGCAGGCCCAGGAGTCCTTTTACTTTCATTGTATGAATTTGGCTCAGGCATCCAGGTAGTCAGTCACCAAGTGTGTGGCTATGTCCTAAGTCCTAGTTGGCAGGGGTGATTAGTGTAGGCACAGGTATATGATTGCTAGTACTGGGAAAGGCGGTGAGCTAAAAGCCACACCTGGGTGTCTATGAGGTTGATGTGTACCCTTATGTCTGCTTCTAGGTGAAGGAACTCTTTCTGTTCTCCGTTTCCAGCTCAAGAGATTAAGCAGATTTCTAGCCCACCTTTCCCCAGTTTGTAAATTTTTCTTTCTCTAGGTCTAAGAAAGGTGCTCAGGGAAAACTTAAGAAGTCCTACATCTGGCTCAGGTAATGGCATGGGACTCCAGAGCTGGTTGCAGTACAGAGAAGGAAGGTGAAAGCACTGGGAAAACGGAGAGAGGTTTATCCCAAAGAACAGGTTTAGATCCATGTGTGCAGCTTTTTAGACAAGAGCCACTTAGCTTTTAACAGTTGAGTGCCATTTTTCACTGGTTCTAGAGCCTGGAGAGTATACGCTCTGTACCTCTTTCTCTCCCACTGAGGATGACACCCTTCAAAAGCCATTGCTCTGTTCACCATGCTGACTGCAGCTGATTCCTGATGCGTTCAGTCTTCCCAGCCCTAGATAGTTTTTAACCTACTCTCCTTTCCCCTTTGCTCTGCCTGATTTCTCAACTTTTCCTTTGATGTTTAGGGCTTCAAGAACGGCACATGCAATAGATTCATTTCTTCATTTGCATGTTTGTGCATCTGAGCACACTGCTATCATGGCCCTTCCTCCCAACAGGACAAGTATTGTATGAGACCACTACTGTAAAAACCCATGAAAAGGTTTACACACTAAAAGAAACAATCTTTGATGATTGCTAAGATGGGTAGGGTTTGGGATGGGAGAACACTAAGTAGAGAATATGTAAGTGGTAACTTTGGTGAAAAGTGAGACACTACACAGTGCTGGGGAAGACAGTACATCTTATACAAGGCAATGTCATGGAAGCTCCTTAGACACATCCAGACTTCCCAAGGGACCAAATTGCTGGGCTGACAACTATGGGAACCACTGTCTAAGAAAACATCTACTTCAATTGACATAACATGTTTTATACAAAAAAAAAAAAAAATGTTATACAACCTTCTTTCGCGAGTAGTGTTTGGGATCCTAATGTCCTGTGAGCAGCTGTCTAGAATCCTTCACTAGTCTCACCCCTTGAGTTGCAGGAGAAATGAAGAAAACTAAAGAAACAACAACAAGATTTGTTTCAAGGACTAGCATACTACAACTACCACAGCCTAAATCAGACTGAGTCTAATTCAACTAGATGTTGCCAAGCTATCACCACTGGCTGCTTCGGATAGAGATCACATCAGAGATTCCCAAACGTAGCTGGAGAAAAATGCAAAACAAAATTTTAATTCATAAAAAAAAAAAAGAACAGCCTTAGTGGCCTGCCAGAGGCTACAGAAACACTCAAAAGTATGACCCCTCGACAGCCTTTCCACTGATTAATGGAGTCATTCATGAAGTTCATCTTCATCCAAAGAATGGACAAAATAAGACTAAGGGGGCACATCAGCCCAAGGATGAAGACCAGAAAGCAGGAGAGGACAGGAAAGCCAGTAACAGGCAGCCCAGCACTGAGAAGGGAGAGTGTTGATACGTCGTGGGGTTGTTAACCACTGCCATAAAACAGTATGTGTACTGTTTAATGAGAAAGTATTTATTCCTGTAAACATTCATCTAAAGCATTTTAATTACCATATTGAAGAATTAATTTTTTTCTTTTCTTTTTTTATTTGTTGTGATTGAGTGAAAGTGTACAATCCAATATAAATTTGCATGCCTGCCTATGTGCAGCTCCCACTGTTCTCCCTGCCTAGCAACAGCACACTCCTCCTGTCTGTTCTGTATGTGTCATATCCTGCTAACAATCTCTTATCCCCTCCTCTTCACCCTCTCACCCTTCCAGTAGGAGGCCCACAGGACAACATCCTATAGATGCACAGAACCATAAAGTGTGCAAGTGATATGGTCACTCTGTGTTGTGGAGTGCAATCCATTCCTGTCCAAAGAGCAGATCTCGGTAATGATTTATGGACAGCATCAGGACCAGGGACCATGCGCCCAAGGGAACCCCAAGGCCCTTGGACCATCAATTGCAGTCTTTTAGTAGAGTTCTCAGGGTGCACCCCTTTTTATTCTCATATTTCTAATGAGATTCAACCTAGTGAACCCCATCACGACTATCACTGGTAGTGGCCAGGCACCATCCAGTTTCTCTGGTCACATGTCAATGCCATCACCCACTCACGTGGGTCTCTCTGTCTTCCGGGTTCTCTTTCACCCATGTTGTTTTGGTCCTTGGAGATCGTCAGTTCCTGCTGACTTGGGACCATTTGGTGTGCCTCAGATGGCTATTTGCTAGCTTTTAAGACCCCAGACGCCGCTCACCAATATGAGGTGCAGAAGACTCTCTTAGTAATATGCTAGTTATGCCAATTGGGCCTCAATATCTCCCCTGAGAGCCTGGTCCCCGGCCCCTGCCCCTGGTACTCTGTCCTAGGAGTATTGGACTAAGATTGGAGGAGTAATCATTTTATGTTAAAGTCCAGTTCAAGTGATCTTTTTTCTAATGCGTGGTGTCACTAATTTCATCCAACCAAATTTCTATCAACTGTGTAACCAGTCTTCTCCCTTCTTCCCTCCCTCCCTCCCCTTCCTTGCAGCCATAAAAGAGTCTTTGCCACTGTACATGAGTATGTTTTTACTTTAAAGTCCTTATAATAGGGGTCTCATACAATATTTGTCCTTGTGCCACTGACTACTTTCATTTAACATAATGTCTTCCAATTGAAACCAGGTTATGAGATGCTTCCTAAAATCATCATTGTTCTTCATCATTGCATAGTGTTCCATTGAGTGTATTTACCATAGTTTATCCATTCATCTGTTGTTGGGCATCTGGGTTGATTCCAACGTTTTGCTATTGTGGACTGCGTGACAGTAAACATGCATATATATGTATCTGTTGATGTGAATGCCCTTGATTCTGTAGGATATATCCCAAGTGGTGAAATTACTGGGTCAAATGGTATATCTAGTCCCATCTTTTTAAGGAAGCACCAGATTGCTTTCCAAAGAGTTTGTACCATTTTGTAATCCCACCAGCAGTGTAGGAGAGTTCCAATTTCTCCACAGCCTCTCCAGCATTTGTTGTTTTGCGTTTTTTGAATCATGGCCAATCTTGTTGGGGTGAGATTGCATCTCATTGTAGTTTTGATTTGAGTTTCGTTAATAGCTAGTGATTGTGAGCATTTCCCCATGTGTCCTTTGGCTGTTTGTAACTCTTCTTTAGAGAAACATCTGTCCATCTCCTTCACCGATCACTTAACTGGATTATTTATCTTTTTATTATTGATATTTTGTAGTGCCGTATAGATTATGGAGATCAGACGTCAGTCTGACATATAGTTGCCAAATATTTTTTCCTGTTCTGTAGGTGGTCTTTTAATTCTTTTGGTAAAGTCTTTGTGTGATCGAAAGTGTTTGATTCTTAGTAGTTCCCATTCATCTATTTTCTACCCTGCTGATTGTGCTTTGTTTATCAGATTTTGAAATCTGTCTACATTGTGTATTAAAACTTCCATTGTTGATCCTAATTTTTCTTGGACAAGCTTTATAGTTTTAGTTTTGATATTTAGGTCTTTTATCCAGTTTGAGTTGGTTTTTGTGTAAGGTATGAAATATGGGTCTTGTTTCAGTTTTTTGCAGACGGATATCCAATTTTGCCAGCACCATTTGTTCAAGAGATTGCTTTTGCCCCAGTTTACATTTTTAGGGCCTTTGTCAAATATCAGCTATTCACAGGAGTGTGGTGGCATCTCTGAAGTCTCAACTCTATTCCACTGATCTATGCGTCTTTTTGTAAGAGTACCATGCTGTTTTGAGAACTCTGGCAGTGTAATAGGTTCTGAAATCAGGTAGTGTGAGGCCTCCCTGTGTGTTCTTCTTCTTCAGTAGTGCTTTACTTATTTGAGGCTTTTTCTCTTTCCAAGCAAAGTTGGTGATTTGTTTCTCCGACTCATTAAAAAATGGCACTGAAGTTTTTATTGGGATTGCATTTATATAAGTAGATTGCTTTGAGTAAAATCAACATTTTCACAGTGTTAAGTCTTCCCATCCATGAACAGGGTAGGTTAAGTCCTGCTTGAGTATTGAATCTTTCAGCAGTAATGACCATCCTTGTCCACGATGCTGGATTTTACATTAAAATGAATTTTATCTGAGACTAGTGTTGTCACACCTGCTCTTTTTTTTATGTTGTTAGCTTGATATATATTTTTCCATCCTTTAATTTTCAGTTTGTTCATCTCTTTGAGTCTAAGCTGTATTTCTTGTAAGGAACATATAGGTGGGTCGTGTCTTTTGATCCAGGATGTCACTCGCTGTCTCTTTATTGGCGCATTCAGGCTATTACAGTCAGCATAATTACTTATAAGTATGTATTTAGTGCTGTCATTTTGATGTATTTATTTTTGCTTTTATGTTTTCCATATTGTTCTTAATATTCTATTCTGGGTCATTCTTCTTTATAGGTTAACTTTCCTATGTTGGTTTTGTGTTTGTTGAAACTCCTGTATGGCATTTCTTGTTTTGATATGTTTCATTGTTATTTTGCTTTGCAGCTACACCTTGACCCCCTCTTAACATTCTAAGCTTAAATGATTGGTACTGCAGTCAGTAGTAAAGTATTCCTCTTGATACAGTCCCACATAACTCTTGGTGATTCTTAATTTTTTTAAATTCTTTTTATCTGGTTTTTCCTCATATATGCTGGTGTCATTTGGTTTATCTTCAGTGTCACTCATTCTGCATTTTATTGCCTCAATCCTGCCCCTTTGACTTTGAATTGTACAAGTCTGTGATTACTTTGTTGATCTGCTGAATTTCAAATTGTTGCTCTAGCAAATCTTGTAGCTTTTTAAATTCTGGTTTCTTGGAAGACTGTATACACAACTCTTTTTTATACTACCTCTAATAATTGAGAAAGACTTCTTCTTTTCAAAAATTTTTTGATTCTTTAATCAAGGAGTTTTCTGAAGCCATAACGGTCTGCTTCTTTAAATAATTAGAAATTGATTGTTGTTTCTGAGCCATCACAAAGCTGTTGTGATTTATTTTTTAGGTTATCATGATTTAACGTGTGTGTGTGTGTGTGTGTGTGTGTGTGTGTTTATTTTTTAGGTTATTGTGCTGTAACTTACATATATAAATATTTTAGTTTGATGTCTGTCCAAGTAGCCCTATCATTTGAGCTAGAGTGATTATTGGCACCTTAGTAATTCTGATGCTCTATCAGCAGATGGTTGGAGCTGTGGCTGCACTGTGATATATAGCAGGAATTACTGGCTTAGAGAGGTGGCAGAACTATTCTTGTATACCTCTCTTTGTTTTCCTCCCAAAGTCTGTGAGAAAAGCTCAGAGAACATGTAAAATATTCCACTTCTGACCCAGTTAATGTGCCAGAATTTAGCATACAGTGTAGAGAAGAGAACAGATGGGAAAGAAAGCTGAGGACAGGGAGAGAAGTCAGTGCATAGGAAAATTACAAGCCATGAGAGTTCTCAAACACTTAGCTTATGATGCTCAAGTGAAATTCTTCTCAAGCTCTGTAGGTGCAGTGATCCACAGCTCTGGGGATTTGGGAGAACTTTTCTTCTACCCCTTCCTTTTGTTTCCTTCTTTGAGTCCAGGAGAAAATCTCAGGACGCATGCACAAAATCTCCCACTGCAGGCCTAGGTAGTGCATCTGAATTTAGCATCCAGTGTAGATCAGAGTAGTGGGGGGCTGGGGACAGGGAGAGAAATCAGCACATAGGAACGATTTGAGCCAGAAGAGATCTCACGTTCTTAATTTGTGGTGCTCAGGTGAAAGTCCTCTATGGCTCTGTAGGTATGGGTATTCTCAGTTCAGCTTCTCCACTGAGAGAGATATGCTCCTCTCATTCACTGATGCTGCACTCAGTTGCCAGCTGCTTCCATGTTGTATAGGTGCAACTGTCCTCTGCTCTACTTTCTGGCTGAGAAAGACACTCTCCAGTCAGCCTCTATTGCCTTGTGTGGCCACCAGCCCATGCAGCACTCTCAGTTCCAGCCAAGAAAGGTATACTCTCCTCCACACTGTTGCTCTGCTCCCATGACAGAAGAAGCAGACCCCTCTGTGGTTGCCAATACAGTTCTGAAAAAGATAATTATTCCATTTCCTATTACCCTATCTGATTTCTGAGCTTTCTGCCTGATATTAGGGCTCCTAGAGTGTCTTATTTATTCCATTGTGTTGTTTCTCAGGTATTTTTTGTTAGAGAGATTAAAAGAAATGTGTGATTAGTCCACCATCTAAGCCTTGCTTTTAGTATCCTCCCTTCTTATTAGTCAATTTCTACCAACATTTGATTACAGAACCATGAAATATGGAAATAATACATGTTTAAAATTCATTAACAGCAGAAACAAGAACAAATTAGCCAACTGATTAGAAAAAACTATTTTTCCAAACAAAAGAAAACAAGTATAAATAAAAAATTAAATGCATGGTAGATTAAATTCCTCAGATAAAGTACAACCATCCCCAGCCATGATGATTTGTTTTTGTCTGTAATATTTCCTCTCTGTTTAAAAGGCATTATCTTCTTTGTTGCAGTTTTACAAATTTCTTTTGTGAATCAAAGGTCAAATAAACAAAAACTTTTCTTTTTTTCTCCCTAAATTAATTGTATAGGAGGTTTTTCCTAATACCCAAAGTTGATACAATAATTATTTAGTATTCTTCTCTTTGTAAAAGTATATAGATGAATGCAGCAGAGTCAATCTACAACAATCAACTTGTCAAGAATAAATGTGAAATAGCTTGACCACTTATATAAAGCTCTATATTTGAAATGCCAAGCCAAGCCAAGTGCCGTCGAGTCAGAATACATAAGCATAAAAACAATAGAAATAATGTTGGATGTTTTTGAAGGGATATATATATATATATATATATATTTAAGTTATCCATAAAAATACATTTTAGGTTATTCCTCTCCTAACCTCCTGAGATCAGCCCCTGAATTAATGTGGTTCTTGGGATGTTGATTTGAGTCAGGGAACAAAGAATTTTCAACTTAATATTAGTTTTCAATTTATTTATTTATTTATTTGGACCATAGATGTGAGTATATTTCTTCTAGTCCTTCTCATGTGGCTATACCACAAGAATGGTCTGGAGTCCCATCATGGAAAGCTATGACAGAATGAGTTGAGGGTCCCCCTTAATTATCCGTACCTCTTAGAATTCATGTATTCCTGTGAAAACCTACTGTTGAGTGCAGCCAGAATCTGGGCTTGCTTCTAACAGATAGACTATGCCAAAAGTAATAAAATATATCATGATTTTTTGGTAATTTTAACACCCTTGTTCTAGACATTCACTTCCTAACTTGATGAGGTAACTGGGCATCTTGGGAACATCCAGATGGCAAGAACTGTAGGTGGCCTCTAGAAGTACAGGGAAGCCTTTAGGGGTAGAAAGCACCTCCTCGTGGTGGAAGGTGGTCTCTAATGGTGGAAGGAATGAACCAGGCATTGAAGGTAGCTGCTTAAAGTGGAAGGCAGCATCTAGGAATGGAAGGAGTTCTCTTTGCAGGAAAGGCAGCATCTGCTGTAGAAGACATACTCTAAAAATGAAAGGTGTCATCTAGGATTGTAAAGAGACATCTGGAAGTACAGGGTGTCCTCTAGAAGCTAACTTTTAGTGTAAAAGGCAGCATCTAGAAGCAGAAATTGTTTTCCTAGAGTAGGAAGTATATGCTAGGAGTAGGAGACAGCTTCTAGGAGTAGACATCATATCTAGGGATAGAAGGCAGGATTACATGTAGAAGGAAGCATCTAGGAGTAGAGAGTGTTTTCTAGAAATACAAGCAACCCTAAGATTAGAAGGTAAAATCAGGATTAGAAATTAGTGTCTAGAGTGGAAGGCAGGCTTTAGAAATGGAAATCATTATCTGGGGTTGAAAGGCAACCTCCTGGAGTGGAAGAAAGCAGTTAGGAGTAGAAGGCATCCTTTAGGATTGGAAGTAATTATCTAGAATTGCAGGGTGTCCACCAGGGTTGGAAGACAGCATCTGGGAGTGGAAGGATGCATCTAGGAGTGGAGGGAGTCCTGTAGAAGTGGAAGGAATCTTGTAGCACAGAAAGCAACATCTAGGATTGTAAGAAATTTTCTAGGAGTGAAGAGTTTCCATTAGGAGTAGAAGGAAGCATCTAAGAATGAAGTGAATCCTCTAGGGTGAAGGCAGCCTGTATGAGTGAAATGAAGCCTCTAGGTGTAGAAATGAGACTCTATAAGTGGAAGAGAGTCTCTACAAATGGAAGTCAGCATTTAGGAGTGGAAAGTGTATTACAGGAATGGAAGGCAGCCTCTAGGGTTGGAAGGCATATCTAAGAATGAAAAAACAAAGGAATATAGAGGTAGAAGGCATCCTCTATGAGTGGAAAAAATAATCTAAGAGTGGAAAGAAGCATCTAGGGGTGGAGGGTGTCCTCTCAGGGTTGCAAGGGTGCATCTAGGAGTGGAGAGAAGTTTCTAGAGGTAGAAGGTAGATTATAGGGTTGTGTGGCAGTGTTTGGGAGTGGAAGGTGTCCTCTAGAAATAGAAGCCACAAGGAGTATAAAACAGCATCTTAGAGTGGAAGGAATCGTTTAGTAGTTGAAGTTATCCTCTAGGAGCTGAAAAGAGGATCTAGGAGGAGTGAAAGATGTTCTCTAGGAATGAAAATAAGTATCTGGGGTAAAAAGAAAAATCTAGGGATAAAATACAGCCTTTAGGAGTAGAAGAAAATCTCAAGACTGGAAGCAAAAATATCAAAATGGAAGATTTTCTCTAGGAGAAAAAGATGTCCTCTAGGAGTAGAAGAAAACATCTAAGAGTAGAAGGTGTCCTTTAAGACTGAAAGGAAACCTCCGTTAGTATAAAGCAGCCTAATGAATTGGAATACAGCATCTGAGGATGAAAAAAAAGCCACTAGGGGTAGAAAGTCCTCTGGTTTTAGGAGGAAGCTTCTAGGTGAGGAAGGCAGCATCTAGGTGTGAAAGGCAGCCTCTAGGAGCATAAGGCACCCTCCGTTGGTGGAAGACAGCCTTTAAGAGTAGAGGGTAACCTCCATTGAGGCAAGACAGCCTCTAGGAGGAGAAGACAACCTCTGAGAGGGGAGGGAAGCAGTCTGTAAGCACGGAGGACAGCATATAGGAGTAAAAGGCATTCTCTAGGGTTGGTAGGCAGCCTCTAGAGGTAGAAAGAGTCCTCTCTAGAGTTTGAAGGTAGCCTCTGGGAATGGAATACAGCCTATAAGGGTGATTGGTGGCCCCTCGGTTCAAGGGAAATTTCTGGTAGTGGAGAGTGGACTCTATAGAAGTGGAGATAGCCTGCAGCTAACAACCAGGAAGAAGCTAAAGCCATCATTCCTACCACCGCAAGGAAATAAGTTCTACCTACAACATGAGTGAGGTTGAAAGAGGATTATTCCTCAATTTTGTCTCCATATAAGACCCCAGCCTCTGCCACAACTTTCACTGCAAATTTATGAGACCTTCCTCAAAAAAACGGAAGGCCCAGTTAAGTGCTGACCTGATCCACAGAAACTGTGACATAATAAATGCCAACCAGCCAAGTGCCACATACAGCTTTAATTTGCTAAGTTTGTGGTAATTTGTTACATAGCAATAGAAAACAAATATGGAAGCCCAGTGAGACCTTGAAGAACCAAAACCAACAAAACCTACTGCCATTGAGTTGATTCTGACTCACAACCACCTGGGGGGACAGAGCAGAACTGCCCCCATAGAGTTTTCAAGGAATGCCTGGCAGATTCAATCTGCCAACCCTTTAGTTAGCAGCTGTAGCACTTAATCACTATGCCTTCAGAGTTTCCACCTTGAAGAAACGGGACATGAAATAACACAGCTTATTGTGTGTATCAGGACTATGGGCATTAGGATCATGAGAGGACTGCTTACTTTTATCTGGTGGCCAGATGAGAATCAGGTAATGTTAACTTCAAGACATGTGGAAAAAATCAAGAGTTTTGTAATTCTCTTGTTGCTTAACAGAATGATGATATTTTGTAAAGATGTGGTCAGAATATTAGCTAAAGACAAAATTTTCCTGTACACAGCATCTCAGTTCTGATTTGAGCATGCCAAAACAAAAAGGATCCAAGTTCCTGTGATGTGTTGAGTAAGCACTTTTAAGAAAAGCTGTGTAATGAAGGACAGAAATGTTATAAGAGATTAATTAAGCTATCATTTTAGGAAATACCTATCTCAGTAGATCCATGGGGAAGAGAGGTTTTAGAGTGCAAGTTCTACTTACGTATATTTGCTGCCCCTTGAGTCTGGGCTGACTCTGGTACACCTGTGTAAGTCAATCTTCAGTTACAGGATGCCTGGATATGGGTTCCAGGAAGGGCCTCACTCCTGGGAAATGTGGCTTCCAGCATCCTGAGACTTACTGAAGAAGAATATGTTGCTGAAGTCTATACCCACATCACAGAAGCATGTGTGTATACTGCTGAGGAGAAGACATGCCTAGGTGGAAGCTGTTCCAGGTCTTAGAGGTGATCATGCTTTGCATCACCCAATCACTGTTTGGTTGTTTCTGTCCATGTAGGTGGAAACCCTAGTGTCATGGTGCTACATGTACTAACCAAAAGGTCAGTGGTTCAGATCTGCCAGGCACTCCTTAGAAACTCTATGGGGCAGTTCTACTCTGACCTCTAGGATCACTATGAGTCAGACCTTTCTCAACAGCAGTGGTTTTGTTTTTTATTCCATGTAGATAATTTTTATGCTACTCCTTCAAGAATTTGAGGTGACTTCCAAAAATATACCTCATCTAGGGTTAAAGCTACACTCAAACACAGCCATTCTATGTCTTCATGGGAGGCACATGTAGATGTGCAGGCCTAGCCACAAATGTTCCGTAAGTTTGACCCCTCTGTTGTGGGCTACAATAATTAAAGGTTGCAAGGATCTACAATAAATATATTTGGATAAAAAAAGTGCAGTAAAAGTATCGATAGATGTGTGTGATTGCTCTTAAAAATTAAATGAAGTGAAATAATTCTGATTAAGGAAATTTCTATAAAAAGAAAGTGAAAAAGTTGGCAAACTATTGTGAATAGAATTGATCAAAATAAATTGTTTTAGTAAAATCTCTTCTAAAATCTTGCTTTCTAAGTAAAAATGTATCTATATTGCTCATTCCAATTTAAGATTTTGCACACAAAATTCTAGAATTGAAAAGACCTTGTAGTTATGCTGCTGTCAGATGACCCACATATTTAAAGTTGTGGGCTTTAATGTGTGTATCTGTCTGTATGCTGCGGTCCACCTGGGCAGGCCACATGGTCCTCACCCTCATCCTTTACCTTTCCCTTGTCCAGCTCTGGATGTCAAAGGGCCTCATTTTGTGTGTTGTGCATGCTAGATTCCTAGACCGCAAAGTTTGGGGTTCGATGGGAGTACAGAAGAAGGTAAGATCCAGGTACATTTCTCTCTTCTCTCTATGTCTTTCTCTCTACGTAAGGAGACATCAGCTGTAGCATCAAAGTCTCTTCCATGCCTCCAAATTGCTGAGCAGGCCGGCAAAACTCTTAGTTTCTAGCAACAGACCCTGCCTCAGGGGCCTGTAAGAAGGCCTCTTCCCTTCCGCTTCTGTGGATTATCTAGGTAAAGCTAAACTATCTCTTCCATGACTTCTGATTTCTTACATTACCATGAAACTAATTATCTGTGTGAATGTTCTTTTGTCTTAAATGCTTTTAAATAGATTAACTTTTGTTTTTTGATTACTCCGTGATTGATACACATACTATTAAAATTCTACATAAGATAAATTTGTAAGTTGATGTTTTTGTTGAACAAAACTTTTATTGTTAGTTTATATGCAATTAAAATTATTACTAATGCCTCAATTAATAGTTTGGATATTAATCAATTTTTTTTTAATTTTTATTTTTATTTAACATAACTGAGTGAAGATGTACATTCAGGAATAAATTTACATGCCCACCTATATGCAGCTTCCACTGCTCTCCCTGTCCGGTGACTGCACACTATTCCTCTCTGCTCCATACATATCTCATCCTCCCAGCAGTCTCCTTTCTCCTCCTCTCCATCCACTCCCCTTCCTCCAGCCAGAGGGCAGCAAGATGATATCCTATAGATGTATAGAACCATAAAGTGCTTCCAATATATGGTCACTCTGCATTGCCAAGTCCAACCCATTTCTGTCCAAAGAGTAGACCTTTGTTATAATTCATGGGAAAGGGCAGCATAAGGGCTGGGGGGGCATGATCTCGGAGGAACCCCAAAACAGCTGGACCATCAATTGAGGTCTTCTAGTGGAGATCTCATGATGCACACCTTTTTATTCTTGTGTGGCCAGTGAGACTCCTCTCTGTGAGCTCCATTGTGGCTATCACTGGTGGTGGCCGGGCACCATCCTGTTCTTCCGGTCCCAAGTCGATGTAGGCACCCACTCTTGTGGGTCTCTCTGTCTTCTCAGTTGTTTTTACTGCATGTCATTTTGGTCCTCGGTGAGCATCCATTCCGGCTGAGTTGGGACCATTTGCTGTGTCCTCAGATGGCAGCTTAGCAGCTTTTAAGACCCCAGACTCCACTCACCAATGTGGGGTGCAGAGAGCTCCCTTAGCAAAACGCTAGTTGTGCCAATTGGCCTGGAATTCGCCTAAGAGCATGGTCCCCCGCCACCCCCCCCAAGCTACTCTATCCTTGCAGTATTGAGTTAAGATGGAAGGAGTACTCAAGCTATGCTGAAGTCCACTTAATGTTGTTCTTGTGTCTAATGTGTGCTATCACCACTTTCTCCCAACTAGATTTCTAGTAACTATCTAAACTAAACCCTCCACCCCTCACCCTCCCTCCCTTCCCTCCCTTGCAGCTGTCAAAGAGTCTTTTCTTCTATACACAAGTCTGTTTTTGAGGTCTTATCGTAGAGGTCTCATACAGTATTTGTCCTTTTGTCACTGACTACTTTCACTCAAAATAATGTCTTCCAGTTGAAATCAGGTTAGGAGATGTTTCCTGGAATCATCGTTTTTCTTTATCATTGCATAGTGCTCCATTGAGTATATGTACCATAGTTTACCTATCCATTCTTCTATTGTTGGACATCTGGGTTGATTCCATCTTTTTGCTGTCATGGACTGTGCTGCAATAAACATTCTGGTGCATGTGTCCATTGGTGCGAAAGGCCTTGATTCTGTAGGATATATTCCAAGTAGTGGAATTACTGGGTCAAATGGTATATCAATATCCATTTTTTTTAAGGAAGTGACAGATTTCTTTCCAAAGAGGCTGGACCATTTTGCAACCCCACCAACAGTGTAGGAGGGTTCCACTTTCTCCACAGCCTCTCCAGCATTTGTTGTTTTGTGTTTTCTGGATCATGGCCAATCTTGTTGCGGTGAGATGGTATCTCATTGTTGTCTTGATTTGAATTTCTTTAATAACTAAAGATCGTGAACATGTCTGCATGTGTTTTATGGCTGCCTGGAACTCCTCTTTAGTGAAGTGTCTGTCCATCTCCTTTGCCCATCACATAATTGGATGGTTTATCTTCTTCTTCTTGATATGTTGTAGTATCTCATAGATTATGGAGATCAGGCATCGGTCTGACATAAAGTTGCCAAATATTTTTTCCCATTCTGTGGGTGTTCTTTTAATTCTATTAATAAAGTCTTTGGATGAGCAAAAGTGTTTGATTCTTAATAGTTCCCATTTATCTATTTTCTCTTCTGTTGATTGAGGTTTCTTTGACAAATTTTGGAGTCTGTCCTCATTGTATATTAAAACTTGCATTGTTGTTCCTACCTTTTCTTGGATGACTTTTAATGTTTTAGGTTTCATATTTAGGTCTTTTATCCAGTTGGAGTAGGTTTTTGTATAAGGTGTAAGATATGGATCTTGATTCAGTTTATTGCAGATGGATAACCAGTTTTGTCAGCACCATTTGTTGAAGATACTGTTTTTACCCCAGTTTAATGTCTTAGGGCCTTTGTACAATATCAACTGTTCATAGGCAGATCGTGTCATCTCTGAGGTCTCAATTCTGTTCCATTGATCCATCTGTCTGTTCCTATACCAGTACCAGGCTGTTTTGACCACTGTGGCAGTGTAGTATGTTCTAAGGTCGGGTAATCAGAGGCCTCCAAGTGTGTTCTTCTTCTTTAGTAGTGCCTTACTTATCCAGGTCTTCTTCCCTTTCCAAACAAAATTGGTGATTTGTTTCTCCATCTTATTAAAAAATGATGCTGGAACTTGTATTGAGAGTGCATTATATAAATAAATTGCTTTGGGTAAAATAGACATTTTCACAATGTAAGTCTTCCTATCCTGGAGCAGGGTAGGTTTTTCCATTTATCTAAGTCTCTCTTAATTTCTTGTAGTAAGGGCTTGTAGTTCTCTTTGTAAAGGTCTGTTGTTTTGCTGGTTAGATTAATTCCTAGGTACTTTATCTTCTTAGGGGCTATCGTAAATGGTACTGATTTGATAATTTCCTCCTTAACAGTCTTGTTGTTGGTATAAAGGAATCCTACTGATTTACTTATGTTTATCTTGTATCCTGAGACGTTACTGAACTCTTGTATCAGTTTGAGTAGCTTACTTATAGATTCCTTGGGATTCTCTGCATATACAATCATATCATCTGTGAACAGGGAGATTTTAACTTCCTCTTTGCCGATGCAGATGCCCTTTATTTCTTCGTCTTGTCTAATTGCTCTGGCTAGAACTTCTAGCACAATGTTGAATAGGAGAGGTGAGAGTGGGCATCCTTGTCTAGTTCCTAATCTCAAGGGAAAGTCTTTCAGTCTCTCTCCATTCAGGATGATGTGGGCAATTGGCTTTGTATAAATGGCCCTTATTGTGTTGAGGAATTTGCCGTCTATGCCCATTTTGCTATGAGTTTTTAGCATGAATGGGTGTTGGACTTTATCAAATGCCTTTTCGGCATCAATGGACAAAATCAGGTGATCCTTGTCTTTTGTGTTATTTATGTGGTTCATCACATTAATTGTTTTCCTGATGTTGAACCAGCCTTGCATCCCTGGTATGAATCCCACTTGGTCATGATGCATTATTTTCTTGATATGTTGTTGTATTCTGTTGGCAAGAATTTTGTTGAAGATTTTTGCATCTAGGTTCAAGAGTGATATCGGTCTGTAGTTCTCTGCCTTTGTTGGATCTTTCCCTGGCTTGGGTATCAGGGTTATGCTGGCTTCATAGAATGAGTTTGGGAGTACTCCATCCCTTTATATACTGTGAAATATTCTCAGTAGTACTGGGGATAACTCTTCTCTAAATGCTTGGTAGAATTCTGCTGTGAAGCCATCTGGGCCCAGACTTTTTTTGGTTGGCATTGTTTTGATGACCTTTTAAATCTCTTCCTTTGTGATGGGTTTATTATGTTGTTCTGCTTCACATTGTGATAACTTGGGTAGGTGGTATGAGTCAAGGAATATGTTCATTTCCCCTAGGTTTTCAAATTTTTTGGAGTACAATCTTTCATAGTATTCTGTGTTGATATTTTTGATTTCTGTTGCATCTGTGGTGACAACTCCCCTCTCATTTATAAACTCAGTTGTAATTACTACCAGTCTTGTCATTTTCCTCTGAATCTGGAAGGAGTATAACGACTGTAGTACATCCCTCTTTTTATTATGATGACACCATAGTTTTCATGATGATCACTGGATTGCTTCTTTCCATATCAAAGTTGTGATTTACTTTGGAGCTTTCCCTAAGTGAGTAGAGTATTGAGTAGTGTGTCATTCTAAAATATAAAGTTAGTGGTGTTGTTCTTCTAAGCCAAAGCCAAGAACTTCTTTGAACATTTCTTGTAGTTTGGGTTTGGTTTCTACAAAGTCTCTGAGTTTCTGTTTATCTGGGAATGTCTTAATTTCATTTTCATATTTGAAAGATAGTTTTGCAGGATATATAATTCTTGGTTGGAAGTTCTTCTCCTTCAAGACTTTGAATGTGTCGTGCCACTGTCTCCGTGCCAGCATGGTTTCTGCTGAGAAATCTGATGAGAGCCTACAGGGTTTCCCTCTGAATGTTAGCTTTGCCTTGAGTCTTGCTGCCTTTAAGAGTTGCTGCTTACGTTTCATTTTGTTAAGCTTGATTATAATAATAATATGTCTAGGAGTCTTTCTTTTGAGATCTATATAGAGTGGCGTATGATATGCATCTGAGATGTCTATATTCTCTTCCTTCATGATTTCTGGGAAGTTTTCTTTCAGCAGCTCAGCAACAATACTCTCTGTGTTCTCAGATGTCTCATCCTGTTCAGGGAGTCCAATTAATCGAAAGTAATTCCTCTTAATAGAGTCCCACATGCTTCTTAATGTTTCTTCATTTTTCTTGTTTCTCTTTTCTGATTTCTGCTCATAGATGCTGGCCTCAGTAGCTCTGTCTTCCAAGTCAGAAATTCTTTTTTCCATTTGTTCCATTCTGTTTTCTTGGCTTTGCTTCGAAGTTTCTGTCTTTGATTTTCTTCTTGATCTGTTAGATTTCAGAGTACTGGTGTTCCATCAGATCGAACAACTTGCTTAATTTTTCATTTTGTTCTGCTGCATTTTGTATTAGGTCTAGAAGGGCTCTGTATATAATCAATTGGTATTCACTTCCTGATGCTTTCATAAAAGTTTCTTCTTCTGGAAAACTTCTTGGTTGCTTTGTATGGGAGCCTTCTGAAGCCATGAGTGATTGCTTGTATGCCACAATTGTCTGTTGGTTTTTGGGTCCCATGTGAGTATTTAGAGGCTGGAAGAAGTACTGTGAGGATGGATTGCAAATGTTTCTCTAGGCTGTCTTCCAATGTAAAACAAAAGGTATCTGACCAGTTCACAAGTCAGTTAGGTTTTCAGGTGTAGAGGTCCCTCTTCTCATCTGACAAAGTAAGCACCACTATATCCAACCCCAGATGATAACAAACTAGTTCGGAATACAGCAATGCTACTGCCCTGTTGGCCTCTGCTGACAGGGCCTAGCCTTAGCCAACACTGTGTCGAGTACTGGTTTTGTGATAGAAGAGCGCTCTCCTGTGGACAGGCTCTGGCTCCCAAGCTAAGAATTAAGTCCAGCTGCGGCCACCGTATCCAAGATGGCGTCCTCCACACAGGCAGCAGACAGAGGGGCTAAAGTTGCCCAGAGGTAGTGATTCTTCTGCTTCTGTTGCAGGGTCCCCAACGTAGGTAGCACTGTGCAAAATCACTACTTTTCTGTTGGAGAAGCGCTATCCCGTGGCGCTGTTCCATTTACAGGCTCTGGCTCCCAGGCAAAGAACGAGGTCCCGCTAAAATCTCGGTACCAACATGGCGTCCCGCACCCTGACCACGGAGCTCCGCACAAACCCCACTTAGGCAGCTACGAAATGAAAGGCTCAAAATGGCTAGATAACAGAGTCCCGAGCCTGGCTCTCAGAATAGGGGAATTTCGCCTGCCTATCCCCCCAGCAGCGCATCTGAGTCCAGCCGCCAGGCAAGACCCAGCTCTTCCCACCGGCTGAGACCGAGGAAAAAAAAGTCAAAGTGGTGTGTTTACCTTCCGCCCGTGAGAGCCTGGGCTAGCCAGGAGCGTGAGTCAGCGAAAGAGAGGAGGTTTTTCGCTGAGTGGTATGAAGTCCCAATTAACAGCTCTGTGCCGTGTCCTGAGGCTGATTAGGTGATCCGAAGGCTCTGTTTGATTGTCAGTTCAGGTCTTGGTTTCCAGAGGGATACAGGAGACGTGGGCTTAGTCCACCATCTTGACTCCGCCCCCTCAATTTTTTTAAAAAATAGATTTATTGTGATTTAGGAACAATTTTACAGTCTGTATCATTTTTCCATGTAATACCCAGAACTTCCCTGACCAGTGACAGCATGTTTCCCCTTTCGTGTAGAACTTCACATGATCTTTTGGCAGCAATCTGCCCTGCTTCACCGAATCATCTCAGCTACAGGGACAAGCCTGTCTGATAGCCTTGTGTACGTGTTTAAGTTCAAAGATCTGTTGTTTCCGGCTCTGTGTTTTGTATAGTCCAATTCAGTCTTTCTCTGGGGAGCTGGCCCTGATGCTGCTTGCAGTTTGATGTTAGAGAGTTTGCGGGCTATGCTCCCAGGACTCCCACCAGTCAGAGGGACCATCAAATGTAGTCTTTTGGTAGATTTCTAGCTCTGCCCTCTACCCGTTTTCCCACTATGTCCAGGCCTCCATTGTGCGTACCCCATCTGTTTTGTCATTGGTGGTGGCTAGGCACCATCTAGTTCTTCTGGCCCCAAGCTGTAGTGCAGTCTGGTTTGTAGGGTTCTTCCATCTGGTGGGCTCATATTTTCCATCTGTCCTTGATGTCCATTGTTCACCTCTGGTCCAGGTGGACTGGGACCATTTGGTCCTATATAGATGGCAGCTTGCTAGCTTTTAAGACCCCAGACACCACTCACCCAGGTTGTATACAGAACATTTTCTTAAAAGAAAGAGAGAGAAAAAGCTTAGGTGTGTCATTTAGTCTGGATGACCTCAGAGCATTATCCCCCGATTCCAGACCCTTTCTATCGTTCCAAAGAGGTGGGCCACATTAACAGAACAATTTGATTTTGAAGTTAAGTAGTTGTGAGTACCTCTGTTCTAGTATGTGCTGTCACAGCCTATACCTAAACCCAATCCTAACCACTATCTAATTCGTAAAAGTTCTTCTCCCTCCCTCACTCCCGCCCTCGCTTTGTAACTATCAAAGACTGATTTCTTCTGTTGCATCCTTATAATAATGGTCCCATACAAAATTTGTCCTTTTGTGTCTCTTTAATTTCACTCAGCATGATACCCTCTAAATGGTCCCATATTGACAGGTATTTCTCTAGTCCATTGTTGTTTCTTATTGTGTAGCACTCCATAGTATGAATATACCATAGTTTGTTTAACTATTTGTCTGTTGATAGGCATCCAGATTGCTTATGTTTTTTATTTTTGTGGAGAGGGGCAATAAACATTGTTGTGTGTGTGTCGATTGAGTGGTGGCCATTATTTCTGGGATATATTACAAGGACTGGGATTCCTAGATCATACAGTATTTCTATTTCTAATTTTCCAAGAAAGCACCAAATTGATTTCCATAGTGATTTCACCGTTTTACAGTCCCACCAACAGTGTAGAAGAGTTACAGTCTCCCTATGTACTTTTCAGCATTTATTATTTGTGATTTGGGAATTATTGCCGCTTTGTTGAGGTAAGATGGTATCTCATTATAGTTTAGATTTGGATTTCACTGATGGCTAGCCATTGTGAAAATTTCCTAATGTATCTTTTGGCAACCTGTATGTCTTCTTTGGTGAAGTGCCTGTTCTTGTTTTTTGCCCGTTTTTTATTGGGTTATTTGTGTTTTTCTTGTTGATGTTTTGCAGTATCTTGTAGATTAGAGAAATTAGAAGTGGATCAGAAACATGGTGGGCAAATATTCATTCCCACTCTGTTGGCAGTCTTTTTGCTCTTTTGATAAAGACTTTGGATGAGCATAAGTTTTGATTTTTAAGAGCTCCCAATTATCTATTTGCAGTTCTGATGATGGAGAGCTGTTGGTGGTTTTTTGTAGACTGTCGATGTCACAGGTTAGGGCTTCTGGCATCTTCTCAACCAAGATTTTTATTGTTTTAGCTTTTACATTTAAGACTTTGGTCTATTTGGAGTTAGGTTTTTGTTGAGTTAAGGGTCTTGTTTTCATTTTCTTGCAGATGGATAACCAGTTACCCAAACACAGTTTGTTGAAATGACTCTTTTCCCCATCCACAGCCTTTGGGCCTTTATCAAATATCAATTATTCATAGGTGGATGATGTTACATTTGAATTCTCGATTTTGTTCCACTGGTCTATGTGTCTGTTTTTATGCGAGTACCAGGCTATCTTTACTGCTGCGGACTGTATTACGTTTTAAGATCAGGTAGAATGAGACCTCCCACTTTGTTCTTCTTCCTTTAGTAATATTTTGCTTATCCGTGGCTGACAGCACTGGGATGGAATGACTTTTTCCCTTCCCATATGAAGTTGTTGATTTGACTCTCCATCTCACTGAAAAATGTCACTGGAATTTGAAATGGGACTGCATGGTATGTATAGACCACTTTGGGAATTATAGACATTTTCACAATGTTAAATCTTCCTATCCACTAGCAAGGTAGGTTTCTCCACTTACGTAAGTCACTTTTACTGTCTTGCAGTAGGGTATTGTAGTTTTTCTTTGTATAGATCTTTTACATCTCCGGTTAGATTCATTCCTAGAGGCTATAGTAAATGGTAATGATTTCAAGATTGTCTCTTTGTTGGTGCAAATAAATAGCACTTATTTATGTACGTTTGTCTTGTAGTCTGATACTTTGCTGAAGTCTATTAGATTCAGTTGTTTATTGGTGGATTCTTTAGGGTATTCTGTGTATAAGATCATGTCATACACAAATAGTGATATTTTAACTTCCTCTTTACTAATTTGGATACCACTTATTTCTTTATAATACCTAATTGATCTGGTTAGGGCCTCCATAACCATGGGCATCCTTGTCTAGTACCTTTTCTTAATGGGAATATTTTCAACTTCTCTCCGGTAAGTGTGATGTCAGTTGTTGGTTTTGTGTAGCTGGCCTTTATTATGTTGAGGAATTGCCCTTCTATTTCTATTTTTCTGTGAGTTTTTAACGAGTATAGGTGTTGGACTTTATCAAATGCTTTTTCTGCACTGATTGATGGAATCAGGTGGTTCTCGTCTTTTGTTTGTTAATGTGGTTGACTATATTAATTGTTTTCCTAATGTTAAACCATTCCTGCATTCCTGGTATGAATCCTACTTAGTCATGGTGAACTATTTTTTTTTTTTTTTGATGTGCTATTGAATTCTGTTAGCTGGGATTTTGTTTAAGGATTTTTTGCATCCAAGTTCATGAGATACACTGGTCTGTAATTTCCTTTTTCACACAGTCTTTACCTGGTTTTTGTATCAGGGTTATATTAGCTTAAAGAATGAATCTGGGAATACTCCACCCTTTTTTATGCTCTGGGATGCCTTTAAAAGTATTGGTGTTAACTGTTCTCTGAATGTTTGATAGAGTTCTTCAGTGAAGCTACCAGGGCCCAGGGCTTTTATTTTGGATGGAAGTTTTTTAATTACCTTTTCAATCTCTTTGTTTGTGTTGAGTTTGTTTAGTTGTTCTCTGTTTTTGCTAGTTTAGGTAGGTGATGTTTTTCTAGAAAATCATGCATTTCCTCTACATTTTAAAAATTAGAATACAATTTATTTAGTATTCTGTTAAGATTCTTTTAATTTCAGTAGGGTCTGTTGTGATACTACCCATTGTATTTCTTATTTGGATTATTTCTTCACCCATTTTTCTTGTGTCAGTTTGGCCAATAGCTTATCAGTTTTGTCGACCTTTTCAAAAACACAGCTTTTGTTCTTGTCAACTCTTTTAATCATTTTTCTGTTTCATTTATTTTGGCTCTTATTTTAATGATTTGTTTTATTCTTGAGCCTGATGAGTTCTTTTGTTGCAATCTTTCCAGTTGTTCAAGCTGAAGAGTTATTTTTTTGGTTTGGGAACTTTCATCTTTTGGGATGTGTGCATTTATTGAAAAGAATTGACCTCAGAGTACTGATTTTGCCGTGTTCCATAGATTTTGGTGGGATGTGTCTTCATTCTTGTTTGATTCTACGAATTTCTTTGTTGCATCTTTGATTTATTCTGTCACCCAGTAGTTCTGGAGCAGAATGTCATTCGATTTCCATGGTTTTGATTTTGTTTCCATCTTTCTTCTGTTACTGATTTCTAGTTTTATGGCTTTATGGTCTGAAAATAAGCTTTTTATCATTTCAATATTTTGAATTCTGTTGAGGCTTGCTCTGTGACCTAACATGTCAATTCTGGAGAACGTTCCATGTGTGTTGAAAAAGAAAGCACACTTAGCTGCTGTTGGATGAAGTGTGCTGAAGATATCTGTGAGGTCCAATTAGTTTATCGTGGTATTTAGATCTTCAGTGTCTTTACTGAGCTTTTTCCCAGATGTTCTGTCCTTTACTGTGAGTGGTATATTGAAGTCTCCTACAATCGTTGCAGAACAGTGTATTTCTGTTTTTGGTATGAACAGTGTTTGTTTTCTGAATTTTGCAGCCTTGTCATTGAGTGCATAGATATTTAATATGGTTATGTCTTCTTGCTGTGTTGAGCCTTTAACCATTATATAGTGTCCCTCCTTATCCTGTATGGCAGATATAACTTTAAAGTCTTTTTTGTCAGATTAATATTGCCACTCCTCTCTTTTTTGTACGTTATTAGCCTGATATATGTTTTCCAAATGAGTCGTAGTGTGTTTGTGTCTTTGAGTCTAAAGTATGTCTCTAGTAATTAGCAAACGGATGGATCATTTTCTTTTTTTAATCCAATCTCCTACTTTCCTTCTCTTTATCAACACATTTAATCAATTTACATTAAGCATGATTATTGATATATATGATGTTAATGCTGTCATTTTGATGCCACTTTTTAGGTGCTGTGGACAGTCCTGTTGCATTCAATTTTCAGTGTTTGTGTTTTTGAAATTGTTGAGATTTCATGTTTTGCTTGTTTTTTTTTTTTGGTTTGTCTGTCATTTTGACATGTAGAATGATAGGTTTCTTTCGCGGTTACTCCCTTAGTCCTTTTTATTATCTAAAAATAATCCAAACTTCAGTGTCTTTGTATCTCCTTGACTTCTTCCACTTCTGAAAGTTCTGTGGGTACATTTTGTAAAATCTCTTTTTCATAAAATGTCAAATCCTGAGATCTGTGTATTTTATTTTTTTGCAGTTTGGTTTTGGCTATAATTTTTGGATTTCCTACCTGATGGTATCTAGATGCTCTATCAAGCATTGAAGGTCAAGTATGTATCTGATGTTATTGATTTTCTAACTGAAGAACTTCATTTAATGTGTCTTGTTATTTTAGTTTGGTTTTTGCAAATTTCTAAGCTGCTTATCTGTGAAAATACTAATTTCATGTTTATATTTGAGAGACAGTTTTGTAGAATATATAATTCTTGGTAGGCAGGTTTTTCTTTTTTTGTTTTGTTTTGTTGTTGTTGTTTTGCTTACTTCAGACCTTTGTATATGTCATTCCATTGTCTTCTGGTCAGCATGGTCTCAGGTGAATAGCCTGAGCTTAATCTCAATAGTTTTACTTTTTAGGTAATTTTTTGTTTAAGTGTGACTGCCCTTCATAGTCTCTCCTTGTTTCTAGTTTGAGTTTGATTATAATGTGCTTTGGTGTATTTCTTTTGAGAGCTTGAACGTGGTTCAATGAACATCCTGAATGGAAATCTTCTCATCGTTCATAATATAGGGAAGTCATCTGTAAACACGTCTTCAACTATTCTCTCTGTATTTTCAGCATTCCTGCCTTGTTGTGGTTCTCCAGCTATGAGTGCATTATTCCTCTTGATAGAATCACACATGACTCTTAGTGAGTCTTCATTCTTATAAAATCTTTTATCTGATTTTTTCTGGTGTGTGCTGGTGTCACTTTGTCTTCTATCTCACTAATTCTGTGTTCCATATCCTTGATCCTGCTGTTTTGTCTTTCTATTGAGTTATAAAGCCTGGTAATTTTTTTGTTAATCTTTTGAAGTTTGGATTGTTGCTGCTTTAAGCCTTTCTTTCAGCTTGTTTAATTTTTCAGTGTTCTCGGCTACATTTTGCCTGGTCTATTTCCTGATATCCTGCGCAGCTCAGTACATCAATCTTTTGTATTCCGTCTCTGATAATTACAGGAACTCTTCTTCATGTGGGAAATCCACTGACACTCTATTTTGGGAGTTTTGGGAAGCCGTGTTAGTCTGCTTCTTTAGATGTTTACAAATTTATTGTTGCCTCTGAGTCATCAGAAAGTCATTGCAGTTTTTTTTGTTGTTGTTACTGTTTTGTTATTGTGGTTTAAAATGTATCTGTTGATATTTAGGACTTCTGAGCTGCTTTGATTTTGGTTGACTGGTCCAGCATTTCTCTTTTGAGGCTGGGCTAGTGTTTCTTCAATCAGTCTGATGACTTGCTACTCCTCAATCTTACTGTTCCACACTGTGTTAGATAGGTCATCACAGGTCTCCTCAGTCTGATTTGTCTCTTCATCTCCTGCCTAATCCTGCACTCCTCTGGCCTGTGATGTTCTGTGGAATGGCCCAGGGGCTGCAGGTGTCTCTCGTGTCCCTGCCACCACCCTGGGACACAGGCATCCCCTGCACCCTTGCCCCCAGGCCAAGTGCATCACCTGAGCGACTGCTGCTGCCCACTGGGTAATTTAGTCATTTTCACCATGGCTGAAGCCCACAGGCAGATGAGTCAGTTTTGCCACTGCCACTGCTACTGCCACCACTGCCACTGATGCTCTTGGGCCAGGGGAGATCTCCCACACCTTCACTAGCTCCACCTTTGCCACTACCTCTGGGCTAGGTAGATTGCTTGCACAGCAGCAGGGGGCTCAACTGTGCCTTTGCTGTCTCCCATGCTGGACAGGACACCAATGCTGCCACCACCTCTGCCTCTAGGCTGTGTGGGTCACTTGTGCAGCAGTGGGGATGTCAACCACACCTTCACTTCCCCCCAGGAGAGGCAGGACACCAATGACACTGCCACTGCCACCACAACCTCTGGACTGGGCAGGTCACTCATACAGCCTCGGCCACTGTTCTCAGGTCGGGGTTCAACTGTGACTTCACTGCTCTCCTGGGTCAGGTGTGTCCTCTGCATCACCACCACTGCTGCCCTAGGTTTGCATGCATCCCTTCAGGCCATGTGTGCACTCACGCTGCTGTCCAGGCACTCGTATGTTACCCCCTCACTACTCCCAGGACCACTGTACACAAACCTCTTTGCCCTGTATCACTCTAAGGCCTAAGGGGCTACTGGGTCCTGATGCCTTCTTATTGCCAGCCTGGTCTCAATCCCCTCTGAACTGTGTGGAAACCTAGGCTGCTTTGTTTAGGCAAGGGTGGATCACCTTTACTGAGCTCAACATTGCTCTAGCCCTGGTGGTGTCTTTCAGTCCTATCATATGCTTTCTTTTGGTTAGGGAGTTTCACTCTTCCCATCTCACCTTCAGTGTGTACGTTGCCTTTGTCTGGTGCCACGTTGTTTGCTCCATGGTGGCCCAGCACTCCTATGATCTTCCTGTCACCCAGTCTGTTCCTATATTTTTTTTCTGCCAGGTGTTCAGGCCTCCTGGAATACTCAATTTGGTCATTTTAAATGATTCTGCAGTTCTTTGTTTTTAGAAGGTTCAGAAATGTCGTGAGGCTACACCACCATCTTGACTCTGTGTCTGATATTAATTTTTTATACATGTCTAATTATGTTTGTAGGATGGTTTCACTGAATCAAAATGTTTGAATGTTTTAAGATTCTCAATGCATCATAATGTGATTTTCTGTAAAGGCCAAGCCAATGCATACTTGCCATGAGTCGGATCTGACTCGACAGCACTTGGCCATTAGCCTTTTAGAAAACATTTGTTAATTTGATAAGCAAATAGTTCTATGGTTATCACTGTGTAACAGACTACCTCAAATGTAGTGGTGTTATATAACCATCATTTTATTATGCTCATGAAATTTTGAAGTCAGGAGTTTAAGCAGAGAACAGCTGGCTCCTCTTTTGCACAGTGGCACTCAGTTGGCAGAGAGGCTGGTCTGAAATGTTCAAGAGGATGTCACCACACGTGACGACTGAGTGGGGACTGTATTAAGTGCCTGTGGTATAGAGGATAATCTCTGGAAAATGCAGTTTGCTGTACAAATGAGTGAGAACATTTTACATTGTCCCTCAGAACTGCTTGTTAAATATTTGTTTTCCAGACAGAGGTCAGCAGGATGATATCATCTTCCTGACCTCTGGCTGGAGGAAGGAGAGTGGGTAGAGAGGAGGGGAAAGGAGACTGTTGGGAGGATGAGACATGTATGGAGCAGAGAGGAATAGTGTGCTGTCACCGGACAGGGAGAGCAGTGGAAGCTGCATATAGATGGGCATGTAAATTTATACAGGAATGTACATTTTCACTCAGTCATATTAAATAAAAGAAAAAACAATTTGTTCTCTGATTTTAAAAAATAAATAAATAAGCATTTTGAAATTTGTGGGAGGATCCCAGGAAAAATTAGTAGTAAAACTACTGGAAAATAGAAAAGAATTGTGTCTCTGTCCTGTATGGTTCTGCTCATATTATAAAATGCAGAATAAACATTAACTAATGCTCATAACCTATTTAGATAATATAAGGTCCTATGAAAAGAAAACATGCAAATAAAAAGAGTATATACCAATGAAATAAAACATCTCAGACACTATTTGTCAGTTCAGTGTTATCTTACGTAGGAGCTGCACTCATTCTTAAGTGAAGGAGTCTAAGCAAATGTCAACTGAAACAGGAAATATGCCTTATCCTAAAATGTCACTCAAGAACCCAGCTCACATTTCATCTGTGGACAATTTCCAGCTTTTCTGTGGGGATATATTGAAATCCATGTACTAAACAAGTACAGAGCATTTGGAGGAAACCTTCTCATCTTAAACAGTAACTCAGTAACACGTCTTTCCAGGCCCCAAGATCAGAGCAGGCATTTAATCATCTCATCTTTAAACACTTGTGCTCCCTAGAGTTTTCTGTGAATTTGATTTCTGCTTCATTCCGGCATCCATTACTGGTGTGCTGCTAATAGGAGCAATGTTTCAAGAATAAGTAAAAGACTGCATTTTCTAAAAACAGAGGAAAAACATGTGTAACATACCATATTGCCTCCTGGTTGCCCTTTTATAATAGACTTTCTGTGTAAACAATACGGTCTAGTATGTGCACAACCCAGGTATCTGTTGCCAATTTCTGTGTATTTGGGAAGTCATTTCACCTATTCTTCACAGTAACTTCTCTGACAATTACAAAATTACCAAGTAATTCTAGTGATTTATAACTTGCTAAATTATAGTTCAGTAAACTGAAAATGAATCAACAAGTTAGCTCAGTTTCAGCATTCGAATAGTAATTGAATTCTTTTTTTGGTTTGGAGTACTCAATAAATTCCATGTAAGTGGAAACTATCAGTGCTCTGTAAGGAGCTAAGTTCTTTTTTTCTGGTCTTCCAAGCCCTAGTTTCTGTGAATAAACTTTAAATGACAGTATTTAAAAGTAACCAGGAATTTGTCCTCTAGGTTATTGAGGCGAAGCCTATGAAGGAAAGCAACTGCTTCCTTTGGTGAGTTTTGTTTCCCCCCATCTCCTTGAGGACTTAATTGTACTAAGTCTTCTCCTGAAGACTTTTGCTTCATTGTATAATTAATCAGAAAATGTAGGCTTACACTGAGTACTCTCCAACAGATGAGTAGGTAAGTAAAATATGGTACTTACATAAAATGAAATACAACATAACCACAAAGAATAATGATGAGCTTACAAAACAATGGATGGATCAGAAGGACATAATGCTGAGTGAAATAAATCAATCACACAAGAACAATACTGTATGATATCACTTTAGTAAGAAGACAAGATACTTGTATCTGTTGACAGGAAAATAGCACAAAATGTGGGTGTAATCGACACAGTTTGATGAAAACAAACAATACCAGTAAGATGCACACAAGGGAAAAGGATTTTGTGGTAACGAATATGATATACATAATCTGATAATAACACCAAACAATGAATACCTGGCTGTGTATGTAAGTGCACAGATGCATCTACCCTACATGTACCCTATACATATAGGGTAGGCACAGATAAGTCCATATATGCACAGAGATAGTCCATTTGTGTGCATGCATGCGTATAAATATATGTGTCCATACATATATACTCATAGGGGACACAGTTACAGATACTTCTCAGACATAACCAAACATTTTGGGAGATTGGTTTTCTGGGTTTGAAGGCTTTGAACCTTACTTAATGTCATTGGGACAACTGAGTCAGTTGGCATGATACCACTCAAAAAAATCCTGTTCTGCATCCTACTGAGGTGAGTTGGGTCTGAGGTTTTAAAAGCGTGAAAACAACCATATAAGATACAACCAATTGTCTCTACTCATCAACAGCAATAAAAGAAGGAAAGAAACCAAAGTCTCAGAGAAGAAATGAGTCTATAAAACTAATAGACTAAATAAGCCATACATAGCTTCATCTGCCCTCAGACAAGAAGTGCTAGACGATGCCTGGCTACCACTACTGACTGTTGTGATCAAAGTCACAATAGAGGAACCCTGATAAATCAAGAGAAAAATAGGTAACAGAACTCAGTCTCACTGGACTAATACCAACTAGAGGGTTTCCTCAGATCATCACTCTGAGACACTCTTTAAATATTGAGCCAAAACCATCCCATGAGGTCACCTTTTTTAGTGAAATAACAGATTGGCACATATACTAAAGGATGCTACTTGTGCATAGTGCTCCACTGAAAAACCAACTATGTGAGACCACAAAATCAGCAATTACTCTAAAGCAAAGATGAGAAGAAGACATGGAAACTGGAGTTCAAGAAATGAAACAACCAGCACTCAATTAAAGAGAATGTTGACATACTGTGAAAAATGCAATTATTGTCTCTGAACAATTTATGTAGAAATTATTGAATGAGTACCTAATTTATTGTCTAAACTTTCACCAAAGAAAAAGAGGAAACACTGTTCAAAAAAAAGAAAATGCAGACTCATACCATTAAGGGAAGAAATTTTTTTTTTCCAATTGTGTACCTTGATCACAGGATAGCTATGCTATTTGTACTTGACAAAGACACCTTCTTGGTAACAAACAGAACAAAGTCCTCTTCCTTTGACTCCCTTTCCTTTCTCTCATGCCCTTCAGCCATGTATAACCATCCAGTTTAAGATACATAAGCCCTAAGTCCCGTTGTCCCTTTGTCTTCCATATATGATACACCGATGGACTATGTGTGTCTAGAAGAGGTTTTCATTGTCAGTTCACTCTGGGACAAGATTCTGAAGAAAACCAGTTCCACAATTAATCATTCCAATTTCTCTTCATCCTAAACACTATATAAGAAATAAAAGCTTGTGATCTCGTGACTAGGTCACATCAATTATTTTCTGAGAACTAAATCCCTGCACATAGCCCTGGTGGCACAAACAGTTATGTGCCCTGCTTCTAACTGAAACTTTTGCAGTTCAAGCTCAGCTAGCAACTGTGGGAGAAAGACCTAGCTATCTACCCCTGTAAATGTAACAGCCAAGAAAACTTTATGAGGTGCTTCTGTGCTGTTTCATAGGTCACTGTGAGTTGAAATGGGTCCACAACATACACCAGAAATATATCCCCGCGCACTCATTATTCATTTCAGCTCACCAGTTTATGGCACAGTGAGCCAAAGGTGCATCACTGTGAAGCAAAGATAAAAATTGATATGTGTTTTCGTCCAAGCTAAAGGGTGACCCCCATGTTACTGATCTAATCAGATTTTATGGCTTGGACACAAATGAAGTAAGGAATTCTATGGTTCAACTCTCAGGGAAGGCAGGTGATAAATAGGATCCCAAGATACACCCTACTGTACCAAATGAGCTGGTGCGCTGGGTGAATGATTAGATAAGAGAGGTCAGGATACATAAAATGTACTGTATGATTTCCTGCTTAATGAAGGTGTATAGCTATTTTCATAGCAGTTCATGGCATACTTACATGTAAGCCCCCCACAATGGGACAGAGGGTAATGTGGAATATTACCTTAAACTGCTAATTATTCAGAGTGTGTCAGCAGATACCAGTGGACAGGCCATATCGTATACTACTTTGCTGGCTTTTACTGAAAAAGGTATCTGAAAGATTAAGGATCAATACAGGTAGAAGGCAGGAGAGAATCTCTTAACCTGGCTTGCTTACCTCTAAGATAAGGAGGCAGATACAGTTTAACTTAATCAGTTACAGTGGCTAAGTAAGGAGGCTGGCTGCTAAAGTTGTCTTACAGTGAGCACTCTTACAACTTGAGCTGTGTGACCCAGAGCCCCCAGCTGCTGAGGCATTTGTGACTGGTGTCTCGCCACTAGTTCCAGCAGCTCTGACACAACAACAGCCCAAGGAGGGGAATCCTTTCTATAGCTTCTGTTTGGGTAAATTATGTACAGGATAAAGATCTGCTGTTCCACACTAGAGTACCTATCTTGCATAATTACTCCAGTCTGAAAAATTGAGGAAGAGACATCCAGTGGGATTGGGAGAGTATTTATTCCTGATCACAAATGTCAAGTTGGATGATATCCCACTGTCCCATAGGAATTGAGGATTTCAATGCAAAGGGACCTCCCGAGTGGAAGGATAAATTGGTGATATTGATATGTCCTGGAATCACCAATGGGGAAGGCACTGAAAAATTAAAGTTGTATCACACATTACCGGCTTGGAGATCATCAGACCTATCCTCTGGGAAGAAGAAAGTGATAGCATTATCAGCTAAGGATTCTTTTACCAGGAAGCTGAGATGGAGCAGATGAATGTGCCAACATCTGCCCGCTTGCAGCCTCAACCCCCCTTCAATATGAGTCCTCCACACTAATGGCAGTGTTTACATGTTTGTTTAGATAAAAATCTGCTTTACAGAATATAAGATGGTGGGGGCAATCAAAAATATTGAAGGAAGAGAAGTGTGTGTTGAAGTGGCACAGACCCCACAAGTTAAAAGTGCTCACCAAAGAATTCCTGGTGCTTGTTCTAACAGGATATCCAGGGAAACCTAATTTCATGAGTGGTTAGCCAACATCGCAACATGAGAATAGGACTCGGATGTTACTCTTCATGGTGGACCATCCCTCAAAACACAATGAGGACCATCCCTCAAAGAAGCCCTCAGGGATGGCTTCTTGGTTTACTGATGGCTCAGGTGAGCAAAAATCCTCTAGGGTGCACAGAACATCAAAGTCTCTTTGCCTACAGAATAAAGAAATAATAAAATTGGAAAGGTGAAGGAAAACCTGGATGCTTAGTGCTATACCTGCTAACCAAAACACTGGCAGTTTGAATTCACCACGTGCTCTGTGGAAGCTCTGTGGGGCAGTTCTACTCCATCCTATAGGGTTACTATGAGTCAGAACTGACTTGACAGTGATGGGTCTTGGTTTTTTGGTTTTGGAAAGGTGAAAGCACCAAGTGAGTGGACTTACTTACTGCTCCTTACCAAAATCACATGTTTTTCTTTACAGCGACTCTTGGACTGTAGTCCAGGAGCTTGCAGTGTGATTGAATGCCTGGAGGGACACAGAGTGGAAAATAAAAGGCACTGCTATGTGGAAGTGTGAGTTATGGCAGCATCTGGCCAATTGGACAGGAACTATATTTGTCACTAACCTTGACGATCATGGTCAAGGCCATTCCAAAGCTGTACATCCATGTAACTAGACAGCTGATCATATTTGTACTGGAGATTTGAAATGGTGTAGTCTGGCAGTTATGTAACAATGTAGTTATCCTCCATTTTGTTATATAATGTAATCACCTTCACAGTGCAATCTGAAAATTAGCTAACTAGTTGTAGGGGGAGTTTCCTCAGAGCTGTGATGTGCATCCAATATATATGGATATTCTAACAAAGTTATCTGAATTTTGCACCCTCTGCAACCTATATCTAGTTTGTCATTACCTGACCCCTGGTTCTTGGGACTTGAGCCAATGGCCTGCCATATTGCTTGAAAATCTTAGGATTTATTGGCCTCCATAGCCTATGAGCCAGCATCCTGCTATCTTACCTACTGATCTTGGAGCTATGTGAGTCTGGAGAACTTCCAGCCTTGATTTAGGACTACCAGCCACTACAACTGTGTCAGCCATTTGCTTAAGAGAAATCTCTCCTTCTGTTTAGCTGTCTCTCTCTCTCTGTATATGTACGTGTGTGTGTGTGTGTGTGTGTGTACTCAAAAAACCAAATCCACTGTAATCAAGTTGGGTTCAACTTATAGCAGCCCTAAAGTTAGAACTGCCCTGCAGAGTTTCCAAGGAGCACCTGGAGGATTTGACCTGCCGACCTTTTAGTTAGCAGATATAGCACTTAACCCACTATGCTGCCAGGGTTTCCATATATATATATTTCACTGGCTTTGCATCTCTAGAGAATCCAGCCTGATACAGATGTCAAGACACATAAAGATCCCAAAGGAACCAAAAAAGAAACAGAAGAGCAAGAATGTTCCTCCAGAACTGAGAGAGAAAGAAAGCCTTCCCTCAGAGTTGACACCCAAACTTCAGACTTCTGGCCTCCTTAACTGTGAGAAAATAAATTTATGTTTGTTAAAGCCATCTACTTGTGGCATTCTATTACAGTAGCACTAGATAACTAAGACAGGACATCTGAGTAACAGATCCCAGGTAGGAGCACTGGAAAGATATGGCACGTATATTTCATGTGACTTCTGCCACCCTCACAAGAGCCACATGTATGTGCTAACAGTGGTAGATACCTCTTCAGTACGTGGTATGTATTTTTTCTGTTAGATAAGCAAATATAGTGGGATATATTAGATAAAATGCTTTGTCAAGTGCTTGAATATACCAAGGTAGCCACTTTGCATTCATGGTCTTAGATGGCTATTCCATTTACCCCATCAACTACAAGCAGTTGGAACCACAAAAAGTTCCAATGACTGCTTGTTGAAAAAGGAGCTGTGACAAATCCACAAAAGCAGTGCATTTAATGGCTGGAGGGGAGGTGGGCCAGGATGGTAGACTAAACACATGTCTCCTCAATTCCTACTGAGAACTAAGGCCTGGAATGATAATTCAATCTGGCAGTGTGGACATCCTAGGAGCCCCAGGATGTGGTATAGGGTTGTCAGATTGGACTATGCACCAGTAAGGTGGAAACTACCTCACTCAAAGATGAGGCAGTGACATGCTGAGTCCTGCTTCTGCTGACTCATTGTCTGGAAAGACTGCAGGTACTGAAACCTTCTTCATTATCCAGGAGGCAGGGACTTGCCATGAGCCAGCTAATATGCTGAAATGCAATGCTTAACAAAATAGCATATAGTGAAACAGAGACACTGTGCTTGGGATGGCCACATATTGAGAACCTGGCTGCCAGTTGAGGGTACCACTGACCCTCCACACTCTCTTTTCTTAGCTGTACCATAGATTCTGCTGTTTCACAGTTGGAAGGTCAGCTTGGGTGAGATGCCATCTTGATTAGTTGGGAGCTGGAGTCAGCCACCCTGAGGCTACTCCAGCAGAAAATCTGTGTTTAGGATGGTAGTGCCTAGAGTTATGGGTAAGGCCTGGCAGAGGATGGCAGCAAGGTGCTAAATCCTCCCTTCTTTGAACCATGTCATAGCATCTGGAGATGGCCCATGAGGTGTCTCTGTTTGCAGCCAGAAGACTTGGCCTACCACACCTGAGGGCCTGAACGAGTTTGGCAGCTGTGGACAGCTCCTCACTCAGCAGTAAATCACCTTTTTAAAATAAGACCACCTGGAGAACTGACTGCTGAACAACTTGGCAACATCTCCTCCACCCTTCACTGATCCACATCATAGAATCAGCTGATGGCCCCCCATTGGCTTCATAAGTAGGGCATGATCTTTGCCAGCCAGGTAGTGAAGTCTGTCACTCCAGAGAGTCCACCTGGGGCCCATCACTAGAGTGCACAGAGATGGCCCTTACTCCATTCTTAGAACTATGCCTCAGCTCCTGTTGAGGTAACATCAGAGAAACTGAATGGCTTCCAGATGGGGTGAAGACAACAATCATTACTTAGCTATTTAAAGAAGCAGTGGACCATGGCTCCAGAAAACTACCAAAATAAAGAAATCAAAAAATTTCCCAGATGAAAAAGCCTTTCTGAAGTTGAGTTATGTATTGAGTCCTCCTAGAGATTAAGCAAACTGCAGCAGAACAAAATGAAAAATTAAGCAAGCTATTTGAGCTGCTGGAATGTCAACAATTTGAAATTCAGCAGATCAATAACAAAATTTGAGAAACAGACAGTTCAATCCAAAGCCAAAAGAGAAGAATTGAGGAGAGAGAAGTCAGACTTAGTGATCTAGAGGACAGAGCAACTGATACCAGCATTTATGAGAAGAAATCAGAGAAAAGAAATAAGAAAACTGAAGAAGCATTGAGAAATAAGTGGGACTCTACTAATAGGAATAATCTATGAAAAATTGGAGATGCTGAACAGGGAGGTATAGCTGAAAACACAGAGAGTACTGCTGTAGAGTTCCTGACAGAAAACTTCCCTGAAATTATGAAGGAAGGAAACATAAATGTGCTAGATGCTTATCAAATGCCACCAAAACTAGACCCCAAAAGAGACACCAAGACATATTATAATTAAGCTTAATAAAATGAAACATAAACAGAAGCTTTTAAAGGCAGTAAGGCTTAAAGCAAACCTAAGGTACAAAGGGAAGCCCTGCAGGCTTTCATCTGACTTCTTGGCAAAACCAATGTTGCAAGAAGGCAGCAGGATGAAACATTCAAACTCTTGAAGAAGAAAAATTTCCAACCAAGAATTATATATCCTCCAAAATTGCCTCTCAAGTACGGAGGTACAATTAACTCATTCTTAGATAAACCAAAGCTTAGAGACTTTGGAAAAATCAACTGAAACTACAAGAAATACTAAAAGAAGCTCTTTGTTTAGAAAAATGAAAACATCAAGTATATATGACCAAACATGCAGTAAGGATGCGTTGATAATTACCAGTGATTAGAATGTGAAAGAGAAAAACAGAAAAGTATTTCAAGTTGGAAAATATTGCCTTATTGATAGAAACAATATCAGAGATGACATAATAGAATTTAGCAATGTCAATGACTTCATTGCAAACACATTTTTCAGTAATATAGACAGCAACTATACATCCTTACCTCAGCTGATGGAATATACAACAATCAAATCCACTAAAGTCTACGGAAAGAGACAGTGAAAAAGTTTGATATCATCAGGCAAAACAAGGCCAAGAGATGACTGCTCCTGCACACTCTATCAATTGCTCATATACAAGCTTAAGAAATTTAGAACAAATCTGTGAAACCCAATGTACAATCCTGAGTATATTCCATCTGAATTTAGAGACTGTTTCAAGGACAGATTTGACATGTTGAACACTAAAATGATCATAGCCCAGACAAGTTGTGGAATGGCATCAAAAGTATCAAAGATGAAGAAAGCAAGAGGTTATTAAAGAGACAGGATAGAAAGAAACGACCAAATGGGATGTGAAAAGAGATACTGAAACTGCTCTCAAAGATCATGTAGCTCAAGTGAATGGAAGAAGTGATAAAGTAAGTGTTAAACAGAAGATTCCAAAGGGTAACTTGGGAAGACAAAGTAAAATATCATAATGACACATGGAAAGATCAAGAGTTAGAAAACCAAAAAGTATGAATACATTCTCAAGCTGAAAAAAACTGAAGAAAAAAAAAATCAAGCTTCTGGTTAGAATATTGAAGGGATTCTACAGGAAAAAAAAAACAAAAAACCACATAGGAAGCATCAAAAGAAGATGCAAGTAATATACAGAGTCACTATACCAAAAAATAAAAATAAAAGCTGGGTGAACTTCAACCATTTCAGGAAGTAGCATATGATCGGAGACCAAAACTACTGAAGGAAAAGGTACAAGCACCACTGAAGGCAATGGTGAAAAACAAGATTCCAGGGGCTGACAGACTACCAACTGAGATGTTTCCACAATAGATGCAGCACTGGAAGTGCTCACTCATCTATGCCAAGAAATCTGGAAGACAGCTACCTGGACAACTAACTGACAGAGATCCATGTTTATGACTATTCTCAAGAAAGGTGATCCAACTGAATGTAGGCATTATTGCACGATATCGTTAACATCATACACAAGTAAAATTTTGCTGAAGATGATTCAACAGTGGTTGCAGCAGTACATTGACAGGGAACTACCAGACATTCACATGTGATTCAGTAGAGAATTTGGAACCAGTGATATCATAGCTCACATCAGATAGATCCTGGTTGAAAACAGGAAATACAAGAATGATATTTACTGTTTTATTAATTATGCAAAGACAGTGGACTGTGTGGATCATAACAACTAATCGGTAACATTGCAAAGAACAGGAATTACAGAACATTTAACTGTGCTCATGAAGAAACTGTAAGTAGACCAGGAGGCAATATTTCCAGCAGAACAAGGCACTACTAGGTGGTTAATAGGGAAGAAAGGGTTTCTTCAGGGTTGTATCCTTTCACTATGCTTATTCTATCTGTATGCTGAGTGAATAATTGAGAAGCTAGACTAAGTGAAGAAGAATGTGGTATCAGGATTGGAGGAAGACTCGTTAACAACCTGCAATATGCAGATGACGCAACTTTGCTTGCTAAAGACTTGAAGCACTTACTGACGAAGATCGAAGACTATAGACTTCAGTATGGATTACATCTCAATGTAAAATCCTCCCAAATGGGCCAATATGCAACATCATGGAAAATGGAGAAATACTGAAGTTGTCAAGAATTTCAATTTGCTTGGAATTATAATCACATGGAAATGGCAATGAAGAAATCAAAACAGACATTGTATTAGACAAATCTTCTACAAGAGACATCTTTAAAGTGTTGAAAAAAAATGTCACTTTGAGGACTGATGGCACTTGGCTGGCTTGAGGACTGAGGTGCACTGACCAAAGCCATGGTATTTTCAATTGCCTTGTATGCATGCAAAAGCTGGACAGTGATTAAGGAAGACCAAAGAAGACTTGGTGCCTTGAATTACAGCATTGGCAAAGAATACTGAATATATCATGGAGTGTCAAAAAAGTGAACATGTCTATCTTAGAACAAGTACAACCAGAGTACTCCTTAGAAACCAGGATGACAAGATTACATCCCAAATTCTTCAGACAAGTTTTCTGGAGGGACCAGTCCTTGGAGAACGACATCATGCTTATAGAGGGTCAGCGAATAAGAGGAAGACCCTCAACAAGATGGACTTACACAAAGGCTGCAACAATGGTCTCAAGCATAACAACTATAATTGAGATTGCAGTGTATTTCTGTTGTACATAGGGTTGCTATGAGTTGGAACTGACTCAGCAGTACCTAACAACAGCACAAAAGTATAAACTGACAAGCTGCTGCTAACTACTAGGGTAATAACATCAAAATCCTGAGAATAAATATAATAGAAGTAGGAAATCTGTTGCTGTTGAGTCAATTTATGACTGCTCTATAGGACAGAATAGAACAGCACTTTAGGGGTTCCAAGGAGTGGCTAGTAGATCTAAACTGTTTACCTTTCGGTAAGCAATTGAACTGTTAATGACTGTGGCACCAGGCCTCATATCAAAAATACCAAACCAAACTCAGTGCCCTTGAGTCAATTCTGACTCATGGCAACTCTACAGGACATAATAGAACAGCTTCACAGTTTCCAAGGAGTTCCTGGCAGATTTATACAGCTGCCATTTTGATTAATAAGCACAGCACTTAACAACCAATGCCACCAGGGTTCCCCTGGGCCTCACAGAAGGAACTAAAAAAATAGTCAAACCAATTGCCATCAAGTTGATTCTGACTAACTATATAACACTAATTTTAAAATAAAAGCATAAAGGTCAACTCAAGTCAGCATTTTAAGGAACTATTAATCAATACATGTCTACTTAAGCTCATTAATCACTCTGCAAGAAGGATTGAGCATAACTTCAATTATTTTCATTTTCATTTTACAGAAAATGAAAAAAATCAAGAAATCAAAATGATTAAGACATTCAAAATTATGCATTCTTATTTTCAAGTCCCATGGTTTCATCTTCCCAGTTTCTTAAAGACTAAGAACATGAGATATTGTCATTCAGGATAGGCTCATGTTACAGTAACAAAAGAAACTTAGAGAAAAAGACTTAATGCTTTGCTTCCTGTGCCAGGGTCTACCACAAGTGAGCTATAGTGCTACCTACACTGTCTCCATACCCACTCTCATGATGAGGGTACAGTGTCATCTAGAACACTGCCAGGTATCTTAGCACATTGTCTGAGTTTTTATTTCTGTCATAACAAATTACCACAAACTTGGTGACTTAAAATAAAACAAATTCATTATCTGACATTCTAACATGGGTCTCACCAATTTAGATCAAGTTGACAACAGGACACCAATCCTTATGGAGGCTCTAGGGGAGAACTCTTGCCTTGCCTTCTCCAAATTCTAGAGGCCTGTATGATAACACCCCTCCATAAGATATATTCACATGCTAATTCTTGAAACCCATGTGATAAGAGTGAATATTTACTTACGTGGTAACATATATAATTGAGTGAAGAGTTTTTAAAGGAGGACATTATCCTAGATTTTTGGACTGGGGCCTAAAGGTCATCAAATGTTTCCTTATAAAAGTACAGGAAGGGTAATTTCAAAGCTGCGCATGAAAGGCAGCTGGACCAAATAGAGATTGGAAAGATGTGACACAGCCCGCAATGCCAACCACCACCAGAAGCTGAAAGAAGTAAGGAATGGATTCTCTAGTCTCTAGAACTCTAAGAGAATAAATACTGCTGTTTTGAGCCACTAAGTTTATAATAATTTGTTAAGGTAGTCCTGGGAAAGTATTACACCCACATTTCTTGGCTTCTTTCTAGCCACCTTCTTCCATTTTCCAAGCCAGCAATGAAGATTGAGTCCTTTTCACACTGCCATCTCTCTTGTTTGTTTTCTATGCTCATATCTCCCTCTGACCAGTCTGTAAAGCTTCTCTAGTTTAAAGGACTTCAAAATCTTTACCCTTCATCACATCTGCAAAGTCTCTTTTGCCATGTAATAACAGCACATTCATTGTTTATAAGGATTAGAGCATTAACATCTTATTCTGCCTCCTGAGAGAAAAAAGACATGAAGGACCAAATTTAAACTTTTAATATTTCTACCTGGAATGGCAAACATATACATTCACAGTTTATGGGCTAAAGCAAGTCACATAGCTCTGTCTGTGGCTACTGGCAAGGGGTATATAATGCTCCTACGGCTGGATCACTGAGAGTAGGATAAAGATAAAACATTTAACACAAAGAGATCCTATCGCTTCACTGTAACACAAGAAAACAGAAACTATCTCTGCATAAATATGAAAGGCCTGGCATCGAAAGACAGCAGATGATAAGATAAACTCCTGTCCAGAAGGGAATATTGTAAATCCTGTGGTAATAAATGCAAACACTTGAAAGTACCTGAAGAGAGAAAGAAGCAGCAACAGAAAAGAATCTCATTGTAAGCACCCTGAGAAGACATCATGGATTAATTTGAGAAAGGCCACAAAAGGTGTTCGTGAGAGGAAGCCACATCTAAAGGAGAATTCGTAGCCTGTCTTCTTCACATCTTTTAAAGTTCAGTTTGCATGTTATCTCCATGACAGTCCTTTTTTGATCCCACCATTTTGGTTCAGTACCTCTTCTCAGTCCCCATAACAATGTGATCTAAATTCCTTACTCACCTTCCGCCTTCCACATGCTAAAATATATATTTTATGCTACTGCAGACTTTTAGACCAAAAATTATCTCTTATTTGGGCATTGCCTGGGCATGGTTCAGTGAAGTTCTCAACAACTTTTAAATTAATAAGATGATTGGCAAGTAAGTTAGGAAAATAACTGATGAAGATGATTCAAAATATAAGAGAATAAGAATGTTGGATAGCATACTGATAAGTGAAAAGCAGAAAACATGTAATAAAACTGCATGTTTCTCAAGCCACAATCTCATTTATTCAGCTGAACACATAAACATCACCTACTGAACTGAAGTACTGAGAGCACCATAGTATTGCTTAAGACAGGATCTGTCACCACTAATAAGTTACAATTTCGTATGTCTAGTCATAGCATCATAAATTTACAATACTTGCCAAAAACATAGAGGCAAAGTGAGCTTTAGATGTTGTTGTTAGCGGCATTGTTCCCACTCACGGTGACTGTCATGGGTTGAATTGTGTCCCCCCCAAAATATATGTAGCATGTGGATATGATTCCCAGTATCTTGGGACTGTCCTCCATTTTGTGGTTTCCCTAAACTGTATGTTAAAGGATTAGGGTGGGGCTGTAAATTCCTTCATAGGATTACTTCTCTGCTCTGCTGTAAAGGGAGTTTCCCTGGAGTATGGCTTGCCCCACCCTTAATCCTTTCAGCCTGCAAGAGATAAAAGGAAAGAGAAGCAAGCAGGGAATGGGAACCTTGCACCGTCAAGAAATCTGCACCGGGAGAAGAGCGTGTCCTTCAGACCTGAGGTTCCTGCGCCAAGATGCTCCATGGACAAAGACTGATGCAATACCAGACTTGCCTCCAGAGCCGACAAGGGAAAAGACTTCCTCTGGAGCGGGCACCCTGAATGTGGACTTGCAAGCTACCGGACTGTGTAAGAATAAACCTTCCTTTGTTAAAACCATCCACTCTGTGGTATTTCTGTTAGAGCAGCCCTAGCTGACTAAAACAGTGACATTATGTACAAATAAATGAAAGACTACTTGCTCCGACACTGTTCTCCCAGCCATTGCTATGTTTGAGTCTATTGTTGCTGCCATAGTATAACCTGTCTCACTGAGGGTTATGTTAATCATTTTGTCCTGCCATAACAGAAATACCACAAAGGACAGCTTTAACAAAGAGAATTGTATTCTATCATACCCCCATAAGCTAGACGTCCAAATTCAGTGTGCCATCTCTGGAGGAAATTTCTCTCTGTCAGCTCTTGAAGAAGATCCTTGTCGTCAATGTTCCCTTGAGCAGGTTCAAAGGTCAAACAAAGGTCAAAGCAGTGTTCAGCGCTGCTTTCTTGGTAGTATGATGTCCCCCTCTCTGCTTGTTTCCTTTACTTTTTTACATCTTGAGAGACAAAAGGTGGTATAGGCCACACCCTAGGTAAACTTCCTTTATCATGGATCAGGGATGTAACCCTGGTAAGGATATTACCATCCCACTCTAATCCTCTTCAATATAATCCAATCTTTCCTCGTTAACTGCAGGCAGAGATTAGGATTTACAACATGTAGGAAAGTCAATCATAAAATGAACAACAACCACACACTAGGAATCATAGCCCAGACAAACTGAAAAATATTTTGAGGGAACACAACTCAATCTATTACAAATGTATTCCTATTTTTCCCTAACTCTCCAGTTTACCAAGCACAATATCCTTCTCCAAGGACTGGGCCCTCCTGACAATGTGACCAAACTTGTAAGAGAGTGTTTACTTCAATAGCCCTTCTACTACAGTAGAACAATACAGAGAAGACGAACATGGCACTTGTGCAAAGATGACACACAAATTTGTGTAGCATTCAGTATTTTTATACAGACACAGCAATAGAAAATCTTAAGATAGTTATACAAAAGAATAATGTCAAACTTGATAAGCAGCAAGAATACATACATACACAACAAACAGAAATCCAACAGATTTAACAATAACATTTCAAAATGAAACCACTCAGTAAAAAGTCATAGGAGCAGAACTGAAGCAATGGAAAGCCAAATTAGTGAGAATGAAGATAAAGCATATGACACCAAATATTTGCAGAAAAATCAAATAAGTCCTTTTTTAAAAAGTCAGGAAACACTAAGCATTATGTGGAACTCTATCAAGAGGAAATGTGAGAGATGGGAACACAAGAAGAGGAGCAGTAGCAGAGAATACAGAGAACTGTTCAGGATTTGTTGGCTGAAAATTTCTCTGATATGAAAAACAAAAAGATATCTATCCAAGAAATTCATTGAGCCTCAAGCAAAGTACGTTCCAAGAGAAAATCAACAAGATATTATAATCAAATTTGCCAAAACTGAAGGTAAATAAAATGTTAAGAACAGCTAGAAATACACAAAAATGTCCCTTAAACAAGGGAGTCAGTAAAGCTCAGCTCTGACCACTCAGGGGAAACTGTAGGCAAGAAGACAATGGAACAACTTATATAAATCCACGAAGGAAAAACTACTGCCAACCAAGAAAAATACACACAACAAACTGTTTCTCCAATATGATGGTGAAATTAGCGCATTTGCGGATAAATAGAAGTTTAGGGAATTGGTAAAAAAATTAAACCAATATTATAAAATACTAAGGAGAGAAATTTGGTTAGAAAACCACTAGCATCAGATAGCAATCCAAAACTATAACAAAGGACAGAGCAATCAGATCTCAACTCACATAGCGAAGATAGGAAAAATCAAGACTAAAACACGGAAAGTAGGGCAAGTATGCCTTGTTTTGCAGTGCACAGCAGATATTTTCCAGAATTGACCACATGTTAGGCCACAAGTGATTCTTATGAAAATTCAAAGTATTGAAATATTACAAAGCATTTTTTCAAACCATAAAGCCATAAACTTAGAAATAGAAAAAAAAATAAGGAAAAAAATGAATCACATGGGAATTGAACATATTTTGCTCAAAAACAACTGGGTTATAGAAGAAATCAAGGATGGAATAGAGATTTGTAGAATCAAATGATAATGAAAACATATCCCAAGAGTATCTATGGGATGTAGCAAAAGCGATACTCAAAGGTTAGTTTATCTCAATAAATACACACATCCCCCCAAAAGAAAAGACCAAATCAAAGAATTAACTCTACTACTTAGAAAAGGAGAGCAGCAAAATAACCCCTGGGACAACAGATGAAAATAAATAATAAATATTAGAGAAGAACTAAAAGAATCAGAGAATAGAAAAATCATTGGGTTAACAAGACCAAGTGCTGTTTTTTCATTTGTTTGTTTTAAAATCAATAAAAGTGATAAACCATTGGCTAAACTGACAAAGCAAAAGCAAGAAAGAAAGCAAATGACTAGAACAAGAAATGAGATGGGCAATATCATGACAGATATGACTGAAACTACAAGAATCATAAATGAATTGCAGGAAAAGTCATACTCGAATAAATTCAAAACCTCGGGAAACGGACAAATGTCTAGAAAGGCATCACCTACCACAGCTAGCACAAACTGAAGAACTAAATACAGCCATCACACAATAAGAGATGGAAAGGTAATTTCAGAACACCCTACTGAAAAAAAGCCCTAACCCTGATGGCTTCAGTAGAGAAGTCTACCAAATTTTAGCTAATACTAAAGGCATTTCAGAGCATAAAAAAGGATGGAATGCTCCTAAATTCATTCTATGAAGGCAGTTTAATGCTGATATCAAAACCAGGCAAAGACAGCACAAAAAAGGAAAAATATAAACCAATATCTCTCATGAACTAAGATGTAAAAATCCTCAAAAAATTCTAGCCAACAGAATAAAAAAATGATAATAATAATAGTAAGTAGGATTCTCCGCAACCAAAGCCCATGGAAGCAGCAGTCAAGAAATCAAAAGACATACTGCATTGGGAAAATCTACCGGAAAAGACCTCTTTAAAGTTGTCACCTTGAAGACTAAGGTGTGACTAATCCAAGCCATAGTATTTTCACTTGCATCATATACGCACAGAAAAGCTGGACAATGAATAAGGAAGAAAGAAGAAGAACTGACACCTTTGAATTGCGGTGTTGGAGAAGAATATTAAATATACCACAGACCGCCAAGAGAGCAAACAGATTTATTCTGGAAGAAGTACAATCAGAGAGCTCCTTGGAAGCAAGGATGGCAAGACTGTGTTTTACATACCTTTGACATGTTGTCTGGAGGGATTAGTCCCTTGAGAAGGACATCATACTTGGTAGAGGATCAGTGAAAAACAGGAAGACCCTCAAGGAGATGGATTGACATCGCCTGCAACAATGGCTTAAACAAAAAAATGATTGTGAGTGTGGAGCAGCACAGGGCAGTATTTTGTTCTGTTGTTCGTAGGGTTGCTATGAGTCAGAACCAACTCAATAGCACCTAACAACAAGTGGGATCCATACTAATGATGCAGGAATGGTTCAACATTAGTAAAACAATCAGTGTAATCAACCACATAAATGAAACAAGAGACCAGAACTACTTGATTTTATCAACTGATTCGGAAAAGGCATTTGCAAAAGCCCAATACGCATTCATATTAAAAACTGTCAGCAAAATAAGAAGAGAAATTCCTCGTCATAATAAGGGGCATCTATGCAAAGTAAACAACCAACTTCATGATACATTGAGTTGGAAACCACCCCCTTGAGAAAGGGAACCAGAGAAGAATGGCACTATTATTCAGTATTGTACTGGAGGTTCTAGCCAAAGCAATCAGGCAAAATAATGTTAAAAAAAAGGGTGTCTAAACTTGTAAGGAATAAGTAACAGTACCCCTATTTGCAGAAGATATGAACTCAAAATGCATTAAAGACCTCAGTATAAAATCTAAAGCTGTACAAATAATGGAATAAAAAGTAGGGACAATGCTGGGAGCCCCAGAACACAGCTTAAACAGACTACAAAACGTTACTAACAATTAAAAAAAAAAACAGAAGAGAAAGCAGATGACTATTAACTCCTAAAAATCAAATATTTATGCCCATCCAAAGACTTTACCAAAAGAATAGAAAGACAATCTACAGACTGGGGAAAAAATTGGCAGTGACAAATCTAATCAGACTCTTAATCTCTATCATCTAAAAATACTTAACAACAAAATCTTAACAACAAAAAGACAAATAACCCAACTAAAAAATGGAGAAAGGATGAACAGACACTTCACCAGAGAAGACATAGATATGACTAATGTGGAAATGCTTATAATCATTAGATATTAGAAAAATTAAAATCAAAACTAAAATGAGATATCATCTCAACCCCAGAAGGCAGGCAGTAATCCCAAAATCCCAAAATAAATACTGGAGAGGCTGAGGAAAGTCTGAAATACTTACACACTGTTGTTGGGAGTGTAAAATAACTCAGTCACATCAGGAATCAATTTGGCAATTTCTTAGATAGCTAGAAATAGAAATAACATAATCCAGCAATCCCATTACTTTGAATATATCCTAGAGTAATAAAGGCCATCACAAGAATAGATTCGTACACACCAGGGTTTACTGTAACCCCGTCCACAATAGCAAAAAAAGGAATCAACCTAGTTGCCCATCAACAGATGAATGGATAAACAACCTATGTTGTTTTCATACAAATGGAATACCATGAAATTGTAAAGAACTTTATGATCCTAGGAAACATTACATTAAAGAATCTGGAAGACATTTGCTGAGTGAAACTAGGCAATTTCAAAAGGACAAATATTGCATCAGATCACTATCATGAGGACTCAATAAAAGGTTTAAATGCAGAAGAAAATAGTCTAATTACAAGGATAAGGGGAACGGGGAGAGGGGTATTAATTGATTAGATGTAGACAGAAATTGGGTTAGGCAATGGGAGGGACAGCATGCAGTAGAAAGGAAGTCAGCACAGCTGGATTAAACCGAAACCAAAAGCTAATATGTTCCCTAGTGACAACCTGACACTCTTGTCTGGGGACATTGGTTTTAGGGCACATTACATCAATAAGCATAACAAAGTCTTTTTAAGAAAATATTCTGGATCCCACTTTGGTGAGTGTCACCTGGGTTGTTAAAAGTTAGCAAGCAGCCATCCACGTAGCATTGGTTGGTCCCAAACCACCTGGAGCAGAGGAGAATGAGAAGCATCAAAGACACAAGTAAACTGAACCCAAGAAATGGTAAGGACCATATGATCCATGCACTAGCTCAGCAAGATACTGGAAGAACTAGATGCTGCCCAGCCATCATCAATGACTGACTACCTTAACAGGGAATGCAACACATAGTTCCTGCATGTACAGTCATATCATCTGCAAACACAGAGATTTTTACTTCCTCTTTGCTGATGCAAATGCCCTTTATTTCTTTGTCTTGTCTGATTACTCTGGCCAGAAAATCTAATACAATGTTGAACAGGAGAGGTGAGACTGGGAATTCATGTCTAGTTTGTGTTCTCAAGGGGAATTGTTTTAGTCTCTCTCCATTCAGGATGATGTAGGCAGTTATCAAATGGCTTTTCTGTGTCAATTGACAAAATCAGGTGATTGCTATCTTTTGAGTTATTTATGCGACTGATCACATTATTTTTTTTTTTTTTCTACTTTTAAATCAGCCTTGCATCCCCGGTATGAATCCAAGTTGGTCGTGAGGAATTATTTTTTTATATTGTTGAATTCTATTGGCAAGGATTTTGTTAAAGATTTTTGCATCTAGGTTCATGAGTGATAGTTTCCTGTAGTTTTCCTCTTATGCAGGATCTTTCCGTGTCTTTGGTGTCAGGGTTATGCTGGCTTCATACAATGAATTTGGGAGTCTTCCATCTCTTTCTATGCTGTGAAATAGACTGAGTAGTATTGGAGATAACTCTTTTCTTAAAGCTTGGTAGAATTCTGTGGTGAAGCCATCTGGGCCAAGGCTTTTTGTGGCTGGTAGTTTTTTGTTTTTTTTTAAATCATTTTTTCAATGTGTTCCTTAGTGATGGGTTTATTAAGCTGTTCTGCTTCTCCTTGTGATAATGTTGGTAGGTGATAAGAATCTAGGAATTGGTTTACTCCCCCCAGGTTTTCAAATCTGTCACAGTCTTTAATAGTATTCTGTTATGATACATTTTATTTCTGTTGGATCTGTTGTGACATCTCCTAACTCATTTCTTATTTATGTTATTTGTTTCTCTGCCTGTTTTTCTTTAATAAATTTGGCCAACGGTTTGTCAATTTTGTTGATCTTTTCAAAGAACCAGTTTTTGCTCTTTTCAGTTTTTTCAGTTGTTCTTCATTTAGTTCCGCTCTAATCTTTACAATCTGTTTTCTTCCATTGTCCAGAGGTTTCCTCTGTTGCTGTCTTTCTGCTTGTTCAAGCTGTAGGGTTAATTCTTCGGTTTGGGTACTTTCTTCCTTCCAGATGTGTGCATTTGTAGAGACAAATTGACCTCTGAGCACTGCATCCCATAAGTTTTGGTAAGAAGTGATTTCATTTGAATCCATAAGTTTCTTTATTTCATCATTGATTTCTTCTATAGCACATGGTTATTTGAGCACAGTGTTGTTCAGTTTCTGTGAGTTCCAATTTCTGTCTATGTTTTTTCTGCTACTGGTTTTGACTTTTATGGTTTTATGGTCTGAGAAGATGCTTTGCAATAATTCAGTGGTTTGGATTTTGCTGAAGTTTGCTTTATGTCCTAACACATGGTCTGTTCTGGAAAATATTCCATGTGCATTGGAGAGAAGATGTACTTATCTGTTAGTGGACAAAAAGTTCAATGATGTCTAATTGGTTAATAGTGGCAATAAGATCTTCTGTGTCTTTACTGAGCTTTTTTTCTGGATGATCTGTCCATTACTGAAAATAGAGGGTTGGGGTTTCCAACTATTATTGTGGAGTGATCTATCTTATTTTTCAATGTAATTAGTGTTTGTTTGATACATTTATATGCTCTAGTATTGTGTGCATACATATTTAATAGTGTTAAGTCCTGCTTGTGTATTGAATCTTTCAGCAAGAAATAGTGACCATCTTGTCCACGATGGTGTTTTTTACATTAAAATCTGTTTTATCTGAGATTAGTATTGCCACACCTGCTCTTCTTTGTGTATTGTTAGCTTCATATATATTATTCCACACTTTAATTTTCAGTTTTTTCGTATCTTTGAGTCTAAGGTGTGCTTCTTGTAAGTAACATATGGATGGTCATGTCTTTTGACCCAAGATGTCACTCATTGTCTCTTTACTGGAGCATTTGGTCCATTTACATTCAGTGTAATTATTGAGAAGCATGTGCTTAGTGCTGTCCTTTTGATGTATTTATTTTGGTGTTGGTGTTTTCTATGTTGCCCGTAATATTCGGTTCTCGGTCATTCTTCTTTATGGGTTGACTTTTCATCTTCTTTAGTGCTGGTTTAGTGCTTGTTGAGACTCCTGTATTACGTTTCATATTTTGATACATTGCTTTGTTACTGTTCTTTGTGGCTATTCCTATGAGCCCCCTTAATATTCTAAGTTTAACCCAGTTTTAACTTCTGCATATCTTATTGAGTTCCTCTCCATCTGAAAGGACTATTACTACTGTAGTATATCCCTCTTTTTAATGTGATTGTATCTCAGTTTTCATGATATGATCCCTGGTTTCCTTCTTTCAGTATTATAGCTTTGGTTGAGTTTTGTGCCTTCCCTAACTGAGAAGGTTTCTGGATGTTATATCCTGCATTGTGTCTTTAAATATACACTTAATGGTTTGGGTTTTCTAAGCAAAGATCTTCTTTCAGTATTTCTTGTAGTTTGGGTTTGGTTTTTACAAAGTCTCTAAGCTTCTGTTTATCTGTGAATGTCTTAATTTCATTTTCATATTTGAAGGACAGTTTTGCAGTATATGTAACACTTGGTTGAAAGTTTTTCTCCTTCAAGGCTTTGAATGTGTCATCCCACTTTCTCTGGGCCAATATTGTTTCTGACAAGAAGTCAGATGAAAGCCTACAGGGCTTCCCTCTGAGTTTTAGCTTTGATTTGAGTGTTGCTGCCTTTAAGAGTTTCTCCTTGTGTTTCATTTTCTTAACTTTGATTATAATATGTCCTGGAGTCTTTCTGTTGGGGTTCATTTTTTGTGGCATTTGATATACACTTTGGATATCTATATTCTCTTCTTTCATCAGTTCAGGGAAATTTTCTGTCAGCAACTCAACAATACTCTGCATTTTGAGCTATCCATCCCTGTTCAGAAATTTCGTTTAATTGCAGATTATTCCTGTTGACAGAGTCCTATTTGTTTCTTTGCGCTTCTTCATTTTTCTTATTTCGTTTCTCTAATGTCGTCTCATAAATGCTCATATCCGTTTCTCTATTTTCAAGGTTACTAAGTCTGACTTCCAATTCATCAGTTTTGCTCTTTTGGCTTTGAATTGAATTGTTTAATTCTGTAACTTTGTTATTAATCCATTGGATTTCAGAATGTCGATATTCCGTAAATTCAAGTAGATTGCTTAATTTTTCATTTTGCTCTGCTGCATTCTGTGTAATGTCAAGGAGGTTCTCTATATAATTATTTTGTGCTTGACCTCCAATAGTTTCCGAAAGGCTTCTGTGTCTGGGAAGTTTTTTGATTCTTTATTTTGGGAGTTTTCTGAAGCCATGGTTGATTGTTTCTTTGTTTGGTGATGGCCCATGGCTTTCAGGACATCTAGGTGTTGTTTAGTTTCTCAAGTGTTGCCTCAGTAGGAGCTGAGCCATAACTCTGAGAAGGCAGTTGGTCACCAGTCACCTCTGCATACTCTAGTGACTGGCCCCAGAGGACTCTCTGGGGTTGGCATGCTCTGCCTCCTGGATGGCAAAGACACGGTCCTACTTAAGGAGTCACTGAGGGATCATCAGCCAACCCTATGATGTGGGTGGTCAGTAAAGTCTAGAAGAGATGCCATCAGGCTGCACAGCAGTTATTTCTCCATGCAGTCTTATTTTAAAAAACTAAAAGCTGTCTGACAGCTTCCAAAATCGGTATGACCATCAGATGTGGCAGGCCCCTCCTTGTGGCTGACAATGGAGGTGCCTCTTCAGCCATCCCCAGATGCTATGTTGAAAGTAGGAAGAGGTTACTGCACTGCTACCATTCCCTACTCTGTGTTACCCATAAGGAAACACTGTGCTAAACACAGTATTTCTGCTGGAAAAACACTGCCCGGACTGGCACTGTCTCCCACCCTGGGAATTAGCCCTTGATGAGGCCTTTAGTTCCGTAACTCTACCTCCTAGCTGAACGAGATGATGACCCAGCCAAGCTACAAAACAACCAAATCTATGGTGGAGCTTTGAAAAGAAAGGGTGGAGGGGTTGTGGAGCCTTCAGTCCGCTGCCTGTCTCTCAAAACACGGCTATTCCACCCACTGTCTCTCCATTGCTGCATGCGCTGTTCACTTAAGTGCTGCAGCTCAGCATAGCTGGCAGCTCATGCCATTCCCTGTCTACAAGCCAACAAAAAGAAAAAAAGTTAAAAACATCAGTGCCTTCAGTCTGCACAAACCAGCCATTCAGCAAGAATAGTGGTCAGTGAGAGAGAGGACATTTCCCACTTAGTGTCACATAGTCCAAACTGACAGCCCTATGCCATGTCTTGGTCTCACTGAGTGTCCAGAAAGCTCCATTCAGTTATCAATGCAGGCCTTAGTTTTCAGAGGGAATTAAGGAGACATGTGTCTAGTCCACCATTTTGATTCTGCCCCTCACAACAATTTTCTCTCCTTATAACCCACTTCCACATCTGCAATAAACTGCAGGTATATAGGAGGAAGTGCTGCAATGGTGTTCAGTTGGGCCAAATTTACTTCATTTTAATGACACTTTTGGAAGGGAAGTTATATCCATTTTAGAGATATGGCCAGTTAGGCTTAGTGAAACCCTAAGTTCTTACAACAAGAAATATCCAAAGTTACATGACCAATTAGTAACAGAGCTTGGATAAGAACCTGATTTTATGCATTATCAGCTTTCCTAAGTCACCATCATGGATTGAATTGTGCCCCCCCCCCCAAAATAGGTGTAGCCATGTGGCCGGGTCATGATTCTCAGTATCTTGTGACTGTCCTCCATTCTATGGTTTTTCTATGCTGTATGTTAAAGGATTAGGGTGGAACTGTAAATCCCTTCATAGGATCACCTCCCTGCTCCACTGTAAAGGGAGTTTCCCAGGAGTACAGCTTGCCCCATCCTTAATCCTTTCATCCTACAAGAGATAAAGGGAAAAGGAAGCAGGCTAAGAACTGGGAACTTTACATCATCAAGCAAGCAGCACTGGGAGAAAAGTGCATCCTTCAGACCCTAGATTCTTGAGCCAAGATGCTCCCTGGACAAAGACTGAGGCAATACCGGACTTTCCTCTGGAGCCAACTAGGGGGAAAGCCTTCCCCTGGAGTGGAAATCCTGAATTTGGACTTGTAGTCTACTGGACTGTGTAAGAATAAACTTTCCTTGTTAAAGCCATCCACTCTGGTATTTCTGTTAGAGCAGCCCTAGCTGACTAAAACAGTCACCTAGCTAGCTCTGCTTGGCATACATTAATTTCCTATTATGTGAAAGCCCCCATTTAAAGACTATAGAGAAAATATAAAGCAGTGAAGTTCAAACCACTTCTAAATACAGGCAATCCCTGGATTACGAATGAGATCCATTTCCGACTCTGACTTTCAGTCACATTTTTAAGTCAGTAATGGATGCACAGTTATTTAGCCTTAGTGCGAGAAAGTGCAAGAAGAAGCTAGAAGTATTTCCAGTGTTTTAAAAACAACAGATGTAGCAAGTGGAGTTGATTGTGATGAAGAATTTGGTGTAAGGAGGGGTTGGTTCAATCACTCCAAAGTGAGGCTGAAGTTACTTAACTTTAAGACAGTGCATCGCAAGATGGAATATACAGGAATCAAATCTACTATAGGTGTGGAAAGAGATGATTTAAAAGCTCAGTATCGTCACATCAGTAAGAACCAGAAGACTGGCCTATTGTGGCTAGACCATCAATTACTTACATGCAAGTTCAAAATGAAACTGAAGAAAATTAGAAAAAGTCTATTAGAGTCAAAATACAACCTTGACTCTATCCCATATCAGTTCATATGTGTTATAGAATATCTGAAGAAGAGCTTTGATTCTTTCAGCATTAAAGATCAAAGACCAGATGACTTGTGGAATGACATCAAGGGCATCATAAATGAAGAAATCAAGAGGTCATTATAAAGGCTGGAAAGAAAAAAAAAGATCATATTGGATGTCAGAAGAGACTCTGCAACTTGCATTTGAAAGTCAGGTAGCTAAAGCAAAGGGAAGAAATGATGAAGTAAAAGCACCAAACAGAAAATTTTAAAGGGCAATTTGTGAAGACAAACTAGGGTATTATAAAGAAATGTGCGGAGACCTGGAGATAGGAAACCAAAAGAGAGGAACACACTCAACATTTCTCAAACTGAAATAACTAAAGAAGAAATTCAAGCCTTGCATTGCAATAGTGAAGGATTCCATGGGAAAAATATTAAATGATGTAGGAAGCATCAAAAGAAGATGCAAAGAATACACAGTCATGATATCAAAAATAACTGGTTGACATTCAACAATTTTAGGAGAACCAGTGGTACTGAAGGAAGAGATTCAAGCTAATTAAAGACACGTAGAAACAAAATAAGACTCCAGTAACTGACAGAATATCAATTGAGACGTATCAAGAAACGGATGCAGCATTTGAAATGCTCACTTGTCTATGTCACAAAATTTGGAAGAGAGCCACCTGGCCAACTGACTGTGAGACATACATAATTATATCTTTTCCTAAGAAAAGTGATCCAACCAAATGCATAATTTTTTCAAACATCACTAATATAACATGCAAGTAAAATTTTGCTGAAAATTTTTCAGAAATGGCTGCCGAAATGTATCGACATGGAACTACCAGAAACTCATGCTGTATTCAGAAGAGAACACAGATCCATTGTTGATGTCAGGTAGATCCTGGCTGAAAGTGGAGAATACTGGAAATATGTTTAACTGTGTTTTATTGACAATGCAAAAGCATTTGACTGTGTGGGTCAGAAGGTAATTATTTGAACAGAACAAGGGGTCACTGCATGGTTTAAAGTTAGGAAACTTGTGTGTCAATGTTGTATGCTTTCACCGTACCTAATCCATCTGTATGCCAAGCAGATAATCTAAGAATTTGTGCTATATGAAAAAGAATGGGGCATCAGGATTGGAGGAAGACAGTTAAACAACTTGTGTTATGCAATGACACATCATTGCGAGATGAAAAAGTGAAAAGGACTTGAAACTGATAAAATCAAAGACCACAGCCTTCAGTATACATTATATTTCAACACAAAGAAAACCAAATCCTCATAACTGGACTGACATGCAGCATCATGATAAACAGAGAAAAGACTGGAGTTGTCTTAATATACTTCAGACATGTTTTCAGGAGGCAATCAGTCCCTGGATAAGGACATCAGGCTTGGTAAAGTTCAGAGTCAGTTAAAACTGGGAAGACACTCAACTGGATGTGTTCACGCAGAGGCTGCAATGATGGGCTCAAGCATACCAATTGTGAGCATAGAACAGCACGAAGCAGTGTTTTGTTCTGTTGTGCATATGGCCACTATGAACTGAACCAGTCTGAAGGCATTTGACCACAGCAACAAAGGCAAGTGCAAATTTTCAGTAAATTGGACCTTTGTAACCTGGGGAATGCCTGTATGTCATATATTTTCTGTATAATTTACTTATTACCTATTAACTTACTAAACTTTCAGTATAAAAGCAATGATATGTACCTCAAAAAATCTCTTTGAAATAGATACTTGTATTATCCCTATTGTATAGGTTAATATTCTGAGGCCAAAGACATTAGATAATCAACCCAAGGTACTCAAGTACTAGATGATAGAAACGAGTGTTGAGCTAGGCAATCCAGCTAAAAGGTAAAGCTTACAAAAAGCACACAGAAGGCTTTGGGAATTCAGTGAAGGAAGGTCATTGCTGTCTGTGACTCATAAAATTTTATGGCAGTGAGACAATATGATTTGTTACTTTAAGAGTTAGTAGAGATGAGATACATGATAAAGAAGGTAGAAGAAGCATTCCTTATACACTTATTAGTAACAAAAGTCACAAAGGCCAAGAAAGGATAAGACTTGCACTGTAAGTAAATCAGATTACACATGTTTTTAGAGAACAGTGAGATAAATTTAAAAAACTGAATTGTGGCCTGATCATGGAGGGTGTTGGATGCAGGGCTAAGGAGTTAGATTAAGTTGGTCATGTCACATGTTTAATTTAAGGTCATGTCTGAAATCTCATTTAAGGAATTAAGCAGGAAATAAAATGATAGGCTTAAACATATCAGAGAGCATGGAGATGGTGCTGGACAGAGCAATGTTTCTTTCTGTTGTATATAAGGTTAACTCAGTGGCAACTAACAGCAAAATGGTCAAGAACTTACAACTCTATTCATGCTATATCTTCCAACTACAGTCCTTTCCTCCTTCCCATCTTCTATGTCTTTGAAATGACCTGAACTAGGCTTACGGCTATAAATCTTTAAGGGTACTGTTTGAATATTACCTCTTCCTACCTATGTCCTTTGAACTCCTTAGTCTAAAATCGATGTACCTCCCTTTTATTATAACTCTGAATTGCATCAATCAGTAATAGATCACTTACCAGCAATTATCTGAAATGTTTAGTTTAAATTTCTTTCTTACCAGATAGATTGTGAATACCCTTGTGGATGTGCAGTGCATGACCTACAAAGTATTCTTAATAAATTTCTGAATTTGAAAGAATGTTCTCAACCACTAATCTCACATATCCTTTATTTTAACCACCAGATAAAATGTTTCTGGTGAATATATTCCTATCTCCACTATAAGTAGCCCCTGATTTACCAAAGAATTCCCTTTCAAGTGCTCTGGCTTAAGTGTTTTCTGATACAAGTCAAATATCTCATTTTTTTTCCTTTTATTTTGTTATTATTGCCTTTTATTACCAGTATCTTTATCTTTGTCTTTCCAAACAAACAAACAAAAATAAAAGCCCACTGCCATAGAGTCAATGCTGATTCATAGTGACTCCACAGGACAGAGTAGAACTGTTCCACAGAGTTTTCAAGGAGTGCCTGGAAGATTTGAACTGCTGACCTTTTGGTTAGGAGACATAACATTCAACCACTATGGCACCAGGGATTCCATGTTTGTCTTTAGGGGTTGGGAATGTTACATATAAACTTACAGTGTGTTTTAATACGTATGTACACACATAAAAAATATACATACAAGATGAAAATCTTACTCTGATAATGAAGGAGAGTTGGACAATGTTGACATTGCAGTAGTAACTCCACTTCTGGAATATTCTGGACTACCTGGATTATTCCTTGGAATGAGGATTCCATTTCTAGTCAGAAAAATTAGTGAAAGTTTTCTATATGGCTTTTTCATTTTTTTTTCATATATTTCACAACATCTCATTGCTTTCTGAGTTTACCGATCTACTTTAGAAAAATTATCAGCATTTGGGTCAATGATTTAAAGAAAATGAAGCCCCTGATTTAGTTTAGAAAACTAAATCTATAGGGCAGTGTTTGAACAGTAAATCATAAAATTGAACATCTGTAAGTGAACATCTGAGAATAATATTAGCAAATTATGCCCTGCAACATTGTATAGACTATATGTGGCTGACAATAAATTGAACAACAAACAAACACAGTGTCATAAATTTGATTGTAACCTGGGCATTAAGTCAGAGACCACCTGTATACTGTATCTCATTGTCTAGTTGCAAGCAGTAACTTTGTAATTAAGACATCCAGATGCTTGAGTCTCTAACTTTTTACACAACTTCTATTACATAGATTCGATGGTACTTGGCTTGGCTGACATTACATAGATGGAAAAAGAAGTACGTAGAGATTTAAAAATCAAATCAAAGCAAAATTTTTACCATCAAAGCTGATTCTAACTCCTAGCAACCCTAAAGAACAGAGTAGAAATGCCATACAGCATTTCCGAAGAACATCTGGTAGATATAAACTTCCTGCCTTTTGCATAACAGCCAAATGTTTAACCATTATGCCACCAGAGTTCCAAATACTGGTATAAATAGTAAAATCACATGATAAATATTAGAAGAATGTTAGTCATTTGATATTCCTGTATCTTTACTTCATTAATAATTTACTGTAACCATTTGTTCATATTCTGAATTATGATTTCTGACTACTGAAATTTTATGCTTCTATGAAACTGGCTTTTGTTACTGTTTCAGCAGAGTATTTATGTACTCCGCACTCCATATAGAGCTTCTGCTCTAAAGTCTAAATGATATACTGTGAGCTGCTCTGAGTATGAAGGATATGACAAGTAAAACGTGAGCATTACATGACTTCATTTTTCAGGCTGGAGCAGATGAGAAAAATAATTGTTTCCTCTTTCCAACATCCTGCTTCCCAAAACTCCCTTTACACAATGCCTGAATACCATTCATTTTTCTATACATAAATAATTTATCTGAAAAAAGTAATGTGTGGTGAAAATATAATAATCATAGATATTCAGGAGATACCATGCCTCTGAGTCATATACCTCAAGAGTGTGAGATTTGAATTCAGGAGATAAGCCATTTTACTTGGTTGCAAACATCTGTGGTATGACGTGTATAAAAGGATGAGATTTGAGTCTTTGTTTTATTTAGTATGTATTCCAGTCTCCTTCAACTGATGGCACCAAAAATCCACCACTTCTCTTTCCAGATGTTTTCTATCCTACCCAAATCTTAACTTCCAGCATTCTAGACTGTAAAGATTCCACCCGCTTCATTCAGTTTCCTCACACCAGTACTTCAATTCTGTTGAGGCTGCCCACACCTGTAAATTTTTTATTTTAACTTAAGAACTAATAATTTAATTAATTAAAGCTTAGGAATTAATGATTTTTCAAATTTAATTTCTATTATTTTTAAATCTTATCAATTATGTCATTGATTTATTAATTTTATTGATCACTCCAAATAATCAATTTTTGCTATGTTGATTTTTCTCTGTTGTTTTTATCTCTTTCACATTTAGGGGCTCAATGCCCCCGGCTTTCTGATCATTAGCCCCATCTCAAGTTTCAGCATCTCATTTCTTTCTGACCATTGTTTTCACTTTAACTTCGGGCAACATTCAAGGCTGGTAATTCAGTTCCGGTTGCAATTCAGCCACTCTTGTAACAAGACTCTAGGGTGTATTTACAGCAGTATTCAACTCTCTCATACAATCAGTAAGTACTTCTTTTGAGTGCAAGTAGCAACTTTAAGGCATTTGAGGCTGTGCTTGAGCTGTAATTTTGAAACCCTAACCTCTTTTCTTTCAAGACTTTGTCCTACAAAAGTAGAACCAACCAGCCAGTTTCCATGTACTTCTCATTCTGACAAAACTGCAGAAGTATCAAACATGCTGTCACCCAGAGCCTCAACTTCTCACCAATACTTGATCTATTAGTAATGATATTTCACCTGTTAATACTGTCACCTCATGCCAGGAAAAACTTCTACATCAGAGGTCAAAACAGGGCTAGTTGCTGACTGCGGCGCAGATCATCAACTGCTCATATGAAAATTCAAACTGAAACTGAAAACAATCAGAACAAGTCCACAAGAGTCAAAGTATGACCTTGAGTATATCCCTCCAAGGGTTTAAAGACCATCTCCTGAACAGATTCAATGTGTTGACTGACCAATAATGATCAAAGACCAGATGAATTATGGAATGACATCAAGGACATCATCCGTGAAGGGAGTAAGAGGCCATAAAAAGACAGGAAAGAAAGAAAATACCAAATTGGATGTCAGAAGAGACTCTGAAACTTTCTCTTGAACATTGAGCAGCTAAAGCAAAAGGAAAGAAAGGTGAAGTAAAAGACCTAAGCAGATTTCAAAGAGCAGCTCAAGAAGACAAAAGTATTATAATGACATGTGCAAAGAACAGAAAATGAAAAACCAGAGGGAAGAACACATTCTGCATTTCTCAAGCTGAGAGCACTGAAAAAAAATTCAAGCTTTGACTTGCAATAGTGAAGGATTCTGCAGGGAAAATACTAAACAACTTAGGGAGCATCAAAAGAAGATGGAAGGAATACACACAGTTATCATACCAGAAAGAATTGGTCCAAGTTCAGCCATTTGAAGCGGTAGCACATGCTGAAAGCAGAGAGTACCAGAAAGATATTAACCTGTGTTTCACTGACTATGGATTATAATAAATTGTGGCTAATGTTGCAAAGAAAGGAATTCAAGAACACCTAAATGTGCTCTTAAGGAAACTGTACATGGATCAAGAGGCAGTTGTGCGAACATAACAAGGGGATACTGCATGTCTTAAAGTCAGGAAAGGTGTTTGTCAAGGTTGTATCCTTTTACCATATCTTTGATCTATATGCCAAGCAAATAATCCAAGAACCTGGATTATATGAAGAAGAACGAGGTATCAGGATTGAAGGACAACTCATTAACAACCTGCGTTACACAGATGACACCACCTTACTTTCCAGAAGTGAAGATTTGGAACACCTACTGAGGAAGATCTAGGACCACAGCCTCCAGTGTAGATTGCACCTCAACATCAGGTAAACAAAAATCCTCACAACTGGACTAGTAAACAATATCAAGGTAAATGGAGAAAGGATTGATGTTGTCAAGGATTTCATTTTACTTTGCTGCACAATCAAGGCCCATGGAAGCAGCAGTCAAGAAATCAAAAGACATTGCACTGGGAAAGTCCGCTGTAAAAGATCTCTTTTAAAGTACTGAAAAGTAAAGATATCACCGTGAAAATTCAAGTTTGCCTGACCCAAGTCATTGTATTTCCAGTCACATGTATGCATGCAAAATCTGGGCAATGAACAAAGAAAACAGAAGAAAAATTGCTACCTTTGAATTGTGCTGTTGGAGAAGAATGTCGAAGGTGCCATGGCCTGCGAAAAGAACGAACAGATCTGTTCTGGAAGAAGTGTCAACACAGTGCTACTTGGAAGCAAAAATGGCAAGACTGCATCTTATATACTCTGGACATGTTGTCAGGAAGAATCAGTCCCTGGAAAAGGACATCACGTTTGGTAGAGTGGATGGTCAGTGAGAAAGAGGAAGACTCTTGATGAGATGGGTTGACACAGAGGCCGCAACAATGGGCTTAAGCAAAAAAATGATTGTGGACATGGCACAAGATCAGTGTTTTGTTCTGTTGTTCATAGGTTCACTATGGGTTGGAACCTCATGCCATGGATCAGTAGCACCCACTTTACTAGTGGAGACACTCATTAGCAATTTTAAGAGTAATCATGCTTGCAAACCAACCTTAAAAACTATCTTTAAGATATTGCTTCTCTAGAATCATTCTTAGTTTCAAATGCCTTAGGCCGGGTTCACTAGAAAAACAACCAGTGAAATGTGTGTTTATAGCTCTGTGTGTGTGTGTAAAGAGAGAGAGACGAAATGGCTCATATAGCTGTATAAACAGACAAGTCCCAACTCAATGGATCAGGCTGAAGGCTGAAGGTTTCTCCTGACTTATGTAGCTACACGGGTTAAAGAACCTAAGATTGGCAAGTCAGACAGCAGGCCACCAGCTTATGAGCTATGGAGAATGACAAATCCGAGATAGGCAGGCAATATATCAGGTCATTGGGTCAGGTCCCAAGAACTAGAGGTCAAATGATGGAAGAGCCAAATAAAGGATCCAAAGACAACAAGTGAGTTTTGCCAAAGCATCTCTATGTATGTATGTATACACAACACACACACACGCACACATATAAATATATACAAGGACTGACAATTAAGTTTGAGAACTCATTCTAGACAAAGTGCTACATACCTCAATGCTGAATATCACTGTGATCACCTTCGAAGTATTCCCTTTAGGAAGCTATGCACTGACATGTCAGTGCCTAGTCTACCCTTCAAAGTAATTTTTGAACTCTTTTTTTGGGAAGGGTCATCAGAGTTGTCATTGGATTGCTCTTGATGTCCTCAATGTCATAAAAATGTCTTCCTTTCAATATTTCCCTCAATCTGGGTAAAAAAAAGTCATTGGGCACCAAATCAGGTGAGTAGGGAGGGCGTTCCAATACAGTTATTTGTTTTCTGAATACAAAATCCCTCACAGACAACGCCATGTGAGCTAGCGAACTTTTGTGATACAAGAGTCATGAGTGGTTGGTGAAAAATTTAGGTTTTTTCTGTCTAGCTTTGTCATTCAGCCTTTTCAGCACTTCCAAATAGCAAACTTGGTAACCATCTGATTGGTACAAGTGTATAAAGAACAATCCCTCTGTTATCAAAAAAGGTTAGCAACATTGTTTTGACTCTTGATTTGGACTGACAGAATTTCTATGGTCCATTGTGCACTATGATGCTTTGATGTATTGGTATACCTATGTTTCATAACTAATAACATGGCTGAAAACAGTATTTGTTTCTCCAAAAGTTCTTGGCAAACTTCGACTCTTCTTTGCTTCTGTTCATCAGTGAGCTCCTTCAGGACAATTTTAGCACACACCTTTCTCATGCCAAGATTTTCAGTTAAGATTTTCCTATTCCTCTATCTAGGTTTACCTGGTTTGCTATGCTTCTGAAAGTCAGTCAATGATTTTGACACACAGTTCAATGAATTTTTGCAAAATGTTCATCGCTTCTGCTCCTTACTTGCCATTCTGACCTCTCTTCATTAGTGGTGCTTTCTTTCACTCCAGAAAAATATTGAATCCATTTGTACACTGCCATTTTCTTCATGGAATTATCCCCGTAAGCTTAGACTAACATGTTCCTGATTTCATTTCCACTCTTGCCAAGTTTAACAAGAATCATCCATTGCTCTGATTCAAGCTCCAGCAGTCTCACAATGTGATGCAAAAACACACAACAACAATGAACACAACTCAGCAAGTCACTGTCACATGTCAACACGAACACAGCTGTGAAGCACTGATGTACCAAGGTCATTAAACCTTATCCAGTTGTTTGTGCAGTGCTGCCAATTTAATTGCAAAGTGGCAAGTCTATGAAATTAACTGTCAGACCTTGTATACACACACATATGTATACATATATACACACCCACATGTAAAGAGAGAGAAAATGCAGTCCACACCCCTGAGGAATTTCCCCTTAAAGCCGACTGGCTGATCACCTCAGATCACATCACGGAGGATAACTGCATCATTACATAACGCCAAACCACTGAGATTCATAATCCAACTAAACTGGCACATAACCTTAACTATCACATCTGCTTTTCTTCTTTCCTCGCTGAATTTTTCTTCTCAGTTTCTTTGCTTGATCATCACTTTTCTAAAATTTAATTATTGAGTACATAGTGTTCCAAAGCTGGATTTCTGAAACTCCTTTTCTCAGTCTACGCTGATTCTTTATATAATGCATCCATTTATACAGCTTCAAATGTCATGTATACGCTAATGTAGGTATAATATAATGACCCCTCAAACCTTTATTTCTACCATCGACTGTTCACCAGGGGTCCATACCTATCTATTAACCGAGTCCCCTTAGAAATTTAATAAACGTCAAACCTGAAGTGTTTAAATCAGAATCTTGCTTCCTTTTGCTTCTTTTCCTTCCTTTTACCCCCAACTACCCACAAACTATTCTTCTCATTGTCTTTCTCGTCTTGGTAAATGTCACTAGTATTTAAGAAATTTGTCAGGAAAAAATATTACAGAATATATTTTTACTTCTTTAGTTTCTCATGACTTAGAAACTTCAAGATCAGTGAGTTTTACCTTCAGAATATTTGATCATTTTATCTACTTCTGTGCTCCCCAAACCCATTCACCAATTATTAGTGGCTATATTACTAAAACAACCCCCAAATGAATCGTTCTGTCTCTATTCTTTTTTTACCTTTCTTTTTGTACTTTTCAGAAACTATAGAGTTAGTATTTAAAATCCAGAGACAGTTCATGCATAGAATGATCTGTATCTTCAGAGTAATCTTAAATAACTCACATAATATTTTCACTCTTTCTAAATTCCTTAACAGTTGCCTACTTCATTTAAAAGGAAATTTGAACATTTTGTGGTGATTAGTAAGCCAATTTTGAATCTAGTCCTTTGTTACCTCTCTCTCTTTGCTCACTTTCAACACAGCTGTATTGGATTTATTCCTTCATATCAAACACATTTAAGTCCTGTTTCCTTTACATTTTTGATTCCCAGGAAATATTTATCCCTGGGCCACAGGCTCACATAAGCTGATTTCCGCTTATGTAATAGATCTTTGCAGAAGGATTTCCTGACCATTCTGACAATATAGTTACCACTAATGCCAGTATAGTCATAGTAAAACCAGAGCCTCTTCTCTACATAAAATTATGCTTCATATGATTATTTGCTCTTTTATGTACTATCCTTAATCCTTAAAAGGTATAGGTTGGCTATAAATTTACTTGGAGGCTAAATTATGCCTAATAACATATGACTCATAAACTTGGTTTTAATCCCAGGGAAACAGGAGTTAAAGAAGCCTTCTTTCTGCTAACAGATACAAGACAAAATGCTCACAATCATTTACCATTAGAAAACACAAATTAAAATTACAATGAGATGCTGTCTCATCCCAACAAGACTAGAATTAGTTCAAAATACATAAAAGAATAAATGTTGGAGATGATGTGGAGAGACTAGAACACTTGTGCATTACTGATGGGATCATAAAATGGTACAACCACTTTGGAAACTGATTTGGTACTTTCTTGAAAAGCTATAATACAAATACCATACAATCCAGAAATCCTACTTCTTGAAATATATTCTAGAGGAATTCAAATAGGTACATGCAGACCAATGTTCATCACAGCACTGTTCACAATAGGAAAAATGTCAAATCAACCTAGGTGACATCAACTGAAGAATAGATGAACTAACTGTGGTGTAGTCATAAAATGGAGTATTATGCAATGGTGAAGAACAATGACAAATTTGGGAAACATCACATAACGTGATAGAATCTAGAACGCATTACACTGAGTGAAATTAGTCAACTGCTAAATGACAAATACAGTATGAGAACACTATTATAGGGACTTAAGGATAGTTTTAAATACAGAAGAGAAGTGGGAGGGAGAACAGTATTCAGTAATTGGCAAGAATTACTTTAGGTGAATGGATAGACAACACACAGTAGAGGGGAAGTCAGCACAAATGGGCTAAACGCAAGGTTTGGAAGTATCCTAAATGAAAGCAAACATTTTGAGGGTGAGAGTATCAGGGTCAGGGGTCTGAGGACCATAGTTTCTGAGGATATCTAGGTCAATCGTCATAATAAAGTTTAACAAGAAAATGTTTCACTTTGGTGAGTGGCATCTGCGGTGTTAAAATCTGGCAAGCAGCCATCTAAGAGGCATCAATTTGCCTCAGCCCACCTGGAGCAAAGGAAAAGGGAGAGCATCAAAGACACATGAAAGTGTGAGTCCAAGAGACAGAAATGACCACATATACCAAAGATTATGTCAACAAGAGACTGGAAAACCTAGACAGTGCCTGACCACCACCAAAGACTACACTTACAGGAAACTCAACAAAAAAGTCCCTGATGAAGCTTGAAGAATGTGGGATGCAGAATTCAAACTCTAGTAAAAAGTCTAGACTCAATGATCTGACACGCTGGAGAGTCCCCCAAGAACACAGCCTCCAGACTCTCTGTTAGCCCAGAATTGAAACCACTTCAGAAGCGAACTCCTGATTGAAGATTGAACGGATATAAGATACATAAAAGTGATTTTGATGAAGAGTGTGCTTCTTGGTTTAGGTAGTTATGGAGACTAACTGGTCAGCTACTATCTGGAGGAAAGATGAGAAGAGAGATGGGAGCAGGAGCTGGTTAAATGGATATGGGAAATACAGAGTGAAAGAAGGAGTCTGTTGTCACAGTGTGGGGAGAGCAGCTAGGGTCACATGACGAAGTGTATGTTAACTTTTTGTATGAAATACTGACTGCAATTGTAAACTTTCACTTAAAACACAATGGAAAAATAAAAATTTTAAATAAATAAGGATGTCTTCTTTCATGAAGACAGGTTGTTATAAGACAAAGGAAAGGACAGAATGGGCTCATAAAAAATGAAGGAAGGAAGGAGGAAAGGAGAGAGGGTCAGGGAGTGAGGGAAAGAGGGAGGGAGAGAGAAAGAGGAAGGAAGAGAGGAAGGGAGAAAGGGAAGGAGGGAGGGAGAAACAGAGGAAGGAAGGAGGGAGGGAGGAAGGAAGAAGAGAGAGAAAAAGAGAGAGAGAAGGAAAGAAAAAGAAAGAGAGTGAGAGAGAAAGAGAGAGAGTGAGAAAGAGACAAAGGAAGAAAGAAAGAGAGAAAGAAAGAAACCAGAAAACAGTTGTAAAAGTGTGCTGAAGTGTTCTTAGCAGTGTCTGGAAGAGGAGATGCCATGGGCAGTGCTAAGCATGACTTAGTGCTATCAGATCAGAGAGATACTGTGGGCCACAGCACAGGGATATGTGTAAGTCCAGAAACTTCAACTGCTGTAAGTACACACCCACTGCCATTCTAATTATGACGAGAGTGTACTCGTATTTTTTTTTTTTTTCCTAAATAGAGATTAAACAGGATAGGACACAAGGCTTTTCTAGTCTTCATTATGGCCTGCTGGTAATGCAACCTATGTCACCCTGATCAAGCCCATATTGGTAGCCAAAGTTATCTTGATTCTATTGATCTTACCAAAGTGTATTCCTGGACCTGTAATTTTGGGAAGCAGTCTGGAGACCACAGTGACATCTCTAAGTTAATGCTATTTTTTCAGAGTCTGCTTGAAAGACTAATTTGTCACCCAAACCAATATTTCAACCCAAAGTACCTCTAATTTATAACATAGTACTGAAAAATCACCTGAGAATAGGGAGGTAATCAGTGAAAAGCTTATGATACAGGGGAAAAAAAGACACATCAGGAAGAGCTGAGTGAAAAAGAATATTAGTAAAAAGGCAAAAAGTTATAATCAAAATGCATGTATTAGGAGACCATATAAATAACACTGCAAGAAATGATTAGACAAAATATTTTTTCTCTGTTATTGTTAGGTCCGTCAAGTTGATTTTGGCTGATAGTGACCCACAACAGAAGGAAACACTGTACAGTCTTGCACCATGTTCACTGTTGTTTTTATGCTTGAGCCCATGTTACAGACACTGTGTCAATCCACCTTGATGAGGGTCTTGCTCTTTTTTGGTGACCTTCCACTTTACCAAATGTGATGTCCTTCTCCAGGGATTGATCCTTGTCCAAAATATGCAAGATGCAGTCTCTCCATCTTTTCTTCCAAGGAGCACTCTGGTTGTACTACTTCCAGAACAGGCCTGTTTGCTGTTTTCGCAGTCCATGGTACATTCAATATTCTTCTGCAACACCATGATTCAAAGTCATCAGTTCTTCTGTCTGCTTCATTCAGTGTCAACCTTTAGTATGTATACGAGGTAGGACAACTAAGTTCATAAACTCATCCTAGAAAAAGTGCTACATATCTCATTGCTGAATATCAGTATGGTCACCTTTGAAGTTCTCTCCTTGGGAAGCTGTGCACTGATGCCATTCACTAGGCCACTCTTCAAAATAGTTTTGGAACTCTTTCTGGAATGTCCATCAGAGTTGATGGAGAAGGATGACTGACAATTAAATTTGCAAACTCATCCTAGAAAACTCCTTTGAAGGGTGGCGTGGATGCAGTTTCCCAAGGGGAGTAAGTCAAAGGTGATCATGATGAGGTTCAGCAGTGAGGTACGTAACACTTTGTCTAGGATGAGTTCTTGAACTTAATTGCCCAACCTCATATGATGCGGTTTGAAATACCATGGCTTGGGTCAGACACACCTTAGTCTTCAAGGTGACGTCCTTGCTTTTCAGTGCTTTAAAGAGGTCTTTGGCAGTAGATTTTCCCAACGGAATACGTCTTTTGATTTTTTGACTGCTGCTTCCATGGGCCTTGATTGTGGAACCAAGTAAAATGAAATCCTTGACAACCTAAATCCTTTCTCCATTTATCATGATGTTCCTTACTGGTCCAGTTGCAAGAATTTTTGTTTTCTTGATTTTGAGGTGCAATCCATACTGGAAGCTGTGGTCTTTGATCTTCATCAGTAAGTGTTTAAAATCCTCTTCACTCTGAGCAAACAGGATTGTGTCATCTGCATAAGTCATGTTGTTAATGAGTCTTCCTCCAATCCTGGTGCCTTAGTCTTCTTCAATATGGTCCAGTTTATTAGATTATGTGCTCCTCATACAGATTGAAAAGGTATGGTAGAAGGATGTAACCTTGACACACACCTTTCCTGACTTTAAACCATGCAGTGTCCCTTTGTTCTGTTTGCATGACTGCCTCTTGAACCCTGTACAGATTCCTTCCTTTAAACCATGCAGTGTCCCCTTGTTCTGTTTGCATGACTGCTTCTTGAACCCTGTACAGATTCCTTAATAAAACAAGTAAGTGTTCTGGAATTATTGTTCTCCACAATGTTAGCCATACGTTATGATCCACACAGTTGAAGGCCTTTGCATAGTCGATGACACAAAGGTCGACATCTTTCCAGCATTCTCTGCTTTCAGCCAAAATCCATCAGACATCAGAAATGATATCATTGGTTCCACATCCTCTTCTGAATCTGGCTTGAATTTCTGACAGTTCCCTGTCAATATACTGCTGCAGTAGTTACCTAATGATCTTCAGTAAAATTTTATTTGTGTGTGATATTAATGATGCTGTTTGATAATTTCCATTCAATTGAATCACCTTTCTTGGGAATAGGCATAAATAAAGATCTCTTCCAGTTCATTGCCTAGGTAGCTCTCCTCCAAATGTCTTGGCATAGACAAGTGAGCACTTTCAGAGCTCATTTGTTGAAACATCTCAATTGATACTCCATCAGTTTCTTGCATACTGCATGTTGCCAATGCCTTCAATTCAACTTTGACTTCTTCCTTCAGTACCATTGATTCATCATCATGTGTTACCTCTTCAAATGGCTGAAAGCAACCAGTTCTTTCTGATATAATGACTATGTATTCCTTCCAGCTTCTTCTGATGCTTCCTGAGTCATTTAATATTTTCCCCATGGAATCCTTCACCACTGCAACTTGAGACTGGAATTTTTTCTTGAGTTCTTTCTGAAGAAATACAGAATTGGGGGTAAAGTCAAGATGGTGTACTAAGCACATATCTCCTAACATCCCTCTGGAAACTACAACCTGAATTGATAATCAAATGGAGCCTTCTGGTCACCTAGTGAGCCCCGGGACACAGTACAGGGCTGTTAACTTGGACTTCATGCCATTGAATGAAAAACCTCCTCTCTCTTGCTGATTCCTGCTCCTGGCTAGCCCTGGCTCTCATGGAAAGAAGGTAATGCACCATTTTGTCTTTTTTTTTCTCTGTCTTGACTGGTGGGTGGAGCTGGGTCGTTCTTAGCAGCTAGTCTCAGACGCACTGCTGGTGGGATAGGCAGACGAAATTCCCATATTTTGAAAGCCAGGCTTAGGACACTGTTCATCTAGCCACTTTGGGCCTGTATTTTTATCTCTGCCACAGTGTGCTTTGTAAGGAACCAGCAGTGCCTATGTGTGGGACGCCATGTTGGATACGGAGATTTTAGTGGAACCTAATTCACAGCACTTGGCTTGGCAGTTCTTAAACTGGGAGCCAGTGCCTGCAAACAGGACAGCACTTCTTTAACAGGAAAGCAACAGTTTACAAAGTGTCACCTACGGTGGGCACCCGGCAACAGAGGCTGAGGACTCGCTACGTATCAGCACCCTTAGCCTCTCTATCCACCGACCATGTGGAGGGCACCCCCTTAGATATGGTGGACACAGCTGGACCTAATTCTTAGCTTGGGAGTGAGAGCCTGCCTGTAGGAGAGCACTTTTCTACCAGAAAAGCACTAGTTTACATAGTGTCACCCAAGACTGGGCTCTGTCAGCAGAGGCCAACAGGGCAGTAGCACTGCTGTATTTTGAACTAGTTCATACCATCTGGGGTTGGATATAGACGTGCTTACTTTGCCAGTTGGGAAGAGGGACCTCTACACCTGAAAACCTGACTGACTTGGGAAGTGGTCAAATATGTTTTGCTTTATGTTTTAAGACAGCCTAGAGAAACATCTGCAGTCCATCCTCACAGTATTTCTCCCAGCCTGTACTTACTCACATGAAACCCAAAAAGCAACAGATGCTTGTGGTAAACAAGAAATCACCCATGGCTTCAGAAGGCTCCCACACAAAACAACCAAGGAATTTTCGGGATGAAGAAGCTTTTCTAAAATCATCAGACAGGGAATACAGAACCATTCTAGACCTTATACAAAATGCAGCAGAACGAAAGGAAAAATTAAACAAGTTGTTTGATCTGACGGAAAATCAGAACTCTGAAATCCAACTGATCGAGAACAAAATCAAAGACATAGAAACTTCAATGCAAAGACAAGAAAACAGAATGGAATAAATGGAAAAAGGAATTTCTGACTTAAAAGACAGAGCTACTGACGCCAGCATCTATGAGCAGAAATCAGAAAAAAAGAAACAAGAAAAATGAAGAAGCATTAAGAAGCATGTGGGACTCCATTAGGAGGAACAGCCTTCGATTAATTGGAATCCCTGAACAGGATGAGACACCTGAGAACACAGAGAGTATCATTGCTGAGCTGCTGACAGAAAATGTCCCAGAAATCATGAAGAGAATGTAGACATCTCAGATGCATATCATATACAACCCAATATAGGTGTCAAAAGAAATACTCGAAGACATATTATAATCAAACTTAACAAAATGAAACTTAAGCAGTAAGTCTTAAAGGCAACAAGACTCAAAGCAAAGCTAACATTCAGAGGGAAACTCTGTGGGCTTTCGTCAGATTTCTCAGCAGAAACCATGCCAGTACAGAGACAGTGGCATGACACATTCAAAGCCTTGTAGCAGAAGAACTTCCAACCAAGAATTATATATCCTGCCAAACTATCTTTCAAATATGAAAATGAAATTAAAACATTCCCAGATAAACAGAAACTCAGAGACTTTGTGAAAACTAAACCAAAACTACAAGAAATACTGAAAGAAGTTCTTGGCTTTGGCTTGGAAGAACAAAACCGCTAACTTTATATTCTAGAACGAATTCTACTCGGTTATGGAAGGCTCCAAACTCAATCACAGCTTTAATACTGAAAGAAACAATCCAGTGATTATCATGAAAACTATGGTGCCATCATATTAAAAAGAGAAATATGCTAAAGTCATTATAGTCCTTCCAGGTGGAGAGGAAGTTGACAAGAATGGTAGTAATTAAAATTGAGTCTACATATAGTTTATTAAGGGGAATCGTATGGGGCAACCGTAAAGCACAGCAAAGATGCAACACTCCATGTCAAAAAATATAACACAGAAGTCTCAACAACTACAAAACCAGCTCTGAAAAAGGTGAAAACTCAACTCACAAAAAACAATGTCAGAGAACAGACTAATAAGAACGGCAGAGAAAACATCAACACAGAAATAAACATATCAAAATGGCAGCACTAAACACATGCCAGCCAAGCCACTAAACACATACCTATCAATAATTACATTGAATGTGAATGGACTGAATGCTCCAGTAAAGATACATCGAGTGACATCTTGGATCAAAAGACATGACCCATCCATATGTTGTCTATAAGAAACTCACTTGAGATTTAAAGATAGGAAAAATCTGAAAATTAAAAGATGTAAAAATATATATCAAGCTAACAATGAACAAAGAAGAGCAGGTATGGCAATTCTAATCTCAGACAAAATCAATTTTAATGTAAAATTCACCATCGTGGACAAAGATGTACACTATTTATTGCTGAAAGGTTCAGTACACAAGCAAGACTTAACTATATTAAATGTTTATGCACCTAATATCAGAACATCTAAATACGTCAAAGAAACACTGACTGCACTCGAAAAAGAGTTAAATTACTCTGCAATAATAGTGGGAGACTTCAGCACTCCAGTCTCAATACCGGACAGATTATCTAGAAAAAAGCTCCATAAAGATACAGAAGACTTTATTGCCACAATTAACCAACTAAACCTCATCGACATATACAGAACTTTCTACTCATCAGCGGACAATGACACCTTCCTCTCCAGTGCACATGGAACATTCTCTAGAATTGACCATTAGGACATAATGCAGTGCTCAACAAAATCCATACCATTGAATTACTGCAAAGTATCTTTTCAGATCATAAAGCCATAAAGTCAAAATCAATATCAGAAAAAACACAGATAGAAAGTGAAACTCATGGAAACTGAACAACATCTTGCTCAAAAAAACATGGGTTATAGAGGAAATCAAGGATGAATTAAAGAAATTCATGGATTCCAGTGAGAATGAAAACGCTTCCTACCAGAACCTATGGGATATAACCAAAGCAGTGCTCAGAGGTCTGTTTATCTTCATAAATGCACACATCTGGAAGGAAGAATGAAACCAAATCAAGGAACTATCCTACTGCTTGAACAAGTAGAGAGGCAACAACAGAGGAACCCCTCAGACACCAGAAGAAAACAAGTCATAAAGATTAGAGCAGAACTAAATGAGTTAGAGAATAGAAAAACCATTGAAAAAGTTAAAAAGACCAAAAGCTGGCTTTTTGAAAAGATCAACAAAATTGACAAACCACTGGCTAATGTTACTAAAGAAAAAACAAGAAAGGAAATAAATAACCCAAATTAGAAATGAGAGGGGAGTTCTCTGAACAGATCCATCAGAAATCAAAAATATCAACACAGAATACTATGAAAGACTGTACTCTAACAAATTTGAAAATCTAGAGGAAATGGACAAATTCCTTGATTCATATTACCTACCCAAATTATCACAACGTGAAGCAGAACAACTTAATAAGCCCATTACAAAGGAAGAAATTGACAAAATCATCAAAAAACTGCCGACCAAAGAAAGCCTGGGCCCAGATGGCTTCACTGCAGAATTCTACCAAGCTTTTCGAGAAGAGTTATCTATAATACTACTGAGACTATTTCACAGTATAGAAAGGGATGGAATACTCCCAAACTCATTCTATGAAGCCAGCATAACCCTGATACCAAAGCCAGGGAAAGACCCAACAAAAAATGATAACTACAGACCAATATCACCCATGAATCTAGACACAAAAATCTTCACCAAAATTCTTGCCAATAGAATACAACAACATACCCAAAAAAGAATCCATCATGACCAAGTTGGATTCATACCAGCAATGCAAGGCTGGTCCAACATCAGAAAAACAATTACTGTGATCAACTACACAAATATCACAAAAGACAAGAATCACCTGATTTTGTCCATTGATGCAGAAAAGGCATTTCATAAAGTCCAACACCCATTCATGCTTCAAAGTCTTTGCAAAATAGGCACTCACAGAAAATTCTTCAGTGCAATAGGGGCCATTTATACAAAGCCAACTTCCTATGTCTTTCTGAATGGAGAGAGACTGAAGGAGTTTCCCTTGAGAACAGAAACTAGACAAAGATGCCCACTCTCACCTCTACTATTCAACATTGTACCAGAAGTTCTAGCCAGAGCAATTAGACAAGACCAAGAAATAAAGGGCATCTGCATCAGCAAAGAAGTCAAAATCTCCCTGTTGGCTGATGATATGATTGTATATGCAGAGAATCCCAAAGAATCTATAAGTAAACTTCTCAAACTGATAGAAGAGTTCAGCAAAGTCTCAGGATACAAGATAAACATAAGTAAATCAGTAGGATTCCTTTATACCAACAATGAGACTATTAACAAAGAAATCATCAAAACAATACAATTTACTATAGTCCCTAAGAAGATAAAGTACATAGGAATTAATCTTACCAGAGAAATAATAGACCTTTACAAAGAGAACTACAAGCCCTTACTACAAGAAACTAAGAGAGACTTAGATAAATGGAGAAAGCTACCCTGTTCATGGATAGGAAGACTTAACATTGTGAAAATGTCTATTTTACCCAAAGCAATCTACTTACGCAACCCCAATACAAGTTCCAGCATCATTTTTTAATAAGATGGAGAAACAAATCACCAATTTTGTTTGAAGGGGAAGAAGCCCCAGATAAGTAAGGTACTACTAAAGAAGAAGAACACACTGGGAGGCCTCTTACTGCCCGAATTCAGAACCTATTACACTGCCACAATGGTCAAAATGGCCTGGTACTGGTACAAGAACAGACAGATTGATCAATGGAACAGAACTGAGAATCCAGATATGACACCATTCGACAAAGGCCCTAAGACCTTAAACTGGGGTAAAAGCAATCTCTTCAACAAATGGTTCTGGCAAAATTGGATATCCATCTGCAATAAATTAAAACAAGATCCATATCTTACACTTACACCTTATGCAAAAACCAACTAACACTGGATGAAAGACCTAAATATCACATCTAAAATGATAAAGCTCATCCAAGAAAAAGTAGGAACAACAATGGAAGTTTTAATACACAACACAGACAGACTTCACAATCTGTCAGACAAACCACAAACAACTGAAGACGAAACAGATAAATGGGAACTATTAAGAATCAAACACTTTTGCTCCTCCAAAGACTTTATTAGTAGAATTAAAAGGCCACCTACAGAATGGGAAGAAAAATATTTGGCAACTCTATGTCAGACCGACGCCCGATCTCCATGATCTATAAGGTAATACAAAATATCAATAAGAAGAAGATAAATCATCCAGTTAAGTAACGGGCAAAGGAGATGGACAGACACTTCTCTAAAGAGGAGATCCAGGCAGCCAAAAACCACATGTGGACATGTTCACGGTCTTTAGTTATTAAAGAAATTCAAATCAAAACGACAATGAGGTACCATCTCACCCCAGCAAGGTTGGCCATAATCCAAAAAACACGAAACAACAAATGCTGGAGAGGCTGTGGAGAAAGTGACACCCTCCTACACTGTTGGTGGGGTTGCAAAATGGTCCAGCTTCTTTAGAAAGCAATCTGGCACTCCCTTAAAAAAATGGATATAGATATACCATTTGACCCAGGAATTCCACTCCTTGGAATATATCCTACAGAATCAAGGCCATTCACACCAACAGACACATGCACCAGAATGTTTATCACAGCAGAGTTCATGATAGCAAAAAGATGGAATCATCCCAGATGCCCAAAAACAGAGGAATGGGTAGGTAAACTATGGTATATATACTCAGTGGAGCACTATGCAATGATAAAGAACAATGATGATTCCAGGAATCATCTCAAAACCAGGTTTCAACTGGAAGACATTATGTTGAGTGAAAGTAGTCAGCGACAAAAAGACAAATATTATATGAGACCCCCACGATAAGAACTCAAAAAACAAACTTATGCATAGAACAAAAGACTCTTTGACAGTTGCAAGGGAGGGAAGGGAGGGAGGGGGGGAGGGTCTAGATTAGAAAGTTGGTTGGTTGGGTGAAATCGGTAATAGCATGCATTAGAAACAAGAACAATATTAAGTGGACTTCAACATAACTTGAATACTCCTTCCATCTTAACCCAATATTGTAAAGACAGAGTAGCTGGGGCAGGGGGCCATGCTCTTAGGCAAAATCGAGGCCATCTGGCGCAACTAGCATTTTGCTAAGAGGGCTCACTGCACTCCACATTGGTGAGTGGCATCTGGGGTCTTAAAAGCTGCCAAGCTGTCATCCAAGGGCACAGCAAATGATCCCAACTCAGCAGGAACGGATGCTCACCGAGGATCAAAATGACATGGGGGAAAGACAACCCAGAAGACAGAGAGACCTACATGACTGGGGGTCTGCATCGACTTGTCACCAGAAGAACCGGATGGTGCCCAGCCACCACCTGTGTTAGCCATGATGGAGCTCACAAAGTTGAGTCTCACTGGCAACACCCTTTTTAGGGGTGCACTCTGAGATCTCCAGTAAAAGGCTGCAATTATGGTTCAGCGGCTTCGGGGTTCCCCTGGGAGCATGGCCCCTGGCCCTGATGCTGCCCGTAAATCGTAACAAAGGTCCACTCTTCGGACACGAATGGATTGGACTTGGCGATGCAGAGTGACCATGTATTGGATGCACTATATGGTTCTATATATCTATAGGATGTCATCCTGCTGACTCTGGCTGGAGCAAGAAGAGTGGGTGGAGAGGAGGGGAAAGGAGACTGTTGGGAAGATGAGACATGTATGGAGCAGAGAGGAATAGTGTGCTGTCACTGGACAGGGAGAGCAGTGGAAGCTGCATAGATGTGGGCATGTAGATTTATACAGGAATGTACATTTTCACTCAGTCGTATTAAATAAATAAATAAATAAAAATTAAGAAAAAAAAAGAAAAGGAAGAGGGGTAGTTTTCTCCTTTTTTCTTTTCTGATTAGTACTTTCCTATCAAGTCTTTCTTGGATAATATTCTTTTGCTGGTGCCACTTATTTGCTAACCCAAGCCAGCCAACTGCCATCGAGTACTCTAAATTCAAGAATATAGAGTATGATTGTCATTTTGGATTTCCCTGGATCACCCACTGATCACCCTAGATCACCATGAACACCTTTTAAAGCAATCTTTCAAAGATAACAAAATCAATTACTCTTTACAGTTTAATCTACATTAACCCAAGCAAACGCATTGCCATCGAGTTGATTTTGACTCATAGTGAGTGACCGTATAGGACTCAGTAGAACTGCCCACAGAATTTCGGAGGAGCAGCCGATAGATTCTAATCTCTGATCTTGTGGTTAGCAGCCAAGCTTTTGACCACTGAGCTACAAGGCCTCCTAGTCTACCCTAGGTTATGTAAATAATGTCAAAGTAATTAAATATTAACTTAATCATAGATTATATACAATAGAATTATTCTTATGAGAAAACTGATAAGGACCTCTAGTCAAGAATCTATCAAATTCAAGTGTAATTTGCTTGATTGCACATGATTTAATGGACTGTCACAGAGACTGGTTATAGTAGGAATAAAAGACTAAACTTCAAATCCAGGTGACTGACATAGCTAGCAACAGACCAAAAACCACACAAAGATCCAATATAGCAACCAGGTAAAATATAGAAATCATATACTTGAAATCAACAAAAAGCTTCCGAGACAGAGGAAGCTGGAGAGGTGGAAGAATTTAAGCAAGGCGAGCTGATGTATGCAGCCACTGTTACTGGGGACTTTTACAGCATGATTTTGAGAAGTCTTGGGAAAGAAAGACAGAGTTTGGGAGCATTCAGTCCCCTTTCATTTAATACTGTGCACTTTAAATTATTGAATAAAAATCCACATATTAGAGATTAAACAAACAAAACCTTTGTCTATAAACTTATAAAATATTTTTCCTCTGAATCAGATGTTAACCTGCATTTATTTTATTCTACATTATTGCCCTCATTACACAAGGACATGTGAGCCTTAGCAATGAATTAAGCAGACAACTCTTCCTGTGCAAACACAGTAGCTTGAGAATAGGAGAGATCTGAATATGTTCTGTAACCTGTTCTAGCAGAAATTTCAGTAGCAATAAGAAGTTGAAAAAGTAGGAGAAAAGGGAAGATATAACTTGGGGATACCGGAAAGGTATAGGGGGTGGTGTTAAGATCAAAAACATCTATAGAAAGATTAGCTTCAAACTAGAAAAAAGAAGTATCTTCCATCAAGACTCCTGGTAAAGAGGCAGAAGCGAGTTTGGAAAGCTGAAGTTTTCATAAACGATTCTAAGAGTGTCTACTCCACACAGTTCAATCTGGGACCTAGTACAAATTAGATGTTAAACAGACATCTGTAGAATAAGTAAAAGAATGAATTTCAAAACTAAATTTGAACCCAAAATTCTATTATAACAGCAGTGCGTAATTACATAAAATACTTAGCAAAACCATTGATAAGGTTAACGTTCATGTATATATGTAACTTAATGCATACTCAAAGGATAAGTGTATGAAAAATACAAAGTAAGCATGTGATGAAGATTTGTTCCTTATTTATAAGACTCCAGTGAATTGTACTCAGCAAAACATACACCAGTTCAATAGTTAAACATGTAAAGTTCAATAACACTGAATACATTATTGTACAAACATTCTCAACCTCCTTTTCTGAGTTGTTCCTCTGCTGTTAACATAAACTTACTGCACCCTAAGTCGTCTAATATCTTTAGATGTTAGTGTCAGTTTGACCACATATAGATAGATCTTGATAGAGCACAATGCTCACCTTCAAACATTCTTTACTAGCTAAGCAAAACAACTGTTTGGTTTTAAGGAATCTTCAGAAGATTATTTTTAGTTTAAGCTTTAAAGATTATCTCAGGCATGTGTTCTGGATGGTGCCCAGCTAAACATTACTGAACACTTCTATCAAAGAGTCTTTAGAGGAATCCTGATCAAAAATGGGAAAATATAGAACAGAATTTCAAATCTCACGGACTCTAGACATTATGGATCTTTGAAAGGTACACAAATGCCTGAAATTACTGTCCTAAGATATTCAGATGACTTTCTTTATTGCTAAAATACAGATAAGACAGCATTTTCTGATTTCACATTTTTCATGTATACAATTCACTAACACCAATTATATCAGTTATGTTGTACCATCATTGCCAGTATCTGCTGCCAAATTTTCCTTTACCATAAGCTGAAATTTTGTGCTCTTTAAGCAACACTTTTGTAAGTAACAGGGGTATATGTTCCTGTATCTCTGACCCATTTCAAAGACTGTTGATAGCTGTACCTAGAGGTAATGGACAAATTTATAGATTCATATCACCTACTAAAATTATCACAAGAAGTAGAATCATTTAATAAAACAATCCAAAAGTGAGAGATTGAAAAAGCCATCAAAAAACTACCAACCAAAAAAATCTTTGGTCCAGATGGTATCACCAGAGAATTCTACCACTCTTTAAGGGAGGAGTTAATTACAGTACTACTCAGGCTATTTCACAGCATAGACAATGATGGAATATTTCCAGATTCATTCTAGGAACCCAGCATAATCCTGATACCAAAGCCAGAGAAAGATCCCACAAACAAAAAAACTACAGACCAGTATCACTTACGAACCTAGATGCAAAAGAAATTCAACAAAATCCTAACAAATAGAATACAACAATGTCTCAAAAAAATAATTTATCATAACCAAGTTGGATTCATTTCAGAGATGCTGAGGTGGTTTAACATCAGAAAAACAATCAACCGTATAAATAACACAAAGGATAAGAATCATCTGATTTTGTCAATTGATGCAAAAATAGACATTTGACAAAGTCCAACATTGATTCATGTTAAAAACTCTCAGCAAAACAGGAATAGAAGATAAATTCCTCAACACAATAAGAGGCCACTATGCAGAGCCAACAGTCCACATCATCCTGAATGGAGAGAAAGTGAAAGAATTTCCACTGAAATCAGTAACTAGACAAGGATGCCTGCTGGCACCGCTTATATTCAGAATTGTGGTAGAGTTTTTAGCCAGAGCAGTCAGACAACATAAAGAAATAAAGGGCATCTGCTTTGCTAAAGAAGAAATAAAAATAACCCCATTTCAAGATTAACATGATTGTATACACAGAAAACCCTAAAGAATCCACAAATAAACTACTAGAACTAGTAGAAGAGTTCAGCAAAGTATCAGGATATAAGATAAACATAAGTAAATCAGCAGAATTCCTTTATACCACCGAAGAGATCATCAAAGAGGAAATCATCAAAACAATATCATTTTATATAGCCCCCAAGAAGATAAAATACCCAGGAATAAATCTAACCAGAAAAGTAAGAGACCTATACAAAGAAGATTACAAGATCTTGCTGCAAGAAACCAAGAGAGACTCTCATAAGTAGAAAAACCTACCTCGTTCATGGGTAGAAAAATTTAATGTCGTGAAAATGTCTGTTTTACTCAAAGTGATCTACATATACAATGCAATCCAAATAACAAATCCAGTGTCGGTTTTTAATGAGATGGAGAAACAAATCACCAACTTTGGAAAGGGAAGAAACCCCAGATAAGTAAAGCATCACTGAAGAAGTACAACAGTGAGAGGCTTCACACTACCCAACCTTATAACCTTCCACACTGCCACAGTAGTCACAACAGCCTGGAACTCATTAAAAAAAAAAAGAGAGAGAAAGAGAGACATATAGACCAATGGAACAGAATAGGGACCCCAGAAATATTACCATCCTCTTGTGAATACTTGATATTTGACAAAGACCCAAAGGTTGTAAACAGGGTTAAAAGCAGTCTCTTTAACAAACGGTCTTGGCAAAATTTGATATACATCTGCAAAAATCTGAAACAAGACCCATATCTCACTTCTTTCATAAAAACTAACTCAAAATGGATCAAAAACCTAAATATCAAACCTAAAATGATAAAGATCATGTAAGAAAGAATAGGGGCAACAATGGAAGCTCTAATACACTGCTTAGACAGACTATAAAATCTGACTAACAATTCACTAAAAACAGAAAAGAAAATAGATAAATGGGAACTACTAAAAATCAAATACTTATGCTCATCTGAGGACTTCATCAAGAGAGTTAAAAGACAACCTATAGAATGGGAAAAAATATTTGGCAACTACATGTTGGATTAACATCTGATTTCCATAATCTACAATGTACTGCAAGATATCAACAAGAAAAAAAGGTAAATAACCCAATTAAGCAACGGGCAAAGGAGGTGGACAGACATTTCACTAAAGAAGACATCTGGCAGTCAAAGGACAAATACTGTTAGAGAAATCCAAATCAAAACTACAATGAGATACTATCTCACACCAATGAGATTGTCAGTAATCCAAAAAACACAAAACAGCAAATGCTGGAGAGGCTGTGAAGAGATTGGAACACTCCTATACTGCTGCTAGGAATGCAAAATGGCACAACCTCTTTGGAAAGCAATTTGGCACTTCCTTAAAAAGCCAGAAATAGAAATATCATATGATCCAGGAATCCCACTGCTCAGAATATATCCTATAGAAATAAAGATAGTCACACAAACAGATACATGCACACAGATATTTATTGCAGTGCTATCCACAATAGCAAAAGATGGAATCAATCTAGGTTCCCATCCACAGATTAATGGATAAACAAACCATGATACATATACACAATGGAACACTATTCAATGATAAAGAACAATGATGATTTTTAGGAAGCATCTCAAAACCTGATCTCAACTAGAAGCCATTATGCTGAGTGAAATCAGTCAGCTGCAAAAAGAACAAGCACTGCATGAGACCTGTGCTATAAGGACTTAAAAATGGACTTATGTACAGAAGAAAAGACTCTTTGGCAACTCAAAGTGAGGAGAGGGTTGATCACAGATTAGATACTTGATAAGAATTTGGTTAGGGAAAAAGAGTGACAGCATGCAGTAGAGGGCAGATCAGCATAACTCACCTATATTGTAAACAGAACGATTTTCTAAACTCAACCCAATATATCAAAGAATGGGGGTCTGGGAACCATGTTTTCCCCAATTTGTGACACAATCAAGTTATAACACTCACCTAACACCATCTGTGGAATAGGTCATAGATCATGAAGAAGGGGAACTGACAGATAAGGACTTGATAGGTTTGAAGAGGAAAGGAATGCTGAAGAAGAAATACAGAGGAAGAGAAGAGAAGTTATCTTTTTTTTTTACAGTTAAAGGATTAGCTCAAGTTTTTTTCTAAACTAAATCAGGGGCTTCAGTTGCTTGAAAACATAAATCCTAATGCAGATTGCTTCACTAAAAGTGATAGCATATTCAGGCAGCAGACAGAGATGTTGCCATGAAATCCATGAAGAAAATGTTTTAAAAGGACCATATGGAAAACTCCCACTAATTTTCTGACTAGAAATGCAATGCCCACACCAAGAGGTGATCCATACGAGTCAGAGCTTTCCACAAATGCAGCAATTACTACAACGGACAAATTGCCAATGATGTCCAACCTTTCTTCATAGTTGAAATAAATTATTATAATTTGTATATTTTTTAATGTACCTATGTATTAAAAGGATTCCTGGTGGTGCAGTGGTTGAGGATTACAGCTGCTAACCAAAAGGTCGGCAGTTTTAGTCTACTGGTTGCTTTGTGGAAACCCTATACAAGCAATTCTACTCTGTCCAATCAGGTTGCCATGAATTAGAAGAGAATCAACAGCAACAGGTTTGGGGACCTGGCTGTACACTGGCAAAGCATTACCTGTAATATTTTTTATGATTCACACAGTGAAATGCATTTACATAGTTAACAAAACATAGGCAAACATCTTTTTGGTATTCTCTGCTTGCTTCGAAGATCCATCTGAAATCAGCAATGATATCTGTCATTCCATATCCTATTCTGAATCTGGCTTGAATTTCTGGCAGTTCCATGCTAATACATCACTGCAACCATTTTTTAGTTATCTTTAGCAACAGTTTACTTGCATGTGATAGTAAAGATTTTGCTCAATAATTTCTGCATTCTATTGTATTACTTTTCTTTGGAATGGGCACAAATACGAATCTCTTCCAGTTGGTTGGCCAGGTAGTTGTTGTCCAACTTGTTTGTGTTGTATCAGTTTGTTAAAACATTTCAGTTAGTATTCCATGAATCCCTGGAGCCTCATCTTTCACCAGTGCTTTCAGCACAGCCTTGATTGCTTCTTTCAGTGGCATCAGTTCTTGATCACCTGTTACCTCTTTATATGGCTGAACATCATTCAGCATTTTTAGTACAGGTAATCTGTGAATTCCTTCCATCTTATTTTGATTCTTCTATGTCATTCAATATCTTGCCCCTGTTGTTGTTGTTGCTAGGTGCCGCCGAGTTGATTCTGACTCATAGTGACACTGCACAACAGAACAAAATACTGCCTGGTCCTGTACCATGCCCACAACCATTTTTATGTTTACACCTATCATTGCGGCTGCTGTGTCAGTTCATCTTGTTAAAGCTCTCCCTCTTTTTTGCTGTCCCTTCATACTACCAGGTATGATGTCCTTCTCCATGAATTGATCCATCCTGATGAAACGTTCAGGTATGCAAGGTGCAGTCTTGCTATTTTTGCTTCCATGGTGCACTCTGGTTGTACTTCTTCCAGAACAGATCTGTTTGTTCGTTTGGGTCCATGGTACATTGAACAGTCTTTTCCAACACCACAGTTCAAAGGCATCAGTGTCCTTACTCATGGTCCAGCTTTCACATGCATATGATGTGATTGAAAATACCAGGACTTTGGTAGGGGACACCTTAGTCTTCAAGGTGGTATCTTTACTTTTCGATACTTTAAAGAGGTCCTTTGCAGTAGATTTTCCCAATTCAATGAGTGTTTTGCTTTCTTTTTTTTTTTTTTATTTAATACGACTGAGTGAAAATGTACATTCCCTTATAAATTTGCATGCCCACCTCTATGCAGCTTCCGCTGCTCTCCCTGCCGGTGACAGCACACTATTCCTCTCTGCTCCATTCATGTCTCATCCTCCCAGCAGTCTCCTTTCCCCTTCTCTCTACCCACTCTCCTTCCTCCAGCCAGAGGTCAGCAGGAATTCAATGAGTGTTTTGCTTTCTTGACTGCTGTTTCCAGGGGTGTTGATTGTGGAACCAAGAAAAATGAAACCCTTGACAACCTTAATCCTTTCTCCATTTATGATGATATTGCTTACTGGTCCAATTGTGAGCATTTTTGATTTCTTGATGTTGATGTTCAATCCATACTGAAGGCTGTGGTCTTTGATCTTCACCATAAGTGTTTCGAATCCTCTTCCAGCAAGCAGGAGCAAATAATCCAAGAAACAGAACTGTATGAAGACGAACTAAGCTTCAAGGTTGAGGAAGACTCATTAACAACATGTGTTATGCAAATGACACCATCCTGTTTGCTGAGAGTGAAGAGGATTTGAAACAGTGATTTTGCCCAAAGAATCCTTCAAAATCGCAACTTGAGGCTTGAATTCTATTTTAAGTTCTTTCAGCTTGATGAATGCCAGTTGAGATTTTCACTTTTAGTTTTCTAACTACAGGTCTTTGCACATGTTGTAATACTTCGTCTCCTCAAGCCACCATTTGAAATCATCTATTCAGATCTTTTTACTTCAAATTTTCCCTTTTGTTTTAGCTACTCTGTTCAAGAGCAACTGTCAGAGTCCCTTCGGGCATCCGTTTTGGTCTTTTCTTTCTTTCCTCTTGTTGTCCTTTTGCTTTCTTCGTGTAGGTTGTCCTCAATGTCAACGCACAGCTTTTTTGATCTTCAGTCATTAGTCTTCAGTGCATCAGATGTATTCTTGAAATGGTTTCCAAATTCAGGTGGAATATGATCAAGATCAAATTTTAGCTTTGACTGGCTTATTTTAGTTATCTTCAGTTTCAACTTGAATTTGCATATAAGAAATCGATCTGTTCTTCAACCGGCCTTTGGCCTTGTTCTGACTGAGGATATTCAGCCTTTCCACCATCTTTTTCCACAAATGTAGGTGATTTCAATTCCTGTGTTTTCTATCCAGTGAGGCCCACATGTAGAGTTCACTGCTTATATTGCTGAAACAAGTATTTGCAATGAATAAGTCCTTGGTCTTGCAGAAATCTATTGTACCATCTCCTGTACCAACACCATATTTTCCAACTACCAGTCATTTTCCTTGTTTTCACCTTTCACATTCCAACCACCAGTAATCAGTGTATCCTGATTGCATATTTTATGAATTCCAAAGCACAGAAATTGGTAAAAATCTGCAATTTCCTCATCTTTGTTGTTAGTGAAATAGTAAATAAGAGTAATATTAATTGGTCTTCCTTGTAAATGAATGAATATATTATCCTGTTATCGACAGCACTGTACTTCAGGCTACATTTTGAAATGTTATTTTTGACAATGAATGTAATGCCATTTCTCTTCAATTTTTCATTTCCAGGATACTAGTCCTTATGATTGTCTGACTCAGTGTAGTCAATACTCATCCATTTCAACTCACTCGTGCCTAAAATATCGATCTTTATGTTTTCTCTTTCGTTTTTGACAACTTCCAGTTTTTCTAGATTCACACATGTACATTCCACGTTCTCACTATTAATGGATGTTTGCAGCTGTTTCTTCTTATTTTGAATCATCGCATATCAGTAAATGAAGGTCCCAAAAGCTTTACTCCCTCTACATTATTAAGGCTGACTCTAATTTGAGGAGGCAGCTCTTTGCTAGTGATGTTTTGAGTGTCGACCAACCTCAGGAGCTCATCTCCTGGCTCTATACGAGACAGCATTCAACTGTTGTTTATAAGGTTCTCACAGGCCAATTCTCTCTAATGTAGTCTGCCAAGTCCTTCTTCCTACTCTTTCTTAGTCTGGAAGCTGTGCTGTTTTCTGTTCACTATGGATGATCCTGCTAGAATCTGAAATATCAATCAATGGCATACCCAGCATCACAGCAACACACATGACTCCTGGTATTGTGTGATGTCCCTCCATGTGTAAACTTTGTCTCTCTGATGTTAGTAAGGGAGGATGGGTGACCGTTGTGTTGGTGGGACAGGACTCAATGCGTAAGATTGTATTGTGCCTTAAGGCAATCTCTTAAGATAAAAAGGAGAGATGGTATGGGGACCTCATACCATCAAGACAGAAAGCAATGCTGGTAGCTGAGTGCATCCTTTTGAAAAGGTCTCTGTGCCTCAGAAGCTTTCAGTGCAGGGGAAGCTTGATGACAAGAACCTTCTTCCATAGCCAGGAGAGAAAGCCTTTCCCTGAAGTTGACACCCTGAATTTGGGCTTTTAGCCTACTGGACTATGACAACACAAAACATCTCTTTTTAAAGCCATCCACCTGTGGCATTTCTGTTACTAAGACTGATAAATTGGGAATCTCTTTGTATACAATGTGGTTGTTTGGTGCCACTGAGTCAGTTCCAACTCAGAGAATTTATGTACAACAGGATGCAATGGTGCCTTGTCCCGCACCAACCTCACGCTCATTGAGCTATGCTTGAGCTCATTGTTGCAGCTACTGACTCTCTACTTTAATAAGCATAGTATCCTTCTCCAGGGATTGGTCCCTCTTGACAACATGTTCAAAGTATGTGAGACAAAGTTTTGCCACCCTTGCTTCTAAGGAGTATTCTAGTTGTACTTCTTCAAAAACACAGATCTGTTCATTCTTCTGGCAGCCGATGGTATATTCAGCATTTTCACCAACATCATAATTCAGAGCCATCAGTTCATCTTTTGTTTTCTTTATTCATTGTCCAGCTTTCTTACACATATGAGGTGACTGAAAACACCAATACTGGGATCAGACAGATCTTGATCCTTAAAGAGACATTTTGGCTATTTAACACTTTAAAGAGGTCCTTTGCAGCAGATTTGTCCAATGCAAATACATCATTTTATTTCTTGATTGTTGCTTCCATGGGCTTTGAAGTTTCAAGCAAAATGAAATTCCTAATAACTTTAATCTTTTCTATGTTTATCATGATGTTTATTGTTCCAGTTGTGAAAATCCATACTGAAGACTGAGTTTTTGATCTTTATCAATAAGTGTTTCAAGTTCTCTTTTCTTTTAGCAAGCAAAGTTGTATCATCTGCAAATCATAGGTTGTTAATGAGTCTTCCTTCAGTCCTAATGGCTGTTACTTCTTCATATAGTCCACCATCGTGGATTATTTATTCAGCTTCCGGAGTCAATTAAGTATAGTGAAAGGATACAACCCTGAAGCGCACCTTTCCTAATTTTAGACCACACAGGACACACCCATTCTGTTCAAGCAGTTAACTTTTGATCTATGTACAGCTTCCTCATGAGTACAATTAAGTGTTCTGTGTGTGGCCATGTGGCTGGGCCATGATTTCAAAAGTTTTGTGGTCCTCCACTTTGTGATTTTCCTGTGCTGTATGTTAAAGGATTAGGGTGGGACTGTAAATCCCTTCCTAGGATTACCTCACTGCTCCACTGTAAAGGGAGTTTCCCCGGAATATGGCTTGCCCCACCCTTAATCCTTTCATTCTACAGGAGGTAAAAGGAAAGAGAAGCAAGCTGAGAATTGGGAACCTTACACCCTCAAGAAAGCAGAACTGGGAGAAGAGCACTTCCTTCAGACCTGAGGTTCCTGCACCAAAGATGCTCCCTGGACAAAGGCTGATGCAATACTGGACTTTCCTCTGGAGCAGATAAGGGGGAAAGTCTTCTCCTGGAGCAAATATCCTGAGTTTGGACTTGTAGCCTACTTGACTGTATAAGAATAAACCTTCCTTTGTTAAAAACATCCACTCTGTGGTATTTCTGTTACAGCAGCACTAGCTGACTAAAACAGTCACTTAAACACAAGTAAATGTGTTTCTGGTATTCTATGTTTTCAGAAAAGACACGTCTCACATCAGTAATGATACCTATCATTTCATGTCCTCTTCTGAATCTGGCATGAATTTCTGACAGTTCCCTATTGATATACTGCTGCAACTGCTTTCGAATGATCTTCAGCAAAATTTTACTTGTGTGTGATGTTACTGATATTGTTTTACAACTTCTGCAATCTCTTGGATTTTTTTGGACTAGCAACAAATATGGATCTTCTCCAATTTGCTGGCCGGGTCTTCCAATTTTCTTGGCATAGACAAGTGCTTCGGCATGGTATCTATCTGTTAACACATTGCGGTTGGTATTCTGTCAGTTCTTGGAGACTTGATTTTTGCCGTCATTTTCAGTGAGACTTGGGTTTCTTCCTTCAGTACCTACAGTCTTTGATCACACGTTACCTTCTGAAATGGTTAAACATTAACCAGTTCTTTTTGGTACAGTGACTCTCTGTATTCCTTCAGCTTTTTTTGATGATTGAAATAATAAAACACAATTTCCTTCAAGTATTCAGATGATTTTACTACGTTTTAAATCATAGCATATTTTAATATAAATTAAAACCTTCCCTTGCTCTCAATATATTTGGCTGGTTAATACACTTGGTTAGAACATATACTATGTATTTGTTTCTATATAGTGAAAAGGGTTGGTTACTAGACACTGCAATACTGATATTTGTTAGTCATTATGTGGTAGTCACTGTTTAGAACTACATGTACCTTATTTAATTACATCATTACAATAAATGCAAATGGTAGTTCTCAGGTGGTTTCTGTTTGTTTGTTTTTGTTTTTTGTTTTTTTGTTTTAGTTATTTTCCCTGTCCTAAAGACTACAACAGCGAAACTTAAAGCTCAGAAACTTTCTTCAAGGCACACAGCCAGGTGGGATTCTCACTCATGTGACATAATGATTGTAGCACTCAGGTGCTCTGGGGAAGAAAGATGTGATAGTCTGCTTCCATATGCTTTACAGTCTTGGAAACCCTATAGGGCAGTTCTTCTCTGTTTCATGTGATCACTGTGAGTTGTAATCAATGTGGTAGGCGTGGGCTGGGTTGGGTTCAGTTTATAGCCCTCTATTGGTTTCCTTGTGCTGCTGTAAGGAACTATCACAAATGGCTTTAAACAAGAGGAATTTGTTGCCTCAGTTCTGTAGCTAGCATTACAAGGTCAGAGTGTCAGCAGGGCCATGCTTCTTTGGAAGGCTCTAAGGGAATATCCCTCCTTATTTGTCCTGCCATTCCTTGTCTTATAAATATATCTACAAATGACCATCTATGTTTTCTCTGTCTGTGTTTGTCTTTTCTCCTCCTTCACAAGGACATCACTGTGATTTGGTTAAGACATTCACCCTTACTCCATAATGACCACAAGTTAACTGACAACATCTTATCAAAGATTCTGTTTACAAATAAAGTCATGTTTACAGATGTTGGGGTTAGGACCTCAGCATATCTTTTTGGGAAATGCAATTTCATTATTAATATAAACTCCAAAACAAAATTGTAGCACAAGCTTAGATTTTTGTTTTATTTTCACATGATCCTTTTAAGTTGTATTTATAGCCTTATGCTCTCTACCCCAAAATAGAGCCAAAAAGCCAAGTGCCGTCGAGTCACATCCCAAAATAGATGCTCTATAAATAATATCCATTGTACTCAAAGGACCTAGAAATGTATTTCAAACAATTAATTCTAATTACTTAATTGCATGGTGAGTGAAATTTAAAGCAAACATGCTAAAGATGTAGGATGATGACTTTGCTATATAACTAGTATAGACATTTGTTTATTAGAAATGTCAAAACTAATTTATGTGACATTCATAAAGCTAGGACTCGATTGCCACCTGTAATATAGCAAGATAAAGTCATGATCTTATACTAATCCTTTTATAAATCATCTAAAATAATGAGAATAAAAAGCAAAATGAATAATCAGTTTCCAGTGAAATTAAGAGAATATTTAAATAGGATGACCTAGCCTCCATTTAACAAAGCTTGTAAAACAAACAAAAACCAAACACAACTCATTGTCGTAGAGTTGATTCTAACTCATAGTGAGTTTATAGGACACAAAACTGCCCTATAGGATTCCTAAGGTTGGCTGGTGGATTTGAACTGCTTTTCTTGTGGTTAGCCCCTGAACTCTTAACCACTGCACCGCTATGCTTAACATAGAGTTTCATGAAGCTGGGTAATAAGAGAAATAAAAATAAATTAAAATCCCACACACATAAGCCTTATTTTGAAGGAACAATGCATCTATAAAATCTAAGTGAAAGAGAGATACTTTGTATTGCAAATAATTCTATAGTGACAATTCAAGTTGTCTCGACAGAATGCGACTTAAGGAACTAACACACATTTACTAACCTCTATGACTGAAGAACAATCTCTGTTAGTCCATGTGTTAGCCATCTAGTTCTGCTTTAACAGAAATATCACATGTGGATGGCTTTAAAAAGAGAAATTTTATTTTGTCACAGTCCAGTAGGCTGAAAGCTCAAATTTATTGGTGTCGGCTCCAGGGAAAGTCTTTGTCTGCCGACTTTGGAGGAAGATCCTTGTGGTTAATCTTCCTCCAGACTGAGGCAAAGAGACCCTGGTCCTTTCCAAAGAATGTGCTTAGTTTCAGGCATTGCTTTCTGTACTGATGGTATGAGGTCCCCAAATCTCTCTGAAGCTTCTTTCTTTTATGTCTCAAGAGACTGCCTCAAGACACAAAAGAGTCTTACACATTGAATCCTGCCCTACCAACACAACTGCTGCCCGTCCTCACTCATTAACATTATAAGGGAAGGGTTTGCAACATAAAGGAGCACCACACAACACCAAGAATCTTCACCCAGCCAAAAAGTCCCACACATTTTTTAGGGAAACACAGTTCAGTCCCTGGCAGACCGGAACATAGAACCTTACCTCATTCCTTGAGAAAACTTTTGCCAAAAGAAAAAAATATTTAGAAATAACCCAGAAGATAGAGAGACCCACATGAGTGGGTGTCTACATCGACTTGGGACCGGAAGAACCGGATGGTGCCCGGCCACCACCAGTGATAGCCACGATGAAGCTCACTAAGTTGAGTCTCACTGGCAACACAAAAATAAAAAGGAGTGCATCCTGAGATCTCCACTAAAAGACCTCAACTGATGGTCCAGCGGTTTCGGGGTTCCCCTGGGAGCGTGGCCCCTGGCCCTGATGCTGCCCTTACCCATAAAGTATAAACAAGGTCCACTCTTCGGATACAATAGATTGGACTTGGCGATGCAGAGTGACTGTATATTGGATGCACTTTCTGGTTCTATCCATCTATAGGATATCATCCTGCTGACCTCTGGCTGGAGGAAGGAGAGTGGGTGGAGAAGAGAGCAAGGAGACTGTTGGGAGGATGAGACATGTATGGAGCAGAGAGGAATGGTGTGCTGTCACCGGACAGGGAGAGTAGTGGAAGCTGCATATAGGTGGGCATGTAAATTTATACGGGAATGTACACTTTCACCCAGTCATGTTAAATAAAAAATAAAAATACAAAAAGAAATAAATTAGCTCATTCAAAATGAGTAGGAATATGAAAGAGAATAAAAACACACTATCTGAAATAGTCTATAAGAAATAAAGGATCCCATATGTTTGGGAGGCTACATCAGTGTGAGACCAGAAGTACCAGACGATGCACAGTTACCAACAAAGACAGCCCTGACAGGGAATACAATGTAGAGTTCCTGACACAGCATGAGAAAAAGAGGTGGGCACATCAAGAACTCTATTAAAAGACCTGAACTGATGGTCCAGTAACCTAGAGGGTCTCCTGGAAACATGGTCCCTAGACTTGCTTCTAGTCCAGACTGAAACGGGAGAGAAGCTTTAGACACCATTCCTTTAAAAGAGAAAATTATAATAGCCAGGATTATACTTTTTTACTTGTCTTTTCTCCTGTCTTAAAGATTCCTGATATTCCTCACCTCAGACTGGGGCTGGGCTGAAGCAGTCACCCACTAACTGAGAGGAACCACTGACAGAACAGTCTTTGCAGCTTTTTACAGCTTCTTCAGGTATGTCAAATAAATGGAGAGATGAGTGGAGGCATGTTGGCACTGTTTTACTGAAATAGCCCTGGAGAGTGTCCAGACCACACTTGGAAAAACATATTCCACAAGCCCATGCCGGGATAGAGGACCCTCCAAACTGCTTCCACTGTTCTCCTGAGTTGTCTATGTGCACCCTTTGCCTTTTATATAAACCCCTGGGCAGCCCTGGAGGTTCGAATACCTCTGGCCCTGTGTTCTTGCCAGCAGAACACGGTTAATAAACTTTTTGATCACTCACCCAAAATACTTTTCTCAGAGATTGGCTTTAGGGGGCAGGTAACAAGAATCTGGCGTGTTGTCCAGTAAGAAGACCTGAAACCAGTACTGAGGTCAACACTTTAGACAAAAGAATGGACTGGACCCGGAGACACAGAATGAACATGTCGTGTGTGTATTTTACAGTTTTATGCATACATAAGAGGCTGTCCTACTGTTTTCCTTCTAGAGGGCAGAGGTGGAGAAGGTGGAGAGGAGGGGACAGGTGTTTGTTAAATGAATACTGGAAGCAAAGAGGGAAAAGAAGGAGTGTGGTGTCACTGAGTGAAGAGAACAAGTAGAGTTTCAGAGAGGCCAGAATGCAGCTTGGACTTGGACTGCATACTTCTACTTAATCATGATTAAAACAAAATGTAGTTAAAAAAAGAAATAAATGAGAAGACATGAACACACGGTAAGAAAAGACAGTTGTTGTCAAGTGCCATCAAGTCAAATATCAACTTATAGTAGAACCTACTGACAGAGTGAAACTCCTCGTAGGGTTTTCTATTGCAATCTTCATGAGAACAGATTGGCAGGTCTTTCTTCCATTGAGCTGCTAAGCAGGTTTGAACTCCCTACCCTTAAGTTAACAGCCAAGTGCTTAACTGTTGAGCTACCATGGTGATATCAGGAAAAGATTATGTGATAGACAAATGTTATCAAAAAGCAGATAAAATTTTGCCCACATATATTAGGATGAATAGAAAGAAAGCATGATATCTATAAAACACAATAAAAAGAACACAAACATAAGAGCTCAGGGTTAAAACAGAATTAACATAAATGAAAGAAAAAAAATAAATCATAGTAACAAGACCAAGTTATCTGCAATTTAAAGGAGATTAAATGTTATATAACAAAGAACACAGAAGACAGGAATGAGAAAAACAAAATGAAATGGAAATGAGAAAGAAGTTAAAAAGAACCAGCATGATGTCAGTTAAAATGGCAGAATAAGTGTTGGAGAATGATCTCCTTTACAAATGAATCAGAATAGGGGCAAGAATAGCCAGAATTGACTTTTTCAAGACTCTGGAAATCAACTGATGTCTCACTACAGTGAAGAGCGTTTATTCACAAAAATAGTTGAATATTACCAAGAACTGTGAACTCTGTGGAATTTGAATTTCTATTTATACTCTCCTCTCCCCAGTCCCATGGTGGCCTTGAAAACCAACCACATGCCACCCAACTGGCAGCCACTTGAGAAGGCATAACAGGGCTGAAGCTACTTCAAAATTCAGTTCACAGAGAATGGTTATTAACTGAACTCTTTGGGTAGTTCTCTGGAAGACACCTCCTCCCTCCTCCCCATCAAGAGTATTTCCATTTGGTCAACTTTGATCACAGCTTGCCTAGAGAACTTACTCAGTGTAAACAGACTTTCCTTGAGGGAGTAGAATGTTTATTAAACAGAATCAAAGGTTATATTTAACATATCGTGACCACCTGAGCCACTGTATGATAGCTGAGGCAAACAAGGGGGTAACAAAACTCACAAAAGGAACAAGATGTACATGGAACTTTGAAAACCTTTGATATATTCAGAGGAAGCTAGAGGGCTACATGCACACGTAGGGCTGTGTGTTCGCCCAAGAAAGACCTGACAAAGCACCAGCATCTTGGAAAAAACACAAGTTTAAGTCTTCAGTATGTAAATAGTTTCTAAAATATGCCACCAAAAGCAACCAACAAAATATAGGTAAACTAGACTTAAATGTAACCCACAGAATGAGAAATATATCTGTAAATCACACATTTGATAAAGTCTAATATCCAAAGTACATAAAGGAAACTTGCAACTCAATAATAAACTGACAAATAATTCAATTTAAAAATAAGTAAAGGATTTGAATAGACATTCAGAAGATAACAAGTGAACTGTAAATATATGAAATATACAAATGAATAATAAGTTTATGAAAACATGTCCAACACCTTTAGCCATTAGGGAAATAGAAATCAAACCTGAAATGAGACACCACTTCAGGGATGAAGTTTTCAGTGGTTTGGCAGTTATGATGAAGTTTGGCAGCTATGTACTGGTGTAGTCCCATCCAAAATAAGATGTGGCATAATGTAATTACCTCCATGAATAGATCTTCTATGAGTAGCCAATCAGTTGAAATGGAGTTTCCTTGTCGGTGCAGCTGCCTGCAATCTAGATGGACTTTCTGACCACATAGATGGCTTCTACCACCTCTGGATCCTGCAGTTGGCTTCTTATCTGACCTCCGGTTCTTGGCATTCCAGTTATAAGTCTACTTGCCCACCCTGGGATTCGTTGGCCTCTGCAGCCTGTGAGCCTGTGGCCTGCCATCTTCCCTGCAGATCTGAGTATTTGTTACCCCCCTGCCAGTGCCTTGCTAACCTTGGAATTTGTCGGCCTCTGCAGCCTGTGAGCCAGAGGCTTACCAATATTGGGTTTGCCAGCCCCTGTAGCTACATGAGTCAGGAGTAACCTGCCTGGCAATGGACTTGAAACTTGGGACTTTCCAGCATCTACAATTTGAGTCATTTCTATGATATAAACCTCTCTATCAATATATATGTGTATAGGGGCATGTGTGTGGTATTGCTTCTCTAGAGAACTCGGTCTAAGAATATGGTACTGAGTGATATTCTAAAGAAACAAATTACAAGGGTGTTTCCTAAGTTGGTTCTCAAGTCTGGTTAGTCTTAAAGATGTTGATGACTCTGCCATAGAAATATGCAAAATATCACAACCAAAGGTCAGGTTTTGGTGAGAAGCAAAGCTATAGGAGATCACATGCTTGGTATCTTTCTATAATTTAGTCAGATTGAGAAGTATAAGGAAGCTGGTAGGTCCTACTTAAGCTAGACAAAGTGGTAGAAGAAAGAGATAAGCTCAGGACTTCAGATGCACAGTCTCAGTGCTACATAAATGACCTCAAGGTTTCCACTTGCACCTTGAAGGAAAGCCTTATTTCCTTTAGCAACAGAGCCGATATTACTCAAAACCAAACCCAGTGTCTTATCATAAGACTGGGTGAATTAAAATGTCTGTTAAATTTTCAACCTTAAGTGGTATCTGAAGTTAAAGTGAGAACATTTATTGGGAATAAATGGAATTCTGAAACTTCAGACGGGAACACAAGGGCAGATAGGATCTGGGGACACCGAAGTACTAAATTACATGGAATTACTCTTACCAGTAGAATCACCCCTTTCACTCCAATAGAAAGAGATTATGCCATCTTTGCCAGCTAAGCCACCTTCTCTAGTAGAAACGTTAGTATCTCATCCCCAACTGATGAAATAAATTCTGCTGTGTCAGCCAAACCTTTGTAAAAGTCCTCCCCTGAGGTGGCAACTGAGTTATCGCCTGGGACATTGCCTGAGGCAGATGTCTTACAAAGCCTTGCTGAATATTCTCAAAACACATTCCTACTATCCATTTTAGTGTCTTGACTTACTACTAGACTTAAGTACCAGCAAGCCTCCAAAAGTGAATTACCAAATATGACCCAGGAGGAGGTGAACTACAAAAGAACTACCTGAGTTCTAATAGATACAAACTGAAACCTGGGGGATATATGTGGGAATGGTTACCATGGGTATGGGTTAATGGTGCAAGGAACATAAAGTTGAATCAGTCTGAGTTTATTGACATGGGTCCATTAACCAGACGTTCTTCAAAAATATTTCAGCTTGAAAGATTAGGAAAGTTGCTAACAGTTTATCTGGTTGGTTCACTGAAGCATGTGTTACAGGGTAGTCCACTCTAAAACTTGATAAACTGTAGAAAAAGGAATCTAAAGGCTTAGGAAAACTGTCATGTTAGAGTTGATTTATCAGGGTAGACTCACAGAGCCGCACATGAGTGATGAGACAACACAGCTTTTCTCAACTTGGTGAGGAATGAATTGGTGAAGAAAACTCCAGCATATTTGAAAAGTGCTGTGATTGCTATTTTTATAAATTTAACAGTAGGAACTACCCTGGCAGAATTAAAACTTTTAACTAAAATGGGTCTCATTGGGTTCTGTGGTTGTAGGGGCCAAGTAATGACATTCGATCCACAGAGACAAGGTGGGTGTGATTACCTTATTGGACAGTGGAAACAAAGCAGTAATTAAAATAGTCTGACTCTTACAGATTTATGGCATTGTCTACTTAGTTTCTGAGGATAGAAATAAAGAGGTAAATTTATTAAATATTTATTTGATCTGTACAGGTAGAATCCTACTCAAATCACCAAAATAGAGAATTACAGCCCTTCAGTCAGAATTGAGCCTGTTAAAAGACCCACAGCCCCTTGAATAAATGGGAAGCCTAATATCCTTGGGGAAACCCTGGTGTCACACTGGTTTAATGCCACAGCTGCTAACCAAAAGACCAGCAGTTCAAATCCGCTAGGCACTCCTCAGAAACTCTGTGGGGCATTTCTACTCTGAACCATAGGGTTGCTATGAGTCAGAATTGACTCACAGGCACTGAGTTTGTGAGTTTGTTTTCTTTTTGGTCAGTATCTTCAAGGGAGAATCCTACTATGTTCTATAAAGTTATAGTCTTAATCCTTCTCCCAGTCTTCCTAGATGGGATCTATTACTGCTTTGGTGAGAGTGATTGTTTGTAGGAGAAAATGAAATAATCTGACAACACAGGAATTACTGGGTATTGGTTCTGAATTCACGTTAATTTTAGATGACTCAAAATGTCACTGAGGCCCACCAGTTGGAATTAGTGTATATAGAAGCCAAGTTATTAATGGAATCATAGCTCAGATTTGGCTCACAGTAGGCCCATGGAACCCAACCTATAGTGATTTCTCCAGTTTCACAACACACAGTTGCAATAGATGCTCTCAGCAATTGACAGAACCCTTACATTAGATCCCTGACAATTGTAGTAAGAGTATTATGGTCAAAAAAAAAAAAAAAAAAAAAAAAAGCCTGTTGGGAACCATTAGAACTGTCCCTACCTAGGAAATTTGTAAACTAAAAGCAATGCTTCAATCCTGGAGGAATTTCAGAAATTTCTGTCACCATTTTGGACTTGAAGGATGTAGAATGGTTATTTACACCGCATCCACACTCAACTCACTTATTTGGTTTGTAGGAAAAAAAAAAAAAAAAAGGATCTTGAAGAACAACAGCTGATTACTGGAAAGTTAACTAGGTGTTAACTCAAATTGCAGTTGCTGTTGCAGATGTGATTTTATTTCTTTTTTTTGTTTTTATTTTATTTTATTTTTTATTTAACATGACTGAGTGAAAATGTACATTCCCTTATAAATTTACATGCCCACCTATATGCAGCTTCCACTGCACTTCCTGTCCGGTGACAGCACACTATTCCTCTCTGCTCCATACATGCCTCATCCTTCCAACAGCCTCCTTTCCGCTCCTCTCCACCCACTCTCCTTCCTCCAGCCAGAGGTCAGCAGGATGATATCCCATAGGTGTATAGAACCATAAAGTACAACCAATATATGGTCATTGTGCTTTGCCAAGTCCAATCCACTCCTGTCCAAAGAGTGGACCTTTGTTATAATTTATGGGTAAGGGCAGCATCAGGGCCGGGGGCCATGCTGTCAGGGGAATCCTGAAACTGCTGGAACATCAATTGAGGTCTCTTAGTGGAGATCTCAGGATGCACCCCTTTTTATTCTTGTGTTGCCAGTGAGACTCAACCTAGTGAGTTCCATCATGGCTATCACTGGTGGTGGCCAGGCACCATCCAGTTGTTCTGGTCCCAAATCTATGAAGACACCCACTCTTGTGGGTCTCTCTGTCTTCTCGGTTGTCTTTACCGCATGTCATTTTGGTCCTCGGTGAGCATCCGTTCCTGCTGAGTTGGGACCATTTGCTGTGTCTTTGGATGGCAGCTTGGCAGTTTTTAAGACCCTAGATGCCACTCACCAATGTGGGATGCAAAGAGCTCTCTTAGCAAAATGCTAGTTGTGCCAATTGGCCTCGATTTCGCCTAAGAGCATGGTCCCCTGCCCCCTGCCCCAGATACTCTATCCTTGCAATATTGGGTTAAGATGGAAGGAGTACTCAAGTTATGCTGAAGTCCACTTAATGTTGTTCTTGTTTCTAATGTGTGCTATCACTCCTTTCTCCCAACCATATTTCTAGCAATTATCTAAACTAAACCCTCCCCCCCTCATTCTCCCTCCTTCCCCTTCCTTGCAGCTGTCAAAGAGTCTTCTTCTATACACAAGTCTGTTTTTGAGATCTTATCGTAGAGGTCTCATACAGTATTTGTCCTTTTGTCACTGACTACTTTCACTCAACATAATGTCTTCCAGTTGAAACCAGGTTAGGAGATGTTTCTTGGAATCATCGTTATTCTTTGTCATTGCGTAGTGCTCCATTGAGTATATGTACCATAGTTTACCTATCCATTCTTCTGTTGTTGGGCATCTGGGTTGATTCCATCTTTTTGCTGTCATGGACTGTGCTGCAATAAACATTCTGGTGCATGTGTCCATTGGTGTGAAAGGCCTTGATTCTGTAGGATATATTCCAAGGAGTGGAATTCCTGGGTCAAATGGTGTATCTATATCCATTTTTTTAAGGAAGCGCCAGATTTCTCTCCAAAGAGGCTGGACCATTTTGCAACCCCACCAACAGTGTAGGAGGGTTCCACTTTCTCCACAGCCTCTCCAGCATTTGTTGTTTTGTGTTTTCTGGGTCATGGCCAATCTTGTTGGGGTGAGATGGTATCTCATTGTCATCTTGATTTGAATTTCTTTAATAACTAAAGATCGTGAACATGTCCACATGTGTTTTTTGGCTGCCTGGATCTCCTCTTTAGTAAAATGTCTGTCCATCTCCTTTGCCCATAGCTTAATTGGATGGTTTATCTTCTTCTTACTGGTATTTTGTAGTATCTTGTAGATTATGGAGATCAGGCGTCGGTCTGACAGAGTTGCCAAATATTTTTTTCCCATTCTGTGGGTGTTCTTTTAATTCTATTAATAATGTCTTTGGATGAGCAAAAGTGTTTGATTCTTAATAGTTCCCATTTATCTATTTTACTTTTCTGTTGATTGTGGTTTCTTTGACAGATTTTGGAGTCTGTCCTCATTGTGTATTGAAACTTCCATTGTTGTTCCTACCTTTTCCTGTATGAGCTTTATCGTTTTAGGTTTGATATTTAGGTCTTTTATCCAGTTGGAGTTGGTTGTGATTTTATTTCTTGAGCAAATTAATACATCTCCTAGTACAGGATTTGGAGCTATTGATCTTGCTAATTTAATGTCTTTTTCTATGTACCTGTTTCACAGGACCACGAGAACCAGTTTTCCTTCAACTGCCAAGTCCAGTGATACAACTTTACTATCTCAGTGTAGGGTAGCCCCATGTGATAATCTAGTTCACAGGGAACTTGATTGTCTTTCATTTCACACTATCCATTATACTGATGACATTATGCTGGACTGCATCCAGTAGGAAGAAATGGTTAATGATTCTGGACTTCTTGGTAAAAGATTTGGTTACTAAACGGTAGAAAATTAATTCTACAAAAATTCAGGTGCCTCTCACCAGTTAAATTTTTAGATGCAATCTGAGAGAGAGCAGGTAATGTGACAGGTGTACAAACAGTGGAATTTCAAACGCATCCTGATATATCTGTCTTTTGCCTTCAGGTCCTGCTTGGGTCAGATCCTACACACACCATTTCCATTTAACAATGAAATCTGCTGTACAAGTCCAAATTTATGGCTCTGTTGTCAGACAACTTCCAGTTCATGCTGGGCAGCTCAAGTCACTTGATGATTTGGTGGCTCACGATTAAGCATTTAGTCTCTACTAAAGCTCAGTAACAAGCTTGTAATAAGTTGGCTGAGGAAGGGAAAATTTGTGCCTGGTTTACAAATGTTTCTGCATGATGTACACACAGGCACTACTCAAAAGTGAAACTCCCTGAAGGATAACAATGGAAGCAAATCCTCCTAATGGGTAGACTGCTTTGATATGTCTGATTCCATTGTTGCAGCTTATGTATCAATATATCTTATTGAGGGTTTTCCTGGTTTTCTTTGGGTTTCATCTTTAGCAAGCATAATGTCTTTTCCTAGTGGTTGGTCTATCCTGTCCATAGGGTTTCTATGAATCAGAATAAGCTTGACAGCAGTGGGTTTGGTGTTGGTTTAGTCTGTCCAGATGATGCATCCAAAGTAGGTGGGTGGAAGTCTGGCCATCTTTCCTCCTAAGTAATGTTCTGGTTATATTTCTTCTAAGACAGACTTGTTCTTTTGACCATCAATAGTATATTCAAATCTACATCATTAAAAAATGCACATGAATACTTATAGTAGCCTTGTTCATGGTTACCAAAGATTGGAAGCAATCAAGGTATTATTCAACAAGTAAATTTATTAATAATGGTGAAACATCCACACAATGAAGTATTATTCAAGAATAAAAGGAAATGAACTATCAACTTAAGAAAATACACAGAAGAATCTTAAATACATGTTCTTAAATGAAAAGACCTCTCTGTAAAAGCTATATAGTGTATGATTCCAATTTTATGATCTGCAAAAGACAGAACTATGAAGAAGGTAAAAAAAATCAGTGGCTGCCATGGATTCAGAGGCAGAGGAAGAGATAAATAATTTAAGTACAGAGTATTTTTAAGATGGTGATACCACAGTGGTGGACACACGACATTATGTATTTGTCAAAAACCACAGGACCATTGTCTTAATTATCTGGTACTGCTCTGACAGAAATACCATGGCTGGGTGGTTTTAACAAAGGAAAGTCTATTCCTACACAGCCCAGTAGGCTACAAGTCCAAATTCAAGGTGTCTGCTCTAGGGCAAGGCTTTCTATCTTTGTCACCTATGGAGGAAGGTACTTGTGGTGCATGACTCTTTGGTCAGGGAGCATCTTTGCACAGGAACCTCAGGACACACTCTACTCCCAGTGCTGCTTTCTTGATGGTATGAGTTTCCTAATTCTCTACTTGCTTTCTTCTTCTTTTATCTATCGCAGGGTAAAAGACAAAAGGTGGTACAAGCTCCAAGGAAGCTCCCTTAGTAAGAGTGGTACAGTCCCACCCTAATCCTCTCTTAACATAATCCTATTTGTTAATCACAGGCAGAGATCAGTATTTACAGCATAGGAAAATCATAAAATAGAGGGTAATCACACAATACTGGCTGAGACAAATTGCTACACATATTTGTTTGGGGACATAATTCAATCTATAACAACCACACAACACAAAGAGTAAACCTCTTAGTTAATAGTCATGTATACTTTTAATCCACCAATTGTAACAACTGTGCATTTGAAAGTAAGATATTAATAATAGGAGAAATACTGTGTAAGGTGGAGAGACACATCAGAGCTCTTTGTACTTTCTGAAAATTTTCTTTGTAAACCTAAAGCTGCTCCAAAAATTTAGAGAAAAGCATTCCAGTAAAGTGAAAAAATATAGAAACAAAACAGAGATATTCATACATATTCATAATGCATTGGAACTCTCTATAGTTTCTGAAAATTTTATCTGTAAACCTAAAGCTGCTATAGAGATTTAGAGAAAAACCCTCCAAGAAAATGAAAAACAGAAACAAAAACACAGATATTCATACAAAAAAAGTGCTAATGCTTTTAGCAGGTTTACTTCTAACAGCCCTAACTCAGGTTCATGGTTAAGCACACTGTGGTATATCCGTGACATGGACAGACATTCAGCAATTAAAAAAGGAATTATTGGTATACAAAACAACATGGATGGATCTTAAGGGCATTATGCTAAGGGACTAATTAGTCACAGAAGATTACACTCTGTATGTTTCCATTTTAAAGCTATTCCTCAAAATGACAAAATTATAGAGATGGGAAAAGATCCAGTGGTTAGGATGGTCATAGAGAGAACAGTGACTATAACTATAACAGTGCAACACAGTAGGGATCTTTGCAGTGATGGAACTATAGATTTTAACTTCATTGGTGGCTACATGAATCTAAAGGTAAGAAAAAATGTCATAAAGCTATAAATACATATTGTACCAATGCTAACTTTTTTCTTTTGATAGTGTAATTATATAATACACATGTAAAAACTGGATAAAAAGTATACATCTCTCTGTACTGTCTTTATAACTTACTGAAAGTTTGTATTTCAAAGTGAAAACCAAAAAAAGGATAACGATCCCTTCCAAATATGTGTGAGTAGTTAGACACATCAAGGGAACCAAAAATAATGTTCAGAAATAGACCCAAGTGCACTGAGGAAAGTATTATCCTCCATTTCAAATCATTGCAGGAAAAAATGATTTATTATTCAACGAATTATGCTGCATGAAGAGAGTAGGTATCTATGAAAAACATGCTGGAACCGTTAAGCACACCTCTTGTCAAAATAGAAGGTAGACATAAAAAAATGTTATAAAGAAATTACAAAAGTACAAAGATATTTCAATTGAAGGAGGATTTCTTACAATGAAACAAAATCTAGAAATAAGCCAAGGAAATATTGTTAAATTTTGCTACATAAAAACTATTTTTCCAGGACAGAAAGTGCTATTAACAAAATTTTTTAAAAATTACCTGAGAAATATATGTGCACAGAGTAAAGGAAATACATGTTTTGTCTCAAACAAGTAAAAAAGAAGTGTTAATGCGTTACTGACATTCATAAAGTCACAATGTAACAATACAAGGAGATGTTGCAGCTTTATCTAAAAGACTGAAAAGGAAGTATCTTTGATTTTCACACTGTGTTGGCTTGAGACCTGGTACAACACTCCCTTCCACGTGTTGCTGCAAGGAGTACAAATTGATACAGCCATTATGGGAATATCTATTTTTAGAAATAATAAAAAACTCAAGGAAATTTGACCATAAGGTTTATTCCCGGCAGTTATTCTGTATGTGTAAGTATTTTGCTTCCAAAAAAAAAGGCAAACTGATTGAAGAAGCCGGATACAATAAGCCTTACAAAGAGTAAATAGAAATACAGAATATAAAACTTTGGCTAATCTTAACGTGATTGACTAAATCCTGCCCTCGTCCTTTAAGTGAGGTCAGCTGATATTGGATCGCAAGACGGAATGTTACACTCTACCTAGTCATATATTTTGAAATACAAATTCAGCAAACAGGGCTTCTAATAGAAAAAAAAGTTTGCAGCTTCAGATGAAGGAAACCCAATAGCAAACTAATTTGGGGCGGTAGTTATGTTCAAGTGAATGTTTGATATCATGGGTAAGAAAACCCTTAAATCAAAGTAACATGCCTGCTATAAATTTCTCTATTTGGTACTACCACATTTAAAATTATATCTTTGATAATGGTTTTGGTTTATTCTACAGAATAATTTTATACATGTACGAAATGAAATATATAAAATAGTATGTTGATAAGGATATTCATCACAGGACTTTTAGTAAAAGACTGGAGAAACAGAAACTGAAAGTTCAAAAATAGAATTTTGTTTTTTCAAAAATGGAAAGTCCATAAAATAGAATATTAAGTAGTCATTAAAACAGTAGTGAATCTCTAATAGGTTGCAAGAATCAAAAACAAAACTTAACCCACTGCTCCCAAGTTGATTCTGACTCTTAGAGACCCTATAGGACAGAGTAGAAGTGCGCCATAGGTTTTTCTAATGTTGCACCAACCCTGTATCCATAGTGTGAATACCACTTAGTCATGATGAATTATTACTACTATTATTGATATGTTGTTGAATTCTATTGGATAAAATTTTGTTTAGTATTTTTACATCTAAGTCCATGAGAGATACTTCCTTTTTTGTGCTGCCTTTACTTGGTTTTGGAATCAGGTTTATGCTGGCTTCATAGAAATAAAGTGGGAGTACTCCATCCTTTTCTATTCTCTGGAGTACATTTAATAATAGTTGTGTTAACTCTTCTCTGAAAGTTCAATAGAATTCTCCAGGGAAGTTGTAAGGGTCAGGGTTTTTTCAACTGGAAGTTTTAAAATTACTGTTTCAATTTCTTTTGTAATGGGTTTGTTTACTTGTTCTCCTGTTTGTGCTAGTTTTGGTAGCTGATGTGTTTCTAAAAATTTATCCATTTCCCTTAAGTCTTTGAGTTTATTAGAGTACAATTTTTCATAGTATTCTGTCACAATTCTTTTAATTTCACTTGTGATATTGCCCATCTGATTTCTTATTTTAGTTATTTGCTTCTTATCCTGTTTTTCTTTTGTCATTTTTGCCACACATTTATCAATTTTGTTGATCTTTTCAAAATGCTAGCTTTTGGTCTTGTTAACACTTTCAATCATTTTTCTATTCTTTATTCACTTGATTCTGGTCTAATTTTTTATTATTTGCTTTCTTCTGGTGTCAAAGGAGTTCTTTTCTTGCTCTCTTACCACTTGATTGAGTTGTTCTTGTTAGGTGCCATCAAGTCAGTTCTGACTCACAGCGACCCTATAGATCAGAGTGGAACTGCCCCATAGAGCTTCTAAGGAGTGTCCAGTTGATTTGAACTGCTGACCTCTTGGTTAGTAGCTGTAGTACTTCACTACTACACTACCAGTGTTTCTGAGTTGTAGAGTTCATTCTTCATTTTGATCCCTTTCTTCTTTTAGGATGTGTGTATTTATTGAGATAAATTGACCTCTGAGCACTGCTTTTGCTGTGTCCCATAGATTCTGGTAGGATTCTCATTCTCACTTAATTCTATGAATTTCTTTATTCAGTTCTTGATTTTTTTCTATAACTCAGTCATGTCTGAACAAACTGTTCTTCAGTTTCCATGTGCTTGATTTTTTTCCCATTTTTGCTATTATTTATTTCTGCTTGCATAGCTTTATATTCTGGAAGGATGCTTTTCAATATTTCATTACTTTGGATTTTCTTAAGAATTGCTCTGTGGTCTAATATGTGGTCAATTTTGAAGAATATTCCATGTCCATTAGGAAAGAAAGCATACCTGGCTTCTGTTGGGTGTTCTGTATGTGTCTATGAGATCAAATTGGCTGATTATGGCATTTAGATCTTTCATGTCTTTATTGAGCTTTCTTCTGGGTGCTCTGTCTTTCAGTGCGAGTGGTGTGTTGAAGTCTCTTACTATTATTGTGGAGCTGGAGCTCTGTCTGTTGTACAGCTATTTAATGTGGTTACATCCTCCTGGAGTATTGATCCTTTAATCATTATATAATATCCTTCCTTATCCAATGTGATGGATTTTATTTTAAAGTGTATTTTATCAGAGATTAATATTACCAGTCCTGATCTTTTTTGAACGGTGTTAGCCGATGTATATATATATATACACATATCTATATATGCACACACACACACACACACACATATATATATATATACATATATATCCTTTGAGTTCTAGTTTGTTTGTGTCTGTGAGTCTAGGGTATGTCTCCTGTAGGCAGCATATAGATGGATCATGCTTTTTTTTAGTGTTTCTGATCTGCCACTCTCCATCTGTTTATTGGTACATTTCATCCATATACATTCAGTGTAATTATTGATAGCTGGGAGCTTACTGTTATCATTTTCATGTCTTTTTGTGTGTGTGTTGTCGACAATTACTTTGTTCCATTTATTTTTCTGTGCTGAGTCTTTTCATCTCTTTAATGTTAGTGGTTTTATATTTACTGAAACTGTGTTTTTCTTTTTTGTTTTTCTTTTGATGTGTAAGATTGATAGTTTCTTTTTCGGTTACCTTAACATATATCACCGTTTTTCTAAATTTATACCAGTTTTAATTCCTTTATCTTGCCTTAAATTAGCCAGTAAACAAATAATTGTATTGGAACACCCTTACTACTCACCGGATCTCACCCCCAGTGACTTTTTCTTTACATGATGATAAAGGAAATATTGAAATGAAGACATTTTGATGACATTTAGGACATCAAGGATAATACAGTGACAGCTGTAATGGCCATTCTAGAAAAAAGAGTTCCAAAATTGCTCTGAAGTGTAGACTAGATGCTAGTTAGCATCAGGAGCATAGCTTCCCAAGGACAGTACTTCAAAGACAACCATAGCTATATTCAACAATAAGGTATGTAGCACTTTTTTCTAGGATGAGTTCTCAAACTTAATTGGCAGTCCTCATATACTACATACACATAAAACTCGCTCTAAATTTTTTTTTAACAAAAATCCATGGCTACTTTATAAAGTATATCACAGTTTCTAATAGTTAGATGGTCCTGATAGTTGAGAATCTTCTTTTATCACTTCATGCATCCCAGGAACCTAGAACAATGTTTTGTCCTTAATATAAGTATCACAAACATACACTTGTTCAGGACCCAACAGTCCTTCTTGATGCATGCCAGAAGGAAACTACTTTCTAAAATCAGGAATCATGTCTTTGCACACCTACAAACACACATGTGCTTACCTTCCTCCTTTCTGATTTTGCCAGTTGACCCTTAACTCCTTAAGAGCTCTCATGGGCCTGTAGCACACATCTCTACTCTCAAGTGTTGTGATAGTTAAGGTAGTGTGTCTCACCTTGGCTAAGCCATAATTCTCAGTGGATTGGCAGTTATGTAGAATCACCTACAAGATGAGATATGGTGTATCGTAACCACCTCCAAGGTGAGATGTGCTATAAGCAATTAATTAGATGAAAGAGAGTTTCCTTGTGGTGTGGCCTATATGCAATATAGGTGCACTTTCCAGCACATCTCTTTGGCTTTTATTCACTTTGGATCCTGCATCTGGTTTGTTATCATCTGATGTCCATATCTTGGGTATTGAGCTATCAGTTTACCTGCTGATTTTGGATTTGTCAGCGTCCACAATCTGTGAGTCATCAACCTGCTGTATGACCCACCAATGTCGAGTTTATTAGTTGCCGTATCTACGTGAGTCAGAAGAATCCTCCAGCCTGATGCCTGACCTAAAGATTTGGGACTTGCTCTTTTTGCAATCACAGGAACCATTTCATTGAGATTAACCTCTCTCTCTCTCTCTCTCTCTCTCTCTCTCTCTCTCTCTCCACTTCACTAATTTTCCTTCTCTAAAGAACCAAACCTAACATATTTGATACTAGGAGTGGCTATGGAGAAACAAAACTGTGAAGATGTTCTTTCTGAATTGGTTCTCAAGTTGGGTTAATCTTAAAGATGTAAGTGACTGTTTCCAGTAGTAAAAAGGGTGCTGCTTATCCATGGTGTGAGGTGGTAACAGAAATAAACAAAATATCACCACTAATAGATTGTATACTAGTAAAAGCAGAGACTCTGGGTGACCACATATTTGATATTTTTCTACAATTTTGTAAAAGTAAGAAGTTTAAGAGTCATAGTTTAAGTACTGCATAACTGACCCTAAAGTTACTACTTATACCCTGAAAGAAAGCCTTATGACTTCTGTAATAGAGCTGATATTGCCAAAAACCAGATCCAGAGTCTTATTGTAAGAGTGGCTGAACTACAATGCCAGTTGAGTTCCTTATCTCTAGTGGTGTCTGAAATTAAAGCGAGGACATCAATTAGAAAGAAATGGGATCCTGAAACCTGGGATGGGGAAATATGGACAGATAATCAGGAAGCTGAGTCTCCAAATTCTGCTGACTCACTTCCACAAACATAGTCAGTCATATTACTCCCATTTGAAGAGATTAGTCCATCTTTTTCAGCTAAGTCATCCTCCCCATCGGAACCATTAGCCTCTCCACTTGAATCTAATGAGATTAATAGTGAGTTGCCTGAAGAATCTTTGTCAGAGGTACTGTCTGAGATGACATCTCAGTCTTTGCCTGGGGCATCACTTGAAGCAGATGCCTTATAATCATTACTAAATGTTTTCAGAATACATCCCTGCCACCCATTTTTGCCTCATGAATTTTAATTAGACTTAAGTCCCAGGGAACCCCTAAAGGTGAAGCATAATGTGTGATTCAAGGGAAGGTACACTACACTTCAAAAGAGCTGCTTATGCTTTTTAATATGTACACCAGAAATCTGGGTACTATGTGTAGGAATTATTATTAAGAGTGTGGAATAAGTGTGCAAGAAGCATGAAGGTGAATCAGTTTTAGTTTATTGATGTAGGGCTACTAAGCACAAATTCTTTTTTTTTTTAATTTAATATGACCGCGTAAAAATGTACATTCCCATATAAATTTACATGCCCACCTATATGCAGCTTCCACTGCTCTCCCTGTCCGGTGACTGCACACTGTTCCTCTCTGCTCCATACATGTCTCATCCTCCCAACAGTCTCCTTTCCCCTCCTCTCCACTCACTCTCTTTCCTCCAGCCAGAGGTCAGCAGGATGATATCTTACAGATGTATAGAACCATTAAGTGCATCCAATATGTGGTCACTCTGCACCACCAAGTCCAATCCTTTTGTGTCCAAAGAGTGAAACTTTGTTATGATTTATGTGCAAGGGCAGCATCAGGGCCAAGGGCCATGCTCACAGGGGAACGCCCAAAACCGCTGGCCCATCAATTGAGGTCTTTTAGTGGAAATCTCAGGATGTCCCCTTTTTATTCTTGTGTTCATGCATATTTGCTCTTGGGAGATTTGGAAAGGATTTAATCATTTATCTGATTGGTTTACTGCAGCATGCATTATGTGGTGGCCTACACTTGATAAAGTTAAAGTATCAGATCAGCCTTGGTATACTGTAAAAGAACGTATCCAAAGCCTTAGGGAAATTGATATGTGAGAGTGGATTTCTCAAATCGGACCCACATACTCACCCATGGATTGTGCTCAGCACATAGCTTTTACCACAATGGTGAGAAACAAATTTGTGAAGGGGCTTCAGCAACCTTGGAGACTACTGGTGATTGCTATTTTATGAAACTCTGATTTGACAGTGGAAACTGTCCTAAATGAATTAAGACACTTCACTACAATGGGGTTGATTGGACTCCGTTGTGGAAGGCATGGTTTCTGGGATGGATACAAAGTCAAAGAAGTAATCAGAATAGTCTGACTCTTAAGGACTTATAATGTAGGCTACTTAGTCATGATTTTTAGGAGTGATATAGATATAGATGATATGGATGGGAAATTTACTAAATGCTTATTCTGTATAAGAAGAATTCTGGGTCATATGAATGGCAGTCTAACTCAGATCACCAGAACAAAGAATCACTGCTCCTAAATCAACTCCCAGATTTGAACCAGTTACAGATTCACAGCCACTTGAATGAAGGGAAAGACAAGATCCCTTGAGGAAAGATTTCACTCACAGCATGAAATTTATTGATTTTTCACCCAGCCTTCCTCAAAGGGTTTGACGGTCTATTTTAAGAGTGACTCTTCTTTGGGGAAACATAAACAATCAGATTTCTAGAGATTATTGGATACTGACTCTGATGACTCTAATTCCAGGAGACCCCAAGTGTAACTGGCCCACAAGTCACAGTGTGGGCATATGGAAGTTAGGTTATTAATAGAGGCTTAGCTCAAATTTGTTTCACAGTGGGTCCAGTGTATATCCAAACACACCCTGTAGTGATATCTTAAACCAATTTCATGTTCAAAATCTCATCTTCTGAAACACATAACTTATATATGGGTTAAAATTTAGGTGCATTCTATCCTGGATCAAAATTTCTCTTCACTTGAGAACATGTGAAAACCTAGGATACAAGTTATCAGCTTCTAAAATACAGTGATAGAACAGGCATGTGTTAGAAATATCCATTACAAATGTTAGAAGAAACTGGAAGGAAAGAAGAGACAACAGGCACCAACCAAAATAACCAAACCCACTGCCGTCAAGTCGATTTCCACTCATAGCAACACTATAAGGACAGAGTAGAACTGTCACATAGAGCTTCCAAGGAACACCTGGTGGGTTTGAACTGCTGACCTTTTGGTTAGCAGATGTAGCACTTAACCACCATTCCACCGGTGTTTCCAACAGGCACCAAGCAATTCAAAACTGAGAAGAAAAGATTACATTTATTTTCAAGGCTTGAAAGTGAAAAGGAGGACCTTGGCCAGCCTGACTCTATCTGCTACAAACATGTTACAAACATTAAGTCCTGAAAACTCACTTTTCCCCCATCCATAAGAATTTACCTTGTACTGGTCGTAAGCCACATGATTATTCTTTCCACTTAGGCACATTGATTAATTGTTCTGTTGATCCTCTTTGAGTTGTCTAAGACTAATGAACTAAATCACCAGGTAGTTTAGATGATTATCAAGCCCTGCTTGATATCAAGCCCCTTTAAGAGCCTCTCATGCAGACTCCCACGAAGAATATTGTTGAAACATCGAAAGAATTACTTGCATGGACCAGGAAATATATTAACTAGTGTTCCCCATGTTCCCCCCGCAAATCAACCTATATAACCTACAGGCTTAGCCTATACATACAGGCAAGCTTTGGAGGAACTGAATCCTGCTTGACTCTTGTGTGTCAGCACTCAATAAATATCTTCATTTAATCACCTCAACTCCCATTTCAGTGTTGGCTTTGCAGACAGGTGACACAGATCCACGGTTACAAAAGTAGTTCATTGTTCTCTCAGACCATGTAGTAATGGCCGTCACCTCTAGACTCTCAGTGTTAGTTATAGCTTCAGAATTCCAGATGGAGATCTTTCAGCCCTGGGCCTGAGTTCTGGCTTCCAGACCCACTGGGAAAGCAACTCTGCTCCCTTGGCTTTAGGTGGCTCCATTCTCCTAGTCTATCTGAGTGGTGATCCTACCCTTTCAGTACTGGCAGGCCTCATACTTCTGTCCATTAGGCATGGATTCCCCACCACCTCAGCCTTGAGTTATGGCCCAGTTCTTCTGACACAACTAAATGGCAGCCTCACACTCTGGAACCGAGTTGACAAAGGTCCAACTTGGAAACCTAGGAGGTATTGCTTTCCATGTACCTCCCAACAGTTCTGCTCATCTTCTAGCCAGTCCGATTATGTCCCTTTTCTTTTCTTGAAGGACCACAGATGTAGTTCCTTTGACCTATTTCCTGCGTGTAGAATTGTAAGAGGCAGACAATCTTATCTCCTTTCACTCTTTATCCCTTTCAGTCTAAGCTAATAGGTTTCTGTGCTGTGATAGTTATGCACGTCAGTCAAAGGTTTATCAAAAGATACTGTATCTACCTCCTTGCTAAAATTTAACTGACATATGTCTTCACTATATACAACAGACTTTTCCAAGTCTGTAAGTTCTAATTTTATTTTGCACAGTTCATTTTTAAGTCCATCGATTTTGCCTTGTATTTTATGATAAGCAGCAAGGAGGGGCCCCTTTAAGATCTTGCTTAGAAATTTCATCAGTCGGTTAACCAAATTTATCACTTTTAAGTTCTACTTTCTACTAAGTATTTGAATAAAATTCAGACAAATTCTTTGTCGCTACTTAAAAAGCATCTCCCTTCCATTATTGCCCAATCACATGGTCATCATTTTCTGGTTCATCTCACCACAAGACATTTTTAGTTATTGGTACCATATCCATTCTCTAAGAATATAGGAACTTCCTCTATATTTCTCCCCACTTCCTTTTGATCCCCATTCAGTATTACCTTTGACATGATAATTCAGTAGTCTCTTCATGGAAATCTAGGCATTTGCTACTGTTGTTGTTACATACTGATGAAGTCAATTCTCATTCTTAATGACCCTACATACAACAGAATGAAACACTGTCCAGTCCTGCACCCTTCCCACACTACTTGCCACTACAGTGTCAGTTCAACTCCTTGAGGGTCTTACTCTTTTACCCTATCTGCTTTACTAAGCATAATCTCCTTCACCAGGGACTGATGAATCCTGATAGTGTTTCCAAAGTATATGAAATGAAGTTTTGTCATCCTTACTTTCAAGGACTACTCTGGCTGCACTTCTTCCATGATAGATTTTGATGCTTCTAGCAGCCCGTGGTATATTCAGTATTCTTCACCAATGCCATAATTACAATGTCTCAATGTTTTCTTGGTCTGCCTTATTCATTGTTCAGCTTATGCATGAATATGAGGTGATTGAAAATATCATGGTTTGAGTTAGGACCCTCTTAGTCTTCAAAGGGACATCTTTGTTTTTCAACATTTTAAAGATGTCTTTTGCAGTAGATTTTCCCAAAACAATGTATCTTTTGATTTCTTTTTAAAAATTATTGCATACATTGTAATTAACTAGGTCACCATGAGTCGGATCCGACTCGACGGCACTTGGCTTGGCAGTAACAGCAGTAAATGAACACTTTCAAAAAACAGGCAAGTGTCTCCCTGTATCTGGAAGAAGACTAGTTCAAAGTATTCTACACAGTGGAAGGGAGAGAACTGCTGATGATCATGGCTAGATGATTCAAGGACAACTTGAAAATTTCTAAACCCATTTCCAAAAGCTCAGTGGCAACAGGTTAGATCATCAGCTACTTCAACAGGATAGTATGTCTATATTACATTGGTTTTATTACAGGGGTTGAGTTGCACCTGTATAACATGTACATTCATGTCTTTAGCCTTAAAAGAAAAGCCAAGCCAAGTGCCGTCGAGTCGGATCCGACTCATGGAGAGGACTTCTTTTCTATATACACCATTTGAAATATTTCTGAAGTAAAATTTTCTATATGGATTACTACAGTATTCATTTACATGAGAGAGCTCATGAACATAGTAAAAATACAAATACAGAAGACAATTATTTCATGGTCAGTTTTTTTATTTGATTAGTTGCGTAAAATGAGGGGTAAATACAAGCATGACCTGTTTAAAAAGACTCCTAGTGACATTACAATGCAAAATATAAAATGTTCTAAAATAGACTCTAATCACTAGGCATAGGAAATTAGTTAAGCTTGTGTCAGCTTGTTTACTTTCACTTCTTCATTGCTCCTATAAGGAGCTCTTAATGTATCGCCAACATTAAAATCTCTGACCTAGTGAAAAGGAGCCACAGAAAGCCAAGGAATTCTGATAAAATGTTCCTATAGCTTCATTTGGAATGCTTTATTTTTAGTTTAAAGGATCAACAAATCTTGGTCATCCTTAGGAAGAGAAGTATCATTCAGGTAAAAAATACATAGAGGAACTTACCTAGCTACCTCTTCACACACTTAAATTAGAATGACTTCAATTGTTCTTTGAATTCTATGTAGTCAGTTATCCAGAGCACACTCAAGTTTTTGTTCTCTTTTGCATAGATGTATCCATAGATAATCTGGAGGAGACATGTCTAGAAAAAGAGAAATAACTAAATCTGGTATTTATATTTATCCAATTTTTTTTTTTTTAACTCTTTTTGGTAAAGGCACTCCCCAGATGCTACTGGCACATTTGCTAATAGTAAGAGTGTCAAGATGCTGAAGAGACAGTGTTAACATACCGAGTGGTTTGGTCAGACAAAGGCAAACAGTGGATTCTGGGGTGTTTCCGGTCCCACCTGCTTATCTTTGTACATCTTAACATAGCAGTGACCAGGCGAATCATACTGTCAAACTGTTTAAGCTTGAACTTGATGTGTAAAATTGAACCTAATCTGAATTTTCCATCTTAGTTCTCAGTTCACAGATTAGTTGGTCCAGCTGATGTTTTAACAGATATTGTTAATAGGTAGCTGAACGAAAATTATTTCTAATCAAGAAAGTTCCTTCTACTGCCTCTTTTTATTTCTCTTTAGCTTCAGAGATAGTCATACTTCCCCAGTACTATGCTGTTTGACCAGAGAGGGCTTCTCTGCAGACCTCACAGTACTCTACCAAATTCACATCTCCTCTGTGCCATTCCAGCAGGCTCAAGGCACTGTAGGGTTATAGGGGAAAGGTTAAAGTGGCAAAAATAGGTGTCCACCTGCCCTGGAGTCAGAGGGGGAGAGCACACATCGTTTCATGAAGTCAGTGGAAATCCCAAAATGAGTCCCTTATGTGTATGGTGGCTTTTACTACTAGTCACTTTAAAATTCTTCCAGTCTCCACTCATTACCCACTTCCAAAACTACTTCTATATTTTGGTATTTGTTAGAGCATCACTTACACTTCTTGGTGTGAAATTCTTAGTTATCCAGTGTTTCTACAACAAAACTACCACAAGCTGTTGTTCTCGAGTTGATTCCCACTCATAACAACTCTATAGGACATGGTAGAACTTCACCATAGGATTTCCAAAGAGCAGCTAGTAGATTTGAACCATCAACGTTTTGATTAGCACTTAATTACTGTGTGACCAATCGCTCTGAAATTATAGAGGTAGTATTTATTTTCTCACATTTTTCAGGGTGCCAACTCTAGCAGAAGGCTTTCTCTGACTGTGAACTGCAGAGGAAGGTCCTTGTCTTTCAGCTTGTTTCTGTGGAGTTTTCCATGTGTCTTGGCATTTATCTTCATCTCTGCTTGCTAGCTTGCTTGTTTGTTCTCTTTTAAAGCTCAAAAGAGATTTACTCAAGATACACTCATTCCACCTTATTAACCTAAGTTTTGTAGTCAGCTAGTGCTGACTAAATACCACAAAAAGCATGGCTTTAACAAAGGAAAGTTTATTTTTACACAGTCCGGTAAGTTACAAGTCCATAATCAAGGTGTCCACTCCAGGGGAAGGGCTTCCCTCTGTTGGCTCTGGAGGGAAGCGCTTGTGTTGTTATCAGTCTTCGGTCAGGGAGCATCTTAGCACAGTTACCTCAGGCTTCAAGTGCTCTACTTTTGGTGCTGTTTTCTTGATAGTGTGATATCCCCTATTTTCTACTTGTTTCCCTTTCCTTTTATCTCTTGTAAGACCAAAGGATAAAGGATGGTACAAGGCAAATCCAGGGAAACTACCTTTACAGTGGAGCAGGGAGGGGACTGCAGGAGAGAACTAACCATCCCACCATAATCCTCTTTAACAAACGGCATAGGAAAATCATAAAATGGAGGCAAATCATAAAATTCTGGGAATTGTGGCCCAGCCAAATGGCTACACACATTTCTGGGGGGACAGAATTCAATCCATGACACTCCACCCTTTGCCGACCCCAAAATTACATCTTTGAAACATGTAGCACATTCATCTCATCATAGCAAAATTTATAGCAAAAATATGTCCATCAATGATACCCACACACTGCTGCTAAGTTGTGTCCAACTCATAGTGACCCTATAAGTCAGAGTAGAACTGTTCCATGGAGTTTCCAAGGAGTGTTTGGCAGAATTAAACTGCTGAAATTTTGGTTAGCAGACATAGCACTTAAGCTACTACATCTTCAGGGTTTCCATCCCATATGCTGGAAGTCTTAAATCAGTTCCAAGTCCAAAATACAAAAACTCTTCTACATCTGTGAAATCTAGAATACAAGCTATCTGCTTCCAAAAGTACAATGGCAAAACAGGCACAAGTTAGACATTTCCATTACAAATGCAGAAGGAAGGCAAAACAGGTAACAAGTCAACAAAACACGTTACCTTAGCCCTCAAAGCTTTGAAGATAATCCTCTGTTTTCTGAGACAATTCACACATTAGCCTTGCCCTCCAGACTCTTGGTATTGGCCACACTCTCTGGATTCTGAGTGGAGACCATCAGCCTTGTGTCTCCTAAGCCCAGAATGGACAGTAACTATGCTCCTTGAGCTTTAGGTGTACGCTATGCCCAAGTGAGTGGCAATTCCACCCTAAAAAACACAGGAAGCCATGGTACCACCTTTTCAAACCCCTGTGGTCATGGTCTTATCTTTTGAGACTCAGGCAGGTCAGCTTCTCATGCCATTTGTCTCTTCAGTTTCTGCTTCCTGTGGCCCCATGAGCCAGGCCTCACACCCACATCTGCCCTGCTTGGGCAAGTGTTTCAAAACCCTGTACCACCACTGATTCAAGTGCCCAGAGACACCCTACTCTGCCAGGAAGCATCCTGCACACAGGCACTCAGTTCTCTCACTTCATGGGCCAATAAGTCTCGCTCCACCCATTCAAGTGCCCAGAGGCACCGCACTCTGCCAGGAAACATCTGTGCACAGGCACTCAGCTCTCTCCCTCCATGGGTTGGCTCCAGCACTGTCTCATGCTGGTCTGGTTCTGCTGCACTACCTGCACTATCTGTGCTTTCTTCATTGTTAATAGTTCTCTTTAGTTCCCTCTGAGTCTTCTATCCATTCACAGTTTCAAAACCACTTCCACATTGTAGGTATTTGTTAGAGTAGCACCTCACTCTCATGGTACCAAATTCTGTTTTAGTCAGCTAGTGCTGCTCTAACAGAAATACCACACAGTGGATGGTTTTAACAAAGGAAAGTTTATTCTTATACACTCCAGTAGGCTACAAATTCCTTTCCCTTTATTTGTTGTCAGATAAAAAATTAAAGAGTGGTACAATCCACACTCTAGGGAAACTCTCTTTACAATTGAGCAGGGAAGGAACCTTTAGGAAGGGATTTACAGTTCCACCCTAATCCTCTTTAACATACAGCATAAGAAAAAGGAGGGGACCAATCGTAAAATATTGTGAATCATGGCCCAACCAAATGGCTACACACATTTTTGTGGGGACACAGTTTGATCCATTACATTGCCAAAGACAACCACTCCCCAGTTGGATTACAGCCACAGGCATAGACTTTAGGATTTAGAACACATTTATTAGAGGGATACTAATCAACACAAACACCTTGTATTTTCTCTTATGGAAATAAACACTGCTGAACTTGGAGATCAAGTATTAACTGTTGTCAAACGATCCAAAGTTCGAAATGGAATTTGAATTTAAGCTGAAGAAAAGTAGCGTATCTTAATGTGTTTTACCACAAAACAGGATTAAAAAAAATATTTTGGCAAAATCTTGACAAGCTATTGCCCCAAATCACAGAAAACTCATTTGTATAGCAAATACTTTATAACATTCTAAAATAATTTTATATAACATAGTTAAAGATAATTTATGAATAGTGATTTATAGCATTACTATTCAATGGAATCAACTCAACCACAGGAGTTTGGTTTATTTATAGAAAGATGCAAGTACCTTTGTGTTTTTGTTGAGTGCCCTCAAGTTGATTCTGATTCATAGTGGTCTTATTTACAACAGAATGAAATGCTGCCCAGTCCTGAGCCATCCTCACAGTTGTCGTTTTGTATAAATCCATTGTTTCAGCCATGATATTAGTGTCATGTTAATCTCAGGACACTTTTCTAATGCATCATCTCTATACATACTGAAACACGATTGCTCTCAATCACAAAACACTCTCAGAGTGATTTGTGATTATCCAGCAAGTATTTACCAAAATGGCAGCTTTATTTGTAATCTAGAGAAAACACTGATTTCCTACAAACAGAATTGCTTCTTTGTATGGCTCAGTCTCTTATTTATGCATTTATAACATTGAATTTAAAAGATAAGATTTATTAATCTCTCATGGATCCACACATAGTAAAAATTATTGAGTATATATAGCCACTTTAAGACTTTGTTACTTATTTCTAGACCAAATCTTACTTCCTACTCTTAGTTACACTTTATTTAGGGCCAAAGGTTTAATTATGTTTCACTTCTCTCAGGTCCCACCAGTGAGGGAATATGCCTGGACCTGGATCCAAACACAAGACAGTATGTAACACTGGAGGGCATGTAGGAAACAACTAATTGAGATAGGGAATAAACCCAGTACTATCTGTACTGTTCTTCAAATTAAATTGGAGTGAGATGGATGCCCCATTTTGGAACATGTACCATTTATGATGGAACAAAAATAATACTTGTTCAGTCAACATCATCACTGACCTCTAATCCTGCAACATAGCTTTTCAATCACTAGTGGGACGTAAGAGAAATATCCCTGTCTTTAGCATACTTATAGTCCAATTAGTAGACATAATTTCACAAGGAGAAACGTAGAAAGAAGTTCCATTAAGAGGAATCTATAAGTTGATGCAATTAGCAGTCAAAGTTCTAAGAGGATGCAGCATAAAAGCTTCAGACCAAAGCTAATCAAACGAGTTTCCTAAAGAAAGAGACTTCTGAGGTTAAGATTTACTCAAGACTTTCTATTGCACAGAGAAAACCATAGTTTTTCTTTCCAGACTCCTTCTTTTATGATAAAATGACAAAACTTTTCTAGCTAAATTAACTTTTTTAATTCCCCATTGCAAGCAACATGTTAACTGTAAAAAAAATGAACTAAGGGAAATAAAGTACCTCAATCTTTGTCATGTTAGCATTTGGCAGTGCATTTGAGCTGTAATTAAAACATATTTTTATTTTAATGCATATTGAATATGCTAAGCAAGGTTGATGAACTACATCCAACAAACTAATCTTTGACTCTCTAGTTTCCAAGATGGCACTGGCACCGATGGTCTCTCCCTTAGAGACACTGCCACTGTCTTCATTGCTCATGTATTTCAGATGAGCCCCCTCAAGCACGAGAAATGCCTAAGCACGGAATTCAAATAATGAATCACAGAATTACAAGTTGTAATACTTGATGATTGGGGCAGAGTCAAGATGGCAGACTAAACGCACATCTCTCTAAATCCCTCTGGAAACCAAGAACTGAAATGTTAATTAAACGGAGCCTTCTGGACACCTAGTGAGCTCTGGGATGTGTCATAAGATTTTTAATTTGGACTTCATACCACTGAATGCAAAACCTCCTCTCTTTCACTGACCCCACTCTTGGAGAGCACAGGCTTCCACAGACCAAAGGTAACTCACCATTTTAATTTTTTTTCCTCTGTCTTGGCCAGCAGGCAGAAATGGGACTTGACTGGCTGCTGGTCTCAGACACATTGCTGGTGGGACTGGCAAGCATAATTGCCAGGTTCTGAGAGCCTGCTTTGGACTCTATACACCTCATTTCTACCAGCCTATTTTTCTGCCTCTGACATGTGGTAGCAGTACAGCTGCACTTGTGCAGGACACCATCCTGATCCACTGGCAAGCAGACAAGCCCAGGCAGAGGCCCCAGCCAGACTTGTTCCTAGGCTGGGAGGAGGCACCTATCAGTGGGAGAGTCCTTTTCCAGCAGGGAGGTGGTATTTTGCACAGTGTTGCCTGGGGCTGGGGCCCAGCAGTGGAGGCTGTGGGCTCTGGGCATTTCGGTACTCTTGGTCTCTCTTTCCACCAGAAGCCTGGTTCTGGCCAGCTGGTGAACCTGCGTGAGACACCACCTTTCACTGGGAGGCTGAGTCATCCAGATGGAAGCCTCAGCTGGACCTAATTCCTGGGCTGGGAGGCAGTGCCTACCCAGAAGAAACTGCTTTTCCAGCAGAAAAGCAGAAATCTATACAGTATCATCTACAACTGGGGGCCAACAGCAGAGGCCAGAAGCCCAGTAGCCTATCCATTGAGCTAGTTTATAACATCTGGGGTTCAATATAGAGGTGCTTACATGAGTCGGATCCGACTCAGTGGTACTTGGCTTGGCTGACTTTGCCAGCTGGGAAGAGGAATGTATACACCTGAAAACCTGACTGACTTTGGAAGTTGTCAAATACTTTTTAATTCTCTTTTAAAGATGGCCTACAGACACAACTGTGGTCCATCTTCAAGCATCTCTCCCAGCCTCTATTGACCCACATTAGCCCAAAAAGCAACAAACTTTGGAGAAGATGGTAACCCAGCAATCACTGATGGGATCAGAAGGCCCCGAAAAGAAACCACCTCAGAACTTCCGAGACGAAGAAGCTTTTCTGAAACTATCACAAGGTGAATACAAAAGGATTATATAGAGAGCACTCTTGGAGCTTATACAAAATGCAGCAGAACAAAATGAAAAATTAAGCAAGATGTTCTATCTGGTGGAACATCAGTACTCAGAAATTCAACAGATCAAGAACAAAATCAAAGACATAGATACTTTAATTCAAAGCCAAGAAAACAGAACGGAACAAATGGAAGAGACTTTCTTATTTGAAAGACAGAGCTACTGATTCCAGCATCTATGAGGAGAAATCAGAAAAAAGAAACAAGAAAAATGAAGAAGCATTAAGAAGCATGTGGGACTCTATTAAGAAGAACAATCTATGATTAATTGGAGTTTCTGAACAGGGCGAGACATCTGAGAACACAGAGAGTATTGTTGTTGAGCTGCTGATAGAAAATTTCCCAGAAATTATGAAAGAAGAGAATATAAACATCTAAGACATGTATTGAATGCCACTAAACATAGATCTCAACAGAATGACTCCAAGACATATTATAGTCAAGCTTAACAAACCGAAACATAAGCAGAAACTCTTGAAGGCAGCAAGACTCAAAGCAGAGCTAACATTGAGAGGGAAACCCTGTAGGCTTTCATTAAATTTCTCAACAGAAAAGATGCTGGCACAGAGATAGCAGTGTGACACATTCAAAACCTTGAAGGAAAAGAACATCAAAACAAGAATTATGGATCCTGCAAAACTATGTTTCAAATATGAAAATGAAATTAAAACATTCACAGATAAACAGAAACTCAGAGACTTTGTAACAACCAAACCAAAGGTACAAGAAATACCGAAAGAACCTCTTGGCTTGGAAGAACAAAATCGCTAACTTTATATTTTAGAAGGACACATTATCCAGAATCCTACTCAGTTACGGAAGGCTCCAAACACAATCCATGTTATAATAGTGAAAGAAATGATCTAGTGATCATATCATGTAGGCTATGATATCATCATATTGAAAAGAGGGATGTACTACAGACATTATAGTTGTTCCAGATGGAGAGGAAGTTGACAAGACTGGTAGCAATCAAAACTGGGTTTATATATAGTTCATTAAGTGGGATCATAGGGACAGCAATAGAGCACAATAAAGAAGCAACATACCAGATCAAGAAATGTAATACAGAAGTCTCAACCACCATGAAACCAACTCTGAAAAAGGTGAAAAGTCATCTCACAAAGAAGATTGCAGAACAGATTAATAAGAACAACAGTGAAAACAGCAACACAGAAATAAACATATCACAGTGGCAACACTGAACACATACTTATCAATAATTACATTGAATGTGAATGGATTGAATGCTCCAATAAAGAGACATTGAGTGACGCCTTGGATCGAAAGACATGACCCATCTATATGTTGCCTACAAGAAACTCAACTTAGACTTAAAGATATGAACAAACTGAAAATTAAAGGATGGAAGAATATATATCAAGCCAACAATGAACAAAGAGCAGGTGTGGCATTTCTAATCTCAGATAAAATCGACTTTAAAGTAAAATTCACCATCGTGGACAAGGATGGATACTATTTATTGCTGAAAGGTTCAACACACAAACAGTACTTAACAATATTAAATATATATGCACATAATATCAGAGCACCTAAATATGTCAAAGAAACACTGACTATGCTCTAAAATGAGAAAGATCACTCCAGTAGGAGACTTCAACACTTCACTCTCAATGTTGGACAGATCATCTGGAATAAAGCTCAATAAAAACACATCAGACCTTATTGCCACAATTAAACAACTAGACCTCATCAACATATACAGAACTTTCTATCTATCAGTGGACAATTATATCTTCTTCTCCAGTGCACATGGAGCATTCTCCAGAATAGACCATGTATTAGGACATAAAGCAATTCTCAACAAAATCCATACCATTGAATTACTGCAAAGCATCTTCTCAGATCATAAAGCCATAAAATTTGAAATCAATAGCAGAAACAACATAGATAGAAAGTGGAACTCACAACATCTTGCTCAAAAAACCATGGGCTATAGAAGAAATCAAGGATGAAATAAAGAAATTTATGGATTCCAACAAGAACAAAACCACTTTCTACCAGAACCTACGGGATACAGCCAAAGCAGTGCTCAGAGGTCAGTTTGTCTCCATAAATGCACACATCCAGAAGGAAGAAAGAAACCAAACCAAAGACTGACCCTACAGCTTAAACAAGTAGAGAGAGAACAACAGAGGAACCCCTCAGGCCCCGGAAGAAAACAGATCACAAAGATTAGAGCGGAACAAAATGAATTAGGGAAGAGAAGAACAACTGAAAAAATTGAAAAGACCAAAAGCTGGTTTTTTGAAAAGATCAACAAAATTCACAAACTGTTGTCTAAACTTACTAAAGAAAAACAGGAAAGGAAACAAATAAGAAATAAGAAATGAGAGGGCAGTTATCATAACAGATCCAATAGAAATCAAAAATATCATAACTATGAAAAATATCATACTATGAAAGACTGTACTTTAACAAATTCAAAAACCTAGAGGAAATGGACAAATTCCTTGATTCATATCACCTACCAAATTATCACAAAGTGAAGCAGAACAACTTTAAGAAGCCCATTACAAAGGAAGCGGTTGAAAAAGTCATCAAAAACTGCCAACCAAAAAAAGCCCGGGCCTAGATGGCTTCACTGCAGAATTCTACCAGGCTTTTAGAGAAGAGTTGCCTCCAATACTACTGAGACTATTTCGTTGTATAGAAAGGGATGGAATACTCCCAAATTCATTCTATGAAACAGGCATAACCCAGTTATCAAAGTCAGGGAAAGACCCAACAAAAAAGAACTACAGACCAATATCACTCATGAACCTAGATGCAAAAATCTTCACCAAAATTCTTGCCAATAGAATGCAACAACATATCCAAAAAATAATCCATTGTGACCAAGTTGGATTCATACCAGGGATGCAAGGCTGATTCAACATCAGAAAAACAATTAATGTGATCAACCACATAAATAGCACAAAAGACAAAAATAACCTGATTTTGTGTATTGATGCAGAAAAGGTGTTTGATATAGTCCAACACCCATTCATGCTAAAATCTCTCAACAAAATAGGAATAGATGGCCAATTCCTCAACTGCCTACATCATCCGGAATGGAGACTGAAGGAGTTTCCCTTGAGAACAGGAACTAGACAAGGATGCCCACTCTCACCTCTCCTATTCAACATTGTACTAGAAGTTATAGCCAGAACAATTAGACAAGACCAAGAAATAAAGGGCATCCGCATTGGCAAACAAGAACTAAAAATCTCCCTATTTGCAGATGGTATGATTGTATATGCAGAGAATCCCAAAGAATCTATAAGTAAACTACTCAAACTGATAGAACAGTTCAGCAAAAGTCTCAGCATACAAGATACACATAAGTAAATCAGTAGGATTCCTTTATACCAACAATGAGATTATTAAGGAAGAAATCACCAAGTCAATGCCATTCACCATAGCCCCTAAGAAGATAAAGTACCTAGGACTAAATTTAACCAGAGAAGTAACAGGCTTTTACAAAGAGAACTACAAACCCTCGCTACAAGAAACTAAGAGAGAATTACATAAATGGAGAAACCTACCTTGCTCATAAATAGGAAAACTTATCATTGTGAAAATGTCTATTTTACTCAAAGCAATCTACTTATACAATGCAATCCCACTACAAGTTCCAGTGACACTTTACAGTGAGATGCAGGCACAAATTACCAACTTTGTCTGGAAAGGGAAGAAGCCCTGGATAAATAAAGCATTACTAAAGAAGAAGAACACACTGGGAGGTCTCTCATTATCTGACCTTAGTAACTGTTACACTGCTACAGTAGTCAAAACAGCCTGGTACTGGTACAAAAACCAACAGATATATCAATGGAATAGAATCGAGACTCCAGTGATGACATCATCTGCCTATGAAGAGTTGATATTCAACTACCGCACTAAGACATTAAACTGGGGTAAAAAGAGTCTCTTCAACAAATGGTGGAAAATTAGATATCCATCTGCACTAAACTAAAGCAAGACCCATATGTTATACCTTATACAAAAACCAACTCAAACTGGATGAAAGACCTAAATATCAAGACTAAAACGATAAAGCTTATCCAAGAAAAAGTAGGAACAACAATGGAAGGTTAATATACAACGTAGACAGACTTCAAAATCTGTCAAACCACAATCATCGGAAAAGAAAATAGATAAATGGGAACTACTAAGAAGCAATCACTTTTGCTCATCCAAAGACTTTATTAACATAATTAAAAAGCCATCTACAGAATAGAAAAAAATATTTGGCAACTATATGTCAGACTGACAGTCTGATCTCCATAGTCTATAAGGTACTACAAAATATCAATAAGAAGGAGATAAATCATCCAATTAAGCGATGGGCAAAGGAGATGGACAGACACTTCTCTAAAGAGGAGATCCAGGCAGCCAAAAATCACATTCAGACATGCTCTCAATCATTAGCTATTAAAGAAATTCAAATCAAAACGACCATGAGACACCATCTCACTCCAACAAGGTTGGCCATGATCCAAAAAAAGCAAAACAACAAATGCTGGAAAGGCTGTGGGGAGATTGGAACTCTCCTACACTGTTAGTGGGATTGCAAAATGGTACAACCTCTTTGGAAAGCAATCTGGCACTCCCTAAAAAAAATGCATATAGATATACCATTTAACCCAGTAATTCCACTGCTTGGAATATATCCTACAGAATCATCCACACCATCTGATACATGCACAAGAATGTTCATCGCAGCACAGTCCACAATAGTAAAAAGATGGACTCAACCCAGATGCCCAACAACAAAGGAATGGATAGGTAAACTATGGTATACATACTCAGTGGAGCACTCTGCAATGATAAAGAACAATGATGATAGCAGGAAACATCTCTTAACCTGGTTTCAACTGGAGGACGTTATGCTGAGTGAAAGTAATCAGCGACAAAAGGACAAATATTTCTGAGACCCCTACGATAAGGAGTTAAAAACAGACTCATGCATAGAAGAAAAGACTCCTTGATGGCTGCAAACGTGTGGAGGGAGGGAAGGAGGGGTAGGGGGAGGGTTTAGATTAGATAGTTAATAGAAATTTGGTTGGGTGAAATCGATGACGGCACACATTAGCAAGAAGATCAATATTAAGTGGACTTCAGCATAGCCTGAGTACTCCTCCCATCTTAACCCAATGTTGCAAGGATAGTGTAGCTGGGGCAGGGGGCTTGGGACCATGCTCTCAGGTGAAATCGAGGCCAAGTGGCACAGCCAGCATTTTGCTAAAGAGGAATCTCTGCACCTCACATCAGTGAGCGGCATCTGAGGTCTTAAAAGCTGCCAAGCTGCCATCTGTCCCAACTCAACAGGAACGGGTGATCACCGAGGACAAGAACGACATGGGGAAAAGAGAACGCAAAAGACAGGGTACATGAGTGGATCTCTACATCGACTTGCAATCAGAAAACTGGATGATCACTGGCCACCACCAGTGATAGCCGTGATGGAGCTCACAAAGTTAAGTCTCACTGGCAACAAGAGAATAAATAGGGGTTCACCCTGAGATCTTCACTAAAAGACCGCAATTAATGCTCCAGGGGCTTGGGGGTTCCCCTGGGAGCATGGCCCCTGGCCCTGATGCTGTCCCTGTCCATAAATTATAACGATGGTCAACTTTTTGGACAGCAATGGATTGAATTTGGCGACGCAGAGTGACTGTATCTTGTGGGAATTTTATGGTTCTATGCATCTATTGGATTTCATCCTGCTGACCACTTGCTGAGGAAGGGGAGTGTGTAGAGAGGAGGGGATAGGAGACTGTTTGGAGGATAGGACATGTATGGAGCAGAGAGGAAGGGTGTGTTGTCACCCGGCAGGGAGAGCAGTGGGAGCTGTATATAGGTGAGCATGCAAATTTATACAGAAATGTACATTTTCATTCAATCATAATAAAAAATAAAAAAAATAAAATACTTGATGATTATGAAGCACTTAATTATAAAATATTGATTTTTTTAAATCAGTATTATTTATGTTTCACAGAATTTAGAAGAAAGTGATCCAGATACCAGAATTGAAAGTTGGAAATCAGCAATTACAGACTTTACTTGGAATCAATCACGTAAACCAAGCTATCTCACTCTGTATTTAATTTCCATGATATGTAGTATCACCTATATTAGTTGATTAAGAAAAAAAAATCAGTGTTGTCAAGTTGATTGTGACTCATAGCAACCTTATACTAGTTGATAGGGAAGGCTAATAGAATTCAGAAATCAGTCCATTTAAGTGTGGATTTAGTGTATATGTGCTGGAGTAAACTAGTTTTTCTTGTGAAAGTAACAAAAAAGCCTCATTGCTGTTCAATTGATTCTGACTCACAGCAGCCGTTAGAAAGTAGGATTGTTAAAATTAAAATACCGTCAACATGTTGTGTATGGGAAGCTTTATATTATAGGTATTAGGAAAAAAAAATAACACATTATACCATTTCTTACTAATAAGCCAGTTAGCGTTCTCCTTTGAACTTATTTTTCAATTGTACATTAAATGTATGTGAAAGATCATGAAGTATTTTCAACTTCTGTGCTGGACATCCTGGTAGTGTAGTAGTTAAGTGCTATTGCTACTAACCAAAAGGTCAGTATTTTAAATCCATCAGGCATTCCTTGAAAATTCATGAGGTAGTTCTACTCTTTCCTATATAGTTGCTATGGGTTGTAATTGACTCAATGGCTGCAGGTTTGCTTTTCTTTTTTCAAAGTAGTGCTTATGATATCAGCACAAAATGACTGCAAACTTGCTAAATTTGTAATATCAACTATAGCACACAATAAGTTTATAGTGTATGTTACAGAATCCATTCCTTCATATCTAATGGGAATACTCTGGAACAGATTAACTTTCAATTCATTAAATTTTCCATATGAAGCCAACAAAGAGTTGAAAAATTGCAGTGTCGGAGAAGAATACTGAGTATACCATGGGCTGCTGAATAATGAACAATTCTGTCTTGGAAGAAGTACAATCAAAAAGCTCTTTAGAAGGAAGGATGTCAGGATTTTGTCTCACATGCTTTGGACATGTCGTGAGGAATCAGTCTTCAGAGAAGGACATCCTTCCTGGTGTCATGGTTTGAATTGTGTTCCCCCAACAATGTGTGTAGCAGTTTGGCTGGGCCATGATTCCCATGTTGTGTGATGTTCCCACGTGTTGTGAATCCTGCTTCTATGATGTTAATGAGGGAGGATGGGTAGTGGTTGTGTTAGTAAATCAGGACTCTATTAGAATGTGTTGTACCTTAAGATAGTCTCTTGGGATATAAAGGAAAGGGGAGCAAGCAGAGAGCTGGGGACTGTATACCACCAAGTAAACAACAGCAAGAGTAGAGTGTGTCCTTTATATTTGGGGGTCCTTGCATTTCAGAAGTTCTAAGTTTAGGGAAAAACTGATGAAGAGGACCCTTCTCCAGAGCCAATAAGAACTGAATTTGGACTCTAGCAAACCCACCGCCATCAAGTCAATTCCAACTCATAGAGACCCTATGGGGGGGGCATGTAGAATTGCTCCATGGAATTTAGTTTCCAAGGGGTACCTCACATATTAAAACAATTGACCTATTGGTTAGCAGCCATAGCACTTAACCACTACCAGAGTTTCCTGGTAAAGGGTCAGCAAAAAAGAGGAATATCCTCAATGAGGTGAACTGACTCAGTGACCTCAACAAATGGGTGACTTAAATTTAACAACAGTTGTGACAATGGCATAGGACCAGGCAGTGCTTTGTTTGTTGTGCAAGGTTGCTATGAGTCAAAAACTGACTTGATAGCACTTAATAACACACAAGAGATGAAGTGTTTATAATTTTCCATTGGATATTTATCAAAGCTCATTGTCCAAAATTTATATGCCTTGCAACTCATTAAAGTGTTTATGAATATTTCATCAAAAGCTAGGATAATAAAAAATATCTTGTACTTCTTTCAAAATCTACAATAATTTCCATGTGTTAGAACAATTCATACATTAGTAGTTCCTAAAAGCATTAAAAAAAAAAAGAAAGAAAGGTTGCTTCACATCGATTCCTACTTATAGTGACCCTATAGGACAGGTAGAACTGCCCATGGAGTTTTCAAGGCTGTAATCTTTAAAGAAACTGACTGTCACAACTTTTGTCTATAGAGCAGCTGGTGAGTTCAAACCACAGACCACTCAGTTAGTATCCAAGTGCTTAACTAGTCCCCCTATCTGAGTCCTTGTTCCTAAAGGCATTAAAAAAAAATAAACAACATTGCCAACAAGTCTATTCTGACTCATAGTGACCCTGTAGAACAAAACTCCCTCACATGATTTCCAAGGACTGGGTGATGGAATCAAACTACAAATGTACAGTCAAGCTCCTAATGACTGCGCCAATAGGACACCAAAAAGCATTAGTATTTAGATTTATTAATGTATTTATTTTCCTTCAGGACATATATTGCCAACATATATTACAGGTGCCTTTATATGTTTTCCTGGTCATTAGGGGCCTACTTATCATTTTAGAAGCAGTACTAATTGCTCAGGAAATCCTGATGGCATAGTGGTTAAGTAGTCAGCAGTTCAAATACACCAGTTGCTCCTTGGAAACTGTGAGTCACTTTACTTTGTCTTATAGGGTTGCTACGAGTTGGAATCAACTCAGTGGCAACTAATTGGTCAACAGCTCACACTACATCACAATCTTTCAGAAGCTGAGGAAACAAAATTCTAATTTTGAGTTTATAAATATTAATGCAACAATATTGTAGATTATGTTTTCTGATGTAGGAATCAGGGATCTATAGATGAGAATAAATTTTGTCAATTTATTGTTGCTATTTGTCAATGTTGTTGCTATAGTTATTAGGTGCCATGAAGTCAGTTTCAACTCATAGTGATCCCGTGTATATAGAATAGAACTGCTTCATAGGATTTTTAACGTTTATTGCCAGGCCTGTCTTCAGCTGCAGTTGTTTATAGAGTGGTTGCTAAGTACTGGAAACTCTGGCAGCATAGTGTTTAAGTGCTACAGCTGCTAGTCAAATGGTTGGTAGTTCAAATCCACCAAGAACTCCTTGGAAACTCTATCAGGCAGCTCTTCTCTGTCTATAGGATCACTGTGAGTCAGAATCAACTCAGTGGCAATGGGTGTTTTGGGTTTGTTAAATGTCAGGCATCATGCTGCTATTTTATTTCTAAGTCTCTTGTGATTTCTATCAAGAATGATAAGTTTATCTGAGTGCCATGTCTCTATCCACAAGAGAATGGAAATGTAGGGGTTAAAAGTCTAAGTACATTTTCAAAAGAAACATTTGCTAAAGGTTATCTAAATTATTCATGGGTATTAGTCTCTTATGAAAGTCTACCAACATGGTGAAAATCAATCTTCTACCTTTGTAAATTACCTGTAGCTCTTTAATTGGATAGTAGCAATTCTTCAGCCCATTTATGCACTCAAGAATATTTTTTGAGTGTGTTCCATCTCGACAGCACTTGGCTTGGCTACTCAGTTTCACCAGTTTTACTGTTCTGACTCATGGTGTCTTCATATATGCGTCAGAGAAGAACACAATCATGGGGTTTTCAGCCACTGATTTTTCAGAAATAAACTGCTAGGCCTTTCTTTCTCAGTGCCTGTGGGTGAATTCAAACCTCCCATCTTTCAGTCTGCAGCCAAATGCATTGACTGTACCATCCAGGAACTATATATCAGTGTCATGAAGCTGACACACAAAAGTAACAAGACAGATTTCTTGACTTCATGGACTTGAGTAAACAAATTAACTAATCCTATGACTTCTAATAGAAATAAATTGAAATACATATCTATGATTAAAATAAAGATAAATAGGAATAAAGAATGTTAAGGGGCAGCTCTTACAAATAGGATGATACAAACAGCCTCTCTGAGGAGGGCCTGCTGACACTGGCAGAGCCAGAATGAAACAGCAAACTCACCCTTACAATCCACGTGATCAAAATCCCTGGCAGTGGGAAGAGTAAGTGAGAATGCTCTGCTATAAGTGAAGCTTGAAATTTTGGGCAACCTAAGAAGCAATCAGGTTCAGCTGGGTAGGGGAGGTTGAGAACAGGAGAGGAGACAGGAAGCGTAGTCAAAGACAGAGAAAGACTAATTTATAACAGTGCTTGTAGTCTTGTAGGACAGTGGGTTTTGTTTCAAGCACGAAGGGAAGTGACTGATAAGTTTCGTAGAAAAGCACACCATAATCTGTTTTTCATGTTTAAGGACATCTCCTGATGTTCTGTGTAATAAAGATTCTGTAGCTGGCAAAAGTAGAAGCAAGTAGACATATTAGGGAGTTATTCTAACCCCTTAGAGAGGTCATGAGAGCTTGGACCAGGGTGACAGTGATCGAGACCAGTTTTCTTGTTGTGACGGTAGAACTAAGAATATACTGATTAGACTCAGAATAAAAAATGAGAAAAAAAGAATGACTCTAGTGTCCTTTGGTGAGTGATGATGCTGTCCTTGTCTGCCACAGAGACAACAAACAATAAAATGACTGTGGTGACTGTGTTGTAAGGCCTTAATATGGCCAATCAGTGTGTAAATAAATGTCTATTAGACAAGAGAGGCAAACACAGGTATTTGAGGATCAGTGCTGAAGCCAGAGATACAAACTCAGGGAGTCACTAAGGTAAGGTAATATCTGATACCAGGAGCCCAAAGGAGGTACTGTTAAGACTGAACTGTGTCCCCACCAGATGTGTGTCAATTTGGATGTACCGTGATTTTCAGTAATGTCGTCTTTGTTCATTGTCCAGCTTTCGCATGCCTAAGATGTGATTGAAAATACCGTGGCTTGGGTCAGGCACACCTTCATCTTCAAGGTGACATCTTTCCTTTTCAGCACTTGAGTCAATCTCGTTTTAAATATAAGAAACAACTGAGCAGAGAGGAGAGGGGTCTCACTATCCAGATAGAAGTGTGGAAGCCAAGGATGTTCTTTGGATATGTGCTGCCTGAACCAAGAATTCCCAGATCAGGGGAAGACTGATGAAAAGGACCGCCCCCAGAACCCATATTGTTGTTGTTAGGTGCTGTCAAGTCAGTTCTGACACTTGGCACCTCATGAACAATGGAAAGAAACACTGCACAGTCTTGCAATATGTACGCAATTATTTTTAGGCGTAAGTCCATTGTTGTGGCCACTGTGTCAGTCCATTTCATAGAGGGTCTTTCTTTTTTTCGCTGACCCTCCACTCTACCAATCATGATGTACTTCTCCAGGCCCTGATCCTTCCTGACAACATGTCCAAAGTACATAAGATGCAGTCTTGCCACCTTTGCTTCCAAGGAACATTCTGGTTGTCTTCTAGAACAGTTCTGTTTGTTCTTTCGGCAGCCCATGGTACATTCAGCATTTTTCTCCAACACCAAAATTCAAAGGCATCAATTCTTCTGTCATCTTTGTTCATTGTCCAGCTTTTGCATGCGTATGATGTGATTGAAAATACCGTGGCTTGGGTCAGGCACACCTTCATCTTCAAGGTGACATCTTTCCTTTCCAATACTTGAAAGATCCTTGGCAGCAGATTCTCTCAGTGCAAAATATTTTTTGATTTCTTGACTGCTGCTTCCATGGGTGTTGATTGTGGACTCAAGTACAATGAAATCCTTGACAACCTCAATCCTTTCTCCATTTATGATGATGTAGCTTACTGGTCCAGTTGTGAGGATCTTTTTTTTCTGGATGTTGAGGTACAATCCATACCGAAGGCTGTGGTCCTTGATCTTCATCAGGAAGTGTTTCAAATCTTCCTCACTTCCAGCAAGTAAGATGGTGTTGTCTGTGTAACTCAGGTTGCTAATGAGTTGTCCTCCAATCCTGATGCGTCATTCTTCATTCATTTAGTCAGCTAGTGCTACTCTAACAAAAACACCACAGAGTGGATGGCTTTAACAAAGGAAAGTTTATTCTTACACAGTCCAATAGGCTACAAGTCCAAATTCAGGATGTCCACTCCAGGAGAAGGCTTTCCCCGTTGTCAGCTCTGGAGGAAAGGCAGGTATTGCAACAGTCTTTGTTCTGGGAACATCTTGGTACAGGACCTTCAGGTCTGAAAGACACGCTTTTCTCCTGGTGCTGCTTTCTTGATGGTGTGAGATTCCCAATTCTCTGTCTGCTTCCCTTTCCTTTTATATCTTGTAAAATGAAAGGATTAAGGGTGGTGCAAGCCATACTCCATGGAAACTCCATTTACAGTGGAGCAGGGTGGTGATCTTATAAAAGGATTTACAGTCCCACACTAATTCTTTAACATACAGCATAAGAAAATCACAAAATGGAGGGCAATCATAAAATACTGGGAATCATGGCCTAGCCACATAACTACACATATTTTGGTGGGGGACACAATTCAAGCCATGACATTCATATAGTCCACCTTCTAGGATTAATTGCTTGGCATACAGATTAAAAAGATACGGTGAAAGGGTATAATCCAGACACATACATTTCCTGACTTTAAACCATGCAGTGTCCTCTTGCTGTGTTCGCACGACACCCTATTGATCTGTATAGATTCCTTAAGAGCACAATTAGATGATATGAAATTCCAATTCTCCCCCATGTTAGCCACAATTTATTATGATCCACACAGTTGAATGCCTTTGCATAGTCAATGAAATACAGGTAAATGTCTTTCTGGTATTCTCTGCTTTCAGCCAAGGTCTATATGACATCAACAATGTCCTCTTCTGAATTTAGCTTGAATTTCTGGAAGTTCCTTGTTAATATATTGTTACAGTTGCTTTGGAATGATCTTCAGCAAAATTTTACTTGTGTGTAATATTAATGGTATTTTCCAGTAATTTCCACATTTAGTTGGATCACCTTTCTTTGGAATGGGTGTAAATATGGACCTCCTCCAGTCAGTTGGCCAGGTAGCTGTCCTCCAAATTTCTCAGCACAGACAGTGCTGCATCTGTTTGTTGAAATATCTCAAGTGATATTCCATCAATTCTAGGAGCCTTGTTTTTTGACAGTGCCTTCAATGCAGCTTCTACTTCTTCCTTCAGTACCATCAGTTCCTGATCATATACTACGTCTTAAAATGGCTGAACATCGACCAGTTCTTTTTGATATAATAACTCTGAATTCCTTCCGTATTCTTTTGATGCCCCCTGAGTCATTAAATAGTCTCCCTGTAGAATCCTACACTAATGCAGACTGAGGCTTGATTTTTTTTTCTTTCTTTCTTTGAGCTTGAGAAATGCATAACGTGTTCTTCCCTTCTGGTTTTCCATTTCTAGCTCTTTCCACATGTCACTATAATACTTTATTTTGTCTACTAGAGCTTCTCTTTGAAATCTTCTGTTTTAGTGCTTTTATTTTGCCATTCCTTCGATGGCACTTGGCTTGGCTCCTTTTGCTTTAACTGCTTGACATTTGACAGCAAGTTTCAGAGTCTCTTCTGACATCCAATTTGGTCTTTTCTTTCTTTCCTATCTTTTTAATGACCTCTTGCTCTCTTCATGGATGATGTCTTTGATGTCATTCCACAATTTGTTTGATCTTCAGTCATTAGTGAACAACACATCAAATTTGTTCTTGAGATGGTCTTTAAACTCAAGAGGGATGTTCTCAAGGTCACACTTTGGTTCTCGTGGATTTGTTCCAATTTTATTCAGTTTCAAATTGAATTTTCATATGAACAGTTGATGATCTGTGTCATAGTTAGCACCTGGTCATGTTCTGACTGCTGATAATGAGCTTTGCCATCATCTTTTTCCACAGATGTAGTCATTTTGGTTCCCGTGTGTGCACAGTCACTGTTTGTGTTCTTTAAAAAAAGGTATTTGCAATGAAGAAGTCATTAGTCACAAATTAGGCATCAACTCTTCACCTGGAGCTTGCATCCTGAATTTGGACTTGTAACATGCTAGATGTGAGACAAAATTTCTCCTTGTTAAAGCCATCCACTTGTGGTATTTCTTTTTATTTATTTATTATTAAATAAAAAATGAACGTGTCATACTCTGTGCTTACAATACTGGGTTAAGAAAGGAGGAGTACACAAGTTGTGTCAAAGTCCCATTAATATTGATCTTCTTATTAATGTGTATTGTCGCCAATTTCACCCAACCGAATTTCTAACAACAATTTAATCTAAAACCTCGCCCCCTGCCCTCCCGCTCTCCCGCCCTCCCACCCTCTCCATCCTTGTAGTTGTCAAAGAGTCTTTTATATTATGTATGAGTATGCTTTTAAGTTTTTATCATAGAGGTCTCATATAATAATTGTCCTTCTGACGCTGACTAGTTTCACTCAACATAATGTCTTCCAGTTCAGACCAAATTGAGAGATATTTCCTGCTATCATCGTTGTTCTTTATCAATGTATAGTACTCCATTGAGCATATATACCAAAGTTTACCCATCCATTCTTCTGTTGTTAGGCACCTGGGTTGATTCCAACATTTTGCTATCATGGACTGTGCTGCAATGAACATTCGTGTGCATGTAGCAGTTGATGTGAATGGCCTTGATTTTGTAGGATATATTCTGAACAGAGGAATTACTGGGTAAAATGGTATCTATATCCATTATTTTAAGGTAACGCCAAATTGCTTTCCAAAGAGGTTGCACCATTCTGCAATCCCACCAACAATGAAGGAGAGTTCCAATCTCTTCACAGCCTCTCCAACATTTATTGTTTTGCATTTTTTGGATCATCCCAATCGTGTTGCAGTGAGATGGTATCTCATTGTAGTTTTGATTTGAATTTCTTTAATAATTAATGATCGTGAACATGTCTGCATATGTTTTTTGGCTGCCTGGATCTCCTCTTTAGAGAAGTGTCTGTCCATCTCCTTTGTCCATCGCTTAATTGGGTGATTTGTCTTTTTCTTATTGATATTTTGTAGAACCTTACAGATTATGGAGATCAGGCATCGGTCTGACATAGAGTTGCCAAATATTTTTTCCCATCCCATAGGTGGTCTTTTAACTCTTTTGATGAAGTCTTTGAATGAGCAGAAGTGTTTGATTCTTATTAATTCCCATTTATCTATTTTCTCTTCTGATGAATGTGTTTTGTTTGTCAGATTTTGAAGTCTGTCTATATTGCGTATTAAAACGTCAGTTGTTGATCCTATCTTATCTTGGATGAGCGTTATCCTTTTAGTTTTGATATTCAGGTCTTTTTATCCAATTTGAGTTGATTTTCATATAAGGTGTGAGAGATGGGTCTTGTTTCATTTTTTGCGGATGGCTATCCAGTTATGCCAGCACCATTTGTTAAAGAAACTGTTCTTACCCCAGTTGAAAATCTTAGGACCTTTGTCAAATATCAGCTGTTCGTAGAAGGATGGTGGCATCTCCGGGGTCTCTACTTTGTTCCAGCTAAGCCAAGTCGCCAACTGGTCTATATATCTCCTTTTGTACCAATACCACGCTGTTTTGACTACTGTGGCAGTGTAATAGGTTTTAAAGTCAGGTAGTGAGAGGTCTCCCGGTATGTTCTTCTTTTTCTGTAGTGCTTTACTTATTTGGGATTTCTTCCCTTTCCAAATAAAGCTGATAATTTGTTCCTCCATCTCATTAAAAAATGTCGCTGGAATTTGTATTGGGATTGCATTATATAAATAGAGTGCTTTGGGCAAAATAGACATTTTCACAGTATTGAGTCTTCCTATCCATGAGCAGGGCAGATTTCTCCACTTATGTAAGTCTCCCCTAGTTTCTTGTAGCAAGGTCTTATAGTTTTATCTGTAAAGATCTCTTATTTCTCTAGCTAGATTTATTCCTAGGTATTTTATCTTCTTGGGGGCTATAGTAAATGGAACTGATTTGGTGATTTCTTCATTAATAATTTCATTGTTGGCATAAAGGTATCCTACTGATTTAGTTAAGTTTATCTTGTTTCCCAATACTTTGCTGAATTCTTCTATTAGCTCTAATAGTTTACTTATGGATTTCTTTGGATTCTCTGTATAAACAATCATATCATCTGCAAAGAGGGAAATCTTTACTTCTTCACTGCCAATACAGATTCCTTTTATTTCTTTATCTTGTCTAATTGCTCTGGCTAGAACTTCTAGCACAATGTTGAATAGAAGTGGTGAGAGCGGGCATCCTTGTCTAGTTCCCGTTCTCAGAGGGAATTCTTTCAGTCTTTCACCATTCAGGATGATGAAAGCAGTTGGCTTTGCATAGATGTTATTGATTATGTTGAAGAATTTCCCTTTTATTCCTATTTTTCTGAGAGTTTTAAGCATGAATGGATGTTGAACTTTGTCAGATGCCTTTTCTGCATCAATTGACAAAATCAGGTGATTTTTATCTTTTGTCTTATTAATATGGTTGATTACATTAATTGTTTTTCTGATGTAGAACCAGCCTTGCATCTCTGCAATGAAACCAACTTGATCATGATGAATTATTTTTTTTATATGCTGTTGAATTCTATTGGCTAGAATTTTGTTGAAGATTTTTGCATCTAGATTCATGAGTGATGTTGGTCTGAAAGGTTCAATACTCAAGCAAGACTTAACAATATTAATCATTTATGCACCCAATACCAAAACACCTAAATACATTGAACAAATACTGACAACATTGAAAAATTAGATTGATCATTACACAATAATAGTTGGGGACTTTAACACTCCTCTTTCAGTTAAGGATAGATCATCCAGAAAAAAGCTCAGTAAAGATACAGAAGATCTTATTACAACAACCAACCAACTTGACCTTATCGACATATACAGATCTTTTGACCCATCAACAGATAAATACACCTTCTTCTTCAAAGCACATGAAACATTCTCCAGAATAGACCATATGTTAGGTCATAAAACAATTCTCCATAAAATCCAAAACATTGATTTATTGCAAAGTACCTTCTCAGATGACAGAGCTATAAAAGTTGAAATCAGTAACAGAAAATTCATAGGTAAAAATTCCAACTTGTGGAAACTGAACAACATTTTACTCATAAAGCCTTGGGTTATAAAAGAAATTAAGGACACATTAAAGAAATTTATGGATTCAAATGAGAATGAAAAACATCCTACCAGAATTTATGGGATACAGCAAAAGCAATGCTCAGAGGTCAGTTTATCTCTATAAATGCACACTTCCATAAGAAGAAAGAGCACAAATTAAAGAATTAACCTCACAGCTTGAACAAGTAGAAAGAGAGCAACAAAGAAACCACTCAGGCACCAGAAGAAAACACCTTATAAAGATTAGAGCAAAACTAAATGAATTAGAGAATAGAAAAACAATTGAAAAAATTAACAAAACCAAAAGCTGGTTCTTCAAAAAGAACAAAATTGATAAACCATTGGCTAAACTTACAAAAGAAAAACAACAAAAGATACAAATAACCTGATTAAGAAATGAGTTGGGAGATGTTACAGCAGACCCAACTGAAATTGAATACATCGTAACAGAATATTGTGAAAAGCTATACTCTGACAGGTTTGAAAATCTGGGGGAAATGGACAAATTTCTAGATTCATATGACTCACCAAGACTATCACAAGGACAAATAGATCAACTTAATAAATCTATCACAAAGGAAGAGATTGAAGTAGTCATCAAAAATCTACCAACCAAAAAACGTCCTTGCCCAGACAGCTTTACTGGAGAATTCTACCAAACTTTTAGAGAAGAATTAACTCCAATACTAAGGAGGTTATTTCACACCATAGAAAGAGATGAAATACTTCCAAATTCATTCAATGAAGCCAGCATAACCCTGATACCAAAACCAGGGAAAGATCCCACAAAAAAAAAAAAAAAAAATTACATGTATTTCTGTTATAGAAGTGCAAGATAACTAAGACAGATATCTACGATGCATTGTACAGAGACATGTAAAGAATATCATGGGCTAAGCCCAGGGTTTTGTAATTCACCATGTAGAAATCAGGAAGAAAAGCCAGAATTAGCAAAGAAACTGAATTTGATTGGCTAGGGCAACAAAAGAAAATTTTAAACGAGTGACATCTGTGAAGCAAAGTCAAGTAAAAGTGATAGGAAAGACCAATAACACAATTGTTGCATATGATCTTGGCAAGTCACACCATGGACAGCACAAAAACTATGGGCTTACAATATGGACATTGTCATTGACTATGACTGGAGAGCCGACCAAGGCCTACCAACAAGACAGTGGCACAGGGAATAGGCAACCTGAAATAATATGAGAGCTATTACCAAGTAAAATTTACAAAGTACAAAAATACAATTTGACCAAACAGTAGAGGAACCATAGGAACAGGAATGCAAATAGATAACCACATTTTGGGAAAATTCAGTGAAAATGATCTTAAGCATACTGAGTTTGAGCTACCTGAACCACCACAGAGCTGCCCAAAAGTGACACTAACAAGCCTCTCTCACTCAGACCACTCCGGGGCTCAACTTAAGCCATATTACAGGGTTTTAAAAATTTGTGAAATATTCATACAGGAATTTTGAGGATTATAAAAAACATCAACATTAAAATACTGTGAGGCAAAATTGTTCTGTCTTAGCACATTAGGAGGAGGAGCTAGAGTAGCAGGCAAACTAAAAGAATTTATTGACATGCGTTTGAAACATGCTGTTTTAGTAGTGGTGGGTGAGTTATTGTAAATTTTCCTGTCCTAATCTTTTTCAAACTTCTTCAACCTATAGATGAAGAATAGGTGGAAATGGAAATACTTTATACTTCTCTCCATTGTTTATGAGAAGAAAGAGCCTAGGAAACAGCTCTGGAAGAGTTTAACGTTTTATGAGTCAGATCCGACTCGAAAGCACTTGGCTTGGCATACTGATACATATACAGGTGTGTGTGTGTGTGTATATGTATATAGCTGTTACACATTGCCATTGAATTGAATCTGAATCATAGCAACCCTACAGGACAAAGTAGAATTACTCCATAGAGTTTCCAGGAAGCACCTGGTAGACTTGAACTTTGAACTGCCAACATTTTGTTTAGCAGTCATAACACTTAACCACTATACCACCAAGATTTCATGCATATACATGCCTAAAGACTGCTAAACAAAAGTGACTTTTACTCAGCACTTTTACTTGGCTGCAAGCCAATAGAATGGCATTTAGAACCCACCCAGTGACTGTCAGAGAAAGCTCTGGCAATCTGCTTCCTTAAAGAAAATAGTCTTGACAGCTTCAGTCAAGAAAATCCCATGAGACAATTCTGCTCTGTCTCACTGAGTCATTACAAGTCACAACTGACTCCACAGCACTAAATGACAACTAAATTATTGCAGCAACTTACATAACAGCATACACATATTTGTATGTTTAAACCGAAAACCAAAACCCACTGCGGTCGAGTCAGGTTCCACTCTTGGTGACCATAGAGGTCAGAGTAGAACTGCCCCACAGGGTTTCCAAGGAGAGCCTGGTGGGTTTGAACTGCGATCTTTTGGTTAGCAGGTGTAGCTCTTAACTCACTATGCCACCAGGGTTTGTATATCTGTAAATCTGTGAAGTCCTGATGGCTTAGCTGCTAACCAAAAGGTTGGCAGTTAAAATCCATTAGTCGCTCATTAGTCCCGTATGGGACAGTTCTACTCTCTTGTTTCCATATTTTTGCTACTGTGAACAACTCTGCAATGACAATGAGTGTGCATTTACCTATTTGTGTGACACTGCTTATTTTTCTAAGATGTATTCCAAAGAATGGGATTGCTGGACTGTACAGTAGTTCTATTTCTAGCTTTGTAAGTAAGCACCAAATCAATTTTCAAAGTACTTGTACCAGTTTACATTCCCAACAGCAGTGCAGAAGTCTTCCAATTTCTCTGCAATCTCTCCAGCATTTATTAACTTTGTGTTTTTTGGACTAATGCCAGCCCTGCTGGGATGAAATGGTATTTCATAATAGTTTTGACTTGTGTATCTCTAACAGTTCATGATCGTGAGCATTTCCTCGTATCTGTTTGCTGCCTGAATGTCTTCTGTCTTATTTAGTGACGTGCTTGTTTTTATCCTTTGAAAATTTTAATTGGGTTGTTTGTCTTTTTGTTATTGAGGTTTTACAGTGTCTTACAGATTTTGGAGATTGGATGCTGACCAGACATGTTGTAGCCAAATTTTTTTTCCCCTAGTCTGTAGATTGTCTTTTCACTCTTTTGGTGAAGTCTTTGGATGAGCATAAGCGGTAGATTGTTAGGCGTAGCGACCTATAAGACAGAATTGCCCGAAAGAGTTTCCAAGGAGTTTCTGGTGGATTTGAAGTGCCAACTTTTGACAGTAGTAACACTTAACCACTATGCCACCAGATTTTCCTGATTTTTAAAAACTCTCAGTTACTAGTTTCCTTTCTGGTGTTTGTTCATTGTTAGTGATGTTTTGTATTCTGTTTATGCTGTGTATGAGGGCTCCAAGCATTATCCCTATTTTTTCTTTCATGATCTTTAGAGTTTTATATTTAGGTATTTGATTCATTTGGCGTTAGTTTTTTTATCATGGTGCGAGGTGAGGATCTTGTTTTATTTTTTTGCGGATGGATATCCACCACTTGTTAGAGACTGCCTTTTCCCCAATTAATGGACTCTGGGCCTTGTCAAATATCAGCTGCTCTAGGTGGATGATGTTATGTCTGGATTCTCAATTCCATTGATTTATGGATCTTTTGTATCAGTATCAGGCTATTTTGACTACAGTGGCATTATAAACTGTTCAGAAATTAGGTGGCATGAGGACTCCCTCCTTGTTCTTCTTCAGTAATGCTTTATTACCCAAGGCCTTTTCAACTTATCTGTGATGTTGGTGATTTGTACATTCATATCATTAAAAAAAATGCCATTAGCATTTGTGTCAGGATTGTACAGTATCTCTAGATTGCTTTGGGTAGAATAGATATTTTCACAATGGTGAATTTCCCTATCTATGAGCAGGTATGTTTCTCCACATATGTAAGCCTCTTGGGGTTTCTTGAAGTAGTGTCTTGTAGTTTCTTTACATACGTCTTTGAAGTCTCTGGTTAGACTTATTCCTAAGTATTTTACCTTCTTGGGTGCTGTTGAAAATGATAGCGATTTGGAGATTTCCACTTTGAGTTCTCGTTGTTGATGTATAGGAATCCAACTCACTTTTTTTATGTTTATCTTGTAGTCTGATACTTTGCTGATCTCATCTGTTAGTTGCTGTAGTTTTCTTGTGAATCTTTATGGTTTTCTATGTATAAGATCACATCATCTGCAAATAGACATGCTGCTACTTCTTCCTTTCCATTTGATTGTGCTTTCTTTACTTTTCTAGCTTAATTTGCTCAGACTAGGCCCTCCAGCATTATGTTGAAGAAGAGTAATGACAAGGGGGACACTTGTCTGGTTTCTGTTCTCAAAGGAAATACTTTCTGACTGTCTTCAATCAGCTTTGTTCAAATTGCCCTTTATTTTGTTGAGAAATTTCCCTTCTAGTCCTACTTTCCTTTTTTTTTTTGGATTTCAGATTTTGTCAAATGCACTTTCTCCATCACTTGATAATATCATATGGTTCTTATCTTTTGTTTTATTTATGTGATGGATTACATTTGATTGTTTACCTAATGCTGAACCATCCCTGCATCCCTGGTGTGAATCCCACTTGGTCCTGGTAACTGTTTTTTGTTTTGTTTTGTTTTGTTTTTTGCTTATTGTGATTAAGTAAAAGTATACAATCCAAATGAATTGTGCATGTCCTCCTATCCTCAGCTCTATCTGCTCTCCTCACTCAGAGACAGCATATTTCTCCTTTTCACTCCATATTTCCAGCATCTTCTTAACAGGAAGCTGTCCCCTCCTTTTCACTCCCTTCTCTCCCATCTAGAAAGAAACCAGTAGGACAGCATCCCATAAATTTATAGAACCATAAAGTACACACACCACATAGTCAAACCATATCCCTGAGTTCAGTATGTTCTTGTCTGAAGAGTTGACTCCAGGACTGGCTTATGGCCTAGGCCAGAAACAGATCTAGGGGCCATGTTCCCAGGGGACCCTGCAGGCTGTCAGACCACCAGTTTGGGCCTGTTAGTAGAATTATTGAGCTGCACACCTCTTTTTCTCATGCTGTCTCGGGTACTCTTATGCCCCTCATCATGATCACCTTGGGCAGTAGCCAGACCAAATCTGGTTCTTCTGGTCTCATATTGACACACTCTCACATTCATAAGGGTCTTTCTGTCTCTTGGGCTCTTTTGTTCCTCATGTCTTTGTTATTCTTGTTCATCATCTGTTCCTGATAGTTTGGGACCATTTGTTACACCTTAGATGGCCACTTGCTAGCTTTTAAGACTCCAGACACTCCTCACTAGCATGAAGTGCAGAAGAGTCTCTTAGCAAAAGACTAGTTATGCCAATTCGCTTCAATGTCCACTGAAAACATGGTCCCCAGACCCCCATCCCTACTAGCTTATTCTTTGAAATACTGGGTTGAGTTTAGAAAACTGCTCTGTTTAAGCTGTGGTCCAGTTATGTTGATCTGCTCTCTACTGCATGCTGTCACTGCTTTCACCTAATCAAATTTCTATAAACTATTTATTCTATGGCTAACCGTCTCCCTTCCCTCCCTTGTAGCCATCAAAAGGTCTTTTCCACTGTACGTAAGTCTATTTTTTCAGTTCTTACAGCGGAGGTGTCATGGATTGACTTGTGTCCCCCCAAAAGTATGTATAGCCATGTGGCTGTGCCATGACTCCCAGTATCTTGTGACTGTCCTCCACTTTGTGGTTTTCCTATGCTGTATGTCAAAGGACTAGGGTGGGACTGTAAATCCGTTTATAAGATCACCTCTCTGCTCCACTGTAAAGTGAGTTACCCTGGACTATGGCTTGCTCCACTCTTAATCCTTTCATCCTGGAAGAGATAAAAGGAAAGACAAGCAGGCAGAGAATTAGGAACCTAGTACCATCAAGAAAGCAGCACCAAGAGAAGAGTGTGTCCTTCAGACCTGAGGTTCCTGCACCAAGATGCTCCCTGGACAAAGACTGATGCAATACTGGACTTTCCTCCAGAGCCAACAAGGAGGAAAGTCTTCCCCTGGAGTGGACACCTGTAATATGAACTTAGCCTACCAGACTATGTAAGAATAAACTTTCCTTTATTAAAGCCATCCACTCTGTGGTATTTCAGTTACAGCAGCCCTAGCTAGCTAAAACAAAAGGTCTTGTACAGAACTTGTCCTGAAATCATTCAGCAGAATGTCTTCTAGTTGAAACCAGTTTATGAGATGCTTCCTATAATTATCAGTTCTTTATCATTGTGTAATGTTCGATTCAGTATATGCACCGTAGTTTGTTTATCCATTTATCTGCTGATGGGCACTTGGTTAATGCCATCTTTTTGCTGTAGTGGACAGTGCTGCAATAAAAATTCATGTGCATGTATCTGTTCATGCGACCAATTTAATTTCTGTAGGATATATTCTGGGCAGCAGGATTACTGGATCAACTGGTATTTCTATTTCTAGCTTTTTAAGGAAATGCCAAATTGCTTTCCAAAGAGGGTGTACCATTTTGCTTTCCCGTCAGCAGTCTAGAAGATTTCCAATATCTCTGTAGCCCCTCCAGCATTTATGGTTTTGTGCTTTCTGGACTGTTGCCAAACTTACTGGGGTGAGATGTTATCTTATTGTAGTTTTGATTTGAATTTCTCTAATAGTTAACGATGGTGAATATCTCCTTATGTGTCTTTTGGCTGTCTGGATGTCTTCTTTAGGTCTGTCCATCTTCTTTGCCCATCTCTGAAATGAGTTACTTACCTTTTTCTTGTTGACATTTTGCAATAATTTTTAGATTATAGAAATTGGACTTCAATCCAACATGTAGTTGCCAAGTATTTTTTCCCATTCTGTAGGTAGTCTTTTAACTCTTGATAAAGTTTTTGGATGAGCATAAACATTTGATTCTTAGTAGTTTCCATTTATTTATTTTCTTTTCTGTTGATCGTGCTTTGTTGGGCAGATTTTGTAGTCTGTCTAAGCCATGTATTAGAACTTCCACTGTTGACTCTATTTTTTCTGGCATGATCTTTATTGTTTTAGGTTTGATATTTAGGTTTTTGATCCATTTTGAGTTAGTTTTTGTGTAAGGTGTAAGACATGAATCTTGTTTCTGTTTTTTGTCAACACCATTTGTTACAGACTGTTTTTACCCCAGTTTACAACCTTTGGACCTTTGTGGAATATCAACTGTTCATAACAGGATGGTGATATTTCTGGGGTCTTAGTTCTGTACCACTAACAGGCTATTTTGACTCCTGTGGCAGTGTGATAGATTCTAAGGTCAGGTAGTGTGAGTCCTCCAACTGTGTTCCTCTTCTTCAGTTGCACTTTCCTTATCTGGGATTTCTTCCCCTTCCAAACAAAGTTGATTTGTCTCTTCATCTCATTGAAAAATGACACTGGAATTTGTACTGGGATTGCACTGTATATGTATTTTGCTTTGAGTAAAATAGACATTGTCACAATGTTAAGTCTTCCTATCCATGAGTAGGGTAGGTTTCTCCACTGATGTAAGTCTCTTTCATTTCTTTTTTTAAAGTCTTATAGTTCTCTCTGTGTAGGTCTCTTATTTCTCTGGTTAGACTTATTCCTAAGTATCTTATCTTCTTGGTGGCTATAATAAATGATATTGGTTTGATGACCTCCTCTTTGATAATCTCATTTCTGGTGTGAAGGAATCATACTGATTTACTTATGTTTATCTTGCATCCTCATAATTTGCTGAACCCTCTGTTCATTCCAGTAGTTTATTTATGGATTCTTTAGTGTTCTCTATGTATACCATCATATCATCTGCAGGTAGGGATATTTTTACTACTTCTTTGCCTGTGAAGATGCCCTTTATTTCTTTGTCTTGTCTCATTTCTCTGACCAGAACCACAGTGTTGAATAGAAGTGGTGACAGTGTGCATCCTTGTACAGTTCCTGTTCTCAGGGGCAGTTCTGTTACTCTCTGGCCCTTCAGGATGATGTCGGCAGTTGACTTTGTGTAGATGCCCCTTATTACATTGAAGAATTTCTCTTCTATTCCTATTTTTCTGAGAGTTTTCAACATGAATAGGTATTGGACTTTGTCAAATTCCTTTTCTGCATCAGTTGACAAAATCAGGTGCTTCTTATCTTTCATGCTATTTATGTGGCTATCACATTAATTGTTTTTCTAATGTTCAACCAGCCTTGCATCTTTGGAATGAATCCAACTTGGTGATAATGAATTATTATTATTACTATTATTGATATGTTGTTGAATTCTATTGGCTTAGATTTTGTTGATGCTTTTGAGTCTAAGTTCATCAGTGATGTTGGCCTATAATTTTCATTTTTTTTGTGTGGGATGTTTCCCTCAGAGTTATGCTTGCTTCATAGAATAAATTTGGGAGTATTCTGTCTCTTCTTATGTTGTGGAATAGGCTCAATAGTACTGGAGTTAACTCTTCTCTAAAAGTTTGGTAGAATTCCCCAGTGAAACCGTCTGGGCCGTAACTTTTTTTGGTTAGTAGTTTTTTTAATTACCTTTTCAATCTCTTCTGTGATGGGTTTATTAAGTCGTTCTACTTCTTGTAATAATTTTGGTAGGCAATATGAATCTAAGTATATGTCTATTTCCTCGAAGTTTTGAAGTCTTTTGGAGTACAGTTTTTCATAGTATTCTGTTACAATACTTTTGATTTCTTTTAAGTGTCTTATGATATCTCCCATCTCATTTCTTATTTGGGTTATGTTTTTCCTCTTCTGTTTTCCTTTTGTCAGTTTAGCCAATGGTTTATCAATTTTGTTGGTCTTTTCAAAAACCCAGGTTCCAGTTTTGTTAATTCTTTCAATCTTTTGTCTGTTCTCTAACTCATTTAGTTCTGCTCTAATCTTTATTATCTGTCTTCCTCTGGTGCTTGAGGGGTTCTTTTGTTGCTCTCTTTCTGCTTGTTCAAGTTGTAGCATTAATTTTTTATTTGGGCCCTTTCTTCATTCTGGATGTATGCAGTTATAGAGAGAAACTGACCTCTGAACACTGCTTTTGCTGAATCCCACATGTTCTGATAGGATGTGTTTTCATTCTCATTTGATTCCATAAATTTCTTTATTGTGCCCTTGATTTCTTCTTTAACCCATGGATTTTTGAACAAGGTGTTGCTCAGTTTCCATGAGTTCAAATTTCTATCTATGTGTATTCTGCTACTGAGTTCAGCTTTTGCAGCTTTATGGTCCAAGAAGATGCTTTGCAATAATTCAATGGTTTTAATTTTGTTGAGACTTGCTTATGACCTAGTACATGGTCTATTTTGGAAAATGTTTCATGTGCATTGGAAAGAAGGTGTACTATTTGGGGGTAAAAAGTTCCGTATATGTCAGTAAGGTCTAGATGGTTGATTTTTGCAGTAAGATCTTCTGTATCTTTATTGAGCTTTTTTCTGGATGATCTGCCTATTACTGAAAGTGGACTTTTTAAGTCTCCTACACGGCACTTGGCTTGGCTGGCACTATTATTGTGGAGTGACCTATCTCAATTTTCAGTGTTGTCAGCATTTGATCAATGTATTTAGATTCTCTAGTGTTATGTGCACAAAATTTAGTATTGTTATATCCTGCTTATATATTGAAACTTTAAGCAATAGTGACCATCCCTGTCCACGTTGATGGATTTTACATTAAAATCTATTTTATCTGACACTAGTGTTGCCACTCCTGCTCTTCTTTGTATGTTCTTAGCCTGGCATATATTTTTCCATCTTTGATTTTCAGTTTGTTCATATTATTAAGGTGTGTTTATTGTAAGCAACATGTAGACAGATTGTGTTTTTTGATCCAAGCTGTTACTCTCTGCCTCTTTAATGGAGCATTCGATCTATTTACATTCAGTGTAGTCATTGATACATATGTGTTCAGTGCTGTCATTTTGGTGCCTTTATTTTTGTGTTGTTCATGTTTTCTTTGTTCCTCTTAATATTCTGTTCTGGGTCATTTTTTCCTTCTGGGTTGACTTTTCATCTTTTTCAGTGTTAGTTTTGTGTTTGTTGAGACTCCTGTATTATGTTTTTTGTTTTACATATCTCGTTGTTAGTTTACTTTGCCGCAAAGCTCTTCATCAATGTTCTAATTTTAAATCAGTCTTTAACTTCTGAATGTCTTCTTAATTTCCTCTCTGTCTGAAAGGGTTATATTTGCTATAACATATCCCTCTTTGTAGTATGATAATTTCATAGTTTTTGTGTTAAGATCTCTGGTTCCCTGCTGTTAATATTTTAGCTTTGATTAATCTCAATGACTTCCCTAACTGAGTAGGACTCTAAATTCTGTGTCCTGCATTGCATCCTTAAGTGTACATTTGATGTTATTGGTATTTTTTAAAAAACAGAGCTTCTTTCAGAATTTCTTGCAGTTTTTGCAAAGTCTCTAAGCTTCTGTTTATTTGCAAATGTTATAATTTCACTGTCATGTTTGAGAGACAGTTTTGCAGAACATATAATTATTGGTTGGAGGTTTTTCTTGTTCAAGGCTTTGTATGTGTCATCCAGCTGTCTTTTTGCAAACATGGTTTCTAAGAAGTCAGAAAAAAAGCCTACACATACCTTTGTATGCTGGTTTTCATTTAAGCCTCACTGCCTTTAGGATCCTCTCTGTAGATTTCATTTTATTTAGCCTGCTTATAATACATCTTGGTGTCTTTCTTTCATGGTGTGGTTTTTATGGTGTTTGATAAGCATCTTGAGTGTCTACACTCTTTCATGATTCAGGGAAGTTTTCTGTCAGCAACTCTTCAACAATTCTGTCTATTTTGTCTGCTATCCCTCCCTGTTCAGCGTCTCCAACTATCCATAGATTATTCCTCTTGACAGAGCCCCACATGCTTTTTAATTCTTCTTCATTTTTCTTGTTTCTTTTATCTGACTTTTCCTGATAAATGCTAATATCAGTTGCTTTATCTTCAAGCTCACTAATTCTGTATTCCATTTCCTCCACCCTAGGCTTTTGGCTTTGGATTGATTTGTTGAATCCTGTAATTGTATTAAAGATCTGGTGGATTTCAGATCATTGATATTCCAGTAGTTCACATAGCTTGCTGAATTTTTCATTTTGTTTTCCTGCATTTTGTTTAATTTCTAGAAGGGCTCTATACATAACTCTTTTGTATTCTACCTCCAATAATTTTAGAAAAGCTTCTTCATCTGAGAAGTTTTTTGATTCTTTATTTTGAGAGTCTTCTGCAGCCATGGTAGTCTGCTTGTTTAAATGGTTAGATATTGGTATTGTCTTCATGCCATCAAGAAACCATTCAGTTTCTCCAGTATTTCACTGATGGGAAGTGTGGTATATTTCTAAGAACCAATGAGTAAGGTCACTGCTAGATTTAGTCACTAGCCACTGCATTCTCTAGGTTCAGCTGACTTGTGTATAACTCCTCTGGCAATACAGATTCTGTCAAGCCCTGCGATGCTGTTCAGCCTAGTGGCTGGCACCAGCTGGGCCTTCAAAGATGGCATGCTCCACCTCCTGGCTGCTAAAGGTGGTGAGCTACTTATGCTGACTTTCCATCATCACGCCACTGAAACCTATGTAGCTCAGGAAAGGGAGGAGACAATTCCACCACACTAGGCTGCCAGATACTACTGCATTCTATTGATGTGTTTGTCTTAAAAACTGCTTTTCTGCTGTGAGGGGAGCTATCCAGCAGCCACCAAAAGCAACAGGGATCTCAGGTGTGGCAGGCCCCATCACTTGTTTCGCAAATATGGAGTGCTACTGATGGAGTCTCTGGGGAGCCATCAGTCAATTCTATAATGTGGTTCAATGAAGGAAGGTGGAAATTACAGCACCACATTCAAGTGCCAGTCAAGACTACTGTCTCTAGAAGTTTCTATCATAAAAACTGCCTTTCTGCTGAGAGGTGTTCACCAGCTTCAGCTCAAAACATCCAGGCCCCAAGGAGTTGCAAGCACCACTTCCTGGCTGACAAAGAAGGCACCCTACTTATGCAGCCTTGGGGGTGCTGACAGTGGATGCTGTGATGTGGCTCAGTGAAGGGTGATGGAAGTGGCACTACCACACTCAGGTGGCAGTCACCACTGCTATCTCTAGCTGGTCCTAGCGTAACAGCTGCCTTTCTGCTAAAAGAGGCATTGACCAGCCACAGCTAAAAGCAGCTGGGCCTGCAGGCAGGATCCCATCTCCTGGCTGACAAAGATGACACCCTGTATGCTGTCCACAAATCGTATGAAGTGGTCCAAGTAAGATAGGAGTTAGGGCACCACCACGTTCAGCCACCAGGCCCCACCACATTCTCTAGGTACAATTGTCTTAAAAACAGCTTTTCTATTAGGAGAAGCACTGCCCAGACAGGCACTATTGCTCAGCATGGATTTTGCCCCAGATGAGACCTCTGGCATGGCTAACTCTGCCACTCAGCTATACAAGATGACATCTGAGCTGTCTCTGCTACAATGAGTCAGCAGAATCTATGTTGCAGCTCAGAGAAAAGATGGGGGAGGGGCACCAGCACCTTCAGTTGCCTGCCACTGCTAGGCTATTTAGCTGTCCCAAGAACAGTCTCCCTGCTGCAAATGTTGATCATTTAAGCACTGTAGTTTAGCGTAGTAGCTGGCATATGCCAGGCTTACAGGTTCAGCAGTCTCAGTTCCACCCTCCTGGTTAACAAAGAAAGTATCCATACCTGCAATCCCTCAAGCAATGCACCAGGAGAAGCAAGACTCAGTGCACTGCTACCTCACCTCTAACAGAGGTACAGTCCCCCTTCCTGTCACCCAGTCCAATCTCACAACCCTCCTCCAGATCTTGGGTCCCCCAAAATCCCCACAGTGCTCCATTCATTTATTTTTCTAGGCCTTAGTTCTCAGAGGGAATTGAAGAGATTTGTGTCTAATCTGCCATCTTGTCCTCGCCCCCACGAGGGGTTTTTAAGGTATATTTTTGATATATTGCTGAATTCTACTAGCTAGAAATTTGTTGAGGATTTTCAAGTCACGAGAGACATTGGTCTGTAGTTTCCTTTTTTGTTGTGTCTTTACCTGGTTTTAGTATCAAGGTACTCTGATGTTGGATGGCTGTGTGTTTGTAATTCTTGAGTCTTCTTCATGAATTAATCCTTTTTTCAATATATAAAATCTGTCTACATCTCTTTTTACAGTTTTTTTTCCTTAAAATCTACTTCGATATTACAATTCCCACTCCACTTCTTTTTTGGTTATTACTTACATGCAGTACTTTTTTCATCCTTTCTGTTTCAACCTGTTTGTGTTCTTATGTCTTAAGGTACATCTGTTGCAAACAGCATATGGTTGTATAATGTGGCTTTTAAAATCAACATACTACTCTCTGCCTTTTGTCAGAGCATTTAGACCATTTACATTTACTGTAATTACTAATAAAAAGTGACTTACTTATGGCATTTTATTTATTTGTTTATTTTTGTTTGTCTTAAGCCATCTGTTTTTTCCCCGTCATTACCGATTACTTTGTGTTTTGTGATTTATTGTACTAAGTATGAATTCTCTCAGTTTCTGTTTGTCTGGGAATTCTTTCATTTGACTTTCTTTCTTGAATGTTAGTTTCACTGTATAAAGTATTGTTTGTTTAGTTTTTCTTCTTTCATCACTTAAAAAATATTGTTCTATTGCCTTCTGGCCACCAATGTTTCTGAGGAGAAATTGACTCAATTTTATCGCAGAGGCTATGTATGTGACTGTTTGCTTCTCTTCACTGTTTTCAGGATTCTGTCATTATTACTTCTTGAGAGCCTGACTATCTTGGCAACAGGCTAGTTATGCCAATGGGCCTTGATGTCCCCTGAGAGCATGGTCTCCAGACCCCTGACTTTTCTTGTAGATATTTTGCAGTACCTTGTAGATTATGGAGATCAGACATCGGTCTGCCATATAGTTTCCAAATATTTTTTGCCCATTCTGTAGGTGGTCTTTAATTATTTTGATCAAGTTTTTGGATGAGCAAAAGTGTTTGATTCTTAGCAGTTCCCATTTATCTATTTCATCTTCTGCTGGTCATACTTTGTCAGATTTTGAAGTCTCTCTACATTATGAATTAAAACTTCCATTGTTGATCCTATTTTTTCTAGGATGATCTTCATCGTTTTAGGTTTGATATTTAGGTCTTTTATCCAGTTAGATTTGGTTTTGTGCAAGGTGTGAGATACGAGTCTTGTTTCATTTTTTTGCAGTTGGATATCCAAATTTGCCAACACCATTTGTTAAAGACACTGTTTTTACCCCAGTTAAAATCTTAGGGCCTTTGTCAAATACCAACTGTTCATAAAATGATGATGGCATCTCTGGGGTCTCAACTCTGTTCCATTAGTCTATATGTCTCTTTTTGCACTAGTAACAGGCTGTTTTGACTACTGTAGCAGTGTAGTAGGTTCTAAAGTTGGGTAGTGAGAGGCCTCCTACTGTGTTCTCTTTCTTCAGTAGTCCTTTGCCTATCCCAATTTTCTTCCCTTTCCAAACAAAGTTGGTGATTTGTTTCTTGATCACATTGAAAAAGTCACTGGAATTTGTATTAGGATTGCATTGTATTTGAAGGTTGATTTGGGTAAAATAGACATTTTCATGATGTTAAGTCTTTCTATCCATGAGCAGGATAGATTTCTCCATTTAAGTAATTCTCTCTTAGTTTGTTGCAGTAGGATCTTGTAGCTCCTTTGTATAGGTCTTTTCTTTCTCTAGTTATATTTATTCCCGGGTATTTTATCTTCTTGGGGGCTATAGTAAATGGTATTGATTTGGTGATTTCTTCTTTGTTGGTATAAAGGAATTCTACTAATTTACTTATGCTTACCTTATATCCTGAGACTTTACTGAACTCTTCTATTAGCTGGAATAGTTTACTTATGAATTCCGTGGGATTCTCTGTGGATACAATCATATCATCTGCAAATAAGGAGATTTTTACTTCTTCTTTTCTGATGCAGATGGCCTTATTTCTCTATCTAGTTTCTCTGGTCAGAATTTCTAGTACAATGTTGAATAAGAGAGATGAGAGTGGGCATCCTTGTTTAATTCCTGCTGTCAAGAGGAATTCTTTCAGTCTCTCTCCATTCAGGATGATGTGGGTGGTTGGCTTTGCACTGATGGCCCTTATTGCATTGATGAACTTGTCTTCTATTCTTGTCTTGCTGAGCATTTTCAGCCTGAATGGGTGTTGGACTTTGTCAAATGCCTCTTCTGCATCAATTGATAGGATCAGATGATTCTTATCTTTTCTGTTATTTATGTGGTTGATCATGTTAATTGTTTTGCTGATGCTGAACTAGTCTTGCATCCCTGGTATGAATCCAACTTGGTCATGATGGATTACTTTTTTGATACGTTGTTGAATTCTATTGGCAAGGATTTTGTTGAAGACTTTGGCATCTAGGTTCTTGAGTGATCCAGCTAAGCCAAGTGCCATCGAGTAGGATCTGACAGTGGTATCGGTCTATAGTTCTCTTTCTTTGTTGGGTCTTTCCTTGGCTTAGGTATCAGGGTTATGCTGGCTTCATAGAATGAATTTGGGAGCATTCCATCCCTTTTCATACTGTGAAATAGTCTCAGTAGTACTGGGGGGGTTAACTCTTCTATAAAAGTTTGGTACAATTCTGTGGTGAAGCCATCTAAGCCTGGGCTTTTTTCGTTGATGTTTTTTTGACGACTTTTTCAACCTCTTCCTTTACGATGGGTTTATAAAGTTGTTCTACTCCTTATGATAATTTCATTAAGTGATATGAATCTAGAAATTTGTCCATTTCTTCTAGGTTTTCAAATCTGTTAGAGTACGGTCTTTTGTAGTATTCTGTTATGATAGTTTTCATTTCTGTTGCGACATCTCCCATCTCATTTTTATTTGGGTTATTTGTTTTCTTTCCTATTTTTCTTTAGTAAGTTTAGCTAGTGGTTTGTCAACTTTGTTAATCTGTTCAAAACACCAGCTTTTGTTCTTATCAGTTGTTTCAGTTGTTCTATTCTCTACATCATTTAGTTCTGCTCTAATATTTATTATCTATTTTTCTTCTGGTTCCCAAGGGGTTCCTTGGTTGCTCTCTTTCTGCTGGTTCAAGCTGTAGGCTTAATTCTTCACTTTGGGTCCTTTCTTCCTTCTGAATGTGTGCATTTACAGAGATAAATTGACTGTGCACTGCTTTGGCTGTATCCCATAAGTTCTGGCAGGAAGTGCTTTCATTCTCATTTGACCCCACAAATTTCTCTACTTCATCCTTGATTTGTTCTATAACCAATGGCTTTTTGTGGAAGATGTTCAGTTTCCATGAATTCTAATTTCTATCTATTTTTTTTTCTGCTGTTGATTTTGACTTTTATGGCTTTGTCATCTTAGAAGACGCTTTGCAATAATTCAGTGGTCTGAATTTTGTTGAGATTTGCTTTATGTCTTAACACATGGTCTATTCTGGAAAATGTTCCATGTGCATTGGAGAAGAAGATGTTGTTACCTGTTGATGGATAAAAAGTTCTGCATATACCAATGAATTCTAATTGGTCAATTGTGGCAATAAGATCTCCTGTGTCTTTACTGAGCTCTTTTCTAGAAGATCTGTCCAATACTGAAAGTGGAGTGTTGAATTCATTCACTATTATTGTAGAATGATCTATCTCATTTTTCAATGTAGTCAGTATTTGTTTGATGTATTTAGATACTCTAGTGTTGGATGCATAATTATTTAATACTGTTAAGTCCTGCTTGTGTATTGAACCTTTCAGCAGTAAATAGTGGCCCTCCTTATCCATGATGGTGGATTTTACATTAAAATCTATTTTACCTTAGTATTGCCACACCTTCTTTTCTTTGTATGTTATTAGCTTGGTATGTATTATTCCATCCTTTAATTTCTCAGTTTGTTCATATTTTTAAGTCTAAGGTGAGTTTGTTGTAAGCAACATATAGACAAGTTATGTCTTTTGACTCAAGATGTCACTCGTTTCTTTACTGTAGCGTTCAGTCCATTTACATTCAGTGTAATCATTAACAAGTATGTGTTTAGTGCTGTCATTTTGATATATTCATTTTTGTGTTGGTGTGTTCTCTGTTCTTAATTTTCTGTTCTGGGTTGTTCTTTATGGGTTAATTTTTTATCCTTTTCAGTGTTGATTTTGTGTTTGTTGAGACTTCCATGTTACATTTCTTGTTTTGATATGCTGCATCTTTATTGTACTTTGTGGCTACACTTATGATCCCCCTTAATAATCTAAGTTTAAATCCAATTTTAACTTCTGCATATCTTATTAACTTTCTCTTCATCTGGAAGGACTATAGTTACAGTAGTATATCCTGCTTTTTAATGTGATGGTATCTTAGTTTTCATGATGTGATCACCAGATCCCTTCTTTTAATAATATGGCTTTGATTGAGTTTTGTGCCTTCTCTAACTGAGTGGGTTTCTGGATGTTGTGTCCTGCATTGCCTCCTGAATATAGACTTAATGGTTTTGTTTATCTAAGTCAAGATCATCTTTCAATATTTCTTGTAGCTTTGGCTTGGTTTTTACAACTTCTCTAAGTTTCTGCTTGTCTGCAAATGTCTTAATTTCATCTTTGTATTTGAAAGATAGTTTTGTAGGATATTTCATTCTTGGTTGGAAGTTTCTCTCCTTCAAGGCTTTGAATGTGTCATCCCACTGCCTCTGTCCCAACATCATTTCTGGCAAAGACACAGCCCTATTTATGGAGTCACTGGGTAGCCATCAGATGACCTTATAGTGCGGGTCAGTAAAGCCTGGAACAGATGCTTTCAGACTGCCCTGCAGTTATTTCTCTAGGCAGTCTTATTTTAAAAGGTAAAAACTATCTGACCACTTCCAAAATCAGTGAAGCTGGCAGATGTAGGCAGCCCCTCCTTCTGGATGAGAACAGAGGCACCTGATTAGCTGTCCCTAGATGCAGTGTATAGTTCAAAGGACAGGTACTGCTCTGCTGACTTCCCTTGTCAGGTCTCACGCATAAGGCTACACTGTGCTAAACAAAGCTTTTCTGCTGGAATAGTGTTCCCCAGGCTGGGACTGCCTCCCAGCCTGGAAATTAGCTTATGTTAAGACCTCCTGTTGGGTATTTCTGCCTCCCAATCAAACTAGGTGGCATCCCAGCCAAGCTGTCCTACCCCTGTGGAACAGCAGAATCAAGGGTGGGATTCCAAAAAGAGGGTGGAGGGGTTGTGGTGCTCTAAGTCCGGAGCCAGGCTCTCAAAAAGTGGCTATTCCACCTGCTGATCACTTTAACATTGTGGATTTATGTAGCTGCTGTTTGAGCCACTCCCTCACTAGCCAGCCAACAAAAAGGAAAAAAAGTTAAAAACCCCAGGTACCTTTAGTCTACAGTAGCTGGCCTGTTCAACCAGAGTGGGGCTCAGCCAAAGACAAGCAGTTTCTCCTTAAGTGACGTGTAGTCCAAACGAACAGCCCTATGCCATGTTCTAGGTTCTCACTGTATATCCAGAAAGCTCCATTTAATTATCAATCCAGGCCTTAGTTTTTAGAAGGAATTGAGGAGAAGCATGTCTGGCCCACCATCTTGACTCTGCCTCTCATGTCTCATTTCTTATTTGGATAATATGTTTCCTCTCTTGCTTTTCTTTTGTGCTTTCAGCCAGTGGTTTATCAACTTGGTTGATCTTTTCAAAATGCCAGTTTTGGTTTTCTTAAAGCTTTCAATTAGTTTTCTAATCTCTAATTCATTTAGTTCTGCTCTGATTTTTGTAATGTGTTTTCTTCTTGTCCCTGGGGGTTCTTTTGTTGTTCTCTTTCAACCTTTTCAAGTTATAAAGTTAAATTTTGGGTTTAGGTCTTATCTTCATTTTGGATGTGTACATTTAATGAGATAAATTGACCTCTGAGCACTACTTTTGCTGTATCCCATAGTTTCTGATAATGATGTGTTATCATTCTCTTTTGTTCGTGAATTTTTTATTGCATCCTTGAGTTGTTATATAATGCATAAATTTTTGAGAAAGGTCTTGTTCAATTTCCATGATTTTGAGTTCCTTCTCATGTTGTTTTCTTTTATTGAGTTTAACTTTTATGGCTTTGTGGTCTGAGAAGATGCTTTGCAGTATTTTAACTGCTTAGATTTTGTTGATACTTGCTTTATGGGCTAATATGTGATCTATTTATGGGCTAATATGTGGTCTATTCCTTAGAATGTTCATGTGTGGTGGAAAAGAAGGTGTACTTTTCTATTGAGTAAATAATTCTGTTTGTGAGATTGAGTTGGTTGATTGTTGCAATAAGATCTTCTGTGTGTTTATTGAGTTTTTCTCTGAATGATCCATCCATTACTGAAAGTGGAGTGTTGAAGTCTCCTTCTACTCTTGTGAAGCTGTCTATCTCACTTTTCCAGTGCTGTCAGCATTTGTTCTATGTATTTATGTTTTAGTCAGCTAGGCTGCTCTAACAGAAATACCACAGAGTGGATGGCTTTAACAAAGAAAGATTTATTCTTACACAGTCCGGTAGGTTACAAGTCCATATTCAGGGTGTCCACTCCAGGGAAAGACTTTCCCCTGTTGGCTCTGGAGGAAAGTCCGGTATTGCATCAGTCTTTGTCCAGGGAGCGTCCTCACGCAAGAACCTCTGGTCTGAAGGATGCGCTCTGCTCCCGGTGCTGCTTGCTTGACGGTAGCGAGGTTCTCAGTTGTCCTTTGTTTCTTTTTCCTTTTTATCTGAAAGCATTAAGGATGGGACAAGCCACACTCTGGGGAAACTCCCCCTACAACAGGACAGGGAAGTAATCCTATGCAGAATTTGTAGACCCACCCTAATCTTTTAACACACAGTTAGCAAAGCCACACAATGGAGGACATTTCCAAGATACTGGGAACCATATCCCAGCCACGTGGCTGCACACATTTTTGGGGGGACACAATTCCAACCATGACATCCCACCCTTTGACAACCCAAAAATCACATCACAAAAACATTTAACACATTCGTCTCACCATAGCAAAATTATGTCCATCCATATAACAGAAGTCTTAAATCAGTTCCAAGTCCAAAATACAAAAACTCTTCTACATCTGTGAAACTTAGAAGGTGTTAACAGGCAACAGGCAAGTCAACAGAACACATTACATTAGCTCTCAAAGCTTTGGAAATACTCTTACATTTTCTGAGACTTTCTACACAACAGCAATGCTCTCCAGACTCTAGGTATCAGCCACACTCTCTGGTTTCTGAGTGGAGACCTCCAGCCCCGTGCTACAACTCTGCCTTCAAGGCCCACTTGGACAGAAACTCTGTCCCATTGGCTTTAGGAGCACCCTAAGCCCAACTGAGTGGCAATTCCATCCTTACGAACACAGCACGCCATGGTTCCACCCTTTGAAGCCCCTGAGGTCATGGCCATACCTCTTGAGACTGAGGCAGCTCAGCTTCTCACGCTATCTGCCTCTTCAGCTTCAGCTTCCTATGGCCGCATGGCTCGGGCCTCAGGCCCACATCTGCCCTACCAGGCAAGTGTTCCAAAACTCTGTCGCTCCACTGGTTTAAGTGCCCGGAGGCACCCCACTCTTGCTGGAAAGCGTCCTGCCCGAAGGCACTCAACTCTCACTCCGTGGGTCAGCAAGGCCAGCTCCACCGATTCAAGTGCCCAGAAGCACCCCGTTCCACGAGGAAAACTCTGCGCAGGCACTGACCTCTCTCGCTCCACGGGTCGGCTCCAGCGCTGCCTCTGGTTCTGCTGCTGCTGCTGCCGCTGCTGCCGGTCCTCTGTTGTTTCTCACCATCTGCGCCTTCTTCGTTCCTTCTGAATCTTCTATCCATTTGCAGTTTCAAAGTGGCTTCCACATTTTAGGTATTTGCTAGAGCAGCACCCCATTCCCACGGTACCAATTCTGTTTTAGTCAGCTAGGCTACTCTAACAGAAATACCAGAGTGGATGGCTTTAACAAAGAAAGATTTCTTCTTACACAGTCCGGTAGGTTACAAGTCCATATTCAGGGTGTCCACTCCAGGGAAAGACTTTCCCCTTGTTGGCTCTGGAGGAAAGTCCGGTATTGCATCAGTCTTTGTCCAGGGAGCGTCCTCACGCAAGAACCTCTGGTCTGAAGGATGCGCTCTGCTCCCGGTGCTGCTTGCTTGATGGTAGTGAGGTTCTCAGTTGTCCTTTGTTTCTTTTTCCTTTTTATCTGAAAGCATTAAGGGTGGGACAAGCCACACTCCGGGAAAACTCCCCCTACAGCAGGACAGGGAAGTAATCCTATGCAGAATTCGTAGCCCCACCCTAATCTTTTAACACACAGTTAGCAAAGCCACACAATGGAGGACATTTCCAAGATACCGGGAACCATATCCCAGCCACGTGGCTGCACACATTTTTGGGGGGTCACAATTCCAACCATGACAATTTAGGAGTCTGTTATTGGTGCATAAGCATTTAATATTGTCGTATTTTCCTTATTTATTTAACCTTCAAGCAATAGTGACCACTCTTGTATACAATGGAGGATTTTACTTTAAAGTCTATTTTGTCCGAGATTAGTAGTACCACTGATGCTCTTCTTAGCATGTTGTTAGTTTGGATATATTTTTCCATCCTTTGACTTTCAGTTTGTTCATATCTTTGAGTTTAAGGTTTGTTTCACATCCGCAACATACATAGGGTCATTTTTTCTTTATCCAACCTGTTGTCTCTTTATTGGTGCATTTAATCCGATTACATTCAGTATAATTATTGATAAGTACATATTTCATGCTGTCATGTTGATGCCTTTGTGTGTTGTTGACAGTTTCTTTGTTCCGTTTAATACTTGTTCTGAGTCATTTTCATTTATGAGTTTTCTTCTTATCCTTTTCCATGTTGGTTTTCTATCAGTTGAGACATCTAGATTGTATTTCTTGTTTTGATGTGTGATGTTGATAGTTTGCATTGCAGCTACCCCACTGTTCCCCTCTAATGTTCTAAGTTTAAACGAGTTTTTATCTCTTTGATTTCATCTCTGTCTTAAAAGTCTATGAATACATTAATACATTCATCTTTATGTATAATGTCATAATTTATATACTGAGATGTCTGTTTCCCTAATGTTACTGTTTTAGCTTTGATTGGGCTTATACTTCCTTAAGCAAGTACGATCCTGCATACTGTGTCCTGCATTGCATTGTTGAGCATATGTCTGACGGTACTGATTTTCAAAGAACTCCTTTCAGTATTTCTTGTACTTTGGGTTTTGCAAAGTATCTAACTTTCTGTTTATCTGAGAATGTCCTAATTTCATCATCATATTTGAGAGATAATTTTGCAGGATATACAACTCGTGGTTGGGATCCCCCCCTTAAAGGCTTCATATGTGTCATCCCATTGTCTTTTTGCCAGCATGATTTTGGCTGAGTAACCAGAGGTCAGTCAAAAAGATTTTCCTTTGTAAGTTAGTCTTGATTTAAGCCAAGCTGTCTTTAAGAGCTTCTCCATATGTTTCATTTTGTTGAGCTTGATTATAATATGTCTTGGTGTCTTTCTTTTGGGATCTACCTTTCATGGAGTTTGATGCCCTTCTCTGATAGATACCTTCTCATCTTTCATCATGTTAGGGAAGTTTTCTGTCAGCAGCTCTTCAGGAATTTTTCCTGTGTTTTCTGCTCTCTCTCTCTGTTCTGGTTTTCTAGTCATTCATAAATTTATCCTCTTGATACAGTCCTGTAAAATTCTTAAAGATTCCTCATTTTTCTTGATTCTTTTGTCAGATTTTTCTTCATACATGCTGTCAGTCGTTTTATCTTCATGCTCACTAATTCTGCATTCCATTTCCTTGATCCTGCTCCTTTTACTTTCGATTGAATTGTCTAACTTTGAGATTTTATTATTAATCGGCTGAATTTTTTATCTCTCTACCAATTCATGTGGCTTGTATAATTTTTCATTTTTTTCTACTGTGCTTTGTCTAATCTCCATCTTAAGATCTAGAAGGGGGGGTGGAGTCAAGATGGCGGACTAAGCTCATCTCTCCTTATACCCCTCTGCAAATCAAGACCTAAATTGACAATCAAACACAGCCTTCGGATCACCTAATCAGCCTCAGAACACGGCACAGAGCTGTTAATTGGGACTTCATACCACTCAGCGAAAAACCTCCTCTCTTTCGCTGACTCCTGCTCCTGGCTAGCCCCAGCTCTCATGGATGGAAGGTAAACATACCAGTTTCACTTTTTTTTCCTCTCTCTCGGCTGGCGAGCAGAGCTGGATCTTGCCTGATGGCTGGACTCAAACGCGCTGCTGCGGGGATAGGCAGGCGAAATTCCCATATTCTAAGAGCCAGACTCGGGACTCTGTTAATCTAGACACTTTGAGCCTTTCGTTTTGTAGCTGCCTCACTGGGGTTTGCGTGGAGCTTCGCAGTCAGTATGTGGGACGCCATGTTGGTACTGAGATTTTAGCGGGAGCTCGTTCTTAGCCTGGGAGCCAGAGCCTGCAAACGGGACAGCGCTTCTCCGTCAGAAAAGTAGTGATTTTGCATAGTGCTGCCTGCATTGGGGGCCCTGCAACAGAAGCAGAGGAATCACTACCTCTTGGCACCTTTAGCCCCTCTGTCTACTGCCTGTGTGTAGGACGCCATCTTGGATACAGTGACCACAGCTGGACCTAATTCTTAGCCTGGGAGCCAGAGCCTGCCCACAGGAGAGCGCTTTTCTATCACAAAACCAGTACTTGACACAGTGTTGGCTAAGGCAAGGCCCTGTCACCAGAGGCCAACAGGACAGTAACATTGCTGTATTCTGAACTAGTTTGTTATCAACTGGGGTTGGATATAGTGGCACTTACATTGTCAGATGAGAAGAGGGACCTCTACACCTGAAAACCTAACTGACTTGTGAACTGGTCAAATACCTTTTGCTTTACATTCGAAGACAGCCTAGAGAAACATTTGCAATCCATCCTCACAGTACCTCTTCCAGGCTCTATATACTCACATGGGACCCAAAAAGCAACAGACAATTGTGACATACAAGCAATCACTCATGGCATCAGAAGGCTCCCAAACAAAGCAACCAAGAAGTTTTCCAGATGAAGAAACTATGAAAGCATCAGGAAGTGAATACAAATTGATTATATACAGAGCCCTTCTAGACCTTATATAGAATGCAGCAGAACAAAATGAAAAATTAAGCAAGTTGATGTGATGGAACACCAGTACTCTGAAATCCAACAGATCAAGAAGAAAATCAAAGACATAGAAACTTCCATGCAAAGCCAAGAAAAAATAATGGAACAAATGGAAAAAAGAATTTCTGACTTGGAAGACAGAGCTACTGATGCCAGTGTCTATGAGCAGAAATCAGAAAAAAGAAACAAGAAAAATGAAGAAACATTAAGAAGCATGTGGGACTCTATCAAGAGGAACAACCTTCGATTAATTGGAGTCCCTGAACAGGGTGAGACATCTGAGAACACAGACAGTATTGCTGCTGAGCTGCTGAAAGAAAACTTCCCAGAAATCATGAAGGAAGAGAATATAGACATCTCAGATGCGTATCGTACGCCACCCAATATAGATCTCAAAAGAAAGACTCCAAGACAGATTATAATCAAGCTTAACAAAAGGAAACATAAGCAGCAACTCTTAAAGGCAGCAAGACTCAAGGCAAAGCTAACATTCAGAGGGAAACCCTGTAGGCTATCTTCAGCTTTCTCAGCAGAAACCATGCTGGCATGGAGACAGTGGCATGACACATTCAAAGTCCTGAAGGAGAAGAACTTCCAACCAAGTATTATATATCCTGCAAAACTATCTTTCAAATATGAAAATGAAATTAAGACATTCCCAGATAAACAGAAACTCAGAGACTTTGTAAAAATCAAACCCAAACTACAAGAAATACTGAAAGAAGTTCTTGACTTTGGCTTAGAAGAACGAAACCACTAACTTTATATTTTAGAATGACACACTACTCAATACTCTACTCACTTAGAGAAGGCTCCAAAGTAAATCACAGCTTTGATTTGGAAAGAAGCAATCCAGTGATCATCATGAAAACTATGGTGTCATCATAATAAAAAGCGGGATATACTACAGTCGTTATACTCCTTCCAGATGGAGAGGAAGATGACAAGACTGGTGGTAATTAAAATTTGGTTTATAAATAGTTTATTAAGGGGGTTCATACGGGCAGCTGTAAAGCACAACAAAGATATATCATACCATTTCAAGAAATCTAACACACGATTCTCAACAACTACAAAACCAGCTCTGAAAAAGGTGAAAAATCAACTCACAAAAAAGAGTGTCCCAGAACAGACTAATAAGAACAACAGAGAAAACATCAACATAAAAATAAACATATCACAATGGCAGCACTGAACACATACCTATCAATAATTACATTGAATGTGAATGGACTGAATGCTCCAGTAAAGGGACACTGAGTGTCATCTTGGATCAAAACACACAACTAATCCATATGTTCTCTACAAGAAACTCACTTGAGACCTAAAGACAGGAACAAACTGGAAATAAAGGATGGAAGAATATGTATCAAGCTAACAGTGAAGAAAGAGGAGCAGGGGGGGCAATTCTAATCTCAGACAAAATCAATTTTAATATCAAATCCACCATCGTGGACAAAGATGGACACTAGTTATTGCTGAAAGGTTCAGTACACAAGCAAGACTTAACCATATTGAACATTTATGCACCTAATGTCAGAGCACATAAATATGTCAAAGAAATACTGACTATGCTCAAAAGAGAGTTAGATGACTCCACAATAATAGTGGGAGACTTTAACATTCCACTCTCATTACTAGACAGATCATCTAGAAAAAAGCTCAGTAAAGATACAGAAGACCTCACTGATACAGTTAACCAACTAAACCTCATTGATTTATACAGAACTTTCCACCCATCAGCAGACAACTACACCTTCTTCTCCAGTGCACATGGAACATTCGTCAGAATTGACCACGTGATACGCCATAATGCATTGCTCAACAAAATGCATACCACTGACTTACTGCAAAGCTTCTTCTCAGATCATAAAGCCATACAAGTTGAAATGAATAGCAGAAAAAACAGAGATAGAAAGTGGAACTCTTGGAAACTGAACATCTTGCTCAAAAAAAACATGGGTTATAGAGGAAATCAAGGATGAATTAAAGAAATTCATGGATTCCAATGAGAACAAAAACACTTCCTACCAGAACCTATGGGATACAGCCAAAGCAGTGATCAGAGGTCTGTTTATCTCCATAAATGCACACATCTGGAAGGAAGAAAGAAACCAAATCAATAAACTAACTCTGCAGGTTGAACAAGTAGAAAGAGAACAACAGGGGAACACCTCAGGCACTAGAAGAAATGAGATCATAAAGATTAGAGCAGAGCTAAATGAACTAGAGAATAGAAAAACAATTGAAAAAATTGAAAAGACCAAAAGCTGGTTTTTTGAAAAGATCAACAAAATTGATAAACCACTGGCTAAACTTACTAAAGAAAAGCAGGAAAGGAAACAAATAACCCAAATTAGAAATGAGAGGGGAGTTGTCACCACAGATGCAACAGAAATCAAAAGTATCATAACAGAATGCTATGAAAGACTGTAGTGTAAGAAATTTGAAAACCTAGGGGAAATGGACAAATTCCTTGACTCATGCCACCTACCCAAGTTATCACAACGTGAAGCAGAACAACTTAATAAACCCATCACAAAGGAAGAGATTGAAAATGTCATCAAAACAATGCCAACCAAAAAAAGTCCGGCCCACATGGCTTCACAGCAGAATTCTACCAAGCATTTAGAGAAGAGTTATCCCCAGTACTACTGAGACTATTTCACAGTATAGAAAGGGAGGGAGTACTCCCAAACTCATTCTACAAAGCTAGCATAACCCTGATACCTAAGCCAGGGAAAGATCCAACAAAGACAGAGAACTACAGACCGATATCACTCATGAATCTACATGCAAAAATCTTCAACCAAATTTTTGCCAACAGAATACAACAACATATCAAGAAAATAATCCATCATGACCAAGTGGGATTCATACCAGGGATGCAAGGCTGGTTCAACATCAGGAAAACAATTAATGTGATTAACCACATAAATAACACAAAAGACAAAGATTGCCTGATTTTGTCCATTGATGCCGAAAAGGCATTTGATAAAGTCCAACACCCATTCATGCTAAAAACTCTTAGCAAAATGGGCATACATGGCAAATTCCTCAACACAATAAGGGCCATTTATATCAAGCCAATTGCCCACATCATCCTGAATGGAGAGAGACTGAAAGACTTTCCCTTGAGATCAGGAACTAGACAAGGATGCCCACTTTCACCTATCCTATTCAACATTGTGCTAGAAGTTCTAGCCAGAGCAATTCTACAAGACAAAAAAATAAAGGGCATCTGCATCGGCAAAGAGGAAGTTAAAACCTTCCTGTTCGCAGATGATATGATTGTATATGCAGAGAATCCCAAGGAATCTATAAGTAAGCTACTCAAACTGATAGAAGAGTTCAGCAAAGTCTCAGGATATAGGATAAACATAAGTAAATCAGTAGGATTCCTTTATACCAACAACAAGACTGTTAAGGAAGAAATTATTAAAGTAATACCATTTACGATAGCCCCTAAGAAGATAAAGTACCTAGGAATTAATCTAACCAGAGAAACAACAGACCATTACAAAGAGAACTACAAGCCCTTACTACAAGAAACTAAGAGAGACTTAGATAAATGGAAAAACCGACCCTGCTCATGAATAGGAAGACTTAACATTGTGAAAATGTCTATTTTATCCAAAGCAATCTACTTATATAATGTAATCCCAATACAAGTTCCAGTGACATGTTTTAATGAGATGGAGAAACAAATTACCAATTTTGTTTAGAAAGGGAAGAAGCCCTGGATAAGTAAGGTACTACTAAAGAAGAAGAACACACTGGGAGGCCTCTCATTACGCGACCTTAGAACATATTACACTGCCACAGTGGTCAAAACAGCCTGGCACTGGTACAGGAACAGACAGATCGATCAATGGAAGAGAATTGAGACCCCAGAGATGACACCATCTGCCTATGAACAGTTGACATTCGACAAAGGCCCTAAGACATTAAACTGGGGTAAAAACAGTATCTTCAACAAATGGTGCTGGCAAAATTGGTTATCCATCTTCAATAAACTGAATCTAGATACATATCTTACACCTTATACAAAAACCAACTCCAACTGGATGAAGGACCTAAATATCAAACCTAAAACGATAAAGCTCATCCAAGAAAAGGTAGGAACAACAATGGAAGTTTTAATAGACAATGAGAACAGACTCCAAAATCTGTCAAAGAAATATCAATCAACAGAAGAGAAAATACATAAATGGGAACTATTAAGAATCAAACACTTTTGCTCATCCAAAGACTTTATTAATAGAATTAAAAGAACACCCACAGAATGGGAAAAAATATTTGGCAACTCTATGTCAGATCGACGCCTGATCTCCATAATCTATAAGCTACTGCAAAATATCAATAAGAAGAAGATAAACCATCCATTTAAGCAATGGGCAAAGGAGATGGACAGACACTTCACTAAAAAGGAGATTCTTGCAGCCAAAAAAACACATGCAGACATGTTCACGATCTTTAGTTATTAAAGAAATTCAAATCAAGACGACAATGAAATACCATCTAACCCCAACAAGATTGGCCATGACCCAGAAAATACAAAGCAACAAATGCTGGAGAGGCTGTGGAGAAAGTGGAACCCTCCTACACTGTTGGTGGGGTTGCAAAATGGTCCAGTCTCTTTGGAAGGCAATCTGGCGCTTCCTTAAAAAAATGGATATCGATACACCGTTTGACCCAGTAATTCCACTACTTGGAAATATATCCTACAGAATCAAGGCCTTTCACACCAATGGACACATGCACCAGAATGTTTATCGCAGCACAGTCCACGATAGCAAAAAGATGGAATCAACCCAGATGCCGAACAATAGAAGAATGGATAGGTAAACTATTGTATATATACTCAATGGAGCACTACGCAATGATAAAGAATAACGATGATTCCAGGAAACATCTCCTAACCTGGTTTCAACTGGAAGACATTATGTTGAGTGAAAGTAGTCAGCGACAAAAGGACAAATACTGTATGAGACCTCTACGATAAGATCTCAAAAACAGACTTGTGTATAAAAGAAAAGAGTCTTTGACAGCTGCAAGGGAGGGGAGGGAGGGAGCGTGAGGTGGGGAGGGTTTAGTTTAGATAGTTACTAGAAATCTAGTTGCGAGAAAGTGGTGATAGCACACATTAGGAACAAGGACAACATTAAGTGGACTGCAGCATAACTTGAGTACTCCTTCCATCTTAACTCAATACTGCAAGGATAGAGTAGCTGGGGCGGGCAGCGGGGGACCGTGATCTTAGGCGAATTCCGGGACAATTGGCACAACTAGCATTTTGCTAAGAGAGCTCTCTGCACCCCACATTGGTGAGTCGTGTCTGGAGTCTTAAAAGCTGCCAAGCTGCCGTCCGAGGACACAGCAAATTGTCCCAACTCAGTAGGAATGGATGCTCACTGAGGATCAAAATGATATGTGGTAAAGACAACCGAGAAGACAGAGAGACCCACAAGAGTGGGTGCCTACATCGACTTGGGACCGGAAGAACCAGACGGTGCCCGGCCACCACCGGCGATAGCCACGATGGAACTCACAGAGAGGAGTCTCACTGGCAACACAAGAATAAAAAGAGGTGAATCGTGAGATCTCCACTGAAAGACTTCATTTGGTGGTCCAGCGGTTTTGGGATTCCTCTGAAAGCATGGCCCCCGGCCCTGATGTTGCCCTTGCCCATAAATTATAACAAAGGTCCACTCTTTGGACAAGAATGGATTGGACTTGGCAATGCAGAGTGACCATATATTGGAAGCACTTTATGGTTCTATACATCTATAGGATATCATCTTGCTGACCTCTGGCTGGAGGAAGGGGAGTGGACGGAGAGGAGGGGAAAGGAGGCTGTTTGGAGGATTAGATATGTATGGAGCAGAGAGGAATAGTGTGCAGTCACCGGACAGGGAGAGCAGTGAAAGCTGCATATAGGTGGGCATGTAAATTTATATGTGAATGCACATTTTCACTCAGTTATGTTAAATAAAAATAAAAATTTAGAAAAAAGATCTAGAAGGGCTCTATACATAATTCTTTTATATTCTATACTCAATAGTTTGAGGAAAACTTAATAAGGAGAAGTTTTCGAGTCTTTATTTTGGGAGTTTTTTGGAGCCATGGTGATCTGCATCTTGAAATTATTAGAGATTGTTGTCTCTGAGTCATCAGAATTCTGTTGTAATTTAATTGTTATGTTACTGTAGTCTAATATACATATGTATGTATGTGTATGTTTTCCTTGAATTTGACTGTCTGAGTAGTATAGTCTTTTGAGTTAGAGCAGTTATTGAAACCTTAATAATTCTGATGTCCTAGCACTCAATGATTGGAGAGATGACTACACTAAGAAATGTAGTGAGAATTGCTGGCTCAGGAGAACCAGCAGAATTCTTCTTCCAGCCTTTCGTTTGTTTCCCTCCGCAGGTCCAGGAGACAAGCTCCAGTCACAAGCATAAAGTACCCACTACCAGCCAAGGCAGTGCTGTAGAATTGAGAGACAAGTGTAGAACAGAGAATGTAGAGGGAAAAGGTTAGGTATAGAGAGTGCAGTTAGTGTGTAGGAAAAGTTGAGTCACAAAAGTTGTGTTTCTGTGAGCCTGTAGGTGTAGCAACCCATAGTTCAGAGGAACCAATGAAACTTGCCTTTTGTTCCTTTCTTTTTTTCCCTCTCCAGGACTGGGAGAAAAGCCCAAGGCACACAAGTAAAATAACCTATTTCCTCTTGGGATGTGCACCAGAATTTAGCCTCCAGTGCAAAGCAGAGAAAGTAGGTAGAAAAGACTGGGGATAGGGAGGGAAGCCAGCATGTAGGAAATGACTGAGCCCTGAAGAATCATGAGCACTTATCTTGAGATGATCTTTAGATTATCCCTCAGGCTGTTGTCGTAGGCTCTGCTGATTCAGCAGAGCTTTGCTTATGCAGTTCCCTTTGTCTCCCTCTCTGTAACCAGGAGAAAAGCTCAGGGCACTCAAGTACAGTCTCACTTCCAATCCAGATAGTGCACCAGAATTTTGCCTCCAGTATAATTCAGAGAAGGGAGAGAAAAAAGGTGCCACTGCACTTGGCCACCAGCCACCACCACACTCCCCAGGTGTGACCATCCCAAGCACAGCCTCTTGGCTGAAAGGGATTCTCTCCAGTAAGACACCTCCACTCAGGGCAGCAGCCAGTCCCAATAATGCTCCCAGAGCAGTAGCTCCAGTCTTAGCTACCCAGCTGACACAGACGGCCCCAGCACCTGAGCCACCTCTCTACCACCATGTCAGAAGCAAGATCCCTTGCACTGATCTGCCTCTGACAAAGGTAGTTTCTTCACTTTCTGTTGCTTAGTCTGATCTCACATGTTTCTGCCTGGTCTTAGGTTCCCAGAAAGTCATTTTTGCTCCATTCAGATGTGGGAAAGTTCCTAACGTGGATCCCCATGCCCCCAAAAAGGGATATACTACCCTGTCATGTGCATTAATGTCTTTCATCAACTAGGAAGTCCATAGAGCTTCTATGTCCAGAGTCTTTACTGGGATCTCATTATGTAGGCATGATGGATTGAACCAGCTCCACTCCTTCTGTGAGGTCAGCTTAGAGGACTAGACAGGACTTTATGTTATGACCATTCCCCACCATAGGACCAAATCATCAGAACTTGCTAGATAGTTATGATCTAGACTCCTCATCTAAGACACTTTAATCCTTGGAGAGATTCCAAGATTCTTGAGGTTTTTTCTCAGGAACAAAGACAAAGGCCATGTTTTGAGGGGTAAAACTAAAGTCCTTACCCTACTCTTGGCATCTTAACATTCGTTGTACAAATTTCATCTTAAAATTCTCCCAGAGAACATAACTTAGGTCAGCATCATTGTACATTCTATAACTAATTGGGCTACCTTAACAAGTCATTATTACAATTCCAACTCCCAATTCATGAATTGATGGCTATCTAATGACTGATAGAAACAAATATTACAAGTTACTGTAATGACTTACCTGAAGATTATATAGATTCTATAAGAAAAATTTGAACTTACATTTCTCATAATTGCCTGTGTCCATTCTAGATTTTGGACACTGTTGTTTGTGGGTCACAGAAGTATGATGGTGAATTTAGTAAATACTTCAGTTAGGAGACTCTATACTTAAGTAAAATGAGTTGAACAAAACCCCAAATGACAACTTCCCAGAACACACTATAGGTGATGATCAAGTAATCATTTCATTTCATGACAACTGTTCATTGGTTTTCTGTTGTGTGTTGATTTCATTATGTGCAGTATAAATTAGAAAGATGTATAAACAAAAATGTTATAAATATAAAAGTGTTTTTCTTGCTCTCCCTGTTATCTAAACTAAAATTTGTATAAGTGTGCATATGCACATATCCACAGGACAGAGTATCTCCAAGAAATTTTTGCCTTTCATCAGCACCCCATTTCCATGTAGCTTTATCCAAACTACAAGCAAAATGGTAACTATGATCATTATTCATCTCCTGATCCAAACTGAAGACAGATAAAGCAGCTGAACAGCTCACCAATCACGACCAAATTAAAAAACACTGTGAAAAATGGCATCTTGTCTCCAAATGTCTAGTTCTCTTTCTAAGTGCCCTCACATATTCATGCTTATGTAAAGGACATGGAAATGTATGAGAATTCTCTGTATCCTTACAAATTCAGAGACGTTAAAAATCTAAAGAAGGATTCCATACAGAGAGAGAAAACAACTGTGTTAGAATCAGGAAATACTTTGTTTAAAAATATTTGTGTTTTTAAGGCAATAAATATACTTTCACAAATGAGAATTAACATAAACCCAATCACAAAAACCTGAAAACTGGTAAAAACTTGCTTTTTGACTTCTCAGTCATCTCTGACACCAACAGTCAACATGCTGTTTCTGTGTCTCTAGCAACTCAGAACTAGGTCAGAATGCAATAGTTAAAATGACACTGCCTTTTAGACTGCCAAATAGGCAGCCACTAGCTTCAAGCTCTGCAGCCTACACAATACCCTTACTTCTGAACTGTTGGCTGCAAATAAGTTTTCCTATCACTAACTCTTTAAGATGCCAATTGTAAAGCTCAGGGGTCTTCCCTGAGTTTCCTCACTGTCGCTTCCTGGTTCATCCCACTCCTTTGAGTTCAGTAATTTGCCGGAATGACTCAGAACTCAGAGAAGGTACTATACTTATGACTGCAAATTTATTATAGTAGAAGGAAATAAACATCATAAGAAAATGACACAGGAACAAGGTCTGGAAAGGTTCCCAACATGAAGATTCCACATCCAATAGAGTCCGCGTCACTCCCCTTTGGCCTATCAGGAAGTTCTAGGAGCCTCTGTGTACAGGAACTTCATTGGTTTAATTTAGGTAGGCATGATGGAGGCTTCACTCCATAAGCCCCAATAAGATAGGTTAAATCATGACTTCTAAAGTTAATGGATGTCAGGCAACCAGACGGTCTTTCTAGTGCTGCCATCTCCTACTAATTAGCACAAATTCTCCAGTGAGGCCTTGGAGATTTTAACCCTTTGCTGACTTACAGGACATGAGTTTTCACAACCACTATTTATGAATCTGGAGTTCTTTGTGAAGGAATCAGTCTGGTTTTAATGCATTTAGATTCAGGATGAGACTTTTTAAAAGTGCATGAAACCAATAACCCTGAGTGGGTGTCTTGGAGCCTCATTTTTGTATAGATTAAGCATTGCCTTAGGTGATGCCTCATAGATGTGTGAATTTTCTAAACTTTTGACAAGTTTACCATATTCCTGGAAGATAAGCCTCCTGACTATGTTTCCTGGGTCCACTATCCGCTAGTTTTATTATATTAGACAAAAGTTAACCTATTGGATTTCAGTTCTCTAATCTATGAACCTTAGGTAACAATAATAAGGTTGTTACGAGGAGTAGTGACACACTTCATGTAAAGCGTCTGACAAGTTGTCTGTCACACAGCAAAAGCACAACTAACAATAGATACTTAAAATGAAACAATCAGTTAGGGAAGGTGGTCTACAATTAGAATCCTGATCTCCTTCTTTGAAGACTGTGATTAGTAGTTAACAGAAATCAATGACAGCAGATGTTATTGTTGCCATAGAAATATAGAAACAATGCTAAAATTTCCTTTCAGCTGCAGAGAAATGTAATTCCTCTAGAAAAGAACATTCTTTATGTAATAGCAAAAACATTTATTTTGTTTTTGGTTTTGACGTGGTCTTTGCTCAACTCTTCTATGCAACCTGAACTTGTGATTTCTACTTTAGCAGCAGTTCAAATCTACCTCGTGATCCTTGGAAACTCTATGGGGCAGTTCTACTCTATCCTATAGGGTCTTTAAGAGTCAGAATCAACTCAACAGCAGCAAGTTTTTTGGTTTAGTGCCTTTAATAAATTATTCTATATCATAAAAAATAGAATTACAATTTTTATTATCTATGCCATTAGACGGAAACCCTGGTGGCATAGTGGGTTGAGTGCTAACTCTGCTAACAGAAAGGTCAGTATTTTAGTCAGCTAGTGCTGCTCATAGCACAGAGTGGATGGCTTTCACACAGGAAAGTTTAGTCTTACACAGACCAGTAGGCTGCAACTCCAAATTCAGGATGTCCACTCTAGGATAAGGCTTTCCCCTTGTTGGCTCTGGAGGAAAGCCTGATATTGCATCAGTCTTTGTCCTGGGAGCATCTTGGCGCAGGAACCTGAGGTCTGAAGGATGTGCTCTTCTCCTGGTGCTGCATTCTTGATGGTATGAGGTTCTCATTTCTCTGCTTGCTTCCTTTTCCTTTTATCTCTTTCCGGATGAAAGGATAAAGGGTGCGGCAAGCCATATTCCAAGGAAACTTCCTTTACAGTGGAGCAAGGAAGTGATCCCATGAAGGCATTTACAGTTCCACTCTAATCCTTTAACATACAGTATAGGAACATCACAAAATGGAGGACAATCATAAAATATGTGGAATCATGGTCCAACCACATGGCTATGCATACTTTGGGGGGGACACAATTCAATTCATGACAGTCAGTGACTCATATCCACAAGGCACTCCTTGGAAACTCTATGGGGCAGATCTCTTCTGACCTCTAGGGTTTCTGTGAGTTGGACCTGACTTAACAGCAGTGGGTTTTTCTTTTTGTTAGGTCATTAGATGAGGAAGCACTGTTTAGCTTGTTTTTTTTACTGTAAGGAAACTAATTATTCCAAAAGATGAATATTCAATTACATTCACTCAACAATCATTTACTGGCATTGAATCAACTAGCCACCATTCTGAGGTGGGGTGAAAAGTTGCATGATAAGTTAGGCTCTTAGGTCCAGTCTATTCAGAATGGAGCCACATGCTAATAGTTATGAAAAGACCTTAGCCATCAACTTGTCTTGATCATATATTCACAGATAGGTATAGTAAGGGTCAGAGACGTTTAATGGAGTGTTCTCGGTCTTATATCCGTAAAGCAGGGTTTCCTTATTCTCCACCTACTGACCTTTTCATTACTATCCACCACTTCCAAAAATCTTTGAAAAACATCTAGAACCACTCTGAATGACAGGCTTTGGGGTGTACCTTCTGGGTCCACCCTAGGACGAGTTTATCAGCATTTAGAGCTGTATCCTTTGCTACTGATGCCTTCTAACTCCAGCTTAATGGTTACTTAATTCTGTTATGTTCATGAAAGGTCTCTGAAGAAGCTGTCAGTCTTAAGGGATTTCTAATACAAAATAACTGATACATGCAATAGTAGAGTGCATTGTTTAACTTGCCTTAAAATGTTTCCTCAATTGAAAACTCTACTCAATACCTCCAATACCTTTAAAGTAACAAAATGTCTTACATATAAACCATTAAAAAAACAAACAAACGCATTGCTGTTGAGTGGATTCTAACTAATAGTGAAAAGGCACTCAAATGTTTTGAAATTGTGTAGAAAATTCTGCAAAATGGCAGATATTTAGGCTTTATAGTCTAATACATGGAGGTGAGAAAGAAGAATGGGAGTAGAAGAAGACACACAGATAGAATCAAAGATGGCCTGTTTCGTAGCTAGTGATGAATACATGGCTACTGATTTATTGTCGTTATTTTTATTGTAGTCATTTTTTCTAAACATTTATTTGTAAATTTTCATTACTTTGTTAAATTTCTAAAAAGTAGCTTAATGAATGAATAAATTTCAAGTGGATAGCTAATATTTGTTTTGAGAGTTATCTTTTAGTGAATACATTTTTAATTTACTTTTAAATGTAGTAATTTATTATTGTAATTTAATATTATAATGCTGTAACTTCTATTTGATATAGAAACGTTCAATATATAACAAAATTTGTACCTAAAAAAACTGAAGTCCAATACAAATGACTTGCTCACAGCAACCAAGCTAGAGAGCTAGTGAGCATGACTAAAGCCTTGTTAGTTGCAGATCACTGCACGTTCTACAACACACTGCTATGAACATCATTTGATGCTAACTTATAAATAGTTAGCTTGACCAGCAACTCTGGTTTGGTCTATAGATGGCCATGGACTGTAAGATAGGAAATTCTATCATTACACCTGTTTTCACAGCCAAAAGTGTTTCCTATGCATCCTGTGTTTATCTAATGTGGTAAAGGCATCTTCCAGTTTAAAGATTTTTATAAGGTGGCCTTTGGATATTGTCCAAGAGTAAAAAGGTGTACTCTATTAAAATAAAAGCAGAGATGTACTGAAACTTTAGTACAGGTGGAACTACGGAAAATATTCAGCTCACAAAGTGAAACTATACCCAGGTGATGAGGTTACAAAGACAGGTTTAAATCAGGTATTAACAGTGCAAAATTACTGGTTGGTGCTCAGTAGTATAAGAAGGCAGGAGGTGGGATTACTGAGGGGGTAACCTTAGTTATCTAGTATTGCTTTAAAAGAAATGTCACAAGTGCATGGTTTCAAAAAGAGAAATTTTATTTTGTCACAGTCTAGTAGGCTAGATTCAGGGCATCAGCTCCCTGCTTTCTCCGTAGGCTCTGTGGGAAAGTCTTGGTCCCCAATCTTCCCTCGGAATGGAAGCTTCAGTGGCACAGGGACCCCGATCCTTTCCAAAGGACATGCTCAGCATCCAGCACTCCTTTCTGGGTGGCCTGAAGACCCCAGATCTCTTTGCTGGTTTCTCTCATTTATGTCTGAAGAGACTGCCTCAGTCTTACACACTGAGTCTTGCCTCACCAACACAACTGTCACCCATCATCCCTCATTGACATTATCAAGACAAGGTTTACAGCATGGCAGGGACTCTTGGCCTAGCCAAATTGCTATACACATTTTTGGAGGGACACAACTCAATTCATGACAGGGAGGAATCTGTAGAAATTGGTCAAACTTTGTGTGTGGGCATCTTAGGTTGGTTACCTTAGATAATTTAAAAAATTTGTGACTGAAGAGAAAATTTACAGGGCAGTAACATTCCTTTCTGAAGACACAAAGATACCATTCCCAACTGCAAAGATAACATTCCCAGCAAGCATTCCCAGGGAGTTGCTTGTGTAGAAGATTACTGATAAGGGTCTTGCATCAAAACTGTCCTTTAACAGACCTTGATTTCACATCCTTAGCTTAACCCAAGAGAAAAAAATTTCCTTAGTTGCAAGAGTAAGTCTCCTTCAGGTTAATAGTTGTTGAGGAGTAGGCGAAGACTAAAACTGAGTCAAGCAGAATAGTCTGTGACGAAACATGCAATGGAAATCCTAAGGAAAATGCAGTACCTCTTTTAAGTCAACTGTTGGGACTAAGGCAGGGAACCCGATGCCCTCTGTGAATAGTGTGACTGAAACTATAAACAAGCAGTAGTAACTACATTCTGGGACATTAAGATAAGTCCCCAAACAATTGTGTAAACTTCTTCAAAGTTGTTTTTCAGAAGGAACCAGATGGAACCACGTCTGGGGACATGCACAGAAAGTCTCATTTCAACTGCCTTGTGTCCTTCCAGTGGGGGCACCAGAAAGCTACAGTCAGGACTGGGAAATCAAATTAAGGAAGCAAGAAACTGAGCAGATACAACACCCCGCAATAAGTCTTGCTTCCAGTCCCAGAAAGTCGCGTTGGCAAGAGCCATCTTGAAGCCTGCATGTACAAGCAACCAAGAGACAACAAGTTACCATCCCAAAACGGAAATACTTCAGATCCCCATCATTAATTTTTTGTTCCCGTCTATACCCTGGGCATTAGATGGGCTCTAAAAACCCAACTCTGAACTTGCTCAGGAGCACAGCCTGCTGGAGTGCTACACACTCTGCTGTTGTCCCGCTTCAAAGTGCTTTTTCACTTTCCAACCAAGATTTCTCTCATGGGCCAGCCAGGTCTCCCTAAGTATTTCTTTACCATAGGTCTGATATCAATCCTTGAGGGTCTTCAGAGACCTACCCCCACCCCACCAGTAACAAAACGGTGTGAGTATTTTAGATCTAGATTTTGCAGAATTAATTACCTCAGTTGTGAAGCTCTCACACATCCTTTGACTTTAGCTTCTACACAAAACCGCTCCCAAACCCTTGGAGAAAGTTACTGAGGGCTGAGTTACTTTTGGCTGTTTCTAGCCTTTGTCAATTTTGTCAACATTTTTATATTTCCCAGTGATAAAGTGGCCCTTTGCATTTGGCCACATAATAAAGTTTACTGATATTAAAACATAATCAAAACAAAAAAATTAAAACACATGGTTTATTTAAGCAGTTATTCTGTATGCAAGTATGGAGACCGCTCCGGGTGACTTATTGCTCCTTGTGGGGTAGTGTCAATGAATCTTTTAAAGACAAGGGGAGAGAGCAAACTAAAGTCAATCGTGGGCTAATCCTTAGGCGGCTGGGTGGAAACATGCCTTTCCTTCTCACTGACATCAGCTGGTTACCCATTCACTTGCATAAATATTTAGGTATATATTTGAGGTTTTAAAAGGATAAAAGATTACCTTAGTTATTCAGGAAATTACACAGGTTTTCTCAGGAAACAAGGGCAATTACCTAAAATTACAACCTTTGCATTAGCTAAAACCAGAGCAAGTTATGGTTAATAAATGTCTTTGTTACAAAAGGAGTAGGCAAAGACTTAATCTCTGTCAAACTGGACTTCAGTTTTCTTATTACTATCACTGAATTGCTATTTCAGTGTTGTTTAATGAAATAAAAATGGATTTGCATGGCTGACAAAATGGCATAAGCAGTCAAATGGATAATGTCCCTAAGACTTGCCTTTATAGAAGTTTAAGCCTAGTGACCTATAAATTAGGTCACTGTCATTGAAGAGCGAGATTCTGACATTGTTCTACCCTTGTTTACCGATGACATCCTGATAGCTTTCTGATAGGAAACTGTACACACCAATCAGAAATAAGTTTTTTCTTCTGCATTTTGTTAATACAAGCCAATCTCTGCTGATACTTGAAGTACCTTTCTACATGTGGTTTGGTGCCATCTGATTTGAAACTCTTCTGCCCCAATAAACTTTGTCTAATAAATTAAGTTAATTATTAATTCAGTTTCTTTTGAGAGTATATGTCAGTCAGCTTCAGCTGAGTCATGATCTTTATTGTCTTCATTCTCTTTTAAAAATGAGGATTAATTCTCAAGGAAGGGAGATTACTGAGAAAGAGATAATTTGAGTTTATTTGTGGCCCTACTTTTCCCCTAACCTTCCTATCCTTTTATCCATATTGTCTACCTTTGTATTAACAAAAAAAAAAATCAAACCCACTGCTACTGAGTCAACTCTGACTCCCAGCAACCCTATAAGACAGAGTAGAACTGCCCTACAGACTTTCTGGTAGATCTGAATGCTGATCTTTTGGTTAGCAGCTGTCACACTTAACCACTATACCACCAGGGTTTTGGTATTTGTATTAGGAGGTCGAACTGTTTTTAAAAGGAAAGAGCAAGTTAACTTCAGCTTTCTATGGTCTGGAACCAAAGCAGTCTACTAATATACTCATGACTTTGTTCTTATGAGCCAGACCTAATTTGACAGCAGTGATTTTTCTTTCCTCTTCAATTTATACTGTTGCTTAGACTTTATTTTTCCTTTAGTTTTTCTCCTAATTTAGTGATTTTTATTATTAAAAATAACTGTATAATAAATTATCATTTTGTCATTTTTATATCTGATAAATGTATAGTATAATTTTCATTTACAATTCAGAATGTTGGAATTAAAGTTATACATATTTGTCATTGTATATGGAAATTTATCAATATAGTGCTCATTAGAATTACTAGAAAGATACAATTCATTCCTTCTTGATGACATTCGGCATTTGTCATAGAGTAGAATATAAAACAGGATATAAACTACTATCCAGGTATTTAAGAATATTCTGTCATAACCTGTATTTAACAAAAAGTATTTTTCTTTGTAAGTTATTTTGTATAGGGGGATTGAGTTTGGAAAATACTACAAAAAGTACACGAACACCACTTCTCTATCACTGCTTTACAGGGGGAAGGGAGAGACCTAAGCAACTTATTCTATCTTTACCTTGATTCATCTTCCTAATAGATATAGTTAATTTATAGGTTTGGTTATGTGTCATGTTGTGATGGCAAGTAAACCAAGGTGTTTTTGTTATTGTTATACGCCATTGAGTTGGTTGATACCCCTTTTGTACAATACATCAAAACATTGCCTGGTCTTGTGCCATCCTCACAATTTTTGTTATGCTTGAGCTCTTTGTTTCAGACACTATGTTAATTCCTCTCATTGAAGGTCTTTCTTTTTTTCACTAACCCTTTACTTCACCAACCACCCAAGCTGAACTTGGCAGATTTTCTGTTATGTTCAAACTCTTTTTGTTCTGTCACCACTTACATACTTTTTTCCTATTTCAAAAGGAACCATGAACCATGCCCACATGGCCTTGTAGGAACGTGCACCTCTAAACCCTCTCTATATGTACATGTAAGGCTTCCTTAGAGTTGCCTAGAAAAGGCTGAATTGCTCTGCCTCTGAAAGCATAGTTGATTCATGGCTCCCTGGTTGACTGTTCCAGTGCTGTTGATTTTTCTCTGGGAATAAAATATAATTTCAGGTATCATTTACAAGATAATGTAGAAAGAAAACAAGTCATGTAGGATTCTCACTAGATGACCCTGCAGCAATGCTAATTACTAAAGTATTAGCAGTAAAAGAGCCAGTTCTCACTAGCCTCAAACTCTCTTCTTGGAAATTTCTCACTGCTCAGTTTTGCAAAGGCTGTGAATTTAGTCAATGACACTGGGTTTGGGTAGCTACTCAGGAGAGGCTTTAACGACCATGTACCCTGCTAAAGGCACCAGTGCCCACAATCTACCTTTTCCTTACAGTGGGTTGTGTCTGACACTCTCTATGACTAATGCCAACTATATTTTCAGAGACAGAGCAGATTCTGCCTTTCCTGAGCAACCCCCAGGAACATTTAGGGGTTCTTTCAGGGAAGGGGTTGAAGTGCCACACTCCTGCAAGGCTGTAAGGACCTGCTTCAGAGCCAAGCCAAGTGCTGTCAAGGGGCTTCTGAAATGAGGCAGCTGGATTTCAAAAGAGGCCCACCACCTAGAAGCATGACACGGGCAATGACTTAGTCCACTGGGCCTCATTTTCTTCATTTGTCGAGAGAAAAAAAAATAGCATAAAATTGATTAAGAATTTAATTGGATAATCATGTATTGCTTTTTAGGGCACTGTCCGGCATATAGTAACTACTCAGTAAGTATTATCATTAAATAACATTTTTATCCATGTTACACAGTAGAATCACCCCATAGTGCTTCCAAGGAATGCCTGCTGAATTAGAACTGTTGATCTTTTGGTTAGCAGTAACTCTTAACAACCATACCACCAGGGTTTCCAGTTAATTCCCAATCAGTGCTACTGTTTTTCTTCTTTAAAAGTGAAGAAAATGAGGCACGTTACCTTTAACTCATACTGTATTCATAAACTGAACTGGTGGTTTGCAATTTCTTCTTTTCCCAGACTTTAACAAATGGAAGAAAAACCATACCATATTTCTAACTGACCAGCCAGCTTCACAGAGATAACCAGTTACAAGCCAAAAGAATAACTTCTGGAGAGAAATGTATTGTCATGGACAATTATCAGCCACGTAGGAAGAAAAGGAAACACTTGTGGCATGGTGGGTCAGTGCTATGACTGCCAACAGAAAGTTCGGCAGTTTGAATCCATCAGGGGACCCTTGGAAACTCTATGGAGCAGTTCTAGTCTGTTCTAGAGCAGCTATGAGTCAAAATTGGCTCAATAGCAATGGGTTTGGTTTTATATGAGAAAAAGGAATAATTTATAGTCTCAGAATAAGGAAGACCTGTTCTTTACAATCTGTAAGCTATGTAACAAAAATTGATAAATTCTAAACCAAATCAAAACTTTTAAATAACAAAAAAGCAAAGAAAAATCAAAAGACAGAAATCAGGAAAACATTATTATACAATATTAATGTCCTGAATACATAACACTTTACCATAGTTTTGAAAAGATCAGTATTCATTAGAAAATATGGGCAAGAGAGATTATGATAGAGTTCAGAGAACAGTAAATAAATAGTTCTTAACCCAAAGAATTCTTAATACCATAGTAGGAAAACTCTTAACTAAAACCAGGATGAACTACTGCTTCTCACCCACCGATTTCGAGTCCAAAGCTTGATGAAACTTTCTGTGGTAAGAGGCACCTTTGGGCTTCACTAAGGGCCTGGACATTTGTACAATACTCTCCAGGAAAATTTAGCTATATGTATCATAACTCCAAATGCATACCACTTTTGTCCCAACAATTCTACTCTGGGTTTTCAGTAAACTTACAACACTTCAAATATAATTTGACTTATGTACAATTTTATTATGTCCACATTTTAAGTAAGAACAGAAGATTGAAATTAGGGTAAGTGTTCATCAGTAAGGTACTTGTTAAATAAACTAGAATTAAGACACAGAACAGTGAAAATACCATGTATTCACTAAAAAGAAAAGATGAATATCTGCATATACTAACATGCAAAGATATCCAAAATATATTATGTGAAAATAAGCAAGATTTCTTTTCAATATAGGTTGCATAGTATGTCACAATTATTTTTAATTATAAGAAAAAAATTATTAATATTTTTATATCATAAAACTATTACCAGAAAGGTAGCCACAACACTAATAGTAACAGAGACTGGTAAGTTTTTGTGGGAGTGGCCAGGTGTGGATCTCAGTGAGGAATTCAGGTATATATGACCAGTGATCCCCCGGATTGATCAGCACTTGTTCATTGGAGTTGTCAAGTATTTGCATATTATTCATGGACTTTGTGTGAAAAATGCTGGTGGTAGAAATGAGCCCGGAGATAGCATAGACTAAGCTCAGCCTATCCCTGAGGCAGCCAAGCCCAGAGAGTAATGGAAGATTGTAGTGACCATCCCACTCCAAATCAGCCTCTAGGGACAGAAAACTGGCACTTGAGGTCAGCCATGGAGGGAACCAACAAACATTACTTCTTTCTTGAAGGCATTGCTTAGCATTTAGCAGTATAGCACTGGATGAAGCTATGGCAAAAATTTTAAAAAATGACAGCGTAGCATGGGTGATTAATAAGTCATGACTCCCACCTGCCTGGTCTTTCTGTTGGACCAGGCTGCCTATGATTCAGAATTCCAATCTGCATTATTACAGGGATTCTACATATAATTATAGGCCTCTGGGTAATGCAAGTCATTTGCACTCAACTATGAACACAAAGGTTAACAGTCGGAGGCTACTCAACAGAGCTGTAAAAGGAAGGTCTGGTGATGCTTCCCTAAATTTCACAACCAAAAAACATTACAGAGCATTTCTACTACATAACATCACATGGGGTTGGCACGAGTCAGAATGTACTCCGTGATAGCAGATTTATTTTGGTTTACTTACTATCATAGCGAGGTAGTGATGTTCTGCACAAACATGATGAAAAACACACTGAAGACATTTTTTCACGTACAAACCTCAAAACAAGAGGAACAAACACAAAGAGTGTCCCAATACATGCAAAATAAGGAATTCTATGGGGTAAGACCCATCTAACAAAGGCAGTATGAGGCCCTTGGTGGCACAAAGAGTTAACATAGTTGGCTGCTAAACAAAAAACTGAAGGTTGAAGTCTGTCCAGAGGCCTCTCCTAAGAGCAGCTTGGAGATCTTCTAGAAAAAAATCAGCTACTGAAAACACTACGTAGCATGGTCCTACTTTGACCCACATGCAGTCACCACAAGTCAAAGTCAGTTCTATAGTAATTTTTTTTAATGACAGCATTACTGTTGTCTGTTCAAGCAAGACAGCAACATTTAACCATGTTTGTGCCCCTAAATTTAAATCATTACAATATTTTCCAGAGCCACAGGGCACTGTATTTCCGTCAGTGCCACATGATATTGTATGTCTTCAAGAAACGAGTATGGCCTGATCCCCTACACACTGTCATTTTAAACAATGTCTAAGTCATAAACTAAACACACTGATAGTTAGTAATTCACTCTAATAACTCTACGGCTGCTACAACAGGTTTACAAATCTCTTTGAAAAAGATGTATAATATCCTCGGGAAATAGACTCTCTGGATCCAGTAATTACAAAATTATACTAAATAATTATAGAAAAGTTTATTAGCCAAAGGCTAACAAAGAGTGAGTGCTTTTGCTCCTTAGACATAAGGATAAAACAAAATTCAACTTTTAATGCTCACATTTGGTCAATGTACGCAAAGTGAGTCTTCACATTAAGATAATTATCCAGACAACTCCAACTCAAATCACAAGCAATATGATCTAGCATCACAAACACACACACACACACACACACACAAAATCAACCCTGAAAATATTTTAAACACAAACTTCCAATTAATTACTCATAAATTATACACATGCTGTGCTCCTTTAGGTCTATTCATTAAGAGTATGTAAAATTTACAACTTTACAATAATAATGCAAAGGAGAATGTAGATATGAATGCCTGTCTTGCTATCTTACATATGTCCCTAGCATGTCCCAGCCTGAAATTATAGTTCCCAAGCCACAACATGCTTTCTGTCAACTGGATGGTGCATAGCTGTACAATCTTGCCCTCCCCTGTAACCTAGGGGATCCCAAGTAGACAACGAAAGGAAGCTAGGAAAATGCATTAAAAAAACTAATAATAATAATTTCTAGGCTCCTGAGCCATACTGTGACAATTTAGAGTCCGTACCTCTTCCTGTGTCTTGACTTGAATTTGTAATTATTTCTCTGAAAAATTAAATCATTCAAATTTTCTAATTTTCAAGGAAAGAACAGTCTTAAAAGAAAAATTTTTTCCTTCAAAACATTTATAATATTAGACACTTGTCATTTTTTTCAAGTGTGACCTCAATGGAACATTTAAGCAACAACAGAATGTTCTTTTTTAGCCTTTGTAAGTAACAAACAAACAAAAACCCACTCAATTCCTTGGTTTTATTTTCTGAAAATTTAAAGGCTTTAATAAAGATAACTTATTTCCAAAGGAGGGAAGAAATCAAATGAGAAACTTTTATCTGACACAGAAGAGAAAAATAAATATGTAATTCTTGAGCAAAAAGATCAAAATTTCCTCAAAGGATATGATATACTTAGTTCATCCAAAAGTCATTCAGCCAAAGCCAAAGCCAAGTGCCATCGAGTCGGATCCATATACATTTAAATCATCTTAAATTAAGCCATTTTACTTCAGATAAGAAGTAGAATAAATAATTACTTAGCTTTAGTAATTTCTGGAATATTGTAATATGTTTGAATTTCAATATAAGCTATTTTAAATAAATACTACACATCTCATAAAGCATATTTAAGTTCCCTTTGTTCCAAGAACTACACTTAAATTTTCTAGATACATTTTTTGAAATGTTCTAGTAAAAAAAGAAAGAAAATTCAGTCCTTGAAGATTTTACATAATGGTGAGGAAATATATCAGAGAGGATACAAAGGAAAACTTAAGTAGCATATCATGTGAAAGTATTTTAAAAAAAAATGTAATTTTTTTCTTCATTTTAATATTTACTTAATTCTTGGTGAACAAGAATTAAATTAAAACATGCTGTTTTAGGGGCAGAGTCAAGATGGCTGACTAAGCACACGTCTTTTTTTCCTCTGTCTTGGCCGGCAGGTGGAGCAGGGTCTTTCCTACCGTCTAGACTCAGACATGCTGCTGGGGGGACAGGCAGGCAAAATTCCCATATTTTGAGAGCCAGGCTTGGGACTCTGTTAATCTAGCCACTTTGAGCCTCTCATTTTATATCTGCCTCAGTGGCATTTGTACAGACTTTCGCAGTCAGTGTGCGGGACGCCATGTTGGATACAGAGATTCTAGCGGGACCTCATTCTTAGCCTGGGAGCCAGTGCGGGCAAACAGGACAGTGCTTCTCCGACAGAAAAGAAGTATTTTACCTAGTGCCACCTGCTTTGGGGGTCCTGCAACAGAATGAGGAATCACTACCTCTCAGCACCTTTACCCCTTCTGTCTGCTGTGTGCAGGGCGCCATCTTGGATACGGTGGCCACAGCTGGAGCTAATTCTTAGCTTGGGAGCCAGAGCCTGCCCACAGCAGAGCGCTTTTCCATCAGATAAGCAGTACTCTATGCAGTGTCGTCTAAGGCTAGGCCCTGTCAGCAGAGGCAAACAGGGCAGTAGCATTGCTGTGTTCTGAACTAGTTTGTATCATCTGGGGTTGGATATAGTGGCACTTACTCTGCCAGTTGAGAAGAGGGACCTCTACACCTGAAAACCTAACTGACTTGTGAAGTGGTCAATTAACTTTTGCTTTATATTTTAAGACAGCCTAGAGAAACATCTTCAGTCCATCCTCACAGTACCTCTTCCAGCCTCTACATACTCACATGGGACCCAAAAAGCAACAGACAATTGTGGCACACAAGAAATCAACCATGGCTTCAGAACACTCCTAGACAAAACAACCAGGGAGTTTTCATGATGAAGAAATGTTTATGAAAGCATCAGAAAGTGAATACAAAATGATTACATACAGAGCACTTCTAGACCTTATACAAAATGCAGGAGAACAAAAAGAAAAATTAAGCAAGCTGTTCGATCTAATGGAACACCAGTATTCTGAAATCCAACAGATTAAGAACAAAATTAAAGACATAGAAACTTCCATGCAAAGCCAAGAAAACAAAATGCAACAAATAGAAAAAAGAATTTCTGACTTGGAAGACAGAGCTACTGAGGCCAGTATCTATGAGCAGAAATCAGAAAAAAGAAACAACAAAAATGAAGAAACATTAAGAAGCATGTGGGACTCTATTAGAGGAACAACCTTGGATTAACTGGAGTCTCTGAACAGGGTGAGACATCTGAGAACACAGAGAGTATCATTGCTGAGCTGCTGAAAGAAAACTTCCCAGAAATCATGAAGGAAGAGAATATAGACATCTCAGATGCATATCATACACCACCCAATATAGATTTCAAAAGAAAGACTCCAAGACAGATTATAATCAAGCTTAACAAAATGAAACATAAGCAGCAACTCTTAAAGGCAGCAAGACTCAAAGCAAAGCTAACATTCAGAGGGAAACCCTGTAGGCTATCTTCAGATTTCTCAGCAGAAACCATGCTGGCACAAAGACAGTGGCATGACACATTCAAAGACTTGAAGGAGAAGAACTTCCAACCAAGAATTATATATCCTGCAAAACTATCTTTCAAATATGAAAATGAAATTAAGACATTCCCAGATAAAAAGAAACTCAGAGACTTTGTAAAAACCAAACCCAAACTACAAGAAATGTTCAAAGAAGTTCTTGGCTCTGGCTTAGAAGAACGAAATCACTAACTTTATATTTTAGAACGACTTTAATACTCAAAACTCTACTCAGTTAGGGAAGGCTCCAAAGTAAATCACAGCTTTGATAAGGAAAGAAGCAATCCAGTGATCATCATGAAAACTATGGTGTCATCATAATAAAAGAGGGATGTACTACAGTTGTTACAGTCCTTCCAGATGGAGAGGAAGATGACAAGACTAGTAGTAATTAAAATTGGGTTTATAAATAGTTTATTAAGGGTGATTATAGGGGCAGCTGTAAAGCACAACAAAGACGTATCATATCATTTCAAGAAATGTAACACAGGAGTCTAAACAGCCACAAAACCAGCTCTGAAAAAGGTGAAAAATTAACTCACAAAAAAGAACATCCCAGAACAGACTAATAAGAACAACAGAAAACATCAACATAAAAATAAGCACATCACAATGGCAGCACTGAACACATACCTATCAATAATTACATTGAATGTGAACAGACTGAATGCTCCAGTAAAGAGACATCGAGTGACATCTTGGATCAAAAGACATGACCCATCCATACGTTGTCTACAAGAAACTCACTTGAGACCTAAAGATAGGAACAAATTGAAAGTTAAAGGTTGAAGAATATATATCAAGCTAACAATGAACAAAGAAGAGCAAAGGTGGCAATTGTAATCTCAGAAAAAATCATTTTTTTTTCATTTTTATTTAACATAACTGAGTGAAAATGTACATTCACATGTAAATTTACATGCCCTCCTATATGCAGCTTCCACTGCTCTCTCTGTCCGGTGACTGCACACTATTCCTCTCTGCTCCATACATGTCTCATCCTCCCAACAGTCTCCTTTCCCCTCCTCTCCGTCCACTCCCCTTCCTCCAGCCAGAGGTCAGCAAGATGATATCCTATAGATGTATAGAACCATAAAGTGCTTCCAATATATGGTTACTCTGCATTGCCAAGTCCATTCCATTCCTGTCCAAAGAGTGGACCTTTGTTATAATTTATGGGAACGGGGAGCATCAGGGCCGGGGGCCATGCTCTCAGAGGAACCCCAAAACGGCTGGACCATCAACTGAGGTATTTTAGTGGAGATCTCATGATGTACCTCTTTTTATTCTTGTGTTGCCAGTGAGGCTCCTCTCTGTGAGCTCCGTCATGGCTATCACTGGTGGTGGCCGGGCACCATCTGGTTCTTCTGGTCCCAGGTCGATGTAGGCACCCACTCTTGTGGGTCTCTCTGTCTTCTCGGTTGTCTTTACCGCATGTCATTTTGGTCCTCGGTGAGCATCCGTTCCTGCTGAGTTGGGACCATTTGCTGTGTCCTCGGATGGCAGCTTGGCAGCTTTTAAGACACCAGACGCCACTCACCAATGTGGGGTGCAGAGAGCTCTCTTAGCAAAATGCTAGTTGTGCCAAATGGCCTGGAATGCGCTTAAGAGCATGGTGCCCCGTCCCCCGCCCCAGCTACTCTATCCTTGCAGTATTGAGTTAAGATGGAAGGAGTACTCAAATTATGCTGAAGTCCACTTAATGTTTTTATTGTACCTAATGTGTGCTGTCACCGCTTTCTCCCAACTATACACAAGTCTTTTTTTGAGATCTTATTGTAGAGGTCTCATACAGTATTTGTCTTTTGTCGCTGACTACTCTCACTCAAAATAATGTCTTCCAGTTGAAACCAGGTTAGGAGATGTTTCCTGGAATCATCGTTATTCTTTATCATTGCGTAGTGCTCCATTGAGTATATGTACCACAATTTACCTATCCATTCTTCTATTGTTGGGCATCTAGGTTGATTCCACCTTTTTGCTATTGTGGATTGTGCCGCGATGAACATTCTGGTGCATGTGTCTGTTGGTGTGAAAGGCCTTGAATCTGTAGGATATATTCCAAATAGTGGAATTACTGGGTCAAATGGTATATCAATATCCATTTTTTTAAGGAAGCGCCAGATTGCCTTCCAAAGAGGCTGGACCATTTTGCAACCCCACCAACAGTGTAGGAGGGTTCCACTTTCTCCATAGCCTCTCCAGCATTTGTTGTTTTGTGTTTTCTGGATCATGGCCAATCTTGTTGCGGTGAGATGGTATCTCATTGTTGTCTTGATTTGAATTTCTTTAATAACTAAAGATCGTGAACATGTCTGCATGTGTTTTTTGGCTGCCAGGATCTCCCCTTTAGTAAGTATCTGTCCATCTCCTTTGCCCATCGCTTAATTGGATGATTTATCTTCTTCTTATTGATATTTTGTAGTATCTTATAGATTATGGAGATCAGGCGTCAATCTGACATAGAGTTGCCAGATATTTTATCCCACTCTGTGGGTGTTCTTTTAATTCTATTAATAAAGTCTTTGGATGAGCAAAAGTGTTTGATTCTTAATAGTTTCCATTTATCTACTTTCTCTTCTGTTGATTGAGTTTTCTTTGACAGATTTTGGAGTCTGTCCTCACTGTGTATTAAAACTTCCATTGTTGTTCCTACCTTTTCTTGGATGAGCTTTATCGTTTTAGGTTTGATATTTAGGTCTTTTATCCAGTTGGAGTTGGTTTTTGTATAAGGTGTAAGATATGGATCTTGCTTCAGTTTATTGCAGATGGATAACCAATTTTGCCAGCCCCATTTGTTGAAGATACTGTTTTTACCCCAGTTTAATGTCTTAGGGCCTTTGTACAATATCAACTGTTCATAGGCAGATGATGTCATCTCTGGGGTCTCAATTCTGTTCCATTGATCAATCTGTCTGTTCTTGTACCAGTACCAGGCTGTTTTGACCACTGTGGCAGTGTAGTATGTTCTAAGGTCGGGTAATGAAAGGCCTCCCAGTGTGTTCTTCTTCTTTAGTAGTACTTTACTTATCCGGGGCTTCTTCCCTTTCCAAACAAAATTGGTGATTTGTTTCTCCATCTCATTAAAAAATGAAACTGGAACTTGTATTGGGATTGCATTATATAAATAAATTGCTTTGGGTAAAATAGACATTTTCACAATGTTAAGTCTTCCTAACCATGAGCAGGGTAGGTTTTTCCATTTATCTAAGTCTCTCTTAGTTTCTTGTAGTAAGGGCTTGTAGTTCTCTTTCTAAAGGTCTGTTGTTTCTCTGGTTAGATTAATTCCTAGGTACTTTATCTTCTTAGGGGCTATCACAAATGGTATAGATTTGATAATTTCCTCCTTAACAGTCTCGTTGTTGGTATAAAGGAATTCTACTGATTTACTTATGTTTATCTTGTATCCTGAGACTTTGCTGAACTCTTCTATCAGTTTGAGTAACTTACTTATAGATTCCTTGGGGTTCTCGGCATAGACAATCATATCATCTGCGAACAGGGAGATTTTAACTTCCTCTTTGCCGATGCAGATGCCCTTTATTTCTTCATCTTGTCTAATTGCTCTGGCTAGAACTTCTAGCACAATGTTGAATAGGAGAGGTGACAGTGGGCATCCTTGTCTAGTTCCTGATCTCAGGGGAAAGTCTTTTAGTCTCCCTCCATTCAGGATGATGTGAGCAAATGGCTTTGTATAAATGGCCCTTATTGTGTTGAGGAATTTGCCGTCTATGCCCATTTTGCTAAGAGCTTTTAGCATGAATGGGTGTTGGACTTTATCAAATGCCTTTTCGGCATCAATGGACAAAATCAGGTGATCTTTGTCTTTTGTGTTATTAATGTGGTTAATCACATTAATTGTTTTTCTGATGTTGAACCAGCCTTGCATCCCTGGTATGAATCCCACTGGTCATGATGGATTATTTTCTTGATATGTTGTTGTATTCTGTTGGCAAGAATTTTGTTGAAGATTTTTGCATCTAATTTCATGAGTGATATCGGTCTGTAGTTCTCTGTCTTTGTTGGATCTTTCCCGGGCTTAGGTATCAGGGTTATGCTGGCTTCATAGAACGAGTTTGGGAGTACTTCATCCCTTTCTATACTGTGAAATAGTTTCAATAGTATTGGGGATAACTCTTCTCTAAATGCTTGGTAGAATTCTGCCTTGAAGCCATCTGGGCCCGGACTTTTTTGGGTTGGCAGTGGTTTGATGACCTTTTCAAACTCTTCCTTTGTGATGGGTTTATTCAGTTATTCTGCTTCACGTTGTGATAATTTGGGTAGGTGGTATGAGTCAAGAAATTTGTCCATTTCCCCTAGATTTTCAAATTTGTTAGAGTACAGTCTTTCATAGTATCCTGTTATGATGTTTTTGATTTCTGTTACATCTGTGGTGAGAACTCCCTTCTCATTTCTAATTTGAGTTATTTGTTTCCTTTCCTGCTTTTCTTTAGTAACTTTAGCCAATGATTTATCAATTTTGTTGATCTTTTCAAAAAACCAGCTTTTGATCTTTTCAATTTTTTCAATTGTTTTTCTATTCTCTAATTCATTTAGCTCTGCTCTAATCTTTATGATCTCCTTTCTTCCGGTGCCCGAGGGGTTCCTCTGTTGTTCTCTTTCTACTTGTTCAAGCTGTAGAGTTAGTTCCTTGATTTGGTTTCTTTCTTCCTTCCCGATGTGTGCATTTATGGAGATAAACAGACCTCTGAGCACCGCTTTGGCTGTATCCCATAGGTTCTGGTAGGAAGTGTTTTCGTTCTCATTGGAATCCATGAATTTCTTTAATTCATCCCTGATTTCCTATATAACCCTTGTTTTTTTGAGCAAGATGTTGTTCAGTTTCCAAGAGTTCCACTTTCTATCTATATTTTTTCTGCTATTGATTTCAACTTTGATGGCTTTATGATCTGAGAAGATGCTTTGCAGTAATTCAATGGTATGGATTTTGTTGAGCATTGCATTGTGGCCCATCACATGGTCAATTCTGGAGAATGTTCCATGTGCACTGGAGAAGAAGGTGTAGTTGTCTGCTGAGGGGTGGAAAGTTCTGTATATATCAATGAGGTTTAGTTGGTTAATTGTGTCAATGAGGTCTTCTGTATCTTTACTGAGCTTTTTTCTAGATGATCTGTCTAGTAATGAGAGTGGAGTGTTAAAGTCTCCCACTATTATTGTGGAGTCATCTAACTCTCTTTCGAGCATAGTCAGTGTTTCTTCAACATATTTAGGTCCTCTAACATTAGGTGCATAGATGTTTAATATAGTTAAGTCTTGCTTGTGTACTGAACCTTTCAGCAATAACTAGTGTCCATCTTTGTCCACGATGGTGGATTTGACATTAAAGTTGATTTTGTCTGAGATGAGAATTGCCACCCCTGCTCTTCTTTGTTCATTGTTAGCTTGATATATATTCTTCCATCCTGTAATTTTCAGTTTCTTCCTGTCTTTAGGTCTCCAGTGAGTTTCTTGTAGACAACATATGGATGGGTCGTGTCTTTTAATCCAAGATTACACTCGATGTCTCTTTACTGGAGCATTCAGTCCATTCACATTCAATGTAATTATTGATAGGTATGTGTTCACTGCTGCCATTGTGATATGTTTATTTTTATGTTGATGTTTTCTCTGTTGTTCTTATTAGTCTGTTCTGAGACACTGTTTTTTGTGAGTTGATATTTCACCTTTTTCAGAGCTGGTTTTATAGTTGTTGAGACTTGTGTGTTAGATTTCTTTAAATGGTATGATACATCTTTGTTGTGCTTTACAGCTGCCCGTATGAACCCCCTTAATAAACTATTTATAAACCCAATTTTAATTACTACCAGTCTGGTCATCTTCCTCTCCATCTGGAAGGACTGTAACGACTGTAGTACATCCCTCTTTTATTATGATGACACCATAGTTTTCATGATGATCACTGGATTGCTTCTTTCCAAATCAAAGCTGTGATTTACTTTGGAGCCTTCCCTAAATGAGTATTGAGTAGTGTGTCGTTCTAAAATATAAAGTCAGTGGTTTCGTTCTTCTAAGCCAAAGCCAAGAACTTCTTTCAGTATTTCTTGTAGTTTGGGTTTGGTTTTTACAAAATCTCTGAGTTTCTGTTTATCTGGAAATGTCTTAATTTCATGTTCATGTTTGAAAGACAGTTTTGCAGGATATATAATTCTTGGTTGGAAGTTCTTCTCCTTCAAGACTTTGAATGTGTCGTGCCACTGTCTCAGTGCCAGCATGGTTTCTGCTGAGAAATCTGAAGATAGCCTACAGGGTTTCCCTCTGAATGTTAGCTTTGCCTTGAGTCTTGCTGCCTTTAAGAGTTGCTGCTTATGTTTCATTTTGTTAAGCTTGATTATAATCTGTCTTGGAGTCTTTCTTTTGAGATCTATATTGGGTGGCGTACGATATGTATCTGAGATGTCTATATTCTCTTCATGATTTCTGGGAAGTTTTCTTTGAGCAGCTCATCAACAATACTCTGTGTGTTCTCAGATGTCTCACCCTGTTCAGGGACTCCAAATAATCGAAGGTTGTTCCTCTTAATAGAGTCCCACATGCTTCTCAATGTTTCTTCATTTTTGTTGTTTCTTTTTTCTGATTTCTGCTCATAGACACTAGCATCAGTAGCTCTGTCTTCCAAGTCAGAAATTCTTTTTTCCATTTGTTCCATTCTGTTTTCTTGGGTTTGCATGGAAGTTTCTATGTCTTTGATTTTCTTCTTGATCTGTTGGATTTCAGAGTACTGGTGTTCCATCAGATTGAACAACTTGCTTAGTTTTTCATTTTGTTCTGCTGCATTTTGTAGAAGGTCTAGAAGGGCCCTGTATTCACTTCCTGATGCTTTCATAAAAGTTTCTTCATCTGGAAAACTCTGGTTGCTTTGTTTGGGAGCCTTCCGAGGCCATGAGTGATTGCTTGTATGCCACAATTGTCTGTTGCTTTTTGGGTCCCATGTGAGTATATAGAGGCTGGAAGAGGTACTGTGAGGATGAATTGCAAATGTTTCTCTAGGCTGTCTTCCAATGTAAAGCAAAAGGTATCTGACCAGTTCACAAGTCAGTTAGGTTTTCAGGTGTAGAGGTCCCTCTTCCCATCTGACCAAGTAAGCGCCACTGTATCCAACCCCGGATGATAACAAACTAGTTCAGAATACAGCAGTGCCTGTGCCCTGGTGGCCCTGCTGACAGGGCCTAGCCTTATCCAACACTTCATCGAGTACTGGTTTTGTGATAGAAAATCTTTCTCTTGTGGGTAGGCTCTGGCTCCCAAGCTAAGAAGTAGGTCCAGCTGCGGCCACCGTACCCAAGATGGCATCCTCCACACAAGCAGCAGACAGGGGGGCTAAAGGTGCCCAGAGGCAGCGATTCCTCTGCTTCTGTTGCAGGGCCCCCAATGTAGGCAGCACTATGCAGAATCACTACTTTTCTGACGGAGAAGCGCTGTCCCGTTTGCAGGTTCTGGCTCCCAGGCTAAGAACGAGGTCCCGTTAAAATCTCAGTACGAACATGGCATCGCGCACCCTGACCATGGAGTTCCACACAAACCCCACTGAGGCAGCTACAAAACGAAAGGCTCAAAGTGTCTAGATTAACAGAGTCCCGAGCCCAGCTCTCAGAATATGGGAATTTCGCCTCCTTATCCCCCAAGCAGCGTGTCTGAGTCCAGCCACCGGGCAAGGCCCAGCTCTACCCACCAGCCGAGACCAAGGAAAAAAAAGCGTTTACCTTCGGTCCGTGAGAGCCGGGGCTAGCCAGGAGCGGGAGTCAGAGAAAGAGAGGAGATTTTTCGCTGAGTGGTATAAAGTCCCAATTAACAGCTCTGTGCCGTGTCCTGAGGCTGATTAGGTGCTCAGAAGGCTCTGTTTGATTGTCAATTCAGGTCTTGGTTTGGAGAGGGATAGAAGGAGACGTGGGCTTAGTCGGCCATCTTGACTGCCCAGACAAAATCAATTTTAATGTCAAATCCACCATCGTGGACAAAGATGGACACTAGTTATTGCTGAAAGGTTCAGTACACAAGCAAGACTTAACTATATTAAATATTTATGCACCTAATATCAGAGCACCTAAATATGTCAAAGAAACACTGACTACACTCAAAAGAGTTAGATGACTCCACCATAATAGTAGGAGACTTCAACACTCCACTCTCAATACTAGACAGAACATCCAGAAAAAAGCTCAATAAAGACACAGAAGACCTCATTGCCACGATTAACCAACTAAACCTCATTGATATATACAGAACTTTCCACCCATCAGCAGACAACTACATCTTCTTCTCCAGTGTACATGGAACATTCTCCAGAATTGACCATGTGATGGGCTACAATGCAATGCTCAACAAAATCCATACCATTGAATTACTGCAAAGCATCTTCTGAGATAATAAAGCCATCAAAGTTGAAATCAATAGCACAAAAAACATAGATAGAAAGTGGAACTCTTGGAAACGGAACAACATCTTGCTCAAAAAAACATAGGTTATAGAGGAAACCAAGGGATGAATTAAAAAATTTATGGATTCCAATGAGAACGGAAACACTTCCTACCAGAACCTATGGGATACAGCCAAAGCAGTGCTCAGCGGTCTGTTTGTCTCCATAAATGCACACATCTTGAAAGAAGAAAGAAACCAAATCAAGGATCTAACCGTACAGCTTGAACAAGTAGAAAAAGAATAACAGAGGAACTCCTCAGGCACCAGAAGAAAGGAGATCATAAAGATTAGAGCAGAGCTAAATGAATTAGAGAACAGAAAAACAATTTAAAAAATTGAAAAGAACAAAAGCTGGTTTTTTGAGAAGATCAACAAAATTGAGAAACCACTGGCTAAACTTACTAAAGAAAAGCAGGAAAGAAAACAAATAACCCAAAGAAGAAATGAAAGGGGTGTTGTCACCACAGATGCAACAGAAACCAAAAATATCATAACAGGATAGTATGAAAGACTGTACTCTAACAAATTTGAAAACCTAGGGGAAAGGGACCAATTTCTTGACTCATACCACCTACCCAAATTATCACAACATGAAGCAGAACAACAAAGGAAGAGATTGAAAAGTTCATCAAAACACTGCCAATCAAAAAAGTCCGGGTCCAGATGGCTTCACTGCAGACCTCTACCAAGCATTTAGAGAATACTACAATACTACTGAAATTATTTCACAGTATAGAAAGGGATGGAGTACTCCCAAACTCATTCTATGAAGCCATCATAACCCTGATACCTAACCCAGGGAAAGACCCAAGAAAGAAAGAGAACTACAGACCCATATCACTCATGAATCTAGATGCAAAAAACTTCAACAAAATTTTTCCCAATAGAATACAACAACATATCAAGAAAATAATCCATCATGACCAAGTGGGATTCATACCAAGGATGCAAGACCAGTTCAACATCAGAAAAACAATTAATGTGATTAACCACATAAATAATACAAAAGACAAGGATCACCTGATTCTGTCCATTGATGCAGATAAGGCATTTGACAAAGTCCAACACCCATTCATGCTAAAAACTCTTAGCAAAATGGGCATAGACGGCAAATTCCTCAACACAATAAGGGCCATTTATACAAAGTCAATTGCCCATGTCATCCTGAATGGAGAGACACTAAAAGACTTTCCCTTGAGATCAGGAGCTAGACAAGCATGCCCACTCTCACCTCTTCTATTTAACATTGTGCTAGAAGTTTTAGCCACAGCAATCAGACAAGACCAAGAAATAAAGGGCATCTGCATTGGCAAAGAGGAAGTTAAAATCTCCCTGTTTGCAGATGATATGATTGTCTATGCAGAGAACCCCAAGGAATCTATAAGTAAACTACTCAAACTCATAGAAGAGTTCAGCAAAGTCTCAGGATATAAGATAAAAATAAGTAAATCAATATGATTCCTTTATACCAACAACGAGACTGTTAAGGAAGAAATTATCAAATCACTACCATTCACGATAGCCCCCAAGAAGATAAAGTACCTAGGAATTAATCTAACCAGAGAAATAACAGACCTTTACAAAGAGAACTACAAGCCCTTACTACAAGAAACTAAGAGAGACTTAGATAAATGGAGAAACCTACCCTGCTCTTGGATAGGAAGACTTAACATTGTGAAAATGTCTATTTTACCCAAAGCAATCTATTTATATAATGCAATCCCAATATAAGTTCCAGTTTCATTTTTTAATGAGATGGAGAAACAAATCACCAATTTTGTTTGGAAAGGGAAGAAGCCCCGGATAAGTAAGGTACTACTAAAGAAGAAGAACACACTGGGAGGCCTCTCATTACCTGACTTTAGAACACATTACACTGCCACAGTGGTCAAAACAGCCTGTTACTGGTATAAGAACAGACAGATCAATCAGTGGAACAGAACTGAGACCCCAGAGATGACACCATCTGCCTATGAACAGTTGATATTGTACAAAGGCCCTAAAACATTAAACTGGGGTAAAAACAGTATCTTCAACAAATGGGGCTGGCAAAATTGGATATCCATCCTCAAGAAGCTGGAGCAAGATCCATATCTTACACCTTATACAAAAACCAACTCCAACTGGATAAAAGACCTAAATATCAAACCTAAAACGATAAAGCTCATCCAAGAAAAGGTAGGAACAACAATGGAAGTTTTAGTACACAATATGGACAGAGTCCAAAATCTGTCAAACAAACCACAATCATCAGAAGAGAAAATAGATAAATGGGATCTATTAAGAATTAAACACTTTTCCTCATCTGAAGACTTGATTAAGAAAATTAAAAGAACACCTACAGAATGGGAAAAAATATTTGGAAACTCTATGTCAGACCGACGCCTGATTCCGATAATCTATAAGATACTACAAAATATCAACAAGAAGAAGATAAATCATCCAATTAAGCGATGGGCAAAGGAGACGGACAGACCTTTCACTAAAGAAGAGATCCAGGCAGCCAAAAAACACATGCAGACACGTTCACGATCTTTAGTTATTAGAGAAATTCAAATCAAGACGACAATGAGATACCATCTCACCCCAGCAAGGTTGGCCATGATCGAGAAAACACAAAACAACAAATGCTGGAGAGGCTGTGGAGAAAGTGGAACCCTCCTACATTGTTGGTGGGGATGCAAAATGGTCCAGCCTCTTTGGAAAGAAATCTAACCCTTCCTTAAAAAAATGGATATTGATATACATTTGACCCAGTCATTCCACTCCTTGGAATATATCCTACAGAATCAAGGCCTTTCACACCAACAGACACATGCACCAGACTGTTTATAGCAGCACAGTACACAATAGCAAAAAGATGGAATCAACCCAGATGCCCAACAACAGAAGAATGGATAGGTAAACTATGGTATATATACTCAATGCAGCACTACACAATGATAAAGAACAACGATGACTTCTGGAAACATCTCTTAACCTGATTTCAACTGGAAGACATTATGTTGAGTGAAAGTAGTCAGCAGCAAAAGGACAAATATTGTGTGAGACCTCTACGATAAGATCTCAAAAACAGGCTTGCGTATAGAAGAAAAGACTCTGACAGCTGCAAGGGAGGGGAGGGAGGAAGGGATGGCGGGAAGGTTTAGATTAGATAGTTGCTAGGTATCTGGTTGGGTGAAATCAGTGATAGCACACATTAGAAACAAGAACAATATTAAGTGGACATAAACATAACATGAGTACTCCTTCCATCTTAACCCAATATTGCAAGGATAGAGTAGCTGGGGCAGGGGCGGGGGACTATGCTCTTAGGCCAAAGCAAGGCCAATTGGCACAACTAGCATTTTGCTAAGAGAGCTCTCTGCACCTCACATTGGTGAGTGGCGTCTGGGGTCTTAAACCTGCCAAGCTGCCATCCGAGGGCACAGCAAATGGTCGCAACTCAGCAGGAACGGATGCTCACCGAGGACTAAAATGACACGGGGGAAGACAACCCAGAAGACAAAGAGACCCACATCAGTGGGTGCCTACATCGACTTGCAACCGGAAGAACCAGATGTTGCCCAGCCACCACCAGTCATAGCCGCGATGGAGCTCACTAAGTCGAGTCTCACTGGCAACACAACAATAAAAAGGGGTGCACCCTGAGATCCCCACTAAAAGACCTCAATTGATGGTCCAGTGGTTTCGGGATTCCCCTGGGAGCATGGCCCCTCGCCCTGATGCTGCCCTTGACTTTAAATCATAATGAAAGTCCACGCTTCTGACAGGAATGGATTGGACTAGGCGATGCAGTGACCATATATTGGATGCACTTTATGGTCCTATACATCTATAGGATGTCATCATCCTGACCTCTGGCTGGAGGAAGGAGAGTGGGTGGAGAGGAGGGAAAAAAGAGACTGTTGGGAGGATGAGACATGTATGGAGCAGAGAGGAATAGTGTGCTGTCACCGAGCAGGGATAGCAGTGAAAGCTGCATATAGGTGGGTATGTAAATTTATACGGGATTGTACATTTTCACTCAGTTATATTAAATAAAAAATTTGTTTTTTTAAAAAAACATGCTGTTTTAGTCAGCTGGGCTGCTCTAACAGAAATACCATGAAGTGGATGGCTTTAACAAAGGAAGGTTTATTCTTACACAGTCTGGTAGGCTACAAGTCTAAATTTAGGATGTCCACTCCAGGGCAAAGCTTTCCCTCTGTTGGCTCTGGAGGACAGTCTGGTATTGCATCAGTCTTTGTCCAGGGAGCATCTTGGTGCAGGAACCTCAGTTCTGAAGGACTGAAGGACACACTCTTCTCCCAGTGCTGCTTTCTTGGTGGTGTGAGTTTCCCAGTTCTCTGCCTGCTTCTCTTTCTTTTTATCTCTTGCAGGATGAAAGGATTAATGGTGGGACAAGCCAGGCTCCAGGGAAACTCCCTTTACAGTGGATCATGCAGGTGATCTTATAAAGGGATTTACAGTCCCACTCTAGTCCTTTAACATATAGCATAGGAAAACTACAAATGGAGAACAGTCACAAGATACTGGGAATCATGGCCCAGCCATGTTGCTACACCTATTCTGGGGAGCACACAATTCAGTCCATGACAGATGCCTTTGCTTAGTAAAGCTAAGTTAAAAGAGAGAGAGTTGTGGGGGGGGCAAGGATCAAGAGTACAGAGGGAAGGAACGAAGGAAGGGGGGAGAAATGAAGGAAGGAAAGAAGAAAAAAGAAAAAAGGGAGAGAGAGTGAGGGAAGGAGGAACAAAGGAAGAAGGATAGAAAGAAAGAAGGAAGAAAGCAGAAACAAGAAAGGAAAGAAACCAGAGGACACTAAACCAATTTCTGTGTCTCTCGTAAGAACAAACTACCCAAAGAATTAAAAAAAAAAACCTTACCGCCATTGAGTCAGGTCCAATTCATAGTGATCCTGTAGGCTAGAGCAGAACAGCCTGACAGTTTCCAAGGAACACCTGGTAGATTTGAACCGTGACCCGTTGGTTTTCAGATGTAGTACTTAACACGCTATGCCATGAGTTTCCAAGGAGTGCCTGGAGAATTTGAATTACTGACATTTGGTTAGCAGACATAGCACTTAACCCACTACGCCCCAGAGTTTTCAACCAAAGAATAGTTATCATTAAGTCAATTCTAATGCATAGAGATCCCATGTATGTCAGTTTAGCACTGTGATGAAAGCATTTCCAAAGACTGATCTTTCAATAGTACCTCACCAGCTCTTTCTTCCAAGGTGCCTCTGGGTGGCCTTGAACCTCCAAATTTTCAGTTAGTAGCTGAGTGCTAAACTGTTTGCATCACTCAGGGACTTCGTACACCAACAGAAGGAACTGGAAAATTAAGTTATGATATTTCCTGTTGTTAGCTGTTGTCAAGCCAGTTCTTCCCATGTGCAACAGAACAAAACATTGCCCTCATAATGGTTGTTACACTAGAGTCCATGGTTCCAGGCATTGAGTCAATCTGTCTCATTGAGGGTTTCCTTCTTTTTCACTGACACTCTACCAAGCATGATATCCTTCTTCAAGGACTGCTTCCACCTGACAACGTGTTCAAAGTATGCAAGACAAAGTCTTGCCATTATTGTTTCTAAAGACGATTCTAGCAAAACAGACTTGTTCATTCTTTTGGAATTCTGCAGTATATTCAGTGTTCTTGGCTAATATTATAATTCAAAGGCATCAATTCTTCTTCGTACTTCCTTCTTCATTGTCTGGTTTTCACATGCATATGATGTGACTGAAAACATTATGGCTTAGTCTATAAAGTGACATCTTTGCTTTTGTACACTTGCTTTTATACACTGACAAGACTTTTGTAATATCGTACTGTTTCTTGGTCCAGTTGTGAATTTTTTTGTTAGTTTCCTTGAGGTGTAATCAGTACAGGCAGTGTTTTATGCTGTTGTTCATGGGGTCGCTGTGAATTGGAACTGACTTGATGGCACCTAATAATAACAACAACAATCAGTACGGGATCAGGTAATGAGGGTAATAATAGCATCAGGTAAGGAGGGTAAAGATAGAGTAAGCACCCCTACTTGTCTGTCAGCGGAGGCTTGCTTGTTGCTGTGATGTGGGAAGCTATGCCACTGGTATTTAGGTACCAGCAGGGTCAGCCACAGTAGACAAGTTTCAGCCGAGCTTCCAAACTAAGACAGACTAGGAAGAAGGACCTGGCAGTCTGCTTCTGAAAAGAATTAGCCAGGGAAAACCTTATAAATAGCAGCCGAACATTGTCAGATACGGTGCAAGAAAGTGAGCCCCCCAGGTTGGAAGACACTCAGAAGATGACCCAGGGAGAGCTGCCTCCTCAAAGTAGAGTAGACGTTAATGACAAGGATGGAGTAAGGCCTCCAGAATCTTCCTTCAGTGATGTGGCGTGACTCAAAATGAGAAGAAACAGCTGCAAGCATCCACTAATAATCAGGACATGGAATGCACAAAGTACGAATCTAGGAAAATTGGAAATTGTCAAAAATGAAATGGAATGCACAAGCATTGACAATGTAGGCATTAGTGAGCTGAAATGGACCAATTTGGGCCATTTTGAATCAGACAATTGTATAGTCTACTATGCTGGTAATGAAAACTTGAAGAGGAATGGTGATGCATTCATCATCAAAAAGAACTTTTCAAAATCTGTCCTGAAGTACAATGTTGTCAGTGATAGGATGATATACATATACCTAAAAGGAAGACCAGCTGATACGACTATTATTCAAATTTATGCACCAACCACTAAGGCCAAAGATGAAGAGATTGAAGATTTTTACCAGCTTCTGCAGTCTGAAATCGATTGAACAGACAATCAGGATACATTGATAATTACAGATGACTGGAATGCAAAAATTAGAAATAAAGAAGGATCAGTAGTTTCTAAAACACAGCCTTGGTGATAGAGAGAACACCGGAGATTGCATCATAGAATTTTGCAAGATGAATGACTTTTTCATTGAAAATACCTTTTTTAACCAACACAATTGGCAACTGTATACATAGACCTCTCCAGACCACACAGGAAACAAATTGACTACATCTGTAGGAAAAGACTATGGAAAAGCTCCATATCAGCAATCAGAACAAGACTAGGTACTTACTGTGGCACAGGTCATCAACTGTTCATATGCAAATTCAATTTGAAACTGAAGAAAATTAAAACAAGTCCACTAGAGCCAAAGTATGACCTTGAGTATATTCTTCCTGAGTTTAAGAACCATTTCAAGAACAGATTTAATGTGCCGATCCATAATGACCAAAGACTAGATGAATTGCGGAATGATGTCAAAGACATCATCCATGAAGAGAGCAAGAGGTCATTAAAAAGACAAGAAAGAAAGAAAGACCAAATTGGAGGTCAGAAGAGACTCTGAAACTTGTGCTTGAACATTGAGCATCTAAAGCAAAACGAAAGAATGGTGAAGTAGAAGACCTAAACAAAAGATTTCAAAGAGCAGCTTGAGAAGATGAAAGAAAGCATTATAATGAGACGTGCAAAGAGCTGGAAATGGAAAACCGGAAGGGAAGAACGCATTCTGTATTTCTCAAGCTGAAAGAATTGAAGAAAGAATTCAAGCTTCAAGTTGCCATACTGAAGGATTCTACAGGGAAACTATTAAATGACTCAGGGAACATCAAAAGAAGGTGGAAGAAATACACAGAGTCTAATGATTGATGTTTAGCCATTTGAAGAGGAAGCATATGATCAGGAACCAATGATACTGAAGGAAGAAGTCGAAGCTGCATTGAAGGCATTGGTGAAAAATACGGTTCCAGGAACTGATGGAGCATCAGTTGAGATATTTCAACAAACAGATGCAGCACTGGAAGTGCTCACTCATCTAATGACAAGAAATTTGGAGGACAGTTATCTGGCCAACTAACTTGAAGAGAGCCATAATTAATGCCACTTCCAAAGAAAGGTGATCCAACCAAATGTGGAAATTACAGAACAATATTGCTGATACCACACACAAGTAAAATTTTTCTCAAGATCATTTAAAAGCACCCGCAACAGTATATTAATGAGGAACTGCCAGAAATTCAAGCTGGACTCAGAAGAGGATGTGGAACCACGGATATCATTGCTGATGTCTGATAGATCTTGGCTGAAAGTGAAGAATACCAGAAAGATATTTTTTTGTGTTTCATTGACTATGCAAAAGCATTGAACTGTGTGAATCATACTAAATTATGGCTAATATTGTGGGGAATGGGAATACCAGAACATTTAATTATGCTCTTAAGGAATCTGTAAATGGATCAAGAGGCAGTCATACGAACAGAACAAGGGGACACTGCATGATTTAAAATGAGGAAAGGTGTGTGTCAGCATTCTATCCTTTCATCATACTGTTTTAATCTATATGCCTAGCAAATAATCCAAGAAGCTGGATTATACAAAGAATTAGGCATCAAGATTGGAGGATGACTCATTAACAACCTGTGTTACACTGATGATACCACCTTATTTGCTGGAAGTAAAGAAGACTTGAGACTCTTCCTGATGAAGATGAAGGACTACAGCCTTCAGCATGGATTGCACCTCAACATCAGGAACACAAAAATCCTCACAACTGGACAAGTAAGCAGCATTGTCATAAATGGAGAAAAGATTGAGGTTCTGAAGGATTCGATTTTACTTGGGTCCACAATCAATGCCCATGGAAGCAGCAGTCAAGAAATAAAAAGACTCATTGCACTGGGAAAATCTGCTACAAATGACCTTTCCAAAGTACTCAGAAGTAAAAATGTCACCTTGAAGACTAAAATGCACCTGACCCAAGCCATGGTATTTTCAGTCCCATCACATTCAAAAGCTGGGCCAAGAACAAAGAAGAAGAATTGATGCCTTTGAATTGTGGTTGGAAAGAATGTTGAATGTACCATAGACCACTAAACGAACAAACAGATGTGTTCTAAAAAAGGTACAATCAGAGTGCTCCTGAAAGCAAAAATGGCAAGACTGTGTCTTACATACTTTGGATATGTTGTCAGAAAGGATCAATCCTTGGAGAACGACCTTGTCAGCTAGTGCTGCTCTAACAAAAATACCACAGAGTGGATGCTTTAATGAAGGAAGGTTTATTCTCACACAGTAGAGTAGGCTACAAGTCCAAATTCAGGATGTTTGCTCCAGGGGAATGCTTTCCCCCTTGTTGACTCCAGAGGAAAGTATTGCATCAGTCTTTGTCCAGGAACATCTTGGCACAGGAACCTCAGGTCTTGAGGATGTGCTCTTCTCCCAGTGCTGCTTTCTTGATGGTGTGAGGTTCCCAATTTTCCACTTGTTACTCTTTCCTTTTATCACTTGTAGGATGAAAGGATTAAGGGTTGGGTAAGCCATAATCCAGGGTAACTCCCTTTACATTAGGGCAGGGAGGTAATCCTAGAAAGGGATTTGCAGTCTGACCCTAGTTCTTTAACATACAGCACAGGAAAATCACAAAATGGAGGACAATTACAAAATATTGGGAATCATGGCCCGGCTACATGGCTGCACATAGTTTTGGTGGGACACAATTCAATTCATGACATCTCACCCTTTGACACCCCCAAAATCACAACTTTAAACATGTAACACATTCATCCCATATGATAGAAGTCTTAAATCAGTCCCAAGTCTAAAATTCAAAACTGTCTTTATGTCCATGAAACCTAGAATGTAAGCTGTCTGCTTCCAAAGGTACAATGGCAGAACAGGCACAAGACAGACATTCCATTACAAATGGGAGACATTACAGGGAAAGAAGACATTAACAGGCAACCAGCAAGTCATCCGAACTCATTATGTTAGCCCTCAAAGCTTTCAAAATACTCTTACATTTTCTGAGACATTCTACACAAGGTCCCTGCCCTCCGGACTCTAGGTATTGGCCATACTCTCTGGATTCTGAATGGAGACCCTCAGCCCTGTACTGCAACTTTGCCTTCAAGGCCCACTTGGAAAGAAACTCTGCCCCATTGGCTTTAGGTGCACCCTAAGCCCAACTGAGTTGCAACTGCAGCCTTACAAACCCAGGATGCCAGGGTTCTACACTTTCAAATCCCTGATTTCATGCCATACCTTTGGAGACTGAGGCAGCTCACCTTCTCATGCTGTTTGTCCCTTTAGCTTTTGCTTCCTGGAGCCACATCTCCCGGGCCTCAGGCCCACATCTGCCCTGCTGGGGCAAGTGTTCCAAAGCACTGTAGCTCCACTGATTCAAGTACTCGGAGGCACCCTACTCTTGCTGGAAAACGTCCTGCACAAAGGCATTCAGCTCTCACTCTTTGGGTCAGCAAGGTTAGCTCCACCGATTCAAGTGGCTGGAGGCAAGGAAAACTCTGTGCACAGGCACTCAGCTCTCTTGCTGCATGGATCAGCTCCAGGACTGCCTCTGGTTCAGCTGCTGCCAGTCCTCTGCTGCTCAGTTCTCACCATCTGCACTTTCTTCAGTGTTACCAGTTCTCCTCGATTCCTTCTGAATCTTCTATCCATTCACAGTTTCAAAATGGCTTCCACATTTTAGGTATTTGCTAGAGCAGCATGCCACTCTCATGGTACCGAACTCCGTTTTAGTCAGCTAGTGCTGATCTAACAGAAATACCACAGAGTGGATGGCTTTAACAAAGGAAGGTTTATTCTTACACAGTTCAGTAGGCTACAAGTGCAAATTTAGGATATACACTCCAGGAGAAGGCTTTCCCCCTTGTTGGCTCTGGAGGAAATTCCAGTATTGTATCAGTCGTTGTCCAGGGAGCGTCTTGGCACAGGAACCTCATGTCTGAAGGACATGTTCTTCTCCTGGTGCTGCCTTCTCGATGGTGTGAGGTTTCCAGTTCTCTGCTTGCTTCGCTTTCCTTTTATCTCTTCTAGGATGGAAGGACTAAGGGTGGGGCAAGCTGTCAGAGAATTTCTCCGACAAATAGGGTCAAAGGTAGGGGTGACACCAAGAATAAGAGACAAGATAAGGTAAAGTGGGATTAGGGGGCTAATGACCATGACTGCTGAGAGCCCAGAACTGAGTTTTATTGAAGTATTTATAGTGTTTACTAGAGGAGGTTAAGCTCTTTAAAGAATTGAAGACGTCCTGATCTGTCTAGTTCCTTATCTTAATGGAAGTGGTTTTTTGCACCCTTTGTTTCCTCCCGGTTTTCTGTGTCCCTATGTGACTTATCTCCTTGATCTGGATGTATTATTAGGTCACTTCTAGGTTAAAGGACTTAAGATGTTAATATCATGTCCCCAGAACAAAAGGTTAGGCAGAGTCATGATAAGCAACACGATGGCAGCTCAAGGTGGCCACGGTCATGTCAAGAGTGTTAGTATATTTCCCACGTCTCACACCTTTTTATTTCATAAGTGTTAATCTTTCTTTGAGGGCTCTCCTGTCGCTGCCTCACACTGAAAAAATAATATTAAACATGAAAAGTAGAGTCAGTGACTTTCATGTAAATTTTCATTAAAATGGGTACCAAACAAAAAATAAGGAGCCTCACACCTACCAGTAACAATAGTAGGGCCCAAGATGACCCAATGTTAAGAAACCAAGAGGAAAACCAACTGCCCCAAGGCTTCTAATGTGGGTTGGGTTAATTTTGATCGACCACACGTTGAATTCGATTTAGATTCATTTCTACTTCACCATACGTTTTAATCCAGATACAACAAGTTTTATTAATGATTGTGAAAACATCCCCCATCTTGGCCAATAGGAAGTCTAATGTCATTCTGTTGTCCAAGACAACCTTGACTAACAAGTTTAAAGAAGTCTGTTGTGCTTTTAGAGCCTTTTCTGTATTGGATGCCAACAGATGGATAGTGTCAGATAAATTATGTATTGCCATATCACGTTCCTAGCCCAGGAATGATGGTTCTTAGGAGCCACCAATTAAATCCAGTATGTTCCATAAAGGGATTTGAAGTGGCATCTGTCTTAGTCACCTTAAGGGGGATGGTTGACACATTTTGATGAACATGTAAGGGGAAGACAAGAACTCCAGTGGTACAGTGACCCGTGTAACTGATATGAGATAAGCATTGTAGGGCCCATGACGAGGGTGTCATGGCACCACCACAAAGAATGGTTAAGCCAGGCAGCACACAACAGCAAGGTTTCTGTAAGTCTGGCCTAGGGAGTTCTCCTAACAGTGAGGCATTAGTCCTAGATATTTAGATGGTGAGACAGTCCCGTTCAAAGTTACACATTGTGTTGTACATTCATAGGTGACTCTTTGAGCCCTTAGGGGTAGGTGGTCATTGCCACCTCTATAGACATAATGAAAAGTATGATTAGTCAAGGGGACTGCCAGCAGATGTAGAGGTGTCCCTGATTTAGTAGTATGATGGCAAATCCAACAACTCTTCAGTCGAGCCCCTCTAGCTACTGATTGAGAGGCATTCACTGGACCATTTGAGGCCCATTCCCAAGCGTTGGGTGGCAGTAGTGACAGGCAGGATTGACAGTTGAACTCCACCTCCTCTCACGTAAATTTGATCACATCGACTAGACTTTTGATACTTTACACAAAAATAGATGCCCTCATCTTCTTTATTTAAGGGAGCTATAATTATTGAAAAGCCTAAATTATCAAGAGTTGTTTGATTCCATAAAGGAGTGATACGAGGGTCTGACATCTTCTGTTACCAAATCACTGTTTCATTATGATCAACATTTTTGAGCCACTTTAGCTGCCCTATGAGCCATAGTCCTGATAACTTATAATGCAAGACAATTGACGACCCTTCCTTTTCTGATAAGAGTCCCTCCGTCTGTGAAACAGTCAACAGAGAGCCTGAGGAATACACTATATGGGGGACAGTGGAGGCACTGTGGGCCATACATACAGTTAGGTTAACAACCATTGATTATGGCAAGGAAAAGGGAGATGGGAGAGTGAGGAGCGTCGGTACTACAAAGTAGGTTCTCTGCACCACCTTCTCTAGTTTTCCCAAGGAGGGTGGATGAGCTTCTTGTGTGTGGAAGGTTGGTGCCAAGGCCATGATCAACATTATCCTTGCTTTGTGGGGACTTCTCTTATCTAACTGGCTTTCAAAGCAAGTACATGTAGGCTTTGCTCTGTGTCAGGAAAATGAGGTCTGGCATCGTACTGAAGGACCTTGACAGTTCTATCTTGTTGTCTTCAGAACCCCAATGGCCGGTAGCGTTGGTGGGAGCATTGATGACTTAGGTGACTTATATCTTGGCTCGACTTCTTGAAGCTTTCTATAAGAGTGCTTATCTTTTCATCAGCTCACATTGCTAGGTGGAGGATGGGGCTTCCATTGCTCTGAACAAGCCCTCAGGGCACTCTGTCTTGTTGATATCGGACTCCCCCCTGTAGATTATTGGCTGAGTGTGCTGTGTCCACTCAAGATGTCTACTTCCACATGGCAACCTGTAGCATACAACAACCTCAGCCAGTAGTCTTCAGTGGTGATTGGAAGGATGACTGACAGAATCCAACCCCCAGGGATGTCTGTACTTTTGTTTTAGGTAGCAAGGCCTATGGGTTACACAGGTAGACAGAGTTATGCCTTTGGAAACAGACGCAACTGCAGGGGTCTTCTGTAGCTATTTGCAACAGCCTAGCAGGAAACAGGTGTCATTCTTCAATCAGATCTCCATGGAGATCTGCCTTGTTGCAATCAGAGCCCTTTTGGTGGACTCTTGGCAGTGAGGGCAGCCTCCACTCAAGATACCTGCTTCCTAGTACACATTAGTTTCAGTCATCAGTCCTCAGCATGAACCGTAAGTGAGGTAAGCAGATGCAAACCAATCCCAAGGAAGACACGTGGTTTTGGTTACAGAGGCATCAGCTAGGAGTGCACAAAGAGGCAAGTAGAGTTCTTACTCTGGGAGCAGATTCTAGTACAGAGGCTTTCTATAGAAATTTGCATGCAATTACAAGCTGACAGAGTCTGTGTGCAGAATGTGCTGTCACAGTCTGAGCAGACTTCAGGAAAAGGCCACCTTGTGGGTTTTAGAGCACAAGCTCTAGTTCCTTTCTCTTGGTATAGGCAGTGGGTGATATGGTTAGAGGGGGTGAGATGGTTAGGGAAGCAGGCTCTTTCACAAGGCTACTTCTTCAGTTCACAGTAGCCAGTGGCCCATGTTCTGGGGACAGGGGTAGGACAGGTGGGAGAAGTGATTTTCCTGTCTTATGCGGCTTGTTGATTCATTAATTCTTGTCTGTCTGATGTTCCATACTGTTGTCCTCTGCTCCTCAATTCAGGGTATTTCAGGGCTGAAAACCATTTCCTTATTATGTTTCTTGTTGTTTTCATGGGGTGGTGTTGGAACAATGGACTGTTCACATAACTGTCTTACCAGAATTCCTTCTGACAATTTTTATTTTCTAATATGTGCTACATGCTTGCTTCTTCTATAATCACAGTATCCAGAAATTACTACCACCTTATTTTTCACAAAAATATACAGTTATGAATTGAGTGTATTCTCCAAAACCACTCCCACTTTGAGTTAGTGAATTCTGACTCATGGTGACCTTGTAGAATAGAATAGAGCTGTCCTACAGGATTTCTGAGACTACAAGCCTTTATGAAAACAGACTACCACATTTTTCTCCCATATACCAGCTAGTGGGTTTGAACCACCAACCTTATGGTTAGCAGCTGAATGTTTAACCACTGTGCCACCAGGGTGCCTTGAAACAGAGTACCAAAAAGCAAAAAAAACAAACTCATTGCCATCTTGTTGATTCTGACTCATCATGACTATATGGGACAGAGTAAAACTGTCCCATAGGGTTTCCAAGGAGCAGCTAGTGATTTGGACTACTGTGTTTTTGGTTAGTAGCCACAACTCTTAACCATTGCACTACCCAGACTTCTGATTTGAATATTAAAAAAAAAAAAACACTGCCATCAAGCTGATTCCGACTCATAGTGATCTTATAGGAGAGAGTGGAACTGCCCCATAAAGTTTCCAAGGAGCTCTTGGTTGATTCAAACTGCTGACCTTTCAGTTAGCAGATGACCTTTCAGTAAACTGCTACACCACCAGGGTTTCTAAGTTGAGTATAGCAACTCTAACCCACTGCCATCGAATTGGGCCCAACTCAAAGCAACCCTAGAGGTCAGAGTACAACTGTCCCATAGAGTTTCCAAGGAGCATGTGATGGATTTGACCTGATAACCTTTTGGTTAATAGATGTAGCACTTAACCCACTACGCCACTAGGGTTTCATAGTAACTCTAAAGACCTGAAAATCAAATTAAAGTGAATTTCGGATTGTAAAAACCAAAGAAAGTGTTTACCTCATTTGGTTTATTCCCTTTCTTTTCCCAATACATATCCCAGGGGGAAAAAAACATTAGATCACAAAAATTTATAAAAAATATCTTACTGCATTATATATATCATAAAGATTAATTAATCAAGCACTATGTGTCATCAGATAAAACATGTATTTTTAGAGATTTAATGTAGTTCGGCATAGATTTGAGGGTTCAAGTTTTGGTACCATTTTCTCACTTTTTTAGAGATTATGATTGATTTCCAGTCTGTACTGCCCTCTGGTGGTCACATAAGAGGATACTGTAAGAATATCCTCATTTCAAGAATACCAACATTCTCCAGCTCAATAACCTTTTGTTTTCCTTTAACCTTTAGGACAAAGCTTTAAAATTTCAACATTTTTTAAAAATATTATGTACTTAAAAGAATATTTAGTGTGATTTTTGAAATACTTCAAACAAAATAACACTGATATTAAAATATAGAGTTAAAAAGTTTTTTAAAAATGAAAGAATTTTCAAATTATATACTGTAAAAAGTTTTTATCGAATATACTTTTATTTTCCATTTAATATAGCTTATATATGAAAATGTCATACATTTTATATAATGATAAGCATATCCCCTGAATGTATAATATGTACCACCAGTCCTAAAGAATTACACATACCAAAAAAAATAGAAGGACTTTCCTGGGCTCATTTTGAAGCCAGTGAAAGCATTACAGAATGATTGAAATGGAGCATGCTTTAAAGAGTGGGCTACATGGACTTAAAAATCTTTCAGTATCTTTTTTCCAAAAACTATGACCTTCGGCACATATCTACTTTATCTTTTTTTAAGTAAGTTTCCTTATTTTAATGATACATATAATAATTATAGAATTATTTAAAATTATATAGAAATACTTATTTTATAGAATGAAGTAATGCATAATAAGCACGAAAACCCTTCCCTGGCATACATTAAGTGTTCAGAAACTGTCAATTTTCTTTATACTTCTTCTCTTTGAGCAACATCTATCAGGGGATATGCCTTCAACCCCACATTTGTTTCAGTTTTTTTATTCTGTAGTGCCTTTTGTGTTGATATGATACTAAAAGATAATGTCACCAGTAGGGTCGCCATGAGTTGGATCCAACTCGACGGCACTTGGCTTGGCATTTAAAATATCCATGGATGACCATGGTGAACAGTTTTCAGTGGCCCTTCCAGACTAAGACAGACTGGAAATAAAGACCTGGCAGTCTGCTTTTGAAAAAAACGGCTAGTGAAAACCTTATGATAACACCTGAATGTTGTCCGGTATAGCACCAGAAGATTGGTCCCTCAGATTGGGATATATCTGCCTCCTCAAAGTAGAGTCAGCCTCAATGACATGGATGGAGTAAAGCTTTTGTGATCTTTGCTGATGTGGCACAACTCAAAATGAGAAGTAACAGCTACAAAATAACACAAATAATCTGATTATGGAATTGCAAAATACAGATCTAAGATAACTGAAAGTCATCAAACATGAAATGGAGTGAGTAAACACTGATATTCTAGCCACTAGTGGGCTGAAGTGGACCAGTATCAGTCATTTTGAATCAAATAATTATATGGTCTGTGGTACCAGGAATAATAAATTAAAAAGGAATAGAACTGCATTCATCATCAAAAAGAACACTTCAAGATCTATACTGAAGTACAACACTGTCAATGATAGGATAATACCCATATATCTACAAGGAAGACCAGTTAATATGACTATTACATAAATTTAGACACCACTACTAATGCCAAAAAGAAAAAATTAAAATTTTTTACCAGCTTCTGCAGTCTGAAGTTGATCCAACATGAAGTCAGGATACACTAATTGCAATGCACAAGTTGGAAACAAAGGAGAAAGATAAGTAGTTAGAAATTATGGCCTTGGTAATAGAAATGACACAGGAGATAACATCATTGAATTTTGCTAGAACAATGACAGTCATTGCAAATACTCTTTTTTCAAACATCACAAATGGTGACTCTCTGTGTGAACCTTGCCACTGGAATACACAGATGGACTACATCTATGGAAAGAGATAAAGGAGAAGTTCAATATCATCAGTCACAATAATTTCAGGGGCTGACTGAGGAACAGACCATCGGTTGTTTATATGCAAGTTCTAGATGCAGCATAGGAAAACTGAAGTGAGATTACAAGAGCCAAAATACAATCTCAGGTATATACCCTCTGAATTTAGAGACAATCTCAAGATAGACTTGACACATGGAACACTAATGACCAAAGGCCAGAGGCGTTGTGTAATAACATCAAGCACATCATACATGAATAATGTAAAAGATAGTTAAAGAGACAGGAAACAAAAGAAAGACCAGAATGGATGTCAGAAAAGACTCTGAAACTTACTCTTAAATGTGGAGCCAATAAAGCAAATGGAAGAAATGATGAAGGGAAAGATGATAAAGTATTACAATGAAATGTACAAAGACCTAAAGATGGAAAACAAAAAGAAAGAACATGCTTGGCACTTCTCAAGCTGAAAGAACAGAATTAAAAATTCAGGGGCAGAATTAACATGGTGGAGTAGACACACATCTCTGTAATTCCCTCTGAAAACTAAGACTTGGACTGGTAACTGAACAGAGCTTTCTGGACACCAAGTAACCCCATAGGACATGGCTAGGACTGTCACTCTGTAATATCTGCCACTAAGTGGGAAACTTTCTCTCTACAGCTGAACTCCACTCCGGCTTGAGAGGGCACCTCCAGTGTTCTAAAGGTACCTGGATCTTTCTTTTTGTTGGCTGGCAGGTGGAGGAGGGGCATGTGCCAGGGCTATACTGAAACGCAATCCTGAAGTGAACTGTGTGTCCTGCAGCATTGTGTGGGTTACCAACAGTTTGAAAGCCTGGAGGGAGGGTCACCACAGCCCCTGTATCCTCCCTGTTTGGAACCCTGCCATACATAGCTTAGCCTCTTTCTTGGCTGGAGGGGTAGCTCTTCCAAGAGCTAGCTTGTTCACCTTGGCAGGAAAGGTAGCTTGACCAGGAACTAGCTGGTTTGCCTAGGAGGTGGACTTACTCAGTTGGAGGCCACATCAGGGACTGATCCTCAGGCTGGGAGACAGTGCCAGCACAGGGAGCACTTTCCCAGTGGAGACACTGTGTTTAGCTTGGTGTTGCCTCAGGGTAGTGCACAGGAGGCATTGTGGTACAGTGGCTCATCCCTGCTGTGATCTTCACTAAAGCATCTCAGGATGGCTGAGTGCAGCCACCCCCTTGTTGTCTGGAAGGAGGGGCAGTGGCAGGGGAGGAGCCCCCTTGTCAGCCAGAAGGGGGGGCCTGCCACACCTGGCAGTCTCGCTGGCTTTGGTTAACAGACAGGTAGATTTAGCTTTTAAAATAAGAATGCCTGGAGAAACAACTGCTGTGCAGCCTGACCCCATCTCTTCCAGCCTTCACTGACCCACATCACAGGGACGGCTGATGGCCCCCAGTGTCTCCATAAGAAGGCTGATGTTTTTGTCATCTGGGAGACAGAACCTGACACGCAAGACAGTACACTGGGCCCAGTCACGAGAGAACAAAGAGGTGGCTGGTGACGAACATCCTTCTAAGAACTACAACTCAGCTACAATTAAGGGAACACCAGAAAAACAAAATAGCCTCTAAATGTTCCATAAGCAACAGACCATTGCCCTGCATTTTAAAAAATATTCTAATAAGGACCCAGAAAACTCCCAAAATACAGACTCAAAAAACTTCCCAGATGATGAAGCCTTTCTGAAACTATCAGAAGTCAACTACAAAAGATTTGCGTATAGAACTCTCCTAGAGATTAAACAAAATGCAGCAGAAAAAATGAAAAGTTAAGCAAACTATTCGATCCGATGGAACATCAACATTCTGAAATCCAACAGATCAATAACAAAATCTCAGAATTGGACAGTTCAATCGAAGCCAAGAGACCAGACTAGATAGATTGGAAATTAGAATTAGTGATCTTGAAGCTAAAGGTACTGACACCAGCATTTATGATGAGAGGTCAGAGGAAGGAAGCAAGAAAAATGAAGAAGCCTAAGAAACATGTGGGACTCTATCAAAAGGAATAATCTATAATCACTTGGAATCCCTGTACAAGGCATAGCTGAAAACACAGAGAGTATTGTTGTTGAGTTGCTGACAGAAAACTTCCCTGAAATTATGAAAGTAGAGAACATAAATATCCAAGATATGTATCAAATGCCACAGAAAATTGACCCTTAAAACACCAAGCCATATTATAATCAAGCTTAATAAAATGAAACATAAGCAGAAACTCTTAAAGGCAGCAAGACTCCAAACATAGTTAACATTCAGAGAGAAGCCCTGTAGGCTTTCATTTGACTTCTCTGCAGAAACAATGTTGTCACAAAGGCAGAGGATGACACATTTGAAGCCTTGAAGGTATAAAACTTCCAGCCAAGAATTATACATCCTGCAAAACTGTCTTTCAAATACAAAGATGAAATTAAGACATTCACAAGTAAACAGAAGCTCAGAGACTTTTCAAAAACCAAGCAAAAAGTACAAGAAATACTGAAAGAAGCTCTTTGCTTAGGAAAACTAAACACTTAACTGTATATTTAACAAGACAAAGCAGGGCATGACATACAGAAACCTACTCAGGAAAGGCACAAAATTCAGTCAGAGCTACAACATTAAAAAAAAGGGGGAATAATGAACTTATCACAAAAACTGAGATACCACCACAATAGAGGAATATACTACAGTAGTTATAGTCTTTTCAGAAGGTGGTGAAGTTAATGAGATTTATGGATGCTAAAACTGGGCTTAAACTCAGATTATTAAAGGGGATTGCAGGGTAGCCACAAATCACAATAACAATGCAACACATGAAAACAAGAAATGGAATACAGTGGTCTCAACAAACACAAAACCAACACTGAAAAACATGAAAATTCAATGCATAAAGAAGAATGTCCCAGAACAGAATATTAAGAGCAACAGAAAATTCCAACACAAAAATAATCACACCATAATGACAGCACTAAACAAATACCTGTCAATAATCACACTGAATATAAACAATCTGAACACCCCAGTAAAGAGATGAGTGATATCTCAGATCAAAACACATGAACCATCCATATGTTGCTTACAAGAAACACACATTAGACTTAAAGATACGAACAAACTGAAAATTAAAGGATGGAACAATATATACCAAGCTAACAATGTACAAAAAGAGCAAGGGCAGCAATATTAATCTCAGATAAAATAGATTTTAATGTAAAATCCACCATCATGGACAATGACGACCACTATTTATTGCTGAAAGTTTCAATACACAAGCAAGATTTAATAGTCTTAAATATTTATACACCTAATATCAAAGCATCTAAATATATTGAACAAACATTGACTACATTGAAAAATGAAATAGATCAAGCCACAGCAATAGATGGAGACTTCAACACTCCACTTTCAGTAGCGGAAGGATCATCTGGAAAAAAGCTCAGTAAAGACACAGAAGATCTTATTGTGACAATTAACCAATTACACCTCATCAACATATACAGAATCTTTTATCCATCAACAGATAAGTACACCTTTTTCTCCAATGCACATGGGACATTCTCCAGAACAGACCATGTGTTAGGACATAAATCAAACCTCAACAAAATCCAAACCACTGAATTATTGCAAAGTAACTTCTGAGACAATAAAGACACAAAAGTTGAAATCAATAGCAGAAAAAAACACATAGAAATTGGAAATCATGGAAAATGAACAATACTTTGCTCAAAAAGCCATGAGTTACAGAAGAAATCAAGGATGAAAAAAAGAGATGTATGGATTCAAATGAGAAGGAAAACACTTCCTACCAGAACCTATGGGATACAGCCAAAGCAGTGTTCAGAGGTCAATTTATCTCTATAAATGCACATATCCAGAAAGAAGAAAGCACCCAAAGCAAAGAATTAACCCTACAGTTTGAACAAATAGAAAGAGAGCAACAGAGGAACGCTTCAGGAACAGAAGAAAACAGATCATACAGATTAGAGCAGAACTAAATGAATTAGAGACCAGAAGAACAATTGAAAAAAAATTGGTAAGACCAAAACTTGTTTGTCTGAAATATCGACAAAATTTACAAACCATTGGCTAAACTAAACAAAGAAAAAGAGGAGAGGAAATATATAACCCAAATAAGAAATGAGAAGGGAGAAGTCTCAACAGATCCAACAGAAATCAAAAATATCATAGCAGAATACTATGAAAGACTGTATTCTAACAGATTTGAAAACCTAAAGGAAATGGACAAATTCTAGATTCATATCACCTACCAAAATTTTCACAAGGAGAAGTAGAACAACTTAATAAACCCATTATATAGGAAGAAATTGGAAAAGACATCATAAAAATACAAAACAAAAAAAGCCCTGGCCCAGATGGCTTCACCACAGAATTCCACCAAGCTTTTAGAGAAGAGTTAACTCAAACACTACTGAGACTATTTCACAGCACAGAAATGGATGAAATACTCCCAAATTCATTCTGTAAAGCCAGTATAATCCCAATACCAAAGCCAGGGAAAGATCCCACAAAAAAGGGAGACTATAGATCAACATTGCTCATGAACTTAGATGTAAAAATCTTCAATAAAACCCTCACCAGTAGAATTCAACAACTTAGCAAAATAATAATAATTCATCATGACCAAGTTGGATTCATACCCAGGGTGCAAGGATGATTCAACATCTGAAAAACAATTAATGTGGTCAACCACATAAATAACACAAAAGATCAGAATCACCTGATTTTGTCAGTTGTTGCAGAAAAGAGATTTGATAAAGTTTAACACCCATTCATGCTAAAAACTCTCAGGAAATTAGGAATAGAAGGCAAATTCCTCAACACAGTAAGGGACATCTATGCAAAGCCAACTGCCTACATCAATCCTGAATGGAGAGAGGTGGAAACAATTCCCTTTGAAAACAGGAACTAGACTAGGAAGTCCCCTTTCACCACTTCTGTTCAACAATGTACTGGAAGTTCTGTTCAGAGCAATTAGGCAAGACAAAGAAATAAAGGGCATCTGCATCAGCAAAGAAGGAGTAAAAATCTCCCATTTGTAGATGGCATGATTGTATACACAGAGAATTCCAAAGAATCTATACATAAACTACTCAAATTAATAGAAGAGTTCAGCAAATGTTTACAAAATAAACATAATGAAATCAGTGGGATTTCTTTATATCAACAAAGAGATCATTAAAGAAGAAATCACCAAATCAGTATCTTTCACTATAGCCCCCAAGAAGATAAAATACCTAGAAATAAATCTAAGTAGAGAAGAGACCTATATAGAAAGAACTACAAGACTTTACTGCTAGAAACTTACGTAAATGGAGAAACCTACCCTGCTCGTGGATAGAAAGACAACACTGTGAAAATATCTCTTTTACGCAAAGTCATCTGTACACAATGCAATCCCAATACAAATTCCAGTGACATTTTTTAATGAGATGGAGAAAGAAATCACCAACTTTATTTGGAAAAGAAAACAAAAAACCTGGATAAGCAAAGCACTGCTGAAGAGGAACAATGTGGGAGGCCTCTCACTACCCAATTTTAGAACGTATTATACTGCCACAGTAGTCAAAACAGCCTAGTACTGATACCAAAAGAGACATGTAGATGGAACAGACTTGAGACCCTAGAGATGCTACTGTCATCCTATAAACAGTTGATATTTGACAAAGGCCCTAAGACTCTAAACTGGGATAATAATAGTCTCTTTAACTGGTGGTGTTGGCGATATTGGTTATTCATCTGCAAAAAATTGAAACAAGACCCATATCTCAGACTTCACACAAAAACCAACTCAAATTGAATAAAAGACCTAAATATCAAACCTAAAAAGATAAAGATTACACAAGAAAAAAATACAATCAACAATGGAAAATTTAATACACAATTTAGACAGACTCAAAAATCTGGCAGACAAGCTCAATCAACAGAAGAGAAAATACATAAATCGGAATTACTAATAATCAAACACTTCTACTTATCCAAAGACTTTATCAAAAGAATTAAAAGGCCACCCACAGAATGTGAAAAAATATTTGGCAACTATATATCTGATTAACGTCTGATCTCCATAATCTATAAATTACTGCAAAATATCAACAAGAAAAAGGTAAACGACCCAACTAAGTGATGGGCAAAGAAGATGGGCAGATACTTCACTAAAGAAAACACCCAGGCAGGCAAAAGACACATAAGGAAATGCTCACGGTCATTAGCTATCAAAGAAATCCAAATCAAAACTACAGTGAGACATCATCTTACTCCAACAAAGTTGGCCATGATTCAAAAAACAGAAAACAACAAATGCCGGAGAGGCTGTGAAGAAATTGGGATTCTCCTACACTGCTGGTAGGATTGCAAAAATGGTACAACCTCTTTGGAAAGCAATCTGGCACTTCCTTAAAAAGCTGGAAATAGATATACCATTTGATGCATTAATCCCATTGCTTGGAATATATCCTACAGAATTAAGGGCAGTCACAAGAACAGATACATGGACATGCATGTTTATTGCAGCACAGTCCACAATTGCAAAAAGGTGGAATCAACCCAGCTGCACAACAACAGGTGAATGACAAGCAAACTATGATACGTATACTCAATGGAACACTATGCAATGATAAAGAACAAGGATGACTTCAGGAAGCATCTCATAACCTGGTTTCAACTGGAAGACATTATGTTGAGTGAATTCAGTCAGCAGCACAAGGACAAATATTGTATGAGACCCTTACTATAAAGAGTTAAAAACAAACTCAGGTACAGAAGAAAAGACCCTTTGACAGCTACAAGGGAGAGGAAGGAGGAAGGGTGAATGATGTATATAGATTAGATAGCTTATAGAAATTTGATTGGGTAAAAGCAGTGACAGCACACACCAGAAAGACGATTGTCTTAAACTGGACTTCAACATAAACTGAAAATTCTTCTATTCCTAGCCTAATATTGCAAGAATGAAATAGCAGGGATGGGGATCCAGGGACGATGCTCTCAGGGAACATGGAGGCCAGTTGGCATAACTAGCCATTGCTGAGAGAGTCTTCTGCACCTCATATTGGTGAGTGGTGTCTGGGGTCTTAACAGCTAGCAAGCTGCCATCTGAGGTACACCCAATAGTCCCAACTCAGCTGGAAGAGATGATCACCAAGGACAACAATGACATAGGGATAAGAGAACACAGAAGACAGAAAAACCCACTTGAGTGGATGACTACATCAACATGTGACCAGAAGAACCATGTAGTGCCCAGCTACCACCGATGACTGCCATGATGGGGCACACAATGTCGGGTCTCAGTGGCAACACACAAAAAAGAGTAGTACACTCAAAAACTCCACTAAAAGATCCTAACTGATGATCCCATAGTCTGTGACTTCCCATGGGAGCATGGCTCCTAGACCTACTGCTGCCTCTGATCATTAGTCATTACTGAGGTCAACTCTTTGGACAGGAATGAACTGGACTTGGGAACATAGGGTGACCATATGATGTGTCCACTTCGTGGTTCTATGTATCTACAGCATGCCATCCTACTGGCCTCTCACTAGAAGTAAGAGGAGAGAGTAGAGAGAAGGGGATAGGAGATTGTTAGCAGGATATGACATGTATAGAATGGAAAGGAAGAGTGTGCTGTCACCGGGCAAGCAGACCAGAGGGAATTGCAGATAGTTAGTCATGCAAATTTAACCTGGATTGTATACTACTTTCATTCAATCACAATTAAAAAAAAAAAAAAAAAAAAATTCAAGGCCCACGGTGCAATACTGAAGGATTCTATGGAAAAATACTGAATGATGCAGAAAACATCAAAGGAAGATGAAATGAATAAACACAATCACTGTACCAAAAACAATTAGTCAACTTTCAACCATTGCAGGATGTAGCACATGATCAACAACTGATGATAGTGAAGGAAGAAATTCAAGCTGCTACACAAAAAGCATTGGCAGAAACAACTCTCCAGGAACTGATAGACTACCAACTGAGATGTTTCCACAAGCGAATGTCACACTGGATGTGCTTACTCATCTATGTCAGCAAACTTGAAAGACAACTTCCTGACCAACAGACTGAAAAAAATCCATATTTGTGTTCAGTCCAAAGAAAGGTGATCCAACAGAATGTGGAAATTATCAAACATCATTAATATCACACACAAGTACAATTTTGCTGAAGATCATTCAAAAGTGACTGAAACAGTATATCAACAGAGAATAACCATCAGTTCAAGCTAGATACTGAGGAGGAGATATCTTTGCTGATGTCACATGAATCTTGGCTGAAAGATCTAAAGCTGAGAATACCAAAAAAATGTTTCCTTGTGTTTATTGAACATGTAAAGATTCTTGATTGCATGGATCATAACAAATTATAGATAACATTGTCGAGAATAGGAATTTCAGAACACTTAATTGTGCTCATGAGGAATCTGCACATAGACCAAAAGGCACTAATTTGAAAAGAACACAGCAACCCTGTGTGGTTTTAAGTGGTGTGTGCTAGGGTTGTATCTTTTTACTGTACATACTAAGCTGCATACTAAGCAAAAATCCAAGAACCTGGAGCACATAAAGAATAAGACAGGCTTATGACTGGAGGAAAACCAACCAAACCAAACCCACTACCATCAATTCGATTCTGATTCATAGAACCCCTATAGGACAGAGCAAAATTGCCTTGTACAGTTTCCAAGGAACACCTGGAGGACTCAAACTGCCAGCTGTCCGGTTAACACACATAGGATTGAAGGAAGATTCATTGAAAACCTGTGCTATGCAGATGACACAACCTTGCTTGCTGAAAATGAAAAGGACTTGAAGCACTTAGTGATGTAGATCAAAGACTACAGTTTTCAGTATGGATTAGACTTCAAGATAAAGAGAACAAAAATCTTCACAACTGGACCAATAAGCAACACCATAATAAATGGAGAAAAGATTGTACTAGTCAAGGATTTCATTTTACATGGATCCACAGTCAACACCCATGGAAGTAACAGTCAAGAAATCACAGTTGTATTTCATTGGGCATACCTGTTGCAAAACTGCTCACTAAGGTGATAATAAGCAAAGATTTCACTTGGAGGATTAAAGGGGTACATGACCCAAACCATAATGTTTACTATCATCTCATATGCATGTGAGTCCAAGATAATGAATACAGAAGATGAAAGAATCAATGTCGTTGAATTATGGTTTGGGAAAATGTTGATTATATCTTGGACTGCCAGAAGAATGAATAAATCTGTCTTGAAAGAAACACAGCCAGAGCGCTCCTTGGAAGCAAGAATGTTGAGACTTCATCTCAAGTACTTTGTGTTTGCAATTAGAAGGGACCAGTACCTAAAGAAGGACATCATGTTTGATACAATAGAGAGTGAGTGAAAATGAAGAAGACCCTCATCAAGATGGGCTGACACAGTGGCTGTAACAGTGTACTCAGACATACAAACAACTGAAAGGACAGTGCAGGACTGGGCAGTGTTTCCTTCTATTGTTTGCAAGGTCACTGTGAGTCTGAATCAACTCAACAGTACCAATCAACGATAACAATGTGCCTTTAAAAACTGGCACATGGTAGAAACTCGTAAATAATTATTAAATGAAGGGATAATTTTAAAAACAATTGTTGCAAGTGGAGAAATTATAATGTCGTTTAGGACTTGTGCCTAACCCAAGATGTTAAGGTAGTTGTAAGTTAAATGAAGGACAAAGCTATAAATCTGCAGTGTTGTCCCTGAAAGCAGTTGAATATATAATGTTTCATTTCTTGTTTGTTTATTTTTCATGGAAACTCATTTGGGAATTAAGATTCTGTAGGGTTATCACAGACCATTACTGCTTTTACTTACTCCCTTGATTTAACAGTATAGGAAATATTCAAAGAATAAAAGGGCTGGACAATATGTGTGTCATAAAGATAACTAAAACAGTGACATAAAGATCACACTGACATAAAGATAACTGAAGGTCCGATAGTCCGTGACCCCCCATGGGAGCATGGTTGACATAAAGATAACTAAGACAGGTCCTCTGCATAGGGAGGCAGTCATGATTTAGTTGTTTTTTTTTTTTTAAAGAGGCCCTCTATATGACTGAACAACACTAGTATCATTGGACTTGTTTGTGCATGTGTCCAGTGAGTATTAAATCTTCTGACTGGGCTCCATATATAATCACTTGTTCCCACTTTAAAAAGAATAAGTAGCTTCTGCTTATCAGTTGAAGCTACTGTTACTAACATCTGCAATTTACTATTTTAGTTTTGATTAACATCAGTTTTGAAATAATATACATAATTTCTGAAGAGTAAGCAACACAGGAAAATCATGAAAAGTGTTATAACTATGACTTTTAGGACAAAATCTCAAACAGAAAATCTGATTGCACTTCAGCTCCACCCTTTCCTCATTCACTGGTCATTGACTCGGACCATGCTACATACCAACTGTTGTATATCCTGCAATGACAAACACATGCTGTTTTCGGTGCCAAGGAATGTCTGATCTAGTTGCGGGAGGAAACAGCTAAAGCAGGGACAAATACAACTATGTGATAAAGAAGGACACTCACAGAAGAGATGTATAGATTGGAACTTAGTAGAAAGTATGAAGGTGCCAGGTGAAATGGGATGGAAATGATGAGATGATGGAAGGAATATTCAGGGTGGAAAAACATCAAAAGCACTAATCCAAAAGCTAGAGACAGAAGGATAAATTCAAGAAGCTCTTTTATGAACTATATCTGGGTCATAGATGAAGCCTGGTCATGGGAGAAGACTCCTCAGAGGATAGAGCTTGGAAAAGTAGGAGTGAAAGGGCCCCTGAAGTATATGAGGATGTTTTTCAATCTGAGAGCAATGGAAAAATTTTGAGGCAAGAGTGACTCGATAATATGTGAATATTTGGAAGATACTTTGGCTATATTATTCATAAAAGATTAGAAGAGCTAAGACTGGAAATGAGGAGAGGTTCTGGGTAACTTGACAGTGACCTGGTCTAGAGTAAGACCAGGTAGGGACATGTGGTGACTTCGAGCAATGTGAAGGAAGTAGAGTCAACAGGTTTGGTGAACAAATGTGAGAGTGAGGGCAATGGGAGGGTCACAAAGAGGCTTCACACTTCAAAAATCAGAATACTGCTATCAGCACAATAAAAAAATCACAATGCATGCCTGAGTAGAAGACAACATGGTGAATTCAGCTTGGAATATGGTGAGTTTGAGGAACACCCAGGACACATAGAAAACTGGATACAAGGACCTGAATCTCTAACAGTAGAGCTAGAATAGAAATGTTGGTTTGTACTCAGCACCAGGTAGATGGCCAGTCAGTGCCTGGAAGGAGAGACTATGCAGGTGAATAGAGGAAGAGGCCACAAACCATGAGAGCGGAGGAAGAGCATCTGCAAAGCATAGCGAGACATCACCTGGAAAATGCCACAGATGAGACCTTCAACACATGTTTCCATGATTAACTAACAATTACCATACAATCATTTGTATCTAATTCATGAAAATCTTTGATTAAATAACCTACGTGAATTTCTTCAGAAGTTACATAACAAAGGACTTTCTATTCTTCTTTATAATCAATAAAGAAAATATCCAAAAAAAATCTATGAGAGGGAATTACAGTCTATAGTAACAATAACGTTGTTAGGTGCTGTTGAGTCAGTTCTGACTCACAGTGACTCTAAGTACAACAGGATGAAACACTGTCTACACCAAAATTATTCTCATAATTACTATTAGATTTAAGCCCATTGTTGCACCCACTGTGTTAATCCATCTCCGTGAGTGTCTTCCTCTTTTTCACTTACCCTCTACTTTACCATTGTAGAGTAGCTGTTAAGTGCTATGGCTTGTTAACCCAAATGTTGGCAGTCTGAATCCACTAGGTGCTTCTTGGAAACTCTAGGGGGAAGTTCTACTCTGTCATATAAGGTGTCTATGAATAGGAATTGGCTAGAAGGCAGTGGGTTTGGTTTGGGTTTTCTCTTTTAGCAAGTATGATGGCCTTCTGCAGGGAGCAGTCCCTCTTGACAACATGCCCAAAATATGTGAGGTGAAATTTTAACAACCTTGCTTTCTAAAAATACTGACTATACTTCTACCAAGAAAGTTTGCTATTCTGTAAGTCCATGATATATTCAATTTCTTTGCTAACACTGTAATCCTCAGCTCTCCAGAGAAGAAAAGCAGCCACATATGTATGTACATATGTGTATATGTATATGTATATACACACAGAAAGACAGAGGGAGATTTATACTAAAGAAATGGCTCAAGTAACCCCTAGATGCTATAGGTTCCAAGTCCATAAGGCAAGGAAGAGGATTCTCCCCATGTGCATAGCTATGGGGGCCGGCAACCACAGGTTTGGCAGACTGGAGAGTAGTACCGATGCAGGCTATAAAGATCAAGGAATCTCAGGATTGGTGGCAAGACTGCTGGCAAGCCTCCAGCCCAGATCCTCAGAACTGGAGACCAGATAAATCGGAGTAAGCTACAGGATCTGGAACAAACAAAAGCCTTGATGAGGCAAGTGGTAAGAGGCAGAGGATGATGGAGAGATGAAGGCTGAGGTGCCGAAGAGCCATCACTGGAGCCCCAGGGCTACCACTCAGCAGATTCCATCGTGGGAGTGATTACGTATCAAATTTCAGTGCAGCGCTAAACAGAGCCCCTCCTGTGGGAAAGCACTCTCTGGGCTGGCACTGTACCCCAGCCTAGGAATTAGCCCCTCCTGATGCCTCGGATTGGGTACTCCACTCCCAGCTGAACTAGCTAGCATCCCGGTCAAGCTACCCCTCCAGCTGAGACAGGGGAGAATCTATGGAGGAGCTCCAAAAGGGAGGGTGAAGGGGCTGTGGTTTCACACCACCGGACTCTCGAAATGTGGCTGTCCCACACACTGTCTCTCTGCTGAGGGACATGCAATTCACTTCAGGATTGTGTTTCAGTGTGTTCACTGCCCAGGCCTCTCCCCCACCTACTGGACAACAAAAAGAAAAAAAAAATTAAAATGCCAAGTACCTTCAGTCACAGGAGCCATCCTCTCAGCAGGAGCAGAATTGAGTGGTAGAGAATAAGTTTTCTGCTTGGTAGCATATATTGCAGACTGACAGTCCTATGCTGTGTCCTAAGGGTCAATAGGTGTCCAGAAAGCTCCGTTCAATTATCAGTCCAGGTCTGAGTTTTCAGAGGGAATCAAGGAGATGTGTGACTAGTTTGCCATTTTAACTCTGACCCCTCCACTCTAATTTTTATTAGTTGCATTCTTCTTGGGCCCAAGGGTTCTTGGGTATTATCTTTCCACTTGTTCAAGGTGTAGATTAGGACCCTTTCTTTTTTCTTTCTTTTTTGGATGTGCGCATTTACTGAGATAAACTGAACTCTGAGGACCACCTTTTCCATGTCCTGTAGCTTCAGCTAGTTTTCATTCTCATTTGATTCTATGAATTTCTCTATTCCTTCCTTGAATTCTTCTATTACCCAGTAGTTTTTGAGCGAAATATTGTTCTGTTTCTATGTTTTTAACTACTCTGTCCATATTTTTTTTCTGTTATTGATTTCTAGTTTATGGTTTTATGGCCTGAAAAGATGCTTTGTATTATTTCAATACCTTAAATTTCATTAAGGATTGCTCTGTTGCCTAATATGTTGTCAATTCTGGAGAATGTTCCATGTGTATTGGACAAGAAAGCATACTTGCTCTCTTAAGAGGAGTGTTCTGTACATATTTACAAGGTCAAATTGGTTGATTGTGGCATTTCAATCTTCCATGTCTTCACTGACCTCTTTTTTCTAGACGTTCTTTTCTTCACTGAGAGTGGTGTTTTGAAGTTTACCAACAATGTGGAGCTGTTTATTTTTGTTTTTAATACAGATAATGTTCGTTTTATGTATTTTGGAGCCCTGTCATTGGGTGTGTAGATACAAATTTTGCCAACTAAGTTCACAAACTTAATTATTCTAAGTGTTATGTACATTATTGCTGACTATCACTACAGTCACTTAGAGGTACTCCCCTTGGGAAGCTATGCACTGATGCCAGTGCCTAGTCTCTACTTCAAAGAAATTTTGGAATTCTTTCTGAAGCAGCCATTGTGCATGGTGGCATGGTGGCAAGTTTGTGAACTTAACTGTATAATTTTCTGTGAGAGTTTTTAACCCAATAAACAAATAACTGCATTGGAACACCCCCCATAATTCACCTGATTTGGCCCCCAGTGATTTTTCTCTTTACCAAAGATAAAGGAACACATTCTGATGGCATTCAGGACATCAAGGGTAATATGACAACAGTTCTGCTGGCCACTCAAGAAAAAGAGTTCCAAAAAGTGCTTTGAAGGGTGGACTAGGTGCTGGTATTGGTGCAAAGCTTTCCATAGGTAGTACTTTGAAACTGACCACAGTGATATTGAGCAACAATGTATGTAGCACTTTTTCTAGGATGAGTTCGCAAACTTAGTTGTCCATCATTGTGTTTAACATGGTTTTGACTTCCTGAAGTATTGAGCCTTTAAACATTATTATATAATGTCCTTCATCATCCAGCAAGGTGGATTTAGCTGTGAAGTCTATTTTGATAGAGATTAATATTGTCATTCCTGCTCTTTTTTGACTGTTGCTAGCCTGATATATTTTTTCCATTCTTTGAGTTGTAGTTTGTTCATGTCTTTGATACTAAGGTGTGTCTCCTGTAGGTAGCATATAGGTGAATTATGTTTTTTAATCCAACCTACCACTCTCCATATATTTATTGATGTGTATACTCCATTTACATTCAGTGTGATAATTGATATATAAGAGCTTAGTGCTGTCATTTTGATGTTTTGTGTGTGTGTGTGTGTGTGTGTGTGTGTGTGTGTGTGACGTAGACAATTCCTTTGCTACATTTAACTTTCTGTGCTGAGTCTTTTTCTTTGTATGTTTTCATCTTTTCAATGTTTGTTTTTGTATTTGCTGAGACTTTATGTTTTTCTTGTTTTTTATTTTGTTTTCGTTTATTATTTTGGATGTGTAGAACTGTTAATTTCCTTAGCAGTTACCCCAGTAGTCACCTTGGTTGATCTATATTTAAACCAGTCTTTAATTTCCTTGTATCTCTTTGATTTCCTCTCCAACTTGAAGATTTATAAATACATTAGTTTTTCCCTGTTTATGATATAATGTTATCATTTATATACTGAGATCACTGTTTTCTTATTTTTAATGTTTTGGCTTTGATTTACTTTTGTGGATTCCCTATCCACATTGGTGTCTGGGTGCTCCGTCCTGCATTGAATCTTTGAGTACATATCTGATGTTATTGATTTTCTACTTGAAGAACTTCCTTCGTAATTACTTGTACTTTTCATATGGGTTTTGCAAAATCTCTAAACTTTTTTTTTTTTTTTTAAATCTGGGAATATCCAAATGTCTCAAATCATATTTGAGAGACAACTTTGAAGCACATACAATTCTTGCTTGGCTGGTTTTTTTCCCTTCAAGGCTTTGCATACATAATCCCATTTCCTTCTTGTCAGTATGGTTTCTGATGTGTAATCTGAGCTAAGTCTTAATGATCATCCTTTGCATGTTATTTTTCATTTAAACCTAGCTGCCTTGAAAAGCTCTAGTTTTGTTGGGCTTGGTGATAGTATGCCTTGAAGTATTTCTTTTGGAATCTACTTTATGTGGAGTTCGATGAGTTATTCTAGATAGCTATCTTCGTGTCTTTCATGATATCAGGGAAGTTTTTTGTCAAGATATCTTCAACAATCCTGTATTTCCTATTATTGCCCCGAATCCTGGTATTCAAATCTTTTTTAAATTATTCCTCTTGACGGAGTCCCACATAACTCTTAGTAATTCTTCAGTGTTTGAATTTCTTTTACTCGATTTTTCCTCCTATATGCTGGTGTCAGTTGCTATATCTTTGGTCTTACTAATTCTATGTTCATTTCCTCAATCCTTCTCCATTGACTTTTTATTAAATTCATTGATTCTGTAACTCTATTGTTAACCTGCTGAATTTCAGATCATTGGTGCTCAAGTATTTCTTGCAGCCTGTTTAACTTCTCTGTATGCTCTGCTGCACTTTGCCTAATTTTCCTTCTGAAGTCTTATGAGCTGTAAACATTAATCTTTTGTATTCTATCTCTGATAATTGTAGGATATCTTCTTCATCTGGAAAACTTTTTAATTCTATGTTTTATGAGTTTTCTGAGGATGTGATGGTCTTCTTCTTTAAATTATTAGAGATTGTTAACTCCAAGTAATAAAAAAGCTCTATTTTGTTTGATTACTGCATTCTAGCTTACACATACACATATATATGTGTGTGTGTGTGTATATGTACATACATATATACACATATATATTTTAATTTTAGTTTTGAGGTGTATAGATACTTTGGTTATTTGAGTTAGATTGACTTTGTAGCCTTAAAAATTTCAGTGTCCTATCACTGGATGGTTAGATCTGAGTATGCTGAGAGAGATATAGGGAGTTTCTGGCTCAGAGAATCCAGTAGAATCTTTTTCCTTTGGTTTTCCTCTCCAAGTCTGGGGGAATAACTCAGTGCACGCCCATAAGATGTCTCACTTCTGGCCCAAATAGTACATCAGACTTTAGTGCATGGTGCAGGGCAGAGAAGAATGAGGGCAAGTGCTGGGGGAAAGGAGAGAAATCAACAGATAGAAAAGACTTTAAGTCCTCAATAATTTGCAAGTACTTAGCTTTTGGTGCTCAGATGAAAGTCCTCTGAGCTTCTGTCCATGCAGCAGGTAAAAGCTCAGTTTCTTCACTGAGAAAGTTGCACTCTGCTCACAGCTCTGCTGCTCTGCTTGGCCACCTGCCACATTGTTATTCCTCTGCTTTGCTGGCTACAGTGAACCCTTCTTCTGTGTGAAAATTTAAATCTGGTCAAGATAATTGTCTCTGGACCTGCTTTGTCCTACTCATCACCAGTCTGATCTCTCAGCTTTATGCTTGATATTAAGTACTTGTCAGTTTGCTCCCTCTGGCGAATCCAACTATGGGGTGGCAGATTTTTCATGCTTCTGAAATGTCTCTCCCTTCCTCTCTTGCTCAGTCCTACTCCTCACCTTTGTCTTTGATGCCCAGGTCTCCTAGATTGTCATGTATCAATTCACTTGTTTCCTTTTTGTTGTTGTTGGGTTTTTTTTTAGTCTTTGCTGGAAGAGGGACTGTTGGAGTCATCTGCCTACTAGGCCATCTTGGTCCAACCTCTTGCAATTTCATTTATGTCTCATGCCATTTTTGTGCCTTGTCCTCCTGTGAAGGGAATGATTTTAGTGGAACTCTTTGCTTCAGCTCTCTGATAAGCCTTTTCTTGTTCACTCACCAGTTAGACTCCACTAATTACTGTTTTCAACAATTCCAAGGGACATAAATTTTCTGACTTTTGTAGGAATACCTTTAACTTCTTTCTATTTTGGTAAAATATATATAATATAAAGTTAGCTATTTTAATCACTGTAAGTGTATAAGTCTGTGAAATTAATTCCATTCACAATGTTACATAACCATCACAGCTATTTTCAAAATTTATTACCACATTCACTAAAAATTGTAGGAAACATCATAGCTGACTCAACTTACAATTCCTAATACATCCCTGCACACTCATAGTCTAAGCATGAGGAACTCTATGGAAAGGGGCAGGAACTCTCCTTCACACTTGTAGGCATTGACTTACATCCCTACTCTTATCTTCTCTTCAAATTTGGTACTTTTTGACAATCTCTATCCCTATTCTCCCCCAATTATCTGTTACTTTTTCATACTATTGTGGGTTGCAAGTTGCTGTGATGTTGGAAGCTATGCCACTGGTATTCAGATACCAGCAGGATCACCCATGACACACAGGTTTCAACTGAGCTTCCAGACTAAGACTAAGGACCCAGCAGTCCACTTCTGAAAAGAGCTGTCCAGTGAAAACCTTATGAAGAACAGTGGAACACTGTCAGATATAGTGTCAATATAGCCTCAAATGAGGCCCTCCAGGTTGGAAAGCACTCAAAGACAAAGGGGGAAGAGCTGACTCCTCAAAATAGAGTTGAGTAAAGATGCTGATGGAGTAAAGCCTTCAGGGCCTTCATTTACTGATGTGGCATGACACTGAATGAAAAGAAACAGCAGCAAACATCCTTTAATAATTGGAATGTGGAACGTACAATTTTGAATCTAGGGGTATTGGAAATGATCAAATATGAAATGTAATGCATAAGCATCTACATCCTAGTCATTAGTGAGCTCACATGGACTGGTATTGGTCATTTGAGTCAGATAATTGTATGGTCTAGTATGCCAGGAATGAAAACTTGAAGAGGAATGGTTTCGCATTCATCATCAAAAAGAACATTTCAAGGTCTGCCCTGAAGTACAATGCTGTCAGTGATAAGATATTATCCATACACCTACAAGAAAGGAGAGTTAGCCAAGCCAAGAGTTAATATGACTATAATTCAAAATTACACACTAACCACAAAGGCCAAAGATGAAGAAACTGAAGATTTCTACCAGCTTCTGTGGTCCCAGATTGATTGAGCATGCAATCAAGATGCCTTGATATTTACTGGTAACTGGAATGCAAAACTCAGAAACAAGAAAGGATCAGTAGTTAGAAAATATGGCCTTCCTGACACAGATCATTGCAGAGATGGCGTGGTAAAATTTTGCAAGACTAACAATTTCTTTTTTGCAAGTAGCTTCTTCATCACACACACACACACACACGCACACACAAATGGTGGCTATAAACATGGACTTCACCAGATAGGACACACAGGAATCAAATCAACTACATCTATAGAAAGAGATGATGGAAGAATTCCATATCAGTAGCCAGAAACAAGACTAGGTGCTGACTGTGGCACAGATGATTAGTTAATCTTATGCAGCTACCTGGCCAAGCAACTGGAAGAGGTCCCTGTTTACACCTCTTCCAAAGAAAGGTGATCTGGTTGAACACAGAAATTACTCAACATTATCATTAATATCACACACAAGTAAAATTTTTCTGAAGATCATTCAAAAGTGAGTGCAACAGTATATTGAAAAGAAACTGCCAGAAATTCAAGCTGGATTCAGAAGAGCCAGGAATATCATTGCTGATGTCAGATGGATCTTGACTGAAAGCAGAAAATAACCAGAAAGATGCTTACCTGTGTTTCACTGGCTATGCAAAGGCGTTTAACTGTGTGGATTATAATAAATTATGGATAATATTGCATAGAATGGAAATTCCAGAACACTTATTTGTGCTCATGAGGACTCTGTACATGGATTAAGAGGCAGTGGTGCAAAGACAACAAGGGGACACTGCACGGTTTAGTCAGGAAAGATGTACTTCAGGGTTGTATCCTTTCACCATAACTTTTCAAACTGTATGCTGAGCAAATAATCTGAGAAGCTGGACTATACGAAGAACAATGCAGTGTCAGGATTGGAGGAAGACTTACTAACAAGCTATGTTATGCAGATGACATAAACTTGCTTGCTAGATGAAAATAATTTGACACATAATGATGAAAATTAAAAGCCACAGCCTTCAGTATGGTCTCAACTCAACATCAGTAAAAAAAAAAAAAAAAAAAAAAAAATCCTAACAACTAAAACATTAAACAACATGATAAATGGAGAAAAGATTGAGCTTAACAAGGACTTAGTTTCAACTGGTTCCAGAATCAACCCCCATGGAAACAGCAGTCAAGAAATTGAGGTCCGTTACAAGATGGTGGAGTAAACAGACATCTCCTCATCTCCCTCTGAGAACTAAGGCCTGGATGATATTTTTTATGGAGCACTGAATACCTAAGAAGCCTTGGGACCTAACATATTTGACTGGGCAACAATATCAGACTAATCTGCTCTCAAAAACAATCCAGCGACCGTTTGACCTCTGCTTCTGCTGCTACACTGTAACAGAGAACTGCAGCTTCTGCAAACGGCTGGTAATGGTAACATACTTTCATTATAAGCAGGCAGATGAAGTCTGATGTTCCCCACTGCCTGTTCAGGCCAGCCTGTTGGACAGCTTGCCACTACCAATTCAGCATCTGGACAGCTCCCTGCATAGAAGTGCAGTCTACTTTTACTTTTAGGGTTTACTTTTTTAAGGCTGAGAGGCTTGTATTTCTCTCAGAACTCTCTCTATTGATAAACCTCTTTTCTCTCACTCGCATTATAAGATTGGCTGACAGCCCCCAGTTTCTCCATAAACAGAGCATCCTCTTTGCTACTCAATAAGCAAAGTCTTCCACCCTTGAGAGACCACCTGGGGCAAATCACTATGGTATTAGAGTCAGCTTGTGACCAACAAGTCTCTTAGATTCATTAGCAGAGAAATCAAATAGCACCTAGATGGCACACAGATAACAGATCATAATTAATCATTTAAAGAAACAGTCTTCAAATGCTCCAGAAAATTCCCTAATGATTCAAAAAATTAAAAAAAAAATCCTAGATGAAGAAGCCTTTCTGAATCTAACAGAGGTTGAATACAAAAAAGTTGCATATAAAACCCTCCTAAGATTAAACAACATGCAATAGAACAAAATGAAAAATTTGGTAAACTATTTAATATGCCAGAACATCAACAATCTGAAATACATCAGATTAATAACAAAATTACAGAATTGGATAATTCTATCTAAAGCCAAAAGGGTAGGATTGAACAGATGGAAGTTAGAATCAGTGACCTAGAAGACAAAGTAACTAACGCCAACATTTATGAGGTAAAATCAGAGAAAAGAAATAAGAAAAATAAAGAAACATTAAGAAACATATGGGACCCCATGAAAAGAAATAATTTATGTTTAATTGGAGTTTCTGAACAAGGGAGGATTAATGACAACATAGACAGTATTGCTGTAGAGATGCTGACAGAAAACTTTCCTGAGATTATGAACAAAGAGAACATAGATATCCAAAATGTTTATTGAACACCACAAAATTTAGATCGAAAAAGAAGAATGTCAAGAAATATTATAATTAAGATTAATAAGCTAAAACACAAAGAGATGCTTCTGAAGACAGCAAGGCTCAGATCAAAGCTAACATTCTGAGGGAAATCCTGTAGACTTTCATCTGATTTTTCTACCGATATAATGCTGGCCAGAAAACAATGGGCATACACATTCAAAGTCCTGAATGAGAAAAACTTCCATCCCAGAATAATTTATTCCACTAAATTTTCTATCAAATATAACCGTGAAATTCAGACTTTTGAAAACAAAGAGAAATTTAAAGACTTCATAAAAACTAAACCCAAATTACATGAAATATTGAAAGAAGCTCTTCCCTAAATATATATCTTAGGTGATAATTTAAGGCACTTCATCAAAATTTCTAATCAGTTAAGGAAGGCACAAAACTTCACCAAACCAAGCCAAAACCTACAATATTATATATAATAAGGGAATCCATGATCATATCATGACAACTATAATATCATCAAATTAAAAGAGGGATCCACTACAATAGTTATAGTTATTTTCAATGCAGCGACAGTTTTTGACTTCTAAAATAGTTAAAATTCATTTTGATAACTATGTGTTAAGGGAGATTAGGTACGTAGCCATAGAACTGATTAACAATATGCCATTTGAAATAAGAAATCACAATACAGGAGTCTCAATAAATAAGAAATCAAAACTCATACCATCCATAAAGAAGAATGTCCCAGAACAGACTAATAAGAACAACAGAGAAAACATCAACATGAAAATAAACATATTACAATGACATCACTAAACGTATACCTATCAATAATCACCTTGAATGCAAATGGATTGAACGCTCCAGTGAAGAGACAGTGAGGGATATTGTGGATCAAAAGACATGACCCATCTATATGTTGCATACAAGAAACACATCTTAGATTTAAGGATAAGAACAGGTTGAGAATTAAAGGTTGGAATAATATATATCAAGCTAATAATACACGAAAAAGAGCAGGTGTGGCAATATTAATCTCAGATAAAATAGATTTTAATGTAAAATCCACTATTATGGACAAGGATGGTCACTATTTATTTCTGAAAGGTTCAATACTCAAGCAAGACTTAACAATATTAAACATTTATGCACCCAATACCAAAGCACCTAAATACATTGAACAAATACTTACAAAATTGAAAAATGAGATTGATCATTACACAATAATAGTTGGGGACTTTAACACTCCCCTTTCAGTTAAGGATAGACATTCCAGAAAAAGCTCAGTAAAGATACAGAAGATCTTATTACAGCAATCAACCAACTTGACCTTATCAACATATACAGATCTTTTCACCCATCAACAGATAAATACACCTTCTTCTCCAAAGCACATGAAACATTCTCCAAAATAGACCACATGTTAGGTCATAAAACAATTCTCCATAAAATCCAAAACATTGATTTATTGCAAAGTACCTTCTTGGATCACAGAGCTATAAAAGTTGAAATCAATAACAGAAAATTCATAGGTAAAATTCCAACTTGTGGAAACTAAACAACATTTTACTCATAAAGCCTTGGGTTATAAAAGAAATTAAAGACACATTAAAGAAATTTATGGATTCAAATGAGAATGAAAATACATCCTACCAGAATTTATGTGATACAGCAGAAGCAGTGCTCAGAGGTCAGTTTGTCTCTATAAATGCACACTTCCAGAAGAAGAAAGAGCACAAATTAAAGAATTAACCTCACAGCTTGAACAAGTAGAAAGAGAGCAACAAAGAAACCCCTCAGGCACTACAAGAAAACACCTTATAAAGATTAGAGCAGAACTAAATGAATTAGAGAATAGAAAAACAATTGAAAAAATGAACAAAACCAAAAGCTGGTTCTTTGAAAAGATCAACAAAATTGATAAACCATTGGCTAATCTTACAAAAGAAAAACAACAGAAGATACAAATATCCTGATTAAGAAATGAGTTGGGAGATGTTACAGCAGACCCAACTGAAATAAAATGTATCATAACAGAATATTATGAAAAGCTATACTCTGACAGGTTTGAAAACCAGGGGCGGAAATGTACAAATTTCTAGATTCATATGACTCACCAAGACTATCACAACAAGAAATAGATCAACTTAACAAATCTATCACAAAGGAAGAGATTGAGGAAGTCATCAAAAATCTACGAACCAAAAAACGTCCTGGCCCAGACGGCTTCACCAGAGAATTCTACCAAACTTTTAGAGAAGAATCAACTCCGATACTAATGAGGCTATTTCACACCATAGAAAGAGATGAAATACTTCCAAATTCATTCCATGAAGCTGGCATAACCCTGACTCCAAAACCAGGGAAAGATCCCACAAAAAAAGAAAATTACAGACCAGTATCACTCATGAATCTAGATGCAAAAATCTTCAACAAAATTCTAGCCAATAGAATTCAACAGCCTATAAAAGCAATCATTCATCATGATCAAGTTGGTTTGATTGCAGAGATATAAGGCTATTTCAACATCAGAAAACAATTAATGTAATCAACCATATTAATAAGACAAAAGATAAAAATCACCTGATTTTGTCAATTGATGCAGAAAAGGCGTCTGACAAAGTTCAACATCCATTCATGCTTAAAACGCTCAGAAAAATAGGAATAAAAGGGAAATTCTTCAACATAATCAATAACATCTATGCAAAGCCAACTGCTTTCATCATCCTGAACGGTGAAAGACTGAAAGAATTCCCTTTGAGAATGTGAACTAGACAAGGATGCCCGCTCTCACCACTTCTATTCAACATTGTGCTAGAAGTTCTAGCCAGAGCAATTACACAAGACAAAGAATAAAAGGCATCCGTATTGGCAGTGAAGAAGTAAAAATTTCCCTCTTTGCAGATGATATGATTATTTATACAGATAATCCAAAGAAATCCGTAAGTAAACCATTAGAGTGAATAGAAGAATTCGGCAAAGTATCAGGATACAAGATAAACATAACTAAATCAGTAGGATTCCTTTATACCAACAATGAAATTATTAATGAAGAAATCACCAAATCAATTCCATTTACTCTAGCCCCCAAGAAGATAAAATACCTAGGAATAAATCTAACTAGAGAAATAAGAGATCTTTTCAGAGAAAACTACAAGACCTTGCTACAAGAAACTAGGAGAGACTTACATAAGTGGAGTAGTCTGCCCTGCTCATGGATAGGAAGATTCAATACTGAGAAAATGTCTATTTTGCCCAAAACACTCTAATTATGTAATGCAATCTCAATACAAATTCCAGCAGCATTTTTTAATGAGATGGAGAAACATTATCAGGTTTATTTGGAAAGGGGAGAAACCCCGAATAAGTAAAGCACTACTGAAAAAGAAGAACATACTGGGAAGCCTCTCACTACCTGACTTTAAAACCTATTACACTGCCACAGTAGTCAAAATAGCCTGGTACTGGTACAAAAGGAGACATATAGAACAAAGTAGAACAAAGTAGAGACCCCAGAGATGCCACCATCCTCTTATGAACAGCTGATATTTGACAAAGGTCCTAAGATTTTGAACTGGGGTAAGAACAATCTCTTTAACAAATGGTGCTGGCATAATTGGATATCCATCTGTAAAAACTTGAAACAAGATCCATATCTCACACCTTATACCAAAATCAACTCAAATTGAATGAAAGACCTGTATCTAGAAGCTAAAATGATACAGCTCATCCAAGATAAGATAGGGTCAACAATGGACGTTTTAATATGCAATATAGACAGACTTCAAAATCTAACAAAACACATTCATCAGAAGAGAAAATAGATAAATGGGAATTAATAAGAATCAAACACTTACACTCACCCAAAGACTTCATCAAAAGAATTAAAAGACCACCTACAGAATGGGAAAAAATATTTGGCAACTCTATGTCAGACTGACGCCTGATCTCCATAATCTATGAGGTTCTACAAAATATCAATAAGAAAAAGAAAAATCATCCAATTAAGCGATGGGCAAAGGAAATGGACAGACACTTCTCTAAAGAGGAGATCCAGACAGCCAAAAAACACATGCGCACATGTTCACAATCATTAATTACTAAAGAAATTCAAATCAAAATGACAATGAGATGCCATCTCACCCCAGCAAGATTGGCCATTATCCAAAAAATGCAAAACAATAAATGTTGGAGAGGCTGTGGAGATTGGAACTCTCCTTCACTGTTGGTGGGATTGCAGAATGGTGCAACCTCTTTGGAAAGCAGTTTGGAGTTACCTTAAATAATGGATATAGATTTACCATTTGACTCAGTAATTCCTCTGCTCAGTATATATCCTACAAAGTCAAGGCCATTCACACCAACTGCTACATGCACACGAATGTTCATTGCAGCACAGTCCATGATAGCAAAAAGTTGGAATCAACCCAGATGCCCAACAACAGAAGAATGGATGGGTAAACTTTGGTATATATACCCAATGGAGTACTATACACTGATAAAGAACAACGATAATAGCAGGAAACATCTCTCAATTTGGTCTCAACTGGAGGACATTATGTGCAGTGAAACTAGTCAGTGACAGAAGGACAATTATTATATGAGAACCCTACGATAAAATCTTAAAAACATACTCATACATAACAGAAAAGACTCTTTGATGGGTACAAGGGTAGGGAAGCTGGGAGGGCGGGAAGGCAAGGGGCGAGGGTTTAGATTAGATAATTTTTAGAAATATGGTTGGGTGAAATTGGTGGCAATACACATTAGTAAGAAGATCAATATTAATGGGACTTCGACACGACCTGTGTACTCCTCCTCTCTTAACCCAGTATTGTAAGCACAGAGTATGAACACTTTCATTTTTTTTGTTTAATAGAAAAAAAAGAACAATAAATCAAAAGACACATTGCATTGGGAAAATCTGCTGCAAAAGACCTTTTTAAAGCGTTGAAAAATAAAAACATCACCTTCAAAACTAAGTGTGGTTGACTCAAGCCATGGTCTTTCAATCACATCATACATATGCAGAAGCTGAATAAGGAAGACAGAAGAATTACTACCTTTGAATTGCAATGTTGGAGAATAATATTGAATGTACCATGGACTGCCAAATGAACAAACAGTTCTGTTCTGGAAGAAATACAATCAGAATGCTCCTTGGAAGCAAAGATTGTGAGACTACATCTTACATTCTTTGGACATGTTGTCAGGAAGGATCAATCCCTGGAGAAGGACATCATGTTAGGTAAAGTAGAGGGTCAGCCCAAAAGAAGTAGACCCACAAGAAGATGGGCTGTCACAGTGGCTGAAACAATGGGCTTAAAGGTAAAAATGATTGTAGGCATGGCACAGGACTGGGCACTGTTTTGTTCTATTGTCTATAGGATTGTTGCAAATTGGAACTACCTCAATGTCACCAACAAATATGAAAGATACTGTTTCTAATTTAAAATACAAAAATTGATGTGCATTCGAGGCAAATGGCCGACTGGTCACTAGTCTCCTCAATTCCCTCTGAGAATTAAAGCCTAGAAAAATAATTAAATGGAAGAGTGGACCTTTTGGGAGCCCCAAAATCAGGTGTAGGGTTTGAGATTGGACTAGGCGACAGGAAGGGGAAAACTGCATTTGTCGGAGATGAGATGGCAGTGCAAAGAGTCCTGCTTCTGGTGATGGAGCAGCTGAGTGGTTTACAGGTACAGACGTCATATTTGTTAACCAAGAGACTGGGACTGGGACTGCTGAGCCTGAGAGCCTGGCAGGGGCTGACTGCCATGCTGAGATACAGTGCCTAAGTAGACAGCATCTTTCACAGAGGCAAAGGTGTGCTTAAGGCAGTCACATCTAGAGAAGCTAGTGGTGGCTGGTGGCTGAAGATGCCAGTACCTTTCCCCACTCTCTTCTCTAAGCTGTGCCACACATTCTCCTGGCTCAGTACAGGAAAAGTGGCTCAGGGGGAATGCCATCTTAGTCAGCTGAGAGACAGAATCAGCCACACCTGAGAACACAGCTGGGGCTGGCTGTCGTGCTGAGCAAAAGCACTTGACTGAAAAATACCTCTCCTAGCAGAAAATCTGTGTTTAAGACAATCATGCCTAGAAAACAGTGGTAGCCAGAACCAAGTGTGACATTGCCCTTAGAGATACTCTGTCCTTACCCCTCCATTGTGGGGATGGACAGTGTCTCTCCCCATCCCTTCTTTGAGTCATAGTGTCTGTGGATGCAGCTCCTGAGAGACTCCTGAAGTAGATCACCATCTTTGTCAGATAAGAGGTAGGGCTAACCACCCCTGAGGCCCTGGCTGGTACCAGCTGTTGTTGGATAGCACCTCTCTCAGCAGAAGAGCAGTTCTAAAGAAAATCCCATCTACCGAATACAGTGATGACCGGCCACAGGGTGTGACAGAGCCATTTCCCGCTTCCTTCATTGAACCAGGCCATAGCATCTTCTGACAGAACCCCAAAAGACTCCATAAATAGGGCACCATCTTTGGCAGGCAAGAGGCAGGGTCTGCCACTTCTGAATGCCAAGTTGCTAGTAGCTTCCACCGGACAGTGTCTCTCTCAACAGAAAAGCAGTTTTTAAGATAATCACGTCTACAAAATACAGTGATAGTTAATGGCTGAGTGTGCAGCATCCTTCTCTTTGCCCTTCTCTGAGCTATGACATAGTGTCTGTTGGCGTGACTCTGGAGAGTTGGCACAAGTAGGGGATGGACAACATCTCTCTCCTTCCCGTTTTTGACTCATAACATCTGTGAATGCAGCCCCTGACAGACTCCTCAAGTAGATCATCATCTTTGTCAGATAAGAGGTAGGACCTGTGATCCCTGAGGGCCCAGCTGGGGCCAAGCACCAAGCTGAGGGACATCATATGGCTGGACAGTGCTTCTGTCACCAGAGAATCTGTACTTAAGTCAGCCACACTTAGAGAATGCAGCAGTGGCTGACAGCCAAGTGTACCAGTGCCCTTACTCACTGTCTTCCTAGAAGCACACCATAGCTTCTGTTGGTACAACAACAGAGAAGCTGCACAGATTTTTGATGGTGGAAAGACAAGAATCAGTATCTAACCATTTTAATAGGCAGACCACCATGGCTCTAGAAAATTCCCAAAATAAAGAATTCAAAATTCCCAGATGAGGAAGTCTTTCTGAAATTGTTGGACTTAGTTTGCAAAAGAATTATGTATAGAGTCTTTCTTCAGTTTAAACAAAGTGCAGCAGAACAAAATGAAAAAGTAACATCACTGATCTGAAATTCAGCAGATCAACAATAAAATTACAGAGCTAGACAATTCAATGGAAAGCCAAAAGAGCAAGATTCAGGAAATGGAATGTAGAATTATTCAGACTGAAGATAAAGCAACTGACACCAGGACTTCTGAGGAGAAATGAGATAAAAGAATCAAGAAAAATGAAAAAGCTTTCAGAAACAAGTAGGACTCTTTCAAGAGGAACAATCTACGAATAATTGGAGTTCCTGAACAGAGAGGGATAGCAGAAAATACAGAGAGAATTGCTGAAGAGTTGCTGGCAGAAAACTTCCCTGACAGTGTGGAAGAAGACAGCATAGCTATTCAAGATGCTTATCAAACTACACAAAAGGTAGACCCCAAAAGAAAGACATCAAGACATATTACAATCAAGCTTAATAAAATGAAACATAAAGAGAAGTTCTTGAAGGCAGCTAGGCTTAAATTCAAACTAACCTATAAAAGGAAGTCCTGTGGGCTGTCCTCTGATTTTTCAGCAAAAAACTTGTTGACAAGAAGGTGGGCATGCAAATTTATATGGGAATGTACATTTTCATTCAATCATCATAATAATAAAGAAGTAAAAAAATGCAGTACAAGAGGTTGGGCTAAGATGGCAGAGTACCTACAAACATTTTCTGATCCCTCACCCAACCAATTACCAGAAAAATAACTTGACAAATTATACGGGACATTCTAGGAGTCTTGAATACCAGGCAGAAAACTGAAACTTTGAAGTGTGTGAAAGGGAAAAGGGGGCAGGTCCAGAAGTAACTGCTTCAGCCAGAATTAAACATGCATCCCACAAAGTGACATGTGTCACCCAACCAAACAGAACCTCAGCACTTCAGGGCCAGTGGCTGAACAGATTAGCAGTACCATGACCAGAGTGCATCTTTCTCAGTAGGGAAGCTGAGTTTCAGACTATTGCAGCTACAGAACCACAGAGGGCTTTCGTCTGAGTATCATAAGTTAAATACTTGTAAACTCTTGCATATTTAAGCCTTTCCTATGTGCTGATTTCTTCCCATTTCTCTGGCACTTCTGCCTTCCCTCTGTGCTATGTGCTAGTCACTAAACTCTGATACACTAACTGCACTGAAAGTGGGACAGCTTATGCACTTGCCCTGAGCTATTCTTCTGGACTTGGAAAAAGAGACAAAGAAGGAAAAGAAAATAAGTTCTGCTGGCTCCCATGAGCCAGCAATAACCACTATACCTCTCTCAGTGTGCTCACAGTTCTAACCATTCAATAACAGGACACTGAAATTTATAAGGCTCCAATAATCAGTGTAGCTCAAATGACCAGAATATATGGATGCTCAGAAACAAAATTAAACTATATATGTGTATATAAGTTAGAACACAATAACCAAGGAACTACATTACAACTTTCTGATGGCACAGAGACAACAACCAATTTCTAATCATTTAAAGAAGCAGACCAACACGGCTTCAAAAAATTCCCAAGACAAATAAGAAAAATGTTTTCCAGATTAAGAAGACTTCCTACATAACCTGAAAACTCTTTCAATTTTAACCCAATATTGAAAGGACAGAGTAGTGGGGGTGGGGGTCCAGAGACCATGCTCTCAGGGGACATCAAGGCCAAGTAACATAACCAGTTTATTGCTAAGAGAGTCTTCTGAACCTCACATTGGTGACTGTCATCTGTGGTCTTAAAAGCTAGCAAGCTGCCATATGAGGTGCACCAAATGGTCCCAATTCAACTGGAACAGATGATCACTAGAGACAAAAAAGACATGGGAGACAGAGAACCTGGAAGACAGAAAGACCCATGTGGATGGGTGACTGCATCAACATGTGACCTAAAGAACCAGAGGGCACCAGGCTATCACCAATGACAGTCACGATGGGTTCACAATGTTGTGTCCCAGCGGCAACACAAGAACAGAAAGGGGTGCACCCGAAGAACTCCACCAAAAGACAGCAATTGATGGTCTGAAGGCCTGGGGGTTCCCTTTGGAGCATGGCCCCTAGACCTGATTCTGCCAAGCCAAGCCAAGTGCCGTCGAGTCGGATCCGAGGACCTGATTCTACCCTGATCATAAATCATTACTGAGGTCAATTCTTTGGACAAGAATGAATTGGTCTTAGGGACACAGAGTGACCATATTGTGTTTGCAATTTGTGGTTCTATGCATCTATAGGATGTCATCCTACTGATCTCTTACTAGAGGACAGTGGAGAGTGTGGAGAGGAGAGGACAGGGGATTTTTAAAAGGATATGATGTGTATAGAATGGAAAGGAAGAGTATGGTGTCACCCAGCAAGGAGAGCAGAAGGAGCTGCAGATGGGTGGGCATGAAAAATTTAAACTGGATTGTCTACTTGCACTCAGTCACAATAAAAAAATGGTAAAAAAAAATTTAAAAAGCACTTGAAAAAAGACTTCCTGCAGTTATTGGAGGTAGAATACAAAAGGATAATGTTTAGAGCTCTTTAAAATTTCAGGAAGGAAATTAGGCAAATTTCAGCACAGCATAATGAAAAATTAATCAGGCTGCAAAAAATACTTGAGCTACAATTATCTGAAATTCAGCAGATTAACAATAAAATTGCAGAATTAAACAATTCAATAAAAAAGTCAAAGGAGCAGAATTAAGGTAATGGAATGCAGAATTAGTGAGACTGAAAATAAAACACCTGACACCAGCATACATGATGAAAAATCAGATAAAAGAACTTTAAAAAATGAAGAATCACTAAGAGTTATGTGAGACTCTATCAAGAGTAATAATTCATGAATATTGGAGTACCAGAAAGAGAGGGAGATAAGAAAATATAGAGATTGTTGAAGATGTGTTGATAGAAAATATCCCTGTTATGAAATAAGAGGAGATGGCTATGCAAGCTGCTCAGCAAACTCCACACAAAATACACACAAAAAGAGAAGCTCTAACACTCAGCTAGGCTTAAACAAAAAATGACATACAAAGGAGAATCCTTAAGACTGAGCTCAGATTACTCAGTGGAAACCATACTGGCAAGAAGGCAGTGAGAAGGCATACACATAGCCTTGAAGGAAAAAAAAATGCCAACCCAGAATTATATATCCTTCAAAACTGCCTCTCAAACATGATGGCAAAATTAGGACATCCCCAGATAAACAGAAGTTTACAGAATTTGCAAAAACCAAACCAAAATTACAAGATACACTGAAGGAAGTTCTTAGATTAGAAAATCAATAACATTAAATATATACTCAAGGATACAATGCAGGACAGAGCATCCAGATATCAACATTGATAGAGAATTCACAAAAATGAATCAAAGCTAAAACATTAAAAATAGGTATGCAGAGATCTCATATGTAAATTATGATGGTGTTATACCAAAAGGAGAACTTTCAGTTGGAGAGAAACTCAAGGTGATATGAAGAAATTAAAGACTCATTTAAACTTAGAACATTATGGGTAAATATCAACATAGCCACAAACAAAATTAGCAGTCTTACACATAAAAGCAACAAACAAAATTAAGGAGTCTCAGTAGATGTAAAACCAACAACAATGAAAAGGATGAAAAGAAAACCCATAAAGAAAAATGACAGCACAGAAAAAGGAACAAAGTAACTGTAAACAACCCACCAAAAAGGCACAAAACCACAGCACTAAATTCATATCGTTCCATAATTACACTGAATGTAAGTCAGTTAAATGAATCAACAGAGAAATAAAGAGTAGCAAATGGATAAAAAACACAATTTTTTCTACATGCTGCTTTCAGGAGACTAATCTTAGACATAAGGATAAAAAACAACTGAAACTTAAGGGATGAAAAAAATACATACCAAGCTAACAAAGTTCAAAATAGAGCAGAAGTGACAATGTCAATTTCAGACAAAAAGATTTTAAATTAAAATCCAGCACAATTAAACAAGGAAGTTCACTACATGTTGCATAAATGGACCATATATGAAGAGGACATAACCATATCAAATATTTACTCACCCAATGACAGAGATTCTGAACACATCAAATGAACTCTAGCAGCATTGAAAACTGAGATAGACAGTTCCACAATAATAGTAGGAGACTCCTTCATACCACTTTTGGTGACAGACAGAACATTATTTAGCTCAATAGGGGCAGAGTTAAGATGGCAGACTAGACACATGGCTCCTTAATTCCCTCTGAAAACTAAGACTTGGATTGATAATTAAACAGAGCATTCTGGACACCCAGTGAGCACTACGACATGGCATAGGGCTGCCAATTTTGTCTACACACCACAAAACGGGAAACTTCTCTTTTACTAACCCCTACCCTTGTTGAATGGCAGGCTCTTGTGGACTGAAGGTAACTGTCATTTCTAGCTTTTTTCTTTTCGTTAGCCGGCAGCAGTGATTGGACTTAACTGGGCAAAGCTCAACTGCACTGCTGACATGTTCAGTGCGGGGAACAGTCGCATTTTGAGACCCTAGTTCTGGACTCTGAGCACCTCTTTTATCTTTGATCTTGGAGTCTTGTGTCTTCTGCCACATCTATGAAAAGAAACAGGCAAAAGTATTAGATGATGCCCCTGCACCATCTCTTTCCAAACGTCTGCCATTGATTTGTCTATTTCACAGCGGGTGGGAGAGCTCATGTGGGACACCATCTTGTGAGACTGGGAGGTGGAGTTACCCAAATGGAGGACTCAGCAGGGGCTAATTCCCAGGCTGGGAGGCTGTGTCAGCCCAGGAAGAACTTTCTCAGCAGAAAAACTGTGTTTAGCACAGTGTAGCCTTATGGGTGGGGCCCAGCAGCAGATGACAGCAGGATAGTAGTCTTTTCATACTTTGAACTAGCTCACTTCATCTGGGGATGGATATAGAGATGCCTCCACTGCCAGCTGGAAGGACGAGCTTGCATACCTGACAGCCTGACTGATTTTGGAAGCTGTCAGATAGCTTTTACTTTTCAATGTAATACTACCTAGAGAAATAACTGTGGTGCAGCCTGACAGCATCTCCGTCAGCATTTACTGACCCACAACCTTAGGTCAGATGATGGCCCCCAGTGACTCCACAAGTAGGGCTGAGTCTTTGTCAGACAGGAGGTGGAGCCCACTACCCCACAGATTCCATTAAGCCCAGTCACTGGAGTACATAGAGGAGACTAGTGATCAACTCTCTTCTCAGACTGTGCTTCAAGTTCGGGTAAGGCAACACCAGAGTAACTAAATGACCTCTAGATGCCCAAAAAGCAACAAACCTTGGCCAGATGCTTAAAGAAAAATCCACCCATGGCTCCAGAAAGCTCCCAAAGGAAAGAACCAAAGAACTTCCCAGATGAGGAAGCTTTCTGAAACTTTCAGAGGTCGAGTAAAGAAGAATTATGTATAGAGCCCTGCTAGACATTATACAAAATTGAGCAGAGCAAAATTAAAAATTAAGCAAGCTGTTCAAACTGATGGAAGACCATCATTCTGAAATCTGACAGATCAATAACAAAATTAAAGAATTAGAAAACACAACTCAAAGCCAAGAGAACATAATTGAACAGATAATAGACTTTTCGACTTGGAAAACAGTGCCACTGACACCAGCATTTATGAGGAGAAATCAGAGAAAAGAAACAAGAAAAATGAAGGAGCTTTAAGAAACATGTGGGACTCTATCAAGAAGAGCAATCTGTGATGAATTGGAGTTCCTGAACAGGAAGGGACACTTGAAAACACAGAAAGTACTGTTGTTAACCAGCTGACATAAAACTTCCCTGAAACCACGAAAAAAGAGTACATAGATATCTAAAATGCATATTGAATGCTACACAGTTTAGACCCCAAAAGAAAGACACCAAAACATATTATAATCAAGCTTAACAAAATGAAACATAAGTGGAAACTCTCCAAGGCAGCAAGACTCAAAGCAAAGCTAGCATTCAGAGGGATGTTCTGTAGGCTTTCATCTGACTTCTCTGCAGAAATCATATTGGCATGGAGGCAGTGGGCTGTGCATTCAAAGCCTTGAAGGAGAAAAGTTTCCAACCGAGAATTATATATCCTGCAAAACTGTCTTTCAAATATGAAAATGAAATTAAGACATTCACAGATAAACAGAAACTTTGTCAAAACCAAACCAATGCTACAAGAAATATGATAGAAGTCTTGGCTCAGAAGAACAAAACCATTAACTCTATATTTTAGGAGACAATACAGGACACATCATCTAGAAACCTACTCAGTCAGGGAAGGCATAAAACTCAACCAAAGCTATAATATTAAAAGAAGTGATCCAGTGATCACATCATGAAAACTATGATAGCATCACATTAAAAAGAGGGATATACTACAGTACTTATAGTCCTTCCAAGTGGAGAGGAAGTTAATAAAACATTTAGAAGTTAAAATTGGGTTTAAACATAGATTATTAAAGGGGACTTCAGGCGTAGCCATAAAGCACAATAAAGGTACAACATGCCAAAACAAGAAACGCAATACAGGAATCTCAACAAACACAAAACCAACACTGAAAAGGGTGAAAAATCAATCCATAAAGTAGAATGCCCTGGAATAGAATAGTAAGAGCAACAGAGAAAACATCAACACAAAAATAAATGCATCAAAATGATGGCACTGTACACATACCTATCAATAATTACACTGAATGTAAATGGACTGAACACTCCAGAAAAGAGATAATGAGTGACATGTTGGATCAAAACACACAACCTATCTATATATTGCTTACAAGAAGCTCATCTTAGACTTAAAAATATAAACAAACTGAAAATGAAAGAGTGTAATAATGTATACCAAGCTAACAACATACAAGGAAGAAATAAGCTCAGTAAAGACACAAAAGATCTAATTGCCACAGTCAACCAACTCGACCTTGTAGACATACACAGAACACTCCATTAAACAGCAGACAACTGTAACTTCTTTCCTAATGCAAGCCAAACATTCTCCAAAATATATCATAGATTAGGTCATAAAGCAAGTCTTAACATACCCCAAAGCACTGGAATTATGCAAAGCGTTTTTTGAGACCTTAAAACCATAAAAGTTGAAATCAATAACAGAAAGAGCAAAGGTAAAAATATCAAACACATGGGAACTGAACAATACCTTGCTTAAAAACTTCTGCATTATAGGAGAAATAAAGGACAGGATAAGGAAATTCGTAGAAACAAATGAGAATGAAAACACACCCTATGGGAAACAGCAAAAGGAGCACTCAGAAGTCAATTTATTTGAATAAATGCACACATCCAAAAAAAAAAAAGAAAGGGCCCAAATCAAAGAACTATAATTCTTTGAGTAGATGGAGTACAACAAAAGAACTCATGCACCAGAAGAAAACAGATAATAAAAATTAGAGCAGAAGCAAATGATTTAGAATCTAGAAAAGCAACTTACAGAGTTAACAGGATAAAATCTGGTTCTTTTGACAAGATCAACAAGGTTGGTGAACCATCAGGCAAACTGACAAAAGAAAGACAGGAGAGTAAGGAAATAAACTGCCTAAGAAATGAGGTGGGTGATATCACAACAGACCCAATGAAGTTAAAGGAATCATAACAGAATGCTATGAAATGTACTCCAGCAAGTTAGAAAACCTAGAGGACAAGTTTTTAGACACACATTACCTACCAATACTAACACTAGCAGAAGTAGAACAACTTAATAAACTCATCACAAAAGAAGAGACTGAAAAAAGTAATTAAAAACTCTCAGCAAGTCTTCTGCACCACATATTGGTGAGTGGCATCTGGGATCTTAAAAGCTAGCAAGCTGCCATCGGAGGTGCACCAAATGGTCCCAAGTCAGCTGGAAGAGATGATTACCAAGGAAAACAATGACATGAGGCAAAAAGAACCCAGAAGACAAAAAGACTCACATGAATGGGTATCTATATCAACACGAGACCAGAAGAACCAGATGGTGCCTGGCCACCACCAATGACAGCTGTGATTGGGCTCACAGTGTTGAGTCCTAATAGCAACACAAGAAAAAAAAGGGGGTGTACATGAAGAACTACACTAAAAGACAGCAATTGATGATCTCAAGGTATGGGGGGTTGCCCTGGGAGCATGGCCCTTAGACCTGATGCTGCCTCTGATCACAAATTTTTACTAAAGTCAACTGTTCATATGGGAATAGATTAACTTGGGAACAGAGAGTGACTATGTTGTGTGTACACTTTATGGTTCTATATATCTGTACGATGTTGCCTAATGGCATCTTACTAGAGGGGAGTGGAGTGGCTGGAGAAGAGACGACAGGAGATTGTTAAGGGGATATGACATGTATAGAACAGAAAGGAGGAGTGTGCTGTCACTGAAGAAGGAGAGCAGAAGGAGCTGAAGATAGGCTGGCATGCAAATTTAGATTGTACACTTTCACTCAGTCACAATAAAAAAAAAAAAATCTTCTCTACAATAAAATGTGCTAGCCCAGGGAGATACACTGGAGACTTCTACCAAACTTTCACAGAAGAGTTAACACCACTATTATTAAAGGTATTTCACAGCATAGAAAGGATGTGATACTAGCAAATTCATTCTGTGAAGCCAGCATAATCCTGACACCCTCCCAAAAGGAAAATTACAGGTCAGTCTCTCTCATGAAGTCATATGCAAAAATCTTCCACAAAATTCTAGCCAACAAAATTTAACAACATGTCAAAAAAAGAATTCACTATGACCAAGTAGGACTCACACCAAGGATATAGGGATGGTACAACATTAGAAAAACAATTAATGTAGTCAAACACACAAACAAAAGATAAGAATCACTTGATTTTTATCAATTGTTGCAGAAAAGGCATTTGACGAAGTCCAACACATGTTCATGTTAAAAACTCTCAGTACATTAGGAACAGAAAAAACATTCTCAACATAACAAGGTTGACATATAAAGCCAACAGCTAATACTACCCTAAATGGAAAGAGCCTGAAAGCATTTCTCTTGAGAACAGGAATCAGACAAGGATGCCCACTGTCATGATTTTAATTCAACATTGTGCTGGAGGTTCTAGCTAGAACAATTAGACAAGAAAAAGAAATAAAGAGCATCCTAATTGTAAGAAAGAAATGAAGTATCTCCATTTACAGATCTTATACACGGAAAACCCTAAAGTATCCATACACAAAAAACTACTAGAAGTAATAGAAGAATTTACCAAAGTACCAGGATAGAAGATAAACACATATATGACAATTGGATTCCTTTATACCTACAAAAAGACCATCAAGGAGGAAATCATCAAATCAGTTTCATTTACTATAGCCCACAAGAAGAAAAAAACATGGAGACCTTACCATCAGGTAAGGAGAGTAATAGCATCAGGTAAGGCAGGTAACAGCATCAGATAAGGAGGGTAACAGCATCAGGTAAGGAGCGTAGTAGCATAACGTACAGAGGGTAACAGCACCAGGTAAGCAGGGTAACACCATCAGGTAAGGAAGACAACACCATCAGGTAAGCAGGGTAACACCATCAGGTAAGGTGAGCAGCTGCCACTTACCTGTCAGGGGAGTTGCTTATTGCTGTGGTGTAGGAAGCTATGCCACTAGTATTTAGGTACCAGCTGGGTCACTCATGGCAGACAGGTTTCAGCTGAACTGACAGTCTAAGACAGACTAGGAAGAATCAAGCAGTCTACTTCTGAAAAGAATTAGCTAGGGGAAACCTTATGAATAGCAGCCAAAAATTGTCAGATATGGTGCCAGAAACAGAGCCTTCCAGGTTGAAATGCACTCGGAAGATGACTGGGGAAAAGCTGCCTCCTGAAAGTAGAGTCGATCTTAAAGATGTGGATGGAGAAAGGCCTCCAGGACCTTCGTTTGCTGATGTGGCTCAGCATGAGAAGAAACAGCTGCAAACATCCGTTAATAATCTGGACATGGAATGTACAAAGCATGAATCTGGGAAAATTGGAAATTGTCAAAAATGGAATGGAATGCATAAACATTGATGTCCTGGGCATTAGTCAGCTGAAATGGACCAGTTTGGGCCATTTTGAATCCAACAATCATGTGGACCACTCTCCTGGGAATAAAAACTTGAAGACGAACGATGTTGCATTCATCAACAAAAAGAACGTTTCAAGATCTGTCCTGAAGTACCATGCCGTCAGTGATAGGATAAAATCCATATGCCTACAAGGAAGACCAGTTAATACGATTAGTATTCAAATCTGCACACCAACCACTAAGGCCAAAGATGAGAGACTGAAGATTTTTGCCAGCTTCTGAAGTCTGAAATTGATCAAACATGCAGTCAGAATGCAGTGATAGTTATTGGTGACTGGAATGCAAGAGTTGGAAACGAAGAAGAAGGATCAGTATTTGGAAAATATGGCCTTGGTGATAGAAATAATTCCAGAGATCACATGATAGAATTTTGTAAGACTAACAACTTTTTCTTTGAAAATACCTTTGTCAACCAACACAAACAGTGACTGTACACATGGACCTCACCAGACAGAATACACAGGAACCAAACTAACTACATCTATGGAAAAAAGATGACGGAAAAGCTCCATATCAGCAGTCAGAACAAGATCAGATGCTAACTGTGGCACAGAACATCCAATTGCTCATATGAAAATTCAATCTGAAACGGAAGAAAATTAGAACAAGTCTACGAGAGCAAAAGTATGACCTTGAGTATATCCGTCCTGAGTGTAAAGACCATCTCAAAACCAGACTTGATGTGTTGATCACTAATGACAAAAGACCAGATGAGTTGCAGAATGACATCAAAGACATCATCCACAAAGAGAGCGAGAAGTCATTAAAAAAAACAGGAAAGAAAGAAAAGACCAGATTGGAGGTCAGAAGGAACTCTGAAACTTGCAGCAGCTAAAGCAAAAGTAAGGAACTGTAAAGTAAAAGACCTAAACAGAAGATTTCAAAGAGCAGCTTGAGAAGACAAAATAAAGTGTTATACTGACAAGTGCAAAGGGCTGGAAATGGAAAACTAGAAGGGAAGAGCACATTCCGTATTTCTCAAGCTCAAAGAACTGAAGAAAAAATTCAAGCCTCAAGTTGCAATGGTGAAAGATCCTATGGCAAAACTATTAAACAACTCAGGGAGCATCAAAAGAAGATGGAAGGAATGTACAGAGTCATTATACCCGAAAGAACTGGTCGATGTTCAGCCATTTGAAAAGGTAGCATGTGATCAGGAACCAATGGTACTGAAAGAAGAAGTTGAAGCTGCACTGAAGGCACTGACAAAAAACAAGGCTCCAGGAACTGATGGAATTACCAGCTGAGATATTTTAACACACAGATGCGGTGCTGGAAGTGCTCACTCATCTATGCCAAGAAATTTGGAGGACAGCGACCTGGCCAACTGACTGGAAGAGATCCATACTTATGTGCATTCCAAAGAAAGGTGATCCAAGTGAATGTGGAAATTACCAAACAATATCATTGATACCACACACAAGCAAAATTTGCTAAAGATCATTCAAAAGCAACTGCAACATTATATTGACAAGGTACTGTCAGAAATTCAAGCTGGATTCAGAAGAGGATGTGAAACCAGGGATATCATCACTGATGTCAGATAGATCTTGGCTGAAAATAAAGACTACCAAGAAGATGTTTACTCGTGTCTCTTTAACTATGGAAAAGCATTCAACTGTGTGGATCTTACTACATTTTAGCTAACGTTGTGGGGAATGGGAATTCCAGAAGACCTAATTGTGCTCTTAAGGAATGTGTATATGGATCAAGAGGCAGCCTCTAACTGTCTTACAGCCTGGACTATATAAGCACTATCAGTGATGAGATTAAAGGACAAATCAACCGTTTGAAAGACATGCTGAACAGCCTGCAATTCTACTACTTGGGCAGAGGCACCTGGAAACAGATAGAGTTGGGGTTCTTGGTCAGGAATGTGAATGCTCCCAAGGCCTGATTGGGATCCATCAGTGAAAATATTTATGGCTCCAACGAGTGGCTTACAGGAAGTAAGTCTTGGGAAGACTACTGGGTGCTGTTCCATGAACTGTAGAAGGGGGTCCTTTGGGTAGTGATTATCTATATGTCCTTGGAAGGTGAACAGGAGAATGGCCCAGTCATCACTAACAGTGCCAAGTGTTTGAATTTGGTCTTTGGTATACGGTACTATCAGCTTGGAGGGATAAGACCCAAAGATTTGGATACAATGTTGCAGGCCGATCGACGCTAATTGTGCCACCGCGGCAGGATGCCAGGAAATGCTCTTCCCTGCAGAAATCCGTGGGTGGATCCATAGGAGAGGGCCACCCTGCCATAAAGTGTCTGTGGGCTGTATGAGCGAAGGGAGAACACACAGTTGAATGTCCGCCTTGGGATCGCGTCGCCGGAGGGCAGCCTCTGAAAGGGCCTCCTCCACCTTCTCCAAGGCCTGTAGCCCCTCAGGAGTAAACTGCCTAGGGGATGATAGTTGGGGATCACCTAGCAGAATATCATATAGGGGACGAAGAATGTGGTTGGGTAGGCCCAAATAGGGGCGTATCCATTGTATATCTCCTAATAGCTTTTGAAAATCGTTCAGAGTTTTTAACCCGTCCCTTCGTAGGGTAATTTTTTGTGGTTTAATTTGCTCAGGGAATATGTGGGAGCCCAAATATTCAAGGGTGTCCTCCATCTGCACTTTCTCAGGTGCAATATGTAGCCCATGGGTTTTTAAATTGGTTACTAATGTAAAATAGGCCTTTTGTACTTCAGCATGTGTTGGCGCTGTCAAGAGAATATCATCCATGTAATGGATACAATGTACGGAAGGATGAATATCCCTGACGGGAGCAATGGCTTTATCTACAAAGATTTGGCACATGGTTGGACTATTAGCCATGCCTTGTGGAAGGACTACCCACTCATAACGTTTGTCAGGGGCAGCATGATTGATAGATGGTAAAGTAAAAGCAAACCGGGGGGTATCCTCCGGATGTAGTGAGATGGAGAAAAAACAGTCTTTAATATCAATTACTATAATGGGCCAGAGCTGTGGTAGAGCAGAGAGTATTGGCAGGCCCCTCTGCACAGGCCCCATGACTTCCATAGTAGAGTTAATTTCTCTAAGGTCATGCAATAATCTCCATTTTCCTGACCTTTTTTGTATGACAAAGATAGGTGTATTCCAAGGGGAGGTTGATTCTCTTAGATGGCCTAGGGCCAATTGCTCTTCAATGAGCTTCGTGGCAGCACTCAATTTGTGTGTTGAAAGGGGCCACTGAGGTATCCAGACAGGCTGCTCTGATTTCCATTTGATTTTTATTGCCTCAGTGGGCCCTGCGAAAAACCCAGTCCTTCTCTACCGGAGTGACTGGATGCAGGTACGGGACTCTTTCTCCCTTGGGAGAGCTTTCCCATTCCAAAATTGGGGGTGTAGCCCATGTCTGCCATGATGGCTCTGGACTGAGGGCTATACAGCTGTTCATTGGTAAGGCGAAGGTCCAAGCCAGCCATCACGTCCCGACCCCATAAGGTAACAGTAACTTCCAGTACACAGGGTTGGAAGACACCCGAATGTCCTTCCTCGTCACTCCAGTGGAGCTCTGAGGAGCTAATCTGAGGCTCCTTTGCATAACCAAGTCCTCTCAAGATTTGTTGTGACTGCTGGCGTGGCCATTTATGAGGCCAGTCCCGGTCGCTGATTACACTGCGGTCAGCCCCTGTATCTAACAGTCCCAGGATTTTTCGCCCATTCACCTTGAGAGTATACACGGGTCGGCGATCAAGATCTAAGGCAAGTAGGACACTATTGGGTCCTGTAGAGCCGAACCCTTTCTTACCCCTGACCTTAGCCGAGGCTGGGTATCTTTCATGATTACTGGGGAGGACAAGCAGTTGAGCCAATTTATCTCCTGGGGATATGGCTAATATCCCCTTTGGAGAGGACACCATAATTTTGATGACCCCTGTGTAATCAGGGTCTATAACTCCTGGGTGGATAACAATTCCTTTCAACGTGGCAGAGCTCCGGCCGATGATCAGGCCTACAGTGCCTGATTCCAGGGGCCCAGAAAGATCTGAATCTATGGGTTGAACCCCCATGGCGGGTGTCAATATAAGTCTGGTGGTGGCACGGAGGTCCAGTCTTGCGCCGCCGGAGGTGGCCCTCCGAGGGGCAGCAGAGCATGCTTCTGTGGGGGTTGGAGTGAGGGCCACTGACCGGCCTGAACCATATCCCCGGTCGCCTGGGTCTGGAGTGCCCCATATATTCGAGGGCCCTGGTGGCGGGAGCCCTGCTGGGCGTTTTTTGGCCGGGCACCTAAATTACGGGGTTCCAGTGGGGTTCCGTCTACCGTCTTGAGGGAGAAACAATCAGCAGCCCAGTGGTTGCCCTTCCTACAGCGTGGGCACAGCCCAGGCTTTGGAGCACCGGCCTCGGGGGCAACTGGGCCGCTCAACCCTCTTCTTAAGGGGCATTCTCGCTTAAAATGACCTGGCTGCCCACATTGGAAACACCCTGTGACTGCGTCTCCTCGTGCCCCCCTTTTTGGCCCCTGAGGACGTCGGGCCCTGTCCACTGTGGTTATAACCGTGGCCACTAGGCTGGCATTAGTCAGGCCCCCACCAATTTCCCGACAAACCTTCATCAAAACTTCCAACCCTTTCTGCTTATAGGGGGTAATAGCCGCTCGGCATTCTTTGGTACATTGTTCGAATATGAGCTGCTTGACTAATGGCATTGCGGCATCCGCATCCCCAAATATTTTAGTGGCACTGTCGCACATGTGAGCGACAAAGTCAGAAAAGGTTTCTGTGGGCCCCTGAATAATTTTCGTCAGGTTTCCAACCGGTTCCCCTCGATTGGGGAGGGACTTCCATGCTCTAGTGCAAATTTGGTTGATCTGCTCACAAACCTGCTGGGGATAATCCGTCTGCTGGTTAGTAAAGTGCCCTTGGCCCATCAACATGTCTACATCCCAGGCCTGCTGACCATTGTGGGCGTTTCGAGCCGCCTGCTCTATGGCAAACTCAATCACAAGAGACTTCCAGTCTAAGTACTGGCCCGATGTGAGACAAGCACGAGCTAGATTCTGCCAGTCTCCTGGGGTCATAGCATACCTATGTAGGTTATCTAACGAGGCTATCACAAAGGAGGCGGCCACACCATATGTTCTCACTCCCTCCGCTATGTTTTTAACTATCTTCCAGTCTAGGGGCTCATGGTGCCTATTACCCTGCTGATCCTGAAACACTGGAAAAGCACCCATAGTGTACGACACTTCTCTCCATACCTCGGGGCAGAAACTTCTGCCTGATCCTTCAGTCCCTGTTCTAAGCTGTTTTTTATTCGGGTTATAAGGTGGGGGTGTATCCTGATGTACATCCGGCGGTTTCTTGGGCAGCTCCGGCGCTGAGGGTTTCAGGGATGTCAGACGGAGATGCCCAAAACGGCTCGCCATTTCTTCCACTTTCTCCTCCTCTGACTCCTCTGCACTCTCCTCCCCCTCTGACTCACTCACTTTCTGTTCTACATTTTGTTCTCTGCAGACACTGCTCTTTTGTTCTCTGCAGACACTGCTCTTTTGTTCTCTGCAGACACTGCTCTGCTGGGAGTGTTCCTCCTTAACTTGCTCTAAAGCTGATTGTCCCTTCTGCAAACATCTTTGGAATACACCAGACTCGTCCTCCAAACAGGTCAAAATAAATATCCAGATGCCCATTACTCCCGGAGGCAATGTGCCACTGGTATCAGCCGCTGTGAGGTCTTTCCCCAGTTTTATCCATGCGGCAACAGTAAGATGACCAGACACCAAAAACCAGGGGGCCACTTCCTCCACCGCCAAGAGGAAGCGTTCCAGTGTAGCCTGCTTTATACCAATGCCATGCTGCTTAAACAAACTCTTACAGGCATTCTGAAGGTGTCTGGCGGACAGCTGATTCCCCATGGTGAAAGTGAAACTAACCTCCCACAACAACTACCCCGCTCCCGCCCGGCACTCCCCGCCCTGGGCTCTGCCGGTGCTTAGTGCACTTGGCTATGGTCTCTGATTCCCCGGAGAACTTCCCCTCCCGATGGTCTCCTCTTACCTGGAGAACTTGAGATTGCCCCTCTTACACGGGGACTTGAGATTGCCCCTCTTACCCGGGGACTTGAGATTTCCCCTCTTACCCGGGGACTTGAGATTGCCCCTCTTACCCGGGGACTTGCCAGTGCTGCTCCTCTTGGGCTCGCGGGGGGCCGAGGGGCTTAGAGAGATCAAAGAGTCCCCGTCCGGGCCACCACTTGTCGCTGCCTAACTGTCCGCCCGCAGAAAGAAGACAGGACACACGGATACAAGCCACCTTGCAAGTTGCTTGCTTTATTCTTCTTCCCCTACACCCGGTCCCCACACGCTTTTATCCCCCAGGTTCCTCCAATCACCATAGGCCACGTCCTCCCAAAGCGGGGCTCTCAATAGGCTGATCAGCAGCCACTGCTCACAAGCATGCGCTAAGAAAGCCCTAAGTCTGGTAAACAAGGGTGTGGTCGGGGTGCGGTCCTGGCCCTAGGCGCCATTTTGGATCGTCACGTCCCGCTCACCACAAAAAAAGAGCAGGAGTGGCAATATTAGTTTCTTACAAAATAGAAAAGTAAAATCCACCACACTGTCTAGGAAAGGACAGTGTAAAATAATTAAAGGATCAATACTGCAATAGGAAATAATCATATTAAATATCTATGCACTCAATAACAAAGCCCAAAACTACATAAAACAAGCTCTAATTGCATTGAAAACAGAAATAGACAGCTCCGCAATAATAGTAGACTTCAACACACTACTCTCAGTAAAGGACAGAACATGTAGGGAAAAGCTCAGTAAAGACACAGAAGATCTAAATGCCACAGTCAGCCAATTTGACCTCATAGACACATACGGAACACTTCACCCAACAGCAGTCAAACATATTTTCTCTTCCAAGACAAATGGAATATTCTCTGGAATTGACCACATATGAGGCCATACAGCAAGCCTTAATGAAATCAAAAGCATCGAAATATTACAAAGTATCTATTCAGACCATAAAGCCACAAAGTTGAAATCAATAACAAAAAAAAGGGGGGATATACAAGGAAACAGAACAAGGCCTTTTTCAAAAACTATGTTGTTATAGAAGAAATCAAGGATGGTATACACAAATTGAAAGAAGCAAATGAGAATGAAAACATAAGCTACCAGAAGCTTTGGAACACAGTAAAAGCAATGCTCAGAGATCATTTTATCCAAAAGGAATAAATGGCCCTACATCTCAAACAAATAGTAAGAGAGCAGCAAAAAATAATCCCTTCGCCATCAGAAGAAAACAAATAATAAAAACTAGAAAATTAAATGAATTAGAGAATAGAAAAACAATGGACAGAATTAACAAGACCAAAAGCTTTTTTTTTTTTAAAGATCAATGGAATCGATAGACCCTTGATCAAACTGACAAAAGAAAAACAGGACAGGATGCAAACAACCCAAAAAAGAAGTGAGATGGGCTATATCACAACAGATAAAACTGAAATTAAAAGAATCATGACAGGATACTATGAAAAATTGTCCTCTAACAAATTTGAAAACCTAGAGGAAATGGGCAAATTTCTAGAAACAGACTACCTACCTAAGCTAACAAATAGAGGTAGAATAGATAAATAAACCCATCACTGAAGAAGATACCGGAAAGGTAATCAAAATTTTCCAAAAAATAAAGCCCTGGCCTTGACAGCTTCACTAGAGAACTCTACCAAAGTTTTAGAGAGCAGCTAACCACTACTACTAAGTAGGTATTCCAGAGCCTAGAAAAGTGGCACTTAATCATCAAAACTTAGGCAGCTTGCATCTACCTACCACATTAGATGTAAATCTTTTCTTCAGAATAAACTTCTCTCCCTTTTTCCAGGACTGCTCCTCCCTTCTCTGCACTGTGTATGGTTCCAGAGTCTGATACAATTAACTAAGCTGGAAGTAGAGCTCCTTAAGCACCTGAGCCATTCTCTTAGGCTTGGAGAAGGAAAAATTTAACAAACTGGAAGAAGGGATAAGTAAGAAAAAGAAAAGAAAAGTCTACCCACTCCTTCACCTAGAAGCAAAATAAGGGGACAGGCCACTCTCACATGTACCCAAGGGTGGTTGTTAGCCCCCTGCCTTTCTCAGCAGGTGCAGCCAGATACTTGTGCCTAAAACAATCACTCCTGCCCATCTATGACAGTCTGGGAGAGCCTGCACCATGCACTTGGTGACTGGCTACCTAGTTACATGAGCTGAACCCATAAAAAAATTAATGGGCCCCTTGGCTCTCATGTCTAGTAACAGCTCTAACAAATTGGTGACAGAATATTAGAGCTTCAAAGTCATAAATAATCATAACCAAACTAGCTCACATGACCAGTCTATTTCACCATTTCAAAACAAAATAAAACAAGAAGCTAGAACATAGTAAAACCAAAACCCAACCCATTGACATCATGTCAATTCTAACTCATACCAACTCTGTAGGACAGAGTAGAACTGATCCACAGAGTTTCTGAGGAGTGCCTGGTGGATGTGAACTGCTAACCTTTTGGTTAGCAGATGTAGCACTTTACCACTGTACCACCAGGGATTTGGCAGAACATAGTAAGCAAACATAAAATGAATTCAACAATGTACTGATATCTTGGAGACAACAATCAGTTATCAAATCATTAAGGCACACCATGTTTGGTGATAACAGAAAATATAGACTGAATTGTCAAAGATTTGTGACAGATAACTTTCCTGATATCATGAAAGAAGATAACTATCCAAGATGCTCATCGAACTCCACACAAGGTGGATCCCAAAAGACCAGTGCATGTAATAATCAAACTTACTGTTTTAGTCAGCTAGAGCTGCTCTAACAGAAATACCACAGAGTGAATGGCTTCAACAAAGGAAAATTTATTCTTACACAATCCAGTAGGCTACAAGTCCATATTCAGGGTGTCCACTCCAGGGGAAGGCTTTCCCCTTGTCAGGTCAGGAGGAAAGTCCAGAATTGCATCAGTCTTTGTCCAGGGGGCAACTTGGTGCAGAAATCTCAGGTCTGAAGGACATGCTTTTCTCCTGGTGCTGCTTTCTTGATGGTGTGAGGTTCCCAATTCTCTGCTTGCTTCTCTTTCCCTTTATCTCTTGTACAAGCCGCATTCCAGGTAAATTCCCTTTACAGTGGGGTATGGAGGTAATCCTATGAAAGGATTTACAGTCCCACCCTTATCCTTCATCATACAGCACAGGAAAAAATCACAAAATGGAGGACAACCATAGAATACCGGGAATCATGACCCAGCCACATGGCTACACAATATTTTGATTGCAATGCAATATATTGATTGCAATGCAATCAATGACACTTACCAATACTAAATATAAGGAGAGAATTTATGAAGTTCCTGGGGATAAAGAAAAAATAATCCACAATGGATACTTAATAAGACTAAGCTCAGACTACTCAGCAGAAACCACTGAGGCAAGAAGGCAATGTGAGGGCATATATAATGCCTTAAAGGAAAAAAAATTCAAGACAAGAAGTACATATTTAGTGTATGTCTGTTTGTGTGTGTATACACATACATATACATCCATGTATGTATATGTGATATATATATATCAAATATGATGGAGAAATTATGACACTTGCAGATAAAAGAAAATTTAGGGAATTTGCAAAAACCAAACCAAAATTAGAAGAAATACTAAGGGAAGTCCATTGGTTAGAAAGTTAACAATATCAGGTAATAACTGAAGACTAGAAGACAGAACAGAGCAGTGGGATATCAACCCAAATCTGGAAGTCACAAAAATGCCAATGGCAAAACTCTGAAAGTAAAGAACCAGAGGTGACATTATGTAAACATTATAATAAAAAAAGAGACTTCAAAAAAAAATGTAGTAATAAATCTTTCATATGAAGAGGAAATCAAGGAGATATAACGCAATTAATGACTGACTTAAATTTAGAAAGCTAGGGGTAAAGATTAAGGTAACCATAAAGGAAATTAACAATCTTACACATCAAAATAAAAAACAAGAAAAACATGAAGTCTCAGCAAATGCTAAGCTGCCATGTCCAGCATTGGGAAAAGCTCATGTCCGAGGGAGACAGGAAAGGGTATGCCAAAAAGTCCACTCACATATGAAACACATCACACAAGATAAAGTTACTCACACAAGAAACACATCACACAAGATCAAGTTGATGCCAGGTGGGACCATGGTCTCTGATGGAGAACAATGGACCCCAATCCTATTTTACAAGCTTCATTTATATGTTTATCAGGTAGGGAGCCAACATGGCAGCACACATTGCCAAAAATGGTGATGATCTTTGTTACAGAGTGCACAGAAGTTTTGTCCTCAAACAAAAGACAGGAATATTCAAATATTTTTAGTCTGGGCTCATGATCCTGCAAACAGTTTCAAGGAAATAGTTTTGCCTGAGTTGGCACATAGTTTCAAGGCATCAAGTGGAGAAGTACAAAACATGAGGAGAGGGAGAAGAGCAAGGGGGCTAGGACACAGTAGCTCCCAGCCCACGGCACTAAACCAACAACAACTAAGAAGAATGTCAGAAAACATAAAGGATGGGATAGTCCCAAATTCATTCTATGAAGCCAGCGTAACCGTGATTCCAAAAATAGGTAAAGACAACACGAAAAGTAAAATTACAGAACAATATCTCTCATGAACTTAGATGCAACAATCCTCAACAACATTTTAGCCAATAGAATTCAGCAAAATATTAAAAAATAATAATAATTCACCATGACCAAGTGGGATTCAAACCAGGGAGACACGATGGTTGAACAATAGAGAAACAATCAATGTAATCAACCACATCAATGAAACGTAAGGCAAGAATCACTTGATTTTATCAAGTACTGCAGAAAAAGGTGTCTGGCAAAGTTCAACACTCATTCACTTTAAAAACTCTCAGCGAAATAGGAATAGAAGGGAAATTTCCTCAACATAAAAAGGGCATTTATACGAAACCAACTGCCAATATCATCCTAAATAGAGAAAGTCTGAAACCATTCCGCTTGAGAACGGGAACCAAACAAAGTTGCCCTTTGTCAACACTTTTATTCAACACAGTGAGAGAGGTTCTGGCAAGAGCAATCAGACGAGATAAATAAAAGTCATTTGAATTGGTAAAGAGGAAGTCAAAGTATCTCTATTTGCAGATGATATGGTATTATACACAGAAAAGCCTAAAGAATCTAAAAAAACTACTAGAACAAATAGAAGAGTTCAACAGATATCAGGATTCAAGATAAACATATAAAAATCCGTTGATTTCCTTTATACCAACAAAGAAGGAATTACCAAATCAATATCATTTACAATAGCCCCCAAGAAGATAAAATACTTAAGAAGAAATCTAATCAGAAGTGTGAAAGGCTTATGTAAAGAAAATTACAAGACAGTACTGCAAGAGGCCAGGAGACCTACCTAAGTGGAGAAACTTACCTTGCTCATGAAAAGGAACACTCAATGTCAGGAAAACATCTATTTCTCCTGAAGTGATCTATGGATACCATGCAATCCCAATACAAACTCCACTTTTTAATGAGATGGAGAGATAAATCAACCACTTCATATGGAAAGGGAAGAGAAGTAAAGTATTAAGGAAGAAGAACAAAGCAGAAAGCCTCACACTGCCTGACTTTAATTTCACTGCCATGGTAGTCCAAACAGCCTGGTACTGGTACAGAAACAGATAAATAGACTCAAAATGGATCAAAGACCTAAATATAACATCTACAATAATAAAGATCATGTAAGAAAAATACGGGCAACACTGTAAGCCATAGTATGTGGCATAAGAAGAATACAAAATATCACTAAGAATGCATACTGGCCAGGAAAATAAAATAGGTACCTTGGAACTCCTAAAAGCCAAACACTTATGCTCATTCAATATTTCAGGAAAAGACTAAACAGACAGCCTCAAGACTAGGAAAACTTTTTTTACTGCAACAAATCTGATCAACATCTAACATCTATAATCCACAAGATACTGTAAAAGCTCAACTACAAAAAGACAAGGTAACTGAATGAAAAAAAGGGCAAAGGATATGAACACTCATTTCACAAAAGAAGGCAACTAGATGGCTAGCGGATACATGAGGAAATGCTCACAATTGGCAGCCATCAGACAAATCCAAATCAAAACTGAAATGAGAGACCATCTCACTCCAACAAGATCGGCATTAATACAAAACCCACAAAATTAATTCATGTTGGAAAGAGTAGAACACTTACACACTGCTGGTGGGAATGTAAAATGGTACAATCACTTTGGAAATCCATTTGGTTCTTTCTCAAAAAGCTGGAAATAGAAATACCGTATTATCCAGCAATTCCTTCATTTGGGATATATCCTAGAGAACTGAAGGGTTGTTACATGAACAGATAGATGCACAACAATGTTTTTCACAGCACTGTCCACAATAGCAAAAGGATATAATCAACCTAAGTGCCTATCAATGGATGAATAAAAAAAATATGGTATATTCACACAATGGAACAATATGCAATTACAAAGAAAGACAATGATGGTGGGAGACATCTCACAACTTGGAAACATCTGGAAGACATTATGTTGAGTGAAATTAATCAGATTCAAAATGACAAATTTTGCACGAGACCTCTATTAAAATGACTCAAGAAAAGGTTTAAAGACAGAAGAAAGCAGTCTTTGATGATTACAAAGGTGAGGAGGGAGTAATCGGGTATTCATTAACTAGATAGTAGATAGAAATAGGATTAGATTAAGGGAGGGACAACACGCAGTAGAGAGAAGGTAAGCACAGCTGGTCTAAACCAATATCTAAGACATTTCCTAAAGCATAACCTAACATTTCAAAGGATAGAGTGGCAGGGGTCTGAGGAAGGTGCATCACACTTTGGTAAGTGTTTTTGGTGATCTTAAAAGCTAGCAAGTGGCCATCTAAGCAGCATCAGTCCCAACCCATGTGCAGCAGGGGAAAATCTAAGACACATGAAGAATATGAGCCCAAAAGACAGAATGGGTTACATAATCCAGAGACTACATCAGCATGAGACCAAAAGAGCTAGATACTGCCCTGTCACCACCAGTGACTGTCCTGGCAGGGAATACAGCATAGAGCCCTTGACACACACAGAGAAAAAGGGGTATGCAGAACTCTAACTCTCTTAAAAAGATCAAACTTGATGATGTGACAGACTGGAGGGTCCCCAGGAGACATGGCCCCTGGACTCTCTGTTAGCCCAGAATTGAAACCATTGCTGAAGCCAACTCTTTAGGTAATGACTGGACTGGAGTATAAGCCATAAAATAATACTAGTGAAGAATGTACTGCTTGACTTAAGTACATGAGGCTGACTGGGCAGCTCCTGTCAAGAGGGGAAATGAGAGGGCGAATGGAGACAAGAGCTGGCTGAATGGACACGGTAAACACAGAGTTGAAAGGAGTGTGCTATCCCAAGGTAGGGAGAGCAGCCAGAGTTATAGAGCAGTGCATGTGCAACTTTTGTATGACAAACTGAATTTGATTATAAACTTTCACTTAAAGCCCAACAGAATATTTAAAAAATAAATAAATTAACTCTGCTTACCACTTGACTATATAGAGAGAGAAAATCCCAAAGAATCTTCAATAATATACTAAAGCTAGTAAATGATCTTGGAAAAGTGGCAAGATACAAGTTCAACTCATAAAAATTTGCTCTGCTTATACATACCAGCAATACAACACCTGAAAATGAAACTGAGAAAATAATTCTATATATAATAGTATGCAAAAGAAAAATCTATACAGAAATAAATCCAACCAAAGAGATGAAAAATTTGTACTACAAAGTGTTGCTGAAATAAACTGTAGCCTTAAATAAATAGAAAGACATTTTGTATTCTTGCTTTAGAACACTGTTAAGATGATTATAGTCCCAAAGTAACCTAAACAGCCTGTTTTGAAGAATGGAAAAGCTGATGTGCAAATTTGTGTGGATTTGCAAGGGGCCTCACACATTGAAATTAATTTTTAAAATAGAAGATCAAAATCAGAGGATTCACACTTCCTGATTTCAAAATTTATTGTGAAGTACAGTAATCAAAATGATTACTATCATAAAGGTAGACATAATAGACCAGTAACAAACCTATACCAGTCCAAAGATAAACTCTTACATTAAGGTAAATCGACATTTGAAAAGGACACAAGACAATACAGTAGGAAAAGTATGATCTCTTCAACAGATAATGTTCAGACAACTGGCTGTCTTCATACCTCAAAAAAAGGAAGTTATACCCTGATCCTATACTACATGCAAAATCAACTCAAAATTGATCAAGAACCTAAATAAGAGCAAAAACTGTAAAAACTCTTAAAGGTAAACATTAGATAAATTTTGGATTTGACAATAAATTCTTACCTATGGCACCAGAAACATGATTAATAAAAGAAAAAAAATAGATAAATTGGACTTCATCAAAGTTAAAAATTACTGTGCATCAAAGAATATCAAGAGAGTGAAAAGGCAATCTACAGAATGGCAAAATATGTTTGGAAATCATATATTTGATAAAAACCCCACTGCCATCAAGTCGGATTTGGTAAGGACCTATTAATATCTAGAATAAAGTATTTTGTAACTAACAAATGAAAAAACAACCCTGTTTAAAAATGGGCTAGTGATTTAAATAGACATTTTGCCAAAGAATGAGTATAAATAGCCAACAAACACATGAAAAAATGCTCAACATCATTAATCACTAAGGAAAGACAGCACTTTATATCCATGAGGATGATCATAATGATAAAACAAGCAAAAAAAAATTACAGATGTTGAGAAATTGCGATCCTGACCATTGTTGTTGGAAATGTAGAATGATGCAGCCACTGTGTAAAATAGTTTGGAATAGTTCTCCAAAAAGTTAAACATAGAACAACCATATGACTTAGAAGTTCCACTCATAAGTGTATACAAAAGTGAAATGAGCAATTATTCAAATAAATACTTGCACATAAATGTTATGAGCTGTAGTGTTCACAATATGTAAAATGTGGAAACAATCAAAAGATTTACTAATGAATTAATAGATAAACAAATTGTGATCTAGTCACACAACAGAATTTTTACAGAATCAGTAAAAAAAGGAGAAAAGCGAATACTTACACTTGCTACAATTTGATGAATCTCAAAAAATTGTGCTAAGAAATCAGACACGAAAGATCACATATTGTATGATTTCGTTTATATTAAATATTCAAAATACGTAAAATCATAGAGGCAGAAAATACATTAGGGGTCACCAGATACTGGAGGAGGGGGAATAAGAGTTTATTGATTAATGGGTACAAAGTTTCTGTTTGTATGTGATGAAAAAGATTTGAATGTGTTGATGGTTACACAACTCTTTGAACATAATTAATGTCATTGAATTTCACACTTAAAAGCAGTTAACTTTGTGTTAAGTGTCATATCAGTCTAAGGAAACACAATGAGATACTTCATAACTATCACAAACAGTTAAAATACAAAAGTAAAATGCTAATATAGACCAGAAACTGATTCACTAACCCATTGTTCTTGGAAATAAAATATGATACAGTAACTCTGGAAAACACTTCAGCAGTTTCCCACAAAACTGAACATGACAGTAACATTAAAACAAACAAACAAAAAACCATGGCTGTTGAGTAGTTTCTGATTCATGGTAACCTATAGGATGGAGTGCTACTGCCCTGCAGGAATTCCAAAGCTTTAATCTCTAAAGCTGGACGATGACTAAAGAAGACATAAGAATAATTGATTCCTTTGAACTGTGGTGTTGAAGAAGAATATTGAATGTGCCATGGACTGCCAAAAGAACAAACAGATCTGTTCTGAAAGAAGTACAAGAGTGCTCCTTTGAAGCAAGGATGGTGAGACTGTGTCTTACTTACCTTGGACATGTCAGGAGGGATCAATCTCCGGAGAAGGACATCATGCTTGGTAAAGCAGATGGTCAGCAAAAAAAGAGGAAGACCCTCAACAAGATGGACTAAAACATGGCCGCAACAATGGGCTTAAGCATAAAAATGATTGTGCGCATGGCACAGGACCAGGCAGTGTTTTGTTCTGTTGTGTATATGGTTGCTATGAATCAGAACTGACTCAGTGTCACCTAACAACACTGACGATCCTTAAAGAAAGGACATTACAACATCTTTCTCCTTTGGAGCAGCTAGCAGGTTCTAACTGCCTTCTTTAGTTTGACAGATGAGGGCTTAAACACTGACTGAAGAGGGTTTCCATTAATTATACTTGAGCATTTCTCCAATAGGAACGAAAACCTACACTCATGCACAATAATGTACTTAGCAGGCTTATTCGTCACAGGACCAGCTGGAAAGGTGGCCTTCAGGGGGTGAACGGTTCAACATTGTGGCGCACCCAAACCATACAACAACAATTTGGCGACATGAATGAACTACTGATATACACAACTTGGATGAATCTCGGAATTTCGTTGAGTGAGAAAAACAGTGCTATATTTATTATATGATTCTATGTCTATAACATTATTGCAATAACAAAATTATGGAAATATGGATCAGATAAGTGGTTCCTAGTGTTAGGGCACAAGAGAAGGTAGTGAGAGAATGATGTGGATCTGAAAGAGAAAATGTTCTGTGTCTTGACTATATCAATGTCAGTGTTGTACTACAGTTGCAGAAGGCTGAATAAATGGCACACTGGATCTCTGTATTATTTCTTACAACTGTATATGAATCTACAAGTATCTCGTAAAGTATAAATGTAACAAAAAATAAGGTAAAATTAAAATGTCAGACAACAAAAACATAAATCAGTAGATCTTTGTTTTGCTCAGGAGAAGGGTAAATACACTGACTAGGTTTAGACTTTGTCATGGGCTGAATTGTGTCCCCCCAGAAATACCTGTGTCGTGTGGCTGAGCCATGATTGCCTGTATTCCATGATTGCCCTCTATTTTGTAATTTTGCTGTGCTGTATGTTAAAAGATTAGGGTGGGACTGTAAATCCCTTCAGAAGATCACCTCCCTGCTCCACTGCAAAGGGAGTTTCCCTGGAGTGCGGCTTGCACCACGCTTAATACTTTCATCCTACAAGAGATTAAATGGAAGCAGGCAGAGAACTGGGAACCTCACACAATCAAGAAAGCAGCAATGAGAGAAGTGCACATCCTTCAGACCTGAGGTTCCTGCTTCAAGATACTCCCTGGACAAAGACAGATGCAATACCAGATTTTACTCCAGAGTAGACAAGGGGAAAAGCCTTCTCCAGGTGCGGACATTCTGAATTCAGACTTGTAGCCTACAGGACTATGTAAGAATAAACCTTCCTTTTTAAAGCCAACCATTCTGTGACATTTCTATTGGAGCAGCCCTAGCTAACTGAAACAGAATTCAACCACATCGAGTCATTTCTAATTCCCAGTCACCCTCTAGGACAGAGTAGTACTTGACACTTGGGTTTTCAAGAAGCGCCTGGTGAATTTGAACTTCTGATCTTTTGGGTTAGCATGTAAGCTCTTGACCACTACACCACTAAGTTAAAAATTTCATAATTTCTGTGGTAATCACTAACTGGCAAAAGGTTTAAGAACTATCAGAAAATCCTAAATCAATTTAAAACAATACACAATTAGAGGATTCTCTCTCTGACAGTTCTTCAAAATGAAGGGAAAACAGAAAAATTAAGTCAAAAACAGCACAAGAAATAATAGTAATGAATCCAAATGTAGCAGGAATCATTGTAATGTAATCAGACTTAATTTTCTACTTTAAGAGGAAAAGATTGAATTGTCAGAATAAAATAGAAAATAGCATCTAACTGCAGGCTATTTATATATAAGAAGACTTTAAATACACATACAGAAAAAAGTAATCTCAGCAACAGCGGATCCACAGAAAGTTGCATCGGCTGTGTATCAGACAAAATAGACTATAATGCAAAAAGCTTCACATCATAAAAGATGGATACTTTACAGTAATACACTGTTTTGATTCACCAGAAAGACAGCAATTTGATTCATTTAACGATTACCAGCAAAATATAAAGAGCAAGAATTCGTAAAACCGTAAAGACTCGTCCATTATGTGGGTGATTTTCACTTTATTAATTTAAGAATTTACAATCCAGTAGTTAATATTTTTAAAGTACTTTGAGCTGTGCCTGACAAAGACATTAAAAGTAAATGTCTCTTCATCAAGAGGCATCATGGAGTAAAAAGATAGTTTACAAAGTTATCACAAAGTACAGTCAGAAAAGTTGTGTGTCAGGGTCTTATCCTTTCACCATAGCTATTCAATTATTTGAGCAAATAATTCAGGAAGCTGGACCATATGAAGAAGAACAAAGCACCAGGATTGGAGGAAGACTCATTAACAACCTCTGTTACACAAACGTGCTTGCTGAAAGTGAAGAGGACTCGAAGTAATTACTGATGAAGATCAAAGACCGCAGTTTTCAGTATCGATTACACCTCAACATAAAGAAAAAAAAATCCTCACAACTGAACCAATAAGCAACATCAAGATAAACGGAGGAAAGATTGAGTTGTCAAGGATTTCACTCTACTTGGAGCCACAGGCAACAACCGTGGAAGCTGCAGTCAAAAACTCAAAAGATGTATTGCACTGGGCAAATCTGTAGCAAAAGACCTCTTTAAGGTACTGAAAAGCAAAAAAGTTACCTTGAAGACTGAAGTGCACCTGACCCAAGCCATAGAACACACACACACACACACACACACACACACACACACACACACACACACACACACACATATTAATGATTGAGTGAAAGTATACAATCCAAGTCAATTTTGCTATATGGCTCTCTGCAACGCTATCGGTTTTCTCCATCCCCTAACAGCACACTCCTCCTTTTTCAATCTTTTTTTTTTATTATTGTGAAATAAGTACAATTTTACAGTCCATAGCATGCCATAAAATACCCAGAACTTCCACCTCTATTCTATTCTAGTTGTTCTCTGCCCCTGACGTGACTGCACACTTACCCTTTTGTCTGGAACTTCCTGTAACCATTTGGTAAAGATCTGGCCCTCCTCACCCCATCAACTAGGCTCAAGTAAAGTGTCCCACAGACGAGCCACATGCATTTTTAAAGATTTGTTCGACTCCTGTATCACCTTATGTTTTACATGGCCCAGATCAGTCTTTGTCTGGGGAGCCAGCCCCAGTGCTGGATGAAGTTCGGGGTTAGAGAGTCCAAGGGTCATGCTCCCAGAGGGGCCTCCATTTAGATGGACCATCAAATGTGGTCCTTTTGCAGACTTCTGTATCTGCCCTCTACTCCAACATTGGCTGTGTCTGGAGCTCTGTTCCACATACCCCATCCAGACTGTCAGTGGTGGTGGCCGAGCACCATTTAGTTCTTCTGGTCCCATGCTGAAGCAAGCTATGACTTATATAGTCCCTTCCATCTGGTGGGCTCATATTTTTCTCTGGTCCTTGACCATTTGGTGCTATTTAGCAGGCAGCTTGCTAGCTTTTAAGACCCCAGTCGCCACTCACCGAGGTGGTATGTGGAAGAGGGAGAGAGAAAAACCTTGGGTACGTCAGTTAGTCTGGATATCCCGTGAGAGCATGGCCCTCAGATCCCATACCTCCTTCTCACTCTTTACTACTGGTATCCTCCCAGTGAACACCTGTCCCCTCTTCGGTACTCTCATCTCTCCCTTCTACAAAGAAATCAGTAGGATAACCTTCTATGAAGATATAAAATCATAAAATACAAACACTACATGCTCACTCTGTGTCTCCAAGCCCAGTCCATTCTTAGTCCAAAGTGTTGACCTCAGTACTGGCTTCAGGTCTGGGCCAGCAGGAAGTCTAGGGACCATGTACCCAGGGGACCCTCCAGATTGTCAGACCATCAGTTCTAGTCTTTTAGTAGAGTTCGTGGTCTGCACACCTCTTTTTCTCATGTTATGTCAGGGACTCTGCATTGTGTCCCCTATCAAGGCTGTCTTTGGTGGTAGCCAAGCATTATTTTGTTCTTCTTGTCTCATACTGATGTAGTCTACCAATCGCATGGATCCTTCTGTCTCTTGGGCTCATTTTTCCTCATGTCTTTGATGTTCTTGGTCATCATCTGTTCCAGGTGGATTGGGATCAACTGGTGTTCCTCAGATGACAGCTTGCTGGCTTTTAAGACTGTGGACACCATTCACCAATATGAGGTGCAGAAGACTGTCTTAGCAAAAGGCTAGTTATGACAACTGACCTCAATGTCCCCTGAAAACAGTCCCTAAACCCCTGTCTCTGCTACTATATCCTTTTAAATGTTGGGTTGAGTATAGAGAACCTGTAGTTTATGGTGTACTTCATTTATGCAGACCTGCCCTCTACTGAGTGCTGTCACATCCTTCACCTAACCGAATTGCTATCAACTGTCTAATGTATGAACAACCCACTCCCTCCCTCCCCACTTTTGTAGCCACCAAAGAGTCTTTGCTTCTGTGCATAAGTCCTTTTTAAAGTTCCTTATAATAGTGGCCTCACACAGTACTTGTCTTTTGTAGCTTACTGATTTCACTCAGCATGATGTCTTCTAGTTGATACCAAGTTATGAGATACTTCCTAAAATCATCATTGTTCTTTGTCATTGCATAGTGTTCCATTGTGTATATATACCATAGTTTGCGTATCCATTTGTCAATTGATGGGCTGCTAGATTCATTCTCTCTTTTTGCTATTGTGGACTGTGCTGCAGTAAACGTTTGTGTGTATGCATCTGTTCACGTGACAGCCCTTATTTCTACAGGATATATTCCAAGCAGTGGGATTGCTGGATCATATGGTATTTCTATTTCTAGCTTTTTAAGGAAGTGCCAAATTGCTTTCCAAAGAGGTTGTATCATCTTGCATTCCCACCAGCAGAGCAACAGCGTTCCAATATCTCAACAGCCTCTCTAGTACCTGCTGTTTTGTGTTTTGGGGATTATTGCCAACCTCATTGGAGTGAGATGGTATCTCATTGTAGTTTTCATTTGCATTTCTCTAATAGCTAATGATCGTATTTCCTCATGTGTCTTTTGGCTGCCTGAACGTCTCCTTTGGTGAAGTGTCTGTCCATGTCCTTTGCCCGCTGTTTAATTGGATCATTTTTTCTTGTTTATATTTTGCAGTACCTTGTAGATTATAGAAACTAGATGTTTATCCAATATGTCATTGCCAATTTTTTTTTCTTTTTCCAATTCTGTAGGCAATGTTTTAAGTCTCTTGATAAAGTCTTTGGATGAGCATAAGTGTTGGTTTTTAGTAGCTCCCATTTACCTGTTTTGTCTTCTGTTGTTTGCACATTCTTGGTAAGATTTTGTAGTCTGTTTAAGCCATGTATTAAAACTTCCAGTGTTATCCCTATTTTTTCTTCCATAATCATTATTGTTTTAGGTTTGATATTAAGGTCTTTGATCCATTTTTAGTTTTTGTATAAGGTGTGAGATATGGTCTTGTTTCAGTTTTTTTCCTGATATCCAATTTTGCCGACACCATTTGTTAAAGAGACTGTTTTTACCCCAATTTACAACCTTTGAGCTTTGTCAAATATCAACTGTTCATAGGAGGATGGTGATATTTCTAAATTCTCTATTTTGTTCCATATGTCTATATATCTGTAGGCTTCTCCACTTATGTAAGTTTCTTTCAGTTTCTTACTGTAGGGTCTTGTAATTTTCTCTGTATAGATCTCTTACATCTCTAGATTTCTTCCTAGGTAGTTTATCCTACGGGGGGCGGGGGGGGGGGCTATTGCAAACGCTGTTGATTTTGTGATTTCCTCTCTGTTGATGTCTTTGTTGGTATAAAAGAATCCTACTGATTTATTTGTGTTTATTTTATATCCTGATACTTTGCTGAACTCTTCTAATAGTTCCAGTAGTTTATTTATGGATTCTTTAAGATTTTCTATGTATATAATCTTGTCATCTGCAAATAGGGATACTTTTACTTCTTCTTTACTGATGTGGATGCCCTTTATTTCTTTGTCTTGTCTGATTGCTCTGACCAAAACCTCTAGCACAATGTTGAATAGAAGTGGTGAGTGTGAGCGTCCTTGTCTGGTTTCTGTTCTCAGGGGGAATTCTTTCTGTCTGTCTCCAATCAGCATGATGTTTGCAGTTGGTTTGGTATAAATGCCCTTTTTATGTTGAGGAATTTGCTTTCTATTCCTATGTTACTGAGAGCTTTTAACATGAATGGGTATCGGACTTTGTAAAATGTCTTTTCTACATCAATTGACAGAATTAAATGATTCTCATATTCTGTTATTTATGAGGTGGTCAATTTTTTTGTTGTTGTTTTTGAACTAAGCCTGCGTCCCTCGTATGAATCCTACTTGGTCATGATGCATTATTCTTTTGATATGCTTTTGATTCTGTTGGCTAGGGTTTTGTCGAAGAATTTTGCATTTAGAGTCATCAATTCAGTGATATTGATCTGTAATTTCCTTCCTTCCCTCCCTCCCTCCCTCCCTCCCTCCCTCCCTCCCTCCCTCCCTCCCTCCCTCCCTCCCTCCCTCCCTCCCTCCCTCCCTCCCTCCCTCCCTCCCTCCCTCCCTCCCTCCCTCCCTCCCTCCCTCCCTCCCTCCCTCCCTCCCTCCCTTCCTCCTTCCTTTCTTCCTTCCTTCCTTGTGGGATCTTTACCAGATTTGATATCAGGGTTATGCTGGCTTCATAGAAAAATTTTGGAAGTGTTTTGTTCTTTACTGGATTGTGGAATAGCTTCAGTAATACTGGAATTAACTCCTCTCTAAAAGTTTGGTGGGATTTTCTGGTGAAGCCATCTGGGCCAGGACTTCTTTGGTTGGTAGTTTTTGGTTACTTTTTCAATCTCTTCTTTTGTGATGGTTTTATGAAGTTGTTCTACTTCTCTTGGTGATAATTTTGGTAGGTGATGTGAATCCAGAAATTTGTTCATTTCCTCTAGGTTTTCACATCTGTTAGAGTATAATTTTTTATAGTATTCTGTTACGATATTCTTAATTTCAGTTGGTCTTTGCGATATCTCTCATTTCATTTCTTATTTGGGTTATTTGTTTCCTCACCTATTTTTCTTTTGTGAGTTTAGCCAATGGTTTATCAATTTTATTGATTTTTTCAATAAACTGGCTTTTGGTTTTGTTAATTCTTTGAGTTGTTTTTCTATTCTCTAATTCGTTTAGTTCTGCTCTAATCTTTACTATCTGTTGTCTTCCGGTGCCCATGGAGTTCTTTTGTTGTTCTCTTTCTATTTGTTCAAGTTGTAGGGTTAATTCTTTGGCTTGGATCCTTTCTACATTCCAGATGTGTGCATTTATAGAGGAAAATTGATGCCTGAGCATCAATTGCTGTATCTGATAGTCACTAGTAGGTTGCATTTTCATTTTCTTTTGATTCCATGAATTTCTTTATTGCATCTTTGGTTTCTTCTATAATCCATGAATTTTTGAGCAAGGTGTTGTTCAGTTTCTATGCGCTCAAATTCCTACCCGTGTTTCTTCTGCTATTGATTTCAACTTTTATTGCTTTGCAGTCTGAGAAGACGCTTTGCAGTAATTTAATGGTTTGAATTTTGTTGAGACTTGCTTTATGGCCAAATATGTGGTCTATTTTGGAGAATATTTCATGTGCATTGGAAAAGTAGGTGTACTTGTCTGTTGATGGATAAAAGTTCTGTATATGTCTGTGAGGTTGAGTTGAGTGATTGTCACAATAAGATCTGTATCTTCATTGACCTTTTTTCTGGATAATCTATCCCTTACTGAAAGTGGAATGTTAAAATCTCCCACTATTATTGTGGAGTGATCTGTCTCATTTTTCAACGTTGTCAGCATTTGTTTGATACATTTAAGTGCTCTGATATTGGCTTCATAAATACTTAATATTATTATATCCTCCTTATGTACTGAACTTTTAAGCAATAATTAGTGACCATCCTTGTCCACGATGTTGGAGTTCACTTTTATCTGAGATTAATATTGCCAGTCCTGCTGTTCCTTGCATGTTGTTAGATTGGTATATATTTTTCCATCCTTTGATTTTCAGTTTGTTCATATCTTTCAGTCTAAGGTGTGTTTCTGGTAAGCAGCTTATAGATGGATCATATCTTTTAATCCAGCCCTTTACTCTCTGACTCTTTATTGAAGCATTCAGTCCATTTCCATACAGTGAAGTTATTGATAGATATGTATTTAGTGTTGTCACTTTGGTGACTTAATTTTTGTGTTGTTGACATTTTCTTTGTTCCAGTTAGTATTCTGTTGTGGGTCGTTTTTATTTATGGATTTTCTTTTCATCTTTTTCAGTGTTGGTTTTATGTCTGTTGTGACTTCTGCTTTACGTTTCTTGTTTTGATATGTAGTATGGTTAGTTTGCTTTGCAGCTACCCCTTTGTTCCCCCTAAAGTTCTACTTTTAACCTAGTCCTTAACTTCTTTATATCTCTTTAGCCTCCTCTCCATCTGAAAGGGCTATGAATAGTGTAATATATTCCTCTTGATAATGTAGTCTTGTCATAGTTTACAAGTTAAGCTCTCTGTTTCCCTAATTTTAATATTTTACCTTTGATTGAGCTTTGTGACTTTCCTATCTAACTGGGACACTGGGTGCTGTGCCTTGCATTACATCCTTAAGTATACACCAGGTGTTATTGAATTTCTAACTGAAGAATTTCTTCAGTATTTCTTATAACTTTTGTTTTGTTTTTGCAAAGTCTCTAAGCTTCTGTTTGTCTGAGCATCTCCTAATTTCACTGTCATACTTGAAAGGCAGTTTTGCAGGATACAGAATTCTTAGCTGAGAGCTTTTTCCTTCAAGGCTTTGTCCATGTCAACTGATTTTCTTGTTGCCAACAAGGCTTCGCATGAAAAGTTGGAGGACGTTCTACAAGGCTGTCCTTTGTATGTTGGTTTTTGTTTAAGCCTACCTGCCTTTAAGAGCCTCCTGTTATTTTCATTTTGTGAAGCTTGATTACCATGTGTCTTGGTATCTTTGTTTTGGGACCTACCATTTGTGGAGTTGGATAAACATCTTGAATAGCTATCTCCTCATCTTTCATGATATCAGGGAAGTTTTCTGTCAGCATGTCTTCAATAATCCTCTCTTTTTTTTCTGCTATCCTTCCCTGTTCTGGAACTCCAGTTACATGTAAACTGTTCCTCTTGCTAGAGTCCGATGCAATTTGTAATGATTCTTCATTTATCTCAATTCATTTTTCTGATTTCTCCTCATAAATGCTGATGTCAGTTGCTTTATCTTCAATCTCACAAATTCTGCACACCATCTTCTATATTCTGCTTCTTTGGCTTTCAACTGAATTGTGTATCTCTATAATTTTATTACTGATCTACTGAATTCCAGATCATTCATGCTGTAGCAGTTCATATAACTTGTTTAATTTTTCATTTTGTTCTGCTACACTTTGTTTAATCACTATCCTAAGATCAAAAGGTCTCTATTCACAGTTCTTTCATATTCTACCTCTTACAATTTCAGGAAGGCATCTTCATTTGGGATGTTCTCTGATCCTTTATTTTTGGAGTCTTCTGGAGTTATGGTTGTCTGCTTTGAATGGTTAGATATTGATTGTCACCTTTGTGCCATCAGAAAGCTGTTCAGTTTCTCTGGTGTCACACGAGCAGAAGCTATGGTGTAGCTCTGAAAAGGGAGTGAGTAAAGGCACTGCTAGACTTGGCTGCCAGCTGCTGCTGCATTCTCTAGGTTCAGCTGTCTTAAGTACAGCTTCTCTGGTGAGAGACATACTGTCCAGCCCAGTGGTGCTACTCAGCTTGGTAGCAGGCCCCTTCCGGCTGCTCAGAGGTGGCAGGCCCTATGTCCTGGCTGACAAAGACATCACACTACTTGTGCTAAGACTCTGGAGCATGCCAGCATGCTCTGTAGCATAGCTCAGAGAAGGGAGGAGAGAAGGGTGACAGCACACACAGCCACCATCTTACACTGTGTTCTCTAGATGTGATTGTCTTGAAAACTGCTTTTCTGATGAGACAGGTGCTGCCCAGTGGCAAGTGGTACCAGCCAGGCTCTTAGGGCTGGCAGAGCTGGCAGAGCTGGCAGGCCCGGCCTTATCGCTAACAAAGATGACAACTTACTTGTGGAGTCTCTCTGGTGCTGTGTCAGCAGATGCTATTACGTGGCTCCGAGAAAAGAAGAGAAAGGGTGCTGCCATATTTGGCCACCAGCCACCATTGCATTCTCTAGGTGCGTTTGTCTTAAAAATGCTTTCTTGCTGAGCTAGGCACTGTCTAGTCAGGTGCTGTTGCTCAGCATGGTGGCCAGCCCCAGCTGAACCCTCAGGCATGGCTCACTCTGCGTCTCAGCTCACTAAGCTGGTGTCCTGCTTGTGTCACATCCCCTGTGTTGTGCCAACAGAATCTATGGCACAGCCCACAGAAGGAGAAGGAAGAGCACGGGTACCCTCAGCCACCAGCTGCTGCTGGGTTCTCTACATGTGATTGTCTTAAGTACAGCCTCTCTGCTGAGACAGATGCTGTTGATGTAGGTGTGCAGCTCAGCATGGCAGCCGGACCAGGTTCTCAGGCTTAGCAGTCTCAGTCCCGGTCTCCTGGTTAACAAAGATGGTGTCTGCACCTGTAAGCCTCTCAACTGCTGCACCATCAGAAGTGGGGCCCTTTGCACTGTCATCTCACCTCTGACAAAGGTAGCTTTCTCCTTCCAGTCTCCCAGTCCAATCTCACAACCTTATGCCTCATCTTGGGGCTCCCATAATGTCCACTCTATTCCATTCAATTGTTTTCCTAAGCCTTAGCTCTCAGAGAGAATCAAGGAGATGTATGACTAGTCCACTATCTTGGCCCAACTCTATCAGTATTTTTAATTGCATCATATGTATGCAAAAACTTGATAATTAATAAGGGAAAATGAAGAAGACTGATGCTTTTTAATTGCAGTGTTGGTGAAGAATATTGAATATACTATGGACTGCCAGAAAAAGGAACAAATCTGTCTTAGAAGTACAACCAGAATACTCCTTAGAAGCAAGGATGATGAGACTACATCCTACAATCTCTGTACATGCTTTTCGGAAGGGTCAGTCCCTGAAAAAGGACATCATGCTTGACAAAGTGGATGGTCAGCAATAAAGAGGAAGACCATCAAGGAGATGGATTGACACAGTGGCTTCAACAATGGACTCAAGCATAATAATGATTGTAAGCATGGCAAAGGACCACACAGTGTTTTATTCTGTGGTACATTCAGTCACTATGAGTCAGAACTGACTCAATGGCATCAAAAAACAATGACAGTATAGCAAAACATATAAAAGTAAAAGCAAATTCTGGTCTGGGACCAGTTGAACACTGCGATACTGAGGTGAAAAACTTAAGAGCATCAGAATCAAGACAGAAGTTCTTTTTACTATTATTATTATTACTATACTTCGAATGAAGGTTTACAGAACAAAGTTTCTCCTTAAACTGTTAATACACATAATGTTTTACGAGATTGATTGACAGCTCCACGACATGTCAACATTCTTCCTTGTCAGTTTTGCGTTCCTTGTTACCAATTTTCCTGTCTATTCCTAACTTCTAGCCCTTGCCCCTGGGCTGTGATGCCCCTTTAGTCTTGTTTTGTTTTACAAACCTCTCAAATCTTTGGCTGAAGGATAAATCTCAAAAGTGACTTCATAAATGACCTAGAAGGATGTCCATAAGCTGTACTATAATCACTTCTCCAGACTCTGTCAGAGCCGGTAAATCTAGTTTTGTCTTATAAGTTAGAATTTTGATCTATATTTTTTCCAGCTCTGTCTAGGATCTTTTACTGTGTTCCTGTCTGAGCAGCCAGTGGCAGTAGCTGGGTACAATCTAGTTATACTGGACTCAGTCAGTTGCGGGCCGTGTAGATGTAGTACAGAAGTCCTTTGTACTAATTTTTTTCTTGTTTCTTTAGTTTTTTTATTCTACCTTGCACTGGAAGGGATGAGTCTAGTAGAGGATCTTAGATGGCCACTTGCAGTATTTTAAGACCCCAGACACTACTCACCAAATAGAATGAAAAACATTTTCTTTATAAATTACTTTCTGCCAGTTGAGCTAGATATTCCCTGCGACCATGGTCCACACAAACCTTGGCCCAGTAATTGCATCCCTCAGGGATTTTAGATGTGTTTGTGAAGCTTCTGTGACCTTGCTTTGTAAAGTTACAAAGTTATGTTGACTTCTCTAGTATTGTGTACTGTCCTACTCTTCACCAGAGTTACCACTTACCTATTGTCTGATATTTTTCTACCTCCTCCCCTCCTCTCTTGTGAAGTTTGTGTGTGAAATTCTTCATGAGCTTTTAGAGTATTGTTTTCATGCTTCTCCTTTTGCGATTGACTTGCTTTCCACAGCATAATGCCCTCATGATTCATCCATGTTACAACATGTTAGACAAATGCATCATTGTTGTTTATCATTGCATAATTCTCCATTTTCTGTGAGTACTATAGTTTATTTATCTATTTTTGTTGTTGATGGGCATCTAAGTGGTTTGCATCTTTTAGATATTGTGAGCAATGCTACATATGTCTATTCGTGTGACAACTCTTCTCTAGGATATATATCTCTTTGCTGAATCACAAAGTATTTCTATTGCTAGCTTTTTAAGTAAGCGTCACATCACTTTCCAAAATGATTGACCATTTTTCATTCCCACCAGCAGTGCCTAAGCATTCTGATTTCCCCACTACCCAAACCAAACCCATTGCCATCAAGTCAGTTCTGACTCAAAGTGACTCTGTAAGTCACAATAGAACTGCCTCATAGAGTATGCAAGGAGTGCCTGGTAGATTTGAACTGCAGACCTTTTGGTTAGCAGCTGTAGCATTTAAATCTATGGTACCAGTGTTTCTTATTTCCCTACAATCTCTCTAAAATTTTCTATTTCCTGTTTTTAGATTTGTGCTTTTAATGCTGAGGTGAGGTTGTATTTCACTGTGGTGTGATTTGCATTTCTCTAATGGCTAGTGATCCAAAATTTTCCTCGCGCCTCTTTTGAATGTCTTGGTGAAGCGTCTGTTTATCTCTTTTGCCTGTTTTTTAATTGGATTATCTTTTTTTTCTAGGAATGTTGGACTTTCTCATACATTTTAGAAATTAGTCCTTTGATTTGTAGTAGCCTTTTTTTTTTCACCACACTGCAGATTCTCTTTTTACTCTTTTGGTGCAGCCTTTGGATGAGCCTAGTTGTTTAACTTTTAGAAGATCCCAATTATCCAGCTTATCTCCTGGAGTTGTGCATTGTTTGTTGTGGTTTGTATCCTGTTAATTCTGTGTATTAGGAACTCTACCATACATTCTATTTTTCGTCCTGTGAACTGTCTTCTTTTTGGTTTCATATTAAGGTCTTCGATCCATTTAGAATTAATTTTTGTATATGAGGCCTGACAAGTCCATGAATTTAATTGTTCTAAGTGCTACATACCTGACTGCTGAATATCACTATGACCACCTTCAAAGTGCTCCCCTTGGGAAGCTATTCACTGATACCAACACCTAGTTTACTCTTCAAAGAAATGTTGAAACTCTTTCTGGAATGGCTATTGTACGTGGTGACAAATTCATGAATTTAATTGTGTAGTCTGTGAGGAAGTTTATTGCCAGTAAACAAATAGCTGTATTGGAACACCCTCCCTACTTGCCTGATATGGCCTCCAAAGACTTTTCTCTCTACCTGAATATAAAGGAAATATTGAAAGGAAGACATTTTTGATGACATTCAAGACATTAAGGGTAATATGATGACAACTCTGATGGCCATTCCAGAAAAAGGATTCCCAAATTGCTTTGAAGGGTGAACTAGGTGCTGGTGTTGGTACATAGCTTCCCAAAAGGAGTACATTGAAGGTGACTATAGTGATATTCAGCAGTGAGATTTGTAGCACTTTTTCTAGGATAAGTTAGCAAACTTAATTGTCAGATGTCGTATGGTAGGAGGCATGGGTCCTGTTTTGCAAATGGAATTCTATGTATTTCCTGCATTTGATGGATGTTGGGCTCTTGTTGAAGATCAGATGACCATGGGTGGATAAATTTTCATCTGGGTTTTCAATGCTATTCCATTGGTCAATGTATCCATCATTGTACCAGTACCAGGATATTTTGACTACTGTAGCTGAATAGTATGTTTTGAGGTCAGATAATGCAAGTCCTCTTAATCATAAAAACTATGGTGGATATGGCACAAGACTGTGAAGTGTTTCACTCTGTTATGTATAGGGTGGTTATCAGCTGGAACCAACTTGACAGCACCAAACAATAACAAGGCAAGTCCTAGTACTTTGTTCTTCTTCACTTGTGCTTTATTTGGTACTGCTTCTCATTCCATACAAAGTTGCTGATCAGTTTTTCCGTCACTTTAGAGAATGCTCTTGGCATCTGGATCAGGATTGAAATATATTTGTGTATCACTTCAGGTAGAAATGTCATTTTCACAATGTCAGTCTACCTGTAAAGAGCATGGTATGGTTTTCCATGTGTCTTGATCACTTTTCGTTTCTTGCAATAGTGGTTTGTAGTTTCCTTTGTACAGGCATTTGCATCTCTATCTGTATTTATTCCTCAGTATTTTGCATTTTTAGGGGCTGTTGTAAATGCCATTGCTTTCTTGATTTCCTTTTAATCATCATTTTTATTGGTATATAGCAATTCAACTGATTTCTATATGTTTATCCTGTATCCTACTGATCTGCTGAATCTTTCTATCAATTCATTGTTCTTAGGCTGCTCTCAGAGTTCCTTCTGTGTCTTTGGTTTTAGCAAGTGTCATAATATGTCTTGATTAATTTTATTATGGAATATGTCCTATATGGGGTTTGTTGAACTTCTTGAATGTTCAGCTTTTCACGTTTCAGGATATATTGGAAGTTTTCTGTCAGCAGTACATTAATGATTCCCTCTATGTTTTCTCCCCTTGTTCAGGAGTTACAATTACTCACAACTTTTTTCTTTTGATTGTGTCCTACATAATTCTTAGGATGTCTTCATTTTTCTGTTCTTTGATGTTTCCTTAGAGTTGCATCCAAATGTTTGTCTTCAATGTTTCCTATCCTGTCTTCCATCATTTCAAACCTGCCCTTCAATCCTTCTATGACAGTGTCCATTTCTGAAATTTTTTCTCTTTCTGATTTCTAACTGTTGTTTTTGTATGATTTCTAGTTGTGAATTTATTTTTGAATTTTGTACCTATATTACTTTCCTGAATTCTTCCATTTTTTAGTTTGTATTTTCCATGAATTTGTCTATTTTTTCTCATTTTTGTCTGGTTTTTGTTTCAGCTAATGGACAGCTCTTAATATTAATGATTGGAATTTCCTATCAGGTATTTCTAGTGCTTTTTCTTCTACTGGAAAGTTACCTGGTATTATAAGGCCACTCAGTGCAGCCTGGCTTGAAAAGGTAGAAATGTCACACAGTGCCAGATATTCAGGATGCAGGAAAACAAGTATAGAGAGATGAGAAACTGAGAAGTGAATGAAGGCCCCCCTCCCAAAAAAAGAGAGAGAGAGAGAGAAAAGAAAAAAGAAATGACCCAGGTATCTTACCATTGAGACTAGAAGGGGCTCTCAAGTTGTAAAAAGCAAAAAGATGAAAAGAAAAAAACAAAACAAACAAAAAAGCTCCAGGGATTCCACTAGTGGAATGGGCTGGGGAAGACGTCCCCCACTTAAGCAGCTTTTCATTGCCTTTCAGGAAGAAGCAAAAATGGCACACAGGGCCATGTGTATGAGGGAACGAAGGGGGCAGTGGTGAAAGGCGCAGAAGAAATTAAAAGGAGCAGAAAATAATCAATGCCAATGAGAAACAGATAGAACTCAGGGAGCTGTGCAGTGTGTGGATGTAGGTCAAATCCAAATGACGTGGGTCTAACGCCAGTGCCTTCTGGCCAAGAGACTACAGCCAGATTGTGGAAAGCAGAGGAGGCCAAGTGTCGAGAATAAAGGTGAAGGATGGGAAAGTGTCTATTGTTGGTTACTGGATGCTCTATCTCCTGCTGGGAGCTCTGCGTAGCTGTTTTCCAATACTCCTTGTGTGCCAGCCTCTGACAGATTCATCATTACCTTGAGTAGTATTTACCATAATTTGTGTCTATGTACCATAATTTGATTATCCATTCATCTCTTGTTGAGAATTTACGTTGTTTCCATCTTTTTGTTATTGTGAATAGTGCTATAATGAACATGGGGATGCATGTGTCTATTTATATGACATCTCTTATTTCTCTTGGGTATATTCCAAGGAGCAGAATTGTTGGATCGTATGATATTTCTATTTCTAGCTCTTTAAGAAAATACTATATTGTTTTCTAAAATGGTTGTACCATTTTACACTCCCACCAGAAATACATGAGTCTGATCTCCTTGCAACCTCACCAACATTTATTTTGCATTGTTTGAATTAAGCCGGTATTGTCAATATGAGAGGGTATCTCATTGTAGTTTTACTTGCATTTCTCTAACTGGAAGCCCTGATGGTGTAGTCATTAAGAGGTATGGCTGCTAACTGAAAGGTCAATATTGTGAAACCACATGAAGCAGTTCTACTCTGTCCTACTCTGTCTCTCTAAGTTGGAATTGACTCAAGATCAATGTTTTTTTGTTTGTTTGTTTAGTGACTAATGAGCATGAGCCTTTTGTTGTGTGTTTGTTGGTCATCTGAATGTCTTCTTTGGTGGTGTGTCTGCTCATGTTTTTTATCTATTTTTAATTTGAATTATTTGCCTTTCATTACTGAAGTGTTGAAATATTTTGTTAATTTTAGAGATTATATCCTTGTCAGACACGCTGCAGATAATTTTTTCCCCCAATCTGTAGGTGATCTTTTTAATCTTTTAGTGACATTTTTTCACAAATCTGTTTGGTTTTTAGGAGCTCCTAATCATCTAGTTTATCTTTTAGTTTCTGCGTATTGTTAGTTATTGTTTCTATCACATTTATGCAAGATAATGTAGCCCCTAGGGTTCTCCCTGTTTCTTCTTCCACAGTCATTGTAGATTTTATATTTAGGTCTTTGATTTATTTTGAGTTAGTTTTTGTGTGTCGTTTGAGTTCTGGCTCTTGTTTCACATTTTTACAGATAGACATCCAGTTATGCCAGCACCATTTGTTAAAGAGACTGTCACTTCTCCACACAATAAACGTTAGCCTTTTGTCAAGTACTGACTGCTCTTAGATGGATGGACTTACATCTATGTTCTCAATTCTTTTCCATTGGTGTATGTGTCTGTTGAACCAGCACCAAGCTTTTTTGAGTATTGGGGTTATACAGTAGTTTCTGAAATCAGGTGTTTAGGACTCCCTCTTTGTTCTTCTTTGATAATGCTTTACTTGTCTTAGGATTCTTCTCTTTCTGTGTAAAGTTGCTGATTTGTTTCTCCACCTCATTAAATAAAGCTGTAGAAATTTGGATCAGGATTGTATTGTTTTTGTATATAGCTTTGGGTGGAGTTGATATTTTCACAATGTTGAGTCTAGAGATCCATGAGCATGGTATGTGTTCCACTTATGTAGCTCTCTTTTGGCTTCGTGCAGTTGTGTTTCATAATTTTCTTTGTATGGATCTTTTACATCCCTAGTTATATCCCTAAGTACTTCCACTTCTTGGGGGTTATTGCAAATGATATTGACTTAGTTATTTATTTTTCAAAATTCTCTTTGTTGGTGTAGAGGAATCTGATTGATTTTTATAAATTAATACTGTATGTTGTTGCCTTCTTAAGACCCTCTTAGTTACAGTAGCTTTATTGTGGATTGTTTTGGGTTTTCTGTATATATCATCTGTGAATAAGAATAGTTTTTCTTCTTAAGCAGCAGTTTTGATGCCCTTTATTTTTTTTTCTTGTTCTATTGCTTTAGCTAGTATTTCCAGCATGATGTTGAATAAGAGAAGCAAAAAGTGGCATTCCTGTCTGGTTTCCATTCTTAGGGGAAATATTTTCAGTCTCTCTCCATTTAGAATAATGTTGGCTATTGGTTTTGTATAAATGTCCTTTATTATGTCAACAAATTTCTCTTTTTCTATTTAGCTGAGAGGTTTTATCAGGAATATGTCTTGGACTTGGTCAAATGACTTTTCTACATCAACTGATATACTTGTGTGATTCTTTTGCTTCATTTATGTGACACATTACCTTAGTTGATTTTCTAATGTTGACCATTTAATCATTATATACTACCCTTTATGTTTTATGGTAGATTTTGCTTTAAAGTTTATTTTATTAGACATTAGTACTTCACTTTTGCTCTTTTTTGGTTATTGTTTTTTAATATATATTTTGCCTCATTATTTAAATTTTAAGTTTATGCCCTTTTGTCTAAGATGCATCTCTTGTAGATAGAATACTGATGGATCATGGATTTTTTTAAGCTACTATTCCACTTCTTGTCTCATTACTTATACATTTAGGCCATTTACATTAAGTGCAATTATTAATAGTTATGAGTTTGCTACTATCATTTTGTTGTATTTTGTATGTGTGTTGTTGACTATTTCTTGGTTTCACTTAATCTTTTGTGCTGATTTACTTTGTTAATGCATTTTATATCCATTTCATTACTATTTATTCTGTGTTAAACTGGGTTCTGTAGAGAAGTAAAACTAGTAAATTTTGTATGTATGTATATATATGTAGGCTGAGAGAGGGAGACACGTATATCAAGGAAATTGCTTATAGTATTGTAGAGGTGGGAGAGTTCAAATCCATGGATCTCAACAGAGGCTTCTGCTTCATGTAACTTCAGGGGCTGGTAAACCAAAGATTGGTAGGTTGGAGAGCAGTGCTCTTCTTCACAGCCCATGAAGATCAATAAATCCTTAGATTGGCAAATAAGCTGCTAGCTCAAGTTCCAAGAATCAGAAATAAGATGAACAGCTTTAGCTGCAGTAAGGACAAAACACTTCCCTTTCCATGATGGAAGTGGTCGAATGTAATCAACTTGCCACCAGGATGCTGGCTAATCACCTGAAAGGATAGTGCCATACAGGGGACTCAGTGTTGGTGTCTGCTGCTGTCAGGTTGGACACTCAGCAGTGCCCACACATAAGTCAGCTTTGATGAATAGAAATCCATGTTGTTGGGCCCATGCATAACCTCCATCCTTGGGACCATGGCCACTTTGTTCATGAGCCCAATAAGCCATGACAGGAGTAACTGGGAAAAGACAAAAATTGTTTCCAAAGAGTGTGCCATTTTGCACATTTTATACATCTTCTATTGAGGTCACCCATTGTTGATAATTTATATGAGACACAAATATTTTCACTTCTTTGGCCCAGAAGGTGTATCCACATACTCTTCCACATAATTGCTTACCTCTAATTTTTCAATCATGCTCCTTTCAAATCCCTTACCACCCAGCCAAACCGTTGGCCACAGCCCATGAAGCATGTACAAGTGCATATCTGGCAATTTCTCCTTCCAAGTGAAGTTCACAACAGTATACACCACTTGAAGTTCTGCTCATTGGGAGGATTTCACTTCACTACTGTCTTCAGGGAGTTCATGGAAAGAGTACATAGTGTTGCTGTTGTCTGCTTTCAAGTGGTGCCTGCATATCGTGGAGAATCATCTGTAAACTAGGCATGGGTTTCCTTTCTGCAGTCAACTGATCATAAGGAACTCTCCATCAGGCCATTGGTGCAGACTGGGAAATGGAAGATAATGTAACAGGAGTAGAGACCCTGGACATTTGGGCCATCTCCTCATGCAACTTACCTGTGCCTTCAAGTCTTGCTTGGGGCCAAACTCATATGTAACACCACTTCCATTTAATGATGGAATTCTGCTGCGCACATCCAAATTTATGGTTCTGTGGGTCAAACAGCACCCAGTTAATGATGTGCCCCTCAAGTCACATAGTTACCATGCTGTCCCATGGTTATTAGTTTAGTCTCTATTAAGGCCCAGTAACAAGACAAAAGCTGTTTCTCAGAAAGAGTGCAGTTATCTGCAGAGAATGGCAGAGCATTGATCCAAAATTTTAAGAGTCTGTACTCTGGTCTGTCAATATTGGCCTGTAAAGTCTTCAAACTGCTTGGACACTTCAAGCACCATTGGATTAGCTGGATCACATGGCCCAAGTGTCAGAACTTCTAGTACACCAGCCTGAACTTGTTGCAGAGCCTTCCCTTGTTCTGGGCCTCACTCAAAACCATCAGCTTTTGAATCACTTGATAAATAGGCCACAGCAGCACACCCAAATGCAGAATATTTTTCTTCCAAAATCCAAAGAGACCTACTATGCATTGTGCCCCTTTTTCAAGTTCTGGGAACAGCCAGATATAATAACATATCTTTCACTTTAGAAAGAATATTTTGACATGCCCACACCACTGCATCACTGGACTCCTAGAAATTTCACTGAGGATTGGAAGGTGCCTGAATTCTTGTGTAATAAATTCCCCACCCGTTACCATGCAAATGTTTTACCAGCAAGTCCAGAGTCATTCACACTTCTTCCTTATTATGTTCAGTCAGAATAATGCCATCAATGCAATGGACCAGTGTGAGGTCTTGCGGAAAGGAAAGGTAATGAAGTTCCCTTTGGACTAAATTATGACATAGGGCTGAAGAGCTGATGTTTCCCTGTGTTAGACAAGAGAATGTGTATTGCTGAACTTATTAGCTAAAGAAAATTTGAGACAGAAAGAGAGAGACATCTGTATCAAGGAAATGGCTCACACAATTGTTGAGGCTGAAACATTCCAAGTCCATGGATAAGGGTATAGGCTTATCTTGCTTCTTGTAACACAGAGGCAGGTGAATCCAAGATCAGAAGGTTGGAGATCAAGACCCTTGTTTACAGGCCATGAACATCAGAGAATCTCAAGACTGGCAAGTAATCTACTCACTCAGGGCCCAAGAACCAGAGGTCAGATGAACAAGAGTCACTGAAGGATTCAGAGCAGGCAAAAGCCAGAATGTCCATTTATATTCAGAGCAGGCCACATGAACAAGGAAACTGTCTTTTAACTGACTGGCTAGTCACAGCAGACGCCATCATGGGAATGATCACATATAAACACTGAGAATCATGGCCTAGCCAACTTGACACACATCTTAACTGCCGCATGCATTTTTGTTTGACTTCTTTTTTATTTTCTTGACTAGATATTTTAGCTTCCTTTGTGGTCATCTTGAAATTTACCTCTATTTTTTTCTAAGCTTAGACCAGTCTTTTATTTCTTGATATTGCCTTGACTTCTCCATACCAAGCTCTTTGAGTGCACCATTGTTCCCTCTTCTTTTTCTTGACACTGTGATAATTTTTATATTTACATCTCTGGTTTCGTATTTTTAGTCTTTCAGGTTTTTGTGTGTGTTTGTTTTTGTAAATTCCCTGTTAGGATTGGCACCTTGTCCATAAATCCTATGTTCTAGTCTTGGGTTGTTGCCTGATGTTGTTGGTCACCTAATTAGAAGGTTTCCTTTAATATTTCTTATAATTTTGATCTGGCTTTTACATATTCCCTCAACTTCTGCTTATCTGGTAATGTCCTAAATTCACCATGATATCTGGGGGGGGATATATAATTCTTGGCTTACAATTTTTTTTCCTTCAAGATTTCATGTATGTCATTCCAGTGTCCTCTTGCCTACTTGCTAAATAATCAGATCTTAATTTTAATGGTTCTTCTTTGTAGGTGATTTTTCATTTATCCTTAGAAGCTCTCAGAATTCTTACTTTGGTTTTGGCAAAATTGATAATGATATGCTTTGGTGAATTTCTTTTGGGGTTGATCTGTTATGAGTTTTGTTGGGCTTGTTGGATAGGTATCTTCTCATATTTCAGAATAGTCAGGAAGTTTTCCATCAGCAAATCTTCAGTAAGTCTGTGTTGTCCATTGTCTTTCCCTCACCCCTAATTCTGGTACTGCTGCCACTCGAAGATTTTTACTCTTGATAGTATCTCACATAATTCTTAGGCTTTCTTCATTTGTATTCATTCCTTTTCCCAATTTTCCCTCAAACAAATCTATGTCAAAAGTTTTATTTATCTTAAGTCTCACTAATTCTGATTCATTGTTTTAATTCTGCTCCTATTAATTGTCTAATTCTCAGTTTTATTGTTAATCTTTTGGATTTGGGGTTGCTGTTTCTGTATGGCTTCTAGCAGTCTGTTTATTCTGTCATTTTGATCTTGTATCATTTTCCTAAATTCTTCCATTGCTTTTTCAGTATGTTCTTTGATTTAGTCTATGCTTTGACTGATCTCCTCTTGATCTCTTGGAGGGCTCTGTATATGAGTCTTTTGAATTTTTTATTGGGTATTTTCATTGTCTTATCTTCTTCCAGGGGATTTTCTGCTTACTTTGATCATTTGCTGGAATCATTTTGTCTTGCTTTTTTACGTGGCTTGAGATTGACTGTTGTCTCCAAGGAATCAATAAATTATTGTATTTATCTATTTCTTTTTGTTTATTGCATTCTGAAGTTTTGTTTTGTTTTGTTATGTCCAGGGAGACTGAGATTGTGTGTTACTCCGCTCCTTAATCTTGATTCACCGAAGCTCTCACTTCCTGTCTCCAGGTATTCAGAGCAGCTACTAGGCATGTGAACCCACAGGTAAGTTCACTGTTCTTGGGAGGGTGTTGATGATGTAGGCAGCCCTTCAATGAAGTGATGAATCTTTCTTGCCAGCCATCTGGCTACAGTTGCAAGAAGTGTTCTCCTTGGATTATTGGGTTGAATGTAGTGTCTGTGTTCTTCAGTTTACAGGTTGATGTGCGCATAGATGCTGGGTTGGCCAATCCCCTACAGTCCAGAGTGGGCACAGTTGCTTGGGGGTGGTCAGAGCAGACATTGGTCTCTGGTTGCAGTGGGGTCGATACAGCACTGTCAACAAAATATTTCATTTTTGTAATAATTTATTTTGTTTGCTGTTGAAAATGTACACAGCCAAGCCAAGTGCCATCGAATCGGAGCCAACAGTAGAATATATAATTCAAAAATTTCTACATGTATATATCACTTTCATGTGCTATATTATTTGCTTTCTAGATAGGAGAGCCATCATTTATTTGGTTCCTCTGCTACCATGTCTCGTAGAAGAAATATTAGCATAACAGATGAGTGTGTTAAGTCCTGGAGTCAGACTCTTTGCGTTCAGTTTCCCTCTGTAACACCTAAGTCTGAATACCTTGGGTTTCTCGAGTACGAAATAGAGCCCTGGTGGCACAGTGGTTAAAAACTATGACTGATAACCAAAAAGCTGAAAATTTAAATCAACTTCATGGGAGCTGTCTACATTCTACATCTACATTCTACACCAGATGTAGAATACAAAAGATTAATATGTAGAACTCTTTAACAGAACAAGATGGAGATCAAGTTTAACACAGAATAAGCTGAGGAACACACAGACAAAGCAACAGAGGAACTTAAGAAAATTAGAATAAAGTACAATGACAAATTTAAGAGGATGCAAGAATACATAGACACTAAACAGAAAACTAGTAAGTTAACTGTAAAATTTCAGAATTAGATAACTCAATAGGAAATGATAGAACCAGAAATGAGGCAATGGGAGTCAGAATTAATGAGACTGAAGATAAAACACTTGACACCAATATATTTGAGGAAAAATTAGATAAAGAAATTTTTTAAATGAAGAAAGTCTAAGGGTTATGTGAAACTGTATCAAGAAGAATAATTTACAAGTGGTTAGAATAAAAAAAATGGAGGGGGTGGTTAATAACAGAAAATACCGAGTAAATTGTTAAAAATTTGTTGGCAGAAAACTTTGTGAATTTTATGAAACATGGGAACATATCTATCTAAGAAGCCCAACAAACCCCACAGAGGGTAAACCCCGAAAGAAACTGACCAAAATACATTATAATCAAATTTGCTATAGCCAAAGAAATTAAAAGAATCATAACAGTAGACTAAGAAGATTGTACTCTAATTTGAAACCTAAAGAAAATGGACACACTACTCATCCACCTATGAGTTTCTGATATGTGACAAAGGTCCAGTCCTTTAACTGGTGAAGACGTAGTCTTTTTAACAAATGATGCTGGCATAGCTGGAGATCCATCTGCATAAAAATGAAACAAGACTCACACCTCATATCATGCATAAAAACAAACTTAAAAAAGATCAGCAACCTAAACACAAAATCCAAAAAGACAAAAATCATGGAAGAAAAAACAGGGACAATACTAGGAGCCCTAATGCAAGGCACAGAGAAAACATAAACCATTACTAACAACATACAAAAACCAGAAAAGAAGCTAGATAACTGGTAAGCCCTAAAGATCAAACACTTACACTCACCCAACAACTTCACCAAAAGAGTGAATAGACAATCTAAAGACTGCAGAAAACTTTTTGGCTGCAACATACCTGATCTGGGTCTAATCTCTGAAACTACCAGATATTGCAAAATCTGAACAACAAAAAGACAAACAACCTAACTAAAAAATAGACTACAATTACAAACAGACACTTCATAAAAGAAGACATTCAAGTGGCTAAAAAATACATGAGAAAATACTTATGATCTTCACCCACTGGAGAAATGCAAATCAAAACTACAATGAGATACCATCTCACTTTAACAAGGCTAGTATCTACCCTCCACCAAAATTAGAATAAAATAAACAGATTATAAATGCTAGAAGTTGTGCAGAAACTGGAACACTTAAGTAATCTTTGGAAATTAATTTGGCCTTTCTTTAGAAAAGTAGAAATAGAATTACCTTACTATCCAACAATCTCACTTTGTGCAATGTATCCTAAAGAAATAAGAGTAGGTATTTGCACATACGTCATGTTCATTGAAGCTCTGTTCACAATAGCAAAAACATGGAAACAACCTAGGTGCCTATCAATGGATGAAAAGATAAACAAATTATGATATGCTCACACAGTGAGGGGAATGCTATGTAAAGATAAAGAATGACAATGAATCTGCAAAATATTCGATAACATGATCAGCCTGGAAGGTAGTATGCTGAATGAAATTAGTCACAGAGGGCAAATACTATATGAGACCACCATTATAGAAAACTCAAGAAAACATTAAAACACACACAAAAAAATTCTTTGACGTTTATGAGGGTAAGGGAGGGTGAGGCAAGGGTATTAACCAATTAGATCTCAGACAAGAATTATTTTAGTGGAAAGAAAAACATACAATACAGGGCAAGTCAGTATAACTGGACTAAACCATATCTAAGAAGTTTCTTGGATGTAACCAAATGCTTCCAGGGTCACAATAGCAGGTCTGGAGGTCTTGGGGCCATGGTTTCAAGGGAACAAGTGATGATTATAGAACAAGAAATAATAATCCTGTCCTTATAGTATACCAAAGTTAATGGTGGTTAATGTGAAATGTTCTCCAGGATCTGAAGGTCAGTGGCATCCAGTCAAATAAATTGACCCCTACTGGCGGAGGAAAAAAGGGAAGCAGAGAAGCAGGGTGATAGTGAGTGGAATAATTGTATGGTGAGGCAGACAAAATCTCCCTCAGCCACAGATCAGAAACTCCGTATATGAATATTCTCTGGTAGGGAGAGAAAATGCCAACTCAAGTTTTCAAAGACGGGCTGTTTTACAGTTGGTCATGAGTCTTAAAAATGGAGTGTTATAGAAGAGTGGTGAAACTGGTCAAATTTGAAATTAAACTGGTCCAAATTCAAATCCAGCCTCTACCTGTTCCTTACTAGTGGCATGATTTCACAGGGTATTTACTTTCTTTGTGTTTTCATTTCTTCATCTGTAAACGGGGGGGGGGGGTAATTAAATGAAATAATGTGTGTGATGTGTTGAGCACAGTGTCCAGCTCTCATGAAATATTTAAGTTATCTCACTACCCTCAGCACCACAAACTGCCTGACAAGGTGTCCCCTTAGCAAGTCTGAGCAAAGTATGGTAGAGCAGCGGAGAGAAACAACTGTGAGCAAACTCCCAGAGGCAGACACAACCGGAGATCTCGGCTCCATCACTTTGTTTTTCTGAATGACACTGCCTCTAAAATGTCTCTACTTTACATGTCATAGAGGCTATAAGAAATGTTACGTGAGGTGCTTACTAAATTTTGAGTACAAAATTAGCTATTTTTGCCTATTTCTTTCTTTGCTACTGAATAAACTGATGGACATTAAGTATTCTACTTGCCTATCTTTAAAACCAACATAATGTGTTGCACAAATATTATACATATTTCTACAAATGGAAAAGATTCATGCTTAATTAAAAATAATCTGATCAGAAATTTTAATAATGTTATGAGTCGGATCCAACTCGACGGCACTTGGTGGCTGGTATTCTGAAATTAACCAAACCTAAAACCCAGTACCATAGAGTCGATGCCAACTCATAGCAACCCTATCAGACAGAGCAGAACTGCCCCATAGAGTTTCCAAGGAGATCCTGGAGGATTTGATCTGAAATTCTGGCAATTACAAAAGGAAATCGGGGTGGTGAAACTCTGTGTTCTCCGAGGAGCAAATTTTCTATCCACCACTAAGTGGCAGACCTTGCTAAAAAAGTTCTGGAAAGGAAAGGAAAATAGTGAATTTCCCAAAGTTGGTCACTAGATGTCTCTTTTCAACCACCTATCTCTGAAACGCGGTGGCAAATTATTGATAAATTCAGCATTTTCTAAGATCTTTCTTGCTCATATTACAGATAAGACTTTCCACGATTTACAAAAGAAAACTCTGAAAAGATGAGTATATTTACCTTGCATGCACTCTAACCACATTCTAGCCATAGAAAAGGAAATCAGATTATAAAAACACAGCTAGGAATAAGATCCTGAATACAACTGATTTGACACAAAACAAATCTCATTACAGTGCTGCTTCCATGTTGTATAAGGTTTTTTGTTTGAAATTATCTTAAATATTTACATTAGTATATTTTGGTACTTCTTCAGCAAAGAGCATTAGCACTAATTCCAAAAAGACAAAAAATACGTTGACTATTGCTCTGGAGAAACACAAGAAATACTAGACGTTCCTAAGAAGTAGAATCCTGATGTCAAATTTGTTACTGTTGTTTTTCACCACAACTTGTACACACACACACACTTACACACAAATATGTAGGCTTGTACATAATACATATATACAGATTATATAGAGTCACTACGAGTTGCAATTGGCTCAACAGCAATAGATTTGGTATTAACTCTGGCATATATACATACAACTATCTGTTCGCATTTGACTTAAAAAAGGAAAAAAAATCCACTGCTATCAAGTCAATTCTGACTCATAGAGACCCTATATGACAGGGTAGAACTGCCTCATTGAGTTTCCAAAGAGCACCTGGTAGATTTGAACTGCTAGCCTTTTAGTTAGCAGCAATAGATCTTAATCACTAGGCCACCAGGGTTTCCACATTTGGCTCAGTCTTGTAGTTCCATCCACTGAGTTATGCGCTTGTTGGCATCATCTCAACATCACTATGTATGTTGAAACAGCCATACATATTGACTGTGTATGTGAGTTCTACCCACAACTCCAGAGAAACAAGTTTCTTCTTGTCAATAAGCTCAGAGTATATGAGCAGCAATCTATGCACACACTGATCGTTTCTGCTTTTACGCGGTGAAACACTTGTCCATGTAACATTATGAAAAAACTAAGAAAAAGCATGGACATAATTTACAGCTAGTGAAACTCAGGTATTAAAAGGAAACATTTATGTCTTCTACACTTATAGAGGTTAATTTGTTTCATCTGAGCCTGAATTAAATTATCGACTAGGAATACAGAGTTTATGTCTAGAGAGAGAGAGAGAGACAGAGAGGCATATATATAGGAGACAAGGGGCTGTTGTGGCCCAGAGGTTAAGTGACTGGACTGCTAACCTGAAAGCTGAATGTTCAAACCCACCAGCTGCTCTTCATGACACTCTGACCCAGGAGAAATCCTAACAGGACGGAAGTCTATGTAGAAGGCTAGCACTCCAGCTGGGCTGCAGCTCTGAGGAGGCGGAAGCTTTACAAAGTTTTCAGCAAGTCATCTTAGTCAACTTCTTTAGAAGACAGAGGAACTAAAGACGCTAAAATAACTCACACGTCATCCTATTAAAATACCAGGCAGTTGATGAGTTAGATTCCCTAGGCTCTTAAACCCCAAAAGAAACCCACCAAATGATGCCTAGGAGGACAAAGACCCTGAGGGATGAGGGTGAAAGCCAAAGGGAAGGGTTATCTCTAAAGGCTTTTCCTTCCTCTGGGTCCAACGAGAAGTCAGACAGCCTGTTTGGATGGGCTCACAAGCAGCTGTTGCCTTCCCCTCTGCCCTTCTCACTGTAAGAGAGCACAAGGGCTGAGGCTGTACTGGGCTTGTCCTATGTTTGCACTTTTTCATGCGGCTGCACCCTGGTTGGGCCACAAGGGAAGTAATGTCTCAAGATAGCATTATTTCCTTGTATGATAATGTTTTCAGTCAGGCTAACATCAATTTTTCATCACCCTAGAACTAACTCCTTCCATTAGTACAGCCTACTTGGTTTTGCTTTGCTCATTTTTATTTTTTAAAACTCAGCCACTGATGACTCTATTTGATTCCAAAGTGAAGTGTTTAAAACCTGGTGCAGCTGCCTCAGGAAAGATCTTTGTCTTGTGCAGAGAAAATCTTTCAGTCAGTGACCACGGGCTGCTTCTTCACCCTGAACACTGGTTCCCTGGAGGAAGAAGGTCTTATATCTAAGAGGGTACAGCAACTGGTCCTTCATATCCCATACCTCAGACCTCTTTAGATAGTGGAGCAGACATCTCCACTATCTAAATCATGACCATAGTACAGACAGGCCATGTGTGTGACCAGCTACACACAGAGATGTGTAACAACATGCCTCATCCACAGTTCTCAGCACCGTTCACTCTTTGCAGTAAGTGCACACCATCTCGTGACTTCTGTGTGAGGTGTTACTATGTGCACATGCCGGGGCACATGGCTCCAGGCATGGACCCTTGGAATCCACCATTTTCAAGGGTAGTGAATTGTTAAACCTTTGAAAAGCATTTTAAAGATACATATCTGGGCAGGTTACCTTGTGGTTTAACTACCAGCAAATAAACACTCAAACATTATCTAACACTTCACAAGTGTGAACAGAGTCTGTGCAGAGCAAAAGAAAAATAAAAACACATGACAATTTGTGTTCTCTTGGCTGTATCATATCTCTAACAAAATGTGCCTTTTACAGGAAGTGGGGTAGAAAAGGCAGCGAGGACTTCTTTTTCAATAAACCAGGTGCCTAAATCTGAACACATCATCTCAGAAAGCAATAAGCTCAGAAAATTTGCTCTGAATTACATTCTGGTTTACAATCTGGGGAGAAATAGAGTGTACATTCATGGTTTCCTGTCTCCTGCAGACACAGTTCCTTCAACATAAGGATTCATTTGAATGTCTTTCTCTGTTGACATTCAAATTAGTAATTGTTGGAAGGAAAAAAAAGGAATCTTTGCAATTAGCTCATGAAGGCTTCCAGCTCCATACCCCCTCCCACAAACACACACTCCTGTTTTCTCATCCCAAGATTAAGAAGTTATGCTGCCTGACAATGCACTTTACTTGTACAAGTCTTAACACAACCTCTGTTATTTTCTTTTTCACTTTTCTCTTCCAGAACCTGTTAGACACAAGGTTGGGGTGGTCTTCACGTGACTTTGCCTTTTCCTTATTCTTTGAGCAAAAACTAGGAAGGAGGGTCTGAAACAGAAGCTTGGAAATAAAGATGAAAGTTTACTCTTAAAATGAGACACTTTAGAGTATTTTAGATTTAATACCATATACACAATTGAGATACTTTCGGAGATTACTAGACTACCTTCTTAAACCTTAAACAAGCAGCGTTTATAGCAGTATTCTTTTATGTTTTAATAAACTGGACGATCCTGAGAAGAATTCAGGTGACTTCACTCTGGAAAAAAAAAAAAAAAGGCAACAAATAAGATAAATAATAGAAATGAAATAATTGTCTCTAGAGACTCAAACATGCTTTTTTTTTCATTTAAACATACTTAGAGATGAAAAGACAAAGTTCTTGTCAAAAGTATTTGTGAGAAAGCTTCCTGTTGGTGGTGGTGGCAGTTTACCTATTGCTCCCCCCTCTCTGGATTCCTTTCCTCACTTTGCGTGCAGTCATCCCGTTCCTCGGATAACAGGTCTCCGAGAGCGGCCGCAGCATTTCTCTGGGGCGCTGCAGCTAGCAGGGTGACATGGCCACTTCACTTCCCGAGGAAGCGCCGCCTCTGGCTCTCTCTCGGAGGCTGGGCAGTGGAATGTGTCCCCAGCAAGAAGAGCACGAATGGCATGCAGCCGGATCATCAGGCAGAGGAAAAAGCCCCCACTGTGCAAGCCTCGGCACTCAGGGGCTTTTGTCTCCTGGGGGCACCTCTCTTTTTCCAAGTCAAGAGTTAATTATTTGGGCAATTTACAAGGAATACCTCCTCCAAACGCCACTCGCAAATACAGGCTCCGAGTTCACGCCAGAGTCTGACCTGGTACTTGGTTGGCCTCCAGCCCCTTACCCAAAAGAAGGCGTTTGTATTCACTTCTAAGTCACATCTGGACGTCAAACCCTCTTTAGACACAAATCACAGTTGGTGGGACTTATTCAGCACGCAGAGAGCACCGATAGCTGGCAGAGTTAAAGAAGTAAAATTATCTCTCTTGAAAATACTTAAGCACTTTCTTTTTCCCACTCCACTGAAATCCCAAAGAGCAGTCCATTTTGAACCAGAATAATTTAGTCTGACAACAGATTCTTCCTCTGTTCACAGCTGTCCCAGCGGGAGGAGCTGAAATCTGAACCTCTCAACTGTGATTGGATCCTTCTTGGAAAAGAAAAAAAAAAAAAAAACCCTCCCAGCGAAAACGGATTCAGTTTGTAAAGAAGTCCAGGCAGCTTCAGAGGTGCCGGTCCCTTACCCCTGCTGCACCTGAGAACTGCCCTTGCCCGGAGCCGGCCGCGATGCTATAGGGACCGGCGGCGGCCCTGTCCTAGCAGCTGGACCGTTATCTGCGCCAGGGCTACTAGGCACGCCAGACCGCCTGCAAGATGCCGCGCTCCTTTCTGGTCAAGAAGCATTTCAATGCCTCCAAAAAGCCAAATTACAGCGAACTGGACACACACACAGGTAAAAAGGAAAAAAAAGCTTATGTACATTTTACTTCTATCACTACTCAAATACTATTATGAAAGAGCTAGACTAAGCTGTTTTCCCTTTAAACAGTTAAGTTTACAGTGTTTTAGGCCTGTAGGGTAGGTTTTAATTCAAAACTTTTCAAACTTTAACGGACAAGAAAAACTTCGTTTGAATGTTTAACCAGTTCATTTCTAAGACATATATATATATGCATAATGAATATGTAGAGAATGAGTAACATATTACATAAAGTCTGAATTACTGTTATTTTTATGTAGGACAAGTTTTTTAAAAAAAATAAAGAGCTCGGTTTACAGATAGTTTTGTACTTGCAAACATAGAGCATGAAAATAATCCATGAATAAAATGAAAAGCTACTTTTCTACATGTTTGAAAGCAAGATACATGTTGTTTACCAGCCACTGGGAACATGGAGGCCCTTACTTGGCTGCACTCCCCGACAACAGACCATTGTATTTCCTATAACAGCTGTCAGACTATGTGCTCAGTGGACGTATATGTGCAAGACATGCAGCAGCTATGTGAGTTTTACCAAAAGCCCTCCTAAATGGACTTGAGTCTTCATTATAAAGTCCTATAGGCATTGTCACAGAGCTTCTTCGTGTGGTGGTTTAATTATTTTCACTGTAATTTTCTTTTCTCTTTACCCTAGTGATTATTTCTCCATATCTCTATGAGAGTTACCCCATGCCAGTCATCCCACAACCAGAGATCCTCAGCTCAGGAGCGTACAACCCCATTACCGTGTGGACTACAGCAGCTCCATTCCACTCCCCACTGCCGAATGACCTCTCTCCTCTCTCTGGATATCCCTCAGCCTTGGGGAGAGTGAGTCCCCCTCCACCATCTGACACCTCATCCAAGGACCACAGTGGCTCAGAAAGTCCCATTAGTGATGAAGAGGAAAGAATACAATCCAAGCTTTCAGACGCCCATGCCATTGAAGCGGAAAAGTTTCAGTGCAATTTATGCAGTAAGACCTATTCAACTTTTTCCGGGCTGGCCAAACACAAGCAGCTGCACTGTGATGCCCAGTCTAGGAAATCCTTCAGCTGCAAATACTGTGACAAGGAATATGTGAGCCTGGGCGCCCTTAAGATGCACATTCGGACCCACACCTTACCTTGTGTCTGCAAGATATGTGGCAAGGCATTTTCCAGACCCTGGCTGCTTCAAGGACACATTAGAACTCATACTGGTAAGTTGAGGGGGTAGGGGCGTTGGGGGAGAGGAATGTTGCCCTCTGTTAGAATGAAGCTCTGTGCTGGCTATTAGATTTGCATTACTCGATGGCACTTGGCTTGGCTGGCTTAGTGACACAGTACTCTTATTGACTGACGTTAATTTATAGCTACTTCCTGACTACTCTCCCGAAGTCATTAGAGCACCAAGTGCTCCAGTTCTTGTTAACAGCCTCTGCTGCAGAGACTGCAAACATTTACAGTTTGGAAAGTAGAAGTCAGAGGTTTGGTCTCAAAGATCAGTTAGACAATCAGGAAAGATGTATTTGAGCATGTGCTCTGTGTAATCAGCAAATATAAGTGTTACCGTCTTAATCAACTGATTTGGTAAATAGATGAAGAGTTTACTTATAATTTTCTGTTAATCACATTCTGGTTGTGGAAATCTAACATCCCACAGCTAGTTGGGCAGATGGAAGTGAATTTGTTTTGCTTGTGCTTTTCTTCCTGCTGGATTTTTATTCCTAGCACAGAACCATCCTCCAGGGAGTCAAGTCATTTATCCGTCCTTAGTTATAATACAGAAAGAGGGAAAAGGGAAAATGTTGGGAAACGGAAGGAGCTCAACATTTACTGCACCTGCTGAAGCAGAAAGCCTTTGTAAATGAAAGTCCTAGAACTACGTGAATTATTTCTGTATGACTAGCTGCAGTAATAATCTTCTGAGTGTGATTTGTTTTCATTGCAAGATTCGGATTTGTTACAAAGGAACAGGTAATAAAACAGTTATCTGTTACAGGGAATTTTAATGAAGCTTTCCTGCTTTCTATGCTTTTGGCAAGAGGTGATGGGTATTTATAAACACTGTTTGACTCTACTTTTTCTCTAAAAACACTGACTTTCTTTTTCCTTTCTCCCCTCCTTCCAACCCACAGGGGAGAAGCCTTTTTCTTGCCCTCATTGCAACAGAGCATTTGCAGACAGATCAAATCTGAGGGCCCATCTGCAGACCCATTCTGATGTAAAGAAGTACCAGTGCAAAAACTGCTCCAAAACCTTCTCTCGAATGTCTCTTCTGCACAAACATGAGGAATCAGGCTGCTGCGTAGCACACTGAATGATGCAATCAATGTTTACTGGGATAGAATTCATTTCTTCACTCCAATTCCAAATGACAGCTAAGAGTCCAAAGGCATTTTCTCTTGTGCTTCCAGCCAAAAACTACACACACACACAGCTGAAAATCACGAAATCCATGTGTTTAAAGTTAATCCTTTCCATGTGAAGTTTAAAATTACTGTGTATTCACTGACAGCTAGACTGAGGATAAAAGACAAGGACCTTACTTTTCAAAGATGAAACAAAAAGACACATTGCATCTATTTTGTTGTTTGTGTTTGTTTTTTTAACTAAGGAAGAATGCAAAGATTTATATTGCTGCCAAATCATTTCAACTGAAGTATTGCTTTGTAATAGAATTTCCTGTAGGAAGAGAATATGCCAAAAACTATCTCAGGTGCCTTGTAAAGAATTCCAAGTTTACTTCGTTACATGTTTGATGTCTGGGTGTCATGTTTAACTAAGGCCTTTTTGATTATCTGTAATGCTTTAAACTGTATTTTTAAGGGTGGGGAAAAAAAGAACAAAACAGAAACGAATGTATTAAAAGTTTTGGTTTTTTTTTTTTTTTTTTTTGCCAGTAAAGAGTATGTGCCTTAGGGGAGGAGAGTAAATAAACTTTGAACATTCCTGATGCATGCTTGATCCATGTCTTATATTTTTTAAAGATTTTTAAATGATTTTCTAAGCTTAATTAAAAATGGGAACAAGTGCAAGAGAGGATACTTGGGAACTCAGCAATGTACTTAAGATATTTTAAATGCATAAAGCAAATGCAATACAGCCAACAGCACCCTCTTCCAAGTGCCTTTTTCTAATTGTGTAAATGATGAGTCAATGTAAATTTGTGTTTATTTTTATATGATTGAATGACTTTTGTATGAAAGTGAGATGTTGTCTATAGCTACGCCTATAAACGACCTGAAGATTTGTAAAATCAATATTCCTTTTTTTAAAAAAAGAATTTAAAGGTCTTTTTTTTTTTTTTTTTTTACAATAAACCTTTTTTGAATTTAAAGTCTTTTGTTTGAGTGCTGTTTTCAGAAACTTTGGTTGCTTTGTGATAGGTACCAATCTCCTACACGAAGTATCCTTCTTCTGCTAAAAAGAGAAAATGCAAGTGGTACTAGTATGCCTAGGGGATGTTACAAATGTTAGTCCCTAAGTAAATGTTAGGTTCTAATAAATTAAACTGTTACTGCTTTTTCTTTACTCTTACGGTGACGTTGTTACCAGAAAGACTCCACGATCATGTCGTTTGTTAGCATGGCTCTTCAATAAAAATCACACTTTCTGAGTGCTAAAAATACTCACATGATAACTAGTCGAAGATAATATTCAAAACTTTATATTTTGACTTTGTCATGTTGACTTTGTGAAATCATGTTATAATCACTCATGTTATCACATAAAGCCATTGGTGTAGTCTATGATGATTTAAAGAAACATCATTTAATGAGATACAAGAGGAAAGAGTGAGAAGCTTGCATTAAACATCAGGGAAAATTGAATTTACCATAGATTGTGGAAGTTGGAAAATCAAATCCTCCAAAAGTGTCCCACATTTGGTGAGATAAAACAAGCGATGTGTTTGATGAAAGTGGACTGAGTAGTGGAGAGGGAAGGTGTCGTTTTGTGGTATTTTGAGCACATTTGTACAAGGACCGGTCAAATCTAATATGTGCCTGATAAAACATAACCCTCCACTCTGTGTACCAAAAACCAAAACCAAACCCACTGCCATAAAGTTGAGTCTGATTCATAATGACCCTGGAGGTCAGAGTGGAATTGCCTCAGACTGAGTCCAAGGAATGCCTGGTGGTCTGAACTGCCTACCTTTTGGTTAGCAGTGGCAGCACTTAACTTCTTAGGGCACCAGGGTTTCCCCACTCCAGATAGAAGCACATAAATGTTTACTGCAGGAGTACTAATTCATGTGCAAGAATGCTACACGCTATAGGCACTGTGACAAACAGCAAAGATTCCATTTGAAGCCAGTCTCTAAACTAAGGCAGAGAGTAGTTCCTGCAACGGTGAAGCTCTTCTCTCCAGCTTGCCCTAAAATTGCAGAATGTCATTTTTCCTTATAACATCCTCTTGGTACAAATAAAAGCCAGAGCTTGTATTAAAAAGGTGTTAGGACAGAGCATTAGGAGCTAAGTACCCCTGCTATACGCTCAATCTTTTCATACGTTCTACTCCATGTGACACATACAGTGTTAGTCAATATATAAAAATGTCTAGCTTAGACTAAAAATATCTTCAGTTTAATATTATGCTTTGTTTTTTTAAATATTTTATTGTGCTTTACATGAAAATTTATTGTCCAGTCAAATTGCCGTATGAAACCCCAAGCACACACCGCTCGGCAACTCCAGCTGCTTTCCTCACCCTGTGACAGCGCCCCGCTATTTTTCACCCCAGACTTCCTGTATTAATTTAACCAGCTCCCGTCCTCCTCCATGTTCTTGTCTCGCCTCTGAGTGAGAGCTGCTCGGATAGCCTCATGTATATACTTAAACCGAGAAGCACGCTCTTTACCAGCATCACTCTATGTTTTGTAGTCCAGTCCAATCTTTGCCTGAAGAGTCGGCTTTAGTACGGGTTTCAACTCTGATCTAACAAGTAGTCTGGGGGCCACGTCCTCAGGGGACTCTCCAATCTGTCAGACCATCATGTCTGGTCTTTTATAGAGTACTAGTGCTGAACACCCGTTTTTCTCCTGCTACATCAGGGACTTTTAAGTTGTGTTCTCTTTCAGGGTAGTCGTTAGTGGTGGCTGGGCACCATCTAGTTCTGCTGGTCTCATGCTGATGAAGTATGTGGATCATATGGCCCCTTTTGTCTCCTGAGCACTTATTTTCCTCATGCCTTTGATGCCCTTCATTCATCTCTGCTCCAGGTGAACTGGAACTAATTCGTACCGCTGGGATGGTTGCTTGCCGGCCTTTGTGACCCAGGACGCTACTGACCAAAGTGAGATGACGATGCTTTCTTAAAAAACTTTAGTTTGACTTAGATGTCCCTTGAACCATGTTCCCCAGGCCCAGGCCCCTGTTACTTTGTCTTTCAAAATGTTGGGTTGCATTTAGGAAAACATTAGCTTTTGATAAAGCCCAGCTATCCGCTTTTCTACTGTGTGCTGTCACTCCCTCCACCTAACCCAACTCCTATCTATTTTCTAATGTATGAATAGCCCTCTCTTCCCTCATAAGCATCAAAGATTATTTTCTTCTGTGCTTAAACCTTTCTTGAGTCCGTAGAATAATGGTCTCATACGATATTTGTCTTTTTGTAACGGACTGATTTCACTCTACATAATGCCTTCCAGATGACTCCTTGTTATGAGATGTTTCCTAAGATCACTGTCATTCTTTATCATTGCATAGAATTCCACTGTGTGAACATACCATAGTTTGTTTATTCATTAATCTGTTAATGAGTACCTAGGTTGACCCCATCTTTTTACTATTGTGGGTAGTGCTGCAATAAGTAGTGGTGTGCATGTATCTATTCATGTGACAGCCCATATTTCTCTAGGATATATTCCAAGAAGCAGGATTGCTAGATCATATGGTATTTCTATTTCTAGGTATTCGAGAAAGCACCAAATCAATTTCCAAAATGGTTGTACCATTTTGCATTCCCACCAGCAGTGTAGAAGAGTTCCAGTTTCTCCACAATCTCTTAAATATTTATTATTTTGTGTTTTGGGGATTTATGCCATCCCTGTTGGGGTGAGATGATATCTTACTGTAATTTTGATTCAGATTTCTCTAATGGCTAATGATTGTGTGTATTTCCTCATGTATCTCTTAGTCTCCTGGATATCTTCTTTGGTCTAGTACCTATTCATATCCTTTGCTCATTTTTTAATTGGCTTATTTGTCTTTTTCTTTTTAAGTTTTTGCATACCTTGCAGATTATGGTTAGATGCTGATTGAATTTGTGGTAACACAAATTTTTTCCTTGTATGTAGCACTGTTTTATTGTTTTGTTTTGTTTTGTTTTTCTTTATTCTTACCTCAGGACATATTTTTGGAGACAAAATTCTTTGGAAGAGCAATTAACAAACTTCAAAAATGATTGACAGCTTGATGGGTATATTCTGGAGTTACAAAAAAAGCAGCTATTTGTAAGTGGTATAGAATTGACTACAAACCCAAAATACTAGCTGTTTCCAGCCAAACAACATGTCAAAATGTCTTGCAAAGGACAAATGTGACTAAGTCAAGCATTCCTTCTCTGCATCGCTTGCCTCTCTACCCATCTATTCATACTGAGTCTTTAGTTCATACGTCTATAAGCAAGTAGCTTTTTGGTGTCCAAAACTCAAAACAACCAGTGTCTTTAAGGATAGATTGGTTTATTGGTTTAATTCCTTAGTGAAAAATTAATGGTAATAATTTTTGCAATGTAATCACCCTTGTTCTCATTATAGTTTAACTGATTTTTAAAATGTTCTACTCTAATTAAGGTATCATAGGTCTTGAATTAAGGTACATCAGATATTATGATGTTCTACATATACAGCTCAGCAACATGGTATGCAGTTAATAACGCAAAGATTAAATTCACTGTTTTTGACACATTAAAAGTTAAGAATATGCAGTCTTTGATTTCATCCCAGCCCTCATGTGCCTTGAGGGCAGGTACTGAAACACAGGTATCACTGTAAACTCAGCATCTATAAACAGCACTGCATGGGGATTTTAAGCAGGGGGAATAACAAGAGGACTTATCCAGTGATGAGACAGAGAAAGACAGGTATTTGTAAAAACAAGAACCAGAAGTACTTACAGGTTTGATGACGAGGAAAGAGGACAAGATACAGTTTCCAAAAGGCAATTTCGTAGTAATGTCTATGGTTCTGATCAGAATATGTACAGAACATATACATAGCACACACTACAGATACAGACCACATATACCACACACCTCACACACTACACACTTCATACACACACTCACACACAGAATAGAGACACACATACTCACATATACCACACATATTATTCAAACACATGCAGCCATTACACACATATGCACATACTTGCACACATGTTCACTCAACACACCCACTGTGCACACCACAGGCACATCATACACACACATCCTGCACAATATATGTTCTCACAGATATGCCACACACCGCACATATATAGAACAAATAGCACACACCAAACATTACACACATGAACACTTTTGTGTAACACATGCCTGCACACAGATAGACCATGCCGTACACACTCACATGCCACATACACACATCATGGGGAATCATCCTGCATGGCAGGTGTTCGGGAATAGAGTGTATAAACAATCATTGGTTGGGATGTCATTGTTTGAAATGGGTCAAACTTTAGATTAGATATGGGTGGAAGCCCATGGAAGACCCCTTAGCCCCTGAGATTCATGAAACGTTTTTCACTAAAGTCTCTGACCAGATGTGTGCTCTCCTATAATATGTAAGACCTAGCTCAGATGTCACTTTGAAATACCTTTCCATTTTTTCCTTCTTCTGTGAGCCTTATATACAATTTACACCAGAGCACTTACCTCATCACATTGGAATTTTTTGTTGATTTCTCTTTCTCTCTCTCTTTTTTTTTTTTAACTACAAAACATCCTTAAATTACACAATGCAAGAACCTAGCATGTCACCTGGAGTAGAGACATCAACAAATGTCTGTGGAATCAATAAATGGATAAAATGATAGAAAGTAGTGAAAATAGCTAACAGATCTAAAAGAAATTCAACGTGTTCCACTATTTTACAAAATGATTTAATGATTTCTGAGAGGTCTTCAAAGAAAATTTATGTTTGTGTTCTAAGCTTGTGATGACAGTCCTGCAAAACAGAATGGATACTCAAGAAAGTAGAAAAGGGTCAAATCTTGTCTACACAAACAAGGCTTGGCAACAGGAGTGTAAGCACAGGCACACACAACGATCACGCTTTAGTGCCCTTCACTAGTCTCATTGAGCGTGAGACTGCCTGATAAGGTGCAAGGAGTACATGTTTTTTAATTTGATATACATGTTTATGTAATAACTGACTCATAAGCTCTTGGTTATATGTTCTGATGCGAGTTATTTAGCCCAACTGTGCCTCTGGTTCCTAAAATGTCAAACAGGGCTAGCAATATCTCAGTTCCTGTGAAGAGATCATCAGTGTCACAAATAAAGGAGTCAACATGCACTACTGTGTCATAATAAACACTACCTGATGTGTTTTATTAACCCTTTCAAGGCCAAATTAGCTTCGATACATGATGGATTCAGAGACTATTGGGACATACAAGGCCCAGCTGAATTTTGTTTTTCTCTGGTTTACCGTGTGGACAGTGCCCACTTAAACAGTATGCACTGCTGTCTGTTCACTGTGGGGAACACAGAGTCGTAGGTCTCTTGGGCTGCTAATGTCCCATCTTGGAATGCTAGTGCCATCTGAATGGGACATGTATAGAAAACAAGTTGGCACCAAAGGATTCGTGCTGATCTGGGTTGGACCTGTTCCATGATGGGATGGCAAAACTTACCTCCTTTTGTACCACGAAACTTGCACCCATCGTTGTTTTCGGTGTCAACAAATTCTCCATGAAGCTGATGCTTTACATACAAGGATGTTAAGTTCAGAGAAGTTGAGTAATTGAATCTGTGTCACCAGGATGTAAGCTGCAGAGCTGAAATCCCACTGCAGACCCTGCTTTTCCACTCTTACAGGAATTTGAAACCATGCTGTCCACTGCTCAGGACAGTGCTTTATATGTTTTAGGTATGTCATGGGTGTTTGTGGAAAAAGATAATGATGCTTTGCCTTGAAATGAAGTACCTTCATGGGGGTATCTTGGAATTATCAGGATCCAGGAGTTACATAGCACGTACAGAACAGTTCATCTTTATAGCCACTTTGTGGAAGTCCTGCTGGCCCTGTCCTGTGCTAGCACCAACCTTCACTGCCCTGACCCTGCCCTGAGCTCCCCCTGACACACCATCATCCAGTTTCCTCTGGCCTCTCCTTAGTGGAGAAGAAAAGCAGCTGGTCTCCGTCCTCTGTACATTAACACTTCATTTTCTTGAAGGCCACTGTTACTCCCTCACACATCCACACATCTCTCTCCAGCTTTTATCTTCCTAAACTAAAAAGTGTTCCAAACTAAGCATCCATTTCTTTCACCACTACAATGTAGACACTCTGGGGTAATGAGGCAATTATAATTTTAAAAACATAAAGCTTCTTTACTAGCAGTCAAATCTAAGGAGCTGTCCCTACTTTAGATACTGGAAACATTTTGAGCAACAATAACCTGAGATTGAGTATTCTCTCATGTGAGAAAGCAAGGTTTCTCAAATGAGGCTTGTCTCACAGGAGACAGGGGAAGAACAAAAGCCTTCCCTTATCTCAAGATGGATGCACAGGAGGAGGAAAAAGCTCTCATTTAGTTTCCAGTGGTCAGTTTGTACAATCTGTGAGTAAGAGAATGTGTCTATGCAGCTCACACTCCAGGAAGCAATGACGGCTCTGAGAAGGCAGGCATGCACACAGCACCCAGCATGACAACCCTTCCTCCCTGGCCTCTGGCCAGGCCATGAAACAATGGGCCATCAGCAGAGGAAACTGCAGTATGTCCCTGTCCCCTGACTCCAGCCAGCTCTGTGTGCTATTTATAGCTACGAGTAAGAGAATTGCTGTGAATAAAAGATGAGTGAGTTTATATGTTTTGAATATGGTTCACTTAAATGTTTAATTAAACTCCTTTGATTGTATCAGTCACCCTTTTAATCCATTCAGCCTGTCCTTTGGAAAGTCCTATAGCTAGATGTGAAGCCCTTTTAACAGCCCTTTTAAGAGCCAGGACAGCCTGGACAGCCAAGGGGATTCCTGTGCCTGTCATTGTGCCCCTTTTAGTAGCTAGAAAAGAGATTATCCTTGACCTAGAACCTGTGCCTTCCAGGCAAGGAACCACAGTAAATGGATTTATTATAAAGCATGAAAGGAAAGATATGGATTGAATAGAATAGTGATAGATTCTTGTGCCAAAGAAGATGAATGGTGGTTATGCCTTATAAGGTCTAACTCCTGCCTTTATGTACATCCATCAGATGAGCAGAGGTTTAAGTCTTCTCGACAGACACGCACAAAAACTTTTTTAATAAGTAATTTGTCAGGGGACAGCTAAGGAGGGCCTCAGGTCCAGTGTCTGCCCCATGATTTTCCAAAGAGCGGCTGGTGGATTCAACTGCCCACTGACTGCCAACCTTTGATTAGCAGCCAAGCTCTTACCTGCTACAGCACCAAGACTCCTCTTATTTTGTAGTGAGCTTATTTTAAAACCAGATTCCATAAAGAAAATACAGTGGAGGTCTGCACACCTCAGGCCTACAAAGTTTAAATTAAGTGAAAGTTTGAATTACAATGGAAATAATTCCTCTGGAGTTAACTAGAGAATTAGAAAGAACAATGTAAGGTCTTAACAGAGACAATGGAGCGTAAATGCGGGTAAATCATCACTAGTATCGGACTAATGTGGACTTCTTATTAGAAGTGGCAGGGCCTCTGGTCCTGGTAGTCCCTCCCTGCTCAGGCTGACTTTTACTTGGTACAAGTGAGTGTGGCTAGGGGTAGGGAAGAGTAGAGAAGGTCCATCAGCCACCCAGTCCGGAAAGCTTGGGGAGCTTTTACTCTTTGTTCAAGTTCATCTCTCCACTACCTGCACCCCAAGCACAGGGGCGCCTCCAGGGAGCGTTGTTGTCCCCCCAGACCATGCTGTCCAGTTGTGTTTTCAGTTTTTCTTCCGAACACGGGCCACAATTATAAAACACATGCACTACTGGACAAAAATACTGTTCTGACTAGCAGCTTCAAACAGTAACAGGTCACCACTGAGGCACTAGTAACAGAGGTGTTCCATCTCTTCTCCCTGTGGCAGAAAATAAAGATCTGCTAGCATCCTGCAGGGACCAGAGACTCCACGAGCTTCTCTCTGCCCTGAACACTAAAACAAAATCCTCCTGCACACTTCTGGCATCAGTGATTGTCAGGGATAGGGAATGGAAACACACTGCGGTGTGACCACCAAAGCAGTGGATGTGGGAGCAATCATTTGAGGAGAGATCTACACAACGGAGACTCAGAACCAGCAAAAGGCCTGTTAACACAGGCTTTCATGCTGCCCCAGAATTTTGAATTATAAGGGCCTAGAAATATGCATTTGTACGTTTCCAAGTGTGCTTGGGCCCATACTCTGAGAAACGGGAGTCACAGCAATGGCTGATGAGGGTAGGGCGTGGGGGCTGCAGATGAAGTCAAGGACGCGGTGAAAATCAGATATCCTACCGAAGCGCAGAGCACCTTCTTTTATTCCCTGTCTCACTGTTTTTGCATGCCACTGGCCAACCAAGCACAGTTCCACGGAAAAAGACACAAGGACCCTGAGTGAAAAAATGTAGAAGGATTAAAAAGGAAATCCACAAACTTTCTGAATAATTATAGTTTCCTCATCCATTTTTTAAAAAGTTAGGTTACAGTAAAATCTTTGAAAATACTTAAAGAATATTTGAATTTAAGGTGAAAAGAGAATCTATAAAATGCGGAGAAGGGCAGGGAGAGGGACAAGGTTCTCTACAATGAAAACTACTTTACAAGATAATGTAGAAATCAAATTTCCCTTAGATAGCTATAATGACTTTTCTGTATAACTTCTTTGGGTGAAAATTCAGGCACTTTTCTTTTCCCCCAACATATTTGTTGCTGTTGTTGTTAGGTGCCATCGAGTTTGTTCCCACTCATAGCGACACAAGGTACAAAAGAAGGAAATGCTTTCCAATCCCGTACTATCCTCATAGTCATTGCTGTGTTCGGACCTATCGCTGCAGCCACAGTGTCCGTCCGTTATATTGAGGCTCTTCCTCTTTTATACTGACCCTTTGCTTTACCGATCATGATGCTCTTCTGCAGGGCCTGGTCCCTCCTGTTAATATGTCCAAAGCACATGGGACAAGGTTTTATCGTCCTTGCTCTTTGGCTGTACTTCCTCCAAGACAGATTTCTACTTTCTTCTGCCAGTCCACGGTATATTGCATATTCTTCACCAGAACCGTAATTTAAAAGCATCAATTCTTCTTTGGTCCTCTTTATTCACTATCCAGCTCAAGCGTGCGTATGAAGCAACTGAAATTATCATGGCTTAGATCCAGCTCACTTTAGTCCTCAACGTGGCATCCTTGCTTTTGAACACTTCAGAGGTCTTTTGTAGCAAATTTTCCCAATGCAATACATTCTCTGATTTATCTTCTTAAACTGTACTATAGATGAAGGTTTACAAAGTAAATCGGTTTCTCATTAAATAATAAGCATACTTCCAGTGACATAGGTTGCCAGCTCCAGGATGTGTCAACTCTCTCCCGTTCTTGACCTTGGGTCTCCATAACCAGCTTTCCTATCCCCTTCTGCCTTGTCATCCTTGTCACTGGACTAGTGTGGCCACTTTGTCTCTGTTTGTTTTATGTGCCTGTCTAACCTCTGGCTGAAGGGATGAACCTCAGGAGTGACATCAGTACTGAATTAAAAGGGTAGCCAGGGACCATACTCTCAAAGTTTCTCCAGCTTCTTTCAGACCAGTAAATCTAGTCTTTTTGGGGAGTTAAAATTTTGTTCTACGTTTTTCTCCAGCTCTATCCAGGTCCTGTTATTATTATCCCTCTAAGAGAAGTTGTTGGTTATAGCTGGGCATCGTCTAGTTGGGCTGGACCCAGTCTGTTGGAGGCTGTGGTAGTTGTGGTCCATTAGTCATTAGGTCTAATTTTGCCACGTGCCTTTAGTTCATTCTTTGCTTGCTTGCTTTCTTTGTCTTCTTTCTTTCCTTCCTTCCTCTCTCTCTCTCTCTCTCTCTCTCTCTCTCTCTCTCTCATGATTAAGTGAAAGTATACAAACCAAATTAAATTTGCATGCCCACTTATCAGGAGGTCCTTCTGCTCTCCTTGGGCAATGACAGCACAGGCCTCCTTTTAGTTCTATATATGTCGTATCCTCCTAACAATCTTATGTCCCCTCCTCTCCACCCACTCCTCTCCCTTCTAGTAAGAGACCAGCAGGACAGCATGCTATAAATGCATAGAACCATAACATACACACAATGTGTGATCGCATTGTGTCCCTGAATCCAGTGTATTCCTATCTGAAGAGTTGACCCCAATAATGTTTTCTGGTCAGTTGCAGCAGCAGTTCTAGAGGCCATGCTCCCAGAAGAGTCCCCAGGCCACTGGAGCGTCAACTGTGGTATTTTGGTAGAGTTGTTGTGGTGCACACCTCCTCTTCTTGTATTGCCACAGGACCTCAACATTGTGTGCCCCATCACAGCTGTCTCTGGTGGTGGCCGAGCACCATCTGGTTCTTCTGGTCACACATTGATACAGTCACCCATTCGCATGAGTCCCTCTTGTCTCCTGGGCTCTTTTCTCCTCATGTCCTTGTTATTCTTGGTCATCATCTGTTCCAGATGAATTGGGACCATTTGGTATACCTCAGATGGCAGCTTGCTAGCTTTTAAGACCCCAGACACCACTCAACAATATGGGGTGCAGAAGACTCTCTTAGCAATAAGCTTGTTTTGCCAGTTGTCCTTGATGTCACCATAGAGCATGGTCCCCAGACCACAACCCCTGCTACTCTATCCTTGCAATACTGGGTTGAGATTAGAGTTTTCAGTTTGTGTTGAAGTCGAGTTAAGTTAATCTTTCTACTGTGTACTGTTACTGCTTTCAGCCAACCAAATTTCTATCAACAGTCTAATCTATGACCCACCCTCTCCCTCCTTCCCCACTTCTGCAACCATCAAATAGTCTTTTCTTCTGTACGTGAGTCTATTTTTAAGTCTCCGACTCGACGGCACTTGGCTTGGCTGGCTGGCTGTAGTAAGGGTCTCAGACAATATTTGTCCTTTCGCCACTGACTGATTTCACTCAGCATAATGTCTTCCAACTGAAACCAGGTTATGAGATGCTTCCTAAAATCGTCATTGTTCTTTATCATTGCATAGTGTTCCACTGAGTCTATGTATCCAAGTTTGTTTATCCATTCACCTGTTGTTGAGCTTCTAGGTTGATTGTATCTTTTTGCTGTTGTGGACTGTGCCTCAATAAACATTCACGTGTATCTATCTGTTCTTGCATCAGCTTTTGACTCTGTAGGATATATTCTAAGCAGTGAGATTACTGGATCAAATGGTATATCTCCTTCCAGCTTTTTAAGGAAGCGCCAGACTGTTTTCACAGAGGTTGTACCATTTTGCAACCCCGCAAGCAGTGTAAGAGAGTTCCAATTTCTCCACAGCCTCTCCAGTATTTGTTGTTTTGTGTTTTTTGGATCATGGCCAACCTTATTGGGGTGAGACAGTGTCTCATTGTAGTTTTGATTTGGATTTCTCTGATAGCTAATGATCGTGAGCATTTCTTCATGCATCTTCTCGCTCTTTGGTGGTGTGTCTGTTCATCTCCTTTGTCCAGCACTTAATTGGGTTATTTACCTCTTTCTTGTTAATATTTCTTGGTACATCGGCTTGGCTGTGTATTGTGGAGACCACACATCAGTCTGACATGTAGTTGCCAAATATTTTCCCCATTCTGTAGGTGGTCTTTTAACTCTTTTGATAAAGCCTTTGGGTGAACAGGAGTGTTTGATTCTTAGTAATTCCCATTTAATCTATTTTCTCTTTTGTTGACTGTGCTTTGTCAGGTTTTGCAGTTTGTCTCTGCTGTGTATTAAGACTTCCATTGTTGGCCCTATTTTTTCTTGCATGATCTTTATCATTTTAGGTTTGATATTTAGGGCTTTTTTCCAGTTCGAGTTAGTTTTGGTGTAAGATGTGAGATACGGGTCTTCTTTCAATTTTTGGCAGATGGATATCCAATTTTGTGAGCACTATTTGTAAAAGAGATTGTTTGACCTCAGTTTACAATCTTAAGGCCTTTGTCCAATATCAACTGTTCATAAGAGGATGGTGATATTTCTGGGGCCTCAATTCTGTTATATAGCTTTATATGTCTCTTTTTGTACCAGTACCAGACTGTTTTGACTACTGGGACAATGTAGTAGGTTCCAAGGTTGAATAGTGTGAAGCCCCCCACTGTGTTCCTGTTCTTCAGTAGTGCTTTGCTTATCAAGGGAGTCTTCTCTTTCCAAACGAAGTTGATGATTTGTTTCTCCATCTTATTAAGAAATGATGCTGAAATTTGTATTGGGAATACATTGTATACACAGATGCTTTGAGTAAAATAGACACTTTCACAATGTTATGTCTTCCCGTCCATGAGTAGGGGAGGTTTCTCCATTTATATAAGTCTCTTTTCATTTCTTGAAGTAAGGTCTTGTAGTTCTCTTTGTACAGCTCATTTTATTTCTCTAGTTAGATTTATTCTCAGGTATTTTATCTTCTTGGGGGTTATAGTAAATGGTATTGATTTGAGGATTTCTTCTGTAATGATCTTTTTTTGGTATAAAGGAATCCTACTGATTTCATTATTTTTATTTTATAACCTGATACTTTGCTGAACTTTTCTATTAGTTCAAGCAGTTTATTTATGGATTCTTTAGGATTTTTTTGCATATACAATCATATCATCTGCAAATAGGGAGATCTTTATCTCTCCTTTGCCAATGCAGATATCCTTTATTTCTTTGTCTTGTCTTATTGCTCTGGCCAGAACCTGTAGTACAATGTTGCATAGAAGTGGTGAGACTGGGCATGCTTGTCTAGTTTCTGTTCTCAAGAGAAATTCTTTCCATCTGTCTCCATTCAGGATAATGTAGGCTGTTGGCTTTGTGTAGATGCCACTTATTGCATCGAGCAATTTCCCCTCTATTCCTATTTTGCTGAGAGTTTTTAGCATGAATGGGTGTTGGACTTTGTCAAATGACTTTTCCACATCAGTTGACAAAATCAGGTGATTCTTAGCCTTTGTGTTATTTATATGGTTGATCTCACTGTTTCTTGGATGTTGAACCAACCTTATGTCCCTGTTATGAATCTAGCTTGGTCATGGTGAATTATTTTTTTGATATGTTGTTGAATTCCATTGGCAAGGATTTTGTTGAAGATTTTTCCATTGATGTTCATGAGTGGTATAGGTCTGTAATTTTTTTTTTTCGTGGGATCTTTCCCTGGCTTTGGTATCAGGGTTGTGCTGGATTCATAGGATGAAGTTGGAAATACTCCTTCCCCTTCTATGCTGTGAAATACTCTTACTACTGTTGGAGTTAACTCTTCTCTAAAATTTGGTAGAATTCACTAGTGAAACCATCTGGGCCAGGACTAGTTTTTTTTGGTAGTTTTTGATGACTTTTTCAACCTCGTCCTTTGTAATGCACTTATTAAGTTGTTCTACTTCTTCTGATGGTTTTGATAGGTGATGTGAATTTCTGTTTTCAAATCTGGTAGAGTACAGTCTTTTGTAGTATTTTGCTATGACATTTTTTATTTCAATTGGGTCTGTTGTGACCTCTCCTGTCTTATTTCCTATTCAGGTTATCTGCTTCCTCTCCTGTTTTTGTTTTGTAAGTTCAGCAAATGATTTATCAATTTTGTTGATCTTTTCAAAAAACCAGCTTTTGGTTTTAATTTTTTCAATTGTTCTTCTATTCTCTGATTCATTTAGTTCTGCTCTAATCTTTACAATCCATTTTCTTCTGATGTCTGAGGGGTTCCTCTGTTGCTCTCTACTTGTTAAAGCTGTAGGGTTAATTATTTCATTTGAGTGCTTTCTTCCTTCCAGATGTGTGCACTTGTAGAGTTAAATTGACCTCTGAGCACTGCTTTGGCTGTATCTCATAGTTTCTGGTAGGATGTGTTTTCCTTCTTATTTGAGTCCATAAATTTCTTTATTTCATCCTTGATGTCTTCTATAACCCACGCCTTTTTGAGAAAGGTGTTCAGTTTCCATGACTTCGAATTTCTACCTATGTTGTTTCTGCTATTGATTTTGGCTTTTATGGATTTATGGTCCAAGAAGATGCTTTGCAATGATTTAGTGGTTTCTGTTTTGTTGAAACTTGCTTTATGTTATCACATGAAGTGCATTCTGGAAAATGTTCCATGTGCACTGGAGAAGAAGGTGTAGTTATCTGTTGATAGATAAAAAGTTCTGTGTATGTCAGAGAGGTCTAGATTAATTGTTGCAATAAGACCCTCTGTGTCTTTAATGACTTTTTTCTAGATGATCTGTCTATTACTGAAAGTGGAGTGTTGAAGTCTCCCCCTATTACTGTGATCTATCTCATTTTTCAATGCAGTCAGTGTTTGTTAAATGTATTTAGATGCTCTGGTATTAGGTGCATAAATATTTAATATTGTTAAGCCCTGCTTATGTATTGAATCTTTCAGCAAAAAATAGTGACCATCCTTATCCGTGATGGTGGATTTTACATTAAAATCTATTTCATATGAGATTAGCATTGTCACACCTGCTCTTCTTTGTATGTTGTTAGCTTGGTATATGTTATTCCATCCTTTAATTTTCAGTTTGTTCATATCTTTGAGTCTTAGGGGTGTTTCTTGTAAGCAACATATAAACAAGTTGTGTCTTTTGATCCAGGATGCCACTTGTCACCTCTCTATTGGAGCATTCAGCATGTTTACTTTCAGTGTAATTATTGATAGGTGTGTGTTTAGTGCTGTCAGTTTGATATATTTATTTTTGTGTTGATGTTTTCTATGTTGCTCTTAATATTCTGTTCTGGGTGATTCTTCTTTATCAGTTGACTTTTCATCTTTTTCAGTGTTAGTTTTATGTTTGTTGAGACTCCTGTATTACATTTCTTGTTCTGATATGTTGCCTTCTGATGCTTTGCACCTACCCTTGTGATCCCCATTAATATTCTAAGTTCAAATCCTATTTTAACTGCTGCATATTCATTTCCTGTTCATCTGATAAGACTACAATTACTGTAGTACATACCTCTTTTTAATGTAATGTGTCACAGTTTTCATGATATGGTCACTCTTTCCCTTCTTTCAATATTGTAGCTTCGACTGAGTTTTGTGACTTCCCTGAGTAATATTCTAGATCTTGTGTCCTACATTGCCTCCTTAAATATACACTTAATAGTTTTGTTTTTCTAAGCAAAGAGCTTCTGTCAGTATTTCCCTGTAGTTTTGGTTGGTTTTTACAAAGTCTCTAAGCTTCTGTTTATTGCGAATGTCTTAATTTCATCTTCATATTTGAGAAACATTTTTCAGGATGTACAATTCTTGGTTGGAAATTTTCTCCTTCAGGACTTTGAATGTGTCATCCCAGTCTTTTTGCCACCATCTGTTCTGTTGAAAAGTCAGGTGAAAGCTTACAGGATTTCCTTCTGAATGTTAGTTTTGCTTTGCGCCCCTCCGACCTTTAAGAGCATCTGCTTATGTTTCATTTCATTTAGCTTGACTGCAGTATGTCTTGGTGTCTTTCTTTTGGGGTCTAGTTTATGTGGTGTCTGATACACATCTGGGAGCTCTGTTCTCTTTCATAATTTCAGGAAAGTTTTCTGTCAGCAACTAAACAACAATACTTTGTGTGTATTTCCTATTCAGGAACTCCAGTTACTCATAGATTATTCCTGTTAATAGAGTCCTAAATGTTTCTTAACGTTTCTTCATTTTTCTCATTTCTTGTCTCTGATTTCACCTCATAAGTGTTGGTGTACATTGTTCTATCCTCAAAGTCACTAAGTCTGCCTTCTATCTCCTCAATTCTGCTCTTTGGCAATGGATTTAATTGTCTAATTCTTTAATTTTGTTATTGATCTGCTGGGTTTCAGATTGCTGATGCTCCATCAGTTCAAATAGCTTCTTTAATTTTTCATTTAGGTCTGCTGCATTTCATTTCATCTCTAGGAGTGCTCTATATGTAATTCTTTTGTACTCGACTTCCAATAGTTTCAAAAAAAGCCATTTCATCTGGGAAGTTTTTGATTCTTTATTTTGGGAGTTTTATGGAGCCATGGTGAACTGTTTCTTTAAATGGTTGCCAAATATTTTTTGTCTTTGCATCATCTAGAGGCTGTTCAGCTTCTCTGATGTCACCTCACCAGGAGCTGAGGCATAGTTCTGAGAGGGTAGTTGGTCATCAGCCACCTCTGTATACTATAGTGACTGGTCCAAGGTGGACTCTCTAGGGTGGCAAGCTCTGCTTCCTGGATGACAAAGATGGCACCCTACTTATTGAGTCACTGCTGGACATCAGCCAACCCTATGATGTGGGTCACTGAAGGCTGGAGGAGATGCCTTTGGGGTGCTCAGCATTTATTTTTCCAGGCAATTTTATTTTAAAAAGGTATTTAACTGTTAAACTGGGAGCTGTCTAACAGCTGCTGAAATCAGTCAGGTCCTCAGGTGTGGAAGGCTCCACCTTCTGGCTGACAATGGAAACACTTCTTTGGCCCTTCCCCAGTGTTGTGACATAGTTTAAAGTGGAGAGGGGTTACCGCCTTGCTGCCATCCTCAGCTGGGCCCCACCTGTAAGACAGCATTGTCCTATACAGAGCCTTTCTACTGGAAAAGCATTTTTTTTAGACAGGCACTGCTCCTCAGCTTGGGAATTAGCCCTTGCTGAGACTTCTAGTTCAGTGACTCCACCTCCAAGCTGACCAAAATGGCTTCTTGCCTGAGCTTACCTTCCCACTGAACACAGCATAACAAATCCCTCTCGGATTCTGCTTTCTCTTACTCCTTGCCACAGCTTAATATAAAATCAACTTACATGGATATACTCAAAGAATCAGCCAAATTAACATAGTGGGTTAACTTACAGTGCATAGACTGTGCCATAAGCTTTATTTTCTTATTCAAAATGATGCATAAAGCTGTGAGTTAGAATGCATTTCCACAGATTTATAGATCACTAACATACACCCACCCAATCAACCCATAGATATGTCTTTTTCATTCAGTGAGTTTGAGAAAATCTTTGAAACTGCTAATGTTCTCTATCAAGTATTTATATAATGTACATACTTACCTGTAAGTATAAATATTTTGAAGTCAGAAAAACTGCTGTAAATATTAAAACATCAAGTGATCCAATATTTACATTTCTCCCCCATTGATGACCAAAGCTTGATGCACAGTGTTGTGTTCGCTCCCTGTTCGCTCCCTATGTACTTTATATATGGCCCAAGTCTACTGCAAAGATTAGGTAAATTTAAAAACCAAAGTGACTTTCATTAAGTCAGGAATCCTCATGACTAAACATGATAATTCTGGAAAGAAATACTTTGAGGCAAAATTGAAGAGAAACATTAGGTGCAGATTTTATTAATTTTAAAATTTGTTTTCTCTACAAATACAGTTACCACTGATATCTATGAATTATGCCTGCAAAACCCTCACCTGTGACTGAACACTTTACACAAAGGCAATAAATTAAGTAGCATTTATTGATCCTTTCGTTTTGTTGAAAGTTTAAAAAGTGCGTGTCTATAGCAAATCAGTATCTTGAGGGGTCCTCCCAAAGGATCAGTAAGGCTTATTTAAGTGTAAGAAATGTCAATGCCAGAGAGAGTATGGATGACAGTACTAGATCTTGCTTTCCTAGGAAGAGTTTACACTCCACCTATGGACTACTAATTTATTCCAGCTTTCTACCTAGACAAACTTACAGTCCAAAAGTAAGCTAAACAGTAAATGGAAGTCCACCAGGAGCTTCATATTCAAAGCTTCTCAGTCATCCATCTTGGTTCTTTGCCACTTGTAAAATCATTGATTAATCCAGTGGAGAATAATCTTTACCACTTACAAAAAGAAAGGCAGATGAGACCTGTACCTACTGTGCAACCTTGTGTTAGTCTCTTTCTCATTGGAAAAGAAAAACAAAACAAAACAAAAACCCTGGGTTTTCAGTATTTAAAAAAAGAACTGCTGTTGAGCCAAGTCCAACTCAAAGTAACCCGAAAAGACAGAGTAGAACTGCTGCCTAGAGTTTTCAAGAAGTGGCTGATGGCTTTGAACTGCTGAACTTTTGGTTAGCAGCTGAGCTATTAACCACCAGGACTTTTAGATTAGCCATTGGTTAACATCATCAGCCATGAATCTCATCTAACAAAGACTTCACTCCTACCCCCAACTTAACACAGCTTATTTATCACAGAGAGCATTAGATAGGAAAAACACTTAGAAAAGTATACAAAAACCCCAGCATTTCTTCTTACTGGCCAAAAGAGGTTGTGCTATTAGGTAGTCACAAGACCATATTTCTTCAAGTAATAAATAAATGCTCAGAAGACTGAAAAGAAATTTAAGAGGTTCTTGTTTCTGGTGTTCTGTTTAATTCATTTGCTACTTTTTCTTTTCCTAAACACATGTAAGAAGAATCCAGGAAACTGAATTTCATACCATCAAAACACCACGGGCTAACACGGTGCAGCTAACAGCCACACTGACTAATTGGCTCCAGCACATCATTTATGTATGTCAGGAAAGGATCAGAAACATCAATCAAGTGGATCTCAGGAAGTTCAGAAAGTGGCAATCTTAGGACTGGTGTAAAGACTTTCAGGTAATTTTGATTCAAACCTCTTTAGGTAGGGCTATCTACTGTGACCTCAAAGAATAAAGAAAAGCTATGGAAGAATTTCTTACCTACTAGCCCAACTCAGAGGGAAGTAAACCATAGTATGGTAAGCCATTGTGCCTCTGAAACATGAGATAAAAAAATATCTCACTCTACTCTTTCAGCTAGTGCAAAAATTGGCAGGGGAATCTCAAAGGAGGGCTTTGGCTTCCTATCTAGTGGTAGTGTATCTTTCTGTAGTGGCAAAATAGCATAATTTAAAGAGAAATGTTTTCTTAACACATGATACCAGTGGCAGCTTCTGTACATGTTAAAATACTGTTATTCAAATTTATAAGCACTTATTGATTCCTCAATAAATAGGTGCTTAGTTTACCTTTATATCATTGGATACACCAAAAATGCTGTAATGTTTATGGTTTCCTAAACAAAGAAGTCTTGGTTGCACAGTGGTTAATAGCTTTGCTGCTAATCAAAATTTTGCTAGTTTGAATCAAACAGCTGCTCCTTCAAAACCCTGTCCCTCTGAGTGAGAATCAATTTGACAGCAATGGGTTTGATTTTTGATAAATAAACAAATTTCTTGTCCATTCTGTACCCATTGCTTTTAATGCCTATCTTACTCCTAGCTGGACGGAATCTCAACTCAATAACTGCCTCCTCTAAGAAGCCACTCTTGACTTTTCCAGACCTACATAAGTTTTCCTTGTAGGTATTCCTAATGCCCTGTACACTTAATTGACACGGTAATTGTCTACGTCCCTGTCTCCACACCAGATGATAAATTTTTTAAGAGTAGGGACTGACATTACATTTTTATCTCTCAGCAAGTTGTGCATTTTTAGATCATTAACAGAGGAGCAGAAATATTTGTTGAAATTACCACTGACACTGACCTATTATGTATTCAGTGGTTTTCCATCCCAGCCCCATCCTGGAAGCATCAAAGATTGTTTTTGTATGTGGACCTTTTTTGACTTTTTATAGTGATGGTCTTATACAATATTTGTCCTTCAGTGATTGACTTATTTCACTCAGCATAATGCCCTCCAGATTCATCTGTTTTTTGAGATGCTTTCCAGACTCATCATTTTTCTTTATTGTTGTGTAATACTCCTTTGTGTTTATGTGCCATAGGTTTTTTTGTTAATCCATTCTTTTGTTGATGAGCATCTAGATTGTTTCAATCCTTTTGCTATTATGAACAACGCTGCAATGAATATGGATGTGCACGTGTTTATTTGTGTGATGGCTCTTATTTCTCTAGGATATATTCCTAGGAGTGGGATTCTTGGATCATATGGACAGAACTGGAGAAAAACGTAGAACAAAATTCTAACTCACAGAAAAAAGAGCAGACTTACTGGCCTGATGGAAGCTGGAGAAACCCCAGGAATACGGGCCTAAACAGGCTGTTTAGACATATATGGGATTTTCCTACTGCAACGTGTGTGCTAAGAATACTTATTGTAAGTAGCTATACTTGCTGTTCTGGGTAATCTTTCACAAAACGAATGAATCTGAAGGTCATAATTCTGAGTAAAATAAGTCAGTCACTAAAGGACAAATATTGTATAAGATTACCACTATAAATACTCATAAAAAGGTTCACATACAAAAAGAAACAATCTTTGATGTTTCCAGGATGCGGTTGGGATGGAAAACCACTGAATACGTAACAGGTCAGTAATGAAGTCACTCCTGCGGGTTACCCCTCAGCCAAAGATTAGACAAGACTATAAAACAAAATAAGGCTAAAGGGGAACACCACCCCTCTGGCAAAGACTAGAAAGTAGGATGAGACAGGAAAGCTGGTAAAAAGAAACCCAAACTCAAGAAGGGAGAATGTTGACGTGTTAACCAACGTCTCAAAACAATATGGAAGCTTGTTCGTTCTCTAAAGTTTCAGCTAAAGAACAAAAACGAGTAAGTATATATATATAAATAACATACCTCCCTCAACAACAAAAAAGAAATTTTTCATTGAACAAATGACTATTTTTTTCCATGTAGCAGACACAGTAGAATACCTTAAAACTAAAACAAAGTACAGGTATACACTGTGAATAAATAGCTAAGTAACTGTTTCCCCATGAAGCAATTGAGCAAATTACAGCTACATTAATGTATTTTTCAAATCTTCATGCTATTTCCACATTCTCAACAGAAAAATTAAAGACAGGATAAAAAAAAACAACAAAACAAGTCTAACGAAGACATGTTTCCAACTTTGTGAGACTTTTATCTCTTTGCCTGACCCTCAAATGTTGGGGAAATAGACACTTATGGGATTTTCCTACTGTAAAGTGTGTGCTAAGAATATTTACTGTAGGTAGCTATACTGGTCTCTTGTGGCCTTGGGAACCAGACTTCACAGATTCACTAATCACTTGCTGTTCTGGGTAATCTTTCATATTCCCTTAAGAGTTCTACAAATAAGGTCATTGTCTATTATCTGAGTCTAACCATCATTGGTCATTACATAAAGGTAGAAAATTATTTCACCTAAGATTGCCATCACTTATACTTAGATTCAAGTCACTATATTTCTGCCTGTGTGTGTGTGTGTGCATGTGTGTGTACGTATGTGTGTTAAACAGAAGCACCACCATTGCATGGAGTCCTTTAGACCGATGGTGTTTTAGTTAGCTAGTACTGCTCTAACAGAAATAACACAGAGTGGATGGCTTTAACAAAGGCAAGTTTATTCTTACACAGTCTGGTAGACTACAAGTCCAGATTCAGAATGTTCACTCCAGGGAAAGGCTTTCCCCCTTGTCAGCTCTGAAGGAAAGTCCTTGTGTCACATCAGTCTTTGTCCAGGGAGCATCTTGGTGCAGGAACCTGGGGTCTGAAGGATGCACTCTTCTCCCGGTGCTGCTTACTTGATGGTATGAGGTTCCCAATTCTCTTCTTGCTTCTCTTTCCTTTTATCTCTTGTAGGATGAAGGGATAAAGGGTGGTGCAAGACATATTCCAGGGAAACTCCCTTTACAGTAGAACAAGAAGATGACCGTATGAAGGGGTTTACAGTTCCACCCTAATCCTTTAACATACAGCACAGGAAAATCACAAAATGGAGGACGACCGTATAACACAGGGAATGCTGGCCCAGGCAAATTACTACACATATTTTTTGGGGGACACTATTCAGTCCATGACAGATGACCTAGATACAATGTTCTGTCTTTGAAGATCTCTATTTGGAGCATTAGAAATATCTGGTGAAACCACATTTCTATGTTGAAATAAAGATACGTTGTCATTTCTGTTACTCATTTTGGATTTATCTCGCAGCCTACTGAGAGAATTCTGCCCAAAGCAGGTATGGAGTACACAGCTTAAAGCACATATGCGTTTACAAAAACAACAATAGAACCTCAAGGGATTAGAAAGCTGATTCTGTAGTATTCTACCCCCAATTTCCTGAACTGTCCCTCAAAATATGCCTGCTTCATCCCAAGGGGTGGACCTTTGGTAGAACACTTAACATAGACTTTAGGTTCTATTGTAGCCATAGAACCCCAAACAGGTATATTTATCAAACCTTACTGATTTTCTGTCTACAAAACTGAAACAACAATTTATGATGATTAAGTATATATTTTGACTGAAAATTTAAGGTATTTCCATATAAAGCCAAGACCTGAGGCAAGATCGTTGGGTGGTGCCCTTTGCTTTCACCTGCTAACTGAAAGATTGGTGGCTGGCAATTCGAATCCACCCACAGGCCCTTGGAAGAAAGCCCTGGTGATTGGCTTCTGCAAGATGACAGCCACTGAAACCATATGAAGCAGTTATACTATGAAATACATGGAGTTGTCGTGAGTTAAGCTTGTCTGTAATAAGTTTGATTTTAGTGTTTTTGTTTTTGAGGACCTGTGCCTTTTGGAACAATAGTCCCAAATTTTTTAATCCCTCTCTCTCATTAAAATATCCTGAGGAATTTTCACAGAAATGCATCCCACTGGAGCAGACTCTGATGTAAGCATCTTCATATTGGGCAGCCATCACAACCACTAACATCACTGAATTCTGTGACTACAGGTCCTCTACCCAGGATCTCCTGACACTTCAGCTGAGAATACCCAGCTAAAGAACTACGTGATGAATTTCTACATTAAGTCCACAGGACTACCTTCATTTCTCTTACTTTCCATCCAGATTCCCCAGGGATCTTCCACCAAGAAGGAGGCTGTTTGAATGGTCATGGTTCCATTGTACTTGAGGCAAAAAATCAGGAATTTTTGTCTTTGGATATCATACTGAAGGCTGAATCTGTGGTTTAATTCCTAAAATGTTATAAGAAACTCTGAGAAGTAGCAAAGCTGGGGCTGAGGAGAGAGCTGACACTGAGATACAGTCTTAAACATCCACAAATATTTCTAGAATTCCCTTTATTTTTTTTTTCCTAAGGTCAAGGAAATCCTTCTTCAAAGGAAGGCTTAGTCACTGAGGAGCCAGATATGTAAAAGAAATGAAAAAGAAGAACCCTCTCTGCTTGAAACAGGCATGAATCCTGCCTGTTTATGCCTTTTCAAAGCTCCTTCAAGGGGCTCGCTGAGCAAGTCTGAAAACTAGTGCCTGGTTTCTAAACTGTGTTCCAGAAAAGAGAAAATAATGAGTCTTTTAGATGTTTCCGCAAGACTCACCTAGCCTAGTCTGTTACATCCTTTTGCAGTTTCAAAGTTACTTTAACCAATTAAAAGACTCCGTGAAGATCTTATGCTGAAGAATTCATTTCACTTGCCTCTGGATACATATGACCGTTCCATGGAATCCATGAGGTCACAGGAACTGCCATATACTCTGTAGAATACTAAACCCTCTCCTTTTCCCATGCACTCCTACAACACACTCACTAGGGGAAACAGCATTTCTCTGTCAGGAGATTTTGTTGACTAGCGTCCTTTCAAAGTGGGAAGGGATGTCAGCAGGCCAGAGGAACTTGGTGGGGCCCAAGTGAGGGCAGAAAAAAGAACACAAAGAGAAATAAGGGTCAGAATTTATGGCGATTTGAGTTTCCAACAAAAATGTTGCTCAGAGAAAACATGACTCCCTTTTTTCTCTATGTAGACCAAGAAACTGAGCTGAGGAAATCTTTGGCAGTCTTCCAACCCTCTGAATTCCCTCATGAACCACTTTGAAAATGCTAAGTTATACTGAGAAAGTATATCAACCAAAGGACATGTGTCTCAGCCTGTCCTGAAAGGAAAATATTTCTCCAATAAAATAAATATATACCAGCCTATTTCTAGTTCTAAAATGTCATCAAATTCCTTACAGATACATAACTTAAGTAAGTCCTACAAAATGACAGAAAGGACAAAGTATAAAAAAAAAACCTCTCTAGAGTTTTGTTATATAACTAACAGAGATCATGCTAAGTATATAAATATAAATATAGCAGAGTTATACTCTTTTCTCTGCCTGTCAAAATAGATTAATAACTCCCTCTCTCTCTCTCTTTTTCCCTTCTGGTGAGATTGCTGTTTTTTAGTAGGAATGCATCGAATACTTTGGGTAAAGTGGTAAACCTTAACTTGTCTCTGTGTGCTGACCAGAGCCATCAGTTGTCCTAGCAGTCTCCACCTCGTTGAAAATTTCCACTCACGGTGGGTGGCTGATTGCACATTCCTTTGACTTCTGTAGCAGACTTTGGGACACTCCCAAAGGCAGGGGCTGAATGGCCACCTGTCTGTGGTCTCCACACTCCTGCCCCAGGAGGACAGTGAGCCTGAGGGTGTTCGCTTCCTGCAGGGCCTGGAGAAGACAGAAAGTCCGCTTCCAATGAGAGGTTTAAAGAAAAATGAGTAAATAAATACATAAACTTCGTACACCAAAGCTTGTCCTCAGAAGCAAATAGAAAATGTTCAACTTGTCTTTTCTTTTTCCAACAGGTCTTTATCTTGTAGAAAGTTAAAGATAAATAATTTATGTGGGTATATTTGTAAGGGCTTTGCTAGTGTCTTAGAAATACAGATTGTCTATTTGGTAAATACTCAGATTCTTTCAAAAATATTTATTTTATACCCCTAAATAAATAAATCAAATGCGTGAAATTTTCTGTGAAAATTCCTCACAAAACTTTAATGAGAAAGAGGGATTAAAAAATTTGGGACAATTGTTCCAATCTCATTTGTAAAAGGATGGATTTCACCAGTGGTTTCACCATTACATTTTTAAACCCAAGTGTGAGGTAATTCCCAGGAAATATTCAGGCTTCATGTTATCTGAAAGTCCTTCTCTAAACCTATTTTTTTTTTGAGAAAAATAAATCAGAAATGAATGTGCATATATCACTTCTATTTTTCACTCTGAAAGAAACCAATAAAATTCACATCCTGAAGATTTCTTGTTAACTGTTACTGACTAGCTTTTTAAAAGACCATCCTACCTACATACTAAACATGATTCTTTCAGAGAACTGTTTTCTATGAATGAATCTGAATAGGTTTCTGAAGACGAACAGGGTAGATGTATTTCCTCTGTAACCCTTCATTTTGAGAGGTGCTGCCCTCCAAGCCCTGTTGTGAGCACATTGCTTTAAAAACGTAGTAAGGCCAGCCCAGACAGCATCTTTAATCATTTTATGTTAAAAGGAGGAAAACTTGTCTTCATGGATAAATCTATCATCTTTATCAGTCATCTTATCCACATTGCAATTCTGAGAAAATCTTTACAAACTTCCTGAAATTTTCAAATAGCATAATTTTCATTACTGTAGCAGAAGTTTAGAGGTTGGCCTCTATTTTGTTTATCATTTTAAGTATGAGCTTGTTCTGAAACACTGATAGTAAGAAAGTGCATAAAGACTGAATATTAGTATGCTCAAAGTAAAAATACCGTAAAAGTCCATTATGATAATATAACAGTTCATTCTCTATCTCTCAAATCTTTGTAAAGGAAGTTGGCTATACCTTTGTTTTCACAGAAACAGACCACAATGTCCATGCTGACAATTATCATCCTAAATGTAGCAATTTATCATTTACCTATAGGGATGATTAACGAATACATGACTGCTTTCATTATTTACAATGTGCATTTTTTTCAATATAAATATTTAAAAGATGAATTTCTAGTAATCGTTTTTCTTTGTACATACACACTGCAAGATAGTGGACTTCTGCACATACTTCGTCTTTTTCATTAATTTTGAATTATGCATCTCTATGATTAAGTGCTTAAAAACCTGTCCTTGACAAAAAGAAAAAAAGTGGTGGAATTTTGAAAGGTCATACCTTCACAAACATTAAATGAATACTGACATGACTCATATTTGTAAAAGAATTTGTCTGATAATAACACCAGTTCTACAGAGACTCCCTGGCCTTGATTCTGCAATCTAGTCTAGATCTGTATGTTTGTATTATGCTGGCCTTACTTCCCTCCTCCCAAATTTGACATCTGACTGCGAGTAGAAGGAACTTTCTAAGCTGAAAACAGAGTGTCCTCTGAATCAGGAAGGCCTCCGCTCTGAGATGGCCCCACCATTAGGCACGCTCTCATTGCCTGCAGAGCTTTAGAACACAAGGCCTCTTAACCCCAGAGACCTGCCGACCAAGAGTAATGGACCAGCATGTGCCACCGTGACCAGAAAGTGGAACAAATAAAATTATCCATCCACTGAGTCAGTGATTGTCCTCACCTACCTCGCAATCCCACAAGGCCTGGAGGGCTTGGGATGCTTACAATAAAAATGCTGTTTTCCAGGCTTTTTTTTTTCACTCCTTATAGGAGAGTTACCACAGATGGAATGAAGTCAGGTTACTGATTATATTCACAACGTTTACACTTAGAAAAGCTAACAGAGGATATTTTAGCAATTCCCTAGAAATAAATGGAAAATGTACATGTGGTTAGAAATGTTGTCTTCAGCTACGGTTTTCGTCCTATGTCAATAGGTCCCACAGAAGACCAGGAGATGGGACTCTGGGCACATGTCTAACACTTGATGAGAGAGCCAGGGCCACTCGTACAGGTGTCACAGTGGTCTGCCAGCACACAGTACATTGCTATTCTGCATTCCTACAATTTGTATCACCAAATTCAGTCACATGTCCCTTCTAGAAGTGACTTAATAATCCACCTTAGAGAGTTACTGTTCTACATCCTGTTACCACCTAGTGACAGACTGTTGAAGCTTGATTCCTTTTTTTTTTTTTTTTGAGTTTATAAACTAAATGTTTGCTTTCTTAGGTGCTTTCCTGCACATGAGCCCATAAGAATCACAGATGCAGGGACTATACCTGGACAATATGTCATTATCACTGCCCAGCAACACTGATGAATATAGGTGGATTACAATTTATGTATCTGCAGAATTTAAGAATAATAAAATCTCTATTCGCCTAACTATCCACACACCAGACTCGTATAAATGAGTCCAGTTTATGAAATGCTGGGCACTCACTACACTGACACCATGTGAACAGCTGATGTGGCCTCATTTCCTGTCCGTGGACTTAGTTTAGGAATAAATGTACAAGAAAACACATAACAATATCAGCAGAAGATACAATTTTCTTTCATCATTTCACTAATGTAGATTATTATATTGGTTCTAGTGATGTGTGTGTGCATGTCTATGTCATGTATTGATAAGTCATAAAGTCACAGAACACAAAGTCTTCAATGATATTTTCTCCATTTACTTACTTATTCATCTTCTCAATAAATATGCATTGAATTCCTACATCACACAGAATAATTGTCCAAAGTGCTTTAACATCATTTACTTCTTTTCAGAATTCTGTGAGGTGTGGGTTGTTCTGTTTTACAGAAGAGAAGATTTGCCCAGGGTCGTAGAACAAGAAATTGGAGGAAGCAGTGGAGCCAGGGAGCAGCCCTCAGCAGAGTGACACCCACCCCTCCTCCTACCACAGGTATTTGAGAAGCCACAGCACTCAAATAAGGCTATCCTCCCTCCCCAGGAGACCATGGCCACTGAGCTAGTTTCAGGTTTTAATCTCCTTTCTTCAAGGTTTCCCTCCCTTTGTAGCAGGTCACATGTTTAATGTGGAAAGGCACACTGAATGCTATAATTGTGTATTTAGATATTAAAAATCTGTTTGCACCAGGCAAACTACAAAAAGTACAGCTCTTAGAGTGTGTGGCGCATACAGGAAGGTGACTTTAGGAGGCATGGCCAGCACCTGGCGGGTGGAAAGTGGCCGTCTTACCCCAAGGGGGCATACCTTTACCGAAGGAGCCAGGGCACACTGCTTTGAGACTTCTAGAGCAAATCAGTGCTCGTGGAGTAACCTGGCAAGGTCCTCATAAGGGAAGACAGCAGGAATATCTGCCCTCCCCACACACCTACCCACAAGCCGCTTCCACAGAAGTTGTATACATCCATTTATGTAGGTTTAAACAGAGAACATCTGGAAGCAATGCCCAGGAATTTGTTGTCTAAAGCAATCAACAAGTCAAGTCAAGGTCAGATGAGAAGCAGCATTTCGTATTAGAGGCTGAAAGGAGAGTTCATTCAGTTCCTGGAAAAACTTTCCAGTGACCACCACATTGAGCCGGCCTGACTTCTGTTGGCCACAAACCTCTTCCAAACACAATTAACAGTTCTCTGCTGCTTGGAAACGCTGGTTGTGTAGTGGTAAGTTCCTACAGCTGCTAACCAAAAGCTTGAGGTAGTTCTAAGCCATCCTATAGAGTTATTGTGAGTTGAAATCCACTCAGTGACAGTGGGTTTGGCTGCTTGGAAAAGATCCCCAAACCTTCACCTGCATGACAGCCCTCTCTGCTTGGGATTGCACAACTCTCAGATCTTACCATGCGTCTCTGGCCTTGCCACCAGCAATACTATATTACACAGCAAGGCACCGCCTGCCCACTACCTTTTCTATGCAGTCTTGTTTGGCTTTCTTCACCTCCATGACTTCTCCTTGTCCTCCCCAGAGCAGTGTAGGTTTCCCTAGGAACTTACACTCATTTGCACTTGAGGCTGCGTGTCCATGCCGGCTGAGGCTGCAGGACGATCACCTCCTCCAGACCACCCCTTCTCCTCTGTGGTAGCACAGATCGTGGTACATAATAGGTGTAAATGTTTGTTAATGGATGAAATAACGCATATTACAACATAAAGCCAAGCCAAAGCCAAGTGCCGTTGAGTCGGAGCCGACTCATGGTGACCCTAGGGGCCAGGGTAGAACATAAGACACTTTTAAATGTTAGTCTTACAGCACTGATTTGAGGACTCTTTCTGGAGAAGTTTTATCAAAATTATACCATATATAGTCTCACAACAGCACCATTTTCATTTAAAATCATGTAACTAAAAGTGATAGCAATTTCCATTGAGCACATCATCCATATATAGAACATTGTCTGGCTTTTATTTGCAGATTTAACCAAATGCACAGAGAATTCATCTGAGATGTTTGTAGACTGTGTAAAGTGCTATTAACCCAACTGGTCCCAAAGCACCAGGTTTAGAATGGATTTAGGTGAAATATTATCATCAGGTAAGAAGGGTAGCATCATCAGGTAAGTTGGTTAACAGCATCCGGTGAGGAGGATAACACCGTCAGGTAAGCAGCGTAACACCAACAGCTAAGGAAAGAGTGAGCAGCCCCCTTGTCTGTCAGCGGAGGCTTGCTTGTTGCCCTGATACAGGAAGCTACGTCACTGGCATTTAGGTAAGAGCAGGGTCAATCATGGTAGATATACCTCAGCTGAGCTTCCAAACTAAGACAAACTAGGAAGAAGGACCTGGCAGTCTACTTCTGAAGGGAACTAGCCAGGGAAAACCTTATGAATAGCAGCCAAACATTGCCAGAAATGGTGACGGAAAGTGAGCCCCCAGGTTGGAAGGCATTCAGAAGACGACTGGGGAAGAGCTGCCTCCTCAAAGTCGGATACGACTCATGGCGACCCTCCAAGTAGAGTTGATCTTAATGATGTGAATGGAGTAGGGCCTCCAAGATCTTCATTCGCTGATGTGGCACAACTCAAAATGAGAAGAAACAGCTGCAAACATCCACTAATACTCTAGGAAAACTGGAAATGGTCAAAAATGAGATGGAGCACATAAATGTTGACATCCTAGGCATTAGTGAGCTGAAATGGACCAGTTTGGGCCATTTGGAATCTAACAATCATATGATCTACTACGGTGTTGCACACATCATCAAAAAGAACATTTCAAGATATGTCTTGAAGTATCATGCTGTCAGTGAAAAGATAATATCCACATGCATACAAGGAGGGCCAGTTAATACAACCATTATTCAAATTTATGCACCAACCGCTGAGGCCAAAGATGAAGAGGCTGAAGATTTTTACCAGCTTCTGCAGCCTGAAATTGACTGAACATGCAATCAGTATTCACTGATAATTACTGATGACTGGAACGCAAAAATTGGAAACAAAGAAAAAAGATGGGCATTTGGAAAATACAGCCTCAGTGACAGAAACAATGCCAGAGATTGCATAACAGAATTTTGCAAGACTAAAGACTTTTTCATTGCAAATATCTTTTTTAACCAACACAAATGGCAACTGTAGGCACGGATTTCACCAGATGGCATACACAGGAACCAAAATGACTACATCTGTGGAAAAAGATGATGGAAAAGCTTAATATCAGCAGTCCAAACAAGACCAGGTACTGACTGTGGCACAGATCATCAATTAGTCACATGCAAATTCAAACTGAAATTGAAGAAAATTAGAACAAGAGCCAAAGCATGACCCTTCATATATTCCTCCTGAGTATAAAGATCGTCCCAAGAACAGACGAACTGTGGAATGACATCAAAGATGTCACCTGTGAAGACAGCAAAGAGGTCATTAAAAAGACAGGAAAGAAAGAAAAGACCAAATTGGATATCAGAAGAGACTTTGAAACTTGCTCTTGAACATCGAGCAGCTAAAGCAAAAGGAAGGAATGGTGAAGTAAAAGACCTAAACACAAGATTTCAGAGAGCCGCTCAAGAAGACAAAAGAAAGTATTATAACAACATATGCAAAGAGCTGGAAACAGAAAACCAGAAGGGAAGAACAATTTCTGCATTTCTCAAGCTGAAAAAACTGACGAAAAAATTCAGGTCTCAAGTTGTAATAGGGAAGGATTCTACAGGAAAACTATTAAACAACTCAGAGAGCATCAAAAGAAGATGGAAAAAATACACAGTCATTATACCAGAAACAACTAGTCAATGTTCAGCTATTTGAAGAGGTAACACACGATCAGGAACCAATGGTACTGAAGGAAGAAGTTGAAGCTGTACTGAAGGCACTGGCAAGAAACAAGGCTCCAGGTATTGGGAATATCAGTTGAGATATTTCAACAAGCAGATATAGTGCTGGAAGTACTCACTCGTCTATACCAAGAAATTTGAAGGACAGCTACCTGGCCAACTGCCTGGAAGAGATTCACATTTATGCCCATTCCAAAGAAAGGTGATTCAATCAAGTGTGGAAATTCCTGAACAATATCATTGGTATCGCAAGCAAGTAAAATTCTTCCCAAAAATCATTCAAAAGCGACTAGAACAGTATACTGAAAGGAACTGCCAGAAATTCAAGCTGGGTTCAGAAGAGGACACGGAACCAGGGAAATCATCGCTGATATCAGAGGAATCTTGGCTCAAAGCAAAGAATACTAGCAAGACGTTTACTTGTGTTTCATTGACTACACAAAAGCATTAAACTGTGTGGATCGTACTAAACTATGGCTAAAGTTGCAGAGATTGGGAATTCCAGGAGATCTAATTGTACTCTTAAGGAATCTGTATATGGATCAAGAGGCACTCGTGTGAACAGCACAAGGGCACACTGCGTGGTTTAAAGTCAGGAAAGGCATGCGTCAGGGTTGTATCCTTTCACCATATCTTTTTAATCTGTATGCTGCGCAAATAATCTGAGAAGCTGGATTATGTGAAGATGAACGAGACATCAGGGTTGGAGGACAACTCATTAACAACCTGTATTACGCAGACGACACCACCTTACTTGCTGGAAATGAAGAAGATTTGAAGCATTTACTGATGAAGATCAAGGACCACAGCCTTCAGTATAGATTGCACCTCAATATCAGGAAAACAAAAATCCTCACAACTAGACTCAGCCAGCCAGCCAGCCAGGACCAGTAAATCATAAATAAAGAAATGACTGAGGTTGTCAAAGATTTCACATTACCTGGGTCTATAGTTGATGCCCTTTGAAGCAGCAGTCAAGAAATCAAAAGATGCATTGCACTGGAAAAACATGCTGCAAAGGACCTTTTTAAAGTGTTCAAAAGTGAGGATGTCACCTTGCAGACTAAAACGTGACTGACCCAAACCATGGCACTTTCAGTTGCTTCATACGCATGCAAAAGCTAGACTGTGAACAAAGAAGACAGAAGAAGAATTGGTGCCTATGAATTGTGCTGTTGGAGAAGAATGTTGACTGTATGATGGACCACCAAAAGAACCAACAGATCTGTTCTGGAAGTCCAACCAGAGTGCTCCTTGGAAGCAAAGATGGCAAGACCGCGTCTTACATACTTCAGACATGTTGTCAGGAAAGATCGGTCCCTGAAGAAGGACATCACGTTTGGTAGAGTGGAAGGTCAGTGAAAAGAGGAATAACCCTTGACAAAATGGATTGACACAGTGGCCGCAACAACGGGCTTAAGCATAAAAACGTTTTTGGACATGGCGCAAGACCGGCAGTGTTTTGTTCTGTCATTCATAGGGTTGCTATGAGTCAGAACTGACTCAACGGTACCTAACAACACAATAACAACATCTAATTAGTAAATTCCCATATTTCACCTAAATCCAGTCTATAGGAATTCAGAAAAATAACTCAAAATCTGTAAAATAATCTGATCTATTGTATTACAACATTAAATAATACAAAGAAGTTATTCCTTAGTACACTATTGCAGCAGACTTCAGAATTACAGCAATTTAACTTACAATAAATATTATAATTATAATGGCCCTTAATGTTTTATGGAGATGGGATTAGAATTGAATATGATTTATTTTGCAGGTATTTTTAAGTGAAAGTTTACAGTTCAAGACAGTTTCTCATGCAAATACATACACAACCTCTGATACATGAGCCTAGTTACTCTTCCACACTGTGATAGCACCCTTCTCTTCTCCACCCTGTGCTGTCCCAGTCCATTGGATGAGCTCTTGTCCCCTTCTGTTTTTCTCTCTTGCCTTCAGACAACAGCTACCCAGTTAGTCTCCTATATCTACTTAAGCCAAGAAAGTTGAATACTCTTCACCAATGTTCTTTAATGTCCTTCAGAACAGCTCAATATTTGTATCATTTTATGTCCAATAGACCAGTTCAATCTTTGTCTAAGGAGCTGGCTTCAGGAATGGTTTCAGTATGGGGCTAACAACAAGTCTGGGAGCCGTATCTTCCAGGGACCCGATAGTCTGCATGGCCATCAAGTCTGGTTTTTTTACTAAAGTAAATGTTTTGCGTCTCAAAGTTCTTCCACTCCAATGAGGGATTCTTCGTTGAGTTCCATGTAAGGGAAGTCATTGGTGATAACCAGGCACCATCTTGTCCTTCTGGATCATGCTCATGTAGTCTCTGGTTTATGTGACCCTTTCTGTCTCTTGGCCCCATATTTTCCTTATGTTTTTGATGTTCTTCATTTTCCTTTGCTCCAGGGGGATAGAGACTAGTTGATGTCTCTTACATGGTGGCCTGATAGCTTTTAAGACCCTGGACGCCACTCACAACTGTGGGGTGCAGGTGTGCCAGTTGGCTAGATGCCCCCCTGAAACCATGAGAAACAGGCCTCTGCCACTGACACTCTATCCCAAAAAGTGTTAAGATGCATTTCAGAAACTTCTTTGATTTTATATTAGTCCAGCTGTTCTGACTTCTCCTCTATGATGTATTGTCTCCACCTAAAATAACTCTTGTCTACTATCTAAAGAGTAAATTTCTTTATCCCTTCATCCCCACTTTTGTAACCATCCAAGACTGTTTTCTCCAATATTGAAAGCTTTTCTTGAGTCCTTACAACACTGGTCTCATACAGCATTTCCTTTTGCAATCTTTAGATAATGCCTTCCAGACCCTTCCATGTTATGAGACGTTTCCCAAATTATTGTTCTTTATCATTCTGCAGTATTTCACTGTGTGAATATAACATTATTTGTTTATCCATTCATCTGTTGATGGGCACCTAGGTTGATTCCTTTTTCTTTTTTTGCTATTGTGGATAGTGCTGTCATGAACATTGATATGCATGTATCTACTTAAGTGGTAGTTCTTATTTCTCTAGGATGTGTTCCAAGAGAAAACTTGGTGGCATAGTGGTTAAGTGCTATGGCTGCCAGCTGGAAGGTGGTGAGTTCAAATCCAGCAGGCACTCCTTGGAAACTCTACATGGCAATTCTACTCTGTGTATAGGGTTGCTATGATTTGGAATTGACTCAACAGTCGTGGGTTTGATTTTTTTGGTTTATATTCCTAGAAGCAGGATTGGTGGATCATGTGTATTTCTATTTCTAGCTTTTTAAGAAAGCACCAAATCAATTAACAAAGTGGTTGTATAGTTTTACATACCCACCAGTAGTGTATAAGTGTTCCAGTCTCTCCACAGCCTCTTGAACATACATTGTTTTGTGTTTTAAGGATTAGTGCCAGCCTTGTTGTGGTGAGATGGTATCTCATTTTAGTTTTGATTTGAAATTCTCTAATGGCTAACGATTGTGAGCATTACCTGAAGTATCTGTTAGCCACCTGAATGGCTTCCTTGGTTAAGTGCCTGTTTATATCTTTTGTCCACTTTTTAACTGAGTTATTTGCCTTTTTATTGTTGAGGTTTTACAGTGTCTTATAGATTTTGGAGATTATACGCTGATTAGATTTGTCAAAGCCAAAAGTGTTTTCCCAGTCTGTAGGCTGCTTTTGATCACACTTCCAGTGAAGCTCCTGGATAAGCCTATGTGTTGATTTCTCAGGAGTTTCCAACTTCTCTTCTGGTGTTTGTGCAGTGTCAGCAAAGTCTTATACTCTCTTTGTGCCATGTATTAGGATGCCCAGCATTTTCTCTTTGTTTTCTTCCAGAACAATTTATCATTTTAGATGTGATACGCAGGTCTTCGATCCATTTTCAGTTAGCTGTTGTGCATGGTATGAGATACTGGTCTTGTTTCATTTTTCTGCAGATGGATATCCAGTTGTATCAACACCATTTGTTAAAGAGGCTCTCTTCCCAATTTACGGACTTCAGGACCCTGTCCGTTATCAGTTACTCAAAGGTGGATGATTTTATGTCTAGGTTCTCAATTCTGTTCCATTGGTCTACATGTCTGTTGTTGTACCAGCACCAGGCCGTTTTGACTACTATGGCAGTATAGTAGTTTATAAGGTTGAGTTGTGCAAGGACTCCCACATCGCTCTTCTTCAGTAATGGTCTAGCAATCTAGAGCCTTTACCCTTTCTATATGAAGTTAGTAATTCATTTCTCCATCTCACTAAAAAAAAAAAAAAAACTCAGAATTTGGCTTGGGAATGCATTCTATTTGTAGATCAATCTGGATAGCATATACATTTTTGCAATGCTGAGTTTTCCTATCCATGAGCAAGGTATATTTCTTCACTTTTGTAAATCTCTCTCTCTTTCTTTTTCCAGTAGTATCTTATAATTTTCTGTGTATAGGATTTGTACATCTCTGGTTAGATTTATCTCTAAATATTGTATCTTCTTGAGGACTACTGTAAATGATACTGATTTGGTGATTTCCATTTTGGCATTCTCTTTATTGGTGTAGGGGAATCCAACTGATTTTTTTATGTTCACTTTATATCCTGATAATTTGCTGAAATCTTCTATTAGTTCGTATATATCTATAGAGTGGATTCTTTAAGATTTTCTGTGTATAAAATTGTATCATTTGCAAATAGATACTTTTACTTCTTGCTTAGCAGTTTGGATGCACTGTATTTATTTTTCTAGCTTGAATGCCCTGGCTGGAAACTCCATCACAAAGTTGGATAAAAGTGGTGACAAAGGGCAGCCTTGTCTGTTTCCCATTCTCAGGGAGAATGCTTTCAGACTCTCACCATTTAGAATGATGTTGGCTCTTACCTTTGTGTAAACACCTTTCATTATGTTGAGGAATTACCTTTCTATCCTTATTTTGCTGAACATTTTTTATCATGAAGGTGTTAGAATTCATCAAATTCCTTTCCTGCATGAATTGATAAAATGATGTGGCTCTTGTCTTTTATTTACTTGGTAGATTACATAGTTGTTTTTCTAACGTTGAAGCATCCCTGCACAGGTAGTATGAATCCCGGTTGGACATGGTGAATTATTTTTTTGATATTTCATTGAATTCTATTGGCTAGAATTTTGCTGAAGATTTTTGCATCTAAGTTCATGAGAGATACTGGTCTGTAATTTTCATTTTTCTCTAGTGTCTTTACCTGTTTGGGGTATCAGGGTTATCCTGGCTTCCTAGAATGAATTTGAGAGTATTTCTTCCTTTTCTATACTTTGAAGCACTTTTAGTAGTAACTATGTTAAATCTTCTCTGAGAGTTTGGTAGAATTCTCCAGTAAAGCTGTCTGGGCCAGGGCTTTTTTTGCTGGGAATTTTTGAATTACTTTTTCAATCTCTCTTTTTGTTATACGTTTATTTGGTTGTCTTGCCTCAGTTTGTGTTAGTTTAGTTAGGTAGAGTGTTTCTAGAAATTTGTCCATTTTCTCTAACCTACTGCCACTGAGTTGATTCTGACTCGTAGTGACCCTACAGGACAGAGTAGAACTGTCTCATAGAGTTTCCAAAGAGTGTCTGGCAGATTGAAATTGCTGACTTTTTGGTTAGCATATGTAGCACTTAACCACATGACAACAAGGTTGACATTTCATTTGATTTTCAAATTTGTTCAGTACAGGAGTACAGTTTTTCATAGTATTCTAAGGTTTTTGTTTTTTTTTCCAGTTGTGCCTGCTGAGATATCACTCGTATTGTTTCTTTTGCTTGTTTGCTTCCTCTCTTGTTTTTCTTTACTCATTGTGGCCAGTGATTTATTGCTTTGTAGATTTTTCTTCTTGTTAATTTTCACAGTCATTTTTCTATTCTGCAATTCATTAGTTCTGTTCTAATTTTTATTATTTGATTTTTTTTTTCTAGCGCCCAAAGGCTTCTTTTGCTCTTTCTTTCTACTTGAGTTGTAGATTTAATGCTTTGGTTTTGTCCCTTTCTTCAGATTGGATATGTGCATTTATTGAGATAAATTAACCTCTGAGCACTGCTTTTGCTGTGTTCTAAAGGTTCCTGTAAGACGTGTTTTCATTCTCATATGATTCCGTGTATCTCTTTATTCCTTCCTTAATTTGTTCCTATATTCTTGTAGTTTTTAAACAAGGTATTGTTGAGTTTTCAGGTTTTTGATTTTTTTTCCTTCCTTTTTCTGTTATTCTACTTCAAAGTGATGCTTTGCAATATTTGAGTGTTTGAATTTTGTTAAGTTTTGTTTTACGGCCTAATATGTGGTCTATTCTGGAAAATGTTCCCTGTACATTGGAAAAGTAAGTATACCTATTTACTTTTAGATGGAGTGTTCTGTATATGTTTATGAGGTTAAGCTGGTTGATTGTGGCATTTAGATCATCTAAGTCTTTATTGAGCTTCTTTCAGGAAGTTATTTCCTTCACCAAAAGTGGTATGTTGAAGTCCCTATTGTTATTGTGGAGCTGTCTCTCTTTACAGTGCTGCCAGAGATTGTTTTATGTATTTTGTGGCCCTTGTGAACCCTGGTGTCATAGTGGTTCAGTACTACGGCTGCTAGGCAAAAGGTCATCAGTTCGAATTCACCATGTGTTTCTTAGAAACTCTTTGGGAGCAGTTCTATTCTGCTATGTAAGGCTGCCATGAATTGGAATTGACTTCACAGACAGCAATCTATTTTTTTTTCTTTTTAATTAGGTCTTTGGGTGCATAAATACTTAACATGATTATGTTCTGGTGTATTGAGCTTTTAATCATTGCATAGTATCTTTTCTTGTCCACTGTGAAGTATTTTACTCTAAAATCTATTTCATCAGAAACTAATATTGCCATTCTTGCTTTTTTGAATGTTATTTTCCTGATACATTTTTTTCCCATCCTTTGAGATTTCATACGTTTGCGTCTTTAAGTCTAAGGTGTGTTTCTTGTAGGCTGTGTATAAATGAATCTTCTTCTTTTTTTTTAATCCATTCTGCCGCTCTCTGTCTCTTTACTGGTGCATTTAATCTGTGTATATTCAGTATCATTATCAATAGGTATGTGTTCAGTGGTGTCATTTTAATGCAGTTTTGCATGTGTGGTTGACAGTTTCTTTGTTCCACTTAATTTTGTATGTTGAGTCATTTTTCTTTGTGTTTACTTTCAATCTTTTTCATAGTTGTTTGTATTTGCTGAGACTTCATGTTTTTTATTTTAATATCTAGGACCATTAATTTCCTTTGTGGTTACCTTAATATTTATTCCTCTTTTTCTAAATTTGTACTAGTATTCTACTCCTTTGTATCACCTTGATTTCCTTTCCATATGAAAGATCTTTACCTTTTTTAGTCTCTCTTTTTTCTATAATGTTATCATCTTTTACATTATGACCTCTCTTCCAATAAGAGCGTCCTGTCTTTGAACTTGCATAAAACAAGTTTAATTGCTTTATTTTGAAGTATGTTTGATGGCATTGTGTGTGAAAAAGAACTCTGGGTAAATGTCTTCTGTGGCACCTTCCAAATAGGGCCCAAAATAATCAGTTATCATATCCTGACATCTTTCTCCATTGATAGTCACAGTTTCTACTTATTCATCTTGGCAAAAATAAGGGCCAGTGATTCCACAAGACCAAAATCTACACCAAAAGGTAACTTTTTTGGGATGAAATGGATGTTCTTGAATCTCTATTAGATTCTCATCACTCCAAATCCAACAGTTTTGTTTGTTAACAAAACTATTCATCCCAAAATGGGCCTCCTCACTGAAGATGATTTTTCAGCCAAAAGTAGAGTTAACTTCCAACTGCTCCACAGCCCAGTCAGCAAATGTGTGGAGTAATCTACAGTCCTTGAACTTCAGTTCTTCATTTAACACAATTTTGTAAGAGTAAAACTTCAAGCCCACATGCAAAACCCACTGAACTGTGGTCAATGAAAGGCCTAATTCTTATGCCCCACTAGAAAGTAATTAGGATGGATTCTTGCATACACTGTGAGTAATGGTGGCAATGTTTTCATTGAAACATGTGGTTAGTTGTCATAAAGGCATTGTCTGTCAGTTGTCTCAAGTTGTTTTTTTTATTATTAAACATCAAATTGTTCTTTCAGTAGGAAGATTATGTGCATTGTGAATTTCATCTAACACACATAATGTTTGGTGAACAGAGCACCCATATTGGTAATAAACTTTAATAATTTCTATGCATTGTGGAATCATGTAACTTTCCATGGTTGTTTATAAAAACTAAAAAAAAAAAGGTAAATATGGCTACTATAGCTTTGCAAATACTTCTGCCATGAGCTGTCAAAAACAGAACATCATTATTGGAGCCAAGTGCCGTCGAGTCAAATCCGACTCATGGCGACCCTAGGCGCTCCTCCTTGAATCATTATTGGAAGTCCCTTTATATGTCATACCATTGCTTCTTGCCTGCGTGGTTTCTGCTGAGTATTTGAAGCTTAGTCTTACTGACTCTTCTTTGTACATTATTTTTTGTTTATCGCTGCCAAGTGCCATCAAGTTGGATGCCACTTTTAAATTTCTCTCTTTCTCTGGTTTTGGCAGGTTTGGTTATAAAATGCCTTGGTGTCTTTCTTTTGGGATCTATCTTGTGTGAGGTTTGATGAGCATGTCATAAATCTTCAATAATTCTTTCTGGGTTTTCTGTTATTCCCCCTGTTCTTCTACTCCAGTCATTTGTAGATTACACATAATTCTTGATATTTCTTCAATTTTTTAAATTATTCTACCTGATTTTTCCTCATATATGCTTGTGTCAAATTCTTTATTTTCAGTATCTCTATTTCTGAGTGCCATTGCCCCAATTCTGCTCCTTCAACTTTCTATTGAGTTGTCTAATTTGAATTTTATTACTAATTTCTGACTTTTGTCTCTCTATGGTTTCTTACAAACTGCTCGATTTGTCATTATGCTCGACTTCATTTTGTCTCATTTTATTGATCTCTCAAAGACTTATCTTTGTGAATACTTTGTATTCTACCTCTGATACTCCTGGAAAGTTCTCTCCATTTTAAAAATTTCTTGATTCTTTGTTTTGGGAATTTTCTGAAACCATCATGGTCTGCCTGTTTATGTGATTTTATTTTTTACTCTTGTCTCAGAACCATCAGTATGTTGATGTATTTACTTTATGTTTGCTTAATCTATTCTAACTTCTTGTCTCTTTTTTTCAAAATGCCTAAATAATCTGGTAGTGTGAGCTAGTTTGATTATTGGTACTTTTGAAACATCCTTTTACTACATGTTTAGAGCTGTTAATAGACATGTGCTCCCAGGAGTCTGTTTACTTTTCTTGCATGTATTCAGCTCAGGTAGTCAGTCAACAAGTGTGTGGTGCAGGCTCTCCCCTACAGTTCTAGATGCTCAGATTTGGTGTAGGCACAGGTATCTGGCTGCATATACTGAGAGAGTCAAGATGCTGACAGTCACCCCTGAGTGTATGTGAGGAATGTGTACCCCTGTTCCTTAAAGTATTTATGTGGATGGGTTTTGCAGCCGGACTATGGATGTCCCATGCTGTACACAGATGTGAAATTCATTCGTTGTTAGAGGACCACTTGAATCCATGTCTAGGCAGAGGAACTGTTTTGGTCCTGAGTACAGCAGATTCTTCCCCCCATTTGTTAATTTGTTCTCTATTTAAGGTTAGAAGAAATGTTCAGGGCCTGTAAGTAATCTTACTTTTGCTCAGGGGTCAAGTCAGTCTCTGGAGCCAGCTAGAGCACAGTGCAGAGTGGGGAGGGGGAATGATAGGTGAAAATGAGACAAGTTTATCTCTAAGGAAAATTTTAGATCTGTACGGTAAGTTACACAGAGCTACTTTTGACAATCAAATTTCATTTTTCACTGATTCTGGAGGTGTGAGTGGGTTTTCTGCCACTCAATCTTTTGTACTTTAGAAAATGCTTTCCAAACACCCCTGTCCCCCTCATCATGCTCACTGCAGCCAATCTGCCTGTGGGGTGCTGATTCCCATAAAGTCAGATCTGGTCAGTCCTTTGTACTTCTGGACCTACTTCCCCTTCCCTGACACTCAGTCCAACTTCTCAACTTCTCTTGGATGTTCAGGGCTCCTAGAAAGCCATGTACAATTGATCTGTTTTCCTTCCTTCTTTCCTTCCTTTCTCCTGTCCTTCCTTCCACCCTTCCTTCCATCCTTCTTTTCTTTTCTTTGTTGTAAGAGGTATCAAAGGCCAAGAAAGCGTCTGACAATTCTGCCATCTTACCCCACTTCCTATAATGGAATATGATTTTTACAAGAAAATAATGTGACAATGCTGGACACAAACCCATCTGTAATGTGATGTGGAGTTGCTTGGAGAGTGCTGACTTTCACAATAATCAACCATAGCTGGAAAAATCTTGAACATTGTTGAGTAACATATATAATCATAACTTAAAAAGTAGAAAAGAACAAATATGCATGTCCCTGTGTACACACACACACAGGCGCGCGTGCCCACGCGCGCGCGCGCACACACACACACACACATGTTTCAAAGAGTGTTGTGGAAAGCTACTAATGAAGTGCTTCAGGACATAGAGTGGGATTAGAAGGGAGAGATCAGAAATTTTTTCTTTATAAATACGGTGTGTGGTTTAACGTTACTGCAAGCGTATATTATTTTTGTTACTTAAATTGCCCAGTAAAATGAATTCAAACACAGTAAATTTCAAGGGATTAACGATATCAGAAACAAACACAAAGCAGGTTGGTGAAGGATTGTGACTTGAGATGAAAATCAGTAGCATTGAAATACTAAAAAAGAAATGTTCCACGTTTCTGTGTTTAAATATATGTACCTATGATATTGATCAGCCAAGCCTGCATACTATTCTTTTATGTCATTTCACATTCTACTGTCCAGAGCTTGCAAATTTGTTCCTTAAGGACCTCTGTCCACAGTCAGAAGCTATAGTCTGATGCATGTCAATATCATCATCTCTTGGTATCAGACCTTGGAAAACAAGGCCCAGTGCATGATGTATGGAAAATCCTGACTGTCTGAACCTAGCCATGAAGTCATGACTCAGTCTAAAGAAAACCAAACTGAACCACTACCTATGCAACAATTCTAAACCAATGGAGAGTACATTAAATTTAAAGTATTCTATTTTTCGTGCATGCTGTCCTTCAAAGCAGAAAGCCTGGTGGTTTAGTGGTTAAGTGCTATGGACTGCTAACCAAAGGGTCAGTAGCTTGAATCTACCAGGTGTTCCTTGGAAAGTCAATGGTGCAGTTCTGCTCTGTCCTATAGGGTCACTAGGAGTCAGAATCAACTTATTGGCAATGAGTTTGGTTTTATTGATCCTTCAGAGCAAGAATTTGCTTGAGAAAAATTTCAAAGCTGAGGCTAAAGTGCAGTTCAATTATCTGTGATTATAAATCATCAGTTATGTAGTCCAGTGTTTTACAAAACAGGGTTTATGGAAACCTAAGCTCTGTGGTTTTAGAATATTCTTAATGTATACTTTTCTAATTATTATAACTAAAAAATATATTTTATCAGTTATAAAGCCTTCTCTTCCAGTGAAAGTTTCTGATTCAAGATATAATCATAAGAAAAAAATGTTGGTTTCTTAAGATAAACTGGTATCAAATTAGTTACTTAAATAATTATTTTCAAATTAGGTTCCTGGCCCCTGGAGGGTTGACAAACCAAAGATTACTCAATATTTTTCCATTAAAAGGAAAATTTGGATAATATCTAAATTTTGAAAAATATTGGAATATTAAGTATCACCTTAACTATGTATTCAGCAAGAAGCCCACTAAAACTAAAAAGAAAAATAATATTTAACGGTGACTATTTCCAAAGGGCAACATCAGTGTTGGTTTATTCTGCATGCTCTTATTTTTAGCCCTGTAAAATATGTATGATTTACTTTTATTCCAAGAAGACAAAAACCAACAAAAAAGTTTTTGGTTTTTTTTTTTAAGATCAGCTACTTATGGACACCAGAGCAAATGACAATTTGAATTAAGCAATGAAACTCTGACCACACAAAATCTAAAATGAGTTTCCACTAATGTGAAACACTTTTGAAAAGTGAGTATTTTGGGAACAAGTTTCCAATTTCCTGTGATTTATATTTTCCTGTAAATAGATATGGAAACCCTGGTTGTACAGTGGTTAAGCACTACAACTCCTAACCAGATGGTCAGCAGTTCAGATCTGCCAGGTGTTCCTTGAAAACTCTATGGAGGAAGTTCTACTTTGTCTATAGAGTCACTGTGAGTCAGAATTGACTCGACAGCAGTGGTTTGCTTTTTTGAGGGGTATGAATATAGACCTGAAATTGCTTATAGTAGACAGTTGTCAAAGAAAATGTGTTAGGTTATTTAGAGAAAACATAACAGACACAAAATCCCCAGCATATTTAAAGCCTGCCATAGTTAAAGAGTAACAGTCCTGATTTCCAGGTTATGCTTCACAATAATCAGGTCAGAGGAAGAGACGGAGGAACAAGTAGGTAAGAATGTAAATGAAAGACAATGGCCAATGTATTAAAATTGATTTAAGTTGCGTAACAGGAAAACCAGGCTTATATACTTTTTTCTACTTTTATGATTTTTTTATAATAATTTTTTAAAAATTCACAGAAGCAAAACAAAAAAAACCTACACAAGGAAACACTGTTACACACTCATCATAATGTCTAATACTAAGAAGGCCTATCAAACCCTCCCTCAGAACTCTCAAACAAGTAAAGTTCATCTGAGAGGCAGTCAAAAATTGTAGTTCGGAAAAGAAAATAAAAATTCTTGTTTGTTTTATTTCTGAATATCTCTGTCAAAGGATAAAGTGGATGAGGAAGACAGAGGGATAGAGAGAGAAACATGAAACACATATCTTAAAACTTAAATTGAATAGAAACTTCATGAGGTTATTCTGTATTCCACAACTGAAATCACTGACAAACATGTTACAGTCAGGTGTGAGACATGACATTAGGATACACGTGTGGGTGGAGAATATTAGCCAAGTGAAACATTTATCCTGTGATCTTTTTAAGATATTAACTTTCTTAGACTGCAAACTAAATAATTGCATGGACCACTGATGTAAGTGTTATCTTAACAGTGCAAATCTCTGACTTTTTTGTAAGGACATCTACACCGTGGATCTCTACGACCGGCATGCCATTTAGGGCTTTCATTTGTCTAAACAAAGCAATATGACTCAGCATTTAGCAATGAAACTTTTTATGCTTTTTAGTCCACTTACCTAAACTATAACAGAGCCGCCAGGGTTTATTATGTTGCTTTCTATTTAAAGAATATTGCCTAAGAAGTAAGGGAGGTGATAGCCTAATACCGCATCATTGCCATTTCTTTACGTTTTGAAGTTCTGCTGTAACTGCAGTACATTGTGATCATTCTGAGGAGCCTTGGTGGTGTAGCAGTTAAGCACTCATCTGCTCACCAAAATGTTAGTATTTCAAACTTACCAGCTGCACACACCATAGTTTGTTTATACCTTCATCCTTCAGTAGGCACCTGGGTTGCTTCCATTTTTCTTTTTGTTTGTTTTTGTGAACTGTGCTGCAGTGCCCGTGGATGTGCATATATTAATTCATGTCAGGTCTGTTATTTCTTTAGAATATATTCCAAGGAGTGAGATTGCTGGATTGTAATAGTATTTCAATTTCTAGCTTTTTACGGAAATACCAAATCAATTCCCTAAGTGATTGTACCATTTTACACACCCTTCAGCAGTGCAGAAGTGCTTCCTTCTCCCAATAGCCTCTCCAACATTTCTTATCTTGTGGTTTTTATTTTGGGGGAATTAATGCTAGCATTGTTGAGGTGAGATGATATCTTCCTGCAGTTTTAGTTTGCATTTCTCTAATGGCTAATGACTGTGAGCGTTTCCACATGTATCAGCCACCTGACAGTCTTCTTTCACGAAGTGCCTGTTCATATCCTTTGTCCATTTTTTAACTGGGTTATTTGCCTTTTTGTTGTTGAGGTTTTCCAGTGTCCCATAGATTTTAGAGATTAGACCCTGATGGGATGTGTCATAGCCAAAAATTTTCTTTCAGCCTGTAAATTGTCTCTTTTTTCTTTTGATAAAGTGTTCTGATGAGCATTAGTGTTTGAGTTTTAGAAACTCCCAATTGTCTAGTTTCTCATTGTTTGCGTATTGTTGGTTATGTTTTGTACTCTGTTTATGCCATGTATTGGGGCTCCTACTGTTCTCATTTTTTCTTGTATAATCCTTATTATTTTAGATTTTATATTTAGGTCTTCAGTCCATTTTGAATTATTTTTGTGTATCATATGAGGTATGGGTCTTTTTTTCTTTTTCTTTCTTTTTTTTTTTGAGATGGAAATTCAGTATGCCAGAACCATTTGTTAAAGAAATAGTCTTTTTCCCAATTAACAGACTTTGGAACTTTGTCAAATATCAGCCACTCATAGGTGAATGATTTTACATCTGGTTTCTCAATTTTGTTCCAGTGCTATATGTCTCTGTTGTACCAATACCAGGTTGTTCTGACTATTGTGGCAGTATGACAGTGTTCAGAAAACAGGTAGTGTGAGGCCTGTCACTTTTCTTGTTCAGTAATGCTTTACTTACCCAGGGCCTTTTCCATTGATATCTGAAGTTGGTGATTTATTTCTCCATCTCATGAAAAAAGAAAAAAAATGGCATTTGAATTTGGATCAGGAGTGCATTGTATCTATTGATTATTTGGGGTGGAACTGATATTCTCGTTATGTTGAGTCTCCCTAGTCCTGAGCAAGCTATGGTTTCCACTTACCTAAGTCTTATTTGGTTTCTTGCAGTAGTATCATGTAGTTTTCTTTGTGTAGATCTTCTACATTTCTGGTTATATTTACTCCTAAGTATTTATCTTCTTGGTCTATTGTAAATGGTATTGATTTGGTGATTTCCTCTTCAAAGTTCTCTTTGTTTGTATAGAGGAATCCAGTTGATTTTTGTATGTTCGCTTTGTGTTCTGGTACTTTAGCGAACTCTTCTGTTAGTTCCAATAGTATTCTTATAGATTTTTTTGGGGAGTTTCCTGGATCCGACTTGACGGCACTAGGTTTTCTTTTCTGTGTGTGTGTATAAGATCATATAGTCTGCATATAGACATATTTTTACTTCTTCCTTACCAATCTGGAAGTATTTTGTTTATTTTTCTTGCTTTATTGCTCTAGCTAGGACTTTCCGTACAATGTTGAATAAGAATGGCAATAAAGGGCATCCTCATCTGGTTCCAGATCACAAGGGAAATTTTTTCAGACTAACTGCATTTAGGATACTGTTGGCTATTGACTTTGCGTGAATGCCCTGTATTATGTTGAGTAATTTCCTTCCTGTATCTATTTTGCTGACAGTTTTTATTGTGAATTGGTATTGGACTTTGCCAAATGCCAATGTTGAACCATGCCTGTATAGCAGGTATGAAACCCACACAGTCATGGTGAATTATTTTTTTGATATATTGCTGAGTTCTAGCACCTAAAATTTTGTTGGTGATTTTTATGTCTAAGTTCGTGAGGCATATTGTTCTTTAAAAATTTTTTTTTTTTCTGGTGTCTTTACTTGGTTTTGGTGTCGGGGTTATGCTAGCTTCAAAGAATGCATTTGGGTATATTTCATCTTTTTCTTTGCTCTGAAATACCTTTAGTAGTATTGGTGTTAACTCTTCTCTGAAAGTTTGGGAAGATTTTCAGGTGAAGCTATCAGGGCCAGGGCTTTTGGCAGGGGTTGGAGGGTAAGGGAGAAAGTTTTAAAATCAGCTTTTAAATCTTCTTTTTTATTATAGGTTTATCTAATTTTTCTACCTGTGTTTGTGTTAATTTAGGTAGGTATGTAGTCTGTTTCTAGAAATTTGTCCATTTCCTCTAGGTTTTTAAATTAGTTGGATTGAAATTTTTCATACTACTCTGTTATGATTCATTGCTTTTAGATGGTATCACCCATCTTTTTCTTATTTAGTTTATTTGGTTACTGTCATGCTTTCTTTCATCATTTTAGCCAGTGGATTATTGATTTTGTTGATCTTTTCAAAGAACCAGCTTTTGGGTTTGTTTTCATTTGTTTCATTTAATTCTCATCTAATTTTTATTATTTGCTTATTTCTGGTGCACAACAGTTCCTTTTGTTTCTCTCTTTCTATTTGCTCATGTTGTAGGGTTAGTGCTTTCTTGTTGGCCCTTTCTCTTTCTGGATGTGTGCATTTATTGCATAAATTGACCTCTCAGCACTGCTTTTGTTGTGTCCCAAAGGCTCTGGTGAGAAGTTCTTCAGTGTGGATGCCATTATACCCCCACTCTCCTGAATTCTGAAATCACCAATAGGGTAAGTTATATCTTTTGGCCAGCTTTACTTTATAAGTTTTCAGAGAGATACATTAAAAAACACATTAGTATGAGATGTAACTGAGGTGTGAGATTGTATTTAAATTTAAATACTGAGATGATTGCTGCTCCTTTAAATCAGCCACTATGAGATCCTTTGGTGCTTATGAAAAGGAGAATGAGTCAGTTAAATAATTATAGTCTTCCAAAGTGAGCACTTGAAAGTTGTGTCCACTAAGCTTCAGCTTCCCTATTTCCAACTCAAAGCACCACCTGCATTTTTTGTTGTTGTCTGCTTGTTTGTTTGTTTTACAAAAGTAAATTTACACCCATAGCTCCCATGAGAACAACTTTAAGTGGCTACCCTCTCTTTTAGGCCCAGGTCAGAGTACATTTGCCTAATCACAAGCCCCCTTTTGCATGTATAACCAAGACAGTTTTTTACTCAAAACTCACTGTAAAAACATTCAGTAAATAATTGGGACTGTTGTAAGCCCATTAAAAGTTTTAACTTATTTGAGCTTCATAACAGACTTGTGAGATAGTAATTGTTACTTACATTTACATGCTTTAAAAAAAACAACATATCCATTACTGGAGGATCAGTTCTGAATCATAACAGCTGTATAGGAGAGTAGAACTGACCCACATGGTTTACAAAGAGCCCCCGGTAGATTCAACTGTCACATGTTTGGTTTGCAGCCTCAGCTCTTAATAACTACACCAACAAGATTTCCAAAGATGTTGAAACTGGAAGTACAGAGAAAAATTCCTTGCCCAAAGCCTCAGCTTACTTGGTTCATATAGTACATATAGCACATGGTCGATGAGTGGGGAGACTTTGGGGTCCATAAGTAGGAGTTTTATAGGTGGGCCACTGTCATTCATTCTGCCTTCATGTGTCCATCTCTGCTACAGAACTGCAACGTTGGTCCTGACCTGCAGATTTTGGTTTTCCCCCATTGACATCCCATACTCATTTCCTCCTGGCTTTAGGATCAACACCCTCATGGGTGATCTTTGATCTATCTTTGATGGCCCTTGTGCTTCCACTGTACTTTATACTTATTGCTGTTGTTAGGTGCCACTGAGTCAGTTCCAACCCATAGAGACTGCATTATATGCAACAGAAGGAAACATTACCCTATTCTGTGTCATCCTCACAATCAATATGCTGGAGCCGATTGCTGCAACTGCTATGTCAATCCATCATTAAGGGTCTTCCTCTTTTTTGCTAACACTCTAAGTTGCCAAGCATGTTGTCCTTCTCCAGAGATTAGCTTCTAATCATAATGTGTCCAAAGTACATGAGACAGAGTCTTACTATCCTGCTTTTAATGAAGAGTCTTACTTTGCATTCTTAGTTTACTCCTTATAAGAAAGATTTGTTCATTCTTCAAACAGTCTATTGTATAAATATTCTTTGCCAACACTATAACTCAGGGGCATCAGTTCTTCAAACTTCTTTGTTCATTGTTCAACTGTCCCAAGCATATGGGGCAATTGAAAAATCATGGTTTGGGCTGGTAGTGTCTCAGTCCTCAAAATGAAGTCTTTTCTTTTCAATACTTTAAAAAGGTCTTTTGTAGCTGATTTGCCCAAGACAACACTTCGTTTGATTTTCTGACCACCGCTCCCATGTGCACTAATAGTGGATACAAGTAAAACAAAATTTTGATAACTTCATTTTTTTTCACCCTTTATTATAATATTGCTTATTTGTGAAGATTTTTATTTTCATTATGTTGAAGGGCAATCCATACTTCATACTTCTTTTTAAACTCATTTACATGAAATCTCAAATTTCCCACGTTTGTTTCTTTTTATAGAATGAGGATTTTTTTTTTTTTTTCTGGAATGAAATGAAATTTTATTCATCTTCTTATCTCAGAATCTAGCATGTTGTTTGGATTATATTAGATAAATATTTGTTGACCAATTTGAAGAATATGAGTGAAGAAGAGAGGACGTTAATAAAAAAATGAAGGGATGCATTTGGATGTTTGATAGTAGAAAGTCTACGAGGTAAAAAGAGTCAGAAATGCTGGATGTGAATTTCAGCTGTAACACTCGTTAGCCAGGAAACAACTAAATCTCTCTGATACTTAACTTCCAAATATATTTAGTAAGAATAAAAATGTTTCTCTTGCACAATTATGAGAATTAAAGATACACATAAAGTGAACTGCACATGATAAAAAGTATTTATTTTTATCATTACTACCACTATTGGTAACATCTTATATTGCATGTTGTTGTTGTTAGGTGTCATGGAGTCGTTTGTGACTTATAGTGACCCTATGTATGATACAGTGAAAGCTGCCCAGTCCTGCTCTATCTCCACGATCATTTGTTATGGTTGAGCCCATTGCTGCAGCCGTGGTATAAATCCATCTTGTTTGAGGTCTTCCTCTTTTTTCACTGACTCTGTACTTTACCAAGCATGACATCCTTCTCCAAGTATTTGTCCTGATAACATGTCGAAAGTATGTGAGACTTAGTCTCACTATGGTTGCCTCTAAGGAGCATTGTCTCTTCCAAGACAGATTTGTTCTTTCTTTCAGCAGTCTGTATTGCAGTCTGTATTATAATCAACGTTCTTTGAATTTAACATCACAATTCAGAAGGGTCATTTCTTGTTTGGTCTTCTTTATTCATTGTACAGCTTTCACATGCATATGAGGCAGTTGAAAAAACACTTGTGTCAGACACATCTTAGTCTTCAAGGTGGCATCTTCACTTTTCAACACTTAAAAGAGGTCTTTTGCAGCAGATTTGACCAGTGCGAGGAGTCTTTTGATTTCATACCTACTGTTTCCATGGGTGTTGATTATGGGTCTAGGTCAAATGAAATCCTCAGTCACTTCAATCTTTTCTCCATTTATCATAATGTTACATATTGGCTTAGTTGTATTTTTATTTTATGTTAAGGTGTAATTCATACTGAAAGCTGTGGTCTTTGATCTTTGTCAGCAAGTACTTCAAGTCCACTTTACATTCAGCAAGCAAAATTGTGTCATTTGTATATCACAGGTTGTTAAGGAGCCTTACTCCAATCCTGATGCAATGTTTTTCTTCATATAATCCAACTTATTAGATTACTTGTTCAGCATAAAGATTAAATAGGTATGTTGAAATGATACAACCCCTATGTATGCTTTTCCTGACTTTAAACCACAGACTATCCTCTTGTTCTGTTTGAAAGATTGCTTCTTGATCTATGTACAGGTTTCTTATAACTACAATTCAGTGTTCTGAAACTCCCATTCTTTGAAATGTTATCCATAATCTGTTATGATCCACATAGCCTTTGCATAGTCAATAAAACAGAGGTAAATCACTTTGTGTTATTCTCTGCTGTCAGCCAGGATCCATCTGACATTAGCTATATTATGCTTGGTTCAAAGTCCTTCTCTGAATCCATTTTGAATGTATGGGAGTTCTATGTTGATATACTGCTGCCAGCCAAGACAAGTGCTATAGTAATTTTTGTAATGGTCTTCAGCAAAATTTTACTTGCATGTGATATTAATGATATTGCTCAATAATTTTTTAGTTCACTTGAATCACCTTTCTTTGCAATAGTCATAAATATAGATCTCTTCCAGTCAACTGGACAAGTAGCTGTCTTCCAAATTTCTGGCATAGACTAGTACCTTAATCACCTAGTTCTGCTATAATAGAAATACTACAGATGGATGGCTTCCACAGAGAAATTTATTTCTGCATAGTAAGGTAGGCTTAAAGTCCAAATTTAGGGCATGAGCTCTAGAGGAAGGGTTTCTATCTCTCTTTTGTATTATATTAATAATTTATTGTCAGTAACAAAGACTGGTTAATGGTAGTTTTCAGTATAAACCTTTACAAGACCATTGTAGCACAAATATACAGACTCCATAAAAACTATCACTGTGATGTGGTTTCTAATTAACTATGCAGAAGATTCCTATTACACTTTACAGTAATGAGAAAGAAGGTTCTTGTCCTCCATATTTCCCTGATTGAGGAGCTTCTCAGGTACAGGAACCCCAGGTTTGAAGGAAACTCTGTGCTCCTGGTGCTTCTTTCCTGGTTGTATAATGTCCCCAACTCTCTGCTAGCTTCCCTTTTTTTGTTTTTCCTGGTTTTTTGTGAATTAAGAACAATTTTACAGTCTATATCATGTTGCCATATAACATCCAGAACTTTCATCTGTATTCTATTCTGTCTCCACACTCCCCCTACCCCTCCAACATGACAGCAAGCTTCCCCTTTTGTTCAGAACTTCCTGTGACCTTTTGATAAAGGTCTGGCCCTTCTTACCAGAGCAACTCAGCTCTAGCAAAGTGTCGCACAGACAACCCCATGTACATTTTTAAAGGTTTGTTCACCTCCCATATCACTCTATGTTTTGTATGGTCCAGGTCAGTCTTTGTCTGGGGAGCTGACCCTGGTGCTGGATGCAGTTTAGAGTTAGACAGTGCAAGGGCCATGTTCCCAGGGGGACCTCCATTCAGAAGGACCATCAAGAGTGGTCTTTTTGTAGACCTCTACTCCATGACCACTGGTACAGGTGCAGACGTAGGCCACAGCTCAGGAAAATACCCTGTACATTGGAACAGGAATGTGACTTTAGTAAGAGTGTGACTGTCCCTGCCTAAGCCTCTTTAACATAAAACTAGAACCACAAAATGGAAGAGAACCACACAATACTGGAATCATGGCCCAGCAAAATCGCTACAAGTTTTGAGAGGACATAACCCAAACTGTGACAACTAGTGAGCACTTCCATCACTACACTTGTTTGTGAAACATTTCACTTGGTATTCCATCAATTCTTATAGCCTTATTTTTCACCAATCCCTTCAGAGCAGGCTGGGCTTCCCCCACGGACCACTGGTTCTTGATCATAGGTTATGTCCTGAAATGTTTGAATGTCAAGCAATTCCTTCTGAAATAGTGCCTCTGTGTTTTCCTTCCATCTTTTTTTGATGCTTCCTCCCTGTTTAATACTTTTCAATGGAATCCTTCAATATAACAACTCAATACTTGAATTTTTCGTCAGTTTATTCAGATTGACAGATGCTGCATGTGCTCCTCCCTTTTGGTTTTCTATGTCCAAGTCTTTGCACATGTCATTACAATACTTTGTCTTCTCACGTTGTCCCTTGAAATCTTCTGTTCAGCTCTTTTACATTTCATTTACTTCGTTGCTGTGTCCGGCACCTCAGTGATCTGCACTGGGAAGGGTCCAGGCCTGAGAGAGACAGGAAAGGGGATGAGAAAGACTCAGTTACACAAAGAACACATCACACAAGATAAAGTTGAGGCCAGGTAGGACCAAGGTCTCTGATGGAGAACAATGGCCACCATTCCTCTTTTACAAGCTTTATTTATATGTTCCAAAGCCAGGAAGATAGCAGTACAACACTCAATGCCATAAAAGGTTAAAAATTCCACAAAGTGGCTTTGGATTGGTTACAGAAACACACAGAAGTTTTGCTGGGTATAATGGACACGGAATAAGGAAACAGTCAAGTGTAAGGTGAGGCCATGTAGCAAAGAGAAAAGGATAAGGGACTTAGGGTATGTTGTCTGGGCCCGTGGCACTTCATTGGTGACCTGCATCCTGGTCAATCCAAAACCAGATGTGTGTACCTTCAGGAATCACTGTGGATTCTTTTGTATACCAACAGGAAGCATTACATAAGTGCTGAATGTGTTTGTATCATCACAAAATATTTCAATTGTTCAAGTACATGAAATTGGGCTGTAGAAAAGTAGTATGACAACATGCAAACAGAACAACAAATAAGGTCATTCAAATACATAAGCATTTCCGAGAAAGACACCTCCAAGGCTGAGGAGCTAAAAACATTTAGCAGTCATGCTCCATCTTCTAAGACGCTGGATTACTATACCACTCAGTTTATAAGACAGAAGTTCTTTAGTAGAAACTTTTCAGCTAACAAGTCAAAAATCTCTGTGTAAACAGATCATATCTCATAGAACTTGGAACAGGAAACTGTGATGAGAGCAATCACCTGAAACACTTCTTTTGCAGTGAGATCCTAGGCAATGTCCTGGTACCAGAAGGTTATGAAACCTCGAAGTCTTGGTTATCTTTTATCTTTCAGCACTGGCTATTCTTCCTACTTTTCCTCCAAAGTAGTCTCCAGCCCATGAAACATTCAACTGCTCATGATACATTTCTCATGTTATATGAATCCATGAGCCCAATTAGCACCCTTCTTTTAAGAATGGAAATTTCTGATAGTCTTAAGTAAGCAATTCACTTAAAGTACTTCCTATACCAGTAATTATACATTTGGTACAAACATGAGTCAAAATATTTCCTTAAACTTGATTTATCGCTTAACTATCCACATGTGAGATTTAAGTGACTATAGGAAAAGTTCTCATACTCACCTAAATAGAAATGTTCTACACCTGTTGATGGAAAATTTATATGCCTGCTAGGTGAACTGTTGACTCTGTCATGCAGTTGTTTTCTTGCTCAGTTTTAAAATCAAATGGTTACAGCAAGTGCTCATCACAAATGCTAACATAGTATTCATTAAAGTTGCTTCAGGAATTGTGAGTGTGATTTCAAAGTGCTGGCCATGGATGAAACATGACAATTTTTCAGCATGTGTACCAATGGCTACTAACCCTAACCCTATGGGATAGACTAGAGCTGCCCCATAGAGTTTTCAAGAAGCACCTGGTAGATTTGAACTGCCAACCTTCTGGCTATCAGGTGGAGTACTTCACCACTATACCACCAGGGTTTCCAAAAATCAGCACGTGTAGGCCCATTATTTTATGGCATAAATGCTTTGGGGATAATGATAATGAAATGAAATACCACGTTGTAAGGACTTTCAAATTGACAGCTTTGCACACAAAAATTAAAGATAGTTACATTTTGGTCAATTAATTATGTTGAATTGAAGAAACAGCTGATATTTTTCAAGAGTATTTCATCAAGTCACCTTTTTTGTTCAGCACTCAAGGAAACATGACTTTCTGAATTGGTCTTACATTGATAAAAAAATCCACATTAGGCTTAGCTAGAACTGGAGGTTGTGTATAAAACTGAACATTAGTCCTATCAACTGGTCTTCATTGTAGATGTCTGGATATTGTTCTATCACAGACAACATTGTACTTCAGGATAAATCTTAAAACGTTCTTTTTGAGGTGAATACAACGCCGTTCTCTTCAAGCTGTCACTCCTGGAATAGTAGACTACATGACTGTCTGATTCAAAATGGCGAATACCTGTCCATTTCAGCTCACTGATGTATAGGATATTGATGTTTATTCATTCCATTTCATTTTGACAGCTCCCATTTTCCTAAATTCATGCTTTATACATTTCGCGCTCTGATTATTAATGGATGTTTACAACTATTTTTTCTCATTTTGAGAAAGTCCTAGAAGGTCTCAGCAAATGAAGGACCCAAAAGCTTGGCTCCATCCAAGTCATTAAGGTCAACTCTACCTTGAGGAGGCAGCTTTTCCCCTGTTATCTTTTGAGTGCCTTCCAACCCGGAAGCTCATCTTCCAGCCCCGTATCAGACAATATTTTCTGCTATTCATAAGATTTTTGCTCACTAATTCTTTCAGAATTAGCCTGTCAGATTCTTCTTCCTAGTCTATCTTAGCGTGGAAACTCCTCTGAAACCCGTCTGCTATGGGTGACCCTGCTTGTTTATGAATACTAGTAGCATAGCTTCCAGCATCAGAGCAACATGCTAACTCCGCTGTACAATCTGACACATGTATGGGGTTTGCCTTCATCATCAAAAACATTGCAAGCTCTATCTTGAAGTACAACACTGTCAGTGATAGGATAATATCTATATATCCATAGTTGATATGACTATTATTCAAACTTATGTACTAACCACTACAGCCAAAGATGAAGAAATTGAAGCTTTTTACTAGCTTATACAGCCTGAAATTCACTGAACATGCAATCAGAATGCACAGATAATTATATGTGATTGGAATCCAAAAGTTGGAAATAAAGAAGAAGGGTTGGCAACTGGAAAATAAGGCCATGGTGAAAGAAATGATGCCAGAGATGATATGGTAGAATATGGCAAAACCATTGATTTCTTCATTCCAAATACCTTCTCTTACCATCATAACTGGCACCTATACACGTAGACCTCACCAGATGGAAAATACAGGAATGAAGTCTACTACATATGTGGAATGAGGCAATGGAAAGCTCAATATCATCAATCAGAATGAGCCATGGTGCCAGTTGTGGTACAGACCATCAATTGCTTGCATAAATGTTCAAACTGAAACTGAAGAAAATCAGAACAAGTCCATGAGATCCAAATTGCAAAGGTGAATATATCTCACCTAAGTGGGATCATCTCAAGAAAAGATTTGACACATCAAACACTACTAACTGAAGAGACTGAATCTTGCTCTTGAACTTAAAGTAGCTAAAGTAAAAAAGAAGCAATGTTGAAATAAAAGAACTGAAGATTTCAAAGGATAGTTTGAGAAGACAAAGTATGGTAATGTCATGTGCAAAGATCTGAGATACAAATCCAAAAGGGAAGAACATATTCTGCATTTCTCAAGCTAAAAAAACTGAAGAAAAAATTCAAATCTTGAGTTGTAATAGGGTAGGATTCTTCAGGGAAAACCTTAAATGATACAGGAGGCATTAGTATAAAATGGAAAGAATACATATCAAAAAGAATTGGTCAACATTCAACAATTTCAAGAGGAACTGATGGTACTGAAAAAAGAACTTGAAGCTTCATTGAAGACATAGATGAAAAACAAAGCTTCAGGCATTGAGGGAATATAAATTAATTTGTTTCAACAAATGGATGCAGTGCTAGAATTGTTTGATCATCTCTGCCAATAATTTGGAGGACAGCTGCATGGTCAACCTACTGGAAGAGAAACATACTTATGCCTATTCCCAAGAAGCCAAGCCAAGTGCTGTCGAGTCGGATCCGAAAAGACAATCCAATTGAATGCAGAAATTATTGAACAATATCACTAATACCTCACGCAGGTGAATTTTTGTTAGCAATCGTTCAAAAGTGGCTGCAGCAGTACATTGACAGGAAACCTCCAGAAATTCAGGCTGAATTCAGAAGAGGATGTGGAAACATCTCTGCTGATGTAAAATGGATTTTGGCTAAAAGCAGAGAAAAACAGAAATACTTTCACTTGTGTTTTATTGACTATGCAAGAGCATTCAACTGCGTGGATTGTAACAAACTATGTACAACACTGCAGAGAATGGGAATTCCAGAACACTTAATTGTGCTCCTAAGGAATCTGTACATGGATCAGAAGACAGTAATTTGAACAGAACAAGGGTATACTGCATGGTTTAAATTCAGGAAAGGTGAGTTTCAGGGTTGTACTTTTCCCCATACCTATTCAGTCTGTATGCTGAACTAATATTCCACTAAGCTGGACTATATGAAGAAGAACAGGGCATCAGCATTGGAGAAGACCTATTAACAATTTGCATTATGCAGATAACACAACTTTGCCTGCTGAACCAGAAAATCAGCCATGGCTTAAGAAGGCCCCCAAAAGAAACAACCAAAGAGCTTTTCAGATGAAGAAACTTTTCTGAAATTATCGGAAGGTGAATACAAAAGGATTATATAGTGAGGCCTCCTAGACCTTATACAAAATGCAACAGAACAAAATGAAAAATTAAGAAACCTGTTCGATCTGATGGAACAGCAGTACTCTGAAATCTAACAGATTAAGAACAAAATTAAAGACAGAAAACTCAATCCAAAGCCAAGAAAACAGAATGGAACTAATGGAAAAGAGACTTTCTGACTTAGAAGACAGAGCTACTGACTCCAGCATCTATGAGGAGAAATCAGAACAAAGAAACAAGAACAATGAAGAAGCATTAAGAAGCATGTGGAATTCTATTAAGAGGAACAACCAATGATTAATTGGAGTCCTTGAACAGGGAGAGATACCTGAGAACACAGAGAGTATCGCTGCTGAGCTGCTGACAGAGAACATCCCAGAAATCATGAAGGAAGAGAATGTAGATATCCAAGATGCATATCAAATGCCACTCAATATAGATCTCAAAAGAAAGACTCTAAGACATATTATAATCAAACTTAACAAAATGAAAAGTAAGCAGAAACTCTTAAAGGCAGCAAAACTCAAAGCAAAGCTGACATTCAGAGGGAAACCCTCAGGCTTTCGTCGGATTTCTCAGCAGAAACAATGCTGGCATGGAGACAGCAGCATGACATATTCAAAGCCTTGAAGGAGAAAAACTTCCACCCAAGAATTATATATCCTGCAAAACTATCTTTCAGATATGAAAATGAAGTAAAGACATTCGCAGGGAAACAGAAACTCACAGACTGTAAAAATCAAACAAAAGCTATAAGAAATACTGAAAGAATCTCTTGGCTTTGGCCTAGAATAACAAAACAACTAACTTTACATCTTAGAAGGACACATCATCCAGAATTCTACTCAGTTAAGAAAGGCTCCAAACTCAATCAAAGCTATAATAGTGAAAGAAATAATCTAGTGATCATATCATGAAAACTATGATGCACCATATTAAAAAGAGGGATTTACTACAGTCTTTATAGTCCTCCCAGATAAAGAGAAAGTTGACAGGACTGGTAGTAATTAAAACTGGATTTATACATAGTTTATTAGCGGGATCATAGGGGCAGCTGTAAAGCACAATAAAGATGCAACATACCATATTAAGAAGAGTAAAATAGGAGTCTCAGTAATCACAAAATCAACTCTAAAAAAGGTGAAAAATCAACTCACAATGAAGAATGTCCCAGAACAGATTAATAAGAACAACAGAAAAAACATCAACACAAAAATAAACATACCACAAAGGCAGGGCTGAACACACACCTATCAATATAATTATACTGAATGGGAATGGACTGAATGATCCAGTAAAGAGACATCGAGTGACATCTTGGATCAAAAGACATAATTGCCTCTAAGAAACTCACCTTAGACTTAAAGATAGGAACAAACTGAAAATTAAAGGATGGAAGAATATGTATCAAGCTACTGGTGAACAGAGAAGAGAAGGGGTGGAAATTCTAATCTCAGTTAAAATCGATTTTAATGTAAAAACCACCATCATGGACAAGGATGGACATTATTTATTACTGAAAGTTTCAATACACAAGCAGGACTTAAAAATATTAAATATTTATGCACCTAATATTAGACCACCTAAATATGTCAAAGAAACAATGACTACACTCAGAAAGGAGATAGATCACTCAACAAATAGTAGGAGACTTCAACACTTTCCTCTCAATATTGGACAGATCATCTAGAAAAAAGCTCAGAAAAGACACAGAAGACTTTATTGCCAAAATTAACCAACTAGAACTCATCAGCATATACAGAACTTTGTATCCATCAGCAGTCAACTACACCTTCTTCTCCGGTGCACGTGGAACATTCTCCAGAATAAACCATGTGTTAGGACATAAAGCCATTCTCAACAAAATCCATACCATAGATTTAATGCAAAGCATCTTCACAGATCACAAAGCCATAAAAGTCAAAATCAATAGCAGAAAAAAACATAGGTAGAAAGTGGAACTCATGGAAATTGAACAACATCTTGTTCATAAAACCATGGGTTATAGAAGAAATCAAGGACAAAATAAAGAAATCTATGGATTCTAATGAGAACGAAAACACTTCTTACCAGAACTTGTGGGATACAGCCAAAGCAGTTCTCAGAGGTCAGTTTATCTCTGTAAATGTGCACATCAGGAAGGAAGAAAGAAACCAAGTCAAAGAGCTAACCCTACGGCTTGAATAAGCAGAGAGAGCAACAAAGGAACCCTTCAGGCATCAGAAGAAAACAGATCATAAAGACTAGAGCAGAATTAAATGAATTGGAGAATAGAAGAATGATTGGAAAAATCAAAAAGACCAAAAACTGGTTTTTTGAAAAGTCCAACCAAATTGGCAAACCACTGGTTGAACTTACTAAAGAAAAACAGGAAAGGAAACAAATAACCCAAATAAGAAATGAGAGGGGAGTTGTCACCACAGATCCAACAAAAATCAAAAATATCATAACAGAATCCTACGAAAGACTTTAACAAATTTGAAAACCAGAGGAAATGGACAAATTCTGTCATTCATATCACCTACCAAAATTATCACAAGGTGAAGCAAAACAACTTAATTATCCCATCACAAAGGAAGAGATTGAAGAGCTGGTGAAAAAACTGCCAACCAAAAAAGCCTGGGACCAGATGGCTTCACTGCAGAATTCTACCAAGCTCCTAGAGAAGAGTTCTCTCTAATACTACTGAGACTATTTCACAGTACAGAAAGGGATGAAATACTCCCAAATTCATTCTATGAAGCCAGCACAACCCTGATACCAAAGCCAGGAAAATACCCAACCAAAAAGGAGAACTATAGACAGTTATCACTCATGAATCTAGATGCAGAATCTTCAACAAAATTCTTGCCAATAGAATACAACAACATATCCAAAGAATAATCCATCATTACCAAGTTGGATTCATACCAGGGATGCAAGGCTGGTCCAACATCAGAAAAACGCTTAATGTACTCAACTACACAAATATCACAAAAGACAAAAATCACCTGATCTTGTCTATTGATAAAGGCCAACACCCATTCATGCTAAAAACTCTCAGCAAAATAGGAATAGACGGCCAATTCCTCAATGCAGTAAGGGTCATTTATACAAAGCCAACCACCTGCACCATCATGAATGGAGAGAGACTGAAACAGCTTCCCTTGAGAACAGGAACTAGACAAGGATGCCCACTCTCACCTCTCCTGTTCAGCATTGTACTAGAAGTTCTAGCCAGAGCAATTAGAAAAGACCAAGAAATAAAGGGAATCTGCATCTGAAAGGAAGAAGTAAAAATCTCCCTATTTGCAGATGATATGATTGTACATGAAGAGAATCCCAAAGAATCCATAAGTAAACTACTCGAACTGATAGAAGAATTCAGCAAAGTCTCAGGATAGAAGGTAAACGTAAGTAAATCAGCAGGATTCCTTTATACCAACAACAAGATTATTAAGGAAGAAATCTCCAAGTCAATACCATTTACTATAGCCGTTAAGAAGATAAAGTACCTAGGAATAAATTTAACCAGAGAAATAACAGACTTTTACAAAGAGAACTACAAGCCGTTACTACAAGAAACTAACAGAGACTTACATAAATGGAGAAACATACCCTGCTCATAGATAGGAAGACTTAACGTTGTGAAAATGTCTATTTTACCCAAAGCAATCTGCTTACATAATGCAATCCTGATACAAGTTCCAGTGTTTTTTGTTTTTTGTTTTTTTTTTAATGAGATGGAGTAATGAATTACCAAGTTTGTCTGGAAAAGTAAGAAGCCCCAGATAAGTAAAGCACTACTAAAGAAGAAGAACACACTGGGAGGCCTCTCATTACTTGACCTTGGAACCTACTACACTGCCACAGTAGTCAAAATGGCCTGGTACTGGTATAAAAAAAGACATAAAGATCAATGGAACAGAGTTGAGACCCTAGAGATGACATCATCTTCCTTTGAACAGTTGATATTCAACAAAGGCCCTACGACACTAAACTGGGGTAAAAACAATCTCTTCAACAAATGTTGCTGGCAAAATTGGATATCCATCTGCACTAAACTAAAATAAGACCCATATCTTACACCTTGTACAAAAACCAACTCAAACTGGATAAAAGACTTAAATATCAAATCTAAAACGATAAAGCCCATCCCAGAAAATGTTGGAACAACAGCCAATGCCAAGCCAAGTGCCGCTGATTCAGATCTGACTCATGGTGACCCTAGGGGCTAGGGTAGAACTGACCCCCAGAGTACAACAATGGAAGTTTTAATAAATAACGTAGACAGACTTCAATATCTTTCAAACAAACTGCAATCAACAGAAAACAGATAAATGGAAACTATTAAGAATCAAACAATTTTGCTCATCCAAAGACTTTATTAATAGAATTAAAAGGCCACCTACAGTGTGTGAAATAATACTGGGCAACTATACATCAGACTAATGTCTGATGTCCATAATATATAAGGTACTACAAAATATCAATAAGAAAAAGATAAATCATCCAACTAAGTGATGGGCAAAGGAGATGGACAGACACTTCTCTAAAGAGGAGATCCAGGCAACCAAAAAACACATGCGGACATGCTCATGATCATTAGCTATTAAAGAAATTCAAATCAAAATGACAATGAGATACCATCTCACCCCAACAAGGTTGGCCATTATCCACAAAGCATGAAACAAAAAATACTGGAGAGGCTGTGGAGAAATTGGATCTCTCCTACACTGTTGATTGGATTGCAAAATGATGCAACCTCTTTGGAAAGCAGTCTGGTGCTCCCTTAAAAAACTAGGTATAGATATACCATTTAACCCAGTAATTCCACTGCTTGGAATATGTCCTACAGAATCAAGGCCATTCACACTAACTGATACATGCACATGAATGTTCATCGCAGCACAGGCCACAACAGCAAAAAGATAGAATCAACTCAGATGCCCAACAACAGAGGAATGGATAGGTGAACTATGGTATATATACTCAGTGGAGCACTGTGCAATGATAAAAAACAGCGATGATTTCAGGAAACATCTCATAACCTGGTTTCAACCGCAGGACATTATGTTGAATGAAAGCAGTCAGTGACAAAAGGACAAATATTGTATGAGACCCCCACAATGAGAACTTAAAAACAGACTTGCATAGGAGAAAAGACTCTTTGACAGTTGCAAGGGTGGGGAGGGCAGAATGGCAAGGGGGTACGTTCAAATTAGATAGTTGATGGAAATTTGAGTGAGTGAAATTGGTGACAGTACCCATTAGTAAGAAGATCAATATTAACTCGACTTCAGCACAACTTGAGTGCTCCTCCCATCTTAACCCAATACTGCAAGGATAGAGGAGCTGGGGTGCGGGACCAGGGACCATGCTTTCAGGCAAAATTGAGGCCAATTGACACAACTAGCATTGTGCTAGTGAGGTCTGTCTGCACCCCACATTGGTGAATCATGTCTGGAGTCTTAAAAGCTGCTATGCTGCCATCTGAGGGTACAACAAATGCTCCCAACTCAGCAGGAATGGATGATCACCAAGGTCCATAACGATACGGGGGAAAGAGAGCCCATAAGACAGAGAGTCCCATGTGAGTGGGTGTCTCTATCGACTCATGACAGGAAGAACTGGATGGTGCCCAGCCACCACCAGTGATAGCTGCAGTGGAGCTCACAAAGTTGAGTCTCACTGTCAACACAAGACTAGATAGGGAGATCTCCACTAAATGACAGCTTTTGATGGTCCAGGGACTTTGGGGTTCCTCTGGGAGCGTGACTCCTGGCCCTGATGCTGCTCCTGCCCATAAATCATAATGAATGTCAACTCTTCGGACAGCAGTGGATTGGACAGGGAGACACAGAGTGACCATATTTGGGGGCACTTTACGATTCTATGCATCTATAGGATGTCGTCCTGCTGACCTCTTACTGGAGGGAGGGGAGTGGGTGGAGAGGAGGAGACAGGAGACTGTTGTGAGGATAGGACATGTATGGCTCAGAGAGGAAGAGTGTGCTGTTACCGGGCAGGGAGAGCAGTGAAAGCTGCATATAGGTGAGTATGTAATTTATATGGGAATGTATATTTTCATTCAACCACAAGAAAAAGAGGAAGAACCTCAACAAGATGGACTGACACAGTGGCAGCAACAATGAACGCAAGCATAACAACAATTGTGGGCATGGTCCAGAACTGAGTAGTGTTTCATTCTGTTTTAGTCAGGGTTAGTATGAGTCAGAACTGACCCAACAGCACTTAACGACAACAGGGTTGGAGGTAAATGAAGAAGCAGAGAAAATAAAGACAAAGAAGCACAGCTGGGAGACTATTAAGGAATGAAAGGTAGAATCTGGTAGGAATCAATTTCTTCTCTCGACTTCTGGGCACAGAACCTTCAGATTTATCCTTACAGAAGAGTGGAGCATATGACAGTTGGATTATTAATCCAGAGCAAAAGATGCTAAAGAGATTACAATGTCCATGGATCTAGTATACAACTGAAGGCTCATCATTAGGTAGGAATATGCATCTGCAGTAACAAGAGGGAAAAGAAAGAGTATGAGTCTGTGTATAGACTGATAGAGATTGTGTGGGAGCAAAGGGTTCTCTTCTCTGTGAAACAGAAGACAACATTGCATGCTGAGAACAAGCTATCGATAATTTGGAGGATGTGTGAACTATCTAGAGAAATATATAATATATTATATTTAATGCATATTACGTATTAATGTAATTTAATATATAATATGATATACATGGTGTGGTGGGGTGGGGTGGGGTGGGGTGGGGTGGGGTGGGGTGGGGTGGGGTGGGGTGGGGTGGGGTGGGGTGGGGTGGGGTGGGGTGGGGTTTGATATATGCTATGCTGTGCTATTCTACACTATGCTATGCTATGATAGTTAGGAACGGCAGTACTGTGAATCATTTTCATACGGCTCTTCTAGCCATGGTCTCCTAACTGTTACAGAGCAATTGGCTGGGCCACAATCTTATAAGGGATTGGTTGATTTACTTTGCAAATACGTCCAGCAAAACATAATAGCAGAGCAAAAGACTAGGGTGCTGTGCAGGTCCCCTGGGCAGCATGTCGGTAGCAAGAGGCAGTGATGACGTGAACAGGTCATTTGACCTGTACCACTGCAGACCTGCTCAAGGACATAAGAACACACATAAATTATTTGGAGAAAGGTCAGCATTTCCCCTTTGAAATCTGTTCTTATCGTTTAGGTTTACTTTCTATAAATAATAATAGCTTTCACTTTGCTAGCACTGTATAGTGTCTAATGTGTCCCAGCTCAATCACAGATGAATGTAGCCCTGACAGAACTGTTGATGTCAGTGGGTATATATGCCCCATTCCTAGCCATTTTATGGCTGCCTGGAAGTTTAAGGCATAGCATGTCTGCATGTGTGGTGCAGATAGAGGGATCACACAGGTACTAAGGACTCATCTACTGTTATTGTGTGTTATTTACTACCATACTCAGTTGCATTGGGACAGAAAGAAGTAGGTAGAATGGGATACAACCCTACTTACGGTTTAGCCAGACAGAGGAGTGTAAAGTTTAGAAAGAAAGACAGCGAGTTGACAGAGGAGAAGTAGTGGCCATAATGATGAACTTAAACTGGTTGTGGAAGAAGGTGAGGATATAAGGAAGGCAGATTAGAATAAAAAGGGATAGGGACCACAGATTTTAGATCCTAGTGGTGTCAAAGAATTACCAGAATGGAGATCCTGGAAGGGTAAATTTTAAAAAGACTGGCAGTGTTAGATAGAGGACAGGATCCTTGAGCTTGAGGAGATGGAAATACTGAACAAGACCTGATCTAGATTCTGGTAGTTAGTGGCTGAGAAAATTTGATAAACAAGATCACTGTCTATATGCATTACGAACCATCCACCATGGTGACTGCTTTAGTATAAGTATTAAAACCTTCCAGAACTACAGATTCAAACTTACAAGGTCAATAGACTTCTGAAATTGGGAATTTGACAGCAAAGTTAAAGTCTGGTTTTGACAGTAGTAGGAGACACAATGATCTTGAAATGACAATAAGGAGCAAAGGCAAATATTCAATGTTTGATACAAAGAAACAAATGATTATTACTCAGTCCTGTTGTGTAAGCAATTTAAACTATAAAAAAAATATATTTGTGAGTGTCCTCTCACCTTGCCCTTCCTAGGCTCGGGTATAGCCCTCCACTAAAGACAACCAGAGAACACTTTAATGCACTCTAAAGAGGCTTAGTATCCTAACTTATTAAAACAAAACAAAACCCAGTGCTGTAGAGTCAGTTCCAACTCATAGCAACCGTACAGAACACAGTAGAACTTGCTCCATTGAGTTTCCAAAGAGTGCCTGGCAGATGCAAACTACCAACCTTTTGGCTAGCAGAAGTAGGACTTAACCTCTGTGCCACCTGGATTTCCTCCTAACCTACAGAATAAGAAAAATAACACACTTGTGGAGTATGCGTTGATGAACTGACTACTTCATTCATTACCTGAACAATGATTGCTGAATTTCTCTTATGTGCTAGACACTTCTAGGCACAGTGACCAAGTGGTATGAAAACAAACAATTTTGGTAACACTCCTGGATATTAATTCTTAGTTGTGAAAGACATACACTAGAACTGTAAAGACGAAAACAAATTAAATTGGAGTGAGAAGTGCTAGGAAGACACTGAATAGGGAAATGTGACAGAAAATAAAATATGAAGCAGGATGTCATGGATTGAATTCTGTCCCCCCAAAAATATGAGTAGTCACATGGCTGGGCCATGATTCCCAGTACCTTGTGACTGTCCTCCATTTTGTGGTTTTCCTATGCTGTATGTTAAAGGATTAGGGTGGGACTGTAAATCCCTTCAGAAGATCACCTCCCTTCTCCACTGTAAAAGGAGTTTCCCTGGAGTATGGCTCGCCCCACCTTTAATCCTTTCAGCCTGCAAGAGATAAAAGGAAAGGGAGACAGGCTGAGAATTCAGAACCTCGTACCATCAAGCGAACAGCACCGGGAGAAGAGCGGGTCCTTCTGACCTGAGGTTCCTACACCAAGATGCTCCCTGGACAAAGACTGATGCAATACCGAACTTTCCTCCAGAGCTGAGAAGGGGAAAGCCTTCCCTGGAGTGGACACCCTGAATAGGGACTTGTAGCCTACCAGACCGTGTAAGAATCAACTTTCCTTTGTTAAAGCCATCCGCTCTGTGATATTTCAGTTACAGCTGCCCTAGCTTACTAAAACACACACTTTAACAGTGTTTTCAGGAAAGGACTTTCCAAGGAGGCAACACTATTATGTAAAATTGCTAAAACACTATGGACTCCAGTAAATTAAAGCTATGCTGATAATATAAATATGGATTTGGTTATCTGTTTAAACAGTTGTTTAAATTCAACAGATTCTTAGGTACTGCTTAAACTAAATAAGGTTGGCTTTCTTTCATATGTGTATAAAATAATATGTAAAGGTAGTGTCTTAGTTATCTAGTACTGTTTTAACAGAAATACCACAACTGGATGACTTGAAAAGGAGAAACTTTATTTTGTCACAATCCAGTAGGCTAAAAGTCCAAATTCAGGGTGTCAGCTCCAGAGGAAGCCTTTCTACACAGACTGTGGGGGAAAGCCCCTGTGATCAATCTTCCCCTCAAATGGAAGCTTAAGAGGTTCAGGGACCCTGGTTCTTTCCAAAGGACATACTCAGTTCCTGGCACTGCTTTCTTTCTTGATGGTATGAGGTCGCTAAATATCTCTGCTAGCATCTTTCCTTTATATCTCAAGAGACTGCTTCAAGACACGAAACAATCTTATACAATGAGTCCTCCCTCACCAACACAGCTGCTGTCCATCCACCATCATTAACCTCACAGAGGCAGGGTTTACAGCACAGAGGAATGTCACACAATGCCATGAATTATGGCCCAGCCGAACCACCAGAAAACATTTTGGGGGGAATACGGTTCAGTCCATGACAGGGGGTGGTGTACCTAAGATCAGTGATAAAACTTTGAGTTTGGCTTAAATTACTGTCCAGATTAGTCAAAACTAATCTCTGTTTTAGAGTATCAAGCTGTATTAAAACTTCCTTCATGTCCATGACTGTGCTGAATTTGACCTAAGGCAATTAAGAATTTCTCTGAAGACCACACTAGGAAAAGGTGCTGAAAAGTAGCATGGTAAAAAATCTCTCAACAGATCTGTGATTGAACTGACATGCACCATCCTGCCCTCACACCCCTGTCCTCTCTTTCATGTTGTTTCCCTCTCTCTTGCATAGAGAAATTTATCAGCTGATACTGGCTGGTTTACATGCTTAAAAAAATGCTTGTGAAGTTTTCAGACTACTGATTAGCAAAAGAGTGAATAGTTAGAATTCAGAAGATTAGTTCTACATGATCTGTTATTTTATTTTTTCCATTTATGTCAAAGCACTACAATATGTAATTGTAAATTGAATCATATGTAAATACACCTTTTTTTTCTTACTAAGTCCTAAATTTCTTGGAGGTATTTAATAGAACAGTTTGACAGAGCTAAAGCCAAAGGGAAGAACTAGATTTTTTCTTTTACCAAAATTAACCAAACTTGCTCGTCATCAATCATTGTCTAATGTTCAAATTTAAAACCTCTGTTTTCTGTTTATCTTTATCCTAACTAACATCTTACCAGCTGCAGCTTGTCCATGAAACTACTTCAATCCTGGTATGCATTACAGTATTTTATCCTGTGGTTAGGACTCTGTTTACCTTGGATTATGAAATGTAAGCTTCAACTGCCACTTTATAAAGAGATAGCATGTTCCTTTGCACATAAAAACAGTTGGACAAATGGCTTCCCTATTCCACTCCCATACACAACTATAGATTCGACAAAATTGCAAAACCTTCCAGAGTTCAGTGTTGTCACAGAGTGCTACTTGATTGGATGAAATCATAGTTGTGTACTAGAATAGATGTTTAGCTAAAGAGGACTCAGGATAAAAGGAATAATGCCAGTCTGCCAAGATGGAATAGCCCCATTTCTACTATCCTTCCTCTTAAAAATAAAAAAATGCTTGGATACACAACAACAAACAAGAAAATAAAGACTATGAAAAGTGAAAAAGAAGGAGGAAAGCTTGGAACCCACAGGATTTGAGGAATGTTACGTATTTCCTTATTACCTAGATTACCTTATTGCTCCCATATTATCCCATATGTCCTGGATAGGGTGCCGCAGTACCACCATTGCGGAACCGGTTGGTACAGACAAAAATGTTGACAAGAAAAGCTTTTTCCTCATCAAAAGGAAAAGTAAAAGAGTGCCCTAACAATAGAAAATATTTAGGGGGAGGGCAGAGTCAATATGGCGGACTAGACACATGTCTCCTTAATTCTCTCTGAAAACTAAGGCCTGGATTGATAATGAAACAGAGCTTCCTGGACACCCAGTGAGCCCTAGGATACGGCATAGGGATGTCACTGTTTTTAAATTGACTGGCTCCTGTGATTGAAGGTAACTGGCATTTTTAAGTTTTTTTTCCTTTCTGCTGGTTAGCATGCAGGGTATGGGCTTAATGGCCTGCTATGCTGAGCCACAGTGCTGACATGATCAGTGGGTGGAATAACTGCATTTTGAAAGCCCGGCTCCAGACTCAGAGCACCACAGCTCCTCCATACTCTGTTTACAGACACTTGCCATAGATTCGGCTATTTTGCAGGGATGGGACAGCTTGGTCAGGATGCCATATTGTTCGACTGGGAGGTGGAGTTAACAAACCAGAGGCCTCAGCAGGAGCTAATCCTAGGCTGGGAGGCAGTATCAGCCCAGGGAGCACATTCCCAGCAGAAAGGCTGCATTTAGCACAGTGCAGCCTTATGGATGTGGCCCAGCAGGGGATGACAGCAGGCCAGAAACCTGTTCCTACTTTGAAATACATCACTTAATCTGAGGACAGTGGAAGAGGAGCCCACGCTGTCAGCCAGAAAGAGGGGCTCACCACACTTGATGGCCTGATCAATTTTGGAAGCTGTCAGATAGCTTTTACCTTTTTTTAAAATAAGACTGCCTAGAGAAATAACTGTGGTACAGCCCAACAGCATCTCTTCCAGTCTTTACCAACACACATCATAGGGTCAGATGATGCCTCCCCCAATGACTCCATGAGTAGGGGCGTGTCTTTGCCAGCCAGGAGGTGGAGCCTACTATCCCAAAGAGTCCACAGGGCCCAGTCACTAGACTACATAGAGGTGGATGGTAACCAACCTCCTTCTCAGAACTGTGCCTCAGCTCCAGTTGAGGCAACACCAGGAAAGCTAAACAGCCTCTAGATGTCCCCAAAGCAACAAACTCTAGTCAAACATTTAAAGAAACATCCAGCCATGGCTCCAAAAAACACCCAAAATAAAGAATCAAAGAACTTCCTAGATGAAGAAGTCTTTCTGAAACTATCAGAGTTCAAGTACAAAAGAAGCACATATAGAGCCCTTATAGACATTATACAAAATGCAGCAGAGCAAAACGAAAAACTGACCAAGCTGTTCAAACTGATAGAACACCAGCATTCTAAAATCAGACAGATCAATAACAAAATTATAGGATTAGACAATTCAATTCAAAGTCAAAAGAGCAGAACTGAACAGCTGGAACTAGAGTTACTGACCTTGAAGACAGAGCTACTGACACTAGCATTTATGGGGAGAAATCAGAGAAAAAAAAAACACGAAAAATGAAAAATCATTAAGAAACATGTGGAATTCTTTCAAGAGGAATAATCTATGATTAATTGGAGTTCCTGAACAGGGAGGGATACAGAAAACAGAGAGTATTGTTGTTGAATTGCTGACAGAAAACTTCTCTGAAATTATGACAGAATAGATATCCAAGATGTGTATTGAATGCCACAAAAAATAGACTCCAAAAAACAGACACAAAGACATATTATAATCAAACTTAACAAAATGAAATATAAGCAGAAACTCTTAAAGGTAGTGAAACCTAATGCAAAGCTAATATTCAGAGGGAAGCCCTGTAGGTTTCTGTTTGACTTCTCTGCAGAAATAATGTTGACACAGAAGCAGTGGTATGACACATTCAAGTCATTGAAGGAGAAAAACTTCTATCCAAGAATTATATACCCTGTAAGACTGTTTTTCAGATATGAAGCTGAAATTAAGATATTCACAGATAAACAGATACTGAGAGACTTTGTAAAAACCAAACCAAACCTACAAGAAGTACAGAAAAAAAAACTCTTCGCTTAGAAAAACAAAACCATTAAGTGTATATTTAAAGAGGCAACACAGGACAAAACATCCAGAAGCATACTCAGTTACAGAAGGCAGACAACTCAATCAAAGCCATAAAATTAAAAGAAAGGATTCAGCGATCATATCATGAAAACTAAGATACCATCATATTAAAAACACAGATATACTATAGTAGTTATAGTAGAAGCTGAAACTGAATTTAAACTAGTACTATTAAGGGGAATCATAAGGGTAGCTGCAAAGCACAATAAAGATTTAACATATCAGAACAAGAAGTGTAACACGAGAGTCTCAATAAACACAAAACCAACACTGAAAAGGATGAAAAATCAACCCATAAAGAATGACGCAGAACAGAATATTAAGTGCAACAGCGAAATCACCAACACAAAAACAAATACACCAAAATGATAGCAGTAAACACATACCTATCAATAATTACACTCAATGTAACTGCACTGAACACTCCCAGTAAAGACACAATGAGTGACATCTTGGGTCAAAAAACCTGACCCATCTATATGTTGCTCACAAGAAACTCGTCTTAGACTTAAAGATATGAGCAAACTAAAAATTAAAGGATGGAAGAATATGTACAAAGCTAACAATATACTAAGAAGAGCAGGTGTGGCAACAGTCATTTCAGATAAAATAGATTTTAATGTAAAATCCACCATCATGGACAAGAATGGTCACTGTTTATTGCTGATTGAATACACAAGTAATATTTAACACTATTAAATATTTATCCACCCAATACTAGAGCATCTAAATACATTGAACAAACACTGATTACATTTTAAAATGACATAGATCACTCCACAATAATAGCGGGAGTCATCAACACTCCACTTTCAGTACTGGACAGATCTTCTATTTAAAAAACTCATTAAAGACACAGACAATCTTATTGCCACAAATAACCAATTAGACCTCATCGACATATACAGAGCTTTTTATCCACCACAGATAAACACACCTTCTTCTCCAATGCACATGGAACATTTTCTAGAATTGATCATGTGTTAGGACAGAAAGTGAACCTCCAGAAAATCCAAACCACTGAAGTATTGCAAAGTATCTTCTCACACCTTAAAGCTATAAAAGTCTAAATCAACAGCAGAGAAAAACATAGATAGAAATTGGAACCCATCAAAACTGAACAACATCTTGCTCAAAAAACCATGGTTTATAGAAGAAATCAAGGATGAAATAAAGAGATTTCTGGATTCAAATGAAAATGAAAACACATCCTACCAGAACCTATGGGATACAGCCAAAGCAGTGCTCAGAGGTCAATTTATTGCTATAAATGTGCACATCTGGAAGGAAGAAAGAACCCAAACCAAAGAATTAATCCTATAGCTTGAACAAATAGAAAGAGAGCAACAGAGCAGCCCAGAAGTCACCAGAAGAAAACAGATAATAAAGATTAGAGCAGAACTAAATAAATTACAGAATAGACAAACAATTGAAAGAATTGATAAGATCAAAAGCTCTTTCCTTTAAAAGACCAACATAACTGACAAACCACTGGCTAAACTGACTAAAGAAAAGCAGGAAAGGAAACAAATAAGCCAAATAAGAAATGAGATATGTTACAACAGAGCCAGCAGAAATCAAAACTATCATAACAGAACACTACAAAAGACTGTACTCTAACAGATTTCAAAACCTAGAGGAAATGGACATATTCATAGATTCATATCACCTACCAAAATTTTCACAAGGATGAGTAGAACAACTTAATAAACTCATCACAGAGGAAGAGATTGAAAATGTCATCCAAAAACTACCTACCAAAAAAAAGCCCTGGCCCAGATGGCTTCACCGCAGAACTCTACCAAGCTTTTAGAGAAGAGTTAACTCCACTACTAATGAGATTGTTTCAGAGCATAGAAAGGGATGGAATACTCCCAAATTCATTCTGTGAAGCCTGCATAACCCTGAGACCAAAGCCAGAGACAGATCCAACAAAAAAAGGAGAATTAAAGACCAGTGTCACTCATGAACCTAGATGCAAAAATCTTCCACAAAATCCTTGCCAATAGAATTCAACAACATATCAAAAAAGTAATTCATCATGACCAAGTTGGGTTCACATCAGGGATGCAAGTCTGGTTCGACATCAGAAAAATAATTATTGTGATCAACCACATAAATAACACAAAAGATGAGAATCATCTGATTTTGTCAAATGATGCAGAAAAGGCATTTGACAAAGTCCAACGTCAATTCATGCTAAACACTCTCAGCAAAATAGGAATAGAAGGTAAATTCCTCAATGCAATATAGGCCATCTATGCAAAGCCAACCACCTACATCATCCTGAATGGAGAGAGACAGAAACAATTCCTCTTGAGAATGGGAACTAGACAAGGACGTCCACTCTCACCTCTCCTATTCAACATTGTACTAGAAGTTCTGGCCAGAGCAATTAGACAAGACCAAGAAAGAAAGCACATCTGCATCAGCAAAGAAGAAGTAAAAATCTTCCTATCTGCAAATGATATGACTGTATACACACAGAATCCTAAAGAATCTATAAGTAAACTACTCAAACTGACAGAAGAGTTCAGCAAAGTATCAGGATATAAAATAAACATAAGTAGATCACTAGGATTCCTTTGTATAACGAGATCATTAAAGAAGGAATCAGCAATTCAATACCATTTACTATAGCACGTAAGAAGATAAAATACCTAGGAATAAACCTAACTAGAGAAATAAGAGACCTATACAAAGAGAACTACAAGACCTTACTGCAAGAAACTAAGAGAGAATTAAATAAATGGAGAAATCTATCCTGCTCATGGATAGGAAGACTTAACATTGTGAAAGTGTCTATTTTACCCAAAGCAGTCTTATATAATGCAATCCCAATACAAATTCCAGTGACATTTTTCAGTAAGACAGACAAAGAAATCACCTTTGTTTGGTAAGGGAAGAAGCCCGGATAAGCAAATCACTACTGAAGAAGAACACACTAGGAGGCCTCTGGCTTCCTGACTTCAAAAACTACTAAATTGTCACAGTAGGCAAAAGAGCCTGGTACTGGCATATATACCAATGGAACAGAATTGAGACCCTAGAGATGGTATCATCCTCCTATGAACAGCTGATAATTGACAAGGGCCTTAAGATTGTAAGCAGGGATAAAACAGTCTCTTTAACAAATAGTGCTGGTAAAATTTGATATCTATCTGCAAAAAATTGAAATAAGACCCATATCTCACATCTTACATGAAAACCAACTCATATTGGATAAAAGAGCTAAATATCAAAACTAAAACAGTAAAGATCATCCAAGAAAAAATAGGATCAACAATGAAAGTTCTAATACACATCTTAGATAGACTTCAAAATCTGAGAAACAAAGCATGAACAACAGAAGAGAAAATATATGAATGGCAACTGCTAAGACTCAAACACTTTTGCTCTTCCAAGGACTTTATCAAAAGAATTAAAAGACCGCCTACAGAATGGGAAAAAAACATGTGTCAACTATATGTCAGTCAATGTCTGATCTCCATAATCTACATGGTGGTGTAAAATAGCAACAAGAAAAGGATAAATAACCCAAGTAAGTGATGGGCAAAGGAGATGGACAGACATCCAGGCAGCCAAAAGACATATGCAGAAATGTTCACAAACATTAGCTACTAAAGAAATCGAAGTCAAAACTATGATGAGATACCATCTCATCCCAACAATGTTAGCCATAATCCAAAAAACAAAACAACAAATGCTGCAGAGGTGGGGAGAAATTGGAACTCTCCTACACTGCAGGTGGAATTGCAAAATGGTACAACCTCTTTGGAAAGCTTCCTTAAAAAGCTGGAAGTAGATATACCATTTGACTCAGTAATCTCACTGCTTGGAATATATCCTACAGAACCAAGGGTAGTCACATGAACATTTGCATGCACACAAATATTTATTGCAGCAGAATCCACAAGAGCAAACAATGGAATCAACCCAGATGCCCAGCAACAGACAAATGGACAAACTATGGTATATATACTTAGTGGAACACTATGCAATGGTAAAGAACAGTGATGATTTTAGGAAGCATCTCATAACCTGGTTTCAGCTGGAAGAATTATGTTGAGTGAAATCAGTCAGCAGCACAAGGACAAGTATTGCATGAGACCCCTACTGTAAGGACTTAAAAACAGACTCATGTACAGAAGAAAAGACTCTTTGACTGCTGCAAGGGAGGGAAGGAAGGGCGGGAGAGGGTTTATTATAGTTGATGTTGATACAAATTTGGTTGGGTGACATTAGTTGACAGCACACATTAGAAAGAGGATCAGTTTAATTGGACTTCAATATAACCTGAAAACTCTTCCAATCTTAACCCAACATTGCAAGGATAAGTAGCAGGGGTGGATGTCCAGGCACTATGCTCTCAGGGGCCATCAAGGTCAATTGACATAATTAGCCTATTGCTAAAAGAGTCTTCTGCCCCCATATTGATGAGTGGCATCTGGGTTCTTAAAAGCTAGCAATCTGCCATCTGAGGTACACCAAATGGTCCCAACTCAGCTGGAACAGAGGATCACCAAAGACAACAATGATGTAAGGGAAAAAAGAACCCAGAAGACAGAAGGACCCATGTGAGTGGGTAACTATATCAACATGTGACCAGGAGAACCAGATGGTGCCTGGCCACCACCAGTGAAAGCAGTGATAGGGCTCTCAGTGTCGAGTCCCAGAGACAACACAAGAAAAAAAGGGGTGTACCCTAAGACCTCCACTAAATGACCACAATTGATGGTCTGAGGCCTGGGAGTTCACCTGGGAACTCAGTCTCCCCAGTAGGCCCCTAGACAAGCTGCTGCCCCTGATAATAAATCATTGCTGAGGTCAACTCTTTAGACAGAGGTGGACTGCATTCGAGGACACAGTGTGACCATATCATGAGTGCACTTTATGGTTCTATGCATCTATAGGATGTCATCCTACTGTCCTTTTACTAGAGAGGAATGGAGAGGCTGGAGAGGAGGTGACAGGAGATTGTTAAGAGGATATGACATGTGTAGAATGGAAAGGAGGAGTGTACTTTCACTGGTTCAGGATTACGTGGTATCTGTAGATCGCTTTGGGTAGACATTTTTACAATGTTAAGTCTTCCGATCCATGAATAAGGCAGGTTTCTCCACTTATGTAGGTCTCTTGGTTGCTTGCAGAAGAGTCTTGTAATTTTCTTTGTATAGGTCCTTTTTTTCTCTGATTAGATTTATTTTTAAGTGTTTTATCTTCTTGGGGGCTATTGGGGACAAGGAGAGCAGAAGGAACTGCAGATAGGGGGGCATGCAAATTTAAAATGGATTGTACACTTTAATTCAATCACAATAAAAATCTCAAAAAGAAAAAGGAAAAGATTTTGACAAAATCTTCCCTGTTCCAGCCAAACACCGATGCTGAACAGCACTCCCATCTTTGTTCACACTCCTGACTTCACAGTTTCACCAAACAAAGAGGATATTGAATATCTGTATTGCCCTGCTAGCCAGGGTACTCTGACTGCCCTATTGGGATGGTGAAAATGGGGCTTGCTAGAGAGCTGAGCTTCTACTTCCTTACCCACCAGAGTAGTGCCAACAGAGTCCAATGTCGATCCTATCTTCTACTCTCTTCAGACACCAAGGCGACTTCATAGTTGGTATGAGGCAGAGTGGCTGACATTCTGTGTCAGACTGAGTGCTTTAAGCTTTCTTTCCTAATTCCTTCTTGTCCTGGAGAGGCTCCTTCTTCACCCTCAGCCAGTACGTGCAGGGATAGGTGGGATCCCATGGCACCAGACAAATCAAGCAGACCAAAATGATTCTGTGAAGACCATGAATTTAAATTTCCATTGGAGCCACAGTCTGAAAAAGTACACAGAATCTGTGTAGTAACCTTAAACCTTGCTTGCTAAAATGAAGGATTTAAATAGGACTGAGATATCCTATTATGATAGAAAAAAAATATGCACAGTACAATAAAAAATAACTTGTAATGAAAAGGACCAAGAAAAATTACAAACTGAGTAAGAAAAGCAGTCAATGGACACCAGCACTAAGCTGAATCAGATGCTGGAGTTATCTGACAGTAATTGTAATAATCATAAAAATGCTTCAACCAACAATTTAGTAGTCTTTCACTTTCAAATGAAAAATAGAAATCTAAGCAAAGAAGTAGAAGTCATAAAAAAGAACCACACAGAAATTATAAAACAGAAAGACATAGCCTCCAAACTAAACGAACAAACACTGCGTGAGTTCAATGCAGGAAAGTGGAGATGACGGAACTGGTGAAACTAATGACATTTCAACACTATTTACCCACTTTGAGCAAACAGCAGAAAATGAAACACGGTTAAAAGACTCTCAGGGAACAGAGGGAAAAGAGCAAAAGATTTACTGTTTTTACTAGCAGAGCCACAGGAGATGAAAACGAGGATGAGTCTGAAAGAATATCAAAGAGAGAATGACTAAAATTGTTTCAAATTCAGCAAAAGACAATTAAGCAAAGAAAAAAGGCTTGAAGGTATGAAGAAATGACTTATTACTTACAGGTGAAGACCACTTGAGTGGTGCTGACAAAAACAAAACAAAACTATACACCATGAATTCAACGTCTGGTGAAAACATCCTTGAAATGAAAGGGAAACTACAGACACTCTCAGACAAAGAGAAAATAACAGAATCTGTTGCTACCAAACTGGCTCTTCAAAAGAGCTAAAGGAAGTGCTCTAAACAGTAAGGAAATGGTAACAGAAGGCTCATAACTTCAGATAACAAAAGAGAATATCAGAATGGGTAAAAATAGACCTAAGTATAATAGACTACCCTTCCTCTCATGGTATTCTAACTCATTTTTGATTATTAAGGCAAAATATGTGACACCATCTGTGTTGCTCAATGTACACTGAAAAAATACTCGAAAATTGTATCTTAAAAGCTGAGAAAGCAATGATACCAAAGGGAAAGTATGAGTTCTCCACTTCACTTGAAGTAGTAGTAGATCAATACCAGTACATGTGATGAACTGTCTCCTACGTCTAGTGTAACATCTAGAGCACTCCTTTAAAAATTCAATGTGACATACTAAAAATAAGTGTAAGTAAATAATCATGGAATCCTAACTGTGTTCATGTAACCAGAATAAGGCAAGAAAAGAGAAATTAGGTAATGAGAAAAAGGGGAAACAAATAGGAAACATAATAAAAGATCACTCTTTACCTCCAACACATCAAGAATAACCTTAAATGTAGCCAAGCCAAGCCAAGTGCCGTTGAGTCGGATTCTAAATAATACCAAACAGAAGATAGAGATTAGCAAGCAAGCGAGAAAGATCCAACAATATACTGTCTACAAGATATTCATTTCAAATAGAATGGCATATGTAGCTTGAAAGCAAACAGATGGGGAATGATTATGTTGTGCAGCATTAATTTTTAAAAAAACATTTCTCACACTAAAGATAATTATTGGCAACAGAAGGAGACCCATACTGATAAAAGACATGGAAACAACAGAGTTTCAAGTAAATGAGGCAAAACTTACACAACAGAGAGGAATACTACAGAAGTCCACAATTATAGCTTGGGAACGGAAGACTCCACACTGGGCAACTGATAGTATGAAATACAACCAATCACCACAACCTACTCAACACAGAATATTCCAAAAGACAACAGCAGAACACAATTTTTCAAGTACCTTGGGTTATAGACCACGACAACCACATCCTGTGCCATGAAAGATATCTCAGCACATTTAAAATAACAGAAATCACGTGCAGAATGTTCCATGTTGATAATGCAATAAAAATAGAAATCAAGACAAAAAGAAAAGAAGTCTCCAAACACATGTAAGTTAAACAAAACACTTATAAATCCTCAATTGATCTCAAGTAAGCTGCCAATAAATACATAAACAAACAAATAAATAAAACGCAAACCAAATCCATTCCTGCTGAGTCATGTCTGACTCAGAGTGACCCTAGAGGTCAGAGTAGACATGCCCCATAGAGTTTCCAAGGAGCACCTGGTGGACTTGAACTGATGACCTTTTGATTAGCAGACGTAGCACTTAACCCACTATACCACCAGGGTTTCCAAATAAAGACCTGAATAAACAAAAATGTAATGCACCTAAATATGCAGATAAAGCAGTGATTAGAGCAAAGTATATAATAATAAACTTATATGAGAAACAAAGAAACATCTCAAATCAATAATCTAAGTTAAAAAACCCAAAGACAGTTAAGGAAATCAACAATGAAGAGCAGAAATCCATAGGACTGAAAAGAGGAAAACAATGAAAATCAGATATAAAACGTTTGTTCTTTGAAAAAAATGAATAAAATTGATAAACTACAAGCCAAACTGACAAAAATAAAAGATATAAAGCACAATATTAGGAGAGAACAGAGCCTATTATTATAGATCCCATAGCTATTAAATATATTTAAAGGAGAAAATAACCAAAAAGTCAAAACTCCTGCCGTCCAGTTGCTTCTGACTCATAGTGATCCTGTAAGACAGAGTAGAACTGCTCCATAGGGTTTCCAAGGAGCACCTAGCAGATTCAAACTGCCAGTCTTTTGGTTAGCAGATAGCAAGTGAGCACCATACCACTAGGATTTCTAAAGGGGTTAACAGGAACATTAAAAAACAAAAGAAAATCCATTGCCTTCCAGTGGATTCTAACTCAAAGCAACTCTCTAGGACAGAGTAGAACTGTCGCATAAGGTTTCCAAGGAGTTGCTGGTAGATTTTGGTTAGCAGTTGTAGCTCTTAACCACTAGACCACCAGGACTGAGTGAACACCCTTGTTGTTAGGGACTGTTGTATTGGTTCCAACTCATAGCAACTCTATCTCCAACATAAAGAAACCGGTGCCCAGTCCTGTGCCATCTTCACAATCATTCTTATACTTGAGACCGTTTTTGCAGCCATTGTGTCAAACTATCTCATTAAGGATCTTACTCTTTGTTGCTGGCCCTCTGTTTCAACAAGTATGATGTCCTTCTCCAGGGACTGATCCCTTCTAACAAAATATATATGACATAGTCTTGTCATCTTTCCTTCTAGAGCATTCTGGCTGTACTTCTTACAAGATACATTTATTCCTTCTTTCAGCAATCCATCTCGTATTCAATATTTTCAGCCAACACCACAACTTGAAGGTGTATAACTCTTTTTTGGTCCTCCTTATTCACTGTCTAACATTCACATGCATATGATACAACTGAAAATGCCATGCTTTGGGTCAGGTGCACCTTTGCCTTCAAGGTAACATCTTTTCAGTGCTTGAAAACAGTCTTTTGTGGAAGATTTTCCCAGTGTGATGGATCTTCTGATTTCATGACTACTGTTTCCATGGGTGTTAATTGATGATCCAAGAAAAAATGAATTCGCTGACAACTTCAATCTTTTCTTCATTTATCATGATGTTGCTAACTGGTCCAATTGTGAGGATTTTTATTTTCTCTATGTTGAGATGCAATTCATACTGAAATTTTAGTCTTTAATCTTTACCAGGAAGTGTTTCAAGTCCTTTTCACTTTCAGCAAGCAAGGTTGTATCATCTGTATAGTCCTGATGCCCTGCTCTTCTTCATACAGTCTAGCTTCTCGGGTTATTCACTCAGCACACAGATTGAATCGATATGGTGAAAGGATAGAATCCTGACGCACCCCTTTCGTAATTTTAAATGATGTGGTAACTCCTTGTTCTGTCCACAGAACTGCTTCTTGATCTAAGTACAGGTTCCTCAAGAGCACAATTAATTGTTCTGGAATTTCCATTCTTTGAGATGCTATCCATAATATGTTATGATCCACAGAGTAAAATACTTCTGCCTTTGAAGGAGTACACAGAGTTATTATATACAAGAAATGATTGACCTTTTCAAGAGGTAGCATGTGATCAGAAACTGATAGTACTGAAGAAAAAGGTCCAAGCTGCATTGAAGCCACTGTTAAAAAACAAAGCTCCAGGAGTTGAAAGAATATCAATTAATATGTTTCAACAAATGGATGCATTGTTGGAAGTGTTCACTGATTGATGCCAAGAAATTTGGAAGACAACTACTTGGCCAAAATGACTGGAAGAGATCCATATTTATGCCTATTCCTGAGAAAGATGATCCAACTGAATGCAGAAATTTTTTAGTAAACTAATTAAGATGACGTGCATGTAAATTTTTTCTGATGTAAGTCTTTCTCACTCCCTTACATATACACATACGTGTGTGTGTGTGCTTTAGCAGTTTTGCTTCTGTAGAGAACCCATGCTAACACATTTGGTTCCAGAATGGTTGTAGAGAAACAAAATTTTAACAGTGTTTTCTAAATTGGCTCGCAAGTCTGGTTACTCTTAAGAACACTGATGACTCTGCTTCAAGTAGTAAAGAGGGCACTGCTAATCAATGACATGAGGTAGCTGCAGCAACGCGTCAACAGAGGATGTCTAGAAAGTCAGGCCAGATTCAGAAGAGGAACTGGAGTGGATTCGTCTAACGTCAGTAATGATACCTGTGATTGTGGATTCACAGTACAGAATACCAAAATATGTTTACCTGTGTTTTATTGACTATGCAAAAGTACACGTAAGTAGGTAGTGCACTTCTATAAATTTATCCATTTATTCTGAGCTTTTTAAATTGTTGTGATGCAATTTTTCATAATATTCTCTTGTGATCCTCTTTATCTCAGTTATTTCTTTTGTAATGTTATCCATTTCATTTCTTACTTTGGTTATTTTCATCTTTTCATTTTTTTCTTTTGTCAGTTTTGCCAATGGTTTGTCAATTTTATTAATCCTTTCAAAGAACTGACTTCTAGTCTCATTAATGGTTTCTATTGCTTTTCTACTTTATATTTCATTTATTTCCACTTTGATACCATTATTTCTATTCCTCTGGTAACTATGGTATAATGGCTAAGGTTGTGTGTCAGCTTGTCTGACCAATGATTCTCAGTGATTTGGAACTCATGTAGTGATGTAATCACCTCCACTATAAGATCTGCTATGAGCTCTCAGTTGAAAGGGAGTTTCTTTGGGAGTAGGGACCACATCCAATACACATAGACTTCATGACAAAGCTCACTGGCTTTAGGTCTTCTCTGGATCCTACATTCAGCTCATCTTCATCTGACCTCTAGTTCTGGGAATTGAGCTAGTATGTGTCCCGGCAACTTGCGTTCATCATCCTCTGCAGCTACAAGGTCAAGAGAAATCTCTGGCCTAATGCCTGACCCATGAAACTGTGACTTCCTAGCACCTAAAACCATGTGAGCTATTTCCTTGATATGTCTTTCTCTCTCCCTTTATACATACACAGGCACGTGTATGTGTGTGTGTGTGTGTGTGTGTGTGTGTGTGTGTGTGTGTGTGTGCGCGCACGCGCGCGCACGTTTCAGCAAATTTGCTGCTCTAGAGAACCCAGGTTAAGACATTTGGTACCAAAGTGGTTGTAGAGAAACAGAATTTTCAGGATGTTTTCTAAATTAATTCTAAAGTCTGCTTATTCTTAAAAATATTGGTAACTCTGTTTCCAGTAGTAAAAAGGGCACTACTAATCAATGGTATGAGGTGGTAATAAAACATGCAAAATGTCACCACCTTTCACCATAGATTAAGAATTGGTGAGAGGTGAGGCTGTGGGTGATCACATTTGATATTTTTCTACAATTTTGTCAGAATGAAAAGTATAAGGAAGCTAGTTGATTGATTCTGCTTTTACTAGACAAAATGGTGAAAGAAGAGACAACTTGAGGCTTCAGAGTCACAGCTCAAGCACTGCACAAAAGACCTCCAAGCTGCCACCTATGCCTTAAGAGAAAGCTTGTGGAAACACAGTGATATTGCCAAAAACCAAACCCAGGGTCTTACTGTAAGAATGGCTCAATTATAACACCAATTGAATTCCCAAACTTAAACAGTATGTGAAGCTGAAGTGTGGGCATTGTTTGGGAATAAGTGGGATCCTGACACTTGGAATGGTGACATATGGACAGAAAATCAGGAAGCAGGGGACACTGAGCCTCTAAATTCTTTTAAACCACTCCTGCTAGAAAACCATTAGCCTCTCCACCACCACCTGATGAGACTAACCTAGCTGTGTCTGAAGAGCCTTTTTCTGACATATTGTCAGGGGCACATTGCCTAAGGCAAATGTCTTGTACGACAATAATCAGTGTTCTGAAAACATATCCCCGCCACTTATTTTTGATCTGAGACCTGTAACTAGACTTAAGTCCCAATGAGCTCTAAAAGGTTAAGTACAAAATATGATTCAGGAGGAAGAATACCACATTGTAAAAGAACTGTTCAATTTTCTAACATGTCTAAGTAGAAACCTGAGAAATATGTGTGGTAATGTCTATTAACATTGTAGGGTAATGGTATAAGGAACATAAAGTTCAGTCGCTCTGAGTTTATTGACACAGACCCACTAAGTCCAAATTCTTCATTCAGTGTTACAGCTCAGAAGGTTAAGAAAAGATCTAATAGCTGAAGCACGGATTACATAGAAGCCAACACTGAGTCAATCTGAAGTATGGGACTTGCCTTGGTATAGTGTAGGAAAAGGTATTCAAAGGCTTACAAAAATTGAAATGTTCAGGTAGATTTATCAGGTTAGACCCACAAATCCACAAATGGAGTTCCCAGAGAACACTTCTTTTACAATAACAGCAAGGAACAAATTTGTGAAGAGATCCCCAGTATCCTTGAAGACTGCAGTGATTGCTTTTTTATGTAACTCAAATTTGACAGTGGGAACTGCCCTAACTGAGTTAAGATGTCTAACTGCAGGGTAGCGATGAGTCAGACCTGACTCTTCAGCGCTGGGTTTGGTTTTGGTTTTTAACTTCAATGGAGCTGTTTGAATCCTGTGGTGGTAGGGGCCGAGTGGCTGCACTTAATCAGCAAAGACAAGGTAGGTGGTTACCGTAACAGACAGCAGAGTCAAAGCAGTAATCATAGCAATCTGACTCCAATGGCCTTGTAGTGACAGTAACTTAGTCATGGTGTCTTTAGCAGTAAAATGCATGGGAACCTTACCAAACATTTACTTGAATTGTACAAGCAGAAGAATTCCAGTTCAGATGAACGGCAGCCTAATTTGAATTCCCAGGATAGAAATCACGGCCACTCAATAAATTTTCTCAATTGATCCAGTTTATAGACCCAGTCCTTTTAATGAAAGGGAGGCTAGGTAGCTGAAAGGAAAGACTCCACTACAGTTTCAAAAATCATACCATTAATCTTTCTCCCAGCCTTGCCAAAATGCATCTGTGTTCCTTTACGAGAGGGGCTGTTCATCAGTAAAATCAAACAATCACACTTTTCAGGAGATGACTGGATACTGGCTTGGAACTGACAATAATTCCAGGAGACCCAAAATGTCACTGTGGCCCACAAGTCAGTCAGGGTATATGGAGGTAAGGTTATTAATGGGTAAGTTACTTTCATCTCACAATGTGTCCAGTGGGACCCTGAACCTATCCTGTAGTGATATCCTCAATTCCAGAGCAGACAGTTGAAGTAGATGCACTCAGCAAAAGGCATATCCCCCACATCTGATCCCTGAGAAATGGAGTAAGAGCTATCTTGGTAGGAAAAGCCAAGTGGAAGCCATTAGAACTGATCCTACCTAAGGGAAATAGTAAACCAAAAGCAGTATCACATTTTTGGAGGGATTACAGATACTATCACCATCAAGAATATGAAGGATTCCCCTTCAATTTGCATATCTGGCCTGTACAAAAACAGACAGATCTTGGAGAATGACAGTGGATTACTGAAAACGTAACCAAGTTGTTACTTCAATTGCAGCTGCTGACTCAGATGTAATTTCATTGATAGAGCAAATTAATGAATCTCCTGGTAGCTGGCATGCAGCTAATAATCTGGCTGACACCTTTTTTTCCATTGCCTGTTTCAAACGACTGTGAGAACCAGCTTGCCTTTAGCAGGCAAGACCAGGAATACACCTTCACTGCCCTAACTTAGGTGTATGTCTACCCTCCAACCATGGCATATTTTAGTCCACAGGAACACTGGTTGCTTTTCCTTTCCATAAGACATCATACTCGTCTATTACATTGATTATACTGGGTTGACTGAACCTAGTAAGGAAGAAGTGTCAATGACTGTGGATTTACTGGTGAAATATTTGTGTGATAGAGGGTGGGAAATTAATCTGACAAAAATCCAGATGCCTTGCACCACAGTGAAATTTCCTGGGATTCAGTGTTGTGAGGCATGTAAGACGTATTTCTTCCAAAGTGAAGGATAAATTCTTGCATCTGGCCATTTCTACAATTAAAATAGAGTTACACCATCCAGTAGGCTACTTTGAATTTTGTAGGCAACATGTCCCTAATTTGGGTGTGTATATCTGGGCTGTTTCTCAAGCAAACTTGTAAAGCTGTTAGTTTTGAATTGGGCCCAGAATAAAAGAGGGGTATGTAATAGGTTCAGGTTGCCACACAAGTTGCTTTGCTGCTTGGGCCACATGATACGGCTGATCCAATACTGACTGAATGTCAGTGGCAGATCAAGATGTTGTTTGGAGCCTTTAGCAGGCCCTGTAATAAAGAATAATGATGCAGAAACTTAGGATTTTATAGCCATACCCTGCTATCCTTTGCAGGCAACTACTCTTGAACAGCATGTATTGACTTGTTATTGGGCCTTAGTAGAGACTGAATGTTTAACCATTGGCCACTAAGTTTCCATGCTAGCTGAGTTGCACCTCATGATTTGGGTGTAGTCTATCCTACGTGGTCACATAGTAAGATAAGTAAAGCAGCACTTCATCATTAAATGGAAGTAGTATATGAGATCAGGCCTGAGCAGCATCTGAAGGCATAGGAAGATTGCATGAAGAACTGGCCCAGACGCTAATGGTCTCCACTCCTGTCACATTATCTTCTATCTCCACGTCTGTACTTATAGCCTTACGGGGAGTTCCTTAGATCGATTGATGGAAGACGAGAAAGCTCATATCTGGTTTACAGATGGTGCTATGTAATATGTAGGTAAGTCTCGTAAATGGACAGTGGCAGCACTACAGCCCCTTTCTAGGACCTTCCATAAGGGCAGTGACGAAGAGAAATCCTCTCAGTGGGCAGAACTTCAAGCGGTGTACCTCACTGTTCACATTTCTTGGATGCAGAAATAGCATGACATGTAATTTTATACTGATTTATGGACTGTAGCAAATGTTTTGGCTGGGTGGTCAGGGACTTTGAAAGACCATGATTGGAACACTGGTGACAAGAAGGTAAGGAGAAGAAGTATGTGGATAGGCCTTTCTGAATGGACCAAATAAGTATTTATGTCTCATGTGACTTCTCCCCAGAAGGTGACCGTGGTAGAGGAGGTTTTAACAATCAAGTGAACAGGACGACGCATTCCATGGAAACCGTTCTTTCCCTTTCCCCAGCCATTTCCATCATTGTGAAATAGGCTCATGAGCAAAGAAGCCATGGTGACAGGATGGAAGCTATGGCTGGTTCAGCAAAATGGACTTTCACTACCTAAGGCCACCTTGGTACAGCCACATCCTAGTGCAAGTGTGCCAGCAGCAGAGACCAAATATGAGTCCCCAATATGAGACATATTTCTCATGGTGATCCTGCAGCAAACTGGTGACAGGTTGATTACATCAGACCACTTATATCATGACAGTGTTTTGTTCATATTGAAATAGACACCTACACTGTATGTGGATTTATCTTCTCGCATGCAGTGCTTCTGCCAAAACTGCCATCTTTGGGCTTACAAAATGTTCTATCCATTTCCGTGGCATCCCACACACCGTCACCTCAGATCAAGGGATTCACTTCACAGCACCTGAGTGTGGCAGTGGGCCTATACTCACGGAATCTGCTGGGCTTAGCATGTTACCCATCATACTGGAGAAGCTGGCTTGATAGAAGGATGTAATAGCCTTATAGAGACAAAACTATGACCCTAGCCAGGTACCTTGCAGGTTTATGTCAATGTTCTCCAGAAGGCTGTATAATCTCCAAACGACCATGAAATAAGTGGTACTTTTTCTCCCATAGCCGGGGTTCATGGGTCAGGAATCAAGGACTGGGAATGAGAGTGGCATCATTCACTATTACCTTCAGTGACCTACTTTTCAAGTTTTTGTTTCCTGCCCCCACAACAGTATGCTCTGTGAGTCTAGAGGTCTTACTTCCAAAGGGAGGATTATTTCCACCTGAATACACATCACTAATTCCACTGAACTGCAATTTAAAAATGAAACTCAGCCACTTTGAGCTCCTTATGCCTCTGGACAAACAGGCTAAGATGGGAGTTACCATATTGGATCATGTGATTGATCCCGCTTACCAAGAAGAAATAAGATTGACATTATATAAAGGAGGTAAAGAAGAGCATGTCTGCAACACAGAAGATCCCTTCAAGCATTTCTTAAGTACCACTATGCCCTGTGATTAAAGTCAACGGCAAACTACAGGAACCATTTCTGACATGACTATTAATGGCTCAGACCCTTCACGAATGAAGATTTGGATCACATCACCAGGCAAAGAACCAAGCTCAGCTGAGGTGTTTGCTGAGGGTAAAGGAAATATGGAATGGGTGGTGGAAGAAGGTAGTTCTAAATAAGTCCATGTTACCAATTACAGAAACAGGGATTGTAATTTTTATGAATATTTCTTTGCTTTACATGTTCATCAGATATTTTTGTTTCCTTCACTTATAAGATGTAGGCAGGGCTAGTGCCTTTTCAGTTGTATGTTTGTCAGTTTTATTGTGTCAGGCACAAGTATAACTTTTTAATTGTCTTTATCTAGAGACTGCATGTGATTTTAGGTGAGGTATACAGGTACTAAGTTGCCAACATATTAATACGACAGTTAAAGTTGTATGTCCATTTGGCTGGGCCGTGATCCTTAGTGGTTTGGGAGTTATGATGTAGTTTGACCATGATTACATCATGATGTAATAATCTCAGGGGCAGCATTTGCTCTGAGTGAGTAGCCGATCAGCTGAAAGTTTCCTTGGGGGTGTGGCTTTTATCTAATGTCTGTAGACTTCCTGGCAAAGCTTACTGGTGGAGTGGAGTGCCTCCAGGCACTAATGGGTGGAGCTGAAGAGCCTTGGAATACTTGTTCAAGAGGGCAGACTAAAGGGGTGAGGTCCAATTGACCTAGAAGCCAAGTAACCAGGAAGCAGACTCTGAAAAGACAAGGAACACAGGAAGCAGAGCTGCCTCAGTCTAAAAGGGTGGAGTTGTCACTCAAATGAACTAGAAGAATGGGGTTGCCCAAAGCTGAGAAAGGATTTGCCATTCCAGTGGGCCCGGAAGGTGAAGCTGAGGCCCAGGGCTTGCTGGCCTCCCTCAGAATCTGGAGAGTGCAGCCAATACTTAGAGTCTGGAGGTTATGGTCACTGTATAAATGGTCTGGGAAAACAGAGGAGTATTTTCAAAACTTGAGGGTTAATGTAGTATGTTCTGCTGATATGTGTGGAGCCTGTTATCTGTTCCTTCCCTCCAATGTCTCCCATTTGTAATGGAAATGTCTAGCCTACGCCTGTTCCACAATTGTACTTTTAAAGTTGATAAATTGTATTCTAGATTTCACGGATGAAGTAGAATTTCTGGATTTTGGACAGAGTTTGAATTGAGACGTTTGCTACTATATATGACGGAGTGAATATGTTTTACATGTGGCAAGGACATGAATTTTGATGCAATGTCAAGGATTGACTTGTGTTCCCCAAAGATACCGGTAAGCTTAGGCAGTCCGTGATTGTCAGTATCGTATGACTGCCCACCATTTTGCCATCCAATGCGATTTTCCTCTGTGTTGTAACTCCCACCTCTATGATGTTAATGAGGTGAGACTGTCAGCAGATTGACGCAGAACTCAATCAATCTGCAAGATTAGGCTGTGTCTTAAATCAATCTCTTTTGAGATATAAAAGGAAGAAGCAAGCAGAGAGACACAGAAACAGGAGCCAGGAGAATAGTGCACCCTTTGGAATGGGGTTCCTGTGCTGAAAAGACCCTTGGCTGGTAAAGAATGATGACAAAAACTTTTCCCCAGAGCTTGCAGACAGAGAAAGCCTTCCCCTGGAGCTGGCTTCCAGAATTCAGGCACCTAACTTCCTAGACTGTGAGAGAATACATTTCTCTTTGTTAAAGCCATCCGTTTGTGGTATTTCCATCACATCAGCCCTAGATGATGAATCCATATATAATTAGGGATAGTGTGTTGTAAGTTGTACATGTGTTAGTTGTATCATGTTAGGCCCAAGCATGACTTTTTAGTTGCCTTTATTTAGAGATGATGCATGATTTTAGGAGATTTATAGAAGTATCAAGTTGACAAGAGATGACTATGATGGTTAAGACTGCAAGTCATCTTGCCTGGGTCATGATTCTCAGTGGTTTGGGGGTTATGATTTGGTTTGACAGTTATGTAATGATGTAATTACCTCCATGGTGAGATCTTGTATAAGCAGCCAATCGGTTGGGATAGAATTTCCTGTGAGGGTCTGGCCTGTATCCGATATTTATGGACTTCTCGCCAAAGCTCACTGGCTTTTGTTCTGCTGTGGGAGCATTCTGTCCTCCAGCCCTTGGGATTTGAGCCTGGAGTTGGGCATTCTTGTGTTCTGCAGCCCCTGAAACTATGGGGGTCAAGAGAAGCCTCCAGGCGGATTATGGTGACCCAGAGGCTCGGGACCCTTCAGCCTATGCAATTGAGTCATTAATTTCCTTGATACAAATCTCTCTCTGTCTTTGTCTCTCTACATGTAAATATATACACATCCCTGGTTTTGCTGATACAGAGAAGCCAGCCTAAGAGACTAGGTGTTTTTTGTTTTTTTATTTATTAAAGTGCCTGGTTGTTTTTTATTTTTGGATGTGTACATTTATTACTATAAAATTTACACTGAGCATTGATTTTGCTGTGTCCCAAAGGATTTTGTATGCTGTTTTTATTCCCACTTGATTGTATTTTTTAATTTTATCATTTCTTCTATGATTCACTATTTTAAAAATAATGTATAACTTAGGTTCCACGTATTTATTTTTCCTTGATCTTTCCAGTAATAATTGCTAGTTTAATGGTCAGGGAAGGTACTTTGCTTTTTTTTTTTAATTTATTGAGGCTTATTTTGTGGCCTAAGATATGGTGTATGTGCAATGTTCCATGTGCATTGGAGAAATATATGTGTTTTGCTATCATTCGGTGTATGTAAGATCTGACAGTGAAGTCTGTAAACATAATTGTTCTAAATCCTACATTGCTGAATATCACTACAATTATCTTTAAAGTACTCCCCTTGGGAAGCTATGCACTGATGCCGGCACTTAGTCCGTGCTTCATAGAATTTTGGAGCTCTTTCTGCAATAGACATTGTGCATGGTAGCAAGGCAGCAAGTTTGTGAACTTAACTGTATAGTTGTCTGTGAGGGAGCTTTTAGCCAGTGAACAAATAAGTGTATTAGAACACCCTCCCTACCTACCTGATCTGGCCTCCGATGAACTTTTTTGTTTTCCTGAAGATAAAGGAAATATTGAAAGGAAGACATTTGGATGACATTTAGGACATCAAGGGTTATACAATGACAGCTCTGGTGGTCATTCTAGAAAAAGGGTTCCAAAATTGCTTTGAAGGGTGTGGACTAGGTACTGGCATCAGTTCATAACTTCTCAAGGTGAGTACTTTGAAGGTGACTGTAGTGATATTCAGCAAGGAGATACGTAGCACTTTTTCTAGGAAGAGTCCGCGAACTTAATTGGCAGCCCTCGTATGTCTGTGAGTTGGTTGTGTTACTTAGATCTTCTGTTATTATTGTTATTTTGTTTTTAATTGTTTTATGTATCACTGAAAGTAGTGTGCTAAATTCTCCTGCTCTTCAAGCTGTCACTCTCTGCAAAGTATATGATTGTCTGCTCCCAAATGGTCAATTACCAGTCTATACTGGCTTACTAATACCTAAGATATCAATCTTTGTGCATTCCGTTTCAGTTTTGATGATTTCCAAGTTCCCTAGATTCATACTACATACATTCCAGGTTCTGATTAATAATGGATGTTTGCAGTTATTTCTTCTCTTTTTGAGTCATGCCACACCAGCAAATGAAGGTCCTGAATGCTTGACTCCACCCACATCTTCAAGGTGGACTCAACTTTGAGAAGGCAGCTCTTCCTCAGTAGTATATGAGTGACTTCCAACATGAGGGGATCATCTTCCAGCACTATATCAAACCATGTTCTATTATTCGTAAGATTTTTTATTGGCTAATACTTTTCAAAAGTAGATTTCTGGGTCTTTTCTCCTAGTCTATCTTAGTCTGGAAGCTCTGCTGAAACCTGCCCGCCATAGGTAACCCTACTGATATTTGAATACTGGTAGCATAGTTTCCAGCATCACAAAAACACACAAGCTTATTATCACAGAACTACTTTTCTTTTCAATTTTCTTATAGTTTGTTTTATGTATTCTGGTGCTGTGTCATTGTATGCATAAATATGCATTATTGTATGTTTTCTTGCTTGATTGACACATCAAGTGTTATATAATGTCTATCTTTGTCTCTTATGGTGGCACAGTGGGTAAGTGGCTGCTAACCAGAAGGATATTGTTAAAATCCAGCAGCTGCTCCTTGGAAACCCTATGGGGCAGTTATACTCTGTCCTCCAGGGTTGCTATAAGTTGGAACTGACTCAACATCAATGATTGTGTCTTGTAATGGATTTTGAATTAAAGTTTATTTTGTCAGACATTATTTCCACTTCTGCTCTGATTTGGTTGTTTCCTTGATGTATTTTTTCCATACTTTTATTTTTTTAACCTACTTATATCATTGTATCTAAGGTGTGTCTATTGTAGGCAACATACTAGTGAGTCATGTTTGTTTTTTAATCCATTGTGACACCATCTGCTTTAGACTGATGTATTTATTCCATTTCTATTCAACATAATTATCAACAGGTGTCAGTCATCCAGAGCTGCTATAACAGAAATGTCACAAGTGGATGGATTTAAAAAGATAAATTTTATTCTGTTATAGTCCAGTAGGCTAAAAGTCCAAATTCATGGCATCAGCTCCAGGGGAAGGCTTTCTCTGTTGGTTCTGGAGGAAGGTCATTGTCATCAATCTTCCCCTGGACTAGGAGCTTATGAGGTGCTGGGGTCCCGGGTCCATTTCAAAGGATGTGCTCTGCTCCCAGCACCATTTTTTCCTGATAACATGAGGTCCCCAACTCTCTGCTTGCTTCCCTTTCCTTTCTATCCCAAAAGAGTGGTTCAAAGCACAATACATTCTTACACATTGACTTCTGCCCCACCATCACATCTGCTGCCCTTCCTCACTCATTAACATCATAGAGGCAAGATTTATAGCATATAAGAACATTACACAATACCAGGAATCAAGGCCTAGCCAAATTAATAAACACAGACTTGAGAGGACACAATTCAATCCATGGCAGTATGAATTCACTGTTGGCATTTCGTTAGACTTTTTGTATTTTTGCTCCTGTCAATTTTCTGTGCTAAGAACTTCTTGTGTATGGATTTTCTTTTCCTATCATTTGCTGTGGTTGCATAGTTGTTAAGTAGTACGTCTGCTAACCAAAAGGTCAGCAGTTCGAATCTAACAGTCATTTCTTGGAAACTCCATGGAGCAGTTGTAGTCTGTCCTATATGGTGCTATGAGGTAGAATTAACTCATTGGCCGTAGGTTTGGGATCACTGGCTATTTTTGTATTTACTGTGTCTTTTTATTTTCTTCTTTTGTATTTCAGTAGATTTATTACATTTTTTTGTGGTTATCCTGACATTAACCTTTATCCCCAAATGACAAAATTTTCTTAATTTTTTTTCTATATGGAAGTTTCATATTTGCACTATTCATCCCCCTTTTCATTTGCTATGAGTTGGAATTCACTCAGCAGCAGTAGGTTTCTTTTCTTTTGGTTCATTTTCTAGTTGTCATTCTTTACAGTTTTACATCCTTAGTTGCCTTTAATCAGTTTTGCAGCTTTATTTTACTTTTGAGAAGTCTTTATCTGGGTGGATATCTGGCTGACGCTGCTGTGTGTCTTTATCTCAGGTTGTTGCCTCTAACATCAGTTCTCTGTCCAAAGGATTCCCTTTAATATCCAAAGTCATTCAATGAAATCCATCCTATTAAATGCTAAAGAAGAAAAATAACATGATCTTGTAAATTCATGGAGAAAAAGCATTTAAGAAAACAAATTTCCATTCATGATGAAAAGTAGAAACAAAAGAGGCCTCCTTTAACTTGACAAAGATATGAAGAAGAAAGATGCAAACAACCAAAATAGAAATGAAAAAGGGGATATTAGGAAATGTCTACATTTTAATTTGACCTATGAAATGAACAAAACCATTTTACACAAACCAAAGATACCACAAGGAAAGAAAACTACAGGACAGTATTTCTTACGAATATAAGACAAAATGTTTAGTTGATTCCAATACATAGTGGCTATATTTGACACATAGAACTTCCCTATAACACTTCAAAGGCTGTAATTTTCATGGGAACAGACTAGAAAATCTTTCTCCCATAGAACACTGGTAGGTTTGTGTTGCTGACCTTTCAGCTGGAGGCCTAATGTGTAATCACCACACCACCAGGCACCTCCCTAATGAATTTACACAAAAAGTCTTCAACAAACTACTAGCAAATAGAATCTAACAGCATATGGAAAGTGTTACAAACTCTGACTAAGTGGGATTTACTCCAATCATGCAGGGATGGTTCAACATTAAAATATCAATCAACATAATATACCAAATCAATACAACAACGGAAAAGCATCATACAATAATCTTGCTGAATGTAGAGAAAGCAATTGATAAAATCTAACAGAGTTTTTGATGGACACACCGTAGGACTGGAATAGTAGAAAAATTCCTCAGTATGATTCAGAGCACATACTAAAAGCCAATAGCCAACATTATACTTAATGAAAAAGATTAAGAACTTTCTCCTTAAAATTAGAAACAACAAAAGGGTATCTACTCTTACCGTTTCTATTTAATATTGTATTAGAAGTCCTAGAGAGAACAATAAAACCAGAAAAAGAAATAAAGCATTTTTCAGACTGAAAAAAGTAAAATTACTTCTACTAGTAAATAATATCCTATATACAAAAAATTCCACGGAGTTCACAAATAAAAAACTCTAGAGCTAATAGAGGAATTTAGCAAAGTTGAAGGGTATAACAACAAATGAAAATTAGTTGTATAATAACAATGGGAAACCTAAAATGGAAAACAGAGAAGTAGTTCCATTTATAACAGCATCTAAGAGAATAAAATACCTAGAAACAAATCTAACTAGGGAGGTTGATACATTCAATACTTTAGGTCTTTTGCAGCAGATTTGCCCAATACAATACGTCACTCAATTTCTTGACTAGTGTTCTCATGGACATTGATTGTGGATCCAAGTAAAATGCAATCCTTGACAACTTCAGTCTTTTTACCATTTATCATGATGCTGCTTATTGGTAAGCTTGTAAGGATTTTTGTTTTCTTTATGTCAAGGTGTAATTTATACACAGTAAAACATACACTAATTCAATAGTCTTTACATGTACAATTTAGTGACATTAATTACGTTGTTCAAGTTGTATAAACATTCTTGCCCTCCTTTTCTGAGTTCTAATGCTATAAACATTTTCAACAACAACAAAATAAATAAAATTATATTTAAAAAGGAAATAAAAGGCATACAGATTGGAAAGGAAAATATAATATCTTACCAGTTTACAGTTGACATGATCGTCTAACTGGAAAAGTCTACACACACACACGTATACACTCACACAGACAAAATCCTGTTCTAGAATTAATAAGTGAATTCAGGAAGGGCATGAAAAGATCAACACAAAAAGTCGATATCTGTATAATAACAATAAACATGTGGAAGCCAAAATTAAGAACACAACACCGTTTACAAAAAGCACTGTAAAGAAAAATAAATTCTTAGGTATAAACTTAACAAAACATGTATAGTATCTGTATGGAAATATTCTAAAATTCTGATGGAGGAAATCAAAGAACTTGTAAACAACTTAGACACAGGTCATGTTCACAGACTAGAAGACCCAGCATACTTGTTTCTCCTCAAATTGATCTATAGGTTTAATGCAAACACTATCAGTAATACTTCAAGGTTGTTATTGTTGTTGTTTTTTCCCCAATCCTACATAAGTTGATTCTATTTATATGGAAGGAAAAAAAGCTCTAGGAACTCTCAAACAATATTTTAAAATAGAATAAAGTGAGTGGAAGTTCCTGGGTGGTGCAAACTTTTAAGCACTTCTAAGCACTCAGCTACCAACCAACAGGTGACTCAGACAAAATGGCTTAGCAAATCTTGTTTCAAAAGGTTATAAAGCCACAGCCATTGAAAACCCTTCAGAGCACAGTTCTACTCTAAAACACATGGTCTTGCCATAAGTCAGAATCAACAGTAATTTATTTGTTTTTTACAGCTATGGAATCTCCAGGTGGTGCAAACTGTTAATATAGTCAGACAGGCAACCAAAAGCTTGGGGGTTTAAATCCACTCAGAAGCATCTCAGAAGAATGACCTGCTGATGAACCTCTAAAAACTCAGTCTTTGAAACCCCTATGAAATGCAATTCTACTATAACACACATGAGTTGCAATGAGTTGGAAACTATTCCGCTGCAACAGGTTGTTTCCTGTTTTTGTTTTTTTGATAGCTGCATAAATCAAGATAGCGTGTAGTAGTCACAGGACAAACATATTGGTCAAAAAACAGAACAGAGAATGCAGATTATTATGCCCAAATTGATTTTGACAAAGTTTAAAAAGCAATTCAATGGAGGAAGTATAGTATTTTCAATAAATGGTGTTGGAGCAACTGGACATTTTTATAGTTTTTAAAAAAATAACCTCAAGTTATGTCTCAATCCGACTCGACGGCACTTGGCACTTGGCTGACTATCCTAAACTTAACTCAAATGGATCAAGGACTTGAATGTAAAAATTTAAACTATATATCTTCAGATTCAGGACTAGGTAAATAGTTAACATCAAAAAAATGAACCATAGAAGGAAAATTGGTGCCTTATCAATAAAAAAACAGGCAATTTGCTCCATCAAAAACCCTGTTACAAGTATGAAAAGATAAGCTATGCATTTGGAGTAAATATTTGCAAGTCATGTACTCAACAAAAGAATAGGCTTTAGAACAAACAACTCACAAAATTCAACAGTAAAAACACAAACAATCCAATTAAGCAGTATTAAAAGATATGAACAGATATTTCACAGAAGAGGCTATGATGCGGTGAAATGAGTTTATTTTATGTGGCCTTTGGCCTTGGTTCTTTGGAACAACATCTTAAGCGCTTTTTCCACAAGCTCTAGGTAGTTCCCTTTCCTATAGTTCTTCGAAGAAGCATTCTGGTAGGTTGTTTTCTAACCCAAGAGGCTTTGTCCCAAGTTGACTGACATTTCCTGGATGAACTATAAACAACTGGATGGTTTGATACTTTTCATCTTGCCTTGGGCTGCAGTCCAAACTGTGATTGGTCTATTTTAAATATCTTGCAGAGATCGGTTACTTTACCATACAAACCATGTGACATGCAATGCACCAAGGGAAATGGTCAGTTTGCAATCCTGCTTGGAGAGCCAAGCCTTGAGATTAACAAGGAGTTTGCTTATATAAGCAACCCAGCCTACAGAGCTTTTTAGTGAAGATGAGAAAAATCAGAGGGAGGGAGTAGAGCCTCCTAAAAAAGCCGTACTATGAGTCAAGGGCTAAAACAACTGAAGATGACGAGTTAGGACAGCAGCTAAGCAAGCTATTTCACTGGCTATCCACTGGGCCGGGTAGCAACACAAGGTCAAAGGCAGTGTGGGAGTTGAGGTGGCTTGGTTTTGCCAGCGGCAGATGCCACAGCTGTGCTGATGGCTTTACCTTTTAAGACTGAGAGACAACCAGGTCTGAGGGCCAAGACGAGGCTGAGGGGAAGTTTGTCTCAAGGTGACTGAAAGAAGGAATGTAGAGCCGAGAGAGGGTATACACAGCTGAGAGAAGGAATAATCACAATCAGGTAATATTATACCCCAAACAGTAGATTTTCTTTCTTTCCTGTCTTTTTAATTACCTCTTGCTTTCTCAGTCAATGCTGTCTTTTATGTCATTCCACAACTCATCTGGTCTTCAGTCATTAGTGTTCAACATGTCAAATCTGTTCTTGAGATGGCCTCTGAACTCAGGAGGGGTTTGAGGACATACTTTGGCTCTGGTGGACTTGTTCTAATTTTCTTCAGTTTCAAGTTGACCTTGCATTTGAGCAGTTGATGGTCTGTGCTGCAGTCAGCACCTGGTCTTGTTCTGACAGCTGATATTGAGCTTTTCCATCATCTCATCCCACAGATGTAGTCAATTTGATTCCTACGTGTTTTGTCTGAAGAGACCCATGTGTATAGATGCCATTTATGTTGGTGAAAAAAAGTATTTGCAATGAAGAAGTTGGTCTTGTAAAATTGTATCTTGTGGTCTACAGCATCATTTCTGTCACTGTGGCTGTATTTTCCAAATACTGACCATTCATTTCCAACTTCTGCATTCCAATCACCAGTAATTATCAGTGCATCCTGATTGCATGTTGGATCAATTTTGGACTGTAGAAGCCGGTAAAAATCTTCAGTTTCTTCAAAGACCAAGTTGGGTGTCAGAAGAGACTCTCAAACTTTCACTTGAACACCCAGTAGTTAAAGAAAACAGAAAGAAATGACGAAGTAAAAGAATTCAACAGAAAATTTCAAAGGACATCTTGAGAAGACGAAGTATTATAATGACACGTGCAATAAGCTGGAAATAGAAAACCAGAAGGAAAGAAGATGCTCTGTATTTCTCAAGCTGAAAGAACTGAAGAAAAAATTCAAGCCTGGAGTTGCAATAGTGAAGGATTCTACAGAGAAAATATTAAATGACTGAGGAAGCATCAAAAGAAGATGGAAGGAATGCACAGAGGCATTATACTAAACAGAACTGGTCAAAGTTTAAACATTTGAAGAGATAGCATATGATCAGGAATTGATGGTACTGAAGGAAGAAGTCAAAGCTGAACTGAAGGCATTGCAAAAAACAAGGCTCCAGAAATTAATGGAATATCAATTCAGATGTTTCAACAAATGGATGCAGTGCTAGAAGTGCTCACTCATCTACTCCAAGAAATTTGGAGGACAGCAACCAGGCTGGCTGACTGGAAGAAATCCATGTTTATGCCTATTCCCAAGAGAGGGATCCAGCTGAATGCAGAAAATGTCTAACAATACCACTATCACATGACAGTAAAATTGTGCTCAAAATCATTCAAAAGTAACTGCTATAGTATATTGACAGGGGACTCCCAGATATTCAAGCTCGATTCAGAAGAGGACATGGAAGCAGGGATATCACTGTTGATGTCAAATGTATTTTGGCTAAGATGAGAGAATACCAAAAAGATGTTTGCCTATGTTTCATTCACTATGCAAAGACATTCACCTGTGTGGATCATGACAAATTATGCATAGCACTGCAGAGAATGGGAGCTCCAAAACACTTTGTGTCCTCATCAGGAATCTGTATATGGCTCAAGAGGCCACTGTGTGAACAAAGGTATGTTACATGATTTAAAGTCAGTAAACATGTCCATCAGGGTTGTATCCTTTCACAGTGCCTTTTCAATCTGTATGCTGAGCCAATAATCTGAGAAACCAGACTATATGAAGAAGGAGGTATCAGAATTGGAGGAAAACTCAACATCCTGAATCATGTAGGTGACACAATCCTGCTTGCTGGAAGTGAAGAGGATTAGAAACACTTACTGATGAAGGTCAAAGACCATAGCCTTCAGTATAGATTATACCTCAACATCAAGAAAACAAAACCCTCACAACTGAACCAGTAAGTAACTTCATGACAAATGGAGAAAGAATTGAGGTTGTCAAGAATTTCATTTTACTTGGGTCCACAATCAATGTCCATGGATGCAGCAGTCAAGAAATCAAAAGACAAATTCCACTGGGGAAATCTACTGCAAAGGAATTCTTTAAAGTATGAAAAAGTAAAGATGTCACCTTGAAGACTAAGGTGTGCCTGACCCAAGCTATTTTCATATTCATGTGAAAGCTGGATAATGAATAAGGAAGACAGAAGAAGAACTGATACCTTCGAATAGTGGGGTTGGAGAAGAATATTGAAGGCACCATGGACTGCCAAAAGAACAAAGAGAGCTGTTCTGCAGGAAGTCCAACAGAGTTCTCCCTGGAAGCAAGGACTGGTTGTGTCTCACATATTTTAGACATGTTGTCAGGAGGGGTCAGTCCCTGGAGAAAGACATCATGCTTAGTAGAAGGGAAGATCAACGAAAAAGAGGAAGACCCTCAAGGAGATGGATTGACATAGTGGCTGCAATGATATGATTAACCATAAAAACGATTGTGGGCATGGCGCATGACTGGGCAGTGTTTTGTTCTGTTGTATATAAGGTTGCTATTGATTGGAAACAACTCAGTGGCACCTAACAAAAACAACAACATAATGGCTAGAATAAATGTTAGTGATAACATTCAATGCTGGTGAGGATGCAGAGATACTGGGTCACTCATACATTGCTGGTGGGATGTAAAATGGTACAGCTGTTCTGGAAAATAATTAGATTCTTACAAAGCTAGACTTATAACTACCATAAAACCTGAAATTTTACTTGGTTGACTATTAAGCCTAGAGAAGTGAAAACTTAATTTACTCAAAAACCTGTACACAGATATTGTCAGTAGGTTTATTCATAATAGCCCTACCTGGAAAGATATCCTTCAAAGGCTCCATGGTTAAACATACTGCCATACATAGTATGGTGACTACTTATCAGAAAAAAGAGTAAATTATCAATATACCTCAAAAACTTGGATGGATTTTGACAGAATTATGTTGTAGAAAAATAGCCAATCCCAGTAAGTTACATACTTTAATTTTTCATTTACATAACATTCTTGAAATGACAACACTGTAGAGATGGAGAACAGTTAAGTGATTGTCAGGGGTCAGTCAGGGAATAGGGTGTATGAGATAGGGTGTCAAAATCTCTTTCTTCATAACGGTATTGCATACACAATCTTACACTTGTAGTTACATTGCATAGAATTATACACACACAATTAAGTATATGTAAACATGGTTAAATCTGAGTGGAGGATATAAGTATTATTTCTGAGTATATCTTTGGGTTTCACTGGCTAATAGGATATACAGTGGTCTCTGTATTACCTTTTGCAACTGCAATTATATCTTCAATTATATTAAAAAATATATTTTAAAAAAAGAAACCACTGAACTCCTCCTTTTCTCTCAAAGCATCTTCTCAGATACTTCATCTCTGTCCATCACCCATGTGCCAACATTTGGGTTCAATCTGACTGAAATGAAATTATATACTCTATGCACGTGTGTTTGCATATTATGAAGTTAATTTTCAAAAGAAGTGCTTTTTTTTTTTACTGTATATTATTCTTTGGAAACCCTGGTGGCGTGGTGGTTAAGTGCTATGGCTGCTAACCAAAAAGTTGGCAGTTCAAATCTACCAGGTGCTCTTTGGAAACTCTATGGAGCAGTTCTACTCTGTTCTATAGGGTTGCTGTGAGTCTGAGTCTACTCAATGGCAATAAATTTTGTTATTCTTTAATCTAAAATAAACTCAGATTATTGATTTTCCTTTTGAATTTCACATTCTCTATTCCATCTGCTGCTGGCCTGGTTCATGTCCTTTATTTTTCTCAGACCTTGAGTACTATTTAAAGCTAGACCTTTATGTCTCCAACTCCTTCTGCCTGTACTGTTACCTGAATAATCTGCCCTAAAATTTCCCTCTTTAGGTTCCTTCTCTTGGTTCCCTCCTTACATCATATATACATATGATGTGTGGTCCTATCTGACAGTACTCTCCACAACCTCCGACAACCCTGTGCTCAAATCATGTGCTTCATATGCACCCTTTCTTACCTTACACCTTAACTCCTAGAGACTGCTGCATCTAACACCTATCCAAGCCCATTAGTTCTTCTAAGACCAGGTCAAATTCTGCCTTAGAAGCCATTCTTCCACAGCCAATATTTTCATTGTCTGTACTTTTTGTTTGTACCAGAAATTAATCACATATCATTTACTGTTAGCTTAGCTGTATCAGTTATACTACTGTAATCTTTCTTAAAACTTCTCATTCCTAAGAACTCACCCCTCATTTACCTCCACTGGATAACAAATCTAGCTGGGTGTCATCCTTCTGGTGGCAGCCTTCATATCAGTTGTCAACACCGCAGGCAGAGTCACTCTACAATAAAATTTTACTTCTGGCTCTTACATGCAATCACCATTATGACTCAAAGGATAAACTGACCACGTATTACTGAAGTGAGACTTCTCTCACCTACCCTGAATTCCATTATTCTTGTATGATTGATCTTAAAATTCTTAGTATTGGCCTTCTGGAAATGAGCCTTCCGTCTATACTCACCAGCTTACTATGTGAATCCCTTTTGCTCGGGACCCAGCTGGGTCACATCTGGACATTGCAACAGAGAATCCTAGCTGCTCTCCAGTATACATCCTCCCTCTTTTTTAGCCACACAACTCCACAACTCTAAGTTTCTTTTGGAGCTACGTAATTCCCCCTTAGGAAATCCATTTTTCCAAGACTACATTGTCTGATAGGAGCACCCCCAAAAAATCTAAGAGCACATCAAATAATAATCCTGCATATTTATCTGTAAATACAGGATATTCTAAATAAACATAAAATTTTTTGTGAATTAAAATATTGTTTGACTAACTGCAAAGCAGACTAGACTACTGTGTCAAGCATTTTGTCTGAAACTAAAAATAAAAAAGCATATTAATTATTGGAAAAAATTAAATATTTAATTTAACTTTTTGCTTTCTGACCCAAATAAGAAATTAGAATATAAATTTCTGGAGGTATTGCTGTATGAACAGAGAACAGAATTGTGCTTTGATACATAAGTGCTCAAATTAATATTTGTTGAATATATAAATGAAAAAATCATTTGCAATAATTTTTGTGTCTGATGCCATTCTTCAGTGAGGTACTTAATTTGTCTTTTATTTATTAAATGAATATGTGCAGGTAGTTTGAGATTAGAACTCGACGGCACTTGGCTTTGGCTTAATAAGAATGTGCTGTGAAGTGATAACAGTAGTGGTAATAGCTACTATAACTAATAAAGATGACAACAAATTATAATTGAGAATTTGTTGTGTACGTGTCTGTGTTAAGTGTGAATATGTATTATCTCATGTCATCCTCACAATAATCCAAGGAAGTAATCAAGATCAAAAGAATGTGAACATCTACAAATGCTAGTAAATGGTAACTCTAAGACTTGACCACAGTCTGATGAGGCTCTTAAAAAACAAACAAAAAACTTTATCTCTTGAGTTACAAGAGCATAACAACAATAAAAAAATTGTCGTCAAGTCAACCCAACTCAGGGTGACCCCACTTGTATCAGAGTAGAACTGTGCTGCATAGCATTTTAAGTGGCTGATTTTTCAGAAACCAATTATCAGGACACTCTGGGTGGAGTCAAACCACCAACATTTTGATTAACAACCTTTGCACCATATAGGGACTCTTAGAGAAAAAAAAATAGACAACAGAAGATAGAAACTGGTGCCAAGCCAAGTGCTGTCGAGTCGGATCCGACTCATGGCGACCCTAGAAACTGGTAGTTGTCTTGAAAAAACTCTCTCTGACATTTTAAGTACACTAGGGAGGCTACACTGAAAAGAAGACAGTCCATCCGGACTCTTGCCAATGGGTGAAATCCTGGCTTTCTGGAAGCCTCACAAGAAATGTGTTTTAGGCCATCCAGACCAGGTGAAATGGCCACAAGGACTCTTGTGAAAACGTGCATCCATCTCTCCTGTTGAACTCATCATTTTCAGAGGGAGCAGTTCCATGCCTGTGGATGACTCCTCTTTGCCCTTAATGAATGTCCCATATTCCATCTGCTATAGGCTCTCCACTGTGGCCTCACCTCAGTCTCACTCACAGGCCTGTTTGGCCTCATGAGCCTTGGATGACTTTCACATCTGTTCTGGGCCTATCAGCAGCAGCCACTCCACTGCAAGAAAATAGACAGACAGATGTAAAGGAAATATAATATTCACTGCACTTAGCTAATATTCACTGCCACATGCAAAAGTTTTGACAGTGTTCCTGTCCTCTTGAAGATCTAGTTGTGTGGAATAAATCCAGGTTGACTATTTTGGCAACCATGCCGCCTGGCCTGTGATAGCAGGGCTGGATCCATCTTGCACACTATGAGGCCCCAAAGCCAGAGACGGGGTGTGCATCTCAAGTGTGAAGAGTTACCTGCCCAGTAGTAGATAGTTGAGGTTCGTCTAAGGACTCATGTTTGTATCCAGAGATTGATTAATAGTTTCAAAACTCGTTGCTGCTTTCCAAATACAACAAATTATTGCTGAAAAAGCTCTTTGGTCTATGTCATTTGGTTTCTTTTTAGTAGGTATCGCATTACTGAGACGAAACAGCAAACACGAAAACTAGCACCTGCTACTTTTACTTACTTCAACCTCTAAAATAAAGCTAAATAGAGCCTTCCAGAAATCTCAAGGATGAAAACTACAGAGTGGCAGTAAATAGCAAAACAAAACAAAAACAATCGATTCCTAACAGCAAAGCTAATAAGAAAATTGCACATGAACTTAATAAATATTTTCTTTAGTGAATCATCTTTGTTTCAAAGTCCATGGGTTACAAATAAGATCCATTACTAATTGTACATTTAAGTCTTTAATTCAAATTTATAAGTAAATTGGGACAGGTACACAATTTTTGTTTAGCCTTGCTTTAGCACAGGAAAAGGCTCAAAGCCTTTTTGAGGAGTTAGAAGCTGCATGTGCAGCAATCGAAGGTGATTTTGATGAAGGATTTCTTGCACGTAGGGATTGGTTCACAGCCCTAGTGGTGCACTGGCTAAGAGCTACAGCTTCTAACAGAAAGTTCTGCAGTTTGAATCCACCAGCTGCCCCGTGGAAACCACACAGAGTAGTTCTCACGTGTCGTATAGGGTTGCTGTGAGTAAAAATCAACTAGACCACATTTTTTTTTCAGGGGTTGATTCATTTGTTTCAAAATGAAGGCAAATTTACATAATATTAAAAGACAGGTAGGAGTTGTCCCTAAGTAGGACACTGATAACCCTAGGACTGCCTATATAGTAAAAGCTTTAAAAAAAGGAAAAAAAATCCTTCCATGCTTAAAATTACAGGTTACTTCAATTCCTCCCATGTTTAGCTTATTTATGATTTTTAAAAATTTGTTTTGAACACAATGTAATTTGAAGTAGAGATGAAGTATACTTGGCTGCAAACATCTGTGCTAAGTATCATAATTTTGGTTTTATGTTGTTTAATCTTAGCTTGTAAATTTAGAAAACTGCCTTTGATGCTGTCCTACTTAAAGTATTAAGACTTGCCAACTTGGATTTTTATACAGTTTATTAGAAATTTTGCTTCTTGTATCTTTGAGTTCTCTTGGATTTCTACATTAAGAATGAGTTGGGGTGGGGGGGACAGTAATACTTGTGCTGTAAGTTTTTACCTGTAAGAAGGGTGATTAATATACTCATTTAGCTGATATATCCAGCAAATTCTTTTAAAGCAATGTCATTTCTTTAAAATCATTGTTGAGATACTTGGACAGTGACTGTTTACTAGGACAGTTTGTGGTTTATCTTATTTAAATGAGCTTTGAAATGCCAGGTATTGGAGTCATACATAGTTCTACCTCTGTCTGCTCATTAGCAAGGCTAAAAACTCTCATGACCTCTGGTACAACTACTTTTGACCAACTCACTCTGCTAGCCAACATAAGACACTGACTTGAGGGACTTGCCATCCCCTCCTCTCTCTTGTCTCTCTTAGCCAAAAAAGGACAATGAAGTTGAAAGAATTAATACAGCTGAACTTTAGTCTCAAATTCGTGTCAGACTCATCATTTTAATTATCATTTTAAGTATCCTGTTTTGTTTGTAAACAAGACAAATCATTCTGGAAGTTATTTAAGCTTGTGCTCAACTAGCTAAATTCACCTCCAATATACTGCTTCAAAAAACTGCACATTCACAGTGCTTAGTTAATTGTCACATGTTGTTTATTGTGCTTTCAACTTAATGCCAAGGAGTGAAAAAACAAAAACAAAAATGCTTCAAAAAACTCTTAATCTTGCTCTAAATAGTACCATATCCTCTACCACACCATCTCCTTCAAATACACATTTTCCAAATAAATTTAGGTTTTCTAATTTATTTTAACCATTCTCAAATGGAAATAAAATGTAAACTGTCAAATAGGATAACTTAATTTTTTTTATTCTACTGATTATCCTCATCATAGCTTCATACATCTAGCTGTATCCACTCTTCTAGATATGTCTTGAAGGTTTAATATTCACATGGCATATTGCCCAAGTCAATGACGTGTTAATAAAAGAAAATATAAACAAAACATGGTTTTCTAAACTGCAACTGACAATTTGTCACTATACATTACTATCTTGAAAATTAAACTTTCAAATTAAACAGAAGATGTAAATATTAACCAGATGCTCCCTGGTTTTTAAACCTTTTGATTATTTAATTAAATTAATATAAACTTTTAGTTTATTTTTAATTAAACTTGTTTTTACATAATCATAGATTCACATACAGTTATACAAATAATGCAGAAAGATTTCATGCATATTTTATCAATTTCACCAAAAGGTAACATGTTTCAAAGCAACAGCATAGTTTTATAACCAAGATATTGACACTGATAAAGTCAAGACACAGAACACTTCCAACATCACAACAGGAACTCTAGCTGTCCTTTTATAGCCATCCTTATTTATATGAGTCAGAATTGACTGGATGGCAGTGGGTTTGACTTAGTTCTATTTCTTTCCACCCCACCCTCTCCTTAAATCCTGGAAACTACTGATCTGTTTTCCATTTCTATCAGTTTGTCACTTTGAGAATTTATACCCATAAAATTGTACAGGGCATAACCAGCTAAGAGCAGATATTTCACTAAGGTAATTCTCTGGAGACTCATCTGATTTTTTGTGTGTCAATAATTTTTTTTCTTACTGCTGAATAGATTCCATGAGATGTTCATATGATGGTGTGTTTAACCACTCACCTACAGAAAGACATTTGTATTGTTTCCCATCTGGGGCTGTCACCTGATATTGCTCCAACAGAAAATGCCACAAGTGGAAGGCTCAATGAAGAGAAATTTTTATTGTCACAGTCTGGTAGGGCACAAATCCATTCATAAGTTACAAGTTCACTCAGGAGGAGACTTAATCACAGTCCGTTAGGCTGAGTCCAAACTCAGTGAGAGCATCTGCCTAGTAGTCTTGGGTCCAAAGGGCATGCTCTGCTCTCAGTGCTGCCTTCTTGGTGGTGTGAGGTTCCCAACTTCCTCTGCTCACTTCTCTCCCTTATATCCCACAAGATTGTGGCTTGAGTCCTGCCTCACTAACACAACTGCAGGCCATTCTCCATCATCAATATCACAGAGGCAGGATTCACAACACATGGGAGGAAGGGTACCATACTGGGACTCCCAGCTGAGTCAAATCAGCACATACATTTTTTTGAGGGGACACAATTCAATCCATGACAGGGACCTTAAGAATAAAGCTGCTATGAACATTCAGGTATTGATTTTGTTTTCATTTCTCTGGAATAACTGCCTAAGTGCAATTGCTTGGTCATATGGTAGTTGCATTACTTTTATAAGAATCTGCCAAATACTTTTCAGCAATGCATGACTGATCCAGTTTCCCCGTTGCTAGTGTTTTTTGTTATCATTATTTCTTATCCTGGTCATTCAGACAGCTGTGTGTAGTGATACTTATATGCTAGTGTAAGTTGAAGCTGAAGAAAATTAAAACAATTGCATGATAGTCAAAGTATAACCTTAACTATAGCCCACTTGAGTTTAGAGACCTTCTCTAGAATAGATTTCACACACTGAACACTAATGGTCATTGTTGTAAGATGAATCCTGGCTGAAAACACAGAATGTCAGAAAGATATTTATCTGTGTTTTATTAACTAAACAAAGGCATTTGTGCAGATCATAGCAAATTATGCATAACATTTTGAAGAAGGAGAATTTCATAACCCTTAACTGTGCTCATTAAGAATCTACACTTAGACCTAAGATATGATGTCTGTTTTCAATAACCTCTCACACATGTGTGGGAAGCCCTAGTGGTAGAGTGGTTAACAGCGATGTCTGCTAACGGAAAGGTCAGCAGTTGAAATCCACAAAAAATACCGATTGATGGATACAAATAGACATGTTTCAACAAATGGATGCAATGCTGGGATCACTCACTCCTTTACACCAAAAAATTGAGAAGATAGCTATCTGACCAACAAACTGAAAGGGATACTTAGTTGTGTCTATTCAAAAGAAAGGTGATCTGATGAGCTGACGGGATGTGAAAATTATCAGCCAACATCGTTAATATCACAGTTGAATAAAATTTTGCTTCAGATAATTTTAAATTGATTGCAGAAGTACACCAACAGGGAACTTCCAGAAGTTCAAACTTGATATGGAAGAAGCCATTGAAGGAGGGATATTATTGTTGATGTTAGATTCTCAAAGCAGAGAATACCAGAAAGATTTTTTACCTGTGTTTTATCAAGTAAGCAAAGGCATTAGACTGTGTGGATCATAAAAAAAAAACTATGATTAATATTGGAAAGAGTGAAAATTCCATAACACTTCATTGTTTTTCAGCACAGCTTGTACACAGCCAAGAACTATGGGATACAGCACAGTTTAAACCTGGAAAAGGTGCCCATCAGGTTTGTATCCTTTCACTAATTTGGATGTTGAGCAAATAATCCAGGAAGCCAGACTGGTTGAAGAAGGATACAGCATCAGTATTGGAGGAAAGCTCTCTAACAATGAGTGGTATGCAGACTACACAACCTTGTATGGTGAAAATGAAGTAGACTTGCAGCACGGATGAAGTTCAAAGCCTTCAGAATGGATTATACAACATAAAGGAAACAGAATTTCTTACAAGTGAACCAATAAGTATTATGATAACTAAAGAAAACGCTGAAGTTGCCAAAGATTTGATTGTACATGCATCCATGATCTACACCCACAGAAGCAGCAATCAGGAATTCACATGATGAGAGGCAGGACCAAGATGGCAGAGTAGGTGGATGCTTCCTGTGAGCCCTCTAAGAACAAAGACCCAAAAGAACAAATGAACGCAGTACATGCAACATCCTAGGAGACCTGAATGTCACAGAGAAAGCTGAGAAACTGAACTGAGGAAAGGGGAAAAGAGAATAGCACTGGAAGTACACAGGATCTCACAGACCTTCCACGAAGTAGCCCCAGCTGCAGTTACTCCTGCCTGATGGACCCATCATGGAGATTGGTGGACATCCCCCTCAGTGGAGATCATATTCTAGAGAACCTACTGGCACCTCCGGAGCCAGTGAGGGACATCGCCAGATGGTGGAAAGCTAAGTCTTTGTGTGTAACCTACTGCACACAGATTTGTGTCTTTTCTTCAATATAGGCCTATCTCTCCCTTCTCCCAGCACTCCCCCTCCTCTCTCTGAATGTGCTCCACACTAGAGCCTGACACCATTAACTGAGCCGGTTAGCCCATTCTGAGCTGTTCTCCAAGACCTGGAGAGGGAACAGTACAGCACACTCGGGGAAAGGGGGAAAATGAAAGTGAATTTTTTTTTTTTTCCTGCTGACTTGCCTAAGCCATAAAATCACGTCAGAAACTGTTCCTTCACCTGGCTTCAGACATAAAGGGATACATCAATGTCATAGACACTCAGAGATGGCTATTAACCCCCTGCCTTTCTCAGTGGCTGCAACCAGACACCTGGGCCTATACTAACCAACCCTGCCAATCTAGGACCATAGGTGAAAGCCTGCTGCACTACACAGTTGGTTACTGACCACTGGGACACCTGAGCTGAATCCACATAAGAAAAGTAAATTGTACAATTTAAAAAGCTCAAACACAGTAGACAAACATAAAATAAATAACTACAATTTACTGATGTCTCAGAAACAGCAGTCTATATCAAAGCACTCAGAGACGTGGACCATAATCTCTTCTGAAAGCTAACAAAACAAAAATTAAACTTTCCAGAGGAAGAGAACTGGGAATTATCAGAAATTAAAACCAAACCAAACCCAGTGCTGTTGAGTCAATTCCAACTCACAGAGACCCAACAGGAGAGAGTAGAACTGCCCCATAGAGTTTCAAAGGAGCACCCAGAGGATTCAAACTGTAGACCTTTGATTAGCAAACATAGCACTTAACAACTACACCACCAGAGTTTCTGGAATTATGAGAGGTAGGGTTCAAAAAATTAATATTTGGAAGTTTTCAAGAGATGAGGAAGGAGATGATGCAAAACATAGCAGAGCATAATGACAAATTGAACAAGCTTCAAGAAAGCACTAAGTGGCAAGAATTACAAATTCAGAATGTTAATAATAAAAACAGAATTAGACAACTCAATAGAAAGTCAAAGGAGAAAAACTGAGGCAGTGGAAGCCCAAACTAGTGAGACTGAAGATAAAGCATATGACATCAACATATTTGAGGAAAAATTAGGTAAAGGAATTTAAAAAATTCAAGGAATGAGAAGAATGATGAGGGCTTCTATGAAGAGGGGAAATCCTGGTGGTGTGGTAGTTAAGTGCTATGGCTGCTAACAAAAAGGTCATCAGTTTACATTCACCAGGCACTGTTTGGAAACTCTATGGGGCAGTTCTACACTGCCCTATAGGGTTACTATGAAACAAAATTGACTGAATGGCAAACAGTTGTTTTTGTTTTGCTTTGTTTTGTCTTGTTTTGTTTTTCCCTATGAAAAGGAATCACCTACAAGTGATTGAAATACCAGAACAGAAGGATATAACTGAAAATACAATGAAAATTGTCAAAGATTTGTTGACAGAAAACTTCTCTGATATCATTAAAGTGGAGAAGATGCCTATCCAGGCACTCATCGAATTCCACACAAGTTAGATCTTAAAAGAATGACACAAAGGCATATTATAATCAAATTTACTAATACTAAAGATAAAGAGACACTTTTAAAAGTGATTAGGGATAAGTGAGAACTAATCTACAAAGCAGAATCTGTGAGACTAAGCTTGCACTACTCCTCAGAAACCATGCAGTCAAAGGTGCAATGAGATGACATATACAAAGCTGTGGAGGAAAACAATTACCAGCCAAGCATTCTATATTAAGCAAAATTGTCTCTGAAATATGGTGGCAAAATTAGAACATTTCCAGATAAACAGAAATTTAGAGAATTTGCAAACACCAAACCAAAATTACATGAAACACTAAAAAGAGACCTTTGGTTAGACAACCAATAACACCAGGAAACAATCCAAGACCAGAACACAGAACACAGCAACTGGATATCAACCCTAACAGGGAAATCATCAAAATAAATAATAAGCAAAACATGGAAAATAGGAAGACAGAGACATCATTATGAATACATTGTAGCAAAAAAGAAGGACTCAAAAGAAAATGTGGCCCTAGAGCTTTCTTGTGGAAAGGAAGTCAAGGCAATATAGGGAAATTAAAGACTAATTTAAATTTATTTAAAAGGTGTAAATATTAAGATAACTACAAAAGAAACTATCAATCTTATGCATCATAGTAAAAAACAAGAAAAACATGAAGTCATAACAAATCAAAACCAGAAACACTGAAAAAGATTAAAATAAACACACACACATACACAAGCACAAAACTCAGCACAGAAAATTAAACGAAACAAAGGAATTCTCTACAACATACAAAGAGACATTAATATGACAGCACTAAGCTCACACCTACCAATAATCATGCTGAATGCAATTGGACTGACTGTACTTATAAAGAGATGGAGACTGACAGACTAGATAAAAACCATGATCCATCTATATGCGGCCTACAGGAGACACATCTTTGATTCAAAAACACAAATTACAGCTCAAAGGATGGGAAAAAAATATCAAGCTAACAATATTTTAGAAAAGAAAGGGGAATGGCAATATAAATTTCTGATAAAATTGTCTTTAAGTAAAATCTACCACATTGGATAAGGAAAGACATTGTACAATGATTAAAGGATCAATACTTCACAAGGACAGATCTATGCACCCAATAACGGGGCTCCCAAATTCATAAAACAGTGACTGCATTGTAAACAGAAAATAAACAGCTCCTCAGTAATGGTAGGATACTTCAACACACCACTCTCAGAGAAGGACAGAACTTCTAGGAAAACACTCAATAAAGACATGGAATACCTAAAGGCTGCAATCAACCAACTTCACCTCATAGACATACATAAAACACTCCATCAACAGCTGCCAAGTATTCTTTGTTTTCCAAGACACATTGAACATTTCCCAGAATTGACCTCATATTAGGCCACAAAGCCATACTTAAGAAAATTCAAAGTATTGAAATATTACAAAGCATCTTTTCAGACCATAAGGCCATAAAAGTAGAAATCAGTAACAAGAAAGAAGGGAAAAAAAACTAATACATGAAAACTGAACAACTCCTAGCTCAAAAAATTTGAGTTGCACTAGAAATGAAAGATAGAATAAAGAAATTCGTAGAATCAAATAAGAATGCAAATGCATCCTACCAGAAGCTATGTTATACAGCAAAAACTGTGCTCAGAGGTCAATTTATCTCAATAAATGCACATATGAAAAGAAGAAAAGACCCAAATAAAAGAATTAACTCTACAATTTGAGGAAGGGGAAAGTGTAGCAAAACAACCCCTCAAGCAACAACAGAAAGTAAACAATAAAAATTAACAGAACTAAATGAAATACAGAATAGAAAAACTATTAAGAGTTAATAAGACCAAAAACTTTTTTGAAAAGATCAACAAAACTGATAAACTCTGAACTAAACTGACAAAAGAAAAACAGGAGAGAATGCAAATAATTTGAATAAGAAATGAGATGAGCAATATCACAACAGACTCAGTGGAAATTAAAAGAATCAGAACACCATAAAAAATTGTACTGTAATCAATTTCAACCTAGAAGAAATGGACAAATATTTGAAACACATCACCTACCAAAACTAGCACGAACAGAAGTAGAACAACTATTATTTAGTTAGACAATCACAAAAGAAGAGATTGAAAGGGTAATTAAGAAACTACCAAATGAAAAAAGGCCTGGGCCTGATGGCTCCATTGAAGAATTTTACCAAACATTGAGAGAAGAGTTACCACCACTATTATGAAAGATATTTCACAGCATAGAAAAGATTGGAATACTCCCAAGTTCATCCTATGAAGCCAGTATAACCCTGATACCAAGACCAGATAAAGACACCATAAAAAAATCAAAATTACAGACCAATATCTCTTATAAACTTAGAGGCAAAAATTCTCAACAAAATTCCAGCCAACATAATTCAACAAAACAAACAAAAATTCACCATCAACAAGCAGGATTCATATGATGGATACAGAAATGGTTCAACATTAGAAAAACAAGTAATGTAATCAACTACATAAATAAAAGACATGAACCACTTGATTTTATCAAATGATGTAGAAAAGGCATTTGACAACACCCATTCATGATAAAAACTCTCAATAAAATAGGAATACAAGGGAAAATCCTCAGCATAATAAGGTGCATCTATGCAAAGCCAACAGCTAACATCATCCTAAATGAAGAGAGTCTGAAACTACTCCTCGTGAGAACAGGAACCAGACAAGGATGCCTACTGTTGCCATTCTTGTTCAGCATTGTTCTAGAGGTCCTAGCCAAAACACTCAGGCTAGACATTTGAATTGGTAACGAAGAAGTAAAAGTATCTCTATCTGCAGATGATATGATCTCACACATAGAAAATCTTAAAGAATCTATTTAAAAAATACTGGAACTAATAGAAGAGTTCAGTGAAGTATGAGTATACAAGATATACATACACAAATCAGTTGGATTTCTTAACACCAACGAAGAGAAAATCACCAAATCATTACTATTTACAATTGCCCCCAAGAAGATATAATACCTAGGAATAAAGCTAACAAGAGACATAAAAGAATTATACAAAGAAAATTACAAGAGTGTGCTGCAAGAAACCAAGAGAGACCTGTGTAAGTAGAGAAACCTACAGTCATTGCTCACAGATAGGAAGACGTAACATTGTGCAAATGCCTATTGCACCCAAAGCTATCTGTTAATACAATGCAATTCCAATGCAAATTCCAATGTCATTTTTTTAATGAGGTGGAGAAACAATGCACCAACTTCATATAGACAGGAAAGAAGCCTCAGATGAGTAGAGCACTGAAGAATTAAGTGGGAAGCCTCATTCTATCTGACTTTAGAAACTATTACACTGCCACAGTAGTCAAAACAGCCTAGTACTGGTAGAAAAACAGACACATAGGTGAATGGAACAGAATTGAGAATCCAGATATAACATCATCAGCTTATGGCCAATTGATGTTTGACAAAATCCAGATTCCATAAACTGAGGAAAAGACAGTCTCTTTAACAAATGGTGTTAGTATAATTGGTATCCATCTGCAAAAAAAAAAAAAGGAAAGAAACAAGACCAGTTTCATTTTTTCACACCATGCACTAAAAGTAACTCAAAATGGATCAAAGACCTAAATATAAGCCTAAAACAATAAAGATTATGGGGAAAAAAATAGAGGCAACACTGCCAACCCTAAAACAGAGCATAAACAGACCAGAAAATATTACTAACAATGCACAAACACCAGAAGAGAAAATAGATTACTGGAAACTCCTAAAAATCGGGCATGTGCTCATCAAAAGATTTCAACAAGAGATTAAAAAGACTACCTACATTGTCATCTAATCTCCATAATCTACAAGGTACTGCAAAACCTCAACAAGAAAAAGACAAATAACCAAGTTAAACACTGGTAAAAGATATGAACAGGCACATCACAGAAGAAGACATCAAGGATGTTCATAGATATGAGGAAATGCCATTAGAGAAATCCAAGTCAAAGCTACAATGAGATGCCATCTCACCCGAAGAAAGCTGGCATTAATCAAAAAAATACAAAGTAATTAAACAAATGCTAAAGTGGTTGTGGAGAGATGGGAACGCTTCAACACTGCTGGCTGGAATATAACAATGGTGCAACCACTTTGGAAATTGATTTGGCATTTTCTTAGAAAGCTAGAAATAGAAATACTGTATTATCCAGCAATCCTCCTTTTCGGAATATATGCTAGAGAAGTAAGGCTGTCACATGGACAGATATATGTACAAGAATGTTTACTGCAGAATTGTACCCAATAGCAAAAAGATAGAATCAACCTAGGTGCCTATCAACAGATGAATGGATAAACTACGGAATGCTGACAAAAAAGAATACTATGTAATGAAAAAGAATAGCCACAATTTTAGGAAACGTCTCATAACATGGAGTCATCTGGAAGACATTCTGAATGAAATTAGCCAGTTACAAAAAGACAAATATTGTATGAGGCCACTATCATAAGAGATCAAGAAAAGGGTTAAGCATAGAAGGAAATAGTTTTTGACGGTTACAAGAGTGGGGAGGGAGAGAGGGGGATATTCCTAGATTAGATAATAGGTTTAGGAATTGGCTTAGGTAAACTGAGGGACAGCATGTGATAGAAGCGAGGTGAGCACAACTGGATTACATCGAAAGCTAAAAGGTTTCCTAAATACTATCCCAAATTTTGAAGGACCTAGTAGCAAGGACAGGAGACTGGGGAGTACAGTTTCAGGTCACACCTAGGCTAATTGGCAAAACTAAGTTTTTTTAAGAAAATATTCTGCTTAACACTTAATTGGATGTTGTCTAGGGTCTTAAAAGCTTGGAAGTAGCCATCTAAGTACCATCAATAGGTCCCAATCCACCTGGAGCAGAGGAGAATGAAGGACATCCAAGACATGAGGAAAATATGAGTCCAGCAGACAGAAGGTACACTATGATCCAGAGACCACATCAGCATAAGATCAGAAGAACTAGGTGGTGCCAGACCACCTCCAATGATTGCACTTATAGGAATCAAAATGCAAAATCCCTGACGTAGCAGGAGATACGTGGATGTGCAGAACTATAACTCTATTAAAAGACCACAAGGCCCCCAGACTTCTGTTGCCTGGAGCTGAAAGCGGTATCAAAGCCAACTCTTTAGAAAAAGATTGGACTGGACTATAAGACATAGAGTGATGCTGACTAAGAACATGCTTCTTGGCTTAAGTATACATATACATATACAGGATGTGTCTGAGCAGAGGTGAGATGGGATGATGGAGAACAGGAGATCATTGAATGGATGTAGGAAGCATGATGTGGAAAGGAGTGTGCTGTCACAGGGAAGGGTGGTGGAGAGAGCATTTAGAGTTGAATAGTGGTGTCTGTTTGATGTCTTATATGGCAAACTGATTTGGAATGTAAACTTTCACTTAAAGCACAATAATATATATATATATTTTTAAAAAGAATTCAAATGATATATTACATTGGGCAAATGTGCTGCAAAGTATCCCTTTAAAGTGCTAAAAGTCAAAAATATCACCTTGAGGACTAAAGTGCGCCTGACCCAAGCCATGATATTTTCCATGATATCATATGCATGAGAAAGGTGGACAATGAACAAGTCAAAGAATTGATGCATTTGAATTAAAGTTTTGATGAAGGATATTGAATGTATTGTGGACTGCCAGGAGGACAAACCATGAGTCGGATCTGACTCGACAGCACTTGGCTGGCAGGAGGACAAACAGATTTGTCTGAGATGTGTTGCTAGAGCATTCCTTTAGAAGCAAGGACATCAAGACTTCATCTCACTTTTTTTTTTGCATTTTTTCTTTTTTCTTTTCTTTTATTTTTATTAAATAAAAAATGAAAGTGTACATACTCTATGTTTACAATACTGGGTTAAGAGAGGAGGTGTACACAAGTTGTGTTGAAGTCCCATTGATATTGATCTTCTTACTAATGTGTATTGTCACCAATTTCACCCAACCAAATTTCTAACAACAATCTAATCTAAACCCTCGTCCCCTGCCCCCCCGCCATTCCACCCTCCCCACCCTTGTAGCTGTCAACGAGTCTTTGCTATTATGTATGAGTACGCTTTTAAGTTTTTACCATAGGGGTCTCATATAATAATTGTCCTTCTGTCGCTGACTAGTTTCACTCAACATAATGTCCTCCAGTTGAGACCAAATTGAGAGATGTTTCCTGCTATCATCGTTGTTCTTTATCAGTGTATAGTACTCCATGGAGTATATACACCAAAGTTTACCCATCCATTCTTCTGTTGTTGGGCATCTGGGTTGATTCCAAATTTTTGCTATCGTGGACTGTGCTGCAATGAACATTCGTGTGCATGTATCAGTTAGTGTGAATGGCCTGGATTTTGTAGGATATATTCTGAGCAGAGGAATTATTGGGTCAAATGGTATATCTATTATTTTAAGGTAATGCTAAATTGCTTTCCAAAGAGGTTGCACCATTCTGCAATCCCACCAACAGTGAAGGAGAGTTCCAATCTCTTCACAGTCTCCCCAACATTTATTGTTTTACATTTTTTGGATCATGGCCAATCTTGTTGGGGTGAGATGGTATCTCATTGTCATTTTGATTTGAATTTCATTAGTAATTAATGATCATGAACATGTGTGCATGTGTTTTTTGGCTGCATGGATCTCCTCTTTAGAGAAGTGTCTGTCCATCTCACTTACTATGGACATGTTATCAGGAGAGACCAGTCCCTGACAAGTACTCAAGCTTACTAAAATAGAGGGTCAGCGAAAAAGAGGAAGATGGATTGACAACAGTGGCTGCAACAGTAGGCTCAAACATAGCAATAACTGTGAGGATAGCATAAGACTGGCTAGTATTTCTTTCCCTTGTATGAAAGGTTGTAAGGTGTAGCTGACTCAACAGCACCAAACAACTTGTCTTCTGTGAAATGTTTGTTGATGTCTCTTACCATTGTCTAATGAGAATGTTTGTTAATTAGTGTTGAAATTTGTGTGTATATATAGTCTAGAGACTAGTAGTTTATTACATGTAATATTTGCAACTATTAACTCCAATTTTGTGGCTTATTGCTTTTATACTATGCATGTTGTTTTTCACAGAGCAAACTTTTAAAATTTTTAGAATACCATAAAGATACTTAACTGTGTTTCCTTTACTACTCAAAGGCATTCAACTGTGTGGATTAAAACAAATTATTAAGTATGTTTGAGTAGATACTACTGATTGCATTTGAGGAATTTCCCCTCTATTCCTATTTTACTGAGAGTTTTAAGCATGAATGGGTATTGAACTTTGTCAAGTGTCTTTTCTGCATCAATTGACAAAATCAGGTGATTCTTATCTTTTGTGTTATTAGTGTGGTTGATTACATTAATTGTTTTTCTGATGTTGAACCAGCCTTACATCCCTGGAATGAAACCAACTTGATCGTGATGAATGATTTTTTTAATATGCTGTTGAATTCTAATGGCTAGAATTTTGTTGATGATTTTTACATTTAGGCTCATGAGTGATATTGGTGTGTAATTTTCTTTTTTTGTGGGATCTTTCCCTGGTTTGGTATCAGGCTTATGCTGGCTTCATAGAATGAATTTGGTAGTATTCCAACCTTTTCAATGGTGAAATAGCCTCAATAGTATCACAGTTAACTCTTCTCTAAAAGTTTGGTAGAATTCTCCGGTGAAGCCATCTGGGCCAGGACCTTTTTTGGTTGGTAGGTTTTTGATGATTTTTTCAATCTCTTCCTTTGTGATAGATTTATTAAGTTGATCTATTTCTCCTTGTGATAATCCTGGTGAGTGATATGAGTCTAGAAATTTGTCCATTTTCCCTACGGTTTCAAACTTGTTAGAGTACAGCCTTCCGTAGTATTCTCTTATGATATTTTTTATTTCAGCTGAGTCTGTTGTAATTACTCCCATCTCATTTGTTAATCAGCTTATTTGTATCTTCTGCTGTTTTTCTTCTGTAAGTTTAGCCAATGGTTTATCAATTTTGTTGATCTTTTCAAAGAACCAGCTTTTGGTTTTGTTAATTTTTTCAATTGTTTTTCTATTCTCTAATTCATTTAGTTCTGCTCTAATCCTTATAATCTGTTTTTTTCTGGTGCCTGAGGGGTTCTTCTGTTGCTCTCTTTCTATCTTTCCAAGCTATAGGGTTAATTCTTTAGTTTGGGCCCTTTCTTCTTTCTGGATGTGTGCGGTTATAGAGATAAACTGACCTCTGAGCACTGTTTTTGCTGTATCCCATAGATTCTGGTAGGATGTATTTTCATTCTCATTTGATCCCATAAATGTATTTACTTTGTCCTTAATCTGTTCTATAACCCACAGTTTTTTGAGCAAAGTCTTATTGAATTTCCATAAGTTTGAATTTCTGCCTATGAATTTTCTGTTATTGATTTCAACTGTTATAGCTTTATGGCCCAAGAAGATACTTTGCAATAAATCAATGATTTTGATTTTATAGAGAATTGCTTTATGACCTAACACGTGGTCTATTTTTGAGAATGTTCCATGTGTATTGGAGAAGAAGGTGTATTTATCTCCCAATGGATGAAAAGATCTGTATATGTCAATAAGATCAAGTTGGTTGATTGTTGCAATAAGACCTTCTGCATCTTTACTGAGCTTTTTACCTGGATGATCTATCTATAACTGAAAGGGGAGTGTTGAAGTCTCCAACTGTTATTGTAGAATGATCTATCTCATTTTTCAGTGTTGTCAGTATTTGTTCAATATATTTAGGTGCTTTGGTATTGGGTGTATAAATAATTAATATTGTTAAGTCTGGCTTGAGTATTGAACCTTTCAGCAATAAATAGAGATCATCATTGTCCATAACAGTAGACTTTACATTAAAATCTATTTTATCTGAGATTAGTATTGCCACACCTGCTCTTCTTTGTGTATTGTTAGCTTAGTATATAGTATTCCTTCCTTTAATTTTCAGTTTGTTCATGTCTTCAAGTCTAACGTGTGTTTCTTGTAAGCAACATATAGACGGGTAGTGTCTTTTGATTCAGGATGTCACTCGCTGTCTCTTTACTGAACTGTTCAGTCCATTTACATTCAGTGTAATTATTGGTAGGTATGTGCTTAGTGCCATCATTTTGATGTAATTACTTTTATGTTGATGTTTTCTATATTGCTCTTAATGTTCTGTTCTGGGGCATTCTTCTTTATGGGTTGTTGTTTCAGTGTTGGTGTGTTCATTGAGACTCCTGTATTGAATTTCTTATTTTGATACAATGCATCATTAATTTGCTTTATGGCTACATGTATTATCCCCCTTAACATACTAAAATTAAACTCAATTTTAACTACTGCATAACTGTGAAACAGGAATTAGACAAGGATGCCCACTCTCACCACTTTGATTCAACATTGTGCTAGAAGTTCTAGCCAGAGCAACTATACAAGACAAAGAAATGAAGGACATCTGTATTGGCAATGAAGAAGTAAAAATCTCCCTATCTGCAGATGATGTGATTGTTTATATAGAGAATCCAGAGGAATCCATAAGTAAACTATTGAAACTAATAGAGGAGTTTAGCAAAGTAATGGGATACAAGATAAACAGAAGTAAATCAGTAGGATTCCTTTATACCAACAGTGAGATTATTAAAGATGAAGTCAAAAAATCAATTCAATTTACTATAGTCCCCAAGAAGATAAAATACCTAGGAATAAATCTAACTAGAGAAATAAGAGATCTTTACAAAAAGAACTACAAGACCTTACTACAAGAAACTAAGAGAGATTTACATAAATGGAGTAATCTACCCTGCTCAAGGATAGGAAGACTCAACATTGTGAAAATGCTCTATTTTGCCCAAAGCAATCTACTTATATAATACAACCCCAATACAAATTCCAGTGACATTTTTTTAATGAGATGGGGAAACAAATCATCAACTTTGTTTGGAAAGAGAAGAAATCTAGGATAAGTAAAGCACTACTGTAGAAGAAAGACACACTGGGAGGCCTCCCACTACCCGAATTTAGAACCTACTACACTGCTACAGTAGTCAAAACAGCCTAGTACTGGTACAAAAAAAAAAGACATATAGACTAATGGAACAGAGTTGTCACCATCTTTCTATGAACAGTTGATATTTGACAAAGCCTACAAGACTTTAAACTGGGTTAAGAATGATCTCTTTAACAAATGGTGCTGGCAAAATTGGATATCCATCGGCAAAAAAAACTGAAACAAGACGCATATCTCACACCTTATACAAAAACCAACTCAAATTGGATAGAAGACCTAAATATAAAACCTAAATCAATAGAGCCCATCCGAGATAAAATAGGATCAGCAATGGAAGTTTTAATACACAATGTAGACAGACTTCAAAATCTAACATTCAACAGAAAAGAAAATAGATAAATGGGAACTACTAAGAATCAAACACTTTTGCTCATCCAAAGACGTCATCAAAAGAATTAAAAGACCACCTACAGAATGGGAAAAATTATTTGGGAACTCTGTGTCAGACCAACATCTGATCTCCATAATCTATAAAGTATTACAAAATATCAACAAGAAAAGGATAAATAATTCAATTAAGTGATGGACAAAGGAGATGGACAAACATTTCTCTAAAGAGGCTATCCAGGCAGCCGAAGGACACAGGTAGATTTTCTCACGACCATTAGCTATTAAAGAAATTCAACTCAAAACTACAGTGAGATACCATCTCACCCCAACAATGTTGGCCAAGACCCAAAAAACACAAACCAGCAAATGCTGGAGAGGCTGTAGAGAAATTGGAACTTTCCTACACTGCTGGTGGGATTTCAAAATGGCACAACTCTTTGGAAAACAGTCTAACACTTTCTTAAAAAGCTGGAGATGGATATACCATTTGATCCTGTAATTCCACTGCTCAGAATTTATCCTTCAGAAGCAAAGGTTGTCACACAAACAGACACATGTACATGAAAGTTTGTTGCAGCACAGTCCAACCCTTATAACCATCAGTAGATGAGTGGATAAGTAAACTATGGTAAATATACTCAGTGAAACACTATCCTATGATAAAAAACAATGACAATTTTTGAAAGCATCTCATAACGTGGTCTCACTCGGAAGATATCACGCTGAGTGAAATCAATTAGAGTCAAAAGGGACAAATTTTGTATGAGACCCCTGTTATAAGGTCTTAACAAGAGAATTATCCACTGAAGAAAATTACTGTGTTAGCTACATGGGTGGATGGGGGGCTGACAGTTTATCATAGATGAGATGACAGATGTTATAAATTTTACTCTTTTACTATAATTAATAAAAAGTAAAAAAGTTAAGAAAAACAAATTATGGTTAACAGTGCATAAAATGGATATTCCAGAACACTTAATTGTGTTCTTAAAAAATCTGTATATGGATCAAGAGGCAGTTGTGCCAACAGACCAAGGGAACATGGATGGTTTAAAGTCAGGAAAGGAGTGTGTCAGTGTTGTATCCTTTCACCATACCTTTTCAATCTGTATGCAGAGAAAATAATCAGAGAAGCTGGATTATATGAAGAAGAACGAGGCATCAGGATTGGAAGACAACTCATTAACAACCTATGTGACACAGACAACACCTCCTTACAACTGGACCAGTAAGAAACATCATCATAAATAGAGATAAGATTGAGGTTGTCAAGGATTTCATTTTAATTGGGTCCACAATCAACGCCCATGGAAGCAGCAGTCGAGAATCAAAAGACGTACTGCATTAGGAAAATCTGCTACAAAGGATCTCTTTAAAGTATTGAAAAGTAAAGATGCCACCTTGAAGATGAAGATGCGACTGTCCCAAGCCATGATATTCACAGCTGCATCATATGCATGTGAAAGTTGGACAACAAACAAAGAAGACGGAAGAAAAATTGATGCCTTTGAATTGTGGTGTTGGAGAAGAATGTTGAATGTACCCGGGGCCACCAAAGGAAGAAACAGATCTGTTCTGCAAGAAGTACAACCAGAGTGCTCCTTGAAAGCACAGATGGCAAGACTGCATCTTACATACTTTGGACATGTTGTCAGGAAGGATCAGTCCCCAGAGAAGGACATCATGCTTGGTAGAGGGGAGGGTTGATGTAAAAGAGGAAGACCCTCGATGAGATGGATTGACACAGTGGTCACAATAACAGGCTTAAGCATAAGAATGATTGTGGACACAGTGCAAGCCCAGGCAGTGTTCCATTCTGTTGTGTATAGGGTCACTATGAGTCAGAACTGACTCAATGACACCTAACGACAACAGTAACATCAATTCTATCTTGATTTATTTGCAATGTTTTTAAGAATATTGCTGTGTATAATTTTCTTAGAATTTGTGATGGGTTTTACAGTATGCATGCGTAACATCACAGGACTTGTATCAGCACTTAATCACTTGGAGGAAAGGATAGAAATCTTACTTCCTTTTAGATCCCCTTACTCTCCAACTTTTTAAATGAATTTTCGAATTTCTCCTGTGTACGTAGAGCAACACATCAGATAGTTTTATACATCTCGTCTCAACCATTAAGTACGATTTGGGGAAGTTGTGAGAAAAAGAGTCTGTTTATTATACCTATCCCTATTTTGTCCATTCTGATGTTCTCCTTTCCTTTCTAAAGTTCTTAGCCTCTAAATACAGCTTCCTGCTCTGTGCACCTGTTATGGTAGAAGGACCTGCCCTGTTGGTGCTATTGTGGCTCCATCCTACCTGTAAATGGAAAAGGATCCTGTGTCCTGTGGGAACAAAGTGAATTCCCAGCCCGAACTTTTGGATCTGGACTCCTGTAATGTGGGAAGGCTCTCAGGCCAGAGGGAAGGACAGCCCTCATAGCTGCACACAATCACGGGATTCCCTGATGCCCCAGCAGATGCTGCTGGCTTACTCGGTCCAGTCAGAGAAGTTCCCCTTTGACCGTGGGGAAATGACTGTTCTGTGTTGCCTGGTTTGGGGATCTCTGATGCCAGGACTGGGTGGCCTTCTGCTGTTGGGTGGAGCAGAATAATGCACCTGCTATGCTGCTTCCCAGTCCTGGGGTCTTTTTTCCATTTTTTGAGTTCTCCTTTTATGTCTCTGTCATTTCCAGTGTTTATAGTTGTATTTGTGGTGAGGAAGAAAGATAGACCATACTATGCCTTCTTGACCAGACTGAAAACCTCATATCTCAGTTTTGAACATGTGATATTCTGGAAGAAAGGCCGAGCAAATTCCCTTCGGAAAAAAAAAAAAAGGAAAGAAAAATCTGTCATCAAAAACTCTGTAGAGCCGTTGAAAATCTTCTGACATTTCTGGTTGCCATGAGTTGGATCAACTCCACAGCAACTATTTCCTTTTTTTTTTTTTAAAGTATACACTATTATTAATACACAAGAAGTATGTTATCATATCCTATAATCAGAAAATAAAGAGAAAGCAATATCATGAAATGCTTGTGAGACACTGGGGAAGTGGGGTGTTTTTTTCTATGTGTATCCCCCTTTTGCAAATTTACCTTTGAGAAGGAAAGGCTGCTGCTCACAATCGCGTGGTGACCTCTGAATAAGTACGAACTGTGAGTGACAAGCGAACAGAAGGAAGTCCGGTCTGCCAGATGAAGCAAAGTCAAGCTGAAGTTAAGGCTGTGACTGTCTAGTGAGAGGCAGTAACTCCTTTGCCTGTGTCTCCCTAGTGTGGGAGGATTTTATCCAGAAAGCAACAGTTATAAAAGCGAGCAATAAAAAGTAAGCACGTTTCTAAACTCACATAACCCTCTGTCTGCCGTCCATTGATTTACCCTCACTGCGTGTCACAAGAGAGACCAAGATATGTGGTCACTATGTCAATTGATGTTTGTAAAATACTGCCTTCTTTTCTCATCTGTCCCCACCAGAAGCTAATAACATTTATGAGTTAAGACAGAGTTCTGGTCCCTAAATAGATCCCTGCTTTATCATAAAAATCTAAAGCTTGAGATCTCCAAATCTGACTGGCCTCCACTTTCCAGCTTTTCAGTCCAAGTCAGCAGTAGCGGCTGTGACAACAGTGTCAAAGCCCCACACTCTCAGAGCCAAGAGGCTATTTGTAGACAAAGCCTCTTATCCACTTCTACCCACAAAAGCCAAAGGTATCCCTTATTAAAAAATGGAAAGCAGAGGGTTTTCTGTGTCCAATCAGGTACCCTCTGGTTATCATATCAGAACGTAATAAATTACAGTACAGGCATTAAAAAAGTTATTATAGAACTCCACTTACAACACTGTAATATTTTGAATCATTTTGCATTCGTCAAAGAATTTAATTTTCTGAGAAATAAGCTAATGTTCTTCAGCCATTTCAAATTTTTTCTGTGGGGAGTGAATGCTGTGTAATTACCACTGCCCACAGCACTGCTCCCTCTGCTGCCACTGTAACAGGGGTGGTCTCAGAAAGGAAAGGAAGAAGTGGGAGAAAGGAGATAAAGGTTTAGGCAGAGGGTCCTCTTTCACAGGTGATTCTGGCTGTGACCTGGAGCACAGGTCTAGCAGCCACCCTGTCTCAGCATTTCTATTCAAGTGCTCACTAAGATGCAGGATGCAGAGAAAATCATTAATGGAAGACCTGCTGGGTTATTTGTTTTGGAAACAGAATGACACAACTCACCACTCTGAGTAAAGCCCCTTTAGACAGTGAGTCCTTTATTTACCTGCTGCTCTGAATAACCCAGAGGCAGGTGCTGCCCACTTGGTAGGTGACTAAGACGTCCTGCCTGGACTTGAAGGCTCATACCTGCCTGTACCTCCCTGCATACCTGGAGCCCGCCCCCGCGACGCACTGGGCTTTTTGGCCTGTCTGTGGAGCAGGATGCCCATTGGAGGAGCAGGAAACAAAGCCAGCTCAGAGAGGCTCCTGCCCGCGGCCAGCTAATTACAAGTTCCTGCACCACTTGACGTTCCTCAGCTGACATGCCTGAACTGTAAGAGACCTCCTCGTGAACTGCTCCGCAGAGCAGGCATCACACGCTACAGGGCTCAACGCTGACCAAGCCAGGGGATGACAAGTCCCATGCCTTCTCCCATGTCTGGGAACAAAAGTTCCTATAGACTGTAGCACCGAAGTCTGGGATAACATTTTGGAGGTGAAAGTTGTGTAGGGGAGGGAGGTGGGTACAAGGAGAGAATTTTATCTTAAGACATTCGAGCTTATGTGTGCCCTTGTTTAGCTATGGTAAAATCCTTGCCACAGTTTTCAGCAGTGCTGTTCAATGCTTCTTAATTAATAGGAAGTGGAAATCAGAACACTCTTAGGTGTTCTTTTCTCCAGCAGTTTACCATTGCTTCTTTACACTCTCTGGCTACATCTCTGTACACCCAGCAAATACTCATGTACTTTAGAATTAACTGTTAAAGCAAATTCCCTGTTAAAATATCCAAGCTGGCTAAATCATATTTGAAAATCCATGTGGAACAGATGTTTAAGAACTTGGTTAGTAACCCAAAGTTTGGTGTTGAGGACCCACGAGCCACTCCACAACTCGAGAGAAATATATGTCAGTATCCTTTCACAAGGACGACAGCCTTGGAAACTCTGTCCTATAAGGCACTGTGAATAGCAATTGACTTGTGGGCAACAGGACATTCATCTACCTTGTGGTAATTTGGAATAATCATGAAGACTAGCAAATGTAAACATTAGAGCAGTCATTTAAGTGGATCTCTTCCTATCAATTAAACAAAAGCAACACATTCATTGTTAAGTTTATTTAGACTCATGATATAATATTGCCTTAAATAAGTTGGCTTTAAACATAAGCTGCGTATTTTTCACCTATTTTTTTAAAGATCTTCATGGAATTCCCGTGAGGTGTGCAGACAAAGAACAAGTATTACCCCCAATTTATGGATGAAAAACTGAGGCTCAGAGATTAAACCGATTTATCCAACAATATCTTAAACATGTCTAGCCAAGGTGAGAATACAAAACCCTCATTATTGTAGTACTCTAGAGTCTCTATGTAACATAGGAATTGTTGACCCACGTACCAAATTTCAGTGGTTATTAAGGGTTAGGTGCCATCAGGTTGGCGACCATTCACAGTGACCCTGCGTACAACAGAACGAACCACCGCCCAGTCCTGCACCATTCCCACGGTTGTTGTCACGCTTCAGCCTGTTGTTGCTTCCGCTGTGTCCGTCCAACTTGTTGAGGGTCATTTCCACTGAAGGAGCCTGTACTGACATGGAAAGGATACGAATGCAGGACGTTTGGCTCAGACATGACAGGTAACATTGAAAAACCACTGCATTTCCACTTTGTAACCTGTCTCCTCATCTCATCCCAGCATGTAACGAAAGCCTCGCATTGCTTTCTTGTCAAGACCACCATCTCTGTCATCCAGGCCTCCTAATTCAAAGTAGAAGAAAGCTCTAGAGCTGGCCTTCCCATTTCCAAAGGGATTTATCCCAGGGTATCCCCCATCATGGGGTTCTACTCCTTCTCATCTTCCCCTTTTGCTGCTGTCAGAATCCTCTGCAGCAACTGGTTATTAGAACTTGTATCTAGTCACCACCTCTGCTCCCAACCCCCAGCCCACTGCTAGTTTCAGGGTTCGGAGAACTGTAGGCTCACTAGAATGTCAAGGACTCTTGGAAATATTTGGAAATATTATCTAGCTGTGCAACAAATTAAAGAAGGATTGTGTTGGCTAACCTGGAACAAAGTCACAGCTAATCATATCATCTCTATGAGAAAACAACCAGCTTCTAAATTAACTTGGAATACAAATTGTATTCAAGAACTGTTATGAAACAATAAATAACTTTTTCCTCTCAATACTTATTAAAAAGAATTCCTGCCCTAAGTAGAGAAGTAGTATGGGCAAATAAGCTAACTCTTATTTATTTGAGCTACTTTAACGTGAAAACAGACCTTTGTAACTGTGTATCCTTCTTGTTACCTGGACTGAAAAATCAACACTTCAATGTTGATTTGAAAACCCTATGAGAAGTGAACTTTCGTATTACACGGATTTAGCAAATTTTTTGTATGCTTATTGGGTAGAAACAGGGAAGATAGGGTTAAACATGTTTGGAAATGCAAACTTCCTGTAATCTTAATTAAAATAAAATGAAGTAGACTTGAATATTCATGTGAAAACTTTGCCCTGCAAACTTTACACATGAAGTCCATTAAGTAAATACATTTGTGACATAATTCCAAGGTAACTGGACTTCATGAACCTTCTGCCTGACTATAATCACCCCTGCCCTCCCCCCCAAAACCCAAATGTATTGTTGTCATTTCTATGAGGACTCAGTAAAACCGTATAGGACTATAGTGTAGAACTGTCCTATAGAGCTTCCTAGTGGAGGCTGGTGGATTTAAACAGTTAATCTTTTGGTTAGCAGCCAAGCTCTTAACTACTGTGCCACCAGGGCTCAATGCTTGACTAAATCAAACAGCCAAAGCCAAGTGCCGTCGAGTCGGATCCGACTCATGGCGACCCTAGGGTCGCCATGAGAAATCAAACAAACAAACAAAAAAAACCCCACAGTTTTCCAGTCAATTTCAATTCATAGTGACCCTGTAAGTCAGAGTAGAACTGCCCCATCGTTTCTAAGAAGTGCCTGGTGAGTTTGAACTGTTGACCTTTTGATTAGCAGCCAATGATGCACTTAATCACTACGCCACCAGAGTTTCCATATGGATGATAAAAATAGCTGCAGGAGCTACTGGTGTGAAAAATAACATATAAAACGACAGAGTAGTGAGTACATTCTTCTCCTAAGCCAAAAGATGAAAATTAAAAGCAGGTTTTTTATATCAGACCTTACAGAAATGTATTTTTAGAGACTTTAGTTAAACTGATAAAGATTCTTTGAAATCATATTACTAGACTTCACTAAAATGAGACAATAACTATTAAAATTTAGTGCAAAACCTGAGGAACTTAGCTTTGATTGTATTCTAGAAAAAATACAGAAGATTTTTTTGAAGATGTCAAATGAGAGGAGAATGCAAGCCAACTTTTAGAAATTTACTGAGCACTTTAATTTTCCACTCTAATAAGTGAACTTATGTCAGGTTGACATTAACAATAGTAAGAATGCTAACCAATTTATAATTTTGTTACCATTAGCCTCCACAGTACACCAACCACTTTTTATGATTCTGAATCTCCAGGATAAGGCATTATTCTGTTTCTAATACATTTAGTATCAATTTTGTTCTTTTTCAGATTCATGAAGCCCAGCACACCTGAGTTGGAGCCTCATTGTTGTGTAGGTAATAGTCTATTAGGTAACAGTTCTTAGATGTATTAGGTTTATAAATTTTTGCCCTTTTTTCCTTTACTTCTGTGAGACAAGGCTGGGTGATACTTAGGAAGCCCTGATGGGTTTGTTTGTTTTTCTCTGTGCCATATTTGGAAAACCAGAGGTTCCCACATGTAACTTAGTGCAAAGGCATCAGCAAAAAAAATTATCTACCTAGTATTCAATGGCATACTGTCATGCTACACATCTCTGGTACCCAAGTGCACTTGCCTCATTGGCAAGTGTATATCCAGATTATGTTTCTCAAAATCCATATTACCAACTCAAAATTTAAACATACTCAATTATTCAGTATTAATAACAATACTGAAAACACACACCATAAAGAAAAACAATTAATAAAATTTGGTAATGAAAGAGTTAAAAAAAAATGCAGTGGTCTCTTGGCCAATATGCCCTCATTTCCCAACTTGGCAGGTTCTTGCACACTCAAACTAAAAACATTTCTCCCAGGAAGAAGCCCACAATGTCCTCAATCATCTGGGGCCTTCTTTTTTAACATTTAGTTTAATCTTAGTGTTACTACTTTAAAAATATTTTTAAGCAACATATGGACACAGCTGTTTGCATTTGGTATAGTTTTGAACTTGATGTGAATTACATATTCCTTTAAAAGGGAGCAACTTTCTACTCCTCTCTTAAAAGTCAAATAATTACAAATTGATAATAAACATGTCCAGAACTTTCTCTCCAACTTAAAAACCAAGATATACTGTCCATGACCTCTGCTTTTATTTGGTCTTTCATTTTCTAGGAGAGAACATTCATCTGTTCTGAAATATGAACTTAATGCATAAATACCTTTTAGGTTTTAACATTCTTCCTTAGGCTTGAAAACCAAAAAATGAGAGCCAAATAAGACTAAAATATTAAATAGATCTCTCTTCCACTAGAAAAATTCACTGTAAGGCAATATATGTTTACTGATTAACATTAAAAAGAAATGTAAATATATAAAAACTTTGTCTAAGGAAATGAATGTGAAAATTTTGACATATTCTCTACTTTTTAAAGATAATAACACATCTTAACTTTTTAAATCTAGGGTAACACTGATGATGGAAATGTTTTTAGAATCTGTGCTGTCTAGTATAGTAGCCATTGGTAGCATGTCCCTCACCTGTCTGTCGGTTTGCCAGACTGTGGAGGCTTATGTGTTGCTCTGATGCCGTGGGTATTCACCCATGGAAGACAGGTTCAGGGAAGCTTCCACAGTAAGAAAGACTAGGAAGAAGGACACAGAAGTCTAATTCTGGAAAGAATTAGCCAGCAAATCCTCTCGAATAGCAGAGGAACATTGACTGATGCACTGCCAAATGAGCACACCCCCACCCGGGTTGGAAGGCACTTAAAAGAGAACTAAGGAAGAGCTGCTTTCTTGTAGTCAAGCTGACCTTAATAACATGGATGGAGCCAAGTTTTCAAGAACTTCATTTGCAAATATGGCATGACTCAAAATGAGAAGAAACAGCTGCAAATATCCATTAATAATCAGGGTGTGGAATATACAAAGTATAAATCCAGGAAAATTGGAAATAATTCTGCTCATGAGGAATCTGTATATGGATCGAGAGGCAATTGTTCTAATAGAACAAGGGGACACTGCATAGGTTAAAGTCAGGAAAGGTGCGCTTTATGGTTGTATCCTTTCACCGTACCTATTCAATCTGTATGCTGAGCAAATTATCTTAGAAGCTGCAGTATACAAAGAACATGGCATCAGGATTGGAGGAAGACTTATTAACAGTCTGCTTTATGCAGATAGTACAACCTTGCTTGCTGAATGAACACTGCAGAAAAATTCCTTCCTGGTTCTGGCAGGTGGAGAGGAAATGCAACTATTAAGAAATAATCCATTCTGTTTCTTCTTAGCAAAGCATTCTGTTCTTAGCAAAGAACTGCTGTCAAGGGAAACTATTTTACCAGAGCCTAGCTGACTTGGGTTTTACCAGTATCTAACCAAACAGAGGAAATTCTGATGGCCTAGTGATTTAGTGCTATGGCTGCTAATCAAAAGGTTGGCAGTTCAAATCCGTAGACGTTCCCTGGAAACTCTGTAGAGTAGTTCTACTCTGTCCTATAGGGTTGCTCTAAATTGGAGTTAGGTTTATAGCAACAGGTTTTGTTTTAGGGAACCGCACTGGAGAAAGGAAAAAAAACAAAACGAAACAAAGAACAACCAAGTCTTAGTCCCCTTAAGCCTTCTATGGGGAGAAGGGAAACATCTAACTACAGACCACTTTAACCTTCATGTCTCACCTAAGGAAGTGTTATGTCAGGGGGCTGAAAAGCACTTGTGAAGGTCACAGACCAAAAGCACAGTTTCACTAAAGGACTGATACCTGACAATAAGAGCATAAAACACTTCCCCCCTCCCTACATCTTACCTCCATATCAACAGGCTCCTGTATAATAAGACTGGGTTACAGTTAGAAAAAAATTCATGGTTCAGACCCTATTTAAGGAAACTCTGAAGAAATATAAAGATAACAGGGGAGAAAAGAAGGAGGACATTAAGGAAAACTTTAGCCTATGACATTTATAGCTATATGAAACAGTTGACATAGTGTAATTTATAGTCAGATAAACATAAAATCTTATATGAAGCCCTAGTTCTTTCAGTTCCTTTAACCCAATACATCATGTCCAGGTTTAAACAAAAAATAAGAAAACATGCAAAAAGGTATAAAACACAGGCTGAAGAGACAGAGCAAGCATCAGGATCAGGTATGGCAGAGATTTTTAAGTTAGAAGACTGAGAATTCAAATATCTGTTATATGTGCTGATATGGTTAAGATCATATGTCCACGTGGCTGGGCCATGATTCTCTGTGTTTTGGCAGTTGTATAATGTTGTGGTCACCATCATATTGGAGTGTGCTATGGTACTGGCAGAGAAAGGGCATGTGACAGCTCACCACTCCCTCAGCCTTCATCTCTCTACCTTCTGCCACCTACATTCTGTCTGCTAAACTTGTCAGACTTTTGCCTTGTGGATCGAGCAGCTGCTGTTCTCTTCTGATGTCCTCTTCTTGAGACCTGAGCTAGCAGCTTACCTGTCAGTCTTGGGATTCATCAGTCTTCACAACCTTCAAATAAGAGTCCTGTCCCCTGACATGCCAATCCTGGGCTCACCAGCCCCTGCAGCTGCACAAATCAGGAAAACCATTTCAGTTTTGCCTGCTGTCTTGGGATTTTACCAGCCCTCACAGCCTGTGAGCAGGAGTCCTGATTTCTAACTTGCCCACCTTTAGTTTACCACCTTCTGTGGCTGTGTGAGGCTTGTATCTCAATACAGGATTTGCAATGTCTCAGTCTCTATAATTGTGTGAGCTGTTTCCTTTATATAAATCTCCCTCTATATTTATATACTTTACTGATTTTGCTTCTCTAGAGAACCCAGCCTAAGACATATGCTAAGTGGTCTAAGGGAAAAAAATCGACAGTCTTCAAGAATAGATGGCTAATGTAAGGAAAGATATGAAAACTCTAAGAAAAAATCAAAAGCAAATGCTAGAAATCAAAAACAGTGCAGCAGGAATAAAGAATGATATTGATGGGTGGGTTCAACAGTAAACATTAGAGCTCCAGACTTTGCCAAAGTAAGAATCTGTGAGCTTGATGATATGTCAGTAGAAACTTCCAAAACTGACAATGCAAAGCTTTTATAGATATATATGGAAACTTGTGGCATAGTGGGTTAGGTGCTACATCTACTGACCAAAAGCTCAACAATTCAAATCCTCCAGAAACTACCTGGAAAATTTATTGGGAAGTTCTAGTCTGACCTCAATAGCTCTAGGAATCAGATCTGACTTGACAGCAGTGGGTTTGATTTTATAGATACATATATATACACACACACATATATGTATAAATGATACCCAAGAACAATGTAAGAATCACAAAAGGTGTGACACATGCTTAATGTGAATACCAGAGGGAAAAGAAAAATAAAAAGAAGCAGAAAGAAAAAACCATTTGAACTAAAAATGGCTGATAATTTTCCAAAATTGACAGACACTGTCTTAGTCATCTAGTGCTGCTATAACAGAAATACCACAAGTGGCTGGCTTTGACAAAGAGAATTTTATTCTCTCACAGTCCAGTAGGCCAGAAGTATGAATTCAGAGTGCGGGCTCCAGGGGAAGGTTTTCTGTCTCTTTTGGATCTGGAGAAATGCCTTTGTGATTCATCAGTCTTCCTGTGGCCTGGGGGCACCTCAGAACAGGAGCCTAAAGTCCAAAGGATGTGCATTGCTCCCAGAACTGTTTTCTTGGTGGTATGAGATTCCCCTCTCTGCTCACTTCTATTTATTTTTATCTCTTGTGAGATAAAAGTCATGCAGGACACACCCTAGGGAAATTTCTTTTACATTCAATCAGAGATGTGACCTTAAGGGTGTTACAATACCACCGTAATCCTTTTTAATATAGAATTAGAATAGTAAATTGGATGACAACCACACAATACTGGAAATCATGGCCTTACCAGGTTGATACTTACTTCGGGGGGGGGGGATAATTTAATCTATGTCATATGCAGACCGAGGAAGCTCAAAAAAAAAGTGATATCTAAAAAAGAAAAACCTATATGTAAGTATAATATTTAAACCCCAAGAACAACTAAAAATTAAAGACTAAGAGAAAATATTGAAAGAAGCTGGGGGGAGGTTACTTACCTATAGAAGAATAAGGATAAGAAGTGCATTAGACTTCTCAAAAGAAACTATGTAAGCAAGGAGTGGAGTGAAATATTTAGTGACAAAAGTAAAAATCAAAAGCACAGCAACAAAAAAGCCACTCACATAGAATTCTGTATCTAGTGAAATAATTTTCCCAAAATGAAGAAACAAATCACCTTTTCAGACAAGCATTAAGATAACATTGTGAATAGACCTGTTTGCAAGAAATGAAGCTTCTCCAGAAATAAGAAAAATTATATAGTTCAGAAACTCAGATATACATACAGAAAGGAAGAGAATTAGAGAAGAAATTAACAAAAATATATTTTTTTTCTTGTTTAACAGATAATAGTTGAAAAGAATAATAGCCATTTAATTGGGGGACTTTTGGTTATGGATAAGGGAAATGGATAATACCATTAAGAGACAGTAGGGATGAATTAAGAATATTTTAGAGGAAGCAGGGTCAAGATAGCAGACTAGACATCTCCTCGATTCCCTCTGAGAACTAAGGCCTAGAACAGTGATTAAAAGGAACAGTGTGGACATTCTGGGAGCTCCAAGATCAGACGTAGGGTGGTAAGATTGGACTACACAACAGGAAGAGGAAAATATCTTGTCAGTGATGAGACAGTGGCACAGTAAGTACTGCTTCCACTTGGGTGGCACCTGGAAGGAGTGCAAGTACAGATGCCTTCTTTGATGGTTGGCAGGCTAGGACTACATCTGCTGAGACTGTGAAACTGGCACAGCATGGCTGCTTTGCTGATCTACAGTACCTGCAGCAGTGAGACAGTGCTTGGGTCAGTCACATTTGAAGGACCCAGAGGTAGTGACCAACTGAGGATGCTGGTGCTGCACCTCCCTCTTCTCTGAGCCTAGCCATGGATTCCGCTGATTCATGGTAACAGGCAACTCAGGTGGGATGTCATCTTGTTCAGCTGAGAGATGGAATCAGCCTGCCCTGAGGGCTCAGCTGAGACTAATTAATGCTGAGCAAGACTGTCTAGGCAAGTAGCTCAACACCTTTATCAGCCAGGAGGTGGGGCCTGACACCCCTGAGGGCCCAGGTGCAGCCAGTCACAAAGCTAAGCAGCACTGTGGGGCTTGACATAATCTATACTGCCAGTGAAGTTATAAGTAAGTCAGCTGCACCTAGAGAATGCAGCAGTGGCTAGTGACCAAATCAAGCAGTCCCCTTACAAACTTCTTTCTTAGACCTATGCCACAGCTCCTGATAACACTGGAGACAGTGAACATCTTCTGGATGGCATAAAGACAACAACCAATATCTAACTATTTAAAGAAGAGGACCACCAGGGCTCTGGAAAAATGCCCAAAATAAAGATTCAAACAACTTCCCAGATGAAGAAGTCTTTCTGAAATTATTAGAGGTAGAATACAAAAGAATTACACTTGGAGCCTTCCTAGAGATTAAACAGAGTGGAACAGAACAAAATGAAAAATTAAACTATATGAGCTGCTGGAACATCAATGATCTGAAATCCAGCAGATCAATAATAAAACCACAGATTTACACTATACAATGCAAAGCCAAAAGAGCAGGATGGAGGACTAGAAAACAAAATCAGTGAACTTAAAGATAAGGCAACAGACAACAGCATTTATGAGGAGAAATCAGATAAAAGAAAAAAAAATGAAGAAGCATTAAGGAAACATGCAGGAACACACCAAGAGGAATAAGCTGTGAATAGTTGGAGTTTCTGAACAGGGAGGGGTGGCAGAAAATACAGTGAGAATTGAAGAGTTGTTGACAGAAAACTTCCCTGAAATTATGAAAGAAGAGAACATAGATATCTTAAATTGTTTATTGAATGCTACAAAAAGTGGATCCCAAAAGAAAGACACCAGGACATATTATAATTAAGCTTAATAAAACAAAACTTAAAGAGACGCTCTTAGAAGCAGTAAGACTTAAAAGAAAACTAACATACAAAGGGAAGCCCTGTGGGCTTTTGTCTGACTTCTTGGCAGAAACCATGTTGGCAAGAAGGCAGTGGGACAGTACATTCAAAGCTTTGAAGGAGAAAAACTTCCAACTAAAAATTATATATCCTGCAAAATTTTCTCTTAAATATGAAGGTGAAATAAAGACATTTGCAGACAAACAGAAGCTCAGAGACTTTGTAAAAACCAAACCAAAACTAAAAGAAATACTGAAAGAAGTTCTTGGTTTAGAAAAACAAAAACAACAAATGTATACTTAAGGATGCAATGCAGGACACAGCATCCAGAGTCCTACTCAGTTAGGGAAGTCACAGAGCTCAAAGCTAACATATTAAAAGAAGGGAAACAGTGATCTTAACACAAAAACTATGACATCATCAAAATGTAAATAGGGATATACTACAGTTGTTATAATGCTTTCAAAATGGGCAGGAAATTATGAAGATACACAGAAGTTATAGATTGTTTTAAATTTAGAACATTAAGGGGAGTCAAAAGAGTAGACACAAAGCAAGCTAACAATGTGACATCAAAACAACAAACAATACAGAAGACTCAACAAACATAAAACGAACACTGAAAAAGATGAAAGAAATATGACCCAGAAGAGAATATCAAGATAAACAAAGAAAACATCAAAAACACAAAAATAAAGACATCAAAATGACAGCACTAAACACATACCAATTAATAATTACAATGAATGTAAACACACTGAATGTTCCAATAAGCAGACGGTGTCAAAAGATTGTGCAAAAGACACAACACATCTAAATGTTGCTCACAAGAAACACACCATAGACTCAAAGATATTAACAAACTGAAAATCAAAGGATGGAAAAATACATAACAAGCTAACAACACACAAAGAAGGCTGGGAGTGGCAATACTAATCTCAGATAAAAACAGATTTTAATGTAAGGTCCGCTATCTTGAACAAGGATGGTCACTATTACTGAAAGGTTCAATACACAAGAAGGATGTATCAATATTAAATCTTTATGCACACAATACCAGAGCTTCTAAATGCATATAACAAACACTGACAACAGTAAAAATTCAGATAGATCACTCTGCAATAATAGTAGGAGACTCTAACACTCCACTATAAGCAATGGATAGATCATCTAGAAAAAAGCTCAGTCAAGATACAGAAAATCATGTGTTATGGCAATTAACCAACTAGACCTCATGGACATATACAGAACTTTATACTCAATAATACATAAATACACCTTCTTTTCCAATGCACATGGAACATTTTGCAGAACAGACAATGTACTAGGGCATAAAGCAAATCTCAACAAAATCCAATGCATTGACTTAATGCATAGCATCTTCTCAGACCATAAAACTGTAAGAGTTGAAATCCACAGCAGAAAAAAACATAGGTAGAAGTCTGCACTCATGGAAACTGAACAGCACTTTGCTCAAAAATCCATGAGTTATAGAAAAAAATCAAATATGAAGTAAAGAAATCTATGGAATCAAATGAGAATGAAAATACAGACTTCCAGAACCTATGGGATACAGCCAAAGTAGTGCTCGGAAGTCAATTGATCCCTCTAAATGCACACGTCTGGAGTGAAGAAAAGGTCCAAACCAAAGAACTAACCCTATAACTAGAACAAGTAGAAAGAGAAACAAAAAGAGATCCCTCATGCACCAGAAGAAAACAGACAAAGAAGATTAGAGCAGAATTAAATGAAATAGAGGATAGAACAATTGAAAAAAATTAACAAAACCAAAAGTTGGTTCTTTGAAAAGATTGACAAAATTGGTAAACCATTGGCTAAACATGCAAAAGAAAAACAGGAGAGGAAACAATCTGAATAACAAATGAGACCACAGATGTTATAACACACCAAACTGAACTCATAACAGAATACTATGATAGACTGTACTCTAACAGTTTGAAAACCTAGAGGAAATGGAGAAATTGGTAGATACACATTGCCTACCAAAATTATCACAAGAAGAACAACTTAATAAACCCATCACAAGGGAAGAGAGTGAAAAAGTAATAAAAAAACTAACAACCAAGAAAAGTCCTGGCCAAGTGGATTCACTGGAGAATTCTACAAAGCTTTTGGACAGAAGGTAATTCCAGTGCTATTGAGACTATTTTGTAGCATAGAAAAGGATGGAATGAGCCCAAATTCATTCTAAGAAGCCAACATAACCCTGAAACTAAAGCCAGGGAAAGAGTCCATGAAAAAAGAAAAATACAGACCAATATCACTCATCAACCTAGAGACAAAAATTTTCAACAAAAGCCTAGCCAATAGAATTCAACAAGACATTAAAAAAAAAAAAAAAATCCTCATGACCAAGCTGGATTCATACCAGGGATGCAAGGCTGTTTCAACATTAGAAAAACAATTAAAGTGATCAATCACATAAATAAAATAAAGGACAAGAATCATCTGGTTTTGTCAATTGATGCATAAAAGGCATTTGATAAAAGTCCAACACCGATTCATGTTAAAAACTCTCAGCAAAATAGGAATAGAGGGGAAATTCTTTAATGCAATAAGGGGCATCTACACACAGCCAACCACCTATATCATCATGAATGGAGAGAGACTGAAAGAATGCCACCTGAGAATGAGATCTAGGCAAGCATGCTCGCTCTCATCGCTTCTGTTCAACATTCTTCCACAGATTCTAGTCAGGGCAATTAGACAAGACAAAGAAATAAAAGACATTCACATGGGCAAACATGAAATAAAAATCTCTCTGTTTGCAGGTACTGTGGTTGTATACACAGAGAATACTGAAGAATCCATAAGTAAACTACTGGAACTAATAAAAGAGTTCAGCAAAGTATCAGAATATAAGAGAAACAGAAGTAAATGACTAGGATCCCTTTATACCAACAAAGGGATCATTAAGGAAGAAGTCACCAAATCAATACTATTTAATATAGACCCAAGAAGATAAAATATGTAGGAATAAAACTAACCAGAGAAATAGGAGACCTATATCAAGAAAATTACAAGACCTTATTGAAAGAAAACAAAAAGATTTATGTAAGTGGAGAAAGCTACCCTGCTCATGGGTAGGAAGACTTAACATTGTGAAAATGGCTATTTAACCCAAAATGATCCACATATACAACGCAATTGCAATACAAACTCCAATGTTTGTTTTTTTTTTAGAGATGGAAAAACAAATCAACTTTGTATGGAAAGGTAAGAAACCCCAGATAAATAAAGCACTACTAAAGAAAAGAAATACAGTGGGAGGACTCCCACTGTGACCTTAGAACCTACTACACATCCTTCAAAGTCCAAACAGCCTGGTACTGGTACAAAAAGAGACATATGGACCAATGGAAGAGAACTGAGATCCCAGAAATATCACCATCCTCCTAGGAACAGCTGATAGTTGACAAAGACCCAACAGTTGTAAACTAGGATGAAAAGTGTCTCTTTAACAAATGGTGTTGGGAAAACTGGATATCGGTCAGCAAAAAACTTAAACAGGACCTGTATTTCACACCTTACACAAAAACTAATTCAAAATGGATCAAAGACCTACGTATCAAAGCTTAAACGATAAAGATCATGCAAGAAAAAATAGGGTCAACAATGGAAGTTCTAATACACAGGTAAGACAGACTTCAAATCTGACAAAGCAGAAACAACAGAAGAGAAAATAATAAATGAGAACTACTAAGAATCAAACATTTTTGCTCATTCAAAAACTTTATCAAGAGAGTTAAAAGACTACCTATAGAATGAGAAACAAATACCTGGCAACTGCATGTTGGACCACTGTCTGATCTTCATAATCTACAAGGTGCTGCAAAATATCAGAAAGAAAAAGGTAAACAACTCAGTTAAGCAGTGGGCAAAGGAGACAGATACTTCACCGAAGAGGACATCCAGGCAGCCAAAAGACACATGAGGAAATGCTCATGATTATTAACTATTAGAGAAATCCAAATCAAAGCTACAATGAGATTTCATTTCACCCCATCAAGATTGTCTATAATTCAAAAAACATAAAACAACAAATGCTGGAGAGGCTGAGGAAAGACTGGAACTCTCCTACACTGCTGGTGGGATTGAAAAATGGCACAACCTCTTTGGAAAGCAATTTGCCCTTCCTTAAAAAGCTAGAAATAGCAATCCCATTTGATCCACTAATTCCACTGCAAAAAATATATCCTACAGATATTAAGGTAGTCACATGAACGGATATGTGCACATGAATATTTACTGGAGCACTGTACACACAGCAAAAAGTTAGAATCAACCTAGATGCCTATCAGAAGATGAATGGATAAATAGACCATGGTACATACATACAATGGAACACTATGCAATGATAAAGATTTGTGATGATGATTTTAGGAAGTGTCTCATAACCTGGTTTCAACTGGAAGACGTTATGCTGAGTGAAATAAGTCAGCAGCAAAAGGTCAAACATTATATGAGACCTCTACTATTAGGATTTAAAAGAAACTTAAGCACAGATGAAAAGACTCTTTGACGGCTACAAGGCTGGAGAAGGAAGGAGATGATTGGGTATAGATTAGTTGATAGAAATTTGGTTGGGTGAAAGCAGTGACAGCATACAGCAGAGAGTAGAACAATTTAACTGGACTTCACCATAAACTGAAAGGTTTTCTAAACGCAATCAGTTATTTCAAATGATCAAGTAGCAGGGATAGGGGGCTGGGGACCATGTATTCAGGGGACATTGAGGCAAACTGGCATTACCAGTATATGGCAAAAACAGTCTTCTGCATCTCATATTGGTGAGTGGCATCTGGGATCTTTTTGTTTTTTTCATCATTGAGTGAAAGTGTACAATCCAAGTTAAATTTACCTGCTTGCATATCTGCAGCTCCTTCTGCTCTCTTTACATGGTGAGAGCACACTCCTCCTTTCCATTCTATATATGGCATATCCTCTTAACAACCTTCTGTCCCCTCCTCTCCACCCTCTCCCCTCCCTTCTAGTAAGAGGCCAGTAGGACAGCATCCTGTAGATGCACAGAACCATAAAGTGCACACACCATATGGTCACATTGTGTCCCCAAGTCCAGTCCATTCCGATCCGAAGAGTTGACCTCAGGTATGATTTATGATCAGGGGCAGCTGCAGGTCTAGAGGCCATGCTCCCAGGGGAACTCCCGGGCATTTGGACCACCAATTGTGGTCTTTTAGTGGAGTTCTTGAGGTGCAACCCTCTGTTTCTTGTGTTGCCACTGGGACTCAACATTCTGTGCCCCAGCACAGCTGTCACTGGTGGTGGCCAGGCACCTTCTGGTTCTTCAGGTCATATGTTGATACAGTCACCCATTCACATGGGTCCTGCTGTCTTCTCAGCTCTTTTTACCTCATGTCTTTGTTGTCCTTGGTGACCATCTACTCTGGCTGAGTTGGGACCATTTGGTGTACCTCGGATGACAGCTTGTTAGCTTTTTTAAGACCACAGACGCCACTCAAAAATATGGTGTGTGGAAGACTCTCTTAGCAATAGGCTAGACATGCCAATTAGGCTCAGTGTCCCCTGTGAGCATGGTCCCTAGACCCCTGTTACTGCTACTCTATCCTTTCAATAGAAGAGTTTTCAGTTTATGGTGAAGTCCAGTTAAGTTGATCTTCTTTCTACTGTGTGCTGTCACTGCTTTTGCCCAACAAAATTTCTATTAACTGTCTAATCTATAACCATCCCTCTTCCTCCTTCTGTTCCCTCCCTTGCAGCTGTCTAAGAGTCTTCTTCTGTACATGAGTCTGTTTTCAAATCCTTGTGCTAGGGATCTCATACAGTATTTCTCCTTGTGCCACTGACTGATTTTGCTCAACATGTCTTCCAATTGAAACCAGGTTATGAGATGCTTCCTAAAATCATAGTTGTTCTTTATCATTCCATAGTGTTCCACTGAGTATATATACTTTAGTTTGTTCATTCATTCATCTGTCGTTGGGCATCTGGGTTGATTCCATCTTTTTGCTATTGTGGACTGTGCTGCAATAAACATTAATGTGCATGTACCTGTTCGTTTGACTGCCCTTGATTATGCAGGATATAGCCCAAGCTCTGGAATTACTGGATCAAATGGTATATCTATTTTCAGCTTTTTAAGGAAGTGCCAAATTGCATTCCAAGGACAGTGTAGGAGAGTTCCAATCTCTCCACAGCCTCTTCTTCATTCATCGCTTTGTGTTTTTTGGATCATGGTCAACTTTGTTTGGGTGAAATGGTATCTCGTTGTTTTGATTTGGCTTTCTCTAATAGCTAATGATCATGGGCATTTCCTCATATATCTTTTGGCTGCCTGGATGTCCTCTTTAGTGAACTGCCTGTCCATCTCCTTTCCCAACACTTAATTGGGTTATTATGCTTTTCTTTTTGATGTATCTTGTAGATTATGGAGATCAGATGTCCACCTGACATATACTTGTAGGTGGTCTTTTAGTTCTTTTCTGATAAAGTCTTTGGCTGAGCAAAAGTATTTGCTTCTTAGTAGTTTCCATTTATCTATTTTCTCTTCTGTTGATCCTACTTTGTCAGATTTTGAAGTCTAAGTTGTGTATTATAGCCTCCATTATTGACCCTACTTTTTCATGTATGATCTTTATCATCTTAGGTTTGATATTTAGGACTTTGATACGATTTCAGTTGGTTTTTGTGTAAGGTGTGAGATACTGGTCTTGTTTCAATTTTTTGCAGATGGGTATCCCATTCTCAAGAGGAATTCCCTGAGTCTCTCTCCATTCTGGATGATGTAGGCAGTTGGCTTTATGTAGACAGTCTATTGCATTGAGGAATTTGCCTTCTGTTCCTATTTTGCTGAGAGTTTTTAGCATGAATGGGTGTTGGACTTTGTCAAATGCTTTTGTGCATCAGTTGACAAAATCAGGAGATTATTATCTTTTGTGTTATGTGTGTGGTTGATTACATTATCTATTTTGCTGATACTGAATCAGCCTTAGATCCATAGTATGAATCCAACTTGGTCATGATGAATTATTTGTTTTGATATGTTGCTGAATTCTGTTGGCAAGGATTTTGTTGAAGATTTTTGCATCTAGGTTCATGAGTGATACTGATCTGTAATTTTCCTTTTTGTGTGAGTTCTTTCCCTGGCTTTGGAATCAGGGTTATGCTGGCTTCATAGAATGAATTTGCAAGTATTCCATCACTTTCTGTGCTGTGAAGTAGTCTCAGTAGCACTGGATTTAACTCTTCTCTATAAGCTTGGTAGAATTCTATAGTGAAGCCATCTTGGCCAGGGTTTTATTTTTTGGTTGGTTGTTTTTTGATTACTTTTTCAATCTTTTCCTTTGTGGTGGGTTTATGAAGTTGTTCTACTTCTCCTTGTGTTCATTTTGGTAGATGATATGAGCTATAAATTTGTCCATTTCCTGTAGATTTTCAGATCTGTTACAGTACAGACTTTTGTAGTATTCTGTTATGATACTTCTGATTTCTGTTGGATCTGTTGTGACATCTCCCATCTCATTTCTTATTCAGACTGCTGATTTCCACTTCTGTTTATTTTTAGTAAATTTAGCCAGTGGTTTGTCAATTTTGTTCATCTTTTCAAAAAACCAGCTTTTGGTTTCACCAACTTTTTCAATTGTTCTTCTATTCTCTAATTCATTTAGTTCTGTACTAATCTTTACTATGTTTTCCTCTGATGCCTGAAGGGTTCCTCTATTGCTCTCTACTTGTTCAAGCTGTAGGGTTGATTGTTTGGTTTGAGTCCTTTCTTCCTCCTGGATGTGTGCATTAACAGAGATAAACTGACCTCTGAGCATTGCTTTGGCTTTATTCCATAGGTTCTGGTAGGATGTGGTTTCATTCTCATTTGAATCCATAAATGTCTTTATTTTCTCCTTGATTTTTTCTATAACTCACAGCTTTTTGAACAACATATTGTTCAGTCTCCATGAGTTCCAATTTCTAAATACGTTTCTTCTGCTATTAATTTTGTCTTTTGACTTTACGGTCTCAGATGATGCTTTGCAATAATTCAGTGGTTTGGATTTTGTTGAGATTTACTTCATGTCCTAACACATGGTCTATCCTGGAAAATGCTACATGTGCATTGGAGAAGAAGGTGTGCTTATCTGTTGATGGATAAAAAGTTACATATATGTCAATGAGGTCTAACTGGTTAATTGTCACAATATGTTCTTCTGTGTCTTTATTGAGCTTTTTTCTAGACAATCTGTTGTTACTGGAAGTGGAGTGTTGAAGTCTCCCACTATTATTGTGCAGTGGTCTATCTCATTTTTCAATTCATTCAGTGTTAATTCAATTTACTTAGATGCTCCAGTATTGGGTGCATAAGTATTTAATACTGTTTAATCCTGCTTGTGTGTTGAACCTTTCAGCAATGAATAGTGACCATCCTTATCCACGATGGTGGATTTTACATTAAAATCTATCTTATTTGAGATTAGTATTGCCACACCTGTTCTTCTATGTAGGTTGTTAGCTTGGTGTATATTATTCCATCATTTTATTTTCAATTTTTTCATATCTTAAAGTTTAAGGTGTGTTTCTTGTAAGCATCATATAGATGTGTCACATCTTTTGATCCAAGATGTATTTTGTTGTCTCTTTTGTCTCTTTTGTCTCTTTACTGGAGCTTTGAATCTGTGTACATTCAGTGTAATTATACTGGAGCTTTCAGTCTGTTTACATTCAGTGTAATTATTGATAGGTATGTGTTTAGTGTTGTCATTTTGATGTATTTTTTTTGTGTTGGTGTTTTCTCTGTTTCTCTTAATATTCTATTCTGGATCATTCTTTGTTATGATTTGATTTTTCTTCCTTTTTCAGTGCTGATTTTGTGTTTGTTGAGACCCCTGTATTATATTTCTTGTTTTCATACATTGCACTGTTATTGTGCTTTGAGGCTACTCTTAAGATCCCCCTTAATATTCTAAGTTTAAACTCAATTTTAACTTTTAGATATCTTATTTAAGTTCCTCTCCATCTTAAAGGACTATAACTAGTACCGTATATCCCTCTTTTTAATGTGATGGTACCTTAGTTTTCATGCTATGATCACTGCTTCCCTTCTTTTAATATTATAGCTTTGATTGAGTTTTGTGACTTCTCTGAGTAGGTTTCTGGTTGTTGTGTCCTGCATTGTGTCCTTAAATATACACTTAATGGTTTTGTTTTCCTAAGCAAAGAGTTTCAGTATTTCTTGTAGTTTTGGTTTCGTTCTTATAAAGTCTCTAAGCTTCTGCTTATCTGTGAATGTCTTAATTTCCTCTTCATATTTGAAAGACAGTTTTGCAGGATATGTAATTCTTGGTTGGAAGGTTTTCTCCTTCAAGGCTTTGAATGTGTCATCCCACTGCCTCCATGCCAACATCATTTCTACCAAGAAGTCAGACAAAAGCCTACAGATCTTCCCTCTGAATGTTCGCTTTGCTTTGAGTCTCACTGCCTTGAAGAGTTTTTGCTTATGTTTCATTTTATTAAGCTTCATTATAACATGTCTTGGTGTCTTTCTTTCAAGGTATATTTTTTTATGGCATTTGACACACATATTGGATATGTACGTTCTCTTCTTTCATAAATTTGTGGAAGTTTTCTGTCAACAACTCAACAACAATACTCTGTGTTTTCAGCTATCCCTCCTTGTTCAGGAACTCCAATTAATGGTAGATTAATCCTCTTTATAGAATCTCACATGTTTCTTAATGCTTCTGTATTTTTCTTCTTTTCTCTGATTTCACCTCATAAATGCCAGTTTGCTAGCTTTATCTTCAAGGTCACTAAATCTGACTTCCAATTCATCAATTCTGCTGTTTTGGCTTTGAATTGAATTATCTAATTCTAAAGTTTTGCTATTGATCTGTTAGGTTTCAGGATGTTGATATTCCATCAGTTCAAATAGCTTCCTTAATTTTTCATTTTGCTATGCTGCATGTTGTTTAATCTCTAGGAGGGCTCTCTATAAAATTCTTTTGTAGTTGAAAGTAGTTTCAGAAAGGCTTCCTCATCTGAGAAGTTTTTTTTATTTGTTTGGGGAGTTTTCTGGAGCCGTGATTGGTTGTTTCTTTAAATGCTTGGTGATGGTATTTTGCTTTTGGGACATCTAAATACTGTTCAGTTTCCCTGGTGCTGCCTCAACAGGAGCTGAGGTATAGTTCTGAGAAGGGAGTTAGTCACCAGACACCTCTGTGGACTCTCTGGAGTTGCAGGCTCCACCTCCAGGCTGGCAAAGACACCGCCCTACTTATGGTGTCACTGGCAGGTCATCAATTGACCCTATTATGTGTGTCAATAAAGTCTAGAAGAGATGCTGTTGGCTGCACAGCAGTTATTTCTCCAGGAAATTTTATTTTAAAAAGCTAAAATCTATCTGAAAGTTTCCAAAATCAGTCAGGCCATGAGGTATAGCAGGCCCCTTCTTCCAGCTGACAGCAGAGGCACCTCTTTGGCCATCCCCAGATGCTATGATGTAGTTCAAAGTAGGGAGGAGTTAGTGTACTGCTGCCATCACCCACCAGGCATTATCCATAAGGGAACACTGTGCTAAACACAGCACTTCTGCTAAAAAAGCACTCCCCAGACTGGCACTGCCTCCCAGCCTGAGAATTAGCCCCTGCTGAGGCCTCTGGTTGGGTAACTCTTCTTCCCAACTGAACAAGATAGCATCCTAGTCAAGCTACTCCTGCCACTGTGAAACATCTGAATCTATGACAGAGCTCCAAAAAGAGAAGGTAGAGGCCTGTGGTGCCCTCAGTCCACTGCTAGGCTCTCAAAACATGGCTATCCCACATACTGTATTTCCACTGTAGCACACACTGTCCACTTCAGCACTCCAGCTCAGCATGGCTGCTGGCTCATGCTCATGCTCCACCTACCAGCCAACAAAATGAAAACAAAGTTAAAAACACCAGTCTCTTCAGTCTGCACAAGCCAGTCATTCAGCAAGAGCAGGGTTCAGTGAGAGAGAGGAAGTTTCCTATTCAGTGGCATGTAGTCCAAACTGACAACCCTATGCTGTGTCCTAGGGCTCATTGGGTGTCCAGAGAGCTCCATTCAATTATCAATCCAGACCTTAATTTTCAGAGAGAATTAAGGAGATGTGTATTTAGTCTGCCATCTTGACTCCCACCAGTATCTGGGGACTTAAAAGCTAACAAGCTGCCATCTGAGGTACACCAAGTGGTCTAACTCATCCAGAACAGATGATCAGTGAGAAGAACAAAGATATGAGGCAAAAGAGCCCAAGAGACAGAAGGACCCATGTGAATGGAAGATTGTATCAACATGAGATCAGAAGAACCAGATGGTACCCGGCCAACACCAAAGACAACCACAATGGGGGAAAATGCAGGGTCCCTGAGGCAATACGAGAAAAAGAGATGTGCAGCTCAGAAACTCTACTAAAAAATCTGGACTAAAGGTTTGACAGCCAGGAGGATCACCTGGGATCATGTCCCCCAGACCTGCTGCTGTCCCTGACTGGAAACCAGCAATAAGGTCAACTGTTCAGACAAGAAGGAACTGGACATGGGAACACAGCATGACCATATGGCCTGCGTACTCTATGGTTCTATGCATTTATAGGAGACTGCCTTACTGGTATCTTTCTAGATGGGTGAGGACAGGATAGAGAGGAGCAGACAGATGCTTGTTAAGAGGACACTAGAAATATAGAGTGAAAAGGAGAAGAGTGTTCTCATCAGGTGAGGAGAGCAGAAGGAGCTGCAGATAGGTGGGCATGCAAAACTGATTTGCATTGTATCCTTTCACTTAATCACAGAAAAAAAAATTTACAAAAATAATATTTTAAATGATGACTTCCTCAATATGGCACAGAAACAAAAGCAACACACTGTTACTCCACAGCAAACACCTGAAAAACTAGCTAAAACAGAGTCAAACATCAATCCTGGAACCCAGTGTCAAAGGAAGAGGGAAGGATCTCAGCTAAGCACCAAATTGAATGAGTTACTGACAGAGAACAAAGAGCAATAATAGATATGAGCGGAAATCCCTTGTGAGATAATTCAGCACAGATTTACCATCTTGGACTCTTCTCAGAGACTGGCAGACAGGGAGGACAAGAAAGAAGATTCAAAGAATTCTCAGCAGAAGACAAATCACCTGGTAACCAGCAACACATTATTTCTCATTCCCTGTCTTCTCCCTGCAGCTCTATCTCTGATGGCTCTTGGTTAGCTATGGTAGCTCAGCCAGGTGGAAAGTATAACATTTAAGCCACTTAGATTCACCTTACATCAGACATCTGCAGATGGTGAATACAAGAAAGCACCTTCAGAAGCTCCCAGCAGGACACAGATCACCTGGTAACTAATCACATATGCTTAACTAACCTCATCTTTCTCTTACCCCTGTGGGCTTCCTCTCCCTTAGCACTTTCTTTTGTTTCATTTTGGTTCAGTCCCCCCTTTCCTCTTTCCCATGCCAATCTTATCTCCACACATTGTAACCTAACCCCATCTTCACACTCATTGCAACATGTGACTGTCACATCTCAGAGAAGCACAGTCATGGCCTACTGGATGCTTCCCAGCACCAGTTCCTGGCCAGTGCTGCTGGCTCTTGTACACACCACAAACAACCCACCCCAGCTCCTTTCCTTCAGCTGGACCCTTCAGCTATGCTGCTCCATAGCTGAGCATCTGGTTCTTCCCCGTAGGCAAGGAGGTGAAAAATATCATGACCACAGATGGGCAAACAACAAGGAATGCACAGCCCACCTTTTCTGACATAACAAAATAAAACAGAAGATCAAACAGATCTAAAATTAATAAACAACAACAAAAAAACTGCAGAATGTCCCAAAGACTGTAGACAGTATCAAAACATTTAAAAAAGGACAGAATGGTTTCACTAGCCTTCCAAAATAAAATACCAAATGACTTCCCAGTAGAAGAAAAGTCACCAGAATGACCTGACAAGGAACTCAAATCTCTAATATTCAGAACTATCCAAGAACTGAAGTAAAAATCAGATACAAAGTCAGGAAAAAATAGACAAATTCATGGAAAGGGCAAACAGACTCATAGTAGAATTCATGAAAATAACACAGAAGCAAGATGCCAAAATACATTCACAACTAGAATCATACAAAAACAAGAGTTAGAAAGCCAAAAGATAAACAACAAGGTTTCAGAAGTGACACCGTCACAAAAGGTTTGAGGAGTAGGTTTGAAACAGTGGAAGACAGGATAAGCAAAATTGAAGCAAACACTTGTATAAAAGTCTATTTGAAGAAAAATCAGTAAAAAGAATAAAGAAAAACAAAGAAACTTTGGGAATTATGTGGGTACAGTCAAAAGTAAATATCAGCAAGTGATAAGAGTTCTAGAACATGTGGAGAAAATGGAAAACACAGAGAGAATCATTGAAGAATTTCTGACACACAAAAAAATCCCTGATAGCATGAAAGATAAAAATATGACCACCCAAGAAGCACAATAAGCACCCAGAGCACCCATAAGATAGAGCCTAAAAGAAAATCACCAAGGCAAGTCATGTCACACCCACAAAAACAAAGATAAAGAAAAAATTCTGAGAGCATCTCAAGAAAAACAAAAAGGCACATGCAGATGAGGAACAATAAGACTGAGCTCCAATTATACAGCAAAAAACATGTAGGCAAGATGGCAATGGGATGATATATATATAAAACTTTAAAAGAAAACAAATTGCCAAGCAAAAATAATATATCCTGCAAAAGCCCCCTTTAAATATGATGGTGAAATTAGCACATTTGCAGATATACAGGAATTAAGGAGATAGGTAAAAACAAAACCAAACTTACAAGAATTATTGAAGGGATTCCAATCTGAGAACAAATGTCAGACCATAGCCTGAATCAAGAATGCAAGATTGTACCAGCCAGATACCAGGCTAGGAAATGCACTCTCAAAGACTATCCAGAACTAAAAGAATTACAACTGGGATCCAGAGAAATTGTTCTGTAAATGACAAATGTCAAAACAATAAAAGAGGGAATCAATGGTATCAGTGGAATCAATGGTATATAACTTTCTAATGGAGGTGAAAGTAAGGCAGTAGCGAGTAAGAATAGACTGGTTCAAACCTAATAAGACAAAGTATACTTCAAGGTAACCACAAAGAAAGTTAACAAACTTACTCATCAAAGTAAAGAAGAGAAACATAAAATATCAATTAAAAAAATAAAAATAAAAGAAATCACAGACCAAAGAAATTCATACAGGAGAAAGAGAAACTAAAGAAATGCCAGCACTACACATACACACACACAAAAGAAAACAAACAACAACAACAAAAAAAAACACTACAAAATGGCAGCAATAAACTCACACTTACTGATAATTACAATGAATACAAGTGGCCTAACGCACTCATAAAGAGATGGAGAGTGACAGAACAGATTAAAAAAATAAAAGGATCCATCAATATGCTGCTTAAAAGGACATAACTTAGAAATAAAGATGCCTAGTAACAGATGACAGTGCTTAAGAATTGAGAACCCCATGTAAATCCATCCAACTAGTGTCATCTGATATTTGACAAGGGCCCAAAGTCCATTAGATGAGCAGAGAACAGATTTTTTAACAGATGGTGCCAACAAAAGTGGATATCATTTCATGATATGCAGGAAATTGGAGGACATTATACTAAGATAAATAAACTGACCACAAAAGGACAAATACTGTCTAAATCCAATACTGTAAAATACTCATGAAAAGGCTTACATACAAAAAGAAACAGTCTTTGATGGTTACCAGGGAAGCTTGCCCATGGAAGCAGCAGTCAAGAAATCAAAAGATGCAATGGGAAAATTAGCCACAAAGGACCTGTTTCAAGTACTCAAAAGTAAGGATGTAACCTTGAATACTAAAATGCATCTGACCCAAGCCATGGTATTTTTAGTCACATCATAAGCATGCTAAAGCTGGACACTGAACAAGGAAGGCAGAAGAAGAACTGATACCTTTGAATTGTGGTGTTGGAGAAGAATGTTGAATGTACAATGGACTGACAAAAGAACAGACAGATCTGTTCTGAAAAGAGTACAACCAGAGTGCTCCCTGGAAGCAAAGATGGCAAGACTGCATCTTACATACTTTGGACATGTTGTCAGGAAAGATCAGTCCCTGGAGAAGGACATCATGCTTGGTAGAGTGGATAATATGTAAAAACGAGGAAGACTCTCAACAAGATGGAGTGACACAGTGGCCACAACAATGGGTTTAAGCGTAAAAACAACTGTGGACATGGTGCAAGACTGGGCAGTGTTTCATACTGTTGTTCACAGGATCACTATGAGTTCGAACTGACTTGATGGTACCTAACAACAGGGATTGGAAGAATGTGGATGGAAAAACACTATATAGAAAATTGATAAGTGATAAATTTGAGGAAGGACAAGACAGTACACACTTCTAGGGAAGCCAGCACTGTTTGTATAAGACAAAGCTGCCAAGCCAAGTGCGGTCGAGTCGGATCGGACTCATGGTGACCCTATGGAAGCTATATATATACATCCAAACTACCTGAGGGAACAAATTGCTGTTGGGACCATGGTCTTGGGGAACATCTAGCTCAACTGATACAATATAATTTATAAAGAAAATAATCTACATTCTTCTTTGGGAGTAGCATCTAGGGTCTTAAAAGCCTGAAAGCAGCCATCAAGGATGCCTCACTGGTCTTACCACTTCAGGAGCAAGGAATAAAAAAGTAAACTAAAGAGAAAAGGGAAATACAATCCAAAGAACTAATGGACCATATCTGCAGTGGTCTCCAGCACACTGAATCCAGTGCAACCAGATGGTATCCAGCTAACACCACTGACTACTTTGTCAGGGATCACAACAGAGGGTCCTGGACAGAAAAGGAATCAGTGTAATCAACCATGCAAATAAAACAAAAGACAACAAACACTTTATTTTAACAATTGATGCAGAAAAGGCTCTGGCAAAATCCATCAGCTGTTCATGTTAAAAACTCTCAGCAAACTAGGACTAGCCAAGTGCCGTTGAGTTGGATCCAACTCATGGCAACCCTAGGGGCCAAACTAGGACTAGAAAGGAAATTTCTCAATAAAATAAAGGATGTTTGTTTGAAACCACCAGCCAATATCAGCCTGAATGGACAGAATCTGAAAGCATTCCCTTGAGAATGGAAACCAGACAAAGATCTCTCTTGTAACCACTTTTATTCAACATTGTGCTAGAGATTCTAGCCAGAGCAACTGGGCAAGGAAAAGAAATAAAGAGCATCCAAATTAGTAAGGAAGATATAAAAGAATCTCTGTTTGCACATTACATGATGTTCTATACACACACACACACACAAAAAAAAAAAAAAAAAAAAAAAACCCTGGAACTAATGGAAGATTTCAGCAAAGAATCAGGATACAAGATCAACATTAAAAAAAAATATCAGTTTGGTTTCTTTACACCAACAAAGACAATATCAAAGAGGAAATCCGCAAAACAATACCAGTTACCATATCTCCAAGGAGGTAAAATACTTAGGAATAAACCTAACTAGAGTTATAAATGACCTATACAAAGAAAATTATGAGATACTATTGCAAAAAAAAAAAAAGAGGCCTACATAAATGGAGAAACCTACTTTACTCGTGTATGGAAAGACAATGTAATGAAAAATATCTGTTCTATCATAGATAAAATGCAATCCCAATACAAATTCCAGTGGCATTTTTCTCATGAGATGGAGAAACAAGTCTCTAAATTCATATGGAAAGGGATGAAGCCATGGAAAAGTAAAATGAAGAAGAAAAATGAAGTGAGAGACTTCACACTACCTGACTTCAAAACCTCATATACTGCCACAGTAGTGAGAAAAAATCTTATACTGGTACAATAACAGAAACATAGACCAATGGAACAGAACTGAGTGTCCGGACACAGAATTATTCGTCTATGTGCAGTTGGTAAGTGACAAAGGCCCAAAGGCTATAAGGTAGGGGAAGATAGTTGTTTTACGAATAGTGTTGCAATAATTGGATATTCATCCACAAAATAAAAAAATAAAAAAAAGGAAACAAGACCATATATTACACCATGCGTGGAAACTAACTCAAAATGAATCTAAAACCTAAATATGAAATCTAAAATGATAAAAATCATTGAGGAAAAAATTGGGACAACATTGGTAACCCTAATACATGGCGTAAATAGACTACAAAACATTACTAAACACACACAAACACCAGAAAAGAAAATAAATAACTGGAAACTCCTAAAAATCAAACACTTATGTTTATCCAAAGACTTCACCAAAAGAGTAAAAGGATAACCTACAAACTGGGAAAATAAATCTTGGCTATGACAAATCTAGTTAGTATCTAATGTCCATAATCTACAAGATACTGCAAAACCTCAACAACAAAAAGACAAATAGCTCAGTTTAAAAATGGGCAAATGATATGAATAGATACTTCACCAAAGAAAACATCAAGAAAGCTAACGGATATATAAGAAAGTGCTCATGATCGTAGCCATTATAGAAATCTAAATCAAAGCTATAACGAGATACCTTCTCACTCCAAAAAGGTTGGCATTAATCCAAAAAACACAAAATAATAAGTGTTGGAGAGGCTGTGAAGAGACTAGAACACTTAACACACTTCTTTTGACCAGGTAAAATGGTACCACCACTTTGGAAACCAATCTGATACTTTCTTAAAAAGTAGAAACAGAAATAGCACATAATCTAACAATTCCATTTCTTGGAATACATCACAAAGAAATAAAGGCTGTTGCAGACACATGCAGACCAGTATTTACTGCAGCACTATCCACAATAGCAAGAAGATGGAGTCAACCTAGGTGCCCATCAACAGATGAATGGAAAAACAAACTGTGGTATATTCACACAATGGGATGTGATGCCATGATAAAGAACAAAGATGATCCTAGAAAACTTTTCATAGCATGGAGTCATCTGCAAACCATTATGGTGAATGAAATTAGTCAGTTACAAAAGGACAATTTTGTATAAGGCCACTACTACAAGGACTCAAGAAAAGAAGAAAACAGCCTTTGATGGTCACAAGGGTTGGGACGGAAAAAGAGGAATCTTTACTGATTAGATAGTAAATAGGAATTAGGTTAGGTGAGGGGAGGAACAGCATGCAGTAGAAGAGTTCAGCACAGCTGGACTCAATCAAAAGCTAAGTGATTTTTATTTATTTATTTACCTATTTATCTATTTATTGTGATTGAGTGAAGGTGTACAATCCAGTTTAAATTTGCCCATCCACCTATGTGCAGCTCCTACTGCTCTCCTTGCCCGGTGACAGCAAGCTCTTCCTATCTGTTCTATACATATCATATCCTCTTAACAATCTCCTGTCCTCTCCTCTCAACTCTCTCCCTCCCATCTAGTAAGAAGCCAGTAGGACGACATCCTACACATGCATGGAACCATAAAGTGCACATACGATACAGTCACTCTGTGTTGCCAAGGTCAAGCCATTCCTGTCCAAAGAGTTGACCTCAGTAATGATTTATGTACAGAGGCAGCATTAGAACCAGAGGCCATGCTCCCAGGGGAACTCCAAGGCCCCTGGACCATCAGTTGTGGTCTTTTAGTGGAGTTCTCGGGGTACACTCCTTTTTATTTTTGTGTTGCCAATGAGACTCAACTTTGTGAGCCCCATCATGCCTATGACTGGTGGTGGTCAGGCACCATCTGGTTCCTCTGGTCACATGTCAATGTGGTCACCCCCTTAAGTGGGTCTCTCTGTCTTCTAGGTTCTCTTTCTGCCATGTTGTTTTGGTCCTTGGTGATCATCTGTTCCTGCTGAGTTGGGACTATTTGGTGTGCCTCAGATGGAAGTTGCTAGCTTTTAAGACCCCAGATGCCACTCACGAATATGGGATGCAGAAGACTCTCTTAGCAATATACTAGTTATGCCAGTGGGTCTCAATGTCCCCTGAGAGCATGGTCCCTGGACGCCTGCCCCTGCTACTCTGTCCTTGCAATACCATAGTTTATTTATCCATTCATCTGTTGTTGGCATCTGGGTTCATTCCATCTTTCTGCTACTGTGGATTGTGCTGCAGTAAACATTAATGTGCATGTACCTGTTTGTGTGACTGCCCTTGATTATGTAGGATGTATTCCAAGCAGTAGAATTACTGGGTCAAATGATGTATCTATTTCTAGCTTTTTAAGGAAGTGTCAGATTGCTTTCCAAAGAGATTGTACCATTTTGCAATCCCACCTTCAGTGTAAGACAGTTCCAGTTTCTCCACAGCCTCTCCAGCAGTTGTTGTTTTGTGTTTTGGGGATCATGGCCCACCTTGTTGTAGTGAGATGATATCTCATCATCATTTTGATTTGAATTTCTTTAATAGCCAATGATTGTGAGCATTTCCACAGGTATTTTGGCTGCCTGGCTGTCCTCTTTAGAGGAATGTGTGTCCATCTCCTTCTCCCATGGCTTCACTGGATTATTTATTCTTTTCTTGTTGATGTTTTGTACTACCTTGTAGATTATGGAAAGCAGATAGCGGTCTGACATATAGTTTCCAAATATTTTTTTTCCATTGGTCTTAAGTGGTTTCTTAAATATATCCCAACACTTCAATGGACAGAGTGGCAGGGTTGCATAACTTTTTTTTTTAAGAAAATGTTGTGTATCCCACTTTGGTGAATGATGTTTGGGGTCATAAAAGCTATCAAATGACCATCTAAGTAGCATCAGTTGGTTCCAAACCACCTGCAGCAAAGGACAATGAAAGACATCAAGACATAAGAAAAATATGAGTCTAAGAGACAGAAAGGACCATCTAATCCAGAGACTACATGACTACATCAGCATGAAACCAGAAAAACTGGATGGTGCCTGGACACCACCAATGACTGCCTTAACAGGGAATACAACAAAAGAGTCCCTCACATAGTGGGGAAAAAACAGGTGTGCAGAACTAGAACCCTATTAAAAAGACCAGAGTTTATGGTCTGACAGACTGGAGGGTCCCTGGAAGGCATGACCTCTGGACTCTGTGTTAGACCAGAGCTGAAATGGTCCCAAAGCCAACTCTTCAGATAAAAATTGAAGTAGACTATAAGAGACAAAATGATAGTGGAGAAGAGTGTGCATCTCGGTTTAAGTATGTACATGAAGCTAACTGAGCAGCTTCTGCCCAGAGGTAAGAAGGTGGAGGGGGACAACAGCTGGTTGAATGGACACAGGAAATACAGGGTGGAATTCAGGAGTGTTCAGTAATGGGTGGGGAGAGCAACCAAAGTTATATAGTAGTGCATGTGCAAGTTTTTGTATGACAAACTGACTTGGCTTGCAATCTTCCACTTTAACCACAACGGGATGTTTTTTAAAAAAAGAAAATCCAAATTTTCAAGACCAAAAAGATGAATTTAAAGAAGTTACAGGATCTAAGGTCAACAGACAAAAAATAATTAAGGTTCTATACACAGATCCGACTCAATGGTGCTTGGCTTGGCTTGGCTATGTACTAGCAACAAGAAATGTAAAGAGGAAGTTAATAAAATAATCATGTTTATAGTAGGGCTTCCCCAAAATAATGTATTTAGGAATAAATTTAATCAAGTATGTGAAATGCTTACAAAATAAAAGTTGTAAAACACTGCTGAAAGAGATATTTAAAAAAAAAATCCTGACATTAAGTTGATTCTGACTCATAGTGAATCTATAGGACAGATTAAAAATGCCCCATAGGGTTTCCAACAAGCAACTGGTGGATGTAAACTGCGGAACTTTTGGTTAGCAACCAAACATTTAACCACTGCCCCAACAGGGCTTCAGTAGCCATTAAAAAAAAATCCTGTTGATGTTGAGTCAATTCCAACTCTCCATTAGCCATTGGAGAGATAAGAATCAAAACTACAGTGAGGTTTTATTTCACTCCAATGAGGATGGCTAGGGTTTAAAAACAGAGAAAAAAACAACAGAAAATAAATGATGGGGAGAATGTGGAGAAATTGGAACTATTATTCACTTCTTATGGGAATAAGAAATGATACAATCACTGTGGTAAAAAACTTGGTATCTCTTCAGGAAGTTAAATACCAAGCTACCACTTGACTCAGCAATTCCACTCCTAGGTATGTGCCCAAGAGACCTAAAAGCAGCAATGAGAACAGACATGTACACTCATGATCATTACAGCACTGTTTACAACAGGCAGAAGTTTGGAACAATCTAAATATCCATCAGTGGATGAATGAATAAACAAATATGGTACATACATACAATAGAATATTACTCATCAACAGAAAGAAATGAAGTCTTAATTCATGCCACAGCATGGGTGAACAATGAAAAGATTATACTGAGTGAAATAAGTCAATCACAAAAGGACAAAAATTGTATGGTCTCATTTACATAAAATAGTAAGAATAGGAAAAAGTATGTTGTTGTTTAGGTGCCATCGAGTCAGTTCCAACTGATAGCAATCCTATAGGTCAGAGAAGAACCGCCCCATAGAGTTTCCAAGGAGCACCTGGTGGATTAGAACTGCCAAACTTTTAGTCAGCAGCTGTAGCTCTTAACCACTATGCCACTAGGGTTTCCAGAAAAAATATAGCCTATATGCCAAGCCAAGTGCCGTCGAGTCAGATCCGACTAAATATACATGTATATATATATATATGTTATGTATACATATGCTATGCATAACAAACATACATATACATGTATATATACATATGTGTGTGTATTGGAAAACCCAGTTGCTCAGTGGTTAAGAGCTGTGTCTGCTGACCCAATGATTGGCAGTTCTAATCCACTAGGCAGTCCTTGGAAACCCTATGGGGCATTCCACCCTGTCCTTCAGGATCACCATGAGTCAGAATTCACTGAGTGTCAGTAGGTTTGTTTTGGTTTATGTATATTTTTTTTTGTGTGTGTGTGTGTTTGTGTGTGTGTGTGTGTGTTTGCATATTTCCCAACCACAATGAAGTAGCACTTCATCCTGAGTGGATTTTCATCATGAATGGATGTTTTCCTACAATATATCCCGTTCATGATGAAAACTTTCAAAATCTAGAAATACAGGCCAACTTCTCAACTTCATAAAGAATATCTACTAAAAAAATCCCACCTAACACTGTATTTAATGGTGAGAAACAAAGAATGAGGAGAAAGCAAGATGTACACTCCTATTCAACATTGCATTGAAACTCCTTGCTAAGTCAACAACACAAGAAAAGGATATGGAAGCTATACAGTTTAGGAAGGAATAAATAAAAATCTTTTTGTTTTACATGATACAGTTGTCTAAGGAATCAGCAACAGCAACAAAAAAATTATTGGAATTAAGAAAGGATTATATAAAGATTGCAGCATGAAAGATTAATATATTAAAATTAATTGTTTTCCTATACATCAGCAATGAAAAGTTGGAAATTGAACTTGAAAAAAAACACATTACAATTTGCATTAACTTCCCCTCAAATGAAATAGTTATGTAAGTATAACAAATTATGTGTAAGGTCTACATGAGGAAAACATAAAACTCAAATGAAAGCAATCAATAAGAAACAGAAATACAGTCCACCTTCATGTCTTAGTTATCTCGTACTGCTATGACAGAAATACAACTGGTTGGCTTGAAGAAACATATTTTTCTCTTACAGTTTAGAGTATGGAAATCTGAATTCAAGAGGCCAACTCCTAAGGAAGGTTTTCTCTCTCATTCAGCTGTAGGGGAAGGTCCTTGTCATCAGTCTTCCCCTGTCTAGGAGGTTCTCAACACAGGGAACCCAAGTCCAAAGGATGAGCTCTACTCCTGGCTATGCATTCTTGGTGGTAGGAGGTGAAAGACTGTTAAGAGAATGAAAAGACAAGCCACAGACTCAGAGAAAAATCTTTGCAAAACACTTATCTGATGAAGAATTTGTGCTTAAATTACAAAAAGAACCCTTAAAACTCAGTATTAAGAAAATAACCCAGTTCAAAAGATCTGAACAGATACCTCACCAAAGAAGACATACAAATGGCAAATGACTACATCAATACAAAATGACATATCACTATACACCCATTAAGTACTGACAACATCTAACACTGACAAAGATGAGGAGCAACAGGAATTCTCATTCACTGTTAGCGGGAACACAAGATGGCATAGGCACTTTGGAAGATAGTTTAACAGTGTCTTATAAAACTAAACATAGGGTTTTCATTCTTATTAGGCACTAACCAACTGGCATTGATTCACTGCAACTCTATGTACAACAGAACAAAACACTGCCCAGTCTTGTGTCACACCCATAGTCATTGTTATGCTTGAGCCCATTGTTGAAGCTACTGTGTCAATTTATCTTATTGAGGGTCTCCCTCTTCTTTCTGGCACTCCACTTTACCAAGCATGTTGTCTGTCTCCAGGGACTGATCCCTGTGATGACATGTCCAAAGTATGTAAGACATACTCTTGCTATCCTTGCTCTGAGGAGCATTCTGATTATGCTTCTTCCAGGACAGATCTGTTTGCTCTTTTGGTAGGCCATGGAATGTTCAATATTCTTCTAAACATCACAATTCAAATGCATCAGTTCTTCTGTACTCCTTATCCATTGTCCAGCTTATGTATGCATATGAAGCAGTTGAAAATACCATGGCTTGGGTGAGGAAAAACTTTAGCCTTCAAGGTGATATCTTTGCTTTTCAAAATCTTAAACAGGTCTTTTGCAGATTTGCCCACTACAGTGTGTCTTTTGATTTCTTGACTGCTGCTTCCATGGATGTTGATTGTGGATCCAAGTAAAATGAAATCCTTGACAATCTCAATCTTTTCTCCATTTATCATGATGTTGCTTGTTGGTTCAGTTGTGAGGATTTTTGCTTGCTTTATATTGAGATGTAATTCATACTGAAGTATGTTGTCTTTGATCTTCATCAGTAGGTATTTGAAGTCTTCACTTTCAGCAAGCAAGGTTGTGTTATCTGCATATCACAGGTTGTTAATGAATGTTTCCCCAATCCTGATACCTTATCCTTCTTCATATGGTCCAGCTTCTTGGGTTATTTGCTGGGCATACCGACTGAACAGTTATGGATAAAGGATACAACCCTGACTCATATGCTTCCTGACTTTAAACGGCAGACCAAGAACTCTTGTTCTTTTTTAATAACTTCTTCTTGATCCAGGTAAAAGTTCTTCATGAGTTTAATTAAATGTTCTGGAATTCCCATTCTCTGAAACCTTATCCATAATTTGTTATGATCCACATAGTCAAATGCATTTACATAGTCAGTAAAACATAGGTAGACATCTTTGTGGTATTCTCTGCTTTGAACCAAGATCCATCTGACATCTGCAATAAAATTGCTTGTTCCACATCCTCTTCTGAATTTGACCTGAATTTCTGGCAGTTCTCTGTCAATATACTGCTGCAGCTACTTTTGAATGATTCCTAGCAAAATTTTACTTGCATGTGATATTAAATACTTTGTGGGATAATTTCCACATTTGGTTGTATCACCTTTCTTGGGAATGGGCATACATATGGTACATATGGATCTTTTCTTCATCATTTCTCCATGTTGCTTTGGCTACTTGATATTCAAGAACAATTTTCAGAGTCTCTTCTGAAATGCACTTTGGCTTTTTCTTGCCTCTGTTTTCAACGACTCTTGCTTTCTTCATGTATGCCTTCCCTGATGTCATCCCACAACTCACGTGGTCTTTGGTCATTTGTATTCAATGTATCAAACCTCTTCTGCAAATGGTCTCTAAACTAAGGTGTGATGTACTCAAGGTCATACCTTGGCTCTTCTGGACTTGTTCTAATTTTATTAAGTTTCAATTAGAATTTGCATATGAGCAATTAATGGTGTGTTTCACAGTTAGCTCCAGCCTCAATCTGACTGATGATGTTGAGCTTTTTCACAGTTTCTTTCCAAAGATGTTGTCAATTTGATTCCTGTGTATTACACCTGACAAACTGCGTGTGTATAGTCACTGTTTATGATACTCATGTGAGCTCTGGCATTGTTTCTACCACTGAGGCTGTATTTTCCAACCACTGATCTTTCTCATTTGTTTCCATCTTTTGCATTCCAATCACCAGTGATTATTATTTATTCTGATGGCATGATTAATCAATTTCAGACTAAAGAAGTGATAAAAAATCTTCAGTTTCATCTTTGGTCCTGGTTTTGGAGAGTAAATTTGGATAATACTTATATTAACTGATATTCCTTGGAGTTGTATACATATTAGCCTATCACTGATAGCATTGTATTTCAGGATAGGTCTTGAAATTTCATTTTTTTAAAAAATAATGAATGCAACACCATTTCTCTTCAAGCTGTCATTCCCTGCATAGTAGACTGTATGATTTTTCTATTCAGAATGGCCAATTCCCGTCCATTTTTGCTCACTAATGCCTAGGATATTGATGTTTAGGCATTTTATTTCCTTTTTTGACTATTTCCAATTTTCCCAGATTTATACTGTGTATATTCCATTACCTGATGAATAATAGATATTTACAGCTGTTTCTTTTCATATTGAGTCATGGCAAACCAGCAAATGAAGGTTATGAAAGCTTGACTCCATCCACATCATTAAAGTTGACTCTATTTTACACCAAATTGTCCCAAGCCATCGGGAACGATGATGACCAAGAACATTAAGGACATGAGAACAAATGAGCCCAGGAGACAGAAGGATCCATATGAATGGGAGACTGTGTCAACATGAGACCAGAAGAACTAAATGGTGCCCAGCCACCACCAAAGACATCCTTGAGGGGGGGCACAATGTAGAGTCCCCAAGGCAACAGAAGAAAAAGAGGTATGCATCCCAAGAGCTCTACTACAAGGCCTGGATTGACTGTCTGACAGCCCAGAGGATCCCCTGGGAACATGGCCCCTAGACCTGCTGCTGACCCTAACTGGAAACCAATACTGAGGTCAATTCTTCCGACAAGAATGGACTTGGACTTGGGGACTGGGTGGACATATGATATGTGTACTTTATGGTTTTATACATTTATAGGAGGCTGCCCTACTGGTTTCTTCATAGATGGAAGAGAAAAGTGTGGGGAGGAGGGGATAGGTGCTCATTAAGAGGATACTAGAAGTATAAAGTGAAAAGGCAGAATGTGCTGTCACTGGGTGAGAGCAGATGGAGCTACAGATATGTGGGCATGTAAAATTGATCTGGATTGTCTACTTTCACTTAATCACAGTTTTAAAAAGTTCATTTTGAGGAAGAAGCTCTTTCCTAGTCATATTTTAAGTGCCTTCTAACCTGGGGGCTTATCACCTGGCACTGTAGCAGACAGTATTCCACTGCTATTTATTCTATTTTCACTAACTACTTCTTTTTAGAAGCTGATTGCTGGATCCTTCCTTGTCTGTCTTAGTCTGGAAGTTCAGCTGGAACCCATCCTACATCGGGTGACGCGGCTGATATCTGAATACTGGTAGCATAGCTTCCAGCATCATAGCAACGTACAATCCCCTACAGTATGACAAAATGATAGACCTGTGGGGCTTACTATACAGTCCTTCAATTGGCCTTCTAGATATTTACCCAAATGAGTTAAATATTTGAATTTACAAAAGCAGTATTATTCATAATTGTGAAAAATTGGAAGCAGTCAACATAACCCCATATAAAAATGGATTTCAAAAAGAAAAAACATCCTGTAGTACATCCACACAGTGAAATGTTATTCTGCAATAAACGGACATGAATATGTAAACCAAGAAAAGATGTGGAGAACCAGTAAATGCAAACTGTTAAGTAAAATAAACCTGTTAAGTAAAATAAGCTACATAATATACGATTTCAACCAAGACATTCTGAGAAAGGCAAAACTAGAAGGACAATAAAAATATCTGTGACTTCCAGTGGATTAGGTGTAGGAGTGAAGAGATGGAGCAGAATAATTTTTTAGGGTGATGAGATTATTCTGTATTTTATGGTAATGGTGGATACCTGATACTAAGTATTTGTCAGAACTCATAGGACTATGCAAAACAACAGAATAAAGCAAACCCTGATGCAAACTATGAATTTATTCAATAATAATGTATCAATATTTTTTATCATCTGTATCATATGTATCACAATATTGCACAATATTAATAATAGAGAAAACTGCAGGGGAGAAGGTGAATATGGAAATGTCTACATTTTCTGTAAGAATTGTCTTTAAAGTATTGCTCTAAATAATAAAATCTTTAAAAGAAACTGAAAAGTATTAAGGGGGTGGGACTTCGAAAACTATTTTGGACATTATCATAAAGGTACACTGTCATTGGGGCAAAGCCAAGATGGCAGAGCAGCTGGACACTTTCCGTGGCCCCTCAAACAACAAAGACCAAAATAAGCAACAATGAAAAAAATGAAATGAACCCAGTACATATGACACTCTAAGAGCTCTGCACATCAATGAGAAAGTTGAGAAATTGTATTGAGCAAAGGATGAGGGAAAATAATGCCAGAAGTATGTAGGATTCCATAGACCTGCCCTGCTGGGAAGTAGCCACGGCCACAACTTGGTGGGCTCGGGATGGAGGTTAGTGGGCAGTCCCCTCAGTGGAAGTGATTGCCTGGAGAATCCATTCATACCCTGGAGCCTGTGAGGAACAATGACAGATCTTTGAAAGTTATGTTGTTTGATGTAATCTACCATGCTTGCAGACCTGAATGTTTCTTTGATGAGGGCCTGTCTCCCTTCTCCCAGTGCTACCCCTCCCATTTCTGAACTGTGCCTGATGTAACAAATGACAGCATTAACCCAGCCAGAAGTAGGATGCTTCAAGCTTGCCCTGAGCCATTTTCCTCCTCCCTTCTCTGCTCTGCACCTGGCTCTGGAGTCTGACAACAGTAAATGAGCTAGAAGTAGACTCCTTAAGCCTACTCTGAGACATCTTTTGAGACTCGGAGGGAAAACAGTTTAGCAAACTCAGGAAAGTGGGGAAAAGGAAAAAAAAAAAATCTCCCTTCCAACCAAAGCCAGAAAATCAGGACAGAAACTCTTCTTTCACCTAGAAAGACATAAGGGGATATGCCAATCTCAGAGAAACCCAGGGATGACTGTAACCCTCTGTCTTTCTCAGTAGCTGTCACCATACATCAATGCCTATGCCAAACACCCATACCCATCTAGAACAGCAGGCAAGAGCCTGCACCACACACTTGGTGACTGACCACTGGGACTCCTGAGCTGAATCCACATAAAAGAAGTAAACTGTATGTTTTAATCAGCTAGTGCCGCTCTAACAGAAATACCACAGAGTGGATGGCTTTAACAAAGAAAGGTTTATTCTTACACAGTCCGGTAGGTTGCAAGTCCATATTCAGAGTGTCCACTCCAGGGAAAGATTTCCCCTTGTCAGCTCTGGAGGAAAGTCCGGTATTGCATCAGTCTTTGTCCAGGGAGCGTCTTGGCGGAGGAACCTCAGGTCTCAAAGACGCGCTCTTCTCCAGGTGCTGCTTTCTTGATGGTAACGAGACTCCCAATTCTCTTTGTTTCCCTTTCCTTTTATCTCTTGCAGGCTGAAAAGCTTAAGGGTGGGGCAAGCCATACTCCAGGGAAACTCCCCCAACAGCAGAGCACGGAAGTAATCCTATGCAGGAACTTACAGCCCCTTTAGCATACAGTTTAGTGAAACCACAGAATGGAGGACAGTCCCAAGATACTGGGAATCATGTCCCAGCCACACGGCTGCACATATTTTTGGGGGGACACAATTCAACCCATGACACTGTACAAGAAGCTAGCACACAGTAGGCCAATATAAATAACTACAATTTACTGATAACTCAGAAGCAGCAGTCCATATCAAAGCACTCAAAGGGGTGAGCCATGGTCCCTTAGAAAGCTCCAAAAACAAAGAATCAAATTTTCCAGAGAAAGTTTCCAGAGAAAAAATAATTCCTGGAATTCTCAGAGGTAGAATACAAAACTTTAATATTTAGAACTCTTCAGGAGAAGTGGAAGGAGATGAGGCAAGATGTAGCAGAGCACAATGACAAACCAAACAAGCCACAAGAACGCATTAGAAATTTAAAAAATTTACAATAAAATTATGGAGACAACTAAACAGAATGACAAAGGAACAGAACTGAAGCAATGGAAGCCTGAATTATTGAGGCTGAAAATAAAGCACACAGCATCAACATATTCGAGGAAAAACCAGGTAAAATAATTTTTTAAAAATCAAGATACACTAAGTTATGTGAGACTCTATGAAGAGGTATGCTCTATGAATGATTGCAGTACCAGAATAGAGAGGAATAACAGAAAATACAGAAGGAATTGTCAAAGATTTCCTGACAGACAACCTCCCTGATATCTATCCAAGACATTCCTTGAATTCCTCAAAAGGTCGATCCCTACAGAAAGACACCAAGACATATTATAATCAAACTTGCCAAATCAAGGGGACACGTTTAAAAGTGGCTAGTGACAAAGGAAAATAACCTACAAAGGAAAATTATAAGACTAAGCTCAGACTTCAAAGCAGAAACCACGCAGGAAAGAAGGCAAAGGGCTGATACGTACGAAGTCTTGAAGAAATATAGTTAACAATCAAAAATTAAACATCCAGAAAAACTGTCTCTCAAATATGATGCAAAATTAGAACATTTCCAGATAAATAGAAATTTAGGAAATTTTCAAAAACTGAACCAAATTTACAAGAAACTCTAAATGGAGTCCTTTGACTAGAAAACCAATACCACCAGGTAACAACCCAAGACCAGAACACAAAACAGAGCCACTTGATATCAACCCAGATAGAAAAATCATAAAAATAAGTCACATGAAAAACACTGAAATTAGTGGAACAGAGGTGTGATTATGTAAACATTATTAAAAAAAGAGAGATCCAGAAGGAAACGTAGTCATAGATCTTTCATATGGATAGGAAGTCAAGGTGATATAAAGAAATTAAAGACTGGTTTAAATTTAGCAAAATGGGGGTAAATATTAAGGTAACCACAAAGGAAACTATAAAAAAAAAAAAAACCCAGAAACCTCAGCAAATACAAAATCACCAACATTGAAAAAGATGAAAACACATAAAGAAAAAAGACTTACCACAGAAAATTAAATGGAACAAAGGAATCATCTATAACACACACACAAAAGACATAAAAATCACAGCACTAAGTGTCAATAAGTATGTTGAATGTAAATAGGTTAAATGACCCAATAAAGAGACAGAGAATGGCAGATTGCATTAAAAAACACAACCCATCTATATGCTGCCCACAGGAGACACGCCTTAGACTCAAAGACACAAACAAACTACAACTCAAAGGATAGAAAAAATATATGTGTCAGGCTAACAACATTCAAAAAACAAGAGTGGCAATATCAATGTCAACAAAATCGGCTTTAAAATGAAATCCACGACACTGGGTAAAGAGGGAAATTATATAATGACTGAAGATCAGTACTCCCGGAGGACTTAACCATACTAAATATCTATACACCTAATGTCAGGATTCCAAAATACATAAAACAAACACTATCTGCTCTGAAAACATAAATACACAGCTCCACAATAATAGTGGGAGACTCAATGAAGGACAGAACATCTAGAAAAAAGCTCAATAAAGACAAGGAAGATTTAAATGTCACAACCAACCAATTTTATCTCATAGACATTGTCTTAGTTGTCTGGTACTGCTCTCATCTGATACCCAATGATTTTTTTCTTTACCTGAAGATAAAGGAAATATTGACAAGAAGACATTTTGATGACATTCATTTTGATGACATCAAGGGTAATAAGACAACAGCTCTGATGGTCATTCCAGAAAATGCGCTCCAAAATTGCTTCAAAGGGTGGATTAGACAGTGGCATAGGTACATAGCTTCCCATGGGGAGTACTTCGAAGGTGACCACAGTGATACTTAGTGATGAGGTATGTAGTACTTTTTCCAGGATGAGTTTGTGAACTTAATTTTGGCAGTCCTTGTATTCACACAATGGAATACTATGCAATGATAAAGAACAACGATGATTTTAGCAAACATCTAATAACATAGAATCACGTGGAAGACATGATGAGTGAAATTACTAAGATGCAAAAGCACAAGTATTTTATGAGACCATTATTATGAGGACTTAGGAAAAGGTTTAAGCACAGAGGAAAATCATCTTTGATGGTGTGATGATCAGGATTATGACAACTTGGCTACTCCTTGTTTGGCTGCTGTATTAAGTGGCAGGGCAGGGCCTGTGGCAGGTTCTCGCCCCTCAACTCTCTTCTCTCTACCTTCCACCACCTACTTCCAGTCTGCTCACATAGCCAGCAGCTCCTGCTCATTTCTGGCATCTGGTTCCGGGACTTGAGCTAGCAGCTGTTGGATTCATCAACCCTTACAGCCGGCACTTAAGAGTCCTGTTCTCTGACCTGCCGATCCTGGATTCACCAGCCTCTGCAGCTCCATCTGGCCACCAGCTTGGGAGCCACCAATCTACACAACCGGTGATCTAGAACTCTGGTCTCTGACCTGCTGATGTTGGGTTCTCCAGCTCCCATGGCCGTATGAGGCTTGTGCCAGGACTTGGGATGTTCGGCTTCTGCAATTGCGTGAGCTGTTTCCTATGTGTATATATATATATATGTATATATATATATATATACATATATATATATCTTTCCTTGTACTTTGTACATATAAATCTTTCCTTGTACATACACGTTACTGGTTTCACTTCCCTAGAAAACCCAGCCTAGGACAGACGGTTACAAGGGAGGTGAGAGAGGGAGGAAATATTCATAGCTTAGGTAGTAGATAGGAATTGGCTTATGTGAAGAGAGTGACAGCATGAAGTAGAAGGTAGATTAGCACAACTGCATTATGCCAAAAGTTAAAATGGTTTCTAAATACAACCCAACATTTGCAAATACAACCCAACATTTGCAAGGACAGAGTAGTAGGGACAGGGTCTCGGCACCACAGTTTCAAGGGATGTCTAGTCTATTTGGTATAAATAAGTTTTATTTAAGAAAATGTTCCGCATATCACTTTAGTAAGTGATATCTGAGGTCTTAAAAGCTAGCAAACCACCATCTAAGTAGCATCAATTTATCTCTATACACCTGGAGCAGAAGAGAATAACGGACATCAAAGATATGAGGAAAATATCAGTCCAGCAGACAGCAGATGCCATAGGATCCAGATACTGTATCAGCATGAGACCAGAAGAACTGTATGGTGCCTGGCCACCGCCAATGACAGCCCTGTTAGGGCACACAACGTAAAGTTCTAGATGTAGTGGGAGAAAAATGAATGAACAGAACTAGAACTCTATTAAAAGACCATACTTGAAGCCAGTAGACCGGAGAGTCCCCTGAGAACACAGCCCCGGACTCTCCGTGAGCCCAGAGGTGAGACCGGTCCTGAAGCCAACTCTTCACACAAAGAGTGGACTGGAATACAAGAAAAGAAGTGATGCTATTGAAGAATATGCTTCTTGACTAAAATATATACATACGCTGCCTGAACAGCTCGTCTCTAGAGGTGAAATAAGAGAGTGGATGGGGACAGGAGCTGGCTGAATGGATATAGGAAGTACAGGTTGGAAGGGAGGAGTTGTGCCATCATGGGGTGGTGGGAAGAGAGCAGTTAGGATTACATCGTTGTATGTGTTCTGGGTTCTAATGACAAATTGATTTGGATTGTAAACTTGTACCTAACACACAATAATTTGTTTTTTAAGTTGCATTGTTGTAATTACTCAGTTACTATAGACAAATCAGATGAAACATTCCAAGTAAAACAAATGTGGGTAAAGTTTTTCAAGTAATGGATATTGTACCTGACATCAGTAAATGCAAATGTGGAATCACGCATGTAAGGATTGTAAAGAGCAATCCTGGATCAAGTAATTTATTTAGCAAATTAAGAAAATATCCTTACACTCTAGATTAAAAGACAAAAAAAACTCTAATTAGAAGCAGAGCTGAAACTAAAAGTCAAATTAATTGGGAAATTGGCTTATTATATAAGCTTCAGCAGAAAATGGAGCCTCTAAGTATGTGCACACCAAGGAGGAGTACAATATAAAGAGAAAAACATTAGTATTAGCAAGTTTATCACTCATGTACCACAAGAAAAATGTTACAAGGATTACTGCACTAAATAACGGGCCTCTTTGAAGGTCTCTGCATTAGCAACATTAAAGGCCCTGTGTAACACCAGAGCCCTTTTGTGACCTCTTATATGGGAGACAAGCATGTGTGATATTAGACAAGCACACAGTTAGCTGAACCTTAGAACATTTCCGTGCAATATAACTTTTTAACTTTTATTCTATCATTGGAACACACTCTCACACAATTGTTATCCCAACACAGAAGGGAAGAAACCTGCTTTCCAAAATCTGTCTTTTGAAATCCTAAATCTGCTTCCTCCGTAAAGGCTGTACAGACTGAAACAGCACCCTCAGGGCCAGAGCAGCACGACGACTTTGAGCTCTAATTCAGACCCTGGTAGATATTTTGAGGAGAGCACATTTTTAGGAGGCGAGCACAGGCTGACTCGTACTTTAGGAAACCACATCCCTCAGCAAGGCCAAGGCGCCGTCTGCCTCTGTGATGAGACAGTGACACTGTGCTCAGGAATGCAGACACCTGTAAGAGCAGGAACAAAAAATAACAGTCACCTGTCTAATCCGATCCACCCAGGTGGAAAGTGTATGTTTGGTCATGACAGGGAGCTTGGCGTTGGCCTGTGGAACAAAAAGAAAGGGAAGCCGGCATTCTGCCTGGAATGCAGCACTCCGTCTGTTTCCAGCCAAGGGCAGCTACAGAGAGACTACCCCGCAGGATCCACGCTACTACTTTCCACGACTCCGTTCTCTTTACAGGATGGTCATTGCTTGCTCTTCTACTGACAGCAGTGCCATTTTGCAGTGATAAAACCCTGCTCTGTTGCTGCCAAGCAACCTGAACCTGGACGGCTGCATCTTTCCTTCCTAACCAAACCAAACCACTGCCTAAGAGTTGATTCCAGCCCACTGCAGTAGTGTGGTTGAGTGCTCATTGCCAACCAAAAGACTGGCAGTTTGAACCTACCAGGTGCTCCGTAGAAACTCTATGGGGCAATTCTACTCTGTCTTATAGGGTAGCCGTAAGTTGGAATCTACTTAATGGCAGTGGGGTTTCCTTCCTAGCCAGGAAGTAAATGTAAAAACAGAACTTAGACCAAGAGCGAGAATATACACTTCCATTCCATTATTCACCTCTCTGTCTCTCTGTTCACGGACAGAGTGTGTGCTGCAGAGTCCTGCTCCTGTGAGAACAATGCAGAGGCCAAACATAAACACGCACTCACTGCACGTGTATCCATGTATGTAACTTGCTAGTCTCAAGTCAATTTTCCAAATGTGCCGTGGCTTATAAAAAGGAAGAAGAGAGAAGAATGCACTGGATGAGATGGTCCCAGGGCAGCCTGAGAGTGAGGCGCACCTCACCCTAGGTCACGTGGCCTCCCTTTCTTTGCTGAGTCAAGTGCCAACTCCAGTTGTGGTTAGGTTGACAGCGCTGATACTCCTCAGCATGCACATGGCTGGGGACACTGCACCATTCCCAGTACTTTGCACCTCCACAGAAGGCTCTTGGAACCAAGCAGATTGCCAGAATACCCATACTACCAGCTGTCAATGTGACTTCGGCAGAAACTTGAGCACTGCCTTCAATTCTCATTGTTGTTGCATGTTTTCTTGAGCAAACCACTTTGCTGGGAAAACATTAAATGCTGTTCTCCTTGGCAAATAGGGGACATGTGTACAGAAATGAGAAAGTAACATCGTTTTTAAACACCAAGAGGAAAAGTGGAATGTTCAGCAGGACCTTTACAACCCCATTTCTGAGAGTCCCTTGGCAGCGCAAGGCCAGCAGCCGGCAGGGACACCGCTGACTGTGGGACAGCAGGAACTTTGTCCCCTTCACTTGTGAACATTGTTAAATGACTTTCCAACAAAGCATTAACCCTACGCAGAGCAGCCGTTCCTCTGGCCCTTTGTACTTAAAACAAAACCTAAAATCATTGGAAGCCAACTCAAAAAATAGGTTTAGAAGTCCCTGAAGAAAGCAGCCTCCAGCCAGCCAGCTCCATAGCGGCCCTGGAGAGGCTTGTGTACAAGTCCTGGCCAGGAGTGTGTGCTGGAAGAGACTGTCCTGGGCTCGGGTTCACAGCCAGTGTTCCCTGCTCACTAGGTACCGTGTCATCTGTGCCTAGAGAACATACTGATTTCTTGGCCCTGGCTGCCCTTTTGAGGGACTACTTCACGCGGGAATTTATACTTGCTCTGTATTCCTCAAACAACTCAAAGGGAAAAGCCTCTCATTCCACCTTTAACGCAGTCAAGCACAACATCGACCACTGAGGTATTCTTACAGTCTCTGAGAGGCTGTTGTGGGTCAGCCAGTATACTCTCTGCACCCACTAAAAGACAAGTACTTTCCCTCAGTACCGTGTGCTGCAAGGGTGCAGATGTTGCAAACGTCAGAACTAACGGCGGCTGTATCTTGCGCCGGATGCCAGCATTCCATCCTTTCATTGAAACAGACCAAAGTGCTCCCCAAACCCTTACGAAAAACCCATCTTCTATCCACTACAGCAGCCTGCTTAGATCGCAAGTGTTGCCATCCATACATGAAGCCTTCCTGCGGAGGCAGAGATTAAAGCTGCCTGGCCTGGAGCCACCCGAGTGGGTGGCAGAAGGTGAAGCATCATCTTAGGAAACAGAGTCCTTGAGGAACATTCACAATGTCTCCAAAGTGCAACAGTGCCCTTCTCAAAGTTCCACAGGTTCACAAGCATAGTGAAGACAAAAAATACATGCTCATGTGTGCAATTATTCTCTAGGAGTGAAAGTCTCTTTTAGAACATCTGTCTGGAAACAGATGTCTTTTGTCTCCTACAAAGATTAGAAAAGTCCCTTAGACAAGAAGAGAGAGACTCCTAGGACCCTTCCTGTTAGATTTGGACTCTGTAGTTCACTAGGAAGGTGCAGAACATTAATACTGTTATAATACCGGATAATGCAATTTGTAGTAATAACACTAGTAGTAAAACACTGATGTGGTTATTCGGAACATAAAAATCATATTAGCTCTTTAGGAGTTGGTCTCCACCCCGTATCATATAGCCTGTGTGCCTGCGAAGGAAAGTTGGAGTGGAGAGGATAGACCAAAGCAGCTTGGATATTTACAGTTCTTCCAAGAAGGAAATGACAGTGATTAAAAAACAAATAAATAAATGAGACCCTTTGTCTCTCTCCCAGTTTATCCTGTCAGCCTAGGGAGAGGAATGGCACTGCAGGTCGCATCTTGTTCACCTGGGCTGGCATGGGCAGGGTTTTAAGGTCCAACACCTCAGTCCAGACTCCGGCAATGACCATGCAATTTCCTTTCAAGACACCCAGTGCTGCATGCTACCCCCTTGCTGATCACACGCGGCTATGGAGCATCATCACTGGAGTCAGCTGTGTTGGTGCAAGGCTGGAGCCCTCGCAGAAAAATAGGAATCAAATTGTGGAGAGGCTCTACTCTTTCATCTACTGCTATTCATGGCATAAATCCATTTCAAAAAAAAAAAAATTGCCCTCAGGTCAATTCCAAGTCACAGTGATCCTACGGGACAGAGTAGGACTTCCCCATAGGGTTTCCAAGACAGCAAATACGTATGGAAGCAGACCTGCACACCTTTCTCTTGAGAAGCATCTGGAAAACTGACATCCTTCTGGTTAGTAGCGAAGACTTAGCCAGTTTGTCACCAGGACTCCTTTGCACAGCATAGCAACATGAGATTTTCGAAGCGTGTAAAATGTCTTCATAGATACTCTTGAAATCCTATACTATATCTATCGTAAATCTTGTAATAAAGCAAATTGTTCAGTTAGACTAGAGTCTGAAAACATATTGTAAGTACCTACTGACCTTTGCTGATAGTTTTCCAGTGCTGTAGTCAACTTATCTCCCAGCACTTTCCCTTCCACACACAGGCACACAGGCTGTCTATAGTTAGACTTTGTCATGGAGACTCATGTGCACCTGAGTAAGTTGCCATATCACATACTCTGTCTTGGACCCTCCAAGATTTCCTGCATTTTACAGAAGAATAAACTGGAACACATAAAGGCCAAGGTGGTTAATGGAACACAGAAAGGCCAAAAATGACTCTACTTCCAACCCTTCTGCCACTAGGGATACTATTTTGGAAAATATCATGTGCTTTTCTCTCTCACATTTCATTGTTCATAACGTTTTCCATATCAACCTCTTTGCATTATCCATCTCCTTAAGGGCAGGGATCCTGAGGGTAGGAGGAAGGAAGCTTAAGACAGTTCAACAGGAAGGTAAACAGAGAGTTGAATATAGTTCATAATATGTTTCTGCACAACAGGACTTAGCAGCAAGATGATAGATTGGAAAGTCAGCATTTGTGCAAAGTGAAGCTTTTCTAAACTTCTGAAGCATCTTAGAAACTCAATCTAAGATGCTGATTTCCATAAAGAGAACTGGGTCTGAAAGGCACAAAGACAATAAATATTCTTGTTCAGATGCTTGGCCATAGACTTGCTAGCTGAGGTGGGGAAGGAAGCCTGGCCTTCCATGTCCTCTTGACTGGAGGTTACAGGGGAAGGGTAACAGTGGCAGGGGACCTGGGAGTTTCCACCTCCCTTATCTAGGCCTTGGCTTTCAGATAATCAAGGGGAATTCTGAGATCAAGCAAGGTGCTTTTCAGTCCTACTTTAGGGGCTCAGGAAAGAGGCTGCCTGTCATTCTGCCCACCTCCCCATCCATAAAATGAAAACACTCAAGGTATGATGGAAGATGTATGACTGGACAAGGGACAACTGGAGGTGACTACCTTTCCCTCCTCTCAGGTCTCATGTGTTGAGGACAGGGTGGATGGTATGACCAGTTTGACATTAGTTTGCTTTAGGCAATGAACATGAGTATGTAGCCCCATGTCCAAGTCTTGATAGTTCCCAACAGTGTCCCAGCTAAAAATACACAATTCTTGGCATGAGTACATGTTCAATTACTTTTACAATTATTTGTATTTTTATTTATTAGTAAAAATACAGTTTGTCCCTCTCTCCACTAGATAAATGATAAATGTATGTTTAGAGAGTATCAGTTTGAAGGTTCATCAAGATATTAGCCTTCCTAGACTATTCACAGGGAGCTCTGGTGGAGCAGTATTTAAGAGCTCAGCTGCTAACCAAAAGATCAGCAACTTAGATCCACCAACTGTTAACTGGAAATCCTATAGGGGCAGTTCTACTGTCTTCTACAGGGTCACTATGAGTATTAATTGACTTGATGGCATACAGCAGACCGCCCACAAGTTCTAGGTTTAAAGAAAGCTGTTATCAATAGTATTTATTAAAACATACCAGTAATTGTACACCTCTTCAATACGGTAAATTGCAACTACCTGCTATTTCTTACTTTTATCTAAGTGTTCAGGTATTAGCTTTTATTGGATTATGAAACAACTTCATTTGTTTGTTGTTCCTAATACAATGGTGGTGGTACTATATTTCAGTTCCAGTCTAGATATACAAAACAGTGGCCCCTCTCTGTTTCCTTTCCTTCTCTTCTTCCCTGTCTGGCTCATGACCAGTTTTCTCAGCTCTCATGCTCCGCAGGCACTGGAGTGTGACAGAACTACCAGGCTTTCAATCAGTGACCCCACACATGCCATGGGTACCACAAAGATGGGAGGAAGCTGGTGAGGTAGGTTGGAGGATGGCAGCATCCCTTCCTTCCCCCAGTCTTCCTCCGGCATGTGTGTCACTCTGATCACAGATTCACAGGCCACTTCTGTAGCCAGCCCCGTTACCTGCCAATTACTACGGTCACCACTTCTCTCTCTGCCATAAAAAGTCACCACAGAGTTATTTCACTTAAGACAACACAACTTTATCATCTTATAGCTCTGTAGGTTAGAATTCCAATACAGGACTCTTTGTGCCAAAATCAAGGCATTGGCAGGGGTGTGCTCCTTTCACAGAATCCTTTCAGTTCCCAGCTTCTACAGACTTCTGCATTCCTAGCCTCACAGCCCTTTCCTCTACCTTCAAAGCCAGCAGAAGTGAGTTGAGTGCCTGCCACACTTCAATTTCTCCTGCATCTTTGTCTATCTTCCTATTTTCCTCTCTGACCACAGCTAGGAAAAGTCTCTGCTGTTAAGAACCCATGTGATTAAACTGGGCCCTACAGGTTCATCCAGCATCATCGCTACAATTCCAGATTCATTCCTTTAATAGCCACTGCAGCACCCCTTTTGCTATGTAGGTTAATATATTCACAGGCACTAGGGATGACAGCATGGACATATTAGGGGACCATGAATGTGTTAGCTACGATGACTAGTGACTCTTGTTTCATCTTCTTACTCTCTGGAAGGTCTTCCCAGATGTCCACATTCTTTGGTTTGTGGCAAACACAGTGCCAAAAGCACAGGTGCTGACTAGGGAGTGCAGCCTTCCTCACTCTTCCTTGATGTTTCTGAAGTGATATAGAGAGGAAATTAATAAATCCATGTGTAGGTGAATGAACAGATAGATGGAAGCAACTTTCCTTAAAAACACATTGTGTTTCAATTGTTGTGTCAACTGCTTTTATGCATACTATTTTGTTTATTTGGAAAGATAGGTCTTATTTTCAATTTATGCAAATGAGAAAATTCAAGCTCAGGGAAGTTTTAAGTTAATGGAATTACGTTGCTTATTCCTGATTGGGCAACTCACTGTGCTCGTGGCCCTAAACCCACACTGCTACCATTTGCCTAAATGCGCATGTCTTAGTCATTTGGTACTGCTCTGACAGGAATAACATGAATGGATGGCTTTAAAAAGAGAAATTTTATTTTGTTACAGTCCAGTAAGCTACAAGTCCAAATTCAGGGTATCAGCTAGAGTGGAAAGCTCACTCTGCTGGCTGTGAAGGAAAGTCCTTGTCCTCAATCTTACCCTCAAGTGGGAGCTTCAGAGGCGCAAGGACCCTGGTGCTTTCCAAACGACGTGCTCATCTCCCAGCACTGCTCTCTTTCCGGATGGTATGAGATCCTCAACTCTCTCTGCTGCCTTCTTTCCTCAAGAGACTGATTCAAGGCACGAAACAATCACACAATGAGTCCCGTCAGACCAACAGACTGCTACCCATCTACCCTTATTAACCTCATAGAGGCAGGATTTACATAATACCTGGTATTCAGCTAATATCAGAAATCATGACCTAGCTAAATTGCTAGACAGAATTTCAGGGGGACACAATTCAATCTGTGATCACGCAGTACACATTTTCGTTTTTACCCTAAACTATAACAAACCAACAGAAAACATTTGGGTTTTCCATGCAGGAATTTGGCACAGTAAGAGATGAATGGGAAAAGTGAGTATGATGTTAACATGCTCTAAAGACAAAGAAATAGAAGGTTCATCATCAAGCATTGCCATGAAGACACAGGTTATTACTGAGTTGACAGGAAAATATATTTAACTGTGCTTTATAATCATTGCCTGACATTCATTCAGACTTATGATGTATCAGGATTTGTGTTTAGCTATTTATAGGTATTATTTCATTTAATTTCCTAAAACACTGCAAGGTAGAATCTGGTGCCATCCCAGCAGGAATGAGGAAATAGAGTTTTGAGGAGTATACGATACCCACTCAGGCTCACAATGGAAGTGGCAGATCCAGGAAATGAGCTCCAAAATAACCAGCTATTCTATAGCATGTGCTTCCCCTCCCCTGAGACGTTCAAAACTCCTAGCCCACCTCTTACCTGTACTGAAGCTATACCATAATGTAAAAAACATAATGAATTCCCTTAAAACAGGAAACTGATGTTCTATATTAAATTATCAACTTGATGTTAAGGAAAAAAACTCTTTATAAAATTGATACCAAACACTTTGTACTGTTATGGAAATACTGGTGATGTAGTGGTTAAGTGCTATGGCTACTAAACCAAAACATCGGGAGGTGAAATCCACCAGGCATTGCTTGGAAACTCTACACAGTAATTCTGTGGGGCTATTATGAGTTGGAATTGATTCAACAGCAATGGTTAGTGTTTTGGGTTTTGTTTTTTTGTACTGTTATATCATCTTTGATTTATTTTTCCTTTCAATGGTTTGGTGATTCTTCTGTTGACTCTACTATAAGGTTAATCAATACTTCTGTGATGTTACACTACAGAATACAAATTAAAAATCCTAATCTGAGTGTTAGCAGAAAGAAGATACTGAGGAAGACTAGCACACAGAGATCAAAGCGTGGCTGGTAGCTCTAAGGCAAGAATTTCAGATCAGGCAGCCAATCAGGTATTGAAAGCGGGCAAGGGACTCAGGGCACATTAATTAGCAAGAAATACTTTATATGTAAAGTTTTTCAAGCAACAAGTGGACAGGGATCAACAAAAAGGACCTCTTGGGACACAGAACTCAGAGGAGATAATGTTCCAGCCAGACATGTGAAGTCTTATCACACTGCACATTGCCTGGCACTAGATCATGAGCTGGAAATCCCTATCAGCAGTTATGTAGTCTGCTGCAAATACTCACAAGTGCCTTTATTTTCCTGCAGCATATCTCTTTGAAATGTCTCCACACTGTCATTTTTCTGTTATATTTTAAGCAAAGAGAGATACTGTTAGATCTAGCTGTTTCTCATCATAAAATACCCGTATAACCAGCCGAGCACCTCCATGGCAGAAGATTTAGAGAAAGTAAAAGAGCAAAAAAAAACATATGATGTGTTATTCTGATGTCTGTTCTGTGAAATAAAGGATTACGTTCTCTCCTTGGGGGCTATCAAGTCAGGGACACCTTTTCAAATCACGTTTTGAAGTATTAGATTCAAAAATATATTTAATGATACAGAACTTGAGTCTTCTGAAATGTTCTTCATATCATGTACCATTCTGCTTTTTTCCTGGTAGTGGTCTTGTCCTGGCCAGAGGTGCATCTAGGAGTCTGAATGCAAGCTCCTCACTCAGGCCTTCTATTCACTCTTGGCCTCAACCTGGAGCACAGCATAAATTATCCCACACTCTGAATTCACATCCTCCTTGACATCCTGTTGTTTCACCCCACGTGGACCATCTGAAAAACCCCTGGATATACCAAGAGAGTTGAGATTTATGGCACCAACAGAATAGTTCTCTGAAAGCTCAGTTTAAAACTATCTCTGCTCTCTTAATAGCTAAAATATTTCAGTAACTAGTATTTGGAAAACTGAAATTGAACTAAAATCAATTCATTTACTGGAAGCAAACTGTATCCTTCAGAAGAAAGGCATAGAGAGACCCCTTCTGCTGGCTACCTGCTTAATCCCACTACTTACATTTCCCTTCTGACACCTAACAATGCTACCATTGCCTGTCAGTATATCATACTGTTGTGGTTTCTATGTTGCTGTGATTCTGGAAGCTATGCTACTGCTAGTTTAAATCCCAGCAGAGACACCTATGGTAGACAGATTTCATAGGAGCTTCCAGATTAAGACAGACTGGGTAAAAAGTCCTAGTAATCTACATCCAAAAAGTAGCCAATGAAAACCCTATGGATCACAACAGAATAGTTTTAGATATAGTTCTAAAAGATGAGTCCCCTACACTGAAGCCACTCAAGTATGCAGTAGCTGCAACAATGGATTGTCACATATCAATGATCATGAAAATGGCAAAGGCAGGACAAAGCAATGTTTCATTCTGTTGTACACTGGGTCACCATAAATCAGAACTGATTTGATGGAAATTAACAACAAACAAGTCTACAAACAAATAAGCATAATGGGAACTACCCAGTATCTCTCTAGAAGGAAGAGAATCGTGTAAAAAAATCCAAGAAACAGTACCGAAACTAGATGATTTTGTGCACCTGTCCACCAACTGTAGACCTTTGCCCAACAGTGCTCCAACTGGGATTTGAATTTTGAGAGCAGAAGATGTAGGTTCAGATCACAGCTTGATCACTCTCCTTCAGAGATCTTCATTTGGAGTGCAGATGTTCCGTGCCACTGATGCCCAGGCTGGTGAGGCCATAGAGACTGGGACAGCAGAGCCACAAGCTGGCAGGTATAGTCCTGAGCAGCTTTGCTCTTTTACCCAGAGACCACACAAAATTCTCTCACTTGTGCTAGGGCAACAAGCAAACAAGTAAATGAAGCCAGGTGTCATAGTTTAAATTGTGTGCCCCCCGAAGTGTTTGTAGTCATTCAGGTAGGCCCTGATTCCTGTTATTGTGTGATTTTTCTGTATGCTGTAAACCCTGCCTTTTTGATGTTTATGAGGGAAGATGTGTGGCAGTTAGGATAGTGGGGCAGGATTCCATGTGTAAGACTGTATTGTGTCTTGAGGCACTGTTTGGGGATATAAAGGAAAAAAAGCAAGCAGAGATTTGGGGGACCTCATACTACCAAGAAGCAGTGGCAAGAAAAGAGTGGGTCCTTTCAAGAGGACTTGGAATTCCTGTACCTCAGAAGTTCCTAGTCCAGGGAAAGACTGATGATGAAGACTTTTCCCCAAAGTCAACAGAAAAAGCTTTCCTCTAGAGCTGATACCCAGAATGGGGACTTTTAGCCTACTGGACTGTGAGAACATAGAATTTCTCTTCTTAAGACATCTTTTTGTGGTATTTCTGTTACAGCAGCACTAGATGGCTGAGACAGAGTTTGGTAATAAGAAAGTGAACCAGCATAACCCTGATACCAAAACCAGGGGAAGATCCCACAAAAAAAAGAAAATTACAGACCAGTATCACTCATGAATCTAGATGCAAAAATCTTCAACAAAATTCTAGCCAATAGAATTCAACAGCATACAAAAAAAATTCATCAGGATCAAGGTGGTTTCATTCCAGAGATACAAGGTTGGTTCAACATCAGAAAAACAATTAATGTAATCAACCACATTAATAACACAAAAGATAAAAATCACCTGATTTTCTCAATTGATGCAGAAAAGGCATTTGACAAAGTTCAACATTCATTCATGCTTAAAACTCTCATTCCTCAACATAATCAATAGCATCTATCCAAAGCCAACTGCTTTTATCATCCTGAACAGTGAAAGACTGAAAGAATTCCATTTGAGAACAGGAACTAGACAAGGATGCCCGCTCTCACCGCTTCTATCCAACATTGTGCTAGAAGTTCTAGCCAGAGCAATTAGACAACTCAAAGAAATAAAAGGCATCCGTATTGGCACTGAAGAAGTAAAGATTTCCCTCTTTTAGATGATTTGATTGTTGATATAGAGAATCTGAAGAAATCCATAAGTAAACTATTAGAGCTAACAGAAGAATTCACTAAAGTATCAGGATACGAGATAAACATAACTAAATCAATAGGATTCCTTTATACCAACAATGAAATTATTAAAGAAGAAATCACCAAATCAATTCCATTTACTCTAGCCCCTAAGAAGATAAAATACTTAGGAATAAATTTAACTAGAGAAATAAGAGATCTTTACAGAGAAAACTACAAAACCTTACTACAAGAAACTAGGAGAAACTTATGTAAGTGGAGTAATTTGCCCTGCTCATGGATAGGAAGACTCAATATTGTGAAAATGTCTATTTTGCCCAAAGTAACCTACTTATGTAATGCAATCCCAATACAAATTCCAGCGACATTTTTTAATGAGATGGAGAAACAAATTATCAGCTTTATTTGGAAAGGGAAGATGTCCCGAATAAGTAAGGCACTACTGAAAAAGAACATACTGGGAGACCTCTCACTACCTGACTTTAAAACCTATTACACTGCCACAGTAGTCAAAACAGCTTGGTATTGGTACAAAAGGAGACATACAGGCCAATGGAACAAAGTAGAGACCCCAGAGATGCCACCATCCTCCTATGATTTTGAACTGGGGTAAGATTTTGAACTGGGGTAAGAACAGTCTCTTTAACAAATGGTGCTGGCATAATTGGATATCCATCTGCAAAAATTTGAAGTAAGATCCATATCTTACACCTTATACAAAAATCAACTCAAATTGGATAAAAGATCTAAATATAAAAACTAAAATGATAAAGCTCATCCAAGATGAGATAGGGTCAACAATGGATGTTTTAATACACAATATAGACAGACTTCAAAATATGACAAACAAAACACATTCATCAGAAGAGAAAATAGATAAATGGGAATTAATAAGAATCAAACACTTCTGCTCACCCAAAGACTTCATCCAAAGAATTAAAAGACCACCTACAGAATGGGAAAAAATATTTGGCAACTCTATATCAGACATATGCCTGTTTTCCATAATCTATGAGGTTCTACAAAATATCAAAATATCAATAAGAAAAAGGCAAATCATCCAATTAAGTGATGGGCAAAGGAGATGGACAGACACTTCTTTAAAGAGGAGATCCAGGCAGCCAAAAAACACATGCGCACATGTTCACTATCATTAATTATTAAAGAAATTCAAATCAAAACGACAATGAGATACCATCTCACTCCAACAAGATTGGCCATGATCCAAAAAATGCAAAACACTAAATGTTAGAGAGGCTGTGAAGAGATTGGAACTCTCTGTCACTGTTGGTGGGATTGCAGAATGGTGCAACCTCTTTGGAAAGCAATTTGGCATTACCTTAAAATAATAGATATAAATATACCTTTTGACTCAGTAATTCCACAATAGCAAAAAGTTGGAATCAACCCAGATGCCCAACAACAGAAGAATGGATGGGTAAACTTTGGTATATGTACTCAATGGAGTACTGTACATTAATAAAGAACAATGATGATAGCAGGAAACATCTCTCAATTTGGTCTCAACTGGAGGACATTATGTGGAGTGAATCCAGTCAGCGCCAGAAGGACAATTATTATATGAGACCCCTACAATAAAAACTTAAAAGCATACTCATACATAACAGAAAAGACTCTTTGATGGCTACAAGGGTGGGGAGGGTGGGAGGGAGGGAGGGCGAGGGGCGAGGGTTTAAATTAGATAGTTGTTAGGAATTTGGCTGGGTGAAATTCGTGACAATACACATTAGTAAGAAGATCAGTATTAGTGGGACTTTGACACAACTTGTGTACTCCTCCTCTCTTAACTCAGTATTGTAAACAGAGTATGTACACTTTCATTTTTTATTTAATAAAAAAAAAGAAAGAAAGAAAGTGAGGTGCTGCTCTAGCAGATGCTTCAAATGTGGGAGTAGTTTTGAAACTGTGAATGGAAAGAAGACTGAGAAAGAACTGATGAGAGCTGTTAACACCAGAGAAGGCACAGATGGTGAGAAGCACAAAGTGAACTAGCAACACAGAACTAGATCAGTATGAGACAGCACTGGAACCAACTCAGGGAGCAAGAGAACCATGTGTCTGTGAGCAGGAGGCTTCATGCTGGAGTGTGGTACCTCTGGACACTAAAACTGTTGGAAAACTTACCCCAGCAGGGCAAATGCAGGCATAAGTCTCAGGCCACTAGGCCACGGGAAGCAGAAACTGAAGAGAAGAAGAGTGTGAGAAGCTGAGTTGCCTCAGTCTCAGAAGATATAGCCCTGACCTCAGGATTTTCAAAGGGTGGACCCATGGCTTCTGGTGTTTTTAAGGGTGCGGTTGCCACTCAGATGCACTAGGAAAATTGTGCATCTAAAGTTGATGGAGCAAAGTTACTGTCCCAGTGGACTTAGAAGGTGGAACTGTAACCTATGGCCAAGGGATCATCACTCAGAATCTGGAGTGTGGGCAATACCTAGAGTCTGGAGGGCAGGGGCATTGTATAAAATGTCTCAGAGAATGGAAGATTATTTTCAAGCCTCGAGGGCTAATGTAACATGTTCTGTAAATTTGCTTCGTGCCTACTGTGCCTTCCTTTCCTGCAATTTCTCCCATTTGTGATGGAAAGGTATAGCTTGTGTCTGCCTGTTGTGCCGTTGTATTTTGGAAGCAGATAATTTGTATCCTAGATTTCACAGTCGAAGAGGAATTTCTGGATTTCAACCTTGGGTTTAAGACTTTTGCTATGAAGGTATGAACATGTTTTGCACTCTGCAGGAATGTGAGCTTGGGGGTCCAGAGAGTGGAATGTCACAAACTGAATTGTATCTCCCAAGAAAATGTGTGTGGCCTTTTGGACAGACTGTGATTCCTGGTATTGTGTGATGTTCTTGTATGCTATATCCTGCCTCTAAGATGTTAATAAGGGAGAATGGGCAGTAGCTATGTTGGTGAAGCAGGACTCAATGTATATGATTGTACTGTACCTTGAGTCACTCCTTTGGGATTGAAGGAATGGGAAGCAAGCTGAGATTTAGGAGACCTCATACTACCAAGAAGCAGTGCCAGGAGCAGAATGCATCCTTTAGGGAATAACTGGGGTCTGTGTGCCTCAGAAACTTCCAGTCCAGCAGAAGATTAATGACATGAACCTTCCTCCAGAGCTAATAGAGAAAGCCTTCCCCTAGAGCTGACACCCTGAATTTGGACTTTCAGCCTACTAGACTGTGACTACGTAAATTTTCTCTATTTAAATTCATCACTTGTAGTGTTTCTGTTATAGTAATACTAGATGGCTAAGACACTGGGAAATGTGCTCTCTAAAATAGTTGGCTGTCACAATATGGTGCACTGAATATTCACAGCCTAGAGGAAACTAGCATTAAGATCTTTCTCCTGCTGTACACTCATCTACTTGGCCTATGCTGGCTCCTGGCTCCTCATTGATTTCCATGTCATACTGCCTCCTACTCTCAATTAAGTTTACTTAAGTACATGCCTTCCCTCAGAAGTTTTTTGTCTTTTGGTAAGTACAGGAGATACACTCTACATTTGTCTCTTTCTGCCTTGCTTTCAGAACGTAATTGTTGTATCAGTGTCAATCCTATGAACATGCAGACAGGAACGTTATGGAAGTTATTCTACTGCTAGCTTCAGTGGGTGGGCCTCAACATGACCACCTGAAAACACAGTCATTGTTCTTTCACTTCAGGGTACAACTGCATCACAATATGACAGGCAACCATTGGAGCCACTTTGCTTATAGCTTGGGAATAAAAAACACTAAGGCTAGGATGACAGAAAGATGTCATTCTTGATTTCCTTTTATTGGAAAACTTGGCACAAAAAAGTCATTTATTTCTCATTGAATTCAGCATGTGTCAGGATTCCTGAAAGCACCCTTATTATTGAAATGCAGTATTTTTCCATAGTTCACATCAAGATGGTGCTAGTGATGACAATAATAGCAGCTGAAGTTTATTGCCACCACTCATCTGTTAGTTTGTCAGATGCAGGTGGATTGCATGTTTCTATGATGCTGGAAGCTAAGCTACTAATAGTTTAAATACCAACAAGATCAGCTATGGGGGATGGATTTCAGAAGTGCTTTTAGACTAAGAAAAACCCGGTAATCTACTTCTAAAAATTAGCCCAAAAGTCTTATGGGTAACAACAGAATATTGTCCAGGATAGCACTGGAAGACGAGTTTGGAAGATACTCAAATTATGGCTGGGAACAAGATACCTCCTCAAAACACTCCAGCACAGAAGGCCTAAATGACAGATGAGGTAAACTCATGTAGGCCGTCATTTGCTGATAAGACATGACTCAAAATGAGAAGAGCTGCAAACATCATTAGTAATTGGAATATGAAATATAGGAGGTGTCAATGAGTAAGAACATGCACTCTGTCAAAAATAAAAGAGGATAAACAAAGCACTATTGAAGAAGAAGAATAAAGTAAGAGGACTTGCACTACCTGGCCTCAGAACCTGCTAGACAGCTGTGGTATGCCAAGCAGCCTGCTACTGGTACAGTGACAAGAATCACAATCGGTGGTTCCAGACAGAGCTGCAGAAAAGTACAGAACAAAATTTTACTGTACAAAAAAAGGATTCGATTTACTGGCCTGACAGAGACGGGAGAAGGTTGGAGAGTATGGCTCCTGGATAATCTTTTAACTCAGCACTAAAGTCATTCCTGAGGTTCACCCTCCAACTAAAGATTACATAAGCCCATAAAACACAGCGAGACTAAATGGGCACAGGAGCCCATGAGCAAGGACAAGAAGGAAGGAGGGGACAGGAAAGCTGGTAATGGGGAACTCAAAGTCAAAAGAGCAGAGAATTGACATTCCATGGGTTTGGCAACCAATGTCACAAACCAAAATGTATATCAATTGTTTAATGAGAAATTAATTTGCTCTGTGAACCTTTGTCTAAAGTACAATAAAAATAATAAAATAAAAGAGATTTATGGAAGGTTCTAGATAGTTCATACCAGGGACATGTCAAGTGCTCCAACATGGCAGAGTTACAGAAGCATTTTTATGAGGTTAGTAAAAAAATGACATTCTAACTGAAAGTTTCAATATTAGGTAAGCAGAAACAGGACAGTTTGAAGCAGGGGCTTTACATTGATAGGTTGGAAGCAGGAATGTGTGCAATTTCAATCCATTAGTTTAAATACTTAAAGGGGAGTGGTTACAGGGTAGTCATAAAATAATTATCTTAAAACTGTTTCTGAGGACACTGAGAGGATTCCTGATAACGGTCTTTTGTCAAGACCACTTCTTAAGAACATTCTTTCCATGTCTATAATTGAACCAAAAAGAAAAACTTTTTCAATGCACTGAAGTCTATCTAAAGATTTGACAGTTGCAGGCAAAATAACAAAAGTTCGGATGCAGCTGGGCTCAGCCTTGGCCAGATGATTCTGCTATGGGTCAGGCACCTCAATTTTGGAACTGTCATGCAGAGGTATAAATCAAGGAATACTGGAAATTATAATTGAAACAGAATGTTTGAGGATCAGCATCAGTGAGTGAAACAGACTGGTATCAGTCATTCTGAAATAGACAGTCACATGGTTTACTAAATAAAGAAGAGCCACATTGTATTCAGCATTAAAAAGAATGTTTCCAGATCCACCTTAAAGTACAGTGTTAAAGTTCAATGTGATCATGTTAGTAGCTGGGACTTAACCAAGGCTACAACCGTATCAACAGACTTATATTCCTTTATGTGTCTCTGGGTGTTGTGGATTGAACTGTGTCCACCCAAAATTAGGTGTAGCCATGTGGCTGGGCCATGATTCCCTGTATTTTGTGATTGTCCTCCATTTTGTGATTTTCCTATACCATATGTTAAAGGATTAAGGTGGGACTGTAAATTCCTTCAGAAGATCACCTCCCTGCTCTACTGTAAAGAGAGTTTCCCTGGAGTGTGGATTGCCACATCCTTAATCCTTTCAGACTGCAGGAGATAAAAGGAAAAGGAAACAGGCTGTGAACTGGGAACCTCACACTGTCAAGCAAGCAGCACTGGGAGAAGAGCGCGTCCTTCAGACCTGAGATTCCTGCGCCAAGATGCTCACTGGACAAAGATTGATGTAATACCAGACTTTCCTCCAGAGCTGACAAGAGAGAAAGCCTTCCCCTGGAGCAGACATCCTGAATTTGGACTTGTAGCCTACCAGACTGTGTAAGAATAAATTTTCCTTTGTTAAAGCCATCCACTCTGTGGTATTTCTGTTAGAGCAGCACTAGCCGACTAAAACAGTGGGGTAGTAAATCAATTATTCAAACTTTCGGGGAGGCAGTGACATTGTCTGGTAAGATGTTAAGGAATCTTGTGACTCCCTGTTCTATTCTGTGACAAGATTTGACATTTTCTAGATTCAAACCCCTTTGTAATCTAGCTATAAAAGCCACTGAAATTGTAACCCAAGCAGGACAGTCTTGCAGAAACTATTCTCACTGTCTTCCAGGCTTAAATGTTTGTCTGTTAATAAAGCATGGCTTGAACTTTTTTCCATGTCTCTGAATTTGGCTGCAGTGACAGGTGGAATGAATTTGGTTTGGCAACAGTCATGTCAGATTAAGACAACCTCAAAGGCAGAGAAGTTAATAGGACTATTATTTAAATTTACACGCTAACCATGAATGCCAAAAGCAAAGACATTGAAGATTTTAGGAACTGTTGCAGCCTGAAATTGATTGAACACTCAATTATGATGCATTGGTAATTACTGGTGATTTGAACATGACAAAGTTAGAAACAAAAAGGAGGACTAGTAGTTGAGAAATAGACCTAGGCTTAGAAGCAGTGCTAGAAATTTATGATAGAATTCTGCAAGACCAATGCTATGGTCTTCTAAAATCCTTTTTCCAATTACAATGTCCACACTATTATTGTGGATCTAGCCTGATGGATTGGATAGGAAGCAAACTGACTACATCTGTGGAAAGAGGTGATATAGAAGTTCAATATTCTCAGTCAAGACAAATCCAAAGGACAACTGCGGAAAAAAACAATTGCTCATCATCAAGCTCAAGATGAAGATAAAGAAATTCAAAGAAATCCATGAGAGCCAAAATACGGCCTTCAAAATATGCTACTTGAATTTAGAGACAATAAAAATAGATGTGAATAGCTTTGAAGCAAAGAATGCTAGTGATCTAAGACTAGAAGTATTGTGATATGACAAAGGCCATTGTCATGGCTAGTAAGTTTGTTATATGTCAGTGTGGCTAGTCTATGGTTCTCTGTGTTTCCACACACATTGGACTGCAGTGTTCTTCCATAATGTAATACAATATAATCATCTCTATGACGTGATGTGCTGTGATCAGCCAAAAAATTGAAAGGAGAATTTATTTGGCAGTGTGTCCTGCCTCCAGCATGAAAATACGTGTTCCAGAAAGGATCCCTGTCTCTTAACCTTGACCTCTTCCTGTTGACTAAACTTCTGTTTTTTAAGATGTATGCCTGCAGAAGTCTTCAACTTGACACCTGACCTGTAGGTTTTGAATACACCAGCCCCTGCATCTCCATGAACCAAGAGAGATCTCCATCCTATTAAATGATCTGTAGATTTGGGGTATGTTAGCCCCTGTCACCACATGAGCCAGCAGAAATCTTTAGCCTGCTACCTGACCCACAGATTTGGGGCTTGTCAGACCTCACAATCGTGTGAGACATTGTCTTAAAGTCAATCTCTCTGTGTATATTTGTACATGCATTTCACTGGATTTGCTGTTCTAGAGAACTCAGACTATTGAGACATTTGGTACCAAAAAAGGTTCTAGAGGAACATCCTAAGTATAGATTTTCTGAATACAGTGTCAAGTTGGGCTACATTAAGGGCACTAATGACTCTATTTCTTGTAGTAAAGACAATATGTTAATTCATGATATGACATAAAGTATCACCACCATTTTTGAGTCAAATATTTGTAAGGAAAAGGTAACTATGTGTTTTATGCCTTTCAATTTTTTGAAAAAGTGACAAGTATAATAAAACTGATCAGTTGGCCTCACTTTTACTAGACTAAGTGGAGAGAGGGATGGCATCAGGGCTTACAAGTCACAGCTGAAGCCCCACATAAAGAACCTGAAAGTCATTATTTTTGCCCTGAATGAAAGCCTTTCTTGTAGTAAGAGACCTAATATTGCTGGAAAATAAGCCCACTGTTTTACCCTAAGGGTGGCCAAATTAAAATGGCAACGGTCTTCCCAACATTGAAAGTGAGATTACTGATTGCAAAGACATGAGATCTTGATAACTGGCATGGGGACGTATGGGCAGGTGTGGATGAAACAGGGAACAAAGAACCACTAAGTTATTTTGAATCACCCATGGCAGTAGAATCAGATCTTCTATTCTCATCTGAAGAGAGTAACCCAGCTTTGTCAGCTAAATAATCCTTTTGGATAACATCAGTCCTCCAGTCCCGATCTGCTGAGATTAAACCAGGTATATATGAGGAGTCCTTGCATGAGACATTTCCTGGGGCATTGCCTGAAGCAACACTTGAGACGTCACTTGAGGCACATGCCTTGTAACCATTCCAGAGTGTCCTCAACACCAACCCACACCACTCATTTTTACTTCTGGATTTATAACTAGACAGAAGTCTCAAAGAGGTCCAAAGAATGAGGTAAAAGTGTGACTCATAAGAAGGTAACCCTAAAAGAACATTTTGATTTTTCTAATATATTCAAACAGAAATCTGGGAAGTATGTGTGAGAATAGCTACTAAGGATGTGAGATAATGGCTCAGGAGTATAAAGCTTGATCAGTCTGAAATTACTGACATGCATGTACTAATCACAGATTCTTTATTCAAAGTTTCAGTTTGAGGAGTTAGAAAAAAAATCACTTATTTGATTGGCTGACTGAAACATGGACTAAAAAGTAGTCTATACTAAATGAAGTGGAAATTCCTTCAGTGTCTTGGCATATTGTAAAATAGGGTATCCAAAGGCTTATGGAAATTGGTACATGTCATGGACTGAATTGTGTCCTCTAAAAAATGTATGAGGTGTTCTGTCTAGGCTATGATTCCCAGTACTGTGTGATGTTCCTATATGTTGTAAATTCTGCTGCAATGATAAAGAGAGACGATGGGCTGTAGTGGCGCTGGTGAGGCAGTCCTCAAAAAGTAAGACTGTATTGTGTCTTCAGGAAAGCTCTTGGTAAGTAAAGGAAAGGGAAGCAGTGCAGGGAGCAGGCTGACTACAAGAACCTTCCTCCAGAACCAGCAGAGAAGGACTACACTTGGAGCTCATGCTCTGAATTTGGACTTTTAGCCTCTATTTCAGTGAGCAAGAAAATTTCTCTTTATTAAAACCATCCTCTTGTGATATTTCTGTTAGAGCTGAACTAAACGATTTAAGACAATGAACAAGGTAGGTTTCTAAACTTACAAAGGTCATTTTTGGTTTTTTTGCAGTAATGTCTTGTAATATCTTTGTGTGTACATATTTTATGTCTGGGTTAGATTTATTCCTATGTATTTTATCTTCTTAAGGCCTATTCCACACGGTACTGACTGAATGATTTCCTCTTTTTGTTAGTCTAGAGAAATCCAATGGGTTTTTTAATGTTTATCTTGTATCCTGATACATTGCAAACTCTGATGTTACTTCCAGTAGGTTTTTTTGTTTGTGGATTCTAAGGTTTTCTGTATATAAGATGTTATCATTTACAAATAGTGAGACTTTTCTTATTTCCTTACCAGTTTGGATGTCCTTTATCTCTGTATCTGTATGATTGCTCTGGATAGAAACTCCAGGAGAATGCTGAGTAAAAGAGGTAGCTAAAGGCATTCTTGCCTGATCCTCATTCTCAAGACTGCTTTCAGACTCTACATTTAGGAAGATGTAATCTACTGGCTTTGTATAATTGCACTATTGTATGTTGAGGAATTTCTCTTCTATTCCTATTTTGTTGAGCTTTTAACATGAATGTATGCTGGACTTTGTCAAATGCCTTCTCTGCACTGATGGATAAAACAGTCATTCTTGTGTTTTATCTATGTCGTTGATTACATTGATAGTTCTTCTAATGTTAAACCACCTCTGCATCCCTGGTATGAATCCCAGTTGTTCATGGTGAATGATTTTTTTTTTTTTTTGATATATTGTTGAATCCTGTTGGGTAGACTTTTGTTGAAGGTTTCCACCTCTAGGTTCATCAGAGACATTGGTCTATAGTTTTACTTTTTTATGGTGCCTCTACCTAGTTTTCATATTAGGTTATGCTGATTTCAAAGAATGACTTTGGGAGTATTCCATCCTTCTCTATGCTATGAAATGTCTTTAGTAATAATGCTATCAACTCATCTTTATAAGTTTGTGAAACTCTCCAGTGAAATCGTATGGGCTAAGACTTTTTATTATTGTTGTTGGCAGTTTTTAAATTATCTTTCCAATTTCTCTTTTTATTATGGGCTTGTGTAGTTGTTCTGCGTCTGTTTGTGTTACTTTAGTTAGGTAGTATGTTTGTGGATGTTTGTCCATTTTGTCTAGGCTTTAAATTTGTTCAATTACAATTTTTCATAGGATTCTGTTATTTCTTTTTATTATTTCAGTTGCATCTGTCGTGATGTCATTCATCTCAGTTCTTATTTGGGTTATTTGTTCCCTTTCCTGTTTTTCCTTTTGTCAGTTTGATTAATGATTTATCAATTTTATGGGTCTTTTTGGAGTACCAGCTTTTAATCTTGTTAATACTTTCTGTCATTTCTCCATTCTCTAATTTGTTTAGTTCTGATCTGATTTGTATTACTTATTTTCTTCTTGTGCCTGAGCAGTTATCTTGCTGCTCTCTTTCTACCTGTTCAAGTTGTAGGATTAATGCTTTGATTTGGGCCCTTTCTTCTTTTTGGATTTTGCATCTGTTGAAGTAAACTGATCTCTGAGCACTGCTCTTGCTGTGTCTCAAAGGTTCTGGTAGGATATCTTATCATTTTTATCCTATTTTGTGAATTTCTTTATCCCACCCTTGATTTCTTCTATAACCCAGTAACTTTTAAGCAAGTTGCCATTCAGACTCTATGCATTTGATTTTTTTTTTCCTTGCTCTTTCTGTTATTCATTTACTTTTTGTTTTGTCTTTAGGGTCTCAAAGGAGCTTTGCAATATTTCATTGCTTTGAATTTTGTTAGGAATTGCTCTATGGCCTAAAATATGATCTGTTCTGGACAATGTTCCATGACTGAAAAAGAAAGAATAGTTCGCTGCTTTGGGGTGGAGTGTTCTGTATACATCTATGAGGTCAAGATGATGGATTGTGATATTTAAATGTTCTGTGTCTTCACTGAGCTCCTTTCTGGCTGTTCTGTCCTTCACTGAAAGTGGTGTCTTGAAGTCTCCTGTGATTATTGTGGAGTTGTCTGTTTCTTTTTACAATGCTGTTGGTTACAATGGAGTTGGTTTAATATACTTAGAAGCCCTCTTACTATATTTGTAAACATTTAATGTGATTATGTCTTCCTGATATATTGCTCTCTAATCTTCACATAGTGTCATTCTGTGTCTATTAGGAATTAATATTGCCACTGCTGCTCTTTACTCTGACCTCTAGGGTCGCTATGAGTTGAACCTGAGTCGACAGCAGTGGTTTGGCTCTTTTTTTAATGCTGTTTGTGTGATGCATATTTTTTCTAACCTTTGAGTTTTAGTTTGTCTTTAAATCTTAAAGTGTTTCTCTTGCAAGTAACATACAGATGGATCCTGTTTTTTAATCCATTGTGCCAGACTGTTTCCTTATTGGTACATTTAATCCCTTTACATTTGGGTTAATACTGATAGGTATGAATTTACTGTTTTGTGTGTGTGTGTGTGTGTGTGTGTTGTTGTTGTTGACAATTTCTTCCTCTTAATTTTCTGTACTGAGTTGTTTTTCTTAACATGTTTTCTTTTTAACTTTATCATTGTTGCTGGTTTTGTGTTTGTTAAGACTTCATGTTGTTCTTGCTTTTTATTTTGATGTTTAAGATTATTGATTTCTTTTGTGGTTTCTGTAATATTTTTTCCAAATGTAAATTTAAATCAGTCTTTCCTTTTTTTGTATCTCCTTGACTTGTTCTCCATGTGGAAGATATATGACTACATTTTTTTACATTCCCTGTTTTTTGTCATAATGTCACCATCTCTTACATATTGACATCTCTGTTTCCTATTTTCAGTATTGTAGCTTTAATTTATTTTTGTAATTTATCTGTCTGGGTTGATATCTGTTTGGCCTGCTCTGCATTCTAGTCCTGGGTTATTATCTAATTTTATTGATTTTGTAATCAGAGGACTCTCTTTAGTATTTCTTATAATTTTGGTTTTTTTTTTTTTTTTTGGACGTTTCTTAAATTTTTGTTTATTTGGAAATTTCCTAACTTTGCCATCATATTTGAGAGACAATTATATTAAATATATAATTCGTCACTGGCAATATTTTTTCCTTCAAGGTTTTGTATATGTCACCCCACTGCTTTCTTGCCTGCATAAATTGCGCTGAGTAGTTTCAGTTTAGACTTTCAGTCTTTGTATATTATTTTTCATTTACCCCTAGCTGCTTCTAAAATTGTCTCCATATCTTCACTTTTTGTAAGTTTGGTTATAAAATGTCTTGTCTTTGGGGGAGTATCTACTTTGTGTGGAGTTTGATGAGCATATTGGACAGATATCTTCTCATTTTTCATAATATCAGTGACATTTCCTGTCCATAAGTCTTCAACTATTCTCTTTGTACTTTCTGTTCCTCTTACCCATTTCCCCAGTTCTGGTACTCTAATCATTAGATTGTTCCTCTTGATAGAGTCACACATAGCTCTTATTGTTTCATTATTAAAAATTTGTTTCATCTAATTTTTCCTCAAACACATTGATGTCAATTGCTTTATCTTCCATCTCACTAAGTTTGCCTTCCTTTGCCTCAATTCTTTTCCTTTGACTTTCTGTCGAATTGTCTAAGTCTCCAATTCCATTATTAATCTTCTGAATTTCCCATCTCTGTATGCTTTCTTGTACCCAATTCAATTCGTCATTCAGCTCTGCTGCATTTTGCCTGACCTCCTTTCTGATCTCTGGAAGAGTTCTAAATATTAAACTTTTACATTCTACCTCTGATAATTCCAGGAGGTTCTCTTCATTTTAAAAATTTCTTGATTCTTTGTTTTGGGTGCTTTCTAAAGCTGTCATGGTCTGCCTCTTTAAACAATACATTGACTGTTGTCTCTGAGCTATCAGTAATTTGTATAATTATGCTCACTTACTGTATTCTAACTTCTTTTCTATTTTGTTTTGAAATGCCCAAAGAGGCTAGTTATATTATCTAGTACGATTACTGCTGTCTTAGAGGTTCTAATAGCAGCAGATTTTCCCAAATTCTGCTGCCAAGGACCTTTTTCAAGTATTGAAAAGTGAAGATGTCACCTTGAAGACTAAGGTATTCCTCACCCAAGCCATGGTATTTTCAATCACGTTATATGCATGTGAAAGCTTGACAATGGACAAAGAAGAAGAATTGATGCCTTTGAATTGTGGTTTTGGAGAAGAATGCTGAATGTACCATGGACTGCCAAAAGAACAAACAGATCTGTTCTGGAAGAAGTACAACCAGAATGCTCTTTGGAAGCAAAGATGGCAAGACTGTGCCTTACATACTTTGTCTATGTTGTCAGGAAGGATCAGTGCCTAAAGAAAGACATTATGCTTGGTAGAGTAGAGGGTCACCAAAAAAGAGGAAGACCTTCAATGAGATGGATTGACATAGTGGCTGCAACAATGAGTTCAAGCATAAAAATGATTGTGGACATGGTACAAGACTGGACAGTGTTTTGGAAATAACTCAGTGGCACCTAACAACAACAACAGAGCTTCTAATCTACTGTCAACAGGTGGTTAGTGATGTTACTAGGCACATGAGCACAGTAGTCCATTTATTTTTCTTGTGTGTATTCAGTGAAGGTAGCCAGGTAGTTGGCCACCAAGTTTGTGCAGCAGGCTCACCTCTGTACTCCTGGATGGACAGTTATAATTGATGTAAGCACAGGTGTCTGACTGCACATGCTCAGAAATGTAGGAGGCTGACAGACGTCCATGAGTGTCTGTGAGGAAGGCTTGTCCCTAATCCTAAATGCAAGTAGGTAGATAGATTTTGCTTAGCATGATGGGCACTGGATGCTGTAGCAGTGCTGAAAAGTTTTCAGGATCTGTCAACCCTTTATGCCTGTAACTAGTCAAACAACCTGCTCCTGCCTTGAGTTCCTGGTTTAGGGAAGTTGACAGACATCATGGATTGAATTGTGCCCCCCTAAAATATGTGTAGCCATGTGGCTGGGCCATGATTCCAAGTATCTTCTGACTGTCCTCCATTTTGTAGTTTTTCTATGCTGTATGTTAAGGTATTAGGGTGGGACTGTAAATCCCTTCAGAAGATCACCTCCCTGCTCCACTGTAAAGGGAGTTTCCCCAGAGTATGGCTTGCCCTACACTTAATCCTTTCAGACTTCAAGAGATAAAAGGAAAAGGAAGCAGGCAGAGAATTGGGAACCTCACACTACCAAGCAAGCAGCACCGGGAGAAGAGTGCATCCTTCAGACCTGAGGTTCCTGTGCCAAGATGATCCCTGGACAAAGAATGATGTAGTACCAGACTTTCCTCTAGAGCTGACAAAGGGGAAAGCCTTCCCCTGGAGCAGACATCCTGAATTTGGACTCATAGCCTACCAGACTGTGTAAGAATAAACCTTCCTTTGTTAAAGCTATCCACTCTGTGGTATTTCTGTTAGGGCAGCCCTAGCTGACTAAAACAACAGACTTTTGTCTTCCCCCATTTGCTAAATTGTTCACTCTCCACATCCGGAAGAATGGTTCAGTTCACTTGTAAGCAGTCCTAGATTCAGCCCTGGTTGTGCATCAGAATATATATCCTCATGCAGTACAGAGAAGGGAGTTGGATGTTCTACGGAAAGGGAAAGAAGTTTAGGCCAAAAGAAAGTTTTAGACATGCATGCAGTGGGTTAGATACAAATCACATAGCTTTTCATGAATGAATATTGTTTTTCTCTGATTCCAGAGGTGTGAATGGACTCTCTACTGCTGAATCTTTACAGGTAAGGAAGATTTTTTCTGAATACCACTGCCCTGCTTCTCACATTGACTGCCACTGATCCACCTGCAGGATGCCGATTCCTACCATGTCAGGTCTGGCTACTCCTAGGTACTTCTGGACCTACTCTCCCTTCCCTATCACTCAGTCTTATTTCTCAGCTTTCACTTTCATGTTCAGGGCTCCTATAATGTTGCGTATAATCAATTTGTTTGTTTTTATCTTGTAGTTTGAGGGATCACAGAAAGCATCTGGCTACTCACCATCTTAGCCCTGCCCTAGACATTTATTTTGTATACAAATTTGCTTTCCACACACATAGTGTTTCTTCCAAAACTACCATCGGTGGCCTTACAGAATGGCTCATCCACCATCAAGAAACTCACTTCAAAGAAAATTAAGTGTGACAGTAGGTCCTTTCTTGTAGAATTCACTGCTCTTACCACATTCCCAATCCTTCTGAACAGGCTTTCATGATAGAATGATAAAATGATCTTTTAAAGATTCAATTATATTACCAGCTAGGAGCAACTACCTTGCAAGGCACAAATAATGTTCCCAAGGAGCCTATATATGCTTTAAATCAGTATCCAACATATGGTGTTGTTTCTCCTATAGCTAGGATCCATAGGTCCAGGAATCAAAGATTAGAAACGAGAGTGGCACTAACACTATTACTCCTAGCGACCCACTTGCAAAAAATTTGCTTCCTGTTCCTATAATTCTATGTTCCTCTGGTCTAGTAGTCTTAGCCCCAAAGCTCAGAATACTCCTAAAAGGAAGCACAACATTCATCCCACTGAAATGCAAGTTAAAGATCTTACCCAATCACTTTGTATTCTTCATGTCTCTGAATCAACTGGCAATAAAGAAAGTTAATGTATTTACTGGTGTGACTGACCTGTGTAGCAAGGGGAAATTGGACCGTTATTATATAATGGACTGTTATTACAAAATGAAGGTAAAGAGGAGTATGTCTATGTCATGGGTTGAATTTTGTCTTCACAAAATATGTGTCAACTTGGTTAGGCCTTGATTCCCAGTATTATGTAGTTATTCTCCATTTTGTGATTATAATTTTATGTTAAAAAGGATTGGGTGCAATTGCAACACAGGTTGTGTGCCTGATGCTACGTAAACGGAGTTTCCCTGGAGGTGTGGCCTGCACCACCTATTCTCTCTCAAGCAATAAAACGGAAAAGGAAACCAGAAGAGAATTGATACCTCCTACGACCAAGAGAGCAATGTTGGGATCAGAGTGTATCCTTTTGTTACAGGGTTACTGCACCAAGAAGTTTCTAGTCTGGGGGAAGATTCATGATAAGGCCAGCAGAAAAAGTCTTCCTTTGGAACTGATGCCCTGAATTTGGACTGTTGGCCTACTTTACTGTGAAGAAATAAATTAATTTTTGTTAAAGTCATCTACTTGCAATATGTCTATTATAACAACAGTAGATAACTAAGTCAATCTAAAATAGAAAAGATGTCTTAGGGATCCCTTACTGCTACTATTACCAATGATTAAAGTCAATGGAAAAGAACAACAAAATAATTCAGACAGGACCACTAATGGTACAGATCTCACAGAAACAAAGGTTTGGGTTACCCTACCAGGAAAAGAAATATGACGAGCTGAGGTACTTACTGATGGAAAAGGGAATGTGGAACAGGTAATAGAAGTTAATTTTAAATACCAGCTGTAACCATGTGACTAGCTGCAGAAATAAAATGGCAAGTATCATGTGTATTTTTTCTGTTTTGTTATATTATTGAGTGCCTATGCAGATATATAACAGTTCTGTTTATTTTCTTCTCCCTTTAATCTCACTACTTATGAAGATACAAGATGTAATATATGTTAGTGTATCTTAGGTTTTACATATATTAGTTATATCACATTAGGCACACGTGTGACTATTTTTGTTTTTATATGGAGATTATGTATGGCTTAAGTACATATGTATAGGTGTCAAGTTGACAAGGATGGATTGTGATGGTTAATGTTATGGTCAACTTAATTAGGCTATGATTCTCAGTGGTTTGGAAGACACTGGACTGATCATAGTGATGTAATATAATGCAATCACTTTGTGATATGATGTAACCAGTCAATCCATTGAAAAGGGAATTTTCTTAAGAGTATGGCCTGTCTCCAGGATATAAATGGATGTTCTAGCAAGCCTTATTCTTTCTCTGGACCCTGTCATCTTTTTGTCTCCTGATTTCTGGTTCATGGGATTTAAGACTTCAGAGTACCCCAGCCTGCCTCCTGACATGCAGATTTTGGACTTGCTGGTTCCCACAACCATGAGATCCATTTCTTTGAGGTAAATCTTTCTCTATGTATTTATATATATTCATCACTCATTTTGCTACTCCAGAGAAGCCACACTAAAACAGACATCATGTATCAAGAAAGTAAATGGTAATTAGAAACAAAGGAAAGAAGGACAGACAAAAACAGACATCAAAAGAGACTCAAACATTTTCTGGAAGAGGCAAGATGACAGAGTAACAATGTGTCCCTGCTAAACCCTCAAACAACTAATAACCTCAAAATTGATAAATCCACCAAATACAGCAGTTTAGAAGGACTAACCTGTGCTTAGAGAACCCTACGTACAAAGGGAGCAAAAGGAAGATTTTAGGAGCCCTGAACAACTTTGATAAAACAATGCGGCCTGGGCAGAGATTCTCCATGAACTGAAGGTAACCTGGGTGGGGAGAAAACTCACCTCCAGTGAATCTTAGCAAGCAAGCCGTGCCAAGGAACAAGGTAGCTCCTTGGATTTGACTAAAGAGACCTCCCCCAACCTAAGCATGGCAGCCACAGCCTGTAGCCCAGACCTGAAGACCCCCATGCAGTTGAGAATGCTCTGAGACGAGGCTGGCCTTGGTCAGTGCCCTGCCAGACCCACCAGCCAGGCAGCCAGATGCTGAGTCAGAGCAGGAAGAGGCTAGGAGGCCTCTGCTGGAGGAGCAGGGAGACAGTGTGGGGAGAGTGGGGATAGCAGGCCTGGACTCCCAGTGTCCCAGAGCAATAGGGCTGGAAGAGCACATCTAGGGGGAGCACACAAATGTGCTTCACAGAGCAGGCCTTAGCTCTGCATGCAACTGGGAGCTTCGGGCCCAGGCACTGCATGGCTACAGAGCAGGCAGTCACAGGACTTGTGAGATGGAGTGAACGGGCCTGCTGCTGGCAGACTTAGAATAGGCCTTGGAGTCAGTGGGCCATAAATCTCTGGGCTCCCACTGCCTGGGGGTTGGGGGACTAAGAGACTGCACTTACAGTTGGGAGAGGATTGGTGCCATGTGGGCCAGCGAGGCTTAGACTCAGGCAACTAGGCAGGTCCAGAGTGATCACCCCATCAGGTAGGCAGCCACTGGAGCTGCACCTGCTGGAGAGATCTGAGCACAGGTGGCCATGGGGGAATGGGCAGTGAGTGCCAGCAGCTAAGCAGCCATCAGTGTCGCATTCACAAGGAAGGCTTTGGCTCAGGTGAACCAGAAGGAGTACAGTGATCACCCCAGCAGCTAGGCAGCTATTAGAGCCAAATACAGCAGGGAAGTCTGAGCTCAAGTGACCCAGGGTGCGTGAAGTTATCACCCTAGCAGCTGGGCCCCACTAGAACTACATGCTCTGGGGAGATCTGAGCTCAGTAAGCTCAGGCAACTAGGGGGAAGGGCAGTGAGTGCCAACAGCTAGATAGCCATTGGTGCTATGTGCACCTGGAAGGCTTAAGCTCAGGTGAACTGGAAAAGGGGGTGAGAATGCCCAGTGTCTAGACAGCCACTGGTGCCACATGTGTCAGGGAGAACAGAGCTCAGACAACCCATGAGAGGGGGAGTGATTGTCCCAGAAGCTAGGCAGCCAAAGGCACAAGACAGCAACCACACTCTCTCCGTACACTTGAGGCTGCGACTGAGTCTCCTTGAGGGTCTACCCAAATCAGAAGCAGCTGCAGCAGCACCACTTGAGTCTTGCCCACCTTGGAATCACTGTGAAAGTGCAGTGCCTGCACAAGTGACACCCCCAGTCCAGAGGCAGAAGTGGTGGTGGTGCTGCTGAAAGCAGACTCTACTACTCCACCTGGGAGCTGCACCAGCATGAGCAGCAGACCACGGCGGGACAGTAACAGCAAGCAACAGAAAATAATCAGATACATGGAGAATCTACAGCCTGGAACCAACAGAGAGATGACAGTTAGGCCAACTGAACTACTACCTTTCACTGCAATGACTTCCAGATGACACAGAGACAACAATCAATCTCTACACACCTGAAGACGCAGACTACCATGGCTTCCAAAAACTCCCAAAATAAAGCATCAGTGGATTTCTGAGATGAAAAAGAGTCCCTACAACCATCAGAGACAGAATACAAAAGATTGATGTACAGAGCTGTGTGAGATATCAGGAGAGATCAGGCAAAATGCAGCAGAGCACATTGAAAAATTAAATAAGCTGCAAGAAAAGCTTAAGTAGCAACAATCTCAAATTTGACAGATTAACAATAAAATGTCTGAGCTTGATAACTCAATAGAAAATCAAAGGAGAAGGACTGAGGACATGGAAGGCAGAATTAGTGAGCTTAAAGACAAATGACACCAGCACAGACAAAAAAAATCAGACAAAAGATTCAATAAGAGCAAAGAATCCCTATGGGTAATGTGGGATCTATTAAGAAAAATAATACTCATGTGATCAGAGTACCAGAACAAGGTGAGCTAGCTGAAAATACAGAGTGAATAGTTGAAGACCTGTTGGCAGAAAATTTTGCTGAAAGATGAGAAGATCTCAATTCAAGATGCTCATCAAACAGACTCAAGATAGATCCAAAAAGAAATATACCAAGGCACATCATGATCAAGCTCAATAAAAATAGAGAAAAGGAGAGACTACTGAGGGCAGCCAGAAATAAGCATAAAGTAACCTATAAAGGAATATTATTAAGTTCAGACTATGCAGCTGAAATGATGCTGGCCAGAAGACAGTGGGATAACATATACAAACTAATGGGAAAAAAAAAACTGTCAACTGAAAATAATATATCCTGCAAAATTATCTCTCAAATATGAAGGTGAAATCAAGACACAGATCAACAGAAATTTATAGAATTTGAAATAACCAAGCCAAAATTACAAGAAATATTAAAGGAAATTCTTAGATTAGAAAGTCAATAGCATTAGATATACACTTACACATCCAGCACTCAAGAGTCTAGACAATGTCAGGAAAGGAAATCTAAAAATGATAACAAAAGCCAAATCACAAAAAATAGAAATTCAGAGCTCTCAAGTTTAACTGACAACTATATGATATGAAAAAGAGGGTCAAAGAAAGGTACACATAGACCGTCCAGATGTGGAGGAAGACAAGGAGATACAGAGACGCTGAAGTTTGGACTACTTTTAGATTGATAAAAAGGACTAAGACAGTAATTGCAAAAGAAACCTGTAATTCTACATGTCAAAAAGCAACATACAAAATCACAATTTCAAGAAAACAAACACTGAAAGCCACTAAAAGAAAATACATAAAGAAAAAAGACTCAGCACAGAAAATGGAATTCAATAGAGGAATTGTCCACAACACCCCCCAAAAAGGCATCAAAAGGACAATGCTAACATCATATTTATCTGTAATCACACTGAATGTAAGTGGACTAAATGTACCAATTAAGAGAAGGATAGTAGCAGATTGGATAGAACAATATGACCCATACATATGCTGCTTACAGGGGACACACCTTAGACTCAAAGACACAAACAATCTACAACTCAGAGGTTGGAATATATAAATATGTGTAGGACTAATAACATTCTAAAAAGGCAGGAGTGGCAATACTAATTTCTGGCAAAATAGACTTTAAAGTTAAATCCACCATACACAATAAAGAGGGTCATTATCTAACGGTCAAGGCTCAACTCAACAGGAAGACATAACCATACTAAATATCTACACACCCAATGACAAGTCTCCAAAATACATAAACACTATATTCACTGAAAACAGAAATAGACACCTCTACAATAATAGTAGGCGACTTCACACCACTCTCAGTAAAGGACAGCACATTCTCCCCCAAAAGCTTAGTAAACACACAGAGGATCTAAATGCCACAATCAGCCAACTTGACCTTACAGAGATACTCAGAACACTCCATTCAGCTAAAGCCAAGTATACTTTCTTTTCCAATACTAGGGAACATTCTGCAGAATTGACCACACAGTAGGTCACAGCATGATACTCAACAAAATTCAGAATACTGAAATAATACAAAGCTTCTTCTCAGACCACAAAGCCGTAAAACTAGAAATCTATAACGGAAAAAAAAGATGCAAATTAAATCAAAAACGTGGAGACTGAATAACATTTTGCTCAAGAACTACTGGCTAAAAGAAGGACTCCAGGATGCAATGAAGAATTTTATAGGATCAAATGAGAATGACGACATATCCTACCAAAATTTATGGGACAGAACAAAGCAATGATCAGAGGTCATTTCAACGCAATGAATGCATGCATCCAAAAAGAAGAAAGGACACAAATCACAGAATTAACTCATCAACTTGAACAACCAGAAATATCTCAGGAAAAAGAATACATCGGTCTCCAGAAGAAAGCAAATTATTAAAATCAGAGCAGAAATAAATAAAATAGAAACTAGAAAAATGATTGAAAGAGTAGACAAATCCAAAAGCCTGTTTTTTGAAAAGATCAAAAAAACTGATAAATCTTTGGCCAAACTGACTAAAGAAAAACAGAAGAAAGAAATAATCTGAATTAGAAATGAGATGGGCAGTATCACAAATGACCCTGCTGAAATTAAAAGAATCATAGAAAAATACTACAAAAAAATCATACTCTAATAAATATGAAAACATAGAGGAAATGGACAATTTTCTGGAAAAATATCATCCACCCTAAACTAGCAAAATCAGAGATAGAACAACTACACAAACCCATTACAAAAGAAGAAATTGAAAAGGTAATTAAAAAACATCCATCCAAAAAAAGAGCCCTGGTCCACATGGCTTCACTACAGAATTCTATCGAACGTTCAAAGAGGAGTTAAAACCACTACTTTTAAAGGTATTCCAGACTATAGAAGAAGATGGAATACATCTGAATTCGTTCTATGAAGCAAGTATAACCCTGGTATCCAAACTAGATAAAGACAGTCCACAATAAGGAATATTACAGACCAATATCTCTCATGAACTTAGATGCAAAAATCCTTATCAAAATCCTAGCAAACAGAATTAAACAACACATCAAAAAAAGTAGTTCATCACAACCAAGTAGCATTCATACCAAGGGTGCAGGGATGGTTCAACATAGAGAAAACAATTAATGTAATCAATCACGTATACAAAATGCAAGACAAGAACCATCTGATTCTATCAATTGATGCAGAAAAGGCATTTGATAAAACCCAACACCCAGTCATGTTAAAAACTCTCAGCAAAATAAGAATAGAAGGTAAATTCCTTAACATAATAAAAGCCATCTGCACTAAACCAACAGCTAACATCATACTTAATGGAGAGAAGTTGAAAACGTTCCCCTTAAGAACAGATACTAGACAAGGATGCCCATTGTCACCACTTCTATTCAACATTGTTCTGCAAGTCCTAGCCAGAGCAATTACACAGGATAAAGAAATAAGGGCCCTCCAAATTGGCAAAGAAGTTGTTGAAGCATCACTGTTTGTGGATGATATGATGTCGTACACAGAAAACCCTAAAGAATTCACCAAAAAATTACTGAATCTAATAGAAGACTTCAGCAAAGTATCAGGATACAAGATAAACATACGTAAATCAGTGGGATTCCTTTACACCAACAAAGAGACAACCAAAGAAGAAATAAGTAGATCATTACCAATTACTATAACCCCCAAGATGATAAAATACCTGGTGATAAATCTTACCAGATATGTAAAAGACTTACACAAAGAAAATGACAAGTCACTACTGCAGGAAATGAAAAATGACTTACACTATTGGGAAATCCACCTTGCTCCTGGATAGGAAGATTTAACATTGTGAAAATGTCTATAATACCCAAAGTGATCTGTACATACAATGCAAACCCAATTTAACCTCCGGTGACAATTTTAAACAAGATGGAGAAACAAATCACCAACTTCACGTGGAAAGGAAAGAAGCCACAGATAAGTAAATTATTACTAAAGAATGGGAACAAAGTGGGAGGCCTCACCCTTCCTGACCTTAAAACCTCCTACACTGCCACGGTAGTCAAGGCAGCCTAACACTGGCACAAAAACAGATGCATAGATCAATGGAGCAGAATTCAGAATCCAAAGATAATTTCATGCACTTATGTAGCTGATATTTTATGAAGGCCCAAAGACAGTGAATTGGGGTAAAAACAGTCTCTTCAACAAATTGTGCTGGCACAATTGGATATTCACTTGCAAAAAAATGAAACAAGATCCTTATCTCACACCGTGCACAGAAACTAATTCAAAGTGGATCAAAGACCTAAATATAAAAGCTAAAACAATGAACTTTTTGGAAGTAAAAATTGGAAAGATGATGTAAGTGCTAATACATGGCATCAACAGTCCACCAAAAATCACTAACAACCTTCAATCATCAGAAACAAAAATAGATAATTGGGAACTCTTAAGAATTAAACACTTATGCTTATCCAAAACCTTCATCAAAAGAGTAAAAAGACTACCCACAGAGTGGGAACAAATACCCACCATATCTCCAACTGCCACCTAATCTCTTTAATCTACAGGATACTACAAAACCTGAACAAAAGAAAAGACAAGCAATCTAATTCAAAAATGGGCAAATGACATAAACAGGCACTTCACCGAAGAAGACACATAGGTTGCCAACAGATATGTGAGGAAATGTTCACAATCGCTAGCCATCAGAGAAATCCAAATCAGAACCACAATGAGATACAATCTCACCCCAAGAAAGATGGCAATAATCCAAACAACACAGAATAATTAATACTGGAAAGGATGTGGAGAGATTGGCATTCTCCTGTACTGCTGGTGGGACTGTAAAATGTCACAACAACATGGATACCAATGTGACACTTTTTTAAAACATTAGAAATAGAAATACAGTAGGATCCAGCAAACCCTCTCCTTGAAACATATCCCAAAGAAATAATGAATATCACTGAAACAGATACTTGCATGCCAACATTTATTGCAGCTCCCTCCACAATAGCAAAAATTTGGAAACAACCTAGATGCCCATTGTCATGGATCTAATTGTGTCCCCCAAAAAATATGTGTAGCTATGTGGCTGGGCCATGATTCCCAGTATCTCCTGACTGTCCTCCATTTTGTGGTTTTCCTATGCTGTATGTTAAAAGATTAGGGTGGGGCTGTAAATCCCTTCATAGAACTACCTTCCTGCTCCACTGTAAAGGGAGTTTCCCTGGAGTGTGGCTTGCCCCACCTTTAATCCTTTCATCTTACAAGAGATAAAAAGACAGAGAAGCAAGCAGGAAATTGCGAATCTCATACCATCAAGCAAGCAGCACCGGGAGAAGAGTGCATCCTTCAGACCTGGGGTTCCTGCACCAAGATGCTCCCTGGACAAAGACTGATGCAATTCCGGGCTTTCCTCCTGAGCTCACAAGGGAAAAGCCTTCCCCTGGAGTGGACACCCTGAATATGGACTTACAGCCTACTGGACTATGTAAGAATAAACCTTCCTTTGTTAAAGACATCCACTCTGTGGTATTTCTGTTAGAGCAGCCCTAGCTGACTAAAACACCCATCAAGAGATGAATGGTCAAACTATGGTATATTCATACAGTGGAACACAATGCAATGATAAGAAAAATAATGACTTAGAGAAATACCTGTCAATGTGGGATTGTCTAGAGGAACTTATGCTGAGTGAAATTAGCCAGACACACAAGGACAAATTTTATATGAGACTATAAGGTTGCAACTAATCATTTTAGCACAGTAGAAATCAGTATTTGATGGTTACAAGGTAAGAGGCATGTAGGGAGGAGAATATTTTACAAATTAGTGGTTAAGATTAGGGATGAGTAGAGGATGTGACAGCATGCACTAGACATGTAGTATCCACGTCTAGTCCCCTTAACATGGACCACCTCTTTGGAAGAAGAGAGAAATGGGATCTGGGGTCTGGCATCCACACTCTCAGGGGACACTCAGACTCATTGAGATACCCAAGATTTTTCTCTCTCCCTCTTTTAAGATATGACTCCACATACCACAAGGGTGAGTGCCAACTGGCATCTTAAAAGTTACCAAGCTGCCATCTAAATAGCACCAAATGGTCCCAACCCACCTGGACCTGGGACAAACAGAGAACGTTGAGGACAGGAGAAAAACATGAGCCCACCAGACGGAAGGGGCCATATCAGCCATGGCCAGTTTCAGCATGGGACCAGAAGGACTAGATAGTGCCCAGCCACCACAAATGAGAGCCCAGATAGGGTACATAGAACATAACTCTGGATACAGCAGGTGATGGAGTAGAGAGTAGAGCTAGAACGCTACCAGAAGACCATCCTTGATGGTACTGCTGAATGGAGGGCTTCCAAACTGCATCCAGCACTGAGGCTAGCTCACCAAAGACTGACCTGGACCTTACAAAATATAGAGTGATAATGAAGGAGAACAAACATGTAAAAATTTACATAGGGCTATCTGAGGGACCCTTTGCTGGAGCCAAGTTGACAGGTGAGGAATGCCACACCTTTATCAAAAGATCATAGGAAGTTCTCAACAAAAGGGGAAGCATGCTGTCACATGAGTGGGGAGGGGAGTAACTAGAATAGAATAGAAATGAAAGTTCTGGATGTTATATGGCAACATGATTATAGTGTAAAATAGTTCTTAATTCACAATAAAAAGAAAAAAATTCTTAAGTGCAGAGTATCTAAAGAAAATGAAATGCATTTGACTGGAGATCTATTTGTTGACAGACCTGGCAGCTTCTCCCCTAACCCTTCACTGACCTACAACATAGAGTTGGCTGAAAGCTCCCAGTCTCTCCATAAGTAGGACTCCATCTTTGCCTTCCAATAGGCTGAGACTTCCAACCGAGAGTCTACTTGGGACCAATCACTAGAGTATGCAGAGACAGGTGGTGACCAACTCCTCTCTTAGACACCTTGACTCCAGGAAACTCTCAAAATAATGAATCAAAAAACTTTACAGACGAAGAAGCCTTTCTGAAATTATCAAAGGTCAAGTACAAAGGAAATATGTGTAAAACCTTCCTGAACATTCAGCAAAATAAAGCAGAACAAAATGAAAAATTAAAGTATTTGAACTCATGCAACATCAATGATCTGAAGTACAGCAGGTCAATGACAAAATTAGAGAATTAGACAATTGAATCTAAAGTCAAAAGAATAGAATTGAGGAAATGAAAGTCAGACATAGTGACCTTGAGGACAGAGCAACTGACATTCCATTTATGAAGAGAAATCACAGAAAAGAAATAAGAAAAACAGAAGAAGCATTAAGAATCATGTAGGATTCTATTAAGAGGAATAATTTGTGATTAACTGGAGTTCCTGAACAAGGGTGGATAGACGGCAATACAGAGAGCATTGCTGTAGAGTTACTGACAAAAAGCTTTCCTGAAATTATGAATGAAGAGAACATAGATATCCAAGAAGTATATAAAATGTCTCAAAGACTAGACATCCCAAAAAGAGTCCAAAATATGTTATAATCAAGCTCAACAAAATGAAACATAAACAGATGCTTTTAAAGGTAGAAAGGTTCAAAGCAAAGCTAATATTCAGAGGGAAACCCTGTAGGCCTTCATCTGACTTCTTTGCAGAAATGATGTTGGCTAGAAAGCAGTGTGATGACACATTCAAAGCCCTAAAGGAGAAAAACTTTGAAGCAAGAATTATATATCCTGCAAAATTGTCTACCAAATATGATTGTGACATTAAGATATTTGTAGATAAAGAGAAGCTTAGAGACTGTAAAAAGTAAACCAAAGCTTCAAGAAATACTGAAAGAAGCTCCTGGCTTAGAAAAACAAAACCATTAAGTATATACTTAAGGAGGCAATGCAGGATGCAGCATCCAGAAACCTATTCAGTTAGGGAAGGCACGAAACTCAATCAAAGCTACAATATTAAAAGAATGGAACCAGTGATCATATCACAAAAGCTGTGATATCATCACTCTAAAAAGAAGGATATACTACAGTAGTTATAGTCCTTTCAGATGGACAAGAAGTTAAAAAGACATATAGAAGTTAAAACCAGGTTTAAAGTTAGAATATTAAGGGAGATCATAAGGATAGTTACAAAGCAAAATAACAGCACAACATATCAAAACAAGAGACATAACACAGGTGTCTCATCAAACACAAAACCAATAGTGAAATCGACAAAAAAGTCAACCCAGAAAGAATGACCCAGAACAGAATATTAAGAGTAACAGAAAACATCAACCAAAAAACTGCATCAAAATGACAGCACTAAACATTTACTTATCAATAATTTCAGTGAATGTAAATGGACTGAATGCTCCAATAAAGAGACAGTGAGTGACATCCTGGATCAAAAGTTCAAAGGGAGTTTCCCTGGAGTGTGGCTTGAACCACCCTTAATCCTTTCATTCTGCAAGAGATAAAAGGAAAGGGAAACAAGCAGAGAATTGGGAACTTCACACCATCAAGGAAGCAGCACCAGGAGAAAAGTGCATCCTTCAAACCTGAGGTTCCTGCTCCAAGATGCTCCTGGACAAAGACTGATGCAATACCAGACTTTCCTCCAGAGCCAACAAAGGAAAAGCCTTCCCCTTGAGCAGACATCCTGAATTTGGACCTGTAGCCTACTGGGCTGTGTAAGAATAAACCTTCCTTTGTTAAAGCCATTCACTTTGTGGAATTTCTGTTAGAGCAACACTAGCTGACTAAAACAGACAACATAAAGAAATTTATGGAATCAAATAAGAATGAAAACATATCCTAACAGAATCTATGGGGTACAGCAAAATTGGTGTTGAGGTCAGTTTATCTCTATAAATGTAAACCTCCAGAAGGAAGAAGGGATTCAAACCAAAGAATTAACCCTACAACTTGAACAAGTAGAAAGAGCAAAACAGAGGAACCCCTCAGGCACCAGAGGAAAACAGATAATAAAGATTAGAACAGAACTAAATGAGTTAGAGGATAGACAAACAATTGAAAAAATTAACAAAACCAAAAGCTTGTTCTTTGAAAAGATCAACAAACTCGATAAACCAAGATGACTGTTAAAAGATGAAAGACTAGACACATGTCTCCTCATTTACGTCTGAGAACTAAGGCCTGGTATGATATTTGTATGGAGCACTGAACATTTGGGGAGCCCTAGGGCCTAGCATATTTGACTGCGCACTGGTATTGGACTAATCTTTCCCTCTCAAAAATGAGCCAGTGGCTGTCTGCCCTCCACTTCCACTGTTTCACAGTATCGGAGAACTGCAGCTTCTGCAAACAGTGAATAATGTACTTTTGTTATCAGCTGGAAGGCTGAATCTGCTGCTCCTGAAGGCCTGTTTTGGCTAGCACGTTGGACAGCTCCTAGTTCAACACCTGGACAACTCTCCACATAGAAGTGAAGTTTACTTTTAAGGCTAAGAGGCCTATGTATTGGACTGGAGATCTGTCTATTGAGAGGCCCAGCATCTTTTCCTCCCACCCTTCTCTGACACTAATTGTAGGGCTGGCTGACAGCTTCCACTTTCTCCATAAGTAGGGTGGTGTCTTTGCCACCCAATAAGTAGAGACTTCCACCACAGAGAGTCCACCTTGGGCAAATCACTAGAGCATTAGAGATAGCTGGTGACCAACAATTCTCTTAGATTTAATAAGAGACGTCAGTGTCTAGATGTCACACAGGCAGCAGACTATAATTAATCATTTAAAGAAGCAGCCTTCAAATGCTCCAGAAAACTCCCAAAATAAAGTTCCAATAATTTCCCAGATGACGAAGCCTTTCTGAATCTATCAGAGGTCGAGTACAAAAAAAATCATATATAGAACCCTCCTAGAGATTAAACAAAATAAAAAATTTAGAAAGCCACTGGAACTGATGGAACATCCCAGCCAAGCCAAGTGGTCGCCATGATGGAACATCAACGATCTGAAATACATCAGGTCAATAAGAAACTTACAGAATTAGATAATTCAATCTATAGCCAAAAGAGTAGGATTGCACAGATAGAAGTTAGACTCAGTGACCTTGAGGACATGGCAACTGACTCCAGCATTTATGAGGAGAAATCAGAGAAAAGAAATAAGAGAAATGAGTTTTAAGAAACATGTGCGACTCCATTAAGAGGAATCATTTATGTTTAATTGTAGTTCCTGAACAAGGAGGGATAAATGACAATATAGAGAGTATTACTATAGAGATACTGAGAGAAAACTTTCATGAAATTATGAGCAAAAACAACATAGGTATACACGATGTTTGTCGCATACCACAAAAGCTAGACACCAAAAGAAAGACATCAAGACATATTATAATCAAGCTTAATAAAATGAAATATAAGCAGATGCTTCTGAAAGCATCAAGGCTCAAAGCAAAACTAGCACTCCAAGGACAACCCTGTAGGTTTTTGTCTGACTTCTCTGCAGAAACGATGCTGGCTAGGAAACAGTGGGATGACACATTCAAAGCCCTGAAGGAGAAACACTTCCAACCAAGAATTATTTATCCTGCAAAACTGTCTATCAAATGTAATGGTGAAATTAAGACTTTTGCAGATAAAGGGAAGCTTAGAGACTTTGTAAAAACTAAGCCAAAACTGCATGAAATATTGAAAGAATCTCTTTCCTTCAGAAAACAAAACCATTAAATGTATATTTAAGGTGACAATGTAGATCACATCATCCAAAATTCTAATCAGATAGAGAAGTCACAAAACTTAATCAAAGCTACAGTTTTAAAATGACAGAATCTGTGATCATATCATTATATCTATAACACCATCACATTAAAAAAGGGATACCCTACAGTAGTTATAATCATTTCAGATGGAGAGGAGGTTTAACAGTTATGCAATAGTTAAAATTGGGTTTAATCTTGGTATATCAAGGTGGATAATAGATGTAGCAATAAAGCAAATTAACAATGCATTGTATCAAAATAAGATGTGCAACACAGGAGTCTCAACAAACACAAAACCAACACTGAAAAAAAAAACCAGAAAGAAGAATAGCCCAGAACAAAATATTAACAGCAGTATAGAGAACATCAACATAAAATAATTACATCAAAATAATGGCACTAAGCACATACCTATCAATAATTACATTGAATGTAATTCAATGTAAAGAGACAGCGAGTGACATCCTGGATCAAAAGACACTACCCGTCTATATGTTGCTTACAAGAAATACACCTTAGTCTTGAAGATACGAACAAATTGAAAATTAAAGGATGGATTAATATATACCAAGCTAACAACATACAAAGAAGAGCAGGTGTGACAATGCTAATCTCAGACAAAATAGATTTCAAGGTAAAATCCACTATTGTGGACAAGGATGGTCACTATTTATTGCTGAAAGTTTCAATATTCAAGCAGGACTTAACAGTATTGAACATTTATGCACCAAATTCCAGAGCATCTAAATACATTGAACAAATTCTGACAACACTGAGAAATGAGATAGATGATTCCACAATAACGGTTGGAGACATCAACACTCCCCTTTCAGTTACGGATATATCATCCAGAAAAAAGCTCAGTAAAGATACAAATCTTACTGCAACAATCAACCAACTTGACCTTATTGACCTATACAGATCTTTCCATCCATCAATGGATAAATACACCTTCTTCTCCAATGCGCATGGAACATTCTCCAGAATAGACCATGTGTTAGGTCATAAAGCAACTCTCTATAAAATCCAAACCATTGACTTACTGCAAAGTATCTTCTCAGACCATAGAGCTATAAAAGTTAAAATCAGTAACAGAAAAATCATAGGTAGAAATTCAAAATTATGGAAATGAGCAACATTTTGCTCGAAAAGCCTTGGGTTATAGAAGAAATCAAGGGCAAAATAAATAAATTTATGGAATCAAATGAGAATGAAAACAAATCCTACCAGAATCTATGGGATACAGCAAAAGCAGTACTCAGAGATCAGTTTATCTCTATAGCTGCATAGATCCAGAAAGAAGAAAGGGTCCAAATTAAAGAACTAACCCTACATCTTGAACAAGTAAAAAGAGAGCAACAGAAGAATCCCTCAGGCACCAGAAGAAAACAGATTGTAAGGATTAGAGCAGAACTAAATGAATTAGAGAATAGAAAAACAGTTGAAAAAATTAACAAAACCAAAAGCTGATTCTTTGAAAAGATCAGCAAAACTGATAAACCATTGGCTAAACTTACAAAGGAAAAACAGCAGGAGATGTAAATAACCTGATTAAGAAATGAGATGGGAGATGTTACAACAGACCCAGCTGAAATCAAAAATATCATAACAGGATACTATGAAAGGCTGTACTCTAACAAGTTTGAAACCCTAGGGGAAATGGACAAATTTCTAGATTCATATCACTCACTAGGATTATCATAAGGAAATAAGATCAACTTAAATAAATCTATCACAAAGGAAGAGACTGAAAAAGTCATCAAAAATCTACCAACCAAAAAATTTCTGGCCCAGATGGCTTCGCTGGAGAATTCTATCAAGCTTTTAGAGAAGAGTTAACTCCAGTACTATTGAGGCTATTTCACACCATAGAAAAGGATGCAATACTTGCAAATTCATTCTATGAAGCTAGCGTAACCCTAATTCCAAAGCCAGGAATCCCACAAAAAAAGAAAGTTACAGACCAGTATCACTCACTGGCTTGGCATCACTCATGAGCCTAGATGTTAAAATCTTTAACAAAATTCTAGCCAATAGAATTCAACAGCATATAAAAAAAATAATTCATCATGATCAAACTGGTTTCATTCCAGGGATGTAAGGCTGGTTCATCAGAAAAACAATCAATGTAATCAACCATATTAATAAAACAAAAGATAAGAATCGCTTGATTTGGTCAATTGAAGCAGAAAAGGCATTTGACAAAGTCTGACACACATTCATGCTGAAAACTCAGAAAAATAGAAACAGAGGGGAAATTCCTCAACGCAATCAGTAGCATCTACGCAAAGTCAACTGCCTTATTCATCCTGAATGGTGAAAGACTGAAAGAATTCCCTTTCAGAATGGGAATTAGACAAGGATGTCCAGTCTCAACACTTCCATTTAACATTGTGCTAGAAGTTCTAGTCAGAGCAATTAGACAAGACAAAGAAATAAAGGTCATCAATATCATTAATGAAGAAGTAAAAATCTCCCTATCTACAGATGATATGATTGTATATACAGAGAATCCAAAGGAATCCATAACTAAACTACTGGAACTAATAGAGGAGTTTAGCAAAGTATTGAGATACAACATAAACTTAAGTAAACCAATAGGATTCCATTATACCAACAATGAGATCATAAAAGAAGAAATTGCCAAATCAATTCCACTTACTATAGCCCCCAAGAAGATAAAATATCTAGGAAGAAATCTAACTAGAGAAATAAAAGACCTATACAAAGAGAACTACAAGAAACTAAGTGAGACTTACATAAATGGAGAAACCTACCCTCCTCATAGATAGGAAGACTTAACATTCTGAAAATGTATATTTTACCCACAGTGATCTACATATACAATGCAATCTCAATATAAATTCCAGTGACATTTTTTCATGAGATGGAGAAACAAATCACCAACTTTTTTTGGGAAAAGAAAGAAGCCCTGGATAGCAAAGCACTACTGAAGAAGACCATACTAGAAGGCCTCTCACTACCTGATTTTAGAATCTGTTACACTGCCACAGTAGTCAAAACAGCCTAGTACTGGTATAAAATGAGACATACCAACCAACGGGACACAGTTGAGACCCCAGAGACGCCACCATCCTCCGATGAACAGTTGATATTTGACAAAGGCCCTAAGACTCTAAGCTGGGGTAAAAACTGTCTCTTTAATAAATGGTGTTGGCAAAATTGGTTATCCATCTACAAAAGATTCAAACAAGACCCATATCTCACACTTTACACAAAAACCAACTCAAATTAGGTAAAAGCCCTAAATATCAAACCTAAAAAATAAAGATTGTGCAAGAAAAAATAGGGTCAACAATGAAAGTTTTAATACACAATTTAGATAGACTTCAAAATCTGACAAACAAACTCTGATCAATAGATGAGAAAATAGATAAATGAGAACTAGTAAGAATCAAACACTTTTGTTCATCCAAAGATTTTATCAAAAGAATTAAAAGACCACCCACAGAATGGGAAAAAAATACTTGGTAACTCTATGTCGGATTGATGTCTGATCTCTGTAACCCACAAGGTACTGCAAAATATCAACAAGAAAAAGCTCGATAACCCAAGTAAGCAATGGGCAAAGAAGATGGGCAGATGCTTCACTCAAGAAGTCATCCAGGCAACCAAAAGACATGAGGAAGTGCTCACAGTCATTAGCTCTTAAAGAAATCCAAATCAAAACCACAGTGAGATATCATCTCACTCCAACAAAGTTAGCCATGATCCAAAAACCACAAAACAGCAAATGCTGGAGAGGCTGCGGAGAAATTGGAACCCTTTTACACTGCTGGTCAATTGCAAAATGGTACAAACTCTTCAGAAAGCAATCTGGTGCTTCTTTAAAAAGCTGGAAATAGATATATCACTAGATCCAGTAACCCCACTTCTTGGAATAGATCCTACAGAATTAAAGGAAGTCACATGAACAGACACATGCACACAGATGTTTACTGCAGCACAATCCACAACAGCAAAAGATGTAATCAATCCAGATGCCCAACAACAGATGAATGGATAAACAAATTTTGGTACATATATTCAATGGAACACTATGCAATGATAAAGGACAATGATGATTTCAGGAACCATCTCATAATCTGGTTTCAACTGAAAGATGTTATGTTGTATGAAATCAGTCAGCAGTACGAAGACAAATATTGTATGAGATCCTGAGTAAAAGGACTTGAAAAATAGACTCATATACAGAAGAAAAGACTCTCTGATGGCTATGAGTGATGGGAGGGAGAGAGGAAGAAGGAGAGAGAGTATAGATTAGATAGCTGATAGAAATTTGGTTGGGTGAAAGTAGTGACAGCACACACCAGAAAGAAGATCACCTTAACTGTACATAAACTGAAAAGTCTTCTATTCCTAGCCTAATGTCACAAGGATAGAGTAGCAGGGGCAGGGGTCCAGGGACCATGCTCTCAGGGGACATTGAAGCCAATTGGTATAACTAGCCTGTTGCTAAGAGAGTCTTCTACACCTTATGTTGGTGAATGGTGTCTGGGTTCTTAAAAGCTAGCAAGCTGCCATCAGCAGTGCTCCAAATGATCTCATCTCAGCTGGATCAGATGATCACCAAGGACAACAAAGACATAAGAGTAAAAGAACCCAGAGGAAAGAAGGACCCATGTGTATGGATGACTGTATCCACATGCGATCAGAACTAGATGGTGTCTGGCTATCAACAATGACAGTTGGGATGGAGTGCACAATGTCGAGTCCCAACGGCAGCACAAAAAACTGAGAGGTGCACATCAAGAACTTCACTAAAGGACCATAATTAATGCTCTGATGGCCTGGGACTTCTCCTGGGAGCATGGCCCATAGACCTGATTCTGTCCCTGATCATAAGTCATTACTGAGGTCCACTCTTCAAACAGAAAGGGATTAGATTAGTGGACATAAGGTGACCATATGGTGTGTCCACTTTATCATTCTATGTATCTACAGGATGCCGTTCTACTGGCCTCTTACTAAAAGGGAGAGGAGAAGGTAGAGAGGAAAGGACAGGAGATTGTTACCAGGCTATGACACACATAGAGCGGAAAGGAAGAGTGTGCTGTCACTGGACAAGGAGATCAGAGTGAACTACAGGCCTGCAAATTTAACTTGGATTGTATACTACTTTCACTCGATCACAACAACAACAACAAGTACAGGCAGCATGGGAAACAATGTGGAAATTTCTTAAAACCTAAAAATAGAACTACCACATTACCCTGCTATTCTGGTAGGAACATACCCAAAGGACTTTGTCATGGATTGAACGTGTGCCCTAAAAAATTGGTAATAACTAGGCTGTGCCGTAATTCCTGGTACTGTGTGATGTTCCTCCACGTTGAATTCCTGCCTCTATGATGTTAATGAGGCTGGATAGGGAGCAGTTGTGTTGGTAGAGCAAGATTCAATGTGTAAGTTTGTTTTGTGACTTGAAGCATTCTCTTGAGCTATAAAGGAAAAAATCTGTTAGAGAGAATTGGGAACCTCACACCATCAACACAGCAGCACTGGGAGAAGAGTGTGTCCTTCAGACCTGAGTTTCTTGAGACAAGACGCACCCTGAACAAAGACTGTTGCAACACAAGGACTTTCCTCTAGAGCTGACTAGTGGGAAAGCCTTTCCCTGGAGTGGACATCCTGAATTTGGACTGTGTAAGAATAAACTTACATGGGGGTCCTCATGCACACCCTGAGCCATCTTCTAGATTTGGAGAAGGAACAACTAACAAATGGGGGAACGGAGAAAATAATAAATCTGCCGACACCCCTGAGATGAAATTTCAAGATTCTTCATCTAGGATCAGGCATAAGGGGAAACACCTTCCTTACAGCATTGAAGTATGGCTATCAGCCCCCTGCCTTTACCAGCTTATATGCCAGATACCTGTAACTACACTAAACACACCTGCCTATCTACATCCATAGAGGAGAGCCTGCAGTACACACTTGGTGACAGATGACCTGGACACTTGAGCTGAACCAATGTAAGAAAAGTAAAGAGAATGCTAGGTTCACATGCCTAGTAGTAGCACTAACCACCTTGTGACAAGCCATTAGAGCTTCAAAGGTGCCAATAGCAAACTCGCACACATGACCAGCCTATCTAGACATTTCAAAACCAAATAAAACAAGAAGCAAGAACACAGTAAACAAACATAAAATAAATAAATACAACAAATTATTGATGGCTCAGACAACAGTAAATGTAATTCACTCAAAGAGGTGGAAAACAATGGCTTCAGAAAGCTGCTAAAACAAAGAATCAAGAAATTTTCCAGATAAAGAGAACTTCCCAGAATCATCAGAGGGAGAAAACAAAAGATTGATATTCAGAACTCTTCAAGAAATCAAGAAAGAAATGAGGTAACGCTGATCAGGAAAACATAATGACAAGTTGAACAGGCTGCAAGAGAGTGTACAGAGACAAGCTAAGCTAAGCCAAACCAGTGCCATTGAATCGACTCCAACTCATAGTGACCCTACAGGACACAGGAGAACAAAATAAAAAATTCAGAAGATTCATAATAAAATTACAGAGTTAGATAACTCACTAGAAAACTGAAAGAGTAGAATTGAGGCAATGGAAGACTGAATTAGTGAGACTGAAGAAAAAGCATATAATATCACCATATTTGAGGAAAATTAGATAACAGAATTTCTAAAAATGAAGAAACACTAAGAGTTATGGGGGACTCTATCAAGATGAATGATCTACGAATGATTGGAATAGTAAAATAAGGGGGATAACAGGAATTACAGAGACAATTGTTGAAGATTTGTTGACGGAAAACTTCCCTGGTATCATGAAAGTTGAGAAAATATCTATCCAAGATACTTATCAAATACCGCACAAGCTAGATCAAAAAGAAAGACACTAAGACATGAACAAATTTGTCAAAACTAACGATAAGAGAACTTTAAAAGTGGCTAGTGATTAAACAGGAAACCTTGGTGGTATAGTGGTTAAGTGCTATGTCCACTGACTAAAAGGCTGGTAATTTCAATACACCAGGTGCTCTTTGGAAACTCTGCAGAGTGGTTCTTCTCTGTCCTATAGGGTCACGAGTCACAATTAACTCAATGACAATGAGTTTCTTTGTTTCCTTTTTTTTTTTAGGTATAAACAAAAAAATAATCTAAAAAGGTGAGTCAATAAGACTAAGTTCAAAGTACTCAGCAGAAACCATGTGGATGAGAAGGCAGTGGGAGAAATATACAAAGCCTTAAAGCAAAAAAAAATGTCAACCAAGAATGACATATCCAGTAAAACTATCTCTCAGATATGAGGGTGACACTAGGATATTTGCAGATAAACAATCATTTTGGAGATTAAAAAAAAATAAAAATTACAAGAAAAACTAAAGGGGGTCCTTTGATTAGGAAAGAGGTGACATCAGCTAACAACCAAAGAATATTGAACAGAGCTATTGAATATCAACCCAGATAAGGAAATCACAAAAGTGTATCAAACAAAAACACTGAAAATATGATGAATGTAAACAGATGTCATTATATAAAAGATGACAATATACCAAAAAAGAGGGACTTAAAAACTGTAGTCATAGATATAGTAAATGGAGAGGAATTCAAGACAATACAAAGAAAGTAAAGACTAGTGTAAATTTAGAAACAAAGGGGTAAATATTAAGGTAATTACAAAGGACATTAACAATTCTACACATTAAAATCAAAAACAAGAAAAATGTGAAGTCTCAGCAAATACAAAACAAACAACAATGAAAAGTGTGTGTAAAGAAAACATGTAAAGAAAAACAACTCAACATAAAATTAAGTGGAATAAAGGAATTGTCTACAATGCACTAAAAAGCATCAAAATGACAGCACTAGACTCATATCTATAAATTATGGTGAATGTAAAAGATTTAATTTACTAATGAAGAGATGGATAATGACAGATTGTATAAAAAAACAAGATCCCTGTATACACTACCTACTGGAGAAATAGCTTAAACTTAAAGACAAGAACAAACTAAAACTCAAAGGACAGAAGAAAAAAATGTACGGAGCAAACAACACTCAGGCAGGAGTGGCAGTATTAATGTCCTACAAAACAGATTTTAAAGTAAAATCTACCACATTGAATAAGGAAAGATATTACATAATGATTAAAGGATCAATATTCCATGAGGACACTACCATATTAAATATTTTCATAACCAATGATAAGCCAAGTAAAACCAAGTACCATCAAGTCAGATCCGACTCGTGGCTTCAACATATATAAAGCGAACTCTAACGGCACTGAGAAGAGAGATGGACATCTCCTCAGGAAACTTCAACACACCACTTTTGGTGAAGCAGAGAACATCCAAAATGAAACTCAAAAAAGACACAGATCTGAATGCCACAATTCACAAACTTGACCTCATAGACATATACAGAGCAGTCCACCCAATAACAGCCATGTATACTTTCTTTTCCAGCACTCAGGGAACATTCTCTGATATAGACTACATATTAGATCATAAAACAAGCCTTAACAAAATTCAAAGCACTAGAATATTACAAAGCATCTTTTCAGACTATTAAGCCATAACAGTAGAAATTGATAACACAAAAAGCAAGAAACAAAAATCAAACACAGGAAAACTAAACAACTGCTCAAAAACAACTGGGTTATATAAGAAATCAAGGGTAGAATAAAGAAATTCACAGGAACAAATGATAATGAAAACACATCATACTAGAATTGGACTTCTAGCCTCCTATACTGTGGGAGAACAAATTTGTCCTTGTTAAAGCCATTCACTTTTGGTATTTCTGGTATAGCACCATAGGTGAGTAAGACATGGAGAAAAAAATTAGAAAAAGGAGATTGAGAATAATTGTACAACTTGAAGAATGTAATCAGTGTCCCTGAATTGCACATGAAAAAACTGTTAAATCAGTATGTTCTGCTGCATATATTCTCAACAACAAAAAAATACATATTTTTCAAAAGAAGAAAGGATCCATACAAAGTAAGTTGTTTAAGCATTTGTGTGTCAAAAATACCCATTATACCCTCACACTAGATTAATATTCTAATGAACAAACATCAACCTGTGTATTTTTCCTCTCAGTAACTCATTTTTTCCCTGAAACTTTTCTCCCATCAAAGCTCTATTTTGTGGCTAAGTTTTACCCACCCCCCACTCCCCATGTAGAACAGGTATTAAAGAAAACAGAAAATAAGAAAGAAAAAAAGTCGATTTCTTGGCTGTGCGTTTCAAATAGATGATTTTTTAAACAGATGGGCATGACGGTAATCTTGAAAATAGTATTTAATACTGCTAGAGCCAGGTGGTGCCAACCAGTGAATCATCTCCTGCGTGATTATTCAATTTTCTTTTCCAGTTGCCTCATCCTGATCCTGCGTTCCTGCATACTTGGACCCTGGGTCCTCCAGGAAGATTACTCTCCAGTCCTTCAGGGAACTTGGCTGGAATTGCACTTTCAAAAGGTGAGCTGATCTGTCTCATGTCTTGCCAAGCCCCTGTTACCTGAGCTATGATAAACTCATTCATTTGTTCACTACTTTGTTATTATTTGGGTGGAGTCTTGGGAGGAACTGGAGGTGAAGGGCCTGTTTCTAGCCTGCCCTATCGAAGTGTATGTCTTTGCCTTTTCTTCTCACTTGATTTCCAGTTTCCACCTACCTCAAAGAATTAACATTGCTTATATATCAGAAAACCCTCTGGGTCCCTGAATACCCCAGAGGGAGAAAGGACATAAAAGGTAATTTTTAGTCTTCAAGTATTCACATTAATTTTATCAGTTCCTACTAATTTATCTCATCATTTAACTCCGAAATTAAACCTCAGATTAACACAGCTAAATCTCTATTGGACTATGTGCTCCAACACATTTGAATATCAGTCAATATTAGAGTTAAAGCTAATTTATCATACCTTCTAATTCCAATAAATTTTAGATTATTTACTATAAAATGTCTTTGAATTCAGCTCTGACTGGCATTTATAATTCAGAGTAAGAGAATGTGAGATTTGTATACATAATTTGGAAACATGTTCTTAAATCTAAGAAAATAAACTAACATGTAAGTTATTGTTTACAGTCACATCAATATGAAGTATTTTTAAAAACATAAATACAAGTTTGAACTCCGGTAACAATCTACTACAGGATCTAAAGATCAGTAGCATAGATTGAACTTGGAAAAGGTCATAATTAATTGTATCAACCTGATTTTAGTGAATCCATTTGCAAGCTACTATCAGTTGTCACATAGACATTATTATTCCCTAGGATAATAATAGAAGTTACATCAAAAGTTAGCCCTTACATCATATTATACTGTACTACTATTATTTTTATCTACTTTCCAGATAACGGAACTGAGGCATATAGAAAGTAGAATAATTTGCTTAAAATAAGAGAGCTAATAAACAAAGGAAATAATAAATAAACTCACTGCCATCAGGTGAATTTTTAACTCCTAGGGACCACATAGGACAGAGTAGAACTGTGAATCTTTATAGAAGCAGACAGCCACATCTTTCTCCCACAGAGCATCTGGTGAATTTGAACTGCCAGCCTTTCAGTTAGCAGTGGACGACTTTACCACAGTGCCACCAGGGCTACTTACACAGCTAATAAAGGGAAAAGTTCACTGTTTGGTCTAGCAACCAAAACGGTAAGTAGAGCAAGAAGGAAGAGAAATTTAATAATTCCAGAGAAAAGCTATGGTAATAGAACACAAAAAAGATTGAAATCAGGAACTGTTCTTACTCCAGTTTTGTAATTCTGTTTTTTGACTTGCTGAGAGCTGTTGGAATGAAATCTTCCTGCCCTGATTTTTTGAACCTTCATCCCAGCCACAGTGCAGCATCTGCTGGCGTTAATGTGAGGGTGATTGCTGCAGGGTGCATTGGTTCAATGTGAGATGCTTCCTGGGTCAGTTACAACTCCCCCATAACATCCCTGAGCCAATGATAGCTGCATGCCAAATATTAAAACACATTTTGGAAAGGAATTATTAGTAGCAGCACATTATTTCCTGAAACAAATGCTGAAGAATCAGCTATGGCAAAAAAATGTGGATTCTGCTCAAAACCTTCTATCATGATATCATGATATTGTGCCTCAGGCCAGTACCAAGCGTGGACCACTCCACCAAAATCAAAATGCCATATTTCTGGCACTGTCTTTGTGCAGAGTACAAACCGTGTTCTTTCAGTCCTAGTAAAGTTAGTCCTATGCAAGAAACATTCAGTCTGCACAATAAAATGAAAAGAAAAAAAAAAAAGGAATGTCTAGATTTATTTTTTGTGAAACTGAATTGTATTCATGCAAACTACTTTAGACCCTAACTGGAAGTTTGAAAGAATATGGGTTAGTTAGTGCAACTGGATTATTTAATGGAAAATGTGGGTTAGTGCAGTTAATACAGAAGTATTATTTTTGAGAAAGTATATACTTAAATGGAAAAAGTAGACTAATTGCAATGTGATGAATTACTTACTATGGCTTTTCTTGCATGTGGTCATATAAAATCCACCCAGATGGTTGAGCAGGGCTGTACAAATAACTGGGGCCCATCAAGAGAACTGGTCGGTTTTGCCTTAAAAGAGAGCCAGTTACAGTGCAGAGAGAAGAACTCACCGCCACCAAGGAAGGAGAGATCAGTTGGAGACACCAGCAGCAGAGAGCCAGCTTCAGGAGACAGTGAGGTGGCTTCTAGTCCTATAGACAGGGAAAGCTGAGTATCTTTGGGCAGAGAATAAGGGACAGGAAGATGTATGCTGAATACAGCTGAAAAGAGATTATCCTGATGAAAGAACTGTATCCTGAGTGTTCCTGAGCCTGAATTGTAACTGCTATTTCCCTAATAAACCTCATAGTTGTGACTGTGGTGTGGGACTTCTGTGTGGCCACTGCAATGAATTATCAGACTGAGCAAAGCAATAGAGGGTGCTGTGTGAGGGACAGTTGATGTCAGAGTTAGTAACGATGGCAGAAAGAGGAGGCTTGTCTGCCTTCTGCTTCATGGGAGTCAGCCTTTGCTGCTAATTTTGGCCCTCCTTAATGCTGGTGACATTAGTGGTTAAATGCTATTTCTGCAGTTCAGATCCTCCAGGTGCTCCTTGGAAACTCTATAGGGCAGTTCTACTTTGTCCTAGAGGGTTGCTATGAGTCACAATCAACTCTACAGTAGTGGGTTTGGTTTGGTTTGATTTCCCCCTTGTAGGGTTAAAGAAGGTCAGCCACCACTCCCACACCATTTTTATATCAAGAAATATACTGAAAGTGAAATTCAAGTAACAAATGATCTAAATATCCTAAGACTGTCGTGAAAACTCAGATCCTAAGATCAAGGCAGGTATAATGACACATGCCAAGGCTGTTTGATAAGTGTAAATTCATTCCAATTTTCCAGCACATTGCTTGTAGGCAAGCTACTACTGATACTCAAAGACCACCCTAAAATATGAATGTACTGCTCTGCTCCTAGACCTTCCAACATAGCCTCCTCCCAAACTGCTTTCTTTACTTGTAAAGAGTCAGAAAGATTACCTATTTGAATCAAAACCAGAACCATAATTCATTGCTCTTGAGTCAATTCCAACTCATAGTGACCCTATACAACAGAGTAGAACTGCCGCATAAAGTTTCTGAGGAGCAGCTAGTAGGTTTGAACTGCCAATCTTTAAGTTAGCAGCTGATCTCTTAGCTACTGAGCCACCAGAGCCCCAACACATTTGAATACCAAGTTAAGTAATCTTCAGGCATTTTTTAATAATTACATGTAAATTTTGTCTTCCTTAATATATACTTAGCTCTCTGTGGAAAAGCATTATAATCTTTTCTTAACAGTGAATATAGGGCCTAGAGATAATATCCAAAAATGTTTATTTAAGTGAATCAAACACAGATGTCTATATTCCCGTTACGAATCTGAATCAGAGAAGGAAAACTATCAGGAATACTAGATATGTCTGCTTTATGCTTTGTAGCAGTCATTCCCTGAGAAAGGTTAATTAAGCCTCTCACATATTCCCTGTTGAATGACCCCAAGTGTATATCAGTAAAATTAAAAACTAAATGACGAGATTTCACTTTCAGAATGCAGTAAACCAACATCTAGTCTTCTTTACCCATTTTTAAGAAAGAGGGTCCCACTAGGGAAAACAGAGCAAACACACATACCCACACTGACTTAGAGTGCCAAATAAACACACATTGATGTATATGAACCAAGTAACTAGTACTTGTATAATTACTGTTTATTTTCTATTCCAAGTTTAAAAATACTGCTACGAGACACACAGCCAGAGAATTCAAACTTTAACATGCTTCAAAGTTTTCAGAATACAGATGCTGCAACATTCTCTAGTTTAAAATAAGACTTGTTGCTTGTGCCAAGTTCAGCAAGATCCATCCTGCCCGACTGACTGATGGACACCACACTGTTTGGATTTGCATAACACTTCATTGGAACAAATGTCTTCTTTTTCCTTTTATATCTGAAGGTTCATTTAATTTTCACTGCTTGACATCCTATCTAGCTTAGCACTTAAAAAGGAATTAAATGGTTTTATTAAGTCACAGAGCACAAAAATGACTCTTTCCATTAGAACTGTAAGGCTCTCTTACTGATCTTCTAAGGGAAAAAGGAAGAAGAAGAATTACACTGCTCACGTCCAACTGGTATTATAAACCATAACCTGTTCCTCAAATAAACACTTCACAACCTGCCAGCACTGTGTTTATCAACAGATACTTAGTATCTTCCTAAAGTTAATGATCAACGGCAGGACATATACTCTGTCATGAGTTTCTACTCTTTTACCAGAAAAATGGTAACAGGTGCCCAACAATGTTGACCAGTGTTACAGTCCACGGTGAGAGAGAACAAGACACGGAAAGAGGAGGATCTGTATTTGGCAATCATTACTGCTGCTCATTAATTATTTCTAGTTGTCTCTGATTACAGAAGTGTAATTCTGAATCTTGGATGAGTGAATGAGGACAGCTAATTGTTTGACCTACGAGTTGTGAGTGGAATTGCTGTGTCACTTTCTATCCAAGCAGGAACTGCCAGCACACAATTTTCCAGCATTCTCTTTCCCTGTGATCCAAGTTGGTCACTTTCAAGTAGGTCCTTTCTCCGTTAGCCTGGTTATCTGGTTAAAAAATATAAACAAGCTCCTGCTGAACTACAAAGTTAAACTGAGTATCCTAGAAATGAAAGAATGTTTCCCAGCTCTGTGGTGAGCCGGCAATTAGTCATTGTGGCAGAAAAGGGCTTGTCCATACTGATGTGTCACAGTGCACTGACACAGTGGGGTTGTGTCCTTAGTCAGGCCCCTTGCAGGCTAGGGAGTGTGGTCCAGGGTGTACAGCTGGGTTGTATGTGGCTTTACGCAGCACTGCCTGCCTATTGAACGTGAACAAAGACTGAATGTAACTATATGAGAGGAAGGACTTGGTTTTCATTATCTAAATAAACTTCTAAATGTTTTTTTTTTCCCCCCAGTGTAGCCATAGCTCTGCAAAGAAGTCCCCTACTTGCAGATAGTTTAATTTTACAAACTGGGAACAAGTGGGTTTTTCTCTCAAGCTAAGAGGATTGATAGCTCCTAACCCTCTCAGTCATGAAGGAAGGAAATTCAGTCATCTAAGTTTCTATTCCTTCATCAGAAAAATGGAACGTATCTCCTTTGCAAACCAGACTGCTACCAAACAGCTTCTGAGAGATGACTGGCATAGAACATCTGTGCTATAATTTAAAGACATTTAAATTATACAAGCTACATTCCATGCCAAAGGGTCTTAGAAGCCAGGGTAAATCTGTTCACATGAAGAAAGCATGGGTCATAAAATCAGATGAGGAAGTAACTGGTCTTAGACCTTGTTGGCTTCGGATCACATCTTCCATACACATGAAGATTTCTCTGCATACATATGAAGATTTCTCTTCCATACATATGAAGATTTCTCAGTCAATTTCATATATTTTAGTGCTACTCTTAATGTCATCTCAGTCTATTAATTCTATGCTATTCTGTTCTGTTGTAGAAAAGCTAGAAAGTCATATGCAATTAACCAATTTTTATGCATATACATTTTATATAAAAAATTAAATATTTAAAAATAAGAAAGAGAGGAAACTGGTAATTTACAGTAGAAAATGTAGGAAAAATGAGCTAAAATACTCTACAAAACTAGCAACACTAGTGTATGTATTTTTGCTGGAGATGAAGCAGAAACTCATCTCAGAGATTTTCAGAAGCCAATACCTCAAGAAAACCTGCCCAAGCTACATTCCATGCCAAAGGGTCTTAGAAGCTAAGGTAAGTCTGTTCACATGAAGAAAGCATGGTTCATAAAATCAGATGAGGAAGTAATTGGTCTTAGACCTTGTTGGCTTCAGATCTCATCTTCCATACATATGAAGATTTCTCTGCTGTGATCCTCAGTACATCCACTGCCGCAGGTACACAGCATTAAGAAACTTCTACAAGGAAAAGGAAAATCTAGAATGGAATTTAGACTACCACCCAGCTTCAGCTGTAACACTTCAAAGCATATGACAACAGTGTTCTTGGAGAAACACAGTGAAGACTCATGGCCAAGTTGGAGCCCGGAAGCTTCAGAACTAAACCCAGACTTCCAAGAGCTTTCACCTTCATATTTTGAATTCTGAATTTTATCCCCTCATTTCTAGTCCCAAGTATAATGACACACACACACACACACACAGAGTCTACTCAAGAGTTAAAGAAGATATCTCTTTGTAGAGTTTTTTTTTTCCCAGGAGTCATAAATTTGTTGCTGTACACTCACCTAACAACCTCTGGGCTAAAGAGCTTTCCCACCTTCCCACAATCCAGAGACTGGATCACTGCTCTTCTAACTCTATTTATTTATTCATCAAATTACAAGACAAAGTCAAAGTAAACACAAGCATAAATATATAGCTATGAAACAAGTCTGGAAGCCCTAATAAAGGACTGCTAAACTTTGATTACACAAAATTAAAAGCTTCTAAATGCCAAAAACATCCTAAGTGGAAAAGAAAAAGTCAAACAACGATCTAGACAAATACTTTTGACATTCATACCATAAGAGTAAGACAAATTTTCCTAAAACATAAAGCTCCCCTATAAAGTAATTGGGATACACAAAAGATACACAGTTGACAAAAAATTAAATAGAAATAATTCTTAAACATAGGAAAACAAAAAAAAAGTCATTGGGTTGATTCCAACTAATAGCAACACTATAACATATGAAAATATCGTCAGTTTCACTCAAAATGAGAGAAGTGCAAATGAAGCTACATGGAAATACCATGTATCACCAACCAAAATAACATAGATTAAAATACTTGTGAATACAGTTTTGGTAAGGAAGTCCAGGCAAAGACAGGCTCATTCCTTGCTGGTGAATGCGAACTGGCACAACTGTGCAGAGGGCAATTTGGCAATATTAGACCTAATTACAATTACACATATCCATTGATCTAGAAATTCTACTTTTAGAAATTCATTTTACAAATACATGGTTGGCATATGTAAATACTGGCCTACGGGAACACTGATTATAGTAGAAAAAGACTGAAAATAGCCTGAATGTACATCAAAACAGAGACATTTAAATAAATTGAGTATACTTAGAGAAAATGGAATATTTTACAGCCTTTGGAGTGAGAAGGGAGAATAAAGCAAGTTATTTATACTCATATGGAAGTAGCTAAAAAATATATTGGAATATATACTGGAAAAAAAAGACAAAAAACAAGGTATGTATGAAAGCATGTAGAATGCTTTCATCTGTGTTTTAGAAGGGATGGTGGAGTATTACGTGTGTGTGTATATGCATGCCTCTGTGTGTTTGTACGCCTTCCAAATGCACAAAATATTAGTTCAGAGACACTCAAGAAGCTGGTCCAGAGGTGGTGTTGCTAAGATTACAAAGTAGTTAGGCACTTCTTGTGATCCGTCTAACAACAAAGACCAAAACAAAACAAATGAATCAATTATATATGACATTCTAGGAGTCTTAAACATCAAAGGGGAAGCTAAGAAATAAGACTGATGACAGGGAATGGAGAGTAGGTCCAGAAACACCTAGAACTGGTCAGCTTTGACCCTGCAGGAATCAGCATCCTACAGAGCATCTGTAGCAGCAAGCATAATGAGGAGATCATTGGCATTCAGAAAGCATTTACCTCAGTGGGAGAGACCAAGTGGTAGAGAGTCTACTCACACCTACAGAATCAGTGAAAAACAGCACTGGATCATCAAAAGCTAACAGACTGTTGTCTAACCTACTGTATGGATCTAAAAATTTCCATTGGGTTAAACCTATCCCTTTTCACAGCGTCTCTCCCTGCCTTCTCTTCATTTTGCCTGGCTCCAGAGAATGACACATTCCCTAGGCAGGAAGGAGGATCCTTTATGTACCCCTGAATGATTCTCCCAGATACAGAAAGGGACCAACTGAAAAAAAAAAAAGGAAAGACCATATAATAATAATAATAATCTGTCAGGTCCCCTAAGCTTGGAACTCAGACAGAAAAAGTTCCTTTGCCTAGGTACAATTATAAGGGCTTCATGATGAGCCTTGACTATCTCTCTTCCAGCATCCAAATTCTTTCTCAGCACATGCTGCTGGATACCTATGCCTACATGAATCACCCCTGCTCAGCTAGGACTATGGAAGAGTACCTGCACCACACACTTGCTGACTAACCACCTGGTACATGAGCTGAATACATACATGAAAAGTAAACAGACACCTGGGCTCACAAACCTAGTAACAGCTCTAACCACCTCGTGACAAGACATCAGATCCTCAAAGATACCAATAATCAAACTAGCTCACATGACCAGCCAATTTGGGAATTTTTAAAAACAAAAACAAAAACAAGAAACTGTAACACAGCAAGGAAACATAAAATAAAGAAACACAACATATTGGCACCTGGGAGACAACAGCCAATATCAAATCATATATGGAGGCAAACAATGATGGCTTCAGAAAACTCCCAAAACAATCAAGAAATTTTTCAGGGGCAGGGCCAAAATGGATGACTAGACACATGTCTCCTCAATTCCTTCAAAGAACTAAGGCCTGAGATGATAACCGAAAAGAGCAGCATAGACATCTGGGAAGCCCTAGAATCTGGTAAAGTGTTGTCAGATTTGACTAGGCACAAGTAACAGACTAAACTGCCTCTCTCAAAAATGAGCCAACAGCTGCTGAATTCCACTCCTGCTGACTTGCCATTTTACAGGACTGCAGGTACTGATGCCTTTTTTGTTATCCAGGATGCAGGGGCTGGGCATGAGCGCCAAATATGCCAAACTGCAGTGCTTAAGTAAACAATATATAGTAACACAGCAGAGAGATTGTGCATGGGACAGCCACATTTTGAGAGCCCACTGCCCCTCCACCATCTCTTTTCTGAGGTGCACCATAGATTCTGCTGTTTCATGGCATGAAGGGCAGTTGGCCAGGATGTCTTCTTCACCAATGGGAAGACAGAGTCACCCAGCCAGGCACCTTAGCTGTGGCTAATTCTCAAGTGGAGCAGCAGCCCATCAGGCAAGTGCTTCTTCAGAATAAAAGCAGCATTTGACAAAATTCATGTATAGACTTACAGGTGGGGCCTAGCAGAGGACAGCAGGAAAGCCTTAGCCTCTCCCAACTTTGAATCACATCATAATATCTGGGCACAGCCTATGAGGTGCTTTTATTATCAGCTAGAAGGAGGGGGCCTACCACACCTAAGGGCCTGTTTTCAGCAATTGTTAGATAGCACCCTGCTCAGAAGTAAAATACTCTTTTAAAATAAGATGCCTGGAGAACCGAATGCTGAGAAGCCAGGCAGCATCTCCACCACCCTTCAGTGATCTATATCACATGGTTTGCTGACTGCCCCCAGTGACTCCATAAGTATGGTGCCATCTTTGTCAGCCTGGAGGCAGAGCCTGCCACCACAGAGAGTCCACTTGGGGCTAGTCACTACACTACACAGAGACAGCTGGTGACCCAACTCCCCTCTCAGAACTACACCTCAGCTCCTGTTGAGGTAACACAACAGACATCAGATAGCTTCCAGATGGCACACAGACAACAGTCAATTGCTAACCATTTAAAGAAGCAATCCACCACAGCTCTGGAAAGTTCCCAAAATAAAGAATCAAAAAACTTCCCAGATGAAGAAGCCTTTCTGAAAGTATCAGAGGCTGAGTACAAAAGAATTATATAGAGAGCAATCATAAAGACTAAACAAAATGCAGCAGAACAAAATGAAAAATTAAGTAAGCTATTTGAATTGATAGTACAACAACAATCTGAAATCCAGTAGATCAATAACAAAGTTATAGAATTACACAATTCAATCAAAGCCAAAAGAGCAGAACTGAGGACATGAAATTCAGACTTAGTGACCTTGACAATGGAGCAACTAACACCAGCATTTATGAGGAGAAATCAGAGAAAACAAATAAGAAAAATGAAGAAGCATTAAGAAATACGTAGCAGTCTATTAAGTGGACTAATCTGTGAATAACTGGAGTTCCTAAATAGGGAGGGATAGATGAAAATACAGGGAGCATTGTTACAGAGTTGTGGACAGAAAATTTCCCTGAAATTATGAAGGAAAAGAAGGTAGACATCTAAGACATGTATCAAATGCCACAAAAACCACACACCAAAAGTAAGACACCAAGACATGTTATATTGTAGCTTAATAAAATGAAACCTAAAGTGAGGCCCTTAAGGACAGTGAAATTCAAAGCAAAGCTAACATTCAGAGAGAAGCCCTGTAGGTTTTCATCTGACTTCTCTGCAGAAACAATGTTGGCAAGAAAGCAGTGATGCAACACATTCGAAGTTCCAAAGGAGAAAAGCTTCCAACCAAGAATTATACACACTGTGAAATTATTTCTCAAATATAATGGTGAAATTAAGACATCTGCAGAAAAACAGAAGCTGAGCATCTTCGTAAAAACCAAATCAGAAATACAAGAAATACTGAAAGAAGCTTTTTGCTTGAGCCAGCCAAGTGCCATTGAGTTGGATGCGACTAATGGCAACCCTTAAGTGTATACTTAAGAAGGCAATGCAGGACACAGCATCCACAATACTAATCACTTAGGGAAGTCAATAAGCTCAATCAAAACTGCATTATTAAATGAAGGGAACCAGTGATCATAACATAACCAGTGATCATAACATCACCACAGTAAAATAAGGGGGGGGATGTATTACAGTAGTTATAGCCCTTTCAGATGGAGAGGAAATTAAAAAGATATACAGAAGTTAAAGTCTGCTTTAAACTCAGAATTGTAAGTGTGATCATAGGAGTAGCCACAAAAGAAAATAACAGTGTGACATATCAAAACAAGAAGCATAATACAGGAGTCTCAACAAACACAAAACCAACACTGAGAAAGATGCAATGTCAACCCATAATAAAGAATGACCCAGAACATAGTATTAAGAAAAACATAGAAAACATCAACACAAAACTAAATGCATCAAAATGACAGCACTAAACACACACCTATCAGTAATTACAGTGAATGTAAACAGACTGAATGCTCCAGTGAACAGACAATGGGTGACAGTCTGGATCAAAAGACACAATCCATCTATTATGTTGGTTACAAGAAACACTCCTTTGATTCAAAGATATGAACAAATGGAAAATTAAAGCATGGACAAATATATACCAAGCTAACAACATACAAAGAAGAGGAAGAGTGACAATACTAATCTTGGATAAAATACACTTTAATGTAAAATCTATCATCATGGGTAAGGATGGTCACTATTGCTGACAGGTACAATACATAAGCAGGACATAACAATATTAAATATTTATGTACCCAAAATCAGAGTATTTAAATACATCAAGCAAATACAAACAACATTGAAAAATCAAATAGATCACTCCACAAAAATAGTTGGAGACTTCAACACTCCACCTTCAGTAATGAACATATCATCCAGACAAAAGCTCAGCAAAGATACAGAGGATCTTATTGAAACAATCAACCCACTAGACCTCATTGACATATACAGAACTTTTTACTAATCAAGAAATAAGTATACCTTCTTCTCCAATGCACCTGGAATATTTTCCAGAATAGACATGTATTAGGACATAAAGCAAGTCTCAACAAAATCCAAATCAGTGAATTGTCCTAAAACATCTTGAACCATAAAGCCATAAAAGCTGAGATAAGTAACAGAAAGAAACATAGCTAGAAATTTAAACTTACAGAAACTAAGCAACATCTTGTTCCAAAACTCATGGGATTTAGAAGAAATAAAGGATGAAACAAAGAAATTTATGGAATCAAATGAGAATGAAAACATATCCTACCAGAACCTATGGGATACAACCAAAGCAGTGTTCAGAGGTCAATTTATCTCTATAAATTCACACATCAGAAGGAAGAAAGGGCCCCCAAAAAGGAGGAAGCTGACAACATGAACAAGTAGAAAGAGAGCAACAGAGGAACACCTCAGGCACCAGGCGGAAACAGATTATAAAGATTAAAGCAGAAATAAATTACAGAATAGAAGAGCAATTGACAAAATTAACAAAACCAAAAGCTGATTCTTTGAAAAGATCAACAAAATTAGTAAACAATTGGCTTAACTTACAAAAGAAAAACAGGAGAGGAAACAAATAACCCAAATAAGAAATGAGATGGAGTATGTCACAACAGACCCAGCTGAAATCAAAAGTATCATAGCAGAACACTACAAAAGACTGTACTCTAACAAATTTGAAAACATAGAAGAAATGCAGAAACTTCTAGATTCATATCACCTACCAAAATTATCACAAGGAGAAGTAGAACAACTTAAAAAGAATTCCACAACGTATCAAAAGAATAATTCACCATGACCAAGTTGAATTCATACCAGGGATGCAAGGCTGGTTCAACATCAGAAAAACAACAAATGTGATCAACCACAAAAATAACACAAATGATAAAAATCACCTGACTTTGTCAATTGATGCAGAAAAGGTATTTGACACAGTCCAACAACCACTCATACTAAAAGCTCTCAGCAAAATAAGAATAGAGGGGAAATTCTTTAACACAATAAGGGGCTTCTGCACAAAAAGAACTGCCTACATCATCCTAAATGGGGAGACACTGAAAGAATTCCCCTTGAGAATTCAGACTAGACAAGGATGCCATTCTCTTTCTCACCACTTCTGTAAAATGTTGAGCTGGAAGTTCTAGCCACAGCAATTAGAGAAGACAAAGAAATAAAGGACAAGTGCAGCAAAGAAAATGCAAAAATCTCCTTTTGCAGATGATATAATTGTATATGCCAAGAATCCTAAAGAATCCATAAGTGAACTACTGGAACTAATGGAAGAGTTCAACAGAGTATCAGGATACAAGATAAACATAAGTAAATCAGTAGGATTTCCTTACACAAACAAAGATATTATCAAAGAAGAAATTACAAAACCAATACCATTTACTATAGCTCCCAAGAAGATAAAATACCTAGGAATAAATCTAACTAGGAAAATAAGAGACCTATAGAAAGAGAATTGCAAGACCATATTGCAAGAAACCAAGAGAAACTTACATAAATGGAGAAAACTACCCTGCTCCTGGATAAGAAGACTCAGGATTGTGAAAACTTCTATTTTACCCTAAGTAATCTACTTTTACAATGCAATCCCAACACAAATTCCAATGCCACTTTTTAATGAGATAGAGAAAAAAATCACCAACTTTGTTTGGAAAAGGAAGAAATCCTGTGTAAGTAAAGCACTACTGAAGAAGAACACACTAGAAGGCCTCAAGCTATCCAACCTTAGAACCTATTACCCTGACACAGTAGTCAAAATAGCCTGGTACTATTACAAAAAGAAATATATAGAAGAATGGAATAGAGGAGAGATCCCAGAGATGCTACCATACTTTTATGAACAGTTGATATTCAACAAAAACCCTAAGAATAACAAAAGACAAAACAGATAGATGGGAACTACTAACAGTCAAACACTTTTGCTCATCCAAAGACTTTACCAAAAGAGTTAAAAAGCCACCTACAGAATGGGAAAAAGTATCTGGCAACTACATGTTAGAACCATGCATGCTCTCCATAATCTACAAGGTACTTCAAGATATCAACAAGAAAAGGTAAATAATCCACTTAAGCAATGGGCAAAGGAGATGGACAGACACATCACCAAAGAGGACATCCACGCAGTCAAAAGACACATGAGGAAATGCCTGTAATTATTAGCCATTAGAGAATTCCAAATCAAACTACAATGTTGTAACATCCCACCCCAAAAAGATTGGCCATGATCCCAAAAACAGAAAACAACAAATGCTGGAGAGGCTGTGGAAAGACTGGAACCCTCCTACACTACTAGTAGGATTTCAAAATGGTACCATTTCTTTGGAAAGTAATCTGGCATTTCTGTAAAAAGATGAATATAGATATACCATCTAATACAGTAATCCCACTGCTCAGAATTTATCCTAGAGAAACAAAAGCTGTCACATGAGCAGATACATGCACATGAATGTTTATTGCAGCGCAATCCATGAAAGCAAAAAGATGGAATCAACCTAGATGCCCATCAACAAATGAATGGATAAACAAACTATGGTACATATAGTTAATGGAACACTATGCAATGAGAAAAAACAATGATGATTTTAGGAAACATTTTATAACCTGATTTCAATTGGAAGACATTATCCTGAGTGAAATCAGTCAGCAGCAAAAGGACAAATACTGTCTGAGACCCCTGCTATAAAGACTTAAAAATAGACTTATGTACAGAAGAAAAAACTCCTTGATGGCTACAAGGATGGGGAGGAGGGAGACGGTTGGTCATAGATTAGATTGTTGATAGAACTTCAGTTAGGTGAAAGCATTGAGAGCACACGTTACAAAGCAATCAACTTAACTGGACTTCAACATAAGCTGAAAGCTCTTCTAATCTCAACCCAATATTGCAAGCATAGAGTATTAGGGCGGGGGTTGGGGACCATGCTCTCAGGGGACATCAAGGTCAGTGGACACAATTAGCCCATTGCTAAGAAAGTCTTCTCCACCCCATACTGGTGAGTAGCTTCTTGGGCCTTAAAAGCCAGCAAGCTGCCATCAGAGGTGCACCAAATGGTCCCAACTTATCCAGAACAGATGATCACTGAGAACACCAAAGACGTGAGAAAAAAGAGCCCAGAGACAGAAGGACCTGTGTGAATGGTAGACTGTATCAACACATGACCAGAAGAACTAGATGGTGCCTGGCCATCATCAAAGACAGCCATGATGAGGCACACAATGTTGAGTCCCTGTGGCAGCATAAGAAAAACAGGAGAGCAGCTCAAAAATTCTTTTAAAAGACCACAACTGATGGTCCAACAGCCTGGTGTATCCCCTAGGAGCATGGCCCCTAGACATTCTGCTGCCCCTGTCTAGAAAACATACTTAGGTCAACTCTTTAGACAAAAATGGAGTAGACTCTGGAGACAATGTGACAATATGGTGCATCTACTTTATGGTTACATGCATTTATAGAAGGCTGTCCTGCTTGTCTCTTTCTAGATGAGAGAGAAGAGGGTAGAGAGGAAGCAGCAGGAGCTTGTTAAGAGAATATGACAAGTATAAAATGAAAAGGAGAAGTGTGCTGTCATAGGACAAGGAGAGCAGAAGGTGTTGTAAATAGGTGGACATGCAAAATTGATTTGGATTGTATGCTTTCACTTAATCAGAATAAAAAAGAAAAATAAAGTAAAAATTAAAAAATGAATTTTTTTTCAGATGAAGTGAATTCCCTAGAAAAATCAGAGGTAGAATACAAGAGATTAATATTTAGTACTCTTCAAGACATTAGGAAGAGGGTCAGACAAAACACGGCAGAGCCTAATGACAAATTGAAGAAGGCTACAATAAACCCCTGAGAGACAGCAATCAGAAATTCAGAAGATTAATTAAAAAAATTACAGAATTAGACAAAGAGAGTCCAAAGAGCAGAACAGAAAGGCAATGGATGGCAGCACTAGTGAATGTGAAGATGAAGCTCTTGTAACCAATATATTTGAGGAAAGATCAGATAAAAAAAAATTTAAATGAAGAAACACTAAGAATTTTGTGGACTCTGTTAAAACAAATAATCTACAAATAATTTGAGTACCAGAACAGAGGAGAATAACAGAAAATCCACAAAGAATTGTTGAAGATTTGTCAACACAAAACTTCCCTGATATCATGAATGATGAGATGATGTTTTTCTAAGATGCTCACACAAGTTGGATCACAAAAGAAAGACACTCGGCCATATTATATCAAACTTGCTCTCACGGACTGAATTATGTCTCCCAAACAATACATGTAGTCATTTAGCTAGCCCACGATGCCTAGTATTTTATGGTGTTCCTATATCCCATAAAGTCTGCCTCTGTGATGTTAATGAGGGAGGGTGGACAATGTTTTAGTTATCTACTGCTGCTTTAACAGAAATATTACAAGTGAACGGTTTAGAAAGGGAAAATTTTATTCATCACAGCCAGTAAGCTAAAAGACTGAATTCAGGGTGTCACCTCCAGGGCAGAGCTTTCTCTGCTGGCACTGTAGGAAGGTCCTCATCATCAATCATCCTCTGAAATGGGAGATTCTGAGGTACAGGGATCCCAATTCTTTACAAAAGATGTGATAAGCTCTGTGCACTGCTGTCTTTCTTGATGGTATGAGGTACCCATATCTTGCTTCGTTTTCTTTTTTATACCTTAAGAGACAGCCTTAAGGCACAAAACAATTTCACACATTAAGCCCTGCCCCACCAACAGAACAACACCCACGTACTCTCATTAATATCATAGAAGGAGAAATTCCAAGTGGAGGAATATCACGCAATACCAGGAATTATGTCCCAGCCAAATTGCTACAGATTTTTGGAGGAACACAGTTTAATCCAGGACAGGCAGTAACTGTGTTGGTGGGGCAGCACTCTGTGTAAGATTGCATTGTGCCTTGAGGCAATCTTTTAGACTATAAAGGAAAAAGAAGATGGAAGAGAGATTTGGAGGTCTGTTAATATACCACCAAGAAGCAGTGATAACAGCAGAGCACATTCTTTGAAAAAATTTGGGGTCCCTGCACCTCAGAAGCTCCCAGTCCAGGGAAGATTGATGACAAAGACCTTCCTCCAGAGCCAACAGAAAAAGATTCCTCTTGGATCTTATGCCTTGAGTTTGGACTTGAAGCCTACTGGGCTATAATAAAGTAAAATCTCTCTTTTTAAAGCCAGTCACCTGTGGTATTTCTTTTACAGCAATGTTAGATGACTAAGAAACCTGTGAAAACTAAAGATAAGGACAGAATTTTTAGATGGCTATAGATAAAAGATTATCTACAAAGGAGAATCAGCAAGACTAAGCAGAACTCATGCAGGCAAGAAGGCAATAGGATGACATATAGAAAGCCTCAAGGTAAAAAAAAAAATTGTCAGTCAAGCACTATATACCTAACAAGACTGTCTACCCAGTATAATGGCAAAATTAGGACATTCCCAAATAAATTAAAGTTTAGGAAATTTGCAAAGAACCAAACAAAAATTTCAAGCAATTCTTAAGGGAGTCCTCCTATTAGAAAAGTAATGATATCACATAAAAATTCAAGACCAAAAGGCAGGACAGATAAACATATTCAACCTTGATAGAGAAATCACAAAAAAAAAGCTAAAAATTGAAAACATATATAAAAGCCAACAAAACTATGACAAAAAAGAGAGACTGAAAAAATACAGTCTTAGATCTTTCAAACGGAGAGCAAGTCAAAGTGATTCAAAGAAATAAAGGACTGGTTGAAATTTAGAAAAATGGGAGTAAATATTAAGGTAACCACAAAAGAAATTAATAATCGTACACATCAAAATAATAAGCAAGGAAAACAAGAAGTCTCAGTGGCAATAAAATTACAAGAAAACATATAAAGGAAAACAGAAAATTAACTGAAACAGAGAAACTGTCAACAACACACATATAAAAGCGTCAAAATGATAGCACTAAACTCATATCTATCAACAAATATGTTGAATATGCCAGCCAGCCAAGTGCCGTCGAGTCAAAGTGGACTCAGTGCACCAGTAAAGAGAAATGTCTAAATATTGCCCACAAGAGACACTCTTTAGACTTAAAGACATAAACTAACTCAACGGATGGGAAAAAATACAACATGCAACAAACATTCAAAAAAGAACAGGAGTGGTAACATTAATTTCTTTTCTGTTTAAGAAACATTTTATTGTGCATGAAGCGAAAGTTTACAGTCCAAGTCAATTTGTTTTACAAAAACTTGGGCAAATCCTGCTATCTATCTCTAGCAGCTCTCTCCACCCCGTGATAGCACACTCCTTCTTTTCACCCTGTATTTCCTGTGTCCATTCAATCAACTCTTATTTCCCTTTTCTGTCTCATCTCGCATCTTGACAGGAGCAACCCAGTTAGCCTCAGGATCTACCTAAGCCAAGAAGCACACTCTTTACCACTACCATTTTATATCCTATACTCCAGTCTAATCTTTGTCTGAAGAGTTGGATTCAGGAATGTTTTCAGTTCTGGGCTAATAGACAGTCCAGGGGCAATGTCCTCCAGAGACTTTCCTGTCTGTCACACCAACAAGTCTTATCTTTTCAACAGAGTTCATGTTCAGCACACACATTTTTCTCCTGCTATGTCAGGTACTCTGCATTGTATTCCTTGTCAGGGCAGTCACCGGTGGTGGCCAGACACCATCTAGTTCTTCTTGTCCCACGCTGGTATAATCTCTGGATTATAATATATGGCCTCTTCTGTCTCTTAGGTTCATATTTTCCTTACTTCTTTGACATCTTTCATTCTCTGTTCCACATGGTTTGGGACCAATTGATGCTTCTTACAATGCTTCTTGCTAGATTTTAAGACTCCAGGCATGGAGTATCAATACTAATTTCTGAAAACATAGACTTTAAATTAAAATCTACCACAGTGGACAAGGACGGAAACTATACAATGATTAAAGGGTCAGCACATCAGGAGGACATAACGATATTAAATATTTACCCAACCAATGACACATCTCCTAAATACATACAACAAACTCTAAAAGCATTGGAAAGAGACATAGATAGTTCCATAATGACAATAGGTGACGTCAATAAACCAGTTTTGGTGAAAGACAGAACATACAGAAAGAAGCTAAAGACACAGAAGATGGAAATGCCACAATCCACCAACTTGCCCTCGTAGACATATACAGAACAAACCACACAACAGCAGCCAAATCAAATCTTTTCTAATACACTTGGAACATCCTTCCGAATAGACCACATAGTAGGCCACAAAGCAAGTTTTAATAAAATTTAGAGCATGGAAACATTACAAAACATCTTTTCAGAACAGAAGACCATAGAAGTAGAAATCAATGACAGAAAACACAAGGAAAAAAAAAATCAAATGTTTGAAACTGAACAATACCTTGCTCAAAAACTACTGGGCTATACCAGAAACTAAGGATGAAATAAAGAAATTCATAGAATCAAATGAGAATGAAAACACATCCTAGCAGAACTTTCAGGAGATAGCAAAAGCACCGTTCAGAGGTCAATTTATCTTAATAAACACAGACATCGAAAAAGAAGAAAGAGCCCAAATCAAAGCATATACCTTATAACTCCAGCAAGTAAAAAGAGCAACAAAAGAACCACTTGTACACCAGAAGAAAACAATTAACAAAAATTAGAGTAGAACTCAATGAATTAGAGAAAATAGAAAAATGACAGAAAGAGTTAATGAGACCAAAAGCTGGTTTTTTGAAAAAATCAACAAAATGAATAAATAACTGGCCAAACTAACAAAGAGAAAAGGAAGGAAATAATCTTAATAAGAAATAAGATGAATGAGATCACAATAGACCAGCTGAAATTAAAGTCATAATAGAATACTATGAAAAATTGTACTCTAACAAGTTTGAAAACCTATAGAAAATGAACAAATTTCTAGAGACACACAACCTCCCCAAACTAACACAGAAGTGGAACAACTAAATAAACCCATCACAAAAGAAAAGACTGACAAAGTAATTAAAAAACTCCCAACAAATAAAACTCCACCCTGATGATTTCACTGGAGAATTCCACCAAGCTTACAGAGAAGTGTTGATGCCACTGTTACTAAAAGTATTTCAGAATATAAAAGAGAATGGAATACTCCCGAATTCATTCTATGAAACCTGCATAACCCTGATATCAAAACCAGGTAGAGATATCAAAAAAAAAAAAAAATACAGACCAATATTTCTCATGAACTTACATGCATAAATCTTCAACGAAGTTCTAGCCAATAGAATTCAACAATTTATCCAAAAATAATTCACCATGACCAACTGGGATTCATACCATGGATGCAGGAATGATTCAACAATGGTAAAACAATCACTGTAATCAACCAGATAAATAAAACAAAATATAAGAACCACCTGATTTTATAAATTGATTCAGAAAAGATGTTTGACAAAGTCCAACATACACTCATGGTAACAACTGTCAGCAAAATAGGAATAGAAAAATAGGTATGCAGAACTAGAAATCTATTAAAGGACCACACTTGATGACCTGTCAGCCTAGAGGATATCCTAAAGACATGGTTCCTCTGTCAGCTGTTAGCTCAGAGCTTAAAAACAGTACTAAAGCCTATTCTTCAGATGAATATTGAACTGGACCATAAGACATAGAGTGATGCTGGTGACAAGCATACTTTTTAGCTTTAACACATAGATGAGGCTATCTGAGCATCTGTTGTCTGGAGGTGAGATGAGAGGGTGGAGTGAGACAGGAATTAGTTGAATGTTTATAGGAAGTACACAGTGGAAAGTAGGAGTGTGCTGTCACAGGGTTGGGAGAGCAGCTAGAGTTGCATAGTGGTATGGGTGCAGGGTTTTAGATTGCAAATTGAGCTGGATTGTAGACTTAAAGCACAATAAAATATTTTCTTAAAAAAATAGGAGTTGGGGGGCAGAGTCAAGATGGTGGACTAAGCACATGTCTCCCAAAATCCTGCTGGGAACCAAGACCTGAACTGATAACTAAACAGACCTTCTGGTCACCTAGTGAGCCCTAGGACACGGCATAGGGCTGTTAATTTGAACTTCATACCACTGAAAGGAAAAACTCCTCTCCTTAGCTGACGCCTGCTCCTGGCCAGTCCTTGCTTTCACGGACTGAAGGTAACTCACCATTTTGTCTTGGACAACTGACAGAGCTCAGTCTTGATTAGCAGCTAATCATGGTTGCGTTACTGATGGGATCAGTGGGTAAAATTCACACATTTTGGAGGCCCGGCTTGGAATTCTGTGTGTCTTGCCACCTTTGGCTTCTCTTTCCACCTCTGCCACAGTGTAGTTTGTACAGAGATGCCAGGTGGCAAGCTCATGCAGGACACCACCTTGGATACAGAAGCCTAGGCTGGACCTAATACTTAGCCTGGGAGGCAGTGCCTACCTGCAGAAGAGTGCTTTCTCAGCAGAAAAGCTGTAGTTTATACAGTATCTCCTACGGCTGGGGCCAGCAACAGAGACTGTGGACTCTGTGCATCTCGGCACCTCTGGCCTCTCTTTCCACCTCTGCCGTGGTGTAGTTTGTATGGAGGTGCTGAGCAGAGATATTGTGCGGGACAGCATCTTGAGTACAGAAGCTCCAGTGAGACTTAATCCTAGGCTTGGAGCTAGCACTTGCCCATGGGAGAGTGCTTTGTCAGCAGAAAAGCAATATTTTACAAAGCCACCGACAGCTGGAGCCTGTCAGCAGAGGCCAGCATGGCAGCAGTCTTGCTGCATTTTGAACTAGTTCATAACATCTGGGGTTGCTTATAGAGATGCTGACTTTGCCAGACGGGAAGAGGGCCCTGTATACCTGAAAATCTGACTGACCTGACAGGTGGTCAGATACCTTTCACTTTTCATTTTAAGATGATTTAGAGAAACAACTGAAGTCCATCCTCACAGCAGCTCTCCCAGCTGTTACTGACTCACATGAAGCCCTAAAAGCAACAGACTCTGGAGAAAGCAGCAACCAGAAAATCACCCATGGCTTCAGAAGGCCCCCAAAAGAAACAACCAAAGAGCTTTCCAGATGAAGAAACTTGTGCGAAATTATCAGAAAGTGAATACAAAAGGATTATATAGAGAGCCCTCCTAGACCTTATACAATAAGCTACAGAGCAAAAAGAAAAACTAAGGAAGCTGTTCGATCTAATGGAACACCACTACTCAGAAATCCAACGGATTGAGAACAAAATCAAGGACATAGAAACTTCCATTCAAAACTAAGAAAACAAAATGGAACAAATGCAAAAGAGACTCTCTGACTTGGAAGACAGAGCTACTGATGCCAGTATCTACAAGGAGAAATCAGAAAAAAGAAAAATGAAGAAGCACTAAGAAGCATGTGGGACTCTATTAAGAGGAACAACCTACGATTAATTGGAGCCCCTGAACAGGGTGAGACACCTAAGAACACAGAGTATTGTTGCTGAGCTTCTGACACAGAACTTCCCAGAAATCAGGAAAGAAGAGAATACAGATATCCAAGATGCATATCGAACACCACTCAATAAAAATCTCAAAAGAAAGACCCAAGACAGATTTTAATTAAGCTTAGCAAAATGAAACATAAGCAGAAACTCTTAAAGGCAGCCAGACTCAAAGCAAAGCTAACATTCAGAGGGAAACCGTGTAGGCTTTCATAAGATTTCTCAGCAGAAACAATGCTGGCATGTTTCGGAGACAGTGGCATGACATATTCAAAGCCTTGAAGGAGAAGAACTTCCAACCAAGAATTATAGATCCTGCAAAACTATCTTTCAAATATGAAAATGAAATGAAGACATTCACAGGTAAACGGAAACTCAGAGACTTTGTAAAAACCAAACCAAAGCTCCAAGAAATACTACAAGAATCTCTTGGCTTTGGCCTAGAAGAACAAAACCACAAAACCACTAACTTTATATTGCAGAAGAATACATCATCCAGAATCCTACTCAAATAGGGCTCCAAACTCATCAAAGCTGTAATGCCAAAGCCAAGTTCCATCGAGTCAGATCCGACTCATGGCTGTAATAGTGAAAGAAAAAACTAGTGATCACATCATGATCATATTAAAAAGAGGGATTTAGTACAATTGTTATAGTTCTTCAGGATGGAGAGGAAGTTGACAGGACTGGTAATAATTAGAATTGGGTTTATACATAGTTTATTAAGCGGGATCACAGGGGCAGCCATAAAACACAATAAAGATGCAACATATGATATTAAAAAAATGTAATATAGGAGTTTCAACAACCACAAACCAACCCTAAAAAAGGTGAAACAGACAACTTAATAAATTCACCACAAGGAAAGAGATTGAAAAGTCCATCAAAAAACTGCAAACCCAAAAAAGCCCAGGCCCAGATGGCTTCACTGCAGAATTCTACCAAGCTTTTAGAGAAGAGTTATCTCCGATACTACTGAGACTGTTACACTCTGTAGAAAGGGATGGAATGCTCCCAAATTCATTCTATAAAGCCAGCGTAACTCTGATACCAAAGCCAGGTAAAGACCCAACCAAAGAGGGAACTATAGACCAATACCACTCATGAATCTAGAGGCAAAAATCAACAAAATTCTTGCCAATAGAATTCAACAATATATCAAAAAAAAATAATCCATCATGAGCAAGTTGGATTCATACCAGGGATGCAAGGCTGGTTCAACACAAGCAAAACAACAAATGTGATCAACCACATAAATACCACAAAAGACAAGAATCACCTGATCTTGGCTATTGATGCAGAAAAGGCATTTGATAAAGGCCAACACCCATTCATTCTCAAAACTCTCGGCAAAATAGGAATAGACAGCCAATTTCTTAGTGCAATAAGGGCCATTTATACAAAGCCAACAGCCTACGTCATCTGAATGGAGAGAGACTGAAACAGTTTCCCTTGAGAAAAGGAACTAGACAAGGATGCCCACTCTCACCTCTCCTATTCAGCATTACACTAGAAGTTCTAGCCAGAGTAATTAGACAAGATCAAGAAATAAAGGGAATCTGCACTGGCAAACAAGAACTAAAAATCTCCCTATTTGCAGACGATATAACCATATACGCAGACAATCCTAAAGAATCCATAAGTAAAATACTCAAACAATAGAAGAGTTCAGCAAAGACCCAGAATACGAGATGAATGTAAGTAAATCAGTAGGATTCCTTTATATCAGCAATAAGATTATTAAGGAAGAAATCGCCAAATCAATACCATTTACTATAGCCCCTGAGAAAATAAAGTACCTAGGAATAAATCTAACCAGAGAAATAACAGACCTTTTCAAAGAGAACTACAAGCTCTTACTACAAGAAACTAAGAGAGACTTACATGAATGGAGAAGCCTACTCTGCTCACAGATAGGAAGACTTAACATCGTGAAAATATCTATTTTACACAAAGCAATCCACTTATATAACAATCTCGATACATGTTCCAGTGACATTTTTTAATGAGATGGAGGCACAAATTACCAACTTTGTCTGGAAAGGGAAGAAGCCCTGGATAAGTAAAGCACTACTAAAGAAGAAGAACACACTGGGAGGCCTCTCATTACCCAATTTTAGGACCTATTGCACTGCCACAGTAGTCAAAACAGCCTGGTGCTAGTACAAAAAGAAACAGATAGATCAACGGAACAGAATCAAGATCCTAGAGATGACAATGGCTCTAAGACATTAAACTGGGGTAAAAACAATCTCTTGAACAAATGGTGCTGGCAGAATTGGATATCTATCCGCAATCAACTAAAACAAGACCCATATCTTACACATTATACGAAAACCAATTCAAACTGAATAAAAGACCTAAATATCACATCTAAAATGATAAAGCTCATCCAGAAAAAAGGAGGAACAACAATGGAAGGCTTAGTATACAACATAGACAGACTTCAAAATCTGTCAAACAAACCACAATCAACAGAAAACAGATAAATGGGAACTATTATGAATCAAACACTTTTGCTCACCCAAAGACTTTATTAGTAGAGTTAAAACACCATCTACAGTATGGGAAAAGATATTTGCCAGCTATACATCAGGCTGACACCTGATCTCCATAATCTATAAGGTACTACAAAATATCAATAAGAAAAAGGTAAATCATCCAATTAAGCAATGGGCAGAGGGGATGGACAGACACTTCTCTAAAGAGGAGATCCAGGCAGCCAAAAAACACATGCAATAATGCTCATGATCATTAGCTGTTAAAGAAATAGATAAAAAAATTAGCTATTCATTAGCTATTAAAGAAATAAAACCACAATGAGATACCATCTCACCCCAGCAAGGTTGGCCATGATGCAAACAATGTAAAACAACAAATGCTGGATAGGCTGTGGAGAAATTGGAACTGTCCTACACTGTTGTGGGATTGCAAAATGGTGCAACCTCTTTGGAAAGCAATCTGGAACTCCCTTAAAAAACTGTATATAGATATACCATTTGACCCAGTAATTCCACTGCTTGGAATATATCCTACAGAATCAAGGCCATTCACATCAACTGGTACATGCACACAAATGTTTATTGCAGCACAGTCCACAATAGCAAAAAGATGGAATCAACCCAGATGCCTAATAACAGAATGGATAGGTAAACTATGGTATATATACTCAATGGAACACTATGCAATTATAAAGAACAGTGATGACTGCAGGAAACATAACTTGGTTTCAACTGGAGGACATTATGTTGAGTTAAAGTAGTCAGCGACAGAAGGACAAATCTTGTATGAGACCCCTATGATAAGAACTTAAAATCAGACTCATGCATAGAAGAAAAGATTCTGACAGTTGCAAGGGTGTGTAGGGAAGGAGGGCAAGGGTGGAAGGTTTAGATTAGATAGTTGTTAGAAATTGGATTGGGTGAAATCAGTGACAGCACACATTAGTAAGAAGATCAATATTAACTGGACTTTAACACAACTTGAGTACTTCTCTCATCTTAAGCCAAGGACAGAGTAGCTGGGGCGGGAGGCCAGGGTCCATATTCTCAGGGAAAATCAAGGGCAATTGGCACAACTAGTGTTTTGCTAATGAGTACTCTCTGCACTCCACATTGGTGACTAGTGTCTGGGGTCTTAAAAGCTGCCAAGGTGCCATCTGACGGTGCAACAAATGGTCCCAACTCAGCAGGAACAGATGACCACCGGGGTCCATAACGACATGGGGGAAAGAGAACCCAGAAGACAGAAAGACTCAAGTGAGTGAGTGTCTACATCAACTTGCGACTGAAAGGACCAGATGGTGCCCGGCCACCACCAGTGATAGCCAAGATGGAGCTCACAAAGTTGCGCCTCACTGGCAACAATTGGTAATGGAGAAGTAAGTGTATCTCTATATGCAGATGATATGATTTTATACACAGAAAATCCTAAAGATTACACAAAAAACCTACTGGAACTAACTCAGAGTTCAGCAAAGTGTCAGGATACAAGATAAACATACAGAAATCAGGTGGAATCTTCTGCACCAATAGAGAACATTAAACAACAAATGATTTTTGCATCCCTGGGTGCTCATCTGGGAGAAAGGAAAAGAAAAATTCCCATGTCTCACTATGCACAAAAACTTACTCAAAATAGAAAAAAAAAGATCTAAAATGATAAAGATCTTGAAAGAAAAGAGAGAAAACATTGGGAACCTTAACATGTGGCATAAGCAGAGTACAAAATGTTACTAACTACTCACAGACACCAGAAGAGGAAATACGTAACCACAAACTCCTGAAAGTCAAAAACACTTATCTAAAGATTTCACCAAAAAAGGTAAAAAGACAATGTATAGACTGGGAAAAAAAATTTGGCTATGACAAACTATCAGCCTCTAATCTCTGAAATCTATAAGATACTACAAGACTCCAACAACTAGAGGATAAATAACTCAGAAATGGGTGAAAGGTACAATAAGGGAATTCACCAAAGAAGACGTTGAGGTGACTAACAGCTACGTGAGGAAATGCTCATGATCATTAGCCATTAAAGACGTGCACGTTAAATCACAGTGGGATACCATCTTGCCCCAGCAAGGCTGGCATTAATCCAAAAAAAATACAATAATAAATGTTGAAGAGACTGTGGAGAGACTGGAACATAGATACACTGTTTGCAGGATGTAAAATGATAGAATCACTTTGGAAATTGATTTGACACTTTCATAAAAAGTTAGAAACAGAAATATTGTACAATCCAGCAATCCCACTTCTTGAAATACATCCTACAGAAATAAGAGCTGCCATACAAATAGACACATGCACCCAAATGTTCACTGCAGCAGTCTTCAGAATAGTAAAAAGATGGAATCAATCCAGGTGCCCAACAACAGACGAATGGATAAACAAATTATGGTATATTTACACAATGGAATATTATGCAGTGATACAGAACAATGATGAATCTGGGAAACATAACATCAAAGAATCTAGAAGGCATTGTGCTGAGTGAACTTAGGTAAAGGTTAAACACAAAAGAAAATATTCTTTTATGTTTACAAGGATGGGAGGGATATTCACTCATTAGACAAGAATTATTTTAGGTGAAGTAAGGGACAACACACAATACAGAAATCAGCACCACCAGACTAAACCAAAAGCCAAGAAGTTTTCTAAATACAACCAAACACTTAGAAGGGCAGAGTAGAAGGGACAGGGATTGGAGACTGTAGTTTTAGGGGCCATCTAAGTCAATTGGCATAACAATTTTTTTTAAGAAAATGTTCTGCATCACACTTTGGTAAGTTGGTGTCTGGGTGGTTTTAAAAGCTATTAAGTGGCCATCTAGGAAGCATCAATTAGTCTCAACCTACCTGGAACAAAGAAGAACACCATCAGAACTACAAGGAAAATACGAGCCGAAGGGACAGAAAGGGTCATATAAACCAGAGACTAAATCAATACGACAGTGAAAGAACTAGATGGTGCCCAGTTACTATGTATGATTGTTCTGACAGAGAGCTCAACAAACAGTCCCTAATGAATCAGGTGAAATGTGAAGTACAGAATTTCAACTCTAGTAAAAAGACCAGAATTGATGGCCTGACAGTTGGTCTCCAGAAGTCAAGGTTCTAGAGTTTCTGTTAGTCCACAGCTGAAACCATTCCAGAAGCCAACTCCTCAGACTAAGGTTAAACTGGTGTGTAAGACACAAAATGGTACTAGCAAAGTGTTGATTCTTGGCTTAAGTAGATACAGGAGACCAACTGGGCAACTCCTGACCAGATATGAGACAAGAAGACAGAGGGGGACAGGAACTGGTTGACTAGATATGGGAAATACAGGACAGAGGGCAGGCGTGTGCTATCACTGTGGGGAGAGCAGTCAGGGTCACATGACATATGTGTGTAAATTCTGATTTGACAAATTGACTCGAATTGTAAACTTTCATTTAAAACATAATGAAAAACTAAAAGAAGAAGCTGGGCATAGTATCAGCTTCCAGTGTTGGCCCACTACCAGCCAAGCGGCTGGGCAAGTTTCCCTGTGAATTTACCTGTACAGCATCTGCAGCATTTGAACATTCAAACATGTGCTTGCATGTTTACCCAGCAAACACCTGCTCTTTAGGTAACTGGTTTTCAGGAATGTATGAATGGCTAGCTGTATTGTGATACACCCTAAACACCTGCCTTTAAAACTAATACTTTAAAGTTATACTGTTACATAAAACAGGGCTACAGAGTAGTTCTCCTTCTAATAGTCGAGTTCACAGGATACCAGATTTATTAATGAGTTTGACAACTATTTACATGTGTAGATGCTTCTGGGTACACTGAGAGAAGGACCAGTTTGGCCCCTTGTACTCTAGGTGCCAGTCTTTCATAGCTTCTACACTTCCAATTTAGGGAGTCCTGCTCTTTTGGGTACCCTTCCTCTGTCTGCCAAGATCTTAGTGCAGGAACTTGTACTTGGGACTCTGCTCATCTCCTGGGTATATGTTGCCTCCCTCAGCCATCGCAGAGACTTATGGTTGTGAATCTGTGTTCTCAGCGAATTCTTCATTTTGCTTTCCAGTCCAGACCCTCTCCTAAGTTCCATACTCTAATTGCCTGCATACTGCCTCCACCTGAATCTCCACTGATAGTTCAAACTTGACCTGTCTGACTACCTCCCTGCCCACACTTTCTCTCCTGATGTCTCAACTGGGCAATTCAAACTCTTTCAGTCAAAACAACCTGGAGTCAGCCTCCAGTCTGGTTTCAGTAAGTAAGAAAAGTCTGAGTTGTTTAGATAACCTAAAATGAATGAATGACCGCTGAATCATTTATTCCATTTCAGTTTCATTCTTACAGTGTGTTTCAACTTTTAGAAAACACTATGAGAGCAAGCTTCAAATTCCATGTGTAATCTGACACTTATGTGGTCTCAGAACCACATTAGCTCTTGGAAGCTGATGCTATAGACCAGCTTCTTCTTCTTCTTCTTTTCATTGTATTTTAAGTGGAAGTTCACAATTTGATTATCTCATAAAATAGCTTTCATGAAAATATGGTTCTTTTTATAGTCTCACTTTAGCATACATATAAGGATAATCCCTTTTGTAGGCACTAGGATCACCAAGAGGTTACACCAGACATGACCATACTACAGAGACCTCACATCATGTGTCTGAGACTCCAACCTTGGTGGGAACAGTGGCAAGAGGAAGAAGGATTTCCATTTATCCTTGGAACTTCAGCTCTGTCATTGACAGTGAGGCACATTTGGGGCTGTTCTGTCATGTCTCTACCTGTCTGGTAGCCAGACTGTAAGCACAAACAAGGGAGGGGATAGTGAAACCAGATGTGTTCACCAAGGTGATATATGGGGTCAAGGGTCCCCCAAATCTGCTTTGGAGAGACAGCTGGAAGCTTCCATGGAGAAGGTTTCCAATTGGAAGCCAGAACATCTGGGGAAGATCTCAAGGGTTTCAACAAACGTGAGGGCTTTTACGTTCTACTACCCAGTACCAAGCACACTTTTTGTCGGGATCTAGAGCCCTTCAAATATTCAGTAAGAAAGATAACAGTAGGCTTAGTGTTTCAAAGGTTGATCTGATGTCAGTTGGCAACCTCTTTCCAGCGTCTCTATTGTCTGGGAAGCTTTGTCTTCCACCCAAGTATAGGTGGAGGAGGTAAAAATTTAGGTTGTGTGCACATGATATCTTCTCCTTTTCTTTGAAATGCAGTGGGTATTTGAGATTCAGCAGGTATCACAGCAGAAGGAAAGAGGGTGCACAGTGAGGACAGGTGTGTCATGCAGCTAATATCCTCCAGTGGTCTGTGCCCCTACTAGTACGGTCTCTACCTCAGCCTGTGCCTGGGAGAGGATTGGCTTCCACCTCTGCCAGCCCAGCCGTGTGCTAGCCCTGGGTCTACCTGCTTCTACACCTTCGGCCCCTTACCCCTAACTCACTTCCTCTGAGTACCAGGTTAGGTGTACATCTGCTTCCTATAGGGCCTGACCCACACAGAAGGGTATGAGGATCGGAGGGATATCACTTGTGCTGTGAGCACACACTCAGGGAACACTAGCTATTATAATCCCCACCATCATTGCCAGATTTAGTATTAGTGTTCTTTCAATAGCTAGCAGAGTTTGCAAAGTGTGCTAACATAAAGGTTGGCCATTTTAACCCACCTAGTGGCTCCATGGAAGAAAGACCTGGGAATCTGCTTCTATAGCCAAGAAAATCTGTTAAAGAAATTCTACTCTGTAGTGCTGCTGTAATACACAGGGTTGCCATGGGACATCAACTAGAGCGCAATGGGTTTGGGGTTTTTACCGAGCTGTACAAGACTTAAAGAAAATTTTTAAGAGCAAATAACTCTGCAAGGCAGTAGAGAACACTCACAACAGTTCAAGAGTGTTTGGGATTTTCCATTCTCCTCCTCTTTAGCTGAGGGAGTTCGTGGAGTCCTCACCCCTCGCTTCAAACCCTGTAGATCAGTCACGGTGGTACTAGTCAGGGCAGCAGCAGGGCCCACCATCTGGGAGAGGTAGTGCCCTGACCAGGGAGAGATGACGCAATTCCTAAAGCTGCTGGGAAGATAGATCCCTGAGAGAAGGAAAACACAATCCTTCAGTAACGGGAAAGAACATGAACCAACAAAGCACAGGACTAATACATGGCATTCCATCTTCTAGGTCCTTCTACACACATTTGTCTACATGGTAGGCCTCTTGAGGACAGTCTGTGTCTTTTTATTCTCATGTCAGTAGTTGTTAGCTGCTGACAAGTTGGCCCTCATCCAATTTATGGCAACCACACACACAACAGAGGAAATGCTGTGTTGGCTCTGAACCAACCCCATGAGTGTTTGTAACTGAGTGATGTCATTCATAGGATTTTCACTGCATAATCTTCAGAAACAGATTGTCAGACCTTTCTTTGTAGTCTGTCACAGTCTGGATGCTCTAAACCTGTTCAACACCATAGCAATACAAAATCCTGCAACGACAGATGGTTAGTGGCTGAACATGAGGAGCACTGGCAGAGTCAAACCCAGGTCTCCCTCACGGAAGGTCAGGATTCTACCGCTGAATCACCACCGCCATCTTACACGTCAGTAGCTGTCAGTACCTATCAAATGCAGAATTGTCATCCGGTGTCCATTAGCTGAATAAATGAACTTATAAGTGAGTATTCCTATCTTTGAAAACATAGTAACTACTTATGTTTAATTACACTATAATATTTCATAACATAATTCTAAAATACTTTAGTACAGTGAACCAGGGAAGTAAGTTGGGTAGACAAGGATGGGAAACTTAGTTACCTAGAGAATGAAGCATGTTGGCATCACAACAGCTGAAGTGTTTCAACAAGCTTGGGAGCTTTTCCCTCCTATCACTTAGTACTGAGCACACTTTCTTTTGGGACCCAGAGCCCTTCAAATACTCAGCAAGGAAGATAACAGGAGGCTTAGTGTTTCAAAGGTTGATCATTTCAATCACACAGGAAGTGGAATATCATTTCATTTTGCAACTCTGCTTGGATTATTTTCTTAATACCTCTGCTGACATTCTTCCCTTTGCGTTAGTCATTCATGCTGTTGTGTTTAAATTACATGAATTAAGAAATTTTTGGCTGCTTTCCACTTTGAAAACCCTGTGGCAGGGCATCATTTAAAGCATACATTAGGACTGCTGCCACACTCTGCAAACACGACTGCCAGTTTGCTCAGGCTCCTTCATGTTGTGGCATACAACGTTAATTACCCTGAAAAGTACGGACAGCAGAGGACATGCCAGGTGCACTGTATCACCATGCTGCACTTCCAGAGAGGAACTAATAGGTATGTGAGCAACAGAACAAGGGAAGACTTGAGGATTGCAACACTGGATACACTGAACAGCACGATAAAGGAAAGCAACACTCTCATACAAAGGTTACACCTGCTCTGTGTTATTACAACACTGACTACAAACAGTGTTCCTTTATATATTTATTTTCTGAAGATGCAAATAATTGGTTAATAAGACATTAAGACTTTTTCTAAGTACAAAGTACAAAAAATTCCGCAAGTGATGCAGAATTCCTTAAGAATTAGAGGAATCCTACATCTCCTGCAATAGCATAATTTTAGGAACACTATGAAAACTCACTTGTCTCTTGTAGATTTCATTTGCAAAATTAGTCTAGAGACAAAATAGAATAAATAAGTAAGTTCTATAAACTTTTAATTTGTCATCTCTAAGTAGCTATATGGAAACCCTGGTGGCATGGTGGTTAAGTGCTTTGGCTCCTATCCAAAAGGTCAGCAGTCCAGTTATACCAGGTGCTCCTTGGAAATTCTATCAGGAAGTTCTACTCAGTCCTATAGAGTTGCTATGATTTGGAATCAACTCGATGGGAGTCGTGTCCCATAACTATATAATATTCTGTGACTGTTGAACACAGAACACTTAGGTAATTCATTGAAGTAAGGCATAAATGGCTAAGGTGAAGACAACATAAAGGATTTTCAAAGATTAGTAAATAGGAAAAGCTGGCAATAATCTCTTTACCTCTATAACACACTTAGTGTGATATTCAGTATCATTTTTGTGCTGGGATATTTTAATTACAAATAATGGCAAATGGACTTCTGGAACAACCAGAGGCCAACTATAGTCTTCAACTTTCTGTATCAGCTGCACAGTGCAGCAGGAGCAGGAAGTCCTATTCTGTTTGATATCATTTGATTGACTGGCCTTACACCTACGGAAATAGGGTCTGGATTTAATATAAGGGGCCTATATAAATATTCATACCTCTCTCACCTTTCAAATATCCAGCTCTTCTCACACCAGCGGTGTATGGAGGGTGACAAGTGCCCAGAGGAAATCTGTAAGTTCGCACTCCCACCTTGTCAAGGGGAGGGCTGATTCATCAGCTGACTCCACTGACCAAGGGGAAAGAGGATTGCATCTGGGCGCATATATGACCCCCAAATCCCCCTTACTACACTTTTGCATTTTGACGCTTACTGACTTTCACTCTTTCCCATCTACCCATCGGTCTCTACATGACATTTTCTCATTCTATCTCATCAAACTATTATTTAACCAGAAACATCATCATACTGGCATTGTGCCAGCTTGAGTTGCATGGGTACAATCAATAGGATAGGCAAATTTTATAGCTGTGCAGGACTGCCCCAAGAGCAAATCTAAAAACACTCTCAGATGGTTGGTTGGGTCAGCCTGTCCAGCTACAAAGCTATTATTACACAGAGACCACAGGATTTTGGAAGGTGACCACTACCAGGTATTTCCAGGAAAAGAGACAAAGCCATACAATTCTTGCTGTCTACACTAATCAATGATTATCTTCAGGTTTGTCAAGGTTGTGTAGTGGTAACCCAATCAAAATCAGATACTAAAATTCTTTCTATGTAATAATATGGGATTGTATTTGGTTAGTATAGTGCCTGGTACATAGTAATGGCTCAGTAGATACTGGATAACTTCAGTTTTTGGTTATATAACAATTCACGTTGTGATCACATGGAATATGATTACTCCTGAAGATGACTCATGGCAGATCTGACTCGATGGCACTTGGCTTTGGCTGAAGATAGATGAAAGATTCCTAAAAAGAAGGACATTGTCTGTCATGGGTCTTTGGATGGTGCAAACACTTACGCCCTCAGCTATCAACTGGAAAGTTGTAGTTTTGAGTCTACCCAGAGGTACCTTGGAAGAAAGACCTGGTCATCTATTTCCAAAAAATCTTGTAGCCAGTTCTACTTTGACTTACAAGGATTTGTCATGAGTCTGAGTCAACTCTTGGATAACTTTGTTTTCAAACATCGTTCATAGCAAACCATCACATTAAGCATACAATAGACACTCAAATGTGGCATTAAATTAAACTGAAGGCTCTCCCACTTGAGTGAATGGCCTGCCTTTGGTAAATGGTAAAGGTCACATTCTTCACCATTTTTCCCTCAGTGTGTTTAACTTCAGAGACAGACATGGATAGAGAGAATACTCTTGGAAGTAACTGTCTATGAGTGACTATTTCCTCTCCACTGTAAATTTTGAACTGTTTAAATTACGTAACTATCATGTCTTAAATATTATTGCTTGTGTCTTGATAGCAAGATGTCAGATGTTTCATGATAATATCTTTGCTTGAGGAAGTAGAAAAATACAGCTCGCCATTATATGTTAAGGAATAAGATGTAATGATTTTATCTACATATCAATTACGTCTAACAGAAAACCTAACAAGAAAAAATACAACAGAAAAAAAGCAACTAAAATGTAGTATAGAGGCAAAACCAAATTTATTATTATACTTTATTTCAAGAACTAGGTTTGAATTATAGTCTTTCAGTAAAAGTTTCAATAGTCCAAAACAGCAAAAGTGAAAAAAAATTCCCAAACACCTAAGCTTAATTGCTTATAGCTTTAAAAGAAAGATAATGTAGTGTTGCAAGAGGAGGAAAGGAGAAGAGGAAAGTCATTAAGTTATTACTGCAGAAACCAGAGTAGTATGTTTATTCATTTCATGTAAGACATTTAGCTAAGTTAAACACCAGCAGTGGAAAAGATTGCACATTTCTTGCCTGGTGAACATACTTATTCAAAGCAAGAACATTTCTCAAGTAGAAGGTAGAGGGAGGATGAAGATGAGGACATTCTGGTTCTATAAATCTAATCCACTGTGATGAAACATGTTCCTGAGACATGTTGTTAGTTCCAACTCACAGTAGTCCTAAGTACAGGATAAAGATATGCTGTCCAATCCTGAGCCATGTTTACAATAATTTTTATGCATGAGCCTGTTATTTAAGCTACTGTGTCAATCCATCTCCTTAAGAGTCTTCCTCTTTTCCACTAATGATTTTTGACCAAGCATGATGTCTTTCTTCAGAAACTGATCCTTTCTAAAGACATGTCCAAAGTACCTGAGACAAAGCCTTGCCATGCTTGCTTCTAAGGAGCATTCTGGCTGAACTTCTTCCAAGACAGATTTGTCTGCTGTTCTGAAGGTCTATGGTGTATTTAATATTCTTATCCAACACCACACTTTAAACATATCAATTATTTTTTATATATGAGATCAGAGAATTAAGTCCACAAACTTAACTGTTCTAAGTGCTACATATCTCACTGCTGAACGTCACTATGGACACCACAGAAGTACACCCCATGGGAAGCTATGCATTGATGTCAGTGTCTAATCTGCCCTCCAAAGCAATTTTGAAACTCTTTCTGTATAGTTACCTGTGAGGCAGTTTTAGCCAGTAAACAAATAACTGTATTAGAATATCCTCCTACTTACCTAATCTGTTCCTCAATGACTTTCTTTCTTTATCTAAAGATAAAGGAATTATTGCAAGGAAGACATTTTGATGACATACAGGACATCAAGCGTAATATGACGACAGCTCTATGGCCATTGCAGAAAAAGAGTCTCAAAATTGCTTTGAAGGGTAAACTAGGCACTGTTGTTGTCAGTGCATAGCTTCCCAAGGGAGTAGTTAAAAGGTGACTGCAGTGATATTCAGCAATGAGATATGTAGCACTTTTTCTAGGTTAAGTTCAAGAACTTAATTTGAAATCCTCATATTTTCCAGCTTTTGCATGCCTGTGAGATGATTGAAAATACCATTGCTTGGATCAGGCATACTTTAGTGTCCCAAAGACATTTTTTAAACAAAAAGCACTTTAAAGAGGTCTTTTGCAGAAGATTTGCCCAATGCAATGCCTTTTTTTATTTCCTGAATTGTGCTTTCATGAGTGTTTGCTATTAGTCTGTTATTTAAGCTACTGTGCAAAATAAAATCTTGGCCAACTCCAAACTTTTTTTCATTTATCATGGTCAAGTTGTGAAGACTTTTGTCTTCTTTATGTAGAGGTACAATTCATATCGAAGGCTCTAGTTTTTTATTTCCATCAGGAAGTGCTTCAAGTCCTCTTTACTTTCTGTAAGCATGGTGGAGTCTTCTTCCAATTCCATTGCTGCATTCTTCATATAGTTCAGCTTCTTGGACTATTTGTTGGAATACAGATTGAATAAGTATGGTGAAAGGATCCAACTCTGATGCACATCTTTCCTAACTTTAAACCTACATGATATCCTCTTGTTCTGTTCAAAAGACTGTCTGTTGGTCTATGTACAGGTTCCTCATGAGTGTAATTAAGTGCTCTAGAATTTCCATTGTCATAATGTTATCCAAAATCTGTTATGTCCCATACAGCTGAATGCCTTTGCATAGGCAATAAAACACAGTTAAATGACTGACATCAGCAATCATATCCCTTTTTCTATGCCCTCTTCTGAATCCAGTTTAATTTCTGGAAAACATAACTAGAATTACAGACATTGTACTAAAAATCCTTGAAAGAAACAAGTGGCTGAAGGACTGCACTGTCTGTCAAGACTGCAGGTGGATCATGACAATATGACAACTGGCACCACACACTGGAGAAGGGAATTTCTCCTCCATCTCCGCACAATCCTTTCAGAGAAAATATACATGCTTTTAATGACACAGGAAGGCTATGTGGGGGGATCCACTATACCCAGTAATGTGAGGAGATTACACCAAGCCAACCACTAGCACCAAGGTCATATGCAGACCAGTAACACAAACCAACAGCAATTATAAAATATAATGGAAAGAAGGCAATTTAAAGACAAAGGGAAAAAGGTAAACTACTGGCATAGCAATACAAACACAGACAAACATATTGTAAAAAATATGCAAAGAAAACTTCAATGCCTTGAAGATAGCAGTCCATTACCACTCACACAAGGAAGGAAAAGATGGCTCAAGTGAACAAACAAAATAAAAGAGCAGAAAGAGTCTCTGAGAAAGAATACCTAATGGAACTACTTTACAAAGACTTTAGACTATTAGTATTATGTCTCCTCAAAGAAATCAAGGAATACATAGTGAAAAGCTCTAGAAGAATTTAGAAAAACAATATAGGAATAAAAAAGAAATTCAATAAAGAAATAAAAATCCTGAAAAAAGCAAGAACTAGAAATTCAGCAGCTTAACAATTAATATAACATAAATAAATAATTCAATAGAAGGACACAGAAACAGAGATCAGACAATGGAAGGAAGAATCCATGAAATAGAGGGGAAAACTTTTGGCATTACTCAAGATGATGAATAAACAGAAAAAAAAAAAAAAAAGATTGAAGAAAAACAAAATACCACAGAGTGTTTAGTTTTAGAAAAGGAAGGTTTACTCTTATGTTGTCTGGTGGGCTTCAAGTCCAAACTGAGGATGTCCACTCCAAGGGAAGGCTTTCCCCTTGTCGGCTCTGGAGGAATGTCTGGTATTAGATCACTCTTTGTCCAAGAAGCATCTTGGCACAGGAACCTGAGGTCTGAAGGACACACTCTTCTCCCAGTGCTGCTTTCTTGATGGTGTGAGGTTCCCAATTCTCTGACTGCTTCCTTTTTATTTTCTCTCTTTTAGGATGAATGGATTAGGGGTGGGGCAAGACATACTCCAGGAAAACTCCCTTTACAGTGGAGCATGGAGGTGATCTTATAAAGGGATTTAGAGTCCCACCCTACTTCTTTAACACACAGCACAGAAAAATCACAAAATGGAGGACAATGAGAATCATGGCCAAGCCACACGGCTACACATATTTTTAGGGGGACACAATTCAGTCCATGACAGGACGTTAAGGCAGTTTCAAGATAAAACAGATTGTTTTCAAAGTAGAATGTTAACTGTAAGGAAACTCTGGTAGCACTGTGGATAACAGCCATGACTACTCCTTGGAAATCTTACAGAGCAGTTCCACTCTATCCTATAGGGTTGTTATAAGTCAGATTGACTCAACAGCTATGAGTTTTTAGTTTGGGGTTAAATGTAAACCTTGTTGCAACAACAAAGAAAATTAATAAACCTAGTCACCAAAATAAAGACAAAGAGAAAGACTTAGTAAACATAAAAACAACTATAATAAATGGAAAACAAAATCTCTATATAAAACGTACTCAGTGTAGATGGTAAAGAAGAACAAAAAAAACATTAAACTCACCAAAAAGTATTTTTCAAAATGACTGAATTAAATACTTCTCCATCAATAATCTCATTAATGTAAGTGGATTAAATGCCCCAACCAAGAGACAGAGTGGTAGAAGGACCCCTCCCCCCAAAAATGGCTCATTCACATGATGTCTACAAGAGATGGACCTTTAAGCACAAAGACATAAATAAGTTAAAAGTCAAAGGATAAAAACATACACTCTGAGCAAATAATAGACAAAAGAGAGTAGGGGTAGCAACATTATTATATGAGGAAGAAAAGAAAAATATTTTGTCAAAATCCACTAAAAGAGAATAATAAAGACATTATGTAATAATGAAAAGGTCGATTCACCAAGAAGACAGAGTTATAAATATTTACATACCAGTGATAGAGCCCCAAAATTTATTAAGTAAATCCACTGTCATCAAGTCAATTATGACTCATAGTGATCCTGTAGGACAGAGTAAAACTATCCCATATGGTTTCCAAGGTTGTTAATGTTTATTGAAGCAAACTGCCACATCTTTCTCCCATGGAACATGTGGTGGGTTCAAATTGCCAATCTTTTAGATAGCAGGTGAGCATTTAACCACTATACCACTAAGACTCTTTATAAAGCAAACAATAACAGAATTAAACAGAAAAATAGAAAGATATACAATAACAGTAGGAGATTTTAATATGCCTCTTATGATGATGAATAGAACAATTATAAAATACAGAAGTAGAAAAAAATGTCACTATTAACCAACTGCACCTAACAGACAGAACATTCCAACAAACAGCAGCACAACATACATTCTTCTTCAGTGCACCTGGATATCCTCCAGAATAGACTATATTTAATGCCACAAAGCGGACGTGAATAAATTTTAAAAGATTGAAATCAAAACACTTTCTCTGGCTACAAATGAATGAAGCTGGAAATCAATAACAGGAAAAATAAGGACAAAAAGTAAAGGCACAGGAACTAACACACTACTAAAACACTATTGAGTCACAAAAGAAACCAAGAGGAAAATTAAAAATATGAAGAGTCAAAAAAATGAAAAAAAAAAAAAACATACCTTTAGGATGCAGGAAAAACAGTGTTCAGAGGAAAATTCATAGCAATAAGTCTTCATTAAAGAGAAGAAAGATCCCAAATCAATAATTTAACTCAGCAACATGAACAAATGCAAAAGGAACAGCAAAAGAAGATGAAAGCTATCAGAAGACAGAAAAAACAAAGATTAGAGAAAAAAAATGAAATAGAAAACAGAAAAACAACAGAAAGTATCAACAAAATCAGAACTTTGGCCTTCAAAACAATCAGGAAAATAGAAAAACCACTAGCTGGACTGACAAAGAAAAAGTTCAAAGAAGAAGAGGATATAAACAACCTAAATAAGAAATGAAATTGAAGACATCCAGCTGATATAAAGGGCACCTCAACAGAATATAGGAAAAATGATACTCCAACAAATTTGGAAACCTAGATGTCAATAGCACTTGGCTAGATGAAATTAACAAATCTCTAAAAAATTCACTAACTACATAAACTAACACAAATAGAGATATAAAAGCTAAACGGATCCATAATGAAAGCAGAGATTAAAGATATCATTTAAAAAAAGAAGAACTCCCAACAACTCAACAAAATGCCTGGACCAGATGGCTTCATTGGGAAGCTTTACCAATAATCAGAGAAGGGTTGACATCAATCCTACTCAACTTTATCAAAACATAGGAGGGTATACTCCCTAACTCCTTCTACAAAGCCAGCATCACCCTGATACCAAAGACAGATAAAGACATCACAGGTAAAATAAATTAGATACCCATATGCCTTATGAATACAGACACAAAAATTCTTGACACAATTCAAGCAAATAGAATTCAACAACATATTAAACAAATTACACACCATGACCAAGTGGGATTCACATTAGGAACGCAAGGGCAGTTCAGCATTAGAAAGTCAACCAATGTAATTTGTCAAATAAAGGAAGAGAAAGATAGGGTCACCTCAGGTATATATGATAAAACCTAACACCTTCTTTTGATAAAAATCCTCAGCAAAATAGGAATAGAAGGGAATTGCCTTAAATAATTAGGGGCACACATGTAATACAAACAGCCAGCATTATACTCAGTGGAAAACAACTTTAAGAGTCTTCCTTCTGAGAATGGGAATTAGACAGGATGCCATTGTCACCATCTTATTTGTATTGTATTAGAATTTCTAACCCAATCAACAAAGAGAGAAAAATAAAAGGGCATCTAAATTAGAAAAGATGAATTAAAACTATGTTTATTCATGGATATCAAGATACTACACTTACAAAATCCCAAAGATTCCACATAAAAGCTGCTGAATCTAACAGAACTGAAAAAAGCTGAAAATACAAGACACACAAAAATAGTTGGGTTCCTTTACACTAACAGTGAAAACTATGAAAGGAAAATCAAGAAGACAGTGTAATTTACAATAGCACCCAAAAAGATAAAATGTCTGCAAATAAACCTAATCAAGGATATTAAAAACTTACATAATGTAAGCTGTAAAAAAAACAATTACTAAAAGAGACCTACATAAGCGGAAAGCCATTTTGTGCTCATGGATAAGAACATTTAACATTGTGAAAATGTTGATACAATGCAATCCTCATCAAAATTACAACACCATTATTTGCTGAAATTCAAAAACTAATCACCAAATTTATATGGAAAGTAAAGAACCCACAAATAGCAAAAAGAATATTGAAGAACAAAACAGGAGGCTTCACACTCCATCTCAAAACACACTGTATAGCTATAGTAATCAAAATAGCTTGGTATTAGTTTAATGATAGACACAGAGACCAGTGGAACAGAACTGAGAACCCGGAAGTCATCCATCAGTCTACGGACAGCTGATTTTTAACAAGGTATCAAAGTGCTTTCCATGGGAAAGAAACAGTCTTTTCAACAAGTGCTGCTAGAAAAACTTGAGTATCTCCTTACTGAAAAATGAAACAGGACCTATACTCACATGATACACAAAGCTAATAATGAATGAAAGATATACATGTTAAACATAAAACTACACAGTACTTGAAAGAAATTATAGGGGCAAAAGTAAGGGACCCAATCTTTTGTAAAGATAGATTATCAAATAGTACTATGAATAGATGATTAGCAGAAGACAAATTAGATAACTGGGACTTCATAAAAATTAAATACTTACGTTCATCAAATGACTTTATAAAAAGAATAAAAGACAACTTTCAAACAGAAAACATTTTCAGCAACAGCATATACAGCTAGGGTCTAATTTCCAAAATGTATATAAAATTTCAGCAATTCTACAACAAAAAAACAAATAACCCAATTACATAATAGACAGAGGGCATTGTCTTAGGGGCTGGGTTTTCAAGAGAAGCAAAACCAGTGACATGTATATGTACAAGGGAAAATTTATATACAAAGTACAAGGAAAGATTTGTATACAGAGGAAACTGTACATGCAATTGTAGAAGCTGAACACCTAGACTTAAGTCCCAGCAACATGGACTCCTGCTCACCAAGGCTGACTAGGTTACAGTCACTGCTGAGTGCCCAATCTGCCAGCAGCAGAGATCAACACAGAGTCTTCTATCACCCGGTAACCTGGTGGCAAGTTGATTACTTTGGACCACTTCCATCACAGAAAGGGAAGCATTTTGTCCTTACTGGAATTACTTCCTCTGGATGTGGATTTGCCTTCCTGGCACAGCATATTTCTGTCAAAACTACCTACAGAAAGCCTTATCCACCATCATGGTATCCCATACAGCATTGCCTGTGATCAAGGGACTCACTTCACTGCAAATGAAGTGCAGCAGTGGGCCCACGCTCAAGGAATTCACTGGTGTTGCTACATTCCCTATCATCCTGGAGCAGCTGGCTTGTTAGAATGATGGAGTGGCCTCCTAAAGACATAATCATGCCACCAGCTAGGTGGCAATACCTTGCAGGGTTGGGGAAATGTTCTCCAGGAGAATAGCATTCAATATAGGGTGCTGTTTCTCCCATAACCAGGACTCACGGGTCCAGGAATCAAGGGGTGGAAATGGTCATGGCACCATTCACTGTTAACCCTAGTGACCCACTTGCAAGAGTTTGCTTCCTGTCCCCACAACTTTATGCTCTGCAGGTCTAAATATCTTAGTTCCAGTGGGAGGAATGCTGCCACCAGGAGGCACGTCAGTAATTCCAGTGAACTGGAAGCTAAAACTGCCACCAGGTCATTTTGGGCTCCCTGTGCCTCTGGATCAACAGAGAAAGAAGGGAATTACAATACTGGCTGGTGTGATTGATCCTGACTATGAAGATGAAATTAGATTGACATTATATAACAGTGGTTGAGAAGAGTATGTTTGGAATGCAGGAGATCCCTTAGGACACCTCCTAGTACTACCATGTCCTGCGATTAGGGTCAATGGAAAACTATAGCAACACAATTCCAAAGTGACTGTTAATAGCCCAGACCCTTCAGGAATGAAGGCTTGGGTCACCTCACCCGGTAAGGAACCACGACCAGCTGAGGTGCTTGCTGAGGGTAAAGGGAATACAGAATGGGTTGTAGAAGAACATAGTTCTAAATATTAGTTACAGCCACATTGCCAGTTGCAGAAATGAGGACTGTAGTTGTTATGTGCATTTCTGTTTGTATGTGTATATCAGATGTTTTTGTTTATGAAACATAAGATGTAAATGGGCTAATGCATTTTCAATTGTACATATGTTAGTTACGTCATGTTAGATGTAAATATGACTTTGCATTCCTTCAGACATCATGGATAGTAAGGCAAGAAGTGTGCAGATGCCAAGTTGACAAGGCATGGACTGTGGTGGTCATGACTGTGTCAACTTGCAACTCCATGTTTGCCAGCCTCTGCAGGTCCGTGAATCAGCAGAGACCTCGCAGTTTTGATGCCAGCTTGGGATCTGCCTACCTACAGAGCTGGTGATCTAGAACTCTAGTCTCTGACTTGCTGACCTTGGGTTCACCAGCACCTATGGCCACATGAGGCTTTTGCCAGAACCTGGAAAGTTCAGCTTCTAAACTTGCATGAGCAATTTCCTCTATGTACAAATGTTTCCTTCTGCTATGTAGAAGCTGAAAGTCCCAAGTCCTGGCACAAGCTTCACATGGGCACAGGTGCTGACGAATCCAGGATCGGCCAGTCAGGGACTAGGACTCTCAAGTGTTGGCTGTAAGGGTTGATGAATCCAACAACTGCTAGTTCAGGTCCAGGAACAAGACACAAAAGAGAGCAGGAGCTGCTGGCAATGTGAGCAGACGTGGAGTAGGTGGTGGAAGGCAGAGAGATGACAGCTGAGGGGAGGGAAGCCACCACAGGCCCCACCCTGCCACTTGACACAGCAGCCAAACATGGAGTGGCCAAGTTGACACAATACTGACCACCACAAGCGTGAACAAACACTTCACCAAAGAGGACATTTAAGGAACCAACAAACACATGAAAAGATGCTCTGTCACTATCTATTAGAGTCAAACCCATTGCCTTCAAGTTATTGCTACCCATAACAACCACATAGCACAGAGTAGAACTGCCCATAGTGGTTTCCAAGGATTAGTTGGTAGATTTAAACTGTGGACCTTTTCGTTAGTAGCCAGGCTCTCAACCACTACACTATCAGAACTCCTCAGTAGCTGTTAGAGAGATGCAAATCAAAATTGCCATGAGATATCATCTCCCCACCCTCCTACTTAAACAGCAATATTTAAAGAAAAAAAAGCAAAAAGGAAAACAACAAATGTTAGCAAGAATGTGAGGTGATGGGAACTCTTATCAAATGCTGGTGGGAATGTAATGTACAACCACTATGGAAAACAGTATAACAATTCCTCGTAATTTTAGAAATAAAGCTATCTTATGATCCACCAATTACACCTCTTGAAATATACCCAGAAATCTAACAGAAGAGATACTAAGAGATATACACAATTTACGTTCATTGTTATGAGTCAGAATCAACTCAGTGGCAGTGGGTTTGGTTTACGTTCATTGTAGCACTAATAACAGTATGCAAAAGATGGAAATGACCTCAGTAGCCATCAGTACATGAAAAGATACTCTGTCATTATCCATTAAAACCAATGTACACATATACAATAAATATAAATATACATGTATGCAATAAAATAATATGGGCCAAGTGCCGTCGAGTCGGATCCTACACATGGCGACCCTAGGGGCCAGGGTAGAACTGACCCCCAGAGTATTCAAGGAGCGCCTGATGCAATAAAATAATATACATAAGTATTATTTATATATGTAAATACACATATATACAATAAAAAATAAAGGTCACAGAGACTGATACATCTTAAAAGCCAAGCCAAGTGTCATGGAGTCAGATCTAACTCATGGTGACCCTAGGGGCGATGTATCTTAGCCAAGCCAAGGCAAGTGGTGTCGAGTGTAACCAATTATCTCATGGGATTAATTTCCTTGGTTTGAAGACTTAGGGTATATGGGACCATGAGACAATACAGTCAATTGCCATAATGTAATTCATAATGTTCATGTTCCACTTTCTCGTCTGATAAGTAGCATCTGAGATCTTAAAAGCTTCTAAGTGCCATCTGGAGCAAAAGAGAAAGAAGGAAACCCAGGACCCAGAGAAGAAACCAGTCTATAGGACTAACTGTCTGCGTGAATCATGGCCTCCTCTAATCTGAGACCAGAAGAACCAGGTGGTGTCTGGCCACCAGTACTAAACAATCTACTCATGACCACAATAGAGGGACCCTGGTAGAATGGGAGAAAAAAAATATGGAATTTCAAATTTTCAAAATATTCAGATTTACTGGACCCACTGTGATAGAAGGACTCCCTGAGACTATTACCCTAATATATTGCTTAAGCCTTGAAATAAACCAATCTCCTCAGGTCACCTTTTAGCTAAGTGGCAGGTTAGCCCATAAAGTAATGAATATCACCCTTGAGTACTCTGCAGCTTTAAATAACCACTTATAGGAGACAAAACAGTCAATAACTTTTCAGCAAAGCATAAATTAGAATGCAGTAGCTAAAAGACTAGGTTACGGGGAAGAGAACAACAGAACAACTAAAACAGAAACAATGAGAATGTTAATACAATGTGAAGACTTGAACCAATTTTCACTGAACACTGTGTAGAAATTGAATGGAAGGTACTTTTCTGTACACATATTGTCACAGATCGAATTGTGTCCCTCCCAAAAAGTGTATAACAATTTGAGTAGGCCATGACTCCTGGTATTCTGCATGTTCCTATATGCTGCAAACCCTGCCTCTATAATGTTAATGAGGGAGGATGGGTGGCAATTGTGTTGGTGGGGCAAGACTCAAGGCTAAGATTGTATTGTGCCTTGAGGCAATCTCTTTGGACAAATAGGAAAGGGGAACAAGCTGCAAATTAGGGACCTCACACTAGGAAAAAAACAAGCAGTATTGAGAACAGAGCTCATCTTTCAAGAACCTGGTGTCCCTGCCCTTCAGAATCTCCCAGTCCAGAGGAAGGTTTATGACAAAGACTTTCTTCCAGAGCAACAGAGAAAGCTTTCTCCTGTAGCTGATACAGTGAATTTGGACTTTAAGCCTAAGGAACTGTGACAAAATAAATTTCTTCTGTTTTAAAAAAACCATCCACTTGTAATATTTTTGTTGTAGCAGTACTAGATGACTAAGACATATATGCCCACTGAAAATAATCTAAAATAGTACTAAACACATTAATGACAATCCCAAAAGGAAACCCTGGTGGTGTTATTGTAGCTACAGGGACAAGTTAGGAAGGGAGTGATAGCATACTATGGAAGTAGACACAGGGCCTCATCTGATCCTCTAAGCAGAAACTTCCTTTTCCTTAAGGTAGATCCATCCAGAAGCAATGAAGAAGACAGTGGAAGATGAATGGGGGAGATAAAATTGGAATGAAAGTTTTCAGCTTCACAGCTGCCATTAGAGTTCTGGAAAGAGCTGGTTAAAAGCTGGACTGGGCAGGGAACTAGAAAAGGTAAGAAAGATGCAAATTGGAGTGTTATGGAAGGAGCTACAATTTCTAGGACTTGGTGATATGCTGGACGTAAAAATGAAGAACAAAACAGTTTGATGGATTTCCCTGATTCTTCCTGCCACCTCTCCCTCCAAATATAATGATGTACACAACTGGGAGTGACAAGGCAACCCACTTGGCACCTCAGAAAGCTGAGAGAGAAGATGGGTAATTTGAAATCTGTGATTGGGACAGCAGGTCATGGCAAGTGACTCCCACCAAAAGGATGCCTATGGGCTCATAATTCTTCCTCCTGGTTTCTGCTAACAATGGCAAGCAAGCCTGAGACCATCATGGGAGACCTATCAAGAGCCCAATGGCAATAAAAGGGTGGGATGGTCTCTCCTTCCAACAGGGCCCAAGAGTCCCCTTTTCCTCCAAGGGAAACCTGGCCTAAGAGGTGGAACTGGCAAGAAGGACCCACCACAACAATGTGTGTCCCAGAAGGCTCTATTCCAGCAGGTCATGCTTCCCTAGAAACCCCAAGGAAGCCAATGAAGAGATCTCACCATCCCCCACAACTAACATATCCTGTACCACCAAGCGACACTCTATAATCCAACTGGAGAAACACCCTCTACTCTCTCAAGTAGCACCAGCAGGGACCAGTGGGAGGACCAACAACACCTAATAAACCATTAAGATAAAGGTACAACTTCAAAGTCTTCACAAATTAAACTACCATTTGAACCATAGCCAAAAAAGTAGGTCCAGAACCAGATACTAAAACTAGAGAAGACTACTCACTAAAGCAAAAAGTTTAAATAGAATCCAGAGACTTCTGATGTAGTAGACAAAATATCCAGGATACAACTGAAAGTCATCAGCTGTGCGAAGAATCAGAAAAATCAGTAACAGAGAAGTCATAGTAAATGCAGTCAGTGAACTTGGGAATATAACAATAGAATTCACCCAACATGATATAAAATATTCTGGGAAAAAACAAACCCTCAAAGATGTCTGATATTAGTATCATCAGATTCCTAGAAGACAAGGAACAAGAGAATGAGGCTGAAAGCATTTGAAGAAATACTAACAAAAAGTCCCCTTTTCTCTAGCTCAGCAGTGAGAGCAGTCGTGGAAACAGTGGCACATATTCCTGGTACCTCTTGCTAGCTCCAGGGGTTACAATATAGACTTTGCTCTCCAGATCTGTGAAAGAGAAAAACACTGATCCGATGAGCTGAAGAAACCCTAATCGTCATAAACTCAAGGAAATCCATTATGAAATATATCGTAATTAAATTTTAGAAAGTTAAAAAATACATAACAAATCTTGAAAGCACTTAGAAAAGACCAATTATGTATAAAAGAAACATCAGTTTTAAAATAGTGAATCTCTTAAATGGCATTGAGGTGGTCAGAAGGGCATACCACAATATTTACAAAGCACTGAAAGAAAAGAATTGTGAACCAAAAAGTCTATATTCAGCAAAACTAGACTTCATTAATGAAGCAGAAATACAAACATTCACAGGCGAAGTAAAACTAAAATAATTTGTTACTACTACTACTACACTTGGCTGGCTTGGCTTTAGCTAGAGATGCCCTAAAAATTTGCTAAAGAAAGTTTTTCAAACATAGAGGAAATTGATAAAAGAAATGATGGCCAGTCTGGAAATGTTGGAGAATAAGAAGGAAAAACAGAAGATTAGAAATATGAGTACATATAATAGGAAATCATTTTTCTCATAAGGTTTAGAATTCATATTTGATGAGTGGAATAAAAATTATACTCCCACCTAATATTTAAAACTATGATATTTGCAAGTGGTTACAATAAAACAGATATGGAAAATAATAGAGAGTTCAAAGAATTAGTTCCTCCACTGAATTAGCCATTAAGCTGGTAACAAATGACAGAATCAATATCTTCAAAACTCTGGAGTCTAATCAAACTTTTACAGTAACTATGGAAGTGTTTAATGAAGGAAATCTGCTGCGTCTGAGTTGATTCCAATCCATGGTGACCTGATATGACAGAATAGAACTGCCGATAGTGTTTCCAAGGAGGATCTGATGGATTTGAACCACTGACCGTTTGTTTAGCAGCCATAACTCTCAACTACTAAGCCATTATGGTTTCCCTGATGAAGAGAGAGAGGCTACTAAATGTCAGTAATAAAACACTGTCATTGTTTTACTTAGCTCTACAGTCCCCTTTTATCCAGCTCAGCAGTGAGAACAGTCGTGGGAACAGTGGCACATATTCCTGGTACCTCTTGGTGGCTCCAGGGGGTACAATATAGACTTTGCTCTCCAGAAAATGTGTCTATGCATTTTGACAAGTCTGTTCATTTCCTGAGGGGCTGATGCAGAGACTTACCTTTGTTCAACCCACTTGACTGAAGACACTTTCTAGGCAGCATCTGATAGGAGCAGTTAAAGAGACATACCACCTGTAGCAAAGCAGCAAATAGACACAATAGCTTAAGAAGACGACATCTGAGGGGGAATAATTTCAGAAAATAAGGTATTGAAGGGTTACTGCTTATACTAGGATTTTAGAGTGCAGTGCCCCGGGTCCAGCACATTCTCAGAAAAGACTTAAGCAGATCCTATGCTTATACTTCTGGCTAATTTATAGGTTTCATGAAAGCCAAAGATTAACGCTAGTGTACCAGCTCAGAGACAATCCAGAAATGCCAGGAGAGTCTTTTATTTGTTTGTTTTGATTGTGAGATTTTAAAGAAATTTCTGTCAGGTTCCTGGGTAACCACTTATATAATGGAACAGAGATTTTCATTAAATATACACAATAAGAGTACCATATTTATAAAATTAGTTCCTCCATATTAGTAATTGCTTTAATGTAAATAGGTTTAACTTACCAATTAAAAGACAGAAATGGGTAAAATGTATTAAAAAATGATCTCACTACGTGCTGTCTATAAGAGACACACATTAGACCCAAAGACAAAATAAGTTGAGAGTGGAAGGATAGACAAAGATAGTCCAGGCAAATGAAGCTGGTTATACTAATATCAGTCAAGATATTAGTCAATATTAATATTTTAATATTTAATATTAAATTTATTTAATATTTATTTATTTAATTTTATTTATTATTTATTTATTTATTTGATATTTATTTATTTAATATTAAATTTAATATTTAATATTTAATATTAAGTCAATAATTGTCACAGCATTCAAAGAACATCATTCTATATATTGTTAAAAGGGTCAACTCGTCAATAAAATATGACAATTATAATCATAAATGAACCAAACAAGAAAGTCCCTTAAATATGAGGCAAAATTGATAGAACTGAAGTGAGAAATAAACAGTTTAGCAGTAATAATTAGAGACTTCAAAACACCACTTCTAATAATATATAGAACATGAGTCGGATTCGACTCGACGGCACTTGGCTTATGTTGATATAAACAAGGAAATAGAGAACCTGAACAAAATCATAAACCAATTATACCTAACAGACATAAAATATAATATTCTACCCACCAGCTGCAGAATACATCTTCTTCCCAAGCACACACGTAACATTTTCAGGATACATCGTACATTAGCTCATAGAACAGTTATCAATACATTTAATTCAATTTAAATCCTGCAGTGCATCTTCTTCAGCCACAATGGAAAGAAGCTAGAAACCAGTAGTAGGAAAAAAAAAACTGGAAAACTCACAAATAAGTGGAAATCGAACAACACAACCTGGAACAATCAATGAGTCAGAAAAGAAATCACAAGGAAAACTGGAAAATACTTTGAAACTAACAACAACAGCAAAAGCACAACATATTAAAAGCCTATGGTATGTAGGGAAAGCAACGTCCAGAGAGAAATTTATAGCTGCAAATTATTGCATTAAAAAAGAAGATCTCAAAACAATAATCCGGCTTTAAACCTTGCAAAACTAGAAAAATAAGGGCAAAAAACCCCAAAGCTTTAAAAAAGAAAACAGTGAACACTAAAAGTGGAGATAAAGGAAATGGAGAATTGTGGTGGAAAAGTTGGTTCTTTGGAAGGATCAACTAAATTGATAAACCTTTAGTTAGATTAAGTAAAAAGAGATTCAAATTAAGAAAATCAAAAATGAAATTGAGGACATCACTACCGACCTTACAGAGAGAAAAAAGGATTTTATGAGGATACTATGAAAAAGTGGTAATAAACAAATCAGATAACCTAGATGAAATGGAAGAACTTCTAGAAACATACAAATTACCAAAACTGACTCAAAAATAAAGAGAAAATCTGAACAGACATGTAAGAAAGAGATTTAATTAGTAACCTAAAGTCTCCCAACAAAAGAAAGTACAGGTTACATTTCTTCTCTGGTGAAATATACCAAACACTGAAAATTAATTAACATCAGTCCTTCCCACATGTGTTTTAAAACAGAAGAGGGAGAACATTCTCTAACTCATACTAAGAGGCTAGCATTATTCTGATACCAAAGCCAGGAAAAAAACAATCAACAGAAAAACATCCCTGAGGCAGGCAGGTGCAAAAACCTCATAGCAAACCAAATCTAACAACGTATTAAAAGGATTATACACCATGACTAGATGTGATTTATCCCAGGAATGTGTGAGTAACTCTATGTAACATAATGCAGTTAGTAGAGGTAGTTCCCTACTTACAAATATTTGAGTTACTTAAAGTAATGATTTTTTTACATCTTATTAATAATAAACATCATGAGTAGTGTTACAGAACCTTATCTGCTGATGTTATCATTCTCAAATGTTCACTCACAGACGTTCAATTTATGATTTGTTGTTTAAAACATTGATGTATGGTAGGCTATGTCCTGGTCTACAGTGAAGTCTACGGAAAAATTGGGAGTTATAATGGATATGAAGTTGGGCAACATTCAACTCTAATGACATCTGAACTGCACAAGCACTCAACAGTTCTTGTGACTCTGACTTCATTGTTACTTCACTGATGTTGAATACACCTTAGACCAAACCTGTTGCTTCTGAGTTGATTCTAACTCATAGCAGTTGATTAGAACTGCATCATAGAGTTTCCAAGGAGCAGCTGGTAGAATTGAACTGATGTCTTTTTTGTTAGTAGCTGAGCTCTTAATCACTGCAACACCAGGCCTCCGATAACCAAATCCTGTGGCCATTGAATGGAACTTGTAGGGCTCCTATAGCATAATCGTACCCAATATTTGCACCCAAAGAAGTTCAATTGTTAAAAGTTTCTCTAACCATGATGCCTGCAATGTTTATAGTCCTAATAATATGTCTAGGAAATGAAGTTATCCCACTAAAAGTTCTAATTTAAAAGTGAAAGTCAAGAACACTCTAGACATGAATATAAAAATGAAGATATTAAGGCTTATGATAATGGAAAACAAGTCAATAAAATAGCATGTGAGGAAGGACTGTCTTATTTGACCATTTCAACAATCATTAAGGATGAAACAGGATTGTGGAGGCAGTTAAAGAAGTGAATGACATAAAATCAACAATTCTAATAAAGTAGAGGCAAGGGACAATCAAAGAGATGGAGAAGCTATTGATGACATGTATAGAAGATCAAATTCAGAGGAGGATTCCTATGAGTAAATGGACAAATCAAATGAAAGCATGTAGCCTTTCTGAAACCCTGGAGAAACAACAAGGAGGAGACTACTATGAGTACTTTAATTCTAGCTAGGGCAGGTTTTATCACTTGAAACACACATTTGACTTATGTAACTACATATAACTGGAGGAACAGGAAGCATCTATGTTGAAGTTACCTAAAAATTGAAGGATGAGCTAGATAAGATAATACAAAATGAAGAAAGGCTACCAGAGAGGATTTTCAACTTGGCTTGTTTTGGAAAAGGGTGCCAGAACAGACCTATATTCACAGAGGCTATGTCTGGTTTAATGGCATTTAAAGATACAATTACACTGCTGCTTGGAGAAAATGCTGTTGGATTTAAATTAAAAGACAGCACTTGGCTTGGCTTTCTTGTTTACAGTTCTGAAAACACAGGAGCATACAAAAACCTCGACAAAAAATAGCTATTTGTCTACTATCAGAGTAACTCCAAGGCTTAAACAACAATTGTGTTATTTGAAGACTGTTTTTTAAATTGCTTTGTATCAGAAGTACCCACTTACTGCCTTCAAAAAGAGCATTCAAGATTCCACTGCTATTTGTTAATGTTCCAGGACATCTTCCTCAGGTAAATGATCTAAATCAAAATGTTAAAGTGGCATATCCGCCTCTAAATGTGACAGCTGTGGTTTACCACGTGGATCAAGGTACAGCACCACCTTCAAGGAATACTGCAAAGATTCAGGTAACAGCTGCAACCAGTGGAGCCACAGAAATATTACATCATTTCTGAAAGAACTAGAAGATTCTCCTGTGTATCTGGGACATGATACTGGGACAAGTGAATAGCCACATGCAAAAGAATCCTGTTGAATCCCTACCTTACGTTATGTACAACATTAATTAAAAAATGGCTTAGCAAACTAAAATAGGCATGTTAACACTATAAAGCTCTTAGAAGAGAGCAAAAGAGTAAATCTTCATTACCTTGCATTTGTCAATGGATTCTTAAATATTTCAGTACCCTACCCACTGCCATCAAGTCAATTCTGACTCTTAGCAACCTTCCAAAATAGATTGGAATTTCCATGTAGAGTTTCCAAGGAGAATCTGGTGGATTCTAACTGCCAGCCTTTTGGTTGGCAGCCATAGAACTTAACTACTATACCACCAGGGTTTCCATCTTACCAAGAGCAACTGATAAAACTGTCAGATAGAAATTAAGCAAGGATATAGAATATTTGAAGAAAGCAATCAAACACCAGAATTCAACTGACCCAATCAATATATACTTGCTTTGTTTTTAGTTGCCCATGAAGCATGATCCAAATAGACCATATCTGTACCAAAAATCATATCAGCAAATGTAAAAACTTGAAAAGATATAAAGCATGTTCTTTGACCACGTCAGAATCAAGCTAGAATCAGTAAATGAAAGATAACAGAAAAACCTCTAAATATTTGGAAATTAAATAGCACATTTCTAAAATACACTCAAGTCAAACAAAAATTCTCAAATGAAATAAAACTTACATATAACTCACGAAAACAAAAATAAAAAGTTAAAATATGTGGACACAACTAAAAGTAGTTCTCAGAAATGGAAACTTATAGCACAGTTAGAGATGATGAAAGGTCTTAATAGCCTAAATTCCTACCTCAAAAAGAAAAAAAAAAATAGCAAATTAAACTCATAGAAATTATAAGGAAGAAAGAAATGAAACTTAAAATTTGGAAACAGTAGAGGAAAATCAATGAAATAAAAGGCTATTCAATGAAAAAATCATTAAAACTTATAAACCTCCACCAACACTGACCAAAAAAAAAGAGTAAAGGCATAATTCGTTTAAGACAGAACATGTCATAAAGATATACCTCCTTTAAAAAGATACTAAGGAAATATTTCAAAAACTTTATGCTAATAAATTCTATACCTTAGATGAAATGAATCAATTTCTGGAAAAGCAGAAAATACCAAGACTCAATTAAATATTAAACAGATGATCTGAATTGTCATTAAAGAAACAGAATTCATTTTAAAGTAAAAAAAATAAAGAAAAAAACTCCCTCAAAGAAAATCTTTAGGCCCAGATGGTTTCCTTGAAGAATTCTATCATTTAAAGAATTAGTGCCAGATTACACAATCTTCCAGAAAATAGAAAAGAAAGGTATACTATCCAACTCATTCTATGTGACAAATATTATTCTGATTTCAGATAAAAAATACATTTAAAAAGCCAAAAAGGAAAAAAGGAGTCATAGAAGTACAACAGTTCAGTATTCAGCTGCTAACTAAAATGTTGGCAGTTCAAACCCACTCAGCGGATATGTGGGAGAAAGACCTGGTGATCTACTCCAGTAAAGATTAGTGTATTTTTATGCAAATAACACATAGCTTCCCTGGTTGTAGAACCAACTTTCAACCACAAAGTATTTTGCTCCTTATGCCAATTTTTTTTTAATGTAGCTATAGAAATATTTTAGCATACAGTGCTGGTGAAGACACATCACAGGGGTAGAGAACAGTTGGTAAACAAAGATAGAAGATACACATTGCATAAAAAATGCAGTACAGCCTAGATAACCCTATGGGGCTGCCTTACTCTATCACAAGTGGTATCTGTGAGTTTGCACCTAGCAAAAACAATGTATCATTAACTCTCTTAAATTTAGATGTGAAAATTCTCAACAAAATATTAGTGAGCTGAATCCAGAAATGTTTAAAAAGAATCATACACCCTGAGCCTTCAAAACTAAGTTGCACCTGACACAAGCCATGGTGTTTTCAATCACCTCATTTCAACATGCACCTGAAAGCTGGATAAGGAATAAAGAAAACCAAAAAATAACTGATGCCTTTGAATTGTATGGCTGGCAAAGAGTACTGAATATATCATGCACTGCCAAAAAGAATGAATAAATTTGTCTTGGAAGTATAACTAGAATGCTTCTTAGAATCAAGACTATATCTCTCATCCAGTGGACATATTATCAGTAAAACCAGTTCCTGGAGAAGTATCTCACACTTAATAAAATAGAGGGTCAGTAAAAAACAAGAAGACCCTTAATGAGATGGATTGCCACAGTGAGTGCAATACTAGGCTGAAGCATAACAATGATTGTGAGGATGGCACAGCACTGGGTAGTGCTTCATTCTGTGTACATAGTGTTGTTATAAGTCAGAACCAATTCAGCAGTAACTAACAACAAGTCTTGTTCAACATTTGAAAATCAATGTATGTAATCCACTTTCAATAATCTAGAGAAGAAAATTGAGATAAGCACACGAATTAAAGAAGAAAAATCTTTAAAAAATTTGAATCTCATTTTGTTAAAAACTGTCAACAAGTTAGGAAAAGAAAGTGTTGTTGGTGACAATGGTGCCATACAACTGATGTTAACTCACAGTGACACTACATACAACAAAACAAAATTCTGCCTCGTCCTGTGTCATCTTCACAATTATTGCTATGTCTGAGCCCCTTGTTGTAGCCACTGCGCCCATCCATCTCACTGAAGGTCTTAGTCTTTTTTGCTGACCCTCTACTTGGCTAAACATGATGTCATTCTCCAGGTACTGGTTCCTTCCAGTAATGTGTCCCAAATTGGTGTGATAAAGTAGTCTCATCCTTGCTTCTAAAAATTAAGCTGGCTGTACTTCTTCTAAGATAGGTTTCTTTGTTGTTATTCTGGCAGTCCTTAACATACTCAGTACACTTTGTCACCATCAAATGCATCAATTTTTCTTTGGTCTTCCTTATTCTTCCTTGTTCTTCATCCAGCTTTAACAGGCATAAAGAGACTATTGAAAGCATCACACCTTGGGTCAGAAGCACCTTAGTCTCAAAGTAACACCTTTGAATTTTAACAGTTTAAAAAGCTCTTTTTGTTTTCACTATTAAGTTTGATACTAACTGCAGGCATTATCCTAGATGTTCTCCATCAATTTCAAGTACTTACTTTCTAGTCCACCCATTTTTTAATTTTCCAACCATAATTCAGAAATGATTGTAATAGAAGGTAACAACAACAAAAAAATCCATTGCTCTCTGCTGGGAGCCAGCCTTGACAGCTTTTTCAGGGCACCATGAAGGGAGGGTATGACATCAGCGGAGGAAATGAAACTGAGACAGGAAAGAGTTTTGGAGAATGGCAGCCGGCTACAGTCTGTCTTCCTTTATTGTTTATAGTTGAGGTGACATGATTTTCACCCTCCCCCTGGCCACACAAGCTATTGGCTAACTTGAAACGGAAACCTTGCGGTCTTTTTTTCATGTTAATTATTAGAGCCTTCTGGATAATGGCCTGAGACAAGTGGTCTTTTTACATATTAACCATTAGGGCCTTCCAGATAATGGCCTGGGACAAGTGGTCTCTTCACATATTAATCATTAAGGCCTTCTAGGTAATGGCCTGGGACAAGTGGTCTCTTTACATGCTAATCATTAGGGCCTTCTAGGTAATGGCCCGACCTTGAGCTCAACTAGCTCTGTCCTTCAAGGTCAGGAGGTGCAGGAGGAGGGGGATGTGCAGTTGGGAAAAGCCAGCGGAGCTGGGTCAGCCTTGGCATCCTCCGAGCTGAGCATTCTCAGAAGGCATCTTCCTAAATCCTTATGCCAGGAGATACAGGGGCATGTTTGCAAAATATTACCAAGGACAGTATGGCCAGAAATATGTCACGGGTGAAATGCCTCCGCCCGCCATCACATAGTCCCATAACTTTGTTCACAAAGGCCTTTGTGAGTGATGGGCCTCAGCAGCTCTCTAGCTGATTCTGACCTATAGCAACCCTACATGACAGAATAGGACTGCCCCATAGGGTTTCCAGTGTATGGCTGGTGGATTGAATTGTTGACCTTTTGGGTAACAGCTGAAGCTCTTAACTGCTCTGCCATCAGGGTTTCCAGGAACAAAAAGAGAGTTATTACAAATTGATAGAGAGTATCTAGAATAAAATCTGTAATTAGTACCAAACCTAATATTAAAAAAATGAGTATTTTCTACTTAAGATCATGAATAAGACAAGGAAGTGCACTTTATAACCTTAGTCAACAGATCACTAGAAGTTCTGGTCATTACAATAAGGTAAGAAGGAGAAATACAAGTCATATGGTTTGGAAAGGAAGAAATAACACTGTAACTATCAGCAGATGATGTAACTGTAGAAAATCTCAAGATTTTTCAAAAGGCTTCTAGAACTAACAAGGGTCACAAAATTTAAGATCAAGAACCAAACATCAACTGCATTTTTAAAGAATACCAACAAACATATGAAACTAAAATGAAAAACAGTAACATTTCAATCCCTCCAAAGAAAATGAAAACTTAGATATACAAAAGAAAACACATATAAGATTTGTATGCTTAAATTTACCAAATTCTGATGAAAGTAACAAAGGAAGTTCTAAATAAATAGAGGCATACGGCATTCATGGATTAGGAGACTCAATATAATAAATAGATCAATTATCCCCAAATTGATATACAGGTTTAATATAACTCTATTCAAAACTCTGGAAAGGTTTTTTTTTGTTTTTTGTTTTTTTTAAACACAGACAAGTCTATTCTAAAATTTATATTGAAAGGTACAGGCCTTGAAGTAGAAAAAGCAATCTCGACAATGAAGAATAAAGTGAGAGAACCATTTTACTCTACATTAAGATCTAATTTAGCTAACATAATCAAAACAGTGTAGTAGTGGCTGAGAGATGAAAACATCAATTGACAGAACTAGACAGCAAACACAAGAATAGACCTAAATATAATTAACTGATGTAATGGATCAAATTGTATCCCCCAAAAATATGTGTAGCCATGTGGCTGGGCCATAATTCCCAGTATCTTCTGACTGTCCTCTATTTTGTGATTTTCCTAAACTGTATGTTAAAGGATTAGGGTGGGGCTGCAAATCCCTTCATAAGATTACCTCCCTGCTCCACTGTAAAGGGGGATTCCCTGGAGTATGGCTTGCTCCACCCTTAATCCTTTCATCCTATGAGAGATAAAAGGATAGAAAAGCAGGCAGGGAATTGGGAACCTCGTACCATCAAGAAAGCAGCACCGGGAGAAAAGCATGTCCTTCAGACCTGAGGTTCCTGCGCCAAGATGCTCCCTGGACAAAGACTGATGCAATACCAGACTTTCCTCCAGAGCCAATAAGGGGAAAGCCTTCCCCTGGAGCAGACACCCTGAATATGGACTTGCAGCCTACCAGACTATGTAAGAATAAACCTTCCTTTGTTAAAGCCATCCACTCTGTGGTATTGTGTTAGAGCAGCCCTAGCTGACTAAAACAACTGACTTTAGACAAAGTTACAAAAGCAGTTCAATAGAAGAAAAATAGTCTTTTTAAAAACAAGTTGCTAGAGCAACTGAACATCTATTAGGAAGGAGACCCTGACTTGAACCTCAAACATCAAACGAAAAATTAAGTAATCAGACTGAGTGGCAAGGGGAGGAGGGAGAGACCACAGAAGCATCAAGAAGTTGCCAGATCCAACACTAAAACAAAAAGGGGTGAACACTGAGATCTTCACTAAAAGACTGCAATAGATGGTCCAGGGGCCTTGGGGTTCCCGTGGGAGCATGGCCCCTGGTCCTGGTGCTGCCCCTGTCCATGAATCATAATGGAGGTCAACTCTTCAGACAGGAATGGATTGGACTTCATGACACAGAGTGACCATATCGTATGTGCACTTCATGGTTCTGTGCATCTATAGGATGCCATCCAGTTGACTTCTACTGGAGGAAGCGGAGTGAGTGGAGAAGAGGAGATAGGAGATTGTTGGGAGGGTAAAACATGTATGTGGCAGACAGGAAGAGTGTGCTGTCACTGGGCAGGGAGAGCAGTGGGAGCTGCACATAGGTGGGCATGCAAATTTATATGGGAATGTATATTTTCATTTAATCATAATAAAAAAAAGAAAGAAGAAGTTGCCAGATCTAACCCGGTGGGAACCAGAACCCTGAAGACTGGATCAGGTGGCACGAGCAATGTGAGGCAAGCAGTGGTGCTCAGGATGCATTTTCCACATTGGGAAAGACTGAATGGCAGAGTTCACTCAAGCCTCCAGAAGCAGCAAAAAGTGATGCTTGATTGACAAAAGATAAGTAAGTGCATCTAACCTACTGCAAGGATCAAAAATTATCTCCTTTGGGAAGAACTTCTTGCCCATTTGCCTGCTCCCTCACTCCTCTGCAACAGGTCTGGGCCATCTTTAGTGACTGCAGCATTCCCTAGGCCAGAAATAGGACCCATTTCACACCCTGAGCCATCCTCCCAGCTTTGGAGAGAGAGCAAATTAGCAAACAGGAAAAAATGATCTTCCAGCTTCTATGGGCTGGGAACCCAGGAGACATGCAGCTCATTTGCATAGGCATAGACATAAGTGGTCTGCAGACTCTGGATGTCTTTCACCCCTGCATGGACCTGTATGGGCCCATTTCAACAGCCTAGGCCATCATTAGTACCATAAAACAAGGTACATACCTGAAGCCTAAGTTCAACCACATAAGCTATACAGTACACTGGCAGGTACATGACATTTGATAATGCTCTGCCCATTAAGCAGGATCATCTCCTATCAACATCAGGGGCCTCAGGACTAGTGGCTTAAGTCACACCTGTGACAGAGGTCAGGAATAAGTGGTGCCTCTCAGTCCTTACAGCCAACCCCATTAGGTGTCCAAACTCTGGCTGCAAAACCCACCCACCTGGAAAAGAGGCCAAGTTGGCAGACTAGACACACATCTTCTTGATTCCCTCAGAGAACTAAGGCCTAGAAAAATAAATGAATGGAGCAGAGTGGACATTCTGGAAGACCCAAAATCTGGTGTAGGGTTGTGAGATTGGACTGGGTGACAGGAAGGGAGAAACTACCTGTCAGAGGAGTGGCAGGAGCACACTGAGTCCTGTTTCTGCTGACACATTGCTTGAGGGGATTGCAGGTATGGATGCCTTCTTTGTTAACTGGGAGGGTGGGACTAGGAGTGCCAAGCCTGTGAGCCTGGCACACACTGGCTACTATGCTAAACTGCAGTGCTTATGTAAATAGCATACCCTACCAGAGAGACTGTGCTTGGGACAGCCATATCTAGCGAATCCAGCAGGCAATTGAGCGCTGGCGCCCCCTCCTTTGCTAAACTGCACCATAGAGACTGCTGACTCATTGCATCAGAGGCGGTTCAGGTGGGATGCCATTTTGGTCAGCTGAGAGACGGAGTTTGCCACACCTGAGGTCTCACTTGGGCCAAATTCTCATGCTGAGCAACACTATTCGTGCTGAATAGTGCTTCTCCCAGCAGAAAAGCTATTTTTAAGACAATCGTACCTAGAGAACACTCTGAGGGCTGGTGACCAAGTGTGGTAGTGCCCTAACTCCTCCCTTACTTGAACCACATCATACCATCTAGGGACAGCTTATCAGGCACCATCTTTGTCACCCAGGAGGCATGGCTCACCACCCCAGAGGGCTCTGCTACTTTCAGCTGTGGCTGGCCAGCACTTCTATCAGCAGAAAGACAGCTTTTACAACAGGAACAGCTACAGATAGCGATGGTGATGGGGTCTGAATGTGGTGGTGCCACTGCCACCACCCTTCACTGCATCACATCATAGTGTCAGCTGACAGCCTCCCAGAGACTCCATAAGCAGATGCCATCTTTGCCTACCAGGAGATGGGGCCTGCCCCCATGAGGGCCTGGCTGCCTTTGGCAGCTGCTAGACAGCATCCCTTCAGCAGAAAAGCAGTTTTTAAGACAGATACCTTTAGAGAATGCAGTGGTCTCTGGAAGCTGAGTGTAGTGGCATCCTTCTCTCCTCTTTTCCCTTAGCTGCACCATAGTCTTGACTGGTATGATGACAGAGAGTTGGAACAAGTAGCTCACAACCTTTAGCAGCCAGGAAGCAGGGCCTTGATACCCCTGAGGGCCCAGCTGGGATCAGCCACTAAGTCAAGCAGCACTGCAGGGCTTGATAGAGTCTGTGATGCCAGAGGAGCTATACATAAGTCTGCTGCACCTGAAGAATGCTGCAGCAGCTTGTGACCAAATCTAGCAGTGCCCTTACTCACTCCATTCTTAGGAACTACACCACAGCTCCCATCAGTGTTAACACCAGAGAAACTGAACAGCTTCTTGGTGGTGTGAAGACAATAATAATATCTAACCATTTAAAGAAGCAGACTACTGTGGCTCCAGAAAACTCCCAAAATATAGAATCAAAACATTTCCCAGACAAAAAAAGCCTTCCTAAAATTATTCGAGATAGAATGCAAGTGAACCATGAATAAAGCCCTTCTAGATATTAAACAAAATGTAAGAGAACAGAATGAAAAATTAAGCAAGCTATATGAACTGCTAGAACATCAACGATCTGAAATCCAGCAGATCAATAATAAAATTACTGAATTAGACAATTCAATGCAAAGTCCAAAGAGCAGGATGGATGAATTGGAATACAGAATTAGTGAACATGAAGATAAAGCAACTGACAACAGCATTCCTGAAGATATATCAGATAAAAGAAAAATGAAGAAGCATTAAGAAGCATGTGGTACTCTATCAAGAGGAATAATCTACAAATAGTTGGAGTTCCTGAAAAGTGAGGATTAGCATAAAATGCAGAGAAAATTGTTAGTTTCTGACAGAAAACTTCCCTAGAATCATGAAAGAACATAGACATTCAAGATGCTTGTCAAACACCACAAAAACTAGACACCAAGCCATATTATAATCAAGCTTAATAAAATGAAACCTAAAGAGAGCCTCTTAGAGGTGAGAGGCTTAAAGCAAAACTAACATACAAAGGAAAGCTCTGTAGGCTTTAATCTGACTTCTTGGCAGAAACCATGCTGGCAAGAAGACAGTGGGATGACAGACTCAAAGGCTTGAAGGAGAAAAATTTCCAATCAAGAATTTTATATCTTCAAAAACTGTATCTCAAATATGGATGAAATTAAGACATTCACAGATAAACAGAAGCTTAGAGACTGCAGAAAACAAACCAAAACTACAAGAAATACTGAAAGGTGCTCTTTGTTTAGATAAACAATAACATCAAATATATGCTTAAGGATGTATGCAGGACACAGCATCCAGATTCCTACTCAATGGGAAGTGACTAAACTTAATCGAAGCTAAAATATTAAAAGTAGGGAACCAGTGACCTTATCACAAAAACTATGGTATCATCATACAATAAAAGACATATTACAGTAGATATAACTCAAAGGGAGAGGAAATTAAGAAGATATAGAGAAGTTAAAGATTGGTTTTAACTTAAAACATTAAAGGCATAGCCACAAAGCAAACTAACAATGCGACAAATCAAAACAGGAAACATGATACAGGAGTCTCAACAAACACAAAGCCAACATTGAAAACAATGAAAAATAAACCCCTAAAGGAAAATGACCCAGAACAGAACATTAAGAGGAACAAAGACAACATTAACAACACAAAAATAAAGATGCCAAAATGACAGCACTGAACACATACAGATCAATAATTACACTGAAGATAAATGGATTGAATTCTCCTTAAAGAGGCAGGGTAACCACCTGGATCATAAAAACACAACCCATCTATATGTTGCTTACAAGAAACACATCTTTGACTTAAAGATGTGAACTAACTAAAGATCAAAAGATGGAAAAATGTATATCAAGCTAACAACATACAAAGAAAAGCAGGAGTGGCAATACTAAACTCAGATAAAACAGATTTTAGTGTAAAATCTGCCATCAGGGACAAAGATAGTCACAATATAATGCTTAAAAGTCAACATGTAAGCAGGCTATAACAATATTAAATATCTATGCACCAAATACCAGAGCATCTATATATGCAATCAAATGATGACAATGAAAAATGAGATAGATCATTCTGCAATAATTGTTGGAGACTTCAACACTTTCAGTAATGGACACCTCATCCAGAAAAGAGCTCAGCAAAAGACACAGTAGCTCTTGTAGCAATCAATCAACTAGACCTCACTGACATATACAGAACTTTTTACCCAACAACAGATACATACACCTTCTTTTCCAGTGCACGTGGAACACTCTTCACAATAGACCAGGTCTTAGGTCATAAAGCAAGTCTCAACAAAATCCAAACCATTAAATTATTGAAAAGCACCTTCTTGGATCATAAAGCCATAAAAGTTGAAATCAACAACAACAAAAAAAAAAAAGGTGGAAGTTTGAAGTAGATATAACTGAACAACACCTTGCTTAAAGTTCCTTGGGTTATAGGAGAAAGCAAAGACATGATAAAGAAATTTTCAGAATCAAATGAAAATTAAAACACATCTGCCGGGGGCCAGCCCTGACACTTTACAGGGTCACGCACGGAGGGAGGGAGAGGCGCGGCGGGAAAAGAATCAACAGAGACAGGAAAGAATTTTCTGGTTCATGGCAGCCCGACCGGTTCATGGCAGCCCAACCCAGAGAGCAAGAGAGAGGGCTGTCTGTCTTTATTGTTTTTATTGTAAAAGTGACGTGAATTTTACCCTGCCCACTGACCACACAATCTATTGGCTAATTTGAAACCAAAACCTCGTGGTCTTGAGGTGATGTAATTTTTACCCTGCCCCTTGACCACATGAGCTGTTAGCTAACCAAAACCTTGTGATCCTTTTAATTGTTAAGGCTTTCTAGATAATGGCCCAAGGCAGGTGTTTAATTGACAGTGAAAACAAGGTTATGCCTCGAGCTCAATCAGCCCTATTTATACCTCAAGGTTAAAAGGTTCACGAGGAAGGGTCTAAAGTTTATGATCTCTATTTGTTCCTACTTTGCTCTTTATTTTATCTCCTCCTGCGGGGACAGTAAACATCTACCGTCCCCCACCTTATGCCTTTTTTAAGCTGTTCTAAAAGGATAATTCCTTTCACATGGGTGGGGATGTGCAGTTGGGGGAAGTCAGCATGGTTGGGCTGGCCTCGCTGCTCTCAAGCTGGCTGTGTTAGAAATCATTCCTCTGAGCTCTTTTCCCCAGAAATTCCCGTACAGGTTTTCCCGATATTATTTCATAAACCAAGGGGGTAGTAAAGGGTCCCTTTCAGAAGGCATCTCCCCTGATCCTTGTGCCAGGAGAGGAGGGGGTATCTTTTTGAAGAAAATTTGATTAGGAAGCCAAATAATATCAAGGGTAGTAGGCTAAAAAACATGTCACAGGTGAGATGCTTCAGCCTGTCATTTACAGGGGCTCGTGACTTTGTCTACAAGGCTGATGGTGGACCTCCGCACACATCCTACCAGAACCTATGGGATACAGCCAATGCAGTGCTCAGAGGTCAATTTTTCTCTATAAATGCACACATCCAAAATGAAGAAAGGGCCCAAACCAAAGAACTAACCCTACAACTTGAACAAGCAGGAAGAGAGCAACAAGAAGCCCTCAGACACCATGAGAAAACTGCTAATGAAGATTAGAGCAGAACTAAATGAATTAGAGAATAGGAAAACAGTCGAAAAAGTAACAAAACCAAAGGTTGGTTTTTTGAAAACATCAACAAAATTGATAAATCATTGCCTAAACTTACAAAAGAAAAGCAAGAGAGACAAATAACCTGAATAAGAAAGGAGACGGAAGATGTCATAACAGACCCAACTGAAATCATAAAAGAGTACTACAAAAATATCATAACAGAGTACTACAAAAATCTGTACTCTAATAGATTTAAAAACCTAGAGGAAAAGGACAAATTTCTAGATTCACATCATGTACCAAAATTATCACAAGGAGAAGTATAACAACTTAATAAATCCATCACAAAAGAAGAGATTGAAAAAGTAATCAAAAAGCTACCAACCAAAAAATGTCCTGGTCCAGACAACTTCACTGGAGAAGTCTACCAAATTTTCAGAGAGGAGTTCACTCCAATACTACTGAGGCTATTTCACAGTATAGAAAACAATGGAACACTCCCAAATTCATTCTATGGAGCCAGCATAACACTGTTACCAATATCAGGGAAAGATCCTACTGAAAAAGAAAACACAAACTGATATCACTTGTGAATCTAGATGCAAAAATTTTCAACAAAATCCTAGCCAATAGAATTCAACAACATGGGAAAAAAATAATTCATCATGACCAAGTTGGATTCATACCAGGGCTACAAGGCTGGTTCAACATCAGAAAAACAATTAATGTGATCAACCACATACATAACACAAAAAACAAGAATCACCTGATTTTGTCAGTTGATGCAGAAAAAGCATCATTCCACGAAGCCTGTATAATCCCGATACTAAAACCAAGTGAAAGCACCACAAAAAAAGGAAATTACAGAGCAATATCCCTCATGAACTTAGAAGAAAAATCTTCAACAAAATTCTAGCCAATAGAATTCAACAACATGTCAAAAAAATTATTAGCCCTGACCAAGTGGGATTCATACTAGGGATGAAGGCATAGTTCAACTTTAGAGAAACAATCAATGTAATCAAACATATTTTTTATTAAAAAAAGAAAGAACCACATGATCTTATAATTTGATTTTAAAAAAGGCATTTGACAAAGTCCAACACAAATTCATGATAGAAACTCTCGAAAAAAAAATACTAGTGAAATTCTGCAGTATAATAAAGGCACATTACACAAAGTCAACAGTCAATATCATCCTAAACGAGTGGAGTCTGAAAACATTTCCCTTGACAATGGAAGCCAGATAAGAACACCCTTTATTATCACTCTTATTCAACATTGTCTAGAAGGTCCTAGCCAGAACAATTAGGCTAGAAAAAGAAATAAAGGGAACCCAAGTTAGTAACTGTCTCAGTTAATCTATTACTGCCTTAACAGAAAATACCACAAGTGAATGACTTTACTAAAGATAAATTTTATTCTGTCAGTCTAGTAGGCTGAAAGTCCAAATACAATGTGTTAGCTTCAGGGATGGCTTTCTCTGTTGGCTCTGAAAGAAGGTTCTGTTGTCCATCTTTACCCTGAACTGAGAGCTTCCGAGGCACAGAGACCCCTAAGCCCTTTCCAAAGGATTCACTCTGCTCTTGGCACTGCTTTCTTGGTGGTTTGAGGTCCCCAAATCTCTCTTCTAGCTTCATTAATTTATAACTCAATAGATTCACTGAAGGCACAACATAATCTCCCACACTGAATCCTGCCCCACTAATACAACTGCCACCCATCCTCCTTTATCAACATCACAAAGGCAGAGTTTACAGCATATAGGAACATTACACAATTCTGGGAATTACAGCTTAGCCAAATTGCAGACACATTTAGAGGGAACACAATTCAATCCACGACACTTGTCTTCTCATTCTCTTTACAAGGCTTTCAGAAAACAAGTATTTTTCTTTTTATGTGATCAATTTTTCCTATATTGGAATGTACTTTCATGTCTACTCTAAAAACACATTAACTAGATTACATCTCAAAGATTTTCTCCTAAAAGTTTTTTATTCCTTAAGATTTTATAATTTTTTATGGTGCTTTAAAGTGAAAGTTTATATAGTTCAAAATAGTTTCTTATATAAAAATTCTACACACATTGTTATGTGATCCTAGTTGTACTCCCTATAAGGTGACAGCACATTCTTTCTTTCCACTCTGGATTTCATGTTGTTTTTGATACACTGAAGTGTGTACTTCTTAGCTAAAGTAGATACATGAGACTAAATGGGCAATTGCTGTCCAGAAGAAAGGTGAGAAGGCAGAAAGAGTCAGGAGATGGCGAAAAGCAACGTGAAATCCAGAGTGGAAAGAAGGAATGTGCTGTCACGTTACAGGGAGTACAACTAGGCTCACGTAACAATGGGTGTAAAACTTTTGTATCGGAAACTAATTTGAATTATAAACGTTCACTTTAAAGCACAATAAAAAAAGTTATACAATCTTAAGGACCAAAAAACTTTTAGGAGAAAATCTTTGAGATGTAAGCTAGTTAATGTGTTTTTAGAGTTGACATGAAAGTATATTCCAACATAGGAAAAACTGATAAAACCAATCACATGAAAATCTAAGAATTTGTTTTCTAGAATTCAACAAATGGGAAAGAGACTTTCTGACTTGGAACAGAGAGCTACTGAATCCAGCATCTACAAGGAGAAATTAGAGACAAGAAGCTTCTTGTCTCTAATGAAGAAGCATTAAGAAACACATGGGACTGTAGTAAGAGGAACAACCTATGATTAGTTGGAGTTCCTGAACAGGGAGGGACACCTGAAAACACAGAGAGTATTGCTGTTGAGCTGCTGACAGAAAACTTCCCAGAAATTATGAAAGAAGAGAATATAGATATCTAAGATTTGTAATGAATGTCGCACAGTATAGATCCCAGAAGAAAGACACCAACACATATTATAATCAAGCTTAACAAAATGAAACAGAAACTTTTAAGGGCTAACATTCAGAGGGAAACCCTGTAGGTTTTGGTCTGATTTCTCAGCAGAAACAATGTTGGCACAGAGGCAATGAGATGACACATTCAAAGCCTTGAAGCAGAAAAACTTCCAACCAAGAATTATGTATCTTGCAAAACTGTCTTTCAAATACAAAAATGAAATTAAGACATTTGCACATAAGCAGAAACTCAAAGGCTTTGTAAAAACTAAACCAAAGCTACAAGAAATACTGTAAGAAGCTCTCAGCTTAGAAGAACAAAACCATTAACTCTATATTTTAGGAGGCAATACAGGACACGTTATCCAGAAACCTACTCGGTTAGGGAAGGCACAAAGCTCAATCAAAACTGTAATATTAGAAGAAGTGATCCAGTGATCATATCTTAAAAACTATGATATCATCACATTAAAAGAGATATGTGCTACTGTAGTTATAGTCCTTCCAGATGGACAGGAAGTTAATAATAAATGTAGAAGTTAAAATTGGGTTTAAACATGAGTTATTAAGGGGGATCATAGGAGTAGCTGCAAAGCACAATAAAGATGCAGCATATCAAATCAAGAAACACAAAACCAACCAAATCAACAAACACAAAACCAACACTGAAAAGGGTGAAAAACTAACCCGTAAAGAAGGGTGTCCCAGAACAGAATATTAAGAGCAACGGAGAAAACACCAACACAAAATGACAGCACCAAAAACATATCTAACAATAATTCCATTGAATGTAAATGGACAGAATGCTCCAGTAAAGAGACAATGAGTGACATCTTGTATCAAAAGACATGACTCATCTATATGTTGCCTACAAGAAACTCACCTTAGACTTACAGATAGGAACAAACTGACAATTAAAGGATGGAAGAATATATACTAAGCTAATAATATACAAAGAAAAGCAGGTGTGGCAATACTAATCTCAGACAAAATACATTTTAATGTAAAATCCACCATCGTGCACAGGGATGGACACTATTGCTGAGAGCCTCAATAGAGAAGCAGGACTTAAAAACATTAAATCATATGCACCCAATACTAGAGCATCTAAACACATTGAAGAAACACGGATTAAGTTCAAAAATGAGGTAGATCACTCCACAATAATAGTGAGAGATTTTGACACTGCAGTCTCAGTTTTGGACAGATCTTCAAGAAAAAAAGCTCAGTAAAGACACAGAAGGTCTTATTGCCACAATTAACCAACTAGACTTCATCAACATACACAAAACTTTCTATCCATCAGCAGATAATAACACCCTCTCCTCCAGTGCACATGAAACATTTTTCAGAAAAGACCATATTTCAGGACATAAACCAAATCTCAACAAAACCCACACCATTAAATTTTCCAAAGCATCTTCTCAGATCATAAAGCTATAAAAGTCAACATCATTAGCAGAAAAAAACAAAGATAGAAATTGGAACTCATGGAAACTGAACAACCTGCTCAAAAAGCCATGGGTTATAGAAGAAATCAAGGGTAAAATAAAGAAATTTATGGATTCCAATGAGAATGAAATCACTTCCTACCAGGACCTATGGGATACAACCAAAGCAGTGCTAAGAGGTCAGTTTATCTCTGTAAATATACATGTCCGGAAGGAGGGAAGAACCGAAACCAAAGAACTAATTCTACAGCTTGAACAAGCAGAAAGAGAGCAACAGAGGAACCCCTCAGGCACCAGAAGAAAACAGATCATAAAGATTAGAGCAGAACTAAACAAATTGGAGAATAGAAGAACAATTTAAAAAATTGAAAAGACCAAAAGCTGGATTTTGAAAAGATCAACAAAATTGACAAACCATTGGCTAAACTTACTAAAAAAAAAAAAAAAAAAAAGGAAACAACCTGAATAAGAAATAAGATATGAGATGTCACATCAGATCCAACAGAAATCAAAAATATCGTAACAGAATACTACAAAAGACTGTGTTCTAACAGATCTGGATAACCTGGAGGAAATGGACAAATGACAAATTCCTAGATTTATATCACCTACCAAAATTGTCACAAGGTGAAGCAGAACAACTTAATAAACTCATCACAAAGGAAAAGATAGAAAACACCATCTAAAAATTACCAAACAAAAAAAGCCCTGGACCAAATGGCTTACCACAGAAGTCTAACAAGCTTTTAGAGCAGAGTTATCTCCAGTACTACTGAGAATATTTTACAGCATAGAAAGGGATGGAATACTCCCAAATTCATTCTATGAAGTCAGAATAACTCTGATACAAAAGCCAGAGAAAGATCCAAAACAAAGGGAGAACTACAGACAAAAATCACTCATGAACCTAGATACAAAAATTTTCAACAAAATCCTTACCAATAGAACTCAACAACATGTCAAAAAAATAATTCATCACAACCATGTTGGGTTCATACCAGGGATGCAAGACTGGTTCAACATCAGAAAAACAATTAACGTGATCAACTACATAAATATCACAAAAGACAAGAATAACCTGCTTTTGTGAATTGATGTAGAAAAGGCATTTGATAAAGTCCAACACCCATTCATGCTAAAAACTCACAGCAAAACAGGAATAGACGGCAAATTCCTCAATGCAATGAGGTTTATCTATGTAAAGCCAACTGCCTACATCATTCTGAATGGAGACAAACTGAAACAATTCCCACTGAGAATGGGAACTAGACAAGGATGCCCGTTCTCACTTCTCTTATTCAACATTGTACTAGAAATTCTGGCCAGAGCAATTAGCCAAAACCAAAAAATAAAGGGCATCTGCATCAGCAAAGAAGAAATAAAAATCTCCCTACTTGCAGATGATATGATTGTATATGAGGAGAATCCTAAAGAGTCTGTAAGTAAACAACTCAAACTGATAGAAGAGTTCAGCAAAGTATCAGGATACAAGGTAAACACAAATAAATCAGTAGGATCCCTTTATACCAACAAAGAGATTATTAAAGAAGAAATCATCATATCGATACCATTTACTATAGCCCTCAAGAAGATAAAATAGCTAGGAATAAATCTATCCAGAGAAATAACAGACTTTTACAAAGATAACTACAGGAACTACCTTACTACAAGAAACTAAGAGAGACTTACATAAATGGAGAAACCTCCCCTGCTCATGGATAGGAAGACTTAACATTGTGAAAATGTCTACTTTACCCAAAGCAATCTCCGTATCTAATGCAATCCCAATACAAATTCCAGTGACCTTTTTTAATGAGATGGAGAAACAAATCACCAACTTTGCTTGGAAAGGGAAGAAACCCTGGATAAGCAAAGCACTACTGAAGAAGAAGAACACACTGGGAGGGCTCTCACTACCTGACTTTAGAAACTATTACACTGCCACAACTATCAAATCAGCCTGGTACTACAGAAAGAGACATATAGACCAAAGGAACAGAGTTCAGACCCCAGAGATGTCCCAAACCTCCTACAAACAGTTGATATACTACAAAGACCCCAAGATTTTTAAACAGAGGTAAAAGCAGTCTCTTTTAACAAATGATGCTGGCAAATTGGATATCCATCCACAAAAAAAATGAAACAAGACCCACATCTCACACCGTATACATAAACCAACCCAAACTGGATAAAAGATCTAAATATCAAATCTAAAATGGTAAAGTTCATTCAAGAAAAATAGGATCAACAATAAAAGTCTTAGTACACAATGTAGACGGACTTCAAACTCTGACAAAGAACATTCAACAAAAATAGCTAAATGGGAACTACTAAGAATCAAACACTTTTGCTCATCCGAAGACTTTATCAAAAGAATTAAAAGACCACCTACAGAATTGAAAAAAAAAATATTCAGCAACTACACGTCAGAACGATGTCTGATCTCCATAATCTATAAGGTACTGCAAAATATCAATAAGAAAAGGATAAATAATCCAATTAAGTGATGGGTGAAGGAGATGGACAGACACTTCTCTAAAGAAGACTCCAGGCAGCCCAAAGACAGATGCAGAAATGTTCATGATCATTAGCTTTTAAAGAAATTCAAATCAAAACTACCATGAATATCATCTTACCCCAGCAAGGTTGGCTATGATCCAAAAAACATGAAACAACAAGTGCTGGAGAGGCTGTGGAGAAATTCAAACTCTCCTATACTGCTGGTGGGATTGAAAAATGGTACAACCTCTATGGAAAGCGATCTAGCACTTTCTTAGAATGCTGGAAACAGATATACCATTTGACCCAGTAAATCCAGTGCTTGGAATATATCCTACAGAAGCAAGGACAGTCACATGAAGAGATACATGCACACAAATGTTTATCAAAGCATAGTCCACAATAGCAAAAAGATGGAATCAACCCAGATGTCCAACAGCAGATGAACAGATAAATAAACTATGGTATAGGGAACACTATGCATGATAAAGAACAATGATGATATTAGGAAACATCTCATAAACTGGTTTCCCTTGGAAGACATTAATGTTGAGTGAAAACAGTCAACAGAACAAGGAAAAAATATTGTGTGAGACTCCCACTATAAGGACTTAAAAACAGACTCATGTGCAGAAGAAAAGATTCTTTGATGGCTGCAAGGGACGGGAGGGAGGCAGTGGGAGGGCTGGTTATAGATTCAATAGTTGATAGAAATTTGGTTGAATGAAATCAGTGACAACACACATTAGAAAGAAGATCAGTTTAACTGTACTTCAACTTAACATGAATATTCTTCCAATCTTAACCCAATATGGCAAGGGCAGAATAGCAGGGGCGGGGTCCACAGACCACGCTCCCGGGGGACATTGAGGCCAGGTGGCATAACTAGCATATTGTTAAGAGAGTCTTCTGCACCCCATATTGGTGAGTGGCGTCTGAGGTCTAAAAACTGCCAAGCTGCCATCTGAGGTACACCAAGTGGTCCCAACTCAGCAGGAACGGATGATAACCAATGACCAAAAATGCGGTGGAAGAAAGAAAACCCAGACGACAGAGAGACCCATGTGAGTGGATCCCTACATCAGCATATGACTAGAGGAACCAGATGGTGCCCGGCTACTACCAGTGACAGCCATGATGGGGCTCACAAAGTTGAGTCTCACTGGCAACACGAGAATAAAAATGGGTGCACCGTGAGAACTCCACTAAAATGCCGCTGCTAACGGTCCAGGAGCCTTGGGATTCCCCTGGGAGCGTGGTCCCTAGACCTGATGCTGTCCCTGTCCATAAATAATTACTGAGGTCAACTCTTCGGACAGTAATGGATTGCACTTGGTGACATAGAGTGACCATATCGTGTGTACATTTTATGGTTCTATGCATGTATAGGATGTCTTCCTACTGGCCTCTTACTAGAGGGGCGGGAGAGGGTAGAAAAAAGGGAAGAGGAGATTCTTAAGAGTATATGACATGTATAGAACAGATAGGAGGAGTGTGCTGTTACTGGACAAGGAGAGCAGTAGGAGCTGCACTTTGGCCAGTATGCAGATTTAAATTGGATTGTACTCTTTGATTCAGTCACAATAAATAAAGAAAAAAAAAGGAAGAAGAAAAAGATTTGTTTTCTGAAAGCCCTTGTAAAGGATATGAAAAGACAAATGTCCCTCCAAAACCTGTGTGCAATTTGGGTAGGCCATAATTTCAGGAATTGTGTAACATTCCAATATGCTGTAAATCCTGCCTCATTATGATGTTAATGAGGGAGGCTGAGTGGCAGTTATGTTGGTGGGGCAGGACTCAATGTGTAAGACTGCACTGTGCCTTGAGGCAATCTCTTGATATATAAGGTTAGAGAAGCAAGCAGACAATTGGGAACCTCATAGGACCAAGAAGCAGTACCAGGAGCAGAGTGCATCCCTTGAAACGGACCTGTGGTTTCTGCATCTCAGAAGCTCTCAATCTGGGGTAGCTTGATGACAAAGACTTTCCTCCATAGTGAACAGAGAGTGCCTTCCTCTGGATCTGATACCCTGAATTTGGACTTGTAAACTTACTGAACTGTGAAGGAACAAAATTTTTGTTTTCAAAGCTTTCAGTTTGTGGTATCTCTGTTAAAGCAGCAGTACATGATTAAGACAACAAGCTACAGAATGGGAGAAAATATTTACAAACTATGCATCCAAAAAATAGCTAGTCAGTAGAATAAATAAAGAACTGTCAAAACTTAACAGTAAGTAACAATAACAAAAGGAATTTGTTCAGAAAATTACAAAATACATAGACAGGTGAATTTCTAACAAATACTTGTATACTTCATTTTTATAAAATTTTTGAAATGACAACATTTTAGAAATGGAAGACAGATTAGTGGTTTCCAGGGATTAGGATTATTGCAGGAATAGGGGCTGGAAGAGGGAGATAGGTAATTATACAAAGGCAACAGAAGGGATTGTGTTGGAACTTTTCAGATTTTGACTATGGTGGTGGATACGGAAAATTTCACAGGCAATAAGGTGTTACAGAACTAACTAACACACATATGCACACAACAGTACAAGAAAAGCCAAGGAAATATCGATAGGATTGTTGGATTTTATCAATATTCACATTCTGTTCATGACAAAACACCGTAGTTTTCCAAACTGGGGGAAATTTAACAAAGTATGCAAAGCATCTGTCATGTTTCTTACAATTGCACGTTAATCTATAATTATATCAATAAACATTTAAATTAAGATAAAAACCAGCTCAGTTTCTGTAACTGGTAAAATGAAATTTGTAGGGAAAGTGGTGGAAAATTGTGTGGGAAGTCTTTCCAGGGTGAGAAACCATGATTATTCAAAAGCAACTTCAGCAGTACATTGACAGTGAACTGCCAGAAATTCAGACTAGATTCAGAAGAGGACAGGAAACCAAGGACATCATTGCTGATGTCAGATGGATCTTGGCTAAAAGTACAAAATACCAGAAAGGTGTTTTGCTATGTTTATTGACTATGCAAAGGCATTCGACTGCATGAATCATAACAAACTATGATTAACAGTGAGGAGAATAGGAACTCCCGGAGACTCAATTTGTTCAAGAGAAATCTGTACAGAGATCAAGAGGCAGTCATTCAAACAGAATGAGGGGATGCTGCATGGTTTAAAGTCAGTAAAACTGTGTGTCAGGGTTGTATCCTTTCATTATACCTCTTCAGTCAGTATGCCAAGCAAATAATTAGAGAAGCTGGACTATATGAGGAAGAATGAGGCATCAGGATTGGAGGAAGATTCATTAACTGGAATGATGCTGATGACACAGTCCTGCTTGCTGAAAGTGGGGAGGACTTGAAACACTTAGTGATGAAGATCAGCGAACATAGTTTTTAGTATGGATTGCACCTCAACAACAAGAAAATGAAAATTCTCACTACTGGATGGCTAAGCAACATCATGATAAACAGAGAAAGGACTGAGAATGCCAAGGGTTTGACTTTACTTGATTTCACAGTCAATATTCATGGAAGCAGCAGTCGAGAAATCAAAAGACTCATTGCATCGGGAAAATCTGCTGCAAAAGATGTTTTTAAGGTATTGAAAAGTAAAGATGTCATCTTGAAGAATAAGATGCTCCTAATCCAAGCTATGGTATTTTCAATTGCATCATATGCATGCAAAAGCTAGACAATGAATAAGGAAGACAGAAGAAGAATTGACACCGTTGACTTGCATTATTAGAGAACAGTATGGATTTTACCATGTTTTGCCAAAAGAACAAATAAATCTGTGTTTTATACTTTGTATAAAAGGCATCAGTGCTTGGAGAAGGACATCATGCAAGTTAAGGTAGAGGCTTAGTGACAAAGATGAACACCCTCAACAAGATAGTATGCTGTAGTGGGCATGGTGCAGGACCAGGCAGTACTTCATTCTATTGTACATAGGGTCTCTATGAGTCAGAAAGGAGTAGATAGCACCTAACAAGAGCAACAACAGAGGAAGTAGTTGAAGCAATGAAGAATTACATTGACTTATCATGGGTGGTCCTGAACTTCAGGGATTGAACACTTGGGTGGAAGAAAGTATGTCACTCTTTAGTACAAGAAGTGGTTGGATCCCTGCCAATATCTTGCTGGTCAAGAGCTGAAGTGCTCCCTATATGAGCTAAGTTTCGCTCTAGGTTATTAAGGGCCACTATCTGGAAGGATGCTCTCAGTATTACTTTGTAGAGGAACACTAAGTCAAGCATTATCAGGTTTTTGGAGAATTGGCAGGGGTCCTGGTTTGGACAGTGTGATGCTCTAAGCACTAGATGGGAACACTGGTTAGCAGAAGGGCACCAAAAGCCTCATTCCAGGAAGAACCCGAAAGGCAATCTCCTTTGGGATTCTTTGAGTGTCTTGTTTACAAACAAGTATTCTTGACTCATGTTTGTTCACTTTCTCATCTTTAGTCATAGTTAACAAAAGTCGGTTGGGAAATAGAAAGCAAGAAGATGGCAAACTCCCCTGCATTCACACATCTATGTTTTATGGAATTCATCTCTCTACAAACATGCATGCCCATGAAAACTGAAAAAGACATGAAGAGACATCCATTAAATCAGATGTGGCGTTTTCCAGCATTTTATAAATATTGAGTGAATGTTCCAACCCCCAAAACAATTAACCAGGTAAACGCGAGTATTTCATTTAATCACCATCTTCCTTTTTCTATTATTATGCATAGTTCACAAAGTAACTTTTTCTAAATTATGAATTAAGAGTAATTTTACAGTCAGTATCACGTTGCCATACGACACCGAGAAATTTCACCTCTATTCTATTGTAGGTGCCCTCCCTGCTCATGCGATAGCGCACTTCCCCTTTTGTTCGGAACTTCCTGTGACCTTTTGATACAGGTCTGGCCTTCCTCACCCAATCAACTTGGCTCCAGCAAAATGTCCCTCCGACAGTCCCATGTACATTTTAGAAGATTTGTTTGCCTCCCGTATAGCTCTATGTTTTGTATGGTCCAGGTCAGTCTTTGTCTGGGGACTGACCGTGGTGCTTGGTGCAGTTCAAGATTAGAGAGTCTGGTGGTCATGCTCCCAGGGGGCCTCCATTCAGAAGGACCATCACTTGTGGTCTTTTCGTAGAGTTCTAACTCTACCCTCTACTCCATCACCTGCTGTGTCCAGAGCTCCATTCCACATACCCCAGATCTGGGCTGTCATTTGTGGTGGCCAGGCACCATCTAGTTCTCGTCCCATGCTGAAACAGGCTATGGCTCATATAGCCCCTTCCATCTGGTGGACTCGTATTTTCTCCTGTCCTCAATGTCCTCCATTTGCCCCACTCAGGTCCAGGCAGATAGGGATGATTTGGTGCTATATAGACGGTAGCTTGCTGGCGCTTAAGACCCCGTTGCCGTGGAATGTGGATGGATATCTTAAGAGAGTGACAGAGAAAAACCTTGGGTATCCCAATTAGTCTGGATGTCCCTGAGAGGGTGGCCCCCAAATTCCAGGTCCTACTTCTCTATTCTTCCACAGAGGTGGTCCACATTAAGGGGAAAATTTGGTTTTGAAGTTGGGTAGTTGTGGGTACCCCACTTCTAGTGCATGCTGTCACATCCTATATCCATCCCTAATCCTAACCACTATCTAATTTGTAAAAAACCCCTCTCCCTCCCTGCCCCACCTTGTAACTGTCAAATATTGATTTCTAATGTACTTAAATGATTAGTTGTGTCCTTATAATAACAGTCTCATACAAAATTTGTCCCTTTGTGTCTGATTAATTTCACTCAGCATAATTTCCTCTAGATGGTCCCACATCGACAGGCATTTCTCTAAGATATCATTGTTTCTTATCATTGCGTAGTATTCCATTGTATGAATATACCACTGTTTGTCTGAGCATTCATCTGTTGACGGGCATCTAGATTGTTTCCAACTTTTTGCTATTGTGGCGAGAGCTGCAATTAATACTGATGTGCAAATATCTGTTTGAGTGGTATTTATTATTTCTTTGGGATATATCTTGAGGAATGAGATTGCTGGATCCTATTGCATTCTATTTCTAGTATTTTAGGAAAGCACCAAGTTGATTTCCACAGTGGTTGAACCATTTTACAGTCCCACCAACAGTGCAGAAGACTTCCAGTCTCTCCACATGATCTCCAGCATTTATTATTATGTGTTTTTGGATTATTGCAATCTTTGTTGGGGTGAGATGGTATCTCATTTGGTTTTGATTTGGATTTCTCTGATGGCTAGCAATCGTGAACATTTCCTTGTATATCTGTTGGCAACCTGTATATCTTCTTTGGTGAGCCTGGTCATATCATTTGCTCAATTTTTAATTGGGTTGTTCGTCTTTTTATTGTTGAGGTTTTGAAATACCTTGCAGATTAAGAGATCAGGTGGCAGTCAGAAGCATGGTTGGCAAATATTCATCCCCCCTAGGTAGTAGTCTTTTTACTCTTTTGACGAAGGCTTTGGATAAGCTTCAGTGTTTAATTTTTAAGAGTTCCCAATTATCTATTTCCATTTCTGATGATTAAAGGTAGTTGGTGGGTTTTGGTAGACTGTTGATACTATGGATTAGCACTTCCATCGTCTTCCCAATTTTTCCTTCCAAGAATTTTCTTGTTTTAGCTTTTACATTTAGTTCTTTGACCCAGTTTGAATTAGTTTTTGTGCATGATGTGAGATAAGAATCTTGTTTCATTTTTTTGCAGGTGGATATCCAATTTTGCCAACACGATTTGTTGAAGAGACTGTCCTTACCCCAATTCACTGTCCCTGGGCCTTTATCAAATAATCAGCTGTTAATAAGTGCATGAACTTATCTTTGGATTTTCAATTCTGTTCCACTGGTCCATGCATATGCTTATGTGACAGTACCAGGTTGTCTTGATTACTGTGGCAGTGTAGTAGGTTTTAAGGTTCCTATTCTTTAGAAATAATTAAGGTTCCTATTCTTTAGAAATAATTTACTTATCCATGACTTCCATCCTTTTCATACAAAGTTGGTGACTTGTTTCTATATCTTGTTAAAAAATGCCACTGGCAGTTAAATTGGGATTGCATTGTATGTACAGATTACTTTGGATTGTATAGACATTTTCACAACATTAAATTTTCCTATCCAGGAGCAAGGTAGGTTTCTCCACTTATGTAAGTCATTTTTCCTTTCTTGCAATAGGGACTTGTAGTTTTCTTTGTATAGTTCTTTTACATCTCTGGTAAGATTTATCCCCAGGTATTTTATTGTCTTGGGGGCTACAGTAAATGGTAATGATCTAGTGATTTCCTCTATGGTTGTCTCCTTGTTGGTATAAAGGAATCTCACTGATTTATATGTGTTTATTTTGCATCCTGATACTTCGCTGAAGTCTTCTATTAGATCAAACAGTTTCTTGGTGGATTCTTTAAGGTTTTCTGTGTATAAGATCATGTCGTCCATGATCACAAATAGTGATACTTCATTTTCTTCTTTGCCAATTTGGAAGCCCCTTATTTCTTTATCCTGTGTAATTGCTCTGGCTAGGACCTCCAGAACAATGCTTTATAGAAATGGTGACAATGGCCGTCTTTGTCTAATACCTGTTTTTATGGGGAATGTTCTCAACTTCTCTCCATTAAGTATGATGTTAGCTGTTGGATTAGTATAGTATTATGTTAAGGAATTTCCCTCTATTCCTATTTCACTGAGAGTTTTTAACATGAATGGGTGTTGGACTTTATCAAATGCCTTTTATGCATCAATTGATAGAATCAGATGGTTCTTGTCTTTTATTTTGTTTATGTGGTTGGTTACATTAATTGTTTCACTTATGTTGAACCATCCCTGCATCCCTGATGTGAATGCTACTTGGTTGGGATGAACTATTTTTTTGATGCATTGTTGAATTCTGTTAGCTAACACTTTGTTGAGGATTTTTGCATTGAAGTTCATGAGAGATATTGGTCTGTAATGTTCTTTTTTAGTGCTGTCTTTACCTGATTTGATACTAGCTTTATACTAGCTTCACATTCCATACTTTTCTATACTCTGTAATACCTTTAGAAGTACCACTGTTAACTCCTATTTAAACATTTGGTAGAATCCTGCAATGAAGCCATCCAGGCCAGGGCCTTTTTTGGATGGAAGTATTTTAGTTACCTTTTCAATTTCTTCTTTTGTAGTAGTTTTGTTTAGTTGTTCTAGCTCTGATTTTACTTGTAGGTGATATTTTTCCAGAAAACTGTCCATTTCCTCTATGTTTACAAATTTATTACAGTATAATTTTTTGTCATATTCTTGTATGATTCTTTTAATTTCAGCAAGGTCCACTGTGATATTGTCCATCTCATTTCTAATTCCGATGATTTCTTCTCCTGTTTCTCTTTTGTCAGTTTGGCCAATGGATTATCAATTTTGTTGATCTTTTCAAAAACCCAGCATTTGAATTTGCCTACTCTTTCAATCATTTTTCTATTTTCTATTTCACTTATTTCTGCTCTAATTTTAATAATTTACTTTCTTCTGGAGCCTAATGGGTTCTTTTGCTGAAATCTTGCTAGTTGTTCAAGTTGAGGACTTAATTCTTTGATTTATGCCCTTTCTTCTTTTTGGATGCATGCATTCATTGTGATGTATTGACCTCTGAGCATTGCTTTGCTCTGTCCCATAGATTTTGGTAGAATGTGTCTTCATTCTCATATGATTCCATATAATTCTTTATTACATCCTTGATTTCTTCTTTCACCTACTAGTTTTTGAGCAAAATGTTATTCAGTCTCCATGTTTTTGATTTAATTTGCATCTTTTTTCTGTTATAGATTTCCAGTTTTATGGGTTTGTTGTCCAAGAAGAAGCTTTTTATTATTTCAATATTTGAATTTTGGTGAGTATTGCTCTGTGACCTAATATGTGGCCATTTCTGGAGAATGTTCCATGAGTATTGGAAAAGAAAATATACTTGGCTACAGGTGGATGGAGTGTTCTGAGTATGTCTGTAAGGTCAAGTTGGTTGATTGTGGTATTTAGATCCTCTGTGTGTTTACTAACTTGTTTTCAGGATGTTCTGTCCTTTATTGAGAGGGGTGTGTTGAAGTCTCCTACTATCATTGTGGAGCTGTCTATTTCTAGTTTCAGTGCACATAGTGTTTATGTATTTTGGAGGCTTGTCATTTGGTGTATAGACATTTGGTATGATTATGTCCTCTTGTTGAATTGAGCCTTTGACCATCAGATAGTGACCTTCTTTATCTCATATGGTGGATTTAACTTTAAAGTCTATTTTGTCAGAGATTAGTATAGCCACCCCTGCCATTTTTATAATATTATTAACTTGATACATTTTTTTCAACCTTTGAGTTGTAGCTTGTGTCTTTGAGTCCAAGATATGCCTCGTGTAAGCAGCATATAGATAGGTCTCTCTTTTTTTTTTAATCCAGTCTGCTACTCTCCGTCTCTTAGTCCATTTACACTCAGTGTGGTTATTGATAAATATGATGTTGTTGTTATTTTGATGCATTTTGGGGGGTGTTTTGGACAATTTGTTGCATTCCATTTTCTGTGCTGAGTCTTTTTTCTTCAGATATTTTCATTGATTTCAGTGTTTGTTTCCTTGAATTTGTGAGTTTGTATGTTGCTTTTTGAGGTGTAGAATTGCAGGTTTCTTTTGCAGTTCCTGCCTTAATCCCGTTTATTAATATAAAGGTAGTCCAGACTTCAGAGTGTGTGTATCTCCTTGTCTTTCTCCACATCTGGAAGGTTTATGTGTACCTTTCTTTGACCCTCTTTTACACATTATATAGTTGTTGATTATATCCTGAAATCTCTGAATTTCTATTTTTTGTGATTTGGTTTTGGTTATTGTTTTTGGATTTCCTTTCCTGATATTATCTAGACACTCTGTCGAGTGCTGGATGTTTAGGTATATATCTAATGCTATTGATTTTCTAATCTAAGAACTTCCTTTAATATTTCTTGCAACTTTCATTTGGTTCTTACAAATTCTCTAAATTTCTGTTGATCTGTGAAAGTCTTAATTTCACCTTCATACATGAAAGCCAATTTTGCAGGATACCTTATTCTCAGTTGATTTTTTTCCCCCTATTCAGGGCTTGGTATATATTATCCCACTGTCTTTTGGCCAGCATCATTCCAACTGAGTAGTCTAAGCTTAATTTTAATAGTTTTCCTTTATAGGTTATTTTTGCTTATTTCTGGCTGCCCTCAGTAGTCTCCTTTTCTCTAGTTTTATTGAGTTTGATTATGATATGCTTCAATGTATTTCTTCTGGGATCTATCTTGAGCAGGTTCGATGAGCATCCTGAATGGAGATCTTCTCATCTTTCATGATATCAGGGAACTTTTCTGTCAGCAGGTCTTTAACTATTCATTCTGTATTTTCAGCGATCCCACCTTGGTCTAATTACACAGATATCATTTCTGTTAATAGAATCCCACATCACCCATATGTATTCTTCACTCTTATTGAATTTTTTATCTGATTTTTCTTTGTGTATGCTAGTGTCATTTATTTTGTCTTCAAGCTTGCTAATTCTGTCTTCTGTGCCCTTGATCCTGCTCTTTTGACTTTCTATTGAGTTATCAAGCTTGGAGACTTTACTGTTAATCTGGTGATTTCAGATCATTGCTGCTCAAGCATTTCTTGCAGCTTATTCAATTTTTCCGTGTGTTATGCTGCATTTTGCCTGATCTCTCTCCTGATATCTAGCACAGCTCTGTACATCAATCTTTCGTATTCTGTCTCCGATAGTTGTAAGAACTCTTCTTCATCTGGAAATCTGTTGGTGCTTTATTTGGTGAGTTTTGGAAAGCCATGTTAGTCTGCTCCTTCAGATGTTCAGAGGTCGATTGTTGTCTCTCAACCATCCAGAAGTCACTGTAATGAAAGAGACGTAATAGTTCAGTTGGCCTGACCAGCATCTCTCTGTTGAAGCTGGGTGTAGATTCTCCAGACAGTATGATTATTTTATGTTGCTTGCTCTTACTGTCCTGTACTGGTCTGCTGCTGCTGTTGGCACAGCTCCCCGGTGGTGGAGTCACTCCTGCTGTCAGCAGTACCACCACCACTTCTGCATCTGGGCTGGGGGATGTCACTTGTGTAGACATGGTGCTTTTTCAGCCACTCCAAGGTAGGCAGGACTCAAGTGCTGCTGCTGCTGCTGCTGCTGCTGCTGCAGCTGTCTCTGGTTTAGGCAGATCTGTCATGGAGCCTCAGCCTCAGATTCAGGTGTAGGGAGAGAGAGTGGTTGCTGGTTTGTGCCTTCTTCCCAAAGTCGCAGTAGCAACTGTTGTCACTGTTTCTGTTGCCTCTCAGTTGGGTGAGGATTTCCAGGACCTTCGGCCAATGGCTGCCTAGCCACTGGGGTAATCACTCTCCTGGCCCCAGGTCCCCTGAGCCCAAGCATCCCAGGTGCATTTCACTGCAGTGGCTGCCTAGCCACCAATGGGGTCACCTAACTTCTGTAGAGTCATCTGAGCTCAAGCTTCTCCAGCACAGCTAGCTCTAGTGACTGCCTAGCTGTTGGGATGATTACTTGCCTTCCTCCAGGTTACCAGAGCCCGGCCCTCCCTGGCACCCATGACACCAGTGGTTGCCTAACTGCTGGGGTGATCACTCCCCCTAAGTCACCTGAGCCCAAGCCTACCTGGTGCACTTGGCTGCGATGGCTGTGGCAGTCATTTCACTCTTCCAGAGTTGCCTGAAAACACATATCCCTGGCACACTTGGTTTCAATAACTATCCAGCCACTGGGGTGATCACTCTCCTCCTCCAGGGTCACCTGAGCCCACGCCTCTCAGGCACACTTGGCTCCAGTGGTTGCCCAGTCACTGGGGTGATCACTTGACTCCTCTAGGGTAGTCTGAGCTCAGCCTCCCCAGCAAGCCTGGTTCCAAGGGCTGCCTAGCTGCTGGGACAATCACTCCTCCTCCCATGGGTCATTTGAGCCCAGTCTTCTCTGGTGCACATGGCACCAATGGCTACTTAGCTGCTTGGGCAATCTCTCCCATGCTTCCAGTCCACCTGACTCCAGACCACCCTGGTGCATGCAGCACTAATGGCTGCCTAACTACTGGTACAATCACTTTATTTTTCCCAGGGCTGCCTGAACACAGACTTCCCTGGTGCATTTGGCTCCAATGCTGTCTAGGCTCCAGTGGCTGTCTAGTTGCTGGGGCAATGTCTCTCCTTGCCCTGGTTCACCTGAGCCCAAGCCATCCCAATGTACACAACACTAATGGCGGTCTAGCTGCTGGTGCTCACTGTCCCATAGTTGCCTGAGCCCAGATCCCTTAGTGCATGTCTCCAATGGCTACCCAGCTACTGGGGTGATAACTTCACTCCTCTGGGGTCACTTGAGTTCAAACCTCCCTGCCCTTGGCTGTAATGGCTCCCTAGCCACTGGCGCTCTCTGCCCTTCCCCCAGGGTCACTTGAGCTCAGATCTGTCTGGTAGGCGCACCTCCAATGGCTGCATAACTGCTGAGGGGATCACTCAGACCCTCGTGGTTGCCTGAGCCTACAGCTCACTGGCCCACAGCAGCAAATCCTCTTCTAGCTGTGGACGCACTTTCTCAGCCCTCCCACCACTGGGCCATGGGAGCCCATAGATTCCGGGCCCACTGGCTGCAAGGCCGGTCCTGGGTCTGCCAGCTGCAGGGCTGTTCACTCCGCAAGCCCACCCCCAGGTCCCATGGTCTCCTGCTCCGTAGCTGTGGGGCACCAGAACCCAGGCCTCCTAATCCCATACAGGACTAAGACCTGCTGTGTGGAGATAATTTGTGTGCTCGTCCCAGCTCTGCCTTCTCCTGCCCTATCGCTCTGGGACACTGAGAGCCCTGGCATCCTGTCCCTGTGCTCCCGTACCTATCTCCCTGCCCCTCCAGCTGAAGCTTCACGGCCGCTTGCTGCTCTGAGTCAGCATCTGGCTGCCTGGCCAGTGGGTCTGGCAGGGGAATGGCCAAGGGCTGTCCTCATGTCAGAGTGTTCTGATGTGAGTAGAGTTTTTCAGGTCTAGCCTGCCGGCTGTGATACTTAGGCTGGGGCAGGTCTCTTTACTCAAATTCAGCATTGCTCCAGCTCTTGTTTCTCAGATCCACTTGGTTGCCAAGATTCGCTGGAGGTGGGCTTTCTCCCTGACCCCGGTTGCCTCCAGTTCTCAGGGAATCTCTGTCCAGCCGGCATTGTTTTATCCCAGGTGATTCAGAGCTCCTAAGATCTTCCTTAGGTTCTCTAAGCACAGTTTAGTCCCTCTAGATTGCTGTATTTGGTGGATTTCACTAACTTTGAGGTTCTTTATTGTTTGAAGGTCTAGCAGGGATGTTGTTACTCTGCCACCTTGGCTCTGCCTGTTCCATAACTCTGTTTTGATAACATGGTTGGTTTACAGAGATTTGAAGGTGTCTGATTTAGTGTATTTTATCAACTAATATGTATAAAAGTCTACAGTGTTTGCACAGTGCAGAAACTCAGTCTTTCAGTTGGAAATATTTCCTTTAGGGCCCAGGTGTTAAATTTCCTCCTCAATCTTTCCTCTCGGTTGACTGTTCACTGTACCCATCTTGAGCCTTTAATTTCTTACACATGTATACAATGGAAAAACACTTACTGCCTTCATTATTAAGGAAAGGGGCAATGAATAGATTTCACACTAAACTTAATAACCAAGAAAAAAATGCCTTTAAGTCAATTCTAACTCATAGCAACTCTGTTGTCAAGGGGCACCTGGTGGAGTTGAACTGCCAACCTTTTGGTTAGCAGTTGTAGTTCTTTTTCTTTTGACTTTAACAAACAAAAGTTTATTTTCTCACAGTTTAGTAGACTAGAAGTTCAAATTCAGGGCACCAGCTGCAGGAGAAGTCTTTCTCTCTCTGTAGGCTCTGGAGGAAGGTCCTTCTCATCAACCTTCACCTTGTCTAGGATGTTCTCAGTGCAGGGACCCCAGATCCAAAGAACATACTCTACTCCTGGCACTACTTTCTTGGTAGTATAAGCACCCCTCGCCCAGGCTTGCTTCTCTCTTTTATATCTTAAAAGACATTGACTTAAACCTGAGCTTAATCTTGTAGATTGAGTTCTGCCTCATCAGCATAACCAACTCTAATCCTGCCCCATTAATATCATACAGGTAAGATTTACAACACATAAGAAAACATCAGGTAACAAAAAGGTGGACAAGCATGCAATACTGGGAATCATGGTCTAGCCATATTGACACTTATTTGGGGGGAATACAATTCAATCTATATAGTTGTAGTTCTTAACCACTAAGTGACCAGGGTTATTAAACTTAACGATATGTCTTAATTTACAGTGATTTTGTTTGATTTTGTTAATTCCCCTGAGCCAAAGAAGACAAGTTGAAAGAATACTTCATAATGCCTTGTGAGTACTGCTGTCACCCAGACCAAGTAGAGCACCTCTTCACTTTAGTAACTGAGCTTATAAGTGGTCTTTACGTATAACATAACCCATGTCCTGGCCTAGGACAGTTTTTCAGATGGTTGAATTGGAAAAAAGTCTTCCAGTTACAAAACACCACTAATCCTATCTGTACACTGAGGCTGCTGACATTCATTGTCCAACCACGTTTCACACTTCTCTCTGCCTCTGTGCACAGTCAATACTTCCACAGATGTCTATCTTCTTTAACTTGATCTCAACAGCCTTTAATGTAATTATATCAATTTTTTTTTTTGTATCTGCCATCACTATAATTTCAAAATTCCTTTAGTACTGGAATCTTACATAAAAATGTGCTCTCAAAAACCTTAATATTATTCAATTAAATTTAGCTCATATTTAACTGACTCTCTTGGAGAAACATTCCAGGATTAATACATTTTAAGATGTATTTATAGTTACTATGTTAATATAATAACATTATATTAAGATGTAGTTGTAGTTATTAAAGTCTTTTTTCAAGGATTTCTATGATTCGTTTAGCTTGTGGGTCTGGTCACTTCAGTGCCAGGGACCCCTTCCCACTGGCTGTGATGCCCCAGCATCTTCACGGGTACCTATTAGATCATAACAATGTGTCAAGTTCCTCTTAACAATTAAAAGAAGTAGAAAAATAAAATTTCGATGTTTCAGGGTACAGAGTTATAAGCTTTGCTTCATTTCTCTATACTCAGAAACACTGGATATTTTCAACACTGAACAAAAATGAAGTTAGGGATGCAGAATCAAGTGAGAGGTAATTGTTTTGTATAAATATGCTGATTAAAATACCTGTCCCAAATACCCTGAGATATGCACATTTGCTTACTTGCTTTGCATTTAAACAATTCTTCCTTGTTCCTTTCTCTGAGAGCTCCATGCTGCTGCCTGCTCTCAAGTTACTTTTGTCCATCACTTCTCTTTTAGGGCTCTTCCACTTGTTATAATACACCATCCATTGTTAGTCAACATTGTTAGTAACTTCTTTTCAAATCCAAGCAAAGGTATAAGATGCTTCAATGAAATGTCATTGAAAGTCTTTTTCAAATCTGATGAAAGGGAAGGACAAGAATAAGAAGGGAAAAGAGGAAGAGAAGATGGAGATGGGAACAGTTAGGATGGAAATAGGAAGGGGATGAAAAGGAATGGATGAATGACAACGTGGAAGAAGAAACACAGAGATAGAGATGAAGAGATAGGCCTATATGGAGGTTGGGTAAGATAACCGGGGCTGTATCTGAAACCTCCAAAAGACCCATTTGCATTTTGTCCACTGCCTTTGAGATGTAACTTTGTGTTTTCTATCTTCTTGTATCAGTCACAATCTGTCCAGCATCTGCTTTTACAGCTGATTTGGGAGACTGAGGTGAACTTAACAGTTCAGTTTCTAAAAGAAAGATCACTACTGTTATATGTTTTTGATCAGTGTGATAAGCATCCTTGCAACATAAAATGAGGAGAATGATAAAATCCTGAAAAAATATATCAGTGTTCAGATCTCTATCACTTTCAAACTGGTGTTTATCATTTATGGTGAAGTGAGTCTTTCATGTGACTTTTTGACTTGGCTCTTTGGAAAAATAGCTTGAAAGATTGCCTCCCTAAGCCATGAGGCATTACATTTTCCCTAATTTTGTACCTCAAAGAGTTTGTTACTATTTTTTAGGTTGGCTCACATTTCCTATGAAGGCTATAAACAACTTGTTTTTGTCTGGCCCTGGCTCCAGTCTACCCTGTGATTTATATACACTTTGTAGGGATTGACCAATATATGCTGCAGATGAAGTGACTATGAACTATGCTAATGAGCTGACTATAGCTTACTATACAAATGTGACCTATTGAGAGGGGATTGGTTAGTTTGAGGTACCCCACTGAGAGGATATGCCTCGAAAATGACACAGAGTTTTGTATACGTACATATGCAGTCATCTCCTCCAAGTTTTTTAAGACAGAGTCCAGCAGAGAAAAAGAAAAAATAAGAAAGGAGGAGATGAAAGAAGCAAAGAGAGAGGAGGTAAGGAGCTTCTAAAAGAGCTGTAATACAGGTTAAGATCTGCAACACTGATGACACTCAGAGGTCCAGAAGGGGTTCAACAGTAAAACTGGTGATGAAAGACAGCAGGAACAAAAGAAGGCTGTCCTAAGGGGGCAAGAGAAACCTATCCTCAAGAGACCAAGAGTAGGCATTTCTAGAAGGGGCCGAGAGGAGGCCTGCCCAACCAAGAGGAGCTGAGAGAACTGTCCTACTCTGAAGAAGGTAGAATTTGCTTATATGCTTCCTGATCCTGATCCACAGTTTTAACCTGTTGGTCCTCATGCTTAGTTGTAACCTGTTACTTCCTTAATAAGCCACTTATGTGTGTGGCCATTGTAATGGATTATTGAACCAAAGAGACAGAAAGTGCAATGGAGGGATGGCTGTTGTTAGAACTGGTAAAAATGTTGTAGAATGTAGGTCTGTCTGACCTCTACCTCACAAGGGTTCAATCTTCAGCTGATCCTGATTTGCACTATACCCTCTGAAGTTAGACAGGTTTTGATGCTACAGCTACTAAAAAAACAAAACCCACTGCCATCAAGTCGATTCTGACTCACAGAAATGTTATAGGACAGAGCAGAATTGCCCTGTATGGTTTCCGAGGAGCACCTGGCAGATTCAAACTGCTGACATTTTGGTCAACATCCACAGAACTTAACTACTATGCCACTAGAATTTCTGCTACTACTTCTAGTAGTCCCATTTTACATCATCATATTATGCAAAGAAACTCATATTCTCCAAAGTCAAGTTCAATTTCCATCACATAATTTTTCTTGATGTTTGGATAGGAATCATTCAACATTTGTAGACATGGAAGAGTGAGCAGATGGGGTGTCTAGAGCCCAGAAGGACATGGAGTGTTGGATATCTCCATGTCTTCAGCAAAATATAAGATTATAGCATAGAGATGCAACTAGTTTTTGGAGGTTTAGGGGTAAAAAATATTTGCTTCCCTTTGGATGGTTGTAAGATTCATACACTCAATCTGAAGCAAAAAGTAAAAATAATGAGGAAGTAAAACTGAAAACAAAATTGGCCCTAGTACATGCATTAGCCTTTGCAGAAAAAGCACATCAGGGTAGCTGTTCAGGTAACTCAGCCCAAACATGTGATGTCACCAGAGATGGCATTTGGCCTTCAATTATCAACCACTAGCTAAGACCCTAGTACACAACAATGTACTAGCCTTTCAATTAAAATCTTCAAAATTGGAACACTACTGGCAAAATTTAAAAGTCTTGCTATGTAAATATTTTTAATGAGACTGAGGAAGTGAAAAAGTCAGTTTAACAACCTGATGGCCCACTTGATACCAAACATTTTTCTAGACACTTGAAACACCAATCAGTTATGCTCATCTCTATTTTCAGAGAACATGTACCCTCAGTGAAGGCTGTATCAAGAATAACATCTCAAAAACTATCACTGAGTCCACTGAATGGGCCACTTAAGGAAAAATCAAGTTGGAAATGTCTACAGAAACCCTCAAATCTGAAAAACACATTCTTTCTCTTGCATTTTGAGAATAGAAATAAAAATGAACTTGAAAAATATATGAAAACTCCAAATGAATCCTAGTAGTTCCCACACTGCCTTATGAAGGGACTGGTGACTTGTACAGGTACCAGTCAAAGGATATAAATGAAGATCAGACTGGTAAAATCACCCAGGAGGCTAGAGAGAATTGTACCACTATGCTTAGTGGTGTCAGGACTCAAAGTGTACCATTTCCTTCTTTTAAGTATAAGTTTGTTCAGCAGCCACCTTTTCTCCAAGAAACTCAGAAGATAGGGACTCTATTTCAGTTAAATCTTGGTTGCTCTGAACCAATTTTTCCACCTCAGCACTGCTCACATTTAAGATCACATAAGTCTATTGTATGTGACAGTCCTGTACATTTTAGAATGCCTGACCTCTTTCACGGCTCCCTCTCCCCCACCAAATAGTGACAACCAAAAAAAATTGAAATATTGCCAGATGTACCCTGGGACAGCATCAACAGTTAGGAATTACTTGTCTAAGCCAGTGTTCAAGTGCCCATACCCTGAAGCTGCTGCCCACTGATGGACAATAAGGCTGGTTTTGGAGAACAAACTGTAGAGACTGACCAGGTTCTCTCTGCTCCCACTCTAAAGCAAAGAACTTAGATGTCTACGATTCTAGACAGAATACGTGATACACCTTGTAAACCTGTTCCACTCGGGGTGTTTCCACGTCTCAGTAAATAGGAACTGAATTCTCTGGGTTGGTCAGGCCCAAAAACTGTGATATCACCTCTGACTCCCTTCTGCCTCTTAGTTCCCTAATGACAGGGTCTCCATCTTCAAAATTATCTGGAATCCTTTCACTTCTTACCACTTTCACTGCTTCCACTTTTTTTCAAGCCAACATCATGTGTGGCTGTTAAAAAAAACAGTTGTCATGAATTTAATTCCAACTCATGATGACCCAAGCAGTGGAACTGCTGGATCTCAGGGTATTTCTATGTGTAGCTTTTTAAGAAAGCCTGGGCTGTACTCTTTAAGGGACCAGATCACCCATAAATAAATACTCTCCACACATGACTCCTTTCAACCTATTCTTAGCATAGCAGCTTGCACAATCCTGTTGAAAGCTTACGTCACCAAAAAGCATCATACTGTCCTGGATAGGATGCCAAAACAGAATAAGTAGCAGTGGAATCACTGAGGAAACTCTGATGACATAGTGATTTAGAGATATAGCAGTTAACCAAAAGGTGGGCAATTCAAATCTACCAGGTATTCTTGGTAGTAAATTTTTCTGAAAAAATTAATCTTTAAAGTAAAATCTACCTCAGTAGATAAGGAAGGAACTACATAATGATTAAAAGTACACACACAAGAAGGACATAGCAAAATAAATATTTACACACCAACAGGCTCCTAGGTATACAAAACATACTCTAACAGTATTGAAAAAAGAAATAGACTGCTCCACAATACTAGTAGGAAACTTTAACAGACCACTTTCAGTGAAGAACAAAACACCAGAAAAAGTTCAGTAAAGACAAAGAAGATCCACATGCTACAGTGACTGACCTCATCTCATAGGCATACACAGACTGTTTCATCCAAGCACAGACAAGTATACTTTCTTTCCCACTGCACATGGAACATTCTCGAGAACAGAAAAAATATTAGGCCACCAAGCAAGACTGAACAAAATCCAAAGCAGCATCAAAATATTACAAATTATCATTTATGGCCAGAAAGTTGTGGAAGTAATAATAAATAATAGAAAAATCAAGGAAAAAATCAGATGCATGGAAACTGAACAGCATCTTGCTCAAAACTGCTGTATTATGTAAGAAACCAAGGACAAACTAAAAAAATTCATAGAATCAAATGAGAAAGAAAAAAAATCCTACAAAAAAATAATATGGGACAGAGAAAAAGCAGTGCTCAAAGGTCAATTTATAGCAATAAATGCACACATCCAAAAAGAAGAAAGGGCTGAAATCAAAGCATTAACTCTACGTCTTGAAAAAGAGACAGAGTGCATCAGAAGAACCCCTCAGGTGGCAGAAGAAAGCAACTAATGAAAATTAGAGCAGAACTAAAAGAATTACAGAATAGGAAAATGATTGAAAGAGTTAACAAGACCAAAAGCTAGCTCTTTGAATATATCAACAAAATTGATAAACCATTGGCCAAACTGATGAAAGAAAAACAGGAGCCTTGGAGAGGAAGCAAATAACCTGAATAAGAAATGAGATGGGTGCTATCATGCACTGCAGCACATTTGAAAACATTAGAAGAAATGGACAAAAACTAGCAGAGACAGAACAAATAATAGATCTATAACAGATGATTTTTCTATTATTTCTCTTTCCCGTCTTTTTCTTCATTGTTTTTTAATCCTCTGAAACTTGATTGTTTTCTTCTCAATTTCTCCTCTCCTTCATGCATTCAAATGAAGCCACATTTTTCCTTCTAACTATGGTTTGTTATTCCCAGATATTAGCAGAAGCAAAGAAACAAAAAATGGGGAGATATAGAGATGGAAGAAACAGATTTAAATTTCAGGAGAGAGGAGGACACAATTTTTAACAAGTTTTTGATTAACAGGTCATCAAATTAGAAACAAAAAGCAGTGGGCTGGGGTAGCGGAGCATGATACAAGATTTGCATACATTAAGACTCTTACTCTACTCTGTGACTGGGGTTCTTATATACCTCACAGCTTTACCTTGAAGTTCACAATGATCTTCCTCTTTCAAGCATAAAGGAAGTTAAGAGACAAGAAAAATCTATGTTTTAAGGTCTTAAGGAACAGAATATTTAGTCAGGGATCGATTATCCAAGAAGCAAGGTAAGCATGGTGCTTATCTTTACCAGTTCTTTGAAGATTCTGCTACTAGCACCTGCCTCTCTTCCCATCCCGCAATACTTTTCTAAGTAGAATCAAAGCCTCTTTTCAAATTTACAGTTCCTAACAGGGATAAATGACCCATTAAGCAAAGGTGTACTAATTAGGAAGTAGCAAAAATAAACTGTACTTCTCTTGCTTATTGCATGATTCATCTCTGTTTTCAGCTTACAAATCTGTGTGTCTCTGTTGTTGTTGTTGGGTGCCATCTAGTCTGTCCTAATTCATAACGACCCTATGCACAACAGAATGACACACTGCATGGTCTTACATCATGCCCACAATTGTTTTTATGCTTAACCCCACTGTTGCAGCCACTGTGTCAATCATTCTTCTTGTGGGTTTTCTTCTTTTTCACTGACTATCCGCTCAAACAAGCATGATGTCCACCGGCAGGGACTAATCCCTCCTGACAATACGCCAAGGTATGTGAGATGCAGTCTCACCATCTTTGCTTCCAAGGAGCACTCTGGTCATGCTTCTCACAGAACAAATCTGTTTGTTCATTTGTCACTAGTGTATATCATTTCTAATTTGTGTTGTTGGAAGGCAGACACATGGAAGCTAAGGAGACCTGTGAAATCTGGGCTCAAGGTGCCTGAGTCTCCACTTAGCGCTTTCTTTTTCCCAAGAAATTTCAAGGTTTGCCCTCTTCGTTTTGCTTATTCAAATCCTACCTGCTTCTATTGTCAGATGGAGAATCAAAATAATGATTTTCAAAGAGCTCAGATAATTAACCCAAGATCTAAGTTCAAATGTTTCTGGATATCCAGAAAATCCAGTTTCCTTGGGGTTAATCTAGTGGGTCAGTCTCCTGTTTTGAACGCCCTATATTCACTACACAAGGCTGTAACATTCTAGTTGGAGGTAAATGGAAACTGGCCCTTATTAATAGAATCAGAAATGTATTTGCATGTTCCAACTGAAGATCAGTTGCTCACAGCATTGTGTGGCATCAAATTCGTTAAATGTAAAGCCTGTGAGCGCAGACTTCTGATGAATGTCCTCTTTTTCCTTTTCTTGACACCCTATCTCAATGTCCTTGGTTCCTGCAGTGACAACCCTAAGGGGATGGAAGGATACAGACAGCACCAGATGATACTGTTAAAGGAGGTGACACTAGACAGACCATAATATTTTTGAGCAGTGCTTTAGAAGAAAACTGTTTTTATTAAAAAAAAAAAAATCTAGATTTGGTGCTAAGATGGTAGAGTAGTTGGATGCTTCCTGTGATCAACCTAACAACCCAACCCAAAACCCACTGCCATCCAGTCTATTTGGACTCATAGTGACCCTACAGGACAGAGTAGAACTGCCCCCATAGAGTTTCTAAAGAGTGCCTGGTATATTTGAACTGCTGACATTTTGACTAGCAGCCATAGCACTCAACTGTTATGCCACCAGGGTTTCCCCCTGTAAAAATAAAAACCTCTGAAACAAATTAATTGAAGATATATGACATTCTATGGACTTTAAACATCAAAAGGAAAGTTGAGAAATCATACTGAGTGAAGGGAAGGGATATATATCCAAAAATACCTGAGATTGGCAAGACTTGATCCCATGAGAACTGGCACCCTGAAGGCAAGCAGAGCTTGCAGCCAGAGCTTAGTGAGCAGAGAAGTGGCTTTCAAAAAGCATTTTCCTCAGCAAGAGAGACTAATTGTAGGACATCCTACTTACATCTCTTGATTCAGTGAAAAACAACATTCTGTGGTCAAAAGCTAAATAGATTGCTTTTACTCTATTGTTCAAGAATCAGGATAAATTTCTCTCTTTTTCCCCAGCATTTCCCAATCCTTCTCTGCACTGTGCCCAGTTCCAGAATCTGATGCCATTACTTGGGCCAGAAGTAGGACTCCTTACCTATGCCCTAAGCCATTCTCCTAGACTCAGAGAAGGAACAATTTAACAAATGAGGAGAAAAAAAATAAATGAATAAAATAATCGACCAGCTCCCTTAAGTCAGGAATTCAGGGCAGAAACAGTTCCATTGCCTGGGTTCAGGTATAGGAGGATATGCCTTCTCACTGGCAGATGTCAGGCCCCCGTTTTTTTCAATGCATGCAGCCAGAAACTTGTGTCTATGCCAATCACCCCTGCACATCTAGGACTTTAGGAGAAAGTCTTCACCATACACTTGGCAAGCAACTAACTGGGCACTGGAGCTGAATAAGATAGGTAGATAGACAACTGGGCTTCCCTGCCTAGTAACAGATCTAACCATCTGGTGACAGAATATTAGAGCCTCAAGGGTGCCAGTAATCAAACTTGCTCATATAATGAGCCTATTTTGGCATTTCAAAACACGAAGCAGTAAGAAAACATAAAATAAATAGAACAGCTTGCTGACAGCTCAAAAATGACAGTCAATATCAAATTACTGAAAGAGACAGACCACAAGGGCTTCAGAAAGTTCCAAAAAAAAAAAAATCACGAATTTTTCCAGACAAAGAAATTATTAGAGGTAGAATACAAAATGTTAATGTTTAGAAATCGTTAAAGAGATCAAGCAAATATAGCAGAGTATAATGACAAACCAAACAGGCTGCAAGAAAGTACAGAGAAACAGCATGCATAGATTTAGAAGATTAATAATAAAATTACAGAATTAGGCATTTCAATAGAAAGTCAAAGGAGTAGAATTGAGACAATGGAATCCAAAATTAGTGAAACTGAAGATAAAATACTCGACACTAATATATCTGAGGGAAATTCAGGTAAAATAATTTTCAAAAAACAAGAAACACTGAGAATTGTGTGGGACTTCATCAAAAGGAATAATCTACAAGTAATCTGAGTACTACAGTGGTGCGGGGTATAACAGAAAATACAGAGAATTGTTGAGGATTTGTAGATAGAAAACCTCCCTAATATCATGAAAGATGAGAACACATCTATTCAAGATGCTTGGCAAATTCCACACATGGTAGATCCCAAAAGAAAGACACAAAGGCATATTATAATCAAACTTAGCAAAGCAAAAGATAAGGACTTAATTTTAAAGGCAACTAAGGATAGACAAAAAAATAATGTGCAAAGGAGAGTCAGTAATGCTAAGCTTGGACTACTCAGCAGAACCTGTGCAGGTAAGACGATAACAGGATGATGTATACAAAGACTTGAAGAAGAAAAGTTGCCAGGCAAGAAATATATATACAGCTAAACCAAATATGGTAGCAAAATGAGGACATTTCCAGGTTTAGAAAATTTGCAAAAAAAACCCCTAAATTACAAGAAATACTAAAGGGATTATTTTCTTAGAAAATCAATAACATCTGATAATAACCCAAGGCTATAATACAGAACAAAGCAACCAGATATCAACACAGATAAGGAAATCACAAAAATAAATCAAAGGTAAAACACTGAAAACAGGGAAACAGAATTAAATATGTAAAATATGACAAATATGACATTATAACAAAAAGAGGGACTGAAAATATAGTCATAAACGTTATGGAGGTGAAGTCAAGATGATACACAGACATCAAAGGCGTGGTCAATTTAGAAAAATATGAGTAAATATTAATATAACCATAAAGGAAATTAATAATCCTACATATCAAAATAAAAAGAAAGAAGAACATGAAATCTTGGCAAATATAAAACCAACAACAATGAAAAAAGATGGAAAGAAAACATAAAGAAAAATGATGCAGCACAGAATATTAAGTGAAACAAAGAAATTGTCAACAACATACAATAAAAGGAATCAAAATGACAGCAATAAGCCACTAGCTACCAACAATTACACTGAAGGCAAATGGATTAAACACACCAATAAATAGACAGGCAGTGGCAATCGACAGCAAAATAAGATCTATCTGTAAGCTGCCTACAGACTCACATGTTAGACTTAAAGAGTCAAACAAATGAAAACTCAAAGAATGGAAAAAAATGTCAAGCAAATGACATTCAAAAAGGAATAGGAGTAGCAATATTAATTTCTGATAAAATGCTATAGACTTTAAAATAAAATCTACCACAATGGATAAGGAAGGATATTATATAATAATTAAAGGGTCGATGTATCAGGAGGACATAACAAAATCAAAAATTTATGCACCCAATGATATGGCTTCTAAATACATAAAAGGAATTCTAACAGCATTGAAAAAAGAAATAATTGTAGATTTCAGTATGCCACTTTTGATAAAAGATAGAATATCCAGAAAAAAAGCACAATAAAGACAAGAAAGTTCTAAATGCCACAGTCAACCAACATGACCTCACAAATATATGCATAGAGCACTCCTCTTAACAAAAGCCAAATGTGCTTTCTTATCCAGCACACATGGAAAATTCTCCAGAATAGATCACATATGAGACCATAAAAGCAAGGCTTAATAAAATCCAAAGTATCAAAATATTATAAAGCATCCTTTGAGACTATAATGTGATAAAAATAGAAATTGGTAACAGGGAAAGCAAGATAAAAACTGAACACATGGGAACTATCATGGGTTGAATTGTGTCTCCCCAAAAATATGTGTAGCATGTGGCTGGGATATAATTCCCAGTATCTTGGGACTGTCCTCCATTCTGTGGTTTCCCTAAACTGTATGTGAACGGATTAGGGTGTGGCTGTAAATTCCTGCATAGGATTACTTTCTTGCTCTGCTGTGGGGGGAGTTTCCCTGGAGTATGGCTTGCCCCACCCTTAATCCTTTCATCCTGCAAGAGATAGAAGGAAAGAGAAACAAGGAGAAGGGGGAAGCTCGCACGATCAGGAAATCTGCACCAGGAGAAGAGCTCGTCCTTCAGACCTGAGGTTCCCGTGCCAAGATGCTCCCTGGACAAAGACTGATGCAATACCGGACTTTCCTCCAGAGCTGACAAGGGGAAAGCCTTTCACTGGAGCGGACACCCTGAATATGGACTTGTAACCTACTGGACTGTGTAAGAATAAATTTTCCTTTGTTAAAGCCATCCACTCTGTGGTATTTCTGTTAGAGCAGCCCTAGCTGACTAAAACAGGAACTGAACAACATCTTGCTCAAAAGCTGCTGGATTATAGAAGAAATCAAGGAGAGAATAAAGAAATTCACAGAAACAAAGAAGAACAAAAATGTATCTTATCAGAGCCTTTGGGAAACCCTGTTGCTGTAGTGAGTTAAATGCTATGTCTGCTAACCAAAAGGTCGGCAGTTCAAATCCTCCAGGCACTCCTTGGAAACTCTATGGGCCAGTTCTACTCTGTCCTCTAGGGTCACTATGAGTTGGACCCAACTGGATGGCAATGGGTTATTATATCTTTTCAGACACAGCTAAAATCAAAGCATTAACACTACAACTTTAACAAGTAGAAAGAGAGCAGCAAAATAAATAAATAAATAAAAACTCAGGCAACAGAAGACAGCAAATAATAAATATCAGAGCAGAACAAAATGAATTACAGAATAGAAAAATAACTGAAAGAATTAGTAAGACCAAATACTGGTTCTTTGAAAAGATCAACAAAATTGATAAACCTTTGGCTAAAATGACAAAGAAAAGCAGGAGAGGAAGCAAATTATCCAAATAAGTGAGATGGCAACATCACAAGAAACTTAACTGAAATTTAAAAAATTATAACATAAACAAACCCGTAACAAAAGAAGATATTCAAAAGCTAATTTCAAAACTTCCCACAACAACAACAAAACGCAGGCCTGACAGCTTCTCAGTGAATTACAATATTTCAGAGAAAAATTAACACCGCCATTAATGAAAGAATTTCAGAGCATAAAAAATGACAGAATATCCCCAATCTCATTCTATGAAGCAAGCATAACCCTGATACCATAACCAGGTAAAGAAAGCACACAAAAAGGACAACTATAGATAAATGTCTCTTACAAATTTAGATGGAGAAATCAGCATATTTCTAGCCAAAAGAATTCCACAACATATCAAAAAAAATTTCACCATCACCAAGTGGGATTCGTAGCAGAGACACAGAGGCGGTTCAACATTAGAAAAACAAACATAACAAAACAATGGATTTTATCAATTGATGAAGAAAATGTACTTGACAAAGTCCAACACTGATTCATGTTAAAAAACTCTCAGCAAAATAGGAATAGAAGGGAAATTCCCCAACATAACAAATGGCACTTATACAAAGCCAACAGCCAGCATCATCCTAAATAAACAAGGCCTTGAGAATGAGAACCAGACAAAGATGCCATTTATCAAAACTTTTATTCAATCTTGTACTGAAGTTTTCAGCCAGAGCAATTAAGCTAGAAAAATAAATAAAAGGCATCCAAATTCACAAGGAAGAAGTAAATGTATCTCTGTTTGCAAAGGATATGATCTTATAAACAGAAAATCCTAAAGAAGTCTCAAAAAAAAAAAAAAAAACCTACTGGAACTAACAGAAGTGTTCAGAAAATACCAAAATACAAAATAAACATGCCAATTCGATGGAATTCCTCTACACCAAGGAAGAGGAAATTGATCATTTAATGTGATTTACAATAGCACACAAGATTTAGGAATAAGCCTAACTAGGTACGTAAAAGATTTATACAAAGAAAACTACAAGACACTACTGCAAGAAACCAAAAGAGTCTTTCATAAGTGGAGACCTACCTTGCTCATGGATGTGAAGATTCAACATTGTGAAAGTGTCTATTCTACCGAAAGCAACCTACATATACAGTGCAATCCCAATACAAATTCCAATGACATTTTTTAATGAGATGGAGAAGCAAATCACCAACTTTCTACGAAAAGAAAAAAGCCTCAAACAAAGCATTACTGAAGAACTGAGTGGGAGAGCTCACATTACCTGACTTTAGAATCTATTATAGTGCCACTGTAGTAAAGATAGCTTTGCACTGGTACAACAACAGAGAAAGAGACTAGTGGAACAGAATTGAGAATACGGACATAAAATCATCCACCTATGAGCAGCTGATATTTGACAAAGGACAAAAGTCCATAAACTGGGGAGAAGACAGTCTCTTTAACAAATGATTTTTGCTTAACTGGATATCGACCAGTAAAAAAAAATTAAAGAAGACCCATATTGCACTCATGCTCAAAAGCTAGCTCAAAATAGGTCAAATATCCAAATATAAAATCTAAAACAATAAAGAGCATATGAGAAAAAAATAGAGACAACGCTGGGAGCCCTAATATAAGGCATAAACAGAATATAAAACATCATTAACAATTCACAAATAACAAAAGAGAAAATAGATAACTGGGAACTCCTAAAAATCAACATTACTGCTTGTCCAAAGACCTCACCAAGAAAGTACAAACACAACCTACAAACTGGGAAAATAAAATGGCTTCAACAAATCTGACCAACATCTAATTTTGAAACTCTACAAGATACTGCAAAATCTCAACAACAAAAAGACAACCCAATTGAAAAACAGGCCAAGAATATGAACGAGTGACTCAACGGCACTTGGCTATTTCACCGAAAAAGACATTTGAGTGGCTAACAGATATATGAGAAAAAGCTCATGATTATTAGCCATTAAAGAAATGCTAATCAAAACTACAGTGAGATAACCATCTGATACTAACAAGGCTAGCATTAATCAAAAAACAAACAAATGAACAAAAAAAACAAAAGAATAAATGTTGGAGAGGCTGTAAAGAGTCCAGAACACATAGACTGCTTGTAGGAATATAAAATGGTAATTGACTGTGGAGGTCGATTTGGCACTTTCTTAAAAAGCTAGAAACAGAAACACCATATGGATCCAGCAATCCTACTTCTTGGAATATTTCCCTCAGAAATAAGACTGCCTCATAAGTAGATACATATATACTAATGTTCATCACAGTACAGTCCACCATAGCAAAACAGTGGGATCAACCTAGGTGCCCACCAACAGATGAATAGATAAACAAACTATGGTACATTTACACAATGGAATATTATGTAATAATAAAGAACAATGAATTTGGAAAACATCTCACAACATGGAAAAATCTGGAATTCATTATGCTGAGTGAAATTAGTCAGTTGCAAATACTACATGAGACCACCATTAGAATGACTCAAGAAAGGGTTTAAATATAGAAGAAAAGAGTACTTGATGGTTATAAGGATGGGGAGGCAGAAAGAGGATAATTTACTAATTTGACACTAGACAAGAATTATTTTAGGTGAAAAGAATGACAATGCACAGTACAGAAGTCAGCACAACAGGACTAAACTTGGTTTAGAAGCTTTCTAAATTCAGCCAAATATTTCAAGGGACAGAGAAGCAGGGTCAGGGGTCCAGGGACTGTGGTTTCATGGAACATCTGCATCCGTTGGCATAACAAAGCTTATTAAGAAAATATTCTGCATCCTACTCTGATGAACAGCACCTGGGTTCTAAAAGCTATCAAGTAGCCATCTAAAAAAAGCTACAATTGGTCTCAATCCACCTAGAGGAAAAGAAAAAGAAGAACATCAAAGACATGAAAAAAATATGAGCTCAAGAGGTACAAAGGGCTGCATAAACCAGAGTTTACATCAAGATGGAACAGGAAGAACTGGATGGTGCCCAACTACCTCCAATGGTTACCCTTACAAGGAACTCAGCAAACAGCCTCTGATGGAGTGGAATAAATGCTGAGCGAAGAACTCAAACTCTAGTAAAAAGACCAGACTTGATGTTCTGACAAACTGGTGGGTTCCTGAAAGACATGAACTTCAGACTCTGTTAGCCCAGGACTAAAATTACTTCAGAAGCTAATTCCTTAGACAAAGATTGAACTGGTCTATAGGACACAAATTAACACAGCTAAGGGGTGTGCTTCTTGCCTTAAGTAGATACAGGAGACTAACTGTGCAGCTCCTGTCCAGAGGCAAGATGAGAAGAAAGAAGGGGACAGCAGCTGGTAGAAGGGATGTTTTAAATTTGGGATGGAGGGGAGGAGTGTGCTGTAACAGTGGGTAGAGCAACCAGGGTCAAAAAACAAAGTGTGTGTAAGTTTTTGTATGAGAAGCTGACTAAAATTATAAGGCTTTGATTAAAATACAATTTTCAAAGATCAAAAGATAACATTTTAATTTTTTTGTTGTGATTAAGTAAAAATTTACAATCCAAGTCAATTTTCCATATAAAACCCCAAGTACCCACCTTTCTGTAACTCTACATGGTCTCCTCAATCTGTGACAATACACTCTTCTTTTTCACTCTTTACTTCCAGTATTGACTCAGCTAACAGTTGCCCCTCCTTTCCACCTTCTCCCTCCTCTCCCCTCTAAAAAGAAGCCACTAGGACAGCCTGGCATATATATTAAACCATAAAGCATACAAACCACATGCATCACTCCATGTTCCCAAGTCCAGTACATTCTTTGTCTGAAGTGTTGGCTTCAGTTCTGGTTTCAGCTCTGAGTCAGCATCAAGCCCACGGGCCATGTACTCAGAAGATCCCCCAGGTTGTCAGACCAAGTCCTGTCTTTTAACAGAGTTCTAGATCTCCACACTTCTTTTTTCTCATGCTGATCGAGGACTCTATATTGTGGCCCCTGTCAGTGCTGTCTTGGGTGGTGGCCAGATACCACCTGTTTTTTTGGGTCTCTTGGTGAAGTAGTCTCCCAATCATATGGGTCCTTATGAATCCTGGGCTCATTTTAACTCGTGTCTTGGATGCTCTTTGTTGTCATCTATTTCAGGTTTTTGTGACTCTTTGATGTTCCTCAGACGGCAACTTGCTGGCGTTTAAGACCCCACGCACTGCTTATCAATATGGGATGCGGAAGACTCTCTTGGAAAAAGACAAGTTGTGGTAACAGACCTTCATGTCCCCTGAAATCATGGTCCCCACACTGCTGTCCCTGCTACTCTGTCCTTTGTAATGTTGGGTTGAATTTAGAAAACCTAGCTGGTGGTGTAGTCCAGTTATGCTGACCTGCCTTCTACTGCTTGCTGTCACTGCTTTCACCTAACTGAATTCTTATCGACTATATTATCTCTCTCCTTTCCTATCCTGGTACCCATCAGAGAGTATTTTCTTCTGTGCACAAGTCTTTTCTTAAGTCTTTATAATAGTGGTCTAATACAATATTTGTCCTTTTGCAGCTGACTAATTTCACTCAGCATATTGTTTTCCAGTTGATTCCAGGTTATGAGATGTTTCATAAAATTATCATTGTTCTTTATTATTGCATAGTGTTCCATTGTGTATAGAAACTATAGTATGTTTATCCATTCGTCTTTTGATGGGCACCTAAATTGATTGCATCTTTCTGCTACAGTGGACAGTGCTGCAGCAAACATTAGTGTGCATGTATCCGTTTGTGTGACAGCCCTTATTTCTGTAGGACACATTCCAAACAGTGAGATTGCTGGATCATACGGTATTTCTGTTTCTAGGTTTTTAAGAAAGTGTCAAATTGCTTTCCAAAGAGGTTGCAGCACTTTATATTCCTACCAGCAGTGTAGGAGAGTTCCAATTTCTCCGCAGCCTCTCCAACATTGGTTGCTTAGTGTTTTGGGGATTACTTCCATCTTTGTTGAGGTGAAATGGTGTCCCATTGTAGTTTTGATTTGGAGTTCTCTAATGACTAATAATAATGAGCATTCCCTCATGCATCTTTTGGGTGACTGGATGTCTCGTTTGAAGTGTCTGTCCATATCATTTGCCCATTGTTTAATTGAATTATTTGTCTTTTCCTTGCTGATACCTTGCAGTACCCTGAACATTAAGGAAATCAGATATCAGTGAGACACGTGGTTGCCAAGCATTTTTCCAGTCTGCAGGCAGTCATTTTACTCTCTTGATCAAGTGTTTCGATGAGTGTGCTTGATTTTTAGTAGTTCCCATTTACCTATTTCCTCATCTGCTGTTTATGCATTGTTAGTAAAATTTTGTAGCATGTTTAAGCTGTGTATTAAAAATTCTAGTGTTGTCACTATTTTTTCTGCCATAATCTTTATCATTTTAGATTTGATATTTAGGTCTTTGACCAATTTTCAGTTAGTTTTTCTGTTAAGTGAAAGATATGGGTCTTATTTCCTTTTTCTGCAGATGTGTATCCAGTTTCGCCAACACAATTTGCTAAAAAGATTGTTTTTTCTTCCCCCAGTTATGGCCTTTGGGCCTTTGTCAAATATCAGCTGTTTGTAGGTGGATGGTTTTATTTCTGGACTCTATTCTGTTCCATTGATCTGTATATCTGTGTTTGTACCAGTACCAGGCTGTTTTGACTACTGTTTCAGTGTAGTAGATTCTGAGGTTGGATAGTGTGAGGCCTCCCACAATGCTCCTATTCTTCTGTAGTCCTTTACTTATCTGGGCTTACTTCCCTTTCCAAAGGAAGTTGGTGATTTGTTTCTCCACCTAATTAAAAATGACATTGGAATTTGTAATGGGATTGCATTGTATATGTAGATGGCTTTAGGTAGAATAGATATTTTCACATTGCTAAGTCTTCCTAGTGAAGACTTGTTCCTAGTGAACAAGGTAAGTTTCTCTGCTTATGTAAGTCTCTTTTGGTTTCTTGCAGTAGGATCTTATAATTTTCTTTGTATAGGTCTCTTACATCTGTGGTTAGATTTTTTCCTAGGTATTTTATCTTCTTGGGGGCTATTGTAAATGGCATTGATTTGGTGATTACCTCTTCAATGGTCTCTTTGTTGGTGTAAAGGAATCCTACTGATTTATTTATGCTTATCTTGTATCCTGAAACTTTGCTGAATTCTTCTATTAGTTCTAGTAGTCTATGAATTCTTTAGGGTTTTCTATGTATAATATCGTATCATCTGCAAATAACGATACTTTTACCTCTTCTTTATCAATGCAGATGCACTTTATTTCTTCATCTGTTCTGATTCCTCTGGTTAGAACCTCCAGAACAATGTTGAATAGAAGTGGTGACAGTGGGCATCCTTGTCTGATTCCCATTCTTGAGGGGAATTCTCTCACTCTTTCTTCATTCAGGAGAATGGAGAGGCGTAGATGCCTCTTGCTACATTGAGGAATTTCCTTGCTATTTCTGTTTTGCTGAGAGTTTTTGACATAAATGGGTATTGGACTTTGTCAAATGTCTTTTCTGCATCAATTGATAAAATCAAATGACTCTTGTCTTTCATTTTACTTTTGTGGTTGATTATATCAATTGTTTTCTGATGTTGAACAACCTCTGCATCCCTCATATGAATCTTACTTGGTCATAGTGAATTATTTTTTTTGATACATTGTTGCATTGTACTGGTTAAAATCTTGTTGAAGTTTTTTGCTTCTATGTTATTGAGAAATATTGGTCTGTAATTTTCTTTTTTGTATGTTATCTTTACACAGCTTTGGCTTCATAGAGTTTGTCTGTGTTCTATTCTTTTCTATGCTGTGAAACACCTCCTCTCTAAAAGTTTCATAGGATTCTCCAATGAGGACATCTGGGTCAGGACTTGTTTTGGTTGGTAGTTTCTATTCTTTTTAATTACTTTTTCAATCTTGTCTTTTATGATGGGTTTGTTAAGTCATTCTGCTTCTCTTTGTGATAGTTTTGGTAGGCAATGTGATTCTAGAACTTTGTTCATTTCCTCTGTTTTCAAATCTATTACAACACAATTTTTCATAGTATTCTGTTTTAATTCTTTTAATTTCAGTTGGATCTGTTGTGGCATCTCCTGTCATATTTTATTTGGATTATGTATTTCTCTCTTTGTTTTCTTTTCTGAGTTTGGCCAATGGTTTATCCATTTTGTTGGTCTTTTTGTAGAACCAGCTTTTGGTTTTGTTAATTCTCTCAATTGTTTTTCTATTCTCTAATTTGTTTAGTTCTGCTCTAATTTTTATTATCTGTTTTCTTCTGTTGCCCAAGTGGTTCTTTTGTTGTTTGCTTTTTACTTGTTCAAGTTGTAGGGTTAATTCTTTGGTTTGGTACTTTTTGCCACTTTGGGTGTGTGCATTTATTGAGATGAATTGACCTCTAGGGTCTGCTTTTGCTGTATCCCATAGGTTCTGGTAGGATGTGTTTTAATTTTTGTTTCCATGAATTTCTTTATTGCATTCTTGATTTCTTCTATAACCCATGAATTTTTGACTAAGGTGGTGTTTGATTTCCAGAAGCTTGGGTTTCTACCTTTGTTTTTCCTGTTATTGATTTCAATTCTTATGGCTTTATGGTCTGAGAAGATGTTTATTGAGATTTTCTTTATGGCCTAATGTACAGTCTGTTCCAGAGAATGTTCCATGTACATTGGGAAAAAAAAGGTGTACTTGTTTGTTATTGAGTGGAGAGGTTGAGTTGGTTGATTGTTACGATAAGATCTTCTGTATCTTTTACTATACTTTTTTTCTGGATGTTCTGTCCATTACTGAAAGTGGAGTGTTGAAATCTCCTACTATTATTGTGGGGCAATCTATCTCATTTTTCAGTGTGTTTAGAAGATGTGATATTAGATCCAGAAATACTTATTATTATTATATTCTCCTTATGTATTGATTCATGGCAGTTGCCATGAGTCGGATCTGACTCGATGGCACTTGGCTGGCTATGTATTGAAACTGTAAGCAATAGATAATGACCATCTTTGTTTATAACAGAGGATTTTACTTTAAAGTCTATTTTATTTGAGATTAGTATTGATACTCTTCCTTTTTTTCCTTGTTATTAGCTTGGTATATAGTTTTCTACACTTTGATTTTTAGCTTGTTCATATCTTTGAGTCTAAGGTGTGTTTCTAGTGAGTAACATATAGACAGATTGTGTTTTTGATCCAACCTGTTGCTTTCTGTCACTGTATTGATGCATTTAATCCATTTACATTCAGTGTAATTACTGATAGGTGTGAATTTAATGCTGTCATTTTCATGCCTTTATTTGTGTGTTGTTGACAGTTTCTTTGTTCTACTTAATATTCTGTTCATTGTGAGTCATTTTTCTTTATGGGTTTTCTTTTCATCCCTTTCTATGTTGGTTTCATGTCTGTTGAGACTTTTAGATTGTGTTTCTTGCTTTGATGTGTGATACTGACAGTTTGCTTTGTGGCTACGCCACCATTCCCCCTTAATATTCTAATTTTAAATCGGTCTTTAATTTCTTTGTATCTCCTCGACTTCCTCTCTGTCTGAAAGTTCTGTGAAAACATTAACATGTGCCTCTTTTTAGTACAATGTCATAATTTACATATTACTTTAGCTTTGATTGAACTTTGTTACTTCCCTATCCAGTAGGACTCTGGAAGCTGTGTCTTGTGTTGCATCCTTGAGTATATGTCTAATGTTACTAATTTTCTAATAAAAAAACTTCCTTCAGAATTTTTTGTAATTTAGTTTTTTTTTTTTTGGAAACTCCGACTTGACGGCACTTGGCTGGCTTTTTGGCTCTAAACTTCTGTTTATCTGGGAATGTCCTAATTTCACCATCATATTTGAGGGACAATTTTTGAGGATATATAATTCTTGGTTCCTTCAAGGAATCTGCATTCCATTTCCTTGATCCTGCTCCTTTGACTTCAGTTGCATTGTCTGACCCTGAGTTTTTATTATTAATCTACTGAATTTCAGATAGCTGCTGTTCTAGCAATTTGTGCAGTTTTTTTAATTTTTCATTTTTTCCTGCTGCTTAATCTTCAACCTAACATCTAGAAATGCTCTATATGTAATTCTTTTATATTCTACCTCTGATAGCTTCAGGAAGGCTTCTTCATCAGGGAAATTTTTTGATTTGTATGTTGTGGTTTATTTGTATATATGCTGTTGTGATTTGTTAGGTTATTGCAATTTAACATGGCCATGTGCCGTCGAGTCAGATTCGATATGTTAGATTGCAATAACCTATATATATGTTACTGCATATATACATATACACATTCGCATATACACCTACACATACGCATATACACACCTACATGTACACATATATATGTGTGTGTGTGTTAGACTGCAATAACCTGACAATTAAATCACAGCAGCTTTCAATGGCTTGGAGAAAACTATATATATGTTAGACTGCAATAACCTAATAATTTTTCATGCCTTTGAGTCTAAGGTGTGCTTCTTGTAAATAAAATACAGCTTGTTTTTTGATCCAACCTGTTGCTTTCTGTCACTTTATTGGTGCATTTAATCCATTTACATTCAATGTAATTATTGATAAGTATGAATTTAATGCTGTCATTTTGGTGCGTTTATTTGAGTGTTGTTGACAGTTTCTTTGTTCTACTTAATATTCTGTTCATTGCGAGTCAATTTTTTTATGGGTTGTCTTTTTATCCTTTTCTTTGGTTTTTGTCTGTTGAGACTTCTAGATTGTTTCTTGTTTTAATGTGTGATACTGACGCTTTGTGGTTACTCCACTATTCCCCTACATATGTATAGACTATTTTATAGATAGATAGATAGACAGACAGACAGATAGGTAGATAGATAGATAGATGATAGATAGATAGTGTATACATATATGATGTGTGTGTATACACATACAGACTGTTGTGTATATATTTTAATTTGAGTTTGACTGTCAAAATAGTCTAGTCCTTTGAACTAGAGTGGGTGTTGGATCATTAATAATTCTAATGCTTTGTCACTCAATGGTTGAAATGACAACTACACTGAGAAATATAGTAAGAATCCCTGGCTCAGGGGAGCTAGTAGAATTCTTCTTTCTGCTCTTCCTTTCTTTCCTTGCCAGGTCTGGGAGAAAAGTTCAGGGCACACCCATAAAATACCCCAATACCAGCCCAGGAAGTGCTCTATAATTGAGAGGCAAGTGTAGAGCAGAGGTTGTAAGGGGAAAAGCCTGGATATAAGGAGAGTAGTCAGTGTGTAAGAAAAGTTGCATCACAAAAGTTGAACTTTTTCTGTGAGTTTGTAAGTGTAGCAATCCATAGCTCAGAGAAATCAGTGGAACTTGTCCTATGTCCCTACCTTTGTTTCCCTCTCCAAGACTGGGAGAAAAGCTCAGGGCACACAAGTAAAATGACTTACTTCTTCCTAGGTAGTGCACCAAAATTTAGCTTCTCGTGCAAATCAGAGAAAGTAAGTAGAGTAAGGATAAGAAGGGAACTCAACATGTAGGATAGGCTTCAGACCTGAGGAATGACAAGTACTTGTCTTGAGATGATCTTTAGTATTAGCCTCAGCCTCTGGACTGCAGCTCTGGTGATTCAGTGGAGGTTTGCTTATGCATTTCCCTTTGTTTCCCTCTCTGTGCCTGGTAGAAAAGCTTAGGGTACTCATGTACAATCCCACTTCTGGTTCAGATAGTGCACCAGAATTTTGCCTCTGGTGTAACTCAGAGAAAGGGGGGGAAGGGCACTGCTGCCCTCAGCTGACAGCTACCACACTCCCAGGCATAGCCACCTAAAGCTCAGCCTGTCAGTTCAAAGAGAGGCCTACAGTCAGGTGCCTCTGCTCAGCATGGCATCTGCCCTCAGCCATGCTCTCAAGGGCAGCAGCGCCAGTCTTAGCCAACCAGCTAACAAAGATAGTGTCTGCACCTGAGCCTCCTTTTTGCTGCTGTGTCAGCAGAAGTAAGATCCTTTGCAGTGCTGATTTGCCTCTGACAGTAGTAGTTTCTCCACTTTGTGTCACCCAGTCTGATCTCACATGTTTCTGCCTGGTCTGTGGGCTCCCAGAATGTACTTTTTACTCCATTCAGTTGTTTGCATGGCCTTAGTTGTTAGAGGGACCAGAAGTGAGGTAACTAGAACACCATCTTTGCCTTACCTCCTAAAATAATGTTTAAAAACAAAACTAGGGCAGAGTCAAGACGGCAGACTAGACACATCTCCTTAATTGCCTCTGAAAATTAAGGCCTGGATTGATAATTTAAAGGAGCCTTCTGGTCACCCAGTAAGCCCTAGGACACAGCATAGGTCTGTCAATTTGGACTAGTGCCAATGAACAGGAAATTTCTTCTCTTTGGCTGACCCCCTTGCCCTTATTGAATGGCTGGCTCTCGTGCACTGAAGGTAACTGGCATTTTTTACTTTATTTTTCTTTTTATGGCACTTGACTTGGCTGGCTTTTCTTTTTATTAGCCAGCAGGCAGGAGATGGACTGAACTGACAGCAAAGCTCAGCTGCACTGCTAAAGTGATCAGTGGGAGGAATAGCCACACTTTGAGAGCCGGGCTTTGGACTCAGAGCACCATGGCCACTCCACCTTCTCTTTCAAAACCTCTGCCATAGATTTGGCTATTTCAAAGAGCGTGGGACATCTTGTGTGGGATGCCATCTTGTTTGACTAGTTGGTGGATTTACCCAAATGGAGGCCTTAGCAGGGGCTAATGCCCTGGCTGAGAGGCAGTGCAACCCGGGGAGTGCTTTCCCGGCAGAAAAGCTGTGTTTAGCACAGTGCAGCCTTATGAGTGGGGCCTGGCAGTGGATGACAGCAGGGCAGTAGCCTGTCCATACTTTGAACTAGATCACAGCATCTAGGGATGGATATAGAGGTGCCTCCACTGCCAGCTGGAAAGAGGGGCTTGCACACCTGACAGCCTGACTGATTTTGGAAGCTGTCAGATAGCTTTCACCTTTCAAAATCAGACTACCTAGAGAAATAACTGTGGTGCAGTCTGATGGCATCTCTTCCAGTCTTTACTGACCCACATCCTATGGTCACCTGGTGACCCCCCAGTGACACCATAAGTAGGGCTGTGTCTTCACCAGCCAGGAGTAGTACCTGCTACCCCAGAGATTCTACTGGGCCCAGTCGCTGGAGTACATAGAGATGACTGGTGATCAACTTGCTTCTCAGAACTACACCTCAGCTCCAGTTAAGGCAACACCAGAGAAACTAAACAGCCTCTAGATGCCCAAAAAACAACAAACCCTGGCCAGGCACTTAAAGAAAAATCCACCCATTGCCCAGAAAGCTCCCAAAAGAAAGAACCAAAGAACTTCCCAGATGAAGAAGACTTTCTGAAACTATCAGAGGTCAAGTACAAAAGAATTATGTAGAGAGCCCTCCTAGACATTATACAAAATGAATCAGAACAAAATGAAAAATTAAACAAGCTGTTTGAACAGATGGAACATCAGCATTCTGAAATCTGACAGATCGATAACAAAATGAACAAATTAGACAATCCAATTCAAAGTCAAGAGAACAGAATTGAAAAACTGGAAAACAGACTTCCTGACCTTGAAGACAGAGCTACCGACACCAGCATTTATGAGGAAAAATCAGAGAAAAGAAACAAGAAAAATGAAGAAGCATTAAGAAGCACGTGGGACTCTATCAAGAGGAACAATCTATGATTAATTGGAGCTCCTGAACAGGGAGAGACACCTGAAAACACAAAGAAGATTGTTATTGAGTTGCTGACAGAAAACTTCCCTGAAATTATGAAAGAACAGAACATAGATAGACACCAAGACATACTATAATCAAACTTAACAAAATGAAACAAAAGCAGAAACTCTAAAAGGTAACGAGATTCAAAGCAAAGCTAACATTCAGAGGGAGGCCCTGTAGGCTTTCATCTGACTTCTTAACAGAAACCATGTTGGCACAAAGGCAATAGGATGGCACATGCAAGTCCTTAAAGGAGAAAACCTTTCAACCAAGAATTATATATCCATCAAAACTGTCTTTCAAATATGAAGCTGAAATTAAGACATTCATAGATAAACAGAAACTCGGTGACCTTATAAAAGTCAAACCAAAGCTACAAGAAATACTGAAAGAAACTCTTGGCTTAGAAGACTAAAACCATTGACTCTATATTTTAGGAGACAATACAGGACACATCAACCAGAAACCTACTCAGCTAGGGAAGGCACAAAACTCAATCAAAGCTAAAAGATTAAAAGTAGTGATCCATATCACAAAAACTATGATACCATCACATTAAAAAGAGGGATATACTATAGTAGTCCTTCCAGATGGAGACAAAGTCAGTAAGATATGTAGAAGTTGAAATTGGGTTTTTAAAACATAGATTACTGAGGTGGAATATAGGGGTAGCCACAAAGCATAATAAAGATGCAACATATCAGAACAAGAAACATAATACAGGAGTCTCAACAAACGCAGAACCAACACTGAAATGGGTGAAAACTCAACCCATAAAGAAGAATGTCCCAGAACAGAATATTAAGAGCAACAGAGAAAACATCAACTAAAAATAAATACATCAAAATGACAGCACTGAACACATGTCTACTAATAATTCCATTGAATGTAAATGGACAGAATGCTCCAGTAAAGAGACAATGAGTGATATATTGGATCAAAAGACATGATCCATCTATATGTTGCTTACAAGAAACTCACCTTAGATTTAAAAATATGAACAAACTGAAAATTAAAGGATGGAATAATATAGACCGAGTGTCATGGATCGTATTGTGTCCCTCCCAAAAATAGATGTAGCCATGTGGCTGGTCCATGATTCCCTGTATTCTATGATTGTCCTCCATTTTGTGATTTTGCCATGATGTATATTAAAGGATTAAGTGGGACTGTAAATGCCCTTATAACATCACTGCTCTGCTCCACTGCTAAGGGAGTTTCCCTCGAGTATGGCTTCCTCAACCCTTAATTCTTTCATCCTACAAGAGATGAAAGGAAAGGGAAGCCAGGAAAGAACTGGAACCTCATACCATCAAGAAAACAGCACCAGGAGAAGAGTGTGATCTTCAGACCTGAGGTTCCCACGCAAAGGTGCTCCCTGGACAAAGACTGGTGCAATACTGGATTTTATTCCAGAGCTGACAAGGGGAAAAGCCTTCCCCTGGAGCAGACACCTTGAATTTGGACTTGTAGTCTACTGGACTGTATGAGAATAAACTTTCCTTTGTTAAAGCCAATCTCTTTGTGGTGTTTCTGTTAGAATAGCACTAGCTGACTAAAATACCGAGCTAACAATATACAGAAAAGAGCAGGTGTGGCAATACTAACCTCAGATAAAATAGATTTTAAGGTAAAATTCACCACTGTGGACAAAGATGGACACTATTGCTGAAAGGTTCAGTACATAAGCAGGACTTAATGATATTAAATATTTAGGCACCCAATACTAGAGCATCTAAATACATCAAAGAAACGCTGACTACATTAAAAAATGAGATAGATACTCCACAATAATAGTGGGAGACTTCAACACTTCGCTTTCAGTATTGGATAGATCTTCTAGAAAAAAGCTCTTTAAAGATACGGAAGAACTTATCACGACAATCAACCAAATAGACCTCATTGACATATATAGAACTTTTTATCCATTAGCAGATAACTACACCTTCTTCTCCAGTGCACATGGAACATTTTCTAGAATAGACCATGTTTTAGGATATAAAGCAAATCTCAACAAAATCCAAAACACTGAATTATTACAAAGCATCATCTCAGACCACAAAGCCATAAAAGTCAAAATCAATAGCAGAAAAAACATAGATAGAAATTGGAACTCATGGAAACTGAACAACATCTTGCTCAAAAAGCTATGGGTTATAGAAGAAATCAAGGACAAAATAAAGAAATTTGAGGATTCCAGTGAAAATGAAAACACTTCCTGCCAGAACCTATGGGATACAACCAAAGCAGTGCTCAGAGGTCACTTTATCTCTCTAACTGCACACATCTGGAAGGAATAAAGAATGCAAGCCAAATAATTGTTTGAACAAGTAGAAAGAGAGCAACAGAGGAACCACTCAGTCACCAGAAGTGAACAGATCATAACGATTAGAGCAGAACTAAATGAGCTAGAGAACAGAAGAACAACTGGAAAAAATTGTTAAGACCAAGAGCCAGTTTTTTGAAAAGATCAACAAAATTGACAAACTATTGGCTAAATTTACTGAAGAAAAACAGGAAAGTAAACAAATAACCTGAATAAGGAATAAGATGGGAGATGTTACAACAGATCCAACAGAAATAAAAAATATCATAACAGAATACTACAAAAGACTATGACAGATTTGGAAAACCTAGAGGAAATGGCCAAATGACAAATTTCTAGAGTCACCTTGCCTACCAAAATTATCACAATGTGAAGCACAACCAAGCAATAAACCCACCACAAAGGGAAAGATTGAAAAAGTCATCAAAAACCCACCAAACAAAAGTCCTGGCCCAGATGGCTTCACTGCAGCTTTTAGAGAAGAGTTAACTCCAATAGTACTGAGACTGTTTCACATCATAGAAAGGGATGGAATACTCCCAAATTTATTCTATGAAGTCAGCATAACTCTGATATGAAAGCCAGCGAAAGACCCAACAAAAAAAGAGAACTACAGACCAGTATTGCTCATGAATCTAGATGCAAAAATCTTCAACAAAATACTTGTCAATAGAATTCAACATGTCCAAAAACTAATTCATCACAACCAAGTTGGATTCATACCAGGGATGCAAGGCTGGTTCAACATCAGAAAAACAATTAATGTGATCAACCACATAAATAACATAAAAGACAAGAATCACCTGATTTTGTCAACTGGTACAGAAAATGGCATTTGACAAAGTCCAACACCCATTCATGCTAAAAACTCACAGGAAAACTCAAAGCATTAAGGGCCAGCTATACAAAGGCAGCTGCCTACACCATCCTAAATGGAGAGAGACTCAAAGAAATCCCCTCGAGAATGAGAACTAGACAAGGATGCCCTCTCTTACCTCTCCTATCCAACGTTGTACTAGAAGTTCTAGCCAGAGCAATTAGACAACACAAAGAAATAAAGGGCATCTGCATCAGCAAAGAAGAAGTAAAAATCTCCCTATTTGTAGATGATATGATTGTGTTTGCAGAGAATCCTAAAGAATCCATAAGTAAAGTAATCAAACTGATAGAAGAGTTCAGCAAAGTCTCAGGATACAAGATAAACATAAGTAAATCATTGGGATTCTTTTATGCCAACAAAGAGACCATTAAAGTAGAAATCACTGTATCAGTACCATTTATTATAGCCTTCAAGAAGATAAAATGCCTAGGAATAAATCTAACCAGAGAAATAAGAGACTTTTACAAAGAGAATGACAAGGCAAGAAACTAAGAGACTTAAATAAATGGAGAAACCTCCCTGCTCTTGAATAGGAAGACTTCACACTGCAAAAATGTCTATTTTACCCAAAGAAATCTACATACATTATACAATCCCAATACAAATTTCAATGACCTTTTTTAATGAGATAGAGAAATAAATCACCCACTCTAGAAAGGGAAGAAACCCCAGATAAGCAAAGCACTACTGAAGAAGAAGATACCGGGAGGCTTCTCACTACCTAACTTTAGAACATTACAGTGCCACAGTTGTCAAAATAGCCTGGTACTGGTACAAAAAGAGACATGTAGAACAATGGAACAGAGTTGAGACCCCAGAGACGCCACTGTGAACAGTTCCTCCTATGAACAGTTGATATTCAAGAAGGACCCTAAAATTGTAAACAGGTAAAAACAGTCTCTTTAACAAATAGTGCTGACAAAATTGGATATCCATCTGCAATAAATTGGAACAAGACCCCTATCTCACACCTTATATAAAGACCAACTCAAATTGGATCAAAGACTTAAATATTAAAGGTAAAATGATAAAGCTCATCCAAGAAAAAATGAGATCAACAATGGAAGTTTTAATACACAACGTAGACAGACCTCAACATCTGACAAAGCATGATCAACAGAATAGAAAAATACATAAATGGGAATTAATAAGAATGAAACACTTTTGCTCATCCAAAGAGTTTATCAAAAGACTTAAAAGACTGCCTACAAGAATGGGAAAAAAATATTTGGTAACTATATGTCAGACCAGCGTCTTAGCTCCATAATCTACAAGGTACCGCAAAATATCAAGAAGAAAAAGATAATCCAATTAAGCAACTGGGAAAGGAGATGGACAGACACTTCTCTAAAAATGACATCCAGGCAGCCAAAAGACACATGTGGAAACGCTCACAATCCTTAGCTATTAAAGAAATACAAATCAAAACTGCAATGAGATATCATCCTACCCAGACAAGGTTGGCCATGATCCAAAAAAACAAAACAAAGAAAACAACAAATGCTGGATATGCTGTAGAGAAATTGAAACCCTCTTACACTGCTGGTGGGATTACAAAATGTTACAACTTCTTTGGAAAGCAATCTGGCACTTCCTTAAGATGCTGGAAATAGATATATCATTTGACCCAGTAACCTCACTGCTTGGAATATATCCTACAGAAGCAAGGGCAGTCACATGAAGAGATACATGCACCTGAATGTTTATTGCAGCACAGTCCACAGTAGCACAAAGATGGAATCAACCCAGATGCTCAACAACAGATGAATGGATAAACTATGGTATGTGTATTCTATGGAACACTATGCAATGATAAAGAACAATGATGATTTTAGGAAGCATCTCATAAACTGGTTTTAACTGGAAGACATTATGTTGAGTGAAATCAGTCAGTGGCACAAGAATAAATATTGTATGAGATCCCTACTATAAGGACTTAAAAACAGACATATGTACAGAAGCCTCTTTGACAGCTGCTATGGAGGAGAGGGAGGAAGGGAGAGGGCTGGTTATAGGTTAGATAGTTGATAGAAATTTGGTTGGGTGAAATCAGTGACAGTACACATTAGAAAGAAGATCAATTTAACTTCAAAATAACCTGAAAACTCTTCCACACTGAACCCAATTTGCAAGACAGAGTAGCAGGGGTGGGGGTCCAGGGACCATGCTCTCAGCGGACATTGAGGCCAATTGGTGTAGCTAGCTTATTGCTAAGAGAGTCTTCTGCACCCCATATTGGTGAGTGGCGTCTGGAGTCTTAAAACCTAGCAAGCTACCACCTGAGGTACACCAAATTGTCCCGACTCAGCAGTAACAGATCATCACCAAGGACAACAATGACATGGGAGAAAGAGAACCCAGAAGAGAAAGACCTGTGTGAATGGGTGACTACATCAACATGTGACCCGAAGAGCCAGATGGTGTCCGGCCACCACCAGTGAGAGCCGTGATGGGGCTCACAAAGTTGAGTCCCAGTGGCAACACAAGAACAAAAAGGAGTGCACCCTGAGAACCCCACTAAAAGACTGCAATTCATCAACTGCAAATTCATGAGGTCTGAAGGCCTGGGGGTTCCCCTGGGAGCGTGGCCCCTAGGCCTGATGCTGCCCCTGGTTGTAAATCATTACTGAGTTCAGCTCCTCTGACAGGAATGGATTGGACTCGGAGACACAGAGTGACCATATTGTGTGTGCACTTTATGGTTCTATGCATCTATAGGATGTAATCTATTGGCCTTTTACTAGGGGGAAGTGGAAAGGGTAGAGAGGAGGGAACAGGGGATTGTTAAGAGGATATGACATGTGTAGAACAGATAGGAGGAGTGTGCTGTCACCAGGCAAGGAAAGCAGAAGGAGCTGCAAATAGGTGGGCATGCAAATTTAAACTGGATTGTGCACTTTCACTCAATCACAATTAAAAAAAAAAACTTTTATTAATTGTAATACCAAAAAATTTTGTTTTGTAAGACTTGCTTACATGTATCAATATACCTACAAGGCTAAAACCTGCTGAACTTTCAAGAAGGCTCTGGCTGGATCCGCCCTCTTTAGTCATTTGTAATGACACTTCATGTGGCTTTTTCTGTATCAGCTATTATTAAACACTTGCTGTCATTTTTGTTGCTGCAGCATGTTTAGTCACCGATTTTGTCAAATTTTCTGGGGTTTTAGCTACAATGTTATGATAATTAACATAATGGGTGACATCATGGGTTACTGCGGTGGTTGACACCAACTCTAGTGTGTCCACTTTACTGCTGGGCACTTTCTCCTCCTGGATCCATACCAACTCTTTTCATCTTCTTTCTACATTTCACTCTCCCAGTGTATTCTTGGGTGATAATATTACAAGGTGGGAGGGAGCTGCAAAAGCACCCATGATTGCTGTGCTAGATACTATGGATAGTGACTTTCATGCAGTGGAGGGAACACCAGCTCAGACACGAGATTTAGACAGGAGGTGGATCTCCCAGAATGTCCTTTGCAGGTACCTGTCATCCATAAACTGTTTTTTTGTCTTAAAGTTGGTATGAAGATTGAATAAGAGCTAAGACAAGAAAGCACACCATAAGTGAAAAAAGCTGTCTATCGATTGGATTTTGGAGGCCACATGTGTGTGAACTAGAGCTGCTCTACAGGATTTTCAATGGCTATGAGCTTTTGGAAGGATATTGTCAGGTCTTTTTGCTGTAGTGTGACTGACTGTGTTTCAACTGCTAACATTCAGGTTAGTAATGGAACATAGATTTTCAGCACCAAGTGGTGGCCTTCTTGTAACACAATAAAACCCCTTGCCATTGAGTTGATTCTGACCCATAGTAACCTTATAAACAAACAAAACCAAACCCACTGCCATTGAGTTGATTCTAACTCATAGCCACCTTATAGGTCAAAGTAGAAATGCCACATATAGTTTCCAAGAAGCACCTGGCAGATTTGAACTGCCAACCTTTTGGTGAGCAGATGTAGCACTTAACCACTACATCACCAGGGTTTGACAGCGCAGAGTAAAACTGCTCCAGAGGATTTCCAAAGAGCACCTGGTGGATTTGAAGCACTGACCTTTTGGTTATTTGATGTAGCACTTAACCTCTACACCACCACTGTTTCAATGTGGACAATTGTATTTTAGACTGTCTCTGCCCCAACAGTAAATTGTGAACTTGACTGCAACAAGCAGCTTTGACTGGTGAGGCAGGGAGACCATGCACCTGTACCCTCACTAGAATTTATTTCACACCTATGGGGACCCAGAGCTGCATGTATCCACCTTAGACAGTGTATCTGGAATGCCTGGAAGAGCCTGTGGTCTTCTGTGCTCTCCACCTCATTTTAGACTATTGATTTCTGCCACCATCGTTTCACTAAGTGCTAGAGAAAACATTTTGTCCCATTTAAAATCTCTTCAGTCAAGAAGCTAGGTTTTATTTTATCCCTTAAAATAATATTTTCTTATAGTTCTTTGGAGTCACATGGCCCTCTTTGGTTTCCTTTGGCAAAGAGAAAGAAGTCCTAAAGTGTTCATTAGACGTGAGTGCACCCCTGTTAGCCCAGCATTTCCTTTAAAAACAGATCAATAACCTGAAAGGACAAGTTGCACTTCACCCTTCCTGGTTTTCATGCACGCAGCTGAAACAGGATCAGCAGGCTTGCAGCTGGCCCAGGCCCTCTGTGCCGAGGTCAGGCATAAGCCACCTGTTGCATGTCAGGATCCCCTCCATCTGCTCTCGCACCTGCTGTAAGTCTGTGCCCCCAACTCCTGTGGTCTGCCAACCTGCTGCTCTGTCACTAGATGACTGCCCCTTCTGTTCTCTCTTCTCCCTTGAGGTCATGGCCAGAGACCCTACGGGCTGACTCATCTGCCACTCTCTGCCAGGTACCCACCGATAGCCAAGTTCTACTGGGAAGCATGTTGCATCCATTCCCCTGTAGACTTCCAGGCATATCCCTTCAACTCTTGGATTCTGGGCTGCTTGCTGCACTGCCTGCTACAGAGCTAGTGACTGCTGGAAGAGTTCTGTCACCTGTTCCAGGCTTGGCTTCTAGTCAGCTGTTTGTGCCATCTGCTTAGAAATGCCGAGTCAATTCTCAAAGGAATTTTCTCTCCTTGTTAAAGTGAATAATTTTGAATGTCCTCAGACCCACAGTCAAACAGCTTAGTATTGATAGAATACGCTAGTAAGATAGGATATGGGACCTTTAGAGTTTTAGAACATAAGCTTGCCAGTGGCAGCCACAGTCCTCAGACCTTCCAAAGTAGGATCTGAGCATTTCCATGCCAATTCAGAAGGAACCCCCCAAAATCTCAGTTCATGAGACTGGAAAGGAAGATGTGGCTTGATGTTCTCAGAAGGAAGAAAGAGAAGAAGTCATAGAGTATATGAAAAAAGTATCTTGGTGGCACAGAGTGTTTGCAGCTCAGGTAGTGACAAAAAGACTGGTGATTTGTCACAAAGGAGGAAAGGCAAAGGCTTGGTAATTTGTTTTTATTTTATTTTATTTTTATTTAATATGACTGAGTGAAAATGTATATTCCCATATAAATTTACATGTCCACCTATATGCAGCTTCCACTGCTCTCCCTGTCTGGGAGAACACACTATTCCTCTCTGCTCCATACATGTCTCATCCTCCCAACAGTCTCCTTTCCCCACCTCTCCACCCAATCTGCTTCCTCCAGTCAGAGGTCTGCAGGATAATATCCTATAGATGCATAGAACCATAAAGTGCATCCAATATATGGTCACTCTGCATTGCCAAGTCCAATCCATTTATGTCCAAAGAGTAGACCTTCGTTATGATTTGTGGGCAAGGGCACCATCAGGGCCAGGGTGATGCTCCCAAGGGAACCCCGAAACCTCTGGACCATCAACTGAGGTCTTTTTAGTGGAGATCTCAGGGTGCATTCCCTTTTATTCTTGTGTTGCCAGTGAGACTCAACTCTGTGAGCTCCATCACGGCTATCATTTGTTTTTATATTATTTGTTGTTGTTAAGTGCCACTGAGTCAGTTTTGACTCAGCAACCCCATGTAACAGAGAAGAACTTCCCCAAAGAATTTTCTAGGCTGTAATTTTGCAGAAGTCAGTCACCAAGTCTTTCACCCATGGAGTTGCTAGGTAGCTTTGAACTACCAACAGCCAAGCACTTTACCATTGCACCACCAGGGATCCTTATTCCTTAAGATTATGTCCATTGAAAACCCTCTAGGGTGTAGCTCTACTCCGGTATCCATGGAGTCGCATGAGTCAGAATCTACTCTGCCGCGTTTTGGAAGAGGTCACAGAGAAATGGCAAGTGGAAAGAGGTGTAAATAAACAAAAAGGGTGAAATACAGGGTCTATGATTATTTTAAAGTAAAATGCATAAATTCCAGAAGATTGTCCCATTTCTTTTGATGTTTACAGCAGAAAATGTAGGAAAACATTGAATTAGATGACATAATGCTAAATGACATTTCTATATTATAGTGAAAAAACATCCAAACACTAAGTACACTTTTTGATATCTTTTAAGAGTCTAAAAATACAATTTCAACTTCATTCTGTACCTTCCCCATTACCTACACATGACTTGCCAGGAGAGGTTCTCCATAATTTCCTCTGCCTCCACATCTGACGCACCCATTTGTTTCCTCAGAGACAGTGACACAGATCAGAAGAATCAGACCAACAGGCATTGTACTTTCCTAAAGACACAGCTTTGGAGAAATAATAAAAATACCTCCTACTATGTGACATGAACAATGTATTCCACAGGTGCCTACGCACCCGCCAAAAGGCCAGTCACTTGAGGATGGAGCCTATCCCAACATTCAGGCTGCACACAAAAGCAACCTAGTGCTGAATGCACCACTACTCTGTGCTTGTACAGGAGGCTTCTTGCTGGATGAAAGAAGGCATCTGGGAAAGTCGTCGAAATGTAATACCAATCTCAAAGTAGTCTTTTGTTTTTTTTCCTGAGACTTACAAATGGTTAAGGAAACAGAATTCATCTTCGGGAAATAATGCTGCTTTATATCCCATCATATCCCATTTCCCCGCAAAGATTAGAACAAATGGTACTGTGGTGATAAATCTCGCCATCAGTGTGAGGAGCTGCGGAACTCGGCTGTCTAAGCTGTGTGAGTACGCGGTCGTCCAAACACGTGCAGTGGCAGTCATACATCTCTGGAAAGACAGCTGGAGGCAATGGCAGCACCTAGCAACTAAGATGAGCAGTTTCAGAAGCGGCAGTTCTGTGTTGTAGCTTCTAAGCATTTTTTAACCCCCTGGATTGCACTGACTAGCCCATCTGATGTTCTCTCCACCTGCTGGCCAGAAGCCACCGTCTGGACGTGGCTGCCTGCATGAGCCTGCCCAGGCCAACTCTGGGGAGGTCAGCTACACCTTGTTAGGAGCCAGCCTAAGCGTGCTGTAGCCTGAATAAATCACTGTGTTCTCCTTGTGTATGGACCAACCTAATTTACAAAATATATGACTAAGTTCATAAAAAATGAATTAATTCATCCCTTCGTCTATTTATTCACTCAACAAATATGTAATGAGTACCCGTCACATGTCTTACACTTTGGCAGGTGCTGGCACTAACACAAAAAAACGTGGACTCTAGTCTCTTGCAATCAAGACAAAATCGTGTTGTAAAATGACCCAACACTCAACACAACTGTGATGAGTGTTGGGAGAAAATAAAGGATGTTATGAGAATGTAAACCGGAAGGGCCTCACTTGGCACAGCATGGGTTTGTGAGTGTGACAGCAGCACTTAAGCAGGGACTGAGAGACTGAGGAAAAGTCATCCAGGCCAGGGATGAGGTTAGGACGAGGTGGAGGGGTAATAAAACATTCCGGGGGTGGGGGGCTGGAGTGGGTGTGCAGAGCCTTTGCACAGAACCAGAGACTGGAACAGAGGCAGCAACATGGCTAGTGGTTCTACCAGTTAAGTGGATCTCCCTGTATGACTCATACGGTCTATACTGGGAAAGGTGCTCCTGTACTGCTACTGGCCACAGAATAAAGAGTGGAAAGAAAGGAAATGGCCAGATTATGCAGGTCTTGGCTTGGCTTATGTGTCCAGTTATGAGTACACTTACTTCAAGAAAGAGAAAACCAAGGAAAAATGGCTTAAGCAAACATGAGCTTATTTTTTACATAACTATCTGTGGTTAGATATCTAGGCTGGTGCATTTGTTCAACATTGCATCATGAAGTCACCCTCTCTCTGTTTTCCCTGCTCTGCTATCTGTTGCCCATTGACTTTCTCCCCATAATACCAAGATGGCTTCTTCATCTCTTCTTCATTTCGACATTCCAGAAAATTAGAAGTGCTGAGGGAAATGGGAAGAGGATTAAGGGTTATGCCAGCCACATTTTTCCTGTTTTCTCAGGAAAGCAAATCTTCTCCTGGAAACACTGCTTAAGGAAGTCAATGTTATAAGGCATGCTAAGGATGTGGGGCCTTAAATTTTGAAAATTTCAAATGATTGTTCAGAATTAAACTCTGAAAGAAATGATAGTACTACAAAATTTCCAGTAGATGTGTGGACTTCTCAAAAATTATTAGCAAGTCAATTAACTTTGAATTCCATAGTCCTTCCTGTTCTCTGAGACTGTACAGGAAGGGGAGCACATCTTCATCTTTGTACCCCCAAGTATCTAGCCTAGTGTTTTGTGTTTAACATTCAGTGCATGTATATTCATTCACAGAACAAATACACACTGGCTGTCTATTTTGTGCCATGTATTGTTCTAGGCATAAAATGGTTACTGTTGATACATTCCTTTAAGAACAACTTTAAGGGAGGCATATCTCTCTGTATAAGCAGTTCAAATTTAAATAACTCTTTTAAATTGACAGAATTCCTCCTAGTACCATCCCTATGCAATTGGTATTAGACAGAGAAAAAAATGCTTTTACAATCTTGAATGAAGAACACACTACTATTCTTTATAATTTCCTTAGTATAGAGCTGAAGGGAAAAATAAACTACATGCCTGCCAGAGCTGACAATTGTATTTTTGTCAGTCTAATGAAAAGGGAAACGTTATGAACTTTTCACAACTTATTTTCCTCTTTTCCATGAATAGCAAATTTTAAAACTGATCCAGGATGGGATGGTATTATTATGCATTGTAAGAAATTATACTCCCTCAAAAAATAGGGAATAGCAGATTCTCACTTTCCCCACTGAGTCCTAAACCCTTGATGGATCTGATGAATATTCCCCCAAATGCAGACAAATCTTCATTTCCATCTGGGAGCTTCTCAGATAAATGATGGACAGCTCTACATGGCCAGAAACTATAAGTCTGCCCAATACACTAAATGGAGCCATTTAAGAAAGAAGCACTTTTTTTGTTGTTTTTGTTGTAATAGACTATAAAATGAAAGCATTATGAGTTTTGAGAAAATTTGAACTTCCATACTAAAGTAATGCACTAGTGAGTCAGTCTCTAGATTGTTTGACCAATAAAATTTACTACCCCTTAGCTGATCTTTCTGTTTCCAGTAAGCCAAGCAATTAAAAGCCTGGTTTAACCTGACTGGGTCAAGAATATGCAAGCTATGCTTAAGATGAAAATTTTAAATCTACTAAAAGCTGGAATAAGATAAGGTCAAATCACTCCTGGATTACTGAAAATGTTGAAATATCAACATAAGCAATATCAGCCAAGAAAAAACACAGGGTTTATGTTGACCTTAGTTATTTCGATACAAACAATTGAAAGACAAATTAGTACTTACACATTTCTCAGTAACAATAATAGGAATGATAATAATGACTACTATGTATCTCTTTTGGAAACTCTGATGGCAGGGTGGTTAATTGATATGGCTGCTAACCCAAAGGTCGGCAGTTCAAATCTTCCAGGCACTCATTGGAAACTCTATAAGGCAGTTTTATTCTGACCTATAGGGCCACTGTGAGTAGGAATTGACTCAACAGCAGTGGGTTTGGTTTGGCTTGGTAAGTATCTCTTTCAGCCTCATAAAATTGTGTCATCCATTCTAATTGTCCTTTTTGGAAACTTCAAGTCAGGTGAGTTGCACAGTGTACACGGTAAATGGATGAAGCAGAGCTTGACCATTGTTCTTTCAAATTCAAAGCCAGTGCCACGTTGTTGTTGTTACGTGACACTGAGTTGTTTCTGAACTCATATCATAGACCTTCTTGTTCACCCTATGAACGACAGAACATAATGCTGCCTGGTCCTGAACCATGCCCCATAGTCTTTCTCATGCTTAAGCCCATTGTTTCAGCCACTGTGTCAATGCATCTTTTTGAGGCTCTTTCACTTTTTCACTGACTCTCTACCAATCATGATATCCTTCTCCAGGGACCGATCCCTCCCGATAACATGTCCAAAGTATGTAATACACAGTCTCACCATCTTTGCTTCCAACGAACACTCTGGTTGTACTTCTTTGTTCTTTTGGCAGTCTATAGTACATTCACTCTTCTTCTCCAACACCACAATTCAAAGGCATCAATTCTTTCATCTTCCTTATTTATTGTCTAGCTTTCATATGCACAAAATATGACTGAAAATTCCAGGGCTTGGGTAAGGCTCATTTTAGTCTTCAAGGTTACATCTTTATTTTTAATACTTTAAAGAGGTCTTTTACAAAAGACTTTCCCAATGCAATGTGTCTTGATTTCTTTATTGCTGCTTCCGTGGGTATTGTAGAACCAAGTAAAATGAAATTCCTCACAATCTCAATCCTTTCTTTATTTATTATGATGCTAATTACTGGTCCAGTTATAAGGACTTTTGTTTTCTTGATGTTGAGGTGTGCCCCATTCAGAAGGCTATGCTCTTTGATCTTCATTAGTATGTGCTTCAAATCCTCTTCACTTTCAGCAAGCAAGGTAGCATCATCTGCAAAATGCAGGCTGTTAATGAGTCTTTCTGCAATACCCATGTCTCATTATTCCTTGTATAGTCCAGCCTCCTGTGTTACTTGTCTGCATACAGATTGAGTAGGTATGGTGAAAGGATGCAATCCTGACAGACACCTTTCCTGACTCTAGACCATTCAGTGTTCCCTTGTTCTATTGTCACAACTGCCTTTTGATCCATGTACAAATTCCTAATAAGCATAATTAAGTCTCCTGGAATTCCCATTCTCTAAAACATTATACATAATTTGTTTTGATCCACACAGTCAAATGTCTTTGCATAGTCAGTGAACACAAGTAAATATCTTTCTGGTATTTTGTGCTTTCATCAATGTCTATCTGACATCACCAGTGATATCAGTGGCTCCACGTCCTCTTCTGAATCACACTTGAATTCCTGGTAGTTCCCTGTCAATATAAGGTTGCAGTCACTTTGGAATGATCATGAGCAAAATTTTGCTTGTATGTGATGGCAGTGAGACTGTTCAATAATTTCTGTATTACCTTTCTGGAGAATAGGCATAAATATGTATCTCAGTCAGTTGGCTAGGGAGCTGTCTTCTAGATTTCTTTACATAGATGAGTGAGCACTTCCAGTACTGCATCCATTTGTTGCAACATCTCAGGTAACATTCCATCAGTTTCTGGAGTCTTCTTTTTCACCAATGCCATTAATGCACCTTTGACTTCTTTCTTCAGTGACATCAGTTCCAATTGTATGTTACCTCTCAAAATGTTTGGACATTGAACAGATCTTTCTGAAATAATGACTCTATGTATTCCTTCCATCTGTTTGTTTGTTTGTTTGTTTTGATGCTTTCTGAGTCATTTAATATTTTCCAAGTAGAATCCTACAGCAACTCAAGGCTTGCACTTTTTCTTTACCTTTTTCTGCTTCAGAAATGGAGATCATGTTCTTCCCTTTTGTTTTTTTATCTCCGGTTCTTTGCACATGTTATTATAATACTTTGACTTCTTGAGCTGTCTTTTGAAACCTTCTGCTCAGTTATTTTACTTCATCATTTCTTCCTTTTGCTTTAGCTACTCAGTGCTCAACAGCAAGTTTCAGAGTCTCTCTGACATCCAGTTTGGTCTTTTCAGTGATCTCTTGCTTTCTTCACAGATGTTGTTTTTAATGTCATTCCACAACTCACATGATCTTCAGTCACTAGTGATCAGCACATCAAATCTGTCCTTGAGATGGTCTCTAAACTAGGGTTGGATATATTTGAGATCATACTTTAGGTCAGGTCTCATGGACTTCTTCTAATTTTCTTCAGTTTTAATTGATGGTCTATTCTACTGTCAGCACCTGGTCTCATTCCGCCTGATGATTCTGAGCTTTTCCATTGTCTCTTTTGTTAGATGTGGTCAATTTGATTCCTGTGTATTCCATCTGGTGAGGTCCACTGTACAGTCATTATTTATGTTGGTGGAAAAAGATATTTGGAATGAAGGAGTCTCTGGTTTTGCAAAATTCTATTATGCAATCTCCAGTGCTATTTCTTTCACCAAGGCTAACTACCAATCCTTCTACTTTGTTTCCAACTTTTGTATTCCAATCACCAGTAATTATCAATGCATCTATATGGAGTATTCAGTCAATTTTAGAATGCAGAAGCTGGTAAAAATCTTCAGTTTCTTCATCTTTGGCCTTAGTGGTTAGTGCATAAATTTGAATATTAATTACACTAATTGGCCTTTCTTGTAGGTGTACAGATATTACCCTATCACCGACAGCACTGTATACTTCAGAACACAGGACAGATTTTTTTTTAATTATGATTCAGTGTAAATGTACATTCCCATATAAACTGGCATGCTCACCTATATGCAGTTCCCACTGCTCTCCCTGCCCGGTGACAGCACACTCCTCTTCTCTGCACCATTCATGTCCTATCCTCCCAACAGTCTCCTATTGACCTCCACTGTCATTGATGGACAGGGACAGCATCAGGGCCAGGGGTCATGCTCCCAGGGGAACCCCGAAGCCCCTAGACCAACAATTGTAGTCTTTTAGTGGATATCTCAGGATGCGCCCCTATTTATTCTTCTGTTGCCAGTGAGACTCAACTTTATGAGCTCCATCATAGCTATCACTGGGGGTGGCCGGGCACCATCCAATTCTTCTGGTCACTAGTCAACGTATAAACCCACTTATGTGGGTCTCTCCATCTTCTGGGTTCTCTTTTCCCCATGATGTTCTTGTCCTTGGTGATCATCTTTTCCTGTTGAATTAGGAAGATTTGCTGTACCGTCAGATGGCAGCTTGCCAGTTTTTAAGACACCAGATTCTTCTCACTGATGTGGGGTGCAGAGAGTCCTCATTAGAAAAACTCTAGGTGTGCCAATTGGTCTCAATTTCACCTGAGAGCATGGTCCCCAGCCCTCAGCCCCAGCTACTCTGTCCTTGCAATATTGTGTTAAGATGGGAAGAGTACTCAAATTGTGTTGAAGTCCACTTATTATTAATCTTCTTTCTAGTGTGTGCTGTCACCAATTTCACCCAACCAGATTTCTAGCAACTATCTAATCTAAACCCTCTCCCCCTCACCCTCCCTCCCTCCCCTCTCTTGCAGCTGTCAAAGAGTCTTCTATGCATAAGTCTGTTTTTGAGTTCTTATTGTAGGGGTCTCATATAATATTTGTCCTTTTGTTGCTGACTACTTTCACTCAGCGTAATCTCCTGCAGTTTAAACCAGATTAAGAGTTGTTTCCTGCTATCGTCGTTGTTCTTTATCATTGCACAGTGTTCCACTGAGCATATATACCATAGTTTACCTATCCATTCCTCTGTTGTTGGGCATCTGGGTTGATTCCATCTTTTCGCTATTGTGGACTGTGCTGTAATGAACATTCGTGTGCACGTATCAGTTGGTGTGAATGGCCTTGATTCTGTAGGATATATTCAAAGCAGTGGAATTACTGGATCAAACGGTATATCCATATCCATTATTTTAAGGGAATGCCAGATTGCTTTCTGAAGACACTGCACCATTTTGCAATCCCATCAACAATATGGGAGAATTCCAATCTCCCCACAGCCTCTTCAGCATTTGTTGTTTTGTGTGTTTTGGATCATGGCCAATCTTGTTGGGGTGAGATGGTATCTCATTGTCGTTTTGATTTGAATTTCTTTAATAGCTAATGATCATGAGCATGCCTACATGTGTTTTTTTGACTGCCTGGATCTGCTTGTTAGAGAAGTGTCTGTCCATCTCCTTTGCCCATCACTTAACTGGATGATTTACCTTTTTCTTATTGATATTTTGCAGTACTTTATAGATTATGGCGATTGGGTGTCAGTCTGACATAGAGTTGTCAAATATTTTTTCCCATTCTATAGGTGGTCTTTTAATTCTATTAACAAAGTTTTGGATGAGCAAAAGTGATTGATGCTTAGTAGTTTCCATTTACCTATTTTCTCTTCTGATGATTGTGATTTGTTTGACAGATTTTGAAGTCTGTCTACGTTGTGTATTAAACCTTCCATTGTTGTTCCTACTTTGTCTTGGATGAGATTTATCGTTTTATTTTTTATATTTAGGTCTTTTATCCAGTTTGAGTTGGGTTTTGTATAAGGTGTAAGATATGGGTCTTGTTTTAGTTTAGTGCAGATGGATATCCAATTTTACTAGCACCATGTGTTGAAGAGATTGTTTTTACCCCAGTTTAGTGTCTTAGGGCTTTTGTCGAATATCAACTGTTCATAGACAGATGATGTTATATCTAGGGTCTCGATTCTTTTCTACCGATTTATCTGTCTGTTTTTGTACCAGTACCAGGCTGTTTTGACTACTGTGGCAGTGTAATAGGTTCTAAGGTCAGGTAATGAGAGGCCTGTCAGTATGTTCTTCTTTAGTAATGCTTTGCTTATCCAGCGCTTCTTCCCTTTCCAGACAAAGTTGGTAATTTGCTCCTCCACCTCATTAAAAAATGTCACTGGAACTTGTATTGGGATTGCATTAAGTAAGTAGATTGTTTTGCGTAAAATAGCCATTTTCACAATGCTAAGTCTTCCTATCCATGAGCAGGGTAGGTTTCTCCATTTATGTAAGTCTCTCTTAGTTTCTTGTAGTAAGGATTTGTAGTTCTCTTTGTAATGATCTGTTATTTTTATGGTTAAGTTTATTTCTAGGTATTTTATCTTCTTAGCTGCTATAGTAAACGGTATTGGCTTGGTGATTTCTTCCTTAATAATCTCTTTGTCGGTACAAAGGAATACGACTGATTTCCTTATGTTTATCTTGTATCCTGAGACTTTGCTGAACTCTTCTATCAGTTTTAGAAGTTTCCTGATGGATTCTTTGGGATTCTTTGTGTATACAAACATATTATCTGCCAGTAGGGAGATTTTTAGTTCTTTGTTGCTGGTGCAGATGCCCTTTATTCCTTGGTCTTGTTCAGTTGCTCTGGCTAGACTTTCTAGTAAAACGTTGAATAGGAGAGATGAGAGTGGGAATCTTTGTCTAGTTCCTGTTCTCAAGGGAAACTGCTTCAGTCTCTCTCCATTCACCACGATGTCGACAGTTGGCTTTGTATAAATGGCCCTTACTGCATCAAGGAATTTGCCATCTATTCCTATTTTGCTGAGAGTTTTGAGCATGAATGGGTGTTGGACTTTATCAAACGCCTTTTCTGCATCAACAGACAAGATCAGGTGATTCTTGTCTTTTGTGATATTTATGTGGTTGATCACATTAACTGTTTCTCTGATGTTGAACAAGCCTTGCATCCCTGGTATGAATCCAACTTGGCCATAATGGATTATTTTTTGGATATGTTGTTGTATTCTATTGGCAAGAATTTTGGTGAAGATTTTTGCATCTAGATTCATGAATGATATTGGTCTGTAGTTCTTCTTTTTGGTTGGGTCTTTCCCTGGCTTTGGTATCAGGGTTATGCTGACTTCATAAAATGAATTTGGGAGTATTCCATCACTTTCTATGCTGTGAAATAGTCTCAGTGGTATTGGAGATAACTCTTCTCTAAAAGCTTGGCAGAATTCTGTGTGGAAGCCATCTGGGCCTGGTCTTGTTTTGGTTGGCAGTTTTGGATGACTTTTTCAATCTCTTCCTGTGTGATGGATTTATTAAGTTGTTCTGCTTCATCTTGTGATAATTTGGGTAGGTGATATGAATCAAGGAATTTGTCCATTTCCTCTAGGTTTTCAAATATGGTAGAATACAGTCTTTCATAGTATTCAGTTATGATATTTTTTATTTCTGTTGGATCTGTGGTGACAACTCCCCTCTCATTTCTTATTTGGGTTATTTGTTTCCTTTCCTGTTTTTCTTTAGTAAGTTTAGCCAATAGTTTGTCAGTTTTGTTCACCTTTTCAGAAAACCACCTTTTGGTCTTTTCAATTTTCTCAATTGTTCTTCTATTCTCTCATTTAGTTCTACTCTGATCTTTATGATCTGTTTTCTTCTGGTGCCTGAGGGTTTGATCTGTTGCTCTCTGTCTACTTGTTCAAGCTGTAGGGTTAGTTCTTTGACTTAGTTCCTTTCTTCATTCCAGATGTGTGCATTTACGGAGGTAAACTGACCTCTGAATACTGCTTTGTCTGCATCCTATAGGTTCTGGTAGGAAGGGTTTTCGTTCTCATTGAAATCCATAAATTTCTTTATTTCATCCTTGATTGCTTCTATAACCCATGGTTTTTTGAGCAAGGTATTGTTCAGTTTCCATGAGTTCCACTTTCTATGTTTTTTCTGCTGTTGATTCTAACTTTTATGGCTTTATGAGTTGAGAAGATACTTTACATTAATTCAATGATATGGATTTTGTTTAGAATTGCTTTATGTCCTAACACATGGTGTGTTCTGGAGAATGATCCATGTGCACTGGAGAAAAAGGTGTAGTTGTTCGCTGATGGATAGAAAGTACTGTATATGTCAATGAGGTCTAGTTGGTTAATTGTGGCAATAAGGTCTTCTGTGTCTTTACTGACCTTTTTGCTAGACTTTCTGTCCAATATTGAGAGTGAAGTGTTGAAGTCTCCTACTATTATTGTGGAGTGATCTCTCTCCTTTTTGAGTGTAGTGTTTTTTTGATGTATTTAGGTGCTCTAATATTAGGTGCATATTTAATATTGTTAAGTCTGTTTCTGTATTGAAACTTTCAGCAATAAATAGTGTCCATCTTTGTCCACGATGGTAGATTTTACATTAAAATCGATTTTATCTGCTATTAGAATTGCCACACCTGCTCTTCTTTGTTCATTGTTAGCTTGGTATATATTCTTCCATCCTTTAATTTTCAGTTTGTTACTATCTTTAAGTCTAAGGTGAGTTTCTTGTAGGCAACATATAGATGAATCATGTCTTTTGATACAAGGTGTCACTCAGTGTCTCTTTACTGAAGCATTCAGTCCATTCACATTCAATGTAATTATTGATAGGTATGTGTTCAGTGCTGCTATTGTGATACGCTCATTTTTGTGTTGATGTTTTCTCTGTTGCTTTTATTAATCTGTCCTGTGACCTTCTTCTTTGTAAATTGATTTTTCACTTTTTTCAGGATTGGTTTTGTGGTTATTGAGACTCTTGTATTACACTTCTTGATATAGTATGTTGCTTTCTTATTATACTTCACAGCTGCTCCTATGATCCTGCTTAATAAAATATATATAAACCCGATTTTGATTGCTACCAGTCTTGTCAACTTCCTCTCCATCTGGAAGGACTATAATGACTGTAGTACATCCCTCTTTTTAATATGATGATATTATAGTTTACATGATATGTTTACTAGATCGTTTCTTTCACTATTACAGCTTGGATTGTGTTTTGAGCCTTCATTAATTGAGTAGATTTCTTGATAACGTGTCCTTCTAAAATATAAAGTTAGCGATATTCTTCTTCCAAGCCAAGAGATCCTTTCAGTATTTCTTGTAGCTTTGGTTTGGTTTTTACAAAGTCTCTGAGTTTCTGTTTATCTGTGAACATCTTCATTTCATTTTCGTATTTCAAAGATAGTTTTGGAGGATCTGTAATTCTTAGTTGGAAGTTCTCCTTCAAGGCTTTGAATATGTCATGCCACTGTCTCCATGCCAGGATCATTTCTGTTGAGAAATCCAACGAAAGCCTTCAGAGTTTCCCTCTGAATGTTAGCTTTACTTTGAGTTGCTGCCTTTGAGAGTTTCTGGTTATGTTTCATTTTGTTAAGCTTGATTATAATATGTCTTGGAATCTTTCTTTTGAGATCTACATTGAGTGGCATTCAGTACTTATCTTGGATATCTATATTCTCTTCTTTCATGATTTCTGGGGAGTTTTCTGTCAGCTGCTCGACCACAATACTCTCTGTGTTCTCAGGTGTCTCATCCTGTTCAGAAACTCCAGTTCATCGTAGATTGTTCTTCTTAATAGAGTCCCACATGCTTCTTAATACTTCTTCATTTTTCTTGTTTCTTTTTTCTGATTTCTCCTCATAAATGCTGGAGTTAATAGCTCTGTCTTCCAATCAGAAATTCTCTTCTTCATTTGGTCCATTCTGTTTTCTTGGCTTTGAATTGCAGTTTCTATGTCTTTGATTTTTGTTCTTGATCTGTTGGATTTTCGAGTACTGGTGTTCCATCAGACTGAACAGCTTGCTTAATTTTTCAGTTTGCTCTGCTGCAGTTTGTATAAGGTCTAGGAGGTCTATATATATAATCCTTTTGTATTCATCTTCTGATAGTTTCAGAAAAGCTTCTTCATCTTCGAAGTTCTGAGGTGGTTTCTTTTGGGGGCCTTCTGATGCCGTGGGTAATTTCTGGATTACCATCTGTCATGGATTCAATTGTGTCCCCCCGAAAATACATGCAGCCATGTGGCTGGGCCATGATTCCCAGTCTCTTGTGACTGTCCTCCATTTCGTGGTTTCCCTCTGCTGTATTTTAAAGGTTAGGGTCGGGCTGTAAATCTCTTTATAGGATCACTTCCCTGCTCCCCTGTAAAGGGAGTTTCCCTGGAGTATGGCTTGCCCCACCCTTAATTCATTCAGCCTGCAAGAGACAAAAGAAAAGAGAAGCAAGGTGAGAACTGCAAACCTCACACCACCAAGAAAGCAGCACTGGGAGAAAAGCGTGTCCTTTAGACCTGAGGTTCCTGTGCCAAGATGCTCCCTGGACAAAGACTGATACAATACCAGACTTTCCTCCAGAGCCGACAAGGGGAAAGTCTTCCCCTGGAGCGGACACCCTTAATATGGATTTGCAGCCTACTGGACTGTGTAAGAATAAACTTTCCTTCATTAAGGCCATCCACTCTGTGGTATTTCTGTTAGAGCAGCCTTAGCTGACTAAAACACCATCTTCTCCAATGTTTGTTGTTTTTTGGGCTCCTGTGGGTCAATAGAGGCTGGGAGAGATGCCGTGAAGATGGACCACATTTGTTTCTCTAGGCTGTCTTAAAATGAGAAGTAAAAAGTATTTGACAACTTCCAAAGTCAGTCAGGTTTTCAGGTATATATGTTACTCTTCCCAGCTAGCAAAGTAAGCATCTCTATATTGAACCCCAGATGTTATAAACTACATTATAAAATACAGAAAAGCTACTGGCCTACTGGCCTCTGCTGTCAGGCCTCATCTGCAGGTGATACTGTGTAGAATTCTGCTTTTCTGCTGGAAAAGTGGTCACTTCTGGATAGGGACTGCCTCCCAGCCCAGGAATTAGGTCCAGCTGAGGCTTCTGTATGGATGAATACACCTCCTAGCAAAACAAGATAGTGTCCCGCAGAAGCTCGCCAGCTGTCCGGGACCAGGCTCCCAGCAGAAAGAGAGGCCAAAAGTGCCCAAATGCCCAGAGTCCACAGCCTCCACCACTGGGCTCCAGCCCCAGGCAACACTGTGCAAAACACTACCTTCCTGCTGGAAAAGCACTCTTCCTTTGGCAGGCACCACCACCCAGCCTAGGAACAAAGTTCAACCGGGGCCTCTGTCTGGGCTTCTCGTTTTCCCAGTGGATCAAGATGGCATCCTGAACAATCACGTCTGAACGGCTACCATGTGGCTGAGGCAGAAAAATAGGCCAGAGGAGCTGAAGTGCATAGAGTCCAAAGTCAGGCTCTCAAAACCTGGCGATTATGCTTGCCAGTCCACCAGCAGTACATCCAAGACCGGCAGCCAGTCAAGTCCCTGCTCTGCCTGTCAGCCAGGACAGATGAAAAAAAAAAATCAAAATGGTGAGTTACCTTTGGTCTGTGCAAGCCTGTGCTTGCCAAGAATGGCATCAGTGAAAGAGGGGAGGTTTTGCATTCAGTCGTATAAAGTCCAAATTAACAGCCTTATGCTGCATCCCAGGGCTCACTAGGTCACCAGAAGGCTCTGTTTAATTATCATTCCAGGTCTTGGTTTCCAGAAGGATTCAGGGAGATGCGCATTTAGTCCGCCATCTTGACTCCGCCCCCCCAGGACAGATCTTGCAGTGTTCTTCATAACACAGTGCAACACTATTCCTCTTCAAGTTTTTATTCCAGGCATAGTAGACTGTTTTAGTCATCTAGGGCTGCTCTGACAGAAATAGCACAGAGTGGATGGCTTTAACAAAGGGAAGTTTATTCTTACAGTCTGGTAGGCTACAAGTCCATATTCAGGGTGTCCACTCCAGGGGAAGGCTTTCCTCTTGTCGACTCTGGAGGAAAGTCTGGTATTGCCTCAGTCTTTGTTCAGGGAACATCTTGGCGTAGGAACCTCAGGTCTGAAGGACATGCTCTTCTCCCAGTGCAGCTTTCTTGATGGTATGAGGTTTCCAATTCTCAGCCTGTTTCTCTTCCCTTTTATCTCTTACAGGGTGAAAGGATTAAGGGTTGGGCAAGCCATACTCCAGGGAAACTCCCTTTACAGTGGAGCTGGAAGGTGATCTTATAAAGGGATTTGCAGTCCCACCCTAATCGTTTAACATATAGCAGATGGAAATCACAAAATGGAGGACAGTCACAAGATACTGGGAATCATGGCCCAGCCACATGACTACACATGTTTTTGAGGAGACTCAAGTCATTCCATGACATAGACCATATAGTTTTCCAATGCAAAATGTCCAATGACAGTCCGTTTCAATTCACTAATGCTTAGAGCATTGATGTTTATACATTGCACTACATTTTTATGGTTTCCAGTGTTCTTAGATTCACAGTCTCTGATTATTATGGGATGTGTGTAGCTGTTTCTTCTCATTCTGAGTCATGCCACATCAGCAAATGAAGGTACTGAAGGCTTTCCTTCCTCCACACCTTCCTCCACACCATTTACTTTGAGGAGGCAGCTCTTCCCCAGCCATCTTCTGAGTGTCTTTCACCTTGGGGGACTCAACTTCCAGCAGTCTATCAGACAGTGTTCCACTGCTATTCATAAGGATTATATTGGCTAATTTTTTCAGAAGTAGACTGCCAGGTATTTCTTCCTAGACTGTCTTACTCTAGAAGCTCAGCTGAAACTTGTCCACCAAGAGCAACCCTGTTGGTATTTGAATATTTGTTGCATAGCTTCCAGCATCACAGCAACATGCACGCCAGTGAGCAATTGCTGTACTATAATTTGCTACTAGTTTTTGACTTCAGTATAGGAAAGAAGAAGTAGCTCCTCTGGGTATTCTTTTTCTTTAGATTTTAGTAACAATACAAAAAAACGGCAATACTATGATGGAAATTCTGTAACAAAGAAGTTTGACTTTAGTGATGATAAGAATGTCATTGTTCTCTCAAAGCCCACCATACTTTCATTACCATTTAGTCATTTGCAACACTTTGTGCCCCTATAGCTACAAAGTGATAAAGGGCATTTTAGGAGAAATGTTACCAAAATTTGTGATGACATCATGCTTCAACTTTCCCTTTTATTCTCTGTTCATTTATTAATTAAAATATATAACAAGTAGGGTCAAGTTTCAATTTCTCATGCCATCCTGATTCAGTTTTATTTGGAACAGATAATCTGCTGCAAGAATCTAATTTGTTGTAACTCATGTAAATGGATAATCATGATGTCTGGAAGGATGAGTTACTTGAAAAGAACATTTATGTTGTGTAAAACTTTGTTACACAGATAAAAGTGTATGTGTGTGTGTGTGTGCACGTGTGTGTCTGCATGTATATCATGTGTGTACATACACATGCATACAACTTCAGTTGGACTGAAGTATTAGCAGTACCCTATATAAATATGTTTTAAAATAGATAAATGCTAGTCTAAAAAAAACCAACACCATTTTTAAAGATGTGAGAGCAGAACTACAGATTACATCTAAAACACAAGAAATATATAAGACAATGAGGTCCATTGTTCATGTCTAATCCTCTGTTTAAAAAAAATGTCTATCTTTAGACATATATGTTAAAAGAGAAGTGATTTCTCTTTTGTTCAACAAGAAGAAATACTGGAGCAATACTGCGGTGAGACAAGAATAATGCCAAAATGTTTTCTGTTTCAGAATGATCTGAGCAATGTAAATCAACTGACAATTTACAAAACGGTGTGTGTGTGTGTGTGTTACAAAACGGTGTGTGTGTATGTGTGTCTTTTGATAACATTCGAAGAGCACAAACATTTGGGATATAAGCAGGACACTTACAAAAGTTACAAGGCTTGTCCTAAGACCTGTCCATTAACCTATTGTTGTTTAGTTGATTCCAACTCATAGCAATCTTATAAAAGAGTACAGAACTTCCAAGGAGTGGCTGGTGAATCTGAACGGTGGACTTTTGGTTAGCAGTTGAGCTCTTTAACACTACGCCACCATGGTTCATAATTTAGTGCTTTCGCTGTCATACTACATTATCTAAAAACAGTAATACAACTTTTATGAAATTAAAAAGTTCCATCAGTTATATTTCCTGCCTCTCTAAAGTAGAACTGAGAAAAGAAATCATTTGACGCTCACAGAAACAATACAAAAATTGAAATAATTGTAGACCAATTAAACCCCAGACATTTGCCTCAAGTAATCAAGATTTAACAGATTTTATAACAAATTAAAATAAGGAAACTTTTTAAGATTTATAAAACACAGAGAAATCTAGTCAGTGACCAAAAAAAAAAAAAAAAAGACCTAAATTGATTCTGTCCAGCCGTTCAGTTTCAGTTTCTTGCCTCCTGCTCCATGTCCTTTGGTTCTGTTTCATAACGACCCTGTGTGCAACAGAACAAAACACTGCCTTGTCTTGTGCCATCCCCATAGTCATTACTATGTTTGAGCTTATTGCTCTGGTCACTACATCAATCCATCTTGTTGAGGGTCTTCCTCTTTTTTGCTGACCCTCTACTTTACCAAGCATGATCTCCTATTGGCCCTTCCTAATAACATGTACATGAGATGAATTCTTGCCATTCTCACTTCTAAGGACTATTCTGGCTATCTTTCTGCCAAGATAGATTTGTTTGTTCATCTGGCAGTCCATGATATATCCAATATTTATTGCTAACACAATAACTCAAAAGCATCAGTTCTTCAGTCTTTTATTTGTCCAGCCTCAAAGTTCATGAAGCCTTGAAGCACTGAACTGATACTCTAGGCCATAACTAAAGTTATGATCTGAAACTTTTTCTCTGAGCATCCAAAAATATCCACAAACTTCTCAATCCTATTGAGGAATGAATTTGAGTAGATAAATTCATTGATAAACAACAAAGTAACCCTTAGGGACTATCAGCTTCATTATAATTTGTAGAAAGTAGTGATTATAATGGAAATCCTGCTGCCATAGTGATGAAGTGCTACAGCTGCTAACCAAGAGGTCAGCAGTTCAAATCTACCAGATGCTCCTTGGAAACTCTGTGGGGCAGTTCTACTCTGACCTATAGGGTTGCTGTGAGTTGGAACTGCCTCAACAGCACTTAACAACAACAACAGTAATTGTAATGATGACAAAAAGGTGTCAGCATTACTGCTAGTCACTATGTTACACACTTTGAGTGCATTTGCATATCTAACTTTCACAAAATTTTAGATATGTACCATCATTAACCACATTTTGACAGAAAGGAAATTGAAGCTTTTAAAGATTGTGTGACATACCCATGTTTGTCCATTAAGGCATTCATATTCAATAGATAGAAGATTACTGAGAGAAAAAGATGACAGCGAGGAGCTAAGTGAGAATGTCCTCACACTCCGTAGTACAAGATGGTACTAGTCAACGAAAGGTGGTTGCTAGTCGATGAAAGGCAAACACACGGTACGTGGGGCACGAGTTACAACCTCATCTAGCTAACTCTGTATCTAGCACTTATATATCCACCTAACCCTATTTACAATCAATTTCCTGCTATGTTCCACAAAGACACTGAGGTGACTTACAAGACTATATCACCCGTATGACAGTTTGTCATGCTGTGGTAACTTGTTTATTTTTATTGTGCTAGAATCTATGCCACTGGCATTTAGAATTCCAGCAGGATCACCTATGATAGATAGCTTTCAGCAGAGTTTTCAGACTACAGTGAACTAGGAAAAAAGACTTGCTGATGTGCTTTTGAAAATTAGCTAATGAAAAACCATGAATCACAACAGAATATTGTCCAATTCAATTATAGAAGATGAGCTCCCTAGATTGGAAGACAATACGCAAAGGCTGCAACAATGGACTCAAATGTGCCAGTGATCAGGAAGAGGCTCAGAAACGAGCAACAGTTTATTATGTTGTACTTAGGGTCACCATGAGTCATAGTCAAGTCAAGAGCAACAAATAATAAGACCAGTATGAGGTCTGACAACTAAGTCCATGAACTTAACTGTTCTAAGTGCTACATACCTCATTGCTGAACATCATCACTAGTGTAACCTTTGAAGTACTCCCATTGGAAAGCTATGCACTGACACCAGCACTTAGTCCACCCTTCAAAGCAATTTTGAAACTCTTTCTGGAATGACCATTGTGCACGGTGGCAAGGTGGCAAGTTCGCAAACTTAATTGTATGGTTGTCTGTGAGGGAGTTTTTAGCCAGTAAACAAATAACTGTATTGGAATACCCTCTTTACTCACCTGATCTGGCCCCCAAAGACTTTTTTTTTTATCAAAAGATAAAGGAAATATTGAAAGTAAGACATTTGGATGATATCTAGGACATTGAGCGTAATATGATGACAGCTATGATGACCATTCCAGAAAAAGAGTTCTAAAATTGCTTTGAAGAATAAACTAGATGCTGGCATTGGTGTATAGCTTCCCAAAGGGTGTACTTCAAAGGTGTCTCTAGTGATATTCAGCAGTAAGGTATGTAGCACCTTTTCTAGGACGAGTTCATGAATTTATTGGCAGTCTTTGGATATCAGTATGCATGTTTTTTTAAAAGATCACTCAACAATAAGAAATCAAACAGCCCAGTTATAAGATCTGAACACACAAATCATAAAGAAGATAAATACCCATATTAAAAGATACTCATCATGACATGTCATTATCCCCTCCCCCCAAAAAACCCCATTGCTATCAAGTGGATTCCAATCCACAGGAACTCTAGACAGAGTAGAACTGCTGCATAGAGTTTCCAAGGAGTGCTCAGTAGATTTGAACTGCCATCCTTTTGGTTAGCCACAAGAGCACTTAACCACTATATCACCAGAGTTTCCAAATATGTCATTAGGGGATTGCAAATTAAGACAATGAGATGCTAGTACACAAACCTATTAATAGCCACAACAATGAACTCAAACATACCAACAATCCTAAGACAGTAAGGACTGAGCAACATTTTGTTCTGTTATATGTGAGATCACCATGATGGAAACTAACAACAGCAACACACACCTGTTAGAATGGCTAAACCTCAAACACTGACAATGCCAAATGCTGCTGAAAATGCACAGCAACAGGAACTCATATTCAACACCAGACTGGTGGGAATGTAAAATGGTACAACCACTTTGGAAAGTAGTTTGTCATTTTCTTAAAAAGCTAGATACAGTCCTATCACAGAATCCAGCAACAGTACTTCTGGGTCTTCACCTAATTAGAATGAAAATTTATGTCCACAAGAAAACCTACGAATGTTTATTTTAACCTTATTCACAATCACTAAAAACTGGACACAGGTAAATGTCCATAAACAGGTGAGAGGATGAAAAAAAACTTTGATACATCTATTCAATGGAATTATATTCAGTGATAAAAATAAATGAGCTATTAATTTACAAAACAAGACTTGACAGAAACTTACATGTTTATCACTAAGTAAAAAAAGCCAGTCATAAAATGCTACATAACTGTTGGGTTTCAACTATATTCTAGGAAAAGCAAAATGATAAAAACAATGAAAAGATCAATGATTGTCAAGAGCTGGAGATGGGAATAAGAATAGCACAGTGGATTTTTAAGGCAGTTACACCATTATATAGGATTCCGTAATGTAGACACATAACATTACGCATTTGTCAGATCCCATAGGACAGTATAACACAAAGAACAAATCCTAACACAAATTACGAACTTTAGTTATAAGGATGTATTAACATTGGTTTATTAATTGTCCTTAAAAAATATACCATATATATGCAAGACTCTAGTAATACGAGAAACTGCACAAAGGGAAAGAAGAAATATTAAGGATCTCTACTTTCTAAACAATTTTTCCATAAACTTAAAACTGCTTTAAAAAAAAGTATATTTAAAAAATCAATGAGGGCAGATACAAACAGAAATAGGAACATAACAATTTAAATGATAAGCCACTGATACGTAAATCTGAGCATACTCAAGTAACCTAATGACTCATTACAACACAACTCTCTGGTCTTATCCCCAAAGTTTCTGTGTTAGTAGGTACTCACAGCATATGCCCTGCTGCTGAGTCAATTTTGACTCATAGCAGCCCTATAGAACAGAGCCAAACCACCTCTTAGAATTTCCAAGGAGCGCTGAACTGCCTTTTTGGTTAGCACCATCACACCTAGCCATCAGGGTGCGGTTACTGCTAACCAAAAAGTCAGCGGTTCCAATCCACCAGGTACTCCTTCTGGAAGCTCTTTGGGTTGGTTCTACTCGTCACATATGGTCTCTGTGAGTCAGAATCAACTTGTTTACTGGCTAAAATCTCCCTCACAGACGACTACACAATAAAGTTAGCAAACTTGCCACCTTGCCACTGTGCACAAAGGCCATTCCAGAAACAGTTCCAAAACTGCTTTAAAGGGTGCATTAGGTGTTGACGTCATGCAGAATTTTCCAAGTACTTTGAAGGTGACTACAGTGATATTCAGCAATGAGGTACATAGTACTTAGAACAATGAAGTTCACGGACTTAATTTTTGGACCTTGTAGTAATTATATTAATGAATAGATTATTTTTTAATTTAATTCACTTTCAGATAATTGTAGAGTCACATGTAGTTGCAAAAAATAATACAAAGATTTCATGTACCATTTAGTCAAGTACCTCTAATAGTAACATCTAGAAAAATTGTAGTATACTATCATACCATGTGTTATATGGCCTTCAAAATCGCCATCAAAGCCATTACCCTTGATATCCTGAATGGCAACAAAATGTCTTCCTATCATATTTCCTTTATCTTGGGGTAAAGAAAGAAGTCATTGGGGGCCAGATCAGGTAAGTAGTAAGGGCGTTTCAATACAGTTGTTTACTGTTTCCAGTTTTTTTTACTATTACAAAGAAAGCTAATGTAAATAGTTGTGTACAGTTTAAGACAGTGAACATGTCTTCATTTCTCTGAGACAAATGTCCAGGATTGGGCCATATGGTAGTTGCATGCTAAATTTTTTAGAAACTATCAAACTGTTTTTTTTAGAATGACTGTGCCATTTTACATTCTTGCAGGCAGGGTAAAGTGACATTCCCGGAGGGATAGTGGTTAAGAGCTTTGTTGCTAACCAAAATGTTGGCAGTTCGAATCCACCAGCCATTCCTTGAAAACTCTATGGGGGCAGTTCCACTCTATTCTGTAGGGTCACTATGAATCAAAAAAGACTCAACATCAATGGGTTTGGTTTGGGTTACAGGCAACATGTGAGTGATCGAGTCTTTCTGAATCTTTGCTGTGTTTGGTAACGTAACTACAAGATAACACACCAAAACAGTAAGGTACTCACAGGTTGTCTCCAATTTCTACATAGCCAGAAGGCTATTAGGAAAAGGGGACCAAACACTGAATATGAGCATTCTTCCCATCAGGAATTGATCACACATAGTACATGGAAGGTAGGTTTTGCTACTTAAAACAACAAGCAAAAAGCAGAGCAGAACTAAGGTAAATCCATTCTTTAGTGTCCTTCCCGAAGCAATAAGGCTCTCTGAACAAAGGTGACAACTTATCCACATATACTTCACCCTGCGCCGTGAGTGAGAGAGACTTAAAATAAAGGAAGTCTATCTTCTTCAGGTTCCCCTGACCAGGTAAAGTAGGTTAGGTAGGGTGGACACTTTGTCTACACTTACTTCCACCTAGAACTATAGCTGAGGGACGTTACGGTCCCTCAGCAGGCTATTTTTATATCCCAAAGCCCACCTGCCAAGTTACATGGGAAAATATCAGGCCTTAGAGGACGGGGGTTGGTAGAGGTCTCATCATGCCCCCTCCCTTCCTGTGGTTTGTTGCCAAAGAGATGATTTAGGAACTCCCAAGTCCTTTATACATATTTAAATACTGCCTGGTTATCTCAGAAAACAAATAGCACCTAAATTGCTCAGGCTATTTTTAGCAACCAGAGACAAAAGGCCAAATTTAGTTCTTTGTTCCACAGTCACTTCTATTTTTTTAAATTTTAGCCATTCTGATGAATGCGCATCATTTTTTGTTGTTTTAATGTGCATTTCCTAATAACTAATGACACTGGACATCTTTTTACATATTTGTCCGTCTCTATTTTCTTTGCTGAAATGTCTTCTAATTGTTTTACTCATTTTCTAACCGGATTATTTGAGAGTTCTGTATATACTCTAGATCAAAAAACGAATCAAACCTACTGCTGTCATATTGGTTCCATCTCATAGCAGCCTTGTATACTAGTCCTGTACTGAATGCGTGACATGAAAATACTTTCTTAGTTTATGTTTTGTCTTTTCTTCTTCTTAGCAGGATATTTAACAGACCAAAACTTTTAATTGTTTGGAGTTTATCAGTTTTCCTCGTGTGGATTGTGCTCTATATATTAAGTCTAAGAACTGTTTGCCAAGCCTGGAATCCAAAGTATTTCCTACTACTTTTACAGTTTTATACTTTTATTTAAATCCATATACATTTTGATTTAATTATTATATTAGGTGTGATTTACTTGTAGTGTCTTAGTTCTTTTTCTTTTCTCCTCTTTTTTTTTTTTTTTGGCCTATGGATAACATAGCTGTTGACTACAATTTATTTAAAAGACTGCCTTTCCTCCTTTGAATTATTTTGGCATATGTACAGTAAAAATCAATTGTGTATACCTGTGTGGGTCTACTTCTGTGTTCTTTATTTTGTTTCACTGATCCATGTGTCTATCCCTTCACAAGTATCATCCAGTCTTGATTGTTGCAGCCATACAGTAAGTCTTGAAACTAGGTAGATTGACTCCTCCCATGTCATTACTCTTCGTTGAAATCATTTTAAGTAAACTCTTGTCTAAGTTCTGCAACAGAATTCCAAGTCCACAAAATTCTGTCTCTGCAAGGAAAAAGAAATTCACTTCCCACATTCATGCACATGGTATCAGTTTTCTAATCCTTTCCCACTCAATAGCTTTCTTCAGTAGTTATCCACAGAGGACCAGTGATCCCAGTCATCCATTCATTCATCAAATATATGAGAATTTATCCACTTAGATATAGGACCTGTTTTGGCCAAGAGGCTCAGATTCCTATTAAGTCAAAAAACAAGTAGAATTTTCTCTTATGATCTATTGGAACTTATAACAATATTTCTATTATCTCTTCTGTCCAAAATGATTTGCTTTGCTGGGGAACATAGGAATTAAAGAGTCTCTCATGGGAAGGAAGAGGATCAGGATTGGGAAGAGGAGACAGCTCCTGGGTGCTTATTGGAGTACACAGTAAATACTACAGAATCATACTACAATGAGCCATTATGACACACATACACAGACACACACATAGATATACACGCACACAGTAAACAGATAAATAAAATTCAAAAGAACCTAACCCAATGTCATGAAGTCAGTTCTGACTTATAGGGGCCCTGTAAGGCAGAGTAGAACTATCCCATAGGGTTTCCAGGTAGTAGCTAGTGGATTCAAACTGCTGGTCTTTTGGTTAGCAGCCAAGCTCTTAACCAGTGTACCACCAGGACTAGTATTACACAACACAGTCATGCTTTACAGATTTTTTTTCTTTATGTGTCTTATATATCACAATAAACCATTTTTTAACAATTTAAAGCTAATTTAAATATATAAAATGTGTTAATATGGCTACTATAAAAATGAAAAAATTCTCATTAGTTGTATAATTCTTTACTGTTATTTTAAACTACAAAGACAATTGCTTTCATTACAAAAAAAAAATAGTATCTTTATCTTGCCCTGCAAGAGCCTTTATTATCAGAGTTGCAGGGCTTCTCTTGTTACTTCAGTTCTCACGTTCTCAGTTCTCGTCTGATTTCAAAAGAGTGTATGACCCAATGTTAGATACTAAGCATATTTCTGTGAGGTTCTGTACTTGCTGGGGTTTGGAAAACTCCCCAAAGCTCCCAGTATTGTCCTACTTCCCTTCCACATTCTGCTCCCAGACATCCAGTGCCCCTCATAGAAAATGTGTTTTTTCAGTCTAACAGAGCTGTGCTGTATCAGAAAAGTTTTAGATATGATGAGTACCCAACTTACCTCATTCAACCCAGGCCATTTCTTTTTCATTTCTCTCATATTTTACCTTCATCTCATATATGACTAATGTACTCTTGAGCCCAACACGTCTGGAATAATGAAGAAAGTTAGCATGTACATTTTTCTAAAAGAGCATTTGAACACACATTATCACATGCAAAGGATATGCCAGAAATCAAGTGAAGTAAATATTTTCAGCATCCGCATTATATGGACATAGTAACAAACTAGAGAAATTAACTTTTTGTTTGTATAAGATGGTATTGACCCAGTTCTCTCTGCTCTTGCTATCAAGTAAGACTATGAACCTTGAAAATAATGAAAGAAGAAAAATGAGACATAATAAGAGAAAAGCAAAATGGTTGTAAAACAAGACTAGAAGAAAAACACAGTGGTAAGATGGTTGAAATCTCCTCTCGCCCAACAGAAAAAGCCAATTTGGACCCAGGTTTCCTTGGGTCCAAGGAAATGGACTCATTGACAACTCCATAAAATGGACTCATTGACAACTAAAAACAACCTGCAGAAAACTACAAAATTCTGATGGAAGAAGTACCAAATTTAAATAAATGGAGAGCTAGTTCATGTTTACAAATTGGAAGACTGAGTGGCATTGAGATTTTAATTTTTCTCAATGTTACAAATAGTTTTAACTCAGTTTCAATCAACATCTCTGGAAACTATTTTGTGGACGTTGGCAAACTTATATGAAAGTTTATCTGAAAAGGCAAAAGATCCAGAAAAAAACATTGCCACTGAAATTGATTCTAGCTCATAGCAGCTCCACAGGACAGAGTAGAACTGCCACATAGAGTTTCCAAGGATCCCCTGGTGCATTTGAATACTTTGAATTAGCAGCCATAGCTCTTAACCACTACACTACCAGAATACCCAATAAAATAGTGAAAAATAAAAACAAAGTTGGAGGAAAGACATCACCTGACTGCAAGACATAACGTAAAGCTATAGTCACACAGGGTATGTGGCGGAAAAAGCATGAAACAGATAAATGGATAAGAATAGAAACCCAGAAATAGCTCATAAAACCAAACCCATTGCCATCTAGTCAATTCCAACTCATAGCAATCCACACAAATATGATCAAATGATGGTTGACAAAGGAACAAAGGCAATTTGGTGGAGAAAAAATTATCTTTCCAGCAAAATAATCTTGTAACAACTTAATGATCACAAGTTTGGGGGAAAAAAAGAGTTTACACTTCTCACAAAAATTAACTCCAAATGGACCACAGACTTAAATGTAAAATGCAGAATTTTAAAACTTACAGAAGATATCATTGGAGAATTTATGATTAGTTCTAGATACAACGCCAAAAGCACAATCTATGAAAGAATTTATAAATTTGACTTTTTTCAAATTAAAACTTCTGCTCTGTGAAGACAATGAAGACAGGTCACAGACTAGGAAAAAAATATTTGCAAAACATATCTGATAGAGGACTTGTATCCAATACACACAATGAATTCTTAAAACTCAACAACTCTTAAAAATCAACAACCGATTTTAAAAACGGGTGAAAGACTGGACATAAACCTCATCAAGGAAGATATACAGATGGAAAATGAATATACAAAAAGATTCTGAACATTTTGTCACCAGAGAATTTCAGGTGAGAACAACAATTAGATACCACTGCGCACATATTAGAACAGTTAAAATCCAGAAAATGGACAATAACCAATGCTAGCAAGGATGTGGAGCAACATAAACTCTCATTGCTGATAGACTGTAACATGGTACAGCTGTATTAAAGAGATAGTTTGACAGTTTCTCACACAACTAAACATAATCTCACCATTTGATCTAGCAATTGCTCTCCCAGATATTTTCCCAGTTGAATTCAGAACTTACGTTCATACAAAAACCAGCGTCTAAAAGTTTATGGCAGCTTTTATGATAATGTTCAACCTGAAAGCATCTTCAGTAGATGAATGGATAATCTGTGATGACTCAATACAGTGTAGTACCAGTCTGTGATAAGAAGAAATTAACTGAAAGCTACAGAAAACACAGAGGTAACTTTCATGCTTCATGAAAGAAGCCAGTGTGGACAAAGTACATATGTGTGATTCCAATTACATGATGTTCTAGAAAAGGCAAAAAAAAAAAAAAAAAAAACTAAACTAAAAGACAATGAAATGATAAGTGGTTACCAGGAATTTGGGGGAAGCAAGGAAGAGAAGATTTGGTGAAGCACAAGAGAGTTTTAAGGCAGTGAAACTATTCTGCATATATTCTGCATACTGTAGCCATGGATACGTGACATGCATTTTTCTAAACCTGAATAGCTTTACAGTTGAAGGGTGATCTTTATTGTATGCAAATTTAAAAAACATTAGGATGCTGGGAATCCCAGAAAAAAAAATGCAGACTGTGGCAGGAAAATCTATTTGTAGTAAAAATTAATTTAAAAACTTCATTGAAAGGAACAGAGGAAAAGATGTTGATCTAAGTTACTATAGAGATTCGGTCTGAAAGGACAAAATTAATACTCACATGAATATGGGTTAACAATTCTAATACTACTACAGAACAATCCAAGAAATGAACTGCAGATAGTAGGAAGACAAGTTTATTACTGTTGGAACTGCATGTTATATGTAAGACAGGGTTTTAGATTAGAAAGATTCTTATGATGATAGACTAGTCTGGAGATATCAGTAAGAACTTCTATCTAATTGACTGTGTATTGTTGTTGGTAGTACCAGTGAACCAGCTCTAACTCATGATGACCTCTTATGTGCAGAGTAGACCTGCCGCACAGGGATTTGAAAACCGTTACCTTTCAGAAGCAGATTGCCAGGACTGTCTGCTAAGGTGGCTTTGCATGGGTTCAAACTGTCAAACTTTTTTGCTTGTAATTGAGTGCTCAAACTTTTGTTCTGTTCAGGGATTCTAATATGTATACAGAAGGTCTAAAATAAATGACATACCGATAGCAATGAGCATACCTAGGTCTCAGATCTTAAATTCTAAAACTATAGTCCATAATAGTGACAAGAACTCCTTGGAGAAATGTCTGGTTCTAGGGCTAGGACAGAAAATACATACGGTAAGACTAGAGCATACTAAGGCTCCAGAAAACAAGGATGTGTGAAAACAAACAACAGAAAGCAAGTTGAAAACAACAACAGAAAGCACCTTGATGGGGCCACGTCAAAGAGGCAAAGGGGCCAAACGTAAAAGCTCTCATAGGCAAAGCTCTAGCAATCAGAGTGCCAAAATAAATAAAGTAGTATTTGGTTACAACCCAAAGTACAAAATAAATTTCCGTGAGTCCATACTAGTGTAAATTTAAGAAAAAACAACAAAAAAAAATAACTTTAAGGTGGAGAAACCTGATTGCTTCAGTCAGGTGACCATGGTTAACATCAGTGCATAAATCATATTGGTATTACACATCACTAATATGGTGTTATGAAAATGGCCCTTTAGCTCTGTGATATTTCGATAACCTCAGTTTAATTGTGACAGAAAACATTAGGCAGGCCTCAGTGGAGGAGCACCCTACAACACACCTGGCCAGGACCTCCAAACTGAACGTCGTCAAAAATAAGGCTGTCCTCGTAGCACAGTGGCTAAAGCATTGGGCTGCTAACCCAAAACTGACAGTGTGAATCCATTAGCTGTCCCTTGGAAGCCCTACAGAGAAATTTTGCTTTGTCCTATAAAGTCACTGAGTCAGAAACACCTCAGTGACAATGGCTATAAGTCTATTATTAAACGGGTGAGAGGAATTCTTGTGGTGATGGACCAGTTCACTACCCTGACCATGGCGACGAATACAAAAATTTACGCTTGAGATAAAAATCACATGGTTTTTTTAAAAAGCCTTACAAATGAGTGCAAGAGAAACTTGAATAAGATTATTGGGTTGTAACAATATCTTGATTATAACATTGTACTAAAGTTTGGCAAAACTTTTGGAATGGGTAAGTCTATAGGAGATCTCACTCTGTGTGTTATTTCCTAAAACTGCGTGTGAATCTATTGTCATGTGAATATGAATTCCAACTTGTACAATTAAATTGTCTAAAATAATGTTTTGGTAAGCAGCAAAGAAGAAAAATTTTGGTTTCATATCCTGAACTCAGTTTTTACATGAAGCAAAGAAACTTTTTATAACCTGGTTTCAAGTAGAGGACATTATGTTGCGTGAAAGTAGTCAGTGACAAAAGGGCAAATATTGTATGAGACCCCTACGATAAGAACTTAAAAACAGACTCATGCGTAGAAAACAAGACTCTTTGAAGGCTGCAAGAGTGGGGAGAGAGGGAGGGCAGGTGAGGGAGGGTTTACGTTAAATAGTTGATAGAAATTTGGTTGTGTGAAATCTGTGACAGCACACATTAGAAAGAAGATCAATATTAACTGGGCTTCAACATAACTCGATTACTCCTCACATCCAATATTACAAGGACAGAGTAGCTGGGGAAGGGGACTGCAGACCATTATCTCAGGGGAAACCGAGGCCAATTGGTACAACTAGTATTTTGCTAAGAGAGCCCTTTGCACCCCACATTGGTGAGTGGCGTCTGGGGTCTTAAAATCTGCCAAGCTGCCATCTGAGAGTACAGCAAATGGTCCCAACTTAGCAGGAACAGATGATCACCAAGGACCAAAATGACATGGGGGAAAGAGAACCTAGAAGACAGAGAGACCCACGTGAGTGAGTAACCACATTGATTTGTGACCAGAAGAACCAGATGGTGCCTGGCCACGACCAGTGATAGCCATGACAGAGCTCACAAGGTTGAATCTTGCTGGCAACAAAGAATAAAAAGGGGTGCACCATGAGATCTCCATTAAAAGACTGCAACTGATGGTCCATGGCCTTTGGAGTTCCCCTGGGAGTGTGGCCCCTGGCCCTGAAGCCACCCCTGTCCATAAATCTTAATGGGGGTCAACTCTCGGACAGGAAGTAATTGGACTTGGCGACACAGAGTGACCATATTATGTGCGTATATGCATCTATAGGATGTCGTCCTGCTGATCTCTTATTGGAGGAAGGGGAGTGGGTGGAGAGGAGGGGATAGGAGCTTGCTATAAGACATGTAAGGAGTAGAGAGGAAGAGTGTGCTGTCACCAGGCAGGGAGCTGCATGTAGGTGGGCAAGCAAATTTATATGGGAGTGTACATTTTCATTCAATCATCATAATAAAAAAATTGGAAAAAAAATTAAGAAAATTCCAAGAGATAGTAGTAATATCAACAAGAATAATAATAAGGAAAAAGAAGAGAGAAGTAGAAGAAAAAATTAAAATGTTCCCACTGGTAATCAGAAATCAACATTTTTTAAGAAATACTCCTTTGGAGGACACCAGCAGTTTCTGTCTTTGGGATTGAGGCTGGTACCTACCCTGGGGGCAAACAACTCCTTTATTTTTCATAACTGCATTAATATTTTTACAATTAAACAGATATAAGGCACTCCATCTAAGCACGTGTCACACTGACTGATATATTAAAGGTTTTCTCTTTTCTTTTTAAAATTTGAATAGCGTTCATTTTCTTTTTTTTAATTATGACTGAGTGAAAATGTACATTTCCGTATAAATTTACATACCCACCTATATGCAGCTTCCACTGCTCTTCCTGCCCGATGACAGCACACTATTCCTCTTTGCTCCATACATGTCTCATCTTCCCAACAGTCTCCTTTCCCCTCCTCTCCACCCACTCTCCTTCCGCCTGCCAGAGGTCCGCAGGATGATATCCTATAGATATCGTAGAACCATATCCTATAGATGCATAGAATCATAAAGTGCATCCAATATATGACCACTCTGCATCACGAAGTCCAATCCATTTGTGTCCAAAGAGTGGACCTTCGTTATGATTTATGTGCAAGGGCAGCATCAGGGCGAGGGGCCATGCTCCCAGGGGAAACCCGAAGCCACTGGACCTTCAGTTGTAGTCTTTCAGTGGAGATCTCAGGGTGCACCCCTTTTTGTTCTTGCGTTGCCAGTGAGATTGAACTTAGTGAGCTCCATTGTGGCTATCACTGGTGGTAGCCGGGCACCATCTGGTTCTTCAGGTCACAAGTTGATGTAGGCACCCACTCATGTGGGTCCCTCTATCTTCTGGGTTGTCTTTACCCCATGTCATTTTGGTTCTTGGTGAGCATCCATTCCTACCGAGTTGGGACCATTTGCTGTGCCCTCAGATGGCAGCTTGGCAGCTTTTAAGACACCTGACGCCACTCACCAACGTGGGATGCAGAGAGCCTTCTTAACAGAACGCTAGTTGTGCCAATTGGCCTCGATTTCGCTTGAGAGCATGGTCCCCTGCCCCCTGCCCCAGCTACTCTGTCCTTGCAATATTGGGTTAAGATGGAAGGAGTATTCAAGTTATGCTGAAGTCACCTTAATATTGTTCTTGTTTCAAATGGGTGCTGTCACCTATTTCACCCAACCAGATTTCTAGCAACGATCTAATCTAAACCCTCCCTCCCCGCCCTTCCTCCCTCCCCTCCCTCCCCTCCCTTGCAGCTGTCAAAGAGTCTTTTCTTCTATACATAAGTCTGTTTTTGAGATTTTATCATAGGGGTCTCATACAATATTTGTCCTTTTGTCGCTGACTACTTTCAGTCAACATAATATCTTCCAGCTGAAACCAGGTTGTGAGATGTTTCCTGGAATCATCATTATTCTTTATCATTGCATAGTGCTCCACTGAGTATATATACCATAGTGTATGTATCCATTCCTCTGTTGTTGCACATCTGGGTTGATTCCATCTTTTTGCTATCGTGGACTGTTCTGCAATAAACATTCTTGTGCATGTGTCCGTTGGTGTGAAAGGCCTTGATTCTGTAGGATATATTCCAAGTAGTGGAATTCCTGGGCCAAATGGTATATTGATATCCATTTTTTTAAGAAAGCACCAGATTGCTTTCCAAAGAGGCTGGACCATTTTCCAACCCCACCAACAGTGTAGAAGAGTTCCACTTTCTCCACAGCCTCTCCAGCATTTCTTGTTTTGTGCTTTTTGGATCATGGTCAATCTTGTTCGGGGAGATGATATCTCATTGTAGTCTTGATTTGAATTTCTTTAATAACTAAAGATCGTGAACATGACCACACATGTTTTTTGGCTGCCTGGATGTCCTCTTTAGAGAAATGTCTGTCCATTTCCTTGGCCCATCACTTAATTGGATGATTTATCTTCTTCTAATTGATATTTTGTAGTGTCTTATAGATTATGGAGATCAGGCATCAGTCTGACATAGAGTTGCCAAATATTTTTTCCCATTCTGTAGGTGGCCTTTTAATTCTATTAATAAAGTCTTTGGATGAGCAAAAGTGTTTGGTTCTTAGTAATTCCCATTTATCTATTTTCTCTTCTGTTGATTGTCGTTTGTTTGGCAGATTTTGAAGTCTTTCTGCATTGTGTATTAAAACTTCCATTGTTGTTCCTACCTTTTCTTGGATGAGCTTTATTATTTTAGGTTTGATATGTAGTTCTTTTATCCAGTCTGAGTTGGTTTTTGTATAAGGTGTGAGATATGGATCTTGTTTCAACTTATTGTAGGTGGATATCCAATTTTGCCAGCACCATTTGTTGAAGATACTGTTTTTTACCCCAGTTTAATGTCTTAGGCACTCCTTGAATATTCTGAGGGTCAGTTCTACACTGGCCCCTAGGGTCACCATGAGTCGGATCTGACTCGACGGCACTTAGCTGGCTGGCAATGTTTAGGGCCTTTGTTGAATATCAGCTGTTCACAGGCAGATGCTGTCATTCTGGGGTCTCAATTCTGTTCCATTTATTGATCTGTCTGTTCTTGTACCAGTACCAGGTTGTTTTGACCACTGTGGCAGTGTAGTATGTTCTAAGTTTGGGTAATGAGGGGCCTCCCAGTGTGTTCTTCTTCTTTAGTAGTACCTTAATTATCCGGGCTTCTTCCCTTTCCGGACAAATTTGATTTGTTTCTCCATCTCATTAAAAAATGACACTGGAACTTATATTGGGATTGCTGCTTATGTTGCATTTTGTTGAGCTTGATTATAATATGTCTTGGAGTCTTTCTTTTGAGATCTATATTGGGTGGCGTACGATATGCATCTGAGGTGTCTATATTCTCTTCCTTCATGATTTCTGGGAAGTCTTCTGTCAGCAGCTCAGCAACGATACTCTCTGTGTTCTCAGATGTCTCACCCTGTTCAGGGACTCCAATTAATCGAAGCTTGTTCCTCTTAATAGAGTCCCACATGGTTATTAATGTTTCTTCATTTTTCTTGTTTCTTTTATCTGATTTCTGCTCATAGATGCTGGCATCAGTAGCTCTGTCTTCCAAGTCAGAAATTCTTATTTCCATTTGTTCCATTCTGTTTTCTTGGCTTTGCATGGAAGTTTCTATTTCTTTGGTTTTGTTCTTGATCTGTTGGATTTCAGAGTACTGGTGTTCCAACAGATCAAACAGCTTGTTTAATTTTTCCTTTCGTTCTGCTGCATTTTGTATAAGGTCTAGAAGGGCCCTGTATATAATCAATTTGTATTCACTTCCTGATGCTTTCGTAAAAGTTTCTTCATCTGGAAAACTCCTTGGTTGCTTTGTTTGGGAGCCTTCTGAAGCCATGGCTGATTTCTTGTATGCCACAAGTGTCTGTTACTTTTTGGGTCCAATGTGAGTAAGTAGAGGCTAGAAGAGATACTGTGAGGAAGGACTGCAGATGTTTCTCTAGGCTGTCTTAAAATGTAAATCAAAAGGTATCTGACCACTTCCTAAGTCAGTCAGGTTTTCAGGTGTAGAGGTTCCTCTTCCCATCTGGCAAAGTAAGCACCTCTATATCCAACCCCAGATGATACAAAGTACTTCAGAATACAGCAATGCTACTGCTCTGTTGGCCTCTCCCAACAGGGCCCAGCCTTAGGCAACACTGTGTAAACAACTGCTTTTCTGGTAGAAAAGCACTCTCCTGTGGGCAGGCTCTGGCTCCCAAACTAAGAAATAGGTCTAGCTGTGGACACCAGATCCAAGATGGCACCCTCCATACAGGCAGCAGATAGAGGGGCTAAAGGTACTGAGACGTAATGAGTCCTCTGCCTCTGTTGCTGGGCCCCCACCATAGGCGACAGTGTGTGAATTTACTGCTTTTCTGTTGGAGGAGCACTGTCCTGTTTGTAGGTGCTGGCTCCCAGGCTAAGAATTAGGTACTGCTAAAATCTCCATATCCAACATGGCATCCCTCACTCTGGCAGTGAGGTTCTGTACAAACCACGCTGTGGCAGTAATAAAAAGACAGGCCCAAAGTGGCTAGATTAACAGAGTCCTAAGCCTGGCTCTCAAAATATGGAAATTTCGCCTGCCTATCTCTCCAGCAGTGCGTCTAAGTCTAGCTGCTAGGCAAGACCCAGCTCCACCCGTCGGCCAAGACAGAGGAAAAAAAAGTCAAAATGCTGCATTTACCTTCCATCAGTGAGAGTCTGAGCTAGCCAGGAGTGGGAATCAGTGAAAGAGAGGAGGTTTTTCACTCAGTGGCATGAAGTCCAAATTAACAGCCATGTGCTGTGTCTTGGGGGCTCACTAGGTGACCAGAAGGCTCCGTTTGATTATCATTTCAGGTCTTGATTCCTAGAGGGATACAAGAAGACGTGTGCTTAGTCCGCCATCTTGACTTTGCCTCCTGAAAGTTTTCAACAAACAGTTTTTAATAACTAATCTTTAAAAGAAATTGAAAAAAATAATCAGAAATTATAGACCCAAAATCTCAGGGATCAATCTTTGTGGCTGGCATTGGACATTCTCTAGCACCTTCAAGACCCAGTTATTTTTTGCTTTGAATTTTTTGTTGCTTTTTCATTAAGGGAAACATACTGAATCATTGAGCATTGTTCAGTCTCTGGGAGGCAGTATAACTTCTTTTTTTCTTGTCCCCTCTCACAAGCCTACCCTAGAATCTGGAGGGATATACTTTGTCCCGCTAGTTCTATTCTCAGAGTCATCCTGCTCCAAGTCAAGTGGGACAGATGTGTCCCAAAAACAATTTTTCAAAATTTCTTTTTTTTCTATCAAGAAATGCACACACTTTATATGATACCAAGTAGAAATAGTAATTTGTGGCACACCCATTTTTTGTTGTTATTGTTTCAAGCAGCCATAAAAGCTCCTGGTAGCATGCACTGTCAGTAGAAAAACAGACTGTCAACTAACCTGAGAGGCAACAAATGTTAGTGGGCAACCATACAACATGCTGGTTATAAAAAGACTGGGATAAAGGTATAGCACTTAGTGCTCTTCTGCAGCATAGGTTTGGATTGCCTTAACAATCCATACCTTATTTCCCATGTGAGTAAGATGGACAGCGAGTGACAAGCTCTCCAGCCCTACCTGCTGTGGCTGTCTGAAGGCTCTTCCTAGTATTCCCAGCAGACAGCAACAATCCTGGCATGGAGGGTACAGGTGGCAGCTAAAGATAAGACACATCTCCCAGGTCCCTGACAGGAAGAGCAGACTCAAAGTACTGTACTACTACAGGGCTTTTAATGTCTGGTGCCATGTCCCATCAGTTTCTGCCAGAGAGCTTCAGCAGGTACCACAAGACAACAGTTTACATCACATAAAGCTCTGGATCAATTACATGGAAATGTAAGCTTCCTCCAAGGCCCAAGACTCTGTTTCAGCATTGGAGCATTTGTCCCTTTTCCTGCACCTGCACCCACACTGAGGCAGCATCTGCCACATCACATAATACAGGTACAGACATGTCAAGCTGAGCGATTGTATCTCCTCATCTGTCCTGGCATTTGTCTGTCATGCTGTGGCCAGGAATGTGATCCTTGCTGACAAAAAACAGCCCTCACATTTGTCGAGGAGGCCCTTTGTTCCTTTAGGGTCCCCTGCTGAAGGTTTCTCTAAAGAATCAAAGATTCAGGCCTCTATCTCTTTGGCCCTTTCAAGCCAAATGGTCAGATCACAAGACAGCATGTGCTGCTCAAATCAGCATTTGTGCCCCCCAACACAAACATACCTCTGCCTACCACATTCCAGAATTAATTAAGGAGGTTTAGCAGTCATTGTGGACCCCTGTGTGTGTGTGTGTGTGTGTGAGAGAGAGAGACAGAGAGAGAGAGAGAGAGTACTTGACATTCTGGGAGAGGCGATAATTAGTGGCTAGGAGGAACGGATACAGTAAGGAATCTGCAAGAAGGCAGATGCAAAGCGTCCGTACTGACTTTGAGTCCCCATGATGGAAGAGAGAAAGATTAAGGATTCTGGAGTCCTCAAGCTAAACACAGCAACCTGGTGTTAGGGAATTACAAACAGTCTTCAGCGGTATATTAATTCCCCAGTAGCACCCAGTCCTCTCAGGGAAAGAACATGTGAAAAGTGCCTCTTTTAAATTCACTGAAAACTCCATCCATAGAAAACACTCAATGTATCCACCTACCTTCAAATAGTGTCATTGCTCTTTGAAAATGACAGAATATAATTATTTCCTGATGAGCTGGATATATGATAGACACGGCCATTTTGTAAGGCCAACATACAAAGAATTATGAGATGACTACGTCTCCCAGTGCATGACCTTTCTTCATCAAATCTCTGTGTGAGAAACACCTAGGTCAGTCATCAAATCCTCATAAATAAATTCTTCATATTCTATATCCTGCTTGCATCTGCTTTAAACCACTGCCAGTGCTCAGCAATGCATCCTAACTCCAGTCTGCTAGAGGCTGAGGGCATGGAATTGGCACTCAGGAGAAGTTGGTGTTGGGATGACTTGGTAGCCCAAGGACCTTGTGAACAGGCTGCAAGATCTAAAGTGTGGGTTTGTTTTGGTTTTCTTGTTTTGTTCTGTTTTTATGAGGAAATCCTGGTGCCGTAGTGGTCAAGTGGCATGGCTGTTAACCAGAAGGTTCGCAGTTCGAATCCACCAGGTGCTCCTTGGAAACTATAAGAGAGTTCTACTTTGTCTTACAGGGCCGCTATGAGTTGGAATCTACTCAGTGGCAGTAGGTTTGGTGTTTGGTTTTTTTACAGAAATTTATTATCAAGAGTGCTTTTTGTCTACCAGACACTTTTGAGTCTGAATAGATAGTCTCTAGTCATTCCCGAAGAACAAGTGCACTAGCTGCACAGGGACGAGGTTACAGGGTCTCTGCTCAGTTCTGGCACCTCTTTCATACTTTTCCTAGACTCTCCCTGCAAGGTCCCTAGATGTTTACAGTCCAGGCCTCATCAAATGCATGAGTCATGCGGCATGACCCAAAGACCACAGAGCAGACTGCTGAGGGATGCATTTCCACTCAGCCTGGCAGGAAAGGACAAAGCTTTCCATTGTTTGGGAAGCTAAACAGGATCATCTCTGCGGTACCTTCTGCTCTAAGTCTCTATTTCTTTAACAGTAAGCGAATGCTGGATTAGGTGAGTGGTACTCTGCACCATGCTGAGGTACACAAGCAGGCTTACTCAAAGTCTGGTGCTCTGAATGCGGTCTGGGTGGTGATGGTTGCCTCCTCATTTCTGCCAAGCAGTGCAGGACAGTTGAGAATGAACTCTACCTCTGAGTCCTTTTCATTTTGTCTTGCCAAAACTCAGCCTCCAGGCCAGAGGAAGTTGTGGTAAAGCACATTCTCATTTTGACCCTCACTGAGCTGTTTTGTCTCTGAGCTCTTTGTTCAACAATTACAGTTTAGCTGTCTTCTATCCCTAGGAGCAGTGGAATCTGAACCGACAATACAACATTTCATTTCCTGGGGCCTTGTTCTGGTGTTTCAGGACTCAGTGTTCAGTGTGATGAAGTTTGCAGAGAGGAGCTCCTCAGGGCCCCAGCCCTCGACCAGCTGATGGTGGGGCAAGCACGAACGGCGACAGTCACAGCACTGTCTGCGGCTACTGGAGAGAAATGATCGCTGACTGAGGGAAAGAAACAATTTGGTGGAGTAGATGGTCTTTGAAAATTTATGGAAAGGAGAAGGGAGATGAAAAGAACTGGAAAGAAAAGTCATTAGCTAAGGGAGAATGGAAATAAAAGCCAGAGGCAAGGATAAACGGCGACGATGGAAGACACGTCCTGGGCATGGCGCACAGCAGGCTGGGGCCTTGAGCGTGCATGAGGGACCCACCGGGCACGAGGGGCACAGTGAGCCTGGCAGTCTGCAGGAGTAGTGAAGGCACCTGGGGTACCCGTTGGCCACACAGCTCCTGAGTCTGGATTTTGCTCTTCCAGCGATGGTGAGTCACTGAAGAATGTGAGCAACAAAATATGTGCTCAAGATAATTTCTGAAGCTGTGTGGAAGATAAATTTGGCAGGATTAGGTGTGGGTAGAAAGGAATCACTGAGATCAGGAATATTTTTCCACTGGGATTTTCCACTCCAACTTCAGTACACTTAGTCCCTGACTCCTCCGTTTGCTTCAACCCACATCACTGTAACCAAAATGACCCTGACTGAATCAAGATACTAATCCCCTTTAAAGAGTCTCACTTTAAAGTGAAGATTCTTGAGGACTGATAAATCTTTGAGATTCAAACAACTGAAGAATGACAAAAGCCACAGCACTGAAGACTGAGCCCTCTAGCCCTCATGCCTATCAGCCCCTAAAATGCAGCGGACGGACCTTGCACAATAGTGTGGCCTTCGTCTAGGCCAGTCATCCACTCAAAGTAGCCTGGACGAGACACAAGAAAAGACTTTTTGGGGGGCCCTGACCTGTGCCCGGGAAGCCCCACCATGGAAGCCCAGCCCCGAATCCAAATTCAAATCTCACATTAGTCACATCCTCTTCACAGGCTTCAGGTCTCAACTTCTCTTCCCTCAGAAAGGCTTCAGTCTGGAAGCCTTACAGCAGGGGCAGCTGTGTGAGGCCCATTCCAACCTCCTGAGCTTACACGGCTCTGAGCTCAGCACGAAGTAAGGAAGAGCCCAACCAGCTGAGCCACGTCCACCTTGTGCCTCGCTGTCTGAGTGAACCAGGATCACACAAAAGCATCTATGTTCCAAGGCACATTGCTCACATCTTGTCTTAAATTGCATCAAAAGTAATTTAATCGTGGATCAGTTTCTAGAAGTTAAAAATGAAAGAGACAGCACAAGCGAAAAAAGAACAACAAAAACCCAAACCCAACTCTTTGTAAGTATATGCTTTTCCAAACCATGAGAAAATGGCAGAGGCTTTCAGAAATTCCTGTGGTCAAGTGCAAGGACCAGTTATTTAGATGTATCTTACTTTTATGATGACAAAGCACAAAGAGATCAGCCACAGGCCCAAGGGGCACAGTAAAATGAAAATCTCTCACAAAAGCTCAGGGAACAAATTTCTGTTTTTCTAAATCAATAGAAAACCAAAAATGGACTAAGAAATCACCCTCCTCTGCTAACAGAACTCAGCTTTTTTCTGTGCACAGCATTGTTGGGCTTCTAACCTGTTTGTTCTGGTTCAAACCCCAGCTGAGAATTTGCATTTATATCAAATTTTATGGTGATGCTAATTCTGCTGGCTAGGGACTAATTCAGAGAACACTAGTACAGGAGTGGTCCTCAAGATTTATTATAAGTAAGAATCACCTGGGGATCTTGTTAAAAAGTGGATTCTGATTCAGTATATCTGAGGTGAAAACAAAAATTCTCAGCAGGAGTTCAGATGGAAATTAGCCTGATTAGAAGCTCTGCATCTCCAGGCTGGTGGGGAGCTTGTGTGACCCCTCTGCTCCTGAGAGGGCTCTCCCACACAGGGACGTGTCCTGAGGAGGCCCCTGCTGAAAGGCCTGCTCAGTGAGCAAAGCTCTCCCATCCACCTGAGCCACAGAGCCAGCAAGCAGCTGAACAAGAGGGGTGGAGATGATTCATGCGTAGCTGTAAAGTGACTCAAAATGGAAATAAACTTGCATGCCAGTATGACACATTCTGGTGTAACCTGCTGGGGCCAAATCTGTCTCATGCACAGCTCTCTTCCTGGCTTTGGAAGTCAATCAAGGGAATACTCTGCACACTTCAGGCCCAACACCCTCAGTGACGGAGATGTCTTACCCACCCTGTCACTTCCAATAGCTCCTAACAGGCGACACAATGGCATCCATGAGGCTGGCACTGAGACTCAAAGTAAACAGAAACAACATGGAAGCAGAGACAAGTACGTGGAGCCAGGATAAAGGGAAAAAGGGGGAAGAAGTACAGGTGTGCTGAATTCTGAGGCCTGGCCTTCAGCTCCTTCCATGAAATTGTTTCTACATCATGGTCACAATTCAAAATCACATGCCAAATCAAATAAAACCTGACCTCTCTTTTCATTATTATTTCCTTTTTAAAGGTAAAAGAGTGTATACTCCTCAAAGTCAGAGTACTTTTTAATCTGTTTTAACCTGACAAATAAAGATTAAGTTGAAATACTTGAAATCATTATTGTGGTTGGAGGTCAGCATATTCACACAGCGCAGCTTAACAGCCTACGTGAGAGGGCAGTTAAAGCTCTTCACATTGCTTAGTTTTTCTTTCAGACAGCGCCACCCGCCCTTGATGTGATGGGACTCTGATCCAAAGGCAGCATGCCTGCATGGCATTGGCTTCTGGGAAAATTCTCACTAAACCAGGTTTACTTGATCCAGCACGGCAGCCACAGTCCTCAGAAGAACCCCGAGATAGGCTCTGTGCCTTGCGTACCAGCTGAAGCTGATCATTATCCCACTGCCACTCAACTCCACCAGCACCCACCTCCCCGTGGGCTTTCATCTGTGAGTGATCCAGTTCCGTGTAGAGCAGTGAGAGCCCTTCTTTCCTACAAAAGTGGCTGTGCGCTGGTGAGTCTCCATCTTCCAAAGGAATTAAAGTGCTGTCTCAAAAGGACGCACGTACACAAGCACACACCCATGTGCACACACATGCACATACATGTGCACACAGTTACTCATGCACACATACACCTCTTCTTGTACACAAGATTAGACGCTAGAGCTCTTCTGTTTATTGACTTCTGGAGAATACAGTCTCCTCTGCCTTCCTGCCTTGCTTCCATGAGAATTGGTTGGGTGCTGACACTTTCCTAAGCACTGTGATTTCCCAACCCAAAATAATCAAGTCTCAGACTACCCTTTGAAAGTTTATATTCTAGAAAGGGAAAATATATGTATACAAGTAACTCAGATTAAACTCTGAGTTAAAGCGAGGAAGAAGAAATCAACTCTACTAGGAAGTCAAGTCCACAAGGACAGGGAACGTGTGTTATTTATATTATGCAGCCTGCGTACAATGAGTAGGGAAAGACATTTGAAATGGAATGAATGAGTCATTGAATGAGTGATGTAAAGAATTGACCAGCTAATATGTTCCAGGGGGGCAAAGTAGTGAATAAAACAGAAGCAAACCTGTGACTTCAGGTTAAGTTGATTTGACAAACTATGAATTAATTCTAATGTAGCAATATTTAAATGTCAAACCAAATTTGCAATCATAGGATAAACCCTGCCTGATCATAATGCACTGTAATTTTGCCTTTGCTACATTCAAGTTTCTAATATTTTGTTTAGAATTATTGCAATTATGTTCAATAATTAATTGATCTTTAAGTTTCTTTTCTCTACCAGTAGCATAAATAGAACCCTTGATTATTAACTATTAGTTGAGTTTTTGAAAAGTCCCTTTATGAAACTATAGCAAAAAAAAATTACCCCAAATGAGTAATTGTAACATTTAATGTATTAACATTTCCTCTCACACAAAACAAATATCATACTCCCAAATGCCTAGAGTCTCAAAAAGCTAGAGCGTCTATTACCTTCTATGAAGCAGATGAACTCTCCCCAAAATTCCAGAGCACAGAACAAATTTCTACAAGGTAGTCTGTGAGGAATCAAGTCTGTACTTTCTTAAAGTGAAGTAAATTCAGGTCCAGAAGACACTGAGTCTGGCAGCCACTGGGAAAGTGCCTACTTGTCCTTTAGAACTAACCGCCTTACAGAGAAATTTATACATTATTTTCTCATCACAACAGCTCCTATGCTAGGAATAGTGAAGAGACTGGCGACGTAAATACAGGACAATTACAGCAACTCCGGGAGGGAGGCATTATATTTTATGAACAGACTCAGTTTTTTCCCTCACTAGCATTCAACTACACAAACAGTTTACGCAGTACTTATGTGATATTTTTTACATCTATCTTGCATCCTGTCCACTTGATGCTATGGCACAGAGAGCATGTAGTTTAGCGAAGGACTCTCTGAAAGTAGCTTTTCCCTCATCCAGTAAATTGTTCCTTAGTTTGATTTAGGAAACGTAAGATGAGATTGAAAGTGATCGTGTGAATATAGTACAAAAGGAGGACAAAAGGCCTAAGAAAGGTTTCAGGGGACTTGGGAGTAGCTACGTAAATTTTTCCCCCCAAAATCAATAAGGAAGACTCATGACCTGTCTCCTCCTAAGTACTGAGGGCCATCACAAGTTCCATTTGTAAAGAATTCATTCCTCACACCATCCAAGCTAGGCAGTAGACATGAAGGATCAGCTGCAGTAGGCAGAGGATTGCCTGCAAACAGCCTTTCTAAACTGATGATGAGTTGGGGCTCCCCTAGACATAATTCTAACTTTGTAGGCCCTCCAGCTTCCACAGGCTCTTACAAGAAGTTCTGGGACAAGCCAGTGCTCAGACCCCAATCACTCAGGGGCTGCCCAAGTGGGACTGGTTGCAGATGAAGAATGGGTGTGAATTCCTCTGGTCAGCCTGACCAGCCCCACCCCCCTCCCCCGAAGCTGGGAACATGAAAGGTGTAGAGTTTACACTGAAAAGTGGGGGAAAGGTGTTTGCTTCTTGTTGATGCTGCTGGCCCTGAATGGAGCCATCAGCCTGTGTTGGGCCTGCAGTCCAATGGACTGACTTAGGAGCTGGTGTGTGCAGTTTGGCCCCGGAGGTCAGCTAGCCCATGGTGACATAAGTGTGGGATTTACTTCCATAACTGAAGAAGGTGGGACATTTTTACTATTAGAGGCCGATGCCAGCAAGGGGAATGGATGGACTCTAACCAGCTTGCGTTAGAAGTAAAGTGAACCTGCTGTTTTTAAGGAGGCCATGACTGGCTTCTCAAACAGGCAGCACACTGTGTATATGTGATGAGACGCTTCTTAGCAGTGCAGCTCAGGGATGTCAGCACTACCACACCAGTCAGCTGAAGAAAGGACATCAGCTACAAGAGCATTGCCTGGATGTGTGCTGATCGACAGGCTCAGTAGCCACATGAAGTAGTCAGAAAGTGGGGATGCTCACCTCTAGCTGAGCGTCTGCTGAAGAGTTAGAGCCAGGAGTCACTGTCATTCTTACTTATTTATCATCAACTTGCTCCTTCATTGCTTGTGAAGTGTTTATCTCATAGTTTGGCACTTTGGCCATGTATCAGGTGCTAGTGAACAACTCCACCTACCTACAGGGTTCTCACAGTCTAATATCTAGACACACTGAACAAATACTAAAATATGTATACAGAGAGCCAAAGTACAACCTGGAGTATATCCCACCTGAGTTTAGAGATCAACTCAAGAAGAGATTTGATGTGTTGAACACTAATGTCCAAAAACAGAAAAGTTGTGGAGTGATATCAAACACATTATGCATGAAGAAAGTAAGAGGTCCTTAAAAAGACAGGAAGAAAAAAAAGACAAAATTGGATGTCAGAAGAGACTCTGAAACTTGCTATCAAACATTAAGTAGCTAAAGCAAAAGGAAGAAATGATGAAATAAAAGAACTAAAAAAAAAGATTTTAAAGGTTAGCTCAAGAACACAAAGTATTACAATGACTTGTACAAAGAATAGAAGACAATAAACCAAAAGGAAAGAACATGCTCTGCATTTATCATGCTGAAAGAACTGAATAAAAATTTCAAACCTTGAGTTGCAATAGTGAAGCATTCTGCAGGTAAAATATTAAATGACTGAGGAAGCAGCAAAAGAAGATGGAAGGAATACACAGAGGCATTATACCAGAAGAAAGTGGTCAATGTTCAGCCATTTCAAGAGGTAGCATATGGTGAGGAACTGATGGTAATTAAAGAAGAAGCTGAAGCTGCATTGAAGACACTGGCAAAAAACAAGCCTCCAGGAACTGATGGAACATCTATTGACATGTTTCAGCAAATAGATGCAGCACTGAGAGTGCTTGCTCATCTACGCCAAGAAATTTGGAAGACAGCTACCTGGCCAACTGACTGGAAGAGAACCATGTTTATGCCCATTCTCAGGAAAGCTGACCAGCCAAATACAGAAATTATTAAACAGTATCATTAATGTCAAAATCAAGTAAAATTTTTCTAAAGATCATTCAAAAGTGACTGAAGCAATATTTTGACAGGGAACTGCCAGATATTCAAGTCAGATTCAGAAGAGAATACGAAGCCAGGTATATCATTGCTGATGTCAGATGGATATTGGCTGAAAACAGAGAATACCAGAAAGATATTTGCCTGTATTTCACTGACTATGCAAAAGCATTTGACTGTGTGGATTATAACAAATTATGGATAACATTGCAGGGAATGGGAATTCCAGGACACTTAATTGTGTTCATGAGAAATCTGTCTACAGATCAAGAGACAGTTATTCAGACAGAACAAGGGCAAACTGCATGGTTTAAAGTCAGGAAAGATGTTTGTCAGGGTTGTATCCTTTCACAATATCTATTCAGTCTGTATGCTGAGCACATAACCTAAGAAGTTAGACTATATGACGAAGATCAAGGCATCAGGATTGGAGGAAGATTCATTAACAATCTGCATTATGCAAACCATACAACCTAGTTTGCTGAAAGTGAGGAGGATTTGAAACATTTAACTGATGATAATCAAAGAACACAGCCTTGAGTATGGGGTGTACCTCAACATCAGAAATCAAAAATACTCGCCACTAGAACAGTAAGCAGCATCATAATAAATAGAGAAAAGATTGAGACTGTCAAGGATTTCATTTTACTTGGTTCCACAATCAATGTCAAAGGAAGCAGCAATCAAGAAATAAAAGATACACTGCATTGAGAAAATCTCCACAAATACCTCTTTAAAGTGTCGAAAATAAAGATGTCACCTTGAAGACTAAGGTGTGAATGACTCAAGCTGTGGTATTTTCAATTGAATGGTATGCACGCAAGAGCTGGACAGTATAAAAAGAAGACAGAAGAATAATTCATGCCTGTTAATTGTGGTATTGGGGAAGAATACTGATTGTACCATAGACTGCCAAAAAAACAAACAGATCTGTTCTGGAAGAGTTATAGCCAAAATACTCCATGGAAGCAATAATTGCAAGACCGTGTTTTGCATACTTTGGACTTGTTGTCACAAGGGATCAGTCTGTGGAGAAGACCATCATGGTTGGTAAAGTAGAGGGTCAGTGGAAGACCCTCAAGGAGATGGATTGACACACTGACTGCAATGATGGGCTTACACATAAAAATGGCTGTGGGCATAGTACAGGACTGGGCAGTGTTTTGTTCTGTTGTGCATAGGGTTGCTATGAGTCAGAACTGACTCAACAGCACCTAACCAGCATGACAACAAAATGTGTTTACTATGAGGAAAAGCAAAGTGTCCCAGCAGGCTATAGCAGCAGAAAAGTAGAGATCCTAGGGAAGTAAAAAGTGAGGACTCAGGGCATGAGGGAGAGGAAAGTGCAGGTGACTGTTGTGGTGATCCCAGGTATCTGAAGGGCCTGGCAGTTTGGTCGCATGCTATATACCGCAATGCAGCAATAGCTGGTTAGTGATGGTATTTACAAATGGAATGAAAAGAGAGAGATGTGGGTATTCATTCATTTACTCAGGAAATATTTAATTCATTCCAAGAAGGTTCAACGCCAAGCAGACCCTCAACTTCAAATCTTTCTTATACACGTTTTGGATTTCCTTTATACAGAATCATTAGATTCTAATAAAGTATTACATTTGTAAGAAAAATACCCAAGGAAGTGAGGGCATCCTGTGCACATACCCTGAGATACTCTCCCAGACATAGAGAGAAAACAAAGAGGAGGGAGCAAAAAAGGCCTACTAGCTCCCTTGAGCCATTAACTCCCCATATCTTTCTCAGCATGCTCATAGATCTTATCATGTGGTGACAGGGGAATGGAGTTTTTGAGACTCTAGTAACCAAACTAGCTCAAATGACCAGGCTATTGGGACACTCAAAAACTAAATTAAAAAGAGAGAGAGAGCTATAGATATAAATGTTAGAGCACAACAACCAAACAAATAAATTACAATTTTCTGATGGCTCAGAGACAACAGTCAATCTCTAATCATTTAAAGAAGCAGAGCACCATGGCTTCAGAAAATGCCAAAAACAAAGAATTAAAAAATTTTCCAGAGGTAGACTACAAAAGAGCAATCTTTAGAGCTCTTCAAGACATCAGTAAAGATACTGGGGAAAGGGCAGCAGAACATAAAGAAAAGTTAAACAGGCTGCAAGAAATAGTTGAGCAACAGTGAGCTGAAATTCAGCAGGTTAACAATAAAATTACACAATTAGGCAATTCAACAGAAAGTCAAAGGAACAGGATTGAGTGGAATACAGAATTAGTGAGACTGAAGATAAAGCAACTGACACCAGTTTATATGACAAAAAATCAGATACAAGAAATTTTCAAGAATGAAAAATCACTAAGAATTGCGTGGGAATCTATCTAGAGGATTTACAAATAATTGGAGTATAAGAAGGGGAAGGGTGGAGGCATAGCAAAATACAAAGAGAATTATTGAAGATATATTAACAGAAAAGTTCCCTGAAACTTCCATGACAGATAAGAAGGTATCTATCCAAGGAGCTCATCAAACTTGACACAAGGTAAATCCCGAAATAAAGACACCAAAGCATATTATTATCAGACCCACCAAAACAAAAGGTAAAAAGATGGTTTTAAAGGCATCTAGGTAGCTATGAGTCAGACCTGACTCAATGGGTTTGGAGGCTTAAACAAAAAATAATACACAAAGGAGAGTCACAACGATTGAGCTTAAATTATTTAGCAGAAACTGTGCTGGCAAGAAGGCAGTAGGATGACATATACAAAACCTTGAAGAAAAAAAAAAGACACTAACCAAGAATTATATATACCTCAAAATTGTCTCTCAAATATGATGGCAAAATTAGGCCATTCCCAGATAAACAGAAGTTTAGACAATTCGCAAAAACCAAACTAAAATTACAAGAAATACCAAAGGAAGTTCTTCAATTAGCAAATAAATAAAACCAAGGTTACAGTGCAAGATAGAGTATCCAGATATCAACATGGATAAAATATATACAAAAATAAATCAAAGCTACAACACTAAAAATAAGGAAGCAGAGTTCTCAGTATGTTAATGATGACATTATACCGAAAAGAGGGAAAAAGTAACATACTCACAGACCTTTCAGATGGAGAAATCAAAGCAATGCAAATAAATTACAGACTTATTTAAACTTAGAACATCAAGAGTAAATACTGAGGTAACCACAAAGGAAATTAACAACCCTACACATAAAAATAAGAAACACAGTCAAGAAGTCTCAGCAGATATAAAACTAACAATAATGAAAAGGATGAAAAGAAAATCCATACAGAAAAATGACTCAGTAAAGATACTAAACTGGAACAAAGAAACTGTCAATAACACAAAGAAAAGGTACCAAAATGACAGCACTAAATCCGTACTTATCAATACTTACATTGAATGTAAATGGATTAAAGGCACCAATAAAGAGACAAAGAATAGCAGAATGGATTTAAAAAAATAGTAATAAAAAGATCTGTCTATATACTGCTTACAAGAGATACACATTAGGCTTAAAGATATAGACAAACAGAAATCAAAGGATGGAAAAATATATACCAAGTTAACAATATTCAAAAAGCAGCAGGAGTGGCAATGTTAATTTCAGATAAAATAGAATTTAAAGTAAAATCCACCCCAGTGGACAATGAAGATCACTAATTGTTGCTTAAAGGGTCACTATATCAGAAGGACATGACCATATTGAATATGCACTCAGTGAAGGAGCTTCTAAACACATCAAACTCCAACAGCACTGAAAAGTGAGATAAATAGTTCTACAATAATAGCAGGAGACTTCAACACACAACTTTTGGTGATGAACAGAGCATACAGAAAGAAGCTAAATAAAGACACGGAAGATCTAATGGCCGCAGTCAACGAACTTCGCTTCATAGATATATACAGAACACTCCACCTAACAACGGACAAGTACCCCATCTTTGCCAATGCACATAGGACATTCTCCAGAATAGACCGCATACTAGGCCATCAAGCAAGTCTTAACAAAATTCAAAGTGTTGAGATAGTGTAAAGCATCTTCTCAGACCATAAAGCCATAAAAGTAGAAATCAGTAGCAGAAAATGCAAGGGTGAAAAATCAAACACATGGAAACTTAACAAAACCTTACTCAAAACCTACTGGGTTATAGAAGAAATCAAGGATTAAATAAAGAAATTCACTGACACCAAAGAGTTTGGCTTTTTGGTTTTGTATCTGCTCTAAATGATGATTAGTGTTGTTAGCTGCTGTTGAGTCAGCTCTTAGCCTCATAGCAATCTTACGTATAAACACAATGATATACTGTCTGGTCCTGTACCATCTTCATGATCATTAGTATGTTTGAGTCTTCCCCTACATCCCCATTACTTCACATAGTTCCAGCAAGTATTTAAAACAAAATACCAGCTGCTGAGTTGACTCCAACTCATGGTGACCCCATACTCTCCACAGGGTTTTCAATGGCTGGTTTTTCATAAGTGGATCTCCAAGGCATCTCTGCAGAAGCTCAAAGTTTCAACTAGCAGCCAAGCATCTAACAGTTTCATGACTCAAGGACATTAAATAAACAAACAAAAAAGAAGTCTGTTGTAATTCAGCCAATTCTGACTCATAATCACCTTACAGGACAGAGTAGAACTGCTCCATAGAGTTTCTAAGAAGCTGCTGATAGCTGTGAATTGTTGACTTTCTGGTTAACAGCTGAACTCTTAACCACTGTGCAACCAGGGCTTCTCCTGAGGAAGCTAGGGATCTTAAGTTCTTGTGAATACTTGTAGAAATCATGTGATATAATGGGAAGAAAAAAAAATGACCAAATGAACAAAATAATACAAATGCATAAATAGATGAAATGTAGATAGACACGATCCTGTAGATCGGTGTCAATCTTGCTGGATCCACCATAGAACAGGAGTCTCGACTCAAGCAAGCAAATCCTTCCTAGAGAGCTCTCCAGTCAGTCTTTTACCTGAGCTTTCCTCCGTGGCTACTACAATGATCTTCTTGTGTAGGAAAGGTGCTGAACTAAGTCCCTCGTTGTGTCTTAAAGAAATGGCTCCCCCAGCAGGGTAAAACACACTTAGGGAATGCTCATTAAACTGTTTTCACTAAGGACTCTTCCTCCAACTTCTATCCCTATGTCTCCCAGCCTACTTTACCCAGAGATACACATTTTCAGACTTTCTGTCCAGAGCAGAAACATGTGTTCCCACGGTCAACAGCTCCATTCTGCATAGGGGCATAACACAGTAACACTGAAGGAGATACTTGCATGTACTTCTGTTATTCTTCCTAAGAGTATTCATGTGTAAAATGCTAAAAAATGTCAAAGGATATATTTAAATGGATAAGACTGCAAAACATACATAAAACTTAAAATGGGGGAGCATTTACAAGAATATTGCATAATAAGATACTGTAATTCACTTTCAAATACTACAGAACTAGGAGACAGACTCAGCAGTACACAGGACAGTACAAAACATCATTGTATGAGTCACTCTGAAATCACCTATCAAAGGGAAAAAAAATGGCCAGGGAAATGAGCTAATACCCATGAACGGATATGATACATTTGTTTCTCTTACAACATCATAAATCCTATGAGTGGTGGAACTTCTGTCTAGTGGACTATTGTTAACACTTTTAAGGAAAAAGAAATATTGATCGTAATAGCTTAGGTAGTAAAACGACCAGAAAAATCTTCCAGTTCTGTATGTCTGCTAATTCTACCAGGCAAATTCCAAAAAAGTCACGTGACGCAGTATCTCTCTGTGACAAAGTGTTTTTTTTTTTCTTTTTTTAATTTTTATCAAGTTTTTTTAATCTTCATTGAGGAAAACACCTCACTTGAGAAGTATGAGGAACGTACCTGTACTGGCCTCATGAAGTACAGAGAGTGTACTGGCAATCCCAAACCTGGACACAGAGTCACTAGCCAGTTGGCTGACATGCTAAATGCAAATACAGGTTTTACTTATCAGCTTTCCAATATGCCCTCGGAAGCAGCAGTCAAGAAACCAAAAGACGCATTACACTGGGAAAATCTGCTGCAAAGGACCTCTTCAAAGTATTCAAAAGTAAGGACAAAATTGAAGGCTAAAACTAACAGCAATTATAAGACAGAATGGATGGTTAAAGGCAACAGAGGCTTAGGAAAGAGCTATGGCACGAGAAGTAACGCGGGCCTTAAGCAGGTCTAAGATACCGACAGAGCTGCCAGGAGATTAAGACCCTGAGTGTTACAAGTCCTAAATACATTGTTTGCGTGTAGAAAATAAGGTAAAAACATGATTAAATTCTCTGCATCTTCCAGAAGACAAATCACCTCAGATTAAGACAGAGAACTCAGCATTTCAGAGATGTCTGGACTCCCGAGCAAGAGACATTTTACAAGTGGACTGGTGTCCAATTGGAAATCGTGGTCTCAGTACGTAAGTAAGTATCCGTCTACTCGCCTAGTGTTGCTACCACAAGTGGATGGCTTTAGCAAAGAAACATTTATTCTCTGCCAGGTCAGCAGGCTAGAATACTGAAGTTACGATGTTGGCTCCTGGGAAAGACTTTCTCTGGAGGAAGATCCTTATACGTCCTCCCTTGGACTAGGAGCTTCTCCTCACATTGATCCTAGGATCAGAACTTCTTTCTTGGTGATGTGAGGTTCTCTTGTCTCTCTACATGTTTCTCTCTTTTATATCTCAAGATTGGCTTAAGACACTAGCTAATCTTGTAGATGTCATCAACATAACTGCCACTTTTTGTAACACCATGTACAATGCCGTTTCCGGCTATTATAGACTAAGAAAATACTGCTGCAATCAACTCACGTCATTGTGGAAAAATATCCACCACAGCAAATGGAGAAATCACAAGAGTGAAATAAATGTACTTCCACACTGCAACAGAACACCACAGGGAAGTCTTTAGCTGTACGTTTCCTGTTTAGTTCAAATGTTTTTCCCCTTACGTTGGCAAATTCATCATATGAGGTCTGTCAATTAAGTTCACGAACATCCTAGAAAAAGTACAACATAACTCATTGCTGAATATTACTACAGTCACCTTCGAAGTACTTCACTTGGGAACTACATACTGATGCCAGCACCTAGTCCACCCTTCAAAGCAATTTTGGAACTCTTTTTCGGGAATGGCCATCATCGTATTACCTTTGATGTCGTGAATGTCATCAAAATTGTTTCCTTTCAATATTTCCTTTATCTTTGGGTAAAGATAAAAATCTTTAGGGAACCTATCAGGTGAATAGGTAGGGTGTTCCAATACAGTTGATTGTTTATTAGCTAAAAACTCTCTCACAGACAGTGCCATGTGACCCGGTACGTTGTCAAGATATAAGAGCCATGCGTTGTTGGCGAAAAGTTCAGGTTGTTTTAGTTTGACTTTTTCATGCAGCATTTTCAGCACTTCCAAATAGTAAACCTGGTTAACTGTCCAGTTAGCACAAATTCAACATAAACAATCTTTCTGATATCAAAACAAGTTAGCAATATCGTTATGACTCTAGATTTGGACTGATGGGACTTTTTTGGTTGTGGAGAATGGGCTGACTTCCACTGTTCACTTGGATGCTTTGTTTCAGTGTTGTATTAGTACACCATGTTTCAGCACCAGTGACAACATGGCCCAGAATATCATCTTGCCTTTCCAAAGTCTTAGAAAACTTCAGTTCTCCTTTGCTTTTGTACACTGGTGAGCTTCTTCATGACCATTTTTGCACACACCTTTCTCATGCCAAGATTCTCAGTTAAGGTTTTCCTCACTATTTCTCTACAGATGTTTATTTAGTCTGTTATGCTTCTCACAGCCAGTCAACAGGTTTGACATAAAATTCAACAAATTTTTGCAATGTTTTTGTCAGTTTTGCTTGTTACTGGCCACCCTGACCTCTCTTCATCAGTGGTACTTTCTCTCCCCTCAGAAGAAATGTTTAATCCCTTTGTACACTACTATTTTCTTCATGACATTATCCCCATAAACTTAGATTAACATGCCTCTGATTTCATTTCCATTATTGTCAAGTTTAATGAGAAATTTAATGTTTGGTAGTTGCTCCAGTTCAAGCTCTGACACTCTCATGATGGACACAAAAACAAGCAACAACAATTATGAACACCACTTAGCAAGATTGTGCCACACATTGACGTGAACACAGCTGCAAGGCACTGATATAGCAACATAATGAAACCTTATTGAGTTGTTGGTACAGTGCCACCAATGTAAGCACACGGTGGCAAGTTCTTGAACTTAACTGTCAGACCTATATCTCCCAGCCCCTGTGGTGCAGTGCTACATTCTGTTTAATGAGTACTTTTGTGTGTTTTAGCTTTGAAGGGTAAACAGCATGGCTCAGAAGAGGCTAATTTTCAATACTTCCAGAGCAGCACACCGTACTGAATTCCTACTATACATCACTTGGGAGTCCCTGGGTAGTGCAAACGGTTAACGTGTTTGGCTGCTAACTAAAAGGCTGGAGTTTAAAGTCTACTCAAAGGCATCTAAGAAAAAATTATTGGTGATCTAACTCCATAAAATCAACCATTGAAAACCCTATAGAGCACCATTCTGTTGGTACAAATGGAGTATACTTAATGGTAACTTGGTCTGATATCTCACAGGAACTCTACCTGGCAGGCAGGGGCAGGGAGAACAGAGGAGGGTGCGAGGATCAAGACGGATCACTTTGGAGATTATTATGGATTGAATTGTGTCCTCAACAAATGCGTGCCAACTTGACTAGGTCATGATTGCCAATATTATGTAGCTGTGTACCATTTTGTGGTCTGCTGTGATTATTCTAAATCAACCAAACCAAATCCACTGCCATCAAGTCAAACTCATAGTGACCTTGTAGGACAGACTACAACTCCATAGAGTTTCCTAGGAGAACCCGAAGGACTTGAATTGCTGACCTCTCAGTTAGCATACATAGCAGTTACCTACTATGCCACCAGTGTTTCTGAAACCCATTGCCGTCAAGTTGATTCAGACTCATAGCAACCCAACCCTATAGGACAGAGTAGAACTACCCCATGCACTTTCCAAGGAGTGCTTGGTGGATGTGAACCACAAATTTTTGGTTAGCAGCCATAGCACTTAACCACCACACCACCAAAGTTGCTGTATGTGTTGTAAATTCTAACTTCTATGATACTAATGGAGTCCTAGTGGTGCAGCAGTTAAAAGCTCAGCTGCTGACCGAAAGGTTAGCAATTCCAATCCACCAGCTGCTCCTCAGAAACACTTTGGAGCTGCATTACACTTTCCTATAGGATCTGTATGATTCAGAACAGACACTATGGCAATGGGTTTGGGTTTGCTTTTTATGATATTAATTAGGCAGGATAAGAGGCAGCTATGTTAATGAGAAAGGGCTCAATCTACAGGATTAGGCTATATCTTAAGGTAACCTCTTTTGAAATATTAAAGAGAGGGAATCAAGCAAAGAAGAGAGAAACATCCTGCCACCAAGAAAAAAGAGCAGAGAGTGGAGTGCGTCCTTTGCATACACAGTCGCTGAGCTGAGAAACCCTAGACTTAGGGGAAGATTGATGATAAGAATCTTCCCTGGGAGCCAAAAAGAGAGAAAGGCGTCTTTTGGAGCTAGTGCCCCAAACTCAGACTTCTAACCTCTTAGACTGTGAGAGAATAACTTTATGTTTATTAAAGGCATCCATTTGTGGTGTTTCTGTTATAGCAGCACTAAAAAACTAAGACAGAATTAAAGCACAAGACACTGAGAAAGTGTACTACCAAGACACCAAGAAGAAGATAAACATCACAAAGAGGTAATTGCTTATTTAGCACCATTCCATTTGACTTGTGTATACTCCCAGTTGTCTAGCTTCTAGTCCTTCGAGTCTTGTACTATCTGGCCCATCCCTCACCTCACCTGCCCACAGCTTCACAGATACTGTATATCCTCATCCAATCTACCTTTGAAAAGTAGGACTCTGTTACACTAGTACAGCGGTTTTCAGCCCTAAATGTAGATCAGAATCCCTAGGAAAGCTTATAAAAAATGCAAGTGCTCTGAATCTCACCTGCAACCAACTGAATCAGAATCTCTAGGGTAAAGATTGCAGTATTTTCTGCTCCATGATTACCGGGAGCTGTCACTTTACTGGTCTCACCTCAGCCAAAAGCATACTGATGATTCCAAACGTGAATTTTCATTTTAAATAAAGGGATGAATAAATCAAATAGTAACTTTCTGCTCTCTTGGATATCCACACTTCTCACTCTCTGGGGTCCTGGGACATCATGTCAGTAGTGCTCTCTTGGGAGCTACATCTTTGACAAATGCTTGACTTCAGGTGGCAAGGCTGTAGTGATGGGACCAGCAATGCTGCAGTGAGGAGTGCAGCCACCCAGTAGGCCAGCAAGCATCAGAATAGTGAAGTACAGTGCCAGTTTCCTTGAAATCAACTCTATCTCATGATGGCCTCGTATATGCCAGAGTAGAACTACGCCTGTATGGTTTTCAGTGGTTGATTTTTCAGAGTAGATTGCCGGACTTTCTTCTGAGGTGAGTCTGGATGGATTTGAACTTCAGACCTATTGATAAGCAGCAAAGGCATTAATTGTTAGCCCCGACCAGGGACACCAGCACAATGAGTATCAGAGTTAAATGCCAAGGCTTTGGAGTGCAGTGCCTGTGGACAACTAGGTTTGGGTGTGGCCTAGGGCAGGGGTGACTGTAATGATGGTATACTCACAGAGCCCTGAATCCATCGTGGATGGAGGAATTCTAGAGTACAGTGGAAATGGAATCACCTCTTGCATGTGAGGATTCACTGTTCTCCAAGTTCTCATAGAACTGCAAGTGAAGGTGTCATCTTAGGAAAACTTTGTGGCACAGTAGTCAAGAGATACGATTCCTAATCAGAAATTCAGCAGTTCAAATCCCCAGGTGCTCTATGTAAACTCTATGGGGCAGCTTTACTCTGTCCAATAGCATTGCTATGAGTGAGGATTGACTGAAAGACAATTTTAAAAAAAAAAATAGGTACTACCTTAGCCACTACTCTGATGCCTTTGGAGCCTATACTGCATTGCCAATAAAGGGCGTGTAAACTAATGACTGAGTCACAAGGGGCAGTATTTCAAATAAACATGTGACAGTGGCCAAGATCTTCCAGTGTGTAGAGCTTTGCATAGACTTTGAAACATAGCCCTTAAACTGAAGACACGAAATGACTTAATATTCCTGGTGAGCTCTTGCCTTCCAACAAGTAACCACCTCAGCCGCATAGTTCCGTGCTGCGGATTTTACTGCAGGTGTCTTTTACAGAAGAATTGTTCTAGGACCAACAAACAGACTGCTATGAAATCCTGACCTCACCTTTGGTGGTTGGATGAGAGGAACAGTTGCACCCAATTTCCGCTTCGTGGTCCCCTGATTTGTCAGTATTTCTTCTGCTACAGAGCATAAAAGTGTATATTTGAGTGTACAGACAATTGAAAATACCAAAGGGCTCCATGTTCTGCACCAAGCAATTATTTAGATGATACCAAAAGAACAGCACCTTGTATTTTAAAGATCAGTGATTGCTATTTTCTGGCACAAACTCCTATAACCACATATGCCATCAAAAGAGACTTAATTTGAAAATCTGATGTATCAATTAATTAAAATTATGTCAGTTCAATTATACTAACTGAATGAAACATAAGGAAAACTTATGAGCTAATAATATGAATAAAACATGCTTTAAAATCTTGAGTTTTTCTAAGTAAAATGTGGCAAAGTAACCTAAGCACATTTTGCTTCCACTGTTTTCTATGTCCTTGTTCATTCCTCTCTACAGTCCAGTGGACAAAGGTCAGAAAATAAAGAAATGGGTAAGGTAAGGTGATAAATAGCAGAAACCTGCTGAATTGGAGATGAAAAGATGTAGGAATAAAATCATTTGACACACAGTTTAAAGAAAAACAGAGAGAAAATAGAAAACATGGAAAAGCAGTGAAACATTTCTGCTAGCGCTAGATCGGTGTCCTTGATCCAAGAAAGGTTTCCTATAGTCAGTATTTTCAATACTGACCTGTTGCCTTCATTAGTATTTTGTGTATTTTGATTGCTTTCTATTCTATTGGGCTACTGGGTTCATCTTCCAGCACTACATAGGACAATGCTACGTTATGTTTCTTCGGACTTTCACTGGCTTATTTTTGGAACTAGATCACTAAGCATTTTATCCTAGCCTGATAACTCCACTCAAATCTGCATACCATGGGTGACCCGACTGATACTGGAAACACAGATGGTGCAGATTCCAACATCATAGCAATACACAAGCCATTCCATGGGACAAACTGACAGCCTGACGGCAGTTAGCAAAGGTGGTTACTTTTGAAGACGAAAGATCCCCAACACAGTAAAACATGACTTACAAATTTGATCTCACAAAGATTATATAATCTCATATTTACCATATTTTCTTATTGGTAAAGTGGAGTAACTGACATTTTCTATATTAATTAAAAGCTATTTTTTCAAACACAAAAATTTCATACATGCAATAACATAGATCCTACAAGCATCTTTGAAAATTAAAAGAAACAAAAAGATATATTTTCAAAATAAGAGTACCTTTTCACTTCCTCTATTATTTAAATGGGAAGGTTTCTTAGTATAAAATAGTTTCAGGCTACCATTCTGAAATGTTTATTTTTCTATTCTTTTGTAGGCCTTAAGAGCCGCTCTCTAACAGGTCTCCTGCTGACAACATTTTGCTAATTCTTATTTAAATAATCAGGATGTTGATAAGAACCAACTGAACAAAGGATAAACAGGTACCATTTGTTCCCTACAGAGGAGGGGGCCAATGAGGAAGGAGATGATGGTATCAATAATACTGCCTGATCAGGTTTTGAAATGAGGAAACAGGTTATGATGTAACAGCCATAAAATCATAGTGAAAATGCTATTCAATGTCTATAAACGTCATCTATTGCAGAATCCATAATTTATTGAACCTATGTTCTTAGTGTAAAATAAACTTCAGAGAAACAAAGCAAAGACTTCTTACAAATTAATTAAAGCCTAAGGTCCCAGAAGCTGTGAAATTAAGAAAAATAATAAATTAAATAAACTCGTACATTACTCAACAACCTGGCTTAGCCTCTTTTCCTTATACAGAAACTTTCAGAAATGGACTGCTGTGAAATTTATGTAAGCGTTCATCCTATGGGTAGTGTCAGAATATTTTAACTAATACGTACACAGAACGTTGACAAAATCTGACTATAAAGACATCCAGGGTCATCCTCTTGCCATACTTACTCATACACAGGCACCTAAGCACAAACACACATACGCACTGAGGTAATTTTGTTGCAGTGGATCCTCAATACACATTATATCTATTTTAAAAGGTGAACTAAAATGTCTTTAAGAACTGATCAGAATTTAAAAGATTCTCTCCTGCTTCTCTTGCTTTTAAACTCAGATATATGTGTTCAGGTATACCGTCAGCAGTAGTTGGAGGGGTGCACCAACGAGTCTAGACTGCCTGAGGTACTCCTGAGGATTAGAGGCACTGCCTACAAACCTAAGACTGGGAAGCATTACAGATAAATATGGCCCTAGCCAACCCCTTTTCCATAATATATACTGAAGCCAAACCAAAACTGCTTTGAAGAGCACAGAAAAAAAAAAATGGACTGACTTTGGGTTTTGCTGCATATCAGTAATCTGTAATGTCTATACTTCTGAATCCTCATAATAAGCAGGTGCTGTAATAGAACGGCAGAGGACCCAAGGCTGGTCAGCAAACACCTATTGAGTGCATACTGTCTTCCAAGTACAAATAAACAAGGAGTTTCTTGGGATCTCTGAAACTGGTAATGTTTGAAATCCTGGTTGTAATAAAATGAAAGTTCTGCTGAAGCCAAAAATGCTAGTATCAGAGAATGAATTTTCCACATCTCTTAGAACTTCAAGTTTTCATCTTTTCTTGTAGGCAGGGTCCTTCCTCGAGAATCTCCTGTACAGTTGTGGCTTACCGTGGGGGACTTAGCCTCGTGATTACGGTTAGGCCTGCAAGCCCACGCTCCCGACTCAGCCTCCCCTGTGACACCCAAGGGGGTTCCTTGTGACTTGTGGTGGTGGGAGACCTGGCTTCCCGGAGGTTTCTGGAAATACCACAGGAGGGTATCCTCAGTAATACTGGGAAGTAGTAAAGTCTGGTGGGAATCAAAAGGGGCTTATCACTAAGTGATTAAGTCCTGAATCCCAAACCTGCCCTCTGAATGCTATTCTGGAAAAGAGAGTTGGAGAGTTACGGATTCAGGTTGTAGCCTGACAAGGTAAGGGTCTAGGCTCTATTTGGCCTTGCTGGTGTGGGTAGGGTGGGTCACAGTTTTCTTTGCAGTATTTGACTGTGGTAGAGAAGTCTATCTCACCATTTCTGTCCCACTGGGCTCCTCCCTCCTGGCCTTTTCTTGGAGACAGCAGGCTTCTGAGGGATACTTTGTGTTTGGTGTTGTTTTTCCCTACTGATGCTTGTGTGTCACTGAGTTCTCCAGATTGGTATCTCTAGCTCTGTATCTGACCTCTTCTCAATACCCTTCAGAATCATACATTTATTTTATAGATTATGTCCAGGATTTTAAGTTGTACATTTAATTCTTCTTACTGAAATAGGAAGTACCTTCTGTTGTGTATAGCCACACCAGATCTGAATGAAGGAAAGAATCCTGTCCCTAAGTCTTTGATCAGAGAAGGTCTCTGAGCCACACCAGCAGTCCATAGACAACCCACTTTCTGCCTAGACCCACCTTGTATTGGTCTTTTGACTGACTGATTGCTGGTTTGGGTTTGTTGTTTTTCTGTTAAGGATTATGGCATTTCTAAGAAGTAGGTACTTAGTTTTTTCTCAGTTTAGAAATTTTCTGAATGAAACAGAGTGTCACTAAATAAATAATTTAATAAGACAACTTAAAAAAAAAAATCCATCGAGTTGATTCTGAGTGACAGCAACCCTGCAGTACAGAGTAGAACTGTACCATAGGCTTTCCAAGGCTGTAAGTTTTTACTGAAGCAGACTGACATGTCTTTCTCCTGAGGTGTGACTAGTGGGTTCCAACAAATGACGTTTTTGTTTAGCAGCCAAGAGCTTTTACTATTGTGCCACCAGGACTTTTCAGTATCTCAGCTAAGCTACCCTAAATAAAACCTACACTAAAAGAATAAAAGGAGCCTGCCTGAATAACAGGTAGATAGTAGGTACCCTGGTGGTACAACGGTTAAGCATTCAGTTGCTATTTCAAAGGTGGGCATTTCAAACCCAACCAGAGGCTCCTTAGAAGAAAGAGTCAGCAATCCACTTCCATAAAGATTTCAGGCAAGAAAACCCAATAGTGCAATTCTACTGTTACATAGTCACTATGAGTCAGAATCAATTAAATGCATCAAATAACAATAACACAAATAAATTTGTCAAGTTAATTATTTAACAAGCTATCCTAAACAGAGCAGACATGGTAGTGTTGTCATTAAAGTGCTTAGCTACTAACCACAAGTTCAGTGGTTTGACTTTACAAGCAGCTCTGCAGGACAGAGATGTGGCAGTCTGTTTCCATGAAGATTATTGCTTAGAAACCCGTGGGGCCGTTCTATTCTGTCCTATAGGTCACTGTGAGTCAAAATCAACTTAATAGCAACAAGAGTTTGACAGGGTTTGAGCACCCTGTCACAGATTGAATTGTTTCTCCCTCAAAGATGTGTGTCCATTTATCTAGCCCAAGATTTCTAGCACTGTGTGATTATCTACTGTTTTGTCATCTGATGTGATTTTCCTGTGTGCTGCGAATTCTACCTTTATGATGTTAAGGAATGAGATTAGTGGCAGTTATGTTGATGAAACAGGACTCAACTAAAACAGTAAGTTGTATTTTAAATCAATCTCTTTTGAGATATAAAAGAGAAAAGCAAGCCAAGAGACATAGATCTCATGCTACCAAAAAACAAGAGCCACAAGAAGAGTGCATCCTTTGGACTCAAGTCTGTGCTGAGAAGCTCCTCTACCCGGGAAGACTGATGAGAAGGACCTTTTTCGAGAGCCAAGAAACGCAAAGCCTTTCCCAAGAGGGAGCTAGCACACTGAGTTTAGATTTATAGCTTCCTGGACCGTGAGAGGATAAGTTTACCTTTGTTAAAGTCGTCTACTAGCAGTATTTCTGTTACAGCAGCACTCGGTAACTAAGACACCAACCAAACCAGTTAACGAAATAAAGCTAAACACATCAATCAAGCTAAGCTGAATAAAGAAATTTAATTAATCAAGCAAGCCACCATAGGTGGATACATCTAAATAGAGTTAAATAAATAGATGGAGTTAAATAATTCTACAAAGCTATACTAAACCTAAGGCCATTCATTCAGTCAATACTTAGTAACTGGCACTAGCGCTAATACATACAGCACTGTGCTTTGTTATCTCGTTTATTTCTGTCTGGACATTTTGGTACTTGTACAGAGTATTTTATTCTTTATTAAAATACGACCAGTAAACAGTTTTTGTAATTATTCAGAGGAAAAGCCCTTTCTGAAACGGAGCTTGTGAGGCCCTTTAATACACGGACTGCCTTCCACGACTCAGCCCAGCTCTTCATAAGCAGTTAGGAGGCATGTTTCCCAGATAACTGGCAACTCTGTCTCCAAAATTCACTCCAAAAAAATTAGGGAACTACAAACAAACAATTCAATTTAATTTGCCATATCATATATAGAACTCATACTACTATTCTACTGTATTTACTCTTTGTTTACTTGTACTTGAATCACAATAAAGTTTATTTTAAAAATATATTGGGAAAATATAAGTTAAAAAAATCAATTTGACAAAGATATGTTTGATATGCAAGGTGCTGGACTCTGAGAGGAGGATTTTAGAAATAAAATAATTAGTGTGTACCTCAAGTTACCAGGATAACATCTCCAAACCAAGTCAGTATTTTTTGAGTGATTGTAAATATCCCGGCAGAGCCTCAGCTGAGGGTTGTCCTGGAAACAGGAACTCCTTCTGACTCCAGGTTTTACACTTAGTAGCACTGCAGTGGCTCATCAAAAATAGAAAGTAGCAGGAGGACTTGGGATGAACTCAGAAGGTTATGCCTGCTGGATCTTTTTCTCCCAGCTCACTGATTCTGCAAGCTATGACACTGGAATCCATCACAAAAAGTGAGTCCAAGTCTTGCAGAAATCAGAATTGTTTGGAACATTTCAGAAACTCGAGTCCTAGGACACTTTCCAAACGTGTTTGTGAATGAGACTTTCCCCAGGCAGGCCTTCAGAGTCTTCATCTTTCAGACGTTCCCAGGGTGGTTCTGATGAGCTGGAAGATATGAACAACACTAGTCAAGCCCAGGTCCTTGTCTTCAGAGAGTTACCAGCAAAGTCTACGAAGAAAGCAGGACCCTATACCACCAGGGAGCATTCTCTGTGCTGGTCACGTTAGTCTGCCTCTCACATAGCTCCTGTCTCTCCGAGACCTCTAATCTTAAGACAGGATGAGGGCTTTGCTTATCAAGTTACAGCTGTGTTTAGTGCACAGAACTTTGTAAAACAATGTAAGTGTTTATGACACCAGTACAAGGCTGTAGAAAACACTGAATCTCTATGGTTAGAGCAGGGGAGCAGAAATGATGAAAGAGGTGTGGGTATTATGAAGTATGGTTTCCATAAAGAGTCGTGTGTCAGAGCGTAACTGTGATCCACAGAGTTTTCCGTGGCTGATTTTTAAAAAGGAGATAACCAGGCCTTTCTTTTGAGGTGCCACTGGGTAGACTAGAACCTCTAACTTTCGGGTTAGCAGCCAAGCATGTGAATCATTTGCACCATCCAGGGACCACCCCATGGTTTCCACATCTAGCTCGTACTCAAGGAAGGAAACAGAGATGTTAGTGACTGTGGGGTAGGTTTTTATTTAAAAAAAAAAAAAAATCTGTGTCTGTTGCCCAGTGAAAAGACTGAGGCAAAAGTTTATTTTAAAAAGGGGCCAGGATGAGTTTCCCAGGCAGGGATGTGGGTGCATTTTGCAGGGTGGGGGGAGCTCCGTATTCAGCTAACAGTTCTCCAGAGCATAGATCCATTATCCAAAGAGAGAGGTGCACTGTCCCCCCACAGCTCAGTGGCCTGTGGGTTTGGGCACAGGAACTCCCTGCACAGACAGGGAGTCTGCTGTGGAGACAGGAACAGCAGCCTCACAAAGGAGCACTTTGTTCCCTGCCACCAAGGAAAACTCACACAACAGACACACACAGCCATGGAAAAAAGGAACATTTGAGAGGGTTGTTTTTTTTCCCTAGAATACACAGTGCTCTTATTTCCTTGGGGGTGCAGTAAAAATCAGTCATGAATATATTGCCAAATGCAGCTAAGAGTCAGCAAGGATATTTATCTCCACAGGCGGGGGTTGGTGGGACTGGTCACTGAGACAGACTTTGAACACTTCAATAAATCATAATGAAAGATTAAAATGAGAGAGCATTTGCTAAACATGTCTGCAAGGAGGCTTTTATGCTGCTATTTTTTCCTTACCGGCTGCTGCCCAGAGACTTCACTAGACTATTTGAATCTCATTGAAAATGTGAATGTTTGAGGTAGGAAGCAAAAAAAGGAAGCAGCTCAGTTATGGAGGCTTGGTTTAGATAGAGTTTTTTTAGGTCAAAGACAATTTAATTGCTAAATTTAATTGACATAAGTATGAACAAATGTGGATAAAAATCAAGAATATGTCCCCAAACACACGAATTGTGTTAAAAAGGTTCTATTAAAAATTTCTTTTCTATTTAAGAATAAAAACCAAAACCAAACCTACCGCAGTCAAGTCAATTACAACTCATAACAACCCAACAGGACAGGGTGGAATTGCCCGAGAGTTTCCAAAGAGTACCTGGTGGATTCAGACTGCTTTTCTTTTTTAGGTTAGCGGCTGTAGCACTTTAGTACTACTCCACCAGTATTTCCCATTTAAGAACAGTTTCCTTGAAAATCTGTGAAAGGGCGCCATCAATCATCTAAAAAAATTACGAGATACTCTTCTGAGGTGTTTCCCAAGGACCCCAACTGAGCTGTATGCTCAGGGAAAGGGCATCAAGGGCCTCTTAGGTTAGGTAACAGCGCCAGATGTGCTCAAAGCAGGGGGCTGAACAAGATGAGATAAAGAGGTTCTCACTGGCACTGAACCTCAGCATCGTGGTCCCCTTCCTGTCCTACAATCAGGCCAGCCTACCTGTGAGCCCCAACCCAAGTTCAGCATCTGCCAGCGAAGTCTGTGCTGCCCAGGTTCGGCACTCTCCACCATGCCAGCAGGGTGGCTCCTCGCTAATCATCTCTTTCTGTGCAGGCCAGTCCACACAGAATACAGAAGCCATCCAGGGCCAGGACACATGGCCCTGAGCCCACAGCCAAGAAGGGCTCAAATTGTTAGTCGGCTGCTTTTTTTTTCAAATGTTTTATTGTGCTTTAAGTAAAAGTTTACAGTCCAAGTCAAATTGCCATATAACCCACCCTTCTCCCCCTATACCTCTATGCAACTCCAGGTGCTTTTCCCACCCTGTGACATCACATTCCTCCTCTCCAAGCTGCGCTTCCTGTATCCATTTAACAAACTTCTGTGCCCTCCTTTCCACCGATCCATCTCACCTCTGGACACGACGTGCTCTGACAGCCTCTTTTACATATTTAACCGCCAAGTACACACTTCACCAGCATCATTCTATGTCTTATAGACCAGTAAAATCTTTGTTTGCAGAACTGGCTCCAGTACCGGTGTCAGCTTTGGGCTCACAGTGAGCCCAGGGGCCATGCACTCAGGAAACCCTCCAGAATGTTGGATCATCAAGTCTGGTTTTCAATAGAGTTCTAGATCCACATGCCCATTTTCCTGCTGCTACACAAGGGACTCTACAGTGCGTTCCCTTCCAGAGCAGTCGACTGTGGTGGCTGAGTACCATCTAGTTCTTCTGTTCTCAATCTGATGTAGTCTCCTGGCTCACAATTTCCTCATGTCTTTGATGTCCATTGTTCTCGTGTGCTCCAGATGGATTGGGACCAGCTGATGTTCCTTAGATGGTAGTCACTGGTACTCTTTGAAGAAGCCCATGGATCACCTTGGGTAGCCCAGGATCTTGGGAGTCCTGCTACTCTGGAGCATCAGAGTATGCCAGCATGGCCTGTGACCTTGAAGGAAAGTAGACTTTCAGCAGCTCCTTGGGGAAAAACCCACTCATTCAAAAGGTACAGCTAGTGTTCACATGCTCCACGCAGTCATCCTGTGTTCTTCAGTGCATAGGAACAGTGTTCTCTGTGACCTGTGCCATCATTGTGCTGACCACGCACATTTTCAATCTCAATCTACCTCCAGAAAGCCACTTTGTTTCCCTCCAACTCTGGTGTTATCCACTAGGATTGCTGATTAAAGTTCTCGACCCATTCTAGAAAAACTGCTACATCCCTCACTGCTGAAATCACTGCACTCACCTTCAAAGTCCTCCCCTTGGGAAGCTCTGCATTGATGCCAGCACCTACTCCACCCTGCACTGCAATTTTGGAACACCTTCTAGAATGGCCATCAGAGCTGTCATTGTATTACTCTTGATGTCCTGAATGTCATCTAAATATCTTTCTTTCACTATTTCTTTTAGCTTTGGGTAAAGGAAAAAGTCACTGGGACAAGAGCGGGTGACACAGACTGACTAAAATGTGTTTACTGACTAAAAACTCCCTTACAGGCAACTATACAATTAAGTTCGTAAACTTGCCACCTTGTCACTTTGTACAATGGCCACTCCAGAAAGAGTATGAAAAATGCTTTTAATAGGCACTGGCATCAGTACATAGCTTCCCAAAGGGAGTACTTTGAAGGAGACTGCACTGATATTCAGCAGTGAGGCATGTTAACAAACTTAATCGTCAGACCTCATCTATGGGGACATTCTACTCACAGGGGGCCTAATCCCTCGACCTCAAAAAGCCCTCCTGCTTTCCTCTGCTACATCTCCCATCAGTCAGCCTCTCATCCTGAACAAGATGCCCTACGCCTTTGGAGGATGCAGCTTTGCTTGTCTGAGTTCAGGCAACTGAGTAGGGTAGGGGAAACTGCAGGAGGCCATTGCCACCCACAATACCTGTACAGAAACATGCAGTGCTCATCCTCGGCACACTTCCCTTATCAATTCAGCACCAAGTCCTAGGGCACAGGTCACACTTCACATGGACAGCGGACAATAAGAAACACCAAGGCATGACAAGTCTGTAGCCCGGGCTTCCCCTAAATGCTTGAGGGCTTTCCTACTCTTACTGCCATGGGCTGCATAAGAGAGGGTGGGTCCTCTGTTTCTATCCTAGGATTCCTCTGCTAACAGATTAGGTGTGAATTCTGACCCAGGTTACGGTTTAGGGAGCAGAGATAAATGACAGAAGCCTAGGCTGTTGTAGATTTCTCTACCAGCATTATCTCATTGGTACATGACTGGCTTCATAAGAAGCCACCTGAAAAACCTAACTGGAATGTGATGGTTGTCATTTTGGTCTGGGTTTTTAGAGAAGCAAAGTCAGTTAAATGTGTGTGTGTGGAGAGAGAGAGAGACAGAATGACAGACAGAGATTTATCTTAAGTACAGAAATGGTATGCATGGTTGTAGAGGCTGACAAGTTCCAAGTCCATGGGTCAGACATCAGGCTGGAGGCTTCTCCTGACTTATTGCTGTTGCAGGGGTGTACGAACCCAAGATCAGCAGGTCAGACAGTAGGCTGATGGCTCACAGACTTCAGAGGCTAACGAATCCCAAGATCAGTAGGTAAGCTGCTAGCCGGTCTCAGGAAATAGAAGGCAGATGACAAAAAGCTGGCCACAGGCTCTAGAGGGAAGGTCTTGCTGGAGCATCCTCTTATATAATATAGGTAGATTATGTCCCAAGGAAACTCCCAGAAGAAGGGCCAGATGATGGAGTAGTCAGACACTTCTCGTGGTTTCCTCTTATAAAAAAAAGACTCAAAAAAACAAGGAATCCAGGAGCCCTGTTAGAATCCAGGAGCCCTGAACATCATAGGCAAAGTTAAGGAATCAGACTGAACAGCATTAGGAAGAAAAGATGGTTCAGAAGCAGCAAGGAGTTGCCAGCCCTGACCCAACACGAAGACAACAATCAACATCAAATCTCATAAAGAAGCAGACCATGATGACTTCAACCAGCTCCTAAAACAAAGAATCAAGAAACTTTCTAGAACATAACTTCCTAGACTTACTATATATAGAATGCAAAAGATTAATATACAGAACTCTAAGAGATCAGTTGAAACACAGAACAAGCAAAGGAGCACACGGACAAAGCAATAGAAGAACTTAAGAAGATTTGAGACGAGTATAATGACAAATCTAACAGCCTTCATGAATCTATAGAGAGACACCAAACAAACTTCCTTTCAACTGTTTGGTTGCTTGTAGAGGTCTCATCATGGAGCTGATTGTATCATTACATAACTGCCAAAGTATATCACAACTTCCAAACCACTGATAACCATGATCCTGCCAAAATGGCATATAACCTTAACCATGACAAGTGCCTTGCAAACTTATAACCCTGGACTGAGAATGTGTGTCCTCCTATTAACTGACAAATCATTGTCTGAACCCAACTGCCCACTTCCTAAAACTGAATATAAGCAAGGCTTTGATTGGCTCATTGTTATTATAGGAAATAGGCAATGAGTTCTACCGCAGCTCAATCACTACTTAGATTTGAAATACTTCTTCAGTAATTATGTCTTATCATTTGAATTTAGAACATAATATAAAATAGTCTCACAGATTCAGTGTTTTCTTAAATAGATTAGCAAACTAGAAATTATGAGATTTATTTAGTTCCCATTCACAATCATAAATTAGTAAGTAGCAAACTTCTTCAGTTTGCACATAAAAATGAGTGAATCATGATTTCTGATAATCTTTCTGGCTAGAAATCTCCCCAGTTTCTAGATCTTGAACTACCCCCCTGCCACAATTATATAGCATGAGAGCTGCTTATTAAGAACAGTCATGTGGTCAAAGCAAATTTCTTAATTATACAATGCATTGCAAATGGTTAATACTCTCTGCCACCAACCTAAAGGTTAGAGGTCCAAGTCTACCCAAAGAACCCTCAGAAGAAAAGCCCAGCCATCTATTTATGAAAAATCAGCCACTGAAAACCCATTGCACCCCGTAAACTACGGTCCTGAGATTATCTTGAAACTTTCTACTAAAAATATCCCCTGAAGTCTTCTTAAAACCAAACAGTTCTCTAGCTTAACAAGTAAAGAATATCTACCTCCAGCACTGGTGTCTTTAAGATCTATCTACATGGAACTGAATTGACAAAAGCAACTCAGGAGATTAGGCTGGATACTCAGGGGGCAGTAAGTCTGGTAATGGGAAGGAACGTCACAGCAAGGGAGGGTTAGAATGGTTGCACAACTCGAAGAACATGATCAGTGTCACTGAGTGATACGAGTAGAAACTGCTGAACTGGTATATGTCTTGCTGTGTATATTCTTAACAGTAAAAAATAAAAATGCTAAGGAGCATAAGTCTACTCCAAAATGCGTGCAGTCACTCTGAGGTGGAGTCAGTCTGACAGCAACTAGTCACCCATTATAACGTAGAACTATTTCAAGAGACAGGAAGCAACCTGGAGCACTGGAAGCGTGTTGGCCCTGGAGTGGAACACTAGGTTGTTCTGTGCCTCCCATTTTTGTGATCTGACACTGACCTGAGAGGTCTGAGAGGTATCCCTGGGAATCAGGGAAGTGCTTGGTTAATGACTGAGAGTGATAACATATTACTTGTTATTTACACCAAATGTGGCAAAGGAAAATCAGTAGGTACTAGAAATAACACAGTTTAAAGCATATTCTCCATCTTGAAGATTATTTGTGAAGTATTTCTTTTAGCTGAAAGAAGTATTTGGTCCGTGTAAAACATACAAAGTATCACAGAATGGATCTGGCCTCACCATAAACTACCTGTGTGATTGCAAATAAGTTACTTAGCCTCTATCAGCCACAAATCAGTCCTTTCTTTGTTTCCTTCACTCCTTCCTTTCCACCCTGCCTCCTCCTTTCTTTCCTTCCTCTCTCCCTACTTTCCTCTCTTCCTCCATCCTTCCTCCCTTCTTCCCTTTCTCCCTTCCTTTCTTTTGTCCTTTCCTTTTGTGGTAAATTAATAGGCATTAATTAGTTAAATAGTGAAACTGTTTCCGAAAGAATTAAGCCTGCACCAGAATAGGTCATTTCCTTGACACTTCCCTGGTCCATTTGCAGTATCCTCGGCCCATTGTTGATTAAAAAAGAAGAAAGAAAGAAAATTTATAAGTCATGAAGTGAAAATAAAGACAATTAAGCTGTTACTATTTTAAAAATCTGTCCTTCTAACTCCTTATTTATTTTTGTTTTCTTTTCTTCTCAAGTTCTGTCTTTTAAAACCCACACAAACTGGATTAGTGTTATTTTTCCATCTTCCCTTAGTCTCTCAACCTAACGCACTTGTGTTTCAGTTTACACAATTTATACTACGGGTAATCATTGCTTGGCTGAACTACTTGTAGACTGAAAAATTCAACTATTTATCTGAATCAGAACCAAAAGTTGATGGCTAAAGTACTAGAAGAGGCTACTGTCTCTGAATTTAGCAATGATCCTTTGGGTTTTATGTGAATCCAGTCTTGACCAGCCCCAACATTCAACTCTGTGATGAAATTGTTGATAAGAATTGAAGTAAATTACACTCCATTGAACTCATTTAAGAATTCCATCCTACCTGAACAAAGATACTCACTATCCAAACTATGGCCAGTTTCCGGGGAAGATTAGCAAATACCATGATGACATGATTAACGGAAAACTTACCCCCAGTGCTGGTTTAGTTACCCACGAGCTGTCACATCCCATCTTTTTCAAGGATTCTTCATTGTACTTGCAGAGTAAAACCAGTAATGCTACAAGCAAAGAAAAGAGATGGGCCACGTTAGCTTTTATGCTCCCTGTAAGTCAGCTCCTTCAACCCCAGCATGGACTGCTGAGCTTTCTCTCTGGAACAGAGTTGCACAATCCCAGATTTTATGTGACACTTTCTAAACCCATGAATCACCCTATAGCAGTTTTCTGCATTGTTCAGCTGTTGAGGCTGATAATCATTTTCCCCACCTTCTCACCAGGGAGGTTTCTTATAGGCTTCCGGAGCACAACGCAGCCACCTGGGCACAAGACTCACCTCCTGATGAGTCTGGGGCAGCTTTCCTCCACATTTCCTAGGGAAAGGAAATAAAAATCATCCTCCCCATTTTGTGGTTCTCTTCAAGGATTAACAAAAAGAAAGGAGAGGCATACTGTAGAACCTTTGTTCAGGAAGAAAGAGGAGCTCTTTCTTCTGTAGCAACACTGGGGGGAGTAGTAGATGCTAGGAGGAGTCATTTGGGGAGGGTAGTCACTTCTGTGTGGGAAGTGTCTTTGTCTCAAAGGCTCTGGGGGTGACGGCAGCAAGACTGTCTGCCTCACTTTGGGTTTTAAGTGTCAGAACTGAAGGATACCTGAAAGTTAGCCTCTAGTAAGTTTTCCATCTCAGTTCTTTAGGTATTAAATGGCACAGGAACTTGTCTAATTTGAGATAAAAACTTTGTAAGAAATAAAAAGTTAGCATCTGATTAGAGTCCATGTCTTACAGCAATCAACACATGAAGGTTTACTAGGGTAAAACCAGTTGTCATCAAGTTGACTTGGACTCACAGCAACCTCATCACTGTGCCCATGAGGTTTCCAGAAGTAGATTCCCAGGCCTTTCTTTTAAGACACCTTTGGGTGGGCTCAAAGCTCCACACTTAAGGCTAGCAGCTAAGTGAGTTAACAGCTTCTGCCACTCAAGCACTTTGACCGGGATAGACTGAGCCAGTATTAAGCAGAGCAACAAATCCCCATTTCCATTTGCAAGAGGCTAATGATTGTCTTAAGATTAGGCAGGCCTTTGCCCAGCTGACTTTGGAGGAATGTCCCTCCACTGGACATTCCCAGTACTTTGTTGGGTTTCCTTTCCTGGAATCCAGTCTCTAGGAGGTAGTCAGAGCCTAATTATTAATTCACAGACTTCAGGAATGTGGTGTCTGGGTTCAAACCCAGTCTCAGATTGTGGACAAGTGACCTACCTTCCCTGTTCTACAGTGTCGTGTACACAGTCTCTTAGTTGAGGCACATTTAATGTACCAAACCAGTCAATAAGCCATGTTGCTGGAGCTACAACAGGTGGAATTCTTGTCACTACTACCCTACTCTCTGTTGACTGCTCATATCCAGTCTATACATGACTACTGAGACTCAGCCAGTTCATGTCAGCTGTACTTCTTTTGGAAATTATGTGTCTTAACCAAATATCACATGTAAAAAAAAAACTGTGAAAAAAAGAATGACTGTGAAAACTATGATATTTTGATGAGTTCTCAAAGCTGGCTGTAAATAAGCTGCTTAAAAAAATATTTTATTTAAACAAAACCAAAAAATATAGTAGCTACCTGGTAGACTTCTGCTTCTGGTAAAATGGAGTAGGTGTGCATTTTTCCTATTTCTATGCTAACAACGGAAACCCTGGTGGCATAGTGGGTAAACGATATGGCTGCTAACTGAAAGGTTAGCAGTTCAAATCTGCCAGGTGCTCCTTGGAAACCCTATGGAGCAGTTCTACTCTGCCCTATAGGGTTGCTATGAGTTACCATCAACTTGTTGGCACTGATTTGGGTATTTTTGGTTTATACTAAGAAAAAGTGAAAACTATAGTTATTATATATAATACAAACATCAAAAGACTGGAGAGGTAGAGAGAAGGCAGGTAAGCAAGGCGGCTTGGGACCAAGGAATGGCACAGTGACTTCCTCAGTCTTCTTTTCACCTCATGTGTCATAGATTGAACTGCATACCCCAGAAAACATGTGTAGCCATGTGGCTGGGCCATGATTCCCAATATTTTATGATTGTCTTCCATTTTGTGATTTTCCTATGCTGTATGTTAGCAGATTAGGGTGCGACTGCAAATCCCTTCATAAGATCACCTCCCTACTCCACTGTAAAGGGAGTTTCCGGGCATATGGCTTGCACCACCCTTTATCCTTTCATCCTATGAGAGATAAAAGGAAAGCGAAGCAAACAGAGAATTGTGAACCTCACACCATCAAGAAAGCAGCACTTGGAGAAGAGCACATCTTTTAGACCTGAGGTTCCTGTGCCCAGATGCTCCCTGAACAAAGACCGATACAACACAAGGACTTTCTTTGAGAGCCAACAAGGGGGAAAGTCTTCTCCTGGAGTGGACATCTTGAATTTGGACTTTTAGCCTACTGGACTGTGTAAAAATAAACTTTTCTTTGTTAAAGTCTTCCATTTGTGGTATTTCTGTTGGAGCAGCACTAGCTGACTAAAACATCATGTATACCAGAAACGAAGATGGAGAATTCAGCAACCTGAAAACACCAATGGACCAAGACAAAGAAAAAGAAAAAGAAAAAGTCTGTGTTCTCTAGCCAAAGGACTAGGAAAGGGCAAGCTAGCAAGGTAGAAAACTCATAGACAATAATTGTTGTATCTTAGACAAATATCCCAGAGAAGCTGTGACCCCCACCTCACCAACACAAAGTGGGGAGCCTGGACTTCTAACCACAGAAGTCTGTAATGAGGTTCCCCAAACGTACTGCCACAGTCATACCAGATAAGGCCAAGTAGTGAGCTGAGTATTCCATCCACAACTAGAAGTTTTGGGGCCCCTTCCTCAGTGTCAATGAAGATAGCTTGAAGAACATGTACTTCTACCTTCATTAAGTGGTAATGATGAGCCTGTACCCCTCCTCTCTGGGGAGGTATCAGAGGAGGCATCATGGAGAGGCAGAAGAACTCTTTGCACCAGTGTCAGTGAGGACCATGTGGCCAGCAATAACATGATCCCCTCACTATCCCCACCAGGGTGGCATTAATGAAGGTCTAAAACACTGGTGGCATAGTGGTTAAGAGGTACAGCTGTTTAAAAGATGAGCAGTTTGAATACACCAGAAGCTCCTCAGAAGCTCTTTGGGGCAGTTCAACTCTATAGGGTTGCTATGAGTCACAGTTGACTCGATGGCAATGGGTTTGGTTATTGTTTTTAATGGGGGAATTATGACTGTACTCTGACTCAATGGTACTTGGCTTGGCACTCTAACTAGTAATAATGAGGCCTTTGGATACGTCACTGGAGGCCAAGGGGGATCCTGTACGTCTATCCCGACCTAGCGGGAATGAACTAGAGGCCTCTTCCTCTGTTGGAACAACATGCAGAAAAAGCCAGCTAAAAGAGCCGATCTCATAAGATTCAGAGTCTCCTAATATAATATCAAAATGTCCAACATTCACTTGAAAATCACTCATTAGGCTAGGGAAATCTTATTTTAATAGGAGAAAAAAAGGTACCTCAGACATCACCAGTGATGTGACAGAGATTGAGTTATTTTATACAGATATTAAAGCAATCATCATAAAAAATGTTTCAGAAAGCAATTATTAACATGCATGAAGGAATAGAAAATATCAGCAAATAAACAGAAGATATAAAGAGAAACAAAATGCAAATTTTACAACTGAAAAACAATCACTAAAGAAAAAACATCAGTGAATAGACTCAATGGCAGAATGGAGAGGATAGCAGGAAATCACTGGGTAGCAGGACAGTAGAAGTTACCCAATGTGAACACAGAAAGATGGGAAAAATCTGCTAAATAAAGACTCAAGGACCTATAAAAATAAAGAAACAAACCAAACTTGTTGCCATCAAGTCAATTCCTACTCATAGTGACCCTACAGGACAGAGGAAAATTGTCCAATAGGGTTTCCATGGAACAACTCATGGATTCCAACTGCTGAACTTTTGATTAGCAACCAACATCTTGAACACTACACTACCAAGGCACCTATAGGGCTATACAAAAAAAGATTTAAAATTTGTATCATTAGAGGCCCTGAAAGAAATAGAAAGGGAGATGGCAGGGTCAAGATGGCTGACTAAACACACATCTCCTTAAATCTCTCTGGAAACCAAGACCTCAAATGATAATCAAACGGAGCCTTCTGGTCACCTAGTGAGCCCCCAGGACACAGCACATGGCTGTTAATTTGGACTTCATACCACTGAACACAAAACTTCCTCTCTTTCACTGACCCCACTCTCGGCAAGCACAGGCTTGCACAGACCAAAGATAATTCACAATTTCAATTATTTTTTTTCCCTTCTGTCTTGGACAGCAAGCAGAACTGGGACTCGACTAGCTGCTGGTCTCAGATGTACTGCTGGTGGGACCAGAAAGTATAATTGCCAGGTTCTGAGAGACTGGCTTTGGACTCTATACACCTCGGCTCCTCTGGCCTATCTTTCTGCCTCTGCCATGTGGTAGCCATACAGATATGTTTGTGAGGGATGCCATCTTGATCCACTGGCAAACAGAGAAGCCCAGGCAGAAGCCAGGGCAGCACTTGGTTCTAAGACTAGGAGGTGGGGTCTGCCAGAGGAAGAGTGCTTTTCCAGCAAGGAGGCAGTGTTTTGCACAGTGTCGCCTGGAGTTGGGGCCCAGCAGTGGAAGCTGTGGACTCTGGGCATTGCAGCACTCTTGGCCTCTCTTTCCACTAGGAGCCTGGTCCCGGCCAGCTGGTGAGCTTGTGCAGGATGCCTTCTTGTTTTGTTGGGAGGTAGAGTCATCCATACAGAAGCCTCAGCTGGACCTATAATTCCTGGGCTGGGAGGCAGTGTCTACCCAGAAGAGACTGCCTTTTCAGCAGAAAAGCAGAATTCTATGCAGTATCACCTACAGCTGGGGCCTGACACCAGAGGCCAGCAGGCCAGTAGCCTTTCTGTATTTTGAGGTAGTTTATAACTTCTGGGGTTCAATATAGAGGTGCTTACTTTGACAGCTGGGAAGAGGGACGTATACAGCTGAAAACCTGACTGATTTGGAAGTTGTCAAATACTTTTTACTTTTCGTTTTAAGACGGCCTAGAAAAACAATTGTGGTCCGTCTTCACAGCATCTCTCCCAGCCTCTATTGACCTACATGAAACCCCAAGAGCAACAAACATTGGAGAAGTCAGTAACCTGGATATCACCCATGGCATCAGAAGGCCCCCCAAAGAAACCACCTCAGAACTTTCCAGACAAAGAAGCTTTTCTGAAACTATCACAAGGTCAAAAGGATTACATAGACAGTCCTCCTAGACCCTATACAAAATGCAGCAGCCAGCCAAGTGACATCAACTCAGAAAATGAAGCAGAACAAAACAAAAAATTAAGCAAGTAGTTCAATCTGATGGAACATCAGTACTCTGAAATTCAACAGATCAAGAACAAAATCAAAGACATAGAAAATTCAATTCAAAGCCAAGAAACAGAATGGAACAAATAGAAAAGAGAATTTTTGACAAGGAAGACAGATTCCAGCATCTGTGAGGAGAAATCAGAAAAAAAAGAAACAAGAAAAATGAAGAAACATTAAGAAGCATGTGGGACTCTATTAAGAAGAACAATTTACAATTAATTGGAGTTCCTGAACAGAGCAAGACACCTGAGAACACAAAGAGTATTATTGCTGAGCTGCTGACAGAAATTTCCCAGAAATCATGAAAGAAGAGAATATAGATATTGAAGATACGTATCAAATACCACTCAATATAGATCTCAAAAGAAAGACTCCAAGATGTATTACAATCAAGTTTAACAAAATGAAACATAAGCAGAAACTCTTAAAGGCAGCAAGACTCAAAGCAAAGCTAATATTCAGAGGGAAACTCTGACGGCTTTCATCGGATTTCTCAGCAGAAATGATGCTGGCATGGAGATGATGGCATGACACATTCAAAGCCTTGAAGCAGAAGAACTCCCAACCAAGAATTATAGATCCTGCAAAACTATCTTTTAAATATGAAAATGAAATTAAGACATTCACAGATAAACAGAAACTCAGAAATTTTGTAAAACCGAAACCAAAGCTACAAGAAATACTGAAAGAATCTCTTGGTTTGGAAGAACAAAACTGCCAAATTTGTATCTTAAAAGGACACATTATCCAGAATCCTACTCAGTTAGGGAAGGCTCCAAACACAATGAAAGCTAAAATAGTTAAAGAAATGATCTAGTGATCATTATCATGTAAACTATGATATCATGATATTAAAAAGAGGGATGCACTACAGTCCATACAGTCCTTCCAGATGGAGAGGAAGTAGACAAGACTGGTAGCAATCAAAATTGGGTTTATTTATAGTTTAATAAGTGGGAACATAGGGGCAGCCATAAAGCACAATAAAGAAGCAACATACCAGATCAAGAAATGTAATACAGGAGTCTGAACAACCACAAAACCAACCCTTAAAAAGGTGAAAAATCAACTCACAAAGAAGGTCACAGAACAGATTAATAAGGACAACAGAGTAAACGTCAACACAAAAATAAACATATCACAACAGCAGCACTGAACACATACTTATCAATAATTACATTCAGTGTGAATGAACTGAATGCTCCAGTAAAGAGATATGAAGTGGCATCTTGGATCAAAAGACATGACTCATCTATACGTTGTCTACAAGAAACTCACCTTAGACTTAAAGATAGGAAGAAACTGAAAATTAAAGGATGGAAGAATATATATCAAGCTAACAATGACAAAGAAGAGCAGGTGTAGCAATTCTAATCTCAGATAAAATCAATTTTAATGTAAAATCCACCATCGTGGACAAGAATGGACACTATTTATTACTGAAAGATTCAATACACAAGCAGGACTTAACAATATTAAATATTTATGCTTCTAATACTAGAGCACCTAAATACATCAAAGAAACACTGACTACACTCAAAAAGGAGATAGATCACTTGACAGTAATAGTAAGAGACTTCAACACTCCTCTCTCTATATTGGACAGATCGTCTAGAAAAAAGCTCAGTAAAGACACAGAAGACCTTTTTGCCACAATTAACCAACTAGACCTCATCGACATATACAGAACTTTCCATCCATCAGTGAACAACTACACCTTTTTCTCCAGTGCACATGGATCATTCTCCAGAATAGATCATGTCATAGGACATGAATCAGTTCTCAACAAAATCAATATCATTGAATTAATGTAAAGCATCTTCTCAGATCACAAAGCCATAAAAGTCTAAATCAATAGCAGGAAAAACATAGATAGAAAGTGGAACTCATGGAAACTGAACAAAACCTTGTCAAAAAGCCATGGGTTATAGAAGAAATCAAGGATGAAATAAAGAAATTTATGGACTCCGGTGATAACAAAAACACTTCCTACCAGAACCAGTGGGATACAGCCAAAGCAGTTCTGAGAAGTCAGTTTGTCTCCATAAATGCACACATCTGGAAGGAAGAAAGAAATCAACTCAAAGAACTGACCCTACAGCTTGAACAAGTAGAGAAAGAACAACAGAGGAACCCCTCAGACACCAGAAGAAAGTAGATCATAAAGATCAGAGCACAACTAAATGAATTAGAGAGTAGAAGAACAACTGAAAAAATTGAAAAGACTAAAAGCTGGTTTTTTGTAAAGATCAACCATATTGACAAACCACTGGCTAAACTTACTAAAGAAAAACAGAAAAGGAAATAACCTAAATAAGAAATGAGAGGAGGGCAGAGTCAAGATGGTGGACTAAGCACATGTCTCCTTATATCCCTCTGGAAACTTAGACCTGAATTGATAATCAGACTGAGCCTTATGATCACCTAATCAGCCTCAGGACACGGCACATGGCTGTTAATGGGGACTTCATACCACTGAACAAAAAACCTCCTCTCTTTCACTGACTCCAGCTCCTGGCTACCCCTGGCTCTCACGGACTGAAGGTAAACGCACCATTTTGACTTTTTTTTTCCTCTGTCTTGGCCGGGGGGCAGAGCTGGGTCTTGCCTAGCGGCTAGACTCAGACACGCTGCTGGGGGGACAGGCAGGCAAAATTCCCATATTTTGAGAGCCAGGCTTGGACTCTGTTAATCTAGCCACTTTGAGCCTGTTGTTTTATATCTGCCTCAGCAGCATTTGTACAGAGTTTTGCAGTCAGTGTGTGGGACGCCATGTTGGTTACGGAGATTCTAGCAGGACCTCACTGTTAGCCTGGGAGCCAGCATCTGCAAACAGGATAGTGCTTCTCTGACAGAAAAGCAGTAATTTACCTAGTGCCACCTGCTTTGGGGCTCCTGCAATGGAATCAGAAGAATCACCACCTCTCGGCACCTTTAGCCCTTCTGTCTGCTGCCTGAGTGGAGGGTGCCATCTTGGATACGGTGGCCGCAGCTCGACCTAATTCTTAGCTTGGGAGCCAGAGCCTGCCCACAGGAGAGTGCTTTTCAATCAGAAAAGCATTACTCTATGCAGTGTCGTCTAAGGCTAGGCCCTATCAGCAGAGGTCAACAGGGCAGTAGCATGCTGTATTCTGAACTAGTTTGTATCATCTGGGGTTGGATACAGTGGTGCTTACTTTGCCAGTTGAGAAGAGGGACCTCTACACCTGAAAACCTAACTGACATGTGAAGTGGTCAGATATCTTTGCTTTACATTTTAAGACAGCCTAGAGGAACATCTGCAGTCCATCCTCACAGTACCTCTTCCAAGGTCTACATACTCACATGGGTCCTAAAAAGCAACAGACACTTGTGGCACACAAGAAATCAGCCATGGCTTCAGAAGGCTCCAAAACAAAGCAACCAAGGAGTTTTCCAGATGAAGAAACTTTTATGAAAGCATCAGAAAGTGAATACAAAATGATTATATACGGAGCCCATCTAGACCTTATACAAAATGCAGCAGAACAAAATGAAAAATTAAATGAGATGTTCCATCTGATGGAACACCAGTACTCTGAAATCCAACAGATCAAGAACAAAATCAAAGACATAGAAACTTCCATGCAAAGCCAAGAAAACAGAATGGAAGAAATAGAAAAAAGAATTTCTGACTTGGAAGACAGAGCTACTGAGGCCAGAGTCTATGAGCAGAAATCAGAAAAAAGAAACAAGAAAAATGAAGAAACATTAAGAAGCATGTGGGACTCTATTAAGAGGAACAACCTTCGATTAATTGGAGTCTCTGAAAAGGGTGAGACATCTGAGAACACAGAGAGTATCGTTGCTGAGCTGCTGACAGAAAACTTCCCAGAAATCATGAAGAAAGAGAATATAGACATCTCAGATGCATATCATACACCACCCAATATAGATCTTAAAAGAAAGACTCCAAGACATATTATAATCTGGCTCAACAAAATGAAACAGAAGGAGCAATTCTTAAAGGCAGCAAGTCTCAAAGCAAAGCAAACATTCAGAGGGAAACCCTGTAAGCTCTCTTCAGATTTCTCAGTAGAAACCATGCTGGCACGGAGACAGTGGCATGACACATTCAAAGTCTTGAAGGAGAAGAACTTCCACCAAGAAGTATATATCCTGCAAAACTATCTTTCAAATATGAAAATGAAATTAAGACATTCCCAGATAAACAGAAACTCAGAGACTTTGTAAAACCAAACCAAAACTACAGAAATACTGAAAGAAGTTCTAGGATCTGGCTTAGAAGAACAAAACCACTAACTTTATATTTTAGAATGACTTTACCACTCAAAACCGTACTCACTTAGGGAAGGCTCCAAAGCCAATCACAGCTTTGATAAGAAAAGAAGCAATCCAGTGATCATCAGGAAAGCTATGGTGTCATCATATTAGAAAGAGGAATGTACTACAGTTGTTATAGTTCTACCAGATGGAGAGGAAGATGACAAGACTGGTAGTAATTAAAATTGGGTTTATACATAGTTTACTAAGGGGGAACATGGGGGCAGCTGTAAAGCACAACAAAGATGTATCATACCATTTCAAGAAATGTAACACAGGAGTCTCAACAACTACAAAACCAGCTCTGAAAAAGGTGAAAAATCAACTCACAAAAAAGAATGTCCCAGAACAGACTAATAAGAACAACAGAGAAAACATCAACATAAAAATAAACACATCACAATGGCAGCACTGAACACATACCTATCAATAATTACATTGAATGTGAATGGACTGAATGCTCCAGTAAAGAGACAATCGAATGACATCTTGGATCAAAAGACATGACCCATCCATATGTTGTCTACAAGAAACTCACTTGAGACCTAAAGATAGGAACAAACTGAAAATTTAAGGTTGGAAGAATATATATCAAGCTAACAATGAACAAAGAAGAGCAGGGGTGGCAATTCTAATCTCAGACAAAATCAATTTTCATGTCAAATCCACCATCGTGGACAAAGATGGACACTATTTATTGCTGAAAGGTTCAGTACACAAGCAAGACTTAACTATATTAAATATTTATGCACCTAATATCACAGCACCTAAATACATTGAAGAAACACTTACTACACTCAAAAGAGAGTTAGATGACTCCACCATAATAGTGGGAGACTTCAACACTCCACTCTCAATACTAGACAGATCATCTAGAAAAAAACTCAGTAAAGATACAGAAGACCTCATTGACACAATTAACCAACTAAACCTCATTGATATATACAGAACTTTCCACACAGCAGCAGACAACTACATCTTCTTCTCCAGTGCACACGGAATATTCTCCAGAATTGACCATGTGATAGGCCATAATGCAATGCTCAACAAAATCCATACCATTGAATAATTGCAAAGCACTTTAACAGATCATAAAGCCATCAAAGTTGAAATCAATAGCAGAAAAAACAGAGATAGAAAGTGGAACTCTTGGAAACTGAACAACATCTTGCTCAAAAAACATGGGTTATAGAGGAAATCAAGTATGAAATAAAGAAATTCATGGATTCCAATGAGAATGAAAACACTTCCTACCAGAACCTATGGGATACAGCCAAAGCAGTGCTCAGAGGTCTGTTTATCTCCATAAATGCACACATCTGGAAGGAAGAAAGAAACCAAATCAAGGAACTAACTCTACAGCTTGAACAAGTAGAAAGAGAACAACAGAGGAACCCCTCAGGCACCAGAAGAAATGAGATCATAAAGATTAGAGCAGAGCTAAATGAATTAGAGAATAGAAAAACAATTGAAAAAATTGAAAAGACCAAAAGCTGGTTTTTTTAAAAGATCAGCAACATTGACAAACCACTAGCTAAACTTACTAAAGAAAAGCAGGAAAGGAAACAAATAACCCAAATTAGAAATGAGAGGGGAGTTGTTACCACAGATACAACAGAAATCAAAAACATCGTAACAGAATACTATGAAAGACTGTACTCTAACCAATTTGAAAACTTAGGGGAAATGGACCAATTCTTTGACTCATACCACCTACCCAAATGATCACAACGTGAAGCAGAACAACTTAATAAATCCATTACAAAGGAAGAGATTGAAAATGTCACCAAAACACTGCCAACCAAAAAAAGTCCGGGTCCAGATGGCTTCACTGAAGAATTCTACCAAGCATTTAGAGAAGAGTTATCTCCAATACTACTGAGACTATTTCACAGTACAGAAAGGGATGGAGTACTCCCAAACTCATTCTATGAAGCCAGCATAACCCTGATACCTAAGCCAGGGAAAGACCCAACGAAGAAAGACAACTACAGAATGATATCACTCCTGAATCTAGATGCAAAAATCTTCAACAAAATTCTTACCAATAGAATACAACAACAAATCAAGATAATAATCCATCATGACCAAGTGGGATTCATACCAGGGATGCAAGGCTGGTTCAACATCAGAAAAACAATTAATGTGATTAACCATATAGATAACACAAAAGACAAAGATCACCTGATTTTGTCCATTGATGTCGAAAAGGCATTTGATAAAGTCCAACACCCATTCATGCTAAAAACTCTTAGCAAAATGGGCATAGATGGCAAGTTCCTCGACACAATAAAGGTCATTTATACAAAGCCAATTGCCCCCATCATCCTGAATGGAGAGAGACTGAAAGACTTTCCCTTGAGATCAGGAACTAGACAAGGATGCCCACTCTCACCTCTTCTATTTAACATTGTGCTAGAAGTTTTAGCCAGAGCAATTAGACAAAACCAAGAAATAAAGGGCATCTGCATTGGCAAAGAGGAAGTTAAAATCTCCCTGTTTGCAGATGATATGATTGTATATGCAGAGAATCCCAGGGAAACTATAACTAAACTACTCAAACTGATAGAAGAGTTCAGCAAAGTCTCAGGATACAAGATAAACTTAAGTAAATCAGTAGGACTCCTTTATACCAACAATGAGACTGCTAAGGAAGAAATTATCAAATCAATACCATTTACGATAGCCCCTAAGAAGATAAAGTACCTAGGAATTAATCTAACCAGACAAATAACAGACCTTTATAAAGAGAAATACAAGCCCTTGCTACAAGAAACTAAGAGAGACTTAGATAAATGGAAAAACCTACCCTGCTCATGGATAGGAAGACTTAACATTGTGAAAATGTCTATTTTACCCAAAGCAATGTATTTATATAATGCAATCCCAATACAAGTTCCAGTGACCTTTTTTAATGAGATGGAGAAACAAATCACCAATTTTGTTTGGAAAGGGAAGAAGCCCCAGTTAAGCAAGGTACTACTAAAGAAGAAGAACACACTGGGAGGTCTCTCATTACCTGACTTTAGAACATACTACACTGTCACAGTGGTCAAAACAGCCTGGTACTGGTATAAGAACAGACAGATCGATCAGTGGAACAGAACTGAGTCCCCAGAGATGACACCATCTGCCTATGAACAACTGACATTTCACAAAGGCCCTAAGACATTACACTGGGGTAAAAACAATATTTTCAACAAATGGTGCTGGCAAAATTGGATATCCGTCTGCAAGAAACTGAAACAAGATGCATATCTTACACCTTATACAAAAACCAACTCCAACTGGATAAAAGACCTAAATATCAAACCTAAAACGATAAAGCTCATTCAAGAAAAGGTAGGAACAGCAATGGAAGTTTTAATACACAATGAGGACAGACTCCAAAATCTGTCAAACAAACCTCAATCAACAGAAGGGAAAGTAGATAAATGGGAACTATTAAGAATCCAACACTTTTGCTCATCCAAAGACTTTATTAATAGAATTCAAAGAACACCCACAGAGTGGGAAAAATATTGGGCAACTCTATGTCAGATCGACACCTGATCTCCATAATCTATAAGATACTACAAAATATCACTAAGAAGAAGATAAACCATCCAATTAAGCGATGGGCAAAGGAGACGGACAGATACTTCACTAAAGAGGAGATCCAGGTAGCCAAAAAACACATGCGGACATGTTCACGATCTTTAGTTATTAAAGAAATTCAAATCAAGACAACAATGAGATACCATCTCACCCCAACAAGATTGGCCATGATCCAGAAAACACAAAACAACAAATGCTGGAGAGGCTGTGGAGAAAGTGGAACCCTCCTACACTGTTGGTGGGGTTGCAAAATGGTGCAGCCTCTTTGGAAGGCAATCTGGTGCTTCCTTAAAAAAATGGATATTGATATACCATTTGACCCAGTAATTCCACTACTTGGAATATATCCTACAGAATCAAGGCCTTTCACACCAACGTTATCGCAGCACAGTCCACGACAGCAAAAAGATGGAATCAACCCAGATGCCCAACAACAGAAGAATGGATAGGTAAACTATGGTATATATACTCAATGTAGCACTACGCAATGATAAAGAACAACGATGACTTCAGGAAACATCTCATGACCTGGTTTCAACTGGAAGACATTATGTTGAGTGAAAGTAGTCAGCGACAAAACGACAAATATTGTATGAAACCTCTACAATAAGATCTCAAAAACAGACTTGTGTATAGAAGAAAAGACTCTTTGATAGCTGCAAGGGAGGAGAGGGAGGGAGGGAGTGGGAGGGTGTAGATTAGATAATTGCTAGGTGTCTGGTTGGGTGAAATCGGTGATACCACACATTCGAAACAAGAACAATATTAAGTGGACTTAAACATGAGTACTCCTTCCATCTTAACTCAATATTCCAAGGGTAGAGTAGCTGGGGCAGGGGGCGGGGGACCATGCTCTTAGGCAAAAGCAAGGCCAGTTGGAACAACTAGCGTTTTGCTAAGAGGGCTCTCTGTAACCCATGTTGGTGAATGGCATCTGGGGTCTTAAAAGCTGCCAAGCTGCCATCCAAGGGCACAGCAAATGGTCCCAACTCAGCAGGAACGGATGCTCACCGAGGACCAAAATGACATGGGGGAAAGAGAACCCAGAAGACAAAGAGACCCACATCAGTGGGTGCCTACATCAACTTGGGACCAGAAGAATCAGATAGTGCCCAGCCACCACCAGTGATAGCAGCGATGGAGCTCACTAAGTTGAGTCTCACTGGCAACACAAGAATAAAAAGGGGTGCACCCTGAGATCCCCACTAAAAGACCTCAATTGATGGTCCAGTGGTTTCGGGGTTCCCCTGGGAGCATGGTCCCTGATCCTGATGCTGCCCTTGACCATAAATCATAACGAAGTTCCACACTTCAGACAGAAATAGATTGGACTTGGTGATGCAGTGACCATATATTGGATGCACTTTATGGTTCTATACATCTCTAGGGTACCGTCCTGCTGACCTCTGGCTGGAGGAAGGAGAGTGGGTGGAGAGGAAGGGAAAAAGAGACTGTTGGGAGAATGAGACATGTATGGAGCAGAGAGGAATAGTGTGCTGTCACCGGGCAGGGAGAGCAGTGGAGGCTTCATATAGTTGGGTATGTAAATTTATACGGGAATGTACATTTTCACTCAGTTATATTAAATAAAAAATTTTTTAAAAAAAGAAAAGAAATGAGAGGAGAGTTGTCAAAACATATCAACAGAAATCAAAAATATCATAACTGAATACTATGAAAGGCTATATTCTAACATATTTGAAAACCTAGAGGAAATGGACAAATTCCTTGATTCGTATCACCTACCCAAATTTTCACAAGGTGAAGGAGAACAACTTAATAAACCCATGACAAAGGAAGAGGTTGAAAAGGCCATCAAAAAATGGCCAACCGAAGAAAGCCAGGCCCAGATGGTTTCACTGCAGAATTCTATCAAGCTTTTAGAGAATATATCTCCAATATTACTGAGAATATTTCACAGTATAGGAAGGGATGGAATACTCCCAAATTCATTCTAAGAAGTCGGCATAACCCTGATACCAAAGCCAGGGAAAGACCCAACCAACAAGGAGAACTACAGACTAATATCACTCATGAATCTAGATGCAAAAATCTTCAACAAAATTCTTGCCAATAGAATACAACAACATATCCAAAAAATAATCCATCATGACCAAGTTGGATTCATTCCAGGGATGCAAGGCTCGTTCAACATCTGAAAAACAATTAATGTGATCAACCACATAAATATCACAAAAGACAAGAATCACCTGATCTTGTCTGTCGATGCAGTAAAGGCATTTGATAAAGTCCAATACCAATTCATGCTAAGAACTCTCAGCAAAATAGGAATAGACGGCAAATTCCTCAAAGCAATAAGGGCCGTTTACACAAAGTCAATTGCCTATGTCATCCTGAACGGAGAGAGACTGAAACAGTTTCCCTTAAGAGCAGGAACTAGACAAGGATGCCCACTCTCACCTCCCTTATTCAGCGTTGTACTAGAAGTTCTAGCCGGAACAATTAGACAAGACCGGGGAATAAATGGCATCGTCATTGGCAAAGAAGAACTAAAAATCTCCTTATTTGCAGATGATATGTTTGTATATGCAGAGAATCCCAAAGTATCCATAATGAAACTGTTCAAACTGATAGAAGAGTTCAGCAAAGTCTCAGGATACAAGATAAACATAAGGAAGTCAGTAGCATTTCTTCATAACAACAAGATTATTAAGGAACAAATCACCAAATCAATACCATTTGCTTTAGCAATAACAGATCTTTAGAAATAACAGATCTTTACAAAGAGAACTACAAATCCTTACTAAAAGAAACTAAGAGAGACTTACATAAATGGAGAGACCTACCCTGCTCATGGATAGGAAGACTTAACATTGTAAAAATGTCTATTTTATCCAAAGCAATCTACTTATATGATGCAATCCCAATGCAAGTTCCAGTGACATTTTTTAATGAGATGGAGGAATAAATTACCAATTTTGTCTGGAAAGGGAAGAAGCCCTGGATAAGTAAAGCATTACTAAAGAAGAACACACTGGGAGGCCTCTCATTACCAGACCTTAGAACCTATTACACTGCTGCAGCAGTTAAACCAGCCTGGTACTTGTACAAAAACAACAGATAGATCAGTGGAACAGAATCAAGACCCGAGAGATGACATCATCTACCTATGAACAGTTGATATTTGACAAAGGCCTTAGGACATTAAACTGGGGAAAAAACAATCTCTTCAACAAATGGACGGCACTTGGCTTTCTTGGCTCAACAAATGGTGCTGGCAAAATTGGATATCCATCTGCACTAAACTAAAACAAGACCCATATCTTACACCTTATACAAAAACCAACTCAAACTGGATAAAAGATCTAAATATCAAATCTAAAACAATAAAGCTCATCCAAGAAAAAGTCTTAACAACAATGGAAGGTTTAATACACAACGTAGACAGACTTCAAAATCTGTCAGATGAATCACAATCATCAGCAGAGAAAATAGATAAATGGGAACTACTAAGTATCAATCATTTTTGCTCATCCAAAGACTTTATTAATAGAATTAAAAGGCCACCTACAGAATGGGGAAAAATGTTTGATAACTCTATGTCAGACCGATGCCTGATCTCTATAATCTGTAGCCTATAAGGTACTACGAAATATCAAGAAGAAAAAGATAAATCATCCAATTAAGTGATGGGCAAAAGAGATGGACTGACACTGGCCTAAAGAGGAGGTCCAGGCAACCAAAAAAACGCATGTGGACATGCTCACGATCATTAGCTGTTAAAGAAATTCAAATCAAAATGACAATGAGATACCACATCACCCCATCAAGGTTGGCCATGATCCCTAAAACACAAAACAGTAAATGCTGGAGATGCTGTGGTGAGACTAGAACTCTCTTACACTGTTGGTGGGGTTGCAAAATGGTGCAACCTCTTGGGAAAGCAATCTGGCACTCCCTTAAAATAATGGATATAGATATACCATTTAACCCAGTAATTCCACTGCTTGGAATATGTCCTACAGAATCAAGACCATTCACACAAACTGATATATGCACACGAATGTTCATCGCAGCACAGCCCGCAATAGCAAAAAATGGAATCAATCCAGATGCTGAACAACAGCAGAATGGATAAGTAAACTATGATATATATACTCAACGGAAGACTAGGCCCTGATGAAGAACAACGATGATAGGAGCAAACATCTCTTAACCTGATTTCAACTGGAAGACATTCTGTTGAGTGAAAGTAGTCAGCGACAGAAGGACAAAGGTTGTATGAGATCCCTACAGTAAGAACTTAAAAGCAGACTCACGTATAACAGAAAAGACTCTTTGATGACAGCAAGGGTGGGGAGGGCATGAGGGCAAGGGGGTGAGCTTAGATTAGATAGTTTTTAGAAATTTGGTTGGGTGAAATTGGTGACAGCACATATTAGTAAGAAGATCAGTATTAACTGGACTTCAACACAACTTGTGTACTCCTCCCATCTTAACCCAATACTGCAAGAACAGAGTAGCTGGGGTGGGGGGCCAGGGACCATGCTTTCAGAGGAAATCGAGGCCAATCGGAACAACTAGCATTTTCCTAATGAGGACTCGTTGCACTCCACATTGGTGAGTGGTGTCTGGGGTCTTACAAGCTAGCAAGCTGCCATCTGAGGCACACCAAATGGTCCCAACTTAGCAGGAATGGATGATTACCGACGTCCACAATGACATGGGAAAAAGAGAATCCAGAAGACAGAGAGACCCACATGAGTGGGTGTCAACATCGACTTGTGACTGGAGGAACCAGATGGTGCCCGCCCACCACCAGTGATAGCCATGATGGAGCTCACAAAGTTGAGTCTCACTGGCAACACAAGAATAAATAGGTGTGCACCCTGAAATCTCCACTAAAAGACCACAATTGATGGTCCAAGGGCTTCATGGTTCCCCTGGGAGATTGGCCTCTGGACCTGATCCTGCCCCAATCCATAAATCATTATGAAGGTCAACTTTTCAGACAGCAATGAATTGGACTTGGCAACGCAGAGTGACTTTATGGTTCTAGGCATCTATAGGATGTTGTCCTGTTGACCTCATACTGGAGGAAGGGGAGTGGGTGGAGAGGAGAAGATAGGGGACTGTTGGGAGGATGGAACACATATGGAGCAGAAAGGAAGAGTGTGCTGTCACCTTGCAAGGAGAGCAGAGGAAGCTGCATATAGGTGAGCATACAAATTTATATGGAAATGTACATTTTCGTTCAATCATAATAATAAAAAAAGTAGAAAGGGAATAAGTCTTAAGAATTACTCACAGAAATCATGGTTGAAATTTTCTCAATTTTGCAAAAAAGAAGAAAAACATATACCTACTGAATCAAATTGAGCAAGCCACTAAGAGGATAATTCTGAAGAAATCCATGCCAAAAACAGCATAGTCACATTATTGAAAAGTCAGTACAAAAAAGCAAAAATCTTGAAAATGAGGAAGAAAGAAACAACATCTACAGGGGAAGAGAAATTTGAGTGAGAAATGATTTTTTTTATGAGAAACCATGGAGTCCACAAGAAATTCACACATAACATTTTTTAAGTGGTTAAAAAAATGAGCAAAACGAAAAACTTTGAAACAAAAATTTTATATTCATAAACTGTTCTTCAAGCATAATTTTTCAAGACATTGTCAGATGAAGGAAAACAGAAAGAATTTTTCAACAGCAGAGCTACCCTAGAAGAATGGCTAAAGAAAGTTTTCTGAACACAAAAGAAATTCTAAAACAAGAAAATCTGGAACCACAATAAATACAAAAGAATTGAAAGCATGCAGAATGTGGTCTCTGACCACAGTAGAATAAAACTAGAAATCAAGAGCAAAAAAAGACATCTCTAAACACTTAGAAATTTAGGACTATACTTTTAACTCATTCATGTGTCAAAAAGAAGTCTCATGGAGAATAAAACTACTTTAAACTATGTGAAAATGAAAATATACTCCATGGAACATAAGTGAAGCAGTCCTCAGAGGGAAATTCACAACACTACGTGCTTAATTTGAAAAAACATAAAAGTTTTAAATCAGTAATCTAAGATCATATCTTAAGAAACTACAAAAATAGATACAAAGCAAGCAGAATGAAGAAAATAAGAGGAAAGATCAGAAATCTTTGAAATCAAACAGTAAAACAATACAGAAAATCAATAAGACAAAAAGCTTTTCCTTTGGAAAAATCAGTATAATTGACAGATCTCTAGCAAGACTCACAAAGATGAGGTGACACATACCAACTTTGGAAATGAAATGAGTTATGTAAATACTGAAGACAATAGAGTTACAAGAAGGGAGTAAAATGATCAACTGTGTACGCATACATCTGACAACTTAGATGAAATGAATCCACTCCTCAAAAAATACAAAATACCATAGCCAAGTGCCGTCGAGTCGGACTTACTTATTATGAAATACGTAATTTGAACAGCACATAACTGCTAAAAGGAGCCCAGTAGTGCAATGGTTAAGCATTCAGCTGCTAACTAGAAGGTTGGTGGTTTGAACCCACCCAGTGGCTCTATGGGAGAAATGACCTGGCAATCTACATGCATAAAGATCACAGCCTATGAGATGTTATGGGGCAGTTTACCGTGTCTTCTAAGGTTGCTATGAGTCAAAATATATTTGAAGGCACAGAACAACAACATAACTATTGAGGAAATTCAATTTGTAATGTAAAATACCACCCAAAAGTAGTCTCCAAATTCAGTTGTCTTCTCTGGAAAATGCTTGTAAACTTAAAAAAAAAAAAAAAAAAAAGAGCTAACATCAATTGTAAATAATCTTTTCTATAATATAGAAGAGGAAACAACAACAAAAAAAACCCTTCCAATTCATTTGATGGCAGTATTATAACTGATACCAAAACCAGACAAACCAGACAAAGATGGTGTAACAAAACTACAGACCAATGTCCCTCATAAATACATAACACCTTCACAAAATATTAACAAAAATTGTTTCACAATCTTCTTTTAGGTGTGGTATATGCAAGAAAGATGCAGAATTCCAGATAGAATGAACATGATCAAAGGAAGTCATAGGCCAAGTATCAAGAGATTGGCTAAAGTATATGTACATTTATGTTGTACTACAAAATAAAATGTTTGCAGTAAGTATGTGCCATTAGTTATGTACCCATACTTTTTCAATTTTTCAATTAATAAAATAATTCCAAAGTACATTAAATTAGAAAGTTTTCATAATTACCCCTATTTACATGATATGGTTAAGTGTACAGTATAAACATTCAATAAACCTTGTTATATACAATCACAGTTTATATTGGTGAAAAAAAGTATTTGTAGTGAAGAAGTTGATGATCTTGCAGAATTTGGTCATGTGAATTCCAGCATCATTTCTATCACCAAGTCCATATTATCCAGTTACCAATTCTTTTTTGTTTCCAACTTTTGCATTCCAATCACCAGTAATTTTCAATACATCCTGATTGCATGTTCAGTCAGTTTCAGGATACAGAAGCTGGTAAATATCTTCCATTTCTTCATCTTTGTCCTTAGTCACTGGTGCATAAATTTGAATAATAGTCGTATTAACTGGTCTTCCTTATAGGTGTGTGGGTATTATCCTGTCACTGACAGCACTGTACTTCAGGATAGACTTCAAAATGTTCTTCCTGACAATGAATGCAACACCATTCCTCTACAAGTTGTCATTCCTAGCATAGTAGACCGTATGGCCGTCTGATTCAAAATGGTCTACCAGTTTATTCCAGCTCACTAATGCCTAAGATGTTGATATTTTTGTGTTCTGTTTTATTTGTGACAATTTCCAGTTTTCATTGATTCATACGTCATACGTTCAATGTTCCCATTCTTACTAGATGTTTACAGCCGTTTCTTCTCATCTTGAGTTATGCCACATCAACAAATAAAGCTCCTGAAAGTTTTACTCCTTCCACGCCATTAAGGTCAACTCTGAGGAGGTAGCTCTTTCCCAGTCATCTTCTGAGTGCCTTTCAACCTGGGGAGCTCATCTTCTGGCACTGTATTAGACAACATTCTGCTTCTATTCATAACGTTTTCAGTGGCTAATTCTTTTCAGAAGTAGACAACTAGGTCCTTCTTCCTAGTCTGTCTTAGTCCAGAAGTTCAGCGGAAACCTGTCCATTATGCTTGGACATGAAATGAGGAAAAAGTCTTTTTAACAGCCCAAATCTGATTATCTGTGGTGTACTTTCAGCATTCACAGCAAACACACAAGCCTCCACAGCAGGATAAACTGACAGTTCCTGTGGAAAGACAGCTACCTGCCCAACTGACTGAAAGTGATACATATTTATGCCTATTCCCAAGAAAGGTCATCCAACCAAATTCAGAAATTATTACACACTATCATTAATATCACATGTAAGTAAAATTTTGCTAACGATCATTCAAAAGTGTTTGCAGCAGTATATTGACCAAGAACTGCCAGAAATTCAGGATGGATTCAGAAGAGGACATGGGACCAGGGATATCATTACTGATGTCAGAAGGGTCTTGGATGGAAGCAGGGAATACCAGAAAGATACTTACCTCTGTTTTATTGACTATGCAAAGGCATTCAATGGCATGGATCATTACAAATGAAGGATAATATTATGGAGAATGGAAATTCCAGAACACTTAATTGTGCTCATGAGCAATCTGTACACGGGTCAAGAGGCAGTCATTCTAACATTAAAAGGGGACGCTGTATGATTTAAAGTCAGGAAAGGTGTGCATCAAGGCTATATCCTTTTGCTACAGCTGTTCAATCTGTATGCTGAGCAAATTATCTGAGAAGCTGGCCTATACAAAGAACAGGCATGGGGGTTGGAGGAAGACTTATTAACAACCTGTGTTACACAGATAAACAAGGATGCTTCCTGAAAGTGAAGGAAACCTGCAACACTGATGAAGATGAAAGACCGCAGCATTCAGTTCGGATTATACTTCAACATCAAGAAAACAAAAATCCTCACAACTGAACCAATAAGCTACATCATAATAAACAGAAAAGACTGATGTTGTCAAGGATTTCCTTTTATTCGGATCCACAAGCAACACCCATGGAAGCAGCAGCTAAGAAATCAAGAGACACGTTTGTATTGGGAAAACCTTCTGCAAAAGTTTTAAAGTGCTGAAAACAAACATGTCACCTTGAAGACTAAGGTGAGCCTGACCCAAGCCATGGTATTTTCAATCACATCATATGCACATAAAAGCTGCACAATGAATAAGGAAGACAGAAGAAGAATCGATGCCTTTGAATTGTGGTGCTGGTGAAGAATATTGAGTATATCATGGACTGCCAAAAGAATGAACAGACCTGTCTTGGAAGAAGTACAAACAGAATACTCCTTAGAAGCAAGGATGGCGAGACTATGTCTTACATTATTTTGTACATGTTGTCAGGAGAGATCAGTCCCTGGAGAATGACTTCATGCTTGGTAAAGTGGAGGTTCAGTGAAAAAGAGCAAGACCTTTAATGAGATGGACTGGCACAGAGACTGCAATAATGGGCTCAAGCTTCACAACAATTGTGAGCATGGCAAAGGATGGGCCAGTGTTTTGTTCTATTGTACACAGGGTTACTGTGAGTTGAAACTGACTTGACAGCACCTAACAATAATGTTGCTGTTGGTTTTGACAGTTATTAAATCTTTGACTGTAAGTCCTCTACTTAAAATCATTTATATAAGTTTTCTAATGCTGCATGATAAACCACTTACATAGCCATGAGTCAGAATTAGCTTTGAACTGTTCAGAAGATCAAATGTTGGAACCAGCTCAGCTAGCGTTTCTTTTGCTGGTCTAACTTGCCTCACTCGTGAGACTTCAGGCATTTGGCATCCTTACCAGACCTGGTGCTGTTTAGCAGCACTAGATGACTAAGACAAGTCTCCTCATGATCTGATTATTAAGTCCTTTTATGGCAAAGAAATGAATATAGATATCGTAGAAATCATGCTATCTCAGTTCTGCCAAGGCTGCTTTCAGTAATTGAAATTTGTTAAGTCCTGTCTACTTTAAAGTAGTTTTAATCATACTGCCATACTGTTTCTCTCTAAACCTAGTACTTAGCACATAAATTTAATTCTCTGCTCATGCCACGATAATTAATTTTCTGTCTTTGTTACCTAAAAGGTGGTGAGCTCTTTTAAAGTAAGATTCATCTTCTTCGTTTTTGTACTCAGATTCATTTATTCAAAACTGTTTACTAAATATCACCAGAAGCAGCCGGGCCAACGTGGCAGAGTAGACACGTGTCTCCTCGATTTCCTCTGAGAACTAAAGCCTAGAAAAATAAACGAATGGAGAAGTGTGGACATTCTGGGAGACCCAAGATTTGGCCTAGGGTTGTGAGATTGGACTGGGTGACAGAAAGGGGGAGTCAAGGCAGTAGAACACTGCGTGCTGCTTCTGCTGGTGCATCACTTGAGGAGATTGCTGGTATGAACACCTTCTTGGTTAACCTGGGGGCCGGGAGTAGCACTGCCAAGCCTGTGAGCCTGACACACACCAGCTGTTACACCAAACAACAGTGCTTAAGTAAATAGCTATCCTGCAGCAGAGAGACTGTGCTTGGGACAGCCACATTTAGAGACTCTAGCAGTGGCAGACCACCAAGGGTGCTAGTGCCCCTCCCACCTCTCTTCTCAGATACTGCTACTTCTTAGATACTAGTCTCTTCTCAGGCACAGCCACAGATACTGATGACTCACTGTAGCAGAAACTACTCAAACAGGACACCATCTTGGGCAGTGAAGAGGAGGAGTTAGCCATGCCTGAGGGCTTATCTGGGGCTAATTCTCATGCTGAACAATAGTGCCTGTCTGGATAATGCTTCTCACAGCAGAAAAGCTATGTTTAAGACAATTGTACATAGAGAATGTGGTGAGGGCTGCTGGCTGAGTACAGCAGTACCCTAACTTCTCCCTTACTTGAGACACGTTGTACTATCTGGAAACAGCCCTTGAGACACCATCTTTGTCAGCCAGGAGGCAGGGTCTGCCAATCCTGCAGGACCAACTACTTTCAGCTGTGGCTGGTCAATGCCTCTCTCAGCAGAAATGCAGCTTCTATGACAGGAGTGGCTAGAAATAGCAGCAGTGACTGGCACCTGAGTGTAGTGGTACAACTTCCATCACCTTTCACTGAGCCACATCATAGCATTGGCTGATGACCCCCAGAGACTATGTAAGCAGGATGCTGTCTTTGCCAGCCAGGAGGTACAGCTTGCCATCCCTGAATGCCCGGCTGCTTTCAGTGGCTGATGGACAGTACCCCTCTCAGCAGGAAAGCAGTGTTTAAGGCAAATGCATCTAGACATAGTGGTCTCTGGCAGCTGGGTATGGTGGCATCCTTCTCTCCTCCCTTCCTGAGCTACACCGTAGTCTCTACTGGTGTAACAACTCAGAGTCAGCACAAGTAGCTCACCACCTTTAGCAGCTAAGAGGTGGGGCCTGCCAGTCCTGAGGTCCCAGCTTGGGCCAGCCACTAAACCAAGCAGTATCACAAGACCTGATAGAGTCTATATCACCAGAGGAGCTATACGTAAGTCTGCTGCACCTAGATAACTCAGTGGCAGCTGCCAACCAAATCTAGCAGTGCCCTTACTCACTTCTTTCTTGGAGCTGTGTCACAGCTCATGTCAATGTAACAACAGAGAAAATGAACAACTCTTGACAGCGCAAAGACAGCAAGAAATATGTAGTCACTTAAAGAAGCAGACCACTGTGGTTCCAGAACACTCCCAAGATAAAGAATCAAAAACTTACCAGATGACTCAGTGAGGGAAGCCACTAAAATTAATCAAAGCTAAAATACTGAAAGTAAGGAACCAGAGTTCCTATCATGAAAACTATGACATTATCATACTATGAAAAGGGATTACAGTAGATATAACCCTTTCTGATGGAGGGGAAATTAAGAAGATATACAGAAGTTAAAGACTGGTTTAAATGTAGAACATCAAAGAGGTAGCCACAAAGTAAACTAACAATCAACATATCAAGCCAAGAAACATAATATAGGAATCTCAACAAACACAAAATCAATACTGAAAAAGATGAAAAGTAAACCCATAAAGATAAATGACCCAGAAGAGAATATTAAGAGGAACAAAGAAAATATCAACAACACAAAAATAAAAGGCATCAAAATGTCAACCTAGGTGCCCATCAACAGATGAATGGATAAATTAACTATGGTACATATTCTCAATGGAACATTATGGAATGATAAAGAACAATGATGATTTTAGGAAGCATCTCATAACCTGGTTTCAACTAGAAGACATTATGCTGAGTGAAATCAGTCAGTGGCAAAAAGATGAGTACTGTATGAGACTTCTGCTATAAGGATTGAAAAATAGACTCATGTACAGAAGAAAAGACTCTGGTGGCTACAAGGGTGGGAAGGGTGGGACACTGTTGGTCACAGGTTATATAGTAGACAGGAATTTGGTTTAGGTGAAAGTAGTGACGGCACACAGGAGAGAGCAGATCAACATAACTGGACTTTCATTAAGTAGATGCTAGAAATACGGTGAGAAAAGGAGGAATGTGCTGTTACTGGGTGAGGAGAACAGATGTAGCTGCAGATAGGCAGGCACGCAAAATTGATTTGACTTGTATACTTTCACTTAATCGCAATTTGAAAAAGCATTTATTAAGTGGTTAAAATGTGCTTCTGACTCAGTGTCAAACCAAGTTTACATTTTATGAATGTTGGTTGACTAAATAAATCTGTGTAATTGACAAGATGCATAGAGTACTCAGTAGAAATCATGGTGGGTGATTGGGGAGGGCTGTCTCCTCATTGTCACCATTGGACTTGTCTTCATAATAATTATATTTCTCCATTAAATGTTAATGTTATATAATATGAAGTGAACACACTTAGGTTACAAGTTTATATGTTGAAAAAAAAGGATTCAAAGTATTTATGGCTGAAACAAAACTGACATTTCTTTGCACATAAATGTCATATCTGGTAGGGCGACTGTGTTTTACAAAGTTGCCAGGAGTCCAGATTCTTCTTCCATTACATAGATCATTTAAAGATATTACTTCACACATTTAATCCCATGTGGCCCCAACACATCTGTGTTCCCACCAGCAGGAAAAGGAAATAGGAGAGGAAGAGATAATGCCTGTCTCTTGCACACATCAATTTTGCCAGAACTCAATCTTGTGGCCACTGATTCCTATATAATGAACCATCTCAAAACGCAGCTGCTTAAAGCAACTCCCATCATAGTTGTTCGACGGCACTTGGCCTTGGCTTTTATCATAGTTGTTCACTCTTGTACAATCTGGGCTGGACTCAGCTAACTCTTCTGCTGCTCTTGCCTATGGTCACTCATGTGGCTGCATCCAGGGTATGAGTCAGGCTGGGCTGCTGTTAACTGGATGTGAAACAGCAGGGCTTTTCACTCACATTGTCTCAGCACCTCTCCCTCTCCATGGAGTTTCTCCACCACACAGCTGGATACTACATGACAGCTCGAGGCTGTTAAGAACATAAAGGCAGAAACTCTTAGGCCTTCTGAAAGACTTAGAGAGATAACTGGCACCTTCTATTGGCTGAAGCAGCTGCAATTTCTGTCCAGATTTCAGAGAGAGAGGCATATTTGTGATTATGCATACACAGAACCCACCATCACCACAGACTACAACACATCTCCATTTGGAAGGGAGTCTGGGAAAGGAGACTACTACTGGCTAACCAAAGTCCACCAATGAGGAAAATGTATATTAGAGGACAATTGGCACTTTCTGTCAATTAATCACCATTAGCTATAATAATAATGTCATCTGTCTTAGGCTGGGTTCTCTAGACAGCAAAACCAGTAAAGCTCGTAAATATAGAGAGAGATTTACATCTAGAAAACTAGCTCACATGATTGTAGAGGCTGGTATGTCCCAAGTTATGGATCAGGATGGAGGCTTCTTGCAATTCCTGTGGCCACAGGGCTGGCAAATGCAAGTTCAGCAGATCAGAGAATAGGGTTCCTGCTCTCATGCTATGAAGATCAACTAATCCCAAGATCTGCAGATAAGCTGATAGCTCAAGTCCCAAGAGCTGAAGGTCAGACAAACAGGAGGCAGCCTCAGGATCCATAGCAAGCAAAACAAAAAAACCGAAGAAAAATCCAGAATATCTGCTTATACGTGGATGCAGTCCACACCTCCAAGGGAACTCCCCTTAAATTTACTGGCTGCTCACAGCAGATGCAATCACAGGAGTGATCACATATAAACACTTGAGAATCATAGCCTACCCAAGCTGACACACAGTCTTAGCTCTTACATCATCATACTGACAAAATGTTTTAGAGACAGTTCTGTAAAGAAGGCTTATAAACAGTCCATCAATGTTTCTACCTGAGAGAAGCTTTGTGATCTTAGAAGGAAGTTATCCCCAGTGAAGATCAAAGACCACAACTTTCGGTATGGGTTACCTACTGTAGAAAGCAGGTAGCCTTTGGTTCAGTTTGGCCTACAGAAGTGTTTAGTTTAACCTAATGAGTGTTAAAATACATATATTTTTAAATGACAGGCCATATATTAACTCCTGTTACAAAAAAACAATCAGACGATCTTGCAGCACTGGGCCCACATTTCTAACTCGCAGGAATCAGCTGGGGCTCAGACGTGGAAGCAAATTTTAACTAAGACTTTAGCTTGCTGTTTGCCTTAGTGGTCATCAATTTCTGTTGCTTCACCTGGGCCTCCCCAGTCTTTGCCTTACCTTTCTAACCTCTTTAGGGTGCAACTTCATGTACTTGTCTTAGGTACTTACAATCCTACTGTTTCTCACATACCCAGGAAAAGGCAAAGCAACATATTGAGAATGTAACAGCTTTTAGAAAATCACACAGTTTTTGTTCCATTTGTTTAACTGATTCCTACAATATTTTTCAGAGTGGTTTTCATTACTTCCCTAATGATGAATGGCTTCAACTGACAGTGCACTTGCTTTGGAGTTCTATACACCTTTTTCAGGGTTTGACTCTCTATTCTGTTCCTGGAAATTTATCAGGATGCTCTGACTACCCTAGGATAATCTACAGATAGACCACATTGGTTGACTGCACTTTACAGTTGAGTCTGGCTTTCTCTCTATTCAAAGCATAATTTTCTTATAATTATAGCTACTGTATTCAGAAAATGGCACCTTGGTTGACAGGCATAAAGTCTATGTCTTGCCCATATACCCCCAATTTTTTCATGCTATACAGTACAGCACTGTCTTTTTTTATTATTATTATTACTTTTTTTGTTGTGACTAAGTGAAAGTTGACAATCCAAGCCAATTTGTCATATGAAACCCTAAACACACACCTCTATGCCACTCTAACTGCTCTCCACATCCTGTGACAGCACACCACTCCTTTCTACTCTGTACTTCTGGTATTCATCCAGCCAATACCTTCTCACCTCTAGAGAGGAGATGGTTCACAGCCTCAACTACGTATTTAAGCCAAGAAGTACATGTACTATTTGCATCACTCTGCGTCTTATAGTCCAGTCCAAATTTTTGTCTGAAGGTTTAGCTTCAGCACTGGTTTCAGCTCTGGGTTAGCAGCAAGTCCAGGGGCTGTGTTCTCAGGGGGCCCTCCAGGATGTTGGATTATCCAGCCTGGACTTTTAGTAAGAGTTCTAGATCTGCACTCTTCTTTTCTAGTGCTACATCAGGGACACTACATTGTGTTCCCCATCAAGGCAGTTATTGATGGGCACCTAGGTTAATTCCATCGTTAGTATTGCAGACAGTGCTGCAATAAATATCTGTGCATGTATATCTGTTTGTGTGACTGCCCTTACATTTCTAATATATAGTCCAAGAATTGGGATTGTTGGATCATGTGGTGTTTCTATTTCTAGCTTTTGAAGAAAGCACCAAATTGTTTTTCATAGAGGTTGTAACATTTTATGTTCTCACCAGAAGTATAGAAAAGTTCTAGTCTCTCCACAGGCTCTCCAACATTTGTTATTTTGTATTTTTTACCAGCCTTGATGGGTTTAGATAGTATCTCATTGCAGTTTTTATTTAGGTATCTCTAACGGCTAATAATGATGAGCATTTCCTTACAAGTCTCTACACTGTCTGGAAGTGTTCTTTGGTGAACTGTCTGTGCATATCCTTTGCCTATTGTTTAACTGAGTTATTTGTCTTTCTCTAGTTGATCTTTCACAGTAACTTGTAAATTGTGGAGATTAGATGCTGATAAGATTTGTGGTTGCAAAATATTTTTTCCCATTCTGTGGCTAGCCTCTATACTCTTTTGATAAAGTCTTTGGATGAGCGTAAGTGTTTGATTTTTAATAGCTCCCATTTATCTGTTTTCTGCTGTTTGTGCATTGTTAGTAATATTTTGTAGTCTGTTTATGAAATGGATTAGGGATCCCAGTGTTGTCCCTAATTTTTGTTCCATAATCTTTATTTAGAATTTATATTTAGGTTTTTGATCCATTTTGAGTTAGGTCTGTGCGAGGTGTGAGATACAAGGGCTGACAATTAAGTCCACATACTTAATTGTTCTAAGTGCTACATGCCTCATTGCTGAATATCACTACAATCAATTTTGAAGTACTCCCCTTGGGAAGCTACTCACCAATGCCAGCTCCTATTCCACCCTTCAAAGCAATTTTGGAACTTTTTCTGGAGTGGCCATTGCACACGATGACAAGGTGCTGCATCAGGGACACTACATTATGTTCCCCATCAAGGCAGTTACTGATGGTCACCTAGGTTAATTCCTTCATTAGTGTTACAGGCAGTGCTGCAATAAACATTTGTGTGCATGTATCTGTGTGATGAGTTTAATTATATAGTTGCCTGTGAGGAATTTTTTCGTCAGTGAACAAGTAACTGTACTGGCAGACACTCCTTGGCTACTCTGTGAGGCAGTTCTACCCTGGCCTCTAGGGTCACCAGGAATCAGACATGACTTGAAGGCACTTTGTGGGTTGGGTATTGAAATATCTTCTTTACTCACTTGATCTGGCCCCTAATAATACTTTTCTTTACCCAAAGATAAAGGAAGTAGTGCAAGGAATATACTGTGATGACATTCAGGACATCAAGGGTAGTACAACGACAGCTCTGATGGCCATTCCAGAAAAAAAGTTTCAAAATTCCTTTGAAGGGTGGATTATGTACTGGCATTGGTGCATAGCTTCCCAAGGGCAGTACTTTGAAGGTTAGCATAGTGATATTCAGCAATGAGGTATGTTGCACTTTTTCCTGGGATGAGTTCGCAAATTTAATTGTCAGACTTCTATGGGTCTTGTTTCATTTTTTTTTTTTTATGTAGATAGATATTCAGGTTTTCCAGAAACACTTGTTAAAGAGACTGCTTTTTCCCCAGTTAACAAATTTTGAGCCTTGGTCAAATACCAGCTGCTCGTAGGTATATGGTGCTACTTCCGGACTTAGCATTGTGAAAACATCTATTCTACCCAAAGCAGTCTATACATACAATGCAATCCAAACACAAATTCCAATGTCATTTTTTAATGAGATGGGGAAACAAATCACCAACTTCATTTGGAAAGGGAAGAAGCCCCAGATAAGTAAGCATTACAGAAGAAAAACAAAGTGGGAGGCCTCACACTACCTGACATTAGAAACTATTCAAGTGCCACAGTAGTCAAAACTGCCTGGTTCTGGTACAAAAACAGATATATATACCAAAGGAACAGAATAGAGAATGCAGAAATATCACACTCTTCCTATGAACAGTTGATATTCAACAAAGGCCCAAAGGTTGTAAACTGGGGTAAAAACAATCTCTTTAACAAATGAAAAAATTGGATATCCACTTGCAAATAGTTGAAACAAGACCCATGTCTCACACCTTACACAAAAGCTGATTTAAAATAGATCAAAAACCTAAATATCAAATCTAAAACAATAAAGATCATGGAAGAAAAAGTAAGAATAACAATGGAAGTTCTAATATACCTTAGACAGACTACAGAATCTTACTATCAATGCACAAACAGAAGAGAAAATAGATAAATGAGAACTACTAAAAATCAAACATTTATGCTCATTCAAAAGACTTCATCGAGAGATTTAAAAGGCTACCTACAGAACAGGAAGAAATATATGGCAACTAACTATTGGGTCAACCTCTAATCTCCATAATCTACATGGTACTGCAAAATATCAACAAGAAAAAGAAAAGAAAAATCCTAATTAAACAACGGGCAAAGGAGATGGACAGACACCTCACAAGCAGCCAAAAGACACATGAGGAAATGCTTACAGTCCATTAGCTATTAGAGAAATCCAAATCAAAACTACAATGAGAAACTATCTAACCCCAACGAGGTTGGTAACAATCCAAAAAACACAAAAGAACGAATTTTGGAGAGGCCGTGGTGAGAATGCAAAATGGTACAACCTCTTTGGAAAGCATTTTAGCACTTTTTTAAAAAGCTTTAGAAATAGAAAATCCATGTGATCCAGCAATCCCGCTGCTTGGAATGTATCCTGCAGAAAAAAGGGCTGTCACATGAACAGATACATGCACACAAATGTTTATTGCAGCACTGTCCAAAATAGCAAAAAAATGGAATCAACCTATTATACATACCATAATCAAACCATGGAACATGTATGGAATGGAATACTATGCAATGATAAAGAACTATGATGATTTTAGGAAACATCTCTTAACCTGGTATCAACTGGAAGACATTTTGCTGAGTGAAATCTGTCAGCTGTGTGAGACCACTATTTAAGGACTGAAAAGAGGACTTATGCACAGAAGAAAAGACTCTTCAATGAGTACAAGGATGAGGAGGGAGGGAGAGAGTTGTTCATAGATCACTGAATAAGAATTCACTTGGGTGAAGGGAGTGATAGCACACAGTAGAAAGCAGGTCAGCATAACTGCATTACACCATAACCTAAAAGGTTTTCTAAATTTAACCCAACATTTCAAAGGACAGAATAGCATGGATAGGGGTCTGGAGACCGTGTTTTCAGGGGACATCGAGGTTAATTGGCATAACTAGTCTTTTGCTAAGAGAATCCTCTGCACTCCTTGTTGATGAGTGGCATCTGGGTCTTAAAAGCCAGCAGGCTGCCATCTGAAGAGCATTAAATGATCCCAGCCCACCTGAAACATGATAACCGAGAACATCAAAGACATGAGGAAAAAAATGAGCCCAGGAGGCAGGATAACCCATATGATTTGGAGACCACATCAGCACAAGACCACAAGAACACAATAGCACCCAGCCTTCACCAAAGACAGCCCTGACAGGCAACACACTGTAGAGTCCCTGACATAGGACAAGAAAAAGAGGTATGCAAATCAAGAACTCTATTAAAAAATCCGAATTGATGGTTTGACAGCCTGGAGGGTCACCTAGGAACATCATCCCCAGACTTGCTGCTGGCCCAGACCTGAAGCCAACAGTGAGGTCTACACTTTAGACAAAGAATGGACTGGACTCAGGAACACAAATTATGCATTTGCGATGTATACTATGGTTTCATTCATATATAGGGGCTGTCCTACTGGTTTCTTTCTAGATGGGAGAGGAGACGGTGGAGAGGGAGGGACAGATGTTTGTTAAGCGGATACTGGATGTAAAGAGTGAAAAAGAGAGTGTGCTGTCACAGGGTAAGGAAAGCAGATAGAGTTGCAGAGAGGTGGGGGTGCAAAATTGACTTGGATTGTATGTTTTCATTTTATCATAATTTTAAAAAAGAAGAAAAAATACTGTTAATGTAGTGTAGAGTACAAATTTAAATTGTTGCCACACTATGACAGGCGACAGTAAATTCAGAATTGATGAGGTTTAATTGTAAATACAGATAATCTTCTTCTTGTCTTTTTTTTTCAAATATTTTATTGTGATTGAGGGAAAGTATACAATCCAAATTAAATTTTCATGCCAGCCTATCTGCAGCCACTTCTGCTCTCCTTGCCCGGTGACAGCACACACCTCCTTTTCATTCTCTTTATGTCATATCCTGGGAACAATCTCCTGTTCACTCCTCTACACCCTCTCCTCTCCCTTCTAGTAACATGCCAGTGGGACGGAATCCTATAGATGCTTAGAACCAAAAAGTACATGCACCTTATGGTTAAATTCTGTTCTTCAGACCAGTCCATTCCTGTCCAAAGAGTTGACCTCAATAATGATTTCTGGTCAGGGGAAGCAGCAGCTCTAGGGGCCATGCTCCCAAGGGAACCCCCAGGCTGCCGGACCATCAGTTAGTTTGTTAGTGGAGTTCTTGAGGTCCACCCTCTATTTCCTGTGTTGCTTCTGGGACTCAACAGTGTCCCACTGCAGCTGTCTTTGGTGGTGGTAGGGCACCATTTGATTCTTCTGGTCATGTGTTGATACAATCACCCATTTACATGGGTCCTTCTGTTTCCTGAGCTCTTTCTTCCTCACATCTTTGTTGTTCTTGGTGACCATCTGTTCCGGGTGAGTTGGGACTGTATGGTGTACCTCAGATGGCAGCTTGCTGTCTTTTAAGACCCCAGACATCACTCACCAATATGGGGTGCAGAGGACTCTCTTAGCAATAGGCTACTTACGCCAGTTGACTTTAACATCCCCAGAGAGCACGATTCTCAGACCCTCTCCCCTCCTACTCTATCCTTGCAATATCGGGTTAAGGTTAGAAGAGTTTTCAGTTTATGTTGAAGTCTAGTTGAGTGTATATTCTTTTTACTATGTGCTGTCACTGCATTCAGCCAACCAAATTTCTATCAACTATCTGATCTATGACCAGCCCTTTCCCTCCCTCTTCACCCTTGCAGCCATCGAAGAGTCTTTTCTGCTGTATATGAGTCTATTTTTAAGTCCTTATACTAGCAGTCTCATACAATATTTGTCATTTTGCTGCTGAGTGATTTCACTCAGTATAATGTCTTCCAGTGGAAAACAGGTTATGAAATGCTTCCTAAAATCATCATTATTGTTTATCATTACATAATGTTCCATTGAGTATATGTGCCATACTTTGTTTATCCATTGATCTGTTGTTGGGTATCTAGCTTGATTCCATCTTTTTGCTATTGTGGACTGTGCTGCAATGAACATCGTGCACATGTATCTGTCCATGCGACAGCCATTGATTCTGTAGGATATTTTCCAAGCAGTGGGATTACTGGGTCAAACGGTCTATTTGTTGCCAGCTTTTTAAGAAAGCGCCAGATTGCTTTCCAAAGAGGTTGTACCATTTTGCAATCCCACCAGCAGTGTAGGAGAGTTCCAACCTCTCCACAGTCTCTCCAGTATTTGTTGTTTTGTGTTTTGAGAATCATGGCCAACATTGTTGGGGTGAGCTGGTACCTCATTGTAATTCTGATGTGGATTTCTCTAACAGCTAATAATTGTGAGGATTTCCTCATGTGTCTTTTGGTTGCCTGGATGTTGTCTTTGGTGAAGTGTCTGTTCATCTTCTTTACTCATTACTTAATTCGGTTACTTGCCTTTTTCTTGTTGATATTTTGTAGTACCTTGTAGATTATGGAGATCAGATGTTGGTCCAATATGTAGTAGCCAAATGTTTTTTCCCACTCTGTAGATGGTCTTTTAATTCTTTTGATAAAGTCTTTGGATGAGCAAAAGTGTTTGATTCTTAGTAATTCTCATTTATCTATTTTCTCTTCTGTAGATCATGCTTTGTCTGTCAGATTTTGAAGTCTGTCTAAGTTGCATATTAAAACTTCCATTGTTGACCGTATTTTTTCTTGCATGATCTTTATTATTCTAGGTTTGATGTTTAGGTCTTTTAACCTAGTTTGAGTTAGCTTTCGTGTAAGATGTAAGATATGGGTCTTCTTCCAGTTTTTTGGCAGATGGATATCCAATTTTGCCAGAGCCATTTTTAAAGAGACAGTTTTTACCTAAGATTGTAATCTTAGGGCCTGTGTCAAATATCCACTGTTCACAGGAGGATGGTGGCATCTCTGGGGTCTCAACTCTGTTCTGTTGGTCTATATATCTCTTTGTGTACCAGTACCAGGCTGTTTTGACTACTGTGGCAATGCAATAGATTCTAAGGTCAGGTAGCGGGAGGCCTCACACTACATTCCTGTTCTTTAGTAGTGCTTTTTTTATCCAGGGTTTCTTCTCTTTCCAAAGTTGGTGATTTGTTTCTCCATCTCATTAAAAAATGTCACTGGAATTTGCATTGGGAAGGTTTTTTTTAAAAAAAAAAAAGAAAAGATGATTCCTTGCCACCAAGCAAGTTCTAATACAGAAAGCAATATAAAACATGATAAGAGCTACCAAGTCAACCATTATGCCCATATACCCTCACATAAACAAGTGTGTATTTATTTTCAGATAACTAGATTCTATTATTCACACATCTCTTCATAGAAAGAAATCAGTATATAAACCATCACAATAAATCTACACATGAGCCAAAAAATAAAGCAGTCCATAAGTTAGATTCAAAGAGGGGCCTGGTGCTCAGTTTCCTGTAAGCGCAGGACTGCCAGACACACTGCTGCTGGAAGTGTAGGCAGACTCTCTTTGCCCCAAAGCACATTCAGCAACTACAGAAAACAGCTTTCCAGAGACTGCAGTGTGATAAGAAATAGTAGGTAATAAATGAAGTTCTTCTGTCAAAAGACAAATGCCCCTTGAGGGTAAGATGACCGAGTTATGTTTGGCCCCAGACACAGGAGGTACACAGGCAAGTTCATGCTGACAGACACATCTCACACACACACATGCACATGCACACACACACGCATGCATATACGCACGTGTGTGCACACTCACCTGTGTACATGCAGCACCACATGTGCGCACTTGAGCTCATACATATACACATGTGCACAAACACACAGCAGAGAAATAACCACCAATATATTCGGAAAGGAAATGGAAGCCCTTCTGAAACTGAGTTCTGCCATTTTCTATCTCAGCCACTTACTCAACATCCCTGGGCCTCAGTTTACTTAAATGTAAAATAAAAATACTATCTACTTATAGGTTCTTATGAGGATTAAATATTTTAATACATACGAAATACTAAGAACAGCACATAAAATACTGAGAACAATACCCGGCATTTGGTAAGTGCTTACTAAGTGTTAGCTTATTTTCAAAACCAAAACAGACTGTTCTTGGACTCCTTTCTGACGTGTACCCTCCACCTTCAGCTGGTTGGCTACCTGTTAAGACATCCCTGATGCATCTCATTAGGTGAGCTTGAGGTGTGTGCACAGGATAAAGCTTTCTCCTTATACAACGTGTCCAGTTACCTCAGCCTGTTTTCAGAGGTTTAATCAATGCCAACAACTGCAACCTAAAGAAAAGTGGGAAAAGCCCTCTCTCCCCACCTGGTCTCCCGTCCCTCCTGCCCTAGGCATGAATAGCCAGGTGCCAGCAGGAATTAGGAAACACTGTGCTGGCTCTTCTGGAGGCTCTGGGATGGATGGGCCAGCCTCCTTCTCACCTCTAGAGGGGAATGTACTGTCTTAAGCTTTAGGCAAGTGGCTAACAGTTCCAAGTTTCCACTTGAAAAAGCACCGGCTATTTTTGAAACAAAGTACTCCTCAAGAAAGTCCATATTAGTAAAAACATGGGCACAACAGACACTCAGGCTCTTCTTTTCAGCATCTCACTCCTGGTTATTTTTAGTAGTTCCGTTCTCCCTAGCCAAACTGTGATAAGTGAGGAAATAGGTCATATTCTAAGACTGATGCTCCTGACTTCACATCCTCTGTTAGCTCTGAGCCACCCTAGGATCTCAATAGCCACAGCGAGAAGAGGTGGAGACTCCAACTCTACAGCTAGACAGATGTGGATAGAATAACAGCTCTATCAGTGCTGTGACCTTGGGACGATCACCCAGCATCTCAGGGGAGCTCTGAATTTAAGGAAAGGTGGATGGAGGGCCTTAGCCTGGCACCTGCTGAGAATGATCGAAATACAGGTGACTTGTTTAATTATGGTTGTGACTATTATTCAACTTGGTAACTAATTTCAGTTTCTATTATGAAATATTCGTTCAGGAAACCTAGTGTCAATAATTTTTGGAGTTTTCCTACTATACAGATGATCAAATGTGGATGAAAAGCATCATGCCACAGATCTATTACAATCTACAAGATCTCCTCTACCTGGCCCAGTACTTCTTTGACCTTGTCTTCTAACAGTCTTTTCCTTGTCTGTTCTTGTAGTAGAACTCCTGTAAAGATGACCAACTCCTGTACACCTGCCCTTTGTAGTCCATCCAACAAGAGGTGCAACCCCTTGAATTCCAGGTGGCTTTGTGACTTGCTTTTGACAAGTGGAAGTAGTGATGGAGAGGAGATGGGGCTCAAAGACACAGCCTCAAGGGGCTGTTTTTGTTGCATCCACGCTAGCTAGCTCTCTTGAAAGTGAGACTCCCTTGGGAGAGCGCTGGCCAATAGAGAGATTCCAGGTTACACAGGGCTAGTGGATGGCCCCCCAGGCCAGACTTTCCACTCATAGAATAGGGTTGATAGTAGATTTTGGCTTTAAGCCATGCCATTTTGAGGTTTGCCTATGGAATAGACAACTGCCATGACACTTTCAGCCATAAGACCCTCACCATCTCACAGACGTACCAGACCAGGCCTGCAACTCCTTCTTTGCCTGCTTCACACTCCCTGACCCTGCTCCTGTCTTCTGTGAGGCCAACTCTCATGCCTTTGGGGGGAGGGGCGTGGTGGCTACCTGACATTGCAGCTCTCCCCCGCCATCTCTCTCTCCTTTCCCTCTGATGGCCAGTGGTCAACTGCAATCCAGCACAGTCCATGCATTCACAGTTTGCTGTGTCTCAGTGGCCAACTAAGTGTGCTGAGTGCCGTCAGCACACAGCCGAGGCTGTCCTCGTTATCAGCCAGCTGCATTTCTCAGGTGAGCAAGGCTGCTACTACAGCAACAAAGACATCCACCAGTAATTCTTTGGCTTAAAATAGACAATAGGTTACTTCCCTCTGATCCACACATTCCTCAGATCTAAGGAGAGCTTTCCAGTAGCAGATAGCTATGGTTTTCAGCAGCACCCAGCAGCCTGTGTCCCCTTTCAGGGCGAGGTGTAGGCAGGAGACTCATCTCAGTTCATGAGAAGAAGAGCATAAGCATGCTTGCATAGCTGCACCCTGACCTGCTCAGGTGGCTCCGGCTCTCATCTACAGGTATGCTGCTTGCCTGCTACTAGTGAGAGAAGGTTTGGAGGACCAGTGCAGTTCATTCCCTCAGAAATGAACACTGTGCCCAGAATTTGTTCCTGTGAAATTTGTGCCAACATAGTTAATATTGAGATTAATAATAAAGGAGATAAGACAGTTTGCATGCTTCCTTTATTCTGAGGCTCCTCAGTACTAGTCAGGAGGCAGGATGGATGAGGATGGGGATCCACCACCAAACACACCACTGAAGTCTAGCCTGAAGTCAACACAGAGTAGGTATAAACCAAGCCTGGGAGTGGACATGCAATAGGATGTAACAGTGGATGATGAAATTAAATAATGGAGATGAGTCTGTCCTATGAGTCAGAATCAATTTGATGGGCATGGGTTTGTTTTTTGTATTTTTGTCTTGTATTTCTAAACAAAGAACTTCTTTCAGTATTTCTTATAGTTTTTGTTTGATTTTTACAGTCCTTAAGCTTCTGTTTATCTGTGGATGTCTTAATTTCCACTTCATGCTTGAGAGACAATTATGTAGGACATATAATTCTTGGTTTTTTTTCTTCAAGGCTTTGAATGTGTCATGCCACTGCCTTCTTGCCCACGTGGTTTCTGCCAAGAAGTCAAATGAAAGCCTACAGGGCTTCCCTTTGTATGTTCGTTTTGTTTTAAGTCTTGTTGCCTTTAAGAGTCTCTCTTTATCTTTCATTTTTTTAAGCTTGGTTATAATATGTCTTGGTGACTTTCTTTTGAAGTCTGGTTTCAGTGGTGTTCAGTAAGCATCTTTGATATCTATCTTCTCTTCTCTCATAATTTCAGGGAAGTTTTCTGTCAGCAACTCTACAGCAATTCTCTCTGCATTTTTGGCTATCCCTCCATGTTTGGTAACTCCAGTTATTCACAGATTATTCCTCTTGATAAAGTCCCACATGTTTATTAATGTTTCTTCCTTTTTTCTTATTTCTTTTTTTCTGAATTCTCCTCATAAATGCTGGTGTCAGTCACTTTATCTTCAAATTTACTAACTCTGCCTTCCAACTTCTCAATCTTGCTCTTTTAGCTTTGCATTGAATTGTTCAAATCTGTAAGTTTATTGTTGATCTACTAGATTTCAGATTGTTGGTGCTCCAGCAGTTCATATAGCTTACCTAATTTTTCATTTTGTTCTGGTGCATTTTGATTAATCTCTAGGAGAGCTCTATACATAATTCCTTGGTATTGTACCTCCAATAATTTCAGAAATGCTTCTTCACCTGGGAAATTTTTGGTTTCTTTATTTTCGGAGTTTTCCAGAGCCTATTCTGCTTCTTTAAATGGTCAGATATTGATTGTTGTCTTCACACCATCAAGAAGCTGTTCCATTTCTCTAGTGTTACACTAATGGGAGCTGTGGCATAGTTCAGGCACCACTAGTTTTGGTCTCCAGCAGCCTCTGTGTTGCCTAGTGACTGGCCCCAGCTGGGCTCCCAGGTGCGGCAGGCCCCACCTCTTGGCTGCTGAAGGTGGTGATTTACTCGTGGTGACTCTCCATCATTACATCAGTCAAGCCTATGGCATAGCTTGGTGAGGGTAGGAAAGAAGGATGCTGCCACACTTGGCTGCCTGAGACTGCTGCACTCTCTAGATGCATTTAACTTAAAAATTGCTTTTTTGCTGAGACAGGCATAGTCTGGCAGATGTCGAGAGTAGCTGGGGCCTCAGGATTGGCAAGCCCCACCTCCTGGCTGGCAGAGACAGCACTCTACTTATGCAGTCTCTGGGGGGGGGTGGTCATCAGCTGATGCTATGTTGTGGCTCAGTGAATGGTGGTGGAAATGCCACCAACCCACTCAGCCACCTGTCATCACTGAATTCTCAAGCTAGTCTTATTTTAAAAGCTGCATTACTGCTGAGAGACACTGTCCAGCAACCACTGTAAGAAGTTGGAACCTCAGGAGTGGCAGACCCTGCCTCCTAGCTAACAATGATAGTATCTCATAGGTTGACTCCAGATGCTATGATGTGGCTCAAAGAAGGGAGGAGTTAGGGCACTGCCGCTCTCTGGCACCAGGACCCATGAAGAACCGTAGATGGGATCATCTTGAAAACAGCTATTCTGCTGGAGAAGTGCTTTCCAAGGCAGACATAGTTGCTCAGCGTGAGAATTAGTAGCTGATGAGATCTTAGGTGTGTCTGACTCTGCCTCTCAGCTGACCAAAATGGTGTCCCATCTGAGCCCCCTTCCTGCAGTAAGTCAGCAGAGTCTATGGTGCAGCACAAAGAAGAGAGGAAGAAAGGGAACTGGTTCCCTCAGTCATCAGCCAGGCTCTCAAGATGTGGCTGTCCCAAGCACAGACTCTCTGTGATATACACTATTCATTTAAGCACTGCAGTTCAATGTGTTAGTGTGCCAGGCACACAGGCTGGGCAGACCCAGTCCCCTCCTCCTGGATAAAAGGCATCTCTACCTGCAGTCTCCTTGAATGATGTGTCAGCAGAAGCAGGACTCAGTGTGCCGCTGATTCACCTCCAACAGAGGTAGTTTTTACTTCCTGTCACTCAGTCCAATCTTACAACACTCCACCAGATCCTGGGGCTCCCAGAATGTCCACACTGATCTGGTCACTTATCATTCTTGGCCTTAGTTCTCAGAGTGAACTGAAGAGACATGTGTCTAGTCTACCAGATTGGCTTTGCCCGTGTATTTTTTTTTTTGGTAAATGTAAAAATGTACATTTTAATTATTTAATCCATTCAAGCACTTGAGGTATGCTTAGAAAGCTATCAGCTTCCAGGAAAAAGACACAAGAACTAGCATCCAAATGATTTTATTCAAAAGATGGCCCAGCAAATCCCAGCCCTTGTCTATACTGAGTAAGTTTCATGATCTTACTGTTCAAAGGAGAATGTCTCAGCTCGCCAGTGCCCCAGGATAGAGACTTCCTTTTCAGGAGACACTGTGGCTTAGATTTCCTGTGGGAGGTTTTCATTAAATAATAATTTCTCAGCAAATGTTAGGAGAATAACCTCAAAAGTATTTCAACATGTATCTGTTTATATGAAACTCACAATTATGCTATGAAAGCTGCCAGTACTTTAAAGCAAAGTCTCAAAAAAAAAAAAAAAAAAAAATCCTAGGCAAAGCTGAGTAGGGAACAGGAGTATTTTAACTGTGCACTGTTTTTCCCAGCATCAAAAAGGGCTTTCATAAGCCGTTTAGTACATTATCTAGAGACTTACTAGTAAAAAGGAAACATTGAAATGAGTCATTTTTTTAATCTCAATAAGAAATGACATGATTAAATTTTACCTCGCTACACTGATATTTACACACACATAGTGATAAAATAAGTTGTAAGATAAGTACAGCCAAGACAAGTACAAAGTACATCAAATTCAAACAAGAAGAAACACTTTACGATTTAATATAAAAGGAACTACAATAGTGGATCCCATTGTTTTGATGCATGGCTCTCTCACTACTAAACTGACAGTTTTTAAATTCTGAGGTCAAATATGAATTTGGAGGATTCCCCAATTAGTTTACTGTGGCACATTCCAATCACTGATAAGCTCTTCAGTAGTCTACCATAGACTGTTTCGAAGTCATCTTTAAACTGCATCACTCCCTTCCTTCTGAAATCCCTTACTCTCTCCTAATTTCCAGTGAAATCTGTATTTCTATAGAGCTTTGTAAGTTGATCAACACCCACATTTGCAGCCCAGACAGCCAGCATTTCAAACTGTATCGTCTTCTGCAGAACATCAATTAGTAAATGTTACAGTTATTATGAAGCAGTTCTCTCAGTCAGCAATCCCACTTTTTTGCCTCTAAACCATCAGTAACAATTGTTGTACTGACCATGTCCTCTAAAATCAGTGCTAGTCACTTTTCATTCCATAGATTCATAGGTCTAAACTGAATAGGACTCCTTTCAGATATACCAAAAAAAAAAAAAAAAAAAAATTTACAGACTCATTGATATACAGTCAGTTCACAAAAATTTCCCACATTCTGGACACTTTGGGTAAAGAAGCAAAGATAGCATTAGTCTTTGTACCCTGACCACTTGCCTACTGTGACTTCTGAACAACCCACAGGATGAAATCAAAATTTTAATAAGAGGCACTTAGTAAGATTATAACCTCTATCATAAACTGATTTACCAGGGGGTGAATGAAGAAGAAAAATGTATTTTGGTTTCTCAAAGGTTTTTGCTAAGTAAACTAAAGTCCTTATGTGGCCCCTGGAAAATGAACACTTTTTTAAGAGGCTTTCATGGCTAGAAGTCTTTGTTTCAATTTGGGTTCTCTAGAAAACCCTGGTGGCTTAGTGGTTAAATGCTACAGCTGCTAAGTGGTTAAGCGCTACAGCTGTTCAAGTCGGCCAGGGACTTTCTGGAAATTTTATGGGGCAGTTCTACTCTGTCTACAGGATCACTACAAGTCAGAATCGACTTGAAAGCAATGGGTTTTTAAGAGGAGAAAATAAGTGAAGTCTGTATAAATACATAGAGCGAGATGATTAAAGGAAATGATTTACACAACTGTGAGTGCTTTTGATGTCCCAAATTCATGGGTCAAGTGACACACTGCAGACTTCTGCTGGTTCACATGCTTACACACCCTGACAAACCCAAAATCTTCAGGTCAGGTGGCAGGCTGCAGGCCTCAGCTGGCTCATGAAGATATGGGGGTTGGTTAATCCACAAAACGAAGGTCAAGTGACAGGCCAGAGACTTCTATAGGCTTATGGACCAGAACCATGCATCAAGTGACAAGAAGAACACAGAGCTGAGAGAGGGTGAATTTTGCCAGAATATGTATTTGTATTCCATAGGCAGACCACACTACCAAGGAACTTTCCTTTCCACTGATTGGTGGCTCACATCAGATCACAAAATGAGAGGTAATTCTATTGTATCTGTCAAACCAAAGAGTATCATAACCTAATATGTTGGTACATAATGCTAGTAATCATCAGAGCACATGTGTTGTCAACTTAGCACTTATACACATTTCCTGAAACCATACACAATTTCTAAATAAAGACAAGAATAAAGTCATGCCCACTGCTGTCAAGTCAGTTCTGACTCCTGCAGACAAGATCCTGTAGGACATAGTAGAACTGCCCCATAAAATTTCCAAGGCTGTAATTTTTATGGAAGCAGACTACCTCATCTTTCTCCTACAAATGGCTGGAAGTTTCAAATCACTGTCCTTTTAGTTTGTGGCTGGGCAGTTGTCTCAGGCTGCGTTTTCTAGGGAAGCAAAACCAGTAACACACAACTGCAGAAGCTGTATGTCCCAAGTCCTGGCACAAGCCTCACGTGGCCATGGGAACTGGTGAACCCAAGGTCAGCAGGTCAGGGATCAAAGTTCTAGATCACTGGTTGTGTAGGTCAGTGGATCCCAAGCTGGCAGTGAGGTTGTGTAGGTTGGCAGATCCCAATCTATTGACAAGACAGAGCTGCAGAGACTGGTGAACCCAGGATCAGCAGGTCTGAGAACAGGACTCTCAAGCCCTGGCTGTAAGGGTTGATGAATCCAACAGCTGTTAGTTGAAGTCCAGGAAACAGACTCCAGAAGACAGCAGGAGCTACTGGCTGCATGAGTAGACCTGCGGTAGGTGGTATAAGGTGTAGAGATGAGATCTGAGAGGCAGGAAGCCACCACAGGCCCCACACTGCCACTTGATACAGCAGCCAAGCATGGAGTAGCCAAGTTGACATAGTCCTGACCACCACAGCACTTGATGGCACTACCAGGCATCTTTATAAAGTTAAGTTGGTGTTAGCTGTTGATGAAGTAGTTCTGACTCACAGTAACCCGTGCTTAACAAAATGACACACTGCTTTGTCCTCTGCTCTCCACATACAGCACACAGATTGTTGCTATGCTTGAGGCCACTGTTTCAAGTACTGTCATTTCATCTCACTGAGGACATTCTCCTCTTTTGCTGACCCTGTACTTTACTAAAGCATGCTGTCCTTCTCCGGGGCCTGATCCCTCCTAGTAACACGTCTGAAGTATGTAAGATTTTGTGTTACCATTGTTGCTTCTAAGGAACATTCTTCTTGTACTTCTCCCCAGACAAATTTGTTTATTCTTTTGGCAGTCCACAGTGCATTCAAATTTATGTATGTATGTAAATAACAAATTAAGCCTTTTTTTTTTTTTTTTGTAGTGTAGCATATTTCCTCATGGATCATACTTTGTACTTTACTTCTTGGGACTTGCTGAAACTTAAGTCTGGTTATTAGAACTGACTACATGGCAACGGGTATTTAATAGATCAAGAAGCAAAAACGAGCAAGGGACATTCAGCAACAGATTCTGATGAGTCAAAAAAAAAACCTCTTTGGACACAGGTGTGATATTCTCATCAGATGGAAGAAGAAGGGATTGTTTTACTGGGGAAGATTACTTAGCAGACAAACCTTGCTCTTCAGATGGCAGTGAGAGAACTTGCACTGTTGGCCGGGGTTAGTCATCAGAATTTAGGGGTTCAGTATCCTCATCTTCAAAAGTATCTGTTTATATGACCCCCTTCCCAAGTTTCAGGCCCTCATTTCTTTGCAATCAATGTCTTCATTTTGATTGCAAACTGTGCTTAATCCTGGAGATTCAGTTGACATTGTAAGTCCGCTACCCAGGATAGCCAAAAGCCAAGTGCTGTCCAGTCAGAGCCAGACTCAGGATTTTGTTTTCAGAAATGTCAGCTCTATTAGTACAAGAAATAAGGCAAACAGCAACTTTCAGGGCTTTAATGTGGTATTTGAGATGGAACTTTGAAACCCTGAACTCATCCTTTTCTTTTTCCACTTTGTCTAGAAAAAGTAGCACTAACCAGCCAGTTTATACTTCTCAGTTTGAAAAAAAGTGTTGACAGTTATTAAATATGCAATCATCCAGAGTTTTATCTCACCAATATTTGATTCAATGATAACGATATTTTTCATATTATTATTGCCACATAATGTCATGGATTAACAATGTCTTCTTCACTACAGAAAATAGTCATTAGTGACTTTAAGTCTAGCTAGATTTGAGATACAATTCAGAAAATTCATCCTTTTGTTCCTCTATGACCACTCGTGGTACCAAATGTCTTAGTCTGGATTCTCTAGAGGAGTAAAATTGGTGAAACATCTTTGGATATACATAAGGAGAAATTTACTTCAATGAAATGGCTTATGCAATTGTCGGGGCTTGCAAGTTCCAATTCCATGGACAGGCAACAGGCTGAAGACCTTTACTGGCTCAAATTGTTGCAGAAGTGATGAACGCAAACTCTGTAGGTCATGCAGTAGAGTAGAGGCCTCTGCTATCTCACAGAGTTGTGGAGGGTGATAAATCCAAAGCCTGTAGGTCAAGTGACAGGCCAGAAATTTCTGCAGGCCTACATCCAAATAACTTGAGGCAAGGTGATGAGAAGAGTGAAAGCTCAAGAAACAGAGCCAGCTTTAACAAAACATCAATTTATATACTAGAGTCAAACTAAGAAAATTCTGCTTTCAGCTGATTGGCTACAAGCATCAGATCATAAAACGGAAAGTGATGATGTCATAGTATCTGCCAAACCACTGAGAATCACAGACTAGCCTAATTTATACATTAATCACCATGGGAACCTTTGCGGTTACATTTGGCCCATCTGGACAGTCCAGGATAACCTCCCTATTTTAAGGTCAGTTGATTAGTAGTCTTAATTACATCTGCAAGAAAACCAAATCCACTGCCATCGAGTCAGGTCCGACTCATAGCAATTCTGCAGGTCAGGAGCACCCGGTGGCTTTGAACTGCCAACATTTAGTTAGTAGATGCAGCCCTTAACCACTATGTCACCAGGGTTTCCACATCTGCAAGATCCTTTACAAATGTTAAACAAGGTCATGTATTCACTGCCCTGGATATTTGGGCTTGGAATATTCTTGAGCACCCTAAGGCAGCCCCAGAGGCAGGGGTGCATAATGGTGGAAGGAAATCCACCATGAACACAGTTTCACTGACTAATAATGATAGTGACTAACAGCCTTGAACACTAGATAGTGTGCTAAGTGCTTAAGCCATCACTTCCATGGGTCAAATACGGAACAAGTGCACAGAACAGACTGTGTGAGTGGCAAAGGACACTCAGCTAGCAAAAAACAGGGCTGATACCCATATTTATAACTACCTGGCTGCCACACAGTAACTGATGTTGGTTCTATTTTGATCATGATGCTCTTCTTGTCAGTTGATCAATGATCATATTTTCAAGAAAAGTTCATTGTGGCCTCTGGAAAGTACTTCATTTACGATTACCTGTATTATTCAGTCACAGTATTTTGCAGTTTGAAAATTATCATGTTTTCCATTATTCAGTTAGAATCTGTCTTCCTTGTTGAATAATAAGGGTTGTGAGAGAACAGGGACACATCTATGGCTATGCCCCAGACAGTGCTCAGTCCACGGTGTGATAGCTAATTTTATACACAAACTTATTTAGGCTATGGTACACAGTCGTCTGATAAAATTCCACTCGCTGCTGCAAAGTAGCTGCATGTAATTAAATCGGCCAGCTTTAAGTAAAGCTAGTTGTCCTCCATAATGTGAGTGGGCCTCAATCAATAAATTGAAGGCCTTAAGAACAAAAAGGAGTTTCTCTGGGATGTGTTCTGTCTCCAGACTAAATACACATTTTGCCAATATTCTTCCACTCTTGACTCTTCCTGTCACTTGAGCTAAAGACTTTAGAACACAAGACTGCAGGAATCTTCAGCCTGTCATCTGACTTGTGGATTTTGAACTTAACAGCCACCTGCAACCACATGATTCAATTCCTTGAAGTAAACCTCTCTATACCTATAGCTATACCTTTATGTATGTCACAGGTTGTGTTTCACATGTGTTGGGAATGAGGAAGACATATGATAAAGGCAGATGCATCTACAAGCCCAAGAATTCTAAGGATCAACAGCAGCTACTGGAAGCTAAAACAGACAAGGAAAGACCTCACCCTGCAGACACACCCCGAATTTGTGCTTCTATCCTTCTAGACTGTAAGAAAATAAATGTCTGTTCTACAAAGCCCCTCACTTGTAAATTTTTTATTATAGTAGCAGAAGCAGGTTAAGACATATGGTGAGGGCTCTGGTGGTGGTTCCAGGCAAGCTAACAAGTGACTAGGTCACACACAAGTGCATACCCTTCTTATGTTGTCCCCTTCTGTCAGAGGAAGAGACAGGACATTGAGAAGACAATGCAAGTCACTCACCACATATTACTACTAGTCAGTCTTCTGGAAATCACTGATAGGACATAGCCTTGCTCTGTTCTACCCCAAGATCCTATTCCTATAATAATGAACCATCATATCCTATCTCACAATCACATTTGAGTGATTCAACAAGAACTAAGGGATCCCTTACACAGTTTAGACAAGATGCTTGGACTGAGCAGCCTCATGAAGTGAGTCTTTTCAGGATTCACACTGCACCGAGAAAGATGTCCTGGACTAGCACATGCAGCCTAGCTCGTGTTACCACCCTGTCTCCTCTCCAAGATAGCTTTTCCTCAGTGGCAGGAGCCAAGCATATTTCGTAATAGCTAGCACAGAGCACTTGGTGCACAATGAACACTCAAAAAAATATGTCCAGTGAATGACTAAATAAATGAATGCACAAATAAGCCTCAGAAAAACAAGCTTCCTAACTTTTCTGGAACTTAAAAAGCCTTCCACTTTGAAATAGATTAATGACATGGCCACAAATGCAAAGACAACAATAGTTGTCAAATTATTTATAAAGTTTTACATTTGAAATGGCCTTTCTTGATCTGGTTGTATTTCTAACACTGTTAAAAAAAATCTCCCTTTGACATATTTCCAATTATAGACCTATGTTAAAGATGACAACAGAGCAGTTACTTTTCTCAAATACCAGAACACAGCATGGTCCAGACGGCTCATTTGGCAATGTTCATTTTCTTCAAAGTCCAAGAGGTGCATCAGAAGCATTTTTGTCCCACTGTGTCCAGCTCCCCTGGGCAGTGACTTGTCCAGAGCTTTGTCTGTTCCTCTTACACACAGTTATGGGATAATCATCTGGCATTCCCCACCAACACATGAGACAAATGGAAGGAAAAAGACTCCAAAAACTTTGTGGGGTAGTGGTTAAGAGATTAGTGCTAAGCAAAAGGTTGACAGTTCAAATGTACTAGGTGCTCCTTGGAAATCTTAGGAGACCGTTCTCCTCTTCCCTAGAGGGTCGCTGTGAGTCAGAATCTACTCATCAGCAATAAGGTTTTCTTTTTTGTTGTTGTTGTTGCTCTATAGCATAGCACAGAACTGGAGTGGAAATCAACAGGAAATTCAAAGACTGAAGTCTACTGCAGCCACCATGAATCTGCAAATGAAACCACGGCTTGGCTTAGATAACTTGAAATACTGACCAAATATGAAAATCAATCATGATTCACTGGGTTGATGAGATATTACAATTTTCTGTACACTAGAAATGGTCAATTGTCGATATTTTCATAAGATCCAATCCAGTGAAGATGCAATGAGAGTAGATGAGTACTGGTATTAGTGTTGTTTTCCAAGAAGCACAGAGAGAGGAAAAAAAAATCATAGAAAATGAAGCATTATAGGGTTAACTTTATAGTTTTAAGTAACTGAAAAACCCTGATGGCAATGGCATAAGCAAAACACAAGTTTCTTTATACTTCTTCCCACAATATAGGATATGCTGCTCCTTCCAGCTCTATCCCAAGGTCAATGTATGCTTGTGTAATAAGCAATGCAGAACTGGTCCAAAAAGATACGTCCAGGACCATCCTTGGGTCTAGGGGATTATAAGCAGTATTCGGAGGTTGGACTGGCCTTTGCAGGTAATGGGACAGCACTCAGTGTTTGAGAAGTAGAATTTAGCTGGCCCACTCCAAATCTGTGTAGATGTTTTGAGAAATCTGAGACTGTAGACCTCTAAAGGGGTAGGAGGATGGCACTTGTCCCCCCAGGGAATGAACCCCAGAAGAGCTGAGCAGGCCGGCACTGTCTGGATGAGCAGAAAGGGCAAACCAGGGCTGTGAGACAGAGAGGTTCAGGCAAGCATCTTGCAACATCCTTTGGCTCTACGGTGAGTAGGGATTAGGGATTCCAGCCTTTTCTGGAGAACATCTACAGCAGCAGCAATGACCTAAGGGACGGAAAGAGGTGAAGCCAGTAATAGAAATGATCCACAAAGAAAGATCTCATTGAACATAGCTGCAAGAGGAGAGAAAGGGTCAGGGTAGGAAATGGTCTAATAAAGGGATGTGATTTATTGAGGATAAGAAAGTCTAGGAGCTTTCTTTTCACTGGGGAGTCAAAAACTCTGCAAGGTGGGCAATGGTTAAATGGGCCTTCCTGGCCTCGAAACTTTGGACTTTGGCACGCAGCATTTTCTGGTTAGAAAGAATTAGGAAGTCAGGCCTGTTTTAAGTGGCAAGTCTGGGTTCTGTTCTGCATAGGGGTTGTGTGCGCTGCCCATGTTCCTGGTTAGCAATGGAAGGCAGCCAGGGGCCCTGCACTGAGGGCTGGTAAGAGGCGACCTTCCAGAGGAAGCATCCACCATGGCCTTGGGTACCTGGCACTCATGACTACATGCACGCACTTACACAAGTATGCACACATGCAATGCACTCATCCATACACACACATATGCGCACACAAATGTGAAACCAAATTTGATTAAATTTATCTTGTAAATGAAGCAGGATGCATAGTAAACATTTCAGTTGGCAACTAATGATTCTCAAAGTCATTTTTCAAATTTTTAAAGTATGGTCACTGTGGTATGTGTTCAGAATTCTAAAAAAAACTTTACAAAATATATTCTTTTATAAAAATGAATTTAAATCTCAATGCTATCAATTTGTTTTCATTATCACACAAATATCTTCCAGCAGAGAGTATCAGTCACACAATTGATGGAGGTGGTGTTTGTACGGGGTCGGAGGGAGAGGCAAAGAATTCTTACCTGGGAAACATTTGGTTCACCATATGTACTTTATGCATAATTGTTTCCTTTCAGAAATTGTATCTTCCTTTGTTCTGAATACTTCTGAAAGCCTGTTTTCTGTAATCAACAAATCTTAAAATTAGACAGTTTTTAGCAAGAGTTTCTCATTTGGGCGTGCTGTTTCAGATACGCTTACGTGAAAAGCAGAGAAAGCACCAACCAGCCAGTATTACGCAAAGTCCCAAAGTAAGCCTAAGTATCCAAGATCTCAGCATCGGAAGTGTGCACATCACACCCCTTTAACAGCTTCATACTTCATGGGCTTGGGCTCAGAGCTGCACTGCTGTTGACGAGGGTCACTGAACACCTGGAAACTTCCGAACCAGTTCCTGCAGCTGGGCTTTACGTGGCTGGTTCAGTGAGAGCTGCACAGCTGAGGAGAAGACACATCTGATAGTCATTTCTATTCTCAAAAAATACTGCAAAAAACTACTTGTGAGCTAGAATAAAAATATTTCAAGCAATACATTTGTCCTTGCCTCAGCATGGCCCAGTTTAAGCAATATGCTCTTTGAACAGCTTTGGATCCTAGGTGACCGCTTCCACTGGACATCTGACACCCTCCCCTACTCTGAGTTTGTGAAGCCAATGTGCCTCCTGGATAAAACTTTCAGAAAGAAACTCAGAAACTGAGAACTTTCCAGAAGAAGAGAACAAGCACCGGGAGGATAAAGAGTCGTAGTGCTAGCATACAGTAATGGTTGACTCCCAGAGGCTTCCAACAGGCTCCCTGGTGCCTAGAGCAGCTATTTTCTTCCTTAAAATTAACATTATTGCCAGTACGACTATTCTTCATGCACCATACATTCACTGACAACTTTATAAATTCTACAAGGACATAATATCCTTATACTTACGAAATCATGGACATTTGCCTTAAAAATATTCCTCATTGGACACTTGTGGTTAACAAAAAAAAAAGTCTGTTCTTACTTAGTGTCACCCAGCCAGTTCTGACTCACAGTGACCTTGTGTGCAACAGAATGAAGCACTGTCCTGTCCCACATCACCCCACGATCATCATGTTTGAGCCTATTGTTGCAGTCCACCTCACTGAGGGTCATTTTTTTTTTTACTGATCCTCTACCAACTGTGACACCCTCTTCCAGGGACTGGTTCTCCCTCATAATATGTCCAAAGACGTGACACAAAGTCTCTCCATTCTGTTTTCTAAAGAACATTCTGGCCATGCTTCTTCCATGACAGATGGATCTTCCTTCTGGCAGTTCGTGGTATAGTCAACACTCTTTGCCAATACCGCAATTAAAAGGTGTCAATTCTTCCATCTTCCTTATTCATTGTCCAACTTTCACATGCATATGAGGTGATTGCAAGTACCACAGCTTGGGTCAGCCACACTTTAGTCCTTTAGGTGACATCTTTGCTTTCTAACACTTTAAAGAGGGCTATGGTAGCAAGTATGGTATTTGATTTCTTGACTGCTGCTCTCATGCATGTTGATTACTGATATAAGTGAAACCCTTGCAGTGTTGATAGTTTTCCATTTATCATAACATTACTTATTGGCCCAGTTGTGAGTATTTTTGTGCTCTTTATGTTGAGTTGTAATCCATACTGAAGTACGTAAGCTTTGATATTTAATCAGTAATTGCTTCAATGACATCCTTTGTTCCACGTCCTCTTCTGAATCTAACTTGAATTTCTGGAAGTTCTTTGGCTGTGACTTTATTCCCCCTTTCTTTTTTGTCCAACTATCCTCAACAAAATTTAATTTCCATGTGATTTTAGTGACATTATTTGATAATTTCTGCATTCTGCTGAATCATCTGTCTATGTAGTGATAGAAATATGGATCTCTTCCAGTTGGTTGGCCAAGTAGCTGTCTTCCAAATTTGTTGGCATAGACAAGTCAGGGCTTCCAGGGCTGCATCCATTTGTTGAAATATATTAACTTGTATTCTGCTAATGCCTTCAGTTAATTTTGGACTTCAATATCATTCTTCCTTCAATGTCATTAGTTCTGGATTACAAGCTACGTCCTGAAATGGTTGAACATTGCCTAACTTTTCTTGGTAGAGTGACTCTGTATATTCCTCCCATCTTCTTTTGATGCTGCTTGTGTTGTTCAGCATTTTGCCCTTAAAATCACTCAAGGTTTTATTTTGGCTCTCATGGACTTCTTTTGATTTGCTTCAGCTCACCTTGAACTTCCATATAAGCCCCTGATGATCTGTTTTGCAGTCAGCCCGTGGCCTTGCTCTGACTGATGGTACTAAGCTTCTCTATCATCTCTTTCCGTAGATACAACTGATTTAATTCCTGTGGGTTCCATCTAACAAGGTCCACATGTATGCCTGACGTTTAGATTGTTTGCAAAACGTATTTTCAATGAAAAAGTCATTCACTCTTGCAAAATTCTATAATTCAATCTCCAGCATTGTTTCTATCAACCAAGGTCATATTTTCCAGCTACTGATCATTCTTTGTTTTCAGCTTTCACATTCCAATCACCAGTAATTATCAATGCAACTTGGTTTCATGTCTGTTTCCTTTCAGACTGCATAAAGCGGTAAAAATCTTCAATTTTCTCCTTTGATCTTAGTTATTGGTATATAAATTTCAATAATAGTCATATTAACTGATCTTCCTTGTTAATATGGACAGTATCCCATTGCTGACAATGTTGTACTTTAGAATAGATCTTGAAATGTTCTTTTTGATGATGAAGTGATGTCATTCCTCTTTATCATTCCTGGCATAGTAGATCACACGACTGTCCAATTCAAAATGGCTAGTATTAGTGCATTTAACTTAACTAATGCCTAGGACATCAATCTTTATGCATTCCATTTCATTTTTGATGACTTCTAATTTTCCTAAATTCATGTTTCAATAATGGATGTTTGTAGCTGTTCTTATTTTGAGTTGTGCCACATCAGCAGACGAAGATCCCAAGATCCCAAAAGCTTGCCTCCATCACTTAAGACTGACTCTACTTTGAGAGGCAGCTCTTCTCCAGTCATATTTTGAGTGCCTTTCAGCTTGAGAGACTCATTTCCTGTACAGCACAACAAACAACAGATGAGTGGTGGCAAAAAAGGTCTAGAGCAATGTTAACACCATTGATTACTGAGTGTGAATTTTGGGAAACATTCAGTTTAATAGAAAACTCTTATTTGGTGCCCCTGTGTCTTTTAGAGCACAAAACAGGACACTGGATATTCAGTATGGAAATACTGACTATAGAAAATCATCCCTACGCTTCTGTAAAGTAAGGTAAGCCCTAGTGATGCAGTGGTTAAAGCTCTCGGCTGCAACCAAAAGGTCGATGGCTTGAACACATCAGTCCAGGAGAGAAAGATGTGGCAGTGTGCTTCTGTAAAGATTTATAACCTCAGAAACACTATGAGACAGTTCTACAGGGTCACCGTGAGCTGGAGCCAAAGCTAACACAGTGCAGTTATTTATTTAAGATAAATAAGCTTTACAAGTCATTATCTCCTTTATATCTCCGTGTCAGAACACACACACAAGCATTCTCTCACACCATCACACTTAAACTCTTACACCCCCACCACTCACGTATTCCCACTTACACACACTCACACACTTAATGACAACCATACAGTCACATTCATACACAATCACACTCACATACTCTCACACATTCCACATTCACGCATACTTATAAGCTCAGTCATAATCATGCAATCATTCCCACACACTCTCATTCCCACACATGCTTATTTACACACTCCCCCACACACTCACTGTCACACACACATAATCCCACTGACACCCCTGGCTCTTATCACCAGCAGAGAGGAGGAACCCCTCACATCCATTCCACTTGTATCTCACCCCAGAGAGAGAAAAGCAGCCCCAACCCAAGTGCTACGGCAGGGCCGTCCCAACATATTTCTTGACAGTAGAGTTATTCTGAGGAAATGCCATGGTTTAGTCCACCATCTGTGAAATTTCCCCACCCCCAGAAATCCATTAGTAACTGTACAGAAGATAGGCTGTGTTATTAAACTTCAGAGATACAGCTACATATAAAAATGAAAATAGACTTAAACATAGGATGAGACAGAGACAACATGTAGCTCACTGTCTAATGATAAGGACTGATAAATGAAAAGGAAGATATTGCAACTTTGGTAACTACAAGAAAGGAAACAGTCCTGAGGTGGAACCTGATGGCCCAGAGATGAAGTCACGCTACCAAAAACTGAAAACTCACCATTGGAACTGAGCTAATTCCAACACATGGTGACCTTACAGGACAGAGTAGAGCTGTCCCACAATGTTTCCAAGGCTATAAATCATTGTAGAAGAAGATTGCCGCATCCTTCTCCTCTGCAAGAGCTGGTGGGTTCTGACTGTTGACCTTTTGTTTCACAACTGAGATGCTTTAACCACTGGGCCACCAGGGTTCCTTTCATTCTACATAGAGTAGTCAAAACAGAGCTCTTTGAAGGGTTGTCATGGGGGTGGGGATGAATAATATGCAAAAGTTGTGAGGTGAGAGAGCACTTGGTGGGTCTGAAGCACTGAAAGCAAGCTTGTGAGACTACAGTTGCTAGGAAAGGGTGAAGTGTCATCGTTCAGTCACCAAACCAGTGGGGTAAATCACCCATATTTTCCTCACTGTCTCTATCAAACAAAATTAATAAACTTAAATTTAAATCATGTAGGTGACTACTGTGTTTTAATTTTATTAAAATGATTTCATAAAAGATTTCTAACATACTTGGAGATCAGTATTATGATATCACTTCCTAAATAGCTCCCAAATGCCTTCTTCACAGTAGGGCCCACATTAAGTGAAACACTTGCTTCAAGTCATAGCCCGAGCTATTTATTATGGCAAAATTCCAGTTAATTGTAAGTCAAAGGGCAGATTACTTTGCCGACAAAATTAAAGGAAACATTTATTGCATTAACAATTACATTAACGTATCTTAAAAAAAAAACCTATATTTGTAAAAATATCCATTTTGAAGTTACTTGAATTTTGGAAAGTTGTGCAATCAATTTAGGCACTGAAAAATGTAGACACAAAAAATTAAACAAAGTTTTATTACTCCATTGTTGATGAATTTGATGCAAGGTCGTTGTTCAGGTTTAACTAGCCTTGCTTTGAGAAATGGCTGGAAAAAGCAATTGGAAAGACAAAATTTTTTATCCAGTACGTGCAACTGAAAACTACAAACAGAAATTTCAATTTGCCTTAAAATATTGTTGGCTGATTTTCTGTCAGATGTACCAAACCAAACCAAATTCACTGCCACTGAGTCAGTTTCAACTCAGGGTGACCATACATATTGCAGAGTAAAACTGCCTGCTCCATAGGATTTTTCTCGGCTATAATCTTTACAGAAGTAGACTGCCAGGCCTTTCTTTCTCAGTGCCACTAGATGGGTTCAAACCACCAAACTTTACTGCCAGCCAAGCCAAGTGCCATCGACCCAGTTACTGACCATAATACATGGCCCTAAAGTCTGAAAATATCAATTTCAAAAACTTTATGAGAATATAATAAGGCTCTTCACTTGACTGACATGCTGACAAAGCATGTGGCTGGTGAACCCCAGGCTTCCCTGGGACAGATTTGCAAGGCTTCACAGTCAGGTCAGCTGGCAGCTTAGAGGGGGCCCACCTCGCACAATGAAGAGTTTAGAGGTGTTTGCTGAAAGAACACTACTATGGAAGAAAGAACACTGGAGATGGTGAGGGCTCATAAAGGTTTCTCAAAAGGTTAAGAATTTTTTTGTTGGTGGTGGCCTGGTGCAACAGATTTAAATATTTCAATCCCAGCAGTCTGTGCTACTGCTCCGACATCACTTTTGCCACTTGAAGGAAACATGGCAGATGGGCCATTGGCCTACAACTAGTAAAATAAGAACTGAGTTTTTCACCGTGTATCTGCTCACCGGCAAGCTGTCTGTGACATTTGTCAGGGTACGTGTATATCCCCCATCAGCGTGCTCATGGCCAACGGACAGCTGCTTTGCTCCCGTTAGGTCAGCACGCCTAGCACGTGGCTTACAGACTCGCCAGCTGGAGCAGGGGCCTACTTCTGTTATCAGCACCAAACAATCCCTCTTTCAGCTCTTGTCTTTTGAAATGATCACTGCACCAGGCTCCGTGAGTTTTAGGTTTGCTACAAAACCACTAGCGTTTCATGGGTAAGTATAATTAAAATACACTCAGTCCTTTCTATCTATTCTCTCCAGTCGCATTAGAAATTTCACAGTTGTTAGGTAAGGTTGCATAGAGGAATGCTGTTTAACCAGAGTACTGCTGAAAACTCATACAACCACTATCATTTCACGTGGTTAAATTTGTTTTACGATACATACTACAGTCTCTGTCTTCACCACCTGCTCCTTGGAAACTCTGTGGAATCATATCTGCTCAGTCCTACAGGGTTGCTATGAGTCAGAACCAACTCCACAGGAACAGATTTGGTTTTGGGTTTGTTTTCACCAAGCACCGTGTACTCTAGTTTCAGACAGTACCCTAATCCTTCACTTTACAAACATGAAACAGGAAAGGAAAACCAGACTTCCTGACTGGAACCATTTCATTTTGGATTGTTACACATGGCTGGCAGTACTTTTCTGCTTTCAGTCTAAAGATGACAGTATGTGTACTGTAAAACAGTTTGTATTCCAAAGGTGACTTTCCCCCTCTGAAGTTAAGCAAATGAGCGCACTGGAGAATACTGCAGGTTTTGTGCTCCTTGCAATCCAGACCATTATACTACATTCTTAATTCAAAGAGAGTGTCCAGTTGGTGGTGAAGAAAAACAGAATGTCCTCCCACACAAAAGATATCCTTCGTTTGCAGTCGCAATCTTTCAGATTACTAAATGATTAAGTCCTCTCGAGTATCTTCCAGAAAATCAAGTCTGGAGGAATCCACAACCAAATTGTAGTGGTCAGTCTGTTTCTACGAGGGAGGTAGCCTCTTCAAGTTTAAAAGTTGCCAGTGGCTTTTCCACTTGGGGTTTCCTGCAAGCCAGTGATTAAACAGGAAGAAAAATCAATTTCCTTCTTCCGCCATCCACATGACCAACATCTCCTTCTTGGCATGGTAGCCAAACGGCTGGCAACCGAAAGGAGCCAATCCTCAACTACTGCAGGACACACGTGGTCCCTTCTCCAATCGCCTCCATATTCTTCCACGTTTCCTAAAAGACCTTCAGCCTCACCACCCAAAACATCCGCTGCACAGTGTATACGACATGCTCTTAAATTTGAAAATTTATGGCAACACTGAAAATTACATCGCCACCTTTAGTAAGCAAAACACGCTACACAACGCTCCAGGCTGGGATACTTCTATGACACGCTGTGACCACGCCCCAGCTCTGGAGCCAATCGGCTGTCGTCTGAGGCGTTGCCATGGCCACACTGCGTCTTAGGGTCTTGCGCCACCGAGCGCCTTTCAGCCTTCCCTCCTATCGGCGCCCGGCTCGCCGTTGCCAGGGCGACACTGTGCGCTTGGGCTCGGAGCGCGTCCGGCCGCCGGGGCCGCCAGGCAGCCTCCACGCGAGTCTGAGGGTCCCAGCGCGCGCCGACACACCGCCCGAGGCCAGATCCCCTCAGCGCCCAGCATGAACCGCAAGAAGCTGCAGAAGTTAACTGACATCTTAACTAGAAATTGCAAACATTGTAAGTAAGAAACAAGTGCTGGGCAGATAGGAGCTAATGCTCACTGTTTCAGGACCCCGGATTCTGTGTGACTGGGGAGCCCGGTCCCGCTACTACCTTGCTGTACCTAAACACCAATCTGGCAGAGAATCTCAGGGTTACAGTCGTTTGAGACAGGCATCTATGCTTGGGATCTTCAAGGGCCAATATCCAGACTTCCGGCACAGTCATGGCATTCCCATGATTGCATTTCCGTGTTTCTCAAACCCAATTCATATTTTCACCTTGTAAGAAAAAGATTCATATGCCCAGATGACACGTGTGGTTGTAGTCTCAGGAGTGTAAAATAAGTACAGAAGACCACCAGACTTAAGAACAGTATCACAATCAGCCTGCATTGTATATCTCACCCTACTTTGTAACTCTTTTTAGAGAAAATAAAGTGGCCGAGTACAAGTCCTGGAAGCTTAACGAGCAACCCCTAGAGAAAGTGGTTATCGAAGTCTGACATTTTTAGGAAGGAAGAGGTGAAGTGGCACAGACAGCTACCTCTTAACAAGATGTTTGGGAACCAGAGAGATCAGCAAAGCTAAATGCATGAGAATGAGTCTATTCCTAACTCTAGACTCCTGTTTTCCAGTTGCTGGTAGTTTTAGAAAGGTAAAGAAGGTTCGAAGGTGACAAAAGTGCTTATTAAAGGTATCTACCCTAATTGCATGTTTTAAAAGGAGGTCCTAGAACTTCATAGGAAGCTTCGGGGTTATAGTTAGACTAAAAAACCTTGAAGGGCATAGATGTTACGAATATGGCTTAGATGAAGGATAAGTTATCTGGTGAGCAAGCTTCTAAATTATGTGCTGATTGCAAAACTACTAGCCACTCGAGGAAATAGGAGTAGCCATGATCCCAAGTTTTAGTGTAGTTCTAAAGATTACAGGATTCAGTGCCTTCTAATTATTGTACATAATGTAATCAGTGTGATTACTCCGAGTGGAGTGGTACTGTAAATAGAAGGGTGTGCATAAGAATTTTAAACTTCTTAGTAGAAAAGGTATCCTGTAACTTAAAGCATTCTTATGATTATTATAATCTGATGAGGGTTTTGTTGTTGTTCTATCCTGTTGTTGTTTTCCTTAAAATGCTTTCATTTTGGGGAAAGGTAAGATAGTCCTAAAACATCTAGTAAGCATTTTGAATGAATAATCATAATGCAGTAACTACTGTATAAAACACTGAATCTGATTTAGCTCCTGTTCAGCAAGTTTACAATATATTGCAAACAGGCCTTCTATGGACAATTGAAAGGTAAGTGTATGTTTGGAAAGGTAAACAGTCAACTTTTTCAGTGTCTGTGCGTACAGAGTTTTTTTAAAGTGAGATTTGCAAACTTGGATAATTATCAGTTAAATTCCGCAGAGACCGTTACAAATTCCAATATAATAATTTTAGATATATTCTGTTTACAAGACCTTCTCCCCAAGTTCGTGTTTATCTTTAGTTGCCAGATGGTAGTATCACTGGAATAAATGGGTAAATTTTGTATAATCAGAGAAGGACCTTAAAAATCATCTCGTTATTCTACCAGTCTACAAATATGATCTGTAAAACATGTTTACCCTATTCCAAAAAGATGAAAACTCATTTTTTAATTCTTCTTAATTTCATTTAGTGTTGTATTCTAGAATTTGAGAAACACCTCAGCAGGAAGGAGTGGATTAAGTTAATTCTCTTGCAGTTATATTTCTGTCAAGGTGGGAAAATGCTACATTAGCATTTCACAGGGTTAGTACACCATTCTGCATACAGAGTTTTCTTTGCTGACCATTCACAGCTCTTTTTATATCATAGATCATTCGTATTTTTCCTATTATTTAATTAGTATATATTCTGATTTTTTCACTTATTTTGCAAAATTTTCTGTTCTACTCTTAAATTATGGTGTCCAAACGAGAAGCAACACTTGAGCCTGGCCCGAAGCCTTACCCATGTGATGAAGTGGTGCTGCTCACTCTGTGTATGCTACACTCTGTAATGTGCACACAGGGTCCACTCGTTTCTTGAACGTACTCAGCTGCAATTTTATCTAGTTTTAAAATAAAACCTTCCCAGTCTTCAGCCCAGATGTTGTATCTCCACTCATATTTATGTTCTTACTGCCAGGCAATAACCCTTCTTCCTCCAGACTTCCAGTGAGCATTAAGGCACCCCATTGAAACGATTATGTGCCTGGGGATGCATGTGAATGTACGTATAGGTGCTTTAAATAAAAATTTCCTTCTTCCAATTACATGTTAAGTTTCAAATGATCTACAACAGGGCACTAGAATATGTAGGCAGTCCCCAGGTTATGAATTTACATATAGCCTGCAGTTACAAATCAACCTCCCTAAGCCTATTATGTTAAAAATTCAAAGTATATACAGTGCTTCCTAATAACAAACAGGTGCTAATTTGCAGTACACATGACAACATTATTATTACAGCATTACTATTTTAAAGGTGTTTTAGTGTGTCTGAAAGTGTTTCTTGAATTTTTGTAATGCATAGCATGGTACACTATGTACTGTATACTAAGACAAACATTTGACTGACATTTGATACAAACTGTACTTAGCTATTCATACTTATGTAAAAACCCAACTTAGAGACAGACTGAGGAAGGGAAGTCCTTCATTGGTTTTTTTGTCTTCACAGAAGCAGACTGCCACATCCTTTTCCCAAAGAGCATCTGGTGGGTCCAAATAATCAACCTTTGGGTTGTTGGCAGAGCGCTGTGAACACCGTACCAAAACCCTATGGAGGAGTTCTATCTTGTAGGATCGTTATGTGTTGGAATTGACTGTACAGCAAAGAGTTTTTTGGTTTAAATCGAAATGAAAATTGTTGTCTGGTTTTCAGGAGCATGGTATCCATTTCCAGAGAAAAGGAGTTTAGCATGTAGTTAAGCTGTAAAGCTCATTAATCCCTGTAATAAAAAATGATACAAAGGAACGTTCTCATTCTTAAGAGGACTCTCTTGTGCTGAAACATATATCTACCTGCCTTGTGAAGTTTAAGATCTGTTCCCCTAATCATTTATTTAAGTAACTTGGCTAACATTTTCTTTTTTCCCCAAACGTGACTGAATTTACATCTTTTTAACATTCAGCTTTTCTTAGGAGGTATGCTATTCCTCTTACTTTAGTGCATAACATGATATTAACTCAAACGAAAAAACAGGTCCGCTGCTGTTGAGTCGATTCCGACTCATAGTCTCCCTGTAGGACAGAGTAAAACTGCACTATAGAGTTTCCAAGGAGCACCTGGTAGATTCAAACTGCCACCCTTTTGTTTAGCAGCTGTAGCATTTAACCACTGCGTCACCAGGGTTTCCTACATAACATTAGCCATCCTCTATTAATTTAAGAGTCACAAAATTCTAAACTGGTAGAGTTTTCTGACGGTAACTCCATATTTGATATGTTTGCTGTTGGTCGTCTGTAGTCCATTAGCCCTGAATGCTTTATGATAAGGCTGTGTTTTTTTGTATCTCAATTATTTTCTTCCACAGTTAATGCACATGAAGTCAACTGCCTAGTCAATCTCTTTTACACATTGGTAGGAGATGCAGTTGAGCGGCCCGGAACAGTCATTGGACTAGATCGGAATGCATTCCGAAACATCTTGCATATGACATTTGGAATGACAGATGACATGATTATGGATAGAGGTGAGACACCACAAAAGAATCAAAGAGACCAGACACAGCCATAACTCAGAAAAGAGGCAGGAGTTGGAACATATTCTTGGTGAAGCAGTAATGAACTATATTTCCAATGTCACTTGAATATAAAAATTTAATTTTGTGTAAGTCGTGGGAAACAATGAAATCCACTCTAGTTTATACATATATGAAGTGGGTAATGTCAGGTTGAACAAATACGTTTCCCTTACTTTATATCAGAAAATTGAAAACAATATTTCCACCTAGTGACATAATAGTAATTGGAATTGGTTTCTAAAGGACATTTAAATTTCTTTACATCACAGAAAGCATTTCAATATAAGCTAAAATTTAATTCCTGTTATATAATATTGTTTTCTCAAGTATCAAAATAAAAAGCATATGTTTTATAGTAGTAAATGTTACCGTTAATTTATTCAGTTTAATTACTAATATATTTGAACATTTGTGATACTCTTTATTCCCACAGAATATGAAGATGAAATGTGAATCTTTAAATAAAAGTCTTCTGATACCATGATGCCTTTGTTTCCTCCTTTGTTAATTGAGGATATTGAACCATGTGTCCCCAAAGTTCTCTAGATTTTGAAAGGAGATAATAGCAATGTAGGTCCATTCCTGAGAGTGAAAATGCATCACAGATGTGACACTGCACTTCTCTCTCATAGTGTTCCGAGGCTTTGATAAAGATAATGATGGCTGTGTCACGGTAGCAGAGTGGATTAACGGATTATCAGTGTTTCTGCGAGGGTCTCTGGAAGAAAAAATGAAATGTAAGATTTCAGATTATCTCACCTTAGACAAATGATTTGCACATCATGGTTAACTTATCTCAAGATTTTAAATGAGCTAACGAGGTGGGTGAGTTTGTTTTAATGCCCATTACATGTTGTCTGGAGTGAATTCAAGGCAGTGATAAGAGATGAATAAAAAAAATAGTAAAAAGGAAAATCAAGAGATTCTGAGAAATAATTCATGCCAAGCAAGACTGCATAGGCATTTACCACACACACTTACTATGTATGTATGTATATATATATATATATATATGTATGTTTTTAAGTATTAAACATTTTGCATATTTCTTTACCTGAATCATGACCATAAAACTGGACCACATTGATTGAAGTGCTCGGATTCTTAATTAGTTAATTACGTATTTATTCTGGTTGAGTCTATTTAAGAACCCTGCTCTAGTTGGGTGCTCTTGATTCTGAGATGGACATGTCCACATAATTGTTCATTGGTGTGCTTTTTCACAGCCCAGTGTAAGGAAAAGGAAATACTCCAAAGATTATTGAATATAACCCACTAGCGTATCTGAAGCCCTTACCATGGAAATCAGGTTGAATCCCATTGGGTTGAAAAAAGCGTCAACAGTATAGATCTTGGCCTTAAAAACTTTTATCAGAGCAAATATTACCTTGGTGATAGTATCAAATTCATAACTTGTTATTTTTTGAAAAGATTGTTTTGAAGTGTTTGATTTGAATGGTGATGGATTCATTTCAAAGGAGGAAATGTTTCACATGTTGAAGAATAGCCTGCTCAAACAGCCATCTGAAGAAGATCCTGATGAGGGAATTAAAGATTTGGTTGAAATAACACTTAAGAAAATGGTAAATATGCGTAAAGTAGGATTTTTATTGAAATTGACAGGCCAGATATGGCATGTAAATAAGAATTAAAATTGTGGCAATTGTCATATTCCTGCTGGCTGAAATAAAACACTTGAATAGTTTTCTTACCTTATAACATTAACAATTCTTTCAATTTTACTATTGAATCTCTTCCTGTTTTCTGTCTTCTGTTAATGCTTTAAAAAGATAGTTTTGCTTGCAGATAAGTATTTTTTTTAATATGTTTACTAGCATATGGGTTGTCCCTCTCCAGGACCATGACCATGATGGGAAGCTGTCTTTTGCAGACTATGAACAAGCTGTGAGAGAAGAGACTCTTCTACTGGAAGCTTTTGGACCATGTTTACCTGATCCAAAGGTAACAATACTACTTTCCTGAACCAGGAATAAAGCACAAACTAAGACAAACAATACAGAGCTCCTTGGATGATGAGTAGAGGATCAGATGAATAAAGTTCACCCCAGACGATGGTTTCTAAATTTGGAAGGCCCATTGATGAGGAACATACCTTTTCATAGTACTAGTGTAGCCCGTTACCTTTTTCTGCATTCATTAACTCATTTGTACACATAAAAAGCAATGAAGTTACATATGTACCAATGACTCTGTGTTAGGAGAGCACTCGGTATGGTATACAATTGGTGATATGGCTGGAAATGCATAGAAGAACCAAGTACTGTGGAGCTAGAGCCTGGATTTTTGTCCTGAGAGTAATGAGAATTCATTGAAATACATTAAGCAGTGATGTGATATGTAAATATTACCACACTGGATTAGCGCTCAACTGCTAACTGAAAGGTCAGCAGTTCAAACACAGCAGTTGGTCCATGGAAGAAAGATATGACAGCCTGCTTCTATAAAGATTGCAGCCTTAGAAGTCCTATGGAGGTATTTCTACTCAACTTGAGAGCAATGGATTTGGTTTTAGTTGTACTCTGTGTCCACAGATGCCTATTCAGCATGTCCAAACAGATGTCTTCAACAAACTTTTGGTTTTCTGCAAGACTGTACCTTCTCTACCTGAATGAATGGCAACCCATGCACCCTGGTGTCTAGTCAGAAACCAAGGAGACCTACTGAATTTCTCTCTAGTAGTCTTGCTAGTTTCTCCTTTGAAATAAGTCCTGAGCATGACTCTTCTTTACACTTCTGTTGGGCATCATCACCTTTTGTTAACTTAGGTCAGTAATTTACTTCTTTTGTCATCTCCCCTCCTGGTTATTCTTCATAACATCAAGTATGTTCTGAAAACTAAAGTCCTAGGAAGGCCCTCCTTTGCTTGAAGCTCTCCCGTGGGATTCTGAAGTCTGTGCATCAGCTATTCTTTTGTCTTCAGCATTCTCTCCTTTACCTCCCACTCTCTCTTGCCACTGTAGCTACACCTGCCATCCTGTGGTGTTCTCAAACCACTGTACCCATTGCCCCTCAGTACTTCTGCCTTGAATGCTCTTTCCTCACACCCTCTAAGGCCTCAGTCTTTCTTTTCTTTTACTTCTTTATTGTAGCATCCTGACTTTATAATTAGCCCTCCTTCGCCACCTTCTAACCTTGCTTTATTTTATTCACAGTATTTATCGCTACCTAGAATAATAATTTACTCATTTACTCGTTATGTCAACAGTCAGCTGTGTGTTCCCTGAGAAGCTCTGTCTTTATCGTAGTCATTTCTTCATATACTGTGCCTGTCACGTGACAAGTGCTTAATAAATGTCGAATGAATGAATGGGTGACTTTCAGAAGTTGCTGATGGAGAGTTCTGGTCTCTTTCCTTACAGTTAACTCCTCAGTAACTATTCAGGAGTTACTTCTACTTTTTACTCACTATGTTCAACCTCTCTTCTCTCTGCTGACACCTTCTTCCTATCCGAACTTAAGATTCAAACCAGTCCCACCTTGGAAGAAAGAAAGGAGCAATGATAAGAAAGAGATAACTTATGTTAATTCCATACCTCCTATTTCCTGCCCAATGACTTCCTTTTACAGTCAAGGTGCTTGAAAGAATTGTCTAGATTTACAGTCTACCATATCGTTCAGCTCCTTCCCATCTACCTTGTTAATGAATCTTAATGGAGACTCTTGTTTTTTTGTCTTTCTGAACCACATCCCTTCTCACCGTGACTCTCAGGTCTACTTCTCCTTCAAGAAGCATGCTCCAGGCCATTCCTGGGTTGGCTATGACTCCAGAGTTCACCTGATGCTCACCCAAGAGTAGCACTCATTGCCCTGCACTGTTCTCACCAGTCTTCTGGCCATCCCCTGCGTTAGACTGGGGGACGCGATGGGGCTGGATCTTCATGGTCTTTTTGATCTTTGTATCCTAGAACCAAGAATAGTGCTCATAATATAGCCAGCTGACTATTTATACTCCAAGCATCATGTGAGTGAAAATCAGAAGCACTTGAGTTCCATGTTCTCTTGGTTATCTGTCCCTCTTCACAAACATTAGGGAGACATGTAGAACTTTATTTTCTTCTTTGTTGGAAGTTGATACTAATTTTAGTACTTTTATTTTACAGAGCCATATGGAATTTGAAGCCCAAGTATTCAAAGACCCACATGAATTCAGTTATGACATGTGAACATCTGGATGTCTGTGTTGTCTCAAGAGTAAAAACGACACATCCATATTGTTTATTTTTTCTATGTAGTTAAAAATTATGCTGTCAAATTGTGTGTTCAGCTAGGATGCAGAAGGCGACCAACACACTCCATTTAATTTTGGGTGAAGTGAAATAGAAGTCAAGAAGTTCCTTGTTATATCACAGTCAATTTGCCAAGATGAGTTAAAATTTCTAGAATTATTTTATTACTTGAACTACCTGTGGAAGCACAGGACTGTCCTAAAACATTTGGGTGAATGATCAGAGGTTAGATAATAGTGAATTATTAATGTAAAGATTTGTCATGTCAGAACAATTCTGAGTATAAATTTAAAAATTATTGAAATTACTGAATTCCCTAGTGGAAGAAATAATGGAATACATGTCTAATTGCCTCCTTTGCCATGAGACCTGAAGAACTGGATTGTGTCCAGCTACCATTACTGCACAGTTAGATCAAAGATTCTGTAGAAGAATCTTGATCAACAGGGAAAAAATGAGGAACAGAACTTCAAATTTTCATGGAATTCAGACTTTCTGGAGCCTTTGAGGCTGGATGACTCCTGAAACTGTTCCCTAAATAAATCTTTAACCCTTGAACCAGAACTATTCACTGAAGTCAACTTTGAACCATATAGTAGTTTATCCTAATTAGAAAGGAAATACACTGTTTACAAAATTATATGAGATCAAATTGACCACAGGAACTATAAATAATTTATAAATTTAGGGGGCTATGGTTTTGTGTTGATGATGGTGAAATAATTGGGGAACAATTGTCAGGAAAGATGGCACAGCTTGGTGAATTTACTAGTGTCACTGAATTGTACATGTAGAAATTTTGGTGTGTATATTTTTGACAAAAAATAAAAGAAAGAAACTAATAGATTCCCTTTGAAGCAATAAATAAGATGGTGCCAAAAGAATCAGGAGCACTGTAATTTGGCAAGCATTTATTAAACTCCTTTGTGTCAGGTACACAAAGAGATAAAAGATACATGGAGCCTATGTTAGTATGCTTCATAGTTTCATTGTTTGATGTTCTGAGATTGTGTGCTTCTGAGGTCAGGTATTTTATCCTCATACACTCTTACATGTTTGTAGTTTTGGTACATTTCTCTGCATGCAACCAGCTCTCAATAAGTACTGTAGATTGGCTTACCAAGAGGAAAGTCTCACGAGATGAATGCCAGCCCTCAGCATGCAGAGGAGGAGCAAATGTTTTTTCTGTTTAAGATTAGTGTGGAGGCAAGGCCAAGATGACAGGGTAGTCAGACACTTCATGTGAACCCTGTAACAACAAAGACTCAAAAAAAACAAATGAATTGATTACTTGTAACATCTTAGGAGCCCTGAACATCAAAGAGAAAGTTAAGAAATTGGACTGAACAACAGGGAAGAGAGATTAGGTTCAGAAGGACCTAGGACAGGCCAGACCTGACCCACCAGCAACTGGGCATAGAGTGGTGAGTGGAACAGTGGCATTTGGAGGCCATCCTTCTCAGTGACAAAAAGCAGCAGAAAGTACATCTGAAGCTCTGGAACCACCTAAAAGTGTCACCTGACCCATCAAAACCCAAGTGATTGGTGTCTACCTTTCACCCACAGATCTAAATCTTATCTAGGGGATAAACCTTTCTCCCTTTTCCCAGCACTTCCCCTTGCCCTCTCTGCACTGGACCTTACTCCAGAATTTGACACCACCAACTGAGCAAGAGGTAGGATTCCTTTAGATCACCCTGAGCCATTCTTCTAGACTCAGAGAGGGAAATTTTTAACAAATTGGAAGAAGGGGGCAAACACCCACCAACTTACCCAAGCTGGAAATTCAGGGCAGAAACACTGCCTTAATCTAGAATCAGACATAAGGGACATGCCATCCTCACAGACACTGAGGGACTGCTGTTAGCCCCCTGCCTTTCTTAGCACATGCTGCCAGATACCTGTGCCTATACTAGTCACCCCTGCCCATCTAGGACAGTAGGGAAGAGTGTATACCACATGTTTGGTGACTACCTGGGCACCTGAGGTGAATTCATACCAAAAAAGTAAAGGGACTACTGGGCTCACATATCTAGCAACTAGACACCTGGTGACAGGATGTTAGAACTTCAAAGACGTCAAAAACCAAATTAACACAACAAGCCTATTTGGACCGTTCAAAATAAAACAAGAAGGTATAACAGTAAGCAAACATAAATAAATTCAACAAATTAATGATAGCTCAGAGAAAACAGACCATATCAAATCATGTAAACAGGCATATCACAATGTCTTCAGAAAGCTCCCAAGACACAGAACAACAACAAAAAATTCCAGATTAAGAGAATTTTCTGGAATTATCAGAATATTTAGAACTCTTCAAAAGATCAGGACAGAAATGAGGAAAAATGCAGCAGAGCATAAGGACAAACTGAAGATGCTACAAGAAAACATACGGGGACATGAAGTAGAAATTCAGAAAATTAATGAAATCACAGACAATAGAAAGTCAAAGGACAAAAATTGAGAAACAGAAGGCCAAATTAGGCTGAAGATAAGGCATGTGACACCAACGTATTTGAGGAAATATCAGATGAATTTTTTAAAAATCAAGGACTCTAAGAATTATGTGGTAATCTACTGAAGGGGATAATCTATGAGGATTGGAATATTATAACTGGGAGGAAAACAAAATACAGAAAGAATTGTCCAAGATTTGTTGACAAAAATTCCCTGGTATCATGAAATAGGAGAAGATATCTATCCAAGAGGCTCATTGAACTCCATACAACATAGGTCCCAAAAGAAAGACGAAGGCATATTATAGTCAAACTTGCCAAAACCAGAGAAAGAGAGAATTTTAAAAGTGGCTAGGAATAAATGAAAAATAAAGCACAAAGGAGAATCAATAAGACTAGGTCGAGACTGTTCAGCTGAAACCATGCAAGGAGGCAATATGGGTTGACATATACAAAGCCTTGAAGAAAAATAACTGTCAGCCAAGAACTATATATGCAGTAAAACTGTCTCTCAAATATGGTGGCAAAATTGGAAAATTTCCAGATAAACAGAAATTTAGGGAACTTGCAAAAACCAAACCAAAATTTCATGAAATACTAAAGGGAATCCTTTGGTTAAAAAGTAACATCAGGTAACAACCTAAAACTAGAACACAGAAAACAGTAACTGGATAGCAACCTATATAGAAGAATCACAAAGTTTAAGGAAGAACACTGAAAATAGGGAAACAAAGATGATATTATGTAAACATCATAACAAAAAAGAGGGACTTAAAATGTAATCATAGGTCTTTCATATGGAGAGTATCATGGATTGGATTGTGCCCCCACCACCAAAAAAAAAATGTATGTATTGATTTGACTCAGCTATGAGTCCCAATATGGTCCCATTCCTGCTATGTGTTGTGAATCTTACTTCTGATGATGGAGAATTGGCTGCAGTTGTGTTAGCAAGGCAGGACACAAGCTACAAGTTTGTGGGATATGAGGGAGAGACGTGAGCAGAGGAAGTTGGGAACCTCATACCACCAAGAAAGCATGATTGAGAGCAGAGCATGTCCTTTGGACCTCAGGTTCCTGTGCTGAGATGCTCTCCTTGAATTTGGACTCTTGGCTTACTGGACTGTGATGGCTTCTCATACTGAGTGGACTTGTAACTTATGAATGGATTTGTGACTTACTGAACTGTGACAATTAAAGTTCCTCTTTAGAAGCCTTCCACTGGTAGTATTTTCTGTTAGAGCAGTACCAGGTGACTAAGACAGAGAGAAAGTCAAGGCAATAAAGAGAAAAGACTAGTTTAAATTTAGAAAAATAGAGTTAAATATTAAAGTAACCACAAAGAAAATTATCATTCCTGTGCATCAAAATAAAAAAAAAAAAAGCCATGAAGTCTCAGCAAATACAAAACCAACAATATTGAAAAGGTTGAAAACACACAAAGAAGACTCAGCACAAAAAAGTAAATGTAACAAAAGAAGTATCAACAACATGCAAAAAAAATGTCAAAATGACAGCACTAAACTCATACCTATCACTAATCATGCTGAATGTAAATGAAACAAATGCACCAATGAAGAGATGGAGAATGCAGATTGGATTTTAAAAATGACAGATCTCTATGCTGCCTACAAGGAGACACACTTCAGGCTTAAAGACACAAAGAAAATACAAAAGATGGAGCAAAATAGAGCAAGTTAAAACATTCAAAAAAGAGTAGGACTGGCAATATAATGATGAAGTGGACTTTAATGTAAAATCAACCACATTGGATAAGAAAGGACACTATGTAATAACTAAGGGGTCAATACTGCAAGAAGACACAAACATATTACATATCAACACATCCAAAATGAGGGCTCCAAAATACATAAACTCTAATTGCACTGAAAATAAAAATAGCTCCACAACAATAGTAGGAGACAAACATATCCATTTCAGTGAAGAACAGAGCATCCAAAATAAAGATCAATATAGACACTGAAGATCAAAATGCCGCAGTCAACCAACCTGACCTCATAGATATATGCAGAACACTCCACCCAATAGCAGCCAAGTATATGCTCCAACACACATGGATCATTCTCCAGAATTGACCACACGTGAAACCATAAAACAATCCTTAACAAAATTCAAAGTTTTTAAATATTAAAAACATCTTTTCAGGCCATAATGCCACAAAAGTAGAAATCAATATAGAAACAGGGAGGGAAAAAAGCACACATGTGGAAACTAACTCCTGGCTCAAAAACTACTTGGTTATAGAAGAAATCAAGGATGGAATACAGACAGTTACAGAATAAAATTGTAATGAAAACTCACCTTGCCAGAACCGCTGGGATAGAGCAAAAGCAATGCTCAAGGCCAATTTATCTCAATAAATGTACACATCCAAAAAGAAGACAGGGCCCGGATCAAGTAATTAACCCCACAACTTCAACAATTGGAAAGACAGAGCAAAAAAGCCCCTCCAGCACTAGGAGAAAGTAAATAATAAAAATTAGAGCAGAATTAAACAAAAAGAAAAAAATGATTGGAAGAGTTAAAAAGCTAAAAACTGATTTTTTTTAAAAGATCAACAAAATTGATAAATCACTGGCCAAAGTGAAAAAAGAAAAACAGGAGAGGAAGCAAGTAACTCAAATAAGAAATGAGACAGGAGATACCACAACAGACTCAACTGAAATTAAGAATATCATAAAAGGATATTATGAAAATTCTTCTTTAATAAATTTAGAAATCTAGAGGAAATGGACAAATTTCTAGGAAAAAATTACCTACCAAAACTAACAAACAGACGTGGAACAACTGAATGGATCCATAACAGAAGAAGAGATTGAAAAGATAATTTAAATACTCCCAGAAAATAACAACAACAAAAACCCTGGCCTTGAAGCTTCACTAGAGAGTTTCACCAGTCTTTTAGAGAAGAGCTGTCACCACTATTACTAAAGGTATTTCAGAGCATAAAAAGGAAGAAATACTTCCAAGTTCATTCTGTGAATCCAGTATAATTCTGATACTAAAACCAGATAAAGACAGAACAAAAAAGGAAGATTACAGACTAAAGTCTCTCATGAACTTAGAAACAAAAATTCTCAAGAAAATTCTGGCCAATACTATTCAATAACATGTCAAAAAAAAAAAAAATCACCATGACCAAGTGAGATTCATATTAGGGATGCAGGGATGGCTCAACTTTAGAAAGACAATCAACATAATCAGCCACATAGATAAAACAAACCACAAGAACCACTTGATTTTATCAATTGATGCAGAAAAGACATTTGGCAAAGTCCAACACCCATTCTTATAAAAACTCTCAGCAAAATAGGCATTGAAGGGAAATTTCTCCAAATAATAATGAGTATTTATACAAAGCAAACAGCCATCATCATCCTAAATGGAGAGAGTCTGGAAGTATTCCTCTGAGAACAGGAACCAAAGTATGCCCTTTGTCACCGCTTTTATTCAACATTGTTCTGAAGGTTCTAGCAAGGGCAATCGGGTAAGATAAAGAAATAAAGGGCATCCAAATTGGAAACCCTGGTGGTGTAGTGGGTTAAGTGCTACATCTGCTAACCAAAATGTCGGCAATTCAAATCTGCCAGGTACTCCTTGGAAACTCTGTGGGTGGGGCAGTTCTACTATAACATTTAGGGTCATTATGAGTTAGACCCGACTCTATGGCAGTGGGTGGTTTTTAAAAGGGGAAAGAAGAAGTATGTTTATTTGCAGATGATATGACCTTATGCACACAAAAAAACAAACAGACAAACAACAACAACAAAAAAACTAAAGAATCCACAAAAAAAGAAAAAGAAAATAACCACTGGAACTAATAGAAGAGTTCAGTAAAGTATCAGAATATAAGATAAACATACGGCACTTGGCTTGGCTATACAAAAATAAGTTAGACTCCTCTATACCAACAAAGAGGGCATTACCAAATCGATACCATTTACAATAGCCTTCAGTATGATAAAATACTTATAAATAAATCTAACCAGGATGTAAATGAAAAGGGGGCCTTTGGCCATCTTGCTACAAACAGTTGTTAAAACAGCCCCATTATAAACATTATGTACTCAGAACTCACTTCTCCCCTATCTGTAAAAATTTACTTTGTACTGGTCATAAGTCTCATGGCTATTCTTTCCCCTTAGGGACATAGATTAATTGTTCAGTTCATACCCTTTCAGTTATTGTCTAAGACTATTGAACTGAATCACTACGTAGTTTGGATGACCATCAAGCCATAACTTGGAGCCATGCAGACCACTATAAAGAATATTGTTGAAACATTGAAAGAATTACTTGCATGGACTAAAAAAAATATTAACCAGCAATGTCCTTCCCCCCGCCCTGAATCAACCTATATAATCTCCAAGCTTAGCCTATGCATGCAGGCAAGCTTTGGAGGAACTAATTCCCCCTTGCCTTTTGTGTGTTGGCGCTCAGTATATGTCCTCATTTAATCACCTCACCTCCTGTTTCAGCATTGGCTTTGCAGACAGACAGCACAAATCTGCAACTGTGGTTACACAAAGACCTATGCAAAGAAAATTACAAGGCTCTACTGCAAGAAATCAAGACAGCTACATAAGTGGAGAAACCTGCCTTGCTCATGTATAGGAAGACTCAATATTGTGAAAATGTCTTTTCTCCCCAAAGTGATGTACAGATACAATGCAATTCCAATACAAATTCCAATGGCACTTTTTAATGAGATGGAGAAACAAATCACCAACTTTATATGGAACTGTAAGAAGCCCCAGATAAGCATTACTGAAGAATAACATCACAGTGGGAGGCCTTGCCTATCTGACTTTAGAAGCTATTACATGGCCAAGATGGCAGACTAGACACACGTTTCCTCAATTGGCTCTGAGAACTAAGTCCTAAAACAACAAGTGAATGGAGCAGTGTGGACATTCTGGGAGCCTTATGATCTGATGGAGGGTTGTCAGACTGGACTGAGCTACAGGAAAGGGGAAATTACCTCTGTTGGAGGCAAGGCAGCAGCACACTGAATCCTGTTTCTGCTGACACATTTTTGAGGAGTCCACAGGTATAGATACCTTTTTTGTTATCTGGGAGGCAGGGACTGGGTCTGCCAAGACTGTGTGCCTGGCATGCTAATGCACTACACTGCAATGCTTAAATGAACAGTGTATACTGCAGCAGAAAGACTGCTTGGTACAGCCATATCCTGAGCCCAGCTGCCAACAAAGGTCACCAGTTCCCCTCCCCTCTCTTTTCAGTGTGCTGCACCATAGTTTCTGCTGACTCACTGCAGGAAGGGTGGCACAGGTGGGACATTGTCTTGGTCAGCTGAGAAGTGGAGTCAGCACACCTGAGGTCTCAGTGGTGGCTAATTCTCAGGCAGAGGAACAATACCTGTCTGGAAAGTGCTTCTCCAGCACAACAGCTGTTTCTGACTTGATCCTATCTAAGGATCATGGAGGGTCATGGTGGCCAAGGATGGCCATCATAGCATCTGGGGACAGCCTATGAGACACTATCATTGTCAGTTGGGAGGTGGGGCCTGCAGCCTCTGAGGGCCTAGCTGCTCTTAGTGGTGGCGAGAAAGCACCTCTCTCAGCAATATGGCAGCTTTTAAAATACAGTCAACTGGAGAACACAATGGTGAGAGGCAGCTGAGTGGGTTGGTGGCATTTCCACCACTTGTCACTGAGCCACAACATAGCATCAGCTGATGGCCCCCCAGAGACTCTGTAAGTAGTGTGGTGTCTCTGCCAGCCAGGATCTGGGGCTTGCCAATCCTGAGGCCCCGGCTTAACTCAGCAATTGCTAGACTGTGCCCCTCGCAGCAAAAAAGAAGTTTTCAAGTTAAATGCATGTAGAGAGTGCAGCAGTCCCAGGCAGCTGAATGTGGTGGCATCCTTCTTTCCTCCTCTCCCCAAGCTACACCATAGGCTTGACTAATGTAATGACAGAGAGTCACCACAAGTAACTCACCACTTTTAGCAGCCAGGAAATGGGGATCACCATCCCTGAGAGCCCAGGTGGAGCCAGTCACTAAAGAATGCAGAGGTGACTGGCGACCAAACCTAGTGGTGCCTGTATTTCCCTCTTAGAACTACACCACAGCTCCTGTTGGTATAACATTAGAGAAACTGAATAGCTTCTTGATGGCACAAAGACAGCAATCAATATCTAACCATTTAAAGAAGCAAACCACCATGGCTCTGGACAACTCCCAAAATAAAGAATCTCAAAACTTCCCATATGAGGAATCCTTTCTGAAAGTATCAGAGGTAGAATACAAAAGAATTATGTATAGAGTCTCCCTAGAGATTAAACAAAATGCAACAGAACAAAATGAAAAATTAAGTAAGCTATACGAACTGCTGGAATATCACTGATCTGAAATTCAGCATATCAATAATAAACTTATAGATTTAGACAATTCAATGCAAAGCCAAAAGAGCAGGATTAAGGATTCGGAAGGCAGAGTTACTGAACTTGAAGATAAAGAAACTGGCACTGGCATTTATGAGGAGAGTTCAGAGAAAAGAAATAAGAAAAATGAAGAAGCGTTAAGAAACATGTGGGACTCTATCAAGAGGAATAATCTATGAATAGTTGGAGTTCCTGAACAGGGAGGGATAGTGGAAAATTCAGAGAATATTGTTGAAGAGTTGTTGACAGAATATTTCCCTGAAATTACAAGAGAAGAGAACATAGATTTTCAATACACTTATCGAACGCCACCAAAGAGAAAGACACCAAAACACTATAATCAAGCTTAGAAAAATGAAACATAAAGAGAGGCTCTTAAAGGCAGCAAGACTTAAAACTAATATACAAAGGGAAGCTCTGTAAGGCTCTTGTCTGACTTCTCAGCAGAAACCATGTGGGCAAGACAGCAGTGGGATGACCCATTCAAAGCCTTGGAGGAGAAAAACTTCCAAACAAGAATTATATATCCTGCAAAATTGTCTCTCAAATATGAAGGGGAAATTAAGATATTCACAGATAAACAGAAGCTTAGAGACTTTGTAAAAACCAAACAAAAACTACAAGACATGCTGAAAGAAGCTTCCTTTAGAAAAGCAAAAACAGGAGGCGGAGTCAAGATGGCAGACTAAGCACACATCTCCTTATATCCCTCTGGAAACCAAGACCTGAAATGATAATCAAATGGAGCCTTCTGATCACCTAATCAGCCTCAGGACACGGCACAGGGCTGTTAATTGGGACCTCATACCACTGAGTGGAAAACATCCTCTCTCTCGCTGACTCCCGCTCATGGCTAGCCCTGGCTCTCAAGGACTGAAGGTAAACGCACCATTTTGACTTTTTTTTCTCTGTCTTGGCCAGTGGGTGGAGCTGGGTCTTGCATAGCGGCTAGACTCAGACGCACTGCTGGGGGGCATACGCAGGCGAAATTCCCATATTTTGAGAGCCAGGCTTAGGACTCTGTTAAACTAGCCACTTTGAGCCTGGCGTTTTATATCTGCCTCAGCAGGGTTTGTACAGAATTTCGCAGTCAGTGTGTGGGACGCCATGTCGGTACCGAGATTTTAGCGGGAACTAATTCTTAGCCTGGGAGCCAGCTCCTGCAAGCAGGACAGCGCTTCTCCGACAGAAAAGCAGTAATTTACCGAAGGCCACCTATGTTGGGGGCCCTGCAACAGAAGCAGAGGAATCACTACCTCTCAGCACCTTTAGCCCCTCTATCTGCTGCCTGTGTGGAGGACGCCATCTTGGATATGGTGGCCACAGCTGGAATTCATTCTTAGCTTGGGAGCCAGAGCCTGCCCACAACAGAGTGCTTTTCTATCACAAAAGCAGTACTCGACGCAGTGTCACCTAAGGCTAAGCCCTGTCAGTAGAGGCCAACAGTGCAGTAGCATTGCTGTATTCTGAACTAGTGTGTTATCATCTGGGGTTGGATATAGTGGTGCTTACTCTGCCAGTTGAAAAGAGGGACCTCTACACCTGAAAAACTGATTTGCGAAGTGGTCAGATACCTTTTGATTTACATTTTAAGACAGCCTAGAGAAACATCTGCAATCCATCTTCATAGTACCTCTTCTAGCCTCTACATACTCACATGGGACCCAAAAAGCAACAGACACTTGTGGCATACAAGAAATTACCCATGGCTTCAGAAGGTTCCCAAACAAAGCAACCAAGCAGTTTTCCAGACGAAGAAACTTTTATGAAAGCATCAGGAAGTGGATAAAAAATGATTATATACAGAGCCCATCTAGACCTTATACAAAATGCAGCAGAACAAAATGAAAAATTAAGCAAGATGTTCGATCTGATGGAACACCAATACCCTGAAATCCAAAAGATCAAGAACAAACTCAAAGACATAGAAACTTCCATGCAAAGCCAAGAAAACAGAATGTAACAAGTAGAAAAAAGAATTTCTGACTTGGAAGACAGAGCTACTGATGCCAGCATCTATGAGCAGAAATTAGAAAAAAGAAACAAGAAAAATGAAGAAACACTAAGAAGCATGTGGGACTCTATTAAGAGGAACAACCTTCAATTAATTGCAGTCCCTGGACAGGGTGAGACATCTGAGAACACAGAGAGTATCGTTGCTGAGCTGCTGACAGAAAACTTCCCAGAAATCATGAAGGAAGAGAATATAGACATCTCAGATGTATATCGTACACCACCCAATATAGATCTCAAAAGAAAGACTCCAAGACATATTATAATCTAGCTCAACAAAATGAAACATAAGCAGCAACTCTTAAAGGCAGCAAGACTCAAAGCAAAGCAAACATTCAGAGGGAAACCCTGTAGGCTGTCGTCAGATTTCTCAGCAGAAACCATGCTGGCACAGAGACAGTGGCATGACACATTCAAAGCCTTGAAGGAGAGGAACTTCCAACCAAGAATTATAGATCCTACAAAACTATCTTTCAAATATGAAAATGAAATTAAGACATTCCCAGATAAACAGAAACTCAGACTTTGTGAAAACCAAACCCAAACTACAGAAATACTGAAAGAAGTTCTTGGCTCTGGCTTAGAAGAACGAAACCACTAACTTTGTATTTTAGAACGACACACTACTCAATACTCTACTCATTTAGGGAAGGCTCGAAAGTCAATCACAGCTTTGATACGGAAAGAAGCAATCCAGTGATCATCAAGAAGACTATGGTGTCATCATAATAAAAAGAGGGATTTACTACAGTGGTTATAGTCCTTCCAGATGGAGAGGAAGATGACAAGACTGGTAGTAATTAAAACTGGGTTTATATATAGTTTATTAAGGGGGATCATAGGGGCAGCTCTAAAGCACAACAAAGATGTATCATACCATTCCAAGAAATGTAACACAGGAGTCTCAACAACCACAAAACCAGCTCTGAAAAAGGTGAAAAATCAACTCACAAAAAAGAATGTCCCAGAACAGACTAATAAGAACAACAGAGAAGACATCAACATAAAAATAAACACATCACAATGGCAGCACTGAACACATACCTATCAATAATTACATTGAATGTGAATGGACTGAATGCTCCAGTAAAGAGACACCAAGTGTCATCTTGGATCAAAAGACATGACCCATCCATATGTTGTCTACAAGAAACTCACTTGAGACCTAAAGATAGGAACAAACTGAAAATTAAAGTTTGGAAGAATACATATTAAGCTAACAATGAACAAAGAAGAGCAGGGGTAGCAATTCTAATCTCAGACAAAATCAATTTTAATGTCAAATCCACCGTCGTGGACAAAGATGGACACTAATTATTGCTGAAAGGTTCAGTACACAAGCAAGAATTAACTACATAAAATATTTATGCACCTAATATCACAGCACCTAAATACATTGAAGAAACACTGACTATGCTCAAAAGAGAGTTAGATGACTTCACAATAATTGTGGGAGACTTCAACACTCACTCTAAACACTAGACAGATCATCTAGAAAAAAGCTCAGTAAAGATACAGAAGACCTCATTGACACAATTAACCAACTAAACCTCATTGATATATACAGACTTTCCACCCATTAGCAGACAACTACACCTTCTTCTCCAGTGCACATGGAACATTCTCCAGAATTGACCATGTGATAGGCCGTAATGCAATGCTCAACAAAATCTATTCCATTGAATAACTGTAAAGCATTTTCTCAGATCATAAAGCCATCAGAGTTGAAATCAATTTCAGAAAAAACATAGATAGAAAGTGGAACTCTTGGAAACTGAACAACATCTTGCTCAAAAAAACATGGGTTATAGAGGAAATCAAGTATGAAATAAAGAAATTCATGGATTCCAATGAGAACGAAAACACTTCCTACCAGAACCCATGGGATACAGCCAAAGCAGTGCTCAGAGGTCTGTTTATCTCCATAAATGCACACATCTGGAAGGAAGAAAGAAACCAAACCAAGGAACTAACCCTACAGCTTGAACAAGTAGAAAGAGAACAACAGAGGAACCCCTCGGGCACTAGAAGAAAGGAGATCATGAAGATTAGAGCAGAGCTAAATGAATTAGAGAATAGAAAAACAATTGAAAAAATTGAAAAGACCAAAAGCTGGTTTTTTGAAAAGATCAACAAAATTGACCATCCACTGGCTAAACTTACTAAAGAAAAGCAGGAAAAGAAACAAATAACCCACATTAGAAATGAGAGGGGAGTTGTCACCCCAGATGCAACAGAAATCAAAAATATCATAACAGAATACTATGAAAGACTGTACTGTAACAAATTTGAAAACCTAGGGGAAATGGACAAATTCCTTGACTCATACTACCTACCCAAATTATCACACCGTGAAGCAGAACAACTTAATAAACCCATCACAAATGAAGAGATTGAAAAGGTCATCAAAATACTGCCAACCAAAAAAAGTGCAGGCCCAGATGGCTTCACGGCAGAATTCTACCAAGCATTTAGAGAAGAGTTATCTCCAATACTACTGAGACTATTTCACAGTACAGAAAGGGATGGAGTACTCCCAAACTCATTCTATGAAGCCAGTGTAACCCTGATACCTAAGCCAGGGAAAGACCCAACAAAGAAAGAGAACTATAAACCGATATCACTCATGAATCTAGATGCAAAAATCTTCAACAAAATTCTTGCCAAGAGTACAACAACATATCAAGAAAATAATCCATCATGACCAAGTGGGATTCATACCAGGGATGCAAGGCTGGTTCAGCATCAGAAAAACAATCAATGTGATTAACCATATAGATAACACAAAAGGATCACCTGATTTTGTCCACTGATGCCGAAAAGGCATTTGATAAAGTCCAACACCCATTCATGCTAAAAACTCTTAGCAAAATGGGCATAGATGGCAAGTTCCTCAACACAATAAGGGTCATTTATACAAAGCCAATTGCCCACATCATCCTCAATGGACAGAGACTGAAAGACTTTCCCTTGAGATCAGGAACTAGACAAGGGTGCCCACTTTCATCTCTGCTATTCAACATTGTGCTAGAAGTTGTAGCCAGAGCAATTAGACAAGACTAAGAAATAAAGGGCATCTGCATCGACAAAGATGAAGTTAAAATCTCCCTGTTTGCAGATGATATGACTGTATATGCAGAGAACCCCAAGGAATCTATAAGTAAACTACTCAAACTGATAGAAGAGTTCAGCAAAGTCTCAGGATACAAGATAAACATAAGTAAATCAGTAGGATTCCTTTATACCAACAATGAGACTGCTAAGGAAGAAATTATCAAATCAATACCATTTACCATAGACCCTAAGAAGACAAAGCACCTAGGAATTAATCTAACCAGAGAAATAACAGATCTTTACAAAGAGAACTTACAAGCTCTTACTACAAGAAACTAAGAGAGACTTAAAAAATTGAAAAACCTACCCTGCTCATGCATAGGAAGACTTAACGTTGTGAAAATGCCTATTTTACCCAAAGCAATTTATTAATATAATGCAATCCCAATACAAGCTCCAGTGTTATTTTTTAATGAGGTGGAGAAACAAAACACCAATTTTGTTTGGAAAGGGGAGAAGCCCCAGATAAGTAAGGTACTACTAAAGAAGAAGAACACACTGGGAGGCATCTAATTACCCGACCTTAGAATGTACTATACTGCAACAGTGGTCAAAACAGCCTGGTACTGGTACAAGAACAGACAGATGGATCAATGGAACAGAATTGAAACCCCAGAGATGATACCATCTGCCTATGAACAGTTGATATTCGACAAAGGCCCTAAGACATTACACTGGGGTAAAAACAGTATCTTCAACAAATGGTGCTGGCAAAATTGGTTAGCCATCTGTAATAAACTGAATCAAGATCCATATCTTACACCTTATAAAAAAACCAACTCCAACTGGATAAAAGACCTAAATATCAAACCTAAAATGATAAATCTCATCTAAGATAAGGTAGGAACAACAATGGAAGTTTTAATACACAATGAGGACAGACTTCACAATCTGTCAAACAAACCACAATCAACAGAAGAGAAAATAGATAAATGGGAACTATTAAGAGTCAAATACTTTTGCTCATCCGAAGACTTTATTAACAGAATTAAAAGGACACCTACAGAATGGGAAAAAATATTTGGCAACTGTATGTCAGATCAATGCCTGATCTCCATTATTGATAAGGTACTACAAAATATCAATAAGAAGATAAATCATCCAATTAAGTGATGGGCGAAGGAGATGGATAGACATTTCTCTAAAGAGGAGATCCAGGCAGCCAAAAAACACATGTGGACATTTTCATGATCTTTAGTTATTAAAGAAATTCAAATCAAAATGGCAATGAGATACCATCTCACCCCAGCAAGGTTGGCCATGATCCAGAAAACACAAAACAACAGATGGTGGAGAAGCAGTGGAGAAAGTGGAACCTTCCTACACTGTTGATGGGGTTGCAAAATGGTCCAGCCTCTGTGGAAAGCAATCTGGCACTTCCTTAAAAAAATGGATATTGATATACCATTTGACCCAGTAATTCCACTACTTGGAATATATCCTACAGAATCAAGGCCTTTCACACCAATGGACACATGCACAAGAATGTTTGTTGAGCACAGTCCGTGATACCAAAAACATGGAATCAACCCAGATGCCCGGAATGGATAGGTAAACTACAATATATATATACTCAATGGAGCACCATGCAATGATAAAGAATAATGACAATTCCAGGAAACATCTCATAACCTGGTTTCAACTGGAAGACTTTATGTTGAGTGAAAGTAGTCAGAGACAAAAGGACAAATATTGCATGAGACTCCTACTATAAGAACTCAAAAATAGACTTATGTATAGAAGAAAGGACTCTTTGATGGTTGCAAGGGAGGGGAAGGAGGGAGGATGACGGTGGTAGGGTTTAGATTAGATCGTTCGTAGAAATTTGGTTGGCTGAAATTGGTGGTAGCACACATTCGAAACAAGAACAATATTAAGTGGACTTCAACCAACTTAAATACTCTTTCCATCTTAACCCAGGATTGCAAGGATACAGTAGCTGGGGTACGGGGCAGGGGACCATGCTCTTAAGTGAAATCGAGGCCAATTGGCACAACTAGCGTTTTGCTAAGAGGGCTCTCTGCACCCCACATTGGTGATTGGCCTCTGGGGTCTTTAAAGCTGCCAAGCTGCCATCTGAGGGCACAGTAAATGGTCCCAACTCAGCAGGAACAGATCCTCACCGAGGACCAAAATGACATGGGGGAAAGACAACCCAGAATATAGAGAGACCCACGTAAGTGGATGCCTACATAGACTTGGGACCGGAAGAACTGGATGGTGTCCGGCCACCACCAGTGATAGACATGATGGAGGTCACTAAGTTGAGTCTCACTGGCAACACAGGAATGAAGAAGGGTACACCCTGAGTTCTCCACTAAAAGATTGCAATTGATGGTCCAACAGCTTTGGGATTCCCCTGGGAGAATGGCCCCCAGCCCTGATGCTGTCCTTGCCCATAAATCATAATGAAGGTCCACTCTTTGGACAGGAATGGATTGGACTTGGCAATGCAGAGTGACCATACATTGGATGCACTTTGTGGTTCTATACATCTATAGGATATCGTCCTGCTGACCTTTGGCTCGAAGAAGGAGAGTGGGTGGAGAGGAGGGGAAAGGAGGCTGTTGGGAAGACAAGACATGTATGGAGCAGAGAGGAATAGTGTGCTGTCACTGGACAGGGAGAGAAGTGGAAGCTGCATATAGGTGGGCATGTAAATTTATATGGGAATGTACATTTTCACTCAGTCATAATTAATAAAAGGAAAGAAAAGCAAAAACAACAAATGTATTCTTAAGGATGCAATCCAGGACATAACATCCAAAATTGTATTCAGCTAGGGAAGTCACAAAGACCAGTGAAAGCTAAAATATTAAAACAAGGGAATCAGTGATCTTAACACAAAAACTATGATATCAACATAATATAAAGAGGGATATACTATGGTAGTTATAACCTTTTCAGATGGAAAGGAAATTAAGAAGATATGCAGAAATTAAAAGATTGGTTTAAACTTAGAACATTGAGGGATATCAAAGGGGTAGCTGCTAAGCAAACTAACAATGTGATGTATCAAAAGAAGAAACATACATAATACAGGAATCTCAACAAACACGAAACCAACACTGAAAAAGATGAAAAGTAAACCTGTAAAGAAAAATGACCTAGAACAGAATATTAAGAGAAACAAAGAAAACATTAACAACAGAAAAATAAAGGTATCAAAATGACAGCACTAAACACATATCTATCAACAATTACACTGAATGTAAATGGACTAAAGGCTCCAATAAAGAGGCAGAGAGTGATAGAAGCTAATGTACCATCATGGTAGTCAAAGCAGCCTGCTACTGGTTGAAAAACACATACATAAACCAATGGAGCAGAACTAAGAGTCTATATATAACATCATCCACCTACTAGCAGTTGATGCTTGACAGAGGCTCAACATCGGTAAACTGGGGATAAAACAATCTTTTTAACAAATGGTGTTGGCAAAGCTGCATATCCATCCTCCAGAAATGAAGCAAGACCTATATCTTGCACCATATACAAAAACTAACTCAAAATGGACCAAAGGCCTAAATATAAAATCTGAAATAATAAAGATCGTGGAAGAAAAAATAGGGACAACATTGGGGAGCCTTAAGACATGCTGTGAACAGACTTAAAAAATTACTAACAGTGTACAAACACCAGAAGAGTAAATAGGTAACTGGTAACTCCATTTATGCTCATCCAAAGACTTCACCAAGTGAGCAAAAAGACAACCTACAGATTGGGAAAACGAACTGACTACTGCAAATCTAATCAGTGGCTAATGTCAGTAATCTATAAAATGTTACAAAACCTCAAGGAACAAAAGACAAATTACCCAGTTTAAAATGGGCAAATATGAACAGACACTTCAAACGAAGCCATCCAAGACACTAACAGATACATGAGAAGATGCTCATGATCATAAATCATTAGAGGAATCCAAATAAAACTATGAGGAGACACCATCTCACCCTATCATGGCTGACATTAATCCAAAAAAACACAAAATAATAAATATTGGAAAGGCTGTGGAGAAACTAAAACTCTTCTACACTGCTTGGGGGCATGCAAAATGATACAGTCACTTTGGAAATAGATTTCACGCTTGTTATAAAGCCTGAAATAGAAGTACAACATGACCCAGCAATGCCACTTCTTGAAATATTTTCTAGAAAAATAAGGACTTTCACACGAATAGCTACATGCCCATCAATGTTTATTGCAGTACTATCAACAGTACCAAAAGGATGGAATTAACCTAGGTGCCCATCAACAGTTGAATGGATAAACTATGATATATTCATACAATGAAACACTATGCAATGATAAAGAACAACAACGATCTTGGAAAACAACACAGTAATCCGAAAGGTGTTGTGCTGGGTGAAAACAGTCAGTTGCAAAAGGACAAATATTGTATGAGACCTCTATTTTTAGGACTGAAAAAAAGTTTGAACACAGAAGAAAATGGTCTTTGATGGTTACAAGGGTGGAGAAGGGGAGAGTGAGTGTGTATGCACTGGCTAGCTAGTAGAAAGGAATTGAGTTATGTGAAGAGAGGGACAGCATGCAGTAGATAGGAGTTTAGCACAGCTGGACTAAACTGAAAGGCAACAGGTTTCTTAGGTATAACCCAGTTCTTACAAGGACAGAAGCCCAGGGGCAGGAGTCTGGGGATCATGATTTCAGGGGACATCTATGTCAACTGGCATAACAAAGTTTTTTAAGGAAATGTGTATGTCACTTTGGTGAGTGGCATTTGGAGCCTTAAAAGCTAGCAAGCAGCCATCTAAATAGCACCAATGGGCCCCAGTCCACCTGGATCAGAGGAAAATGAAAGACGTCAAAGACATAAGGAAAATATGAGCCCAAGAGACACAAAGGGTCATGTAATCAAGAGACTACATCAGCATGAGACCCAAAGAACTGGAAGGTGCCAGGTCACCACCAAAGACTGCCCTGGCAGAGAATACAACATACAGTCCCTGACATAGGAGGAGAAAAATGAGTGTGCAGAACTAGAACTCTATTAAAAGACCAGACTTGATGGTCTGACAGACTGGAGGGTCCCCAGAAGACATGGCCCTGGACTCTCTGTTAACCCAGAAGTGAAAGCAGTCCTGAAGTCAACTCTTCACACAAAGATCAGACTCAACTGCAAGACATAAAATGATACTGATGAAGAGTGTGTTTTTTGGCTTAAGTATATACATGAGGCTAACTGAACAGCTCCTGTTCAGAGGTGAGATGACAGGGTGGAAGTTTCCAGCAGCTGGTTGAATAGACGCAGGTAATACAGGGTGGAGGAGTGTGCTGTGACTGCATGGGAACGGCAGCCAGAGTTACAGAGCAATGTGTCTGCAAGGTTTTCCATGACAAATTGACTTGGATTGTAAATTTTCACTTAAAGCAAAATAAAATATTTAAAAAAAAAATTGGGGGAGGAAGCCCTGGTGGCACCATGCTTAAGAGCTCAGCTGCTAACTGAAAAGTTCGCAGTTAGAACGCTGTAAGATTACAGACTAGGATATCCTATAGGGACAGTTCTACTCTGTCACAGAGGCTTGCTCTGAGTCAGATCTACTCATCAACACACCTAACAGCAAGGATGAGTGGGTGATTCTTAGCATCGCTTTCAGGTTAGCTCTGGAGCCATTCCATACCCCTCGCCCGCCAGTCATTCTTCCTACCTGTGCTGACTCAACAAGTGGCTCTGTGGCCTCACCTGAGTGTTAGCACCTGTTGCTCTCCACTGAGATCTCATCATATTACAGTATAATCACTGCTTTGCTGTCCCCAACCAGGCTTCAACTTCCAAAGACAGCTCACAGCCATCTCTGCATCTAATAGCCACTAATGCTAATTGAAAAAACTAGAAAGACATGATCCAGTTACATTCTTATGTGTTAGTTCTGTTTCTTTAGAAAACATCTTCAAGCAGCAGAGAGAAGCCTTGTACCAATAGCTGTTTCATTCATGTATCTTGTACACACTTGAAGGCTACTTGAGATGTTAAATTTGTTTTCTTACTATATACCTTTAAGTAAAAGAGTAAATTGTGAACAAGAATCGGCTATTACAAATAGAAAAAAATTGCCATAAAGTTAAAAGAATATTTTACTGTCCAAATACTATTTTTGATTATAGTTTTTATATAGATGAGTTTTGCTTTTATGTTTTTAACCAACAAGTAGACATAAAAAGTACATCATAAATTTTTTTTTTTATTATGACCGAAACTTTCTTAAACTGTCTTTTTCTGATTACAGAGTAATGGATGTTCACTTAAGAGTATTTGCAACATTTTAGAAATTAAAAATAAATATGAAAGTATTGGTTAATATTGATTAATATTCTGGTATACATCTTTCAAGGCTTTTTAGGCATTTGTGAGTATAAATATATTTTTGCAAAGATGAACTCACACTGAAAATATTCTTCCAAATTGTTTTTTATTTAGGACTATCTGGTGAAAGAAGTCCTGGCAGCACACCACCCCTGGTGACCAAAACACCAGCAATACGAATCCGCTAGCTGCCGCTTGGAAATCCTGTGAGACAGCTCTTCCCTGTCCAATGGGGTTGCTATGAGTCAGAATTGAATTGACAGCAACAACTTGATTGGTTTTTTGGTTTATCTCATGAACATTTTCTCAGGTCATGAAATATACATCTATCAACCACCTTGTAGGGACCACCTGGTGACCCATTATGCATATTTTATTAAATCATTCCCTATCAGTCATAATTAACAACCCTTTCAAGGCTCAGTTATTTTCTGCTTTGAATTTTACATTGATACTACATGTTTCCTTTAAAAGAACATATTCTGAATGATTGAGTCTGTGAGTTTTTGGTAGGTACTATGGATTTTTCTCTTGCTTCATCCCACCAACCCTACCTTCAGAATCCAGATGGATATGCAGATCTCACTAATTCTACCCCCAGATATGTATGTCCCAAAAAACTTTTTATCATAGTCCGTATTTTTTCATACCAAAAATGTTGATTCAGAGCTGCCCCATACAACACCTTGTAGAAACCTATGCCCTTCTGTTTTCATTTCAGACTGTCATACCCGTCTCACTTGCCAGCATCATGATCCGTCAGTAAGGAAGCAACATTCCAGTAAACCCCAGAGGCAGAAAAGATAGGTGGGCAACCATATATCCCAACAATCGTGAAAGCATGATGCTATTGCTACATTTTTGCTCTTACAAATAATTCCAAAGTGAACATCATGAGGTTAAATCTTTTCATACGTGTTGGTGCCTACCCATGCAGGTAAGTGTGTCAGAGTAGGACTGTTGGCTCAGCTCACTTGTATTTTTGAGAATTTTGGTGCATGTTGGGAGATCACTCTCCAGAAAGGCCCTACAGATTGAACTGCTGGATCCAAAGCATGAGAATGCTTCATTCCCTTCCTTAAAACACATATTCTTTTAAAATCATTGAAAGAATATTTTAAAGTGTCAGTTAAAGAATTATTTTTATGCATCTGTACCTACAGTTTTGATTATATGTTAAAAATACATTTACCTCTATGTGACTAACCCTGTTTTGACTTAGTGTTGCTTGATCCTAACAATTATTTTAAAACTAGATAAATAAAATTCTGAATAATTTTAATGTAACATGAGCTGGTGTGGGTGCTTTATAAGAAATCATAAGCTCTTTTCAAATGTTTCTTCCACATTTATAGAATGTACCCCTTGGCTGTCATGCCACATAATCTGCTCAAATTATTTCCTTTTCAACAATTTCTAAATTTCTGGATTCTCTTCATTTTAGTAATAACAGCAACTCATAAATTATTTTACCAAGGAAAACTAACTGAAATTAATAGCAGGGTCATCTAAGCAGACTCGAGCATGTTTGAGACAGAACTGTCATACGCTAGTTTACTGAAGCAGTTTTGGACAAGCAGTAAGTCACTTTTAACCCTAAGAATCCCTGGTGCCCATCCTGTCCTATTCTTTCTCCCTCAGAGCCTAGCCGGTCTTCGTCGTCTTGAGTTCTTGGCAAGGAAAAGGGAGGAAGGATTACAATTTGGAGGACTAGAACACAGTCACTCTCTCAGGTTCCATAAAGCAGAGACTCCATTTCCCTGTAGCACTCTGGGCAGTAAAGCAGGAAGTCAGACCAGGCCCACAGAGAGAGGTGTGCATAACACAGAGATTCTGCCTGGAAAACAGGTATGCACTTTTTTTTAACTATGGGATTTAAAAACTACCACTGGAAACTGGTAGTCCTGCATTCTTAACTTGCAATATCTTTGGGTACAAGATTGTACTTGTAAGAAACCAGGCCTGCAATTGCTTGTATCATAAAACCATCCAAAACATTTACTGAGTCCTCACTTAGTGCAAAGCAAGAGGGTTCAGAAAGTTTAACTCAGTTGGTTCCTACCCTTTCCTTTTCAAAATGTAAAACAATTCTGTGCCATGCAAAGGTCACATCTTCACCTACCACTACTGGGATTCATAGTAACAGCCCCCCACCACACACAAAGTCGTATCATTTTTCATGAAGGAGATTGCAATAGGACTTAGACATATTTGAAACATGTCTGGAAAGTTTCCTATAAGCTTCAGAGCTTTTCTTTAGAGACCTCATTATACCTTGTCCCACATTTTATCTGTTTCCCATGTCCCCCAGAATCACTCCAGAACCATGGTGCAGCATAAACAGCTAATGGTTCATTCTCACCAGGGATAATTAATAGAGGATTGGGAATTACATTAGACATAGATAATAAAAGATACACAACAAAATATAAATTTAACCCACCTCCCTCCACATATTAATGGCAGTTTAGCAAATGGTGAAGATAGTTTGGTAAAACCAAAGCAAGGCAGAAATAACCATCAGTCTTTGTGGATACAGTCTCCTTGCATTCTCTGCTAGAGAGAAGCAGATGATCTCTGGGCATGTTTTCCAGTTTTCACTACCACTGATGGAGTATTTATCTAGTAAATTAAAATCCCGCCCACCCCACTCACCTCACCCTTTTATTAGATGTAGCTCAAAGTAACATTGTCTCGTGTCTCAGCTACGTGCGGGAACGAAGAGAAGGGAAACCCAGAAAGGAGGCATCCTGAGTCACCCAGGGCCTACGTAGACGTCTGAGACCTCTTAGGTGAGCTGTCCTGCCTAGCAGATGTTAACAACCAATGGTTCCATTTTGGTAATCTGTGGTTTTCTGTGTATCTCACACCTCCTCTCTAATCTGACAGGAAAATATTCCTACCGCTAAGACACACATCCCCTTGTTTATGTTTACCTCCCTCATGCCTGCTTAGCTTTACACTGCTTTATTTTGTGGCCCTAGTCAGACTCACAGAGTGCCAGTTCTCAGGGGTCAGAGCATCTCAGGCAACAGTATTTGAATAAATGGGTTAAAATAGAGGCCACCCACACCTAACCTGAGGCACACTTCTATATCCTGCCGTATCGCCAGAATCTTCATGGATTGAGGATTCTGAACAAGGGTCACAATGTGTCAGTGCCAGGCAACACTGAGCATATGTGATGGAGAATGGCATTAGAGGAATTTAAAGCTGCATGAGAAGTCTGTCTCTGTTGCGGATCTGCAGAACTGAGTCACTGCTGTGGCTGAGACAGGTAGGTAAAGTCATCAATCCGATGGACTATTTTGAACCTCTCAGGAGGACTAGCCCCAAATCACAGGGCTGACTAGAGACAAATTAAGACTACTCTGTAGAGCCTTTTTAAATGAATCCTTCAGAAAGTGGACAAAAACCATTCTCACAATCACAATCCTACAAGCTAAGATCTACTGGGCATTTTCTTGCCAGGGATCATGATAATCTATCTGTATTCATAATTTCTCAAAACCATTCTAAGAGGAAAATGGAATTCAAGAAATCAAGAAACTACTTCAGTGTTCCAAGCTAATAAAAAGCAAAGTCAAGATTCAGCCCTATCACGAAAATCTTTTCTTTACAATAACACTTATTTTTCATGCCATATGTATTCATGAGGCTTAGAAAACTTGAATGTCTCTAGAATCCTGAAGAATCTTCCAGTTGAATCTTCAAGGCTCCAAATCTTATAAGCAGATGATAGCTGCTCGGCAATTCGCATGTGTCATGTGTGTGTTCAGAGACACCACTCTTCTATACTCTTCTAATCTGAACGCACCTTGGGATTTTCTCTATTTGGTTGAATTTTCCAAGTCGGAATGAAAAGCTTTCATGTTTGACCACCAACACAAATCTAGATGTTAGGCTAGGCTTTGGACTATCAGGTGTGCAGATACGGCTAAGTACAAACAATGGTAGTAAGACTGTCAAACATGCAGATGACATGATTGATGAAGAGAGGTAGAAAAAGTCAGATGAATGTTAAAGACCACAGGAGAGAAGAAGCAAAGACTATTGGTTTGTAAGGATAAAATTTTGGACTTCTCCAACATCAAAAAACAGGAATGTTTTTTTCGGTCAGAAATCTGGAAGGTGCACAGGGGAGACGTTTATCTGGAGAAGAAGAAGTGGGTGCCTATGGTGAGAGGCCTTGTAGTCAAGAGGTTAAAACAAGAAATTATGATATAGCACTTGCTATGTGTCAGTAATAGGTCCAAGGATGCACAACTAGTCAGCCAACGCTACACAGCATGATTCGGAGACGTGTCTGAATCTGTAGCCTCTTAACTACATTCTGTCCCTGTTGGACTGTTAATGTCATAAGATATCAAATGATTTGGGGCAAGTCCCATGAACTCTGAAAATCTGGTGTAAGTGTAAAGTCATTTATAGATGGGTCAGACAGGGATTTATTACCATGCTCAGCTAATACTGAGAGTGAAAGGCAATGCTATTAGTTACACCAGGGCAGCATAATACAGCGATGTCCAAGGCCAACCTAGTTTCTCTCTCCGTTCACCTCCTAGGGATTTGCAAGGATTGAGTGAGGTGATGTCTTGGTGCCATTCATACACTGTCAAGTGTAAAATAAACGCACAGGTAAACCTGGGAGTATAGTGGGCAGTGAGGCACATGCCCTGTCTTTCAGGGTACTTGGAGGATGAGTTCGTGTAGCGCAACTAAATAGGAAGGGTGTGGAAACAGACAATGGACTCCAGCATCCTGGAAATAAACAGTCCTGGCTCCTGCTTTGTGACATTGTTTAAATCACTTGGCAGGTGCAAGAAGGCAGAAAGATCATCTTTAAAAAATGTCTTTAACACCTGGATGAATTTAGAGGAATGACTGTCATGAAACCATGATAGAACTTGAATGTAAACTGAACTCAAAACTGTTATGAACATGGCACTTCTGCAGTTAGTTAACCACCACTAACCCTCGCTAACATGCACACACGGTCGCCTCACAACAAACTCAGAACATACATATGCACACGTGGTAGTTTATCACATTCAGCAGGTGCTTTAGAGTTTATTAACTTCCTCTCTCATTCATCAAAATACCACTAATTCTAAAGCAATCGAACCATAACTGCTAATGACTATGAAGAAGATGATAAGAAACCATTCATTCATGATTCTGATTACCACATTCAAGACTTAATGTGTGTGTAGTGCTGGCTCTAATGTGCTGAAACATCAAAGAGAAGTTAATGGAATGTATGATTTTTATGAAGGCTTAAATGTTTAAAATCGTGCTGAGTAAACACGAGCATGCTTCCAAGCCACGTGAGTTCGATCCAGACAGGTTCATCAGGGGTCTGTTTGCTGTGTTCCTGAACTGACTAGAGTAAATTTGACTAAGTGCATAACAGACTGCTTCCATCTTTGAATTTCTAAATATTGCTCAGAGTTTTGTATTTTTATTTCATGTAAGTGCAGAAAAGAACATAACAATTCTAGGAATTCTAGTTAACCATTAACTAGAAAGTGGTCCATCATCTCTTTTTCCAGGGACCCCAAAAAATCATCCTGTTTGGATTTTTGTAGGATGCATACTGTCATCACATCCAGTAAGTGCCAACTATCTACTAGGCAATCAGAGGGATATACGAAGACGGGCACCCTCCCTGCTTTCCAGGAACACCTCTGTAGAACTCAGAGGGGCTGAGCTGTCTTGGAAAAGAAGACGGCAAAGATGATGGAGAAAGAGAAAAGGAACCTGAAGGCTAAGGCAACAACGAACGTGAAGGAGGAGCAGGACAGGTGAAGGCAGAGAAGACGCAGAACGGAGAAAGAGGAGGAAGAGAAAAAGAGATGAAGTGGATGGGAAAAGAAAAAGACGTTTCCAGGTCACAGATTTCTTCTAAAGAAAACACAGGTAGAGGGGTAGGCAGGAAAGCTAAAGAGAAGGCTCTTTTCTTTGTCTCCGTGGCCCCAATACAACAGGGAGCCAGAGAGCAGGTAAGGGTAGCAGCCCTGCTGGAAGACCTGGTGAAGGAAGAGAAACAACCGCAGGCAAAGCAGGAAGCGGAACAGGCTGGGGCCTGCAGGAGCCTGAGCTCTGTGACTGAGAGGCTGAGGCCTGGCCTGCAGCAGGTGCAGCCAGCCAGGCCAGGCCCCTCGGGAGAGCAGAGCCTGCAGGGAGAGCTGGGACATGTTATGAGGTGCACAGCCACGCGTTGTTGTGAATGGTTGCCCTGTCTTTATTGTTGGCCTGCAAGATTGTGGTTTGCTGGAGGCGTAGGAGGCAGAGAACACAAGTAGTTTGGTGGAGTCCCCAGCTTTGGCAGCTTTAACGATGGGGCAGCCTGCTTCAGAGAGCAGGCTGGAGAAGGCTAAGGCCGGTGACCTTAGAAGGCTGGATTTGGGCTTCGCTGAGAGAGTCTAGCAGGAGCAGCGACCCCATACCAGCCTCTGCCCAGGTGAAATAGCTCATTGCTCCTGGATAGGTTATCCTTTCTGGGGCCTCGGTGACATATCACTGGTGTCTCTTGGATGGAGAATGGCACTTTACACCTTCCTCCGAGCAGCAATCCCCTCCCTTGGTCCACGTGGGGTCTATTTCCTTTTACCTCTTAGCAGCCTTTGTGGCAGTGGTCCCCTTAGAATGCCAGCTGGTGCTCGAGGTGCCAGGAACTTCAGAACGCTGCTGAATTAGCTTTGCATACACCAATAGCCACACTGTAGGTGCTGGGTAACTCTTCCTTAAATGACCTCTCAGCCACTCTCAGGACATGGAATCTAAGCCAGTTTTGAAAATAAGCAACCACTGTACTGAGTGGGAATAGGGTATGAGTTGGGAGGAGGAATCTTACGTGAGCACTGAGTACTTGGCCCTGGGATAGCTGCTCTGTTTGAGAGGGCTATTACAGGCGCAAGGGCCGGGAAACAGGAACATAGGGAAACCTCACCTTCATCGCTTTTACAGCTTCGCTCCAGATAACAGAAGTTGCTGGAGCAAGGGCTGTGAGGAAGGGGCAAGAACAGGGGGGTGCTGCTAAATGTGAGACGTCTAGATGTTAAATTTTGGAAGAAAAAAGACTCGGCAAGGCCAGGAAACAGAATGAGGCTTTAAAAAAATGGCTGGTATGCTCACGTAGACAGTGGGGTGCATTCAAAGGTCCCTCTAAGAGTAGTGGCTGGCACAGGTGACTCCACTTGGGCCAGGGTGGAGAGCAGAAGGACTCCCTGTAGAGTGAACTGTGTGAAGACGGTTGGGGAACCGATAAGCCCCACACAGCATTACAGGGACATTTAGTTGGATTTCCCCTCTGACATCCATGCACAGAGGCCCTGATAGCACGTAGCTGCTGGACACCATGGTGGCGTGGGGAGCCAGGCAGAGGAACAGGGCCTGCACAGGTGGAGTGTTCTGCTCCTGACTGCCTTTCTGGCTTCCAGCTCTTCAGAGGCATGCAGGCAGCTGCCTGCCACTGTCAGGCTGTTGCCCACCCTGTCAGGACCTGTTGCTTCTTGAGAAGAATGCAAGAATATCAATTCCCTTAGCGCTCTAAAAGAAGAGAGCCCTGTTCTAGGGGGAGCAGAGAAGATAAGTCTGGACCTCAGGACCCAGACTCTAAGGGAGTTGACTAGGACTAGGTGCTTCTACAGCCTCAATCAGCAGTTGCGGAGGCCAGAGAAGTGCAGCAGCCTCCACCTCCACCCCACTTGCAGAGTCCAGGCAAGAAGGCTCTTTCCTGAGTTTGCCCTCTGCTTTGAAGCTCTGCTTTCACAGCCACATCCCCCACAGAGCAAGCACAACTTTTGCTCCAGCTATAGGCAGAGGCTCCAAGAGCACCCTGTCTCCTTGAGAACTCATGTTATAATGCTACTGGGGTGAGGTCTTTTGCCCCATGAGGACAACCAGGGCATCTGCATGCAAGTGCGTATAAGTTTGGACAGGTATAAAAGTTTCCAGCACTTAGTACAGTGCCTGCACAGAGTGAGGCTTGCTAAATGCCAGCCCATAATTACTCCAGGTGTGAGGGTGATCATGTGAAGTTTTGTGTCCCTGCCTATGATCCAGTGATGGCTGATGGTCATCCCATTCTAGAGTCCCAGTCTCAAGAACAGGTTTCCTGTCTTAGCCCCCATGGTCACCTCTGATGGCACTCAGCACCCTGTCCTTGATACTGGCCATCTGCTTGACTCAGCACTGCACAGACTGGAGCTCTTCCAGGACCTGTCACATGTGGGCTGGCCTAGACGTCGTGACAGCAGGTGCAGCCCACTGCCTACAGGAGGTAATAAAGATAGTCGTCATTATATGACACACAGATGCCTTCCCTGACTGAGCAAATGCTTAGCTGACAGTGCAATAGTCTGCTTTCATAGAATGCAGTTGTGAAGTCCTTAGCTTTGTCCTCATGAAAATAGATCACAGAAGCACTCAGAGTTGTCTTTAAGAAGCTTCTGCCAAGGAATACCTCTTACTACTACCAAATGGCAATTACTGCTGTGTGAACTTTAGAACACTGTTATACTGTCTTGTTTTAGACCAAGACGTATGCATGCCTGTGTGTATGTATGTGCATGTGTGTATGTATGCGCATGTGTGTACTGTGTGTGAGTGTATTATGCACACCTGTGCACATGTGCACACGTTTGTGGTTGTATGCAGGTACATGTATGTGTACATCCGTGTTAGTGAGTTCACGAGTGTGTGTGTGTGCACATACTCATTGACACATGCCTAGTGGAAGCTGCTCCTCCCTTATTCTGTTTCTCACTCACTGGTGGCCTTACTTATGTAGCCTCCCATTTCACGCACGTGGTTTTTGGCTCCTACCTGGCAGTGACGATCTTTCCCCTCCTTTAGCATTTCTAGTTACTTTACAGAGGGCATGGGAAACAGAGTCATCCGGAACTCCGATACTGAGGCGTGCCCGGGTATCTCAGGCAGCAGACCGCCTCCTCCAGGCCTTGCTGGTCTCCAGGCCATGTAGGTTCATATAGGTTGTTCGCATGGGTTGCCGTAGCGTGGGCTCCAACTCACGGCAACCTTAGGTCTAACACCACAGAATGTTACCAAGTCTGCACTACCATCATAATCCTCGGTTTGCGTGGGTCCATCCTGGTGACTAGCTGCATCAGCCCATCTCACTAAGGGTCTCCCTCACCTTCACCGGCCCTCCACCTTACCAAACATGATGTCCTTCTTCTGAGGATGTGTCCAAAGTAAGTGAGTCAAAATCTTAGATAGCACTCTGTGCTCCATAACTTTTCCATTAGTTTATTTTCAGAAATAGATTGCCAGGTCTTGCTTCCTAGCCTGTATTAGTCTGGAAGCTCTGCTGAAACCATTCCACCACAGGTGATTTGAAATACCAGTGACAAAGCTTCCAGTGTCACAGCAACATGTGAAGCACACTAGACCTCCCTGAAGCCTGACTCCTGAGGGCTGACTTCGGGAGAGAAGCCTTGCTCCTGTTTGCGATGCAGCAGCACAGGGGACGTACGTCTGGGCACTGATTCCAACGCGAAAAAGTTAAATCCTTGTAAACTGAATCCTGACTCTACGAGACAACACAGACTGTGTGGTCAGACTAAGTGGCTCCCTAAATTGCCTCTGCCTAGAAGGAAACTGTAACTTTGGAAACTATCAAGTGTTAAAAATGAATGCTGGTCTAGAACCACAAAAACAGTTGCTATGTGGGTACATGTAGAAGCTGCAGACTTCCCTTCCATGAGCAACAGAAAGCTGGATGCAAGCATTAGAGAAAAACATGAAGAAAGCAGAGAGACAAAAGAAGAGGAGCAGCCACAGGGGAAAATAATTTTCTGAAGAGAGGAAGACTGCAGTAGCCTCACCCAATCTCTGCATCACTGGGTGTGCGGCTGAGCAAAATAAAATGATGTGTCTTACTTTCTGATAAGGAAGATGCCATGGGAGCAGATGTGGTTTATGACAGGAATATTTAGGAATATGAAAGACAGAGAGCTGCATACTATGTTGGGGCAGTCAGGGTTTTGGACTTGCATAGTACCCTGTACACGGGCAGTGCCCAGACACCCAGGAGTGTAGGTTGAGGTGGAGGTCTTGGGAGCGGAGGACCTGCCCTCAGACTTGTCTTCCACACAGCACTAAAGTCTCCAGCAGACAGAGGTTAGTGGACGGTGGCGCCTCCACCTCAGAATGGGTTCCAGCAACGCACCATGTACTGAGAAAGAGATGATGTGTTTGCTTACCCCCGGAGCCCTCACTCCAGGATGAATCCTCCACCCACCTGCTGAGCACCCTCCCCCTAGTGACCCTAGTGTCCCGGCACTGTGGACGCCAGTGCTATCATCAGGGTACGAAACTGTAGGCCTCACGCAGTCCAGCAGAACTGGAGCTGCAGCTCACTGTACCCCTTGGAGGATACATGGCAAAGTGCCAGTCACTCTGCTCTACAGACCTGAGGACCATGACTTGTGGCAAAGATGTCACCTACGCACCACATTTTTCAGGAGCGATCAGTCATCTGCCTTGAAGAAATGAAGACTGAGGTTTAATTTAATGACACTCTCTGAGCCCTAAAAGGACAACAAAACTCAAAATATAGGGAGTCATTTAAATCCAAAAGCTAACCTGCTTTTATTTGTATCCAGAGAAATTTTAGAAAAATAAAATTATCTATATCACGGCTAGATTATTTGGCAAGATATTAATGAAGAAGAATGGCAAATCAGGATTTGGGAATGGTGTAAGATACGTCAGGTTCTTCACTGCAGTATGTTTAGAGAGCCTGTGGGAGCAACAACCTTAATTAAAAAAAAAAATTATAACCAAACCCATTGCCATCCAGTTGATGACAACTCAAAGCAACCATTATATTTGAGTTCATCTGCTTGTAGGCTGGAAGGGAATTTCTGAAACTGATATGCCTTTGATAGTATTTCAGCAAATATAATATTTAAAACAGGTTTGCATCCCAGTAAGTACATTAAATGGATGGAGGTCTGCCCAAGCTGCCTTTGGCACACTTGGGCACCCATGTGCACCGTACAGGTAGATATGCACAGGAGTGCTTTCAGAACAAAATGAGCATATCGAGGGCAGGCAGAAACGCCATCCTTGAGCCGTTACATCTTCATGCAGCCAGCAAAGTGTCCTTCGGGTGCTGTACAGCCTAGCCCTCATCCTCAGCAATCTGAGGCTTTCTGTGTACCTCAAGCCTCCTCCCTAATCTGTCAAGAAAATATTCCTCCCCCCAAGTTACACATCCTCTTGTTTATTTTTGCCTCCCTCAGCCGAGCCCTACACTGCCCTATTATGCAGCCCCTGCCATGTCACTGTGAAGCCCTGTGTGAGGGCCCTGCAGCAAAAGGAAATCTGAATGAACAGGTCAAAGATAGGCTCTCTGTCCTCCACATTCTCAGAAGGTGCTTCTGCACTCCCAGCTTTCTACTTCCAAACAGCCACTGAAATTGATACAGATCCCAACAACCAGTCCCAACAGTGCAGAGTTTTCTCTCAGTCCTAGACTAACAGAGCCTAAAGAAACAGGAGACCTAAGTGAAAATGCTGCTAACTTGTAGACAAGGTATTTTTTAAAATTGTATTTTAGATATCATTTTGCTGAGTAAATTAGCTTCTCATTAAACAACTAATACATTGTTTTGTGACAGTGCCAACCACACAGCAACCCAACACTCTCTGCTTTTCAGCCTTGGGTTTCCCATGACCAGCTTTGCTGTCCCCTCCTGCCTTCTTATCCTTCACCCTGGGCTGCTGCACCCATTTTAGTCTCATTTTGTTTTGTGGGTTTGACTAATCTTTGACTGAAGGATAAAATTCAGGATGACTCCAGTACTGAGCTAAAAGAGAGTCGGGGGGCCATATTCTTGGGGTTTCTCTAGTGTCTGTTAGATCGTTAAATCTGGTCTTGTGTGTGTGTGTGCGTGAGAGAGAGAGAGAGAGAGAGAGAGAGAAAGACATTTTTAGGAGAAAATATTTTTAACTCTAGTCTTTGAAAAATATACAGAGCATTTCAGTTACTGCTTTTTCTCAGAAAAATTAGTGGCACGTGCTTACTCATTAACTGCAATATTTTCAAAGTATCATAGCAGTGAGTGACATATCACAGGAGCAATATCAGTGGAAACCGTTGAACCTAGTCCTTACCGGTGAGTCAGACATGGAGTTCATCAGGCTCAAAGGAATGGGTATGACTGACCATTAGCAGAGATATTGCTCACTGTCTCACCCACACCGTGTAAACTGCTCTGAGTTTTATTATTGTTATTGTTACACAACTGCTATCGAGTTGTTTCCCCCCCATCCCACACTCGTGGTGGCACCATGCACAATAGAATGAAACCTTCCCTGGTCCTGTGCCATCCCCACGATCAGTTGCACATTGGACCTTTGTGATTCATAAGGTTTTCTTTGGCTGATTTTGAAAAGTAGATCACCAGACCTTTCTTTCTAGCATATCTTGGTCTTGTAGGCTCCACTCAAATCTATTCAGCATCATAGAAACATGCAAGCTTCCACTGATAGGCTATGCATGAGGTAATTGGACAAGAGTTGAAGCCAGGTCTACACAGAAGGCAAGAATTTTATCACTGAATTACCGCTGTCCCCTCTAAGGAAGACCCTCAATGAAATGGACTGGCACAAGGACTGAAACAATGGGGTCAAGCATGTGACAATCGTGAGGATGGCACAGGACTGAGCAGTGTTTCCTCTGTTGGACATGCAGCCACTGTGAGTTGGAGCCAACTCAGTGGCATCTACCAACAACATTAACAGTATCATACTGACGCTTATTTTATAGTGAATCTCTTCCTGTCTTTCTAAACAAACTCATCCCTGTGACTATCTCTTAAAATTTGAAATATAATCGTTAAAACTTTCAAGGTCCAGTATCAAATCACTTTCAGTTTTATGGAAAGCTTACATGTCAGTTCCAATAGGCAAAAAAAAAAAAAAAAAAAACTAGTCAACTCCTACCAAGAGCCTCTTAATCTTAATAAATTATTATTTCACTGAAGGATTGTCTCATTTCCTTTCCAAGATCTCTACTGGTTTGAGCACAGTTTGAACTCATATATATGGGATCAATTTGAATCTTGAAAAACCATAATAAGGAAAAGACCTGACAATTAATAGATTGGATGAAGACAAGGAAGATTTATCATGGATTGTGGCAAGGAAGGAGAGGCACTTTATTACAGACAGCCAGACGGCCGGTGGGAGTGACAGCCTTACTCCTGGAGTCTATTGAAGCATGGTGAAGGAGACACAACCACAGGCAAAGCAGGAAGTGCAGCAGGCTGGGGCCTGCAGGAACCTGAGCTCTGTGATGGGGAGGCAGAGACCTGGCCTGCAGCAGGTGCAGCCAGCCAGGCCTTGGAAGAAGAAAGCCTGCAGAGAGAGCCAGGACATGTTATGAGGCGCAGGGCCACGTGTGTGAATGGCTGTCCTGTCTTTACTGTGGACCTGCAAGGCTGTGGTTTGCAGGCAGTGTAGGGGTGTAGGACACAACTGTTTGGGTGGAGCTCCCAGAGCTAGGGCAGCTTTGATGACAGGGTCAGTCTGCTTCAGAGGTGAGGTACCCATGGAGGAGGCTGGGGCAGGGAACCTAGAAGGTTGAGTTTGGAGTCCACTGACAGTATCTGCCTGGAGAAGTGACCCAACAGCTGCACCAGTCCAGGCACAGCAGCTCATCTCTCTCGGGACTATTGTCCTCCATCCCTGTCTACATGACACCAGTGGCCCTTCTAGTCACACATATCAGAACCTATCCCTGCTCTTGTTCTAAAAGGCATCAGCCTCCAGGTAATGTGCTACATTTCTATTAGTTAATTTTTTGACAACATAGAAGAAATTGCACTAAGTTAAACCACCAAACTTTAGAAGATAAATGTAAAATTCAATAGCATCTTTTCTGTGGTTTACTATATAAAACCACTTTTCCAGTTATTATGGGCAAGGTAGTGCCCATGCCATCTGTACACAGAGAAAGGATCAGCATGGCATCACACAGAGTATGGCTACCAGTTACACACCCCACATCCACCTGTTGTCATCCTTTGCATGAACCAGTCACTCGCTGCTCTTTTAACGTCCTGTTTTTGTGCCACGTTTGTTATCCTCTACCAGAATGTAAATACCATGAGTGTGTGAATGCTGTCAGCCTTATTTACTGTATTTGCTGGGCTGATGCACATAATGAGGCACTCAGTGCAAACCGTCGAGTGAGTGGAGTCTTAGTTTCAAAGCAAGTCATCACTGGAAACAGATCTTTTTTTATTAGATCTCAGCAAAGTTTTGAGTTCAGGATAATATTTTTAGGAGAAAGTTGGTGCAATACCACTGTGTATTCAACTAATAAAATACCTTGGTGACACAGTGGTTAAAGCACTCAGTGGCTGCCTGAAACATGGGCAGTTTGAAACCACAGTGGCTCCACAGGAGGAAGATACGGCAGCGTGCTTCTGTAAAAATTTACAGTCATGGAAGTCCTATGGTGTCTCAGAGTCAGAATCAATAACAACAGGTTTGGTTTCTGATTTAAGATTAAACATATATGGGGGGGCTGAATTATACTTACAGCATCCAGTGGAACCCTAATAGCCTTTAACTTATTACATGAAAATAAGAGCATGAATCAAGACTTTTGTTCTACCCATCAAAGTATGAGCTTCATTAGAGTCCTATTCATTTTGATCATGATACAAAATTAGAAATGCTACTTTAGAGAACAGTAGAAATCAACCATGGACACTAGCATACCTGGTGAAGTTACTGGGATAGGCAACACCTTTCCTAGAGGAGAGCAAAAGTTGATTCAATGCCTTTACTTAAACTCTATTTATACAAGTTATTACATGCAACATATTCTCAAACATTGGAATAAACTTAAGTTGGGGTTTTTAGTAAATAAGAATTATTCTATTGATTAGGCTAGATAAGCTGTGATGATTCACTAAGAAATAAGCATTATTGTAGAACTTTAAAAAATTAAATCATCAAATATGATGTGATTTCCAGGACGGGCCACATGCAGTGTAGGTAACTGTAGGATCCCACTAGAATGATGATCTTCAGCCTCCAAGAAAATTTATAATGTTGAGGTCTTCATCACTCATGAGTTTCAAACATATGGCTAATCACAAAAGTCTTAAATTTCAGAAGAGGTCAGTATGCAAGTCAAAAGAAAAAAACAGTAGAAGATAAAAGGTACACTGACTAAGAAATATACTCCTTCTCCTGAGCAGTATCTGTTACATTCTGAGAAATGGACAGTCTCAGCGCCAGCAAGAAAGAACTGCTATGGCAAGGCGGTGCTCCTGAAGCTGCCTCGAGTCTTAGCACACCGTATAACGATTGTATAAGACAACAAGGACTTCTGGAGGTCCTCAGAGGCAGTTTTCTCATGGCGGTCACAGATGACCTGCCTATGTCCTTTCCCAATTCCATCTCTCTCTTAGGAATGGGGAACACTCATCTTCGCTCTGCCAAGAAATGTGAGGACTGCCTCCACTATGCCACCCTGCTCTGTTGTCTAGACCTCTCTTCCAGCATTCTACAGCATTGGGACTGTGTGGATTTCACCAGAGGTGCCAATGATAATTCATCTCAGTATCCTTGCATGTAACACGGGTCCGGCACATAAAGATTCCCATGGAAGGGATAGAAAACTGGGGGGAGGGGTTGTGCTCTCAGATTGAGCTCAGGAACTCTGGAGGTCTTCGAGATCTTCCCAGTTACCCTAAGAATTCTACCATCGTGAACGACAAATGGCCACATAGACAGTGCCTCATGTACTAGCCTCACAGCTAGCTGACTATAAGCCTCCAAGCCACACAGCTTGCCATCATTGGAAGTCTTCATCTCCATTGTTTTCAACTTTTGCTACAATCTCCTAAGCTTCTGATTCTCAAACTCCAATCTTATGTCACTGGATCTTCCTCATCAGAAATGCCTTCAGCAACTAATCCCTACATTTCCTCTCAATTTGCCAACTTCTGCTGACTTCCTTCTTTTCCTCTTCCTGGCGTTTCCTTCCAGCTTCCTGATCTGGGTGAGTTCCATCATGCACGCATGTGCTCTTTCTTTGGTGCCCCTTTCCACCATGGAACTTAGCAATCTACTGGACAATATCTTGTTAGTGAGATCTTCAAGGGAAAAGACCATATTGCCTTGTTCTTCAATGTTTTAATGACTTCAAACTGTTGGCCCTATTTGTGGATTCTACAAGCAATCTGGGCAACTTCTGCAAAGCCAAAGACTTTGAAAAACTTAGAAAGTTGACTAGTTTCCTGGACAGTAAGAGCAATCCGGGAGTATTACTCAGATCTAAAGAGCACCAAAGCCATTTAGTGCCCTTCTCTAGAGATGTAACACTCAAAAAGAGAGAACTAAATTCTTTTCAGCTCAGGATCTGACCTGTGTTAAGAACTAGCCCCCTGTGCCCTCCCCACCCACAATACGGTGCAATCACCAGCCCCTGAAGGCCTTTCATGTCTGTCTCAGATAACCTTAAGTTTCCCTGCACAGGTCAGCCAGCAAGAATGTGCACAGCATGTACTTGAGATACACAGACTTACCACCAGAATTGGGTCCCATAGGAAAGCAAGAGGTATCCTATGACAAATCCCAAAGAATGACTCATATCAGTAATCTCAGTGGATAACTTTATGAGCCTATCCTGTCTTCCATCAAGAGTCTATGCCATCCACAGCATGTATGCCAAATTCTACTTCTTCTGTGATGCACTCTTGACACTGAATTCATCAATAAAAAATGAATGAAATTTGAAAGCTAGAGAGGTTAATATAAAGACTTTTCTCCCTTTTGAATCCCTGATGCCATTTCTGTTTTTACCACCAAACTGGCACTATCTATTTTACTCTGTCCTTTTTGCTTTCTGTGTGTTGGAATTGATCAGACAGCAGTGGGTTTTAGGGTTGTCATTCTTTAGAGTGATAGTGCCACAATGAGGACAAAACATATTTTCCAAAGGACATTTGTTGGAAAGCCGTGTACAGAGTAAAATGGTTTACAGGGTTAATTAAATAGTTTCAATGTAGTAACCAGGGTAACTGCATACATCTTGTTATTTGTGTGGTATTTTGTACCTTACAAATCATTGTTATATTCACAGTTGCATTTGATCTTTACAACTCTGTGGCCAAGTAAATAAGGCAGATTTCATTATCAGCGGGTGAGTAAACCAAAGAAGAGACATCGTGAGACTTTAGTCAAATATCTGGGCAAGTGATACAAACATGAAGGAGACGAAATACTGTCCTTAACACGGCTTAATTCAGTAGGTCAACTCAACAGAGTAAGGAGTGCGACGACGCTGAAATAAAGCAATTGCTAGAATGCCCTGTAAGCACAGAGGGAAATAAAGAAGATCTAGTTGCTAACTCCCACATTCTCATCAAGGAAGGCTCCATCCCCAGAAGTGGTCTGATCACCTGGAACCTGTACAAGTGAGTCTAGCATGAAGAGCTTTCAAATGCTGCAGGTTCTGAAGGGATGAAAGGAATTTTACGTGTAACATATAATAACGATGTTTGTTTTAATGGAGCAACACATGCTTTTGTTGTATTATGGCGCAAAGGCCTAATTATCCAGATATAGACATTAGTTCCCACACAACAGAGGTGGAGGCAGATGTTGGAAAGATAGCATCTTTTGGCCATTTTCCCACCAGGCTCAGCTACAGGACGCTTCAAAAGCCATGACAGCTCTTGCCGGGAGCATCCCACCACATGTGCTAAAACATCAGAGCCCAAAGTTGACCTGGAACATCTGGAGGAAAGACGAGTACAAGCGAGTAGTGACAACCTTGGTTCCACCAGTCTGGGTTAACAAGACAGCCTGGTCAGACTGAGCTTTGTTGAGCAGCCCGGCTGTCGTGTCCTGCTGGCAGTCTCTCCAGGAGACAGACTGTGTCAGCCCATTTCAAACACACAAGGCTGAAAGAAAATCATTCATCTGACTTCAGAACGAGCTGTACCCAAAAACCAGTCCAACTTCTTGCCGCCACCAGCAGGGGAAAAAAAAATGTAACTAGCTGAATTTGTATGGTGTATTATTGCTCAAACTAGAGTACTCAGAGCAGGCACTAGCCTGCCTGCATTTTTCCTAACCCAGCCCTTCTATGAGTAACAGGAAAACACAAAGGGCTTTGAAAAGTTCAAATAATTAAAAAAGAAAAAAAAAAGGTGGCTGAATCATTATCACCACCAACCTCTGGCTATTTAAACTTCTTTAAGAGTTTTTCTAAAAGTTGAGAGGAGAACAGCAGTTATTTTTTGCTCTGCACCATAGAAACAATAGTTCCTGGAAACGGATCTCTGGAGACCTAGATTTTTTGTTTCCTTCCAACTCATGTGCATGTGCACGCGCACACACACACATGCAAGTGCGTGCACATACACACATACCTGCATGCATACATACTATACACACACACCAAAACACATGTGACAGGTATACATTCTCACACATATGCATGCATACACATTTATACATACTCTCACACATGTGTAAAGACTTAGACACTCACATACTTGTGTGTATATCTTACAGTAACACATAAACATGCTCACACATTCAGAAACTTGCATGTATGCACACACATATACAAATGTGTGTACACACACATGCACACACACTTGTGTGCTACTCAGACATAAAACACAGATAAACACATACAATGCTAGCATATATACAACCTCACTACAGACAAACAGACACACACTAACTCATGCACACACATACACACATCCTGTCTCTAGAACACGACCTGCCAGGAAACCAAAGGCTTTGAAAAAAAAGAAAGCTCAAGGGAAATATCTCTTTTGAAAAATCTCTACCAGACAATTCTTGAATCATATCCCTCTGGTCTTTCTTCTCTCTTACATCACACTGTAAAAATAGCAGGAAAATCTCCTTAAAAACTGCAGTGGGAAGAGTCTTTGGTTCAAAAAAGAAAGAGAAAACCTGCTACAAGAAGAGAACCCTACCAGTTCCCTGCTACAGGATCTCTTTGTTAGCGGGGCTGTGGTACACTGTCCTGGGGAGAATTCTGTGGGAGTGGAAGGAATAGGTGAAAAATTAAGGCCCTACAGGATTTCCCCTCCACAGCAACATGTTTTTTGAGGCTCTTATTTGGTGAAAGAATACCCAGCTGCAATGCATTGCCTTTTTTTTTTCTTTTTCCGCACGGAGATGTAAAAAAAAAAAAAAAAAAAAGCCTAAGAAGAGATAAACTCAAGGAAAAGGAACGTGAATTTCAGAAAGAACCACAGTGCTCAAGAGGGCTCTGAAAGTACATCAGTTATAAAAAGTACTAAAACATACATGTAAAAATAAACAACAGCAAACTGAACACAGTGAGCAATGGCAGGGCCTACCTCACTGGGGATAGCTTAGGAAGAGCACTGGTGGCCTTGCTCTCGGAGCAGAGAGAGCTTCATGGAGTCAGGCAACATAGCAGTCAGAGCTGTCTTCCCATGCCAAAGCCACAGAGCCTCACATGGTCATCTGTCAACCAACAAGTCCTGGTGGGAGGAGATGGCAGGCCGGGACAGAGAGTGGGACAGGCTCTCTGCTCTTTATCCAGTATGCTGACCCCCACCCACCCCCACCCCCCACCGGTTACCTGCAAGCTTGAAAATACGCCCATACTCAGGCTTCATCCCAGACCAAAGTCATCAGAATCTGTGCCGCCAGGTGCCTGACATGGCCAGGTCCCCCCTCCCTGGACACACCAAGGACAGTGTGGTGGGAGTCCTCTACCTGAACTTCACTGCTTACTGCCCACTAACCAAATAATCATAGACAGCCCATCCGAGAAAACCTTGAGGGAGTGGGTTTCAAAGTGTAAGTGCTTGAGCTGTTAAGAATTATTTTCATGTCCCATTTAAAGTCTCCACATAGCAATGTTTCAAAAAGCACTGTCTTTTATAAAAATGAAGAACCACGTACATGGATTTAAATGCTGCAATCCTATTATTCAAATTTGAATTTTTTTAAGTGTTTAAACTTATTTTCTCTTAAGCCTTCACTTTGCTTTAGCACTTAGTACACAGTGGGTATTTGGCAGACACCAGGGAACACTATCAGCCACTTCACAGAACATATGCATTTGTGTAAGAAACCACCAGACAGACTATGTCCCTCTGTGGGTGAGCTGCAAGAACTACTTATACAGCAGAGGCCTCAGGGTGGTGCTCTGGATGTACCCTGTGCTGTGGCAGTGGGCAGGGGGCATGACGCCACCACAGCGCCACAGGCACCTGGCAGGCTAGTGCCTCTTTGGCAGGGTCTTGCTAATCAGAACCCTAATACACCAAGTACTTCAGTCTGAAATTTCCCCCAGTTGATGCTTCTTGTTATCTGAAATAGATTTATACTTTCTTACGATAGTTCATTATGTTGAAAATTCTATTTTCTGTGGACCAGATCTTCACTTTCTTCACCATCAATCTCTGATCTCACCCTCCCAAGTGCTACCCCACAGCAAATTGTCCTTATTGGTTTGGTGTTTCACCTTAAGGAAGCAGAGATGTCCTCTGTATATACCTGCCACTCCTCCTATCTGGCAGTGGAGCTAGCCCCACTTACCAGGACCCAGTCAGCCTGGGTTCTGGCATAGTACCTGCTCAGACAGTTGGCTAGGGTCTGGCAATCCCTGCTTTCACCTCTGGGGACCCAACAGCCACATATGAGCTCAGGCTAATCATGAGTAAGAGAGGCACCTAGCATATTACAGCCAAGCTAGCAGCCCAGCTAATGCGCTTTCCTGAGCAACACAGCCACCACATTTTTCCAGATACTTGTAAGCAAAGGCAAGTCTGTGTGTGTCTGGGGTGTTTTATTACACAGCACAGATGACCAAGACAGCATCCTACTTCTGCCAAATGGCCAAGAGCTACCTGGAGGAAATCACACCCTAGCCCTCTGAGTCAGTGAGAATAAGTGGTGATTTGATTTGCCTAGGCTAAGAGTAACTGTTAGGAGAAGACAGTGCCTGCAGTGCTTAAAACAGTTTCTCTAACCTCTACGTACCTAGCAGGGACTCAAATGGGACTTGTGCTTACCAATAGGATTCAGACATGGAGGGACACTTCAGGCGAACAAGGCAGATATTAGGAGGCTGTTTGCATGGGGCACCAAAGAGCTGCCGAGGGCATCAGCACACTGAGGAGTGAAAGGATGCCACTCAGACATACAGTGCTCAAGGACAGTGGCCTCCTCTCCCACCACTGAACCAGCAAGGAAAGGAAGAAGGGCTTCCCATGAACCTATGAATATGGCTGCAAGTACAGAGGGTGGGGACTGGGCCAGAAAAGTGAGGCTTAGTGTGGTCTGTTCTCTAATCACACTAAGATGTTTAAAAATTAAGATCTTGAATCTTAAATATCAAGAGTTTTCTCTAATCTTTCTATGCTTCAGTATAGGTCTTAGTCAACTAGTGCTGCTATGACAAAAATACCACAAGTCGGTAGCTTTAACCTATAGGACCTCATTTACTTACAGGTTAGGAGGCTAGAAGTCCAAATTCAGGATGCTAGGTCTAGGGGAATGCTTTGTTTCTCTGTGAGCCCTGGAGAAAGGACTTGTCCTTTTAGCTTCTGCTCCTCATATAGCTTGGTGTCTCTTCCTCCATCTCTACTTCTCTTCATTGCTTGTTTGTCTTTTATATCTCAAAAGAGATTGATTTAGGGGGGTGGAGTCAAGATGGCAGACTAAACGCACATCTCCCTAAATCCCTCTGGAAACCAAGACCTGACAGGATAGTTAAACGGAGACTTCTGGACACCTAGTGAGCCCTGGGATGTGGCATAAGGCTGTTAATTTGCACTTCATACCACTGAACCCCAAACCTCCTCTCTTTCACTGACCCCACTCTCGGCGAGCACAGGCTTGCACAGACTGAAGGTAACTTACCATTTAGATTTTTTTCCTCTGTCTTGGCCAGCAGGCAGAACGGGGACTTGACTAGCTGCTGGTCTCTGACGCACTGCTGGTGGGACCAGCAAGCGTAATTGCCAAGTTCTGAGAGGCTAACTTTGGACTCTATACACTTTGGCTCCTCTGTCCTGTTGGGAAACAGAGAAGCCCAGGCAGAGGCCCTGGCTGGACTTGCTTCTTAGGCTGGGAGGTGGCTCCTGCCAGGGGGAGAGTGCTTTTCTAGCAGGGAGGCGGTGTTTTGCACAGTGTCACCCGGGGTTGGGGCCTAGCGGTGGAGGCTGTGGACTCCGGGCATTTCAGCACTCTTGGCTTCTCTTTCTGCCGGGAGCCTCCTCCTGGCCAGCTGGTGAGCTTATGCAGGACGCCATCTTGTTTTGCTGGGAGGTGGGGTCATCCATATGGAAGCCTCAGCTGGACCTAATTCCTGGGCTGAGAGGCAGTTTCTACCCAGAAGAGACTGCTTTTCTAACAGAAAAGCAGAGTTCTACACAATATTGCCTATAGCGGGGGGGCGACAGCAGAGGCCAGCAGGGCAGTAGCCTTTCTGTATTTTGAGCTAGTTTATAACATCTGGGGTCCAATATAGAGGTGATTACTTTGCTAGCTGGGAAGAGTGACAGATATACCTGAAAACCTGACTGACTTTGAAAGTTGTCAAATATGTTTTACTTCTCATTTTAAGATGGCCTAGAGAAACAACTGTGGTCCATCTTCACAGCATTTCTCCCAGCCTCTATTGATCCACAGGAGCCCAAAAAGCAAAAAACATTGGAGAAGACAGTGTTTTATTCAGCTAGAGCTGCTCTAACAGAAATACCACAGAGTGGATGGCTTTAACGAAGGAAAGTTTATTCTTATGCAGTCCGGTAGGCTACAAGTCCATATTCAGGGTGTTCACTCCAGGGGAAGGGTTTCCCCTTGTTGGCTCTGGAGGAAAGTCTGGTATTGCATCAGTCTTTGTCCAGGGAGCATCTTGGTGCAGGAACCTCAGGTCTAAAGGACACACTCTTCTCCCGGTGCTGCTTTCTTGATGGTGTAAGGTTCCCAGTTCTCAGCCTGCTTCTCTTTCCTTTTATCTCTTGCAGGACGAAAGGATTAAGGGTGGGGCAAGCCATACGCCATGGAAACTCCCTTTACAGTGGAGCAGGGAAGTGATCCTATGAAGTGATTTACAGCCCCAGCCTAGCCATTGACACACAGCAGAGGGAAACCACAAAATAGGGGACAGTCAGAAGATACTGGGAATCATGGCCCAGCCACACGGCTTCATGTATTTTTTGGGGGACACAATTCCATTAATGACAGACAGTAACCCAGAAATCACCCATGGCATCAGAAGGCCCCCAAAAGAAACCAACTCAGAACTTCGCAGATGAAGAAGCTTTTCTGAAATTATCACAAGGTGAATACAAAAGGATTATATAGAGAGCCCTCTTAGACCTTATACAAAATGCAGCAGAGCGAAACGAAAAATTAAGCAAGCTGTTCAATCTGATGGAACACCAGTACTCAAAAACCCAACAGATCAAGAACAAAATCAAAGACATAGAAACTTCAATTCAAAGCCAAGAAAACAGAATAGAACCAATGGAAAACAGACTTTCTGACTTGGAAGACAGAGCCACTGACTCCAGCATCTATGAGGAGAAATCAGAAAAAAGAAACAAGAAAAATGAAGAAGCATTAAGAAACATGTGGGACTCTATTAGGAAGAACAATCTACAATTAATTGGAGTTTCTGAATATGGAGAGACACCTGAGAATACAGAGAGTATTGTGGCTGAGCTGCTGACATAAAACTTCCCAGAAATTATGAAAGAAGAGAATATAGATATCCAGGATATGTATCGAACACCACTCAATATAGATCTCAATAGAAAGACTCCAAGACATATTATAATCAAGCTCAACAAAATGAAACATAGGCAGAAACTCTTAAAAGCAGCAAGACTCAAAGAAAAGCTAACATTCAGAGGGAAACCCTGTAGGTCTTTGTCTAATTTCTCTGCAGAAACTATGCTGGCACAGAGAAGTGGCATGACGCATCCAAAGCCTTGAAGGAGAAAAACTTCCAGCCAAGAATTACAGATCCTGCAAAACTATCTTTTAAATATGAAAATGAAATTAAGATATTCGCAGACAAACAGAAACTCAGAGATTTTGTAAAAGCCAAACCAAAGCTACAAGAAATACTGAAAGAATCTCTTGGTTTGGAAGAACAAAACTGCTAACTTAGTATTTTAGAAGGACACACTATCCAGAGTCAGTTAGGGAAGGTTCCAAACACAATCAAAGCTGTAACAGTGAAAGAAACAATCCAGTGATCATATCATGTAAACTATGATATCGTCATATTAAAAAGAGGGGTGTACTACAGTCGTTATAGTCTTTCCAGATGGAGAGGAAGTTGAAAAGACTGGTAACAATAAAAATTGGGGTTATATATAGTTTATTAAGCGGGATCATAGGGGCAGCCATAAAGCATAACAAAGAAGCAACATACCATATCAAGAAATGTAAAACAGGAGTTTCAACAACCATAAAACCAACCCTGAAAAAGGTGAAAAATCAACTTGCAAAGAAGAAGGTTGCAGAACAGATTAATAAGAACAACAGAGAAAACATCAACACAAAAATAAACATATCACAGTGGCAGCACTGAACACATAACTATCAATAATTACATTGAATATGAATGGACTGAATGTTCCAGTAAAGAGACACTGAGTGACATCTTGAATCAAAAAGACATGACCTATCTATATGTTGCCTACAAGAAACTCACCTTAGACCTAAAGATATGAACAAACTGAAAATCAAAGAATGGAAGAACATATAACAAGCTAACAACGAACAAAGAAGATCAGGTATGGCAATTCTAATCTCAGATAAAATTGATTTTAATGTAAAATCCACCATCGTGGAAAAGGATGGACACTATTTATTACTGAAAGGTTCAAATACACAAGCAGGACTTAAAAATATTAAATATTTATGCACCTAATATTAGAGCACACAAATACGTCAAAGAAGCACTGACTACACTCAAAAAGGAGATAGATCACTCCACAATAATAGTAGGAGACTTCAACACTCCACTCTCAGTATTGGACAGATTGTCTAGATAAAAGCTGAGTAAAGACACAGAAGACCTTATTGCCACAATTAACCGTCTAGATCTCATCGACATATACAGAACTTTCTATCCATCAGTGGACAACTACACCTTCTTCTCCACTGAACATGGAACATTCTCCAGAATAGACCATGTGTTAGGGCATAAAGCAATTCTCAACAAAATCCATACCATTGAATTAATGCAAAGCATCTTCTCAGATCATAAAGCCATTAACAGTCTAAATCAATGGCAAAAAAAAAAAAAAAATAGAAAGCAGAACTCATGGAAATTGAATGAAACCTTGCTAAAAAAACAATGGGTTATAGAAGAAATCAAGAATGAAATAAAGAAATCTATGGACTCCAATGAGAATGAAAACACTTCCTACCAGAACCTATGGGACACAGCCAAAGAAGTTCTCAGAGGTCAGTTTATCTCCATAAATGCACACACGTACAGGGAAGAAAGAAACCAAATCAAAGAACTTATCCTACAGCTTCAACAAGTAGAGAGAGAACAACAGAGGAACCCCTCAGGCACCAGAAGAAAACAGATCATAAAGATCATAGCAGAATTAAATGAATTAGAGAATAGAAGAACAATAGAAAAATTGAAAAGACCAAAAGCTGGTTTTTTGAAAAGATCAACCAAATTGACAAGCCACTGGCTAAACTTCCTAAAGAAAAACAGGAAAGGAAATAAATAACCCAAATACAAAAATGAGAGGGGAGTTGTCACAACTGATCCAGTGGAAATGAAAAATATCATAGCTGAATACTATGAAAGACTGTCTTCTAACAAATTCAAAAACCTAGAAGAAATGGACAAATTCCTTGATTCATATTGCCTACCAAAATTATCACAAGGTGACTCAGAACAACTTAATAAACCCATCACAAAGGAAGAGATTGAAAAAGTCATCAAAAACCTGCCAGCTGAAAAAAGCCCAGGCCCAGATGGCTTCACTGCAGAATTCTACCAAGCTTTTAGAGAAGAGTTATTGCCAATATTACTGAGACTATTTCATAGTATAGAAAGGGATGGAATACTCCCAAATTCATTCTATGAAGCCAGCATAACTCTGATACCAAAGCCAGGGAAAGACCCAACAAAAAGGGAGAACAGCAGACCAATATCACTCATGAATCTAGAAGCAAAAATCTTCAACAAAATTCTTGCCAATTCTTGCCAATAAAATACGACAATATATCCAAAAAATAATCCATCATGACCAAGTTGAATTCATATCAGGGATGCCACGCTGGTTCAACATCAGAAAAACAATTAATGTGATCAACCACATAAATACCACAAAAGACAAGAATCACCTGATCTTGTCTATTAATACAGAAAAGGCATTTGATAAAGTTCAACACCCATTCATGCTAAAAACTCTCAGCAAAATAGGAGAGATGGACGATTTCTCAGTGCAATAAGGGCCATTTATACAAAGGTAACTGCCTATGTCATCCTGAATGGAGAGAGATTGAAACAGTTTCCCTTGAGAACAGGAACTAGACAAGGATGCCCACTCTCACCTCTCCTATTCAACATTGTACTAGAAATTCTAGCCAGAGCAATTAGACAAGACCAAGGAATAAAGGGCATCTGCATCAGCTAAGAAGAACTAAAAATCTCCTTATTTGCTGATGATATGATTGTATATGCAGAGAATCCCAAAGAATCCATAAAGAAACTACTCAAGCTGATAGAGGAGTTCGGCAAAGTCTCATGATACAAGATAAACATAAGTAAATCAGGATTCCTTTATAACAACAATGAGATTATTAAGGAAGAAATTACCAAGTCAATACCATTTGCTTTAGTCCCTAAGAAGATAAAATGCCTAGGAATAAATCTAACCAGAGAAATAACAGATCATTACAAAGAGAACTACAAATCCTTACTACAAGAAACTAAGAGAGACTTACATAAATAGAGAAACCTACTCTGCTCATGGATAGGAAGACTTACCATTGTGAAAACATCTATTTTACCCAAAGCAACCTATTCATATAATGCAATCCCAATACAAGTTCCAGTGACATTTTTTAATGAGATGGAGGAATAAGTTACCAACTTTATCTGGAAAGGGAAGAAGCCCTGGATAAGCAAAGCATTACTAAAGAAGAACACACTGACAGGCCTCTCATTACCTGACCTTAGAACCTATTACACTGCCGCAGTAGTCAAAACAGCCTGGTAGTGGTACAAAAACAGACAGATAGATCAGTGAAACAGAATCGAGACCCCAGAGATGACATCATCTGCCTATGAACAGTTGGTATTCTACAAAGGCCCTAAGACATTAAACTAGGGTAAAAGCAATCTCTTCAACAAATGGTGCTGGCAAAACTGGATGTCCATCCGCACTAAATTAAAACAAGACCCATATCTTACACCTTATACAAAAACCAGCTCAAACTGGATAAAAGACCTAAACATCAAATCTAAAATGATAAAGCTCATCCAAGAGAAAGTAGGAACAACAATGGAAGGTTTAATACACAATATAGACAGACTTCAAAATCTGTCAAACAAACCACAAACAGAAGAGAAAATAGATAAATGAAAACTACTAGGAATCAATCACTTTTGCTCATCCAAAGACTTTATTAATAGAATTAAAAGACCACCTACATAATGGGAAAAAATATTTGGCAACTCTATGTCAGACCGACACCTGATCTCCATAAACTATAAGGTATTACGGAATATCAGTAAGAAAAAGATAAATCATCCAATTAAGCAATGGGCAAAGGAGATGGACTGATACTTCTCTAAAGAGGAGATCCAGGCAGCCAAAAAACACATGAAGACTTGCTCACGATCATTAGCTATTAAAGAAATTCAAATCAAAATGACAATGAGATACCATCTCACCCCAACAAGGCTGGCCATGATCCCAAAACCACCAAACACTACATGCCGGAGAGGCTATGGAGAGATTGGAACTCTCCAACATTGTTGGTGGGATTGCAAAATAGTGCAACATTTTTGGAAAGCAATCTGGCACTACCTTAAAATAATAGATATAGATATACCATTTGACCCAGTATTTCCACTGCTTGGAATATATCCTACAGAATCAAGGTCATTGACACCAACTGGTACATGCACACGAATGTTCATCATAGCACAGTCCACAATAGCAAAAAGATGGAATAAACCCAGATGACCAACAACAGAAGAATGGATAGGTAAACTATGGTATATATACTCAACGGAACACTATGCAGTGATAAAGAGCAATGATGATAGCAGGAAACATCTCTTAACCTGGTTTCAACTAGAGGACATTGTGCTGAGTGAAAGTAGTCAGCGACAGATGGATAAATATTGTATGAGACCCCTACGGTAAGAACTCAAAAGTAGACTCATGAAAAACAGAAAAGACTCTTTGATGGCTGCAAGGGTGGGGAGGGTGGGAAGGGGAGGGAGAGGGTTTCGATTGGATAGTTGTTAGATATTTGGTTGGGTGAAATTGGTGACAAAACACATTAGTAAAAGATCAATATTAATGGGACTTCAACACAACTTGTGTACTCCTCCCATCTTAACCCAATATTGCAAGGACAGAGTAGCTGGGACAGGGGGCCAGGGACCGTGCTCTCAGGGGAAATTGAGGCCAATTGGTACAACTAGCTTTTTGCTAATGAGGTCTCTCTGCATCCCACATTGGTGAGTGGCATCTGGGGTCATAAAAGCTGCCAAGCTGCCATCTGAGGGTACAGTAAATGGTCCCAACTCAGCAGAAATGGATGATCACGAAGGTCCAAAACAACATGGGGGAAAGAGAATCCAGAAGACAGAGAGACTCATGTTGAGTGGATGTCTACATCAACTTGTGACTGGAAGAACCAGATGGTGCCCGGCTACCACCAGTGATAGCCACAAGTGAACTCACAAAGTTGAGTCTCACCGGAAACACAAGAATAAAGAGGAGTGCACCCTGAGATCTCCACTAAAAGACCACAGTTGATGGTCCAGGGGCCTCAGAGTTCTCCCGGGGGCGGGGTCCCTGACCCTGATGCTGCCCCTGTCCATAAACCATAATGGAGGTCAACTTTTCAGACAGCAATAGATTGGACTTGATGATGCACAGTGACCATATTGTGTGGGTGCTTTATGGTTCTAGGCATCTATAGGAGGTCATCTTGTTGACCCCATATTGGAAGAAAGGGATTGGGTGGAGAGGAGAAGATAAGACATGTATGGAGCAGAGAGGAAGAGTGTGCTGTCACCATGCAGGGAGAGCAGTGGAAGCTACATGTAGGTCACATGCAAATTTATATGGGAATGTACATTTTCATTCAATCATAATAATAATAAAAAAAATTTTTTAAAAAAGATTGATTTAAGACCAATCCTGTCTCAGTAAGATAACAAAGGCAACCTGTTCCCAAATAGAATTATAACCACAGGCATAAAAATTAGGATTTACAACACATATTTAGGGGGTGCAGTATTTAATCAACAACAGTATATGCAAAGAAATTTGAGAACACATTTACTCGTTTTACATCCTGTTAAATGTAACTGTCAAGAAAAAAAATTGGCTTTTTCTTTCTGACTGTGTTGGGTTCATTCTTGGGAGGATTCAAACAAATTAAACTTCAGTTGCTGTCTCTCTGCTCCCACCACAATGAATAACCCTTTCATGCCATCGCATTGGGTTAGAATGACTGTCAAGGGGCCCATTAAAGGGAATTATAATACAGCAGTAACAGCAAAGACAGCAAGGGGGGCTAACATTTAGGAACATTTACATCGATCCAGGTATTACACTAAGCTTTACATAAATTCTCTCTTCCTTTGTCGTTAGTTGCCTTTGAGTTGATTCTGACTAATGACAACCACACAAAATCCTAATAAGATAGTGCAGGATAAAGAACTCTTTTACCTAGTAAACTTGGTCCTTGTCTCAGGTTCCAGTAGGTAACCTCTAAATCCATGTAATTTCCCCAATGATTGAAGTCTCTGTCATTCATGAGGGCCTTGGGCTATACCTGAGAGTTTATGCTAATGAGGCTACTCAAGACAGAAGCTAGATACTGGAAAGTTCCACCATAACCAGAAAATGTAGTACACAACATTAGCCCAATTTCTAGCAAGGGGCATCGGGCTGGATATTGAGTTCAGCAATGTAGGCCACTAGTCAATCAATCACGTCCACATAACGGAACTCCAGCAAAGGCTCTGAGCACAGAAGCTCAGTTGAGCTTAATATTTGGAAATATATACCCACGCATCGGAGGACAGTCTGAGCCTGGGGACATGGGAGCTCACATTGGGAACCCTCCCCTGTACCTCTCTTCATTCATATACTTTTTGCTATGACCAAACTGTGATGGTAAGGGTATCACTCTCCTAAGTATCATCAATCTTACCAGTGAATTACTGAGCTCAAAGAGCTAGTCGATCCCCCAAATTTGTAGCTAGTTGGTCAAAGTGTAGGTGTCCTAGGGACTGCTAGGTGTGTAACTCATATCTGAAGACTTGGGCTACTTTGCCCTTTAACCTGTGTGATTTGGCCTAACCCCGAGCAGCTGACATCAAAAGCAAAAGCGCATTGCAGTTAGTGTCAGAATACAACTGACTTGAGGGGAAGATTGTGTTAGTATTCCAACTTTACAGATAAGGAAACTGAGGACAAGTAACTGTCTAGTGTCATCCACTTAATAAATAGTACAGAAGAATTCTCTTATCCTACTGGCTCCAGAACCAGTGCTCTCAACTTCTGCATGAATTAGCTCCACAGAATGGTAGCCTAGGTGTAGAGGTACAAAGGGAAGGTAGACTGAATGAAATGTATGAGTCTTAAGTCTATTTTTGTAAATGCCTTCTAGCAAATCTGCCTCTCTTTCTCATGTCAAATACGCCAGCAACCCAGCAGAGCCCATATACAAGGCCAGACTCTGGACAGGGATTGTGCCCATTATCTCCAGTAGGGTTGATGCCCCGTGTACAAAGAGAAGATAAAATAAAACCCCCAGTGTCTTCATACAAAGTCAATCTGTACTTTGTTTTACTGACTCCTTTCTTCTGTACAAATATTATATCCCATATCCTACATATCTCTTTACTTTCCATATGGAAAATATTAAAGCAAAAACAGGGCTGCTTTGTCTTCTGCATACAATAGCATAGCAGTGGGTGAGACTGGGCTACAGTCAGTAAGCTCTCAGCGAAGACATTGCCAGTCTTACGCAGCCCCGACCTCTGTTTTTTGGTCCCTCCTGAGTATTTTTTTAAGGCCAAGGCTCTCAAACCCTGAAAAGACGACATGAGGTTGTATCATAGAATCGTTTATTGGGATCAAAGGCTTCTGTGGATGGAAATGCTTCCCCTTAACCAGAAAGAACATTTGTCCCTGTCATCGTAGAATAAGGCCAATCTCGGGGCAAGAGATGAGCAAACGAGCCTGAACAGCAAGAGCTGAGTCCTCCTCTCTGACGCTGGGGCAGGCCCTGGCTTCCCTGGCATGGGAGGGTCTAGGAATGTGCGAGATGAGGGTGGGGCTGGGACTGTAAGGCAGGCAGGTTGACTGTACATCATTCCCTGTACTGTTGTACAGGAACCTAGGAGGATTCAGGAAGCTCATGTGAAATGGGCAAGTGAGGCTCCCTGCATCACGGGGAAGATGGTGACCCCTAGAAGGCGGAAACAGTTACCTGAAGACTCACTGGCTGTGAGGCCACAGGAGCCCGAACACAACAGGGGAGAGACTGGCATCCTGGGAACGGCTAGGGACACAGAGGAGCACTTAAGTCCTTACCTTTCTCTGTGCCCTCAGTCACTTTGATCCCTGGGAAGTCCATACCTTCCTTCTCATTAAAATGTCATCGGTATACAGAATAAAATAATAGGATTAAAAAGAAGTAATGGTATCTTATACTACATCCCACAGTTAAGAATTATCTGTGGCGGCTCAAGGGAGCTAAGTTTTGCACAAGAAATAAATGTGGCCAAGTTATATGAGGTCTAATGATGTCCTGACCACCTGGTGAGGCAGCGCTCAGGGTCGGCACACAGTTCACAAAGATGGCAACGCCCAGAGCCCACTGGAGCAGGCCTGAGCTTGTCTCAGGCTGGGTGACAGAGCAGGCAAAAAGATGAGCTCAAGTGTTATTTTAAAAACAAAGATACTTGTGCAAAATCATATTATTTATAAATTGCCTTGAATGATTTTATAGAACATTAACACATCATTGTTTTCTACTCTGTAAGTAATTTCTCTTATAAGGACTTCAGACTATTAATATTCCTGTGGATATTCCCCAAGCCAGAAGCACACAGGCATCCAGGTGTGTCTTCGATGATAAGCTGCATCTCTACATCGATTTCCAATGGCAAATGCCTGCTGTCAACTAAATATTCTTAGAACAGCTACGTGCTTACAAGGCCCCAGTGGTAACTAGAAATTAAGGTTCTTAGAAGTGCTGGGCAAGCCAAGGTACAGGGCTGGCTGCGGAGCAGAGCCAGCTGCCTCTCTGTTGCGTATCCTCAAGCACTTATACCTTGAGGATCGCCGGCAGCAGACCTGCAAACACGGGTGTCCTGGCCTCCACAGGCTTTCAGTGGTCACAAATCCAGAGGAGCACCAGAACTAGGGAGGCAGCACTGCTCACGGCCTGTGAACCGATCACCCTTGGACAGCACCTAATGCCCCTCCACCTCCTCACAGCCTCTTGCTCAGAAAACCCCAGCCTTACCCTACCCATCATAACCACCACCACGCTGTATGAAACACAGGCCTCTCCACTTCTCAAAAATATGCAGAAATACTAGGAAGGAACCTGTAGGGACATCCATGACCTCACATGCAAGGCCACTTCTTGACAAGAGGGAATGGAGCTCTCCCACCAAAACTTTTCTCCAGCAACTCCACAAGGAACCTTCCATTTGTCTCCTTTCAGTGTGTCTCCTTCTGTTGTGTTCACTGAGTTCTTCCTGATCATAGGCTGGCTTTTGTTGCTGTGAAGACAGTGGTCTTGCCATGGTCCCAGAGCCCTGTCAGGGTGTCCAGGGGAGGCCTACAGCCTCTCTAAGTGTTCTGAGATTGGGAGAGCAACCATCACCTTGCCCTGCTCCTTGCTATCCACCCCAAGGGCCGTTCCCTGTCCAGAGCTGTTTTTCCAGCTCCTCCTCAGTGTGGCATTTTCAGGACGTCTGTGAACCACCTTTTCTCCTCAGGGTTACTTCTTGAGGGTTATTGTGGCTACTGTGGGAAGCGAGAAGAAACTATATGAAGACTTCTCCCATGAGTCCCAAACATCTCTGCACCTCTGCAAACAACTGGTCAGGTCTCTTCTAGTTCTTGTCAATGCAGGCTAAATGTACTCAAATCTTTCAATATATGTTCTGGAAGAAAGACTCATTCAGAGAATAAAATCTGAGCAATGTTTTAAATAATGAAAACTGGAGAAGAATTGATGTCTTTAAACTATGGTTTTTGCAAAGAATATTGAATATACCATGGACTGTCAGAAGAGCAAACAAATCTGTCTTGGAAGAAGTACAAGCAGAATGGTCATTAGAAATGAGGATGGTGACACTTTGTCTCATGTACTTTGGACATGTTATCAGAAGGGACAAATCCCTGTGCTCGGCAGAGGGTCAGTGAAAAAGAGAAAGACCCTCGATGAGATGGATTGACATACTGACTGCAACAATGGGCTCAAGCACAACAAGGATTGTGAGGATGGCACAAGACCAGGCAGTGTTTCTTCCCGTTGTGTATAAGGTCATTCTGAGTTGGAACTGGCTCAATAGCACTTAACATAACAAGAAGCAATGTTTAGACAGTAAGCATAGCACTTCTCTTTTCTTGAAGTTCTCAAACAGGAATTATATTCCATTTGGCAGATCTAAAGACAATAAAATAAATTTCTCCCTTGCATGAAAATCATGTTTCCGAGAAGGTTATCAATATAAGACACCTAAGACCAGGTGTACTGAGGGAAAGACTTCGCCTTGTACATTTCACGTATCCCACAGAACACAGTCATGTCATCCACCCTTCACGGGAAGGGAGTTGTAGTTGGTTGTCACTTAGTCGATGCTGACTTGTGGGAATCCCATGTGTGCAAAGTGGAACTCCTGTACAGGGCTTACAAAGCTGTGATACCAGACCTTACAAAGCAGATCACCAGGCCTTTCTTCTGAGGTGTCTCAGGATGGCTTCAAAAACTTCTCACCAGTAGTTGAGTGCTTACCTGGTTTCACCACCTGGGGGACTCTCAAGAAAGTAAAACTGTACTTTCCTCTGATTAGATTTATTTTATTTTATTTTATTTTCCTTTTTTATTTAACATGGCTGAGTGAAAATGTACATTCCCGTATAAATTTACATGCCCACCTATATGCAGCTTCCACTGCTCTCCCTGCCCGGTGACAGCACATCATTCCTCTCTGCTCCATACATGTCTCATCCTCCCAACAGTCTCCTTTCCCCTCCTCTCCACCCACTCTCCTTCCTCCAGCCAGAGGTCAGCAGGATGACACCCTATAGACGCATAGAACCATAAGGTGCATCCAATATATGGTCACTCTGCATTGCCAAGTCCAATCCATTCATGTCCGAAGAGTGGACCTTTGCTATGATTTATGGGCCAGGGCAGTATCAAGGCCAGGGGCCATGCTCCCAGGGGAACCCCAAAATTGCTGGACCATCAATTGAGGTCTTTTAGTAGAGATCTCAGGGTGCACCCCTTTTTATTCTTGCATTGCCAGTGAGACTGAACTTAGTGAGCTCCATCGTGGCTATCACTGGTGGTAGCCGGGCACCATCTGGTTCTTCAGGTCACAAGTATGATGTAGGCACCCACTCATGTGGGTCCCTCTATCTTCTGGGTTGTCTTTACCCCATGTCACTTTGGTCCTCTGTGAAGATCCGTTCCTGCTGAATTGGGACCATTTGCTGTGCCCTCGGATGGCAGCTTGGCAGCTTTTAAGACCCCAGATGCCACTCACCAATGTGGGGTGCAGAGAAAGCCCTCTTAACAAAACGCTAGTTGTGCCAATTGGCCTCGATTTCGCCTAAGAGCGTAGTCCCCTGCCCCCTGCCCCCAGCCCCAGCTACTCAGTCCTTGCAATATTGGATTAAGATGGAAGGAGTACTCAAGTTATGCTGAAGTCCACTTAATATTGTTCTTGTTTCGAATGTGTGCTATCACCAATTTCACCCAACAAGAGTTCCAGCAACTATCTAATCTAAACCCTCCTCCCCTCCCCCTCCTTCCCTCCCCTATTTCCCCTCCCTTGCAGCTGTCAAAGAGTCTTTTCAGTTTTTGAGATCTTATCATAGGGGTCTCATACAGTATTTGTCCTTTTGTCGTTGACTACTTTCACTCAACATAATGTCTTCCAGTTGAAACCAGGTTAGGAGATTAGATTTGACGGTTCAGGAATGCTCCAGATTTGGCTGTCCTAGACCCTCCTGTTGCCGTTGCCTGACCTGTGCATCCTCCCTTCACCCTCCACACTTGAGGGGGATGGGCCCCACTCATTCCCGTTACAGATTTTTCACATGATTACCCACCACCCTCCAAGGCCTGTCCCCTCTGCCCAATCATACCGCAACATATCTTCTGGCAGTTTACGAAGCCGGTTTGTCTCAGACTTGGATTTCTAGCAGAGCTGGTAATAGTGTTCACTTATTAGGTTTGCTCTGAGGAGAAAATGAGTGCAGCTGCCAAGTTTTTGGTTAGCAATTGCGTATGTTAACTCTTTGTGTTCCCCAGAAACCCCCTTACATAGAAATGCTGAGTTAATTTTATGTTTTCCCAAGCTTAAATGAATTAACCTTTCTTACTGTCAGTTAAAAACTTAGCCATTGAACAAAATTTCTGTTGAAAGGCGTCGACTGCCCCGTGAAATTGACACCGCAGGTTGTAACATGCATACATGTCTCCTGTGCCCCATTTGTCATGTGTACATTTGTTTTTGTAGTATTGTTTTCTCAAGCTGCTGGGGGTGGGCTTGTTTTCAAAAAGCCACGTGATTTACTACTGGAAGCTGTTTCTCAAAAAGAATTCTAAAAAGCTCTCCCCTACTTCCCATTAGAATAACAGGAATGCATATATTATGTATGTGTATATATGTTATATATATACATATGTATATTATACACACATCCATACATACACACATACACAGAGCAATTAAATTAAACTGCAGGACTCGCTTATGGCAGAGTAAATCTGGAAACCCTGCTGATGGCATGGGAACTGAGCAAGCAAGCTCTTCACAGTAATTGAAGCTGCAGGTTTAACTGTGCCAAGGAGGGTTGGGCCCCGCTTAGGGAGTTCATTAATTATGTTTATTGTACATATTGTCTACCTGAGTCTTTGAGGTATATGATCATAAAGTGCAAATAGCAGCAGCTCAATTGCAGAGTTGTTCCTGCTTCTCATAGTGACCGTACTTACAGAGCAGGAACAACAACTCCATAATTGAGGTGCTGTCATTTGCACTTTATGCATACAGCAGAGACACAGGTAGATAATATGTACAATACACATGAATTGGAATTGACCCAATGACAATAGGTTTGGTTGGGGTTTGGGTTCCTACTTAGTTCAAGTTCAGAAGAAATCTTGCTAGAGGCATAACTACTGGATTCCCAGCCTTTTCTAACAGGCCAACCTTCCAAGTGGAAAATGTGTACTCAAAACCTTCCACCACCCATGTCATCTATAGAGAAATGCATTCCACACACCCCCCCCCCGTGAATGTTTAAACTGATGTTATGAATATGAACACTCTATCCAAGGAAAAGTTATCTAAATGAGGGAGACAATTATATCTGAAGATGCCACTGTCATAAGTGAGCCCTGGGCCCCCACTCACTCCCTGACTCAGACAGCGGTTGGTTTTCTGAGGTGGGTACAGAACTGTTCTTACATCAGTGCTAAGGAGTCATACTGGTCCCCCACACTCCCCTGACCCCAGAATGAGCCCCTAAGGACATCAATTTGAGGGAACTCTACCCTCAGAGAGTTCCCTCTTGTCTTTCCTGCTACAGACAGCTATCGAGTTCAGTTTGCTTTGCACAACTTTATTCATAACACGAACACACATCTTTCTTCCTGGGAAGTTGTGTGCACCTGTGCAGACTCGCTGTGTAGTTCAGCTAGGGTTTCTGCACACATGACAAACACTATCATTGTAATTTATCATTAAGTGGCAAAATGTTTTATAAGCAGGAGGAGCAGAAAGAAGCAGGTACTGAAAACAATTTTCTGTTAATTTCACTTGAACAATTAAAGAATCCCCTAGACAGTTTTGAAAGCAGCCTATAAACTAAACATTCCACATGTAGGTAACATTTACCCATTGGAAGCTATTTATTCAATAATCACTGTATGCCAAAAACTTGTCCCAAGTTTTACATTCTTCTATTAATCTCTTGCTATCTTTAACAATAATGACTGGTTTTATCTGTGCAAGGTGAGTTGCATCCAGCTCATGTACTACTGTAATGATAGACAATAATAACTTTAGAAAAAGTGTCAATGATATATTTATCATTATACAGGAAGTTGGAAGCCCTCAGAAGGCAAGCTTGTGAAATTTCCAATCAATGTTTTATGTAATTCCTTGTTTCCTGTCAATACCCATACCATAATATCTACTAATCATGGATTGGTCAGTTAATTGAGTATTTTAGTATTTATATCTCTATTAATGTATTTCAAGAAGAGTTACCAATGTATTGTAAGTTGCTAAGGTAATTTTTATGTAAAGAATGCAAACAATAGATCTTGCTGGGAGTCACTGTGAATATATTCTGAAATAAAATATTGCAACTTTTTGAAAGATTTTTCTAAAATTTTATTTATGCCTAATTATAATATATATTTATATATAAATTTTTTTTTTTACTCAAGTAAATGGCAGTATCTGTGGAAAACATATGTTAGGCCAAGAGAAGGTTGTGGTGGAACTGGCTCATAGTGGTTACAAGAAATATTTATTAAGCTTTGTGAAACTGTGTGAGCTAGTTGTTATACTCAGCTTTTAATAAGTATTAACTTATATAAGCCTATGATCAACAAATTATATTAAATGCAAAAGTTATGAACCCTCAAAAATTATTACATCCTAACATTTACTCTTTTCTTACATTGTCTATGCTCCTGAGATTATTTACATCTATCTTATTGGTCTTGTGGAAATCCTGCAAAGTGACATGCTTGTGAACATCACTTCCAATGACATCATGTTGGTAGCTTGAAATTGGCCTTGGTAGGAGTATTTACATCACATAAATCAGTGAATACTGTAAGTCAGGGCTTGATTTATTGTTTTTTTGATTGTTGGGACTTAAGAAAGCAAGGATAAAAATGCTAATAACACAGATTAAAATTTAAAGTGTGTTGTTTATAGGGTAGTTACATTGCAAAAGGGCACAAGAAATTGAGAAAATGCTCTTTCAGTGTTCAAAACCTATTACCCAGTTCACAACGAAGTCTTTTCCATAGAAGAACAAGTGAGGTTCAGACATCCATCCTTGTTATCACAATTTTCTCTCACTCATTAAAATAAACTAAAATGCCGACACTTATGTCAGAATTACATTTGTTCATTGCAACTCTAGGCTACCCGCAAATGAGAGATTTCAGCAAAAAGTTACTGACAGATTTGTGAGAATCAATGGAATTTACAATAAAAAGTAATGAGTAATTTAGACCACAGGGCCAAGATGGCAGACTAGACACACATCTCCTCAATTCCCTCTGAGAACTACAGCCTAGAATGATAGCTGAACAGAGTGGCATGGACGTCCACAGAGCCCTAGGATCTGGCATTGGGTTGTCAGATTTGACTAGGCCCCAGTAACAGACTAAATTACCTCTCTCAAAGACAAATCAGTGGCTTTTGAGTCCTGCTCCTGCTGACTCACCATTTCAGAGGACTGCAGATACTGATACCATCTTTGTTATTCAAGAGGTCGGACCGGGCATAGGGCGGCAAATACACTGAATTGCGGTGTTTAAGTAAACAGCATATAGCACAACAGAGATACTGTGCATAGGATAGCTACATATTGATAGCCTGGCTGCTGATTAACAGTACCACTGACCCTCTAGCCTCCCTTTTCAGAGCTGTGCCATAGCTTTTGCTGCTTCACATCAAGAAGGCCAGCTCGGCTGGGACACCATCTTGGTCAGCTTTAAGGTGAAGACACTCAGCTGGGCACCATACCAAAAAACCCACTGCCACTGAGTCAGGTCCAATTCATAGAGACCCTAGAGGTCAGAATAAAACTGTCCCCACAGAGTTCCCAAGGAGCCCCTGGAGGACTTGAATTGCTGACACTTTTGTTAGCAAATGTAGCATTTAATACACTATACCATCAGGGTTTCTGCCAGGCACCATAGCAGCACCTAATTCTCAAGCAGTGCAGCAGTCTGTCTGGCAAGTACTTCTCCAGCATAAAAGTGGCATTTAAGACGATTCATCTCTAGATTTACAGAGGGACCCAGCAGAGAATTGTAGGGATCCCCTAACCTCTCCCTACTTTGAACTATGTCTTAGCATCTAGGGACAACCTATGAGGTACTTTTGTTGTCAGCCAGAAGGTTGGATCTGCCACACCTGAGGGTCTAACTTTTTTTGACAGCTTTTAGGCAGCTCCCTGCTCAGCAGTCAAGAGCTGTTTTAAAATAAGACCACCTGGAGAATGCACTGCTAAGAAGTCCAGTGGCATGTCCACATCATAGGGTCTGCTGATGGCCTCACAGTGACTCCATAAGTAGGGTACTGTCTTTACCAGCCAAGACACAGAGTCTGCCAACCTAGAGTCCATCTGGGGCCAGTCACTAGAGTATACAGATACAGCTGGCATCCAACTCCACTCTTAGAACTACACCTGAGCTCCTGTTGAAGTAACACCAGAGAAACTGAAAGGTTTCTAGATGGCATGCAGACAACAGTAATTGCTAACCATTTAAAGAAGCACTCCCCCATGGCTCTGGAAATTCCTAAAATAAAGAAGCAAAAAACTTCCTAGATTAAGAAGCCTTCCTGAAACTATTGAAGATCAAGTATAAAAGAGTTATATAAACAGCCCCTCAGAGATCAAACAAAATGCAGCAGGACAAAAGGAAAAACTAAGTAAGCTATTTGAACTGACAGAACACCAATAATCTGAAATTCAGATCAATAACAAAATTACAGAATTAGAAAATTCAATTCAAAACCAAAAGAGCAGAATTGAGGAGATGGATATCAGAATTAGTGACCTTGAGGACATAGGAACTGACACCAGCATTTATGAGGAGGAATCAGAGAAAAGAAATAAGAGCAATGAAGAAACATTAAGAAACATGTGGGACTCTGTTAAAAGGAATATCATACAAATAATTGGAATTACCGAACAGGGAGTGACAGATGAAAATACAGAGAGTATTGTAGAGTTGTTGACAGAAAACTTCCCTAAAATTATGAAAGAAGAGCAAATAGATATCCAAGATGTATATTCAATGCCACAAAAACTAAACCCCCAAAGAAAGACACTAAGACATATTATAGTTAAGCTTAATGAAATGAAATCTAAAGAGAGGCTGTTAAAGGCAGTGAGGCTCAAAGCAAAGCTAACATTCAGAGGGAAATCCTTTAGGCTTTTACCTACTTCTCTGCAGAAACGACGTTGGAAAGAAAGCAATGGGATGACACATTCAAAGCCCTGAAGGAGAAAAACTTCCAACCAAGAATTACATATCCTGCAAAATTGTTTCTCAAATATGAAGATGAAATTAAGACATTTGCAGATAAATAGAAGCTTAGAGACTTTGTAAAAACTAAACCAAAACTACAAGAAATTCTCAAAGGAGTTCTTTCCTTAGGGGGAAAAAAAAAACATTAAGTGTAAACTTAAGAAGGCAATGCAGGACACAGCATCCCGAATCATACTCAGTTAGCCAAAGCCAAACCAAGTGCCGTCACTCAGGGAAGTCAAAAAGCTCAATCAAAACTACGTTATTAGAAGAAGGGAACCAGCAGTGATAACATGAAAGCTATGACATCATCACATTAAAAAGAAGGATTCATTACAGTAGCTATAACCTTTTCATACGGGGAGGAAATTAACATATGCAGAAGTTAAAGTCTGGTGTAAACTTAGAGTAGTAAGGAGTATCATACGGTATTATATTTTGCTGCAAAACAAAATAACAATGCACCATATCAAAACAAGAAACATAACACAGGAGTCTCAACAAACATAAAACCAACACTGAGAAAGATAAAAGGTCAACCCATACAGAAGAATGACCCAGAATAGAATATTAAGAAAAACATGCAAAACATCAACAACACAAAACTAAATGCATCGAAATGACAGCACTAAACACATACCTATCAGTAATTACACTGAAAGTAAACTGACTGAACACTCCAATAAAGAGACAGCAAGTGACATTGTGGATCAAAAGACATGACCCATCTACGTGTTACAGAAGACATAGAAGATCTTACTGCAGCAATCAACCAGCTATACCTCATCAACATTTACAGAACTTTTTACCCTTTAACAAATAAGTAAACCTTCTGCTCCAATGCACATAGGATATTTTCCAGAATAGACTGGGTTTAGGACATAAAGCAAGTCTCAATAAAATCTAAACAATTGAATTATTGAAAGCATCTTCTTGTACCATAAAGTTATAAAAGTTGAAATCAATAGCAGAAAAAGCATACATAGAAATTAGAATTCATGGAAACTGAACAATACCTTGATCAAAAATCCAAGGGTTATAAAAGAAATCAAAGATGGAATAAAGAAATTTATGGAATCAAATGAGAATGAAAACATATTCTATCAGAATCTATAGAATACAGGAAAAGCTGTGTTCAGAGGTCAATTTATCTGTATAAATGTACACAGTTAGAACTAAAAAAGGACCCAAACCATAGATTTAAGCCTAGAAGTTGAACAAGTAGAAAGAGCAACAGAGGAACACCAGAGGCACCAGAAGAAAACAGCAAACATTAGAGCAGTACTAAAAGAATTAGAGAACAATTGAAAAAATTAACAAAACCAAAAGCTGGTTCAACAAAACCGATAAACCACTGGCTACACTTACAAAAGAAAAACAAGAAACAAAATAAATGACCCAAATAAGAAATGAGATGGGAGATGTCACAACAGACTGAACTGAATTCCAGAGTATCATAACAGAACACTATGAAAGAGTGTACTCTAACAGATTAGAAAACCTAGAGGAAACAGACAAATTTCTAGATTCATACCACCTACCAAAATTGTCACAAGGAGAAGTAGAACAATTTAATAAAGTCATCACAAAGGAAGAGATTGAAAAAGTCATCAAAAAACTACCAACCAAAAAAGTCCTGGCCTAGATGGCTTCACTGGAGAATACTACCAAACTTTCAGAGAAGAGTTAATGCCTATACAACCGAGGTGATTTCACAGCACAGAAAGGGATGGAATACTCTCAGATTCATTCTATGAAGCCAGCATAGCCCTGATACCAAATCCAAGGAAAGATCTCACTAAAGAAGAAAATTACAGACAAATATGATTCATGAACCTAGATGCAAAAATCTTCATCAAAATCCTAGCCAATAGAATTCACAACATACAAAAAAAATAATTCATCATGACCAAGTTGGATTCATACCAAGCATGTAAGGCTGGTTCAATATCTGAAAAAAATAATAATAATGTGATCAACCACATAAATAACACAAAAGATAAGAATCCCCTGATTTTGTTAACTGATGTAGAAAAAGCATTTGACAAATTCCACCACCCATTCATTTTGAAAAGTCTCAGTGAAATAGGAACAGAGGGGAAATTTCTCAACACAATAAGGGGCATTTACACAAAGCCAACAGCTTGCATTATCCTGAAAGAATACCCCTTGAGAACAGAAATTAGACAACAATGCCCACTCTCACCACTTTTATCCAACATTGTGCTAGAGATTCTAGCCAAACAATTAGACAAGACAAGGAAATGGAGGTCACCCTCATAGGCAAATAAAAAGTAAAAATTTGCCTATTTGCAGATGATATCATTGTATACGCAGAGAATCCCAAAGAATCCGTAAGTAAACTAATGGAACTAATAGAGTTCAGCAATGTATCAGGATATAAAATAAACATGAGTAAATCAATAGAATTACTTTATACTAACAAGAGATCATTAAAGGAGAAATCACTAAATCAATTCCATTTACTATATGTCCCAAGAAGATAAAATACCTAGGAATGAATCTAACTAGAGAAGTAACAGACCTGTATAAAGAGAACTACAAGACCTCACGGCAAGAAACCAAAAGAAACTTACATAAATGGAGAAATCTACTCTGCTCATGGATAGGAAGACTTAACGTTGTGAAAATGGCTATTTTACCCAAAGCCATCTACATATACAGTGCAATCCCAATACAAATTCTCGTGCCAGTTTTTAATGAGATAGAGAAACAAATCACCAACTCTGTTTGGAAAAGAAAGAAACTTCAGTTAAGTAAAGCACTATTGAAGAAGAGGAACACAGTGGAAGGCCTCACACTACTTGACCTTAGAACCTATTACAGTGTCACAATAGTCAAAACAGCCTGGTCCTGGTTCCATAGACCAATGGAACAGAGTTGAGCCCCCAGAGATGCCATTATCCTCTTATGAACAGTTGATACTCGACAAAGACCTTAAGATTGAAAACTGGGGTAAAAAGTCTCTTTAACAAATGGTGTTGGCAAAATTAGTTATCTTATCTGCAAAAAATTGAAACAAGACCCATATCTCACACCTTGCACAAAAAAGAACTCAAATTGAATCAAAGACCTAAATATCAAACCTAAAATGATAAAGATTATGAAAGAAATATAGACACAACAATTGAAGTTCTAATACACAGCTTAGACAGACTTCAAAATCTGACAAACAAAGCACACCCAACAGAAGAGAAAATGGACCCATTCACATGGGTCTAAAAATCAAACGCTTTTGCTCATCCAAAGACTTTATCGAAAGAATTAAAAGACTACCTACAGAATGGGAAAAAATATTTAGCAACTACATGTTGGACCAACATCTGATCTCTATAATCTACAAGGTACTACAAAGTATCAAGAAAGAAAAGGCAAATAACCCAATTAAACAATGAGCAAAGGAGATAGGCAGACACTTCACTAGTGAGGACATCCAGGTAGCCAAAAGACACACAAGAAAATGCTCACGATCATTCGCTATCAGAGAAATCCAAATCAAAACTACAATGAGATACCATCTCACCCCAACAAAGTTGGCCATAATCCAAAAAAACACAAAGCAACAAATGCTGAGGAGGTGTGGAGAGATTGGAACTCTTCTACACTGCTGGTGGGACTACAAAATAGTACAACCTCTTTGGAAAGCAATCTGGAGCTTTCCTAAGAAGCTGGGAATAGATATATCATTTGATCTTGTAATCCCACTGTATGGAATTCATTCTACAGAAACAAAGGTTGTCACACAAACAGACACATGCACACAAAGGTTTATTGCACCATAGTCCACAAAAGCAAAAAGATGAAATCAACCTAGATGCCCACCAACAAATGAATGGATAAACAAACTACAGTACATATACTCAGTGGAACACTATGCAATGATAAAAAACAATGACGATTTTAGGAAACATCTCATAACCTGGTTTCAATTGGAAGACATTATGCTGAGTGAAATTAGTCAGCAGCATGAGGACAAATATTGTTTGAGACTCCTGCTATAAGGAGTTAAAACGAGAGTTATGTACGGAGGAAAAAATTCTTTGACAGCTACAAGGGTGGGGAGGGAGAGAGAGAGTTGGTGATAGAATAGATAGTTGATAAAAATTTGGTTAGGTAAAAGCAGTAACAGCACACAACTTAAAGTAAATCAACTTAACTGGACTTCAACATAAACCAAAAACTCTTCTAATCTCAATCCAGTATTGCAAGGATAGAGTTGTAGGGGCAGGGTCTTGGAACCATGATCTCTAAGGACATCGAGGTCAGCTGGCATAAGTAGCCTATTGCTAACAGAGTCTTCTACACCTCATATTGGTGATTGGCATCTGGGGTCTTAAAAGCTAGTAAGCTGCCACCTAAGGTACACCAAATGGTCCCACAGCTAACCACGGAGAACACCAAAGCCACGAGGTAAACAGATCCTGGGAGACAGAAGAACCCATGTGAATGTGAGACTGTATCAACATATGACCAGAAGAACCAGATGGAGCCCAGCCACCACCAAAGACTGATGGGGCACACAAAGTTGAGTCCCTGTGGCAAACATGGGAAAAAGAGGTGTGCAGCTCAGAACTCTACTAAAAGACCACAATGGATGGTCTGATGGCCTGGGAGATTTCCTGGGAGCATGGCCCTTACACTTGCTGCTGCCCCTTTCTAGAAAACACTACTCTTCGATCAACTCTTCTGAAAAAAAATGGACTGGACTAGGAGACACAATGTGACAATATGGTGCGTATACTTAGTGGTTCTATGCATTTATAGGATGCTGTCCCACTGGTCTCCTTCTAGATGGAAGAGAAGAGGGTAGAGAGAAGGGGACAAGGTTGTTAAGAGGATATGACATGTATAAAATGAAAAGGAGGGGCACAGCAAATGGTCCCAACTCAGCAGGAACGGATGCTCACCGAGGACCAAAATGACATGGGGGAAAGACAACCCAGAAGATAGAGGGACCCACATGAGTGGGTGCCTACATCGACTTGGAACCAGGAGAACCGGATGGTGGCTGGCCACCACCAGTGATAGCTGTGATGGAGCTCACAAAGTTGAGTCTCACTGGCAACACAAGAATAAAAAGGGGTACACCCTCAGATCTCCACTAAAAGACAACAGTTGATGGTCCAGCAGCTTCAGGGTTCCTCTGGGAGCATGGCCACTGGCCCTGATGCTGCCTTTGCCCATAAATCATGATGAAGGTCCACTCTTCAGATGGGAATGGATTGGACTTGGCGATGCAGAGCGACCATATATTGGATGCTCTTTATGGTTCCTTGCATCCGTAGGATATCATCCTGCTGACCTCTGGCTGGAGGAAGGGGAGTGGGTGGAGAGGAGGGGAAAGGAGACTGTTGGGAGGATGAGACATGTATGGAGCAGAGAGGAATAGTGTGTTCTCACCAGGCAGGGACAGCAGTGGAAACTGCATATTTATGTGGGCATGCAGTTTATATGGGAATGTACATTTTCACTCAGTCATAATAAAAAAAATGAAAAGGAGGCGTATGCTGTCACTGGGCAAGGAGAGCAGAAAGAGCTGCAGATACGTAGGCATGCAAAATTGATTTGGATTCTACACTTTCACTTAATCACAATAAAAAGACAAAAAAAAAGAAGTAATGAATAATTTATCATTATTTATAAATTGAGTGTAATACATCTATATTGTTACAATTGACAAAGTGACAATGCATGTTTGTATGCATATAAGTACACACATTGTTTTTTTCTGGAAAGCTAGTTGTTAACCATTTATTAGCTCACCACAGGCTATGAGGCATAATATTTGTTTTGTTTATGTATGCAAATTCATAATGGATATCTATTTGTCTAAATCTTTTTTTTGAAGAGCTGTTAAATGTTATTTTGAGTTTATGAAAAGAAAAAGAAACTATTTCTTTATCTGAAATTAAAAAGTAAAAGTTGGGAATGGGGCCAAGATGGTGGACCAGTCACACATCTCCTTGATTCCCTCTGAGAACTAAGACCTAAAAAAACAATCAAACAGAGTAGAGTGGACATTTTGGGGAACCTCAAGATCAGGTGTAGGGTTGTAAGGTTGGACTAGGCAACAGAAAGGGGAAAACTATGTTTTTTGGAGGTGAGAGAGCATCACAAAATTTCCCATTTCTGCTGGCATAGCGGCAGAGAGGCTTACAGTTACAGATACTGTCTTTGTGACCAGGAGAATGGGACTGGGGTTGCTGAGCCTGAGACTCTGGCTGGGGCTGGCTGCTATGCTGACTTTCAGCACCTAAGTAGACAGCATCTTTCACAACAGAGAGGCTGTACTTAAGAGACTCACATCTAGAAAACCAAGTGGCAGCTGGTGGCCAAGAATACCAGTGCCCTTCCCCCCACTTCTCTGATTTATGCCATACATTCGGCCAGCACAGCACAGGAGAGGCATCACGGGTACAATACCATCTTAGTCAGCTGAGAGGTGGAATCAGCCATGCCTGAGGCCTGGCTGGGGCTGGCTGCTAGACTGAGAAATAGTGCCTGACTTGACAGTGCCTCTCTCAGCAGAAAACCTGTTTTTAAGACAGCACCTACAGAATGCAGTGGTGGCTGATAACTGAGTGTGGCGGTGCCCTTTCTCTTCTCTGAGCCACACCATAGCATCTGCTCATGCAGCAGCAGGGAGACTCCACAAGTAGATCACCATTTTTGTCAGTCAGGAAGTAGGGTCTGCCACCACTAGTGGCCAGGCTAGGACCAGCAGCTGCTAGACAGTGTCTCTCTCAACAGAGAACACAGCAGCAGTGGGTAACCAAGTGCTGTAGTGCCCTTTCCTCTTCCCTTCTCTGAGCTATGCCATAGTGTCTGCTGCTATAACTCCAGAGAGCAGCCACTAGTAGGTCACCGTCTTTGGCAGGACCTGTAATTCATGAGGGCTAGCTAGGGGTAGGCCAAGCTGAGTAGCACTGCCAGGCTACACAGCACATCCATCACCACAGAAGCCGTACTTAAGACAGCTGCACCTAGAGAATGCAGTGGCAGATGGCAGCCAAGTCCAGCAGTGCTGTTCACCACTCCCTTCTTAATAGATTTTGCTTGTGTGACACCAGAGAAGCTGAACAGCTTTCTGACGGCTTGAAGACAGAAATCAATATCGAACCATTTAAAGAAGCAGACCACCATGTCTTTAGAAAACTCCCAAAATAAAGAATCAAAAAGCTCCCCAGATGAAGAAGCTTTCCTGAAAATACAGGAGGTAGCATACAAAAGAACTATGTATAGATCCCATTTAGATCTTAGGATGGAGATTAGACAAAGTGCAGCAAAACATACTGAAAAAGTAAACAAGCTATATGAATTGCTAGAGCAATGATTATCTGAAATTCAGCAGATCAACAATAAAATTACAGAGTTGAACAACTCAATTCAAAGCCAAAGAAGCAGGACTGAAGAAACGGAATGCAGAATTAGTGAGACCAAAGATAAAGCAACCAACAACAGCATTTATGAGCAGAAATCAGATAAAAGAATCAAGAAAAATGAACAATCATTAAGAATTATGTGGTACTCTATCAAGAGGAACAATTTACAAGTAATTGGAGTTCTAGTCAGGGGTAGCAGAAAATACCAACAGAATTGTTGAAGAGTTGCTGACAGAAAACTTCTCTGATATCTTGAAAGAAGGTAGCTACTAAAGATGCTCACTGAACTCCACAAAAGGTAGACTCCAAAATAAAGACACCAAGACATGTTATAATCTACGGCACTTGGCTTGGCTAATAAAGCAAAACATAAGGAGAGGCTCTTAAAGGCAGCTAGGCTTAAACAAAACTAATATGCAAAGGAAAGTCTTGTAGACTGCGCTCTGACTTTCCATGTTGGCAAGAAGGCAATGAGATGACACATACACAGCCTTAAAGGAAAAAAAGATTCTAAACCAAAGTTATATATTCTGCTCCATTGTCTTTCAGATATGAAATCAGGACATTTTCAGATAAACAGAAGATTAGAGATTTTTTTTAAAAAAAATACATGAAATACTGAAGGAAATTCTTCAATTAGAAAATCAATAACACCAAATGTATGCTAAAGGATGCAATGCATGACATAGCATCCAATTAGTGAGGAAAGTCACAAATCTCAATCAAATTTAAATATTAAAATTAGGGAAACAGAAGCATAACATGTGAAATATGACAACATTATACTATAAAGCGGGATATATTACAGTATTCACAGAATCTTAGATGTAGAGGAAGTTAAGGAGATATAAAGAATGTAAAGACTGGCTTAAACCTAGAGTATTAGCGGGCAGCAAATGGATAGCCACAAAGCAAACTAACAATACTACATATCAAAACAAGAAACACAATACAGATGTCTCACCAGACACAAAACCAACACAGAAAAGAATTAAAAGAAAACCCATAAAGAAAAATGCCCCCAAACTGAATATTAAGTAGAACAAAGAAAATGTTAACAGCACAAAAATTATGGCACCAAAATGACAGCACTAAATACATATGTACCAAAAAGTACACCAAGTACAAATGGACTTAGTCCTCCAATAAAGAGACAGAGAATAACAAGCTGGATCAAAACCCAAGATCCATCAAGATGCTGTGCAAAAGAAACACACCTTAGACTTAAAGATGTTAACAAACTGAAAATCAAAAGTTAGAAAAATATATACCAAGTTAATAACACACAAAGAAGAGCAGAAGTGGCAACAAAGATCTGAGATAGATTTTAAAGTAAAATCCACCATCGTGAACAAGGATGGTCACTATTTATTGCTGAAAGGTTCAATATGTAAACAGGAGGTAACAATATTAAATATTTATGCACCCAATACCAGAGCATCTATGCACATTGAATGAATGCTGACATGACTGGAAAAATTAGATAGATCACTCCACAATAATAGCTGGAGACTTCAACACTCCACTTTCAGGAATGGACAGATCATCCAGAAAAAACTTCAATAAAGATACAGATCTTATTGTAATAATCAACCAGTTCAAACTCATTGACATATACAGAACTTTTAACCCAACAACAGATAAGCACACTTTCTTTCCCAAAGCACATGGAACATTCTCAAGAATAGATCATGTATTAGGCCATAAAGCAAGTCTCAACAAAATCTAAACCACTAAATTATTGAAAACATCTTCTCAGACCATAAAGCCATAAAAGTTGAAATCAATAGCAGAAAACACACGAGTAGACGTTCAAACTCATGGAAACTGAACAACATTTTCCTCAAAAATTCATGGGTTATAAAAAAAATAAAGGATTCAATAAAGAAATTCATGGAATCAAAGGAGAATGGAAACACATCTGACCAGAACCTATGGGATACAGCAAAAGCAGTGCTCAGAGGACAACTTACTTCTGTAAATGCACACATCCAGAATGAAGACAGGCCCCAAACTGGAGAATTTACCTTACAAACTGAAAAAGTAGAAAGAGAACAACCAAAGAACCTCTCAGTCACCAGAAGAAAACAGATATTAAAAATTGGAGAATAAACAAGTTAAAGAACAGAAAAAAAATTGAAAGAAATAACAAAACCAAATGTTAGTTTTTTGAAAAGACTAACAAAATTGATAAATCATTGGCTGAACTCACAAAAGAAGAACAAGAGAGGAAACACATAACCCAAATAAGAAATGAGACAGAAGATGTCACAACAAACACAACCAAAATTAAAAGTATGATAACAGAATACTATGAAAAACTGTACTCTAACAGATTTGAAAACCTAGAGGAAATCAAAAAATTTCTAGATTCATATCACCTACCAAAACTATCACAAGGAGAAGTAGAACAACTTAATAAACCCATCACAAAAGAAGAGATTGAAAAGTAATCAAAAACCTACCAACCAAAAAAAGCTCTGGCCCAGACAGCTTCACTGGAGAATTCTACCAAACTTTTAGAGAGGAATTAATTCCAATACTACTGAGGACATTCCACAACATAGAAAAGGACAGAATACTCCCAAATTCATCCCACAAAGCCAGCATAACCCTGATACTGAAGCTGGGCAAAGACCTTCCAAAAAAAGAAAGTTAAAGACCAATATGACTCATGAACCTAGATGCAAAATCTTTCTCAAAATCCTAGCCAATAAATTTTGACAACATGGCAAAAAAAATGACTCATCATGACCAGGTTAGATTCATACCAAGAATGCAAGACTGGTTCAACATCAGAAAAACGATTAATGTGATCAACCACATAAATAACACAAAAGATAAGAATCACCTGATTTTGTCAACTGATGCAGAAAAGGTATTTGACAAAGTCCAACACCAATTCATGCTAAAAAGCCTCAGAAAAATAGGGATAGAGGGGAAATTCCTCAATGCAATAAGTGGCATCTACATAAAGCCAACTGCTTACATCATGCTGAATGGAGACAGACTGAAAGAATTGCCCCTGAGATAAGGGACTAGACAAGGATGCCCACTGTCACCACTTCTATTCAACATTGTGCTAAAAGTTCTGGACAGAGCAATCAGACAAGACAAAGAAATAAAGGGCATCCACATCTGTTAAAGAAGAAGTAAAAGTACCCCTATTTGCAGATAATATGGTCACATACACAGAAACCCCCAAAGTATACATAAATAAACTACTGAAACTAACAGAAGAGCTCAGCACAGTATGAGGATAAAAGGTCAACATAAATAAATCAGTAGGATTCCTTTAAACCAACAAAGAGATCTTCAAAGAGGAAATCACCAAAACAATACCATTCACAATCACCCCCATGAAAATAAGATACCTAGCAATAAATCTATCCAAAGAAACAAAAGACCTATACAGAGAAGGTTGTAAGACTACTCAATAAACCAAAGGAGACCTACATAAGTGGAGAAACCTACTTTGCTCGTGTGTGGGGAGACTTAACATTGTGAAAATGTCTATTCTATCCAAAGCAATCTACATTTACAGTGCAATCCCAATACAAATTTCAGTGTCACTTTTTAAAGAGATGGAGAAACAAATCACCAACTTTGGAAAGGGAAGAAACCATAGATAAGTAAAAACACTACTGAAGAAGAGGAACACAGTGCGAGGCCTCACATTACCTGACCCTAAAACTTATTACATTCCTTCAGTTGTCAAACCAGCCTGGTACTGATACAGAGACATATAGACCAATAGAACAGAACAGGGTATCCAGAAACATCACCATCATTCTATGAACAGTTGATTTTCAACAAAGTCCCAAAGGTTGTAAACTGGGGTAACACAGCCTCCTTAACAAATGATGTGGGCAAAATTGGCTTTCCATCTGCAAAAAACTGAAATGAGACCCATATCTCACACCTTACTCAAAAACTAACTCAAAAGAGATCAAAGACCTAAATATCAATCCTAAAATGATAAAGATTATGAAAGGAATATAGAGACAACAATGAAAATTCTAGTACACAGCTTAGACAGACTGCAAAATCTTACTAACAAAAAATAGAAGAGAAAATAAAGAAATGAGAACCACTAAAAATCAAAAATTTATGCTCATCCAAAAACTGTTTCGAGAGAGTTAACAGACTGTCTATAGAATGAGAAAAAATATTTGGCAACTACTTGCAGCATCAATGTCTAATTTCCATAATCTTCAAGGTACTGCAAAATATCAACAAGGAAAAGACAAATAACCCAATTAAACAATGGCCAAAGACATGGATACTTCATCAAAGATATCCAAGCAAGCCAAAATACACGTTAGGAAATCCTCACAGTCATTAGAGGTTAGAGAAATCCAAATCGAAACTGCAGTGAGATACCATCTCACCCCAGTGAAGTTAGCAATAGTCCAAAAAACATAAAACAACAAATGTCGGAGAGGTTGTAGAGAGATTGGAACTGTCCTACACTGCTGGTGGGAATGCAAAATGTTACGACCTCTTTGGAAAGCAATCTGGTGCTTTCCTAAAAAGCTAGAAATAGAAATACCATATGATTCAGCAATCCCACTGCTTGGAATACATCCTGTAGATACAAGGACTTTCAAATGAACAAATGTATACATAAAAATGTTTACTGCAGTACAGTCCACGATAGTAAAAAGATAGAATCAACCTAGGTGCCCATCAACAGGTGAATGGATAAGCCAACTATGGTATACATACAGAATGGAACACTATGCAATGATAAAGAACAATGACAATTTTAGGAAGCATCTCATAATTGGTATCAACTAGAATTCATTATGCCGAGTGAAATCAGTCAGCTGCAAAAGGACAAGTATTGCATGAGACTACTATCATAAGGACTTAAAAAAGGATTTATGCACCGAAGAAAATACTCTGACAGCTACAAGGTTGGAAATGGAGGGAGAGGGTTGTTCATAGATTAGATAGTCTATAGGAAATCGGTTAGGTGAAGTGTGTGACAGCACTCAGTAGAAGGCAGGTCAGCATAACTAGACTACACGAGAAATGAAAAAGTTTTCTAAGTTCAACCCAACATTTCAAAGGATAGAATAGCACGGACAGGGGTCTGGGCACTGTGTTTTCAGGGGATGCTGAGGTCGATTGGTATAACTAGCATTTTTGTAAGAAAGTCTTCTGTGCCCCGTACTGGTGAGTAACATCTGGGGTCTTAAGAGCCAGCAAGCTGCCATCCGAGGAACATCAACTGATCCCAATCCACCTGGAACAGATGACAACTGAGAACATCAAAGACACAAGGAAAATTGAGCCCAGGAGACGAAAGGACCTGTATGATTGGTAGACTACATCAGCATGAGACCAGAAGAACCAGATAATGCCTGACCACGACCAAGGACAGCCTTGATAGAGGACACAGTGTAGAACCCCTGACGTAGCAGAAGAAGAAAAGGTGTGCAGACCAAGAACTCCACTAAAAGACCGGAACTGATGATATGACAACCTGGAGGGTCCCCTGGAAACACAGCCCACAGACTTGCTGCTGCCCTAGACCTGAAACGAGTGCTGAGGCCAATACTCAGACAAAGAATGGACTGAACTTGGAGACACAGAGTGAACATATGGTGTGTGCACTTTATTCTTTTATACATTTATAGAAGGCTGTCCCACCAGCTTCTTTCTGGAGGACAGAAGAGAGGCTGGAGAGAAGGGGACAGGTGTTCATTTACTTCTTTCTGGAGGAGAGAGGAGAGGGTGGAGAGGAGAGGGTGGAGAGGAGAGGACATCTGTTCACTTAGAGGAGACTAGAAGTAAAGAGTGAAAACCAAGAGTGTGCTGTCACAGGGTGAGGGGAGCAGATAGAGTTGGAGAGAGGCGGGTGTGCAAAATTGATTTGGATTGTATACTTTCCCTTAATAAAAAATTTAAAAATGAAAAAGAAATAAAAGTCATGGATGATATTTGCCAAAACATAATTTATCAAAATTTTAGTACTCAAAACAGTTTAGGTACCACGTCTTGGGTGTTCTTGTCTACTTATTTATCTCATGGTTTAAATTGTCCTTTAAATAAGAATATTTCTCCTAAAATCTTAGTTATGTTTCAAAAATTACCTATGCATTTGTCTGTGTCTGTATGTGCACACATGCAGTTTACTTTCTCAGAAGACTGAGATCAAGAACATACCTACATACACACAACCAGCTTTTTTCCAGAAAGGATCTGAAGTGTGAGTCCAATGGAGCGGTGGGTGGGTATGAGGTTCCCATCTCAGTTTTAATGCCAGTCCCAGACTGATGTTACTCAAGAAAGTATACAAGTGTGTTGCAAAAATAAAGAGACAAAGCCGTAATGAGATGGGTCACTGAAGTTGTGGCAAATGGCGAGCGGAGACATAGATGATGCCCCACCGCACATCCGTCAGTTTGTCTGTGGTCGCTCATATGTTGCTACAGTACTGGAAAGTACACCACTGATATTTCAAATATCAGTAAGATTATCCATAGAAGACAGTTTTCAGCTGAATTTCCAGAACTAAGACCGACTAAGAAAGGCCTGGTGACCTACTTCTCAAAATTAGCCAATGAAAACCTTACAGTTCACAACAGAACACTCCCTAATTCACTTACTGTGAACACATCATCAGAAGGAAGTGTGTCTGGTGAAGTAGTGGGTGGCATGGTTGAAACAGTCCTCTGGGAGGTGAACTGGCACAATAGTCACAATGATGGATTGAATGATACCAGTGATCTTGAAGATAATGGAGAACTGAGCGATTTTCCATCTTTTTTACAGAAGGTCACGGGTCATAGTGGACTCAGCAGCAGCCAACAATAGATCATGACAAGTGGGTGACATACACAGTAAAAGTAGTTCAGAAAAGTTCAGAAGCAGAGGGAGGAGACAGCAGAAGTTAAATAATGAGCCAAGAAATTCTAGCGGCAAGTATTTAGACTTAACTGTAAAAATGAAGTTATAGTTCTCGGACTGTTTCTTTTAGTTGTACCTAGGAAGTGCCCGGCCCACAAACCAAAGAAACTAAACCCATTGCCATCGAGATGATTCTGACTCACAGCAACCCTATACGTAGTGGTGTTATATCATTAAATAAGTGACTGAACAAGTGAATAATATGCTGAGTCTGTTACTAAATTAGACATAGTTTACTGAAGATTTAATGTCTGAAGAATACATGACATACAATGTAAAACATTCGTAATCTGTGCCAGTCCCTTAAAGCCAGCAATGACAATCTGCACCGTCTTGGCCAACTCTAGTCTACCACCTGCTTTGGTAAGTTAAGTTTTACTTGCTCACAGCCATGTTCCTGTGTTTATGTATGTCTAGGGCTGCCTTCATACTGCAGTTACAGAGTAGAGTAGCTGCAACAGGGACTGTCTAGCCTGCAATGCATAAATATTTGCTACCTGTGCCTTAAACTAAAACGTTTATTTAACTTGACTTAGAGAAGCAATCACAGAATTCTTCTGATGTTTATCATTTCAAAGAGTGACTGGATGATAAGTCACTTGTCCAACAAACATTTTTGAACATAGAGCAGCTAAAGTAAAGGAAACAAGTGATAAGGTAAAAGAGCTCAACAGAGAATCTCAAAGTGCAGTTCTAGAAGGCAAAGTGAATGATTATAACGAAACGTGCAAAAGCCTGGGGATAGAAAACCAAAAGGGAAGAACACACTTGGCATTTCTCAAGCTAAAAAAAAAAAATGAAAAATTTCAAGGCTTGATGTGCAATTTGAAAGGTTCTGCAGGCAAAAGATTGAATGACACAAGAAGCATCCAAAGCCTATGGGAGGAATACACGGGGTCACTGTACTGAAAGTAATTGGTCATCCATGTTTTCTTATCCATGTCAATAAATTTGGAAGGCAGCTACCTGCACAACCAACTGGAAGAGGTCCATATTTGTGCCAACTCTAAACAAAGGTTATCCAACAGAATGTGGACATTATCAAACAATATCATTAACATCACATGCAAATAAAGTTTTGCTGAAGATCATACAAACAAGGTTGCAGCAGTACTTTGATCAACCACCAGAAATTCAAGTGAGATTCAGAAGAGGACAGAGAATGACAGATACCATTGCTGATGTCAGTCAGATGCACCTTGGTTGAAAGCAGAGAATATCAGAAAGACATTTACTTGTGTTTATTGACTATTAATGGCATTCCAGCATGTGTATCATAATAAATTCTGGATGCCATTGCAAAGAATGGGAAGTTCAGAATATTTAATTGTGCCATGTGAAACCTGTGAGACCAAGAGGCAGTCACTGGAACAGAGCAAAAGGATACCGCATGGTTTCAAATCAAGAAAAGTTGTGCTTTTTCACAGTACTTATTCTCTGCGTATGCTAAACAAATAATCTGAGGAACTAGAGTATATGAAGAAGAATGTGGCATCAGGACTGATGGAAGATTCGTTAACAATCTGCAGTATGCAGATGACACAACCTTGCTTGCTGAAAGTGAAGCGAACTTGAAGCACTTACTGATAAACATCAAAGACTATAGCCTTCAGTGTGTATTACACCTTAACATAAAGAAAACAAAAATCCTTACAACTGGACCAATAAGCAATATCATGATAAATAGAGAAAAGATTGAGATTGTCAAGGATTTCATTTTATTTCAAGCCACAATCAACGCCTGTAGAAAAGCACTCAGAAAATCAAATGACATATTGCATTGGGCAAATCTGTTTTGAAAGACCTCTTTAAAGTGTTAAAACAGCAAAGATGTCACTTGGAAGGCTAAAGTACACATGACCCAAGCTATAATGTTTTCAATAGCTTCACATACTTGCCGAAGCTGGACAGTGAATAAGGAAGACTGAAGAATTAATGCCTTTGAATTACAGTGTTGGTGAAGAATATCGAATGTAAGGTAGAGTACCAGGAGAATGAATTGTTCTCTCTTGGAAGAAACTGGAACTTATGTTAGAAAGACTTCATCTCACATACACTGGAAATGTTATCAGGAAGGACCAATCCCTGGAGAAGGACATCATGCTTGGTAAAATAGAGGGTTAGCAAAAAGCAGGAAGACTCTGCAAGATGGATTGATGCGGTGTCTGTAACATGGGCTCTGACTTACCAGTGATGGGGAAGATGGCACAGGACTGGGCAGTGTTTCATTCTTTTGCACACAGTGTCTTTATGAGTTGAAACCAAATCAACAGCATCTAACAACAACCACATATTCAATCCTTTTAGAAACCAAACTAATTGCTTTAGAGTTGATTCCAGCTCATGGCAATCCCACATGTGTCAGGACAAAACTGAACTTCATAGCATTTTCAATGGCCGCTTTGTTGGAAGCAAATCACCAGGGCTTTCTTCCAAGGTGTTTCTGGGTTGACTTGAACTGTTCAAGCACTCAAGCACTTAACCACATGTGTCACCTAGGAATTCTAGCCATGTGTCATTGGGGGTAAATAAAACAATCCCCCAGAGCTTTAGTGAGAGAGATTGGAACTTAAATAACTATCATAAATGATGCCCTTTGCCAGGTACAGGACATAGGCATATGCTCACAGGGTATACCCATCTCAAGAAATCCAAGTGCAAGGATTGCTGTCGTGGGTCTGGATGCTGTCACTCATCAATTTGCTTCTTTCCCTGTGCCTGGGTCCTGTTGTCTGACATCAGAGTGAAGGGCTGAGGCAGCATTACACTGGAAATAATTAGGAGGCTGGCTCCCCTAAGAATGTGCCTAGATCTCTGGCGACAAGCGATGTGTGTCCGTATCATCCACCTCGTGCAGGGAAGTGCTAAACCCCATGCCGACTCCCTAGGCGTCTACTCACAGAACCCCTGCGGACCACTACTGAGAAGGCTATTGCTCTCTCACATCGCAGTGAGGAGACTGAGACATGGAGAACATCTACAGATGGAGGAGAAGAGGGTTTACAAAAGTAGAGCGTGATGATTTCAGTGGGATGCAGAGAGTGAAGCAGAAGGGCCAAGAGCCCCGGGGCTCACATTTGGATCCCTGATGGCCTGGAGTACGGGTGAGACCAACCAGGTGCTGTCTACCTTCCACTCTGCCTTCAACTAGATGGCTTTGGAGAAGAGTGTTTTTCTTGTTCTTCACTTTCCAATCAGCCCCAAAGGGAAAATGAGTCACAGGGAACATGCACAAATGAGTCCAGCTGGTCAGCTAATCACTGAGAAAGGGAGAGTTTTTCAAAGGTATTCACAGAAAGATTTGCAGAGCAAACACATGTGTTTATCTAGAACTCCTGTCTCCTAGTTAGGGAATTAGGTGCACCTGGATGTGGGACTGGACACCACCACTATGCAGTATCTGCTCAGCCTTGTACCAGTGTCTTAACCTTTAGGAGCATGTTTCTCCATCTGTGTCATGGAGACAGTGAGGCCAAGTTACCAGGGTGGCTTGTGACAATGAAATGAGATACTACTTGGAAAACAGCCTAGTAGTGTAGTTGGCATATGATAGACTATTAACAATGTTGTTGCTACGATTATTAATTTTATTAGATTATTGATATGACTAATATTACTGGGACTGCTATCTGTCAGTTACTATACTCAGAAATCAAGATACACAGGTAAACCAGATACAGCTATGCCCTTGGGAGTCTGTGGGGGAGGCAGATGTGAGCAGAGAAGTCTCTCCTCCTGCTTTGTGAACTCTGCCAAACCCTGCAGAACAGGCTGCCAAATCCTATCCCCATGTTGCCCTCACATCTCCGCATCTTTTAGCAGCCACATGTCTTTACATCTCCACCAACCCCCTCCACCAGAGAAAAACACCTTTCCTGAGCATTTGCACAAATTCTGAGGGGTATTGACTCAGTGATATATACCCCACATTTTAACCAAGAGAACCTGTGACTTAACTTTAGACTCTGCAGAAGTGTGGCTTTCCGAACTGTGGATCTGACAAGCATGTATGTCCAATATCATATTAAACTGGTGGGGAGCGTAAAGGGCAGGTTGGGGGCTATCTTCCTCCTGTAGTGTGTAGACAAGGCATCAACTCCAACTGAGAGATTCAGAGGGTTTGAATCCCACCCCCAAGTTGAACAAGGGTCTTGGCCCATTGCCACAGAAGTTTGCATTCTCTGCAGTTTATTGCCTATGAAATACTTGATGATGAACAAAGTCATTGTTTTTTTTTCTTCAGTTTATTTTCATTTATAAAAAGGGAAGGACAAAAGCGCCAAGCACCTACCTATCTCCAAGAATGGATTCTGCAGATGAAAAACTGTCCTTAAATTGAAAATACGATTCTAACACCTTCGGATGAGGATGAATGCTTAGGTACGTGTGTGGAGAACATGAACACAGCCACCAAGACAGGCAGAGCAGAAGTACTAAAATCTTCATCTTCCCTGTGCATACTAAGCACACTCTGCAAAGAATATGTGTTAGCAAAGGTATGTATAAGAGTGGATCACTTGCACTCAACTTGCTGCAAGCAGCAAATATACGTGGATATGACTTTAACCAGCAGGGTCCTGGTGACTGCATAGCCAGTGTGTCAGCTCCAAGGGGCAGGGAAAGGTGAAGCCCAGGCAGCACACTCACTGATTTCTTTGTGTAAAACCTTCCACTGAAGCTGAAGTGGCTGCTGCAGAGTTGGGAGGGAGCCTCAGTCAGACTCGAAGGAGCTGCAAGCATCCCTACAACCATGGGAACTACACCCTCCGCCTCCTCTTGGCTCAGCAGCTGGTAGAATGGAAAAGGAAAAAAAAAAAAGAAAAAACACTGGACTAACAGCTGAAGATGGGGTTCAAGACCCAGATCCATGTAGCTATGAACCAAGGCAAGTTCCTCCTTTCTTGGAACCTGAATTTCCTCACCTGTAAAATGGGTATAATAGCCATGCCTTACAATCTCCATGAGGTTGTGGTGAGGATGAAAGATGTTCATTGAAGTACTTAAAGCTCTCAAGCTCTATGCAATTATAAAGTGTTGCCAAAGAGTCTGGCTGCTAACCAAAAGGTCAGCAGTTCAAATCCGCTAGCTGCTCCTTGGAAACTGTTTGAAGCAGTTCTATTCTGCCCTGCAAGGTCACTATGTGCTGAAATCAACTTGATGGCAATGGGCTTTTGTTGTTTCTTCATTCGGTTTTAATCATTACCAAGGCATTCAGCATGACAATGGCAAACATGGTATTTGTCTTACTTGTTAGTTGCTGTCAAGTTAATTCCAAATAATGGTGACAGCGTAATGAAATGTTGTCCAGTCCTGACTATTCTGGACAATATTCTATTGTGTTCCCTATGGTCTTCATTAGCTAATTTTCAGAAAGAGGTCACCAAGTCTTTCTTCCTAGGCTGTCTTAGACTAGATGCTTTGCTACAATCTGTCCACCACATGAAATACCAGTGGCATAGTTTCTAGCATTACAGCAAAATAAGTCAGTCACAGCGAAGTGTGAGAAACTGACAGGTGGTACACAGGCAACTTGGTGGTGGGGTGGTTGCCGTGAAGTCCGTTCTGGTGTATGAGCCCCCTGTGCAGAGTAGGACTGCTCCATAGTGTTTTCAAAGCTGTGAACTCTCAGAGGCAGATATCCAGGTCTGTCTTCCAAGGCACCTCTGGGTGCCATTATGTTATTTTATTTTTTATTGTGATTAAGTGAAACTATACCATCCAAACTAATTTTGCATGGCCACCTATCTGTAGCTCCTTCTGTTTTCCTTGCCTGGTGACAGCACACCCCTGCTTTTTATTCTATACTTCTGCTGTCCTCTTAGAAATCACCTGTCCCCTCCTCTCCACCCTCTTCTCTCTCATCTGGAAAGAGACCGGTAGGACAGTCTCCTATAAATGTATAGAGCCATAAAGTACACACACCATATGGTCACATTGGGTCCCTGGGTCCAGTCCATTTTTGTTTGAAGAGTTGAACTCTGTAGTGTTTTCTAGAGAGGGGCAGCACCAGGTCTAGGGTCCATGCTGTCAGGGGACTCCCCAAGTCATCAGACAAGCAGTTGTGACCTTTCAGTACAGTCCTGAGCTGCACTGCTCGTTTCACCCACCCTACTCCCAGGGCTGTAAATGTTTTTCGTTTTTTGTTTTTCATTGTGATTGAGTGAAAGTTTACAATACAATTCAAATTTGCATGGCCATCTATCTGCAGCTCCCTCTGCTCTCCTTGCCCAGTGACAGCACACACTCCTTTCCATTCCACACATGTTAACAGTCTCCTGTCCCCTCCTCTCCACCCTCTCCACTCTCCTCTAGTAAGAGGCAAACAGGACGACATCCTGTAGATGCATAGAACCATAAAGTGCACACACAGTATGGTCACTGTCCCTGAGTCCATTCCATTCCTATCCAAAGAATTGACCTCAGTAATCATTTATGATCAGGGGCAGCATCAAGTCTAGTGGCCATGCTCCCAGGGGAACTCTCTGGCCTTAGACCATCAATTGTAGTCTTTTAGTGGAGTTCTTAGGGTGCACCCCTTTTTCCCTCATGGCGCCAGTGGGACTCAGCATTGTGAGCCCCATCACGGCTGTCATTGGTGGTGGCTGGGTACCACCTGGTTCTTCTGCTCACATATTGATATAGTCCCCCATTCACGTGCATCTTTCTTCCTTCTGGTCTCCTTTTCCCTCATGTCATTGTCATCCTTGGTGATCATCATTTCCAGCTGAGTTGGGACAATTTGGTGTTCCTCACATAGCAGCTTGATAGCTTTAAGACCCCAGATGCCACTCACCTATACAGGGTGCGGAAGACTCTCTTAGCAATAGGCTAGTTATGCCAATTAGCCTCTGTGTCACCATCACCTGACAGCATGGTCCCCAGGCCCAATGCTACTCTATTCTTGCAATATTTGGTTAAGATTGGAAGAGTTTTCAGTTTACGTTGAAGTCCAATTAAATTGACCTTCCGTCTTAATGTGTGCTGTCACTGATTTCACCTAGCCAAATTTCTATCAACTATCTGTTCTATCCCACCCTTTCCTTCCCTCCCTCTTCTCTCTTCCAGCAGTAAAAGAGTCTTTTCTTCTGTACATGAGTCTATTTTTAAGTCCTTATAGTAGGGGTCTCATACAGTATTTGTCCTTGTGCTGCTGACTGATTTCATTCAACATAATGTTTTCCAGTTGAAATCAGGTTATGAGATGCTTCCTAAAGTCATCATTGTTCTTTATCACTGCATAGTGCTCCCTTGAGTGCATGTACCATAGTTTCTTTATTCATTCATCTGTTGTTGAGCATCTGGGTTGATTCCATCTTTTTGCCATTGAGGATTATGCTGCAATAAAAATTTGTGTGCATGTATTTGTTTGTGTGACTGCCCTTGATTCTGCAGGATATACTGCAAGCAGCGTAAGTACTGGGTCAAATGGTATATCTATTTCTAGCTTTTAAAGGAAGGACCAGATTGCTTTCCAAAGAGGTTGTAGCATTTTGCAACCACACCAGCATGCACTGTTCTTTTTTTCATGTTGCCACAGGGACTCAACATTGTGTGTCCCATGATGACTGTCTTTGGTGTCAGCTGGGCACATCTTGTTCTTCCAGTCACATGTTGATACAGTCTCCCATCCACATAGGTCCTTGTGTCTCCTGAGCTCCTTTTTCCTTGTGTGTTTGTTGTTTTCAATAATCAGCTGTTCTCGATGAGTTGGGACCATTTGATGTACCTCAGATGGCAGCTTGCTAGCCTTTAAGACCCAGACACCATTCACCAATGTGAGGTGCAGAAGACTCTCTTAGCCATAAGTTAGTTACGCCAATTGGCCTCAATGTACCCCAACAACATAGTCTCCAGCCCCCATCCCTGCTACTCATCAGTGCAATACTCAGTTGAGATTAGAAGAGTTTTCAGTTTATGGTGAAGTCCAGTTAAACCGATCTACTTTCTACTGTGTGCTGTCACTGCTTTCACCTAATCAAATTTCTATCAACTATCTAATCAGATCAGTTCTGGAGGAAGTATAACCAGAGTGCTCCTTGGAAGCAAAGAAGGAAAGACTATGTCTTACATATTTTGGACATCTTGTCAGGAGAGATCAGTCCCTGGAGTAGGACATCATGCTTGGTAGAGTGGACGGTCAGCGAAAAAGAAGACCCTCAAGGAGATGAACAGACACAGTGGCCACAATGATGGGCTTAAGCACAAAAATAATTGTGGACGTGGCACAGGACCAGGAGGTATTTCGTTCTGTTGTTGATAGGGTCGCTATTAGTCAGAATTGACTCAACAGCACGTAACAGCGTGTAATCTATGACCAACCGTTGCCCTCCATCGCCACCTTTGTAGACATCAAAAAGTCTTTTCTTCTGTACATAAGTCTATTTTTAACTCATTATAGCAGGGGTCTCATACAATATTTGTCCTTTTGCCACTGACTGATTTCACTAAACATAATGTCTTCCAGTTGAAAGCAGTTTATGAGATGCTTCCGAAAATCATCATTGTTCTTTATTATTGCATAGTGTCCCATTGAGTATACAGACCATAGTTCGTTTATACATTCATCTGTTGATGGGCATCTGGGTTGATTCCACCTTTTTGCTGTTGTAGCCTGTACTGCCATAAACATTTCTGTTAATGTGACACATTCATATTCGTGTGACATATTCATGTTCATGGGACAGCCTTATTTCTGTGGGATATATTCTGAGCAGTGGGATCACTGGTTCAAATGGTATATTTATTGCTAGCTTTCTAAGGAAGCACCAAATTGTTTTCCAAAAAAGTTGTACCATTTTGCAATCCCACCAGAAGTGTAGGAGAGTTCTGATCTCTCCACAGCCTCTCCAGCATTTCTTGTTTTGTGTTTTTTGCATCATGGCCAGTGTTGTTGGAGTAAAGTGGTATCTCATTGTAATTTTGATTTAGATTTCTCTGATAGTTAATGAACGTGAGCATTTCCTAATCTGTCTTTTGGCTGCCTGGATGTCTTCTTTGGTGAAGTGTCTGTCTATCTCCTTTTCCCATCGTTTAGTTGGGCTATTTACCTTTTTCTTGTTAATATTTTTGCAGTATCTTGTAGGTTATGGAGATCAGATGTCAGCCTGACATGTAGCTGCCAAATATTTTTTCCTATTCTGTAGGTTGTCTTTTAATTCTTTTGATTAAGTCTTTGGATTAGCGAAAGTTTTGAGTCTTAGTAGTTCACATTTATCTATTTTCTCTTCTTTTTATCGTGCTTTGTCAGATTTTGAAGTCTGTCGAAGCTATGTATTAGAACTTCCATTGTTGACCATATTTTGTCTTACACGATCTTTATCGTTTTAGGTTTAATATTTAAGTCTTTGATCCATTTTGAATTAATTTTTGTGTAAAGTGTGAGATATGAGTCTTCTTTCAGTTTTTTTGCAAATGGATATCCAGTTGTACCAGCACCATTTGTTAAAGAGACTGTTTTCATCCCAGTTTAAAATCTTAGGGCTTTTGTCGAATAGCAGCTGTTAACAGTCCATAAGAGGACAGTAGCATCTTTGGGGTCTCCACTCTGTTCCATTTGTCTATATGCTTCTTTTCGTACCAGTACTGCTGTTTTGACTACTGTGGCAGTATAATAGGTTCTAAAATTGGGTAGTATGAGGCCTCCCACTGTGTTACTCTTCTTCAGTAGTGCTTTACTTTCTGGGGTTTCTTCCCTTTTCAAACAAAGCTGGTGATTTCTTTCCTCATCTCATTAAAAAAGTGACACTGGAGTTTGTATTGGGATTGCATTGCATATGCATATTGCTTTGGGTAAAATAGACATTTTCACAATGTTAAGCATTCCTATCCATGATCAGGGCAGGTTTCTTCACTTATGTGATTCTCTTTTGGTTTCTCTCCGTAAGTTTCTTGTAATTTTCTCAGTATAGCTTTCTTATTTCTCTGGTTAAATTTATTTCTAGATATTTTATCTTCTTGGGGGCTGTAGTAAATGGTATTGATTTGGTGATTTCTTCTTGAATAATCTCTTTATTAGTATAAAGGAATCCTACTGATTTACTTCTATTTATCTTATGTCCTGATACTTTGCTGATCTCTTCTATTAGTTTGAGTAGTTTACTAATGTATTCTTTAGGATTCTCTGCATATACAATCATATCATCTGCAAATAGGGAGATTTTTACTTTTTGTTTGCTGATGTGGACGCCCTTTATTTATTTATTTATTTGTTTGGGCTTGTCTAATTGTTCTGGCTAGAACCTCTAGTACAATGTTCAACAGAAGTGGTCAGAGTGGACTCCTTGTCTAGTTCCCTTTCTCAAGGGCAATTCCTTCCGTTTCTCTCCATCAGGACTCAGGTGGTTGACTTTTGGTAGATGACCCTTATTGTGATGAGAAATTTCCCCTCTATGCTCATTTCGCTGAGAATTTTTAGCATGAATGGGTGTTGGACTTTGTCAAATGCCTTTTTGCATCAATTCACAAAATCAGGTTATTCTTATCCTTTGTGCTACTTACATGGTTGATCACATTAATTATTTTTGTGATGTTGAACCAGCCTTGCATCTATTGTAAGAATCCAACTTGCTCATTATGAATTTTTTTTTTGATATATTGTTCAATTCTATTGGCTGAGATTTTGTTGAAGATTTTTGCATCTAGGTTCATGACTTCTATTCATCCGTAATTTTCTTTTTCTGTGTGTTCTTTCCCTGGCTTTGGTATTCACAGAGTGAATTTTGGACTAATCCATTACTTTCTATGCTGTGAAATAGTTTCAGTCATATTGGAGTTAACTCCTCTCTAAAAGTTAGGTAGAATTCTCCAATAAAGCCATCTGGGCCAGGACTGTTTTTAGTTAGCATTCTTTTGATTGCTTTTTCAATCTCTTCCTTTATGATGGGTTTATTAAGTTGTTCTACTTCTCCTTGAGATAATTTTGGTAGGTTATATGAATCTAGAAATTTGTCCATTTCCTCTAGGTTTTCAAATCTGTTAGAGTACCGTCATTCATAGTATTCTGTTATGATACCTTTGGTTTCACTTGGATCTGTTGTGACATCTCCCATCTCCTTTCTTATGTGGTTTATTTGTTTCCTCTCTTGTTTTTCTTTTGTAAGCTTAGCCAGTGGTTTATCAATTTTGTTGATCTTTTCAAAGAACTACCTTTTGATTTCATTAATTTTTTCAATTGTTCTTCTGTTCTCTAATTCATTTAATTTTGTTCTAATGCTTATTGTCTGTTTTCTTCTGGTGCCTGAGCAGTCCCTCTGTTGCTCTTTCTACTTGTTCAAGAAGTACGGTTAGTTCTTTGGTTTGGGTCCTTTCTTCATTCTGCATGTGTGCATTTATAAATTGACCTCTGAGCACTGCTTTGGCTGTATGCCACAGGTTCTGGTAGTATGTGTTTTCATTCTCATTTGATTCCACAAATTTTTTTATTGCATCTTTGATTTCTTCTATAACTCATGGACTTTTGAGCAAAGTTTTGTTCAGTTTCCATGAGTTCAAATTTCTATACATGTTTTTTCTGCTATTGATTTCAACTTTTATGGCTTTATGGTCTAAGAAGATGGTTTTTGCAATAACTCGATGGTTTGGATTTTGCTGGGACTTGCTTTATGTCCTAACACACAGTCTGTTCTGGAAAATGTCACATGTGCATTGGAGAAGAGGCTGTATTTACCTATTGATGGGTAAAAAGTTCTGTATATGTTGATGAGGTCTAGTTGGTTGATTGTTGCAATGAGATCTTCTGTATTTTTACTGAGCTTTTTTCTGGATGATCTGTCCATTACTGAAAGTAGACTGTTGAAATCTCCAGCTATTATTATGGGCCAATCTATCTCACTTTTCTCGATGGCACTTGGCATTGGCATCTCACTTTTCAACGTTGTCAGTGTTTGATGTATTTAGATGCTCTGCTGTTGGGTGCATAGATATTTAACATTGTTATGTCCTGTTTATGTACTGAACCTTTTAGCAATAGTGACCTTCCTTGTCAGCATTGGTGGATTTTACAATAATGTCTATTTTATCTGAGATTTGCATTGCCACTCCTGCTCTTCTTTGTATGTTGTTGGCTTAGTATATATTTTTTCATTCTTGGATTTTCAGTTTCTTCATATCTCTGAGTCTAAGTTATGTTTCATGTAAGCAACATATAGATGGGTCATGTCTTTTCATCCAGGATGTCATTTGCTGTCTCTTTATTGGAGTGTTCACTCTGTTTACATTCAGTGTAATTAATGTTAGGTATGTGTTTAGTGCTGTCACTTTGAACCATTTCATTTTGTGATGTTGATGTTTTCGATGTTTTCCTTAATATCCTGTTGAAGGTCATTATTTATGAGTTGACTTTTCATCTTTTTCAGGTTTGGTTTAGTGTTTGTTGAGACTCCTGTATTATGCTCCTTGTTTTGATATGTCACACAGTTACTTTGCTTTGTGGCTAGCCCTGTGATCCCCCTTATTATTCTAAGTTTAAATCAGGGTTTACCTTCTGCATATCTTTTTAATTTCCTCTCCATCTGAAAGGGTTATAACTACTGTAATATATCCCCTTTTTTAGTGTGATGTTGTCATAGTTTTTGAGATATGCTCACTAGTTCTCTTCTTTTAATATTGTAGATTTGATTGAGATTTGTGACTTCCCTAACTGAGTAAGATTCTGGATGCTGTGTCCTGCATTGCCTCCTTAAGTACACACTTAAATGTTTTTGTTTTTCTAACAAAGAGCTTCCTTCAGTATTTCTTGTAGTTTTGGTTTGGTTTTCACAATGTCTCTAGGCTTCTGTTTATCTGCATATCCCTTAATTTCATTTTGACATTTGAGAGACAATTTTTGTAAGATATATAATTCTTAGTTTGAAGTCTTTCCCCTCAAGGCTTTGAATGTGTCATCTTACTGCCTCCTTGACAACATCGTTTCTGACAAGAAGTCAGGTGAAAGTCTACAGGGCTACTCTCTGAGTGTTAGCTTTGCTTTAAGTGTTGCTGCCTTTGAGAGCCTCTCTGAGGTTTCATTTTATTAAGTTTGATTATAATATGTCTTGGTGTCTTTCTTTTGGTGTCTAATTTTTTTGGTGTTTGATACATAGCTTGGAAATCTATGTCTTCTTTCATAATTTCAGGGATGTTTTCTGTCAGCAACTCTACAACAATACTCTGTATTTTCAGCTGTCCCTCTCTGCTCAGGGTCTCTATTTACTAACATATCATTCCTCTTAATAGAGTCCCACATGTTTCTTAATGCTTTTTCATTTCTCTTGTTTCTTTTCTCTGATTTCTTCTAATAAATGCTGGTGTCAGTTGTTCTGTTCTCAAACTCACTAACACTGGCTTCCAACTCCTTAGTTCTGCTCTTTTAACTTTGGATTGAATTGTCTAATTTTGTAATTTTGTTATTGATCTGATGGATTTCAGATCACTGATGTTCCATCAGTTCAAAGTTTTCTTAATTTTTCATTTTGTTCTGCTGTGTCTTGTTTATTCTGTACGAGAACTCTCTATATCATTCTTTTGTATTAGGCCTCTGATAGTTCAGAAAGGGTTCTTCATCTGGGAGATTTTTGGATTCTTTATTTTGGAAGTTTTCTAGAACCATGGTGGTAGAGTATTTCTTTAAACAGTTAACTATGGATTGTTGCTTTTGTACTATCTAGATACTGTTCAGTTTGTCTGGTGTTTTCTCAGCAGGAGCTGAGGTGTAGCTCTAAGAGAGGAGTTGTTCACCAGCTGCATCTGTGTGCTCTAGTGACTGGCCCCATGTGGACTCTCTGGGGCAGCAGGCTCTGCCTCCTGGCTGGCAAAGATAGTGCCCTATGCTTGGAGTAACTGGGGGGCTGTCAGCCCATGCTATGATGTGGATCAATGAAGGGTGGAGGAAATGCTGTGGAACACTGCCATCAATGCTCCAGGTCATCTTGTTTTGAAAAGGTACTTTACTACTAAGGGAGGAGCTGTCCAGTAGCTGCTGACATCAGTCAGGCCCTCAGATGCGGCAGGCCCCAGCTTCTGGCAAACAACAAAAGCACCTCATGGGACTTCCCCAGATGCTATGATGTGGTTCAAAGTAGGGAGGGGTTACAACCTTGCTGCTGTCCCCTGATAGGCCCCACCCATATCTGTAGGCACCAATGTCCTAAACACAGCTTTTCTGCTGGAGAAACACTTTCCAGATAGGTCCTGCTTTTCATTTTGAGGATTAGCCCCAGCTAAGACCTCCAGTTAGGTGACTCTGCCTCCCAGCTGATCAAGATGATGTCTCACCCAAGCTGCACTTCCTGCTGTTAAACAGGAGAGTCTGTGGCACAGCTTAGGAAAGAGAGGATGTAGGGGCAGTGGTTCCCCAATCAGCAGCTGGGCTCTCAATAAGTGGTTATCCCAAGTACAGTCTCTTTACTGTACTTGTTTATTTAAGCACTGAAATTCAGCATGTTACCTGGCTCATGCCTAATCCCCACCTGTTGGATAACCAGAAAGGCGTCAGTACCTGCAGTCTTCCCAAACGGTGAGTCAACAAAAGCAAGAGATGCCTTCTCTTTGAGATAGGTAGTTACCCCATTACTCAAACACAGTCTAATGTGGCATCCCTATGTGAATAGGATGTCCATGCTTCTCCATTCAGTTACCATTCCAGGCCTTAGTTCTCAGATGGAATTGAGGAGATGTGTGCCTAGTCCACAATCTTGGCCCAGCCCCCCTAAAGTACCAATCTTTTAGCTAACAATTGAGTGCTTAACTGTTTGAACCAACCAGGGAGTCTAGACTGCTATCTAGACATATGCAAATTGAGTAAGCCAGCAATTTATTTACTTAACTTTTTTGTTTTTTATTAATCACAATAAAAAATAAAATTTCTAACATCTATCAATTATCTCATCTATGACAGACTCTCAGCCCCCCACCCACCATGTAGCCAACACAGCCATTTTCTTCTGTGGATAGTTTTCTTATTAAGTCTTTATAACAGGGGTCTCATACAAAATTTGTCCTTTTGCCACTGACTGATTTCACTCAGCATGATCTCTTCCAAAAGAGACCATGTTTTGAGATGTTTTCTAAAATTGTCATTGTTTTTTATCATAACATGCCGAGCCGAGTGTTCCATTAAGTATATGTACCACGGTTTGCTTATCCATTCATCTGTTGATGGGCATCGTGCTTGATTCCATCTTTTGCTATTGTGGACTGTGCTGCAACAAACATTCGTGTACATGTATCTGTTTGAACGACAACTTTTGTTTCTGAAGGACAAATTCCAAGCAGTGGAATTACAGGATCAAATGGTATATCTATTTCCAGCTTTTCAAGGAAGCACTAGATTGTTTTCCAAAGAGGTTGTGCCATTTTGCAATCCCACCAGCAATCCAGGAGAGTTCCAATTTCTCCACAGCCTCTCCAGCATTTGTTGTTTTGTGCTTTTTGGATGATGGCCAACCTTGTTGTGGTGAGATGGTATCTAATTGTAGTTTTGATTTGAATTTCTTTAATAGCTATTTATCAAGAGTAATTCTGCACATGTCTTTTGGCTTCCTGGATATACTCTTTAGAGAAATGTCTGTTCATCTCCTTTGCCCATTGCTTAACTGGATTACTTATCCTTTTGTTGTTGATATTTTGTAATACCTTATAGATTACGGAGATCAGATGTCAGTCTGACATATAGTTGCCAAATATTTTTTCCCATTCTGTAGGTGGCCTTTTAATTACTTTGATGAAGTCTTTGGATGAGCAAAAGTGTTGGATTCTTAGTAGTTCCCATCTACCTATTTTCTCTTTTGTTGAACATGCTTCGTTAGACTTTGAAGTCTATCTACATTGTGTGTTAAAACTTCCATTGTTGATCCTATTTTATCTTGGATGAACTTTATCATTTTAGATTTTATATTTAGGTCTTTTATCCAATTTGAGTTGGTTTTTGTATAAAGTGTGAGATATGGGTCTTGTTTAAGTTTATTGCAGATGGATAGCCAATTTTGCCAGCACCATTTGTTAAAGAGACCATTCTTACCCAAGTTTAAAATCTTGGGGCCTTTGTCAAATATCAACTGTTCATAGGAGGATGGTGGCATCTCTGGGGTCTCAATTCTGCTCCATTGGTCTATATGTCTCTTTTTGTGCTAGTACCACAATGTTTTGACTACTGTGGCAGTGAAATAGGTTCTAAAGTCAGGGAGTGAGAGGCCTCCCAGTGTGTTCTTCTTCTTCAGTAGTGCTTTATTTATCCTAGGTTGCTTACCTTTCCAAACAAAGTTGATAATTTGTTTCTCCATCTCATTAAAAAATGTCACTAGAATTTGTATTGGGATTGCATTATATAAGTAGATTGCTTTGAGTAAAATAGACATTTTCATAATATTAAGTCTTCCTATTCATAACAGCATAGATTACTCCATTTATGTAAATCTCTCTTAGTTTCTAGTAAGGTCTTGTAGTTGTCTTTGTAAAGATCTCTTATTTCTCTAGTTAGATTTATCCCTAGGTATTTTATCTTCTTGGGGGCTGTAGTAAATGGAATTGATTTGGTGATTTCTTCTTTAATAATTTCACTGTTGGTATAAAGAAATCCTACTGATTTACTTATGTTTATGTTGTATCCCGTTACTTTGCTAAACTCCTCTATTAGTTCCAATAGTTTACGTATGGATTCGTTTGGACTGTCTATATAAACAAGCATATCATCTGCAAAGAAGGAGATTTTTATTTCTTCATTGCTGGGATGGGTGTCCTTTATTTCTTTGTCTTATCTAATTGCTCTGCCTAGAACTTCTAGCACAATGCTGAATAGAAGTCGTGAGAGTGGGCATCCTTGTCTAGTTCCCATTCTCAAAGGGAATTCTTTCAGATTTCACCATTCAAGACAATGAAGGCAGTTGGCTTTGCATAGATGCTAGTGATTGCATTGAGGAATTTCCCCTCTATTCCTATTTTTCTGAGAGTTTTAAGCATGAATTGGTGTTGAACTTTGTCAAATGCCTTTTCTGCATCAATTGACAAAATCAGGTAATTCTTATCTTTTGTGTTATTAATGTGGTTGATTACATTAATTGTTTTTCTGATGTTCAGCCATCCCTGGAATTAAACCAACTTGATCATGATGAATTAGTTTTTTAATATGCTGTTGAATTCTACTGGCAAGAATTTTGTTGAAGATTTTTGCATTTAGGTTCATGAGTGATATTTGTCTATAATTTTCTTTTTTTGTGGGATCTTTCCCTGGCTTTGGTAACAGGGTTATGCTGGCTTCATAAAATGAATTTGAGAGTATTCCATCCCTTTTGTATAAATAGCCTCAATAGTACCAGAGTTAACTCTTCTCTAAAAGGTAGAATTCTCCGGTGAAGCCATCTGGGCCAGGACTTTTTTGGTTGGTAGATTTTTGATGACTTTTTCAATCTCTTCCTTTGTGATACTCTTGGTGAGTGTTATGAATCTAGAAATTTGCCCATTTCCTCTCAGTTTTCAAACCTGTTAGAGTATAGCCTTTCATAGTATTCTGTGATATTTTTTATTTCAGCTGGGTCTGTTGTAATAATTTCCATCTCATTTCTTAATTGGGTTATTTGTATCTTCTGCTGTTTTTCTTTTGTAAGTTTAGCCAATGATTTATCAATTTTGTTGATCTTTTCAAAGAACCAGCTTTTGGTTTTGTTAATTTTTTCAATTGTTTTTCTATTCTCTAATTCATTTAGCTCTGCTGCAATCCTTATAATCTGTTTTCTTCTGGTGCCTGAGGGATTCTTCTGTTGCTCCCTTTCTACTTGTTCAAGCTGTAGGGTTAATTTGGGCCCTTCTTTTTTTCTGGATGTGTGCAGTTATGGAGATAAACTGACCTCTGAGCACTGCTTTTGCTGTATCCCATAGATTCTGGTAAGATTTGTTTTCATTCTTATTTGATTCCGTAAATTTCTTTATTTTGTCCTTGATTTCTTCTATAAGCCAAGGCTTTTGGAGAAAAGTGTTGTTCAGTTTCCATAAGTTTGAATTTCTACCTATGAATTTTCTGTTATTGATTTCAACTTTTATAGCTCTATGATCCAAGAAGATACTTTGTAGTAAATCAACTGTTTGGATTTTATACAGAATTGCTTTATGACCTAACACATGGTCTATTCTGGAGAGTGTTCCATGTGCATTGGAGAAGAAGGTGTACTTATGTGTTGATGAATGAAAAGATCTGCATAGGTTGATAAGGTCAAGTTGGTTGATTGTTGCAGTAAGATCTTCTGTATCTTTACTGAGCTTTTTTCTGGATGATGTATCCATAACTGAAAGGGGACTGTTGAAATCTCCAACTATTATTGTGGAATCCTCTATCTCAAAATATTGGCACTAAGCACATACCTATCAATAATTACACTGAATGCAAGTGGACTGAACGCTCCAGTAAAGAGACAGCAAGTGACATCCTGTATCAAAAGACACAACCCTTCTATAGGTTGCTTACAAGAAACACACCTTAAACTTAAAGATACGAACAAATTAAAAACTAAAGATGGAATAACATACACCAAGCTAACAATACACAAAGAAGAGCAGATGTGGCAATTCTAATCTCAGATAAAATAGATTTTCATGTAAAATCCACTATTGTGGACAAGAATGGTCACTATTTATTGTTGAAAGGTTCAATACTCGAGCAGGACTTAACAATATTAAATATTTATGCACCCAATACCAGAGCACCTAAATACATTGAACAAATACTGACGACAGCAAAAAATGAGATAGATCATTCCACAATAATAGCTGGAGACTTCAACACTCCCCTTTATTTTAACATCATGAAATTTCTTCTGTTGTTTCAATGTGGGGGTTGACAGAACTTTAGGTCCTCTTGGAAATGTTGCTCAAAATACTATGTGGATACAGCCAAGCCCTTTGGCTATCACCTGCCTATTTGTTCTTTGAAGGCAGAGCCCTGATTGGGTTTGTTTCACCTACTATGAGTATTCTTACCATCCCCCCAATATTGTGTGTCTTGGAGTTGTTGCCCCAACAACTCAACTGGCACCCATTCTCCCTCATTAACATCACAGAGGCAGGGTTTACAACATAAAGGAGCATCACACAGTAATAGGAATTATGCCCTAGACAAATTTGTACACACATTTTTGGGGGGAACACAATTCAACATATGACCAATCATTATTTACACCTAGAACTGGGGGGAAAAAAGTAATAGTAATTCTGGCTGCTGGCTGGCTTGTATTTATGCAAATTACATGTATCTCACATGTTTATCTGCCAATTGCACTGTTCCCCTGTATTTTTCTAAGTATATTATGTTCATTTTTACAGCAAAATACAAGGTATGCCAATTAAGTTTGTGAACTCATCCTAGAAAAAGTGTTACATACCTCACTGCTGACTATCACTATGGTCACCTTTGAAGTATTCCCCCTTAGAAGCTATGCACCGGTGCAAATGCCTAGTCCACCCTTCAAAGCAATTTTGGAACTCTTTTTCTGGAATGGCCATCCGAACTGTCGTCTTATTAACCCAGATGTCTTCGACGTCATCAAAATGTCGGCCTTTCAATAGTTCCTTTATCCTCCGGTAAAGAAAAATGTCACGGGGGACTAAATCAGGTGTAGGGAGGGTGTTCAAATACAGCTGTTGTTCATCGGCTAAAAACTCCCTCACAGACAGCTATACAATTAAGCACGCAAATTTGCCACCATCATACGATCCCATTCCAGAAAGAGTTCCAAAATTGCACTGAAGGGTACACTAGGCACTGGCATCAGTGCATAGTTTCCCAAGTGGAATATTTTGAAGGTGACCATAGTGATATTGCATAATGAGGTATGTAACTCTTAGAACAATTAAGTTTGTGGGCTTAATTGTTAGAGCTTGGATAGAAAAAAAAATGGGCATAGTAATGTTTAAGAAAATACTTTGTGGGGACAGGGAGGGTTTAATTGCCAAACAAATGTAGAACGTGTATATTATTTTCATAAAAATATAGTAATTCTTCTTGAGATGTTTGCTTGGCATGGAAGCGGCCCAGACCTACTCAGATGTCAAGAATACACCCCAAAAAAAAAAGACATTAAGTGTGTACTGTAATGTTTAACTATGTTATTTGATGAAGATGAGTTCATGTGATTCATAAACTCAATTAATCATGTTATTCTAATTCTAAAATATAGTAGGGTTATGGAATGTGCCAGGAAAGCACTAGTATCATACCACAGACGAGAGGCTGAAAAATTTAGGCAAAAATGAAAAATGTATTTTTCTTTAATAAGGAAAAATACAGTGTCAAGATGATTTCAAATACATACACCAAGAAATATCCATTAATATAACAAAACTCTGAGGAAAATAAAGAATGTAGTTATATAGGACTGAGGAAAAATGTTGTATGTGCCAGAGATGCAGAACAATTTGAATACATAGTGTCTGCATAAAATTTGATCTTGTGTGTACTGCCGAAGTCAAAGAGACCTAGAGCAAGCAGCCAGGTTTGCTCCTGTTCTTTATCTACAAGAGCTCCTCTCTTGTATATGTGCCATTTTCTTTTACCATTCCACTAACCTCACCTGTTGAGCAAGTATCTTATATAATTGTCACAGAAGCTTAAACCTTATATGCTCAGAAAAGAAAGCAAGGTAGTAGGAAAGTGGTCAGCAGCTCCCAATTTGGGGGGAAGTCATCTTCTGGACCCCTGGCCCTACGGTCTTTGTTCTTTTGTGGTGTGGCTTTAAGTAGTAGGGCCCTAAGATAGATACAAAGATGCTCAAACAGTCTGAGTCACTGTGTCTCCAAAGAGTCAAACTTTCCCTCACAGCTTTCCATGTTCCTATTTATCTCAGAATTTTCTATAAGATATCATCTCTTCATCCCTGGCTGGGTAATATTTTTGGCACAAGAAAGTTCAACAATAGGTTATACAGTATTTGGGTTTCACTGTTTATACAATATGTATGAGGTTAAGCAAATAAAAGTCAAAATTAGTATTTTAGTGAATTAATAGATTTAAAATCTACTCTCAACTACTAAGATAATTTAAGAGTCAATTCACCTCTCAAAACAATAATCTTAATTATTCCCTAGGTGTACAATGTAAAATACCTACAAGTTTCAACAATCTTGGTCTTTTTTTTTCTTCCCCCCCATCTTAGATAGTATGATAACACGAATAGGATAATAAAAAAGAGCCTTAAGAATTTTTTCTACAGAACAGAAAGGAGTTCCCAGAAAAGAAAAAGCGATAGCACAAGCTGTAGTTTCTGTTGAACAAAATCACAAAAGCAGAACTATTATAGTATCCTTCCACCTCTGGTCTGTCAGTTCATTCTATTATTGTGGCTTGTGTGTTGTTGTTATGCTGAAAGCTAGGCCATTGGTATTTTAAATACCAGCAGAATCACATAGTCACATATGGTGGACAGGTTTCAATGGAGCTTCCAGACTAAGACAGACTACTGAAGAAGGACTTATGGTCTACTTCTGAAGAAATTAGACAGTAAAAACCTTATGGATAGCAGCAGAACATTGTCTGATAAAGTGCTAAAGTATGGTCCCTGCAGATTGAAAGCCACTCAAAAGATGATTGAAGAAGAGTTTCCTCCTCAAAGTAGAGTTGACCTCAATGACATGGACTTTAATGATATGGATGGAGTAAAGCTTTCCAGGCCTTCATTTGCTTATGTAACACCACTCAAAATGAGAAGAAACAGCTGTAAACATCCATTAATAATCAGACCTTGAACTGTATGAAGTATGAATATAGGAAAACTGAACCAAAAAACCAAACCCGCTGTCACTGAGTCAGGACCAACTCATAGTGACACTATAGGTCAGAGTAGAACTGCCCCACAGAGTTTCCAAGGAGTGTCTGGCAGATTTGAACCACCAAACATTTGGTTAGCAGATGTAGCACTCAACTCACTATGCCAGCAGGGTTTTCAGGAAAACTGAAAGTCATTAAAAATGCAATCGAACACATAAAGACCAACATCCTAGGCTTCAGTGAGCTGCGATAGACTTGTATTGACCATTTCATTTTAGTGATCATATTTGATTCTGAAAATCATAAGACGTGGTATACCAGGAATGACAAAATCAAAAGGAACAGCATGACATTCATTGTCAAAGAACATTTCAACATCTGTCCTGAAGCACAACAGCTTCAGTAGTAGGATCATATCCATATGGTTACAAGGAAGACCAGTTAATATGACTATTACTCAAATATACTCACCAACCACTAAGACAGACAATGAAAAACTTGAAGATGCTTACCAACTTATGCACTCTGAAATTGGTGGATCATGCAATCAAGATGCATTGATAATTGCTGGTGATCAGAATGTGAAAGCTGGAAACAAGAAAGTAAGATTCTAACCAAAAGCCAAATCTACTGCCTGCAAGTCGATTCTAACTCATAGCAATCCTACAGGACAGAGCAGAATTGCCCCATTGAGTTTCCAAGGAGCACCCAGTGGATGTGAACTGCCAACTTTATGGTTATCACCCATAGCACTTACTCACTATGCCACAAGGGAAAATAACTGTAGTTGATAAATAGAGCCTTGGTGATAGAAATGATGCCAGAGAGCACAGGATGCATACTGCTTCATTGCAAATACCTCTTTTCAACAACATAAATGGTGAACATACACCTGGATCTCAGGAGGTAGAACACATAGGTATCAAATGTGCTACATCTGTGGAAAGAGAAGATGGAGAAGCTCAGTACCACCAGTCAGGAAAATAGTAGCAGCTGACTGCAGAACAAACTATCAATGGCTCCTGTTCAAGTTGAAGCTGAAGCACGAAAAATTCAGACAGGTCCATGAAAGCCAAAATATGGCCTTGACTATATCCAACCTGAATTTAGAAATAATCTAAAGAATAGATGTGACACACTCGACACTAAAGACCAAAGGCCAGATAAATTGTGGGGCTGATGTCAAGGAAGTAAGTACATGAAGAAAGTAAAGATAATTATAAAGAAAGACTAGGGGGGAAAAGACTAAAATGAATGTCAAAAGAGACTTGCAACTTTCTCTTGAACACAGAATAGCTAAAAATGAATGAAAGAAATGATGGAATAAAAGAACTGAATAGAAGGATTCAAATGGTGACTCAAGAAGACAAAGTAAAGCATCATAATGAAATGTGCAAAGAGTTGGAATTAGAAAACCAAAAGGGAAAACATGTGTTGCATTTATGAAGCTGAAAGAATTAAAGAAAACATTCAAGCCTCAAACTGCAATACTGAGAAATTTTATGGGCAAAAATTTGAACGACCCAGGAAGTATCAAAAGAAGATGAAAGGAATACACAGAGACACTCTACCAAAAGAACTGGTTGACACTCAATCATTTCAGGAGGTAGCGCAAGATCAGGAATAGATGACACTGAAGGAAGTAGTCCAAGCTTCACTGAAGGCATCGGCAAATAAAACAAAGCTCCAGGTATTGACAGAATACCAACAGAGATGTTTCAACAAACAGATGCGATGCTGGAAGCTTTCATTTGTCTATACCAAGAAATTGGAAGACAGGTACTTGCCAAACAACTGGAAGAGATCCATATTTGTGCCCATTCCAGAGAAAGCTGATCCAATGGAAGGTGGAAATTACCCAATGATATCATTAATATCACATGCAAGTAAAGTTATGCTAAATATAGTTTTTTAAAAAATTATTGCAGCGGTACATTGATAAGGAACTGCCAGTAATTCAAGCTGGAATCAGAAGAAGACGCAATGAGGGATATCATTGCTGATTTCAGTCAGATGCATATTGGTTGAAAGCAAAGAACACCAGAAAGATGTTTACCTGTGTTTCATTGATTATGCAAAGGAATTCAATTATGTGAATCATAACAAATTATGGATAACATTGCAAAGAATGTAAATTTTAGAACACTCAACTGTGCTCATGTGAAACCTGCACATAGACCAAAAGGCAGTCCTTCAAACAAAATAAGGGGATGCTGACTGTTTTACAGTCAAGACAAGTATGTGTCAAGGTTATATCCTTTCACCATATTTGTTCAATCTGTATGCTCAGCAGATAATCTGAGAAGCTAGATGGTACAAAAAAGAATGCAGCAACAGGATGGGAGGAAGACTCATTAACAACCTCTAATTTTCAGATGACACAACCTTGTTTGCTGAAAGTGAAAAGAACTTTATACTTTTACTGATGAAAATCAAAGACTACACCTTCAATACAGATTACACCTCAGCATAAAGAAAACAAAAATCCTCATGGCTGGACAAATAAGCAGCATCATGAAAATGGTGAAAATTCTACACTTAGACTTAATCATAATAAAAAAAATTTTTAAAGACCTCTTTAAAGTTTTAAGAAGCAAAAATGTCACCTTGAGGACCCAAGCCATGGTGTTTTCAATTGTCTCACATGCATTCAAAAGCTGTGTGATGAGTAAGGAAGAAAGAAGAATTGATTCATTTGAATTATGGTGTTGGGAAAAAATATGGAATATACCATGCAGAAGAAAGATCAAGTCTGTCCTGGTAGAAGTAAATCCAGAATTCTCCTTAGAAGCCAGGATGACAGAACTTTGTCTCAAGTACTTTGAATGTAGACATGTTATCAGGAGGGACCAGGGTCTGAAGAAGATCACACTTGGTGGAGGATCAGGTAAAAGAGGAAAACCCTCAAGAAAATGGATTGATACAGTGACTACAACAGTGGACCCAAACACAGCAATGGTCCTGTGGGACAGGATCAGACACTGTTTCCTGCACTGGTACACAGGGTCTCCATGAGTCAGAACCAATTCAGTAATATCTGATAACACCATCCAAGTATCCCTAGAAGAGAGTGCTAGGGTTACACTGCATCAACACTCTCATTACACTTTCTATTGACCTCATTTTCATTTGTTCACAATTTTCCGGAAGACAAATCTATTTTTTCTGAAGATTTCCCAAGCTGCGGCTTTCCCTTTCTCTATGAAACTCTTAATCATATTTTTGACAATTCTGAGAAACATCTATTCAAGAACTTCAACTTCTAGGAATGCATGAAGTGGAGGAAACATGAAAGAACACACTTGTGTCTAAAAAAATTAACTTCAAATCACTAACAAATGAAAAGAAAAAGAACCCACTGACATCAAGTCAATTCTTATTCATAGTAACCCTACAGGACAGAGTAGAACTTCCCCATAGGATTGCCAAAGAGCACCCGGTAGATTAGAATCGCAGGTTTCCAAGAAGCCGCTGGTGTATTAGAACTTAACCAAAAGCTAGATTTATTCCTGGACCTCAGTAAGAAAGATAATTATACATAATAATTGAACCTAAATGAAAAACTATTTAGATTACACAATGAGCTTGCGACTCGATGGCACTTGGCTTGGCTTGGCTAATGAGCTTGTCTTCAAGTACATGGTGCTCTTTATAAATCATTCTCCAGAGACATGTGCTGCGTGCTCTATTTTTCTCCCACTACCTTAATTTAAGACAGCACGCTAGTTTTTTGAGAATAAGTATGGAGAAACAGCTGAATAATCTCAATTTAATGCTGGGGCACGTAATTAACAATACCTAAAATTTACAGTGCTTTCAGTCCTCTGAAAAGTGCAAAGTTCACTCACATGCATTATTGCATTGGTAGTTGAGAAATGCCTGCAAGGCACCTTTGAACAGGTACGCCCTGCATGGAGGGACAGATCTCTGGTATGCTGCAAAGTTAAGAGCGTGGACAGCGATATAACTTTCACCTTTGTGTGAAAGACCTGAGTTCTATTCCTGGCCAATGTACCTAATATGAAACTAGCTACCACCTGTCTTTCAGTGGAGAATTATTATGTTAATATGATGCCAAACAGGTTTCAGCAGAGCTTTGAGACTACAACGGACTAAGAAGAAAGGCCTAGCAATATATTTCAAAGTATCAGTCAGTGAAAATTCTGTGGATCACAGTGGTCTGATCCACAACCAGTCACGGGGGTGACATAGGACCAGACAGAATTTCATTCTGTTGTACATGGGGTACAACTTATGGGTTCAACCACAAGTTGAAGGTGACTCAATCACAGGTAACAACGACAAAAGCAAGGTGAAGAAACCTGGCTAAGAGCACCATCAGTTACTAGAACCACAAAAATAAAGCCACATTTTTCTCTATCACTGTCCTAAGCACTGGGCTCAAGCCAACTCGTGCCTCCTGGAAACGAAAGGCACACAAGGTCAACGAGTTTTACAGTAAAACCAATGTTAAGGAGAACCTGCGTTAAGGAGGAACCTATCAGAAAAGGAAAACTCCAATATTTTCTACTAAAATCAGTAATAGAAAAATGTGCTATATCGAAGACTGTACCCTATCAAAGGCAGAAAACTGAGGAGACCACGAGAGAAAAAAGGCAGTCATATTGGGTTCTGGATCTCTCAGGTTTCACTGTATCTCCCGACCTTTTGTACAGGTCACCTATATTTTGAGTTTCAGAATTGGGGCAAGAGACAGTAGCAGAAGGCTTCTTTCAGAAGCTCTGCCTATAGGCTTGACCCAACAGGCCCCTGCTAGGCCCACTGAGACAGACAGCTAACTCTGTATAGCATCCTCCTGAGAACTCTAAGTTGGCTTTTCTCAACACTTTCTAGCAAATTCTACATGCTAGTTCCAAATTCAAAGCTATGTCTACTCATGGTTGTAATCAACTATCCATTCCTATACAGAGCACCCATCTGTTTCAAGCAGGTGTTTTGTAGATGGCTACAGACAAATTTTCCCATGACCAGCTGGAGGGTGCATGACACTGACTCCTGGGCCTAACAAAGCACAACCATGAGCCCAGTGAGGCAGGATGCCCGGTCATGTGGGACTCCGACACACCCATGTCACTGCTATCACCATGTGAGTGGTAAATCCTGAGGAGCTTCTAAAGGGGACAACTCACCCAGAACTGGAGAGTCAGGAAAAACCTGAAGAAACTGGTCCCATGTTTCATGTTGCTGGGTGAGTGGGCTAGGTAAAAACTGAAAGGAGAGATTTCCACAAGGGAAACAGCCAGCACCTGAAGCCCCCACTAGGAGACAATGCGGCACCAGGGACTGGAAGTTTAGAATTCCATCAATGCTGAAGAAAGAAAACAAAGCAGACCATTGCCATCCAGTTGATTCCAACTCACAGAGACGCTGTAGGACAGAGTAGACTTGCCCCACATGGTTTCCAAGGAGCACCTGGTAGATTCAAATGGCTGACTTTTTGGTTAGCAGCTGTAGCTGTTAACCACTGTGCCACCAGGTTTCCCCAAGGCTGAAGAGCAGAACCAGCAGAGTTGAACAGGGGCCAGTGCATGTTAAATACCTAAGTGAAGGTATGAATGACATTTTTGCAATGGTCCTAATATGGGATCCTAAGCAAGGACTTAGACTCTTCATGTGGGGACAGAAAATGCCCAAGTATGAGAGCCATCCTCTGTCCTATCCAAACTTGCAAAAATAAATCCCATATATCTGCCTTCTTTTGTTTGTCACTCCAGCTGTTCTACCAGAGGTCCCACCCCCATCTTTAATAGAATGAATTTCCTTTTGCACCAAAAGGTCAGACCTTGACCCCAGGGCCCAGGCTTACACAGCCAAGATAAGTTCTTTTCATTGGAGATTTTGGGCCTTGGGGTTGTACTTCTTGTGCTCACAGTGTTTTGAATGTGTCGTTTTAAACCTGCCCTTTTCTTACAAAGCCACATTAATATAGTGGAAGGCTTAGCAGACAATCCAGGCAGAAATGCCTGCTGAAGTTCACTAAGAGTGCCACAAAAATGCAAATTACTTTCCTCTGCACACAGAGATTTAGCATGATTGCAGGGCTTCAGATTTTATGAGCACTTATGATTTGGGATCTGATTGGGATTGGGGTTTATACTAACCCACAGCAAATAATTGAAATATAAATCTGACTACATTAAAAAAAAAAGTTACCAAATCAGAGTTATGCAGATGGAGGCAAAGAGCAAGAATAAGTTCGGGGATGTCTTAAGAAGTAATCATGAAGTTACCATGGAAAATTAACTCCATAAAATATATACATGTAAAAATCTCCAGTTGTGTCGTCAGTTCCAACTTATGACAACTCCATGTATGTCAGAGTAAAACAATACTCCAGAGGGTTTTCAATGGCTGATTCTTTTTGAACCTAGTCCTTTATTCTCAGGCGCATCTGGATGAACTGAACCCTCAACCTTTCTATTAGCAGCCAAGCTGATAACTACTTGAACCATTTAGTGATTACCATACATAAAAAAGTAGCCCCAAATAACTTGGTTGCATGAAATAATAGTAATTAAGTCATACAATTCCACTGAAGAAAGGATGTCATTTTTGAGGGTCACATTCATCCTGTTACCTAGAAGAACCTATAGTCTTCAAAATTATGAAGCCCATCCCAAGTATCTAAGTCCAAGCAACTTCATGTAGCCAAGAAGATACTAACTTCCCGATCTCCCAAAGCATGTAGACAAGGCACATTGATGTTTTCCAAGGAGCCTATGTCTGTGTTCCCTGTACGCCTTCTAGGTCTGGGGCTAACATGAAAGTGGCTAAAGTGGTCATAAGGTAGTTTCTCCAGCTCCTGCCTTGTCGTAGTGTCCAGAGAGATCGCAGTGCTATAGAAGAGGCTTCCCAGGCCCCTACACAACAGAACTTGATTCTGCTGTCTCCAAATGTTTAAAAACATTGTTAGGTAACTTTATACTCAGATTACATATAGCATAGAAGGAGACATATTCAAGAACCAGAAAATATGATTTTACTTTGAAAGAAAAATCACCAAGCAGCCAAAATACACATGAGGAAATGTTCATGATCGACAGCTATTAGAGAAATCCAAATCAAAACTACAATGACATACCATCTCACCCCAACAAGGTTGGCAATAATCAAAAAAACACAAAACAACAAATGTCGGAGAGGTTGTGAAGAGACTGGAACTCTCCTATACTGCTAGTGGGAATACAAAATGGTACAACCTCTTTGTGAAGCAATTTAGTGATTTCTTAAAAAGCTAGAAATAGAAATACCATATTATCCAGCAATCTCACAGCTTGGAATACATCCTAGAGAAATAAGGACCAACACACAAACACACACATGCACATGAATGTTTACTGCAGCACAGTCCACAATAGCAAAAGGATGGAATCGACCTAGATGCGCATCAACAGAAAAATGGATAAACAAACTATAGTATATATACTCAGTGGAACACTGAAGAACAATGATGATTTTAGAAAGCATCTAATAACCTGGTATCAACTAAGAGTCATTATGCTGAGTGAAATTAGTCAGCTGCAAAAGATCAGGCATTGTATGAGACCACTACTATAAGGACTTAAAAAAGGACTTACACACAGAAGGAAAGACTCTCTGAAGGCTACAGCAAGGTGAAAAGGGAGGGAGAAGGTTGTTCATAGATTAGATAGTCAGCAGGATTTCAGTTAGATCAAGGGAGTGTTAGCACTTAGTAGAAGGTAGGTCAGCATAAATGGACTACACCATAAACTAAAAGATTTTCTAAATTAAACCCAACAGTTCAAAGAATAGAGTAGCTGAAACAGGGGTCTGGTGACCATGTTTTCAGGGGACATCAAGGTGAATTGGCATAACTAGTCTTTTGCTGAGAGACTCTTCTGCACCTCATATTAGTGAGAGGCATCTGGGGTTTTAAAAGTCCCCAAGCCACCATCTGAGGAACATCAATTGATCCCAATCCACCTGGAACAGATGAAAACCGAGAACATCAAGAAAGAGACAGAAGGAGCTATGTGATTCCCATCATATGGGAATAGCATGAAACATCAGCGTGAAACCAGAAGAATCAGATGGTGCCCAGCCACCAGCAAAGACAGCCTTCATAGGGGACACAATATAGAGTTCCTGACATAGCATGAGAAACAAAGTATGCAGATCAAGACTCTACCAAAAGACCAGAAATGATGGTCCAGCAACCTGGAGGGTCCCTTAGGAACGCGGCCCCTAGACTTGTTACTGGTCCAGACCTGAAACCAGTACTAGGGTCAACTCTTCAGATGAAGAATGGACTGGACTCGAGGACACAGAGTGAGAATATGGTGTGTTTACTTTATGGTTTTATACATTTTTAGGAAGCTGTCTTACTGGTTTCTTTCTAGAGGGGACAGAAGTTGGTGGAGAGGAGGGGACAGGTGTTCACTGAGAGGATACTAGAAGTAAAGAATGAAAAGGAGGAGTGTGCTGTCACAGGGTGAGGAGAGCAGACAGAGTTGTAGAGAGGTGGACATTCAGAATTAACTTGCATTGAATACTTTCACTTAATCATAATAAAAAATAAAACAGGAAAAACCTGAGAATTTTCATCTTTTTTGACACTAAGAACATCTGAAACTATATTAACTATTTTTACAATGTAAAATTTCATTCAAGTTAAATACAATTTTTGTAAGCAACTCTGGGCTTTAAAGGTGTTTTTATTTGTTCTCTTCTACTTCTCCCCATTCTATTCAGTATGCTTCCTTATAACATAATCCTTAGTCCTAACATCACAAGCCAGGACGAATTCTAACTCCTCCAATGCAGTTATCAACACCAAGCTCATACTCTTTAACTAATAAATCTATTCCCATATTCAAGTCTTCTGTTTGATCTAAAATCAAGGATTCATATAAATTCAAGTCTAATTTGACCCTACTTCATAAATATTAAAGAAGAAAAATATTAAAGTGGGAATAAGTGACAATTAGTGTTTTCAATTATAACTCTAGGTAACCTAGATTCCAGAATTCTGTTGGGTGAGAAAATGGGAATGAACTCAAGAAGCCCTTGTGGGAGGGGAGGGCATTCGATGGCAGGCTATTCTTTCATTGTGGGTTAGAAGCACTCAAATGACTTTCTAAAATTTTTGAAGAATGAAGGACGTGTGAACCCAGTGTTTCTACCATTTTAACAATTTTGATAAATATGTACCCTTTTTATTTTCAGAACTTAATACTTGGCATTTAAAGCCAGCTTTAAAAAGAAAATGTGTAATGTTGAAATTCTGGATGATTTTAACATACTAAAACATTGTTTTGTTGTTAACTTTGCTTTTAATCATTAAATTTTAAAATGCAAATGAATTCACTTTTGTAGCATTCCTCTGAAAAGTTGAAAGTATTTTTAGTTCACATACATCAATCTCTTGCGTGCTTCTACCTTAAACACTACTGTCGCATTCTACCTTAAACACTATCAGCCCAAGGAAGTGGAAGATAACAGATGTGTGGCCATGTTCTGGCTCATTGCTAGAAACTGAGGGTAGTCTTCAGGGTCACCAGTCATTCCACAATGAGGGGGAAGCAACCAAATGGTCTGTCATCTTATTCTGTCTTGGACAATTACTGTTTGCAACCTTGACAGAAAAAGGTCAACAAGTTGGAAAGCTTTATGCTCTGTTTCTATAGACAATAGCACAAGTGAAAGAAGAAAGCCTGTCATGAAATTAGTTTCCTTTTTCCACCAAAAGGTCCTTGGCAAGTTTCCATCTAAACCCAAAACTTTCATCATCTTTTTAAATAAATTTGCAGTTTTTCACGCTTGCTGCTCTAACAATGGTTATATTTTCATAACTCCAAGTAATTATGAAATTTTGTTCCACTATCATGTAAGAAAATTATATCTGCTCTTTCTGAGGCAATATTCAATTAAAAACTATCTTGAAGTTCTAGCACTGGAAGAGCCTCAGAAACACTTCCCTGTAAGAACAAACTATTGCACATCTTGTTTTTCATGTCCAAGATTAGAAAATCCAAAGGATCAGTTAAACAACACATTTTAAATGTTTATCAGTTCTTCTACTTTTTTAAAACTGTTCCCTTTACAAATAAAAATTATTCAGTCATTTGTACGTTTGAAATCAACTTTACCCTCTGTTTCTATCAGTTAAAACAAAAGTAACTTATTTAATTAGTGTCCAATTCCTACATTCAAATCACCTTTATGATTTTCTTTTACAGTCTTCTCCAACTTTTACATAACACTCATGAAACGTGAAGACTAGTACTGGAGTGCTGTTCTAGGAAGTGCCTAAAAATTGCTAGAGATTTTTATAGATCTCTATACAAACAAGCAAACTTCACAGGACATTGATGTCAATTCTCATAGTACATCAGCGTCAACAAATAATTGCAAATACTATCCTTTTTTTCAATTTTTGGTTATGCTTTAAGTGAAAGTTTGCAGTTCAACTTAGTTCCTCATATAAAAATTGATACACCATTTTTACATGATCTCAGTAGCTCTCCCTGTAATGAAGCAGTGAACACCTTCTTTCCACCCTGTATTCCTCATGTTCATTCAACCATCTCCTGTCTCTGTCTTCTCGCATCATTTCTGCACTAGTCTCATGGTAAGCTAAGATGCATACTCTTCACATGCATTATTTTGTATCTCATAGTCCAATCTTTTTCTGAAGAGTAGGCTTTGGAAATTGTTTTAGTCTGTGGCTAACAGACAGTCCAGGAGACACATGCTCTAGGGGCCCTGTGGTCTCAGTCCCTTAAGTTTGATCTTTGAAGTGCATTTGAGCTGTACATTCCATTTTTCTCCAGTTTCATGGGGGACTCTCTGTTGTGTTCTCTGATCATTGGTGATAACTGAGCACCATTTAGTTCTTAGGGTGTCAGGCTGATGGAGCCTCTAGTTCATGTGTCCCTTGCTGGCTCTTAGGCTCGTATTTCCCTCATGACTCCAGTATTCTTCACACTTCTTTGCTCCAGGTGAGTTGGGACCAACTAATGCATCTTAGATGTCTGCTCACTAGCCTTTAAGACCCCAGAAGCCACTCTCCAAAGTAGGATGCAGAACATTTTCTTAATCAAATTTTGTGCCAGTTAGTCTAGATTTCCCCTAAAACTTGGGTTCCACACCTCCACCTCTGCCACTTTGTCCCTCAGAGTGTTTGGTTATATTCAGGAAACTTCTTGGTTTTTGATTTAGCCCAGTTGTGTTGATTTCTGTATTGCATGTTGTCTGTCCCTTCACCTAAGATACCTGTTGTCTACTATCTACTTAGTGAATAGTCCTCCCTCTCACTTGCAATCCTTGTAATCATTAAAGAATGTTTCCTTCTGTGTTTAAACCTTTTCTTGAGTTCTTATAATAGTTGTCTCATACAATATTCGCCCTTTTGTGACTGACTAATTTCACTCAGCACAATGCCTTCCAGGTTCATCCATGTTGTGTTTCACAGATCATCATTATTTTTTATCATTGCATAGTATTTCATTGTGTGAATATACATAATCTGTTTATTCATCCATTGATGGGCACCTAGGTTGCTTTTTGCTATTGTGAACAGTGGTACAATAAACATAAGTGTGCAAATATCTATTCCTATAGATACATAGGAATAGAATATATTCTATTTCCCTAGAATATATTCCAAGGAGTGAGATTGCTGGATGATACGGTACTGCCAGGTCTAGCTTTTGTAACGAAAGAGTCAAATCACTTTCCAAAGTGGATGTACCATTTTACATTCCCCACAGACTATGTAGAAGAGTTCCAGGCTCTCTACAAACTCTCCAATAGTTATTATTTTCTGTGTTTTGGATTAATACCAGCTTTGCTGGGGATGAGATGGTATCTCATTGGAGTTTTGTTTTGCGTTTCTCTAATAGCTAATGATCAGGAACACTACTCATGTATCTGTTAGTCACCTGAATGTCTCTTTGGTGAAGTGCTCGTTTCTAGCCCATTTTTAATTGATTATTTGACTTTTTGCTGAATCTCACAGAATTAGAGATTAGATACTAACTGAATTTGTCATAGCCAAAAAAATATTTCCAGTCTGCAGGTTGACGTTTTGCTCTTTTGATGAAGTCTTTGGATGAACAGAAGTGTTTGATTTTTAGGAGTTTCCTGTTGTCTAATTTCTCTTCTTCTATTTGCGCATTGTTAGTTAAGTTCTTATTCTGTTTATGCCATGTTTGAGGGTTCCTAGCATTGTTGCTGTTTTTCCTTCCATGATTCTTATCATTTGAATTTTTATATTCAGGTCTTTGATCCATTTTGGGTTCATTTTTGTGAATGATGCGAGGTACAGGTTTTGTTTATTTCTTTCTTTCTTTCTTTTTTTTTTTTTAGATGGATATCCAGTTATGCCAGAATCATTGGTTAAAGAGACTGTCTTTTCCCCAGTTAACGAACTTTGGGCTTTGTCAAATATCAGCTTTCCATAGGAAGATAAATTTATGTCTGAATTCTCAATTCTGTTCTATTATTCTATGTCTCTGTTCCTGTACCAGTCCCAGCCTGTTTGGTCTACCTTATCAGTAAAATGGGTTTTAAAATTAGATGGTGTGAGGCCTCTGACCTTGCTTTTATTGTTCAGTAATACTTTCCTTATCCAGGGCTTAATCACTTTCCATATGAAGTCAGTTATTATTTTTTTTTCACCTCATTAAAAAATGTGATTGGAATCTGGATTAGGATTACATTGTATGTATAGATCTCTTTGGATAGAACACATTGTTACAATGTTGTGTGTTTCTATCCATGAGCAAGCGTGTGTTTTTACACTTATTTAGGTCTCTTTGGTTTCTTACAGTAGTATCTTACAGCTTACTTTGTATAGGTCTTTTATACCTCCAGTTATTCATAAGTGTATTAGCTTCTTGGGTGTTATTGTAAATGATATTGATTTGATGATTTCTTCTTGGAAGTTCTCTGTGTTGGTGTAGAGTAATCTGAGATTCTTGTGCATTTATCTTTGTATCCTAAACTCAGCTGAAATTTTCTACTAGTTTCATTAGTTCTCTTGTGATTTCTCTAAGGTTTTCTGCATATAAAAACATCATCAGATACAAAGCAAAAGATGACTGACTAGACATACATCTCCTTATTTCCCTCTGAAAACTAAGGCCTGGACTGACAATTAAATGGAGCTTTCTGGAAACCCAGTGAGCCTCAGGACATGGAATAAGACTGTCAGTTTAGATTACATGCCACTGAATGGGACGCTGCTTGTCTTTGGCTGAGCCTCACTCTGGTTGAATTGGCCGGCTACCATGGACTGAAAGCAACTGGCATGTTTACCTTTTTTCTTTTTGTTGGTCAGCAGGTGGGGGAGGGGCTCAAACAGCAGCTATGCAGACCCACAGTGCTAAAGTGATCAGCAGGTGGAATGGCCACATTCTGAGAGCCCAGCTCTGGACTCAGAGCACCACAGCCCCTCTAACCTCTCTTTTTGGATCTCTGCTATAGATTCTGCTGTTTCTTGGGGCAAGATAACTTGGCCAGGATGCCATATTGATTGACTGGAAGGAATAAATATCCACCTGGAGGCCTCAGCAAGGGCTAATTCCCAAGCTAGGAAGCAGTCCAAGTCTGGGGAGCACTTTTCCAGCAGAAAAGCTGTGTTTAGCACAGCGTAGCCTTACAGATGGGGCCTGACAAGGGATGTCAACAGGGCAGTAGCCTGTCCCTTGAACTACATCACAGCATGTAGGGACAGATGAACAGGTGCATCCATTCTCAGCCAGAAGGAGAGGCTTTCCACACCTGCCAGCCTGACTGATTTTGAAAGTGGTCAGATAGCTTATATCTTTTAAAAATAAGACTGCCTAGACAAATAACTGGTGCAGCCAGATAGTATCTCTTCCAGCCTTTATTAACCCACATCATAGGGTCATCTGATGGCCTCCAGTTACACCACAAATAGGACCATGTCTTTGCTAGCCAGGAGGTAGAGCCTGCTAACCCAGAGATTCCACTGGGCCCAGTCTCTGGAGTACATAGAGGTGGCTGGTGATCAACATCCTTCTCAGAACTGCACCTCAACTCCACTTAAGGCAGCACCAGAAAAACTAAACAGCCTCTATATGTCCTGAAAGCAACAGACCCTAACCAAACATTTGAAAACAACATTCATCCATGGCTCTGGAAAACTCCCAAAATGAAGTATCAAGGAACTTCCCAGATGAAGAAGTCTTTCTGAAACTATCAGAGGTCGAGTACGAAAGAATTATATACAGAGCCCTTCTAGACACTACACAACATGCAGCAGAGCAAAATTAAAAACTAAGCAAGCTGTTCAAACTGATGGAACATCAGCATTCTGAAATCAGACAGATCAATAACAAAATTACAGAATCTGACAATTCAATTCAAAACCAAAGGAGCAGAATTGAACAACTGGAAACTAGACTTACTGACCTTGAAGACAGTGCTACTGACACCAGCATTTATGAGGAGAAGGCAGAGAAAAGAATCAAGAGAAATGAAGAAGCATTAAGAAGCATGGGGAGTCTATGAAGAGAATAATCTATGATTAATTGGAGATCCTGAACAGAGAGGGATACCTGAAAACACAGAGCATTGTTGTTCAGTTGCTGACAGAAAACTTTCCTGAAATTACAAAAGAAGAGAACATAGACATCCAAGATGTGTATTGAACATCACATAAAATAGACCTCCCAAAAAGACACCAAGAAATATTACAATCAAGCTTAATAAAAAGAAACATAAGCAGAAACTCTTAAAGGCAGTGAGACTTACAGCAAGGCTAACATTCAGAGGGAAGCCCAGTAGATTTTCATCTGACTTCTCAGCAAAAATGATGTTGACATGGAGGCAGTGGCATGACACATTCAAAGCCTTGAAGGAGGAAACTTTCCAATCAAGAATTACATATTCCTAAAAACTGTCTTTCAAATTTGAAGATGAAATTAAGACATTTGCAGATAAATAGAAACTTAGAGACTTTGTAAAAACCAAACCAAAGCTGCAAGAAATGTCAAAATTATCACAAGGAGAAGTAGAAAAACTTAATAAACTCATCAGAGATTGAAAAAGTCATCAAAAAAGTACCAACCAAAAAAAACCCTGGCCCAGGTGGCTTCACTGCAGAATTCTACCAAGCTTTTTGAGAAGAGTTAACCCCACTACTACTGAGACTATTTCACAGCATACAAAGGGATGGAATACTCCCTAATGCATTTTATGAAGCCAGCATAACTCTGATACCAAATCCGGGGAAAGATCCCACGAAAAGTAAAATTACAGACCAATATCACTCACAAACTTACATGTAAAAATCTTCAACAAAATCCTTGCCAACAGAATTCAACAACATATTAAAAAAATAATTCATCACAACCAAGTTGGATTCATATCTGGAATGCAAGGCTGGTTCAATAACAGAAAAATAATTCGTGTGATCAACCACATAAACAACACAAAAGACAAGAATCACCTGATATTATCAACTGATGCAGAAAAGGCATTTGACAAAACCTAACACCCATTCAAGCCAAAAGCTCTGCAAAATAGGAACAGAGGGCAAATTTCTCAACGCAGCAAGGGGTATCTATGCAGAGCCAACAGCTTGCATCATCCTGAATGGAGAGAGACTGAAACAGTTTCCCTTGAGAACAGGAACTAGACAAGGATGCCCACTCTCACCTCTCCTATTCAACATTGTTCTAGAAGTTCTGGCCACAGCAATCAAACAAGACCAAGACATAAATGGCATATGCGTTGGCAAAGAAGAAGCAAAAAATCTCCCTGTTTACAGATGATATGACTGTATATGCAGAGAACCCTAAGTAAACTACTCAGACTAATAGAAGAGTTCAGTAAAGTCTCAGGATACAAGATAAACACAAGTAAATCAGTAGGATTTCTTTATACCAGCAAAGAAATCATTAAAGAAGAAATAACCAAATCAATACCATTTACTATAGCTCCCAAGAAGATAAAATACCTAGGAATAAATACCAGACCTAGACAAAGAGAGCTACAAGACATTACTGCAAGAAACTAAGAGAGACTTACATAAATGGAGAAACCTACCCTGCTCGTGGATAGGAAGAATTAACATTGTGAAAATGGCTATTTTACCCAAAGCAATCTACTTATATAATACAATCCCAATACAAATTCTAATGACAGTTTTCAATGAGATGGAGAAACAAATCACCAACATTGTTTCAAAGGGGAAGGAACTCCTGATAATTAAAGCACTACTGAAGGAGAAGAACATACTCTCACTACCTGACTTTAGAACCTATTACACTATCAAAACAGTGTCAAAACAGTAGTCAAAACAGCCAGGTACTGGTACAAAAAGAGACATATAGACCAATGGAACAGAGCTGAGACCCCAGAGACGCCACCATCCTCTTAGGAACAGTTGATACTTGACAAAGGCTCTGTGACTGTAAACTGGGATAAACACAGTCTCTTTAACAAATGGTGTTGGCAAAATTGGATATCCATCTGCCAAAAATTGAAACAAGACTCATATCTCACACTTTATGCAAAAACCAACTCAGACTGGATAAAAGACCTAAATATCAAACCTAAAATGATAAACATCATGCAAGAAACAATAGAATCAACAATAGTAGTTTTAATACACAATGTAGACAGACTTCAAAACTTGACAAAGCACATTCAACAGAAGAGAAAATAGATAAATGGGAACTAGTAAGAATCACTTTTGCTCATCTGAAGACTTCATCAAAAGAATTAAAAGACTACCTACAGAAGGGGAAAAAAATATTTGGCAACTATATGTCAGACCAACATCTAATCTCCATAATCTACAAAATATTTGGAAACCCTGGTGCTGTAGTGGTGAAGTGCTACAGCTGTGAACCAAGAATTCAGCAGTTCAAATCCTCCAGGCGCTCCTTGGAAACTCTCTGGGGTAGTTATACTCTCACCTACAGGATTGCTATAAGTCAGAACTGACTTGACAGCACCTGACAACAACAACAATGTATTGCAAAGTATCAACAAGAAAAGGATACATAACCCAATTAAGCATTGGGCAAAGGAGATGGACAGACACTTTTCTAAAGAGAATAACCAGACACCCAACAGACACATGTGGAAATGCTCACAACAACATGAGATAAAAAGAGCCCAGAAGACAGCAAGACCCACATGAATGGGTGACTATATCGACATGTGACCAGAAGAACCAGATGGTGCCCAGCCACCACCAGTGACAGCTGTGATGGGGCTCACAATGTTGAATCCCACTGGCAGCATGAGAAAAAAATGGGGTGAACCCTAAGAACTCTACTAAAAGACCACAACTGATGGTCCAAAGGCCTGAGGCTTCCACTGGGAGCCTGGCACCTAGACATGATGCTACCCTTGATCATGAATTATTACTGAGGTCAACTCTTCAGACAGGAATTGATTGGACTTGGGGACACAGAGTGACCATATCATGTGTGCACTTTATGGTTCTATGTATGTATAGGATGTCGTCCTACTGGCCCCTTACTAGAGGGGTGTGGAGAAGATGGAGTGGGGGGACAGGAGATTGTTAACAGGGTATGACATGTATAGAACGGAAAGGAGGAGTGTGCTGTCACCAGGCAAGGAGAGCAGAAGGAGCTGTAGATGGGTGGGCATGTAAATTTAAACTGGATTAGACACTTTTGCTCAATCACAATAAAAAGAAAAAAGAAAGGTAAAGAGAAAAAAGAACATATCATCTGCGAAGAGTGATACTTTCACTAGTTCCTTACCAATTTGGATGCTCATTTTTCTTTTTCTTGCCTAGTTGCTGTAGCAGGACCTCCAGCACAGTGTTGAATAAAAGTGGTGGTAAACAGCATCTTAGTCCTTTTCCTGTTCTCAATAGGGAAAGCTTTCTCACTCTCTCCACTTACAATGATGTTGGCTATGGCTTTGTATAATCAAAAAAACCCTAAACCCATTGCCACTGAGTCAATTCAAACTCATAGCAACCCTATAGTTAGAGTATAACTGCCCCATAGAGTATCCAAGGAGCTCCTGGTGGATTTAAACTACTTACCTTTTGATAAGCAGCCATAGCACTTAACCATTATGCCACCAAAACAAACACCCACTGCCATCTAGTTGATTCCTACTCGTAGTGACCCTGTGAGTACTCAATCTGCATTAGAAAAGAAATTATACTTGGCTATTGTCAGGTGGGTAACCCTGGTGGTGTAGTGAGTTAAGTGCTACATCTGCTAACCAAAACGTCAGCAGTTCAAATCTGCCACACTCCTTGGAAACTCCATGGGCAGTTCTACCCTGACCTCTATGGTTGCCACAAGTCAGACCCAACTTGACAGCAGTGAGTTTGGGTTTTTTTTGTTGTTGTTAGGTGGAGTGTTCTGTATATGTCCGTGTGGTCAAGTTGGTTGATTGTAGCATTTAGATTGTCTACACCTTTATTGAGTTTCTTTCTGAATGTTCTGTCATTCCTGAAAGTTCTGTTTTAAAGTATCTTATTGTGAAACTGTATATTTCTTTCCAACACGGTTAGAGTTTCTTTTGTGTCTTTTGGAGCTCTGTCATTAGTGGATATTTATTGCAGTCATTTTCTCCCGGTGTATCAACCCTTTAAACATTATATAATGTCCTTCCTCTGTCCAGGCGTGATTATAAGGGCTAGAAAATGACTCCTTACAGTGGAGCCATTTACACCTGCTAACACTTTGCTCGCAGTTGCTATCAAGTTACCTCTGCCCTATGGCAACCCATGTACAGCAGGGCACAATATCCTGACCATCTTCACCATCATCGGTATACTGCGCTCCACTTTCACGGCCAGTGTTTACTTTGAGTGACTTCCAATCTAGGTGGCTTATCCTCAAGCACTGTATCAACAACATTGTGTTGTGATCCAGAGGCTTTTTTCATGACTGATTTTCAGAGTTAGGTCATCAGGCCTTTCTTCCTAGTCTGTCTAGTCTGGAAACTCCACTGAAATCCATCCACAGCGGGTGACACTAGTAATAACTGAAATAACAGTGGTACAACTTCCAGCATTACAGCACCATGGAAGCCACCCCAGTACGTCCAGCTGACAGATGTGTGGCAGACTAACCTTTACCCAAGGATAAGCTTACACTCAGCTTGGGTTTTGGCCGTGAAAAAGGTTATTTGAAAAACAGCCCTAGGTGGATCTTTTCCACTTTGATGACTGAAGACCTGAAAGGGCACATCAAGGTCAAAGCCTCCTTTCATTCAGCTGAATAGAAGCAAAAACAGTGGCTGAAGTGAAATATTTTTAAATGGCAACTTGAATAAAACAAAACTCTGAGTATTAGTTGACGGCTATGTTAATGTTATGACTCATGTAAGGAAACAGATACATTCTGTGCTACTCTCCTCTACTGAGAGGGCTGTGTGTGCGTCGGCCGATTTGGGACAAATTAATAGTTGTGAGAAAAATCTGGTAGCATAGTGGTTAAGTGTTACGGCTGCTAACCAAACTGTCAGCAGTTTGAATCCACCAGGTGCTCCTTGGAAACTCTTTGGAGCAGTTCTGCTCTGTTTATAGGGTTGCTATGAGTTGGAATCGACTCGACAGCAGTGGGTTTTAACAGCTGTGAGGAACTTACATTAATTTAAAAGCCTATGATTCGAAATAATAGATTTCCAGTGTTCCTCCTAAAGAAAAATTAAGAACGGGAAACCAATTATTCCAGCAATTATTCATTACACAACAAATATAACAATAGTGACTTCCACTGTGTACTGCAAATCAGTGTGAGTTGTACAAGTTTTGTACCCCACTGGGGTAGAGTGAGTATTTACACTGGTGGAGAAAAGAATGTATAAACTTTAAGGACCTGGACTCTGAGCAAAACCCAGCCAGGAACTGCTGCGTCCATCTCATCTGTCTGCTATTCTCATGTGCAGGTGACAATATTCGTGTGCCTTTTCTGCCTGCTCCACTTTTGAATTTCCTAGGGCCATTAATAACCACAGAGAAAAAGGATAGAGAAAGGGGAGAGGGAAAGGGAGACAGTCAGAGCGGAAGAAAAGTACAGATGCAGCCAAGACCTCACGGATTTTCTACATCATCTCCAGCACAAAAACACATACACAATTAATCTTTGAGTATTCTGCCTGATTCAGTAAGAAGTATGTTTAGTACATTTAATTTGCTTTTAAAATATTCCAGTTCATACGACTGTTCAACTCTGCCTCAGGAGGGAACTTTGAATTTTACTATTGCTGCAGTGATTGTTTGCCTTGCTTACACACCTCCCCCCTGACACTGTGAGATAGGTGTCTTTGCAAATAAAACCATCACCACTTTCTACTTCAAGCACTTCTAGACTCTAAATCCAGGCCAGGCACTCAAGAGTAAGCCTGGAAGTCCATGCCAGAGTATGTGCAACTCAAACAGTTCTACTTTTTGTTTCTTATCTGTTTACATGATGGACTCAGCTAAGACTGGAGTGTCACTTTTAACACTGAAGATCTTTCCTGGGGATTTAAGTTAGCCCTCTTTATATCACTTAATTCTTGTTTTTGACAAAATGGAATAAACAGTATATGATGATTGCTAGCAACTTTCCCTGTGTTAGAGTGATTCTACCACTGTAGAAATGACAGCATGACTCTGAGTGACATTAGCTTAAGATCAAATGTGATTCCATGACTGAGAACAGAGACAAGGGTGTTTATCATATATTTTAGACTTACACTTGACTGCTTATTATGACAAATTGGAAGGAAGTCTCAGTGCTCTGCGGATGCATCCACCCAAGGCCTTCAGATGATCATGGCTCGTCTTTTCCTTAACTTAAAAAGTTCCAAGCTCTGAGAACATCTTGGCACACCCTCAAGACTTTGTTAACCTTCCTGATACATTGTCTTAAGAATACTGCCTTTTCTTTCTTGACAGTGTAGGATGTCTCTAGCAGCACAGCTCCCGTCGGCTTGATGACTGAGGAAGATGCGTTCGCTTGTAGCTGCGGCAGGAATGTACAAACTGAAGATCTCTGAATGGCGGAGAATGGGACCTGCTCTCCACGGCGGTCCCGCGTTCTGCGGTCCCGTCAGTAATCGGTGGGCTTCCAACTTCTCCACATTCTCATCAGCACTTACTGGTTTCTGTTTCTTTAATCATAGCAATCCTAGTGGATGTGCTGTGATAGCTCACGGTGGTTTTGATTTGCATTTCCCCAGTGACTAATCAGTCATAAAGTTGAACACTTCTACTCCTGTGTATTCACCCAAGAGCTGAAATCAATAACATAGATATTTCATACCCATTTTCATTGCAGCATTACTCACAATAGCCAAAACGACAGAAACAACCCAAAGGTCGATCAACACACTGATGATTAAACAATACATGATGGGTACATACAGTGCAATGCTATTCAATCAAAGAGAAATGGAAGTTTGATGTACAGTAGAACATTAATGAACTTTGAAAATATTATGCTGAGTGAAATGAGTCAGTAAGAAATGGACCAATACTGAATGATCTTACTTACCTCATACATGAAATATTCTAGAACAGGCAAATATAGGTAGAGACCAAAGTTTATTCATAGTTCCCTGGGGCAGCAGGTAGGGGGAAAAGGAAAAGACAGCGAATGTTTAGCAGACATTGATATTTTGTGGAAAAATTTAGGAATGATTAATGGTTGAACATGAGGAACATATTTAATGTTACTTAACTGAATCTGTGAAGGTTGCTGAAATGGCAAGTGTTTTGTTATCTCTGTATTTACCACAATAAAAAAAAAAAAAAAAAAAAAAAACAGGATTTGTGAGGACTAGGTGAGGGAGGATCATGTGAAGCCATTGCCAACCAGGTCCACTGTAGTCTGGATCCCTTCATTAGCACAGGGCACCTGCTTACACAGCCACAACTGGTAGGCATACACACTATTCTATTTGTCTTACAATTGGGCTGGTGTTTATCAAAGATACGGTGTCTGTTGGTTTAAATTCCCCCACAGACGGTATCATTAAATAAGGAGTTTTCTGCTGAAAGTCATTTTGTTAGCTGAGGTTATTCGCAGATGCATTTTGCAGTACTCTACCTATACTTTTATTATCTTCATGCAAACGTTTCGCAGACTTGCCAATCACTTCTGGTTCAACCACTTACTACATGGTCAAAGATAAGGCACACTGCTTTCTTCAGCACACTCTCCACAAAGTGAGACCATCTCCTGAGGCAACCGCTTTGGTGACATTTCCATATATCACTTACAGACCCAAAAGAGCTGGCTATGCAAAACACTCAGTATTAATACCTGTTGTTCTGATTTTAACTGCATTTTACTAATCATATTGTATGTCTAGTGGGGCAGCAGTAGCTCAGTGGCAGAATTCTCACCTTCATCCAGGGCACCTGGGTTTGATTCTCAGCCAACGCACCTGATGCACAGCCACCACGCATCTGTCGGTGGAGGCTTGGTGTTGCCACGGTTCGAGCAGAACTTCCAGACTAAAACAGACTAGAAAGAAAGTTATGAAATCTACGTCTAAAAATCAGTAAGGACTATATGGATCACGCCATTGTGGTCCATCATGCCATAAACAACAGGGACTGTTGTCAGATGAACTGCTGCTAATATTAGGCAGCCAACAAAGACAAACATGTTACACCCCCAGTAGTATTCGTCGCTTGTGCCTGTGACCATCACAGATGCTGCTTACACTTGGAAGGCACCCCATGCAAGCCAAGTTCTATGGCCCAAAAAGGAGCAATGAAATCTCAGAGCTACTCTTATCTGGCTCCCCCTTTCCAACGCCCAGAGGGACCTCACCCTACCGTAGAGGCCTAGATCGCACCTTTCCCATCTCATAGAAAATGCGAGCAGGAGAGACAGGCAGAGGCCCCGGAGGGCAACCCGGAAACACACAGACCCACTTGCAGTTGGCGAAGAACTTTGTTCTCAATGCGTCCCTAGGTTCCAAGTTGCAGCTTGCAATTTTTACAGCAGGATTTTAAAACCTTGACAATGAGGGCTTAGAATGGAAATGCTGCCAAACCTTTAACTATAGTGACGCCACTATAATATTTACAAGTACCTTTTACTCATTCCAAACACATGTGTTTATTACTTAAACTTCTGCTGCTGCCTTACTTCTGGGGGACACATTCTGTTAAACAAAACAGATTGGCTTGCTTATGCCTTCCAACTCTAATTGCTCTTTGTCTCTATATGTTGAAAAAAATCCAGCCCCGCACCCCAGGAATGAGAACGCACCACGGCCTGTTACTCAGCAACAGCACTCCAGAAAGTATGCACCTCTTTTTCACTTTTCCCTGCTACTTTAGCCGTGTGACACATTGTTGGTATTTTCTTGTAATTATTTCTTTCCGTTACACACCTGAGGGAAGACAGGTCAGGCCCAGGTGGCACTATGACCCATTGGATCTGACCGGTTCCAACAGCAGGTGGGTCCTAAATAAACAGAGGACAAGATCATGCCTGCAGGAGGGGCCATGTGGATGCCGACGGCATATCTAGTCCCACACCGGGGCTTCCAGAGAGATGGACTGCTTAATGGTGATGAGGACTGACAATGACTTCCTGGTTCCTCTATACAGACTTCACAGCAATTTTATGTCTGAGCCCAGATTTGTCCTGGCTGTTGATCTGTGTGACAGCATGTATGGCCTCCAGGTAAGAAGGAAGCCAGCAGCAGGAACCAAGTCTGTTTTGCAGAACTGGTCTATAGTAGAAAAAGCTTTGCATCATGCTGGGTCACTGGACACACCACCACTGCAAGACAGAGGCAGTGCAGGCTGCTGCCGTTCAGGCTGAATCCCAGTGAGCTCATAGAGACTCTCCTGGGCCAGTCCAGGGTGTGGCAGGTATGGCAGGTATTGTCCCAGCCTGTGGCTCCCCTGAACAGTTTCTATTAACTGACTAGTGCCAGTGGCCCATCTAGAGAAAATGACACCTATAACAAGCACTGAAATTGCAGCCCTGTCCAAACATCTGACAGTCCTCTTTTAGATAACTTAGATAACATCACCCTCAGAAATTTAACGGCAGAAGTCTTTGTTTTTACCCCCTGTAGTCTGTCAGTATTACTGCAGCAGGCATAGGAGAAGAAGAAAGTTTTAAGGTTCCCCTAAGTAAAGAAATAACTGAAAAAGTCTCAAGTTCATTTTCTCAGGAGAACAGTAACATGTTGAGATATCACCGTATTTCCAACTTATAGCACATATTCAAGGAAGGAAGAGAGACAAGGTCACCCTGTCAAGGCAATTATTCTCTTAAATGTTAACATAGTCATCATGTTGAATGTGAAAGGGGAAAAATGAAAGGTATCCTCTTTCCCATGCAAAAAGTATCACAGCACACAGGGATGTGGTGAGTACTCTCGGCTGAGGAGCCTCTGAGAAGGCAGGCCCCCGACCCAGGGCCAACTCTATGTGTGGGACACCCAAGGTTGCAGCTCACAGTAAAGCAAATGACAGCCGCACCCTGAAGAAAACTCTAAGTGAAGTCCTTCCGGTTTCAAATTTTAGGGTATTAAATCCAAATGCATGTTATATGAACTCCAATTGCACTAAGCTAAATACAAGATCCAACGACTAAGTCCGCAAACTTAACTGTTCTAAGTATTACATATCTCACTGGTGAGTATCACTATGGTCAGCTCTGAAGTACTCCCCTTGGGAAGCTATTCACCAATGCCAGTGTCTAATTCACCTTTCAAAGCAATTGTGGAACTCTTTCTAGAATGTCCATTGTGTACAGTGGCACAGTGGCAAGTTTGCAAACTTAATTGTATAGTTGTCTGTGAGGAAGTTTTTAGCCAGTAAACAAATAACTGTCTAGGAACACCCTCCCTACTCACCTGATCTGGTGCCCAGTGACTTTTTTCTTTACCCGAAGATAAAGGAAATATTGAAAGGAAGACATTTTGATGACATTCAGGACATCAAGGGTAATACAACAACAGCTTTGATGGCCGTTCCAGAAAAGGAGTTCCAAAATTGCTTTGAAGGGTGGACTAGGTGCTGGTGTGGGTGCACAGCTTCCCAACAGGAGTAGTACTATGAAGGTGACCATAGTGCTATTCAGCAACAAGATACTTTTTCTAGGATGAGTTTGAGAACTTGTCAGACCTCACAGATAACGGAGGCAGTACGCTGAACCATGCAAGCTGTTGAAAGTCAAGCTATCTAGGTGAACCACCTATGAGCTTACAGGCAGGCCCCAGTACTCAGATGAAACGGCTGTTACTTGTCCCCACGCAAAAGTTCACACCCAGAAGGACACACTGATACTTCCACTTGACCTTGATGGCAAAACAGTCAGAAGAGTTTGAGACCTTGAAATATGGTGAGATGGAATGGCATTTGAGGAATAACCCGCAGAGTGCTCACACACACTTCTTCTTGGGTATGAAAAGGGCAGCTGTAACCTCCTAAACTGAAACTTACTTTTAGAGAATTGTATCAAATAAGCTGGTGGGATTTACACAGTTCTTGATAAAGAGGAGTCCATCCTTCGGTGGCACAAAGGATTAAACACTCAGATGCTACCCCAAATGTTAGTGGTTGGGTCCATTCAGAGACACTTCCGAAGAAAAGCCTGTGATCTACTTTGGAAAACTCAGCGCTGTGGAGCATAGTTATATGGAACACAGGAGGTTGCCATGAGTTGGAGTTGACTCCAGGGCAACTGTTTCCTGTTTATTTGTTTTGTTTTGTTTTTTTTTAATAATGGGTGAATGAGGTGAACATTCAGCCACAACATTCAAATGTCAAATCTAAATGCCTTAGGCCCTTCCTTTCCAAATAAGTCTGGTAATATGATAAATGGGCCCTGGAAACATTTGCTTTGGTCTCACCAAAAACCCCCAGTGATTCCAATGACATGAGAAGTCAGATGACAGCCTCTGGAAGAAGTGCTGAAAATGAGGTGAACCTCACCAGAGGTGTGTTTCCTTCCATGCAGAGAATGAGACAGAAAGGAGTTGTTTGGGAAAGCAAGTTTCTTTCTCTCTGTCTCTTGGTCTCTCCCTCTCTCTTTTTTTCAATGAACACTGCCCTCAGACAACATTGTCCCAGCACAGCAGAGCTCAGGCCTTCAAACGAGCCTGTGGCTGTGAAGAAACAGACATAAAACAACTCTCTTAAACAAATAAACAATCCAGCTCTTGAACTTTATGTCCCTGATCTCTATCACCATTAATCACATTCAAACTTTGTCATTAAAACCTGAAACAAAAGAATGGGAGAAAGGGAAGAAAAGGAAAATAAACTCCTTGGCCCCGTTAAATTTTCAAACACAGGGAAGCTGACAGCCCTCTTCTTCCATCACAAAGACCTTAGGAAGCTGTGGGAAGTGCCCAGAGCGGATGCCGTAGGACAGCTGCAGTCGATGATTCCAACTCTGAGCCATGAAACCACTAGTGACCCTAACAGTGAACATCACTTCAAGGCTGGGAAATTAAACTTCACCCAGATCTGACAGAAAGGCCACAAAGGAGGTTGGAGGTGCTTTATGTATACATTGAAGTATACATTGAAGTATACATAAATGTACAAAAATTAAAAACAAAAAACAGAAGCACAGATGGGAGTGGCACATGGCAATAGTCTAGAGAGAAATGAATCTTCACTTTGTGGCTCTAAGAGAAGAGAAGAGAAGGTACAGAGGGCAGAATCACTGAGCATGCAAGCTAAGTCTCACACTGGCTTCTGATCAGCTTCAAATAGGACAAAAGGAACAAAACCCACTTATCCCTCTTGAAGCTGGACACGGAGCAAGAAGTTAACAAAGCCCCTCCATCTTTTCACCTGCTGTCTATAGCCGTTATTTTTTCCTTTCCCCAAATCTAGATTCCTTCCAGATCTGAACTAACATTATCTTTTCAACAATACAAATGAAATTCTCTGTTCCAAAGAGAACTGTTATCAACGTGTGGTTCAGGGCCTGTAACACGAGGGTAAGATGGCCATTGAGGAGGCCAGCTGGACATCATTGTGTATTTTCATGTATATCCTGCTGGCCACATTGGAACATTCATGATTTATAGAAGTCAGATGATGTGTCTTTTTCCTTGACTGTTTGCTGTTGTAGTTAGAAACACTGCTGATTCCTTTCTGGCTGGGAGCCGTTTCTACAGGTGGTTGGAGAGCAGTTCTTAAGCAATGAAAGCCAATTGGGGTGCTATGTGCTTGAGAAGGCAATGAGGTCTACACTTTCAGGGATAATGCAGTCAAGGTCTTCATGCCCAACTGTGGATATCCTAGCTTATGCAAACATAGGTCCACCAACTCAAACCCTTCCCAGAACCAGACACTTTTTAGTCAAGGGAACCAAAAAATACTCATTTAAGCAAATGTCCTATGGCTTGGATATTTAAAATAGGCTTTCATTCTTATCCCTAATGCTAAAGACAACCTTAAAAATTATTTGAAAGTCCTGCTAATCTAATACCTCCTTCCCTACAAAGGAAACCCTTCCGGGGTGATGGCTAAGTGCTACAGCTGCTATCCAGAAGATTGGCAGTTCAAATCTGCCAGGCGCTCCTTGGAAACTCTATGGAGCAGTTCTCCTCTGTTGATAGGGTTGTTATGAGTAATAATTGACTCAACAACACTGGGTTTGTTTTGTTTTTTCCCCAGAAAGGAGCAACTGAAAGCCTCCATCAGCATACATCTCACTTTTAGGGTGCATCCTTCCATACATTCCAAGTCTTGAGTGTGTATCTTCCTGATAACATTTGTAAGTTGGCACTGTCACAGAGAAACAAATAAAAGTGGGCTAAACATAAATCGATCCAGGTCTATCATTACATAATAAATCAGAGTTATAGAAACAGCACTTCCACTGCCTGGAGTAAGGGTGACTCCAAAGCATTTACCTGCATCAATGGGAAAACATTTTACATGCTTTCTGCAATGAAATCCTAAGTTATTGATTGAAATAGTGAATTCCTAAATCATCTTTAAGCAGTAAGGATTAGAGGCCAGGGAGCTTCAGCGTACATCACCCATCCATTTGTCAGACAACTATCTACTACAGAGAACACTGTGATCTCTCCTGACGTAGCTTTGATGCAAATGAAGTGGAAACCCATGGGGCCCATAGTCACTGGGATACTATATAGACACAGGATTAGCAGCTTCATAAAATGTTTTCAGTCTTTGAGATGTCAGTAAGAGTGCATTCTTTCTGATGTTACGTTCTTAGCAGTTAATGGCAGCTAGCATTCCTTTTGTCAAAACCTGGCAAGGAATACACTTACAGTGTTGCAGATGCGAAGACTCAGACTCAAGCAATAGGTCCTGGGATGCAAAAGAAAAGGGGAGGCACAGGAGTGGAGTTTATTTTGACAAAATGAGTATGTTTTCGTTTGCTTGATCACACTCTTTGTCCTAACTGTGCACTGAAAAGTTGACCACAACAGTACAAAGACAGCGATTATTTTGCGGGTTGTCTTGTTTTAATCCCCCTGAGCATGCACTCGCTAGAGCTTTCTGGAAAATCACCCAAATTTTAAATTCAGGTTTAAATATAGTATATCTGATTTTTCAAAATAAGACACTAAATTATTGGGGGTTTGTTACCTAAAGAGACTCCAAATTTTAAACCATCCTTCCAACTAGAAGAAATCCTGGGGACTACATGAGGCAAAGCCGTAATATAGCCATAATTGTTTCCAGTTACGCCATAAATAATTCAGCTCCAAATGTTCTTTCTCTTTCTATAATTTTTAAATACTTAAGTATAAATCTGATCAGAGAGGACAGTTGTTGCCATATGCTAGATCTTGTGTTCTGAAAGTAGAGGCAGTGGGCCCGTGATCTGGACAGGCTGAAGCTGATTCTGCCTGGGGAACTCTGCGCCTGCTGTAGGGATGCACAGGCTCATTTTTCTGGAGGGAAAAGTCTATTTTCCTTTCATACTGTCCACCCGCCACAAAAAACCAAATTGCTGCCAAGTCAATCTTGACTCACAGTGATTTCATAGGACAGAGCAGAATTTCCCCATAGGGTTCCCAAGGCTGTAAATCTTCATGGGAGCAGACCACCACATTTTTCTCCCCTGAGATGGCTGGTGCTTCAGACTGCCAACCTTTTAGTTAGTACCTGAGCACTTCAACCCCTGCACCCCAAGTGGTCCTTGAACTTAAAATAGAGTAAGAACCTCTTAACTTTTTCAGTATAACCATTTCAGGACATGATGCTGTCAATTTTTTTAATTATTATTTCCATTCATTAATAAGTTCTATTTCTTAGAGCAGTTTCAAGTTAGCAGAAAATACAGCAAGTTGTCAAGCACCCCTCTCCCCTCGATTACAGTTTCTCCTATTGCTGTGGTTCTTGTTAGGTGCCTTCTAGTTGGCTCTAACTCACGGTGACTTTAGGAGCCACAGAATGAAACATCACCAGGTTCTGCACCATCTTGACAATCTTTGGTATGCTTGTGTGGTACATTTCTTACAATTAGCAAACCAATATTGATAATCATAAAGTTCATAGTTCACGTCAGGGCTCGCTCTGTGTTGTACCATTCTACAGACTTTACAAAGGCACAACGCCATGTGTTCACCGTTACCATTCCCTGAAGAAGTTTCACTGCCCCAGAAACGCACCGTGTTCTACCTTTTCATCTGTCGCCTCTCTTTCCTGAATCCCTGGCTACCACTGATCTTTTCATTCTCACTATAGTTTCGCCTTTTTCAGAATGTCATACAGCCTTTTTCACTGGCTTCTTTCACTAAGCAGTGGTGTATATTTCTATTTTGTTTATTTATTATTCAATAAATACTTACTGGGCACCTACTCAGGAACTAATGGTAGATACACCAGACATATCTCCTGTCTTCAGACTTAATGCAGATGGGAAGAGATACTATGGAAGAAATTCACTCTTCTAGGAGAACAGAGAGGAGTGTCTACCTAAAAACAGTGTATCAGGGAAGGATTGCTCAACAAGTTTTAATAAGTTTCAACACACTGTAATTGTTATCCTTAATGAACCAGAAGTGATTCCTTCTCTGGGCAATGAGAGCCTTCAAGTTGTTTCCTGAGTGCTTTCAGCTCCACTTCAGCAGTCTTTGAGAGTATTCACAACTTCTTGAATGACAAGCTACTGTGGGCTTATTTTGTACATCTCCTTCCCAGATCTGAATTAGCCAGTCCTCTATGAAGCTCTGATCTACTTTTTTAATTGACCCAAGAAATAATATTTACAATATAATCCCATTTTTGCACAACATATTTTTACATATAAGTAAGAAATAAGGCAAAATATATACCGGAAGGAATGAGAGCACATCTAGTATATGTTGGCTAATACTGAGCAAGGGAATTACGATGACTTCTTTTTCTTTGCTTATGTACATTTTTCAAATTTTTGTACAATAAACCACCTCACGTGAAGTGACTTTCAAGCATTTTAACAAAACAAAATGAAATGCTTTACCAAACGGTTTTTCTATTCAGTTGCCTACTGCTCTTTTGAATTTTTTCTCAGAGCTCCTCCAAGTGAAGTGTTGTCGTTGTGATTTCCCATTCGCATCTCTCTCCTCTCTGGTCATCATCACAGGTTGTTTTTTCTATGCGTAAATCTTATCATGAGTTTTCATACTAGTGGTCTCAGGAAACACCTGTCACTCTGTGACTGACTCGTTTCACTCAGAATAATGCCCTCCAGTTTGCTCCATGCTATGAGATGACATCAAGTTTTGCCAGCACCATCTGGCATCCTTTTCCCATTTGACGGACTTTGTGCCCTCACTGAACATCAGGTGATCACAGGCAGTATTGTTTTTTAACCTGAGTTATCCAATAATTTAATATTTATCTAAATATACTATTCTGCCTAAAGTGTCTGTTTGATTAAAACAATCAAACTTCATATAATTATCCACTAGAAAGTTCTAATGATATGAATGTTCTAAACCCTTTTTCTAATTTTTTTTCTTGTGATTAAGTGAAGGCATGCAATCTAAATCAGTTTTGCATGGCCATCTATCTACAGCTCCCTCTGCTTTCCCCACCCAGTGCAAGCACACTCCTTCTTTTCACTCTGCCTAGTATCCTCTTAATAAGCGTCTGAACCACCCCCCTTCCACTCTCTTCTCTCCCCTCCAGAAAGAGACTAGCTGGACAAAATCCTCTAAATGCACAGAACCACAAAACAGACACACTATATGGTCATACTGTGTCCCTGAATCCAGTCCACTCTTGTCTGAAGAGTTAATTAATTATTAGTTTCCAGTCAGGGACAGCAGCAGGTCTGGGGGCACATTCCCAGTGGATTCTCCATGCTGTCAGACCACCAGTTCGGGTCTTTTAGTAGACTTCTTGGGCTTCAGCCCTGTTTTTCTTATATTGCCTCGGGGACTCTACGTTGTGTTCCCTGCCACTGCTGCCTTTGGTGGTGGCCAGGCACCACCTGGTTCTTACAGTCTCATGGTTGATAACAGTCTTCCATTCATATAGGTCCTTCTGTCTACTGGGCCCTTTTCTTGCTGTATCTTGGTGGTTCTCAGCGATAATTTGTTCCACGATGAGTTGAGACACTTTGGTGTACCTCAGATGGCAGCTTGCTGGCTTTTAAGACCATAGATGCCATTCACCAATATGGGGTGCAGAAGACTCTTAGCAATTGGCCTTTATGTCTCCTGAACACATGGTCCCCAGGCCCCATCCCTACTACTCTATCCTCTGAAATATTTGGTTGAGTTTATAAAACCTTTCAGTTTGTGGCCAAGTCCAGTTAAATCGATTTATTCTCTACTGTGTGCTGTCACTGCTTTCACATAGTCAAATTTCTATTGACTATCTAATCTATGACCAAACCTCTCCCTCCCTGCCCCCTCTTGCAGCAATCTATTTTCTTCTGTGCATAAGTCTATTTTTAAATCATTGTAGCAAGTCTCGAACAGTATTTGTCTTTTTGCCACTGACTGGTTTCATTCAGCATAATGTCTTCCAGTTGAAATCAGTTTATGAGATGCTTGCTAAAATAATCATCGTTCTTTATCATTGCATAGTGTTCTATTGACTATATGTACCATAGTTTGCTTATCCATTAATCTGTTCACGGGCATCTAGGTTGATTCCATCTTTTTGTTATTGTGGACAGTGCTGCAATAAACATTCTCGTGCATGTATCTGTTCATGTGAACCCTTTTATTTCTGTAAGATATATTCCAAGCAGTGGTATTAGGGGATCAAATTGTATTTCTGTATCTACCTTTCTAAGGAACTGCCAAATTGCTTCCCAAAGAGGTTGTACCATTTTGCATTGCCACCTGCAGCGTAGGAGAACTCCAGTCTCTCCACAGACTCTACAGTATTTGTTGTTCTGTGTTTTTTGGATTATGGCTGCTGACCCTGCTGTAGTGAGATGGTATCTGATTGTAGTTTTGATTTAGATTTCTCTAACAGCTAATGACCGTGAGCATGTCCTCATGTGTCTTTTGGCTGCCTGGATGTCTTCTTTGGTGAAGTGTGTACCCATCTCCTTTGCCCATCACTTAATTGGGTTATTTATCTTTTTCTTGTTGGTATTTCACAATACCTTGTAGGTTATGGAGATTACATGTTGGTCTGACATGTAGCTGCCAAATATTTTTTCCCGTTCTATAGATAGTCCTTTAACTCTTTTGATAAAGTCTTTGGATGAGCAAAAGTGTTTGATTCTTAGTAGTTCACTTTACTTATTTTCTCTTCTGTTGATGCTGCTTTATCAGATTTTGAAGTCTCTCTCAGCCGTGTATTAAAATTTCCATTGTTGATCCAGTTTTTAATTTCATGATCTTTGTTATTTTAGGTTTGATATTTAGTCTTTGATCCATTTTGAGTTAGTTTTTGTGTAAGATGTGAGATATGGGTGCTGTTTCAGTGTGTTGCAGGTGGATATCAATTTTGCCAACACCATTGGTTAAAGAGACTGTTTTTACCCAAGTTTATGACCTTTGAGCCTTTGCTGAATATCAACTGTTCATGAGGATGGTAGCATTTCTGGGATCTCAACTCTGTTCCATTGGTCTACATGTTACCTTTTGTACCAGGACCAGACTGCTTTGACTACCATGGCACTGTAGTAGGATCTAAGGTCAAACAGTGTGAGGCCTTCCACTGTGTTACTCTTCTTCACTAGTGCTTTACTTATGCAGAGTTTCTTCCCTTTCCGAACAAACTTGGTGATTTGTTTCTCCATCTCATTAAAAATGACACTGGACTTTGTCTTGGGATTGCATTGTATATGTAGATTGCTTTGGGTAAAATAACAATTTTCACAATGTTAAGTCTTCTTATCCATGAGCAGGGTAGGTTTCTTGACTTATGTAAGTCTCTTTCGGTTTCTTGAAGTAAGGTCTTTTAATCATCTCTGTATAACTTTCTTGTTTCTCTAGTTTAATTTATTTTATCTTGTTGGGTGTTATAGTAAATGGTATTGATCTAGTGATTTCCCCTTTGATGATCTCTTTATTGGTGTAAAGGAATCCTACAGATTTACTTATGTTTATCTTACATCCTGATCTGAACCCTTCTATTAGTTCCAGTAGTTTACTTATGGATTCTTTAGGATTCTCTGTGTATACTATCTTATCATCTGAAATAGGTTGATTTTTACTTCATCATTGCCAATGCAGACGCCTTTTATTTCTTTGTCTTGTCTAATCACTCTGGCTAGAACCTCTAGAACAATGCTGAATAAAAATGGTAACAGTGGGCATCCTTATCTAGCTCCTGTTCTCAAGAGAAATTCATTCAGTCTCTCTCCATTCAGGATAATACAGGCAGTTGGCTTTGCATAGATGCCCTTTGTTGCACTGAGGGATTTCCCCTCTATTCCTATCTTGCTGAGAGTTTTAACACGAATGGGTGTTAGACTTTGTCAAATGACTTTCTGCATCAGTTCACAAATTCCTGTGATTCTCATGCTTTGAGTTATTTATGCAGTTGATCACTTTAATGGTTTTTCTGATGTTGAACTAGCCTTGCACCCCTGGTATGAATTCTGCATCAGTTCACAAATTCCTGTGATTCTCATGCTTGAGTTATTTATGCGGCTGACCACTTTAATGTTTTTTCTGATGTTGAACTAGCCTTGCATCCCAGGCATGAATCCAACTTGGTCCTGATGAGTTATTTTTTTGAAATGTTGTTGAACTCCATTGGCGAGAATTTTGTTGAAGATTTTTGTGTCTAGGTTCATGAGTGATATTTGTCTGTTATTTTCTTTTTTTGTGGGATCTTTCCCTGGCTTTGATATCAGAGTTATGCTGGTTTCATATAACGAATTTGGGATGACTCCATCCTTTTCTATTGCTGGGAAATAGCCTCCCTAGTATTGGTTGGTAGTTTTTCCACCAATTTTTCAGTTTCTTCCTTTGTGATGGGTTTATTAAGTTGTTCTACTTCTCCTTGTGGTAATTTCCATAGGTGCTATGAATCTAGGAATTTGTGCATGTCTTCTAGGTTTCCAAATTTGTTAGAGTACAGTCTTTTGTAGTATTCTGTTTTTAATACTTTTAATTTTGGTTGGGTCTGTTATGACATCTCCCATCTCATTTCTTATTTGGGGTACTTGTTTCATCTCCTGTTTTTCTTTTGTAAGTTTATCCAATAGTTTATCAATTTTGTTGATCTTTTCAAAGAACTAGCTTTTGGTTTTGTTAACTTTTTTCAATTGTTCGACTATTTTCTAATTTACATAGTTCCGCTCTAATCTTTATTTCTTGTACTTTTGGTTTGGTTTTTACAAAGTGTCTAAGCTTCTGTTTATTTGTGAATGTCTTAATTTCATCTTCATATTTGAGACACAGTTTTGAAGGATATATAACTCTTGGTTGGAAGTTTTTCTTCTGTAGTGCTTTTAATGTGTCATCCCACTGCCTCCTTGGCAACATCGTTTCTGCCAAGAGGTCACAGAAAAGCCTACATTGTTTCCCTCTGAATGTTAGCTTTGCTTTGATCCTCAGTGCCTTTAAGAGCATCTATTTATGTTTCACCTTATTAAGCTTGATTATAACACCCCTTCTAGGGTTGCCATGAGTCGGCTCCAACTCGACGGCACTTGGCTGGCTCATGTCTTTTTGAGGGGGGTCTAGTTTTTGTGGCATTCAATACCCATCTCGGATATCAATGTTTCCTCTTTCATAATTTCAGGGATGTTTTCTGTTAGCAACTCAACAACAAAATTGTGTTTTCAGCTATCCCTCCTTGTTTAGGAACTCCAATTAATCATAGATTATTCCTATTAATAGAGTCCTACATGTTTCTTAGTGTTTCTTCATTTTTTAAATTTCTTTTCCCTGATTTCTCCTCATAAATGCTGGTGTCAGTTGCTATGTCTTCAAGGTTACTAAGTCAGACATTCATCTCCTAAATTCTGCTCTTTTGGCTTTGGATCAAATTGCCTACTTCTGTAATTTTGTTTATTGATCTACTGATTTCAGATTGTTGATGTTCCATCAGTTCAAATAACTTGCTTAACTTTTCATTTTGCTCTGCTGTATTTTGTTTAATCTCTAGGAGGGTTCTATATATATTCCTTTTGTACTTGACCTCTGATAGTTTCAGAAAGGCTTCTTCACCTGGGAAGTTTTTAGATTCTTTGCTTGGGGAGTTTCCCAGAGCCATGTTGGGCTGTTTCTTTAAATGGTTAGATATGGATTGTTGCCCTAGGGTCATCTAGAGGCTCTTTAGTTTCTCTAGTGTTACCTCAACAGGAGCTGAGGCATATTCCTGAGAGAGGAGTTGGTTACTAGCCACCTATGTGTGCTCTAGTGACTGGCCCCAGTGGACTCTCTGGGGTGGCATGTTCTGCCTCCTTTTTGTAAAAGACAATACCCTACTTATGGAGTCACTCAGGTGCCATCAACCGGCCCTATGATGTGGGTCAGCAAAGGCTTAATTGAAGTGATGCCACTCGGATGTTCAGGAGTTATCTCTCCAGGCAGTCTTATTTTAAAAATTTAGCAGCTTTCTGACAGCTGCCAAAATTAGTCAGGCCACCAGTCGTGGCAGTCTCCACCTTCCGGCAGACAACAAAAGCACCTCTTTGGCCATCCCCAGATGTTATGACATAATTCAAAGTAGAGAGGGTTTATGGCCTTACTGCCATCCTCAGCCAGACCCCACCCACAAGGTAACACTGCTAAAGACAGCCTTTCTGTGGGAAAAGCACTTTCCAGAGTGGCACTGCTTCTCTGCTTGGGAATTAGCCCCCACTGAGGCCTCCAGTTGGGTGACTCTGCCTCCCAGCAGACCAAGACCACATCCCAGCTGAGCTGTCCTTCCTGCCATGAAACAGCAGAATCTATCGTGGAGCTCAGAAAAGAGTGGGTCATGGGGCAGTGTTGCCCTGAGTCATGAGCTGGGCTCTCAAAATGTGGCTATTTCATGAACTGTCTCTCTCTGCTGTGCTATACACTGTTTACTTTAGCACTGCAATTCAGCATATTTGCTGGCTCATGTCATCCCCCACCTCCTGGATAAGAAAATAAAAAGAAAAAAAGAGAAAAAAGTTTCAGTACCTGCAGTTTGTCCAAGCAGCAAGTCACCAGAAGCAGGGCTCAGCATGTTCTGCCTCATAAGAGAGAGGCAGTTTCCCATTTAGTGGCATGTAGTTCAATCTGACAACCCTATGGTATATTTTAGGGCTTCCTGTGTGTCCAGAGACTTCCATTCAATTATCAATCCAGGCTTTAGTTTTCGGAAGGAATTGAGGTGATGTGTGTCTGGTCCGCCATCTTGGCCACACACCCCCTTGTTTCTTTATCTCATAAAAAAATTGCCATAGGAATTCTTTGTATCTACAGATTGTTTGGGGTAGAAGTGATATTTCCACAATACTGAGACTTCCTAACCATGAGCAAGTATGTTTCGCCACTTACGTAGATCTCTTTTGGTTTCTTGCAGCAGTGTCTTGTAGTTTTCTTTGTATAGGTCTTCTATGTTTCTGGTTAGATCTATCCTCTTGAGGGCTATTGTAAATGGCACTGATTTACTGACTTCCTCTTCAGAGCAATCTTTGTTGGTGTAGAGGAATCCAAATGATTTTTGTATGTTTTTCTTGTATTCTCATACTTTGCTAAAATCTTCTGTTAGTTTCAGTAGTCTTGTGGATTCTAAGGTTTTTGTGTATAAGATCATTTCACCTGCAAATAGATGCTTACTTCTTTCTTAGTGATTTGAATTTTCTTGAATTCTCTTTCTTTTTCTAGCCTGACTGCTCTAATACCTCCAGCACAATCTTACATAAGAGTTGTGATAAATGGTATCCTTGTCTGGTTTCTGTTCTCAAGGGGAATGCTTTCAGACACTCTCCTTTAGCATGATATTGGCTGTCAGGTCTCTACATGTTGCCCTTTATTATGCTGAGGAACTTCCCTTCTACCCCTATTTTGCTAAGAGTTTTTATTCATGAGTGGTGTTGGACTTTGTCAAATGCCCTTTCTTCATCAATTGATAAGATTATGTAATTTTTGAATTTTATTTGTGTGGTTGATTACATTGATTATTTTTCAACTTTGAACCCACCCTACCTATGTGGTATGACTCTCACTTGGCCATGGTGAAGTATGTTTTTGATATATTGTTAAATTCAATTGGCTAGAATTTTTTTTGAGAACTTTTGCATCTAAGTTCATGAGTGATATTGGTCTCTAGTTGTCTTCTTTTGTGATGTCTTTATGTGGTTTTTGTATTAGAGTTATGCTGGCTTCACAGAATGAGTCTGAGAGTACTTCATCGTTTTCTATCTTCTGAAACCTTTAGTAGTAGAGGTGTTAACTCTCAGAGTTTGATAGAATTCTCCAGTGAATCTTTCAGGGCCAGGGCTTTTTTTGTTGGGAGTTTTTTTAAAACACCTTGTCAATCTCTTGTTTTAGGTTTATGTAGCTGTTCCGCCTCTGCTGCTTTTGTCTCTGAGGCATCAACAAGTTTGCTCACTGTGTCCAGCTTCTCATTTTATTTTGATATGCCAAAATAGGCTGATTGTGTGAGCCAATTTGATTACTGACACTTTGGAAGCTCTAAGATCCTGTCACCAAATGGTTAGATCTGTTACTAGTTATATGATCCAGGAGTCCATTTACTTTTTTTTTTATGCATTCCCCTCAGGTGTTCTGGTAGTCTGTCACAAAGTGTGTGACGTAGGATTTCATTCACAGTCCTGGATGAGCAGAGGTGATTGGTGTAGGCCCAGGCATCTGGCATCAGTAAGGAGGCCACAAGCTAAGCAAGGCTAAGGAATGATAGCTCCTCCTGATTGTCTCTGAGGAAAGTGTGTCCCTATTCCCTGGAGTGTAGATGAGTGGGTTTTGCAGCTGGACTAGGAGAACCCAGTTCTGGTGGCTCTAAGAACTGGGAGGCACCAATTATTCTTGGACCCCTGTTGCAGGTGGCTAGTTAGTATGGGTGAAGCCACCAGTCCTCAGGCTCCTGCGGTGGGTAGGTTAGGACACTTCTTAATAGGAAGAGTAGTGTCACATACCACAAACCTTCCTCTTTACCATACAGTTGATACAGCCGAGGTTAGACCTCTGGCATATACTCCTTTGTACTGTGATAATGAGGTCCCATGCTGGTGAAATGGGCCTACAGAAGTCTATGCAGGGGTGAGAGCCATTCAAATTCACGAACTTCTTATGCTTGCACCTAGGCAAAGGAACTGTTTCTCCCCAGAGTTCTTGGCTTTGAGGAGTTGGCAGATTCTTTTTTCCTGTTTGTTAATTTGTTCCCTCTCCAAGGCCAGGAGACATATGATGAGTCCTACTTCTAGCCCAGGGGATGCAGCAATCTCTGAAGCTAGCTGGGATCCAGTGCAGAGTGGAAAGGGGGCAGATAAATAGGAAGGAGGTTTTTCATAAAGCAGTGTTTTTTTTATTCACATGTAGATTAGAAACATGTACTTCTATTTTGCTGACTGAGTGGCACTTTTTAGATTGTTGCAGTGTGAGTGGACTCTCTGCCACTTGTTCTCTCTGTGTGGAAAACACATTCCAAATGCCACTGTTTGCTTTATTGCGCTTGTGCCAGTGTGTCTGACACAGGGTGTTGGTTCTAGCTGCATCAGGTATGGCAACTCCCTGCTGCTTCTAAATAGTCTCTCCCTCGTCTTGCAGCTCAGTCTGATTCTTCATCTTTGCCTCTGATATTCAAGGTTCCTACATTGTCATATATAATTGATTTGCTTCTTTTTTTCAGGTCTTTGTTGTAAAATGGATCACAGGATGCATTAGGTTACTCCACCGTCTTGGTCCTATCTCAAGATTACACAGTTTAAATATAATGACACAGATAGATTATAAACAAAAAATATATATCCTGATGACATTAATAGAAAATAATTTACAAAAAATAAAAGCTAAACCAAAATAATTTTCACAGCAAAGACTATTTCCAGAAATACAGGTCAATTCATAATGATAAAGGGATCAATTCATGAAGGGAACATTACATTACTGAACACTCAGAGACTTAATAACAGAGTTTCAAAATACATGAATCAAAAATAGAAAGAACTTCAAGACAGTCATGAGAGAAAAAAAACTAATAACTGGACTTTATTGACCTTAAAAAATTGTTTCTCTGTGAAAGACAGCATTAAGCGAATAAAAAGACAAGGCACACACTGGGCAAAAATTCCTTTAACTCACGTATTTTGGAAAGGACTTATTCCAAATTACACACACACACACACACACACACACACTTACACACCCTCGTAAAATTCAACAATAAGGAAATAACTCCATTACATATTGGTCAAAGATGCTTTGTCAACAAGGTCAAAAGAAAACATACAGACTAGGAGAAAATTTGGAGGAGTCATATATCAGATAAGGGCCTAATATCCAGTATATAAAACTTCTATAACAATATAAAACTTCTACAACTTTATTATAAAAAAGATAAACATCAGTGAAAACACAGACAAAAATTGAACAGCCAGTTCACCAAAGAGGGTACTCATATGCACAGTGGAAAGATTTCAACATTATTAGCCCTCACAGAGATGCAAATCAAAACCATTTTACCAACACTCCCCCCATTAAAATGGCAGTATTAAAAACAGCCATTGATGAGGTTGCAGGGAAGCTAGAACCCTCATTCATTACTTTTGGGAACGTAAACGGGTACAACCATTGTGGAAAACAGTTTGAAAGTACCTCAAAAATTTGAATATAGAATTACCATACAATAAAGCAATACCAATCCTAGGTATATACTCAGAAGAACTGAAGTCAGGAACACAGAAGCCTGTACCACAAAAGTTCACTGAAGTCTTTCATAATAACCAAAAGTTAGAAACAACTGAAATGTCCCTTAACAGGTGAATGAATAAACAACATGCGTACATACACACAATGGAATGTTATGCAGCCAAAAAGAGAAATGAAGTTTTCATGTATGTCATGACTTGGAAGAACCTTTAAAATATTATGCTGAATTACATTAGCTTTTTGACTACAAGAGGACAAATACTGTATAATCTCACTAGCGAGATAAGCAGCTATGTAGAAATCAAAGACTATTAATGGTTACTAGGAATGCAAGGGAAGAGGAAAGGAAGGGTTTTATTGGATGACATTTTGAGTTTATGAAAATGGTGGTGGAATAGTTTGGATAAGTTTGGCAATGATAGTGATATAACGTGGAAAAATCAATATAATTGAATTTTAAACATGAAAGTTGTTGTGTTAGCAAATGTTGGTATATTTTGCTGTGTATATTTTCACCACAAAAAGTGTTTCAAGTGTTCAAAAGGTCTAAATAAACACCTTCCTGATAAGGATATGAAGATGCAAGTAAGCACACGAAAAGATATAAAAATATTTCACTGCTGTTGTTGTTAGTTGCTGTCAAGTTGGTTCTGACTCACAGATATTTTATCCAAAACAAACAAAAAAATAAACACTGCCTCATCTTGTGCCATGCCAACAATCATTTTTATGCTGAAGTCCACTGTTGCAGCCACCGTGTCAATCTATCTCCTTGAGAGCCTTCTACTTTTTCACTGACCTTCTATGAAGCATGATGCCCTTCAGGGATTGATCCCTCTTAACAAAATGTCCAAAGTATGTAAGATGTAGCCTCGTCATCATTGGTTTCAAGGAGCACTCTCGTACTTTTTCCAAAACACATCAGTTTGTTCATTTGCCAGTCCATGGTGCATTCAGTACCATGGTACATTCAATACCACAGTTCAAAAGCATCAGTCCTTCTGTCTGCTTTATTCATTGTCCAGCTACCACATGTATAAGACGAGACTGCAAATACCATGACTTGGGTCAGGGGCACCTAAGTTTTCAAAGTAACATCTTTACCTTGCAATACTTAAAGAGGTCCTTTGCAGCAGATTTTCCCGATGCAATTTGTATTAGGATTTCTTGACTGCTGGTTGTGGAACCACATAAAATGAAATCCTTGACAACCTCAACCTTTTCTGCATTTATCATTATGTTGCTTACTGGTCCAGTTGTGAAGATTTTTGTTTTCCTGATGTTGAGGTGCAATCCATACTGAAGGCTGTGACCTTTGATCTTCATCAGTGTTTCAAAGCCTCTTCAGTTTCAGCAACCAAGACTGTGTCATCTGCGTAAATCAGGATGTTAATGAGTCTTCCTCCAATCCCGATGCCTCACTCTTCTTTATCAGTGCAGCTTCCTGGATTATTTGTTCAGCATACAGACTGAAAAGGTATGGTAAAAGCAAACAGTTCTGATGTATACCTTTCCTGACTTTAAGCCATGCAGTGTCTCCTTTTTCTATTTGACCAACTACCTGTTGATCCATGTACAGATTCTTTATGAACACAGTTAAGTGTTTTGGAATTCCAGTTCTCCACAATGTTACCTATAATTTGTGATGATCCACACAGTCAAATGCCTTTGCAAGGTTAATAAAAGATAAACATCTTTCTGTTATTCTCTGCTCTCAGCCAAGATCTGACATCAACAATGTTATCCCTTTTGCTTAGCTACTCTATGTTTAAGAGTTAATTTCTGAATCTCTTCTGATATGTAACTTGGTATTTTCTGTCTTTCCTGTCTTTAATTATCTCTTGGTTTCTTCATGTATGACATTTTTAATGTCATTCCACAACTCAAATGATCTTCAGTCATTAGTGTTCAGTGCATCAAGTCTTGAGATGGTCTCTAAACTCAGGTGGGATATACTAATTTTCTTCAGTTTTAATTTGAATTTTCATTTGAGTAATTGATGTTCTGTGCCGCAATCGGAACTTGGTCTTGTTTTGAATGACGGCATTGAGCTGCTGCATCATCTCTTTCCACAGATATAGTTGATTTGATCCCTATGGATCTCATCTGGTGAGGTTCATGTGTGCAGTTGCCATTTTTGTTGGTGAAAAAAATATTTTCTATGAAGAAGTTGTTAGTCTTGCAAAATTCTATCATGCAATCTCCAGCGTCATTTTCGTCACCAAGGCCATATTTTCCAACAATCAATTCTTTTTTGTTTCTAACTTTTGCATTCCAATCACCAGTCAGTATTAACACATCCTGATTCCATGTTTGATCAATTTTGGACTGCAGGAGCTTGTGAAAATCTTTAACTTCTTCATCTTTGGACTTAGCGTTTGGTGTGTAAATTTGAATAATAGTCATATAAACTGCCTTTCCTTGTAGACACGTAGATTATTATATCACTGACAGCATTGTACTTCAGATCTTAAAAACGTTCTTTTTGATGATGACTGCAACACCATTCTTCTTCAAGTTATCACTCCCAGCATAGTAGACCACATGATTGCTTGATTAAAAATGGGCAGTCCATCTCAGCTCCCTAAACCCTTGGATATTGTTGTTAATGTGTTCTATTTTAGTCTTTAAAATTTTCAATATTTCTAGATTTATACTTCATACATTCCACATTCTGATTATTAATGGATATCTGTAGCTGTTTCTCCTCATGTTGAGTCATGTCACATCAGCAAATGATGGTCCTCAAAACTTTACTGCATCTATATCATTAAAGTCAACTCTGCTTTGAAGACATAGCTCTTCCTCAGTCATCTTTTGAGTGTCTTCCAATCTAGGGGGATCATTTTCCAGCACTATCTTTGACAATGTTCCACTGCTATTCATAAGGTTTTTGTTGGCTAATTCTCTTCAGAAGTACACTGCCAGGTCCTTCTTCCTAGTCTGTCTTAGTCTGAAAGCATTGCTGTCACCTGCCCACACTGGGTCATCTTGCTGGTGTCTGAATACTGGTGGCATAGCTTCCATCATCACGGCAACAGGCAAGCTCCTCCAGTACAACTGGCAAACACATGGAGTCATTTTTCATTAAGGAAATACAAATTACAACAGCAATGAGCACCACTGCATATCTATTAAAATGGCTAAAACCCAAAAAACATTGACAATAGCAAATACTGGTGAGGATACAGGGTATAAGACCTCTCATTCATTATTTTTGAAAATGCAAATGATATGGCGATTTTGGAAGGCTTTTGCTGTTATAAAACTAAGCCTAGTGTTATTATATGACTGGGAACCACACTCCTACTAAGTTGAAAAATTATATCCACAAAACAAGGTTCTTGTAAATAACCTTCACATAAGTGTTTATAGAAGGTTTATCTATAATCACCCCAAACTGGAAGCAACCAAAATGTTCCTCAATAAGTGAATGAATGAACAAACTCTGATACAACCATACAATGGAATATTATTCAATTATAAATGGAAATGAACTATCATTCCATGCAACAACATGTATGAATCTTAAGTACATATGACTAGGTGAAAGAAGTCAGTCTGAAAATGCATATACTTTATCATTTTATTTATATACCATTATAGAAAAGGTAAACACATAGAGATGAAAACAGATCAATGGTTCTCAGGGACTTGGGGAGGGGTGGAGAACTTATCCTATATGAAACTGTAGGGACAGATATGTAACATTATATATACATATTTTTTAATCCAAAGAACTTTACAGCACAAAAAGTGAACACTCGTTTACACAACTTTAAAAAAAAAGAGTAGTTACGAGGTCAGAGGTTGGAATGGATGGCCAAAGTCGGGTGGAATATATGACAAAACAGTGTAACTGTTTTCAATTTTCTTTTCTTTTTTATTGGGGTTAAGTGAAAGTATGGCACCTGGCTGGCTTGGCATACAATCCAAATCAATTTTGCACGCCCGCCTATCTGCAGCTCTTTCTGCTCTCCTTGCCCCGTGACAGCACACTCCTCCTTTTCATATCATACTTGTCATATCCTCTTAAAAAGCTTCTGCCCCCTCATCTCCACCATCTTCTCTCCCACCTAGAAAGACACCAGTAGAACATATCCTATAAATGCACAGAGCCATACAGTACACACACCATGTGCTCACATTGTGTACTTGAGTCTGGTTCATTTTTGTCCGAAGAGTTGACCTCAGTAATGTTTTCTAGATGGGTGCAGCAGCAGGTCAAGGGGCCATGCTCCCAGGGATACCCCAGCTATCGGACCATCAGTTGTGGTCTTTTAGCAGAGTTCTTGAGTTGCATACCTCTTTTCCTCATGTTGCCACAGGAACTCAACACTGTTCGCCCCATCATAGCTGTCTTCGGTGGTGTCAGGGCACCAACTGCTTCTTCTGGTCACATGTTGATACAGTCTCCATTCACATGGGTCCTTCTGTCTCCTGGGATCTTTTGTCCTCTTGTCTTTGGTGTTTTTGGTGATCACCTCTTCTGGATGACTTTGCACCTCAGATGGTATCTTGCTAGCTTTTAAGATCCCAGATGCCACTCACCAACATGGGGTGCAGACGACTCTGTTAGCAATAGGCTAGCTATGCCAAGTGACCTTGATCTCTCCCAAGAGCATGGTCCCAGACCACACACCAGCTACTGTATCCTTGGAATATTCAATTGAGATTAGAAGAGCTTTTGGTTTCTGGTGAAGTCCAGTTGAGCTGGTCTACTTTCTACTGCGTGTTGTCACTGCTTTCACCTAACCAAATTTTTATCAACTATCTAAATCTATGACCAACCCTCTCCCTCCCTCCCTACCCTTGTAGCCATCAAAGAGTCTTTTCTTCAGTATCTAAGTCTGTTTAAAAATCCTCATGGCAAGAGTCTCATAACATTTGTCCTTTTGCTGCTGACTGATTTTACTCAGCATAATGTCTTCCTATTGAAACCAGGTTATGACATGTTTCCTAAAAATCATCGTTGTTTTTTATCGTTGCATAGTGTTCCATTGAGTATATGTACCATAGTTTGTTTACCCATTCATCTGTTGGTGGGCATCTGGGTTGATTCCATCTTTTTGCTATTGTGGACAGTACTGCAATAAACATTTGTGTGCATGTATCTGTTTGTGAGATAGCCTTTATTTCTATAGGATATATTCCGAACACTGGGATTCCTGGATCAAATAGTGTATCCATTTCCAGCTTTTTAAGGAAGTGCCAGATTTTTTTCCAAAGATGTTGTACAATTGTGCAATCCCACCAGCAGTGTAGGAGAGTTCCCGTCTCTCCAAACGCTCTCCAGCATTTGTTGTTTTGTGTTTTTTGGATGACCAACATTGTTGGGGTGAGATGGTATCTCATTATAGTTTTGCTTTGGCTTCTCTGATAGTTAATGATCGTGAACATTTCCTCACACGTCTTCTGTCTTCCTAGATATCTTCTTTGGTGAAGTATCTGTCAATATCCTTTGTCCATAGCTTAATGGGGTTATTTACCTTTTTCTTGTTTATATTTTGCAGTATCTTGTAGATCATGGAGATCAGATGTCAGTCCAACACGTAGCTGCCGAATTTTTTGTTTTTATTCCTGCATTCTGTAGGTAGTCTTTTAACTCTTTTGGGATAAAGTTTTAGGATGAGCAAAAATGTTTGATTCTTAGTATCTATTTTCTCTTCTGTTGATGGTGCTTTGTCAGATTTTGAAGTCTGTCTAAGCTGTGCATTACAACTTCCATTGTTGACCCTATTTTTCTTGCATGATCTTGATCATTTTAGGTTTGATATTTAAGTCTTTGATCCATTTTGAGTCAGTTTTTTTGTAAGGTGTGAGATATGGGCCTTTTTCAGTTTTTTGCAGATGGATATCCAATTTTGCCAACATTTGTTAAAGAGACTGTTTGTACACCAGTTTACAATCTTAGGGTCTTTGTTGAATATCAACTGTTCATAAGAGGATGGTAGTATCTCTTGGGTCTTAACTCTGTTCAGTCGGTCTATAGGTCTCTTTTTGTACCAGTACCATGCTGTTTTGATTACTATGGTAGTGCAATAGGTTCTGAGGTAGGGTAGTGTGAGGCTTCCCACTGTGTTCCTGTTCTTCAGTAATGCTTTGCTTATCCAGGGTTTCTTGCCTTTCCAAACAAAGTTGATTTGTTTCTCCATCTCATTAAAAAATGACACTGCACTTTGTCTCGGGATTGCCTTGTATATGTACATCACTTCGGGTCAAATAGACATTTTTACAATGTTAAGTCTTCCTATCCATGAGTAGGGTAGGCTTCTCCATTTATGTAAGTCTCTTTTGGTTTCTTGCAGTAAGGTCTTGTAGTTCTCTTGTACAGGTCTCTTATTTCTCTAGTTAAATTTATTCCTAGGTATTTTATCATCTTGGGGGCTATAGTAAATGGTATTTATTTGGTAATTCCTTCTTCAGTGATCTCTTTGTTGGTATAAAGGAATCCTACTGATTTACTCATGTTTATCTTATATCCTGATACTTTGCTGAACTCCTGTATTAGTTCCAGTAATTTAACTATGGATTGGTTGGGATTCTCTGTGTATACAGTCATATTATCTGCAAATAGGGATATTTTTACTTCTTCTTTGCTGATATGGATGCCCTTTATTTCTTCCTCTTGTCTAATTGCTCTGGCTAGAACCTCTAGTACAGTGTTGATTAGAAGTGCTGAGGGTGGGCATCCTTGTCTAGATTCCATACTCCAGGGGAATTCTTTCAGTTTCTTTCCATTCAGGATGATATAGTCAGTTGGTTTTGCCTAGGTGCCTCTTAATTTGCATTGAGGTATTTCAACTCTATTACAATGTTGCTGAGTTTTTTAGCATGAACGGGTGTTGATCTTTGTCAAATGTCTTTTATGCATCAATTCACAAAATCTAGTGATTCTTATCCTTTGTGCTATTTATGTGTTTAATCACATTAATTGTTTTTCTGATGTTGAACCAGACTTTCATCCCTGGTATGAATCCACTTGGCCATGATGAATTATTTTTTTGGTAAGTTGTTGAATTCTACTGGCAAGGATTTTGTTGAAGATTTTTGCATCTAGGTTCGTGAATGATACTGGTTGGTAATTTTTCTTTATTTGTGGGATCTTTCACTTGCTTTGGTATCAAGGTTATGCTGGCTTCATAGAATGCATTTGGGAGTATTCCATCTCCTTCCGACTCAATGGCACTTGGCTTTGGCTCTATGCTGTAAAATAGCCTCAGTAATATTGGAGTTAACGCCTCTTTAAAAGTTTTGTAGAATTCTCTGGCAAAGCCATTTGGGCCAGGACTTTTTTGGTTGGTAGTTTTTTCATGAATTTTTCAACTTCTTCTTTTGTGATGGATTTATTAAGTTGTTCTACTTCTCCTTGTGATAAGTGGATGTAGAAACTTGTCCATTTCCTCTAGGTTTTCAAATCTGTTAAGAATACAGTCTTTTGTACTATCCTGTCATGATACTTTTGATTTCAGTTGGGTCTGTTGTGACATCTCCCATCTCATTTCTCATTCAGGTTATTTGTTTCTTGTCCTGTTTTTCTTTTGTAAGTTTAGCCAGTGGTTTATCAATTTTGTTGATCTTTTCAAAGAACCAGCTTTTGGTTTTGTTAATTCTTTCAATTGTTCTTCTAGTCTCTTAATTCATTTAGTCCTGCTCTAATCTTCATGATCTGATTTCTTCTAGTGTCTGAGGGGCTCCTTTGTTGCTCCCTTTGTACTTGTTCAAGCTGTGGGGTTAATTTGTTGGTTTAGGCCCTTACTTCCTTCCACATGGGTGCATTTACAGAGACAAATTGACCTCTGAGTACTGCATTGGCTGCATCCCATAGCTTCTGGTAGGATGTGTTTTCATTCTCATTTGATTCCATGTGAATTTCTTTATTTCATCCTTGATTTGTTCTGTAACCCACAGTTTTTTGAGCTAGATGTTGTTTAGTTTCCATAAGTTTGAATTTTTATGTACGTTTTTTCTGCTAACAATTTCAATTTTTATGGCTTTATGGTCCAAAAAGATGCTTTGCAATAATTTTGTGGTTTGGATTTTTTTGAGGCTTGCTTTATGTCCTGTTTTCAAAGATTATGAAACAATCTCAATGAAGGAGGTAGAGGAAAAAGAGATGCTGTTCCAAGTCACCTTAGAAATGAGTAGAGATGGTAAGATTAAAGACTAAAAGAACTTGATATAGGCACCATATGCTAGCTGACAAAGCCAGTTTCTCACGTGACATGGATAAGAATTCTAAAAATATTACACAAGTGTACAGTAATTGAACAATTAAAAATCAAGGAGAGGTTTCTCAGTGTCAGAGTGGGAAGTTATAGACAAGGAAGGGAAAGGCTAGATTACACAGTTTGTGATATCAGTGGCGGATGGCTACACATAGAAAAATGTATAGCTATGTGTATATACACAGGGTAGCATACAGACACACGTGTCTCCTTGCTGTATCAGCTGAGTAGGACCAGAAGTAACGATCTGCTGTAGCAACCAGCATGTGTCTTGTCTTTTTAATATTCTTGAGTGAAAGCAATGACAGCTCCATGGAGAAGTGGTTGATTCTACATCTAGGACAGGATATACACAAGGGGAACCTGGAACAACTTGAAGCAGCAGGAAATAAGGGAGATTCTCAAACAAAAAATATCACAACAATTGGATTGTCTCAAAAGAGTGCAGGCCCCAACTGAAAGAAGCCCAAGTGGCCAAAGCTGGAAAAATTTAGGCAGGAAAATAACCCGAGGTGCTTTACAAATATCTATGAGTCTGTACTAACATAAGTAAATTATTAAATAAGACATAAATCTTTAATACAGAAGAATTCCAAATAATGCAGCCACTCCCTATCAAGCAGGTTAAGTACAGCTCCCTGCACATTCAGTATGGGTGTGCATACTGACTTCTCTACCAAGAGCCCAAGATGAAAAGGCGGGGAAACCTGTCAAGCAGACCTTTGCAGAGCAATGAAAATCAGCAGTTTCATTAAATCATGCTGATGGTAGTAGCTTTGATATTAAGCAGTGAGAGGGGTACTTTACCGCTATTGTTTTCTCCCAATAACCCATAACTTCAGACTAATCATGAGATAAAAACACCAGGCAAGTCCCAATAGTGGGACCTTTGTCAAAACACAAGTGCAGTTCAAAACTGTCAATGTCACTAAAAATGAGGGAAGTCTGAAAAACTGTCACAGTCCAGAGGAGCATAAGAAGGAACTGAACAAATGAAACGCAAAGTCCTGGGTGGGATCCTGGGAAGGAAAAAGGAAAGTGACGTCCAGTGAATAGGACCTTCCTCCAACCCGCTTTGGCTCCTTGCACACTGGGTCTCTGTGGATCTGCAACATTGTGGAACGGTGAGGCTGGACTTAAAAACACTTCTCTGTGATCTCTGCAGTCCCTCTGCAAGGCATCAAGTAAAAACAAGGAAATCTGGAAAGGACACAGAGAACAGTTAAGAGTATTGCATTTACATCGCTGCATTAACTGTAACACATGCATCACAGAAGAGGGACTGGGTGCAGGGAGGTCAGGACTCATCTGTACCATCTTTTCTATAAATTTAAAACTATATTTTTAGAAATGTAATTTTCTAATATTTTTCTATAAATTTAAAACTAAATTGAATTCTGTTAACATTTATTAAAAATAAATAATTATTTCTAAAAAGGATAATGCCTAGTCTGTTACTTATGTTTCAATATTTCAACATGTATTGATGTACTTGTGGAAACCTTGGTGACATACTGGTTGAGTGCTATAGCTGCTAATCAAAAGGTTGGCAGTTCAAATCCACCAGAGGCTGCTTGGAAACTCTGGAAACTCATTCTCCCTCTCCAACTCTGCTGAGAGAGCATTTATTTGAGTTACCTGGTAAGACCCCCCCACCCCGTGCCACCCCCTCAAAAAGCCTTTCCTTCCTCCTCTTTGCTGTGACAGTATAGACCTGCCACATGGAACATGTTGGTGCCAAGACACCAAACTTATTTATGTGGTGTCTCTCTCCTCACGCCACCACCAGAGCAGGTGTATGAGGCTGAGGTCGAACAAGGGGGAGTTCTACTCTGTCCTACAGGGATTCTGTGAGTCAGAATCAACTCTAGGGCAGTGAGTTTGGTTCAGACTGTTGACCCATTTGTTTTGACATGATTGAGAATCTCAAACTGGAAACACGAAACTCTTAAAGACTATGTAACACACTAACGATCAGCCCAGAAGTGGATACAATTTTACTGGACACATAATTTATACAAACTTAGAAACCCTTGTATGGGGGCAAAAAAAACACACAATTGTCAATACAAAATTAAGTTCAGAGCCTTAGAAGGGCGTCACTTGAAACTTTGCTGGCTTCACAATATTTACCTCTGGATCAACCTGTATGAATGTTTCTTACCCTAATTTAGTGGCAGATTCACAGGGCTAGGAAATTTATAATTTCTGAGCATAGGCTATAGATTGTGAGAACTTAGCCCTGGAGATCTAATAGGCCCAACTAAAAAGAGATAAACTGGTAGAATAAATTAGCAGGTTATAATGTAGGGCAAGAAATATAACAGGAGGCAACATGTTAATTGTAGTCAGTTACCCTGCAAAAATCATCCATGTAGGTAATCTGAGGACCATCTGCCAAAAATATATTCTTCTAGTTAGCTGACATCAGAATTTTAAGACCTAAAGCTCACCAACAGAACAGAAGGGCCTCACAGCTCTCCAGGCTGGTGCAGGCTGCTGCTGTCCTGACGTCTCTCTGTGTAACACACAGTCATAATGAGGCGTGGGGCATCGAGGTGAGCACCGCTCCATCAAAGGCCCGGATCAAGAAGCTCACAAGTCCAGACATGAGTACAGTGGAGTGTGCATTCTGTAATAACTCCACCTTGCCTGCAATACCAGCTCCCAAACCACTGCCAATGGGTGCTTAAGCTCAGAGCTGCAGCTTAAGCTGATGGCCACAGCCTGTTTGAACAGGTTGGCCTCGGGACTCTGAGGTGCACCTGTTGACAATTAGCTGCAATGGATTCCACAAACCATAGCTCATTTCTTGGAGGAGAGGAAGAGCTTGTCTGAGCAACAGTCACAATCTTTTCTCCCGTCTAGCTTTGTTCTTATTAAAAGAGCCATTTTAAACTCTTTCGCCTGGCCTGCTTTCAACATTCTCTCTCTCCAGCTCTGCTGAGAGAGGCCTTATTTGAATTGCGTGGTAAAACCTCCACACACAAAAAAACCTTTCCTTCCTCCTCTCCGCTGTGACAGTATAAACCCGGCCATATGGAACATGTTGGTGCCAAGACATCAACCTTACTTATTTGTGTGTCTCTCTCCCACACCATGACGAGAGCAGGTGTATGAGGCTGAGGCAAAACTATGACCCTGCCTGGCTTCCTAGGCAGGCCCTTCATGCTGCTGTCGCCAAGAGGGCATACCCCACCTGGTGCACATGAGGGCATATGGCCATTGCTGAATTCTTCTTCTCATTTTAAAATGGATACATTAAAACCACCATGAGGCACCACTTCATCACCAATTAGAATGGCTGTAATTTAAAAAACAACAGAGAAAAGGAAGAGAGGAAAGAAGGATGGGAGGAAAGGAGGAAACTAAGTGTCTGAGAATGTGGAGAAAAGGGAACCCTCATCTATTGCTGGTGGGAATTTAAAATCACGTAGCCACTGTGGAAAACAATTAGATAGTCCCTCAAAAAGTTAAATAGAGCACAACCATATGACCCAATGTTATGGATTTAATTGTTTCCAAAAAAATATGTGTCACCTGGGCTCAGTCAGTATTTTGTGATTGTCCATCATTTTGTTATTGGATGTGATTTTTCTGTGTTGTAAATCCCACTTCTATGATGCTAAAGAGGTTGGATTAACAGTAGCTATGCTACTACGATAGAATGCAATCTACAGAACTAGGTTTTCTTAAATCATTCTCTTCTGAGATATAAAGTGAGCAGAGAAATAGGACTTCATAATATCACGAAAGAAGCACTGGGAGCCGACTGCACCCTTTAGAACAAGGGTGCCTACCCTGAGGAGCCTACCCCCAGAGCCAGGAGAGACATAAAGGCTTCCCTCTGGAGCTGGTGCCCTAAACTCAGACTTCTAGCCTCCTAGAATGTGAGAGAAAAAACTTCGTTTGTCAAAGTCATCATTTTGTGGTATTTCTGTTATAGCAGCACTAGACAGCTAAGACATCCAGGAATTTCACTCCTACATATATATATCCCAAAGAATTAAAAGCAGGTACTCAAATACATGTATACACATCTTCACAGCAGCATTAGTCAGAAAAGGCAAAAGGTGAAAATAGCCTTCTGTTGCTTATCCAACAGAAGAATGGATACGCAAAATGTGATTAATACATACAATGGAACATTATTTGATCATAGAAAGGAATAACTACTGATCCATGGTGCAGTGTGAACGAAACTTATAAACATGCTGAGCAAAAGAAGTCAGACTTACAAGGTCATGTATGGCATGATGTTACTCATCTGAAATGGTTAAATCCATAGACACAAAACCCAGACTGGTGGTGTCCAGGATTTGAGGGTGGTGGGATGGGGAGTAAGAGTTTTGTGAGTACAGAGTCTTACTTTGAACCAGACAGTGGTGGTAGTTACACAACACCGTGAATGGACTGAGTGCCACTGAGTTGTCCACTTTAAAGTGTCCAGTTTTATGTTGTATAAATTTAACCTCCAAAAATTATTTTTAAAATACATGTATGTCATGAGGAATTTACTTTGGAAAATATGATCTTACATCTGAAAGCTAAAACAAAAACCAACTGACTGGGTAAAAACTGGTAACTTATTAGTTACCACTAATGAAGAATTTACTTAATGATAGGCGTTCTGTTAAGTACTTCTCATGAATAAATTATTTCCTTTAATTTTAACAAAAATCTATGAAGTAAGTAATAACTATTCTGTTTACAGACCAGAAAACTGAGGCTAAAGAAGTTAAGAACTTTACTGATGGTCACATAACTTGTATTCAAGTCAAATAAGCCTAACAGCAAAACCTAAAAGGATATCTGTCTACTGACTATAAATCTTATCCACACGTGCTTTAACATGAACAACCTTTTCGACTCGATGGCCCTTGGCTTGGCTTGGCTTTGTCTAACTAAATGATTAGCAGTAAATAATCATGCATGTATGCTCATATTTTTTATAATTTAAAACCACAAACTTATAAGGAAGGGGAAAGGGTTTATGATTCTTTACTTTGTAAAATGATTCAACTTGGGGTTTAATATCAAGGGTGACTAGTGTCCTATACTTGCTCTTTCCATAAAGGAAAAATAGACAAAAACAAAGTATTAAATATTGGAGAATGTACTGATAGGGTGCAGTGAGTGATTTACTAAGAGAACCAATGGAATCTCTCGATTACTTAGAAAGTGTGGGTGAGGTCCCAGTGACAGACAAAAGACAATTCTTACAGTGATATGTGTATTTCCATAGTTCTACCTGAGCCTTTTCACGTTGCTCATATTTGCACATTCACATACATTTCAAAATTCCTCTTCTTGCTGACTAGTTTAAGGTACCATTAGTCTGTCCTCTACTGGGGACATAAAGAGTATTGTATTTCTTTGCATCTCCACAATGTATTACATACAATACCTGGGCAGAGCAGGCACTATCTAATGTTTAATGAATGAATAACTGTATATAAAATAAACTAACAGACCCAACATGCATTTTGAGTTGTGGCACCCCAGCACAAAGCCTGGAAGTAGAGAGTACTGGCTGGCCTTCTTCTGTGTTTATTATTCTAGGTCTTTCACATTTCACAGGAGAGTTAGAGTCAGCTTTGAGGGTGGATTTCCTGGCATTTTCAGTTTGCTTCATAACCTCAGTGTTATTTAGACACCAGCCTTGCTCTCTGAGCAATGACCGGACCACTGCAAGGTCATTGCTCTTAGCTATTTTGCAGTTCCTACGTTAAGGAGAGGTTAATATTAGTACAGATGAAATAGGAGTGACATCAACCTTCCTCTAAGCATCAAATATAACCTGGTAGGTTATTTTATGGGGGGAGAAAAATGTTTTTCCAGGGAAAGCACTTCCTTTCAGACCTCTGGGGGTGGCCTGGAATGGAGGAGGCCCATGCCGGGATAGCATAACAGCAAGTCCAGATCCTCCAGATGCCATTTTCACATTACTGGGGCCCAAAAACATTCAAAAGAGGATTCTTATAAATGTTTTTTAAGGGAAAATAGTGCACATACAGTGAGGTAAAGAAACATGGGGAGTGGAACTGGGCTGAACAAGCACTGTGACCTGACACAGTCACAAGCCATCCAGGGACGGTGTGCAGGGAGGATGGAGGAGTCACCTGGTAGAGGAGCTGTCTGCAGGAAGCTGAGTGCTATATTTAATATATAGACGATCTCACTGTAGAAGTGGACTATATGTGAACAGATTTAACAGCAAATTATTTGGGTTAAAAGTTTCAGGATGCTGTGAAGCATTTCAGATGATTTCTATGACCCAGGATGAGAAGTAGAGATGCATGGAAGACCCAGTTGGCTCACTGTCCTAGTCTCCTTTTGGTCTCGGGGAGCTGCCCTCCTGTCTCCTCTAGTCCTTCACGGCCTCCCTCCTCACCCTGCCTCTAGAGGTCTCTCAGTGACTAACCACCAGCAAACCTACTCTTAGGCCCACATCCCCCAAGACAACCTGGAATCCGAAACGCTGGCATTAGCACATTCTAACCAGGGTAGCCACACATAAGCCCCTCTCTCTAAACTTTGGCTTCCTCATTTAAGGAGTTAGCAAGACATAATTTTGTCTTCAAAAGTTCTGTGCACTTCCTTAGGTACCTCATCTTCTCCCAAAGCTTCAGGAAAAATCTTACTGAGCTTTTTAAAAAAGTAGTTTGTAAAGGAGAGATTCACGATGGGAGTTTTAGTATTTTTATACTCTGTACATGAATATACTATACTTCACCTTTGCAAAGCACTTAACCACAGTTTTATTCTACTGCTCATTTGACATTCTGAGTCCAATAAAATTAATGAAATGGTTTAAAGTAGGGCTCAGTGCTAGGAACAGGCTGAGAAAAAACTGATCAAACCAAACTCACGGCTGTCAAGTTGATTCCAACTCATAGCAACCCTATAGGACAGAAGTTTCAAGGAGCACCTGGTGGATTTGAACTACCAACCTTCTGGTTCGCAGATGTAGCACTTAGCCACTACACCACTAGAGTTTTCTAAACACAAGAATAGGAACCTTTCCTCAACTACACTACAAATAGTTCAAAGTGCTATGCATGTTTATAAAATTCCTTCCACATAAATTTAGTGGTTTTACCGCCTTAAAAAAAAAAAAGTAGAAAGTATACAACAACTCCAAAGATGAAAACTGTCAAACCACATTTGAAAAAAAAAATTGCCTTTGAGTCAGTTCCAATTCATAGAAACCCTATACCACCACATTACCCAAGAACACGATTCTCATCCAATACAAACCCCTCTAACTTTCTCCTTCAGTGCAAGTTTTAGTTCCTTGGGTTGCTACAACGGCGGACCCAGTTGGGAATTCTTCTTTGACCACTTACTTACCCATCAAACCTGTGGCAATTATTAGTAGCCACAGAGCAGTAAGAATAGGTTACATGCTTCAGTGCACTCGGTATGCTTCTCCCCTCACTGCTCTGCTCCCTCCCTCTCTTCCTTCAAGAAACATTGAAAATGTCTCCTATATGTCTCAGTCATCTAGTGTTTCTTTACCAGAAATACCATGAGTGGATAGCTTTAAAAAGAGAAATTTTGCCCCAGCCCAGGAGCCAAACGTCCACATTCAAGGTGTCAGCTTCCAGGAAAAGGCTTCTTTGCTGGCTGTGGAAGAAGGTCCTTCTTGTCAGTCTTCCCCTGGACTGGGAGCTTCTGATGCACAGGGACACCTGGGTCCTTTACAAAGGATACACTCTGTTCCTGGCACTGCTTTTCTGGTGGTATGACATCCCCAGCTCTCTACTTGCTTCCTTTTCCTTTCATCTCTTGCAGGATAAAAGGTGGTACAAGCCACACTCCAGGGAAATTCCCTTTACCTTGGGACAGGGAGGTGACCTTAGACAGGGTGTTACAGTCCCATCCTGATCCTCTTTAACATAATGCAGCCTGTTGACCATAAGCAGATACTAGGATTTACAGCATAGGAAAAAATGAAAAATGGAGGACAATCACAAAATAATGAGAATCATGGCCCAGCCAAATTGTTGCACATATTTTTGGGGGGACACAATTTAACCCATGACACTATACTACATTAGATACAGAGATGTAGTCATGGATAACATAAGTGCGATCCTTATCCTTGGGAAATTTAAATTCTAGAGTGAAGAAGGAGGACCGTGTAAATAATCATCATGATTTTCATAAAGGGGAAGTTTAGAGTGCTATGAAGACCTAACCCAGGAAAACTTCCCTGAAGAGCTGGCTCTGTGAGATGGAAGATGACAGTCCACAACAGTGCTGCCTGGTGGGGGTGTCCTGTGCACCATATGTGGTGTGAGTGCATGCAACTTGACAGTCCAACTGCAGGACTCATCCTTGAAGTTCTGTTTGGGTTACTGTGCCAGACACAGCAGCCCTGGGATCCAAGCACGGACAGAAGGTAGAGAAAGATGGATGGAACTGAGAAGAGATGGGGTGGAGCGCGAGGCATGGGAACAGGAAGAGAAGAGGTGACATGAAGCACGAGACAAGGGAACAGGGAGAGAAGAGGTGGAAAGAAGTAACAGTGTGAGGCCTGCAGGCAAAGTATGATTAATGATTATGGCCACTCCTGAGTAAGGTAATTTCCAAAAAGTCACAGAAATGAAACTTTTTGGCACATCTAAAGTCATCCCACTCAAAAATTATTTGGGAACTCAACTCATTTGTTCAACAAACATTGTATTAAGTGCTCATGACCATCCTGGGTCTAGAGACATCTTTCCTAAGACAGGCCCAACCTCAGTTTCAGCATAGAGTTTCACTTCCACAAAAACTAAACGACACACTTGCTGTCACAGTGCACTGAGACAAGTACTGTGAAAGGCGAAACTTTCTGGAAAACTATTTGCTTGTAAAAATGAAGAGACTTCCAAATAGTCATATACTTTGGTGTATAACCTAGAATCTATTCTAGGTTAATAACCAAAACAATGATGCGCACAAGGATTTGTTTATAATAATCTTTAAGACAGTACTGTTTATTTAAGTAAAAAAATGTGAACAACTAAAAAGTAGCTTGAAGAACGAGGAAATAACTCATGGCACATCCATAAGACAGATGACTGTGTAGCCACCAAAGTCTACAGCAACAGCTGACATGATTAGAGCCTTAACAGAGAACAAGTCTTTTAGATCCATTAACAAAGTCAATCTATACTAAACTACCTTATGAGAAAGGTCATATGATTCAGAACTGTGTCTCCGTTTCATTGTACTGGGGGCACTGTAACATGGAGGTGAATGCAGCCAGCAACGGCAAGAGTTGGAGCTTACAGTACATTTGATTATGACACAAAAGTTCTAAACCTTTCCCCTGCCCTCCAGTCATGAGTTGTAAACAAAATCTAAAGGGCACACGGAAATGCTTATACCACGGTACAAGTGGAAAAATCAAGGTATACAACAGTACGACTGTTATTGTTTCATGAAACATATTATGTGTGTATGTGTGTGTAACCAGAAGTAAAAATACCAAAATAGCTATTTCTGGATTGTAAGTAATTTTTGTTTTGTTTTCTTATGTTTTTTTTTCCCTAACTCAGAAGTATGAGCTACTTTCAGTTAGAAATATCTCAACCACAGTCAATGTAGAACTGGAGAGACACCCGGTATTACTGAATTTTTGTTTCTGTACCCACATCAGTTTATATGTTAAAGTATTTTTTAAACTCTAAAACACAACACAAACATCGGTGATTTCATTATTTGCATTATGCTCTCGTTTGGGTGGGTCCACTTCTCTACACACATTTGAAACCTTTCTGAGCCTCTCATCTTGCTGGATGGTCCTGATTTCTGTCGCTGCCTGTATTTTTAAAATAGATATGAAAACTGCAAATTATTTCCAAACAATGAATTTATTGTTGATATTTCTATATACCTATTTCTTCCTGGTCATTTCTATAAAACTATTTGCTACAAAATCATTATTCTAAATATCCTTCTAAAACCCTGTTTTCTCCTTTAATAATTTGGCAAAAAGCCTTAGGTCTTTTGTTTCCTCAGCATATTCTGGAATGTGCAAACAGTCTAGATTTAAAAGAAAAAAAGTTGCTATCTTGAATCACTAAATCAAAAAAAAAACTCAAAAATCTCACACGCATAAAGTCTTTCACAAATATATTTGTTGTGCAGGCTCCAGACCTGACTCTGGCTGTGCCTGGTTCTAGATAAACATCTCTGGTTCTTTTCTCCAAACAGTGAGCACTCTGTCTACATTCGTGCTAATTTGTCCCCTTCTGGTCTCTGCTGGACCTTATCATGTGTCCTCACGATACCACTTTAGGGTGGGGGCAGTCTTGTTTCTATCAGGATCTAACAGGCTACAGAGTTCAGCAGGTAACCGGCAACAGCATCAGAGAGCTGATGACAAGAGTGAAGCAGAAAACCAGAGTGTGTTGACCCTGTACCCTTCTGGGCTCATGTAGGGCTCACCTCGTCTGCTGATCCTTGGCCACGGTGATAAGCTCACTCCGAGCTCTTTGAAAGCCAGTCTAGAGACTCGGTCATTTATCTTCTCATCCCTTCCTTTTTTTTTCCCCTAAGGTACACAAAGTAATTTTGTTTCTAAACCCAACTTTCAGAGCTCTTTTAAAGGCAAGTGAATCGGCACAAGCATGCACACGTGCACATACCTGTAGTGCACACATCACACACATGCCCATGTGTATACAGAGATCACATGCACGCACATACATATATACACACAAACACATACACACACCACACAAGGACACAAATGAAGAACACATCATGCACATGTATACACACATACACACACTGACACAACCATATAGATACACACACATAGACTTCACATGTCCTTGCATTGCAAACTCCAAGTCAAACAGACTCGAGCTCTGGTTCCATCTTCTTTGCCAAGATTGAGGTGATTGCATAAGAATTATGGAGTCAAAATAAATTCAGCTCTCCCACCAGCACATTGTGAGGCGCAGAGCTAGCACTTTTGATATTGTGTAATTAAGTTGTTATTGACACCACACAGGGAACTGAGACAGAAATAAACCTGTTTGGCTTTGAAACTTTCCCTTAAAAAATTATTTTCCTTCAGTCGCCATCCAAGAGACAGAGCACCTCCTGTCCTTGACACAAGAAGCAGACAACATCCGTCAGCAGAACTCAAATCACGTGGTTGAGCGTCCCAGAGAGCCAGGCTACAGCTGACAGCCAGCACCGGTCACAGGCTGCGAGTGCATCTCAGAGTGAGCAAGACTCTTTTGATTCCACAGTGTTTTATAGCCCCCAGACATGTAAATCATCACAGATTGTGGCATTCATATCTCCTCAGGGGATAAGAAGAGGGCTATACTACCAATCTTCAGAACGTAGTGTTGCAGAACACAGCTCAGTATTTTACAGGCTGAACAATCCACACGGTATCCTCATTCCCCATTAAAACAAAAACAAAGACAGAAACAAAAACCACAATGGCAGTCCTAGCCAAAGTGTCTGTTGTTCAGAGAGAAAAGTAATTCAGCATCTTCACACTCTAATTCACATATAGAAATTAACTAAAAAGCCAAACTAAAAAGCTTCAATTAGATTTTTCTATTCTGTGTTTATTCTTGAGAAAGCTCTGAATGAGTTGAATAAACATCAACACTTAATAGATTTTTACCATAAGTACTCTTTTATGTTGCTTTTAAGTTTTTAATGAACCCTGGAATCTGAAGAGGTATACAGTCTGGACTCCAGGAGTGCGTGCACCCTCAACCTCATACTGCTGTGACAGCCTGGGAACAGTTCTCTTCAGAGTTCTGGAGATGAATTCTGGATCTGCTGGTTAACCATCTGAAGCCGATAGGAAAGGGGAAATGTTGAGTGGGAATGAAATTGACTTAGGGTAACTGTGTGTGGGCAAATTCTGGGGACAGACAGGGGACAAACACAGACCAGCACTGGTCAAAGAGCTTTCTCATGGCCACACTCTGTGTCCCAGTCTCCTGAAGTGTGCACTAGGGTCACCAGCACTTTTAGCAACATAGAGAACAGAGATGTGTCATTATGAAGGCATCATCTGTAAACATGAAATTGTCTTCTAAATACAAACTGGGTGCATGTGGATATAGGAATATGCAGTGCAATGAGGCTATCACACCCAATAGCTTTCTCTCCCCCACGACATTGTGTACATGTTTTGCGTGGATGTGTGCCACATGTTAAGTGTATTATGGGAAAAAGGAGCTCTGCTTTCTGACCCACACATATGGCAGACACACCAACTCTGAATGAAAAGAAAAATGAAGAAACCACTTGCCCCTCCATGTTCATAAAAGGCCCACAGGCTGGTGAGTGCTGTCAGAGGAAAGCCAAAGACTCGGAAAGGCCAGCTGTGGTAAGAGTCCCACGAAGGCAGCGTACCTGTCCCAAAGCATCACTGGTACTTCCACTTCCATAGTCTGAGAGGGTCTGGAATGCAGAACATAAGAAGCTCCACAGCTTTGCACATTTCTCACAAGTCCACTGCCATACCTCTTCCATACATCTATTTAAATATCCACATAAATTCACATTATACACACACCCATATGCATACAAAGTCACATTGCAAAATCATTCAAGTTCATAAACTCATGAGTTCCCACTACATACACAGCCATGTATGTGCCCACATAAGTACACATTTTGCATATAACCACGTATGCTTTCCCATAAGTACACATCTCATGTCTGTACCACATGAACACGTTTTTCAAATAGCCATGCACACACATATGTACACATTACACATACACAAATGCACATACATGAGCATGAAAATGTCTGACATACATTTCATGAACACTCATGCATGCACACGCATACATGCACATTTCACTCACACTATGCACATACACACAAGTACACATCACACAGACATGCATGCACACACACACACACACACAGACACAACCCTGCAAATACTGGAGGGTCTTTCTGATTATAAGATGTTGATCAAAACTCTCACTTTCTACTTGATCACAAAGGGTTTTAGGAGGAGGAGATGAAAGCTGGGCTTGATAAAAAGCAGAGGGGAGCTTCAGACTTATCAGCATTCTTTTGAAGCCTTGTTTCTCTCTCCTGTTTTGCCTTCTCAGGAAAAAAGCTGTCTTGCTTCCTCCTCAGAAGAAGGCTACCCTAGCCTCCTGGAAAGTCCCTCCCACCAAGCAAAAGCCTCACCTCATTGGCTGTAACCTCTCTCACTCAGTGTCAACATCTCCTCCCCTGAAGCCGTCTCCTCCTTGTGGAAGCGCTTATTGATGGCTGTGACCCGATGACCTCTACCACTAACTGAACCCTTGCTACAAGCCAATTTCTCAGCGAAGCACTCCGAAGGCTCATTCACTCCTGAAAGACATTCTATTTCATTGTCCATCTTAGAAATGAAGAAACTAATGCTTAGATGGGTTAGGTAGTCCACTCTTAAGTCAGTCACACCTAAATAGTGTTTCACAGGATCCAGGAGCCTGGCCTTTAAACCATGCTCTCAGTTAAGAGTAGAGTCTTCCATCTCAGACCAAAAGTGAGTTTTCTTGACTGAAGACACTTTTCTGACCACTTTCTACCATCCTCCATCAACAGGGCTCCACTTTTGATCCCAGGCCCCTAGCCTATCCCTCTGATCTCATGTAGGCTCCACACAGTTCTCTAAAGACTTTCTTGCAGACTGCACCACCCGCCCGCAGCCTGTCCTTCTGGTCTCAATCACAGGCTCCTTGCCCTCCTAGAGAAGACTTTTCTGAAAGCTGAGCACCCACAGCCTGTCCCTCTGGGCCTACTTAGGCTCCCTGCCCTCCTCACTAAAGGTTTCCCCTCAGACTGTGTGTCCTAAGCCTCTCATGCTGGCTTCAACCTCAGGCTCCTTGTCCTCCTTGAGGAAACTTCCTTGTATACTGGACCCCTAGTCTGGCCCTCTTGCCTCAGGCTCATTCACCCTCCTCATGAAGGTTTTCCCACTGGCTGGGCTACCTCAGCCTGTCTCCTGCTGTACCTACAGTCACCAACCAGCAAGCTCAGGTGCCATCATTCCAATAACACCTCTAGCCCCTCTTCTAACAGCCACCACCCAGCCAGTTTTTCAAGCCTGAACCTGAGTGCTGTCCTGACCTCATCACTCTTCCTTTGACAAGCAGGAGTCCTTGGAGTCCCAGATTCCCCTTTCCTTTCCTTTCTCTTCGCAGCCTACATGCACTGATCCCAGACAGTGCCCAGTCTAGCCCTCACTAGCGCCTGAGTGCCAGGACAGCCATTCATCCGGGTTCACTGGGTTTTGTTTTGATTCTCTCTGTTCCCCTAGTGCACCAACCTAGGAGCAATGGTTGTACACATAAATCTCAGCACCTTGCCCTGGCTTACAATGCACCAACACTGCATAACTGTCTCCTAAAGATGATGCCACATGCCTAACCACCACTGGCACCATGTGAACTCCAAGCCCAGTGTTGTGGACAGAGAATGTTTCCTCTATCTTGATAGTCCAATCACAGTTTGTCTGAAAACTACAAATCGCTCCCATAAAACATGCTTGAGTGGCCGGCTGTAGTCTGCCTTCCCCTCCATCTGTGTGCTGAGTGGAAATTCTGAGAAGCTGGCAAAGCACCGAATGTCAAAGGGCGCGGACTGAGGCAGGTGCTCCTGCCTGCAGCCTTCAGAGGCAGGACAGTGCTCATCTTTTCTCAGAAAGACACCACAGGAAGCTGCTTCAGGTTTCTAGTGTCAGGAGTGCTCCTGTAGGAGAGCTGGGAAAGAGGCAGACGGCTTGTGTTCCCAGAATATGCCGGCAGAATATGAAAAGAAAGCACACCAGTGCACTGCCACCCGAGGACTAACATCCAGACCCTCAATCTTAAAGCTTACTTACAATGCCTGAAAATCTTTGTCTATGGTTGCAGATTAAGACTCGTTTCACACGCTGGTGATGGGAATCACAGCCAGAGTCATGTGGAGAGGAGGCAGGAGGCAGAGGAAGGAACGAGAGAGAGTCCTCAGCAATCAGGTGACCAGGAAGTGTTTAGGGGAGACACATCTTGTTTGAGTAAACATATGATCCAGAACTAGAACACTGCTGGTGCCGCCTTGCCACTTATACCCCAAACCAAGCAATCCAAACTCACTGCTGCTGAGTTCATTCTGACTCACAGTGACCTTATACGGCAGAGTAGAACCTACCCATAAAGTTTCCAAGGGGCGCCTGGCAGACTTGAACAGCTGACCTGGTTAGCAGCTGTAGCGCTTAACCGTTACACCACCGGGGTTTCCATTTACTACAAACACTATAAAAAGATGGTGGAGGTGACAGCAAACGCATTTTCTGGGGGTCCGTTCTATGAGGAGTCGTGCCCCTTGCGGCACCCATTTGTTTGTTTGCAGGCTTTTTTTTCTGTCCTTTTAGCATGCTTATACGAAAGTACAATGTAATACTGACTTTATCACTGAGGAGCCTGAGGTTTCCAGCCACTGTACCACCTGCCCAGCCCAGGAATTCACTGGCAGGATTAGAACACCAACCCAGGTCTCCAGTTCCCTCTTTTGGACAATTAACTGTTATGCTTTGCATGTTTTCTTTGATTCTGTCTTTTAAACTGTAAAATAACATAATACTTGCCTCATAGGATTACTGTAAGAGTAAAATTAATACGTGCAGAGCAGTCTATAGAATGAAAACTATATTTATTGTAAACATTAATGGTTATAATATAATCATGAAGTCAATTAAGGTGGCTGAAAATACTCTGATTTGGAGACAAATTTGGAGGAATTTTCTTCAAACAGATTTCAGTTGAATGTCCTCTCAAAGGGCTCCCCCACAGGGGCCCTTTGGCCACACATGCACCATTCATGTGTCAACCGCTCACAAGAATCAAGGTTTAGTCACCACAGCTCCAAACACTAGTGACCTTCATCTCCAACTCTAAAATCCATCTCTCATGGAAATCCTGTAGAAAGCTGTTGTTCATTAGAATTGCTGTCTTCCTTAGGTTAGCTTCCAGAAGAGGCCCCAATTAAACTACTGCTCTGTCCTAAGAATTGATCAGTTCTATCATTTTATTCTCACTTTAATTACAGACTTTCTTTCTCTAGATCAAATTAATTTAGAGGTTGAGCAAATGTTATTTATCTTCCAACAGGTATACTCAAAATCACAGTGAAAAGAATCTTCTAAAATGCATTATTTTTCCATGAAGCACACAGTGGTAAGATAAGCAGCAGAATCTTCCACATGACACACGCCTGTTTGTACCCTTAAGTGACATTTCTGTCATACATCAAGCACACCATCCCTGAAGTTCGAACACAAAGTCTGGCACTGGAGTGTGAGCACACACACCAAAGTCTGCCTCACAGAAAATTCAAGAGGCACTGCCAGCTTACCATTTTTTTTTTTTTCATTATGGGAACGCTTTTTATTGTTGCTAACATCTTAACTGCCATGGCTGTGTTTTCTCTAATTCTCCTTTTGCCTTCTTGTAAGGCACTGTTCTCAAGCCTGTAGGGAAACACACAGGTTGAGGAGCAAGGAGACAGTTTCCCCTAACAGCTGCTAACAGTCATGTGACCAAGACCGGTAAGAACACTCCTGGCTGAGCTTTCTTACCTACAAATGAGAAGCTACACATGGAGATACTGTAAGCTTTATTTTAGGTCCAGATCTGGGTTACTAACCAGAGCTGCAGAAAACACTTCCCTGATTCTTCTGAGCTGAGGCCTCTTCTTGGTATCTTTGGCCCATCCCCAAACAGGACAGAGAACACAGCCACTTGAGGATGTAGAACTCTGCATACTCCAGTACCTAGCTGGACACTGAAGGATCCCAGAGCCATGAGAAACTCAGCTGACATTTCCCAAGAAGATAATCACAGAGGGTAGGATTGCTGGCAGCTGCAGAGTGGCAAGCAGCAGACAGTCTCAACTGTTCCAAGTCACTGAGATTAAAACACGAAACTCTCAAAAACTCTATGTAGGAATTTTCTCTTCAAAAGGTACATTTAGTTGAAACTGGCCCACAATTAAATGGTGCCCTGGAATCATTCAGTGGGCTTCAATTAGGATGAAAAGTTTTGTGTTAAGTCAATAGGTGCCTTCTCATTGAAGTTTTAAAATTAAAAAAGTTTTTCTTTTCTCTATTATGTACCATCTCACCACTAACAAAAATTTACAACTGAAAAATATGTTTAGCCATCCATTGAGAACCTGTATAGCCAGAGGAAAACAGCTTTATTTGCAATAGTGTGTTGCAAAGAAGAAATTCTGGCTTCCTGACCCTACAGTCTATCTTTCTGCATGCACTTCTTTAAAAAAAAAAAAAAAAAAAAAAAACTTTCATTATAAAGGCTGAAACAATTTGCCACTTCTGAGATATCAATACTTTGTCTTAGTCACGTTGCACTGCTTTAACAGAAATACCCAAAGTGGATGGCTTTACCAGAGAAAGGTTTACTCTCCCACAGCTCAGTAGACCAGAAATCCAAATTCAGGATGCCTGCTTCAGGGGAATTCACTGTCTCCCTGCTCTGGAGAAAGGTCCTTGTGTTGCGTATCTTCCCGGGGTCTGAGAGCATCTCGGCTCCGGAACCTCAGGTCTGAAGCACACATCGTGCTTTGGTGCTGCTTCCTTAGCGGTAGGAGGTCCCTAACTCTCCGCTGGCTTTGCTGGCTTTTTATCTCTCGTAAGATGAAAGATGGCGTGAACCACACTCCAGGAAAACTCCCTTAGCACTGGAGCAGGGCGGTGACCTTAGGAAGAGTGTTACCAGTCCCATTCTAATCCTCTTTGACATAATCCAATCTAAAGGGTCTTCTGTTAAGGAAAAGGGTCTTCTGTTAAGGACGTCCTATTTTTGACATTTCACAGCAGAGATATTTGTGAAGCTACAGAAGCCACATTTATCACATTTTTGTTTAAGTCTTGACAAATGGCCCTGAAAAGTCACATGATTCCACAACACAGAAATTTTTCTGTTGTAGGAAAAGAAAATTCAGGCTCGATGGAGGGTAAGAATCCCTCCAACTCCTGTGCTTATAAGAGGCAAGGGCTTTATTCCAATGGGTGGAGCTGCAGCCGACTTCGGCCACAATGGCCGAGCTCCCCAATCAGCTCTGTCCCCGTCCTTTCACAGAACCCACAAAAAGGTAGACAGAGGAAGTTTCACGCTGCCCTCCTATTGGCATTAGCTGGTTTACCAAAGCAGAAGCAAGCATTAGTCTCAAGTTTCCACGAAGTGAAGTTTTCCTACAAACTCCTAGGAGTTGGGTTACCATAGCGGGTTCTGTGAGGAGTGTTCTTGAGTTTCTGTGAGAGACCTCTGGTATTCCAGATCAGAATGAACTTTTCAGGGTTCTCTCTCAATTCCAGTTTATCACCAAAATGAGTCTTCTGTTCGCCAAACATTCCGTGCCTTATGTGAAACTCCCGATGCACAGAATCATCCCACAAAGAGAACAACTCCACGTTTAATCCAAAAATTTGAAACAACTTGCTCTGTTGCCAATCAGACAATGCCTACGAGTCAATAAATTGCATGTTCCAACGAACCTCCATTCATCAGCGTGTAGAAGAGAATCTACCCCAATCAATTTCTCCACAAACACAAGAACTGGGCCTTTCATCAACCACAATTTGGCGGGTTTTGCATCTGGACTTGAAGCTATAGCCTTACAAAATTGTTTTAACTCAAGAACTAATGTCCAACGACCATAGATTGCACTGTACATTTGCTGACTGGGCTCCGGAGCAATCGGAAGTTGACCCTGCTTTTGGCTGAAGAATCCTCTTTAGCAATCAGGCCCATTTTTGGATTAATGGTTTTGTTAACAGAACTAGCATTTGGAGCCATGAGAAGCCAATGGAAATTCAAGAGCGTCCACTTCATCCCCAAAGTGTTACCATTTGGTGTGGATTTTGGTCTGGCAGAATCACTGGCCTTTATTTTCTCCAAGATGAACAAGGAGAGGCTGTGACTGTCAATGCCAAAAGATGTCAGGCTATGACAACTGGTTATCTTTGGCCCCATTTGGTGCCAAAGTGGCCATTTACCAGATGATCTCTTCCACACATAATGCCATCAAATGTACTTCAAAATAATAAAATAATTAAAACTGAATCATTCACACAACTTGTTTTACTCAAGTTCAAAGATAGGGCACCCCTATAGGAAGACCCTTCATTAACCACAGGCAGATATTAGGATTTACAGTATAGAAAAGTCACAAAATACTAAGAATCATGGCCCAGTCAAATTGCTACACACATTTTTAGGGGGACACAATACAATGCATGAGATACTATGTCTTAAGAAGGTGTCCTATATAGTGAAAATATTTCTCTGGGTTTAAACTTTGCAGAAGGACTCCTTGTAGGAAATTTAAAAAATTCTATTAACAATCAGCAGCTGTCCCCCCAGGAAACTAATGAACTCCTGGGACTATGCACCAGTGGACTATCTATCTGGCAGTGATGTAGAGCAGAGAGGTAGCTGACAACAAAAACCTACATGCAGCAGGAGTGCCTGCTTCTTGAAGCGTTTCCATCTTACACCATAATTTATGTGGGTCTTCAGGTACCCTAGAAAGTGCTGGGAGGAATTCTCAAAATATCATCATCATCATTATCTCACAGCTAGCATTGATACAGTATTTGTAGGTCAATCCTATACTAAGAAACCTTATTATATAAACATTAGTTTATGTATCCCTCATTTAAACCTGTGAGGCAGGTAGCTCAGCTGCTCTCACTTTAGGGATGAGGAAACAGAATATGATGGTTGAAAACCTCGCCCAAATTTACTCAGGTGGGAAATGGTAGGTTGAGTTACAGACCTCAGTGGCTGGCTTTTGGAACCTGAAATTCTCATTGATCTTTTCTCTGCTTGGTCACCTTGACCCATATGTGGAGTCAATCACAGGACTCAGAAGTCATGGGGGAGGTGTGAAGAAAAAGTGACCTTAGGCTCACTTTTAATGGCATTCCAGGAGTGTTTGAATGTAAATGAGAGAAACTCAATGCAAGAAGGAGAGAGATGGATTGGCTTCCAGAGAGGGGACAAATACGACTCCAAACCACCTTGATCCTCAGTCAGCAAAGGCCAGGAAGAGAGGCAAACTTGACCCAACAGCTTGAGCCAATTCCTGGACTGAACGTAGACCAGCCATACTCTGCCTTATTCTCCTTTCCTGAACTAAATAATGTGGCTAGCTAGGTGGACTATGGCCATGGACCAGATCTGAGGTTGAGGTCTCACCACACTGGGAGTGAGGGATGAGGGTGAGGAAGGTCCATGACCCAGAGGAAAATCAGAGAGCTTTATCTCAAATAGCTTTTACTCAAATGATGGTCATAAAATATAGCAGGTGTTCATTACAGTGGTAGCAATAGCAATAATAACGGTGATGATGACAGTGATAATAAGAGTACGGCCTAGTCTGAAGTCGATTCCTAAGAATCCCTGGAAATCTAAGGCTTTTATCAAAATCCCACCATTCTTTTCATTCTAAGTATTTTTCATATTTTTGGACCTCTACCATGCAAAGAGGAAATCCTGGTGATGTAGTAGTTAAGCGCTATGTCTGCTAACTGTGAAATCAGCAGTTCAAATCCCCCAGGCACTCCTTGAACACTCCAGGGGGCCCTTCTACTCCGGCATCTAGCATCACCATGGGTCGGATCTGACTCGACGGTACTGGGTTTCTGTTACACATATGTACAAATTGACCCCACTGGGGACTCCGGGGTATATTTAGCGGTACTTATGTAACATATTTTATTTATTCCCATATATTCAAAATGCTATTAAACCAAAAGTAAACCCACTACAAGGAGTCAATTGTAATCCAAAATAGATTTATCCCACAGGGTTTCCAAGACTGTATGGAAATCTTTATAGAAGCAGACTGCCACATCTTTCTCCCATGGAGTGGTTGGTAGATTTAAACAGGCAAGCTTTTGATTAGCAGCTGAGTGTTTAACCACTCTGCCACTGGGACTACCAAAATATATGAGATATTAATATTAATATTGGATTATTATAGGTTCCAGCCAGATTTCTGCAAAGTTGAAGACCAATTGTAATAAACAAATGGAGATGCGGAGACACAAAGAAATACTACTAACAAGATATTTTCAGTCTTTTCATTGATTCCATCTGAAAAAGAAGGTGTGAGAGAGAATGAATTGAAGCCATCTTCCTGGTTCTGACTCATGTAACTAGGGAATCGAAAGGCTTATAATGTAGGATAGCAGGAAAATAATGGCGTATGCTCATTCCTTCCTGTTGCATCAGTGTAGCACCCTGTGTTCGTGTGCATGTTCACTCTGCAGATCTGCACCACAACTCAGGGCTCATCTGGGCCAGGGCCTAACAAGAACGGACACAGCCAGGCCATCTGCATACGTATCTCCATCACTGTTGAGGTTCTGAAAGCAGCAAAGCCATCTGGGAAAGGGTCTTTCATGAAGATGTAATGAGGATTTGAGCACAAAAGGATAAAGCAGGGCATTGAACTGGGCTGGAAGGTGTCAACAGACACCAACTCCTTGGTGGAACAGGGGGGAATAAAGTCACGGAATACTGTGAGGCACCTAACATTGAGCTGTGCACATGGCAAGCTCTGATGAAGAGGTGGCGCACATGATGGCACTGAGAACCACTGTCTAGCTGGGGGCACGCTGAGGGGCACTGATGGGAGGGAGGCAGATACTGCATGATTTGAAGAGGTTGCCTCCACAACCAACAACCTGGAACCTCCAGCGTCACTACCAGATATAGTCAGTGTAATAGGCACAAAGCTCAGGAGCTATAGCTGGCAGTGTGTCCTTGGAGACCAAATCCATTTACGTCCAAGCAGCGCAAAAGGAAACTTCCCAAGGTAGAGGAGAACATAGACCATATTAGTACCTGAAAGGGCACCGAAAAGAGAGTTGCTGACTGCTTATTTGGAAAACTTTGAAAACTCTACTGTTGGAACTGGAGTGAATTGTTCTTTTGCTCCACAGTCCAAGCCCTGGGGTGGGGGAGGTAATTAACACTAGTGTTGAGAATTCAGTGAATACCCATATGAGCTTGAAGTTAATACCCAGTTCAATCCAGTGATAATCAAGGAGCCAAGTGAGGGCTCAGGACAAACTTTAGGGCTAGAGTGGTGAAGTGGCCTTTGAGTCCCTTTGAGTTCTTTCTCTTCGGATGCTACGTGACAAAAGAAATCAGAAAGTTAAGTAGGAAGCTTAAGACACCAAATATGGTTTGTCCTAATCTGCAGAGAAAAGTTCAATAAATGTTAAAAGCAGTCTTCTTGTAAGTAAATAAGATTTTCAGGTCAGTTTTCCCATTCCCATGCACTTGTATGTCAAGAGAGTTTAAAACAATTCGCTACCCAGATTTTATGTTATGAAGACTGGTTTAATTTATTAAAATTGGAAAAAAGAGAATACCTATGAATTTTACTGTATAATTTTTTTTAATCAAGCTAAATAATATTCTAGCCTGCACAGAATCTCAACACCCTTCATCAGGCAGGGTTCCATACTAGTAGAATGAATTCATTCTTATCTGAATCAAGAATCTTTTAAAGAATCCTTTAAACAAACACTCAATATTAGTATGGAAACTTAGACTCTACGTGCCTCTGTGCCTGTGTATATATAAACCACAGAAAGCAGCATACGAGCTGGTCAGGGTTATCCCTTTCTATTTCTTCTCAGAGACATTTACCTACTGCTGACCTTTTAAAATCTAAATATAGCTGTGGTTTCATTTTTCCCAAAGCCTGCATGATGTAATCCAGAAGCAACGATCCAGAGCAGTTAATTTCAATTTTTCAGACTCTAAAACATATGGATTATTTTAAGTAGCAATGAGCAAACTTCAAATTTTATACCAGATTTAGTCTTTTATACAACTTTAGGCAAACATTTCAAGCTAAATCTCACATTAAGTCAGATTATCTACCAGAAATCATCATATAGGATGTTTGGCAAGCAAAAAGGATGTCGAAAACGGATTTTGGAATTTGATAATAAATTACATTACTCACAATTATTTTGCACAATTTTATCACCTCTTGATTGTTCTAAAACTGAGTATCCAATTAGGTTAGGATTAGTGGTAGGTGAACAATACAGGGTAAAACCATCTTCTTCTATTTACTCAAATAATCCTAGTAAAACCAATTTTTTCCCCCTTGGTCTAATCTTTGACCTTCTCAGCTCTAAAGACGAGTTCATTTAAGTTCCATTTCCAAGAAAAACCTGAGCTCCAAAAAGATAATAAGGACCATAGCTGGACGCACAACAGTGAATCCCTTTGTGCATGGGGTCACCGCGATTAGGGGCTGACTCAACAGCTGATGACAAGAGGGACATTATGAACCATAATCCTTTGCAACATTAAGAGCAATAAACACAGATGGAAATTTAAAAACATCTGAAATGAAATGAAAAGCCACAAACCGAAATAAAATACTTGCAATTTACATATATTCAAGATATACAATTCTTAAAGCTCAACAATCAGAAAGTGAACAATAAATTTTAAAAACGGTCAGAAGATCTGAACAGACACATCACACAAGATACACAAATGTCAGTAAGTACTTTAAAGGTGTGCAGTATCATTTCCTAAATGGAAAAAGCAAATTAAAACAACAATTAGGTATCACTACACACCTATTAAGTCAAAAACCAAACCTATTGCCTTTGAGTCAACTGCAACCCATAGCAACCTGTACCTAATTAGAAGGACTAAAACCCCCAAACCCAACAATGCTAACGCGGAGAAACAGGAACTCTTATTTACTGCTGATGGGAATACAAATGGCATAATCCTTTTGGAAGGTAAAGTTTAGCAATTTCTTACAAATCCAAACATAGTGTACCCATACAATTCAGCAGTCAAGCTCCTAGGTACCTGCCCAACTGATATGAAAATTTATGTTCACCAAGAGGGGGAAAAGAAGTCTGGACGTGAGAATTTTTGTTGTACTTGTTAGGTGCCATCAAGCCCGTTCCAAATCACAGCAACGCTCTGCACGACAGAACAATACACTGCCTGGCCCCGCACATGCCTGCAGTCATTTGTACGCTTGAGACAATTGTTGCAGCCTTTATGTCAATCCACCTTGTTAAAGGTCTTCCTCTTTTTCACTGACACTTTTGCACAGGAGATTTTTCAAGAGATGGAACAACCCTTTATGATGCTAGAGTAGTAAATACATGATTCACACATTGGTCAAAGTCCACTGAATACTATAGCATAAAAAAGTGAATATAAATGTATAGAGATTTACAAGTAAAATTATTTAGGAAATTAAGGAATCCTAGGATGAAATGAAGAATTTGAAAAAAGAATCCAGTGGCCATACAAACGCACGAAAGCGGTGGGAAAGTTGCCAACTTAAGTCACTTCAGAAATTAGTGGCGACTCTACGGTAAAAGAAACCCTACGTAAGCAATGAACTCTTATTGAAGTTGTCCCTAATTGATGCGTAGTTAATTCTGAAACCATTATACGTGGAGACTGAAACTGAACAACTAAGTAAATGCATGGCTGATGGCGACAACCAGGTTTTTCACAATAATACCAGAAATAATAAAAATAAACACACCTATTGCCATGGAGTCCGTTCTGACTCATGACCGCGCTCCAGTAGGAGGTCAGGGATAAGCCAAGGAGGTCAGGACGGCGCATAGGGTAACAGATTCAAGTTGGACACACCAACGTGAGTTTTTATTTCATTTAATAGAGACACAGATGGCAACAGTGAGACCTATTTATAGATAGGTGTATACACACAGGTTAGTGCATACACATACTTCCTGGCTCCTTCAGCTTACGGGGCCTAGGAGCAAAGATCGTTCAGCGGCAATGAAGACATCTGTTGCCCAGGTCTGAGTATCTATGTCATTCTTTGATAAAAAGAATCAAGGGTCCTAGAAGAGATGGTGACTCTAGCTGGGGACATGGTAGATCCAGGATGAGACCAGAGTGTCCCTCAGTGCCTGAAGGTAAGAAAATGTTCAAAAATCAGAATTGCTAGAGTACGTACAAAACACACAGGAGCTAACTGAAAAAGCTGTAATCATTTGAGCCACAAAATACATGATACCATATTGTACCAAAACCTGAACAATAAAATAAATTTCCATAGGTCCACACTGATTTAAATCACTGATTTAAAAAATAAATAAGCAGGGAGAAGACACCAATTCTCTAAGTAGAAAAATATATTTGTAAAGAAGATGGAGCAGTTTTCCACTCCTCTGGCATGCAATTTCCTTCCAGTGAGGACAGCACAGGAAGAGGAAAAAAACGAGTAGCTTTACAGTGGAGAAACCTGGCAAATACTGCCTTACATCAGGTGATCAAGGTGAAAATCAACCCTTGTTTTGATATGATGGGGATTATTCTGTGCCAAAAAACCCACTGGCATATGCAAAATCACAGGGAAAACATGGAACAAATTCCAAAAGAACAGTTTACAAAATAACTGATCAGTACTACTCAAAACTTTCAAGGTCATTGTGATGAAAATTAGTTCCCTTATAAGGCCTTCTGCCTTGGTCCTTTGGAAAAACAGCTGTAGATATTTTTCCCTTAAGGATTGAGAAATTATCTTTGTGCTAGTTTTCTACCCTAAAGGGTTTGTTACATTTCCTCTGCACACTGTCCAGTCTTGGGCTGTAGTCTGCCCTAGAATTGATAAGAATCTTCCAGGGATTAGTCAACAGGCTATGCAAATGAAGTGTCTGCAGGCTATTATGCAAATAAGATCTGTGTCTGACACTTTCTGACACAGGATTGATGGGAAGGCCCTGACCTGAAATTGACTAAGAGTTTGTGTATGTATGCAGCCAACTCCAAAGAGGTTTTCCAGACTGAAAGAAGCATGAACAGAAGAAGGAAGAGAGAAGCAACAAGGAGGCAAGGAACCTCCTAAGAGAGTTGTAACACACGTCAAGGGCTATAACACCGTAGTCAGTGAGAGATGCAAAACGGACACAGCCGCAGAGTTGTTGCTGACTGACAGTGGGGCCAAGAAGAGCCTGTCCTCTGGGGCCAGAGAAGAGGCCTGCTGGGCTGACAGGAGCTAAGAGGGCTGTCTTTCACTGAAGAAGGGAGATTTTTGCCTCCCGATCCTGATTGCAAATTATAGCCTCTTGATCCTTATCCCAAATTGTACCTTGTTCTTTAATAAGCCGCTTCACTGTAAGTATGGTCTGTGAGTTCTGTGTGACCGCTGCAAAATAGCTGTCAAACCCAAATACGAAGTAAAGAGTACAGTGGGAGGGGAAGCTGATGTTAGAATTGGTAAATAAATTGGAGAGTGGAAGTGTGTTTGACTTCTGCCTTACAGAAGTCAGCTTTGGGCTCCTATGAAGTTAGACAGGTTTTGATGCTATTTCTCATAGTAGAATATTGCTGTTGTTGTTGCTAAGTGCCACTGAGTTGATTCCAACACTCAGCGACCCTATGCACAATATAACAGAATACTACCCGGTCCTGGACCATGCCCACAGTGGTTTAGATGCCTACACCCATCACTGCAGCCACTGCGTCAATCCACCTTACTGAGGATCTTCCTCTTTTTTGCTGACCCTCCACTCTACCAAGCATGATGTCCTTCTCCAGGGACTGATCCCTCTTGACAACATGTCTAAAGTATGTGAGACACAGCCTCATTATCTTTGCTTCCAAAGAGCATTCTTCTTGTAGAACCTTGTTATGAAAATCGTTCTGTGCCAAAAATAAGAACAGTACAAGACACTCCCAGCCAAGACAAGTGCCATGGGTTGAATTGTGTCCCCACAAAAATATGTATCGCTGTGTAGCTGGGCCATGTTCCCCAATATTTTATGATTTTCCTCCATTTTGTGATTTTCCTATGCTGTATGTTAAAGGATTAGGATGGGACTATAAATCCCTTCATAGGATCACCTCCCTACTCCACAGTAAAGGGAGTTTCCCTGGGGTACAGCTTGCACAACCCTTTATTCTTTCATCCTACAAGAGATAAAAGGAAAGAGAAGCAAGCAGAGAATTGGGAACCTCACACCATCAAGAAAACATTGCTGGGAGAAGAGTGGTGTCCTTCAGACCTGAGGTTCCTATGCCAAGATGCTTCCTGAACAAAAACGGATGCAACACAAGGACTTTCCTCCATAGCCAGCCTTTCCCTGGAATGGACATCCTGAATTTGGACTTGTAGCCTACCAGAGAGTGTAAGAATAAAGTTTCCTTTGTTAAAGCTGTACACTTTGGAGTATTTCTGTTAGAGTAGCACCAGATGACTAAAACAATGAGTCTAAAGATGCATGGTGACTAAATGTCACAGTGGATTCTAGATGGGGTCCTGGGGCAGAAAAGAGACATTAGGTAAAAACTAAGGACATCAGAATAATGTGTGCACCTTAATAACGCATCACTGCTACATGTCCTGCACCCAAAACAACTAACACACCATACTAAAATGTTACTAATAAGAGGAACTGGGCTCAAAGAATATAAATACTCTGCACTCTCTTTGCTACTCAACTACTCTCCCAAAGATTGGCAGTTTGAATTCACTCAGTGGTACCACAGAAAAAAAGCCCCATTGAACTACTTCTGAAAGGTCACAGCCATTAAAACCCTATGATGCACTGTTCTATTCAGATACAAATAGGTCACCATGAAATAAAAGCAGACACATCAGCCTCGGTGAAGCCTTCAAAAGCCTACATCTCCAACTAGCATCATGACAAACCTTCATGAGGAGACCCTGAGCCAGCACCACCTGCTAAGCTGCTCCTGGGTTCTGGATCCTCAGGGACAGTGGTATAACCCAGTGCTGATGTAAAGTGACACACAGTAGGGCAATTTGTTAGGCAGTGATAGATAAGTGATACATGATGTTGCACACAAGCAAGCATCATGCCGCCTTAGACAGGAATGGATCAGGCATCTCTGCAGGGCCTGGCCCCTTTCTTCTACAGATGTAGAAAACCCAAAGGAATCTCCATTCTATCTGAAGGTAACTGTAACAGCAGGGTGGTTAGTTAAGAGCAGTTGGTCAGCATATAGTTGTTGTCTGTTTCTTTCAAAGAATTGAAAATAAAAAATACAGTTTCCATGACTAAAAAGAGCAGTCAGTAAATACAACATGTATATGCATTTCATCAAAGCCTACAGTGAATGTTTTATAAATAATGCTGTAAAACTGCTAAACAAATGTGGAATGATAGTGGTTGAAGAGTCATGCTGAGAGGCCACTGCCATGTGGGATGCCTGCAAATGTGTGATGGGCCTGTCTTCTCAGATGTGTCTAACTGGTAACACTATAGCTAAAGAAAAAGACAGGTCAATAAATACACACATGACACAGCTTATGATGAAATTGGTTTTGAATGATCTGTATCTATGGGGAAAATGTGTAGGAAAGCAGAAGGCTTATTTTTTTTTTTTTTTTTAATTAAAATAAGAAAAGGGCAAACACACAAGTTTCAGAAATTGGGCTGTTTGTCAATGGTTCTCTGTGGAAAAATTATACATTTTGAGCCAGCATCATGATAGGGGTTTTCTGAATGCTAACGAAAACCTTCCATAGAAGTAATAGAAAAGGTGGACTGAGACAGATTGCTTTGCTTGAGGAGATCTAAGTTCAGCCATGAACTATGCCATTTCTGACGGAGCTACTTTGACAGAGGCACTGGCAAATTCAACAGAATGTTAGCAAGAGTAACCACACACTAGAAAACCTCAAGAGCATGCAAGATGAGAGGTAGAGAGGGAGCAAGAGACGTATAAATGACCAACAGTACTAGTCTTAACTCCAGAGCAGATCCGTTAGTGCTGCTCTTAAAAAACTGGGCTGGGAATAAGGAACAAACATGAGAATGAAGGATTTTTCTTTAATATACAACGATCCAAGAGTGAAATTAGCTGCTTGGAAAACTAAGGAATAGGGAGCAAAGTTTTTACAGTGCAGTGGGTTGGGAACCATGCTTGGGAGGCCCCTAGATGAGGACAAGTCATGACTCTGACGCTAGTGTCTCCAGACAAGTCATTGCACCTATCAGAAACTTTATCTATAACATGAGATTACTACTAGTAGCAATGCATCATAACAATTTGGAAAGAATTAAGTGTGATGATACTTGGAAAGCACTGCATAATACATAATGTGCTCTTAGTAAGTATAAACTAGCATTATTATTCCATCATCAAAAATGTTTAAGTAAGAGGCCCATAACCAGTCAACAACTACAAAGAAAGATGCTAATGTTCAAACGGAGTTGAACTATCCCACTGGCTCACAGCCTTAGCTGCACATTAGAAGCAACTGGTGACTTTAAAATTCCCCACGCCTAGGCCAATTCTCAGCAATGAAGTGAAATCATGAAACCATGCATTATGAGATAGTTAAAGGAGGTAGATTAGGGTTAACTTCAGGTCAGTGTTAACACTTTGAACGGCTCTCCAGGTGAGTTCTGTATGCAGCCAAGTGTAAGTATACTCCCACCCCACTGCCATCAGTAAGTGCACTAGACTCTGTCATTTCCAAGGTCTCTCCACCCAAAATTGTGTACTGAGTCAGTGTTCCATGGACCTACCCATCTTGTATTTGCATTCTTTGAGATGTAGATGCACTGTAGAAAGGCAATTTTCCTGAGTCTAAATCCTAGCTCTTCATTTATGCTTTGTGTGTGCAAGTCATTCAAACTCACTGAACTTGTTGTCCTCTATACAATTACAAAAAATAAAAAGTTGCCAGTGAGTGGATTTCAACTCAGAGTGGCCCTATAAGACAGAGTGGAACTGTTCCAGAGGGTTTCCAACTGCTATTTTTTTTTTTTTTTTTTGTAAAATGGGTGTAATAATATCTACTGAGTAAAAAGAAGAATACTTGTGCAGTGTCATACATAATATCTTTTGTCAAGTCAACTGAACTCATAGCAACCCTGTAAGACAGTACAGAAATGTTCTATAGGATTTCCAAGGCTGTAATCTGTATGGAAGCAGACTGCCACATCTTTCTTCCATGGAGTAGCTGCTGGGTTCATGCTACAAATCTTTTGGTTAGCAGCCAAGCCCTTAGCCATTCCTGAATATCTGCTACTGTAGGTATTAAATATTAACAAATTTCAGTTAATACAATCAGAATGAAATGTCAAACACTACTTAGAAAAATATTAACATAATAGTCTCAATTCTAAGAAATTTTGCATCAAATCGAGAAAACATTTTAAGTAGGCTTTGAAAAGATATGAATACCACTAAAAACATGATTCATAAGGGAGAAATCAATAAACTAAAGACTTTTGATCTATGAAAGGCATTATTAAGAGAGTGAAATACAAACCACAGCCTAGGAAAAAATATTTCAAATCAAATACCTGACCAAAGACTCATATATAAACAACACATAAAACTCAACAATAAGAAAATGAACATCCCAATTATAAAAGGTGCAAACAAATCTGAACAGATTTTTCATCAAAGGTTTACCCATGGCAAATAGCATGTAAAATGCTAAACATCAGTTTTCATTCAAGAAATTCAAGTTAAAAACTATAATTACACCATCGCATACCTATCAAAAGGATTAAAAGAACAAACAAAACCACTAATACCAAAAGTTGAGAGGCTGCAGAGTAAAAATAACTAACATTCATTGTTGGTGACAATTCAAATTAGTACAGTCAATCTGAAAGGCAGTTTGACAGTTTTTTAAGTTAAACTTGCCATACAGTCCAACAATCCCACCTAGGCACTTACCCTAGTGAATTAAAAAGTCATGATTATAAGAAAACAGACATGCAGGGCTTATAGAAGTTTTATGCCTAATTTCCACAAAACTAACAGCAACCTAGATTGGATGAACAGACTCAGTATTTTGATGCAATGGAATATTATACAACAGTAAAAAGAAATAACTATTAAGCCATAAAAAGACACAAATAAACCTAAATATTGCTAAGTGGAAGGAGCTGGTCCGAGACAGCAAAACACTGTGTAATTCCAACTATATTCCAACATTCTAGAAAAGGATGAACTGCAGAGCCAGTACAAAGACCAGTGGTTGCTAGGAGTTTGTGGGATAAGGAGGAGAATTACATAGATGAGGCACAAGGGATTTTTTAGGCTGGTGGGACTACTCTCTGTGATACTGTAATTGTGGATACATGACTTTATGCATTTGTCAAAACCTATTGAACTTCTTAGTGTAAATAGCACTCCTCAATGTATGCAGTTTTAAAAATAAAATGATTCAGGAGGTTAGAGAATCACAGAATGGTATGCAGAATTTGACAAAACAATCTACTGTTACATATATGTGAAACAACCTAACTGAAACAGTTGAGGGAAAAAGATCTAAGTCATTTCAGAAAAAGTAGAATCAGAAATCCTTTGTGTCACTGGCTCTATGACCTTTCTTGTCATATCACCTTTTAATGTCTCTGAATTCAAATGTATCACATTTTACAGCATCTTGGAGCCAACGAATTACTAAAAATAACTTCTCAAAGAAATTATTAACCAACTGACTAAAGTATATGGAGAAAGGGGCCATTATCTCATAAAACTCAGTGGTTTTCGGAGACACATAGAAAAACAAGTGACACATTTGACTTGGGATCAAAAAAATGGAAAGTGCAGAAAAAATGAATTTGGAAACAACAAGGACAGGGACAAGGTCTTGGTCTGGGTCTGTGTTACTGTCTCTTTCTATTTTGCTCCTTTATTGTACCCCTCAAGATCCTCCCTTCAAAGTGTCCCAAGCCTCTGTCTCCCACCCAGATATACAACCTCTCAGTGAGATCTCACCTCCACAGGCACCCAAGTCCCTCTTCCCAGTGGTGCTCACTCCCTCCTCCACTTCTCACCAAAACCTGATCCATTTCTAACACATGTAAACACGCACATGTACATTGACACATGGCTCACATGCACCCATGCACATACTACACGTATATACACATATGCACATGCACACACACAATCTAATCATCTGACTCAGGATTTATGCTTATAACCATTGTACTCTATAGACCAGCAAAGCTCTGAAGTATAAACACTGTCGCAAAAGTTCACTGAGGGCATGAGGGGTCTTCTCAGGGCTCCTGAATCAAGGCCCTGCTTACTTTGAGAGAGGGGAAAGAGAGATAACCGGAAAGGAGAGGTAGACGCTGACCACTCCTCCCTCCCACTCAGAGCTCCCAGTGGCCAGGGGGAGCCTAAGGGGCAGATCAGTACCCATCCTGTGAGACTGTGTGAGAGGCACCTCCCAAGGAGACAGGAAATACTCCATGCCTGCCTTGGGGCCAGTCCTAGAATGTGCAGTCTGTAGGTTCCTCTGCCAGTGGAATGGGGTGGGGTTCTTCCAAGTTAGTTCTTTTGAGGCCTTGACTCTGAACTGTGTCACTCCTCCAGGAGGCATCTACAGTGGTCTCCAAGGGCAGCTCATTAGTTCTTTTGAGAACTACTGTTGAGCACCTGCTGGGTGCCAGTTGCTGTCCCGAGACAGAGAAAACCTGAGGTCTCCTGCTCATGTCCATACACGTGGTTTAGAGGAAGGCTGAAGACACCAAAGAGTCACCAGACACAGACCTAACACTGGCAGCACTGAGAGTCAAAGCCTGATACATCACGCGGGCAGCCACTGCAGGTGTTTTCAGAGGCCTTCCCATCGAGGACTCACCTGAAGGACACGAAGGGCCCCAGCGACAGGAACGCAGGGGCCAGCGCATCCAGCAGTAGTCCAGCCAACCGTCATGGCTGGACTAGGCCAAACCAGCTAGGCTCATGGAGGAGGAGAGCCGAGGAGGGGACCCTGTGGGCAGGGAGATGACAAGACCAGTCAGAGCTCAGTCTTTCAGGCCAAGTCACAGAAACTTTGTGCCGAGAGCTCTCTGTGAGCACAGGGCTGCTGACCACGGGCACTGCGGGCTAACCACACTCTAGCAGCTGCACGGACAGAATTTGCCGTGCAAGGGCAAGAGAGACGCAGGAAGCCCGTGGGGAGGCTCTTGCTTGTCCAAGCAAACAGGATGAGCTGAAAGAATGGCAGTGGGCACAGAGCAGAGAGGATGTTCTGGGATATATTTGGAGGGAGTATAAACAGGACTCGCCTTGAATTGGATGTGGGAGTGGGGGTGAAAGAAATTACGGAAACTCCTATTGTTTCCATTCACATGAGCTGAGAGGATGGTGGTATCATTTCCTAAAAGGGGCGACCTAGGGGAGAAGCCTGAAAGAAGGTCCTTAGGAGCTGGGCTGCGTCTCTGTCTACTGTGAAATTCCTCCTGTTATTTTCACAAAAACACCAGGAAGGCTGCAAGATTGGAGGCCTGGCTGGGCAGAAAGCTCTGGAGGTCATCGGTGTATCAGGGGCATTTAGAGACAATAGGTGGGGTGGTCTGGAGGTCAGTTTGGTAGAGGAAAGATGGGCCAGAACCTAGGGAGGTTAGCCGAGGAAGAGGGGCCACCAAAGAAGCTGAGAAAGAGCAGCAGTGAGAGAGGAAATAGTCACCTCCTTCAGGGAGCATGCCCAGTGGGGAGCTTCCGAGAAGCCAGCCAAGGCTGAAACATAATCATGAGCTGCATGCTCTTGTCTAATGCCGAAACTCCTTAGTTGAAAGCAGACACCTGAACCAAACTTAGCCAAGTACACAACTCCTTCAAGATTTTTAGAAGTGAACTCAGGCAGTTTGAAACCATTCTCCCCACTGGACATTCTAATACAACTTACCAACTACAGCTCTACTCCTGACTTCCTCTCCAAATACTGATGTGCATTTCTAGTTTCCGGTGGATTCTTCCATGGACTTCTGGAAAATTCTCCATCCTTTTCCATCGTGACCTTCTGCATTTCTTGCCCTCCATGAAGCCTTTGCCATCACCCCAGTGGGTATGATCTCCATTCTCCTGAACTGCCAAAGCCTATGGCAACTGTTCATTAGAGTCAATCACAAATGTTGCCTGATTTCTATCTGTAACTCTTAGCATTCAGCAGGGATTGCACAGTTTTTGAGAGTAGATTATAGTGGACTATTACCTTCCAGCCTGAGTGACTTCTGTGATTTTTGACTGAGAAGCCAAAGGCCTTAAGTTTTGCCTTAAGTTCATTGTCCTCATGATGACTTAGAATCCCTAAAACTATGGACAACATTGTAACCTTACACCCAAGATGGATTTTCTGGGAAGACAGTCATTGTATTTATTAGACTCAGCATAGAGATACATGACAAAAACAGTTATGCCAAGCCAAGTGCCATTGAGTTGGCTCCGACTCATGGCATAATACCTTGGAGTGAAGGCTAAAACTCAGTTCTTTTTATTTCATATATATATATATATATAATAAAAAATTTATATATATGTATATATAAATGTTCATTTTCCAATGAACAAAGATGATAAATACACTTTATCCGGAGTTATTATTTCATTATAACTTTATAATAACCCAGAGGGTTGGTGGGGCTGTCTAGAATGTGTATGGAGAAAGACTGTGGGGTCAAGTCGGGTCTCCATAGGAAGGTCTGTGGCCAGTATTGCCTGCTATGGGTACAATGAGGGGTAGCGGGGAGGCAGCTGCCATCTCTGCACAAGGACAGTTTCTTTCATGCTTCAAGCATTCTGTCAGAATAATCAAACAAAATTACAGGCAATCTTCGAAACATTTCTGTTAGGAATATATTGTTTTCTTAAATTGAATTTAGCTACTGAATACTAGTTATATTTTTTCCATAGTCAACTATAAGTAACTCTATGTAAAACACTGTCACTTTCTTAAATTTGAATTACCCACACTGTCTAATACAGCACAACCAAAACCAACCATGCTGATTTGAATTGACGCACAGCTCATTTACCTCAGAATCTAGTTCCACCACATCATTTTTTCTTGGGGTTGATGTATAAATCCCTGGGTGATTGTGATCCAGGTTTCCCATTCCTCTTAGCTCATGATGCAGCAAAGATCTTACTAAGAACTAAATGTGAAAAGTCACTCCAAGCCCCTGCCTCATTCTTGGAAGGCCTCACAACCCAAGAGTTCTATGTCTTGGTACTGAGTGTGTCTGAAGAAAAAAAGAAGTGCCATATATGACACCTCTCTACACCTCTAAATGAACTGTATTCAAAGTTGCTTCATTTCTGCCATTGATTTTCATACAGCACAGTAGTACCCATTATATCCAGAAACATCTGCTGAACATCTTCCCTATGCCTACACTTTTCTGGGTACTGCAGAGTCAATCTTGAACAAAACAGACAAAAGTCTCTACATGACTAGAATTTATGTACAAGTGGAGGAGTGGCAACACAGACAATAGACAATAAATCATAAAATCAGTGTATTGTATGTCAGAGGTATGTGATAGGGAGGTGTAAAAAATAATAAAGTTGAATTAGAAGCATATTTACAGTGCATTTTGTGAGCTAGTAGCCATTACAAATAGTCTGACTTATACATGCCAAGCCAAGTGCCGTCGAGTCGGATCCGACTCATACATATATATATATATATATATATATATATATATATATATATATATATCTCCACACGAGGTCTTACAATGAAGTCTGTGAACTTAATTGTTCAGTGCTACACACCTCATTGCTGAGTATCATTACGCTCACCTTTGAAGTACGCCCCTTGAGAAGCTACGCACCAGCTATGTACTGGCACCTAGTCCACTCTTCAAAGCAGTTTTGGAACTCTTACTGGAATGTCTACTGTGCATGGTGGCATGGTGGCAAGTTCACAAACTTAATTCGACAGTGGCCTATGATGAAGTTTTGTAAACAAATAACTGTATTGGAACCCCCTCCCTACTTATCTGATCTGGCCCCTCAATGACTTTTTCTTTACCTGAAGATAAAGGAAATATTGAAAGGAAAACATTTTGATGACATTGAGGACATCAAGAATAATATGACAACAGCTCTGATGGCCATTCCAGAAAAAGAGTTGCAAAATTGCTTTGAACCATGGACTATGCACTGATGTCAGTGTATAGCTTCCCAAGGAGAGTATTTCAAAGGTGACTGTAATGATATTCAGAAAAGACGTATGTAGTACTTTTTCTAGGATGAGTTCATGAACTTAATTGGCAGTCCGCCTATACAGTGCTCTAAGCAACAATTTATAATTCAGGTCAGTCCCTAATAGAAAAGCTTATATACACATCATTATGAGACCCTACTTGCCACGTTTACAATGTGACAGCACAGTCTTCTTCCTCATCCTATATTTCCTGTAGCCCTTCAATCAACTCCTGTCTCCTTCTGTCTTCTCATCTCACCTCTGGACAGGAGCTGCCCAGACAGTCTTATGTTACTCAAGTAACATTTTTATATAATATTCCAAAACCGAAACCCAGTGCCCTTGAGTCAGGTCCAACTCACAGCAACCCTAGATGGATAAGATCATGTTATCTGTAAAAAGTGACACTTCTTACCAATTTTTATGTCCTTTTTTTCTTCCTTACTTGAGCCTGATTGCTTCGGTTAGAACCACCAGAATGACGTTGAATAATAATGACAATATGAAGCACAGTTGTTTGATTCCAGTGCTCAAATGGAATTTTTTCATACTCTCTTCATTTAAAATTACGTTGGCTTTGTATAAATTGCTCCTTACTTTGTTGAGAAATACCCCTTCTTTTCCTGCTTTGCTGAGAGTTTTTTATCACGGATCAGTATTGGACTTTGTCACATGCCTTTTCTACATCAATTGATGAGATCTTTCGGTTCTTATTTTTTGTTTTATTTATGTTTTGTTTTATTTACATTGTTTTTCTAATCCTGAACCATTCCTACATAGCCGGTATGAATCGCACTTGGTCATGGTGAGTTATTTTTTTGATACATTGTTGAATCCTATTGGCTAAAAATATGTTGAAAGTTTTTGCATCTAAATTTACAAAGGATATTGGTCTGTAATTTTATTGTTTCATGGTGTCTCTACTTGGTTTTGGTATAGGATTTATGCTGGCTTCATAGAATGAGTTTGTCAGTATTCTATCCTTTTCTATGCTCTGAAATATCTTTACCAGCAGTAATGTTAACTCTTCTCTGAAAGTTAGGTAGACTTCTACAGCGAATCCATCAGTGCCAGGGTTTTTTGTTTGGGGAACTTCTTCAATTACCTTTTCCATTTCATCTTTTGTTATTGGTTTATTTAGTTGTACTATTTCTGTTTGTGTTAGTTAAGGTAGGTAGTATGTTTGTAGAAATCTGTCCATTTTCTCTAGGTTTCCAAATTTGTTGGTGTATAATTATTTATGATGTTCTGTTATGATTCTTTTAATTTCAGTTGAGTCTGTTGTGATATTGCTCATCTTATTTTTAATTCAGTTTATTAGCTTCTGTTTGTCTTTCATCAGTTTGGCCAACGGTTTATCAATTTTGTTCATCTTTTCAAAGAATCAGTTTTTGGTCTTGCTAACTCTATCCATTGTTTTCCTATTCTCTATTTCACTTAATTCTGCTCTAATTTTTTTATTATTTGCTTTCTTCTGGTGCCTGAGGGCTTCTTTTGCTGCTATCTTTCTAATTGTTCTAGATGTAGCATTATTTTTCTTATTTGGCCTTTTCTTCTTTTTTGGATGTGTGCATTTATTACTATAAATTGATCTCTGAGCATTGCTTTTGCTATATCCCAAAGATTCTGGTGGGACACATTTTCATTTTCATTTGATTCTATGAATTTTTTTATTGCATCTTTAGTTTCTTGTATAACCCAGTAATTTTTCAGCAGGGTGGCATTCAGTTTACATGTGTTTGATTTTTGTCCTTGCTTTTTCTGTTATTGATTACTACTTTTATGACTTTCTGTCTGAGAAGATGCTGTGTAATATTTCAGTGCTTTGAATTCTGTTAAGGCTTACTTTATTGCCTCACATGTGATCAATTCTGGAGGATGTCCCATGTGCATTGGAAAAGAAAATATTCTTGGTTACTGTTGTATAGAGTGTTCTGTATGTGTCTATGAGGTCAAGTTGGTTGATTATGGCATTTAGATCTTTCACGTCTTTATTGACCTTTCTTCTGGATGTTATCTCCTTCACCAAAAGTGGTATGTTGAAGTTTCCTACTATTATTGCGGTGCTGCCTTTTTTTCCTTTCAATGTTGTTACAGTTTGTTGTATATATTTTGAAGCCCTATCACTGGGTACGTAACTATTAATTACAATTATGTCTTCCTTTAATCATTATATAGTGCCCTTCATTTCCTTTGTGGTAGATTTTACTTTAAAATCTATTTTGTCAGAAATTAACATTTATATTCCTGCTTCCTTTTGATTATTTTTTGCTTGGTACTTTTTTTTCCCATTTTTTTGAGTTTTAATTGTTTGTGTCTTTAAGCTGAAGATGTGTGTACTGTAGGAAGCATATAAATCGATCATGTTTTTAATGCCTTCTGCAACTCTTTATTGGTGCATCTAATCTATTTACGTTCAGCATTATTATCAATAGGTATGAGTTTGGTGTTGTCATTTTGATGTCTTTTTTTTTTGCATTATTGACAATTTCTTTGTTCCACTAAATTTTCTGTGCTGAGTCACTTTTCTTTATGTAGTCTCTTTATGTATTACTAGGTTTTGGTAATACCAGGTAATTCATCTTTCTCATTGTTGTTGATTTCATATTTGCTGTGTCTTTACGTTTTTCTTGTTTTTTATTTTGATGTCTGAGATTGTTAATTTCTTTTATGTTTACCTTAATATTTACTCCTATTTTTCTAAGTTTAAACCAATCTTTTATTTCTTTATATCTCCTTGACTTCCTGTCCACGTGAAAGATTGATGGCTATATATTTTAATTCCTCTTTTATATATACATTGTCAGATTTTACATAACAATATCTCTGTTGCCCTACTTTTAGTGTTTTAGCTTTCATTTATTTTTGTGGTTTCCCTATCTTTGTTGATATCTAGTTGCTCTGTCCTGCATTCTAATATTGGATTGTTTGCTGATAACTATTAATTTTCTAACTGAAGGACTCCCTTTAATATGTCTTTTAATTTTTGTTTCATTTTTGTAAATTCCCTAAAATTTTGTTAATCTAGAAATGTCCTAATTTTGCCATCATATTTGAGAGACAATTTTGTTGGTTATATAATTCTTGGCTGGCATTATCTTTTTCTTTAAGGCTTTATATATGTTATTTTATTGCCTTCTTGCCTGCATGGTTTCTGCTGCATAGTCCAAGCTTAGTGTTATGAACAATCTTTGAAGACGACTTTTTGTTTAACCCTAGCTGCTTTTAAAATTTTCTCTTTATCTTTGGTGTTAGTAAGTTTGATTATAGTATGTCTTGGGGACTTTCTTTGTAGTGTACCTTGTGAGGTGGTCAATGAACATCTTAGACAAGTATCTTTTCATTCTTCATGATGTCAGGGAAGTTTTCTTCCAGTAAGTCTTCAACAATTCCCCCTGTATTTTCTGTTATCCTCCACTGTTCTGGTATTCCAATCACTTGTAGGTCTTTCATTCTTGACAGAGTTTGTCATGGATTGAATTGTGTCCCCCAAAAATATGTGTAGCCACATGGCTGGGCCATGATTCCCAGTATCTCGTGACTGTCATCCATTTTCTGGTTTTCCTATGCTGTATGTTAAAGGATTAGGATGGGACTATAAATCCCTTCAGAAGATCACCTCCCTGCTCCACTGTGAAGGGAGTTTCCCTGGAGTATGGCTTGCCCTACCCTTAATCCTTTCATCTTGCAAGAGACATAAGGAAAGGGAAGCAGGCAGAGAACTGGGAACCTCACACCATCAAGCAAGCAGCACCAGGAGAAGAGCGCGTTCTTCAGACCTGAGGTTCCTGTGCCAAGACGCTCCCTAGACAAAGACTGATACAATACTGGACTTCCCTCCAGAGCCGACAAGGGGGAAAACCTTCCCCCGGAGCAGACATCCTGAATTTGGACTTGTAGCCTACCGGACTGTGTAACAGTAAACCTTCCTTTGTTAAAGCCATCCATTCAGTGGTATTTCTGTTAGAGCAGCCCTAGCTGACTAAAACAGAGTTCCGCATAATTCTTGGAGTATCTTAATTTTTTTATTTTATCTGACTTTTTCTCAAATATGTTAGTGCCAAGTGCTTTGTCCTCAATCTAATTCTGACCTCTGTTGCCTCAATTCTACTCCTATGACTTTCTAGTGTGTTGTCTAATTCTTAAATTTCATAGTTACTCTTCTGCATGTCTGTTTGTTGTCTTTCTATGGATTTTTGTAGCCAACTAAGTCTATCATTATAGTCTTCTCTAATTTTTTTAAGTTCCTCTATTTCTTTGTCTATGCTCTTTGGCTTGTTTCATATTTGCCTGATCACCTTCTGATTCTTGAAGAGTTCCGTATGTTAATCTTTTCTATGCTGTTTCCAGTAATTCCAGGAAGTTGTCTTCATCCAGGAGATTTCTTGATTTTTCATTTTGGGAGCTTGCTGAAGCCATCATAGTCAGCCTCTTCATATGGTTTGATATTCACTTTGTCTCTGAGCTGTTCTGACATGCCCAAATAGTCTGCCCATGTGAGCTAATTTGATTATTTGTGCCTTTGAAGTTCTAACACTCTGTCAACAGTTGGTTAGAGCTCTTAACTAGGTATGTGAGCCCAGGAGTCCATTTACTTTTATGGATTCAACTCAGATATCCAGATAAGGGGTCACCAAGTGTATGGTGTGGGTTCTAACCTACAGTCCTAGATGGCGAGGGTGACTGGGGTATATACAGGTATCTGGATACACATGTTGGTTATTTGCTCAGCAAGGGAGCTGATAGCCACCCCTGAGTACCTGTGATGAAAGTGTCCCTGTTCCCTATAGAACGTAGATAGGTGGGTTCATAGTTGAGCAATAGGTACCCAATGCTGTTGGCTATAAGGACCAGGAAGCATCATTTATTCTTAGACTTCTGTTGTGGGTGGCCAGCTGGCATGGGCGGAGCCACCAGTCTTCAGATCCCTGATTTGGGTAGGTGAGGACCCTGCCTAATAGGCAGTAGGTTGTCAAATCTCATGAATCTGCCTTTCCACCACGTAGCTAATACCGGGAAATATTGTGTTAATGAGTACAACAGTGTAGGCCCATACATTTCTATACAGCAGTAATATGCATTCAAATTCCATGGATTCCTTATGCCTCTGCCTAGGCAAAGGGACTCTTTATGCCTTGAGTTCCCAGTTTAGGAGAACTGGCAGATTTTTCTTTCCTGTTTGTTACTTTGTTCCCTCACCAAAGCCAGGAGAATGGTTCAGGTCATATTAAGGGGTACTATGTCTGGCTCAGGTGATGCAACAGGTTCTAAAGTTTGTTTGGACCTAGTGCATAGCAGGAGGTGGGTGAGGAAGTAAACAGGAGAGAGGTTTAAGCCACAGGAGTGTTTCTGATATGTGTAGCAAGTTAAATGCAAGTTACTTATCTTTTCACTGATTTTGAAAGTATGACTAGACACTTCACCACACAGTCTCTCCTGATGTGGAAAATGTGTCCTCAAAATGTTGCTGCTTGCCTCACCATACTTGTACTAGCTGATCTGATCTGCAGGGTGCCAGGTCCCATGGGGTCAGCTCTGGCACTCCTCACTGCTTCTGAACCATCTCTCCCTCCCTCTGTTGCTCTGTCTGATTCCTCTACTTTGCCTTTGATGTTCAGGCCTCCTAGAATGCCATATACAAACAATTCACTTGTTTTATTGGTCCTTGTTGTAAGAGGAACCACAGGAAGTATCTGACAACTCTGTCATCTTGGCCCCACCTCCCCAAATTCACTCATTTAATCTTCAGAATAATTCCACAAGTTTGACATTGTTATTATTTCATGTAAGTATGATACACCAAGGCAAGATATGAGGATGTTCCCCAAAGGGAATCAAACAGTTGAGGGTAGGAGGGTACATGAAAAGCAAAAGAAGGGACATGGGGTCAGTGAACAGTTGTAAGTAGGGCTTCCAGGGCAGGCAGCTAACATGCTGCACTCTCTGGGAATCTTATCACTGAATGTGGTGATTGCTTAAAACCCAAAGTCAGAGAGAATCCTGGTGCTGGAGGGCCTATTCTCTCAGGGCAGCCAAGAATGACTTGTTGACACCCTTATTTGTACCTACCCACTAAGCTTGCTTTCTAAAAAAAGAGTGGGAATAAGAATTACAACAGCAGAATGAAGATCTTAAAATGTCCTGGTAAGTGTAAGGCTGGCTTTCCCACCTCTAAAAAGGGGAAAACAGTGAGTAACCCATCACAAGGTAATTCATAAGAGACAGAAGCTGTGCAGAAATTTGATGCTGTATATAACCTAATATTTACAGAGCAATTTAAGAGAAATAAACACTGGGGGAAGCACTTGGCTTGGCTGGTATCTATTTAGAATTGTTTCCCTGAGCAATTCTGTAACTGAAATGAAAACTTTCAACTTGAATGCTGTGAGTTTTACAAACTGTGAAAAAAATTTAAAGTGGTACTTTCCTTAAGTTTAACAGATAATTAGTTTGAAAATAATTTTTAGGGGTAAAAAAGGAATTGTAAAGATAATGGACAAGCATAAGTCATGGTCTAGTACAAGTTCAGCACAAAATGAGCAAAAAAATTAGACAGCTCTCCAGGGTAACTCACCAACCTCTCTCTGAAGGAAAGAAGTGCTGCTAAAACGACGCCTGATTAAGAGACGACCATGGAGGAAATAGCAGTCCCACATCTCACATCTCTACGTGTGCTGCTTACTGCCAGGCCCCCGGAGACAGGTAGGAAAAGAACTGCCTGCAGACAGGGACGGCAGACGTCTTCTTGGCACTGAGCCAGACAATATGGAAATAATTGTAACTCACTAGCATAACTTCTATAATCATTTCCGGAGGCACAACAGCTGAGGAGTACGCCATGGATACACAGCTATTAGCATGCTAGGGTTATAATGCTGCTTACAAGGTAGCTAACCTATTGTGTTTGTGGTGATTCCTCATGTCCATGTGAAGGAGCAAGGTGGTGACAGACTCAGTTCCTCTGACCATCTTGCAGAACAGATGAGAAGGCCCTGCTCTCCAAACATGTACATCTCTTTCTCTTATCTGCTATCACCTGGGGAGATGATTCTAACAAAACCCTGCATGAGTGAAGGAGCTGAGTTATCTTCTACCTGAGAAGGTCAACATCAGACTATTCCTATTAAATCAGCAAGGTGTAGGAGTGCTAAGATCTCCACACAAGCAGTAAAATACGTGCTGTGTAGTCACTGACCAGATACGTCTGTCTTCTTCCTGATCATGAGGTAGCAGGTGCACACCGTGGGTCAGATGAGGAAGGTGAGCTCCTCTTGCCAACAATCCTCAGCAGGACTTGCAGTTCATCTGATGAGTGCACGTCCCTCTTTCTCCCATGAGGCCAGGGCTTCCTGGTCAGAACACAAATAATGATAACTTCTCCGTGACACGGAAATTTCCAAAAGACTGCCTGCAATTTTGTTTGTTTCTTCACACACAGAGCACCACATGGAACACTCAAGAAACAATCTTTGGGCAAGGAAGGCAAATGCACTCACAGCAGGTCATATCTGCCATAGAGTCCTTCACTGCGATACCAGACAGGGCCACAGAATCCATCTTCTACATGGCATTCCAGGCAACTCAACCCACCCTTTGGGATTAGAACTCAAGATAATGTCTATTCACATCTCCATTCTGTTGAAAAATACGAGAAACAGAAACTGCTGAGCTCTAGCTCAGATGCATGGGAGAAGCAAATGATTTTCCTGAGTATCAGTTTCATTTGTAGAATGGGATCTTCACATGTGCTGCACATACTCAAAGGGTGGTTGTAAGGAATAAATGTGACAAAGGGTGTGAAATGGACCTACCAACTCTGAAAACATATACAGATGTCAGTCGGTTCTATACTCTATACTCACGATGATCATCATTCTAATGTGTTGCCATAATCTCCCTGTGACTATGCTGCCTGTTTTAGAAGAAAGAAAAAGCACAAAAGCAAGTTCTAGGGACTCACGAAGGGTGCAGGACGGGCACCACCTGATTAAGGGTTGGCTTACTCCACTATGGTGCTGTCAGTAAGAGCATGGCCAAGAGCATGGCATCTGGAGCAAAAATGAATAGATCTGAAATCCAATATACTACATATATAATGTAACCTCTCTGTGTCTCAGTTTACTCGTCTGTAAAATAGAGGTAGTCATAGTGTCTATTGTAGAGTGTGTAGTTGGAAAAATAAATTGGTCAGCATTTATCAAGTACTTAGGATCCTGTCTGTCATAGATAGCAAATACTATCTGTGAGCTATCACCATGATTACTGTTGATAGTCAGTAGCTCACATTAGAGGCAGAGAGACTCAAGTAAAAGGCTTGAAAGAGGAATACAATTCAGAGATAAACAGATAACAAGGACTGAACTAAGGCAATAGCATTGGTACTGGAAAGAGAGGTTTCATTCCAAAGCTGGCCAGGAAGTGACACTAACTTGGCCTGGGGACTGAGTGCTATCAGGGAAAGGAGGAGGCTGTAGAAGATCTATACTTCCAAAAGGTAGAAAGGAGTTACAATGGAAGAGAGACATAATGCTAGGGAAGTTTGTCCAACAAGAATTTGAAATTGTTGATACTTCTTAGATTCAACTCTTTCTTTTAAAATGGGCTGCACCAGAATCTTGGCTTCTTCCTGTCTCTCAGCTTCTACCTTTGCTCCCTTGTTCATCTCAGAACTGCAAGCTTCATCTTTAAGTGGTTAATTAAGGCTGGACTACTGCCCAGAATCTGGACTTTCAATCAGTCTACTGATAAGACAAAAACTAGCGCCTAAGTCAAAATTCTTGTCTTCGAAGGAATGTCTGTGACAGGAAGCTGTTTCAGCACACCATCCTAGATATGTCTGTCTTCAGATAACTCTCCTGCATGGGGACCCTGGCTTAGGAGGCGCAGCTCCTACAGCAGTCAGATCCAGGCAACCTTCCCATTGACAGTGTTTCACTCACTGGGTTACTCAGCAGCCCCGGGAGACAATCAAAATGGAGTGACAAACAGAAAAGATTTTAGGACAAAAAAATAGAGTGCAATGGGAACCACCTCCCCCATGTAAACCTAGTTCTAAATAGCTGAATCATGTTTTCAGCACTTGTTAGGGGAGAATGTAATAGATCTGGGACACTGATACGCACTGTCCAATCTGTCAGAGTGTGTTCTTTAATCTCAAACAATCTTCAGCAATCACCTTCAGAATGAGGCCAATTTCCAGACCAAAATTACTTCTAGCTCCACAGTGGGAACTGTCCATGAAACAGACTTCTACCAAAAGCTTAAACTCTCCAGTAGCAATTATCCAGAATGGCCTCAAAGCTGCATTACTGCCATTTGAGAAATATTTGGGAAATATTTGCTTCAAAACAGTGCTCTACTTAGTTTTGGAAATAGTGGAGTAAGTTTACTTAGGAAGCTGACTGTCATTCCTTTCTGTCCTATTTTCCAAGTAAGTCACACATTCAGCGTCTTTCTGAAGACTGGTTTGCCCAGCCAGGAGTGTTTGAACACTAACATAAGGATTTGATTTCCACTTGCAGATACAGCCTCTGAGTCAAAAATCACTTTTTACTTCTCTACTAATTGCTACATGGAACAGATATTCAATTCCCCTTCTTGGAGTCTGTAGATGAGGATTAAACTCAGCTAGTATCTTTGTCATCTAGTGCTGCTTTAACAGAATTACCACAGTGGGACAGCTTTACAAAGAGAAATTTTATTCTGTCACAATCCAATAAACTGAAAGCCCATAATCAGGGTATCAGCTCCAGGGGAAGGCTTTCTTTGGTGACTCTGGAGGAAGGTCTTTGTCGAAAATCTGAACTGGAAACTTCTGAAGTGCAGGGACCCCTGTCCTTTCCCAAGGGATGCTCTCTGTTTCTGGCATTGCTTTCTTGGTGGTATGAGGTCTTCAAATCTCTTTGATAGCTTCCTTATGTCTCAAGAAACTGCCTCCAGGCACGAAAAAATTTACACATTGAGTCCTGCCCCACCAGTGCAAGTGCTCCCCGTCTTCCCTTATTAATATCATAGAGTCAGGATTTACAACATGGAGGAAAATCACACAATAATGGGAATCATGGCCTAGTCAAATTGCTACATACGTTCTTTTGGGTGGTGGGGAGGGACACAATTCAATCCATGACAGCTGGGGTAAGTGTCAAGGCCACATCACCCAGGAGAGGCTGGGTCTTTATCAAATTGTGAGGTGGCTGGTTTGGAAGAAATCTGAGGAAGTTGGCCTCATTTCCACTCAGTGTTGTGTGTAGTGGTCATAAACTACTCGAAGACAAGGACTTCAGCTATGTTCTCAACAGAGGACACAAGAATGATCTCAGTGCACTGAAGTAAGGATTCACAACTCACCACGGTGGCATCAGAACTGTCACTAGGGAATAAGGCAAAGGTCCTGAGCTTGACACTAACATCCTTGTTCCAAAATGCTCTTCATCTGTGTTCCCCCAGTGACAAGTAACACAGACTTCACCGACACAGAGATAGCATCTCAGCTTAATTAAAATCAGCCCACAAGCAACGAAAGAGATTCCTAAGCCTTAACTTTTTCTTAAACTAAAATATATGAATAGAAAATGCTGAGGCCAGAGCTGGCAAGACCTTGAATAATGTTTCAGTTTTCTCATGCCTCAAAATTATCTTCTCACGCGAGGACTGCGATTTTCCTCAGAATGATTCCTGTGTGAAGGCAAACTCAACACATCCTTCACCACACACCGTCTTCAGACTGACTTAGAGAAAAGCTTCCTACCAGGAGCAACCACTTTGGGTCAGACAGTTCTGATGCCAAGGTGGTGAGCTGTGAACCCTCACTTCAGCGCGCTATGATCATTCTTACGTTCTCTGTGGAGAAGATTTGTATGACAACTGTTGGCATCATGTTACGGCATTGTGGTTGGCACTCAGGAGGAAACCAGAGACCAACTATGGTCAGGGTCACCCTTTGCGAAACGTGGTCAGTAGCTGTGCCTTTGTTCGCCCCAAACCATTTGTAGAATCTTGTTATTTTCCACTTACCTGGAAAGTGAAGGTTAAGAAGAGTTGGTTGCAAATGCTGGCATCCTAATGGAGTTGGTGACTAATAACATTTCTGTGAAAAACTCCAATTGCTACGGATATCAGCAACAGCTGCGAAGTGTGTCCAGGGTAGTTCAGCCTCTCTGAGAGCAGAGGTGGTTCTACAGATGAAACAGTGCCTCAGACCTCTTGGGTGCCTAGCAGAGAGAACCCAGGTTGTTACCTAAGAAGACAGAAGAGGGGCCTAGTTGCTTTGGATCAGCTTCAGAGCCTGGTGGTAAGCATAAGCAGCAGTGACACCCACCCCACCCCCAGATCCTCGCCTCTGGGCTCAGCAAGCAGCAATCTTCTTTCGGTCCAGCGCCCACTATAACGGTAACAACAGCGGGGAAGCACAGTTGGCTCAAGAATGATGCAAAGACAAACAAAAACTTGATTCTGTTTGGTTTTACACTGTAAAAAACTCATCTTTGAGATTCTTTTAAAGAATATTACTTCAAAATCTAAACTTGTTTAGATAAGATACTTCCTGAAAAGTTAAATTACTTGAAATATTAGTGGCCACAGTTTTCTTTCTTTGTGGTTAATCTTAAACAGACTCCCTCCCCTTTCCTTTCCCATTTTCTCTTTTTCTCATGACTCATCCAAGTTCATGGCTAAGCTCTGTTCCTGTTCTCAGTCACCTCTGCCAGACTTTGGACAGCTGCTTCCCGCAAGTGCATTTGCTGTAGAATTTCCTTACTCAAAAGGTATCCCAGAAAGCCTTGTCTTGTCTTACCCCCCAAGAAATCCCAGAATCCCAAGAGACAGCAGCCAACTGCTGGTCCAGAAGTTGTCCAAACTTGTATGGTCACACTGATGAACTGTAGGGGTAAAATTGAGTAAAGGCAGACTGAGTGAAGGGAGAAGCAGCAGGCTGTGGCAAACTCCCCTTTGCTCACGCACACCGCCCCCAGGGCCAACCCTCCCAGCATAGGCACCGTCTTGGGAAACACCTGCCATTTGGCTGGCGATCGTGTAACTGTGAGGGGCAGGCAGAGGGGCACGTGAGCAGAAAACCATGAATGAAAGAATGCATGTCATAACAGAGGCGTCTTCAGTAATGAAAGGAAGAATTTAAGAAGTTAACTCTCCCAGGACTCTTGTATTATTTTCCTGTTCTAAGCGATTCAAGTCTTTGCCAGTCAGCACTGTGGACCGTCCAACAGTCGAGAATAGATACGTCTCTTGGAAACAGCTAGGAGCAACAAGAGGTGAGGCATAGTGGCCTCGCCGGGTCCCGTAAATGCTCAGGGCTCCTCCCGCCCTGCCACCCAGGAGGACCCATTTTCTTACTATTTTGAAATAAAAATATATTTGTTTTGCCTATCCCATGATGGAAAAAAGCTCTTTCTACCGCAAACACTAACAGAACATTTGATTCACTTTAGAGCAAAAAATCAATAGGAACAGCATGCCAAATACATTGACAGAAAGAAGGGACACAAACTGGCAGTCTGGAAAGGATGGTGGCCATGCATTTGTTCAGCAGTCATCCAATTTGCTCCAGAGCTAAGAGCTTGGAGTAGAGCTTCTGAGAAAACTAGCACTGCCCAGCACAGAGGCTGTGAACCAGAAGGCATGGGCTTGGGAACCAGAGCAAGTGTGCCATCAGTCCACACGCTCTGGTCATTCCCAAAGGCAAAGGGCCATCAGTAACGTAGCTAAGTAGAGGAGTGTGAACAAACCAGTGGTCACCACTTTCGTCTGCCTGATGGCAACTCCATGTGTGTCCACAGAATTTGGCACCATGGGGTTTTCAATGACTGATTATTATGAAGCCAACTACCACAACTTTCTTTCATGGTGCCTTTGGGTAGACTTGAATCCCTAACTTTTCAGTTAACAGTTGAATAGTTATCAGCCAAACATGTTAACTATTTATACCACCCAAGGATACCAGTGTAAATACATCTGATCCCAAAATGAGGAAGAAAAACACAAAATGAATATGGAGTCACTGCCATAAAGCATTCAAAAGGCACAGTACAATATCCATTTCCACAGCAACGTATTAAAAGACACTGACAGATTAAAAGTAGCCCCATGGACAAAAACAGAATGACGTAGAAAGCAAAGATCTTAGTTTTAAACATGCACATTGAAAACAACAGCTGACGTACAGATGGGGAAAAATGGCTGCAATAATCTGATCAGGATCTAATCTCTATAATCTACAAGATTATGCAAAACTTTAGCAACACAAAGACAAATAACCCAATTTAAAAATGGCCAAAGATATGAACAGGTGACAAAGATGGCATTCTGGTTGCCAGTAGATACAGGAGGAAATGCACATGCCATTAGAGAAATGCAAATCAAAACTAGAATGAGATACCGTCTCACCCCAACAAGGCTAGTATTAATCTAAAATACACAAAATAATAAATGTTGGAGAGGTTGTGGTGAGATTGGAAGACTTAATATCCTGCTCGTGAGAATATAAATGGCATAAACACTTTGGAAATCTATTTGACACTTTCTTAAAAAGCTAGAAATATAACTAGCAAATGATCCAGCAATCCCACACTTGGGAATATACTCTAGAGAAATAAGAGCCATCACACCAGTACATACATGCAAATGCAGCACTGTTCACAACAGAAAAAGATAGAAACAACCTTGGCACCCAACAATGGACAAATGGATGAACAAAATATGGTGTATTCACAAATGAAACACTGTACAATAATAAAGAGTAACAGTGAATCAGCAAGATTCTCATAACATAGACGAATCTAGAAGGTATTGTGCTGAATGAAATTAGTCACCAAAGGACAAAAAATTGTATGAAACCACTACTAAAAGAACTCAGAAAAAAAAAAGAGGCTTAAATACAGAAGACAAGATTCCTTCGTTGTTACAGGGTGGGGAGGGAGACAGAAGTATCATTAACTAGACAGCAGATAAGGGCTAAGATAAAGGTAGGTAAAGGGAAGGACACCACACAATACAGGTAAAGTCCGCACAACCCGACTAAATGAAAAGCTCAGAAGTTGATTGAACATGACTAAGTACTTTAAGGCTCAGAGTGGAGGGGCAGAGGCCTGAAGACCAGAGTTTCAGAGTGACATCTAAGTCAATTGATATAATGAAGTTTATTAAGAAAATGTTCTTCATCTCACCTCGTTGTGTGGCTTCCGGGGTCTTAAAAGCTAATGAGCAGTCATGTAAGATGAATCAGTTGGTCACAACTCACCTGGAACAAAGACACAAATAAAATATTAACTCAAGAGATAAACAAGGCCCCACATAAATCAGAGACTCCATCAGCCTGAGATCAGAAGAACTAGATGGTGCCCAGCTGCCACGAATGACCTCCCTGAAAGAGGACACAACAGAGAGCCCCTAATGGAGAGGAGAAAAGTGGGTCACAGAACTCAAATTCTAGTAAAAAGACAAGATTTTATGATCTGACTAAGACTGGAGGGACCCAGGAAGACACAGACATCAAACTCTCTGTTAGCCTCAAACTAAATGCATTCCCAAAGTCAGCTCTTCAGACAAAGATTAGATTGTACTGTAAGACACAAAATGATATTAGTGAAGAATGTGCTTCTTGGCTCAAGTAGATACATGAGACTAAAGGGCAGTTTCTGTCCAGAGATGACATGAAAAGGCAGAAAGGGACAGCAGCTGGTTGGATGGACATGGTAAATCTCAGGTGGAAAGAAGTGTGTTGTCACATTATAGGGTGAGCAACTAGGATTACATAGTAGTCTGTATATAAATTTTTGTATGAGCAACTAACTTGAGCTGTAAACTTTCACTGAAAGCAGAATAAAAAATAAAGAACAAGAGCTAATAGAAATGCTAGCAGGTGTCACTTGCACCTTGGACAGAGAGACTACTGAAAGAATGTCACTGAGTTTCCTTGGAGGCAAAAGGATTCAGGGAATATATATTTTTTCCATTGTCCTGAAACGAAGCTGCACTATTTGCACAGGAAACTGCTGCAAATAAAAGAAATACGATTGAAATAGTTCCTGTGAAAACGATGCCACCCTTTGGGCCCTGGAAATCCCACCCCTGACCACAGAGCGTGTGGAAAGCAGAGCACTGGTCTAGTGGGAGTCACTGCAGAAATGAGAAGGGGTCGCACAGGAAATGCCTCCTGTAAGTCAGAAGAAGAAGTGAGTATTCAGCAGCCAAAGATAGTAAATAAGAAGGGGGAGTAAATAGATCACAGACTTGAATGTTCTAAAAGACAATATATTCCATCCTGATCAACCAAATAGTTGGCAGGAAAAGTATTTTCATTTTTGTATCCTTTTCTACAGACAAAGACCTCTGTGTATCATCCTATATTTGAATATATGTGCTTTTAGGACAGCTGCTGAGAGAGGGCTCTTTTGTTATATTATAGCAGGAAGGAGGATGAGGGTAATGCTGGATAAACACACACAGCCTTTTGGAGCCTGTAACAGGACCTCAGATTAGAATCCAGCTGAAAGACAATACCTGTAGACTCTGCAGACCACAAAAGAAAGTGTAGTATTTTCTGAAATCTCCAAAAAACTGTGCCTCTGTTCTACCCTCTGCTACCTCTCTAGCAAATTGCTTAACCTCTCAGTCTCCATTTCTTTATTTGTAAACGACAAAAATAACACCTACTATTGGAGACTGTTGTGAAGATTAATCAGTTAGTGTGTATAAAATTCTTAACACTGCCTAAAGCGTAATAGAATCTCAGTAAAACACTGGCTACCACGACAGGGATGATGAGGATGCTGGTGACGATGTTGACATGAAGGTCAGACCTGCAGCACTGCCTGTCAGTCACACAGTAACACTACTTCCAGTACTTGGCTCCTGATGTCACCACTACTGGTACAAGAAAACTCTCATTCCAACAAAAATGAATATCCGTTACACACACCCCCAAAATAACAGTATATTATTGTTCTCTTCAGTATCCATCATATCTTTCTTTTATCCTTTGTTCTTTCAAATGTCATACCAATTAACGCCCTAGTCCCTGCACTGATCACCATGTGTTTTCATTAATACTTCCCTGATTCTCCTTCACCTTCCACCAGGTTAATTCTTACATTTTTCTTCATTTACCAAAAATGTATTGGCAGTAAGGGAAAGGGAAAAATCTCAGTTATAACAAAAATCTTTATATTCTTTGCCCTGCTACAGAGATGTAAAGGGGCCACGGTGGCATCTGTATGCGAAGGCAAGAAACTATCTTGTGAATTCCAGAAGAAGAGGAATTCGTATTTAAATTAGGTGATGATACCTTTGTGAATCTAATACCTAGCTTCCTTTGTTAATCATTCACTACACTCTATATTCAGCTTCTCAGAAGAATTAACCAAATCACTTTGCCCAAATTTCTGCCTAATCCCCTAATACATTTATGAAGTTAATATATTTTCTGTTTAAAAACAAATTTACATTTTGAAATAGAGTCATCACAAAGATATCTCAATTTGGTATTTCATAGCCCAACTCACTTCCTTCCTTAACTCCTGGCAACCACTAATCTGTTCTCCTTTCTATAATGTTGTCTCATCAAGAGTGTTGCTGTTGTTGTATTCCATTGAGTCTACTCTGACTCCTGATGACCCTGTAGTGGGACAGCTCCGTAGGGTTTCCTAGGCTGTAATCTTTTTACCAAAGCAGATTGTCAGGTCTTCTCTCACTCAGAATCAAACCGCTAACTTTTTGGTTAACAGCTGAGCACCTGAACCATTGCACCATCAGGGCTCCTTCACTTCAAGACAGCACATGATATACAACCTTTTGGGAATAACTTCTGTCACTCAGCAAAATATCCTTTAGAGATTCATCGGAGCCATTGCATGTGTCAATAGTTCATTCCTTTTTATTGCTGAGTAACAGACTTGAGAGCAACTGCTTTTGTTTTTCATGGCATGGATGTGCCACAGATTGTTTAAGCCTTCACCCACTGAAGGGCATCTGGGTTGTTTTAAATTTTGAGCTATCACAAAGAAAGCTGCTATGAAAGTTCTTGAACAGGCTTTTGTGTGAAATTCAGTTATCACTTCTCCAGGATAAATGCACAGGAACACATTTGCTGAATAATAAGGAAATTGCACAGTTAGTGTTCTAAGAAACCGCCAAAGTATTTTCTACAGCAGCTGAACCATTTTACATCCTCCCATGTTTGATACTGTCACAGACTTTAGCCATCCCTATAGGTGTGTGATGACATCTCATTATTGTTTTGATTTATATTTCCATAATGATTACTGGGAAACCCTGTTGGCATAGTTGTTAAGAACTTGGCTGCTAATCAAGAGGTCAGCACTTTGAATATAGTCCTTGCAAACACTTGGGGGGAGTTCTACTCTGTACCATAGGATTGATCAGAGTAGGAACCAAATCCACAGCAACGTTTTTGGTTTTGGTTTTGGTTTTTTTCAGTGACAGTAATTATTTTGCTTTAAGTGAAAGATTACAGTCCAAGTCAAATTGTCATACAAAACCTTGCACATACACTACTATGTAACTCTAACTGTTCTCCCCACCCTGGGACAATGCACTCCTACATTCTACCCCATATTTCCCATGTCCACTCAACAAGCTCCCATTCCCCTCTACCCTCTTATCTCACCTCTGGACAGGAGCTATTTAGCACCCTCTTTGCCAGTATCATTTTACGTCTTACAGTTTAGTCCAATCTTTCTCTGAAGAGTTGACTTCAGGGCTGCTTTCAGCTCTGGGCTAACAGAGAGTCTGCAAGCCATAACTTCTGGGGAACTTCCAGTCTGTTGGACCATTAATAAAGTTCTCACTGTACACACCCACTTTTTTTCCTGCTGCATCAGGAACTCTATGTTGTAGTCCCCATCAGGACAGTGATTGGTGGTGGCCAGGCACCATCCAGTTCTCCTGGTCTCGTACTAATGAAGTCTCTTGATTATATGGCCCTTTCTGTCTCTTGGGCTCATATTTTCCTAATGTCTTTTATGTGTTTCATTCTCCTCTACTCCAGGTGGGTTATGTTTCCCAAGATCATTGCTGTTCTTTATCATTGTATAGTAGTCCATTGTGTGAATAAACCATAGTTTGTATTCGTCTGTTGATGGGCACCTAGGTTGATTCCATCAATTTCCCATTGTGTATAGTGTTGCAATGAACTTTGGTATGCATTTTTCTATTCATGTGACAGCCCTTATTTCTCTAGGATATAGTCCAAGAAGTGGAATTGCTGGAGTGCATGGCATTTCTATTTCTAGCTTTTCAAGAAAGAGCCAAATAGATTTCCAAAGTGATTATACAATTTTACACTCCCATCAGCAATGTTCCAGTCTCTCCACAGACTCTCCAACGTCTATTATTTTGTATTTTTTGTATAAATGCTAATCTTATTGGCGGGAGATGGTATCTCATTGTAGATTTTATTCAGATTTCTCTAACAGCTAGTGATCATGAGCATTTCCATGTATATCTGTTACCCACTTGGATTATTTTCTTTGGCAAAGTGTCTGTTCATATCTCTTGCCCACTTTTTAATGGGGCTATTTGTCTCTTTGCTGTTGAGGTTTTGCAGTAACTTGTAGATTACGCGGATTTGATGCTAATTGGATTTGTCGTAGGCAAAAACACTTTCCCATTCTGTAGGTTGTCTTTTTACTCTTGATAGTAAAGTCTTCAGTTGAACATAAGTGTTTGATTTTTAGGGGTTTATAAGAGTTTTTTCATTGTTTTTAATGACTAGTGATACTTAATATATTTTCAGCAGTGGGTTGGGTTATTTGCCATCTGTATATCCTCTTTTTTTTGGTATATCCTTTTTGATAAAATGTCTCTTCCTATCTTTAGATCATGTTGACAGGTTTTGTAAACACTCGTGGAGTTCTGAGAAACCTTTATATATTGATTATTAAAAAAACCTGTCGAGTCAGAATTTATATTACATATGTTTACTATCTGTGTGTTAATATGTTTATTTATATATATTTATAGTACTCATATATTATAAACAGAGGTCCCTTGTTGGATATATGTTCTGCAAATATGTTCTCCCAATCTCTAGCTTGTCTTTTAATCCTAATAACAATGTCTTTCACAAAACAAATATTTTTAATTTTGATGAAGTCCAATTTACTAATCCTTCCTTTTATGGATCAAGTCCAAGAATTTTTCACCTAGCCCTAGAAAATGTAAATTTTCTCCTGTGCCTTTTCCCTATAAGTTTTAAAGTTTTATGTTTTACATTTAAGCATATGACACCTTTTTTTAAGCTAATTTTATACAGTATATGAGACTTAGGCCATGCTACTTTTATTATTTATTTATTTGCTTACTTTTATGGATTGAATTGTGTCACCCAAAAACATCTGTGGTAAATCACAGCCTCTATGCCTGTGGTTATAATCCCATTTATAAATGGTTGTCTTTGCTATCTTTATGAGGCAGGATTAGTATAGAGTATATTTTGAGTCAATCTCTTTTGAAATATAAAAGGGCTTAAACAAGTGAGTAGAGCAGAGGTAGGCTAATAGAGATGCCAAGGCACATGGAGCATTCCAAAGACCCAGGAAATGGAAGCTGAAAAGGCAAGGATCTCCCCCAGATTCAACAGAGACAGAAAGCCTTCTACTAGAGCCAGCACCCTGAACTTAAACTGTGACTCTTAAACCATAAGAAAATAATTTTTTTTTGTTCAAGCCATCAACTTGTGATATTTCTGTTACAGCAGCTTTACATAACTATGATACCTATCAGTGCCCAATTGCTCCATCAATATTTGTTGAAAACGTACATTTTCTCAGTTAAATTTTTACTTTGCTATTTTGGAGTCTGTTTCTGTATTCTCTGTTCCATCCCCATGATCTATGTATGTTTTTATCCCTCTGCCAATATCCCACAATCATGATTACTATAGCCAAGCCAAGTGTTGTCGATTACTAGTGATACATAAAGCCTTCAAACCAGATAGACTGCTCCTTTCTCCACTGAATGGACTTAGCACCTTTATTAAAATTAATTGACCATAAAAGTGTGGAATCATGTCTGGATTCTCAATTCTATTACAACCATCTAAACGTCTTTTCTTATAATAGTACTGGACTATTTTTATCAGAATTATGAACCCTCCTAAACCCATTGCTGTAGAGGTAATTCCAACTCCTAGCTACTTTATACACTCCTACATTTTTTTTCTTCTTCAAGATTGCATCAGCTATTTGGGGCTTCTTGCAATTATATACAAATTTCAGGACTGAATTTTCCATTTGTGCAAAAAGAGCTGTTGGAATTTTGTTAAGTTTTGTGTTGAATCCACACATACTTCTTTGGGGTGGTATTACCATCTTAAGCAATATTGTCTTTTACCTCATAAACACACGTATCTCTCCATCTATTTAGGTCTTCAATTTCTTTCAGCAATGTTTCATAGTTTTTAGAGGATAAGTCTTTCATTTTCCTTGTCAAACTTATTCCTGGGTATTTTATTCTGTTAAGTGTTATTGCAAACGGAATTGTTTTCTTAATTTTCTTTTCAATCTGTTTATTGATGGTATATAGAAACACAACTGATTTTTGCATGTTGACCATGTACTCTATGACTTTGATTTACTCATTTATTAGTTCTAGTAGCTTTCAGAAGATTGTTTTGGGAGTTTCTATATATAGGATCATGTCGTAAATGAGTAGGTAGTTTTACTACCTCCTACCTGATTTTTACGGCTTTTAATTCTTTTCCTTGCCTAATTACTTGCAATGGAACTTCCAGTACAGTGGTGAAAGTAGGCATCCTTGTCTTACTCTCATATGAATTGGAAAGTTCTCAGTCATGAACCAATGTATGACGTTAGCTCTGGGTTTTTCATAAATGTTGTTTATTACAATTAGTAGTTTCCCTTCTACTCCTAGTTTTTTGAGTGTTTTTATCATGGGATTGTGTTGAATTCTGTCAGATCACTTTGCTACATCAACTGGGATGACAGTGTGGTTCTATTTCTTCCTTCTATTAATGTACTGTATTACAGTGATTAATTTTCTCATGTTGAACCCCCTTTGCATTTTGGGGATAAATCTCTCTCAGGCATGGTGTATAATCCTATCAGTGTACTCTCTGCTTGCTTCCCTTTCCATTAATGCCTGGATACTAACCATAATCCAAGGCATCACTGCCCCTTTTACTTTTAATTAAGAACAAATAGAAAATCAACAGCAAAGACAAACATTAGATAGATTATGTTCTGTCTGAATATTTGGAGATAATTGACTGGCACTGCTATCACTATTATGGGTGTAGCTACATTAATGATGCCTATAACATTTGCCTCTGAGGTTGACGACACTAACTCCCAAGTTGCCCCATCACGTGGAGGTGTGTGTGACATGGGCCACACAGAACCTCAAAACAAAATGCCCTTCAATAAGATTCCAAGAACAATTCCATTGTCTAGCATCTTGTAAGATATATGTGATATATTTTGAGATAGTTTTTGTGCTTGGTGTGAGATATGGGTCTTGTTTCACTTTTTTTGCAGTTGGATATCCAGTTATACCAATACAATTTCTTAAAGAGACTGTCTTTTCCCCAACTTATGGACTTTGGGTCTTTGTCAAAGGTAGATGCTCACAGGTGGAAGATTTTATGTCTGGATTCTCATTTCTCATCCATTGTTCTGTGTATCTGTTTCGTACCAGTACCAGGCTGTTTTGAGTACTGTGGTAGAGTGCTAAGTTCTAAAGTCAGGTAGTATGAGGCTTCCTACTTTGTTCTTCTTCTTTAGTAATGTTTTATTGATCCAGGGCTTCTTTGCTTTCCATATGAAGTTGATGATTTGTTTCTGTATCTCATTAAACCATACTACTGGAATTTGTATTAGGGTTGCAATGTATGTCAGGGTTACTTTGGGTAGAGCAGATATTTTCATGAAGTTGAATATTACTATATTTTTTTCTGTTTCTCTTTTTTTTATAATGTTGTCATCCTTTACATAATACCATCTCTTTTCAGTGTTTTGATTTGGATTTACTTTGATGATCTCCCTATCTGGGTCGAAATCCAGCTGCTTTGTTCTGCATTCTAGTCTTGAGTTGTTACCTGATGTTATCTTCTAATGAAATGAATCCTTTTAGTATTTCTTATTATTTTAGTTTGGTTTTAAGAAATTCCCTAAATTTCTTTTTATCTGGAAATGTCCTAATTTTGCATTCATATTTGAGAGACAGTGTTTCAGTCTGCTAGGTCTGCTCTAACAGAAATACCACAGAGCGGATGACTTTAATAGAGGAAAGTTTATTCTTACATAGTCTGGCAGGCTGCAAGTCCATATTCAGGGTGTCCACTCCAGGGGAAGGCTTTCCCCTTGGTGGCTGAAGAGGAAAGTCTGGTATTGCATCAGTCTTTGTCCAGGGAGCATCCTGGTGCAGGAACCTCCAGTTTGAAGGAAGCACTCTTCTCCTGGTGCTGCTTTCTTGATGGTACGAGGTTCCCAATTCTCTACCTGCTTCTATTTCCTTTTATCTCTTGCAGGATGAAAGGATTAAGGGTGGCGGCAAGCTATACTCCAGGGAAACTCCCTTTACAGTGGAGCAGGGAGGTGATCTTATAAAGGGATTTACAGACCCACCCTAATCCTTTAACACACAGCATAGGGAAACCACAAAATGGAGGACAGTCACAAGATACTGGGAATCATGGCCCAGGCACATGGCTACACATATTTTGGGGGAAACACAATTCAATCCATGACAGTTTTTCTGGATGTGTAATTCTTGACTAGCAATTTTTTCCTTTGAGGGTTTGTATATGTCTTCCTCTTGCCTTCTTGACTGCATGGTTTCCTCTGAGTAGTCTGAGCTTAGTCTTATTGACACTCCTTTTTACATTATTTTTCATTTATCCCTACATGCCTTTAAAATTCTCTCCTTGAGAGGCAGGATGAAGATGGCAGAGTAGTCAGACACTTCCTGTTATTCCTCTAACAACAGAGACCCAAAAGTGCAAATGAATCAATTATGTACAACATTCTAGGAGCCCTGAACATTGAAGGGAAAGTTGAGAAACCAGACTGAGCAACAGGGAAGGGAAGGTAGGTCTAGAAGTCCCCAGAACTAGCCAGACCTGACCTTCTGGGAATCAGCCACAGCCAGCATGGTGAATGGACTGGTAGCATATGGTGGGTGTTCTCCTCAGTGGCAAAGAACAGTGAAAAATACAATACAGCTTTGAGAAAACTAGTGAAGAGCAGCACATGACCTTCAAAAGCTAAATGATTGTTGTCTACTATCCCTGGTAGTGTAGTGGGTTAACTGCTACCACTGCTAACCACAAGATCAGCAGTTCAAATCCACCAGGCACTCCTTGAATACTCCAGGGGTCAGTTCTACCCTGGCCCCTAGGGTCGTCATGAGTCAGATCCGACTCGATGGCACTTGGCTGGCTTGGCATCATGAACAGATCTAAACCTTTCCTTTGGTATACACCTCTCTCCATTTTCCCAGTGCTTCTCCCTCCCCTCTCTACACTGCACCTAGCTCCAGAGTCTGATGTGATTATCTTCGCCAAAAGTGGGACTCCTTAAGCCCTCCCAGAGCCATTCTTATAGACTCAGAAAGGCAAAAATTTAACAAACCGGGTAAAGCAGGGAAAGAAATCTGGTAATGCACCAGATCCAGAAATTTAGAACAGAAACAATATGTTCACCTAGAATCAGATATGGGGACATGCCTAGCTCATGGACATTCAAGGACTGCTATTGGCCCCTTGGCTTTCTCAGCACCTACAGTCAGATCCTAAGCCTATTCAAATCACAGCTGACCATCCAAGACAGTAGTTCAGAGACTGCACAGCACACTTAGTGACTAACTACCTGGAAACTTCAGCTGAATTCATACAAGAAAAATAAATGGACTTCTGGACATGAGGGTGTAGCAACAGCTATACCTATCAGGTGACAGGACATTAGAGTTTCAGAGCCATCGGTAACCAAACTAGCACACACAACCAGCCTATTTGGGCATTTCAAAACAAATCACAACACAAAGCTAGAACACAGAAAGCAAACATAAAATAAATTCAACAACTTACTGATGGCTTGGAAATAACAATCCATATCAAATTACTTAAGGAGGCAGGCCACATTGGTTTCAAAAAGCTCCCAGAACAAAGAATCAAGAAATTTTCCACCTGATTAGAACTTCCTGGAATTACTGGAGACAGAAAGCAAAAGGTTAATATTTTGAGCTCTTCAAGACACCGGGAAGAAGATGAGAAAACATACAGCAGGGCATAAGGGCAAATTCAACAAACTAAACTGAAAGTACCCAGTGACAAGAATAAGAAATTCAGAAAGTTAGTAATTAAATTACAAAATTAGACAACTCAATAGAAAGTCCAAAGAGCAGAATTGAGACAATGGAAGGATGAATTACTGAGCTTGAAATAAAGCACATGACACCAACATATGTGACGAAACATAGGAAGGAAGGAAGGGAAGGAGGGAGGGAGGATGGACAGACTAAGAATTATGTAGGCTTCTATCAAGAGAAATAGTCTACAAGTAATTGGAGTACCAGAATAGAGTAGAATGGGGAGAGGGAGAGGTGGTAACACAAAATGCAGAAAGAACTGTTGAAGATTTGTTGACACAACTTCCCTAACCTCTGAAAGATGAGAAGATATCTATCCAAGATGCTCATCAAATTCCAAATAAGGTAGATCCTAAAAGAAAGACACCAAGGTATATTATAATCAAACTTGCCAAAACTAAAGATAAGGAGACAATTTTAAAACTGGCTAGGGATAAACAAAAAATAACCTACAAAGGAGTGTCAATAAAACTAAACTTGGACTACTCAGCAGAAACCATGCAGGCAAGCAGGCAATGGGATGACATATATAAAGTCCTGAAGAAAAATATCTTCCAGTCAAGAATTATACATTAAGGAAAACTGTCTCTCAGATATGGTGACAAAATTAGGACTTTTCCCGATAAACGGAAACTTAGGGAATTTCTGAAAGCCAAACCAAAATTACAAGAGGTACTAAAAGGAGACCTTTGGTTAGAAAATCAATAACATCAGGTAACAAACCAAGACTAGAACACAGAACACAGCAAGTGGACAGCAACCCAAATAGGGGAATCACAAAATAAATCAAAGGAAAAACTGAAAATATGGAAACAGATGTCATTATGTAAACTTTGTAACAAACAAGAGGGACTTAAAAGAAAATGTAGTCATAGATCTTTCATATGAAGAGGAAGTCAGGGCAATGTAAAAAATTAAAAACTAGTTTAAATTTAGAAAAATAGTGGTAAATAGTAACCACAAGTGGTAAACAGTAACCATAAAGGAAATTACGAAACCTACACTTCAAAATAAAAAAAAACACAAAGTCCCAGCAAATACAAAAACAACTTTGAAAAATATGAAAAGATAAATGCATAAAGAAAAAAAGACTCAGCAGAGAAAATTGAATGGAACAAACAAGTCTACAACACACAAGTCTACAACACACAAAAAATGACAACAGTAAACTCGTACCTGTAATAATCACACTGAACGTAAATGGGTTAAATGCACCAGTAAAAAGATAAGAGAGTGGCAGATTGGATTTTTAAAAAAGACACTTCTGTATGCTGTCTACAGGAGACACACTTTAAACTTAAAGACACAAACTCAAATTCAAAGGATGGAAAAAATGTATCAAGCTAACAACATGCAAAAAAGAGCAGAAGTAGTAATTTTAATCTCTGATAACATAGATTTTAAAGTAAAATCCACCACACTGGATAAGAAAGGACACTATAAATATTAACGAATTTGTTCTCCAGGAGGATGTAACCATATTACATACTTATGCACCCAACAACAGAGATCTGAAATACATAAAACAAACTCTAACTGCATTGAAAACAGAAACAGCTGCCCAATAATGGTAGGAGATTACAACAAATCATTTTCAGTGAAGGACAGAGCATTCAGAAAAGAAGCTCAATACAGACACTAAAGATCAACTAGATTTCATAGACATACACAGAACACTTCACCCAACAGCAGCCAACTATACATTCTTTTCCAGCATACATGGAACATTCTCCAGAACTGACCACATATCAGGCCATAAAGTAATCCTTAATAAAATTAAAAGTACTACAGTACTTCAAAGCATCTTTTCAGACCACAAAGCCATAAAAATAGAAATCAATAAAAGAAATAAGAAGGAACAAAATCACATACATGAAACTGAACAACACCTTGGTTAAAAATTACTAGGTTATACAAGAAACTAAGGATGAAATAAATTCATAGACTTAAATGAGAATGAAGACACACCCCTACTCAGAAACCTTGGGACATACCAAAAGTAGTGTTGAGAGGTCATTTTGTAGCAATAAATGCATACATCCAAAAAGAAGAGCGAGCTCAATTCAAAGAAATAGCCCTGCAATTCAAACAAATGGAAAGAGACCAGGAAAAGAGCCCTTTGGTCAACAGAAGAAAGCAAATAATAAAAATTAGAGCAAAACTATTCAAAGAGTTAACAAGACCAACAGCAGATTCCTTAAAAAGACCAACAAAATTGATAAACCACTGGCCAAAGTGACCAAAGAAAACCAAGACACAACACAAATAACCTGAATAAGAAATGAGATGGGCGATATCACAACAGAGACAACTGAAATTAAGAAACAAACAAACATAAAAATCGTAACATAATACTATGAAAATTGTTTTGTAAAAATTTGAAAGCCTAGAAGAAATGCACTGATTTATAGAAACAGACTACCTCCTAAACTAACACAAATAGAGGTAGAACAACAAAATAAACTCATCACAAAAGAAGAGAATGAAAACCTAATTAAAAAACTCCCAACCAAAAACAGCTCTGGCCCTGACAGCTTCACTGGAGACTTCTACCAAACTCTAAGAGTCAACACTACTATTACTAAAGGTATTTCAGAGCATTGAAAAGTGAAAATCACTTCCAAATTCATTCAATGAAGCCAGCATAAGACTTACACCAAAACCAGGTAAAGACAGAACAAAAAAGGAAAATTATGGAACAATAGCTCTCATGAACTTAGATACAAATATCCTCAAAAAAATCTTAGCAATAAAATTCAACAACATATCAAAAAAGTAATTCACAATGACCAAATAGGATTCATATCAGGCATGGTGAGACAGCTCAACACTTGAAAAACAATCGACACACTCAACCACATAAACAAAAGATAAAAAACACTTGATTTTATTAATTGATACAGAGAAGGCATTTGACAATGTCCAGCTCCCAGTCATGTTATAAACTCTCAGAAGGTAGTAATAGAAGGGATATATCTCAACATAATAAAAGGCAATTATACAAGCCAACAGTGAACATCATCCTAAATGGAGAGTCTCAAGGCCTTCCTTTTTAAAAATGGAACCAGATAAGGATGTCCTTTATCACCACTTTCATTTGGCACTGTGCTGATGGTTCTAAGCAGAGCAATCAGGCAAGAAAAAGAAATAAAGAGCACCCAAGTTAGTAAGGAAGACATAAAACTATCTCTATTTGCAGACAATATCATCTTATGTACAGAAAACCTTAAAGAATCCACAAAAAACCTACTAGAAGCAACAGAAAAGTTCAGCAAACTATTAGAATAAAAGATAAACACACAAAAGTCAGTTGGACTCCTTTACACCAACAAAGAGAACATCAAAGAGGAAATCAATACTATTTACAGTATCCCCCAAGAAGATGAAAAACTTATAAGTAAATCTATCCAGAGACATAAAAGAACCACACAAATAAAACTACAAGAGTCTCCTGCAAGAAAAGAGAGACCTAAACAAGTAGAGAAAACTGCCTTCCTCATAGATGGAAAGCCTGAACATCATGAAAACATCTATGCTACCCAGAGAGATCTACAGATATAACACAATCCCAATGCAAATTCTTATGGCATTTTTTAAAGAGATGAAGAAACAAATGACCAGTGTCATAAGGAAAGGGAAGAAGCCCAGATAAGCAAAGCATTAGCGAAGTGGAATAAAGTGGAACATTCATACTACCTGACGTTAGAACTTATCGTACTTCCACAACAGTCAAACCGCCTGGTAATAGTAATAAAAACAGATACACAGGACCATGGAACAGAACTGAGAACTCAGACATAACATCATCCACCTAGGAGCAGCTAATATTTGACAAAGGTGTAAAGTCCAAAAACCGGGGAAAAGACAAGTCTCTTTAACAAATGATGTTGTCACAACTGTATATCCAACTTCAAAAAACTAAACGAGACCTGTATCTCACACCATGCCAAAAAAAAAAAAAAACCCTCAAAATGTATCAAAGATCTAAATATAAAATCTAAAATGATAAAAATCATGGAAGAGACAACAGAGACAATGCTAGGAGCCCTAATACACAAGCATAAATAGACTACAAAACATTACTACCAAAGCACAAACAGCAGAAGAGAAAATAGATAACTGGGAACATCTGAAAAATCAAACACTTCTGTCCATCCAAAAACTTCACCAAAAGAGGGAAAAGACTACCTACAGATTGGGGAAAAAAAAAATTGTCTACCACAAATCTGATCAGCATCTAACCTCCATTATCTACAAGATACTGCAAAACCTCAGTGAGAAAAAGACAAATAACCCAATTCAAAAACAGGCAAAGGAGATGATTAGTCACTTCACCCAAGAAGTCACTCAGACAACTAACAGATATATGAGGAAATGCTCACAATCATTAACCATGAGAGAAATCCAAATCAAAACTGCATTGAGAAAACATGTCCCCCAACAAGGCTGGCATTCTTCCAAAAAACACAAAGTAATAAATGCTGGAAAAGCTGTGGAGAGACAAGAACACTCCTACCCTGTTGGTGGAATGTTAAACAGTACTACCACTTTGGAAATAGATTTGATGCTTTCTTCAAAAGCTAGAAGTACAAATATCTTATGATCCAGCAATCCGACTTCTTGGAATATATCCCACAGAAATATCCCACAGAATATATCCCACATGAACAGATACATGCACAGCAATGTTTTTTTTGCAGCACTTTTCACAGTAGCAAAACAATGGTATCAACTTAGGTGCCCATCAACAGATGAACAGATAAACTATGCTTTATCTACAGGATGGAATACTATGAAATGACAAAGAATAACGATGATATTGGGAAACATCTCAGACCATGGAGGAATCTGGAAGATATGCTGACTGAAATTAGTTACAAAAGGATAAACATTGTATTACAAGTACTGAAGAAAAGGTTTAAACACACACACAAGAGTCTTTTATGGTTACAAATGTGGAGAGGAAGACTGAAGTGTTTTCACTGGTTAGATAGCACATAGGTATGGGATTAGATGAAGGGAGGGACAGCATGCAGTAGAAGGAAGTCAGCACAGCTGAACTAAACCAAAACCTAAGAGGTTTCCTAAACATAACCCAACACCTTGAAGGACAGCATAGCAAAGGCAGAAGTCTGTGGACCATGGTTTCAGAAGACAACTAGGTCAACTGGCATAATACATTTTTTTTAAGAAAATTTTCTGCATCTCAGTTTGGTTAGTAGCATCTGGGGTCTTAAAAGCCAGAAGGCATCTAACTTGCATCAATTTTCCCCAACTCACCTGGAGCAGAGGAGAACGAAAGACATCAAATACATAAGGAATTCTAATACATGGCTTAGACAGACTACAAAATCTGACCAACAATGTACGAACAGCAGAAGAGAAAATAGATAAATGTGAACTACTAAGAATCAAACACTTTTACTCATCCAAAGACTTTATCAAGAGTTAAAAAAAAAGCTACCCACAGAATGGGAAAAACCTATTTGGCAACTACATGTTGGATTGATGTCTGATTTACATAATCTACACAGTAGGGCAAAACATCAACAAGAAAAATGTAAATAACCCAATTAAGCAATGGGCAAAGGAAATGAACAGAAACTTCACCAAAGAAGACACCCAGGCATCCAAAAGACACATGAGGAAATGCCCACAATCATTAGCTATTAGAGAAATTCAAATCAAAACTACAATGAGATATCATTTCAGCCCAGCAAGGTTGGCAATAATCCAGAAAACACCAAACAACAAATGCAGGAGAGGCTGTGGAGAAATTAGAATTCTCCTATACTGCTGGTAGGAATGTAAAATGGTACAACCTTTTTGGAAAGTAATCTGGTGCATTCTTATAAAGCTAGAAATAGAGATACCATATGATCCAGCAATCCCACTGCTCGGACTATATCCTACAGACATAAAGACAGTCACAACAATAGATACATGCACAAGAATGTTTATTGCAGCACTGTCCAAAATAGATGGAACCAACCTAACAGCCCATCAACAGACGAATGGATAAACAAACTATGGTACATATATTCAATGGAACACTATGCAATGATAAAGAACAATGATGATTTTAGGAACGATGGCACTTGGTATATCATAACATGGTTTTAACTAGAAGACATTATGCTGAGTGAAATCAGTGTCATGAACTAAATTGTGTCCCCCCAAAAATATGTGCAGTCATGTGGCTGGGCCATGATTCCCAGTCTCTTGTGATTGTCCTCCATTTTGTGGTTTTCCTATGCTGTATGTTAAAGGATTAGGGTGGGACTGTAATTCCCTTTATAAGATCACCTCCCTGCTCCACTGTAAAGGGAGTTTCCCTGGAGTATGTCTTGCCCCATCCTTCATCCTTTCATCCTGCAAGAGATAAAAGGAAATAGAAGCAGGCTGAGAATTGGGAACCGTCTATCATCAAGAAAGCAGCACGGAGAGAAGAGTGTGTCCTTCAGACCCGAGGTTCCTGCAACAAGACGCTCCCTGGACAAAGACTGATGCAACACTCGACTTTCCTCCAGAGCTGACAAGGGGGTAAGACTTCCTCTGGAGAAGACATCCTGAATTTAGGACTCGCAGCCTACTGGACTGTATAAGAATAAACCTTCCTTTGTAAAGCCACCCACTCCCTGGTATTTCTGTTAGAGCAGCCGTAGCTGACTAAAACAATCAGTCAGCTGCAAAAGGATAAGTACTGTATGAGACCTGTACTATAAAGACTTAAAAATAGACTTATGTATAGAGAAAAGACTCTGATGGGTACAAGTGTGGGGAAGGAGGAAATGGGTTGCTCATAGATTTAACAGTTGATAGGAATTTGGTTAGGTGAAAGCAGCACACAGTAGAGAGCAGAACAACATAACTGGGCTACACCATAATGTGAAATGCTTTCTAAACTCATTCCAATATTTCAAAGGGTACAGTAGCATAGATGGGGGTCTCAGGAACATGTTTTTAGGAGACACTGAGGTCAATTGCCAGTACTTGTTTTTTGCTAAGAGAATCTTCTGTATACCATATTGGCGAGTGGCGTCTGAGGTCTTAAAATCTAGCAAGCTGCCATCGGAGGTATACTAAATGGTCCCAAACCATCTGGAACAAATGATGACTGAGAACAACAAAAACCAAAGTAAAACAGGGCCCAGAAGACAGAAGGACCCATATGAACGGGAGACTGTAGCAACACGAGACCAGAAGAACCAGATGGTGCCCAGCTACCACCAAAGGCAGCCATGAAGGGAGACACAATGTAGAGTTCCTGAGGCAACATAAGAGGAAAAGGTGTGCAATTCAGGAAGTCTACTAAAAGACCAGAATTAATGGTCTGACAGCCTGGAAGCTCCCCTGGGAATATGGCTCCTAGACATACTGCTGGCCCTGACAGGAAACCAGTACTGAGGTCAACTCTTCAAACAAGAATGGACTGGACTCGAGGATACAATGTGAGCACATGATGTGTTCACTTTATGCTTTTATACATTTATAGGAGGCTGTCATACCAGTTTCTTTCTAGATGAGAGAGAAGAGGGTGGAGAGGAGGGAGCAGGTGTTCATTAAGATGATACTAGAAGTATAGAGTGTAAACAAGGAATGTGCTGTCACTGGGTGAGGAGGGAAGATGGAACTGCAGACAGCAGGCATATAAAATTGATTTAGATTGTATACTTTCACTTAATCAGAATAAAAAAAGGCATAATGAAAACATAAGTCCAAAAGACACAAAAGGCCGTATAATCAAGAGACAGCATCAGCATGAGGCTAAAATAACTAGATGATGCCTCACCACCACTAATAACTGTCTTAACAGGGAATACAACTTAGAGTCTCTGACATATTGGGAGGAAAATGGGTGGGCATAATTAGAACTCTATTAAAAGACCAGGCTTAACTGTCTCACAGACTGGAGGGTCCCTGGAAGACATGACTCCTGGGCTGTCTGCTAGCCCAGAGCTCAAATCAGTCCCAAAGCCAACTCTTCAGAGGAAGACCGGATTCAACTATGAGACATAAAATGATACTGGCAAAGAGTGTGCCTCATGGCCTGAGTACCTGCATAAGGCTAACTGAGAAGCTCCTGTCCAGTGGCAAGATAAGAGTGTAGAGGAGAACAGGGCTGGTTGAATAGATATGGAAATATACAGTGGAAAGGAAGAGCGTGCTGTCACAGAAAGGGGAGAATAGCTAGAGTTACATACCAGTGTGTGCAAGGTTTTATACGACAGATTGACTTAGATTGTAAACTTTCACTTAAAGCACAATATTTTTTTTAATCTCTCCATATCTTTAGTTCTGTCAATTTTTTCCATTTTTTTTTTATTATGATTGAATGATTTTTTGGTCAGTTTTAATTATAACATGTCTCGGTATCTTTCTTTTGGGATCTGCCTTGTATGGAGTTTGATGAGCATCTTGGATAGATATCTTCTGTCATGATATCAGGAAAGTTCTCTGTCAACAAATCTATATTTTTACCTCTCCCCCCATTTTCTGGTGTTCCAATTACTCACAGATTATCTCTCAATAGAGTGCCACTTAATTCTTAGTGTTTGTTGATTTTTCAACATCTTTTTATCTGATTTTTCCTCAAATATGTTTCTGTCGCATACTTTACCTTCATTATCATTAATTCAGCTTTCCATTACCTCAATTCTATTCCTTTGACCTTCTAATGAGTTAGCTAATTCTGTAATTTTACTGCTCATCTTCTGAATGCCTACTTATTGTCTCTGTATGCTTTCATACAGCCTGTTTAATTTGTCATTATGCTCTGCTGCACTTTTCATCATCTCCTTCTTGATTTCTAAACATCAATCTTTTGTATTCTATCTCCACTAATTCCTCAAAGTTTTTTTCATGTGGAAAATTGCTTGATTCTTTGTTTTGGGAGCTTTCCGAAGCCATTGTGGTCTGCCTCTAAGTGCTTTGATATTGATTGCTGTCTCCAAGCCATCACAAGTTGTTGTATTTATTTATGTTTGCTTAATGTCTTTTAGCTTCTTGTTTTGTTTTGAAATGTCTAAATAGGCTAATCATGTGTGCTAGTTTGGTTATTGGTGCCTTTAAAGCTCTACTGTCCTTTCATCAGGTGGGGTCAGAGCTGTTCCTAGACACGTGAGACCCATAGTGTCTTTTCTCTACTTATACGGATTCATCACAGGTGTCCAGGTAGTCATTCATCATGTGTGTGCTGCAGTCTCTCCCCTAGTGTACTAGATAGATAGGGGTGATTGGTGCCAGCACAGGTATCTGGCTCTAAGCATTGAGAAACGCAATGTGTGATAGCTGTCTATGAGGAAGGCATGTCCCCTTATGTCTGACCCTAGGCAAAGAAACTACTTTTTCCCTGATTTCCTGGATTACAGGAGCTAACAGATATTTTTTCCCCCCCCAACTTCCCCTGTGTGTTGAATTGTTCCCTCTCCAAGTCTGTGAGAACAGCTGAAGGTGTGCTTAAGGGTTCTTACTTCCAGCCCAGGAATTGGTTAGTCTATGGAGCTGGGACAGTGCAGAAAAGGGGAAGAGTTGGGAACAGGGAAAGAGGTTTATCCTGAAGGAAAACTTTAGATCCAAGTGCAGTACATTAGACACAAACTCCTTAGCTTTTGACAATCAAATGCCGTTTTTCTTTGGTCCTGCTGGCATGCATGGGTTCTCCACTGCTTTTTCCCCCTTACTGAGGACAGTGTCCTTCGAGTACCACTGGTCCACTCACTAGGTCAGTTCTAGCCAGTCTGAGGTATTTTTGGACCTACTCTTCCTTTCCCCATTGTACAGTTTGATTTCTCAACTCTCCCTTTGATGTTCAGGGCTCATAGAATGCCATATGCAACCTGTTCATTTCTTCCTTTTGGTCATTGCTGTTAGAGGGATCACAGGACGTGTATCACTACTTGGTCACCTTGGCCCCACCTCTCTTCTTTTTCTAACTCTTCTTGTTTGTTCATTAAGGAGACAGTAAGTGCAGATCATGAACCAGGCACCTGCAGCAGACCCTCCAGGCTGGGCCTTGGAAACTTCCCATACTGGAGCACACACACTCAAGGGAAATGCACAATGTCCTCTTACCAAACAGGGGCAGCTCAGGGTGCTAAATGTTTCCAGATCTCTGGGTACACCTTCCTTTCACAGTTCTACCTGCTTACAGAGCCATGTTTTCTGCCTGAAATGCCCAGTGCACCCCCATGTGAGTCTACTGCTCATAATTCAGATTCTGCTCCAGGGTTCCCTCTTACTAGAGGTCTTCCCTATGGCCTTCTCCATGTGCTCCTCACACAGCTCTACAACACCGTGGGCTTTTCTTTTCATCTACCACCAGACTGCAGCTGTGTAGTCAGTCACTGTGGCCTAGTTACCTGAGATTCCTCACATGGAGCACAGGTCCTGAAAATAGGACAACAGAAATAAATCCTAGGAGAAGCACCAAGCTGTTCAGTTACAAATAAACATCTAAACAGATGCTGTGCTAGTGTCCCATTCAAAGCAGTATTGCTCAGACTTTTTGTAGCCTCTCCTTTGGACTTAATTACCTTCAGAATCTAAAGCACATTATTTTCAGTATCTTCTATAGTAAATGACTCTTCCTGGTAGAGGGAAATTGATTTACAACAAATATCCAAAAGCAGTCTGTATAAAATCTTATAAGTAACATAGATGATCAAATGGTGCAATGAGACTTATTATTTAAAAAACAAGATGTAACTAAAGTAATAAGGTTGGTTTTCTTTTCTATCTCCCATGCTGTTTTTGAGGACAACTAAGAGTGGTGTAGCAAACATGATTTGACTATAGACATTATTATAAAAAATTGATGAGATCTCTAAGGGAATACACTTGAAGAAACATACATAAATTGAAGATAAAAATCCCTGGGGCACCTGACACCTCTTTTTAAAAGCTGAGACATTTGTTACATAAGAAATACTTTTCTAGACCAATGTAACAGAGTAGAGACCCCAGAGATGCTACTATCCTCCTATGAACAGCTGATATTTAACAAAGACTTTAAACTGGGAAAAAACAGTCTCTCTAACAGGTGGTGCTGGCAAAATTGGATATCCATCTGAAAAACACTGAAACAAGATCCGTATCTCACACCTTGTACAAAAACCAACTCAAATTGGAAAAAAAGACCTAAATGTGAAACCTAAAATGATACAGCTCATTCAAAAAAAATTGGATCAACAACGGAAGTTTTAATACATAACTTAGACAGACTTGAAAATCTGACAAAGCACAATCAACAGAAGAGAAAATAGACAAATGGGAACTACTAAGAATCAAACACTTTTGCTCATCCAGAGACTTTAGCAAAAGAAATAAAAGACCACCTACAGAATGGGAAGAAAATATTTGGCAACTATATGTCATGATGACCAACATGGCATCCCCATAATCTACAAGGTGCTGCAAAATATCAACATGAAAATGGTAAATAACCCAATTAAGCAGTGGGCAAAGGAAATGGACAAACATGTCACCAAAGAGGATATCCAAGCAGCCAAAAGACACATGAGGAAATGCTCACATTCATCAGCTATTAGAGAAATCCAGATCAAAACTATAATGAGATACCATCTCACATCAACAAGGTTGGCCATGATCCAAAAAACACAAAACAACAAATGCTGGAGACGCTGTTGAGAGATTAGAACTCTCCTACACTGCTGGTGGGATTGCAAAATGGTACAATCTCTTTTGAAAGTATTCTGGTGCTTCCAAAGAAAAAGTTGGAAATAGATACAGCATTTGATCCAGTAATCCCACTGCTTGGAATACATCCTAGAGAATCAAGGGCAGTCACACAGACAGATACATGCACATGAATGTTTATTTAGCAAAAAAAAAAAAGAATCAATCTAGATGCCCAACAACAGAGGAATGGATAAACGAACTATGGTATATGTACTCAATGGAGGACTACACAATGAAAAGAACAATGATGACTAGGAAGCGTCACATAACCTGCTTTCAACTGGAAGGCATTATGTTGAGTGAAATCAGCAGCAGCACAAGGACAAATATTGCACGAGACACCACTATAAGGACTTAAAAACAGACTCATATAAAGAAGAAAAGACTCTTTGATGGCTGCAATGGAGGGGAGGCAGGGAGGCAGAGAGCTGGTTATAAATTAGTTGACAGAAATTTGGTTTGGTGAAATTAGTGACAGCACACATTAGAAAATCAGTTTAACTAGACTTCAACATAACCTGAAAACTCTTCCAATCTTAACCCAATATTACAAGGAGAGAGTAGCAGGTGAGCCTGGGGACCATGCTTTGAGCGGACATCAAGGCCAAATGGCATAACTAGCCTGCTGCCAAGAGAGTCTTTTGCACCCCATACAGGTGAGTGGCATCTGCGGTATTAAAAGCTAGCAAACGGCTGTCTGAGGAACACCAAATAGTCCCAACTCAGCTGGAACTGATGATCACCAAGGACAACAATAACATGAGGGAAAAAGAGCCCAGAAGACAGAAAGATCAATGTGAACGGGTGACTATTTCAACATGTGACTGGAAGAACCAGATTGTGCCCAGCCACCACCAATGACAGCCAAGATGGTGTTCACAATGTTGAGTCCCAGTGGCAACATGAGAAAAAAAGGGGTGCGCCCTAAGAACTCCACTAAAAGACTGCAATCGATGGTTAAAAGCATGAGAGTTCCCCTGGGACCACGGCCCCTAGACCTGATGCTGCCCTTGATCACACAGATCATTACTGAGGTCAACTCTTTTGATACGAATAGAACGGACTCATGGACACAGAGTGACCATATCGTGTGTGCACTTAATGGTTCTATGCATCTATAGGGTGTCATCCTACTGGACTCTTACTAGAGGGGAATGGAGAGGGTGGGGAGGAGGGAACAGGAGATTGTTAAGAAGATACGACATGTATGGAATGAAAAGGAGGAGTGTTCTGTCACCAGGCAAAGAGAGCAGAGGGAGCTAAAGATAGGCAGGCATGCAAATTTGAATTGTTTTGTGAATTTTCACTCAAACACAATTTAAAAAAGGAAAAAAAATAGTTTTATTTGGTTGGCATGGTCCCAATATTCTAAGCTAGAATATAATAGAAATTAAGAATTCTGTGTTCAACTGTCTATTTGTATATGAGTCAGAATCAACTCAGTGGTAGTTTATCTACATTTATGTGCTATACAAACTTTATAACTTATTGAAATCCTTAAGATACTTACCGTTTTCAAATAATTTCATTCTTAGTAGAAGAGTATACTTGAAGTTATTTATACACAGGCTTATTTCTCCAGCAGTTTTTGTACTACTGTGGCAGTTGTATCTATCAGATGTTCAATAAATTCTTGTACACTTTGATTTAGTTTAATTTGCTGGAAACACTTAAGTAAAATGAGGACGAATATTTATCAAACTCAGGCTGTACACTTTTGTCGCCCATTGCAACCCAATCAGTCTGTAAGTCTTTAGAAAAATTAATGGTAAAATGTGTATCTGAAGCCCTGAACTCCACATCACATATCCAGTTCTCAACTCAGCATTTCATTTGGATAGCTAAGAGACATCTTTAACTCAGCATGTTCATAATAAGACTCTTCTTCCACACCTGCTCTACTCCTACTTCCCCATCCTAGTCAATGAAACTCCCTTCTTCAAGTCGCTAAAGTCCTAACCTTGGAGCCACCCTTGATTCTATCTTCTCTTTTCATAATCAATTTATCAATAATCTTGTTGACTTCAGAAAGTAACTAGAATTCAACTATTCTTGCCATCATTAACGACTCCCTTAGTCCAAGATATTTTCACATCTGCCCTGGATCACGATGATAAGTGTTAAAGTGGCTGTGAGGGTTACAGTAACTTTACCCCAAAAATTTGGTCTCTGTGATGGTTAGGTTTGCGTGTCAACTTGGCTAGGCCATGATTCTCAGCATTTTTATATGTGATCACTCCCATGACGGCATCTGTTATGAGTAGCTATGAGTTTAAGAGGATTTTCCTTAGAGGTGTCACTCGCATCTGTATCTAAACAGATGTTTTAGCTTCTTGCTTGCTCTAGAACCTGAAACTGCCTTCTGTGTGCCTGACCTCCAGCTCTTGGGACTTAAGCTATCAGCATATCTGCAGATCTTGGAATTCTTCAGTCCTCACAGTCTGAGAACAAGAGCCCTGTTCTCCAACCTGCCAATGTTGGGATTGCCAGCCTCTGTGGCTATATTAAATTGATAGAAGCCTCCATCTTGAACTATGGACTCAGGATGTTCCATCCTTTATAACTGTGTGAGTCATTTCCATGACATAAATCTCTCTCTAAATATATTTGTATGCTTCACTGGTTTTGCTCTCTAGGGAACCTAGCCTAAGACACTGTCCTTGGTTCCTGGATATAATCTCTAAAACCTTAAAATTTCCCAACTGGTTTAAGCTTCTTCAGTGGAAACTCCAGATCACACCTAACGACGAGGTTGTTACTAGTGAGATGACTTTTCACCAGAGGGTCTTATCTCATGAGTGATCACCTCATGAGAATGTGGCCAGCGGAGCCTGCCTTGTGACATCACCTCATAATGGTCACCTCATGACCACATGAAAAAAATCCTCTACCAAAGCTCTGGATACTGAATCTCCATGAGCTTCCTGGTTGGTGAAAGATATCTTGCTCTTGGGAAAGTGTCACACCTTCTTCAGGACACAGAAGTTCCACATTGCGAACCCTCGTAGACACACCTCATGCATCTCTTCTTTAGGCTGATCTTGATTTCTATCTCTCATCATAAAGCTGTAACCGTAAGTACAGTGTTTCCTGGAGTTCTGTGACTCATTCCAGTGAATTATCAAACTAACGAGACTAGTGAGAGACAGATCATGTGTGAAGGAGTCTGGGAACCCCTAGCTTGTGGATGAGTTGTGCGAAAACCCCAAATTTGTAACCAGTAAGTCAGAAGTGATGGTGTCATGAGTACTCCCAAGTCTGTGACTGGCATCTAAAGTCTTGAGCCTGCTTGGCAGTCTGGAGGACTAGGTCCTTTAATTCGTGAGACCTTACCTAGCTTTGGGTGGTTAGAGTCAGAGGATAAAATATTGCATGTGTAGCTAGGGTCAGAACTGAAGTGATACACACGTGGAAGCAGAGATTTTTATTTACATTTTATTATTGCCTTAGTCATCTACTTCTGCTATAACAGAAATACAAGCAGATAGCTTTAAAAAGAGAAATTTATTTTCTCACAGAAAATTAGGCTAAAAGTCCAAACTCAGAGTGTCAGCTCCAGGACAAGTCTTTCTCTGTTAGCTTAGGAGGAAAGTCCTTGTCATCAATCTTCTCCTGGACTAGGAGCTTCTGAGGCACGGGGGCCCTAGGTCCAAAGGACGTACTCTGCTCCTGGCACTGCTTCTTTCCTGACGGTGTGAAGTCTTCAACTTTGTGTTTGCTCCCTTTCCGTTACATCTCAAGCGATTGCCTCCAGGCACAATACAATCATATACACTGAGTTCTGTCTCACTAACATAACCACATAACCGCTGCACATCCTCCCTCATTAGCATCATAGAGGCAGAATTTACAGCATATAGGAACATCATGTAATACCAAGAATCAGAGCCTAGACAAATTGCTGCACACATTTTGGGGGAATACAATTCAATCCATTACAATTGCATACCGTCAACAGCTCAGCACACACAAGGCTTCTAGAAGTACTCCCGTCAGTGGTATTCTCCCACACAGACTCCAAGCTGTGACCAACAGCATTGTGTATACTTGACAAGCAAGCAGAGACTTGAAGCATTTGATTCTGGCAGCTCACCCTCCTGTTCCCCTGCCTGGGGGCTCTGAGCTACCTGGTAACCAGCCATCTGGCCTGTGTGTTAAGTGGCAAGAAACTCACAGACCAGCTTTTAACCAATGCTCTCCAGAAGCCAAGAGCAGAGCTGCTGGCTAGCCAAGCCTCTTCAGCAGTATTACTAAAGCCAAAAGGTATAAGCGAACCCTGCAGGCACAGCAGGAATGCCCGCTTAGGCCAGTAGAGCCACGGGATCACGAGGTAAGTGGATGGCAGTTCCTTTCAGTCACCAAAGTCTGGAGTAAAATGTAGCAAAGCCTTGGATGGGTCTTCCCCTTCTTCACTTGCTCCCCCACAGCCATTCTTCAACAGCTGACCGAGAAGTCATCAGCGGAGGATGGGACGGGGAGAGGACAGTGAGGTTAGGGACAGGCAAGGGCCTAGAAAACCTTTGTCTTCCCTCTTAGTAACATCAGGATTCACTGGCATATGTATAGTGGAGAAAATACACTCCATTCAGGTTGTCAGACCGTCTCTTAGTCAGGTATACTGAGAGGAGCTCAGTAGTGAGGACCTCTGAACCTGCAGGCACACGAGCACATGGGCACACTCTTACTGCAGGACATTTGCTTGAGTTGTCTTCTCTCTCTGGAACACCCTCCCTCCCTCAAGGATCCATACCTCTACCTCATTCTGGTCATTTCTCAAATGCTTTCCTGCCCTCAGCGGTGAGTCTTACCCTGGTCCCCTTGCAGAGATCACAGTTCTTCATCTGCTTTATGTTATCTCCTAAGCTCTGATAACATTCACTTATCAATATGTTTAGTGTCTATCTTCTCCACTAGAATGCTGGCTCTACACAGCGGGACTGAGAACAGGAGCTGAGGCATAGTACTTACTCAAAGAATTTTTGTTACTCAATGAATGTCATCTCAGATTTTAACTCTTAGATGACAGAACCAAATGGGAAGGCCTTAAAAGAGTGCTGAACGTGTTTGTGTGAGAACACTCCCCAGTCAACCAGCAAACATTTTTAATTCTTCAGTGACAATTAGCCCTAGGCCCTCACAGGCAAACCTACCTGGCTGTGCAATGGTGGGGCACCAAGACTGGGAGAGTTGTACATCAAGAAGGAGCACGGGGTCTCTGGGGGCCTCCAGGGTACCAGGGCGCATACAGCCTTCTCCCAGGCCCCTGTGCACATGAGGTGCCTGAGCCTGGCAGACGGAGCACACAGGACTGCAGTGAGAGCAGGGAGCACCATGGGTGTCTCAGTCTGTCCATGAGAGCTGGGGAGGCTAGAGAGCTCAGAAGCGCCCAGCACCGCTTCCTCGGGGTCACTTCAAAAGACATCAGCTCACAAGCCTCTTCCAAGAGCTTTCCACAGCTCAGCAGCTCCAGCCCTTTGCCTCACATTGTGTTGCTGAAAGAGGAAAAGTTTGCAGGGTCCAAGCTGACTCTCGCAGACTGCATGGAGGCAAGTCTTGAGAGGCAGCATTAGGAAGAGTCAACTTAAGAAAGGGTTGGGTGTTGTGACTGCAGTCTAGAAAGCCTCCTTCTGCCCACACCCACCTCCTTCTCTGCTTACCGGGAGGGACACAAAAAAATAAACACAAAAATTCATGGTAAAGAATTTAGAATCTTCAGATTCACCTGCTAGATAAAAACTCCAATGTTTCACAGTTTTAGTAAGTTGTTTCCTTTTTCCAAATGTAAGCATGTCACCTTCCTTCTTTTCTTGTATATTCAAACAACATGTTCTCAGTTCAGAGCTTAAGAAACATTTCTTATAAACTAAGCACAAATAGTTAGGGAGTGGGAGAGAAGTATCTGGGAAAGGGCCCAGGAAAACGAACTTGAAGGACAGGGTCTGTACGGCTATGGGAAGTAGCCCAGGCCACTGGAAAGGCCCAGAGGGTCAGCTCCTCAACCAAGGAGTGGCCCATCCCATGGTAGCCATAGTAGCCACACAAGAAGGGCAGGAAGACTTCAAGATGCAGGTACCAGTGTAATATACAACTTGGTCACAATGAAAAATTTGAAACAGCATAAGTACTCAGAGCCCTGGTGGTGCTATGGTTAAGAGACGTAGCAAGCTATGGCTGCTAACCAACAGCTCAGCAACTTGAATTTGCCAGCTGCTCCTTAGAAACCCTGTGAGTCAGTTCTACTCTGTCCTGTAAGGTTGCTTAAGCCAGAATCAACTTGATCTCAAACCCAGTCAGATTTAGCTGCTCCCTGTAGCAACCATGGTGAGACAGGAGCAGGATTCATTCAAATCCTTTCCTTGATCCCCTGCCTACTAACCAGGGATCAGGAACCAGGGAAGGTAGAGGGCAGCGACACAGCCACAAACATTGCCATCCCAGCACACAGCAATCTTGTAGATCTCAGTCCTGAGCATGTCAGCCAAGCAACCCTCAGGCAGTCGCGGCCTCACTGCTTCTTTATACATGCTACTTTACTGGAAATGAATTCTGCATCAAAGTCCTAATCACAGGGGGTCAGTGTGACTTTGAGAAAGAAGGCTATACCAGCTTTCAGGTACCAAAGCAAATCCCATCCACAGTTTATACAATCTCTTGTCTGCTAACCCTAAACGGAAAATGCCTGAGGTTCTACAGAGCACCTATGTTGACAGAAAACATCAAATTCCACACTGTAACAGGTGACATAAATCATGTCCCATTTTCATCACTAATAAAAGGAAACACATTTTGAAATATGTCTGTTCTGTATCTGTAATTGCAAATAGAGATTATCTGGCAGAAGAACTGAACACAATCTCCAAGAAAACTGAAGCAGCAACATTTTTCAGGTTGACTTTCCCATTCACTGCCAGTTGTTAAACTTTGGATTTGGGTTTAGATCCTGTGCCCTTCTGTTTCCTCACCTCTGCTCCTACAAAATTCATTCATTTGCACCATTATCAAATGTTTACTAGCAGGACATCATGACAAAAACTCCTTCACGCATTTGGGATGCAACAATGAGCAAGACTGTAGTTTGAAACTCTTGAGAGTCTACAGTCTGCTGGTGAATGCAGATCCTGAAGTGCTACAAGCCTGTGTCCCAGACTTGAGCCAACACCGGAGTCACTCAGAGAACACAGGAGGCTCTTGACATCCTCAGGTTCTTGGAGCTGAGAATAAGGCAAACCCGAAGTGAGGCCAAAAGTAAACAGGACAGACAGTAGGAAGACTACTGCACGAAGAGAGAGAATAACAAGTGTGAAACCCCTAAACAAATGAAAACACCGTGTGTTCATTCATGTGCAAGCATAGGGATTGAAAGCAATAAAGGGAAGCACTGAACAGAAGTTATACGAAGCAACGGTAAGAATTTTGGACTCCTTGTTGAAGGTGATGGTCAGCCACTGACAAGTAAGTGGGAAAATCATGGAGTATACACATCAGTCCTGACAATTAAGTTCGTGAACTCATCCTAGAAAAAGTGCTATATACCTCATTGTTGAATATCACTACAGTCACCTTCAAAGTCTTCCCCTTGGGAAGCTATTCACCAACACCAGTGCCTAGACCACCTTTCAAAGCAACTTTGGAACTCTTTTTCTGGAATGTCCATCAGAGCTGTCATCTTATTACTGCTGATGTCCTAAATATCATCAAAATGTCTTCCTTTCAATATTCCATTTCTCTTCAGGTTAAAAAAGAAAAGTCACCGGGGGCCAGGTCAGGCAAGTAGGTAGGATGTGCCAATACAGTTGTTAACTGGCTAAAAACTCCTTCACAGACAACTATATGATTAAGTTCATGAACTTGTCACCTTGCCACCATGCACAAAGGCCATTCCAGAATGAGTTCCAAAACTGCTCTGAAGGGTGGACTAGGCGCTGGCATGGTTGCATAGCTTCCCAAGGGAGTACTTTGAAGGTGACCATAGTTATATTAAGCAACGAGGTATGTAGCACTTGGAACAATTAAGTTTGCACACTTAATTGTCAGACCTCATAGTATCAAGGAGATCAAAGGAGTAGATGTGCATGTATGGGTTTCCTGCAGCTGCCATAAAAAGTGGTCACAAACCAGGTGCTGAAAATAACAGAAAGCTGTTCTCTCAGTTCTGGAAGCTAAAAATCCAAAATGAATGTGTCAGCAGGGCTGTGTTCCCTCTAAAAGCTGTAAGAAAGAATCCTTCCTTATGTTTTCCAGCTTCTGGTAGCTGCCAGAATCCTTGGCATTCCTTGTCCTTTAGCTGCATCACTCCAGTCTCTGCCCTTGTCTTTACACACTCTTCTTCCCTCTATGTGTTTTTCTGTCTTCTCTTCTTATAAGGACACATGTCTTTGGATTGAGGGCCAACTTAATCTTGTGTTTTCTTTCATCTTGATCCCTAAGCAAATAAAATTTGCAAAGATCTTACTCCTAAGTAGGGTCACATTCTGAGGTTCCAGTGGACACAAATTTTTGTGGGACATTATCTAACCCATTACAGAATGTCCTAAAGGAGGGAAGGTTTAGTATTGTCTAAGCTACAGAGAGGTCAAGTACAAGAAGTACAAAAGGAGTACTAGTTAAGGTACATGACTCTGGCCACTATAACAACCCCAAACTCTCACCAACTTAACACAACAGTTTCAATCTCACTCACATGAAATCCGTTGTAGATATCTCTTACGAGTGGCAGTCATCTGCAAGGTTATTCTGGAGCCCATCCTCTTCTACCTTCTCATTCTTCCCTCCTCCAGGTGAAAGCAGTATGATGGGAAGTGCCTATGGGCAGAGCCTGGAAGCAACACATCACTCTGCCCACATTCTAACAGCTCTAATTCAGCCACATATCCAACAGAAGCTAGGAAACACGTCCGGCTGTGTGCTGGTAATGAAAAAGACACAGATTTTGGCTAACCTTTATCAGTATCTAACAAAAACTGAAAAAGATTCTTTAGATTTAGCAATAGATTTGGGTTAGCTATATTACCTAGTTACTGCCATCTCACAAACCACCCTGAAACTTGGCAGTTAAAAAAAAAAAAAAGTTATATCTCACGAGTTCTTCGATTGACTAGGAAACAGTGCTGATCTGAGGTCAGTTCAGCTGACTCCCCTGAGCTGTCTCTAGCGCAGGTCAGGTAGGTCAGCTGGCCAAAGAGGCTTTGCTTGGCTCCATACAACCACATCCACTCTATGACAGGCAGGCACGGTTTTCTCTCCTACTGTCAGGAAACTCAAGATTAGGGGAGGAAAGCATGCAGGACGTCTGGAGGTTTGAGGGAAACTGGCATGCTCCACCACATTCTGGGGCCAAAGCAAGTCATAAGACAGCCCGGGTTCAATGAGCAGAGACAGAGCTCAGCCTCTTCATGGGTACACTGCAGAGTCACTTTGCAAGCCTGTGTATGTAGACATTTGTATGGAAGGCTGCAATCTATCTACCAGAGAGGCTGTGGCAAGAATACTGCTAATGAGATGAGGTGTGGGTTCTGAACAGAAGCATAAAGCTGAGGAGTGAACTTGAATTAGTTACAGTAAGTGCTAGCTAAGGTCATTACTTGAGACAGCCACCTTGCAGAGAAAAGAAGGGGAAGATAAAAGCAAACTACAGGACTTGAAGGGAAGAGAAAATGAGATTAGTAGATTGTTGCTGTTGTTAGGTGCTGTTGAGTTGGTTCCGACTCATAGTGACGCTACGCACAACAGAAACACTGCCTGGTCTTGTCCGATGTCCACAACCTCTTTGATGCTTAAACCCATTGCTGCAGCCACTGTATCAATTCCTCTTGTCAAGAGTCTTCCTCTTTTTCGCTGACCCTCCACTCTACCAAGCATGATGTCCTTCTCCAGAGACTGTTCCCTCCTGACAACGCGTCCAACGTATATAAGACATAGTTTCACCACAAGCACACAGGGCAGGGGAGCAGCTGATACCAGTTTTGTCTCTTCCGGGTTGATCTAACCCTGCATTAGAATCATGCAGACTCTCCCACAGGTCCCAGTGGGTCACACTGGTCCATTTAGGGAAGGTTGTATTTCTAACCCTGCCCAATCCTCGTCTCTTCCCAAGTTGTCAACAAGGTAAAGCAGAAAGTGTACACAGCATCTGTGTCCTTGTGTTACCAGGAGTGACCAGTGTCGGACTTCTCTGAGAAGCTGCAGCACCTTCATCTGTGAGGGAAGAACTCTGCTAATAGCATGTCCTCCTGGTCCTCCAAAGAATCCAGACATTTCTAAAGCAATCAGCTTGAGTGAGAGACACAGACAGTGAGAGAGACAGAGAGTGAGAGTGAGAGAAAGCTTTCTCTAAATCAGCCTGAGGACAGACCTGAGGGTTTAGTTAGAGCTTTTATATATGATTCCCTAGCATCCCTTCCTTTATCCCATAAACTGTGAGACAAGTAAGGGGGGGGATTAGGCTGTTTTACCTCTAGATTCAATCTCCCTCAAACAGTAACATGATGGTGGTGTCTTCTTTATACTTGTGGGAAGCACTCCTGGGCCTGAATCGTCAGTGCTTGGTTCCTGATGTGTTAAGAACTTTAGAAAGCTTTCTCTCACTCTCTGTCTCTCTCATATTAAGTTGCCAAATGAGAATTGGAGTTGATGGTCCAAGTGAGACATGTTTTATTGTTGGATGGGTGTCTATTCTTTCCCTGACCTCTTATGGTCATAGAGCCTATGGGACAAAAACATGGATATCCTGTGGAAATACAATCCTCATTACAATTATCCTACTCCCATTACCACAACTAAGTGTAGGATTAGGAATGCTCCTAATAGTGATGGCAGTAAGAATAACCAAGCTAAAATGGCAAAGCCTCCTTTGTGGGGAGAGCAAGAGGAGAGTGCAGCCCATCCAGAGACATCTTGGGCTTGCTCTGATATTTTTCCGGTGAAATATTCACCAGCTTCTCACAGCAGAAAAGGTGCTTTAACAGGAATTCACTCAGTTAGCAAATATTTACCAAGTGCCTGCTATTAGGCAACGTGCTAGGAGCAGGGCATCAGTGGTAAACAAAGCAGACTGAATCATTCATTGTCTAAAAGGGCACATAGACAAATAAAGAAACAATCTCACCATAGCACTCTCTAAAATTTTCTACACACAATTCCACCGTGGCCAATGCAAGCTAACTGAGCACTTACTACAGCAATGTAAACAGCTCTGCATCGTGTAGCCTAAGGAGGCCTGAAATGACTGCCAAGCCTTTATTACCATTATCAGACAAGCAGCCCTTGGAGTCCTCATTATGAACGAACACACACACACACACACACACACACACAGTCTGAATGGGTTAGATGGTCATAATAATCACAGAATACCCAAGGCATCATGGACCCAAGGCCAATCACAGACTCCATCCTGGCAGCTAAGGAGAGCTTCACCGCCACAGAGGTTCTTCTGGAATGCGGGAGAATGGCTACTAGAATTAACAGATCAAGGGCTTCACAGTGCATGTGCCTAAAAAATTATCCTCAGTTAAATAATCTAATAACGAAACGGTTAATAGAATCCACACACGCGCCACATCACATGCTTGCTAATGTCACTCATCTCTCCTCAATAAAAAATGTTTAGGAATGAAGCTGTTTTCCAGTGTGTAAATGGCAACTTAGCCAAAAAAATCAGAATTATAATCTACACCACACACCTGATGAGTGTCCTTTGATGCAGGCAAGCCTTCAAAGCTGCTTTTCCATGGATCTGTTCCTTAGATGGAGAAAAAAAAAAACTGGTGACACTCAAAATGGTTACTCTTTCATTCATCAAATGGTTTGGATACTAGCCACTTTCTAGATGAGAAAGCAAAGACTCTCATGCTTTTCAAGTTGTCCTTCGGACAGGAAGTTTAAGTAAGGTGTTTTTATCAGATGACATTATGAAGAAATAAAGTTTCAAGAAACATTCAAGCAAAAAAACAACTGTCTAGGATACATCTGGGTTCCATTTGTGTTTTAATTTCTTGGTAGGAACAAGTGAAATCAAGTCCAAATGATGGCAAAAAGATACGAGCATAGAAAGGGTCATTAGCAGATGACTCTGTCCTGAGACACAGGGAATTAGAAGGGGTCATTAAAGATGCAGATAGGGAAGGAGAAAGCTTTGAAAATGAATAAAAATGTTTTTATTTCAGAGGGAGCCATTGTGCTGTCAGTAACAAAAGAGTAAAATGATTTTAAAATGCCATTGGAATAGATACTGTTTAGAGAAGATTCAAGAAAAGGAGACCAAAATGGAAAATGCTTTTGCAGTTAGCTAAACCATCTAACTCTAATCTGTACGCTGGGAGCCTGGAGATAAGAAAGAACCTGGATGTGGACAAAGAACAAAACACTTTAAAGAAACGGCATTAATTTTCCTAAAAAACCCTGGAACCTGCCCAGGGTGCAGAAAGGCAGGGAACAATCCCCATGGAACAGCCTTTTCTATTTTCTGGGAGTATGAACAAATCCCAAGTACATGCTAAGTGGCTTAAAGAATTTACAAAGAGTCTTGCATAAAGTAAACTAGATCTGGCTTTTTTCTTTTTTGCTGTTTTTTCTTTTGGTTCTGTTTTTGTTTTTTTAATAAGGTTAAACAAATGTAGGCATTTGAAGTGTAAAAATCTATTGTCTTGGCAAGAATTGTAATCCAGACCATTTACAGCTCTGCTCTCTCTTGATCTGAAACTTGCAGAGATACAAGATGATTTTTTGGAAACAAAATTGGCAAAATAAATTTTCAGTTTATGTCTATTAATCTAAACATGATTAGGTTGCATGTTGGACGGCTGTGTTTGTCTTAATCTATTAAAGGATGACAAACTGATGTAGATTGAATGGATCCCAGTGTAATTTAGTTTAGGAACCCAGACAAAAGTATGAAATTTTATTAACTCTGGGAAAAAATGCGAGTTCTAAACTGCCCAGCAAGTTCACAAAGAAGTCCCATTTACAGGGGTTAAGTAAATGTAATCTTTTATAGTACAGTTCCAACAAGACCATCTGCAATAAGACCAAGAGGCAGTAGCTGGTTTAATGGGCTGAACATTTCTGTGGATGCTTCACAGTTGCTCTAGGTATATGGGAGAGGACAAAGGTTCACTTATGGCTCCTCAGTCCCCTTCTCTGTTCCGGGTTCTGGGCAGCATCCATGCCATTTTCATTTTCTTATTTTTTCACACCACTTTGTGTTGTGCACTCTGCAACCCTACGCACTGCTGAGTTGAATTTAATAACCAATCAGAAACAGAATGTGAATGAAAGCAACAGGTGAAAAATAAAAAGCACAAGAAGACAGAGAACAGGGCGGAAGTGGGGGCACGTCTGTGGATCTGTGTGTGGGAAGGGAGAAAAGATTTGTGTTGGCTGATGACAAAGTGTTTGATGGAATATTTTTCAGAGATGTAAGCCATGAGCCTGGGGAGAGTGTTACAAGCTGGTGGGGGAGAGAAGCAGGAGAATGCAATGAAAGCTGCCTGAGCCCCCAAGGAACAAGAAGACCACCACATAACTGACTTCCCTCTTTCCAGGGTTATCTGGCCAACCAGAAGCCTGGTAAGCCATACCAATTATTGATTTGCCCTGTATCTCCCACAGATTAATATTTTAGGAGTTAGAAATCCAGCTGAGTGTGAAAAAACCATCCACTCCAAGTTAGGAATCACATTGCAAAACTCCAGGGAAAATATGAGAAAAATATTGTTTCATGAGTGAGGAAAGAGGCCCATTTATCTTGCTCACGCTCAGGCCCAGGGAGCCTGAGTCAGCATGCAAACTTAAATGCCATGCTCTCCTCCACACAAATTCCTAAGTGTGGCTGTCAGGATCTTCTTTAACCAGCCTGTCCCCTCTAGTTGAGTATGTCTTAGATTTTCTCCAGCAAAACTGCACATTCCTTACACTTCTTTGGTTACTTGTGGCACTTTCAAGAACTTGTAAACTACAAAATGACCTGAGACTCTCCACCGAATTCCTTACAAAGGTCAGAAAAGACAATCTTGTTCAATCCAGTTTGAACCCTGAGCATTTGCATGTGCACCCACGTATCAAAATCCACATTTTACGGGATACTCGGCTGTTTCTTGTAGACAAAAATAAATAAATAAATAAATAAAGAGGGGGAGTTAAAAAGTACTGCTTTAGTAGCAGTTTCACGACTGGTCCCTAATGAGCAGCACTAGCATCATTTGGGAACTTGTTAGAAATGCACATTTCATCTGGGGTTGGAACCTCCAAAACGGTGGCTGAAAGCCCTGGAAAAGACACTGTTTCTGCCTTGACACCACAGACCCTTCCGGACTCCTACTGCGGAGTATGGGGTCGGGGGCATCTTTTCCTGTCTCCCGGCTCGGTTCTGTTTCCTGGCTCTTCTAAGAACCTGGAGGAAGACAGCACCTTACTCCTCCTTCTCCCAGCGGGCTACGAGGCTGGTGGCTTCCCCGCGGCCCCCAAGGGCCCTCGGGCGGGAGCACAGAGGGGGCACCGCGGGCCTCGCGGGCGGGGACAATGCAAGCGTGGTGCGCTCTCGGCAGAAGAGTACCCGAGAACGGAGTTCCACACACCAGGGAAGGAAAGAGCAAGGACGCAAAGGGCTTTCAGGAGCCGAGAGAGAAAGAGAGGCCGTCAGCGCAGGACACACTCGGAGGGGCTCCGGGAACGACGCACGACTGCGGGCGCCGCGGGGCCGGGGCCGGCGGGGGAGCCGCGGGGCGCTGGGGCCTCACTGCCCGCCCCGCGGCCGCCGGGCGCCCCCTCCCGCCCCCGGCTCCCCGGCTGCCCATCATCCCGCTCTAATTGTTTCCAGATTCGCGTGGGAGGTCAGGCCCGGAGTGCTGCTCCGTGCCAAGTTTATAAACAGAGCAGCGTTTCCAGATGGCCGCCGGCTCCAGCCTGGCGAGCAGGTTGATTGGGAGCAGAACAACAACAGGTGGAGGGCAGACCAGGAATGCTGGAAGCCCGCCACCCCGCGCGGCGGCCCCCGCAGCCCGCTGCCTCGGCCCCGCCACCGGATTCCGAAATGTCCCACGTCTGGAGGGGGTGGAATGCGAAAGCAAACAAGCTGTTTCCCTGGGGAGGGGACGGGGGAGAGGGGAGCGCTGGAGGTGCAGAAAAGCAGGAGGGTAATTGTGCAAACAAAGGGACGGGGAGGCTCTCCATCCCTCGCCGGGACACTTCCTTCCTTCTGTGGGACGGGCCTGGACCACGCACGGGCTTTAGCAGAAGACCCTGCTGAGAAGGAGGGTCTGAGTGACACACGAGTGGGAGAACAGCAGGGCTGGCGGGAAAGCCCAGAACCGGACCCGAAAGGGCTCCCGGGTCCAGCCCTGCCTCCCGTAGGGCCTGCCGCGTCCCCGAGGGCGCCGCGCCCCTGCCCGCTCTCGCCGGGCTCCGCCCACTAGCAGGGGGTAGCCTGCGTGCCCAGTGTTTCTCTTTCTCAGCAAGTGTTCTTTCTGGGAAGTGCTGAATGATTCTTTCAAGGAAGAGTGAACCAATATTCCCACATTCCACTAACACAGTCAAGAAGTTTAAATAGCAGGAAATGGGCCAGTGTTTTCATGGAGGATCTCGATCAAAGTGACCAGAAAGGTTTCAGGTGCAGGACTTTCCACCGCAGAACCATCCTCAGTCAGAATGGAGAGGGCGGGGGTCTCCCCGAGGAAGGACCGCAGAGCCAGGCGACTGATCGATGAAGCGAAGTCAGTCGCTTCAGTCGGTGAATAGGAGGCGCGAGGACACCAGATGACTTCAGTTAAACGTTGAACTCTACCCGCAGATCCTTAACTGAGAAACTTCATGACAGATTGGCACGTGAATGTAGAGCCGAGGAGCTGTCAGAAACGCCCCCGGACAGAGTGCCCGCAGCAAGGGCCCTGGCAGAGCCTGCCCGTTAGATCCAGCGGCGAGGAGGAGGCCAAGGGGTCATGAAATCAGACCTCGGGTAGGGCAGAAAAAGAGTCTCCACACAGAGATGATGAAAGCGCCACAGGGTTTGACTGGAGCCAGAAAACCGGGATAGCGTGGCGATAGGAATGAGGAGGATTACAGGTTGAAAATCCTGACCTACGAAAGGACTGAAAGAAGAAAGTGCCTGTGAAAGTAAAGCGTATAAATATCAAAAGTACATTTTTAAGTGTCTCGGAGTTAAGGCTAGATTACCTTCCATGAGTCCTTTGAATCTGAGTTTCTGGTTATAAAATGTAACGTAACACTCCCACTTTGAAGATTAGGAATCTGGGACCAGGACTAGGCAGTTTATCTGAGTTGATAGAGACACTAAGTGCCTGGGCGCCTTGACTCCCAACCTGTCTCTGTCCTCTCTGACTTGCCTGATTCGCTGTAATTCCGGTCACTGTATCTCCACATGCAGTGACACTGCTATGCCTTTACTTCCTGACAAGTTGCAGGCTATTGAAAATACATGACTTTGATATTTCTGTTCGTTGATGCGGCATCTTTGTGCGAAAGAATATAAATTCACATTTCTTTGATTATCTTCACTAATGTTTCTTTACAGCAATCATTTATTGTAGTTTATATCTGAAAAGCTCCAAGTATTACATAAGGCATTCTTAAGGAAACAAAACATGGCTTAAACTAAACATCAACAAAACGAATTAAGAGGGAATAAAGTCACGATTGGTGGAAATGAATGTGGACACAAGAGTAGGGCGCTGCCGAGGGGCCCCTTGCTCAAAAACTCAGTTCTCACTCCAGCTTTGTAAAGTCAGCTCCCTGTGTTTACCCCTAGGGGTGCATCTGTGAAAGAGGCAGGGAAACTTCTAGGAGAAATAGCAGTACTGGAGACAGAATTTCACATTCACGTGGGAGACAAGTCCCCTGTGCCTAAACATGATAGTTCTCCTGTATGGAAAAATATCAGCAGCAATTGCCATTTGTCACAGCTAACCAATCCTGGTAGTGGTCATCCTTGCATTTGTGGAATGTCTTTGCCCCAGACAAAAAAGAAGTGCAACAGCTGAACAGAGCACAGGCCCACATCAGTCCTGCTCCTGGAGTCCCTAGTAAGATTCCTCTGTGGCTTGAGGCAGCCACAGCAGAATTTTCTGCCATGACCACCCTTGTTATGCAGCAGCAGTTTTTTCCACTTGTACTCTAAGACTGGACATGAAATGTTGTTCCAAACCACAAACCACTGAGACACGCCATTGTGGCAGTCCACAGAACTTACCAGAACAAGGACACACAATTTGTTCCTACAAATTGTAAACACCATGTTAAACTGAAATCTACTTTTATAGCTTAAATACTTGACGCTCCTCTCTTGGTGAGTGGAAAGTGGCATCTGTCTTGGCTCTCTCTGTCTAAACAGTTACAAGTATGTAGCATAAAAATGATCTACTGATGACATTTGGAAAGTCAAAACATTATCAACACCGTGGCATGTCCCAATTTCTTCTGGTAAATGAAAGTTTATGTTTCAGGATTAAAAGTATTGAATCATTTTAATATTAGAAGTTTTGAATCACATGGGAGAGTCCCGGCTCTACCATGTGCCAATTTGATTTTTAATGTTAGGTGAATGCCAAGATGCAAAACATAAAAAATAGGAAATGAAAGCATTTTCATCAGAAAATACTATTTTTCACGTTGGAAGTCATTTCAACTTTTCCAACAGACCAAAATATGTCAGCCAACACAATGTGTTTGTTCCTTTTATATACTGGTGGTATTCTTAAGCAGAGTAATGAGGTCGTAAACTAGGTATGCAGGGCTCTAAGGGTAGAAGGTGCTTTAAATCACTAGTGTTTACTAGCAGGGCTGCCTACAGAGCATGCTTAACTGCTTCCTGAGACAAAGCTTATGTAGAAGCTTTGCACTTAACCAGCAAGTTACCATTTGTATAACTTTTGAACACTTCTAACCAGAATTGAAGTATTTTTTTTTTCCTTCAACCTTGGCAAGAAACTGAAGAGACTAACGTGGAGGAGGTGAGAAATGCCATTTCTAAATCTTAAAAGAGCCGAGTAAGCTGTTCCTGGTGATTTTGACCAAGCTCATGAACAACGGATTATTTGTTGTTGTAAATTAGGCTTTAAGTATGCAAAGTCAAAGATGTCCAAGTGTGAATGATCATCACATCCTCCCCCCCTTCTTTTTCCTTCTTAAGAGTTAGGCCTTCCAAGCTGTCTCACTCCTTGTGCCTTGTCAAAAGCCAACACTTCTGTGTGCAGTCTTGCTGAAGCTTTGGTCACTGCACACACTGCCAAGCTGGGAACATCAGCCACAGTGGGACCTTCCTAACCCTGCCTGGAATGCATGCCATTGTGGCCACCCTGCAAGAATAGTGGGCACTGGGAGCAAACCAAGGTTGCCATTTTGATGGCTTTTGTTCCTTACCTCAAAGAATAGTCAACAGAAGAGCAGATTCTGTCAACACAATTGGAAGCTCTGATTCACACCAGCTAGTACTAGGTAGCATTCCCCATGGAAGAGGAAAGAGTAATTATGGATCTCATACCATAGCTAACAAAACACAAAAGCCATCAAAACAGTAGGATGCATTACACCACACAGGTCGGTACCCTAGGCTCAATTAGCAGCTCAGAGTGGCCACCAGGAACTTGTAAATGAGTCAAGACTGTTATTAGAGACCATAAAGATTATTTTGACTCATAGTGACCCAGATGACTGAGTAGAACTGCTCCCATAGTGTTTTCTTTGCTGTAATCTTGACAGAAGGTAACTAACTAGGTCTTTTACAGAGCTACTGGGTGGATTTAAATAGACAACGTTTCAGTTAGCAGTGCACTTACCTGTAGAATATCCTTTTTGTACTTTGAAGAATGTTATAACTTACAAATATAACTTACGAATATGGTAACTTCAGCTTCAATGACAACAGAGATTATATTTGTACAGTGTTTTGGAGCCTGATTTGGGGTGATGGGAACAGAAATGCAGCTGTGAAAAAGGTTCCCAAGTCAGGCGTGCTTTCAGCTTCTGTCCCGAAGGCCAGGGAATTCAGACAAAACCCATAGTGAGAATGCCTGAGATGAGAAATGGTCACAGAGCAATCCTAGTGTACCCAAATAAGCAAAGTGAGTTAATTAACAACAACTCATACTTTTGTGTCAGCAACGTATAGCTACAAGCTTTAATGTTAATTGATTGTTCTGCCCTTGTTAAAACAGCTGAGAAGGTGGCTCATGATACCATGGATCTGCTGATCAACCACTTTCCTCTCACCAGTACGTATTAAATAGCTCAATTTAAGTTGCCTAATATAACTAATAAACCAAAACCAAACCAGTTGCCTGGAGGACTCATGTGGACTGCATGTGTGTCAGAGTACAACTGTGCTCCACTGGGTTTTCGATGGCTGTGACTTTCTGGAAGCATGTTGTCAGCACTGCCTTCCAAGGAATCTCTGGGTGGACTTGAACTGCCAACCTTTGTGTATCAGCTGAGCACTCAACCATTTGCACCAGCCAGGGACTCTTAAAAAGCTAATACAGAGTACCTTTTGTTTAGGACTTTTAGCCAAGAGTGTGGCCAGGCATGAAATTTAACTCTTGAGTTTGATTATACATTTGTGAAGGTGAGTTCCTCCTCAGTGAGCAAGCCCAAGCTCTAACAGCTATTCAACTGACTGCTAACCTGGCCATCCCCGTGGTCTAACCCTGGCTCTCTGACTCAGTTGGGGAGCTATGTTTAGTGCTTTGGCCATCTCACTCAAGTGAGCAAAGATAGATTTATGATTATAAAGATGTACAAGCTGTAAGCAAGAGTCTATCCAATGTCATTTTGCTTTAGTCTCAAGTCCCTTTACACCTGCAAAAGTAGAAGTGCAAGAATCTGAAATGAGGATGCCTGTTCTACAGAACTACAAAACAAAGACTTGCAGCAGCAGAGGTTGCAGTAAACTGAGCAATCCCAGGACCTAGAGATAAATCTCAGTTATTGCCCGCTAATCACATTACAAAGGAGAACAGCAGCCCAGGATGTTTAGAGGGCATCACATAAGATACCTTTTGGAAAGAAAAGATTTGCTTGCATATTTTTTTAAAGAATTTATATTATCTTTAGTTATTAAAGAAATTCAAATCAAGACGACAATGAAATACCATCTCACCCCAACAAGATTGGCCATGATCCAAAAAACACAAAACAACAAATGCTGGAGAGGCTATGGAGAAAGTGGAACCCTCCTACACTGTTGGTGGGGTTGCAAAATGGTCCACCCTCTTTGGAAAGCAATCTGGCGCTTCCTTAAAAAAAATGGATATTGATATACCATTTGACCCAGTAATTCCATTACTTGGAATACATCCTACAGAATCAAGGCCTTTCAAACCAACAGACACATGCACGAGAATGTTTATCGCAGCACAGTCCATGATAGCAAAAAGATGGAATCAACCCAGATGCCCAACAACAGAAGAATGGATAGGTCAACTATGGTACATATACTCAGTGGAGCACTATGCAATGATAAAGAATAACGATGATTCCGGGAAACATCTCCTAACCTGGTTTCAACTGGAAGACATTATGTTGAGTGAAAGTAGTCAGCGACAAAAGGACAAATATTGTATGAGACCTCTACGATAAGATCTCAAAAACAGACTTGTGTATAGAAGAAAAGACTCTTTGACAGCTGCAAGGGAGGGGAGGGAGGGAGGGTGAAGTGGGGAGGGTTTAGATTAGATAGTTGCTAGAAATCTGGTTGGGAGAAATCGGTGATAGCACACATTAGAAACAAGAAAAACATTAATTGGACTTCAGCATAACTTGAGTACTCCTTCCATCTTAACCCAATATTTCAAGGATAGAGTAGCTGGGGCAGGGGGCAGGGGACCATGCTCTTAGGCGAAATCGCAGCCAATTGGCACAACTAGCGTTTTGCTAAGAGGACTCTTTGCACCACACACTGGTGAGTGGCATCTGGGGTCTTAAAAGCTGCCAAGCTACCATCTGAGGACACAGCAAATGGTCCCAACTCAGCAGGAACGGATGCTCATTGAGGACCAAAATGACATGGGGTAAAGACAACCTAGAAGATAGAGAGAGCCGCAAGAGTGGGTGCCTACATCGACCAGATGATGCCCCGCCACCACCAGTGATAGCCGTGATGGAACTCACAGAGATGAGTCTCACTGGCAACACAGAATAAAAAGGGATGCATCCTGAGATCTCCACTAAAAGACCTCAATGGATGGTCCCGCGGTTTCAAGGTTCCCCTGAGAGCATGGCTCCCGGCCCTGATACTGTCCTTACCCATAAATCATGATGAAGTTCCACTCTTTGGACAGGAATGGATTGGACTTGGCAATGCAGAGTGACCATATATTGGATGCACTTTATGGTTCTATACATCTATGGGGTGTTGTCCTGCTGACCTCTGGCTGGAGGAAGGAGAGTGGGTGGAGAGGAGGGGAAAGGAGGCTGTTGGGAGGATGAGACATGTATGGAGCAGAGAGGAGTAGTGTGCAGTCACTGGACAGGGAGAGCAGTGGAAGCTGCATATAGGTGGGCATGTAAATTTATACCGGAATGTACATTTTTACTCAGTCATATTAAATTAAAAAAATAGAAAAAAAAAGAATTTATATTTACATTCAACATAGTATGACTTCTATAACTTATAAAGTTTCAAAGAAAGAAAAGGTTCATTTTAATTGCATGGATAGTTATTTTGGTATTGTATTTAGATTATTTACAGAACCCCTTATTCTCCTTGCCTGGAGCCTACAATGTCTCCCCTATTCCCATCTATCAGTGCCCGTTATAGTCCCGCTCCCAGCAGACTCATGCCTCCTCCCCACTGAAGCTTGGCACTGCACAAGAGCTACCTGTGTACTGGAGTGCCAAAATGTTCTCCAAATCTGAGTTACACTTCTTATAGTCAGGCATCATTCTCTTTAACAAACAATAAGTGAATTGTACATAATCAAATTAAAATTTGTTATAACACTGAAATTCTTGTTACATTTAAACAAAGTTATTTAGGAAAAAAAAAGTTGCTGATGCCTCACTTTTTCTGATAAAGATTCATGGATAGCCAAAAGGATCTGGAGTGTAGTACTTAGTAGTAATAACTTATTCCCAAATGAAAATAGTGTTTGGCTGAGGACCAAGTACACATTATGTAACTCAAATTTAATTCATGACAATTGAGAAAGGCTGCTTTCCTAAGACTTAAATGTTCTCTAGCAGATTTCCTAATAGCTACCAGTGGAACGTTATTCAGGAATGTACAGAGAGAGATAGACAAAAAAAAAAAGATGTGAACCCTTTCTTAGTTTCCAGAACAAGAACCTAGACTATGAGGAGAAAGCAGTTCCAGGAATCCAATCAGTTAAAGCATGTGTGGTAAAGGTCCCACGTGGGCCTCACATATGGGTCCTCGATGGGATGAGCACTGATGAGCCAGCACAGGTTCCTCTGTATTAGGGTTTAGTGTTTCCTTCAGAGAAATGATGAAGAGAAAGGTGGCGTAACATAGTGTCAGAAATTGTCTAAATTTTTGAGGAAAAAGAAACAGAATCAGCCCATAACTGGTTCCTATGAGGTAGTAGTGAGGCACACCTCTGCTGTCCAACTTCTTTACCACTTCTGACACAAGCTGTTCCCCCCATGACAGTCTCTAGTTTTCTGGAGGGTTCAAACATTTGTTGCAGTGGCCACATTAAAGGCACAGACCAAACTCAGTTATGCGGTTTATTAGAGAAGTAATAAGCTACAACTCAAGATCAGCATCGATGTGGAAGTAACATGAACAACTTATACTCAGGATCATGAAGCTTATAGGCAAGACCTAGAAGATTCCTCCAAAGTTGGAAGTGTATACTTAAGATTCCCCCAAAGTTGGAAGCACATACTTCCCTTCTTCAGTGCACGACAGCTTCCAGCTAGGACCGTCAGCTGCTGTCTGCCTTCTGGCCCTTCTGCTGGAGCTTGCCCAGCTCAGTGTATTGAAGGCCTTTTGGGTGTCCAGGCAGCCTCTCTGCTCTGCAGCCAGACTCTCCAACATGTAGGCTCCCTTCACCATGTAGGCCCTCTTTTAGTCTTTGGCCTGCTCGCCATTGGCCTCTGTGCTGCTAACTAACCCAGCTGATAGCCAGTGTAGCAGTTTGCTCAGCTGCTGGTATCCTAAAAAAACACAATACCAAGCCTGTTGCTGTACAATCAATTCTGACTCATCCTAGTACTAGCTTTTTGCGTTTTCTACCAGTACTGCCAGTTCTGGGCTCCATACCACTGGGATCTTAAACAAGACCTTACACCATTGACTCTACTTCTAGCCCTCTTCTGGGGCTTTTGGGGTCTTCAGTACTACAGCCCTTGCTTGGCCCACTTTATAACCCTTTTAGGACATTCTCCTTGCAGAAACATGGGGTCCAAAGTGCTTCGTACCTGGTCCTTTCTGGTCTTTAGGTTTCTTGCTGCAAAAAAATGTTTGGATCTGTCCACTTACATAAGCAAACTTTTTTGTCAATTTCCAGATGTGGCCCTCCCAGCAGGACCACAAACTATTCAATCCCCCAGTACACCAAAAGTCACTCAATCTTGTTTGGTGATCTTATATACCACCTTTCTGACTAGTAAATGACCAATTGAGGGGGGGAAAAAAAAAACCACTGCCAGTGAGTGGGTCCAACTCCTAGCCACCCTAAAGGTCAGAGTAGAACCGCCCCATAGAGTTTCCAAGAAGCACCTGGTGGATTTGAACTGCTGACCTTTTGGTTAGCAGACATAGCACTTAACCCACCATGCCACCAGAGTTTCCAAGTGACCAACCTGGTTAAGGTCAATAAAATAGATCAATCCCATGGCATATTGTGACAGAGGGCCAGATAAAAATATAAAACCCTCAGATTATTTATAGCTTACCCAGGAAATGTTAATCAACCTGAGTCATCTCCTGGAGAAAATTAATGAACATTCTTGGAAGAAAGAATGGCAATCTACTTCTGACAAATCAGCCATCGAAAACCCCAGGAGCACAGTTCTATTTCCCCACACACGAGATCAGCGTGATTGAGACTGGCTTGTCGGTAACTGTGGATGGCTGGCTGGGGTTGAAAACAGCCTGGTGCCCCACTTCTCATGCTGCGTCTCCGAAGAATTAGTACACAGGGCGTGGGGACAATCTTCTAAGCTGTTTTTCCAAAGAACCAGGGCAAAAGTTCACATAAAGGAATTCATTTTATTGCAGACCACCCTCTTTTGGACATGGCTTCTTTTGTATACTTAACATTTGAAGGGTTACTTCCCTCTCCCCATACATTTGAGCAGTCCAATCAGTCATTAACAATTATTCTCTTAAGACAGCAAAATGTTCTGTCAGGGTAAAAGCCGTATAAGTCTGTTGCAGGTGTCAATATGTTCTGGTCAACTTCTCCAAAATGTTGTACCAGCTCTGCCCTTTCGGCACCTGAGAAATTTAACTACTGAATATTATTCCCTTGCCCTGAACCTCTCTCGAGGAATTAACATAGCAAGACATTTAAAGAACTTTAGATTTGGCCACTATACTGATGTAGTTCAGCACAGGCGTCCCCCGTAGTCCACTCCTTCACAGCAACAGCTTCTACAATTACAGTTTTCACAATCATCTCTGTTTAGCAATCATTACTCACAGACGAATAGTTATATCAGCATCTTTCTCGACCCTCTTTCCCAAACACATCAGGAAAAAACAAATCTATTCAGAGAGAATCTTTTCTTGTCCTCTTTATTTTGAGTGTAAGCACACTCACAAAAGCTTTTAAACCAGCCACTAATGGCTTTATCTCCCTCCATTTTAGACAGTCCTATCAAATCAGTACTTTGAGGAAACAAGTATGTTTCTTGGTCTGAAGAGTCTTCTGTTTCAGTTAGAATTCTGAGTACGTCCATGTGTAAACAAAGTCCAGTAAAAGGCAAGCCACTTAATTACAGTGACTCCTGCTGGCTATGCCAATTTTGGAGCATCAAAAATCTCTCTCTCCAGGAGGACCCATATGAATGGAAGTCTGTACCAACATGAGCCCAGAAGAACCAGATAGTGCCCAGCCACCACCAAAGACAGCTGGGATGGCAGACACAATGTAGAATCCCTGAAGCGACAAGAGAAAAACAGACGTGCAGCCCAAGAACTCTACTAAAAGACCTGAAGTGACAGCCTGACAGCCTGGAGGGTCCCCTGGGAACATGACCCTAGACCTGCTGCTGTCCTTGACTGGAAACCAGTAAGGAGGTCAACTCTTCAGACAGGAATGGACTGGACTCAGGGACACAGTGGGACCATATGCTATGCATACTTTATGGTTCTAGCATTTATAAGACACTGACCTATTACTGAACTCTCGGATTCGACAGCACTTGGCTTTGGCTGGCTTGGCTTCTACATGCGAGAGAAGAGGGTGGACAAGGGGGGTCAGATGCTTATTAAGAGGATACTAGATATATAGAGTGAAAAGGAGGAGTGTGCTGTCACTGGGTGGGGAGAGCAGAGGGAGATGCATGTAGGTGGGCATGCAAAACTGATTTGGACTATGTGCTTTCACCTAATCACAGTTTTTTTTTTTTTAAAAAAAAAAGGGATAAGTAAATTCCTGTCTCTTTACCCAGGGCCAGGTCATCACATCCCTAGCCATCCAGGCTAGGTCGGCGGGTACTAGTCATATGTCTGGGAATCCACACAACGCCCTGACATTCAAGCAGCTGCTCCCTTCTCTTTCTCTTATCGCTGCTCATCAAGGACAAGGCCAATAGGTGCCAGAGAAACAGGTCTCACCTCAAGCCTATCTCTTCATTGCTGTACCTCCCCCGTTTCCACTCATCTTGTGAACCCAGACTATCAGCTCAAACAGGCGTGTATCAGGCCATCTACTCACTGACTCCGTTAATTTCCAGTCCTGCAAGGAGGTTCTACTGATCAGCACAGACGTGGCCTATTCCAGTGTACCCCTGAGACATCCTTTTAATGTTCAACTGTCATGCAGCCATTTGGCTGGCTGAGCCTTCAATCAAAGTCTAACATAACTGTCTCAATTGCAAACTGCATGGTATCACAAGCTTTTGTCATAAGTCCCGTTTCCTGTTTCCTGTTTTATCATATCCAGTGAAGTATTGCCTGGAGGCTGAAGGGCAGAATTACATGCTGTTTTGGTTTTTGTTTTTTATACTAGCCATTATTCATTTCCATTACATATTCAGGTGTCTTTTATAACATCAGATAGGGAATATGTTCCTTCAGTCAGACTAATATTCACAGCACATCAATACATACAACGCTATAAACACTCCAGTTACGTCTTCTCTTTTCCACCCTCTGAGCATCTTACCCATTTATAAGCATGTGGCCTGGGTTCACTGGCTAGGTCAAACCAGAAGACACTAGACCCTCTGTCAGTCGTCTTATTTAACCTCCCAAGCTGCTCTGGAAGTGACTTTCCTATCCATAGCTGAAGCATAACAGCTCTGTCTTAGGCTAGGTTCTCTGGAGAAGAAAGCCAGTAAAAAGTATAAATACATAGGGAGAGATGTGTATTAAGGAAGTGGTTCACAAGGTTGTAGACACTGGAATGTCCTTAGTCAGTAAGCCAGGCCGGAGGTACCTCCTTATTCACCTAGCCACAGAGACCAGAGAACTAAAACACAGTGGGTCAGATAGCAGGACCGTCACTCACAGGCTGCAAAGACAGACAAATCCCAAGATCAGCAGACTAGACCTCAGGTAAACTACAATCTCAAGTCCAGAGAACCAGAGGTCAGGTGAAAAGGAGCCAGAGGATCCAGAGGAAGCAAAAGCCCAATAGTCTTGCCAAAATGTCCACCTGTATTTAATGCAGGCCACAAACCCAAGGAAATTCCATTTTACCTGATTAGCTACTCACAGCAGATCCCATCATGGAACTGGTCGCATTATATCAGCTCTCCACATGGAAGCCGTCGTAACATCACATGACTGCCAAACCACGGCCCAGCAAAGTTGACACAAAATTTTAACCACGAAAATGTCTTCCTTTCTTTTTGGCCATTATAGATAGCAAAAGCCAAACTAATCACCGAAGAATCTCAAGTTTCTCATCCCATGCCCATTCACCCCTTCTTTGCCCAAATCCCACTTTTGATGGCAACTGCAATGTAGTGTCAGGAATTGCTTAAGTTGATAAAAGAATAAGAATCAGTACAAAGCTGTTTCCTATGAGGTTAAGGTCAGCCGTCCCTCTGTTTTCCAACATCTTCATCGTTTCTGACACCAGCCATTCACCCACGGTACTCTCTGTTTCTCTGCAGGGTTCAGTAATTGTTGCAATGGCTACTATCGGCCATGTACACAGTTATATGGTTTATTAGGGAAGTAACCAGATACAACTTGGGATCAGGACCTGAAAGTAACAGGAGCAACTCAAGATCAGGGTCATGAAGCACATAGGCAGGGCCTAGAAGGCTCCCCGAAAGTGGAGAGCACGGGCTGCCATCTTCAGTGCAGGACAGCTTCCAACCAGAACAACACGCTCAGCTCTTCTCTGCCTTCAGGCCTTTTTGCTGTTGGTCTCTCTGCTGTTAATTGGCCCAGCTCTTAGCCAGTGTTGCAGGCCTTCTCAGCCATGCAGTGCAGACCCTCTGAGCTGTGCAATGCAGGCCCTTTCAGCAACGCAGTACAGGCCTCTACGCTATCAAGTCTTTTCTGCCACATAGGTGGCATATCTGCCATACAGGCCCCCTTTCAGCCATGCTTGTGCAGTCCTGGCTGTGCCTGACTCTGTGCTTTCAGGCCTCTCTCCTGCTAACTAGCCTACCTCATAGAAGCAACTTTCACTGTCACTGCTGGCTCTGCTGCCAGGCCTCTGCTGGGCCTCTTGTCATCTTCAATTTTACAGTCCTTGACCTATATTGTAGCTCTTTTAGTAGACTCACCTTGCAGGAATCTGAGGCCCAAACCGTACCTCTCCAAGCTCTTCTTGGTCTTGAGTTTCCCTACTAAACTTTAAAAATGTCTGTTGGGTTGGCCTCTTATATGAGCAAACTCCTTGTCAATTTCAAGGCCTAGCTGTCCTAGCAGGACCACAAACCGACCAGTCTCCGCAGTGGACTCAGTGGCTCAATCTTATTGGATGGTGTCACACACCACCTTTCTGACTAGTAAATTGTCCAGTCCAGTTAAGATGAGTAAAGTAGATCAGTCTCCGTGCAAATTAAAGCCCACGGACAGACAAAAGTATTCAATTATCAAATTGTTTAAAACCTACAGGAAATGTCTCATCCCCTGGGCAAAATTCATGAATTCTCTGGTGTATGAAACAACCTGAGACAACTCCCTCCCCCCCAACCCCAACAATCTGCTTCTCTAAATGCTAGGACACAGATAACTCATCAGGAGTTAGGAGAAAAAACTTCCCAAAGCTGTTTTTTCAAGGAACCAAGGCAAAGTCCTCATAAAGGAGCTGATTTTACCACAGATTTGAACTGTCTATAGGACAGCTTCTAAGGGCAGGGCAAGAAAGCTGAAAACACCAAGTGGCTTCTTGCCACCTAGGCTGACCACCTCCAGAAGACCTGAGCTTTATACCTCAAGGCACCCTAAGGGGAATGTTTCCATCTCCCTGAAAGAGAAATTGAACTCCCCCTTCCCCCTTTGAGCCGCCTAACCCCGTTCAGGAGCAGGACCGATTAGATCCCCTTTCACCTACTCCCAGCCCTCCGCATCCCACAGCCACAGCTGCTCCATCCCCGCCTCCCGACCCGCCGCATCCCACAGCCGCTCCATCCCCACCTGCAGCCAACCCCATAAAACACCCAAACCCCCGACACACAGGGCCAGCGCTTTGGAGAGCATTAACCCCTGCTGGCCTGCTAGCGTAATAAACTGCAACTGCTTCTCTGCTTCTCTAACCTAGCGGTGCCCGGTGGGTCATCTTAGCACATCCTCCTCACTTGGTGTAGTCCAAGTGCTCAGGTTCTTCGAGATCAGGAAGGGAACTTCATACAAGAAGCTGGTGTCAGGAACCCTGGGAGAACCCTCTGGTTGCCTGTAAAGCATGAGAAGGCCAGCAGGGACACCTTCCTGACTTTAGTAGGGACAGCTACTGCAGCCCCACGTGTGACAGTGGAACTGATGTGCCTTCCACCCCACCACTCTCCACCCCCTCCCGCTGGCATGCGTTAAAAAACAAAAAGCCTGTTGCCATTTGCCATTGAATCAATTCCAACTCACAGGGTAGAACTGCCTCATAGGGTTTCCAAGGAGTGCCTGGTGGATTCAAACTGTTGACTTTTTGTTTCACAGCTATAGCTCTTAGCTACTATACCACAAGGGTTTCTGGGATGCATTGGGGTGATCCATAAAAAGAGAAACCTATATAGCAGAAGTAGAGCTGTCCCATAGAGTTTCAAAAGAGCAGCTGGTGCATTCACACTGCTGACTTTTCCGGTTAGCATCCAGGTTCTTAACCACTATGCAACCGCTCCTCATTAGGGTGACAGTAGTGAGAAAGTAAAAAGTAGCCCTGCATAGGTACATTTGCAGGGCGAGATGACAGCAGGCAGGAAGGCAGAGTGAGGCGGTGAAGTGGGCAGCCTTGAGGATTCTCTAGGGGGAAGGAAGAAACCGCAAAGTCAGAGGCTCCGTTTGGGTTCAGACTTAGGATCAAACACCCCATTTGGATGCTGTGTTCTCTAGGTGGCACATTTTCTACCCAGGAGTTAAGCACTCCCAGAAGACCTTGTGAAGAAACCATCAGTGGGTTTTACAGAATGCTGTTGTTTTCAGTGAATGTGACTGCCTGCCTTGAACAATCAGTTGTGCCTCCATTGCTGTCAAACGCCCTCCACCTCCCCAAGGTGATTTAGCCCAGGTAGCAGTGCAGGCCAGGCCAGAGGGAAAAGGGGGCCTTTTCCTTGCTGAAACACGAGGACTGGAAATCTCTTGACTGAGTCCTAAGGGAATGTGTTTGACAAGAGATCAGTTTCCTCCTGTGTAAAATAAAGATAATAGCACTGTGATAGAATTGCTGGGAGGCTAAAAGATGGTGTGGTGTGGTGTGGGGAGGGAGAGGGGGGGTGTGCACTGTGTGTCTGTGCGAGTTGTGTTTGTGTTTGCTGTGTGTGTGTGATGTGATGTGTGTATAGTGTGTCATGGTGTGTATAATACGGGAGGGGTGGTGTGGTATGTGGGGTACATGTGATATGTTTGGTGTGGTACGTGCATATCTTACATGTACGTATTGTGTTGTATGTCTGATATGCTTGTGGTGTGTGTGGTATAGTTTGGTGTTGTATGCATGTGGTGTGTGGTGTTTGTGGTATGTGATTTTTGTGGTCTATGTGGTGTGTATGTAGCATACTGTGTGTGTTAATCACTGTGCATCCAGCAGAGGCTCTTCTACAGATCCCCTTCATCTCTACCCCAACTGCTGCTGGAGGCCATATCCCTAAATGTCCTCTCGGGTTGGTGCAAGGCTTGTCAGTAAGCTGTAGTGATTTAAAAAAAAGCACCAAATGGGTGTTTGTTGAACTTCTCAAGAAATAGATATTATAATGATGATAATAATACATTTATTTTTAGATAGATGTCAAGAAGTTGAAGTATTTGAAATATGAAACAATTCAGAATTGTAGTGATAATTCAAGATGTAAAAACAGTAGGCATTTTGCAAGATATTTATGTCCTACGTTCTCTGAGATATCTGGTGTGTGAAAGGTATGTCAAAAAACACGGCTCCCCAAATATCCCCACACAATCTTGCTGAGACAAGGCTGAGTTTGTTGCTTATCACGGTAAGGAAGAGCGCCACCTTACAAGCTTCAACGGTGTCTCAGAGGGGCGAAGGAAAAGTCAGAACTTACTTATTTGATTGGAACTGAGTCTTTCACAGTGACACTTGGTTCCAAGTGTGGGTGAGGATCCCAATGTCACAGTCCAGGATCGGTGGAAACAGTAAGGAGAGTATTTTGATGCAGGGGTGCCAAAAAATCCTAGTTTCCAGACTATTTCTTGATGCGTTCCACTGAAGGGTCTTTCAAGAAGTTCTTGTTAATTAGCAATCAAATTGTTTGCCTGGACAGAAGATTCCTGGAAAAATAAAATCATGTGGATGAAAACAAGCAGCAAATTCATGCAATAAGGAAGACAGAGGAATAGCACAAAGTCAAACTAAGGCAGACAGTGTGGTGTGGTTTTTAACTGGGTGTCCAGGCTTAGTAAGGAGGAGTGGAGGGTTCTTAACAATAGTATTCTAACAGAAATTCTAGAAAAGTGCATGTCTGCTCTAAGATTGGCAAAGCAAAAAAACACTAACGACTTTTATGAAATACCTTCTCAGTACCGGGCAACTCCACAGATACTTATTCTGCATAATGATCCAGTGTGAAGAGCATTAGTGTTCTCATTTCTGGCAGGTGAGGCAAACAAGCACCTGAAGGACTAAATAAACTAGTGCAAAATTATGCAGTTAGAAGATACGTGTGTGGACTGAGATTCTGGAAGTCTTACTCCCAGGTGACAGTTTCTCTGCAGCATGCTTGCCTCAAGCAGAAGGAAACTAAAAAGAGGAAAGGTCAGTCACACAAGTGGGGAAACACTATAGCATGAAGTGACAGCCTAAGCCAGTAAAGCACTGAAGGTCCTTGCCTCCGGCTGTCTCACTTCTTCTGGAACTGGGAATTGATTTTTTTATGTTGCTATATTTTAGAAATTATATATTTAGAAATTATAATTAGAAATTAAGTAAGAGCCCTTGCTGTCAGCAGATTGTTCTACTCTAGGAATGCAAATACAGAGCATGTCCATGAGATACACGTCTCCCTGGCTGTACCCAGAGGGCCACAGGGTCTAACTGAAATTTTGAGTTTGCCCATTTCTTGCAATAGAACTTGCGCTTTCAGACAATATGTTAGATTACCGTACAAATGGGAAAGAACTTGTTCCTTGATTTCAACTTCACTGGAGCTGTCACATGGCTAAGGGACAGCAAGAATGGCTGTCAGTTCTGGGTCTCCCCAGGAGACGCTGCAGAGAGTTGGTGTTGAGTGACAGCCGCTCCCTTCACCTTCTGCTGCATCTCAGTGTGTCTCTGAGGCAGACTTCGAGGAAGGCAGAACATGCACTTGTTATGCTGACAGAGAAGACACACATACTCTAGACACCCAAATACACTGTATGTTGGGATGTTTTTAACAAGTTATCTTGTTAACTTTTTAACAAGCTATCTCTGTTCAAGTGCATGGAACCAAATTCTTTCAGAGTACGGAAGCTAAGAGCTAGGTTGGATCTCCATTTTGAAGACAAGGAAACTGAGGCTTGGAGGAGTTCAAAAAATTGTCCTGAAGTCTCTGACAGCAAGGAAAGTTAGTTCCTTCAGCAAATGGTCACAAAGAGATCCTTGAGGTGACAATGCTGATTTCCCCCACCCAAGTATGCTGGGAGCAGCCAGGCACAGGACTCAGCAAGGCTGTGCAGTGGCTCTAAGGCCCAGTGGAGAGCTGTGGTCAAGGGTATGAAGGGCCAGGGAGGAGGGGAGGGCAGGACAGGCCAAAGAAGGCTCGATAAGAAGGGGACACTGAGACTAGATCTTGACAGGTGATTAGGACTCAAAGATAAAGACTAGGAGGAGAAGGGGAACTAACGGATGACTTCAGGACTGGTTGGAGGTAACAGAGTCACACAGATACTAATAGTAACATTACTGACATAAAGTCGTTTATCAAATACCGTGTGCTCTCTCATTTACTTTTGCCCATTGCATGAGGTAGAATCACTTCTATCTCAGGAGTTACAACCTTATGGTAACAGGCTTCTAATTCCCCACAGCTAGTTAGCTTGTTGGTGGCAAAGCCAGCATATGAACCTACATCTTTCTGAGTCCAAAGCCTCTGTCCTTTCCATAAGACTGCCTTTATTACACCCTTCGGGAGCTCAGTCTCCATGGGACCAGACTTTCCATGAGATTGGCAGGAAGCCAGGCAAAGCCGCCGAGTGCCATGATGATCATTTTGGGGGAACTTAAAAACAGCAACCATTGACAGAATTACTGATGCGTTCTAGGCATTATGCTAGTTAGTTTGCACATGTTATTTTCACATCCCTGTAAGAGAAACATTATTATCCCAATTTTATAGATGTATAAAACAAGATTAACTTGGTGTAGCAATAGGACAAAGTTCCAAGTGGATTTGCACGGTTAGAACAGACAATCTAGCTGAGCACATGTTCAAGGGTAGGCTCCCGGGCAGAGCCACACTCTCTCACTCTTCAGAGAGTGCCGAACTCCAGAAGAAGGGGAGACAGAAGCTTTAAAGCTTTTTCCTGAACTCATCAACCAGCTTATTTGATTCACTAGAATTTGCCCTTTAGACCATTCACAACTGCCTTAATTTTTTTGGTCGGATCTGACTCGACAGCACTTGGCTTGGCCTAAGATGTATCCAAAAAGGAAAACGAGTTAGTCAACACTTTCTTTCCCTTTCCAGAAGCTGACCTAATGCTAAATTCTTGGGAAAATTTTGAGTTGTTTTTACTTCTAAATTTGCCCTCAGAAACCTCCACTGTATGCTGAAACAATTGGTGAGGAAAAGTTTGGAACAAGTAAAATAAACTCCCAAATTTTGTAATCACTTCCTTCTGTTCTTGATCAAATGAATCCAGTTCAGAGTGACGCTGGCTACACAGCTTACAGGACCTGAGCAAGGGTGGGTCAAGGCTGGAACTGAATTTCTGCACAGTGTTTCTTTACAGGAGAGAGGGAAATATCAAACACTTGTAATATATACAACAAGCTATTAGAGTAAATACTTATACTTTCTTATGTGAAATTATTACAATTTTAATTTCTCACTACTTTTATTTAGACTGTCACTTTTCTGGTTTGTTGGACTTTCTGGTCTTTTTGCAGCATTAGTTCATTAGTTGGGGACTCAAAATAAAGCATAGCCTTGGTGCACTGTCGGAAGAATAATAAGATGTTATTACTAATAGTGAAAAGCCTATTCCCATTGTAACTGAAGCATGTCTTTCATAAAGTCAGTTAGAAACTGTGTATTCATTTGTTTGGTTTGATCACAGAGAACTGAAGGATTGCACAAACGTCATTTCGTTTTTGTCTCTTACCCGTTTCCATGATTTAATTCACTTGTAAGAAGGAAAATTAACACAGACAATGCAGAAAAAAAAAATTTACTTCATGAAAAACTTGGCACTGTCTAATACCAAGCCCTGCTGGCTGTCTGATTTTGCCCTGATCACTGTTATAGAGCTATTTTACAAGTTACTGGTAATTTTTAATTTGCAAACTCTATCTTGTTGTTGTGACTCGACGGCACTTGGCTTGGCATCTTGTTGTAGATTTCAAATGACTTTCCTCCTGCAGAGGGAAAAACTATTTCTGCTTCCATTTGCAGTTTAATTGCCTTACTCCATAGAAACTGTATTTTGTGACTTTCTTTTGAACTGGTTTTAACATCTGTCTGGTTCCTTAATTGATAGCAAAAGAAACAAAATCTTTAACGTGTTCATTTTTGTATCTATATGAGTCTTGATTATACTTGATTCTGAAAATTGTCTTTGACCAGGAGCCCTGGTAGTGTATTGGTTAAGAGTTCAGATGCTAATCAAAAAGTTAAGCCAATAGAATCCACCAGTCACTCCTTGGAAACCCCATGGAGTAGTTCTGCTCTGTCCTATAAGGTAGCTATGAGTCAGAATGGCCTGGATGTAAACAATTAAAAAAAAAGAAAAAGAAAAAACTTTGGCTAGCATCCTATATGCAAAGCTAGCATTAATCTCTAATCTTAATCTAGAAATTGTCTTTAGTGTTGTTTTGTCTGAACAAACTAAGGTTTGTATAACCAACATATGTATCAACCCCACATAAGTTCATTTTTATAAATTTTATGCAAGAAAAATATACATAAAATGTATCTCAATAATTTCTACACGTACATTTCAGCAACATTGACTACATTCTTCAAGGTGTGCTGTCATCCTCACTATTCTAAAACATTCCATCACCATTAACATAAATTCAGTATCTCCTCAGCAAAAACTTCTACCCTTCCTTTTCTTCTCACCCCTGTAATCACTAATAATCTGTAGTTTCTAAATATTTGTTAATTTTGGATAAGCGGTATCATATAGTACTTGCCCCTTTGCAATTGACTTCTTTTGCTCAATATGATGTTTACAAGAGTCATTTATGTTGTAGTGTGCATCAGAACTTCAATTCTTTATGGCTAAATAATAGTCCAGTGTGTGTACAGGAGGACTGATAATTCTCATGAACTCATCCTAGAAAAAGTGCTACATACCTAACTACTGAATATCACTACAGTCACCTTTGAAGTACTCTGCTTGGGAAGCTATGCACCAATGCCAGCACCTAGTCCACCCTTCAAAGCAATTTTGGAACACTTTTTCTGGATGACCATCGGAGCTGTCGCTGTATTACCCTTGATGTCCTGAATGTCAACAAAATGTATTCCTTTCAATATTTCCTTTATCTTCAGATGAAAAAAAGTCATTGGGGGTAGATCAGGGAGTAGGTAGGGTGTTCCAATACAGTTGTTTGTTTACTGGCTAACAACTCCCTCACAGACAACTGTAAGATTAAGTTCACAAACTTGCCACTGTGCCACCGTGCCACCATGCCAACATGTACAATGGCCATTCCAAAACTGCTCTGAAGGGTGGACTCGACGCTGGCCTGGGTACATAGCTTCCTAAGGGGAATACTTCTAAGGTAGCCTTAGTGATAATTCAGCAGTGAGTTATGTAGCACTTAGAACATTTAAGTTTGTGGACTTAATTGTCAGATCTCATAATCCACATTTTGTTTATTTATGTATTGATGGACATTTTGGTTGTTTCTACCTTTTGGCTGTTTTGAAAGCACTGCAATGAATATTGGTGTACAGGTTTCTGTTCGCAGTGCTGCCTTCACGTCTTCTGGGTGTATAGCTAGACGGAGATCACTGGGTCCTATCTGCTAGCCAAAAGGTCAACAGTTCAAATCTACAAGGCACTCCTTGGAAAGCCTATGGTGCAGTTCTACCCTGCCTATGGCATTGTTACGAATCAACTCAAGGGAATGGGTAATGGGATAGCAATTTTGTGTTCAATTTTTTGAGGAAACTCCAAAATGTTTTTTAGTGTCTATATTATTTTACATTCCCACCAATGATGGATGAGGTTTCCAATCTTCACAACCTTGTCAACACTTGTTCTTTTCCATTTTTTTGATCAATGTCATTCTAGTAGGAGTAAAGTGTTATCTCACTTTGTTTTTCATTTGCTTCTCTTCAATGGCTGATGACATCGAGCATCTTGTCATACGCTTGTTAGCTATTTGAATATCCTCTTTGATGAAATGTCTGTTCAAGACCTTTACATATTTTTTTAATTGGGTTGTCTTTTTTGTTACTAAGTTCAGCCCGATATCATTCTTTAAGTGAGCTTCTCTTAATTATACTGTGCACTGCTTGAGGTATTTTCAATGTGTTGGCACCACGAGAATAGAATAGAACAGAAGAGCCACCGGCAGAGCATTCTATCTGAATGGCATAAATAGAGAATGGCTTTGGTTTTTCTAGTAAAAATAATAAAAACAATAAGGTAGGTAAATAAATATGAGAAAATGTTTTAGAAATTATTGGAAAATTGTCTAGATTAGCAATATAGTTCTAGAATTACATTTTCAGGAGTGTCTTGTCCTGAATGTTGCTTTAACAGTAACATTGAAATAACTCCATGGATTAAAAAAAAAAACTTGCTAGTGTGTTTTAAAAGGGGGAAAAAAACATTTAATTTTTTTATTGCGACTAGGAGAAAGTATCCAATCCAATTAAATTTTCTTTCCCGTCTGTCAGCACCTCCTTCTACACTCCTTGCCTGGTGACAGCAGACTCCTCTTCTTCATTCTATACATGTCATGTCCTCTTAACGATCTCCTGTTCCCTCCTCTTCCTTCTGCTAAGAGGCCAGTAGGACAAATTACTGTAGATTCATAGAGCCATAAAATACACACACCATGTGATCACATTGTGACCCTGAGTCCAGACCATTTCTGTCTGAAGAGTTGACCTCAGTAATCTTTTCTGGTCAGGAACAGCAGCAGGTCTAGGAGCCATGCTCTCAGGGGAATCCCTAGGCCTCTGGACAATCAGTTGTGATCTTTTAGTGGAAGTCTTGAGGTGCATCCCTCTTCTCCTCATGTTGCCACTGGGATTCGACATTTTGTGCCCTATCACATCTGTCTTTGGTGGTGGCAGGGCACTATCTGGTTCTTCTAGTCACATGTTGATACAGTCTCTCATTCACCTGAGTCCTTCTGTCTCCTGAGCTCTTTTTCCCTTATGTCTTTGTTGTTCTTGGCAATCACCGGTTCTGGTTAAGATGGGACTATTTGGTGTGCCTCAGATGGCAGCTTTCTACCTTTTAAGACCCCAGATTCCAGTCACCAATACAAGGTGCAGACGACTCTCTTAGCAATAGGCTAGCTAACCAATTGGCCTCATCGTCCCCTGAAACCATGGTTCCCAGGTCCCAACTCCTGCTACTCTATCCCTGCAATATCAGGTTAAGATTAGAAGAGTTGTCAGTTTATGTTGAAATCCAGTTAAGTTGATCTTCTTTCTATCTGCTGTCACTGCTTTCACTCAGCCAAATTTCTATCAAATATTTAATCTATGACCAGCCTTCTCCCTCCCTCCCCTCCTTTGCAGCCATCAAATAATCTTTTCTTCTGTGCATCAGTCTATTTTTAAGTCTTTATAGTCGGGGTCTCATACAATATTTGTCCTTGTGCTGCTGACTGATTTCACTCAGCAAAATGTCTTCTAACTGATACCAGGTTATGAGATGCATCCTAAAATCATCATTGTTCTTTATCATTGCATAGTGTTTCATTGAGTATATGTACCATAATTTGTTTATCTATTCCTCTCTTGCTGGGCATCTGGATTGATTCTATTTTTTTTGCTGTTGTGGGCTGTGCTGCAGTAAACATCCATGTGCATGTATCTGCTCACGTGACTGCCCTTGATTCTGTAGGATATATTCCTAGCAGTGGGATTACTGGATCAAATGCTATATCTATTTCCAACTTTTTCTCTGGAAGTGCCAGACTACTTTCAAAAGAGGTTGTACCGTTTTGCAATCCCACCAGCAGTGTAGGAGAGTTCTAATCTCTCTACAGCATCTCCAGCATTTGTTGTTTTGTGTTTTTTGGATTATGGCCAACCTTGTTGTGAGATGGTATTTCCTTGTAGTTTTGATTTGGATTTCTCTATATAGCTGATGAATGTGAGCATTTCTTCATGTGTCTTTTGGCTGCCTGGATATCCTCTTTGGTGAAGTGTCTGTCCATTTCCTTTGCCCATTGCTTGATTGAGTTATTTACCATTTTCATGTTGATATTTTGCAGTACCTTGTAGATTATGGAGATACCACATTGGTCATCATGACATATAGTTGCCAAATATTTTCTTCTCATTCTGTAGGTGGTCTTTTAATTCTTTTGATAAAGTCTTTGGATGACCAAAATTGTTTGATTCTTAGTAGTTCCCATTTATCTATTTTCTCTTCTGTTGATTGTGCTTTGTCAGATTTTCAAGTCTACCTAAGCTGTATATTAAAACTTCCATTGTTGACCTTATTTTTTCTGGCATGATCTTTATCATTTTAGGTGTCATGATTAGATCTTTGATCCAGTTTCGGTCAGTTTTTGTATAAGGTGAGAGATAATGGATCTTGTTTCAGTTTTTAGCGGATGGATATCTAATTTTGCCAGCACCATTTGTTTAAAAGAGTCTGTTTTTGTCCCAGTTTACAATTTTAGGACCTTTGTCAAATATCAACAGTTAATTAGAGGATGGTGGTATCTCTGGGGTCTCAACTCTGTTCCATTGGTCTATATGTCACTTTTTGTACCAGTACCAGGCTGTTTTGACTACTGTGGCAGTGTAATAGGTTCTAAGGTCAGGTAGTGTGAGGTCTCCCACTGTATTCCTGTTCTTCAGCACTGCTTTGCTTATCTGGGGTGTCTTCCCTTTCCAAACAAAGTCGCTGATTTGTTTCTCCATCTCATTAAACAATGTCACTGGATTTTGCACTGAGATTGCATTGCATTATGTAGATCACTTTTGGTAAAATAGACATTTTCACAATGTTGAGTCTTCTTATCTGTGAATAGGGTAGATTTCTACATTTATGTGAGTCTCTTTTAGTTTCTTGCAGTTAAGTTCTTGTATTTCTCTTTGTATAGGTCCCTTACTTCTCTAGTTAGATTTATTCCTAGGTATTTGATCTTCTTGGGAGGTATAGTAAATGGGATTTGTCATGGATTGAATTGTGTCCCCCCAAAAATATGTGTAGCCGTGTGGCTGGGCCATGATTCCCAGTCTCTTGTGACTGTCCTCCATTTTGCAGTTTTCCTATGCTGTATGTTAAAGGATTAGGGTGGGACTATAAATCCCTTTATAAGATCACCTGCCTGCTCCACTGTAAAAAGAGTTTCCCTGAATTATGGCTTGCCTCACCCTTAATCCTTTCAGCCTGCAAGAGATAAACGGAAAGGGAGGCAGGCAGAGAACTGGGAATCTCGTACCATCAAGAAAGCAGCACTGGGAGAAGAGTGCATCCTTCAGACCTGAGGTTCCTGTGCCAAGATGTTCCCTGGGCAAAGACTGATGCAATATCGGACTTTCCTCCAGAGCCGACAAGTGGGAAAGCCTTCCCCTGTAGCACACATCCTGAATTAGACTTGTAACCTACTGGACTATGTAAGAATAAACCTTCGTTTGTTGAAGCTATCCACTCTGTGGTCTTTCTGTTAGAGAAGCACTAGCTGACTAAAACAGTATTGATTTGGTGATTTCTTCTTTGATGATCTCTTTGTTAGTATAAAGGAATCCTACTGATTTACTTATGCGTACCTTATTTCCTGATTCTTTGTTGAATGCTGCTATTAGTTTGAGTAGTTTACTAATGGATTCTTTAAGATTCTGTGCATATACAGTCATATCGTCTACAAATAGGGAAAATTTTACTTCTTCTTTGCTGATACAGATGCCCTTTATTTCTTTGTCTTGTCTAATTACTCTTGCCAGAACCTCTAGTAAGATGTTGAATAGAACTGGTGACAGTGGACATCCTCGTCTAGTTCCCGTTCCGAAGGAGAATTCTTTCAGTCTCTTACCTTTCAGGATGATGTACGCTGTTGGCTTTGCATAGATGGCCCTTATTGCATTGAGGAATTTGCCTTTACTCGTATGTTGCTGAGAGTTTTTAGCATGACTGGGTGTTGGATTTTGTCAAATGTCTTTTCTATATCAGTTGACAAAATCAAATGATTCTTGTCTTTTGTTATTTATGTGGTTGATGACATTAATTGTTTTTCTGATGTTGAACCAGCCTTACATCCCTGGTATGAATCCAGCTTGGTCATGATGAATTATTTTTTTGAAATGTTTTTGAATTCTATTGGCTATGACTTTGTTGAAGACTTTTCATCTAGGTTAATGAGTGATACTGGTCTTTAATTCTCCTTTTTTGTTGGATCTTTCTCTGGCTTTGGTATCAAGGTTATGCTGACTTCATAGAATGAATTGGGGTGTATTCCATCACTTTCTATGCTGTGAAATAGTCTCAGTAGTATTGGAGTTAACTCTTCTCTAACAGTTTGGTATAATTCTCCAGTGAAGCCATCTGGGCCAGGATGTGTTTTCTGTGGTGGTTTTTTTAAAATTATTTTTTCAATCTTTTCCTTTGCAATGAGTTTATTCAGTTGTTCTACTTCTCCTTGTGATAATTTTGGTAGGTGATATGAATCTAGAAATTTGTCCATTTCCTCTAGGTTTTCAAATCTGTTACAAGACAATCTTTCATGGTACTCTGTTATAATACTTTTGATTTCAGTTGGTCTGTTATGACATCTTCCATCTCATTTCTTTTTTGCGTTATTTGTTTCTTTTGTTTTTCTATTGTAAGTTTAGCCAATGGTTTAACAATTTTGTTGCTCTTTTCAAAAAAGCATCTTTTGATTTTGTTAGTTTCTTCAATCATTCTCCTGTTCTCTAATTCATTTAGTTCTGCTCTAATCTTTATGATCTGTTTTCTTCTGGTACCTGAGCAGTTCCCCTGTTGCTCTTTTCTACTTGTTCAAGCTGTAGAGTTAAATCTTTGGTTTGGGTCCTTTCTTCTTTCTGAATGTGTGCATTTATAGAGGTAAACTGACCTCTGAGCACTGCTTTGGCTGTATCCCTTAGGTTCTGTTAGGATGTGTTTTCATTCTCATTTGATTACATAAATTTCTTCATTTCATCCTTGAATTCTATAACCCATTGCTTTTTGAGCAAGTTGTTGCTTAGTTTCCATGAAATTGTCTATGAAAGTTCAAGTTGCTGTCTGTTTTTTTTCAATATTGATATCATCTTTTATGGCTTTATGGTCTGAGAGGATGCTTTGCATAAATTCAATTGTTCGGATTTCATTGAGATTTGCTTTATGTTCTAACATATGGTCTATTTTGGAAAATGTTCCACATATTTTGGAGAAGACGATGTACTTATATGTTGATGGATAAAAAGTTCTGTATATGTCAATGAGGTTTAGTTGGCTAATTGTTGCAATAAGATCTGTATCTTTACTAAGCTTTTTTTCTGGATAATCTGTCCTTTGCTGAAAGTGGCGTGTTGAAGTCTCCAGCTATTATTGGGGAATGATCTACCTCCTTTTTCAATGTAGTCAGTGTTTGTTTGATATACTTAGATGCTGTGGTATTGGGTGCATAAATATTTAATATTGTTAAGTCTTGCTTGTGTATTGAATCTTTCAGCAATAAATACTGACAATCCTTGTCCACAATGGCAAATTTTACATTAAAATCTATTTTATCTGAGATTAGTATTGCCACACCAGCTCTTCTTTCTATATTTTTAGCTTGGTATGTATTCTTCCATTCTTTAATTTTCAGTTTGTTCATATCTTTAAGTCTAAGGTGTGTTCCTTGTAAGCAACATATAGACAGGTCATGTCTCTTGATCCAGAGTATCACTTGTTGTCTCTGTAGTGGAGCATTCAGTCTGTTTACCTTCAATGTAGTTATTGACAGGTATGTGTTTAGTGCTGTCGTTTTGATGTGTTTATTTTTGTACTGGTGTTTTCTATGTTGCTCTTAATATTCTGTTCTGGTTCCTCCTTTATGGGTTGACATTTCATCAGTTTCAGTGTTGGTTTTGTGGTTGTTGAGACTCCTGTATTACATTTCTCATTTTGATATGTTACATTGTTATTGTGCTTTGCTTCTACCCCTCTGATTCCCCTTAATATTCTAAGTTTAAACCCAATTTTAACTTCTGCATGTCTTTTTAACTTCCTTTGCATCTGAAGGGATAATAACTACTGTAGTATACCCCTCTTTTTAGTATGATAGTGTCATAGGTTTTACAATATGATGACTGGTTCCCTTACTTTAATACTGTAGCTTTGATAGTTTTGTGACTTCTCTAACTGAGTAGGATACTGGAAGCTGCATTGCCACCTTAAATATACATTTAATGATTTTGTTTTACTAAGCAAAGAGCTTTTGTCAGTATTTCTTGTAGTTTTGGTTTGGTGTTTACAAAATCTCTAAGCTTCCGCTTGTCTGAGAATGTCTTAACTTCATCTTCATATTTGAGAGACAGTTTTTCACAATATGTAATTCTTGGTTGGAAGTTTTTCTCCTTCAAGACTTTGAATGTGTCATCCCACTGCCTCTTTGCCAATATCATTTCTACAGAGAAGTTGGACAAAAGTCTACAGGGCTTCCCTCTCAATGGTAGCTTTGCTTTGAGCCTTGCTGTCTTTGAGAGAATCTGTTTATGTTTCATTTTATTAAGCCAATCTTGGTGTCTTTCTTTTGGGGTCTGGTTTTTGTGGCACTCAATACATGTCTTGGGTGTCTATGTTCTCTACTTTCACAGTTTCAGAGAATTTTTTGTCAATAACTCAGCAACAATACTCTGTGTTTTCAGCTATCCCTCCCTATTCAGACACTCCAATTAATCATAGATTTTTCCTCTTAATAGAGTCCCACATATTTCTTAATTCTTCTTCATTTTTCTTATTCTTTTTTCTCTGATTTCTCCTCATAAATGCTGCTGTCAGTTGTTCTATCCTCAAGGTCACTAAATCTGTCTTTCATCTCCTCAATTCTGCTCTTTTGGCTTTGGATTGAATTGTCTAATTCTGTAATTTTGTTATTGATCTGTTAAATTTCAGATTGTTGGTTTTCCATCACTTCAAATAGCTTGCTTAATTTCTCATTATGCTCTGCTTTTTGTTTAATCCCTAGGAAGGCTCTATGTATAAATCTTTCATACTCAACCTCTGATAGTTTCAGAAAGCCTTCTTCATCTAGGAATTTTTTTGATTCTTTACTTTGAAAGTTTTACAGAGTCATGGTGGGCTGTTTCTTCAAATGGCTAGTGATGGTTTGTTGCTTTTGTTCCACATATAGCCTGTTTAGTTTCTCTGGTGTTAACTCAACAGGAGCTGAGGCATAGTTCTGAGAGTGGCTTTGGTCAGCAGCCACCTCTGTATACTCTAGTGACTGGCCCTAGTGGACTCTGTGTGGCAAACTCCACCTCCTGGCTAGCAAGGATAGTGCCCTACTTATGGAGTCACTGAGGGACCACCAGTTGACCCTTTGATGTGGGTCAGTAAAATCTACAGCAGGTATTTCTCCAGGCAGTCTTATTTTAAAATGCTCAGCAGTTATTTCTCCAGGCAGGCTTATTTTAAAATGCTAGGAGCTGTCCAACAGCTACCCAAATCGGTCAGGCCATCAGGTGGAGCAGGCCCCACCTTCTGGCTGCCAAAAGAAGCACCTCTTCAGCCATCCCCAGATGCTATGATGTAGTTCAAAGTAGAGAGGTGATACGAGTTTGCTGACATCCTCAGCCCAGCCCCACCTATAAGGTAACACTGTGCTAAACACAGCCTTTCTGTTGGGAAAGTGCTTTCTGGCCTGGCACTGCTTCTCAGCTTGGGAACTGGCCCCTGTTGAGGCCTCCGGTTTGGTGAATGCACCTCCCAGCCAACCCAGATGATGTCTTGGCCGAGCTGCCCTTCCTGCCACAAAACAGCAGAATCTATGGTGGAGGGGCAGAAAAGAGATGGTAAAGGGGCAGTAGTGCCCTCAATCAGCAGTTAGGGTCTCAAAATGTGGCTATCTCTTGCACTGTGTCTGTCCTGTATAATATGCTGTTTACTTTAACACTGTAGTCAGCATATTTTCCAGCTCATGCCCATCCCCCACCTTCCAAATTTTAAAAAAACAAAACAAAAAAACACATCAGTACCCACAGTCCACCCATGCAGTGAGTCACAGGAGCATGGCTCATCGTGCACTGACTTGTGTCAGACAGAGGAAGTTTCCCATTTAGTGGCATGTAGTCCAACCTGACAACCGTACGCCATATCCTAGGGCTCCCTGGGTGTCTATAGTGCTCCATTCAATTATCAATCCTGGTCTTAGAGGAAATTAAGGAGATGTGCATCTAGTCTGCCATATTGGCTGCACACCCCTCACCCCAGAAAAAAAATATTTTTATGAAGGGAATGTGCCTGGTGTTCATTTACAAATTCTGAAGTCTACCTATAAAATTTTTAGCAAAGGATCTGGGACTAAACCAAATTGCTGAGGCAAAGAAGCCTGGCACTCAAGAAGATACCAAGGACTTCGATTTAGGAAATATAGCAATCTCCATTTACAAGAAACTCTAAGGAAGTTAGATGGGCAAAAATGGGTAGATTATGGAAAGATGTCATTTATGCAAAAGTGGATATTTTGAATTAGGGACACGTTTTTGATTGGACTGTGTGCCCTTTCTTTTCTGTGAAATAAATGCAGGACTCCTGACTTTTACTATGACAGAGTCACAGGAGAAAGTGAGGTTGGAAAGGCCAAATTAAAGGTGTACAAGTGAGACACCTGGGCAGGTCTAAACTGGCTGTGATCATTTCTGGTTGAAATTAGAGTCCTTAATGAATGCATCTCGGACATCATTTATTATTGAGGCAGACTGAATATCTCACTTGGCTACAAAGAACTTCTCTTTAAAGCAATTTTAAGCCTGATGATTCTGAGTAGAGCTGAGATAGGCTTTTATAGAATAAATGGAAAATGTTATTGAAGTAATTGAAGACCAAGAAAGAAATGAGTTGATAGGACATTAAATCCTACATAAGAGAACCAGGAATATTATTATTTTAAGATTTTGTATAACTGATAATTATTATTAAAATAAAAGGGGTGACAAAATGATTAACCTCTTAAAAACTTAATAGCAGTTACTAAAAAAGAAAAAAAAAACACTAGCAGGGATAATTTCTAAAATAATCTACCAATTTTTCCTCATTTGTTTCTCTGAGTGGCAAAGAGACTTTTCATCACTGATTTTTAAAAGTTGTTTTTTAAACAACAGATTGAAACCAGTGGCAAATATCCAAGGAATCTTCTCCAGATATCCATATTGTCACAACACTGGCAAGAAAATAGAGGTAAAACAAATGCTTTGGCATAACCAGCACTATCTTCTCTATAGCATAAGTCACTTGGGGAGGGGGAGAGAAAGTAATTGGGAGGCAAAGAACACTGCCAAGAAACACATTCCTGTTACTATGAAAACGTTCTGGGTGCCCCTAGGGTTGCCACGAGTCGGATCTGACTCGACGGCACTTGGCTGGCTTGGCTGAAAAAAGGCAGTAGCTCAGCCCAAGGTGGACAGAGTGCAAAGAGGGGAAATAACAGAGTCAGTTAGCAACCTGAACTCATCATCATCTGCCTCCACCTTCTTCTTTATGGTGTTACAGTTAGGAGGCCAGCTCTGGAACCTGATCTGCAAGTCTCATGCAGTCTGGTATGGCATCAACAAGTATTTTCTTCTTTCCTTTGGGCTTGGATGTTGCATCTAAAATAGATGATCTACCTGCCAGCTTTCAAGGAAGCCCTGATGTATTTTTGTGGCCCTGGTACAACTAGCAATAGAAACTTCTCACTCGCAGAAGGATTGTGGTTTGGATGGTTAGGTCATATGGTCACGTCATCACTGGGACTGTTGTGAGGATTCAAAGTCTTGGTGCATTGTAAGAGTTCAGTAAATGTTACCTACTGTTATTCTACGAAAGTCTAGCGGCATAGTGGTTAAGTGCTATGGCTGTTAACCAAAAGGTCAGCAGTTCATATTCACTAGGTGCTCCTTGGAAACTCTATGGGGAAGTTTTACTCTGTCCCCTAGGGTGGCTATGAGTTGGAATCAACTCAATAGCAGTGGGTTTGTTTTTTGGTCTGGGCATTACTATTACATGAGTTTTTTTTTTCTTTTAAATATACTATTCATGTGTTATGTGTGTCCTACAGTCAGCCATTTATTAAATATTAAGAAAGTTCTCTTTTCTTCTGTTGGTTCTTTTCTTCCATACCTCAGACTATCTACGGCACCCCTGGGTACTCACTCCACTGCATAAACAGATCCAGTGTCACTAGGCATGACAGTGAGTGATGCCAGCTGGCAGCAAACAGGAGTCTCTTGGATACATAGGTGCAGTTTGCCCTATTGCTTTAATCTTTCATATTCCCTTCAGACTGCTCCAGACTGGTGTCTCCTTCATGGCCTACTAGGACAAGGAGGAGTGTGGGCTTGCTGTGCCCTCATAATGCATATCTCTGCCTGAGCATAGTATCTGGCTGTTGCAAAATGTTGGAGAACAACTTGTTAGGTTAATGTGGAAAAGAAAGGATGTAAGGATGATATAAAAGTGAGAGAACACAGGAGGTCATATCCTATTTTGCGATATTCTTTAAGTAGGTTATTTGATATTTTATGATACAATATAAAAATTCCCTATCAAATTGATTCTCTAGAACAGAGTAGAAGTGTCTCATAGGGCTTCCAAGGAGCAGCTAGTGGATTCAAACTGCCAGCCTTTTAGCTGAACTCTTAACCACTGTGCCACCAGGTTCCATGAAACAATACAGCAACAAGTAAAAGCTCTGTTTGGAATGTAGACATTTTGGTTTTTAAAAAAAAACTGAAGAACAAGAAGAAGAAGGAGGAGCACAGGGAGGATGAGTGTGAAGAGGAGGAGACACAAGATGTGTTGTTCCCTAGACTGGACACCAAAAGCATGATCCATAAAAAGAAATACGGATTAAATTGGACCTCATCATTAAAAAAATAGTAACAACTTTTGCTTTGCTAAGGCTCACATGGACAGAAGGAAAAAACAACTTACAAACTTGAGGAAAATGATTGCAAACCACATTATTGGACAAGGGACTAGTACCTACAATATATAAAGAACTCTCAAAACCCAAGAATAAACAAACTAAATTAAAAACTGAGAAAAAGACATATATAAAGGGACTTTTCACAAAAGAGAATATATAGACAAAATATAAGCATAAAAAAAGATTTTAAGCCTCATTAGCCTTCAGAGAAATGGATAGCACTCAGCAATTGTACTCTTGGTGTCTTCCAAACTCTGGGGTATTTATTACAGAAAAATGAAAACTTATGTTTACACCAAAATCTGAACGTACATGTTTATAGCAGCTTTATGGAATAAGCCCAGATATCCTCTGACAGGTGAATGGTTTTACAAACAGTAGTATGATCACACCATGAACAAGTACTCAGCAATAAAAAGGAACAAACTATATGCAATAACTTAAAAGAACTTTTATGGAATTATGCTGAGAAAAATAAACTGATCCCCCAAAGATTTACTGTCTAGTTCCATCTATATAGTTTTTTTTGAAAGAGGACTGACTAGCAGTTGTCAAAATTTAAGGACAGAAGTAGAAAGGGAGGCAAAGTGGAGGTTGCTATGGTTATATAGGTTATATGAGCAACACGAGGGACCTTTCTGGTACTGTAATGGCTTTGTAGATTGACAGGTTGGTGGATACATATATCCACAGACATACATGATAAAATTATATAGAACAAATAAACTTATTCACATACAAATGAGTGCAAATAAAACTGAAGAAGCATAGTGTCAATATCAATATCCTGGTTTTGATATTACACTATAGTTTTGCACACCCGTATCAATGGGAGAAGCTGTGTAAAGAGTACCCAGGATCTCTGTGTACTATTTCAACTGCATGTGAATCTACAGTCATTGAAATAAAATTTTCAATTAAAAAAACATACAACAGTTGTTATCTGGATGTGTATGTTTCCTGGAGATGCTGCCACAGACAGTACGCTACATTTCTACCACAACCAGGTGCAGACCCAGAGAGTGTGATTCGTGGAGGGCCATCACAAGCAGAATACCCACTTTAATGAGGGGATACCACAACATGATTGCCAGAGGATGCACGATTATTTATTATCTCTGTAGACATGCTACCAATGCCATCTGAGTTTAAATGCATTCCAACACTACTGATGCACATTTACAATCTTACACTGAAAGTTCTTTTTCTCTAAACTTAAAAAATCAGGATACATGATCTGACACAGGATTGACAATGGAATACAACAAAACATTTGAAATCAAGACAGCCCCAGAAAATGAAAGATGTATGTCTGGGATGGATTTTGAAGAGATCTCTTCAAGGACTAGGAATTGAAATGTGTTCTGATTCCTTGTATCTCTGCAAGGAATGGATGAGAATGAAAAAAGCAAAAGCCAAGATGAACATTCCCAGTAAAAATCCTACAGACATCTACTGAGTAGCAAAGGCTACAGGCACTAGTCTAGGTTGTCACATATATTATCTCATTTAACTTCTAGTGACCTTAAAATGTAGAGATGACTATACCCATTTTATGGATGAGAAAACTGAGATTCTAAGTAGTTGAGTAACTGGGCCAAGCATCACACATTCTTTTCTCTTACCTAGCAAATGAATAATTCTCTATCTGGATGCCTTGGTTGTACCCATGGGACCTATTTAAACATTTCATAATGTGGAAAGGTAGGAACAATTGCTTTGGACATAAAGCTCCTGCATGCCTAACCAGTGCTCAGTGGGCTAGGACACTCAGTAGCCCTAGGAGGTTGGATGGTTTTTCAATATATAAACTGAGAATAAGAGTAGAGCTAATTCCACATTTGCCATTTGTAGGTCAGGGGACTACTCTAAGAAGGGTTTTAGCCTAGTGTCCTTATCAAACCACTAAACAGCCACCAGTACAGTCCACTAGCTAAGTTGGACTTCAGTTCTTTCAGTTTGGCCCAATTTCTGGAACATTCATCAAAATACAGTCTCGGGGAGGAAAATGGTGACCTATGCATTGGTATAACCAGCCACCTTCTTAGCAAGGGCCACATGTGAAGTAAGTACAGTGCTGTGCCTGAGGGTTTACTAGATGAAAATGGTTAAGCCGCATGTCAGAGGACTTCAAATGTTACAACACATCCCACATGAAGCACTTCGCTGATATCTTAGCCCAAAGCTTTTCCAACCTTCTGCTGTCTTGCCTGCATACTCCAAATCCTGCCCTCAAACACTGCACACAGGGGTCCTCTTCACCGCGTTTAAAGACTTTTGTGGCACTAGTCCTTACTCCAAGGTGAGGGAAAATACTAGTACACCCGGGTGAGGTTACCTTTGGCATCCTCTAGACACAGTAGTTTCAATGACCTCCTGGCACCACCTCTCTGTTTCATTTCCTTTGTGGTGAGAACAGCATGGAAACCCTGGTGGCTTAGTGGTTAACTGCTATAGCCACTAACCAAAAGTTGACGGTTCAAATCTCCCAGGCACTCCTTGGAAACTATAGGGCAGTTCTACCATGTCTATAAGGTAGCACTGTGAGTCGGCGTTGACTGCACAGCAGTGGGTTTTTAATTTTTTACCATCTATTTTTTTTTCCATTTCAAGTGGCTTTGTCATGGTTTATGGTAGGTTGATTCCTACTTTGACGTTCAAAACCAAAATTCTTAAGAGCTCATCTCCTGCACTGGAACCAGGGAAAGTAAACCAGCACAGTTAAGCAGAAAAAGCCGCCGCTGCAGGCATACTCCAGTGGACTTCTGGACAAGTAGAGTTCTTCCCATCACTTCAGAAACAGAAGACTCATACACACTGCAAACGCAGAGACCCATCCTCCTAGGCCAGAGCTCTTTTGGTGAATCCAAGCAGAAAGCATAAGGCTGATGGTGCCAAGTGACAGAAAGCAATGCTGACATCCCTCTGGGAAGTCGGTCTACAGCTTCTGCAGGGACTGGGGAGGGTCTCCAAGCACTGGGGAACGAGTGGGACTGGCAGCCCAGGCACAGAGACTACACAAGCTTTTAACACCCATCATGGGCAGAGACAGCATCTGGCTTCCAACTGAGCTGTAGATAATGAAATTAGCCCCACTTCACCATCAAGTGGAACAAGTAAACACTAAAGCAAGAGCTAAGTTTTCAGGCCCCTTGCCTCCATATGTAGCAGCAGAGTCTAAGGCTCTTTAGCCTGTTTAAATTCAAAGCAATCCTTCTGTTTTCCTAAATCTCTGTTCTGACCTCCAGCAGATAAAGAGCCAGGCCTGACACATTGGGCAGGGCCACTCAGGGCCTCCGGGGCCTTTCTGTTTACCTCCGGAAACCAGCCAGGCTGGAGGGCAGGGAGCCGGGAGTCGCGTGGGAGAGGAGGGCCAGACGCGAGCGCTGGGGGCTGGGGGCTGGGGGCCGGGGCTGGGGGCCGGGGCTGGGCACAGGGCGGGGGCGAAGGACCCGGGCGCGGCGGCCGGCGCCGGCCTCTCCGCTTGCCGCCGCGCTCTGCTGGCTCGGCAGGCTGCGCTGGCCCCCGGCGCTCGGGCTGACTCCGTCCAGATGTGCCTCGGCTCCAGAGTGGCTGCCGCGCACAGTAAATGGGCATCGGAGGCTCGTCAATCTAGGGCAGCGCAACTGTGGCCTTGCGGCGCCCGCTGGCACAAAAATGTGAAGGGCGGCGGGTGGGGGGAGGGCTCCCTGAGCGCAGGGAGGACCAGAGCTAATGACCGACCGGGGGAAGGCTCCAGAGCGTTAGCCCATTTCCTTGTAAATGTTTTACACTTAAAAAGAAAGGGGGATGCTGTATATCACTTGGAAATGTTGGCTGTCTGTGGTCCCAATGGATATGACTGGGTTAGTACAACCTGTAACCAGAGCAAGAGAAGCATGAAACGACAGGAAACACTGCCAGCTAGTCATTAAACAGAGACTGTAAAAACAAGGGGGGAGGAGGGAATCAAATACCCCAGGAAAAAAAAAGTGCAAAGCAACTCTATGTGTTTCCGTGTGTTCCTGCAACAGAGCTGGGCGCGGTAGAGTGGCTATCTGGGGATCAAGGAGCGACCTGCAGGCTGGGCCGGCTCCTCGCTGCCTTGGAGAGGACCACGCTTTCTAAACCATACGTGTGTGCTGTCTCTGTAAAACGCAAGCGGTTTCAGTGAACAATGGGTGGTGTGTTTGGGGGCAGAACCCAATTGTGCAAAATCCAAGTTAGACACTTAATTTCTGTTCGTCTGCCTGCTGCCTACACAGTGTTGCTAGCTGAGTTACAACAAACATAAAGAATAGAGACAGGAATCACTCCCCCCCTTCAACAGCAGGCTAATACCGACCATTGGTTTCAAGTGAGCTGTGGCTGTACTGTGACTGTGCTCACTTAGGCTGTTTTTAATTTTATGGTAATTCTGATGATTGAAATCTTTTTTTTTCCCTGCCCTACCAGATTCAGGGATGGGAGAAAATGGACCATCTCAAAGTAAAATGGATCTGGGTGATTCACCCTTTCATTCCTGAGTCATTTAGCTGACCCTGTTCAGGATTTAATATAAGGGAAGTTGCAAGCCAAACCAAGGACACCGGCAATTCTCTTCCCAGGGCTGCTCATTTGTCTCCAGGAAGTGGGGCTGGAAGCCTAGGGTGGCCAGAGGAGGTGGGGCTTTCCCCAGGAACTACAAGGCAAGTGCTGTTCCAGGGAGAATAACTGCTTATCTCAGCAGCGGTCAGAGCCTGCTTCCAGCCAGGGCTGTCAGCCAGAGACCCGCATTACCCTCCTGAGTCATGCAAACTGCTGGCCATATGTGCTTCAGATCCTGTCATCTGCGGTCCATCTTCATGTCTGCTCACAGGAGCAGATGCACAACTCAGCATTACTGCAACAAATAGCTTGCATAATATTTGTTTGAAAAACAGTTATGTGAACAAATTATCTTGGCTTCTAGCAGCATTTATTTTTTAATCTAGTGGCAACATCTAGAAAAATGGTGAAACTATAAACACTGTTGTAAACTAACATTAAACCAAACCAATGAAAATTTGAATATAAAATCATCAAAAACCAGCTACAAATTCCTGAGCTCAGATCAGCTTCACTGCAAAAATTTTCAGCAAGATGTCAGCAAAGAAAGTCCATCAGCATATTAAAGGAGTCATATACCATGATCAAGTGGCATTTATTCCAGGAATACAGTGATGGTTCATTGTTAGAAAATCATTCAACATGATGTACCATATCAGCAGAAAAGAAAAAATATATATATTCATCTCTATGGATGCAGAAAAATCATCTGATACAATTAAACTCCTGTTTTTGATAAAAATCCTAAAGAAGATTAAAATAAAAGGAAAATCCCTCAGTATAATTCTGGGCATATATAAAAAGGTAACAGCCAAAATTATACTTAATGGAGAAAGACTGAGAGCTTTCCCTCTGAAATTGAAAACCTGCAAGTGTACCCTCTGTCTCCCGTTGTATTGAATATTGTATTAGAAGCTTAACCAAAGCAATAAGATAAGAAAAATAAAACACCATCCAACTGGAAAAGAAAGAAAACTATTCATAGATGACAGGATCATCTATGTGGAAAGTCCACAAGAGTCCACAAGAAAAGTTCTAGAGCTAATACAAAAATTTACCAAAGTTTCAGGATACAAGGTCAAATCAGTTGGGTTTCTATACACCGGCAGTGAGACATTTTGAAGGGGAAAATTCCATTACAATAGCATTTAAGAAAATAAAATGCTAGCAATAAATCTGACCAAAGAAATGAAGGATTTATACAATGAAAACTACAAAATGCTGCTGAAAGACATTAAAGAAGGCTTAGATACATGGAAAGATATTGCGTGTTCATGGACTGGAAGAGTTAATATTGTTAAGATGTTGGCACTACCCAAACCAATTTATAGATTCAATACAATCCCAGTTAAAATTCTAACAGCCTTGTTTACAGAAATAGAAATGCCAATCCTCAACTTTATATAGAGTGCACAGAGGACTCAAATAGCTAAAGCAATGATGAAAAAGAACAAAAAAAAAAAAAGATTCACACTTCCCAGTTTTAAAATATACTCTTCAGAAACCCTGGTGGCATAGTGGTTAAGTGCTATGGCTGCTAAATGGAAGGTCAGCAGTTCAAATCCACCAAGAGCTCCTTGAAAACTGTATGGCACAGTTCTACTCTGTCTGTAGGGTCACTGTGAGTTGAAATGGGCACAGCAAGAATGGGTTTGTACTCAAAACAGGTTGGTACTGATATAACAGAATACACATCACCAGTGGAATAGAATTCAGAGTCCAAAAATAAACCCAGTGCATCTATGATCAATTAATTTTTGACAAGGGTGCTAAGTTCATTCAAGAGGAAAGAAGAATCTCTTTAGTGAATGCTGTTGGGAAAATTAAATTTATGTATCCAGAAAAGTAAAACTGCAAACTAAAAACATAAAATTCTTAGAAGAAAATGCAGAGGTAAAGCTGTCAGGTCTAGCTTTTAACAATGGATTTTCTAAGATAATACCAAAATCACAAATAGCAAAAGACAAAATAAGTAAATGGGACTTCATAAAAATTAAAAATTTTGCCCATTAAAAGAGTATCAAAAAAAAGACAAGTTACCAACTGGCAGAATATCTACACAGACCATATATCCAAAAAGAGCCTACCAATAAAATATATAAAACCTCAACAACTTAGCAACAAAAGGACAAGTAATCAATCATAAAATGAAATGGCCAAGGACTTAAATAGCTAATTTCACAAAGAGGACATTCAAATAGCAACTAAACACAGGAATAGGTGCTCATTGTCATTAGCCATCAAAGAGATGCGAATCAAAATCACAATGAGGTACCATTTCACTCCTACTAGGATGGCTAAGATAAAAAAATAGAACAAAACAGAAAACAGCAAATAAAAAATGTTCTCCAGAATGTAGAGACTTTGGAAACCTTACTCACTGATAGCAAACGTCAGACTAAACCTAGTGCTTTCAAGTGGATTCTGACTCTTAATGATCCTTTATGACAAAGCGCAACTGCTTCATAACGTTTCTAAGGAATGGCTGGTCGAATCCAGCTGCAGACCTTTCAGTTAGCAGATACAGTTTTAACCACTGTACCACCAAGGATACAATATCCACTGCTGGGGGGATGCAAAGTGGTGTAGCCGTTGTGGAAAACAAGGTGGCAGTTCCTAAAACAACTAAAAATAAAACAACCATAAGACCTATCAATTCCACTCCTAGGTATAGACCCAAAAGATTGAAAGCAGAAACTCAGAAAGGGACTTGTATGTCAGTGTTCTTTATAGCACTATTTACAATAGCCAAAAGGCAGAAACAATCTAAATTCCCATCAACATATGAATGGATAAACAAAATGTGGTACATACATACAATAGAATAATATTCAGCCAGTAGGAGAACTGAAGTCCTGATACATGCTACAATATGGATAAAACTTAAAGATACTATACTAAATGAAATAAGTCAATCACAAAAGGACAAACATCGTATAACCTCACTTATACAAAAAGACAAGGTAAATGTATAAAAACCAAAGTTTATTAGTGATTACAAAGGGCAGGAAGGCAGGATGACAAGAGAGGTTAACAGGTATGGAGAAATTGCATTGGTTAATGATAAGTTATACAGCCTGTTGTAATTGCTGTCAGTAAGTTGTATACCTCCAAAAAGTTGAATTTACAACAGTGACCAAAATAAAACTGCTGAGGCTACTCATGCTCCACCAAACACCTCATGGGATTTAGTTTCTTGGTTTAGAGGGTTGAGATCATGATTACATGGGACATCGCAGTTAATTGGCCTAATAACGTGTTCAGTGCTTCTGTTCTACTTCCTAATTCTTCATATAGTGCCTAGAATCTTAAAAGCTTGCAAGCAGCCATCGAAGGCATGATTATTACCTATTCGTGGGGTACAACAGAGAAATAAGGAAAGTCAGGTATTGGAGGAGGATGTGGAATTTGTGTATAGCTAATTGCCTCCATGAACGCCTGCTTCCTTTACCTTACGACCAGAACTAGACGAGATGGGGCCTGGCTAAACATTTTGATGAAATATTTCATAGAAGAATCCTGATTAAAGCGGGGGGGGGGGGGGGATGCAGAACAGAATTTAACATTTTTGTGGACTTCAGACTTTCTGGAACCATGAAGGGTTCTGAATTTTTGCTTTCTTTATGTTGAAGTGCAGTTCATACTGAAGGCTGTTGTTCTTGATCTTCGTCAACAAGTGTTTCAAGTCCTCTTAGCTTTCAGCAACTAAGATTTTGTTGTATCTATGTCTCAGGTTGTTCGAGTCTTCCTCCAGTCTTGATGTCGTGTTCTTCTTCAGATAGTCCTGCTCACCACACAGACTAAATGAATATGATGAAAAGATATAACCTCCACACATACCTTTCCTGACTTTACACCACTCAGTATCCACTTGTTCTGTTTGAACAACTGCTTCTTGATCTATGTACAGGTTCTTTGTGAGTATAATTAAGTCTTCTGGAATTTACGTTCTCCACAATGTGAGCCATAATTTCTTATGATCCACACAATTGAAAGACTTTGCATAGTCAAGAAAACACAGGGAAACATCTTTATTGTAGTCTCTGCTTTTGGCCAAGGCCCATCTAACATCAGTGATAATATCCCTCATGCTGTGTCCTCTCCTGTTCCCTCCTTGAACCTCTGATGATTCCCTGTTGATGAACTGCTGCAACCACTTTTGAATGATCTCTAGCAAAATTTTCTTGCATGTGATACTAATGATGCTGCTTAATCATTTCTGCATTCTGTTGCATCACCTTTCTTTGGAATGGGCACAAAAATGGATCTCTTCCAGTTTGTTGGCCAGGAAGCTGTCTTCCAAATTTCTTAGCATAGACAAGTGAGCACTTCAGAGCTTCATCCATTTGCTGAAACAACTCAGTTGGTCTTCTGTGAATTCCTTGAGCCTTGTTTTCTCACCATTCTCTTATGTGCAGCTTGGACTTCTTCCTTTAAAATTTAGTACCATCAGTTCTTGATTTTATAGTACCTCCTGAAGTGGCTGAATGTCTACCAATTCTTTTTGTTACAGTGACTCGGTGTATTCCTTTCACCTTCTTTTGATATTTCTTGTGTCATTCAGTATTTGCCAGTAGAATTCTTCACCAATGCAACTCAAGACTTGAACTTTTTCCATTCTTTCAGCTTGAAAAATGCTAAGCACATTCTTGTCTTTTGGTGTTTGTGGCTCTTTGCACATTTCGTTATACTATTTTACTTTTTCTTCTTGAGCTACCCTTTGAAATTTTCTGTTTACCTTATTTACTTAATTTCTTACAATTGCTTTACTTCTTACATTCAAGAACAAGTTATAGAATCTCTTCTGCCATCCATCTTAGCTGTTTCTTTCCTGTTGCTTTAATGATCTCTTGCTTTCTTCATGTAGGAAGTTGTTGATATCATTCTACAACTTGTCTGGTCTTCAGTCATTACCGTTCAATGTGTCAAATCTGTTCTTGACATGGTCTCTAAATTCAGGTGGGGTACACTCAGTGTCTCTATGGACTTGGTCTTACAGACCTGCTCTAATTTTCTTCAACTTCCACTTGAACTTGCATATGAGCAATTGATGATCTCTTCCACAGTAGGCTCCTGGCCTTGTTTTGAATAATGATGTTGAACTTCTCCATTGTCTTTTCCATAGACATACTTGTTTTGATTCCTGTGTTCTGTCTGGCAAAGTCTGTGTACATAGGTGCCATTTATACTAATGAAAAAATATATTTGCTATAAAAAAGTCTTTAGTTTCATAAAATTCTGTTGTGTGATTATCTGTGTTGCTTCTGTCACCAAAACTATATTTTCCAACTACCAATGCTCCTTTGTTTCCAGTGTTCACACTGCAATCTTTGGTAATTATCAATGCATCTGTATTTCATATTTGATCAATTTCAGACTGCAGAAGTTGGTAAAAGTCTTCAGTTTCTTCATCTTTAACATTAGTGGTTGATTTGTAAATTTGAATAATAGTCATATTACCTAGTCTTCCTTGTAAGTGTATGCATATTATTCTATCATTGACAGCGTTGTACTTAAGGATAGATCTTGAAAGACTCTTTTCAATGATGAATGCAATGTTATTCCACTTCTAGTTCTTATTCTGGCATAGCATACCATACAATTATGTGATTTGAAATCGCTAATACCAATCCATTTCAGCTCACTAATGTTTAGGATATCAAGATTTATGTGACTTATTTCACTTTTGGCAGTTTCCAATTTTCCTAGATTGATACTTCCTGCATGCCATGTTTTGAGTATTCATGGATGTTTGCAGCTGTTTTATTTTTTTCATTTTGAATCATGCTACCTCAGAGAATGAAAGTCCTAGAAGCTTCTCCCCATTATATCAATAATGTTAACTCTACTTTGAGGAGGCAGCTCTTCCCAAGTCATCTTTTGAGTGTGTTCCAACATGACAGCCTCATCTTCTGGCACTATACCGTATGATCCCGTTCCTAAGGCTCTCATTGGCCAATTTCTTCAGAAGTAGACTGCCTGGCCCTTCTTCCTAATCTGTTTTAGTGTGAAATCTCCTCTGAACCCTGCCCACCATGGGTGACCCTGATGGTATTTGAAATTCCAGTGGCATAGCTTCTAGCACCACAGGAACATGCAAGCCACCATCGCACAGCAAACTGACAGATGCATAGGGAAACCAAACTGAGAAAAAGAAAAACAACAATAACAAATAGAATCACCTGTATGTGTTTCGGGAGGTCTCAAAAACTATTTATAAAGCTAACTGGAATGATTTTTTTTTTTCCTGTCTAGGCCCTCTTCAGAGACACAAACTAAATTAGCAGTCCCTCTTCCTTTTATACATAGAGCTTCAAATTGGTCAATACAAAAATCAGTGACTAACTGGAAACCTCTCCGCACTGAGTCACCGTATAATGCCTGAGCTATTTGTCCTGAAAGGTAGGCAGGCAGACCGCCACACAAGGCCTGTGTTCTCCTGCACCAAGAGCTCACCAATGCCAGAGGACCAGCATGTTTTGCTGGTGATCCCACTTTACACTGCTTCTCTCTGAAGGAAGCTCTGGATTCCTCTATTCCAGCTCTGTCCTGATGCTCTTCTTTCTCTCAATAGCTCCTCTTCCATCTCCCACCTGATTGTGGCTGAGCCTTAAGGCTACCACTTTGGCCTTCTTTCTTCTTATAATCTGCAACAACTATCTTTTTACTAACATTTTGTACTGACTTTGAAATTTGCAGCGATAGCCTTGACATGTTTCTTAAGTCATAGGTGTATTCTTTCAGTTGGAAGTCAACATTTTCATTTGAATTCCACATCATCATTTGAAAATTCCACAAACTGAAAAACTAGTGAAGTTATCTTCTTTCCCAAATTCAGCTAACTTAGCCTTCCTGATCTCTAAGTGTTACCAAAGATAATATCATTCTCCTTCTAATGCAGACCTATAATCTCAGAACTGGTCTGCAATGTATTTATTTTTCTCATAGATCATGTTCCAATTATTGTCATAGGCCTCTGGGTGCCAGGACTTGCTCCGTACTCTGAGAGATACAGTGACCAAGACAGAAGCCATCCCACAAACGGCCACCATGTTCTGGGACCAACATCACTGCTAGTGACTTCACAACCATTCACGTTTGCTGTGTAAGAAGACATTCATGCTCTTCAGGTGGCCTCTCCTCTCTTCCTTCCTGCTCTGGGTGTTCCCACTTAGGCCTAGCGCAGACACTTCTTCCCTAGATCTTGATTTCTTTCTTCACTATAGTTAGATAAATTCTAACCAAACCTTAAAATTACAATCAAGTACGTAGCATTCCATTGATAAGCTCCATGCGGTTTTGCCCTTGATCCCAGAGAAATTTTATCTATACCCACTTGGTTGGTGGTGTGTTATCTCCAGCACTGTTTCCCTGTTCTCCAGGCTCCAGACCCACACTTTCAGCTCCTGGTTGGTATCTCCACTGGATGTCTCATAGGCATTTTAAATTGGAATATCCTAAAACCAAGCTCACCATCATGTTCTTTCTTCTCAAAGTCTGTTCATCATTTTGTATTCCTCATTAGCTTTGGTGACTGGTATAGTTACCTGTTCTTACTCAGACTGAAAATATGGGGACTCCAGGTTCTTCTCCTTTCCACATTCTGAAGTCCAATCAGCAACTCAGTCTTGTCACTCTGCTTCTTAAACAGCACATCCATAATAGCTCAGGACCGTGACTCAGGGTCTACAACCTGCGCTTCACCATTTTCCATTTATCCTGAGACACAGACCTGCCCACAGGTTTGTGTCAGCTGGATACCATCCTGTAGGTCTGGCAGCACTGGACTATGGGCCTAGTAGTTGTAAAGATGCCCACCTCACACCTCCCCAGCCTCAGCGGAGAAGGGATATAACTCCCTGCTGCTTTTCCTGAAACCTGCCCTTGTGTTTTTAAATGTTCCCCTCACTGTATTCTCCTCAGATTACCCTGTTTGGAATATGTTATGCCAGGCCCTGACTGATACTCAGAACTCTCCTGTCCCATGTTCATCCTAAGCACCAGTGCAATTTCTGACCTAGCTGAGGATGGGTGGCAGAGGAAGAGGAAATGACCAAGGAGATGCTCCTTGGTAGTTGAGTGGGATCTCCTTGTTCACTGAACAAGGAGTTTAAGGGGTACCTAGTGGAGTTCCTTCCACATGGTAGGTGTCCAAAATGTATTTGTTAAATAAATATAAGTTCCTGCAAGATTCAGTATAATACTCTTAGCAAGCAGAAACGAAAACATTAGTATTAAAAAAAAAAAAAAAAAAACTATTTTGGTTAAACAATATCGCAGCAACTCCACTGTATTAGTTTTTGCACTTTAAGGTACTAGTCCCGTCTACTGTGCCTTGGTATTTCTAACCTTGTTTCTTTGGTCTGTGACCACACAATTCTTTACAACCATAATTCTGGAAGAGATTCTGGAGGTTGTCCTGTTGTTGTTGCTTCGAGTCTGCTTCGAGTCAGTTGTCACTTTTGGTGATCCTGTGCATGCAGAGTAGAACAGTTCCACAGGATCTTCAAGACTGAACTTTCAAGAGAAATTTGCTAGACCTGTCTTTCAGTGAACCTCTTCAGTAGCTTCGAACTGCCAGCTTCTCAGCTAGTAGTCAGGTGCTTAAGTATTTGCATCATTCAGGGACTTGTTCTTTCATTAGAGAAACTTATTTTCATTCACAGGTCAATTGTTTTCTCAACAAAAGCTTACTGACACATTTATTGTGACAATGTGCTAACTGTAGAAACAAGCCACTGGACGTCATAACTAGTCTAAAATCAAAAACCAGTCCCACTGACATTCAGTCTAGTCCAACTCATAGTGATCTTAAATGACAGAATAGAACTGTCCTGCAGGATTGCCAAGGCTGTAATCTTGACAGTAGACTGCCTCGTCTTTGTCCTACAGAGTAGCTGAAGGACTTAAACTGCCAGTGTTTTGGTTAGCAATTAAGTGTTTAGCCGCTGTGACCCTAGGGCTTCTTATAACTTCTCCAGGGAAGCTTGTAATGCTAAGGAAGGAGTAAGCATGTACCTAAAATCAAGGATGGCCTCATACAGGTGACATGAACACATGACTCAGAGAGTGAACAATTCTTGCTTTTAGGATCAACAGCTGGGATCCCTAGATGAACAGGTGCTGTTAAGATCAACAGTTCAGATCCCTAGAAGGAGTCAAGTTAACTTGGCTCCCAAGCCACTATTCATTTGTTTATGCATTCATTAACTGCAACACTACAAATGAGATTCCCTATTTGTGATAGTCTGAGCTAAGACACCTGACTTTTGGTATCATTCAAGGGCTGCAATGGGAAGAGGTAGCTTTTGGTAGGTCCTTGGGTGGCGCAAAGACTTTCCACTTGACTGCTCACCTAAAGGTTGGTGGTGCAGCACCACCCAGTAATACCTTGGAAACACAGACCTGGTGGTCTGCTTCTGTAAGAGTTAGAAACAAAAACACTCTCTGGACAATTCTACTCTGTAACACAGAAGTCCGTCATGAATCAGAATCAGCTCAACAGAACTAGCAACGGTAACAGAAGTTGTTCCCATCACAGGGGCAATGCACACCCCAGCTGTCTAAAGGAGATGGCCCTGGACGTCTCTCAAGCACATTCCTAAAGGAACAGACACAGAGGGATAAAATGTACATGCCCAAGGTCCCTTCAATTACTTATCCTGTGTTGAAAATAATCCTCTTACTTGAAAAAAATGCCTAAAACTCCTACCTCTCCTTAAACAGACTTAACATATGTCACATCCTTAGGTCATTGCCAGTGATTTTACTAAAGTCCAATTCTACCACATGGTGATAAAATGAATGAGGTCTCCAAGAGGCCCAGCAAAAGTAGTCTTACCTCACAGAGACTGTGCGGAATGGATCTGCCACAAAGAGACTCCCATGTGCTGACTGATAATGTCTTCTCACTTCAATTAACCTTAAATTCATAAATATATAGATTGAAACTGCTGTCTCAGTTTAATGAACTTAGAATGATAAATAGGTGAGATAGGTTACTAGTAAATTTCTCCTTTATTCACACCTTTCTCAGACCTTAGACAACTTTGGTATCTGTACATTTAGGAGAATATATTTTGGAAACCCTGGTGGCGCAATAGTTAAGAGCCACAGCTGCTAACCAAAAGGTCTACAGTTCGAATCCACCAGGCCCATGTTGGAAACTCTATAGGACAATTCTACTCTGTCTAATAAGGGTGCTTTGGGTCAGAATCAACTCTACAGCAATGGTTTGGTTTATTCTCTTTTTAATATAACAAATCAGTGTGATATGAACTTAGAAAAATAGTAGTACAGATGACTCATGGCGACCCCAGGGACCAGGGTTGGCTGGCAGTACAGATGAGGTGCCATAGGCCCAAGAGCTGTTGCAAAAATGAAATTCTGTAACAGTGAGGCTAGCAAAGCACAGCCCTAAGCTCTTCCTCACAAAGCAAGGCCAATTTTTTTTTTTAATAGAAAGAAACAAGCAGTGCTGGAGGAGTTTCTTGAAGCTGTGAGTGAAATCTGGCAGAAGGCATCCTACACAGCCTTTCTTCATTTCAATCTGCATGACATCACAATCTATGAGTTTTGCTGTGATTAGATTTGTATAAATCTAGCTTCAAAACAAAACCTGTTTGAAATAAGCTCCACGAAACAACTCTATCTTCCCAGCAGGAGTTACGTACACTTCCTAACTGCCTCATTCTGTTCCGGATTACAAAGCGTGTTGGAAAGCTCCCTGTACTAACACTACCAAGTCCAAACCACACACACACACACACACACACGCACGCACACACACAGTAACATCTGTAGGAGTCATGGAGTTACGAGGATCCTTGGACTGCACTTATGATTGGAACAAAGAGAACGTGCCCTTACCATTTTATTCCTATTTTGTTCATGCTGTATAGTAGGGGTAAGCAAAAAGCCTTGCCCGCAAGCTCTGGACTTCAAAGAAACCAGAGCAGAAGAAATGAAAAACACCATAGTCCTGACCATAGTCCTGTTCCTCTTTCAAACATTTCTTGTTCTGTAAATTTGTTTCCTAAAGGAATGAGCATGGTATCTGTTTTTAAACAGTAAGAAATAAAGCCCAGCATATCTCTGGATAGAGAAGATCACTGAAAAAACAATTAACTGTTAAAAGAAGTCAGATCTTGTATAATGTGAAGAACTATGAAGCTAACATATTAATGTAGTATGTGCTTAAATATGTAAACAGACCTATCTGTGAAATCGTTTGCGTATATCATGAACAGTTGGTTGAGGCCTGCCACCTTTCAACACCTCGCCAAGACCTAGATTCAGGCCCTAAAATTCACTCTAGTTTTTGATACTCTGAAAAAGCCAAAGCCCCCAAACCTGTGATACAGTGGTTTTCAACCATGAGTGACTGTGCCCTCCAGTGGACATTTCCCAGTCTGGAAACATTTTTGGTTGTCACTACTGAGGAAGGATGCTAATACTGGTATCTACTGTGTAGAAGCCAGGGATGTTGCTAAATGTCTCGTAATGCCAAGGATAGTCCTTGGTCCAAATGCCAGTAGTGCTGAGGCTGAGAAATCTGCCTTTAATACACAAGCATCCCTCCTTTCCTTCCCAAAAGAGTGGCTCATGCAGTTCTCCGTAGCATTCTGAGCCTTCATAGCCGTCAAGACAAGAGCCTGCATGAAATCCACAGTTTGGCAGGAAAACTTAACAATTAAGTCTACTAACCAGCAAGAAATCAAGATGCTTTCTGCTCAAGGCAGGGGTGCTGGCCCAAACTCTTTGCAAAAATAAGTTGAAATAAAAATCAAGTATGCCTTCAAGTCATGGTCACCTCTGCCAAGTAGTGAAGAATTATAGGCATATGATTTCAAGAAAAATATTTAATCTTAGTGAGTTCTATAAAGGAAAAAGGAAAGCAGTAGCACTGCTTATGTGCATCTGTATTTGATTTCCTTGAGTAAGATGCAAAGATTTCAGAACTGATGTGAAAGTAAATTATAGCCCTTGCAAAAAGCAATACACGGTCCAAGTCTCTGACTGAACCTAAACTTGAAAAAGCTTTGGTCAGTACAGGAGTTCCATCCTCCCTTAGGAAGATGGCAAAACTCCAACCCTAGCAGAGGACGGCAGGCTATCCACAGTTTACTTCCAGGTCACAGATTTGGTTGTGAGTTTTCAATAAATAGTATAGTTAAGAGAGAAACTTGCAGTTTGTCTGCCTAATTGTGTGACCTTAAGCAAATCATTTTACTTTCTGAACTTCGGCTTCCTCATCTATAAAATGAGCTTTAGCAATAATAAAGATAATTAACAGTGACTGGATATTTCTATGTGCTGGGTATTTCTGTTCACCGTCTACATGGCTTTCACACAGCATCTTAAATCTAATGGTGCTCTGTAAGAACCAGGCATATTAGGAATGAGGAAACTGAGGCCCAGAGTATTTAAATAATCTACCAAAGCACCAGATGGAGAAACAATCCAAACAATCCATCCCTTAGTCACTGTGTTTCCTGGGAAGGTTACATGAGATGACGTGTATGTTGTTCCTCAAAATAGTTTTCAGTGAATGGGAGCTGTGCTGTAATTAAATCAATGACCTTACTGTTCTGTTCCCTCTCTGTGAGTACTGCTGGTAGAGCCTGCCAACGGGGAAGCTATGTAGTTAGAAACTAGTGATCTCCCACTGCTAAACCCACTGTAGAGTCTGACGATATAATGCTCAAAATGGCATAGTGAGCCTAGGGTTTATGAAATCACATGACATCTTAAAAATGGAGGTCACTGAAATTCAGCTGTGTTTGTAGAGGAACCTCTCAATCAATCCCATTGTAACTCTCGAGGAAGGATGAAGGGTCCTCTTCAACATTACTCTTATATGAGTTTGAAAAGAGGATCTAAATTTTCCAACTCTTGAATGGCTTATAGTCCTTAGAAGGAATACTTAGAGAGTTTCCTCTCATTGAATCTTACACAATTTGGAACAGTGGAAGAGGGTACAAATAGGAGCTGAGGGATATATGTTCTACACTCACCTCCTCACAATGCTGACCTTGAAAGTGAAGTTTCTCATCTGTAAATATAGGCACCTCCTAGGTTTGTCATGACAATTAAATAAAAGATAAGAAGGTGCTTTCAGTAAAACCTCAAAAAACCGAAACCAAACCCGTTGCCATTGTGTCAAGTCCAACTCATAGTGGGTCTAGAGGACAGAGTAGACCTGCTCCCGTAGAGTTGACAAAGACTACCGGGTGGATTCAAATGGCCAACCATTTGGTTAGTAGTGATAGTACTGAACCCCTACACCACCGAGCTTTCCAAAACCTCAAAGCACCTAATATTATCAACTTGCATTTGGGTAGCACCCAGGACTCCACAGTGGGTTCACATCTGATGTCCTATGGAATTAAATGCACCTTTTGTGACAGAATGTAGTGCTCTCTCCAGTTCATAGATATGGGAGACAGACCCCCAAGTTCACTGCCTGTGGTAACCCACTCAGAGCACAGCCTTCATAAATTGAATGATCTGAAATGAGTCAGATCGTCATTCCAGTTCAGAATAATACATGATTCATTTCTGGTGTCTTTTTCAAATATTGGGTGTGGAGTTTCACATTGGTCTTAGTTATCAGTGTCTAATGCATGATCACAGGCTTTCTTGAGGCTCTCAACACTCGTGAACAGCTCTTCTGAAGTCTATAACTACCACATTCAGTAATGCAGTCTAAGTCAGCATTGAAAACCTCCTGTTCTGTACATGGTAGTTCTCTTTGTATTCTTATACAAAAGCAGTTAAAAATAAGAACAGCTGCCAGACGGCCGGTCATACATGGCCTTGCGTACAGGATGAGAACTGTCAGCCTCTTGATAAGACAAGTGTATTCCTGATGTGATTGCCTGCAGGCAAGAAATAATCTACATGGTCTACCTAGGTCATTTAGTGAAAGTTCTCATTAGAAAAACTTAAACATAAAAAAGAGAAATATATTCATGTGGGACTTTGATGGCAGCACCAATTGTCCTATGAAGAAAACAGTAAATGAACACCAGGAAAAGGACGCTTACGCTTTCAAGTGCCTGTACCTATAAAGTGAGAATATTTAATTAAAACACTGTAATTAGTGCCGTGGGTAAGTGCTCAGCTGCTAACTGAGAGGTTGGGAGTTTGAACTCATCAGCTGCTCTGCAGGAGAAAGACGTTGCAGTCTGCTTCAGAAGAAATTACAGTTTTAGAAATTCTGTAGGGAGGATCTATTCTGTCCTATAGGGTTGCTCTGAGTCAGATTCAACCCGATGGCAATGGATTCACTTTTTTAAGTAAGTACATACGTGTTGTTGTTGTTGTACACCATCAAGTCAATTGTAACTCATAGCAACACTACAGGACAGAACAGAACACTTTACAGGGTTTCCTAGGCTGTAATCTTTGCAGGAGCAGATCATCAGCTCTTTTCTCCCATGAAGCTGCTGGTAGGTTCAAACTGCAGACCTTTCAGTAGTAACTGGGTGCTTAGCCACTGTATGGTAAGGGCTCTTTAAAGTACACATACACCCAGACGCGTATGTGTATTATCTATGTTTCGCTACTTAATAACCCTGGATTTCCACCTTCTTCGGGAGGACTCCAGATCTGAAATACAAGTTTTCTGGAATAGAGTCTGTTTATAGAACCCCAAGCCCACTTCTTGGTCTTTATAGCCTACTGTGAATGCGAGTCATCTGGTCAGCACTTCTGTCAACACTTTGCACATTTACTACTTCTTATTCAGTTTGCAAGATCACCTAGTCTAAGACGTTCACACTAATGACAAAAAAACATGGTTTAAAGAGTCCAGTACTTTCTTTGTGTGTAAGTTTTCTAATTTATAACTCAGACATTGACTTTTTCACTTTCATGTTTAGGAACACTTCCAAAAAAATGCAAGTTATCAAAAGTCTGACGTCTACATAACTGTCATTGTTGTATTTTACAATCTATTTATCTAATGTTTATCAGAAAGCATTTAAACAAACTCAACAATACTGAAGGCTTGCTTTGTATAAGGTACTGTTTTAAGCACTGAGGAAAAGCACTGAACAAGCCAGAAAGTGTTTTACATATGACATGACTGAGCTTATAGTAAGAAGGACTAACAAATCAGTCCTATAAGTAATACAACCAGAATGTTCCTTGGATTCTAGCATTGCTAGACTTCTGCTCACCGACTTTGAATGTCATCGAGAAAGACCAATTGCCAAAAGAGAACATCACATCTGGCAAAGCGGAGAGTCAGCAAAATGAGGGAAACCTTCCATGAGAAAAATGGACACAGTAGCTGCAACAGTGGATTCAAACATAGCAGTGATGGTGAAGATGCTATATGACTGAACAGTATTTGGTTCTATCATACATAAGGCTGCCGTGAATTGAAGATGACTCAAAGGCATCTAACAGCAACAGCAGTCTGGAGGGAGGGGGAGACAGGCAATACACAAGTAAACACATAAATAGGCAGGCTGTGTCCAGGTATGATTAAGTACTAAGAAGGATGTAAGCAGGGAGATACAACATCCCTCTGTCTGAAAGGATGCCGTATACACGTGTGAGCTGAGACCTGAATCAAGCAAGAACATAACTGTGATGAACAAAAGACCATGGCATTGAATAGTGAACTCCAGATTTGGGTCAAATAGCATTTTGTGAGCACCCACTGTGCCCAGCACGGTACTAGACCTTGAACATGAAGCCCTCACTGCATATGTGTCCAGCCTCCAGTTTCAAGTTGAAAGCATATCTGTTAGAGTGAGTAGAGTTCCTCCCTCAGGCTGACTCCCAGAGGATGGGGTGGAGTGAGTGCGTCATCACTGGTCCTGTGCCTGAGAGAAGACCACCTGAAAGGAAGAAGGCTATGCCGGGTAAAATGCCCAGCACAGCCCCCACCCACTCACCCCAGGCCTTCTAGAGCATCTGTGGCTTATTTGGAGTTGAAAAAGACAAAAGTCTGCTGTCTCTGAACAAATCAAACATGTCATGTGTTCAACAGTGTTAAATCCAGTAGGGTTCTGTGCTGAAGGCAGTGGGCACCAAAGCTAGTGGCTTGACTTAAAGGGGAGCCTCTTTTTGGTATTTCCAGGCATCAAAAAGAAAGATGACAGAACACAAAAAGCACATCTTGCCCACCTCCCCATCTCCCCTGACCTGTGGCTCCTCCCTGAGATTCCCAAGAAAATTTAGAGTTAATGGTCAGGAGACTACCTCCAGGACAGGTCAGAGTATGGCTCTGGCATGCACATTCTCAAGACCAGTCTCTGAAGGTGCCGGTCCATGGCCCTGTGGCCCACAGCTCCTAAGGGTATATGTCCTGCAAGTAGGCCAGTCCTGGACTGTGTCAGGCTCTGGCAGTTCTGTTACCTGGGGCCTGGGGGTTCTTAGTGGACCCCACTTTGAGCCAGCCCCCAAGCCTTGGGGCATCAGACATTTTTACGAAGTGCTGGTGAATCCTGAATGCTCTCCCACAAATGGCTGCTTTATAACCACCACCATGTGGGGCTGATGCACCTGTGCCATGTACAAAGGGATTGCCAAGAGGTGGGTCCCTTCCACCAGCGCTGAGCTTGACTCAGAGTCTGCCCCCTGCCAAAGCCTGAGTGCTTTCCTAAATACCCCCTCAGCAGCTGGACTGGAACTACTGGCTCTGCTTCCTAGAAGGTCCCAGGATGCCTGGCTCCTACCTCACCTCATGTGGCCATCCTCCTAGCCATTGCCTGAGCCCAGTCCCAAGATTCAGCAGTGTCTGCCCACTCTTGCACTGTACCTCTCTTAGATGCCTCTTCCAGATGGGGGCTTTGGAATTGGGCCTTGTGAATTGGCTGTTTGGGTTTCCTAATTGAAGATCTTATTTCACAGATGAAAAAAGCAAGGCTGATTGGCACCAGGACAAGCTAAGGCTTACCGTAGGAATTGGTAGTAGAGGCAGTGAGTGGAGCTAGGCCCTCACCTCCAGTGACCTGGGGAATGGGCCCTCGGCAGGCGCTTCCAAAGCATCTCTGTGATGTCATTACTGCCACAGTCTTTCTGAGGACGTAGTGGTTCCACAGACTTTGAAAGGATCACTTCCTGAAAACCCTGACATCCCAATCACAGGTTTGCATGCGTGTAACTGCAAGCTGGCCTGTATTTACAGAGAATACAAAGCCAGCCACAGGTTTGCCTAATGAAGTATATTTACAGCTGTTCAAGACTAGGGACGTGGTGGTTAAGTGGCAGGATTCTTGCCTTCCATGCAGGAAACTTGGGTTTGATTCCCTGCCAATGCACCTCATGGATAACCACCACCTGTCCATCAGTGAAGGCTTGTGCTATGGTGCCGAACAGGTTTCGGCAGCGCTTCCAGCCTCAGGCAGACTAGGAGGAACGGCATACGATCAGCTGCCAGAACCCAGCCAGTGAAAACCCTGCGGTTCACGAAGGCCTGGAGTCACCACGAGTCAGGGACTTACACCTAACAACAACAATTAGAGATTATTAGGTGTAAGAAACATCAAAAATCACAATCAGGCTTATTGTCATCAACTCTTTTTGGACATTAACTCTAACACTAATCTTTTACTTATATTATTTTCAAACAAAAGTGCAGAAATTAAGAATTTAGAGAAAAGTTGTGAAGGAATTTCCTTTACAGATACATCATATTCATCTTTTATACATACAATCTGTATGAGGTAAAAAATGAAGCTAGTCAGATTCTGGCTTTTGCTCAGCCTGTATAAGGAAGGTACTGTGTGACTTTAGGGAATTCATTTAGCCCTTCCATAACTCATCACTACTTTTATAATAAACTTGTAGTGATGTCGTATCTGCATTTCAGGAAACGTGAGACGATCAGTTGAAATGAAGTTGAGTAGCATTTAAAAGCTTTTCTAAGATAACCTAATTGGTTATCTTTTTCCTATTGCTTTACATGGTCAGCCAAGTTGGATAATCTAAGTCCTAGGAGTTAGGAATGAATCACCACCCTTGGAAGGGTAGGTAATAATTCTAAAGCTACAACAGAGGACATGATTGTTTATGACCATGGTGATGGAAAATCCAATCCTTTCAGCATTGATTAACAACATATATGCTGATTCTGAGGCCTCAGATTGTAGCAAAGCATGCATCATTCTCAAGGACCATGGAATAAAATATTTAAAGTGGAATAAACTGCTTCTAAACTATTAGTGAAAGTTTCTGTCCTCTTTGACTGTTGCAGTTTGGTAGAGGTCAGAAATAGTCTCCAGCCTTGTGTAAGCACAGTTCCCAGGGTACCCTCAATGCTCATGTATCAGGCTGACATCTGGCCAAGAAAAATATAGACAAAGTAGGCTCAGCTTCCTCATTAACGCTGGTGTTTTCCTTGATGGAAATGGATAGTGGGCTTCAACACTAGAGTTTCCCGTTCTGCTTCGTTTTTATTCACCTGTCTGTTGCTCTCAAGCTCCAGCTCTCACGTTCTGCCCTTCATGCTGTGACATTGTTCTGCCGTGACGGTTAAGTAGTACAACTTCCATGGAAGCCATGAAATTGGGGGGTAAGAACTTCTTGTAATCTTCAAGCAGATTACACAGTTCACATTTTCCTATCAATCACTAAATGATATCACAAATAAGTATTTATGTGGTAAAGACAGTTCTGACATTTAGATTAGAAGGCCAGGTGGAAAGATACACTTTAAAACAGTTTATAAGGTAAAAATTACATTCTTTTATGAATTTATATCATTTTTTCTTAACCATTAATTGTACTAGTTAGAAGTTGGGATGGAGGAAGATGAAAGGGGACATCTGTCTTCATGACTTTTAATAATTGTGAAGTACAACTTCTCCTCTATTTCATCAACTGAACCTTAAAACCCATTCGACTGGTGCTGTTTCTCCTCTAACAACACCAAAAAGATCAATTGCACTCTTTCCAAAATAACTTAAAATTTGTTTCCCAGTCCATGGTCTCAGGGAAAAAAGATAACAGGAAGAAAAGGAAAGCTGTTGATATTTCCCTATAGCAGAGAGTAAACCCTGGTGGCATAGTGGTTAAGTGCTACGTTTACTAACCAAAAGGTCAGCAGTTCAAATCCATCAGGCAGCCCTTGGGTACTCTGTCTGGTAATTCTGCTCTGCCCCGTAGGGTCCCGTGAGCCGGAATCAACGTGCTGGCCCTTGGTTTGGTTTTTCTGGTTTATAGCACAGAGCGTTCGTAGTGCTGCTTCCTTGCTTTCTGGTGTCCTCTGAGTATCAAGGGACTTGGATGGGTCTTTACCAAGACGAGGGATAGAGGGCGTCCTCTTCACCACATGGGTGAGCGCACTCCCCTGAGAGCCCTGTAATAGCCCCTCCCTGAGTGCAGTGGCATCCTCACAGACAGGTGCCTTTTCCTGCCCCGAACAGCCCCATGTTCCACCCGGGCCCAGGCTCTGGAGCCAAGTCCTCCGGCACAGTAGTCTCCTCAGACAGCACAGCCAGCATCTGTGTCCTGATACGTAACAGAGGCACAGCTCCAGGAGCTCCTGGGGAATGTCCCTGCTATAGGGGAGGTTGCTAGTCATGTGACCCCTGGAGAGAACAAAGAGACAATGGAGATGGTTCTTTCAAAGACATCTTCAGGTGCTACCCGGCAGCAAATGGCTGGCAGCCCTCAACTGTTCCCCAAAGCCCAGTGGAACTGGGTGACAATGCCCTACGGGGTGCTGTACTTTGTCTTGGAGAAGGAGTTATGGGCATAGGAGGGAGCCATAGTTGTGGTGCTAGGAGGCTCATTCAAGACAGTTCACACTTTGAAATGCGATAGAACTTTCTAAAGTCTCTCTCCTACTCTGCTATGGATTTGGCTGCCCTTGAAGACTTCCACTCAGATGCAGAAAGGATGAAGCCTGTGCTGTGGCAAGCAGGGCTGAACTTCTGCTCACAGGTACTGGCAGGGCACCGACTCCAGACCCGCTGCATGACTTGGCACCCAACTGTTTTCTCATGCTGAGGTCAGGGGACCCTGGAGATTGTTGGGTTCACTTTGCTTTTCAGAGGAAACATTACAGGTTCCAGGCGTCATTCGTTCTTAGAGTTGTTCAACAAGTTCTCAAGGACCGCAAGGACTGAACTATGGGCTGCTTGTCTGATTTGGAAATCTTTCTCTTTCCTTTTTTAAAAATATATTTTAAGATGGTTTTGTACTGGCATAACACGGTGACAAAAACATGCTCTGATTAAAGTACAAGCTCCCTGGAGGAGCAAACACGGCTAGTTAAACCCCGGAAAGGTGTGGGCTCTGCTGCTCTGCTTCTTAGATAAAAGTCTGCAGATATCTATCTTATCACCAGGTGCTGCTATAACAGAAATTCCACAAGTGGATGGTTTTAACAAAGAGGAGTTTGTTCTCTGACAGTCCAGTAAGCTACAAGTCCAACTTCAACGCCTTAGCTCCAGGTGAAGGCAGAAGATCCTCTTCCTTACTCTTCCCTCGGTCTAGGAGCATCTCAGCTCAGGAACTTCAGGTCTAAAGGAGGTGCTCTGCTCTCAGCACTGCTCTCTTGATGGTATGAGGTCCTTGTGTCTCTCTGCTTGTGTCTATCTTCTGTATCTAAAAAGAGATTGGTTTATGACACTATCTAATCTTGTAAACCTTATAAATATAACTGCTGCTAAACCATCTTAATCAATAATAATGGTAGAATTTACAACACATAGAAAAATGACATCAAACAGTGGACAATTACACAATCACAGGAAACCAACCCAGCCATATTGCCAGATACTTTGAGGGGGTGTAATTCAATCCAGGACAATCTCATTTGTAGAAATTAAGGAAAAAGGCTCATTTGCCTCTTGCCATTAAAAAAGAGCCCTGAGTGGCACAATGACAAGAGTTAAGACGGTGGCCTGAGACAAGGAAGTCTATGTCAGTAGCGCACGGGTACCAAATGGGTTGCGTGGATGGCAGAGGATGCGCTAGAGCATCTGGTCATCAGAGGGAGAGCCTCAGTTTCATCGTTATATCTTGAATGTGCTGTATTCTCTGCTGTGGGTATTGAACAGTGAACAGGACAAAAAAACCTTCCGCTCTTATGGGGAAAGATAGACATCAACAATAAATGAACAAAGACTCTGAGACAAATGTCCCAAATGGAGACAGGCAGGCTGTTGGGATAGATGTAGTGGGCTTATCACAGGAGACCTTCTGAGGAGGGGACCTTCGTATTGAGACAGGAAGGAGGGGCCTACCAGGCCAACCAGACAGAAAGGGACACGCAGCAGGGCGCTGGTGCCTAGGACCAAAGGTGTTGGAGAGCAGAGTAAAGGCAGAATGGCTAGAAGCTGGGCCTGCATGGGAGACCCAGATAAAATGGGAGGATGGGAGAAGGTGCTGCTCCCCTGGGCTGTGTCTCTGAGCCAGGAACAGCACAGCCCTGAGGAGCTGGGAACACTGGCCCCAGAGTAAACCCTGGTGTATACCCAAAATCCCCATCACTTGCCAGAGGTGCAGCCATGGCATGGAGATGGTACCCCTGATTTCATACCCGGGATGTTAGAGAGAGAGCCTGTGGCCAATAGCCATGGTTAGTCTAGTGCCAATACCTTGGTCATCACGAAAGTCTCAGCCCCACCTCTGTAGGACCATCAGGACCCCCAGCTGCTTGCTGTGACTGACACACTGTCTCATTGCCTTCTCCAGCCCTCAAAGCAGTCTTTCCCAAGGCCAGAACCCGCTCACCCCGCCCCTTCTGCCTTAATTCTCACTGCTATCCTTCCACTGACTGTAGTGCCATAACAACACCTCCACTGGCCACTTGCTCCTGCAGCCCTCCCCTACGGGGGAAGGGGCCCTTGTGCAGCCCCTGGTGCAGAGCCAACATGACATCAGGGCTCACATGCACACTACCACAGATCTTGTTTCCTCCAGCCTAGAGTTGCCTCCCCTCAGAATGAACATCTTCCTTTCCTTCCTTGAAGAGCTCTTGAAACTACCAGAAAATGTTTTAATAACTTATATTCTTTCTTAGGCTTTCAGAAATTGACAATTCAGTCTCTTGGTTTTCTTCCTACTTAATTCTTTATAGCACTTAATATTCATGACCAGCTTTGCTCTTCAAGGTGTTCTCATCCTGGGGTTGCATGACAGCACTGGATGGTCTCATCATGCTCCTTCCCAGGCTGTTTCCAACATGATGTTTTTTATTTTTTCCCTCCAGTTCCACCAATTTCCCCAATATCAGCCACAATCAGGATACCACTGATGATTTCCAGATCAGTCCTTCTGTTTCCATCCTTACCTGATGTTCCATAGTCTCTTAGAACCCACCATATTCAAAACTAGATTCACTGTGTTTTTGAAAAACAAATCTTCTGTCTCCCTTGCATTCCATTACTTGTTAATAACCTCATGTTCTACTTATCTTCAAAATCCTATGAAGACCTGGTCCCTTCTTAAATTCTGGATGAAGTAACTCCCATTCATATAGTCTGCTGTTTTCACGTGTCTGACTCCATTTCTCGGACTCCATTTCTCTGTTTCACTCAAACTAGGACTCCAGGAGCTGGCCACACACTGCCTTGCCCACAGTGGAGAGTCAGAAGAAAATGTCGTGGGAAAGGAAGCAATGCAATAATGTATCTACAGTTTGGGAGGGCCACAGTCCTTAAATAAAGGAAACAGTGTCATTTTCTGTTCTCTCAGTATTATCTTTTTTTTTTTCTTGTTTTATTGTATTTTTAGTCAAAGTTTACATAGAAAATTAGGTTTTTATTTAACAATTTTCTACATAAATTGTTCAATGACATTGGTTACGTTTTCCACAGTCTGTCAGCATTCTCATTATTTCCATTCTGGTTGTTCTGTTTCCAGTAATCTAATTCCTTTGCCCACTCACATTCTCATCTTTCCATTAAATGTTGGCTGTTTATCCTCACAGTTGATTTTTTTTTTCTAAGGAGCTCATTACTCATAAGTGATATTCTTCGTTTCATGATGCCATCTGTTATTTAGCTAAAAGGTGACCCCAAGGAACAGTCATGCTTCAAAGTTTAAAAATTATCTCAAAGCATTAGTCTGAGGAGTCCTCTCACTCAAGCAGTCCATTAAGTCTTGACTTTTTAAGAATATTAATTCTATTCCACATTTTCCCCCCATTCTTTCAGGATCTTTCTATTGTGTTCCTGATCAGAACAGTCAGTGGTAGTAGCTGGGCACTATCTAGTTCTTCTGGTCTCAATGTAGACGAGGTTATGATTCATGTAGACTATTGATCCTGTAGACCAGTTTCTTCTCTGAGTGTCTAGTTTCCTTCTTTTTCTTTTACTCTGAATGAGTACAAACCAATAGTTGTATCTTAGACAGTAGCTCAAAAGCTTTTAATACCCCAGATACTACTTACCAAACTAGGATGTAGAATATAAACTTCATGAATTATGTTATGCCAGTTGATCAAGATGTCCCATGAGGCTATGGTTCTAAAGCTTGAGACCCTGTAAATCAACCCCATCAAGTGTTTGATTAAGTCTAAGAAGTATCCATAACTGAGCCTTCTATGTTCTTTATTGTGTATATGAATGTGTGTATGCACATGCATACATATATATACATATAATCCACTGCCGCGGAGTAGATTCTGGCTCACAGTGATCCTATAGGACACAGTAGAACTGCCCCGCAGAGCTTCCTGGGAGTGGCCAATAGGTTCAAACTGCTGGCCTTTTGGTTAGCAGCTGAGATCTTAATCACTACACCACCAGAGCATATATATGTATGCATGTGTGTGTTTGTGTATATATGTATATATGTGTGTGTGTGTATATGTATATGTGTGTATGCATGTATGTGTCTGTATATGTATGTATGTATGTGTGTGTGTATGTATGTATATACACATAGCTGCCTATATACATGCATGTTTGCATGCATACATACATATGGGTGTAATTACATATCGAGTTTTTGGTTGTTGATGCTGTTGTTTCAAAATTGTCTTAGCATTTATGAAAAACATCCTTTTTTTCTTGTACTTCTTAATGACATAATTTACCTTAATCAGTACACATTGCACCCACATCCAGTGTTAGCTTTTCCATTACCAAAAATTAGAGAGTGATTCCCTACCACCACCGCTAATTCCTAGTAACCACCAATTATTGTTGGTTTATATTTATATCAGCATTGATTCTTACTAGTACTTCTCAAGTGACAATTTGCAAGGCTAAGGCAAGTTGCTGTCGTAAGCTATGTAGGTCCCAGAAGTCTTTAGTACTAAAGAGAAGACAAAGAAGTGCAGCTTCTTGAAGTCTTCTTTGGGCTACAGTTTTCCAGTGCTCATTTTTAACATAGGTTTCAGAATACTACAGCAGGTCCAGGATACGTGGATGTGTTTCTTGCTGAGCCTCCCAATTTCTGTGCTGTAGTGTTTGTGGAACCTCAGTCAGATATTATCCATGTTGTAATCCTTGGTCTCTGCTGAGCTGTGGAAAGCGAGCACCATACAAAGTAAGAGACAAGTGGCAACTAGAACTGAAAGATGCTGGGCTGGGCAGAACCACATGCCGGCTGGGAAATGCATACCTAGATTCTGGCTGTGATATAGTCTTCTAAGGAGACTAGACCTTCTCAATGGCGAAGTGAGCTGCTCAACACCCTCCTAGTTCAGCTCCTGAACTGGTGATATACATAGAGCTGCTCTGAGGGGCAATCCTTCAATCCAAGCCATACAGGACTACAAGAGAATCCTCTTGCTCTTCCCCTGCCCCCTGCGGAATCTCATAACCAACAAAATCAAAATACACAATGAAATGTTTATTATGAATGCATCAGCAGGCACAATAGATCCTCAAGAACTTGAAAAATGAGAACAATTTCTGAATTGAATTACAAAATATTTTGAAATTATTAAAAATATAAAAGAAACAACAGAATAAGCATAGAAAGAATAGCCAAGCCAAAGCCAAGTGCCGTTGAGTAGGATCCGAATAAGGCACTTTATAAAGATAGGCAGATTTGAAAAATTTAGAAAGAAAAACTGTAACTGTCAAAATTAAAACTATCTGGTTGGTTTGAATATGAGATCAGGTATGGCTAAAGGAAGAATTAGTAAACTAGAATGTACATCCAAGTTGCCCAGAATACAGAGATACAGAAAGATACAGAAATTGTAATATAAAAGGGAACGAAGAGGCACAGAGATAAAGGATATTGTCTCAGCATCTGCCCGTGGACTGCCAACACTGCGTTTTGCTCCCACAGGTGCCTCTTCCACATCTTTAGTAAAAAACCACCAATCTGTTATTTAGCTGAAAGTCAGCCTCAGAGAATGATTGACCTCTGACAACTGGTTTGTTAGGGTGACACTATGCCCAGCTAAAATGAAAACTATTCCTCAGCTCCCCAAAGTAAAAGGAGTAGCCAAGTTGCTCAGCTCTGTCCCACTAAACAGAGACAGCTGTTTCTTGGTGAAACCCTGAGTATGCTCTTTAAAACCTTGCCCTTTGCCTTCCCAATTCTTTCATGTTAGAACACAGACAATTCTAACGGTAGAGCAAAGAAACAAAGGATGGTGAAGTAGAAACTAAAAGGATGCTAAGCCTGACTACCAACAGACACTTTGTGAAAAGAAAATTTTTCCAATTCATTTAAGCCAGTGTGTCTGGCATATCTGAAAGCAATCTCTCTAACTGATAAAATGTCTAAAGGAGTTCCAAAGCACAGACTACAGAAAGTGGAAGAAAATATTTTAAAGAGAAAATTTTTCAAATTTGAAGGAAAACCTATGTTCCCAGAATGAAGAATTTCACTAGATCTCAATCAGCAAAGTTAAAAAATAAATCCACACCTAGACATTCAAACAACCAATGAGTAAAGCATATCTTAAAAGCAACCACAGAGAAAAGTCTTTTAGACTGAAAGCAACCACAGAGAAAAGTCTTTTAGACTGAAAGCAACCACAGAGACAAGTCTTTTAGACTGAAAGCAGATTCCTCAAAAGAAAAAGGCCAAAAAGCAACATAAGAATATTTTCAAAATGTTGAAAGAAAAGAATTGTTGATTTAGAATTCTAGGTCCAACAATTAAGTCCAACAAGTAAGTCCACAAACTAAATTGTTCTAAACACTACTTACCTCATTGCTGAAAACCACTGTAATCACCTTTGAAGTACTCCTCTTAGGAAGCTATGCACAGACATCAGTGCCTAGTCCACCCTTTAAATCAATTTTGGAAATGTTTCTAGAATGGCCATTGTGCACAGTAGTATGGTGACAAGTTTGTGAACTTAACTGTATAGTTGTCTATGAGGGTGTTTTTAGTCGGTAAACAAATAACTGTTGGAACACCCTACCTACTCACCTGATCTGGCCCCCAATGACTTTTTTCTTTACCTGAAGATAAAGCAAATACAGAAACGAAAACATTTGGATGACATTCAAGACATCAGGGGTAATACGATGACAGTTCTGATTGCCATTCCAGAAAAAGAGTTCCAAAGTTGCTTTTCAGGGTAGACTAAGTGCTAGATTTGATGCATGGCTTCCCAAGGGGGGTACTTTAACAGTAACTGTAGTGATATTCAGCAACGAGGTATGTAGCACTTCTTCTAGGATGAGTTTGTGAACTTAATTGTCGGACCTCTTACACTTAATCTCTTACTCAAGAGTGAGAGGCAGATAAAGATTTTTCAGAGAAAGGTGAGTTTACAGACTATCTTAGTCATCTAGTGCTGCTATAACAGAAATATCATCAGTGGATGGCTTTAACAAAGAGAAATTCTACCCTTTCACGGTCTAGAAGGCTACAGATTCAGCTCCAGTCTCTGCTGGCTCTGGAGGAAGGTTCTTGTTATCAGTCTTGCCCGGGACTCGGAGCTTCTGAGGTCCTTTTCAAAGGATGCGAACCGCTCGCAGCACTGCTTCTCGGCGATACTCAGTCCCCAAATCTCTGCTTGCTTCCATTTGCTTTATATCCAAAAACATTGCTTCAAGGCACAATACAATGTTACACATTGAATCCTGCCCCACACAACTGCCATCCGTCATCCCTCATTAACATCAAAGAGGCAAGATTTATAACATGGAGGGGTATCATACAATACCAGGAATCACAGCCTAGCCAAACGGCTATGCATATTTTCGGGAGACACAATTCAATATATGATATAGATCTTCATTAAAGTAACTGCTAAAGGATATTATATATGTTAGGAAGGTGAAGATGTGCCAAGAGAAAGATACAGGAGGCATTAATAAACAAGACATTGATAAACAGATGTGTAAATCTAAGTATTTAAGTATGTTTTACACTTAGCTGCTAATGTAAGTGTTGGAGGTTTGAACCCATCCAGTGATAACAGCTAAACGAAAGTCTTGCTCATCTGCTTCCCTGAAGATTATGACCAAGAAAACCCTATAGAACTGTTCTACTCTGTATGCAGTGGGTTGCCATGAGTCAGAATCAACTGAATGGCAACTAACAACAGTAACACAAATCTAAGTAATAATGAACTGGAAATACACCGAAATGATGCAGCTATTAGAAAGGTTATGATTACAGTCTGTTGAGGTAAGATACACAGCAATTGCCCTGTGCCATAATTATTCTAGCAAAACCTGTACTTTGTTACTCTAGAAGCACACTTCCACATCTCTCTCCAGTTCTTTCTCTAAGAAGTAGATTGTGAAGTTAATATACCTAACCCAAGGGAGAAGTTCATCTACTAGAGGAGCTTTCTTTGTATTTTCTGGTGCTACCTAGATATCTTTGGCAACTAACATGATTTCACTTAACAGACTTTTGTCTGAGAGAAAATCAACTTTAATTAGATTCCGCAGGATAGTTGGATTAAGCACACCCTTGGAAAAAGCCTGTCCATTTCCGACCACCTAATATTGTCATTCCTTTGACTAGTACTGCTCCCACCATCTACTCCTTCATTTTGTGAAGCATACCCCATGTATACTCACCTAGTTACCAAGAAAACAGTGGAAAATATTTGGGCCTTTCTGCTGGGCCAGCTTGCTGTGTCATATACTGCTCATGGAAAGTTTTTCCATGCCATCCTCTGTAGCTTCTGGTGACTTGCAAAGTTCTCTAATAATCTTTAATAGCCATGATAATAGAGTCATGCATACCAATGATCATGAGAGTGGTTCAGGACCAGGCCATGTTTTGTTACATTCTGTGCCAGGTCACTGAGTTGGAGGTGACTCAAGAGTGACAGACAACAGCATAATAATTTTTATAGTACAAATTGTTGGATGTTCTTATTTTATGCTGAGATTTGCATTACTAGATATTTTTAAAATAAACCATGCATCCTTAACTTGTTTCTTAAAAATTGATTATTTGTGTGTGGGTCGCCATGAGTCGGATCTGACTCGGCGGCACTCGGCTCTGGCATATGTGTGTGTGTGTTACACAGTAAATCTTGAAACAAGAGATCACTATCTCACTCTTAAATTTCCTTTGGCCTCATCTTTTCCAAATGACGTCAAGAATGTCATCAGGTTCCTATGAGTTTTTCTTCCACTTGTCGAATGTTTCTTGGCATAAAATCCAAGCCTACCCCAGCAGCTCTGAAGCATCTCAAAGTTCCACCTCCTCATCCCTACACAGAACTTCCAAAGATTTGGATTCATTAGAGATAGTGAGCCCTTTGAAACAGGCAAGTGGTTGACCCAATATTCTCAAGAGAACAAATCATTTCTCTGCTCTGTAACTCACAAATACAACATGGAAATAGGACCGCATCCCCAGTGCTCTAGCCCTTTCTGGTCACATTCCATTCCCAGGCCTGGCTGATGAGGTGGTCTGGGAAGTATTCTGACTGGGAGGGATCACATTGCTAAGTGGGGATGTGAAAAGGAATGTGGTTTCCTGAAAGTTTCCAGTGAGTACTTGAGAATGGAACTCTTGAAAGCGCTGGAGAGCTGGAAGCACTTCCCTTCTGAGAAACACTTCCAATCTACCCAGAGCCAAGTGTAATAACAGTCTGACATTATTATTACAAAGGGGGAAAAATCATTCATGCAGCCTCACTGCTGTAATTTGGGTCTTTATAAGCCACACCTACTCTGCAACCTTGAAGCCATGTGGTTACAATGGAGCCCACACAAAAGAAGAGGTTGTTAGTCACTGCCGTCCAGCAATCCTGCCCAGTCTCCTTGAGGGTGTCCGGGAAAGCTATTTTTTAAGTACTTTAAGATACTTTTTAGAAACTGGCCTCTTTCTCCCTATATGCAACACATATCCTCAAAGTTTTAACAAAATTTTCCCTTTTTGACCACAAGATAGAGTTACAGTCATGGGCAAGGAACACCATGTAATAAGAGCCACAGTTCATGGGAACTTAATACAATAATCATGCATTCAGGAAAATTTTCTGCAACTGCAGCTCATTTTTTTTTTTTTTTTAATAAATCTGCTTTATTTAGAATGAGTCGATGGCTCCTACCACATACATGTGTCATCAGTTAGAATGTACAAACTCTCCAGTGGTCCCAGGCTGAACAATACTTCAGGAGACTTAGCATTACACACTGACCTATGGTTCTGGGGAGGGGCAGGATGGTTTTTAATAAGCTGCAAGAGTCTAAGTATCACCAGGAAATAATCCCTAACAGGAAAGAGATCTACTTTGTTACACTCGCCTTCTTTATGAGTATATGTACCTATTGTATCCCTGAAAGCTTTGATCAAAGACCTACTGGAGGCCAAAGAAAGAGAAAAGGCAAAAAAGAAAGAAAGAAAAAAACGCACATGAAGAACATGTTTTCTAAGAGAAAAGGATGTAGGACATGGTCTCTAGTTGAGAGAAATTACCATGACAAATCAGGATTTATTCCTTGAATATTGAGCACCTATCATATCCAGTACCATCTAGTCTGGGGATACAACAGTGAACAAAATAAAACTTCTTACCCTATTGAGGAAACCCTGGTGGTGTAGTAGTCAAGTGCTACTTCTGCTAACCAAAAGGGTGGCAAGTGAAATCTGCCAGGCATTCCTTGGAAACTCTAAGGGGCAGTTCTGTTCTGCCTATAGGGTCGCTATGAGTCAACATCAGCTTGACAGCGGTGGGTTTGCTTTTTTGTTTACCCTCCTTGACTGTATGGTCTAGTGGGAAGAATCAGAGGATGAACAAAATGACCAAAGGAAGCACACCATACAACCAGTTGTGATACATGCTACCAAAAACAAAACAGGAAGAGAGAACAGTGGGATACTTGAAGGGTGGTGCAATATTTAATAGAGTGGTAAGTACCCACCTCAGTGAAAAAACAGTGTTTGAGCCAAGACCTGAGGGAAATAGCAAATTCAAGAGCAAAGATCCTGGGTAGGAGCATGCTAGAATATTCAGAAACAGCAGGAAGGCTAGTGTGGTGGGGTTAGCGTGGACAAAGGCTAAGCTATAGAGTGCTGGCAGTCAGGTAGGGAGTGGCTTCCAGAGGTTCTGGTGGAACTTTGCCTGGTCTTCAGATTTTACACTGAGGAAAATGGAGAATCTTTGGAAGGATGTGAAAAAGAGGAAAGGAATATGCTTGACTTCCATTTTCATATTTAAAAGCTGTGGATCCTTAGGCAAGTCATCAGTCTCCTCATACTTAAACAGAGCTTAGAAAACACCTCGTGTTATTTGGAACAGCGTCAAGCAAAATAATGCTTATGGAAACATTTTGTATAACCCCAAGTTCTCTAAAACTATGACAGAGTATCATTGGACTATATGGACACAAGTGCCAGACAAATGCAAACAAGCCTGTATTGCTGTCTTTTGAGTTAATTTTTACAAAATACAGGCTTAATGTACCAAACTAAGCATTAGTAGTATGAAAAACAGGCAACCAGTGAAACGTAGAACATAAATGCTTGATGATAGAGGATAAAGATAAAATCAGGCTATGCAAGTCTAAGATTTCCTTGAAAGCTTATAGTAAGGAAGAGAGTACAGTAACAGTATAGCACAGTAATGAAGAGAGTCTTAGCAAAGGGATATACACATAGATCAATGGAACAGAATACAGTCCAGAAGTAGATCCATGTAAATATGGCCAGCTGATTTCTGACAAAGGTATAAAGGAATGCAATGGGGGAAACATAGACCTTTGAACAAATAATGCTGAAACAAATGAACGTGCATGTACATAACTTCACAATGCAAACAAAAATTATCTCAAAGTGGACTACAGATCTGTGTGTAAAAAGTGAAACTCTAAACTTCCTGGAAAAAAAGGCATAAAAGAAAACTTTCATGTCCGGGGGTTAAACAAAAAGCTCTTAGATATACCATGAGCATGATCACAAAAGAAAACGCTAGCAAATTGGACTTCATCAAAGTTACAGACTTTTGGCCACCAAAGCACGTTGTTAAGAGAAAGGAAGACAAGCTTCATAATAAGAGAAAATTTTGAAACCATGTCTGACAAAGTATTTATAGCCAGAATACACAGAGAATCCTCAAAGTTTAAAATAAAGAAACAACCTAATTTAAAATATGCAGAAGACTTGAACAGCTATTTCACCAAAGACAGTGCATGAATGGTAAACAGGCATTAAAAACTCACTTAACATCACTGGTCATTAAAACCAAACCCAACCCAAACCCAGTGCCATCAAGTCGATTCTGACTCACAGCACCCCTGTAAGTGCTACATCTGCTAACCAAAAGGTCAGCAGTTCGAATTCGCCAGATGATCCTTGGAAACTGTATGGGGCAGTTCTACTGCATCCTGTGCAGTTGCTATGAGTTGGAACTCACCACCAGCAGTGGGTTCATTAGTCATTAGGGAGACACAAATTAAAACGACAATGACATACCACTATATACTTTGTAAAAAAACAAAACCAAATCTATTGCTATCACATCAGTTCTAACTTCTGACTTTCCTTTAGGATAGAGCAAAGTTGCCCCATAGGGTTTCCAAGGCTGTGATCTTGAAGGAAGTAGATTGCCACATCTTTCTCCTGCAGAGTGACTGGTCGGTTCTGATTGTCATCTTTTCACTTAACAGCTGAGTATTTAACCACTATACCACCAGGGCTACTTATACTTGACATATGGCCTAGTGGTTTGGAAACCCTGATGGCGTATTGGGTTAAGTGCAGCATCTGCTAACCACAAGGTCTGCGGTTCAAATCTGCCAGGTGCTCCTTAGAAACTCTATGCGGCAGGTCTACTCTGACCTGTAGGGTCACTGTGAGTAGGACCTGACTCGACGACCGCGGGTTTTTCCCTCCTAGGGATTTCCTCTAGAGCAAGAGCCGGCAAACTTTTCTTAAAGTCTCAGGTAGCAAATATTTTAGATTTAACAGTCTCTGTCACAACTTTTCTACTCTGCTGTTTTGGATAGCAGTACGCAAAATATGCTAACAGATGAATGTGGCTAAAATTTTATTTACAAAAACAGGCACTACCTTATTTTATGACTTGTGCAAGTTATGAGTATTTTAAAATTTTTAAATGGTTATAAGTATATGCAAATATGCTCAATTTTACCTCTTGGTCCACAAAGGATAAAAATATTTTGTGGCCCTTTAAAAAACAGTTTGCCACCCTTGATCTCAAAAAAGGGAGACTCATGTTCACCCAAAAGCTGTATGCAAATATTTAGAACAACTCTGCTCATTATCACCAAAGCTTGGAAACATTCCAGTTTGTGTGACGAACAAACAGTGGTATAGCCATACAGTGAGATGCTACTCAGCAACAAAAAGGAACAAAGGACTGATACAACTTGGATACAGTTTAATGGCATGCTAAAGTGCAAGAGGCCAACTTCATTATACATGCTGTATAATCCCATGTAGATGAAATTCTCGTAAAAAAGAGTATACTGTGATGAGGCCAGAGGCTGGCTCATGGGCTTCTATCAGAATGCTGTCATTGTAGATGGTAGCACAGGGGTATTCTACACCCTGACAGTGGGGTTACTAGTTCAAATTGTCACACATATTAAGACTCAGAGGCCTGTATACTTGCACAAAGGCTCAATGGTACTGTATGCTAATTTTAAAATGAAACCTTTATAGGCCTATCGGACAACCTGCCACTCATAGTGGTTAAGTACTACATCTGCTAACCAAAAAGTCACTAGTCTGAATCTATCAGGTGCTTCCTGGAAACTCCATGGAGCAGTTCCACTCTGTTCTGTAGCATCACTATGAGTTGGAATCGACCTGATAGCAGTGGGTTTAGTTTGGGATAGGGCTATCATGATAAAGCTTCAAAATTTGTCCATTTAATGTCTGCCTTGTTAAAAGCCACAAGATGCTGCCAGAAGGCAAGCATACAGATAGATACATTAAACACTTGGACCATCCCAGCAAAGAAAGAAACTAAGATGGGCTAGTATAGAGGACTAAGAATACAGGGAATTAAGTCCTGCTGTAATATACACAGTGCTAAAATTACGCTCTTCATTGCGCAGATCCGGTGTATGAGGGTACTAGACATTCACAGAGCTCTCCTGGCCTGCGTCTACCATCGCCCAGGACAACCCTCACACAGGTAAGCCCTGCCTCACTTCTGTGTCCTTCAGGTGCCTACAGGAAGTGGAGAAGTAGGCAACACAGAGACAAAATCCTGCCCTTCAGAACTGCGTGATCAAGTGAAGATAAAATAAAGGCTTACGAGGAAAAGACCATCCAAAGGAAAGAAAATGGAAATACTCTTAAAACACAGTCCCATGAAAATCAGTCAAATCAACCTCAGAGCTGGGTTCAGCCTGGTCTCAATAAAGCTAAGGAACCAGTGTCTGGGGAAGGTGTCTAAAGAATCCATCTGGAAATGAGGAACTACAAATGAGCAATGCCAGGAGAAGGCTGGGTGCATGGGGGAAGGAGCTTTCAGAAAGACAGAGGAGGGTGCTCTGAAGGTACAGGTGAAGAATGCCCAGAGGTGTGCTCAACGGTTACTGCTAGACAGCACCTCGGGGCACGAAGGGGCAGTGTGTGATACCTGGAGTCTTCTAGGTCAGGCTGAGATGTGGCCAGTTGTGGGCACTACTCTCCCAGCTGGCCCTGGATGCTGGCCAAGGTCCTTTCGTGAGGACTGGCCCTGGGTGACTCGACACCCAAGTCAGTGCTCACTGTGTGTAAGGGCTCTCTACTAGTTTCACGTATTCCTGTCCCTCTTCCTCATGGAAGAAAACACTCCCCAGCTGGGATCCCAGGAGAATCTGTTCCTAAGGGATCCGTTTCTTATTGGACAATGGCCCTACAGGAAGGACAGAACAAAACCAGTTAGGGACAACTAGCCAGAGAGACTTACACTGAGGATATACTGTGTCATAGTCAGGTGGCATCGGGGCGCAGACATGCTACTGCTCCAGACCACACCCTGGGAGGCAGGTACCTCTTGGAGAAAATGAGAATTAGGAAAGAAAACGGCTTATGACACAGCTAGGATTCAAACCAGGTCAGCCAGGCTCCAAAGCATTCTTAAATAATACACGGGATCAGAAGCTGGAAACTTCAAGGCCAACCGCTTATTAGTGCCTCATGGATATTTTTGTTTTCAAAAAGTTTTGCATTTCAGCACATTGTCCTTAATGCTTTTTGAATCTGAAATTAGAAGGTTATGGTGATAGGATGAAGTGCAAATAACCTCTGATTTTACATTGGAGCTCAGAAGTCAATTTTATGTGGCTAGGGCAACCAAAGCTAATTTTGTTAAATTAAACCACAGCTTAGACAAAATTACTGGCTCACATAGATACAAAGCTTTTTCCAGAAGAAGTGTATGAACAGAGCTGCCAGCCTACCTTCAACATCGGAAGAGCTGTTCTGTCCACATCCTGATTCAGATACTCCTCTGGGCATTTTGAGGTTCTAGAGTTTACAGAAATCAGAGTTGACATACAACTCTTTTCGGAAAAGTATACGCATTATGTTTGAAATACTAACCAAAGCTCCATGCGTGACTAAATTACCAACATATTTCAAAGATTCAAGCTCTCTAGGAGAAATTAATGTATAGCTGGTTGTTCGGTGCTTAAAAGTTCAGCCAAGAAGCTGGCAGTTTGCATCCACCAGCCCCTCCTGAGAAATCCTGGGGAGCAGTTTACTCCGAGGGATAGGTTATCTACGAGTTATAATCAACTTGATGGCAACAGATTTGGTTTGGTTTTGGTTACTATTTATTAACCTATTTAGCTTTCTGATTCGAACTGTACTTTCAAGTGATTGTTCTCCATGTTCACTTTGAATGACATTAGAAGAATGCACTGTGATCTCTCCCCGGCAGACAGTTCCTCTTTGTCCCACCTCATGTTTTCCCCAGCTCCTGGTACACTCAGGGGTACCACAGGCTCTGCAGAGATGTGTAGATGTGTCAAGATGACTGGACGACCCCGAGTTGTCTCATCACTAACAAAGTCTGAGAAAAGGCCTGGAAGACAGTGTCAGACACCAGTCCACACAGTATTCTTTATAAAAAAGATATTTTATAAACAGTGAATAAGGAAAAGTTTTGATAAACAAAGGAGACAGTGAATAAGAGGCCTAAGTTAGAGGTATTTATGTGTTGTGAAAGCCCAAAGTTCTGGGCTCAGGCTCCTGATAATCAACAATCTCAATTTATCTCTCCAGCTTAACTGAGAGAAGTTCAACAATAATGAAAACAAAACATCAGCCTTTCTGCACACTATGGGAAGCAGTGAGAACCACTACTCCAAGCAGACAGTGAGAGACCATGAGGAAAGGAGAAATGGAGAGATATGTGGAAACTTGGTGTCCCTCTGTTTGGGAGCGTGCCTACTGGTGTGAACAGGCTGTAGTGCCCTCTAGTCCAGGAATAGATCCCCAGGTGTGCATATACGTGGGTATTCTACTTCTCTGGTAATGAACCTACAGAAGTATGTAAATTCAGGTGTTTCCCATCCAGGAGTGTGCTTGCAGATTTGTGCTTGCAGAACTTTTATGTCTCCGGTTCAGGAGTGTGCCCGAGTTATATGTAGACTCTGATGTGCCCTCCATGTGGGAGTGTGGCCTAGGTGTGTGTGAATTCATGTGTGATGCAGTGAATTACTTTATATAAAATAACTGGGTAGGGCTATGTAAGTAAGTTGGTTGTAGCCCACCAAGAAGATTGGACAGTTTTTGCCAATGTGAATAGGTGCCTTGTAGGAGATTGGTCAGTTCCACTATTTTGCTAGGCTTAAAGGGAGCCAGTCCTCAAGGTGGAAGAAGATCTCATTACCAACAAGAAGAGCCAGGAGCATGGCTGTCTTCTGTACCTATGACCTTTTGCTGAGAACCTCCTAGATCCAGGTGACAGAGACAGTTGTAACACTATGGGCAGCAGCATGAGACGGCAGAAACCGGGAGACCAGACAGCATGGTGGACTTCCCAGCCCATGGAGTAAGGAAGCTATCATAGCCTTCCTGCCCCACAGAGTCAGTGAGCTGAAAGCCTTCGGCAGGAAGATACTAGGGAAGTGAGTGTGTGCCCAGGACCATCTCTTCTTGTTAATTGCTTGTCCCCACCCCCGATGGAACTAGCTGGACTCCAGTCAGTCTCCAGCATCCTGCTGTCTCAGTGCCCAGCCCCAGGAGGCTGCCACTCTTCCTGCTCCTCTCACCTCTCCATATCCTGGTCATTGCAATTGAAAGAATATTCTTTGTGAGTAAGTAATCACCTTTATACTGCTAAGGGAGGAGTAGGCCCATGCTGGGTCCCCAGAGTCTAGAAAATCATGCCGACCAGTGCCTGCAAGCCTATAGAACGCCAGAGCCCTCCACCATATCAGCTTTCCCCAGTCACAACACACATCCAGCCAGCCCAGCCCAGGGAGGTAGCGGACGACCATACCCATCAGTAGCCATAATTTGTGAGAATGAACTGCTAATGAGGTAGGACTGGGTGGTTATGCCCACAGGCTTTGATCTTCTGCAATAGCTTGAAATATTCTGCATCACTGGCTTTAGACTTGGTAGCAAGTCTACTTTTGTAGTTTAGAAGATGCCTCCAGGTGACCTTTGTTGCTCTGCAACAAATGATATAATGATGTAGAACTGAAAAGGAGCTGGCACCCCTAAAGGAAGTGGACGTGGAATCTCCTGCCTGAGGAGATTTCATCAAAAATGATGCTCACACCAGACAGTGCATGTTCCTGTGAGCTAGGAGAGATGCTGTGGCTGAGTCTAGCCTGCTCCCATGGAGGCACCTGCATCCCACATGGGTGGAAGGAGATGCCTGATTCCATGGACACACCCACACCCAGGTGGGCAGCCACCTCCTGAATTGCATCTTCAGGACTGGTGCAGAGCCCCACACACACCTCACCAGTACATCCCCTACCCCTTGGTGTCATAGATTGAACTGTGTCCCCCAAAACTGTGTGTAGCTACTCGACTGGGCCATGATTCTCAGTAATTTATGATTGCTCTCCATTTTGTGATTTTCTTATGCTGTAGGTTAAAGAAAATTAGGGTGGGACTGTAAATTCCTTCCTAAGGTCCCCTCCCTGCTCCATTGTAAAGGGAGTTTCCCTGGCGTGTGGCTTGCACCACCTTTTATCCTTTCTTGATATGAGAGATAGAAGGAAAGGGAGAAAGCAGAGAGTGGGGAATCACACACCACCAAGAAAACAGCACTGGGGGTAGAGCATGTCCTTCAGACCTGAGGTTCCTGCACCAAGATGCTCCCCAGGCAAAGACTGATGCAACACAAGGACTTTCGTCCAGAGCCAAGAGAGGGAAAACCTTTTCCTGAAGCAGACACCCTGAATTTGGACTTGTAGCTTACTGCACTGTGTGAGAATAAACTTTCCTTTGTTAAAACCATCCACTTTGTGGTATTTCTGTTACAGCAGCACTAGATGATAAAAACAGAATTTGGAACCAGGAGTGGGGTGCTGCTATAACAAATATTCAAACTGTGGAAACAGCTTTGAAATTGTGAATGAGTAGAAGACTCAGAAGGAACCAAGAACTATTAACACCAAAGAAGGCAAAGATGATGAGAAACAACAGCAGCAGAACCAGACAAGCATGAGACAGTGCCGGAGCTTACCCACAGAGGAAGAAAGCTGGGTGTCTGTGCCACAGGTTTGCTGGTGGAGTGGGTTGCCTGTGGGCACTTGAATCAGTGGAGCCAGGTTTGGTGACCCACAGAATGAGGGAGCTTAGTGCCTTTGTGCAGGAGGCTTCCTGGCAGAATGCGGTGCCTCTGGGCACTGAAATTGATGGAGCTACAGAGCTTTGAACACCTGCCCCAGCAGGGCAGATGCAGGCCTGAGGCCCAGGCCATGAAGCCATAGGAAGCAGAAGCTGAAGAGACAAAGAATGTGAGAAAGTGAGCTGCCTCAGTCTCAAAAGATATGGCCGTAACTTCATGAGTTTAAAAGGGTAGAGCCATGGCTTCCCATGTTTCTAAGGGTAGAATTGTCACGCAGAGTCTAGAAAGTCAAGGGGGTAGAGTTGCTGCCCAAGTGGGCATAGAAGATAGAGTTGTGGACAGGGCCAGGGATCTCCACTTGGAATCTGGAGAGTGTGGCGAATACCTAGAGTCTGGAGGGCAAGGCTAACTTGTACATTGTCTCAGAGAACAGAGGGTTATTTTCAAAGCTTTGAGGGCTAGAAAAATTTTCGTATTTTGGACTTGGTAGTGATTTAATGCTTCTATTGTATGAGATGGACATGTTTTTGCTATGACTTTTGCTGATGGGATGAATGTATTACATGTTTCAAAGATGTGATTTTGGAGAGCTAAAGAGTGAAATATCATGTATTGAACTGTGTCCCCCACCAAAATGTGTGTAGCCGTTTGGCTCAGCCATGATTCCCAATAGTTTTTGATTGTCCACCATTTTGTGATCTTCCTATGCTGTTTGTTAAAGAGGGTTTAGGATGGGACTGCAAATCCTTTCCTAAGGTCCCTTCCCTGCTTCACTGTAATGAAAGTTTCCCTGGAGTGTGGCTTGCACCACACTGCATCCTTTCATCCAATGAGAGATAAAATAAAAAGGAGCAAGCAAAGAGTGGGGATCCTCACACCATCAAGAAAGTGGTACCGGGAGTAGAGCATATCCTAAAGACCTGAGGTTCCTGCACCAAGATGCTCCCTAACCAAAGACTGATGCAACACAAGAACTTTCCTCCAGAGCCAACGTGAAAAATCCTTCCCTGGAGCTGACAGCCTGAATTTGGGCTTGGAGCCTACCAGACTGTCTAAGAATAAACTTTCCTTGGTTAAAGCTGTCTGAAATAAATGTATGTACATGTATGTATATATACATACATATATGCATGTATATGTATTCACATATATATGTATATACATGTGTATATGTGTGTATATATTAAAATAGAATATATAGTAAAGTGGAGCCTTGTCATAAACATAAGTTAAAATTAGCTAAACTATGAATTGGCTAAACTAATAAAACAGAATGGCTGTGCTTGAGCTAAGTAAGCTGGTGAGAAAATAAAAGTCACGGCAAAGAAGTAAAAATGAGGAAAACAACTGCTAGATCGACATGGCCACAGATGGTCAGAGAGACAATAAGACACTAATCAATCAGAAAGGAGTCAACAAGTTGACGTACCAGAAGATAAGACTTATGGACTGACTGAGGACAGCCAGAACCAAACAACTTGTATTAAAAGCCCAACACTCTGGATTCGGGGCACAGCAGTCCTTTCTGGAGGTCTGTACCATGGTCTGGTACTGTACCACCTCTTCAAAGGCCTGGGGCTTAGCCTCCCCTGTGTCCGCTGTGCTATGCTGTGACTTGATCCTCCAACCTCATCCGCTTCACCCTCAAAGGTTGGTTCGAGTAGTTGTGATTGTTTTCCTGTTGCTGCTTGAATCTCTTGTGCTGTCCCTGCTGGCAGATCTACCTCTGAGACTCCTTGTCACCCTCCAGCCTGCTTCCAGTGACTGTGACAGTCTTCTGTTGGTGCGTAAACCTCCTGTTGTGTTCCTGCCAGCTTCACCTCTGAAAAATCCCATCATCATAAAATTCTGCTTCGAATTCTCCTGACATCAGAACGGTGAGGGCACAGCCAATCCTTAAATTCCTTAGAGTGAAACCTGCTTTTAGGAAAAGTGAGTGTGTTGACATGCTAGTTATGACTTGACCACTGCAGTCTCTGTGGCACCCTGTTGAACCATCTGAGTCTTAACTAACGTAAATGAGAGTTCTTAAGTAACATAAACGTAGATGAGTTCTTAAGTAATATAAATAAAAATGCTTTGTATCCTAGTGCTAGCACTTCCATTCCCCTTTGCTTGATTGCAAATGTGTAATTTGATTAAATAGAGTTTGTAACTGACCCTAAGCCTTGTTTCTTGTTTTTCTCTCATGACCCCCAACATTTTGTGGGTACTCACGACACCATCCACTTTGTGATATTGCTGTTAGAGCAGCACTAGATGACTAAAAGACTTAGATAATCGGATCTGACTCGATGGCACTTGGCTGGCTGCAAGACTGGACTCCTAGCTAGCCCCAGATAGAAAGAGCAATTCACCTATAGTCCCTGTGGAAGCACTTCCTCAGAGATTTCATGTGTTATTAACACAAGAAAGAAGACGAGTGCTAAAAAATGCAAGTGCTGTAGATACCCAGCAGTGTGTTTGCTGCTTTTCATCCCTGTGAAACTCAAACGACATCCTCCAAGAGAGACTCCAGGGAAAGTTAATCTATACTAATGTTAACACTCATTGCCAAGTTACAAAGGGTTAGACTTTCTGACAATGAGTCCATCTAGCATTCGGGACATCTTTTGTGAAGTCCCCCAGTTCTTCTAAGAGATGATACCCTTCTGACATTTTCTTAGCTCAGACCAGACATGCCAAACACAGGGTGTCTGCTTTCCAGCAAGCCAAAACCATCCACCTTTGCCACCTATGGAAGTAGTTGTTTAGTTGTTAGCTTATATTGTAAGAGAAGAGCTAATAAGTTTCCTTCATGTGATCAAGAACCATGGCACAGAAGGAAGAAGCACAAACTGCACTGACAACATCGGCAGAAAACAAGTCTCCAGGAACTGACCGAATAGAATACCAACTGAAATATTTCAGCAAATGGATATAGCAATGAATGGGGTCCCTTGTCTAAGCCTAGAAATTTGAAAGAGTCTTCCCTGGCCAATTGACTGGAAGAGATACAATATCGGTGCCCATTCCAAAGAAAGGTGGCCCAAGAACATGTGGACATTGTCAAACAATATCATTAATATCACATGTGAGTAAAATTTTGAGAAGATCATTTGAAACTGGTTGCAGCAGTACATTGACAAAGAATTGCCAGAGGTTCAAGCAGGGTTCAGAAGAGGACATGGGAAAAGTTGTATCACTGCTGATATCAGATGGATCCTGGCTAAAAACAGGGAATACCAGAAGGATGTGTACCTGTGTATTATTGACTATGCAAAGACATTTGACTGTGGGGAATCTTACCAAACTATGGATAGCATTGTGAAGAATGGTTATTCCAGAATGCTTAACTACGCTTACAAAGAACCTGTACATAGATCAAGAGGTAGTCATCCAAACAGAACAAGTCAATACCACATCGTTTAAAGCCAGGAAAAATGTGCACGATGGTTGTGGCCTCTCGCCATACTTTTTCAATCTCTATGCTGAGCAAATAACCTGAGAAGCTGGACTTGTGTGAAGAGTGGGGAAACAGGATTGGAAGAAGACTCCAACTACATGGAATATGGAGATGACACAATCTTGCTTGCTAAAAGCTATAAGGACTTGAAGCATTTACTGATGAAGATCAAAGACTATAGCCTTCGATATGGCTTGCGCTTCAACGTAAAGGAAACAAAAATCTTCACAACTGGACCAATAAACAAAATCATGAAAAATGGAGAAAATATTGAAGCTGCCAAGGATTTCATCTTACTTGGATCAACTATCAATGCCCATGGAAGCAGCAATCAAAAAATCAAATGAGGTATTGCACTGAGCAAATCTACTGCAAAAGACCTTTATAAAATCCTAATATTGAGGTGGTCACTTTGACAGCTAAGGTGTACCTGACTCAAACTATGGTCTTTTCAACTACTTCATAAGCATACACAAGCCAGAGAAGAATTTATAACTTTGAACTGTAGTGTTGGTGAAGAACAGTGAATGTACCATGGACTGCCAAAAGAATGAACAAATCTATATTGGAAGAAGTATAGCCAGAATACTCCTTAGAAGCAAGGATAGTGAGACTCTGTCCCACTTACTCTGGACATGTTGTCAGGAGGGACCAATCTCTGAAGAAGAACATCACGTTTGCATACAGTAGCAAGTTAGTAAAAAAGAGGAAAAAAGTTCAATGAGATGGAATGACACAGTGGCTGCAACTATGGGATCAAACACACCTACTATTCTGAGGATGGCATAGGACTGAGCACCATTTTTTTCTGTTATACATGGTTTGTTACGAATCAAAACTGTCTCAGTGGCATCTAACAACAATGACAACAATTCAAGACAGGAGTCACTGGTTGGCACAAATAGTTAATATGCTCAGTTTCTAACTGAAAGTTTGGAGGTTCAAGGGTACTCAGACATCTCGAAGAAAGGCCTGTTCATCTGTTTCTGAAAAATCAGTCAGAAAAGCCTATGCAGCGCAGTTCTACCCCAACATATGCAGGGACACAATGAGTCATGATCAACTTGACAACAACTGGGTTTTTACACAAGATCAAGTTTGGACTGAGCTCAGGGTCCAGCTGGCTCAGATTTGGTAGCAGCTGTGACAGGGAGGCAATGGTCCTATGTCAGGGTTGTCTACCAGTGTACGGTCTCAGGAAACTCATTGTGTTAGCAGTCAGTGGGGTCATCCTATGAACCCTTAGAACTCAGCCCTCTAACACAATTACTGGGTCACCACACAATTCCGACGGTTTCCCTGAATCAGAATAAAAATAAGCAGCTCACATGAACTATCCATGTGTGAGCCAACCCTGGTGTCACCACGGAGCCTGCACCCACATCCTGCCTTTGTAGGCTTCTGAGATCAGGCAGAGCCCAAGTATCTACACGTCCATCACTCGGTTTGCTGTAAAAAGCACCACGCCATCAAACAAGCACGGAACAACGGAAGTGAAAGAGTGTCTTCTTTTCCATGCCTGGCTCAGACATGGAGAGGATTTTCTAGGCCAACTCTAGCAGGAACTATGAATCTCAGTGGATCAGAGTTGCTGTGCAGCTTCCAGTCTGATCCACCGGCTGTTTGAAGCATTTCAGACAGGTTTCTACCAAGATCCAAGCCTGCGGGTGCTTATCTGAACTCAACCCACACCTTTGGAATGTTACAGCTCACCCTTGAAAACCTCCCACATGCTTCAACCTGCAGCTCCCCGGGCACTGTCTCTGCCGGTAAGAGTCACCCTAACATACACCTGTTCTGCCCAGGGTGGTAGGGAAGCAGCAGTGACTCCCTCTGGCTTGGTCTGTAATTTTCTGAACTGCAACCACTGAGCTGTTAAAAAGGAACAAAGGAAGGAAGGAAGGAACGATGGAAGGAAGGAGGGAGGGAAGGAGAGAAGGAGGGAGAAAGAAAAGAAAGGAAACCTGCTGGAAGGTATCACAGCTTGTGGTGATCATAGGAGGGCTTTATAATAAACCCATTTCAAGCAACTCAAAGCAGGTATCAGCTAGAAGGACAATTAGAGTGCATGTTCTGCCAGGAAATTCTGCTAGTTTTTACCTGTTGAAGCAATTGGGAAAGAGACTTGTGCTTGCTGAAAAGTTTACTTGTACCTGCACGCAAGGTGTGGGAGGGTGAGCAGGTGTTTGCAAGCCACAGTTAAATTCTTAACAAAGCTCCCTATCTCCGATTTAAAAAAAGAACTTGGTATTCAAACTCTGTAACAACTGGAAGAAAAAACTCCCCCTGGATCGATGCAGCTTGGTCAAGGGGGAGAAAGTACTGGGTATTCAGCATGAATTTCCACAGCCAGGGGTTCTCTTTAATCAAGGACAACCAGTTTGAATTCTTCCTAAATCTTCTTTGCTGTCAAACAGTAGGGAAGGAAATAGACCTGGCAATCAAGGCACAGAGGACTCCATCAGTCACCTTCTCGTCCTTTGTGCTCTGATTTGCCCAGGAGCAACATCTTCCCCTGCCTGGCACTAAAGGGCCCCTGTTAGGGAACAGACAATAAAGCAATTCACGGAGCAGTCCCGCTGAGAAATGACTTTCCACTGCAAGCCAAATCTAATTGCTCAGAGACACTAACTTTGTGCCTAGGTGATAATAGATAAGGAATCCTTCCACTTGGGTGCGCTCAGAGGTACGAGACACACTGAGGAGTTGCATCAGGGATTCTAGAGGCTAATTAAGATTAGAATGACACATAGATAAGACCTGTTTTCAGAACAAAGGCAAGTGATTTGGAGCTTCTCTTGCTGCTTTCTTCTTTTGCGTGCTGTAAGCTGCTCTTGTCTTCTCTCTGGAAGAACAGAGGTGCGCACGGCTGCTTCTGGGGGAAATCCGAAGCCCAGATGTTGGCAGACTTCCACCTTCAGGTAGTGCCTCTTTCAAGGCCGGGCAGCAGATTGGATGCTGATGATCCCGTGCATCCAGGTGGAGGCCACTCTGCACGTGCACCACCTCTCGCTGCACCTGGCCTGTGCTCTTAGGTCTGGTCCACTTGGTGCTGTGGTTTTCTCCTAGAAGTCTATATGCCATGAAGGCATCTTTAGTGGTGTCAACTTTTCACCACTCTCTCTCTCTACACCACTCAACACTGTTAGACAGCTCATTCCTGACCACCAGACCACTTACAGATAGAATGAAGAGCTTGTTTTCCTCATGGGCATGGGGGTCCACACCCACTTCTTGTTTTATTCACCATGCAAAGAAAATTGTGAGAACTGTGGAAACTACACAGCTGTGAAAGCTTTACCTCTAACTTGGCAGCCATGCTTCAGAGGGACAAGAGTGTGGAAGACGTAGCTGGCCAAGGCTGGGTGCACCTGCAGATGTGGGAAGGTTTGGATGTGGTGTGTGTCTATACAGGTGAATTCAAAGTACTACAAATATCCAGTCCGGGCAACTGCGCTCTACTTCCCTATGTGGGATGTTAATGCGCTCTTGGAGGCCTGCAAAATTGTGCTACTAAGGCAGCCGTCACAACCCCGGCCTCTCAGCAGCTTTGACTTCATTGAAAAGTTGCCTGTGCATTAGGTAACCCTGAGAGGGCCATGCAGCTGAGGAATCTGCAACTGGACACCAGAACTTGGCCTTACCCTTCAGACAGCTGTATTTCTTTCTGTAGCTTTTCAGAGTCAAACAAGTGTGCTTGTAAAACCTTAAGTAGGTTCTTAAAATGGTTACAGCACACACACACACACACACACGATTCAGTGCTCCTGCCCTCATTGCACATTCATCGTCTCTAAGCTCTGTTTTAAAAAAGCGAAGCCTACCGCCCAACGGCCAGTGGCTGGAGGAAGCAGTGACTAGATGAACGGAAAACAGAAAAAAGAGAAAACAAAGAGTAATTTTCCCTTTTAATGTCTTCATTCTCTGTATTTCCTGTACTGTCGAGTGAGCTCAAGTGTTCAGGGCCATTCAGGACCTTTAGAGTGGCTGGCTTAGTCTCTGAGGAAGGGTTTCAACACCAGCTTTTCTAACTCATTAAAGTTCATCTCTACAATGGAGTATTTCACAAGGGCCTTCTCAAGTTTTCCACTGTTTTGTTTACAGACTTCATCTCCAAATCAAGTCTTTCCCAGTTATATCACTCAGGGTCTCTTTCCAATGGTCTTGCTGTCGCAGGTGGTTTACAGTGGCTGTGAAGGACTCCATTTCTGGGTGGGTGGAGCCATTTACCAGAGAGAGACACCTCTGCCCCTAGATCGGCTTCTGGGAAGCACAGCCCTCTCCTTCCCTACAGGCCTTCCTGTGTCCCAGGCAGGCTACTAGCTTCCTTTTGGTAATCATCACTGCCCCCATGAGGTAGACCGCACTGTTATCCTTGGTTTTAGACACGAGGAAAACTGAGGCACGGAGAGGAGAAGCAACTTGCATGGGTCACATGGAAAGAAAGCTCGAATCTGGTGTTTCACCCTAGTTGTGGGCTCTGCCGCCCACGAGCTGGGCCACTCTTGGCACCAGATACACAGTGCAGACAATATATAAGCAACTCTTGCCCCTGTAACATTACAAGGGAAAACACAGGCATTAAACAAATGCAAATAATGTATAAAATAATGGCACAAGGATTAAAAAGTACAGATTGCGATAGAAGCGTGGCACCTTGCAAATTGTGCAGTTTCTTTAGAAGGAAGCATTCTCATCACAAAGAGAAAAGCACTCATCTGTCACACTAGAAACATCTGTTCTCCTCTGGATTTAACTCCCTGGTGAGAGCAGATCCTAGATTCCTCTGAGAGCTGAAGAAACAAATGGAATATCTGACATCCTTAATCATTCATTTGTTGTCACCTAAAACGTAAGATCACTCACATGCACTACTCCAGTCTTTGCAACACTTTGCAAACTGAAACCAAACCCATTACCATGAAGTCAGTTCTGACTCATAATGACACTATAGGACAGAGTAGAACTGCCCCACAGGGTTTTGAAGGCTGTAAATCTTTACAAAAGCTGACTGTCACAACTTTCTCTCTCACAGTGTTACCAGACAAGGCTCTGAAGTTCTCAGGTACCTGCTGCCAAAAAGCCAGTTGCAGAAACAGACAGGTATTTGGAGGAGTGATTGAAAGTGTTTATTATCTATAGGCTAGCAACACAGGGAACAGGTAGTATTTTCGTTCTCAAAACCTGTCTGAAGTTGCCAAGTAAGTTTGGGGAATTTAAGGGACAGGTAGGGGCAGGTACACTGGGGAGGGACCTCCGTGGCCAGGCAGAATTTGCATCAGGAGCAGGGGTCCACATGCTGTCAGCTGTCACCTGAGGCAGGGGGTCCTCAGATTGGCATCTCCACTGGCATGTCCACTGTCAGGTATTCCTAAAGAAGCTCTAGACGGCTGCAGAGATTTTATCTCAGTGGCTCCTGTGAGTTATTGTGTGATTTCCTGGGCCAGGTAGTGCTAGGAAGCCAGGAATTTTAAGAAAAAATCAAGTCAGTCCTAAAAAAAAAAAAAAACAGGTAAAGAATTAGTCCCGACTATTTCAATTACCCTTTTGAAAACAGGGTCCTGAAGGTCCCTCCTCAGTTTCAATAGTGGCTGGTGGCTTCAAACTGCCCACCTTTAGACTAGCAAGTGAACTCCTTTAAGGCCTACAAGAAGACATATTTTTTCCCAGACAATATATAACCTCTGAGTAAAAGCACACTTTTAACCACATCTTAGAAAACAAAGTGGAAGCAAAGACATGTTGCTTTCTGTGCCAGGTGCACAGTCTTCACTGTAATTTGTTCTTAGAAAAATACAGTTTCAGGTAAAGTTTAATTTTCTTTCTTGTGGAAATGGGGAATGGTACAGGAGGTATTAAGAAATGGTACTGTAGGTACATAGGAAAGCAGAGAGAGGAGGAAGAACTGGGCTGATATGCTCTTTCATAGTGAGGCTACCATCACATGAAATTATTTTCACTTACCTGTGAATTTCAGCTGTATTTACTCTTCCTATGGAAACCCTGGGGGTGTAGTGTGTTAAGTGCTAAGTCTGCTAACCAAAAGATCAGCAGTTCAAATTTGCCAGGTGCTCCCTGGAAACTCTATAGGACAGCTCTGCTCTGATCTATAGTGTCTAGTGTTGCTGAGTCGGACCCAACTCAACAGCAGTGGGTTTGGTTTTTGGTTTATGGGTACTAACCAAAAGGTGTACAGTTCAAATCCACCAGCCACTCCCTTGGAAACCCTATGGGGAAGTTCTGCTCTGTAATTAGGGTCACTGTGAATCAAGATCAACTTGACAGCAAACAGTTTGGTTTGGGGTTTTGGTTTACTCTTCTGTAATAATGTCAACAAGCCTGTTCTAATCATGTCTTTCTCCCTACCAGATGCGACACTAGATTCCACCGGAATGTACTCGTGCCTTTCTAGGCCACCATGGAAATCCTGGTGGCATAGTAGTTAAGTGCTATGTCTGCCAACTTAAAGGTTTCAATCTACCAGGCACTCCTTGAAAATTATATGGGGCAGTTCTACTCTGACCTGCAGGGTTGCTATGAGTTGGAATCAACTCAACAGCAGTGGGTTTGGGTTTTTTGTTTGTTTGTTTGTTTGTTTAGGCCACTTTATAGAATGCGAAACAAGTCATTGTAACAACCAGCATTGACCAAGGGCTTGTCCTCAGTTTTCATTGATTAGAAACTCAGCATTGGAATCTCTATCCTTTTGGGGGTAACAATTCCCACTCTGTCTCAACACATACACCCTATTTCTCACCCCCTCTCCTTGGAATCAGCCACCCATCACAGAGGGGATGATTGCCTCCATCTGGAAGCAGTTAGCAATGCCCTAAGCATCTCCTCTGTGTTGCTTACTCTCCTTCCTGGCCGCTAACTTTGTCTTCCAGCAAATACAAGCCTTGTTCAGGCACAGAGGGCAACTCTGCTGTTACCAGAGGTGCCCCAACTAAAATACATCTTTTCCCATTTAATCCTTGTGACAATCATTTCACAGGTAAGAAAGCAAAGGCAGAGAAAGGTAAACGGATTGCTGAGCTCACTGCTGATGTTGAAATTCAAGCATTCTAACTTCAGTCTTGCTTGAAGAGATTTAATACATTTCCAGTAACTGACTAAACTCCAGTTATTTGGTTCCACTACACCAGATGCCCTCTCTCTTATGATTAGCCACATAGTTAGGCTAATCACAAGACATTAGGAAGTGCTAGAAACAAGTGCTAGACAAGGAGGCTGCTGAAAGCCAGTTGCCACACATCCAGGCCTGCTCTCTGGATCCTAGCCCATTCTGCTCCGATTCCACAGCTGCCCTCCTCATGGAGGTCCTTCCTGTAGGGTGATCAGGTCTTGCAGAATACAACAGTGCCTCCAAAGGACTTCCAGGAGTATTATCCCACCAGACAGAGAGGAGAGTTCACCGCTGACACTTGTGGCCAGGCAGGGCGAGTCCCTTCTCTTTGTAAAGCCCTTGCTGTATCCATCAATCTCACATCCTAGCACCTGTTCCTCCTGCTCAGACACCATGTGTTGCTCACAGCAAAATCCCCAAGGCCTAAGGAGAGCAGCCATTCCTCTAAGCAATGTGCACTGCTCACTTCCCCTGGAGTTTGAGCCTTCCCTCCTTGTCCGTCCAAGACTGCCATCAAAACACTATGCTGACAACTCTAGCCTCTGAGTGTTTGTGAAAATCGGAAGCCATGGAGGGATAGATGCTATGGTCCTGGTGTTCCTACTATGCTGAGGATGGGGGCTGAGAGATCTGTGGTGGAATGTAACCTTGAGAGACTATGGCCTTTCATGATCACATCATTGATCTCAATGGCCCATTTCTTCAGATGAAGAATGGAAAAGGCGTGTCAGGGATTTTTTTTTTTTTATAGTAAGTGAATAAAATTTCTAATATCTATCAACTATCTCATCTATGATAAACCCTTACCTGCCCTGCCTTTGTGGCCATCAAATTTATTTTCTTCTATAGATGATTCTATTTTTAAGTACTTAAAACAGGGATCTCATGTACTATTTGTCCTTTTGTCACTTAGTGATTTCACTCAGAATAATATCTTCCAGTTGAAACCATGCTATGAGATGTTTTCCAAAATCTGCACTGTTTTTTTCATCATAGCATAGTGTTCCATTGAGTATATGTACTATAGTTTGCTTTTGTATATATGCTACAGTTTTTTTCCAAAGTAGTTCTTTCTGCTTTCCTGCCAGTTACCCACTACCAGGGGACAAGCTGCTGATTGTTTTAAATAGCATTTAATACAAAGGAGGAGGACATGGTATCATCAACATATGTATAATTGGAGGCCAAGCCACTAAATGGTGTCCTAAGGGGCTGGGTTCAGATTCTCGGCATCTTTTTGTACTGTTGGATGCACAGCTTCAGGAGGATAAAAGAAGATATAAAGCATAGCTGAGTTTTTCAAAAATCCATGGGGCAAAATAAGTTTCCTCATATTAGTTTTGTATAGCAACCTGCTATAAAAACTTAATAAATATAAAAATAATTAATAAAAATATGTGTATGTAAATTGGAATTTTCATTTCCTTCAGATTTTTAATTTGTTTTTGTCACATTCTAGAACATTTACATATGGTAACTTAGGAGGTTCTCAAGGACATACTCAAGTGAAAGCAATAAAGATGACTGTATTTTTAGCTGACTTTGACACTGACCCAAGAACTGCCCCCGTGAAGGGCCAGGTCAAAGGCATCCAATCAGCTTCTCAGACGGCTTCTGGAAGAAGCAGCCCACTACCCCAGCGATGCCTTCTTCTCATTGCCGGAAGTTCCCAACAAACTACAGTTAGTTCCCCCACTTCCAGATGCAATGTAAAGGAACCCCAAGTATATCCCAGGGGATAAGCACTGGACAGGTTCTCTCACTCTGTGAGCCCACTTACTTCTTCTGTTAGAGGTGATGCCTGAAATCACAGAGATACCATGTTACTCCACAAGGCAGAGAACTGAGTTTATGGGGACAGTGAAGAGAGAATGCCCCTCCTCCAGGGGTCTCTCTGGAAGTGTGGAAAATGCAAGTCCTCTGTGGTATGGTGTGACGGATTATTCTCATCATTCTTATCCTCTACTTTCAAATGCATCAAACCCCATCATAGGGCTTAATCTCTTTCATTTTAAAATTTAATTCTCTTTTCTCTAAATACAACTGCCCTAAAACTGTAAAACTCTATAGAGAGGATTTTAAGAGACATAGTTTGAGCACTGCCACAGTGAGGAGGGGACATGAGGAGGGTACACTGAGACAGAGCAGACTGCAGATGTAAGCCCTTCTGTTCCCTCCTTCTTCCTCAAGCAACCAGACACCCTGTTTGAAGAGTGAATGCTGAGGAACACTGTGCACATGTTTACTACCCACTCTTAGAACCTAGCCTGGAAAATCTGAGTGGAGAAGCTGATGTGTACCCCAAACATGTGGAGCAAATAAGGCTAGTGTTATCCTTAAAGACCTAGCGACTGAAGGTACAATGAGTGGCTCCTGACCCCAGGGTTTATAAACACACCAAGAGGGAAGAAAAGGAGGAGACCCGAGAGTTTCATTTCATCAGTGAAGCTTGCCACAGAGAAAAGATAAAACTTATTAGATTCTTGATTAAAATCCTGCAGCATTCCTCTGTCTCTCTGGAGATGCCTGGGCAGCAGCTTGCACTGTTGCATTCCTGGAAGTCCCCTTTGCTGAGTGTTACTTGCCCTCTTTCAGGACACGGTTGAAATCCATCTTGTGTCTTTTGTGGGGATAGTGGGAGGATGCAGAGGTTGGGGAGAAGCAAGTTTAAGCAGGAAGAAAGTGAAAACAGATGCCTGGAGAGGAGGCTAGGCCTATGGGAATGGCACAGCCGGAAGCCAGCTCCTTGGGAGCTAGCAGCCTCCAACTCCCTTCCCCTCCTCCTCCTCCCTTTCCCCCTCATGCTCCTCCCCTCCTTTCCACTCCTTTTCCTCCTCTTCTTCCCACAGGCAAGTCCTAGGGACAAAACCCAGGAGAGATAGGCCTAGGAAGACCTCCAAGGAGAGACAGGTCATCACTGCAGGAAATCTCAGAGATCTCCCACTGCTCTTTTCAATTGACTGCTGGCAATTCCTTAAGACAGCATGGAAAGGAATGGTGGTGCTGTGCTAAGGGAAAAGGGGCATGTAACAAACCGTGAGAAGAAGACGAAAACTATCTACAGGCACAGGGAGTGAGGCCCAGTGCAGAGGCCCCACCCTAGCATTCTCTCCTCAGCCTCCTGGCTCTGTAAGCTCACAGGGTGCCAGGTAGGGAAAAGAGAACACTTGTCAAGTATAACTGCAGCCTGAGACCTGCTTGAGTGTCTGAGAGGACTCATGACCTCTGTAGGGTCTACTAAGGAACAGGTCAAGCTGAACTCTAAATATCCTACTTAACCCAATCAAGCAATTTTAGGACCTGACTGTCAGGATCCTAGGGTGAGGAGATACGAAATGCCAGGTCATAAGATAAGTTATCATTGTTCTGTCACATCTAGTCCTGGCCTTCCAGCCAGAGCCAGAGTCCTAGGGGTCCCTGCAGGCCCAGGGGCCCTCAAAGGGTTTGGTTGCTCAAGGCGGAAGGGGCTGCACTCAAGGAGGCCCAGACCCATGTACAGGTCAAATCACAGTCCTGCCTTGAGGTGTGATCCATGTACCTGCAAAGCCTGTCACAGTGAGCTTTTGCCTTGTTTTGTTTCTATTTAAATTTGCATAAATGGGACTTAATGAATTCTTACAGCTTTTGAGGAAGGCATAAGCAGCATGCTATACCTCTGTCTCAAGTGCACCTAAGCTGCCTCCTAGAACTCAAGCAGGCCAGTAATCATTCTATCATTCTCACTGCCCTTGCCTTCTGGCCACAGCTGGGAATGACAGACAGCTTGCAGCTGTTGTGATGTGATGTTGGGGCACTACCTGCCTTCACTGTTCCCAGAAACAATGGAAAGTACAGCCACAGCCTCCTACAACAGCTCCCTGTGCAGCCTAGGGTGACACTGTTAGAGGGGACTTGACCGCTAAAATCTTCTTCAATAATGTAGCTAATCAATTCCAGTATAACGACAATTCCACTCGAAGGGTAAATATCTTTATTTCATGTAGAGCAGAATTTCTGGCATCTAGCACAAACAGAAGAGATTAGCTCCAGTTGGCATAGACTGATACGGAATACAGAAATTAGCAAATACATTTCACTGAGGGCAACTCCATTTATGTGACTGATTTCCTTCAATCTGTTCAAAATATTCGGAGGCCATAGTCTGTTAGTAAATGGTTTAGAACATCTTGATTGGTAGAACAAAGGCAATTCTGAGCCACAAGGATTTTAGAAGAGCCCACTTGGCTCTTCTGTACTTCAGTTCCTGTGATGGTTAAGATCGTACGTCCACTTGGCTGGGCCATGATTCTCAGTCATTTGGCAGTTACATCAAACTGTGATCATTTCCCTGTTGAAATTTGATATATGGTCACCCTCACGATAGGATCTCCTGTCAGTGGCCAATCTGCTGAAAAGGAGTTTCCTTGGGGGTGTGGCCTGAAATGAATGTAAGTGAATATTCTGCCAATTCTTTGGGATATTTGCTTATTCTGCATTATATAGCTGCCTTCTGTTTATCTAACCTTTGGTTCTTGGGACTAGAGCTAACAACTTACCTTAATCTTGCTTGCCTATCTTGAAATTTATCAGTCGTCACAGTATGTGAGCAAGAGCAGTACTCGCCAACCTTTGGATATTAGATTTACCATCCCCTACAGCTACATGAATCGGGAGATGCCTTGCAGTCTTTGTTGTCAGTCTTGGGATTTGTCAATTATTACAGCTGGTGAGCAAGAGCCATGCTCTCAGACCTGCCAGTCTTGGGTTCGACAGCCCCAACAGTTACGTGAATCAAGAAAAGTCTCTGTCTTGATCCACAGACTTGGAATATTGGGATACTCCATCCTCTACAACTGTATGAGCTGTTCCATTGATTCAAATCTCTCTCTCTATACATATCTATCTATCATCTATCTATTTGTCTGTCTGTCTGTCTATCTACTTACCTACCTATCTATACCTATAACTATACCTATGTCTGTATCTGTGTCTATTTTATTTTATTTTTTCACCTTACTGGTTTTGCTTCTCTAAAGAACCCAGCATAAGACATTTGGTACCAAGAGTCATTCCATAAAAACTAAATTGTAAGGTTGAATTCTCTAAATTGGTTCTCATGTCTGGTCAATCTTAAAGACGTTGACTACTCTGCTTCCATTAGTAAAGAGTTCATTGCTAATCCATGATATGAAGTGGCAGTTAAAAAAATGGAATATGTCACCACTAACTGATCAGATATTGGTGAAAGGTGAGGCTATGGGTGATTGCATACATGACACCTTTCTACAATTTTGCTGGAATGAGAATGTAAGGAAGTTGGTTGGTAGGTCCTACCTTTTCAAGATAAACTGGTGAAAGAAAGGCATGCCCTCAGAGCTTCAAAGTCGAAACTCAAGTACCACATAAATGACCTTAAAGTTTCCACTTGTGCTTTGAAAGGAAATCTTATTTCTTGTAGTAACAGACTTGATTTTACTGAAAACCAAACCCAGATACTTGTCATAAGAGTGTCTAAAATACAACACCAACTCAACTGCCAACTTCAAAGGGTGCCTAAAGTTAAAATGAGAGCATTTATTGGAAGAAATAAGATCCTGAAACTTGGGATGGAGACATATGGGCAGAAAATCAGGAAGCTGGAGAAACTGAGCCCCTAAATTCTGTTGAATCACTCAGGTGAACAGAACTAGCCCTCTTGCTCCCATCTGAAGAGATTACTTCATGTTTGTCTGCTAAATCACCATGCCCAATAAAACCATTAGTCCCTCAGCTCCCATCTAATGAGACTGACCCAGCTGCATCTAAAACATCTTCGTCTGAGTCATTCCTTGGAACATTGCCTGAGGCAGATGCTTTATAACACAGTGCTGAATGTTCTGAAAACATTTCCTCATTGATTTGGTTTCTTGACCTAGAACTAGACTTGAGTCCCAGCAAACCTCAAAAGGTGAAGTGCAAAGTTTGATCCAAGAGGAGATAGGCTACATTCCAAAAGAACTGCTAGGCTTTTTAATATGTTCAAAAAAAAAAAAAAACCTAGGGCATGTATGCAGGGATGGATATTAAGGGTGTGGTATAATGGTGCAAAGACCACAAGAATGGATCAGCCTGAGTTTGTTGATATGGACCCATGAAGCACAGATAGTTCATTCAGAGTTTTAGCTTGAGACATTAGGAAAGGATTTAATAGTTTATTTGGTTGGTTTGCTGAGGCATGGATCACATCGTACTCTGCACTACATCAAGGTAAAGTACCAGACCTCCTTTGGTATATAGTATACAAGAAGGTAGCTAAAGTCCTAGGGAAATTCACATACTAGACTAGATTCATGAAGTTGTACTGACAGACACTGTCATAGTCATCTAGTGCTGGTTTAATGGAGATACAAGCGGATGGCTTTAAAAAGAAAAATTTTACTTTGTCACAGTCCAGTAGGCTAGAAGTCCAAATTCAGGGTGTCAGCTCGGGACAAGGCTCCCTCTGCTGGCTCTGGAAAAAGATACTCGTCATCAATCTTCCCCTGGACTGGGAGTTTTTGATGCATGGGGATTTCAGGTCCTTCCCAAACGACACACTCAGTTCCTAGCACTACTTCTTTTCTGGTGGTATGAGGTCCCCAAATCCCTGCTAACCTCCCTTTCCTTTATGTGCCCAAAGATTGCCTCAAGGCACAATGCAATCTTACACATTGAATCCTGCCCGACAACACAACTACCACCTATCCTCCCTCATTAACACCATAGAGGCAGGTTGTACAGCATATAGAAACCTCACACAATACCAGGAATCATGGCCTAGCCAAATTGCTTCCCACATTTTTGAAGAGACACAATTCAGTCCATGACAGATCTATACATGGAATCCCCAGTGGACACACATTTTATCAAAACTTATACAATTAATCCTTCTCCCAGTGTTTCCCAAAGGATCTACACCCTTTTACAAGAGTGATTGTTCACTGGGGAAAAGGAAATAATCAAACTTTTTTGGGAATTACTGCATAGTCGCTCTGAACTGACACTAATTCCAAATTTGTGAAGGAAGCCCCAGTATCCTTGAAGACTTCTGTGGTTGTTATTTTATGTAACTTGGGTTTGACAGTGGGAACTGCCCTAACGATATTAAGACACCTAACTATAATGGGTCTAATTGGACCCCATGGTAGCAGGGGCCAAGAGGCAGAATCTAACTGACAAAGACAAGGTGGGGATGCTTACCATAATGAACAGCATAATCAAAGCAGTAATCAGAATAATCTGACTCATAGGGACTTATGGCATTGGCTACCTAGTCATGGTGTCCTTATGAGTGAAATAGATGGGAAATCTTCCAAATATTTATTTGATCTGTACAAGCAGATGAATTCTAGGTTAAGTGAACAGTAGTCTAACTCAAATCACCAGAAAAGAGTCATGGCCTCTCAATCAATTCCCAGACATGAGTGAGTTTGAACACCCACTACCCCTTGAATGAAGGGGAGGCTGTGTCCCCTTGAGAAAATAATCTAATATACTGAAAAAACTTATACAGTTAATCCTTCTCCCAGTGTTTCCCAAAGGGATCTACACCCTTTTACAAAAACGATTGTTCACTGGGGAAAAGGAAATAAACTTATTTGGGAATTACTGCATAGTCACTCTGAACTGATACTAATTCCAGGAGACTCAAATCATCACTGTGGCCCACCAGTCAGAGTGGGGGCCTATGGTGGTCAGGTTATTAATGCAGTCTTGGCTCATGTCCATCTCACTCCAGTAGATCCCTGAATCTACCCTGTAATGATTTCCCCCATTCAAGAACAATTCATTGGAATAGATATACTAAGCAATTGGCAGATGCCCCACACGAGACCCCTGACAAATGGGGTAAGGGTTATTATAGTAGGAAAAGCCACACAGAACCCATTAGAACTGACCCTACCTAGGACAATAGTAAACTGAAAACAATACCACATTCCTGGAGGAATGGCAGAGATTACTGTCACCATCAAGGACTTGAAGGATGTAGGGTGATTATTCCTACCGTACACCGTTAAACTCATCTATGTGAATTTTGCAAAAAACAGATCTTGGAGAATGAGAGTGGATAATCAAAAATTTAACCAGGTGATGATTCCAGTTGCAGCTGCTGGCCCAGATGTATTTTCACTGCTTGAGGAAATTAATACATCTCTTAGTACCTGGTATCCAGCAACTGCCTTTTCCTCCATACCTGTTTCAAAAGACCATCAGCAGCAGTCTGGTTTTAGCTAGCAAGGTCAACAATACACTTTCAGTTTCTTCCCTTAAAGGTACATCAGCTCCCTAGCTCTATGTCACAATTTAGTTGCTAGAAACTTAAACACATTTCTCTTCCACAAGACATCACACTGGTCCATTACATTGATGACATTATGCTGACTGGACCTACTAAGGAAGACGTGTCAAAAACCCTGGACTTACTAGTAAAACATTTGCATGCTAGAGGATGAGAAATTAATCCCACAAAAATTCAGACAGTTTCCATTTCAGTGAACTTTCTGGGGGTCCAGTGGTGTGTAGCATACTGAGATGCTCCTTCAAAAGTGAAGGATAAGGAATTTCTGGGTGGGACTAACGTGGAGGAATAGACAGAGCTATCCTTCAATCCCTCTAACAACAAAGACTCTGAAAAATAACTTAAAAGATTAAATAAGTCATTCTAGGAGCATTGCATACCAGAGGGACAGCTGGGAGAATGAGCTGGCTGACAGATAGGTGAAAGTAGTGCAGAGTTACCCAGACAAGACAGGACAGGCTACTCAGGAGGACCCCCATGCCAGCATGGTGAACATAGCCGTGTTTGGAGAACATATTTCTCAGTGGATAAGCCAAGCTTTGAACAGACACACCTACAGAATTTCAGCATTCTTCCATTTCAAAGCCCAAAGATAAGTTCTTCTGGACATGAGTGGATCAAAACTTCTCTGTATGTAAATGACAACATTATGTAGTAAGAGACAAATTAATGCATTTATAGATCTTTCAGGTGGACAGAAAGTTAAGTCATACAAATAAACTGAAGACCTGCTTAAACATAGAACATAAGGGGTAACTCAAAGGTAATCATAAAGAAAGTTAACAATCCTGCATACAAAAACAAGAAACGAAATTAAGAAGTCTCAGCAGGTATAAAACCAACAACAATGAAAAGAAAACCCATAAAGAAAAATGACTCAACACAGAAAATTAAGTGGAGCAAAGAATGTATCAGCAACTCACCAAAAAATATCAAAATGACAGCTCTAAATTCATACATGTCAATAATTACATTGAATGTAAACAGATTAAATGTACCAATAAAGAGACAAACAGAAGTAGAATGGATTTAAAAAAAAAAAAGTACCATTCATTTATATGCTACTTACAAGAGACACACTTTAGACTTAATGATACAAACAAACTGAAACTTAAAGGATGGAAAAATATACACCAAGCTAACAGCATTCTAAAAAGAGTAGAAGTGGCAATACTAATTTCAGATAAAATAGACGCCAAAGTAAAATCCACCACAGTGGACAAAGAACGTCACTATCTATTGTTTAAACGGCAACTATATAAGGAGTACATAACCACATTAAATGTGTACGTGCCCAATGACAGAACTTCTTAGTATGTCAAACAAACTCTAACATCATTGAAAAGTGAGATAGACAGCTTCACAATAATAGTAGGAGACTTCAACACACCACTTTCGGTAATGGACAGAACATACAGAAAGAAGGTCAATAAAGACATGGAAGATCTGAATGCCACAATTAACCAACTACACCTCATAGAAATATAAAGAATACTCCACCCAACAACAGGCAAGTATACTTTTTTTTTCTAATGCATATGGAACATTTTCCAGAATAGACCATGTGTTGGGCAATAAAGCAAGTCTTAACAAAAATCAAAGCATCAAAATATCACAAAGCATCTTCTCAGACCACAAGTCATAAAACTCAAAATCAGTAACAGAAGAAGCAAAGGTAAAAAAAAAAAAAAAAAAAAAAAAGCCAAACACATGGAAACTGAACAATATCTTGCTCAAAAATTCTGGGTTATAGAAGAAATCAAGGATGGAATAAAAAAATTCATAGAATCAAATGACAATGAAAACACATTCTATCAAAACCTGTGGGACACAGAAAAAGCAGTGCTCAGAGGTCAGCTTATCTCACTAAACACACACATCCAAAATGAAGAAAGGGCCCAAAGCAAAGAATTAACCCTACGACTTGAACAAATAGAAAAGGAATGACAAAGAAAATCTCAAGCACCAGAAGAAAATAGATAATAAAAATTAAAGCAGGACTAAATGAATTACAGAGTACAAAAATAATTGAAAGCATTAACAAGAACAAAAGCTGATATTTTGAAAAGACCAACAAAATCCATAAACCATTGACCAAACTGATGAAAGAAATACAGTAAAGGAAGCAAATAACTAAAATAAAAAATGAGACCCAATTAAAATTTTAAAAAATGATAACAGAATGCTATAAAAAAAATTGTACTGCAATGAATTGAAAACCTAGAAGAAATGGACAAATTTATAGAAACATATTATCTAGCAAACCTAACACTATCAGAAGTAGAACAACTTAAGAATCTCATCACTAAAGAAGAAATTGAAAAGGCAATTTAAAAACTCCCAGCCCAAAAGGTCCTGGCACAGATGTCTTCGCTGGAGATTTCTTACCAGCTTTTAGAGAAGAGTTAACACCATTCCTACTGAAGGTATTTTGCATCACAGAAAAGGAGAGAATATTCCCAAATTCATTGTATGAACCTAGCATAACTCTGTTACCAAAACCAGGTAAAGACAGCACAAAAAAGGAAAATTACAGACTAGTATCTCTCATGAACTTAGATGCAAAAGTCCAAAAGATAATTCATCATGATCAAGTAAGATTCATACCAGGGATGCAGGGATGGTTGAACATTAGAAACACATTAATGTAATCAACCACATAAATAAAACAAAAGATAAGAACCACCTAATTTTATCAGCTGATGTAGAAAAGTCAGTTGATAAGTCCAACACCCATTCATGTTAAAAAGTCTCAGCAAGATAGGGCTACAGGGGAAATTCTTCAACATGATAAGTGGCATCAATGCAAAGCCAACGGAAACCCTGGTGGCATAGTGATTAAGAGCTACCGCTGCTAAGCATAAAGTTTGGCAGTTCAAATTCACCTAGTGTTCCTTGGAAACTCTATGGGGTCAAACTGTTGACATTTTGATTAGCACTTGAGATCTTAACCACTGTGCCAATAGAGCTCTTTTCTCATAATAACACATCTATTAAAAAAAGGAACATTCTTTAAAATAAATAAAGATTAGCATCCATGTTACCCAAATACTTGCTACTTGACTTGAGGAAGAGTGCTATCACAGATTATTTTTCAGTTAGCTTTTTGGGAACAAATTAGCTTATATAGGAAATTCAGCCATCAAAGGAAACACGGGAAATTAAAGAACCCACAGTCTAAAAATAAAAAGGGTTTCAGCTAACGTTAACTTATAAACAGATTCGTATTATTCCAGTTGGACCTTTTCCTACAACCCAAATTCAAGCAAAAAACTAGCAAGAGTGTCTAGTAGTCTGAGAAGTGCTGGGACTCATCAGCTCTGTGGCATGGGTTCTGCAGGGAAGCGACTGACGGGACATCCATAAATACAATTGCCTGGGTCACCACAGATGAGTATGGGGCAGAAATGAGAAGGGAAATCTGAAGAAATCTTTTAATAGTAAGGTTTTTTTCTTTTGCTTGTTTGTTTTTTCCCATGTTTTACCACCATTAACTTAGACTTTCTGGCATTTAGAGACCATATCTGTACTTGAGAATTATTCTCATCATTTCATCTTGTATAAGGTCTAACAATTAAGTCCACAAACTTAGTTGTTCTAAGTGCTACGTACACTTATCACGGAATATCACTATGGTCACCTTCAAAGTGTTTCCCTTGGGAAGCTATGCACTGATGTCAGCGCATAGTCCACCCTTCAAAGCAATTTTGGAACTCTTCCTGGAATGGCCATTGTGCACGGTGGCAAGGCGACAATTTCACAAACTTAATTATATGATTGTCTGTGAGAGAGTGTTTAGCTAGTAAGCAAATAACTACATTGGAACACCCTCCCTAGTCACTTGATCTGGACCCCAGTGATTTTTTATTTACCTGAAAAGAAGCCAAGCCAAGTGCTGTGGAGTCGAATCCGACTCAAAGAAAGGAAATATTAAAAGGAAGACATTTTGATGACATTCAGGACATCACAGGGAGTACAACAGCTCTGATGGCCACTCCAGAAAGAGTTCCAAAATTACTTTGAAAGGTGGACTAGTTGCTGGCATTGGTGCATAGCTTCTCAAAGGGAGTATTTCAGAGGTGACCATAGCAATATTCAGCAGTGAGGTATGTAGCCCTTTTCCTAGAATGAATTCATGAACTTAACTGGCAATCCTCAAATGTATAATCCTTTTAAACAACACAGTATTCAAGGGAAATTTTCTTTGTTAATAGCTAATCTATTGTTTAGTTGAAAGGTGACTTCAAGGGATAGGTTTAGTTCAAGGTTTAAATTCTGAAAGCTGTTGTTGGGGTTGTATCCTCTCATCAGACCTATACAATCTTGTGTGTTGCTGTGATTCTGTAAGCTATGCCATCATATTTAGATACCAGCAGGATCACCCATGCTAGACAAATTTCAGCTGAGCTTCCAGACTAAGTCAGACAAGAAAGAAGGATCCAGCAATCTACTTCTGAAAGCAATTGGCCAGTGAAACCCTTATAAAGAGCAGTGGAATTTTGTCAGATAGTGTTGGAAAATGAGCCCCCCAGGTTGGAAGTCACTCAGAAAATGCCTGGGGAAGAGCTGCCTCCTCAAAGTAGAGTGAACCTTAATGACGCAGATAGTAGAGTCAAGTTTTCAGAACTTTCATTTGCTGATGTGGCACTACTCAATATAAGAAGAAATAGCTACAAACATCCATTCGTAATCAGAGCATGGAATGTAAAGAATATGAACCTAAGAAAACTGGAAGTCATCAAAAATGAAATGGAATACATAAACATCAATATCATAGGCTTTACTGAGCTGAAGTGGATTGGTATCGGCCATTCCGAAGAGGACAAACATATGGTCTACTATGCTGGGAATGAAAACTTGGAAAAGAATGGTATTGCATTCACCATCAAAAGAGTGTTTCAAAAGCTGTCCTGAAGTACAATGCTGTCAGTGATAGGATAATATCCTATGATAGGATAATATCCTTGCACCTATGAGTAAGGCCGTTAACATGAATGTTATTCAAATTTGTGCACTAAATACTAAGGCCAAAGATAAATAGACTAAAGACTTTTACCAGCTTCTGTAGCCTGAAATTGATGGAATATGCAGTCAGAATGCATTGATAATTATTGGTGATTGGAATGTAAAAGCTGGAAACAAAGACCAAGGATAAAATGAAATCCACTTCCATAAACTTGATTCCAACTCATAGTGACCCTACAGGACAAAGTAGATTGCTCCATAGAGTTTCCAAGGAGCAACTGGTGGACTCAAACTGCTGACTTTTCGGTTAGCAGACATAGCACTTAACCACTATACTACCAGGGTTTCCAAGAAGGAGGACTGGTAGTCAGAAAATATGCCCATGGTGATAGAAATGATGTTGCAGATCACATGATGGAATTTTGCAAGACCGGTGACTTCTTCATTGTAAATACCACTTTTCACCAACATAAAGGGTGACTATGTACAGGGATCTTGCCAGATGGAATACACGGGAATCAAATTGGCTATCTGTGGAGATGATGAAAAAGCTCTGTATCTGCAGTTAGAATAAGACCAGGTGCTGACTGTGGCACAGATCTTCAATTACTCATATGCAAGTTGAAATTCAAACTGAAGAAAATTAGAAAAAGTCCATGAAAGCCAAACTAAGACCTTGAGTATATCCTGTCTTAGTTTAGAGACCACCTCAAGAACAGATTTAATGTGCTGAACATTAGTGACCAAAGACCAGACAAGCTGTGGAATTATATCAAAGACATCATCCATGAAAAAAGCAAGAGGTCATTAAAAAGACAGCAAAGAAAGAAAAGACCAAACTGGATGTCAGAAGAGACTGAAACTTGCTCTCAAACATTGAGTAGCTAAAGTAAAAGGAAGGAATGATGAAGTAAGAGAACTAAACAGAAGACCTCAAAGAGCAGCTCGAGAAGACAGAGTATTATAATGAAACGTGCAAAGAGCTGGAAATAGAAAACCAAAAGGGAAAGAACGTGCTTGGCATTCCTCAAGCGGAGAGAACTGAAGAAAAAAGTCAAGCCTCAAATTGCAAGCAGTGAAAGTTTCTATAGGGAAAAATATTAAGCAACCCAGGAACCATCAAAAGAAAATGAAAGAACTACACAGAATCATTATACCAGAAAGAACCAATCAATATTCAGCCATTACAAAAGGTAGCAACTGATCAAGACCTAATGGTACTGGAGGAAGAAGTTGAAACTGCAGCTAAGGTACCGGCAAAAAAAATAAGTCTTCGGGAATTCATGGCGTATCAGTTGAGAAGTTTCAACAAATGAGTACAGCACTGAAAGTGCTCACCCACCTATTCCCAGAAATTTGGAGGACAGCTCCCTGGACAACTGACTGAAAGAGACCCGTATTTATGCCTATTCCCAAGAAATGTAATCCAGCCAAATGTGGAAGTTACTGAACAATATCATTAATATCCTACTCAAGTAAAATTTTGCTCAAGATCATTCAACAGCAACCACAACAATATATTGACAGAGAACTGCCAGAAATGCAAGCCAGACTCAGAAGAGAATGTACAAACAGAGATATCATTGCTGATGCCAGATGGATCTTGGCTGAAAACAAAGAATACCAGAAAGATGTTTACCTGTGTTTCATTGACTGTGCAAAGGCAATCAACTGTGTGGCTCATAACAAGTTATATGTAACATGGCAGAGAATGGGAATCCCAGAACACTTTATCATACTCGTAAGGAACCTGTACATGACACAAGAGGCAGTCATTCAAACAGAAGAAGGGAACCCTGCATGGTTTGAAGTCAGGACTGGTGTGAATAAGGGCTATATCTTTTCACCAAGGTCTCTTCAATCTGTATGCCAAGAAACTGTACTGTATGAAGAAGAATGAGGCATGATGCTTGTAGGAAGACCCATTAACAACCTGTGTCACACAGGTGACATAACTATGCTTGCTGAAAGCAAAGAGGATTTGAAACACTTACTGGTGAAGGTCCCAGAACACAGCCTTCAGTATGGATTTCATCTCAATATCAAGACAACAAAAATCTTCACAACTGGACTAGTAAGCAACATCATGATGAATGGAGAAAAGATTGACATTGTCAATGATTTTATTTTACTTGGTTCCACAATCAAAGCCCATGGAAGAAGCAGTAAAGAAATCAAAAGAAGCACTATGTTGGAAAGTCTGCTGCAAAACACCTCTTTAAAGTGTAGAAAAGATGTCACCTTGAAGACTAAGGTGAGCCTGACCCAAGCCATGGTGTTTTTAATTGCATCATATGCATGTTAATGCTGGACAATGAAAAAGGAAGATGAAAGACTTAACACCTTTGGATTGTGGTATTAGAGAAGAATATTGAATATTGAGTATACTATGTTCCGCCAAAAGACTAAACAGATCTGTCCTTGAAGAAGCACAACCAGAGCACTTCTTGTAAGCAAAGACAGTAAGACTACCACTCACATACTTTGGACAGGTTGTCAGGAGGGACCAACACCTGGAAAAGGACATCATGCTTGATGAAGCAGAGGATCAGTGAAAAAGGGAAGACCCACTACAAGATGGGCTGACACAGTGGCCGCAACAGTGGGCTTAAGCGTAAAAATGATTGTGGGCATAGTACAAGACCAGGCAGTGTTTCATTCTGTTGTGCACAGGGTTGCTGTGAGTCGGAGCCAACTCAATGACACCTAATAGCAATACACAATCTGGAAACCTTAGGGGCCTAGTGGTTAAGTGCTGTTTTTTAACTAAAAGGTCAGCAGTCGGTATTGAACAGCACTCCTTCGGGACTCTGTGGAGCAGTTCTACTCTGTCCTATAGGGTCACTAAAAGTGGTAATCAACTCCACAGCAGTGGGTATGATTTTGGGGGGATACAATCTGCATGCTAAAAAAAACAATCAGAGATGATGGACTATATAAAAAGAACACAGCATCAGGATTAGAGGAAGACTCTCTAACAATCTGTGATATTCAGATGGCACAACTTTGCTTGCTGAAAGGGAAGAGAACTTGAAGCACTTACTAGTAAAGGTCGAAGACTATAGCCTTCAGTATGAGTTATACCTCAACATAGAGGAAACAAAAATCCTCACAGCTGAACCTATAACAAAGAGCATCATAGTAATCAGAGAAGAGTTTGATTTTAATTTTACTCAGATCCACAGTCACCATCTACGGATGCAGCAGTCAAGAAATTAAAAGTACATGGCACTAGTCAAATCGGTTGCAAAAGACCTCTTCCAAGTTTTGAAAAATAAAGATGTCACTTTAGGGACTAAGATTTGCCTCAGTCAAGCCATAGTGTTTTCAGTTGCTTCCTGTGCGTGGAAAAGCAGGACAAAGAATAGGAAAACTGAAGAAGAATTGAAACCTTTTAACTGCAGTGTTGGTGAAGAATATTAATTATACCATGAACTGACAAAAGAATGAACAGATTTTGTTTTGGAAGGAGTACAACTGGAATGCTCCTTAAAAGCAAGGGTGACAAGACTGTGTCTGAAATATTTTGGATGTTTACCAGAAAGCATCAGTTTCTGGAGAAGGACATCGTGCTTGATAAAGTAGAGGCTCACAGAGAAAGAGGAAGACCCTCGATGAGATGGACTGACACAGTGATGGCAGCAATGAGCTCAATGTGAGCATGGCACAAGACTCGATAGGGTTTTATTTTGTTGTGCATGGCGTCGCTTTAAGTGAGAACTGACTCAAAATCACATAAATTTTTTTGTATTTATGTGAACCACGTGTTTGGGGGAAACAATTCAATCCATGATTTCCATTGAATGGACTTAGCACCCTTCAAGAAAATAAGTTGTCCATAGATTTATGGATTTAATTTTAGGCTCTCAATTCTATTCCATTTGTCTGTGTTCCCATCATTGGACTAGTTTCAGTCTGTTTTAGCTACTATAGCTACATATGAGATCTGACAATAAAGTTCATGAACTTGCCACCGTACGCTTACTTTGGCAGCACTGTACAAGCAACTCAGTTAGGTTTTGTGACCTTGGTACAGCAGTGTCTCACAGCTGTGTTTGTGTTGACGTGTGGTGGTGTCTTACTGGTGTTTATTATTGTTGCTGCGTGTTTCTATAAGCCTTTGTGAGAATGGGGATTGAATTAGAGCAATGAATAAACATTAAATTTCTTATTAAACTTGGCAAGAGTGGAAGTGAAATCAGGGACATGTGAGTCCAAGTTTATAAGGACAATACCTTGAAGAAAACAGCAGATTAAAGTTTGCTGAGGGGAAAGAAAACATCAGTGATGAAGAGAGGTCAGAGAGACCATTAATCAGCAAAACTGACAAAGGCATTGTAAAAATTCATCAAATTGTGCATCAAAATAAACGGCTGACAGTGAGAAGAATAGCTGACCAGTTAAGTACCAATAAACATGAAAATCTTAACCAAAACTCCTGGCATGAGAAAGGTATGTGCAAAAATAGTCCCAAAGGAGCTCACTGAGGGACAAAAGGAGAGTTGAAGCTTGCCCAGGCCTTTTGGAGAGGCAAGGGGCTGTTTGGGGCCATGTTATCACTGGTGATAAAACATGGGTTTTTACCAATACAACCCGGAAACAAAGTGTCAAAGTGCACAGTGAGCCAATTCTCCATAACCAAAAAAGTTCCATGAGTCCAAGACGAGAGTCACAATGATGTTTATAACCTATTTTGATATCAGAGGGATTGTTCATGATAAATTTGTACCAAGTAGATGAACAGTTAATGAAGTTCGCTATTTGGAAGTGCTGAAAAGGCTGAGTGAACAAGTTAGATGAAAACAACCTGAACGTTTAATCAACAACTCCTAGCTCTTGCATCATGACAATGCACCAGCTCACATGGTACTGTCTGCGAGGGAGTTTATAGCCAGTAAACAAAAAACTGTATTGGAATACCCTCCCTGCTCACCTGTTCTGGACCCCAGTGAATTTTTCTTTACCCAAAGACAAAGGAGATATTGAAAGGAAGACAGTGTGATGACATTCAGGACATCAAGAGTAATACAGTGACAGCTCTGATGGCCATTCCAGAAAAAGAGTTCCAAGATTGATTTGAAGGGAGGACTAAGCGCTGGTATTGGTGCATAGCTTCCCAAGAGGGAGTACTTCGAAAGTGCCCAAGTGATACTCAGCAAAGAGGTATGTAGCACTTTTTCTGGATGAGTTCCCGAACTTAATTGTCAGATTTCATAGTATGTTTTGAAATCTGGACTCATAGCAACCCTGTAGGTCTGGGTAGAACTGATCAATAAAGTTTCCAAGGAGAGCCTAGAGGATTTGAACTGCCAACCTTTTCCAGCAGCTGTACGCTTAACCACTACACCACCAGGATTTCATTAGCTATATAGTACGTTTTGAAATCTGGAAGTGTTTGTCCTTCTACTTTGTTCTTCAAAACTGCTTTAGTTACCCATGGCCTCCTCTCTTTCCAAGGACTGATTTTTTCCATTTCTTTAAAGAATGCTTTTGGAATCATGATTGTGATTGCTGGAAGTCCATAGATAGCTCTAAGCAGTGAAATTGACATTTTCACAATATTAAGTCTCCCATCCATGAGCACACATTTTCTTTCCATATATTTACAGTTATTTTAGTCTTCTGTAGCAATGTTTTATAATTTTTATTGTATAAATCCTTTAAATCTCTGGTTAGGTTTATTCCTGGGTATTATTCTTCCTCACATGCTGTTTTAAATGATATTGTTTTCTTGACTTCCTTTACGAATTTCTCCTTGTTGGTGCTGTTAAATGAAAGATTGACAGTTAGAACCCACCAGCTGCTCAGTAGAAGAAAGATGTAGAGCAGTCTGCTCTTAGAAAAAAATTACAGCCTTGGAAATGCTGCAGGACAGATCTACTCCATTCTATGGGTTACTGGTTGTCAACTCAGTGTCAGGTGCATTGCCAGGCTAAACCAGAGTGCAGCCACAGCATAGGTCTGCAGTAGGCATAGCCACAGTCCTGGTGCCTCTGGCATTGAATCTGGGATGTGTGCCTGTTAGGTCAGGTTTCAGCAGGTATCTCTGTAGCATGGGGCAGGCAGTGTACCTGTGCATTGGGCCAGGGTAGGTATGTTTATGGCATTGGGCTATGGTAGGGCACGCTTTAGGGCATGGTCTGAGTCAGGCGCACGACTTCTGGGACTTCACTTTGTTGTACTCTGCTGGGGTAGGAGAGTACAAATCCACAATGTTGAATTTTTCTGCACTCCTCCTCAATGGTACTACGTCTATCCCTATTCCATGCTCCAGTCCATATGGACTAGGTCCAGTCCGTATTCCCCTGGAATTCCCCAGCTTCACTTCTATGCTATACCTGAGCGCCGCTCTCTTCCAGTAATGCTCATTCGCAGCATGTACCCTACTCACCATGCCACTCCATTCCAGAACCTTTTACTCCATCTCTGTCTCGGTCTGTGTTGTTCACTTTGCTCCCTCCATGTGTTTTCTGCTTGGCTCTATCTACCTCCATTGCTAGGTGGCCACACTGAGCGAGGCTGGCAATGTAGGTGGGTTTGGTCTGCTGATCTCTGCTTTTACACGGTGTAGTCTATCTTCTTCCTGATTCAGCCTTCTCTTCTGCTCTCCAACCTTTCACTTCCTGCCTTGGGTTCCAAGATCTTTGATTGCATCAACTCCTAGTTGTTTTCACCCAAACTTGTTGCTGGGGGATGTGAGGGTGTGAATAGCTATAATACCATTTTATTTCTCCTCCTGACTTTGATTGTCTAATTAATTACTCTCAAATTAGGGCCCCATCCTTTCCTTGGATGATTGATAATGTAATCCTAAATGCAAGATTAGGTATTGGACCTAGTATTAATCATCACTCTGGTGGTTTCGGATCAGTTTCTACCCATTACAACCATTTAAAATCCTTATTTCCCTCTACGTATTATCTAATCTCTACTCTTACTTTCTGGCTCATCTCAAATGCCTCCTTCTCTGTCTTACTCCTTCCAAATGAATTAAGTTGCTTCTTCCCTTAAATAACCAGAGAACATTGATTGAATCCATATTATAGCTGTTACCTCAGCCTAGTCAATTAGGCACCAGTAACTTCCCTACCCAATGGTCAACTCTATAAGATCGGGAGTGTATTTCATATGTCTTAATCGCTTCCCAACACTCACTATAGGAATGTTTGGTATACTGTATTAGATCTATTCATCATCAGTCCCTTCCAACTATGCATCTTTCACGTAATTAGAAAAGGAATCATAAATGCAGATGCTAACCAAACAGACAGGGACTGAGCCTAACACAGCAGTGGAGCACAGCCTCCACTGGACAGTAATCCAGTAATCAACACTCCACAGTGGCTTTTCAACTCACCGAAACTCTACGCAGCCCCACTCCTACTACCACCTATTTCTCTATCTTGTCACCAGAAGTATATTAAAAATATTGTTTCTGTAGATTGCTGTTGAGTGAACTCTGAATCATAGCTACATTACACACGATAGAATGAAATGTTGCCCATTCTTGTATCACCTTCATGATCATTGCATGTTTGAGTCCAGTTTTACATCTATTGTGTTAACCCATTTCATAGAGATTTTCCCTCATTTGTGCTGATGCTCTACAAAACTGGATGTCCTTTTCTAGAATCTGGTCTTTCCTGATGACGTGTCCAAAGTAAATGAGCTGAAGTTTTGTCATCCTCTCTTCTACGGAGCAGTTTGGTTTCATTTCTTCTAAGTCAAATAATAATAGTATCAACCATTTTGAGCACTATATCCCAGGAGCTGAGGATGGTGGCCTTGTAAAGTGGTATCCTCTAATCTGTGATTATTTTTCCTCCAGTAACATGCTCTCAGTGCATCAGAACCAAATTGGGTGTGGAGGATGCAGTGATGATCAGTACCTGATCCCACTCATCTGATGAGCTCAGGGTGTTATCATTTCATACACAGGAGCAACTGAGGCTCAGAGTAAACGACTGCCTGGGGCCACAAGCCTTGATAGTAGAGCCAGGATGAGAATACTTGCCTGACACTCTCTGCTGCACTCAGAATGATGGTTCTAGGAAATCTGGCACTATTTGGTCTGATGTCCACCCACATCCACAGGAGAAGTTTAGCCAGATGGACGCATCCACTGGGTACCCTCCTCCTGTATCCACAGCCTCCTACACACACTGATAATGGTTTTGTTTCATATCTTTTGACTTGTCTGTCTCCCTATCCCACAGATTACACAGGCCTGCTGGGTTTCTGGTTTACCTCTCTCTCCCAGGGCATCCCATGGCCTGATGAAGACCTAGTACTTAGTGGGGCATCATATCTTGACCAGTGCTTGTTTTACCAAGATGAAATTGCAGCACAAACAAAATAGTAAAAACCGTCATGGATACAATCTTTCAAAACTTTTTAAACATGGATTTTTCTGGAAAGATTTAGGGAAGCTATATCACAATCTTCTAAACATGGAAAAACTTTCTAACAGGAAAAAAGCTTTAATATCTACATACAGTAATAAAGTGATTGTAGAGTAATTAGTGTAGAAGATTCGTTACTAATTTTTTTCAAATTATTTGCTTAGAACCTGTTGCTGTTATTGTTGCCAGCTGCTGTTGTCACCTCTGATTCATGGCAACCACACATAAAACAGAACAAAGCACTGCTCCATCCTGCACCACCCGCATGATCACTGGTGTGTTAAATCCTTTGTTACAGTTGTCGTGTCAGTCCGTCTTGCCTTCACTGGCTCTCTTCTTTACCAGACGTAACAGCCTTCTTCAGTAACCAGTCCAACCTGATGGCACATCCAAAGTAGGTAAATTAAAACCTTGGACAATATCCTGGGATCCATAGTTTGCACTGGCTAAGTTTTGGAAGTCTATCACCACGCCTTTCTTCCTAATCTGTTTCAGTCTAGAAGCTTCACTGACACTGATCTGCCATGGGTGACTCTGCTGATATTTTAAATACTGATGCTATAGCTTCCAGAACCATAACAGCATGCAAGCAGCCACAATAGGACAAACCGGCGGAGGGGTATAACCACCAAGGTTACCTTGCCTGGTCAAAATGTTCACTAATTTTCTCAGAAGTAGATTTTGTACTTCTGTTGCAAGGCTACACAGGCGTATTTGGACCCTCGTCTTCTGACCTCCTCCACTTCACCCTTCACTCTCTAACAGAATGTCTTGATAAGTCTTAAGATTGAAGTGAAGGGAAACTTTAACTAACAGAGAGTAACGTATGTAAGGGGAGGGTTTCTCCGTAACGCTAAAAACCTAACCACTTGAGGATGTCACTTTTCTGCTGGTGCCTGAGAAAGGCTGGGGCAATGATGCTGACGTCTGATGCTGCACTCCAGCCCACAACTCAGTGGCCATCAGTATGTCCCCCTTCTCTTCCCTAGGACCCGTGCTCAGCCCTGCCACTGAGCAGTCCATTCAGCTTCCTCAGTCACTAAGCAAATAAACCAACCCACAGCTCACACATGCAGCTCTCAAAAGTCTCTCACTGGAAAAGAAGAAAGAATTTCTTTCCTTTGCTATGGCACTTCATATTGCTTTTCTTTTCTTTTTCTTTCTTTATCTTTTCTCTCTCAGGAAAATGAAGGATGGAGAAAATTATCCCCCTGCTGGAAGTGTCCTCTAAACTTACATATCAGGATTTCAGTTTAATGTTTTGATAGCACTTCCATAGTACCAAGATAATGCAAAGTCCTTGTCTCAGTCTGAGTTTCCTAGAAAAGCAAAATCAGTGAAGCATACAAATGCCAGCCAGCCAAGTGCCATCGAGGCTGGAATGAAGCATATAAATAGATATAGAATTATATCAAGGAAATGTCTCTTGCAGTTAGAGAGGCTGGAATGTGCCAAGTGCATGGGTCAGGATAGAGGCTTCTTCTGATATATGTAGCTGCAGCAGCTGGCAAACCCAAGATCAGGGCTCTGGCTCACGTGTTGCGGAGATTGCTGAAAGTCAAGATCAACAAGCAAGATTGCAGGCAAGCTGCTTGCTTAAGTTCCAAGAACCAGAGGTCTGAAGAACAAGAGCTAGCTTCAGGATCCAGAGCAAGCAAAAGCCCACAAATCTCCTCAGAATGTTGACTTACATTCCATACAGGCCACACATCCAAGAAAACACCCTTTCAACTGATTGGCTACTCACAACAGATCCTGTCACGGAAGTAATTAAAACATCATGTGACTAACAAACCACTGAGAATCATGGCCCAGCTAAGCTGACATACAACTGTAACCATCACAGTCCCATAGGCATAGGTGATCATGGCAGAGGTAATACTACTTACTCACTTAGAGAACCCACTGTACTCTTCTCTTTGGCATTCAGGAAGACAATAATTCTAAGCTTCTGTTATGGCCAGGTGACCATGTTCTGGCCAATGGACAGCGGGAAACAGTAAGGCATGCCTGCTGCAGCTCTGCTCTCAGCCACTGGTGTACCTCTGCTTGTGCTCACACACCTCCAGCCTGCTGGTCAGGCGCAGAGGGGAAGTGAAGTACTCTGAAGGCCAGACCACTGGATCTCAACTGAAGATTATGTTGCCCCCAGGGGACATTTATCAAAGTCTGGGGACATTTTTGGGTGCCACTACTGGGTGGACTGCTGTTAGCATCTAGTTAGTGGAAGCCAAGCATGCTGTTAAATACCCTAAAACCCACAGGGCAGCTCCTGTCACAAACAGCTTGTTATTTGAGACCCGTCACAGCCAATAAACGAGAGGCCAAGACGGGAGGCTGGAGAGGAGCCTTCATTTTGTTGCACAAAGAAAGGAGCAATAGGAGCTGCTGCCTGTAAGACTGCTGGCAGCCAGCTGGAGGAGACAGGTTTTTATAGAGAGAAACCATAGAAATATAAATTTATTGAGAATATTCAGGATTGACCTTCAGACAGGCGTCTACCACTTGGGGATGACTATGCATCTTGTTTAGATAAGGATTCAATTGCCCAGAATGGTGGAAAAGTTCAATTTTCCTTCACTGGCATGGCAAGCCTCTCCCAGAGGCTATGTGTCTATATGTATTTAATAGTTAATAAGCTAATAAGTCACTCAAAGTGACCTATTGCCTGAGATGGCATAGAAAACCTACCAAAATTGGCATGTACTGAAGCATCTCTGTGATGCCTAAGGAAAGGGCAGCCCAGCTGAGCCAAAAAGAGAAAAGCAAGAAGTCAGGCAAAGAGTCTGGAGAGCCCATACACAGGTGCAGGCACTGGGGACAGCCTGTGTTCTCAGTCGGACTTCAGCAGTTCTTACTTCCTACAGTCTGTCTCTAACCTAAGCCATCCTAGTCAATGTTTTGGCCTGACTTTCTAAATCTTTGTCCATCCTCTAGACTAAGGATCTCCACATCATTTTTATCTCAATTATTTATCAGAAAAATTTTCATTTAATCTAATACACTTAATCATTTTAAAGTATGCACATGTACTACTGTATTATTATACTGTGTACATCAAGTAATATATACCCTAAAATTTAACTTTCAAAAGGGTAAGATTGAAAAATCACAGAAGTGGAAAATGTAGCATCATCTTCTCACCTCTCAGTATATCCTCTTCTATAATTCCGGGGTGCAACAACAGGGCAAACGCAACGCTAGTGCACATCACTGTATCCCAGCACCCACTGCATTGCCTGACATCTGGCATGTCTTCAGCATTAAGTGAATGAATGAATGGTTGGATGAATGCATCCACTTCGTTATCTATGGTTACAATAGCGCTGAATGCACACGTAATTAGTAGAAGACATCTAACCTCACTTCATGAAAGAAACTCCGGTAGCAATAAAATCTTAGACTTATTTATATAGAAATTACAATTTCCTTTATTTAGGAAAGTGAAGAACCATAAGGGTCATCAATGAAGTCAATGAGAGGCAATATGGCAATGTGAGAAAACTAGAAAGTGGAACACCTGATTCAGTTTCCTTGAGTTCCTGGCACAAAGAGAAAATCAAAACTACCTCCACATGTTTTGTTGATTGTCTGTTACTGAAAAACAATACAGTGTGTCACAAAAGAGAATGCTGAATGAAGAGGTAAAAGAGACACTACTTATTATCATTAGCCTGGATGCAGAGCCAAGCCCTCTTTCTAGAGTGGTACCATGTTCTCTGTTCTTGGTAAGCAGCTCCCCAGGGCACATCAGGAAGGCATCTGCATTGTCAGAAGAGAGTACAGCAGAGAGAAGAATCAAATACATTATAGATGATAGTTTGTTCAGGCTTTATACCTAGTTACTCCTGGAAACTGTCTGGCCAAGTGAGTTGCCTCTGTGTCAGTTCCAACTCATGGCAACCCTACAAGTGTCAAAGTAAAATTTGCACCACAGGGTTTTCAATGGCTAGTTTTTCTGAAGTAGATCACCAGGCCTTTCTTCAAAGGTACCTCTTGGTAGACTCAAAATACCAGTCTTTGGCAATCAGTCAAACATGCTCCTCACCATTTTCACACTCCAGGAATCAAGGCCCTGTATAATGCCATGCTTATTTATCATCACAGCAATGTTTGAAATTTGAAGATGAAAAGAAGTTTCCTTTATAGGAAGTGTCTCTACAAATTCTAATGCATTTTGATCTGACAAGAACTTCAACTCAGGTGCCACAATGAATTCAGGTAGACAAGGTGACTCTGGTACAGAGCTGGAGCCTGATTCTGAGGTCATGGAGTGAGAACACTTACCTCAGTGCCATAAAGAGGAGTGTTGCAATACAAGCAGGGAGAAGCATATTTAGAGAGAACAATTTGAATTTGTTTCATCCTCGTTGTATAGTAAGCAGAACACTTTCTTAAAGTATGAGACACAATTGTTTTCATCTCCTGTGTGTTAAAGAAAATCACATTGAATGAGTATTATCCGGCTGTATGAATTTCAGGATGAAAGAAGACACAGCCATTGCACTGGGACCAGTAGGGTAATCCTGGAAAGAGAGCACTCTATGGACTGGCAGATGCTGCAGTGAAATCAAACTCTATGAACTAAGTATCACCCTTACACCAAGTTTAGGCTTTCCTGGGAAATACATAACCCAAGACATTCTGTGACATATCCCCAACAGGAAGTTTCACAATCCTTAAGGAAGCCAGGACTAAAAGGTGCACATGGGAAAGCTGGCTGAGGTAGGCTCCAGTGCTGGGAGCTCAGGGGATGGGCTACACAGGGAGCTGACTAAGTTGCTCAGCAGGTTTAAGCTTCCAGCAGATTCCCATCCCATGGAACACCCTGAGAACGTTTCTCACACTCTTGGTAGGATGGAAACCTCCTGGCACATCCCTGATTGCCTAAATCTATTCTGGACGATGACATTTATTGTAGTTCTTTTCTGATTACTTGTAATGTACACAATAGCACACATTTAATATGATTTAAAAAATGAAACATAGACATAGACATAAACACAAAAAGAATTCTAAAGTCTGTTCTTTGACCATTTTACTTTTTTATAACCCTTTATTTTTATTGAGAAGTAAAAAGGAAAGGGCTGAAGATCTACACTTTCTTAAAAGTTTTTATGTAACCAAATTAAGAGGTCAACCAAAGAACTGGGGGCCTGAAAGAAAGCAGGCAAAAGGCTAATTAGAAGTTGGTGCTACTCAGATTTCTCTTTTTGTTCTTTTACAATTTTCATTTTCAAGATTGTCTATCAAGAGGCAGAAGTTTAGACTTCCGGCCAACATGGCACCATAGACAGAAGCACCACACCATCCCTCTATAGCACAGACCTGAAATACTAAATAAAACAGAGACCACTGCCAGTCCTGGAATCCAAATTGTCAAACGAAGAAATAAAGATCTCAGTCAAACATCGAATGAAGAGAGAACAGAGAAGAGATACAAGAGGAAGTCCCCTGTCAGTTAACCCAGCAAGGATTTGTCATCTGGAACTACTGTATGAGATTGGCAGGCAGAGAGAACAGGAAAGCAGATTCACAGAAATCTCAGCAAGAGACAAAGCAACTAGTGATACACACTTTTCCAACCCCATCTTCTCCCCACTGCTCTGCCTCTGACACCTCCTGGCTAGCTGCAATGACTCAGTTGGCCAGGAAGTATAGCATCCATGTTATTTGGATTCAACCCACTGATTAGAGATCAACAGTGAGTATGCAAAAGCACCTTCAGGGGTCCCTCAAGGACACAGATAAACCTATAACCAGCAATATATGCTTTGGTCATCATGAGTAAGAAACAACTTGGTGGCAGTGGGTTAACCTCACCTTTCCCACCTACCCTTCCATTCCTCTGCTTCACAGCTGCAGTCTCTTGGCACGGAGGAAACTGCTTGGAACTTGGTCTCTGGGATTTGCACTCTCCGCCAACTGGCTGGCTCCTTGAGTGCCGTTCGCCTGTAGCGGTATTGATGTTTTCATGTTTCTTTTGGTTTTCTCTATGCAGCCCACTACCTCCCCATGTCTTCTCAAACATGTGGCTCTGTGTCCGTCTTTTTCACTCCTTGAAAGACTGCCAACCATTGCTCAGTTGTGAAACCAGTCCCCTGACCTGTGACACCAAGCAGGAATCCAAAATAAAATACCAGATTACTTTGCAGCAAAAGAAAAGACACTGTAACTACCTGACAGGGAATTCAAATCTCTAATGTTTAGAGCTATTCAAGAGTTGGAGCAAAACTCTGACAAAAATGAGGAAAAAATAGACAAATCCAGGCAAGAATTCAGGTAAACATTACAGGAACAAAACATCCAAATAAATTCACAAATATATATCATACAAAACAACAGTTAGAAAGCCAAACGTTAAACAAGATTTCAGAAATGGACAGTATCACAGAAAGGCTAAAGAGCATGTTTGAGTTTCTGGAAGACAAGATCAGAGAAAATGAAGACAAACACTTGGATACAACTCTGTTTGAGGAAAAATTAGAAAAAAATAACAAAGAAAATGAAGAACCCCTGAAAATTATGTGGCATGTAATCAAAAGCAGAAATTTGCAAGTGACTGGAGCTGCAGAAAACACAGTGTCACTGAAGAACTGCTGGGAGAAAAATTTCCCAGTATCATGAATGATGAAAAGCTAACCATCCAAGAAGTACAACAAACACCGTATAGGATATCATAGTCACACTGGCTAAAACTTAAACCAAAAAAAATTCTGATAGCAGCTCAGTTAATCCAGAAAATCACATACAGAGGTGAAAGAACAAGTCCATACTCTGATTATTTGGTGGAAACCATGCAGGTAAGAAGGCAATACAATGAGATATATGAAACCTTGAAAGAAAGAAAAAAATGCCATCCAAAAATAATATATCCCACACAACTCTCATTTACATTATCATTGGTAGATGCCATCAAGTCAGTTCTGACTCACAGTGACCCTGTGCACAACAGAATGAAACACTGTCCAGCAAGTAAGGTTGTGTCATCTGCATAACACAGGCTGTTAATGCATCTTTCTCCAAACCTGATGCCTCTTTCTTCTTTGTGTAGTTCAGCTTCTCGGATTATGTGTTCAGCGTTACAGATTGAAAAGGAATGGTGAAAAGATACAACCCAGTTGCACACTTTTCCTGACATTAAGCCATGAAGTCTCCCCTTGTTTTATTCACACTACTTGATCCATGTACATATTCTTCATGAGCACAATTAAGTGTTCTGGAATTCCCATTCTTCACAATGTTACTCATAATCTGTTATGACCCACATAGTCAAAAACTTCTGCATAGTCAATGAAACACAAGTAAACATCTTTCTGTTACTCTCTGTTGTCACCCAAGATCCATCTGACATCAACAATGATATCCCTGGTTCCATGTCCTCTTCTGAATCCAGCTTGAATTTTTGGAAGTTCCCTGTGAATATACTGTTGAAGTCGTCTTTGAAAGATCTTGAGCAAAATTTTACTTGTGTGCTGTACTAATGATTTTATTCAATAATTTCCACATTCAGTTGGATCACCTTTGTTGGGAATAGTCATAAATATGAATCTCTTCCAGTTGGTTGGACAGGTAGCTGTCTTTCAAATTTCTTGGCATAGATGAGTGAGCACTTTCAGCACTGCATCAATTTGGTGAAACATCTCAATTGATATTCTATCAGTTCCTGCAGCCTTGTTTTTCACCAATACCTTCAATGCAGTTTTGACTTCTTCCTTCAGTACTATCAGTTCCTGATCATATGTTACTTCTTGCAACTATTGAACATTTATCAATTATTTCAGGTATAACAACTCTGTGTATTCCTTCCATCTTCTTTTGATGGGTCTTGAGTCACTTTATATTTTCCCTGTAGAATCCTTCACTATTGCCATTTGAGGCTTGAATGTTTTTGTGTCAGTTCTTTCACATAAAATGGTAAAATTAGGACATGTCCAGATAAACATAAATTAGGGAAATATGTAAAAACCTAACCAAACTTACAAGAATTGGTAAAGGAAGTCATTTGTTCTAAGAACAAAAATCAGACCAGAGGCTGAATCTCAATGCAAGATTGTACCAGCCAGACACCAGCCAAGGAAATGAACTCTAAAAGACCATCCAAAACCAAAAAAATTACAACACGTTATCAGAAAGGTTAATTTGTACTACAACAACATCAGATGAATAAAAGAAGGAATAAATGATGTAAGTATAAAACTTTCTAATGGAGTAGAAGGCAAGGTGATACCAAGTAATAACAGACTTCTTTAAACCTAGTAAGATAGGAGTAAATTTCAAGGTAACCACAACAACATGAAGAAAAACATAAAGTTTCAATAAAAATAAAATCTACAAAAACAAAAGAAATCCACAAACCAAAGGAATTCAGCACAGTAGAGTAAAAGAAACAAAATGACAGCAGTAAACTCACTCCTATCAATAATTACACTGAATGTAAATGGCCTAAATGCACACATAATGTGAGAAAGAGTGACAGAATGTATTAAAAAAAATTTAAAAAGCAAGATCCCTCAATATACTGTTTTCAAAGACATATCTTAGAAGAGTAGATATAAATTTATTAAAAGTCAAAGGGTGGGGAAAATATATCAAGCAAACAGCTATCAAAAATAAGTAAGAGTGGAAATACTAATTTCGGATAAAATGGACTCTAAAGCAAAATTCACCATAGAAGACAAAGAAACACACTATGTAATGATTAAAGGGACAGTCCATCATGAAGACTTAGCCATAATAAACATCTGTACACCCAATGATATGGCTCCAAAATACATAAAACTCTAACAACACTGAAAAGAGAAGCTGACAGTTTCACAATCAAAGCAGAAGACTTTAAAATGCCACTCTCAGTAAAGGATAGACCATCTAGAAAGAAACTCAACAAAGATACAAAAGAACTAAAGGGCACTCATAGGTGCATATGAAACACTCCACCCAACAGCTGCAAGCTACACATTCTTTCCAACTCACATGGAATATTCTAGTATATACTAGACCACATGTTAGGCCACAGAGCAGCCCTCAACAACATCCAAAACATTGAGATAATACAAAGTATCTTCTTTGACCACAGGTCCACCAAAATAGACATTAACAGGAAGAGAGCAAGAAAATAAATCATGTATACTCAGTAACACCTGCTTAAAAACCTCTGGGCAGTAGAAGAAATCAAACATGAAATTAAAAACAACAACAACAAAATATCCTAGAATCAAACAAGAATAAAAGCATATGATACCCAAATCTTTGAAATGTAGAAAAGGCAGTCCTCAGAGATCAATTTATAGTAATGGATGTACACCACAGTAAAAGAGGAAGGAGACAAAATAAAAAAATTAACAATAACAAAATATAAATAGAAAGAAAACCAAAAGAGAGGCTCATAGACACTTGAAGAAAGAAAATAGTTAGAATCAGAAAAGAAGTAAGTAGTAGTGAATACCAAAAAAAAAAAAAAAAAAAAAAGTAGAAAGGATTAACAAAACCAAAAACTGATTCTTTGAAAGGATCCACAAAATTGACAAACCACTGGCCAAACTGACAAAAGAAAACAAGACAGGACTCAAATAATACAAATAAGAAATGACAGGGGTATATTACAACAGATCCAACTTAATAAAGAGAACTGTAACAGAATATTATGAAGAGGTACACTTGAACAAATTTGAAAACCTAGAGGAAATGGACAAATTTCTAGAATCATACTACCTACCCAAACTAATACAAAATGATGCTGAAAATCTGACCAGACCCATAACAAGAGATTGAAAAGGTAATTTAAAAATAAAGAAAACAATGACAACAACAAAGAAAAAAACCACCAAAAAAAGCAGTTGTCCAAATGGCTTTACTGCAGAATTTGACCAAGCATTCAGAGAAGAGCTTATACCAGTACTACCAGACTATTTCAGAACATGGAAAAGGAAGGGATACTTACAAACTCATTCTATAAAGCCACCAAAATCCTGATACCCAAACCAGGCAAAGATACCACAAAAAAAAAGAAAGAAAACTGCAGGCCAATATCTCTCACTTTAAGCAATATAGATACAAAATTTTTCAACAAAACCTTAACCAAGAGAATCCAGCATGATATCAATAACAATAATAATACATCATGACCAAGTAGGATTCATACCAGGTATGGAAGGATGGTTCAACATTAGAAAATCAAAGAACATAATCCACCACATAAATAAAAAGAACCACATGATCATCTCAGTTAGTGCAGAAAAGACACTCAACAAAGTCCAACATTCATTCCTGCTTTATAAAAAAAAAGAAAACAAACTCAATAAAATAGCTATAGAAGGGAAATTTCTTGAGACAGTAAAGGGCATCTACGCAAAATCAATGGCCAATGTCATTCTTAATGGAGAGAGATTGAAAACATTCTCCTTGGGAACAGGAACAAGACAAGGATACCCTTTGTCACCTCTCCACTGTGATAATATTGTGCTGGAAATCCTAGCTAGAGCAGTATGTCAAGAAAAAGAAATAAAGGACATCCAAATTTGTAATGAATAAGTTAAAGTGTCCCCGATTTGCAGATGATATGATACTATACATTGAAAACTCAAAAGACTCTACAAGAAAACTTCTGGAACTAACAGAAAAATTCAGCAGCAGAGCAGGATACATACAAAAATCTGTTGTATTCCTATACACCAATAAATGAGCATGATGAGAAGCAAATCAGGGAAACAATTTCACTTATAATAACCCCTAAAAATATAAAATACGGGAGGACTTTGGCAGATACAGTGCCAGAAGATGAGCCCCTCAGACTGAAAGGCACTCAAAAGAAGAATGGGGAAAAGGTGCCTCCTTGGAGTATACTCACCTTCAATAATGTGGATGGAGTCAAACTTTCTGGACCTTCATTTGCTGATATGGCATGACTCAAAATGAGAAGAAACAAGTGCAAACATCCTTTAAAAATTAGAACCTGGATTCAAAACATGAATCTAGGAAAATTGAAAATTGTTAAAAATGAAAAGCAATACATAAATGTTACTGTAAAACATGCATTCAAACCACCTGCCACAAAGCCAATATTGAGACAGAGGTGAGCTGAGTAGCAAGAAGACTTTGCGAGATACTGGCATACAATAGACACACAGGAATATGTTGCTCCAAAAGTCTGTCTGCCTGTTGGAGACTGACTAGAGGGTTTTCTAGGGTTCAGGCTTAAGGATGATGAAAGTGAAGAATGCTAGTTCTCCTTTCAAGTAGGCGGATTGACCTCTTGTGAGTATTCTTTTGGGTTCTGTTGGCACCACCCTGGTTTTGATCACTAAGATGGGCCCTCACTGTCTGGCTGTCTTGCTCTAGGTCTTGTTGACCATTGTTTTGCTTGTATAAGAGGAATATAAGTTAATTTTAAACTTCATGGCACATGGAGAATACGAGGCAGAAGAGGGGAAACAAATCATAAATCATAAAATCACTGGAGTATATGAAAAGGGACTGTGTAGCCATACAGAAACATTACTACAATACCCAGGATCTTAGCCTCCTTTTTCAGTGTTTCTTTTTCAGTGTCCTATAATCTCTGTCTCATTCTGCCCCCTTCAATCCCTTTCTCACACTGCCCCTTCCGTGAATATCCATACACTAAGTATTAGTGAGCCGAAATGGACTAGTATTGGCCATTTTGAATCAGACAGTCACATTGTACACTGTGCTGGAAACGAACACTTAAAGAGGAATGGCATGGCAGTCATCACTGAAAAGAACATTTCAAGATCTATCTTGAAATACAATGCTGTCTGTGATAGGATACTATCTAGACAACTGCAACGTAGACCAATTAATATGACTGTTATTCAAATTTGTGCACCAACCACCAAGGCCAAAGATGAAAAAACAGAAGATTTTTATGAACTTATGCAGACTGAAATTGATCAAACATGTAATCAAATTGCATTGATAATTACTGGTAACGGGAATGTGCAAGTTGGAAACAAAGAAGAAGGATTGGTTGTTAGAAAATATGGTCATAGTGATACAAATGATTCCAGAAATCATATGATAGAATTTTGCAAGAGTAACTTCTTCATTGCAAATATTTTTTCACCAACGTAAATGGCAACTATACACATGAACCTCACCAGACAGAATATACAACAACCAAATTAACTACATCTGTGGGAAGAGACGATGGAAAAGGTCAGTATCATCAGTCAGAACAAGGTCAGGTGTTGACTGAAGAATAGAGCATCAATTGCTCAAATGCCAGTTCAAGTTGAAACTGAAGAAAATTAAAACAAGTCCAAGAAAACCAAAGTACCACCTTGAGTATATACTATCTGAATTTAGAGACCTTCTCAAGAATAGATTTGACACATTGAACACTAATGATCAAAGACCAGATGAGCTGTGGGTTGACATCAAGGATACTATACATGAAGAACGCAAGAGTCACAAAAAGGCAGGAAAGAAAGAAAAGACAAAGTTGAATATCAAAAGAGACTCTGAAACTTGCTCTTGATGTCAAGTAGTGAAAGTAGAAGAAAGACGATGAAGTAAAAGAACTGAACAGAAGATTTCAAAGGGTGGCTCGAGAAAACAAAGTACAGTATTATAATGACATGTGCAAAGAACCAGAGATAGAAAACCAAAAAGGAAGAACATACTTGGCATTCCTCAAGCTGAAAGAACTGAAGAAAAAAATTCAAGCATCGAGTTGCAATAGCGAAGGATTCTATGGAGAACATATTAAACAATGCAGGAAGCATCAAAAGAAGGTGAAAGGAATACACAAACTCATTATACCAGAAAGAACTGGTCAACATTCGACTATTTCAAGAAGTTTTTTTTTTTTTTCTTTCTTTTTTTTTTATTAAATAAAAAAATGAAAGTGTACATACTCTGTGCTTACAATATTGGGTTAAGAGAGGAGGAGTACACAAGTTGTGTCAAAGTCCCATTAATATTGATCTTCTTACTAATGTGAATTGTCACCAATTTCACCCTACTAAATTTCTAACAATTATCTAATCTAAACCCTCGCCCCTTGCCTTCCCGCCCTCCCACCTTCCCCACCCTTGTAGCCGTCAAAGAGTCTTTCTATTATGTATGAGTACACTTTTAAGTTTTTATCGTAGGGGTCTCATATAATAATTGTCTTTCCGTCGCTGACTAGTTTCACTCAATATAATGTCCTCCATTTGAGACCAAACTGAGAGATGTATCCTGCTATCATCATTGCTCTTTATCAGTATATAGTACTCCATGGAGTATATATAACAAAGTTTACCTATCCATTCTTCTGTTGTTGGGCATCTGCATTGATTCCAACTTTTTGCTATCATGGACTGTGCTGCAATGAACATTCGTGTGCATGTATCAGTTGATGTGAATGGCCTGGATTTTGTAGGATATATTCCGAGCACAGGAATAACTGGGTCAAGTGGTATATCTATATTCATTATTTTAAGGTAACGCCAAATTGCTTTCCAAAGAGGTTGCACCATTCTGCAATCCCACCAACATTCAAGGAGAGTTCCAATCTTTCACAGCCTCTCCAACATTTATTGTTTTGCATTTTTTAGATCATGGCCAATCTTGTTGAGGTGAAGTGGTATCTCATTGTCATTTTGATTTGAATTTCTTTAATAATTGATGATCGTGAACATGTCTGCATGTGTTTTTTTGACTGCCTGGATCTCCTCTTTAGAGAAGTGTCTGTCCATCTCCTTTGCCTGTCACTTAATTGGATGATTTGTCTCTTTCTTATTGATATTTTGTAGAACCTTATAGCTCATGGAGATCAGGCGTCAGTCTGACATAGAGTTGCCAAATATTTTTTCCCATTCTGTAGGTGGTCTTTTAATTCTTTGGATGAAGTCTTTGGATGAGCAGAAGTGTTTGATTCTTATTAATTCCCATTTATCTATTTTCTCTTCTAATGAATGTATTGTTTGTCAGATTTTGAAGTCTGTCTATATTGCATATTAAAACGTCCATTGTTGATCTTGTCTTATCTTGGATGAGCTTTATCTTTTCAGCTTTTATATTCAGGTCTTTTATCCAATTTGAGTTGATTTTTATGTAAGATATGAGAGATGGGTCTTGTTTCCATTTTTGCAGATGGATATCCAATTATGCCAGCACCATTTGTTAAAGAGACTGTTCTTACCCCAATTCAAAACCTTAGGACCTTTGTCAAATATCAGCTGTTCATAAGAGGATGGTGGCATCTCTGGGATCTCTACTTTGTTCCATTGGTCTATATGTCTCTTTTTGTACCAGTATCAGGCTGTTTCGACTACTGTGGCAGTGTAGTAGGTTTTAGAGTCAGGTAGTAAGAGACCTCCCAGCATGTTCTTCTTTTTCAGTAGTGCTTTACTTATTTGGGGTTTCTTCCCTTTCCAAATAAAGCTGATAATTTGTTTCTCCATCTCATTAAAAAATGTCATTGGAATTTGTATTGGGATTGCATTATATAAGTAGAGTGCTTTGGGCAAAATAGACATTTTCACAATATTGAGTCTTCCTATCATGAGCAGGGCAGATTATTACACTTATGTAAGTCCCTCCTAGTTTCTTGTAGCAATGTCTTGTAGTTTTCTCTGCAAAGATCTCTTATTTCTCTTGTTAGATTTATTCCTAGGTATTTTATCTTCTTGGGGGCTGTAATAAATGGAATTGATTTGGTGATTTCTTCATTAATAATGTCATTGTTGGTATAAAGGAATCCCACTGATTTAGTTATGTTAATCTTGTATCCTGATACTTTGCTGAATTCTTCTATTAGCTCTAATAGTTTACTTATGGATTTCTTTGGATTCTCTGTATAAACAATCCTATCATCTGCAAAGAGGGAAATCTTTACTTCTTCAGTGCCAATACAGATGCCTTTCATTTCTTTGTCTTGTCTAATTGCTCTGGCTAGAACTTCTAGGACAATGTTGAATAGAAGTGGTGAGAGTGGCCATCCTTGTCTGGCTTCTGTTCTCAAGGGGAATTCTTTCAGTGTCTCTCCATTCAGGATGATGAAAGCAGTTGGCTTTGCATAGATGCTATTGATTATATTGAGGAATTTCCCTTTTATTCCTATTTTTCTGAAAGTTTTAAACATGAATGGATGTTGAACTTTGTCAAATGCCCTTTCTGCATGAATTGACAAAATCAGGTAATTTTTATCTTTTGTGTTATTATTATGGTTGATTACATTAAATGTTTTTCTGATGTTGAAACAGCCTTGCATCTCTGGAATGAAACCAACTTGATCATGATGAATGATTGTTTTTATATGCTGTTGAATTCTATTGGCTAGAATTTTGTTGAAGATTTTTGCATCTAGATTCACGAGTGATATTGGTCTGTAATTTTCTTTTTTTTGTGGGATCTTTCCAACTCGACGGCACTTGGCTTTGGCTTCCCTGGTTTTGGTATCAGGGTCATGCTGGCTTCATAGAAGAAATTTGAAAGTATTTCATCTCTTTCTATGGTGTGAAATAGTCTCATTAGTATAGGAGTTAATTCTTCTTATGGATCAGGAACCGATGGTACTGAACTGAGAAGTCCAAGCCTCACTGAACGCTTTGGTGTGAAAAAGATTCCAGGAGTTGATGGAATACCAACTGAGGTATTTCAACAAATGAATGCAGCACTGGAAGCACCCACTCATCCAAGCTAAGAAATTTGGAAGACAGTTACATGGCCAATTAACTGGAAGGGATCCATATTAATGCCTAGTCCCAAGAAAGGTCATCCAATCGAATGCAGAAATTATCATACAGTACCATTAATACCAAACTCAAATAAAATTTTGCTGAAGATCATTCAAAAATCACTGAAGTAATATATGAGGTCTGACAATTCAGTTTGCGAACACATCCTAGAAAAAGTGCTATGCACCTCATTACTGTATGTCACTATGGTCATCTTCAAAGTCCTTCCCTCAGGAATCTGTGCACAGATACCAGCGCCTAGTCCATGCTTCAAAGCAATTTTGGAACTCTTTACCTAGAATGTCCATCAGAGTTATCGTTGTCCGTGGTATGACAATTGAGTTGGCAAACTCATCCTAGAAAAAGTGCCACATACTTCATTGCTGAATATCACTGTGGTCAGCTTTGAAGTACTCCCTTTAGGAAGCTAGGCACTGATGCCAGTACCTAAATAACCCTTCAAAGCACTTTTTCTAGGATGAGTTCTTGAACTTAATTGTAGGACCTTGTCCAATGACAGTGCTGTTGGACATTCCAGAAAAAGAGTTCCAAAATTGCTTTCAAGGATGGACTAGGTGCTGGTGTCTGTGCACAGCTTTCCAAGGGGAATACTTCTAAGGTAACTGTAGTGATCTTCAGCAATCAGGTAAGTAGTGCTTTATCTAGGATGAGTTCATGAACTTAATTGTCCATCCTCATATTGATAGGGAACATGCAGAAATTCAGGCCAGATACAGAGGAAGATGTGGAACCAGAGATATCATTGCTGATGTCAGATGAACCCTGACTGAAAACAGAGAATACTAGACACTAGACAGATATTTACCTGTGTTTTGTTGACTATGCAAAGACGTTTGACTATGTGATCGTTACAGGTTATACATAACATTGTGAAAGAAGAGAATTCCTGAACACTTGATTGTGCTCATAAGGAGCCTGAACATAGATCAAGAAGTAGTTGTTCAGACAGAATAAGGGGATAGTGTGTGTTTAAAAGTCAGGAAAAGTGTCAGTGGAGGTTTTAACCCTTCGCATGACTTATTCCATCTGTATGCTGGAAAATAATATGAGAAGCTAGAGTCTACTAAGAACAGGGCAGTGGAATTGGAGGAGAACTCATTAACAGTCTTTCATTTGCAGGTGACATGCCTTGCTTGTTGAAAGCGAAGAGGACCTGAAGCACTTACTGATGAACATCAAAGATCATAGCCTTCAGTATGTAAAGAAAACAAAAATCTTCACAACTGGACCATTGAGCAGCAGCATAATAAGTGGAGAAAAGAGTGATGTTGCCAAGGATTTCATTTTGATCCACAGTCAACATTCATAGGAACAGTAGTCAAGAAATCGAAAGATGCACTGGACTGGGCAAGCCTGCTGCCAAAATCCTGTTTCAAGTGCTGAAAAGCAAAAAAAAAAAAAAAGTCATCTTGGAGACTAAAGTGTGCTTGTGTCAAGCCATGGTATTTTTTTTAATCATATTGTATGCATATTAAGGCTGGACAATTAACAAGAAAAACCAAAGAAACATTGATGTCTTTGCATTGTTATGTTGATGAAGAATACTGAATATCCATAGACTACCAAATGAACAAACAGATCTGTCTTGGAAGAAGTACAGCCAGAATGCTCCTTAGAAGCAAAAATGGAAAGACTTTGCCTCAGATATTTTGGACATCATATCAGGAGGGATCAGTCCCTGGAGAAAGACATCATGCTTGATAAAGTAGAGGGTCATAGAAAAAAGAAGAAGATACTCAATGAGATGGATTGACAGAGTGGCTGAAACAAAGGGCTCAAATACAATGATTGTGAGGACAGCACAGGACTGGGCAGTGTTTCATTCCATTGTACGTAGGGTTGCTATAAATCAGAGCCAACTCAAGGGCACTTTATATTAACAATATTAGAAATGGTTATAAGATACAGTGCTGAGAGTAGCCAGGATGCAGGGCCACAGCCACAGTGTTGGACTCTTGGTCAGTAGGGCACCCATCTGTGAGCCAGGACTATTGCCACCCTCTCCTTGCCCACAGCCACCAACAAGGCACCAAGACCTCATAGGTCTCCCACAAAGTCTGATTTCCCAGCTCCTGGGGGCCTGCATCCTAGGCAAATGGGAATGGTACCCCAACCCATGAGCCAAGTGTCCACAAGCTCCCCACTGTCCTATTATGACATTTATTATAAAGAAGTCAAGTGGCAGGAGCAGCAGCTGCAACTCAACTTCAAACAGAGGTTTTCCTTGCTGCTTCTTAATTTGGAGGAGTACTGCTTTGAACAGCATAGTCTAATCATATTCAGCACATAGGAAGTTTGATTGAAAAGAAAATCATAGATTCCTTAAAAATATGCTCAAAGTCAGAATTTTTGAACCAGATGCAATATCTCAACCCATTATTAACATTCCTTTGAGAGATTGTGTAAAGATAGGAAAACATGAAGAAAATGGAAGCAATAGTTGCATTGCGAAGGCAAAATCTGGGGAAATTTCAGCCGGGTATATTTCTCTAAAGAACATAATGTTGCTGCACTGCATGAAACAGAAAGGGGAAAATGAAATATATCTCCGAATTGTATGTTTCAGAAAAAATGGAAGATGTTGTAGAGCCCTTGCTTTAGCTCCACAGAGCATCCGGCTTTGACAAACTTGGGTGTCAAACCACCATGACATCTGCCATTATGAAGACACATTTGACTATGACATCATTTGACAAAAACAGATCCAAAGTGTTTCTGAAAAGCTGCACATGGAATGAAAAGCAGAGATGCCTCTGGTGATCAACCTGTGCACAGAAGCATCCCAGACACACCTCAGTGGGCACTCAAAACCTGTGTTCCAGGAAACACTCCAGGATATCTGCCTTTGCGCTGGAAAGTATTTTGCACAGATTGCCTGTTTCAGCATCTACCTCAAGTTCTTTGGACCACAAGACAACGACGACCTCTATTATTGTATCATCACGTATCTAGAGCATTCAGCAGTCAAGCACACTGCAGAGAACAGCGTTGCTATAGCGCTAGTGAAGGCAACTCGCCAACTGTTCCACTTCAACAGACTGGCAGGCCTGAGCCGCAACAGCCGCTACTGGTACTCTGAGATTCCATGGATAATGTGTGGCCTGTATGGTTCTGCACCAAATTTGTCAAATCCAGGAACCTTCAGGATCTTAGCAAGCCAGTCAGGGCCCTAACTAACTAATGGCTGGAGAGGTCACAGCCACGTTACAGGAAATGCTACAGCTAAAATTCACATGTGGAAGTCACATCTCTTTTCCGGGTTGTGTTATTTTATCTTCTTAGGGCTATACCAGATTGTATGCTTTGTTTACAGAATGGATGATTTGATAATGCAGACAGAATGTTCAACAGTATTACAGGAACTTGGGAAAACCATTTGGGTGGTGCCATGGATTTTAAACAGTTGATTCCTGATTTCTATGGTGATAATGTCAGCATTTTAGTCAATAGCCTGAAACTGAATTTGGGAAACAGACAAGGAGGAGAAATGGCTGATGGCGTAGAACTGCCTCTCTTGCCATCAGATCCTGGGAACTTTCTCCAGAAGAGGAAAGATGTGCTGGAAAGCAGAATAAATCAACTTCATGGGGTGATTGACATGATATTTGGCTACAAGCCAAAAAGGAATGGTGCTATTGGGGCCCATAATGTGTTTCATCCCCTGACCTATGAACGAGACATAGATTTGAAAAGCATCAAGGATCTGATGAAAAGGACCACCACAAAACTTAAAAGTTTGTCCCAAACCTCCAGGCATAGTGTGTCCATGGTGGGTTCCTCAGTGTCTCTAGTTGAAGAGCTCTTTCAAGACCCTTTGAAGAAAGCCATACCTTTGCCTGGATGAATAGAACCAAGCTACCTGAATACTGTAAGATCTACAAAGAGGCAGAGACTGGACTGGCAGTCTTTTGCAATGTCTCCTGAATCCTGCCTACACGCCAAGATTTCACCTTGAAGATACTTTTTAAAGAACATGAAATGCTACAACGAAGCATATGGCTTTATCATCTTGTTTACTTTGACCAAGTGATGCCACTGTCATAAATTCTCGTGAAATACTGAACTCTATTTTTATTCCATAGTATTTGGAATACATCAGGGCACGTGAATGGGACACGATGATGCTGTTAGTAAGATCTGTTGGCACGACAACAGGCTCTGTTCTGCATTGTGAGACCCTTCAGGTCAGGTGTGACCTGGCACTCCTGCCAAGCACCAAAAGATATCCCTTTCGCTTGCTTGCAGAGCTGGGGCACGATATCAGTGTAGGTACAATCAGTGTAAATGCTGGGAACACACTGTTGGTCTCAGATACCAAAGAAGACACAGCGGGTACATAAGGACCTCACTACTGCTACCATATTGCACCATTCAGGTACTGTGTGTGATACCACTTGTACCCCAGGTAGATGCCTCGGCATTAGCACAGGACAGGTTGTCACAGATATGCAGACTATCATGCTCATCTTGTCTCTGACTTCAAAAGATCACAGAGATGCTTTATCTAGGCGTGAAATTCAGTTTTACCCAGGTGCCAGTTTTACCAGGCAGCAGCAGCGTGGAGGGGATGAGAGACAAACCACGTTCTGAAAATTGCAGTGTTAAGTGTCTTCTCCTCTCCTGGAAAAGTGGAACTCTATTTGATGTATTTTAAAACTGAACTTCTGAATGAACTGTTGGATGTGCAATGATAGTAATTAGAAGTTGTACTGCATGGAAAATTTGTGGTTTTAAACTTTCTAAATCACGACTTCACGGAAAGTCATTAGTTACCATCTTCTGAAGCAGACAAAAGTAAGGCAGTGTTTGGGAGTAAATATTACAGTGACTTGGAAGGTGGTCAGAAGACAGCTCTGGGTGACAACAGCTAAGAAAGACTAGAGTAAACTAGGGAAACATCACAAGATACTGAACAGTTTAGAATTTTCCAGGAAAACATGCCGCCCTGTCTGCTGCTTCCGAGTCTTCCTATTTTGTCTTCTTAATTACTACTGGTGCTATCCATGGATTTGGGGATGTTTTCAAGGAGTAGTTACTTTCTATGACGTGCTATACCTGGATTCTAAGGACCTAGGGAAAGATTTGCAGGTCTTATAACGGCAAGTTTATTGTCTTGAGAAACGGTTTGTATGTTGTCATAGCTTTTACAATGTCCGCTTTTCTGCTGTATTAAAATTATTTTTATGTAACAAACAGAAGAAAGAACAGCTGACATGGTTGTAGCACTTCCTACAGCTGCTGCATCGTGGTGTTACCGGCAAAGCACTGTATACGACACATGCCTGTGCATGGGGACCAATCGCTTACAGTTACAGAGTCCCCGTGTTGGCTCAGGATGGGTGTGTACAATGTGCTCAACATTTTCCCACATAATGTGGGAATCCCATCAAAGTGAGTCCCCAGGTTCAGACGTCAGTATGAATCATCCTCACTTCTCAGCTCCACCACCGTCTCGAGAGCGTGTTGTTAGCCAGGGCGTTACGGCAACACTGAGGATGTAAGCAGAAGCTCCCAGTCACTCATAGCATCGTTGTAACCATCAGTCCCCGGCTCAGCTTGAATTGTAGGAATTCAAAGATGATCCCGTTTGGCAAGTAGTAACTCTGGCACTCTGCCCATTTTAAAAGGAAGAGCCTGTCACCCGGTAATAAAATACTCTTACTGCGCGGGGCTGGTGTTCTGAGAGCCTGCTCCCTCCTGCATCAGAGCACGGAGCGGAAGACTTATTTAGGGTAGCTCTAAATACATGCCGAAAATACTGCCTCCGTGTTCACCGCTCCTTCCCTCCAGGCGGCCGTCGCACCAGAAGAGGCAGCTCGTCTGCACAGGCTGCCTTTCCCTGGCTGGGGATTTACGTGGCTCTGACTGGGCGGACTTCACGGAGCGAGGAATTGCATTTCTCGGCCAACTTCCTCAGTTCAGGCTACTTTCTTTCAGCTTTCTCGAATGGTAGCCACTCTGACTTCCATTGTCTCACCCCTGATTTTGCTTTGTCCTCCACTGTTAAAATGTTGATTTTCAGAATTAACAGCAAGTGAGGTAAAAAAAAAAAAAAAATAGGTGCATATAAACAAGCACGTGTAAAATCGACTGCTGTCAAATTGCTTCAAACTCATAGCAACCCCACAGGACAAAATAGAGTTGTCCCACAGCCTTCCCAAGGCTGTAAATATTTATGAAAGCTGACTGCTACTTACCTGTCTTGCAGAGAGGCTGGTGGGTTCAATCCAGTGACCTTTCAGTTAGGTTTAGGGAAAGTTTTAACCACTGTGCAGCCTGGGCTCCTATATGTATACACGCGCTGTATTTTATGCAGATAATGTGTACATGCCTTCTATATTGTTTGCAACTTGCTCCCTCCCTCAAGGTGTTTCCACAAGTGCCACTATGCAGTCTTTGTTTTTACTTGTTTGAGCCCATTGTTGCAGCCACTGTGTCAATCTCTCTCGCTAAGGGTCGCCTACCTTTTCCCTAACCTTTGTCTGTCTGTTATTTTTAAGTATATGTTGGCAGGAACCATCAAGTTGGTTTCAACTCATAGCGACCCTATGTCCAATAGCATGAAACATTCCCGGGTCCCGTACCGCCCTCCCCAGCGCTGCCTTGCCTGAGCCCATTGCTGCAGCCACTGTGTCAGTCCACCTTGTTGAGGGCCTTCCTCTTTTTTGCTGACCTCCACAAACCACTAGGTCCTCCTCCAGGGACTTGTCACACCTGATAACACGTCCTGAGTGTATGAGACACAGTCTTGCCATCCTTGCTTTGAAGGAGCACTCTGGTTGTACTTCTTCCAACATAGATTTCTTTTGTCTGTTGGCATTCTGTGGTATATTCTGTATTAGAACACACAAGTGAACAGTAACGCATGCCCAAGACAAAATCAGACCCCTGATGCTGAGCACCCAGTGGGCTGCTTGCAACACACATGTCCCCACACTTTACACAGCTACCACATCCTTCTGGCAGCAAGTACTCCTGAAGCAAGAGGAATGTCACAGGGTATTGTTCCAGTTCTGCGCTTGGGCTGGTGCCTGCTGTCTCTGAGTGACAGGCCACCAAGGAGGCACCAAGGTAATGTTCTAGGAAGGTAAAGCAGAAGCCACAAATATGCTGCTGATGGAGCTCGTCTGATTGCGACTCAGCGAACAAGGAATCAGTGCACTGCCCCCTTTTGCTCTTGCAAAGTTATCTGCTTGGCAACTTTCTTCAAATTCTATTTGAAACCATCTTGCAATGCATCTAATTCTTAAAATACAAACTAGACTACATCTTCCCAGGCAATAGGGCAGGCATAATGGAAAGACTACTGACCTGAAAACCAACCACATCCTAGTCCTAATTAACTGCCAAACTCTGGCCAGACCTCTGGTGTTTCTAAAACCAGTCTCTCCTCCGTAGGGTGAGGGGCTGGACCAGGAAAACCTCACGAGTCTCCCCGATTTCTCACTGGATGGCTTCTGTAGCATTTGCCACACATCAACCTGGGGAGCCTTTTTATGCACACTAAGTCTGGAAGAGCACTGCTCCACAAATTAGAATTGAGGGCTCTTTGGAAGCATCCCCAAATGCCCTAAAATCACATTGCTGTTGAGTTGATTCTGGCTCACATCAACCGTATAAGACAGCATGGAATTGCCTCATAGGATTTCCAAGGAGAAGCTGATGGATTTGAACTGTGGGCCTTACAGTTAGCAGCTCAACTGTTAACCATCGTGCCACCAGGTGTCCCCACATGCTCCATTGCTGACTTTCTTCTTCAGACTAGCGCCAGGTCCAATCCTTCCATTATACCTGTTTTAGTCAGCTAGTGCTGCTCTAACAGAAATGCCACAGAGTAGATGGCTTTAACAAAGGAAGGTTTATTCTTACACAGTCCAGTAGGCTGCAAGTCCATGTTCAGGGTGTCTGCTCCAGGGGAAGCTTTCCCCCTTGTCGGCTCTGGAGGAAAGTCCGGTATTGCATCAGTCTTTGTCCAGGGAGCGTCTTGGCACAGGAACCTCAGGTCTCAAGGACGCACTCTTCTCCTGGTGCTGCTTTCTTGATGGTGTGAGATTCCCAAGTCTCTTCTTGCTTCTCTTTCCTTTTATCTCTTGTAGGACAAAAGGATTAAGGGTGGAGCAGGCCATACTCCAGGGAAACTCCCTTTACAATGGAGCAGGGAGGTGATTCTCTGAAGGGATTTACAGTCCCACCCTAATCCTTTACAGCACAGGAAAATCACAAAATGGAGGACAATCACAAGATACTGGGAATCATGGCCCAGGCACGTGGCTGCACATATTTCTGGGGGGACACAATTCAATCCATGACAGTACCCTGAAACTACTGGTAGGATGTGCCATTCCTAAGTCAGGCCAAAAGGAGAATTGTCAGTCTTCTTTAGTTGTAAACAAATTATATAAACAGTTAGCTAATGCCTGGCTTCTGGTTTTAGCCAGAAGTACTAAAAATAAAGAATTACCTTTCATGGAAAATTGGGACAGTTGTTTATATTCTCATGTCAGGAAAAAAGACTTCGAACTATTCCTTGGGATCATCTTTTCAAAGTTTCCTTGCTCTGACTACGGGACCACTCTCCCCACCGGCTGTCTCCTGCTGAGAGAACTGGGCTCTGCTGAGTGCCTCTTGATGAACATCAAGGTATGCTAACAGCCTTGCTAGTGAAATAGAAATGGCACCTTCTCGGAGGCACACCCCAGAGTGTGCCTGGGCTAACTGAAAAGTCTGCTTATTGAGCCAAGTGACTCAGAAGTCTGCTACCATCATGCAACACTGCCCCTGGGCTCTCTGATCCTGTGCCTCAGTTTCCTTATAGGGCAGAAGACTGGCCATACCCAAAGCCTTTTATATTCATATGATGTCATACCTTCTACAGACAGCCAGATGTTTAGCTGGAATTACCAGAAACTTTTAAAAAATTTTTTGTAGAAGTGAGAATATTTTTTGGAAGGCGAGCAGTCCTGGGGAAATATCCCCATTAAGGAGAAGCAACATCAGTGCAGGCTCCGTGCAGGTTCCTTCCAGAGAATGAGCTCCCTCCTTCTCGGCTAAGTCACTGGACAGTGTGGCCAGAAGGCTGCTCGGTAGTGACCTGCCTCTCTTCGGCTGGCTCAGTAAGCGCTGTGCAGAATCAGCCTGAAAACAATGATTCTGGGCCAGGTGGACCCTTCCGTGGTCACTCCATGTGTAACCCCCCCGGCCTTGGGTGTGGGAAGGGCCTGTGACTTGCTTCAAACCAGCTGAATATGAAAAGTAGACGGGATGCCACTTCTGTGACCACATTACTTATCCCTCTACATCCTGGTAAAGTCTTAGCAGTTCTCCTTGTGGGTTTCGTGACACAAATGACTATGTCAGAAAGCCAATCAGGCAAGAAACTGGGAGTGTTCTTCAGGAGCTTGGGGAGGTCTCTGGTGACAGTTAGCAAAACACAGTGCTTTCAGTCCCTCAGCCAGGCAAGCAGGGCTGCGTCCCCTTCCCCAGGGCCTGCAGACGAGAAGCAGCCTGAAGGGCACTGGGACTGCAGTCTTGGGGGACTCTGATGAGGGTACTCAGCTAAGCCATGACCACATTACTGACCCACAGACACTGAGATCTTAAACATGATTGCCTTTAAGCCTTTAAGTCTGCGGTACATTGTTACCCAATGGACAAAAGCCTCGTACACTCTCGTGTGCTCTGTCTTTGAAGGGAAGTGCCTGTTTGCTCAGCTGTTGGTTTTTATTGTTCTTTGTTTGATTTTTCTTAATTCACTAACCTATGCTGGTCACGTGGTTCATGAAATGCATCTCAGTTTGAAATGTTCATTACAAACAAAATACCCACTGCCTGGAGCTCAGATTTGGCCACGGGATTGAGCAGAGAGGAAGTGCCATGAGGGCTCACCAGGTCTACAGAGAAAGATGAGATAAGCCCTCCACCCACAGCCGAGTAAGCCCGGCCTTAAGGAGCACCAGCGAGGACAGTTGAATCTGATTTTGTAAAAGAGGCTGGAGTCACGGAATATGCAAAATACCGTCTTATTTTTTTTCCACTCTTCGCCTCCAATCACAGTCTGTGGCAGACGCTGGCAAGCTACTGCCTTCCGACCCAATCCGGCCAAATGCCTATTCTTCTAAAGAAAGTTACACAGCCATGTCCGCTGACTTACACAAAGTCTGACACTGCTGTCTCCCTTCAGTGGCAGAGCAGACTGCTTGAGAGACATTAAGCCTCAACTCTGTGCTATCTGGCTTTTGTGGAAACAGTTTGCTGACCTGCTCTACAGAACCTCCCTATCCCGTCTCTTCCTAAACTCTAGGCCAGATTTTGTAACTTTCTGGTCTTTTTCAGTTAGGAAGTCCCAATCCAAATGGAAACACAAATCTTGGCCTTGACTTAAATCTCTACTCCATTTCCCTCCACAGAACAGGCCTGAGAGAACCCTGGCTTCTTGGAGGGGAGGAAAGGAGGATGCTGTTGCCCTGAAAGGCCTTATCTTTTCAAACTGTCTTCATCAGATGCAATGCAAAGCTGACAGAATAGCACTAGGGTCTTTGTCTCAGCTGGCTGTGCCTCTCTGCCTGTCAGACTGGTGCTGACCAGCTTCCAAGATCATTCTAAGTCTGGCTCCCAGATGCTGTTCTCTGGCAGGGTGCATGGGGTTGACTGGGTGGAGCCTGTGTCGCACCCCTACATGATTCCCTGACATTGGTGCTCCTGCTCCAGAGCCATCTCCCTGCCCCTCAGCTGTAATCGCTAGACATTACAGCCACCAGCTTCTCCTTGGTTCAACCCCAGCCACCATCCCAAGAGTCCACTTAGGATATATGATTGCTCCCCCTTCCCATCCCACCCTCATCTCTCCCCCGTGCAGTCAAGCAGAGCCATGGTAGAAGGTAACATGTCACTGAAGGGTGGAGGGACAGTCTTGGCCAGATGCCACGTCCCTACCGGTGATGTTCTCAGCATAAAGCCCTCTTCCCTGGTCTTTTTGTCTTATAGAAGAGGAAAAAGGTGTTACAAGAAGTAAGAAAGAACCTCCATAACAAATGGTACCTTTCTCTATGATCTATGATCCCAAAGATGACTACTTTCTCAGCTCTCCCTACTGTAATCACCCCACAATCATTTCATACCCACTAAGAAGGGGAGGAAAGTGTAGAGGGGTGGTGGTAGAAGGGGCAGTTGTGCCCCTATTGGGGCAGATTCTGTTTCAGCATTGCTTTGCCTATTCATAACTCTTGTCACTTCACAGAAATGTAAAAATTGTTTTTTCCATTTCTCTAAGAAGGCTTTGGAATTATATTGAATATTTAGATCACTTAAGGTAGTATTAACATCTTAACAATTTTAAGTTTTCCAATATGTGAAGATAAAACATATTTTTGTTTATTTAAGTCCTCTTTAATTTCTTTCAGCAGTTTTTATAATTTTCATTGTGAAATCTTTCGTATCCCTGGTAAAATTTATTCCTAGGTATTTTATTATCTTAGCCAAGCCAAGCCAAGTGCCGTCAAGTTGGATCTGATGCTATTATAAATGGAATTGTTTCCCTAATTTTTCTTTTAGATTTCTAATTGCTGGTAATATTGAAACCATACTGATCTTATTTGTTGACCTTGTATTATTCAACTTTACTAAATTCCTCTGTTAGGTCTAGAAGTTTTCTGGTGGACTGTCTGGGTTATTCCACATATAAGAGTATATCATTCCTGAACAGAGATCATTTTATTTCCTCTTTTCCAGTATCAATTCTTTTTATTTCTTTTTCTTGTCTTATAGCTCTGCCTGGGACATCTAATACAATGTTGATTACAAGTGATGATAGTGACCACTCTTGTTTTGTACTCAATTTCAGGAGCAGAGCTCTCAGTCTTTGCTCATTGAGTACGATGTTGGCCGGTGTCTTTTCAAATCACCCAGAATCATATTGAGGAATTTCCCTTCTGTTCTAATCTTCTCAAGGGTTTTCACCAATATTTATCAAATGCTTTTTCTGCATTCACAGAGATGATCATGTTTGTTTGTTTGTTTGTTTCCTCCTTTTTCCTACTGATGCGGTATATCATGTTAATTGATTTTCTAATTTTGAATCTCTACAGGGAAACTATTAAATGACTCAGAGAGCATCCAAAGACGATGGAAGGAATACACAGAGTTGCTATACTACAAAGAAGTAGCCAATGTTCAGCCATTTGAAGAAGTAGCATATGATCAGGAACCAATGGTACTGAAGGAAGAAGTTGAAGCTGCACTGAAGGCATTGGAGAAAAACAGGGCTCCTGGTATTGATGGAATATCAACTGAGGTATTTCAACAAACAGATGTGTTGTTGGAAGTACTAACTCATCTGTGCCAAGAAATTTGGAGGACAGCTACCTGGCCAACTGACTGGGAGAGATCCGTATTTATGCCCATTCCAAAGAAAGGTGATCCAACCAAATGTGGAAATTCCTGAACAATGTAGTTGATGTCACACACAAGTAAAATTATGCTCAAGATCATTCAAAAGTGACTACAACAATATATTAACAGGAAGTTCCCAGAAATTCAAGCTGGGTTCAGAAGAGGATGTGGAACCAGGGATATTATTGCTGATGTCAGATGGATCTTGGCTGAAAGCAGAGAATACCAGAAAGATGTTTACCTGTGTTTCATTGACTATGCAAAGCCTTTCGACTTTGTGGATCATAATAAATTATGGCTAACACTGAAGAGAATGGGAACTCCAGAACACTTAACTGTGCTTTTAAGAAATCTGTATATGGATGAAGAGGTAGCCATACAAACAGAACAAGGGGACACTGCACGGTTTAAAGTCAGGAAAAGCATGAGTCAGGGTTATATTGTTTCACCATAATGTTTTCCATTTGTACGCTAAGCAAATAATCCAAGAAGCTGAAATATATGAAGAAGAACAAGGCATCAGGATTGGAGAACATCTCATTAACAACCTGCATTTCACCAATGACACCACCTTATTTGAAGGAAGTGAAGAGGATTTGAAACACTTACAGATGAAGACCAGGGACCACAGCCTTCAGAATGGATCGTACCTCAGCATCAAGAAAACAAAAATCCTCACAACTGGACCATTAAGCACCATTGTCATAAATGGAGAAAGGACTGAGGTTGTCAAAGATTTCATTTTACTTGGGTCCACAATCAATGCCCTTGGAAGCAGCAGTCAAGAAGTTAAAAGACACATTGCACTGGGAAAATCTGCTGCAAAGAACCTCTTCAAAGTATTCAAAAGTAAGGATGTCACACTAAAACACGCCTGATCCAAGCCATGGTATTTTCAATCTTATCATTTGCATGTGAAAGCTGGACTATGGGCAAAGAAAACAGAAGAATAATTGATGCCTTTGAATTGTGGTGTTGCAGAAGAATGCTGAATGTACAATGGACTGCCAAAAGAACAAACAGATCTATTCTGGAAGAAGTACAACCAGAGTGCTCCTTGGAAGCAAAGATAGCAAGACCGTGTCTTACATACTTCAGACATGTCATGAAAGATCAATCCCTGGAGAAGGACGTCACGCTTGGTAGAGTGGAGGGTCAGTGAAAAGGAGGAAGGCCCTCAAAGAGATGGATCGACACAATGGCTACAGCAATGGGCTTAAGCATACAAACAATTGTGGACCTGGCGCAAGACCAGACAGTGTTTCACTCTGTTGGTCGTGAGGTCCCTATGAATTGGAACTGACTCAAGGGCACCCAACAACAATAACAATTATGAATCATTCCTGCACTCCTGGAATAAATTCCACTTGGTCATGGTGCATGACTCTTTTAACATGCTATTGGATTCTGTTTGGTATTATTTTTGTTGAGAATTTTTGCATCTATATTCCGTGGTTTTCTTTTCTTGTGTTGTCTTCAGTTTTGGTATGAGAGTTATATTCTCATCACAGAATAAATTAGGAAATATTCTTCTTTTCTGTATCTTTTGGAAGAGTATAAACAATATTGATGTCAATTCTCTAAATGTTTGGTAGAATTCCCCAGTGAAGCCATCTGGTCTCGGACTTTTTTGTTGTTGTTGTTATTGATTACTAAGTCAATGCTTCACTTACTACTGGTCTGTTGAGACTATTTCCTTTTAAGTTAGTGTGAGTAGGTTCTATTTATCTAAGAATTAGTCTATTTCATCTAGATTGTCCAGTTTTTTGCCATACAGCTGTTCATCATATTCTGTCGTATTTCTCTTTATTTCTTTCTATTGGATCACTTGTAATGACTCATTTCCTTATTTACATCTTTTTCCTCTTTTTTTCTTTTGTCAGTCTAGCTAAAGATTTGTCAATTTTATTGATCTTTCCAGAGAATCACCTTACAATTTTGTGGATTCTGCTTACTGTTTTTCTGTTTTCAACTTTATCTTTGCTCTGATTGTTGTTACTTCCCTTTATCTGGCAAAGTTAGGCTTAATTTTCTTTTCTCTCTCTGGTTCCTTACTGCAAATTTAGGCTGTTGATTTGGGGTATTTCTTCTTTTATCATGTAGGCATTTTTTGATATAAATTTCCCTCCCAGTATTGCCTGAGCTCCATCCCACAAATTCGGGGACATGTTTTCATTTTTGTTTGACTCCAATAAATTTGTGAATCTTTTTTATTTCTTCACTGATCCATCAGTAGTTTAATAGCGTGTGTTTTAATTTCCATATCTTTGTGTGCTTTCCAGATTTTTTTGTTTATATGTTTTCATAATTATTTTTTTTCAGCTTCACTGCACTGCAGTCGGGGAAGATCATATTTTATATGATTTTACTCTTTTAAACTTTTCCAACTTGCTTTGTGGAGAAGTTTATGTGGTTTATGCTGGAGAATGTCCCATGTACATTGGAGGAGAACGTATAATGTGCTGTTATTGGGTGAAGTGCTCTATGTATATATCTGTCGAGCCTAGTTGACTCACAGTGTCATTCAAGTCCTCTGTTTTTTGATCTCCTTTCAATATTGAAGATACTATACTGAAGTCTTCAGCTATTATTGTAGTGCTGTTTGTTTCTTCCTTTGAGTCTTTCAGTGTTTGTTTATATATTTAGATATCTGACGCTAGGTAAATATGTGTTTATGATTGGTAAATCTTACTGATGAACTGACTCTTTTATCTCTAAACAATGCCCATGTCTAATTTTTCTAATAGAGTTTATCTTACAATCTACTTAGTCAGATATTAAGACTGCCACCTCTGCTGTCTTTTGGTTACATTGCCGTGAAATAACATTTCCATCCATTCACTTTCAACCTATTTGTGTTCTTGGGGTTGAGATTTATCTCTTACAAACAGTGTATAGTTCTACCATTTTTAGAAAATCTGTTCTGGTGCTCTATCTTTTGACTGGAGTATTTAGTCCATTTACATTCAGTGCAAAGCAAAAGGCAAATTCATTGCCATCAAGTTGATTCCAACTCATAATGAAACTTTGAGCAACTTGCACATTTCCTGGCAGTTACCAATAATAACTAACTTATTTCTAGCACTTTGTTATTTGTGTTTTTTTATACTTCTTAAGCTTTCTTTGTCTTCCTTTACTACTGTCTTGTTTTGTGTTTTGTTGGTTTATTATAGTGGGCCATTTTGGTTCCTTCTCCTTTCCTTGTTTTTTTCTTAAATTTTCTTAGTCGTTACCATGAATATTGCATTTAACAGGTTTTACTGATAACATTCTAAGGACCCCTGGTGGTGCAATAGTTAAAGCACTCAGCTATAAACCAAAAGGTTAGCAGCTTGAACACACAGCTGCTCCATAGGAGAAGGATTTAGCACTCTGCTTCCATAAAGATTAGAGCCTTGGACATTCTACTGGGCATTTCTACTCTGCCCTGTGGGGTTACTATGAGTCAGGATCAAACTGACAGCAACAGATTATAACTTCCTAGATAAATTGGTACCAACTTCAATAACATACAGCAGATTATACATCTATACCACTACTCTCCCCACTTCTCATTTTGTTGTTTTTATCACTAATTGTGTCTTTATATTTCATGTTTCCTGTAATATGCTTTCATCCTTGTTTTGCACACATTTGTCATTAAAAAGTTTGAAAAACAAAACAATTAGAATTATTAAGCATAAATAGACCTTATATTTGTTGATATATGTCTCATTGTTAAGGATCTTTTTTATTTATAGCTTTAATTTTCTATGTTTTGCCCCTTCCATCTGCAGAGATGTGTTTAGTATTTATTTTTTGGAGGGACGCTATAGTGATTATGAACTCTCTCATTCAGTTTGTCTATGAATCTTTTATTGTCACTCTCATTCTGGAAGGATAGTTTTTCTGGTTATAGTATTCTTGATAGATTTTTTTTTCTTTCAGCCCCATTAAGTATATCATTCTATGACATTCTTGTTTCCAATATTTCTTATGAGAAATTAGCTAACTGCTAATCTCACTGTGAATCCTTTATGTGTGAATGCTTGCTTCAGTCTCGCTACTTTCAGGATTCTATATCTTTACATTTTTTGTTACACTCTAAGTAAAAGTTTACAGTTCAGCTTCTCATACAAAAGTTTGCACATGTTGTTATGTGACCCTAGTTGCTCTCCCTGTAATGTTACATACAGTACACTCCATTTTTCACACTGAACGTTCTTTATTTATTCCACTAGCTCCTGTCTTTTTGCCTTCACATCTCACCTCCAGAAAGTAGCTGCCCATTTAGTCTCATATATCTACTTGAGCTAAGAAGCATTCTCTTCATAAGCATCACTTTACGTCTTATATCCAGCCTAGTCTTTGTCTGAGGAGTTGGCTTCTGGAATGGTTTCAGTTCTGGGCTAACGGAGTACAGATGTCATGACTTCCAGCATCCCTCCAGTCTCAGATATTAAGTCTGATCTTTATACTAAAATTTGAGTTCTACACATCTACTTTTCTCCTGTTCCATCTGAGAATCTCTGTTATATTCCCTGTCTGGGCAGTCATTGGTGGTAGCTGGGCACCATTTAGTTCTTCTGGTTTCAGACGATGGAGTCTCTGGTTTATGTGGCCATTTCTGTCTCTTGAGCTAGTATTTTACTTGTTTCTTTGGTGTTCTTCATTCTCCTTTGCTCCAGGTGAATGTGACTAATTGATGCATCTTACATGGCTACTCACTAGCTTTTAACACTGCAGGTGCCATTCACAAAAATGAGATGCAGAATATTTTCTTGATAAACTTTGTTGTACCAATTGACCTAGATATCCCCTTTAACTATGGTCTCCAGTTCCCACATCTGTTATGCTGCGCTTGAAATGTTTTGTTGTATTTAGGAAACGTCTCAGATTTTGGTTTAGCCCAGTGATGCTGACTTCCACTATATTTTGTACTGTCTTCCTTTTACCAGGAAATCCTGGTGGCGTCATGGTTAAGTGCTACTGTGGCTAACCAAAAGGTCAGAGGTTCAAATCTGCCAAGCACTTCTAGGAAACTCTATGCAGCAGTTCTACCCTGTCCTATAAGGTCATTATGAGTAGGCATTGACTTTATGGTAGTGGATTTGTTTTAGCTTTGGTTTCCCTTCACCTAAGATGATTCTTATTGACTATCTAGCTAGTGAATGCCCCATTTACCCCTACCCACCCTTGTAACCATTGAAGAATGTTTTATTCTGTGTTTAAATCTGTTCTTGAGTTCTTGTAATAGACATACAATGTTTGTCTTTTTGTAACTAATTTCAGTTTAATGCCTTCAAGATTCATACATGTTATCAAGTGTTTCACGACTTCATTTTTATTTATTGTTGTGTAATATTTGACCATATGCATGCACCATAATTTGTTGTACATTCATCTATTGGCGATTTAAGAAGCATCAATTCATTACAACCTACCTGGAGCAAGGAAGAAAGGACACTAAAGACACAAGGAAAATATTAGCCCAGGAAACAGAAATGACCACGTAAACCACAGAAAATTTCCTCTAGGTTGTGTCCATCTTTTTGCTATTGTGGAAGAGTGTTGTAATGAACATAAGTGTGCATCCATGTATTCGTGTGATGGCTCTAATTTCTCTAGGATGTATTCCAAGGAGTGAGACTGCTGGATTGGGTGGTACTTCTACTTCTAGCTTTATAAGGAAGAACTAAATTAATTTTCAAAGTGGCTGTACTATTTTACATTTTCATTCCTTCCCCCATCTTTTCAGAGTTGACTTTCTGTTGTTGAGATTTTTCAGTGTCTTCTAGATTTCAAAGATTAGGCTCTGATCGGATTTGTTATAGCTAAAAAATCTTCCCAGTCTGTGGGTTGTCTTTTTATTCTTTCCATGAAAAAGAATTTAAGTTTCTGATTTCGAGGAGCTCCCAGTTATCTATTTTCTCTTCTGTTGTTTGTGCATTATTAGTAATGTTTTGTATCCTGTTTCTACAGTGTACTAAGGCTACTAGTGTTGTCTCTATTTTTATATCCACGATCTTTATCATTGTAGATCTTACATTTAAGCCTTCGATCCACTTTGTGTTAGTTCTTGCTCACAGTATGAGATATGGGTCTTGTTTCACTTTTTTTTATGCAGGTTGATATCCAGTTATGCAGCACCACTTGTTAAAGAGAACTGTTTTTACTCATTCAGTGGATTTGGGGTCTTTGTCAAATATCAGCTGCTCATATGTTGACGAATTTAATTCTCAGTTCTCAATTTTTCGCATTGATATATGTGTCTCTTGTATCATTACCAAGCTGTTTTAGATACTGTGTGGGTGTAATAGGTTCTAAAATCAGGTAGTGCGAAGCCTCCCACTTTGTTTTTCTTTTTCAGTAATGCTACAGTGATCCAGGGTCTCTTCCTTTCCATACGAAGCTAGTGATTTTTTTCTCCATCTCATTAAGATATGCCGTTGAAATTTCTATAGAGATTGCATTATATCTTTATATGACTTTCAGTAGAAGTAAGTCTTTCTATCCATAAACAAAGTATGTTTTTCCACTCTTGTAGGCCTCTTTTGGTTTCTTGTAGCACCGTCTTGCATTTTTTAAAATATAGATCTTTTATATCTTTGGTTGAATTTATTCTTAAGTACTTTGTCATGTTAGGGGCCAGTGTAAACAGTATTGATTTGGTGATTTCTTCTTCGATGTTCTTTTTGTTGGTGTAGAGGAATCTAACTGATTTCTGTATGTTTATCTTGTATTCTGATAATTCGCTGAACTCTTCTACTAGTTCCAGTCAGTTTCTTGGGGATTCTTTGGAATTTTCTGTGTATAAGAACATATCAGCAACAAATAGAGATACTTTTACTTGTTCCTCACCAGTCTGGATGCCTTTATTTCTTTTTATGCCTTAATTGCTCACGGTAGGACTTCTAGCACAATGTTGAATAAGAGTGGTGATAAAAGGCATCCTTGTTTTGTTTCCATTCTCAAGGGGAATGCTTTCAGACTTTCTCCATTTAAGATAGTGTTGCCTGTTGGCTTTATATGAATGCCCTTTATTATGTTCAGAAATTTCTCTTTAAGTCCTATTTTGCTGAGAGTTTTTATCATGAATGGGTGTAAGACTGTATCACATGCCTTTTCAGCATTATGCAGTTCTTGTCTTTTATTTAAATGATGGATTATATTGTCTGTCTAATGGTGAACCATTCCTGCATACGTCGTGTGAATTCCACTTTGACATGCTGAATTATTTTTTCAATACGCTGTTCAATTCTATTGGCTAGAATTTTGTTGAGGATTTTATTGAGTCTATGTTCATGAGGAATATTGGTCTGTAATTTTCTTTTCTTTTCTTTTTTTGTGTGGTGTCTTTAGCTGGTTTTGGAAACCCTGGCGGTATAATGATTAAGCATTATGGCTGTTAACCAAAAGGCTGGCAGTTCAAATCCACCAGGCTCTCCTTGGAAACCCTATATGGTGGTTGCACCCTGTCCAATAGGGTACAACTTGATGGCAGCAGGTTTGGTTTTGGGTACCATCAGCATTATGCTGGCTGCATAGAATAACTTGAGAGTATTCCACACATTTCTATGCTCTGAAATACCTGTAGTTGTACTGATGTTAATTCTTCTCTGAAAGTTTTGTAAAAATTATCTGACAGTGAAGCTGTCAGTGCCAGGGCTTTTGTGAGGGGGTTAAAATTACCTTTTCAATCTCCTTTTTTCTTATAAGATTATTTAGTTCTACCTCTGTTTGTATTAGTTTAGGCAGATGGTGTGTGTCATGGATTGTATTGTGTCCACACAAAATGTTTGTTAGCCATGTGTCTAGGCCATGAGTCCCACTATTGTGTGATATGCTTATATGCTGTAAATCCTGCCTCTGTGATGTTACTGAGGGGGATGAGTGGCAGTTGTCTCGGTGGAGCAGGACTCAGTGTGTAAGACTGTTTAATGCCTTGAGGCAATCTCGTGAGATACAGAAAAAAGAAGCTAGCAGAGAGATATGGGGACCTCATACAGCCAAGAAATCAGCACCAGGAGCACAGCCATCCTTTGGAAAGGACCCAGAGATCCCTGCACCTCAGAAGCTCCCAGTCCAGGGGAAGATTGACAACAAGGACCTCCTTCCAGAACCAACAGGGAAAGCTTTCCCCTGGAACTGACACCTTGAGTTTGGACTCTGATAAAATAAAATTTCTTTTTAAAGCCATCCTCTTGTGGTATTTCTGTTAAAGCTGTAATGGATGACTAAGACACTGTGTTTCTAGGAATTTGTCCATTTCCTCTAGGTTTTCATATTTGTTAGAGTATAATTTTTCATATTTTTCTGTTATGATTCTTTTCATTTCTGTTTGAACTGTTGTGATACAGGCTATCTAATTTCTTATTCAGGTTATTTGCTTCTTTTTCTGTGTTGTCAGTTTGGACAGTGGTTTATTGATTTTGCTGATCTTTTCAAAGAACCAGCTTTTGTTGACACTTTCAATTGGTTCATTTAATTTCTGCTCTAACTTTTATTATTCGCTTTCTTTGGGTGCTCGAGGTCTTCTTTCACTGCTCTCTTTCTATTTGTTTAAGTTGTACGGTTAATGTTTTTGTTTAAGCCCTTCCTTCTTTTTGGATGCATGCATTTATTGCTATAAATTGGCCTCTGAGCACTCTTTTTGCTGTCTAAAAGGTTCTGGTAAGTTCTCATTCGATTTTGTGAATTTCTTTATTCTGTTCTTGATTTTTTCTATAACCCAGTAGTTTTTGAGCAATGTGTTTTCCAGTTTCCATGTGTTTGACTTTTCTTCATTGCTTTTTCTGTTGTTGATTTCTACTTTTATGACTTTATGGTCTGAAAAAATGCTTTGAGATATTTTGACATTTTGGATTCTGTTAAGGCTTGCTTTCTGGCCTAGGTTGTCTTTTCTGAAGAATGTGCCATGTGCATTGGAAAATTAAGTATACCTGGCAGCTACTGAATGGAGTGTGGTGTATATGTCTGTAAGTCAAATTGGTTAATTGCAGCATTTAGATCTTCTGTATCTTTACTGAGTTTCTTTCTGGATGTTCAGCATTTCTTTGAAAATAGTGTGTTGAAGTCTTCTACTATTATTGTGCAGCAGTGTATCTCTCTATTCCTGCTGTTAGAGTTTGTTTTATGTATTTCAGAGCCATCTCATTGGGTGTGGAAAAACTTATGGTTATGTCCTCCTGGTGTATTGACCCTTTAATCATTATACAGGATGCTTCTTTCTCCTTTGTGGTGAATTTTAATTTAAAGTCTGTTTTGTCAGAAATTAGTGCCACTCCTGCTGTGTTTGGATTGTTGTTCACTTAATATATTTTTTCCATCCTTTGAGTTTTAGTTTGTGTATTTTAAGTCTAAAGTGTGTCTCTTATAGGCAACATACAGATGCATTGTGTTTTTTATCCATTTTGCCAGTCTGTCTCCTTATTGGTGAGTTTAGTTCACTTACATTCAGCATAGTCATTAATAGGTATTAGTTTAATGCTGTCATTTTGATGTCTATTTGTGTATGTTGTTTACAGCCTTCGTTCCACTGAATTTTCTGTGCTGATTCATATTTCTTTATGTATTTTTCTTATCATCCTTTCCATTGTTGTTGATTTTATATTTGCTGAGTCTTCATATTTTTCTTGTCTTTTTATTTTAATGCGTAGGATTGCTAGTTTCCTTTGTGGTTACCTTAATATTTACTCCTATGTTTCTAAGTTTCAACCAATCTTTTACTTCTTTGTATCACCTTGACTTCCTGTGCTTAGGAAAGACCTATGACTGAATTTTTTATTCTGTCTTTTTTGTCTCTGTTTCTCTATTTTCAGTGTTTTAGCTTTGATTTATTTGTGTGACTTCCCAATCTTGGTTAATATGCAGTTGCTCCATCCTGTATGCTAATTTTGTGTTGCTGTCTGAAGCTATTGATTTTCTAACCAGAGGATTCCCTTTAGTGTTTCTCGTAGTTTTGTTCATTTCTTGCAAATTTCCTAAACTTTCCTTTATCTGGAAATGTCCTGATTTCTCCATCTTATTTCAGAAACATTTTTACTAAGTATATAATTTTTGTCTGGCAACTTTTTTTCCTTCAAGGCTTTACATGTATCACCACATTGCCTTCTAGCCTTCATGGTTTCTTCTGAGTACTCCAAGCTCAGTCTTATTGATTCTTTTTAGTAGACGACTTTTTGCTCATCTTTACTCAGTCTTAAAATTCTTTTATCTTTGGTCTTGGCAAGTTTGAGTATAACATGTCACAGTGACTCTCTTTTGGGACCTACCTTATGTGGGGTTTAATGAACATCTTAGATTGGTATCATCTCATCTCTCACATTATCAGAGAAGTTTTCTACCAACAAATCTCTCTGTATTTTTGTTTTTCTCCTCCTTGTTCTGATACGCCAATCACTCGTGGGTAATTCCTCTTGATAGAGTCCCACAGAATTCTCAGAATTTCTTCATTAAAAAAAAAATCTTTTATATATTTTTCCCTGAAATAAGTAGATGTCAAGTGCTTTGTCTTCAGTCTCCCTAATTCTGACTTTAGTTCTTCAATTCTGTTTCTGTGATTTTCTACTTCATTGTCTAATTTTGAAATTTTATTGTTAATCTTCTGGATTTCTGTGTCCTGTCTCTCTGTGGGATTCTCATAGCCTGTTAAGCTTGTCATTATGCTTTACAATAATCTCCTTAAGTTCCTCTATGGCTTTGTCTGTGTGTTCCTAGGTTTGTTCTACATTTTGCCTGATCTCTTGAAGAGTTCTGTATATTAAATCTTTTGTGTTCAACCTCCAGTAATGCTAAGAAGTTCTCTTCCTCCAGAAGACTTCATGATTCTTTGTTTGGGGAGCCTGCTGAAGCCATCACGACCTGTCTCTTTATGTGATTTGATATTGACTGTTGTCTCTGAGTCATCAATAACTTTAATAAGCCTTTGTTCCATAAAATATTTGTTTTATGTTTGTTTACTGTATCCTGTCTTCTTGTTTTGTTTCTATATGCCATAATAGGCTGCATGTGGGAGTTAGTTTGATTATTGGTGCTTTTGACTCTCTAATGCCCTGTCACCAGGTAGTCAGATCACTTACTAGGTGTATGAACCCAGGAGTTAATTTACTTTTCTTGTATAGATTCATGTCAAGTGTCCAGGTAGTCAGTCACAAAGTATATAGTACAGACTCTCACCTAGAGTCCTAAACAGGAAGAGATGGTTGAAATAAACTCAGGCATCTGGCTGTAGTAGGTGTTTATGTGCTGAGCTAAGCAGAGGTATGACAGCTACCTCTGAAAGTATGGGAGGAAAGTGTGTCCCTGTTCCCTAAAGGATATATCTATGTGTGTTTTTCAAGTAGATTATGGGGACCCAATGTTGTTGGCTATAAAGTCCAGGAGGCACCACTTATTCTTGGACCTCTGTTGTAAGTGGCTGAAAGGTGTGGATGGAGCAGCCAGTCCTCAGTCCCCTGATGTGCACAGGTGAGGACTCTGGTTCATGGCCTGAGAGCTGTCCAACATCATGGGCTTGTCCACCCACCTATAGCTGATACAATTACAGTCACACATCAGGTATGTAACCTGCTGCACTGTGGTCCTGTACTGTTGCTATGGGCCCACACAGGTCTCTGCAAAGGTGGACAGCATTCAAGGTCTAAAACCCTTATGCGTGTGGCTATGTAAAATAGCTATGTCTGACCTGAGTTCTTGGCTTAAGGGAGTTGGCAGGTTATTGTTCAGTTTGTTAATTTGTTCCCTCTCCAATTTGGGAAAAATGTCTAGGTCATATGATGGGACCAACTTCTGACCCAAAGAACACACAGTCACTGAAGCTGGCCCAGGAACCAGTACAGAATAGGGAGGGGACAGATTATTCCCAAAGGATGTGTTTTTTGATCTGCACAGTACAGTAGAAGCATGCACTTATCTTTTCCTAACTGAGTACTGCTTTTCACTGGTTCTGGAGGCTGCCCACCTCTCAGTCACTCCTGATGTAGAAAACGTATCCTGAGTACCACCGCTTGCTCCACCATGCACAACAGTCAATGCAGCCTGCGAGATGCTGTTTCCTACCGGGTAGGATCTCACACCTCCTAGCTGCTTCTGAATAGTCTTTCCCTCTCCCTCCTGCTCAGTTCATTTCCTCATCTTTGTCTTTGATATTCAGAACTCCTAGATAAGCAGTTCACTTGTTTTCCTTCAGGTCTTTATTGTGAAAGAGACCACAGGAAGTATCTACTTTGCCATCAGGGCCTCTCCTTTATCTTTACATTTTTGACGCTGACTACAATGTGTCCTACTCTAGATTTCTTTGGTTTTATACCGCTTGGAATTTTTTGAGCTTTTTGGCTTTGTATGTCCATGTTCTTCAGCAGACTAGTGAAATTTTCTGTTATTATTTCTAAATATTCTTTCTGTCCCTTCTTCTTTCCTATCTCCTTTTGGAATTCCCATGATGCATACCTTAGGTCTCTTACTGTTGTCCCCCAATTCCATTAAACTGTGCTCAGCCGTCTTGAATTCTCATTCTTGTTGATCTTCAGGCTTCAGTGTCAATGAACTTATTGTCTAATTTGCTAATTCTTTCTTCTGCCTAATTAAATCTGTTGTTAAATATTTCCATTGTCTTTGTAATTTCAGTTATTGTCCTTTACAGTTGTAATATTTGCTTGGTTTCCTTTTATCTCTTTTCTATATCCTTTGTTCATGAATTGATTTCCTTACTTCTATTAGTTCTTTGTCTGTTTTACTTTAACTCTTTAATTGTGTTTAACATTATTGTATTATATTATTCCATTCTTTTCATTATTTGCTCTTCTATAGATGCACTTTCTTTACTTTTGTCATCTTCATTTGGATGGACCATCTTTCCTTTGTCTTGTAATTTTTATGTTGGAGCATTGGAACTTTTGAGGGTGTTCACCTTCTCAGTTCTTCCCAATACTTGGTATTCTTGACCACACTACTATCTGCAAAAAATTTAAGCAGTCAAAGCCTTCAGTCTTTGTTTACATTTTCTGCTGCCTCTCTGTGATAGCTCCTTCTCATTCACTGGTTTAATTGGGATTTGAAAGTCCCAGATCCTGATTTTCAACTTGCAATGTCTCATAAACACACCAGAGACCATACAACGGTCAATCTGTCCACCAGCCAGCTGGCACCATCACTCAGGTGAGATATCAGACAGTAATCAGTTTGTCCACCAGGGGGCATAATCCTTTGTAGCTGGTTATTCCTCCCTCCCTCCCTGTGGTTTATAAACACATTTTCAATTGGAAAACTGACACCAAGCAAGATCCCTTAGGTTATGCTCAAGGTTTTCTTCCCTACTCTGACGAGGCTGCTTATATCTGAACCATCATTTAAGAGAGCAGAATCAGACTTTCCTCCACTTCAGGAGGGGAAGAGATTGACACTCCCTTGAACCACCTCCAAGAGACCTGTCCTGTTGGTTTCAAAATTACAGTAGCCCTGTGATGGTTTGGGGACCAGGTTCCACTTAAATAATCCACTGTAGGTATCTTTTTATAGAAGTTTTTATCAGGCCAGCAGTCAGTAGTTACCAGGTGAGGAGAAGCTGTCATGCTCCAAACAGATATCCAGGGAAATCCGCTTTGCTGCTGTCAGAGCCTGCTTTCCTATGGTATCTTGGTTATGAGTGTAGCGTTCACACAAGATGTCTGTGTGTTAGCACATAGCAGCCTCAGTCAGTTTTCAACATCAACAGGAAGGGGCACAGATAGACCCACACTGACACCTAGGGAGGTCTGTTCTGTTGGTTTCAGAGGCCTCAGCTATGGAGTGCACAGGGAGGTAGAAGAATGCTGATGATGGGAGGAGATTTTACTGCTTGACTCCTCCAGCAGCAATTCGCAGCAGTCTTACAGCCAACTATAACTAGGTGGGTGAGGGGCTGTCACAATCCAAACAGATCCCCAGGGAAGTCAGCCTTGTTGGTATCAGAAGCTCTCCCTTAGTAAATTGGTATAGCATTCACCCAAGTTCCTTGCTTTCTAGCACACAGTAGCTCAACTCAGCAGTTCTTAGCACTGACTAGAAGGAAGAGGCAGACAGACCTGAAGAAAGAACAGACAGACCTGAACTGATCCCCTGAGGAAGACTGTCCTGTTATTTTCAGAGGACTGAGCTGTGGGTTGCTCAGTGAGGCAGGTAGCATGTCAACTGTGGGAGTACACTCTACTGCAAGGACTTTCTGTAGCAATTCACTGTAGACTTGCAGCTGGCAGTGATCACACTGCTGACATACTACAAATGTGTCCCTGGAAGTTCTTTCTGCCTTACTGATTTTAGAGCAGAAGCTTGAGGTCATGTTTGTTTGTATATGCAAGGGGTGTGATGGTTAGGGAAGCTGGTTCTTTCTCTAGGACCCCTTACATTTCACAGAAGCTGCTAACACAAGCTGCTCAAGGGAGAGGCTGGGAGAGTGAGAGAAGTGATTTTATTACTTTATGCAACTCACTGAAGATGTGTTGATTCTTTCCTGTGTGTAGTTCCCCACTGGTGTCCTCTGATCCATTGTTCAGAGTCCCTTAAGGCCAAGCACCATTTCCTAGTTGTATTTTTTGTCATATTTACGAAGGATGGTCAAAATGATTGTGTGTTTACACCACCACCTTCTAAGAATCTTCCTGCAAATGTATTTTTGCTTGTAACTCTTTTTTCTCCTATTTGACCAGAAAAAAAATTGACTAAAACACTATTAATTGGCTAATATTGTATAAATTTGTCAGTAGTGGTTCAGAGGAGGATGGATGTAATAGCTATACAGAAAGAATAATGTTGGACCCCTATTTCACACCATATGCAAAAATTAACTCAGAGGAGATCCTAGAACTAAATGTAAGAACTAAAACTACAAAACTCTCAGAAAAAAAATCGGAATAAATTTTCATTACCCTGAGTTAGACAATTGTTCTTCAATATGACACTGAAAGTATGAGTGACAAAAGAAAACAAAATCTGTATACTAAATTTCATCAAAACTAAAAACTTTTGTTTTTCAAAAGACATCATCAAAAAACTGAAAAGATGATCTACAGAAGAAGAGAAAATGTCTTAAAGTCATATATATATGAGAAGGAACTTATACCCAGTTTATATATAAAGAACTCATGTAACTCGATAGTAAAAAGATTACCCAATTTTTTAAAAAGCATTTAAATAGATTTTATTCAAAGAATACAATACACATGGTGAATAAACACGTGAAACAAAATGTTCAACACAGTAAGTCATCTTAAAAAAAAAAAAACTACTATAAAGTTGATTCTGACCCAGAGCTCCCTACAAGACAGAGTAGAACTGCCCCATAGAGTTTCCAAGGAACAGCTGACATATTCAAACTGCTGACCTTTTGGTTAGCAGACATAGCCCTTAACCATTATGCAACCAGAGTTGCCACTTAGTTACATAGGAATTGTAAATCAAAACTGTAATGAGATACCACTTCATCACCACTAAGTTTATAAAATCAATAAAGCAGACAATTACATATAATGATGAGGGTACGGAGAAATAGCCCTCATACACTGCTGGTAGGACTGGAAAATGGGCTATCCAGCATGGAAAACAGTGTAATGTTCCTCAAAGGGTTAAACCTAGAAATACCATATAACCCAACATTTTCTCTCCTAAGTATATACTCACCCTGTCGCTGCCAAGTAGATTCTGACTCATAGCAATCCTATACCTACATCCACTTAAAAACTTGTACAAACGTAGGGAGAAAGTGCCTTGGTCATTTAGTGCAATCTCAGCTGTCTGCCTGACCATCCTTTCGCCTCTGGATTTCAATGTCCTTACTCATAAATTTAAGGGGACATCAGTGGAAACTAGTATTTAATGTTCGTTTAAGATTTGCCAGTCACCATCCTAAGTAGTTTATAAGTATTAGTTTTTCTTTCCTTTTTTTTTTTTTTTTTTTTTACATCTTTCAATATGGAGCCATGATGACACAGTGGATAAGATTCAGTTACTAACAAAAAGATGGCAGTTTGAATCTCCCAGCTAGTCCTTGAAAATTCTGTGGAGCAGTTCTACTTTGTTCTATAAGATCTCTAGGAGTTGGAATCAACTCACTGGCAATGATTTGGGTTTCTTTTTGCTTTAGCATCCTAAACACTACATGTACTAGTTTTTTACTTTTTAGAATACAGACTATGAGGTGTCGTCATCATTTTCATGATGAGGAAACTGAATCCTAGATAAGTAACTTGCCAAAGATCACTGGGCATAAAGTACCAGAACTTGTACTTGGTTCTGGAAGCCTGATTCCACAGCAACCAGCTACTCTGCCGTTTGAGGTACAGCTTTTGCATCCAGTCCTCCAGAAGCGAACACGTTCAAATTGCAATGTAGTCAGCAATTATCTCTTGTTGCCAAGACCACAAGCTGCTTTCTGCCACTTAACTGCAAGTATGCCTGGCATGTGGACCCAAACAAAACAAAACACAAAACAAATTTTTACACAGAGTTTGATAGCAGTGTTATCTGTGATAGCCAAAACAAGGAAACAACCTAAAAGCCCGTCAACTGATACACAGATGAACAAAATGTGGCACATCTGTGTAGCCATAGAAAGAATGAAGTCCTGATAGACGTTGTAACATGGATGACCCTTGAAAATATCATGTGGAGCAAAATAAGATTTGCAAAAGTCCACACGTTGTATGATCCCATTTATATGAAATGTTCAAAATGGATAAATCCACAGTCAGAAGGTAGATTTACAGTTTCCAGGGCTGGGGAAGTGGGATGGTAATGAAAATGTTCCCGAGAAATCTAAGCTGTCCTTGTTCCCTCCTCCCCAGCATCCAGCCCTGTATTCAGCTTTGAATCCTCATAACCGACACTGGCCCAAGACGCTAGCTGATGACTAGTTGTACATCCACAAAGGCAGTAGCCGTGCAGAGACCACACAGATCTCTCTCCCCACTGGATTTGTCAGGTGGAAACTGCAGTGATGTCTTCTCTGTTCTCCTGATAACCACTAGGGTTTCTAACTCCTACCTAGTACCCGGGGCCCCTGGCAACTACCAACACCTGACCTCCTAAGGTCAAAGTGAGTCTACGCCCTGCCAAGCCCGGCCTGACATGAAGGTTGTCTACCTCCCTTACTCAAGCACTGGTAGCACTTGACAGTTGTAGGGATACAGTGGTAGGAAAGATGCCTCCCCGCCTCTGGTCTCAGTGTCTCGGAGGTTGGTACAGGGCCTGGAGAGCCTCAGGGCAGGTGCAGTTACTTTCTCTGAGGGTTGAGGTGAAGTCACCGGAGGAAGTTGTAAGGCAGCACCAAAATTCGCTGATGGCCTAGGCCCATGCATTCTGAGAAGAGCTGGAGCTGGACTCAGAGATTGGAGCTTCCTCCCAGTGGGGTTATACACACAGACCTAATCTTTTCAATTACTTCCTTTGCCTTCAGGTTTAAGACTAAAATCCTTAATGCAGTCTAAATGGCCTTCTGTGTCTCGGGCCACTCTTCTTCCCTCTACCAGGCCCCTAAGTCCACACCTCCCTACACAGGCTCTCTTTGTGGCATCCACCCCCAAAAATCCTTGGGCGCCTTCAGGACACCTGCCTATCACTGTGATCACAGCTTCAGGTGTCCCATCTTGAGCCTACAACCCTGCATGTCATCCGCATGTGCCGGGACCAGTCCACAAAGACAGTCCCATGCAGACAATTGTGGAATGAATGAATCAACAAGTGAACCAGTGGTAGAAGGAAGCACTGAAGGATATCAGACTTTGTATCTAGAAACATGCTCCTGTGTCCCGAATCACAGGGAGGCAACAAGGAATAGGAACAGCCAGCTCTGAGGACAGTGATCTGATAGAATACTTACTTTGGCATCCCAAATACTTAGGCAAAGTGGATGGTTATGAATGTAACCAGAAGATCTGATCTAACTCAAAGTAATCCCTACTGTAAGAGCACAGAATGGGTGAAAAGTAAATTGGCTGTCATTACTTCCTATGAGTAAATCAACAACAGGGCACTCAGGTTAATACAGGAAAATGTGGGCTGTTCAGGAACATAATTCACTCACCTGAGCACTGAGACATGTGAAGTGCAGTGACTTACTTAATACGGCTCTTCTCACCAACCGTTCAGGGTCTTACGACTCCCATGAAACGACTGGGTGGTGGCAGAGGCAGATTAACCAGTAAGCACAGTATGTACCAGTTTATAGTAAGCAAGATACGAAAAGGCTTAATTCTGTTGTTGTTATTGCTGCTGGTAGGTGCCATCAAGTCGGTTGTGACCCATAGCAACCCTATGTACAGCAGAACCTATGCACTGCCTGCTCCTGAGCCATGCCCACAGTTATTTGCATGTGTAAGCCCATCATTACAGTCACTGTGTCAATCCATCTGTTGAGGGTCTTCCTCTTTTTCATCCTCCACTCTACCAAACATAATGTCCTTCTCCAAGGATTGATCTCTCCTGGTATGTCCAAAGTATTTGAGATGCAGTCTCACTAGCTTTGCATGCAAGGAGCACTCTGGTTGTACTTCTTCCAGATGAGATCTGTTTGTCTTTTGACAGTTCGTGTTACATTCAATATTCTTCTCCAACATCACAATTTAAAGGCATCAGCCTTCTTCTGAGTTCCTTATTCACTGTTCACCTTTTGTATGCATATGATGCGACTGAAAATACCATGGTTTGGGTCAGGTGCACCTTAGTCTTCAAAGTGGCATCTTTACTTTTTAGCACTTTAAAGAGGTCCTTTACTGCAGATTTTCCAGTGTAATGGGTCTTTTGATTTCTTGACTGCTCCTTCCATGGGTGTTGATTGTGGAACCAAGTAAAATGAAATCACTACAACCTCAATCCTTTCTTCATTTATCATGATATTGCTTACTGGTTCAGTTGTGAGGATTTTTGTTTTCTTGATGTTGAGGTCCAATCCATACTGAAGACTCTCATGTTTGATCTTCAACACTAAGTATTTCAAATTTTCTTCAGTTTCAGCAAGCAGGGTAGTGTCATCTGCATAACACAGGTTGTTAGTGAGTCTTCCTAACACTCCATTCTTCTTCATATAGACCAGCTTCTTGGATTATTTGCTCAGCATACAGATTGAAAAGGTATGATGAAAGGATGCAATCCTAATGCACACCTTCTGACTTTAAACCATGCAGTGTCCCCTTGTTCTTTCCACATGACTGCCTCTTGGTACAGATTTCTCATGAGCACAACTAAGTATTCTGTAATTCCCATTCTCTGCAATGCTATCCATAATTTGTTAAGATCCATACAGTTGAAGACTTTTGTATAGTCAGTGAATCACAGATAAACATTTTTGTGGTATTCCCTGCTTTCAGCCAAGATCCTTTTGACATCAGCAATGATGTCCCTGAAACGAGCTTGAATTTCTGGCAGTTCTCAGTCAATACACTGTTGCAGTCACTTTTGAATGATCTTCAGCAAAATTTTACTTGCATGGGATATTAATGACATTGTTTGATAACTTCTGCATATGGTGGGATCACCTTTCTTGGGACTAGGTATAAATGTGGATTTCTGCCAGCTGGTTGGCCAAGCAACTGCCCTCCAAATTTCTTGGCAGTGACAAGTAAGCACTTCCAGTGCTGCATCTGTCTGTTGAAACATCTCAATTGATATCCATCAGTTCCAGGAGACTTGTTCTTTGCCAATGCCTCAGTGCAGCTTAGACTTCTTCCTTCAGAACCATCAGGTTCTGACTATATATTACCTTGTTAAATGCTTGAACACTGACTAGCTTTTCCTGGTATAACGACTCTGCATATTCCTTTCATCTCTTTTGGATACCTCCTGAGTCATTTCATATTTTCTCTGTAGAGTCCTTTACTGTTGCAACTTGAGGTCAAAACTTTTTCTTCAGTTCTTTCAGCTTCAGAAATGCAGAGCACGTTCTTCTCTTTTGATTTGCTATTTCCAGCTCTTTGCACATGTCATTATAATACTTTATATTGTCTTCTCAAGCCACTCTTTGAAATTTGCTTAGTTCCTTTCTTTTGTCATTCCTTCCTTTTGCTTTAGCTGCTAAACACTCAAAAGAAAGTTTCAGAATCTCTTCTAACATCCAATTTGGTCTTCCCTTTCTTTTCTTTCTAACGACCTCTTGCTTTCTTCATGAATTATGTCTTTGATGTCATTCCACAACTTGCCTGTTCTTTAGTCATTTGCTTTCAAAGTATCGACTCTGTTCTTGAGATGGTCTCTAAACTCAGGTTGGGATACACTCAGAGTCTTACTTTGGCTCTTACTGACTTGTTATAATTTTCTTGTTTCAGCTGAAACAAATTCAAACTGAAGGAAGGCTTAATTATGCCTACTTACTAATCTGTGATGCACAATTCCACGTGGTTTTGATTAGTTAGTAAGCACAATTAAGCCCCTGCATACCTCCTTTATTGGGTAATCTGTCTCTTAGTGGGTATCCTTTGTGGCATAGTGGCTAAGAGCTACAGCTACAAACCAAAAGATTGGCAGTTCAGATCCAACAGGTGCTCTTGGAAACCATATGAGGCAGTTCTGCTCTGTCCTATGGGTAGCTTTGAGCAAGAATCAAGTCCATGGCAGTGCATTTGGTTTGGTTGGATCCCTTGGTGGGACAATACAAATAAGATGTTTGTGACCCACCCATGGGATTGGACAGCCTGTTAATAATGCCAATAAATTGCACGGGGCCCCTGAAGGGGTAAGAACTTGCAAATAAGATGTATAGAACTCATGTTGCTAGGCTTAAAATAAACCATCCCAGAAGTAGAGAGGGAGCCCTTACTATCACCAAGAAGAGGACCTAGGAGCAGAGCATGTCCTTTGGACTCAGGATCACTGTGCTGCAAACTTCCTAGACCCAGAAGAAAGAGATAGGTGTCACACCACAGAAAGCGAAAGGCAACACCAAGCATGCCAAGAATCCAGTGGCAGAGAAATGCCAGAAGCAGAACCAGAAGCACTGAATGAGGCACCACAGTGGACTTTTTGCTCCACAAAGCAAAGCAGCGGCAATCACAGTGCTGACCCACAGAGAGCAAGCTCCTTCAGGCAGGAGGCTTACTCGTGAGTGGGGTATCTCTGGGAACTTGTTGATGAAGCTAGGCTTGCTAACCCATAAACCAAGAGTGCCCAGTGGCTTCAGGCAGGAAGCTAGTGACAGAGTAGGGTGTCCCTGGACACTTACTGGAGCAGCTAAAGAGTTTTGTAACACTTGACAAAACAGGCCAGAGGCCAAGCCAGGGGCTTGCTAAGTTAGTTATCTGGTACTGCTGTGACGGAAATGCCACAAGTGAAGGTCTTTTGCAAAGAAAAGTTTATTCTTACACAGTCCAGTAGGCTAGAAGTCTAAATTCAAGATGCCCACTCCAGGGGAAGGCTTTTCCTCTTTGTCTACTCTGGAGGAAGGTCTTTGTACTGCATCAGGCGCCAGTCAGGGAGCATCTTGGCCCAGGAACGCCAGGTCTGAAGGACGCACTCCACTCCTGGTGCTGCTTTCTTGATGGTATGGGGTTCTCAACTCTCTGCTTGCTTCCCTTTCCTTTTATCTCTTGTAATATAAAAGGTGGTGCAAGCCACAGTCCAGGGAAACTTCCTTTATAAAGGAGCAGGGAGGTGACCTTAGGAAGTTATTTACAGTCCCACCCTAATCTTCTTTAACATACAGCATAGGAAAATCATGAAATAGAGGGCAATCACACAATACTGGTAGTCACGACCCAATCAAATTTCTATACATATTTTTTGAGGGACACAATTCAACCCTTGCCTATCCTGATCAAAGAACTGTATCCTGGGTTGTAACCTGTTACTTCTCTAATAAACTCTACAACTATGAGTAGGGTCAGTGAGTTCTTATGAGGCTGTTTGCAATGAATTTCCAAAATCAGCAGAGAAGTACAGAGTGCCATGGGGGGAACAGCTGGTGTCAGATTTGGTAAAAAGTTTGGGGTGTGTTTGATGTCCACATCATAGGAATCAACCATGAGTTGATAATTCTTTCTCTTCTCTCTTGTGAAGTTAGATGACAAGGTCTGACACGGCTTCCATGCCAGTTGTTTGAGCCCAACACAACTCCTGGGATGCAGCTGTCTTCCATCAGCAGAGGAGAGTAGGGAAGTCATCATACAGTTGCAGGTGTGCTAAGTGTCCCCACCTACAGCTACCGTAACACTTTAGTGCTTTGCCTTCCAAGGCATCAATTCTTCTTCTGTCTTCCCTGTTCATTGTCCAGCTTTTGCATGCATATGATGCAACTGAAAATACCATGGCTTGGGTCAGGTGCCTTTAGTCTTCAAGGTGACATCTTGACTTTCAATACTTGAAAGAGACCCTTTACAACAGATTTTCCCAATGTGATGCGTCTTTTGATTTCCTGACTGCTGCTTCCATGGGTGTTGATTGTGGGCTCAAGTTAAATTAAATCTTTGACAACCTCAATCCTTTCTTCATTTATGATGATGCTGCTTACTGGTCAAGTGGTGAGGATTTTTGTTTTCTTGATGTTGAGGTGCAATCCATACTAAAGGCTGTATGTAGTCTTTGATGTTCAAAAGGTATTCACAATGAAGAAGTTGTTAGTCTTGCAAAATTCTATCATGCTATCTCTGGCAATATTTCTGTCACCAAAGCAGTGTTTTTCAACTACCAAGCCTTCTTCTTTGCTTCCAACTTTTGCATTGCAGCCACCAGTAGTTATCAATGCATCCTGATTGCATGTTCGATCAATTTTGGACTGCAGTAGCTGGTAAAAATCTTCAATTTCTTTATCGTTGGTCTTAGTGGTTGGGTGGTTGGTGCATAAATTTGAATAATAGTCCTATTAATTGGCCTTCCTTGTAGGCATATGGATTTTATCCTATCACTGACAGCACTGTACTTCAGGACAGGTCTTGAAATGCTCTTTTTGATGATGAACACACTACTGGTGCTCTTCAAGTTTTTGTTCCCAAAATAGTAGACCATATGATTTTCAGATTCAAAAAGGCCAACACTGGTCCATTTTCAGCTCGCTAATACCTAGGATATCAATGTTTATGTTTTATATTTCATTTTTGACCATTTCCAATTTTCCTAGACTCATACTTTGTACATTCCATGTTCTGGTTAATGGATGTTAGCAGCTGTTTCTTCTCATTTTGAGTCATGCCACATCAACAAAAGAAGATCCCAAATACCGTATTCCACTAATATCATTAAGGTAGACTCTCCTTTGAGGAGGCAGCTCTTCCCCAGTCATCGTCTGAGTGCCTTCCAACCTGGAGGGCTCCTTTTCCAGCACTATACTTGACAGTGTTTCACTGCTATTCATAATGTTTTCACTGGAACTGATGACCTGAATTTGGACTTGTAGCCTACTTGACTGTGAGAGAATATTTTTGTTGTTGTTGTTACAGCCACCCCCTGTGGTGTTTCTGTTATAGCAGCACTTGATGACTAAGACAGCTTCTGATATACTGAAGATTTATCCCAAAGCACAACCTGCTATAGGTGAGAGAAAAAACGATTCCCAAGGACATATGTAAAGTTGTGTCTGAGGGTGCTTTGTGGGCTGAATCATGTCCCCAAAGGATATCCCACTTCTTGGTTCCAAGACCTGTGAATATTACATTTTATGGCGAGAGAGAGAGAGAGAGCACTGTCTAACCTGGTAGGTGACATGGTTAAGGATAACGAGAGGAGCAGTTTATCGTGGATTTTGGGGAGGATCCTAAACATAATCACAGGTATTTGTGTAAGAGACATAGAGAAGATACATAGAAGAAGAGAAGGGAGATCGAAGAAATGCTGCTGTAAGTCCAGGGACATCTCGAGTACCACTAGAAACTGGAAGAAGGAAAGAAGGATCCTTCCTTAGAGGCTTTGGAGGGAACCAGCCCTGCTGATGTCTTCAATTTGAACTTCGGGCGTCCAGAAACAAGAGGGAATAAATGTCTGCCGGTTTAAGGCACAAGTTTGTAGTACTTTGTTGTGGCAACTCCAGGACACACATGCGGATCCTCATGCCCACCTGTCAGCCCCTTTTCCTTCAGCTGCCTACTACCAAGCACCATCCTGAGAACAGGATAAGACTTCTGATGTGAGATCTTGAGAGCTGACCCTGCACAAGGTCCTCTTAGAGTTGATGCGTGTTTGCCAAGTACTTGACACACTCTCTAATGTAACTCTCAAGCACTGCTGAAGAGATAAACATTATTATCTTGCCTGCTTTTCAGGTGGCAACTCTAAAGGACAGGCAGAAAGCAGCAGGCCTAAACTGATGAAACAGATTTGAACCCTGCAGCTTGGCTTGAGAACGCGCATTCAGTCGCCCAACTGCAGACTGCCTATTGAGTCAAAGGGCCTCTGATGAGTCTCAGCTGCTGGGTGGAATAATCTAGAATAACCTGTTTTAAATCTTGTCCAGTGAAAGCAAAGCCTGAGAGACTTCTAATGACCTTATCATAGTCAGAGCTGAGATAAGACTCACCAGTCAGTCTGCCTGGGAAATACCAAACATAAATCTCAAGCTAAGCCAGTGTAGGGTTTCACCAAAGCAGATAAACAAGAAAAATCCCCTTTCAATTACCAGGGCTGTCCATCCAGTTTTCCACAGTGAATCATGCATCTCATCTATGGTTATGTCCTCCTGTGGCAACAGTATAGAAACGTGGTCTGCTAAGATGTGCTCAACAGAGAGAACTCACCTCTAAGTCACCTGTCGGGTATGCATCCTGACTGACGCGCTTCATGTCTCACTCACTGAGGCACAGAGCCCCACTGACGTTTGACTTTAGTCCAGTGAAACTTTGACACTTCTTACCTCAGAAACTGTAAAATTATAAACCTATGTTGTTTTCAGCCACTTAGTTTAGAGAAGACCCCCCTTATTTGTCTTTTCCAGCTTCTAGAGGTCATCTGCCTTGCTGGGCTTGTAGTCCATTCCTCCCTGTCAAAGCCAGCAATGCAGTGTCTTCCAGTGTCTCCCTGTTCTACTTTAAAGGGTCCGTGATACCATTGGGCCCCCCCGAATGACCCAGGATAGCCTCTGTCAGTTAACTGACAACAATAATCAATCTGGAACCTTGGTTTTCTTGTCATGCACTAGGATGCAGACATTTGGGGGGAAGGATATTATTCTGCCTACTATAACTATTACAGAATTTAATTAAAAAGGAAGGAAATTGACCCAAAATGAAATAAACAAATATGAGAAGCAATAATGAGCATGTACATATAGTAAGTATGTAAACATACATAGTTACTATACCATAAAAATAAGTGAATAATGGCAAGGTAAAGCAAGGCAGAGTTAAAATACTAGCAGATAATGCAGAAGATAGTAAGAGGTTAACAGAATTAAAGTGTCTTAATATTCTCTCTTATCAGGGAGGATGATAGAGACAGTAATTAACTTCAGACTTTTTAATTGAAATACATACACTAATGTAAGAGTAACATGTTGAAAAATAGGTAAATTCATGTAACTTCTTGCAAGTAGGCAAGGGAAAAGATACAAAGGAAGCTATCCATTTTCGCACCCCAAGTGTCAATTTGCCATACTGTAATGGCTTGTGTGCTGCTATCACTTTGGAAACCATAACACCAGTATACTAGTAGGGTCACCCAGGGTGGACTGGCTTTGGTGGAACTTCTAAACCAGGACAGACTACTAATAAAGACCTGGCAATACACTTTTGAAAATAAGCCAATAAAAACTTTACAGAACACTGCAAAACATTATCTATCTATCTATCATCTATCTATCTATCATCTATCTATCTATCTATCTATCTATCTATCTATCTATCTATCTATCTATCTATCTATCTATCTATCTATCTATCTATCTATCTATCTATCTATCTATCTATCTATCTATCTATCTATCTATCTATCTATCTATCTATCTATCTATCTATCTATCTATCTATCTATCTATCTATCTATCTATCTATCTATCTATCTATCTATCTATCTATCTATCTATCTATCTATCTATCTATCTATCTATCTATCTATCTATCTATCTATCTATCTATCTATCTATCTATCTATCTATCTATCTATCTATCTATCTATCTATCTATCTATCTATCTATCTATCTATCTATCTATCTATCTATCTATCTATCTATCTATCTATCTATCTATCTATCTATCTATCTATCTATCTATCTATCTATCTATCTATCTATCTATCTATCTATCTATCTATCTATCTATCTATCTATCTATCTATCTATCTATCTATCTATCTATCTATCTATCTATCTATCTATCTATCTATCTATCTATCTATCTATCTATCTATCTATCTATCTATCTATCTATCTATCTATCTATCTATCTATCTATCTATCTATCTATCTATCTATCTATCTATCTATCTATCTATCTATCTATCTATCTATCTATCTATCTATCTATCTATCTATCTATCTATCTATCTATCTATCTATCTATCTATCTATCTATCTATCTATCTATCTATCTATCTATCTATCTATCTATCTATCTATCTATCTATCTATCTATCTATCTATCTATCTATCTATCTATCTATCTATCTATCTATCTATCTATCTATCTATCTATCTATCTATCTATCTATCTATCTATCTATCTATCTATCTATCTATCTATCTATCTATCTATCTATCTATCTATCTATCTATCTATCTATCTATCTATCTATCTATCTATCTATCTATCTATCTATCTATCTATCTATCTATCTATCTATCTATCTATCTATCTATCTATCTATCTATCTATCTATCTATCTATCTATCTATCTATCTATCTATCTATCTATCTATCTATCTATCTATCTATCTATCTATCTATCTATCTATCTATCTATCTATCTATCTATCTATCTATCTATCTATCTATCTATCTATCTATCTATCTATCTATCTATCTATCTATCTATCTATCTATCTATCTATCTATCTATCTATCTATCTATCTATCTATCTATCTATCTATCTATCTATCTATCTATCTATCTATCTATCTATCTATCTATCTATCTATCTATCTATCTATCTATCTATCTATCTATCTATCTATCTATCTATCTATCTATCTATCTATCTATCTATCTATCTATCTATCTATCTATCTATCTATCTATCTATCTATCTATCTATCTATCTATCTATCTATCTATCTATCTATCTATCTATCTATCTATCTATCTATCTATCTATCTATCTATCTATCTATCTATCTATCTATCTATCTATCTATCTATCTATCTATCTATCTATCTATCTATCTATCTATCTATCTATCTATCTATCTATCTATCTATCTATCTATCTATCTATCTATCTATCTATCTATCTATCTATCTATCTATCTATCTATCTATCTATCTATCTATCTATCTATCTATCTATCTATCTATCTATCTATCTATCTATCTATCTATCTATCTATCTATCTATCTATCTATCTATCTATCTATCTATCTATCTATCTATCTATCTATCTATCTATCTATCTATCTATCTATCTATCTATCTATCTATCTATCTATCTATCTATCTATCTATCTATCTATCTATCTATCTATCTATCTATCTATCTATCTATCTATCTATCTATCTATCTATCTATCTATCTATCTATCTATCTATCTATCTATCTATCTATCTATCTATCTATCTATCTATCTATCTATCTATCTATCTATCTATCTATCTATCTATCTATCTATCTATCTATCTATCTATCTATCTATCTATCTATCTATCTATCTATCTATCTATCTATCACTTGTTTTGGACATGTCATCAAGAAGGATCAATTGCTGAAAGAGGACATCATGTTTTGCAAGGTAGAGAGCCAAGAAGAGTGAAGGAAACACTCAGCGAGATGCACTGGCCCAGCGGTTACAACGATGTTCTCAAACACGCTGGTGATCGTGAGGGCGACACAGGACCAGGCAGCATTTCTTTCTGTTGTACACAGGGTCAAAGCTAACTTGATGGCGGCTACCAACACAACAACATTCATCAGTTAAACAGAAATAAATAAATAAAACATACTAAATGGCAAATAGAAAATAAATTGGCAGAACCATATACATTTATAAAATGTGATTAATTTCTATTTGTTTTAAAAAGAAAGTATTTCTTTAGACGAGATACCATGATATTTACAAGAGATGTACATGTAAAACATAAGCACACAGAATGATTGACCATAAAAGTTATGAAATGAATAACTAAGCAAGAAAAGAAACAGGGAAGAAGAAGGCTCTCAGATAGATTTCCTTCTGGATACGGAGGCCAGAGGAGACTCAGTTAAATCTGAATCTCAGATAAGCAAAAAATGATTTTGTAGTGTGTGTCCCGAATATGACATGGACATACTTATGCTATAAAATTATCCAGTGTTTATCTGGAATTCAAGTTTAACTGGACCTCCTGCATTTTTGTTTGTAAATCTGGCAGATTTAGCAGCAGAGCTCCTAATCCCAGGATTTATAAGAATTTGCTCTCTGGAATTGAAGAGTATTTGCATCAAGCTGGGAAAAGAGCAGAAATGAGCTTGTTCCTCCCTCCCTTTCCTCCAAGGAAAGTGAAATTTCCTCTCTAGGCTTCCAGGGCTCCACCACAGCCCTACATGACCCTAAACCTGCCATCTTTCCTGTTTGTTTTTGTAATGCCAGTAACAGAAGTCTCCGTACTGCAACACAGAGCTGCGGTGAAAGCTGACATCTCCACAGTTGCACCTGGGACACCACACAGACACCTAGTGGTACAGTGGTTAAGCACTAAAATACGTGGCAGTCTGCTTCCATAACTATTTACAGCCTTGGAAACACTATGGGGAAGTTCCACTGTTTCCTATAGGGTCACTATGGGTCATAAGTGCCTCAGTGGAAAGTGGGTTTGGGAGAAATCAAGAGTGGTAAAAAGTGCTCCAGTCTTTACTGCATTTTTGAGATGGAGAGACCTCATCCAGTAGGCACCTGTCCACTATGGTGAGCCACTGATTTGAGTTTGGTTCTGCCACCTTCTCTCAACACCAGGGACTATCAACCTTACAGGATTCTTTCTCCTGAGTTTCCATTCTCCCAAACATAGTATCATGACTGTGTGAAATATATATTAATACCCAGAAGGTAAACACAGCCTTCAAATAAAGCAGACCAAGGAGTTTCTCTCTATAGCATCATACCTATGAGCAGGGGCAGGTTACCCATTAAACAAAGTTAGCACCTACTTAGGGCATCAACAAAACATGGGCACCAACTGTCTAAAGCAAAGACATAGATGCCAGACAGGACATAAAGAAAACAGAGAGCATACAGTGATTCAAGAAAGGTGCAAATCATTACTGTTATGTATGAAAGTACATACTGCATAGTACTTAAATATTAAGTACTGTATTGTCTTAAATATGACAAAATCATTGAATTTATAAGAGCAATGAATAGAAAGAAATGTTTTCAATTATAACATGTTAGAGATGAAAAATCTGTTAAAATAAAACACAGTAATTTCTTTCTTTCAATGCTTGTTTTCTGGTCATTACATTTTCTTTTACGACACCTTTTTATTTGGCCATTTACAATTATATCATGTATTATGAAGCCAGCCAGCATCAAAATTGAAGAATGAGTTGTTTAAAGTAAAATTGGGAAATGTCAATTTTACCCTGTGGGAGATCACCAGAATTTTACACAGATTGTTGAAACAACTAAACTCACTTACCCATTTTCTTTGTTGTAGAATTTGTGGAATTTTCTTTTTGTAGAAAATGTGGTATACAGTAAAAATCTTAGTATACCCCATCAACTAAAACTTCTATAATCAGGTTCATCTCATCCTGAGAAAATGGTGTGTAGTTTTGCACGCAGTCTCTAATATTATGTTGCTGTTAGATACCATTGATTCAGTTACAACTTACACTGGCCCTATATACAACAAAATAGATCACTGTCCTGTCCTGCACCATCCTCACAATTGTCATTCTTGAGCTCATTGTTGCAGCCACTGTGTCAATCCATCTTCTTGAGAGTCTTCTCTTTTTCACCGACCCAGTTCTTTGTGAAGCATGATGTCTTTCTCCAGGGACTGGTCCCTCCTGATAACACATCCAAAGCATGTGAGATCAAGTCTTTACTTTACTTTCTTTACTATCTTTACTTCAAAGGAGTATTTTGGCTGTAGTATTTCCAGAACAGGTTTGGCCTTTCTTCTGGCAATCCATGGTATATTGAATATTCTTTGCCAACACCACCATGCAAGGACATCTGTTCTTCTTTGGTATTTCTTATTCATTCTACAGCTTTCACATGCCCGTGAGATAACTGAAAATACCATGGTTTGGGTCAGGTACACTTTAGTCCTCAGATGGACATCTTTGTTTTTAACACTTTAAAGAAGTCATTTTGCAGCATTTAAAAAGAAGTCACATCATGGATAGATAAGACATACACATATGTATACATGTATATATGTAACTTCCATATCCTGTTTAAATGTGTGAATAAGCAGAGGATGGGACACCACAGATTATCAGTGTTTAGGGTGCTCACGTGACTTAATTTGGCTCTGTCTGTGTGTCTACGCGTCGCAGGCCAAAGACTGGTGGAGCTTGTGTGACGATTTTCCTCATTAACCAGTAAATTCTTTGCTAAAAGCCTGCCTGTGGGCTCCAGGCTCCAGGCTTCTGCATGGGAGCCCACCTCCCCTGGAGCCAAGTTTCTGTCCCAGAGGCATTTTCCAAAGGCTGGTGTTTCATGGCCCCACACAACCAAGTGGTTGAGAGCAGTAGGGCCACCCCTCAGGCTGTGCCTGTTCCCTACTCCATAACCCCTCAGTCCCCACGTCTGACAATAAGGAAGGTCAGGAGATGGGAGCAGACTAGATCAGCAGGAATTCTCGCAGAAACACTCCAGGCTGCTGAAGTCAACAGTGGCTGACTCTTGCAGACTCTGCTAGGAGACTCGATTTGTGGCAGGCCAGCAGCAGCCAGCATTTTCAGGGTAAAACCAGGTTTCATTTCCTGCCACATAAGTTCTTTCAGAATCAACTTGACAGCAAAGGGTTTGGTTTTGGTTTAAAGGTCCCTGGGTAAGTCACTATTAAGTCTAGGAAATAACTTCTTGAAAATCTAGGCGAACTCTAACATCTTCCAGTTTTTCAGGGACTCTGTGGAAAGGCCTAGTTTGTTATAATAAAACACATAACACAGTTTCCGTATTGATTAGGTATCACACTGACAGAGACAGAAATGTACCTGCTTGTATTGTTGAACCACATTAGTGATACATGATGACTGTACAGTTTTGAGGACTTTAAAAGAGACTTCACTATATCGTATGTCATGTCATTTAATCCTCCTCACTGCCTTGGTGGTAGGAGGCATTGCCTCTTCTTTCTTGATAAGATGACCTTGGGTGAGCAGCAGGCTCTTGACTGCTCTTGAGGGACCACTGTCTCCTGTTGGAGCTGGTGTGTGCCATCCCACACATTACAACATCAGTGTGTGCGTGTGTGTGTGGTGTACATTGCAGAAGCACAGAGGTGTCCGTGTTGGGCAGAATTAAGGCTCCAGTCCCAGGAGGTGTGAAAACTAAACACGTGTGTGCTCCATACCACCAGCTCCCACCTGCCTACTGGCCTCTTTTCCTCAAAAGACCCTTCCCGTCAACCTCATAACACTTCCTCCTGATAAAATTGTTCTCTAAAATTATCATGACTTACTCTATCACAGAACCTGTAAGTTGCCATGAAGTCAGCTCCAACTCTTGGTAATCTTATATGAGGTATGACAATTAAGTCCATAAACTTAGTTGTTTTAACGGCTACCTATCTCATTGCTGAGTATCACCACGGTCACCTTTGAAGTACTCCCCTTGGGAAGCTATGCACTGATGCTAACATCTAGTCCACGCTTGAAAGCGATTTTGGAACTCTTTCTGAAATGGCCATTGCACGCAGTGGCAAGGTGGCAAGTTCGCAAACTTAATTGTAGAGTTGTCTGTAAGGGAGCGTTTAGCCAGTAAACAAATAACTGTATTGGAACACTCTCCCTACTCACCTGATCTGGCCCTCAATGACTTTTTTCTTTACCCAAAGAGAATGGAAATATTGAAAGGAAGACATTTAGATGACATTGAGGCATATGACAACAGCTCTGATGACAATTCCAGAAAAAGAGTTCCAAAATTACTTTGAAGGGTGGACTAGGCACTGGCATTGGTACATAGCTTCCCAAGGATAGTGTTTCAGAGGTGACTGTGCTTCAGAGGTGATATTCAGCAATGAGCTTTGCAGCACTTTTTCTAGATGAGTTGACAAACTTAACTGGTGGTTCTCGTATATCGCGGAATAAAATGAATGCCCTTGAGCATGTAATATCTGTCTTATAGTGCCTTGTTTTGCAAACAGCACACTAATTTCGTGCTTCATAGGTTATTCTTCTCATGTTAACTCTATATATGGACCCTTCCATTTTAATAGTAGGCAAACTAAGATTTAAGAGTGCTTACATGCCAGGCAGTTATTATACATTTTTATTTTACCTTCCTAACAAGCTTGTGAGTTGGAAATTATTATTATCCCCATTTCACAGATGACAAAACTGACACTCCAGGAGGCTTAGAGACTTTTCCAAGGTCACATAGCTAGCAAGGGATGGCACTGGAGTGTGTTAAAGAGGTAATTGTATCTTATGCAAGACCATACTGATCAGAGAGAGATTTTAGAATTCAGCCATAATCCCAATGCAACAATGATTTCTATCTTCTCCCTTTCTTTCCTGACTATGTTATCTAACTCAATTTCATTCTAGAAAGTCAATGGATTTATTATTTTAAAGGAAAATAAAAACATTCCAGACGAACTTTTGAGTATAATTCCAAGCCAGAAAGAACAAAAAGATTACTTCACAAAGAAATTCCCTGATGAATAAACTCTTCTCAGAGGGAGGAAAGGGAAGAAGAAAAAAACAAAGCTGTTTAATGCTAACTCTCAGTTATTAACAAAATATTCTCCCAGGTCACCCTTCACCTCACACAGTTCCATCAGACAGGAAACTGTGGCAGCCATGGCCAAAATTGATGTCTTACTTTTTTTCCTAATGAATCATCAGCTTTGCTATTATTCTCTTAAGGAATTTTTAGGAAATAAAGAAAGCTAAGTTCTCCATACTTCAAGATTTGGTGACAGACACTTAACATCTTCAATGCTTTTTTCTGTAAAGAATTCCATAGAAGCAAAGGAAAAAAATGGTGTACAAAAAGAAAAAAGGTTAAAAAGAAGAGTCTAATAGGAAAATGGTATTAAGAAAAACAGATCAGTGAATAAGAAAAAGAGGAAGTGCCTGTTTCATCAGCCTTCTACAATGCTTGTCAGTCTTGGCATTTCGTCCCGGGGTTGCTGCTCCTCCCAAGAGGTTGCTGCTCCTCCCAAGAGGTTTCTGCTCCTCTTGTACTGGTCCACTCCCCTGAGAAGAATCCCTACGAAAACTCCAATCCAGCAGAACAGCTTCATTTAGCATCTACATACTGATGATTCCCGATTTGTATCTCCAGTCCAAACATTTCTCTTGGGTTCTAGTATCCAATATACTATGGCCTCTACCTAGTATTTCCTCTCAGATGCCACACACAAACTACAGCCTCAAGTGTCCCAAGCCAAACTCCCACCCTGGCCTGCCGCAGCTTAATGACTCTCCCTTGCTCTCTATTTAAAGATCAGACTTCTTAACCAGCTTTTAGTGTCCTTCCTAACTTGCACCGTGCCTCTCCTGAATTTACATCTCCAGTGCCATCCTTCTCAAGTGAAGTTGTACCCGTGAAGGAATCCCTAGTGTTCTTCACTTTCACATGCCTTCCATTGGCACATGGTCTCCCTGCAGATGTAACCATTCTTTCCTTGACCTTTTCATCCTATTAATTCCTATCCTCTTTTTAAATTTCAAGATACACCAGAGCCCTGGGAAGATCATAGCAAGTCTGACGCTGTTCATAATGCATGTCTATTTGCCATTCATCTAGACCATTTGGAGCAGAAAATATTTATTGGCACCACCATGTTCAGAGTGCCTGGCACATAATAGAAAACCGTTAGATATCATTAAGTAAATGAGCAAATGATTGAATGAAAAAATGAATGAAGATAATTGATTCCCAGTCAGGTCATATTTCTTACTGAGCACCTGCTTTGGATACAGCACCATAGAAAGTATTCTAAAAGATTATATCTCCCACTGTGACATTCGTGCCCCTAAACATCTTGTTCAGAGATTATGGGAAGACTCAGAGCCATGGGACAAATAGTGTACTACATCCCAGAGGAAGTAATTTACTCCACAATTAAACAATGAGATAGGCAACATCTAGTCTACTGGTAATAAACTAGCATTTCTATTACAAAGCCTTTAAAAGTAAAAGCAAGAGGCCACAAAGACATCAGTGCCTTGTGGCTGGCTACTGTGTTCACATCACACGAGGGGCCAGTTCAGCTCATCCGGTCAGTTAAATCTCTACGGCTCATTCTCTGGGAATTTTTGAGGACACATTCTGAGGTAGAACGTCTAATGCTATCCACCTGAGCACTTCACGGAGTAGGTTTATGGCCCTTATCCAAGCAGTGGGAGTTTAACTTTGCAAGCCTTCTCAGGTCAAAATAAGCATTCTCAGTGTCCTTTCAGTGACTGCTGACTGAGAACAAAAGTAAAGGAGACTGGGAGGAGCTAGAGGAGATTTAATGAGGTGAATTTACCACCCAAATCTGCAAATGCGGTACATAGAGAAGCACACTCAGAGACTAGGAATTCTGGGTCTTCCATGGAAATCTGTCTTTTAGACAAGTTACACCTCAGTTAATTAAGTTAGCCAAGCCAGCCAAGTGCCATCAAGTCATGTCTAAAAAGACCTATTATAAATCCTAGCTTCTAACTGAGCACCAGTCCCACACAGACTGATAGTGACGCAGCCTCTGAGGATTCCCCCACACTGCCCGGGTTTCTGTCCCCTTCCCCTAGGAAGCCCACGAAGCCCTGGATTCCTGGCTTGATTGCATTTAAGCCTTAACTTCATTTTGAATTTGGCACTGAAATCCCCTGTGTGTGCAAACCAGGATCTTGGCACCTAGAAGGACCTGAAGAACTGTGTCCTGAACTTGACCTCAGACCTGAATTTCACTGGAGAGGGTGTTTTTCTGGCACACAGCCTACCCCGGCCCATTTGAAAAGTAGAAAGTCTCTCCCTTTCAGTGTGACTTAGCACTAGGATCTCCGTATATGGACATGGGAGTTTTAGATTTCAGATGCTAATCTCTACCCCTGGGGACTGAAGGACATACCTGCTAGTGGGACAGGGATCTTGTAGACTGTTGGCTACAGGGCTCCACTTGCTTCTTGTTTATGCAAATAATAAATTTCCACTTTCTGTTTCTCTTGCAACCGGTGGTCCTATGACATCTGTCTTATTTTGATTGAACAAGACAAGAAACAGCATTTGGTTACAACAGGAGTGCTTTCTCATTCTAGTCATTTAGGAGGCTGGTTCTTTCAGCTGTATAGATTTGTTAAATGAAATGAAAATGGCGTTTTGTGGTTGACAATATGGTGTCAGCAGCTGACTGGACAATGCCCCTTACATTTGTCTTAAAACTTAAGCCTAGCCCTAGGGTCACCATGAGTCAGATCCGACTCGACGGCACTTGGCTTGGCTTCCTATAAATCAGGCCATCCTTGTTAACTAATGAAATCCTGACAGCACTTCAACAGTTAACTGTATAAAACAATCAGAAATAAGCTTATTTTTCTTCCTCATTTTGTCACAAAATAGCCAGCCTCTGCCACTACTCCTTGGAGCACTTTTCCATTTTTAGTTTGGTGTTACCTAGTTCATGAATCTTCTGCCCCCAAAACCATCGTTCACTCAGTTTCTTTTGATAAATTCAATAAATCTTTATATGTTTACTTCTAAATTTGTATCAAAAAAAATACAAAAGAGAGTGCAGAATGATAGAGAAGAGGCAAAACAACTTTCTTTAGTATCATTAATACCCAAATTTCCACTTCCTTTCTTGAATATTTAAAAATGCTAAAAGTCAATTTCAAGTAGTTCAAGTTCTCTTTGAATGCTGCACAGGAGGTGGGGCCAAAGAGAAGTCTCACAGAGTGGGTCCTCCCAGGTGCTCTGACGTTGCACAAAGGTCTTCAGACTGAGATGATGACCCAAAGTCAACAAGAAAGCAGCAGAAGAAAGACAAACTAAGACGGCACCTAAGTAGGACACATGGTACAGAGCAGGGTTGGGACAGGCCCCCTTTGTCCCTGAGCACCAAGAATCCAGCAGGTTAGAGAAGCATAGACATTGTGTAACATCCAGGTTCCTGTCACTCCTCTAACCCTGTGCCCTTGAGTTCACCCTGCCTGGCACAGAACTGGGAATCACTACAGTTCAACTAAGTGATGAGCAAATTCTTCCATTTTCTAGATAAAATACGAATGGTGCTCCCATTGGTGCATCACTAAGGTGCTTCTGGAGCCTAGACTGTCGGCAGAAGGGGTGGCTCCCAATTAACTTTAGTGCTATTTACAAGTCCAGTAGTAAATGAAAGGGTTTCTTTTCATAAGTTTAGAATTTGCCCTTATCCTGTGTTTTGCCCCAAAATTCACCATTCTATGTCTTGCTTTAGTGCTCTTCTGGCACAAAACTATCAAGCAGTTTTTTCCAAAAAAATCTTAGATGTCTAAAATCAAGAATTTCTTCTAAAATTTAACTTGGCTGTGAAATTCCTGGGGGGAGGATGGTGAAAAGCTTTTTGGTGGGTCAGTTACCTTGTGGAAGAAGGATTTCGTTACTTTTCTATGCAGGTTTACTTCTGAAAGCTGACAGTATACACAGAAATTTAAGTATTATGAGACATGGTTTTTTGTTGGGGGTGAAAGGTTGTTTTTTAAATCATGGAATTGTACCAAGAGTGCTGGGGTTCAGCTAAATATGAGAACTTAATTTTATATGATGCAATTCAAATCAGACTGTGCACAAAGTGAAAGCTAATACTTTGGATTTAATGATGATCATATCCCTTGAGGCAACCTCTCTTGATAAATGAATATATGTTTTCAACAAAGAAACTGATGCTCCAAATTAGACTTTGTTTCTATTCTTACTTAATATGGTTAAGAAAAATAGCACCACAGAAACTTAAAGATCGATGAACAAAACATAGAGTCTTGATTTCGCAAAAAAGAAAGTGGTATATATACTCAATCAATGGAGTCACTTCTGACTCACACAGAAACCTATAGGTATGTGTCGTGCATAGGATCGCTGTGAGCCGGAATCAACTAGGAACCAACTGGTTTAGTCTTGGGCTTTCTTTTTTCATGTGTCTTGGTGACCGTATGACAGACTGAGGATATATAAATTATATGTAACTTTTGCCACTGTGTCAATTCCAACTCACAGTGATCCTACCGAACAGAGTAGAGTAGCCCCATAGAGTTTCTAAAGAGATGTTGGTGGATTCAAACTGTCCTCCTTTTGGTTAGCAGCTGAGCTCTTAACCACTGCACCACTAGATGTGTGCATGTGTGTATATGTGTGTATGTGTGAATGTGTACACATACATATATATATAGGTTAATGAACATTCTCAATTTTGCCACCTAGTAAGGTTGTGCTATAAGAGTTGTACATAGTTAGAGAAGATTGTGAGATGTATATTTATTCAGCTCAGCTAGTCTGTTGCAGAACACTTGCATGTGATGGGCACTCTTCCATGTTTTCTTGATGAAATATAAGTTACTTTGATTAAAATTATAGCTAATACATGTGAATGAGCCTCATGTAGGAACAAAAGTGTCAGAGAGATACAATGCTGTATGGAAAAAGTGCAAGGTATATTTTTGTTAAGGGAAAAAAAGAGTAGATTTGCCCTGCAATTTAAAAAAAAAGAAAAAGAAGTGACTTGTTCTGTAATGACAAAGAGGAAAGTGGAAGAGACACTCTCAATGGATATAGAAAGTTGCAGAGGGTTTGTGGAAAAGGAATTTTATTTTTATGGACAAAGGTGGTTTGGATTTGATAGGTTCAGTTATAAGGTTTTCAAAAAGAGTTTTCATTTACACTTTTTTTGTATTTTCAGAGTACTGTCTGCTGTTTCTAAGGGACTGTACAAGGGTTTTCTTTACCTTCCGAGTAATCTGCCTACAGGCCAAAGTTGCTGTGTCTTCTCAGAATAGTTTCCTTTGCTTTATGTTGACTCGATGGCAGTGGGTTCTATTGACTCAGTTATTTGAGAGCACAATCTTCATACTTTTGAAAGGGCTAAGGCTGTTTACAATCATGCTCCCACCTGTGTTTCCTTTTTAAAACATTTTATTGCCACTTTGATAACTAGGTAGCCAAGTACTATTTGTCAGTAACCCATGGTTGTGTCTTAACTAACTCTTCAAGTCTCACAACTTTTGATGATTTGCCTTCCCACAATCAAATCCAAAACATGTTTTGAGATTTCCCAGCAGGTTCCTAGAAAATCACAAAAGGATTGGTTTTTTACCTTATAACAAGTTTTACTACGTTTATTTGGTGATAACTATTGGGTGACATGAGAAGATTTGCCAAATCAGAAGAGACACTTAGCCCTCCCTAGGTTAAATTTGTCTGGATACAATTTTGCTAGTAGAAGTATTCCCACGATATGTTTCTATTCAAAGTCCAGGCAAATCTGTTATCCTATAATCATGTAACAGCAATATATTCTGTCATAATTTCAGTTGTTTTTTAAACTTGTAAATTTAGTCATAATTTTACTTTTTAAATTTGAATCTGGCATCTTCTTGTCTAGTGGTTTTCAGCTGGAACTTCTCATCACTTACCTCTGGAGCACTATTAAGATGAACTTGGTCAAGACCTGTTCCAAACTTTCTAACTCTCTTTATTTGACACTCTTTTTATTTTAATTGTGAGTAAGTGAAAGTTTACAATCCAAAATTCTGAGCACCTGCCTCTCCGGCTGCTCTACCTAATCTCCACACCCTGTGACATTCTTCACTTCCAGCGTCCACTCAATTAACATTTGTCTCCTCCACTCGACTCACATTTCTCTCCTCTAAAAAGAAACCAGTTGGACAGCCCTACAAACACATCCAACCATAAAGTACACACACCACCTGCATCACTCGTGTCCCCAAGTCTAGTCCATTCTTTGAAGTGTTGCCTTCAGCAAGGATTTCAGCTTTGGGCTAGCAGCAAGTCTGGGGTCCATGTTCTCAGGAGATTCTCAAGGTTGTTGGACCTTAAAGTCTGGTCTTTTTATATACTTCTAGATCTGCAAAACCCCTCTGTCTCATGCTATGTCAGGGACTATACATTATGTCCCCTGTCAGGGCTGTCTCTGGTGATGGCCAGGCACTATCTAGTTCTTCTTTTTTTTTTTTTTTCCGAAGTCTCATTAATTTTGATCTTCTTACTAATGTGAATTGTCACCATTTTCACCATACCAAATTTCTAACAATTATCTAATCTAAACCCTCACCCCTTGCCTTCCCGCCCTCCCACCTTCCCCACCCTCGTAGCCGTCAAAGAGTCTTTTCTATTATGTATGAGTACGCTTTTAAGTTTTTATCATAGGGGTCTCATATAATAATTGTCCTTCTGTTGTTGACTAGTTTCACTCAACATAATGCCCTCCAGTTGAGACCAAATTGAGAGATGTTTCCTGCTGTCATCGTTGTTCTTTATCAGTGTATAGTACTCCATGGAGTATATATAACAAAGTTGACCTATCCATTCTTCCGTTGTTGGGCATCTGGGTTGATTCCAACTTTTTGCTATCGTGGACTGTGCTGCAGTGAACGTTCATGTGCATGTAACAGTCGGTGTGGATGGCCTTGATTTTGTAGGATATATTCCAAGCAGAAGAATAACTGGGTCAAATGGCATATCTATATTCATTATTTTAAGGTAACGCCAAATTGTTTTCCAAAGAGGTTACACCATTCTGCAATCCCACCAACAGTGAAAGAGAGTTCCAGTCTCTCCACAGCCTCTCCAACATATATTGTTTGGCATTTTTTAGATCATGGCCAATCTTGTTGGGGTGAAGTGGTATCTCATTGTTGTTTTGATTTGAATTTCTTTAACAGTTAATGATCGTGAACATGTCTGCATGTGGTTTTTTGACTGCCTGGATCTCCTCTTTAGAGAAGTGTCTGTCCATCTCCTTTGCCCATTGCTTAATTGGATGATTTGTCTTTTTCTTATTGATATTTTGTAGAACCTTATAGATTATGGAGATCAGGTCTCTGACATAGAGTTGCCAAATATTTTTTCCCATTCGTAGGTGGTCTTTTAATTCTTTGGATGAAGTCTTTGGATGAGCAGGTTTTTGATTCTTATTAATTCCCATTTATCTATTTTCTCTTCTGATGAATGTGTTTTGTTTGTCAGATTTTGAAGTCTACCTATATTGCATATTAAAACGTCCATTGTTGACTCTATCTTATCTTGGATGAGCTTTATCGTTTTAGCTTTCATATTCAGGTCTTTTATCCAATTTGAGTTGATTTTTGTATAAGGTGTGAGAGATGGGTCTTGTTTCAATTTTTTGCAGATGGATATCCAATTATGCCAGCACCATTTTTTAAAGAGACTGTTCTCACCCCAGTTCAAAATCTTAGGACCTTTGTCAAATATCAGCTGTTCATAAGAGGATGGTGGCATCTCTGGGTTCTCTACTTTGTTCCATTGGTCTATATGTCTCTTTTTGTACCAATACCAGGCTGTTTTCACTACTGTGGCAGTGTAATAGGTTTTAAAGTCAGGTAGTGAGAGGCCTCCCAGCATGTTCTTCTTTTTCAGTAGTGTTTTACTTACTCGAGGTTTCTTCCCTTTCCAAATAAAGCTGATAATTTGTTTCTCCATCTCATTAAAAAATGTCATTGGAATTTGTATTGGGATTGCATTATATAAATAGAGTGCTTTGGGCAAAATAGACATCCATAAAGAAGAATGTCCCAGGACAGATTAATAAGAACAACAGAGAAAACACCAACATGAAAATAAACATATTGCAATGACATCACTAAACATATACCTATCAATAATCACATTAAATGTAAATGGACTAAATGCTCCAGTAAAGAGACAGCGAGTGATATCGTGGATCAAAAGACATGACCCATCTATACGTTGCTTACAAGAAACACATCTTAGGCTTAAGGATAAGAACAAGGTGAGAATTAAAGGTTGTAATAATATATATCAAGCTAATAATACACAAAAAAGAGCAGGTGTGGCAATATTAATTTCAGATAAAATAGGTTTTAATGTAAAGTCCACTACTATGGACAAGGATGGTCGCTATTTATTGCCGAAAGGTTCAATACTCAAGCAAGACTTAAAATATTAAATATTTACGCACCCAATACCGAAGTACCTAAATACATTGAACAAATACTGACAACATTGAAAAATGAGATTGATCATTCCACAGGAATAGTTGGGGACTTTAACACTCCCCTTTCAGTTAAGGATAGATCATCCAGAAAAAAGCTCAGTAAAGATACAGAAGATCTTATTACAACAATCAACCAACTTGACCTTATTGACATATACAGATCTTTTCATCCATCAACAGATAAATATACCTTCTTCTCCAAAGCACATGGAATGTTCTCCAGAATAGACCATATGTTAGGTCATAAAACTATTCTCCATAAAATCCAAAACATTCATTTATTGCAAAGTAACTTCTAGGACCACAGAGCTATAAAAGTTGAAATCAATAACAGAAAAATCATAGGTAAAAATTCCAACTTTCGGAAACTGAACAACACTTTACTCATAAAGCCTTGGGTTATAAAATAAATTAAAGACACGTTAGAGAAATTTATGGATTCAAATGAGAATGAAAACACATCCTACCAGAATTTATGGGATACAACTAAAGTAGTGCTCAGAGGTCAGTTTATCTCTATAAATGCCCACTTCTGGAAAGAAGAAAGAATACAAATTAAAGAATTAACCTCACAGCTTGAACAAGTAGAAAGAGAGCAACAAAAAAAAACCCTCAGGCACTACAAGAAAACAGATTATAAAAATTAGAGCAGAACTAAATGAATTAGAGAATAGAAAAACAATTGAAAAAATTAACAAAACCAAAAGTTGGTTCTTTGAAAAGATCAGCAAAATTGATAAACCATTGGCTAAACTTACAAAAGAAAAACAACAGAAGATACAAATAACCTGATTAAGAAATGAGTTGGGAGATATTACAATGGACCCATCTGAAATAAAATATATCATAACAGAATACTATGAAAAGCTATACTCTGACAGGTTTGAAAACCTGGGGGAAATGGACAAATTTCTACATTCATATGACTCACCAAGACTATCACAAGGAGAAATAGATCAACTTAATAAATCTATCACAAAGGAAGAGATTGAAGAAGTCATCAAAAATCTACCAACCAAAAAAAGTCTTGACCCAGATGGCTTCACCGGAGAATTCTACCAAACTTTTATAGAAGAATTAACTCCAATACTAATGAGGCTATTTCACACCATAGAAAGAGATGATATACTTTCAAATTCCTTCTATGAAGCCAGCATAACCCTGATACCAAAACCAAGGAAAGATCCCACAAAAAAAGAAAATTACAGACCAATATCACTCATGAATCTAGATGCAAAAATCTTCCACAAAATTCTAGCCAGTAGAATTCAACAGCATATAAAAACAATCATTCATCATGATCAAGTTGGTTTCATTCCAGAGACGCAAGGCTGGTTCAACATCGGAAAAACAATTAATGTAATCAACCATATTAATAACACCAAAGATAAAAACCACCTGATTTTGTCAATTGATGCAGAAAAGGCATTTGATGAAGTTGAACATCCATTCATGCTTAAAACTCTCAGACTAATAGGAACAAACAGGAAATTCCTCAATATAATCAACAGCATCTATGCAAAGCCAACTGCTTTTATCATCCTGAATGGTGAAAGACTGAAAGAATTCCCTTTGAGAACGGGAACCAGACAAGGATGCCCACTCTCACCACTTCTATTCAACATTGTCCTAGAAGTTCTAGCCAGAGCAATTAGACAAGACAAAGAAATAAAAGGCATCCGTATTGGCAGTGAAGAAGTAAAGATTTCCCTCTTTGTAGATGATAGGATTGTTTGTACAGAGAATCCAAAGAAATCCATAAGTAAACTATTAGAGCTAATAGAAGAATTCAGCAAAGTATCGGGATACAAGATAAACATAACTACATCAGTGGGATTCCTTTATGCCAACAATGACATTATTAATGAAGAAATCACCAAATCAATTCCATTTACTATAGTCCCCAAGAAGATAAAATACCTAGGAATAAATCTAACTAGAGAAATAAGAGATCTTTACAGAGAAAACTACAAGACATTGCTACAAGAAACTAGGAGGGACTTACATAAGTGGAATAATCTGCCCTGCTCGTGGATAGGAAGACTCAATATTGTGAAAATGACTATCTAGTTCTTCTGATCTCATGCTGATGAAGTCTCCCAGTCATATGGTTTCATCTGTCTCCTGGACTCATTTTTTCTCATTTGTTTGATGTTTTCTTCTGTTCCAGGTGGGTTGGGACCAACTGATATTCCTTAAATGAGAGATGACTGGCATTTAAGAACCCAGGTGAGATTCACCAATATGGGGTACAGAACAATGTCTTAGAAAAAGACTAGTTATGCCAACTGACCTTGATGTTCCTAGAAACCATGGTCCACAGACCCCTGTCCCTTCTACTCTGTCCTTTGAAATGTTGGGTTGAATTTAGAAAATTAGTTTATGGTGTAGTCCAGACATGTTGACCTGCCTTCTACTGTATGTTGTTACTTGCTTCACCTAACCAAATTCTTGTTGATTATTTAATCTATAAATGACCCTCCGTCCCCTCCCCCGACTTGTAGTCATGAAAGTATTTTCTTCTGTGCATAAATCTTAAGTCCTTATAATAGTATTCTCATACAATATTTGCCCTTTTGCAGCTGACTGATTTCACTCAGCATAATGTCTTCCAGTTGATTCTGGATTATGAAATATTTCATAAAATCATCATTGTTCATTATCATTGCATAGTGTTCCACTGCGTGCATATACCATACTTTGTGTATCTGTTCATCTGTTGATAGGTTCCTAAGTCGATTCCATCTTCTTGCTATTGTGGACAGCACTGCAGTAAACATTTGTATGCATGCATGCATTCATATGATGGCCCTTATTTCTGTAGGATATATTCCAAGCAGTGGGATTGCTAGACTATATGGTATTTCTATATCTAGCTTTCTAAGGAAGCACCAAATTGTTGTACCATTTTATATTTCCACTAGTAGGGTAGAAGACTTCCAATCTCTCCACAGCCTCTCCAACACTTGCTGTTTTGTGTTTCCTGGATTACTGTCAACTTTGTTTCGGTGAGATGGTATCTCATTATCATTTTGATTGGGATTTCTCTAATGGTTAATGATCATGAGCATTTCCTTGTGTCTTTTGGCTTGCTTGGATGTCTTTGATGAAGTGTCTGTCCATGTCTTCGGCCATTGTTTAATTGGGTTATTTGTCTTTTCATACATTTTGAGTTAGTTTTTGTAAGGTGTAAGACATGGGTCTTGTTTCAGTTTTTTACAGATAGATACGCAGTTTTGCCAACATTGTTTGTTAAAGAAACTGTCTTTACTCCAGTTCACAGCTTTTGGGCCTTGTCAAGTATCAACTGTTTATAGGTAGATGGTGTTATTTCTGGAGTCTCTATTCTGTTCCATTGGTTTATGTATCTGTTTTTGTACCAGTACCAGGCTGTTTCAACTACTTTGGTGGTGTAATAATTTCTAAGGTCAGGTAGTATGAGGACTCCCAATGTGTTCCTCTTCTTCAGCAGTGCTTTACTTATGTGGGGTTTCTTCCCTTTCCAAATGAAGTTGGTGATTGATTTCTCCAACTTATCAAAATATGACATTGGAATTTGTATTGCAGTTGCATTGTATATATAGATCGCTTTGGATAGAATAGATATTTTCACAATGCTAAGTCTTTCTATCTGTGAGCATGGTAGGTTTCTCCACTTATGTCTCTTTTGGTTTCTTGCAGTAGAGTCTGGTAATCTTCTTTGTATAGGTCTCTTACATCTCTGGTTAGATTTATTCCTAGGTAGTCTGTCTTCTGGGAACCATTGCAAATGGTATTGTATTGGCTATTTCCTCTTTGATGGTGTCTTTGCTGGTATGAAGGATTCTCACTGATTTATTTACCTTGTATCCTGATATTTTGCTGAACTCTTAGTTCTAGTATTTTATTTATGGATTCTTTAGGGTTCTCTGTGTACGTGGTCATATCATACACAAATAGAGTCCCTTTTACTTCTTCTTTACCCAAGCAGATGCTCTTTATTTCTTTATCTTGTCTGATAGCTATGGCCAGAACCAGCAGCTCAGTGTTAAACAGAAGTGATGACAGTGAGCATCCTTGCTGGGTTCCCATTCTCAGGGGAAATTCTTTCAATCTCTCTCCATTCAGGATACACTTGACTCTTGACTTTGCGTAGATGCCCGTTATTAAGTTGAGGAATTTCCCTTCTATACTTATTTTGCTGAGAGTTTTTAGCATGAATGGGTGTTAGACTTCGTCAAATGCCTTTTCTACTTCAATTGATAAAATTAACTGATTCTTCTGTTTTATTTACGTGATTGACTACCTTAATTGTTTTTCTGATGTTGAACTAACCCTGCATCCCTGGTATGAATCCTACTTGGTTATAGTAAATTATTTTTTTGATATATGGTTGAATTCTACTGGCTAGGATTTTGCTGAAGATTTTTGTATCTAGGTTCATGAGGGATATCAGTCTGTAATTTTCTTTGTTTGTGCTATCTTTACCCAACTTTGGTATCAGGCTTATACTGGCTTCATAGAATGAATTTGGAAGTGTTCCATCCTTTTCTGTGCTGTGAAATATTTTCAATAGTATTGGAATTACTTCTCTAAAAGTTTGGTAGAATTCTCCAGCAAAGCCATCTGGACCAGGACTTTTTTGGATTTTTTTGTTTTGTTTTGTTAATATTTTTTCAATCTCTTCTTTTTGATGGTAGGTAACATGATTCTAGAAATTTGTCCATTTCCTCTAGGTTCTCAAATCTATTACAGTTCAGTTTTTCACAGTATTCCATTACAATTCTTTTAATTTCAATTGGGTCTGTTGTAAAATTGTTTGTCTCATTTCTTATCTGAGTTATTTGTCTCCTTTCCTGTTTTTCTTTTGCAAGTTTAGCCAATGGTTTATCAATTTTGTGGATCTTTTCAAAAAACCAGCATTTAGTTTTGTTAATTCCTTCAGTTGTTTTTTATTCTCTAATTCACTTAGTTCTGCTCTAATCTTTATTATCTCACCCCCACCCCCCGCCCTGGTGTTTGAGGGTTCTTTGTTGTTCTCTTTCTACTTGTTCAAGTTATAGGGTTAATTCTTTGGTTTGGGCCCTTTCTTCATTTTGAATATGCACATTTATAGAGAGAAATTGACCTCCGAACACTGCTTTTGCTATGTCCCATAGATTCTAGTAAGATGTATTTTCATTCTCATTTGATTCCACCCTTGATTTTCTTGCATCTTTACATTTTCTTCTACCATAAATTTTTCAGCAAGGAGTTGTTCAGTTTCCATGAATTTGAGTGTCTACCTATGTTTCTTTCTACTGTTGATTTCAATTTTCATGACTTTATGGCCAGAAAGTATACTTCACAATATTTCAATAGTTTGGATTTTGTTAAGACTTGATTTATGGCCTAATCCATGGTCTTTTCTGGAGAATTCCATGTGTGTTGGAAAAGGAGGTCCCCTTGTCTGTTGTTGGATGGAGAGTTCTGTATATGTCTATGAGGTAACTGAGCTCAGATTGATTGTCACAATAAGATCTTCTGCATTTTTACTGAGCTTTTTTCTGGGTGTTCCATCCATTACTGAAAGTGGAGGGTTGAAGTTTCCCACTGTTATTGTGGAGCTGTTTATTCCATTTTTCAACACTGTCAGCTTTTATTAAATATATTTAGAAGATCTGATATAGGGTGCATAAATGTTTAATAGTGTTATGTCCTCATTATATATTGAACACTTAATCAATTAATAATGACCATCTTTGTCCATGATGGTGGATTTTACCTTAAAGTTTGTTTTATCTGAGATTAATATTGCTACTCCTGTTGTTAATTGCATGTTGTTAGCTTGGTATATATTTTTTCATCCTTTGATTTTCAGTTTACTCATATTTTTTAGTCAAAGGTGTGTTTTTTGTAAGGAACACATAGATGGATTGGCACTTGGCTGGCTGGCTGGCTGTCTTTTTTGACCCAACCTGTTACTGTTTGTCTCTTTATGAGTGTATTTCATTCATTTACATTCAGTGTAACTACTGCTAGGTATGACTTTAGTGCCATCATTTTTGGTGCCTTTATTTGTGCGTTGTTGGCTGTTTCTTTGTTGTAATTAATATTCTGTTCAGAGTCACTTTTCTTTATGGGTTTTCTTTTCATCCTTTCCAATGGTGGTTTTGTCTATTGAGACTTCTGTACTATGTTTCTTGTTTTGATGTGTAGTATTGTTAGGTTGCTTTGCAGCAATCCCATTATTCCCCCTAATGTTCTAAATTTAACCTAGTCTTCAATGCTGTAGTTTTATTACTAATCTACTGAATTTAAGATCATTGTGGTTCTAGCAAGTCACATAGCTTGTTTAATTTTTCATTTTATTCTGCTGCACTTTGTCTAATCTCCATCCTAAGATATAGAAGGCCTCTATACATAATTCTTCTTATTCTACTTTTGATAATTTCAGGAAAGCATCTTCATCTTTTTTGATTATTATTTTGGGAGTTTTCTGGAGCCATGGTGGTCTGCTTCTTGAAATGATTAGAGATTGATTGTTGTCTCCAAACCATCAGTGAGCTGTTATGATTTAAGCATTAGGTTATTACAATCCAACGTGTGTGTGTCTATTTTCATTTGATTTTGAGTGTCCAAATAATCTAATACTTTGAGCTAGAGCGGTTATTGGATGCTTACTAATTCTGATGTCCTGTCATTCAATGGTTGGAGCAATGACTATACTGAGAAATGTAGGAGAAATTGCTGGCTCAAGGGAGCCAATAGAATTCTTCTTCCAGGCCCTCCTTTCTTTCTCCACCCAGGTTCAGGAGAAAATCTTCAGGCACATAAGCAAAATACCCTACTACCAGCCCAGGTAGTGTCCTAGAATTGAGAGTCAGGTTAGAATTGAGAATGGACAGGGAAAAGGCTGGGTATAGGGAGTGTATTCAGTGTATATGAAAAGTTTGCATCATGAAAGTTGAACTTTTTCTGTGAGTACATAGGTGTAGCAATCCATAGCTCAGAGGAGGCAGTATAACTCATCATTTATCTCTCTCTTTCTTTCCCTGTCCAATCCCAGAAGAAAAGCTTAGGGCACATAAGTAAAATGTCCTACTTCTTCCTAGCGCAAAGCAGAGAAAGTAAGTGGGAAAAACTGGGGATAGGGAAGGAAATTGGCGTGTAGGAAAAGACTGAGCCCCAAGAAATCATGAGCACTTCACTTGAGATGACCACTGGAATTCATCTGGGTCTCTGGACCATAGCTCAGGGGATCAGCAGAATTTTTCTTCTGCACTTCCCTTTGTTTCCCTCTCTGTGACCAGGAAGAAAACTCAGCACTCATATACAATCCACTTCCAATCTAAGTAGTACACCAGAATTTAGCCTCTGGTGTAGCTCAGAGAAGGGAGAGATGAAGGGCACTGTTGCACTTGGCTGCCAGCCACTGTTGCACTCTCTAGGAGCTGCTGTCCCAAGCTCAGCCTCTCAGTTGAAAGAGATGCTCTCCAGTCAGGTGCCTCTTTTCAGTGTGACAGCTGGTCCCAGCCACATTCCCTTGGACAATAGTCCCAGTCCTATTCTCTTAGCCAAGACAGATGGTCTCCACGCTTCAGCTGCCTCTCCACTACCATGTCAGCAGAAGTGAGACTCTTTGCATTGCCAATTCACCTCTGACAAAGGTACTTGTTCCCTTTGTAGCCAAGTCTGATCTCACAAATTTCTGCCTGATCTTGGGGCTCCTAGAATGCCCTTTTTGTTCTATTTAGTTGTTTTACAAGGCCTTAGTTGATAGAGGGACTAGAAGAGATATGTGGTTAGTCTACCGACTTTCCCTGCCTTCTTGACATGCTTGATATAGTTGTTTTATTCTATATGTATGCTTGTTATATTTGGGACACATTATGTCAGAGTTATTCTGTTATATCTGAAGACATACCTTCTATAAAGGTTTTTAATAAATCCATTTTAATGAATTATATGTGATATCCACTTGTTGCTGCTAAGTGCTGTTTTAGTCAGCTAGGGCTGCTCTAACAGAAATCCCACAGAGTGGATGGCGTTAACAAAGGAAGGTTTATTTTTACACAGTCCGGTAGGCTACAAGTCGATATTCAGGGTGTCCGCTCCAGGGGAAGGCTTTCCTCCTTGTCACTCTGGAGGAAAGTCCAGTATTGCATCAGTCTTTGTCCAGGGAGCATCTTGATGCAGGAATCTCAGGTCTGAAGGATGCACTCTTCTCCCAGTGCTGCTTTCTGGATGGTACAAGGTTCCCAATTCTCTGCCTGCTTCTCTGTCCTTTTATCTCTCCTAGGATGAAAGGATTAAGGGTGGGGCAAGCCATACTCTGGGGAAACTCCCTTTACAGGGGAGCAGGGAGGTAATCCTATGAAGGGATTTACAACCCCACCCTAATCATTTAACATACAGCTTAGGAAAACCACAAAATGGAGGACAGTCACAAGATACTGGGAATCATGGCCCAGCCACATGGCTACACCTATTTTGGGGGGAACACAATTCAATCCGTGACAGATAGATATAGATATAGGAAACAGCTCACGCAATCACAGAAACTAAATGTCCCAAGTTCTGGCACAAGACTCACATGGCCACAGAAGCTGAGGAACCCAAAGTCAGCAGGTCAGAGACCAGAGTTCTAGATCACCAATTGTGTAGGTCAGTGGATCCCAAGCTGGTGGTGAGATGGAGCAGCAGAGGCTGGCAAACCCAGGATCAGCAGGTCAGGGAGCAGGACTCTCAAGTGCTGACTGTAAGAACTGATGAATCCAACAGCTGCTAGTTCAAGTCCAGGAATCAGACACTGGAAGAAGAGAGCAGGAGCTCCTGGATACATGAGCAGACCAGCAGTAGTAGTGGCAGGTAGAGAGATGAGAGCTGAGGGGATGGAAGTCACCACAAACTCCACCCTGCCACTTAATACAGCAGCTAAATATAGAGTAGCCAAGTTGACATAATCCTGACCACCACACTACCTGTCTATAGATACGACTCGACTGCACTTGGCTTTGGCTTGGCTTGTACCTACATGTGTTACTGGTTTTGCTACCCTAGAAAAGCCAGCCTAAGACAAGTGCTGTCAAATTCCAACTCATAGTGATCCCATGTGTACAGAATACAACTCCTCAATAGGGCTTTCAAGGCCGTTACCTTTAGAAAGTGGATTTCCAAGCTTGTTTTCTGAAGTATCTCTGGATAAATTCAAACCATCCACTTGTCAGCTAGAAGTGGAGTGCTTAACCAGTTAAGCTACTACTCTGAAAATTCAGTCAACCATTATGTTTACATTTTGACTAAAACTTTTCTGGACTGACTTAATTATCTTATTTTGCATCTCATAGAAAAAAATCAAACGTTCATGACAATTGCACTATTCTTGCTGTGAATTTTCATCAAACCACTCACTTTTTTAAAATGATCAATAATAAGTTAACCATGGCCCTGTGTCTTCTCAGAATAATTTCCTGTGATTTCTGATAACTCCATCATCTGGAGATAATTTTTTGGCTTATTCTATGTTTCTCTGAAAGCTCTGCTATCAGCTGAGGACCAGAGTATTCTGTCTTCAACAAATGACCATCTCAGAGCGACATTAGAAAAGACTGTACCAGGTGCTTTGGATGCAGGCTTCTGTTGGTATCACTGAAACAGACTGGAGTCAATGCCTAGGATGAGTTAGGATTTCCAGAATTCTTCTGGAGAAACAAAAACTTTTAAACCATGTTTCAGTGGACTCTTCAAGAAGTTAAATGTAGAATTACCATATAATCCAGTAACTCATATATGCAAGAAACTTACAGGTAGGAACTCCAACAGGTAAGTGTACACCCATATTCATTGCAGTATTTTGACAGTAGTCAAAACATTGAAACAACCCTGGTGTCCATCACAGATAAATGGAAAAATAAAATGTATATCCATATATTATTCAGCCATAAAAAGAAACAAAATCCTAATGCACAACACAGTATTAACTTTGTAAACACTATTCTAAATGAAATAAGTCAGACACAAAAGGACAAATATTGTATGATTCCATGTTTTAGGTTGGGTTGTCTAGAGAAGCAAACCAGAAAAGGCTAAAAAGATATATAGAGATTTCTATCAAGGATACAGCTTGTGCTACTGCAGAAACAGGAACGTCCCAAGTCTGTTGATCAAGATAGTGTCCTATCTCCATTCATCAAGCCACAGGCACAGGCAAACACAAAATAATCAGATCAGAGAGCAAGGCTTCACTCCCAGGCTGTGAAGATTTATAAATTCTCAGATCTACAGATAAAGTGATATCTCAAGTACCCAGAGCTGGTGGTCAGATGAACAGGAGGCAGACATAGGATTTGGAGTGAGCAAAAAATCCAGAATGTCTGCGTATATTCAACTGATTGGTTGCTCACAGCAAATGCAACCAAGAGACTTATCATATATAAATATTAACAATCATAGCCCAGACAAGTTAAAACACAATCTTAACCATCACATTCTAGTTATATGAAATATTCACAATAGGAAGTTCATAGACACAAAAATAGATCAGAAGTTATCTGGAGCTCAGGAAATGGGCAATCAAGGAGTTATTGCTTCAAGTTATGAAAAACTTTCAGAAATAAATAACGGTATTGGTCACACATTATGACTATAATTAATAACACTGTATTATACTTAAAATGTCAAACTTTACATTACATATATTTTTGTGTATTTTTTTTAAAGAAAGACCCAAAGGAACAAGAATTAATTGAACAGTACTGAATAAATTGATAAGAGGTGACAGTTGTTTTTGTTTACATAGTTGTTAATATTTTAATAGTTTATTGTTTTATTTTGGAATATAGAAAGAAGTCCTCCTTTCCTCTTTATCTAATGAAGCCAATGAAAACAATTTAGTAGACTATGCTTTTCTAAACTGAAATGACACATCTGTAAATGTCTTATTCTCCCTGCACGATCCCTTGAGAATTCAGACATTCTTATTAAGCATTCTTATTTTCATTTTCAAGCTGGATTCAGTAAAGGACATAGAATGAACAATATCACTGCTAATGTCAGATGGATCTTGGCTGAAAGCAGAGAATACCAGAAAGATACTTACCTGTGTTTCATTGACTATGCAAAGGCATTCAGCTATGTGGGTCATAACAAACTATGGACAACATTGTAAAGAATGGAAGTTCCAGTACACTTTACTATCTTCATTTGGAATCTGTACATAAACAAAATGTTGGCCATAGGGACAGAACTACATGATACTGCATGGTTTAAATTCAAGAAAGCTGTATGTCATGGTGTATCCTTTCATCATACTTATTGAATCTGTATGTTGAGCAAATAATTTGGAAAGCTGAACTGTATGAAGAATTGGAGGATTGAAGAATGACTCATTAACAGTCTGCAATAGGCAGATAATACAGACTTGCTTACTGAACAGGAAGAGGACTTGAGATACTACTGATGAAGATCAAAGACTACAGACTTCAGTATGGACGACAACACAAAGAAAACAAAAATCCTTACAACTGAATCAATAAACATCATGATAAATGGAGAAAAGATTGAAGTTGTCAAGTATTTCATTTTACATGGATCTACAATCAATACGCATGTAAACAGCAGTTAAGAAATTAAACAATGTGTTGCTTTGGGCAAAACTGCTGCAAAAACCTCTTTAAGGTGTTGAAAAGTAAAAGTATCACTTTAAGGAATAAGTTGAGCCTGACCAAAGCCATGGTATTTTCATTCGCCTCATGTGTATGACAAAGATTGGTAATGAATACCACAGAATGAAGAATTAATGCCTTTTAATTTTAATGTTCACAAAGAACATTGAAAGGACATACAGAAGAATGAACAAATCTGTCTTGGAAGAAGTATAGCTAGAATGGAGCAAGGATGGTGAGACATTTTCTCACATACTTTGTACATGTTATCAGGAGGGACCAATCATTGGAGAAGGACATCATATGTGGTAAAGAAGAGCCTCGGTTGAAAAAAAAAAAAGGAAGACTCTATAAAAGATGGATTGACATGGTGACTGCAACAATGAGCTTGAATGTCACACCTATTGTGAAGATAGCAGTGTTTTATTCCATTGTACATGGTGTTGCTAGGAGTCAGAACCAACTTGGCAGCACCTAACAAGGGCCTAATTCTTGTTTTCATGGCAATACAATTATTTTCATAGGTTTAATAAGAATCTGTCTTCCTTGTTCACAGATCATAATTGGAAACATCAGTTATCCAACCAAGTTTTGACTAGAACATCATATTTGAGAATGATTGTCATAGAATCAGATATGGGCAGTTGCTTTTAAGGAACTAAGATTAACTTTAAATAGCTAATACTTACAAAGCAGTACCAGGAAAACCATCCTGGTACCTGGTGTACAGGGTTCCCAGTCTTACAGGTAAATAAGATAACTCACTTCCTCATAGGACTACTAACTTTAAAGTATTTGAGGGACCTTGAGAAGAGAGAGATTCACACAAACCCGTAGATAACGCAAGTGAAATCTGATGAGTTCTTGGCTTGGCTTTCTAGCCTGAAGAGTCACTGAGATTCCTAAAGGAAACTTGAAACACAGCGTATTTAAGAGGGTTTTATGTCCTACAGCATTGCTGTGAATCAGAACTGATTCTAAGGCAACTGATCTGAGTTCTGGGTTTACGGAAAATTGGAGCCCTAATGGTGCAGTGTTTAAGAGCTCAGCTGCTAACTAGAAGGTTGGTAGTTCAAATCAAGCAGCCCTTCTTGGAAACCCTATGGGGAAGTTCTACTTTATCATGCGGGATCACTGTAAGTTGGAATTGACTCCACAATAGTGAGTTTGGTTCAGGTTTTGGTTTATGGAAAATTAACTTCTTGCTATAATTATGTAAATAATCAAACCAAATCTAATGAGACCAGCCTTATTTTGTCATCAAGAATAATGCTTCAATGAGATTCTTCTTATCAAAAGGGAGACACTGTAGAGAGAAGATATGAATTCTGATGGAAAACTGCATTGTCTGCAGCACACACTTCCAGGTTTCAGACTCTAGCCTTGTTTAATATCTTTGTGTTACTTTGAACCTTTTTGTATATTGAGAATAACTGATATGCAAGTACTGTCATATCTTGTAGAGAATTAACTGCCTTCTTTTGTCTCTAATAGTGGAAAAACAAGTGAACTGTAAACTGAACTATACTGTATCACCTTGTACCAATTATCAACCCCAACCAAGCTTTCAGCTCCTGGTTTCCTTCAACCCTTCAAACTAACCTTTCCCATTTTTAACTCCTCCCCCACGATTTGGTATCACAGAGAGCTAAAGCCTGAACCACATCCTTTTATATTCCAAGCAAGAAATGGAGAGACAAAAAGGCCATCATGTCCTCCCATATTTTGAGATAAGACCCTTGTCTGCCTTCCTCAATGACTCAACTAAGACCCAGCTGAATGTTACCTTATGCCTCTCAGGAGATTTACTGATGAATCCCTTGCCCACTTGCCTCTAGAAGACCCCAGATCTTTCTTTTCTTCAAACCATTTCTCACTAATGAACCTTCTCCATATTACAACAGCCTGGATAAAATCATTACATTTTGTCTTTCAGAATAATTGAGGGCTTTTGTATTTACGTAATCTAACACAAAACATGACAAAGATAATTCATGAAGTTCTCCATCTATAACCTTCCCATGCATGATTGGGTTTCTTTATTGGCTGACAAGTCTTTAACCACATTGTATAGAAAGTGTTATTGAAACATCCCATAAAACTAATAGTGCATGTTTAATGTATGTTAGTCCAATCTGAGTCCTTTTATCAGAATCCACATTAGATTATTGTACCCCCTCCACAATCAGAGGGCCAAGAGACTGTTACAGAAAGAAGAAACTCAAGTTTCTGTGGTTTGATTGTTTTAACAAGTGGTAAATAATATTTCTTGATTACTTCAGCAGGGTTTCCCAGGATGTGCAAGATTTGCTCTCTTATTTTGTGGATTTCTAGTCTTCCATGGAAACCCCAGTGGCATAGTGGTTAAAGTGCTATGGCTGGTAACCAAAAGGTTGGCAGTTCAGATCTACCAAGCACTCCTTGGAAACACTATGGAGTCATTCTACTCTGTCCTGTTGGGTCGCTATTACTCATCATCGACTCAATGGCAGTGGGTATGGTTTGGTTTTGGTATGGTCTCTGAAAGACTACCTGTTGGATGTTAGTCTGATTCTGAAGTGTGAAGTCCCCACCAAATCTCTCAGCTTGTGCTGTCCACATGTGGCTATTGGGCACTAAGACATAGTAGTCTGAAGTGGAAGGTGCTACAGATACAAAACACGTACTTCAGAGATATTGATGAAGAAAGAACTAATATATCTCCTTAACAAGTTTATGTTACCAGTTGATATGTTAATATTCTAAATCTCGTGGGATAACTAAAATATATCAGAATCCTTGGGTGTTACAAACAGCTAAGCACTTGACTACTGGCTGAAATGTTTGGGGTTCAAACCTTCCAAGGACTGCCTCAGAAGACACACCAGGCAGTCTGCTTCTGAAAGGTCAGTGTTGAAAACCATTTGCAGAAGTTCCACTCTGCACATGTGGGGTTATCACTAGTTGTTGGTTGCAGTTAAGTCAATTCCAAATCATGCAAAGTAGATGTTATGGGACCTGTTTTCCAAAAGTTAGAAAGTTAGCTGCTTGCCTCCAGCCTACTGCACACAGATCTAAAACTTTCCTACAAGATAAACCTCTCTCTCTCTCATCTGCACTCCACTGTTATACAGCACTGTGCCCGAGCTGACAGCAGAGACTGACACATTCCCTAGCTCATCTGTAGGATCCCTTACACACCCTGAGCCATTCTCCGAGTCTTGCAGAAGAGAACTTTCTGGAATTATCAGAAGTAGAATACAAAATATTAATATACAGGATTCTTCAAAACATCAGGAAGAGATCAAGGAAAATGTAACAGAGAACAAAGACAAATTGAAAAGGCTGCAAGAAACCATAGAGAGACAATCAGAAATTCATAAGATTCACAATAAAATTTCAGAATTAGACAAATCAACAGAAACTCAAAGGAGAAGAATTGAGGCAATGGAAGTCAGAATTAGTGAGCCTGAAAATAAAACACTTGACACCAACGTATTTGAGGAAAAATCAGAGAAAAGAATTTTTAAAAATAAGAAAACACTAAGAATAATCTGAGACTTTATCAAAAGGAATAATCTACAAGTGATTGCAGCATGACAATGGAGGATGGGGTAACAGAAAATATGTCTCACAAAAAAAACACCAAGACATATTATGATCAAAGTTGCCAAAACCAAAGACAGAGTTTAAGACCAGCTAGGGATATATGACAAATAGTCTACAAAGTAGAATCACTAAGATGAAACTCACAGAACTCACCAGAAATGAGGCAAGCAAGGAAGCAATGGGATGACACACGCAAAGCCTTGAAGGAAAAAATTTGCCAGTCAAGAATTACACATCCATCAAAACTATCTTTTGAATGGGATGGTGAAAATAGCACATTTCCAGATAAATGGAAGTTTAGAAAAACTGCAAAAACCAAACAAAAGTTGTGAGAAATACTAAAGGAAGTCCTTTGGTTAGAAAATAACATCAGATAATAAGCCAAGACTAGAACACAGGATAGAGCAACCAGATTATTAACTCAGATAAGGAAATCTCAAAAATAAGTCAGTTAAGACACTGAAAATAGGGAAACAGAGATGTCATTATGTAAAAGATGACATTGTAATAAAAACAGGGACTAAAAAATGTAGCCATAGATCATCCATATGGAGAAGAAGTCAAGACAGTACAAAGAAATAAAAGACTGGTTTAAATTTAGAAAACAGGAGTAAATATCAAGGTAACCACAAAGGAAATTAACAATCCTACGCAACAAAATTAAACAACCATAAAGTCTCAGCAAATACAAGACAAACAATGAAAAGACATAAAGAAAAATGACTCAACCCAGAAAATTAAGTGGAATAATGTGCCAACAATACTCAAAAAAAGACATCAAAATGAAAGCATTAAACTCATGCCTATCAATAACTGGGCTGAATGTAAATGGATTAAATGCACCAATTAAGAAAAAGACTGTGGAAGAATGGGTTTTAAAAATCTGATCTATCTGTATGCTGTCTACAAGAGGCATCTCTTAGACTTCAGAACACAAACATACTAAAACTCCAAGGATGGAAGAAAATGTATCAAGCAAACAATATTCAAGAAAAGAGCAGAGGCGGAGTCAAGATGGCGGACTAAGCCCAAGTCTCCTTATATCCCTCTGGAAACCCAGACCTGAACTGATAATCAAATGGAGCCTTCTGGTCACCCAATCAGCCCCAGGACACAGCACAGGGCTGTTACTTTGGACTTCATTCTACTGAGCAAAAAACTTCCTCTCTTACGCTGACTCCCGCACCTGGCTATCCCAGGCTCTCACGGACTGAAGGTAAACGCACCATTTTGACTTTTTCTTCCTCTGTCTTGTCCGGCAGGCAGAGCAGGGTCTTGCCTAGCAGCTAGACACAGACACGCTGCTGGGGGGACAGGCAGGCAATATTCCCGTATTTTGAGAGCTAGGCTTGGAACTCTGTTAATCTAGCCACTTTGAGTGTGTCGTTTTATATCTGCCTCAGCGGCGTTTGTAAGGAGTTTCACAGTCAGTGTGCGGGACGCCATGTTGGATATGGAGATTCTAGCGGGACCTCATTCTTAGCCTGGGAGCCAGTGCCTGCAAACAAGACAGTGCTTCTCTGACAGAAAAGCAGTAATTAACCTAGTGCCACCTGCTTTGGGGGTCCTGCAACAGAATCAGAGGAATCACTACCTCTCTACACCCTTAGCCCTTCTGTCTACTGCCTGTGGGGAGGGCATAATCTCCGATATGGTGGCCGCAGCTGGACCTAATTCTTAGCTTGGGAGCCAGAGCCTGCCCACAGGAGAGTGCTTTTCTATCAGAAAAGCAATACTCTACATAGTGTCGTCTAAGGCTAGGTCCTGTCAGCAGAGGCCAACAGGGCAGTAGCATTGCTGTATTCTGAACTAGTTTGTATCATCTGGGGTTGGATATAGTGGCACTTACTTTGCCAGTTGAGAAGAGGGACCTCTACACCAGAAAACGTAACTGACTTGTGAAGGGGTCAGATATGTTTTGCTTTACATTTTAAGACAGCCTAGAGAAACATCTGCAGTCCATCCTCACAGTACATCATCCAGCCTCTACATACTCACATGTGTCCCAAAAAGCAACAGACACTTGTGGCACACAGGAAATCAGCCATGGCTTCAGAAGGCTCCCAAACAAAGCAACCAAGCAGTTTTCCAGATGAAGAAACTTTTATGAAAGCATCAGAAAGTGAATACAAAATAAGTATATACAGAGCCCTTCTAGACCTTATACACAATGCAGGAGAACAAAAGGAAAAATTAAGCAACATGTTGGATCTGATGGAACACCACTATTCTGAAATCCAACAAATCAAGAACAAAATGAAAGACATAGAAACTTCTATGCAAAGCCAAGAAAACAGAATGGAACAAATAGAAAAAAGGATTTATGACTTGGAAGACAGAGCTACTGAGGCCAGCATCTATGAGCAGAAATCAGAAAAAAGAAACAAGAAAAATGAAGAAACATTAAGAAGCATGTGGGACTCTATTAAGAGGAACAACCTTCGATTAATTGGAGTCCCTGAACACGGTGAGACATCTGAGAACACAGAGAGTATTGTTGCTGAGCTGCTGAAAGAAAACTTCCCAGAAATCATGAAAGAAGAGAATATAAACATCTCAGATGAAGATCGTACGCCACCCAATATAGATCTCAAAAGAAAGACTCCAAGACACATTATAATCAAGCTCAACAAAATGAAACATAAGCAGCAACTCTTAAAGGCAGCAAGACTCAAGGCAAAGCTAACATTCAGAGGGAAACCCTGTAGGCTATCTTCAGATTTTTCAGCAGAAACCATGCTGGCACGGAGACAGTGGCATGACACATTCAAAGCCTTGAAGGAGAAGAAATTCCAACCAAGAATTATATATCCTGCAAAACTATCTTTCAAGTATGAAAATGAAATTAAGACATTCCCAGATAAACAGAAACTCAGAGACTTTGTAAAAGCTAAACCCAAACTACAAGAAATACTGAAAGAAGTTCTCGGCTCTGGCTTACAAGAACAAAACCACTAACATTATCTTTTAGAACGACTTTACTACTCAAAACTCTACTCAGTTAGGGAAGGCTACAAAGCCAATCACAGCTTTGATAAGGAAAGAAGCAACCCAGTGATCATCATGAAAACTATGGTGTCATCATATTAAAAAGAGGGATGTACTACAGTTGTTATAGTCCTTTCAGATGGAGAGGAAGATAACAAGACTGGTAGTAATTAAAATTGGGTTTACATATAGTTTATTAAGGGGGATCATAGGGCCAGCTGTAAAGCACAACAAAGATATATCATATCATTTCAAGAAATGTAACACAGGAGTCTCAACAACCTCAAAAGCAGCTCTGAAAAAGGTGAAAAATCAACTCACAAAAAAGAACGTCCCAGAACAGAGGAATAAGAACAACAGAGAAAACATCAACATAAAAATAAACACACCACAATGGCAGCAGTGAACACATACCTATCAATAATTACATTGAATGTGAATGCTCCAGTAAACAGACATCAAGTGACATCTTGGATCAAAAGACATGACCCATCCATACGATGTCTACAAGAAACTCACTTGAGACCTAAAGATAGGAACAAACTGAAAATTAAAGGTTGGAAGAATATATATCAAGCTAACAATGAACAAAGAAGAGCAGGGGTGGCAATTCTAATCTCAGACAAAATCAATTTTAATGTGAAATCCACCATCATGGACAAAGATAGTCACTATTTCTTGCTGAAAGTTTCAGTACACAAGCAAGACTTAACTATATTAAATATTTATGCACCTAATGCCAGAGCACCTAAATATGTCGAAGAAACACTGACTATGCTCAAAAGAGAGTTAGATGACTCCACCATAATAGTGGGAGATGTCAACACTCACTCTCAATACCAGACAGATCATCTAGAAAAAAACTCAGTAAAGATACAGAAGATCTCATTGCTACAATTAACCAACTAAACCTCATTGATATATACAGAACTTTCCACCCATCAGCAGATAACTACACCTTCTTCTCCAGTGCACATGGAACATTCTCCAGAATTGACCATGTGATAGGACATAATGCAACACTCAACAAAATCCATACCATTGAATTACTGCAAAGCATCTTCTCAGATCATAAAGCCATCAAAGTTGAAATCAATGGCAGAAAAAACATAGATAGAAAGTGGAACTCTTGGAAACTGAACAATATCTTGCTCAAAAAACATGGGTTATAGAGGAAATCAAGGATGAATTAAAGAAATTCACGGATTCCAATGAGAACGAAAACACTTCCTACCAGAACCTATGGGATACAGCCAAAGCAGTGCTCAGAGGTCTCTTTATCTCCATAAATGCACACATCGGGAAGGAAGAAAGAAACCAAATCAAGGAACTAACCCGACAGCTTGAACAAGTAGAAAGAGAACCACAGAGGAACCCCTCAGGCAGCAGAAGAAATGAGATCAGAAAGATTAGAGCAGAGCTAAATGAATTAGAAAACAGAAAAACAATTGAAAAAAATTGAAAAGACCAAAAGCTAGTTTTTTCAGAAGATCAACAAAATTGACAAATCACTAGCTAAACTTACTAAAGAAAAGCAGGAAAGGAAACAAATAACCCAAATTAGAAATGAGAGGGGAGTTGTCACCACAGATGCAACAGAAATCAAAAATATCATAATTGAATACTATGAAAGACTGTACTCTAACAAATTTGAAAACCTAGGGGAAATGGACCAATTCCTGGACTCATACCACCCACCCAAATTATCACAATGTGAAGCAGAACAACTTAATAAATCCATTACAAAGGAAGAGATTGAAAAGGTCATCAAAACACTGCCAACCAAAAAATGTCCAAGTCCAGATGGCTTCACTGCAGAATTCTACCAAGCATTTAGAGAAGAGTTTGGCTGGCTATCTCCAATACTACTGAGACTATTTCACAGTATAGGAAGGGATGGAGTACTCCCAAACTCATTCTATGAAGCCAGCATAACCCTGATACGTAAGCCAGGGAAAGACCCAACAAAGAAAGAGAACTACAGACTGATATCACTCATGAATCTAGATGCAAAAATCTTTAACAAAATTCTTGCCAATAGAATACAACAACATATCAAGAAAATAATCCATCATGACCAAGTGGGATTCATACCAGGGATGCAAGGCTGGTTCAACATCAGGAAAACAATTAATGTGATGAACCACATAAATAACACAAAAGACAAGGATCACCTGATTTTGTCCATTGATGCCGAAAAGGCATTTGATAAAGTCCAACACCCATTCATGCTAAAAACTCTTAGCAAAATGGGCATAGACGGCAAATTCCTCAACACAATAAGGGCCATTTATACAAAGCCAATTGCCCACGTCATCCTGAATGGAGAGAGACTGAAAGACTTTCCCTTGAGATCAGGAACTAGACAAGGATGCCCACTCTCACCTCTTCTATTCAACATTGTGCTAGAAGTTGTAGCCAGAGCAATTAGACAAGACCAAGAAATAAAGGGCATCTGCATTGGCAAAGAGAAAGTTAAAATCTCCCTGTTTGCAGATGATATGATTGTATATGCAGAGAATCCCAAGGAATCTATAAGTAAACTACTCAAACTGATAGAAGAGTTCAGCAAAGTCTCAGGATACAAGATAAACATAAGTAAATCCATAGGATTCCTATACACCAACAACAACACCGTTAAGGAAGAAATTATCAAATCAATACCACTTACGATAGCCCCTAAGAAGATAAAGTACCTAGGAATTAATCTAACCAGAGAAACAACAGACCTTTACAAAGAGAACTACAAGCCCTTACTACAAGAAACTAAGAGAGACTTAGATAAATGGAAAAACCTAACCTGCTCATGGATAGGAAGAATTAACATTGTGAAAATGTCTATTTTACCCAAAGCAATCTATTTATATAATGCAATCCCAATACAAGTTCCAGCATCATTTTTTAATGAGATGGAGAAACAAATCACTAATTTTGTTTGGAAAGGGAAGAAGCCCCGGTTAAGCAAGGTACTACTAAAGAAGAAGAACACACTGGGAGGCCTCTCATTACCTGACTTTAGAACATATTACACTGCTACAGTGGTCAAAACAGCCTGGTACTGGTATAAGAACAGACAGATCGATCAGTGGAACAGAACTGAGACAACAGAGATGACATCATCTGCCTATGAACAATTGATATTTGACAAAGGCCCTAAGACATTAAACTGGGGTAAAAAAAGTATCTTCAACAAATGGTGCTGGCAAAATTGGATATCCATCTGCAAGAAACTGAAACAAGATCCATATTTTACACCTTGTACAAAAACCAAATCCAACTGGATAAAAGACCTAAATACGAAACCTAAAACGATAAAGCTCATCCAAGAAAAGGTAGGAACAACAATGGAAGTTTTAATACACAATATGGACAGACTCCAAAATCTGTCAAACAAACCACAATCATCAGAAAAGAAAATAGATAAATGGGATCTATTAAGAATCAAACACTTTTGCTCATCTGAAGACTTTATTAATAGAATTAAAAGAACACCTACAGAATGGGAAAAAATATTTGGCAGCTCTATGTCAGACCAATGCCTGATTTCCATAATTTGTAAGATACTACAAAATATCAACAAGAAGAAGATATACCACCTAATTAAGCGATGGGCAAAGGAGATGAACAGACATTTCACTAAAGAAGAGATACAGGTGGCCAAAAAACACATGCAGACATGTTCACGATCTTTAGTTATTAAATCAAATCAAAATGACAATGAGATACCATCTCACCCCAACAAGGGTGGATACCATCTCACCCCAACAAATGCTGGAGAGGCTATGGAGAAAGTGGAACCTTCCTACACTGTTGGGGGGGTTGCAAAATGGTCCAGCCTCTTTGGAAAGCAATCTGGCGCTTCCTTAAAAAAATGGATCTCGATATACCCTTTGACCCAGTAATTCCACTACTTGGAATATATCCTACAGAATCAAGGCCTTTCACACCAATGGACACATGCACCAGAATGTTTATCGCAGCACAGTCCAAGATAGCAAAAAGATGGTATCAACCCAGATGTCCAACAACAGAAGAATGGACAGGTAAACTATGGTATACATACTCAATGGAGCACTATGCAATGATAAAGAACAACGATGACTTTAGGAAACATCTCATGACCTGGTTTCAACTGGAAGACATTATGTTGAGTGAAAGTAGTCAGCGACAAAAGGGCAAATATTGTATGAAACCTCTACGATAAGATCTCAAAAACAGACTTGTGTATAGAAGAAAAGACTCTTTGACAGCTGCAAGGGAGGGGATTGGGGGAGGGCTTAGATTAGATAGTTGCTAGGTATCTCGTTGGGTGAAATCGGTGATAGTACACATTAGAAACAAGAACAATATTAAGTGGACTTAAACATAACATGAGTACTCCTTTCATCTTAACCCAATATTGCAAGGATAGAGTAGCTGGGGCAGGGGGCGGGGGACCATGCTCTTAGGTGAAAGCGAGGCCAATTGGCACAACTAGCATTTTGCTAAGAGGGTTCTCTGCACCCCAAGTTGGTGAGTGGCGTCTGGGGTCTTAAAAGCTGCCAAGCTGCCATCCGAGGGCACAGCAAATGGTCCCAACTCAGCAGGAATGGATGCTCACCGAGGACCAAAATGACGTGAGGTAAAGACAACCCAGAAGACAAAGAGACCCACACTAGTGGGTGCCTACATCGACTTGGGACCGGAAGAGCCGGGTGGTGCCTGGCCACCACCAGTGATGGCCGCGATGGAGCTCACTAAGTTGAGTCTCACTGGCAACACAAGAATAAAAAGGGGTGCACCCTGAGATCCCCACTAAAAGACCTCAATTGATGGTCCAGTGGTTTCGGGGTTCCCCTGGGTGAATGGCCCCTCACCCTGATGCTGCCCTTGACCATAAATCATAACAAAGGTCCACGCTTCAGACAGGAATGGATTGGACTTGGCGATGCAGTGAGCATATATTGGATGCACTTCATGGTTCTATACATCTACAGGATGTCATCCTGCTGACCTCTGGCTGGAGGAAGGAGAATGGGTGGAGAGGAGGGAAAAAGGAGACTGTTGGGAGAATGAGTCATGTATGGAGCAGAGAGGAACAGTGTGCTGTTACCGGGCAGGGAGAGCGGTGGAGGCTGCATATAGGTGGGTATGTAAATTTATATGGGAATGTACATTTTCACTCTGGCTTGGCTTGGCTTGGCTTTATTAAATAAAAAATTTTAAAAAAAAGAAAGAAGGAAAAGAGCAGGAGTGGCAGTTTTAATTTCTGATAACACAGATTTTAAAGTAAAATCCACCACAATGAATAAAGAAGGACACTATATAATGATTAAAGTTCAATACACTAGCGGAAAAAAAAAACCCAAACTCCAGTGCCATTGAATACACCAGGAAGATGATCATATTACATATCATGTACCAAATGACCGGGCTTATAAATACACAAAACAAACTCCAGCAGTACTGAAAAGATGACAGACAATTCAGAAATAATAGTAGGAGTATTCAATACAGCAGGTTGGGTGAAGAACAAAACATACATAAAGAAGCTCAGTAAAACATAGAAGACTTAAATGCCACAATCAACCAACTTGACCTCATAGACATATACAGAACACCCCACCCCACAGCAGCCAAATATACTTTCTTTTCCGATGGACATGGAACATTCTCTAGAAGTGACCAAATATTAGGCCATGAAACAAGCCTTAACAAAATCCAAAGCATCTAAATATTACGAAGAATCTTTTCAGACCATAAGACCATAAAAGTAGAAATTAATAACAGAAAAAGTAAGTGAAAAAAATGACACAGGGATACTGAACAACACCTTGCTCAAAAACTACAGGTTATAGAAGAATCTAGTACAAAATAAAGAAATTCACAGAATCAAATGAGAATGAAAACATATCCTTCCAGAACCTTTGGGACACAGTAAAAACAGTGCTCAGAGGTCAATTTATACCAGCAAATGCACACATTCAAAAAGAAGAAAAGGCCCAATTCAAAGCATTAACCATACACCTCAAATAGAAAGCAAAAGAATACCTCAGACACCAGGAGAAAGTAAATAATAAAAATTAGCACAGAACTAGGGGACAGGGACAAGACGATGGTCTAGACACATCTCTTCAATTCTCTCTGAGAACCAAAGCCTGGAATGATAACTAAACAGAGCCATAGGATCTGGTGTAGGGTTGTCAGATTGGACTACATGCAAGTAAGGGGGAAAGTACCTCTCTCAAAGACAAGGCAGCAACACACTGAGTCCAGCTTCTGCTGGCACATCATTTGGGAGGACTGTAGGTACTGATGCCTTCTTTGTTATCCAGGAGGTGGGGACTGAGCATGAGCCGACTAACATGCTGAACTGCATTGTTTAAGTAAACAGCATATAGTGAAGCAGAGAAATTGTGTTTGAGACAGCCACACCTTGAAAGTGCAGCTGCCGATTGAGGGCATGAGTTCCCCTCCACCCTCTCTTTTCAGAGCTGTGCCATAGATTCTGTTGTCTCATGGCAGGAAGGGAAGCTTGGGCAAGACTCCATCATGGTCAACTGGTAGGCAGAGTCAGCCACCCAGAGGTCTTATCTGGGGCTAATTCTCATGCTGAGCAGCAGTCCCTGTGTGGATACTGCTCCAGCACTAAAGCTGTGTTTAAGATGATGGTGCTTAGAGTTATGAGTGGGGCCTGGAAGATGAAGGCAGCAAGACCCTAACCCCTCCCTTCTTTGAACCACATCATAGCATCTGGGAACAAACCATGAGGTGCTTTCATTGTCACCCAGAAGGCAGGGCCTGCCACACCTGAGGGCCTGACTGATATCAGTAGCTGATGGACAGTAAGCAACTTTTTAAAGTAAGACCACCTGAAGGACTGACTGCTGAGTGGGTTAGAAGCATCTCCACCACCCATCACTGACCCACATGATAACATTTGCTGATGGCCACCCAGTGACTCCATAAGTAGGGTGCCATCTTTCCTAGCCAGGAGGCAGAGCCTGCCACACCTGAGAGCCCGGCTGCCTTTGGTGGACACTGCACAGCACCCATCTCAGCGAATAAGCAGTTTTTAAGCTAAACACATCTACAGAGCTCAGCTGTCCCAGTCAGCCAAGTGGGGTGGCATCCATCTCTCCTCCCTCACCTCCTCCCTTACACAGGTGACTGGTGTAACAACAATCACCACAAGTAACTCCCAACTTCAGCAGCCAGGAGTTTGGGCCTTGCACCCCAGGGATACCACCTGGGTCCGGACACCAGAGAACACAGAGGCATCTGGTGACCATCTAGAAGAGCCCTTACTCCTCTTTTAAAATTACGCCTCAACTCTTGTTGAGGTAACACCAGAGAAACCAAACAGCTTCTTGTTCACACAAAGACAACAATCAATAGATAACCACTTAAAGAAGCAGTCCACCATGGCTCCAGAAAACTCCCAAAGTAAAGAATCAAAAAACTTCCCAGATGAAGAAGCCTTTCTGAAACTATTGGAGATCGAGTACAAAAGAATTATGTACAGAGCCCTCCTAGAAGTTAAACAAAATGCAATAGAACAACATGAAAAATTAACTATCTGAACTGATGAAACATCAACAACCTGAAATCCAGCAGATCAATATCAAAATGACAAAATTAGACAATTCAATACAAAGCCAAAAAAGCAGAACTGAGATGGAAGTCAGACTTAGTGACCTTGAGGACAGAGCAACTGACACCAACATTTATGAAGAGAAATCAGGGAAAAGAAATACAAAAAATGAAGAAGGATTAAGAAACATGAGGGGGAGTCAAAATGTCAGACTAGCAACACATCTCCTTAATTCCCTCTGAAAACTAAGGCATGGATTGATAACTGAACAGAGCTTTCTGGACACCCACTGAGCCCTAGGACATAGCACAAGGCTGTCAGTTTGGAATACTCACCACTGAACAAGAAACTGCTTGTCTTTGACTGAGTCCTGCTCTGGTTGAATCAACCAGCTACTGCAGACTGAAGATAACAGGCATTTTTAACTTTTTTTCCTTTTTGTTGACTGGCAGGAGGAGGAGCACCTCAAGGAGCAGCTATGCAGACCCACAGTGTTAAAGTGATAGTGGGTGAAATAGCCACATTTTGAGAGCTTGGCTCCAGACTCAGAGTACCTTCCACCCTTGCTTTTTTGACCTCTATCACAGATTCTTCTATTTTGCAGGGTGGGACAGATTGACTGGGACGCCATCTTGTTTGACTGGCAGGCAGAAATACCCAACCGGAGGCCACAGCAGGGGCTAATTCCCAGGCTGGGAGGCAGCCCCAGTCCAAGGAGTGTTTTGTCAGCAGAAAAGCTGTGTTTAACACTGTATAGCCTTATGGGAGGGGCCTGGAAGGAGATGACAGCAGACCAGTAGCCTGCCCTACTGTGAACTATATCACAGCATCTGGGAACAGCTGACAAGGAGTTTCAGTTGTCACCCAGAAGGAGGGGCTTACCACACCAGATGGCCTGACTGATTTTGGAAGTGGTCAGATAGCTTTTATCTTTTTATAATAAGACTGCTTAGAAAAATAATTGCCATGCAGCCCCATGGTGTCTCTTCCAGCCTTTTTGGATCCACACTATGGGGTCAGCTGATGACCCCCCAGTGACTCCATAAGTAGGGCCATGTCATTGCCAGCTAGGAGATAGAGCCTGCTACCCCAGAGATTCTACTGGGCCCACTCGTTGAAGTACATAGAGGTGGCTAGTGATCAACTTCCTTCTCAGAACTGTGACTTGGCTCCTATTAAGGCAACACTAGAGGAAATGAACAGCCTCCAATGAAACACTTAAAATAAAATTCATCCATGGCTCCAGAAAACTCCCAAAATAAGGAATCAAAGAACTTCCCAGATGAAGAAGCCTTTCTGAAACTACTGGAGGTCAAGTACAAAAGAATCAGATAGAGAAACCTCCTAGACATTATACAAAATGCAGCAGAGCAAAATGAAAAACTAAGAAAGCTGTTCAATCTGATGGAACATCAGCATTCTGAAATCTGACAGATCAGTAACAAAATTAAAGAACTAGAAAATTCAAAGCCAAAAGAGCAAAATTTAACAACTGAAAACTAGACTTCATGACTTTGAAGATAGAGCTACTGAGGAGAAATCAGAGAAAAGAAACAAGAAAAATAAAGAAGCATTAAGAAACATGTGGGACTCTATCAAGGAGAATAATCTACAATTAATTAGAGTTCCTAAACAAGGAAGGATACCTGAAAACACAGAGAATATTGTTGCTGGGTTGCTGACAGAAAACTTCCCTGAAATTATGAAAAAAGAGAACATAGATATCTAAGATGTATACCAAATGCTACACAATGTAGACCCCAAAAGAAAGACACCAAGACATATTATAATTAAGCTTAACAAAAGGAAACATAAGCAGAAACTCTTCAAGGCAGCAAGACTCAAAGCAAAGCTAACATTCAGAGGGAAGCCCTGTAGGCTTTTGTCTGACTTCTTGGCAGAAATGATGCTGGCATGGAGGCAATGGGATGACACATTCAAAGCCTTGAAGGAGAAGAACTTCCAAACAAGAATTATATGTCCTGCAAACTGTCTTTCAAATATGAAGCTGAAATTAAGACATTCATAAATAAACAGAAACTTAGAGACTTTGTGAAAAGACAAATCAAAGCTACAAGAAATATTGAAAGAAGCTCTTCACTTAGAAAAACAAAACCATTAAGTATATATTTAAGGAATCAATGCAGGACATAACATCCAGAAATGTACTCAGTTAGAGAAGGCACAAAACTCAATCAGAGTCCTTATACTAAAAGAAAGAATCTAGTGATCACATCACAAAAATTAAAATACCAACGTATTAAAAAGAAGGATATACTACAGCAATTACAGTCCTTTCAGATGGAGAGGAAGTTAATAAGATACACAGAAGTTAAAATTGGGTTTAAACATAGATTATTAAGGGGGACAATAGATATAGCACAATAAAGATGCAGCATATCAAAACAAGAAATGTAATACAAGAGTCTCAACAAACACAAAACCAACACTGACAAGGATGAAAAATCATTCCATAAAGAATGACCCACAACAGAAAATTAACAGCAACAGAGAATATATCAACACCAAAATAAATACATCAAAATGACAGTACTGAACACACCTATCAATAATTACACTGACTGTAAACAGACTGAACACTCCAGTAAAGAGACAACAAGTGACACCTTGGATCAAAAGATATGACCCTCTATATGTTGCTTACAAGAAACTTGCTTTAGACTTAAAGATATGAATAAACTGAAAATCAAAGGATGGAATAACGTATACCAAGCTAACAATATACAAAGAAGAGCAGGTGTGGCAGTACTAATCTCAGATAAAAGAGATTTTAATGCAAAATCTACCATCGTGGACAAGGATGGTCACTGTTTACTGCTGAAAGGTTCAATACACAAGCAGGACTTAACAATACTAAATGTTTATGCACCCAATAGTAGAGCATCTAAATGCATCGAAGAGACACTGGCTACATTGAAAAATGAGATAGATCACACCACAATAATAGTGGGAGACTTCAACACTCCACTTTCAGAAACAGATCATACAGAAAAAAGCTCAGTAACAATACAGAAGATTTTATTGCAACAATTAACTGGCTAGACCTCATTGACATGTTCAGAACTTTTTATCCATCAACAGATAGTATAGTATACCTTCTTCTCCAATGAACATGGAGCATTTTCCAGAATAGAATATGTGTTAGGACACAACGAAAATCTCAACAAAATCCAAACCGCTGCATTATTCCAAAGCATCTTCTCAGATAATAAAGCCATGAAAGTCAAAAATCAGTAGCAGAAAAAACATAGACAGAAATTAGAATTCATGGAAACTGAACAACACCTTGCTTAAAAAGCCATGGCTTATAGAAGAAATAAAGGATAAACTAAACTTATAGATTCAAATGAGAATGAAAACATTTCCTACCAGAACTTATAGGATACAGCAAAAGCAGTGCTCACAGGTCTATAAATGCACACATACAGAAGGAAGAAAAGACCCAAGCCAAAGAATTAACCCCACAGCTTGAACAAGTAGAAAGAGAGCAACAAAGGAACCCCTAAGACACCAGAAGAAACCAGAGCATAAAGATTAGAACAGAATTAAATGAATTTTAGAGAACAGAAGAACTGAAAAAAATGGTAAGACCAAAAGCTGCTTTTTTGACAAGATCAACAAAATTGACAAGCCATTAGCTAAACTTACTAAAGAAAAACAGGAAAGGAAACAAATAACCCAAGTAAGAAATGAGATAGGAGATGTCAGGGCAGATCAACAGAAATCAAAAGTATCATAGCAGAATACTACGAGACTGTACTCTACCAGATTTGAAAACCTGAAGGAAATGGACAAATTCCTAGAATCATTTTGTTGCAGGAAAAAGGTAAGCTCGGCCCGCAGAGCAGAAAACATCTCAAACATCACTTTGTTTAAAGAGGAAGGGGCGTTATTGCCAGCCATGCAGCAGATGGACTCAGATCCAAAATGGCCATGCACACCATCCTGTTATAAAAACATCCCTTATATACATTTTCTCAAGAAAGTAGACAAAGAAATTTCCATACAGCTTTCTAGTTGATATTAGCAGGTTTACAGATTTTCATACTGCTTTTCTATTGGCACCAGCAAACTTACAGAGGCAAAGAAAAGCACTCGGTTTTAAGTTACAGAGAAGAAACTCCTCTTTCCTTAGAAGTGGGGCTTATCCGAAGAAATTCTGTGAGGAGAGGAGGCAGTGTCCTTGAGCTACTGCTGGAGAGAGGTATCTGGGCTTCCGTGAACTTTAAAGTGGAATCTTCTTAAAAGTTTTCTCCTCTCTCACTATCACCTACCAAAATTATCGCAAGGAGAAGAACAACTTAATAAGCCCACCACAAAGGAAGAGATTGAAAAAGTCATCAAAAAATTACCAAGCCAAAAAAACCCTGGCCCAACTGGCTTCATTGCAGAATTCCAGCAAGCTCTTAGAGAAGAGTGAACTCCAATACTACTGAGACCATAGAAAGAGACAGTATAGAAAGGGACGGAATCCTCCAAAATTCGTTCTATAAAGCCAACATAACCCTGATACCAAAGCCAAGGAAAGATCCCACAAATAAAGGAAAATTACAGACCAATACCACTTATGAACCTAGATGCAAAAATATTCAACGAAATCCTTGCCAATAGAATTCAACAACATATCAAGAAAATAATTCATCGTGACCAAGCTGGATTCATACCAGGGATGCAAGTCTGGTTCAACATCAGAAAACAATTAATGTGATCAACCACATAAATAACACAAAAGATAAGAATCACCTGATTTTGTCAACTGATGCAGAAAAGGCATTTGACAAAGTCCAACACCCAAAAATGCTAAAAACTCTCAGCAAAATAGGAACAGAAGGCAAATTTCTCAGAGCAATAGGGGGTTTCTATGCAAAGCCAACAGCCTACGTTGTTCTGAAAGGAGAAAGACTGAAACAATTCCTCCAGAGAACAGGAACTAGATAAGAGCGTCCACTCTCACCACTTCTATTCAACATTGTACTAGAAGTTCTGGCCAGAGTAATTACACAAAACAAAGAAACAAAGGGCATTTGCATCAGCAAAGAAGAAGTAAAAATCTCCCTATTTGCAGATGATATGATTGTATACACAGAGAAACCTAAAGAATCCATAAGTAAACTACTGGAACTAATAGAAGAGTTCAGCAAGTATCAGATACAAGATAAACATAAGCGAATCAGCAGGATTCCTTTATACCAACAAAGAGATCATTCAAGAAGAAATCACCAAATCAATATCATTTACTATAGTCCCCAAGAAGATACAATACCTAGAAATAAACCTAACTGGAGAAATAAGAGACCTATACAAATAGAACTACAAGAACTACTGCAAGAAACCAAGATAGACTTATATACATGGAGAAACCTACCCTATTCATAGATAGGAAGACTTAACATTGTGAAAATGCCTATTTTACCCAAAGCAATCTACATATACAATGAAATCCCAGTACAAATTCCAGTGACCTTTTTTTTAATGAGATGGAGAAACAGATCACCAACTCTGGAAAGGGAGGAAACCCTGGATAAGCAAAGCACTTACTTTGGGAGGCTTCATGCTACCCAACCTTAGAACATATCACACTGCCACAGTAGTCAAAACAACCTGGTACTGGTACAAAAAGAGACATATAGACCAATGGAACAGAGTTGAGACCCTAGAGATGCCACCATCCTCTTATGAACAGTTAATATTTGAAAAAGCCCCCAAGATTGTAAACTGGGGTAAACACAGTCTCTTTAATAAATGATGCTGGAAAAACTGGATATTCACCTGCAAAAATTGAAACAAGACCCATATCTCACACCTTACACAAAAACTAACTCAAATTGGATAAAAGACCTAAATACCAAACCTAAAACAATAAGGATCATACACGAAAAAAACAGGATCAACAATGAAAGCTTTAATATACAGCTTAGACAGATTTCAAATTCTGACAAACAACACATGATCAATGGAAGAGAAAATAGATAAACGGAAACTACTAAGAATCGAACCATTTTGCTCATCCAAAGACTTTATCAAAAGAATTAAAAGACCACCTACAGAATGGGAAAAAATATTTGGTAACTACATGTTGGACCAATGTCTGATCTCCATAATCTACAAGGTAACACAAAATATCAACAAGAAAAAGGTAAATAACCCAGTTAATCTATGGGCAAAGGATATGGACAGACACTTCATTAAAGCAGACATCCAGGCAACTAAAAGATGCATGAGGAAATGCTCATATCATTAGCTATTAGAGAAATCTAACTCAAAATTATGAGATACCATCTCACCCCAACAAGTTTTGCCATGATCTAAAAAACACAAAACAACAAATGCTGGAGTGGCTGCAGAGAAATTGGAACTCTCCTACACTGCCAGTGGGATTAGAAAATGGTACAAACTTTTTGGAAAGTAGGGTGGTGCTCCTTTAAAAAGCTAGAGATAGATATATCATTTGATCCAGTAATCCCAGTGCTTGGAATATATCCTATAGAATCAAGGGCAGTCACATGAACAGCAACATGCACACGAATGTTTATTGTAGCAGAGTCCACGATAGCCAAAAGGTGGAATCAACCCAGATGCCCAACAACAGATGAAGGGATAAATAAACTATGCCATATATACTCAATGGAACACTATGCAATGATAAAGAACAATGATGATGTTAGGAAGCATCTCATAACCTGGCATCAACTGGAAGATATTATGCTCAGTGAAATCAGTCAGTGGCACAAGGACAAATACTGTATGAGACCCCTACTATAAGGACTTGAAAACAGACTCATATACAGAGGAAAAGACTATTTGATGGTTGCAAGGGAGGGGTGGGAGGAAAAGGGCTGGTCATACATTCGATGGTAGAAATTTGGGTGAAAGCTGTGACAGCACACATTAGAAAGAAGACCAACATAACTGGACTTCAACATAAATTGAAAACTCTTCTAATCTTAACACAATATTTCAAGGATAGAGTAGCAGGGGTGGGGGTCTGGGTTCCATACTCTCAAAGGACATTGAGTCCAATTACCATAACTAGCCTCTTGCTAAGGGAGTCTTCTGTACTCCATATTGGTGAGCGGCTTCAGGGGTTTTAAAAGCTATCAATCTGCCATCTGAGGTACACCAAATGGTCCCAACTGATCCAGAACAAATGACCACCAAGAATAACAAAGACACAAGGGAAAAAGAGCTTAGGAGATGGAAGGACCCATGTGAATGGGAAACTGTATCAACATGTGACCAGAAGAACCAGATGCCCAGCCACCACCAAACATATCCATGGTGGGGCACACAATATAGAGTCCCTGTGGCAACACAAGGGAAAGAGACATAGCTTAAGAACTCTTTAGTAGCGTTCTAGTCTTTTAGTAAGAGCAGAATTGATGGTCCAGTGTCCTGGAGTATCACCAGGGATCATGTCCCTTAGACCTACTGCTGCCCCTGACCAGAAAACACTACTGGGGTCAACTCTTTGGACAAAAATGAGCTGGAATCAGGGACACAGTATGATCATATGGTGAGTACTTTATGGTTCTATGCATTTAAAAGAGGCTGTCCTACTGGTCTCTTTCTAAATGGGAGAGAAGAAGATGGAGATGAGGGAACAGGAGCTTGTTAAGAGCACAAATACAGAAGGGAAAGGAGGAGTGTGCTGTCACCAGGCAAAGAGAGCAGAAGGAGCTGCAGATAGGCAGGGGTACAAAATTGATTTGGATTGTATACTTTCCCTTAATCACAATTAAAAAAAACAAAAATTAGAGCAGACAGTTGAAAGAGTTAACAAAACCAAAAGCTGGTTCTTTGAAAAGATTAGCAAAACTGATAAACCATTGACCAAACAGATATTAGAAAAACAGGAAAGAACACAAATAATACAAACAGGAAAAAAGATGGGCAGCATCACAATGGACTCAACTCAAACTTTTAAAATTCATAACAGAATACAATGAAAAATTGTACTGTAATATAGTTGAAAACCCAGACGAATTGAACAAATTTCTCAAAACATATTACTTACCTAAACTTACATAAAAGAAGGTACAACAAATAAATAAACCTATAACAAAAGAAGAGATTGCAAAGGTAATGTAAAAGCTCCCAACAACAGCAACAAAAGTCTTGGCCCTGCTTCACTGGAGAATTCTACCAAACTTTCAGAGGAGAGTTAACATCACTAACTCCCAAAGATATTTCAGAGCACAGAAAAAGATAAGATATTCATAAACTCACTCTATGAAGCCAGCATAGTTCTCATATCAAAACCAGGTAAAGATACCATGAAAAAGGAAAATTACAGACCAATACCTCTCACAAACTTAGATGCAAAAATCCTCAGCAAAATTATAGTCAATAGAATTCAACATTTCCAGAAAATAATTCACCATGACCAAGTAAGATTCATGCCAGGTATGCAGGGACGCTTCAACATTACAAAAGCAATCAATATAATCAACCCCATAAGTAAATCAAAATACAAAAATTATTATTGATTGATGCAGAAAAGGCATTTGACAAATTCTAACGTCGATTCTTGTTAAAAACTCTCAGCAAAACAGGAATAGAACAGAAACTCATCAACATAATAAAGGCATTTGTTTTATTCATCTAGTTCTTCCATAACAAAAATGCCACAAGTGGATGACTTTAACAAAAAGAAATTTATTTCTTCACAGTCCTGTAGGCTACAAGCCCTAATTCATGGTGTCAGAACCAGGAGAAGGCTTTCTGTCTCTATCAAATCCGGAGGAAGGGCCTTGTGATGCATCAGTCTTCCCTGCATGTGGAAGTATCTCAGCATACGAATCTTAGGTGCAAAGGACCCACTCTGCTCCTGGCACTGCTTTCTTGGTGGTATGAAGTTCCTGTGTCTCCCTGTTTTCCTCTCTTTTCTATAGACATTAGCTTAAGACAATCCAATTTTGTAGATTTCATCAGTATAACTGCTACATCTTATTAAATCATAGTGAGAGAATTTGGAAACATGGGAAAATCTCATCAAATAGCAAGCAATCATACAATCATGTGAATCACAGGTCAACCAAGTTGATATACACATTTTTTGGCAGACCCAATTCAATCCATGACAGTATTTATACAAACCCAACAGCCAAAATCATCCTAAATGGAGAGAGGCTGACGATATTTCCCTTGAGAACAGGAACCAGAGAAAGATGCCCTCTGACACCACTTTTATTCAAAGTTGTGGTGGAGGATCTAGCCAGAACAATTTGGTTAGAAAAAGAAATAAAAGGCATCTAAATTAGTAAGAAAGAAACAAAAGTATCTCCATATGCAGATGATACAATTTTATAACAGAAAACTCTAAGAAACCCATAAAAAGAAGAAAACTACTGAAACTAATAGAAGAGTTCAACAAAGATCAAGATACGAGAGAAACATACAAAAATCAGCTGGATTCATCTATACCAACAAAGGGAACATCAAAGAGGAAATCACAAAATCAATACCATTTATAATAGTCCCCAAGAAGATAAAATACTTAGGAATAAATCTATCCAGAAATGTAAAAATCCTATACAAAGAAAACTATAAGACACTACTGCAAGAAACCGAGAGATCTATGTAAGTACAGAACCTACTGTGCTCATGGATAGGAAGACACAACATCATGAAGATGTCTGTTCTACCTAAAGTGATTTGTAGATATAATAAAATCCCAATCCAAAATCAAATGGTACTTTCTTAATGAGAAGAAAAGGCACAAACTTCATATGGAAATAGAAGAGGTCCTAGATAAGCAAAGCATTACTGAAGAAGATCAAAGTGGAAGCCTCACACTACCAGGCTTTAGAACCTATTACACCACCATAGTAGTCCAAAAAAAAGCCTGATACTGGTACAGCAACAGATATGTAGACTAATGGTTGAGACACCAGACATAAAATGATCTACCCATGAGTAGTGGATGTTTGACAAAGACCCACAGGCCGCAAATTGAGAAAAAGATGGTTTTTTTAACAAATGATGTAGCTATAAATGGATATCCACCTGAAAAAAATGAAACAAGACCCGTATCTCACACCATAGATAAAAACTAGCTCAAAATGGATCAAAGACCTAAATACAAATTATAAGATGATAAAGCTTATGGAAGAAAAAAATAGGAAAAATGCTAGGAGCCTTAATAATGGCATAAAGAGAATACACAACATTACTAATAATGTGCAAACATCGTAAGAAAAACCGACAGCTGAGAACTCATAAAACTCAAACATTTATGTTCATACAAAGATTTCAATAAAAGAGTAAAAAGATAACATACAGACTGGGGAAAAAATGGATACAATAAATCAGATAGTATCTTGCCTCTAAAATCTACAAGATACTGCAAAACTTCAACAAAAAGACAAATAACTCAACTTAAAAAATTGGCAAAGGATATGAACAAGCATGTAATAAAAAAATATGCAGGCAGTTAACAAACACATAAGAAAATGCTCACAGTCATTAGCCATTAGAGCAATGCAAATCAAAGCTACAAAGAGATTATCATCATCTCTCCACAATAAGACTGGTATTAATCCCCAAAACACAAAATAATAAATGTTGGAGAGTCTACAGAGAGACTGGAAAACATTCCACACTGTTGGTGGAATGTAAAATGGTACAACCACTTTGGAAATCAACCTGGTGCTTTTTTTAAAAAGCCAGAAATAGAAATACCGTATGATCTAGTATCCACTACCAGGAACATATCCTGAAGAAATAAGAGCTATCACATGAATAAATGTATGTGCACCAATGTTCCTGGTAGCACTGTCCACAATAACAAAAAGATAGGATCAACCTAGGTGCCCAACAATAGATGAATGAATAAACAAGTTATGGTATACTCATACAATGGAATACTATGCAAAGATAGAGAACAATGATGAGTTTGTGAATCATCTCATAGCACACAGGAATCTGGAAGACATTACACTGAGTGAAATTAGTTGCAAAAGCACTAATATTTTATGAGACGATTATTACAAGGACTTGAGAAAAGATTTAAACACAGAATAAAATAGTGTTCAATGGCTATGATGGTGGGGGAGAGGGACAAGTTATTCAGCAATTAGAAAATATGTAAGAATTATTTTAGGTAAAGAGAGGGACACTGCACAGCAGAGAAATCAGCACAACTGAACTAAACTGAAAGCTAGAAGTTTCCTAAATACAACCAAACTTTTCAAAGGACAGAGTAGCAGGAACAGGTATCTGGAGACCAGGGTTTCAGCAGACATATAGATCAACTGGCCCAAGTTTTGTTTTGTTTTTTTTATTTAACATAACTGAGTGAAAATGTACATTCACATGTAAATTTACATGCCCCTCTATATGCAGCTTCCACTGCTCTCCCTGTCCGGTGACTGCACACTATTCCTCTCTGCTCCATACATGTCTCATCCTCCCAACAGCCTCCTTTCCCCTCCTGTCCACCCACTCTCCTTCCTCCAGCCAGAGGTCAGCAGGATGATATCCTATAGATGTATAGAACCATAAAGTGCTTCCAACATATGGTTACTCTGCATTGCCAAGTCCATTCCATTCCTGTCCAAAGAGTGGACCTTTGTTATAATTTATGGGAACAGGCAGGATCAGGGCCGGGGGCCATGCTCTCAGAGGAACCCCAAAACCGCTGGACCATCAATTGAGGTCTTTTAGTGGAGATCTCATGATGCACCTCTTTTTATTCTTGTGTTGCCAGTGAGGCTCCTCTCTGTAAGCTCCGTCATGGCTATCACTGGTGGTGGCCGGGCACCATCTGGTTCTTCCGGTCCCAGATCGATGTAGGCACCCACTCTTGTGGGTCTCTCTGTCTTCTTGGTTGTCTTTACCGCATGCCATTTTGGCCCTCGGTGAGCATCCCTTCCTGCTGAGTTGGGACCATTTGCTGTGTCCTCGGATGGCAGCTTGGCAGCTTTTAAGACCCCAGACGCCACTCACCAATGTGGGGTACAGAGAGCTGTTTTAGCAAAACGCTAGTTGTGCCAATTGGCCTGGAATTCGCCTAAGAGCATGGTCCCTGCCCCCCGCCCCAGCTACTCTATCCTTGCAGTATTGAGTTAAGATGGAAGGAGTACTCAAGTTATGCTGAAGTCCACTTAATGTTGTTCTTGTTCCTAATGTGTGCTGTCACCGCTTTCTCCAAACTAGATTTCTAGTAACTACCTAAACTAAACCCTCCCCCTCTTGCCCTCCCTCCCTCCCTCCCCTCCCTTGCAGCTGTCAAAGAGTCTTTTCTTCTATACACAAGTCTGTTTTTGAGATCTTATCGTAGAGGTCTCATACAGTATTTGTCCTTTTGTCGCCGACTACTCTCACTCAACATAATGTCTTCCAGTTGAAACCAGGTTAGGAGATGTTTCCTGGAATCATCGTTATTCTTTATCATTGCGTAGTGCTCCATTGAGTATATGTACCACAGTTTACCTATCCATTCTTCTATTGTTAGGCATCTGGGTTGATTCCACCTTTTTGCTATTGTGGACTGTGCCGCGATAAACATTCTGGTGCATGTGTCCGTTGGTGTGGAAGGCCTTGAATCTGTAGGGTATATTCCAAGTAGTGGAATTACTGGGTCAAATGGTATATCAATATCCATTTTTTTAAGGAAGCGCCAGATTGCCTTCCAAAGAGGCTGGACCATTTTGCAACCCCACCAACAGTGTAGGAGGGTTCCACTTTCTCCACAGCCTCTCCAGCATTTGTTGTTTTGTGTTTTCTGGATCATGGCCAATCTTGTTGGGGTGAGATGGTATCTCATTGTTGTCTTGATTTGAATTACTTTAATAGCTAAAGATCGTGAATATGTCCGCATGTGTTTTTTGGCTGCCTGGATCTCCTCTTTAGTGAAGTATCTATCCATCTCCTTTGCCCATCACTTAAATGGATGGTTTATTTTCTTCTTCTTGATATTTTGTAGTATCTTATAGATTATGGAGATCAGGCGTCGATCTGACATAGAATTGCCAAATATTTTTTCCCATTCTGTGGGTGTTCTTTTAATTCTATTAATAAAGTCTTTGGATGAGCAAAAGTGTTTGATTCTTAATAGTTCCCATTTATCTACGTTCTCTTCTGTTGATTGAGGTTTCTTTGACAGATTTTGGAGTCTGTCCTCATTGTGTATTAAAACTTCCATTGTTGTTCCTACCTTTTCTTCGATGAGCTTTATCGTTTTGGGTTTGATATTTAGGTCTTTTATCCAGTTGGAGTTGGTTTTTGTATAAGGTGTAAGATATGGATCTTCATTCAGTTTATTGCAGATGGATAACCAATTTTGCCAACACCATTTGTTGAAGATGCTGTTTTTACCCCAGTTTAATGTCTTAGGGCCTTTGTCGAATATCAACTGTTCATAGGCAGATGATGTCATCTCTGGGGTCTCAATTCTGTTCCATTGATCAGTCTGTCTGTTCTTGTACCAGTACCAGGCTGTTTTGACCACTGTGGCAGTGTAGTATGTTCTAAGGTCAGGTAATGAGAGGCCTCCCAGTGTGTTCTTCTTCTTTAGTAGTCCCTTACTTATCCGGGGCTTCTTCCCTTTCGAAACAAAATTGGTGATTTGTTTCTCCATCTCATTAAAAAATGATGCTGGAAGTTGTATTGGGATTGCATTATATTGGGTAAAATAGACATTTTCACAATGTTAAGTCTTCCTATCCATGAGCAGGGTAGGTTTTTCCATTTATGTAAGTCTCTCTTAGTTTCTTGTAGTAAGGGCTTGTAGTTCTCTTTGTAAAGGTCTGTTGTTTCTCTGGTTAGATTAATTCCTAGGTACTTTATCTTCTTAGGGGCTATCACAAATGGTATAGATTTGATAATTTCCTCCTTAACAGTCGCGTTGTTGGTATAAGGGAATCCTACTGATTTACTTACGTTTATCTTGTATCCTGAGACTTTGCTGAACTCTTCTGTCAGTTTGAGTAACTTACTTATAGATTCCTTGGGGTTCTCTGCATATACAATCATATCATCTGCGAAAAGGGAGATTTTAACTTCCTCTTTGCCGATGCAGATGCCCTTTATTTGTTCATCTTGTCTAATTGCTCTGGCTAGAACTTCTAGCACATTGTTGAATAGGAGAGGTGACAGTGGGCATCCTTGTCTAGTTCCTGATCTCAGGGGAAAGTCTTTCAGTCTCTCTCCATTCAGGATGATGTGGGCAATTGGCTTTGTATAAATGGCCCTTATTGTGTTGAGGAATTTGCCGTCTATGCCCATTTTGCTAAGAGTTTTTATCATGAATGGGTGTTGGACTTTATCAAATGCCTTTTCAGCATCAATGGACAAAATCAGGTGATCCTTGTCTTTTGTGTTATTTATGTGGTTAATCACATTAATTGTTTTCCTGATGTTGAACCAGCCTTGCATCCCTGGTATGAATCCCACTTGGTCATGATGGATTATTTTCTTGATATGTTGTTGTATTCTGTTGGCAAGAATTTTGTTGAAGTTTTGCATCTAAGTTCATGAGTGATATCGGTCTGTAGTTCTCTGTCTTTGTTGGATCTTTCCTGGGCTTAGGTATCAGGGTTATGCTGGCTTCATACAATGAGTTTGGGAGTACTTCATCCCTTTCTATACTGTGAAATAGTTTCAATAGTATTGGGGATAACTCTTCTCTAAATGCTTGGTAGAATTCTGCCGTGAAGCCATCTGGGCCCGGACTTTTTTGGGTTGGCAGTGTTTTGATGAGCTTTTCAATCTCTTCCTTTGTGATGGGTTTATTAAGTTGTTCTGCTTCACGTTGTGATAATTTGGGTAGGTGGTATGAGTCAAGGAATCGGTCCATTTACCCTTGGTTTTCAAATTTGTTAGAGTACAGTCTTTCATAGTATTCAGTTATGATGTTTTTGACTTCTCTTGCAGCTGTGGTGACAACTCCCTTCTCATTTCTAATTTGGGTTATTTGTTTCCTTTCCTGCTTTTCTTTAGTAAGTTTAGCCAGTGGATGGTCAATTTTGTTGATCTTTTCAAAAAACCAGCTTTTGGTCTTTTCGATTTTTTCAATTGTTTTCTATTCTCTAATTCATTTAGCTCTGCTCTAATCTTTATGATCTCCTTTCTTCCAGTGCCCGAGGAGTTCCTCTGTTTTTCTCTTTCTACTTGTTCAAGCTGTAGAGTTAGTTCCTTGATTTGGTTTCTTTCTTCCTTCCCGATGTGTGCATTTATGGAGATAAACAGACCTCTTAGCACTGCTTTGGCTGTATCCCGTAGGTTCTGGTAGGAAGTGTTTTCGTTCTCATTGGAATCCATGAATTTCTTTAATTGATCCCTGATTTCCTCTATAACCCATGTTTTTTTGAGCAAGATGTTGTTCAGTTTCCAAGAGTTCCACTTTCTATCTCTGTTTTTCTGCTATTGATTTCAACTTTGATGGCTTTATGATTTGAGAAGATGCTTTGCAATAATTCAATGGTATAGATTTTGTTGAGCATTGCATTATGGCCTATCACGTGGTCAATTCTGGAGAATGTTCCATGTGCACTGGAGAAGAAGGTGTAGTTGTCTGCTGATGGGTGGAAAGTTCCGTATATATCAATGAGGTTTAGTTGGTTAATTGTGTCAATGAGGTCTTCTGTATCTTTACTGAGCTTTTTTCTAGATGATCTGTCTAGTAATGAGAGTGGAGTGTTAAAGTCTCCCACTATTATTGTGGAGTCATCTAACTCTCTTTTGAGCATAGTCAGTGTTTCTTCGACATATTTAGGTGCTCTGATATTAGGTGCATAAATGTTTAATATAGTTAAGTCTTGCTTGTGTACTGAACCTTTCAGCAGTAAATAGTGTCCATCTTTGTCCACAATGGTGGATTTGACATTAAAGTTGATTTTGTCTGAGATTAGAATTGCCACCCCTGCTCTTCTTTGTTCATTGTTAGCTTGATACATATTCTTCCAACCTTTAATTTTCAGTTTGTTCCTATCTTTAGGTCTCAAGTGAGTTTCTTGTAGACAACATATGGATGGGTCGTGTCTTTTGATCCAAGATGACACTCGGTGTCTTTTTACTGGAGCATTCAGTCCATTCACATTCAATGTAATTATTGATAGGTATGTGCTCACTGCTGCCATTGTGATATGTTTATTTTTATGTTGATGTTTTCTCTGTTGTTCTTATTAGTCTGTTCTGAGACACTCTTTTTTGTGAGTTGATTTTTCACCTTTTTCAGAGCTGGTTTTATAGTTGTTGAGACTCGTGTGTTAGATTTCTTGAAATGGTATGATACATCTTTGTTGTGCTTTACAGCTGCCCCTATGAACCCCCTTAATAAACTATTTATAAACCCAATTTTAATTACTACCAGTCTGGTCATCTTCCTCTCCATGTGGAAGGACTATAATGACTGTAGTACATCCCTCTTTTATTATGATGACACCATAGTTTTCATGATGATCACTGGATTGCTTCTTTCCAAATCAAAGCTGTGATTTACTTTGGAGCCTTCCCTAAATGAGTATTGAGTAGTGTGTCGTTCTAAAACATAAAGTTAGTGGTTTCGTTCTTCTAAGCCAAAGCCAAGAACTTCTTTCAGTATTTCTTGTAGTTTGGGTTTGGTTTTTACAAAGTCTCTGAGTTTTCTGTTTATCTGGGAATGTCTTAATTTCATTTTCGTGTTTGAAAGACAGTTTTGCAGGATATATAATTCTTGGTTGGAAGTTCTTCTCCCTCAAGACTTTGAATGTGTCATGCCACTGTCTCCGTGCCAGCATGGTTTCTGCTGAGAAATCTGACGAGAGCCTACAGGGTTTCCCTCTGAATGTTAGCTTTGCCTTCAGTCTTGCTGCCTTTAAGAATTGCTGCTTATGTTTCATTTTGTTAAGCTTGATTATAATATGTCTTGGAGTCTTTCTTTTGAGATCTATATTGGGTGGCGTACGATATGCATCTGAGATGTCTATATTCTCTTCCTTCATGATTTCTGGGAAGTTTTCTTTCAGCAGCTCAGCAACAATATTCTCTGTTTCCTCAGATGTCTCACCCTGTTCAGGGACTCCAATTAATCGAAGGTTGCTCCTCTTAATAGAGTCCCACATGCTTCTTAATGTTTCTTCATTTTTCTTGTTTCTTTTTTCTGATTTCTGCTCATAGACACTGGCATCAGTAGCTCTGTCTTCCAAGTAAGAAATTCTTTTTTCAATTTGTTCCATTCTGTTTTCTTGGCTTTGCATGGAAGCTTCTATGTCTTTGATTTTCTTCTTGATCTGTTGGATTTCAGAGTAGTGGTGTTCCATCAGATCGAACAACTTGTTTAATTTTTCATTTTGTTCTGCTGCATTTTGTATGAGGTCTAGAAGGGCCCTGTATATAATCAATTTGTATTCACTTCCTGATGCTTTCATAAAAGTTTCTTCATCTGGAAAACTCCTTGGTTGCTTTGTTTGGGAGCCTTCTGAAGCCATGAGTGATTGCTTGTATGCCACAATTGTCTGTTGCTTTTTGGGTCCCATGTGAGTATATAGAGGCTGGAAGAGGTACTGTGAGGATGGATTGCAAATGTTTCTCTAGGCTGTCTTCAAATGTAACGCAAAAGTATCCGACCAGTTCACAAGTCAGTTAGGTTTTCAGGTATAGAGGTCCCTCTTCCCATCTGACAAAGTAAGCGCCACTGTATCCAACCCCAGATGATAACAAACTAGTTCAGAATATAGCACTGCTAGTGCCCTGGTGGCCTCTGCTGACAGGGCCTAGCCTTATCCAACGCTGCGTCGAGTACTGGTTTTGTGATAGAAAAGCGCTCTCTTGTGGGCAGGCTCTGGCTCCCAAGCTAAGAATTAGGTCCAGCTGCGGCCACCGTATCCACGATGGCGTCCTCCACACAGGCAGCAGGCAGGGGGGCTAAAGGTGCCCAGAGGCAGCGATTCCTCTGCTTCTGTTGCAGGGCCCCCAACGTAGGCAGCACTGTGCAAAATCACTACTTTTCTGACGGAGAAGCGCTGTCCCGTTTGCAGGCGCTGGCTCCCAGGCTAAGAACGATGTCCCGCTAAAATCTTGGTACCAACATGGCGTCCCGCACCCTGACCTCGGAGCTCCGCACAAACCCCGCTGAGGCAGCTACAAAACGAAAGGCTCAAAGTGTCTAGATTAACAGAGTCCCGAGCCTGGCTCTCAGAACATGGGAATTTCGCCTGCCTATCCCCCCCAGCAGCGTGTCTGAGTCCAGCCGCCGGGCAAGGCCCAGCTCCGCCCGCCAGCCGAGACCGAGGAAAAAAAAGTCAAACTGGTGCGTTTACCTTCCGTCCGTGAGAGCCGGGGCTAGCCAGGAGCGGGAGTCAGCGAGAGAGAGGAGGTTTTTCGCTGAGTGGTATGAAGTCCCAATTAACAGCTCTGTGCTGTGTCCTGAGGCTGATTAGTTGCTCAGAAGGCTCTGTTTGATTGTCATTTCAGGTCTTGGTTTCCAGAGGGATAGAAAGAGACGTGTCCTTAGTCTGCCGTCTTGACTCCGCCCCCCCACACCCAAGTTTTTTAAGAAAATCTCCTACATCCCAGTTTGGTGAATGGTCTCTGGGGTCTTAAAAGCTAGCAAGCAGTCATCTAAGAGATATCAATTGGTCCCAGTCCACACAGAGCGAAGGAAAATATGAGCACAAGGGACAGAAAGGGCCACATAACCAGAGACTACATCAGCATGAGGCCAGAAGAACTAAAGGGTGTCTGACTACCCCCAGTGACTGCCCTTACAGGGAACCCAACAAAGAGTCCCTAATACAGCCAGAGAAATGTGGAGTGCAGAACTAGAACTTTAGGAAAAAACGACCAGATTTGACGATCTGAGAGACTGGAGGTTCCCCAGAGCACACAGCCTGCAGACTCGCTGTTAACCCAGAAGGGAAACCATTCCTGAAGCCAACTCTTTAGACGACAGAACTGGTCTATAAGACATAAAATGGTGGTGGTAAAGAGCACACTTCTCGGCTCAAGTGGACACAGGAGACGAACTGGGCAGCTCCTGTCAGAGGCAAGATGAGAAGGCAGAGAAGAAGAGCTACACGTGAAATACAGAGTGGAGAGGAGAAGTATGCTGTCACAGTGTGGAGAGAACAACCAGGGTCACATCACAATGTGTGCATAAGTTTTTGTATGAAAAACTGACTTGCTTGGTAACCTTCCACTTAAAACACAATTTCAAAAAACAAAGATAACAAGAAGTTGGGAGGGGGGTGTGGCACCCAGTTGTCAGGGGTTAGGAAGGCTTAGCACAGGCCGCTCAGGGTTCTGGATGAGCCACTCAGAAGGGCACTAATTAAATAAGTGGACTGAGGATAACACGGCCAGATTTTCACTGCTGAGGACAGGATTCAGGACAGAAAAGCAGAAGCTAGACGAGATGCACGGTGCTGGGCTACAATGAGGGATATTTAAGGGCACATGCTGTTCATATAAATCTAAAGAGATTTCCTACACTGTCAACAGCAATGACAATACCTATATCCCAGATTACACCTCCAAATAAAATTTTTCACTACTAACAGGAACCAAAGTTCCTTGGAGAAATGGCTGACGTGGTGTTAGAAGAGTCAAAGCACAAAAGCAGGTGGAACATCTTGTTATGCCAGAAAGTACGATAGTGCTCACAGAACAGTGAGGATATTTCAAGGGGACACAGAGACCTGAGTAACAAGCTCTTGCTGACCAATCAATGTAAACAATCATATTAATAAATTACAGTCCATTGAGTAAAGCAGAAATCCACTGAAAGTCACTTTAACTTAAAAATATCGGACATAAATAAACAAACTGATAACTCAGAGAGAAATTTCTTCCTTATAGTAGAATGTCAACTAATAAGTACAAAATATTAAAGTGGAATGGGGAAAGAGACTTTAAATAGCTTTAATGTGATTCCACATCAAAACGTTTTAATTACAAGGGTAAGCACAGGTAACCACATAGTGGAGACAGCAGGCATATAACACCTTAATGCCAAGCCAAGTGTCGTCGAGTCGGAGCCTAATACCTTAATAGAAGGAGCAAAATCAGTGTTGCTAGTAATGTGAAAATTCAATTTGATATCCTGTAAGATGCAATGAAAAAGAACACAACAGCATGTCTGTGATAGAAAGCATGTGTACACTGCCTCTAATTATCAGAAAAGGAGCCCTGGTAATGTAGTGGTTACAGCATTCACCTGCTAACCTAAAGGCTGGTGATCAAACCCACCAGCCACCACACTGGTAACAGATGTGGTAATTTGCGTCGGGAAAGATTCCAGCCTTGTAAATCCACTGAGGCAGTTCTATTCTGTCCTGTGAGTCACTATCAGTCAGGATTGATTCCACGGCATTCCACGATTCCAAATGGAGGGTATTCTCCTAAATTATCAGCCAGGAGTTTTTCTAACCGCCAAGGTACCAACAGTCAAAGAAAGACTGAGCTGCTATTCCAGACAGAAGGAGCGATGTGTGGATGGGCTGTGGGACCGTGGGCGGACCCTTTCCTGGTAGCTCACTATCATGACAACTGAAAAAACTAAGACAGGCTGTCTGCAAGACACTTCAGTTTTTCTATTAAATTCAAAATTACTTCAAAATACAGAGTTAGACAAAGAAAAGGCTGTCTTAATGTTTTTCTTTGTTGCCTGTGATGGATAAAGTTGTTTTCGTGTGTTTAAATAAGTGATGATTATTTGTCATAAATCCACGTGTGTATGTGACTTAGAAAACATCAGTTAAATATACATGTATGTGTGTGGCACATGAACATACACATGTTACTTACCCGGTAGTCATATCTATTAAAGAACTCGAAAATCTGTAGCATGAATACAAACGCATCAATTTAAACTCCAGTCTCCAACACAGCATTCCAAAGCTTTACAACTAAGTAAATTTGAACTGCAAAAATAGTGTTTTGAGATGCACCAAGTCATAGCTTTTAGGAAGGTGGTAGAGGCTGCTGTGGCGTAAGAGAACTCTGAAGTTTTCTTACTAATTCTTGAGAGGACTTGAGTCTGGTTGCCAGCATTTCCACCTCACAGGGCACTGCGATGCCGTCGGGTACACAGAGACCCTGCTGCCAGCCCACAGCACTGCTCTCAATCACCCTCCCAAATACCACAGAGTAACAAGCTGGGTGCCCATATTTCAAAGAGGTGTATGGGCATGGAAACCTGGTGGCACAGTGGGTTAAGTGCCATGTCTGTTAGCCAAGAATTCAGCAGTTCAAATCCACCAGGTGCTCCTTGGAAACTCTATGGGGCAGTTCTACCCTGACCTCTAGGGTCACCATGAGTCGGACCTGACTTAATGGCACTGGGTTGATTTTGTCGCTGTTGTTGTTGCTTAGTACAGGCATGGATTAGTGTCCCAGAAGGGTACGTGCATTTCCCTGAAGGAATCATGTATCCATTTGATGACTATACACTCACTTCATAGGCCCTTTGTCAGAACCATCTCCTTCCTAATCTGTAAGCCTTAAAAAAAAAAAAAAAATTATTCCTGAAACCTGACTGACTCCTCAAAACATTCTGACAAACAAACAGATCACTATAATTATTTTTATGAACAACCTGAAAGAATAAAGGGGTTAAGAACATGACCTAAAATACTAAGAAAAACGAAAAGCTATTTTTACCACAGATGCAAATCCACATTTTATATTCTTCCCCAAACACCTTGTTCCAGACCCTGGACACAGGTGCCAATTGTGAAGGTGTCTGGCTCTGTCCAGGAGCAGAAGACAGGAACCGTGGAGCCTTCTCTGTGGGTTGTTGACCAGATTCCATTAGCTACTCTGCGAACCTCGGGGTTTTGCAAAGTGCTGAAAGGCATGAATGAAGCCTTTATGTTTAATTACAGTTCAGTCATTCCAGGGCTGTGTCCATTCCAGAGACTAGATGTTTGCTTGCACTTCCTGACCCGAGGTTCGCTCTTGTTACAGCTATCGCTGGGATTCGTTCCTCACAGCCGTCCTGGGCACTAAGCTGCCCCGTGGCACAGAGCAGAGAGGCAGGGCTATACACACACTGGCTGGAAGACCAAAAACCACTCCCACAAACAACCTTCAAACAGACCCCCCGCCCCTGCATCCCAACAAAAGGCATTCTATTTCCCGCAGGAGGTGTACTGAACCAGGCGCCCGGGGCCTGGCCCTAGTCCCCCAGCCCTGGAGGAGAGACATTATTTGTAGAACCAGCCCACTGGGGCTTAGGAGTGTGGGCCAAGCCGCCAGGAGGTTAAAACAAATGCAGCCCACTTTTAGAGTGAAATCAAAGGTCATGGATGAGATGAGGTATGGACGCGGAGGGATGATTTTCGTCGTTTGCCGCATTTAGGTCCCTAACGAAAGGCGAAGTGAACTGCCTACCTTGGAGGAAATGCGTGCGTATCATTGAGCAGGACAGAGATTGGTGACAGGACCCTCTTAGCTCACTCTGTTTTCTACCTGAGAGCCGAAATGAGTACGTGGTTCTTGCCATTCCACACCAGACCTTCCGTTCCAGCGTAAAGCAGACACATCTGTTGGTGGATGGCACTAGAGGCACCACAGACACAGATAAGGGGCAGATGCCTGCATTTATTCCAGCAAAGAGGAAAGTATTCAGCATCAAGCAGTCTCCCTTTCAAATGGAGAAAAGCAGCTTTTGATTTAAAAACAAAATAAAACTTTATCCTCCTCTTAAACAACCTTAAATCCATTGCTGTCAAGTCGATTCCAACTCATGGAGACCCCATAGACAGAGTAGAACTGCCCCATAGAGTTTCCAAGGAGCGCCTGGCACATTTGAACCGCCAACCTTTCAGTTAGCAGCCATGGCACTTAACCACTAGGCCGCCAAGGTTTCCTAAAGAAAACCTTAGCACTGCTCATTTGAACCCGGAGCTCTGACTCACACCTACGGCAGCTGTGCTTACCTGACACTCAACTGGGTTATTTCCCCTCGCCACCCCTTACCTTCCTTTGCCTCCCTTTGTCTCATCTTACCTCCTCTTGACTCCGTTTCCCTCTCCTTACCCCACACGAAAGCCAGTTCCCCTTCTCTTCTCACATCAAACCCATCACCAAACCCTGATGTATGCACCTCCTGAAGAAGCTTTGGTTCCCCACTGCCCCAACACGTGCAGTCTGAAACCTCTCCCACCAGCTGTAGGTACTAGTCCAGCCCTTCTGTCCACCCCATCCCCTCTCCACATGTACCTGTGAACTGTCGGGCCTGAGCAGGCACCCTCCTTCTTCCAGTCCTTTGCTGCTTTCATTCCATCTGCTACCCACCAAGCCTCTGTCCCCTGGCCTGCCCCTCATCAGGCCCTCAAAACCAGGCCCAAGCTAACCACCTACTAGGACTTCTCACTTAACTTTCTGTTGAAATGACCACTTGGAGGAGCTTCCTTTGGTCATGTACTCCATCGCAGCACCACCTAGATTTTGTCCCTGGCCTCATTTTATGTGTTTGTGGCTCCCTGCTCCGTCCCTGAATAGCAATTACGCCCTTAGTGTTGGGGTACGTGGTGAATATCTGAACCCTTCACCAGCTAGCTTCGCTCCCTTCCCTGTATCCAGTGTACAGCTAGAGTCTAATGTGTATTTTATGCTTAAAAAATATTTGCTGACCAAGAAAATGCATTAAGGACTGAAAAGTATTGAAGGAAGAACTAAAGGCATTGCTAGGGTTGAGGGCAGTGTCTTAGATCAGTATCTTCTTAGGTCTGTATAAGTTTCAAAAACAAAGAGACTAAAAATATAGATTATAAAGCAGAAAGAATGGATGCATTTATGATTTTGATCATCATCATGTGTGTTTCAGCTTACTTTGGGCTCCTCTGGGAAGGCTGTTTTTCAGCTGTATTGCCCAAGGTAGGGGCTGTGAAAAGAGAGAGAGAAATATGGGTTACTCATCCTCAGGGGTCTGGGTGGAAGTCGATTGCATGCATCTCCGCACTCCTCCTAGTCCCGTCTTTGATATGACTCAGGCCTTAAAAGAATGTGGGCACTGGGTACAAGTCACGGACTGTCTCTAAAATAGCACTAAAACACATGCTCTTACAGCTCATAAAGTCTAAAAGGAGATAAAAAAGAGTTGAATATATCCCTAAGGAATTCCTAAGGGGTTTTGACTTGTGCTCATTCTTTTAAGTACTACCCCATCTGAGAGTAGGTATTTAAATTCTTGTTTCAAACAGGCAATATCCTAGGAAAAGTGACAGCATTAACAGACCTCAGCAAAATCAAAAGATGTTTCCTCATTACCCTGTGCTTTCAAGTCCAACTCTCCCCATCAGATTGCCCCTTACCTAGCCTGACTCCTACACAAGGACCTACCCCAATTCACAGTAGTTGAGTAGGGTCCTCTGAAGATCTCATAGACAGAGGTCTCTGCTTTGCTCCAGCACTTGGGATGCTCCAGCAGCAAAGACAGGTCAGTGACCCACCTTCAAGTGATACTTCCCAATCTGCCTCCTGTCTTACAAGAATGCTAGCTCTCTAGACTTTCAGTCTGGTGGTTTTACCCCTTGAGATGACTATAGTTCTCAGGCGAGGCACAAAACTGCCTTTACCCTGAGCACAAAATGCAATGGTTGAAAGTACTGCTCTGTGTCATGGTGCCATTCCTCAAGATTAAGCTGGTTATAGAACACACACTTTTCTCGTTAGGATGAATTTTTACTTGAGGTTTCTAACCTAACCTCTTCAGAAGGTTAGCCACCAAAGTCTACAGAAGTGTTTGGCCCAGTGTATGTTTAACACTCTAGCTCTGACTCAGTGGAGTGCCAGTCCAGAGACATCTGTCAGCGTGGCTGAAGGCATGCCAGAGAAGAAACTGAGCCCTGGTTCATTTGCATACAGTATTTTTTCAGGCAATTTCCAGGTGTAGACCTGAAAAACAAGACTGGAATTCACAGACCTGGCACTTTGAAACACAACAAAAAGGTGAATGGAAAAATGAATAGGCAGACAGCAGAACGACCCTACCTATGCCTGCTACTAATGCAGCTCTGGCTTCACGTCTCTGGTACATACTGCAAAACACTCTACAAAATAGTCCCTGTTCCTCCCTGTATGCTTCTCCACCTTTTCCTATGGAAGCTGTCAGGCCTGCACACAGACACAAGAAATAGTGTAGTCTATTTGCTGATCTGTGACTACCCTAGGCAGATTCCAGGTTGACACTACATCAGTCCAAAAAGTCCTGCAAACTGAGACTGAACCAGTTCATAAACAGCAGTGGCTGCCCTGTGTAAAATGTGTTCCCCTCTGGAGAAAGTCTAATTCCAGCCCCTTAGAATTCAGTGATCTGACAGGACCCTAGCATAACCAAGAGAGAAATTCTACAGTGCTTAAGAGACACACATACATATATCAGTCAAAGATTGCTTTTGGATTCCTGTAAGCACTACCCTCTGATGCCGTAGATAAGGAAATCGAAGGTTTTTACCAACTCTTACAGTCTTAAATTGATCGAACATGGAATCAAGGTACATGGATAATTACCAGTGACTTGGAAATGGGAAAGTTGGAAATGAAGAAAGCACAATAGTTGGAAAATATGGCCTTGGTAATATAAACTAAACTTGCAACCTTCAATGCAAATACCATTTTTTTCAACAACATAAATAGTGACTATACGTGGGGATCCTCACCGGATGGAATACACAAGAATCAAATGGCTACATGCATGGAAAGAGACAATGGAGAAGCTCAATATCGTCGTCAGAAAACGCCAGAGGTTGGCGTCAGGACAGACCGTCAATTACTCATATACAAGTTCAAGGTAAAGCTGAAGAAAATTAAAACAAGCCCATGACAACCAAAATACGAGCTTTGGTATATCTCACCTGAACTTAGAGACCATCTCAAGATTAGATTTGACATGTTGAGCACTAATGAATGAAGACCAGAGAAGTTGTGGGATTACTTAAAAGACATCAGACATGAAGAAAGCCCAAGGTTATTAAAAAGACAGGAGAGAAGGAAAAGAACAAAATAGATGTTACAAGAGTCCCTGAAACTTACACTTGAACTTAGAGTAGCTAAAAGGAACAGAAGAAGTGATAGTAGAAGAAAAAAGTATAGTAGAAGTAGAAGAGCTGAGCAGAAGATCTTAAAGGATGGTTCAAGAAGACAAAGTAAAATATCATAGTGAAATGTGCAAAGATCTAGAGGTAGAAAATTGAAAGAGAGGAACACATTCAGCATTTCCTAAGCCAAAAGAACTGAAGAAAAAATTCAAGCCTAGAGTTGCAACATTGGGCACAATACTAAGTGATGTAAGAAGCATCAAAATAAGATAAAACCAACACACAGAGTCACTGTACCAAAAAAAAAAAAAAAAAAATTGGTCAGTGTTCAATCATTTCAGGAGAACCAATGGTATTGAAGGGAGAATTACAAGCTGCACTGAAGCCACTGGCAAAAAACGAGGCTCCAAGAATTGATGGTATACTAAATGAGATGTTTAAACAAGCTGATGCAACACTGGAGGTATTCACTCATCTATGCAAAGACATTTGGAAGACAGCTACCTGGCCAATAAACTGGAAGAGATTCATACTGTGCCCATTCCAAAAAAAGATGATCCAACTGAGCGCATAAATTATCAAACATTATGATTAATATCACACAAGTAAAATGATGCTGAAGATAATGCAAAAACAGCTGGAGCAGTTCATTGACAGAGAACGTCCAGAAATTCAAACAACGTTCACAAAAGGACATGAAAGTGAGGATACCATTGCTGATGTCAGATAGACTTGCCTGAAAACAGAGAACCCCAGAAAGATGCTTATCTGTGTTTTATTGACTATGCGAAGGCATTGGACTGTGTGTATGGTAACAAATTATGGATAACATTGCAAAGAAGAGGAATTTCAGAACACTTAATTGTGTACATTCAGAACCTGTACATAGACCAAGAGGCAGCTGTCAGAGTAGAACAAGGGTATACTGTGTGGCTTAAAATCAGGAAAGGTATTTGTCAGAGTTGTGTGCTTTCACCATACTCATTCAACCTGTATGGTAAACAAATAATACAAGAAATTGGACTATTATATGAAGAAGAATGTGACATCAGGATTGGTGGAAGACTCACTAACAACCTGTGATGTGCACACAGCACAACACTGTTTGCTGAAAGTAAAGAGGACTTGAAAAACATAGCAATGAAGATCAAAGACCACACCCTTCAGTACGGATCATATCTCAACACAAATAAATAAATACATAAATCATCACAACTGGACCAAGAAGCAACATCATAATAAATGGAAAAAAGATTGAAGTTGTCTAGGATTTTATTTTACTAGGATATACAATCAATGCTCACAGAAGCAGCAGTCAAGGAATCAGCTGAGGTATTGCACTGGGCAAATCTGCTGCAAATGATCTCTTTAAAGTGTTGTAAATAAAAGACGTCACTTTGAGAACTAAGGTTGTGCCTGACCCATTAAAAAAAAAACTGCCATTGAGTCAATTCTGACTCATAGCGACCCTATAGGCCAGAGTAGAACTGTCCCATAAAGTTTCCAAGGAGCATCTGGCGGACTTGAACTACAGCCTTTTGGAGAAGCACTTCACTACTATGCTAGCAGGGTTTTCCAAGCCATCATATTTGCAATCACATCATTTGCATGGGAAAGCTGGACAACAAATAAAGAAGACTAAAGAAAAAAATGATGCCTTTGCATTATGGTATTGGTGAAGAATACTGAATATACATTGGACTACCAGAAAGTAAGAACAAATCTGTGTTGAAAGACGTACCGCCAGACTGCTGTTTAGAAGAGAGAATGATGACACTTTACCTCACGTATTTTGAACATATTATCATGAGAGGCTAGTCCCTTGAGAAGGATGTCATGCTTACTAAAGTGGAGGGCCATTAAAAGAAAAGGAAGACTGTCAATGAAGTAAATTGACACAGTGGCTGTAACAATGGGTTCAAGCATAGAAACCACTGTGAAGATGGCACAGGATTGCACAGTGTTTCATTCTATTGTACACAGGGTCATTATGAGGCAGAACCAATTGTAGGGTACCGAACAACAGTAATAACAAACAAAAGATAAAATTTAAATCAGACTCTCTCCTAAAAGCAGCCATAGCTGCAATTTCTATCAGAGATTTCTATTTTTCACATTCCAGTAATAATTGTGCTGTCGGTGAGATTAAAAAAATCCATTGAAATTATTAAGAAGTGGAGACATATGAAGAGCAATGGGGAACACAATTTCTTGACCATTAGCTTCTTTAGAAAAGTGAAGAGCAAGAATCCAAGCAGAGCTGTGTTCAAATCACCCCTATACCCTTTCCTAACTCCAGAAGTCTGTGTAAACTTCTTTCTGTATCTGTGAAATGTGGGTAGTACATAAAGACAGAAAATCGGACATAATAAAGGCTCAGCTAATGTAAACATTATTTCTCAATGACATTGGCAAATTCTGTCCTCTGTCTTTGCATGGATAGAATTAATTAGAGGGATCAGTTCTGCCTACTGGTAAGGGTATAAAGCCTTTACCCTCAGCAGAGTAAAAAAGAAGGAAGATGTCTCTAGGAGGTAAATGTAAATATAGAATATTTAACCATAGTTCCAAAAGCATATTTTGGCACTTAAATGTTACTGTTGAGAAGCAGAGATGATTATTTATCAAGGTGAAATTTCTCAGGGAGTGCTTTGGAGAAAGCACTGGGAAATTAATTCCGTTTTACTCTTCTTCTGTAGCTGCAGGCACGCCATCCTCTGTTGCATTCACCATTGAGTTACTTACAAGCCAGGCTGTGCTGGAAAGCCACACTTGAATTCCCACGAGTGCAATCTGGAACAGCAGCCTGGGAGCCATCAGAGTCATTTCCTGGCCTGGACCCAAGCCAAAGAGTAGGAGGCAGAGGGAAGCAAATGCAGGATGGAACCAGTATCTCTGTTCCTTTGCAAAGTTGGCTGAGCCTCTTAGTTCTTCCTTGTGGACTGTACTAATGACATTCTATGATTTGGAATTTGACTCTGCCACTCTAACACATAACCTGCATTTTAAAAAGTAATTTTCATGGACAAAAAATAAACGAGTGAAAAATAAAAACCAATCCATTCTTCACTTTCAACAGAGCTAAAAACAAAGCAAGCAAACAAAACATCCGTGGGGTTGATTCGAGGAAAACAGTGTATTTCACTCTTTCCAAGTTTTTCTTCTTCACGTGGAACCCTGAGGCTGAAACTAACTCCTTCCCTGTTTAACTAATGCTTTCTTTACTTCTCAGGAGCCATTTTCTATGAAGCTGCTAACTCTTGCATTGCACACTGTAGGCAGCAAGCCCTGTTCCTCGTGCCCGTGTGTGTGCGCGCACACACACACACACACACACACAGAGAGAGAGAGATAGAGGAAAGAGTTGTTGACCTGGGGACATTTATTTCTGTAATGTCGTTTCCTTACCCCCTTAGATAACAACTGTTTGCATTATTTATTCTTAGACTGAACTGGGGAGAAACTTCAAATCTGATTTCATCTTCAATCTTTGCACCACTGTTTGTCTTTCACTCCTCGCTTATCTTGGGAAGTTAAAAGAAAGTATTTGACTATTCTCTTTGTGGCCAGAGGGTTTAATCCCCTGCTACTCAGATACTGCAATTACTGAAATGTAAAGGAACCATAGGCTTGTGTTTCTCTAAACACTCTAAATCCAGAAGTAAAAAGTTCCTAAGAAAAACACACAGGATCTAGCCCATATAGGTAGTGCAACCAGGCTGGAGTCTATGAGGTCTGGGCTCTGGGTCAAGAAGACGAGCAATGGGCAGTAAAGTTAGTGCAGTCCCCTCATCATGTACCCATTCACATGATATGTTGAGTAAGAGCCTGTCATGGATTGCACTGTGTCCCCCCAAAAATGTATGTATTGATTTGACTTGGCTATGAGCCCAAATATGGTGCATATGTTGTGATCCTGTGTCTGTGATGTTGATGAGAGAAAATGGACAGGAGTTGTGCTGGTGAGAGAAGACTCAAGTTACTACTTTGTGGGATGTAAGGGAAAGAAGTGAGCAGAGCAGATTTGGAACCTCGTATCACCAGGAAGGCAGCATCAAGGGCAGAGCACATCCTTTGGACCTGAGGTTCCTGTGCCAAGACGCTTTTATTGGATTTGGACTCAACCTACCAGACTATGATAATTCACTTTATTGAATGGACTTGTAACTTATAAATGGATTTGTGGTTTACCAAACTGTGACAATAAAGTGTCTCTTCGTAAAAGCTTCCACTCTTGGTATTTTCTGTTACAGCAGTACCAGGTGACTAAAACAGAGTCAAAGAGCAAGAGATCTCTTGAAGGGAGGACTAGTGGGTAGCCTTTGCTAAGCCAACATGTGAGATGTGTGGAGAAGGTAAGGACAGAGTTATCTTCAGACAGGAGCTATAGAAATGTTGCACAGGGCTTGCATAACTCGCAGTAATGCCCCTGTGTGTGAAAACTGGGGACCTCAGAGCACCAGTCCTTCCCTCAGGACTTACAGAAGACAGACTCTACCTAGTCACCCAGGGACAACTCCCAGGAAATCATTGTCCATGTGGATGCAACAGAGTTATCACTGGGTTGATGTCACTCACATCTGAAACCACTACCCAGATTTCTGCCCTGCTGTACAATCCTGTTCCTGCAGTAGCAAGGCATATACACTTCTTCATGACCCTGCCGTCAAGCAGTCATCTAACAGTGCTCACCATCTTCCTCCACCAGCTCCTGCTGATGATCCTTTCTGGAAGAAATCTTGGCATCATCACTGCCTCACCTCCTTGCTTCACTTTTTCATTCTAGCTCATTCTGTTACGCCCAGTTCAAACTCTTTCTTCCTCCAAATTTTGCCAGTGCTTTCCTTTTCCACAGTTCCCAACCAGGTTCTGTACCCCAATTTCTGCCATCGAGGCAGCTTAGGAGGTCTGGCTCAGGAATCTCATTTGGTCTCCGAGGCTTCCATTTAGAAGATCCACTCTGTAAGTCTGCTTAGTAGTGACAAAAATACCTACTTTCCTTACCTTTTGCAGATGGAGTCTATTCATTTGGGAACAATTAAAGATCTAAGACCCAAACAGAACACCAATCTGCTAATCTACCTGTGTTGTTGTTGTTAGGTGCCATTGTGTAGGTTCTGACTAATAGTGACCCTATATACAACAGAATGAAACACTGCCTAGTCATGTACCATGCTCACAACTGTTTTATGCATTTAAGCCCATCACTGCAGCTGCTGTGTCAGTCCATCTTGGTGAGTGTCTTCCTCTTTTTTTGCTGACCTTCCACTATACGAAGCATGATGTCCTTCTCCAGGGATTGATCCCTCCTGACAACATGTCTAAAGTGCGTGAGACACAGTCTCACTATATCTTTGCTTCCAAGGAGCATTCTGGTTGTACTTCTTCCAGAACAGATCTGTTTGCTCTTTTGGAAGTCCATGGTACATTTAATATACTTCTCCAGCACCACAATTCAAAGGTGTCAACTCTTCTTCTATCTTTCTTATTCACTGTCCAGCTTTCATATGCATATGTTGCAATTAAAAATATCTTGGCTTTGGTCTGGCATACATTGATCTTCAAGGTAACATCCTCACTTTTCAATACATTAAAGAAGTCCTTTGCAGCAAAGTTTCCCAGTGCAATACATCTTTTGATTTCTTGACTGCAGCTTCCGTGGGTACTGATCGTGGAACCAATTATAATGAAATTCTTGATAACCTCAGTCTTTTCTCCACTTATTATGATGGTGCTTACTGGTCCAGCTGTGAGGATTTTTGTTTTCTTGATGTTGAGGTGCTACCCACACTAAGGCTGTGGTCTCTGATCTTCATCAGTAAGTGTTTCAAATCCTCTTCACTTCCAGCAAGCAGAGTTGTGTCATCAGCGTAAAGCAGGTTCTTAACGAGTCTTCCTCCAATCCTGATGCCTCATTCTTCTTCATATAGTCCAGCTTCTGGGATTATTCACTTGTCATACAGATTAAAAGGTATAGCGAAAGGATACAACCTTGACACACACTTTTCCTGACTTTAAGCCATGCAGTGTCCCCTTGTTCTGTTTACACGACTGCCTCTTGATCCATATACAGATTCCTCATGAGGAGAATTAAGTGTTCTGGAATTCCTATTCTCTGCAATGTTATGTATAACTTTCTGTTCCTCTTTACTTGTCTAATCAGTGTCCCCTCTCAGGTTCACTTCAGAAGTCACCTACTTCAGGGAGACTTCCTGGTCTCTACTGAGATACAGTGATCTCTCCTTTCTCTGGTGTTTAAAACACACACTTACAGAGCAGTCATCATGTGTCAGGCTCTATTCTGCTGCTACAAAAATAATTTAACCCTCAAAAGTGCCATCATCACCATCCTCATCTCACAAATGGGAGTGAGAAGGCACAGAGATTCCCTCTTCCAAGCTCCACAACCAGATCTGATGCCAGACCCCAGCTGGAACCACTCTGCCCTGTTGGCATCCCAGGATGCACTCAGTAATGGCCATTGGACTCTTGTTCACCAGCTTCGTGGGTGACATTGCTCCCCTAGAGAGCTCCTGGAAGGCTGTAGCAGCCCTATTGTTCCTTGGCAAACCCTACATTGTGATCACAGCAGAGAGATATAATTCATGGGGCTTACTAGGCAGCAGGTGTGTCTATGTGCTGTGTGCATTGATGGACTCTTTTATTCTTATGGCCTGAGGAGATCTGTACTGTTATTACCCCACTTACAGAAAACTAAAGGGGCTTTTCCACTCTTTCCCCTTGCATGGTCTTTGTTAGGTCTGGGTGAAAACTTTTTAGAGAACACCTGCATTCTGTTCATAGTACAAGGCCTTAACATGTGACATACCTCCACTTAGCTTGTACTCAACCCTTGTCTCAGATGTCTCAGTGATGAACATGGGATTTTCCAGTGAATCTCCCTAAACAAGCTGCATATTATGTCTTTTAAAGCAGAATAGAAGCAGGATTGTTTTCTGTTACTGAATATTATGCATTCTTCTACTAAGACTCCTGCAGTTGTGGACTGTGGTGGAACCCAACACCCAACTTCTGGTACATGTGGTGTTATAACCTTCAAAACTGCCATCATTACCACCATCTCCATTTTCAAGATGAAAGCAGGAAGGCACAGAGTTTTGAGGGTTAAGTTATAGGAAAACAGAGACAGTGCAGGGGGCCAAGATGGCAAACTAATCACACATCTCCTTCATTCTCTTAGAACTAAGGCCTAGAGAAATAATTGAACAGAGCAGTGTGGACATTCTGGATGCCCCAAGATCAGGTGTAGGATTATATCAGACTGGGCAACAGGAAGGGGAAAACTAACTTTATCAGAAGAGAGACAGTGGGGCAGTGAGTCCTGCTTCTGCTGGTGCAGCAGCTGAGAGCATTGCAGGCACAGTTGCCTCCTTTTTTAACCAGGAGTCTGGGACTGGGAATGCCGAGCCTGAGATCCTTGCAGGGGCCAGCTACTATGCTGAGCTGTAGTGACTAAGTAAACACCCTCTTTTGCAGTAGAGAGGCTGTGATTTAGACAGCCACATCTAGAGAACCCAGAAGCAGCTGGTGACTGAGGGTGCCACTGCCCTTCTCCCCTCCTCTTTGAACTGTACCATAGATACTGCTGACTCAGTGGAGGAGATGTGGCCCAGGCAGGACACCATCTTCGTCAGCTGAGAGGTGGAATCAGCCACACCTGAGGACTCAGATGGGGCTAACTCCCATACTGAGCTACTGTACCTGTCTGGACAGTGCTTCTCCCAGCAGAAAAGCTTTTTTGTAAGACAACTGTACCTAGACTTGGCTTTGGTACCTAGAGAACAGATTAGCAGCTGGCAGCCAAGTATGTATTTCCCTAACCTCTTCCTTCTTTGAGACATGTCATAATATCTATTTACAGCCCCTGAGAGACTCCATAAGTAGGGTACCATCTTTGTCAGCCTGTAGGTGGGGCCTACCACCCAGAGGGGCCAGCTGCTATCAGCTGCTGCTGGTCAACACCTCTCTCTGCAAAAAAGCAGTTTTTAAGATAAATGCATTTGAGAATACAGCCTTGACTGGTGGTCAAGTGTGGCAGTCCCATTTCCACTTCCCTTTACTAAGGCATGTCATAGCATCTGCTGACAGCCCCTGAGAGATTCCATAAGTAGGGCACCATCTTTGCCAGCTAATAGGCGGGGCCTGCCACCCCTGGGCCTGGCTGGTTTCAGCTGCCTCTGCAGAGTACCCCACTTGGCAGAAAAGAAATTTTTAAGATAAATTCATCTACAGAGTGCAGCAGTCCCAGCTAGCTGAGGATAGTGGTATCCTTTTATTCTCCCTTCCCTTCCCTGAGCTATTTCACAGTCTTGACTGGCATAACACGGGAGGGTTGGCACGAGTAAGTCATCATTTTTATCAACTAGGCAATGGAGTCTGCCACCTCTGAGGACCCAGCTGGGGCTAGTTGTCAAACCAAGGAGTATCACAGGACTTGATAGCATCCCTATTACCAGAGAAGCTGCACGTTAAGACAGTTGCACCTAGAGAACACAATGGCAACTTGTGGCCAAGTTTATTAGTGCCCTTATTCACACCCTTCTTAGAGCTTTGCTACAGCTCTCATTGGTGCTACACTAGAAAAATTTAACAGCATTTTGGTGACACAAAGACAACAGTCAATATCTAACCTTTTAAAGAAGCAGACTACATTGGTTCCAGAAAACCCCCAAAATCAATAATCGAAAAGATTTCCATATGAAGGAGACTTTCTGAAATTATAGGAGGTAGAACACTAAAGAATTATGTATAGAGCTTTACTAGACATTAAACAAAGTGCAATAGAACAAAAGGAAAAATTAAGTAACCTATATGAATGGCTAGGGTGTCAATAATCTGAAATCCATCAGATCAATAATAAAATTACAAAGCAGACAATTCAGTGCAAAGCCAACAGAGCAGGATTGAGGAAAAGGAATACAGAATTAGAGAGACTGAAGATAAAGCAACTGACATCAGTATTTACGAAGAGAAATCAGAGAAAGGAAACAAGAAAAAGGAAGAAGCATTAGGAAGCATGTGGGACTGTATCAAGAGGAACAATTTACAGACAATTAGAATTCCTGAACAGGGAGGGACAGCAGAAAACACACAGAGACTTTGTTGAAGAGTTGTTGACAGAACACTTCCCTCAGAAATTTTCCATGAAAGAAGAAAACACAAACATTCAAAATACTTATCAAACACCATAAAAAGTAGACCCTGAAAGAAAGACACCATGACATATTATAATCAAGCTGAATAAAATGAAATGTAAAGAGATACTCTTAAAGGCATCTAAGGTTAAAGCAAAACTAACGTACAAAGAGAAGCATCATACGCTTTCATCTGACTGCTTGGTAGAAATGATGTTGGCAAGAAGGCAGTGGATGACACATAAAAAGCCCTGAAGGAGGAAAACTTTAAACCAAGGATTAAATATCCTGTAAAATTTTCTCTCAACTATGACAGTGAAATTAAAACATTCTCAGATAAATAGAAGCTTAGAGGCTTTGAAAAACAAAACCAAAACTACAAGAAATACTGAAAGAAGTTCTTCTCTTAGAAAATTAATAGCAACAAATGTATAGTCAAGTATGAAATGCAGGACACAACACCCAGAGTCCTACCCAGTTAGGGAAGTCACAAAATTCAATCAAACCTAAAGTATTAAAAGTAGGGAACCAGAGATTTTAACATGGAAACTATGACATTATCACACTATAAAAAGGAATATGTTACAGTAGCTATAGCCCTTTCAATGGAGAGGAAGTTAAAGAGATATACCAAAGTTAAAGATTGATTTAAACTTAGAACATTAAGGGGGATCAAAGGAGTAGCTGCAAAACAAACTAACAGTGCTGCATATCAAAACAGGAAACATAATACAGAAGTCTCAACAGACACAAAACCAATATTGAAAAATGAAAAGAAAATCCATAAAGAAAAACAACTCAGAACAGAATATTAAGTGGAGCAAGGAAAACATCAACAACACAAAAACAAAGCCCCCAAATCACAGCACTAAACACATATTTATGAACAATTACACTGCACGTAAATGGGTTCAATGCTCCAATTAAGATGCACAGAGTAACAGCATGGATCAGAAACCACAATCCGTCTACATGCTGCGTACAAAAAACACAACTTAGACTCAAAGATATGAACAAACTGAAAATCGAAGGATGGAAAAACATGTCCCAAGTTAAAAACGTTACTAATCTCTGATAAAATAGACTTTAATGCAAAATCCACCATCATCGACAAAGATGGTCACTATTACTGAAAGTTTCAATACATATGTAGGCAATAACAATATTAAATATTTGTGTACCCAATACTACAGCATCTAAATACATTGAACAAATGCTGACAACATTGAAAAATGAGGTAGATCACTCCATAACAATAGTAGGAGACTTAGACATCGCAATTTCAGTAATGGGCAGATCATCTAGGAAAAAAGCTCAGTAAAGATACAGAAGACCTTACTGCAACAATCAACTGATGAGACCTCATCAATGTATGCTGAACTTTTTATCCAACAATATAATTACACCTTCTTTTCCAATGCACGTGGAACACTCTCCAAAATAGACCATGTACTAGGTTGGGACTATTGAATTATTGCAAAGCATCTTCTCTGAGTCGGATCTGACTCAATGGCACTTGGCTTGGCTGGCTTCCTAGACTGTAAAGCCATAAAGATTGAAATCAACAGCAGAAAAAATATGGGTAAAAATTAAAACTCATGGAAACCAAACAGCACCTTGCTCAAAAATTCATAGGTTATAGAAGAAATCCAAGACACAATAAAGAAATTCACAGAACAAATAAGCATGAAAACACATTTTGCCAGAACCTATGGGATACAGTAAAAGCGCTGATCAGAGGTCACTTTATCTCTATAAATGCACACATCTGGAATGATGAAAGGGTCCGAACCAATTAATTAACTCTACAGCTTGAACAAGTAGAAAGAGAGCAAAAAGAGAACCCTTTGGGCACCAGAAGAAAATAGGCAATAAACATGAGAGCAGAGCTAAATGAATTAGAGGATAGAAAAACAACTGAAATAATTAACAAAACCAAAAGCTAAGTTTTTGAAAAAAATCCACAGAATTGAAAACCCATTGGCTTGACTTACAAAAGAAAAGCACAAGAGGAAACTAATAACCTGAATAACAAATGAGACAGGAGATGTCACAACAGACCCATCTGAAACCAAAAGTATCATGACAGAATACTACAAAACATTATACTCTAGCAGATTTGAAAACCTCAAAGAAATGGACAAAATTATCACAAGAAGAGGTAGAACAACTCAGTCATCTCATCACAAAGGGATAGACTGAAAAAGTAATCAAAAGCTATGAACCAAAACAGTCCTGGCCCAGATGGCTTCATTAAAGAATTCTACAAAACTTTTAGAGAGGAGTTAATTCCAGTACTACTGAGGCTATTTCACAGCATAGAAAAGTTCAAAATATTCCCAGATTCATTCTATGAAGCCAGCATAATGCTAACACCAAAGCCAGGGAAAAACCTCACCACAAAAAAAGAAAATTACAGACCAATATCACTCATGAACCCAGATGCAAAAAATCTTCAACAAAATCCTAGCCAATAGAATTCAACACCATATCAAAAAGTAGCTGTCGTGACCAAGTTGGATTCATACCAGAGATGCAGAGCTGGTTCAAAAACAATTAAGGTAATCAGCCACATCAATAACACAAAGGATAAGAATCATCTGATTTTGTCAATTGATACAGAAAAGACATTTGACAAAGTCCAGCACCCATTCATATTAAAAATTCTCAGTAAAACAGGAATAGAAGGGACATTCCTCAGTGTAATAAGGGGCATCTATACAAATCCAACAGCCAGCATCATTCTGGATTGAGAGAGACTGAAAGAATTGCCCCTGAGAAAGAGAACCAGACAAAGACGCCCACTGTCACCACCTCTACTTAACATTGTACTGGAAGTTCTGGCCAAAGCAATCAGACAAAACAAAGAAATAAAGGCCATCTACATCAGTAAAGAAGTAATGACAGAATACTACAAAATATTATATATGCAGCTGATATGATTGTATACAAAGAGAACTGTAAAGAATCCATACATAAACTAATGGAACTAATAGAAGAGTTCAGCAAGCTATCAGGATGTAAGACAAACAAGTAAATCAGTAAGATTCCTTGATACCAACAAAAAGATTATCAAAGACGTAATCACCAAATCGATACCATTTACTATAGCTCCAACAAGATAAAATACCTAGAAATAAATCTAACAAGAGAAGAGAACCATACAGAGAAAATTACAAAACCCTACTGCAAGAAACTAGAGACTTACATAAGTTGAGAAATCTACTTTGCTTGTGGATAGGAAGACTTAACATTGTGAAAATGTCCATTTTACCCAAAGTGATCTACCTATACAATGCAATCCCAATACAAATTCGAGTGTCTTTTTTTAATGAGATGAAGAAACAAATCACCAACTTTATGTGGAAAGGGAAGAAAGCCTAATGCATAGAACACTACTGAAGAAGAGGAACACAGTGTGAGGCCTCATGCTTACCGCACTCAGAACCTAATACACTTCCACGGTAGTCATAACAACCTGATACTGTTACAAAAAGACTCATCTAGACCAAAGGAACAGAATAGAGACTCCAGAAGCATCACCATCCATTTATGAATGAATAGCTGACATTTGACAATGGCCCAAAGGTAGTAAACTGAGGTAAGAACAGCCTCTTTAACTAATGGCAAAATTAGGTCATTCTTCCTTATGGGTTGACTTTTCATCTTTTTCAGTGTTGGTTATGTGTTTGCTGAGACTCCTGAATTGTGTTTCTTGTGCTGATATGTTGCACCGTTATTTTGCTTTGTGGCTACCCCTGTGATTCCCTTTAATATTCTAAGTTTAAACCAGATTTTTTTCTGCATATCTTTTTAATTTCCTCTCCATCAGACGGCACTTGGCTTTTGGCTTGGCTCCATCACAAAGGGTTAAATGAGTATAATATATTCCTCTTTTTAGGGTGAGGATATCATAGTTTTTGTGTTAAGATCACTGATTCTCTTCTTTTAATATTTTAGCTTTGATTGAGCTTTGTTACTTCCCTAACTGAGTAGGATTCTGGATGTTGTGTCCTGCATTGCCTCCTTAAATATATAATTCATATTTTTGTTTTTCTAAACAAAGATCTTCTTTCAGTATTTCTTATAGTTCTGGTTTGGTTTTTACAAAATCTCTAAGCTTCTGTTTTTCTGTGACTATCTTAATTTCACTTTCATATTTGAGAGACAATTTTTCAGGATATGTAATTCTTGGTGGAAAGTTTTTCTACTTCAAGGCAGTGAATGTGTCATCCCACTACATTCCTGCCAACACCACTTCTGCCAAGAAGTCAGATGAAAGCCTGAAGGGCTTCCCTTCGTACATCAGATTTGCTTTAAGCCTCGTTGCCTTTAGGAGCTTCTGTTTACATTTCATTAAGCTTGAGTATAATGTGTCTTGGTGTCTTTCTTTTGGGATCTAGTTTTTGTGGCATTAGACATGTATGTTGGATATTGATGTTCTCATGATTTCAGGAAGGTTTTCTGTCAACAACTGTACAACAATACTCTGTAATTTTGGCTATCCCTCCCTGTTGAGAAACTCCCATTATTCACAGATTACTCCTCTTAATACAGTCCCACATGTTTATTAACACTTCTTCATTTTTCTTCTTTGATTTCTCCTCATAAATGTTGGTGTCCTTTGCTCTATCCTCAAGTTCACTCACTCTGGCTTCTATCTCCTCAATTCTGCTCTTTCGGCTTTGGATTGAATTGTCTAATTATGTAATTTTATCATTGATCTGCTGGATTTCAGATCATTGATGTTCCATCGATTCAAATAACTTACTTAATTTTTCTTTTCATTGTGCTGCATTTTGTTTAATCTGTAGGAGGGCTCTATACATAATTGTTTTGTATTTGACCTCTGATAATTTAGAAAGGATTCTTCAACTGGAAAGTTTTTTTATTATTTTGGGAGTCTCCTGGAGCCCTGGTGGACTGCTTCTAAATGGTTAGATGTTGTTGTCTTTGCACCATCTAGAAGCTGGTTGGTTTGTCTGGTGTTACCCCAACAGGAGCTGAGGTATAGTTTTAAGAGGGGAGTAAGGGCACTACTAGATTTGGCCATCAGCCACCTCTTGTGTTCTCTAGTGACCAGCTGAGGTGGACTCTCTGGGGTGGTGGGCCTTACCTCCTGTCTGTTAAAGGTGGGTGTTACTTGTGGTGGCTGTCCATCATTACACCAGTTGAGCTTATGGTGTAGCATATGAAAGGGAGCAGAGTAGGATACCATCCACCCAATTGACTGCCAGGGACCACTGCACTCTGTAGATATGTTTAGCTTAAAAACTGCTTATTTGCTGAGAGGTGCACTGTGCAATGTCCACCGAAAGCAACTGGGACCTCAGAGGGGGTAGGCTCTGCATCCTGACTGTCAAAGACAGCACCCTACTGTGGAGTCACTAGGTTCCATCAGCCGACAGTATGGTGTGGATCAGTAAAGTGTGGTGGAGATCCTGCCACCCTGTTCAGCAATCAGTGGTCCAGCTGGTCTTATTTTAAAAAGGTGTTTTACAGCTGAGCAAGGAGGTGTCCATCAGCTGTCAAAATCAGGACCTCAGATGTGGCAAGCTCTGCCTTCTGGCTGACAACTGAAGGCACCTCATGGGGCATCCTCAGACACTATGATGTGGTTCAAAGAAAGGAGGGGTTAGGGCATTTCTGCCCCCTTCTACCAGGCACGATCAACTTAAACACAGCTTTTCTGACAGAGAAGCACTATCCAGACAGAAACTGATCCTCAGCCCCAGCTGAGACCTCTGGTGTGGCTGACTCTACTTCCCAGCTGACCAAAACGTCACTCCACCTGAGCTGCAATTTCTGCTGTGAGTCAGCAGAAATTATGGTGCAGCTCAGAGAAGAGACAGGTGAGGGGTTCTGGTGCCCTCAGCAGGCAGCCAGGCTCTCAAGACGTGGCTATGTCAAGCACAGTCTCTCTGGTACACTATACACTGTTTTCTTAAGTGTTGCAGTTCAGTCTATTAGCCAGTTCATGCCCAATCCCTGCCTCCTGGATAATAAACAAGGCATCTGTACCTACAGTTCTTCCAAACAATGCATCAGCAGAAGCAAGACTTAGTGTGCCACTGCCTCATCTTCAAGAGAGGTAGTTTCCCCCTTACTTGTGCCCAGTCCAATCTGACAACCCTACAGCAAATCCAATGGCTTTCAGTCTGTCCATGCTGCTCCACTCAATTATCATTCCAGGCCTTTGTTCTCAGAGGGAATTGAGGAGATGTGTGTCTAGGCCTCCATCTTGGCCCTACCTTCAGTCAACAAATGTCAAAATTGGATATCCATCTGCAAAAAATTGAAACAAGACCCATATCTCACACCTTATATAAAAACTAAATCACAGTGGATCAAAGACCTAAATCAAACCTAAAATGAAAAAGATAATGTAAGAAAAAGCAGGGACAACAATGGAAGTTCTGATACACAGCTTAGACAGACTACAAAATCTGACCAACAATGCACAAACAACTGAAAATAGATAAATGGGAAGTACTGAAAATCAAACAATTATACATGGAAACTACTAAAAATTAAACACTTATGCTCACCCAAAGACTTTTTCAAGAGAGTTAAATGACTGCCTACAGAATGGGAAAAAATATTTGACAACTACATGTCTGATTTACGTAATCTACAAGGTACTGCAAAATGTCAATGTGAAAAAGGTAAATAACCCAATTAAGCAACTGGCAAAGGAGATGATCTGATACTTCACCAAAGAAGACACGCAGGCAGCTGAAAGACACATGAAGAAATGCTCATGATCATTAACTATCAGAGAAATCCAAATCAAAACTCCAATGAAATACCACCCCACCCCAACAAGGTTGGCAGTAACACAAAAAAACACAAAACAATGGATGCTGGAGAGGTTGTGGAGAGGTTGAAACTCTCCTATACTCCTGGTGGGAATGCAAAATTGTACAACCTCTTTGGAAATCGATTTGGTGCTTCCTTAAGAATTAGAATTAGAAATACCATATGATCCAGGAATCTCACTGCTAGAATATATCCTACAGAAATAAAGGCAGTCACACAAACAGATACATGCATGGAAATGTTTATTGCAGCACTGTCCACAATAGCAGAAAGATGGAATCAACCTAGGTGTCCATTAACAGATAAATGGACAAACTATGCTACATATAGACAATGGAACACTATGCAATAATAAAGAACAATGATGACTTTAGGAAGCATCTCATAACCTGACATTATAGAAGACATCATGCTGAGTGAAATCAGTCAGCCTCAAAAGAACAAGTATTATTTCAGACCTCTGCTATAAGGGCTTAAAATAGACTTATGTACAGAAGACTCTGATGGCCACAGGGGTGAAGAGGGAGGGAGAGGGATGTTCACAGATTAGGTAGTCACTTGGAATTTGGTTAAGTGAATGCAGTGACAGCACACAGTAGAGAGCAGATCAGCGTAACTGGACTATACCATAAACTGAAAGATTTTCCAAACTCAACCCAATATTTCAAAGGATAGAGTAGCAGGGATAGGTTCAGGGTCCATGTTTTCAGGGGACACCGAGGTCAGTTGGCATTGTTAGTCTCTAGCTAACGGAGTCTTCTGTACCCCATATTGGTGAGTAGCATCTGGGGTCTTAAATGCTAGCAAGCTGCCATCTTAGGAATGCCAAATGGCCCCAATCTATCTGGAACAGATGACAACTGACAACAGCAAAGACAAGAGGAAAAATAAGCTCAGGAACCAGAAAGACCCACAAGAATGGGAGACTACGCCAGCAGGAGACCAGAAGAACCAGATGGTTCCTGGCCACCACCGAAGGCAGCCATGATGGAGGACACAATGCAGAGTCCCTCAGGCAATATGAGAAAAAGGGCAGTGCAGTTCAAGAACTCTTCTAAAAGATCAGAATTGATGGCCCTACTACCTGGAGGGTACCCTGGGAACACAGCCCCTAGACTTGCTGCTGGCCCTGCCTGAAACCAGTACTAGAGTCAACTCTTCAGACAAGAATGGACAGGATGCAGGGACACAGTATGAACACATGGCATGTGTACCTTATGGTTTTATATATTTATAGAAGGCTTTGCTACTGGTTTCTTTCTAGATGGGAGAGAAGAGGATGGAGTGGAGAAGACAGGTGCTCATTAAGAGGATACTACAAGTACAGAGTGAAAAGGAGGAATGTACTGTCACAGGGCGAGGAGAGCAGATGCAGCTGTAGATAGGCAGGCATGCAAAACTGATATGTGTTGTATACTTCCACTTAATCATAATTAAAAAAATAAAATTAAAATATTTCAGAATGTTAAAAAAGTAGATAGTGTACGGATTTGTATATGCTTGTGTGTGTGCATAGGTGTGTCCCCATGCACATGTGTGTGCATATGTGTGCATGTGGGTATGCATGTGCATGCCTGTGTCTCTGTGTGCACATGAATACGTGAACCTGTGCCCATGTGTGTCCATGTGCATGTACATGTGTATATTTCTGCATGTTTCCAGCAGAGTCTCTTGGTTTTTCCATAAGAGTTTTATTCAGTATTTGATTAAGAGCTACTATTTGGGAAATTGCCTTAGCTGTCTAGTGGTGATATGACAGAAATAACACAAGTGGACAGCTTTAACAAGAGCTGAACTCGTAAACATTCTATCACCAGGGTTCCTGTTAACTTCCTCCATTTTGTGATTTGATGTAATTATGCTCCATTTTGTAATTTGATGTCATTATTCTATGTGTTGTAAATCTTAACCTCCATGATGTTAACCTCCTAATCGTTAATGTGATGTGGCACTATGAATTGGAACTGACTTGACAGGAAAGAACAAGAGTCAATGAGTCAATGATGAGTCACATATAATGGAAAAATCACTTCTCTACTGTCCCTTCCCATTCCCCCTGCCATGTGGGCCACCAGCTGCTGTGAACTGGGGAAACAACTCTAATAAAGGAGACTGCCTAGATACCATTCTGCCTGCCTGTGCAAAGAGATAGGATCCCAAGCTTCTGTTCTAAAATTAACAAGGCAGATCTTTCTAGGGATCCACTTGGAGCATACCACCCCTTCCTACACTCAGTAACTGCTGGCAGCCAGGCTGCTACGAATTGCTACAGAAGGACCCCTGTAGTGGAATCCTATCTCACAATCAGCACTCTGCTGCCTGCACACAGGGAATTTCACATAGCTCAGAACTCTGATATCCATAAGGTAGATCTCCCTTTGACTCTGTTCAGATCAGTCTGCCTCTCTCTTCTTCTGCTCAGCACTCAGAACTGCTAACTGAGGTTGCTGTAATCTAGAAAGTGGAGTCTGCATCTTGAGTGGAGTCTGCGTCCACTGTGAACATACTGCTATTGGACCTCTAAAATCAGCAAGCAGATCTTTCTTGGAGTCTGTTCAGAGCATACCAGCCCTTCGCCACCTGGTAACTGTCAGCTGCTAGGATGTGAATTGCCACAGAAGGCCCCCTGTAGTGGGATCTACTCCCATAACCAGCATTCTTTCTGCCTACCTACATATAGTGGATGCTCCATAGTTCAGGCCTCTGAAATCAGGATGTCAGAATGCATCTGTCTGTCCCCCCTAAAGATCGGTGCTGAAAACTGGAACTGAGGCTTCTCTGAGTAAGGAAGTGGCAGGTACCTTCAATAAAACATGAAACCATAGCCAACATACTACAAAAGTCCCCAGCTGTGTAGCTAAGATATGAGACTGCTCCTGTAACAAAGATAGAGCTACTGAGGCTTCGAAGTCAGTAAGACAGGTGTTTCAGAGGTCATTCTGGGAATTACCAGCTCTTCCTCCTCTCAATACAGAGGAAGGCTTGTTTGTGATTCCCCTAAAGGCAAGCTCAGATATAACACCACTGAAAATTTCAAGGACTCAACCAAAAAGTCGCAAGGCACACAAAAATAGGAAAAACAACGACCTACAAAAGTGAACAAGGTGAAGTGGTGAAATAACATCCTTAGAAGCCTAAATAATGAACAGAATGGAAGAATATAATACAAAAATGTTAAACATAATCAAAGAACTAAGGGAAATCAGACAAAAGTCTAAAACAAAAAAGAAAAACTATTCATGAACAAAATAAGAGTTTTAAAGAGAGGTAGACACTTAAAAAAACAAACAAATTTTTCAAACATAAGAAACAATTGAAACAAACATAACAGGGTGGAAGGATTTAACAACATATTTTATCAGGCAGAAAAAGAATCAATGAAACAGAATAAGTTAATCAGAAATTATGGAGGTTAAAGAACAAAAAGAATGGAGGGTCAAAACTGTTAAGCACTGTTTAATGGGATTATGGGACAACATCAAGGAACTTAATATAAGCATTATGAAAATTCCAGATGAAATCAGCAAGAAACAGGCAAAAAAAGTATTTGAGGAAATAAAGACAGAAATTTTTCCAATCTGATAGGCATGAATTGACAAATCCATGAACCTCCAAGAACTTCAAGCAGAACAAACCCAAAGAGATCTATACCAAGACATCATAATGAGGCTCTCAAAAAGTAATGAGAAAATCCTGAAAGCAGTGACAGAGAAGCAAATAGCTGTATATAAAGGACTCTCAGTAAGAACAAACATAAGTTTCTCATCAGAAACACTGGAGGCCAGAGGCAATTGAAAATACATTTGAAGTGCTAAAAGAAAAACATCAGTGAAGAATACTATATACAGGAAACCATATATAGCAAACTATATGTAGCAAACCTTCAAGAGTGACAGTGAAATTAAAACATTTCCAGAAAAAATAGAAGACTGTAAGAGAGCTCATATCGGCCAGACCTGTCCTACAAAAAGGAACAGGAGTCTTGTAGACGGAAGAGAAAAGACACTAGAATTTATTCAAAGCCAAAAATGAAATACAAGATCTCTAATAAAGGTAAATGCATGGGTAAGTATAAAGACTAGTAATAAGGTATCCATGCTTGGTAATTCTAATTGGTTTGTTCTTCTTGCTTCTAATAACAAATGTATAAAAAAAAACAAGGATAAAATTACACTGCAAGGCAAATTAAACATAAGAGATAACTGGGGATACTAACAACATAACAGGGGAAAAGGAATGTTACAGGTATAAATTTTTTTCTTATTAATGAAACTAAATTAGCTTCAGCCAACTCTACAATGTTATAAATGAAGATGTTGAATACAGTATTCAGGATAACAACTAAGAAAACATCTTTAAAAATATTCTCAAAAAAGAGACAGAAGGGAATCAAGAAAACCAATTAAAACATAGAAGCTTACAGTATTAGAGGAAATAGATTTTAAAAAATCAAACAACAAAATGGGAGAAATAAATTATCAGTAATTACAGTGAATGTAAGTGGCCTAAACGCATAAATCAAAAGGCAGACACTGGCAGAATAGATTTTGTTTTAATGATCCAACTAAATTGTATTTGCATTAGACATATCTTGGACCCAAGAACACAAATGGGTTAAAAGTGAAAGGAAGGAAAAAACATCCCAGGCAAACAATGGCCAAAAGAGAGCTGGAGTGGCAATCTTAATACATGACAAATTAGACTTAAAGAAGAAACTATGACAAACATAAAAATGGATATTACATAGTGATAAAAAGGAAAATTCATCAAGAAGACTGAACAATCATAAAAATATATAAAACTGAAGGGAGAAATAGAGGGTACTACTAAATATGTGGAGACTTCAATATACCTCTTATAATATCGAACAGAACATCTAGCTCAGCAATGAAACAGAGGAACTACATGACTCCATAAACTAACTTAGACTTAACAGATAATATATAGAACATTTCACAATAGTACAATGTACATTCTACTATAGTGTATATGAAGGAGCTCTGGTGGCACAGGGGTTAAGCACTTGGCTGCTAACAGAAATGTTAGCAGTTCAAATCCACCAGTTGCTCTATTGGAGAAAGATACAGCAGTCTACTTCTATAAAGATGACAGCTTCGGAAGCCCTTATAGTACAGTTCTTCTCTGTTCTGCAGAGTCACTAAGAGTTAAAAATACTCAATTGCAATTAGTTTGGGTTTTGGTTTTTGACAGTGTACAAGGACTATTCTCTGAGATAAACTACATGTTAGGTCATAAAGTAGTCTCAATAAATTTAAAAAAAAATTGAAATCATACCAAACATTTCCTCTGACCACAGTAGAATAAAACCAGAAATGAATAACAGAAAAAAAATTGGAAAACATACAAACATATGCAAATTAAACAATGTACTATGAAACTACCAGTGAGTCAAGAAAAAAATCCAAGGAAAATGAAAAATACATATATTTATAGTTAACTGAAAATGAAATCACAACATAACAGAATTTATGGGATGTAGCAGAGGGAAATTTATAGTAATAAAAATCTATATAAAAAAAAGAAGAAAGACCTCAAATTAACAGCTTCTCTATGCAGTTTGAAGAAATGGAAAGAGAAGAACATACTAAACCTAAATTTATCAGAGGAAAAGAAATAACAAAGATTAGAACACAAATAAATAAAATCAAAACCAGAAAAAGAACAGACAGAAATAATGAACAAGAGATTGGTTCTATGAAAAGGCCAAGAAAATGACAAAATTTTATGCAGGTTGATCATGAAAAAAAAAGAGAAAAGATGTAAATAATCAAACCAAGAAGTAGAAGTGGAAACATTACTACTGACTCCAATACGAATAGAAAGAATAATGACAGAATACCAATGCTTTTAGTCCAACAAATTAGATAACCTAGATAAAATGGACAAATTCTTAGAAACACATAGGCTACCAAAACTGACTCAAGAGGAAACAGAAAATCTCAGTAGACCAAAAACAAGTGAAGAAATTGAAGAAACTAAATTATAATCCCAACTCTACAACCTTCACCTCCCCTAAAAAAAAAAAAAAAAAATCCTGGGCCAGATGGCTTCTCTGGGGAATTCTAACAAACTTAAGAGAATTGATGCCAATCCTGTTTAAACTCTTTCAAAAGACAGAAAAGGAAGGAATACTACCTGACTCATTCTCTGAAACAAACAGAACCATGATAACAAAACCAAATAAAGAACCACAAGACAAGAAAACCGCAGACCAATATCACTGATGAATATAGAGGTAAACATTCTCATGAAAATACTAGCAAATAGAATCCAATACTGCATTAAAAGAGCCACATACCACGGCCAAATGGGCTTTATTCCAAGAATGCAAGGATGGTTCTACATTACAGGATTAATCAATACACCACATCAATACAATAAAGGAAAAGAACTACATAATCCTCTCTAGGAATTCAGAAAAGACAACTGATATAATCCAAGAAGTTTTTCTTATGAAAATCCTCAGCAAGACAAGAATAAAAGTAAAGTTCTACAACACGATGAAGGGTATCTACAAAAAAACTGACAGGCAACATTATACTCCATGAAGAAAGCTTAAGAGCTTTACCCTAGAAACAGTGAACAAGATCAAGATACCTACTCTCACCACATCTATTCAATATTATATTGAAAGTCCAAGCCAGAGCAATGAGACAAAAACATAACTAAAAGGTATCCAAGTAGGCAAAGAAAAAACAAAGTTATCTCTATTCACAGGTGATATAATTCTATATATAAAAAAACAAAAAAGAGAAGAACCCACAAGAAAACTTCTAGAGCTGTTACAGAAATTTACCAAATTTACAGGATACAAGGTCAACAACTAAACGTGTTGAGTTTCTGCAGTCCAGCAATAAGAAAACTTAAAGGGAAATTAGGGAAATGATTCAATTTACAATAACATCTAAGATAATGAAATACCTAGGAATAAATTTAACCAGGGATAGAAAAGACTTCCACAACGGAAATTATAAAACATTGTTAAAAGAGATTAAAGAAGACTTAAACAAGTGAAAAGATGTCTCGCATTCCTGGATAGGAAGATTTAATGTTAAGACACCAAACTATACAGGGAGATCCATTGATTCAGCACAACTTTGATCAATATTCCAACAGCCTTCTTTACAGAAACGGAAAATCCAATCTTCGATTTTATACGGAATAGCCAGAGGCTCCAAATAACTAAAGCAATGTTGAAGAACAATCTCACACTTCCTGGTTTCAAAATATAACGTACAGCTACAGTAATCAAACTACCAGATACTAGTATAATACCAGACATTATAATAAGATAGTATAATACCAGAAATTAACCATCTATGCTCAACTAATTTTTTAAAAGACCACAAAGTCCATTGAATCGGAGGAGGATAATCTCTTCAATCAATGATGCTGACAAATGATGTTGCTTTGTTTACACAAAAACAAATTAAAAATGGATTAAGGACTTACATTAGTAAACTAAAACCACAAAATTCTTACAGGAAACTACAGGGACAAACCTGTCTGATCTATCTTCTGATGTAATAACAAAAGCAGGAACAGCAAAAGACAAATAAATGGGATCTTACATACACGAAAAGCTTGTTCATCGAAAGACTATCAGAAAAAGTGAAAAGGCAACTTACCAACTAGGAGATATATTTGAAAACCATGTATCTAATAAAAATCTAATAACCTATATATATATGAAACAAAACAACAAAAAGTCAAACACCCAAATCATAAAATGGGCAAAGGAGTTGAATTAGACATTTCACCTAAGAGGACATTCAAGCAGCCAACACAGGTAAAGATTCTCTGCATCTTTAGCCATCAGAGAGATGGAAATCAAAGCCATTCCCATTTGAAAAAAAAAAACTGAAAATAGCAAGTATTGGTGAGGATGTGGTAAAACTGGAACCTGCATCCACTGCTGGTGGGAATGTAAATAGTGCACATTGCGGAAAACTGGTAATTCATGGAAAAAACTGAAAACAGAATGACCATATGTCCCAGCATTCCATTGCTGAGAATATACCTATGGAACTGGAAAGCGATTTTACAGACAGATATATGGATACCAATGGTCACTGCAACACTATTCACAATAGTCAAGAGGTAGAAACAACTTAAATGTCCATCAGTAGATGAATAGGTAAACAAAACATAACACATACATATAATTGGATACTACTCAATCAGGAACAGAAATGAAGTCCTGACACATGTTACAAGGATGGATCTTGCACACATTTTGCTGAGTAAAATAAGTCAGTCACAAAGGGACAAATATTGTATGACCTTACTTACATAAAATGACAAGAAAAGGCAAATGAATAGAGACCAAAGTTTATTAGTAGTTACCAGGAGCAGAAAGGAAGGATAAAAGGGGAGTTGTTGCTACAGAGCAGTAACTTTCTGTTGATGGAAAATTTGTATTGATTAAGGTTGCACAGCCAATTAATATACTTGATGTCAATAATTTGTACATCTATGAAAGGTTGAATCGGCCAATATTATGCACTGTATATTTTTATGAAGGAAAAAAACAACTGCTGAATTTGCTTATATATAAACCTCATGGGATTTGGTTTCTTGGTTTGGAAATTTAGGTTCATGGACTATCACAGTTAAGTGGCCTAATGTTTTTAGTGTTTCTGTTCTATCTCTTAGTTCACTGTGTGTGCCTGGAGTCTTAAAAACTTTCAAGCAACCATCCAAGCATGGCATTGGTCTCTATTTGCCTGGATCAGTAAAGGAATTAGGAGGGTCTGGAACAGGGAGAAGGTATGGAATTGCCTCCACAAACAATGGCCTGCTTTGTCATGACACCAGAAGACCTGGATGGTACCCAGGCACCACTGCAGAACATTTTGATCAGTTTGACCAGAGCAGTTTGATCAGAGCACTTGCTGTATTGGAAGGCTTGTTGGCCAAGGAGTTAGAAGGAAGTGAAAGCAGATATGATCTGTGTGGAGTGTCAAGGCCTGGAGATACTCAACAATTCCAGAGTTGTGCACTGCACAAGAGACGGGCGTGCAGCCCTGCAGGGTGTCTAGGGCAGTGCTGTGTACCAGCGCTGCTATGCGCACCCTCCACAGTGCATCAGCAGCCATGTCCATGAACCATACCAGTGCTGGGACCATATTTAGACATCTCCTCCAAGACTACTAACTTTGTGAAGCTGGGCATTTCACACTGATTTCATTCCATAGTATCCCCCACTTAAAGTAGAACCAGCTTCAGGAAGGTGCTGGCTGTGGAAGAAGGCTTGGTCCTAGTCCAGGTGATGTCATTGCTTCTTATTCTAGATTCGTTATTACGTAACCTACAATCTAACCAAATGGATAACAGGCTTTCTAACAAACTTGTTAGTAGAAGAGGCAGAAAACTTTTTCTTTCTACCCCAGGTAGAAAAACCAAAGTCACCAGTAGAGGTACCAAGGAAACAGATTTGTGTTGAGTCATTTCAAAGTTCTAAGGTCTTCCAGAAATGTTTCACAGAAACCAGCTTATTTTGCTATAAAGATTCACCGCTTTATTCCACCAGTAAGTCACCTTTCCTTCACTGGTAGCCTGGCAGTTGATGACTCTAGCCACCATAATGTGGCAATAAACACAGAGAGACTGAGTCTTCAGTCTTCAGCAGGAGTTTGCTAACGGGTTTTTAGGTTTCCTTCCATTTAAAATTCCACTGTCTGGTCACCAACGATGCTGATGAAAAACACTTCCCCCAGAGACAGTAGTATCAGTTACAGATGTCAGGTGTTCCTGGCACACAGTCCTTCCCTCCACCCGAGGGTAAGTGGTAGGTCTTCTAGTAAAAGGTCACTGGGGTGCTAAGGAACATAGCTGGTATCAAGTTGACCCTTAAGGTCTACGTAAGATTGATTATTGATTTGTTTCCTAAGTCTGTTGTCTTAGTCATCTAGTGCTGCTATAACAGAAATACCACAACTGGAAGACTTTAGCAAACAGAAATTTATTTCCTCCCAGAAAAGTAGTCTAAAATTCTAAATTTCAGGGTGTCAGCTGCAGAGGAAGGCTTTCTGTATTAGATCTGGAAGAAGCGTCAGTCAGATTTGGAGCTTGTGGAGCACGGGGACTCCAGGTCCAAAAGGCACATTCTAATCCTGGCACTGCTTTTTTCCTGCGTAGTTCTTTCTTTTATATCCCAAGAGATGCCTGAAAACACAATCTAAACTTGTAGATTGAGTCTCACCTCACAACAGCCACCCATTTTCCATCATTAAAATCACAGAGGAAAGATTTATAACATACAGTGAAAAAAAATCACACAATACTGGGACTCATGACCTAGTCAAACTAATAAACATTTTTGGGAAGTCACAATTCAACCCATGACATCTGTGATTCTGGGTAAGTCAATGCCTTCAGTAAGATTTTAGAGAATCCCCAGAGGTTTCCAGGAGGTTCCCCAGAGGTTCAAACTCTCCTTACCTTCCGGTTATGCAGAATACACTGCCTTGATTACCTCACTGTGGGACTCAGTCTTTCTTTTTAACACTGCCTGTGCTAACCAGGCTCTCCAGGAAGACAGCACTGTTAGAAAACTTGTGTGTTTTAATATACATTCACATTATAATGTATGGTATATATCATATACACGCAAGTGGTATATATACGGGGTCGGACAATTAAGTTCACAAACTTACCACCATGTGCTTATATTGGCAGCAGTGTACAAACAACTCAGTACCATTTCATAACCTTGGTATATCATTGTCTCAGCTGTGTTAGTGTCAACTTGTAGTGGTGTCTTGCTGAGTGGCACTCCTTATTGTCATAGTGTGTTTTTGTGCGCTGTCAAGAGAATGTTGGAGCTTGAATTAGAGCAATGAACAAGCATTAAATTTCTTGTTAAACTGGGCAAGAATGGAAGTGAAATCAGGGACATACCAGTCCAAATTTATGGGGTTAATGCCATGAAGAAAATGGCAGTGTACAAATGGACTAAATGTTTTTCTGAGGGGAGAGTGTCACTGAGGAACAGAGATCAGGGCGGAAAACATTACAAGGAGGAAAACATTACAAAACTTCGTCAAACTGTTCATTAAAATCGTGTTTCAAAAAACTGGCTAACATGGTTGTGAGGCTGGCAAGTCTAGAGTCTATAGAGCAGACCCGGAGGCTGGAAACTCTGGCAGGAGGTCATGCTGCTGTCTGGAGGAAGAATTTATTCTTCTTCAGGGAAACAGGACTTGGATGGATTGGGCAAGACCCACTTACATCAAAGGTGGTCTAATTAGTGTCGACTAACTATAAATGCTATCCACATCCACAGAATACCTTCCCATCAGCACTTAGATGAGTTTAAATAACCGTAACCTAGCCAAGGTGACACGTAAGAGTAACCATTATATTATCCATCGGAAAAAAAAAATCAGAAATCTCTCCTGCAGAAAATTTAGAGGAGTTTATATTAAGCGAGGGACAGCACTTAAGCCCCATCTGATAGTGACCTGCCACCCGGTCATCTGTGTAGTGCTTCGATACTTCTCGCTCTTTCACTTTCCTGTTTCCCCCCTTCTCATTTTACCTGTCTATCCCCGCACCTTTCTCTCTCCAGACTTCCTCTCTCCTTTCCTCTTTCCAACCCCTCTTCTCTTCTCCCTTCTCAATCCTCTCCTTCTCTTTCTTCCTATCCACTCTCTTTCCCTCCTTTTTCCTCCACTTCCCTCCCTTGTCTAACCTCCCCTCCTCTTTCCTGCTGTTTTCACCTCCCCTCCTCTATGCAATCTTCCTCTATCCTCCCTTCCTCCCTCCTCCGTCTTTTATCTCCTCTTCTCTCCTTCTGTCTTCTTGTCCTCTCACTTTCCCTCCTCTCTTCCCCCCTTTATTCGAGCTTCCTCCCCCATCTCTCCTCTCTGCTCTTCCCCTCCTTTGCTTTCTCCTACCTTCTGTCTTCTCTTCCCCTTCTCTTCCCCTTCTCTCCTCCTCCCCCCCACTAGCAGTCCCTGTTCATCCTCAGCACAAGGCTGTGTAACCTCTTTTATGAGACGTCGCTCCCTCGGGAAGTACACACACAGCTGCTCTCCTGGCAAGCACTGCTTGGTTTGGGGCTCTAGTGGCAGCAGCATCCTCTCGTTCACAGGCTGTGTATTCCTGGATCAGAGACGGACAGTAAACCAGTGAAGAGATGGCGTATCGGGCTGTGACAAAGGCAGAGGGGTGAGGGCAATCACGGGAGGCCTCCCTGATAAGGGACATTAGGCAGAGCACTAGCGGTTCTCTGGAAGAAGAGTAGTCAGACACACTGCCCTGACAGGAAATACAACATAGAGTTCCCAACGTGGCAGGAGAGACATGGGTGTGTAGAACTAGGACTCTATTAAAAAGACCAGACTCGATGGTCGGACAAACCGAAGAGCCCCCGGAAGACATGGCCTCAGATTCCCTGTTGGTCCAGAGCTGAAACCATTTCCAAAGCCAACTCTTCAGACAAAGATTGCACTAGACTGTAAGACATAAAACGATACCGGTAAAGAACGCGCTTCTTCACGTCAGTATACACAGGAGGCTAACTGGGCAGCTCCTGTTGAGAAGCAAGATGAGAGGATGAAGGCAGACAGGAGCTGGCAGAATGGATAAGGGAGACACAGGATGGAAAGAAGGGGTGCGCTATCACAGGGTGGGGAGAGCAGCTAGAGTAACACAGCAGAGCGCGTGCAAAATGGACTTCAATCTTAGACTTTCACCTAAAGCACAATAAAATACTTTTTTCAAAAAAAAATTTACATACTTGTCATTTATGTGACTTCAGTAAATGTGTTAATACATTAAAATCATAAAAAAGAAAAAAATAGACACAGGGACAGCATGAGCAAGAACAGGAGCAAGCAAAATCACATGGCCAGATAGCCAAAAGGAAGCGGAAAGTGAGAAGAGGCGACATTGCCAAGGAAAACAGGGGCCAGGTCCTGTTAAGTCTGAAAGGCACTCAAGAACTTGGACTTACTGACCTCACATGACAGGCCAAGGACACCGCTGCACTGAGAGTGACCTAATCTGACCCATGCTCAAGAACACACATGGTCCATGGTTTGGGACGTGAGCAGGGGGAGGGTGTGACAAACAAGAAAATGTCCAAAGAAAGCTTTTCCTAGAATTGTGAAGAACCAGAGCTGCTAGAATGAAGCATGATTTCATACCGCTGTCCTGAAAATGAAAGCTATTGACGGGTCCCTTTGGTACCTCGGTCATACAGGATTGAGTGTGTGCAGGAGCAGGTCACCCAGTAACTTCACTGGGCACAAGAATTGGACTCAACTCCCATGCTCCTAAGGTGGGAGAAAGAGAAGAGAAAGAAACAAACTTGCAAAGCTGCCTTTAGGAGTATGAAGTCAGTAATCATTTCCCCCTCAGTCTAATAAACCCATCAGAATAGTGACAAGTGTGTGAACATCTGAGTATCACAGAAAGCCAAATAACACACAAAAAGCTTATGAATGTGGCCAGACAAAAGAATTCACTACAGTTTGTCAGTAGTGTGGAAAAATAATTTTTTTAGTAACAACTGGATATGAAATTGCCTGGATCTCACACTAGTAAAAACTCTCATTTACTCACCAAAAATAACAAAAAATAAACCCGTTGTCAGTGAGCTGGTTCCAACTCATAGCAACTCCACAGTGTTTCCCAGACTACAAATCTCTGTGGAAGCAGATTGCCACATCTTTCTCCTGCAGAGCTATTGGTGGTTTCAAACTAGTGACAACTTTCAGTTAGCAGTCAATCTCTTTAACCACTGTGCAACCAGGACAAAGCCAGCTGGCCTATCCTAATGGTGGCTGAGAAAAACCCAGGCTTCTGTCTAGGCAAGGAGAAGAGTGAAGAGCTGATGTCCCGGCCCAGTCTTTGTATAAACAGCACATACACATGCTTCCATCTATCCAGAACCTCATATGGACCAGAAATGTGCACAAGGGCCAGGATGACATGCAGCAAGCATGGGAGTCCTTGAGACATGGCTTTAGTGGCAGAAAGCCAAAAAATCTGAATTCTCATTGTCCATCTCTTTCCTAGGCAATGCTTTGGAGAAATCTAGAAGCCTAAGAAAACCAAGTAAGTGTAGTGAAAAGATTGGTTTGTACATGAGAGACCTTAATTTGAATTCCAACTATGCCTGTCACTAGCCAACTTTGGACAGGCTACCAAAAAACCAAAATCGCTGCCATCAAGCCAGTTTCAACTCACAGCAACCCTATAGGGCAGTGTAGAGCTGCCCACAGAGTTTCCAAGAAGTACCTAGTGGATTTGAACTGCCAACATTTTGGTTGGCAGAAGTAGCACTTAACCACTGTACCACCAGGGTTTACTATTTGTTTTGTATTATGGTACGAAGAATATATTACAAAACCTTTGCCAATTCAACACATTTTATCTAGACATCTCAGTGCCATTATGTTAATCATGTGCAACCACAATCCATTTTCAAATATTCCACCACCATAACAGAAGAAGCCCAATGCCTCCTAAGCAATGACTCCCCCTTTCCCCACAATCTCACCCCTGGTGACTTCTAATAAGCTTTATTCTTTACACATCTGTTTATTTCACATAAGTGGGCTCATACAATATTTGTCCTTTTGTGATAAATACTTGTATGTTTAGCCATTCATCTGTATCTCATGATGGACTTTTCAGTTGTTTCCACCTTTTGGCAGTTACGAACAGTGCCGTAATGAACACTCGTTACAGGTTCCTGTTTGTGCCCCTGTTTTCAGTTCTTTTAAGTTATCTCCCTAGGGCTCAAAGCTGGGTCACATGAAAATAAGTTACTTTTTGAGTCTCAGTTTCCTCATCAGTAAGATGTGCACAACACCACTCATATCAGAGTGAGTCAAGGATAAAACGGCATCAAGGGAGGTGCTGCAAGGTTAGTTTGCCTCCCAGTTGCCAATGGTATAGGACAACAAAGAGCTCAAGCCAAAGGAGCTACACTTGGCCTGGGAATCTGTAGAGAAGCACTGCAGCTGGCACTTTTCCCAGATTATGTCACTGGACACTGACCAGAATGAGTATCGTTGTAGAAATCTGTGCTCATGGTTTTGTTTCCCACCAGGATGCCCTGTAAGCCAAGGATGCAGTACAGCAACTCTGCTCAAAATTCTTCTTGTTTACATGCTAATGACCATAATTGACCTGCGCTTGCCGCGGATCCGACTCAGTGGCACTTGGCTGGATTTCTCCTCTGATCTTGCAGACTTGCTTATGTTTCCTTCAGAATGTGGAGGACTCTAGAGCTTGTTGGACTCCTAGACACAGCCTGCCCCACCCAGCCTCAGTCTCCTACAGCTGCTTCTCAGGGTCACCTGTTTGTCACACATACCAGAAAATCTCAGCAGGAAACAGTCAGTGACTGAATATGGCTTTTTCTTTTTAGCCACTTGGAACAGATTCAAGGTGGAATGTCTGTTACCTCTGTAAAATTTACAAAATCCTAAACTCACAGAATGAGCAGATGCAGGAGGAAGGAGCAAGCCTGGAATGACACAGGCTGTGTTTTCGCTATTATGCCCACCATGGGCTGACTCTGTGTGGCCAGCCATCGGAGGGGCAGCAGAGATCTGCAGCTCAACCTCGGGTCTCCAGGGTGCCTGGCCACTATGGGAACTCAGCAGGAAGTGAGCCTGGAGGAGAGCGTGGGAGGACATCCTGTGGGTAGATAACACCCGCAGGCTGTGGGAACCCCTCCAGAGCAGACCAACGGGTGCAATAATGTCCTGGACCAGGCTCTGACCCCACGGGTGTGCTGGCTGTTTATTTATCTTCCAAATGACTTTGCATGATTTTGACAAAGAAAGGAAGATATGAGGCTGACTTATATGCTTGCCTTTTCTAAGCTTTTTCTTACAAAGCACTCAAAGGAGCTGCCATTTAGAGCCTTCCCTGGGCCAACTGCAGGATCCCATACCCATGAACCCCAAGGTAGCAAGCAGGACAACCACCATCAAGGGGCTTGGAGTCAGCATGGCCTGGGGTCCTCATGTCTGTGCCAACTTTAGCTGAGCAGTGAAGGACACTTGGAGTCACAGCACAAGGCAGTGATGTAGCATTACTCTAGAGCTCCAAGGAAACCACCCAGAACATTTGCCAAGCCTTAAATTTCAACATCTAATCCGGCCTGCGAGAATCTTAAGTGATGAAGCACACACTGGCTAAAATTATGTTTCCAGTACTTTCTAGAGCAAAGATTTATTTTGTTAGTCCTTTTTTAAAAAGAACCTAGTGGATTTTTCAACACAATATAACATTTAGGAGTCTGCTGGGATGCAGGTTTGGATGTTGAAGCTACAGTGGACAGAAGAGACAGCTTTCCCTTAGGCATCCGTGCACATCATCCCAGTGTATGAGGGATGGTGTTTGTAAGGCATGTTGCGATCACTCATGACTTGAAACCAGTGTACACTCTGTCAAGTCCACTTTCTGGCCATGTCTCCTCTCATCTCAAACCCCATGGAGGAAGCACGTGCTAACCACCCACTGAGTGCAAGTTCCCATCACAGGATTTGTAGGTCTCTGCACTTTGCCCCCCTTCATTACTGCAGTGAAGCCTCCATCCTTATTAAAAACTAAAATAATTAGTTGTTGTCAAGTCATTCCAGTGGTGTGTCAGAGTGGAATTCTGATCTGTAAAATTTTCAATGGCTGTGTCAGATCACCAGGTCTTTCTTCCCAGGCCCCTCTGTGTTGACTCGAACGTCCAGCCTTTTGGTTAACAACCGAGTACTTGACCATTTGCACCACCTAAGGACCTCCCGTCTTTGGTGAGTTCCCTAACATCTTTGTCCACAAGTGGAGAACCCCATTCTCACTGAGTATAGTTTTGTTAAGGGCCCAGGGAAGCCGGTGAGGGAAAGCTCTGCCATGTGGCACTTTCTGTCCATACACTCTCAGGAAAATACCCCACTCCCTCTCTAGCCACTGTCTTGCATTTCTTTCACATGTATTTGCAAATTCATATTCTACCTTGGGTTTTGTTGGACTGAAGCAATTCACTGTACAGTCTTGCTGGCTACCCCCAAGCCCTACCTGTTTCCCAGAGGAAGGGGAACGCCCACAGCAGAACAGTAAAGTAACTGAGCGGGAGGAACAGGGGTCCCCCACAGAACACAAGAAAAAGAGTCAAAACGCTCTAGGACCTGCTGCTGAACATCTCTCAAAGCATCCTCTCACTTCCTAAAGCTGATGGAAAAGTTCTGAAGATATTAATAGAATAAAGATGTTCACGAATGCTCTCAGATTCTGCTAAACAAATGACCCCATTGGGAGGTTGGTTCCAGTCTCCAGGGACATTCCACTGAGGGCCCACTTGATGGGCTCATATTGAAACAACGTGTCCAAGACACATTCCAACTATAAGAAAGTGAAACAGGGCCACTTAAACCAAATATAAATCATGAGGTCAAAGATCAGTGCAGCTCCCTCCATCTGCCCTGCCTCCTTCCCTGGGCCACCGTCTACCCTTTTCCTGTCCCCAGGCCCCCAAGGGGGGTTGAGTAAGAGGCTGCTAGGCCCTGGCCCAGGCACTGCACCAAGTGTGCTTGTCAGCAGCAGTAGAGCCACAGCTGGGCACTGAGGCCTGGCATTTCTACTCTACTGGAATTTGTTTCTGATCTTTAAAATCCTGACAACAGAGCACCCCCTGGAAAATTTATACCCTGACCTTGTGACAATTCATACCAGGGCCAAAGAAAGAAAATGTAAGAGAGAAGTTCTCTCAATGAACGTTGGGTGATAGAAGGACGTGGAAGCAGGTTCATTACTGAAATAAATGGAGCATAGCGCTCGTGTCTTTAATAAGGAGACAAGCTGCCAGAATGAAGAGAAAGTCACACACAGCCACAGGCTCTATGAACACACATGGTGCTGGTGGTGGGAAACCCACAGAGCCACACCTGTTGCCCCCTGACCTGCACCTACAGCAGAACCAGTGAGGACACTGGCCAAGTGAGGCCCTGGTGCAGAAAGGAAGGACATGGGCAACAAGAAGCATGGTAACACTGACACTGGCTTCTGGACCTGTCCCCAGTATGTGGAACTAAGGTCTTATCTCCAGGCCTTTTCATGATTCTGTGCTCTAGGTGAGTACCACGACTGCACACAGTGTAGCCCAGCAGACCCATAGCCCAAGAAACGCTCACCCACAGCTGGTCACACGTCATCAGAATCAGATCTCAATTCATCTCCCTAACTGCCCTCCTTTCCTTCCCCCATCCCTAGCCAGAGCTCGAGGGGACCAGGCAGACACTGACTCCATTCAAACACCAATTCACCAATTTTCTTCCAATTCTATCTTCCAAAAGTCGTTCTCTCTAAAGCAGAGGCCAAATTAAACCTCAGCCTGTGCTTCCCTGGTACTATTGTCACCTGGGACCGTTCCACCTGGAGGAGAGCTGTTGGTCCCAAGTAGCCTTGCTTCAGAGAGGCCTACATACAGGAGGAGTAGCCCAGGGAACTCAACTGCTCACCTGACCCCAGCCCATCTTGGGAGAAACAGCAGGAAACAGCTGGAAACCACACAGCCTGTGAGCATGCACAGAGGAGCAGAACCCACTAAGAGAGGGTCGAGGCCAATTGGCACAACTAGCACTTTGCTAAGAGAGCTCTCTGTACCCCACATTGGTGAGTGGCATCTGGGGTCTTAAAAGATACCAAGCTGCCATCCGAGGGCACAGCAAATGGTCCCAACTCAGCCAGAACGGATGCTCACCGAGGACCAGAATGACATGGGGTAAAGACAACCCAGAAGATAGAGAGACCCACATGAGTGGGTGCCTACATCAACTTGGGACCGGAAGAACCAGATGGTGTCCGGCCACCAGCAGTGACAGCCGCGATGGAGCTCACTAAGTTGAGTCTCACGGACAACACAAGAATAAAAAGGGGTGCAGCCTGAGATCTCCACTAAAAGACTTCAATTGATGGTCCAGCGGTTTCGGGGTTCCCCTGGGAGCACGGCTCCTGGCCCTGATGTTGCCATTGCCCATGAATCATAATACAGTTCCACTCTTTGGACACGAATGGATTGGACTTGGCAATGCAGAGTGACCATATATTGGATGCACTTTATGGTTCTATGCATCTATAGGATATCATCCTGCTGACCTCTGGCTGGAGGAAGGAGAGTGGGTGGAGAGGAGGGGAAAGGAGACTGTTGGGAGGATGAGACATGTATGGAGCAGAGAGGAATAGTGTGCAGTCATGGACAGGGAGAGCAGTGGAAGCTGCATATAAGTGGGCATGTAAATTTATACAGGAATGTACATTTTCACTCAGTCATATTAAATAAAAATTTAAAAAATTAAGAAAAAAACAAGGAAGCAAAGGAAAAACAAGCAAAAAAAAAAAAAAAAACTACCACTGATGTTTTCCTCTGAGAATCTATTAGAAATACTTACTCCTTATAATCCTAAAGATGTTTCAGCTTCCTTAGAAAATGAAAAAGGCCTTTTGTAGAAGGTTTCTATTGTTACCTCCAGTAAGTGCAGCAGCTCCAGACCCCGGTCAGTTCCATTCCTCTAGGTGATGGAGGGACACAGGGTCAGGCAAGCCCTCACAGACCCTCCCCACTAGTGAGCACAGAGTACCATGGGATAACTCCATCAGGCTTGGGAATGTCCTGGCCAGAACATGACTAGCAGTGTAGTTGTAGCAGTTGAAGCCAAGATGCCAGCTAAAAGCAACTACCCAATAAGACCAGCAGCTCTAGAAGTCTACTTCAGATTTTGGCCACAGTACTCCAGACCTAGCCTGGTTAAGCACTTAACTGCAAACAAAAATGTTAGTTTGAACTCACCAGCTGTTCCATGGGAGAAATATGTGGGAATCTGCTTCTGTAAAGATTACTGCTCTGTAACCTCTTTGAAGCACTTCTATTCTGTCCTACAGACTTGCTATGAGTCAGAATTGACTCAAGAGTAACAGGTTCTGGTCTGGAAGATGATCATCTGCCTGTTAGTTTGTTGTACTCTGATGGCTTGTGTGTTACAGTGAGGCTGGGAGCTATGCTACCAGTATTTCAAATACCAGCTTGGGCACCCATGGTGAACATGGGTACAGAGGTTCCAGACTAAGAGACACTAGAAAGAAAGGCCTGACAACTTATTTAAAAAAAAATTAATCAGTGAAAATCCTATGGGTAGCAATAGAACATTGTCAGATGTAATAATGGAAAATGAACTCCCTGGGTTGGAAGGCACTCAAAAAACAACTGGGGAAGGGCTGTCTTCTCAAGGTAGTAATAATTGTTGTTAGTCACCATTAAGTGAATTCCAACTCATGGCAGCCCCATGTTTGCAAAGTAGAACTTTTCCATAGAGCTTTCAAGGCTGTGATGTTTTGAAAGCAGATTGTCAGGCCTGTCTTCTTTGGCACCTCTGGGTGAGTTCAAACAGCCAGCCTTTTGGCTAGTAGTCAAATACTTGGTTGTTTTCACCTCTTAATGACCCTCAAAGTAGAGTCAACCTTAATAATGCAGACTGAGTAAAGCCTTCTATGTTAGCCATCTAGTGCTGCTATGATAGAAATACTGCAGGTGGATGGTTTTAAAAAGAGAAATTTCGTTTTGTCACAGTGCAGTAAGCTAAAGCTCCAAATTTAGGGTGCCAGCTCCAGGGGAAGGCTTTCTCTGTGGGCTCTGAAGGAAAGTCCTTGTCATCAACCTTCTCCTGGACCGGGAGGGGACCACAGTCCTTTCCCAAGGATATGCTCAGATGTCGGCACTGCTTCTTAGCGGTATGAGGTCCCCAAATCTTTGTTTCCCTCACTTTCCTTTATATCCCAGAGGCTTCCCCAAGACACAATACAATCCCACACGTTGAGTCTTGTGCCACCAACACAACTGCCAGATAGAAACATGGGTTTACAGTATAAAGGAACATCACACAGTACCAGAAATCATGGACTAGCCAAATAATACACACTGCAGGGGGGACACAACTCAATCCGTGACATTCTACCCTTTGGAATCCAAAAAAGCACATCGTTTAACATGCAAAACATATTCACCCCATCATAGCAAAAGTCTTAATTGGACTTAACATTTGGACGTCCAAAATCCAGAAATTCCTCTTCAGTTATGAAATCTGGAATACAAGTTATCTGCTTCCAAAATACAGTGGCAGAACAGGCAGACACAAGTTAGACATTTCCATTACAAATGAGACAAAGAAGGCAAAATAGGCAACAAGAAAGTCAGCAGAACACATTACATTCATTTTCAAAGCTTTGAAAAAAGGTTTACATTTTCTGAGACGTTTTACACAACGTTCCTGCCCTCCAGACTCTAGGTATTGGTCATACTTTCTGGATTCTGAGTGGGGGCCCCTGGGCCTTCGTGCTACAGCTCCACTTTCCAGGCCCACTGGGACAGCAACTCTGTTCCCTTAGCTTTAGGAGCACCATCTTCCTAATCCATGTGAGTGGCAACACCATCCTCAGAAACACCTGGGGCCATGGCCATACCTTTTGAGACCAAGGCAGCTCAGCTTCTCATGCTCCTGTCTCATGCCTACATCTGCTGGGCTGGGACAAGTGTTCCAAAGCTCTGTAGCTCCACCAATTTAAGTGCCCAGAGGCACACAGCTACACCAGAAAGCCTTCTGCACAGAAGCACTCAGCTCTCTTGTCCCATGGGTCAGGAAACCCAGCTCTACCAAATTAAGTATCCAGAGGCACCCCACTCCACCAGGAAGCCTGCTGCAAACAGGTTCTCAGCTCTCTTGCTCCATGGGTCAGCTCCAGCACTGTCTCTCATGCTTGTCTGGTTCTACTGGGGCCCATCAATTACTGCTGCTGGTCCTCTGTTGCTTGTTTCTCGCCATCTGCACCTTCTTCAGAGTTAATAGTTCTCCTCAGTTCTTTCCAAACCTTCCATTAATTGAGTTTCAAACTGCTTCCACATTTTAGCTATTTATTACAGCAGCATCTAACTCTATCAGCACCAGATTGTCTTATGCTGAGTTCTCTAGGAAAGCAAAACCAGTAAAGCATATGATTACTCATATATGTAAAAAGAGATTTATATAAAGGAAACAGCTCACACAATCATAGATGTTGAAATGTCCCATGTCCTGGATCAGAATACAAGCCTCACACAACTGTAGAAGCTGGTAAACTTAAGGTTAGCAAGTCAGAGAGCATGGTTTCCATTCATGGGCCATGAAGGTCAGTGAATCCCAAGATTGCAGGTGAGACTGCAAGTTTTCTCCTTATTCATGTACCTAGAGGGGTTGGCAAACCCAGGAATGGCAGGTCAGGGGACAGAACTCTTACTATCAGGCTGTGAAGATCAATGAATCCTAAGAGGTACTAGCTCAAGTCCCAAGAACCAGACGTCAAAAGACAAGAGCACTGCAGCTGCTGGATCCATACGTCAAAACCTTGGCAAGGTGAACAGACAAGAAGTAGGCAGCAGAAGGCATAGATGAAGACTAATGGGGCAGTGAACCACCACAGGCCCTGCCCCTGCCAGTACCACAGCACATTCCCTTATGGCTCTGTCCATAGCATTATACAACCGCCAAAAAACAAAAAACTGAAAATCATGGCCCAGAAAAGATGACATAAGTCTTAACCATCCCAGTAGACCTAGCCAAATAATACACATTTTGGTGGGGGGAGGATACAATTCAATCCATTACACCTTCAGACTTGTATTTGACGATGTAGCATGACTCAAAATGAGAAGTAACAGCTTTAAACATCCATTAGTGGTTGGAACACGGAGCATATAAAGTATGAACGAAGGAAAACTGGAAGGTGTCAAAAATCAAATGGAATGCTTGAAGATTGATACGCTAAGTATTACTGAGCAGAAACAGGCTGGCACAGGCCAGTTTTAGACTTACATTCACATGACCTACTATGCTGGTAAGGACAAATTGAAGAGGAACTGCACTAATTCATCATTAAAAAGGACGTTTCTAGACCTGTCCTGAAGTACAACATGATCAGTGATAGTTTCTGTGACTGTTAGCCTACAATGAAGACCAATTGTTATGACTACTATCAAATGGAAGCACCAACCACGAATGCTACAGATGAAGACACTGAAGAGTTTTAGGACCTGTTGCAGTCAGAAATTGATCAAATGTGCATTCAAGATGCCTTGATGATTACTGATGACTGGAATGTGAAAATTGGAAACAAAACAAGAAGGATCAGTGCTTGGAAAATGCAGCACTGGTGGTAGAAACAATGCCAGAGACAGAATTCTCAAAGAATTACTTATCAAAAACATTCTTTTTCAACAACACAATCAATGAATATACATATGAACCACCCTGAATGGATTATATGAGAATCAAATCAACTACATCTGTGAAAAGATAGGATGAAGAAGTTCAATATCATCAGTCAAGACAAAGTCAGGGGACAGCTGTGGAAGAGATCACCATAGCTTCCCAAGGGGAGTACTTCAAAGGTGACCACAGTGATATTCAGCAAAGAGGTATGTAGTACTTTTTCTAGGATGAGTTAGCAAACTTAATTGGCAGTCCTCATTTTCACTGGGCACCTCTGCTTCAAAAGATTTCTTTAAAGTCATAAAAAGCAAAGATGTCTCTTTGATGACTAAAGTGTTCCGTATCCAAATTATAGTCTTTTCAATCATCTCATATGCATTTGAAATGTGGATTATGAACAAAATAAGAGCAAAGAATTGATACCCTTAAATTATGGCTTGTTCTAAGAATATTGAATATACCACGGACAAGCTAAAGAACAAACAAATAAGTCTTAGATGTACAACCAGAATACTCCTTATAAAGGAGGATGGCAAGACTTCAACTTACTTACTCTGGGCACTCATCTAGAAAGCTCAATTGCTAGAAAAAGATTATCATGTTTGGTAAAGTAAGTGGTCAGTTAAAATGAGAGAAAATTTCAATGAGATAAATTGACACAATAGCTGTAACAATGGATTCAAACATACTAATGATCATGAAGATGGCACAGGCCTGAGCAATACTGGTTCTGTTATGTGTAAGGTCACCAGGACTAGGAGCCAAATTGACAGCAACTGACAATAACAACAATGAGAAGGATAAATGATATCACTGGACTATGCAAAGCCACTGTCTTAGTCATCTGATATTGCTCTAACAGAAATACCACGAGTGGATAGCTTTTAAAAAAGAAACTTTATTCTGTCACAGTCCAGTAGGCTACAAGTCCAAATTCAGGGTGTCAGCCCCAGGGCAAGGCTTTCCCTGCTGGCTCTCACAGAAGGCGCTTGTCATCAATTTTCCCCTGTACTGGAAGCTTCTGAGCCATAAGGACCCCAGCACTTGTGTAAGGATGTACTCAGCTCTCAGCACTGCTTCTTGGTGGTTATGAGGTCCCCAAATCTCTCTAATTTTCTTTCCTTTATATCCCAACAGACTTCCTCAAGGCACAAAGCAGTCTTACACACTGAGTCTTGCCCCACCAACACAACTGCTGCCCATCCACTTTCATTAACAGAATAGAAGCAGGACTTACAACATGGAGGAACATCACACAATACCACGAATGGTGGCCCCGCCAAACTGCACTCTAATATACTGGAAAACCTAGAGGAAATGGACAAGTTTCTAGAAACACACTACCTACCAAAACTAATACAAAAAGTGGCTAGTGTGTTCAAAATACTGACTTTTAGTTAGCAGCCTGTTAACCACTGCACCAGCAGTGTTGTTTGAATGATACATAAGTGATGACTTTCTTCCTATCACTAGAAGTCTTAATTATCTGAAAGCCAAAAAACCACTGCTGTTGAGTTGATTCTGATTTATAGTGACCCTATAGGTCAGAGTAGAACTGCCCCATAGGGTTTCCAAGGAACCTCTGGCAGATTTGAACTACCAACCTTTCGGTTAGCAGACGTAGCGCTTAGCCACTATGCCACCGGGGTTATCTAGTGCTGCTATAACGAAAATGCTACAAGTGGATGGTTTTACAAACAAAAATGTATTTCCTTACAGTTTAGGAAGCTAGAAGTCTGAATTCAGGTCACTGAATTCTATGTCAACTCCCAGGGAATTCAGGGTACTGCTTTCTCTGTTGACTCCCAGGGAAGGTTCTTCCTTGGCTTGTTTCCTGGTTCCTTGGATATCTCTAAGTGGTTTGACACAAATCTTCCTGCATCTCTCCTTCTGTCAATTGTTTATTTAACCTCTTTTATATTTCAAAAGAGATCAACTGAAGATACATTGTATGATAATCCTGTTAATTAGCAAAATGAAGACAATCCATTTCCAAAAGAAATTATAGCCATAGGCAGAGAGGCTAGAATTTACAACACATATCTGGGGGACAAACAATTCAATCCAAAACACTACAATACCCCAAACCTGCTGACACAGGTGATGGCCTGCAAAGGCCACACTTCAGTTCTCAGCCTCACACGTCCCAGGCATCCACTTGACCCAGGGCAGCTTGTGTACCTGAAAAGCATGCATGTCAATAGCAGTCTTCTGATAAGAACTAATTGTAGAGGCGAGGATTTGGGGATCTTCACCACTGGGTGACAGGCCAGTCTGTGCTACTTTAACTCATATTCACATAATTGAGCGAACACTTAGAGGTACAGGACTACTGAGTGGTAAGTCTACTAAAAAATAAAAAAAATAAAACACCACTGCCATCAATTTGGGTCTGACTCACAGTAACTAACCCTAGAGGTCAGAGTACAACTGCCCCATAGAGTTTCCAAGGAGCATCCGGCGGATTTTAACTGCTAACCTTTTGGGTAGCAGACGTAGCTCTTATCCCACGACACCACCAGGTTTTCCAGTGAGTCTAACAGAGGGAGGTTAACTAGTTGGCAGAGTGTTTACAGAAGGGGCAAAGTCAGATCTGGACCCTAGGATGAGGCATCAGTGAAGAGAGGAGTTGTAGAAGGAAGTCTGACCTGGACGCTACTGGGGGTAGTGAAGGGGAAGTTGAGAAGGGGTGAAGTCTGACTTAGGCACTGGGGGAAGGGGTCATGATGTGTGGACTGTAGAAGGGAGAAAGTCTGACCTAGATCCTGGGAGTTGGTCAGTGAAGACAAGGTGAAGTACAGACTTTAAGCTCTGAGGTGGATCATAGAAGGACGGGGCACACAGAAGGGGAAATGTCTAACTAGGCGTTGGAGGGAAGTATCAGTGAGGGAGGAGGTATTGAGGAGGGAAATGTTATCTACATGTTGCGATGAGGTTGCAGAAGGGTAAAGCAAGGCCTAGATGCTGCACTGAGTGTCAGTGACAGAGCTGTAGAAGGAGCAAAGTCTAATCTGGACAAGTGGGTGGGTGTCAGGGAAGAGAGGAAGCTTGTAGAGGGATGATGTCCAGCTGAGACACTGGGAGAGTCAGTGGCACTTGTATACATACTCACATACACTCACATAATCATACACTTAGAGAGGTTTTTGTCTATATGGCAGGTTTCACTAGGATGGTAGAGCTATGGCTTGGATCTACTCAGGAGCAATACAGAAACCTTCACATTGATGTTGGTCATTACTCTGGGCAACATTTCTTCTGCCATTGGCCATGTTACTCAGTGCTCCCGTCTGTAAACGTGCTCACCTAGTTCTTTCTTCTTCTTGTTGAATGTCTCTGGCATCTGTCCACCCCATTTCATTGGTTCTGGGTCATTATCTTACTGTGACCTCTCCAAAGCACTGCCGTGCTTGCCATACTTCCCTTCCAAAATTCTTCCCTCCTCTTGGCTTCTATGTCGAGAAGCACACCTCCCTGTCCTGCCTCTCTGTCCCTTCCACTTGAGCTTCAGCAGGTGTTTCAGTTGGAGACTGCAGGTTGGACTCTATCAAGGGCTGGTTCAACCGACTCTTCTCCCTAAGTCTATACCAGGCTTCAGCAAACTTCTTCTGTTGAAGGTCAAATAGTAAATATTTCAGCTTTGCAGGCCATTAGTTTCTGTCACAACCATTCTTCTCTGAAAGTGTAGTTCATGAGCAGCCATAGATGTATGTTAAAATAAAAATCATGACTGTGTGCCAATAAAACTTTGTATTTACAACAATGGGTTGCTTACCAGATTTGGATGGCAGGCCAAAGTTTGCTCACTCCTCATCAAACAAGAAATATAGAATTGCAATGTGATGAGTGCTGTGAAGGAAAGAGACATACATAGTCAGAGTACATAGGAATGTTGAAATGAGACATAAGTGACTCCATTTTGAGGAAGGGTACAGTGAAAATTCAGGGTACTAAAGTGAAAGGCTCCAGGAACCGACTTAGCAGGAAATACCATAGAGTAGTTACACTGCCTTTGACTTGCAGAAGATAGGGCCTGGAGACAGCCTTGCAAATAACTCCTGGAGCCAGCCTAGTAAAACTTCCACTAATGGTTAAATTCCATGTGGATGAAAACATTCACCAATGTGGTTGACACATTCACCCATAGCTACATTTTGCAACTTGAGAAATTCCATATGGCCTCAGCCAATCAATGCAAAGGTTAGTTCCCCCTCCCTACTTTGCGGTTTCACAGTTTAAATGCTTTGCACTAAGGAAGCCTGGGGTCGCCTCTGCTCTGCGTAGTTTGGAGTGCGTCCCTGGTGCAACAGTCTTTTTCCAATTGGGCACATTTTTTAATAAAACTTAACTTCTAAAAGGAAACTGTGTCACGTCTTGAAATCCGGACCCTAACAGGAACTCGCTTTATCTTTTAACTTATATGTGTTGACATTTGAATGAAGAAAAGAAATTGGGTAACAAAGGGAGGGAAGAGCACCATACACAGATGGAGGGACCAGGGATATGATCTGAGAGGGAGCTGGAGAGGGAGAAAAGGTGTAACCCTGAAGGTGCTTAAGTTGATTGATGACTTCTGCCTTTATTCTAAGAATAATAGAATATGATATGTGCAAGGAAGCATATGAGAAATTATACTTTGAAACCGTCATGCCGGCTTCAGTGTAGACAATTGCTTTGGAAGGGACTAACGGATATAGGGATCAACTGGGAGACTCTTGAAGCTGTTTCAGCAAAGCTGGGGCAAGAATACTGTTAAGAAGTTGGATAAAAGCCTGAAATTTGGGAGGTTCTCAGCAAAGAAAATTAACTTACGTCATGCTGTTTTGAACGTCGCTTTAGTCACCTAGTACTGCTGTAACAGAAATACCACAAGTGGACGGTTTTAACCAACAGAAATTTATTTTCTCACAGAAAAGTAGGTAAAAGTCCAAATTCAGGGTACCAGCTGGCTCTGGAGGAAGGTCCTTGTCATCAATGTTCCACTGCACTGGAAGTTTCTGAGGCCCAGGGACCCTGAGTCCAAAGGACATGCTCTCCTCCCAACAGTGCTCCCAGGTAGTGTGAACTCCCCAACTCTCTGCTTACTTCCTTTTCCTTTATAGCCCAGAGGTTGCCTCAAGGCACAGTACAACCTTATAGATACAGTCATGCATGTCCTCCCTCATTAACATTACAGAGGCAGGATTTACAATGTAGGAACATCACACAATACCAGAAATCAGGACCTAGTCAAATTGCTACACACTTTTCTTTGACGGACACAATTTAACCCGTGGCAAACAAGAACAGAAGATTCCTGTGACTTTGCACACACACTCATAATGGCTTCTCAGAGCAGCCTTTCCTGGGCAATTCACCCAAGGTGTGGACAGGCAGCCTCAAATACTAGCAGCAGATGAGGCCCAAAGGGGTTACTGGATGAGGCCTCCTCATCCCTTTTGGCTGCAAGGGCTCTGCTTTTCCCTACACCATCATTTTGAAACACTGCTCCTTAGGACACATGTTTTAAGGGGTATTTATGAGGGAAGCCATGCTCAAATTTCATGGGAAAGCATGGCGTCCTTCACACCTAGACTGAGTGTGCAAGAAACAAGCCTTTCATCATTCCCAGAATGTTCTCACCTAGATGCACCTTTCCTATAAAATCCCTACAAGCCATCTGGAGAGACTGAAGATCTGCACAGCACACTTAGAGAACTTCATATCTTCAATAATTCAACTACCTGACAGTTATCATGAATGTGTTAGCACAGAAGCCCTGGTGGCTCAGTGGTTAAGAATTCGACCACTAACCAAAAGGTCAGTGCGAGCATCGACTCTTATCTTCCTCTACCCTTACAACTGCCCTGGTGTGAAGGCGGCTATGCCGGTGGAGCTCTCAAATCTTCCTCTCTAAGTCTTCAGCTCCTTCATTACTGCTGTAGCTCCATTTACTTCTGCAATCAACTTAAATCATCTTCAGAGAGATGCAATCTCATTATTTTATAGAAGTAATTCATTGTCAATAGGAATGAGAGCATTGATCCTATAGAGTAACTTGCGAAGTCTGAAAGAGAGCGTGCCTGCTGAGGTATTTAGGTGTAAGTTAAAGGTCAACACACACCTCACTTCTCTCGCTGGTACCATGTCACTGCCTACCAGGGGCAGATTATTCAAAGTGCAAGGTGAACATAATGCTTACCTTGCTCACTAGATTATATAGAGTCAATAATTTCATAAGGTTTTGTAGTAAAATCCATATGAATTGTTCACTGTGGATTAATAACGAGGTGCAAACATGCCCTTGCTTATCTCGCTCACTGGGTCATTGGCCCCTGTAGGAAATTGTAAAGTTGAAGAGGTTTTGATTCTGTAGGAATACGCCACAGGGATGGGCAAGAGACAGAAGTTACACATACCTAGAAGCAGGATCTTGGATATGGTGAAAAAATGTAAAGTTGTTTACTACAGAGGATCTGGTAAGCCCCATTTTTACCTTGCCTATTAGACAATCTATCCATCACTGTTCACCTGTATGCCATGTCCATGAGGATCTTGCCATATCACCCCTTCTCTGTGGGCCCAGGTGTCACCCTGTTCCTTCTTTATTATGACTATTTAATTTCTTTTTTTTTTAATTGTAATTTAGATGAAGGTTTACAGAACAAACTGTTTCTCATTAAGCAGTTAGTACACACACTCTTTCATGACATTGGTTAACAATTCCCACAGTAGGCTGACCCTCTCCCTTCTCAACATTAGGTTTGCTATTCCAGGGTTGCCTGTCCCCTCACACCTTCTAGTCCTTGTTCCTAAGCCAGTGTGTGCTTTTAGTCTTGTTGGCCTAAGGGTGAGCCTCCGGAGTGACTTCATTATTAAGCTAAAAGAGTTTCCAGGGACCATATTCTCAGTCTTTCTCCAGTCTCTGTCTAATCAGTGTGTGTGTGTGTGTGTGTGTATGTGTGAATTTAAATTTTGTTCTACATTTTTCTCCAGTTCTCTCCAAGATCCTCTGTTGTGATCCCTGTCACAGCAGTGAGTGGTGGTAGCCAAGCACCATCTAATTGTACTGCAGGCAGTCAGATGCAGGCTGTTGTAGATGTGGTTCATTAGTCCTTTCGACTGATCTTTCCCTTACATCTCTAGTTTTCTCCTTTCTTTCTTGCTTCTGAGAGAGGGAGACCAGTGAATATCTTAGACGGTACCTCTCAGACTTTTTAAGTCCTCAGGCACTGCTCACCAACATATAATGTAAAACATTTTGCTTATAAACTATGTTATGTCAATTGAACTAGACGTTCCCCAAGACCATGGTCCCTAGAGCCCTCAGCCTGACAATGAAGCTTCCATATCCTTACCTTGTACAAGACGTACTGGCTTCTCCAGTACTATCTACTGTCTTAACCTGAGAGAGGAGAAAACTTTTTTTGAAGCCTAGATGCTTCTCTCCCTGTCCCAGCTCAAGGACACTTCCCTCTGCCCTCACAGCATTTCTTGAGATAAAGCCCTGCTTCTAAGGGAAGCGGAATTTCTTCCTTGTAACCTAACACTGACTGCTTATCCTGGCCTCTGTAAGTTTGTTGGTGCCAAAAGAAAAGCAATATGAAGATCTGTAAACCTGCTAATGCCAATTAAAAAGCCGTATAGAAATTTCTTTGTCTGCTTTCTTGAGAAAATGTATAAAAGGGATGTTTTGCTAACAGGACGGGGTGCACAGCCATTTGGGACCCGAGTCTGGCCACTGCACCGTTAATAGTAAAGCCCCTTCCTCTTTAAACAAAGTGCTGTTCGAGGTGTTTTCTGCTCTGCCGGCTGCACTTATCTTTTTCTCAAAACAAGCCTTCACCAAAGTTATCACACATCTATTATCTATGTAGTAGTTTTCCATGCCTACCCCCTTCCCTGGTAACTATCAAAGATTTATTCTCTTTATGTGTAAAGCTTTGCATGACTTTTTACAATAGGGGTCTCATACAATATTTTTCCTTTTGTGATTGATTTATTTCCCTCAGCATAATGTCCTTCAATTTCCTCCACGTTATGAGATGCTTCATCATTATTCTTTATTGCTGTATAATAATCCACGTGTTTACGTTCCACAGTTTGTTTATTCGTTCATCTGTTGATGGACGACTAGGTTGTTTCCAACTACAACTTACTTTCTCACTAGAGCAGAGCCTCTCTTTCTCCAGTCACTACACAGGAATGGCACACTAGTGTCCCAGGATTGTGCACTGGATGAAACTGAGATCTTCTGATTTCATCTTACAGACTGCTAACCAACAGATACTTCATGAGCATCTGTTGTCTGCTAACTATGCTATTTAAGGGCCTTGATTCTAAGTGGTAGATACATAAGAATAGAATAATCTATAATGTGATACAATGAATGTTCTTTGGTGTCATCAGTAATGACAGTGATTTTGTTGAGCTGCAGCCAGTGGAATGAGTGGCTTGCAGTCACAGAACCATGGGAAAGAGCAGGGCTGGGGAGCTAGTAGCAGAGGCTCTAGAGCATCTGAACTCTGTCCTGTAGATAATGAAAGCTATGGAAGACTTTTAAACAAACCTGCATTCAGGATGATGCCTCAGTCTGGTGGAAGGATTGTAAAGGAGAAAGCCTCTATCTTGTTTGAAAAGATGCTGAATCAAAGCTACAGTGTCCTAAGGTTGTTTTCCTGGGTGTTCTAGAGACACTTAAAATGTAGGCACAGGCCACCATCTGAGAGGGATACCCATGCTCTAACCAAGGTTATATGTGGGGGCTGGGGTAAACACCTCCAAGGCTTTTCAACTAGTTATCACAGACAAGGCACAACAGGGATGGGGCTACTGCCCCCACTAAGGGAATCGCCTTTTGACAGCCTCTGTTCTCATCCTTGATAGGACACAGGGAGCCTGCAGTGTGATTAGATTGTAATTACTGGGCTCAAGCCCACTGTGACAGCAGAAGGGCCCTGGTGCCAGCCCCACTCTTGGGCCTGGGTGTTAGGAGAGGCCTGCAGGGTGCCAGACAATGCAGGGAAGGAAAAGCCAACTTTGGGCCCAAGCCCGGCAGTTGCCATTGAACCCCAGGTATCTAGAAAAGTTTCAAGAAGAAAAACAATTCTTGGAACTGAAGAGATAGCAAGTAAAAACAAAAGATTCTACCTTGTATGAAATAAGACAAAATAGAAGAGTCTTTTCTGAGGAGATAAAATAAGCAATAGAGCACTGCACTCAGGTCAGGAAGCGTCCTTCACCCAGAACTGAGGGCAGGAGACACGAAGTGGACTGGAACTTGAGGGCAGTATGGAAAAGCAGACACAAGGTTCCCTTCCACAGGGCCAATGTCTGCTTGTGAATAGATGGACCTACCAAGCTCATTATGACTAGAAATAACCATGAAGCTCTTGAGCATCTTGCTTTACAGTAGGCCAGGAGGAAGTAGATCCATCTTCATACAGATTCCTATTAGGGCATGGGCAGATGCTGCTGGGCCACAGGCTGGCCACTGTCCTGAGCTAGTCCCCTTCTGGACTAGTGCAGTTGCTAATCCATTTGGCTTTGCACATGCATTTGACTTTGTGCTCTGTGCCCTTTCTCTGGAGGTGACCATAGCCAGTGAGTGCGGCACAGCGTACAAGAAGCACCATGCTCAGAAGACCTGATGCCACGTCTTTCCACATGTCACCCTGTTGCTGCAGGATGGTGTATCAGAGAAACCAAGTACCTATACACAGGACTTACTATGTGCCTGCAATCACTGCTCACACAAAAGCACATTTGCTAGCCCTGTGTACCGCATGCTTCCAGATTTCACTTACCAACCGCGGAAGACTTCCATCTGATCTATGTTTGAGCTGTTTCAGAAGTGGGGTGGTGGGTCATCAAAAACATTCTTCCCATTCCATTGCACACAGCCTCTCCCGCAGCAGCTGGAGCAGCTTCCACAGCAACACAAGTAGATCCTCAAACACTGAAAGCATTGTTACTTGCTTCCCTGCAGATTTTGTTTCAAAAAGGCAACATCACTCTCATTCGTATAGAAATAGTCTCACCACAGCCTGGACAATATCAAGTGCACAGCCAGGAAGAGGGCATGGTCTGGCCTGTTTTAAAGGACTGGATATGTAACACTACCACACTGCAAGTCAAGTGACTTAGGAGACTGCAGCAACTAAATCCAGTCCTGGCAACAGACACAGCTCCTGTGACAAAGGGGCAGACTGAGGCTATCAGTGTACCAAGTCAGTGATGTGGTTCTGCCACTGACTTGCATATGTGACTCAGGCAAAGCATTTTATTCATAAGCTTTATTGAGACATAATCATACACCATATAACTTACAATCCTTTCTAGAATATTCACAAAGCTATGAAACATTCACAGTTTCAGATGGTTTTCACCATTCAAAAAGATCTGTGCCCATTAGTAGTCATGCTCCACCTCACCCCCAGCCTTAGGCAACCGATAATCTATAGATTCCATGGAAAGTCTTAATAAGCCTAAGCCTCAGTTTCCATGGTCTGTAAAAGGAGCGGAACTGGAGTGTGTAGATGCCAGAGAAGCATTCTAAAGACTCAGTCTCACTAACACACAAAATCTTACCCTTTTAAGACACCCAGGATCCATAATCATGACACAATAAACCACTTTTCACATGGCCTTGCAAATGCAGACTATTGTACTAATCCCGGCTTGGGTCGTTTTCTCCTTTAGGTCAGAGTCTGAGACTAGCTTGAGAGGTTATGTGCCACCTTCCTGCTGCTCACCGACCTATTCTGTCATACACCTGTAAAGAGGAGCCCAAGGTAGCACAGGGCCTGGACACAGACTACAGAGCATCCCAGGGTAAAGCCCCAAGGTTGGAGTGATCAGACAGGCACATTCTCAAAAGAATGGCAGACTTCCTGAGAGCAATGCTTGCCTACAACTCTTACATCATCTACTGACAGCTTTGGGAGCATACTGAAAAGCGACTTGTTGAAGAGAGGTTTGGGCTAAGTGGGAGGGAGTTATGGTGTTTCCTTCCCCAAGATGCAGATATTTGAAGGCCTGTGTGGGCCTATCAGCAAGACCCCAGAGACTGAAGGGGGACTGATGTCATGTTTCAGAGTCAAACTGGCCAAGGTGAGGAAGAGGGCTTAAGCTTGCTTGACAAACCCTCCCAGGGAGAACAGTGGTCAAGACTCCCCACAGAAGGTCTGGGCAGGGCTAGAAAGACCAGGAAAACTCAGGTCCTTCTGTTTCAGCATGCAGCAGTTCTCTAAAGCAACCACAGACAGAGACATGAGAAGAGCAGCCAGCACGGGCTCCTAGCCAGGGGAAGGGCAGCCGAACAATGCTCCCAAAGAAGGCCTCCGTTCCACTGCCCCTTGCCCCCTGCTACCCAGCTCCAGAGAGAAAAGAGAGGAGGACCTTAGTGTTGTCCAGATGACATCCACTCCAAGCTGGGCAGGGATGCTTGCAGTTAAATGAGAGATTAAAGCTTTTATTTAATTTAGGCTGGATTTGAAACTCCTGAAAGCGAGCAGAACAGCTACAGATCTGCCCAAGATTTCATTCATGGGACATGAAGGAAACCACAAATGGAATAACAGCGATAGACAATTCCCTGCTTTATCTTTTTCTGGGTCAAGTCCTTACCATGTATGGGTGTCACATATACTGGAGGGCAGGACAATGAGTGTAGGTTGATAAAGTCAAGCAGGAGAAGGGGGGCAGAGTCAAGATGCTAGACTAAGCACACATCTCTCTAAATCCCTCTGGGAACCAAGACCTGAATTGATAATAAAGAGAGCCTTCTGGACACCTAGTAAGGCCTAGGACACGGCATGAGGCTGTTAATTTGGACTTCCTACCACTGAACACAAATTCCCCTCTCTTTTGCTGACTCTATTCTTGGTGTGTGCTGGCTTGCACGGACTATAGACAGCCTGGAGAAATAACTGCGGCCCATCCTCACAGCATCTCTCCCAGCCTCTACTGACACATGATGCCGCAAAAGCAACAAACTCTAGAGAAAAGCATAACCAACAAATCACACCTGGTTTCAGAAGGCCCCTAAAAGAAAGCACCGCAAAACTTCTCAGATGAAGAAGTTTTTCTGAAACTGTTGGAAAGTGAATAGAAAAGGATTATATAGAGAGCTCTCCTAGGCCTTATACAAAATGCAACAGAGCAAAATGAAAAATTAAGCAAGCTGTTCAATCCAACAGAACACCAGTACTCTGAAATCCAACAGATCAAGGACAAAATCAAAGAGACAGAAACTTCAATTCAAAGCCAAGAAAACAGAATGGAACAAATGGAAAATAGACTTTCTGATTTGGAAGACAGAGCTACTGATTCCAGCATCTATGGGGAGAAATCAATAAAAAGAAGCAAGAAAAATGAAGAAGTATTAAGTAGCATGTGGGACTCTATTAAGAAGAATAATCTATGATTAATTGGAGGTCCTGAATTGGGCAAGACACCTGAGAACACAGAGAGTATTGGTGCTGAGCTGCTGACAGAATACTTCCCAGAAATTATGAAAGAAGAGAATATAGATATCCAAGATAAACAACAAACACCACTCAATACAGATCTCAAAAAAAAGACTCCAAGACATGTTATAATCAAGCTTAACAAAATGAAACATAAGCAGAAACTCTTAAGGGCAGCAAGACTAAAAGCAAAGCTAACATTCAGAGAGAAAGCCTGTAGGCTTCTGTTGGATTTCTCAGCAGAAACAATACTGGGAGACAGTGGCATGACATATTCAAAGCCTTGAAGAAGAAGAGCTTCCAACCAAAAATTACGTATTCCGTAAAACTATCTTTCAAATATGAAAATGAAATTAAGACATTTGCAGATAAACAGAAGCACAGAGACTTTGTAAAAATCAAATCAAAGCTACAAGAAATACTGAAAGAATCTCTTGGCTTAGAAGAACAAAACCACTAACCTTACATTTTAGAAGCAAATGCAGGACACATCACCTAGAATCCTACTCAGTTAGGGAAGGCTGTAAACTCAATCAAAGCTATAATAGTGAAAGAAATAAGCTAGCAATTATGCCATGAAAACTATACGCCATCATATTAAAAAGAGGGATATATGACAGTCATTAGAGTCATTCAGATGGAAACGAAGTTGATAAGAATTGTAGTAACTGAAATTGGTTTATATATAGTTTATTAAAGGGTATCATAGGCGAAGCCATAAGGCACAATAAAGATGCAGGAAATGTAATACAGGAGTCTCAACAACCACAAAACCAACCCTGAAAAAGGTGAAAAAATCAACTCACAAAGAAGAATGTCCCAGAAGAGATCAACAAGAATGACAGAGAAAACATCAACGCAAAAATAAACATATCACGATGGCATCACTTAACAAATACCTATCAACAATTACAATGAACGTGAATGGACTGAATGCTCAAGTAAAGAGACATCGAGTGACATCTTGAACCAAAAGATACACCCCATCCATATGTTGCCTACAAGAAAGTCACCTTAGACTTAAAGGTAGGAACAAACTGAAAATTCAAGGATGGAAGAATATATATCAAGCTAACAATGAACAAAAAAGAGCAGATGTGGCAATTCTAATCTCAGATAAAATAGATTTCAGTGTAAAATCCACCATCGTGGACAAGAATGGACACTATTTATTACTGAAAAGTTCAATACACAAGCAGGACTTAACAATATTACATATTTATGCACCTAATATTAGAGCACCTGAATACATCAAAGAAAAACCAACTACACTAAAAACTGAGATATATCACTCCACATTAATAGTGGGAGACTTCAACACTCCACTCTGAACACTGGACAGATGCTCTAGAAAAAAGCTCAGTAAAGACACAGAAGACCTTATTGCCACAATTAACCAACTAGACCTCATGGACATATACAGAACTTTCTACCCATCAGCAGACAACCACACCTTCTTCTCCAGTGCACATGGAACATTCTCCAGAAGAGACCATGTGTTAGGACTTAAAGCAATTCTCAACAAAATCCATACCACAGAATTAATGCAAAGCATCTTTTCAGATCATAAAGCCATAGAAGCTGAAATCAATAGTAGAAAAAACATAGATAGAAAGTGGAACTCATCGAAACAGAACAACATACTGCTCAAAAACCCAAGGGATATAGAAGAAATCAAGGATGAAATAAACAAATTTATAAATTCCAATGAGAATGAAAACACTTCCTACCAGAACCTATGGGCTACAGCCAAACCAGTGCTCAGAGGTCAGTTTATCTTCATAAATGCACACATTTGGAGAGAAGAAAGAAACCAAATCAAAGAACTAACCCTACAGCTTAAATAAGTAGAGAGAGAACAACAGAGGAACACTTCAGACACCAGAAGAAAACAGATCATAAAGATTAGAGCAAAACTAAATGAATTAGAGAATACAAGAACAACTGAAAAGACCAAAAGCTGGTTTTTTTAAAAGATGAACAAAATTGACAAACCACTGGCTAAACTTACTAAATTAAAACAGGAAAGAAATAACTCAAATAAGAAATGAGAGGGGAGTTCTCATAACACATCCAACAGAAATTGAAATACCATAACAGAATTGTACTCTACCAAATTTGAAAATCTAGAGGAAATGGACAAATTCCTTCATTGATATCACCTACCTAAATTATCACAAGGTGATGTAGAACAACTTAATAAAGCCATCACAAAGGAAGAGATTGAAAAAGTCATCAAAAAACTGCCAACCAAAGAAAGCCCGGGCCCAGATGGCTTCACTGCAGAACTCTATTAAGCTTTTAGAGAAGAGTTATCTCCAATACTACCGAGACTATTCCACAGTATAGAAAGAGATGGAGTACTCCCAAATTCATTCTATGAAGCCAGCATAACACTGGTAACAAAACCAAGGAAAGACCCAACAAAAAAAGAAGAACTACAAACTGATACCTGTCATGAATCTAGAAGCAAAAATCTTCAACAAAATTCTTGCCAATACAGTACAATAACATATCTAAATAATAATCCATCAAGACCAAGTTGGATTCATACCAGGGATGTAAGGCTTGTTCAACATCAGAAAAACAATTAATGTGATCAACCACATAAATAACACAAAAAACAGGAATCACTTGATTTTGTCTATTGATGCAGAAAAGGCATTTGATAAAGTCCAACACCCATTCATGTTAAAATTCTCAGCAAAATAAGAATAGATGGCAGATTCATGAATCCAATAAGCACCACTTATTGGCTTGGCATACAAAGCCAACTGCCTACATCATCCTGAATGGAGACAGACTGAAATAATTTCCTTGAGAACAAGAACAAGACAAGGATGCCCACTCTCACCTCTCCTATTCAATATTGTACTAGAAGTTCTAGCCAGAGCAATTAGACAAGACCAAGAAATAAAGGGCATCTGCATTGGCAAAGAAGAAGTCAAAAATCTCCCTATTTGCAGATGACATGATTGTACACACAGTGAATCCTAAAGAATCCATCAGGAAACTACTCAAACTGATAGAGGAGTTCAGCAAAGTCTCAGGATACAAGATAAACATAAGTAAATCAGTAGGATTCCTTTACACCAACAACAAGACTATTAAGGAAGAAATCACTAAATCAGTACTATTTACTATAACCCCTAAGAAGATAAAGTACCTAGGAATAAATCTAACCAGAGAAATAACAGACCTTTACAAAGAGAACTACAAGACCTTACTACAAAAAACTAAGAGAGAGTTACATAAATGGAGACACATACCCTGCTCATGGATAGGAAGACTTAACATTGTGAAAATGTCTATTTTGCCCAAAGCAATCTACTTATATAATGCAATCCCAACACAAATTCCAGTGACACTTTTCAATAGATGGAGAAACAAATTACCAACTTTGTTTGGAAAGGGAAGAAGCCCCGGATAAGTAAAGCACTGCTGAAGAAGAACACACTGGGAAGCCTTTCACTATCCGACTTTAGAACCTATTACACTGCCACAGTAGTCAAAACAGCCTGGTACTAGTACAAAAAGAGACAGATAGATCAATTGAACAGAATTGAGACCCCAGAGGTGACACCATCTTCCTATGAACAGTTGATATTCAACACAGGCCCTAAGACATTAAACTGGGGAAAAAACAATCTCTTCAACAAATGGTGCTGGCAAAATTGGATATCCATCTGCAAAAAACTGAAACAAGAACCATATCTTACACTTTATACAAAAACCAACTCAAACTGGATAAAAGACCTAAACATCAAATCTGAAACAATAGAGCTCATCCAAGAAAAAGTAGGAACAACATGGAAGTTTTCATACACAACGTATACATACTTCAAAATCCATCAAACAAACCACAAACAACAGAAGAGAAAATAGATAAATGGGAACTATTAAGAATCAAACACTTTTGCTCATACAAAGACTTTATTAATAGAATTAAAAGGCCACCTATAGAAGGGGAAAAAATATCTGGCAACTATATGTTAGACCAACATCTGATCTCCATAATCTATAAGGTACTACAAAATATCAATAAGAAAAAGATAAATAATCCAATTAAGTAATGAGCAAAGGAGATGGACAGACACTTCTCTAAAGAGGAGATCCAGGCAGCCAAAAAACACATGCAATCATGCTCACTATCGTTAGCTATTAAAGAAATTCAAATCAAAACTACAGTGAGATACCATCTCACCCCAACAAGGTTGGCCATGATCCAAAAAATGCAAAACAACAAATGCTGGAGAGGCTGTGGAGAAACTGGAACTTTCCTACACTGATGGTGGGATTGCAAAATGGTGCAACCTCTTTGGAAAGCAATCTTACACTTCCTTAAAAAAGCTGGAAATAGTTATAATATTTGGCCCCTTAACACCACTGCTTGGAATATATCAAGGCCATTCACACCAACTGATGCATGCATACAAATGTTTATCACAGCACAGTATGCAATAGCAAAAAGATGGAACCAACCCAGATGCCCAATAAGAGAGGAATGGATAGGTAAACTACGGTGTATGTACTCAATAGAACACTATGCAATGATAAAAACAACAATGATCGCAGGAAACATCTCATAACCTGGTTTCAACTGGAGGACATTATGTTGAGTGAAAGTAGTCAGCGACAAAAGGACAAATATTGTACGAGACCCCTAAGATAAAAACTTAGAAACAGACTCATGCATAGAAGAAAAGACTCTTCGATGGCTGCAAGGGTGGGGAGGGAAGAAAGATGAGGGTTTAGATTAGATAGGTGATACAAATTTGATTGGTTGAAATTGGTGACAACACACATTAGAAAGATCAATATTAACTGGACTTCAACATAACAGAATTACTCCTCCCATCATAACTCAATATTGCAAGGACAGAGTAGCTGGGACATGGGGCTGGGGAACATGCTGTCAGGGGAAATTGAGGTAACTTTGCACAACTAGCATTTTGTTAAGAGAGCCCTCTGCAGCCCCCATTGGTGAGTGGTGTCTGGGGTCTTGAAAGCTGCCAAGCTACCAAGCTGCCATCTGAGGGTATAGCAATTGGTCCCAACTCAACATGAACAGATGATCACCAAGGACCAAAATGATATGGGGGAAAGAGGACCCCAAAAACAGAGAGACCCAACTGAATGGGTGACTACATCAACTTGTGACCAGAAGAACCAGATGGCATCTGGCCACCATCAGTGATAGCCGTGATAAAGCTCACAAAGTTGAGTCTCCTGGCAACACAAGAATGAAAAGTGGTGCACTCTGAGATCTCCACTAAAAGATCACAACTGATGGTCCGTGGGCCTCGGACTTCCTCTGGGAGCATGGCCCCTGGCCCTGATGCTGTCCTTGTCCATAAATCATAATGGAGCTCAACTCTTCAGACAGAAATGGATTGGACTTGGCAACAGAGAGTGACTATATCATGTGTGCACTTTATGGTTCTACATATCTATAGGATGTCATCCCGTTGACCTCTTACTGGAGGAAGGAGAGTGGGTAGCCAGGGTGGGATAGGAGATTGTTGGGAGGATAAGACATGTATGGAGCAGAGAGGAAGAGTGTGCTATCACCGGGTAGGGAGAGCAGTGGGAACTGCATATAGGTGAGCATGCAAATTTATATGGGAATGTACATTTTCATTGAATCGTAATAATAATATTAAAAAATTCAAACAGGAGAAACCCAGAAGTCAAGCCCAGACAGGTTTAACCAGTGCTCCATTTATATTTTAGAAAGTAGATGCAAGAACTACAGGGCAATTCAGGAACCAAAAGTAGCAGCATTTGAAAATGCAGGGTTATTTAGTGTTTTAGTCAGCTAGTGCTGCTCTAACAGAAATACCACAAAGTAGATAACTTTAAAAAGAAAAATGTTAATTCTTACACAGTCCAGTAGGCTAAAAGTCCAAATTCAGGATGTCCACTCCAGGGGAAAGCTTTCCCCACTGTCAGGTCTGGAGGAAAGTCCTTCTATTGCATCACTCTTTGGTCAGGGGGCATTTGGGTGCAGGAACCGCAGGTCTCAAGGTTGCCCTCTTCCCCCAGGGCTACTTTCTTGATGGTGTGAAATTCCCAGTTCTCTGCTTGCTTCCCTTTCCTTTTATAAGTTTAGTCAACGGTTTACCAATATTGTTGATCTTTTCTAAAAAACATCTTTTGGTTTTGTTAAATTTTTCAATTGTTCTTCTATTCTCTTATTCATTTAGTTCAGCTCTAATCTTTATGGTCTGTTTTCTTCTGGTGCCTGAGGATTTCCTCTGTTGCTCTCTTTCTACTTGCTCAAGCTGTAGGGTTAATTCTTTGGTTTGGGCCCATTATTCCTTCCAGATGTGTACGTTTATAGAAATAAAGTGACCTCTGAGCACTGGTTTGGCTGTATCCCACAGGTTCTGGTAGGACATGTTTTCATTCTCATTTGATTGCATAAATTTCTTCATTGTATCCTTGATTTCTTCTATAACCCATGGCTTTTTAAGCAAAGTGTTGTTCACTTTCCATCAGTTCAAATTTCTGTTTGTGTTTTTTTCTGCTATTGATTTAGGCTTTTATGGCTTCATGGTCTGAGATGATACTTTGCAGTAATTCACTGGTTTAGATTTTGTTGAGATTTGGTTATGTCCTAACACATGGTCTTTTCTGGAAAATGTTCCATATGCATTGGAGAAGAAGGTGTTCTTATCTGCTGATGGCTAAAAACTTCTATATAGGTCTAGTTGGTTAATTGTGGTGATAAGGTCTTCTTCTGTCTTTCCTGAGCTTTTTTTTTGGATGATCAGTCCATTACTGAAAGTGTAGTGTTAAAGTCTCCAGCTATTATTGTGGGGTGATCTATGTCATCTTTCAACATAGTCAATGTTTGATGTATTTAGACGCTCTGGTACTAGGTGCATAAGTATCTAATATTGTTAAGTCCTGCTTGTGTATTGTGACCATTCTTGCCCATGATGGTGGATTTTACATTAAAATCAATTTTATCTGAGATTAATACTACCACATCTGCTCTTCTTTGTGTATTGTTAGTTTGGTATATATTAGTTCATCCTTTAATTTTCAGTTTGTTCATATCTTTAAGTCTAAGGTGTTCTTCTTGTAAGCAACATATAGACAGGCCATGTCTTTGGATCCAGGGTATCATTCATTATCTCTTTATTGGAGCATTCAGTCCATTTACATTCAGTGTAACTATTGATACATATGTGTTTAGTGCTGTCATTTTGATGTATTTATTTTTGTGATGGTGTTTTCTATGTTGCTCTTAGTGCTCTGTTCTGGGTCATTCTTTATGAGTTTACTTTTCATCTTTTTCATTGTTGGTTTTGTGGTTCTTGAGACTCCTGTATTACATTTCTTGTTTTGATATGTTGCATTGTTATTGTACCTTGCAGCTACCCATATTATCCCCCTTACCATTCTAAGTTTAATCCCAGTTTTAACTTCTGCATATCTTTTTAACTTCCTCTCCATCTGAAAGGACTATAACTACTGTAGTATATCACTCTTTTTAGTCTGATGGTGTCATAGTTTTTGTAATACGATAGCTGGTTCCTTTCTTTTAATATTGTAGCTTTGATTGGGTTTTGTGACTTCCCTAACTGTGTAGGTTTCTGGATGCAGTGTCCTGCATTACCTCCTTACATACACACGTAATGGTTTTGTTTTTCCAAGCAAAGAGCTTCTTTCAGTATTTCTTGTAGTTTTGGTTTGGTTTTTACAAAGTCTCTAAGCTTCTGCTTATCTGAAAATGTCTTAATTTCATCTTTAAATTTGAGAGACAGTTTTGTAGGATATATAATTCTCGGTTGGAAGTTTTCCTCTTTCAAGGTTTTGAATGTGTCATCCCACTGCCTCTTTGCCAACATCATTTCTGCCAAGAAGTCAGATGAAAACTTACAGAGTTCCCCTCTAATGTCAGCTTTGCTTTGAGCTTTGCTTCCTTTAAAAGAATCTGTTAATGTTTCCTTTTATTAAGCTTGACTATAATGTTTTGGTGTCTTTCTTTTGAGGTCTGGTTTTTGTGGCATCTGATACACCTCTGGATATCTATGTTCTCTTCATTCATAATTCAGGGAACTTTTCTGTCTACAACCCAAACCCAGTACTGTCTGTGTTTTCAGCTGTCTCTTCCTGTTCAGGAACTCCAGTTAATCATAGATTATTCCTCTTAATAGAGTCCCACATGTTTGTTAATGTTTCTTCATTTATCTTATTTCTATTCTCTGAGTTCTCTTCATAAATGCTGATGTCAGTTGTTCTATCTTCAAGGTCACTAAGTCTGACTTCTATCTCCTCAAGTCTGCTCTTTTGGCTTTGGATTAAATTGTCTAATTCTGTCATTTTATTACTGATCTGCCAGATTTCAGATCATTGATGTTTCCTCAGTTCAAATAACCTGCTTAATTTTTCATTTTGCACTGCTACATTTTGTTTAATCTCTAGGAAGGTTCTATACATAATTCTTTTGTACTCAATCTCCAATAATTTCAGAAAACCTTCTTCATCTGGAAAGTTTTTTGATTCTTTACTTTGGGAGTTTGCTGGAGCCATGTTGCCCTGTTTCTTTAAATGGTTAGTGATGATTTGTTGCCTTTTGGACACATACAAGCTATTCAGTTTCTCTGCTGTTATCTCAACAGGAACTGAGACACAGTTTTGAGAAGGGAGTTAGTCACCAGCTAGCTGTATGTACTCTAGTGACTGGCCCTAGTCAACTCTCTGGCACTTTGCCTCCTATCTGGCAAAGACAGTGCCCTACTTATGGAGTCACTGGGGGGCTGTCAACTGACCCTGTGATGTGGGTCAGCAAAGGCTAGAAGAGATGCTGCCAGGCTGCTCAGCAATTATTTCTCCAGGTAGTCTTATTTTAAAAATTTAGAAGCTATCTGACAGCTTCCAAAATCATTCAGGCCTTCAGGTGCGGCGAGCTCCATCTTCCAGCTTACAGTGGAAACATATCTTCAGCCATCCCCAAATGCTATTATATTGTTCAAGGTAGGGAGGGGTTATGGCCTTGCAGCCATCCTCGCCTGGGTCCCACCCATAAGATAACACTGTACTAAACACAGCCTTTCTTCTGGAAAAGCACTCTTTAGAGTGGCACTGCTTCTTAGCTTGGTAATTAGCCCCTGCTGAGGCCTCTGGTTGGGTGACTCTGCCTCCTAGCCAGCAAAGACGGTATCCCAGCTTAGCTGCCATTCCCACTGTGAAACAGCAGAATCCGTGGAGGATCTCAGAAAAGAGAGTTGGGGGGGTAGTGGTACCCTCAGTCGGGAGCTATGATCTCAAAATGTGGCTATCCCATACATTGTCTTTCTTCTGCACTATGTGCTGTTTACTTTAGCACTGTAGTTCAGTGCTATGCCATCCCCCACCTCCTGGATGACATAAAAAGAAAAAAGCATCAGTACCTGCAGACCTCCCAAGTGGCAAGTAAGCAGGAGGGTTGCTCAGTGTACTCTGCCTCGTCAGAGAGAGGTAGTTTCCCATTTAGTAGCATGTAGTCCAATCTGGCAACCCTATGGCTCCCTGGATGTCCAGAGTGTTCTGTTCAATTATCATTCCAGGCCTTAGTTGTCAGAGGGTATTGAGGAGATGTGTGTGTCTTCTGCCATCTTATTCCACTCCCAGCTTCCCTTTCTTTTTATCTCTTGTAGTATGAAAGGATAAAGCATGGTGAAAGCCATACTCCAGGGAAACTCCCTTTACAGTGGAGCAAGGAGGTAATCTTATGAAAGGATTTAGAGTCTCACCCCAATACTCTAACATACAACATAGGAAATTCACAAAATGGAGGACAATCATAAAATATTGGGAATCATGGCCCAACCACATGGCTACACACATTTTTGGGTGGCACAGTTTAATCCATGACATAGAGTCCTATGCAGGTGTGAAGGAGGTAAAAGGCATCTGCCACGGGTCCCAGGCTGCTCTCAAAGAATGGCTCAGGAGAGTATACCTCCACGCTAAAGCTTCTGGGGTATTAGAGCACTTGGAGCATAGAGGGCAAACTGTGATCCTCAATGGTTTCTTTAAGCATAGCACCTAGCAAGCTTCTTCAAAGCTCTTGAGCTTTGCTCTGGGTATGTGAGATATTCCAAACCTAATATTCACAGCAAAATCAAGAAAGAAAAGAAAACTCAAAGTAAAGGAGTAAGAAAAGATTTGAGTCCACTGGACATAATAACTCCCCCACCCAGAAGGGAATGATATGTGACCTCCACAGAGCCTGCCTTGCTGGGCAACCCAGAGCTCCAACTCAAGAGCAGCTGGTGTGTCCAGTCACCCTGTCTTCTTCCAGTGGAGCTGGTTTAAACTTATTAGTCCTTGCTGTGCTATTTGGTTCAATAAGTTTGAAATAATCAATTTTGTTGGATGCTCCATAAAATGTTTTATGAATTTATTCTCAAGGAGAAAGGGAAGAAGGAAAATAAATGTGGCAGTGACTTTTCATTTGTGGTTTTCATTTCCATCAGCCTTAGATCACAAAAATGCATGAAATATTTACACAAATGTTTTCACAATTCCTGTGGCCTTTGGGGGCATAGCATTTGCATGACTTCACCCTGCGGCTGCACTGTGCTTTGTCAGCAGATTCACTTGCAGCAGGGAGCAGTCCACACACGCATAGCTTGCAGCCTGTGCTTCAGAACATTATGGGTATAGGTAGTAGTGGGGACACAGAGGATCCTAGTCTTTCTTTCTTTGTTCTTTCTCAAGCAAAAGTAACTTTGGAAAGGCACTCAGATTTTCCTGTCACACTATGGAGAGTTTTTTCATGATCAATACTAATTTCTTCTCAGGCAGTGTCTTTGGAGTGAGAAGTCCCTAACCAGGAAAAACAAGACCCCATCTGTTATACACTGAATTGTGTCCCCCAAAAACATGTGTGTGGGAATTTGTCTAGGCCATGATTCCTGGTATTGTGTGATATTCCTGCATGCTGTAAATCCTGCCTCTATAATGCTAATGAAGATGGATGGTCACTGGTTCAGTTAGTGAGGCAGAACTCAATCTATAAGATTGTATTATGCCTTGAGGTGATCTCTTGGACTATAAAAGAAAAGGATGCCATCCCAGAATTGAGGGCCTCATATCACCAAGAAAGCAGTGCTGGGAGCAGATCCTCTGGATCTGAGGTCCCTGCACCTCAGAAACTCATAGTCAAGGAGAAGATTGACAACAAGGACCTCAACTGCAGCCAGCAGAGAAAGCCTTGCCCTAGAAGTGATGCCCTGAATTTGGACTTTTAGCCTTCTTCAGAAACCCTGGTGGAAAAGTAATTACGTGTTATAGCTGCAAACCAAAATGTCAGCAATCTGATTCCACCAGACACCCCTTATAAACCCTGTGTAGCAGTTCTACTCTGTGCTATAGGGTAGCTATGAGTCAAAATCGACATGATGACAATGGGTTTGGTTTGGGATTTTTTGGTTACTCTGAGGAAACAAATTTCTGTTTGTTAAAGCCATCCGCTTGTGGTATTCCTGTTGTTTTAACAGTACTATATGACTAAGACACCACCTCTGACCAAGGAGAGATGAGGAGAGACCAGGCAAGATGAGAGGAGCATGGGAAAGCTTCAGTTATGGGGCAGTAAACCATCATTCCCTAAGCAGGACCCAGATTCCAGCTTCTTGGTGAATTAGGCTTCTGTAGCTGCCACAGATTCTCCATCCCTGGGGTGGAAGAGGTAGGAATACAGTAGGCTAAGCAAGGCCATGGTGTGGAGACATATCACACACACCACAGGATATACAGTGGCCCTGCATCATATCTCCATGTTTGTACAGTTGTCCTCAATCAGAGGACAGTGTGGCCAAATGAGCCTACCCACTAGAGTTCACCATCAAATGCTCTTGCAGGGAATGCCTTACAGAGAGAGCATTGGCATGAACTACCTGGTTTCTCTGCAGAACACAAATGAATGATTGAATTGCCCAGGCCCCACATGATCTTCTCACATGTGTTTCTCTGTCTCCTGTTCCTTGAATTGGATGGTCACCCACCAAGAATATGATTTCCTGGACAGCACTTCAAACAGCAACAGGTGCTTACACAGCAGTGAGCACCTGTTGTGCTGGCCTTACTGAATGTCCCCCTTGGATTGCCAGTAGAAGACAGTGTGCCGTGATAGAAAGAGCTCCACATGTAGCCAGCAAAGCAGAGTTAAATTCTGTCCTCACCTCTTCTGACCTAGGAATTTGGGCCTTTGCCCCTGTTTCCTTCTAAGTGGGGTGCCAGAGCAGAAGCAGCGCTTGCTAACAATGTGGAATTTGAGAACAGACAACTGTCCAGCCAGAATGAGTGTCCTCTAACACAGGCATATAACCCCTCTGGTTCACCTAATGCCTTTTCTTGCCAATGCTTTTTCAGATCAACAGGAATACCCTACTCTGCATGACTGTTCCAATTGTTGCTTAATGGGAACTCTTGTAGCCATGAGAAGTAGGTAGAGGAACAGTGTGACAGCTGAGCACCTCATCCATTTGTCAAAAGGAGGAAGTGCATTGTCCTTACTAGGCTAGTGCAGTGCACTCACTTAGCCTGTGGGAACTTAATGACCATACGGAGCCAGGACCAGGTGTCTAGGGGATGGTCCGTAAGTCCCTATTGGGTACACAGTGATTTCTGAAAGAACACAGACCCACTAACTCCCAGTAGGAATATATGCACACAGTGTGCTAGTGTGTGTGTGGGTGTGTGTGTGTGTGTGTGTGTGTGTGTGTGCCTGTGCATGGGTATGTATACAAGGGCTGACATTTAAGTTTGCAAACTCATCATAGAAAAAGTGCTACACACCTCACTGCTGAAAATCACTGTGGTAACCTTCAAAGTACTCCCCTTGGGAAGCTAGGCCCTGATGTTAGTGTCTAGTCTATCCTTCAAAGAAATTTTGGAACTGTTTTTCCAGAATAGTCATTAGACCATTGTCATATTACCCTTGAAATCCTGGATGTCATCAAAATGGCTTCCTTTGTGGTGTGGGGCCAAGATGGCAGACAAGACACACATCTCCTTGATTCCCTCTGAGTACTGAGGGCTGGAATGACAACTGAACAGAGCAGCACGGACATCCAGGGAGCCCTGGGATCGGGCAAAATGTTATTAGATTGGACTAGGCTCCAGTAAGGGGGACACTACCTCTCTCAAAGATGAGGCAGTGGCATGCTGAGTCCTGCTTCTGCTGATCCATCATTTGGGAGGACTGCAGGTACTGATGCCTTCTTTGTTATCTGGGAGGCAGGGCCTGGGCATGAACAGGCCAATAAAGTGAACTGCAGTGCTTAAGTAAACAGCATACAGGGCAGCAGAAAGACTGTGCTAGGGATGGCCATGTATTTCAGAGCAGAGCTGCTGACTGAGGGCACCACTGCCCCTCCACACTCTTTTTTCTAAGCTGTGCCATAGATTTTGCTGTTTAACAGCAGGAAATGCACCTCAGGCAGGACATCATCTCGATCAGCTTGGAGGCAGAGTCAGATAACCAGAGGCCTTAGATGGCGCTAATTCTCACACTGAGCAGCAGCCCCTGTCTGAAAGCGCTTCTCCAGAAGAAAAACTGTGTTTAGGATGGTGGTGCCTAGAGTTTATGGGTGGGGCCTGACAGAGGATGACAGCGAGGCCCTAACCCTTCCCTTCTTTGAACTACATCATAGTATCTGAGGACAGCCAATGAGGTGCTTTCATTGTGAACTAGAAGGCAGTGACTGCCACATTTGAGGCCCTGACTGACTTTGGTAGCTGCTAAACAGCTCCTTGCTCAGTAGTAAAGCACCTTTTTGAAAATAAGACCATTTTGAGTCAGCTACTGCTGCTCTAACATAAATACCACAAAACGGATGGTTTTAAAAAGAGAAATGTTTATTCTTACACAGTGCAGTATGCTACAAGTCCAAATTCAGTATGTTGACTCCAGGGAAAAGCTTTCCCCCTTGTCGGATCTGGAGGAAAGTTCTAGGGTTGCATCAGTGTTTTTTCAGGAAGCATGGGGCAGGAACATGTCTGAAGGAAGCACTCTTCGGATGCCACTTTCTTGATGGTACAACGTTCTCAATTCTCTCTGCCAGATGTTTTCCTTTGTATCTCAAGACACTTCCTGAAAGCATAAAACAAACGTATACATTGAATCTTGCCCTACCAACATAACTACTGCCAATGCACCCTCATTAACATCATAGAGGCAAGAATTCCAACATGGAGTAACAGCACACAATACCAGGATTACGGCATAGCCAAATTGGTAAATATTTTTTAGGGAACACATTCAATCCATAACAGACCACCTGGAGAATTGACTGCTGAGCAGTCTGATAGCATCTCTTCCACCCTTCACTGATCCACACATAGTGTCAGCTGACAGCTCCTCAGTGACACCATAAGTAGGATGCCAACTTTGCCAACCAGGAGACAGAGCCTGCCACCCCTGAAAGCCCAGCTGCCTTTGCTGGACACTGCACAGCATCCCTTTCAGCAAATTAGCAGTTTTTAACCTAAGCACATCTACAGAATGCAGCAGCCTAGGCAGCCATGTGGTATGGCATCCTTCTTTCCTCCCTTCCCTAAGCTACACCATAGGCTCAACTGCTGTAATGACAGTTGCCACAAGTAACTCTCACATTTAGCAGCAAGGAGCTGGGGTCTGCCACACCAGAGTATCCACCTGGGGCCAGTCACTGGAGTACACAAAGTCAGCTGGTGACCAAATCTAGTAGTGGCCTTACTTACTCCCCTCTGAGAACTATGCCTCAACTCCTTTTGAGACAACAGCAGACAAACTGAACAGCTTTTAGATGGCAATAAGACAACAATGAATAGCTAACAATTTAAAGAGGCAATCCCACCATGGCTCTGGAAATAGAGAATCAAAAAACTTCCCAGATGAAGAAGCCTTTATGAAACTGTTGGAGGTCAAGTACAAAAGACTTAAGTATAGGGCCTCCCTAGAAATTAAGCAAAATGCTGCAGAACAAAATGAAAAACTGAACAGGTTATTTGAACTGATGGAACAGAAATGATCTGAAATCCAGCAGATCAATAATAAAATTACAGAATTAGACAATTAAATACAAAGCCAAAAGAGCAGAACTGAGAAGATGGAAGCCAGACTTATTGAGCTGGAGGACAGAGGCACACATACCAGCATTTACAAGGAGAAACCAGAGAAAAGAAAAATAAAAAAAATAAAGAAGTATCAAAAAACATGTGGGACTCTACTAATAGGAATAATCTACAAATAATTGGAGTCTCTGAACAAGGAAGGACAGCTGAGAATACAGAGAGTAGTGTTGTTGAGTTGCTGATAGAAAACTCTGAAATTATGAAAGAAGAGAATATGGATATCCAGACACATATCTAATGCCAAAAAAAAGTAGACCTCAAAAGAAAAACACCAAGACATATTATAATGAAGCTTAATACAATGAAACATAAAGAGAGAATCTTAAAGGCAGCAAGGCTCAAAGCAAAGTTTTTGTACAGAGGGAAGCCCTATAGGCTTTCATCTGACTTCTCAGCAGAAACAATGTTGCCAACAATGCAGTGAGATGACACATTCAAAATCCTGAAGGAGAAAAACTTCCAACGAAGAATTACATATCCTGCAAAACTGTCTCTCAAATATGAAGGTGAAATTAAGACATTGTCAGATAAATAGAAGCTTAGAGACTTTGTTAAAACCAAACCAAAACTACAAGAAATGCCAAAAGAAGCTCTTTGTTTAGAAAAACAAAACCATCAAGTGTATACTTAAGGAGGCAATGCAGCCCACAGCAGCCAGAATCCTACTCGATTAGAGAAGTCACAAAACTCAATCAAAGTTACAATATTAAAAGAAGGGAACCAGTAATCTTAACACAAAAACCATGACATCATCACACTAAAAAGAGGGATATATTCCACTATGTACAAGCCTTTCAGATGGAGAGGAAATTAAAAAGATATGCAGAGGTTAAAGTCTGGTTTAAATTTAGAACATTATAGGGGATCAGAGGGGTAGCCCCAAAGCAAAATAACAGTGTGACATATCAACACAAGAAACATAATTCAGGAGTCTCAACAAACAAAAAATCAACACTGAAAAACATGAAAAGTGAACCCATAAAGAAGAATGACCCAGAATAAAGTATTAAGAGCAACATAGAAAACATCAACAACTCCAAAATAAAAGCATCAAAATGACAGCAGTAAACGCATGCCTATCAACAACTACATGGAGTGTAAATGGACTGAATGCTCCAATAAAGAAACAGAGAGTGACATCCTGGATCAAAAGACACAATCCATCTATATGTTGCTTACAGTAAAGAAACACATCTTAGACCCGAAAATACGAACAAACTGAAAATCAAAGGATGGAAAAATACATACCAAGCTAACAACATACAAAGAAGAGTGGCAGTGGCAATACTAATCACAGATGAAAGAGACTTTAATGTAAAATCCACCATCTTGGACAAGAATGGTCACCACTTATTGCTTAACTGTTCAATACATAAGCAAGACATAAGAATATTAAATATTTATGTACTCAATATCATAACATCTAAATACATCAAAAAAACACTGACAACAGTGAAAAATGAGATAGATCAGTCTACAGTAATAATTGGAGACTTCAACATTCCACTTTCACTAATGGACAAATCACCCAGAAAAAAAGTGTAGTCAAGATACAGAAGATCTCATTGTAACAATTAACCGACTAGACCTCATTGACATATGCAGAACTTTTTAACCCATCAACAGATAAGTGCATATTCTTCTCTGGAACATTTTCCAGGACAGACCACATGTTGGGAAATAAAACAAGTCTCAACGAAACCCAAACCATTCAATTACTGCAAAGCGTTTTCTTGGACCATAAAGCCATAACAGTCAAAATTGATAGCAGGAAAAACAGAGGTAGAAATTTGAACTCATGGAAACTGAACAACTCCTTCCTCAAAAATCCATGGGTTATAGAAGAAATCAACAATGAAATAAAGAAATTTATGGAATCAAATAAGAATGAAGACACGTCTTACTAAAACCTATGGGATACAGCAAAAGCAGTGCTCAGAGGTCAGTTTATCTCTACGAATGTACATATCAGGAATGGAGAAAGGTGCCAAATCAAAGAATTAACCCTACAGCTTGAACAAGTAGAAGAAGAGCAACAGAGGAACCCCTCAGGCACCAGAAGAAAATATATAATAAAAATTTGAGCAGAATTAAATGAACTAGAGAACTGAAGAATAATTGAAGAAAATGACAAAACCAAAAGCTGGTTCTTTGAAAAGAACAACAAAATTGGTAAACTACTGGCTGAACTTACAAAAGAAAAACAGGAGAGGAAATAGACAATCCGAATAAGAAATGATATGGGAGATGTCACCACAGACCCAACTGAAAGCAAACGTATCATAACAGAATAAAATGGAAGACTGAACTCTAACAACTTTGAATACCTAGAGGAAACAGACAAATTTCTAGATTCATATCATCTACCAAAATTATCACAAGGTGAAGCAGAACAACCTAATAAACCCATCACAAAGGAAGAGACTAAAAAGTCATCAAAAAACTACCAACCAAAAGAAAGTCCTGGCCCAGGTGGCTTCACTGCAGTATTCTACCAAACCTTTAGAGAGGCTTTAATTCTAGTACTACTGAAGCTATTTCACAGCATGCAAAGGAATGGAATAGTCCCAAATTCATTCTATGAAGCCAGTATAACCCTGACATTAAAGCCAGGGAAAGAGCTCACAAGAAAAGAAAATTATCCACCAATATCATTCCTGAATCTGTATGCAAAAAATCTTCAACAAAATCTTAGCCAACAGTTTCAACAACATATCGAAAAAATAATTCATAATGACCAAGTTGGATTCATACCAGAGATGCAAGACTGGTTCAACATCAGAAAAACAATTAATCTGATCAATCACATAAACAGCAAAAAGGATAAGAATCACCTGATTTTGTCAGTTGATGCAGAAAAGGCCTTTGACAAAGTCCAACATCAATCTATACTGAAAACTCTCAGCAAGTTAAGAATAGAGAGAAAATACCTCAGTGTGATAAGGGGCATCTACACAAACTCAAGGAAGCCCTGGTGGCATAGTGGGTTAAGTGCTACACCTGGTAACCAAAAGGTTGGCAGTTCAAATCTGCCAGGGACTCCTCGGAAACTCTATGGGGCAGATCTACTCTGATCTTTAGGGTTGTTATAAGTTGGACCTGACTCAAGGGCAGTGGTTACACAATGCCAACCACCTGCATCATCCTGAATGGACAGAGACTGAAAGAATTCCCCCTGAGAACAGGAACTAGACAAGGATGCCCAATCTCACTACTTCTATTCAATATTGTGCTACAGGGTCTAGCCAGAGCAATTAGACAAGACAAAGAAGCAAAGAGCAGTTGCATCAGCAAAGAAGAAGTAAAAACCTCCCTATCTGCAGACGATATAATCATATATGCAGAGAACCCTAAAGAATCCATAAGTAAACCAATAGAATAATAGAAGAGCTCAGCAAAGTATCAGGATATAAGATAAACAGAAATAAATCAGTAGGATTCCTTTACACTAGCAAAGAGATCATCAAAGAAGAAATCACCAAATCAATACCATTTACTATAGCCCCCAAGAAGATAAAATACCTAGAAATAAATCTAACCAGAGAAATAAGTGACATACAGAGAGAATTGCAAGGTCTTACTGCAAGAAACCAAAAGAAACTTACATAAGTGAAGATACCTACCCTGCTCATAGACAGGAAGACAACACTGTGAAAAATGTCTATTTTACCCAAAGCAACCTAAATACACAGTGCAGTCCTAATACAAATTCCAGTGTCATTTTCTAATGAGATGGAGAAACAAATGTTTGTAAAGGGAAGAAACCCTGGATATATAAAATGCTAGTGAAGAAGAGAAACACAGTGGGAGGCCTCACACTGCCTAACCTTAGAATCTATTACACTGCCACAGTTGTCAAAACAGCCTGGTACTGGTACAAAAAGAGACATACACACCAATGGAACAGAGTTGAGACCCCAGAGATACCACTGTGCTCTTACGAACAGCTGATATTTGACAAAGGCCCTAAGACTGTAAACTTTGGTAAAAACAGTCTCTTTAACAAAGTGTTGGCAAAATCGGATATCCATCTGCAAAAATTCAAACAAGACCTATGTCTCATACCTTACAACAAAAACTAACTCAAAATGTATCAAAGACATAAATATCAAACCTAAAATGATAAAGATCATGCAAGAAAAAATAGGGTCAACAATGGAAGTTCTAATAAGTGGCTTAGACAGACTTCAAAATCTGACAAAGCACAACAACAGAAGAGAAAACAGATAAATTGGAACCACTAAGAATCAAACACTTTGCTCATCTAAAGACTTTATCAAAAGAGTAGGAAAAATATTTAGCAACTACATGTCCAACTAATGTCTGATCTCCATAATCTACAGGGCACTGTAAAATATCAACAGGAAAAAGGTAAATAACCCAATTAAGTGACGGGCGAAGAAGATAGACAGACACTTCACCAAAGAGGACATCCAGGCAGCCAAAACACACATGAGGAAATGCTCATCATCATTAGCTATCAGAGATATCCAAATCAAAACTACAATGAGATATCATTTCACCCCAACAAGGTTGGCCATGATCCAAAGAACACAAAATAGCAAATGCTGGAGAGGCTGTGAAGAGACTGGAACTATTCTACACTGCTGGTGGGACTGTAAAAGGGTACAACATCTTTGGAAAGCAATTTAGCACTTCCTTAAAAAGCTGGAAATAAATATACCATTTGATCCAGTAATCCCACTGATCAGGATATATCCTACAGGAACAAAGGCCTTCACAGAAACAGATACATGCTTGTGAAAGTTTATTGCAGCAGTCTACAGTGGCAAAAAAAGATGGAATCAACCTAGATGCCCACCAACAGATGAATGGGTAAACTGTGGTACGTATACTCAGTGGAACACTATGTAGTGATAAAGAACAATGATGACTTTAGGAAGCATCTCATAACCTAGTTTCAACCAGAAGACATTTTATGTTGAGTGATATTCGTCAGTGACAAAAAGACAAATGTTGCATGAGACCCCTGCTGTAAGGACTTACAAATAGACTTACGTTCAGAAGAAAAGACTCTTTGACAGCTACAAAGGTGGGGAGGGAGGGAGAGGGTTGGTCACACATTAGCTGATGGAAATTTGGTTAGGTGACAGCACACAGTAGAAAGTAGATCAACTTAACTGGACTTTACCAGAAACTGAAAGCTCTTCTAAGCTCAACCCAATGTTGTAAGGATAGAGTAGCAGGCATGGGGTCTGGAGATCTTGCTTTGGGGGACTTCGAGGCCAACTGGTATAACTAGCCTACTGCGAAGAAAATCTTCTGCAACCCATATTGGTGAGTGGCATCTGTGGTTTTAAAAGCTAGCAGCTGCTGTCTGAAGTACACCAAACAGTCCCAATTCATCCAGAACAGTTGATCACCAAGAATAAGAAAGACATGAGGAAAAAAGAGCTCAGGAGACAGTAGGACCCCTGTGAAAGGGAGACTGTATCAACATGTGACCAGATGGTGCCTGGCCACCACCAAAGACAGCCTCAATGAGGCACACAGTGTTGAATCCATGCGGCAACACGAGAAAGAGGGGTGCCTCTCAAGAACTCTGCTAAAAAGACCACAGCTGATGGTCCCACAGCCTGGAGGATCCCCTGGCAGCATGCCCCCTAGACCCACTGTTCCTGACCGGAAAACACTACTGAGGTCAACTCTTCGGACAAAAATGGTCTGGGCTTGGAGACACAATGTGACCTTGTGGTGTGTCTACTTTACGGCTCTATGCATTTATAGGAAGCTGTCCTACTCGTCTCTTTCTAGATGGGAGTAAAGAGGGTGGAGAGGAGGGGACTGGAGATTGTTAAGAGGATAGGACAAGTATAGAATGAAAACAAGGAGTGTGCTGTCACCGGGCAAGGAGAGCAGAAGGAGCTGCAGGTACACAGGCATGCAAAATTAATTTGGATTGTATACTTTCACTCTATCACAATTAAAAAATATATATGTCTTCCTTTTGACATTTATTTTATCTTTGGGTAAAGAAAAAAGTCATTGGGGGCCAGATCAGGTGAGCAGGAAAGGTGTTCCAATACGGCTGTTTGTTTACTGGCTAGAAACTCCCTCGCAGACAACTATACAATTAAGTTCACGAACTTGCCACCATGCCACCATGTGCAATGGCCATTCCAGAAAGACTTTCAAAATTGCTTTCAAGGGTGGACTAGGCACTGGCATTGGTGTATAATTTCCCAACAGGAGTACTTCAAAGGTGACTGTAGTGGTATTCGACAATGAGGTATGCAGCACTTAAAACAAGTAAGTTTGTGCACTTAATTGTCAGACCTCTTTATGTGTGCTTATGTGCACAAATGGGAATGAGTCTGTGTTAGTGTTCATGTGTGTGTTCACATTTGTGCAAGCATGTAAGAGTGTGTGCTCATATGCACTCATGTATATGAATATGGGTGTCTATATGGGTGTGTGCTTATATGTATGAGGATATGTATATGAGTGTATGTGCTCATGTGTGCATGTGTCTGACAATATGTATGTTAGTGTGCTGCACACATGTGAGTGAATGTGCACGTGTGAGTATGAATGACTATGAAAGTGTGCCCAAGCATTAGTGTGAGTGCACGTGTGTATGAGTGTGTGTGCTCAAATATATGTGTGCAAGTATATGTGTGAGTGACTATGTGAGACATGTGTGAGGATGTGTGTGTGTGTGTACACTTACATGCTTCCAGCAGACCACCAAGTTTTTCTACTACATTCATCCTTCATTAGTTTTCTTGGGAAAGTTAATTTGTGCACAGATTTAACAAGAAACAGTGTAGCTTTCACTGTGTGCAAATTCTGTCTGATACCTGATGGAAGAGCCTGAGTTCCATTTGGCGTTAGTGTGACAAAAAGGGCTGCGTTCTCTCGTGTAGAGCTCTAGCTGTGATCAAGTTCCCTGTCTACTCAGAAGCCTTCACCACCCTTGCATACAGGCCAGCAGCGCATGGTACCCTCTCCTGGTGGCTTCGATCTTCTCTGATTGACCATCAGCCTCAAGTCCACCTCCTAAATGAACACTAAAATGTTTCCCCATGACATGAGATAATGCCACCAAGTTGGTTCTGACCCACATGACCCCGTGTATGTCAGAATGGGAAAGTGCCCTACAGTGTTTTCAATGGCTCATTTTTCAAAAGTAAATTGCCAGGTCTTTCTTGTCAGGTGCCTCTGCATAGACTCAAACCTCCAATTGAACCTTTCAAGTAGCAGCTAAGCATGTTAACTCTGCACCACCAGGCAAGCAGCATTTCTAGCATTTTTTATTCCATATCATTTAGTACTTTAAGAGCAAGGCTAGCAGATTTCAAAAGGGTAGAAATGTGTAAAACCTCTGAGTTCTCACAGTAGTTCTTTATAGGAATGAGGGTAGCAAGGATGAGAATGTTCCTCCAAAAGGAAAAACACAAATTAATTATTTTTTTTATTTTTTACTTTTTTTTTTTGATATGACTGTGTGACAATGTACATTCCCGTATAAATTAACATGCCCACCTCTATGCAGCTTCCACTGCTCTCCCTGCCTGGTGACTGCACACTATTCCTCTCTGCTCCATACATGTCTCATCCTCCCAACAGCCTCCTTTCCCCTCCTCTCCACCCACTCTCCTTCCTCCAGCCAGAGGTCAGCAGGATGACATCCTATAGACGCATAGAACTATAAAGTGCATCTAATACACGGTCACTCTGCATTAAAAAAGTAATAAAATCTCCTGTCCCCGGGTGACCGGGAGTGGCAGTCTGTCCTTGCAGAGTTCAGCACCATCTTTGGAAACGGTCTTTTTCTTTGCCAGAAAGTTGTACGTACTGAACACAGCAGACACAACTCCTTACGGACTATAATTAATCTAGGAAGAGATTTAAACACTACCATCTCACAGCCTTACCAAGAACCCTAACAGAAGCATGCAGAAATCCTCAGCAAGCTTACCTTCTGTAGCGAGTGGAGTGAGGGCAGACAGGCGACCGAGAAACTGTAGTGGTGGAGATCCAGAAGCTATCTCCTGAGCTGGACCGCAGGGCAGCAGTGCAGCTGTGGAGTGCGGGAGCAGGGATGGCCAGAGGAGGGAAGCAGGCCGTGCTACTCAGCATATGACTATCTGGGAGTGTTCAGGTAAGTGGCTGAGATTTTCTTCCCTTTATTCTTTTGCAGTACTGTTGAGGCAAGCCTCCAGAATGCTCTTGGTTTTGGTTTTCCTCCTAGTAACAGCTTTATTAGTGACAAGTAATCTCACCTGTATTTCTTCACAAGCAATTTGACACCGGTAGCTGAGTTTAGGAAAACCTGCTGGCATAGTAATTAAGCACTATTGCTGCCAACCGACGGGTTACAGTTCAAATCAACCAGGTTGCTCCTTAGAAATTCTATGGGACCATCATACTCTGTCCTATAGAGTTGCTATAAGTCAGAATCAACCTTAAGGCAGTGGGTGGGTTTGATTTGAATTTAGACAAAATTGGAAGAACTATACTCCTTTCACTCAAACCAAAAAAGTACAAGATAGTACCCAGAAATGCAATGCCTATAAGTAAGGGGGGGTGGGGAGTAATGGAAACATTTCGTTATCTGTAACCACCAAACTTTTTCCAGTCCTATGTCTAATCTCATGCCTATAAATCTAGCACAATGTATAATCAGGCTGTATTTCTTCTTCCACCGCCTCATTCAACGTGTGTCCTGATCAGTGCATACATTTTCAGTGACCAGGACTTATGCCAGTATCTGCAACCACGTGTGCTCAGTAGAAGTGTGCTGATTGTACACAAACATAATGTGCTTGTGTGTGTGCACATTGTGTTAATGTGTGACAGTGCCTTGTGTCTCTCAAGAACATAGCTCTCTGAGCAAGCACACTTCCTTTTGGCCAACAGGTCTTTTCCTCAACTCCAATTATTTTGCTTGCTAAATTCTTTTGAGTTCTTATGTGTTTGGCATCTAATTTATTTGTTGCTAAACTCTGTGTGTGTGTTGGTGTCTATCTGGCACAAGTGACAATTACACAACCTCTTTACCATGGCCACCCCAGTAGGGTTAGTACAGTAAGGTGCACTGACCAGTCGTGGGGCTGGGCTTCAATGTCTCTACCTGTTAAGTGAGGGTAGAGGCTAAGTGACCTCTGACAGCTCTTAGGTCTATGAAAATCACTCTTTCTTTTCTAACAGCAGACTTCCATGTTCACTGAGCCTTCCTGGACTTGAAAACTTGAAGATCTAAAAGTCTTCATGTTGGTCCTTGACTGCCCTGATGAACAGAAAGGGTCACGTGATAGGACAGTGTTAAACATATCTACAGATAAGCTGTTAGGAATGAAATTTATTTTGTTCTAAATTTTATCCCCCACTGTTTTTTAAAAATATTACCTTTAAATTTCTGTCTTGTTGTCCTTATCTTGTATTTATAGTCACAACTTTACCAAGATACTTAAAGTTGGAGGGAGCTGAGAGCAGGCAGGGTCACACAGCCAGGTGGGAACAGAAGACACAAATCCTGGTAAGTAAGTAGATCATCCTGGGCATGTCCTTCACAAGCCATTTCTACTTGGCCTCCTCTCACTGTGAGTGACTTCAACAGTGTATTTCTGGAGTGATTTGCTAGACCATATCCCGCAAAGTGCTTCTTCACAGAGACACAGTCTAGCACCTCAAGTTGGTATTGTTCATTTGTGACAGCCCAATGGTGACACGTGTGATTTCTGTGCTCGCTGAACCATCATCTACTTATTAATTCACGATGGCATGAGTAGTTCTCTTTGATTGCAAGCAAGAGAAGCCCACTTTGGCCAACTTAGAAGAAAACAGTAACGTCTTCAGAAGATATGGAGTATCTCACAGGCTCTAAAAGAAATCCAGAAGACAAGTCTAACTGTCTCTTGGTAAACAAAAATAAGTTGCTAACTGTAACGTAAGTCAGAATACAGTTACTTCTCTCAGTAGGACGTGCTATCGTAATAGGATCATAGGCACCAGCTTGTTCTTGTGCAACAGGACTTGTCTTTTTGTCCTTGCTGTCATTCTATAGCCAAAGTTCTGTGCCTGTGGCATCACATACACCATTAGAACATATGTGATTTTAGTAAGACCCTTAACAAAGCAAAAAGTTAAAGAAATAAAGTAATGGCTTATTGTTAACACTGGTCTGCCTCCTTCTTGCTTTGTAAGAAAAAAATGTCTCAGTACTATTAAATCCATTTGGGCACAGGGTATCCCAGTCCCAAAGAAACTAAGGAGGCCATAGGATTTCTAACCACGTATATCTAAATGTCTTAGGAGACACAATCTGGCCCCAAATCAACCCAAATCTGTACCAACGAGTTATGTGGGAAACTAGTTCCACTATACTGATGGACTAGTCTAGAATAAAGCAAGTTAAATATATAATAAAGGAGTAGTTTGAAGACATTACAGACTCTTTGGTAGGTTATAGATGTAGACCTTTATTCAACCATATATTTTGGTGATGAAAAACTATGTAATACTACCTTCCACTTGATGAGCTATCTATTTGTAGAAGACTGTTAAAGATGAAAGCATAGCATTTAAATTGAGAAGCTTGATGACATGTTACCGACAAGATTTTGGCAATCCACTTAACAGGCCCCACATAGGCTTTTTACAGGCCTTCAATGAAATAATGTATGCATAAGTACCGCTATAGATGTTTGTTCGACAAACAGTAACTAGTACTTTTTAAAAAATAGAAAAAAGTTTAGTACACTTTCCCAATATTTTTAATAATCAGATTTAACTCAGAATTAAAATGCTACTTTCATCATATATCAATGACCAATCGATTTTTAACCAGTGTACCAAGTCTGTTTAATGGATTAAAAAAAATAGTCTCTTCAACAAATCTTCCTGGGACAACTGGATCTACACATGTAAAAAATGAAGTTGTACTCATGCTTCACACTATCTAGAAAAATTTACTAAAACTGAACCAATGACCTGATTATAAGAACTAAAATGATACAACTCCCAGAAGAAAACACAAATAAAACTTCAGACCTTGTTCTTTTTTTCAACATACAACACAGAAAGCATGAGCAAAGACCTACATATATGAGTATATGTATATATGAGGCAGACGATCATGTTCACAAGCTCATCTAGAAAAAGTGGTACATACCTCATTGCTGAATGTCATTAAGATCACCTTTGAAGCCCTTGGGAAGCTATACACTGACACCAGTTCCTAGTCCACCCTTCAAAGAAATTTTTGAACCCTTTTTCTGGAGTGGTCATCACACCTGTCATTGTATTACTCTTGATGTCCTGAATGTCTTCCAAATGTCTTCCTTTCACTGTTTCCTTTATCTTTGGGTAAAGAAAAAAGTCACTGGGGGCCAGATCAGGTGAGTAGGTAGAGTGTGCCAATACAGTTATATTTACTGGTTAAAAACTCCCTCACAGACAGTACCATGTGAGCTGGTGCATTGTTGTGATGCAAGAGCCATGAGTTGTTGGCAGAAAGTTCACGTTGTTTTCATCTATCTTTTCAATACAGCCTTTTCAGCACTTACAAAGGGTAAACTTGGTTAACTGTTCATCCCATTGGTACAGATTCATAATGAAAAACTCCTCCAATATCAAAAAGGGTTAGCAACATTGCTTTGACTCTTGATTTGCACTGACAGAACTTTTTTGATCGTGGCGAATTGGCTGACTTCCATTATGCCCTTTAACACTGTGCTTCAGGGTTGTATTAGTACACCTATGTTTTATCCCCAGTGACAACACAGCCTGAAACATCATCTTGCCTCTCCAAAAGGCAAACTTTGACTCTCCTTTGCTTTTGTTCATTGGTGAGCTCCTTGTCAAGATCTTCGGTTAAGATTTTCTTGTTTCTCTATTGATGTTTACTTGGTCTCCTATGCTTCTCACAGTCAGCCAAAGACTTTGATACACAATTTGACAATTTTTGCAATGTTTTTGTCAGTCCTGCTTGTTACTGCCTGCCCTGACCTCTCTTCATCAGTGATGCTTTCTCTCCCCTTGGAAAAATATTTAATCTATCTGTACACTGCCATTTCCGCATAGTATTAGTCCCATAAATTCGGACTAACATGTACCTGATTTCACTTCTACTCTTGCTGAGTTTAAGAAATTTAACGTTTGTCCATTGCTCTAATTCAAGCTCCAACATTGTCACAATGGCACATAAAAACATGCAACAACAATAATGAATGCCACTCAGCAAGACACTGCCACACATCAACACAAACACAGCCGTGGCACACTGATATACCAAAGTTATGAAACCTCACCCAGTTGTTTGTAAGTTGCTGCCAATGTAAGCACACAGTGGCAAGTTAATGAACTTCATTGCCAGGCCCCATATATGTATGTGTGTAGGTCTATTTATTATGTATGTATGTGTTGGATTTAATCACAATTAAAAATTTCTGTGTATCAAGGGACATTACCAAGAAAGTCAAAAGACATCCAACAGAAGGATAGAAGCTGTCTGGAAATCACCCCTCAGGACAATACTGACTTATAGTGACCCCATGTATAACAGAATGAAACACTGCCCAGTCCTCCTCCATCTTCATGATTGTTGTTATACTTGAGCCCATTGTTTCAGCCACTGTGCCAGTCCATCTTCTCAAGAGTCTTTTTCTTTCTTTTTCTTGTGATTCAGTGAAAGTATACAATCCAATTTAAATTTTTATGCCTGCCTATCTGCAGCTTCTACTGCTTCCTTTCCTAGTGACAGCACATTCCTCTTATCCATTCATGCCATAACTTATTAACAATCTCCTGTCCCCTCCTCTCCACACTCTCCACCACCTCTAGTAAGAGGCCAGTAGAACAGCATCCTGTATATGCAAGAGGCCAGTAAGACAGTATCCTATAAATGCAAGTCTTTTTCTTTTTTGATGACCATCTACTTACCAAGTATGATGGCCTTCTCCAGGGACTGGTCCTTCCTGATTACTTGTGTAATTGAATATCTAGAATACATATTGAAAAAAAAAAAAAAAAACCTCCTACAACTCAATAGCAGAAAAACAACAACCCAACTAAAATACGGGCAAAAGATTTGAAAGGACATTTATTTAAAGAAGATATACAAACGACCAATGGACATGAACAGATGCTCAGCATCATTAGTCATTAGGGTACGTAAATCAAAACCACTCTTCACCTACTAGGATAGCTATATCAGAAAATAACAAGTATTGGTGAGGATGTAGAGAAATTGAAACCCTCATGCATTATTGATAAAATGTAAAATGATGTAGTCACTGTGGAAAACAGTTTTGCAGATCCACAGAAGTTAAATATAGAATTATCACATGATCAAGCAACTCTACACCCAGGTATATACCAAAAAAAAAAAGTGAAGTCAGGGAGAAAAAGATACTTGTACAACGATGTACAAAGGCCAAAAGGTGGAAACAGCTCAAATGTTCATTTATTTTAATGAATGAGTAAACAAAATGTGGTACGCCCATACAACGGAATGGTTTTTCAGTCACAAAGAGAAATTGTCATAAATTGAATTGTGTTCCCCCCAAATATGTGTTAACTTGATTAGGTCATGATTTCCAGTATTATGTGGTTGTCCTCCATTTTGTGAGTGTAATTTTATGTTAAAGAGGATTACAGTATATTGTAACACCCTTACTAAGATCAAATCCCTGATCTAACATAAAGGGAGCTCCCTGGAGTGTCACCTGATCACCTTTTATCTTATAAGAGATAAAAGGAAAGAGAAGGAAGTCAGGAAGGAGTGGGGACCTCATACAACCAAGAAAGCAGTACCAGGAACAGAGGGTGTCCTTTGGATGCAGCATTCCTGCGTGGATAAGCTCTTCCAGGAAAAGGTTGATGACAACAACTTTCCTCCCAAGCCAACAGAGAAAGCCTTCCCCTAGAGCTGATGCCCTGAGTTTGGACTTCCAGCCTACTAGATTGTGAGGGGATAAGCTCTCATTTGTTAAAGCCACTCGACTGTGGTATTTCTGTTACAGCAGCACTAGACAACTAAGACATAACTTATGATACATGCTATGACACAGATTGAAAACATGCTAAGCAAAATGTCAAATGCAAAAGGAAAAATATAATCCCACTTACATGAAATATTTAGAATAAGTGAACGAACAGAGACAAAACGAGATTAATGATTAACAGGGGTTAGAGGGATCACAAAATTACCCTTGCAAAACTTTCAGACTGACCTTAAAAAGTATTAATTTTCTTCTTGATCTTAAACATGTATTTATGCTAAAATGTATGCTTGCTTAAAAAATAGTTTAAGAGTCTATAGCTATTTGCTCCAATAAAATTTGAGAAAATCACACACACAAAAAAAAAAATGTCATCGTTATATACAGAAAGAAAGGGAAAATGGGAAGCATTCTTTTATTAATTATACTCCGAGCCCTGCCACTCACTGTCTATCAAAGGACTTGGTCTCATTCACAGTGTGAAGAAGTCAACTATGTGTTTCTATAATCTCTCTGATTCTCCATTCTTTAGAACACTGTGATAATATGATTTTTCCATAGGAAACTGTATCCCTGGGCCCCATCTTGTCCAAGAGCAGGAAGAAAATCCAAGGTACAAACTATAATATAGAGATTCTAAAAAAAAAAAGGGCACATTCCTCAGTTAATTTTCACCATGGTTTAAAAAATGAAGCTAATTCTAGAAGCTTCTAGTCATTATCACCTGTCCTGATTCCTTGATATTACTGTACTTCTGAGTTGGTCCTTTCTACTTTTACCCTGAGACCCAGGGTAAGTCGTTCTCTTTACCTCATTAAAAACAAGGCCTTTTTCTTTCTGGGCCCCAGACTCAAACACATTTAAATAATTATTGAAAATACATTTGGTTGGAGATGTTGGCTTTTCTAACAAGAGTGCCCCTGCTCTAATCATACATTCCTGTCTTCTCTCTGGATATGGACTCGATCTAATATTCAACACCTTTACAACCTCCTCTTTTGTTCTCAAAAAGCATCTTTTGCTCTTCCCATCAACAACCTTAAACATGACTTCACAATAAAGCCCAAAAGAAATCTAATTCCTCTGTGAACTCAGTCAACTAGTCACTCATTGTTCACTTCTGCAGACTGATAAACGACACAGTGATTATGGAGTGTAAAAGAAAAAGAAAAAAAAACACTTAGGGAACAAACAGCACAGCAAGTGGCGCAAGGGCACAGATAGCTTTAATATTAGCCAGTGTATGATGATGTTGTGAGAGAGACTCCAACAAAATGCTAACAGAGTTTGGGAGAGGGACAGTGGGTTTTTAGTCAGGGAAATCTGAAAAAACCCTGCTTGGAAAACACAGCACTTAAATTGGGATTCCAAGTTCATGCAGACTTTGAATTAGTGGTGATGGTAAGGTGAGGACGCTGCAGACAGGCAGAGGTAAAATGGAATGGCAGGGTAAGAGGGTATGTTCAGGAAGACGCTTTCGGTGTGTTTGTGAGAACGGGGAGTAGACTGAAGGAAGATCTGTTAGGAAACCAGGTTGTGCTCACGTGGTGAGGAATTCTGGGTACTGTGTAAAGAAAAGTTTTGACCCAGTGCATGACCCAAAAAAAACACTGCCATTTAGCCAGTTCTGACTCAGAGCAACCCTGTAGGACAGAGTAGAACTGAGGAGAGCCTGGCAGAACTGAACCGCCAACCTGCTGGTCAGCAAATGCAGCACTTACCCACTATGCCACCAGGGTGTCCAGGTACATGGAAGGGAATCAACTTATACTTCTGTCTTAGCAATTATCACCCAAACCCAAACCCTCTGCCATAGAACTGATTCAGCTCATAGCAACAGCACTAGGTTTTTGTTTTAGTTGGCTAGTGCTGCTCTAGCAGAAATACCGCAGAGTGGGAGGGCTTTAACAAAGCAGAGTTTATTCTTACGCAGTCTGGTAGGCTACAAGTCCAAATTCAGGATGTCTGCTCCAGAGAAAGGCTTTCCCCTGTCGGCTCTGGAGGAAAGTCTGGTATTGCATCAGTCTTTGTCCAGGGAGCATCTTCGCGCAGAAACCTCAGGGTCTGAAAGACCACTCTTCTCCCAGTGCTACGTTCTTGATGGTGTGAGGTTCCCAATTCTCTGCTTGCTCCTCTTTCCTTTTATCTCTTCTAAAATAAAAGGATTAAGGGTGGTACAAGCCCTATTCCAGGAAAACTCCCTTTACCGTGGAGCAGGGAGGTGATCTCTGAAGAGATTTACAGCCCTACCCTAATCCTTTACCATACAGCCTAGGAGAATCATTAAATGGAGGACAGACATAGAATACAGGAAATCATGGCCAGGCACACGGCTACACATATTTTTGGGGGGTCACAATTCAAACCATGACAGTTTTGAAGGCTGTAAATCTTTACAGAGGTAGGCTGCTACATCTTTCTCCTACAGACTGGCTGATGAGTTCAAACAGCTGACCTTTCTGTTAGCAGTCAAGCACTTTAACCACTGTGCCGTCAGGGTTCCCCTAAGATTGTGAGGTCTATATAGATCTTTAAGACTATGTCTTATTTTGTCTGTAACCTCAGCATTTAACCCAACATCTGGTACATAGTAGGCTCTCAAAACATGTTTACTGAATGAATAATTAAATTGACAATATCCATACTTTGTGAAAAGTGATCTAGTATCAGAGGAGTATGGTCAAAGTTCAGGAGGAATCTGAAGAAATTGGACACAGTAAGGCATTCAGAACCTGGTGGGTAATGATGAAAGATAATTATAAGGGAAGAATAGGCTAGAGGGAAATTGTGAAGAACCAGGAGGTCTAGACTGAATGCAAGAAATAAGCAAGAGGGAAATTAAGACGATTCCATGCATGTGAGCCCCAGAGAGGAGGACAATGATGGTTCTGGGGTTCAGCTCTGAACTTGACTTGCCTCAGGAGGACAAATGTATCCCCAATACAAAAAACATAGATCACTAGCACCTAATACTTTTTGAACAAACTGACAAATAAGTGAACATACTGTATTTTAGATTATTACAGTTCAACCATTTGATAATCTCTAATTAGAAATAAGGGCCTCACATTTGGGACTAAAAGTTTAAATGTTGGAGTCATTGGTAAAAACAAAACAAAACAGTTGAAGATACAGGTTTAGGTCCATCCACAGTTAGGAGGTACAAGTAGGGAAAGGAGACAGGCAGAGTTGATGCACAGTTAAAAGAGTTTTTAGGGAGAGAATGACAGAACTATTCCATCAAATATTTAAGAGAATTTATTGAAGGTGAGGATTAGCCATTGGCCATTGGATGTGATAGTTAGGAGTGATCCTCCATAAATAATAATAATAGCTAGTTTCAGAAGTATGATACTGAAAACAGATGTTATTATCCCTAATGAGCTACCATAATACTACGTAAATAGGGTTCAAGATACACATTTACATTTACATTTTCCTATAGAAACAGATAGCTCTGTCCCTCTCTGCAGAAGGCTGGGGTCGTAGAGTAGGAGACTACATGTGGATCTTATGTGGGGAATTCAATTTAAATGCATTGTGGTTACAGAAAGTAAAATGTAGTAGTTTGGTAGAAAGAAGTATATATCACTTAGGTGACATATACACCATGACCCGACACAAAAGACCAACACATTATAAGGTTACAGTTTCACAGTGGTTAAACTTTAGGGCCCCAGCCTCTAGTCATCCAAAGAACAAGGGGTGTTCCAGGATGTATGGGAATTTGAGCCTGGTCCAGGGATCTCTCTGCTTAACTGATGAGGGCTGATATTTATCAGACTGGTACTCCCAGGTTACACTAAAATGCCTTGCTGCCTAGATAGATAGAATAGATAGATAGGATACTTTGAAAGACATGCACTCCTTTGGCTCCATGTTAGACAGTATCTGTGCTTTGTGCCTGGCCACAGAGGAGTTCCCTTTCTTAGACCAGAAGAGACAGCCCTAATAAAAAGTCCTGCAGCTTACAAAAGGGCTTTCCTCCATCAGCTAAATGAGTATTGTGAAAGAAAAAATTAATAACAGACATATTACTTTCATTTTAAAGGTTTTTTTCTTACCCACAAAACCAAAATTTAACTGAATAAAAAACCTGAGCAGAACTGCAAAAACAGTAACTTTTTTTTTCTCCTCCAGAAGCTGCTCTGCGGCATTGCAAAACTTTCTTTTCTGGCTAGAAAAGGATGTTGTTGATTACAACTCATAGGCACTCTGTAGGTCAGTATAGAACTTTTCCATAGGGTTTCCTAGGCTGCAGTCTTTCAGGAGGCAGATCACCAGATCTCTTCTCTCCTGGAGTAGCTGGTGCATTTGGACCACTAACCTTTTGGAACGCTGCCTGATACCCACATGCATGTGCACGCACACACACAAGTTCACGCACATGCACGTACGTGCACACACACACACACACAGAGTCTATCTAGAAGCATAGAGACCCTATAGGATGGAGTAGAACTTCCCCATCAAGTTTCCAAGGAGTGCCTGGAGGATTCAAACTGCAGACGTTTTGGTCAGCAGCTGTAGCACTTAACCACTACGGCACCAGAGTTTCATTAAATGTTAAGTAAGTACTACACTGAAAACCCAGTGGCCAGTGATTAAGAGCTGGAGCTACTAACCAAAGGGTCAGGAGTTTGAATCCTCTAGTACCATATTGCCATGAAGACGTGTATTCACTTAGGAAAAAAATACATTAATACTTCTGTCAAAAGAATTTCAGTCCTCTAGTGCATTTTACTCTTCATTTTCTTCATCCATTCCCCCAATTTGCAAATTGTTTATTAAGCTACAAAACAATCAAATATTATTTTATTGGTTTGATCTAACTCAGAGGTTTATTTATTTCTTTAGCAATTGTAACTAGCCTACTTTGACCCACTTGGTTTTTTTTTTAATCTTTTTTTTTTATTGTGATTGAGTGAAAGTGTACAATTCAATTTTAATTTGCATGCTCGCCTATCTGCAGCTCCTTGTGCTCTCCTTCCCCAGTGACAGCACGCTCCTCCTTTCCATTCTATATGTGTCATATCCTCTTAACAATGTCCTGTCCTCTCCTCTCCACTACCCTCTAATAAGAGGCCAATAGGACGACATCCTATAGATGCACAGAACCATAAAGTGCACACACAATATGGTCACTCTGTGTCCCTGAGTCCAATTCATTCCTATCCTTAAGAGTTGACCTCAGTAATGATCTATGATCCAGGGCAGCATCAGGTCTAGGGGCCATGCTCCCAGGGGAACTCCCAGGCCTTTGGACCATCAGTTGCAGTCTTTTAGTGGAATTCTTAGGGTATACCCCTCTTTTCCTTGTGTTGCCACTGGGACTTGACAGTGTGAGTCCTGTCATGGCTGTCACTGGTGGTAGCCAGGCACCATCTGGTTTTTCTGGTCACATGTTGATATAGCCACCCATTCATGTGGGTCCTTCTGTCTTCTAGAGAGCCACTTCTTTTTAAAAACAAAAAGATATCCCTGAATGTGCATAGAATGACTGATTGGAATAAACCTTATGCTTCAGTTTCTTTGAGTTTTCATTATTTTAATGGCATAAATATATATTTTTGTACACATGTCTTAAATAAGAAAATCAATAACAGACATCTTACTTCGATTTTAAGGTCTTTCTTATCCACAAAACCAAATATTAACCATAAAAAGCCTGACCCAAACTGCAAAAGCCTGCCAGAAAATGCTCTATAGAAAAGTAAATTTGTGTCATCCTGCTAGAAGAGGATAGTCATCAAATCATTGCCTCCTAATGTAAATCTCAAAATCCTTCATGGCTGCAGGTGAGGGGAGGGCAAATTTATTAGCAGCCAGGCCAGAAGTGTTGCTGGAAAAGGTGAAGTGATCAAAGGTTTTTATTTCCGTATTGCTGGCAACAAAGGGGACAGGCTCATTCTCGGAGCCTGACCAAAGCTGTGAGGCAAGCTCGGGGCTTTTAAGGGAGTAGTGGGGGCAGGTGTCAGGGAGAACCAAATGAGAGCAACTGGCGGGGAGCATCTGTCCAGGCACAGGCCTCAGGGGTAGATATGCATCAGGACCAGGGGTCCAAACACTCAGTTGTCACCTGAGCAAGAGGTCCTCAAAACTGGCTTGACTTGACTTGTTTGATGCTCCTAAGAAGATGATGCAAAGGCTGCAAAGATTTTATCTCAGTGGCTCCTGAAAGTTAATATGTGATTTCCTGCCTACGCCAGGCAGTTAAGAAGTCAGAAATTTTAAGAAAAACAGGCAAAGAATTAATCCTGACTGCCTACTTAAATTTCCTTTTGAAAAAATGGAGCCTAAAGCTCTCCCCAACCTCATTTCAGAAGTAAGCTGATAAAAGTGAATCTCAGTAAAGGGGTTCACTCATATGTGTTAAGATTAGCCATTGGTTGATTTTCTGTACTTCTCCCTTCTCTTCTCTTGATGGGAACCCTGATAACCTTGTGCTACAGCTGCTGACCAAAAGGTTGGCAGTTCAAATCACAAGGTGCTCCATGGAAGCACCATGGGGCAGTTCTCGTCTGTCCTAGAGAGTTGTTATGAGTAGGAATTGACTGGGTAACAATAGTTCTTTTTTTATGCAAATAGATTAACTGCTCAGGTTAATCCTTACATTCAAATTTTAGTCAGTTTTGGTAATTTTTAACACATGGCTAGTTCTCTCCATCAGCAAAAGCCTAGATATTATTGGTATTCTGGAATGTCATTTCTAAATCCAAGCAATTCTTTAAAAGGAAAGAAGAATCACAGATTGGAAAACTGATGAATATCAAGTGCCTCCTCTTTGTAATTGTTTAGAGAGGAGCCTTATATCCAGGGCTAGCTGCAGAACCCTGCACTTTAGGGCAAATTTCTTACAAGGGATTTAAAGCCAAAATACATACTACGTTACATCTTAGGCAGTGTTATTTCAAAGAATCATCACAGAGAAGGAGCCTAGTGAAGTCCTACGAGTGGCTGAATGAGACACCAACACTTGAGTTGAAAGAGATCAGAAAGACTGTATGGTAACAATATTTTACTGAATTATCAAACAAGATAAAAATTTGCCCATTATGTCACCATTGCAATTAGCCATCTGGCTACACCACCAAAAACAGATTTAAAAAAAAAAAACTTACAGGCTTGCATGACACACGCCTGCACGCGTGCGCACGCGCGTACACACACACACACACACACACACACACACTCTCTCTCTCTCTCTCTCTCTCTCTCTCACACACACACACATCACCCCCCCCACCCCCCCCACCCACCCACCCACACAAACGGCTCCCAGACTCTGCAGGAAAGCCCCTCTGTGCGCCCCATAGGCTATCCCCATAAATCTCCATTCAGTCAGCTGGAGTGGTGTGGGTGGAGGGACCGAGTTGCCAGAAATAGCTCCTTTCCTGCGAGCCTAGAAAGATCGCAGCTGTGATAGGCTGGGGCGGGGTAGCTGGCCCCGCCGGGAGAAACCTGGTCTGCGGCCGGGCGGCGGCGGGGGCGGCCGGGCGGCGGGGGGGGGCGGCGGGGCGGCGGGGGGGGGCGGCGGGGCGGCGGGGGGGCGGGGGGGGCGGCGGGGGGGGGCGGCGGGGGGGCGGCGGGGGGGCGGCGGGGGGGCGGCGGGGGGGCGGCGGGGGGGCGGCGGCGGGGCGGCGGGGGGGGCGGCGGCCGGGCGGCGGGGGGGGCGGCGGCCGGGCGGCGGGGGGGGCGGCGGCCGGGCGGCGGGGGGGGCGGCGGCCGGGCGGCGGGGGGGGCGGCGGCCGGGCGGCGGGGGGGGCGGCGGCCGGGCGGCGGGGGGGGCGGCGGCCGGGCGGCGGGGGGGGCGGCGGCCGGGCGGCGGGGGGGGCGGCGGCCGGGCGGCGGGGGGGGCGGCGGCCGGGCGGCGGGGGGGGCGGCGGCCGGGCGGCGGGGGGGGCGGCGGCCGGGCGGCGGGGGGGGCGGCGGCCGGGCGGCGGGGGGGGGCGGCGGCCGGGCGGCGGGGGGGGCGGCGGCCGGGCGGCGGGGGGGGCGGCGGCCGGGCGGCGGGGGGGGCGGCGGCCGGGCGGCGGGGGGGGCGGCGGCCGGGCGGCGGGGGGGCGGCGGCCGGGCGGCGGGGGGGGCGGCGGCCGGGCGGCGGGGGGGGCGGCGGCCGGGCGGCGGGGGGGGCGGCGGCCGGGCGGCGGGGGGGGCGGCGGCCGGGCGGCGGGGGGGGCGGCGGCCGGGCGGCGGGGGGGGCGGCGGCCGGGCGGCGGGGGGGGCGGCGGCCGGGCGGCGGCGGGGGGGGGCGGCGGCCGGGCGGGCGGGGGGGGGCGGCGGCCGGGCGGCGGGGGGGGCGGCGGCCGGGCGGCGGGGGGGGCGGCGGCCGGGCGGCGGGGGGGCGGCGGCCGGGCGGCGGGGGGGGGGGCGGCGGCCGGGCGGGCGGGGGGGGGGCGGCGGCCGGGCGGCGGGGGGGGCGGCGGCCGGGCGGCGGGGGGGGGGGGCGGCGGCCGGGCGGCGGGGGGGGGCGGCGGCCGGGCGGCGGGGGGGGGCGGCGGCCGGCGGGCGGGGGGGCGCGGCCGGGCGGCGGGGGGGCGGGGCGGGCGCGGCCGGGCGGCGGGGGGGGGCGGCGGCCGGGCGGCGGGGGGGGGGCGGCGGGCCGGGCGGCGGGGGGGGCGGCGGCCGGGCGGCGGGGGGGGGCGGCGGCCGGGCGGCGGGGGGGGCGGCGGCCGGGCGGCGGGGGGGGCGGCGGGGCTGGAGGCGCTTTGAAAGGATCTCATAAAAGTGCCATTTGTTGGGAGCCTTGAGGAAGTGGAGGCAGCTTTGGCACACGTGGCCACAGTGCTAAATTAACTGTTAACACAAATAATCAAAGTGCAAGACCCGTAGAGCGGCTGGCGCCAGTGAAGCGCAGAGGGGCGGCGGTCAGCAAAGTTTAAAGGCGGCGTTCTTGCGGGCAGGGATTGTGAGGAGTTGGGGGATTGGGGGAAGGAGACTAGAGGGGGGACTTGTCCACGGGACTGGGACGGGGGCTGGGACTTGGGTCGGGTGGAAGGTTGGAAGGAGACAGGTCATGCAAACTGGGGACTAGGAAAAGAGGAACGCTGTCGAAGAATGCAGCCCCAGAGCAGGACCCAGGACAGGACAGGCTCCTGGGCTCGGAAACAGAAGGACGCTCCCTCGAGAAGAAGGCCGTGGGTAGTCGGTGTAAAACATTCCCAGGGATGGGGGACAAGAGGGTGAGGGAAATGCATCCGTGGACTACAGGAACCCAGGAGAGCTCTTCTACCCGACCGGTGAGGGGGGTAGGCCGCAGGGCAGGGCTCCTCCCTGCTAGCTGCACTCCCAGAATGTGGTTTCTTGGGGCTACTTCCTGTTTGTTTGGCTATTTGCCAAGCCGAAACAATGAACTCTGAACAGCTGAAATTCAGTGTCGTACTGGTTATCCGGAATGTTTTAGTTCTTTATAAATTTTGAAAACAGGATTTAACTTTATATTTAGTGCATTTATGTCCAACTCATACGTTGGAGGTTCAGGTCTACCCAGAGGCCACTTGGAAGAGCATAGCCACTGAAAACCCTGTAAAGGGATTGCCATGAGTCCAAATCGACTAGAAGGCAATAGATTCTTATATAGACACAGCCAACGAAAAACAGGATTTTTCTCTCCATCTCCTGTTTCCCAAGGGCCTGCTGAGCGTCCTCAAATCACCAACCTTTCAACAAATAGTTGAGTGCTTAACCCTATTTGACACCTAGAGATTCCTTATATGTCCCTCACCCCACTCCGAATTACCTCTCTATACAGTCACTGAGGAAACCCTGGTGGCTTAGTGGCTAAGTGCTACATTTGTTAACCATAGGGTCTGCAATTCATATCTTCCAGGTGCTCCTTGGAAACTCCATGGAGCAGTTCTTCTCTGTCCTATAGGGCCACCATGAGTCGGATTTGACTCCAAGGCACTGAGTGGTTTTGCTATAGTCACTGACTACCCAGACCCTGAAGGATTCTGGGCTTCACAGGCTGAAATGAGGGGGTCTGAGTTTACAGCTCTTCTCTCAAATTCTTCCTAACGGCCTCCCATTTCACCCACCCGCATCTTTGGCTGCTTTAGTTTCCTCTTGATTTGTTCCCATAGTGTTCTCTGCTTTTCTGTCCCAGTCTTACTTCTTCTTGCCCTGATCGTGCTGCCTTGTAATTTACTTCTTCACTTACCAGCTGGATACTGTCTACCTTAGAACTTTCCGAGGCCATCAGCTACAGAATTCAAAATATGATACAGCAAATAAAAAAATGACAGCACATTGCCAGCTTGTTGCCATTGAGTTGATTCTGACACATATTGACCCTTTAGTTCATGTAGACTTGCTCCATAGGGTTTGTAAAGCTGTCAGTATTTACAGAAGCTGGCAGCTGCATCTTTCTGCCGTGGAACTTCCGGTGAGTTCAAACTACCAGCCCTTTGGTTAGCAGCTGAGTGCTTTAACCACTGAGCAACCAGAGCTCTTAAAATGAGAAAATGCTAGTTAAATTCCCATATAATGCCTTACCTGTAATGTTTACCTGTGTTTTATTGACTATACAGAGGCATTTGACAGTGTGGATAATAACAAATTATGGATAACATTATGAAGAATAGGAATTCCAGAACACTTCATTGTACTCATGTGGAACCTGTGCATAGACCAAGAGGCAGTTGTTCTAACAAAGAAGGGGATGCTACATGGTTTAAGGTCAGGAAGAGTGTGCATCAGGGTTGTATCCTTTGTCCGTACTCATTCAATCTGCAGGCTGAGCAAATAATTTAAGAGGCTGGACTGTGTGAAGAAGAACATGGCATCAAGATTTTAGGAAGACAAATTAACAACTTGTGATGTGCAAATGACACAACCTTGCTTGCTGAAAGTAAAGAGGACTTACACACTTACTGGTAATATCAAAGACCATGGCCTTTGGTATGGATTATACCTCAACATAAAGAAGACAGAAGTCCTCACAAGTGGACCAGTTAGCAACACCATGGTAAATGGGGAAAAAATGGAAGTTGTCAAGGATTTCGTTTTGCTCAAATCCACAATCAAAGCCCAGGGAAGCTGCTGCCGAGAAACCAGACAATGTATTACCCTGGGCAAATCTGCTGAAAAAGACCTCTTTAAATATGTATTAGTAAGTATATACTTAGAAGTGTTGAAAAACAAGGATGTCACTTTGACGATGAAGGTGCATTTGACCCAAGACATGGCATTTTCAGTTGCCTCATATGCAGGGGAAAACTGGACAATAAGGAAGACCAAAAAACAAATGATGTCTTTGAATTACGGTGCTGGGGAAGAATAAGAATACTAACTGTATCACAGACTGCCAGAAAAACAAATAAATCTGTTTCAGAAGAAGTACAGCCAGAGTGATCACGTCCTTTGGACATGTTATCAGAAGGGACCAGTCCCTGGAGGAAGGCATCATCCTTGGGGTAATGGTTAAGATTATGTGTCTACTGGCTAGGCGAGGATTCTCAGTATTTATATGTGATCACTGTCACAATGGGATCTGCTAAGCAGCCCATCAGTTGAAAGGGAGTTTCTTTTGGGGTGTGACCTGCATCCAAATATAAGCCGACGTTCTAGCTGTTTTGCTTGCTCTGACTCATGTGGCTGCCTCCTGTTCACCTAACTCCTTGTTCTTGGGACTTGACCTATCAGTTGACCTGCCAGTTTGGGGATTCATGGGTTTTCACAGCTTGCGAAGGCAGCCCTGCTCTCTGACCTTCTGATCTTGAGTTTGCCAACCCTTGCAGCTATGTGAAGCAGGAGAAGCCTCGTTGTATTTCCTGCTGATCTTGGGATTTGTCCATGTTCACAGCCTGTAAGCAAGAGCCCTCCTTTCCAACCTGCTGATTCTGGGTTCACTGACCCCTGTGGCTTCCTGAATCAGGAGAAGCCCCTGCCCTAATCCATGGACTTGGAATGTTCTAGCCTGTACAAGACAGTAAGCCATGTCTTCGGTATAAATCTCTTTCTATATATTTATACCCTTTACTGGTTTTGCTTCTGTAGAAAACCCATTTCTTTGGTATAAATCCCTCTATATATTTATATACTTTGCTGGTATTGCTTCTGTAGAGAACCCAGCCTAAGACACTCAGGAAAAAAGAGGAAGACCCTCAAGGAGAAGGATTAACACAGTGGCTGCAACAATGGGTTCAAACATAGCAACAATTACAAAGACGGCACAGGACCAATGTTTATTCTGTTGTATATAGGGTCACTATGAGTTGGAAGCGACTCTGCAGAACCTAACAACAACAAGATGCCTTTTAAGAAAGGATGAGTGTCCTCCCTTACTTCGCTGACTGCTCAGCTCTGTGAGATAAGTATGATTGCTATTGAGGACACCAGGCAGACATAAGGGGTCCAAACCCTGCCTTTGGTGACCCAAGCTGGTGTGTGATTTGAACTCAAGCTACATCTAAAGCACAGCCTATTTCACCTGTCTAATGGTCAAGGAAGGCCACAAGAATGTACCATACCTCTGTGGTCCTTCTTTCAGCAGGTAGTTATCAAACACCTGCCATGGGCTGGACCAGGCCAGGAGCTAGGATCCAAGAAGGAAAGCCTGATTCCACATCACTGAGCTGTCTGAGAGGAGAATGGAAGCAAATGATAAATGGTGAAAGACTTGAGAAGAGAGGACAGGAAGTGGCCCCGGGAGACCGCGTTCTTATTATGAGTGTAAAGGAGCCCCTGGCACTGGGCTCTCTCTCATAGGTCTGATAGAAGAGCTGCCACAACAATCCTCTGTGATACTGACACCAACTAATGTATAGGGAACACTTAATGTGTATCACATACTGCTTGAAACACATTATTAGGTTCTTTTATTTTCTCCGACCAGTCATTTCATGAGCTGCAGTCCACTGTTATTCCCACTTTACAGGTAAAGAAACTGAGCTTTAGTAGGAAATTAGAGAGAGATACAGGAGCAAGTTAGTGCCTGCTTTTTAAAGCTTGTTGTTTGGCTCTGTGTCCCAGAAGAGAAAATAGAAAAATGACAGAAAGGATGCAGCTCCAGTCCTTTAGCTGCCTTCATTACCATTAGTGGTGCGATGTAGAAACAGCAACCTATCTGAGGGTTGTGTACTCCAGAGTGGTGGAGGAGGTAGGGAAAGCCTGCCTACCCTCATCCTGGATTGGAAGACCTGCATTATGGCTACCCTTTATAACTGTTCTCAGCATGGATTCCACGGCCAACTCATCCAGGTTGCTGGCAACAGTATACTGCCCACCAACCCTGCCCTCCACTGCCCTTGCTCAGGCAGATGGGAGCAGTGAGTATCCTTCCCATTTTTAAAAAAGGGAGACGTAGAGCCTTGGAAGACTGCATAGCTCACACTCTAGGCCCTGAGAGTGAAATCTGGCTCTGCGGGGCTCCAAAGAGACGCTTACAGCCATAGTGCCCTCCTTTGTAAAATCGAGCAGTTAAATCAAGGAGATGGCCAATTTGCCTTGCAGCTCTTAACATTCAACAATTTTAGGAAAAGGAAAGCTATAAATTCAGTTCCATGTTTTAAAAAACCTATCCATTTAGCTAGGTCAGGTAAACAAAATGTGATTTGGGCCAGCTTGGTCCAACACTTAAGACTCATAATGGGACCTCTAAATTCAGATGCGCAAGGTTCAAGCCAACCATAATTGTATCCTAGTTGAGGTGCCACTCTGTGCTTGATATACTAGCTGCCAGGCACTCCCCACATTTTCCATCCAGCGTTCCGAGGGCCAGAGCCAGACCCACTTGATTAAACAGGCACAGGGATGAGTGTGTTTGTGCATAAGGCCACAGGGAAAGGTTCCTCCCAGTGGGCAGCTGCTTGCAAGGGCTCACAGCTCACTGAGGGGACCCAAATCACTGTCACCTGAGTACTGGGCCACAAACAAATGACTCTGACAGCCCTCACCCTTGGTGCAGCAGTTGGACATTGATTCACAGAGAAGTTCACCCAAGTGGGCCGTGGGCGGCACCTCCAGGTCGGCCCTTTGCACCACTGGACAGAATTCGACAGCTGTCCATGCCCTCAGCCAGTGGGAGTGGAGACCTCCCAGTCCCAGCCAATACTGACAAATCCTCAGACAGCGTAGACCAGCGGCGAGTTTCCATTTTAATAACTGTGGGTAAGAAGAGAGATCCCTGAAGGTAGAGCTCAGTTGTCAGGGGAGGCAAAAGGCCTGTGTGCTGCCTGTGAGGCAACTACATTTTCTTTGGAGTCTTGAGGTGTCCCTGTCTAGAAAGTCCTCCTGAGCCGGTGAGCTTCACGTGGGCAGCCCGGCATCTCTTCTGCACTGGAGGCCTGGTTCAGCCCTCTGGCAGCCTACCTTGATCCCTAACCATCTGGAAATCTTCCCATTGAATCATATTGATGCCCTTGCAACTTTCTTTGCACAGTGAATTATGAGTTCCCTTACTATCCATTCTAACTTTCAGGGCACACATGTAGACTATGTGTGCACTGTGTGTTTGTGTGTATACATGCACACAAACCACTAAGCAGACTACCTAGGGAAAAGCAATCATATCTCTAGTGTAGCCAAAAATGTGGGCCTAGCAAAGGCTTTTTTTCTGAGTAAAATCTAAGAAGTGGGTTCTAAGAGGCAAAATCATCAACAGCTTGTTAGCTACCATCCATTCCTCGATTTATAGCAACGCCATGCACAATGAAATGAAATAAATACCACCTGATCTTGTGCCATCCCCATGATCAGCTGCAGATAAGACCATTGTGATCTTTTGGAAGCAGATTGTTGGGCCATTCTTCCTAACTTGTCTCAATCTACAAGCTCTGCTGAAACCTGTTCAACATCATAGCAACATGCAAGATTCCACTGACAGGTAGTGGCCACACTTGAGATACCCTGGCCAGAAACTGAACCCAGGTCTCATGCACTGAAGGTGGACTTCCCACTGTTTCATCACATCAACCGGTGCGGCAGCTTGTGTTTTTCCTTAAGACCAATGTGCCGAATACACCCAACACACAGTGTACAAAGAACATCTGTATCATCTTGTTGAGATTAACAGGTCACAGGTGGAAGACTTGAATTTTAAAATGACAGAAATAAGAATCAATTTCTTGCAGGTAGGATCTGTGTTTTATTTGCCTTCATGGTCCCCATAGATGCATAGTAAGGACTCATCCTAATTTAATGAATAAACAAATGAATAACTACTTATAACAGGAAATGAACAAAAGAAAAAAATATTAAAGTAATATTCATTTACTTAATAACTTATAGCAAAACACTCATTTTAAGGATTTTTAAGTTATTATCAAATGGTATAGTTACAGCAAATCTAACCTAGGTTTTATACCCCATGTACAAGAGGCAAAAGTAACTGGGGAACCACCATGGTTTTAACAAGATCATTAAAAATATGCTCCTAGAGGTGGTTCTGGAAGGAAACTGAAGGGGAAAAAAAAAAAAAAAAAAAACTCCTCAGAATCTTAATTCCATTATCAAAGAATAATACGGAAGAATGTATCTGTGGGTTTATAATACTCTGGAATAAAGGTAATATTTAACAAAAAAAATTTATTGTAGCTCTTGTTACTGTCCAGTATCCTTAGCTCACAGCATGCCTTTTTCCCTGTAGGCTTCTTTTTCTATTCAAGTGAAAAGTTTTGGATCAACTAGATCTGACACCTTTTGTGAAATTCCAGAGGTTCAAAAATAATGCAATTTAAGGCAAAATAGGATTATTTTAAAAGGTAAAAACCAGGAATTCATTATGAATATTTTCTTAATCAGAGAAAGTAGAATAGAGTTTGAAGGAAAAATACAATTAGAGCATCTTACTCTCTGTTGTAAATTCTTATTTAAAATAAATATGGTTTTGTTGATGTTTACATTCCAACACCTTAGCTACTTATGTGAAGTGTAGCAGAAAATACATGAATTTAAAAAAAAAAAAACAAAAAAAACAGTACATCAGCCAGAAAACAATCTGTTTGGAAAGAGATGTTTTGCTGATTCCAAGCCTGTGACAACACACAGATTTTGACAAATCAGAAAACACTGGAGGAATCTTGTACCCCATGGTGTTATTTTTACATGCAGTTGGGTTTTTGCTGCTAATCCTGCTCTGAATATAGCTAAAAGCTCTCTAGAACATTCAAGTCTGAGCTTAGTGTGCCCTTCCAAGCCTTGGTCACTTAACTAAAATGGGAGATTCCTTTGAAGCTTGCTCAGTTTGGGAGAAGGGGGAAGGTGTGGAGAGAGGAGAAGAAGAGGCTGGAGACTTGAGACACAGAAGGGCCCTCCCTCTGGGAGCCTCTCAGCCAGTGTGTTTACTGGCATCCTCTCTTTGAGGATCAAATGGCATCTCATTCCTGGACTGGTGGGCCCTTGTTTCCTGTCTCTAGAAACTGAGAGTTTTCCATTTTATTCTCCAAGGAAGCCAAAATATTGCACATTTACCATAAGAAGCCCAAAGACAATAATGTCACAAACAAAATAAAATCGAAAACTAAAACAAAACTTTAAAAATAAAATAAGGCTGTTGGTCACCAAACTTTTGCAACCAAGAAGAGACCTTTGATGTTATCAGCTCCATAAATACTTTTCACTCTGACTTCATTGTTGGCACAGTGGCTGTCTTTACCAGGAAACTGATTAGAGCTTTGTAATGAAATCCTTCAGATGTCGAAAAATTCCATCATATTTAAGATTTGGCAAAATCCTTAGCTGTGTTTTCTTTCTTTTTTTTTTTTTTTTTGCCTTTGTTGGTGTTGAGAAGTATGAGAATTCCATTACTGAAATTACTCAATACCCACAGTGCTCAGAAAACAGAAATCAGTGTGATTTATTTCAGACCCTTTCAACTTTGTTCTGTACAATTGATAAGAAGTAAATACTTCAAAATTCAGATATAGACCCACTTCTGATACTGTAAGATCTGGACAACCAGTTTCTTTGCACGTGTTGTGTAACTTGTGTGTGTGTGTGTGTTGTCTAACTTAATGGCAAATGCAGGGGGAATTTCTGGAAGATCCTACCTTTTTCAAGAGATTTCAGCAAAGCTTTTTAAAAGCTTTGCACTTTTGGAGGTTTAGAAACTGTGAACAACCAATCAGGGACAAAACTTCCTGTTCAAAACTAAATTATTTCTCACTGAAAACAAGTCATGCAAACCTAGACTTATGTGCACAAAGAAAATAAGCACAAATTCCATTTGGGGAATGATTTTTTCAGCGCATCTGCTCAGGTCTCCTAGCTTACCATGCACCATCTCACCAGAGCCCCCTGCACATGCTCAAAGCTGACAAGGGTAAGCAGTGAGGCTTTCAGCCAGAAATGCATTAATCTCAGGCTTTGAGTGCTTCCAGGGCTCCACTGCAGATTTCACTCTTGTTGCTCCCACGCTCCCAGCAGTTTTCTTTTACCTTTTAGTTTAGCGGTAGGAAGTAGATGTTGAGAGTGTAGACTAAGAAACAGATATGATGCTTGGAGATTAGAATCTGATCTGCCAAAGGTCAGCCTCTTGGCCCATGACAGCTGTTCCTTCCCACACTGTGTATACAGGTCCAGCTAATGAGAACAGCAGGCGGCTGGGCAGTAGAGACAAACCTGGCTCAATTTTAGTCTCCTGAGGAGACAGCTGGTTGCATCCTGTAGCTTTAGATAGAAGTAGATCTAAAGGGTGAAATCTAGCCTATCACTTTGTCATCTCTCCTACACGTGTTTTTTGTTTGTTTGTTTGTTTGCGTTTGTTTTTAGTTTGCGTTTGTGTGTGCGTGTGTGTGTGTGTGTGTGTGTGTGTGTGTTCTGGAACCCTCTTGATTGGTCTTTTTCCATTTTTTGTTTAACAACAGTTGTGTCCCTCTCCTTCCTGTGTCAGCAGGTCCTGCCCTCCAGTTTTGAAACAGGTCAGCACAATTCCACCTAGGGGACACCATGTATACCTCTACCTTCTGGAGTCTTCCTCCTAAACCGCCCATCCTGTGGAATGCTCAGGATTACGAGGACTGAAAACCAAGCATACTCTGACTTGCCAGTTTGAGCCCTAACCAAGAAACTTCACTGGCAATCTATTGGGAACAAATGTTAACCAATAAAGGGAAACAATTACTTTGAATCAAAGGTGCAAAAATAAAAGCCTAACATGATGTCCCTTGATAAGGCACTGCCACTCACAGCCACAGATACTACTACTTATCCTTGCCAAAATATTACAGCAAGAGTGTACAGAAGAGCTCTAAACCCTTGTGTCATATGTCCACAAGGATTAGCTGAGTCAATTTTGTTGTTTGTTTCTTTGTTTAATTTGCTGAGAGGAAAAAATCTGCTTAACAGTCTGACCCAATCACCAATTTTTCGCTAGCATCTGCACCAACCTTGTTCTTTTACTACCTGAATTTTGAGACCTTGGTCAGTTTCTCAGTCTCTTAGATTCTCAGGTTCTTAATCAATAAAACAGGGAGTTGGGACTATTTATTGTCATGGTTTGTTTCAATTCTAGAATGCTATTCTCATGAAATTTTAAATCAATCTCCCATCAAAGCCCAGGAGAAGTCTGAGAAAAAACAAACTGCAAGGGTGGAGGCACTATCATGGGAAGAGAATTTCCCTGAAGAAAGAACACTCATTCATTTAGGCTTTAAATGGATGGGAAGTAAATCTGTATCATTTTAAACTTTTATCCATTTGAGGGTCTATTTGTTATAATAGCTTGTATTAACTAATATACTTCTGAGTTCGAGTTTCTTTATTTAAAAGAATGAGAGTAACAGTTGGCATCCAGAAAAACTTCATGAGGTTTAAACAAAATGACATGTGTTAGAGAATCAATACCACGCCTGGGAGAATAAATGTTAATTTCTCTGTCAGTCCCTTCTTCCAGAGTTCTCCAGCTGGAGTGAGAAGAAGCAGAAGTCCTTTTCACCATGTGTAACATGAATGCAATTATGGTACATAAAGTCTGTCAAGGGGTGTTGAACTTCTGAAGAACAGCTACGTTCCTGTGTACTGTCAAAGACTCAAAACTCCAAAACCAAGTCCACTGCCATCAAGGCTATTCTGACTCATAGCAATCCTATAGGACAGAACAGAACTGCCCCATAGGGTTTCCAAGGAGCAGATGGTGGATTCAAACTGTTGACATTTTGGTTAGCAGGTGAATGCTTAACCATTTTACCACCAGAGATGCAGGGTGGGTGCAGTGCACATGGGGTGGGGGGAGATTGCTGTGTAAGTACAGCTTACCAACATGACTGCCAGGCTGCGGACAATGGCATCTAGAAAGGTCATCTGTCCAAGGATTTCAGAAGCTGGAAAAATGGAAAAATGCCTTTGAATTTCCCTTTTATACTCAATGACTTCACTTGTTTCACCTGCTTCTCTGCCTCTCTCAGGCTGTTTCTCACCATGATATTTTGCTATGGTTCTCACCTTGAGGACAAGCTTGTGCCTCGGGGACAAAAATTTCCCCACACAAGAATCATCCCATCAAAGATTTTGTGTAACAAGAGTTCTTATTCCCATGTCTGCTACAGGATACTTCCTGATGGGAGGTATATTTCGAGTACTGACTAGGGAGATTCCTTACAGAAGACCGTACTGTCACATAGGAGCAACCTTCATTCACAAGAGCAACACAGAAAGACCACTCAGAGTTAGTGAGGGAAAATCCTTAACGTGTACTGCAAACACATGTGGATAACAAGTCCAAGGTAGGCCTGAGGAATAGCAAGAAGAGGCAAGTAAGCACTGTGTCATCAAGGGGCAGCAGGCCAAATGGAGGAGTGAGGAGCACAGGTCATAGAGGATCTGTGCACTCTGGCAGAGGCCGGTGGTCTTTCTGCCTAGTCAACCAGCCATGTGACTATGCACCTTCAACTTTTGACACACCACAGAACTTGGCCCAAATAGAAATGCCATCTCACACACTCACAGACATCTTCTTTTCACAAGAAGGAAATCTGTAACTTGAAGACAGGCTTGTCCTACTCTGATAAGAGAAAACTCTGTCACCTGGTGACTTCATCCAGTGATACAGAGGCCTGCCTAACCCTGCTAGGGAGTAGCTCCTTTGTGTCCCCCCCATAGCACCCTGCCACTGCTGCTGAGGTAGAAAATGCTCCCCTTTGAATTCAGTCAATGCTCAGTGAGCTAGAAACTAGGAAACACCACTTTTTCTGGTAGCAATGATAACAACAACAACTTATGCTCAGATGAACTTTCTTTGTGCCAGACTCTGTTGTCCCAACATGTTGACCCTTGTCACAAAGTCTTCTTGACTTCATACTGTGTCTCCATTATGCTCACAGCTGTTCATCACTTTTCTTACAGCTTTCCCCCAAACTCTAACTTTCCAAATTTTCCAAATCTTAAGTCAAAAAGACTTGTTACACAAGCCCTACTGATTTGATGCATAGAGGAACATATTCTCATTTGAAAAATCACTGTGGGCACAAATACCAACCCCAGATTCCCAAACTGCACTTGGTCATTCTGCCACAAGTCTCTGAAGGCTGTGAACGCATGGCTTCTGTTGCTGGCAATGGTGACCTTGGCACCTCCACAAGCCCAGCAACAGCCTTTGTGTTGCAGCATCACTCACTCAGGCTGCCTCCACCTGGCTCCACTTTAGCTCTCTCTGCTGTAAGTCACCCTTGAGCTATCAGCAGTACAAGCCCCTCACAGAAGAAAGGGAATAGGTAGGCTCCCCCTGCCAGCTCCAGGACTGGACCACAATAATAAGGAAAAGGGATAAAAAGTGTGGTCCGAAGAACTTGCAGTGTGATGAATCAGCTTCTATGGCTTTTCTTACTGCAGTCTTGCAACTCCCATCCAAGTGGTTTGATGGGGCTTACAACTAAGGTAACAGTGGCCCCCCCAGGGGCAAGTCACGGCACCCATGTAAGGGTAGACCACGCACATAAGATCCATGGAACCCTAATGAAAGGAATGGACTGCCACTATGCTAAGCTAAAAATGACCCATGCCAGAGGCACGAAGGAGAGGATCTCACCACCAGCAAGGAAGAAGAGCTAGGAGTGAAGCGTCCTTTGGCCCAGGGATCCCTGTGCTGAGAAACAACTGGAATCAGAAGAAAAGAGAGGTAATACTGAAGATAACAAGAAGCAGTGGCAGAAAAATGGTAGCAGGAGAGACTAGCTCTTAGCCCACAGAGCAAGAAAGCTGAGTGCCTTTGGGCATGAGGCTTGCTGGTGGAGTAGGATGCTTCCAGAAATTTGGTGAAGTTAGTTTTGCTGACCCACAGATCTAGAGCTGAGTGCCTTTGGACTGAGACTTACTGGAAGAGTGGGGTGACTTTGGGTACACATCAGTGGAGCTAAAGGAACTTTGTAACACTTGCCCCAAACTAAACCCACTGCCATCGAGTCAGTGTCAACACATAGCAACCCTATAGACAGAATGGAACTGCCCCATAGAGTTTCCAAGGCTGCCTACCTTCTGGTTAGCAGCCAAAGCACTTAACCACTAGCCAGCATGTTTTCCAACACTTACCCAAGCAGGGCAGAAGTCAAGTTGCTAGAGAGAGGTATGACTGCAGACAGCTGAGAAGAGGCTATCTTGATGGAAGAACTGTGTCCTGTATTTCTGAACCTGATTGTGTGAGCATTGCCTACGAGTTCTGTGTGACCATTTCAGTTGCTGCTTGTGTGTGTTTTTCCCTGCCATGGTCTTGTAATTCCCACTCAGCAGAGAAGTAAAGAGTGTTGTGGGGGATTGATTGCGTAAGAACTAGTAAAGCTGGCAGAGGGAGGAGACATGGCTGACCTCTGCTGCGTGGGAATCCACCTGGGGCTGCTGATCTTGGTTCTTTTTTCCCCTTGTGAAGTTAACGGTCAGATGTCATTCTTAAGTAACTGAATACTCATGGGGAACACAGTGATTTCTCAGGCATGGCTTGTGACTAGAATTTAAAAAACAACCTACAGCACTCCAAGTGGGTGAATAGGAAGCTACATGAAGTCCCTCCAGTGCTCAGAGAATGCCAAACTCTCCCTGAGGCCATTCTTGACCAATTAAATTATATTTTTTCATTAAAAAAAAAAAAAAGGACTTGTAATCTCTCAGGTGGCAAGGTCATTTGTTTCTAAAAATGCGTTAAAGAGTACGAGAGCTTCTAGTGCCTAAAGACAGATCCTGTTTGGTGTCACAAGCCTCCAGAAGCCAGCATCTTTAAGAATAATGCCAATGTGTTGGCTACACTGGGCCTGCAAAGGGGCCGGGTTATAGGGCAGGCTGAAGCTGCTGTCTCTGAACACACCCTCAGAGCCACAATAGCTCCCTTTCTTCACTGTGTCAAGATGATGCAGCAGTTGCCTTCTGTGTCGCCTGCTGCTTCGCTTGCCCCCTCTGCACTTTCTGCTGCCCTCCTCCAGCCTTGCTCTGTAACTCTTGCCTGCCTGTTTTCATCCGGCCTCACTCACAGGGTTCTTCCGCATTGCATTCTTGACTGCAGCCTTCTCACTAAGCCAGATGAGGGATGTTCTCCATTCTAACACCTCTTTTCCTCTCGTTCTCATTTGGATGCCTCATGAAACTCCACCCTTCTGCCTCTCAACAGCCTTGACTACTTTTCATTCTTTCTTAAAATTATATATTGTGCTCCAGGAAAAGCCCTAAATGTGTTATCATACTTTTGTTTTCTCTATTACTGCTCCTTTTTTAAAAAAAAAAAAAAAAAGACTTCTCAGAAACTGATGAAACTAGGGCTTTGTTCCCAGAGGGAAGGCACATGGTTCTAGAGTGTGACTGCCTTGGGGAAATACCTTCACTCTGAATGTTTGCAGGGTGCCCAGCCCTGTCAGATACCTACCTCTGATGCAAGCAGAGCCACCTGTGAGCTTTTCTGTAAGGGTGTGGGTCCATACAGGGCTCAGAAATATGCTGGCTGATGACATAGCCTTTGCCTAGCTCCACATACCCTTCCTCCTTCAGAGCTGTGGACAAATCTCCAGAAACAAGGTCCATGGCTGTGGGAGGTGCAGCACTAGGAACCATAATGTAAACCTGATATGTGAGGCTAGGCACATGCACCTATGAGATTTTATGTAAATCTCTGAATCTTTTTTATTTCAGAGCGATTACCCAGACGTGGTGTCCTTGGCTCCAGAGAGCCACACACCCATGGTTCATTGCTGTTTCCTTCCCTTGTACTAGTACCAGCACCCATCCTTGCATTCAAGATAAGAAAACCATACTGTTTTGGTGCTGGGAGGGCCCACAAGCCAGTGCTAGGCAGTGCAGGCCAAGGCCCACATGTGGATCCCAGGGCCATGGTGCGCAATCATTTCTGTGCAGCTAATGAAAAACATCCCACAGTAATTTAATAGTTCCCACCAAGCACAGACATAAAGTCTAGCAATTTTTCCCTCTGCATACTTAACCCCGAGAAAGGAGAGAAGGACCAAAAGAAAGGATAAATTAATCCCTGTAGTTGCTACTTGGGGCTTTAGATTTTTGCTTTTTGTTTTGATGTTGGAGAGAAAGATGTGACCCTGGAAACTTGGAATGAGTAAATATTTGTATGCAGATGCCCTGTCCCTGCTCTGAAAAAGAGGAAGTGGTGGGAAGCGCAATGAAGGCTCTCACATGCCAGGAGGGCCAGGCCTGCTAAGAAGACTTTCTGTCTGCCAACAGATTGTGCTGGAAACCACGAATAAGACACCTACTTCTTGAACAGCCTGACTGTGAGCTTTGTACATGAAGTAAGTCCATGAGCCAATAGAACAAAAGGCCACATCTATGCCCAGAGAAAGCAACTGAATCATTCTAACAGACTGTGTGGCTCCTTGCACGCCTTTGGAGTATGGAAGCTGCCATCGTCCTGTGATGCTGATGAGAAAGGATCTGCCTGGCTGTGGTCTGACCTTCTAATCAGGGGCACATTATCACCTACAAGCTGAGTCTGCAAATAAGCAAGAAACAAACTGGAAGCCTGTGCTTGGGAAGAAATGTGTCTTCTTATTGCCAAGTGCCAAGTGCCAACTGCCATTGCGTCTTCTTATGAGAAGTTTTAATTTAAATTAAAACATTTTCTTAAAATTATTGACTATATAAAATGTTTTGGTGCTGTGCTGAGACAACCTCACACTAATGGTAAAATGGTGATGACCAACACCCCCAAGTTGAGAAACTAATAAAAAGAAAAAAGAATAACAGTATGTGCACCAGATGGAAGTCTAAAGTTGAAGCAGAGAAGTACAAACTCCAGGAATTTAAAACAGTGATATAATAGCAATAAGAAAGAGGAGCAAACCCCGGAGAAGAGGAAGAACCAAATATTCAGAGTTGCTACAGTAAAATACCTTAATGTCCAAACTACAGCCAAGGATTACATAGTACATGAAGAGCCAGTATGACCAAAATAAGCAGATAGAAACTGTTCCCAAAGAAGAATAGATGACAGAATCATGAAGATGTTATAGCAGCAGTGTTAAGCATGCTCAGAGAATTAAAAGAAGACACAGGAAAAAGAACTAAAGGAAAACAGGAGAACAATCCAAAAACAAAACAAGAATTTCAATAGCAATAGAATTTTTTTGAAAAATGGAATTCTGAACTTGAGGAGTACAACAAACAAAATAAACAGTTCTCTGGAAGGGCTTAGGAGCACATTAAAACTGACAGCAGGAAAAATCGTGAACTCCAGGATCAGACAATTATTAAGCATGAAGAGAAAAAGAAAAAAGAACAAAGACTAACAGATCCCTGGGACACCCTAAAGCTGAACCATCAAAGTACTCTGAGTCCCGGAAGGAAAAGAAAGAATTATCACAGAAATAATGGTCAAAATAATCTCCAAACATGATGATAAACAAGAATGTATACATGCAAGGTGCTCAACAAGCTTCAAATAGCATAAATACAAAACTTATTGCTGTTGAGGGAACTCTGCTGATGTAGTGTTATATCTGCTAACCAAAAAGTCAGCAGTTGGAATCTGCCAGGTCTCCTGGAAACTCCTTGGAGCAGTTCTATTCTGTTCTATAGGATCTCAATGAGTCAGAATCAACTAAACAGAAGTGGCTTCAGCAGTGAGTTTGTTGCTGTTGAGTTGATTCCAATTAATAGCCATCCCATAGGACACAGTAGGACAGCTCTGTATGGTATCCGAAGTGTAGTTAGTAGATTTGAACTGCTGACCTTTCGGTTAACAGCAAAAACCTTAGCCACTGTGACACCAGGGCCCAAAATAGAGCCACACTGAGGCATACTATTATCAAACTCTCAAAAACTAAGGACAAAGAGGAAATTTTAAGAGTGACATGAGAGAACTGAAGTATCACATACAAGGGGTCTTCAATAAGATTAAGTACCAATTTCTCTGCAGAAACCATGAAGACAAGAAGACAGTAGGATGACGTATTTAAGGTGCTGAAAAAAAAGAGCTGTCATCCATGAATATAACAGTAAAACCTGAGAAAGCTGGAAACTGTGTAAGGCAGAAACTTGTCAGACAAGGTAAGCTTAAATATTTTCCACTAAAGTGATATGAAAATGGTAAAACTGAATCCTGTCAAAGAGTAAAAACTTTCAAGACCCAAGAGTCTGCAAAATATAGGCATTCTTCCGAATTCTGACTCTCACAATTGTCACTGTGTATTTACTAAAATTTTCATTCAAAAATTACAGTGAAATTAAGGTATTACTGCATTAAAAAAAAAAAGCCAAAAAATATTACTACCAGGTTAACCCTACAAGAAATGTTAAAAAAATATCTTACAGGAAGAAAAAGACATTTGATAGTAACTTGTAGCTGCACACCTAGAGGAAGAAACAGAATTTACCGCTAAAGGAAAGGGCTTGAAGGCTAGACTGAGAGTCAGAAGGAAAGGAGGGTTGGCTGGTGCTGGGGGCAGACTGCTCTCCACTTTGTTCCTCACCCTCCTACCAGTCTTCTTCAGCCCATCCATCTGAGGGACTACCGTGTCCCCCAACAATGGCTGCTAGCCCACCCCTTCCGCCAGCCCACCCCTTACATTGATTGCAGCCGCCATAGCTCCTTCATTGGCCATATACCCACTGCAGGCCTCAGAGTGTGCCACCAGCAGGGGTACAGCCCATTCAGCCAAAAACAAATAGTAGGAGTGTCTAGTACTGAGAGGCACCAGGCTCCACTTGCTTCAGTGGGACTGGATGCTGATAGTGCTGCCTGGCCTGGGTCCTGCTTAGGCCCATGCACAGAGGTGCACCATCCACCAGGTACAGTGGCAGTCACCCCTGTGTCCTCATGCTACTGCAGTCAAAGCTAGATCAAGTCAGGGGCCCGATCTGGGTTGAGGTGACTGCATCTCCTTGGAAATTCTGGTACAGATTTTTGGCATGCTGCTGTACAACAGGTGCACCCATCTCCAGATCCTAGAGCCTGAAACTTATCCCCAAGTTCTGTGACTGCTGAACCTGATGTGACTGCCCAATATTTCAGGGTAAAGGTGACACCAACTCAGGCTACCCAGGCCTAGAGGAGCTCTTCATTTCTAGTTCTGTCTGGAATTTCATGAGGAATCCTCATGTCTGTGCCACATCATGCCTAGTGGCCTGCACAATCTGCACTGTCAGGAAGTGGAGCAGTTGCATCTTAGCTTGTATGGCATATTCATCTGGCTGAGTCTAACCAAGAAGGGCAGCTTCCTGATGACCCAGAAGGTTATTGACTCTGTAGAAACTGAACTTGAATGGTCAAGACTTCAGTGAGAATTACCTGGAGTAGGCCCTAGCTGCCTTCTTTGGCACCTTCTGGGGCTCACACAAGGCCCTGTGCTCCCTCACATTCAAGGACAAACAGATCACAGCAAACACAGTCAGCTGTTTGATTGGCAGCTGCCCAGGCCTGGTATACCTCATCTTGGAGTCCTGCCGTTCCTGAAGTGGTCCTGTGGCCTCAAGAAGGTCTATTGGTCCCTGAACCAACTGCTCACCAGCTCCCCCTTCCTCACCCAGGCAGTTTTGGATCCCCAAGCTCTTAGCCATCCCTACTCTATACCTCTGTCGTGAATTGAATTACATCCCTCCAAAAAAATGTGGGTAGTAATTTGACTCAGCCAGGATTCCCTGTACTCTGTGATTGTGCTCCATTCTATGATTTTCTTATGCTGTAAATCCTAACCTCTGCCTGTGGTTAACAGAGTGGATTATGTTACAGAGGATTAAGGTGGGACTGTAAATACCTTCCTAAGGTCACCTCCCTGCTCCACTGTAAAGGGAGTTTCCCTGGAGTGTCATTTGTACCACGTTTTACTCTTTTGTCCTAAAGAGATAAAAAGAGAAGGAAGCAAGCAGAGACTGGGAACCTCACACCATCAAGAAAACAACACTGAGAGTATGGGAGGAGCAGAGTCAAGATGCTGGACTAAGCACACGTCTCCCTATATCCCTCTGGAAACCAAGATCTGAACTGATAGTCAAACGGAGCCTTCCGATCACCTAATTAGCCCCAGGACATGGCACAGGGCTGTTAATTTGGACTTCATACTACTGAGCGCAAAACCTCCTCTCTTTTGCCAACTCCCACTCCTGGCTAGCCCTGGTTCTCACAAACTGAACGTAAGTGCACCATTTTGACTTTTTTTTCTCTGTCTTGGCCAGCGGGTGGAGCTGGGTCTTGCCTAGCAGCTAGACTCAGACGCACTGCTGGGGGGATAGGCAGGCGAAATTGCCATATTTTGAGAGCCGGGCTTAGGACTCTTGTTAATCTAGCCACTTTGGGCCTGTCTTTTTATTACTGCCACAGCGGGGTTTATATGGAATCACACTGCCACTGTGCAGAATGCCATATTGGATACGGAGATTTTAGGAGGACCTAATTCTTAGCTTGGGAGCCAGCGCCTGCAAACAGGACAGTGCTTCTCCAGCAGAAAAGCAGTAATTTACACAGTATCGCCAACGGTGCAGGCCCGGCAACAGAAGCAGAGGAATCACTACCTCTCAGCACCTTTAACCCCTCTATCTGCTACCTGTGTGGAGGGCGCCATCTTGGATATGGTGGCCACAGCTGGACCTAATTCTTAGTTTGGGAGCCACAGCCTGCCAACAGGAGAGCGCTTTTCTACCAGAAAAGCAGTACTTTACACAGTGTCACCTAAAGCTGGGCCCTGTCAGCAGAGGCCAACAGGGCAGCGGCATTGCTGTATTCTGAACTAGTTCATATCATCTGGGATTGGATATAGAGGTGCTCACTTTGCCAGTGGGGAAGAGGGACCTCTACACCTGAAAACCTGACTGACTTGGGAAGTGATCAGATATGTTTTGCTTTACATTTTAAGACAGCCTAGAGAAACACCTGCAGTCCATCCTCACAGTATCTCTTCCAGCCTCTACTTACTCACATGGGACCCAAAAAGCAACAGACACTTGTAGTAAACAAGAAATCACCCATGGCTTCAGAAGGCTCCCAAACAAAGCAACCAAGGAGTTTTCCAGATGAAGAAACTTTTATGAAAGCATCAGAAAGTGAATACAAAATGATTATATACGGAGCCCTTCTAGACCTTATACACAATGCAGCAGAACAAAAGGAAAACCTAAACAAGCTGTTCAATCTGATGGAACACCAGTACTCTGAAATCCAACAGATCAAGAACACAATCAAAGACATAGAAACTTCAATGCAAAGCCAAGAAAACAGAATGGAACAAATGAAAAAAAGAATATCTGACTTGGAAGACAGAGCTACTGATGCCAGTGTCTATGAGAAGAAATAGAAAAAAGAAACAAGAAAAATGAAAGAGCATTAAGAAGCATGAGAGACTCTATTAAGAGGAACAACCTTTGATTAATTGGAGTCCCTGAACAGGGTGCAACACCTGAGAACACAGAGAGTATCATTGCTGAGCTGCTGACAGAAAACTTCCCAGAAATCATGAAGGAGGAGAATATAGACATCTCAGATGCATATCGTATGCCACCCAATATAGATCTCAAAAGAAAGACTCCAAGACATGTTATAATCAAGCTTAACAAAATGAAACATAAGCAGCAACTCTTAAAGGCAACAAGACTCAACGCAAAGCTAACATTCAGAGGGAAACCCTGTAGGCTTTTGTTAGATTTCTCAGCAGAAACCATGCTGGCATGGAGACAGTGGCATGACACATACAAAGCCTTAAAGGAGAAGAACGTCCAGCCAAGAATTATATACCTGCAAAGCTATCTTTCAAGTACGAAAAAGAAATTAAGACATTCCCAGACAAACAGAAACTCAGAGACTTTGTAAAAACCAAACCAAAACTAGAGGAAATACTGAAAGAAGTTCTTGGCTCTGGCATGGAAGAACAAAACCACTAACTTTATATTTTAAAACGACACATTACTCAGAACTCTACTCAGTTAGAGAAGGTTCCAAACTCAATCTACTCAGTTAGGGAAGGCTCCAAACTCAATCACAGCTTTAATACTGAAAGAAGCAATCCAGTGATCATCATGAAAACTATGCTACTATCATACTAAAAAGAGGGATGTACTACAGAGGTTATAGTCCTTCCAGATGGAGAGGAAGATGACAAGACTGGTAGTAATTAAAATTGGGTTTATATATAGTCTATTAAGGACGATCATAGGGGCAGCTGTAAAGCACAACAAAGATGTATCATACCATTTCAAGAAATGTAACACACGAGTCTCAATAAGTACAAAAACAGCTCTGAAAAAGGTGAAAAATCAACTCACAAAAAAAGAATGTCTCAGAAAAGACTAATAAGAACAACAGAGAAAACATCAATACAAAAATAAACATATCATAATGGCAGCAGTGAACACATACCTATCAATAGTTACATTGGATGTGAATGGACCGAATGCTCCAGTAAAGAGACATCAGGTGACACCTTGGATCAAAGGACATGACCCATCCATATGTTGTCTACAAGAAACTCACTTGAGACCTAAAGATAGGAACAAACTGAAAATTAAAGGTTGGAAGAATATATATCCAGCAAACAATGAACAGAGAAGAACAGGTGTGGCAATTCTAATCTCAGACAAAATCAATTTTAATTTAAAATCCACCATCATGGACAAAGATGGACACTATTGCTGAAAGGTTCAATACACAGGCAAGACTTAACTGTATTAAATATTTATGTCCTAATATCAGAGCACCTAAATACATTGAAGAAACATGGACTACACTCAAAAAAGAGTTAGATCACTCCACGACAATAGTAGGAGACTTCAACACTCCACTCTCAGTACTGGATAGATCATCCAGAAAAAAGCTCAGTAAAGATACAGAAGACATCATTGCCACAATTAACCACCTAAACCTCATCAATATATACAGAACTTTCCACCCATCAGCAGACAACTACATCTTCTTCTCCAACGCACATGGCACATTCTCAAGATTTGACCATGTGTTAGGACATAATGCAACTCTCAACATAATCCATACCATTGAATTATTGCAAAGCATCTTCTCATATCATAAAGCCACAAAAGTTGAAATCAATAGCAGAAAAAACTTAGATAGAAAGCAGAACTCTTGGAAACTGAACAACATCTTGCTCAAAAAAACATGGGTTATAGAGGAAATCAAGGATGAAATAAAGAAATTCATGGATTCCAATGAGAATGAAAACACTTCCTACCAGAACCTATGGGATACAGCCAAAGCAGTGCTCAGAGGTCTGTTTATCTCCATAAATGCACACATCGGGAAGGAAGAAAGAAACCAAACCAAAGAATTAAATCTACAACTTGTATAAGTAGAGAGAGAACAACAGAGGAACCCCTCAGGCACCAGAAGAAACCAGATCATAAAGATTAGAGCAGAGCTAAATGAATTAGAGAACAGAAAAACAATTGAAAAAATTGAAAAGACCAAAAGCTGGTTTTTGGAAAAGATCAACAAAATTGACAAACCACTGGCTATACGTACTAAAGAAAAGCAGGAAAGGAAACAAATAGCTCAAATTAGAAATGAGAGGGGAGTTGTCACAACAGATCCAACAGAAATCAAAAATATCATAACAATACTATGAAAGACTATACTCTAACAAATTTGAAAACCTAGAGGAAATGGACAAAGTCCTTGACTCATACCACCTACCCAAATTATCACAACGTGAAGCAGAACAACTTAATAAATCCATTACAAAGGAAGAGATTGAAAATATCATCAAAATACTGCCAACCAAAAAAAGTCTAGGCCCAGATGGCTTCACAGCAGAATTCTACCAAGCTTTTAGAGAAGAGTTATCTCCAATACTACAGACACTATTCCACATTTGTAGAAAGGGATGGAGTACTCCCAAACTCATTCTATGAAGCCAGCATAACCCTGATACCAAAGCAGGGAAAAACCCAACAAAGAAGGAGAACTACAGACCGATATCACTCATGAATCTAGATGCAAAAATCTTCAACATAATTCTTGCAAATAGAATACAACAACATATCAAAAAAATTATCCATCCTGACCAAGTTGGACTCATACCAGGGATGCAAGGCTGGTTCAACATCAGAAAAACAATTAATGTGATTAACCACATAAATAACACAAAAGACAAGAATTTCCTGATTTTGTCCATTGATGCAGAAAAGGCATTTGATAAAGTCCAACACCCATTCATGCTAAAAACTCTTAGCAAAATAGGCATAGATAGAAAATTCCTCAATGTAATAAGGACCATTTATACAAAGCCAATTGCCTACATCATCCTGAATGGAGAGAGACTGAAACACTTTCCCTTGAGATCAGGAACTAGACAAGGATGCCAGCTCTCACCTCTCCTATTCAGCATTGTACTAGAAATTCCAGCCAGAGCCATTAAACAAGACCAAGGAAAAAAGGGCATCTGTATCAGCAAAGAAGAAGTCAAAATCTCCCTGTTTGCAGATGATATGATTGTATATGTAGAGAATCCCAAACAATCTATAAGTAAACTACTCAAACTGATAGAAGAGTCTAGCAAAGTCTCAGGATACAAGATAAACATAAGTGAATCAGTAGGATTCCTTTATACCAACAACAAGACTGTTAATGAAGAAATCATCAAATCAATAGCATTTACTATAGCCCCTAAGAAGATAAAGTACCTAGGAATTAATCTAACCAGAGAAATAACAGACCTTTGCAAAGAGAACTACAAGCCCTTACTACAAGAAACTAAGAGAGACTTAGATAAATGGAAAAACCTGCCCTGCTCATGGATAGGAGGACTTAACATTGTGAAAATGTCTACTTTACCCAATGCAATCCCAATACAATTTCCAGCATCATTTTTTAATGAGATGAAGAACAAAATCACCAATTCTGTTTGGAAAGGGAAGAAACCCAGGATAAGTAAGGTACTAAAGAAGAAGAACACACTGGGAGGCCTCTCATCACCTGACTTTAGAACATACTACACTGCCACAGTGGTCAAAACAGCCTGGTACTGGTACAACAACAGACAGATGGATCAATGGAACAGAAATGAGACCCCAGAGATGACACCATCTACCTATGAACAGTTGATATTCGACAAAGTCCCTAAGACATTAAACTGGGGTAAAAAGAGTATCTTCAACAAACGGTGCTGGCAAAATTGGATACCCGTCTGCAATAAACTGAAACAAGATCCATATCTTACACCTTATGCAATAACCAACTCAAACTGGATAAAAGACCTAAATATCAAACCTAAAACGATAAAGCTCATCCAAGAAAAGGTAGGAACAACAATGAAAGTTTTAATACACAATGTGGACAGACTCCCAGATCTGTCAAACAAACTACAATCAACAGAAAATAGATAAATGGGAACTATTAAGAATCAAACACTTTTGCTCATCCAAAGACTTTATTAATAGAATTAAAAGGACACCTACAGAAAGGGGAAAAATATTTCACAGCTCTATGTCAGACTGACGTCTGATCTCCATAATCTATAAGATACTACAAAATATCAATAAGAAGAAGACAAACTATCCAATTAAGTGATGGGCAAAGGAGATGGACAGACATTTCTCTAAAGAGGAGATCCAGGCAGCCAAAAAACACATGTGGACGTGTTCATGATCTTTAGTTATTAAAGAAATTCAAATCAAGACTACAATGAGATACCATCTCACCCCAACAAGGTTGGCCATGTTCCAAAAAACACAAAACAACAAATGCTGGAGAGGATGTGGAGAAAGTGGAACTCACCTACACTGTTGGTGGGGTTGCAAATGGTCCAGCCTCTTTGGAAAGCAATCTGGCCCTTCCTTAAAAAAAAAGGATTACAGATATACCATTTGACCCAGTAATTCCACTACTTGGAATATATCCTACAGAATCAAGGCCTTTCACACGAACGGACACATGCACAAGGATTTTTATTGCAGCACAGTCCACAATAGCAAAATGATGGAATCAACCCCGATGCCCAACAACAGAAAAATGGATAGGTAAACTATGGTATATATACTCAATGGAGCACTACGCAATGATAAAGAATAATGACGATTCCAGGAATCATCTCATAACCTGGTTTCAACTGAAAGACATTATGTTGAGTGAAAGTAGTCAGCGACAAAAGGACAAACTTTGTATAAGACCTCTACGATAAGGTCTCAAACACAGACTTATGCATAGAAGGAAAGACTCTTTGACAGCTGCAAGGGAGGGGAAGAAGGGATGGCGAGGAGGAGAGTGTTTAGATTACGTAGTTGCTAGGAATCTGGTTGGATGAAATCGGTGATAGCACACATTAGAAACAAGAACAATATTAAGCGGACTTTAGCGTAGCTTGAATACTCCTTCCATCTTAACCCAATATTACAAAGACAGAGTAGCTGGGGTAGGTGTCAGGGGACCATGCTCTAAGGCAAGATCGAGGCCAACTGCCATAACTAGCATTTTGCTAAGAGAGCTCTCTGCACCCCACATTGGTAAGTGGCGTCTGGATTCTTAAAAGCTGCCAAACTGTCATCCGAGAGCACAGCAAACGGTACCAACTCAGCAGGAACGGATGCTCACCGAGGACCAAAATGACATGGGGTAAAAGACAACCCATAACATGACTGGGTGCCTACATCAACTTGGGACCAGAAGAACCAGATGGTGCCCGGCCACCACCAGTGATAGCCACGGTGGAGCTCACTAAGCTGAGTCTCACTGGCAACACAAGAATACAAAGGGGTGCATCCTGAGATCTCCACTAAAAGACCTCAATTGAGGGTCCAGGGGTTTCGGGGTTCCCCTGGTAGCATGGCCCCTGACCCTGACGCTGCCCTTGCCCATAAATCATAAAGAAGATCCACTCTTCAGATACGAATGGATTGGACTTGGAGATGCAGAGTGACCATATACTGGATGCACTTAATAGTTCTATACATCTATAGGATATCTTCCTGCTGACCTCTGGCTGGAGGAAGGAGAGTGGGTGGAGAGAAGGGGAAAGAAGGCTGTTGGGAGGATGAGACATGTGTGGAGCAGAGAGGAATAGTGTGCTGTCACCGGTCAGGGAGAGCAGTGGAAGCTGCATATAGGTGAGCATGTAAATTTATACGGGAATGTACATTTTCACTCAGTTATATTCAATAAAAAAAGAAAAACACTGAGAGTAGAGCATGTCCTTCAGACCTGAGGTTCCTGTGCCAAGATACTTTCTGACCAAAGACTGATACAACCCAAGGACTTTCCTCCAGAGTTGTTGGAGGGAAAGCCTTACTGTAGAATGGACACCCTGAATTCAGACTTAGAGGTTACTTGACTGTGTAAGAATAAACTTTCCTTTGTTTTTCCTTTGTTAAAACTATCCACTTTGTGGTACTTTTGTTAGAGCAGTATCAGATGATTAAAATAACCTCTAAGCATTTTTTCGTGTTTGAGCATTTTGTTGCAGTAAAGATGTTTTTAGGGGAAAAAAGAAAAGAAAATGGTTTAACAAATGTAAAAGCCAGAGTTAAGGTATTATTGGTTGGCAAATAATAAAGCAAAAATCAGTAAATACACACCCAGTAAAATAAAGCTAATTTCTATAGTATCTGAAGTATAAAATTTGACTAGTAAAAACAACATAAATGTGGGGGAAACAGTGACATAAGCATAGATTGTGTGTTACTTAAGTTGGCATCAGTGTAAGCCTGGTTATTACAAATATAAGTTACTGAATGTAATCTTCATGGTAACCACAAAGAAAGTAAATAAAAACTTATACACAAAAGAAAGGAAACAAAACGTTTCAGCACAGTTACATAAAAAAATGTATACACAAAAGAAATCAGCACTGGAGAATAAGGACAAAGCAGGTAAAAGACACTCACAAAAAACAAATAACAAAACGGCAGAAGTAAGTCCTCATGCAATTAATGCAGTTAATGTGAAGGTATATCATTTAAACGTTCCAACAGTCAGAAACTGGAAGGTTGAATTTAAAAAACGACCTATCTATATGCTATCTGCATGTATGTGTCTGAGACACATCTCAGGCACAAAGACACAAATAGATTGAAAGTGAAAGGATAGAAGAAAGAATAGCACACAAACAGTAACCGAAAGACAGAAGGTGTGGGAATTTTTGTATCGGACAAAATAAACTTTAGTCAAAATCTTTTATAAGAGACAAAGCAGGACATGACATAATGATAAAAGGGACAATTCATCAAGAAGGCATAACTATTATAAATATTTGCACACTTAAGCTCCCAGCCTCAAAATTTATAAAGCAAACACTAACAAAATTGGGAGAAATGCACAAGTCTAAAATAGTAGTTGGAGACTTTAATATGTTGCTTTCATTTATGGATAGAGTAATTAGAAAGTACGATAAAGAAATGGAAGACTTGAACAACTCTCTTGACCAACCAGTTCTAACAGACACGTATAAATAGTCTATCCAACAAGAGCACAATATACGTTATCCTTTGGTACACGTGGAACATTCTCCAGGTAGACCATATCTTAAGACTCTAACCTAGCCTCAATGAATTTAAAAATATTGAAATCATGCAAATTATCCCTTCTGATGGCAATGAGAAAAGCTAGAAATTAATAATATAAAGAAACTGAAAATATACAACCATGTGAAAAAAAATAACACATTACTAAAAACTAAGAAGAGAAGAAAGTAAGAGAGAAATCAAAAATTATTTTTGAGTTGAATGAGAATGAACATACCCAAAGTTACAATATGCAGAGAAGGCAGTGCTCAGAAGGAAATTTATAGCAATAAACACCTATGCTAAAAAAAAAAAAAAGAAAGATCCTAATCAGTAATCTAATTCTAGAACTCAAAACACTAGAAAAATATAAAATAACAAACTAAACTTATGAGTACTAGAAGTGAGAAAATAATACAGATTGGTGTATAAATAGGAGAAACAATAGAAAAAAAAAATCAATGAAACCAGACCCCAACCAAACCTAACTTACTGTCTTCGAGTGGATACCAATTCACAGCAACCCTACAGGACAGAAAAGAGCTGACCCATAGAGTTTCTAAGGAGTACCTGTTAGATCTGAACTATCAACATTTTTGTTAGCAGCCATGGCTGTTAACCACTATGCCACCAGGATTTCCATGAAGCCAGAAGTACTTTTTTTTTTAAATAAATCAATAAAACTGACAACACTTGGGCTAGACTGAAAAAGAAAAGGAGAGAAAAGAGGCAAATATCTAAAATTAGAATCAACAGTAGGGATATTGCAACCTATACTATAAAATAAAAGGGATTGTAGAGGAATGTCTGAAAGTACACATTCCCTACACTGACTTAGAAAAAGATAATGGATCTCAACAGACTGATAGCAATGAAGAAACTGTATCAGTAATTAAAAGACACCCAAAACAAAACAAAAAACATCCTGGACTAGATGATTTTGAAGTGTTAAAAAGCAAAGATGTCACTTCAAGGACTGACATGTACCTAATCCAAACCATGATCTTTTCAAGCACCTCATGTGCATGTGAAATCTAGGCAACAAATGAGGAAAACCCACAAAGAATTAATGAGAGCTATGAGATTGGGAAAAAATATATACATTGCATATTCCATGATAAGGTCACTATGAATTGAAATCAACTCAACAGCAGTGGATTGGGTTTTGGTTTGGCCAAAAGAATAAACAAACCTATCTTGGAAGAAGTATACCCAGAATACTCCTTAGAAACAAGAATGGCAAGAATTCATCTCACACACTTTGAACATGTTATCAAAAAGGATCAGCCCTCAAAGAAGGACAACATGCCTGGTAAAGTAGACAGTGAAAAAAACGAAGACCCTCAAGGAGATGGATTGGCACTGTGGCTCCAACAATAGTCTCAAGCGTAACAATGATTATGAGGATGATGCAGGACCTGGCAGTGTTTCATTTTGTTGTACATCAGGTCAGTGTGAGTCGGGATCAACTTGACAGCACCTAATGACAAATACAGTAAGTGGAAATTTATCCCAGAAATGCAAGAGTAATTCGATGTTAGAAAGCCAGTAAGTGTGACAAACCGCATCAACAGAATAAAGGAAAAGAATCACACAATCACCTCAGTCAATGCAGAAACAAACATTTGACAAAATTAAACACACTTTTCATGATAAAAAGTACTCAATAAGATAGGAATAGCCAGGACATTCCTCAACATAGTAAACGGCATTTAAAAAAAAAAAAAAAAAACACGGCTGGTATTACAGTCAGTGGAGAAGGACTGAAAGCCTTTTCACTAAGATCAGGAAAAGACAAGAATGCCAGCTCTCGCCATTGCAACTCAACGTTGTTCTGGAAGTCCTAGCCAGAGCAACTAGGCTAAAGAAAAGTATCCAAATTCGGAAGGAGGAAACAAAACTATCTCTCTTTGCAGATGACACCATCCTGTACACAGAAAACCTTAAAGATTCTACAAGACATTTATTCAAACTACTAAATGGATTCAACTACAAAATGCCAAGGTAGAAGATTGACAGAAAAAAATCAGTCAGGTTTCTACATATCGGTGTCTCAGTCATCCAGTGCTGCCATAACAGAACTACCTCAAAAGGATGGCTTTAACAAAGAGAAACTTCTCACAGAAAAGTAGGCAACAGTCCAAATTCAGAGCATCAGTTCCAGGGCTGCGGAGGAAGGTCTGTCTCATCCATCTCCCCCTGGGTTGGGAGCTTCTGAGGTGCAAGGATCCCAGGTCCTTTTCAAAGGACACTTTCTGTTCCCCTCACTGCTTTTTTTGGGTGGTAGAAGGTCCACAAATCTCTCTGCTAGCTTCCCTATTTTATATCTCACTTACAGTGAGTCCTGCCTCACAAACACAACTGTTGCCCATCCTCCCTCATCAACATCATCAAGACAGGATTTACAGCATACAGAAACATCACACAATAGGAGAATCATGGTCTAGCCAAACTGCTACACATGTATTTTTAGAAGGGAGACACAATTCAATCCATGACATCCTAACCATGACTCTCTATTCTGGCAGTTCAAGTGAGACTGCTCTTCACCTGACCTAGAATTCATCTGTTGGTACAGATCAAGTAAATAATTAGTAAGTTTCTTACCTATTTTACTCCTAGAGACACCATGACTAAGTAGCCAACTCCGTAAGTCTATACAATGCAGACTATTCTGATTACTGTTCAGTCAGATTTCTATACATTAATAGTGAGCCCTCTGAAAACAAAATTAAGGAAATATTACTGTTTACAAACACATCTAACAGAATAAAGTACCTAGAAATAAACTTAGTCAGGAAAGTAAAATATTTACACACAGAAAATTATAAAACAATACTAAAAGAAATTAAAGAAGACCTAAATACAAGTTGGAAAGCTTAATGTACTTAAGAAGTCATGTTAGCTAGAGCAATCTATAGATTCAATGCAATTACCATCAAATTTCCAACAGTCTTCTTTGCAAATTTATAGAACAACAAGGAACCCTGGATATCTAAAACAATCTTGAAGAAGTAGGAGGGCTCACACTTATTGATTTCAAAACATATTACAAACTATGGTAATCTAAACAGCCTGGAACTGGTATAATACTAGACATATAGACCAATGGAATGGAACTGAAAGTCAATTTATAAAGTAAATCCACACATCCACGATCAACTGATTTTTGATAAGGGGTTAAGTCCACTCAGTTAAGAAAGAAGAGTTTCTTCAATAAGCAGTTCTAGAAAACTGGATTTCTACATGCAAAACAATGAATCAGGATCCATCCCTCATACTGTACACAAAAACTAATTCAAAATTGATCAAGAAGTTGAATATGAAAATTAAATCACAAAATACCAGAAGAAAATGTAGGGGTGAGTTGATAGGATCTAGTGTTCAGCAGAAAATTATTATATGCAATAAAAGCCCAACAGCAAAAGATAACAAATAGGACCTCATAAAAGTTAAAACTTTTGTACATCAGAGGGCATTATCAACAAAGTAAAAAGACAACCTACAGAATGGAGAAAACATGGGGCAAAATCGTATGTCAGATAAGGACTTAATACCCAAATATATGTAAATATTTATAAATGCCAAGCCAAGTGCCGTCGAGTCAGATCCGAAATAGATGTATTTTTATATATACCAAATATATATAATAAGATATACATATCCAAATATATACAAATAAATACATATTAACAGCATAATAACAAGACAATTCAAATTAAAAAAAAAAAACAGGCAAAGGACTTGGGCAGTTCACCAAAGAGGATAGTCAAGTGGCCAACAAGTACCTGAACATATTGTATAAGTCTTTTAGCTGTTTGTTAGCCATTAAAACCTACTACCAGCGAGTCCACAGTGTAGCCCTGTAAGACAGAGTAGAACTGTCCCATAGGTTTTCCTAGACTGTAATCTTTATTGCTGTTGGTAGGTTTGAACCACCTGCCTTTCAATTAGCAGCCAACCATTTTAACCACTGTGCTGCCAGGGTTCCTTCACTAGCCATTAAAACTACATTGCTGTGATATAAAGCAGGGTATATCACGACTGAACCAATAGAATTATGACAGAATATCATGAGCAACTGTATAGTAACAAATTAGCTAACCTAGATGAAATAGACAAATTCTCAGAAGCACACAATCTACCCAAACTTACCCAAGAAGAAATAGAAAGTCTCAACAGATCCATAACCAAATTTATGATCAAAGACTCCACCCCCTGCAAATTAAAAAAAAAAAAAATCTTGAGGTACAAGGTACACTGGGGAATTCTACTAAACATTTAGAGAAGCAATAACACAAATCCTGGTTAAATGCATCCAAAAATATAGAGAAGGGAGGCATGTTACTTAATTAATTCTATGAAGCAAACATAACCTTGATACCCAGACCAAAGGTGTTACAAAGAAAGAAAAATCACACTGTCTTATTGCTGCAATATCTCTCATAAATATAAAACTTGAAATAAAAAAAAAAAAACTATTGCCACTGAGTTGACTCTGCCTCATAGCAACCCTACAGGACAGAGTAGAACTGACTGACAGGATTTCCAAGGCTATAAATTGTTATGGAATCAGACTGTCATACCTTTCTCCCAAAAAGCACCAGGTGGGTTCAAACTCCTTACATTTGGGTTAACATCTGAGTGCTTGACCATCATTCCACCAAGTCTCCTTATGAATATAGATGCAAAAATCCTCAGCAAAATGCTGGCAAACTAAATCCAACAACATGTTAAGAGTTATATACCATGACCACGGGAGATTTACTACAGAAATGGATACATGGTTCAGCGTTAGAAAAAAAAAAATCAATGTAATACATTATATCAATAGAAAAATGGAAAAGAACAACATGGTAATTTCTATGGATGTAGAAAAAGGATTTGATATAATCCAACACCCTTTCTTGATAAAAAGCCTCAAGAGCATTGTACTATAAGGGAAATTCCTAAATATTATTTGAGGACTGAGAGGTTTTCCCTTGAAATCCCAAGCAAGGAAACCATATCCACTCTCACCAGTTCCATTCAGTATTGTATTGGCAATCTTAGCCAAAGAAATAAAGGAAGAAAAGAGAAATAAAAGACATCTATATTGGAAAAGAAGAGGTAAAATTATCTCTACTTACCCCTTACATATAGAAAACCCACAAAAGACTTCTAGAGCTAATAGAGGGGATTAAGCAAAGTTGCAGGCTACAAGAGCAACAAACAAAAGTCGGTTGGGTCTCTATACACCACCAGTGAGAAATACAAGAAGGAAACAATTCCATTTACAGTATCATATAAGAGAATAAAATATCTAGGAATAAATCTAACCGGGAACATGGTGGGCTTATACTAAGAAAATTATAAATCATCACTGAGAGAATTTGAAGAAGATTTAAACAAATCTATGTTCATGGATTGTAAGGCTTAATACTGTTACGATGTCCATACAACTGAAAGCAATCTATCAATTCAGTGCAATCCTAATAATGCCAACTCAAAAGATTAGAGATCACTAATACCATTGACCTTGCTGACAGGGACACAACAGAGTGTACCTGACAGAACAGGACAAAAGTGGGCAGCAGACCTCAAATTATGGTAAAAAGACCAGACTTAATGGTCTGACGAGACTGGAGGGACTCCAGAAGACATGGCCCCCAACTCTGTTAACTCAGAACTGAAATCATTCTCGAAGTCAACTCTTCAGACAAGGAATAAACGGTACTATAAGACATAAAATGATGCTTGTGACATGTATACTTCTTAGTTCAAGCAGATACACAAGACTAGATGGTAAGCTCCTGTCCAGAGTCGAGATGTAAAGGCAGAAAGGGAGAAGAATTGGGTGAATAGATACAGGCAATCTAGAGTGGAAAGGAGGAACGTCCGGTCACATTACAGGGCTAGCAGCTAGGGTCACACAAAAATGTGTGTATAAATTTTTGTATGGGAAACTAAGTGGAGCTGTAAACTTTCACCTGAAACAATTAAAAACAAAGTTACCACCATCTCCCCATTCCTAAACCTTGGCTGCCAATAACATCTTCTCTACCTGCTCAATTCTGTCATTTTAAGAATGTTATATAAATAAAATCACATAGCATTGTTGGTCACCAGCTGTCTCTGACACTCTAGTGAACAAAGGAATTCGTAAGTAAACTATTGGAACTAATAGAGCAGTCTAGCAAAGTAGCGAGATACAGGATAAACATAAATAAATCAGTAGGATTCCTTTATACCAACAGTGAGATTGTTAAAGAAGAAATCACCAAATCAATTCCACTCACTATAGCCCCCAAGAAGATAAAATACCTAGGAATAAATCTAACTGGAGAAATAAGAGATCTTTACAAAGAGAACTACAAGACCATACTACTAGAAACTAAGAGAGACTTACATGAAAGGAGTAACCTACACTGCTCATGGATAGGAAGACTCAACATTGTGAAAATGTCTATTTTACCCAAAGCAATCTGCTTATATAATGCAATCCCAGTACAAATATCAGCAACATTTTTAAATGAAATATAGAAACAAATCATCAACTTTGTCTGGAAAGGAAAGAAACCCTGGATAAGTAAAGCACTACTGAAGGAGAAGAACACACTGGGAGGCCTCTCACTACCTGACTTTAGAACCTGTTACACTGCCATAGTAGTCAAAACAGCCTGGTACTGGTACAAAAAGAGACATATAGAACAATGGAGCACAGTTGAGACCCCAGAGATGCCACCATCCTCCTTTGAACAGTTGATATTTGACAAAGGCCCCAAGATTTTAAACTGGGGTAAGAACGGTCTCTTTTAACAAATGGTGCTGGCAAAATTCAATATGCATCGGCAATAAATTGAAACAAGATCATATCTCACACCTTATACAAAAACCAACTCAAATTAGATATACGACTTAAACATAAAATCTAAAATGATAAAACTCACCCAAGATAAAATAGAATCAACAATGGAAGTTTTAATACATAATGTAGACAGGCTTCAAAATCTGACATACAAAGCACATTCAACAGAAGAGAAAACAGATAAATGGGAACTACTAAGAATCCAACACTTTTGCTCATCCAAAGACTTCATCAAAAGAATTAAAAGACCACCTACAGAATGGGAAAAAATATTTGGCAACTACATGTCAGACTGATGTCTGAGCTCTGTAATCTATAAGGTATTACAAAATACCAACAAGAAAAGGATAAATAATCTAATTAAGCAATGGGTGAAGGGGATAGACCGATATTTCTCTAAAGAGGATATCCAGGCAGCTGAAAGACACATGCAGAATTGTTCAGGATCACTAGCTATTAAAGAAATTCAAATCAAAACTACAATGAGATATTATCTCACCCCAACAACATAGGCCACCATCCAAAAAACACAAAGCAACAGATGGTAAAGAGGCTGTGGAGAAATTGGAACTCCCACTGCTGGTGGGATTGCAAAATGGTACTGTCTCTTTGGAAAACAATCCGGCACTTCCTTAAAAAGCTGGAAATACATATAACATTTGTACCTGTAATTCCACTGCTTGGAATTTATCCTTCAGAAACAAAGGTTGTCACATGAACAGACACATGTACACAAATGTTTGTTGCAGCACAGTCCACAAAAGCAAAAAGTTGGAATCAACTTCAATGCCCATCAACAGATGAATGTATAAGCAAACTATTGTACATGTACTCAATGGAACACTATGCTATGATAAAAAACAATGACAATTTTAGAAAACATCTCGTAACATGGTCTCTTTTGGAAGAGCTCATGCTGAGTGAAATCAATCAGTGTCAAAAGGACAAATTTTGTATGAGATCCCTATTACAAGGACTTAACGAGAGAGTTATCCACAGAAGAAAATGACTGTGTTGGCTACATGGGTGGGTGGGGGCTGAGGGTTTATCATAGATGAGATAATGGATAGATGCTAGAAATTTTATTCTTTTATTATAATTAATAAAAAATTAAAAAGTTGCAAAATAAATAAGTAAATAAATAAAATCACACAGTGTGTGCCCTGGTCATCTAGTGCTGCTATAATAGAAATACCACAAGTGTATGCCTCTAGTGAAGAGAAATTTATTTCCTCACAGTAAGGTAGGCTAAATGTACAGATTAAAGGCATCAGCTGCACGAGGCTTTCTCTGTTAGCTCTGGAGAAGGTCATTGTCTCCAACCTTTCCCTGGTTGAGCACCTTCTCAGATTCAGGGACCCTGAGTTCCAAGGATGTGCTCTGTTCCTTGTGCTGCTTTCTTGGTGGTATGAGGTTCTTAACTCTCTGCTCCCTTCTCTTTCCTTTTATCTCTTGAGAGATAAAAGGGGCTGCAAGCATACCCCAGGGATTACATTGGGTTTATGATATAACCTTAACAAGGGTGTTACAGTCTTAGCCTAATTCTCCTTAACATAATCTAAACCTTCCCTAATAAACACAGGCAGAGATTACCATTTACAATATATATGAAAATTACAATCACAAAACAGAGGACAACCATGCAATACTGGGAATCACAGCCCAGCCAAATGGCTACACATTTTTGTTGTTGTTGTTTTAATATTTGTTTATTGTGGTTGAGTGAAAGTGTACAATCCAGTTAAAATTTGCATGCCCACCTATGTGCAGCTGCACGGTGATAGCACCTTCCTCCCTTATATTCTAAATGTGTCATATTCTCTTAACAATCTCCTGCCCCCTCTTCTCCGCCCTCTCCACTCCCCTCTAGTAAGAGGCCAGTAGAACGACATCCTATAAATGCGTAGAACCGTAAAGTGCACACACAATATGGTCGCTCTGTGTCACCAAGTCCAATCCATTCCTGTCCAAGCAGTTGAATTCAGTAATGATTTACGGACAGGAGCAGTGTCAGGTCTAGCAGCCATGATCCCAGGGGAACCCTGAGGCCTTCAGATGCTACACATGTTTTTGAGAGAACATAATTCAATCCATGACAGCATATTTAAAAAAAAAAACTGATCTGCAAATTCATATTATTGAAAGAGGAACAAAACTCAGAAAAAGATGGTACAAAAGGTTGCACACTCGAAGAATATAATCAATGCAACTAAATTATGTATGTAAAACTGTTGAATTGGTGTATGTTTTGCTGTGCATATTTTTGACAACAATAAAACAAATAAAATTTAGGGGGGAAACCCACCACTGTGGGGTTAATTCTGACGGATAGTGACCCTGTGGAACAAACTAGAACTGCGTCACAGGGGTTTCAAAGTTGCAGACCTTTATACAAGCAGACTGACATGTCTCCCTCCTGTGGGGTAGCTGGTGGGTTCCAACCACCAACCTTTCAGTTAGCAGCTGAGCACATTACCAATGTGCCAGCAGGACTTCTACGTGAGCTCTCAGGAAGGCTTGAATCAAAACCACAATGACGTATGACCTTATCCCCATCAGAATGGCAGTGATGGAAAAATGAAAACAGCAAGACTGTGGGAAAACCAGAACCCTAATCCACTGCTGATGGCTATGTAAAATGTAGGGCTGCTATGGAAAACAGTTTGGTGTTTCCTCGAAAAGCTGAAAATAGAACTGCCTTCATTATTTTTGTTTTTAGGTATCATCGACTTAGTTCCTGTTCATCAAAGTCATCAAGTCTTTTTCACTCTTCTTTATTCATTGCCCAGCTTTCACGTGCATATGAGGCAACTGAAAACATTAGGTCTTGGTTCAGGTAGACTTTAGCCTTCAAAGTGACATCTTTGCTTTTCAAACCTTTAAAGATGTCCTGTACAGCATATTTGCCCAATGCAATAGGTCATTTGATGTCTTGACTGCCACTTCAATATTTTCTTCATTTATCATGATGTTACTTATTCCAGCTGTGAGGGTTTTTGTCTTCTTTATGTTGAGGTGTATACTGTACGGACGCAGATAGTCTTTGATCTTCATCAGTAACTGCTTCAACTCTGCTTTCAGAAAGCAACAACGTGTTATTTTCATGTCACAGATTGGTAACAAGTTTCCCTCCAGTTCTGATGTCACATTCTACCATATAACCAAGCAATATCACTCTTAGGTTTATACGCAGAAAAAGTGAAGGCAGGAACACAAACATAAACCTGTATACCAGTGTTCATTGTAACATTGTTCACAGTAGCCAAAAGGTGGAAACAACCAAAATGTCCACTAGCAAAAGAAAGGGTCAACAAAATATTGTATATATATGTGTAAACAAAATGTATATGTATATAATAGAATGTTATATAGCTGTAAAAAGAAATGAAGTACTGTTGCACACCACAATATGGCTGAACCTCAAAAACACTATGCTGAGCAAAATAAGTTAGTTATGAAAGTCAAATATTATTTGATCTCACTCATACAAAAGAAGTAAATATAGGGAAACCAAAGTTTATTTATGATGGAGGGAGGGGGAAACAATTTTTTATCTGGACAGCATGGGAGGAATTGAGTTTATGTTAATAGTGTTAGAACGTTTGGGATGGGGATAGCAATAGTGGTTGCACAACATGAAAAATGTATTCATTGTTATTGAGCTATAAATCTGAATCTTGCTGTGTAGCTGGGTGTTTTGGTGTGTATGTTTTTACCACAACAGAAAAAGGAAAAAAAGAAAAGAAAGCTATTGAGTAGACTCCAACTTATGACTGCTTCCTGTGTAACAGAGTGGAACTCTGTTCCATAGGGTTTTCAATGAGTGTTTTTTGGAAGCAGATTGCCAAGTATTTCTTCTGACGCACCTCTGGGTAGACCTGATTCTCAAATCTTTCAGTTAGCAATTAAACACATTAATCATTTGTACCACCCAGAGACTCTACAGCTACTTGTCAATATCTGGTAAGATCACTGACAGCTCTTGTTAATCATTGCTTGCCACTGTACATAGATTTGCATAGGACCTGAGCCCACTGAGGTCCTGGGCTGTACTAGGTAATCTGCACCCGCAGCATCTCATTGTATACCTTCTGCACACCTCCTATCATACCATGTGAAATATGGCCACCAGCACAGCTGCCTCCTCAGAGTCTTCAGGAACTTTGAATAACTTCTCTTGTCTGCTAAACTATAAACTCCAAGTGGGAAGACCAGGAACAACCTATTTTTAAAGGTACCTAAAAAAAAACTGTCAAGTCAGGTCAGTCACTCTGATATAGCCTAGAACTGCATAGGCTGTTAGAAAAAAAAAGTTTGATTTGTGTCTTTGCCTCTCCTGGGGAAGCGTATCTTAAGGAAGGCTCTGGTGCCTTGTCATGGCTTAAATTATGTAACCTCAAAATACTTGTCCACTTGAGTAGGCCATGATTCCCACCCAGTATTGTGTGATTGTCCACCACTTTGTCATCAAACGTGATTTTTCTCTGTATTGTACATCCCACATCTATGATGTTAATGAGGAGGTATTAGTGGCAGCTATATTAACGGACAGGACTCAATCCGTAAGATTAGCTTATGTCTTAAATCAATCTCTTTTGAGATATGAAAAAGAGAAGCAAGCAAAGAGACACAGGGACTTCAGATCACCAAGAAAGCAATGCCAGGGGCAAAGTATATCTTTTGGAGCCAAAGTTCCTGTGCTGAGACACTCCTAGACCAGAAGAAGATTGATGAGAAGGACCTTCCCCCAAAACTAACAGAGAAAGCATTTCCCTGGAGTCAGCACTCTGAATTTGGACTTCTAGCCTCCTCAACTGTGACAGAATAAGTTTCGCCTTGTTATAGCTATCCGTTTGTGGAATTTCTGTTTTAGCAGCACTGAATGTCTAAAACAGGCCTGAAGAGATTCTCAAGCTCCTCAGTACTACTGCACTTTTCTTACTTGTAAAAGCAGGACAATACCTGGAGGGATACCCAACCTCCCTTTGCTGTACTTTCCTTATTTGCAAAACTCATGCACACCAAAAGAGTTACACTCCTTTCATTAAAAAAAAAAAGAAAGAAAGAAAGCATTTGGAACCATCAATACCACATTGTGCTTGCTTAGTTTGTTACTATTTCACACTTAAGAAATAAGTTAAATTTTGCTTGTAACGGCTAAGAAAATTCAACTTCAGGAGAGAAAGTTGGTCAGTGAAAGTTTCATTAAGAAAGAGATTCTTGAGCTAGTAGGGTAAGGCAAAGGAAAACTCAGCAATGGAAAGAAGGTATAACTGATTTGGAGATGTGTAAAGAAGATAACAAGTATGTATTCATCTTAGTCATCTAGTACTACTGTAACAAAACACCACAAATAGATGGATCTAAAAAGAAAAATTTTATTCTGTCCCAGACCAGTAGGCTACAAGTCCAAATTCAGGGCATCAGTTCTAAGGGAAGTCCTTCCCCCACTGGCTCGGGCAGAAGATTCCTGTCATCAATCTTCTCCTCCACTGGGAGCTTCTGAGGCTCAGGGACCCCATGCCCTTTCCAAAGGACATCACCCAGTTCCACTTCTTGGTGGTATGAGGTCCCCAATTGTGTCCCTGCTTCCCTTTCCTTTATATCCTAAGAGATTGCCTCACAGAACAATACAATCTTAACAGTGAGCCCAACTACCACCCATCCTCCCTCATTGACATCATAGAGGCAGGATTTACAGCATGTAGGAACATGACATAATACCAGGAATTATGACCTTGTCAAATGACTGCACACATTTGGGGGGGGACACAATTCAATCTATGACACAGTTTGTGCGTTTAATTATGAATACTCGTAGTGACTGTGTAAATGACAATGCTAAGTGATAGCTAAATCAGAATAATTCATTTCAAGTGATGTTTTCATCTTCTCACCAAGCTTAACTATGTGAGCAGATAAGAAGAGCTAGGAGCACCCTCGAGATGGGAGCAGGATTTTTCGGCCTATACCTACTCCCCATCTCCAGGGTCTGGCACGTCCTACTACTTATGAACCATCATAGGATGCATCTGTGAACTTCGATGATTCAGTGGCTTGCAGCTCTGTTTCCTACTGAGAAGGGGTACCGTGAAGAAACTGGGCCAGTCACCTACAATCTGGGCCTCGTGCTGAGGATGGAATTCCAGACTCCAGGCAGGTACCCTGATTTATTGACCAACCCCAACTCTCTGTCTCTGTGATAGGTGTGTGTGCAGGTGTGTGTGTGTGTACGCTCTACAAATAGAAGTGATGCATGTTTGACAATTTACATCTTTGATATCTGTGCACTTTTATGGGAAACGCATGCTTCTTCTATGGCATGAGAAATGGTATCAAACAGCTTTGAGAATATAATCTTTCCTTTGACTTGGCAGCAATGCTGGGTTGTGAAAAGTGTCTCAAATGACAGAATTTAGTATTGTGCCCCAATGAAGAACAATCTCCCAAGTGAAATACAGGAAACAAAGATAACAATGACGCACCAGCCTCATCTGGGCCCTAAACTGAAACTCTGACACGAAATAATGTGTAAGAAAGAATGCGATTCAAAATGAGACATCTGCTTTGTTTTATTTTGGGTGGCTACCACCAGAAATAATCAGCCTAATCCTAGATCAGTCTCCCTGTTAGACTGGTAAGTCCCCGATGAGAGGAGAACAAGCTGGGAACCTCTAGGCTTGGTTCCTCGGGCTCTTTGTCGTGTTAGCTGCCGTCCCAGTCTATTCCAACTCATAGTGATCCCACGTGAGTAGAAAAGAATTGTATGTCATTGAGTTTTCACGGCTGTGAACTTTCAGAAGCACGTCACCAGGTCTGTCTTCTAAGGCATTTCTGAGTGAGTTGAAACTGCCGATCTTTTGGCTAATAGACGAGTGCTTAACCCTTAGTGCCACTCAAAGACTCCTCTGGGCTCCGTAGAAACATGTAATGGTGCTCTTCTCCCTCCCACCTTCTTAGCACAGCCTACTGTGGGTCACAGAAGGCCCTGGCTGGGTACCAGCTTTCCTCTAGCCCCAGGCTGTGTTTGGCACAGTGTCCTGAGAAAACTTCTTGCTACACTGTACTGGTCTCCAACGCTTCAGCTGCAGTCTTTCCACACGTGGACACGCAGTTCCTCTCCTTGGGGAGGCTGCCCCGTTCACCCCCATCCACCCAGCTTCCCTGTCATTCCTGTATCTGGGCCCATTCCTTCTCAGTGAGCATGGTTATACTTAGGTTTTCTAAAGTCTTCCGGGCTTACACCTATTACTCAGGCCAAAGCATATGTTAATTACCCTGAAATGCATTTCTCATGAGTTAGATCACTTAGTGACAGTCAGACTTTCCCTTACTGATGCATGCTATCTTTCCACATAGACTTGCTTTTCACAGAGCCTCCTCTGGCCAAGGAAACAGCCCCAAGGTGCTCCCCTGTCCAACACCATGTGAAAAAAGTCACAGACATCTCTCCAATAATTCCCATCAGCCTAGAACTGTTAGGACAATCTGCTGCCACACTTGTGCCTCTCTGCCAGGCTTCCTAATCAGAAATCTTGGGCCCAGAACAATGCCTGATCATGGAGACTAGAACACAGCCTCCCTCTGTCCTGGTTTTTACTTCAATGAGCATCTCTTTTTTCTGTTTATGTATAATCCATGTGCATCGTATGGCACCTATCCATCCCCAGGAGGGAAGGAATGAGGTCTGTACACTGCAGCATGACAGGAGTATGTATAGACCACCAGCCCTATGTTAGTCTGAAGGAGTGACTCACTGGTCAGGAGGCGCCATGTCCGCTATGGAAGGTGACCTTGACTCACTGGTCAGGAGGCGCCATGTCCGCTATTGAAGGTGACCTTGCTGTATCTCTTCTCTGTGTGAGCAAAGCACTGTTCCATTTACTGCCTGTCTTGTTCGAGACCGTAAGACCTTGGATAGACAAAAACAGATTCAGAAAAGATAACACTTAAAGAAAAATTAAGTCATATATCCCAGATTCTTCTACACTCAATGGCATCTCTTTGCCACCTTTTTCTATGTTTCAAGGCTTCCTACTTTCTAATTCCTTCTAAATCAAAGCAACATATTTATACTAAAATTTAAACCCTATCAGACCGATGTGATTATTCTCCAAGTATCTGCATTTTAGATTTTTTTCTCCAATCATTAAATGGAAGTTTTGGGTCTTGTTACAGGAATGTCTGGGAAGGACTTTCAGACAAATTCTCCTTACAGCTAAAGACACATTAAGATTAATTTGTGCCTGGATCAAAAGGAGCTGAGGGCATGTGGCCAGACCTCCTCAATCAGTCACTCCTACAATTACCAACCGTAATTCTGAATCCCCTCTCCCATCACTCTGTCTAAGCTCCTCAGTGGAGAGGAAGAAACAATGTCCTTTCCCTCTCTCAACCCATCAGGCTGTTTGAAGAGACCACATCCAAGTGGAGCTACAGTTGACAATCAGACTGTTTTCTTATGCATAGTGCAAAGTCTTCGGGTAGGAAGAACCCAGGGTTATATTAAGGGTGTAAAAAAGGCTACCTAGGATATGTGAGAGCCATAGAAGGAGTCTGAACAGGGTCAAGGAGAGCCCAGAGCCCCAGCTAAGAGAAAGTAAGGAAAAAACTGTCTGTCTTTGCATGTTAGTGGGTCCACAGAGGGGTCCCAGTTTGCTGAGAAGTTCAAACAATACATGGAATCAGTAAAGCTAGACTGACACTAAATCTGAGTTCTGGAGAGATAAAAACAAGTGAAATATTTACAGGATGACTTATGTGTGTGAAAGTTGTACTGACTTTAGCTATTTGGGTTAACTACTGATCATCTGTGCCCAACTATTACGCAGCACAGTGATGATTATGCACACTGTGAAACGTGTGTCAGATTAACTTTGCGTCTTTTGATGATAACAGCAAATCCTATAAATGCATTTCCCCTGAGTCTTTGTAATTAGCTTCTTCTGTGGTCCTGTCTGTCTGCTCAGGGAGCATGGTTTTATGTGCAAAGACTAGAAAAATATACAACAAACAATGACAATGATAATTTGGAAGAAACCCCCTTCTCAAAATTCTCTCTGAAATAAGAAGGAGAGGCTCTGAAATACTACACACCTTGCAATCAGAAATCCCACTGTGGTATTTATGTTACAGCAGCACTAGATAGCTGAGACATCACCTAGCATCTCTTGAGGAGCAGCACTGCATATGTGGCCTGCTTGGGCTCTGAGTTACTGCTGAGCAAGATCAGTACAGGCACTTTCTCCTGGACACTTGCAGGCCAGTGCCAAGTTTGCTAAGAGCAAACTTGAGGGCCCTTGCCGTGACCACACTTCTGAGCCAGCCTGGTCCATGGACCTGAGCATAGCACAGGTGAAGGATCTACACTGGGAACCAAATTCCACCTGAACCAGTCAAGTCATCTGTTGGTGATGAAATGGTCAGCAAGTTATTTCCTCTCCCTGGGCGGCAGTTTCCTTCTGTGTCCAAAAACAAAGTATACCTTGAGGCGAGAGCTAAGGTGAGGATTAATTGAGAACACCATGCAAAGCTCATCTCAAATGGGGTTTCCCATAAAAGTTAGCTTTCTTTCACCAAGCACAGTATTAGACAGGATTTAACTTCTTTTTGATAAACTAGTATCATACAATGCCTCAGAATTGTCACACTAAACAAGAACTCACCATGCACAGAATATGAAAGAAACTGTAGAAGGTGCTGGAGACATTGATGACTGGAATGTTTTGGAAGGCATATTTCTCTTTCTTCTCAAATCCGTTTCCATTCTGCATTTCTACTAGTGTTTTCATGTAAATATTGCAGAGAGAGGTGATGACTCGACTCTGTGAAGCCAAAAGTCCTCTTCGGTTTGAATTAGACAGGCTGCCTTTGACAACGTGTCCATCTTGGCAGATGTGTTTCTAGTTTTCTCCCAGTAAATATCCTCATCACTACATAGTCCTCTGGAAAAGGGTAGATGCTTCAAATGTTCCTGCAACGGCTGACCAGAAGCAGCACGTCAGTGGGCCACTTTGCCCTTCCTCAGTTCTTGGTCACTTTCTCCAGGCACTCCATTGCTTCCTGGTCCTTTTCTTCTCCTCCCTCTACCCTGCTGTCTTCTGAATAGGGACAACTGAACATCATTAAGAATTAAATCACTGATAAATCTCAGGGGATGGGTCCACTTCCGTAAGCAAAAAACCTGCAAATCAATTTTTTTTTTAATTTAAAAAATGCATTGCATCACGTTGATTTTGACTCGTAACAATGCTATAAGACAGAGTAGAATTGCTCCATATAGTTTCTGAGGAGCAGTTGGTGGGTTTTAACTGCTAGCCTTTTGATTTGCAGTTGTAGCTCTTACGCACTACACCAACAGGGCCCCAATAAGTGGTTAAGAAATCAACTGCTAACTGAAAGGTTGGTAGTTTAGATCTACCAGCTGTTCCTTGGAAACCTTATGGGGCAGTCCTACTCAGCCCTACTGGGTTAATCCTTGGGTTTTTTTTTTTTTCCACTTGCAGATAACTTTCACATGGCATCTGTTTTCATATGTGTGTCTCTGTGTCTTTTCTGATCATTTCTGAAGTCATAAATGGTTTGGTTTAGGATCCACCCTGCACTTGTATGACCTAAATTGATTATGTTAGATTATATTATGGAAGGTAATCTGCTCTACCCAAGGCCGACTGTTCTAAACATATGAAACTGCTCTGTGATAGCAACTAGACTAATCTTTGTATAAACAACTGGACACTATAGTCTAGCCAAGCTTGATACATAAAATTAACCATTGTAGTCAGTAAGTAACAGACTCCAGGAGTATCCAGTCCCCCTAGAGAGCAGGACAGGTGGAGGTGCATAGGAAAATCCATTAAAAGCTAAACTAGAAGTGACCAGTGCTGTGGTAGACAAAGGACATCAGGATTGCTAGTAGGAGAGGATGGAAGCTAGAATGTAGGAAACATTTGATGAGATCTGGTCAAGCAGGCACTACGTAGGACTCCACCCTGACAGTGGTGCCGCAGAGCACCCTTCTGCAAAGACGGAACCTTCAGAGGCAGATTTCTTTACAACACTGATTAACGAATGCCTCCACAAAAGATGTCTGAAACAAGACTTGCCATGTTTTAGGAAACACAAACCAACTCTCTGTAAATAACTTGAAGAAACATCTCTTAATCTGTGGTATTAACTGTTATACAGGGTGCAAGGGCTTGTCACTGTAAAAGCAAATATTTGCTCATAAAAAAATACTATGATTGCTTAAATCAGTATTGAAAAGTAAAAATCTAATTTATTTTTCCCCTGTTTTGTTCCACTGAAATGAAATCATGCAGAAAGCAATCTTTTAGCATGCATGCTCCTTTTTAAGTGGTGGGAAGATTTTTAAGTGAACAATAACAAAATCTGATGCATTTTGCAACTCTTTAAAGTGTGTGTGCATGTGTCTGTGTGTGCATGTGCATGTGTGTGTATGTGTCACAGAAGCAAAGGTGTCACTAAAGGATTTCCCAAGGTCTCGGCCATCAATGATGTGTTAAAACCTGCTCACAACAGCTCAACAGAACTGATTGTGACACTTTTTCATGGCACCTCGTTTTGTGACATTGCGTTAGTATTTTTAAACCAGAAAACTCTGCAAACTAAGGCTTCTTTCTCCCAGAGACCTGACTGTTAAGCACTTCTCAGCACACCACTGGAATAGGTTGCTATAAACTACAAACAGGCAGATTAAGGCCTCTGCCTGTTTTTTGTGCCACCTTTGCTAAGAATGGCTTTTGCATTTTTAAATTGCTGAAAGAACTTTCAGCATGATTAGCCCACATTGTAAAGATTAGCTTTTTGTGTAAGCTTTGTAATATTTCTTAATGAATTCAACTTAAAATTACAAGGCAAAACAGCACTTACCCGCAACATTTATAATGCTGTAACATCATTTCACTGACAACTAATGTCACTTGAATCAAAAGAAATGTCAAGCTGCTTTCTACATTTCTTGTGTTATAAAATTTAAAACAAGAAATGAAATTTCCATTCTTATACAAATATGCAGCAGACAGTTTCCAAGCTCAAACTACCAATGAAGTATAAATTCTTGGACCTCATGGAAAATGTAATGGAAATTTCCACATTTTCAGATCCATTTATGTTTTCTAGTTCTGAAACAAAATGCTGTAGACCGACTTTCCCTTGCTCATTCTTTCTAAGTGCAACTCAATATTCTGGAAATGGTAAAACAGACAATGTTAAAAATAACTCTAAAAGCTGAAAAGAAGGAGCTGGATTCACTAGGGCCTGCACAACAATAGCTTTTCTATTATCTGCCATAGACCCCCACATAAAAGAGCCAGGGAGGTCCACAACCCCAAACCACAACAGTCATAGAAACATAAACTTTCCTAGACTGTTTTCCCTAGCCAAACTGATATTATGTTGTATCTGCTCTGACTAAGCATCTGCATCAAAGCCCAGATGATTTCAATCCTCCTGTCATGGATTGAATTGTGTCCCCCCAAAAATATGTGTAGCCATGTGGCTGGGCCATGATTCCCAGTATCTTGTGACTGTCCTCCGTTTTGTGGTTTTCCTATGCTGTATATTAAAGATTCAGGTCGGGCTGTAAATCCCTTCAGAGGATCACCTCCCAGCTCCACTGTAAAGGGAGTTTTCCTGGAGTATATCTTGTTCCACCCTTAATCCTTTCATCCTGCAAGAGATAAAAGGAAAGGAAAGCAGGCAGAGAATTGGGAACCTCACACCACCAAGGAAGCAGCATCAGGAGAAGAGTGCATCCTTTAGACCTGAGGTTCCTCCGTCATGACGCTCCCTGCACAAAGACTGATGCAAAACCGGACTTTCCTCCGACAAGAGGGAAAGCCCTCCCGCAGGAGCAGACACCCTGAATATAGACTTGTAGCCTACCGGACTGTGTAAGAATAAACCTTTCTTTGGTACAGCCATGCACTCTGGTAATTCTGTTAGAGCAGCCCTAGCTGACTAAAACACCTCCTCTGAAACCAACACACTTAAGGGCAGGCTGATCTACCCATAGGGCAGCATCCAGTGAGTCCTCTGTTGTCCTGCCCTATTTCCACTGGTACGAGGAGACCAAGGCCCAGGGGCTTCTACCCTGCTCCATCCTTGAGACAGAAGGTGAGCCAGAGAAATAAAACAGCTCAGAGAAGCGCCTTCTATCCCTGCGGGTGACACGGGCAGTACTGAATGTGGGTCCCGGAAGTGCCAGAAGAATAAAGTGGAGTAGCAGAGCCCTGCAAGTGTTCTGTAAGCTAAAATGACATGGAAAGTAAGTAGGTTCCAAATCCTAACCTAAACCTGAAGTAGGTAAACGCCTCCTAAAACTGAAAATTTAAATAAGATCAAAAGTCTCCTGACCCAAAGTTCCAGAGTACAACTGAAAATCACTCCTCATATGAAGGACTGGAGACACCACCATTTCAATGAGAACAGGCAATCAACAAATGTAAATGCAGAAATGAATCAGAAATTATAAGTCTCAGGCAAAGATTGTAAACCAGCCGCCATAAATGTTTTAACAGTCAAGTACAAATTCTTTTGAAACAAATTGAAAAACAGAAAATTTCAGCAAAGAAATTAAGCTACAAAAAGAAAAAAATGGAAATTATGGAGCCAAATAACACAATAATCAAAATAAAAATACTACTGGATCAGTCCAGTAGAATGGAATGGGAAATGATATAATCACTGAAAAATCAGAGAGATTTGTTAATAGAATTTACTCGGTCTGAAAAAGAGAGACACAAAAACTAAAAACAATGAACAGAGTCTCAATAATCTGGGGGACAATAACAAAAGATCTACTATTTTTACTCTTGAAGTCCCAGAAGAAACAAGAGTATGGGACTAAAAACCTCCCACATTTTAATAAAATGCATAAATTTACACATTCAAAAATCTGAGAAAATCCCAAATGTGATAAAACCCAGAGAAATCTACACTGACACACAACTGGATTTCTAAAATGATAAAGAAAAAAAAAATAAAAACAAAGAGAAACTATCCATTGTCTATTACAGCAGAGCTCAGAATCATGACTTCTGACACAAAATATGTCAAAAAGCTAAAAATTAAAAGCAAAAATGCTTTTTTTTTTTTAAATTGAGGATCAAAAGGAGACATGGCCTTAGAGCCGCCACAGCGGGGAAAACACTCAGACAGGTGCTAAGCGTTCTTTGCTGAGTATTCTCCAGGGATAAGAGTTTTCTAGCATCTTTTATACAGTATTGGTTGACATTTTGAAAACAATTACATGATATGATTAATGTTGTAAAATAGTTACAGAACGTGACACATTCTGTTTATAAGATCTTTACATATGACTATTCACAGAAACATACTCCATATGTGAACACATCTTACTGGTGGTGACCTTAGCACAAAGAATCTTAAGGAAAACGTAGTCTTAAATGTGTACTTGTAAGAACAAAGCAATTTAAAGCAAAATGTAGCTTTTTCAGGTACTTTCTGAGAATAAAAACAATCTTGAACAGAACACATCAAGTATTTCCTGGAACATTTTCTCCTGGTTTAGGCATAATCATGCTCTTAATATCCCTTTTCTAGAAGAGAAATAAAATAGAGTTTTGACCTACTCCTTTGTCAGCCCCTTCAGTAATGATAAACGTCTTAAAATTTTCAGTGCTTTTTGTCACTATAAAGGAACAATAATTCACATGACACCAGACTTCTCATCTGAAACCACATAGGCCAGAAGTAATTGGCATAACATTTTTCAAATGTGAAAGAGCAGAATAGTCAAGTATGAATCTTATATCTAGGGAGAGTGTCCTTGAATAATGAAGGAAAAATAAAATATTCTCAGAAAAAAAGAAAACTACGAACATTTGTTACTAGCAGGTATGTTGTAAGAGACTAGCTTAAAGCTCTCCAGACAGAAGAAAGTGATAACAAGAAGGCTAGAAAGAACAGTGGAAAGAATAAAACCAGGAATAAACACAACAGATTATCTTTCAATGTGTCTCTTTGATCATATTTAATAGCTGAAACAGAAATTTGTAACATCATTTGATGTGGTATTCCAGTGTATATGGAGGAAATGTCTGACACAATTATATTTAAAAACTAAACAGGTAACAAAATAAATACACAATCTATACTTCATTCAAAGTGGTAAAATGTCAGGAACTACAAATTATGACATTGTCTACTTACACAGTAACTCATAGAACAACCACAAAAACTCTAAAGAAAAGGACATACTCAAAAATATTACAAGGAAATCAAAATGGAGTTCTGAAAACTGTCCAGGTGGCACACGCAAAGTAAGAGGGGAGAAATGAGGGGAAAAGAGAACAAACAGAGCACAAACAAAGTGCCAGGCTGAAGTCTTTACAGTATCAATAATTTAAGTGTAAGTGGTCTAAAGACATCAAAAAAAACAGAGATTGGAACAGAGGGTTGAAAAGCATGACTGAAATATATGCTGTCTGCAATAAACTCCCTTGAAACAACAGTGCAGGTAATTTTAAGGTAAAAAGACAAAGGCAAACTATGGAAACATTAATTTTTAAAAGTCAGGAGTGCATAAATAGTATCAGATAAAGCCAACTTCAGAGCAAAAACAATTAGCAATACGAAAAAAAGGCATATCAATCCACCAAAAAGATACAATAATCCTAGATCTGTATTCACCAAACAACAAAGCTTTAAAATAAGTAAAGCAAAAACTAATAAAGGTGAAACAAAAAAAGAAATGCGAAGTTAGAATTAGGGACTTCAACATCTTTCTCTCTTCAGTTTATATAACTACTAGACAGAAAATCAAACAAGATAGGGAGGAACTCCAAAATGTCATTAACCAACAACATCTAATTGACATTTATAGAACACTCCACCCAGCAACAACAGAATAAACATTCTTACAGTTGCCCATGGAATAGTCACCAAAGTAGCTCGTATCTCATATAATAAAATAAACCATAACAAATTTAGAAGAATGCAATGGACACAGAATATATTTTCTGGCCACAATGGAATCAAATTAGAAATAAATAATACAGAAATAACAGGTAAATCTCCAAACACTTGGACATTAAAGAACATACTTTTAAATAATCCACAGATCAAAGAAAAGTTTATAAATTTTTTGTAAGCAATTAGAATCAGATGAAGATGAAAATACAACATGTCAAAACTTGTGGGGTCCATCTAAAGTACTGAGAAGGAAATTGATGGCACTAAAATGCTCCAATAGAAAAAACAGAAAGCTGTCAAAATGATAACCTAAGTTCCAGTCTCAGAGAACAAGTCAAAGCAGATCAGGATAATCCAAAAGGAAACAGAAAGAAGGAAACAACGACAGCAAAAATCAGTTAAATTGAAACCCAAATAATAGGGAAAATTGTTTAAATTTTCTTTATTTTGCTGTTGAAAGCATACCCAGCAAAACAAACAGTTCCACAGTTTCTACATGTACACTGACTATATTCTTTCAGTTGTGCAACCATTCTAACCCTCCTTTTCTGAGATGTTCCTCCCCCAATTAACATAAACTTACTGCCATCTAATGTTCCTATCGAATCTTTTGAGTTCCTATTGTCACTTTAACATCATACTGCTAACTCTTGTAACAGCATTATGCTCAAAGCAGGTTTTTGTTTTTGTTTTTTTACCAGTTAAACGAAATTGTTTTTTGGTTTTAGGAAGACTTCAGGGATGATTTTGTTTTAAAGTTTAAAAATTACCTCAGGGCAATAATTTCCTGGGGTTTATCAACTGCCATGCCTCCAGAAAGTCTGTGAAAATTTGAAACTCTGCTCTGCATTTTCCCCCTTTGACTGGGATTCTTATATAAAATTGCCAATCAAAATGTTCAGTAATGATAGTTGGGCACCACCCAGTTCTTGTCAAGGGAGGCAGTTGTTCAATGAAGCAATTAGCCACAAATTCCATTTCCTTCTCCTTCTTCTGTCTGCTTCTGGTGAAGAGAAGCCAATCACTATGCCTTAGACAGCAACCTGAAAGCTTTCAAGATCAAAGGAACTGTCTTGGACTGAACCGTGCTCCCCCAAAAGCTAATGTAGAAATTTGGCTGGGCCGTGATTCCCGGTATTGTGCATGCTGTAAATCCCGCCTCGTGATGTTAATGAGGGAAGATGGGCTGCAGTTGTGTTGGTGGAGCAAGACTCAATGTGTAAGGGTTTTGTGCCAGAAAGCAGCCTCTTGAAACGTAAAGGAAAGAAGCTAGCAGAGACATTTGGGGACCTCATACCACCCAAAAGTTGTACCACAAGCTGATCACGTTATTTGGAAATGACCAGGGGCCCTGCACCTCAAAGGCTTTCAGACCAGGGGAGGACTGACAACAAGGATCTTCCACCAGAGGCAGCAGAGAAAGCCTCCACCTAGAGGTGACACTCTGAATTTGGACTTTTTAGTTTACTGGACTGTGACAAAAAAAAATTTTCTTTTTTTCAAGCCATCCTCTTGTGATATTTCTGTAAAAGCAGCACTAGTAAACTAAAATTCAAAGTATGCAAAGAACTAGAATGTAGAAGAAAGAACTAAACACACTGTTAGGCCAATTAATTAGCATGTCCCATGAAACGATGACCTTAAATCTCCAAACCAAGCGACCAAATCCCATGAACTGTTTTGCTGTAGTTCAGCAGCTGCTCTTTTTATTTTCTTGCAGGGGTCTAAATGCATTCCTGTTAGTTATTTGGTACTGCTCTGACATTAACACCATGAGTGAATGACTTAAAAAACAAAAGTTTATTCTTACACATTCCAGTAGATTTGTTGTTATTGTTGTTGTTGTTGGGTGCCATTGAGTCAGTTCTGACTCATAGCAACCCAACATATGACAGAATGAAACACTGTCCAGTCTTGTGCCATGTCCACGATCATTTTTATGCTTAAGCTCGTTGTTGCGGCCGCTGTGTCACTCCATCTCATTGAGAGTCTTCCTCTTTTTCGCTGACCGTCCACTCTACCAAACATGATGATCTCCTCCAGGGACTGATCCCTCCTGACAACATGTTCAAAATGTGCAAGACACAGTCTTGCTGTCTTTGCTTTCAAGGAGCACTCTGGTTGCACTTGGTTCAGAACAGATCTTTTTGTTCTTTTGGAGGCGCATGGTACTTTCAACATTCTTCTCCAACACCATGATTCAAAGGCATCAATTCTTCTATATTCTTTGTTCATTGTCTAGCTCTTGCATGCATACGATATGATTAAAAATACCATGGCTTGGATAAGGCACACTTCAGTCTTCAAGTTTACACATTTACTTTTCAAGACTTAAAAGAGATCCTTTGCAGCAGATTTTCCCAATGTAATGCATCTTTTGATCTCTTGGACTGCTGCTTCCATGGGCATTGATTGTGGACCCAAGTAAAATGAAATCCTTGACAACCTCAATCTTTTCTCCATTTTTGATGATGCTCCTTATTGGTCCATTTGCAAGAGTTTTGTTTTCTTGATGTTGAGGTACAAGCCATACTGTAGGCTGTGGTCCTTGATCTTCACCAGTGTTTCAAATTTTCTTCATATCCTGCAAGTAAGGTGGTATCGTCTGAGTAATGTAGGTTGTTAATGAGTCATTCTCTAATCCTGATGCCTCATTCTTCTTCATATAATCCACCTTCTTGGATAATTTACTCAGCATAAAGACAGAAAAGGTATCGTGAAAGGATACAACTCTTACACACAGTTTCCTGGCTTTAAAACATGCAGTGTTCCCTTGTTCTGTTAGCACCACTGCTTCCTGATCCACAAACAGTTTCCTTACATGAGTAAGTGTTCTGGAATTCCCATCCTCCACAATGTTAGCCATAATTTATTATGAGCCACACAGTCAAATGCCTTTGCATAGTCAGTGAAACACAGGTAAACATCTTTCTAGCATTCTCTGCTTTCAGCCAAGATCCATCTGACATCAGTAATGATATTCCTTGTTTCACACCCTCTTCTGAATCCAACTTGAATTTCTGGCAATTCCTTGTCAATATACTGTTGCAGTCACTTTTGAATGATCTTGAGCAAAATTTTACTTGTGTATGATATCAACGGTATTATTCAGTAACTCCCACATTCAGTTGGATCACCTTTCTTTACAATGGGCATAAATATGGATCTCTTCCAGTCAGTAGGCTACGAGTCCGAATCCAGGGTGTCTGCTCCAGGAGAACGCTTTCCTTCTTTGTTGGCTCTGGAGGAAAGTCCTTGTGTTGCACCGTTCGTTGGTCAGGGAGCATCTTGGCACAAGGAACCTCAGATCTGAAGGACACACTCTACACCCAGTGCTACTTTCTTGATGGTATGAGGTTCCCAACTCTCTGCTTGATTCCCTTTCATTTTAGCTCTTGTAGGATGAATGAATAAAAAGTGGTGCAAGCCACACTCCAGGAAAACTCTCTTTACACTGGAGCAGAGAGGTGATCTTGGAAAGTGTTTTACAGTCCCACCTTAATCTTCTTTAACATAAATCCTGTCTGTTACCCACAGGCAGAGAGAAGGATTTACAGCATAGGAAAATCACAAAATGGAGGACAGTAACACAATACTGGTAAGCACGGCCGAGCCATATTTCTACACGTATTTTTTGGAGGACACAATTTAATCCATGACAATAAAAATCCAACAACTGCCAATTCAACTTTTAGTAGGTATATTACTTTTTGACATTATCACATTATTCAGGTATGTGACTCTTTTTATTATGATTAAGTGAAATTATACAATCCAAGTCAATTTTGCGCACCTGTCTCTCTGCAAATCTATCTGCTCTCCCCACCCTGTAACAGCACACTCCTTCTTTTCATTTTTCACTACTAGTATGCTCTCAAAGAATACCTGTCCCCTCCCCTCCGCCTTCTTCTCTCTCCTCTAGAAAGAAACCAGTAAGACAGCCTTCTATGAATGTATAAAACCATAAGGTACACACATTACATGCTCAATATGTGGCCCTGAGTCCAGCTCATTCTTAGTCTGAAGTGCTGACTTCAGTACTGGTTTCAGGTCTGGGGCAGCAGCAAGCCTAGGAGTCATGTTCCTACAGGGACCCTCCAGGTTGCTGGACCATCAGTTCTGGTCTTTCAATAGAATTCTTAATCTGCACACCTCTTTTTCTTGTGCTATGTCGCGGACGCTACATTGCATCACCTATCAAGACTGTCTTTGGTGGTGGCTGGGCACCATCTGGTTCTTCTGGTCCCATGATGATGTAGCCTGCCCGTTATATCAGTTCTTCTGTCTCCTGGGCTGACTTTTAATCATATCTTTGATGTTCTTGGTTGTCATCTGTTAAGACGGGTTAGGACAATTTAGTGTACCTCAAATGGCAGCTTACTAGCTTATAAGACCCCAGACACCACTCACCAGTATGAGGTGCAGAACACTCTCTTAGCAAAAGACTAGTTATGCTAATTGACCTTGATATCTGCTGCATACATTGTCCCCAGACCCTGTCTCTGCTTCTCTATCCTTTCAGTTTATGGTGTAGTCCAGTTTTGTGGATCTGCTCTCTACTGTGTGCTGTCACTGTTTTCACCTACATTCCTAACTACTATCTAACCTGTGACCAATCCTCTCCCACCCTCCCCCATCTTGTAGCTGTCAATGAGTCTTATCTTCTGTATGTAAGTCTACTTTTCTACCTTTATAGCCCATGTATCATACAATACTTGTCCTTTTTCCACTGACTGATTTCACTCAGCATGTCTTCTAGTTGAAACCAGGTTATGAGATGCTTCCTAAAATCATCATTGTTTTTTATCATTGCATAGTGTTCCACTGAGTATATGTACTGTAGTTTGTTTATCCATTCGTCTGTTGATGGGCACCTAAGTTGATCCCATCTTTTTATTTTTGTGGACAGTGTTGCAATAAACATTCGTGTGCGTATATCTGTTCAAGTGACCGTCTTAAATTCTGTAGCATATATTCGGAGCAGTGGGATTACTGAATCAAATTGTATTTCTATTTCTAACCTTTTAGGGAAGCGCCAAAATGCTTTTCACATAGCCTATACCATTTTGCATTCTCACCATCACTGTAGGAGAGTTCCAATCTCTCCACAGCCTCTCCCACATTTGTTGTTTTGAATTTTTTGGATTATTGCCAACCTTTTTGGGATGAGATGATATTTCATTGTAGTTTTGATTTGGATTTCTTCAATAGCTAATGATCATGAGCATTTTCTCATGTGTCTTTTGGCTTCCTAGATGTCTTCTTTGGAGAAGTGTCTGTCCACCTCCTTTGTCCATTGTTGAATTGGGTATCACATTTTGTGATACTTTGTAGATTATGGAAATCAGATGAAAATCTGACATGTAGCTGCCAAATATTTTTTCCCATTTTGTAGATTATATTTTAACTCTCTTAGTAAAGACTGTGGATGAGCATACGTGTTTGATTCTTAGTAGTTCCCATTTATTTTCTCCTCTGTTGTCCATTCACTACTTGTCAGATTTTTGTAGTCAGGCTAACCTGTATATTAGGACTTCCATTTTTTACTCTATTTTTTCTTGCATTATCTTTATCATTTTAGGTTTGATGTTTAGGTCTTTGATCCATTTTGATTTACTTTTTGTGTAAAGTGTGAGATATAGGTCTTGTTTCAATTTTTTGCAAATGGATATCCAATTTTGCCAATCCCATTTTTTAAATAGATTGTTTTTACCCCAGCTTATGACCTTTGGGCCTTTGTCTAATATCAACTGTTTATAAGAGGATGGTGGCATCTCTGGGCTCTCTAGTCTATTCCATTGGTCTATATGTCTCTTTTTGTACCAGTACCAGGCTGTTTTGACTACTGTGACAGTGTAATAGGTACTAAAGTAGGGTAGTGTGAACACTGTGTCCCACTTCTTCAGTGGTGCTTTACTTAGCCAGAGTTTCTTCCCTTTCCAAAGTTGGTGGCTTGTTTCTCCATTTCATTAAAAAATGACATTGGAATTTGTATTGGGATTGCACTATATACGTAGATCGCTTTGGGTAAAATAGAAATTTTCACAGTATTAATTCTTCCTACCTGTAAGCAAGGTATGTTTCTCCACTTATGTAACTCTCTTTTGGTTTCTTGCAGTATGGTCTTGTAATTTTCTCTGTATAGGTCTTGCACAACTTTAGATTTATTCCTAGCTATTTTATCTTCTTGGGTGGCTATTGATTTGGTGATTTCCTCTTTGATTATTTCTTTGTCAGTGTAAAGGAATCCCACTGATATATTTGTGTTTACCTTAAATCCCGATACTTTGCTGAACTCTTCTATTAGTTCTGTAGTTTATTTATCAGTTCTTTAGGGTTCTCTGTGTATATGGTCATATCATCTGCATATAGGGAGATTTTTACTTCTTCTTTGCAGATGCAGATACCCTTTGTTTCTTTGTCTTGTCGAATTGCTCTGGCTCTAGCACAATACTGAACAGAGGTGGTAACAGTGGGCATCCTTGCCTAGCTCTTATTCTCAGGGGGAATTCTTCCAGTCTCTCTCCATTCAGGATGATATAGGCAGTTCGCTTTGCACTGATGCTTCTTATTGCATTGAGGAATTTGCCTTCCATTCCTATTTTGCTGAGAGTTTTTAGCACGAGAGTTGTTGGACTTTGTCAAATGCTTTTCTCCATCAATTGAAAAAATTAAGTGATTATTATCCTTTGAGTTATTTATGTGGTTGATCACACTAATTGTTTTTCTAATGTTAAACCAGCCTTGCATCTCTGTTATGAATCCAGCTTGGTCATGATGAATTATTCTTTTGATATGCTGCTGAAACCTATTGGCTAAGATTTTGTTGGAGATTTTTTGCATCTGGGTTTATGAGTGGTATTAGTCTGTAATTTTCTTTCTTTCTTTCTTTTTTTTGTGGGATCTTTCCCTGACTTTGGTATCAAGGTTATGCTGGTCTCATAGAATGAATTTGGGAGTAGTCTATTCCTTTCTATGCTGTGATATAGCCTCAGTACTATTGGAATCAACTCCTCTCCAAAAGTTTGGTAGAATTCTTCAGTGAAACCATCTGGAGCAGAACTTTTTTTGGCTGGTAGTTTTTCGATGACTTTTTCAATCAGATACCCTTTGTTTCTTTGTCTTGTCTAATTGCTCTGGCTTTAGCACAATACTGGTTTATTAAGCTGTTCTACTCCTTTTGATAATTTTGGTAGGTGACATGAATTTAGAAATTCATCCATTATTAGAGTACAGTTTTTTGGAGTATTCTGTTTTGATACTTTTAATTTCAGTTGGGTCTGTTTTGATATCCCCCACATCATTTCTTATTGAGGTCATTTGTTTCCTCTCATGTCTTTCTTTTGTAAGTTTAGCCAACGGTTTATCAACTTTGTTGATCTTTTTGAAAAACCAGCTTTTGGCTGTGTTAATTTTTTCATTTGTTCTTCTATCCTCAAATTCTTCAATTCTGCTCTACTCTTATTATCTATTTTCTTTGGGTGCTGAGGGGTTCTTTTGTTGCCCTCTTTCTATGTATTCAAGTTGTAGGGTTAATTCTTTGGTTTGGGCCCTCTTTCGTCTTTCTAGATGTGTGCATTTATTAAGGTAAGTTGATCTCTGAGCACTACTTTTCCTATATCCTATCAGGTAGGATGTGTTTTCATTCTCATTTGATTCCGTAGTTTTTTTATTGCGTCTTTCATTTTGCACTTGGCTTGGCTTTGGCTTCATCTTTCCTAAACCCCATGGATTTTTGAGCAAAGTGCTGTTTAGTTTCTATAAGTTCAGATTTCTGCCTATCTGAGCTTCTGTATATCTTCTTAACTTCCTTTCCATCTGAAAGGATATCTACTGTAATAGATCCCTCTTCATAGTATGAACATGTCATAGTCTTTGTGTTAAGATCACTAGTTCCCTAGTCTTAATATTTTAGTTCTGATTAATCTTAGTGACTTCCCTAACTGCATAGGACTCTGGATACTTTGTCCTGCATTACATACTTAAGTATACATTTGATCTTATTGTTTTCCACTATTGATTTCAAATTTTATAGCTTTACAGTCTGAGAAGATGCTTTGCAATATTTGAATGGTCTGGATTTTATTGAGGCTTGCTCTATGACCTAACACATAGTCTATTCTGAAGAACGTTCCATGTGCTTTGGAAAAAGTACACTTATCTATTGTTGGGTAAAATGTTCTGTATGTACCAGTGAGGTTTAGTTAGTTGATTGTTGCAATAAGATCTTCTGTATCTTTACTGAGCTTTTCTCTAGATCATCTGTCCATCACTGAAAGTAGAGTATTGACGTCTCCCACTATTGTTTTGGAATGTTCTATCTCACTTTTCAGTATTTGATCAACGTATTTAGGTACTCTAGTATTGGGTGCATACATATATAATATTGTTATATCCTGCTTATGTACTGAAAATTTAAGCAATCACTAGTGACCCTCATTTTCCATGATGGTGGATTTTATATTAAAATCTGTTTTATCTGAGATTAACATTGCCACTCCTGCTCTTCCTTGTATGTTGTTAGTTTGATATATATTTATCCATTCTTTGATTTTCAGTTTGTTCATATCTTTGAGTCTCAGGTGTGTTTCTTGTAAGCAACATATAGACAGATTGTGCTTTTCGATCCAAGGTGTAGCTCTCTGCCTTTTTAATGGGGTGTTCAATCCATTTACATTCAGTGTAATCATTGACAGATATGTGTTTAGTACTATCGTTTTGGAGCCTTTATTTTTGTGTTGTTGATGTTTTCTTTGTTCCTCTTAATATTTTGTTCTGGGTCATTTTTCGTTAAGAGTTTACTTTTTATCTTTTTCAGTGTTGGTTTGGTGTTTGTTGAGACTCCTGTGTTATGCTTCTTGTTTAGATATGTCACATTGTTAGCTTGCTTTGCAGCTACCACTTTGATCCCCTTAATGTTTGAAAATTAAACCAGTCTTTAACTTCTGTATATCTTAACTTCCTGTCCATCTGAAAGGATATCTACTGTAATAGATTCCTCTTCATAGTATGAATATGTCATAGTCTTTGTGTTAAGATCACTAGTTCCCTAGTCTTAATATTTTAGTTCTGATTAACCTTAGTGACTTCTCTAACTGAGTAGGACTCTGGATACTTTGTCCTGCATTACATCCTTAAGTATACATTTCATCTTATTGTTTTCCTAAGCAAAGAACTTCTTTCATTATTTCTTGTTTTGGTTTTGGTTTGGTTTTTGCAGAGTCTCTAAGTTTCTGTTTATCTGAGAATGTCTTAATTTTCACAGCTGTATTTCAGGGACATTTTTTTGCAGGATGTGTGATTCTTGGTTGGAAGTTTTTCTCCTTCAAGGCTTTGTGTGTATCATCCCACTGTCTTCTTGCCAACATGGTTTCTCCTGAGAAATCAGAAGAAAGCCTACAGGGCTTCACTTTGTATGTTAGTTTTGCTTTAAGGCTTGCTGCCTTTAACAGCCTTTCTTTATATTTCGTTTTATTAAGCCTAATTATAATATGTCTTGGTGTCTTTCTTTTGTAGTCTAGTTTTTGTGGTGTTTGATAAGCATCTTGAATGTGTTCTCTTCTTTCATGATTTCAGCTAAATTTTCTGTCAGCAACTCTTCAACAGTTCTCTCTATTTTCTGCTATCCCTCCATGTTCTGGAACTCCAGTTATTTGTAGATTATTTCTCTTCATAGAGTCCCACATGCTTCTTAATGCTTCTTCATCATTCTTGTTTCTTCTATCTGATTTCTCCTTGTGAAAGCTGGTGTCAGTGGCTTTGTCTTCAAGCCCACTAATTCTGTATTCCAATTCCTCCATCCTGATCTTTTGGCTTTCATTGAATTGTCTAATTGTGTAGTTGATCTGCTGGATTTCAGATCATTGATGTTCTAGCAGTTCATATAACTTGCTTAATTTTTCATTTTTTTCTACTGCATCTTGCTCAGTCTTTAGAAGGGCTCTATACATAATTCTTTTGTATTCCACCTCAAATAGTTTTAGAAAGGCTTCTTCATCTGAGAAGTATTTTGATTCTATATTTCGGGAGTGTTCTGGATCCATGATGGTCTGCTTCTTTAAATGGTTAAATAGTGAGTGTTGTCTTAGCACCATCAAGAAGATGTTCAGTTTCTCGGAGGTTACCCCAACAGGACCTTGGTGTAGGTCTAAGAAGAGAGTGAGTCAGGACACTGCTAGATTTGGTCATCAGCCACCACTGCATTCTCTACATGCAGCTGACTTATTTGCAGCTCCTCTGGCATTGAGGTGGATCCAACCTGATGGCACTTGGCTGGCTGGCAATGTAGACTCAGTCAAGCCCCACAGTGCTGCTTGGTTTAGTGGCTAGCCCCAGCTGGGCCCGCAGGGGTGGCAGGCCTTGCCTTCTGGCTGCTAAAGGTGTCCAGCTACTTTTGCCAACTGTCCATCATTACGCCAGTCATGACTATGGTGTATCTCAGGAAAGGGTGAAGGGGGGGGGATGCCACCACACTCCCAGAGACCACTGCGTTCTCTAGATGTGTTTGTCTTAAACACTTCTTTTCTGCTGAGGGGGCTCTGTCCAGCTGGGCCCTCAGGGACGGCAGGCCCCACCTCCTGGCTGGCAAAGACAGTGCCTCATTTATGGAGTCTCTGGGGGACTGTCAGCTGATGCTATGACCTGGCTCTGTGAAAGGTGGTAGAAGTGGCACCACCACACCCAGGCACCTGTCACCACTCCTATCTCTAGCCACTCATATCATAAAGCTGCCTTTCTGCTGAGAGAGATATTGACCAGCTGCAGCTGAACGTAGCTAGGTCCTCAAGTTTGGCAAGCCCTGCTACCTGACTAACAAAGATGGTGCTTTGTAGGCTGTCCCCAGATGGTATGACATGGCTCTAGTAAGGGAGGAGTTAGGGCACTGGCACACTCAGCTGCTAGCTCCTGCCACATTATCTAAGTGCGACAGTCTTGAAAACAGCTTTTCTCCTTGGAGAAGCTTTATGCAGATAGGTACTGTTGCTCAGCATAAGAATTAGCCCCAGGCAAGACCTCAGGCAGGGTAACACTACCTGTCATCTGACCAAGATGTTGTCCCACCTTATCTGCCTCTGCTGCAGTGAGTCAGCAGGAGCTATAGTGCAGCTCAGAGGGTGGACAGGAACCAGAAGCCTCAAGCACCCACTGGGCTCTGTAGATATGGCTGTCCCAAGCACCATTTCTCTGCTGCAGAATATACAGTGTACTTAAGCACTGCTGTTCAGCATAGTAGCCAGTGTGTGCCAGGCTCACAGGCTCATCAGTTCAAGTACCAGCCTCCCAGTTAACAAAGAAAGTGTCCATACCTGCAGTGCCCTCAAACAATATGCCAGCAGAACCAGGACTCAGTGTGCTACTGCCTCATCTCTGACAGAGGTAGTTTCCCCCTTCCTGTCACCCAGTCCAATCTCACAACCCCACACCAGATCTTGGGTTTCTCAGAATGTCCACACTGCTCCATTTATTTATTTTTCTAGGCCTTAGTTCTCAGAGGGAATTGAGGAGACGTGTGTCTAGTCTGCCATCTTGGCCATGCCTCCAAAGTTGTTCATTCTTTTGGCAGCTCATGGTTTATTCAATATTCCTCATCAACACTATAATGTGACGTTGTCAATTATTCTTTTGTCCTCTTAATTAATTGTCCAGCTTTCACATGCACAGGAGGTGATTGAAAGCACCATTGCTTGGGTCAGGTACACATCAGTCTTCAAGGTGACATCTTTGCTTTTGAACTTTAAAGAGGCCTTTTGTAAACTTGCCCAGTGCAACGGGTCTTTTGATGTCTTTACTGCTGCTTGCATGGGTGTTGACCTTAAATCCAAGTAAAATGAAATCCTTGACAACTTTAGTATCTTTGCCCTTTATTATGATGCTACTTATTGGTCCAGTTGTGAGAATTTTTCTTTCCATCATGGTGAGGCGTAATCCATACTCAAGGCTGTGGTTTCATCAGTAAGTGCTTCAAGTCCTCTTCACTTTCAACAAGCAATGTTGTATCATCTGCATAATGCAGGTTGTTGAGTCTTCCTCCTGTACCACTGCCCCATTCTTTTTCGTATAGTTCACACTCTCAGATTATTTTCTGAGTGTACAGTCTGAATACATATGGTGAAAGGATATAAGTCTTACACACGCCATTCCTGACTTTAAACCATGCAACACCGCCTTGGTCTATTTGAACAACTATTTCCTGATCTATGTACAGATTCCTCATGAGAATAATTAACTGTTCTGGAGTTCCTATTTTTGGCAGTATTATCCATAATTTGTTCTGACGCACAGAGTGGAATGTTTTAGCATAGTCAATAAAGTACAGGTAAACATCTTTCCGGTATTCTCTGTTTGCAGCCAGGATCAACCTGACATCAGCAATAATATGCCTAGTTCTATGTCGTCTTATGAATCCTCCTTGAATTTCTGGCAGTTCCTTGTTAATATACTGCTGCAACTGCTTTTAAATGACCTTCAGCAAAATTTTGCTTTTGTGTGATATTAATGACACCATTCAATAAATTACACACTCAGTTGGATCACTTTTCTGGGGAAAGGCACAAATATGGAACTCTTCCAGCTGCTTGGACAGGTAGCTGTCTTCCAAATTTCTTGGCATAGATGAGTATCTTTAGTGCTACATCTCTCTGTTGAAACTTCTCAATTGGTGTTCCATCAATTCCTGGAGCATTGTTTTTCTCTGATGCCTTCAGTGTAGCTTAGACTTCTTCCTTCAGTACCACTCATTCCAGTTTATATGCTACCTCCTCAAATGGCTGAATATGGAACAAGGCTTTTTGATGCAGTGACTTGCTGTATTCCTTCCATCTTCTTTTGATGTTTTCTAAATCATTTAATATTTTCCCCATAGAATTCTTCAATATTGCAACTTGAGTCTGGAGTTTTTTATTCAATTCTTTCAGCTTAAGAAACTTAGAGCATGGTCTTATCTTTTGGTTTTCTATCTCCTGCTCTTTGCACATGAGTTTATAATATTTCACTTTGTCTTCTCAAGCCACCCTTTTATATCATCTGTTCTACTTTGCTTTAGCTATTCAGTGTCCATAAGCAAGTCTTAGAATCTCTTCTAACACCCATTTTGGTCTTTTGTTTCTCTTGTCTTTCTAATGACCTCTGACTTTCTTCATGGATGATATTCTGGCCATCATTCCATAACTTGTTTGGGGTTTTTTGGCATTAGTACTCAATGTGTCAACTCTATTCTTGAGATTGTCACTAAGTTCAGGAACAATGTACTGAAGGTTGTAATTTAGCTCTTGTTGACTTGTTCTAACTTCCTTCAGCTTCATAGGAGCAATTAATGGTCTCTTCTACAACGGGCCCCTGGCCTTGTTCTAACTGATGACATTGAGCTTTTTTGTTGTCTTTTTCTACAGATGTAGTCAACTTCTTTCCTGTGTATTACATCCAGCAAGGTCCACGAGTATGACTGCCTATTTTGTTGTTGAAAAAAGGTATTTGTGATGTATAAGAGACTGACCTTGCAAAATTCAGCAACATCATCTCTGGTAACATTTCTATCACCATGGCCATATTTTCCAACTACAGTCCTTCTTCTTTGTTTCCAACTTTCACATTGTAATCTCCAGTAATTATCATTGCATCCTGACTGCATGTTTGATCAGTTTCAGACTGCAGAAGTTGTAAAAACATTCTATTTCTTCATCTCTGACCTTAGTGGTTGGTGCATAAATTTAAATATTAATTGTATTAATTGATTTCCTTTGTAGGTGTATGGATATTACCCTATCATGGGAAGCATTGTACTTCAGGATAGATCTTGAGATACTATTTGCGACAATGAATGCAACACCACTCCTTTTCAAGTTAGCTTTCCTGGTATAGTAGACCATATGACTGTCGAATTCAGAATGGCTAATACCAGTCCATTTCAGCTCACTAATGCCTAGGATATCAATGTTTATAATTTCCATTTCATTTTTGACAACCTCTAGTTTTCCTGGATTCATACTTCATGTGTTCCAAGTTCTTATCATTAATCAGTCTTCTCATTTCCAGTCATTCCACATCAGCAAACAAAGGTTCATAACACTTGACTTCATCCATGTCATTGATTCTGCTTTGATGATGCCGCTTTTTCCTAGTCATCTTTTGAGTCTTTCCAACGTGAGCAATTAATCTTCTGGCACTGTGTCAAACAAACAATGTTCTGCTGTTATTCAAAGGTTTTCACTGCCTAAATCTTTTCAGAAGTGGGTTGCCTGGTCATTTTACCTAGTCTGTCTTAGTCTGGAAGCTCAGATGAAACCTGAGTGACCATCATGGGTGACCCTGCCAGTCTTTGAATTTTAATGACATAGTTTCCAGCATTGCAGCAACTTTCAAGCCCCTACAGTATGACAAACTTACAAACACCTGGGGATGTATACCTGTAATGAGACTGAAGTCCCAGAACACCCACAAAAGGGAAGTACAAAGTGGATCTCAGGAGGCAAGTTACATTCCAAAAGAATTGCCTGACTTTGCATGTACAAAGAGAAACCTGGGGAATATGTGTGGTAATTGCTATTAAGGGTGTAGGATAATGGTGCAAAGATAAAGTTGAATTAGTCCAAGTTCATTGATATGGTAGCACTAAACACAAATTCTTCATTCAAACTTTTAGCTTGACAGGGTAGGAAAGAGTGTAATAATATGTTTGGATGGTTTGTTGAAGCATCATTACCCAATGTCCTGGTACACTGTAGAAGAAGGTATCCAAAGCCTTAAGAAGATTGATCTATTAGAGTGGATTCATCAGGTTAGACCCACATATGTGGGTCTTAACACAGTGCTGAGGGACAAATCTATGAAGGGAGCCTCCACCTCCTTAAAGACAGCTCTGATTATTATTTTATATGATTCAGATTTAACAGCTAGAGCTGCCCTGATTGAAGTTAGACACTTAATGACAATGGGGCTGATTGGACCCCATGGCAGTAGGGTCCAAATGGCAGCAGTGAATCAACAGAGACAAGGTAAGCATTATAATTATAATGGACATAAAAAATCAAAGCTCTAATCAAAGCAGTCTGTTTCATATAGATGTACAGCACTGGCTACTTATTCATGGGGTCCTTAAGAGTGAAACAGATGGGAAATATACTAAATATTTACTTGATCATACAAGCAGAAGAGTTCTAGTTCAAATAAATGGGAGTGTAACTCAAATTGCTGGAATAGAAAGTCACAGCCCCTCAATTAATTCTCAGATCTGAATCAGTTACAAATCCACATTCCCTTCAATGAAAGGGAAGACAGGTCCTCTTAAGGAAGACAGCACTACATTGCCAAAAATTTATACTGTTAATCATCAGAGGATCTACATCTTTTAGGAAAGTGATCATTTATTAGAGAAAAGGATATAATCAGATTATTTAGGGATTACTAGTTACTCGCTCTGATCACAATAATACCAGCAGACCAAAGTTTACTATGGCCCACCAGTCACAATGGGGGCATATGGAGGTCAGATTGTTGATAGAGTCTTAATTCAATTTCATCTCACAGTGGGTCCTGTGGGTCCCCAAACCCAATCTGCAGTGATTCTCCAGTTAAAGAGTGAGTAATTGAAACAGACATACTAAGCAAATGGCAGAACCCTCCCATCATTGGATCACTGACATGTGGAGTAAAGGCTATTATAGCAAGAAAAGCCAACTGGAAGCCACTAAAGAAGCTTCTGCTTGGAAAAATAGTAAACCAAAGGGAATATTTCTGTAAGGATTGTACAGATTACTTCCACTATCAAGGATATGAAGAAAGCAGAGGTTCTGATTTCCACCACATCCCCATTTAGCTTGCCTATTTAGTCTGTGGGGGGAAAGAAACAGATCTTGGAGAATGATAGTAGATTATTGAAAATTTAACCAGATTGCAACAGCTGTTGCAGCTGCTATTACAGATGTGATTTCATTGCTTGAGAATATTAATACATCTTCTGATATCTAGTATTCAGCTATTGATCTTTCATCTCAGTGAAGTTTCTAGGGACCCAATAGTATGGGGCATATCAAAATATTACCTCTAAAGTGAAGGATAAGTTATTGTATCTGTCCCCTCCTGCAACTAAAAAGGAGGTATAATGCCTGGGGAGACTCTTTGGATTGGGGAGGTAATATAGCCCTCATTTGGAAGTGTTACTTTAGCTTATTTATCACTGGGATTGAAAATCTGCTAGTTTTGAGCAGAGCAAGAGAAGGCTCTACAATAGGTTCAGCCTACTATGCAAGCTGCTTTGCTACTCAGGCCATATGATCCAGCTGATCCAATGGTGCTTGACTGTTGGTGACACATAGACATGCTGTTTGGAGTCCTTAGTAAATAGCACAAACCCTTGAAAGTTTAAAACAAAACTCCTGTCATCTTCTGTAGATAACTACTTTCATTTTGAGAAACAGCTTTTGGCTTGCTACTGGGCCTTCAGGGAAAAAAACAAAAACACAGTGCCATTGAGTTTATTCTGACTCATAGTTACCCTATAGAACAGAGTAGAACTGCCCCATACAGTTTCCAAGGGGCAGCTGGCAGATTTGAATTGCTGACCTTTTGGTTCGTAGCCATAGCATTTAATGACTATACCATCAAACTGAAAACCAAACCTACTGCTGTCAAGTTGATTACTGGGCCTTAGTAGAGACAAACACTTAACTTTAGGCTTGAGATGCCCATCATAAACTGAGTGTTATCGGACCCACAGAACCATAAAGTCAGATGTGCACAGCAAGATTTGATCATTAAATGGAAGTGGTATGTATGAAATTAGGCCCAAGCAAGAACTGAAGGAAGTAAGTTGCATGAGCAAGTGGTCCAAATGCCTGTGGTCTCCACTACTGTCACACTACTTCCATCTCCTAGTCTGCACCTATGGCTTTATAGGTAATTTCTCATGGACAGTTGAATGGGGAAGAGAAAATTCATGCCTGTTTTACAAATAGTTCTGCATGATATGCAGGCATCACTCAAAAGTGGACAGCAGCTACATTACAGCCCCTTTCTGGAGCTTCCCTAAAGGACAATGATGGAGGACAATCCTCCCGATGAGCATAGATAGAATATGTGTCCCTGGTGGTTCGTGCTGCTTGGAAGAAGAAATAGTCAGATGTGCAGTGTGTACTGCACAGTGTATGCTACAGCAAATGGTTTGGCTGGATGGTCAGGAACTTGGAGGGAAGATGATTGGAGCACTGGAGACAAGGAAGTATGAGTAAGATGTTTATGGATATTTCTCTCTGAATGGTCCAAAGAAAAAAACATTTGTGTCTCGTATGAACGCTCACCAAAGGGGACCTCAGCAGAGAAAAATTTTAACAATTAAATGGGTAGGACAACATGTTCTATGGAAACAAGTCATTTGCTTTCGTCCCCACTCCTGTCTTTGTCCAATGGCTGACGATAAAAAGTGGCCATGGTGGCAGGGATGAAGGCTATACATGGCTTAACAACATGGATCTCCACCCAGCAAGGCCAACTTGGCTACAGTGACTGGTGAGTGCCCAATCTGCTAGCAGCAGAGACCAACCCTGAGTCCCCAGTACGACAGCCACCTAGTGGCAGGTTTATTATATTAGGCTGCTTCCATCATGGATAGGACAACATTTTGTTATTAGTGGAATAGACAATTTCTCTGAAAATGGACTTGCCTTCCCTGCGCGCAATGCTTCTGCCAAAATACTATCCATGGTCTGACAAAATATCCTATTCACTGGCACGGTATCTGTCATGGATTGAATTGTGTTCCCCAAATAATCTGTAGCAGTTTGGCTGGGCCATGATTCCTGGTATTGTATCATGTTCCTCCGTGTTGGAATTCTTGCCTCTGTTATGTTAATAAGGGTGGATAGGTGGCAGTTGTGTTGGTGGGGCAGGATTTATTGTGCGGAGTTGTTTTGTGTCTTGTGGCAGTCTCTTGAGATACGGAAAAGAGAATCTAGTGGAGAAATTCAAGGACTTCATATCACCTAGAAAGAAGTCCAGGAATAGAGTTCTTCCTTTATGGAGGACTGGGGTCCCTGTGTCTCTGAAGCTTCCAGTCCAGGGGAAGATTGACAATAAGGACCTTCCTCCAGTGCCAGCAGAGAAAACCTGTCCCTAGAGCTGACAACCTGAATTTGGACTTATAGCTTACTAGACTGTGACAAATAAAATTTCTCTTTAAAGTCATCTACTTACATTTCTGTTAGAGCAGTATCAGATGACTAAAACAGTATCCCACAGAGCATTGCCTCAGATCAAGGGACTCACTTCACAGCAAATGATGTGTGGCAATAGGATCACACTTATGGAATTCAGTGTTCTTATTATGTTCCTTGTCATCCTGGCTTGACAGAATGGCCTTCTAAAGACAAAATTATGGTGCCAGCTAGATGGCAGTACTTTGTAGGATTGAGTCAATAGTTTCCTGGAGGCTGCATATGCTCTAAACCAGTGCCCAATAGATGGTACTGTTTCTTGAATAGCCAAGATTCAAGGGTTCAGGAATCCAGGAATAGAAATGAGAGTGGCAGCTCACTATTACTCCTAGTGACCCACTTAGGGTATTTTTGGTTCCCATTCCTGTGGTCTTACGCTCTGTGAATGTTGAGGTCTTAGTTCCAAAGATAGTAATGCTCCTACCTGTATACGTGTCACTGATTCCATCAAAACTGGAAGTAAACAGTGCCATCCCATCACTTTGGGACTCTTTATGCTTTTGGATCAACAGGCAAAGAAGGGAGTTACCATACTGGCTGGTGCAGTCAATCCTGATTGCCAAGAGGAAATATCAGATCAATATTACATAATGGAGGCAAACAAGACTATGTCTGGAATACAGGAAATTCCTTGGGGGGTCTCTTAGTACTACTATGTCCTGTAATTACAGTGGAAAACTACAGCAATACAATTCCAATATGATTACCAGGCCTGAAAGTTTGGGTCACTCCACCAGACAAAGAACCACAACCAGCTAAGTTGCTTTGCTAAGAGTAAAGGGAATACAGGATGGGTGATAGAAGAAGACAGTTCTAAATACCAACTATCACCATGTGATCAGTTGCAGAAATAAACACTGCAATTGTTATGAGTATTTCTTTCTATATGTGTGCATCAGCTATCTTTGTTTTCTTGACTATAGACAATGCAAAAAGGGCAAGTGCATTTTCAGTGTCATTCATGTTGGTTGTATCACATTAGGCAGAAGTATGGCTTTGTAATAGTCTTTATTTAGAGGTTAAGTACGGTTTGAGGAAATGTGTACAGGTGCCAGGTTGACAAGGGGTGGCCTGTGATAGTTAAGGTTGTGTGTCAGCTTGGCTGTGCTATGATTTTCAGTGGTTTGGCAATTACAATGTATTTTGGCAGTTATGTAATGAGATCTGATGCAGTGTTATCACTTGCATGATGACAGTTGCTGTAGCATCCAATCAGTTGAAAGAGAGTTTCCTTGGGGTATGGCTTACACTAACATATATGAACTTTCTGGAAAACCCCACTGTCTTCTGCTGTGCTCTAGATCTTGCCTGTGATTCATTATCATCTGACCTCTATTTCTTGAAACTTGAGCCAGGAATCTGTACTCTTACCTCCTGATCTTAGGTTCATCAACCTCCGCAGCTATTTTCATCAGGAGAAGCCTCTAGCCTGACTTCTGATTTATAGACTTGAAAACTTTCAGCCTCTACATCCTCTGAGACATGTAAATTCTCTTTCTATCTCTCTCTCTCTGTATTCTGTCTCTCAATGAACATATACATATATTCATATACATACACATACACACATGCCTCACTAGTTTTATTTCTCCAGAGAACCAAACTTAAGACAATGGGCATTCAAGTTGTCAGATAAAACAGATTATAACACAAAAGGTCCTGCAACAGGTGGCAGGATAAGCAAATACTGTTAACAACAGTATACTCCGAAATTAGAAAATGTGGAAGAAATGGACCCACTCTCCAAGAACTCAGTCAAGATGAAACAGGTAAGTAGTGTAATAACTATTCTTTAAAATATGTATATGTATGGAATTTAAAAGCTTCCTGCCCTTCCACCCCCCCCCCCAAAAAAAGCAAGAGGAAGAAGAAAAAGAAATTTCCAGGACCTACGATTTCACTGGATAATTTTGCCAACCATTCAAAGAAAAGTTTAAACAAACTTTACACAAACTCCTCCAGAAAACAGAAGAGGAGAGAACACTCTCCAAAAACAAACTATGGACAACTCTACACATACAAATTTGACAACACTGATGAAATATATCAATGTCATTAAAAAACAAGCTACCATAATTCATGGAATATAAAATAGATAATCTGAATAGTTCTGTAACTATCTGCAGATTTGAATTCATAATTTTAAAACTCCAAAAGAAAAGATGTCTCTACAGTGATGATTCCCTGGAAAATTATACCAAATGGTTAAAGAAGAATTAACACCAGCATACACAATTTCATCCAGAAAACGGGAGAGGAAGTGTGATGTAATGAATTACTTAAGATGAGCCTTCCAGCCATGGTCTTCATGACTCACATACAATGACTGAGTAGGACTATGTAAATCAGATACATGGAACCTGTGATGGAGGGAATTATGTATTTACTTGGGCAGGCCATGATTCCTAATATTGTGTGGTTACTCTCCATTTCACTTGTTGTGGACAATAACCTCCATAAGTTATTGAGGCAGGATTAGCATACACTATGTCTTGGGTTACAGTCTTGCAAGACCCAAGTTCCACCCTTACTGGGGTGTCATCTACATCTAAGATAGATGTGTGAATGACCTGGTGGGATGCTCTCTTCATCTGGATCTCATGTGATCAACTGACGTCCAATTCTTGGGACTTGAGCTAGACAGTTGCTGTTTGACCTGCCAGTTCTAAGGTTCATAGGCCTCCACAGCTTTGCAGCCCGATGGCTTAGCATCTTATCTGATTTGCTGGCTTCTGCAGCCCTGTGAGCCAGCCATCTGTGTTTGAATTGCTGGTTTGAAAATCTTTTTGCTTGTTAGCCCCTACAGCCACTTGGGTGGGAAGAAGCCTTTGCCTGACCCATGGATTTGGGATTTGCCAGCCTCCACAACCACATGAGCCATTTCCTTTATGTGGTTCGTGAGTTCTGTGAGATGTTGCAGCAAATAACAGAAGCCAAGGATGGGAGGGAGAGTACTGAAGGGAGGAGTGGTTGATGTTAAAAATGATAGAGTGGTACAGCAGCGTGGAAAAGTTGGACACTTGAGACACTTTAGCCTCTGCCCCATAGGAGCTAGCTTTGTGTAGGTCCTTATAAAATAAATTATTAATTTAAAAAGAATACTTTCCAATTTATTTTATAAAGCCAGTGTTGCTCTGATTTTAAAAAGAGAGAGAAAAGCATGATAACAAAAATAAAACTACAGACTCATATTCCTGATGAATTTAGATGCAGTAAGAATTTTAAAATATTATCAACATCTAATGTTATAAAATCCACATGATATCCAAGTGCAGTTTATCCCACAATTGCCAGACTGGTTCAATATTCAAAAATCAATCAATACAACCCACCGTATCAGTGGACTAGGAAATAAAAATCTTATGATCATATCAATTGATGCAGAAAAAGCATTTGCCAAAATTTAACACCCAATGATAAAACTTTTAGTACATTAGGAATAGAGGGAAATTCCCTCAACCTCATCAACAGCATCTACAAAAGTCCTGAAACGAACATTACATTTAAAAACAGAACACTGAATCAGGAATCTAAGATCAGGAACAAGACAATGATGTCTTGTCCCACCAGCATTATTTAACATAGTCCTGGAAGTGCTAGCAAGTAATAAGGAAAAATAAAAGAAACAAAAGATGTAGCAATTAGAAAGGAAGAAATAAGAAAACTATCTCTGTGTGTACACATATACTCACAAATATGAGTGCACATATAACTGGTGAAATTTGAAGAAGCTCTGTGCATGTTAGAGGAGTGCAAGTCTTCTCTGACGGTCAGCTCTGCCTCATGCTGTTCTCCATAGGTTTGCTCACATGTAGCAGCTTGCTTTCCCAAAATGAAAAGATCTAGTAAAGAATGAGAGTGAGCCCCCAGAAGAGAAGCTACAATCTTTTTCTAACCAAGTATCAGGAGCACAGCCCATCATTTCTGTTGCATTCTTTTCTTTAGAATTGAGTTCTTAAATCCAGCCTACACTCAAGGAGATGGAATCACAGAAATGTGAATAACAGGAGGAGGTATCATGGGCACCGTCTTATTAGAGGCTACCAACTACACATTACAGAGAAAAAGATGGGCAGGGTCAAGATGGTGTAGTAATCAGGTACTTCCTATGGTTCCTCTTACAACAAAGATGTTCCCCTCCCCCCAAAAGTGAATTGATTACATATGACAGTCTAGGGTCCCTGAACATCAGCAACAAAGTTAAGGAATCAGACTGAATGACAGGAGGAGGGAAAGATAGTTCAGAAGCAGTGAGATGATGCCAGAACTGACTTGGCCAGTATTGGCACCATGCAGGATGGAACAAATGATGAGGTAAGCAGTGGCACGCAAGGTTTGTTTTTTATGTTGGAAAATACCAAAGGGTGGAGAGTCAGCTCAGGTCTCCAGATCTAGCAAGAAGTGGTGCTCAACTGGTGAAAGACAAGTACAAGCATCTAATCTACCACGCAGATTTAAAAGAAAGAAAAAGCTCCATCTAGGAAATATTGCTCTCCCATTACCTGCTCCTTCCTTGTTCTACTCCAGGCCCCAAGTCTGGCTTCAGAGATTTTTGTGTTTCTTGAGCTGGAAGTAGGACCCATTGTACACCTGGGCCATTCTCCCTATTTTGGAGAGAAAACAAATTAATGAACAGGAAAAAGTAGTCTACCAACTCCTTTAAGCCAGGAACTCAAGGCAGGCACAGCCTTTTTACTTAGGCACTGGCATAAGGGGCCCATGGACTTTGAATGCCTTTCACCCCTGAGGAGACCTGTGTAGACCCATTTCAACAACATAGGCCCTTATTAGTACAGTATGTCAGGATATGTATGTGAAGCCTGTTTTCATGTGTATTGGCTATAAGGCAGAGTGGCAGATTCATGATATATGACATTACCCCATCTATTAAGCAAGGCTGTTACCTTCCCACATCAAAGGGACAGAGAACTGGTGGCTCCCCACTTCACCAAGCCACTTGAGACAGAGATTCAAGAATACATGGTGACCCCTAGTCCTTACACTCAACAGCAATGAGTACCTGTAGTTCAGCTGCAAAACCCACCTACCTACATGCTCTGGGGAAGAGGGACACACTTTCCACCCAGACACTCAGAGGCAGCAGCCAGCCTTCTGCCTGGATCAGCACACGATCCCACACTACAGCCAGATCCCTGTGCCTACTCCAATTACCCCTGCTTATATAGGACTCTAGATGAGAACCTGTACCATGCACTCAGTGACTGATTACCTGGACACAAGAGCTAAATTCACACAAGGAAATAGATAGACTATTGGCTCACAAAAGTTCTAGTCATCTGGAGACAGCACATGAGAGCCTCAAAGATGCCAATAATCAAACTAGCTCATACAAAGAGCATATTCGGTTCTATAAAAACAAAACAAGAAGCTAAGACACAGTAAGAAAACATAAGATAAATAAATATAATAACTTACCGATAGTTCAGAAACAGTCAATATCAAATCACACAAAGAGGCAGATCAAGATGACTTCAGCAAGCCACCAAACCAAGAATCAAAAAAAAACCTTCCAGAGGAAGAGAACTTCTTGGAATTACTGGAGGTAAATTCAAAAAATTAATACACAGAATTTGTCAAGAAACGAGGAAGGAGATAAGATAAAATGCAGAACTAGCCAAGGAATGCTCAGACAAAGCAATAGAAGAACTTCAGAACATTATTCAAGAGCATAACGACAAATTTAAAAGGCTTCAAGGATCCATACAGAAATAACAGTTATAAATTTAGAACATTAACAATAAAGTTTCAGAATTAGACAACTCAATAGAAACTCACAGTAGCAGAATTGAGACAACGGAAATGAGAATCAACAAGACTGAAGACAAAGCACTGGACATCAACTTATTTTAAGATAAATCAAATAAACATTTTTTAAAAAAAAAATGAAGAAACACTAAGAATTAAGTAGAACTCTCTCAAGAAGAATGACCTATGAGTGACTGGAATACTAGAACAGGGGGATATCAGAGAAAGCAGAGACAACTGTTGATGATTTGTTGACAGAACAATTACCTGACAGCATTAAAGATGAGAAGATAGGTATCTATCCAAGAAGTTCACTGAAACCCACAAGAGATAGATCTCAAAAGAAAGTAATCAAAATGTACTATAATCAAACTTATCAAAATCAAATATAAAGAGAGAATTTGAAGAACAGCTAGGGATAAATGAAAAGTCACCTATGAAGGAAAGTCAATAAGACTAGGCTTTCAAATTCCTCTACAGCAACAACAAGAACATCAAAAAAAAAAAAAAAACCATCAATATTATTTATGTTTACCCCCAAGAAGATAAAATACTTAGGAATAAATCTAACCGGAGAGTTAAAAGACATATACAAAGAAAACTTCAAGACACTACTGCAAGGAACCAAAAGAGACCTACTCATATGTAGAGAAATCTACCTTGCTCGTGGATAATAAGACTCAATGTTGTGAAAATGATTATTCTACCCTAAGTAGTCTACAGATAAACTGCAATCTCAACTCAGATTCCAGTGGAATTTGAATAAGATGGAGAAGCAAATCACTAACTTCATATGGAAAGGAAAAAGGCTCAATAAAAATAAGGCACTACTGAAGAAGAACAAAGTGGGTGACCTCACTTTATGTGATTTTATGCTGTATTGGTCCAACAACAGATACACAGACCAATGGAACAGACTGAGAATCAAGGCATAAATTCATCCACCTATGAATACCTGATACTTAACAGAGGCCCAAAATCCATAAATTAGGAAAAACAGTCTCAACAAATGGTGCTAGCATAATTGAATATCAATCTGTAAAAAACTGAAACATGACCCATATGTATGCCATGCGCCAAAAAACTAACTCAAAATGGATTAAGGACCAAAATGTAAAGTCTAAAACAATAAACATTATGGAAGAAAAAGTAGCAAAAATGCTAGGAGGCCTAATAATGGCATAAACAGAATGCAAAACATTACTAACAGTGCACTTATACAAGAAGAGAAACTACATAACTGGGAGCTCCTAAAAATTAAACACTTATGCTTATCCAAAAGAGTAAAAAGACAACCTATGATCTGAGAAAAAAAACTGACTACAATAAATCCAATAAGGGTTTAATTTCTAAAATCTACAAGACACTGTAAAATCTCAACAACAAAAAGACAAATAACCCAATAAAAAATGGGCAAACGATATAAACAGGCACTTCACCAAAGAAGACATTCAAGCAACTAATAGATGCATGAGGAAATGTTCATGATAATTAGCTATCAGGGAAATTCAAATGAAATCTACAAAGAGATACTAGTTCACCCCAGTAAGGCTAATGTTAATCCAACAATCACAAAATAATAAATTTTGGAAAGGTTGTGATCAGATTGGAACACTGATACACTGCTGGTGGGAATGGAAAATGCTACAGCCAGTTTGGAAATAAATTTGATGCTTTCTTTAAAAGTTAGAAGTAGAAGTACCATACTATCCAGCAATCCTATGCCTTGGGATGTGTCCTAGAAAAATAAGAGCCTTCATGGCAGTAGATACATGCACACCCATATTCATGGCAGCACTGTTCACAATAGCAAAAAGATGGAATCAACTTAGGTGCCTATCAATGGATAAATAAATATGGTATATTCACACAATAGAAGATTCTGCAACCATAAAGAACAATGATAAATTTGGGAAACACCTCATAACACGGAGGAATCTGGAAGGCGTTATGCTGAGTGAAATTAGTCAATCCAAAAAGGACAAACATTGTATGAGAACACAATCACAAGAATTCAAGAAAAGGTTTAAACAGAGAAGAAAACATTCTTTGTTGCTTTCACAGGTGAACAGAGAGGTAGAAGGGTATTCACCAACTAGAGATTAGACAAGTATTCTTTTAGATGAAGGGAAAGACAATACAAAATATAGTAGAAGTCAGAACAACCGGACTAAAACAAAAGCTAAGAAGTTGCCTGAATATACGTTCAAGGACACAGCAACAGGGTTGAGGGTCTGGGGACCATAGATTCAGGACACACCTAGGTCAACTGGTGTAGCAAGGTTTACTAAAAATATATTCAGGGAATGGAGTCAAGATGTCGGACTAGACATACCTCTCCTTAATTTCCTCTGAAAACTAAGGCCTTGATTGATAATTAAATGGAGGTTTCTGGACACCCAGTTAGCCCTAGGACAATGGCTTAGGGCTGTCAGTTTAGACTACATGTCTTCAAACAGGAAACTTTGTCTTCTGTCAAACCCTGCTCTGGTTGAATCTACCAGCTACCACAGACTACAGATAACTGGAATTTTTAACTTTTTTTTCTTTTTCTTGGCTGGCAGGTGGTGGGTGGGCTTAACCAGCAGCTATGCAGAGCCACAGTGCTAAAGTGATCAGTGGGTCAAACAGCCATATTTTGAGAATGCAGCTCTGGACTCAAAACACTACAGCTCCTTCTACTCTCTCTTTTCGGATATCTGCCATAGATTCAGCTGTTTGGTGGGGATGGGACAGCTTGACAAGGACACCATGTTGTTTGATTGGGAGGCAGAATTATCCAACCACTGGCCTCAGCAGGAGCTAATTTCCAGGCTTGGAGGCAGACCCAACCTGGGGAGCACTTTTGTAGTGGAAAAATTGTGTTTAGCACATGTAGCCTTATGAGTGGGGTCCGGAAGGTGATGACAGCAGGCAAGTAGCCTGTATTTCTTTGAACTATATCACAGCATCTTGGGACAACTAACTATTAAGGTCCCTCCATTGTCAGCTAGAGGAGGGGCTTACCACACCTGACAGCCTGACTGATTTTGGAAGCTGTCAGATAGCTTTTGCCTTTTCAAATAAGATTGCCTAGAGAAATAACAGCAGTGCAGCCCAACAGCATCTCTTCCATCCTTTACCGACCCACATCATAAGGTTGTCTGACGGCCCCCCGGTGACTCTATAATAAGACTATGTCTTTGCCAGCCATGAGGCAGAGACTGCTGCCCCAGATATTCCACTGGACCCAGTCACTAGAGGACATAGAGATGGCTAGTAACCTACTTCCTTCTCAGAACTGTGCCACAGCTCCTGTCAAGGCCACACCAGATAAAGTACACAGCCTCTAGATGTTCCATAAGCAACAAACTGTAGCCAAACATTTTTTTAAAAAAAAAATCCACCCATGGCTCCAAAAAACTCTAAAATAAAGAATCAAAGAACTTCTTAAATCAAGAAGTCTTTCTGAAACTATTGGAGGTCAAGTACAAACTAATTATATAGAAAACCCTCTGTCTTAGGCTCGGTTTTCTAGGGAAGCAAAACTAGGAACACGTGTAGATACAAGGAAAGATTTATAATAGATGGACGGACGGACGGACGGACGGACGGACGGACGGACGGACGGACGGACGGATGGATGGATGGATACAGATATAGGAAACTGCTCACATAATCACAGAAGCTGAATGTCCCAAGCTCTGGCACAAGCCTCACGTGGCCACGGAAGCTGAGAAACCCAAAGTCAGCAAGTCAGAGACCAGAGTTCTAGATCACCAGTTTTGTAGGTCAGTGGATCGCAAGCTGGTGAAGAGATGAAGCGACAGAGGCTGGCAAAACCAGGATCAGCAGGTCAGGGAGCAGGAGCGGTGGAGACTGGCAAACCCAGGATTGGCAGGGGATCCCAAGTTGGTGGTGAGACTAAGCGACAGAGGCTGCCAAAACCAGGATCAGCAGGTCAGGCTGCAGGAGCAACAGAGACTGGCGAACCCAGGATCGGCAGGTCAGGGAGCAGGACTCTCAAGTGCTGACTGTAAGGACTGATGAGTCCAACAGCTGCTAGCTCAAGTCCCAGAACCAGACGCTGGAAGAAGAGAGCAGGAGCTCCTGGCCACGTGAGTTAGCAGCCGCCGTAGTGAAAGGTCACAAGATGAGAGCCAAGGGGCAGGGAGTGACCACAAACCCCACCCTGCCACTTAATACAGCAGCCAAATATGTAGTAGCCATGTTGACATAATCCTGACCACCACACCCTCATAGACGTTACACAAAATATAGCAGAGCAAAATGGAAAATCAAGCAAGCTGTTAGAACTGATGCAACACCAGCATTCTGAAATCCAGCAGATCAATGACAAAATTACAGAATTAAACAATTCAATTCAAACTCAAAAGAGCAGATTTGAACAACTAGAAATTAGACTTACTGACTTTGATGATAGAGCTACTGACACCAGCATTTATGAGGAGGAATAAAGAAAAGAAGCAAGAAAAATGAAGAAGCTTTGAGAAACATGTGGGACTCTAGCAAGAGGAACAATTCACAATTAATTGGAGTTCCTGAACAAGGAGAAATACCTGAAAACACAGAGACTGTTGTTGAGTTGCTGACAGAAAACGTCCCTGAAATTAAGAATGAAGAGAACATAGATATCCATGTATATCAAACACCACAAAAAAATAGGCCTGAAAAGAAAGACACCAATACATATTATAATCAAGCTTAACAAAATGAAACAGAAACAGAAACTCTTCAAGGCAGCAAGACTCAAAGCAAAGTTAACATTCACAGGGAAGCTCTGTAGGCTTTCATCTGACTTCTCGGCAGGAACAATGTTGGCAAGTAGGCAATGGGATGAGACATTCAAAGTCTTGAAGGAGAAAAACTTCCAACTAATAATTATATAACCTGAAAACTATCTTTCAAATATGAAAACGTAATTAAGACATTCGCAGATAAACACAAACTTACAGACTTTGTAAAAACTAAAGCAAAGCTAAGAGAAATACTGAAAGAAGCTCTTTCCTGAGAAAAGTAAAACCATTAAGTATATATTGAAGGAAGCAATGCAAGACACAACATCCAGAAACCTACTTGGTTAGGGAAGGCACAAAATTCAATCAAAGCTGTAGTATTAAAAGAAGGGATCCAGTGATCATATCATGAAAACTAGGATACTATTACATTAAAAGAAGGGATATACTATAGTAGTTATAGTCCTTCCAAATGGAGAGGAAGTTAATAAGATATGTAGAAGTTAAAATTGGGCTTAAACATAGATTATTAAAGGGAATCACAGGGGTAATTGCAAAGCACAATAACAATGCAACATATCAAAATAAGAAACATAATACAGGAGTCTTAACAACCACAAAATCAACAATGAAAAAGATGAAAAGTGAACCTATAAAGAAGAATGACCCAAAACAGAGTATTAAGAACAACATGGAAAATACCAATATCAAAATAAATACATCAAAATGGTGGCAGCACTAAACACATACTATCAATGATTACATTGAATGTAAACACATTAAATGCTCCAGTAAAGCGACAAGTGACACCTTGAATCGAAAAACACAACCTGTCTACATGTTCCTTACAAGAAACTCACCTAAGAGTTAAAGATGGGAACAAACTGAAAATTAAAGGATGGAATAATATATACCAAGCTAACAATATACAAAAAAAGAGCACGTGTGGCAATACTAATCTCAGATAAAATACATTTTAATGTAAAATCCACCATCATGGACAAGGCTGGTCACTATCTATTGCTGAAACGTTGAATACACAAGCAGTATATAACAATGTTAAATATTTATGCACCCAATGCTAGAGCATCTAAACACATAGAAGAAACACTGACTATGTTGAAAAATCAGGTCACTCACTACACAGTAATAGTGAGAGACTTCAACACTCCACTGTGAGTACTGGACAGATCTTCTAGAAAAAAAAGCTCGGTAAAGACACAGAAGATCCTGTTGCCACAATTAACCAATAAGACCTCATCAACCTATACAGTATGTTTTATCGATCAACAGATAACTACACCTTCTTCCTCAGTGCACATGGAACTTTTTACAGAAAAGATCATGTGCTAAGACATAAAGCAAGTCTCAAAAGAACCCAAACCATTGAATTATTGCAAAACATCTTCTCAGACCATAAAACCTTAAAAGTTGAAATCAATAACAGCAAAAACATTGATAGAAATTAGAACTCATGGAAACTGGACAATATCTTAAAAAGTCATGGGTTATGGAAGAAATCAAGGATGAAATAAACAAATTTATGGATTCAAATGAGAATGGAAACACTTCCTACCAGAACCTATGGGATACAGCAAAAGCAGTGCTCACAGGTCAGTTTATCTCTATAAATGCACACATCTGGAAGGAAGAAATGACCCAAACCAAAGAATTAATCCTACAGCTTCAACAAGTAGAAAGAGATCAACAGAGGAACCCTTCAGGCACAAGAAGAAAACAAATCACAAAAATTGGAGTACAACTAAATGAACTAGAGAATAGAAAAACTGAAAAAATTGATAAGACCAAGAGCTGGTTTTTTGAAAAGATCAACCAAATTGACAAACCATTGCTTAAACTTACAAAAGACAAGAAAGGAAACGAATAACACAAATGAGAGATGAGATGAGAGATATCACAACAGATTCAACATAAATCAGAAGTATCATAATAGAATACTATGAAACACTGTACTCTAACAGATTTGAAAACCTAGGAAAAACAGACAAATTCCCAGATTCATATCACCTACCCAAATTATCACAAGGAGAAACAGAACAATAATAAACTCATTAATAAACTCATGACAAAGGAAGAGGTTGAAAAAGTCATCAAAAAAGTGCCAACCCCCCCCCCCAAAAAAAAGCCCTGGCCCGGCTGTCTTCACTGCAGAATTCTACCAAGCTTTTAGATAAGAATTAACTCTAATACTACTGAGACTATTCCATAGTGTAGAAAAAGATAGAATACTACCAAATTCATTTTATGAAGCCAGCATAACCCTGATATCAAAGCCAAGAAAAGATCCAACAAAAAAGGAGAACTACAGACAAATATCACTCATGAAACTAGATGCAAAAATCTTGAACAAAATCCTTGCCAATAGAATTCGACAACATATGAAAAAATAATTCATGACCAAGTTGGATTCATAGCTGGGATGCAAAGCTGTTTCAACATCAGAAAAACAATTCATATGATCAACCACACAAATAACACAAAAAATAAGAATCACCTGATTTCGTCAATTGATACAGAAAAGGCATTTGACAAAGTCTAACACTCTTTCGTACTAAAAACTCAGCAAAATCAGAATAGAAGGCAAATTCCTCAAGGCAATAAGGGCCAACTATGCAAAGCAGACCACCTGTGTCATCCTGAATGGAGAGAGACTGAAAGAATTCCCCTTGAGAACAAGAACCAGATAAGGATGCCCACTCTCACCTCTCCTATTCTACATTGTACTAGAAGTTCTGGCCAGAGCAATTAGACAAGACAAAGAAAAAAACGATACCTGCATCAGCAAAGAAGAAGTAAAAATCTCCCTATTTGCAGATGATGTGATTGTATACTCATAATCCTAAAGAATGCATAAGTAAACTACTCAAACTAATAGAGGTGTTCAGCACCACATCAGGATATAAGATAAACATAAGTAAATCAGTAGGATTCCTTTATACCAACAAAGAGATCATTCAAGAAGAAAACACAAAATCAATATAGTTTACGATGGCCCCCAAGAAGATAAAATGCCTAGGAATAAATTTGACTAGAGAAATGAGACATATGCAAACAGAACTACAAGATCTTACTGCAAGAAACTAACAGAGATGTACATAAATTGAGAAACCTACTCTGCTCATGGATAAGAAGGTTTAACATTGTGAAAATGTCTATTTTACCCAAAGCAATCAACATATACAATACAGTCCCAATACAAATTCCTGTGCCACTTTTTAATGAGATGGAGAAATAAATCACCAAATTTGTTCGGAAAGGGAAGAGACCCTAGGTAAGTAAAACACTACTGAAGAAGAGGAACACAATGGGAGGCCTCACACTACCCAACCCTAGAATCTATTACATTGCCTCAGTAGTCAAAACAGCCTGGTACTGATACCAAAAGAGACATACAGACCAATGGAACAGAGGTGAGACTCCAAAGAGGCCACCATCCTCCTATGAAGAGTTGATATTTGACAAAGGCCTTAAGATTATAAACTGGGGTAAAAACAGTCTCTTTAACAAATGGTGCTGGCAAAATTGGATATCCATCTGCCAAAAATTGAAACAAGACCCATATCTCACATGCTACACAAAAGTCAACTCAAACCAAACCCGAAACAATAAAGATCATGCGAGAAAAAAATAGGATCAACAACAGAAGTCTTAAATACACAACTTAGACAGACGTCAAAGTCTGACAAAGCATGATCAACAGAAGAGAAAATAGATAAATGGGAACTACTAAGAATCAAACCATTTTGCTCATCCACAGACTTTATCAAAAGAATTAAAAGACCACCTACAAAATGGAAAAAAGTATTTGGAAACTGTAGGTCAGATCTCATCTCCACAATCTACAAAATTATGGAAAATATCAGCAAGAAAGGGGTAAATAACTCAGTTAAGCGATGGGCAAAGCAGATGGACAGACATTTCTCTAAAAAGGATATCCAGGCAGCAGAAAGGCACATGCAGAATTGCTCACAATCATTAGCTATTAAAGAAATTCAAATCAAAACTACAATTAGATACTGTCTCACCCCAGCAAGGTTGGCCATGATCCAAAAAACACAAAATAACAAATGTTGGAGAGGCTGTGGAGAAATTGGAACTCTCCTACATTTCTGGTGGGATTGCAAAATGGTGTAACCTCTTTGGAAAGCAATCTGGTGCTTCCTTTAAAAGCTGGAAATAGATATGCCATTTGACCCAGTAATTCCACTGCTTGAAATATATCCTACAGAATCAAGGGCAGTCACACAAATGTTTATTGCAGCACAGTTGACAATAGCAAAAAGATGGAATCAACCAAGATGCCCGTCAACTGTTGAATGGATAAATAAATTACAGTATGTATGCTAAATGGAACACTATGCAATGATAAAGAACAATGATGATTTTAGGAAGCATCTCATAACCTGGTTTCAATTGGAAGACATTATGTTGAGTGAAATCAGTCAGTGGTACAAGGTCAAATATTGTATGGGACCCGTACTATAAGAACTTAAAACAGATTCATGTACAGAAGAAAAGACTTTTTGATGGCTGCAAGGGAGGGGAGGGAAGGAGGGAGAGTGTTGGTCATGAATTAAATACTTGATAAAAATTTGGTTGGGTGAAACCAGTGACAGCACACATTAGAAAGAAGATTAGTTTAACTGGAATTCAACATAACCTGAAAACTCTTCCAATCTTAACCTAATATCGAAAAGACAGAGTAGCAGTGGCAGGGGTCCAGAGACCATGCTCTCAGGGGACATCAAGGCCAATTGGCGTAACTAGCGTATTGCTAAGAGAGTCTTCTGCACTCAGTACTGGTCAGTGGCATCAGGGTTCTTAAAAGCTATCAAGCTGCCATCTCAGGTATACCAAATTGTCCCAGCTCAGCTGGAACAGATGATCACCAAAGACAACAATGGCATAAGGGAAAAAGAGCACAGAAGACAGAAAGACCCATGTGAATGGTGACTATATCAAAATGTGACCAGAAGAACCAGATAGTGCCTGGCCACCACTAATGACAGCCCTGATGGGGCTCACAATGTTGAGTTCCAGTGGCACCACGAGAGAAAAAGGAGTCCACCCTAAGGACTCCACTGAAAGACTGCAACTGATGGTCCAAAGGCCTTGGAGTTCCCCTGGGAGCATGGCCCCTAGACCATTGCTGCCCCTGATCAAAGATCATTAGTCAGGTCAACTCTTTGGATAGGAATGAACTGTACTTTGGGACACAGAGTGACCATACTGCACGTAAGCTTTATGATTCTTTGCATCAAAAGATGTTGTCCTACCGGCCTCTTACTAGAGGGGTGTGGAAAGAATGGAAAGGAGGGGACAGGAGATTATTAAGAGGATATGACATACATAGAACAGAAAGGAGGAGTGTGCTGTCACCAGGCAAGGAGAGCAGAGGGAGCTGCAGATAGACGGGCATGCAAATTTGAATTGAAGTATAAACTTTCACTTAATCACAGTAAAAAAAAGAAAGAAAATATTCTGCATCCCACTTTGGTGCCTGATGTCTGTGTTCTTAAAAGCTAACAAGCAGCCATCTAAGTAGCATTAATTGGTCCTAACCCACCAGGAGCAAAGGAGCATGAAAACATGAATCAAAAGAGACAGAAAGTGCCACATACATCAGAGTCTACATCATCCTGAGACTAGAAGAACTAGATGATGCCTGGCTAACACCAGTGATCATCTAATAGGGAACATGACATTCACTAACAGAGCAGGAGAAAACTGGGGTACAGAATCAAATTCTTCAAAAAAGAACACATTTAAAGATTTGACTGAGACTGAAAGATCCTTGAACACATGGCACCCAGACTCTTTGTTAGCCCCAAAGCCAACTCTTCAAAGATTAGACTGGACTGTAAGAATAAAACAATGCTTGTGCTTCTTAGCTCAGGTAGACACATGAGACTAACTGCCGACCTCCTGTCTGGAGGGGATAAGATTAGAAGGTATAAAAGGACAAGAGTTGGTTGGATACAGGAAATACAGGGAAGAAAGGAGTGCTTTGTCACATTATAGGGAAAGCAACTGTTGTTGTTGCTAGGTGCCATCAAATCGATTTGGACTCACAGGGACCCTACGAACCACAGAACAAAACACTGCCGTGTCTTCCACCACGTCCACAATCATTTTTATGCTTAAGGTCATTGTTGTGGCCCCTGTCAATCCATCTCATCCAGGGTATTCCTCTTTTTGCTGACCCTCCACTATACCAAGTATAATGACCTTCTCCAGGGACTTATCCCTTCTGAAAACATTGTTTGTCCCTTCTGTGAGTTGGCATTTAAAGTAATTGGTGTTACAATATGGCTTAAGTCTTTCCACCTTCTTGATGGTGTCCTTTGAAACAAAGTTTTACATTTTGATGATGTCCGGTATAGTCATTGTTTTTTTTTTTTTTTTCTTTTTTAAGTAGTATACTTCGTGTCATATCTAGGGACCACAGCCTAATCCAGGAACACAAAGATTGATGTCTATGTTTTCTTTTAATGTAGTTTTAGCTTTTGCATTTAGGTCTTTGCCCCATATTTGAGTTGTTTTTTGTTTGTGGTTGTGAGATAGGAGGCCAGCTTCATTCTTTTGCACGTGGATAACTAGCTGTCCTAGCAGCATTTGCTGAAAAGTCTTTTTTTTTACATTGAATTGACTCACCTTCCTTGTCACAGATCAATTGATCATAAATGTGAATGTTCATTTCTGGACTCTCAATTCTATTTCATTAATCTACATGTTCACCACTATGTCAATACAACACTGGCTTGATTACTGTAGCTTTGTGGTAGGTCTTCATATCCAGAAAGCCTTTCAATTTTTTTCTTCTTTTTAAAGATTGTTTTGACTATTATGAGTCCTTGGATTTCTCACATGAATTTTAGCATCAGCTTATCAATTTCTGCAGGTAAGCTGTCTTTAATTTTAATAGGTATTAAACTGAATCTTAGATCAGTGTGAGGAGTATTTCCATTTCCACAACATTAAAACATCCAAACCATGAGCACAGGGTGTTTGCTCATTTGTTTTGTTGTTTTTATTGTTGTTAGCTGCTGTCAAATCTGCCTTTGAATAATTTTGACCCCATGCACAGCTGAATGAAATGTGGCCTGGTTCTGCACCATCCCTATGATTGGTTGCAGATCAAACCATTGCAATCCGTAGAGCTTTTATGGGCTGATTCTCTAAAGTATACTGCCAGGCCTTTGTTCCTAGACCACTATAATCTGGAAGTTCTAATGAAACCTGTTCAGCATCATATGGGTAGTGACTACACATGAAGTGCTTTGGCTAGAAATGGAAACCTAGTCTCCTGTGGGAAAGACAAGAGTTCTACCACTGAACCACCAATTTTTCCCCCATTTGATTTAGTTTTCTTAAACTTCTTTGAAAAATGTTCCATAGTTTTCTATGTACAAGCGTTTCACTTACACTTTTTCTAAGTGTAAATCAGGAAGCCAAACTACATAAGCAGAGATAAAATTACTATGCACCAGAGTGGTCAATTCTAATGGGAGCATCACAAACGAGTGCCAAAAAATAGTCAGTGCTCAAGTTCCAAGTCTCAAAGTCAGATTCACGTATACAAGGATCCACTCTCTCCCCAGTGTTCATGGATGAAAGCTCTCACATCTGACTTGCCTCTTCTTTCAGTTCACCCCACAAATGCTGCAGTTTATTAAAAGAGGATGCTTTGATTTCTACCTCATTATCTCCTTGAGAGACTATGTTTCCACAGAGCACACCTAGCCAAAATTCACAACTACGGACTCATTTATTGTTTCAGTTAAGGGCATTTATGCAGGGTTCGTATGCATGAATGAATCTAAATGGGATTTACACACGCTGTCAACCTCTCATGTATATTTGATGAGTAGAGGAGTGTTGGCACCAGGCAACTGACATCAAGATGCTGAGCAGAGGACCATCCCACATTTACACCCACACCACAATATGTAGATTTTTTCTTTTTCATTATTCCAGAAAAACTATCTACTTGCCCAGATCTGGTGATCAGATTTGTAGGAAGTAAAGAAGGCTATTGTTATATGAAAAAAAAAAAATGAATCCACAACAGTACAGTTAACTCCCTGAAGTTTAACTTTGCATAGAACACAGGAGTTTTAAGAACATCAGCCTTCTTGTTTTGGGGGCAGAGTTGGTTAGTGTCCACTTCCAGTAGACACTAACACTGGAAAATGTGGCTTCCATCTCCAGCAAGCAGTAACACTGGAAAACCTGGCTAAGTGGGATGCTGGCAGACACAAACATCGCACTTTATCCCTTTCCCAGGCACAGACTCTTTTATTCCTGCATGTCTGGGGCCTGCTCCTTTTCCTTTTGCAAGAGGCTGAGTCGTCATCCAGAGCTGGCACTGCAGGACTCCTGGCTGCCTGGACCCTGAGTCAGTCCAGAAAATGGAGGTGTAGTTTGATGAATTTGCACTTATTTGGAGTGGTAAGAAGAGGGAAAAAGAGACAGAGCTGAAAATTGTATGTTCAAGGGCAGAAACAGGATCTATTGTTCAGAGAGTGAGCTGGTCATAAAATGAGCACTTTTAAGTGAAGAAGCAGACAGCAGAGTACACACTGGAGGACAGAGGCCAGGAACTGCTGTGGCACTTAAAGTAGTAGAGTCAAAGATGTTAGAGAGGAAGGCACACAGCACCCCTACATCCTGGAGATGTAGGACATCACTCACTGCCCTTTTCTCTTTCTCAGATTTCTGTGTCTTGTGTACTTGATTCTGATTAGACATTTTCACCTATTAATAAATGAAGGGTCACTTTAGTTTTAAATTACAGCTCAACGTTGAAGTTTGTCAACAACATAGCTGAAGATAATAGTGCCAGTCAGAATCCTGCACCTTGTACATTATTCTTTGAGGTTAAAGATCCAAACAATATTTAAATTGGTATAAGCTTTAGAATTCATCTCCTCCTCAGCCCACCCATCAGGATTAGAGTCCTCTGTACTAGGGCTGGAAAGTTCACTGCTTCAAACCAGACAATTTAACTTTCAGTTCTTTCTTACTGTTAGAAAACTGTCTTACCTTGAGACTCAGAATTTACCCCTGTGTAATGTTTGTCTACTGCCTCCACCAGCGTAAATCTAGTCTCACTTGACAACTTACCTTTCAAATGTTTGAGAATAGGTTGTCAATCACCTGGATTGCCTCAATCTCAAAACTGATGTCCAGTCAATTTCAACTCACAGTGTCCGTACAGGATAGAATCGCGCTGCTCCAGAGAGTTTCCAAGGGGTGCCTTACAGATTCAAACTGCCGACCTTTAGATTAGCAGATGTAGCACGTAACCACTACACCACCAGGGTTTCACTGACTTCTCTGCGTCTCCTAAGTCATTAACTTTAATATCCACTCTGACTACACTCTACTGTTCCTCAAGTACTGCACCATGGGGACTCTTCATCTTCCCTGACATCTCTGTCTCTAACCTCTACCTCTTCTCTGTCCTCCATCTGCCTCAACAGCATTCAAACATGCTTTAATTTCTTCCACACTTTTCTCTCGCAGAACCTAACTCTTCAGAAAAATTCTCACATTTGTTTTCTCCACTTCCTCATCTTCAGCACTCTTAAGTCCAATGCTGCTGTCACCCCCCCCAAAACAGCTGTCACTATTGCAATCGATGACCATTATGCCAATTTATCCATAAACGGTCCTAATTGTGAGTGGTTTCTCAGCAACATACACTCAACTTTCCCTGTGTCAATCACTCTCTTCCCTGAAACTAGGGACTATCACCCTCCAGTTACTTCATTCTTTCCTTTAAGTTTCTTTTGCTGGTTCTTCCTCCTCTCCCGGACACCTAAACAGTGGAATGTCCTGTACTTGGTTGAAGCCACATGGCCTTTCTTACTGTGGACTGTCTACTACCAATTACCACTCATATGATGAGAGCTTTACATCTGTCATCCAACCTATCTCTTAATTCCCCATGTGTACTTACAAACTCCTATTAGATATATCCTCCTGGGGATCTCATGGCACACACAAAATTGAACTCATCCTCCTCCTCAACAGTCAGCTCTCTCTGTTGTTCCGTGCCTCCTTCCAGAATCCAGAAATCGCCACTGATTGGCATTCATCAGTTGGTATGTCGCTATTAGTCCACACTGAATTCAATGTAAATCCTTGCACTTCTCTCCATTCCTATGACTACATCCTCTGAGGTGTTTGTAACATTATCAGTTGACCCTCTGTGTCAGCTGTCTACATGGTGTCCGTGCCTCTACCTGTAAGAGTGGTAGTTTCAAAATTCAAATGTAGTGAGTGGTCTCCGTTCGTAAAAACAGCTTGCATCCCAAATTTCACTTCAGCACCTGCTTGCAAGAAACCAATCTGTGACCCTCACTGTGGTGCATCATTCAGGGAAAGCACATGTGATAAAACGCCTAGAACTCCTCTAGGTCACAGTTAACCTCCTATGGAAGATGGTCCTCTCTTTCCTCTTATCATCTCCCTAGGGGTTATATTAAATGGTATTTTGACTTGGTGATTTCCTCTTTGATGGTCTCTATTGGTGTAAAGGAATCGAACTGATTTATGTATGTTTGTATTGCATCCTGATACTTTGCTGAACTTTTCTAATACTTCCAGTAGTTTTTGTTTTGTTTTGATGTGGATTCGTTAGGGTTTTCTCTGTATAAGATTATATCATCTGTAAATAGAGATACTTTTATTTCTTCCTTACCAATCTGGATGCCATTTATGTCTTTATCTTGCTGATTGCTCTGACTAGAACCTCCAGAACAATGCTGAATAAAAGTGGTGACAATGGGCATCCATATCTGGTTCCCACTTGCAAGCTTTTACACTCTCCCTTTAGGACGTTGGCTGTTGGCTTTGCATGGATACTCCTTATTATGCTGAGGAATTTCTGTTCTATTCCTAATCTGCTGACAATTTTTAACATGAATGGGTGTTATACTTCATCAAGTGCCTTTTCTGCATCAAATGATAAGATCAAGTGATACTTATCTTTGCTTTATTTATGTGATTGATTACATTAGTTGTTTTTCTAATGTAGAACCATCCCTGCAACCCTGGTATGAAACCTACTTGGTTGGTCATGGTGAATTATGGTTTTTATTTTTTTATTTTTTTGTTGAATTCTGTTGGCTAGAATTTTGTGGGGGATTTTTGCATCTAAGTTCATAAGAGACATCGGTCTGTAATTTTCATGTTTTATGTTATCTTTACCCAGTTTGGGTATCAGGGATATGCTGGCATCATAGAATGAATTGAGAATTCTTTTTTCCATGCTGTGAAATATCTTTAGTAATAGTGGTGTTAACTCTTCTCTAAAAGTTTGGTAGAATTCTCCAATGAAGCTGTCTGGGCAGGGACTTTTTCTGGTTGGGAATTTTTTACTTATTTTTTCAATTTCTTCTGTTGTGGTAGGTTTATTTAGTTCTATTTCTGTTTGTGTTAGTTTTGTTAGGGAATGCATTTCTATAAACTTGTCCATTTCTTCTAGGTTTTCATATTTATTCGAGTACAATTTTTCATAGTATTCTGTTACAATTCTTTTAATGTCCATTGGGTCTGTTGTGATGTTGCCCATCTCATTTATTATTCAAATTATTTGCTTCCTCTCCTGTTACTTTTTTTCCACTTGGTCAATGGCATATTAATTTTGTTAATATTTTAAAAATCAGCTTTGGTCTTGTTAACTCCTTCAATTGTTTTTCTATTCTCTAATTCACTTAGTTTTGCTCTAATTTTTATTATTTGTTTTCTTCTGACACTTGAAGTGTTTGTTACTGTCTTTACACTTGTTCAAGTTGAGGGTTAATTCTTCAGTGTGAGCAATTTCTCCTCTGTGGATGTGCACTTTTGCTGAGAAAAAATGACCTCTAAGCACTGCATTTACTGTGTCCCATAGGTTCTCATAGGATGTATTTTTGTTCTCATCTGGTTCTAAGAATTTCTTAATTTTATCCTCAATTTCTTCTACAACCCATTAGTTTCTGAGTAAGATGTTTCATTTCCATGTGTTTGAATTTTTTCCCTTGCTTTTTCTGCTATTGATTTCGACTTTTATGACTTTATTGCCTCAAAAGATGCTTTGCAACATTTCAGTGCTCTGGACTTTGCCAAGACTTGCTTTCTGTGGTCTATTCTGGAGAATGCCCCATGTGCATTAGAAGAGAAGGTATACTTGTATGTTGTTGGGTGGAGAGTTGTGTATACGTCTATGAAGTCAAGTTGATAGATTGTGGCATTTAGATCTTCCATATCTTTATTGAGCTTCTTTCTGGATGTTCTGACCCTCCCTGCAAGTGTTGTGTTGAAAACACAAAAATGTTGACACTTTCTCTGTTCCAGTTAAGTTTCTGTGCTGGGGCATTTTCCTTTATGGATTTTCTTTTCTTCTTTTTCGTTGTTGGTAGTTTTATATTTGCTGAGACTCCTAGATTTTATTTCTTATTTTGATGTGTAGGACTGTTAGTTTCTTCTGCAGTTACGTTAATATTTACCCTTAATGTTCTAAGTTTAAACAAGTCTTCAGTTTCTTTCTATCACCTTGATTTCCTCTCCATCTGAAACATCTATGAATATATTAATTAGTCCCTCTTTTCCATGCAATGTTATCTTCATTTACACACTGAGAACTCTGCATCCCAATTTTTAGTGTCTTAGCTTTGATTTATTTTTGTGGTTTCTCTAAGTTGGTTTCTGGGTGTTCTGTCCTGCATTTTACCCATAAGTATACATCTGATATTGATTTTCTAATCAAAGAAGTTCTTTCAGTTTTTCTTGTAATTTCTGTTTGGTTTTTGCAAATTCTCTAAACTTCTGTTTGTCTGAAAATGTCCTAAAAGTTGTGACACAACTTTGCAGGATGTATAATTCTTGGCTAACATTTTTTTTCCCTTCAAGGCTTTGTATATGTCATCCTGTTTCCTTCTTGCCAACACGGTTTCTGCTGAGTAGTCTGAACTTAGTCTTATTGATTCTCCTTTGAAGATTATTTTTTGTTTCAGACTCACTACGTTTAAAATCTTCTCCTTTTCTTTAGCTGGTAAGTTTGTTTATAATACGTCTTAGAGGTGATCTGACTCGACGGCACTTGGCTGGTTTGGCTAGTGTCTTTTGTGGGTATCTACCTTGTGTGTAGTTCTCTAAGCGTCTTGTATAGATATCTTCTTGTCTTTCATGGTATCAGGGAGGTTTCTGTCAACATGTCTTCAACAATTCCCTCTGTATTTTCTGTTATACTTTTTGTTCTGGAATGCCAATCATTTGTAAATTATTCCTCTTGTTTTGGTCCTAAATAACTCTTAGTGATTCTTCATTTTTAAAAATTCTTTTATCTGATGTTTCCTCATATATGCTGGTGTCAGTTGCTTTATCTTCAGTGTCACTAATTCTGTGTCCCATTTGCCTCAATCCTGTTCCTTTGACTTTCTATTGAATTGTCTATTTTTGTAATTATATTGTTAACATGCTGAATTTCAGAACATTATTGCTCAAGTATTTCTTGCAGCCTGTTGCATTTTTCATTATGCACTACTGCTGTTTGCCTAATTTCCTTCCTGATGTCTTGAAGAACTCTAAGCATCACTCTTTTATATTCTACCTCCAACAATTGTAGGAAGTCTTCTTTGTCTGGAAAATTTTTTGGTTCCTTGTTTTGGGAGTTTTCTGAAGCCACAGTGTTCCACTTCTTTAAATGATTTGAAATTCAATGTTGTCTCTGAGCTATCAGAAAGTTGCCATAATTTATTTATGTTTGGTTATTCTGCTCTAGCATGTGCATGTGTGTGTGTGTGTGTATACATATGCACATATGCATATTTAAGTTTTTAACGTCCAAGTAGTCTGGTCTTTGGAGCTAATTTGGTATTAGGGTCTTAGAAATTCCAATGCCCTGTTACCAGGTGGTTAGAACATGAAGGAGCAGCTGTGAGAACACTGAGAAAGGTAAGAGGAGTCCCCACCTCAGGTGAGCCAGCAGATCCACTCCCCTACCCCCTTGTTTCCCTCTCCAAGTCTTGAAGAATATCTCAGAACATGCACATAAGATGCCCTTCTTCTGGCCCGGGTAGCATATTAGAGTTTAGCACTCAGTGCAGAGCAGAATAAGGAGAAGGATGTGCTGGAGAAAGGAAGGGAATATCAGCCTGTAGGAGAGATTTAAATTCACAGGAGTTTGCAAGCACTGAGTTTATGATGTTCAAGTAAAAGTCCTCTGCAGTTCTGCAGGTGCAACTGTCTGAAGTTCAGCTTCCCTGGTGAGCAAGACACACTCTGCTTGCTCCTCCACTGTTCTGTTTCCTCTTGCTGCCATGACATAGCTCGGCTCAGCTGGCAGCAGTGGGTCCCTCTGAGAGATGTGGATTTCATGCTGGCCAAACTAGTTCTTTCTGGACCTGCTCTTCCCTCTCTGTCACCTAGTCCACTGTCTCATATTCCCCAATATTCAAGGGTCCTAGAATGTCCCTCTTACCTTTTAGCTGTTTTTATGGTTCTTTGTTGCTAGAGGGCTTACAGGATGTATGTGACTACTCTGCAATCTTTGCCCCCCCTCTCTGCTCTAAACCACTAAGTTCTGTTGAAACATTCCTGCTAACAGAACAACCCCCCCGTTACTTCCATTTTCAGACATTACTACATATTTGTCTGATAAGCCACCCTCCTGAGCAAAACTACTATCCCTTCCACTCTCGTCTGATGAGATTAACCCAGCTGTGCCTGAAGAGTCACTGTCTGAGATAACACATGGGCTGATGTCTGGGGCATTCCCCAGGGCACTGCCTGAGGCAGATGCCTTATAAAATATTGCTGAATGTCCCCATTACCCACTCCACCATCCATTTTTGTTTCTAGACCTACAACTAGATTTATGACTCAGTAAGTCCAAAAAGGTGAAGTACAAAATGTGATCCAGGAGCCAATGTACTATGTTCCGAAATAACTGCTTGATTTTTGTAATATGTACAAACAGAAACCTGGAGAATATATGTGGGAACAACATTTTCAAGAGCATGGAATGATGGTGAAAGGAACATAAAGTTAGATCATTCTGCGTTTACTGATATTGGCCCACTAAGCACACATTCTTTATTCAGTGTTTCAGCTTGAAATATTAGCAAAAGATCTAACAGTTTACTTGGTTAGTTCAATGAAGCATGGATTAAGCAGCAGCCTACACTAAATCAAGTTGAAATGTCAGACCTGCTGTGATACACGGAAGAACATCTACAAAGACTTAGGGAAATTCATGTGTTAGATTGAATTTTTCAGGTTGGATCCACAGACCCATTCACGGAGTGCCAAGATTTTAAAAAAGAAAAAAAATTTCTGTGGTTGTTGAGCCAATTCTGACTCACAGCTATTACATGGAACACAGTAGGACTGCTCCCATGGGGTTTCCAAGGAGCAGCTGGTAGATTCATACTTCTCACCTTTTGGCTAGTAGCTGAACACTGGAACCACTAGGCTTTTTTTGCCATAACCATGGGGACCAAATTGCTGAAGGGAGTCCCAGGATCCTTGAAGCCTGCTGTAATTGCTATTTTACGTAAATCAGACTTGACAGAGAGAGCTGCCCTAGCTAAATTAAAACACCTAAATGGAACTGATTGGACCACATGGTGGTAGAAGCCAAATAGTGTCACTCAGTTAACAAAGACAAGGTGGAAGTAGTTACCAAAAAGGACATCAAAGCAGCAATCAGAATAGGCTGACTCATATGAACTCATGGCATTTGCTGCTTGGTCACAGTTTATCTAGGAGTGAATTAGATGGAAAATCTACTAAATATTTACTTTATTAGTACAAGCAGAAAAATTCGAGGTCAAATGAATGGCAATTTGACTTGAATCATCATAATAGAGGGTCATAGCCCTCAATCAATTCCCAAACTTGAGCCAGTTTACAAACCCACAAACCTTTGAATGAAGGGGAGTTTGGGTCCCCTTAAGGAAGGATTCACACCACTTGTGAAAACTGATACTGTTAATCTTTCTTCCAGTCCACCCCTAAAGGCATCTATAGCCTTTTATAAAACAGACTGTTTACTGGGTAACAGAAATAGTCAAACTTTTCAGAGTTTGCTGATACTGACCTTGAACTGCTATTAATTCTGTGATACTCAAAATGTTACTCTGAGCCATTAGTCCAAGTAGGTGCAAATGGAAATCTAGTTATTATAGAGTCTTAGCCCAAGTGTTCTCACAGTGGGTTTGATCTGGTTCCTGTCCCAGCCCGCGGGACAAATCAACAAGGGGTGAGAAGGAACCTGTGAAAATGAAAGTAGGGCAGGAGATGCGAAGAAATGGAGGCAAGACAGGATTCTGATCAAGCCTCAAAATTTTTTTATTTTAGCAGTGGATATATATATACAGCGGGAAGGGGAGGGATTTGGAATTGGGTGATATCTGGTGTGAGGCACTTGGCGTTTTATGATTGGTTTGGCGGTATGCCTGGACAGTGATGCTGGGCAGTGATGCGCGGGTAGTTTTCGCGTGTGTGCATTTTCAGGGGCTTTCCGGACTTCCTGTTTTGGGGGGCCTGAAGTTTTTTCATGGCCCCCGACATCTCTTCCCTTTTTGTATTTTTTGGGAGGTGGGCTTTTAGCGGGAGAGGGAGTAGTGACCTGGCTCCTCCCATTGTGGTTCTCGGCTCTTGGTATCTTTTTGGGGAGGAGAGGCAGAGCCGTTTTAGCAGATTTGTATAGATACCAACCTCTTTGCAAGCCAGGTATGCTCCAGGGAAACGTAGAGGAGTCAATGATAACTTTTCCTTGCAATGCTTTGCTTTGCACTCATCCCAGTACCCATACCTCTCTTCCCATACTGGCAAGGAGGTAAGCATGCCTCTACTTTTCATGCTGTCCCCTCGGGGAGGAAGTCGGAGTACCCATTTTTAGCGACGTACTCATCGTCAACTGCCAGGCGGTGGTAATGGACTTGGATAGGTTTAGCTAATGCCGAATCTACTTGTTGTTTGATGAAGCTCATAAGTCTCTTGAAAGTCCAGGGGCCAAAGGATAAGATTAACAGCAAACCTAAAAGGGGGCCGAGGATAGGGAGGAGGTAAGGGAGGAATCCGTTCAGTCCAGTCCAAAAAGGGTTTTCTCATAGTTCTTTTCGCCTCCTTAATAGATCTTCTTGTAAGTCCTTTATCTTGTTTCAGACAATTCCGGATTTATTGGCGTAGAAGCAGCAGTGTTCCTGTAAGACTAAACAGATTCCACCTTTTTCTGCAGTAAGAAGGTCTAAGCCCCTTCGATTTTGTAGGGCTACCTCTGCTAAGGAGTCAATTTGATCTTGTAAATCATTGATAGTACCAGAGAGGGTTTGGACATCGTCTATTAATTGGTAGGATAACTTATTGTATTTGTCTATGGTGATGCCCAGGCCGGCAGAGCTGGTGGCTGTAGCCCCGGCAACTCCTAGGCCCACAAGAAGGGGTATGAATTGGAGGACTCATTTTGATCGTCCGGCTATGTAATCAAGGCTGGGGACAGGGACAGGGGTGTCTCCTGATATAATAGAAATATCTGGGAGGAGGTTAGCCTGAACGCAGAGTCCTGTCCAGTTTTGGGGTAAGGCCGTGTAGGCTAAGTTATTTCCACATAGAAAAACCTGTCCAGGGGCTGGACAGAGGGGCCCTGTATGGTTGGTGGTATTGGTACAATCAGAGAATGTTATAAATCCGACATCTAGATCAAAGCTATTATTCTGGAATGACCCTTGGTAGCAATGGGAAGAATTAAAGCCAATAGGCTGTGTTCGAAAAGCTGGACTGAGGCTGCAGTTACGGGATGGAAGTGTAGAGGAGTTGTTTGTGGGAATAGCTGCTGGCATAGGAGACCCGATAGTCATGCATAGCCAACAATCGTTAGCCAGGGAGGGGTTGGAGGAATTTAAGACCTTGTGGGTGGCTTCAAGAATGTTATTGGTTTGAGTATCTAAGTCAACAGTCCGAGGCTTAGGGAGAGCCAAAGGGTGATAATTGAGAGAGGGATATTGATGGGCAATAAGTTGATTGATTTTTGTTTGCACTATAGCCTCTCTGGCTCTGTCTGATGGCCCACCACCGTCTGATATGTGAATAAGTGCATTTTGAGGCCAACATACCTGCTCACCGACCTTTCCTATACAAGAGGCTTGGGCATATTTATTGTGGCCTTGTGGCAACGTGTCCCAGCCACCCCCCGTTGAGCCCCGATATTCTTTATTTTGGACGGCAGTCAGATATACCACATCTCCCTGGCTACAGGATTGGGAGGTTTGGTAACAGGTTGAGTGCATTTGGGTGAGCATTTTACAATTGTTGGGACAAGGCCCTGGTTGGCCATTTACTGAGGGTATGGTTTGAGGCTTGGTCACACATGTCCATTCTTGTCTGTACCCCCTCCGTGTTGAGATACGTAGGTCAAATAAGCGGTCTTGTCTACATAGTCAATTGAGTGGGTAAAACTAGTGAGCTGATTTTTTTTTTGGATACCCCCTCTGCAGTCACAGGGTTTACCGAACAAGGCGATAAGAAGCTGTTGTTTGTCCACAAGGGTTCCGAATCCTCCATGAGTCGGTGGAATGAGGACCATTAATAAGATGGCAATTTCCATGACCTACAAACAAGAAGAATTTTTCTCAGGGGTCATTTCCCTGGAAGGGGGTTTATCATTAATGGGCTTGATGAGACGTTCGGGTAGCCACCGAGGGGCCCCCTCGGGGGTATCATACACACAGGCGTGGCCTCTTCTCCCCAGATGAGAACTGGATCAGGACCGTGCCATTTATGGGTTATAGGATCTTTCCACATAACCTTGGCGTACTGATTTTTGGTTTCTTGGTGCCAAAGGCGATCTGCTGCAGACTTTTTATTAAGATCTAGTTGTAAGAAATTAAGGATAAATAATGCATGGTTTAAGATGTTACGAGGGGAGCCCTTAGTGGGGTAGACAGTGTTTGTTTTGAGTTTGGATATGGTATTTTTAAGGGTCTGGTGAGCTCATTCTATTATGCCCTGTCCCTGAGGATTATAGGGAATGCCTGTGACATGTTTGATTTGGAATTGACCACAGAAGTTTTTGAAGGTTTGTGATGTATAACCTGGCCCATTGTCTGTTTTGATTTTTGGGGGTTTTCCCATGATGGCAATACATTGGAGAACATGTGCTATGACATTTTTAGAGGCCTCACCGCTGTGGAGGGTGGCATGGAGGAACCCACTATAGGTGTCAATGGTTACATGGGTATATTTGAGGTTACCAAATTCAGGAATGTGAGTAACATCCATCTGCCAAATCTCATTGGAGAGTAGGCCCCTTGGGTTGACCCCCAAATGGGGGAGTGGTAGGAGAGTAACACATCCAGGACAGTCCTTAACAATTTGTCTAGCTTGTTCCCTGGAAATCTTAAACATAAGGCGGAGTGTACAGGCATTGAGATGATGAAGGGCATGGCTTTGTGTAGCCCTAGTGACGGGGTCGGTGGTGATTGAGAGGACAAGGCGGGTTTGTTTGTCTGCAAGATCATTACCTTGTGAAAGTGGACCAGGGAGGTCCGCGTGGGCTCGCAAATGTCCAATGAAGAAAGGGGTATGTCTTTTCAGAATGAGGGATTGAAGTTGTTGAAAAAGAGATACAGCATTGGAAGATGGTTTGATATAAGGGACAGTTTCTAACATAGGACCGAGAGAGCTATGTAAGCGCTGTCGGTATAAAGATTAAAGGGGACATCGTGTAGCATTGTGAAGACTTGTAAGATAGCAAAAAGTTCTACAAGCTGAGCTGACTTAAAGGGAGAATGGACACTGTGACTTCGTGAGTCTACAACTCATGCTGCAATGCCAGAAGATGATCCATCTGAAAAGACCAGGGAGGCCTTATTTAAAGGATTTGCTGAAGTTACTTTAGGAAAGGTAAAAGGGTGTAGTCACGCGAATTGGAGAAGCTTGTGGGAAGGGTAATGGTTATCAACTGTACCCTGAAATGTAGACAGGGCTATTATCCAATCATCATCATTCTGGGAAAGCCAGTCCATCTGTTCTTTGGTGTAAGGGATAATAAGTTGGTCAGGGTCTCTGCCGAAATGTTGGCGGCTCTTTTCTCGGCCCAGTCTTATAAGTTTGGCCACTAGGGAGGGGTAGGTGAGAAGAACCTTAGTTGGGGTGGAAGATAGATGTATCCACAAGAGGGGACCATCTTGCCACAAAACCCCAGTGGGTGCATGAGGTGTGGCACAGATAATAAGGGCAAAAGGCCGTTCATAGGCTATGAAGGTAATCTGTTGTTGTATAGCTATCTCGACAGTGTGAAGAGCCTCTTTTGCTTCAGGAGTGAGGTGACGGGGAGAGAAGGGGCTGGAGTCTCCTTGAAGGATGTCAAACAGCGGTTTTAAGTCTCCTGTTGTAAGTTTGAGATATGGTCTAAGCCAATTAATATCTCCTAGGAATCTTTGAAAATCGTTGAGTGTATGTAGATGAGAGGTCTTTAGATTGAGTTTTTGAGTGGAGATTTGATTATTGTTTAACTCAAAACCGAGGTAATAATAAGGGTCGGTAAGCTGTATTTTGTTTGGGGCAATCTGAAGTCCGAGAGAAGTTAGTTGGCAAGTTAGGTCCTGGCGGCACCTAAGTACCTCAAAACTGGAGGCCCCCGCCAGTAAAATGTCATCCATGTAATGAATGATATAAATGGAAGACCACCGACGCCTAAGAGGGTCTACAGCCTGAGCAACAAATTTTTGACACAGAGTGAGACTATTGGCCATGCCCTGAGGGAGAACTTTCCACTGATAGCACTGCATTGGTCCTTTAAAATTAATAACTGGGAGGCTAAACACAAAGCGCTCTCTATCGAGTGGGTGAAGAGGGATGGTAAAGAAGCAATCTTTGAGATCAATAATGATTTTAAAATAGCTGTAATGGCAACGGGGGAGGGAAGTCCAGGTTGGAGAGCCCCCATTGTAAACATGGTTTTATTAATTTCTCAGAGATCCTGAAGGAGTCGCCATGACCCATTTTTCTTTTTAATCACAAATATAGGAGTATTCCAGGGAGAGGTGGTTGGTTCTAAATGTCCAGCAGCCAGTTGTTCTGCACTAACACCGTGGCAGCTGTGAGTTTTTGTTCAGTCAAGGGCCATTGATCTACCCACACTGGAGACTCAGATTTCCACTTAATCTTATCCACGTGGGGTGCAGGGGAGTCAATGACCGCTAAGGAAAATTTTCACTTCCCAAGCCTGAACAATTAGTTTTAGGTGTTACAGGAAGAGGCTGTCTTATACCTTGATTATTTTTTCCCAGTCCTTGTCCCGGTAGGAAACCTAGGTTAAGCATCTGTTGGGTAATTATTTCATTTGGACTACACATGATGACTCCTAGTTGGGATAAGACATCACGACCCCATAGATTGACAGGTAAACCCGGAACAATGAAAGGTTGAACCTGTCCTGAGTTACCCTCAGAGTCCTTCCAAGTAAGAATCTTTGAGCTTTGTTTAGGGTTGACAGACTGGCCAATGCCTTCAAGATGAGTTATTGAGGCCTCACAGGGCCAGTTGGAAGGCCAATATTTAGCTGATATTACCCTGGCATCTGCCCCTGTATCCACTATCCCTTCAAAGGCCTTACCGTCTAATTGGAGGGTGAGTCTTGGCCTATCAGGGGTTACTGGTTGCACCCAATAGGTGTCGGAAGACCCAAAGGCAGAATTCAATCTCGTGGACTGTATGTGTTTGGTGGGTGTGGAATCTAAGGGAAGCAATATAAGTTGTGCTATTCTTTTTCTTTTTGGAATAGATAAGGGCCCCAACGGAGCCGAGGCCAAAAGAGTGATTTGTCCTGTGTAGTTATTATCAATGACCCCAGGCCGGCCAATGAGGAGCTGCCATGCCCTAAGATTAAACCAAACATTCCCGGGGGCAGTGGCCCATAAACCCCTGTAGGGATGAGCTGAACACCCTGATCGGGCACTAATATTGTATCGGTGGCAGAACAGAGGTCCAGCCCTGTGCTTCCGGGGGTGGCATGGCAGAGGGAGCTGATGTTTGCTTTTGTGTCTGTTTGGGGGGAACGAACCTGACTGCCCCTAGGTTCTGTCCCGAGGGTGGGGCCAGGGGCTGGCCCTGCTGGAAGTTTCCCTGCTTCGAGGGGAGAGGCTGACCGTTGATATCAGTTTTAGAATAACAGTCAGTGGCCCAATGTTTACCTCTTTTGCATCGGGGGCACACTGAAGTAGGAGGCCCCCGATGCTGTTTATTTGTGGGACAATAGTGCACCAGGTGTCCGGGCTGTTTGCAATTAAAGCAGGTTCTTTGTTGTTTACCTTGGTCAAAGCCTTTAAGAGCGGCTCCTATGGCTATTCCGATGGCATGTGAGGTTCCTATACCCGAACAAAGTTTGACATAATCAGAAAGGCTACCACTGCGGTGGGGTCTTAGAGCCTCTTGACAAGAAGGGTTAGCATTCTCAAAAGCGAGATGCTTGATGAAGGCGCTATCAGTCTCTCCCTCTCCGACCAGATGCTCAGCAGTGTCGGTCAGATGGCTGACAAAGTCACTGTAGGACTCATCAGGGCCCTGGCGGATTTTGGCTAAAGAGGTAGTGGCTGAGCCCTTTGGGGGAAGACGTCTCCATGCCTTGAGGCTGGCATTTTGTATTTGTGCCAGCAAACCAGGTGGAAAATTTGCCTGTTTCTCATTAGTGTCATAGGGGGTCCGCCCCAGGAGTTTATCTCTCGTCCAAGAGCGAGACGTTTTGCTTTCACTATTGCGCTGGGCGGTTTCTCGACAATTTTCTGTAAAATCGGTGTGCCAGAGGACAAAAGCGCCCCCAGATAATGTGGCCCATGCCAGAAAATGCCAATCATTAGGGGTTAGCCATCGATCGCTTAGGCTTTCAAGTATGGCCAGGCTGTAGGGGGCATTAGGGCCGTAATTATTAACAGTCGCCTTTAAGTCTTTTAAATGTTTGAGGTTTGGGCGGCGGTATTTTTGTTTGTCTGAACTACTTTCATCTGGGGTAGGATTTTCTTCATCAGAGGCCTCTCCCCCCGAGTCTGGGGCCTCATCAGGACCGCTGGCCTCCTCTTCTTCCTCAACTTTGGGTTGAGGCCTGTGACTATGGGTCACAGGAAAGGTGAAGAGAAGGTTTTTGGGACTTGAGCCTTTGGAGGTTTTTTTGGAAACCTGGCCGGGAGTCATGGAAGCAAGCTCAGTCTCAAGGGCTCGGATTTCTTTAATAAGTTGTAAGTGTTCGCGTTTCTGAGTCAGAAGTTCTCTTGAGGAGACTTCTTGAGTGAGGGAGATCTTAGCCTGCCAGATGGGGTCTAAAACCATGGTTGTGCTGTGCTCTGGGTCAAAAGGTAAGGGGAGGGGAGCCGAAGGACCCTGACGATACGGTGGGGGGGTTCAGAGTTTCATTAAGGGGACCACGGAAGGCCGGGGCAGTGAAAGCCCAACGGTTGCCACCACCATGGTATCGCGCAGCCTGGTCTTCTAAGGTCTCCCGGTCTTCGGGGGACAACTGACCTGTATCGGAATTGTCCCTAAAGGGTTTTAAAGATGGGTAAATAAGGCTGGGTGGGTCGGAATTTGTTTGAGGGGTTTCTTTTATATTAAATGTTTGAGGTTCCTCCGGAATATTCACAGAAACCGATGGGCAGGTGGGGGGGGCGAGAACTATTTCGAAGGACCATCTCCCCAATATGAGCAAGTTTTTGAACATCAAGGTCTTTAAGGGAGCCTTGTAACACATCATTAATCAAACTCCAATACGAAAAGGAAGTGACAGGGACTTTCTCGGGTCCAAAGGTTCTATAATAATCATTTAGACAGTCTCCAACCCTTTTCCAGCACTTAGGGTCTATTGTCCCCTCCTGGGTAAACCAAGGGCAGACATCAGACAAAAATGTAAAGAAATGTGCTAAATCTTTTTTCTTAGCCTTAATCCTTCGCATCTTTAACAATTCTTTGATTCCTGTGAGGAAGAGCTCGTGAGAGCTCAATTCCTGCCCCATGATGATTCCCCACTTACCTTTAGCAGATCAGTCTTGCAGGGCGGCTAGTCCGGTGGTGATCAGGAACGAGTCTTTCTCACGGGTCAGTATCTCGTGGCGACTCAGGACGAGCCAAACTCACACCTCGTGGAGGCTCAAGGAACGCCTAGCCAGGGCTTGTCAAGTGGGTCTTTTCAACAGCTCCGTACCTTGGGCCCCATGCTGGGCGCCAAAAAATGTCCCGGTCCGTGGGACAAATCAACAAGGGGTGAGGAGGAACCTGTGAAAATGAAAGGAGGGCAGGAGATGTGAAGAAATGGAGGCAAGACAGGATTCTGATCAAGCCTCAAAAATTTTTTATTTTAGCAGTGGATATATATACAAAGCGGGAAGGGGAGGGATTTGGAATCGGGTGATATCTGGTGTGAGGCACTTGGCGTTTTATGATTGGTTAGGCGGTGTGCCTGGACAGTGACGCTGGGCAGTGACACGCGGGTAGTTTTCGCACGCATGTGTTTTCAGGGGCTTTCCGGACTTCCTGTTTTTGGGGGCCCGAAGTTTTTTCATGGCCCCCGACAAGTTCCCCAAACTCATCCTGTAGTGATTTTCTCCATTCTGGAATACATAACTGGAATTGAAATAGTTGAAAAGTGGCAGGACCCTCACACTGGATCCCTGACATGTGGAGTAAGGACTATTATAGAAAAGTGAAATGGAAGTCATTAAAACTACCTCTACCTAGGAAAATAATAAGCCAAAAGCAATACTGCATTCCTGGAGGGATTGCAGAGATTACTATCATTATCAAGGACTTGAATGATACAGGACTGGTAATTATCACCACATCCGTTGGTCTGTACAAAAAACAGATGAATCTTGGAAAATGGTTATGGATTATTTAAGTGTGACTGGGTGATCCAATAGTAGCTACTATTCCAGATGTATTTGCATTTTTTGAGAAATTAGTACATTTCCTCTTAAATGCTATGTAGTTACTGATCTGGCTAATGAGTTTTGCTGATACTTGTTTCAAAGAACCAGCAGAAGTAGTCTGTATTCAGCTGATAAGGCCAACAACACACTTTCACTGTCCCATACCAAGTGTATATCAACTCTCCAGCCATATGTCATAATTTAGTCAGTAGAGATCTTGATCACTTTTCCTGCCACAAGACATCATACTGGTTCATGACATTGATGACATTATGCTGATAGGACCCAATAAGGAAAAAGTGGCAATGACTCTAGGCATATTGGTAAGACATTTGCATGCTAGAGGGTAGGAAATTAACCAGACAAAAATTCAGGTGCCCTCTGCCTCAGTGAAATTACCAGGGGTCCAGTGTTTTGGGACAGGCCAAAATGTCATTTCTGAAGTGGAAGATAAGTTGTTGCATCTGACCCCTGCTATAAGGCACAACACCTGGTGGCCACTTTGGATTTTGGAGGAAACACATCCCTTATCTGAGCATGCTACACCAGCCTATTTATCAAGTAACTTGAAGAGCTCTGGTTTTGAGTTGGGTTAAGAACAAGAAAATGTTCTGCAACAAGTTGATGTTGCTGTAGAATCTGCTCTACCACTTGGATCATACGATCCAGCTGGTTCTGGTAGTGTCAATGGCAGATAGAGACAATGTCTGAAGTTTTGGGCACACCCTTACTGGTGAATCACAGTGCCGACCCTTAGGATTTTGGAGCAAAGCCCAGCCACTTCCTGAAGATAACAACTATCCTTTTGAAAAACAGCTTTTGACTTTTTACTGGGCCTTAGTAGAGACTGAACAACTAGCCATGAGCTACCAAGTCACCATACTGCCTGAGGTGCCCACCATGAACCAGAGACAACATAAAGTTGGATGTGCACCACAGCACATCATCATTAAATGCAAGTGGTATATTCAAGGTCAGGCTCTAAGTGACCCACTGACAAAAGTTTTGTTTTCTGTCACCATGACCCTACACTGTTCAGATCTAGAGGTCTTAGTTTCAAAGGTAGGAGTGCTCCCACCTGGAGATACAATGCAGTTTCCTCTGATCTGGATGTTAAGAATGCCACCTGGCTACTTTGGGGTCCTCATGCTTCTGGATCAACAGGAAAGAAAGGAGTTAGTATATTGGCTGATGTGATTCATCCTGATTACTAAGGGGAAACTAGAGTGATATTCCATCTTGGGAGTAAAGAAAAGTATGTCTGGAATACAGGACATCCCTTAGGGTCTCTTAGTACTACCAGGCCATGTGATTAAAATCAATGGAAAATTGTAGCAGCCCTATTCCTATATGACTACTAATGACACAGAGTCTTCAGTAATGGAAGTTTGGGTCATTCCACCAGGCAAAGAACCACAACCTGCTGAGGTGCTTGCTAAGGGCAAGGAGAATATGGAATGGTTGGTAGACGAAGGTAGTTCTAAATAGTGGTCACAACTGTGTGACTAGATGAAGAAATGAGAACTATAACTGCACTGAGTATTTCTTCCTTGTTTTACTATACCTGCATGTGTGTACATGTATGTACACAGTATTTTGTTGTCTCTTCTCCCTTTACTTATAAAACATAAGATATAAATGGGGCTAGTGCATTTTCCATTGCTCACATGTTAGCTGCATCATATTGGAGGCAAGTATGATTTATTTGGAGATTATATATGGCTTAAGGAGATGGGTACAGGTGCCAAATTGGTTAGGCTGTAATTCTCAGAGGTTTGGCGGACACTGGACTGACTTCTCTTCCATCATGTAACATAATCTAATGCCTTCCATGATGAGAACTGCTATGAGCACCCAATCAGTTAAAAAGGGATTTTCCTCCTGGTAAGGCCTGCCTCCAGCAAAGAAATGGATGTTCCAGCAAGGCTCACTCTTACTTTGGATCCTGCATCCAGCTCATCATAATCTGATCTCTGTTTCTTGGGGTGTGATCCAACAGTCTGCCATCTGACCTGCAAATTTTGGCATTTACCAGCTTCCATAGCCCCCTGATCCTGATCCAGAAGTCTGCTGCCTATATATGTATTTCACTAGTTTTGTTCCTCCAGAAAATCTAGCTTAAGACAACACTGTGTCAGATTTCCTAAACTGAAATTGGCTTAGACTCTAAGGTCTTTTGATAGGACACACATAGATGACATCATAATGGAATGTCATTCAAGTAAAGGTGCTGACAAAGCAAGCTGGAGTCATGTGTGACCCTGTGGAATGGCCTCCACTGCTCCTGGTGTCAGAGGGCTAAACCTTAATCCCAGACAATTCACTGAGATGCTGATTCCCTTTTCCACAGCCCAGAAGGGGTACTACTGTACCATACCACAGTACTTTCAAGGTGTTCTTCCAAATAAACTCTCCTTGAGGAATAAGACATTTTTCACCCAGTTAATATTAATAGGGTATAGTTCTCATTCTAAGCAGGTCTGTTTTAGTCAGCTAGGGCTGCTCTACCAAAATTATCCCAGAGTGGATGGCTTTAACAGAGGAAGGTTTATTCTTACACAGCCCGGTAGTGGGCTACAAGACCAAATTCAGGATGTCTGCTCCAGGGGAAGGCTTTTGCCCTTGTTGGCTCTGTAGGAAAGTCTGGTATTGCACCAGTCTTTGTCAGGGAGCATCTTGGAGCAGGAACCTTAGATCTGAAGGACACACTCTTCTCCCGGTGCTGCTTGCTTGATGGTGTGAGGTTCCCAATTCTCTGCTTCTCTTTCTTTTTATTTCTTGTGGGATGAAAGGATTAAGAGTGGGGCAAGCCGTAGTCCAGGGAAACTCCCTTTACAGTGGAGCAGGGAGGTAATCCTATGAAAGGATTTACAGTCCCACACTAACCCTTTAACAGACAGCACAGGAAAATCACAAAATGGAGGGTAATCACAAAATATTGGGAATCATGGCCCAGCCACATGGCTACACATATTTTGGGGGGAACACAATTCAATCCATGACATAGGATATAGTTCTCATTCTAAGCAGGTGTGAAAACACCCATATGCTAATCAAGACAGACAATGTGTAGGGAGATAGACAGCAGAGTCCACACTATCAAAGCCAGCAGGAGACTCTGCGTGGAAACTGACCTTCTCAACATTCAAGGAAATACCCTTTTCAATTAACATTAACTGCCTTAATTTTTTCTATGTAAAAGTCAGGGTAAGGACTTGTTCAGAGAAAAGAAATATGATTTTGGAATACTCAGGGCTAGGAAAGCTGATAACCCCAATGAAAGTTCGGGTAGTCAGCTCTCCAGACTTCTCAGTAATATTCATCAGTATACTCTATGGATCTGTGAATTCCTCCCTACCACAACTCGAGCCAGCACACATGCCTTCTACCTGCAGTATCCCCAGAACCAGGAGTGGTAAGTGGCACAACATCAGACATCCAAGAGCCTTCACCAATGACCCCCAGCCTCCGCAGTGCCCTGTTCTAGCAGACAGCTCCTGTACCGCCTCCTTCACTACATGAGCCATTGCAATCCAAATTGCAGAATTCAGCACTTTGTGAAGTTGATCTAACTTGCCTTTACTGCTCTTCTCCCAGGACTGTCACCAGAAGCAGGACAGATACCCTCTGTCTTCTGAGGTGGGTGAGCACCATCCTCACCACCCTGAGCTTTTTCCAGCACCGGTAATTAAGTGACAAATCCCTTTATGATATGGCTGGGGCTCTGGCCTTCACATTACAAAGATACGTCGTTATCTGAGACATCAGTGAAAGGCTTGAGCTATAAGAATTCCAGTGATGTAGGAAAAAAAACAAATCTATCCCCTTTGAGTTGATTCTACTCATAGAGACTTTTTAGGACAGAGTATAAGCTCTAAAACCATCCCCAAAGCCCCAAAACTACTTCAAAGTAATTGGATCAAAAACACTTATATTAAGGATCAGAAAAAATAGACCAAGTGATGATCATGCATACGTACACAAGAATTTATCTAAACCATTCCATATTCTTTTTAAAAAATAAATTTTATTGTGATTTAAGAATAAGTTTACAATCTATACCAATCTGTCATACTACACCCCAAACTTTCACAGTTATTCTACTCTAATTGCTCTCCTACCCTGTGACAGCACACACAGCACACTCTGCCCCTTCATCTGGAACTTTCAAAGACCATTTGAGTAAGATCTGACTGCCCTCACCCTCTCCTCTTGCCTCTTGGATAGCCCTGTGTACATATTTAAGTCCAAAGCTTTGTTCGTCACCAGTCTCAAGCCATGTTTTGTATAGTCCAGTTCAGTCTTTATCTGGAGAGCTGGCCCTGGTGCTGGATGCACTTTGGAGTTAGAGAGTCCAAGGGCCACGCTTCCAGGGGGCCCTCCATTCTGACAGACCACCAAGTGTGGTCTTTTGGTAGAGCTCTAGTTCTGCCCTGTACTGCTTTGCTGCTATGTCAGGGGCTCCATACCATGCAGCTCAACCGGGTGGTCACTGGTGGTGGCCAGGTACCATTTAGTTCTTCTGGTCCAATGCTGAAACAGGATCTGGGTCATATGGCCCCTTTCATCTGGTGGGCTCATATTTTCATCCTGAATTTCGTGTGTACCATTTATGTCTGGTCCAGTTGCAATGGAACTAATTGATGCTACTTAGATGGCAGCTTGCCATCTTTAAGACCCCAGATACCACTCACCCAAGTGATAGAACATTTTCTTAAGAGAAAAACAAAAAGTTGCTTGGGTATTCCAGTTAGTCTGGATGTCCCCTGAAATCACTGTCTCTGACCCCAGACCCTGTTATTCTGTCCTCCCAAAGAGGTGGGCCACATTTAGGGAATAATTTAGTTTTGAAACTGTGCATTTGTGGGTACCTCTTTTCTAGTGCATGCTGTCACACTCTGCATCCAACCTGAATCCTAACCACTATCTAATTCATAGAAATCTCTCTCTTTCCCTCCTTACCCTGTAATTGTCAGAGATTGATTTCTTCAATGCTTACATGATTTGTTGAATACTTATGATAATGGTTTCATACAATATTTGTCCTTTTTCCTCAGTATAATCTATTCCAGGTGGTCCCATGTTATCAGGTAGTACCCTAAATTATAGTTGTTTCTTATCATTGTGTAGTATTCCATTATATGAATACACCATAGTTTGTTCAACCTTTCATCTGTTGATGGACATCTAGGTTGCTTCCATCTTTTTGCCATTGTGGAGAGAGCTGCAATAAACATTGGAGTACATGTATCTGTTTGAGAGATGGCCCTCACTTCTCTGGGATGCATTTCAAGGGGTAGGATTGCTGAATCATATAGTATTCCTATTTCTAGTTTTTTTAAAAAGTGCCAAATATATTTCCAGAGTGGTTGTACCATTTTACACTCCCAACAGTGAAGAAAAGTTCTAATCTCTCCACATTCCTCTTCAGCATTTATTATTTTGTGGTTTTTGGACTATTGCCAGCTTTCTTGAGGTGAGATGGTATTTTATTGTAGTTTTAATATGGATTTCTCTGATGTCTAGTGATTGTGAGCATTTCCTCATGTATCTGTTGGCATCCAATATGTCTTCTTTGCTGAAGTGGATGTTCATGTCCTTTGCCCATTTTTAATTGGGTTATTTGTCTTTTTCTTTTTGACGTTTTGCAATGTACTATAGATTAGAGAGATGAGACCTTGATCAGACATGTGGTAGCCAAACATTCTTTACCATTCTGTAGGTAGTCTTTGTACTCTTTTGATGAGGCTTTGGATGAGCATACATGTTTGATTTTTAAGAGTTCCCAATTGTCTGTTTTCATTTCTGGTGTTGAGGGCTTTTGGTGAGTGTGTGTAGACTGTTAATGCCATAGATTAGGGCTTCCATTGTCATCCCTATTTTTTCTTCTAAGTTTTCATTGTTTTACCTTTCATATTTGGGTCTTTCATCCATTCTGAGTTAGGTTTTTGTGAATGCTGTGAAATAAAGGTCTTGCTTCATTTTTTGGCAGATGAATATCCAGTTGTGCCAACACCATTTGTTGAAAAGACTGTCTTTTCCCCAGTTCACAGCCTATAGACCTTTTGCAAATATGAGATGCTCATAGATGAATGATATTTGAATTCTCAATTCTGTCTGTTCCATCACTCTATGTGTCTGTTTTTGTGCCAGCATGAGGCTATCTTGACTACTGTGGCAATGTAGTAGGTTTTAAGATCAAGTAGCCAAGGCCTCCCACTTTGTTCTTCTTCTTTAGTAATGCTTTATTTATGTGTGTCTTCCTCCCTTTCCATGAGAAGTTCGTAATTTGTTTCTCCATCTCTTTAAAGAATATCGTTGAAATACGTACTAGGATTGCATTGTACAAGGTCTGACAACTACGTTCATGAACTCATCAACACCTAGTGCACCCTTCAAAGCATTTTTTTCTAGGATGAGTTCGCTAACGTAATTGTCAGACCCTGTCTGACTGGGGCTCGATGGACATTGCAGAAAAAGAGTTCCAAAATTGCTGTGAAGGGTGGACTAGGTTCTGGTATCAGTGAACAGCTTCCAAGAGGGGTACCTTGAAGGTGATCGTAGTGATATTCAGTAGTGAGGTATGTAGCACTTTTTCTAGGATGAGTTCGTGAACTTAACTGACTGACCACATATATCTATAGAGATCACTTTGGACGGAATAGTCAGTTTCACAACGTTAAGTCTTCCTATCCAAGAACAAAGTAGGTTTCTCCACTTATGCTAGTCACTTTTAGTTTCTTGCAGTGGGGTCTTGTAGCTTTCTTTGTATAGGTCTTTTACATCTCTGGTTAGATTTATTTCTCGGTATTTTATCATCTTGGGGGCTATGGTAAAAGGTAACGATTTTTAGATTTCCTCTTTGATTGTCTTTTTGTTGGTATGAAGGAATCCAACTGATTTATGTATGTTTATCTTGTAGCCTTATACTTTGCTGAAGTCTTCTACTAGATTATTAGTTTTTTGGCAGATTCCTCAGAGCTTTCTGTGTATAGATCATGTCATCTGCAAATAAGGGTACTTTAACTTTTTCTTTACCAATATTGATGCTCCTTATTTCTTTATCAAGCCTAGTTGCTCTGTTGTTCTGTGGTCTCCAGCACATTGTTGAATAGAAGTGGAGATAATGGGCATCCTTGTCTGGTACCTGTTCTTAAGGAAAATGTTTTCAACTTCTCTCCATTTAGTATAGATGCTGGCTGTTGGTTTTGTGTAGATGCCCCTTACTACATTTAAGAATTTTCCTTCTATTCCTATTTTGCTGAGAGTTTTTAATATGAATGGGTGTTGGACTTTATCAGATGCCTTTTTGCATCCATTGATAGAGTCAAGTGGTTCTTGTCTTTTGTTTTGTATGGTTGATTATATTAGTTATTTTTCTAATGTTGAACCACGCCTACATCCCTGGTATGAATCCTATTTGGTTATGATAAACTTTTTTTTTTCTTTCATGTGTTGCTGAATTCTGTTTGTTAGGATTTGTTGGGGATTTTTGCTTCTATGTCCAGGAGAGATATTGGTCTTCAATTTTCCTTTTTTTGTGCTGTTTTTACCTGGTTTTGGTATCAGAGTTATACTAGCTTCATAGAATGAGTGTGTGTATATTCCATCTTTTCCTATGCTCTGGAATGCCTTTTGTAATAGTGGTGTTAACTGTTCTCTGAATGTTTTGTAGAATTCTCCAGTGAAGCCATCGAAGCTAGGGCTTTTTTTTTTAAGTTGGGAGTTTTTTAAATTACCTTTTCAATCTCTTCTGTTGTGATGGGTTTATTTAGCTGTTCTATGTCTGTTTGTGCTAGCTTGAGGAGGCAGTGTTGTAGAAAATTGTCCGTTTCTTTTAGGTTTTCAAATTTATTAGAGTACAGTTTTTCATATTATTCTGTTAGGATTCTTTTAAGTTCCATTGCTTCTGTTGTGATATCACCCATCTCATCTCTTATTTGGGTTATTTGTTTCCTCTCCTGTTTTTCTTTTGTCAGTTGACCAATGGCTTGTTGATTTTGTTGCTCTTTTCAAAAAAAAAAAGAAAAAAACAGCTTTTGGTTTTGTTGACTCTTTCAGTCATTTTTCTATTTTCTATTTCATTTATTTCTGCTCTAATTTTTATTATTTCCCTTCTTCTGGAGCCTGATGGGTTCTTTTGCTGGGTTCTTCCCAGTTGCTCAAGTCGAAGACTTAGTTATTTGATTTGTGCCCTTTCTTCTTTTTGTATGTATGTATATTTTGAGATGAATTGACCTCTTAAGCACTGCTTTTGCTGTGTCCCTTAGATTTTGATAGGATGTGTTTTCATTCTCATCTAATTCTGTGAGTTTTATTTCATCTTTGATTTCTTCTATTGCCCAGTAGTTCTTGAGCAAAATGTTGTTTAGTTTCTATGTTTTTTATTTCATACCCACCTTTTTTCTGTTATTGATTTCTAGTTCTATGGCTTTATGATCTGAAAAAGGAGCTTTGTATTATTTCAGTATTTTGTATTTTGTTAAGGATTGCTCTGTGGCCTGACATGTGGTCAATTCTGGAGAACATTCCATGTGTGTTGGAAAGGAAAGTATACTTGGCTGCTGTTGGGTGGAGTGTTCTTAATATGTCTCTGGGGTCAAATTAGTTGATTCGTGGCATATAGATTTTCTGTGTCTGTGCTGAGCTTTTTTCAAAATGTTCTTTCCTTTACTGAAACTATCTATTTCTGTTTTCAGTGCGAACAGTGTCTATGTTACATATTTCACAGTCTTGTCACTGGGTGCATAGCTATTTAATACAGATATGTCCTCCTGCTGTACTGAGCCCTTAATGAATATATAGTGTCCCTCTTTATCCAGTATGGTGGATTTAACTTTAAAGTCTATTTTGTCAAAGATTAGTATTGCCTTTCCAGCTCTTTGGGGGATGTTATTAGCCTGATACATTTTTTCCCCATCCTTTTAGTTTCTTGGTGTCTTTGAAGCTAAGGTGTGTTTCTTCTATGCAATGTATAGATGGATTGTGTTTTTTAATCCAATCTGCTACTCTCTGTCTCTTTATTGGTGCATTTAGACCATTAACATTTAATGTGATTACTGATATGTATGAACTTAGTGTTGTCCTTTTGCTGCCCTTTTCTTTGTCTTATGGACGATTCCTACATTCCATTCAATTTTCTGTCCTGAATTTTTTTTTCCTCATGTGTTTTCTTTTCCTGCCTTTTAGTATTGCTTTCTTATAATTGCTGAGACTTCGTGTTTTGCCTGTTTTTTTATTTTGTTTGATGTTTCAATGTGTAGAATTGTAGGTTTCTGTTGTGGTTACTCCCTTAGACCCCTTTATTAATCTAAAAGTAACTCAGTCTATAATGTCTTTGTATCTCCTAGGCTTTCTCCCCATATGAAAGATCTGTGCATACATTAATTTGTCACTGTTTTCTGTATGGTGTTGTCATAAATTAAATCCTGAGACCTCAGAGTTTCTATTTTTTGTGATTTGGCTTTGGATATCTCTTGTGAATTCCCTATCCTGATGGCATCTGGGTGCTCTGTCAAGCATTGAATGTTTGAGTGTATGTCTAATATTATTAATTTTCTAACCAAAGAACTTCCTTCAATGTTTCTTATAGGTTTGGTTTGGTTTTTCCAGTTCTCTAAACTTCTGTTTATCTATGAAAGTCCTAATTTCACCTTCAGATTTGAGAGATAATTTTACAGGTTATCTAATTCTCAGTTGCCCCTCCGCCTTCAGGGCTTTGTATACATCATCACATTATCTTCTTACCAATGTGGTTTTAGCTCAGTAATCTGAACTTAGTCTTAATGATTTCCCTTTGTAGGTTACATTTTGTTTAAGTCTAGCTTCCTTTAAGTATCTCCTTATCTTTAGTTCTATTGAGTTTTGATTATAATATGCTTTGGTGCATATCTTTTGATATCTAACCTGAATGGGGTTCAATGAGCACCCTGGATGGATATCTTCTCATCCTTCATGACATCAGGGAACTTTTCTGTCTGCACATGCTTGGCTGCACCACCACCACAGGTTGCCAGGATCTAGGCTTCTTGGACTCACACAGTTGTAAAGCATGCTGGACAATGTATATGTCCACGCTGCTTTAATGGGCCCTGTGCTTGCCCACACCACTGCCCCAGGTCACCAGGACCTAGGCCTCTTGGTCCTGTGCAGTTCTAAGGCCTGCCAGGTTTCTGGGTCTTAAAGCCTATTGATCACCAGCCAGTCTGGTCTCAGGTCATTCTAACCTTCATGGAGGTCTTCAGCTCTGGGCTGTAATGCCTAGGCTGGGTCTGGTCTCCCTAGTCAGCCCTTGCTCCCACCCTTGTGGTGTCTCTCAGCTACACATTGTGTCTTCAATTTTCCAGAGGTAGTTATTCTCCCCCAGCTCACCTTCAATGCTCAAAGACTCTTGGCCTGGGGCCACATTGTTTTATCCAGGTTCATCCAGGGCTCCTGTGATCTTCCTTTCACCCAGTCCATTCTTAAAGTTTTCTATGTAGTGTTCAGGCCTCCTGGAATGCTGCCTTTGGTCAGTTTTATTAATTTTCAAGTTCTCTGTTATTAGAGGGGTCAGCAAGGACTTGTGGCTATGCCCCTATCTTGGCCCCATCTCTTCAACAGTTACCCTATTCCAGATGCTTTTTGAGCAAAATACATTTCCATATGTACAGAAAGATAAACTGAATCTTTTGTGCTAAGTAAAGGGACATGTTAACAACAATTAAACACAATACATAGCAGATCCTTTAAACTGCTAAATACAATAAAGAGAGCTCCCAGGGCCTGTAAGACTCAATACTTCATATTAACCACAGAGATGAGCAAAGTGGGGAAGGGCAGAGATATAATCAGTAGAAAAGCAAGGTCCTTTATGAACAATAATCCAAATCTCTAGAATGACTAAAGTAAAACAACATCATGAACAACACCCAGACTAGCTCTCTGGATCAAAATGTCACTGTTTCAAAGGTTGAGGTGCCAGACCACTTAGAACCAGACATATAGTTTCAGATTTTCTGAATCAGGTCCTGGTCATGTGGTTTCACATGAAATTCTTAGACAAACACAGGAGGACAACCAATTATGGCAGCCAAATTCTTCTTCATTACAGACAGGAGAAAATAAAATCTTAACTGTGATGGTTAAGGTTGTATGTCAGATTGGCTGGGCCATAATACTCAGTGGCTTGGCAGTGGTATGATGTTGTGATCACTTCCATGATGGTATTTTACGTAATGTGATCACTTCTGGTATGGGATCTGCTGTTAGTAAACAATCAGATGAAAACGATTTTCCTTGGATGTGTGGCCTGCAAAGACTACATGTAAACATTAAGGCAAGATTTGGGGACTTTTGCTGACTCTGGATCATCTGACTGCCAATTCTTAGAACTTGAGCCAGCAGTTTACCTGCAGTTTTGCCTTCCTGTCTTTGGATCTGTAAAACTTTGCTGCCTGTGAGTGAGACCCCTATTCTCTGGCCTTCTGATATTGGGTTAGCCAACCTCTATGGCTACATGAACCAGATGAAGCCTTTATCCTGACCCACAGATGTGTGATGCTAAAGCTCTTAAAACCACACGAGCTATTTCCTTGATATAAATCTCTCCATAAGTTGGATCTGACTTCACGGCACTTGGCTGGCTTGGCTGATGTTTATATGTTTTACTGATTTTGCTCTTCTAGAGAACCCAGCCTAAGAGAGAGAGTTCATGACACAGAAACATAATTTATACACATAATTAGCAGGATATAAAAATCATTTGAATAGAGGAATAAGGGAAAGAAAGAAGTCAAGAATCACTTCTTATTTCCAGAATATATCACCCTTTAGAATGCTGATATGGAAAATTTAGAAATCAGGAATATTTCTGCTTGTTAAGCCATTCACTTGTGGCATTCCTGTTATAGCAACACTAGATAACTAAGACAAGGCTCACTCCAAAGTGGCCAGTACTAGTTAAACAAGATCTCCAATTGTTTGAAATGGAGAAAATTCTTCAATTCTGTCTTTCAACAAAACGTCTGGGAGGCCAGTGTTTCGGTTATACTGTGGTGAGAGATGGGTCCTTTTGGAGGTGGGGCAAGTGGTATCTAGTTATCTACTTTTGCAAGTGCATGGCAATCATCAGTGTGAAAGACCCTGTGCAAGAGTGAAGTGCTAATACAGAGTATCTACATTCCAGACACACTTTTCATTCAGCCTAGGGTCAGTCAGTCTTAGTGCAGTAGATGGGGAGTGGATAATCAACGAGTTTTTTTAAAAAACGTTTACATGTCTGGTCTGAGAATTACAAAGAATTTCAATCTGAGCCAGGCATAAATTTTGAGCATGTCTGATAGAAGTGTATAGATCACAAAATACTGTTCTTATCTTTTTTAAATATAGATAGGATTAAATCCAATTTCTTAGCTACCTAGTGCTACTGTGACACAAATTCCACAAGTGGATGACTTTAACAAACAGAAACTGATTCTCTCACAGTCTGTAGGTTGGAAATCCAACTTCAGGGCTCTAGCTCTAGTGAAAAGCTTTCTCTCTCTGTCAGCTCTGGAGAAAGGTCCTCATCATCAATCTTACCCTGGTCTAGGAGCTTCTCCCTGCAGGGACTCTGGCTCTAGGGAACACACAGTGGTGTCCTTGTAATTTACCCAACTTTCACTTGCATACGAGGTGACTGAAAACACCATGGTGAACAATCACACAATACTGGGAACTATGCCCTATTCAAGTTGACCCTTTGTTTTGGAGGACACTATACCTCCATAATTCCTGGTAATAAATAATGACAAAAATACTAAATATTCTCCAGGGAAAGTCTTTCCCACTGTCAGCTTCAGAGGAAAGTCCTCTTGTTGCATCAGCCTTTGGTCAGGGAGCATCTTGGCACAGAAACTTCAGGTCTGAATGACAAGCTCTACTCTTGGTGCTGCTTTCTTGATGGTGGGTGTGAGGTTCTCAGCTTTCTACTTGCTTCCCTTTCCTTTCATCTCTTGTAAAATAAAAGGATAAAGGGTAATACAAGTCATACTCCAGGGAAACTCCCTTTACAATGGAGCAGGGAGGGGACCTTTTGAAGGAATTTACAGTCCCATCATAATCCTCTTTAACATACAGCATGGGAAAATCACAAAATGGAGGACAATCATAAACTACTGGAAATCATGGCCCAGCCAAATGGCTACACAATCCTTTGGGAGGACATAGTTCAATCCACGACACAATCCTATACATCAAAATAAAAAACAAAATCATGAAATCTCAGAAAGCACGAAACCAACAATGACGAAAAAGATGAAAAGAAAACCCATAACAAAAAACAACTCACCACAGAAAACTAAGTGTAACAAAGAAGCTGTCTACAACGCACACACAAAAAAGACATCTCTATGTTAGTCCAGAACTAAAGCCATTTTGAAATCAGCTCCTCAAAGACTGAACTGGTATGTAAGACATAAAATTATACTGGTAAAGAGTACTCTTCTCAGCTTGGGCAGACACAAGACATTAATTGAGCAGCTGCTGTTTGATCGTGAGAAGAGATGACATAAGGGACGGGAGCTGGTTAAATGGACATAGGAAATACAGGGTGGAAAGGAGAAGTGTGCTGTAACAGTATGGGGAGAGTAGTTCCAGTGTTTAAGTTTTTGTATGAGAAAATGATGGTCAACTTTCCCTTAAAACACAATGGAAAACATAAAAAATTATGAAAATTAAAAAGTGCTACCTTAGCGAATCATATCTTCCCAATCATTAAGGTACTGTCACGTTAGTACATACATGAGAGATAGATACCCATCACTGTTGAGTCGATTTCTACTCATAGTGACCCTATGGGACAGAGAAGAGCTGCCCTACAGTGTTTCTGAGGAGTGGCTAGTGGATTTGAACTGCTAAACTTTTGGTTAACAGCCATAACATTTAACCACTGTACCACCAGGTCTCCTCAAGAGAAGGGATAATGGTTTTTACGGCTGTTTGTTTAAAAAGCCTTCAGCATCCTTTTGTGTAATTAAATGTTATATTGTGGTTAATTACAGTAAAAATTAAGCAAAGTTGCCTCAAAAGACTACTTCCTAAGTCAGTGAAACTTATGTTTAAACCAATTAATGGTTGTAATACAGTTTAAGAAAGTTTTATTAATCAAAATGTATATATTAATCATAAAGTATGTGTTGGGCTATTCTGGAAACACAGTGGTATAAACAAGCCATCATTCTGGCCTTACCTCACTAATACAACAAGGAAATTGTGCTTAACTTTGGGGAGACAGTGAATAGATGAGCAGAGGAAAGTAATGGGGACCTGCAGACAGGGAAAACTTAAATCAACAATGAGTCACATACAATAGAAAAATTCCTTCTGTCACTGACACTGCCCTTTCCCTAGCTACATGGGCCACTAGCTGCTATGAACTGGAAAAGCTTACTCAGCAAAAGAGCTTGCTTTCCTAACTGGCATACTCCATGCCTATACAAAGATACAGGATCCTAAGTACCTACTGTAAAATCTATGGGGCAGAACTACTAGGTACCTATTCGGAGCATAACAGCCCCTCACCCACCTGGACATTATTACCTACAAATCTTCAGCAAATTGCTTACAGGAGGCCCCTGAAGCCTAGTCCTCTCCCACAAGCAGAATCTATCTGCCTCACTGCTTACCCCATAGCACAGGCCTCTAAAACCAACAAGACAGACCTCCCTGAGGTATCAGTCTGGGTTGGTGAAACCTCACTTCTGGTTGGTGCTAAGGGCTCCTTATTGAGTTTTTTGTGTATTAGAAAGCAAGCATCTTGATGGAGCCTCTTCTCACAGCCAGTAATTACGAGGTGGGAAGGCAAACCTCCCCAGGAGTTCTACCAGAGTGTGACACTCTCTACCTCATCTGGTAACTGTTGATTGCCAGGCTGTTGCAAACTGTTACAGAATACTCCTGCAGTGGAGTCTGCTTCCATAGTCAAAACTATCTGCCTCGCTGGACACCCCATAATTCAGGTGCTGAAACAAACAGGACAAACCTCTCTGGGGTCCAGTTGAGTCTGTCTGCTCTCCTTTGCAGTCGGCATAGCAAAGAAGTTTACATCCAACTCAGGCTGTTGTGTTCTAGTAAATAGGCATTGTTTTAGTCAGCTAGTGCTGCTCTAACAGAAATACCAGAGTGGATGGCTTTAGCAAAGGAAAGTTTATTCTTCCACAGTCTGGTAGGCTACAAGTCCATATTCAGTGTGTCTGCTCTGGGGGAAGGCTTTCCCCCTTTTCGGCTCTGGAGGAAAGTCTGGTATCGCATCAGTCTTTGTCCAGGGAGTATCTTGGTGCAGGAACCTCAGGTCTGAAGGATGTGCTCTTCTCCTGGTGCTGCTTTCTTGATGGTACAATGTTCCCCATTCTCTGCCTGCCTCTCTGTCCTTTTATCTCTCATAGGATGAAGAGTGGGGCAAGCCATACTCCAGGGAAACTCCCTTTACAGTGGAGCAGGGAGGTGATCTTATAAAGGGATTTACAGCCCCACCCTAATCCTTTAACATACAGCATAGGAAAACCACAAAATGGAGGACAGTCACAAGAGTGGGAATCATGGCCCAGCCACATGACTACACATATTTTTGGGGGGACACAAGTCAACCCACGACAGGCATCTTGTGTGGAGGCTACATTCACAGCCAACATGCTATGTTGCAGGCTCTGGCAGCAACAAAGTAGACCTCACTGGGGGTCCATTAGAACTGGGACAATCCCTCCCCCACCTGGAGCTGTTAGTTGCTGGACAATATTATAGAAACATAGGAAAACACAGACAATAAACTAAAAGTAATAAGGAAATAATGCAAGGAAAAAATGAATAACTAAAAAGGAGATTAAAAGACACCAAACAGAAATATTATACATTAAAGGAATAATAACTGAAATGGGACACACAACTGAACTCACCAACTGGCTAAACAAGGCAGAAGAGTCAGTGAAACAGAGGATGTTGTTGCTGTCACTGTTAGGTGCTGTTGAATTAGTTCTGACTCATAGTGACTCTACAGGACTGAGTAGAACTGCCCATAGAGCTTCCAAGGAGTGGCTGATAGATTTGAACCGGTGACCTTTTGATTATTAGTTGAGCTCTTAACCGCTGTGCCTTCTGGGCTCCAAATTAAAGCACAAAATAGTCAAAATTACAGAGGATTAGCAGCAATAAGAATCAAGGCTCTAGAAAAGCTGAGCGAGTTTAATGAACTTATGGGACAACAAGCGACCTAATACAATACATACTGGGAGTTCTAGAAGGAAATGAGTGATGGAGAAAGGGATAGAGAGATATTTGAAGAAATAATGAAAGAAAATTTCCCCAATCTGACAAATCCAGGAAGTTCAAAGAATCCCCAAACAGGATAAACTTAAAGAGATCTACGCCAAGACATATCATAGTTAGATTCTCATAAGGTCAGAATAAAGGGAGAGTCCTGAAAGCAGTGAGAAACAGCAAATAGATATCCAATAAGTTTAAGTGCCAATTTCTCCTCAGAAACTTTAGAGTCCAGAAGACAGTGGAATGAAATATTTTAAGTGCTGAAAGAAAAAAGCTGTCAGCCAAGAATACTATACGTAACAGAAATCTTAAAAAATAAGAGTAAAATGTAAACATTCCGAAACAGAACTTAAGAGAGGTCATTTCCATGAGATTGGCCCTACTAAAAAACACTGATGGAAATTCTATAGATGGAAGGAAAAAGACACTAGAAAGCAATTCAAAGACACGCATAAAAACATAAAACTCAAAACCAAATCTACTCCTTTAAAAGTGATTCCAACTCATGGCAATTCCATGAAGTTTCGAAGGCTGTAAATCATTATGGAAACAGACTGCCACATCCTTCTTCTGGGAAGCTGATGGTAAATTTGACTGCCAACATTTCTGTTAGCAGCGGAGCACTTTAAGCAATGCTCCACCTAATAAGAAAATTTCATGGACAAATATAAGGGCTAGTATTAAGATATTTGCATTTGATAATCCTAATTGCTTTGTGTTTTAAGTTTAATAAAACAAATATATAAAAAGCAAGGGAAAAAATTCTCTTACAGGGCAGATGAAACATAAAAATGTAAGTCGTGACAACAACAAAATGGGGGACAAGAAAGTTATAAGTATAGAATTACTTAAATGTTACTGAAGTTAATTTGTTACCAATTTATCCTTCCATTGCCAGTGAATCGATTCTGACTCACAGCAACCCTATAGGACAGAGTAGAACTGCCCCATAGGGTTTACAGGGAGCATCTGGCAGATTTGAACTGCTGATCTTTTGGCTAGCAGACATAGCTCTTAACCACTACGCCACCATGGCATCCAACTACTTATCCTACTATGTCATACATAAAAGCTGTTAAATGTAACACTCACAATAACCACTAAAAAAAAAAAAATTAAAAACTGAAGAACATAAACAAATGGAAGAGAAAAGGAAATCAAAATGACTCATCACAATAAACCAACAAAACACTAAAGCAAGCAGTAGTAAAAGACAAAGACAATGGAGACCGAATAAACACACACACACACACACACAAAAAAAATAAATAAATAAATAAATAAATAAATAACAACATGACAGAAATAAGCCACTTCTTGGGGGTAATTACAACAAACATGAATAAACTAAATGTTTCAATAAAGAAACAGTCAGAACAGATTACAAACATACTTCAAATATATGCTGTTTACAAGAGACACATCGTAGGCCCAAGGTCAAAAATAGGGTGAAAGTGAAAAAGATGGAAATATTCATTCCGTGCAAATAACAATTAAGAAAGATGAGGTGACAGTCTTAACGCCAGATAAAGTAGAATTTAAAATAAATAATTAAAATAAGATGTAAGAATTAAAACCCAAAGCCAAGCCCATTGCTGTTGAGTCAATTCTGACTCAGAGCAATACCAAAGGACAGAGTAGAACTGCCCCATAGAGTTTCCAAGGAGCACCTGGTAGATTAGAACTGCCAACTTTTTGGTTAGCAACTGAAGCACTATACCACCAGGAGTTTTGTATATAAAAGGCTCAGTATATAAAAGTTTATGTAAGAAGAATTAAAGGTAGACATTATATACTCATAAATGGGTCAATTCATCAAGAAGCTTTCACAATCACACATATATACGCACCCAGTACTGCGGTATCTAAATACCTAAAAGTGTCAGTATATATTTTACAGACTTTTATCACTATGTAAAAGTTTATGTAAGAAAAATTAAAGATAGACATTATATACTGATAAAACAGTCAGTTCATCAAGAAAATTTCATAATCACACATACATACGCGCCCAACAATGGAGTACCTAAATAAATATTTAGGTATATATTTCAGGAACACACCAACGGAATTGAAAGAAGAAACAAATAGAACCTCCAGAATAGAGATTTAATATGCTACTTTCAATACTGACTAGAACATCTAGAAAGAAGAGCAGCAAGGAAACACCTGAATGGCACTATGAATCAACTAGACTTAATGGATACATACAGAACACTTCATCCAACAACAGCACAGTATACACTCTACTCCATGGCACATGGTTCATTTTGCAGAACAGATCGCATGTTAAGTCACAAAGTAAGTCTTGATAATGTCTAAAAGACTGGAATTATACAAAGTACTTTCTCTGAGGACAACAGAGTGAAGGTAGAAATCAGTAATAGGAAAAAATACTGGAAAATATACAAACACACAGAAGTTAAACAATACTCTAATAAACAACAAATAGCCAAATGAAGAAATCAGAAGAGAAATAACAAATTTTTCAAACATACCAAAATTTATGAGATGCAGCAAAGAGAAAACTTTATAGCAGTTAATGCCTACATGAAAAAGAATGATCACAAATCAACATCCAGATTTGATACTCCAGGAATAGAAAGAGAAGAGTAACCAAGCCTACACCTGTGAGTAACCCAAGATGGGATCATAAACAAATAAAATTAACCCCCCCCAAAAAATACAAAGAATCAACAAAACCAGGAGTTGCTTCCTTAAGAAGAGCAATAAAATTGGCAACCTTTCACTAGACTGAAAAAGACGCAAAAACCAAAGTAAGAAATGAAAGAAGAGACATTAGAACTGGCCCAATAGAAATAAAGAGAATTATGAGAGAATATTATGAGCAGCTGTATGGCAGCAAACTGGATTACCTAGATGAAATGCAGAAGTTCTTAAAATGACACAACCTACTGAAATCCACTCAAGAAGAAATAAAATGTCACAACCGACCCATGACAAGTAAAGAGATAGGATCAGTGGTCAAAAATGTTCCAACAACAACAGAAAAGACCTAGACTAAATAGCTTCACTGGAGAACTCTACCAAACATTCAGAAAATCTTGTTTAAACTCTTCCAAAAAATAAAGAAGGAAGTAATACTACTAATTCATTCTGTAAACACAACACTGACACCAAAACCAAAGACACTACAAGAAGACTGCAAACCAATATCTCTTATGATTATAGATGCAAAAAGTTCCAACAACATATTAGTGAACAAAATCCACCAAAATATTAAGAGAGTACTATACCATGACCAAGTGTGTTATACTATACCATGGTATACTATACCATGGTATAGTGTGTTATTTCAGGAACACACAGTTGGTTCAATTTTAGAAAATCAACACATAACATAGTTCACCACAGGAGCCCTGGTGGTATAATCATTGTAACAGCTCCACTGCTGTCCAGTCAGCTAGTGCTTCTACAACAAAAATACCACAAGTTAACGGTTTTTTAAAAAATATTTTATTGTGCTTAAAAGTTTATAATCCAAGCCAATTTGCCATATAAAATCCCATACACACTTCTCTATGCAATTCTAGCTGCTCTTCCAGCTCTGCGACAGCACGTTCCTCCTTTCTACCCTGTACTTACGAGTGGCTTTAGAGAACATAAATTTATTCCTTTGCAGTCTAGTAGTCTACAAGTCCAAATTTAGGGCATAAACTCTAAGGGGAAGACTTTCTCTTCTCTGTTGGCTCTGGTGAAAGGTCTTTGCCATGAGTCTTCCCCCAGCCTAAGAGCTTGTTCTATATTCATGGGTTGGAAGCCTTAAAATTGCTAAGATGTTATACCTAAAACACTCTATATATTTAACACAAACTCAATCAGAATTCCAACAACCTTCTTTATCAAAATGGAAATAACAATGTTCAACTTTATAAAGAATGGCAAGAAGCCCCAAATAGCTAAAGCAATGTTGAAAGAGATGAACAAGTAACAGGATTTCATACTCCTTGGTTTGAAAATATACATTACAGTAATCAAAAAACCCTGGTACTGGTAAAACAAAAGAAACACAGACCAATGGAATAGAACCAAGATTCCAGAAATAAACCTACACATCTGTGGTCAAGGACTTTTCACAAGGGTGCAACGTCCATTCAATGGGGAAAAGGAGAATATCTTCAATAAATAGTATTTGGGAAATGAGATTTTCATGTGCAGTAAAATGAAGCAGGATTCATACTTCACACTATACATAAAAATATATTCAAAAAGGATTAAGAACCTAAATGTGAAATATAAAACTATAAAATTATTAGAAGAAAATGCAGGGCCAATACTGTCAGGCCTAGCTTTTAAGAAAGCATTGTCTAATATAATAAAAGCACACAACAAAAAACAAAATAAACAAATAAGACCTCATAAAAAGCAAAAGTTTTTGTTTATCAAAAGCAAAGAGACAAGGTACCAAGTGAGAGAGTATCTTCAGAAACCAAATATCCAATAAGAATCTAATAATCAAATATATTAAACCATGACAACCACAAAAAGACAAACTATTCATAAAAGGGGCAAAGAACTTGATCAGCTATTTCAGCAAAGAAGACATTAAAATGACCACCAAAGCCATGAAAAGATGCTCAAGTTCATTAGCCATCACAGACATGCAAATTAAAACCACAGTGAGATGCAATTTCACTCCCACTGGGATGGCTCATATAAGTCAATAAATTAAATAATTGTTGACCAGAACACAGAGAAATTAGAACATTTGTTCAGAGCTGGTGAGAGTGCAAAATGGTACAGCAGTTGTGAAAAACAGCATGGCAATTCCTCAAAAAGCTAAAAATAGGACTACCATATGACTTGGTACTTCCACTCCTAGGTATATGCCCAAGACACTTGAAAGCAGAGACTTAGAGAATTGTATAACAATGTTTATTGCAGCTAGCCAAAATTTGGAAACAACCTAAATGCCCATCAACAGATTAATACCCAAAAAGCCAAATCTATTGCAGTCAAGTCAATTCTGACTCATAGCGACCCTATAGGACAGAGTAGAACTGCCCCCATAGGATTTCTACAGCTGTAAATCTTTACAGAAGCAGACTGCCAGCTCTTTCTTTCATAGACAAATGGTTGATTCGAACCATTAACCTTCTGCTTGGCAATCAAGTGCTTTAACCACTGGGCTATCAGGGGAAAAACAGATATATACAGACTAAAATTGATTAGTGGTTACCAGGGACAGGAGGGAGGCGGAAAAGAGGATATTATTGCTTATGGAGTACTGAGTTTTGCTTTACAGTGATGACATATTGCATTAAGGGTAGGGCTACACAACAAATTATTGTAACTCCTGTCAATAAATTTTATACCTGTAAAAAGTTGAATTGGCAACAGTTGTGTAATAAATACATTTAAACAAAATAGTAGCTGCTGAGGACACTTAGGTAGAGCTAAATACTTTTATGATTTGGTTTCTTGGTCTGGAGGTTTTGGGGTCATGATTTCACGGGACATTCAAGATAGTTGGCCTAATAACGTGCTTAGTGTCTCTGTTCTACTTCTTAGGTTGTTGTATCCTGCCTAGTATCTTAAAAGCTTGCAAGCAGCCCAAGATTCATTTGGTCTCTGTTCACTTGGAGCCACAAAGGGAGAATCAGGAATAGGAGGGAGAAACAAATTTGTGGTTAATTCCCTCCATGAACAACTCCCTCCTATCATTGCCGAACATTTTGATGAAAGACTCTATAGAAGAATCCTAATCAGAAGGGGAAAAATGCAGAACAGAATTTCAAATTCTTACAGAATCTAGACTTTCTAGAGTCATGGAGCCTGGACAAACCCCAAAAACTATTGCCCTGGGGTAATCTTCAATTTTTAAACCAAAAAGTATCACCGGAAGTCTTCTTAAAACCAAATAACAGTCGAGCTCAACTAGTAAAGAATATCTGCTGTCAGCATTATGCTCCTTCAAGATCTATCTATATGAGATCAAACTGACAAGAGCAGCTTGAAAGATTACATAGGAAACTAGCGGGCAGTGAGTTTACGTCAGAAGGGGGGGACAAACTCAGAAAAGGAGAGAGAAAATGACTGTACAGCTCAAAGAACATAATCAATGTCACTGAATTGTACATGGAGAAACTCGGTGTATGTTTTGCTGTGTATATTCTTAAGAACAATAATAAATAAAACATACTAAAAGAACAAAAAGAAACTATTTATTAATCAGATGCAAATCATAAAGGAAAAGTCACAATCCAGAATGCATATAGAAAAGTGGTAAATTTAGATACATTTAACCTGCTGGAACTGGAACTCAATGGACTGTCTTGTTTTTCTGAATCTTCCAAGTTTCCCTCCTCACCACTTTTCTTACCATTTTAGTGGAACATATTTGAGTTTTCCTTCTCTCACAAGTTTCCACCTGACTCAGTTTCTAACTGTCACACGTTTTACTCCATCAGGCTTTCTAGTAATAAAACTGGCTCCCATGCACGTCTACATGAAGAAAAAGCAGATTCTGGTCATGCTGATAGGATGATGAAAAAGTGATAAACTGGAATCTATTTTCCGTGTGGAAACCTTGGTGGTGTAGTGTTAAAGAGCTATGGCTGCTCACCAAAAGGTCAGCAGTTTGAATCCACTACGCGTTTCCTGGAAACTCTGTGGGTTAGTTCTACTCCGTCCTCCATGAGTCAGAACCAACTCAACAGCAACAGGTTTTAATTTCCATACATTAAAATCAAATAAATCATCACTTGATTAAAATTAAAAAAAAATAATTACACTAAAAAAATGTATACAAGCTAGTTTACTTTTCCCCACAGCATCCCTGGACCTATTTGTTGTAACAAATCCATTTGGAACTAAGAAAAGTGCTGAAGTGTGACTGGTGTTTTTTCTCCACTTCCTTGTGAAGGAAAGGATTTCTTTTTGTCATCCCAAGGGTGTAATTCAAACCTCACTGTCTTTGGTAGCTCACTTGCTTGTGGAGGCTTGCAGCCTGACCTGAGCCTCAGGGCACATGCAGGCTTGACCAGCCATCACCACCACCACCACCTCTTACAGCCTAGCCCACCCCAGGTTGGAGATCCTAAAACGCTTTGTGCTCTGGTCAAGCAGATGGTTATTGACATACAGAGCTCTGAGAGGAGCCCATAAAACAGGCCATAGGATTCCTCTCTCCTTGGAAGAACTCAACTTCCTGGTCCTCCTGAACTATCAGGGAACCTGACTGTGGTGTCCGCGCTGATGACCGGGGAACAACATAGGGCAGATGCTGGGCTGAGACTTAGCTCGCTGACCAGATGCCTAGAGCAAGTCTCCACTGGGATGCAAGGCTGGGCTTGCCACTCCATTCGCTGCACTGCTCAGTCTGGGACCCACAGCTTTGTTTCCTCTGTACCCTGATACTTACTGCCCATGCTATCATCATGCTTTCCCATTTCTCTGCAGGTTCAAGGCTGCTCACAGCAGTCCTCAGGAAACTATATACAACCCTTCAACCTCTGCCTGATCTGAGCCCTCTGCAGTCTGCATCTTAACCTCCTTGCTTCACAGAGAAGGAAAGCAAGTGACTTGATCACCATGGCTTGACTTCTGACAAGGGTTCTTCCCAAAGGCACTGACCACATACAGGCTGTATGCTAAGCCTGCTTGCATCTGTCCTTATTCTATACAGGGGTCATCGAAATAAATAAATAAATAAAGTACTGCTGTTAGGCCAGGTCTGACTCACAGCGACCTTAGAGGGCAGAGTAGAAGTGCCCCATAGAGTTTCCAAGGAGTGTCTGGTGGATTTGAAATGCTGACCTCTTGGTTAGCAGCTGTAGCATTTAACCACTACTCCATTAGGATTTCCAACTGGGTTCACAGCCACACTCAGAGCAAGAATGAGGATTTGGTTTCTCTAGTGCCTTCTAATGTCCCAGCTACTTTGACTGCAATGATAGATCCTATCTGAAGGGAGGCCCTTACCAGGGCAGCACATGCCCTGTTCCTGGCCCTGCAATCAATGGGAGTAGCACTACCCAGCCTTCAGGAGAACCAGACTTTTCCCACACACCAAGGGTACTCATAAGTGAAAGCAAAAAAATGCCTACTGTGTATCAGGCATGATCCTAAATGTTAAAACTCAAAGCACCTTTCTTCCACTTTTATGCACAAGGAAGCTACACTCTGCAGATGAAGAGTTTGATACGGCTAAGGCCACTGAGCTCTAAGTATTGGAAGTCAGATTCACACCCAGGTCTATCAGAAGCCAGAGCTAGCGGTGTGGCTGGTACTGTATGCCCTGACAGCCATGAGTCTCCACAGGGCCCACCACCCCCTTCAGAAGAGATGAAGGAGCAGTGTGCCCACCTCCTGGGAAAGGAAGCAAGGGAGGGCCCCCTTTGGAGGAGAAAGAGCTCTGCAGAGGAGACGGAGCGGTGCCAGCTGGGTCTCCACCCTGTGGGAGGCGCCTGGGCTTGCAGTAGCCCTTCCCCACAAAATCCTCCCTGAGTCAGTGAGTCTGTCCAAGGTTTTCGGTCCAAAGGAGTAAGTCAAGGGCAGATTAGGGTCCAAGACTAGACTTCCTGGCTCCAGAGTTCAGATGCCTGGTACACCTCAGTCCTCCTGACAGATTTACACCTCTAAGCTCCCTATTCCCAGCTGGAATGACCCACACTGATGGATGTGGGCTCTGGGTGCCAAACCATCAGGAGGTGAAACTTTTGGAAACCCCACAGAAAGTTCTGGAAGCCTCACACATTCTTGTAAAATTTCCAGTCCGTTTTTGCAGCCCCAAAAGGCCAGCTTGTGCACTTGCAACTGCTGTTACTCAGCCCATCTAAAGGGCAGCAGGACTTCCCTGGGTTCTAAGGTGTACCTGTATTAGAAGACTGGATCTGGACTAAGTTTTTACTAAAGTTTTAGCTTCAAATGCTCATCTCAACTTCATCCAAGTCCAAGGCATGGACAATGCCAAGGTCATCCACGTGGCCAATGACACGTGCTGTGTGGTGTTACCCCAAATGCTGGGGAGGGAGCATACCGTTTGACTCAAACACATCCTCAAGGGGATCAGAGATGAATGGAGGGGAGGCACTGCATGGATGTGCCAAGAGGAAAGTTTTACAAGGACACATTTTACAGCTTATAAAAGTACCAGCAGTGGCCAAAACGGAACTTAAATGGACCTGCTTCCCTCCAACATTACATCATAAGGACTTGTAGTCCAGCACTCATTAGCTATTTCAAGAACAAAGAATCTGCCCATGAAACATAAGGTTATTTTTAATCTGGTAGTACCTTTGTACCTAGTTTCTACTGCAGATACATTAAATTGGTGTAACCAAGCTGGACCCACCTTCAAACCTGTAGCCCCAGGCTATTACACCCCTAACCCAGAGTCACGGGCTGTCTGGACTCTCCCACTGGTGAAATGCTGGGAATCAGCTTTCATCTCTGTACTGTGAACTCCCCTGTTGTGGCCACAGCATACTAAGGTCCTCCAGACCTTCTAACTGCAGCACAGATTTTAATATATGGATGGACTTGGGTTGCTGCCCTTCCCACACAGATTGTTGCTACCAGCAAGAACTCCAGATGAGTCTCTTTACATACAATAGGGATAAGTATTAAAACTGTGCAACACTGCACAAAACAAAACTTTTGCAACACTGCAAAAAGAAAAGGAATAATTTAACCAAGAAATGTAAAACTACTATCAGAAACACAAGTTCCAGCCCTAGCTAGTGGACAACCTAGCGACAGCACTCCCCCCGAGGAGCATGTTTCCGAATACTAGGTCCCTTCCAGACGTCACTTCTTGAAGGCTCCACCCTGACTCACGTGCTTTCTGCAGTCGTCTAACGTTCTTTATGGATGCTCAGGCTTCACTTGCAACAGCCCCTGGGGACCTGCCCCAGATTCCACCCACCGTCTTCCACTAGACAGTCCAAGAGAACATTCCCCAGCAGTGGACACTGTGCAACGGCGGGGACCCAAGTTCCCTGCCGGTTCCTGAGCCTGCTCCACCGCAGTCCATGCAGACACAGCACGCGCTTTGACGCCGAGTCGTGCATCCTCCCGTTTTACCAGCTCACATCTTGTATTAGAATAAAACTTATCGATGGGTCAGTGCACCTTCAGCTTTAGCCTGGTGAAAGATACTTGGAAGTGGTGCAGGGAACGCGCTCCCAAGAGTCCTCCTCACAGTCGAGGTCTTGAATCTTCCTCCGTGGCAGGCCTGGAAGGCCCCGGGTGTCTGCAGCTGGGACAGACGCCGAAGGACTGGAAACGACGACATCTAGTGGTCTCGCTGGGTCTCGCTGCGGTCGCGCGCGCACACACGTGGCCCTGGAGTCGGTTGACTCACCGCGACCCCGTAGGACAGAGCAGGACTGCCCCCGGAGAGTTTCCAAGGCTGTAAATCCTTACGGAAGCACACGGCCACATCTCCTGCCACCTTTTTCCTGTGTAAAGGGGCTGGTGAGATAGAACTGTTCGTCTTTGGGCTAGCAGTCCAGCGCTTTAAGCACTGCGCCCCACACGCATTTGCCTTTAGTATGCAGAGTGGTGGGGAGGGAGCAGGTGAAAAACCACTCGGTAGAGCCTAATCACACCGGTAATTCGTCGTCAGGATTAAGGAAGAGACAGTGAGAAACCAACTGGGCTTGGCTTTTTTCTTTCCTTGTGAAGGACCTGATTTGGTTAGGCATTTTCCTCCAACTTTTCGCTTGCCAAGACAGCGTTGCCTGGGGCTGGGAGCCTTAGCTAAAAGCAGGTGGGCGTCTGCCCAGGAGCAAATCGCAGTGCCACTCAACGCCCTGGAATGAGCGTGTCCGAGACAAGCAGGCAGGAAGGATTCCGCCCCTAATGAGGTACGTATAGGAGGTGATTAGAGATCAGTCATCTGTTGGGGTGGTTCATTTTTCTCAGATGACACGCACTGTATTTTGTAATCAAGGGGACTCCTCCCAGTACTGACCAGCATTCCCAGGGCAGCTGTAATCGCCAGAACTGCAAAGATAACAAGGGTATCTCTCTAGCCTGGACAAAGTCACAGAATTAAATAAAAGTGCAGAAGAGAACAATGAAACCGAAGTGTACAGCTTCACCCAGACTAAAGTTCCAAACTGATTTATTACTTGGGTACGCTAGAAAGTTTAGATGCTTATGCCTCGTTACTTCATGAATTCTTGATACTTATCCACATGGATAAGAATATTCAACACATAGTTTATAACTCAAACATACAAAAGTCAAGAAATGTAGATAACTCATTTTTGTTTTTTTTCCTAACGACTCACTACTGTTGCTTATGCATACTTGGCACATAAAAATCAAACTGAAAATCATGCAGTAAACCATTAAATTCCTACCCCCGTACACAGATAACCCATGTCTCAGAGAAAGCTTGTATTTGCATGTATGAACTGAACTATTTGTGTTGTTAGCTACTGGCTGCCGTGGAGTCAGTTTTCGACTCATAGTGACCACATATGACACAGGGTTTTCTAGGCTGTAATCTTTACAGAAGGAGATTTGCCAGGTCTTTCTTGGCTTCTCTTGGGGAGCCACTGGGCAGATTTGAACCACCAACCTCTTTATACATATGAATACAAATAGTATACTGATGCCCTAAGTATCCTTGATCCCAACTTTGAGGACTGTTGGCTTCTTAAAAGGAAAGGAAAATCACAGTGGAAAATATGAACACATTTTCCACAGTTACCCATGATTTGCAGCATGCTGCATCCCAGCTACCTATAATTAGTTTTTAAATCATTCTAAAAATGACTATTGCTCTCTGAGGCTTAGTTACAACCCTAATGGCAATGAGTAATCAAACTATTTCCTCATAAAATATTGAGAATCTGTCCTTATTTAAGAGAGAACAAGACAGCCCCCCCCGCCCCCGAAAAACTTGCCAGAGTGAAGTCAGGACCGGTAAAATTTTCTGAGGTTCCATGAATTAAGAGGACAAGGGTGTTCCCGTTGCCTCTGTACTAACTTCTCATGGATCTGTGCTTTGCTACCCCGTATCCTTACCCAGTCATCTAGGACCAAAAGGAGGCCACCCACAGACAGGGCAACTGTGCCCAACTTGCATACCCCACAGGAACTTGGGGGAGCCCTCTTGTACAACAGCTTGGTCAAGAAGAATTTGTAGCTTTTCTAATGGAACCACTGTCACTTCCACTAAAGTAATTGAAAAACATACTTCTATTTTTGCAAAGGGGGTGTGTTCTAGCAGGGTACTTCAACTCAGATCCGGTTTACAGTGGCAGAAACAGCACAGGAAACAGGGCAGGCTTTAGGACAGCGTTACACCCCACACAGTGAGTTCCCACAGGGCACATACCACTGCCTTTGCTCCAGGTGACCTCAGGGGCCATCTGGTCCTCCTAGAGTGGCTTCAGATTCCAGGCCCAGGCCTCCCCCTGTTTGAGGAAACCTGAGCACACTCACTTTGCTATGAAGAGTTTTATTTGTAGAAGGTACAGAATTCACTGCTGTACCCAATGTTCACCTCTAAGTCAACTTGTGTTGTTAGGTGCCATCAGGAAGATTCTGGCTCACACTGACCCTATGTATAACAGAATGGAACACTGCCCTGGCCTTCACCATCCTCACAATCATTGCTATGCTTTAGCGCATTGTTGCAGCCACTTATGTCAATCCAGCATGGCAACAGGAGCTGAGAAACATGTGTGTCTGTGCCCTTGATGTGATCACCGTGGAACACAGCAGTCAAAGAGATCCCGTCAACAGAGGCAAGCACTGAGATAGTCTTGCCAGAAAGATTTTGTGAGCAGAAGGAAAGACCCACAGCTCAGCCTCCTCAGCAATGCTGTCTAGCAGACACCCCTGAGAAGGTGAGGATTTCCATCCAGTGCCTGCCTGGGAGACTAAGCTCTCTCCACTGCCTCACACTCTCACTTACACATAGCTACCCTTGCTTACGCTCATGTGCGTTTAAACACATGCACAGACACTCATTCACCCTCATACGTTCGTGCCCTCACACTTCAATGTGTTCACCCTTAGTCTTCATGCTTACAAACTCATTCACTTGCACTCTACTACTCATACACACTCATGCAACACTCTCACAATACTCTCAAGTGTGCGTGTGCACATGCATGTACATGTGTACACTTAGACTTGTGTACATTGACACACTCACACAAATCCACACTCATACACACTATGTCCTGGGATGTTGATTCAGAAACGACTCACAAGAACAATCACCATGAGTGAGTCATCAGCATCAGTCCAGGCAGTACTCTGTGTTTTCCTGGGAGGTCTTGTAAATCTTGGCCCCAGGCCTGCTCCTTCTTGACTAGTGAGATCATAGCCCGGGGTGTGTACCCCTACCACACACCTGTCTGACTACAGGAGCCTGATGGGTCCTCCTGTCTGTGTGCCCACACGCCGTGTGATTCCTGTGACTGCTCTTGCTGTTTCCCTTCCCTGGGTTGTCTTTCCCCTTCTCTGCCCTGGTAAAAATCTTACCCTCATCCTTCAACTTCCAGCTAAAATTTTACCTCTTCAAAGAAGACACACAAACCATTCATTCTGGTAACATTCTCTCCTCCATCTGAACTGCGCTGTTTATCAGTTCATACAAGCGGCTTCTACTCTGTGCTCTGCTCACCCCGCCTGTCGTTGGACAGCTGTAGGGTTCTCGAAGGTGGGAGTGGACATTTTTCTGTGTAGTTCTGGTCCTGTCTGGAGAAACATATTTTAGAGGAGACCTAGGGAGTTCTTTCAATCCTGTCAACTATACTGTTCGTCTTCTTCCAATGAAAGTCAGAAAGATAGGGCTCTTTCCATCCACCCTAGCACACACATATCAAAATTGTCTTTTCAACTGGGAAGAAAAAATAAAATGCTTCAGTCTTCCTTGTTGTTAACTACAAATCAGCTTGTGACTCATGACGACTGTGTGTACAGTGTAACAAAATGCTGCCCAGTCTTGTGCCAGCCCCATAACCAGTTGCAGATAAGACCTTTGAGACCCATAGCATTTTAACCCGTTGATTTTTCAGAAGCAAATCATCTGACTTTTCTTCCTAGTCTGTCTGAGTCTGGAAGCTCTGCTGAAACCTGATCAGCATCATAGGAGCAAACACGCCTCCAGTGAGAGATAGGTAGTGACTGCATATGAGTTGCATTGGCTGGAAAAGGAAACCTGGGTCTCCCACAGGGGAATACAGCAGTGGACCAAACGAGATTCCCAGCCTCTAGCTAGGGAAACCAGCAGTGAAGAAGTGTTTGAATACAAGTGTGGGACTACAATATTGCCTACAGGCAAGGGAGGTAAGGAACTCAGAGGAAGATACTGTAGGTAGGGGACAGGGAAGTCCTTCCAGTGAGCTAACATTGGACACAGATCCTCAAGACCCGGTGAAGCAGACCTGGGGAGCAGTTTCAGGCAGGGACAGCAGGGTTGGAGAGTCAGGTGACAGGGTTGTCACCCTCCTTGGATGCTCTGCAGTCCTCGGCTAAAGAGCACTGGGCATTTCATTTGGAGTTTTGAATTCTTGCCTGAAGAACTGAGATACAGCAATTTCTTTTAAGTTACTTTACCAGAGCAGTACAAAAATGGAAAAAAAAAAACCCATCAAGCGTGTGTACCTGTCAATCTTCTGTCTAGAGTTGTGCTGCTATAGCTACCACAGGCTCAAAGCAGGGGCCTATCTTCTTTCCCACCTGCTGGTCTCTGTGATGTCTTAAGCAAGCCTGCTGCACTTGAGCCTGACCCAGAGCGGCTGCAGTTTGGGGATCCTTCTGAACTTGACGTATTATGTAAATTTCAGTGCATTATCATTAATCTCAGTGTAAAGTTATCCTTCTGCCCTGGCGTCAGGTTAGTTCAACGATGCAGCTGCTAGGAGAAGGGGAGAAACCACAGCCCAGTGGAAAAAGAAAGAGCAAGGCAGGCCTCAGGCGGCTAAAGGCCAACTGATTCAGCCACAGGAAGTGCTATGTCTCCAACATTCCCGGTGGAGAGCGGCCTCCACGCGAGAAAAAGCAAAGCTTCTGAAGAGCTCAGCTCCTTGGAAATTTCTCAAATTTGAGGTGCATCCTGGGTGATCAAGGAGCAATAAGATTGCTCTCTTAACTACTGTTTTATTTGCTGGATTTAGTGTAGAACTTCATTTAGGCTTTTATGTTTTATTTTGTTTTTAATTATCTTTTGGCTTACTTTCAATTCCTCAGATCCTAACATTTATCTGACTCATTTTGTACAATTGCATCTCCCACTTCCTTCACCCTGCCTCAACTACTCTGTACACACACACACCCTTGCACACACATCAACATACCTACCACACAAATACACCCCATATATACAAACTCCCCACCCACACTCCATACACAGACACACACACACAGACCTTCCCCACAAAAAGATGCACACTTCCAGATACACTTCACCCCTGCCCCTCCACACATACTCCAAAAGAGACATATACCCACACTCACAAGACACACACTCACAGACACACACGTCTAGACCCTCACACATAAATTCCTGCCCTCACAGATACCTCTCTACTCACCGTCCATAGACACACCCTATACCCACATGAACAGAGACATACCTACAGACACACCTCCCCATACACACAGACACACACAGAGACATACACCCACACCTCCAACAGATACCCACTCACAACCCACACATCCATAGACATGTACACAATCACAAACCCACACTGCCTCTCCACTTACACACACTGGGCACCTACTCAGGCAAAGCCCCATTCCTGAATCTCTGCTATCTGCCTCCGTCTCCATCAGAATTTACCAGACTCTTTGCTGGAACCATTCTAGGTTAGGCACACATGATAATCTATGATAAAATGTTAATAATTTGGTTTGTTTCCCACGTACCCTACAAATACATGTATGTAAATCAGGGCTGTGAAGCTTACCCTTAACGGTTAAGTAAAACAGGCCCTGAGTCAGCGGAGGGCAGCAGGGCAGGCAGGACTTTTCACATTCAGCCAGGCGCACTGAGGGCAGTGTGCCGAGTGTGGTCAGCCAGCCAAGCGCTGTAAAAGCTGACTCTCTCAACTGCTAGGTGGGGAATGTGCAAAAATAAAACAAGCAGTGAGTCCTCGGAGTTTCACTGGTCCTACCTCCGTTCCAGGGCCGCACAAGCTAGGCCTCACAATGATCCAGCTTAAGAAGGGAAAAAAGATGATTGCCCCAAGTGGAAAAACCTACCTGTACACCTATGATTTAGTAGGTGCCAGTCTAACCTGAAATAATAAATACCATTATGATGTCACTGTCTCACTGCTCTTTTTAGAGTCTCTGGACCTTTCTTCCAAAAACACGACTTTATGAATAGGACTCTGTAGAGGCTGGCATACATGACATTCTCACACACACAGCATGCATGATCGCAGGCCAAGCCCTGGCCGTATGGTAGCCACTCAGCAAGGCCAACTCAGATGGCAAAGGGCCAAATCTTCGGCCCAGATCTGCTGCAATGGTGTGTTACTGCCCCAAGTCCCTCCTGTTGTCACCCTGGGAGTAGGGCGCCCTCACTTGACTGTGGGGTACAACCCAAGATTACTTCCCCTTTGCCTCTACAGCCATCCTCCCAATATCTCAGTGCTATGCTGTGCTCCCTGGTTGCCCACTGGGAAAAACTGTGAAACCTCAGCAGCTGACACACAATGTCCACCTTCCGGGTGTCGTGTTTATTGGGTCACACGAGACAGACAGGAGGAAGACACTCCAGAAGTTAGTAAGGCAGAGGGGTAGAGGAAAAATTCAAATGGCAAACGACATTCAACTAGCTCACCAGTCATACCCAAGAGGAAGTGATGGCCTCAAAACAGAAGTGATGTGTTAAGTTTAGCCTCTGTCATGAATTGAATTCTGTCCACCCGAAAAAGGTGCGTACCAGTTTGGTTAGGCCATGGTTTCTGGTATGGTGTGGTTTTCCTATATATGGTGAATCTTGCTCCTATCATGCTAATGAGGGAGGATGGGCAGTAGTTGTATTGGAGCCACAAGACTCACTGTCTAAGAGTACATTGGGTTTTGAGGCAATCTCTTTGGATATAAAGGAAAAGAAATCAAGCAGAGAATTGGGGACCTCACACCATCAGCTAAGAAGCTGTGCCAGGGGCAGAGCACATCCTTTAGATGTGAGTTTCCTGCGCCTGAACCTTTCTCTGTCTCCTCAACCAGAGAAAGATGTAGGACAAAGACCGTTCTGCAGAGCCAACAGAGAAAGTCTCCCTCTGGAGCCAGTTTCTGAAACAATTTTCAACCCCAGTGGGCGGGTAGACCCTGCCTTCTTGAACAGCCAGCATGGGCCTGTCTTGGCCTTCCAAAGACTCAGTTTTGCTTCCACCCACAGGCAAGTAGCCAGAGATCATGCTCCTTTGTCACTCCTCTTCCAGCCACAGAGCTCACTCCATGTATGGCCTTCTTCCAGAGCTTTCTAGAGTTCCTAGAGGAAGACCCTATCTGCCTCATTTCAGGGGTTCTCTTTCATGAATTACATCACAACAAACTCTATGCAACCAGCTTCTGAACTGCCCACAACCGATTTGTATGTGCCTTATATTTTATTTGCAGTTGAAAAAATAGGATATTCAAAGTAGTCCTTTAAGAGCCAGGCATTAAATTCTTATTTATGAAAATAAGCCAACAATTGTTTCTGTGAGAAAATGAGATTTGGCTTACATCACTTCACCTTACAAAATCTCTTCCAAGAGCATAGGCTGCCTCAAAGACTGATTATATTTGCAAAACAGTCTCAGCTTTATTTTATACAAAGGAATGTGTGGAGTGTATGTGTGTGTTATATGTGAGTATGGTGTGCGTTGTAATATATGTGCCTCTCACTTCTCTTCATGGTCTGACTCTTATACCTTCTCAGATTCTATTGAAGTTGTCTGAGGTGCTTCTAAGCAAGATAATGGTTATAAAAAGCATAAAAAATGTTTTTAAATTAAAGCTTGATGAAATAAAGAACACACAGGTAAAACAAACAAACAAACAAACAAAAAAATACCACTTTTCCAAATCCACCAGTCATGTCACTATGAGATAGCATTAAACAACCAGGCAGATTTGAATAATGTGGTGTACAATCCTTGTAACTCATAAGTTTCAGAAGAAAATTCAGGTGACAAAATGCATCATTTAAATATTTTTCATCATCACCGTTTTTATCACCAGTACCACTTGATTTGATTTTCCTCCTGCAGCAATTCTGAAAATATGCAATTTTGAATTTTGTAAGACTTTTTCTTTTATTTTGATGAATACATCACTTTAGTGCTTCTACCAGAGGCAACAAGATAGAGAGGCACTTAATTTTTAAACAAAGAGGGAGTGTTGAGATTGTGAGCCACTGATTCAAGGAACCTACCTGACCTTGGGCAGCCAGTCAGCTCTGGACTTGCTGACATACACATGAAAGTCTGGCGGGTGAGAAGATAAACACAGATATGCTCGATCAAAGTGCAAGGTATATATATATTTGCACTGTGGCATACATCTGTACATGATGGACATTTTTAAGCACAGCAGATGTCAGATGATCAAAGATCGAGACCTCATTTGCTAGTAACATATATGGTATATATGGTATAAAGAGAATAGAAAGATTCAGAGCTTCAGAGATAAATATTTTATTATATTTGAGGTCTTTCTTTTCACAAAGATCCAATGCTGGCAATTTCAGAATGATTCATTATTTACAAAATATTTCTTTTACCTGCTTCTGGGTCAGTAATGCTTCCTTCCTAACTTCTGCCTTCCTGGGTATTTCCTTAGGAAATATAGATCTTTGTCACCTCTGTGGCCTTGATGCTCAGAGTAAATCCTACCACTATTTTATGCTCTACGTTTTTCCCAATGTATTTTCTAGTAGCAAAACGATTCTAAGTGGAATCTGCCTGTGCGATACACTAGCCTATGTACCCACAAAGGTAGACAGACTACATCTAATTAACTAGCAGGGCTCCCTCTGCTGTTTAATAAGGATTCCAGGGACCTGCAAAGATTACCAGAGGAGTGAATTCTTCACAGAGAACAGTTCTTGAAAGTCAACTAAATACAAAATTTCCAAAAAAGTGAAAGCCTATGAAAGGTCTAGGATTTGCCTTCACCCTCCTTATAGTCTAATACTTTTGCCTGTTTCTTTTCATAGATATGGCAGAAGACACAAGACTCCAAGGTCAGAGACAAAAGACTTCACAACCATGACACATCAAGCAGCAAGTTCACCACTATGTTTATAGCAGTCCTCCTTGATCCAGGTCCCATGGAACCAACACAGAAAAGCCCAGGTGGACGTTATGAAAGTAATGACTGGTCTCAAACCTGAGGAGCACTTACCTTGGAGAACCCACTGTTGTTACAGCAAGTAGTATGCAAGCCTGTTCTTTGTCTCAGGGAAAGACATTTCCCCATCACTCAAGGTTGTTAGCTTTAAACGCAGCTCTAAGACATGGTCCCAGATAAAGAGCAGCCAGGGCCCCTTGCAGTCTGGGAGGACCCAGTATCTTAGTCATCCAGTGCTGTGATAACAGGAATACGAGGAGTGGATGGCTTTAAAAAGAGAAATTTTATTTTGTCACAGTCCAATAGGCTGCAAGTCCAAATTCAGGGCATCAGCTCCAGGGGAAGGCTTTCTCCGTTGGCTGTGGAAGAAGAGCTTTTTCATCACTCTTCCCCTGGACTAGGAACTTCTAAGGTACAGGGACCCTGAGTCCTCTTCAAAGAATGTGCTTTGCTCCCACTACTGGGTTCGTGGTGGTATGAGGTCCCCAACTGTCTGCTTGCTCTCCTTTCCTTTGTATCCCAAAAGATTGCCTCAAGGCGCAATACCGTCTTGCACATCAAGTTCTACCACACAAAAACAACTGCTACCCATCCTCCCTCATTAACTTTACAGAGGGTTTACAGCATACAGGAACATCACACAATGCCAGGAATCCTGATCTAGCCAAGTTGCTACATATATTTTTGGGGGGACACAATTCAATCCATGACACCCAGTAAGACATGTAGGAGAGCCAGAAACTTCCCCACAAAATACAGATGATTATTATTGATTACAGAATTTTAAACAAGACAGATACAGAAAACCAAAGATAACACCTTAAGCTTATTTTAAAAAGAGATACTGCCATCAAGTCGGTCCAACTCATAGTGACCCTATAGATCAGAGTGGAACTGCCCCATAGAGTTTCCAAGGAGTGCCTGGCAGATTTGAACTACCGACCTTTTAGTTAGCAGATGTAGCAGTTAACCCATTATGCCAGCAGGGCTTCCTTAAGCTTGTAGTACCAAAGAACTTAAAACCAACTGTAATAGTCTGACAGCTGGCTTTTAAGTTCTTGTATCATCAGCCATTGTTCTTGTATCACCACAGTGTAACAGCTTTACATCAGGAAATGGTCAAGTTTTCCTTGCACCAGTAAAGATTTCTGCCTTGCATTTACAAGTATTTGACTGTCTTCAAGATATTTTCACACACTTTACCTCATTTGCACCTCTTTTTAACCTTAAAGTTTGGGTAGAGAAGTTCTTGATATCTCCCTTTCATAACGGAGGAAATTAAAAAGTAAAAGAGATTGAGCGATATATCTGATACCTGCTACCCAGTATAGAAAGTCACCGTGACGTGTATTTTCCTGAGCTGTTTCCGTCACATGACACTGTCTCTTCAGCCTCTTTCATTCACCCACTAATATCAACTCAGTGCTTTAGACTGTCAGTAACCTAACACCTGACTCAAATTTATTTAATCTGCAGTGAATTTATAGGCTGCCCTGATGGAAAAGTCTTGGAGAAGAGCTTTCAATGCAGTTCGAGGAAGCATCATCAGCTGCCCCTCTGTTTCTTTCTTGCCTCCTTCCTCCACTGTCCTCCGTATTCTCAGGCTGACCGTCAGCACTTTCCTGCCTCCCATTTATATGCCTACAATACGTATGCAAAGGAGATCCTTCCCTCAATTGTCAAAGACCATGCTTAAGCATCCTTCTAATCAGGTCAATCTAAACCGATCATCTGGGTTGAAGAGGCGGCCCCAGGATGCATGGCAGTGATGTTTTGCAAGGCTGACACCACCCCCTGCTCATTCTGTAGGATGTCTACACAGATCATTTTTATGCTTTAACTAGCTCTGAGATCATGTACTAAATGCAATGCTTTACATGAATTAACGAACTTATTTCCCACAACATTATATGTAGTTATTATTATATTATTTTTAGAATTTTTAGAGATGAGGGTAAGTATTTTAGAGAGGTTAAGTAGCATGTTCAATGCCACATGACAGTAAACAGGAGATCTTGGATTTAAGCAGATAAGGTGATCCCAGAGCTCACGCTCAAACACTACATCAAACCGCTTTCCATGAGAAAGGTAAAAACAGGAGTCCCATGGCTGCCGTGTTCTTCTGCTCGAGACTCATTACATGTTAGCTTAATCTATGTTCTGAGAAATCCCATTGTAAAGGAGTTTACTTGATCTGTGTAATCCAAAATTTCCCAAACACGTATAGCTACAGAATATTTTGGTCTGACACCACCAGAGAACACACTTAGGAATTCACATACAGAGCGTGCACTCACTCATCTATCTTTAGTCTTATACTTTGTCATATTCTCATACAGTGAAATTTATGTCAAGTTCTTTTTCCTTAGAGAATATTTTTTTTCTTTTTTTATTGGACCTTAGATAATTTACAGAGCAAAACAGCTTCTCATTAAACAACTGACACGTATGTTGTTTTGTAACGTTGGTTGCCATCCCCATGAGATGGCAACACTATCCCCGTGTCAACCTTAGATTCATCATTACCAGCTTTTCTGTCCCATCCTTCCTTCTCATTCTTGTTTGTGGAGGGGTATGGCAATTTAGTTTCATTTTGTTTTATGGGCCTGTCTAATCTTTGGATGAAAGGTGAACCTCAGAAATGACTCCATTACTGAGCTAAAAGTGCGTCCAATGGCCATACTTTTGGGGTGTCTCCAGTGTCTGTGAGACTAGTAAGTCTGGTGTTTTTGTTTGTTTTCAGTTAATACTTTGTTCTATGTTTTTCCTGAGTTCTGTCAGGACCCTCTATTGTGATCCCTGTCTGAACAGTTGTTGGTGGTAGCCAGGCACCAGCTAGTTGTGCTGGACTCAGTCTGGTGGAGGCTGTGATAGTTGTGGCCCGTTAGACCTTTTGGGTTAACCTTTCCTTGTCTTTGGTTTTCTTTGTTTCCCCTTGCTACAGATGGGGTGATACCAGGGGAGTCCTGGACAGCGGCTCACAAGCTTTTAAGACCTTAGCCACTACTCACCAAAGAAGAATACAGAACATTTTCTTTATAAAATACATTGAACTAAATGTTTTCCTGACAATGGTGTGTACAGCCCTGGCCCAGTAAATCAGCCCCTCAGGGAGTTTGGATATGTCTATGAAGCTTTAATGACCTTGCCTTGGACAAGTTGTGCTGGCTTCTCCAGCACTGCATACCATCCTACCTTTCGCTGAAGTTACCACTATTTTCCTTTCCCTATTCATCCCCTCCCTTGTAACCATTAGAGACTACTTCTTTTTGTGTATAAATCTCTTCATGAGCTTTTACAGTAGTGGTCTCTTGTCATATTTGTCCTTTTATGATTGAGTTATTTTACTCAGCATAATGTCCTCTAGGTTCATTCTTTAAAGAATCTTATTTGCGTCTTTGCTTTGGCAAGTTCAGCCTGGAGTCAAAGTTTCATCAACCTAGCTGCCTCTGCCCTGTTGACACTGGCCCTGAAGTCAATGGGAGTCCTGTGTGAAGCATAGGAGATGCTGGCCTCACACCTCGGGCATCTCAGTTGTTTGTAGTACTTCTCTAAGTGAAAAAATGAGTGCTCTAAGGCAAAAATAAAGTAATGCTAACACTTCTGATCCTAGCTTCTTGAAGGGAAATACAGGAATACTTGCTCAGCTTTCAGTAAGAGACTCGTTTGGCCATGTAGACATTTCTTGGATGGGGGAAGGCAAAGGTAGTACTGATAACTCAGCAGGACTGGCCTTTGACTAGAAAAGCATAGAGAATGTTCACTATCATTCTGAAATTATCTCATTTTCATGCCCTTCTCATGCTTTTCACACCCATGCCTTCATTCACACTGTTGAACTACATTCCAGGGAATCTGACTTGGGGGGAAAAAGAAAAACCTCTCTTAATTTCCTACTGTTTTATGAATGTTCCCTGCCCACAGATTCAATGTTTAGTCCATCTGGGTCCCTTGTTGCTCGGATCTGATTCTCAGGTATTTTCTTTTTTCAAAGTACATGACTGACAGAAGCTAATTCTCATTTGTGTTCAAAGAAATATACAAAGGGGTCCCTGGGTGGAAAAAAGGATTAAGTGTTCAACTATTAGCCAAAAACATGAAGGTTCAAACCTTCCCAGGGACATCTTGGAAGACATGGCTAATAGTCTGCTTCCAGAAGGTCACAGCCTTAAAAATTCTGTGAAGCAGCTGTGTTCTGCCGAGATGGGGTCGCCATGAGTAAATCAACTTGACTGCAACCAGGTACTGATAGGCCCTGACAGAAAGCCAAGAGATGGTAGCAGTTGTACCCTGTTGCTGCTCCTCTCTCACTTTTTAACCGAAGGAGCACAGACAGCATTCCCCACTCCTGCTGAGGCCTCATCGCCATACCCTTGGCCCCTTTCAGCACATCATAAATCCATCATCACAATCTTAGGTACCAGACCAAGAGCCAGGAAGAAGGAGACTCAGCACTTCTTCTTCAACATCTCAGGGCCAGTGTAGAAACAGGACTCTGGGCAAATGCTTCCTTCCATCTGAGGCACTTCACTCCTAAAGATAAATCCATCTTTGCTTGTTTTTCCTGGAGCCACCAACAGATTTCATGTTCTCACACTTCTCTAAGTACCAGGACTCTGGAGTTGGAGATGTTTTTTCAAAGCAATGTGTGTTCCAGGAGCCTCACTAACTGTATGTTACTGAGCAGAAATCATTCATCACCTGTGATGCCGCCCTCTTCTCAGGTCACCCTTCCTTACAGGGTCTGCTCAGTTCTCTGGGGTCTTTGGGACTGGCCAGCAATGGACAGAACTTCTTAATGCCACCTGCATCTAGCGGTGTTACTGTGGTCAGATCACCAACATGTAGCATAAACCAAGAGCTCACCCAGCAGGCAAAGTCACAGAGACACACACCTAGGACACTGGGGATTAGACAACTATTGGGTTGCCTCTCACAAGGGACCTGTGTTCAGAAATGTTTCGGGTTGCCCCTGAGGAGAACCCTCATTGCTGCTATATGAACATGTTGAAGCTAGCCTGCTGAATGATGGAGACAAATGGCTCAGTTACTCCATGGCCAGAGCCATCCCTTGGCAACTGCCAGACATGTGAATAAAGTCATCTTAGACCAGCTGGCTACAGCCGACCCTCCAGCTGGACTCAGGTGCATAAGCAAGTCCAGTCGAGACTAGTCAAGCTAGGCCCAGTTGACCAGAGGTTCATAAGCAATAATGAATTGTTGTTGAGCCAGATGCTGCATTTCTTCAGTAAGGGATCATAAGAGATCTGCATCCTCCTGGAACAAGTGAGTGATCCCTTGAGTTTAGCATTCTCTGGTTAGCAAAGACTAATACCATACTAGAACCTGGTCATGATGTTTCCTGTCTGCTCATCAGTGGGTTCACATTTCACCTGCTATGAGAAGTAGTGATGTCTTTAACCTGGTATTCCCTGTTTCTCTAAGAACATATATTATTGTTGTTGTTAGATACCGTTGATCCAGTTCCGACTCAGCAATTATACGTACAGGAGAACAAAACACTGCCTAGTCCGCACCATCCTCACAACCACCGTTATGCTTGAGCCCATTGTTGTAGCTGCTGTGTCAATCCATCTACTTGAGTGTCTTCATCTTTTCCACGACCATTATTCAATTTGATGTTTATACTACTGCCTTAGTCTGGTGAACAGAAAACTTCTTTGAAAAGAATCATCATGAAGCTGGTTCCTATGAGGTAAAGGTTAAAGACATCTTAAATGTCCAACCATTCCAAACTGCTGTATCACTCCATCACCTCTTATAGTAACTACTCCATCTACCCTCAAAGTTTTCTCTCCTATTTGAGTTCCCTAGTACACTGAAACACCTCACAAAACTCATAAACCCTGTAAAGGAAATGGCTAACATGGTTGTAGAGGCTGGAAAGTCTCAAGTATGTGAGTGAGGCTACAAGCTTCTCCTGTCTCACATAGCTTCAGGGGCTAATGAACCCAAGATTCAGACCGTGGAGGCTGAATCCCAAGATTTGCAGGCAAGCTGCTAGCTCAAGTCCTAATACCAGATGTCAGATAAACAGGACCCAGCTGCAGGATCCAGAGTGATTAAACGCTATCAAGCCTTGCCAGAATCCTATATTGGGTTCAGGGCACACTCCAAAGAATAGCCCTTTTCTGTTCATTGGCTACTCACAATGAAACCAACCATGGAGGTGATCACATTGTATCTGATCTCATCATGGAGAGGATTATGTTATTAAATGACTGTGAAACCACACTATAACTGCCAAACCACAGAGATCATGGCCTAGCCAAATTCACACATAACCTTAAGCATCAAAGTTCCCTGCTTATCAACTTGGCACCTATATGTATCTCCTTAAACTATGTATAATCACAGAATAAAGACAATTACAACATCATATTGCACCTAACATGATGCAACTAACACAAATACAAAAAAAAAAAAAAAAAAACCTACAGGCCTATTTACATCTTATATTTTGTAAGTGAAGAAAACAAAAATACTCGATGCACACATATGAGAAAGGAATAATCATAACAATTATAGTCCTCATCTCTGGTAGCTGGTAACATGATCACAGCTGGGTATTTAGAACGGCATTCCTCCACTACACATTCTGTATTCCCTTTGCCCTCAGCACCCATACAAGGCCTGACAATTACGTTGGTGAACTCGTCCTAGAAAAGGTGCCGTGTACCTCATTGTTGAATATCACTTTGGTCACCTTTGAAGCACTGCCCCTGGGAAGCTATGAACAGATGTCAGCACCTAAGACACTCTTCAAAGCAATTTTGAAACTCTTTTTCTGGAAAGGCCATCAGAGCTATCATCATATTACTGTTGATGTCCAGATGTCATCAAAATGGCCTCCTTTCAATATTTCCTTAATTTTCGGGTAAAGAAAACAGTCATTGGGGGCCAGCTCAGATGAGCAAGTATGGTGTTCCCATACAGTTATTTGTTTACTGAGTAAAAACTCACTCACAGACAGTGCCATGTGAGTTGGTACATTGTTGTAATGAAAAGCCATGAGTTGCTGGTGAAAAGTTCAGGTTGTTTTTGTCTAACTTTTTCATGCAGCCTTTTCAGCACTTCCAAATAGTAAACTTGGCTAACTTTCCAGCTGGTACAAATTCACAGTGAACAACCCTTCTGATACCAAAAAAGGTCAGCAACATCATTTTGACCCTTGATTTTGACATACAGCACATTTTTGGTCACAGAGAACTCGCTGACTTCCATTGTGCGTTTTGATGCTTTGCTTCAGGATCGTATTGGTACATCTATGTTTCGTCACCAATGATAACACAGCCCAAAACATTGTCTTGGCTCTCCAAAAAGTCTTGGCAAACTTTGACTCTGCTTTGCTTTTGTTCGTTGGTGAGCTCTTTTGGGAACATTTTTGCACACATCTTTCCCATGCCAAGATTCTTCTGTTTCTGTACTGATGTTTACTTTGTCCGCTATGCTTCTCAGTGAGCTGGTGATATTGACACACAATTTGATGAATTTTTGCAATGTTTTGGTAGGTTCTATTTATTGCTGGCTGTCCTGATCTCTCTTCATCAGTGATGTTTTCTTTCCTCTCAGAAAAACATTTAATTCATCTGTACACTGCCATTTTCTTCATGGCATTATCTTTATAAACTTAGACTAACATGTCCCTGATTTTGCTTCCACTCTTGTCAAATTTAACAAAAAATTTAATGTTTGTTTGTTGCTCCAATTCAAGCTCCAACATTCAACAGCACACAAAACACACAACAATGAACACCTCTCAGCAAGACACCACCACATATGCCAAGGTTATGAAACCTTATCGAGTCATTTGTACAGTGCTGCCAATGCAAGCACATGGTGGCAAGTTCACAAACTTAATTGTCAGACCTCATATCAGCTACTGTGATTTTTTTGCCTAGTAGACTGACGCAAAACTTGACTTCTGAAGAGTCTTGGCCATTAGTAGTCATGCCAGAATTGAGTTGCTGTAGTCTTCCACTGAGTTTTATCACAGGGCATGCCAGTATTGAGACACCCTAAGGAATCTCCTGCATTCCAGACATACTGTTCTTTAACTTCTTTATGTAATATCATCTGATTTCCTCTTGGTAATCAGGAGCACTTATACCAGCCACTACAGTGACTCCCTTTTCTCCCTGTTGATCCAGAGCCTAAAGAACCCGGAGTGACCAGGTGGCCGTCTTAACTTCCAGTTCAGTGGAGTCGGTGAAATGCTTCCAGATGGGAACATTCCTTCTTTTGGAACTAAGACCTCTACACTCGCAGAATGTAAGGTCTTGGGGCCAGAAAGCAAAAAGTTTACAAACAGGTCACTAGGGATAATAGTGAGTCATACCCCATTGCCACCCCTTGATTTCTGAACTCATGAATCCTAGCTACGGGAGAAACAGCACCACATATTTGGCACTGGTTTGGAACATGTACAGTTTTCTGGAAAACATTGCCCCCATTCTGCAAGGTATTGCCACCTAGCTGGCACCATACTTGTGTCTTTAAAATGCCATTTCATTGTTCTAGCAAGCCAGCTGTTTTAGAATGATGGGGAACACCGGAAAACCAATGAATTCCGTGAGCATGGGCCCATTGCCACACTTATTTGCTGTGAAGTGAGTTCCTTTAGCCGACACGATGCTGTTGGGATGCCATGACAGTTGATAAGGTGTTCTGATGGTGTAGGGATGGTAGTTTTGGCAGAACCACTGTGTGCAGGAAAGGCAAATCTGTATCCAGCATATGTGTCAGTAAGAACAAAATGCTTCCCTTTTCATAATGGAAGAGGTTCAGTGTAATCAGTCTGTCAGCAGACTGATGATTGATCACCATGAGGAATGGTGTGATAATGGGAATCAGTGTTAGTTTCTGCTCCTGGCACTCAGCTGTGGCTGTAGCTCAGTCAGTCTTGATGAATGGAAGTCCATGTTGCTAAGCTCATTATTATTCTCTATCCCTGCCACCATGGCCACTTTGTTCGTGAGCCTACTGGGTAACAACAGGAGTGGCCGGAGAGAGAGGACAAGTAGTTTCCACAGAATACATCATCCTGTTCACTTGATTGTTAAAATCATTCTCTGCTGAGGTCACCCTTTGGTGAGTACACACAGAAGACACAAATACCTTCACTTCTTATCTCATTCAGAGAAGTCTATCCACACACCTCTTTGTCTGCAATATTCCGATCATGTTCCTTCCAAGTCCCTGACTATCCAAACAAACTATAGCCTACGAATCAGTATGTAGTCTCACATCTGGTCATGTCTTCCAAGAAAAATGAACAAACATTTCTGCCCACTGGGAAGATTTCTCTTTACCACTGTCCTTCAAGGAGGTCCCAGAAAGGGGCTGGTGTCCAATTTCGGGTGCTTTGAGTGGTGTTTGCATGTCACACAGAACCATCTGCAAACCAGGCACAAATTTTCTCTTTCTTAGTCAACTGATTCCAAGGAACTCCACATGAGGCTATAGGTGCAGACTGGGAGATGAAGGGGTAGTATGACAAGAATCAGCTCAACAACAAGTTTTTATCTATGATGGATAAGATTGTTTTGTACTAGTCAGTGAATTCTCATTATTGCTGGGTCTGGTGTTGGTTGTGTTTTTTCTTGGCCCAGATCACTGCTCAGTCAGAGACTCTACTATTTCTCCAGAGTCCTTTGCAAGTAGGACCCTTCTGGTGTTGTTCATTGCCAGCACATCCATCAACTTATATTTTGTTTTCTTCATTCACAAACCTTACTAGCCATGTTCCCATAGGCATGAGAGTTTACGATCACTCCTATGGAAAATGAGAAAGCAGCTGAAGACTTTAAGCAAGAGTGTGGCGTAGTGAAATGCAGTTGTTGATTTAATTCCAAATGTGAATTTTCAACTAGTTTTTGACTTAATTCAAACAACCATGCAGATGATTGGAAAAGACACTGTGGGCACAAACTCAGTTAGGAAATTGTTGAAAATATCCTAGGCGAGAAATTATGGGAGAGAGAGCTCATAAATCAGTTTGAGGACTTGTCCTAGTTATGATTGACTTGGACACTAATTGGAGAAGAAGGAGGAAGGACAAGGAGCTCAATTCTCCCAAGATGTATATCTGGGTTCTCTAGGAAGCAAAACCAGTAACACATAGAAATACACACACACACACACACACACACACACAAAGAGATTGATATAAAGGAAACCACTTATGCAATTCTAGCTGCTGAAATGTCCCAAGTCCTTGATCAGAATACAAGTCTCACACAGCTGCAGAAGCTGGTGAACCCAAGGTCAGTGGGTCAGAGAGCAAGATTCCCACTCATAGGTTGTGAAGGTGGGTGAATCACAAGATGAGATTGGGATTCTTGCAGGCAAGACTGCAAGTTTTCCCTGATTCAGATAACTGCAGGGACTGATAAACCCAAGAGCAGTAGTCCAGGGAGTAGGACTTTCACCCACAGGCTGTGAAGATGGATGAATTCCAAGAGTTTCCAGTTCAAGTCCCAAGAGTTAACTCAACAACAACAGGTTTTTATCTGTGATGAATAGGATTGTTTTATACTAGTAAGTGGGTTCCTATTGACGTTATCGTGGAATCACATGTTGGCTGTGTTTTATCTTGGCCCAGATCACTGCTCGGTCAGTCTACTTTTTTCTCCTGTAGGTAGGACCCTTCTTGCGTTGTTCACCACCATCACATCCATTAACTCATATTTCGTTTTCTTCATTCACTAACTGACATAAGAAGACAATACAAAAGAAGCTGCTGGATTTGCAACAAGCCAAAACCTTGGCAAGGTGAACTGACAGGAAGAACACAGAAGGAAGGCAGAGAGATGAAGACTCAGGAGGCAGTGAGCCACCACAGGCCCCACCCTTGCCAGTACCCCAGCACATTCGATAATGGCAGTGACCACGTTATACAACTGCCAAAACACTGAGAATCACCGTCTCAACCACTGCAACCTTTACAAGGTGATTGGTGTGCAAGTGCCTCCTGTCCCCCACCTGCCCTACCCCAAAAGAATTTTCCCTTTGCTTCAGTTTTTTATTCTTACCTTCTACTTTCTAAGGAAAGCTCCATATCCATCCGACAAATTCTAGAACTCTTCAAGATGCAGAATCAGAAAGCTAGGAGAGGAGAGTGGAATTAATAAACAGATCAGAAAGACTGTGCCAGTTTGTGCATAGCACAACACAAAGATTGTGGGGAAAGAAGTGAGGAGTGAAAATGCCTCAAAATTTGGGTGTCAGGGAGAGTTTTGAGGTTAAGTTACAAGAATGTTTTAGCTACTTTTGATTTCGTATTTTGTGCTGAGTTTCTTTGAATACTACTCTCTTCATACGCTGAGCCACAAAGAACTGTAGTTTGTATATGGGCTACACAGTCATCTCCTCCCAAGTATTTTTGTGAGTTCCCATGGACACACAATATGTACCCACAAATGGCTGCCACTTGTAGATGCTGCTGAGGTAATTCTTGATTCTGCTGTGGAAGTTTCTCAGAGAATTATAGAATTTGACACACTACCTAAGTTAAAAGGTTGAACAAGCTCCTGAGATAGTTACTCTTTCCTGCCTCTAGGCTCAGCAGAGGAATACAACTCATCATACCTCATATTTCAGGGGCATCTGCCAGTCAATTCTCCAGCCTAGTTTTCCTAGGGTACTTAGATCTATTGAACATTCCTGTCCAAGACCAAACCCAACAGTGGACATGATGAGCTTTCTTTTCACCCTAGGAAGGTTTGCAGCCCACTGATAAGAAATGGATATTGCACACCAGTAGTGTGGCAGAAAATTCAAATTCTCAATAGAATGCCTGTTCTTCTGTCTTTTTTATCAACATAATCTCAATTTTTTCTGAGGAGGCAAAATGCACAGTTAAAGACACTCACATCCTCAGACATTTTACAGTCCATAGCCTGAGACAGTGTTCATGAACACAGACTCAGATTTGGATAAACCACTGAGGACGAATCTCACTTATTTCCAACTGCACACTGGTCTAACTGTCATAGACAAGAATATCTTCTCTACATGCACAGCTAACATGACAGTTTCTGATGTGCCACCATAAATAATGACACACATCTAGAATTTGCATATATATTTTGATTGTTAACAGAATAATGCTCCTGTGAGTCCAAGCCAGAATGTCCCATACTAGCAGAAGGCCATTTCAAAATTCCAGGTCTTCTCGGCAAAGCAGACTGAAGGCCCTGAACCTAAGCAAATGTGTTTACTAACTTGAAGTCCAGTCCAAATTCAAGGTCCGAATTGAAATAAATTTTAACCTTTTGGGGGCTGTAGGGACCTGGGTCATGTGTTTCCCATAGCCAATTTATTCAATGAAAACTCACTTAGCACCTGCTCTGGATCAGACACTGGGCTAGGGCTTGGTACACCAAGTAACCCGTAGTTCTAGAATACTTGATTCCATGTCCTAAATGAGTAGGGCTACTTTGTAAAGTAACAGTCAGGATATCTACTTGCAAAGTGTAAGCTTTTTGATTGAAGTATTCTACTGGAGGAAGCGGTAGGAATCAACTAAATCAACTAAAGCGGGTTATAAATTGAACCAAAGTATTTAGTTTATGGTGAGGTACATTGGAGACTTTTTGAATGACTTACATTTCTGAAGTTACTTTAATAGTTTACAGCCTTCTTTTCATGAATTCTGATTCCTACATGTGTCTAGTTTCCATTTCTACCCCTCATCACAAACGGAAAAATCAGGCTTAAAAAATATACTAATCATTAATTTTAAAAGACATCAATAGGTAACCCAGTCTTCACACCATTTCTCTACTTCACAGAGAATCTGGCAGTATACCATCCTCAGTGGGCAACTCTTAACTGTTTTCCTCTGTATAGTCTGTAACAGTGTTTATCACTCCAGTGATTCCCTGAAAACTGAGATGCCTAAGTCACTGGGGACCACTTTTTTTTTCAACAGGCTAAAATGAGCTTTTCATTATGAAGTGCTACAGGAAATCTACTGATGTGTCTTGTCCAGAAACAGTCACTTGTATCTATTGCTGCTTAATGATGTTAACCATTTAGTCTCTGTGTCTATAACTCAGGCCCTACCCCTTCCCAGGAGACTTGATTATCTGAGCTTCTCACTCCATAAAATACACAGCATTTGCAGAGCATGTGTTTATGTTCATTTAAGGGGCTACTGACAAGCATTTTTACACTCATTTGCCTGGGCTCTTCTTAGGATATTCAGTTTAAAGAGCACAGAAAATAACCCTTTACAAAAACACACTGTGCAAATTTGGTAACACCTACATCAAGGCAATGTGGCAACAAAAAAAGTATTCAAAGTCGGCTCAGGAGGTGGATCTTATTGATTCATGATGATAAATTTGCATACAAAATAACAGACTTTCAGCCTTCCACTTGATGTTTATATGGCTTGGCAAGAACATTTAAAAGTTAATGGTAGACATGGAAAAGTCAATTCTCAACTTTACATGGAATTCTAAGAGGCACTGAATAGCTAAATCGATGTTGAAAAAGAAAGAACAAAGTAAGAGAACAAACATTACTTGATTTTAAAATGTACTAGACAGCTATGGTAATCAAAACAGCTTGAAACTGGTACAACAATAGACATATAGGCCAATGAAATAGAATTGAGAGTCCAGCAATAAACACACATCTATGGTCAACTGATTTTTTATAAGGGTGCTACTTCCATTTAATGGAGGAAAGAAGAGTCTCTTTAATAAGTGGTGCTGGAAAATTGCATTTCTACTTGCAGAGAACTGAAGCAGGATCCATGCTTCACATCATCTACAAAAATAAATTCAAGGGGGCGGAGTCAAGATGGCAGACTAAATGCACATCTCCCTAAACCCCTCTGGAAATCAAGACATGAAATGATAATTAAATGGAGCCTTCTGGACACCTCGTTAGCCCTGGGATGCAGCACAGGGCTGTTCATTTGGACTTCATACTGCTGAATGCAAAACCACTTCTCTTTCACTGACTCCACTCTCAGCGAGCACAGTCTTGCACAGACTGAAGGTAACTCATCACTTTGATTTTTTTTCCTCTGCTTTGGCTGGTGGGCAGAGCTGGGTCTTGACTAGCTGCTGGGCTCTGACACACTGCTGCTGGGACTGACAAGCATAATTGTCATGGACTCTATGCATCTTGGTCCCCCTGGCCTATCTTTCTGCCTCCGCCATGTGGTAGCGTACAGATGTGTTTATGTGGGACACCATCTTGATCCACTGGGAAATGGAGAAGCCTAGGCAGAGGCCCCAGCCGGACATGGCTCTTAGGCTGGGAGGTGGAGCCTTCTGGGGGGAGAATGCTTTCCAGCAGGGAGGCGATGTTTTGCACACTGTCACCCGAGGCTGGGGCCCAGTGGCAGAGGCTATGGACTCTGGGCATTTCGGCACTCTTGGCCTCTCTTTCTGCTAGGAGCCTGGTCCTGGCCAGCTGGCGAGCTTGTGCAGGACACCATCTTGTTTAACTGGAAGGCAGAGTCATCCATACAGAAGCCTCAGATGGACCTAATTCCTGGGCTGGGAGGCAGTGCCACCCAGAAGACCCCTTTTCCAGCAGAAAAGCAAAATTCTGCACAGTATCACCTACAGCTGGGGCCCAACAGCAGAAGCCAGCAGGGCAGCAGCCTTTCTGTATTTTGAGCTAGTCTATGACATCTGAGGTTCAACATAGAGGTGCTTATTTTGCCAGCTGGGAAGAGGGACATATACACCTGAAAACCTGACTGACTTTGGAAGTTGTTGAATACTTTTTACTTCTCATTGTAAGATGGCCTAGACAAACAATGTTGTCCACCCTCACAGCATCTCTTCCAGCCTTTATTGACCCACATGAAGCACAAAGAGCAACAAGCATTGGAGAAGACAGTAACCCAGAAATCACCCATGGCATCAGAAGACCCCCAAAAGAAACCACTTCAGAACTTCCCAGATGAAGAGGATTTTCTGAAACTATCAGAAGCTGAACACAAAAGGATTATATAGAGAGCCCTCCTAGACCTTACACAAAATGCAACAGAGCAAAATGAAAAATTAAGCAAGCTGTTCAAACTGATGGAACATCAGTACTCTGAAATCCAACAGATTAAGAACAAAATCAAAGACACAGAAACTTCAATTCAAAGCCAAGAAAGAAGAATGAAACAAATGCAAAAGAGAATTTCTGATCTGGAAGACAGAGCTACTGACTCCAGCATCTATGAGAAGAAATCAGATAAAAGAAACAAGAAAAATGAAGAAGGAGTAAGAAGCATGTGGGACTTTATTAAGAAGAACAATCTACAATTAATTGGAGTTCCTGAACAGAGCAAGACACCTGAGAACACAGAGAGTATTGTTGCTGAGCTGCTGACAGAAAACTTCCCAGAAATTATCGAAGAAGAGTATATGGACGTCCAAGATACGTATCGAACACCACTCAGTTTAGATCTCAATAGAAAAACTCCAAGACATATTATAATCAAGCTCAACAAAATGAAACATAAGCAGAAATTCTTAAAGGCAGCAAGACTCAAAGCAAAGCTAACATTCAGAGGGAAACCCTGTAGGTTTTCATTGGTTTTCTCAGCAGAGACGATGCTGGCACGCAGACAGTGGCAAGACACATTGAAAGCCTTGAAGGAGAAGAACTTCCAATGAAGAATTACAGATCCTGCAAAACTATCTTTCAAATATGAAAATGAAATTAAGACATTCACAGATAAATGGAAACTCAGAGACTTTGTGAAAACCAAACCAAAGCTACAAGAAATACTGAAAGAATCTCTTGGCTTGGAAGAACAAAACCATTAATGTTATATGTTAGAAGGATGCGTTATCCAGAATCCTACTCAGGTAGGGAAGGCCCCAAACACAATCAAAGCTGTAATAGTGAAAGAAACAACCTAGTGATCATATCACGTAAACTATGATATCATCATACTAAAAAGAGGGATGTACTACAGTCGTTATCGTGCTTCCAGGTGGAGAGGAAGTGGACAAGACTGGTAGCAATCAAAATTGGGTTTATATATAGCTTACTGAGCAGGATCACAGGGACAGCAATAAAGCACAATAAAGAAGCAACATACCATATCAAGAAATGTAATACAGGACTCTCAACAGCCACAAAACCAACCCTGAAAAGAGTGAAAAATCAACTCATAAAGAAGGCCGCAGAACAGACTAACAAGAACAACAGAGAAAACATCAAAACAAAAATAAACATATCACAATGGCAGCACTGAACACATATCTATCAATAATTACACTGAATGTGAATGGACACTGAATGTAAAGAGACATTGAGTGACATCTTGGATCAAAAGACATGACCCATCTATATGTTGCCTATGAGAAACTCATCTTAGACTTAAAGATAGGAACAAACTGAAAATTAAAGAATGGAAGAATATATATCAAGCTAACAATGAACAAAGAAGAGCAGGTGTGGAAATTCTAATCTCAGATAAAATCGATTTTAATGTAAAATCCACCACTGTGGACAAGGATGAACACTACTTATTGCTGAAAGGTTCAATACACAAGCAGGACTTAACAATATTAAATATTTATGCACCTAATATTGGAGCACCTAAATATGTCAAAGAAATACTGACTACACTCAAAAAGGAGATAGACCACTTCACAGTAATAGTAGGAGACCTCAACACTCCACTCTCAACACTGGACAGATCATATAGAAAAAAGCTCAGTAAAGACACAGAAGACCTTATTGCCACAATTAACCAACTAGACCTCGTTGACATATACAGAACTTTCCATCCATCAGCGGACAACTACATCTTCTTCTCCTGTGCACACAGAATGTTCTCCAGAATAGACCATGTGTTAGGACATAAAGCGATTCTCAACAAAATCCATACCATTGAATTAATGCAAAGCATCTTTTCAAATCATAAAACCATAAAAGTCAAAATCAATAGCGGAAAAAAACATAGAAAGTGGAATTCATGGAAACTGAACAACAACTTGCTCAAAAAACCACAGGTTATAGAAGAAATCAAGGATGAAATAAACAAATTTGTGTGTTCCTAAGAGAACGAAAACACTTCCTACCAGAACCTATGGGATACAGCCAAACCAGCACCCGGTGGTCAGTTTATCTCCATAAATGTACACATGTGGAAGGAAGAAATAAATGAAATCAAATAACTGACCCTACAGCTTAAACAAGTAGAGAGAGAACAACAGAGGAACCCCTCAGGCACCAGAAGAAAACAGATCATAAAGATTAGAGAGCAGAACTAAATGAATTAGAGAATAAAAGAACAATTGAAAAAACTGAAAAGACCAAAAGCTGGTGTTTTGAAAAGATCAACAAAATTCACAAATCATTGGCTAAACTTACTAAAGAAAAACAGGAAATCAAACAAATAACCCAAATTAGAAATGAGAGGGGAGTTGTCACAACAGATCCAACAGAAATTAAAAATATCATAGCTGCATACTATGAAAGACTGCATTCTAACAAATTTGAAAACCTAGAGAAAATGGACAAATTCCTTGATTCATATCACCTACCCAAATTATCACAAGGTGAAGCAGAACAACTTAAAGAACTCATCACAAAGGAAGAGATTGAAAATGTCAAAAAACTGCCAACCAAAAAAAGCCTGGGCCCAGAAGGCTTCCTCACAGAGTTCTACCAAGCTTTTAGAGAAGAGTTATCTCCAATACTACTATTTCACAGTATAGAAAGGGGTAGAACACTCCCAAATTCATTCTATAAAGCCAGCATAACCCTGATACCAAAGCCAAAGAAAGACTCAACAAAAAAGAAGAACTAGAGACCAGTATCACTCATGAATCTGGATGCAAAAATCCTCAACAAAATTCTTGCCAGTAGAAGACAGCACCATATCAAAAAAAAATAATCCACCATGATCAAGCTGGATTCATACCAGGGATGCAAAGCTGGTTCAACATCAGAAAAACAATTCATGTGATCAACTATACAAATATCACAAAAGACAAGAACCACCTGATTTTGTCTGTTGATGCAGAAAAGACATCTGATAAAGTCCAACACCAATTCATGCTAAAAACTCTCAGCAAAATGGGAATAGATGCCCAATTCCTCAATGCAATAAGGGCTATTTATACAAAGCCAACTGCCTACATCATCCTGAATGGAAAGAGACTGAAACAATTTCCCTTGAGAACAGGAACTAGACAAGGATGCCCACTCTCACCTTTCCTATTCAACATTGTGCTAGAAGTTCTAGCCAGGGCATTTAGACAAGACCAAGAAATAAAGGGCATCTGCACTGGCAAAGAAGAACTAAAAATCTCCCTATTTGCAGATGATACAATTGTATATGCAGAGAATCCCAAAAAATCCATAAGGAAACTACTCAGACTGATAGAGGAGTTCAGCAGTCTCAAGATACAAGATAAACATAAGTAAGTCAGTAGAATTCCTTTATACCAACAATGAGATTATTAAGGAAGAAATCACCAAGTCAATACCACTTACTATAGCCCCTAAGAAGATAAAGTACCTAGGAATTAATCTTACCAGAGAAATAACAGACCTTTACAAAGAGAACTACAAACCCTTACTACAAGAAACTGAGACTTACATAAATGGAGAAACCTACCCTGCTTATGGATAGGAAGACTTAATTTTGTGAAAAGGTCTATTTTACTCAAAGCAATCTACTTATATAATGCAATCCCAATACAAATTATAGTGACATTTTTCAAGGAGATGGAGGAGCAAATTACCAACTTCGTCTGGAAAGGGAAGAAGCCTCAAATAAGTAAAGCATTACTGAAGAAGAAGAACACACTGGGAGGTCTCTCATTATCCGACCTTAGAACATATTATACTGCCATAGTAGTCAACACAGCCTGGTACTGGTACAAAAACACACAGATCAATGGAACAGAATCGAGACTCCAGAGTTAACATCATCTGCCTATGAATAGTTGATATTTGACAAAGGCCCTAAGATGTTAAACTGGGGTAGAAACAGTCTCTTCAACAAATGGTGCTGGCAAAATTGGATATCCATCTGCACTAAATTAAAACAAGACCAGTGTCTTACACCTTATACAAAAACCAACTCAAACTGGATAAAAGACCTAAATATCAAATCTAAAATGATAAAGCTCATCCAAGAAAAAGTAGGAACAACAATGGAAGGTTTAATACACAGCGTAGACAGAATTCAAAATCTGTCAAACAAACCACAATCATCAGAAGAGAAAAATAGATAAATGGGAACTACTAAGAATCAATCATTTTTGCTCATCCAAAGATTTTATTAATAGAATTAAAAGGCCACTTACAGAATTGGAAAAAATATTTGGCAACTCTATGTCAGACCAACACCTGATCTCCGTAATCTATAAGGTGCTACAAAATATCAGTACAAAAAAGATAAATCATCCAATTAAGTGATGGGCAAAGGAGATGGACAGATACTTCTCTAAACAGGAGATCCAGGCAGTCAAAAAACACATGCGGACATGCTCACGATCATTAGCTATTAAAGAAATTCAAATCAAAACAACACTGAGATACCATCTCACCCCAACAAGTTTAGCCATGATCCAAAAATGCAAAACAACAAATACTGGAGAGGCTGTGCGGACATTGGAACTCTTCTACACTGTTGCTGGGATTGCAAAATTATACAACCTCTTTGGAAAGCAATCTGGCATTCCCTTAAAAACCCAGTAATTCCACTACTTGAAACATATCCTACAGAATCAAGGCCATTCACACCAACTGATATGTGCACACGAATGTTCATCGCAGCACAGTCCACAATAGCAAAAAGATGGAATCAACCCAGATGCCCGACAACAGAGGAATGGATAGGTAAACTATAGTATATGTATTCAATGGAACACTGTGCAATGATAAAAAAAACAATGATGCTAGCAGGAAACATCTCTTAACCTGGTTTCAGCTGGAGGACATTATGCTGAGTGAAAGCAGTCAGTGACAGAAGGACAAATATTGTATGGGATCCCTAGTATAAGAACTTAAAAACAGACTCATGCGTAGAAGAAAAGACTCTTTGATAGCTGCAAGGATGGGGAGGGAGAAACAGTGGGGGGTGGGGCTTAGGTTAGATAGTTAACAGAAATTTGGCTGGGTGAAATCGGTGACAGCACACACTAGAAAGAAGATCAATAATAACTAGACTTCATCACAATTTGAGTACTCCTCCCATCTTAACCCAATATTGCAAGGACAGAGTAGCTAGTGCTGGGGGTCAAGGACCATACTCTCAGGCAAAATCAAGGCCAATTGGTACAGCTAGCATTTTGCTAATGAGGACTCTCTTCACGCCTCATCGGTGAGTGGCATCTGGGATATTAAAAGCTGCTAAGCTGCCATCCGAGGGTACAGCAAATGGTCCCACTCAACAGGAATGAATGATCACCAAGGACAAGAACAACATAGGGAAAAAAGAACCCAGAAGACAAAGAGACCCACATGAGTGGGTCTCTGTATCAACTCGTGACCAGAAGAACCAGATGGTGCCTGGCCACCAGCAGTGAAAGCCACAGTGGAGCTCACAAAGTTGAGTCTCACTGGTAACAAGAGACTAAATAGGGGTGCACCCTGAGATCTCCAATAAAAGACCACAATTGATGGTCCAGTGGCTTCGAGGTTCCCCTGGGAGCATGGCCCCTGGCCCTGATGCGGCCCCTGTCCATAAATCATAGTGAAGTTCAACTTTTCGGACAGCAATGGATTGGACTTGGCAATGCAGAGCGACCGCATCTTGTGGGAATTTTATGATTCTATGCATCTATAAGATGTCATCCGGCTGACCTCTTGATGGAGGATGGGGAGTGGGTGGAAAGGAGGGGATAGGAGACTGTTGAGAGGATAGCACATGTATGGAGCAGAGAGAAGGGGTGTGTTGTCATCGGGCAGGGAGAGCAGTGGGAGCTGCATATACGTGAGCATGTGAATTCATATGGCATGTACATTTTCATTCAATCATAATAAAAAAATGTTGGAATGACAAAAAATAAAAATAAATTCAACATATTAAGGACCTAAATGTGAAAACGAAAACCATGAAATTCTAAGGAAAAAACCCAGATGCAGGAGCTGAGCCAAAATGACAGACTAGACACACAGCTCCTTGATTTCCTCTGAAAACTAAGGTCTAGAATAATAAATTAATGGAGCAGTGTGGACATTCTGGTATCCCGAGGATCTGTCGGAGAGTTGTGAGACTGGACTGAAAAACAGGGAAGGGGAAACTACCTCTATCGGAGGTAAGGTAGTGGCACATTGAGTCCTGCTTCTGCTGACACATCATTTGAAGGGACTGAGGGTACAGACACCTTCTTTGTTATCCAGGAGGCAGAGATTGGGTCTCCTGAGCCTCTGTGCCTGGCACACTAATTTGTTGAACTGCAGTGCTTAAGTGAACAGCAAATACTACAGCAGAGTGACTGTGGCTGGGGCAGCCACATCTTGAGATCCCAGCTGCTGACTGAGGGCACTAGTGCCGCTCACCCCTCTCTTCTGTGTGCGGGAAGGGCAGCTGAGGCAGGATAACATCTTCATCAGCTGAGAGGTGGAGTCAGCCAGCCTGAGGTCTCAGCAGGGGCTAATTCTCACAATGAGTAACAAGACCTGTCTAGAAAGTGCTTCTCCTGCAGAATAACTATTTTTGAGCTGATCCTATATAGGGATCTTGGTGGGGCCTGGTGACTGAAAGGTTCAATATATAAGATGCAACAATACTAAATATTTATTCACCTAATACCAGAGAATTTAACTATATCAAACAAACACTGATGACACTGAAAATGAGCTAGATCACTCCACAGTAATAGTAGGAGACACTTTAACACTCTACTTACGGCAATGGACAGAGCATCCAGGAAAAAGCTCAGTAAAGACAGAAGATCTTGTTACAACAACCAACCAACTAGAACTAATCGACATACACAGAACTTTTTACCCAACAACAGGTAAGTATACCTTCTTTTCTAATGCACCTGGAACATACTCTGTAACAGACCACGTAGTAGGACATAAAGCAGGTCTCACCAAAATCCAATGCAAAGCATCTTCTCAGACCATAAACCATAAAATTTGAAATCAATAGCAGAAAAAAATAGGTAAAAATCTGGCCTCCTGGAAACTGAACAACACCTTGCTCAAAAAGTCATAGGTTTTAGAAGAAATTAGCACACAATAAAGAAATTTATGGAATCAAATGAGAATGAAAACACAACCTACCAGAATCTATGGGATACAGCAAAAGCAGTGCTCAGAGGTTAATTTATCTCTATAAACCCACACATCTGGAATGAAGAAAGCACCCAAACCAACGAATTAAATCCACAACTTGTACAAATAGAAAGAGAGGAACAAAGGAACCCCTCAGGCACTGGAAGAAAACAGATAATAAAGATCAGAGCAGAATTAAATGAATTAGAGGACAGAAGAATAACTGAAAAAATTAGCAAAACCAGAAGCTGGTTCTTTGAAAAAAATTAGCAAAATTGACAAACCATTGCTAAACTTACAGAAGTATAGCACAAGAGGAAACAAATAACCCAAATAAGAAATGAGATGGAAGATATCATAACAGACCCAACTGATACCAAAAGTATCATAACAAAATACTACAAAAGACTGTACTCTAACAGATTTGAAAACCTAAAAGAAATACACAAATTTCTAGATTTGTATCACCTACCAAAATTATCAGAAGGAGAAGTAGAACGACTTAATAAACATATCACAAAGAAGAAATTGAAAAAGTCATCTGAAAACTACCAGTCACAAAAAGTCCTGGCCCAGATGGCTTCACTGGAGAATTCTACCAAGCCTTTAGAGAGGAGTTAAATCCAATACTATTGAGGCTATTTCACACCACAGAAAAGGAGAGAATATTCCCAAATTCATTCTATGAAGCCAGCATAACCCTGATACCAAAGCCAGGGAAAGATCCCACAAAAAAGAAAATTACAGAAAAATGTCGTTCTTGAACCTAGAGGCAAAAATCATTAAAAAAAATCCTATCCAATAGAATTGAACAACATATCAAAAAAATTACTCATCATGACCAAGTTTGACTCATGCCAGGGATGGAAGGCTGGTTCAGCATCAGAAAAGCAATTAATGTGATCAACCACGTAGATGACTAAAAGAATAAGACTCACCTGTTTTTGTCAATTGATGCAGAAAAGCTATTTGACAAACTCCAACACCCCCTCATTTTAAAAACTCCAAGCAAAATTGGAATAGAGGGGAAATTCATCAATGCTGTGAAGGGTATCTATGCAAAGCCAACTGCCTACATCATCCTGAGTGGAGGAAAACTGAAAGAATTCCCCTTGAGAACAGGAAATAGATAAGGATGTCCACTGTCACCACTTCCATTCAACATTGTTCTAGAGGTTCCAGCCAGAGCAATTAGACAACACAAAGAAATAAAAAGTGTCTGCATCGGCAAAGATGAAGTAAAAATCTCCCTATTTGTATATGATATGATCATATACACAGAATCCTAAAGAATCCGTAAGTAAACTACTGGAACTAACAGAAAAGTTCAGCAAAGTATCGGCATACAAGATAAACGTAAACAAATTGATAGGATTTCTTTACAACAACAGAGAGAGCATCAGAGAGGAAATTACAAAATCAATACTATTTACTACAGCCCCAAGAAGATAAAATACCTAGGAATAAATCTAATCAGAGAAACAAGAGACCCCTACAGGACCTTACTGCAAGAAACCAAAAGAGACTTACATAAGTGGAGAAACCTACTCTGTGGATAGAAAGACTCAACATTGTGAAAATGTCTATTTTACCCAAAGCAATCTACATATACAATGCAATCCCAACTCATTTTTTAATGAGGTGAAGAAAAAAATTATCAACTTTGGAAAGGGAAGAAATTCCAGATAAGTAAAGCACTATTCAAGAAGAGGAACACAGCGGGAGGTCTCACACTACCTGACCTTAGAACCTATTACACTGCCACACTAGTCAAAGTAGCCTCCTACTGGTACAAAAAGAGACATATAGACCAATGGAACAGAACTGAGATCCCAGAAATATCACCATCCTCTTAGGAATGGTTGATATTTGACAAAGCCCCAAAGATTGTAAACTGGGGTAAAAACAGTTTCTTTAACATGTGGTGTTGGCAAAATTGGATATCCATCTGCAAAAAAACTGGAACAGGACCCATATATCACACTGTACACAATAACTAACTCAAAATGGATCAAGGAGCTGAATATCAAACCTAGAAACAGTAAAGATCATGCAAGCAAAAGTGGAGTCAACAGTGGAAGTTCTAATACATAGCTTAGACAGACTTCAAAATCTGACAAATAAAGCACAAACAACAGAAGAGAAAATAGATAAAAAGAAACTACTAATAATCACTTCTGCTCATCCAAAGACTTTATCAAGAGACTTAAAAGACTACCTACAGAATGGGAAAAAATATTTGCTAACTACATGTCAGATGATCTCCATTATCTACAAGGTACTGAAAAATACCAACAAGAAAAAAGTAAATAACCTAATTATGCAATGGGCAAAGGAGATGGGCAGACATTTCACCAAGTAAGATGTCCAGGCAACCAAAAGACACATGAGGAAATGCTCATGATCATTAGCTATTAAAGAAATCAAAATCAAAACCACAATGAAATGACATCTCACTCCAACAAGTTTATCCATAATCCACAAAACACAAAACAAATGCTGTAGAGGCTGAAGAGGGATTGGAACTCTTCTACTTGCTGGTGGTATTGCAGAATTGTACAACCTCTTTGGAAAGTGATTTGGCACTTTCTTAAATAGCTATAAATAGAAATACCATTTGATCCAGTAATCCTACTGCTCAGAATATAACCTACAGAAGTAAAGGTGGTCACAAAAACAGATACAGGTACATGAATGTCTATTCTAGCACTGTCTACAATATCAAAAAGATGAAATCAACCTTGATGTCCTTCAATAGACGAATGGATAAATAAACTATGGAGCATACATTCAATAGAACACTATGGAATAATAAAGAACAAAGATGATTTTGGGAAGCATCCAATAACCTGATTTCAACTGGAAAACATTATGCTAAGTGAAATCAGTGACAAAAGGACAAATATTGTATAAGACCCCGCTATAAGGACTTATAAATAGACTTACACACAGAAGAAAAGACTTTTTTAATGGCTACAAGAGTGGGGAGAGAGGGAGAGGGTTGGGCATAAGTTAGATAGTCCGTAGAATTTGGGTTAGGTGACAGCACTGACAGCACACAGTAGAGAGTATACCAACATAACTGGACTACACCATAAACTGAAAGTTTTTCTCAACTCTACCAAATATTTCAAAGGATGGAGTAGCAGGGACAATGGTTTGTGAACCATGCATTCAGGGGACATCAAGGCCAGTTGGCATAACTAGTCTGTTGCTAAGAGAGTCTTATGTACCCTATACTGGTGAATGGCATCTGGTGTCTTAGAAGCTAGCAAGCTACCATCTGAGGTACACACAAAGATCCCAACTCATCTGGAACATGCTCACTGAGAACAACAAAGATACGAGGGAAAAAGGATCCAAGAGACAGAAAGACCCATATGAATGTGAGAGTGTACTAACATGAGATCAGAAGAACCAGATGGTGCCCAGCCACCACCACAGGCAGATGTGATGGGGCGCAAAATGCAGAGTCCCTGAGGTAACACGAGAAAAAGAGGTGTGCAGCCCAAGAACTCTAACAAAAGACCTGAATTAATGGTCCAGCAGCCGGGAGTGTCCCCTGGGAACATGGCCCCTAGATCTGCTGCTGGCCCTGACCAGAAATCTGTAATGAGTCAAACTCGTCAGACAAAAATGGATTGTACTTGGGGGCTCAGTGTAGCCATACGGTGTGTGCATACTTTATGGTTCTATGCATTTACAGGAGGCTGTCCTACTGGTCTCTTTCTAGATGGGAGAGAAGTGGATAGAGAAAGGGGACAGATGCTTGTAAAGACGATGCTAGATATATAGAGTGAAAAGGTAGAATGCTCCATCACCTGATGGGGACAGCAGAGGCAGCAGAGGGTGGCACACAAAACCACACTTACTGATGAAGATCAAAGACCACTGCCTGCAGTGTGGATTTCAACTCAACATCAAGAAAATAAAAATCCTCACAACTGGACCAGTAAGCAACTTCATGACAAATGGAGAAAGGATTGAGGTTGTGAAGGATTTCATTTGCCTTGGTTCCACAATCAACATCCACAGAAGCAGCAGTCAAGAAACAAAAAGATGTACTGCATTGGTAAAATCTGCTGCAAAGGACCTCTTTACAGTATTGAAAAGTAAAGATATCACCTTGAAGACTAAGGTGCACCTTACCCAAACCCACTGCCATTGAACCAACTATGAGCTAGAACTAACTCAAGTACACCCATCAACAACAACGTGAATATGTGAGTCATTTCCTTGAGATAAATCTGTCTCTCACTATGCTATATACATACATACATACAAGGTCCAACAATCAAGTCCACAAACTTAATTGCCCTAAGTGCTACATACCTCATTGCTGAATATCACTACAGACAGCTTCAAAGTGCTCCCCTTAGAAAGCTATGCACCGACACCAGCACTTAGTCCACCCTTCAAAACAATTTTGGAAGTCTTTCTGGAATGGCCCTTGGGTATGGTGGAGGCACAGTGGCAAGATAGCAAACTTAATTGTATAGTTGTCTGTGAAGGAGTTTTTAGCCAGTAAACAAATAAGTATATTGGAACATCCTCTCTACTAACCTACTAAAGCCCCAAAGACTTTTTTCTTTGCCTGAAAAGAAATGAAATATTGAAAGTAAGACATTTTGATGATGTTCAGGACAGCAAGGGTAATACAATGACAGCTCTGAAGGCCATTCCAGAAAGAGTTCCAAAATTGCTTTGAAGGGTGTACTAGATACTGGCATTATGGATAGCTTCCCAAGGGGAGTACTTCAAAGACGACTGTAGTGATATTCAGCAATGAGGTATATAACCTTTTTTCTAGATGAGCCCATGAACTTAATTGGTGGTCCTAGTACACTAGGGCTCCTGTCATGGGTTGAATTGTGTCCACCCAAAATTGTACAAAGCAATTTGACGAGACCATGATTCCCAGTACTGTGTGATATTCTTATATGTTGTAAATCCTGCCTCTAAGATGTTAATGAGGACAGGATGGGCACCAGTTGTGTTGGTGAGGCAGTTCTGGGAGCAGAATGCATTCTTTAGAAAGGACCCAGGGTCCCTGCACCTCAGGAGCTGCCAGTCCAGGGGAAGATTGATGATAAGGACCGTCCTCCAAATCTGTCTTAGTCACCTGGTATTGCTCTAACAGAAAATACCATGAGTGGAAGACTTTATGAAGAGAAATTTTTATTGTCACAGTCTGGTAAGCCACAAATCCATTTATAAGTTACAAGTCCATTCAATAAGAGAAGCTATCACAGTCCGGTAGACTAAATCCAAATTCAAGGAGAGCAGCTCGGCACAGAAACCTCAGGTCCGAAGGATGTGCTCTGCTCTCGGTCATGCTTTCTTGGTGGTGTGACGTTCCCAACTTCCTCTACTTACTTCTCTCCCTTATATCCCACAAGCTTGCAACTTGAGTCCTGCCTCACTAACACAACTGCAGACCATTCTCCATCATCAATATCACAGAGGCAGGATTCACAACATATGGGAGGAATGGCACAGGATTGGGACTCCTAGCTGAGTCAAATCAACACATAAATTTTGGGGGAACACAATTCAACCCATGACATTTCACTCTTTGGCACCCCAAAAATTATATCATTAGAACATACAAAATACATTCATTCACGGCATAGCAACAGTCTTCATACATAGCATAGCAACAATCTGCATTCGTAGCAGAGCAACAATCTGCATTTGTAGCAGAGCAACAATCTGAAGTCCAAAATCTATAAATTTCTCCTCAACTGTGAAATTCAGAGCATGTTGTCTTCTCAAAATACAATGGTATAACACACAGGCACAAATTACACATTTTCATTACAAATGGTGAAATTGCAGAGAAAGGCATAGCATACACCAAGCAGATTGTCAGAACACATTACATTAGCCTTCATGGCTTCAAAAACAATATCCAAATTCTGAGAAATTTTATAACCCTTCCCTTCAGATTCCAGATACTGGCCACACTCTCCAGATTCTGAGTGGAGGCCCCTGGGCTTCAGTTCTACCTTCCACGCCCACTTGGACAGCAACTCTGCACCCTCTGCTTTAAGTGCACCCTAAGCCCAATTGAGTGGCAATTACACTCCCACACACACAGAAAGCCCTGGCTCCACACTTTCATGGCCATGCCTTCTGAGACTGAGTCAGCTCAGCCTCTCATCAGCTTCTGCTTCCTACAGCCTCATGACCTGGACCACAGCCCCATATCTTCATCAACCTTATCTCAGCTTCTGCTTCCAATGGCTTCATGGCCTGGGCCTCAAGCCCACATTTGCCCTGCAGGAGCAAGTGTTCCAAAGCTCCCTAGCTCCACTGATTCAAGTGCCTGGAGGCACCCTACTCCCTTGAGTAGCCTCCTGCACACAGGCAGTCAGCCCTCTTGCCCTGTGGATCAGCAAGCTTAGCTCCACCTATTCAATGGCCTGGAGGCACCCCACTCTTGGTACCAAATTCTGTCTTAGTCATCTGGTACTGCTCTAACAAATACCTAAAATGTGGAAGCTTTTTTTGGCACAGCAACCTCAGGTCCAAAGGACGTGCTCTGCTCTTGGTGCTGCTCTCTTGATGGTATGAGGTTCCTGTGCCAAGATGTTCTCCTTGAATTTGGACTTAGCCTACCAGACTGTGATAACTTCTCTTAATTGAATGGACTTGAAACTCATAATTGGATTTGTGGCTTACTGGACTGTGACAATAAAAGTTTCTCCTTGTGAAACCTTCCACTCGTGGTATTTTCCGTTAGAGCAATACCAAGTAACTAAGACAAAAGCTAACAGAGAAAGTCTTCCATTGGACCTGATGCCTTGAATTTGGACTTGTATCCCACTGGACTGTTACAGAATACAATTTCCCTTTTTAAAGCCCTCTGCTTGTGGTATTTCTGGTATAGCAGTGCTGGATGATAACACAGCTTCATAAATACTGAGCCCTAGTGGCTCAGTGGCTAAGCATTCAGCTGCTAATCAAAAAGTCAGCAGTCCATGAATGCTCCAGTAAAGAGACACCGAGTGTCATCTTGGATCAAAAGAAACGACCCATCCATATGTTGTCTACAAGAAACTCACTTCAGACCTAAAGACAGGAACAAACTGAAAATTAAAGGTTGGAAGAATATATATCAAGCTAACAATGAACAAAGAAGAGCAGGGGTGGCAATTCTAATCTCAGACAAAATCAACTTTAATGTCAAATCCACCATCGTGGACAAAGATGGACACTATTTACTGCTGAAAGGTTCAGTACACAAGCAAGACTTAACTATATTAAACATTTATGCACCTAATGTCAGAGCACCTAAATATGTCGAAGAAACACTGACTATGCTCAAAAGAGAGTTAGATGACTCCACAATAATAGTGGGAGACTTTAACACTCCACTCTCATTACTAGACAGATCATCTAGAAAAAAGCTCAGTAAAGATACAGAAGACCTCATTGCCACAATTAACCAACTAAACCTCAATGATATATACAGAACTTTCCACCCATCAGCAGACAACTACACCTTCTTCTCCAGTGCACATGGAACGTTCTCCAGAATTGACCACGTGATAGGCCATAATGCAATGCTCAACAAAATCCATACCATTGAATTATTGCAAAGCATCTTCTCAGATCATAAAGCCATCAAAGTTGAAATCAATAGCAGAAAAAACAGAGATACAAAGTGGAACTCTTGGAAACTGAACAACATCTTGCTCAAAAAAACATGGGTTATAGAGGAAATCAGGGATCAATTAAAGAAATTCATGGATTCCAATGAGAACGAAAACACTTCCTACCAGAACCTATGGGATACAGCCAAAGCAGTGCTCAGAGGTCTCTTTATCTCCATAAATGCACACATCGGGAAGGAAGAAAGAAACCAAATCAAGGAACTAACTCTACAGCTTGAACAAGTAGAAAGAGAACAACAGAGGAACCCCTCGGGCACTGGAAGAAAGGAGATCATAAAGATTAGAGCAGAGCTAAATGAATTAGAGAATAGAAAAACAATTGAAAAAATCGAAAAGACCAAAAGCTGGTTTTTTGAAAAGATCAACAAAATTGATAAACCACTGGCTAAACTTACTAAAGAAAAGCAGGAAAGGAAGCAAATAACCCAAATTAGAAATGAGAAGGGAGTTGTCACCACAGATGCAACAGAAATCAAAAACATCATAACAGAATACTATGAAAGACTGTACTCTAACAAATTTGAAAACCTAGGGGAAATGGACCAATTCCTTCACTCATACCACCTACCCAAATTATCACAACGTGAAGCAGAACAACTTAATAAACCCATCACAAAGGAAGAGATTGAAAAGGTCATCAAAACACTGCCAACCCAAAAAAGTCCGGGCCCAGATGGCTTCACGGCAGAATTCTACCAAGCATTTAGAGAAGAGTTATCCCCAATACTATTGAAACTATTTCACAGTATAGAAAGGGATGAAGTGCTCCCAAACTCATTCTATGAAGCCAGCATAACCCTGATACCTAACCCCAGGAAAGATCCAACAAAGACAGAGAACTACAGACCGATATCACTCATGAACGTAGATGCAAAAATCTTCAACAAAATTCTTGCCAACAGAATACAACAACATATCAAGAAAATAATCCATCATGACCAAGTGGGATTCATACCAGGGATGCAAGGCTGGTTCAGCATCAGGAAAACAATTAATGTGATTAACCACATAAATAACACAAAAGACAAAGATCACCTGATTTTGTCCATTGATGCCGAAAAGGCATTTGATAAAGTCCAACACCAATTCATGCTAAAAACTCTTAGCAAAATGGGCATAGACGGCAAATTCCTCAACACAATAAGGGCCATTTATACAAAGCCAATTGCCCACATCATCCTGAATGGAGAGAGACTGAAAGACTTTCCCCTGAGATCAGGAACTAGACAAGGATGCCCACTGTCACCTCTCCTATTCAACATTGTGCTAGAAGTTCTAGCCAGAGCAATTAGACAAGACGAACAAATAAAGGGCATCTGCATCGGCAAAGAGGAAGTTAAAATCTCCCTGTTCGCAGATGATATGATTGTATATGCAGAGAACCCCAAGGAATCTATAAGTAAGTTACTCAAACTGATAGAAGAGTTCAGCAAAGTCTCAGGATACAAGATAAACATAAGTAAATCAGTAGGATTCCTTTATACCAACAATGAGACTGTTAAGGAGGAAATTATCAAATCTATACCATTTGTGATAGCCCCTAAGAAGATAAAGTACCTAGGAATTAATCTAACCAGAGAAACAACAGACCTTTACAAAGAGAACTACAAGCCCTTACTACAAGAAACTAAGAGAGATTTAGATAAATAGAAAAACCTACCCTGCTCATGGATAGGAAGACTTAACATTGTGAAAATGTCTATTTTACCCAAAGCAATTTATTTATATAATGCAATCCCAATACAAGTTCCAGCATCATTTTTTAATGAGATGGAGAAACAAATCACCAATTTTGTTTGGAAAGGGAAGAAGCCCCGGATAAGTAAGGTACTACTAAAGAAGAAGAACACACTGGGAGGCCTCTCTTTACCTGACCTTAGAACATACTACACTGCCACAGTGGTCAAAACAGCCTGGTACTGGTACAAGAACAGACAGATTGATCAATGGAACAGAATTGAGACACCAGAGATGACACCATCTGCCTATGAACAGTTGATATTCGACAAAGACCCTAAGACATTAAACTGAGGTAAAAACAGCATCTTCAACAAATGGTGCTGGCAAAATTGGTTATCCATCTGCAATAAACTGAATCAAGATCCATATCTTACACCTTATACAAAAACCAACTCCAACTGGATAAAAGACCTAAATATCAAACGTAAAACGATAAAGCTCATCCAAGAAAAGGTAGGAACAACAATGGAAGTTTTAATACACAATGAGGACAGACTCCAAAATCTGTCAAAGAAACCTCAATCAACAGAAGAGAAAGTAGATAAATGGGAGCTATTAAGAATCCAACACTTTTGCTCATCCAAAGACTTTATTAATAGAATTAAAAGAACACCCACAGAGTGGGAAAAAATATTTGGCAACTCTGTGTCAGATCGATGCCTGATCTCCATAATCTATAAGATACTACAAAATATCAATAAGAAGAAGATAAACCATCCAATTAAGCAATGGGCAAAGGAGATGGACAGATACTTCACTAAAGAGGAGATCCAGGCAGCCAAAAAACACATGCGGACATGTTCACGATCTTTAGCTATTAAAGAAATTCAAATCAAGACAACAATGAGATACCATCTCACCCCAACAAGATTGGCCATGATCCAGAAAACACAAAACAACAAATGCTGGAGAGGCTGTGGACAAAGTGGAACCCTCCTACACTGTTGGTGGGGTTGCAAAATGGTCCAGCCTCTTTGGAAGGCAATCTGGCACTTCCTTAAAAAAATGGATATTGATATACCATTTGACCCAGGAATTCTACTACTTGGAATATATCCTACAGATTCAAGGCCTTTCACACCAACGGACACATGCACCAGAATGTTTATCGTGGCACAGTCCACAATAGCAAAAAGGTGGAATCAACCCAGATGCCCAACAATAGAAGAATGGATAGGTAAACTGTGGTACATATACTCAATGGAGCACTACGCAATGATAAAGAATAACGATGATTCCAGGAAACATCTCCTAACCTGGTTTCAACTGGAAGACATTATGTTGAGTGAGAGTAGTCAGCGACAAAAGGACAAATACTGTATGAGACCTCTACGATAAGATCTCAAAAACAGACTTGTGTATAGAAGAAAAGACTCTTTGACAGCTGCAAGGGAGGGGAGGGAGGGAGGGCAAGGGGGGGAGGGTTTAGTTTAGGTAGTTACTAGAAATCTAGGTGGGAGAAAGCGGTGACAGCACACATTAGGAACAAGAACAACATTAAGTGGACTTCAGCATAACTTGAGTACTCCTTCCATCTTAACTCAATACTGCAAGGATAGAGTAGCTGGGGCGGGGGCGGGGTCCCATGCTCTTAGGCGAATTCCAGGCCAATTGGCACAACTAGCGTTTTGCTAAGAGAGCTCTCTGCACCCCACATTGGTGAGTGGCGTCTGGGGTCTTAAAAGCTGCCAAGCTGCCATCCGAGGACACAGCAAATGGTCCCAACTCAGCAGGAATGGATGCTCACCGAGGGTCAAAATGGCATGCGGTAAAGACAACTGAGAAGACAGAGAGACCCACAAGAGTGGGTGCCTACATCGACCTGGGACCGGAAGAATCGGATGGCGCCCGGCCACCACCAGTGATAGCCATGACGGAGCTCACAGAGAGGAGCCTCACTGGCAACACAAGAATAAAAAGAGGTGCATCATGAGATCTCCACTAAAAGACCTCAATTGATGGTCCAGCGGTTTGGGGTTCCTCTGAGAGCATGGCCCCCGGCCCTGATGCTGCCCGTTCCCATAAATTATAACAAAGGTCCGCTCTTTGGACAGGAATGGAATGGACTTGGCAATGCAGAGTAAACATATGTTGGAAGCACTTTATGGTTCTATACATCTATAGGATATCATCTTGCTGACCTCTGGCTCGAGGAAGGGGAGTGGACGGAGAGGAGGGGAAAGGAGACTGTTGGGAGGATGAGACATGTATGGAGCAGAGAGGAATAGTGTGCAGTCACCGGACAGGGAGAGTAGTGGAAGCTGCATATAGGGGGGCATGTAAATTTACATGTGAATGTACGTTTTCACTCAGTTATGTTAAATAATAAAAAAAAAAAGTCAGCAGTCCAAATAGACTAGCCCCTCCTCGAAAAAACTCATGGGGTAGTTCAGCTCCTGTAGGGTCACTAGGAGTCAGAATTGACTCAATAGCTATCAGTTTGGGTTTGATTTACATATATGTAGAGAGATTAAGAGAAAGCTTTTTTATCATCTCTTTTCACAGATGTAGTTGATTTGATTCCTGTGTATTCCATCTCGCAAGGTCCACAGGTACGGTCATCATTTATGTTGATAAATAAAGGTTTGGGCCAAAAATAGGGCTCCAGAAATTGACAGATTGCCAACTGATAAGTTTCAACAAATGGATGCAGTGCTGGAAGTGCCTACTTACTTATTCCAAAAAATTTAGAAAATAGCTACCTGGTCAACTAACAGGAAGATATCCATATTTGTGCCTATTCTCCAAAAGATGATCCAACCAAATGTGGAAATTATTTAAAAATATTACTAATACCACATGCAAATAAAATTTTGCTGAACATCATTCAAAAGTGGCTGCAGCAGTATACGAACATGGAACTTCCAGAAATTCAAGCCGAATTCAGAAGAGAACACAGAACAAGCGATATCACTGCTGATGTCAAACAGATCCTGGGTGAAAGCAGAGAATACCAGAAAGATGTTTATCTGTCTGTTGTGTATTTTTGGTTTTCTTTTTTTTTTTTTTTTTTTTTGGCTATGCAAAGATATTCAACTGGTGAGAGATGTGTGTGTCATAACAAATTATGAACAACCCTTGAAAGAATGGGAATTCCAGAACCATTAATTGTGCTCATGAGAAATGTGTACAAAGATCAAGTGGCAGTCACACAGGAAAGGGGATACTGCATGGTTTAAATCAGGAAAAGTGTGTCAGAGCTGTATCCTTTCACTGTATCTATTCAGTCTGAATGCTAGGCAAATAGTCCAAGAAGCTGGACTTTATGAAGAAGAACAGGGCATCAGTATCAGAAGAAGACCCCTTAACAACCTCATATATGTGGATAATACAACCTTGCATGCTGAAAAAGGAAGAGGACTTGAAACACTTACTGATGAAGATATAAGACCTCAACCTGCAGTATGGATTATGCCTTAATATACAGAAAACAAAAATACTCACTACTGGACCAATAAGCAACATCATGATAAACAGAGAAAAGATTGAACTTGTCAAGGATTATGTTTTACTTGGATCCACAATCAACACCCATGGAAGCAGCCATCAAAAAACCAAAAGGCAAATAGTATTGGGTTAGTCTGCTGCAAAGGACCTATTTAAAGTGTTGAAAAGCAAAGATGCTACCTTGAAGACCAAGGTGCACCTGACATGAGCCATGGTGTTTTCAATTGCCTCGTATGCATGCGAAAGCTGGACTTTGAATAAGGAAGATGGAAGAAAAATTGCTAGCTTTGAATTGCAGCATTAAAGAAGAATATTTAATGTACTACAGACTGCCAAAAGCATGAAAAAATCTATCTTGAAGAAGTACATCAAAAATATTTTTTGGAAGCAAGGATGGCAAGACTTCATCTCACATACTTTGGATGTGTTATCTGGAAGGACTGATCCCCAAAGAAGAACATCATGCTTGGTAAAGCAGAGGGCCAGAGAAAAACGAGGAAGACCTTCAGTGAGATGTATTGACGTGGTGGTGGTAACCCTGAGCTTAAGCATAATGCTGATTGTGAGGATGGCATAAGACTGAGCAGTATTTTGCTCTATTGTCCATAGGGTCACATGAGTCAGAGCAGACTGGATGGCCCCCAGAGGAGACAGCCTAGAACAGTGGGCAAAAACTTGAACAGAAATTTCACTAAAGACAACATAAAGCATGCAAAAATATACCCCATATCTTTAGCAATCAGAGAGATGCAAATCAAAACCACAGTGAGAAACCATTTTATTCTCACTAGGATGGATAAGATTAAAAATAAAAATAAAAATATTACAGTTTGTGAAGCTGTGAGGAAAATGAAATTGGAATCTTAGCCATTGTTGATGGGAACACAAAATGGTAGTGTTACAGTAGTGTTGTAGAAAACAGTGTGGCAGTTCCCCAAAAAACTAAAAATAAAGTTATCATATGACTGCAGCATTTCCAATCCTAAGTGTATACCCCAAAGACTTAAAAGCAGAAACTCAAGCAGATACTTTTACTCCAAAGTACCTTGAAAAAGTATTTACAGAAGACCAAAAGTGGCAAAAACATATATATCCATCAAAGATGAATAGATAAACAAGGTGTGGTACATACATACTGAGGAATGGTACTCACTAGAAAGAAAAGTCTTGATAGATGCTACAACATTAATAGAGTCTGAAGACATTATGCTGACTGAAATAAGTTAGCCGCAGAAAGACAAATATTGTATGACCTCATTTATATAAAAAGACAAGAAGTCATTACATGATAAGAGGAATAAGGAAAACAAGGTTATTGCTTATGGTGTCTTGAGTCTGGGTTTATGGTAATGGAAAATAAATCACACTAATTCTGGGTACGTTTGTACATCCAGTCAGCCTCCATGTCATCAAACAGGGTCCTGGGGGCTTTGGGCTACACTGAGGAAAGAAATTGAAGGCCAGCACCTAGTAGCACTTGGGAGGTAGTTAAACATGCTTCTTTGCAACCTGGTTTCTGACTAGCCACACTGGAGCCTGTCTTAGTTACCTGGTGCTGCTGTAGCAGAAATACTGCAGATGAACAGCTTTAACAAACAGAAATTTATTTAGGAGCCTAGACGTCCAAATTCACTGTCCTAGCTTTAGGTGAAGTCTTTCTGTGTCAGCTCCAAAAGAAGGTCTTTGTCTCTTTAACCTCTGTTTCTTGGTTCCTGGGATAGCTCCAGGTGTCATGGAATCCATCTTAACCCGTCTCTCTTCTATTCACTTGTTTAATCTCTCTAATACTTCAAAAGACATTGACTCAGAACATACCCTAGGCCAATCCAGTCACATTAACATAACTAAATAATCCATTCTGAGGTGGGATTACAATCACTGGTTTAGTTTAGGATTTTCAAAGCATATTATGAGGCTACAACTCAGCCCATGATAGTTTACCCTTTGTTCTCCCAAAATTCATATCCTTGCCGCATGAAAAGTATGTTCACCCCATCACATCATCCCCAAACTCTTAAATCTACTCCAAGTCCAAAATCTCATCTTATGAATTATCTAAATCAAAAGTGAGTGAGACTTTAGGTATATTCCATTCTGAAGCAAAGTTCCTTTTCATCTGGGAGTATGAGAAATCTAGATTAAGTTATTCGTTTCCTAAGTACAGTGATGGAACAGGCACAAGGTGGATATTTCCTTTACAAATGGGAGAAACGGAAGGAAAAGAAGGGATAGTTAACATCAAGCAAGTCCAAGGCTCAGCAGAACAAACTGCAACATCTTTGAAGGCTTGAAATTAACTCTATTTTTGGAGATACTACAGGTAATGGCCGTTTCCTCCAGACTCTTGAGTGTTGGCCACACTCTTTGGATTTGGGGTGGAGGCCTCTTGACCCTGGACTTCAGCTCTCCCAGGTATACTGGAACATCAAGTCTGCTTCTTCACCTTAGAGCAGTCCTATTCTTCTAGTCCATCAGAGTGGGGCCCCATTATTCCAAACCTTTGGTATGGCAGCCTCACCCGCTCACAAACAGGGAGCCTAAACTCATACGGATGAGCTCTCTGAATTGATTCTCAAATCTAGCTAGTCTTAAAGGCTATGATGACTCCACCTTCAGTAGTAAAGAAGATATTACTAATTCATAGTGTGAAGCCTTATAAGACATTGTTGCATGTTCCCAGTATCACTCCACCATCCATTTTTAATTCTAGATCTATAACTAAGCTTAAGACACAGTAAGCCCCAAGAAGTGAAATACAAATTGTGACCCAAAGGAGTTATGCTGCACTCCAAAAGAACCCTTTGATTTTTCTAGCATATACAACCAGAAAACTGGGGAATATATATGTAAATGGCATTTAAGGGTATGGGATAGTGGTGTAAGGAATCTAAGCCAGCTCAGTCTCAGTTTATTGATGGCAACACACTAAATACACATTCTTCAATGATTCAGCTTGACAGGTTAGAAAAAGGTCTAATAGTTTACTGGATAACTCAGTGACGCATGGATTAAACAGTTGCCTACACTAAATCAAGTGAAAATTCCAGACCTGAATAATATACTAAAGAAGAAAATATCCAAAAGATTACAGAAACTGGCATTTAGAGTGAATTTATCAAATTGGACCCACAGACTCTCTGTGAGGTCACACTTTTTGCCACAACGATGGGAATACATTTGTAAAGGGTACCACAGTATCCTTGAAGACTACTGTGATTACTATTTTATGAAAGTCATCTTTGATAGTAAGAACTGCCCTAACTAAAGGCAACTAATGATAACACGGCTGACTGGGCCCCATGGTGGTAGGGGCTGAGGGGTGGCACACAATTGACAAAGACAAGATGAGCAGGCTTACCAAAAGAAACATCAAAGGAATAACCAGAATAGTCTGATTCAAACGGACTAATGGCATTGGCTACTTAGTCATGATGGCCCCAAGAGTGAAAGAGATGGAAAATCTTCTAAATATTTACTTGATCTGCCCAAGTGCAAGAACTCCAAGTCAAGCGAAAGGCAATTTAATTTTAATTGACAAAATAAAGAGTCAAAGGCAGTCAATCAATTCCCAGATTTGAGCCAGTTTACAGATCAATAACATCTTGAATGAAGGGGAGGATGGGTTCCACTAAGGAAGGACCCAACTACATTTCCAAAAATTTGTACTGTAAGTATTTCTCCCAGCCTTCCCTAAGAAGGTCTATGTCCTTTTACGAGAGTGACAATCGGAGGAAAAGAAAATAACCAGACTTCTTGAGGAATAGCGGAAACTGGTGCTAAACTGACACTAATTCAATGAGACTCAAAATGTCACTATGGCCTACTCGTCAGAGTAAGGATGAAAGAAGGTGAGCTTATTAATGGTCATAGCTCAAGCCCATCGTGGTCTCTGAATCTATCCCATAATGACTTCCTAGTTCCAAAACGCAAAATTGGATTGGACATACTCAGCAACTGCCATGCACCTCATAATGTATCCCTGACATGTGAAGTGGTGCTATTAAAGTTGGAACCAGGTGGAAGCCATCAGAAACTCTCCTACCTAGGAAAATAGCAGACCAAAAGTAATGCTGCATTTTTTGAAGGGATTGCAGAGATTACTGCCACTATTAAGGACACAAACGATGCAAGAGTGGTGATTTCCACCATATTCCAGTTCAACTTGCCTGTTTAGCTTGTCCCAAAAAGCAAATGAATATTATAAAATACATCTGCTCTTCCAGAAATAGTCTCATTGCAACTGGTATGCAACTATTGATCTGGTTAATGCATTTTTCTCCATACCTACTTAAAAGGACTACCAGAAGCAGTGTATCTTTAGCTGGCAAAGCAACAACACACCTTCACTGTCCTGCCACAGAGATGTATCAGCTCTCTAGCCCTATGTTTTGTCCACAGAGAGGATGATTGCATTTCCCCTCTATGAGACATCATACTGGTTCATTACACTGATGACATTACACTGATAGGACCTGTTGTTGTTACGTGCTATTGAGTGAGTTCTGACTCATAGCAACCCTATGAACAACAGAACAAAATGCTGCCCGGTCTTGCACCATGCCCACAATTGTTTTTATGCTTAAACCCATTGTTGTAGCCACTGTGTCAATCCATCATGTTGAGGGTCTTCCTCTTTTTCGCTGACCCTCCACTCTACCAAGCATGATGTCCTTCTCTAGGGACTGATCTTTCCTCACAACATGTCTAAAGTATGTAAGACACAATCTTGCCATCTTTGCTTCAAAGGAGCACTCTGGTTGTACTTCTTCCGGAACAGATCTATTTGTTCTTTTGGTGGTCCATCATACATTCAACATTCTTCTCCAACAGCACAATTCAAAGGCATCAATTCTTTTTCTGTCTTCTTTGTTCATAGTCCAGTTTTTGCATGCATATGATGTGACTGAAAATACCATGTCTTGGGTCAAGCACGTTTTAGTCTTCATGGTGACATCCTTACTTTTGAATACGTTGAGGAGGTCTTTTGCAGTAGATTTTCCCAGTGCAATGTGTCTTTTGATTTCTTGACTGCTGCTTCCAAGAGCATTCATTGTGGACCCAAGTAAAATGAAATCTTTGACAACCTCAATCCTTTCTTCATTTATTACAATGTTGCTTACTGGTACAGTTTCGAGGATTTTTGTTTCCCTGATTTTGAGGTGCAATCCATAATGAAGGCTGTAGTCCTTGATCTTCATCAGTAAATGCCTCAAATATTCTTCATTTCCAGCAAGTAAGGTGGTGTCGCCTGCATAATGCAGGTTGTTAATGAGTCACCCTCTAATCCTGATGCCACGTTCCTCTTCATATAATCCAGTTTCTCAGATTGTTTTCTCAACCTACAGATTAAAAAGGTTTGGTGAAAAGACACAATCCTGACACATGCTTTTCCTCACTTAAGCCATGCACTGTCCCCTTGTTTTGTTCGCATGACTGCCTGTTGATCCACATACAGATTCCTTAAGAGCACAATTAGGTGTTCTGGAATTCCCATTCTCTGCAATGTTAGCCATAGTTTAGTATGATCCACACAGTTAAATGCTGTTTTAGTCAGCTAGCAATGCTCTAACAAAAATACCACAGAGTGGATAGCTTTAACAAAGGAAGCTTTGTTCTTACACACTTCAGTAGGCTACAAGTCCAAATTCAGGATGTCCACTACAGAGGAAAGCTTTCCCCCTAGTCAGCTCTAGAGAAAAGTCCAGTATTGCATCAGTCTTTGCCCACGGAGCATATTAGAGCAGGAACCTCAGGTCTGAAGGATGTGCTCTTCTCCCAGTTCTGCTTTCTTGATGGTGTGAGGTTCCCAATGTGGGAAACATGACCAAGTTTAGGCATCATGGCCTGGGTGGGGCTCATGAGCCTGTGAAAGAATGAATGAATAACAGCCTCAAACGGCTGGAATGCATGACATCAGACCCTCACAAACAATGAATCTGGCCCACTGAATGTGATCTTTGTACCTACGCCCACGCCTACGTGCTTTCCTCCTTGAAAAGTGGGTTCACCTGAGGAAGTGGCCTTTGGTACACTTATTAGATAGAAGGCACAAGTTAGCCTTGGGAGGAAATTCCCTAAAACCCTATTCAACTTAATACCTGCTTTCCTGCATGTACACCTATTCTGTTTGCTAAATAAATATGAGCCATAATGCCCAAATTAGTCTAGGGCATTAGCGATACCAGCTGTCCTCCTCAACACCAGTGTCTTCTCTGTGGCATTCTTCATTGACACCGATCAGCCACGGGCAGTATAGACCCATGGGACTCAACTGATCAGCCACAGGCAGTCCAGACCCATGAGACTCAACACCCAATTTTCTGCTTGCTTCCTTTTCCTTTTATGTCTTGTACAATGAAAGGATTAAGAGTGAGCAAGCCACACTCCAGGGAAACTCCCTTTACAGTGGAGCAGGGAGGTGATCTTATAAAGGGATTTACAGTCCCACCCTAATCCTTTAACATACAGCACAGCAGTATCACAAAATGGAAGACAGTCGTAGAATACAGGAAATCATGGTCCAGCCACATGGCTACACATATTTTGGGGGGAACACAATTCAATCCATGACAAATGCTTTTGTGTAGTCGATGAAACACAAGTAAACATCTTGCTGGTAGTGTTTGCTTTCAGCCAAGATCCATCTGACATCAGCAGTGATATCCCTGGTTCCAAGTCCTCTTCTGAATCCAGCTTGAATTTCTGGCAGTTCCTTGTCAATATATTATTGCAGTCGCTTTTGAATGATCTTGAAAAGAAATTTACTTGCGTGTGACATCAGCTATGTTGTTCAGGAATTTCCACATTCAGTTGGATCACCTTGCTTTGGAATGGGCATAAATATTGATCTCTTCCAGTCAGTTCACCAGGTAGCTGTCCTCTAAATTTCTTAGCTTAAAGAGTGAGTACTTCCAGCACTACATCTGTTTGTTGAAATATCTCAATTGATATTCTCTCAATACAGGAGCCTTCTTTTTACCAATGTCTTCAACGAAGCTTCGACTTCTTCCTTCAGTACCATTGGTTCCTGAGCACATGCTACCTCTTCAAATGGCTGAACGTCAACTAGTTCTTTCTGATATAATGACCTGTGTATTCCTTCCATCTTCTTTTGATGCTCTCTGAGTTGTTTAACAGTTTCCCTGTAGAATTCTTCACTGTTGCAACTCAAGGCTTGAATTTTTTCTTCAGTTCTTTCAGCTTGAGAAATGCAGAACATGTTCTCCCCTTCTGGTTGTCCATTTCCAGCTCTTTGCACATGTCATTATAATGCTTTCTTTTGTCTTCTTGAGCTGCTCTTTGAAATCTTCTGTTTTGGTCTTTTACTTCACCATTCCTTCCTTTCGCTTTAGCTGCTTGATGTTCAAGAGCAAGTTTCAGAGTCTCCTCTGACATCCAATTTGGTCTTGTCTTTTTTTCCTGTCTCTTTAATGACCTCTTGCTCTCTTCATGGATGACGTCATTCCACAGTTCGTCTGGTCTTCAATCATTAGTGATCAACACATCAAATCTGCTCTTAAAATGCTCTTTAAACTCAGGAGGGAAATACTCAAGGCCATACTTTGGGTCTTGTGGACTTGTTCTAATTTTCTTCAGTTTCAGTTTGAATTTGAGTATGAGCAATTGATAATCTGTGCCACAGTCAGTACCTGGTCTTGTTCAGAATGCTGATATGGAACTTTTCCATCATCTTTTTCCACAGACGTAGTCAATTTTGTTCCTGTGTATGCCATCTGGTGAGGTCTATGTGTACAGTTGCCCTTTGTGTTGGCTGAAAATGGCATTTGCAATGAAAAAGTCGTTAGTCTTGCAAAATTCTATCATGCAATCTCCAGCATTATTTCTATCACCAAGATCATATTTTTCAACTGCTGATCCTTCTTCTTTGTCTCCAACTTTTGAATTCCAGGCACCAGTAATTATCAATGCATCTTGACTGCATGTTCAATCAATTTCAGACTGCAGAAGCTGGTAAAAATCCTCAACCTCTTCACCTTTGGCCTTAGTGGTTGGTGAATAAATTTGAAAAATATTTGTATTAACTGGCTGTCCTTGGAGGCGTATGGATATTAGCCTATCACTGACAGCATTGTACTTCCGGACAGATCTTGAAATGCTCTCCTTGATGATGAACACAACACTGCTCCTCTTCAAGTTCTCGTTCCCAGCGTAGTAGACCATGTGATCGTCAGATTCAAAACGGCCAAAACTGGTCCATTTAAGCTCACTAATGCCTAGGATATCAATGTTTGTGTGTTCCATTTCATTTTTCACAGTTTCCAGTTTTCCTAGAGTCATACTTCATACATTCTATGTTCCCATTGTTAGTGGGTGTTTGCAGCTGTTTATTCTCATTTTGAGAAGATAGGACCTAGTAAGAAATATCAATGATTCTAAACATATTGGTAAGACATTTGCATGTTGTTATTGTTGTTAGGTGCCACTGAGTCAGTTCTAACCCATAATGACCCCATGTACAACAGAATGAAATAATGCTCCATCCTGTGCCATTCTCACAATCACTGTTATGCTTGAGCCTGTCACTGTAGCCACTGTGTCAATCCTTCCCATTAAGGGTCTTCCTCTTTTTTACTGATCCTCTACTTTACTAAGCATACTGCCCTTCTCCAGAGACTGATCCCTCTGATAACATGTCCCAAGTATATGAGACAAAATCTTCACCAACATCCCATTTCAAAGATATTAATTCTTCTCCAGTCTTCCTTAATCACTGTACAGCTTTTGCATGTATATTAAGTAATTGAAAACACTGTGGCTAGCGTCAGGTTCACCTTAATCTTCAAGGTAACATTTTTGCTTTTCAACACTTCAAAGATGTCTTTTGTAACCAATTTGACCAAATGCAGTGCATCTTTTGACTGCTTGATTACTGCTTTCATGGGTGTTGATTTGGATCCAAGTAAAAGGAAATCCTTGACAGTGTCACTCTTTTCTGCCTTTATTATGATGTCCCTTACTGGTCCAGTTGTGAAGATTTTTGTTTTCTTTGTGTTGAGGTATAATCTATACTGAAGGCTGTGGTCTTTGATCTTTGTCAGTAAGTACTTCAAAGTCCTCTTCACTTTACATGTTAGAGGGTGAGAAATGAATCCAACAGAAATCCAGGTACCTTCCACCTCAGTAAAAATCATAAAGATTGAGTGGTATGAGTTATATAGAGATATTCCTTCTACAGTGAAGAATAAATTGTTGTGTCTGACCTATCCTACAGCTAAGAAGGAGGCAAAATGTGCAGCAAGCTTCTTTGGGTTTTGGAGGCAACATATCATCAGGTGGGTATGCTACTCCAGACTGTTTATCAAGTGACTCAAATAGCTGCTGGTTTCGAGTTGAGCTCACACAAGATAAGGGTCGACAACAAGTGTATGATTCTGTCAGAGCTGCTCTGCCACTTGGTCCACATGATCTGGCTGATCCAGTGGTATTAGTGAAATGGACTAGTACCGGCCATTTGAAGTCAGATAATCATGTGGTCTGCTACGCCAGGAGTAGTAAGTTGAAGAGGAATGGTGTTTTATCAACAAGAAGAAAATTTCAAGATCCATCCTGAAGCACAATATTGGTAATGATAGGATAATATCCATATGCCTACAGAGAAGACCAGTTAATACAACTATTATTCAGATTTATGCACCAACCACTAAGGCCACATACGAAAACTGAAGATTTTTACCAGCTTTTGCAGTCTGAAGTAGATTGAAATGCAATTAAGATGCTTTGAAAATTACTAGTAATTGGAAAGCAAAAGTTGGAAACAAAGAAGCATCAGTATTTGGAAAACATGGCATTGGTGATAGAAACAATGCCACAAAACACATAATAGAGTTTTGTAAGACCAACAACTTCTTCATTGCGAAAACCTTTTTTCACTAAGATAAACAGCAACTACACACATGTACTTCACCAGATGAATACACGAAATCAAATTAATTACACCTGTGACAAGACACCATGGAAAAGCTCGATACTGTCACTCAGAACAAGGCCAGGGGCCAAATGTGGAAGAGGCCACTAACTGTTCATCTGCAAGTTCAAACTGAAACTGAAGAAAATTAGAACACGTCCATGAATATCATAGCATGAATGCTAGTATATCCTACCTGAGTTTAGAGACCATCATACGAAAAGATTTGACACGCTGAACACTAACAACTAAGACAAGACGTGCTGTGGAACGACATCGAGGACATCAGACACAAAGAAAGCAACAAGTTGTTAAAAAGACAGGAAGCAAAAAAAATGGATATCAGAAGAGACTCAAAGCTGCTCTTGAACATCAAATAGCCAAAGCAAAAGGAAGAAACAGTGAAGTGAAAGGACTGAACAGAAGAGTTCAAATGGAAGTTCAAGGAGACAAACTACAGTATTATAACATCACGTGTGAAGAGCTGGATATAGAAAACCGAAAGAAAAGAACATACTCCATATTTCTCAAGATGAAAGAGTTGAAGAAAAAATTCAAGCTTCAAGTTGTAATAGTGAAAGATTCTGTGAAGAAAATGTTAAATGACGCAGGAAGTACTAAAAATAATGGAAGGAATATACAGTTATTATACCAAAAAAAAAATGGTAAACATTTAACCACTACAAGCCGCAGCACATGATCAAGAACTGATGGTGTTCACAGAAAAAGTAAAAGCTGCACTGAAGGCACTGGTGAGAAGCAAGGCGACAGGCAGTGACAAAATATCAGCTGAGATGTTTCAAAAAACAGATGCAGTACTGGAAGTGCTCAGTGATCTATGCCAAGAAATCTGGAAGACAGTTACTTGGGGACAACTAAATGGAAGTAGTCAATTTTTATGCCATTTCCAAAGAAAGGTGACCCAACCACATGTGGAAATTATCAAACAATATCATTACTATTGCATGCAAGTAGTATCAGTGCTGAATATAATTCAAAACCAGATGAAGATCACTTAAAAGCAGCCCCAGCAGTATAGGAAGCCTGACAATTAAGTTCACAAACTTAAGGTTGTAAGCGTTACATACCTCGTTGCTAGATAGCACTACTGTCACCTTTGAAGTACCCCTCTTAGAAAGCTATGCACTGACACCACTGTCTCGTCCACCCTTGAAAGCAATTTTGGACCTCTTTGTGGAATGGCCATTGCACACAGCAGCAAAGTGACAAGTCCATGAACTTAATTGTACAGTTGTCAGCGAGGAAATTTTTAGTCAGTAAACAAATAATTGTATTGGAACACCCTTCCTGCTTACCTGATCTGGCCCCCAGTGACTTTTTTCTTCACCTGATTATAAAGAAAGTATTGAAAGGGAGATATTTTGATGACATTCAGGACAACAAGGGTAACATGATGGCAGCTCTAATGGTCTTTTAAGAAAAAGAGTTCCAAAACTGCTTTTAAGGGTAGACTAGGCTCTGGTGTTGATGCTTCCCAAGGGGAGTGCTTCAAAGATGACCATAGTGATATTCAGCAATGAGGTATGTAGCATTTTTTCTAGGATGAGTCAGTGAATTTAATTGGAAATCCTCATATTGACAGGAAACTGCCAGAAATTAAAGCTAGATACAGAAGACAGCATGGAACCAGGAATATCCTTGATGATGTCAGACGGATCTTGGCTGAAAGCAGAGAACACTAGAAAGATGTTTACTTGAGTTTTGTGGACTATGTAAAGGCATGTGACTGTGTGGATTATGACAAATTATGGATAACATCATGGGGGTTGGGAAATCCAGATCAAGTGGCAGTTGTGTGAACAGAACAGAACAAGGGGACACTGCATGGTTGAAAGCCAAGACAGGTGTGCACCGGGTTGTATCCTTTCACCATACCTAGTCAATCTTCACGTTGAGCAAATAATCTGAAAAACTGGACTAAGAAGAACAGCATATCAGGATTGGAGGAAACCACGGCCTTCAGTATGGATTACACCTCAACATCAAGAAACCAAAAAATCCTCTGATCTGGACCAATAAGCAGTATCATGATAAACAGAGAGAAGATTGAAATTGTCAACAATTTCTAGGACTCTGTCCTTCACATTGCAATGATGTGTTATTATCTTGAACATCTGAATAAGGAATTTGAGCTGTAGGCATTCTGGCAGCATTGGTATAATTTACTCTAAAACCATCACATGAGCTCAAAAATTACTTCAAAGTAATTAGATTAAAAATGCTTATATAAAAGTTCAGAAAAACTCCAGCAAGTGATGGTGATGTATGCAAATACAAGCATTCATTCACTCTATTCCAAAATCTTTTCTAGGAAAATGCATTTTCACATACATGGAGAGATAAATTGAGTCTTTCTTGCAAGGTAGAGGCATATGTTGCCCACAATTAAATACAGCACATAAAACAGAACCAATTTCACTGATTTCTACTCTTATCTTGATTATATCCTTCCTCTGTTTGCCTTCAGTTTATTTTGTACTTCATTTTCTTCGTTCTTCAGGTAGAAGCAGAGTATCGACTTGTATTTCCTCTTTTCTAAAATGTACGCATTTAATGTCTTTATACTTCCCTTCCAGCACTGTGTTAGATGTGTCCCATACATTTGATGTTTTCATTTCCTTTACATTGAATTCAATACATTTTTCATTTCCTTTGAAGCTTTCTCGTGGACCCATAGATTACTTAGAATTATGTTGTTTAGTTTCCAAGTTTGGGGATTATTATTATTTTTATGTTGTTGACTTCTGGTTTGCTTCCATTGTGGCCAAAGAATGCATAGTTTTAATAATTTTAAACTTGTTAAGGTTCTTTCTTTTTTCTTTTTCTTTTATTGGTCCAGATGTAGTTTATCTTGATGCATTTTCCCTAGCTTTGGAAATAATGTTTATTTTGCTGTTGTTTGGTAAAATGTTCTATAAATATCAGTTATAACTTATAAGTTAATGCTATTGTTGATTTCTTCTCTATCTTTGTTGATTCTATATCTACTTTTTTTAAACAATTGTTAAGCAGTAGGTGTTGAAGTCTTCAACACCCTTCAGCTAACACTTCAACAGACAGGTTAGTCTATTTCTCCTGTCAGTTATAGCATTTTCTGCTTTGCTTGTTATGCAATTCTGTTCCGTGCATATGTATGTAAGATTGCTACAAGTTCCTGGAGGATTGCCACCTTTGTCATTATACAGTGTATCTCTATCTGATTTTATTTGTTCTGAAGTTTACTTTATATGACATAAATATAGCCACTCCTACTTTCTTTTTGATTAACTTTTGCATGATGTATGTTTTTCAATTTTATTTTTATACTTTTAATCTGATGGTATTGTTAAATTTAAAGTGAGTTTCTTTAGGATAGCATATAGGTAGGTTTTTTTTTATTTTTTTTTTAACCTACCTTGACAATCTGTCTTTTAATTGGTATACTTAGACCATGTGCCTTTAATGTAATTATTGATATGTTAAAGTTTATCATTTTTTTATCTCTTCTCTCATTTTTTGTTTGTTTCCCTGTTTTGCTTTTCTTTTCATCAGTTTCTTAAGAATTTTAATATTTTGATCCAGTTATATGCACGTGGTTTCCATGAGCCGAAGGCCAACTGAATGGCAGCTGCCACCACCACCACGACTGATGCAGTACTTTTGAGTAACCATTTGAGAATATCTCTTTATGTAGCTTTCTAACTGGTTGCTCTGGATGTTATACTTACTATACAGCATCACAATTTACTTGTGTCAGCGTTTTATCAATTTGAATAATGTGTAGAAAACTTACATGCATTTACATTTCTCTATCCTCTTTTTAAAGCAAATTTGCTGGCAAGAAAAAGTTTGCTTTGCTTTTCTTCATCTGAAAATGCCTTGATTTGCCTCTCATTTCTGCAGGATATTTACACTGGTTGTGGAATTCTGACCTGACAATTAAGAAAAAATTGTTTTAGCACTTAAAAAATGTTCTATCATTTTTTTCTAGTCTACATGATTTCTGATGAGAAATTTACCATCATTCAGGTATCTTGTTTTCTCTAAGTGAGGCATGCGAAGTATTGTTCTCTGCACAATTTCAAGACTTCTGTTTTTTGGGGTTTTTTTTCTTCTGTCTTCAGTTTTCAAAAGTTTAATTACAACATGTTTTGGCATTTATTTCTTTGGCTTTATCTATTTGGAATTTGCTTAGCTTCTTGAACCTACAGCTTACATCTTTTGCCAAATCTGGAATGTTTTCAGTTCTTATTTTTTGAGTACTCTTCAAGCCTGTCTTCTTTTCTTTGGGGACTCAGATAACAAAAATGATACATCTCTTTTTATTGCCCCACAAGCCTCCAAGGCTCTGTTAATTTTTTTTCTCTTATTCAGATTCGATAATTTCTGCTTGTTTCCCAGTTCATTGATTCTTTTATTTACTGTTTGTTAGGTGATAGTTTACAGTGCAAATTTATTTCTCTTTTAAAAAATTATACACAAATTGATTTGTGACATTCATTATAAACTTCGTAGTGTGTCAGCACTCTCCCCTTCCCTCTTCTATCCTGGTTTCTCTGCACCCATTCATCCAATTTCCCTGTCCCTTTGTGCCTTTGTATCTTTGCTTTGGGTATGGTGTTGCCTATTTGGGCTTGTATAATTGATTGATTTAAGAAGCACATTCCTTACATGTGTTGTCATTTGTTTCCTAGGCCTGTCTAAACTTTGAATGAAAGGTGAACTTTAGGAATGGCTTCATTTCTGAGCAACCGTTCAGTAAGTTTAATCTTTTTTGTGTGTGAATTTGAATTTTTTCTCCTGTTCTATATGAAACCCTTTGTTGTGATCCCTGTCACAGGGGTTGTTTTTGGTAGCTGGGCATTATCTATTTATTCTGTGTTCAAGCTTACAGACACTGTGGTTCATACGATCCATTTGTCCTTGGAACTAACATTTTCCTTGTGTCTTTTTTTTTTTTTTCCTTAACTGTCCTTTGCTCTGGATGGGATGGAACCTATAGATATATCTTAGATAGCCATTCACAAGCTTTTAAGATCCCAGACATTACTCACCAAAATAAGATAAAGAACATTTTCTTTATCAACAGTAATATGTAAATTTATCTAAATGTCTCTAAGACCATAGTTGTCAGCCCTCAGGTAAAGTCTATGACTTTACCTTATTCAAGTTGTTCGGACATCTCCTATACTACGTGTTGGTTTTCCTTTAACCAAAGTTAATAGTTGTCCATGACCCAGTTAGTGATTCTGTTCCCCACTCCCCTCCTTACCTGTAACCATCAAAAATTTCTTTGTCTGTCTTTTTTGTTTTTCTGTGTAAACTTTTTCTCATGTTCAGTTCACCAATTTTTTCCTCTGTCTTCTCCATTGTGCAGTTAAGTCCATCCACTGATTTTTTCGTTATTTTATTTTCAGCTCTAAAATTTCTATTTGGTTCTTCCATATATATTCCATCTTTTGCTGAGATGTTCTAGTTCTTTGCTGAAACTACCTATTTATTCATTTTCAAGTGAATTTAACTCGCTTGCTGAGAAGCCCTTTTATCTTGACTGCTTGAAAATCTTAGTCAGATAATCCTACCCTCTCTGTCATCTCAGTGTTGGCATTTATTGGTTGTATTTTTTATTCACTTTGAGATCCTTCTGGTTCTTGGTATGATGAGTGAGTTTAGATTGAGTCCTGGACATTTCAGCATTTCTGAAACCACAAAACCGAGGGGGGAAAAAAATGTTGCCATCAACTCAATTCTGACTCACAGCTACACTATAGACAGAGTAGAACTGCTCCCATAGAATTTCCAAAGAGTGCTTGGCAAATTTGAACTACTAGCTGTCTAGTTAGTGGCCATTGCTCTTAACCACTATGCCTCCAGGGTTTTTTCTAAAACCATGCTGCCTCATTCTTGCCATGTAGAAGTACAAGTTCAGGTTCCCCACTCAATTTCTATTGAAACACTGACAAGATTCTTTGTTATTCTGAGTGGAGATACTGGGAGTTTTGGTTCCCCACTAGTCTTCTACTAATGTCTCCCTGTGTGTGAAGAGCAGAAGCGTCTTGTTGCTGTTCCTCATGTAGCTTGCACTAATTCTTGGAGGTTGGGTGTGTGTCCTGATTACTGCTGGGTGATTGCAAAATCCTTAAGTCTTCTCTAATCCTTCTCTGACACTGCCCCAGCTAACAAAGGTAAGCGTGCTTCGTTACTGTTATGTGGGAACGGAAGTCCAGGCTTCCCATGTAGTCCTCAAAGACACTGCAAGGCAAGGGTGGCTCTCACTTCCACCTAGTGAAGGAGAAAGTGCTATCTCCCGACTGGCCTTTTCTAACACCATTCTGGTGGGACAGGAAAAGGAGACAACTTGGAATGGGTGGGCTGGTGTCACTGAGTTTTCAGTGGTCTCTGGCTGTAGTAGAGAAGCTATTTTGTAAAATAATGTTTGCCTTCCTTGGCTTCCGTTTCAGGTTTCTTTACCTCAAGAGAGTGAAATTTTCTTGGGACTTTGGGGAGGGGGCAGGGAGGATTTGTGTCCACTGTTATTTCCAAGTTTCCAGCCTCTTCACCTGCAAGTTTGAGACAAATGAAGCAAAAAGAAAATTCCATGGAATTTACTGTCATATATTTGGTTGGGTACAGAATTTTGTATGTATATATTATGTACACTACAGATTGTATCTTTGCTTATAAATTTTTGCCAGGGTTTTCAATACTACATAGTGAAAGAAATAGTGGAAGCCTTTCTCCATCTTCCCAGAAGCAGAATACCAGCCATTAACGTTTCTCTATTTTATATTTTATTTACTTTTTGCCGCTGAGAATATACACAGAACATAAACCAATTCAAATGTCTACACATACAGTTCACTGATATTAATTACATTCTTCAAGTTGTGCAACTTTTCTCACCCACTTTTTCTGAGTTGTTTCTCCCCTATAACATAAACTCACTGCCCTCTAAGTTTCTTATCTAATTTTTCAAGTTGCTGTTGGCAATTTGATCCCATACAGATAAATTTTAAAGGATCACAATACTAAAGGCAAAGCTTTTTTACTAGTTACACTAAACTGCTGTTTGGTTTTATGAAGCTGAGAGGGTATTGTTTTTGCTAGGGATTTAAAGATTATCTCCGGGCAATAATTTCAGGGGTTCAGAGCACCGCATTGCCTACAGAAAAGTTCAGATTCTATGAGAATTTGAAATTATGTTCCACATTTTATCCCTTTTAATTGAAAGTCTTTTGTAGAATTTTTTATCAAAATGTTCAGTAATGGCAATCAGGCACCATACAGTTCTTCTTGTCTTATAGTAAAGGAGGCAGGTGTTCATGGAGGCAATTACCCACACATCCCATTTTCTCCTCTTATTCCTGGCTCTTCTTCTTCCTCTGTTGTTCCCAGTGAATACAGACCAACTATTATGTCTTGGATGGCTGCTTGCAAGCTTTTAAGACCTAGATACTACACAACAAACTAGGAGGTAGAACAGAGGCACTAGACACACAATTAGGCCAGCTGTTTCAGATGTCCTGTGAAATCATGACCCTATACCTTCAAACTAAAGGACCAAATCCCACTAGGTGTTTGGTACCTAAACACTTTCGGTAGCTACTTTTTCTTTGTCATTGTTTAACTATATATGTTACAGAGGTGTTAGGGCCTGGATTCAATTCTGTGCTAACAGAGTCTCACCAAAGAAGACATCCAGGCAGACCAAAAGAAGACTGATACAACACGAGGACCTTCCTCCAGAGTCAACAAAGAGGGAGAACAATCCTCAAGAAGACTGGCATAGAAGCCAATCCCCTGGAGAAAAAAAAGAAAAAGAAAGAAAAACTTACTACCATTGAGTCAATTCTGACTCATAACAACCATGTGAGACAGTGTAGAACTGCCCCATAGAGTTTCCAAGGAGCATCTGGTGGATTCGAACTACCGACCTTTTGATTAGCACCCATAGCACTTAACCACTACCAGAGTTTCCTCTCCTGGAGCAGGTACCTGGAATTCAGACTTGTAGCCTACCGGACTATGTAAGAATAAAATTTTTTTAGTTAAAGCCATCCACTTGTGGTGTTTCTGTTAGAGCAGTACCAGATACCTAAGACAGAAAATATCTATGGAAACTATCTGGCAAGAACCTAATAGTCATAGTAGATACAGTACTTCAACAACTTAACAACAAAAAGACTACTCTATCACAAAACAGGCAAAGAATGCAAACAGACATTTCACCAAAAGAACATTTAAATGGCCAAAAAACACATGAAAAAAGACGCTCAGTGTCATTAGCCATTAGAGAGATGCAAATCAAAATCACAGTGAGATATCATTTCACTTCCACTAGGGTGGCTAAGATTAAAAAAAAAAAAAAAAAAAAGCTGAAAACAATTGATTGTTCTGAGTTGAATTGTGTCCTGCAAAAAAAAAAAAAAAAGCCTTTCAAATTAGGTAGGACAAAATTCTCATTATTGTGTGGTTGTTGTAAATCCTAACCTCTATGATGTCAATAAGGAAGGATTAAAAACAGTTATGCTGATGAGGCAGGATACAAATGACAGGATTGGGTTGTATCTTGAGTCAATATCTTTTGAGATGTAAAGAGAGAAGTAAGGAGAGAGACTGCCTACCACCAAGAAAGAAGAGCCAAGAGTAGAGCACATCCTATGGACCCACAGTCCCTGTGCTGAGAAACTCCCTGATCCAAGTGAAGATTGATACCAAGACCTTCTTCCAGAGCCAACAGATAAAGAATTCCACAGGAATTTGCACTCTAAATTCAGACTTCTAGCTTTCTAGATTGTAAGAGAATAAATATCTATCTGCAAAAGACACCCCCTTGAGATAGTTCTGTTACAGTAGCACTAGGTAACTAGGACATAAATGTTGACGAGGAAATCAGAACCCTTACTTATTGCTGGTGATGGAAATGGTAAAGTTGCTGTGGAAAACTGTGACAGTTCTCAAGAAACTAAAAACAGAGCTACCATGTAACCCAGCAGTTCCCACGTTCTGATCATGCAGGTCTCCAAATAGCGAAAATTGATGTAAATGACCTTTAACGATAAGAGAAGCTGAATAGACAAGAGAAAAATCACCAATTATAAAAGCAGTAATAGTAGTTATTTACCATTCACATTTACTATGTGACGAGCTGTTTCAAGAGTTTTATGAGGTTTATTTGGAAAAAAAAAAAAAGTGTCAATAGCCTCATTTCAAAATCCAGATATTGCAGCTCTACTTCCAGTGTGCTCCATGTATGCCATAGAAAGTAAACAATTCTAGGGAGCAAAAGGCTGTTCCCCATACCAGCTTCTAAACTGCTAAAGTCTCACTTGTTTTTCACTGTGGTTGAGCTGAATAAAAAGCTCTGCTAAAGTTAAAAGTAGTCTCAGACCAAAGAGTGTTAGACCTGCTAAGGCAACACAGAAATCACACTGAAGACCCACAAGAGCGCCAAGCTCAGCCCAGGAAAGAGCTAAACCACGTGAGGGTGGTGCTTTCACCAACAAGGAAAACAATCCAAAGTCACACCAGGCACCAATCTAAGCAGCATCCACAACTAACTTACAGGACATTGTCTTTGAACTAAAGTTTTTGTTTAAAGGGAAAGATGTAATTTTAAGCTTTATTTCTTTCCATGATCCATAATAAACAAAGACTCACTGTTGTCACTCAAATTCAACTATCTCATCCCTTACTACAGAAGATTTTGACCCTACTACTTATTGTTGACTCACTTATTGCAATAACATCTCTTTCTGATTATATACCAGTGATTCTCAGAATCACATTACTGAGAGATGAAAAAGGTCTAACGTGGTCCTTTGGTCCACTAGGGCACATTACCTCCTTGCTCTGGGCCCTGACAACATCACCATAGGCTAGCATGCTTCATGGGAATAGCAGAGGGCAGAGTTACACATCAGAGTTACACTTCTCCAGTGAATCCAGGACTGAGGTTGTAACAAGATAGTAACTCAGCATGTGCAAAAAAATATACAACTCAGTAAATAATGAAAGAGTAAGAACAATAAGATTAGTTCAATCGCAAATACACATTGTGTGTTTATGGTCTGAAAACCGCCAGTGTTTAAGCCAAGCTTTCTTTATGGATTTACAGAAGCCAAATATGACATTTTAGTGATCCATCCCATTAATGCCAAATCATTTTGTCAATTAAGACACATTTTCATCAAAATACCCCTGCACGAAATGATTTCCTTTGCTGTATTTTCTTGTTGGCTCATTTTACCAACATCTGTTATGTTTAGACAATACAAATTAAAACTGAGGAGTGCTGTTTGTACTTAGATACTTTTGTTAAGAGTGTAACATCCTAAGATTGGCAGTGTTTACATAAATGAGTGTGGCTGACACAGCCATGACAGACAAATAAGGAAAATATAACAAACACATTGTTCATGCAGGAAATGTTTGTTTTAAGAGTTGGCTTTGGTCTCACCAGATTGATGAAGAGCTGCTGATATGAGGGATCTGTGCTGCACCACTGAGTGGGCCAAAAGCAGCCCCCAGCCAGACATCCACTGTTGCAACCTACAGCAGGCAGAGAGGCCCAGATCTCACCTTTGAGCCATCCAGGAGGTTGCTGATACTCACCAGTGGATTCCTGATTGCTGGACAAATGTTGGCACTTGGTGATGCTGCAGATAACTCACTCAAGCACTGCAGGTCTATCATTTCAAGACTTTGACAGGAAAGGTTTGAGCAAGGCAATTCTGACCTGGTTCTAAGTTTTATCCAGAAAGTAGAGATGATAGGGAACTAGCACACATGTGCCCAAGAAACACATTGTGACCAATGATGAATTAAGCGAATCAGCAGTATACAAGCAAATTGCTATGTGGCATAAATTGTTAGTTATATGCTGAACTACTAGCTGAAATTTCGTGGTCTGAGTCTGCCTAGAGATGCCTGGAAAGACAGGCCTGGAGATCTGCTTACAAAAGCTCTCAGCCTTGAAAATCCCATGGAGCGTAGTTCTACTCTGACACATACGGGGTCACCACAAGTTAGAATCAACTCTCCAGCAACCAACAACAATTTAAAAATAAAGGAACGATCTACTAGAATGGCTATAATGAAAAATATAAATAATACTAAGTGTTAGTACATATGTAGAGAAATTGGGACTCTAATACACTGCTCGTGGGAATGTAAAATAGTGCAATTGATTTCAAAAACGGTTTTCAGTTCCTCAAAGTATTAACCCCAGAGTTACCATATGAACCAGAAATTACAGTTTTAGATATATAACCAAGAAAAATAATAACACATGTCTACACAAAAACTTGTATGTCTAAAGCAGCATTACTCATAATATCTAAAAAATGAAAAAGTCCAATAATCCACCAACTGATTAGTCAACTGATTAATGGATAAACAATATAGTCTGTCCATATAATAGAATATCATTTGGCTGTGAAAAGAAATGGTGCACATCCAAAGACTTTATCAAGAGAGTTAAAAGACCACCTACAGAATGGGAAAATAATATTTGGCAACTACATGTCAGACCAACATCTGATCTCCATAATCTACAGGGTACTGCAAAATATCAACAAGAAAAAGGTAAATAACTCAATTAAGCAATGGACAGAGGAGATGGACAGACACTTCGCCAAAAAAGACATTCAAGCAGCCAAAAGACACATGAGGAAAAGATGGAGAGCCTGTGGAGAGATTGGAACTGTCTGTCCTATGCTGCTGGTGGGAATGCAAAATGGTACAACCTCTTTGGAAAACAATTTGGCACCTCCTTAAAAAGACAGAAATAGAAATACCATGTGATCTAGTAATCCCACAGCTCAGAATGTATCCTACAGAAATAAAGGTGGTCACACGAACAGATACACAAACATTTATTGCAGCACTTTCCACAACAGCAAAAACATGAACTCGACCTAGGTGCCCATCAACAGATGAATGTGTAAACAAACTATGGTGTGTATACTCCATGGAACACTACACAATGATAAAGAACAAAGATGATTTTAGAAAGCATCTCATAACCTGCTTTCAACTAGAAGACATTATGCTGAAATAGTCAGCTGCAAAAGCCCAAGTATTGTATGAGACCTCTGCTATGAGGATTTAAAAATAGACTTACATATAGACGAAAAGACTCTCTAGTGGCTACAGAGGCAAGGAGGGAGGGAGAGAGTTGGTCACAGATTAGACAGTTGGTAGGAATTTGGTTAGGTAAAAGCAATGACAGCATACAGTAGAGAGCAGATTAGCATAACTGGACTATACCATAAGCTGAAAGGTTTTCTAAACCCAGTATTTCAAAGGATAGAGTAGCAGGGACAGGGTCTGGGGGCCATGTATTCACAGGACATCGAGGTCAATTGACATAACTAGTCTTTTGCTAACAGAGTAGTCTTCACCCCTTATTGGTGAGTGGCACCTGAGGCCATAAAAGCTAGCAACTGCCATCTGAGGTACACCAAATGGTCTCAACCATCTGGAACAAAGGATGACCAAGAACAACAAAAACATGAATTAAAAAGAGCCCAGGAGACAGAAGGACCCATATGAATGGGAGACCACATCAACACGAGACCCGAAGAACAAGATGGTGCATGGCCACCACCAAAGGCAGCCATGACAGGGGACACAATATAGAGTCCCTGAGGCAACATGAGGAAAAGAGGTGTACAGCTCAAGAACTCTACTGAAAGACCAGAACTGATAGTCTGACAGCCTGGAGGGTCCTGTGGGAACAGGGCCCCTAGACATGCTGCTGGCCCTTACTAGAAACCAGTACTGAAGCTAATTCTTCAGGCAAGAATGGACTGGACTCGTGGACACAGTTGTAGCATATGATGTGTGTACTTTACGTTTTTATACATTTATAGGAGGCTGTCTTTACTGATTTCTTTCAAAACAGAAGAGAACAGTGTGGAGAGGAAGGGACGGGTGTTCATTAAGAGGATACTAGAAGTACAGAGTGAAAAGAAGGCATGTGCTGTCACTGGGGAGGAGCGCAGATGGAGGTGCAGACAAGTGGGCATGCAAAATTGATTCAGATTGTATGCTTCCACTTAGTCACAATTAAAAAGAGGGAAAAAAAGAAATGAAGTAGTGATGTGCTACAACATAGATGAACCTTGAAAACATCATGCTAAGTAAAATAAACTAGATATGTTCTCATACAACATCATTCTATTTATATGAAATGGCCATAATGGGCAAACTCATATGGACAGAAGTGGATTCATGGCTACCTAGGGCTGGGCAGGGGGAGAGTTGGGAGGAAACGGGAGGGACTTCTAAAGGGTATGGAATTTGTTTTCAGATGGTAAAAATATTCTAAAATTAATTGCAGTAAAGATTACTCAGCTCTATGAAGATACTGAAAACCTTTGAATTAGACAATTTAAATGAGTTGAATTGCATAGTGTGTAACATATCTCAACAAAGTTGTGGGATTTTTTTAAAGTATTAATTAAGAGATACGTAAATGTTTTTTAAGAAAGAAAAAAAGGAAAGAGGGAAATAAAAAGATAGGGAGAGAGGGAGTAAGGGAGGGAATGAAGGAAGGAAGGAACAGATGGAGTGGGGAAGGAGGGAGGGAGAGAGGGAGGCAGGAGAGAAAGGGGAAAGGAGGAAGGGACAGAGGGAAGGAAAAACAGAAAAATCAAAGCTGCATTTCCCCACCTCCACTCAGACACATAGCCCTATACTGCATTCAGCCATACCACAGTAGACACCAAGCTGAAGACTAGCACACAAAAATGACCGTGCATTCAGCGAGCATTCGATTACTTGCTTTATATCTGGCATTCTGCTGGCCCTGGTAATGCCCAGGATAATGAGATGTCATCCTTCCCTCAGTGAACTCACAGGGCAACCTGCTGACGAGTCTGATCTATCTCTTGACTCAGTCACTGCTACAAAGCAGTGTCTGGTCACACTATAGTCTAGAAGCTAAGACTTTGACTTAAACTTATATTGCAGATTTTCTCAACTCCAAAATTACTTTTTACTACTCTCTCTCAGCCCTATTCTCCCTCCTCCTGCCTCTTGCTAAGACAGGTCTGAAAGAGAAGTGCAGTCATTGCGGAGTATGGGGAGCGACTCTCAGCCCCATCATGCCAGCCTTGTCCTGTGTCTCACAGAACAGAATGTGGAAAGATCTGGTACACTGGGCAACAGAGGCACCCTTCATTCTACGAGTTCTGCTCAGAAGAGGCCAAGGTATGCAAATACTCCAGGCTTTGTCCTCATTCAACAGCAGTATTTCAGAGCTGCCAAGTGGCCCTGCTAAGGTGTCTCTGTGCAGGAAGGTGTCTCCTTTTTGCCTGGTCAACATGTTACTATGAGGTCTGACAATTAAGTCTGCGAATTTAATTGTGCTAAGTCGCTACATAACTCATTGTAGAATATCACTATGGTCATCTTCAAAATACTCCCCTTGAGAAGCTATGGACTGATGCCAGTGCCTAGACCACCCTTCAGAGCAATGTTGGATCTCTTTCTGAAATGGCCATTGCTCACAGTGGCAAGGTAGCAAGTTTGTGAATCTGATTGTATAGTTTCTGTAAGGGAATTTTTAGCCAATAAACAAATAACTGCATTGGAACACTCTCCATACTCACCTGATTTGTTCCCACATACGTTTTTCTTTACCTAAAGATAAAATATTGAAAGGAAGACATTCAGAACATCAAGGGTAACACGAGAGATCAAGATGGCAGACTAAATACACATCTCCCTAAATCCCTCTGGAAACCAAGACCTGAGTTGATAACTAAATGGAGCTTTCTAAGCACATAGTGGGTCCTAGGACACAGCATAGGGCTGTCAGTTTGGACTTCATACCACTGAATGGAAAACTTCCTCTCTTTCATTGACCCCTGCTCTTGGTGAGTGCTGGCTTTCATAGATCGAGGATAATTCACGATTTTAACTTTTTTTCTCTGTCTTAGCTGGTGGGCAGAGCTGGGACTTGACTGGCACTGGTCTCAGGCACACTGCTAACAGGATTGGCAGGCAAAATTGCCACACTTTGAGAGCTCAGCTTTGGCTGTTGTGCATCTTGGCACTTTTGGCCTTTCTTTCTGCCTCCTCCATTGAGTGGCTTGTGCCATGGCAGGCAGGGACCTTGTGCAGGATGCCATCTTGTTCCACTGGGTGGTGGATATACCCATACAGAGACTTCAGCTGGACCTAATTCTTAGGCTGAGAGGCAGTGCCTCCCAGGAGGAGAGCACTTTTCAAGCAGTGTGTCACGTACAGCTGGGGCCTGGCAGCAGAAGCCAGCAGGGCAGTAGCCTTTCTATATTTTAAACTAGTTTATAACATCTGGGTTTGGATATAGAGGTGCTTACTTTGTCAGCTGGAAAGAGAGATCTATATACCTGAAAACCTGACTGACTTTGGAAGTTCTCAGATACCTTTTACTTTCATCTTAAGACAGCCTAGAGAAACAACTGCAGTCCATCCTCACAGCATCTCTCCCAGCCTTTGTTGACTCACATGATGCCCCAAAAGCAAAAAACTCTCGAAAAAAGCATACAAATAAATCACCCATGGCTTCAGAAGGCCCCCAAAAGAATGAACCAAAGAACTTCCCAGATGTAGAAACCTTTCTGAAAATATCAGAAGGTGAATACAAAAGGATTATGTATAGAGCCTTCCTAGACCTTATACAAAATGCAGCAGAGCAAAACGAAAATTTAAGCAAGCTGTTGGATCTGATGGAACACCAGTACTCTGAAATACAACAAATCAAGAACAAAATCCAAGACATAGAAACTCCAATTCAAAGCCAAGAAAATATAATGGAACAAATGGAAAATAGACTTTCTGACTTGGAAGACAGAGCTTCTGACTCTAGCATCTTTGAGGAGAAATCAGAAAAAAGAAACAAGAAAAATGAAAAAGCTTTAAGAAGCATGTGGGACTCTATTAAGATGAATAATCTGCGATTAATTGGAGTTCCTGAACAGCACGAGACACCTAAGAACACAGAGAGTATTGTTGCTGAGCTGCTGAAAGAAAACTTCCCAGAAATTATGAAAGAAGAGAATATAGATATCCAAGATGCATATCAAGTGCCATTCAATGTGGATCTCAAAAGAAAGACTCCAAGACACGTTATAATCAAGCTTAACAAAATGAAACATAAGCAGAAACTCTTAAAGGCAGCAAGACTCAAAGCAAAGCTAACATTCAGAGGAAAATCCTGTAGGCTTTTGTTGGATTTCTCAGCAGAAACAATCCTGGCTTGGAGACAGAGGCATGATACATTCAAAGCCTTGAAGGAGAAGAACTTCCAACCAAGAATTGTACATCCTGCAAAGCCATCTTTCAAATATGAAAATGAAATTAAGACATTTGCAGATAAACAGAAACTCAGAGACTTTGTAAAAACCAAACAAAAGCTTTAAGAAATACTGAAAGAACCTCTTGGCTTAGAAGAACAAAACCATTAACTTTATATTTTAGTAGTAAATACAGAACAAATCACCCAGAAACCTACTCAGTTAGAAAGGGCTACAAACTCAATCAAAACTATAATTGTGAAACAAATGATCCAGTGATCATATCATAAAAACTATGATGTCATCATATTAAAAACAGGGATGTACTACAGTCATTATAGTCCTTCCAGATGGAGAGGACATTAATAAGACTGGTAGTAATTGAAATACACATATTTTATCAGGAGGGATCATAGGGACGGTAGTTGCAGCACAGTTTCATCAGATTCAGTATACTTACAATACTCAAGATTTTATCACATTGGCAACATAAAAATTGGAGAGCACTGTACTGACCCATAAATACAACTCCAGGACTAGATGATTAAGACAGTATCAAGATAACACACATTTTATGACACTTAGAGTAATAAAAGAATAGGCTGCTTCTTGACATCTTCATCTATCTTCCTGGGGGGGCAGGGGGTCTACCTATTTGCTAGCCACCTATTCTCCTGATGTATGGAGTGACTGTATTGAACCCAGAATTCTGAGATCAAAACCAAGACACTGGATCACACCCAGACATTGGACTTAATAGAGACAGAGATTAAATTAACTGCCTTAAATGGGCTCAGAGAACTGAAGAAAATCATGCACAAATCAGAAGAACAACATGAGCAAGTAGGGAATATCAGTAAATACAAAGAAAGTACCAAAAAGAAACCAAATTGAAATTCTGGAATTGAAAAGTACAAACCTTGAAATAAAAATTTTACTAGAGAGGTTCAACAGCAGATTTGATGAAACAGAAGAAAGAGAACTTGAACACAGAGCAATTAAAAGTACACAATCTGAGTGCCAGGAAGAAAAAGCAATGAAGAAACACGAACAGAGCTTAAAGGTCTTTGCAATATCACCAAATGTACCTATATATATGTTACGAGCATCCATAAGTAGAAGAGAGTGACAAAGGCAGAAAAAATATTTGAGATGTAATGGCTGAAAACTTCCCATATTTGATGAGAGACACGAATACACACAACCAATAAGCTCAAAGAACTTCAAGCAAAATGAATTCAAAGAGATCCACACATTCTAATCAATTCATTAAAACTCAAAGACAGAGAAAAGCTGTTTGCCACATACAACGGTCCCCTGTGAGATTAACATTCTATTTCTCATCAGAAACCATTGTGTCTAGAACATAGTGAGGTTCAGAGTGCTGAAAAGAAAATAAAAAAGGATAAAAACATTAAAATGTCAAACAAGAATTCTACATCTGCAGAACAAATCTTTCAAAAATGAAGGGAAAATTAATAAATCTTCAAATAAACAAAAAGAGGAGTTTTCCAATAGTTAACCTAACCCGTGATAAATGCTAAAAACAGTCACTGGAAGGTAACTATATAGGTAACCACAAAAGGCAGTATTATTGCATTGTTTTTGGTATGTAAGTTCTCTGTTTTCAATGTTTTCAAAGATAAATGTATAAAATGATAATCACAAATTAATGTTAACTGGCACATAATTTATGCTGTTATTGTTGTTAGGTGCCATTGAGTCAGTTCTGACTCATAGCAACCCTATGTACAACACAAGGAAACATTGCCCAGTTCTGTGACACCCTCACAATATTGCTATGTTTGAGCCCGTTGTTACAGCCACTGTGTTAATCTATCTCATCGAGGGCAGTTCTCTTTTCCACTGACCCTCTATTTTACCAAGCATAATGTTCTTCTCAAGGACTTGTCCCTTCTTATGACACATCCAAAGTACATGAGATAAAAACGCAGTGTATAAAGATGTAATATGTGATAATAACAACATGAAGTTGGGAGCGAGAATAGAATTAGAAGTAAAGTTAGTACGCACTACTGAAACTAAGTTAGTATAGATTCAAAATAGATAATTATAAGTTTTAAGATGCTAGCTGTGAATCCCCATGGTAACCATTAGTAAGATAACAACAAAAAAAAATCAGGAAAGAAAATGAAGAGGGACTCAATGCTGTTTCATCAGAAAAAAATTCAATCAAACACAAAAGAAGACAGTGTTGAAGAGACCAAGGCATCTAAAAGATTTAAGATATATAGAAAGTATGTGGCAAAAGTAAACCCTTTGTAATCAGTAATCACTTTCAGTGCAAATTGATCAGACCAACAATTTAAAAACAGAGGTTAGTAGAATCGACTTTTTGGGGGACCCAACCAACTGCATGCTGTCTACAAGAAACTCACTTTAGACCAAAAGACACAAATAAATTGACAGTAAAAGAGTGGAAAAAGATACTGCATACAAATAACCAAAGGAGAACCGAAGTGGCTATACCAGACAATACCATACAAAATATATTTCAAATCAAAACACTTTACAAGAGACAAAGAAGAATGTTTAATATTAACAAAGAATCAACTCATCAGAGTATATGACATTTATGAACATATATGTAGCAACACAAATCTAAAATATATGATGCAAATATTGACAAAATTTAAGATGAAAATACAGTTCTATGATAAAGACTTCAAACTACTAATCTCAACATCAAATACAACACCTAGACAGATAATCCAAAAGAAATAGAAAACTTAAACAACACTATACACCAACTCAACCTAATACACATATACAGAACACTGCACTCAATGACAGCAGAATGTAGGTTTTTATCCAGTGCATGTGGACTGTTTTCCAGCATAAACCACATGTGAGTCCAAAAAACAATATTCAACAAGTTTTAAAAGATTGAAATCACGCAAAGTATTTCCTCTCAACTCAGTGGAAAAAAAACTAGAAGAGAAATCAAGAAATTGGCAAACACATGCAAATCACACAATATACTCAGAAAACTAGAAACTCAAAGAAGAAATCAGTAAGTAAATTAGACTAGGCACTAAAAGACTAATGGAAACAAAAATGTAACAATCAGAACTTGTGCAATTCAACTCAAAGGGGAATTTATAGCTGCAAATACCTATGTTAAAAAAGATCCCAAATCAAAAAACTAATCTTACACCTAAAGTAATAGGGGAAAAAAAAAAACTAGGCTGAAACCTAAAGGAAGAGAGGAAATGTCAAAGAGTGGAGTGTAGTTAAATGAAATAGAGAATAGGAAAGTAGTAGGGATAATCAAGATTAATAAAGAAAATCAATAAAATTGAAAAATCTTTAGCTGGACTGACCAGAAAGAGAAAAGACATGCAAATAATAAAAACAGATATAAAAATGAGAACTATTACTGATCCCACAGAAATAAAAAGAACTGTGAACTTTTGAATAATTATACACTAAGAGATCTGATAATCTGGACAAATTACTGGAAAGACATAAACTACCTAAACTGATTCAAGAATTGTAACAAATGAAGATATTAAATCGGAACCATAAAGCCTCAGAACACAGAAAAGCCCAGGATCAGACAGCTCACTGATAAAGTCTACCAAACATTTTTTTAAAAAAATTAACACCTCTGAAACCATTGCCCTAAGAGAATCTTTAATCCTTAAGCCAAAAATGTCACCAAAACCTTCTTAAAATCAAAAAATAGTTTAGCTTAATTAGTAAAGAATGTAACCGTGAGCATTGTGCTCTTTCAAGATGTACTTATGTGGGATCAAATTGTCAACAGAAACTCAAAAGATTACATAGGAATCTTAGAGTAGCAACAAGGAAGAACAGCTCAGAAAAGAATAATAACACAGCTTGAAGAATGTAATCAATGTAACCAAGTTGTACATGTAGAAACTGCTGAACTGGTGTATGTTTTTTTGTATATATTCTCAACAACCAAAAATAATTTTTTTAAAAAATGGAATTAACACCAATCTTTTTCAAACTCTTCCAAAAATCAGCAAAGGAGAGAACTCTTCCTAACCCGTTTTATAAGGTCAGCAACAACCTGATAGCAAAGCCAGATAAAGGTGCCACAATAAAAGGTAATTATAGATCAATATTCCTTACAAATATATATGTACCAACCCTCAATAAAATGCTAAGAAGTTAAATCCAACAGCATACTAAAACCATCATGACTAAGTGGGATGTATTCCAGAAAGGTAAGGGTGATTCAACATAACAAAATTAATCAGTGTAATATACCATGTTGATAATACTGTTGTTGGGTTCTATCGAGTCAGTTTTGACTCTTTGGGACCCTACACACAACAGAACAAAACACATCCCGCTCCTGCACCATGCCTGTAATTATTTTTATGCTTAATCCCATTGTTACAAACACTGTGTGAGTCTGCCTTGTTGAGGGTCTTTCCCTTTTTTTGCTCACCCTCTGCTTTACCAAGCATGATGTCCTTCTCCAGGGACTGATCCCTCCTGGCAACATGTCCAAAGTATGTAAGACACAGTCTTGCCATCTTTGCTTCCAAGGAGCACTCTGGTTTTACTTCTTCCAGAACAAATCTGTTTCTTCCTTTGGCAGTCCATGGTACATTCAGTATTCTTCTCACAAAGCATTAATAGAACAATTAATTTATCTCTAAGATCAGAAACAAGACAAGGGTGCCTGCTTTCATCACTGTTATTCAGCATTGTACTAGAAGTCCTAATTAGCCAGAGTAATTAGGTCAGAAACAAAAAGAAGAGAGAGAGAAAGAAAGCGACAAAGAGAGAGAGAAGACATCCAACTGGAAAGGAAAAAGAACAGTTATTCCTATTCACAGATAACATGATTCTGTATATAGAAAATTCCATATATACCCCAAAAACCTACTAGACGTAATAAATTTAGCACATTTTCAAGTTACAAGATCAACACACAAAAAAATCAGTTGTGTTCTATACACCAGCTATGAATAACCCTAAAAGCAAATTAAGAAAACAATTCCAATTAACACAGACTCCATTCCTAAGATGGTAACACAGGTAGGTGAGCATTTTGATAGCCCTTCAGTAATTTAAGAAAAAACTAGCAAAATAATACAAACAAAGAAGTAGAAATTATGGACTCCAAGCTTTAGTGACCAGTCCAAGAAATTAAGTACCTGGCTGAAGGAAGAAAAAAGAGCATGACTACAAGACAGAAAAATCTTTCCATCACTTATGAAAACCTCTCCTGCTAAGCTCCCCCTCCTCACCTTATAAACTATGAGCTGCAAACGAAGTGAGTGGTGGGTAGAGTTGCCCACAAAATACAGTGAACCGGCTCCCCAAGGCTAAGAGAGGCATAGAAAAACCAAACTTTTGCTGTCAGTTGGCCTCTTCCGTTTCAATATCTTTCTGTAGGCAGCCAGAAAAGTGGATCCACAGGGAAAAACCAGTTCACTGCAATCCAACAAAACGTAAGGAAAAAAAAAAGAAGAAATGTTTGCATTACTTCCAGGCTTCAAAATAAAACACACCCATAGGAACTTAATGAAAATACACAATAGGGTGATTCTCTGAGCCAGTCCCCAAACCAAAATCAAATCCACTGTCATACAGGTGATCCGTACTTATAATGACCCCACAAGACAGAGTAAAACTGTCCATAGAGTTTCTAAGCAATGACTGGTGGTTTTAAACTGATGACTTTTTGGTTATCAGCCATGACACTTAATCATTACACCACCTGGGCTTCCGAGTCAGCCTCCCAAAACTTAAGTCTTTCAAAAACACTTAAAACTTGTAGAATTATTCAGAACCTTATATAAACAAAGGAAGAGCCTGATGCCCACCAAAGGAGGGTTACATGGCCCCAGAACCATTTAGTCAGTGCTGAAAGAACCAGAGGATCAGAGTGCCCTCTAGAGGAATTTCAAAAAACTTAGAGGCAGGGGGTGGAGATAAAGGAAAAATAGGCCTGTAATTTCTGGGAAAAGAGAAAATTCTGAGTTCCGCAGTTACCATATAAAATACTCAAATTCCTCAGCTTCAACAAAAAATCCCAAGCCATTAAAGGACAGAGAAGAAGATGGCCCAGTTAAAAAAAACAACACAAAGAAGCTAATATTAGTCCTATGGAAGCCAGAATAATGAGAAAACAGAGAACTTTCAAACACCAGTGTTAAGTGTATTCCAAGGAAGTGAAGAGCACAGAGACAACAAAACTAATGGAGATCAGGAAACAAAATAAGAAACTCAATGAAGAGACAGAAAATATGCAAATCAGAACCAAGTAGAAACACTAGATTTGAGGAATCAAAGAACTGAACTGGAATATGCAGGGGAGAGAGCCAACAACAGGTTTTAAGCAAACAGAAGATAGAATAAGTGAACTTACCAAGCCTCAAGACTAACAACAGAAAAGAGCAAAGAAAAGCAAAGAAAAATGGAATTGTGGGATACAACTAATAAAGCCAACACGAAGGTCATGGGGATCCCAGAAGGACAGAAGAAAAAGGGACAGAAGGAAATTCCAAGACATAATAGAGAATTTTTCCAGCCTGAATAAGGAGTTGAATCTGCAAACCTAGGGCTTTAGGTGACGTCCAAGTAGAATAAATCCAAATAGGTCAACATCAACATGCAGAACAATGAACTAAAAACAAGGAGAACATTCTGAAAGCACAAGACAAAAGCATAGATTAATATATTAAAAGTCCTCGATAAAACTAAGTGCTTATTTCTCCTCAGAAACCCTGGAAGCCAGGAGTTAATGAAACAACATACAAAAAATACTGAAAGAAAGTATCAACCAAGAATTCTTTACCCAACAAAGTTATCCTTCAAAAATGAGGGTGAAATCGAGACATTCCCGAATGTAAGAAAGTTGTGAGAATCTATTACCACCATACCTGGTTTGCAAAAAGCGATAAAGGGAGTCCCTGAAATGGAAAACAGAGGAAGGCATATTAAAAGAGCTGTACACCATGATCAAGTAGTTGATTTCAGGCATGCAAGGATGGTTCAATATTAGAAAAACAAACTAGTGCAATATACCCCTTAACAGAAGAAAGAAAAGAACCACATGATCATCTCTGCCAATGTAGAAAAGGCATTTGATGAAAGCTAACACCGATTCATGATTAAGAAAAAAAACACTTTTAACAAAATGGAAGTAAAAGAGAAATTCCTCAATATGATTAAGGATATTTATGAAAAAAAAAACTAACACCCAACAATGGACTCAATGGAGAAAGATTGAAAGCTTTTCCCTTAGAAAAAAGAAAAAGAAATGTTCTACATCCTACTTTGCTGAGTAGTGACTGGGGTCTTAAAAGCTTGAGAGTGTGCATCTAAGATACAGCTGTTGGTCTCTCCCCATCCAGAGCAAAGAAGAGTGAAGAAAATAAAGGTTGAAGGAAAACTATTAGTTCAAAGGACCAATGGACCATACACACCACAGTCTCCACTAGCCTAAGACTAGAAGAACTAGACGGTATCTGCCTACTGCTAACAACTGCTCTGATCAGGATCGCAATAGGTCTTGGACAGAGTGAGAGAAAACGTAAAAGAAAATTCAAATTCATAGAAAGACCAGCCTTACAGGTCTGATAGAGACTGGTGGAAGGTCTGAGACTACGGATCTGAAATGGAACCAGCTCTTGGAGGTCATCTTTCAGCCAAATAATAGACAAGCCTATGAAGCAAACAATAACACCCATGAGAAAGGTGCACCTCAGAACAACCAATCATACAAGACCAAAAGGGCAGCATTTTCCCAGAAACAAAGTTCAGAACAGAAAGAAACAACAAAGACAGATAAACAGAAACAGGAAACCCAGGGAGGAAGTGCATGGAATGCTGTTAACACTGAGGAGATCACGGCTAAGGTCCCACAACACAATGTGTGGGAATTGTTGAATGGGCAACTAATTTACTCTGTAAATTTCACCTAAACCCCAATAAAACATTCATTAAAAAAAGAAAAAAACAGGAACAAAATAAGAATGACTGCTCTCACTACTCCTATTCCATATTGTGTTGGAAGTCCTAGCCAGAGCAACAGGCAAGAATAAATAAATAAATGGTAGTATCCAAACAGAAAAGGAAGAGGTAAAACTCTTTCCACAGATGACATGACTCTGTAGGTAGAAAATTTCAAGAAGTCCACTGAAAAACTTCTAGAGCTAGATAAGGGAATTTAGCAGTTGGAGGATATAATGTTGACACACAAAAATCACCTGGGTTTCTATACACCAGAGATGAGAAATCTGAAAAGAAGGTTAAGAAAACAATTCCATTTATGGTACCATCTGTTGTTGTTGCTGTTGTTGTTAGAGGCAACTGAGTTGGTTCTAGCTCATAGTAACTCTACATATAACAGAAAGAAACACTGCCCAGTCCTGCACCATTCCCACAATCATTTTTATGCTTAAGCCTGTTGTTCCAGCCACCATGTCAATCCATCTTATTGAGGATCTTCCTCTTTTTTTTCTTCCTTTTTTTTCTTCTTATCTTTTTTTTAATTAATTACAGTAAAAGAATAAAATTTCTAACATCTATCATTATCTCATCTATGATAAACCCTCAGCCCCCCACCCACCCATGTAGCCAACACAGTCATTTTCTTCTGTGGATAATTCTCTTGTTAAGTCCTTATAACAGGCGTCTCATACAAAATTTGTCATTTTGACACTGATTGATTTCACTCAGCATGATCTCTTCCAAATGAGACCATGTTATGAGATGTTCTCTAAAATTGTCATTATTTTTTATCATACCGTAATGTATCATTGAGTATATGTACCATAGTTTGCTTATCCATTTATCTGTTGATGGGCATCGGAGTTGATTCCAACTTTTTGCTTTTGTGAACTGTGCTGCAACAAACACTCATGTACATGTGTCTGATTGTGTCACAACATTTGTTTCTGAAGGATAAATTCCAAGCAGTGGAATTACAGGATCAAATGGTGTATCTATTTCCAGCTTTTTAAGAAAGCGCCAGATTGTTTTCCAAAGAGGGCGTACCATTTTGCAATCCCACCAGCAGTGTGGGAGAGTTCCAAGTTCTCCACAGCTTTTCCAGCATTTGTTGTTTTGTGTTTTTTGGATCACGGCCAACCTTGTTGGGGTGAGATGGTATCTCATTGTAGTTTTGATTTGAATTTCTTTAATAGCTAGTGATTGTGAACAATTCTGCTTATGTCTTTCAGCTGCCTGGATCTGCTCTTTAGAGAAATGTCTGTCTATCTCCTTCACCTATAGTTTAATTGGGTTATTTATCCTTTTCTTGTTAATATTTTGTAATACCTTATAGATTATGGAGATCAGACGTCAGTCTGACATATAGTTGTCAAATATTTTTTTTCATTCTGTAGGTGGTCTTTTAATGCTTTTGATAAAGTTTTTGGATGAGCAAAAGTGTTTGATTCTTAGTAGTTTCCATTTATCTATTTTCTCTTCTGCTGATCATGCTTTCTCAGATTTTGAAATCTATCTATATTGTGTATTAAAACTTCCATTGTTGATCCTATTTTATCTTGGATGAGCTTTACTGTTTTAGATTTTGTATTTAGGTCTTTTATACAGTTTGAGTTGGTTTTTGTGTAAGGTGTGAGATACGAGTCTTGTTTCAATTTATTGCTGATGGATATCCAATTTTGCCAGCATCATCTATTAAAGAGACTGTTCTTACCCCAGTTTAAAATCTTGGGGCCTTTATCAAATATCAACTGTTTATAGGAGGGTGATGGCATCTCTGGGGTCTCAACTCTGCTCCATTGGTCTGTATGTCTCTTAATGTACCAGTACCAGGCTGTTTTGACTACTGTGGCAGTATAATAAGTTCTAAAGTCAGGTAATGAGAGACCTCCCGGTGTGTTCTTCTTCTTCAGTAGTGCTTTGCTTATCTGAGGTTTCTTCCCTTTCCAAACAAAGTTGATGATTTGTTTCTCCATCTCATTTAAAAAATGTTTCTGGAATTTGTATTGGGATTGCACTGTATAAGTAGATCGCTCTGGGTAAAACAGACATTTTCACAACATTGAGTCTTCCTATCCATGAGCAGGGTAGATTATTCCATTTATGTAAATCTTTGTTAGTTTCTTGTAGTAAGGTCTTGTAGTTCTCTTTGTAAAGATCTCTTATTTCTCTAGTTAGATTTATTCCTAGGTATTTTATCTTCTTGGGGGCTATAGTAAATGGAATTGATTTGGTGACTTCATCTTTAATAATCTCACTGTTGGCATAAAGGAATCTTACCGACTTACATATGTTTATCTTGTATCCTGTTACTTTGCTAAACTCCTCTATTAGTTTCAATAGTTTTCTTATGGATTCCTTTGGATTCTCTGTATAAACAATCATATCAAGTGCAAATTTTTTCTTCACTGCCGATGAGGATGCCCTTTATTTCTTTGTCTTGTCTAATTGCTCTGGCTAGAATTTCTAGCACAATGTTGAATAGAAGTGGTGAGAGTGGGCATCCTTATCTAGTTCCCATTCTCAAAAGGAATTCTTTCAGCCTTTCACCATTCAGGACGATGAAGGCAGTTGGCTTTGTGTAGATGCTACTGATTGCATTGAGGAATTTCCCATCTATTCCTATTTTTCTGAGAGTTTTAAGCATGAATGGTGTTGAATATTGTCAAATGCCTTTTCTGCATCAATTGACCAGGTGATTCTTATCTTTTGTGTTATTAACATTGTATTAATTGTATTAACATTGTATTATTTACATTCATTGTTTTTCTGATGTTGAACCAGTCTTGGTTGGAATGAAACCAACTTGATCATGATGAATTCTTTTTTTTATATGTTGTTGAATTCTATTGGCTAGAATTTTGTTGAAGATTTTTGCATCTAGGTTCATGAGTGATATTAGTCTGTAATTTTCTTTTTTTGTGGGATCTTTCCCTGGCTTTGGTATCAGGGTTATGCTGGCTTCATAGAATGAATTTGGGAATATTCCATCCCTTTCTATGGTGTGAAATAGCCTCAATAGTATTGGAGTTAACTCTTCTCTAAAAGTCTGGTAGAATTCTCCAGTGAAGCCATCTGTGTCAGGACTTTTTTTGGTTGGTAGTTTTTTGATGACTTTTTCAATCTCTTCCTTTGTGATAGATTTATTAAGTTGATCTACTTCTCCTTGTAATAATCTTGGTGAGTGATATGAATCTAGAAATTTTTCCATTTGTCTAGGTTTTGAAACCTAGCTGGGTCTGTTGTAACACCTCCCATCTCATTTCTTGGTTATTTGTATCTTCTGCTTTTTTTCTTTTGTAAGTTTAGCCAGTGGTTTATCAATTTTGTTGATCTTTTCAAAGAACCAGCTTTTGGTTTTGTTAATTTTTTCAAATGTTTTTCTGTTCTCTAATTCATTTAGTTCTGCTCTAATCCTTATAATCTGTTTTCTTCTAGTGCCTGAGGGCTTCTTCTGTTGCTCTCTTTCTACTTGTTCAAGCTGTAAGGTTAATTCTTTAATTTGAGCCCTTTCTTCTTTCCAAATGTGTGCAGTTATGGAGATAAACTAACCTCTGAGCACTGCTTTTGCTGTATCACATAGATTCTAGTAAGACTTGTTTTCATTCTCATTTGATTCCATAAATTTCTTTATTTTGTCCTTGATTTCTTCTATAACCCAAGCCTTTTTGAGCAAAGTGTTGATCAGTTTCCATAAGACTGAATTTCTACCTATGAATTTTCTATTATTGATTTCAACTTTTATAGCTCTATGGTCCAAGAAGATAATTTGCAGTAAATCAACTGTTTGGTTTTTATAGAGAATTGCTTTATGACCTAACATATGGTCTATTCCGGAGGATGTTTCTTGTGCATTTGAGAAGAAGGTGTACTTGTCCATTGACGGATTTAAAAATCTGTATGTGTCGATAAGGTCAAGTTGGTTGACTGCGGCAGTAAGATCTTCTGCATCTTTACTGAGATTTTTCTGGATGATCTATCTATAAGTGAAAGGGGAGTGTTAAAGTCTCCAACTATTCTTGTGGAACGATCTATCTCACTTTTCAGTGTTGCCAGTATTTGTTCAATGTATTAAGGTGTCTGGTGCTGAGTGCATAAATATTTAACATTGTTAAGTCCTGCTTGAGTACTGACCCTTCAGCAATGAATAGTGACCATCCTTGTCCACAATAGTGGATTTCACATTAAAATCTATTTTATTTGAGATTAGTATTGCCACACCTGCTCTTCTTTGTATATTGTTAGCTTGATGTATGTTATTCCATCCCTTAATTTTCAATTTGTTCATATCTTTAAGTCTAAGGTGCGTTTCTTGTAAGCAACATATAGACGGCTCGTGTCTTTTGATCCAGGATGTCACTTTTGATCCAGGTGTTCAGTCCATTTATATTCAGAGTAATTATAGATAGGCATGTTCCCAGTGCCATCATTTTGATGTAATTACTTTTATGTTGATGTTTTCTATATTGTTCTTAATGTCCTGTCCTGCACCATTCTTTGTGGGTTGTTGTTTAGAGAAGGTTTTGTGTTCGTTGAGAGTCCTATATTGCATTTCTTAGTTTGATACAATGCATTGTTAATTTGCTTTATGGCTACATGTATTATCCCCCTTAACGTACTAAGATTAAACCCAATTTTAACTACAGTATAACTCTTAAACTTCCTCTTCATCTGAAAAGACAATAACTAGTAAAGTGTACCCCTCTTTTAATGTGATGGTATTATAGTGGTTGTGATATGATCACAGATTCCCTCATTTAATACTATAGCTTTGATTAAGTTTTGTGACTTCCCTAACTGATTAGAATTTTGGGTAATGAATTATCACCTTAAATATACATTTAATGGTTCTGTTTTTCTGGGGAGAGAGCTTCTTTCAATACTTCATGTAATTTTGGTTTAGTTTTTATGAAGTCTCTAAACTTCTCTGTAGCTTCAAAAGTCTTAATTTCACCATTATATTTGCTAGACAGTTTTGCAGGATAAATAATTCTTGGATGAATGTTTTTCTCCCTAAGGGCTTTGAATGTGTCTGCCCACTGTTTTCTAGCCAGCATTGTTTCTGCAGAGAAGTCAGATTAAAGCCTACAGTGTTTCCCTCAGTGGGTTAGCTTTGCTTTGAGCATTGCTGCCTTCAAAAGCATCTGTTTATGTTTCATCTTACTAAGGTTGATTACAATATGTCTTGAGTCTTTTGGGGTCTAGCTTTTGTCGTGTTCGATAAACATCTTGGATACCTATGTTCTCTTTGCCCATGATGTCAGGAAAGTTTTCTGTCAGTATCTCTACAGCAATAATCTCTATATTGTCATTTATCCCCCCTTGTTCAGGAACTCCAATTAAATGTAAATTAATCCTCTTAATGGAGTCCTAGATGTTTCTTAGTCTTATTTATTTTTCTTATTTTGTGATCTGATGTCATCCTCCTACATCATAACATGAATTTTCACATAATTACTCTTCCTTTGGAACCTAACCATGTCAATATGAGAAGAACAGGTTCATAAAACTTCTATGACTTAACAGCAAAGCAGACAAATAACCCAGTCAAAAATGAGCGAAGGATTTCAGTAGACAGTTCACCAACTAGGATATTCAAATCATCAATAAATACATGAAAACTTGCTGAATATCTTTATCCATCAGAAAGAAGCAAATCACAACCACAGTGAGGTACTATCTCATTCCCACTAGCATGTTTAAGATTTTTCTAAAAACTGAACATAATAAATGTCAAGGTTGTGGTAAAACTGGAACTCTAGCCCATTCCCAGTGGGAATGCAAAATGATATAGCCACTGTGGAAAACAATGTAGCAGTTTCTCAAAATACTAAAAACAAAAATAGCATATGTACATGTTCACTGCTGGGATGAACAGGCTCTGAAATGCAAGAAGACAGTGAACCTTGCTCCTGGCCATAAAGGGGTATGTCTTCCCCAAAGGGATCAAAATCATCATCAAATCCCACTCTTATTAGCTCTGAAGAAACCACACCAGCCCTTAAAGCAAATTGTTGGTTTACCTTATATCTAGATTTTTCTACTACATTTACAATGGGTACACTTTTTGTTTAGTTTCAATTCAAAATGTAGAAGGTGCTTGATAATAAAAGCAAAATTGAATCAATGAAAAGGTAAAGCTGTAATCATGGAAACAGAACCTTGTCCCCCAAACTGGAAGCAACCACTGTGTGCCGAGCTACTGCTTCCCATTAGCCTTTCCTCACTTGTCGAGACTTTGAGCAGGGAAAGGTCACAAAAGGAAGCAAAAGTACCAACGATTCTTTCTGAGAGAGCCATGCTCAGTGCTGTGTCTTGTCAGAGTGGGAGGCTGCAAAGCTTTCCAGTTGACTGTGGCCAAATGTGAGAGGTACCTGCGGCCTCTACCCCAGGTCCTGGCCATTTTGAAGGGCTCCTAAGCCATACTCCAGTAGAACAGATCTCCACTTCCACACCCTGCCTGTGCTGTACCAGCACGCACTCAGCAGGGGTCTCTGAAGGCCACCACCTGCAGAGACTGGGAGTCCAGGGTGTGTCTAATGCCCCCATTTCCGCCTTCCACTCACTCTCTACCTGGCCCAATCCTGCACATGTTTGGCCTTCAGGCTCTTGAAAGTTGTCAGAACATGATGTGAAAGTTACCGCATCCTCATGATACCAGATTAAACCCTTTGACCCATGAGTGTGAATGTTGGCTCACTTCTGTTAGAAGTGCAACTCCTAGAAGTCACAAGTCACGGGTCTTTGTTGCAGCCATCACCAGTCTTTCCAGCCCTGTCTTTTGATACGCAAGATGAGAGGTTGGCCTGGACAGCACCTCAGGTCTATTGCCTTCTAGCTGGCAGTGGCCCCAGTTCTCCACAGTGTCTTAAACAGATGTAGCTAATACGGTTCTATACACACAGTGATAGCTCAGTGCCACTGTCTGTATAGACTCCGTGTGTCTGTCACCTTCCACCTCAGGTTGGATCACAGATTTCTCCCGGATGGAGAGCCCAGGCCTCATGGCCCCTCCTCACAGCTGTTGTCTGCTACCTGCAGCCAGGGGAAGAATGCCCTTTCACGAAGCCACTGACAGACATCTGTGCTCCTTTCCTGAGCAAGTACTTCACCAGTGGGAAGCCGTCTCACGCTGACAAGGTGAAGGGTACTGGGGATTTCTCCCCTGGCATCGCTGATGTTTGTGAGGCTGTGATTGCACAGGGCCTGGCGAGGAGGGAGCACTACCCAGGGCAGTCAGCCAGGGCGTCTCTGGTGCTCTCCCACTGGAGCAACAGGACTTCAGGGATGACAGTAGCCAAGAGTCTTAGTGCTTGCTTCTTTGGGCCAGAAACTTACACAATTTCAGAGAGTGTTTAAGAAAAAGAATGTGCAATTACAAATATAAGATTCAATGTTAACAAATGACTACAATGACAAATAATTTTAAAAACATAATAAAAGAAAATAACAAATAACCAGAATGGAAAAAAAAATCACAACAAATTACTTGAGCTTTGAGAATTCTTGTCCTTTCTTCTGAAATTTCTTAAATTTACCAGAAATGCTTACACAGAAATGTTTGCGTGGTTTTCACTCTCCACCTAAACTTGTTGCTGTCAAGAGAATTTCTGACTCATAGCAACCTGATTGGACAGAATAGAACTGCTCCATGGCGTTTTCAAGGAGGGCCTGGTGTATTTGATCTGTCAACCTTTTGGTTAGCAGCCAAGTTCTTAACTACTGTGCCACCAGGGCTCCTCTCTATGACCCTGTAACTCCCAGCCTCTCCCAGCCATGCAACAGCGGAATGGCCTGGAAGCTTGAGGTGGACAGTTCCATAGTAAAGCCAGCTCTACAGTAGGACAAGTTATTCCTTCTCAGCTTCAGATGACCCGGCCCCACCACAGAGCCTGCCTGGCCCCTGAGAAATCCAGCCATCATACATTATTTACAAACTCTTAGTGACTCTTCAGTTCGTAAGACAAACAGGGAACCAGAACATATAAATATAAAGACCATGCAGCCTTGAGTACAGCATTTGGTGTCAGCCTGAAACAAACAGTGAATGGGAAACAAACGATGAAACTGAGTTCTTATGGCCTGATGTGTTCTTCAAGTCTGGCAGCATGTGCTCCCTTTCCAACAGTTACTGTTAACTGCCCCTCCAGTACCCTTGACACACCACTACTGGGGCTTCATTCTGATGAGGGCAATCTCCCAGCTAATGAACTGCCGTGGTTATATATACACGCTCCCTCTGTCATTGCTCCCATAAGAGATGTGACTATGCAATCCAGCTTTAAGTTTTCAACTCTGTCATATTTTCTAAACTATGGCCTCTTTCATTTACTTTAGGCCATGAGGCATTCCTCTCACTAGAGGGAAAGCTAAACAACTTGGTTTGGATTTAGTGTTCCCATGCCTCATCGGAAAGTGTTTGCCTTAGCAGGCATGTCATCATTGTTACTGGGAACAGCTGCTGTGCCCCCTGCCTGAGAACAGGAATCCACTGCCCCATTTACAAGTGGGAGAGTGGAGATGAAAGATCAGCAACAGCACAGCACAGATCTGTATCTGAGGCGCTCCTAGTAATCCGGGGATCACATGTAGAGAGACATTGTCTTAACAATAGATAGTGTGGCTCCTCTGGCTGCTTTGCTTTCAGGGCAAAAGACAGGCTGGTAGAATTAAGTTTGTGTGTGCAGAGGGGCTTTGCAGCCTAGCTGTGCCCTAACCACTCAGACCACAGATCCCAAAGGGTCCCAGAGGAACTGAATGGGCCCCTTGCTCTGAATCCCGTTGGTAGTTAGTAGACATAAGAAAGTCTCATTACAGTTTTTTGATGTGCACTGTCTCAACGACAGAGAAGAATTGTCCAAGGGAGATGATTACCCCTTCTGGGTTTCTGGACATGAGCTTCTGGTTTGTGACTCTTGTTCCCCTGGGTCTCTTGATATTCTCCAGCTTTCTCTTACTGGGTCATGCTGGAGCTCCAATCATTGTCCAAAACACCAGAATTATACTCTGCCCATGACAGCCCTATCTCCAAAGAGATAGCCAGTATGCCTGCCATATGATGTCCTAAACTAAGCTTTAATTTGATCCAGAGTCCAGCTCATCTGGTCACTCATTCTTTTTATTTAATAGGAAAATACACATAAGTCCACTGACAACAAACTGTTAATTAAATTATAGTACATGTACACAATGTGAGGAGTTTTGGTGGTACAGTGGTTAAATGCTTAGCTGCTGATTGAAAAGTTCAGTGGTTCTAATCCATCAACGGGTACAAGAGAGAAAGATGTGGTAGTCTGTAAAGATCATAGCCTGCAAAACCCTATGAGGCAGTTCTACCCTGTACTATAGGGTCGCTGAGAGAATCAACTTGAGGGCAATGAGTTTGCATTTTGTACACAATGTGACCCTATAGAGCCACCACTAAAAAAAAGAAGTTGAGTTTGTTTTAATGACAAGGTAGAGGTCTATAACATATCGTTATTTGAAAAATTAAACAACAGGATCATGTAGAAGTTATAACCCTATTTATGTAAAATGATAAATAAAGAGGTCTGTCTATAAAGTTTGCAAACTTGCCACCTTGACTTTATATTGGTAGCACAGTACAAACAACTCAGTAAGGTTTCACAACCTTGGTATATCAGTGTCTCACAGCTGTGTTCATGTCTCCATGTGGTGGTGTCTTACTGAGTGGCATTCATTATTGTTGTGTGTTTTTGTGTGCTGCCACAAGAATGTTGCAGCTTGAATTGGAGCAACGAACAAACATTCTTGTTAAACCTGGCAAGAGTGAAAGAAAAATCAGGGAAATATTAGTCCAAGTTTATGGGGATAATGCCATGAAGAAAACAGCACCATACAAATGGATCAAATGTTTTTCTGAGGGGAAAGAAAGCATCACTGATGAAGAGAGATTAGAGCAACCAGTAATGAGCAAAACCGATGAAAACATTGCAAAAATTTGTACCAACTAGACAAAGAGTTAACTAAGTTTACTATTTGGAAGTGCTGAAAAGCCTGCATGAGAAAAACGAAAATGGCCTGAACTTTTCACCATCAACTCAAGACTCTTGCTTACGTCATGGCAATGCACCAACTCACATGGCACTGTCTGTGAGGAAGTTTCTAGACAGCAAACAGATAACTATATTTGAACACCCTCCCTATACACCTGATCTGGTCCCCAGTGACTTTTTTCTTTACCCGAAGATGAAGGAAATATTGAAAGGAAGACATCAAGGGTAATGCCACAACAGCTGTGATGGCCATTCTAGAAAAAGAGTTCCAGAATTGCTTTGAAAGATGCACAAGGTGCTAGAGTCAGTGCATTTTCCCAAGGGAAGTACTCTGAAGGCTATCACAGTGATATTCAGCAGTGAGATATATAGTACATTGTCTAGGATGAGTTTCCAAGCTTAATTTTCAGACCTCTTAGCTATCTACCTTCAAAGAAAGAAATGAAGTAAAGACTCAAGCCTCCAGTTGCCATTTTGAAGGATTATACACAGAAACTCTGGTAGTGTAGGGGTTAAGTACTATGGCTGCTAACCAATAGATTCACAATTCTAATCCACCTGGCACTCCTTGGAAACTCTTTGTGGCAGTCCTCCACTGTCCTGTATGGTCAGTATGAGTCAGAATAGACTTGGTAGCAATGGATTTTGGTTGGGGAGAGGGAAACTGTTCATGGGGAAAACAGGAAGCATTGGAGGAAGATGGAAGGAACACCCACAGTCACTGTACCAAAAAGAATTTTGGTTAATATTCAACCATTTCAGGAGGTAGCATGTGATCAATAACCAGTGGTATCCAAGGAGATATCCAAGCTGCACTTAAAGCACTGTCAGAAAACAAGGTTCCAGGAATTAACAGAACACCAACTGAGATGTTTCAACAGCTAGAAGCACTCACTCCTCTATGCCAAGAGATTTGGAAGACAGCTACCTGGCCACCCAGCTGGAAAAGATCCATATTTATGTCCATACCAAAGAAAAGTGATCCAACAGAATTCAAAAATTATTGAACAATATCATTAATATCACACACAAGTAAAATTCTGCTGAACATGATGCAAAAACAGTCGCAGCAGTGCATTAACAGGAAACTGTCAGAATCTCAAGCAGGATTCAGAACAGCACATCAAATGAGGGATACCATAGCTGATGTAGAATGGACCCTGGCAGAGAGTAGACAATACCAGAAAGATGTTTACCTGAGTTTCATTGACTACACAAAGACATTTGCCTGTATGGATCTTAACAAATTACAGACAACATTGTAAAGAACAGAAATTTCAGGATGCCTAACCCCGGTGGCATAGTGAGTGAAGTGCTACGTCTGCTAACCTTTTGGTTAGCAGTTTAAATTCACCAGGCACTCCTTGGAAACTCCAGGGAGCAGTTCTACTCTGACCTCTAGGGTCGCTATGAGCCAGACTCGACTCAATGGTAGTGGGTTTGGTTTTTTTTTTTTTTTTTTTAATAATTGTAGTCATGTGAAAACAGTACATAGACCAAGAGGCAGTCATTTAAACAAAGTAAGGGAATACTGAGTGGTTAAAATCAAGAAAGATGTGCATCAAGGTTACCTTCTTTCACAATATTTATTCAATCTGTATGTTGAGCAAATAATCCCAAAAGTTAAACTATGTGAAGAAGAAGGCAGCATCCACATTGGAAGAAGATTGATTAACAACCTGAAAGGTGCAGATGACACAACATTGCCTACTGAAAGTGAAGAAGACTTACAGCAGTTACTGAGGAAGATAAATGATTACAGCCTTCAGTATGGATTACACCTCAACATTAAAAAAAAAGAAACATCTTTACAACTAAACCAATAAGCAACATCATTACAATCCAGAAACAATGAAAACCAAAAAACTACTGTCATTAAGTCAATTCCAACTCTAGTGACCGTATAAGAACACAGAACCTCCCCCATAAGATTTCCAAAGAGCAACTGGTGAACTGAAATAGTTGACCTTTTGGTTAGCGGCAGAGCTCTTAACCACTGCACCACCAGAGCTCCAGAACATCATGATAAACAGAGAAAATATTGATGCTTGCAAGGATTCCATCTTACTTGGATCTATAAACTATGCCCAGAGAAGCAGCAGTCAAGATGTCAAGTGATGCGTTGTAGTGGGCAATTAACTGCAAAAGACCTCTTTACAGTGTTAAAAAGGACTTTAAGAACTAAAGTGAGCCTGACTGCTAGAGTTTTTAATCCCCTCATATACATGTGAAAGCTGACAATAAATAAAGAAGACCAAAGAACAATTGATGTCTTTGAGTTATGGTGTTGCAAAGAATATTAAATATACCATGGACTGCCAAAAGAACAAACAAATCTGTCTGGGAAGAAGTATAACTGGAATGTTCCTTAGAACAGAGGATAGTGAGACTTAGGCTTACCTACTTTGGATATGCTGTCAAGCAAGACAAGTTCCTGGAGAAAGACATCAGGTTTGATAAAACGGAGGGTCAGCAAAAAAGAGGAAGACCTTCAATGAGATGGACCGACACAGTGGCTGCAACAAAGAGTTCAGACATAAGCTACTATTGTGAGGATGATGCAGGACTGGGCAGTGTTTCATTCTGTCGTTCACGGAGTTGGAATGAACCCAGGCTCAATGGCACCTAACAACACCTATATGTGAATGTACATACACAAAAATATTTGAAAGTAGTGTTAGCCAACAAGTTGACAGAGTAATTATTTCTAAGTGAAAGGATATTGTCCAACTTTGATTTCTTTATTCTCTCTAGATAGATATAAAATGTTTATTATACACATGCAAAATATTTACAACAAACAGATTCCATTTATAAAACAATGAACATTTTTCCTAAAGATATGAAGCATGTGGATAGAGTACAGCAGAGGAGGGCCCCCAACAGCTCAGAGGCAAGCAGCTGGGGCTCCTGGTCCCTCCCACTTTGTCCCTCAGGCAGTGTCCTGGAGCCTAAGAAGGAATGTGAGTGTCCAGTGAATCTGTAACGCACCAAGTGAAGCTAAAGAAATACAGACAGAGAATAAGGACAGCAACCAGTCCACAAAGTGGAACAGTGTGCTCTTAAGTTGAGGTGCGAGTGGGAGTTAAGAAATCCATCCTTTTTTGTTGTGTTTTCTGTCAGCAAATAAAAAACGGTTCTCGGTTCTCAATCCTAAAGGATTTAAAATACATCACTCACAAAAGGAATTAAATAATAAGAGTAGGTGGCTGTTGTAAAGAATGACTTTCCAGCAAGTTGCTCTATTTACCCCAGAATGCCAGTGTCAAGAAAGTCCTCTGGCTCTGCCTTCTCGGCCTGGGACAGAGACAGCAAGCTAGCACCATAGGGCCAACTAGAAATCTATGCAACACTGTCATTTAAAACCACATCTTTTTACTCACATGCTTGTGTCAACAGAAAAAAAAACTCATAACTTTACAGCTCTGTTTTGTATTTTTCATAACCTCAAATAATTCACAGCTTCAGCTACCCAAGAGCCATACCCTTTCTCTGTGGATAGATCAGGGCAGACTTGACATCTCTCTGTGCAAGAGGCAACTGCCCACGCACTGCGGCAGCATGCCAAAGCTAGCCTGTCCACTGGAGGGAGCATCCTGCACACATACTTTCCGCATGCAGCTCCACCACGTGGGAAAGCCACTCAGCCCCGGTACTTAGTGAAAGATGTTTTCTGGCTTATTTGTGCCCCATCTTATATCCATTCTCTAAACCAGGTCTTTCATTTAAAATAAAAGCATGGCACTCATTCTTCCAGAATCTATTGCAATATCCACCTGTCTTACTAACAAATTGAGTAGATAAAGTGAATTCTACTTAGTCGTTGTTTGCTTAAGAAAAGAAAATTCAGCTGGTAGACTCTCTTGCTCTTCCACTCTCTTCCTGCCTGGCTACAAAAGTGACATGTGGGTATGGAGCAGACATCTTTGGGATATCAAGGGCAGAAGCCACAACCTGATGAGAGTGGAGCTGAAAGTGAGAAAGTGCACAGGGCCCTACACACTGCACTAGCCCTAGACTGCTTCCCTGACTCCTGAAGAAAGAGAATAAAATCAGCCCTTTAGCAGGACGACTGGGTGGGTTTAAATGCAGTCCCCATTGAGTGAGTAAACTTGCCTGCATAGGTACCTAATTAGACAGACTCTGAAACAGTTTAAGTCCTTCCTTGAAGTTCAATTACATGTATCCTCAGTTATAATTTCCTAAGCTACACTCAACATCATCTCCCAGAGGGCTAGCTAAGTAGACCAGCAAACTTGCTCACAAGGTGTCTGTTTGTTCTTTAGGCAGACCATACTATATTCAATATTCTTCTCCAGCACCACAATTCAAAAGCATCAAGTCTTCTGTCTTCCTTATTCATTGTCCACCTTTGACGTGCATATGATACTATTGAAAATATCATGGCTTGGGTCAGGTGCACCTTATTCTTCAAGGGGACATCTTTACTTTTCAATACTTTAAAGAGATCCTTTGCAGCAGATTTTCCCAATTCAATGTGTCTTTTGACTTCTTGACTACTGCTTCCACGGGCACTGATTGTGGAAGCAGGTAAAATGAAATCCTTGACAACCTCAATCCTTTTTCCATTTAGCACAATGTTTCTTACTGGTCCAGTTGTGAGGATTTTTGTTTTCTTTCTTTTTTTTTTTTAAATTATGATTGAGTGAAAATGTACATTCCCATATAAATTTGCATGCCCACCTGTATGTAGCTTCCATTGCTCTCCCTGCCCGGTGACAGTACACTATTCCTCTCTGCTCCATACATGTCTCATCCTCCCAACAGTCTCCTTTCCCCTCCTCTCCACCCACTCACCTTACTCCAGCCAGAGGTCAGCAGGATGATTTCCTATAGATGCATAGAACCATAAAGTGTACCCAAAATATGGTCACTCTGCATCCCCAAGTCCAATCCACTTCTGTCCAAAGAGTGGACCACCATTATGATTTATGGGGAAGGGCAGCATGAGGGCCAGAGACCTTGCTCCCAGGGGAACCCCAAAGCCACTGGACCATCAATTGCTGTCTTTTAGTGGAGATACCAGGGTGCACCCCGTTTTTATCTTGCATTGCCAGGAAGACTCAATTTTGTAAGCTCCATCACAGCTATCACTGGTGGTGGCCGAGCACCATGCGGTTCTTCAGGCCCCGAGTCGATGTAGACACCCACTCATGTGGGTCTCTCTGTCTTCTGAGTTGTGTTTACCCCATGTCATTTTGGTCCTCTGTAGTCATCCATTCCTTCTGAGTTGGGACCATTTGCTGTGCCCTCAGATGGCAGCTTTGAAGACCCCAGATGCCACTCACCAATGTGGGGTGCAGAGAGCCCTCTTAGCAACATGTTGGTTGGGCCAGTTGGCCTCGATTTCACTTAAAAGCATGGTCCCTGGCCCCCCGCCCCAGATACTCTGTCCTTGCAATACTGGGTTAAGATGGAAGGAGTACTTAACTTATATTGAAGTCCACTTAACATTGTTCTTGTTTCTAACGTGTGCTGTCACCGATTTCACCCAACCTAAACCCTCCGCCCACTTGCCCTCCCTCCCTCCCCTCCCTTGCAGCCGTCAAGGAGTCTTTTCTTCTATACATAGATCTGTTTTTGAGTTCTTTTCATAAGGGTCTCATACAATATTTGTCCTTTTGTCACTGACTACTTTCACTTAGCATAATGTCTTCCAGTTGAACCAGGTTATGAGATGTTTCCTGGAATCATCATTGTTCCTTATCGTTGCATAGTGCTCCATTGAGTGTATATACCACAGTTTACCTATCCGTTCCTCTGTTGTTGGGCATCTGGGTTGATTCCATCTTTCTCCTATTGTACACAGTGCTGCGATGAACATTCTTGCGCGGGTATCCATTGGTGTAAATGGCCTTGATTCTGTAGGATATATTCCAAGCAGTGGATCAAATGGTATAGCTACATCCATTTTTTTAAGGGCGCACCAGATTGCTTTTGCATTGTTTTGCTATCCCACCAACAGTGTAAGAGAGTTGCAATCTCCCCACAGTCTCTCCAGCATTTGTTGTTTTGCTGTTTTTGGATCATGGCCAACTTTCTTGGAGTGAGATGGTATCTCATTGTCGTTTTGATTCGAATTTCTTTAATAGCTAATGATCATAAGCATCCGCAGGTGTTTTTTGGCTGCCTGGATCTCCTCTTTAGAGAAGTATCTGTCCATCGCCTTTGCCCATTGCTTACTTGGATGATTTATCTTCTTATTATTGATAATTTACAGTACCTTATAGATTATGGAGATAAGACATTGGTCAGACATTGAGTTGCCAAATATTTTTCCCATTCTGTAAGTGGCCTTTTAATTCTATTAATAAAATCTTTGGATGAGCAAAAGTGTTTGATTCTTAGTAGTTCCCATTTGTCTATTTTCTCTTCTGTTGATTGTGGCTTGTTTGACAGATTTTGAAGTCTGTCTACATTGTGTATTAAAACTTGCATTGTTGTTTCTACTTTTTCTTGCATGAACTTTACCATTTGAGATTTGATATTTAGGTCTTTTACCCAGTTTGAGTTGGTTTTTGTATAAGGTGTAAGATATGGGTCTTGTTTTAATTTAGTGCAGATGGATATCCAATTTTGCCAGCACCATTTGTTGAAGAGACTATTTTTACCCCAGTTTAACATCTTAGGGCCTTTGTCAAATGTCAACTGTTCATAGACAGATGATGTTAACTCTGGAGTCTCGATTCTGTTCCATTGATCTGTCTGTTTTTGTACCAGTACCAGGCTGTGCTGACTACTGTGGCAGTATAATATGTTCTAAGGTCGGATAATGAGAGACCTCCCAGTGTGTTCTTCTCCTTTAGTAGTACTTTACTTATCTGGGGCTTCTTCCCTTCCCAAACAAAATTGGTGATTTGTTTCTTCATCTCATTAAAAAATGATGCTGGAACTTGTATTGGAATTGCATTATATAAGTAGATTACTTTGGGTAAAATAGACATTTCCACAATGTTAAGTCTTCCTATCCATGAGCAGGGTAGGTTTCTCTGTTTATCTAAGTCTCTCTTAGTTTCTTGTGGTAAGGGCTTGTAGTTCTCTTTGTAAAAGTCTGTTATTTCTCTGGTAAGATTAATTCCTAGGTAATTTATCTTCTTAGGGGCTATAATAAATGGTATTGATTTGATGACTTCTTCATTAACAGTTTCATTGCTGGTATAAAGAAATCCTACTGATTTACTTACATTTATCTTGTATCCGGAGACTTTGCTGAACTCTTCTATTAGTTTGTATAGATTGTTTGGGATTCTCTGCATATACAATCATATCATCAGCAAATAGGGAGATTTTGACTTCTTCTTTGCTGATGCAGATGCCCTTTATTCCTGCCTTAGGCTGGGTTTTCTAGGGAAGCAAAACCAGTAACACGTGTAGGTACAAGGAAAGATTTATAATATATATATAGACAGATAGATAGATACAAATATAGGAAACAGCTCACGTAATCACAGAAGCTGAATGTCCCAAGCTCTGGCACAAGCCTCATGTGTCCACAGAAGCTGAGGAACCCAAAGTCAGCAAGTCAGAGACCAGAGTTGCAGATCACCGGTTGTGTAGGTCAGTGGATCCCAAGCTGGTGGCGAGACGAAGCGACAGAGGCTGGTGAACCCAGGATCGGCAGGTCAGGGAGCCGGACTCTCAAGTGCCGACTGTAAGGACTGATGAGCCCAGCAGTTGCTAGCTCAAGTCCCAGAACCAAACACTGGAAGAAGAGAGCAGGAGCTCCTGGCCACATGAGCGATCAGCAGCCGTAGTCCAAGGTCACGAGATGAGAGCTGAGGGGCAAGGAGCCACCACAAACCCCGCCCTGCCACTTAATACAGCAGCCAAATAGGTAGTAGCCAAGTTGACATAATCCCGACCACCACAATTCCTTAGTCTTGTCTAATTGCTCTGGCTAGAACTTCTAGTACAATGTTGAATAGGAGACGTAAGAGTGGGCATGCTTGTCTAGTTTCTGTTCTCAAGGAAAACTCCTTCAGTCTCTCTCCAGTCAGGATGTCATAGGCAGTTGGCTTTGTATAAATGGCCCTTATTGTGTTGAGGAATTTTCCATCTATGCCTATTTTGCTGAGAGTTTTTAGCATGAATGGGTGTTGGACTTTATCAAATGCCTTTTCTGCATCAATGGACAAAATCAGGTGATTCTTGTCTTTTGTGTTATTTATGTGATTGATCACATTAATTGTTTTTCTGATGTTGAACCAGCCTTGCATCCCTGGTATGAATCCAACTTGGTCATGATGGATTATTTTTTGGATATGTTGTTGTATTCTATTGGCAAGAATTTTGTTGAAGATTTTTGCATCTAGATTCATGAGTGATATCGGTCTGTAATTCTCCTTTCTGGCTGGGTCTTTCCCTGGCTTTGGTATCAGGGTTATGCTGGTGTTTCAGTTAGCTAGGGCTGCTCTAACAGAAATACCACAGAGTGGATGCCTTTAACAAAGAAAGGTTTATTCTTACACAGTCTGGTAGGCTACAAGTCCAAATTCAGAATGTCCACTCCAGAGGAAGGCTTTCCCCTTGTCGTTTCTGGAGTAAAGTCCAGTATTGCATCAGTCTTTGTCCTGGGAGCATCTTGGCGCAGGAACCTCAGGTCTGAAGGACACGCTCTTCTCCTGGTGCTGATTTCTTGATGGTGTGAGGTTCCCAATTCTCTGCTTGCTTCTCTTTCCTTTTATCTCTTGCAGGCTGAAAAGATTAAGGGTGGGGCAAGCCATACTCTAGGGAAACTTCCTTTACAGCAGAGCAGGGAAGTAATCCTATGAAGGAATTTACAGCTCCACCTTAATCCTTTAACATACTATTTAGGGAAACCACAATATGGAGGACAGTCACAAGATACTGGGAATCATGTCCCAGCCACCTGGCTACACATTTTTTGGGGGGGACACAATTCAACCCACGGCAGCTGGCTACATAGAATGAGTTTGGGAGTACTCCATCCCTTTCTATACTGTGAAATAGTCTCAGTAGTATTGGAGATAACTTTTCTCCAAAAGCTTAGTACAATTCTGCAGTGAAGCCATCTGGGCCCAGGCTTTTTTTTGGTTGGTGGTTTTTTGATGACATTTTCAATCTCTTCCTTTGTGATGGATTCATTAAGTTGTTCTGCTTCACATTGTGATAATTTGGGTAGGTGGTATGAGTCAAGGAATTTGTCCATTTCCTCTGGGTTTTCAAATTTGTCAGAGTACAGTCTTTCATAGTATTCTGTTATGATATTTTTGATTTCTGTTGAATCTGCTGTGACCACTCCCTTTTCATTTCTAATTTGGGTTATTTGTTTCCTTTCCTGCTTTTCTTTAGTAAGTTTAACCAGTGGTTTGTCAATTTTGTTGATAATTTCAGAAAACCAGCTTTCGGTCTTTTCAATTTTTTCCATTGTTTTTCTATTCTCTAATTCACTTACCTCTGCTCTAATCTTTGTGATCTGGTTTCTTCTGGTGCCTGAGGGGTTTCTCTGTTGTTCTCTCTCTACTTGTTCAAGCTGTAGTGTTAGTTCCTTGATTTGGTTTCTGTCTTCCCTCCAGATGTGTGCATTTATGGAGATAAACAGACCTCTGAGCACTGCTTTGGCTGTATCCCATAGGTTCTGGTAGGACATGTTTTCATTCTCATTGGAATCCATAAATTTCTTTATTTCATCCTTGATTTCTTCTATAACCCATGGTTTTTTGAGCAAGATGCTGTTCAGTTTCCAAGAGTTCCACTTTCTATCTATGTTTTTTCTGCTATTGATTTCAACTTTTATGGCTTTATGATCTGAGAAGATGCTTTGCATTAATTCAGTGGTATGGATTTTGTTGAGAATTGCATTATGTCCTAACACAGCCAGTTCTGGAGAATGTTCCATGTGCACTGGAGAAGAAGGTGTAGTTGTCTGCTGATGGGTAGAAAGTTCTGTATATATCAATGAGGTTTAGTTGGTTAATTGTGACAGTGAGGTCTTCTGTATCTTTACTGAGCTTTTTTGTAGATGATCTGTCCAGTATTGAGAGTGGAGTGTTGTGGAGTGATCTAACTTTATTTTTAGTGATCTAACTTTTTTTTTAGTGTAGTCAGTGTTTCTTCAACGTATTTAGGTGTTCTGATATTGGCCACACCAAGTGCCATTGCATAAATAATATTGTTAAGTCTTGCTTCTGTACTGAGCTTTTCAGTAATAACTAGTGTCCATCTTTGTCCACAATGGTGGATTTTACATTAAAATTGATTTTGTCTGATATTAGAATTGCCACACCTGCTCTTCTTTGTTCATTGTTAGCTTGATATATATTCTTCCATCCTTTAATTTTCAGATTGTTCCTATCTTTAAGTCTCAAGTGAATTGTAGACAACACATGGATAGGTCATGTCTTTTGATCCAAGATGTTGCTCAATGTTAATGTCTCAATGTCTCTTTACTGGAGCATTCAGTCCATTCACATGATAGGTATATGTTCAGTGCTGCCATTATTATATGTTTATTTTTGTGTTGATGTTTTCTCTGTTGTTCTTATTAGTCTGTTCTGGGACGTTCTTTTTTGTGAGTTGATTTTTCACCTTTTTCAGAGCTGACTTTGTAGTTGTTGAGATGCCTGTGTTACATTTCTTGACATGATATGTTGCATCTTTGCTGTGCTTTACAGCTGCCCATGATGCCTCTTAATAAAGCATATATAAACCCAATTTTAATTACTACCAGTCTTGCTGACTTCCTCTCCATCTGGAAGGATTATAATGACTGTAGTACATCCTTCTTTTTAATATGATGGCATCATAGTTTTCAAGGTAATCCCTGGATTATTTCTTTCAGTATTAAAGCTTTAATCGAGTTTGGAGCCTTCCCTAACTGAGTAGTTCTGGATGATGTGTCGTTCTAAAATTTAAACTTAGTGGTTTTGTTCTTCTAAGCCAAAGCCAAGAACTTCTTTCAGTATTTCTTGTAGTTTGGGTTTGGTTTGGTTTTTACAAAGTCTCTGAGTTTCTGTTTATCTGGGAATGTCTTAATTTCATTTTCATAATTGAAAGACAGTTTTGCAGGATATATAATTCTTGGTTGGAAGTTCTTCTCCTCCAAGGCTTTGAATGTGTCATGGCGCTGTCTCCATGCCAGCATGGTTTCTGCTGAGAAATCTGATGAAAGACTACAGGGTTTCCCTCTGAATGTTAGCTTTGCTTTGAGTCTTGCTGCCTTTTAGAGTTGCTGCTTATGTTTCATTTTGTTAAGCTTGATTATAATATGTCTTGGAGTATTTCTTTTGAGATCTATAGTGGGTGGCATACGATATGCATCTGAGATATCTATATTCTCTTCCTTTGCAATTTCTGGGAAGTTTTCTGTCAGCAGCATTGCAATAATACTGTCTGTGTTCTCAAGTCTCATCCTGTCCAGGGACTCCAATTAACTGAAGGTTGTTCCTCTTAATAGAGTCCCACATGCTTCTTAAAGCATCTTCATTTTTCTTGTTCCTTTTATCTGATTTCTCCTCATAGGAGCTGGCATCAGTAGCTCTGTACTCCAAGTCAGAAATTCTTTTTTCCATTTGTTCCATTCTGTTTTCTTGGCTTTGAATGGAATTTTCTATGTCTTTGACTTTGGGCTTGATCTGTTGGATTTCAGAGTACTGGTGTTCCATCAGATCAAATAGCTTGCTTAATTTTTCATTTTGTTCTCCTGTATTTTGTATAAGGTCTAGAAGGGCTCTGTATATAATCCTTTTGTATTCACCTTCCAATGATTTCAGAAAAGTTTCTTCATCTGGAGAAGTCCTTGGTTGTTTTGTTTGGGAGCATTCTGAAGCCATGGGTGATTTCTTGTTTGCCATTTTCTGAAGCATCTGTTGCTTTTTGCGTTTCATGTGAGTCAGTAAAGGCTGGGAGAGACACTGTGAGGACGGATCACAGATGTTTCTCTAGGCTGTCTTAAAATGTAAAACAAAAGATATCTGACCACTTCCCAACTCAGTCAAGTTTTCAGGTATAGTGGTCCCTCTTCCCAACTGGCATAGTAAGCACCTCTATATCCAACCCCAGATGATACAAACTAGTTGAAAATACAGCAATGCTATTGTCCTGTTGGCCTCTGTGGACAGGGCCCAGCCTTAGGCAACACTGTGTAAACTACTGCTTTTCTGATAGAAAAGTGCTCTCCTGTGGGCAGGCTCTGGCTCCCAAGCTAAGAATTAGGTTCAGCTGCAGCCACTTTATCTAAGATGGTGCCGTCCACAGGGTCCCTGCTTCTTCCATTTGAACTGCCCTGAGGCAGAGGCAGAAACACAGCTAAGGGTGCCGAGACGTAGTGAGTCCTCAGCCTCTGTTGCCGGCCCCCACCGTAGGCAACATTGTGTAAATTACTGCTTTCCTGACAGAGAGGCACCATTCTGTTTGCAGGCACTGGCTTCCAAGCTAAGAATTATGTCCCGCTAAAATCTCCGTATCCAACATGGTATCCCACACATAGGCACCGCCAGTTCTGTACAAACCATGCTGTGGTAGAGGTAAAAAGACAGGCCTAAAGTGGCTAGATGTACAGAATCCTAAGCCTGGCTCTCAAAATATGGCAATTCAGCCTGCCTATCCCACCAGCAGTATGTCTGAGATTAGCCACTAGGCAAGACCCAGCTCCCCCCACCAGCCAAGACAGAGAAAAAAAGTCAGAATGGTGCGTTACCTTCAGTCCATGAGAGCCAGAGCTAGCCAGGAGTGGGAATCAGCAAAAGAGAGGAGGTTTCTCGTTCAGTGGTATGAAGTACATATTAATAACACTGTGCTGTGTCCTGGGGCTCACTAGGTGACCAGAAAGCTCCGTTTGATTATCAGTTCAGATCTGGGTTTCTGGAGGGATATAGGGAGACGTATGCTTAGTCTGCCATCTTGACTCCGCCTCCCAAGGATTTTCGTTTTCCTGATGTTGAGGTATAGTGCATACTGAAAGCTGTGGTCTTTGATGTTCATCAGTCAGTGTTTCAAATCTCCTTAACTTCCTGCAAGTAAGCTTGTATCATCTGCTTAGTGTAGGTTATTAATGACATGTCCTCCAATCCTGATGCCTCATTCTTCTTCATATAGTCCAGTTCTTCGAATTATTTGTTCAGCACACAGATTGAAAAGGTATGATGAAACGTTACAACTCTGGCGTACACCTTTCCTGACTTTAAACCATACAGTGTCCCCTTGCTTTGTTCACATAACTGCCTCTTGATCCATGTACAGGTTCCTTAAGAGCACAATTAATGATTTGGAATTCCTTTTCTCCACAATATTAGCCATAATTTGTTATGATCCACACAGTCAAATGCCTTTGCACCATGGTAGAGGGGGTGGCCATCCTTAAATACCAGACCAATAATGGCACAGCTTCATGTCCACCTCTTTGACCAACCAAAGTGGTCAGAGGGAAGGAGAATAGACACCACCTCAGAATGGGGGAAAGTGTACATGAGGAGGAAAGACATTGAGGGGTCACCTTCGAGGATAGCTACACACATGCAGCCCATTTTTTAAAGCCCAAATAACCCTAAGTGCCATTTAAGTGGATCATCCTGCATGAGTCAGAGGTCTGAAAGATGTCTTGCCAACAACTCTTGAAGATTCAAATCAGCAAGTGACTATTTTCCTCTAATTTCAAACAACCTATGATGTTTTCTAGTCCACTGATAGTAGATGTGAATCCTATTAGTTGTGATGCATTTGCAGATGTAAGCAGTTAGATTTAATGGAAATTGTACACCACTTGCTCAACAGTTTTCTGTGTTCTATAAAAAAGCTATCTATTATTACTTTTCTTGTTGTCTGCTGATCAGATCTCCATACTAGTTCTCGTATCAAACAAAACAGCACACATTCATTCAGCTCATTTGGCATCAGCACTCCACAGTCAAGCACGTTGCATCAGTTTTTCACTTGCGCTGGCACCCTCAGACAGGCTTGACTATCTTCCACAGATGGTGGAGCATGACTCAGGGTGGGGAAGCCAGACCACTTCTCTGCATTTGGACAGGACCAGATCCTCACCATTTGTTCTGCCAATGCAGCATCCCTTCCATGGCCATTATGTACTGGTGCCACATACCTTGCATGTTTACAAGTAGAACCAAGAAATCCAATGTGCACAGAGAGCTCTACTTCACCATGGTAGCACGCTATCATGGTTGGTGACAGCCACATCTGTGACCTCTGAAGCCTTCTTTGTGCCCTATTTGACTTTGCATGAAGCAATGCACAGCCGTATCTTGTTCCCAGTCTTCTCTGAGCTTTCATCTGCCTCTGGCACAATTTCTGAAACTTTTGGAACTGTCTAAGCCCCTCCCCATGTGGTACCTATCCCCTCCTCACATGGCAGCTGCCCCGTCTTGGGATAACTGCTACCAAGTACAGCTGAGTCATGTCAGATTAGCTCTGTTTCCAAGTCTGATGATGGGTGATCTCTGTCTTAACACCTGTTGGCCTCACAGTTATGCTGGTTTTAGGGGCTTGAGGGGCCAACAAGAGGTACAGATGATCCCGTAGAGATGGGTGAGTACCAGATACTAGAGCAGACTCACAGTGTCCACCCAGTCAGAGTTTCTCAGTTCATCGAATGAGCTCCTCTGTTCACCATAGTTCTCTTTGCATGAGATGAACAAGCACATTACCTTAAAGGCAACAAATGAATTAAAACAGCTTACAAAGCATCCTAGTCTGATCTACAACACATCTGTACTTTAGGCATGGTTTTCCATAAACAACTTCCCCTAGCTCTGTTTTCTGAGCCTAAGGCAAACAAGTACCTCACTGAATTACTGGATACTCTAGGTAAAATTATTCAGAATCCTGAAAAGGCTGAGAGACTGTCATATATGCACTGTAAAACCAGAAATGCTAGTATTTGGGAAAATTTTTGACCAACTAAGTGGTTGATCAATAAAATAATTAACACTCCACCCTGTTTCTGATGAGAAGCATAGGAGATCTATTTGAGTTGCCCCCACTGCCTCAAAGACTACAAATAAGGAAAAGCGTTTCACATTGTCTTGTCTACCTCAAACAATGGAGGAATGGAAGGCCTGTTCACACTACCCCACCACCGGACACTAGTAGGAATGGGTGTTCTCTTCATTCCATACCCCTATTAGGCACTAGATAGAATGGAAGTTCTGTTCATACTTCCACCAAAGGGCACTGGATGAATGGATTCCAATTCAGACTGCCTCCAAAGAGCTCTATGAAGTCCTGTTCTCACTGACTCTCTGAGACACTAGAAGGAATTAAAGTCCTGCATATGCTTTCCTCACCAGACACTAGTAGGGATAGAAGTACTGTTCATACTTCTTTCTACCCCACTTGTCATAAGTTGAATTACGTTCCCCTGAAATTGTATGTATCAATTTGTCTGAGCCATGATTCCAAGTATTGTGTGGTTGTCCACTATTTCGTCATTTGAAGGGGTTTTCCTAGGTGTTGTCAGTTCTATCACTATAATTTAATAAGGTGGATTAGTGGCAGTTATATTGATAAGGTCTGCAAGGTTGGATAGTGGTATAAGTTAGTCTCTTTGAGATATAAAAGAGAGAAGCAATCAAAGAGACATGAGGACCTCACACCTCCAAGAGAACAGTGCTGGGAGCACAACATATCCTTTGGGCATGAGGTTCCTGCACTGAGATGATCCCAGGCCAAGGGAAGACCAATGACAAGGATCTTCCCCCAGAGCCAACAGAGAAAGGTTTCACCTGAACCTGATATTCTGATTTTGGACTTGTAACCTACTAGACTCAAGGTCATACTTCTGCTCTTGGGCACTTGTTCTAATTTTCTTCAGTTTCAATTTGAATTTGCATATGAGCAATTGATGATCAGTGCCACAGTCAGTATCTGGTCTTGTTCTGACTGCTGATATAGAGCTTTTCCATTGTCTTTTTCCACAGATGTAGTTGATTTGTTTCCCATGTATTTCATCTGGGGAGGTCTGTGTGTACTGTCATCATTTCTGTTGGCTAAAAAAGGTATTTGCAGTGAAGAAGTCATTAGTCTTGCAAAATTCTATCAGGTGACCTCTGGCATTATTTCTGTCACCACGGCTGTATTTTCCAACTATGGATCCTTATTTGTTTCCAGCTTTTGCATTCCAGTCACCAGTAATTATTAATACATCCCGATTGCATGCTTGATCATTTTCAGACCGCAGAAGCTGGTAAAAATCTTCAATCTCTTCATTTTTAGCCTTAGTGGTTGGTGAGTAAATTTGAATAACAGTTGCATTAACTGGCCTTCCTTGTGGGCTTATGTGTATTATCCTATCGCTGACAGCATTGTACTTCAGGATAGATCTTGAACTGTTCTTTTCAATGATTAATGCAACACCATTGCTCTTCAAGCTTTCATTCCCAGCATGCTAGACCATATGATTGTAGGATTCAAAATGGCCAATACTGGTCCATTTTAGCTCACTAATGCCTAGGATATCAATGTTTATATGTTCCATTTCATTTCTTGACAATTTCCAATTTTCCTCAATTCATATTTAGTACATTCCATGTACCGATTATCAATGTATGTTTGTAGCTGTTTCTTCTCATTTTGAGTCATGGTACATCAACAAATGAAGATCCCAAAAGCTTTACTCCATCCACTACATTGAGGTTGCCTCTACTTTGAGGAGGAAGCTTTTCCCTAGTCATCTTATGAGTGCCTTCCAACCTGGGGGGCTAATTTTCCAGCACTGTATCTGACAATGTTCTGCTGCTATGCATAAGGTTTCTCCTGACTAATTCTTTTCGGAAGTAGACTGGTGTGTCCTTCTTCCTAGTCTGCCTTAGTCTTGAAGCTCAGCTGAAACATGTCTACCATGGTTGACCCTGCTGGTACCTAAATACCAGTAGCATAGCTTCTAGCATCGCAGTAACAAGCTGGCTTTGACTTACAGACAAGTGGAGGCTGCTCACTCTATCTTTACACTCCTAACCCAATGCTGTTATCCTCCTTACCTCATGGTGTTACCTGCTTTACCTGATGCAGTTACCTTCCTTACTTGATGCGGTTACCCACCTTACCTGATGATGTTACTCCTCTTACCTGACGCTGTCCACAAGAGCCAGAGTATGATCTTGAGTATATCCCTCCTGAATTTAAAGACCATCCGAAGAACAGATTTGATGTGTTGACCACTGATGACTAAAGACCAGACAGATTGTGGAATGACCTCAAAGGCATTATCCATGAAGAGAGCAAGAGGTCATTAAAAAGACAGATGTCAGAAGAGACTCTGAAACTTGCACTGAAAAATCAAGCAGTAAAAACAAAACAAAGGAATGGCAAAGTCAAGACCTAAATAGAAGGTTTCAAAGAGCAGCTTGAGAAGACAAAATAAAGTATTATAACGACACGTGCAAAGAGCTGGAAATGGAAAACCAGAAGGGAAGAACACATTCTGCATTTCTCAAACTGAAAGAGCTGAAGGAAAAATTCCAGCCTCGAGTTGCAGCAGTGAAGGATTCTACAGGGAAACTATTAAACTTCTCAGAAAGCATCAAAAGAAGATGGAAGGAATACACAGTCATGATACCAGAAAGAAATGGTCTATGTTCAGCCATTTGAAGAGGTAGCATATGCTCAGGAACCAATGGTACTGAAGGAAGAAGTCGAAGCTGCATTGAAGGCATTGGTGAAAATCAAAGCTCCCAGTATTGATGGAACATCAACTGAGTTATTTGAACAAACAGATGCAGCGCTGGAAGTACTCACTTGTCTATGCCAAGAAATTTGGAGGACAGCTACCTGGCCAACTGACTGGAAGAGATCTATATTTACGTCCATTCCAAAGAAATGTGATCCAATCGAATGTGGAAATTTCTGAACAATATCATTGGTATCACGTGCAAGTAAAATTTGGCTCAAGATCATTCAAAAGTGACTGCAACAATATATTGACAAGAAACTGCCAGAAATTCAAGCTGGATTCAGAAAAGGAAGTGGAACCAGGGATATCATTGCTGATGTCTGATGGATCTTGGCTGAAAGCACAGAATACCAAAAAGATGTTTATTTGTGTTTCACTGACTATGCAAAGACATTCACCTGTGTGGATTGTAATAAATTGAGGATAACACTGAAGATAACAGGAATTCCAGAACACTTAATTGTGTCATTAAGAAATCTGTATATGGATCAAGAGGCAGTCAAGCAAACAGAACAAGAGTACACTGCATGTTTTAAATTCAGGAAAGGTATGTGTCAGGGTTATATCCTTTCACTACAACTTTTCCTTCTGTATGCTGAACACATAATCTGAGAAGCTGAATTATATGAAGAAGAACAAGGCATCAGGATTGGAGGATGTCTGTTTAACAACCTGCATTGCACAGACAACACCACCTTACTTGCAAGAAGTGAAGAAGATTTGAAACACTTACTGATGAAGATCAAGGACCACAGCCTTCAGTATGGATTGCATCTCAACATCAAGAAAACAAAAATCCTCACAACAAGACCAGTAAGAAACATTGTCATAAATGAGAAAAGGTTGAGGTTGTCAGGGATTTCATTTTACTTGGGGGCACAATCAATACCCATGGAAGCAGCAGAAAGAAATCAAAAGATACATTGCATTGGGAAAATCTACTGCAAAGAAAGTATTGAAAAGTAAAGACATCACTTCGAAGACTAAAGTGCTCCTGACCTAAGCTATGGCATTCTCAATCACATCATATGCATGCAAAATCTGGACAATGAACAAGGAAGACAGAAGGATGATGCCTTTGAATTGTGGTGTTGGAGAATGTTGAATGTACCATGGATCTCCAATAGAACAAACAGGTCTGTTTTTGAAGTACAACCAGAGTGTTCCTTGAAAGCAAAGACAGCAAGACTGCATCTTACATACTTTGGACATGTTTTCAGGAAGGTTCAGTCTCTAGAGAAGGCTATCATGCCTGGTAGGGTGAAGAGTGAGAGAAGATGTACTGGATGATACGGATTGACACAGTGGCTATAACAGTAGACTGAAGCATGAAAGCAATTGTGCACACGGTGCCAGACCAGGCAGTGTTTCATTCTGTTGTGCATAGTGTCGTTATGAGTTGGAACCAACTCAGCAGAACCTCACAACACAACAACCACCTACTAGACAGTGAGAAAATAAATTTCTCTTGTTAAGTCATCCACTTATAGTAGTTCTGTTACAGCAGCTTCAGATGACCAACACACTACCCTCTCCCAGACACTAAGCATTCAGGTTTGAGCGCAGAGCTGAACAAGAGCTGCTGGTGGGAGAATCATTTGGAAAGCTCAGTGAGCCAGTCAGAAAACTGTCTATGTTGTTCGGAGAACCCCAAACAAAACTCGTGAGTGAGATGACTCCATGTCCAGTTCCTCACATTTTCATGTTTGGATGTAGTTGGTGTGAAAAATTACTTTGAGAGCTTGAAGTTGTTCACCTGTTAACATGGGCCCAAAGGAAGATACAAGCACAATACAGTACTAAAGATGATAAATAAGAATTTAAGGTATCATCCATTTCAGCAACTATCCATCAATGCCATACAGCATGTTAAGTACACTGGACATTCACTCCGTCTCTGTACTCTAGTGTGTGCCACCTTCAGCATGGAGAACATTGCAGTTGATACGTGATTTTCCCATGGCCCACTCTTGAGCACACCCAGAGACACCTACTCACAGAAAACAGGACCTACTTCCAGTGGTGACTACAGTGTCAGTAAGGTGTCCACGTGACTCTGTGACACCTCTTCAGAGAACACATGCAGACAAACTTACAAGGGGCAAAGCAGAGAGCCAATGCTGGCATCTGATGAGTTTATGATACATCACTGAATTAATTCAAACTGGAAATCAATCTTTTTTTGGTAAATTAAATATACGAGGTCCAACAATTCACAGACTTAATTGTTCTAAATGCTACATACCTCATTGCTGAATAGCACTGTAGTCACCTTTGAAGTAATCCCCTTGGGAAGCTATGCACTGATGCCAGCACCTTTGTCTTGATAAACTTTGAATCTGCTTTGCTTTTATTTACCAATGAGCTCCTTTGGGACCCCTTTTGTACACATCTTTCTTATGCCAAGATTTTCTGTTCAGATTTTCCTGTTTCTCTATCAATGTTTACTTGGTGTGCTATACTTCTCACACTCAGCTAATGATTTTGGCACACAATTCGATGAATTTTTGCAACATTTTCATGAGTTCAGCTCATTTTACTGGCCACTCTGACCTCTCTTAATCAGTGGCCTTTTCTCTCCCTTCAGAAAAATGTTTAATCCATTTTTACACTGTCATTTTCTTCATGGCATTATCCCCAGAAAATTGGACTAATGTGCTACTGATTTCACTTCCACTCTTGCCAAATTTAACAATAAATTTAATGTTTGTTGTTTCTCTCATTCAAGCTCCAATGTTCTCATGATAGCACACAAAAATGTGCAACAACAACAATGAACACTACTCAGCAAGACACTGTCACACATCAACATGAACACAGCTGTGAGACAATGATATACCAAGGTGTTTTAGTCAGCTAGGGCTGCTCTAACAGAAATAACACAGAGTGGATGGCCTTAACAAAGGAAGGTTTATTCTTACATAGTCCGATAGGCTGCAAGTCCGTGTTCAGGGTGTCCGCTCCAGGGGAAGGGTTACCCCCCTTGTCGGCTCAGGAGGCAAGTCCAGTATTGTCTCAGTCTTTGTCCAGGGAGCATCTTGGCGCAGGAGCCTCAGGTCTGAAGGACACGCTCTTCTCCCGGTGCTGCTTTCTTGATGGTACAAGGTTCCCCATTCTCTGTCCTTTTATCTCTCATAGGATGAAAGGATTAAGGGTGAGGCAAGCCATACTTCAGGGAAACTCCCTTTACAGAGGAGCAGCGAGGTAATCCTATGAAGGGATTTACAGCCCCACCCTAATCTTTAACATACAGTTTAGGGAAACCACAAAATGGAGGATAGTCACAACATACAGGGAATCATAGCCCAGCCACATGGCTACACATATTTTGGGGGGGACACAAGTCAATCCATGACATCCTACTCTTTGGCACCCCAAAAATCACATCACAGAAACATGTAACACATTCATCTCACTATAGCAAAATCATGTCCATCCCATACAACGGAAGTCTTAAATCAGTTCCAAGTCCAAAATACAAAAACTCTACATCTGTGAAACCTAGAAGACAAGCTGTTTCTAAAGGTACAACAGTCACAAGTTAGACATTCCATTGTAAATAGGAGAAATTGCAGGGAAAGAGGAATTAACAGGCAAGTGAGTCAGCAGAACACATTACATTAGCCCTCAAAGCTTTGGAAATAACTCTTACATTTTCTGAGACATTCTACACAATGGCCCTGCTCTCCAGACTCTAGGTATTGGCCATATTCTCTGGATTTGAGTGGAGACCTCCAGCCCTGTGCTACAACTCTGCCTTCAAGGCCCACTTGGACAGAAATTCTGCCCCATCGGCTTTAGGAGCACCCTAAGCCCAAATGTAGAGACTGAACTCTTAACCATGGGACACCAAGTCACCATGCGTCCTGAGCTGCCTATCATCAACTGGGTATTGTCTGACCCACAAAGTATGTGGATAGACCTCTCTGAATGAGCTAAAGAAGTGAAAATATTTGTGTCTCATGTGAATGCTCATCAAAGAGTGACCTCAGCAGAGGATGAGTTTAACAATCGAGTGGATAGGATAACACGTTCTGTGGGAACCAGTCATCCTCTTTCTCCGGCTACCTCTGTCATTGCTCAGTGGGCCCATGAACAAAGTGGTCATGGTGGCAGGCACAGTGGTTATGCATAGGCCCAGCAACATGGACTCCCACTCACCAAGGCTGACTTGGCTACAGACACTGTTGAGTGCCCAATCTGCCAGCAGCAGAGACCAACACTGAGTCCTCGATACAGCACTATTCCTCGAGGTGATCAGCCGGCAACCTGGTGGCAAGTTTATTACATTGGGCCACTTCTACCATGGAAAGGAAAATGTTTTGTCCTTACTGGAATAGATACTTACTCCGGATATGGACTTGCCTACCTGGCACAACATGCTTCTGCCAAAACTACCATCCGTGGACTTACAGAATGCCTCATCCACTGTCATGGAATCCCACACAGCATTGCCTCTGATCAAAGGACTCACTTCACAGCAAATGAAGTGCGGCAGTGGGCCCATGCTCACGTAATTCACTGGTCTTACCACGTTCCCCATCATCCTGAAGCAGCTGACTTGATATAACAATGGAATGGCCTCCTCAAGACACAATTACGCTGCCAGCTAGGTGGCAATACCTTGCAGGGTTGGTAAAGTGTTCTCCAGGAGGCTGTGTATGCTCTAAACCAGCATCCAATATACAGTGCTCTTCTCCTATCGCCAGGATTCGTGGGTCCAGGAATCAAGGGGTGGAAATGGGAGTGGCACCACTCACAGTTACCCCTAGTGACCCACTTGCAAGATTTTTGCTTCCTGTTCCCATTACCTTATGCTCTGCAGTGTTAAATGTCTTAGTTCCGAAGGGAGGAATGCTGCCATCTGGAGACACATCAATGACTCCACTGAACTAGAAGCTGAAATTGCCACCAGGCCATTTTGGGCTCCTTGTACCTCTGGATCAACAGACAAAGAAGGGAGTTACAATACTGGTTGGTGTGAAGATGAAATTGGATTGACATTACATAACAGAGGTAAAGAAGAGTATGTTTGGAATGCAGGAGATCCCTTAGGATGCCTCCTAGTACTACCATGTCCTGTGATTAAGGTCAATGGAAAACTACAGCAACCCAACTCCAAAATGAGTGCTATTAGCCCAGACCCTTCAGGAATGAAGGTTTGGGTCACCTCACCAGGCAAGGAACCACGACCAGCTGAGGTGCTTACTGAGGGTAAAGGGAATACAGAATGGGTTGTAGAAAAAGGTAGTTCTAAATATCAGTTACGGCCACACGACCAGTTGCAGAAACAAGGACTGTGATTGTTATGAGTATTCCTGCTTTGTATGTGTGTATTGGATATTTTGTTTACTTATGAAACATAAGATGTAAATGGGCTAACACATTTTCAGTTGTACATGTGTTAGTTATATTGTGTTAGACATAAGTATGACTGCAACTGTACTCCTTCAGAGACTGTGGACGGTAAGGTGAGACGTGTGCAGATGCCAATTTGACAAGGGGTGGACTATGGTGGTCAGGATTATGTCAATTTGGCTATTCCATATTTGGCTGCTGTATTAAGTGGCAGGACGGGGTTTATGGTGGCTTCCCACCCCTCAACTCTCTCATCTGTCAACCTCCCACTACTACTGCTGGTCTGCTCACATAGCCAGGAGCTCCTGCTCTCTTCTTCCAGCGTCTGGTTCCTAGACTTGAACTAGCAGCTGTGGATTCATCAATCCTTACAGTTGGCACTTGAGAGTCCTGCTCCCTGACCTGCCAATCCTGGGTTCACCAGCCTCTACCACTCCTGCTCCCTGACCTGCTGGTTCTGGGTTCGCCAGCCTCTGCCATTTCGTCTTGCCTTCAGCTTGGAACCCACTGACCTGCACAACCGGTGATCTAGAACTCTGGTCTCTGACCTGCTGACTTTGGGTTCCTCAGCTTCCGTGGCCACGTGAGCTTGTGCCAGAACTTGGGACATTCAGATTCTGTGATTGAGTGAGCTGTTTCCTATATCTATATCTATCTATCTATATGTTATAAATCTTTCCTTGTACCTACATGTGTTACTGGTTTTGCTTCCCTAGAAAACCCAGCCTAAGACTCAAGGTTCTGAAACCTTACTGAGCTATTTGTACAGTGTGACCCACATAAGCACACAGTGGCAAGTTCACAGACTTAACTGTCAGACCTAGTATGAGGAGATAGGAAACATGCTGACTTAAGCCAGGTGTACTTTAGTCATCAAAGGCACATCTTTACTTTTTAACATTTTAAAGAGGTCTTTGGATGCACCAGATTTGACCAATGAAATATCTCATTTGATTTCTTGACTGCTGCTTGCATGAGTGTTGACTGTTGATCCAAGTAAAACGAAATCCTGGACAATATCAATCTTTTCTCCATTTATCATAATGTTGTTGATTGATCAAATTGTGAAAATTCTTGTTTTATTTCTGTTAAGGTGTAATCCATACTGAAGGTTGTAGTCTTTGATCTATATCAGTAAATGCTACAAGTCCTATTCACTTTCAATAAGCGGCATTGTGTCACCTAGGTATCATATGTTGTTAATACGTTTTCCTCCAATTCTGATGACATGTTCTTCTTCATATAGTCTAACTTCTGTCATTATTTGTTCAGTATACATATTTAATAAGTATGGTAAAAGGATACAACTCTCACACACACTTTTCATTATTTTAAACCATGCAGTATCCCCTTGTTCTGTTCAACAAGTGCTTCATCTGTGTATACATTCCACATGAGCACAATTAAGTGTTCTGGAATTCCCATTCTTCATAATATTATTTGTAATTGTTATAATCCACACAGGCAAAGGCCTTTGCATAGTCAATAAATGACAGATAAACATATTTCTAGTATTCTCTGAATTTAGCCAAGATTCATCTGATATCAGCAATAATATCCATCATTCCACATCCTCTTCTGAATCCAGCTTGAATTTCTGGCAGTTCCCTGTTGTGTAACACTGCAACCACTTTTAAATGATCTTTGGCAAAACTTCTGTCCATTTGTCATAATATGGTGGGTTGAAGATTACTGTGATTCTAGAATCTGTGCCACCAGTATTTCAAATACCTGTAGGATTACCAATGGTAGACAGACTTCAACTGATCTTCCAGGCTAATACAGACTAGAGAGGAATATCTGGCTGGCTGTTTCTGAAAAAATTAGCCAGTGCAAACCTTACAGATAACAGCAAAACATTGTCTGATATAGTGATGGAAGGTAAGCTCAGTGGGTAGGAAGGCACTCAGGAGATGACTGGGAAGGCCTTCCTCCTCAAACTAAAGTCAATTTTAATGATATGGATGGAGTTAAGCTTTCAGGACCTTTATTTGCTGATGTGGCATAACTCAAAATGAGAAGAAATAGCTGCAAACATCCATTAATGTTTGGAACACGGAATGTACAAAGTATGAATCTAAGAAAATTGGAAGTCATCAAAAATGAATGGAATGCATAAACATATATATTTTACATATTAGTGAACTGAAAAGGACTAGTAATGGCAATTTTGAATTGGATAATCATATCATCTACCATTCTGGAAATGACAAATTGAAGAAGAATGGTGTTGAATTCATCGTCAAAAAGAACAATTCAAGATCTATCCTGAAGTACAATGCTGTCAGTGATAGGATAATATCCATATGACTGTAAGGAAGATAAGTAAATATGACTGTTTTTCAAATGTGTACACCAACTACCAAAGATGCCAAGGAAACTGAATATTTTTACCAGCTTCTGCGGTTTGAAATTGATCAAACATACAGTCAAGACGCACTGATAACTATTAGCATATAAAATGTGAAAGTTGGAAGCAAAGAAGAAGGAACAGTAATCGGAAAATATGGCCTTGATGATAGAAATTATACCAGCGATCACATGATAGAATTTTGCGACACCAACCAATCACTGCTTCTTTGCAAATACCTTTTTCCAACAACATAAACGGTGACTATACATGCGGACCTTGCCAGATGAAACACACCAGAATCAAATTAACTACATACATGAAAAAGACAATGGAAATTCTCACTGCCATAAGTCAGAAGAAGGCCAAGGGCTGACTACGGGATAAAACATCAGTTGCTCATACAAACGTTAAAAGCAAAGAAAATTAAAATAAGTCCATGAGAGCCAAAGTATGACTTTGATTATATTTCAACAATAGATTTGACTCATTAAAAACTAGTGATCAAATATCAGATGACCTGGGGAAAGGTATCAAAAATATATACATGATGAAAGGAAGCCAAAGCCACTGCCATCAACTCAAATCCAACTCATAGCAATGCTATAGATCAGAGTAGAACTGCTCTATAGAGTTTCCAAAGACTGCCTGGTGGATTTGAATTGTCATCCTTTTCATTAACAGACATAGCACTTAAGCACTACAGCACCACAGTTTAAAAAGAAGGGGGAAGGGGGGGCCAAAATGGTGAATTACTCATACATCTCCTTGATTCCCTCTGAGAACTAAGGCCTAGAAAAACAACTGAGCAGAGCAGTGTGGACATTCTGGGATCAGGCATAGTGTTGTGAGACTGGATTGGGTAACAAGAAGGGAAAAACTACCTTTGTCAGAGGTGAGATGGCAGCTCCATAAGTCTCACTTCTGCTAGCACAGTGGCTGAGAGGCTTACAGGTACAGAAGCCATCTTTGCTTACTGGGAGGCTGGGACTGGAACTGCCAAGCCTGAGAACCTGGCAGGGGCTGGCTGTTATGTTGAGCTACAGTGCCAAAGTAAACAGCCTCTTTCACAGCAGAGAGGTTGCAATTGCAACAGTCACTTCTAGAGAACTCAGCAGCAGATGGTGATCAAGGGTGCCAAGGCCCCTCACATCTCTCTTCTCTGAGCTGCACCATAGATACTGCTGACTCAGTGCAAGAGAGGTAGCTCAAGCAGGACACCATGTTGGTCAGCTAAGAGGCAGAGAAAGCTATGCCTGAGGGCCTCGCTGGGGCTAGCTACCAGGCTGAGCTACGGTGTCTTTCCAGACAGTGCCTGTCCCAGCACAACAGCTGCTTTTAAGACAGTCATACCTAGAGAACATAATGGTGGCTGGCAGCCAAGTGTGGCAGTGTCCTTGACCTCCCTTCCTTAACGCATCATAGCATCTGCTGACAGACACCAGAGAGACTCCATAAGTAGGGCTCCAGCTTTGTTATCCAGGAGGTTAGGCCTGTCACTCCTGAGAGCTGCCACTGAAACAGCCTGTCTCAGCAGAAAAGCAGTTTTTAAGCAGATATAGAAAATGCAGCAGTGACTGGCCGCTGAGTATGGCGGCATCATTCTTTCCTCCCTTCTCCATGCTACACAATAGTGTCAAATGGTGGGACTCTGGAGAGTTGGCACAAGTAGGTAACCACATTTATCAGCCAGGAGGCAGGTCCTGCCACCCCTGAGGGTCTAGCTCGGGCCAGCTGCCAAGCCGAGCAAAAGAAGCTGTGCATAAGTCAGCTGCATGCAGAGAGCACAGCAGCAGCTGGCAGCCAAATCTAGCAGCACCCTTACTCACTCCCTTCTTGGAGCTGCACCACAACTCCTGTTGGCACATCAGAGAAGCTGAACAAATTTTTTGATGGCATAAAGACAGCAATCGATATCTAGAAGCAAACCACCATGGCTCTGGAAAACTTCCCCAAATAAAGAATCAAAACCTTTCCAGATGAAGAAGACTTCCTAAAATTATTAGAGGTAGAACACAAGGAATTACATATTAAGCCCTGCTAAAAATTAAACAAAGTGCAGCAAAACAAAAGAAAGATTAAGCAAGCTTTATGAACTGCTAGAACATTAGAGATCTGAAGTTCAGCAGATCAATAATAAAACTGCAGAGTTAGACAACTCCATGCAAAGCCAAAAGTTTGGATTGAGGAAATGGAATGCAGAATTAGTAAGACTGAAGATAAAGCAACTGGCAGCATTTATGAGGAGAATCAGACAAAAGAATCAAGAAAAATGAAGAAGTGTTAAGAATCATGTGGTACTATAACAAGAGAAATAATCTATGAACAAGTGGAATACAGAAACAGATGGCAGGAAATTCAGAGAATTCTTGAAAAGTTGCTGATAGAAAACTTATGAAAGAAGAGAACATAGATATTCAAGATGCTTATCAAATTCCTGAAAATGTAGACACAAAAGAACAACACTAAGACATATTACAATCATGCTTAGTAAAACCAAACACAAGTAGAGGCTCTTGGAGGCAATGAGGCTTAAATCAAAACTGAGTACAAAGGGAAGCCTTGTTGACTGTCCTCCAACTTCTCAGGACAAACCATGTTGACAAGAAGACAGTGTGATGACACTTACAAATCCTTGAAGGAGACAAATTTCAAACTAAAAATTACATATCCTGCAAAATTGTCTCTCAAAAATGATGGTGAAATTAAGGCATTCTCAGATAAACAGAAGCTTAGAGACTGTGCATAACCCAAACCAAAATTACAAGACATACTGAAAGAAGCTCTTCATTTAGAAAATTGGTAACACGAGATGTACACTCAACAATGCATTGCAGGACACAGGATGCAGAGTCCTACACAGGTAAGCCACAAAGCTAAATCAAAGCTAAAATATTAAAACTAGGGAACCAGAAACTGTAACTTGTGAACTGATATCATTACACATACAGAGTGTATATACAGTATTGATAGACCTCTCAGATGGAGAGGAAGTTAAGGAGATATAAAGACTTGTTAAAGATCAGTTTAAACTTAGAATACTGAGGGGGAACAAAAGGATATCTACAAAGCAAAGTAACAGTACTACATATTGAAACAAGAAACATATTACAGGAGTCTCAACAGACACAAAACCAACATTGGAAAGGGCAAAAAGAAAACCCATAAAGAAAAACTACCTAGAACAAAATATTAAACAGAACAAAGAAAACGTTCACAACACAAAAATAAAGGCACCAAAATGACAGCACTAAACACATATCTATCGGCAGTTACACTGAACATAAATGCATTGAACGCTCCAATAAAGAGACAGAGAGTAAGAGCTTGGATGGAAAGACACAATCTGTCTGTATGGTGCTTACAAGAGACACACCTTAGACTCAAAAACATGAACAAACAGAATAATGAAAGGATGGAAAAATATATAGCAAGCTAAAAACATGCAGAGAAGAACAGGAGTGGCAACACTAACCTCAGATAAAAAACATTTTAAAGTGAAATCCACCATCATGGACAAGGATGGCCATTACTTACAGATTAAAGGCTCAACACATAAGGAGGATATAACAATATTAAATATTTATGCACTTTATACATCTAAGGAAACCTTGGTGACATAGTGGGTTAAGTAAAGAAATTTATGGAATCAGATGAGAATGAGAGCACTTCCTACCAGAAGCTATGGAATACAGCAAAAGCAGTGCTCAGAGGTCAATTTTTTCTATAAATTCACACATCCAGAACGAAGAAAGGGCCCAAACTGAAGAATTAACCCTACAACTCAGACAAGTAGAAAAAGAAGAACAAAAGAACACCAGAAGAAAATAGATAATAAAAATCGCAGAAGAATTGGATGAATTAGAGAATAAAGAAAATGAAAGAATGAGCAAAACCAAAACCTGGTTTGTTTAAAAGATCAACAAAATTAATAAACCACCAGCTTAATTTACCAAAGAAATACAGGAGAGGAAACAAACAACCAGAATAAGAAATGAGACAGAAGATGTCAACAACAGATTCAACTGGAATTAGAAGTATCATAACAGAATACTATGAAAAATTAGACTGCAACAGATTTGAAAACCTAGAGGAAGTGGATGAATTTCCAGATTCACATCACCTACCAAAATTATCACAAGGAGAAGTAGAAGAACTTAAGAAAGCCATCACAAAAGAAGAGAAAAAGTAATGAAAAAGCTAACAACCAAAAAAGTCCTGGCCCAGACAGCTTCATCAGAGAATTCCACCAAACTTCTAGAAAGGAGTTAATTCCAATACTACTGAAGCTATTTCACAACACAGAAAAGGAAAGAGTGTTCCCAAATTCATTCTAGGAAGCCAGCATAACCCTGATACCAAAGGCAGGAAAAGATCCCACTGAAAAGAAAACTACAGATCAATCTCACTCATGAACCTAGATGCAAAAATCTTCAACAAAATCCTAGCCGACAGAGTTCAACAACATATCAAAAAAAAAAAAAATCATCATGACCAAGTAGGATGCATACCAGGAATGCAGGGCTGGTTCTATACCAGAAAAACAATTAGTGTGGTCAACTACATAAATAACACAAAGGATAAGAATCACTGGATTTTATCAATTGATGCAGAAAAGGCATTTGACAAAGTCCAACACCAATTCATGTTTAAAACTGTCAGTGAAATAGGAATAGAAGGGAAATTCCTAGATGCAATAAGGGGAATCCATGCAAAGCCAACAGCCAACATCATCCTGAATGGAGAGAGACTGGAAGAACTCCCCCTGACAAAGGGAACTAGACAAGGATGCCCACTCTCACCACTTCTATTCAAAATTGTGCTAGAGGTTCTGGCCTGAGCAATTAAACAAAACAAATAAATAAAAGCATCTGTACTGGCAAAGAAGTAAAAATATCCCTATTTGCAAATGACATGATCATATACACAGAGAACCCTAAAGAATCATTAAATAAACTACTGGAATCAATAGAAGAGTTCAGCAAAGTATCAGGATATAAGATAAACATAAATAAATCAGTAGGATTCCTTTACACACACTATCAGTGAGACCATCAAAGAGGAAATCACCAAATCAATATCACTACAGTCCCAAGAAGATAAAATACCTAGGAATAAATCTAACCAGACAAGAGATCTCTCCAGAGAAAATTGCAAGACCCTACTCAAGAAATCAAAAGAGACTTACGTGAGTGGAGAAATCTACCTTGCTCGTGGATAAGAAGACTTAGCATTGTGAAAATGTCTATTTTACACAATCTACATATACAATGCATTGTCAATACAAATTCCAGTGTCATTTTTTAATGAGATGTGGAAACAAACCACCAACTTCATTTGGAAAGGGAAGAAACCCCGGATAAGGAAAACATTACTGGATAAGAGGAACTGAGTGGGAGAACTCCCACTACCTGACCTTAGAGTCTACTACACTGTCATGGTAGACAGAACAGACTAGTACTGGTACAAAAGGAATGCAACAGAATAGAGACCCCAAAAATATTACCAAAATCCTCCGAACATCTAATGTTCAACAAAGGCCCTAAGGCCGTGAACTAGGGTAAAAACAGTCTCTTTAACAAATAGTATTGACAAAATTGAATATCCATCTGCAAAAAACTGAAAGAAGACCTATGTCTCACAACTTACACAAAAACTAATTCAAAATGGATCAAAGACCTAAATATCAAACTCAAAATGATAAAGATTGTGAAAGAAAAAATAGGACAACAATGGAAGTTGTAATACACAGATTAGAGAGACTACAAAATCTCACCAACACTACACAAACAACAGAAAATAGATAAATGAGAACTACTAAAAATCAAACATGTATGCTCATCCAGATTTTATCAAGAGAGTTAAAAGACTGCCTACAGAGTGGGTAAAATACGTGGCAATTATATGTTGGATAGATGTCTGATTTCCATAATCTACAAAGTACTACAAAATATATACAAGAAAAAGGTAAATAACCGAATTAAGCAATAGGCAAGGACAGACAGGCACTTCACCAAAGAAGACATCCAGGCAGCCAAAAGACACTTGAGGAAATGCTCATGATCATTAGCCACCAGAGAAACCCGAATCAAAACTACAATGAGATACTATTTTACCTCAGTGAGGTTGGCAATATTTCAAAAAACACAAAACAACAAGAACTGGAAAGGCTGTGGAAAGATAAGAACTCTCTTACACTGCTGGTGGGAAAAAAATAGTACAAGCTCTTTGGAAAGCAATTTCGCACTTTCTTAATAAGCTAGAAATGAAATACCATATGATCCAGCAGTACCACTACTTGGAATATATCCCACAGAAATAAAGGTGTTCACATGAACAGATACACACCATGAATGTTTACTGCAGTACCGTCTACAATAGCCAAAAAATGGAAGCAACCTAGGTGCTTGTCAACAGATGAATGGGTAAACTACGGTACATATATACAATGGAACACTGTGCAATGATAAAGAACAATGATGATTTTAGGAAGCATCTCATAACCTGTTTTCAACTAGAAGACTTTATGCTGAGTGAAATCAGTCAGCTGCAAAAGGACAAGTAAGGTATGAGACCTCTGCTGTAAGGACTTAAAAATAGATCTAAATACAGAAGACTCTTTGACAGCTACAAGGGTGAGAAAGGAGGAAGAGGGATGTTCATAGGTTAGATAGTCGATAGGAACTTGGTTAGGTGAAGGGAGTGGCAGCACACAATAGAGGGAAATGAGCATAACTGGACTACATCATAAACTGAAAGGCTTTCTAAACTCAACCCAGTATTTTATAGAGTAGTAGGGACAATGGTCTGGGGACTATGTTTTCAGAGGCATTGAAGTCAATTGGCATAACTAGTCTTTTTCCACAAGACTCTTTGCAACCCTGTATTGATGAACAGTTTCTAGGTCTTAGAAGCTAGCAAGCTGCCATCTGAGGAACATCAAATGTTTCCAACCTATCTGGAGAAGATGACATCTGTGAAAACATCAAAAACACGAGGAAAAATGAGCACAGGAGACAGAAGGACCCATACCAATGGAAAACTGCAACAGCATGAGACCAGAAGAACCAAATGATGCCTGGCCACATCCAACAGCAGCCATGATGGGGGACACAATGTAGAGTCCCTGAAGTATCACAAGAAAAAGAGGTGTGCAGTTCAAGGACTCTACTAAAAGACTGGAAATGATGGTCCAGCCACCTGGAAGGTCCCCTGGGAACATGTCCCCTAGACTTGCTGCTGTCCCAGACCTGAAACCAGTACTGAGGTCAACTCTACAGACTGGACCAGACTGGACTCAGGGACATGGTGTGAGCATGTGGCGTATGTAGTCTATGGTTTTATACATTTATAGGAGGCTGTCCTACGGGTTTCCTTCCAGATGGGAGAGGAGAATGTGGAGAGGAGGGGACAGGTGTTCATTGAGGATAATAGAAGTAAAAAAAAATGAAAAGAAGAAGTGTACTTTCACAGGGTGAGGAGAGCAGATAGAGTTGCAGATAGGCAGGCATGTGAAATTGGTTTGGATTGTATACTTTCACTTAATCATCATAATTTAAAAAAAAAGAGTCATCAGTATAAATGACCTTTGAGTGGAAAAGACACAGTCTGAAATGTCCCCAATAACTATTTTGGCTACATAAATTTAAAACCAATTCAATAAAAAAGGCCTTCAAGTTCTTTTACACAATGTGTAGGATTCAATATAATTCAAATGCAGTGGCGCCTTGGAAAGAATCGGCAAATTATTTAGATTAAAATATGAAAACCTGTAATAACACCATTCAAGTTGCCATCCTCATTTGAAGCTTGCCTTAATCAACTTTCTGAAGCCATTTAAAAAAAGAGAGAGAAAAGATGAGAAAAAAAGAAAAGAATGGATGTCAGAAGAGACTCTGAAAGTTGTTCTTGAACTTAGAGTAGCTTAAGTGAAAGGAAGAAATGAAGTAAAAGAGTTGAACTGAAGATTCTGAAGGCTGGCTTGAGAAGACAGATAATAAAATGTGCAAAGACATAGAATTAGAAAATCAAAAGGGAAGAACACACTCAATAGTTTACAAACTGAAAGAAATGAAGAGAAATTCAAGTCTCAAGTTGCAATATTGAAAGATTCTAAGGAAAAAATACTAAGTTATGCAGGAAACATCAAAGGAAGATGGAAAGAATACAAAGAGTCACTATGCCGTTACAAGATGGCAGGGTAAACAGACGGCTCCTCATCTCCCTCTGAGAACTAAGGCCTGGATGATATTTTTTATGGGGCATTGAATGCCTGAGAAGCCTTGGGACCTAACGTATTTGACTGGGCAACAGTATCGTACTAATCTTCTCCTCTCAAAAACAATCCAGGGACCATTTGACCTCTGCTTCTGCTGCTACACTGTAACAGAGAACTGCAGCTTCTGCAAACGGCCAGTAACAGTAACATACTTTCATTATAAGCGGGCAGGTGAAGTCTGCTGTTCCCCACTGCCTGTTCAGGCCAGCCTGTTGGACAGCCTTCAGCTACCAGTTCAGCACCTGGACAGCTCCCTGCATAGAAGTGCAGTTTACTTTTACTTTTAAGGTTTACTTTTTTAGTGCTGAGAGGCTTGTATTTTCTTTCTGGAAATCTCTCTATTGAAAAATCTCTTTTCTCTCACTCACATTTTAAGATTGGCTGACAGCCCCCAGTTTCTCCATAAACACAGCAGCCTCTTTGCTACTCAATAAGCAAAGTCTTTCACCCTTGAGAGTCCACCTGCAGTATTAGAGCCAGCTGGTGACCAACTATTCTGTTAGATGCATTATCAGAGAAATCAAATAGCATCTAGATGGCACACAGGCAACAGACCACAATTAATCATTTAAAGAAACACTCCTCAAATGCTGCAGAAAATTCCCTAAAGATTCAAAAAATTCAAAAATTTCCCAGACGAAGAAGTCTTTCTGAATCTAACAGGGATTGAATACAAAAAAGTTACATATAAAACGCTCCTAGAGATTAAACAACATGCAATAGAACAAAATGAAGCATTTGGTAAACTATTTGATATGCTAGAACATCAACGATCTGAAATACATCAGATTAATAACAAAATTACAGAACTGGATAATTCTATCCAAAGCCAAAAGAGTAGGATTGAACAGATGGAAGTTAGAATCAGTGACCTAGAAGACAAAGTAACTAATGCCAACATTTATGAGGTAAAATCAGAGAAAAGAAATAAGAAAAATGAAGAAACATTAAGAAACATATGGGACTCCATGAAGAGGAATAATTCACATTTAATTGGAGTTCCTGAACAAGGGAGGATTAATGACAACACAGAGAGTATTGCTGTACAGATGCTGACAGAAAACTTTCTGAGATAATGGACAAAGAGAACATAGATATCCAAGATGTTTCTCAAACACTGCAAAACTTAGATCCATAAAGAAAGACATGAAGACATATTATCATTAAGCTTAATAAGCTAAAACACAAAGAGATGCTTCTGAAGATAGCAAGGCTCAAATCAAACTAACATTCCAAGGGAAACCCTGTAGACTTTCATCTGACTTTTCTGCTGAAACAATGCTGGCTAGGGAACAATGGGCAGACACATTCAAAGTCCTGAATGAGAAAAACCCCCATCCCAGAATAATTTGTCCCACTAAATTGTCTATCAAATATAATGGTGAAATTAAGACCTTTGAAAATAAAGAGAAATTGAAAGAATTCATAAAAACCGAACCCAAATTACATGAAATATTGAAAAAAGCTCTCCCCTAAATATATGTTTTAGGTGATAATTTAAGGCACTTCATCCAAATTTCTAATCAGTTAAGGAAGGCACAAAACTTCACCAAACCAAGCCAAAGCTACAATATTACAATAAGGGAATCCATGATCACATCATGACAACTATAATATCATCACGTTAAAAGAGGGACACACTGCAATAGCTACAGTTGTTTTTGATGCAGTGACAGTTTCTGACTTCCAAAATAGTTAAAATTGATTTTAATAATTGTACGTTAAGGGGGATTAAGTATGTAGCCATAGAACTGATTAACAATATACCATTTGAAATGAAAATCACAATACAGGAGTCTCAATAAATATAAAATCAAAAACTCACACCATCCATAAAGAAGAATGTCCCAGAACACATTAATAAGAACAACAGAGAAAACACCAACATGAAAATAAACATATTGCAATGACATCACTAAACGTATACCTATCAATAATCACACTGAGTGTAAATGGACTGAACGCTCCAGTAAAGAGACAGCGAGTGACATCATGGATCAAAATGCATGACCCATCTATATGTTGCTTACAAGAAACACATCTTAGACTTACAGATAAGAACAGGTTGAGAATTAAAGGTTGGAATAATATGTATCAAGCTAATAATACACAAAAAAGAGCAGGTGTGGCAATATTAATCTCAGATAAAATAGATTTTAATGTAAAAGCCACTATTATGGACAAGGATGGCCACTATTTATTGCTGAAAGTTCAATACTCAAGCAAGACTTAACAATATTAAGTATTTATGCACCCAATACCAAAGCATCTAAATACATTGAACAAATACTGACAACATTGAAAAATGAGATTGATCATTCCACAATAATAGTTGGGGACTTTAACACTCCCCTTTCAGTTAAGGATAGGTCATCCAGAAAAAAGCTCAGTAAAGGTACAGGAGATCTTATTACAACAATCAGCCAAATTGACCTCATCAGCATATACAGATCTTTTCATCCATCAACAGATAAATACACCTTCTTTTCCAAAGCACATGGAACATTCTCCAGAACAGACCATATGTTAGGTCATAAAACAATTCTCCATAAAATCCAAACCGTTGATTTATTGCAAGGTACCTTCTCAGACCACAGAGCTATAAAAGTTGAAATCAATAACAGAAAATTCATAGGTAAAAATTCCAACTTGTGGAAACTGAACAACACTTTACTCACAAAGCCTTGGGTTATCAAAGAAATTAAAGACACATTAAAGAAATTTATGGATTCAAATGAGAATGAAAACGCATCCTACCAGAACCTATGGGATACAGCAAAAGCAGTGCTCAGAGGTCAGTTTATCTCTATAAATATCCACTTCCGGAAAGAAGAAAGAACACAAATTAAAGAATTAACCTCACAGCTTGAACAAGTAGAAAGATAGCAACAAAGAAACCCCTCAGGGACCAGAAGAAAACAGATTATAAAGATTAGAGCAGAACTAAATGAATTAGAGAATAGAAAAACAACTGAAAAAATTAACAAAACCAAAAGCTAGTTCTTTGAAAAGACCAAGAAAATTGATAAACCATTGGCTAGACTTACAAAAGAAAAACAACAAAAGATACAAATAACTCAATTAAGAAATGCGTTGGGAGATGTTACAACGGACCCATCTGAAATAAAATATATCATAACAGAATACTATGAAAAGCTATACTCTGACAGGTTTGAAAACCTGGGGGAAATGGACAAATTTCTAGATTCATATGACTCACCAAGACTATCACAAGGAGAAATAGATGAACTTAACAAATCTATCACAAAGGAAGAGATTGAGGAAGTCATCAAAAATACACCAACCAAAAAAAGTCCTGGCCCAGACGGCTTCACCGGAGAATTCTCCCAAACTTTCAGAGAAGAATTAACTCCAATACTAATGAGGCTATTTCACACCATAGAAAGAGATGAAATACTTAGAAATTCACTCTATGAAGCCAGCATAACCCTGATACCAAAACCAGGGAAAGATCCCACAAAAAAGAAAATTACAGACCAATATCACTCATGAATCTAGACGCAAAAATCTTCAACAAAATTCTAGCCAATAGAATTCTACAATATAAAAACAATCATTCATCATGACCAAGTTGGTTTCATTCCAGAGATGCAAGGCTGATTCAACATCAGAAAAACAATCAATGTAATCAACCATATTAATAGCCAGCCAAGCCAAGTGCCATAAATATAACACAAAAGATAAAAATCACCTGATTTTGTCAATTGATTCAGAAAAGGCATTTGACAAAGTTCAACATCCATTCATGCTTAAAACTCTCAGAAAAATAGGAATAAAAGGGAAATTCCTCAATATAAACAGCATCTATGCAAAGCTAACTGCTTTCATCATCCTGAATGGTGAAAGACTGAAAGAATTCCCTTTGAGAATGGGAACAAGACAAGAACACCTGCTCTCACCACTTCTATTCAACATTGTGCTAGAAGTTCTAGCCAGAGCAATTAGACAAGACAAAGAAATGAAAGGCATCCGTATTGGCAGTGAAGAAGTAAAGATTTCCCTCTTTGCAGATGATGGGATTGTTTATACAGAGAATCCAAAGAAATCCATAAGTAAACTATTAAAGCTAATAGAAAAATTCGGCAAAGTATCGGCATACAAGATAAACGTAATGAAATCAATAGAATTCCTTTATACCAACAGTGAAATTATTAAAGAAGAAATCACCAAATCAATTCCGTTTACTATAGCACCCAAGAAGATAAAATACCTAGGAATAAATCTAACTAGAGAAATAAGAAATCTTTACAGAGAAAACTACAAGACCTTGCTACAAGAAACTAGGAGAGACTTACATAAGTGGAGTAATCTGCCCTGCTCATGGATAGGAAGACTTAATATTGTGAAAATGTCTATTTTGCCCAAAGCACTCTACTTACATAATGCAATCCCAATACAAATTCCAGTGACATTTTTTAATGAGATGGAAAAACAAATTATCAGCTTTATTTGGAAAGGGAAGAAACCCCGGATAAGTAAAGCACTACTGAAAAAGAAGAACATACTGGGAGGCCTCTCACTACCTGACTTTAAAACCTATTACACTACCACAGTAGTCAAAACAGGCTGGTATTAGTACAAAAGGAGACATATAGACCAATGGAACAAAGTAGAGACCCCAGAGATCACCTATGAACAGCTGATATTGGACAAAGATCCTAAGATTTTGAACTGGGGCAACAACAGTCTCTTTAACAAATGGTGGTGGCATAATTGGATATCTACCTGCAAAAAATTGAAACAAGACCCATATCTCACACCTTATACAAAAATGAACTCAAATTGGATAAAAGACTTGAATATAAAAGCTAAAACAATGAAGCTCATCCAAGATAAAATACGGTCAACAATGGACGTTTTAATACGCAATATAGACAGACTTCAAAATCTGACAGACAAAGCACATTCATCAGAGGAGAAAATAGATAAATGGGAATTAATAAGAATCAAACACTTCTGCTCATCCAAAGACTTCATCAAAAGAATTAAAAGACCACCTACAGAATGGGAAAAAATATTTGGCAACTCTGTCAGACCAATGCCTGATCTCCATAATCTATAAGGTTCTACAAAATATCAATAAGAAAAAGACAAATCATCCAATTAAGCGATGGGCAAAGGAGATGGACAGACAGTTCTCTAAAGAGGAGATCTAGGCAGCCAAAAAAGACATGTGGACGTGCTCATGATCATTAATTATTAAAGAAATTCAAACCAAAACAATGAGATACAATCTCACCCCAACAAGATTGGCCATGATCCAAAAAAATGCAAAACATTAAATGTTGGAGAGGCTGTGAAGAGATTGGAACTCTCCTTCACTGTTGGTGGGATTGCAGAATGGTGCAGTCTCTTTGGAAAGCAATTTGGCGTTACCTTAAAATAATGGATATAGATATACCATTTGACCCAGTAATTCCTCTGCTTGGAATATATCCTACAAAACTGAGGTCATTCACACCAACTGCTACATGCACATGAATGTTCATTGCAGCACAGCCCATGATAGCAAAAAGCTGGAATCAACCCAGATGTCCAACAACAGAAGAATGGATGGGTAAACTTTCGTATATGTACTCAGTAGAGTACTATACATTGATAAAGAACAATGATGATAACAGGAAACATCTCTCAATTTGGTCTCAACTGGAGGACATTATGTTGAGTGAAACTAGTCAGCGACAGAAGGACAATTACTATACGAGACCCCTATGATAAAAACTTAAAAGCATACTCATACATAGTAGAAAAGACTCTTTGACAGCTACAAGGGTGGGGAGGGTGGGAGGATGGGAGGGCAAGGGGTGAGGGTTTAGATTATATAGTTGTTAGAAATTTGGTTGGGTGAAATTGGTGACAATACACATTAGTAAGAAGATCAATATTAACGGGACTTTGACACAACTTGTATACTCCTCCTCTCTTAACCCAATATTGTAAGCACAGAGTATATACACTTTCATTTTTTATTTAATAAAAATAAATAAATAAAATAAAATAAAATAAAAAAGAATATCAACTAGCAAAGAGAGCACTTGAATAACCCTACAAAATGGCTATATTTGAAGATATATACAAAACATCTCACCAGCAACAGCACAACATATGTTCTACACCACTACATAGGATATTTCTCCAGGATCGATGATATGTTTGGTCAATAAGCAAGTTTCAATAAATTCTACAAGGCAGAAATCATACAAGACATTTTTCTAACCACTGTAGACTGAAGCTGGAAACAAAAGGAAAAAAAGTGAAAATACGCAAGCATGAAAATAGAACAACACACTTCGAAACTCAGACTGGTCAAGGAAGAAATCAAAAGAAAAATCACAAATTTCTTAAAGTCAAATGAAAATGAAAGCACAATGTATCAAAACTTACGGGGTGCAACTTCTGGCCAGCATTGTTCCAAACAGAAGCACCATTCTGTCCCTCCACAGCAAAGATCCAAAATACTAAGTAAAACAAATGTTCATCATGGAGCCCAAACTGTCAAATGAAAAGATAAGGATCTCAGCCAAACCCCAAAAGGAATAACAAACTAACAGAAAACAAAGAAGATATACAAGTCCCCTGTCAACTAACCCAGCGTAAATTTGCAATCTTGGACTCCTGTCAGAGGTAAACAGACAGTAAGCATGGGAAATCAGATTCGCAGAAATCCTAGCAAATGATAAAGTACCAGGTAACCAGCGATATAGAATTTCCCAAGCCCCATCTTCTCCCTGCTGCTCTACCTCCAACACCTACTGTACTGGCTGCTACAGCTCAACCAGTCAGAAGTGCAGTGTCCATGCTGTTTGGATTCACCACATCTGCATATGAGATGGCAGATAGAAATTAAGAAAGCACGTTCAGGAGCTCACAGAGGTAACCAATGATATGTGCTTTCCTAACTTAACCTTCTCGGCCCCCATCCCTCTTCAGTTTTCTCTATTTACTGCTGGCTGAAGTCTCTTGGCTTACAGGAAACTCCTTTTGCCCCAGCCACTTAGATTTGCCCCTTGACCCCTTACAGACCAGCTCCCTGCGTATTGTTTGTCTGTAGCTTGTATTGTATTTTTTTGTTTCTTTTGGTTTCTTCTGTGCTTTCTACCACCTCTGCCTACTTTTGCTCAAACATCTAGCTCCATGTGCCGTCTTTGCCTCTTCTTGAAATGCTGTATATCTTCACTCAACTGGGAAACCATGACCCCACCTGTGATACCACATGGGTGAAATTCTCTGGGTTGTTTAATTCTTTCTTTCTTTTCTTTTCTTTTGCTTTGTTGTGTTTTGTCTTGTCTGTTTGTTTTATTTCTATTTTTGCAACTGTCTAGTCCCTTCTAGATGGCTTGTACTGCACGGTATGGACCCATAACACCAGTCAGGGCATCCACATCTCTGTAATCCCTGAGAGGAATTCTTTTTTTCTTTCTTCCTTTTTGCTTTTTTTGCTTCCCATCTTTCTTCATTTCCAAGTTCTCATCTCTCTATACTTACCTTATCTCCTGTCTCCTGAATACCTGACACTATGTGGTATCTATACCCATTCTAGCCAAGCTATACTACAAGCCTGGGAGACACTTCCCCAGTCTTTGCACCAACACTGGTGGGACCCCTAAGGGCCTTTCTTTTTTCATTTCCAAATTTGTAACCTTTTATTCTTTCCTTTCCTCTTTTTTTTTTTAAAAAAAAATCTTTTTGTTTTTCTCTGTTTCTCAGTTTCTTATTTCTCCAATCCAGTAGCAATCAAGCTCCCTTGGCAATGTTTGTTTGTCTGTTTGTTTGTTCATTTGTTCATTCACTGGTTCTTTCATGTTTGTTTGGCTGTTTGGGGCTCATGTTTCTCCCTCCCCCCTTTTGCATACCTGTCTTAGCTTCACACTTCACAACCTTCCTGCTCCTTCCCACCTACCTGCACCATGTGCTGAACATCACATCGTGAGCATCATAGGCATGAACTATTGGACCTGATGAGCACACCCTACTACATTGCACAAGGACTTAGCCCAGCCCCTCCCTTTCAGCTATAACTGCCCTGTTGCACCATACCTGGGCAAATGGCCCTGCCAATTGGATGAGGAATTGAAAAATATTGTGGCCACACATGAGCAAACAACAAAGAACCACAGGATGCCTGCTATGACATAACCAAATTAAACATCAAAAAGGATGAAACAAAAAGATCTGTAATCAGTAAAAATAATAATAATAATTACTGAATGGCTCAAAAACAGTAGACAATATCAAAATACATTTTTTTTTTAAAAAGGACAGGATAATTCCACTAGGTGTCCAAAATAAAATACTAGATGACATTTCTGTAAAATAAAAGGCACTGGAATTGCCTGAGAGGAAAGCCAAATTTCTAACACTCAGAGCTATCGAAGAGTTGAAGCAAGAAACAGAAAAAAAAAAAAATTTAAATAGACTAATTCATAGAAAAGACAGACAAATTCAAGGACAGAATCATGAAAATGATACAGGAACAGAATGCCAAGATAAATTCACAACTAGACATCTACAACAACAAGAATTAGAAATCTAAAAGATAAACAACAAGATTTGAGAACTGAACAGTGTCATAGAAGGCCTGAGGAGCAAGTTGGAAATGATGAAAGATAGTATCAGCAAAATTGAAGACAAACATTTGGATACAACTCTTTTTGAGGAAGAAATCAGAAAAAAGAACAAAGAAAAATGAAGAAACCCTGAGAATTGTGTGGGACAAAGTCAACACCAAAAATCTGTAAGTGATTTGAGTTTCAGAACAGGAACAGAAAATGGAAAACACAGAGAGGATCACTGAAGAATTGCTGACAGAAAACTTTCTTAATATCATGAAAGATTAAAAGGTAACCATCCAAGAAGCTCAACAAACCCCAGACCCTAAAAGAAAATCAAGTCATATCATAATCACATTCACTAAAACAAAAGACAAAGAAAAATTCTGACAGAACCCCAAAAAACAAAAACTCATGGAGAGGAAGAACAATAAGCCTAAGCTCTGATTATTCAGCAGAGACCATGCAGGTATGAAGACAATGGGGTGATATACACAAAAACTGTGAAAGAAAAAATTGCCAACCAAGAATAATATGAACCCTCATTCAACCATGATGGTAAAGTTAGGACATTTCCAAATAAACACAAATTAAGAGAATATGTAAAAACCAAACTTAACTTATAAGAATTACTAGAAGGGTCCTTTGGTTTCTGAGAGACAAAAAAAAATCAAACCACAGTCTGAATCTATGATGTAAGACTGTACCAGCTAGATACCAGCCTAGGATATGAACTCTCCAGAACCATTCAAAATGAAAAGAACTACAACAAAACCAGAGAGTTTAATCTGTAGATGGCAACATCAGAACAATAAAAGAGAATAAATGGTGTAGGTGAAAAACTTTCTAACAGATTACAAGGCACGTTTTCACCAAGTGAAAGTAGACTAGTTCAAACCTAGGAAGATTTGGGTAAATTTCATCAAAAGTGGAAAAGATGGTCTTTTTAACAAATGATGCTGGCAGAACTGGGTGTCATCTCATAACATGGAGGAAACTGGAGGTCATTATGCTGAATGAAAGAAGTTAATCACAAAAAGACCATGTACTGTATGAGACCACTACTGTAACAACTCATGAAAAGGTTTACACATAAAAAGAAACAATCTTTGATGGTTACCAGAGAGGGGAGAAGCAAGAGTAGAAAAATCACTAAATAGAAAATATATAAGTGGTAACTTTGATGAAGGGCCAGACAGTACAAAATTCTGGGGAAATCAAAATAACTTTTGCAAGACAAGGTCATGGAAGCTCTATAGACACATCCAAAGTCTCTGAAGGATGGAATTCCTGGGCTGAGGACTATAAGGATCATGATCTTGAGGAACATCTAGTTCAACTGGCATAGCATAGTTTATACAGAAAATGTTCTACATTCTACTTTGATGAGTAATGTCTGAGGTCTTAAAAGCCTCTGAGTGGCCATCTAGCATACTCCACTAGTCTTACCCTTTTGGGAGCAAGGGATGATGAAGACATCTAAAGTTACAAGGGAAAGATTTGTCCAAAAGATGAATAGACCAAATTTATAACGGTTTCCAGCAGAGTGAATTCACTACAACCAGATAGTGTTTGGCTACCAGCACTAACTGCTGACAGGGATCACAATAGGAGGTTCCAAACAGAGCTGAAGAAATCTGTAGAACAAAATTCTAAGTCAGAAAGGAAGACCAGACTTGCTGGCCTGACAGAGACTGGAGAAACCCCGACAGCATGAACCACAAATGGCCTTTCAGCGCAGTAATGAAGTCATTCTTGAGGCTCACTCTTCAACCAAAGACTGAACAGGCCCATAAAACAACTCAAGAACACAGGGTCAAGCCAGCCCAAGAGCAGGGACTAGAAGGCAGGAAGGGACAGAAAAGCTAATAATAAAGGAACCCAACGTTGAGAAAGAAGAGTTTTGACCTGTTGTGGTGTTGTTAACTAATGTCATAAAACAGTACGTGTACTAACTGTGTAATTAGAAACTAGTTTCTTCTGTAAACTTTCATTTAAAGTACAGTAAAAAAAATTTTTTAAGTTTACGGGATGCAGTGAAGGCAGTAATCAGAGGGAAATATAAAACAATAAATGCTTACATGAAAAAATAACTTCTCAAATCAACAGACTTCTCAAATTAACAAACTCAACAACTTCATGAACTAGAAAAAGAAGAGCAAACTAAATCTAAACCTAGCAGAAAATATTGTTCACACTAGGTGCCCTTGAGTCAGTTCACATTCAGAGCAACCATATGTACAACAGAATAAAACACTGATCATTCCCCGCCCTCACAATCATTATGCTTAAGACCATTGTTGCAGGAGGCTCTTTTGTTTTTTTATTAACCTTGTTTCTACTAAGCATGATATCCTTCTACAAGGACTGGCCCTCCTGAAAACATGTCCAAAGTATGTGAGATAAAGTCTCACTACCCTCATTTCCAAACAATATTCTAGCAGCACAGCTTCCAAGATGATTTGTTCATTCTTTTGGCAGCCCATGTTATATTCAATATTCTTCACGAAAACCATAATTCAAAGGCGTCTATTCTTCAGTCTTCCTTATTCATGGTGCAGTTTCCAGACACATGTGAGGCAACTGAAAACAGCATGGCTTGAGTCAGGCCCACTTTAGTCCTTAGAGTACATCTTTGTTTCTCAACATTTTAGAGAGGTCATTTGTTCCACGTGATGCATTCTTTCATTTCTTGATTGCTACTTCCATGGGCATTGATTGTGAATTCAAATAATACAAAATCCTTTATAACTTTGGTATTTCTCAAATTATCATAATCTTGTTCATTGGTCCAGTTTGAGGATTTTTTGTTTCTTTAGTCTAAGGTATAGTCTGTACTGACAGCTGTGGTGTTTCATTCTCATCAGTAAGTTCTTGAAATACTCTTCACTCTCAGCAAGTAGTGTCATCTGCATATCACAGGTTGTTAACGAGTCTTACTCCAATTCCGATGCTTCGTTCTTCATATAGTCCAGCTTCCTGGATTACTTGCTCAGCATACAGACTGAATAAGTGTGGTGAAAGGCTACAACTCTGTCACATACCTTTCCTTACTTTACACCACACAGTATCCTCTTATTATGTTCAAATGACTGTCTCTTAAGTTACGTGCAGTTTCCTCACAATTAAGTGTTCTGGAATTTCCATTCTTTTTAAAGTTATACATAGTTTGTCATGATGCACACACTCAAATGTCTTTGCATAGTTAATAAAACACAGGTGAGCATCAATCTGATGTTCTCTGCTTTCAGCCATGATCAATCTGACATCAGCAATGATGTCTCTTGTTCCACATCCTCCTCTGAATTCAACTTAAAGTTCTAGTAGTTCCTTGTAGATGTACTGCTGCAACTGCTTTTGACTGATCTTCAGCAAAAGTCTACTGGTACGTGATATTAATGACACTGTTCGACAATTTCCACTTTCTGTTAGATCATCTTTGGAATAGGTACACATATAGATCTTTTCCAGTAGGTTGGCCAGGCAGCTGTCTTCCAAATTTCTTGGCATAGACAAGTGAGGACTTTCAGTGCTGCATCCACTTGTTGAAACATCTCAATTGATATTCTGTCAATTCCTAGAGCCTTCAGTGCTGCTTGGGCCTTTTCCTTCAGTACCATTGGTTTTTGACCATACACTGCATCTTTAAATATCATCTAATAGGAAATACCAAATATCAGAGCAAAAATAATTAAAATCAGTTGCAGAGAGATTAGAACTCGTAAGTACTGATGGTGGTGATACAAAATGATACAACCATTTAAGAAAACAGCATGGTACTTCCTTAGAAAGCTAGAAGTAGAAATATCACATGATCCAATAATCCCACTACTAGGAATATATCCTAGAGAAATAAGAGTCATCACACTAATAGACATACGCATATCCATGTTCATTGCAGCATTTGTTCATGACAGCAAAAAGATGGAAACAGTGTAAACACCCATCAACAGGTGAATGGATTTTTTAGAGAACTGTAGTACATACACACAGTGGTATCTGACATAACAATTAAGAACAATGATGAATCTGCAAAGCCATCTCACAACACAGATGAATCCAGAGGGCATAATGTCGAGTGAAATAAGTCTATCACAAAAGGACAAATATTGTATGAGACAACTACTTCAATAAACTTCCATTTAAGTTTTTTTTTACTTCATTTAACTTCATTAAAAGGTTTACACACAGAATAATTGATGGTTACAAGGGGGCAGAGGGGTGGGACAGGTATGGGAAAACACTGAAGAGGCAATTGATAAGGTAACTTTGGTGAAAGGTAAGACAGTACACAATACTGGGAAAGACAGCACAACGTGCACAAGGAAGTTCCATAGACACATTCAAACTCCCTGAGGGACTGAATAAGTGGGCTGAGAGCTGCAATGACCACGGTTAGGGGGAACGTCTAGTTCACTGGTATAACATAGTATTTAAAGAAAATATTTTACATTCTAGTTTGGTGAATAGCATCTGGCATCTTAAAAGTCTGTGAGTGGTCATCTAAGATACTTCACTGGCCTTACCCCTTCAGAAGCAAGGAAGAATGAAGAAAACTAAAGACACAAGGGAAAGATTAGTCCAAAAGACTGGTAGACCACAACTACCTCAGCCTCAGACTGAATCTAGTACAACTAGATGGTGCCCAGCTACTAGCACTAACTTCCCTAACAGGGATAACAATAGAGGGTCCCCAAAAGACACAGAACAAAATTTGAACTCACAAAAAGAAAACTAGACTTACTGTCTTGACAGAGACTAGAGAAACCCTGAGAGTATGGCCCTGGGACACCCTTTTAGCTCAGTAATGAAGTTACTTCTGCAGTTCATCCTTCATCCAAAGATTAGGCAGGCTCATGAAACAAAATGAGACTAAAGGGAGAAAGCAGTCTGGGACAAGGACTAGAAGGCTGGAGGCACAGAAAAGCTGGTAACAGGGAACTCAGGGTCATGGAGAGAGTATAGATGACTTGTCATGGGGTCATTAACCAATGTAGTAAAACAATGTGCATACTGTTTAATGAGAAGCTAGTTTGTTTTGTAAACCTTTCTCTAAAGTACAACAGAAATAAATAAATAGAATCAAATAGAAAAATAAAATTCACAAAATCAGAAGCTGGTTCTTTGTAAAGATCAATAAATTGACAAATCATTAGTTAGACTGACAAATAAATAAATAAATAGAATAAGAATTAAAGAGATCTGTGACTGATTTCATAGAAATACAGAGAATTATAACAGACTATTATGAATAACTGTATGGTGATAAACTGAATAACCCAGATGACATGGACAAATTCCGAGAGGCACACAACCTTCACAAACTGACTCAAGATTAAGAAGAAAATCTCAGTAGACCCACAGGAAATAAAGAGATTGAATCAGTGGTCAAAATTTCCAAAAAAACAGAAAGGATACTCTGAGATGGCTCCACTGAGGAGTTCTACTAGAGAAGTTGCACCAGTATTGTTTAAACTCTCCTAAAAGATAAGAAGCAAATAATACTTCCTAATTCATTCTAAGAAGTAAACATAACCTCAACACCGAAACCAGGCAATGGCACCAAAAGAAAATAAAACAACGCGCCAATATCCACAATGAATATTGGTGCAAAAATCATGAACCAAACAAAATTCAACAGTATATGAAAAGTCATATGCCATGGCCAAGTGGGACTTATTCCAGGAATACAGTGATCATTCAACATTAGAAAACAAGTCAAGGTATTATATTACATCAACAGAACAAAGGAAAAGAACCATGTGATCGTTCCTTTTCTTGAAGAAAACTCTCAAGATTGTAATAGAATGGGAAATTCCTCAGTATGATTCAGGACACGTATGAAAAACCAATAGCCAACATCATACTCAGTGGAGAAAGACTGAAATCTTTTCTTTGTAATTGGGAGAAAAAACAAGGGCTCCTGCTCTCACCACTTCTTTTCAGTGTTGTATTAGAAGTCTCAGCTACAGCAGTAGATAAGAAGAAGAATCAAAAAAATATCCAGATGGGAAAGATGGAGAACAATTTCTCCATTTGCAGATGACATGACCCCATATATAGAAAATCCCAAAGAATTGGCAAGAAAATTTCTAGAACTAACAGAATAATCTAGCAAAGTTATAGGCTACAAGATCAATGAACAAAAATCATTCATATTTTTATACGTTAGTAATGAGAAATCTGAAAAAGATAAATTAGAGAAATAATTCCATTTATAGTAACATCTAAGATAATAACCCTAGTGGAGTAGTGGTTATGCGCAACAGTTTCTAATTAGAGAAACAATTCCATTTACAGCAACATCTAAAATAATAACCCTGGTAGAGTAGTGGTTAAGTGCAACAGCTGCTAACCAAAAGGTCAACAATTCAAATATACCAGTTTCTCCTTGGGAAACTCTGAGGCAATTCTACTCCATACTATAGGATTGCTATGAATCAGAATCAACTGGACAGTAATGGGTTTGGGCTGAAGACAACATTACCCAGAAATAAATCTAACACAGACATGAACTACTTAAACAATAAAAATTATTTAAAAAAAAAAAAAACACCAAAGGAGGCTAAAGAAGACTTTAATGAATGGGAAGATATCCTGTGTTCACGGACAAGAAAACTTATTATTGCTAAGATGTCAATACTACTCAAAGCTACCTCTAGATTCAATGCAATCCTGTTCAAAATTCTGATAGCCTTTACAGCAGAATTCACAGTGCTCAGCTTTATATGGAATGGCAAGAGGCCCTAAATAGCTAAAGCAATGTTAAAACAGAAGGACAAAATATGCTCTAGGAATCTATTTTGTGTTAAGAGAATGAATAAAATAAGACCTTCTGGAGAGGAATGGAAACATATACTGCCAATAGATAAAACTAATGATAGTATTAATCGTGGCATTTTCAGATACATGGTTCCCACAGACATAAAATACCTTCAAGTCAATACTAAGAAGTTCTGGAAGATGGCCAACTAAGCACACGTCTCCTCATATTCCTCTGGAAACCAAGACCTGAATTGACAATCAAACAGAGCCTTCTGATCACCTAATCAGCCTCAGGACATGGCACAGGGCTGTTAATTGGGACTTCATACCACTCAGCGAAAAACCTCCTCCCTTTCGCTGAATCTCACTCCTGGCTAGCCCCGACTCTCACGGACGGAAGGTAAACGCACCAGTTTGACTTTTTTTTTCCTCAGTCTGGCTGGCGGGCGGAGCTGGGCCTTGCCTGGTGGCTGGACTCAGACACGCTGCTGAGGGGATAGGCAGGTGAAATTCCCATATTCTGAGAGCCAGGCTCAGGACTCTGTTAATCTAGCCACTTTGAGCCTTTCGTACAGTAGCTGCCTCAGCGGGGTTTGTGCGGAGCTTTGCAGTCAGTGTGCAGGATGCCAAGTTGGTACCAAGATTTTAGCGGGACCTCGTTCTTAGCCTGGAGCCAGTGCCTGCAAATGGGACAGCGCTTCTCTGACAGAAAAGTAGTGATTTTGCACAGTGCTGCCTACGTTGGGGGCCCTGCAGCAGAAGCAGAGGAATCACTACCTCTCGGCACATTTAGCCCCTCTGTCTGCTGCCTGTGTGGAGGACGCCATCTTGGATATGGTGGCCGCAGCTAGACCTAATTCTTAGCTTGGGAGCCAGAGCCTGCCCATGGGAGAGCGCTTTCCTATCACAAAACCACTACTCGACACAGTGTTGGCTAAGGCTAGGCCCTGTCATCAGAGGTCACCATGGCAGTCGCATTCCTGTATTCTGAACTAGTTTGTTACCACCTGGGGTTGGATATAGTGGCGCTTACTTTGTCTGGTGAGAAGAGGGACCTCTACACCTGAAAACCTAACCGACATGTGAATTGGTCAGGTACCTTTTGCTTTACATTTGAAGACAGCCTAGAGAAACATTTGCAATCCATCCTCACACTACCTCTTCCAGCCTCTATATACTCACATGGGACCCAAAAAGCAACAGACAATTGTGGCATACAAGCAATCACTCATGGCTTCAGAAGGCTCCCAAACAAAGCAACCAAGGAGTTTTCCAGATGAAGAAACTTTTATGAAAGCATCAGGAAGTGAATACAAATTGATTATATACAGAGCCCTTCTAGACCTTATACAAAATGCAGCAGAACAAAGTGAAAAATTAAACAAGTTGTTCAATCTGATGGAACACCAGTACTCTGAAATCCAACAGATCAAGAAGAAAATCAAAGACATAGAAACTTCCATGCAAAGCCAAGAAAACAGAATGGAACAAATGGAAAAAAGAATTTCTGACTTGCAATACAGAGCTACTGAGGCCAGCGTCTATGAGCAGAAATCAGAAAAAAGAAACAAGAAATATGAAGAAAAAATAAGAAGCATGTAGGACTCTAATAAGAGGAACAACCTTCGATTAATTGGAGTCCCTGAACAGGGTGAGACATCTGAGAACACAGAGAGTATTGTTGCCGAGCTGCTGAAAGAAAACTTCCCAGAAATCATGAAGGAAGAGAATATAGACATCTCACATGCATATCGTACGCCACCCAATATAGATCTCAAAAGAAAGACTCCAAGACATATTATAATCAAGCTTAACAAAATGAAACACAAGCAGCAACTCTTAAAGGCAGCAAGACTCAAGGTAAAGCTAACATTCAGAGGGAAACCCTGTAGGCTCTCGTCAGACTTCTCAGCAGAAACCATGATGGCACAGAGACAGTGGCATGACACATTCAAAGTCTTAAAGGAGAAGAACTTCCAACCAAGAATTATATATCCTGCAAAACTGTCTTTCAAATGTGAAAATGAAATTAAGACATTCCCAGATAAACAGAAACTCAGAGACTTTGTAAAAACCAAACCCAAACTACAAGAAATACTGAAAGAAGTTCTTGGCTTTGGCTTAGAAGAACAAAACCACTAACTTTATATTTTAGAATAACACACTACTCAATACTCATTTAGGGAAGGCTTCAAAGTAAATCACAGCTTTGATCTGGAAAGAAGCAATCCAGTGGTCATCATGAAAACTATGGTGTCATCATAATAAAAAGAGGGATGTACTACAGTCGTTATAGTCCTTCCAGATGGAGAGGAAGATGACAAGACTGGCAGTAATTAAAATTGGGTTTATAAATCGTTTATTAAGGGGGTTCATAGGGGCAGCTGTAAAGCACAACAAAGATGTATCACACCATTTCAAGAAATCTAACACACGAGTCTCAACAATTATAAAACCAGCTCTGAAAAAGGTGAAAAATCAACTCACAGAAAAGAGTGTCCCAGAACAGACTAATAAGATCAACAGAGAAAACATCACCATAAAAATAAACATATCACAATGGCAGCAGTGAACACATACCTATCAATAATTACATTGAATGTGAATGGACTGAATGCTCCAGTAAAGAGACACCGAGTGTCATCTGGGATCAAAAGACACGACCCATCCATATGTTGTCTACAAGAAACTCACTTGAGACCTAAAGACAGGAACAAACTGAAAATTAAAGGATGGAAGGATATATATCAAGCTAACAATGAACAAAGAAGAGCAGGGGTGGCAATTCTAATCTCAGACAAAATCAATTTTAATGTCAAATCCACCATCGTGGACAAAGATGGTCACTATTTATTGCTGAAAGGTTCAGTACACAAGCAAGACTTAACTATATTAAATTATTTATGCACCTAATGCCAGAGCACCTAAATATGTCAAAGAAACACTGACTATGCTCAAAAGAGAGTTAGATGACTCCACAATAATAGTGGGAGACCTTAACACTCCACTCTCATTACTAGACAGATCATCTAGAAAAAAGCTCAGTAAAGATACAGAAGACCTCATTGACACAATTAACCAACTAAACCTCATTGATATATACAGAACCTTTCACCCATCAGCAGACAACTAGACCTTCTTGTCCAGTACACATGGAACATTCTCCAGAATTGACCACGTGATAGGCCATAATGCAATGCTCAACAAAATCCGTACCATTGAATTACTGCAAAGCATCCTCTCAGATCATAAAGCCATCAAAGTTGAAATCAATAGCAGAAAAAACAGAGATAGAAAGTGGAACTCTTGGAAACTGAGCAACATCTTGCTCAAAAAAACATGGGTTATAGAGGAAATCAAGGATGAATTAAAGAAATTCATGGATTCCAATGAGAACAAAAACACTTCCTACCAGAACCTATGGGATACAGCCAAAGCAGTGCTCAGAGGTCTGTTTACCTCCATAAATGCACACATCTGGAAGGAAGAAAGACACCAAATCAAGGAACTAACTCTACAGCTTGAACAAGTAGAAAGAGAACAACAGAGGAACCCCTCGGGCACCAGAAGAAAGGAGATCATAAAGATTAGAGCAGAGCTAAATGAATTAGAGAATAGAAAAACAATTGCAAAAATTGAAAAGACCAAAAGCTGCTTTTTTGAAAAGATCAACAAAATTGATAAACCACTGGCTAAACTTACTAAAGAAAAGCAGGAAAGAAAACAAATAACCCAAATTAGAAATAAGAGGGGAGTTGTCACCACAGATGCAACAGAAATCAAAAATATCATAAAAGAATACTATGAAAGACTGTACTGTAACAAATTTGAAAACGAAGGGGAAATGGACCAATTCCTTCACTCATACCACCTACCCAAATTATCACACCGTGAAGCAGAACAACTTAATAAACCCATCACAAAGGAAGAGATTGAAAAGGTCATCAAAACACTGCCAACCAAAAAAAGTCCGGGCCCAGATGGCTTCACGGCAGAATTCTACCAAGCATTTAGAGAAGAGTTATCCCCAATACTACTGAGACTATTTCACAGTACAGAAAGGGATGGAGTACTCCCAAACTCATTCTATGAAGCTAGCATAACCCTGATACCTAAGCCAAGGAAAGATCCAACAAAGACAGAGAACTACAGACCGATATCACTCATGAACCTAGATGCAAAAATCTTCAACAAAATTCTTGCCAACAGAATGCAACAACATATCAAGAAAATAATCCATCATGACCAAGTGGGATTCATACCAGGGATGCAAGGCTGGTTCAACATCAGGAAAACAATCAATGTGATGAACCACATAAATAACACAAAAGACAAGGATCACCTGATTTTGTCCATTGATGCCGAAAAGGCATTTGATAAAGTCCAACACCAATTCATGCTAAAAACTCTTAGCAAAATGGGCATAGACGGCAAATTCCTCAACACAATAAGGGCCATTTATACAAAGCCAGTTGCCCACATCATCCTGAATGGAGAGAGACTGAAAGACTTTCCCTTGAGATCAGGAACTAGACAAGAATGCCCACTCTCACCTCTCCTTTTCAACATTGTGCTAGAAGTTCTAGCCAGAGCAATTAGACAAGACGAAGAAATAAAGGGCATCTGCATCGGCAAAGAGGAAGTTAAAATCTCCCTGTTTGCAGATGATATCATTGTATATGCAGAGAACCCCAAGGAATCTATAAGTAAGTTACTCAAACTGATACAAGAGTTCAGCAAAGTCTCAGGATACAAGATAAACATATGTAAATCAGTAGGATTCCTACTGATTGGAGCACCAACAACGAGACTATTAAGGAGGAAATTATCAAATCAATACCATTTACGATAGCCCCTAAGAAGATAAAGTACCTAGGAATCAATCTAACCAGAGAAACAACAGACCTTTACAAAGAGAACTACAAGCCCTTACTACAAGAAACTAAAAGAGACTTAGATAAATGGAAAAACCTGCCCTGCTCATGGATAGGAAGACTTAACATTGTGAAAATGTCTATTTTACCCAAAGCAATTTATTTATATAATGAAATCCCAATACAAGTTCCAGGATCATTTTTTAATGAGATGGGGAAAGAAATCACCAATTTTGTTTGGAAAGGGAAGAAGCCCCGAATAAGTAAGGTACTACTAAAGAAAAAGAACACACTGGGAGGCCTCTCATTACCCGACCTTAGAACATACTACACTGCCACAGTGGTCAAAACAGCCTGGTACTGGTACAAGAACAGACAGATCGATCAATGGAACAGAATTGAGACACCAAAGGTGACACCATCTGGCTATGAACAGTTGATATTCAACAAAGGCTCTAAGACATTAAACTGGGGTAAAAACAGTATCTTCAACAAATGGTGCTGGCAAATTGGTTATCCATCTGCAATAAACTGAATCAAGATCCATATCTTACACCTTATACAAAAATCAACTCCAACTGGATAAAAGACCTAAATATCAAACCTAAAACGATAAAGCTCATCCAAGAAAAGGTAAGAACAACAATGGAAGTTTTAATACACAATGAGGACAGACTCCAAAATCTGTCAAAGAAACCTCAATCAACAAAAGAGAAAGTACATAAATGGGAACTATTAAGAATCAAACACTTTTGCTCATGCAAAGACTTTATTAATAGAATTAAAAGAACACCCACAGAGTGGGAAAAAATATTTGGCAACTCTATGTCAGATCGACGCCTGATCTCCATGATCTATAAGATACTACAAAATATCAATAAGAAGAAGATAGTCCATCCAATTGAGCGATGGGCAAAGGAGATGGACAGACACTTCACTAAAGAGGAGATCCAGGCAGCCAAAAAACACATGCGAACATGTTCACGATCTTCAGTTATTAAAGAAATTCAAATCAAGACAATAATGAGATACCATCTCACCCCAACAAGATTGGCCATGATCCAGAAAACACAAAACAACAAATGCTGGAGAGGCTGTGGAGAAAGTGGAACCTTCCTACACTGTTGGTGGGGTTGCAAAATGGTCCAGCCTCTTTGGAAGACAATCTGGCGCTTCCTTAAAAAAAATGGATATCGATATACCCTTTGACCCAGTAATTCCACTACTTGGAATATATCCTACAGATTCAAGGCCTTTCACACCAATGGACACATGCACCAGAATGTTTATCGCAGCACAGTCCACGATAGCAAAAAGGTGGAATCAACCCAGATGCCCAACAATAGAAGAATGGATATGTAAACTATGATACATATACTCAGTGGAGCACTACGCAATGATAAAGAATAACGATGATTCCAGGAAACATCTCCTAACCTGGTTTCAACTGGAAGACATTATGTTGAGTGAAAGTAGTCAGCGACAAAGGGACAAATACTGTATGAGACCTCTATGATAAGACCTCAAAAACAGACTTGTGTATAGAAGAAAAGACTCTTTGACAGCTGCAAGGGAGGGGAGAGAGGAGAGGGAAGGGGGAGGGTTTAGTTTAGATAGTTACTAGAAATCTAGTTGGGAGAAAGCGGTGATAGCACACATTAGAATCAAGAACAACATTAAGTGGACTTCAGCATAACTTGAGTAGTCCTTCCATCTTAACTCAATACTGCAAGGATAGAGTAGTTGGGGCGGGGGGCGGGGGACCATGCTCTTAGGTGAATTCCAGGCCAAGTGGCACAACTAGCGTTTTGCTGAGAGAGCTCTCTGCACCCCACATTGGTGAGTGGCGTCTGGGGTCTTAAAAGCTGCCAAGCTGCCATCCGAGGACACAGCAAGTGGTCCCAACTCAGCAGGAACGGATGCTCACTGAGGACCAAAATCACATGCGGTAAAGACAACCGAGAAGACAGAGAGACCCACAAGAGTGGGTGCCTACATCGACTTCGGACTGGAAGAACCGGATGGTGCCCGGCCACCACCAGTGATAGCCACGACGGAGTTCACAGAGAGGAGTCTCACTGGCAACACAAGAATAAAAAGGGGTGCATCATGAGATCTCCACTAAAAGACCTCAATTGATGGTCCAACGGTTTTGGGGTTCCTCTGAGAGCATGGCTCCCGGCCCTGATGCTGCCCTTTCCCATAAATTATAGCAAAGTTCCACTCTTTGGACAGGAATGGATTGAACTTGGCAATGCAGAGTGACCACATATTGCAAGCGCTTTGTGGTTATAAACATCTACAGGATTTCATCTTGCTGACCTCTGGCTGGAGGAAGGGGAGTGGACGGAGAGGAGGGGAAATGAGGTTGTTGGGAGGATGAGACATGTATGGAGCAGAGAGGAATAGTGTGCAGTCACCGGACAGGGAGAGCAATGGAAGCTGCATATAGGTCGGCATGTAAATTTATACGTGAATGTACATTTTCACTCAGTTATGTTAAATAAAAAAAAAAAAATCAACAAAAAGAAGTTCTGGTTGTGCCATTGGTACAAAACATGGTCGCTAAGTGAAAGATTGGCAACTCTTATCAATCAGCAATTCTGCAGAGAAAGACCTGGTGATTCGCTCCTGTAATGATCACAGCCTAGAAAAAATATGTGGCAGTTCTATTCTGTTACACAGTGTCACTAAGAGTTAAAAACCAACTCAACAGCACCTAACAACTGATATAATACTTAAAGCTGAGCCATTTTCTTTGGCATGTTTGAGAAACAGACAAATGCAAATCATTAGATGACTATAATTCTGTTAAAAATCACTTCATCTTAACATTTATCTGCTTACTGCACTTAGTAAATTTAGAAAATTGCTTCTTCATGACACCTCTGATTTCAAAGCTAAGAGTAATTTTTAAATGGCATCCTTGAAGCTAAACAACTTTAGAAACTCATTCATGGAGCATTTTCATACGATAGTAGCTCAAATCTTACATAAATACTTTCAAGGAAAAAAGGAGGGTGGGAATATTTTGTGAAATAAAGCATATTTTTCACAGGAATAAAAAATTTCATTAAAATGATGTGAAGTTATAGATGACTGAATCTGGTTAAGTCTGGTTTGAGTTTTGGTTTTGAATAAACATTTGGAATAATAAAAGGGTGAGGGTTGGCAACCATTCTTACAAAACAATTTATATATTAATTATTTAAGGAGAAATGAATTTGCCGTCTAAACTTTTACTTAAAGCACAATAAAAATAAATAAATAAATAAAAGAATGGAAGACACTGTGGCAACAAAAATGAAACAAACTAATTTTTTTCTTAGAACTTTGTAATTGTGTAGGCAGAGTTCAGCAACTTCTTTGTGAAGGATCCTATGATAAATATTCAAGGCAGCTGGGTCATTTAGATCCTGTCACAACTCACCTGTGCTGTTGTGCTGTGAACATAACTAAGAATCATATGTAAATGTATGACTATGACTGTTTGGCAACAAAATTTTTATTTTTGTTATGTTTTCTCCATTGACTTTATTTTCCATCAACACCTTTCCCCTCCCTGGTAACACCAAAGATTGTTTCTGTCAATGGGTAAACCATTTCATGAGTTTTCATAATGTGGGTCTCACACAACAACTGTCTCTCTGTGATCGATTCATTTCACTCTGTATAATACCCTCCAGTTCTCTCCTTCTTGTGAGATGACATCAAGTTTTGCCAGCACCATCTGCTAAAAAGACTGTCCTTTTCCCATCTGATCGATTTGGGCACTTTCAGAAGATCAGGTAATCACAGGTGGATGGATTTACATATGGGTTCTCAATTCTGTTCGTTGGTCAATGTATCTGTCGTTGTGCTGGTACCAGGTGTCTTTGCTTATGAGCTGTGTCTCTTGTAAACAGCATATTGATGGGTCCTGTTTTCTTAATCCATTCTATCACTCTGTAGCTTTAGGCTACAGAGTGTAATTATTGATAGGTGTGAGTTTATTGCCGTCGTTTGGTAATCTTTTGTTTGTTTTGTGGTGCTGACAGTTTCTTGGTTCCTCTTACTCTTCTATGCTGAATTCCTTTGATTTATGAATTTCTTTTTCATTTCTTTTGTTTTTATAGATTTTTTTTTTATTTTGATGAGTGGGTTTATGAACATTCTTCGTGGTTACCTTGAAGTTTACCCTTGCAGTCTTAGGTTTGAATTGTCCTATTATTAGTTGATAGCAGCTTGTCTTTCACTCCATTAAAAAGTGGTATATTTACACCATTTATTCCTTTTTCTGTTGTTATGACATTGTTGTTTACAGATTAACCTCTCTGGTTTCCTGTTATGATTCTTTTCATTTTGGATAGTCCTTGAGAGTTCATTTCCTAGGTTGGAATCTGGCTGGCAAAATCTTGCATCCTAGATTCAGGCTGTGGTCTGATACTGTTTGTTCTCAGACTGAAGGACTTCTTTTAATAATTCTTTTGCTTTGGGTTTGCTTTTTACACATTCTCATAATTTCTGTTTTTCTGAAAATGTCCTGATTTCACCATCATATTGAAATGTTAGTTTTGCAAGATGTATTATTCTCCATCAGCATATTTTTTCTTTCAAGTTTTTACATATGTATCATTCCATTGCCTTCTTGTCTACATGGTTTCTGCTGAATAATCAGAGTTTAGCCTTTTTGCTTTTCTCCTTCATGTGATTTTTGCTTTTCTTACATTGGTTTCAGAAATTTTTCTCTTTGGTTTTAGAAACTTTGACTTGAGGACACTAAAATTTTAGTTTTACATAATTTTTTTCATTTCTTTTTTAATTTTATTTTTTTATTAATTATAGTAAAAGAATAAAATTTCTAACATCTATCAGTTATCTCATCTACGATAAACCATCAGCCCCCCACCCACCCATGTAGCCAACAGTCATTTTCTTCTGTGGATAATGCTCTTGTTAAGTCCTCATAACAGAAGTCTCTTACAAAATTTCTCCTTTTGACACTGATCGATTTCACTTAGCATGGTCTCTTCCAAATGAGACCATTTATGAGAGGTTTTCTAACATTGGTTTCTATCATAGCATAGTGTTCCATTGCATATATGTACCATAGTTTGCTTATCCATTCATCTGTTGATGAGCATCGGGGTTGATTCCAACTTTTTGCTACTGTGGACTGTGCTACAACAAGCATTCTTGTGCATGTGTCTGTTTGTGTGACAACCTTTGTTTCTGAAGGGTAAATTTCAAGCAGTGAAATTACAGGATCAAATGGTATATCTATTTCCAGCTTTTTAAGGAAGAGCCAGATTGTTTTCCAAAGAGGTTGTACCATTTTGCAATCCCACCAGCAGTGTAGCAGAGTTCCAAGTTCTCTACAGCCTCAGTTGTTGTTTTGTGTTTCTTGGAACATGGCCAACCTTGTTGGGGTGAGATGGTATCTCATTGTTGTTTTGATTTGAATTTCTTTAATATTTAGTGATTGTGAGCAATTCTGCATGTGTCTTTCAGCCACCTGGATCTCCTCTTTAGAGAAACGTCTATCTCCTTCACCCATCGCTTAACTGGACTATTTATCCTTTTCTTCTTGAAATTTTGTAATATGTTATAGATTATGGAGATCAGATGTCACTCTGACATATGGTTGCCAAATATTTTTTCCCATTCTCTAGGTGGTCTTTTAATTCTTTTGATGAAGTCTTTGGATGAGCAAAATGGTTTCATTCTTACTAGTTCCCATTTATCTATTTTCTCTTCTGTTGTTTGTGGTTTGTTTGACAGATTTTGAAGTCTGTCTACATTGTGTATTAAAACTTCCGTTGTTGATCCTATTTTACCTTGGATAAGCTTTACTGTTTTAGATTTTATATTTAGGTCTTTTTCCAGTTTGAGTTGTTTTTTGCACAAGGTGTGAGATATGGGTCTTGTTTCAATTTTTGCAGATGGATATCTGATTTTGCCAGCACCATTTGCTAGAGACCATTCTTACCCCAGTTTAAAATCTTGGGGCCTTTGTCAAATACCAGCTGTCCATAGGAGGACAGAATTTATACAATTTGGTGTCATAAAAATAACAGATTTTTTAAAATTATTTAAACATGTAAAATCTATTCTTAGCCTACAGGCCACACAAAAAGAAGTGACAGTGATGGATTTGGCTGTAATTTGTCTGCCCCTACTATAGACTCAAGGTCATTGTCAAGAGAGGATAGAACTTAACAATTCATCATGTAGGAAAAAGAAAACTGGAAACTATGGCTCACACACACAGCTGGCTATAGGGGGTTGAGTTCCATTCAGGCCAGTGTCTGCTAAGCAGATGATGGCATCCATTTCTCAGCAGTGGTGATACTTCTAGTGAGGCAGGTGTAACAAGATAGTTCATAGGCTTCAAACAGGAATTTCTTCTGGAGCTTGAGATACAGGGGCTTAGAGACTTCTGGTTTGTAAAGTAATCAGGACTCCAGCCAAATAGACTGGGTATCAGAGAATGCTCCAGCCCCAGAAGAGACAGATGCGAGGTCTGACAATTAAGTCCAAGAACTTAATTGTTGTAAGAGATACATACCTCGTTGCTGAATATCACCGTGGTCACCTTACAAGTACACCTCTTGGAAAGCTACACAATGATGCCAGCACCTAGCCCACCATTCAAAGTAATTTTGGAACTTTTTTTCTGGAATAGCCATTGTGCATGGTAGCATGGTGCCAAGTTCATGAACTTAATTGTATAGTTGTTTGTGAAGGAGTTTTTAGACAGTGAACAAATAAATGTATACCCTTTCTACTCACCTGATCTGGTCCCCAGTGACTTTTCTTTACCTGAAGATAAAGGAAATATTGAAAGGAAGACATCAAGGGTAATACGACAACAGCTCTTATAGCCATTCCAGAAACAGAGGTCCAAAATTTCTTTGAAGACTGGCCTGGGCACTGGCATCAGTGCGTAGTTTCCCAAGAGCAGTACTTTGAAGGTGACCGTAGTGATATTTATGATGAATTCACGAAAGCAGTTGTCAGACCTTATATTTGGAATGCCATCTCATCCTTGACAGATTAGAGGAATAAACTTCAAGAAACCAATACAAAATGTATGTCTTTTACAGACAAGACCTGTGTAATGGGGTATAATGCAGCCACAGCACAATCGGAGTTGGAAAAGATTGCTTCTCCTAAAACTTCCGCATTTTAAAATTGCTTCTATCTCTGAAATGAGAGCCCAGCAACAGCTCTCTTATCTGCTAATTCTGAGAAGGAACAAGAAATGACCACCACCACTCGGACTGCCTAGGCAACACTCACCAACATCCAGGCATGAGTGGCCAGTCTGTAACTGTGCTGCTGCATGTGACCAAAGGACAAAGGATCCCTCCCCCATGCTGTGCTTGCTCCTAGATACAACAAAAGGCCTGATATCAAGTGAGGTTATGGATCCCAGGGCCCCACTGTGCCACACTGTGTTTCACTGACTTACAGAATGGCAGCATGTTACACTCAGAGAGAAACAACTTAATTGGCTTCATTTTACTAAGAGTACTTCAGAATTTAGAGCCATTCTTAATGTTTGCTCCTTTCAGGAATGTACAAAGAGGTGCCAACTGACAGGCATTCGTTTGAAAGGCACAGCCTCTTCTGAAATGGCATTCAAGGAAAACAAGTCACGTTTCTCAACTCCCTCTAGATGTCTATTACCCACGATTGTTAAAAGGTGTATATTAAATAAACGGCAATGAGTGCAATGTGTGTTCCATTTTCTCCTCAAACAAAACCTCACAATACATCCAAATGGCCATAAGAGGCTGCACTCACATCAACAAAGCAGTGCGTGGACTTTGTGAATAACAATGAGAGGAAAAATAACAAGAACCTCATAGTGACTGCATTGCCTTTAAAGCTACCTCTAAAACTCAAAAGCAAACATATGTGCTCACACACACTCGTAGAATGATCCCTCTGTACACATCAGTCCAAATTCTTGGCTCCCCAAAGCAGCTTTATGTGGAGTGCAATAAGAAATAACCAGGTGACTCTACAAGACTTTTGACAAAGCTAACATGGAACAGAAATAAAACAAGTCAATGTGCCCCATTAAAAAAAAGCTCTCAAGAGGCATTTTCTCTGGCACTTACAGATCATTGGAGCAGCAGGAGGGCTGCTGAGTGATGGATGTGCTCGTGCTTGCTCTATCCTCACTAAAAGCTTACCTACAACCAAACGCTTCAAAATGGCCACCAACACTTCAATTTTCCAGGCACCATTCATCATATCCAGGCATGGGAGGCTGGCCTATGGCTGTGTCACTGCATATGGGCCAAGGACAAAGGGTTCTTACATTGTGCTTAGGCTTTATGGGAGGGGGGTACTTAAGTGTGAATCACGGTGTGACTATAGCTTGGAGCCTCACAGTGCCCCAACAACCAGTGTCAGGGTGCTCCAACAATCAGTGTCAGACCCAGTTGTGTGTAAGAGCCATGTGGGCAGGATGACAATTGGACAAGCAAGCCAAGCTGGTCACATGGATACCATCAAATCAGAAACTGTTCTCACCCTGGGAAAGGATTGAGCCATACTCCCCTGGGAGGAGCAGGCACCAAGCCTCAAGACCACAAGGATATGAAGGCTAGAACTGAGGGACACTGAGGGGCCAGCACTGTGGACAGCAACCAGGCCTGTGGAGCATATAGTCACTGGGCAAGATCCAATGCTGGACTCCAAGAAAAAATACAAACTGTCTGGGACATCTCCCTTGTGGTGTGATTACAAGGGTTTCATGGGATTAGATTGGATTAGACTAGTCATGGCAGACTAGTGCTGGAAATGGGCTTTCAAATATGGCAGGAGAAACCTGGTAAAGCATTTTTATGTTTTATAACTAAACATGTAAAGTCTCGTGTCCTCATACTGAGCTAGGAAGTGTTAAATGTTTGATTCCGGAGCCCTCTTCTGGTCTCTTCAGAAATTACCTGTTTATCTTAATATTTCTTAAGTAATGTCTCTTCAGAAATTAACTGTTTATCTTAATGTTTTTCTTTGTAGATAACCCAACTATGTGACTTGTTTGTTTTTGCGTAAATACATCCCTGGTCCCTACGTTATCTCTTGTTACCTTTAATTTTGTTTAGAAGAACATGACTGTGCAGTGCAAAACACCATCCCCCCAAAATAATACTATTCAAAGAATAGAGTGGGAGTAAAATAAATGAAATTTAATAGCTATTGGTCCTATTCAAAGTGTGTGACAATTCATTTGAACTGAGAGATTTGAAGGAATCTACTCCCAAAAGCATATCAAAAAAAATGGAACATAAATTTAAGTCTAGATTTCAAACTCCTTCTTTAAAGGAGTAGCACATTATACTAGTCTCATCTACAGTTACAGTGACACTCATTGGATGTTCTGCTTTCTTTCCCAGAGATAGTGCCTGTCTTACTTAAGGCTTCAGGATCTTAGCATGACTGATTTCTAAAACTAATGGCAGAGCAAAATGCCAGAAACTATGAGTAAGAAAAGAAAAGCCATGGGTGCAAGGGCCCAGTCTCTGAGTGATGGGAGCTTGTCTCAAGAAAGCTTCAAGCTTAAGTGGGCTGTAGTTAACACATCGAGTGACAGAAGGAACATGGAACACAGATTTAAAATTTTAACAATAACATGAGACACAAAGTCTTTTACTCTTCACAATGAAAAGACAGATGAGAGTCAGGAGACAATGATACCATCTACTAGATGTTGATAGAAATCCAGGTGTGTGTTAATGGTGTCCTCAGATTACAGTGAAGCAAAGAGATGGAAGAGGCAAAGGAAGTTGAGATTTATGTCAAAGACTGAGTTGACAGAGTCAACTGCTGGAGGATAAAAGACTGAAACAAATAAAAATAATTGCAAGGAATTCCTGAAAAAATTGGAACCAGGAAGAATAGTTCTTATGTGACATATAGTGTAACGGAGCAAGCACTGGACTCAGTTAAAACCTTCATCTTGGGGCCACCAACTCACCCTGTTGCCTTAAAGGAGTCAACTAAGTGAGTTGCATTTATTTCCCTCACTTGTGAGTACACAGTTTGGCCTATATAATATTAAAGCATATACAATGAAGTTCCTGTGCTGCTTGCTGTTCTACCTTTCTGTACTTTAGGAGATACTGCTAATCAATCATGGTGTTTCCGTAAAATCTGGACAGGGCTTTAGAAATCTCCACAACCCAGCATCACAGGAGGCCAAGACCAATCTGCTAAAGTTATCATGAAAGAGGAAATCTATATGACATGATGAATGACTAAACTCCTTCGTTTTGATTTGGATAAAGAGGATGTCTATGTGTCACCTTGACTCCTCCACCTGAAAGATTATATAAGCCAAACTGTGTACTCACAAGCGAGGGAAAGATCTCAATTAGTTTCCCTATTTGTAATATTTTAGCTTTGATTTACCTTTGTGTGTTCCCTGTCCATGTTGTTAACTGCATGCTCTGTCCTGCATTATGTCCTTAAGTATGCATCTGATGTTTATTTATTTTCTAATTGAAGACCCTTTTTCAGTGTTTCTTGTCATTTCTAATTGGTTTTTGCAAATTCTCTAAATTTCTGTTTATCTAAGAATGTTCTAATTTTGCTGTCATACTTAAGGAATAGTTTTGCAAGGTACGTAATTCTTGGCTGGTAGTTTTATTTTTTCCTTCTAGGCTTTGTGTGTGTCATCCCTTTGCTTTCTAGCCAAGATGGTTTCTGCTGACTAATCTGAGCTCAGTCTGAATGACTCTCCTTTGTACATTTTTTAAAGTCTGGCTGCCCTTAAAAGCATCTCCTTATCTTTACTTTTGGTGAATTTGATTATAATACATCTTAGTGTCTTTCTTTTGAGATCTACTTTTTGTGGAGTTGATCAGTATCCTGGACAAATATCTTCTCATTTTTCTTGATGTCAAGGAATTTTTCTGTCAACAAATCTTCAACAGCTTTCTGTATTTTCTGTTATCCCCCTGTTCTAGGATGCCAATCATTCATAAATTGTTCCTCTTTCTAGAGTCCTACATAACTTTTAGTGATTCCTCTTTTTTTTAATTCCTGCATCTGATTTTTCCTTACACATGCTGATGTCAGTTGCTTTATCTTCAGTCTCTCTAATTCTGCATTCCATTGCCTTGATCCTGCTCCTTTGACTTTTTATTGAACTGTCTAATTCTGTAATTTTATGGTTAATCTGCTAAATTTCAGATTGTTGTTGGCCAATAATTTCTTGCAGCCTTTCTACTTTTTTATTATGTTCTGCTGCACTTTGCCTAATCTCCTCCCTGATTTCTTGAAGAGCTCTATACATCACTCCTGTATTATACCTCTGATAATTGCAGGAAGTAGTCTTCATCTGGTGATTCTTTGGGGAGTTTTCCGGAGCCATATGATCTGCTTCTTTAAATGATTAGAAATTGATTGGTGTCTGCGAGCCATCAGAAAATTGTAGCTGTTGCAATTTATTTGTTTGGTTATTGTGTTCTAACATGTGTGTGTGTGTGTGAGTGTGTGTGTGTGTGTACATATATGTAATTTAGTTTTTGGCAGTCCAAGTAGGCTAGCCATTTGAGCTAGCTTGATTTTTGGAGCCTTAATGATTTCTAGGCCCAATCATTGGATGGTTGGAACTGTGAGTGCACTGAGAAAGGTAGGAGGTCTTGTCAACACGGGGGAGCCAGCAAAACTTTTATTCTACCCACTCCCCCTTTGTTTTCTCTTTCAATTCCAGAATAATAGCTTAGGGCATGTGTGTAAGACATCCCACTAAAAGCCCAGGTAGTGTGTCAGAATTTAGAACCTGGTGCAGCGCAGAAAAGGGAGAGGGAAACTTTGGGGAAAGAGTGAGAAATTAGCACACAGAAAAGTGTAATTCCATGAGAGTTCACTAGCACTTGGCTTATGATACTCAATGAAAATCCTCTGCAGTTTTGTAGGTACATAACTCAGCTTCCATGCTACAAAAACATGCTGTGCTTCTACACACTGATTCACTCCTTATACCCAGCCTTTTCTCCCCTCCCTTCTCTGTTGTATACCAGATCTAAATTGTAGAGCACTACCTGGGCCAGAAGTGAGGTATTTTATGTGTATACTCTAAACTTTCCTCCCAGAACTGGGAGGGCTAGAAAAAGATTCTTCTGGTTCCCTGAGCCAGCAACGCCTACTACATCTCTCAGTGCATTCATTACTCCAACTGTCAGGTGACAGGGCATCATAATTATTAAGGCTCCAATAACCTCTCTAGCTCAAATGACTAGACTAATTGGACAGTCAAAACCAAATTTAAAAATATGGGTGTTAGATTGCAATAACCTAACAATTAAATCACAACAGCTTTCTGAAGGCTCAGAGACAACAACCAATCTCTAATCATTTAAAGAAGCAGACTACCATGGCTCCATAAAACTCCCAAAATAAAGAATCAAAACATTGCCCAGATGAAGAAGCCTTCCTGAAATTTATCAGAGGTAGAATACAAAAGAATTATGTATAGAGCTCTTCTGGATCTTAGGATGGAGATTAGACAAGATGCAGCAGAATAAAATGAAAAATTAAACAAGCTACATGAACTGCTAGAACAACAATGATCTGAAATTCATCAGATCAATAATAAAAGCAGACAGACAGTTCAAAGGAAAGCCAAAGGAGCAGGATCAACAAAATGGAATCTAAAATTAGTGAGACTGAAGATAGAGCAACTGACACCAGCATTCAAGAGGAGAAATCAGACGGAAGAATTGAGAAAAATGAAGAATCATTAAAAGTTACATGGGACTCTACCAAGAGGAATAATTTATGATTAATTGGAGTACCAGAACAGGGAGGGATGGCAGTAAATACAGAGAGACTTGTTGAAAAGATGCTATCAAAAAACTTCCTTGACATCATTAAAGAAGATTATCCAAGATGCTCAATGAGCTCCACAAAAGGTAGACCCCAAAAGAAAGCCACCACAACGTATTATAATTAAGCTTAATAAAATGAAACATAAGGCGACACTCTTAAAAGCAGCTAGGTGTGAACCACAGTTAACTTACAAAGGCGAATCCATTACATTGAGCTCCAATTATTCACCTGAAACCATGCTGGCAAGAAGGCAATGAAATGACACATACAAAGTCTTGAAGAAAAAAACCTTCCAAGAATTACATATCCTGAAAAATTGTCTCTCAGATATAATGGTGGTATGAGGAATTCCCAAATAAACAGAAGCTTAGAGACTGCAAAAAAACAAACCAAAATTACAAGAAATACTGAAGGATGTTCTTCAACTAGGAAATCAATAACACTAGACATGTAGCCAAGGATGCATTGCAGGACACAGAAGCCAGAATCCTGCTTGGTTAGGAAAGTAACAATGCTCAGCCAAGTACCAAGTGCCGTCAAAATGCTCAATGGAAGCTAAAATATTAAAATTAGGGTAACAGGGATCTTAGTATGTAAATTATGACAACATTACACTATGAAAAGGACTATGGTAATGTGTTCATAGACCTTTCAGATGGAGAGGAAGTCAAGAAGATACAAAAAAAAGTTAAAGACTGTTTTAAACTTAGAACATTAGGGGGAATAGTGGTGCAGTCGCAGAGTAAACTATCATTACCACACATCAAAACAAGAAACACGACATAGAAGTCTAAACAGATACAAAACAATGAAACAGACAAAAAGAAAATCTATAAGGAAAAACAATTCAGAAAAGAATACTGAGTGGAACAAAGAAAATGTAAACAACTGAAAAATAAAGGCACCAAAATGATAACACTAAATTCTCGTGTTTATCAATAATTACAGAAACCCTGGTGGTGTAGTGGGTTAAGTGCTATGTCTGCTAACCAAAAGGTCAGCAGTTCAAATCCTCCAGACACTCCTTGGAAACTCTATGGGGCAGTTCTACTCTGACCTATAGAGTTGCTATGAGTCAGACCCAACTCGATGGCAACAGGTTATCAATAATTACACTGAATGTTAAATGGATGGAATGCACCAATAAAGTGACAGAGAATAACAGGTTGGATCTAAAACACAATCTGTCTATACATTTGCTTTAGTTACCTGGTACAGCTCTAACAGAAAATACCACAAGTGGATGGCTTGATGAAGAGAAACTTTATTGTCGCAGTCCTATAAGCCATAAATCCACTCATGAGTTGTAAGTCCATTCAATAAGAGAAATTATCATACTCCAGTAGGCTGAGTCCAAATTCAAGGAGAGCATCTTGGCACAGGAACCTCACGTCCAAAGGTTGTGCTCTACTCTCAGTACTGCCTTCTTAGTGGTATGAGTTTCCCAAATTACTCTGCTCATTAATCTGCTTTATATCCCACAGCTGGTAAATTGAGTCCTGCTTCGCCAACACAACTTCTGCCCATTCTCCATCATCAGTGTCACAGAGGCAGGATTCACAACACATGTGATGAATGGCACCATATTGGAACTCACAGCCAAGTCAAATCAACACATACTTTTGGGGGGGACACGATGCAGTCCATGACAATGTTGCTTACAAGAGACACACCTTAGATTTAAAGATATGAACAACTGAAAATCAAAAGATGAAAAAAATATATACCAAGCTAACAATTCTCAAAGAAAATCAGGACTATTAATCTTGGATAAAATAGACTTTAAAGGAAAATCCACTGTTGGGGACAATGATTGTCACTATTTATTGCTTAAAGATTCAATACATAAGGAGGTTATAACAATATTAAATATTTATGCACCCAATACCAGAGCATCTGAATACATAGAACAAATGCTGACAACACTGAAAGGTGAGATAGATCGCTCCATAATCATAGTAGGAGACTTCAACACTCCACTTTCGGTAATGGACAGATCATCCTGAAAAAAAAAAAATCTCAATAAAGGTTTGGAAAATCTTATTGTAACGATCAACCAACTCAACCTCATAGATGTATGCAGAACTCTTCACCCCAAAACAGATGAGTACACCTTGTATTCTAAGAAAAATAGAACATTCTCAAGATAGACCACATATTAGGTCATAAAGCAAGTCTCAACAAAATGCAAGCCATTGAAATATTGCAAAGCAACTTCTCAGACCATAAAGCCATAAAAGTTGAAACCAACAGCAGAAAAAAATGTGGGTGGAAATTCAAACTCATAAAAACTGAACAACACTTTGCTCAAAGATGGATGGATTATACAAGGAAAAAACAGAGAGAGAAAGGGAAAAAGAAAGAAAGAAATTCATGGAATCAAATGAGAATGAAAATAAATCCCACCAGAACCTATGGGATGCAGCAAAAGCAGTGTTCAGAGGTCAGTTTTTCTCAAAAAATGCAGGCATCTAAAACAAAGAAAGAGCCCAAACCAAAGAATTAACCCTACAACTTGAACAACAAAAGAACCCCTGGGACACTAGAAGAAAACAGATAATAAAAATTAAAATAGAATTAAATGAATTAGAGGATAGAAAAACAGTTGAAAGAATTAGCAAAATCTAAAGCTGTTTTTTTGTTTTTTTGTTTTTTTTTTTGAAAAGTTCAACAAAATCAGTAAACTATTGGTTAAACTCACCAAAGAAAAACAGGAGAGGAAACAAATAACCCAAATAGGAAATGAGAGCACAGATGTCACAACAGACACAACCAAAATTAAAAGAATCATGACATAGACAGAACTGGGTCCCCCAAAAATGTGTGTCACCTTTTGGCTGGGCCATCATTCCCAGTATTTTGTAATTTTCCTATTCTGTACATCCTAATTTCTGCCTGTGGCTAATAGATAGGATGATAGTGTTACAAAAGGATTAGGCCCACCGTTGCAAGACTCTCAGTAAGGGAGCTTCTCTGGAAAGTGGATTGCATCACCTTTTATCCTTTCATCCTACAAGAGATAACAGGAAGAAGAAGCAAACAAAGAATTGGGAACCTCACACCATCAAGAAAGCAGCACTAGGAGAAGAGTGCATCCTTAGGACCTGAGGTTCCTATTCCAAGATTCAACCTGACCAAAGACTGGTGCAACACAAGGACTTTCCTCCAGAGCTGAAAGAGTGAAAGCCTTCCCCTGGAATGGACATCCTGAATTTGCACCTGTAGCCTGCTGCACTATGTAAGAATACATTTTCTTTGTTAAAAAGTGGTATTTCTGTTAGCGCAGCACTAGATGACAAAAACAAATTGTAAGAGAATATTATGAAAAATTGCATTCTGATAGATTTGAAAACATAGAAGAAATGCACAAATATCTAAACCACATTAAACCCACCCACCCACTGCTGTCGAGTGGAGTCCAACTCACAGCAACCAAAATTACCACAAAGAAAAGCAGAACTTAATAAACCCATCACAAAACAAGAAACTGAAAAAGTAATCAAAAAACTACCAACCAGAAAAAGTCATGGCCCAGACAGCTTCATGGAGAATTCCGCCAAACTTTTAGAGAGAAGTTAAATCCAACACTACTGAAGCTACTTCACAAGGTAGGAAAAGATGGGACACTCTCAAATTTATTTATGAAGGCAGCATACCTCCAATAACAAAGGCAGGTACAGATAGCACAAAAAGAAAATTACAGAACAATGTCTCTTGTGAACCTAGATGAAAAATCCTCAGCTAAATCCTAGCCAACAGAATTCAGCAACACATCAAAAAAATAGTTTACCATGACAAAGTGAGATTCTTGTCAGGGATGCAGGGTTGGTTGAATGTAAAAAAAAAAAAGTAATCAACCACACAAAGAAAACAAAAGATAAGAATCACTTGATTGCATAAATTGATGCAGAAAAGATATTTGACAAAGTCCAACACCAATTCATGTTAAACACTCTCAGCAAAATATGGAGAAAGTGGAACTTTCCTATACTGTTGGTGGGGTTGCAAAATGGTCTACCCTATTTGGAAAGCAATCTGGTGCTTCCTTAAAAAAATGGATGTAGATATGCCATTTGACCCATAATTCCACTACTTGGAATATATTGTACAGAATCAAGGCCATTCACACCAATGGGCACACACACAAGAATGTTTATTGCAGCACAGTCCACAATAGCAAAAAGACAGATTCAACCCAACAACAGAGGAATGGATAGGTAAACTATGGTATATACACTCAATGGAACACTATGCAATGATAAAAGATAATGATGATTCCAGGAAACATCTCATAACCTGGTTTCAACTGAAAGACATTATGTTGAGTGAAGGTAGTTAGCGACAAAAGGACAAATGTTGTACAAGACCTGTGAGGATAAGAATTCAAAAACAGACTTATATATAGAAGACTCTTTGACGGCTGCAAGGGAGGGGATGGAGGGAGGGAGTGTGGGGGGGAGGGTTTAGTTTAGGTAGTTACTAGAAATCTAGTTGGGAGAAAGCGGTGACAGCACACATTAGAAAAGTGAACAATGTTAAGTGGACTTCAACATAACTTGAGTACTCCTTCCATCTTAACCCAATATGCAAGGACAGAGTAGCTGGGGCAGGGGGCTGGGGACCATGCTGTTAGGCAAAATCGAGGCTAATTGGCACAATTAGCATTTTGCTAAGAGGGCTCTCTGCACCCCACATTGGTGAGTGGCATCTGGGGTCTTAAAAGCTGTCAAGCTGCTATCTGAGGGCACAGCAAATGGTCCCAACTCAGCAGGAATGGATGCTCACCGAGGACCAAAACGACATGGGGTAAACTCAACCCAGGAAACAAAGAGATCCACATGAGTGGGTGCGTACATCAATTTGGGACCAGAAGAACCGGATGGTGCCCGGCCACCACCAGTGATAGCCACAGTGGAGCTCACAAAGTTGAGTCTCACTGGCAACACAAGAATAAAAAGGGGTGCACCCTAAGATCTCCACTAAAAGACTGCAACTGATGGTCCAGCAGCTTTGGGGTTCCCCTGGGAGTATGGCTCCTGGCCCTGATGCTGCCCTTGTCCATAAATCATAATGATGGTCCACTCTTCAGCCACAAATGGATTGGACTTGGCAACGCAGAGTGACCATATATTGGGTGCACTTTATGGTTCTATGCATCTATAGGCTATCATCCTGCTGACCTCTGGCTGGAGTAAGAGGACTGGGTGGAGAGGAGGGGAAAGGAGACTGTTGGGAGGATGAGACATGTATGGAGTAGAGAGGAATAGTGTGCTGTCACCGGGCAGGGAGAGCAGTGGAAGCTGCATATAGATGGGCATGTAAATTTATATGGGAATGTACATTTTCACTCAGTCATAATAAAAGAAAAAATCTCTCAGCAAAATAGAAATACAAGGGAAATTCCTCAACTTAACAATGGGCATCTACATAAACCGAACAGCCAACATTATCCTGAAGGGAGATGGAAAGAAGTCCCCTGAGAACAAGAAATAGACAACGATGCCCATTGTCACCACTTTTATTCAACATGGTGCTGGAAGTTCTAACCAGAGCAATCAGACAAGATAAAAAAGTAAACGACATCTGCATTGGTAGAGAAGAAACAAAAGTGTCCCTATTTGAAGAGGATATGATCTTATACACAGAAAACCCCAAAGAATCCAGAAATAAACTACTGGAACTAATAGAAGAACTCAGTAAAGTTTCAGGCTATAACATAAACATAAATAAACTAGTGGAATTCTTTTATACCAGCAGAGAACACCAAAGAGGAAATCACCAAATCAGTATCATTTGCAGTAGCCCCTAAGAAGATGAAATATCTAGTAATAAATCTAAAAAGAGATGCAAGAGACTTATACAAAGAAAATTATAAGAGCCTACCGTAAGAAGCCAAAAGAGATTTACATAAGTGGAGAAACCACCTTGTTCATAGATAGGAAGAATTAATATTGTGAAGATGTCCATTATACCCAAAGTGATCTATATGCAATCCCAATACAAATTTCAAAATCATTGTTTAATGAGATGGAGAAAAAATCATCAGTTTTGTTTGGAAAGGGTAGAAACTCCAGATAAGTAAAGCACTCCTGGAGAAGAGGAACATAGTATGAGGCCTCATACTACCCCAACTTATAACCTGCTACACTGCCACAGTAGTCAATAAAGTCTGGTGGTGGTGGTGTTGTTATCAGGTGCCATTGAGTCGGTTCCAGTTTTGTGCCACGTCCACAATCCCTTTTATGCTTGTTCCTGGTCGTATGCTACCTCTTAAAATGACTGAACATCGACCAGTTCTTTCTAGTATAATGACTTTGTATATTTCTTCAATTTCTTTTGATGCTCCCTGAGTCATTTAATATTTTCTCTGTAGAATCCTTCAATATTGCAACTCGAGGCTTGAATTTTTTCTTAAGTTCTCTCAGTCTGAGAAATGCAAAACTTGTCCTTCCATTCTGGTTTCTCATTTCCAGATCTTTGTACATGTTGTTATAATATTTTATTTTGTCTTCTTGAGCTGCCCTTTGAAATCTTCTGTTTCAGTCTTTTACTTCAGCATTCCTTCCTTTTGCTTTTGCTGTTCAATTTTTGAGTGCAAGTTTCAGAGTCTCTTCTGACATCTACTTTGTTCTTTTCTTTCTTTCCTGTCTTTTTAATGACCTCTTGCTCTCTACGTGGATGATGTCTTTGATGTCTTTCCACAATTCATCTGGTCTTCAGTCATTGATAGTCAACACATCAACTCTGTTCTTGAGATGGTCTTGAAACTCAGGAGGGACATACTAATTTGGCTCTCATGGACTTTTCTTCAGTTTCAATTTGAATTTACATATGAGCAATTGACGATCTGTGCCACAGTCAGCACCTTGTCTTGTTCGGACTGCTGATACAGAGCTTTTGGATCGTCTTTTTCCCCAGATGTAGTTGATTTGGTTCCTACATATTCCATGTGGTGAAGTCCATGTGTACAGTTACTGTGTTTGTGTTAGTTAAAAGAAAGTATTTACAATGAAGAAGTCATTAGTCTTTCAAAATTCTATCATTGTTCTCCAGCATTATTTATGTACTGTCATTGTGTTTCCTTTATTCTAAAATAGGTTTTTTTCCCTGCAGTTTGTAACTCATTTCTCTGACTTTTTTGCCAGTTTGGCCAATGGTTAACCAACTTTTCTGAGTTTTTCGAAGAACCAGCTTTTAGTCTTAAGTCTTTCAAGTATTTTTGTATTGTCTATTTCATTTATTTGTGCTCTAACTTTTATTAGTTATTGGTTTCATTCCTCTGGTGCCCATAGGATTCTTTGACTGTTCCAGTTGTAAGATTAATGGTTTCATTTTCAACTTTTCTTCTTTTTTGATGTGTGCACTTATTGCTATAAATTCAACTCTGAGCCCCACCTTTGCTGTGAACCAGAGGTTCTGGTAGGATGTGTTTTCATTCTGATTTAATTCTGTGAATCTTGTATTCCATCCCTCATTTCTTCTATAACCCAGTAGGTTTTAAGCAAGGTGTTGCTTGATTTCCATGTTTCTGATTTTTTTTTTCCTTATTTTTTTGGAGTTCTCACCACTTTTAAGGTTTTACAGTCAGAAAAGATGCTTTCTAATATTTCAATGCTTTGCATTCTGTTAAAGCTTGATTTGTGCCTTAATATATGGTCTGTACTGGATAATGTTCCATGTGCATTAGAAAAGAAAATATGCAACATTAACAAAGAAAGAGGATGGGAGTCAAGACGGTGGAATAAACAGACATCTCCCTAAATCCTTCTGGAAACCAAGACCAGAAATGATAGTTAAACGGAGCCTTCTGGACACCTAGTGAGCCCTGGGATATGGCATAGGGCTGTTAATTTGGACTTCATACCACTGAACACAAAACCTCCTCTTTCTCACTGTGCTCCTCAGGGAGCACAGGCTTGCACAGACTGAAGGTAACTCACCATTTCAAATTTTTTTCCCTCTTTTTTGGCCAGCGGGCAGAACTGGGACTTGACTAGTTGCTGATCTCAGATGCACTGCTGGTGGGACCAGCAAGCATAATTGCCAGGTTCTGAGAGCCTGGCTTTGGACTCTATACATCTCAGCTTCTCTGGCCTATCAGAAAAAGGAGAAGCCCAGGCAGAAGCTCCAGCTGGATTTGGTTCTTAGGCCAGGAGGTGGCTCCTGCTGGGCTGAGAGCACATTTCCAGCAGGGAGGCTGTGTTTTGCACAGTGTAGCCTTGAGCCAGGGCCCAGCAGCAGAGGCTGGGGACTCTGGGCATTTTGGCACTCCTGGCCTCTCTTTCTGCTGGGAGCCTGGTCCCGGCTGGCTGGCGAACTTACCCAGGACACTATCTTGTTTTGCTGGGAGGCAGGATCATCCATACCAAAGCCTGAGCTGGACTTAATTCTTGGTCTAGGAGGCAGTTCCTATCCAGAAGAGATTGCTTTTCCAACAGAAAGGCCGAGTTCTACACAATATCACCTACAGCTGGGGGCTGACAGGAGAGGCCAGCAGGCCAGTAGCCTTTCTGTATTTCGAGCTAGTTTATAACATCGGGTGTTCACTATAGGGGTGCTTGCTTTGCCAGCTGGGAAGAGGGACATATACACCTGAAAACCTGACTGACTTTGGAAGTTGTCAAACTTTTTTTTTTTTTTTACTTCTCATCTTAAGACAGCCTAGAGAAACAACTGTGGTACACGTTCACAGCATCTCTCCCAGCGTCTATTGACCCACATGAAGCCCCAAAAGCAGGAAACGCTGGAGAGGATGGTAACCCGGAAGTCACCAGTGGCATCAGAAGGCCCCTAAAAGAAGTCACCTCAGAACTTCCCAGACCAAGAAGCTTTTCTGAAACTATCAGAAGGTAAATACAAACGGATTATATAGAGAGCCCTTCTAGACCTTAAACAAAATGCAGAAGAGCAAAACAAAAAATTAAGCAAGCTGTTCAATCTGATGGAACATCAATACTCAGAAATCCAGCAGATCAAGAACAAAATCAAAGACATAGAAACTTCAGTTCAAAGCCAAGAAAACAGAACGGAACAAACAGAAAAGAGAATTTCTGATTTGGAAGACACAGCTACTCACTCCAGCATCTATGAGGAGAAATCAGAAAAAGGAAACAAGAAAAATGAAGAAGCATTAAGAAGCACGTGGGACTCTATTAATAAGAACAATCTACAACTAATTGGAGTTCCTGAACAGGGTGAGACACCTGAGAACACACAGAGTATTGTGGCTGAGCTGCTGACAGAAAACTTCCCAGAAATTATGAAACAAAGAAAGAGAAGACCCAAATAACCAATGCCAGGAAAGAGATAGGATATATTATCACAGACCCCATAGGCATCAAAGGGATAACTAGGGATTATCACCAAACAACTCTACACATAAAAACTTGATGACTTAAATGAAAAATGTATGAATTCCTTTAAAAACACTAACTATCACTACTTATCCAATATACAATAGATAATTGAATAGCTCTATAACTATTAATAAGGGGATACTGTGTGATTTGAAATCAAGAAAGTTGTGTGTCAGGATTGTATCCTTATACTGTACTTATTCAATCTGTATACTGAACAAATAATCCAAGAAGCTGGACTACATGAATGAGAATGGGAAATCAGAATCAGAGAAATAATCACTGACAACCTGGGTTGTGCAGATGACACAGTTTGATCACTGAAAATGAAGAAGACTTGAATAAATGAAGAGGACCAACGATTGCAGGCTATTATACCTCAACATAAAGAAAACAAAAGTCCTCACCAGTGGACACCAAGCAACATTACAATAAATGGAGAATAGGTTGAAATGGTCAAGAATTTAACTTTGCTTGGGTCCACAATCAACAGTGATCCAGAAATCAAAAGACACATTACATTGGGTAAATCTGCTGCAAAACACCTCTTGAAGGTGTTAAAACCAAAGATGTTACTTTAAGGACTAAGGTGTACCTGACCCAAGCTGTGGTGTTTTCAATCACTTTATATACATGCAGACTGAGCAATGAATAGGGAAGACCAGAGAAAATTTACATCTTTTAATTACGGTGTTGGTGAAGAATTTTGGATATACCCACAGACTGCCAAAAGAATGAAAAAAAAAGTCTGTCTTAAAAGAAGTACAGCCAGAATGCTCCTTAGAAGCTAGGTTGGTGAGACTTTGACTCGTGTAGTTTAGATGTATTATCATGAGGGACCAGTCCCTGGAGAAGTACATCATGCTTGTTAAAGTAGAGGGTTTGTGAAAAAGAGGAAGATCCTCTATGAGACGTATTGACACAGTGGCTGCAACAATGGGCTGAAACATAACAGTGACATGAAAATGGCGCAGGATCAGGAAGTGCTTTATTCTGTAGTACATAGTGTCTCTATGATTTGTAGCTGACTCAAAGTCACCTAACAAAAACATAACTATTAAGTACCACCTGTCTGTCAATTCATCCTACTGTTGTGACCTGCATGTTTTTGTGATGCTGGAAGCTATCACAATATTTCAATTACCAGTAAGATCACCTATGGTGGAAAAGTTTTAGTTCAGCTTCCAGACTAAGACAGACTAGAAAGAAATGCCTCTCAATCTACATCAAAAAATCTACTTCCATTAGCTAATTAAAATCTTATGCATGACAAAACACTGTCTTGCTTGCTTGCTTTGGGTGCACAATCAGGAGGGATCAATCACTGAGGGAGAATATTATGTCTCCTGAAGTAGATGGCCAGTAAAGGTGATGGAGATCATTGGTGAAATGGAATGGAGCAATGTTTTAGTCAGCTAGTGCTACTCTAACAGAAATACCACAGAGTAGATGGCTTTAACAAAGGAAAGTTTATTCTTATACAGTCCAGTAGGCTACAAGTCCAAATTCAGGATGTCCGCTCCAGGGGAAGGCTTTCTCCCTTGTCGGCTCTGGAGGAAGCTCAGGTATTTCATCAGTCTTTGTCAAGGGAGGATTTTGGCACCAGAACCTCAGGTCTGAAGGACATACTTTTCTCCAGGTGCTGCTTTCTTAATGGTGTGAGGTTCCCAGTTCTCTGCTTGCTTCCCTTTCCTTTTATCTCTTGTAAAATGAAAGGATTAAGGGTGGTGCAAGCCATACTCCAGGGAAATTCCCTTTATAATGGAGCAGGGCAGTGATCTTGTAAAGGGAATGACAGTCCAACCTTAATCCTTTAACATAAAACATAGGAAAATCACAAAATGGAGGACAATCATAAACTATTGGGAATCATGGCCCAACCACATGGGTACACATATTTGGGGGGGGACACTATTCAGGACTCAAATACATCAATGATCATGAGGATGAAGTGGGGCTAGACAACATTTTATTCTCTTGTACTGTTGTGTGTACGGTTGTTTTGTTGCACATGACTGGTGTCGACTTGATGGGACAGCATTATCTGTCTGTCTGCCTGTCCATCCATCATTATTAAGAAAACTGAGGGGGCAGAGTCAAGATGGGAGACGTTCTCCCTAACTCCCTCTGGAAACCAAAACCTGAAATGATAATTAAACCGAGCCTTCTGGACACCTAGTGAGCCCTAGGATGCAGCATAAAACTGTTAATTTGGACTTTATACCACTGAATGCAAAACCTCTTCTCTTTACCTGACCCCACTATCAATGAGCAGAGGCTTGCACAGACTGAAGATAGCCTAGAGAAACAATTGTGTTCCATCTTCACAGCATCACTCACAGCATCTATTGACCCAATTGAAGCCCAAAACACAACAAACATTGGAGAAGATGGTAACCCAGAAATCACCCATGGCAGCAGAAGGTCCCCAAAAGAAACCACCTCACAACTTCCCAGACCAAGAAGCTTTTCTGAAACTATCAGAAGGTGAATACAAACAGATTATATAGAGCCCACATAGACCTTATACAAAACGCAGCAGAGCAAAATGAAGAATTAAGCAGGCTGTTCAATCTGATGGAAAATCAGTACTCGGAAATCCAACAGATCAAGAACAAAATCAAAGACATAGAAACTTCAGTTGAAAGCCAAGAAAACAGAACGGAACAAATGGAAAAGAGAATTTCTGATTTGGAAGACACAGCTGCTCAGTCCAGCATCTATGAGGAGAAATCAGAAAAAAGAAACAAGAAAAATGAAGAAGCATGTGAGACTCTATTAATAAGAACAATCTATGATTAATTGGAGTTCCTAAACAGGGCAAGACACTTGAGAACACACAGAGTATTGTGGCTGAGCTGCTGACAGAAAACTTCCCAGAAATTATGAAAGAAGAGAATATAGATATCCAAGATATGTATAGAACACCACTCAATATAGATCTCAACAGAAAGACTCCAAGACATATTATAATCAAGCTCAGCAAAATGAAATATAAGCAGAAACTTTTAAAGATAGCATGGCTCAAACCAAAGCTGACATTCAGAGGGAAAACCTGTAGGCTTTCGTCAGATTTCTCAGCAGAAACCATGCTGGCACAGAGACACTGGCATGATATATTCAAAGCCTTGAAGGAGAAGAACGTCCAACCAAGAATTATAGATCCTGCAAAACTGTCAAATATAAAAATGAAATTAAGACATTCCCAGATAAACAGAAACTCAGAGACTTTGTAAAAACCAAACCAAAGCTACAAGAAATACTAAAAGAATTTCTTGACTTGGAAGAACAAAATGGCTAACTTTATATTTTAGAAGGGCACATTATCCAGAATCCTTCTTAGGGAAGCCTCCAAACATAATCAAAGCTAAAATAGTGAAAGAAATGATCTAGTGAACATATCATGTAAACGGTGACATCATCGTATTAAAAAGAGGGATGTACTACAGTCGTTATAGTGCTTCCAAATAGAGAGGAAATGGACAAGACTGGTAGCAATCAAAATTGGCTTTATATATAGCTTATTAAGTGGGATCACAGGGACAGCCATAAATCACAATAAAGAAGCAACATACCATATCAAGAAATGTAATACAGGAGTCTCAGCAACCACAGTACCAACCCTTAAAAAGGTGAAATATCAACTCACAAAGAAGAAGGTCACCGAACAGATTAATAAGATCAACATAGAAAACATCAACACAAAAATAAACATATTACAGTGGCAGCACTGAACACATACCTATCAATAATTACATTGAATGTGAATGGACTGAATGCTCCAGTAAAGAGACATTAAGTGACATCTTGGATCAGAAGACATGGCCCATCTGTATGTTGCCTACAAGAAACTCACCTTAGGGGGCAGAGTCAAGATGGCAGACTAAGCACATGTCTCCTTATATCCCTCTGGAAACCAAGACCTGAACTGATAATCAAACGGAGCCTTCTGGTCATCTAGTGAGCCCCAGGACACAGAACAGGGCTGTTAATTTGGACTTCGTACCAGTGAATGAAAAGCCTCCTCTCTTTCACCGACTCCCACTCCTGGCTAGCCCTGGCTCTCACAGACTGAAGGTAATGCACCATTTTGACTTTTTTTCTCTGTTTTGGCAGATGGGCAGAGCCGGGTTGTGCCTAGCTGCTAGTCTCAGGCGCACTGCTGGTGAGATAGGCAGGCAAAATTGTCTTATTTTGAGAGCCAGGCTTAGGATTCTGTTCATCTAGCTGCTTTGGGCCTGTCTTTTTACCTCTGCCACAGCGCCTATGTGCGGGATGCCATGCTGGATACGGAGATTTTAGCGGGACCTAATTCTTAACCTGGGAGCCAGCACTTGCAAACAGGACAGTGCTTCTCTGACAGGAAAGCAGTAGTTCACACAGTGTTGCCTACGGTGGGGGCCCAGCAACAGAGGCTGAGGACTCACTACATCTCAGCACCTTTAGCACCTCTATACACCAACTGTGCGGAGGGCGCCATCTTAGGTACAGTGGCCACAGCTGACCTAATTCTTAGTTTGGGAGCCAGAACCTGCCCACAGGAGAGCATGTTTCCACCAGAAAAGCCATAGTTTACACAGTGTCGCCTAAGGCTGGGCCCTGTCAGCAGAGGCCAACAGGGCAGTAACATTGCTGTATTTTCAACTAGTTCATATCATTTGGGGTTGGATATAGAGGTGCTTACTTTGCCAGTTGGGAAGAAGGACCTCTATGGCTGAAAACCTGACTGACTTGGGAAGTGGTCAGATAAATTTTGTTTTACATTTTAAGATAGCCTAGAGAAACATCTGCAGTCCATCCTCACAGTATCTCTCCCAGTCTTCAGTGACTCACATGAAACCAAAAAAGCAACAGACACTTGTGGCAAACAAGAAATCACCCATGGCTTCAGAAGGCTCCCAAACAAAACAGCCAAGGAGTTTTCCAGATGAAGAAACTTCTGAAATCATCAGAAGGTGAATACAAAAGGGTGATATACAGAGCCCTTCTAGACCTTATACAAGATGCAGCACAACAAAATGAAAAATTAAGCAAGCTGTTCAATCTGATGGAACACCAGTACTCTGAAATCCAACAGATCAAGAACAAAATCAAAGACATAGAAACTTCCACTCAAAGCCAAGAAAATAGAATGGAACAAATGGAAAAAAGAATTTCTTACTTGGGAGACAAAGCTACTGACACCAACATCTAAGAACAGAAATCAGAAAAAAGAAACAAGGAAAATGAAGAAGCATTAAGAAGCATGTGGGACTCCATTAAGAGGAACAACCTTCGATTAATTGGAGTCCCAGAACACGATGAGATATCTGAGAACACTGAGAATATCGAGGCTGAGCTGCTGACAGAAAACTTCCCAGAAATCATGAAGGAAGAGGATATAGATATCCCAGAGGCATATCATACGCCACCCAATATGGATTTCAAAAGAAAGACACCAAGACATATTATAACCAAACTTAACAAAATGAAACATAAGCAGAAACTCTTAAAGGCAACAAGACTCAAAGCAAGGCTAACATTCAGAGGGAAAACCTGTAGGCTTTCATCAGATTTCTCAGCAGAAACCATGCAGGCACAGAGACAGTGGTATGACACATTCAAAACCTTGAAGGAGAAGAACGTCCAACCAAGAATTATAGATCCTGCAAAACTGTCTTTCAATTATGAAAACGAAATTAAGACATTCCCAGATAAACAGAAGCTCAGAGACTTTGTAAAAACCAAACCAAAACTACAAGAAATACTGAAAGAAGCTCTTGGCTTTGGCTTAGAAGAACAAAACTGCTAACTTTATATTTTAGAACGACACATCATTCAGAATTCTACTCAGTTAGGGAAGACTCCAAATTCAATCAAAGCTTTAATACTGAAAGAAACAATCCAGTGATTATGATGAAAACTATGGTGCCATCATATTAAAAAGAGGGATGTACTACAGTCATTATAGTCCTTCCAGATGGGGAGGAAGTCGACAAGACTGGTAGTATTTAAAATTGGGTTTATATATACTTTATTAAGGGGGCCATAGGGCCAGCAGTAAAAGGCAACAAAGATGCAACATATCATATCAAGAAATGCAACACAGGAGTCTCAACAACTACCAAACAAGATCTGAAAAAGGTTAAAAATCAACTCACAAAAAAAGAATGTCCCAGAACAGACTAATAAGAACAACAGAGAAAACATCAGGACCAAAATAAACATGTCACAATGGCAGCACTGAAAACATACCTATCAATAATTACATTGAATGTGAATGGACTGAATGCTCCAGGAAAAGACATCGAGTGACATCTTGGATCAAAAGACATGACCCATCCTTATGTTGTCTACAAGAAACTCATTTGAGACTTACAGATAGGAACAAACTGAAAATTAAAAGATGGAAGAATATATATCAAGCTAACAATAAATGAAGAAAAGCAGATGTGGCTATTCCAATCTCAGAAAAAATCAATTTCAATGTAAAATGCACCATCATGAACAAAGGTGAACAGTAATTATTGCTGAAAAGTTCAGTACACAAGCAAGACTTAACTATATTATTTATGCACCTAATATCAGAACACCTAAATACGTCAAAGAAATACTGACTACACTCAAAAAAGAGTTAGATTACGCCACAATAATAGTGGGAGACTTCAACACTCCACTCTCAATACTGGACAGCTCATTTAGAAAAAAGCTCAGTAAAGACACAGAAGACCTTATTGCCACAGTTAACCAATTAAACCTCATCGATATATATAGAACTTCCTACCCATCAGCAGACAACTACACCTTCTTCTCCAGTGCACATGGAACATTCTACAGAATTGGCCATGTGTTAGACATAATGCAATTCTCAATAAAATCCGTGCCATTGAATTAATGCAAAGCATCTTCTCAGATCATAAAGCCATATAAGTTGAAATCAACAGTACAAAAAACATAGATAGAAAGTGGAACTCATGGAAACTGAACATCTTGCTCAAAAAAACATGAATTATAGAAGAAATCAAAAATGAAATAAAGAAATTCATGGACTCCAATGAGAATGAAATCACTTCCTACCAGAACCTATGTAACACAGCCAAAGCAGTGCTCAGAGGTCTGTTTATCTCTATTAATGCACACATTTGGAAGGAAGAAAGAAACTAAATCAAGGAACTAACCCTACAGCTTGAACAAGTAGAGAGACAACAACAGAGGAACCCCTCAGGCATCAGAAGAAAACAGATCATAAAGATTAGAGCAGAACTAAATGAACTAGAGAACAGAAAAACAATTGAAAAAACTGAAAAGACCAAAACTTGTTTTTTTTAAAAGATCAACAAAATTGACAAACCACTGACTAAACTTACTAAAGAGAAACAGAAAAGGAAACAAATAACCCAAATAATAAATGACAAGGGAGTTGTCACAACAGATACAACAGAAATCAAAAATATCGTAACAGAATACTATGGAAGTCTGTACTCCAACAAATTTAAAAACCTAGAGGAAATAGGCAAATTCCTTGATTCATATCACCTACCAAAATTATCACAACGTGAAGCAGAAAAACTTAATAAACTCATCACAAAGGAAGAGATTGAAAATGTCATCAAAAAACTGCCAACCAAAAAAGGCCCAGGCGCTGATGGCTTCACTGCAGAATTCTACCAAGCTTTTAGAGAAGAGTTATCTCCAATACTACTGAGACTACTTCACAGTATAGAAAGGGATGGAGTACTCCCAAACTCATTCTATGAAGCCAGCAGAACCCTGTTACCAAAGCTAGGGAAAGATCCAACAAGAAAGGAGAACTACAGACTGATATCACTCACGAATCTAGATGCAAAAATCTTCAGCAAAATTCTTACCAACAGAGTACAACATATCAAAAAAATAATCCATCATGACCAAGTGGGATTCATACCAGGGATGCAAGACTGGTTCAACATCAGAAAAACAATTCATGTGATTAACCACATAAATAACACAAAAGGCAAGAATCACCTGATTTTGTCCACTGATGCAGAAAAGGCATTTGATAAAGTCCAACACCCATTCATGCCTGTGACAGCCATGATGGAGTTCACAAAGTGAAGTCTCACTGGCGGCAAGAGAATAAATAGAGATGTACCCTGAGACCTCCAATAAAAGACCGCAATTGATGGTCCAGGGGCTTCAGAGTTCCCCTGGGAGCATGGCCCCTGGCCCCGATGCTGCCCCTGTCCATAAATCATAATGAATATCAACTTTTCCGACAGCAATAGATTGTACTTGGTGACACAGAGTGACCGTATCTTGTGGGAATTTTATGGTTCTATGCATCTATAGGATGTCATCCTGCTGACCTCTTCCCGGAGGAAGGGGGGTGGGTAGAGATGAGGCGATAAGAGACTGTTGGGAGGGTAGAACATATATGGAGCAGAGAGGAGGGGTGTGCTTGTCACCGGGCAGGGAGAGCAGTGGGAGCTGCATATAAAGTGAGCATGGGAATTTATATGGGAATGTACATTTTCATTCAATCACAATAAAAAAAATTAAAAAATAAAGATAAAATATGAAAAAAAAAAAAAGAAAGAAAAGAAAGTTGAGTTAGCACTTCAACATATCCAGAAAAGGAGAACTATTCAGGACCAAACGGTGTCACTGCAGAATCCTACTTAAAACTTAAGAGTTATCACAAATCCTATGCAATTTCTTCCAGAAAACATACTTCGTATTTTAAGAAGTATGTACTACCCCGTGTCTTAGTTATCTAGTGCTACTACAGAAAAAGTTAGCAGTTTCAACCACCCAGCACTCCTTGGATACTCTATGGGGCATTTCTACTCCATCCCATAAGGCTGCTACGAGTCAGAATTTGTTTGACAGCAACGGGTGGGCGCATTTTTCACTACCACAGAAATGCCACAAGTGGATGACTTTAACAAACAGGATTTTAATAAAACAGGATATTATTGTCTCACAGTCTAGGAGGCTAGACATCCAGATCCAGGAAATCAGTCACAGGGGAATGTTTTCTCTTTTTGTCATCTCTGGGAGAAGGTACTTGTTATCAGTCTTTCCTTGAATGTAGGAGTTTTTCAGAGCAGGGAACCTGGATCCAAACATCATGCTCTGCTCCTGGTAGCATGAGGACCCTCTCTTCTCTGCTTGCTTCTGTCTTTTATATTTCAAAAGAAATTGACTCAAGATAAACCTAGATTGTGTTTTGCCTCATTAACGTAACTGCTTCTTGTCCTGCCTGGTTAACATCATAGAAGTTAGGGTTTATAGTACATAGGAGGAATACATCAGATCACAAAATACATGGCAACCTCATCACACTGAGAATCATGATCTAGCCAAGTGATATACACTTTTGGAGGACACATTTCAATCTGTAATATCCTGATACCAAAACCAGAAAAAGACAATACAGAAAAAGAAAACTGTGGACCAATATGTCTGATTAATATAAATGGAAAAATTCTTGACAAAATATTAACAAATACAATTTAGAAATATATAAATAAGAAGTACACACTATGACCAAATGGAATCAATTTTATGATATGAGGTTGATTTAACATTCAAAAATTAGTCTGTGTTAACTTGGCAATTCCATGTTTGGCTGCTGTTATCAAGTGGCAGGGCGGGTCATGTGGTGGCTTCCCTCCCCTCAGCTCTCATCTCTCCACCTTCCACCATCTACTTCCTGTCTGCTCACTGTTGTCAGCAGCTCCTGCTCTCTTTTGACATCTGGTTCCTGAACCTGAACTAGCAACTGTTGAATTCATCAACCCTTGCAGATGATATTTGAGAGTCCTGTTCCTTGACCTGCTGATCCTAGGTTCATCAGCCTCTGCAGGTCCGTGAGCCAGCAGAGACCTCGCAGTCTCCCCACGAACTTGGGATCCCCCATCCTACACACCCGATGATGTACAACTCTGGTTTCTGACTTGTTGACCTTGGGTTTACCAGCTCCCATAGCCACATGAAGCTTGTGCCACGACTTGAGATATTCAGCTTCTACAATTGTGTGAGCTGTTTCCTTTATATATAAATCTTTCCTTGTACTTTGTATACAAATCTTTCCTTGTATGTATACGTGTTACTGGTTTTGCTTCTCTAGAAAACCCAGCCTAAGACACCCTATATTAATACGGTAAAGAAGAAAAAAATCTCAGGATCAGAGACAGCATTTGACAAAATTCGACATACTTTCATTATAAAAAACTGTCACAAAATAGAAATAGAGGGAGCGTGGCAATGGATTTTGATTACTTTTATATGACCTTTCTTGCCAAGTCTCGTTAACTCCCACCAAATTCCTGGGTAAAAAGTAATGAAGAAAACTAGTTGCTGTCAAGTTGATTCCAACTCATTGTGACCCCATAGGACAGAGTAGGATTGTCCCACAGTGTTTCCAAGGAGTGGCTGGTGAATCTGAACAGCCAACTACCTGATTAGCAGCTGAGCCTTTAACCACTGCACTTCTAACGACTAAAACCTATGCAAATTAGATTCTTGTGGCCCACCAAGGGGATTGGATAGCATTCTAATGATGCAAATAATGTGCCTGTCATCCATGTGGGATGGGACTGTGCAAATACGGTTTATGGAATCCTAAAGATGTGATTGGTCAGTTTTGACATCCCTTTAGGCTTAAAATGGAAACCCTGGTGGAGCAGTGATTAAGTGGAAGGTCTGCTAACCAAAAGACTGACAGTTTGAATCCACCAGGTACTCCTTGGAAACTCTGTGGAGCAATTCTACTCCATCCTACAGGGTTGCTGAGAGTTAAAATCGACTCAACAGCAATGAATTCGGTTTGATTTCAGTTGTGTTTTAGGCATAAAATTAGCCATTCTAGAGGCCTGAAGGGTGATCTCACTATTACCAAGAACAAAGAGCTAAGAGTAGACCTGGGATCCCTGTGCTAAGAACCTCCTAGACCCAGAAGATAGGGAGAGAAAACTGTAATACCGGAGAGAATGAGAGGTGGTGAGAAACAGTAGCAGCAAAGTAGGGGCAGCAGAACCATGAAACCAGCAGAAGATGGTATGGTGTGCTTTCTTCTTATTCACAGAACAAGGAAGCTGAACACCTTTGTGCAGGAGGCTTGCTCCTCTGAGCACTTGACAGAACTAAGCTTTCTGATTCACAGAACTAGAGAGCTGAGCATCTTTGGGCTGAGGGCACTTATTGGTGGGTTTAAAGAGTTTTGTAGCGCTTGTCCCAGCAGGGCAGAGGCTGGGCCACATGGTCGACGGACCAAGGGCCCAAAGGCAGGAGAGAGGCCTGACTGGGCAAAGCCGAGAAGAGGCTGTCCTGATCAAAGAACTGTATCCTCAGTGATTCCCAACTCTGATTTGTAACCTGTTCCTTCCCTAATAAAGCCCATAACTGTGAGTGTGGTTTGTGAGTTACATGTGGCCACTGCAATGAACTGTCAAACTCAAGCAAAGAAGTAGAGAGTAGTGTAGGAGTGATGGTTGGTGTTGGGATTGGTTAGAAACTTTGTAGGTGGAGGCATGTCTGATCTCCTTCTCACAGTAATCAGCCTTGCACTGTTGATGCTGCTGGTGTTTCTCTCTACCCCTCATAAAGTTAGAAATAATCAGATGATGCTGCTTCCATGACATTTTTACAGGTGGATGTCATAAATTAAATAAAGAACATCTTCAAAAAAACCTACAGTCTACATTATATTTAATTCAGGGAGAAAGACTAGATGCTTTCCCCGTAAGACTAGGAACAAGGCAAATTTTAGTTAGAGTAATAACAACAAGAAAAGGAAATAAATTGCATACATTTGAAAAGGAAGACAGAAAATTGTCTCTACTTGTAGACAACATGATTATTGTTATGGATTGAACTGTGTCTCCCCAAAATACATATCAATCTGGCTAAGCCATAGATCCCAGTACCGTGTGATTGTCCACCATTTTGTGATCTGATACGATTATCCCATGCATTGTAAATTCCAACCTCATAATCAGAAGTGTAAGAGAGGAGAGAGACATCATTACAACCAAGATAGAAGAGCCAGGAGCAGAGTGTGTCTGTTGGACCTGGGCTCCCTGTGCTGAGAAGTTTCTAGACCCGAGGGAAGGTTGATGACAAAGACCTTCCTCCATAGCAGACAAAGAGAGAAAGCCTTTCCCTGGAGCTGGCATCCTGAATTCAGACTTCTAGCCTCTGAAAACTGTGAGAGAATAAACTTCTATTTGTTAAAGTCATCCACTTGTGATATTTCTGCTATAGCCACTCTGGATACCTAAGACAACTATTTAAGCAAAAAATGACAACTTTAGAAATGGCTTGGGAGTAGCATCCAACCTCACAAGAGTGAAGGAGAACCAAGATCAACCAGTGCAAGGGTGACTCCCATGAGGTGGAGACCAGACAGGCCTCTTGGCATCACTAGCTTTGCTAATTCTGACACCAGCTGTCATTCCTGTAACACTCTAATGAGTTTGATGATTCATTTCAATGATCACCCAAAACTCACGAACTGTACTTACAATTACAAGGTTTATTAGGGAAGTAACAGTTACCATTCAGGCTCAGGATCACTCAGGATTCAGTTCTGCCATCAGGACAGCCTCTCCCCAGTTTTGGTCCCAGGCGTGCCTCTTCCTGGCCATCAGTCTCTGTCCAAACACAGTCTTAAGCTACCATAAGACAAAATAAAATAAAGAAATCAAAACTCTTAGGACTAATAAATCAGTGCAGCAAGGTCACAAAACAGAAGATAAACAAATCAATTGTATATCTTATACAAGGAATGAGCATGCTGCTCATATCAGAATTAAAAACACAATATCCTTTGCAGTCACTCAAAAAGAAAATAAAAAGAAATACTTAGGTGCAAATTAGCAAAATGTGCACAAGACCCTTATATTAAAACTATGTAACACTGATAAAATAAATTTAAACAATCTAAACAAATAAACAGCTATACTACGCTCATAAAAATCTTCGCATAGTAAAAATGTAAATTATCCTCTAATTTGAATGAAGGACATCAAAAGCATGAGGCAAATATGACCCAAAACAAAGAAAAAGACACATAATCCGGAAACTGCATCAGTCTGAGACCAGAAGAGTTAGACGGTACCCAGACGCCACAAGTGAGTACTCTGACAGGAAACACAATAAAGACTCCCCTGATGATTTGGGAGAAAAATTGGGTACAGAACTCAAACTCTGTTAAAAAGACCAGACTTGATGTTCTGATAGACTGGAGGGCCCCAGAAGACGCCAACATAAAGTGATACTGGCGAAGAGCATGTTTCTTGGCTTAAGAATAAACATGAGGCTAATTCAGCAGCTTCTGTCCAGAGGTGAGATGAGAGTGTGGAGTGTGACAGGAGCTGAAGCCCACTTTTAGGCATTCTTAAGACAACTTTTCAGGCAAAGATTGGTCTGAATTCTAAGACATGAAATGATACTGGCCAAGACTGTGCTTCTTAGCTTAAGATACTTAAGAATAACTGGGCAGCTCCTATCTGGAGGCTAGATGAGAGGGCAGAGGGGGACAGGAGCTAGCTGAATGGGCACGGGAAATACAAGGTGGAGAGGAGGAGTGTGCTATCACAGTGTGGGGAGTGTAACCAGGGTCACAACACAACGTGTGTGTAAGTTTTTGTATGACAAATTGACTTAGACTGAAAACTTAAAGCACAATAAAATGTTAAAAACAAAACAGACTCTGTGGGAATGCCAGCCCAGGGGCAAGGCAGAGGAGGTAGCAGGGGACAGGAAAGCTGGTAATGGGAAACTTAAGGTTGAGAATAAGAGTGTTGACATGTTGTGCAGTTGGCTGTAAACTTTTACCTAAAGTACAATTTTTAAAATTCTCCTCTGATTTATACACAGATTTGAGGCAATTCTTGGCAATATATCATAAAGTCATTTTGGTAGATACAGACAAGATTATTCTAAAAATTGTATGAGAAAAGCTAGTACAGCTAAGACAATTTGAAAAAGCATAATTAAAGTGGGAATAGTCTACTCAATTCTAAAACTTATTATATAGCTACAGTGTAGTTTTGATAGAAGGATATAATCTCAGATAAATGGAATAGAATAGGAAACTCAGGAAAACAAAACCACATAAATATGTCCACATGATTTTTGATAAAGTTGTCAAAGCAATTCAATGAAGGAAAAACTGCCTTTTCAGTGTATGATGCTAGAGCAATTGCACATCCTTAGAGTAAAAAGAGAGAGAGAGAGAGAGAGGAAGGAAGGGAAGGAGAGAGAGAGCGAGATAGAATCTCAACATATGTTTCATACTTTGTGGAAAAATTAACACACAATGGATAAAGGACATACACATAAAACATAAAACTGTAATATTTTAGAAAAATAGGAGAAAATATTTGGAATCCAGGGCTAGTTAAAAAATTCTTAACCTTGACACCAAAAGCATGATCTACAAAGGAAAAAAGTTGATAAATTGGACTTCATCAAAATTAAAACTTTTGCTTTGAGAACACATTGCTACAGGGATGAAAAGACAAGCTATAGAGTGGGAGAAAATATTTGCAATTCACATATCCAACAAAGACTGGTATCTAGAATGTATAAAAAAACTCCCAAAACTTCACAGTAAAAAAATCAAACAATCCAATAAGAACATGGGCAAAAGAGATGATGAGACAAGGGGATAAATAGAAAGCAAACAAGCACATGAAAATATGCTCAACCTAATTAACCATTAGGAAAATGCAAATTAAAACTCAATGAGATACCACTGCATACCTATAAAAATGGCTATTACTCAGCAAATTTATTCCAGATGAATGAAGACTTCTGTTCACACAGAAACACGTACACAAATGTTCATAGCTACTTGTCTTGGAGAATTTTATCTTAAGAATAAAGAAATGCTCAGGTTTGTCACACGTAAACTTTCTAGTTTATTGCAAGGTAGTCATGGCAACGCACACAAGTACACCTCATGACATTCACTTGGCATTGGAGAATGGGAAAGAACAAATAGGATGTTAGTTTAGAGTCCAACTCTTTAGATTTGGGGCTTTACCTTTAACCAATGGTCTTGGGGAAATGATGCAACCACCCCTCAGAGTCATGGGAAGTTACCCATAGGTAGGGTCTGAGGTTAGTTACGATGAGCAGTATCTCAGCAGGTTTCTCAGTTTTCAGACAGAGAAGCAGGATACTTTCTGTCTTCCTTTCCAAAACTGAACAGAATGCAATGGGCTTATATCTTGTGTGAGCTGCCATGTTCAACTATAATTCATATGCTTTATTGCCAGTTAAAGAATTACTGTATGCCATATTTGTATTTTGTTAGCTCATGTTTTATTGCCGATCAGGAAATTGTTGTAATGTCATATTTATATTCTTGATTACTACATGTTTCAAGACAAAGCTAATTAATTAATAATTACAGGGATTATTTAGCGACATGTTTACACTTGGTTAATTTGTAGAGATTTGATTAATGTTACATTTATTATCACAGAGTGCAAGTGCACAGTCCAATTTCAGAAAGTTATTTATGACCTGCTTCACATGCTTCCGAGTCCTGGTGGGCTCAGTGGTTAAGAGCTTGACTGCTAACCAAAAGGCAGGCATCTGCTTCTTGGAAACCCGGTAGAACAGGCAGTTCTACTCTGTCACCAGGTTACCATGAGTCTGCATTGACCAAAAGGCAATAGATTTGGTTTTGGTCACATCCTACTATTAAATTATTTTCAGGGATAGAACAACTTTCTAATGACTTACAGCTAATGGTTAAGGAATGTCATAGTAATATATGTTTCTATTTCTAAGTTCAGAAGTTTTCTATTTCTAATATCACATTATAAATTACATACATATTTAAAAACATTATAAAAACTTCATCACAGTGTAGAACTTACAGAATCAGATACGATTTGAGAATCTTCAGAAAGCATAACAATTTACTCTTTGATCTCAAATCACATTTCACAATTAAATCTGAACATACAATCTTTTCTTCTTTTTTAAAATTGTACTTTAGGTAAAAGTTTACAGCTTGAGTTAAATTCTTATATAAAAATTTATACACACATTCTTTTGTGATATTAGTTGCAGTCTCCACAATGTGACAGCACACACCCCTTCCACTTGGGCTCCCTGTGTCCATTTACCCTACCTGTCCATTATCCTACCTCTGGAAAGGAAACTACCATTTGATCTCATATGTCTGACTGAACTAAGAAGCACATATTTTGTTTCTTGTTACGTAGTCCTGTGTAATCCTCTCCTGACGTGTGGGCTTCTTGAATGGTTTCAGTTCTGAGTTACCAGAGTCTAGAGGACATAGTGCTGGGGATTCCTCCAGTCTCTGTCAGACCATTCAGTCTGGTCTTTTTAAGGGCATTTAAGTTCTGCTCTGCACTTTTCTCCTGCTCCTTCTAGGACTCTCTGTTGTGTTCCTTGACTGGTGGTAGCTGGGCACTGTATAGTTCTTGTGGTCTCAGGCAGATGGAGTCCATGGCTTACATGTGGCCAGTATTACGTGGCTGATATCTTCCTTGTTTCTTTGGTGTTCATCATTCTCCTTTGCTGTAAGTGAACTGGAACTAACTGATGCATATTAGGTGGCCACTTGCAATCTTTTAAGACCCCAGGCAACAGTCATCAAAGTGGGATGCAGAAACAATTTCTAACAAGCTTTGTTATGCCAGTTGACATAGACGACCCCCAAAACTATGGTTCCCAGCCCAAGCCCCAACTACCCTGTACTTCAGAGTGTTTGGATGTGTTCAGGAAATTTAGTTTTCCTTTTGGTCCATTTGTGCTGACTTCCCTTGTTTTGTGTGTTGCCCTTCCTTTCACTGACGATGATCTTTGTTTACCAGCTAGCTAGTAAATTCCCTTCCTTTTTCCCTCCTCACCCGTGTAACGATCAAAAATACTTTCTCCTGTGTTTATATCTTTTCTTGCGTTCTTATAATAGTGAACGCACACAGTATTGGTCCTTTTGTAGCAGACTAATTTCACTCAGCATAATGCTGGAAGCAAATGTCTTAAGAAAAGTTTTATAAAAATATTCCAAGTACAGTTAATAAAATGAAAACAATTTTATGTTGTTTTCTTGACTTAAAATTTGTTTCCAAAAATGAGACAAGCTTAACTTACTCAACCATCCAAACAAACTGTCTTAACAGTTCTTTAGCCTGACAAACATCATTTTTATCACTCCTGTGGGGAAACAAATATTGATAACTTGTTTTAAGGTATGTGCCATGTCATCAGTTCTTAGTAAAGCTGTCGTTATTTTTGGAAATTTGTTCTTTATTTACTTTTTGGATCATGGATAGCAGTTACTGTTTTTCCTGCTTCATATAGTTGCCTGCCTAGTCATATTTATCCAAGGTTGATTAGACATTAATTGGATTTATTGACATTTTGGAGCAGGCTACAAAGGTCCATTTTCCTAAATTATGGGTAACTGGTTATCTAAATATTAAGACCATAGTCACAGAAACTTTAACATCTGGAACAGGAGTTATCTAGGTGTTTTAGTCAGCTAGGCTGCTCTAACAGAAATACCACAGAGTGGTTGGCTTTAACAAAGAAAGATTTATTCTTACACAGTCCGGTAGGTTGCAAGTCCATATTCAGGGTGTCCGCTCCAGGGAAAGACTTTCCCCTTGTCGGCTCTGGAGGAAAGTCCGGTATTGCATCAGTCTTTGTCCAGGGAGCGTCCTCACACAAGAACCTCTGGTCTGAAGGACGCGCTCTGCTCCCGGTGCTGCTTGCTTGATGGTAGCGAGGTTCTCAAATTGTCCTTTGTTTCTTTTTCCTTTTATTCCTTGCAAGCTAAAAGCATTAAGGGTGGGGCAAGCCATACTCCAGGGAAACTTCCCCCACAGCAGGAATTCACAGCCCCACCCTAATCCTTTAACATACAGGTTAGCAAAACCACACAATGGAGGACAGTCCCAAGATACTGGGAACCATATCCCAGCCACGTGGCTGCACACATTTTAGGGGGGACACAATTCCAACCATGATACTAGGTATCATGATTCCATTATAATAGATCAGGTGGGATGTGTATGCCTTCTATATAGAGCATTTTTCATCTCTAAGCATTTATTCTCCCTTTTGAAACTGAGTTGTCACCACAGTGTAATAAACTGACTTCACAATGCTGTTTTTTTTTAAGATGGAATTTTGACTTGACATGGCTTTGTGATTGTTACATTAATTTAATTTTAGTGAGATTGTATGTTACAGAAGGGCTCTAACATTCTCTTCTTATGACTGGTGAATACATAACATAGTTTATCTTAAACTATTATAAATGGTAATTAATTTAGCTTTTATGACACCACATTGTGTCTTAGTATCCAGGTTTTAAGTTGTCTAATTATTTGATTATTTCTTTTTTGTCTAATATCTTTTTTTAGGATGTTTATAGTGTGGTTGGTTTATTAATGTCAATAATGTATTATACTTCTTTGATTTGTGTGTGTGATATGTGTCTAAGTGGTGAAACTATCATAGTATGAAAGCTGAAATTGTGTTGTACTTGAAAATTTGATTTGGGTTTACCAGTGTGATGTATTGAATTACTTTTTATATGGCCCTTCTAGCCATAGTCTTACAAAGTAATTTTATGGGACTACGCAAATAAGGTTCTTGTGGCCACTGAGGGGATTGGATAGCCTGGCAGTAATACAAATAAGCTATATGGAACCCTTGTAGAAAGTTGGCTGATTTTGTCATAGATCTAAGCTTAAAGGAAGCCAATGCTGGAGGCTAAAAGGGGAACCTCCTCTCATCAAGAAGAAAAGCCAGGAGTAGAGCATATCTTATGAACTCATGGTCTGCATATACCTGGAAGCAGGAGACAGAGGGAGCTGTAACACAAAAGACAGCACAAGACGGTAAGAAGTGGTGGCAAGAATGGCAGAATTGAGAGGCAGAGGAACAGTGAACAGAACCAGGACACTAAAAGAGATAGCATGGTGGGCTTCTCAGGGAAGCCAACCAAGGTAACTACAGTGGGCACAACAACCCACAGAGCAAGAGAGCTGAGCATCTTTGGACAGGAGACTTCCTGGTGGAGTAGGGTACCGTTGGGTACTTAGCAGCAAAGCTAACGAGCTTTGTAACACTTGTTCAAGTAGGGTAGAGGCCAGGTCAAGGAGCAAAGGCCCAGGTCAGTAAGTGAAGGCTCTAGGCTGATGCTGATCTTGATTTTTTTCTCTTCCTCCTTATGAAGTAAAGGAACTATGATGTCATATCATTTTTTCCAGACAGTAAGATCACTGACTAGAAATTGTGATAGTAAAGTTTTTATTAGGCTTTCTATAAAGCTACCTGACAAGATTTGGTTTTTTGGTGATTGATTTAGGCTGGTTTTCTAGAGAAGGAAAACTTGTAAAGGGTATATATGCATGTATATATATTTGGAGAAAGAAAGGGAGGGAGGGAAGGAGGAACGGAGGGAGATAATTTTTGAGTGAAACACTGTGGTGCCTGAGAGGGGCCTCTCGAGTACAAGGGCTAGAAGTGGGATAAACAGGAACCATCTGCAGAATCCAGAATAACCAAAAGCCCACAAGCCTTGCCAAAATGTCTGCTTATATTCAACACAGGCCACACACCCAAGGAAACTCCCCTTCAGCTGACTGGCTACTCACGGTAGACCCCATCATGAGGATGATTACATACCAGATTTCAACAGGGACGTGATCACAAGGCAAGAAAGAAGAGAGGGAGGGCAGAGAGAAAGAAAAGGAAAGAGAGTGAGAGAGATTGATTTATATCAAGGAATGGCTCACGTGGTTGGTTGTAGAAGCTAAAACATCCCAAGTCCCTTGGTCAGGATAGAGGCATCTGCTGATTCACATATGTGGCCCAGCCCAGTGCCATCAAGTCATATCGGGAGGGGTTGGTAAACCCCAAACTGGCAGGTCAGACAGCAGGACTGTTTCTCACAGGCTCTGAACTCATGAATTTCAAGATCAACAGGTAGGCTGTTAGCTCAAGTTCCAAGAACCAGCTCTTTGTGCTCGGGGACTTCTGCCCTCAGACAAACTTGATACGATCTTGCACGTATCATGCAAGTTTCTTACAGCTACTTTAAAATAATTTTATACCCAAACAAATGTATACAGATAATATATTTTAACATTTTATATATGTCTACATCTCACAAAACAAAATCTTTAAAATACTAAGCTCTGTAATTGCGTTTTGTTTGGTATTTTACAAAACAATCCCCGGGGTGCATCCTCAGTTTGTCAGGGGGTATATCACAATGGAAAACACATGACATTAGCCCTCAAGGCATTAAAATACTTGTACATTTTCTGAGACATTCTACATAATGGCCCTGCCCTCCACACTCTAGGTATTGTCCACACTCTCTGGATTCTAAGTAGAAATCCCTGATCCTGTGCTATACAGCTCTGCTTAGAAAGGCTCGCTTGGACAGCAACTCTGTCTCCTCAGTTTAGGTGTACCCGAAGTCCAACTGAGTGGCAATGTCACCCTTACAAACACAGAAAGCCCTGGAGCCACCCTTTCAAACCCCTGAGGTCATGGCCACACCCTTTGAGACTAAAGCAGCTCAGCTTCTCAGGCTCTTGGTCTCTTAAGCTTCTGCTTCCTATGACCACATGGCCTGGTGCCTCAGGCCCACATCTGGCCTCCCAGGACAGGTGTTTCAAAACTCTGTAGCTCCATTCTTGCTAGAAAGCCTCCTGCACAAAGGTACTTAAAGATTTTCACAGAAAACAATATGACGAGGCATACTGATCTGCTTGATCAACACCACCCATACATTTTATGTAATTTATTATAGCATTAAGTTTCTCATGTTGACTTCCAAACCACCTTGTAAAATCCTTTTTATGGTAGTTGTTCCTGTGTTATCCCAATGGTCAAACAAGTGACGGTCTTTTTATCTTTCCACACTAGAAGTAGAGTGTTACCTTTTCAATACGCTACCATGCATTTTTTTAGGAATTTTGGTTTTTTTGTTTTGCTTGGTAATTCCTTTCTATTTGTTAAGGTTGTTAAGGTTAAAAGCAACAATTTTCGCTGCTCTGTTTCCTGAGACGTGCCTCTCGAGTTATTGTGTGAAATACTGTGGTGCCTGAGAGGCGCCTCTCGAACACAAAGGGCTGGAAGTTGGATGAACAGGAACCATCTGCAGAATCTGGAATAACCAAAAGCCCACAAGCCTTGCCAAAATGTCTGCTTATATTCAACACAGGCCACACACCCAAGAAAACTCCCCTTCAGCTGACTGGCTACTCACAGTAGATCACATCATGAGGATGCTCACATACCAGACTTCAACACAGAAGTGATCACAACATTAGATGACTGCCAAAACACTGAGAATCATGGCCCAACCAAGATGATACACACACCTAAACATCACTGTGGTATAGTTTCTAATGCTGGAATCTAGGTATTAACAAAAACATAGTACAAGAGAAAATATTAGGGTGAATGATAACAGATAATACATAGTATAAGATACAATAGCAGGGTGGATTATAACAGAAAAAACATAGTACAAGATACAGTAGTAGGGTGAATTATAGCAGATAATACACAGTTTTATAACTTTATTAATTTTGCTTCATTTTTGAAACAATGGAATTACAGCATCTGAAGGAAGTGAAGAAATCCATGTGATTGGCTTGAGATTCATTGAATTATCCTGTTAAGATGAAAATGTTGAGAGCAGTACATGTAAGCAATAGAGTTTTAAGAAGGCAGCGTATCTTTTGGTAACGCATCTAAAAACGATTAAACAGGAATTAGAGAAATGTTACAGGAGTTCTGGTTTTTCTATAGTATCTTTTATTTTTGTTTTTTTGACACTGGGAAAATAAGTTTCCCTTTACTAAAGGAATTATTGTTAGATCTTAGAAGGAATTTTAAAGAAATTTTATGGTATTGCCTATTATCGCGATATAACCTTAATATCAACAGGGAAAGACTTTGTTTTTATGAAAATAACATACACCTTCTATGTTTGTTTGCCAGTTGTGCACTCTTCCCCATAAGGTATTTTTGTAAACGCCTTGTCTCAGGCTGGGTTTTCTAGGGAAGCAAAACTAGTAACACGTGTAGGTACAAAGACAGATTTATAACATATGTAGACAGATAGGTATAGATATAGAAAAAAGCTCATGCAGTCACAGAAGCTGAATGTCCCAAGTCCTGGCACAAGCCTCACATGGCCGTGGAAGCTGACAAACCCAAAGTCAGCAGGTCAGAAACCAGAGTTCTAGATCACCGGTTGTGTAGGTCGGTGGATCCCAAGCTGGTGGAGAGATGGAGCAGCAGAGGCTGGAGAACCCAAGATTGGCAGGTCGGGGAGCAGGACTCTCAAGTGCCAACTGTAAGGATTGATGAATGCAACAGCTGCTAGTTCAAGTCCAGGAATCAGACGCCAGAAGAAGAGAGCAGGAGCTCCTGGCTACATGAGCAGACCAGCAGTAGTAGTGAAAGGTCGAGAGATGAGAGCTGAGGGGGCAGGAAGCCACCACAGACCCCACCCTGCCACTTAATACAGCAGCAAAATATAGAGTAGCCAAGTTGACACACACCTATACAGCAATATTGTTCTACATGTTGCTGTAAAAAAAATCTCTTAGTACACTTGTCAAAATACCTGCTAGATGAACGAAATTCAAACAAAATTGTATCTGTTTGGTGTGCAAAAGAGCTATGGGTCAGTCATATTTACACAGTGAATCTAAGTTGGCGCAAGTTGACAATTAAAAGCCAGTAGATTGTCCACCACCATTAATAAGTTTTCTTGTGGTCCTAGATCAAGCAAGGATGCCACTACGGTGCTTGCCAATCTAAACAAGAATCCTGTGTTAGGGACCATTAGTCAGGGGTCAATCACCCTCCTGGTTCCATGGGCATTGATTGTGGAGGCAAGCAAAATGAAATCCCTGATAACTTCAGTCTTTTCTCTGTTTATCACAATGTTGCTTACTGGTCCACTTGTGAGGATTTTTGTTTTCTTGATGTTGATGTATAATTCATACTAAAGGCTATGAATGTTGATCTTCATCAGGGAGGGTTTTCAGTAATCTTCACTTTCGGCAAGAAAGGTTGTGTTATCTGCATAATGCAGATTGTTACTGAGTTTTCCTCCAATCCTGATGCCTTTTCTTCTTTATGTAGTCTGGCTTCTCAGATTATTTTCTTGGCATACAGATTGAAAAGATGTGGTGAAAGGATACAATCCTGATGCTCACCTTTCCTGACTTTAAACTATGAAGTGTCTCCTTGTTCTGTTTGCATGACTGCCTCTTAATCCATGTACAAATTCCTCATGAGCACAATTAAGTGTTCTGAAATTCCCATTCTTGGCGATGTTATACATAATTTGTTATGATCCTCACAGTTGCATGCCTTTGCCTAGTCAATAAAGCATAGGTAAACATCTTTCTGGTGTTATCTACTTTCAGCCAAGAACCACATCCTCTTGTAAAGCCAGCCGAAATTTCTTATAGTTCCTTGTCATAACACTGCTGCAACCACTTTTGAACAATCTTTAGCAAAATTAAACTTATGTGTGATATTAATGATACTGTTTGATAATTTCTGCAATCAGTTGGATCACTTTTCCTGGGATTGAGCATAAATATGGATCTTTTCCAGTTGTTGGCCAGGTAGCTGTCCTTTAAATTTCTTGACATAGACAAGTGAGTACCTCCAGTGCTGCAACCATTTGTTGAAACACCTCAATTGATATTCTAGCAATTTCTGGAGTCTTGGTTTTTTCACCAGTGCCTTCAATGCAGCTTTGATTTATTCCTTCACTACCGTTGGCATCTGATTATAAGCTATCCCTTGAATGTTTGAATGTCAATCAATTCTTTTTGGTGTAATGACTGTATTCCTTCCATCTTTTTCCAATGCTTACTGTTATTCAATATTTTCCCTATAACATCTTGCACTATTGCAATTCAAAGCTTGAGGTTTTCTTCAGATTTTTCAGCTTGAGAAACGTAAAGCGTGTTCTTTCCTTTTGGTTTTCTATCTCCAACTCTTTGCACATGGCATTATAATACTTTGTCGTCTCCAGCTGCCCTTCAAAATCTTGTTTGGCTCTTTTCCTTCATCATTTCTTCTTTTTTCTTTAGTTATTCAACACTCAAGAGCAAGTTTCAGAGTCTCTTGTGACATACAATTTGGTCCTTTCTTTCTTTTCAGTCTTTTCGATGACAGCTTGCTTTCTCCATGTATGATATATTTGATGTCATTCCATGACTTTTCTGGTCTTCAGTCATTAGTGTTCTCTGTTCTTGAGATGGTCTCTAAACTCAGGTGGGATAAACTCAAGGTCATACTTTGGCACTCATAGACTTGTTTTTATTTTCTTGAGTTTCAGTTTGAACTTGCATATGAGCAGTTGATGATCTGTGCCTGAGTCGGCAGCTGGCCTTCTTTTGACTGATATTACTCAGCTTTCCCACTCTCTCTTTCCACAGATATAGTCAATTTGATTCTTGTGTATTTCATTTGGTGAAGTTCATGTGTATAGTTGCTATTTATGTTGTTGAAAAAGAGTATTTGCAGTAAAGAAAACATGGGTCTTGTAAAACTCTATCTTGAGACATCTGACATCATTTCTATCACAGAGTCCATATTTTCCAACTACCATTGCTTCTCTGTTTCCTACTTTTGCATTCCAATCACCAGTGATTATCAGTGCATCCTAATTGCATATTCAATCAATTTCAGACTACAGAAGCTGGTAAAATTTTAAATTTCTTCATCTTCAGCCTTAGTGGCTGGTGCATAAATTTGAATAATAGTGCTATTAACCAGCCTTGCTAGTCGGTGTATGGATATTATCACTGAGAGCATTGTACTTCAGGTCAGATCTTGCAATGTTCTTTTTAACCATGAACACAACACCATTCCTCTTCGAGTTTTCATTTCTGCCATAGTAGACCACATTTTTTTCTGATTCAAAATGTCCAATACCAGTCTATGTCAGCTCACTGATACCTTGACCACTGATATTTATGCATTCAATTTCATTTTTGGCCATTTCCAATTTTCGCAATGAAATTCATGAACTTGATTGTTCTAAGTAGAATGGCCATTGCATTTGGCATTGCCATTGCATGGTGGCAAGGTGGCAAGCTCACAAAATTAATTATATGTTTGTCTGTGAGGGAGTTTTTAGCCAGTAATCAAATAACTGTATCAGAGCACCCTACCTTCTCACCTTGTCTGGCCCCCAATGACTTTTTTTCTTTACCCAATAATAAAGGAAATATTGAAAGGATGACATTTTGATGACATTCAGGTCATCAAAGGTGATACAACAATAGCTCTGATGGCCATCCAAGAAAAAGAGTTTCAAAATTGCTTTGAGGGGTGGATAGGCACTGACATCTGTTCATAGCTTCCCAAGGGGAGTATTTCGAAGGTGATCATAGTGATATTCAGCCATGAGGTACATAGCACTTTTTCTAAGATGAGTTCATGTACGTAAATGTCAGTCTTTGTACCTCATGGCTGAATATCACTATGGCCACCTTCGAAGCTGTGCACTGACACCAGTGCCTAGATTACCCTTCAAAGCAATTTGGGAACACTTTTTATGGAATGGCCATCAGAGATGTACTTGTATTACCCTTGATGAACTGAATGTCATCAAAATGTCTTCCTTTCAATATTTCCTTTACCTTTATGTAAAGAAAAAAGGACCTTGAGGGCCAGATCAGGTGAGTAGGGCAGGTGTTCCAATACAGTTATTTGTTTACTGGCTGAAAACTCCCTTACAGGCAATGAAGTTCACGAAAGTGTCACCTATGCCACCATGCGCAATGGACATTCCAGAAAGAGTTCCAAAATTGCTTTGAAGGGTGGACAAGGCGCTGGCATCAGTGCATAGCTTCCCAAGAGGAGTACTTCAAAGATGATGATAGTGATATCCAGCCATAATGCAGTTCATGGACTTAATTGCTGGGCCTCATACTTCACACGTTCCATGTTTTGATTTTAATGGATGTTTCAGCTGTTTTTAATTCTAATTTTGAGTCGTGCCACATCAGCAAATGAAGGTCTTGAGGGCTTAGCTCTACCCACACTACTAAGGTCAACTCTACTCGGAGGAGGCAGTTCTTTCCCAGTCTTCTTCTTTTTTTGCTTTTATTTTATTATGATTAAGTTATAAAATCCAAATCAATTCTTCATGCCTGCCTATCTGCAGCTCCATCCACTCTGCTCACTCTGTGACAGCATATTCCTCTTTCTCACACTATAATTCTAGTACCCTCTTAACGAACACCTGTCCCCTGCACTCCATGCTCTTCTCTCCCACCTAGAAAGAAACCAGCAGAATAGCCTCCTATAAATGTATAAAACCATAAAGTACATGTACTATATGTTCACTCTGTGTCTCCAAATTCAGTTCATTCTTATCTAAAGAGTTGACCTCACTACTGGTTTCAGGTCAGGGCCAGCAGCAGGTCTAGGGTCATGTTTCCAGGAAACCTTCCAGGCCATAAATTCTAATTCTTTAGAAGAGTTCTTGAATGACACACCTCTTTTTCTCGTAGTGCCTCAGGGACTCTACATTGTCTCCCCCATCACGACTGCCTTTGGTGGTAGCCCATCACCATCTGGTTCTTCTGGTCTCACGCTGATGCAGTCTCCGTTTGTATGAGTCCTTCTGTCTGCTGGGTTCATTTTCCCTTGTGTCTTTGATGTTGTCAGTCATCATCTGTTCCAGGTGGGTTGGGACCACTTGGTGTACCTCAGGTGGCAGCTTGCTAGCTTTTAAGACTCCAAGTGCCACTCACCAATACGTGGTACAGAGGACTCTCTTAGCTAAAGACTATTATGCCAATTGACCTCAACATTCCCTGAAAACATGATCCCCAGACCCCTGTCCATGATACTCTATCCTTTGAAGTGTTGGGTTGAGTATATAAAACCTTTCAGTTTATGGTTAATCCAGTTCTCTGATAGGCTCTCTACTGCATGCTGTCACTCCCTTCACCTAACCAAATTCCTTTCAACTATCTAATCTATGAACATTCCTTTCCCTCCCTCCCTACCCTTGTAGCTCCCAAAGCGTATTTTCTTCCATACTTAAGTCCATTTTTAAGTCCTTATACCAGTCTCATACAACACTCATCCTTTTGCAGCTTACTGATTTCACTCAGCATAATGCCTTCGAGTTGAAACTAGATTATGAGATGCTTCCTAAAATCATCATTGTTCTTTATCATTGCATAGTGTTCCATTGTGTATATGTACCATAGTTTATCCATTCATCTCTTGATCGACATCTAGCTTGATTTCATCTTTTTGCTGTTGTTGACTGCGCTTTTATAAACATTCGTGTGCATGTATCTGTTCATACAATCATTTCTATTGTTGTAAAGTATATTCCAAGCAACGGAATTGCTGGATCATATGATATTTCTATTTCTAGCTTTTTAATAAAGTGCCAAATTGCTTTCTAAAGAGGCTGTACCATTTTACATTCCCACTAGCAGTGTAGGAGAGCTCCAGTCTCTCCACAGCCTCTCTAGCATTTGTCGTTTTGTGTTTTGGGGATTATTGCCAATCTTGGAGTGAGATGGTATCTCACTGTAGTTTGATTTGGATTTATCTAATAACTAATGATCATGAATACTTCCTCATGTGTCTTTTGGCTGCTTGGATGTATTCTTTGGTGAAGTGTCTGTCCATCTCCTTTGCCCATTTCTTAGTTGAGTTATTTACTTTTTCCTGTGGATATTTTGCAGTACCTTGTAGATTATGGAAATTGGATGTCGATCCAACATGTAGTTCCCAAATATTTTTTCCATTCTTTAGGTAGTCTTTTAGTTCTCTTGATAAAGTCTTTGGATGAGCATACGTGTTTGATTTTTAGTAGCTCCCCTTTATCTGTTTTCTCTTCTATTGTTTGTGTGTTGTTGGTCAGATTTTGTGGTCTGTTTAAGCCGTGTATTAGAACTTCTATTGTTGTCTCTATTTTTTCTTGCATGATTTTTATCATTTTGGGTTCAATATTTAGGTCTCTGATCCATTTTGTGTAAGGTGTGAGATATGGGTCTTGTTTCAGTTTTTTGCAGATGGATGTCTAATTTTGCCAATGTCATTTATTATAGAAACTGTTTTTACTCCAGTTTACAACCTTTGGGTCTTTGTCGACTACCAACCGTTCATAAGAGGATGGTGATATTTCTGGTGTCTCTATTCTGTGCCATTAGTCTATATGTCTGTTGTTGTGTGGATACTAGGCTGCTTTGACTACTATGGCAGTACAGTAGTTTCTAAGGTCGAGTAGAGTAAGGCCTCCCACTGTGTTCCTCTTCTTTGATAGTGCTTTCCTGCAGTAGGGTCTTCTTGTTTTTTCTGTATGGATCCCTTCTCCGGTTAGCTTTATTCTTAGATATTTTATCTTCTTGGAGGCTGTACTATAAATGGTATTGATTTGGTGATTTCATCTTGATGATCCCTTTGTTGGTGTAAAGGAATCCTAATGCTTTACTTATGTTTATCTTATATCCTGATACTTTGCTGAACTCTTTTTTTAGTTCCCGTAGTTTACTTATTCATTCTTTAGGATTCTCTGTGTATATGATCATATCATCTGCAAATAAGGAGATTTTTACTTCTTATTTACTGATGCGGATGCTTATTATTTCTTTGTTTTGTCTAATTGCTCTGGCTAGAACCTCAAGCACAATGTTGAATAGAAGCGGTGACTGTGGGCTTCCTTGTCTAGTTCCTGTTCTCAGAGGGAATTCTTTCAGTCTCTCCATTCACAGTGATGTAGAAGGTTGGTTTGCATAGCTGCCCATTATTGTGTTGAAGAATTTCCCTTCTATTCTTATTTTGCTGACAGTTTTTAACATGAATGGGTGTTGGACTTTGTCAAACCCCTTTTCTGCATCAACTGACAAAATCAGGTGATACTTATCCTTTGTGTTGCTGATGTAGTTGATCACATTAATTGTTTTTCTAATGTTGAAATAGCCTTTCATCCCTGGTATGAATCCAATTTGGTCATGATGAATTATTTTTTGATACGTTGTTAAGTTCTATTGGCTAGGATTTTGCTGACGTTTTTTGCATCTAGGCTCATGAGTGATATTGGATGCTAATTTTCTTTTCGGTGGGATCTTTCCCTGGCTTTGTATCAAGATTACTCTGGCTTCATAGAATGAATTCGGGAGTATCTGTCTTTTTCTATGCTGTGAAATAGCCTCAGCAGTATTGGAATTAACTCCTCTCTTAAAGTTTGGTAGAATTTTCCAGTGAAGCCAATTGGGTCACAATTTTTTGGTTGGTAGTTTTTTTATTACTTGTTCAGTCTTTTCTTTTGTGATGGGTTTATTAAGTTGTTCTACTTCCCTTGTGATAATTTTGGTAGGTGGTGTGACTCTAGAAATTTGTCGATTTCCTCTAAGTCTTCAAATCTCGTAGAGTACAAATTTCTTAATATTCCATTATGATACTTTTGATTTCACTTGGGTTTGTTGTGACAACTCCCATCTCATTTCTTATTGGGGTTATTTGTTTCCTCTCCTGTTTTTTATTTTATGAGTTTAGCCAATGGTTTATCAATTTTGTTGATCTTTTCAAAAAAACCAGCTTTTGGTTGTGTTAATTTTTTCATTTGTTCTTCTATCCTGGAATTCATTTAGGTCTGCTCTAATCTTTAGTAACTGTTTTCTTCTGGTGCCCCAGGGCTTCTTTTGTTGTTCTCTTTTAACTTGTTCAAGTTTTAGGGTTAATTCTTTGGTTTGGGCTCTTTCTTTGTTAGAGATGTGTGCATTTATAGAGACAAACTGACCTCTGAGCACTGCTTTTGCTGTATCCCATAGGTTCTGGTAGGATGTACTTTCATTCTCATTCGAGTTCATGAATTTCTTTATTGCATCTTTGATTTCTTCTATAACCCATGGATTTTCGAGCAAGGTGTTGTTCAGTTTCCATGAGTTCAAATTTTGACCCATGTTTTTTCTGCTATTGATTTCAACTTCTATGACTCAACAGTCCAAGAAGATGCTTTGCGGTAAGTCAAAGGTTTGGACTTCATTGAGAGTTGCTTTATAACTTAATATATGGTCTATTCTGGAGAATGTTCCACGTGCATTGGAGAAGAAGGTATACTTATCTGTTGTTGGGTAAAAGGTTCTGTATATGTCGATGAGGTCTAGTTGGTTGATTGTATCAACAAGATCTTCTGTATCTTTAGTGAGCTTTTTTTCTGGATAATCTGTCCATTATTGAAAGTGGAGTATTGAAGGCTCCTACTATTATTGTGGCATGATCTATCTCATTTTTCAGTGTTGTCAGCATCTGTTCAATGTATTTAGATGCTCTGGTATTGGGTGCATAAATATTTAAAATTGTTATATCCTGTTTATGCATTGAAACTTTAAACAATAAATGGTGACCATCCTTGTTCACAATGACAGATTTTATATTAAAGTCTATTTTATCTGAGATTAGTATTGCCACTCCTGCTCTTCTTTGCATGCTGTTAGCTTCATATATATTTTTCCATTCTTTGACTTTCTGTTTGTTCATATCTTTGAGTCTACATTGTATTACTAATAAGCAGTGAATAGACAGATCATGTATTTTCATCCAAGCTGTTTCTCTCTGCCTCTTAATTGGAGAATTCAATCTGTTTACATCCAGTGTAATTATTGATAGATTTGCATGTAGTGCTGTCATTTTAGTTGCCTTTAATTTTGTGTTGTTGATGTTTTCTTTGTTCCACTTAATATTCTGTTCAGGATCATTTTTCTTTAGTAGTTTACTTTTTGTCCTTTTCAGTGTTGGTTTTGTGCCTGTTGATACATAGCATTGTTAATTTACTTCACAGCTACTCCTTTGATACCCCTTCGTGTTCTAAGTTTAAACCAATCTTTAGCTTCTGTGTGTCTTCTTCCTCTCCATCTGAAAGGGCTATAACTACTGTAATATATTCCTCTTTATAGTGTGATGACATCATAGTTTACATGTTAAATCTCTGGTTTTCCTACTTTTAATATTTTAGCTTTGATTGAGTTTTGTAACTTCCTTAAGTAGGACTCTGGATGCTGTGTCCTGCATTGCATCATTGGGTATACCTCTGATGTTATTGATTCTCTAAACGAAGAGCTTCTTTCAGTATTCCTTCTAGTTTTTGTTCAGTTCTTGCAAAGTCTCTAAACTTTTGTTTTTCTGAGAATGTCTTAATTTCACCATAATATTTGAGAGACAGTTTTGCAGGATATATAATTCTTGGTTGAAGTTTTTCTTCTTCAAGGCTTTGTGTATGTAATACCACTGCCTTCTTGCCAACAGGGTTCTGCCAAGACATCACGGGAAAGTCTACAGGGCTTACATTTGTAGGTTAGTTTTGCTTTAAGCCTAGCTGCCTTTAAGAACCACTTTTTATGTTTCATTTTATTAAGTTTAATTAAAGTATGTCTTAGTGTCTTTCTTTGGGGGTCTACCTTTTGCAGTGTTTGATAAGAGTGTTGAATATCCATGTTTTCTTCTTTTGTGATGGCAGGGAAGTTTTCTGTCAGTAACTCTTAAACAATTCTTTCTGTATTTGCTGCTATCCCTGTGTTCAGGAATTTCAAGTAGTTGTAGATTTTTCTTCTTGATAGAGTCCCACATGCTTCTTAATGCTTCTTCATTTTTCTTGTTTCTTTTATCTGATTTCTCATCATAAACACTGGTGTCAGTTGCTTTATCTTCAATCTTGCTAATTTTGTGTGCCATTTCCCCAGTCCTACTCTTCTGGCTTTGCACTGAATTGTCTAACTGTAATTTTATTATTGATCTGCCAAATTTCAGATCACTGATGTTCCAGTGGCTCATATAAATTACTTAAGTTTTTATTTTGTTCTACTGTACTTTGTTTAATCTCTAGAAGGGCTGTATGGATAATTCTTTTGTATTGTACTTCCAATAATTTTAAAAAATACTTCTTCATCTGGGAAGACTTTTGTTTATTTTGGGAGTTTTCCAGAGCCATGGTGGTCTACTTCTTTAAATGGCTAGATATTGATTGTTGACTTTACGTCATCAAAAAGCTGTTCAGTTTCTTTGATGTTACACCAATGGAAGCTGTCACAAAGCTCTAAGAAGGGAGTAAGGACACTCTTACACTTGGCCACCAGTTGCTGCTGTGTTCTCTAGGTACAGCTGACTTATATACAGCTTCTCTGATAACAGACACTGTCAAAGCCAAGCACTGTCAAGCTGCTTGGTTCTGTGGCTGGCCTCATCTCGATCCTTAGGGGTGGCAAACCCCAAGTCCTTGCTGATAAAGGCTGTGGCCTACTTGTCTTGACTCTCCAGTGTCATACCGGTCAAGGTTGTGGTATAGCTCCGGGAAGGGAGGAGAGAAGGATGCATCCACACTTGGTTTCCAGGGACCACTGTGTTCTCTAGATCCACTTACCTTCAAAATTGCCTTTCCGCTGAGAGGGACACTGTGCAGCAGCAGCCAAAAGCACCTGGGTCTTCATGGGTAGCAAGGCCCATTTTCCAGCTGACGAAATGGCTCCCGACTTACGGAGTCTCTCAGGGGCCATCAGCAAATGCTACGACATGGCTCAGTGAAGGGAGGTGGAAATGGCACCACCACACTCAGCTGCCAGTCACTGCTGCATTCTATAGCTATGATCATCTTAAAAGCTTCTTTTCTGATAAGAGAGGCATTGACCAGTGGTGACTGATAGCTGCCAGGCCCTTAGGGGTGGCAGACCCCACCTCCTGGCTGACAAAGATAGAGCCCTACTAATGGAGTTTCTCAGGGGCTGTCAGCAGATGCTCTGAGTGGCTCAACAAAGGAGGGGGTTAGGACTCCACCACATGTGGCCTCCAGCACCCTCTACATTCTCTAGCTATGACTGTCTTATAAACAATTTTTCTGCTAGGAGTAGCATTGTCCTGAAAGGCACTGTTGCTCAACATAGGAGTTAGCCCCACTTGAGCCCTCAGGCACGGCTGACTCCACCTCTCAGCTGACCAAGATGGCATCCCACCTGAGCTGCTTCACCCACACTGAGTCAGTAGTATCTATGGTACAGCTCAAAGAAAATGAGAGAGGCACTGGCACCCTCAGTTGCCAGCCACTGCTGGATTCTCTAGATGTGACTGTCCCAAGCACAGCTTCTCAGCTGTAGGAGATGCTGTTTACTTAGGCACTGCAACTCAGCCCCTGCCAGGCTCTCAGGCTCTCAGGCTCAGCAGTCCCAGTCCCAGTTTTCTGGTTAACAGATAATGTGTTCATACCTGTAATCCTCTCAGCCACTGTGCCAGCATAAGCAAGATTCACTGTGCCACCATCTCACCTACAGCACAGGTAGTTTCAACCTTCCTGTCACCCAGTCTGATCTTACAATCTTATTGCTGATCTTGGGGCTCCCAGAATGTCCACATTGCTCTGTTCAATTATTTTTCTAGGCCCTAGTTCTCAGAGGTGATTGAGGAGACATGTGACTAGTCTGCCATTTTGGCCATGCCCCACTCCCAATCATCTTTTGATGACTAACTTGAAGGGGCTCATCTTCTGGCACTATATCAGACTATGTTCTGCTGCTATTCACAATGTTTTCACCGGCTACTTCTTTTCAGCAGTAGACCGCTGGGTCCTTCTTCCCAGTCTATCTTAGTCAGGAAACTTAGCTGAAAGCTATCCATCTGTGGGTGAGTCTGCTGATATCTGAATAGTGGAGGCATAGTTTCCAGCATCACATCAACATGCAAGCCCGTACAATATGACAAATTGATAGACAGATGGGGGGAACTAACGTATTAAAGGACACATTTTCATTGTAGTAGGAGTAGCCGGGCTAATGAGTCCTCTGTTGAAGACAGAACCTGGCCAAGTCTCTGCTATCCCTTTTCTAGAAGTGGACTACAAGACCATGCTTCCAAGAGGGGTGTATCCCAACTTACTCCCTGGATACTTCATTTGGGTTCATCTGCCTTACAACAGAAGGGGTGCTAGTGGTGCAATGGTTGAACCCTCAGCTGTTAACAAAAAGTTGGTGGTTCAAATCCACTGAACACTTCCGTGGCAGAAAGATCTGGTGATTTGCTCTTGTAATATCTGGGCCAGTTCTACTCTGTCCCTTGGGGCCACTGTCAGTTAGTTGACTCAGTGGGCACCCAACAAAAGCAGCAACACTTCACAATACTTGTGTTAGGATCTGGCCCCAACCAACAACTGATTGCCCCAGAGTGCCTTCTCAAAAGGGATCTCTGGGAAGATTATAGGTCTTCCTGTTCTTTTCCTCTATTCTTCTCCCACTTTGACCGGTGAGACACCTTGTTCTACTGTTGTTGGGGTGACTAAGTTGATTCTGACTCATGATGATCTCACATGACAGAGTAGAGTTGTTTTTCTTGGCTGTAATCTTTGTGAAATCAGGTCACCAGGTCTTTCTCCTTTGGAGCTGCTGGTTGGATTTGAACCACCACTTTGACCCATGAGACACCTTGTTCTACTGTTGTTGGGGTGATTAAGTTGATTCTGACTCATAATGATCTCACATGACAGAGTAGAGTTGTTTTTCTTGGCTGCAATCTTTGTGAAATGAGGTCACCAGGTCTTTCTCCCTTGGAGCTACTGGTTGGATTTGAACCACCAACCTTTGCAATAGCAGCTGAGTGCTTAAGCATTTGCAACATCAGAGACCCCATTGTAAATGTCTGCTGAGTAAAAGGATGGAAGGTCTACCACTTTTCTTTGTCAAGGAAGTGTGGGACCGTGGTGGCCTTCAACAATAACAAAAAAAAAAACCATTGAGTAAAGCCTTTCTTTCATGAGTGGCCTTTTTGCTGACTCACAAGGAGACACACTGACTTTTCAGAAAGTCCAGCAAATGACAGTTGTTACAAGAGGGGAGTGTATAAAATTGTTATAAGTGTATTTGAGCTGATACGCTCATAACCAAAATTTGGACAATATCCTGAGGTGCTGAGGCTATCTTCCTTCCCCCGCCCACTGATGGGGAATGAATAAGTGGTGTCAGCACTTAAAGTGGATGCGTCATTTAACTGCCTTGCTCTTGATGGTAGTTTGGTGAATACAATTAATGATTTAGTCAGGCATTCAAATGATCATTCATTTTTAAATTTTCTTTGGTTGTGGTTGAGAACACAAGTTCTGACAATTAAATCTGTGAACTTGCCACTGTACAATTGCATTGACAGTACTGTACAAGCAACTCAGAAAGGGTTCATAACCTTTGTATGTCTGTGTGTCACAGTCATGTTCATGTCACCGTGTGGTAGTGTCTTGTTGAGTGGCATTCATTATTGTTTTTGTGAGGCATTGTGAGAATGTCAGGGCTTTAATTAGAGACGTGAACAAACATTGAATTTCTTGTTAAACTTGGCAAGAGTGGCAGTGAAATCAGGGACACGTTAGTCCAAGTTTCGGGGGATAATGCCATGAAGAAAATGGTGGTATACAAATGAATTAAATGTTTTTCTGAGGGGAGAAAAAGCATCACTGATGAAGAGTATTCCAGGCAGCCCAAAATGAGCAGAACTGATTAAAACATTGCAAAAATTCGCTGAGTTGTGTGTTAAAGGGAGCGACTGACTGTGAGGAGCATAGTAGACCACGTAAACATCAATAGGTAAACAGAAAAATCTTCACTGAAAATCTTGGCATGAGCAAGGCGTGTGCAAAAATGGTCCTAAAGGAGCTTACTGATGAACAAAAGCAAAGGAGAGTTGAAGTTTGCCAAGACTTTTTGGAGAGGCAAGATGATGTTTGGGGCTGTGTTATCACTGGTAATGAAATGTGAGTGTACCAATATGACTCTGAAACAAAATATCAAAGAGCTCAACGGAAGTCAGTCAGTTCTCCACAACCTAAAAAGCTCTATCAGTCCAAATCAAGAGTCAAAACCGTGTTGCTAACCGTTTTTTATATCAGAGTGAGTGTTCATTATGAATCTGTACCAACTGGACAAAATTTTAACCAAGTTTACTCTTTGGAAGTGCTAAAAAGTCTGCTGAAAAGTTAGGTGAAAATGACCTGAACTTCTTGCCAACAACCCATGGCTCTTGCATCGCAACAATGTACCAACTCAAACAGCATATCTGTAAGGGAGTTTTTAGCCAGTACACAAATAACTGTATTGGAACGCCTTCCCTACTCACCTGATCTAGCCCCCAGTGACTTTTTTTTCTTTACCCAAAGATAAAAGGAACGTTGAAAGAAAAACATTTTGATGATATTCAGGACATGAAGGGTAATACAAGGAGAGCTCTGATGGCCACTCCAGAAAATGAGTTCCGAAATTGATTTGAAGAGTGGACTAGGTGCTGGCATTGGTGCATAGCTTCCCAAAGGGAATACTTTGAAGCTGACTGTACTGATATTCAGCAGTAAAATAATGTTGCACTTTTTCTAGGATGAGTTTGTGAACTTCGCTGTCAGACCTTGTATACACTGCAAAAGATACACCAGTTCAGTAGTTTCTACGTTTTCAATTCAGGAATGGTGATCACACTCTTCAAATTACACAATCATTATGCCTCAAATAACTACAATGTATCAGCTGTAAAGAATAATGATGGGAAGTCACAGCTCTAGCCCTCAAGGACTAAAGAATTTTTCTGGAATTCAGTGCTGAAGTTTGTTGGACTGGATGGGATGAGGAAGGAGGGAAGGCAAGCTTATGTGTATTTCTAGTGTGGAGTGTGTGTGGTATATATGTGAACGGTATGGAGCTTTTGCATGTGTGTGGTTTATACATGGTTGGGCTATGTGGTGTAGTATGTGTCGTGCGGTGTGTGTAATGTGCATGTGTGTGCATGTGAATGTGGTTTGGCATGTGTGTGGTGTATATATGCTTGTATATGTATGTAATGTGATGTATGGTGGTGTATGTATATCTGTGTGGGAGTCATATGTGTGTATGTTGTGTATATGGTGTGGCAGTATAATATATGTGTATGCATGTGTATGTGTTTTCTGATGGGTATGTGGCTTGTATGTATTTTTATGTGTGTGTGTGTCTTCATGTGGTATGTGTATAAGGTGATGTGATGTTTATGTGTAGTGTATGAGTATATGATGTAGTGCATGTGTGTATATGTGTGATGTGGGGTGTGTTTTATGTCATGGTGTGTAATGTAAATATACATGTGGTGTGGCATGTATGGTGGTATATATCTGTATGTGAGTGGTGTGGTGTTAGTGTGATATGCAAGTGTGTGGTATCTGTGTGTGTGTTGTATATGTGTATGTTTTTGTGTGAGGTGTAGGTGTGTGTGATGCATATGTGCGCATGGTATGTTTGGTGTGGTGAGTGCATGTGTGTGTTTTGGTGGGAAAGTTCGTATACGTTGATGACCACCAATGCCCTGAGGTTTGAGCACCTGGTTTCCATTACCAGAACTCTCCCCTGGATACCTCTACCTCTTCAAACACAGTTGTCTTGGCTCTTTGTGACCACTGGCTTCAACAAGATGCCTTGACAAAATTCAAGTCACCACTAATGAAAATAGTGGGTTACCTGCTGCCACCGAGTAGATTCGGACTTATAGTGACCCCGTAGGACAGAATAAAACTGCCCCATAGTCTCCAAGAAACACCTTGGTAGATTCAAACTGTTGATGTTTTGGTTAGCAGCCATAGCACTTAACCACTATGCCATCAGGTTTTCCAGTGTTTGGTTAGTGGCATCATAAAGCACATCAGTGCCTCAGGGAGGGTCATGTAGAAGCTGGCCAGCAGAGAATGTGGAAAGGGAGAGGGAGAAGAGAGGGAAAGAGAGTGTGTGTTTTTCAGTGGCCAAGGTTAGGCTGGGGAGAGGAAGGCTAGAGCCAGGGAAGGAGGACTAGGTGTGAGGCTGGCAGCACAGAAAGAGAAGATTCTTACATCCCATGCGTTGTGGTCATTGTTGAGGACTCCAAGCACCCCTCTGAAAGCAGTAGGGAGCTGTTGAGAATCTGTGTCAGGAGAACTACAGGCTACATTTGACTCCAAGAAAGTAAGATATGGTTTTGAGGAGCCAAGACTGGGAATGTGGACACAGATGAGAAGTTACTGCAATAAATGCACTGAGGGTCTACAAACGAGGGAAGAACTGGTCTGTGGAGGAGCTTGGATTCCCACCAGATAGACTATTTATTACGCGTGAATGGTGGAGGCTGGTGCAGGCAGAGTCCAGGATGATTCCAAGTTTTGCATCCCAGCCGAGAATGGTGTGCTATCAAAACACGCTTAAATTTTTCCACTATGTAACCATGTAATTTACATCTGTTTGATCCATGTTCTAAATCTTCTTCTTCATTGTCTGTCTTGGTAATCTCCTAGTAGACAGAAACCATTTGTGAAGTGTACTTTTTCTAGCATTGAATAGAGTACCCTGCATAGAATCTCAACCTGATTTTCATCCTGAGTTGAATGTTTATTTGGATAAGTGCACATGTTGCTTTTGAAAACTTTGGTAAAATATTTAGTTGGGTGGGTAATTTTTTATGGCTGAAAAGATCATCTCTTAGGCCCCATCTATGTTAATTAACCTTATGAAAATGCATGAGAATTTACTATTCAACTATTAATTTTTTAATCAAAATATTTTACCTGGGTTTTTTTACTATTTTTCTATTTAAAATAGAAAAAGCAATTAGATCCTTTGGTGGCCTAAATGCTTGCCAAATGTAACTTGCTTCCAAAATGAAATGGTCTTGCAATTGTACTAATGCAAACAGTATTTGGGACCAGTAAACAATATTTTTAACTTTTGAAACAGCCAAATTTGTTGTTTTGCCCTCAAATTTCAGAAGGGAAAAATTCCATCTGGGCTAAAATCTTACATACTGAGTATCTTGTGTGCTTACAGTGACTATTTCAATTTGAACCTCAAATGCTGGAAAACAAAGGTTTCTAGTGATTCACTTGTAATAACAGTTTGGCTAATGTCAGTGCTTATTAAACTCAGATTTCTTAAATTATAATGAAAGATGTAATTATAGACTGAAGCATATTTAGCCAAGTCCATAAAACCAAAAAGCATTACCAAATTTTGAGTAATTAAGTAGAGTTGGTCTGAGTAAGCATCATGTTAGGAACAGAATGTTTAGCATTCAGAGCAACAGGGCTTTGCATTGTTGTATTTTCCATACTGGTTCAACAAACTTTCACAAATTTGGTTCTCTTCCAATTTCCCTTCACCAAATATGACTGAACCTGTTAAAACTGATTCAAATCTATATTTTACTTTCTAATCTGAAATTTATATTCTGCAAATGGATAACTTTTTAACTTTTTAAATAGGTCCTTTGCCGTCAGTTTGCCCAACGCAATACCTCATTTGATTTCTTGACTGCTGCTTTCTCTCATTTTTCTTAGATCCAAGGAAAATGAAATCTTGGGCAACTTCAATATTTTCTTCGCTTATGCTAATGTTGCTTATTGGTCCAGTTGGGATAATTTTTATTTTCTTGATGTTGAGATGAAATCCACAGAAGGCTGTAGTCTTTGCTCTTTATCAGTAACTGTTTCACGTCCCTTTCACTTTCAGCAAGCATGTTTGTGTCACATGCATACTGCAGGTGGTTAGTGACTTTTCTTCTTCATATAATCCATTCTCTTGGATTATTTGCCGAGCATACATTTTGAATAAGTACAATTAAAAGACAACCCTGATGCACATCTTTCCTGATTTTGAACCCCTTAGTTTCTCCTTGTTTTGTCCAAACAACTGCCCCTTGGTTTTTCACAAGCGCAATTAAGCATTTCAGAATTTCTGTTCTTGATAATGTTATCCATAATTTGCTATGATCCACACAGCTAAATGCTTTTGCATAGTCAATAAAACACTAGTATTCTCTGCTTTCAGTTATTATCCATCTTACATTAGCAATGGTATCCTTTTTTCCATGCTGTCTTCTGAATCCGACTTGAATTTACGGCATTTCTCTATTAATGTATTGTTGCAACTGTTTTTGAATTGTTTTCAGCAGAATTTTACTTGCATGAGACATTAATGATATTTTTCAGTAATTTCCACATGCTGATGGATTATCTTTGGAATGGCTACAAATATGGTTCTCTTTCAGCTGGTTGGCCAGGTAGCTTCTTCTGAATTTCTTGACATAGATGAGTGAGCATCTCCAGCACTGCATTTGCTTGTTTAAACATCTCAGCCGGTATTCTGTCAATTCCTGCACACTTATTTTTCGCCAATGTCTTCAGTGCAGCTTGCACTTCTTCCTACAGTTTCGTCAGTTCTGAATCACTTGTTACCTCCTGAAATGATTGAGTGCCACCAATTATTTTTGGTACAGTGACTCTGTATTTCTTCCATTTTCTCTTGATGCTTCTGTGTTGTTCAATATTTTCACCTAAAAATAAACGAATGAATAACAAACCAAGCCCACTGCTATTGAGTCAATTCTGATTCACAGCGATCTGACAGGACAGAGTAGAACTGCCCTACAGAGTTTCCGAGGAGCACCTGGTGGATTTGATTTTGCCAGTAGTATCCTCAGTATTTCAGCTCAAGGCTTGTATGCTATCATACCTAATACATCAATACATAAAGGCAAAATGCAATAAAGTATTTAATACTTAAGTTTACACCGGTTTTAGGAATTGCCATAACACTGCATAGAATATTTTGTTACAAATACTGACTTACTTCATGCATCATTTCATTAAGAAAACACTGTTGCAATAAGACACAGTTATATTTAATTTTTTAAAAAGTCCTCCAGATATTTTTTCATTTAAGTTGTTTTTGTTATCCCAAAAGATGAATTTCAGACCTAAGGAAGCTCTCTGAATACTAATCCAAGTAGCTAGTACGCCTAAAAGTACCATAGCAATTTCATATAACTGGAAATGTTGTGAATAGTTTTCTTCTTCAAATTCAACAATACTCTTTTCTCTCAACTCTTTTTACAACATCAAAGCTTGTTAACATGATAGTACAGTCTTTGTATGTCAATTTATTTATTTTTCTTTTTTTATTTTTAAAATTAACTCCATCTCATCAGCATCATTATTTGAAACAAGAGTATTACTTGAAATGCTTTCCTTTGTTACACTTTCAGTATCACTTCTTTTCAGGTTTTCTAATAATTTCCCAAATGTTTTTTAAATTGAATATGACCTTCACCTTAAGTTCAGAAGTAATTGGAATTTGATAAAGAGGATATAGATAAGCTGCCCCTAATATACTATCATGCTTCAATAACTGTTTCCTGATGTTACATTTTTCAATGTGTTTTCAAATATAGTGAATTCCTAATTTTAGCTTAGTTTCCGTCTACATACCCAAAACACTCACAGTTCTTTGTTTCACAATTTTACTATGAGTTCATTTAGAGGTTTTAAAGTTGTTAACATTTATCTGACATGTGCTATTTGTCATTAGAAAAGTATTATGAGGTCCGACAATAAAGTCTGTGAACTTAATTGTTCTAAGTGACGCATACTTCGTTGCTGAGTATCACCATGGTCACCTTCAAAGTCCTCCCCTTGGGAAGCTATGCACTGATGCCGGTATCTGGCCCACCCTCCAAAGCAATTTTGGAACTCTTTCTGGAATGGTCATCAGAGCTGTCCTTGTATTACCCTTGGTGTCCTGAATGTCATCAAAATGTTTACCTTTCAGTATTTTGTTTATCTTTAGGTTAAAGAGAAAAGTGATTGGGGGCCAAATCAGGTGGGTAGAAAGAGTATTTTAATACAGTTATTTGTTTACTGGCTAAAAACTTTCTTACAGGCAACTATACAATTAAGCTCGCAAACTTGCCACTGTGCCACTGTGTGCAATGGCCATTCCAGAAAGAGTTCCAAAATTGCTTTGAAGGGTAAACCAGAGGCTGGCATCAGTGCATGTCTTCCCATGGGGAGTACTTTGAAGGTGACCATAGTGATATCCAGCAGTTTGCAGACTTGTCAGACTGCGTAGAGCTTTCCAATCTTGATATTTTTTCTAAGACGATGTCTGTGAAGGTGGGCACCTTCACATTTAAATTGTGTAAATAAGCAGTGTTGTATTATTATTAATTATTATTGTTGTTAGATGCCATTGAGTAGATTCCAACTCACAGCAACCGTATGCACAACAGAACGAAACAGCGCCTGGTCTTGCGTCGTGTCCACAATTGATTTTATGCTTAAGCCCATTGTTGCAGACACTGTGTCAATCCGTCTTGTTGAGGGTCTTCCTCTTTTTCGCTGATCCTCCAGTCTACCAAGCATGAAGTCCTTCTCCAGGGACTGATCCTTTCTGACAACATGTCCAAAGTATGTAAGACACAGTCTTGCCATTTTTGCTTCCAAGGAGCACTCTGGTTGTACTTCTTCCAGAACAGATCTGTGTGTTCTTTGGCAGTCCATAGTACATTCCACATTATTCTCCAACACCACTATTCAAAAGCATCAATTCTTCTTCTGTCTTCTTTGTTCACTGCCGAGCTTTCACATGCACGTGATGTGATTGAGAATACCATGGCTTGGGTCAGGCACACTGCAGTCTTCAAGGTGACATCTCTTCAATACTTAAAGAGATCCTTTGCAGCGGATTTTCCCAATGCAATGTGTCTTTTCATTTCTTGACTGCTTCCTCCATGGATGTTGATTGTAGACCGAAGTAAAGTGAAATCCTTGACAACCTTAATCCTTTCTTCTTTTATGATGATGTTACTTCCTGTTCCAGCTATGAGAATTTTTGTTTCCTTGAGGTTGGGGTGCAATCTATACTGAAGGCTGTGGTCCTTGATCTTCATCAGTAAGTGTTTCAAATCCTCTTGACTTTCCGTAAGTAAGGTGGTGTCATCTGCGCAACACAGGTTGTTCGGGAGTCATCCTCCAATCCTAATGCCTCATTCTTTGTATGGTCCAGCTTCTCAGATTATTTACCCAGCATACAGATTGAAAAGGTATGGTGAAAGGATACAACCCTGACACACAACTTTCCTGACTTTAAATCATGCAGTGTTCCCTTGTTCTGTTCATACAGCTGCCTCTTGATCCATATACAGATTCCTTAAGAGCACAATTAAAGTGTTCTTGAATTCCCACTCTCCACAGTGTTAGCCATAATTTGTCATGCTCCACACAGTCCAAAGCCTTTGCACAGTCAATGAAATACAGATAAACATCTTTCTGGTATACTCTGCTTTCAGCCAAGATCCATCTGACATCAGCGGTGATATCCCTGGTTTCACATCCTCTTCTGTATCCAGCTTGAATTTCTGGCAATTCCTTGTCAATATGCTGTTGCAGTTGCTTTTGGACGATCTTGAGCAAAATTTTACTTGAGTGTGATGTTAATGATATTGTTCGGTAATCTCCACATCTGGTTGGATCACTTTTCTTTGGCATATGCATAAATATGGATCTCTGCCAATCATTTGGCCAGGTAGCTGTCCTCTAAATTTTTTGGCATAGAAGAGTGAGCACTTCAAGTGCTGCGTCCGTTTGTTGTAACATCTCGGCTGATATTCCGTCAATTCCTGGAACTTTGTTTGTTGCCAGTGCCTTCAGTGCAGCTTTGACTTCTTCCTTCAGTAACATCGGTTCCTGATGACATGCTACCTCTTCAAATGGATGAACATCTACCAGTTCTTTCTGGTATAATGACTCTGTGTTTTCCTCCCATCTTCTTTTGATGCTCTCTGGCTCATTTAATATCTTCCCTGTAGAATCTTTCACTGTTGCAACTTAAGGCTTGAATTTTTCCTTTAGTTCTTTCAGCTTGAGAAATGCAGAACATGTTCTTTTCTTCTGGTTTTCCATTTCCAGATTTTTGCACATGTTGTTGTAATACTTTATTTTGTCTTCTCAAGCTGCTCTTTGAAATCTTCTGTTTAAGTCTTTTACTTTGCCAGTCCTTCCTTTTGCTTTAGCTGCTTGATGTTCGAGAGCAAGTCTCAGAGTCTCTTCTGACATCCAAATTGGTCTTTTCTTTCTTTCCTATCTTTTTAATGACCTCTTGCTCTCTTCACAGATGATTTCGTCTTTGATGTCATTCCAGTCCATTTAGTGTTCAATCATTAGTGGTCAACATTTTAAACCTGTTTTTGAGGTGGTCTTTAAATTCAAGAGAGATGTACTCAAAGGTCATACTTTGGCTGTTGTGGATGTGCTCTAATTTTCTTCAGTTTCAATCTGAATTTGCTTATGAGCCGTTGATGATTGTGGCCCACATTGGCCCACAAAGTGGGCCACAATCAGCACCTGGTCTTGTTCTGACTGCTGATACAAAATTTTTCGATTGTCTTTTTCCACAAACATAGTCAACTTGGTTCCTGTGTATTCCGTCTGGTGAAGTCCATGGGTACAGTAGCCACTTATGTTAGTCAAAAATTATTTGCAATGAAGAAGTCGTTAGTCTTGCAAAATTCTATCATGCAATCTCTGGTACTATTTCTATTTCCAACTTTTCCATATTTTTTTTCCATATTCCAACTATTTCCATATTTTTCAACTACCGATCCTTCTTCATTTCCAGCTTTTGCATTCCGGTCACCAGTAGTTATCAGTGAGTCCTTCCTGCATGTTCAAACAATTTCAGACTGCAGAACCTGATAAAAATCTTCAGTGTCTTCATCTTTGGCCTTAGTGCTTGGTGCATAAGTTTGAATAATAGTCATATTAACTGGCCTTCCTTGTAGGCATGTGGATATTATTCTATCACTGACAACATTACACTTCAGGACAGATCTTGAAATGTTCTTATTGGTGATGAATGCAACCCTGTTCCTCTTCAAGTTTTCATTCCCAGGGTAGCAGACCATATGATTGTTGGGTTCAGAATGACCAGTATCAGCCCATTTCTGCTCACTAATGCCTAGGATATCAATGTTTATGCATTATACTTCATTTTTGACAATTTCCAGTTTTCCTAGATTCATACTTTGTACATTCCATGTTCTGATTACTAACAGATGTTTGCAGCTGTTTCTTCTCATTTTCAGTAGTGCCACATCAGTGAAGAAAGATACTGAAGCCCTTAATCCATCCACAACATTAAAGTTGACTCTACTTTGAGGGGGTAGCTTTTTCCCAGTCATCTTCTGAGTGCCTTCCAACCTGAGACGCTCACTTTCTGGCACTGTATCTGAGCATGTTCCACTTTTATTCACAAAGTTTTCCCTAGCTAATTCTTTTTCAGAAGTAGACTGCTTGGTCCTTCTTCCTCATCTGTGTTAGTCTGGAAGCTCAGCTAAAACCTGTTTACCATGGGGGGACCCTGCTGGTACCTAAATACCAGTGGCATAGCTTCCAGTGGCATAGCTTCCAGCATCACAGCAATAAGCAAGCCTCCACTGACAGACAAGTGGGCGCTGCTCACTCTGTCTTTACCCTCCTTACCTGATGCCGTTATTCTCCTTATTATTAACTAGAAGATTCATTTATTACTTGTAAAACTTGGTTTCTTTTCCTTTTCTTCCTTGCTTCTTAAAAATAAAAAAATGCTTAAACACAGGGTTTTATCCTAGAACAGAACTGAGATCACACTGAGTCCGTAGCATGAATTGAACGAGTGTGTGTGTATATGTGTATATATGTATGTATGCATGTGTTTCTGTGTGTGTGCATGTACGTGTGTGTATGTGTATGTGTGCATGTGTCTTGTATGTGATTTAATGTGTGAGATGTTGCCTTGTCCCTTTGATGTATCATGTTTACTAGTGGTGTTGATAAAATGTGAAAATACAATAGTAACATATACAATAAATGTAATAAAATTAAATTCAAATGAATGACAGTGAAGTGTTATAGTATAACGGAATCTAGGTCAGTTAAACTGTCAAAAAAAGGAAAAGAGAATTTATAATTAAAAGACAAACAAGAGAAGACAAAGAATTTGAAATCATGTAGGAGAAGCCATTTTAAGGAACACTGTAGTAGCCATGGTTCACATCTCAAATTTTTTCTTCTCTTTTCACTATCCATATTCATCAGAATTCATTATGTATATGTGTGTATGTATATTCACACACGTAAAAGTGTATGTCATGGATTGAATTGTACCCCCCAAAATACATGTTGAAATGCTAACCCCTGATAGCAGTGAACATAACCTTGTTTGGAAATAGGGCTTTCACAAATATTATCAGTTAACATGAGATTACGTACGGGGTGCCATGACTTGAAGTTGAGCAGATGACAATTGGAAAGAAAGGAACAAAATCCTGGAGTAGGATAGGTCCTAATCCAAATTCTTATGAAAGAGAAAAGCCATAGTGATGCAGATAGAGGAAGACTGCCATGTGAGCACACATCTACAATCCAAGGAAGGCGTAAGACTACCAGAAGCTGGAAGACATAGGAAGGATCTTCCGCTAGAGCCTCTAGAGGGAGTGTGGCCCTGCTAATATCCTGAATTTGAACTTCAGGCCTCCAGAATAGTGACAAAATAAGTTTTTGTCACTTAAAGTGACCCACTTTGTGGCACTTTGTTATGCAAGCCCTAGGAAATGAGTATTGCATATATGTATAATTTTCTCCAACATATGTTCTATGTTATGATACATAAAATCTCATACAGTTCTAGATATTTCACAAACATACTTTCATCTTTCTCAAGTTCTTGATAACTAATTGTGAATATTTAAAACTGTCTTCCCCCAAGTCTGTCAGTTTGTTATACCGTGGTGGATTGTGTGTTGTTATGATGCTAACAGCTACACCACTGGTATTTAGAGAGCAACAGAGTCACTGTCTTAATCATTTAGTGCTGCTACAATAGAAATACCACAAGCAGATGCCTTTAAAAAGAGAAATTTTATTCTGCCACAGTCCAGTAGGCTACATGTCCAAATACAGGGCATCAACTTCAGGGGGAGACTCTCCTGGTTGGCTCTGGAGGAAGTCCTTGTCATCAGTCTTTCCCTGGACTGGGATGGGAGTTTCTAGGTCCTTTTCAAAGCTCCTGGCACTGTTTCTGGGTGGTATGAGGTCCCCACTTCTCTGCTTGCTTCCCTTTCCTTTATATCCCAAGAGATTGCCTCCAGGCACAATATACTCTTACAGACTGAGTCCTGCCACCAACACAGCTGACACCCACCTTCCCTCATTAAACATCATAGAAGCAGAATTTACAACATGTAAGAACATCATACAGTACTGGGGCTCACAGCCTAGTCAAATTGCTTCACACAGTTTTGGGAAGACATAATTCAACTCATGACAGTCACCCATGGTGGACAGGTTTTAGCTGAACTTCCAGACTAAGACAAATGAGGAAGAAAGACCTGGAAACCTATGGCTGAAAAGAATTAACCAATGAAAACCTTACGAATAGCAGCAGAATATTTTCTGATGTAGTGCCAGAAAATGAGCCCCACTGGTTGGAAGGCACTTAAAGATGACTGGGGAAGAGCTGCCTCCTCAAAGTAGTGTGAACCTTAATAATGTGGATGGAGTGAAGCTTTGGGGACTTTCATTTGCTGATGTGGCACAATTCAAACTGAGAAGAAACAGCAGCAAACATCCATTAACATTTCAAGTGTGAAATGTACAAGCTATGAGTTTAGGAACATTGGAAATCATCAAAAATTAAATGGAATGCATAAACATCAATATTCTACGCATTAGTGAGCTGAAATGGACTGTTCTGGTCATTTTGAACTGGGCAATCATATTGTCTACTAAGATGGGAATGAAAACTGTAAGAGAAATGATGCTGCACTCATCATCAAAATGAACATTTCAAGATCTATTCTGAGGTACAATGCTATTAGTAATAGGATAATATCCATATGCCTACAAGGAAGACCAGTTAATATGATTATTATTAAAATTTACACACCAACCACTAAAGCCAAAGATGAAGAAATTGAAGATTTTTATCAGCTTCTGTAGTGTGAAGTTGATTGAACATGCAATCAGGATGCATTAATAACTACCAGTGACTGGAATGCGAAAATTTGAAACAAGGAAGGACTGGTAGTTGGAAAATATGGCCTTGGTGGTAGAAATTATGCTGGAAATTGCATGATAGAATTTTGCAAGACCAATGACTTCTTCAATGCAAATACATTTTTTTTGCCAACATAAGAAGTGACTCGACACATAGGCCTTGCCAGATGGAATATACAGGAATCAGATTGACTACATCTGGAAAGGGAAGATGGAAAAGACAGAGACTGACTGGAATAGACGGTCAATTGCTCATATGCAAGTTCAAATTGAAACTGAAGAAAATTCTATCAAGCCCATAAGAGCCAGAATATGACCTTGGGTATGTCCCACCTGAATTTAGAGACCATCTTAAGAACAGACTTGATAGGCTGAACACTAATGACCCAGGACCAGAGGAGATGTGGATTAACATCAAGGACATCACACACTAAGAAAGCAAAAGGTCATTTAAAAGAAGAGAAGAAAGGAAAGACCAAAATGGATATCAGAAGAGACTCTGAAACTTGCTCTTGAATGTTGAGTAGCTAAAGCAAAATGAAGAAATAATGAAGTAAAAACTGAAGACTTCAAACAACAGCTCAGAATACAAAATAAAGAATTACAATGACATGTGCAAAGAGGTAAAGATAGAAAACCAAAAGAAAAGAACATGCTCTGCATTTCTGAAGCGAAAGAACTGGAAAAAAAAATTCAACCCTCAAGGTGCAATACTGAAGGAATCTACGCACCAAACCTGAATCGGCTCAGGAAACATCAAAGGAAAACGGAAGGCATACACAGAATCACTATCTAAAAACGAACTGACCAACCTTCAGCTATTTCAACCATCCCGACACATGATCAGAAACATAGTGTACTGAAGGAAGAAGTCCAAGCTGCACTGAAGGCATTGGTGAAAAAAAAGCTGCAGGAATTGACAGAATATCAAGCGAGATGTTTTGACAAATGAAGGCAACACTGGAACTGCTTACTTAGCTATGCCAAGAAATGTGGGAGACTTATATACTGGGGGGGGGGAAGAAGAGCCAACCAAATGCAGACATTTTTGAACAATATCATTAATATCACAGACAAGTAAAATTTTGCTGAAGATCATGCAAAAGCGGCTGTAGCAGTGTATCAAATGGGAACTGCCAGAAATTCAAGCCAGATTCAGAAAAGGACATGTAATCAGGGACATCATTGCTGATGTCAGATAGATCTTGGCTGAAACCAAATAATGCCCAAAGGATGTTTACTTGTTCTTTATCAACTATGCAAAGGCATTCCCTGTGTGGATCACAACAAATTATTGATAACATTGCAAATGATGGAAATTCCAGAACACCTCAATTGTGCTCATGAAGAATCTGTACATAGATCAAGAGGTAGTTGTTTGGACAGAACAAGAGGACACTGAAAGTCAGGAAAAGTATGCATCAGAGTTGCATCTTTTTACCATACTTATTTAACCTGTATGCTGAGCAAAAAACCCAAGAAACTGTACTACATGAAGAAGAATGAGGCATCATGACTAAAGGAAAAATCACTAACAACCTCCATTATGCAGATAACACTACCCTTCTTACTGAAAGTGAAGAGGACATGAGGCACTCACTGATGAAGATCAAACACCACAGCCTTCGGTATGGATTGCACCTCAGCATAAAGAAAACAAAAATCCTCACAACTTGACAATAAGCAGCTTCATGAGAAATTGAGAAAAAATTGAGATTGTGAAGGATTTCATTTTACTTGGATCCACAATCAATAGCCAAGGAAGCAGCAGACAAGAAATCAAAAGAAACACTATGTTGGCCAAATCTGCTGCAAAAGATCTCTTTAAAATGTTAAAAAGCAAAAATGTCACTTTGAAGACTAAGGTCCACCTGACCCAAGCCATGGTTATTTTCAGTCTCGTTGTACACATGCAAAAGCTGGACAATGTATAATAAAGACTGAAGAAGAATTGATCTCTTTGAATTGTGATGCTGGGGAAGAATAATGAATATATCATGGACTGCTGAAAGACGAACAAATCTATCTTGAGAGAAATACATACAGAATGCTTCTAAGAAGTGAGGATGGCAAGACTTTGTCTCACATACTTTGGACAAGCCTTTAGGAAGGAACAGCTCCCGGAGAAGGACTTCATGCTTGGTCAGCAGACAAAAGGCAGACTCAAAGAATGGATTGACACAGTTTCTACAACAGTGGGCTCGAGCATACCAATGATGGTGAGCGTGGTGCAGGACTGCACAGTGTTTCAATCTGTTGTGCACAGGGCCATCGTGAGTCAGCATTGACTTAAAGAAAAACAAGAGGACTGTCTTTGATAGGGTTATTAATATTGCTATCTTTCATTCAAAGGTATTTCCTCTCTATGTGATTGGCTTCTAAGAGTATAAGAACTGTCACATAAAAGCAAAAAATTACTATGAAGAAGGAAAGATTAATAAAAACCAAACAGGGGGTGGAGTCAAGGTGGCGGACTAAGCCCATGTCTTCTTCTATCCATCTGGAAACCAAGACCTGAATTGGCAATCAAACAGAGCCTTCTGAGCACCTAATCAGCCTCAGGACACGGCACAGGGCTGTTAATTGGGACTTCATACCACTCAGCGAAAAACCTCCTCTCTTTCCCTGACTCCCACTCCTGGCTAGCCCCGGCTCTCACGGACGCCCCAGTTTGACTTTTCTTTCCTCGGTCTCGGCTGGCGGGCGGAGCTGGGTCTTGCCTGGCGGCTGGACTCAGACGCGCTGCTGGGGGGATAGGCCGGCGAAATTCCCATATTCTGAGAGCCAGGCTCGGGACTCTGTTAATCTAGACACTTTGAGCCTTTCGTATTGTAGCTGCCTCAGCGGGGTTTGTGCGGAACTCCGTGGTCAGGGTGCGGGACGCCATGTTGGTACTGAGATTTTAGCGGGACCTCGTTCTTAGCCTGGGAGCCAGCGCCTGCAAACGGGACAGTGCTTCTCCGACAGAAAAGCAGTGATTTTGCACAGTGCTGCCTACATTCGGGGCCCTGCAACAGAAGCAGAGGAATCACTACCTCTTGGCACCTTTAGCCCCTCTGTCTGCTGCCTGTGTGGAGGACGCCATTTTGGGTACGGTGGCCGCAGCTGGACCTAATTCTTAGGTTGGGAGCCAGAGCCTGCCCACAGGAGAGCGCTTTTCTATCACAAAACCAGTATTCAACGCAGTGTTGGCTAAGGCTAGGCCCTGTCAGCAGAGGCCACCAGGGCAGTAGCATTGCTGTATTCTGAACTAGTTTGTTATCATCTGGGGTTGGATATAGTGGCACTTAATTTGTCAGTTGAGAAGAGGGACCTCTACACCTGAAAACCTAACTGACTTGTGAACTGGTCAGATACGTTTTGCTTTACATTTGAAGGCAGCCTAGAGAAACACTTGCAATCCATCCTCACAGTACCTCTTCCAGCCTCTACATACTCACATGGGACCCAAAAAGCAACAGACAATTGTGGCATACAAGCAATCACTCATGGCTTCAGAAGGCTCCCAAACAAAGCAAACAAGGAGTTTTCCAGATGAAGAAACTTTTATGAAAGCATCAGGAAGTGAATACAAATCGATTATATACAGAGCCCTTCTGGACCTTATACAAAATGCAGCAGAACAAAAGGAAAAATTAAGCAAGTTGTTCGATCTGATGGAACACCAGTACTCTGAAATCCCTCAGATCGAGAAGAAAATCAAAGACATAGAAACTTCCATGCAAAGCCAAGAAAACAGAATGGAACAAATGGAAATAAGAATTTCTGACTTGGAAGACAGAGCTACTGATGGCAGTGTCTATGAGCAGAAATCAGAAAAAAGAAACAAGAAAAATGAAGAAACATTAAGAAGCATGTGGGACTCTATCAAGAGGAACAATCTTCAATTAATTGGAGTCCCTGAACAGGGTGAGACATCTGAGAACACAGAGAGCATTCCTGCTGAGTGCTGAAAGAAAACTTTCCAGAAATCATGAAGGAAGAGAACATAGACATCTCAGATGCATATCATACACCACCCAATATAGATCTCAAAAGAAAGACTCCAAGACATATTATAATCAAGCTTAACAAAATGAAACATAAGCAGCAACTCTTAAAGGCAGCAAGACTCATGGCAAAGCTAACATTCAGAGGGAAGCCCTGTACGCTCTCTTCAGATTTCTCAGCAGAAACCATGCTGGCACGGAGACAGTGGCATGACACATTCAAAATCTTAAAGGAGAAGAACTTCCAACCAAGAATTATATGTCCCACAAAACTATCTTTGAAAGACGAAAATGAAACTAAGACATTCCCAGATAAACAGAAACTCAGAAACTTTGTAAAAACCAAACCCAAACTACAAGAAATACTGAAAGAAGTTCTTGGCTTTGGCTTAGAAGAACAAAACCACTAACTTTATATTTTAGAACGACACACTACTCAATACTCTACTCATTTAGGGAAGGCTCCAAAGTAAATCACAGCTTTGACTTGGAAAGAAGCAATCTAGTGATCATCATGAAAACTATGGTGTCATCATAATAAAAAGAGGGATGTACTACAGTCGTTATAGTCCTTCCAGATGGAGAGGAAGATGACAAGACTGGTAGTAATTAAAATTGGGTTTATAAACAGCTTATTAAGGAGGTTGATAGGGGCAGCTGTAAAGCACAACAAAGATGTATCATACCATTTCAAGAAATCTAATACACGACTCTCAACAACTATAAAACCAGCTCTGAAAAAGGTGAAAAATCAACTCACAGAAAAGAGTGTCCCAGAACAGACTAATAAGAACAACAGAGAAAACATCACCATAAAAATAAACATATCACAATGGCAGCAGTGAACACATACCTATCAATAATTACATTGAATGTGAATGGACTGAATGCTCCAGTAAAGAGACACCGAGTGTCATCTTCGATCAAAAGACACGACCCATTCATATGTTGTCTACAAGAAACGCACTTGAGACCTAAAGACAGGAACAAACTGAAAATTAAAGGATGGAAGAATATATATCAAGCTAACAATGAACAAAGAAGAGCAGGGGTGGCAATTCTAATCTCAGACAAAGTCAATTTTAATGTCAAATCCACCATCATGGACAAAGATGAACACTATTTATTGCTGAAAGGTTCGGTACACAAGCAAGACTTAACTATATTAAATATTTATGCACCTAATGTCAGAGCACCTAAATATGTCGAAGAAACACTGACTACGCTCAAAACAAAGTTAGATGACTCCACAATAATAGTGGGAGACTTTAACACTCCACTCTCATTACTAGACAGATCATCTAGAAAAAAGCTCAGTAAAGATACAGAAGACCGCATTGACACAATTAACCAACTAAACCTCGTTGCTATACACAGAACTTTCGACCCATCAGCGGACAATCACACTTTCTTCTCCAGTGCACATGGAACATTCTCCAGAATTGACCACGTGATAGGCCATAATGCAATGCTCAACAAAATCCATACCATTGAATTACTGCAAAGCATCTTCTCAGATCATAAAGCCATCAAAGTTGAAATCCATAGCAGAAAAAACATAGATAGAAAGTGGAACTCTTGGAAACTGAGCAACATCTTGCTCAAACAAACATGGGTTATAGAGGAAATCAAGGATGAATTAAAGAAATTCATGGATTCCAATGAGAACAAAAACACTTCCTACCAGAACCTATGGGATACAGCCAAAGCAGTGCTAAGAGGTCTGTTTATCTCCATAAATGCGCACATCTGGAAGGAAGAAAGGAACCAAATCAAGGAACTAACTCTACAGCTTGAACAAGTAGAAAGAGAACAACAGAGGAACCCCTCGGGCACCAGAAGAAAGGAGATCATAAAGATTAGAGCAGAGCTAAATGAATTAGAGAATAGAAAAACAATTGAAAAAATTGAAAAGACCAAAAGCTGCTTTTTTGAAAAGATCAACAAAATTGATAAACCACTGGCTAAACTTACTAAAGAAAAGCAGGAAAGGAAACAAATAACCCAAATTAGAAATGAGAGGGGAGTTGTCACCACAGATGCAACAGAAATCAAAAATATCATAACAGAATACTATGAAAGACTGTACTGTAACAAATTTGAAAACATAGGGGAAATGGACCAATTCCTTCACTCATTCCACCTACCCAAATTATCACAATGTGAAGCAGAACAACTTAATAAACCCATCACAAAGGAAGAGATTGAAAAGGTCATCAAAACACTGCCAACCAAAAAAAGTCCGGACCCAGATGGCTTCACGGCAGAATTCTACCAAGCATTTAGAGAAGAGTTATCCTTAATACTATTGAGACTATTTCACCGTATAGAAAGGGATGAAGTACTCCCAAACTCATTCTATGAAGCCAGCATAACCCTGATACCTAAGCCAAGGAAAGATCCAACAAAGACAGAGAACTACAGACCGATATCACTCATGAACCTAGATGCAAAAAATCTTCAACAAAATTCTTGCCAACAGAATACAACAACATATCAAGAAAATAATGCATCATGACCAAGTGGGATTCATACCAGGGATGCAAGGCTGGTTCAACATCACGAAAACAATTAATGTGATGAACCACATAAATAACACAAAAGACAAGGATCACCTGATTTTGTCCATTGATGCCGAAAAGGCATTTAATAAAGTCCAACACCCATTCATGCTAAAAACTCTTAGCAAAATGGGCATAGACGGCACATTCCTCAACACAATAAGAACCACTTATACAAAGCCAATTGCCCATGTCATCCTGAATGGAGAGAGACTGAAAGACTTTCCCTTTAGATCAGGAACTAGACAAGGATGCCCACTGTCACCTCTCCTATTCAACATTGTGCTAGAAGTTCTAGCCAGAGCAATTAGACAAGACGAAGAAATAAAGGGCATCTGCATCAGCACAGAGGAAGTTAAAATCTCCCTGTTTGCCGATGATATGATTGTATATGCAGAGAACCCCAAGGAATCTATAAGTAAGTTACTCAAACTGATAGAAGAGTTCAGCAAAGTCTCAGGATACAAGATAAACATAAGTAAATCAGTAGGATTCCTTCATACCGTCAATGAGACTGTTAAGGAGGAAATTATTATATCAATACCATTTACGATAGCCCCTAAGAAGATAAAGTACCTAGGAATTAATCTAACCAGAGAAACAACAGACCTTTACAAAGAGAACTACAAGCCCTTACTACAAGAAACTAAGAGAGACTTACATAAATGGAAAAACCTACCCTGCTCATGGATAGGAAGATTTAACATTGTGAAAATGTCTCTTTTACCCAAAGCAATTTATTTATATAATGCAATCCCAATACAAGTTCCAGGATCATTTTTTAATGAGGTGGAGAAACAAATCACCAATTTTGTTTGGAAAGGGAAGAAGCCCCGGATAAGTAAGGTACTACTAAAGAAGAAGAACACACTGGGAGGCCTCTCATTACCTGACCTTAGAATACACTACACTGCCACAGTGGTCAAAACAGCCTGGTACTGGTACAAGAACAGACAGATCGATCAATGGAAAAGATCTGAGACCCAAGAGATGACACCATCTGCCTGTGAACAGTTGATATTCGACAAAGGCCCTAAGACATTAAACTGGGGTACAAGCAGCGTCTTCAACAAATGGTGCTGGCAAAATTGGTTATCGATCTGCAATAAACTGAATCAACATCCATATCTTACACCTTGTACAAAAACCAACTCCAACTGGATAAAAGGCCTAAATATCAAACCTAAAATGATAAAGCTCATCCAAGAAAAGGTAGGAACAGCAATGGAAGTTTTAATACACAATGAGAACAGACTCCAAAATCTGTCAAAGAAACCTCAGTCAACAGAAGAGAAAATAGATAAATGGGAGCTATTAAGAATCCAACACTTTTGCTCATCCAAAGACTTTATTGATAGAATTAAAAGAACACCCACAGAATGGGAAAAAATATTTGGCAACTCTATGTCAGATCGACGCCTGATCTCCATAATCTATAGGATACTACAAAATATCAATAAGAAGAAGATAAACCATCCAATTAAGCGATGGGCGAAGGAGATGGACAGACACTTCACTAAAGAGGAGATCCAGGCAGCCAAAAAACACATGCGGACATGTTCACGATCTTTAGCTATTAAAGAAATTCAAATCAAGACTACAATGAGATACCATCTCACCCCAACAAGATTGGCCATTATCCAGAAAACACAAAACAACAAATGCTGGAGAGGCTGTGGAGAAAGTGGAACCCTCCTAAACTGTTGCTGGGGTTGCAAAATGGTCTAGCCTCTTTGGAAGGCAATCTGGCGCTTCCTTAAAAAAAATGGATATCGATATACCCTTTGACCCAGTAATTCCACTACTTGGAATATATCCTACAGATTCAAGGCCTTTCACACCAACGGACACATGCACCAGAATGTTTATCGCGGCACAGTCCACAATAGCAAAAAGATGGAATCAACCCAGATGCCCAACAATAGAAGAATGGATAGGTAAACTGTGGTACATATACTCAATGGAGCACTACGCAATGATTAAGAATAACGATGATTCCAGGAAACATATCCTAACCTGGTTTCAGCTGGAAGGCATTATGTTGAGTGAAAGTAGTCTGCGACAAAAGGACAAATACTGTATGAGACCTCTACGATAAGATCTCAAAAACAGACTTGTGTGTAGAAGAAAAGACTCTTTGACAGCTGCAAGGGAGGGGAGGGAGGGAGGGTGAGGGGAGGGAGGGTTTAGTTTAGATAGTTACTAGAAATCTAGTTGGGAGAAAGCGGTGACAGCACACATTAGGAACAAGAACAACATTAAGTGGACTTCAGCATAACTTGAGTACTCCTTCCATCTTAACTCAATACTGCAAGGATAGAGTAGCTGGGGCGGGGGGCGGGGGACCATGCTCTTAGGCGAATTCCAGGCCAATTGGCACAACTAGCATTTTGCTAAGAGAGCTCTGTGCACCCCACATTGGTGAGTGGCATCTGGGGTCTTAAAAGCTGCCAAGCTTCCATCCGAAGACACAGCAAATGGTCCCAACTCAGCAGGAACGGATGCTTACCGAGGACCAAAATGGCATGCGGTAAAGACAACCGAGAAGACAGAGAGACCCACAAGAGTGGGTGCCTACATCGACTTGGGACCGGAAGAAACAGATGGTGCCCGGCCACCACCAGTGATAGCCACGATGGAGCTCACAGAGAGGAGTCTCACTGGCAGCACAAGAATAAAAAGGTGCATCATGAGATCTCCACTAAAAGACCTCAATTGATGGTCCCGCGGTTTTGGGTTTCCTCTGAGAGCATGGCCCCTGGCCCTGATGCTGTCCTTACCCATAAATTATAACAAAGGTCCACTCTTTGGACAGGAATGGAATGGACTTGGCAATGCAGAGTGACCATATACTGGAAGCACTTTATGGTTCTATACATCTATAGGGTATCATCTTGCTGACCTCTGGCTGGAGGAAGGGGAGTGGACGGACAGGAGGGGAAAGGAGACTGTTGGGAGGATGAGACATGTATGGAGCAGAGAGGAATAGTGTGCTGTCACCGGACAGGGAGAGCAATAGAAGCTGCATAGGGGGGCATGTAAATTTATATGTGAATGTACATTTTCACTCAGTTATGTTAAATAAAATTTAAAAAAAAAAATCAAAGGAAGGTGGGCACTTTCCCCCTGACTCTCTGTGTTTTATGAGAGCTGTGGCTTTGTTTTGTAAAAGAACATCTGTGTTGTCTCAGAAACCTCAAGGAAGTAAGTGTAATTAGGCCTCAACTTGTGGTTAGGACTTCTGAAAATACTAAAACCAAGACAAGTTCCTGTTACTACTAAGTACAATGTGTTCCTCCGTGGAAGCAGGCTCTCCCTTTCCTACGTTGTACAAGCTCTGTTTTGCTTTTCCTCTCCTGCTGGTCCCATTGCTACTTTCCTCACTCCTGTTCTTCCCATGTCATTTTTGGGATGAACTCACATAGAGCTTTGGGGACCAAAATCTCTCAATGCCCCTTGACACGTGGTCTCTTTCTGAAGAGTTATTTAGCCACGGATATAACCTCTGCTCTTATGATGTCTACATTGATACCATACACAATTAGAACCTCAAACACACATTTACAAATGCCTATTTGAATGTTCAAAATCTTAAAAGCATTCTGCCTGTCAATGTCTTTGGGCTCAAGAATTTGTGAAAAGTTTCCTTGCTTGCCTGTCCTCATCCGCATGTTCACTTAGCCATCCGGTCCTGTTGCTCCGTCTTTTCTTCTCCGCTCCCTTGGAGCTTGCAGTGTTGCAGATGTTGCCACTACCTCTTACTCAGGCTTCCCCAGAACTTCCACTTCTTCCAGCAAATGGTCCTCTTATTCTCCCACAACCAGCAGCATTCCCATGGTTTGTCATCAAGAAACTTATCCCCCTCAGAGCTATCAGTCTCATAGTCTCCTGTCAGATCTTTCTGAGATGTCACTGCTCTTAATGCCATATAACATGGAAACAATAGAAGCAATGCTAAAATAGCACTTTACAGTTTATGAAGTGTATTTGTTTTATAACTGAAAAACAATTATATTTTTTCAGGAAGGTCTGAAATCTCTTATTTTGACTAAAAGTACAAACTAATTTTTGCCTTTTAGTCCCAAGACGTTATTTTTATTTTAAATTAAGGCAACCAAAGCCAATAGTTTGGCTCATTGCTCTGATGTTTTAGACTTGAGAAATATATGCCTGTTTTCTAAGGATATCATCAAGATCAGAAGACTTTAGTTAAATGCACAATTAATGTGAGTAATAAACATACTATAGCAAAAAGAGTGAACCAATTTTCTAATTTTGGTGACACACATCTAATAAGATCTGTTGAACCACACTGTACTTTAATCACATTGGTCTTAGGTAAGATTTAGTTCTTAGCCTAAGCTGTACTGAAAAACAACTCACTGCAAAGAAGAAGTAGTCTAGGAAAGGTTTTTTCTTCTTTTAATTAGGCTTGAAATTTTTTTTAGGAGAAGTTTTAACACATAAGAGTTTGTATTTTGCTTTGATCCAAGAAATTTCACAGGTAGAGAATCAACAGAGTTTATTATAACTGTATCTTAACTATAAAGGATTCAAAGGTTATAAATGAACAGAGGATTAACTAGGTCAAATCAAAAAATGACATGATTCTGCTTCCCAACATCCAGGAAATTTGAAAGAACCACTTATAACAACTTTCTATTTTGTGGGCTTTTAAGTTAACCTTAAATTACCACTCACAACAGCATGGAAACTAAATCAGGAGAGGGCTAGGAGGAGGCTAAGGGGAGCATTAAGGATAAGAACAGTAATATTCTTGTAAATTTTACTTTTGAAACCAGGTTTTTCAATAGTCTTCAATACCAAGATAGACTTTGAAAATTACTATTTTATATTTCTTAGAATGTTTTTACTTTATACATTTAATTATTATGATATAAGCTCTGGTGATATAGCACTTAACCGCTACAGCGGCTAACGAAAATGTTGGCATTCCAATCCAACAGGCACTCCTCGCAAACTCTATGGGGACTTCTACTCTTTCTGTAGAGTTGTCATGAGTTGGAATCAACTTGACAGCATCGGGTTTGGTTTGGTATTAGCATCTTGTTTTTGCTGTGATGAAACACCAGAAACTTGCTGGCTTAAAACAATGTAAATGTATTATCATACATTTCTATAAATCACAGGTTCCTCATGTTTCTTATGAGGTTAAGATGAAGGTTTCAGCAAGGTTGTGTCCCTGTCTGCAGGCTCTAGGGAAGAAGCTGTTTGTTTCCAGCTTCGGGGCTGTTAGCACTCTTGGCTCATGACCCTCCATCCCCATCTTCAAAACCCAGAATAACAGGAATAGCTGAGTCTCCCCACATCACATCTCTCTGACACTGACTCTCCTGCCTCCCTCTTGCACATTTAAGGGCCTCGAAATTACATTGAGACCACCCAGACAACCCCAGAAAAAAATTGTCCTATTTTAAGGCCAGATGACTAAAAATCCATTGCTGTTGAACAGATTCTGACTCATAATAACCCTGTGAGACAGGGTAGAACTGCCCCATAGGATTTCCAAGGGTGCAATCTTCATGGAAGTGGACTGCCAAATTGTTCTCCTATGAAGCAGCCGGTGGGTTTGAACTGACAATTTTTATGTTGGTAAGTAATTAACATCTATGCCACAAGGGCTGTCAGGTAACTGATCACCCAACTCATTGTCATCAAGTCAATGCCAACTCATAGTGACCCTATAGAACGGAGAAGAACTGCTCATAGAATTCCAAGGAAGGCCTGGTGGATTTGAACTGCTGACCTTTTGGTTAACAGCTATAGCTCTTAACTGCCATACCACCAGAGTATCCAGGTGTTAGCAATCTTAATTTCCTCTGCAATCTGTATTCTTCATTGCAATGTAACCATTCATGTCCACAGGTTCCAGGAATCAGGAGGCAGGCATTTCGAAGCTACGGTTCTGCTACTATACATGGTGTTATTTAGGCTACCCAAGGGTCCATAGTTCACAACAGAGGTCCAGTGCATCTGACTAGTCTGTCATTCTGGTTCCATCTCCTTGATTAAGTCTTTTGATGAATATAAATTTTTAATTTTTATAACATCCCATTTATGTATTTTATCTTTTGTCATTTGTGCTTTTGCTATTATGTGACACAATTCATTGATAACACTCATTCCCGACAGCATTGTCCCTGCATTTTCTTCTAAGAATTCTGTGGTTTTAGTTTTCAGATTTATATTCTTAAGCCATTTTGAACTTGTTTTTGCATATGGTATGAATCATGGATTCTGTTTTACGTTTATGTTTATTGCAGCACAGTGCACGACAGCAAAAAGATGGAATCAACCCAGATGCCCAACAACAGAAGAATGGATAGGTGAACTATGGTATATATACTCAATGGAGCACCACGCAATGATAAAGAATAACGATGATTCCAGGAAACACCTCATAACCTGGTTTCAACTAGAAGACATTATGTTGAGTGAAAGCAGTCAGCGACAAAAGGACAAATATTGTACGAGACCTCTATGATAAGATCTCAAAACAGACTTGTGTATAGAAGAAAAGACTTTTTGACAGCTGCAAGGACGTGGAGGGAGGGAGGGCGGGGGGTAGGATTTAGATTAGATAGTTGCTAGAAATCTGGTTGGGAGAAATCGGTGATAGCACACATTAGAAACAAGAACATTAAGTGGACTTCAGCATAACTTGAGTACTCCTTCCATCTTAACCTAATATTGCAAGGATAGAGTAGCTGGGGCAGGGGGCAGGGGACCATGCTTTTAGGTGAAATCGAGGCCAGTTGGCACAACTAGCATTTTGCTAAGAGGGCTCTCTGCACCCCACATTGGTGAGTGGCGTCTGGGGTCTTCAAAGCTGCCAAGCTGCCATCCGAGGGCACAGCAAATGGTCCCAACTCAGCAGGAATGGATGCTCACTGAGGACCAAAATGACATGGGGTAAGGACAACCTAGAAGATGGAGAGACCCACATCAGTGGGTGCCTACATGGACTTGGGACCGGAAGAACCGGATGGTGCCCGGCCACCACCAGTGATAGCCACGATGGAGCCCATGGAGATGAGTCTCACTGGCAACACAAGAATAAAAAGAGGTGCATCCTGAGATCTCCACTAAAAGACCTCAATTGATGGTCCAGCGGTTTCGGGGTTCCCCTGAGAGCATGACCCCCGGCCCTGATGCTGCCCTTACCCATAAATCATAATGAAGGTCCACTCTTTGGACAGGAATGGATTGGACTTGACAATGCAGAGTGACCATATATTGGATGCACCTTATGGTACTATACATCTATAGGATATCATCTTGCTGACCTCTGGCTGGAGGAAGGACAGTGGGTGGAGAGGAGGGGAAAGGAGGCTGTTTGGAGGATGAGACATGTATGGAGCAGAGAGGAATAGTGTGCAGTCACCGGACAGGGAGAGCAGTGGAAGCTGCATATAGGTGGGCATGTAAATTTATTCGGGAATGTACATTTTCACTCAGTCATGTTAAATAAAAAATAAAAATCCAATTTTTCCAACACTGTTAATTAAAGAAATTCTTCTGTGACATCTAATGGACTTAGTGTCCTTGTCAAAAATTAGTAGATGTGTGGGTTTATTTCTGGACTTTCAATTCTATTCCACTGGTTTATAGGTCTATTGCCATACCAACATCAGGATTACTGCAGCTGAATGGTGGATTTTGTTTGATTGTTTTAGGCTGAACTTGGTTTATAATCCTTTAGATGTGACGTTAGATTAAATTTCCTAGCATTTCATTGAGGATTTTTTTGCATCTAACTCATAAGGGATGTTGGTCTATAATTTTCCTTTCTTAGAATATCCACATGTCTTTGGTATCAGGATAATGCTGGCCTCATAGAATAAGTTAGACAGTATTGTTCCCTTTTCTAATTTTTGGAAGAGTCTGAGAAGAACTGGTGTTAAATCTTTAAATGTTTGTTAGCTTAATATCTTCACCTGTTATAGTTCTGTTGAAATTTTCTGTTTCTCCTTGAGTCAATTCAGATAATTTGTGTTTCTGGTAATTTGTCTATTTCATCTAGATTGTCTAATTTGTTGGAATACAATTTTTAATAGTGTTCTTTACAATGTTTTATTTTTTTGTGATTGGTAGCAATGTTTCCACTTTTATTTATAGTTTTTGTTATTTCATCCTCTGTCTCTCCCTTTTTTTATATTTTGATCAGTGTAGCTAAAGACTTGTCAATTTTATTGATCTTTTTCAAAAACCACTTTAATTATTACACTTTTCTACTCCAGCATATTTGTTTTGTTCCTTTTTTAAAGTTTTTGTCTTTAATGACATTCTCTTATTTTCCATGCATTGTTTTTCTGATTTTTAAAAATTATCCTTTTGTCTTTTCTTTTGGCTCTCTGAGTATATTCAATTCAGTTGTTTTAAACTCTTTGTCTAAGATATTCATTATCTGCACTTCTTCAGGGAGAGTTTCTGTCCTTTTATCCATTTCTTCTTTTAAACAGTCCATCCTTTCTTATTTCTTTGTACTAATTGTTATTATTTGTTGAAAACCGAAAACTTGAGTATCACAATATAGCAACTTTAGAGATGCTATTATCCTTCCTCAGGATTTGCCTTTTTTTTTTTTTTTTTTTTCAATTGTTGAAGGCCACGGTTTGTTTTTTGTTTATCGTCTTCCCCGAACTATTTCCGCGAACATGTCATTCCTGGACATGTGTGACCACTGCAATCTCTGTACCTCAACATGTGTTCAGCTAGTGTTTTGACAGAGATAACCAAGGAAAATGCCCAAGGGGAAAATATGTACACGCACGTAAACACACACACACACCTGCGTGCATGCACCAGAACTCTCGCAGTGCTGCCGATTGTCTCATTTGTGGCACACTCCTTCAGTACTTTGCTAAGCTCATGCTGAGCCTAAGTATCAACCCTAGGTGAAAGTGTAGAGTCTTCTCAGGTATTTTCTGATCATACATCTTGCCTGGATATAATGAATGACTTTCTGAATTGCTCCATGTAATGGGTGCTTTGAAATGCTATAATTTCCCAAAGAAACTCTCCTCCAGGATTCTTCTCCCAGTCTTAAGCATTTAGTGTATGCGTCAGGTGCACTCTTTGGCCCAGGAAGGTACAGGCTATGATGGTATTGGGGAAATGCCTGCCACTTTCTCCCCTGAGTTCCAAGTTAGGTCAAACGTGGGCAAGAACCTTGTGTCAGTCCTGCGTATAGACCCTAGATGGGTTAATACACGTGAATACAATAATTTGTAAATAATCTGTTTCTCTCTCCCTCTGGAACTAGGTACCAGTGACCCTCTCTAGGAATGTGGGCTACTGCAGCTTTCAGCTTGCTGCTGAACTGAGGAGAGCGTGGCGTATGGCATGTAGGAAACCAAATATTTCCTACCATTCGGAAGGCAGTTTTTTCTTGATCTTGCATGTGCTTGGGTGTTGTTAGCCTTTCACTGATTTTCAGAACTCTGACAAAGTTGATTTTGCCGGTTTCTGCTTGTCTTTTGGTGTTTCTCTGTGGACAAAATGTGTAGCTGCTTATATTTCCATCTTGCTGATCAGTGTTAGAGACTTACATTCACGTTTTGACATGGATTGCCAATGGTCTCAGTATCTCTTTTGCAGAATGTATTACTTCCGTACTTTTTATGTTACCATTCTTTCAATAGATGCCTGGGTCTGTTTTTGACCTCACTGATTACGTACATCTAGGATGCTCCTTAGAAGTGAGGATGGTGAGACTTGCTTTCTTTGAGTATGTTGTCAGGAAAGAACAATTCATAAAGAAGAAAGCAGAAGGTCAGTGAAAAACAGGAAGACCTTCAGTCAGCACACATTGACAAAGAGGCTGTACCAATAGGCTCAAACATATCTACTGTTGCGAGGATGGCGCGGGACTGAGCTGTGTTTCATTCTGTTACACACAGGATCAGCATGAGTGGGAGCTGCCTTGACGATGTATGGTTGGTCTCTGTGCTTCCTCCTATAGGGATACCAGAATGTCTGAAGTATCTGTATCCTTCTTCAATTCTTTGTTGCTTTTTGGTTCTCTTTTATATGGATCTTAGAATTAGTTTTCAAGTTTTATGAATAATTCCATTAAGTATCTGGTTAAAAATGCATTTAATTTATACATTGATTGTAGGAAGTTGAATCATCTCATTATTAACTTGTATATTTGTCCACTTATTGGAGTCTTCTTTTGTGTCTTATAACTGAATTTTGTGATTTAATTTTTACATGTCTTGCATATTTATTTATAAAGTAGTTTTTAGTTTTTGTTGCTATTACAAATTTTTTTTAATTTGATTACATTTCTAAGTTATTGTCCTTAGTAGTCAAATAAACTGTATATTCTCATTAGTTTTAATAGTGTATTGATGCTGTTGGATTTTTTACATAGTTAACCATATTGTCTGTATATAATCATAATATTATTTTGTACTTTAAAATTTTTATTCCTGCATTTGTTTTTATAACTCTATTGACTGTATCTGAAGAATAAATGTACTATCAGCTATTACTTTCTGTTCATAATTTGAAAATAAATGCTTTTAAAGTGTCATTAAATATCATATTTGATATTCTTCATCAAATTAAGAAAGTTCCCTTCTTCACCCAGTAACTAAGAATTTTATTTTTAATTATTATAATGAATTGAAGTCGAATTTTATTCTTTCATTATTTGATATTTTTCTTCTTTCAGTAAAATGTAAACCCCATCAAGATAGAGCCATTATAATGTTTTTCCTATATCTGTACCTGGAATTATGCCTATATAGAATAGACCACAACACACATCTTTTAAATGATGGTACAGTGCAAACCTCGGAGGTCACAGTGTTTTGTTTACTTTTTCTCTCCAATGCATATAAAACACATTACAGAATTATTCACAGCAATAATCAGTGTCATAGCCTGTCCTTGACTTTTCATTAAAGACTTTACTACAGAAGTGGTGTTGAGTTTATCTGAGGTAATCATTAAAGCACTGGAGAACACACTGGAGAAACTGAAAACGTCTCAAGAATATGAGGATGTAAATTATTCTATTTGGGCTTAAAGAGTAGATTGATCCTAGAAATGCGGACAAATTATTCAACAAAATGTAGAACAAGTATAAATTAAGCACAGTATGGCCTTATTGTATTGAGCTGTAGCAGTAAAAATAATGTGCATTATAGACATTTGTTTAAGAATCTTTACCAAGTGCTCACAATGTAATAAGACAGACCATACTTTTAAAAAAGCATTTTTAAAAGATATTTCATACAACATCAATCTCTTGAGATTCAACAGGACAAAGAATTCCTTTGTCTAATGATTTGGTTAATGGCTCCATTTAACTTATTCCCATTCTGGAATACACAAAAGGCTCTGAGAAGGCTGCAAAAGCCTGAGGTAAACTTAACTTTGAGTAATGCAGCTTTACTCCAGAATTCCTTTTTTAAATGCACACACACATACACACACACACAGCAATTACATTCTTTGCAACAAATTTTGAAGAATGCATGAGAGGAAATTCTGGTTAAACTTTATTTGTTCTCTTGATAAGTCTTATTTCCTTTGTCCTTTGCCTGTGATGTGTGTCAATGTAGATCTCCTCTGAGTTTATCTTGCTTGGATTTCATTGAGCTTCTTGTATGTATAGATTTATTTCTGTAATTAAAATTTGAGAAGTTTTCAGTCATTATTTCTTGACATATTTTTTCTGCCCTTTTCTCTCTCATATTTCTACAGTGCATGTGCTGGTGTGCTTGATGGTTCCTCAGACTTCATTTTTCTTCATCTTTTTTCCCTTTCATCTCCTTGGCATGAATAATTTCAATTTTCTTTATTTTTTAGTATTTTACTGTAAATTTGCGTGCCCACTATATCTGCAGCTCTTTCTGCTCTCCTTACCTGGTGACAGCGTGTGCCTCCTTTTTGTTCTATATGTGTTGTATCCTCTTAACAATCTACTGTCCCCTCCTCTCCACTTTCTCCTCTCCCTTCTAATAAGAAGACAGTAGGACAGCATCCTATGGGTGCATTGAACCATAAGGTAGATGCACCTTATGATCACATTGTGTCCACACATCCAGTTCAATCCTGTCCAAAGAGTTGACCTCAGTAATGTTTTCTGGTCAGGGGCAGCAGCAGGTCTAGGAGCCATGATCCCAGGGGAACCCCCAGGCTGGTAGACCAACAACTGCGGCCTTTTAGTGGAGTTCTTGAGATGCACCCATCTTTTTCCTGTATTGCCACTAGGGCTCAAAATTGTGTGCCCCATCATTGCTGTTTTTTGTTGGTGGCCAGGCACCATCTGGTTCTTCCGGTCAAGTGTTGATATAGTCACCAATTCACGTCTGTCCTTCTGTCTCCTGGGCTCTTTATTCCTCATGTCTTTTTTGTTCCTGGCCATCATCTGTTCATGATGAGACCATCTGGTGTACCTCAGATGGCAGCTTGCTAGCTTTTAAGACTCTAGAAGGCACTAACCAGCATGGAGTACAAAATATTCTCTCAGCAATAAGCTAGTTATGCTAACTGGCATCGAAGTCCCCTGAGAAAATGGTCCCCAGACCTGGCCACTGCTACTCTATCCTTGCAATGTTGGGTTAAGATTAGAAGAGTTTTCAGTTTTAGTTTGTGTTGAAGTCTAGTAAAGTCCATCTTCTTTCTACCGTGTGCTGTCACTGCTTTCACCTAACCAAACTTCTGTCGACTATCTAATCTATGACCAGCACTCTTCCTCCCTCCCCACCCTTGCAACCATCAAAAAGAGTCTTTTCTTCTGTACGTGAGTCTATTTTTAAGTCCTTATAGTAGAGGCCTCATACAATATTTGTCCTTTTGCCACTGACTGATTTTACTCAGCATAAAGGCTTCCAGTTGATACCAGGTTATGATATGCTTCCTAAAATTATCATTGTTCTTTATGATTGCACAGTGTTCCTTTGAGTATAGGTACCTAGTTTATTTATCCATTCATCTGTTGTTGGGTATCTGGATTGATTCCATCTTTTTGCTATTGTGGACTGTGCTGTAATAAACATCCATGCACACGTATCTGTTCATGTGACTGCCCTTGATTCTGTAGAATACATTCCAAGCAATGGAATTACTGGATCAAATTGTATGTCTAATTTCAGCTTTTTGAGGAAGTGCCAAAACGCTTTATATAGAGGTTATACCATTTTGCAATTCCCCCAGCAGTGTAGAAGAGTTCCAATCTTCCCACAGCATCTCCAACATTTGTTGTTTTGTGTTTTTTGGATCATGGACAACCTTGTTGGGATGAGATGGTATCTCCCTGTGGTATTTATTTGGATTTCTCTGATAACTAATGATCCTGAGTATTTCCTATTGCATTTTTTGACTGTCTGGATGTCCTCTTTGGCAAAGTGTCTATCCATCTCCCTTAGCCATCACTTAATTGGTTTATTTACTTCTTTCTTTTTTATATTTTGTAGTACCTTGTAGGTTATGGAGATCAGATGTCGGTCCAACATGCGGTTGCCAAATATGTTTTCCCATTCTGGAGGTGGTCTTTTAACTCCTTCGATAAAGTCTTTGCATGAGTAAAAGTGTTTGATTCTTAGTAGTTCCTGTTCATCTATTTTCTCTTCTGTTGATCGTGCTTTGTTTGTTGGATTTTTAAGTCTGTCTAAGTTATGTATTAAAACTTCCATTGTTGATCCTATTTTTTCTTGCATGATCTTTATTATTTTAGGTTTGATACTTAGTTCTTTTATCCAATATGAGTCAGTTTTTGTGTAAGGTGTAAGATAGGGGTCTTGTTTCAATATTTTGCAGTTGGATGTCCAGTGATATTTGTTAAAGAGACTATTTTTACCCCAAATTACAATCTTAGGACAAATATCAAATATCAGCTGTTCATAGGAGGATGGTGGGATCGCTGGGGTCTCAACTCTGTCCCATTGGTCTACATGTCTCTTTTTGTGCCAGCACCAAGCTGTTTTGACTACCGCGGCAGTGTAATAGTGTGAAGCCTCCCACCATGTTCTTCAGTAGTACTTTGCTTATCCAGGGTTTTTTCCTTTTCCAAAATTGGTGATTTGTTTCATCATTTCATTTTATTGAAATTTTTAAAATGTCACTGGAATTTGTGTTGGAATTGCATTCTATATGTAGATCACTCTGGGTAAAATAGACATTTTCACAATGTTAAGTTTTCCTACCCATGAGCAGGGTAGGTTTCTACATTTGTATAATTCTCTTTTGGTTTCTTGCAGTAAGGTCTTGTAGTTCTCTTTGTATAGGTCTCTTGTTTCTCTAGTTAGATTTATTCTAAAGAATTTTATCTTCTTGGGGGCTTTAGTAAATGGTATTGATTTGTTGATTTCTTCTTTGATGATCTCTTTGTTAGTGTAAAGGAATCCTACTGATTCACTTACATGTATCTTGTATCCTTATACTTCACTGAAATCTTCTATTACTTCAAGTAGTTTACTTACAGTAAGATTCTCTGCGTATACAGTCACATGACCTACAAATAGGGAGATTTTTACTTCTTTGCTGATGCACATGCCCTTATTTCTTTGTCTTGTCTAATTGCTCTGGCTAGAACTGCTAGCACAATGTTAAATAGAATTTTTGAGAGTGAGCATCCTTGTCTATTTCCCATTCTCAAGGGGAATTTGTTCAGTCTCTCTCCATCAAGGATGATATAGGCAGTTGGCTTTGCATAGCCAAGCCAAGCCAAGTGTCGTCAAGTCTACATAGATGCCCTTTATTGCACTGAGGCATTTCCCTTCTATGCCTATTTTGCTGGAAGTGTTTAGGATAAAGGAGTGTTGGACTTTGTTGAATGCCTTTTCTACGTCAATTGACAAAATCAGATGATTCTTATTTTTTGTGTTATTTATGTGACTGATCACATTAATTGCTCTTCTGATGTTGAACCAACCTTGCACCCCTGGTATGAATCCAACTTTGTCATGATGAATTATTTTTTTGATGTCTTGTTGAATTCTGTTGGCAAGGATTTTGTTGAAGATTTTTGCATTTGTGTTCATGAGTGATATTGGTTTGTATTTTTCTTTTTTAGTGGGATCCCTGGCTTTGGTATCAGAGTTATACTGGTTTCATAGAATGAATTGGGAGGATTCCACCTCCTTCTAGGCTGTGAAATAGTCCCAGTAGCACAGGAATTAACTATTCTCTAAAAGTTTAGTAGAATTCTCCGGTGAAGCCATCCGGGCAAGGACTTTTTTTAGTTTATCGTTTTTTTATGAATTTTTCAATCTCTTCTTTTGTGATGAGTTTATTAAGTTCTTCTGCTTCTGCTTGTGATAGTTTTGGTAGGTGATATGAATCTAGAAATTTGGCTATTTCCCTTAGATTTTCAAATATGTTAGAGTACAATCTTTCGTAGTATTCTGTTGTAATACATTTGATTTCAGTTGGGTCTGTTGTGACACGTCCCATCTCATTTCTTATTGGGTTGTTTGTTTCCTCTCCCATTTTTGTTTTATAAGTTTAGCCAGTGGTTTATCAATTTTGTTGATCTTTTCAAAAAACCGGCTTTGGGTTTTGTTAATTTTTTCCAGTTGTTCTTCTATTCTCTAATTCATTAAGTTCTGCTCTATCTTTATTATCTGTTTTCTTCTTGTGCCTGAGGAATTCCTATCTTGCTCTGTTTCTACTTGTTCAAGCTGTAAGATTAATTCTTTGGTTTAGGTCTTTTCCTCCTTCCAAATGTGTGTATTTACAGGGTAAATTGACCTCTGAACACTACTTTTGCTGTATTCTGTAGCTTCTGATAGGATGTGTTTTCGTTCTCATTTGATTCTATAAATTTCTTTATTTCATCCCTGGTTTCTTCTATAATTCATGGCTTTTTGAGCAAGGTGTTGTTCAGTTTCCATGAGTTCCAATTTCTATCTATGTATTTTCTGCTATTAATTTTGACTTTTATGGCTTTATGGTTTCAGAAGATGCTTTGCAATAATTCAGTGGTTTGTATTTTTGTTGAGATTTGCTTTATGTCCTAACACATGGCCTATTCTGGAGAATGTTCCATGTGCATTGGAGAAGAAGATGTATTTATCTGTTGATGGATAAAACATTCTGTATATGTCGATGAGGTTTAATTGGTTAATTGTCACAGTAAGATCTTCTGTGTCTGGATAATCTGTCCTTTACTGAAAGTGGAATACTGAAGTCTCCAGTTATTATTGTGGAGTGATCTGTCTTGTTTTTCAATGCAGTCAGTGTTCGTTTGATGTATTTAGGTGCTCTGATATTGGGTGCATAAATATTTAATATTGTTATGTCCTGTTTGTGTATTGAACATTTCAGCAGTAAATAGTGACCATCCTTGTCTATGATGATGGATTTTACCTTAAAATCTATTTTAGCTGAGATTAGTATTGCCACATTTGCTCTTCTTTGTATGTTGTTAGCTTGGAATGTATTATTCCATCCTTTAATTTTCACTTTATATCTTTAAGGTTAAGGTATGTTTCTCATAAGCAACGTATAGCTGGGTCATGTCATTTGATCCAGGATGTCATTCATTGTCTCTTTATTGGAGCATTCAGTCCATTTACATTCAGTATAATAATTCATAGGTATGTGTTTAGTGCTGTCATTTTGATGTATTTATTTTTGTGCTGGTGTTTTCTATGTTGCTCTTAATATTCTGTTCTGGGTCAATCTTGTTTCTGGTTGACTTTTCATCTTTTTCAGAGTACGTTTTGTGTTTATTAAGACCCCTGTATTACATTGCTTGTTTTGATATGTTGCATTGTTATTGTGCTTTGTGGCTACACCATGATCCCCCTTAATATTCTGAGTTTAAACTCCATTTTAACTACTATAGTACATCCGTCTTTTTAGTGTGATTGTGCCATAGTTTTCATGACATGATTACTGGTTCCCGTCTTTTAATACTGTAGCTTTGATTGAGTTTTGTGGCTTCCCTAACTGAGTAGGATTCTGGATGTTGTGTCCCGCGTTGCCTTCTTAAAAATATGCTTAGTGGTTTTGTTTTTCTAAGCAAAGAGCTTCTGTCAGTATTTCTTGTAGTTTCAGCTTGGTTTTTACAAAGTCTCTAAGCTTCTGTTTATCTGCAAATGTCTTAATTTCACCTTCATATTTGAGAGACAATTTTTCAGGATATACAGTTCTTGGTTAGAAGTTTTTCTCCTTCAAGTTCTTGAATGTGTTGTCCCACTGCATCCATGCCAGCATGATTTCTGCCAAGAAGACAGACAAAAGCCTACAGGACTACCTTCTGAATGTTAGCTTTGCTTTGAGCCTTGCTGTCTTTAAGAACATCTGTTTGTGTTTCATTTTATTAAATTAGATTATAATATGTCTTGCTGTCTTTCTTTTGGAGTCTGGCTTTTGTGGCATTCAATACACATCTTGCATATCTATGTTCCCTTCTTTTGTAAATTCAGGGAAGTTTTCTGTTAGCAACTCAATAACAATACTCTGTGTTTTGAGATATCCTTCCCTATTCATAAATTCCTATTAATCATACATTATTCCTCTTAATAGAGTCCCACATGTTTCTTAACGCTTCTTCATTTTTCCTATTTCTTTTCTCTGATTTCTCCTTATAAATGCTGGTTTCAGATGCTCTGAAGGTTACTAAGTCTGACTTCTATCCTCTCAATTCTGCTCTTTGGCTTTGGAGTTAATTGTCTAATTCTGGAATTTCATTATTGATATGCTGGGTATCAGATCTTTGTTGTTCCATCAGTTGAAATAGCTTGGTTAATTTTTCATTTTGCTCGGCTGCGTTTGTTTAATCCCTAGGAAGGCTTTCTGTATAACTCTTTTGTACTTGACCTCCAATAGTTTCATAAAGCCCTTTTCATCTGGTAAGTGTTTTTGTTCATTATTTTGGGAGTTTTCTGGAAACATGGTGAGTTGTTTCTTTAAATTGTTAGGACCGGAAGAAAGGAGATCATAAAGATTAGAGCAGAGCTAAATGAATTAGAGAATAGAAAAACAATTAAAAAAATCGAAAAGACCAAAAGCTGCTTTTTTGAAAAGATCAACAAAATTGATAAACCACTGGCTAAACTTACTAAAGAAAAGCAGGAAAGGAAACAAAAAACCCAAATTAGAAATGAGAAGGGAGTTGTCACCACAGAAGCAACAGAAATCAAAAACATCATAACAGAACACTATGAACGACTGTACTCTAACAAATTTGAAAACCTACAGGAAATGGACCAATTCCTTGACTCATACCACCTACCCAAATTATCACAATGTGAAGCAGAACAACTTAATGAATCCATCACAAAGGAAGAGATTGAAAAGGTCATCAAAACACTGCCAACCAAAAAAAGTCCGGGCCCAGATGGCTTCATGGCAGAATTCTACCAAGCATTTAGAGAAGAGTTATCTTCAATACTATTGAAACTATTTCACAGTATACAAAGGGATGAAGTACTCCCAAACTCATTCTATGAAGCCAGCATAACCCTGATACCTAAGCCCGGGAAAGATCCAACAAAGACAGAGAACTACAGACCGATATCACTCATGAACTTAGATGCAAAAATCTTCAACAAAATTCTTGCCAACAGAATACAACAACATATCAAGAAAATAATCCATCATGACCAAGTGGGATTCATACCAGGGATGCAAGGCTGGTTCAACATCAGGAAAACAATTAATGTGATGAACCACATAAATAACACAAAAGAAAAAGATCACCTGATTTTGTCCATTGATGCCGAAAAGGCATTTGATAAAGTCCAACACCCATTCATGCTAAAAACTCTTAGCAAAATGGGCATAGACGGCAAATTCCTCAACACAATAAGGGCCATTTATACAAAGCCAATTGCCCACATCATCCTGAATGGAAAGAGACTGAAAGACTTCCCTCTGAGATCAGGAACTAGACAAGGATGCCCACTGTCACCTCTCCTATTCAACATTGTGCTAGAAGTTCTAGCCAGAGCAATTAGACAAGACAAACAAATAAAGAGCATCTGCATCAGCACAGAGAAAGTTAAAATCTCCCTGTTCGCAGATGATATGATTGTATATGCAGAGAACCCCAAGGAATCTATAAGTAAGTTACTCAAACTGATAGAAGAGTTCAGCAAAGTCTCAGGATACAAGATAAACATAAGTAAATCAGTAGGATTCTTTATACCAACAACGAGACTGTTAAGGAGGAAATTATCAAATCTATACCATTTGTGATAGCCCCTAAGAAGGTAAAGTACCTAGGAATTAATCTAACCAGAGAAACAACAGACCTTTACAAAGAGAACTACAAGCCCTTACTACAAGAAACTAAGAGAGACTTAGATAAATGGAAAAACCTACCCTGCTCATGGATAGGAAGAATTAACATTGTGAAAATGTCTATTTTACCCAAAGCCATTTATTTATATAATGCAATCCCAATAAAAGTTCCAGCATCATTTTTTAATGAGATGGAGAAACAAATCACCAATTTTGTTTGGAAAGGGAAGAAGCCCCGGATAAGTAAGGTACTACTAAAGAAGAAGAACACACTGGGAGGCCTCTCATTACCCCACCTTAGAACATACTACACTGCCACAGTGGTCAAAACAGCCTGGTACTGGTACAAGAACAGACAGACTGATCAATGGAACAGAATTGAGACCCCAGAGATGACACCATCTGCCTATGAACAGTTGATATTCGACAAAGGCCCTAAGACATTAAACTGGGGTAAAAACAGCATCTTCAACAAATGGTGCTGGCAAAATTGGTTATCCATCTGCAATAAACTGAATCAAGATCCATATCTTACACCTTATACAAAAACCAACTCCAACTGGATAAAAGACCTAAATATCAAACCTAAAACGATAAAGCTCATCCAAGAAAAGGTAGGAACAACAATGGAAGTTTTAATACACAATGAGGACAGACTCCAAAATCTGTCAAAGAAACCTCAATCAACAGAAGAGAAAGTAGATAAATGGAAACTATTAAGAATCAAACACTTTTGCTCGTCCAAAGTCTTTATTAATAGAATTAAAAGAACACCCACAGAGTGGGAAAAAATATTTGGCAACTCTATGTCAGATCGACACCTGATCTCCATAATCTATAAGATACTACAAAATATCAATAAGAAGAAGATAAACTATCCAATTAAGCGATGGGCAAAGGAAATGGACAGATACTTCACTAAAGAGGAGATCCAGGCAGCCAAAAAACACATGCGGACATGTTCACGATCTTTAGCTATTAAAGAAATTCCTGTCAAGACAACAATGAGATACCATCTCACCCCAACAAGATTGGCCATGATCCAGAAAACACAAAACAACAAATGCTGGAGACGCTGTGGAGAAAGTGGAACCCTCCTACACTGTTGGTGGGGTTGCAAAATGGTCCAGCCTCTTTGGAAGGCAATCTCGTGCTTCCTTAAATAAATGGATATCGATATACCCTTTGACCCAGTAATTCCACTACTTGGAATATATCCTACAGATTCAAGGCCTTTTACACCAACGGACACATGCACCAGAATGTTAATCGCGGCACAGTCCACAATAGCAAAAAGGTGGAATCAACCTAGATGCCCAACAATAGAAGAATGGATAGGTAAACTGTGGTACATATACTCAATGGAGCACTACGCAATGATAAAGAATAACGATGATTCCAGGAAACATCTCCTAACCTGGTTTCAACTGGAAGACATTATGTTGAGTGAGAGTAGTCAGCAACAAAAGGACAAATACTGTATGAGACCTCTACGATAAGATCTCAAAAACAGACTTGTGTATAGAAGAAAAGACTCTTTGACAGCTACAAGGGAGGGGAGGGAGGGAGGGAGGGAGGGCAAGGGGGGAGAGTTTAGTTTAGGTAGTTACTAGAAATCTAGTTGGGAGAAAGCGGTGACAGCACACATTAGGAACAAGAATAACATTAAGTGGACTTCAGCATAACTTGAGTACTCCTTCCATCTTAACTCAATACTGCAAAGATAGAGTAGCTGGGGGGGGGGGACGGGGGACCATGCTCTTAGGCGAATTCCAGGCCAATTGGCACAACTAGCGTTTTGCTAAGAGAGCTCTCTGCACCCCACATTGGTGAGTGGCGTCTGGGGTCTTCAAAGCTGCCAAGCTGCCATCCGAGGACACAGCAAATGGTCCCAACTCAGCAGGAACGGATGCTCACCGAGGGCCAAAATGGCATGCGGTAAAGACAACCGAGAAGACAGAGAGACCCACAAGAGTGGGTGCCTACATCGACCTGGGACCGGAAGAACCGGATGGTGCCCGGCCACCACCAGTGATAGCCGTGACGGAGCTCACAGAGAGGAGCCTCACTGGCAACACAAGAATAAAAAGAGGTGCATCATGAGATCTCCACTAAAAGACCTCAATTGATGGTCCAGCGGTTTTGGGGTTCCTCTGAGAGCATGGCCCCCGGCCCTGATGCTGCCCGTTCCCATAAATTATAACAAAGGTCCACTCTTTGGACAGGAATGGAATGGACTTGGCAATGCAGAGTAACCATATGTTGGAAGCACTTTATGGTTCTATACATCTATAGGATATCATCTTGCTGACCTCTGGCTGGAGGAAGGGGAGTGGATGGAGAGGAGGAGAAAGGAGACTGTTGGGAGGATGAGACATGTATGGAGCAGAGAGGAATAGTGTGCAGTCACCGGACAGGGAGAGCAGTGGAAGCTGCATATAGGGGGGCATGTAAATTTGCATGTGAATGTACATTTTTACTCAGTTATGTTAAATAAAAAATAAAAATAAAAATAAATTAATAATTATCATGGAAGTTAAATGTAAGTTAAATGAAAATAGCACTTCTTGTTTAAAATTAATGCTTCTTTTCACTTTTATCTTTATCCAAGTGATATGAATTGGTGTTTAAAAGCTTTAGACATTTGGGATAAAGTATTCATGAGAAATGTGAAGGAGGCAGGGCTAAGATGACATAATAGTAGCCACACACTTTCTTTGATCCCTCTAACAGCAAAGAACAAGAAAAACGAGTGAATGGGACTATATAGTACATTCTAAGAGCCCTGAATATCAGGCAGAAAACTGCAAGATCAGACTGACAAGAGGAGAGGTCCAGAAGCAACTGCCAGCCAAGTGCAGCTGTAGCACTACCACAAGGCATCTGAACACAGCAGCAGTGCACCAAAGGTTTGAATCATGAAAGTTGAGTGCTCTTAGCTTGCAATGCTTAGTAACTGTAGCAATCTGTAGCTCTGAGGAGCCAGTGGAACTTGTCATCCACCCCTCCCTTTGTTTTCCTCCCTGAGTCGAGGAGAAGAGCTTAAGGCACACAGGTAAAATGTCCCACTTCTGCCCAGGTGGTGCACCAGAATTTAGCCTGAGGTGTAAAGCAGAGCAGGTAGGTAGGAAAGGCTGAAGACAGGGAGGGAAGTCAGAACGCAGGAAAGGATTGAGTCTCTAAGTACCCCAAGCACTTATCTTGGAACGTGTGGAATTCACCTGGTGTTTTGTAGATACAGTGACCACCTGACTTATCATAGGTTTACTTCTACCCTTCGCTTTGTGTCCCTCCTAAGTCCCAAGGAAAAGCTCAGGGTACACGCTTACAATCCCAGTTCCATTCCAGGTAGTGCACCAGAATGGAGTAGCTCAGAGAAGAGGGAGGAAAGACCCTGCTATACTCAGCTGTCAACTGCCACTGTGTTCTCCAGGTGTGGCTGTCTTAAGCACAGCTTCTATGTTAAAAGAGATGCTGTCCCCTCAGGTGCTGCTGTACCACATGGCTGTCAGCCCAAGCTGGGGTCTCAGGCCCAGCAGTTCCAGTCTTAGCCTCCTAGCCTGCCAACAGCTGTACGTGTGCAGCTGTGGGACCCTTTGCACAGCCACCTTGCTTCTGACAAAGGTGGTTGTTCCCCTTCCTGTCACCCAGTCCAATCTCACAACTTTTTGCCTAACCTTGGAGCCCCTAAAATGTCAATTTTGCTCCATTCGGTTGTTTTTCTAGGCCTTAGTTATTAGAAGAATTTGAAGAGACGTATGACTAGTCCTACACCATAGCCCCACCTCCTCTGTTGTGATTCTTCTCATTTCAGTTGGGTCTGTCATAATATTGCCCATCTCATTTCTTATTCAAATTATTGGCTTCCTTTCCTATTTCTCTTTTGTCAGTTGGCCAATAGTTTATCAATTTTGTTGAGTTTCTTATTTAAAAAAACTTTTGGTCTTGTTAACTCTTTCAGTTGTTTTTCTGGTCTCTAATTCATTTAGTTCTGCTCTAACTTCTATTGTTTGCTTTCTTTTGGTTCCCAAGGGGTTCTTCTGCTGCTCTTTAAACTTGTTCGAGTTAATCCTCTGATTTGAGCCCTTTCTTATTTTTGGATGTGTGCATTTACTGAGATAAGTCGATCTCTGAGCATTGCTTTTGCTGTGTCCAGTAGTTTCTGGTAGGATGTTGTTTTAGTCAGCTAGGGCTGCTTTAATAGAAATACCAGAAAGCGGATGGCTTTAACAAAGGAAAGTTTATTCTTACACAGTCCGGTAGGCTACAAGTCTGTATTCAGGGTATCAGCTCCAGGGGAAGGCTTTCCCCTTGTTGGCACTGGAGGAAAGTCTGGTATTACATCTGTCTTTGTCCAGGGAGCATCTTGGCCCAGGAACCTCAGGTCTGAAGGATGCACTCTTCTCCCAGTGCTGTTTGCTTGATGATGTGAGGTTCCCAATTCTCAGCCTGCTTCTCTTTCCTTTTATCTCTTGCAGGATGAAAGGATTAAGGGTAGGGCAGGCCATACTTCAGGGACACTCCCTTTACAGTGGAGCAGGGAGGTGATCTTATAAAGAGATTTACAGTCCCACCCTAATCCTGTAACATATAGCATAGGAAAACCACAAAATGGAGGACAGGCACAAGATACTGGGAATCACGGTCCAGCCACACGACTACACATATTTTTGGGGGGACACAATTCAATCCATCACAGGTGTGTTTTCGTTCTCATTTCATTCTGTGATTTCTTTGTTCTATACTTGATTTCTTCTATAACCCGGAAGTTTTTGAGCAAGATGTTGTTCAATTTTCAAGCTTTTGGTTTTTTCCTCTTGTTTTTTCTGCTACTGATTTAGACTGCTATGGTTTCATGGTGTTAAAAGATGCTTTGCATTATTTCAGTGCTTTAGATTTTTTAAAGCTTGCTTTATGGCATAATGTTTGGTCTACTCTGTATTAGAAGAGAACACTCTACCCTTGCCATTGAGTGGAGAGTTCTGTACATGTCTATGATGGCAGGTTGGTCAATGGTGGCATTTAGGCCTTCTGTGTCTTTATTGAGCTTCTTTCTGGATGGTCTGTCTATCAAGGAGAGTGGTATGTTGAAGTCTCCTACTACTATTGTGGAGCTGTCAGTGTCTCTTTTCAATGCTGTTAGAGTTTGTTTGGTATACTTAGCAGTGCTTTCATTTGGTGTGTAAATATTTAATATGTTTATGTCTTCCTGATGTATGGAATCTTTTATCAGTATATATAGTGACCTTCTTCATCTGTTCTGGATTTCACTTTAAAGTGTACTTATCTGAAATTAATATTACCACTCTTGCTCTTTTTTGATCGTTGTTTGATTGGTATGTATTTTTCCATCCTTTGAGTTATTTGTTTGCATTTTTAAGTCCACAGTGTGTCTCTTGCAGGCAGCATATAGACAGATTGCATTTTGTCATCCAGTCTGCTACTCTGTCTCTTTATTTGTGCATTTAACCTGTTGATAGGCATGAATTCAGTGCTGTTACTTTGGTGGCCTGTTTTGTCCATTGTTGATGGTTTCTTTGTTCTGTTAAGTTTCTTGCTGAATTCCTCTTTATAGATTTTCTTTTCATCTTTTTCATTACTGTTGGTTTTATATTAGCTGACACTACATGATTTTGTTTTGTATTTCAATGTGTAACATTATTAATTTCTTTTGTGGTTACTTCAGTATTTACCCCTAGTGTTCTAAGCTTAAACTAGTCTTTAATTTCTTTCTCCACATGAAAGATCTATGAATACATTATTTAGTCCTTTTTTGATACAATGCTGTTATCATTTATGTACTGAGACTTTGCTTCTTCTTTTTAAGTGTTTTAGCTTTCATTTATTTTTACGGATTCCCTGTCCCATGTTGGTGTCTAGATCTCTGTCCTGTTTTGTATCCTTGAGTGTATATCCAGTGTTATTGGTTCTCTGACCAAAGAACTTCATTCTGTGTTTCTTGTAATTTCAGTTTGATTTTTGCAAATTCTGTAAACCTCTGTTTATCTGAGAATGTCCTAATTTCACCATCATAACTGAGAGACAATTTTGCAGGGCATATAATTCTTGGATGGCAGGGTTTTTCCTTCAAGACTTTTTGTATGTCATTCCATTGACCTCTTACAATCATGATTTCTGCTGACTAGTCCAAACTTACTTTTACTGACTCTCCTCTATAGGTTATTTTGTTTAAGCTTAAAAAAAAAAAAAAACCTGCTGCCTTAGGGTAGACTCCAACTCACAGCAACACTATAGAAGACAGAAGAACTGCTCCATCAATTTTCCAAGGAGTGCCTAGTGGATTCTAACTGCCAACCTCATTGTTCCCAGATGTAGCACTTAACCACTATGCCACCAGGGTTTACTGTTTAAGCTAACTGCCTTTAAAAACTTCTCCTTATTTTTAGTTGTGTTAAGTTTGATTATAATACATCTTGGTGTCTTTCTTTTGGGATTTACCTTGTGTGGAGTTCAATGGGTGTCTTAGATAGATATCTTCTCATCTTTCATGATACCAGGGAAGTTTTCTGTCAACATGTCTTCAGCAATTCTCTTTGTATTTTCTGTTATTCCCTCCTGTTCTGGAATTCCAGTCACTTATAAATCATTCCTCTTGATAGAATTGCACATAATCCTCAGTAACTCTTCATTTTTTAAAAATCTTTTACCTGATTTTTCCTCAAATATGCTAGGATCAATTGCTTTATCTTCAGTCTCATTGATTCTGCCTCCCACAGCCTCATTTCTGCTCCTTTCACTTTCTACTGAATTGTCAAATTCTGTAATTTTATTTTCACTATGCTGAATTTCAGATCATTGTCGCTCAAGTATTTATTGTAGCTTGTTTTTTTTTTTTTTTCAGTATGCTCTGCTGCACTTTGCCTAATCACCTTCTTGATGTCTCTAAGAGCTTGAACTATTATTCTTTTGTATTTTGCCTCTGATAATTACAGAAAGTCTTCTTTGTCTGGAAAATTTTTTATTCTTTGTTTTGGGAGTTTTGTGAAGGTTTGATGATCTGCTTCTTTAAATGATTTGAAACAGACTGTTTCTACCAAGCCATCAGAAAATTGTTGTAATTTATTTAATTTTGGTTATTGTGTTTCAAACTGTATATATGTGTATTTTTTTAATTTCATTTTTTTAATGTCCAAGTAGACTGTCAAGTGAGCTGTTTTGTTTATTGGAACCTTAGAAATTTCAAATTCCCATCAGTGAGTGGTTAGAACTGTTGCTAGGCATGCGCACCTGGTGTAAGTTTACTTTTTTTGTATTCAGCCCAGGTACCCAGTCAGTCAGCCATCAAGTATGCAGCACCTGCGGGGGGATGTTGATTAGCATAAACTCAGGTTGCCGGCTGCACTTGCTGAAAAAGGCATGGGTCTTTCACCAAGAAAGTCAGGGGGCCTGCAGTGAGAAAGGCAGGGAGTCAGTGCAGAGAAAGATAAGGTGCTGGCAGATCTGTGCCTAGGAAGATGGTCCATCTCTTCCCTGAGTTCCCAGCTCAGTGGTTCTGGCAGAGTTTCTTCCATCTCCAGCCCCTTCCCCAATTTATTAAGATGCTCCTTCTCCAAGTCCTGGGAACAGCTCAGCACTCATACAAGGGTGTGTCACTTCCAGCCCAGGTAGATCATCAGAACCTGGTGTCCAGTGCAACATAGAGAAGAAAGGGCATAGTGGCAGGGAGAGAGACAGAGTTTGTGCCCAAAGAAAAGGTTTTGATTCACATGTATCCACAAGAATTTATCTTCTGACTTTTATGTGAGAGAGTACTGAAATTCCATAGGCATGTTTGTCTGAACCTTGGCTTCTCCACTGAGAAAGATGTTCTCTGAATGTAGCTTTATTCACCGTGCTGGCACAGAGTGTCCTTCTGTGGGGTGCAGACTCCCATCAGCCCATTTGGGCCTGTCTGGTACTTCTGGACCTTCTCTATCCTCTCTGTTTGCCAGTTCATTCTCCCAGTCTTCCCTCTGATATTCAGGGCTCTTGATATGTCTTATATAACTGATTAAGTTGTTTTTCTGGTCCTTTATTTTTAAAGGGATCAGAGGATGGTTCTGATTACTGTGGCATGTTAGCCCCACCTCTTGTTTATTTTTCTTATATGCTTCACCTCAGGTGTCCACGTAACTAGTTCTAAGTGTGTGCTACAAGCTCTTGCCTACAGTCCAAATGGGCATTGTTTGGTATAGGCACAGATGTCTGGCTGCAGCTGCTGAGTAAGGCAAGGGTTAACAGTGATCCCTGAGCATCTGTCAGGATGGCAAACCCACTTATGTATGAATCTAGTGAAGGAACACTTTCTGCCCTGATTTTCCAGCTTAGGAAAGTGGCGGAATTTCTCCCCTCCTCCCTCAAGTTTTTTAAATTGTTCCCCCTTGAGTCTTGGAAAATGGCTCAGGGCAGGCTTAAGCAGTATTTCAGCTCAATTAATGGTGTCAGACTCCACAGCCAGGTGCAGAGCAGAGAAGGGAGATAGGCCTTTTTGAAGGAATGATTGAGATCCACAGGTTACATGTAAAGACTTAGCTTTTGACAATCTGTTGCTGTGTCTCACTGACTCTGGCCCAAGTACATTCTCCAGATAATCATCCCTGCTGAGGAAGATGCCCACCAACTCCCATGGCTTGACCCACCACACAGCAGCTTTGGCCATTTCCTGGAAGGTCAGGTCTGTGAAATCCTATGTAGTTCTAGCACTGCTTCCATTTCTTGTTGCTCAGTTGAAATTCTCAATACTTCTTTTGATGTTCAGGGCTCCTAGAATGTCATATGTACTGGGGTGGATGCATTTGTTCTTTTGGGTCTTTGTTGTTAGGGGGTTCTCAGGAAGTGTCCATCTGCTCTGCCTTCTTGGCCCCACCTCCTCACGCTTTTCTTTTTACATATTGTTTGCTCCTTAAATGTTGTTAGCTTGAATTTTTTTCCACCATTGGTGTCTTGAAATGTAAGGTGTACCTTTTGAAGTTAGCATATAGACAGATCATGATTTTTTTAATTCATTCTGCCACTCTCTCTTTTTTGGTCCAGTTAATCCATTTACATTCAGAGTAGTTATTGACATGTATTAGTTGAGTCCTGTCATTTTTGATGCCATTTTTGCGTATTATTGACTGTTTCACTTAATTTTCTGTGCTGAATCATTTTTCTTCACTTTTTTCCTTTTCAATTTTTTTTCACTGTTGTCACTGTTGTCAGTTTTATATTTGCTGAGACTTCGTATTTTTCTTGTTCCTTTACTTTTATACGTAGGATTGGTAATTTCCTTTTTGGTTATCTTAATATTTACCCTTATTTTTCTAATTTTAAACCTGTCTTTTATTTCTTTGTATCATCTTGACTTCCTTTCCACATGAACAATCTATGACCACATTTTTTAGTCCCTCTTTTTTTTCAAATGTGATCTTTTACAAAATTACTTCTCTGTCTTCCTATTTTCAGTGTTTTTTCCTTTGATTCATTCTTGTAATTTCCTTATCTGGGTTGATATCTGGTTGATGTGTCCTGCGTTCTAGTCTTGGGTTGCTACGTGATATGTTGATTTTCGAACTCAAGGACTCCAAACTTTGGTTTGGTTTTTGTAAATTCTGTAAACTTCTGTTTACCTGGAAATGTCCTAATTTCACCATCATATCTGAGAGTCAGTTTTGCTGGATATATCATTCTTGGCTGGCAATCTTTTTCTTTCAGAGCTTTGTATATGTCATCCTATTCCCTTTTTGCCTGTATAGTTTCTGCTGAGTAGTTCAAGCTTAGTCTTATTGACTGTCTTTTGTAGATTATTTTTTCATTTATCTCTGACCACTCTTAAATTTCTGTCTTTGATTTTGGCATATTTGCTTATAACAAGTCTTGGTGTCTTTCTTTTGTGATCAACCTCATGTGGTATTTGATGAACACTTTGGATAGATATTTTCTCATCTTTCACAATATTAGGGCATTTTCTGTCAACAAATCTTCAGCAAATTCTCTATTTTATGTTATGCCCTTCTGCTCGGGTACTCCAATTACTCTTTGATTATTCCTCTTGATAGAATCCCACATAATTCTTAGTGTTTCTTCAATTTTTTAAAATTCTTTTATCTGATTTTTCCTCAAATATGTTGATGTCAGCTGCTTTATCTTGAAACTTACTAATTCTGACTTCTATTGCCTCAGTTCCACTCCTTTGACTTTCTACTGAGTTGTCTAATTCTGAAGCTTTATTGTTAATCTCGTGAATTTCTGATTTCTGTCTCTGTATGGTTTCTTGTAACCTATTTTCTTGCAACCTATAATTTGTCATTATGCTCTGCTGCATTTTTCCTGATCTCCTTCCTGATCTCTTGAAGAGTTCTGTGTATTAATCTTTTGTATTCTACACTCAATAATTCCAGAAAATTCTCTTCACCTGGAAAATTGCTTTTTTCTTTTCTTTTCAGAGTCCTCTGAAGCCATTGTGGTCTGCCACTTTATGTGATTTGATATTGACTGTTGTCTCCAAATCATCATAAGTTGTATTCATGTATTTTATGTTTGCTTACGATGTTCTAGATTCTTGTTTTGTTTTGAAACGCTCAAATAGGTTGCTCATGTGAGCTAGTTTGATTATTGGTATCTTTGAAACTGTAACACTCTGTTTCCAGGTAGTTAGAGCTATTACTAAGTATGTGACCCCAAGAGTCCATTAGCTTTTCTTGTATGAATTCTGCTCAGGTATTCAGGTAGTCAGTCACCTAGTTGCTTTCACTGAGTAAGGCAGGGGGTTGACAGCTGTCCCTCAGTGTCCCTGAGCAAAGTATGTCCCTGTTTCTTAAAGTACACAGGTGGTTTGCTGTTGGCTGTAAATACTGGGAGGCACCACTTATTCTTGGATCTTGTCATGGGTAGTTAGGTGGCATGGGTGATGCCACCAGATCTCAGGCTTTTTCTGTGGGTAGGTGAAGACCCTGTTTAATAGGCAGAGTAGTGTCAAATATCGGGAACCTGCCTTTCTATCATATAGGTGATACAGCAAAATTAGGATTCAGACATATACCTTGTTCTACAGTGCTAATGAAGGCCTACACTGTTTAGTGGGCCCACACAGGTCTATGCAGTGGTGAAAGGCATTTAAAGTACATGGACTCCTTTTGCCTGCACCTAGGCAAAGAAACTGTTTCTGTCTTGAGTTTTTGGCTTAGAGGAGCTATCAGATTATTTTTTTTTTTGCTGTGTGTTAATATTTTTCCTCTCAAAGCCTAGGAGAATGACTTAGGCACATAAGAGGTCCTGCTTCTGGTCCAGAGGATATGCTGGTCTCTGGACCAGCTCAGGCACAGTGCAGAGTGAGGGGGTACAGGTAAAAGGGAGAAAGGTTTATCCTGAAGGACAATTTTAGATCCATGTGTGGTAAATTAGACAAAAGACACTTAACTTTCAAAGATCAAATGCTGGTTTTCACTGATTCTGCTGGTGTGGATGGACTTGCCACTGCTTAGTCTCTCCCAGTGTAGAAAATGCATTTCAAACATCACTGACTCCTTCACTGTGCTCCCTCCAGCTGATCTGCCTGGATCAGTTCTGGCCATTCTTTGGTACTTCTGGAATTTATCTCCTTTCCCTGTCACTCAGTCCAATTTGTCAACTTTGCCTTTGATGGTCAAGCATCCTGGAATGTCATATAAAATTGATTCATTTGTTTTGGGGGGTATCTGTTGTAAAAGGAATCATAGAAAGCCTCTGACTGCTCCACCATCTTAACCCTGCCTCTCATTTTTCTATTGTGCTTTTAGTGCTATAAATTTGCCTCTCAGCATTGTTTTGGCTGTTTCCCACAACTTTGGTGTGTTCTATTTTCATTCTAAATCATTTCAGTACATTTGTAAATGTCCCCTGAATCTTCTTTTTGTTGCAAAGACTATCTAGAAATGTGCATCTCATTGTTTTACCTTGCATTTTCCTAATGGCTAATGATGTTGAACATAATTTCATATGTAAATGTTATGTAGTCTTGATTAATTTAGGTGTATAATAAGTCTTAAAATCAAGTAGAATGGTTCCTTTTCATTGTTTTTTTTTTTAATTCAAAATTGGTTTAGCTATTTTAATTCTTCTCTCTTTCCATACATATTTTAGAATAACCTTGTCTATAACTACAAAAAGCATTGCTGGGAGGGAGAATGAAGAAAACCAGAGACACAAGAGAAAGATTACTCCAAAGGACTAATTGACTCTAACTGCCACAGCCTCCACCACACAGTTCAGCAAAACTAGATGGTGCCTGGCTACAACCACCAACTACTCTGACAAGGATCACAGTAGAGAGTCCTGGTTCTACCTCATGGAAAAGTATTTTTAAAAATGGACTTCCTGCTCTGACAGAGACTGCAGTATGCCTCTAGACACCCTCATAGCTCAGTAGTGAAGTCATTCCTGAGTTTCACTCCTCAGCCCAAGATTAGACAGGCCCATAAAACAAAACAAGACTAAATTGGCACATCAGCCCAGAAACAAGAATAAGAAGGTAAGAGGAGACAGAAAAGCTGGTACTGAGGAACCCAAAGCAGAGAAGGAGAGAATGAGAATACCAACATGTTATGGGGTTGGCAACCAGTGTCACAAAGCAACATGTGTTTTAATTGTTTAATGAAAAACTGATTTGCTCTATATACTTTCATCTAAAATACAATTTAAAGAAACTCTCACTGAAGTTGACAGGAACCAGATTAATCCTGTTGTCATAGTCATCTAGTTTAACAGAAACACCACAAGTAAATGTCTTTAACAAAGAGAAGTTTATTTCCTCACAGTAAAGTAGACTAGATGTACAAATTCAGGGCATTAGCTTCAGGGGAAGGCTTTTTCTCTCTTTTGGCCTCTTCGTCAGTCTTCCCCTAGACTAGGAGCTTCTCCACACAGCGACCTCAGGTCCAAAGGACGCTCTCTGCTCCTGGTACTGTGTTCTTTGTAGCATGAGGTTCCCTTTCTCTGCTGGCTTCCCTTTCCTTTTTAATCTCTTGAGAGATAAAAATTGGTGCAGACCACACCCCAGGAAAATTCCCTTTATAGTAGATATGGGATGTGACCTGGGTGAGGGTGTTACAATCCCACACTAATCCACTTTGACATAAAATTACAAACACAAAATGGAAGACTACAACACAACACTGGAAATGATGGCCTAACCAACTTGACACATATTTGTGGGGGGCGGGGGCACATTTCAATCCACGAAACCTGTAAATCAATTTTGGGGAGACTCTGCATCTTAACTATGTTGAATTTACAAATTCACACAGTATGTCTACATTTATTTAAATATTTATTGATTTCTTTCATCAGTGTCTTGTACTTACTACCACATGAGTCGCATACATGTTTTGTCATATTTATACCTATGTATTTCATTTTTGGACTGACTACACTTGGGTTGGCGTAAATGACATTGTATCTTTTATTTTAGTGTGCATGTACTCATGATGGTATATAGAAATAAAACTGATATTTATATGCTTATCTTGCATCTTAAAACATTTCAGAACTTATTAGTTCCAGAAGATTTGATCAAAGATGTTTTGGAATGTTCTACATATACCATTATGTCACCTGAAGGTAATGAAAGTTATATTTCCTACTTTATTTTTTAATTGTGATCAAGAGAAATATACAATCCAAACTAATTTGCATGCTGCTTATGTACAGCTTCTGGTGCTTTCCTTGCCTGGTGACAGCACACTCCTCCTTTTCGTTCTATAGTTGTCATATCCTCTTAACAAGCTCCTATCCCTTCCTGAAGATCATTCAAAAGTGTATACAGCAAACATCAACAAGGAACTGCCAGAACTTTAAGCCCAATTCAGAAGAGGACACGGAACCAGGGGTATTATTGCTGATGTCAGATGGATCCTGGCTGAAAGCAGGGAACACCAAAAAGATGCTTACCTGTATTTTATTGACTATGCTAAGGCATTCAACTGTGTGGATCATTATAAATTATGGATAACATTGTGGAGAATGGGAATTTCAGAACACTTAATTGTGCTCAGGAAGAATCTGTATATTGATGAAGGAGAAGCTGTTCAAACAGAACAAGGAAATACTGCACGGTTTGAAGTCAGGAAAGGTGTATCTTTCCTGGGTTGTATCTTTTCACCATATATATTCAATCAGTATGCTGAGCAAACAATCTAAGAAACTGGATTTTATGAAGAAGAACCAGGATTAGACAAAGACTCGTTAACAACCTGCAATATGTGGACGACACAATCTTACTTGCTGAAAATGAGGACTTGAAGTACTTACCAATGAAGAACAAGGACCACAGACTTTAGTATGGATTGTAGTGTGCCTTAGTCATCTAGTGCTACTATAACATAAATATCACAAGTGGATTAATTTAACAAACAGATGTTCATTCTGTCACAGTCCAGTAGGCTAAAAGTCCAAATTCAGGGCATCAACTCCAGTAGAAGTTTTTCTCTGCTAGTTTTCACGGAAGGTCCTTGTCGTTCTTTCCCTGGACTGGGAGCTTCTGAAGGGCAGGGACTTCGGGTCCTTTCCAAAGGATACAGTCTGCTCCTATCACTACTTCTTGGTGGTATTAGGTCTCCAACTCTCTGCTTGCTTCTTTTTCCTTTATATCCCAAGAGATTGCCTTAAGGGACAGTACAGTCTTACACACTGAGTCTTGCCCCACCAACGCAACTGCCACCCACCCTCCTTCAGTAACATCATAGAGGCAGCATTTACAGCCTACAGGAACATCACACAAAACCAAGAATCACGGCCTAACCAAATGGCTACACACATTTTGGGGGGGACACAATCCATGACACAGCTCAACATACAAATAAAAAGTAAAAATCCTCACAACCAGACCAATGAGTAATATCATGATAAACAGAGAAAAGAATGAAGTTTCCAAGGATTTCATTTTACTCTGATCCACAATCAATGCCCATGGAAGTAGCAGTCAAGAAGTCGTAAGATGCATTGCATTAGGCAAATGTGCTGCAAAAGAACACTTTAATATGTTAAAAAGCAAAAATGTCACCTTGAAGACTAACGTTTACCTGACTCAATCCATGGTGTTTTCAACCATCTCATATGCATTGGGAAGCTGGCTGAGAAATCAGGAAGATCAAAGAACTGAGGCTCTTGAACTGTAATGTTAGCAAGAATACTGGATATACCACTGCCAGAAGAACAAAGAAATTTGTCTTGGAAGAGGTACAATCAGAACGCTCCTTGGAAGCAAGAATCACAAGACTATGTCTCGTATACTTTGGACACATTATCAGGAGTCGTCAGTCCCTGGAGAAGGACATCATGCTTTGTAAATCTGAGGGTCAATGAAAAAGAAAAGGCCTCTTAACAAGATGGATTGACACTGTGTCTAAAACAATGGGCTCAAACAGACCAATGATTGTGAGCATTACACAAGACCAGGCAGCGTTTTATTCTACTGTACAAAGGGTTGCTATGAGTCGGAACCATCACAATCGTGAGAACAATATACATTTATAAAAAGATCTTTCCTTCGTGACATAGAAAGCAAAATTAAATAAACTTAAATCATAGTGAATATCCATTAACTCAATTTAACATCAGTAAATTTTCTGAACATCAGTTGCTCAAACAGAACAAGGGAATACTGCATCATTTAAAGTCAGGAAAGACCTGTATCAAGGTTGTATCTGAAACCAGAGGCTGAAAAGAGCCAGGATGGGGGTGGAGGGCAAGGCAGGTCTAAGACTGAGGGCCTGAGAAGCTTTGTTTCAGAAAATCCCTAACACACAGGGAAAGACACGGCCTCCCTGTTCCACAAGCCCCAGGTGGCAGTGCTGAGGGTGGGGCTCTCAGAAGCGCCACAGTAGACCCAGTAAACCACAGGCTGTGGCTGACTCCTCTTGTCTTGATAGCTGGCTGTAACCAGTGATAAAAGAACTAAGCAGGAGGCCAGGAAGGATAGGGAAGTCACTTGTGTTTGGCATTCTTCTTTCAGATTGCTGGCCAGATGGCATCTAGCACCACTTTGTTTTCCTTGGTGGCCAGTGGTGGCCTGCAAGATTGGGAAGCAGACAGCCTACACCCAGTCGACTTCTACGCAATAGAGCCCTACACAGCCCCCCAACTTCCCACATTGTACCCTGCATCTGCATGTGTTTTTTTTCCTTTAAATACCCCAACCGTGCCTGACAAATTCAGATAAACTCTGAGAACAAAAGTGCTGTCTGTCCCGTATTGCCAGCATCACAGAAATAAAATCTTCGATTATTCACCTAATCTCTTGTCTCTGAGATTAGCTTTAACAGCAGGTAGCCAAACTCCAGGGCTTTTCCAGTAACACAGTTAGCGTTCATGACACCTTGTGGAGACGAGACCAGGTAAATAAGGTACATGCAACACCAACAGATGGATGGGTAGATTCTGCCGTCCTGCTAGGCTTAAAATGAGTCATCCCAAAGGTAGAAGAGACCTCACTGCCACCAATAAAAAGAGATGGAGCAGAGCATGTCCTTTGGACCCAGACTCCCTGTGCTAAAAACCTCCTAGGCCCGAGACAGACAGAGTTGTAGCAGTAGGGACTGCATAACATAGCAAGAAGCAGTGGTAGAGAAGTGGCAGTGGCAGAACTAAAAGGCCAGGGTAAGACAATACAGTCAGTTTCCTGATCCAGGGAATAAGGCAACTACAGTGGATGTGCTGACCTACAGAGTGAGAGAGCTGAGCATCTTCAGGCTGGAGGCCTCCTGGCACCAAGAGATCCTTCTCGACACTTGTCAGTGGAGCTAGGCTTGCTGCCCCATGGAGTGAGACAGCTGAGTGCCTGTGGGTACTTACTGGGGGAGTTAAAGAATTTTATAACACTTGAGCAGGGCAGAGACTGGGCTGAGAAGTAAGGGGCAAAGAGACTGAGGACAGAGAGAATGGGGGCCCAAGAGACTAAAGGCCAGAGAGAGTCCTACATGGAGGAATGACTGAGAAGAGGTTGTCCTCAACCGAAGAATCGGGAGTCTTCCCTGACCCTGAATTGTAACCTGCCACTATTGAATCAACTTGAGGAGCAATAAGTTTGTTTTTTGTTGTTGTTACTTCCCTAGTAAAGCCCATTAACTGTGAGTATGGTCTGTGAGTTCTATGTGGCCGTTGCAACAAGTTATCAAACCTAGCAGAGCTGTAGAGAATGCTGTGAGAGAGATGGCTGGTTTAAGCATTTGTAAAATGATTAGAGGATGAAGGTATGTCTGATCTCTGCCTATAGGAATCACCTTTGGACTATTGATGTTAATAGTTCTCTTTCCTTTCCCTTATGAAGAGGTCAGAAACATCTGCCATACTAACAGTTGGCCTAAGTTTTTGAAAGACAAAAGATAACCAAATTAATTCCTTTTTTATTCTTTACCATTCTGTTGGTTAGCAGTTTTGCCTTCTTTATCTTAATCTTTATCATAATCTTCTACTCCCTTTACTAAAAGTATCTCAGTAAATACCAAAGTTCTTTGTAAATGAGCCTATTAACTCTTGGCTTATATTGTTTTTTTGTCCTCCCCGCCCCCACCACCACCATCAGGTTTGCCCTATGACTCCTCTTTTCTCATTCTGGAATAAGTAAAAATTGCTTCTTTTTCCCTTAATAAAACACACGTCATGTAATACTAACATTTAGTTACTCAGAAAGATTTTGCTTTTAAGGTTGACAGAGTACCAAATACATAGTACAAAATACAAACCTTTATTAGAACAAATTCACTTTCATTAATTCCTTGGACTATTAAGACTATTTAATTCATATTAACAATAATTTGTCATTAAAACAGATCAGAATAAAGTTCTTTGAAAAATTACCAAATATTTATACACCTAATGTCAGAGCACCTAAATATGTCGAAGAAACACTGACTACGCTCAAAAGAGAGTTAGATGACCCCACAATAATAGTGGGAGACTTTAACACTCCACTCTCATTACTAGACAGATCATCTAGAAAAAAGCTCAGTAAAGATACAGAAGACCTCATTGACACAATTAACCAACTAAACCTCATTGATATATACAGAACTTTCCACCCATCAGCAGACAACTACACCTTCTTCTCCAGTGCACATGGAACATTCTCCAGAATTGACCACGTGATAGGCCATAATGCAATGCTCAACAAAATCCATACCATTGAATTACTGCAAAGCATCTTCTCAGATCATAAAGCCATCAAAATTGAAATCAATAGCAGAAAAAACATAGGTAGAAAGTGGAACTCTTGGAAACTGAACAACATCTTGCTCAGAAAAACATGGGTTATAGAGGAAATCAAGGATGAATTAAAGAAATTCATGGATTCCAATGAGAACGAAAACACTTCCTGCCAGAACCTATGGGATACAGCCAAAAAAGTGCCCAGAGGTCTGTTTATCTCCATAAATGCACACATCTGGAAGGAAGAAAGAAACCAAATCAAGGAACTAACTCTACAGCTTGAACAAGTAGAAAGAGAACAACAGAGGAACCCCTCGGGCACTGGAAGAAATGAGATCATAAAGATTAGAGCAGAGCTAAATGAATTAGAGAACAGAAAAACAATTGAAAAAATTGAAAAGACCAAAAGCTGGTTTTTTGAAAAGATCAACAAAATTGATAAACCACTGGCTAAACTTACTAAAGAAAAGCAGGAAAGGAAACAAATAACCCAAATTAGAAATGAGAGGGGAGTTGTCACCACAGATGCAACAGAAATCAAAAATATCATAACAGAATACTATGAAAGACTGTACTGTAACAAATTTGAAAACCTAGGGGAAATGGACCAATTCCTTGACTCATACCACCTACCCAAATTATCACAACGTGAAGCAGAACAACTTAACAAACCCATCACAAAGGAAGAGATTGAAAAGGTCATCAAAACACTGCCAACCCAAAAAAGTCCGGGTCCAGATGGCTTCACGGCAGAATTCTACCAAGCATTTAGAGAAGAGTTATCCCCAATACTATTGAGACTATTTCACAGTATAGAAAGGGATAAAAAATTACCGTAATTCAATTTAACAATACCATCCAGAGTAGGAAATTATTATATTTTCACAACCCTATCTTCTGTACATCTTAAAAATCCTTTACAAAAGCAAATTAGAATATTTGTCACTTTAGCATCAAAGACATGAGGAAAGCAGGAGCCCAGGAGACAGAAAGGGCCGTATGATCCAGAGACTACAATCAGCCTAAACCCAGAAAAAACAGATGGTGCCTGGCCACCACCAATGGCTGCCCTGACCCAAAAACAAATCCACTGCTGTCGAGTGGGGTCTGACTCATAGTGACCCTATAGGTCAGAGCAGAACCGCCCCGTAGTTTCCAAGGAGCACCTGGCAGACACAAACTGCCAACCTTTTGGTTAGCAGATGTAGCTCTTAACCCACTACGCCACCAGGATTTCCAGCTGCCCTGACAGGGATCACAATATAGTGTCCTTGACATGGTGGGACAAAAATGGGAGCATACAACTAGAACTCCATTAAAAGACCAGACTTGATGGTCTGATACAGTAGAGAGCCCCCTGAAGTCATGGCCCCAAGACTCTGTTAGCCCAGACCAGAAACCAGCAGTAAAGTCAACTCTTTAGGCAAAGATTGTAGACACTGGCAAAACGTGTGCTTCTTGGCTTAAATACATACATGAGACTGTCTGAGCTGCTCCTGCCCATAGGCAGGGTGATGGAGTAACTGAATGCATATGGGAACTACAGGGTAGAAGGAGGAGTGTGCATCCCAGCGTGGGGAGAACAGCTAGAGTGGCATAGTGGTGATTTCTGTATGCCACATTGACTGGGACTGTAAACTTTCACTTAAAGCACAACAAAATACTGAAAAAAAAGGAGAATATTGTCCTCATTAACACCAATCAAAATAAAGAATCCATTTTTCTTGAGTACACTTGTCAAATAAACCAATTTATATCAAAGTTAATCAAAGTAGCTACTGAGCGTCCAGGTCATAAGGCAAGCACAAAAAGCAGTTTTTTTCTTGGATGATGAAAGAATTGAAGTTGAGACAGCCTCATGAAAACAAAACGGCAACTGCCAGCCACGGCTTTCAACCCAGTGAAAGACAGAAATTCAGATGTAACACTTTAGATCAGAGGCAAGCTCTAGGAACAAAATGAGACAAAAAAAGCACGTAGATTTACCAGTCTATGAATCCATTTCATTTCAAAAACCAGGTTTATACTCTTAATATAGCATGTGAGTTTATAATGCATGTGTTTTCTCATGGCTGGTGGGCAGCCTAATGTTCTGCCCTATCATCTCATACCCAAACTTATCCTTACACAAGTATCTTTCTGTTGGTGGCAAGCACCTTAGCACTTTTTCAGGTGCTCAGACTCATGCACACACATTTTTTAAGCTTAAAAAAGAGCCTGTGATTCCTTTGTGCGACCATATAAAACCTAGTCTCATTCCTTCTAACTCTAGCTCATTGTATCTTCAAGAAATCCAGTCTTTTACAAGCTACTTCTTTTCTTTTTTGAAACAATATCTTTCAGAAAAGCTAACTTAGAATTCTAAATACACGTGGAAGCCTCCAATATCAACCAAAATGAGGGTCCTATAGTTCCTGTTTGATTTGGGTGCCACAGTTTTCTAATCTAGACCTTAAATATGGTAGTCTCCACAACTGAAAAGAACCCCTAAGCGGCTGCTGATTTGACAACTCTCCATTAGGGAGCTCAAACAAAAATCTAAATACAAACAAGACCTGGGCTCACGGTTTCTGGTCATGATGAGCCAGAGTTCCACTAAGAAAAGCTGCTGTTTACCTGGATTTAGCAGACCCCATCTTTAGACAGTCCAAGCACTGTGAAGTGACAAATTCACCAAATTCACAATAAATACTGGATTCAAGCTCAAAATGCAAAATGACCAGAGCTGAGAATTCATGAGGGCTCACCAAAACAGCATAGTACTGCTCTTTGGAAATGACAAGCCAAAAGGGCTTTTGTGGACACCATGCCCATGTCTATTGAGAACTCTTGGGGAAGTTGGTCAGCGACCACAAGCCCACTTCTGATGCCAGGAATTGTTAAAAACCCGAACCGTTTAAAGAAGCAGAAATTTAGTGTGACAATGTATTTGAATAGATACAATTCAAACTGCCCAGCATTACCTGAACATACTGGGAAGGTACTCCAAAGAGAAGACAATGAAAGCTGGTTATATAAGTCATTATTATGTTAATTTCTCAAGAGAAAGCATCAAAGTACAGTGCAGGTTACAGAAACAGTCACCAAGGATATGCCATACATCAGAAAACAGCCTGTAGGCAATTGGCACAACTAGCGTTTTGCTAACAAGGACTATCCGCACCCCACATTGGTGAGTGGTGTCTGGGGTCTTAAAAGCTGCCAAGCTGCCACCTGAGGGTACAGCAAATGGTCCCAACTCAGCAAGAACGGATGATCACCGAGGATCAAAACAACATGGGGATAAGAGAACCCAGAAGACAGAGTGACCCACGTGAGTGGGTCTCTACATCGAGTTGTGACTGGAAGAATCAGATGGTGCCCGGCCACCACCAGTGATAGCCGTGATCAAGCTCACAAAGTTGAGTCTCACTGGCAACACAAGAATAAATAGGGGTGCACCCCCACAATTGATGGTCCAGGGACTTCAGAGTTCCCCTGGGAGCATGGCCTCTGGCCCTGATGCTGCCCCTGTCCATAAATCATAACGGAGGTCAACTCTCCAGACAGCAATGAATTGGACTTGGTGATGCAGTGACCATATTTTGTGGGCACTTTATGGTTCTAGGCATCTGTAGGATGTTGTCCTGCTGACCTCGTACTGGAGGAAGGGGAGTGAGTGGAGAGAAGGAATAAGAGACTGTTGGGAGGATATGACATGTATGGAGCACAGAGGGAGAGTGTGCTGTCACCGTGCAGGGAGAGCAGTGGAAACTGCATATAGGTGAGCATGCAAATTTATATGGGAATGTACATTTTCATTCAATCATGATAAAAAGAAAGGAAGGAAGGAAGGAAGGAAGGAAGGAAGGAAGGAAGGAAGGAAGGAAGGAAGGAAGGAAGGAAGGAAGGAAGGAAGGAAGGAAGGAAGGAAGGAAGGAAGGAAGGAAGGAAGGAAGGAAGGAAGGAAGGAAGGAAGGAAGGAAGGAAGGAAGGAAGGAAGGAAGGAAGGAAGGAAGGAAGGAAGGAAGGAAGGAAGGAAGGAAGGAAGGAAGGAAGGAAGGAAGGAAGGAAGGAAGGAAGGAAGGAAGGAAGGAAGGAAGGAAGGAAGGAAGAAAACAGCCTCTAGCCAGATCCTGGAGTTCTGCTTCAAAAAGTCAGCAGCATATATAGCTTCCCAAAAGAACCCGATGCCTATGGTCAACTGGTCTCCACTAAGTTGCTTACTAAGCTATTGCTTGACCTGATGATGTCTCTAGGCAACCAGTTCTTCAAGGTTCAAAAGAATACCTAAGGATGGATGGCCTCAGTGGATCACCCCAATTACACAAACCTAGAAAAATGGATTCCAGGAAGCTCAAATGATTTTGTCAACCAGCTCCTGACTCTCCAGAACAGGTTGATTTCCTTTGTTAAATGGTACTGAAGAAGAGTTTTCTTCACAGTTCTAAGTTTGTTATTATATACTTATTTGATATGATTATTTGGTCAATGCCTCCATGACTGAATAAGCTGTAAATGCCACAGGACAGTGTCTGGATTTTTCATCATAGTACTCCCAGTGCCTAGCACAGATCCTGGCGCATACTGGAGATTCCATCAGTACCAAGAAAGTGAGTACATGAGCCCACAAAGATGCACATAAAAGCTCTAGCACATGAGTTAAGTCAGCCTTAGTTTTCCCAAGGTGTACTCCACCCAGCACTTATTTGGGGGAATGATCATTGACATGATGTAGAACAGGTCCTGTGGACAAAGAAGTTAGAGAAACCCTAGGCTTAACAAAGTTCTGCATTACTTTTCAATCTACAGTATAATAGTATGCATTGTGAATTTTTAATTTGGAAACTTGTGGCTATATTTTCCAAATTTGTCTGATTACAATGCTGTTTTTGTCATGGAATAATTTGTGGCATTAGTTTCACAATGGACTCTAGCAGATATAGAGAAATTGATGTGCAGAAAGTGTGCATACCAGGGCTTTGAACTAGTTATTCCAACTCAAACCTCGCTGAGAATTTCCATTTCTAATAAGCTCCCTGCTGAGACTTTGCATTTCCACCACAGTTACACTGAATAATAATCTACATTTTAACAAGATCTCCAAGTGATTTGTATCCTGTGAACTTGTTAGAAATGCAATCCTCCACAGAGAACTTTTAGAAATGCAAATCCTCAACAAGGGCTGAGGTAAACATAAATCAGTTCAGAGCCCTGGAAAGGCTGGAATTATCTGCAGGATTCATCACCCAGGAGAAAAGCAGTCAAATGTTTCTGAAAGAGGAGGAAATGTAACACTCATGATTTGAATTTGATTTTACCTTAGTGAGGTTATGGAGACTTGGTGGGGCAGTGGTTAAGCACTCAAAAGCACTAAAATCATAGGAAGCTATGATCTTCCCCTGGCTTTCTGACTTTGAGCAAGTTACAAGACAGCTCTGTCCTCTGTCAGATGAAAACAATAACACCTACCCTACCCAACCTACCTGACTGAATAAGGTAAGAATCAAAGAAATAATGAATATCATGACAACAATGGCTAACACTAATAATTTCCTTATTCTCTGCTGGATGATATTTCTAAGAACTTTCCAAGTAGTATCTCATCCTATCCTTTGAAGAGGTGCCATTATTGCTCTGGTTGTACAAATGATTTAATTCAGTTAAAAAGGTTTAGTAACCACCCCAATGTCATGAGGTTAGGAAGAAACTGAATTGGGATTTAAGTTTAGAAACTCAGATTCTGGAGTCTGTGCTCTTAACCACATATAATAATAACTCTTGAAAAAGTCTAACATATGCAGTTAGGATATTACTCCTCATAATTTAGAAACTTCATTTTCCAACTTAGCCTTAGCACACAGGAATATTTTATATGGACCAAAAGTAGGATGCCTGGCCCTAGTCTGTCTTGGACTGTTATCTATATGACTGGGTCAGTCAATAAAGATAATAGTTGCCATATATGGATCATCTGGCATGGACTGGGTTGTAAATATACCAACTAATCCTTGATGCAAAAATTCCTCATCAATCAAATGAGGCAGTAGGAAATCCTTCTAATATGTTATTTATTTATTATTACATTATTGGACAATGCATATAGCTCTTTAGTCACTTCTAGATGATGGGTGGCACTTACTTTCTTGTAGGGACTGAGTTTGGCAATACTTCACTCAGGACATGGGTAACAACTCTCTTCTTTTCCTATATAAAGGAATACAGAAGAATAAAAGAAGAATCCAGTTTTCTAACTTTCAGGTAAAATGGCAAGTTGAACACTCAGAATCAAGCTGGGCTGGAAGGACATTCATAAAAAAACTTTCACTCAAAATATTTCACTTTACTCTTTCATGGGGGCCTAACTAGAAGATTTAAATTGCATCAAACACAGTGGTATCCTTCTGGAAGTCAGGAGAGGTGTCTCCGTCCCAGAGTTCTGTGTCCTAGAGTTCATATGTTGGGAGCTCTGGGACCATCAGGAAACTTTTCTGGACATTAATGTGCTTATCTTCCAAGAAAAAAGATTGTATTCAGTGACAATGAACAATCTATTATACTCTGGGCATTATGCAAGGCTATATATATATATATATACATCATGTAATGATATTTCACTATTTCTCATGTTGTTGTTGTAAGGTGCCATCTGGTCCATTCTAACTCATATGGACCCCACACACAGCAAATGAGACACTGTCCAGTGCTATACCATCCTCACGGTCGGTGCTATGTTTGAGCTCACTGTTGCAGCCGTTGCATCAGTCCATCTCACTGAGCATTGTATCAGAGCACTGAGAAAAAAACCAACATTGAGGTATCTATAAGATCTGAACGGCCAGTTTGCAGATTAGGTGCAATTTCTTGTTTGCTTGTTCCATTTTTCACACTGTCAGCAGCCACCTTTCATACTGTTTCTAAGAGAGGAATGTCTGACAAAGGTGACATAACTACCCTTCAACCCCTCCCTGTCACATACTGTGTAACTGCCACACTGTAATCAATCTAAGAAAGAGATACATACCCACTTAAGCAAATTGCCTTACAGAGCTTGGCACAACTTACTGTTGTGGAGAGAATGCTGTAAAACAGAGGCAGACACCCCAGTCCAAGGCTCCAGTGAAGTTTACTCAAAGAGAAAGAGAGTCAAGTCTGAGCCAAAGGTGGCTTAGCCTGCCCTGGCTAGTAGGGCATTTTTTTGTAGTTCTAAAGCTCCAACGAGGTAGTGTGGTGTGAGGGGATTTATGGTTTGATAAGGAAAAAGTGTTAAAAAGAGGAGAGCGGGTAGCAAGAAATGCTAGTAAGGGAATTTGTGATCTGACAAGGAAGAAATGTTGGTCAGAAGGGGGAGGGGGTAAGGTTTATTTACAGTCAAGGATTGATACAGGAAGAGCTTTGCTTAGGAGGGTAGGGGTGGCAGCTGTAAAGGTTTGTTTGTGGTCAAATTTCTGTAGGCTGTTTTGGGGTAATGACAGGAGGGATGGCTTATGCTAAAAAGCCTCTATGAAATCCAGGGATAGGGCAGAAGATGGCTTATGTTAAACCTTCTGAAATACAGGGACAGTCACCTCAGCTACATGTTCTACTATAGGAATCCATGTATCACAAGTTCCCTCCACCAGAGCCCTGCCTTTAAACGATTTACCAACCGAATAACATGTTATAAGTAATGTGAAGCTTGTAAATACCAATCAAGTGACACATCTCACATTCATTGTTTCCCTTCCTGTGAAGCGTTGTTGCTGAGTTGCCATGTGAATTACTAGATGCCATTTCATGGACGTCAGTCTGTTCCCAGCTTGTGATGTCTCTTTTCCTTCAGAAAATCTCTGAATTTTACGTTGAGCACAGTAGGGATGATTACTCTTCCTTATCACAATCCCATTTTACAGATGACTGAACTGAGACTCCTCACCAAAAAAAGAAAAACCCACTGCCATCAAGTCAGTTCCAACTCATAGTGACCTATAGGCCAGAGTCGAGTTGTGCCATCGGGTTTCCAAGGAGCACCTGGCAGATTTGAACAGTCAGTGTTTTGGTTAGCAGACATAGCAGCACTTAACCACTATGTCACACAGAGTTTCTGAACAGAGAGTGCTACAGGCTAAATATCTGGACTTTCTAGTAGTGGTAAAGCAGTGTTGAGGAAGGTAGCCCCGTGGTGTACTTCACTCTTTTCCATTTCAAAATAATTGTTTTCACAATATCCCTGAGGAGCAATGAAGAGTGCTGACAGTGTAGGTGTCACCCAACAAACACTGCTGAGCTATCAAGAACTAGCCCTTTCACTTCTGCCAAACCAGTTTCCATAGAGTCGACTCTGACTCACGGCAACCCCACATGTGTCAGAATAGAACTGTGCTCCATGTGGTTTTCAAGGCAGATATTTGGGAAGTAGATCACCAGGCCTTTCTTCCAAGGCACCTCTCAGTGGATTCAAACTACAGACCCTTCAGTTAGCAGCAAAATGTGTTAACCCTTTGCACAACACAGGGACTCCTTCTACTCAACAGCTGTGTCTAAGCTCCTTGCAGCTCTGCAATTCTATGGCTTTTATATGAGTCCTGAATAATTCTAACAGCCCTTGGCTACATAATTTTCCCTTCTATCTCCAAACCCCAGGATAAAGATGAGGCTTGTGTATGGCAATCCCAACTCCTTGCAATCTGTACACTTCTAAAAATAGCCCAAGACAAGCATGCCTCACTTTTCCTGGGTCCTTCACTTCAACAGGCTGAGGATGTCCAAGCCCCAGCCTGGCCAGGAGGAACATAGCACCCTCAGGGAGGAACAAAGACAGGGAAACGTGGAAGGACATGTGGAGCACACTTCAGAACAATGATTTTGGATTCAGATTGCAATCAACAAAGGAGACCTGCAATTTGGCTCTTGGCTAATGCTGAGCACAGCAGGAGGCTCTTAGGTGAGCAAGGACAATCATGAGAACAAGCTGTCAGTTCCTCACAGACTGGTTTCATTCCAGTGCTGCCCCTAGTACAAAGAAACAGAAGCCAGTGGCCAGGGAGATGGAGCTCCTTGGCATCCTCATGGCTGGTTTCTCAGAATTGCTCTGTCTCCTTCCAGATAAATCTCAGGAGAACCACCATTTTAAAACTTACTTCATCTAGGAGAGTCAAAAGTATTTGGGCAGTTCTCTGGAAAAGTTAAAAAACTACAGCTAAGCCTTCCCTCCTTCTTCCCATGGCCAAAAAAAAAAAAAAAAGTTGCAACATAAGGCAGACTGCAGCCAATTTCCAGTTACAGAAATGCATTTGAAGATCTGCCAAAGCCACTGTCATTGGGTCGATTCTAACTCATAGTGACCCTAAAGGTCAGAGTAGAACAGCCCATCGAGTTTCCAAGGACGGCCCGCCAGATTTGCACTGCTGACCACCGGGGTCTCCATTCAATCTGCAATGTTGCATAAGGTACAAATTTGGCGTTGTAATTTTAAAGCTAAGTAAATGTTTAGAAGCTGATTTAAATGTCTCTTTGTCTTTTCCTGGCCAAGCTGGCACCTTAGTATTATAGAAAAGATCTTTGTTTCCTCCATCAGGAAACTGTGGTACTAAAGGTAACCATCAAGGATCGTAGATGAGCAGTGAAGTGAATCATTTTTTATCAGCCCAAGAATACCCCTCTGCTATTTGCTGAGCCAGAGGACATGAAGTCTGTGCTGCCCTACAACTGGAGCCCTGATGACACAGTGGCTAAGAGCTCAGTTGCTAACCAACAGGCCAGAGTTCAAATTTACCAACCACTCCTTGGAAAACCTAGTAAGCAGTTTTGCTCTGTCCTATAGACTCAGCTAGGAGTTGGAATCAATTCAATGGCAATATGTTAGGGTTTTTTTTGGTTTTGACCCTACAACTGGCCTTACTTAAACACATATGCTAAAAGAAAAAAAAGACACTGTCATCAAGTTGATTCTGAAAGGACCCCCAAGAGGGGAGACCCCTCCTCAAGTCACAGGCAACGGCGTAACCCCAATCAGTCACAAAGTCCGCAGCTTGATGCAAACAGCAAGAGGCTTTATTGAAAGGACCAGCGCGCTGGGGCTCAGCTTCTAACTCACGCAGGAGTAAAAAGGCTGGGCCCCGAGCAGGGGAAAGGGTATGGTATTTAAGGGTTGGGGCTACAATGGAAAATTATTTCAGAAAACGGGACTTTCCAGCAGCTGGGTTGTGTAACTATTTCAGCAGTCAAGAATGCAGGGAGTCAGTTGGGCAGTATAGATAAGGGCAGGGTAGTCAGGAGGGAGGATGTTTTCTGAAACAAAGGAACAGTTAGGCTTGTTAAAGAAATTTTCCAATACACTCTCTCCTTTTTTTTTTCAGAGAATGTTTGGAGTCCAATCATGGAGCCCCTAAGGTATGGCTATTTCTCTAGTTTCTACTTATAGAGACTCTCCTGCTTTTACAGTGGCTTTGGAGGTCTCCAACATGTCCGCTTCCAACTACCCATCTTTTTGTTTTTGTGTGGGGGTTATTACAGTTTAATTCTGACAAATCTGATATTTTCTCTAGGTTGAAGTAGAGATCTGGGTACCAGGTGTCTATGGGGGCCACTACTGAGGTAGAATTAAGGGTTTCATGGGTCTGGAAATCAGTTATCTTCCAGGTCAATGTATAAGGGATGTGAGGGTTAATATTACTTTTTACTGGAAGCAGAAACGCGACGCAAACGAAGCTTAAGTGGATTATCAGTCTTATCTGCAGTCCATTGTTGGTCTCCATGTGGAGCAGGCTTGGCATGTGAGGCGTGGATCCAGGTGCTGATCCCGTCTACCTTGATGGCTGTGGGGGTGGTCAGGAGCACGATGTAGGGTCCTTTCCACCTTGCCTCTAAATTCTCAGAGCGATGTCGCCTCACGTAGACAGTGTCTCCGACCTGGAATTTGTGTGGGGTCCCGATATCACCCGCCTGATAAACAGCTGTGAGGGGTTTCCACACCTCCTGCTGGATCAACTCAAGGGCTCGGAGTCTAGAGAGTAAAGAGGAATTAGTTACATTCTCGGGGGAAACTTGTGATCTCAGAGTGGCCAAGGGCAGAGTTGTTCCATATAGGATTTCAAAAGGGGTCAGTCCCATCCAATTAGGGGCATTTCGGGCCCTGAATAGGGCCATAGGAAGGAGGGCTATCCAGTCTGTTTAAGCCAGTCTCTATGGATAATTTAGTCATGGTCTCTATTCATTCTTTCTACCTGACCTGAACTTTGGGACCTGTAAGCACAATGTAATTTCCACGGTACCCCAAGGATCTTGGCCAGACCCTGACTTACCTGGGCAACAAAGGCAGGACTATTGTCTGAACCCAGCATCTTGGGGACTCCATACCTGGGTAAAATTTCTTCTAAGATCTTTTTGGTAACCACCAATGCTGTTTCAGTCTTTGTGGGGTATGCCTCAACCCATCCTGAAAAGGTATCTACGAATACTAGTAAATATTTGTTTCCATATTTTGCAGGTTTTATTTCTGTGAAGTCAATTTCCCAATAGACTCCAGGGCGGTCCCCTTGGAATCTATTTCCTTGGGTCTTAGAGGGAATATGAGCGTTTACCAATTGACAAGGTACACAGTTCTTTACTACCTGTGTCACATTTTCTCTTAGTTTTTTTAATTTAAGTGGACATTGGTAGTGAGGAGATTTTCGTGCTAACGCTAAGAGGCGCCGTACTCCTAAATGAGTCATTTTGTGAAGGTGTTCAATATATTTGAAATCTTCATCGGGTCCCAAGTCCTCATTTACAGGTGTCTGACAAAGTAGCCCCAGAAACATAGTACTTGTAGTTGGAGTGTCATCATTAGCAGCCAATTTGGTTTCAGATATATTTAGGGTGAGGACGTTTAATCCTTCAGCTGCTCGTTTGGCTTCTTTATCAGCCCGTTGGTTTCCAAGGGCTATATCTGACTGTCCCTGTTGATGTCCTGGACAGTGGATAATAGCCACTTTTTGAGGCTTATGTACTGTTTCTAGCAGATCGAAGATTTCTTCTTTAATGTTTAATATCTTTTCCTGCAGATGTTAAGAGTCCTCATTGCCGGTAGATGGCACCATGTATATGAACAGTAGAAAATGTGTATCTACTGTCCGTGTATATGGTAATTTTTTTGCCTTCTGCCAGTTTTAGGGCCTGGGTTAAGGCAATCAACTCAGCCTTCTGGGCTGATGTTCCTTCAGGTAAACTGCTGGTCCATATTACCGTTTTGGAATCGACTACCGCAGCCCCAGCCAATCTCTTACCTTCTGCGATGTAACTGCTCCCGTCAGTATACCAGGTGAGCTTGGCATCGGGAAGGGGCTGGTCGCTGAGGTCTAGTCGAACTCCTGTTTCTTCTGCTAGAATCTCCTGGCAGGTGTGGAGCACCTCAGCCCCTTCTTCGATTTTGGGCAGTAAGGTGGCAGGGTTTAGGATGGCTGGGGGAGCGAACTGGATCTGATCTTCATTTAGGAGGAGGCTCTGATAATGAGTCATTCTGGCGTTAGACAGCCACCTATTGGGCGGCTGACGAATAATGCTTTCTAGGGCATGTGGTGCCACTATAGTTAGCTTTTGTCCCAGAGTTAATTTGTCGGCATCTTTGACCAGGGTTGCTACCGAAGCAACTGATTTTAGGCAGGCTGGCCATCCGCTGGCAACCGGGTCCAGCTTTTTAGACAGGTATGCTACTGGTCTTTTCCAGGGTCCCAGGGTTTGGGTTAGGACTCCTCTGGCTATTCCCTTTCTCTCATCTACGAAGAGAGTGAAGGGCTTAGTCACATCAGGGAGGGCCAACGCTGGGGCTTATAATAAGGCTAGTTTGATGTCATCGAAGGCCTGCTCTTGCTCCTTACCCCAGACAAAGGGAACTGAGTTCTTGGTTAACGGGTACAGAGGAGCGGCTTTAGTGGCAAACCCAGGTATCCACAATCTACAAAATCCCACTGTACCTAGAAATTCTCTCACTTGTCTTGGAGAGGAAGGTACTGGGATTTGGGTCACAGTCTGTTTCTAGCTTCTGTTAGCCACCTCTGTCCATTCCTTAAAATATATCCCAGGTAGGTTACCTCCTGCAGACATATCTGAGCTTTCTTTGCTGACACACGGTATCCCAGGGAAGAGAGCTCCTGCAGGAGTTCAGCAGTGCCCTGGCGGCAGGTATCGGCAGTTGAGGCAGCTAAGAGGAGGTCATCTACATACTGGAGCAGAGTTACCTGTGGATGAGAGGTCCTGAAAGGAGCTAAATCCTGATGTAAGGCCTCATCAAACAATGTAGGGGAGTTTTTAAACCCCTGTGGTAGCCTTGTCCATGTCAACTGCCCAGTAGTTCCTGATTTAGGATCTTTCCATTCGAACGCAAAGATGTGTTGACTGTGGGGGTGAAGATGAAGAGAGAAGAACGCATCCTTCAAATCTAAGGTTGAGTACCAGGTATGCTCATGGGGTAACATACTCAGCAATGTATAAGGATTTGGGATGGTGGGATGGATATGTAATACTCTTTTATTAACCTCGTGCAAATCTTGTACTGGGCGGAAATCTTGAATACCCGGTTTACGTACTGGGAGAAGAGGAGTATTCCATGGAGACTTACAAGGGATCAACACCCCTTGTTTCAGCAGTCTCTCGATATGTGGTTTTATTCCTTCCCTGGCTTCCTGGCTCATAGGATATTGGCGGACTGCAATAGGGTCAGCTGAGGCTTTCAGCTCTATGACCACAGGAGGCCGTTGTTTGGCTAGTCCCATTCCAGCCGTTTCAGCCCAGGCCCCAGGAAAATTTTTTATCCAGTCTTTTATCTCTACAGTCTCAGGGGCCAGCTCATAAAGTCAGTGTTGGTCCTCTAACTGCATGGTAAGGGCTGTAATTACTTGGCCTTCTTTAGTGACTTTGGGCCCTTCGGGGGTAAAGGTAATTTGAGCCCCCAGCTTGGTTAAAAGGTCTCGCCCCAGCAGCGGGGCAGGACATTCAGGTATGACTAGGAATGAGTGAGTTACCCGGCCTACTCCAAGATCAACAGATCTTCGGGTAGTCCATGAATATTGTTGCTGGCCCGTGGCCCCTAGCACCCAGGACTTTTTGTTAGAGAGGGGTCCAGAAGGACGCAGTAAAACAGAGTGTTGAGCCCCTGTATCCACCAGGAACTCAACTGGCTTCTACTCCACTTTAAGAGTTACCCTAGGCTCAGGGAGGGGGTCTGAGCCCTCACCTCCCTATTCATCCTCCGTTAGGCTCAGGATTTTTTTCTGGGCCTTTTTCTCGGGGCAATCCCGGGCCCAATGCCCTTTTTCCTTACAGAAGGCACATTGATCCTTTTCAAGCCTCCGTCTTCTGGTCCCCTGATTGCCCAGGTTGCCCTTTCTCCCTGACTGGCTCGTTCCCTCCCTATCAATAACTGTGGCCAAGATCCGTGTAAGATCCTTATTTCATCTGCGATCTCTTTGCCTTTCTATTTCCTCCTGTTCCTTTTTTATGTGCTGTTCTTTCTCCTCTTCTGTTTCCCTACGATGGTATATCTTTTCTGCCTCTCTAACAAGATCCTGCAGTGATTGATCCTGCAGCCCCTCTAACCTCTGTAGCTTCCTTCTAATGTCTGGGGTGGCTTGTCCTATAAAAGCCATGGCTACTGAGCCCCTTTGTCCCTCAGAGGTTGGATCAAAGGGGGTATACCTTCTATGCCAAGGCTATTCTTTCTAAAAAGACGGACGGAGCCTCCTTTGGTCCCTGCTGAATCTCCCTTACCTTAGCCAAATTGGTCGGGCGCCGAGCAGCCCCTCGTAGACCAGCCACCAGAGCCTGGCGATAGACTCGAAGCCTCTCCCTACCTTCAAGCTGGTTGTAATCCCAATTAGGCCGATTTAAGGGAAACGCGAGGTCGATGAGATTAGGAAGGGTGGTAGGCAGACCGTTTTCTCCTGGAACGTTTTTCCGGGCTTCTATCAGGATCCTTTCTCTTTCTTTGGTGGTGAACAAAGTCTGGAGAAGCTGTTGGCAATCATCCCAGGTGAGTTGGTGGGAGAACATGAGAGACTCCATAAGACCTGTAAGGCGTTGGGGATCCTCAGAGAAAGGAGGGTGATTAGATTTCCAATTATAAAGGTCAGAAGAGGAAAAGGGCCAGTATTGGAGGGGCCGGAGGGCCTGTTGATCATCCGCAGTTGGGGCAAGGGAAGGGCCAATCTCTCTGAGGGGGAGAGCAATTGTGGTATCGGGGGAAACTCCCCGACGGCTCCAGGTTCCGGACGCAGGACCTCCTGAAGGGGGGGGGGAGGGCTGAGCTTCTGCTCCAGCAGGAACTGGGGGAGCAGAAGGGGATTGGGGATGGGATGAAGGGGGGTAAGGTGGAGGAAGGTCATTTTCAGGAAGTACGAGATCGTGGGTAGAAGGGTAGATTTGGGGAACAGGTTTGGGAGAGGAATCAGAGGGAAGGGCAGCCAAAATACGTGACGCGGGGGATGTGCGCCTCGGTAGCCAGGGCTTCACCCATGGAGTAGGATTTTGAACCAGGTCCTGCCATAGAAGTATATATGGCTGTTGATCATGGTGTTGATCTGATCCAGGCTGAAAAACAAGAGCTTTAACAGCAGCGATTATTTCAGAGTCAAAGGTGCCCTCTGGTAGCCATCCTACGCCCAGCGCAGGCCACTCAGAGGTGCAGAATGTTTGCCACAGACGTTTCTTTACCTCTATTGATAACTCATGAGAGTGATTTTTAACGTCCGGCCAATGAGCTAGAGTAAGGGTAAGAGGAGAGGGCAACGTCTGCCCCATGATTTCGAACCAGACAAACAGGGACAAGAACAAGAATAGGATAGGACAGGACAGAATCAGCAGCCAACGACCGGGTTTAGTTTTCCACAAGAGCACAAGGGAGTCAGACAGGCGGTAATCGGGAATTTCCACATCCAAAAACCGAACCTTATCCTCGTCCCTCTTATAGGAGGAAACCAGGCGTCCCTGGTCCCTCTCTCTCCTTGGGGCGCCCCCCAGGGTGCAGTTTGAAACCCTTCAGGCACGTCTACCAGCCTCCGTTTGTTCACCCTCACGGTGAATTCAAACAACTGCAAACCCAAAACTTAAGCCAGAAATCTAAGCGGCTGTACCGAAAAATGAAACTAAAATAACAATACAGATAAAAGGAGCTGGACAGACAGACAAAGCTAGCTTGGTACTTTACCTCCAAGAGCGGCTTCGAGACTGAAGGGTGGTCGTCCCATCCCGGATGAGCCCCCAAATGAAAGGACCCCCAAGAGGGGAGACCCCTCCTCAAGTCACAGGCGACGGCGTAACCCCAATCAGTCACAAAGTCCGCAGCTTGATGCAAACAGCAAGAGGCTTTATTGAAAGGACCAGCGCGCTGGGGCTCAGCTTCCAACTCACGCAGGAGTAAAAAGGCTGGGCCCCGAGCAGGGGAAAGGGTATGGTATTTAAGGGTTGGGGCTACAATGGAAAATTATTTCAGAAAAGGGACTTTCCGGCAGCTGGGTTGTGTAACTATTTCAGCAGTCAAGAATGCAGGGAGTCAGTTGGGCAGTATAGATAAGGGCAGGGTACTCAGGAGGGAGGATGTTTTCTGAAACAAAGGAACAGTTAGGCTTGTTAAAGAAATTTTCCATTACAATTCCAACCCACAGGAACTCTACAGACAGAGTAGAACTACCCCATAGAGTTTCCAAGGAATATCTGATGGATTTGAACTGCCGACCTTCTGGTTAGCAGCAATAACATTTAATTACTTCACTACCAGGGTTTCCAAACATATACACCAAACATGATTAGTTTACAAGTATTCCCTTGACAAGTCTTTCTGTATGTTTGACAAGTCTTTCCAAAGTACAAATCTCAAACTTGCATGAAATTACCATACACCTGCATTGTCAATGCTTCATCATTAATGTGACAGTACCTTGAAAGAACCCTGGTGGCATAGTGATTAAGCACTACATCTGCTAACCAAAACGTTGGCAATTCAAACCCACCAGGTGCTCCTGTAATGGCAATCACAGATTTGTGCTGTCTGTCCACAAAGCCAATACTGAAACACGAGGTGAGATGATTAAATGAGGATATTTATTGAGTGCCTACACACAAGACGCACAGGGAATCAGTTCCTCCAGAACTTGCCTGCTTGCATAGGCTAAGCCTGGAGGTTATACAGGTCGATTAAGGACTCGACAGCACTTGGCTGGCTAAGGAAGGGGACGTTGGTTAATATTTTTCCCGGGTCCCCACAAGCAATTCTTTTGATGCTTCAGCAATATTCTTTGTGGGGGTCTTCATGGCTCCAGCAAGTCAGGGAGCTTGGTAATCATCAAAGTCCAAATTACCTGCTGATTCAGTCCAATAGTCTTAGAGAGTAGATAAAAGGGGATAAACAGAACAATTAAGGAACTCTCCTAAGAGGAAAGAATAGCCATGTGACTTATAACTAGAACAAGGTGAATTCTCACAGATGTGGGGAAAACAAGTTCTCAGGACTTACTGCTTATAACATGGCTGTTTTAACTACTGTATATAGCAGGATGGAGTCAGGCTGGCCAAGGTCCTCCCTCTCACTCCTCAGAAACTCTGTAGAGCAGTTCCACTCTGTCCTCTAGGGTTGCTATGTGTCAGAATCAATTCAATGGTAGTGGGTTTAGTTTATTTTTTTGATGTCTTAAAAAAGACATGTCTACCTAGAAATATACCAAGGAAGTCAAGTAAAATATTGCAAAGTGCATTATATGAGAATAATTTGGAAAGATTATTACTGCAAACCTAAGCAGAGTTCATGCTGCCTGCCATAAACAGCCAATCTTCAAGACAGGGGTGAGATGAGAAACAAGGCATTCACTGCATGGTGGTAGGCAAGGAGACAGAGGGGATAATTCCTCTAAAGTCTGCTTCCTGGAAATGGAGACAGGCTGGAGGTTTGATAGAAAAAGGGAACAATGTTTTGAGTCCCAGGAATTTGTAGAAGATTCATTCTTCTTTGGGTAGTTAACAGTGGTCTCTTCCCAGATATGTTAATTAGTATTGGGGGCCCAAAGGTGGTCTGGCCATCATATAAGTTGCCAGTCCCAAGGTAGACCACTTTGCTTTTCTTTTATGGTTTTTAGATCATTATTGCTTATTTTTCCATAGCCCTGAAGAGAGCATAGACTAATCCTCAAACTTGAGAGGTACTTAAGGAGACAATAGACTCCTGCTTGGAGACAGAATTAAAAATCAAAATGGTACAATTTATGTTCAAGAGGTGGTCACTTATTTTACTGTGCCTGTTCCAATATGGACACAAATAATCAAAATACACATCGTGAAGTGCCTACAGGAGCCAAACTTGTTCACTCAGCATCAGAGCCCCTGGAAGAGGAGTGCATCTTGAACACAGAGGGTGTTATTTGAACATAAGTAAAAGGAACAGTGGATAGAAAGTGCTTGGCTTTCTTAGCTCCCAAGAGGTGATCCATCCATCCAAGAGCTCAGAAAGTACCTGTGGACTGAGCACAGTCCCTGCCTTGGGGAGTGAGGGGGCCATGTCCCTGAAATTCAGGGAGGTCATCTTATCCAATGATCAGACCTCACCATGAACTGAAAACAGCCTGATGTGCATGCCCCACAGGGATGTCCAAAAACAGACTGGTATGACCCATCTGGTATAACCATAAAACCATAAGTAACTTTTACATCAAATCATCCCACCTCTCTTTCTTTCCATATCAAACCATAAACCCCCTCACCCCACACTACCTCATCAGAACTTGCCGTACCGGGGAGAGATGGGCTGAGTGACTCTTGGCTCAGACCCCTCTCTCTTTTTCTTCAAGTAAACTTCACTAGACCCTCGGATTGGTGTGTCTCTGCCTGTTTCAGGCCACCCTCTCCCCAACAGGGAGTTCACAGTCCCACAGCAAACACAGTTCAAGTCAAGTCAACTAGAAACTAACCTCCAGGAAATGGGTCAGTGTGAAACAAATAACTACATTGGTTGTTTTCTTTGGTTCCTGAAAGATAACCCTTGGAATTCCCCAAGCAATCAATGTATGTCAAGGATTCAGTTGTGTTCCCCTAAAAAAAAATGTACATAGAAATTTGGGTGGGCCCTGATTCCTGGTATTGTATATGCTGTAAACCCTGCCTCTGTGATGTTAATGAGGATGGATGGCTTACAGTTGTGTTGGTGCAGAAGGACTCAGTGTGTAAGACTGTACTGTGCCTTGAAGCAGACTCTTCAGCTATAAAGGAAAGAGGTCAGCAGAGAAATATTGAGACTTCATACCAAGAAGCTGTGCCAGAAGCTGAGTGCATCCTTTGGAAAAGATTGAGGTCCCTGTGCCTCAGCAGCTTCTAGTGTAGGGGAAGACCTTCCTCCAAATCCAGCAAAGGAAGCCTTCCCCTGGAGCTGACACCCTAAATTTGGACTTTTAGCCTACTGGATTGTGTGAGAATAAACTTTTCTTTGTTAAAGCCATCCACTCATGGTGTTTCGGTTAGAGTAACATTAGATGACTAAAATAGAACTTGGTACCAGAAGTGGGGTACTGAGCTGATGCAACAAATACCTAAAATATGGAAGCAGTTTTGAAACTGTGAATGAATAGAAAATTCAGAAGGAATGAAGGAGAACTGTTAATACCAATGAAGGCTCAGATGGTAAGAAATAAGCATCAGAGGACCAGAAGCAGTAGTAACAGACAGGCAGTAGCAGAACCAGACCATTGCAAGACAGAGGTAGAGCTGACCCATGGAGAAACAGAGCTGAGTGCCTGTGCACAGAGGTTTCATGGCAGAGTAGGGTAATTTCAGGCACTTGAATCAGTGGAGCTAGGCTTGCTGACCTGCGAAGTGAGACAGCTGCAGTGCAGGCAGCTTCCTGGCAGACTGGGGTGCCTCCAGGCGCTTGAATTAGTGGAGCTACAGAACTTTAGAACACTTGCCCCAGTACAGCAGATGCAGGCCTGAGGACTGGGCTATGAGGCATTGGGAAGCAGAAGCTGAAGAGGAAAAGAGCATGAGAAGCTGAGCTGCCTCATCTCAAAAGGTATGGCCATCACCTCAGGGGTTTGAAAGGGGGGAGCTATGGCTTCCTGTGTTTCTAAGGGTGGAATTGCCATTCAGTTGGGTGTAAGGGTGCCCCTAAAGCCAAGGGACTAGAGTTGTTGTCCCAGTGGGCCTGGAAGAGAGATCTGTGGCACAGAGCCAGTGGGTTTCCACTCAGAATATGGAGAAGTATGGCTGATACCTAGAGTCTGGGAGGCAGGCCCATTGTGTAAAATGTCTCAGAAAATGGAAGATTATTTTCAAAGTTATGAGGGCTAATGGAATGTGTTCTGATGATCTACTGGTTGCCTGCTTTGCCTTCTTTCTCCCGTTTGTAAGGGAAATTTCCAGCTTGTGCTTGTATTTGTATTGTATTTTGGAAGCAGATAACTTGCATTCCAGATTTCATAGCTGAAGAGAAATTTCTGGGTTTTGAACTCAGACTTAAGACTTTTGTTATGATAGGGTAAATATGTTTTATATGATACAAGGATGTTATCTTTTTAGGAACCAAAGGGTAGAATGCCACAGATTGAATTGTGTTCCCAAAAAAATGTGTGTAGAAACTTGGCTGGGCCATGATTCCTGGTACTGTGATGCCAAAGACTGTCTCCGTGATGATAATGAGGGTGGGTGGCAGGTGTGTTGTTGGGCAGGATTCAGTGTGTAAGATTGTTTTGTGCCTTGAAGCAGTCTCTTGAGCTATAAAAGAAAGAAACTAGTATCAGATTTGGGGACCTCATACCACCAAGAAGCTATGCTAGAAGCTGAGCTTGTCCTTTAGAAAGGGGCCTGTGCACCAGGATCCATGCACCTCAGAAGCTGGGGAAGATTGATGACAAGGACCTTCCTCCAGATCCAGCAAATAAAGTTTTCCCCTGGAACTGACACCCTGAATTTGGACTTTTAGCTTACTGGACTGTATAACGATAAACTTTTCTTTGTTAAAGCTATCCACTCACGGTATTTCTGTCAGAGCAGTATTAGATGACTAAAACAGTATCCATGTTCTCTAAAACAACCAGGCAACACTTAAACCCGTGCAAATGAATAGGAGCCCAAAAGACTACACCTGCTTAGCTAATCTCAGAAAGGTTGGGTGGGCATAATGCAATCATTCACCTATATTCAATGGTTCATTCAATTGCAACTATGTGATACGGCCCCAAACATGCAATGGGGTCAACAAGAGGCTTTGCACATGGAAGTTTAGAATCTTCCTGAACTGGCATGAGCATTGTGGGGTGCGAAAGGGTATAAGAACATGGCATGTCCCAGGATTTAATAGAAGTCTCCTGCTAAGACCCCTCCCACCCTTACCTGATGTATCTCTGTTAGTATCCTTTCTAGCTATAATAAATAAACAACTATAAACATAGTCTTTATGAATTCTGTGAACATTCCAAGGAATTAAAGAACCACAGATGGGCAGTGAGAGTCAACAGGGGCTGGTGTCAGCCTGCTAGGCAGTCTAAAAGACTGTTTCCTTTAACCTGTGTGCTCTGGCCTGGCTTGGTGTAGCCAGGGATGAGAAGACCTAGCCCTGGGTGACTGAACGATCAAGGATGCTGCTTGGAGCAGCTGGCCAATAAGCTGGAGATTTGGGAGGGTGAGGACTAGATGGGAATTGGATTCATTATGCTTCCTTGTACACCATTAGCAATAATGGTGAAATTTGACCACTGTGCCCCTTTTTTAGTCCAGTCAAGCAGCACCAGAAGGATATGAAAGGGTTCAGAAAGGCTTCTGGGGACATGTTGCCTAAGTAGAATTTTAGAGCATGATTAGGAAATACTCAAGTGAAGGAGGTGAAGGAGTGATGGGACACTCCTCTTTTTCTTCCTTGATAAATCGCAGTACCTTGATCCCCTGTAAGTAGCCTGCCCTCAAGCACTGAGCCTTCAAAGCTAGTTAGCAAGGCACTGAGGCCTTCAGCTTGCATCTGGCTGTCCTTCTCTCTGCCAGTACTGGGTCTTTCTTGAGGACGGAGCATCCTGGAGCTGTTCTTCTTGACTCAGACTCCTCCCCACCACCATACCTGCTCCTTAAGTCACACTGTGAACACTGTCACCACCACTTCTGCCAGCCCTTGTGTCCTTCTTGGTCCATTGTTGGCCCCCTTTACCAGCTGAGCTTGCTGGTCCTTAAAAAATACCTCGTCTCGCTTACACCTTGTCTTAGTCATCTAGTGCTGCTATAATAGAAATACCACAAGTGGATGGCTTTACCAAAGAGAAATTTAATCTCTCACAGTCCTGTAGGCTATGAGTCTAAATTCAGAGTGCCAGCTTCAGGGGAAGGCTTACTCTATCAACTCTGGAGGAAGGTCCCTCTTGTCAATCTTCCCCTGGACTAATAGCTTCTCCACCCAGAAACCCCAGGTCCAAAGGAAGCACCCTGCTCTTGCTGCTTCTTTCTTGGAGGTATGAGGTTCCCTACTCTGCTTGCCGCCCTTTCCTTGTATCTCTTGTAGGATAAAAGATGTTTCAAACCACCCCAGGGAAACTCTTTACACCAAACCAGGGAGGTAACCTTAGTAAAGGTGTTACAATCCCACCCTAATCATCTTTAATATAATCCAGTCTTGTCCGATTAACCCTATTATGATTTATAGCACAGGAAAATCACACAATGGAGGATAATCACACAATACTGGGGATAACAGCCCAGCCAAATTGCTACATACAATTTTGAGGGGACACAGTTCAATCTATGACATCCCTCTCTCTGTCCTACACATATGGCCCAACCACAATACAGCTATCTAACATGACCTGTGCTCATAACACCATGCAGGCCTCCCTTTCAGTTCACAACGACAGCTCTCAGAGGCCAGCCAACATGTTGGGTGACCCTACCCAACTTCCCTAGCAAATTCACTTTCCTCTATCCTGAAAATTCACACAAATTTTCCAATTAAAAATAAAGCTTTTGTAGGTCTCATATTCCCTTTGGCTGTCTGCCCATTCCTCTCCTCCCCCTCCTGGCAAAACTTCTAGAAAGTTATGTAGTGATTTTGTGCTGTGCCTTCTAGCAAGGGGAAACTGTGGTTCTGGAACCTGTTCCCTGCACAGTCCCAGCAGCTACATTGACAGTGGCTGCCTTGTCTCTTTGTCAGCTGTCACAGCCCAGCCAACACCACCAGGTCCTTTTGGGCTACCTCCTACAGCCATTCTTGGGCCTGGAGCATCAGAAGCTCCATTGCCAAGGAACCAGTGTTGGAAGGGGTAGATCTTCTCCCATGTCCTCTCCAGCTTCCCTCAGACAGCAGCCTACTCGGCTACTGTGAGCTTTTCCAGTACCTGAACTCTAAATGGCCCATCTCCTAAATCAAGAGTTTAACCTTTCCTCTATTGCTTCTCTTTATAAGCAGGCTCTTTCAGTCTCCTTTCCCTACATCTGCCTCACCCTTTCCGTGCAAGGACATCACCCAGCATGATGCAGCTTCTCCATTAGCCCTGCTGTATACATCCTCATCTCGCCTTTCTCCTAAGTATGCATCAGCAAGAACTGTCTCCATCTTCATGAAAAAGCTTTCCAGGGTCACCACTGGCCTCTCTATGCATCTATCAGTTTGTCATACTATGCGGGATTGCATGTTCCCGTGATCCTGGAAACTATGCCACCAGTATTCAGATATCAGCAGGGTCACCTGCAGTGGTGGGTTTCAGCCAAACTTCCAGACTAAGACGGACTAGGAAAAAGGATCCAGTAGTCTACTTCTGAAAAGAATTAGCCAGTGAAAAACCTAGTGAATGGAACAAGAACATTGTCTTATAAAGTGCCAGAAGATGAGCCACCCAAGCATGCAAAAGACAACTATGGAAGAGCTTCCCCCTCAAAGCAACCAAAAACCCATTTGTGTTGAGTTGATATCAACTTATGGTGACCCTATAGGACAGGGTAGAACTGCCCCACAGAGTTTCCAAGGAGCAAATGGTGGATTCAAACTGCCAGTCTTTTGGTTAGCAGCTGTAGCACTTAACCACTACAACATCAGGGTTTCCTCTCAAAGTAGAGTCAACCTTTATTACGTGGATGGAGTCAAGCTTTCAGAACCTTGGTTTCCTAATGTGGCACAACTGAAAATGAGAAGAAACAGCTGCAAACACCCATTAATTACTGGAGCACTAAACATGCAAATTATGAATCTAGGAAAATTGGAAATTGTCAAAAATGAAATGGAGTACATTTTGAGCCAAAATGGATTGGTACTTGTCATTTTTAATTGGACAGTCATGTGATCCACTATGCCACAAATGACAACCTGAAGAGAAATGGCACAGCATTCAGTATCAAAAAGAACATTTAAAGATTTATCCTGAAATACAGTGCTATCAGTGATAGGGTAATATCCATACATCTACAAGAAAAGCCAGGGGGGGCGGAGTCAAGGTGGCGGACTAAGCACACGGCTCCTTACATCCCTCTGGAAACCAAGACCTGAATTGACAATCAAACGGAGCCTTCTGATCACCTAATCAGCCTCAGGACACGGCACAGAGCTGTTAACTGGGACTTCATACCACTGAGAGAAAAACCTCCTCTCTTTCGCTGACTCTCGCTCCTGGCTAGCCCCGGCTCTCACGGATGGAAGGTAAACGCACCGTTTTGACTTTTTTTTTTCTCTGTCTCAGCTGGCGGGCGGAGCTGGGCCTTGCCTGGCGGCTGGACTCAGACACGCTGCTGGGGGGATAGGCAGGCAAAATTCCCATATTCTGAGAGCCAGGTTTAGGACTCCGTTACCACTTTGAGCCTTTCATTTTATATCTGCGTCAGTGGGGTTTGTACGGATTTCCGCAGCCAGTGTATGAGATGCCATGTTGGTACCGAGATTTTAGCGGGACCTAATTCTTAGCCTGGGAGCCAGTGCCTGAAAACAGGCCAGTGCTTCTCTGACAGAAAAGCAGCAATTTTCCAGTGCCACTTACGTTGCAGGCCCTGCAAAAGAAGCAGAGGGATCACTACCTCTCGGCACCTTTAGCCCTGCTGTCTGCTGCCTGTGTGGAGGATGCCATCTTGGATACAGTGGCCGCAGCTGGACCTAATTGGTAGCTTGGGAGCCAGAGCCTGCCCACAAGACAGAGCTTTTCCATCACAAAACTCAACGCAGTGCCACCTAAGGCTAGCCCTGTCAGCAGAAGCCAACAGGGCAGTAGCATTGCTGTACTCTGAACTAGTTTGTTATCATCTGGGGTTGGATATAGTGGCACTTACTTTGTCAGATGAGAAGAGGGACCTCTACACCTGAAAACCTAACTCACTTGTGAAGTGCTCAGATACCTTTTGCTTTACATTTTAAGACAGCCTAGAGAAACACTTGCAATCCATCCTCACAGTACCTCTTCCAGCCTCTACTACAGACTGCTGAAAGATGAACAAATCCGTCCTGGAAGAAATGCAACCAGAATGCTCTTTAGAAGCAAGAATGGCAAGGCTACGTACATCTCACATACTTTGGATACGTTGTCAGGAGGGGTCAATCCCTGGAAAACAACATCATGCTTGGTAAAGCAGAGGGTCAGCAGAAAAGATGATGACCTTCAATGAGATGGACTGGCACACTGGCTACAACAATGGGCTCCAGCATAATAATAATTGTGGGCATGGCACAGGATCAGCTAGGGTTTTGTTCTGTTGTACATTGGATCACTACAAGTCAGAAACAACTTGATGTCACCTAATAACAAGAGCATCAGCCTCCAGAGTCCCACCTCTGCAGCCCATTTTCTGTTTTCTTGGCAGTGTTTGGAACCACTGACCATTCCCCTTCTTGAGAGACTGATTTTTTTCTCAAAGCCCCTCAGCGTGAACCCATCTTGTATGTGTTTGTAGTTCTCTCTCCCTTTCCCTAACCTCGTTTTCTGAGTACCTGACTTGTGGTCCTGCCTCTCTTCTTTGTGCCGTCTGCACTCACTCCTTAAACAACTTCATCCATATTAAGGCTGTAAATGATCTGTATGCTATTAACTACCCAACATCACCTACCCTGATCTAACCACTAGGCCCCACACTCATTTGGAACCACTTTCTCGAAGCTTCTAGCAGATGTCAAACAGTCATTTTGAACCTACGAGTTTACAAATTGAATTGTCCCTCTGCTTCTCAAAGCCTGCTCTTCTCCAGTCCTCCATAGCTCCCAGAATGGTACTCCAGACCAACAAAAACTGGTTCTTTTCTTACCTTCACCCTCTCAGCCCCTGCATCAGCAATCCTAGATACCTCAAGACATCCTAAATGAAACTACTCTTCCCCATCTCTTTTGCTTCTATCCTAATTGATACATGCTTCTGTGGTATCTAGACTTGTGGCACCATCTTCCTAACCTATGTCCTCACTCCTACCACAAAGCACTGGTTATCGTTGAGCTATCTGTTCAAACCTTTGCCAAAAATCCACTCTGCCCCACAAGCTGCACTTCACCTAGCATATCAACCTAATTGCTACCATGAGCCCCAAGGTTAGTGACAATGTCCACACACATTGGTACTTTGTCCACGCAGTCATAGAAATCCCATTACCTTCCAAATGGTGTCGGAATGAGCATAACATGATATCTGCAAGAGAAGCTTGAGGGAAAATCTTCTGGGATCCTGGGAATTTTCCTCAAGAGAGTTGCCACAAGAAGAGATGTTTTTTCTTATATCTCCGGATAATGTCATTCCTGGATTTGAGATCCCTGGGGACTACAGACTTGCTTCTGTCACTTAAGAGGGCAAAGCAAAACAGAAAGGTAGAAAGATCATGAATCCTTGATGACGTGGATCCAGCAACCTTGGAGCTTGCCTATTTCTAGATCTCCTTGTGTTTGTTATTGTGTTAAGTGTTATTTGGTGGACTCTTCTGACCTATGTTCAATAGAACAAAACGTTGCCTTGTTCTGGGTCATCCTTACAAGCACCGGTATGTTCAAGTCCACTGTTAGGTTACTGTGCCAGTATCTCCCTCTCTGAGGGTCTCCCTCCCCTTTACTGGCCCTCTAAATCACCAAACATGATGCCCTCTTCTAGTGATTGATCCCTCCTGACGATGTGTCCAAATCAACTTGGACAGTGTTCTGCTGTGATCTATAGGGTCTTCACTTACTAGTTTTCAAAAGTAGGTCTCCAGGTCTTTCTTCTTAGTCTGTCTTATTCTGAAAGCGGCACTGAAAACTGTTCACCATCAGTGATCCTGCTAGTATTTGAAAAAAACGGTGACGTAGTTTCCAGTATCACAACAAGCAAGCCACCACACTAAGAAAAACTGACAGTTAGTGGAATATAAATTTCCATATGGTCAATTTGGTTGGGGTTTCTTTTGTATGCAACCAAAATCAGCATCATGAGAATATACCCTCATCTGTCTCATGCAGCAACACTGGCCTGCTCTATCTTTAGAACATGCTAAGATTATTTCTACCATCCCAGAATCTCCTCCTAGACTAGACCTAGTTCCAGTATCACCTAGTTGATAAGACCTCCTTCATCTCCTAGTTGAAGAACTGTTTTGTTCTACTGAACATAGGTCAGAAGAGTCTACCAAACAACACTTAACAACAACAACAAACAGAGGGAGATCTAGAAATAGGCAAGCTCCAGGGTTGCTGGATCCACATCATCAAGGATTCATGATCTTTCTACCTTTCTGTTTTGCTTTGCCCTCTTAAGTCACAGAAGCAACTCTGTAGTCCCCAGGGATCTCAAATCCAGGAATGACATTATTACCCTTTCACCTGATACTCTTCTGGTTTTATTGTCATATTTTATTTCCTCGATAGCACTTATTATTTACTTCATGTTATCTTATTTACTTGATTACACGTTTATTTTCTCCCTTCCCTGCTAGGACGTAAGCTCCATGAGGGTAGGAATGTGGTCTTGTTGACTATGCAGCATGCAGATTACAGCCTGGCACTTACCATGTGTCCAGTAAATATCTTGAAAGACTAAAATGTGCCATGAGAACATAGCATGTTAGAAGAACTGCCAGTGTTTCCCCATGCAGTGGTCAAGGGGATAACAAGCACATAATAGAAAAAGAGATGGTCAGATGACAGATAAGTGCCACATAATTAAGAATTTGATGTTTTCTCTTGAAACTAACAGTCACTGGTGGGTTTTGAGAAGAGGCACTATACATTACAGTAGAATAGGTTAGAGAGAAGTAAGACTGTAGGCCACTTAGAAAAGTCTTTCCACTAACCTAAAAAGGAACGTGATCCAAGCCAAGGCAGTAACTTTGGGGTTAGAGAACACAAAATAGAGTTCTTTAGGTATAAAAAGTAAAAACCTGGCAGGGCTTCTTCTACTAGGTACCAAGAACAAAGAGAATGATCAAAGACTACTCCCAGATTTCTTTTTTTCTTTCTATCCCCCCGCCCTGATTTCTCAGTGCACAGTGGAGTGTCAATCATGGAAAACCAATCCTGGTTAGGTATGAGAATTTGGTGAACTTGTATCTGATTCAGAACATGTTGAATTTCAGAAAGGAAATATGTTGAATTACACAGAGAGAAAACCCTCCTGGAGTAGTGAAGTGTGACGGCTGCTAACCAGGCCAGCACTTCAGATCCACCAGGCACTCCTTGGAAACTTCATAGGACAGTTCTGCTCTGTCCTATAGGGTTGCTATGAGTCGGAATTGACCCAAGGAAACTTGGATTGGTTTGGGGTATCACACTGGAAAACAACAATTGCGTAGTGGACAAGTACTACCGTTGCTAACCAAAAGGTCAGTAGTTCAAATACACCGGGTTCTCCTTGGAAACTCTATGGGACAGTTCTACTCAGTCCTATAAGGTTGCTATGAGATGAAATCAATTCAACACCATGTGTTTGGATTTTATTACACTGTGGTGGCTTACGTGTTGCTCTGATGCTGCGAACTATATCACCAGGGTCAAATACCATCAGGGTCACTCACAGTGGACAAGGTTTCAATGGAACTTCCAGACAAAGACAGAGTACAAAGAAAGGCTTGGCAATCTACTTTTGAAAAGTATGCAGTGAGAACCCTATGGATCACAACAGAACACTGTCCAGCTTGCTTTCCTTGGAGACATCACCAGAAAGTAATAACCAATAGAGGCTGACACTGTGTTTGGTGTGGTGGAGGGCCAACAAGGGCAAGGAAGACACCCAGAGAGATGGAATGGCACAATAGCTGCAGTGATGCACTTGAATATGTCTGCAGTTATGGGGATGACACAGAATGGACAGCATATCTTTCTGTTGTACAGAAGGTCATCATAAGTCAGAGTGGACTCAATGGCAGCTATCTACGATACCCTAAGTGGCAATGCCCTGTTGGAGACAAGAACATGAATTTGCAGGTCACAAAAACAGTTTGTGCTAGACATATTTGGATGTAAGCCATGAGAATGAGTAGGATCATACAGGAGGAATAGAGAGAGCCTATCAAGGCAGAGAAGAAGTCTGAGGACAAATCCTAGAGAAAGCTAACATCATTGCTTCAGAGTTCAAGTAATGTAAGGACTAAAAAGCTCTAGGAAACTTTTGGTAAGCTTAGCCAAAACAATTTCAAGGGATGGTGGGAACGAAGCCCAACTGCAATGGATTGAGAATGAAGAAGAGATAGGAAATGCAGGCAATGAAAGGAGGCTGTTTATTTACTATATAACCCTTAGTTGAAACCAGCATTCTTGACACTAGTCTTTTCCATTGTTGGAATTATTTCCCAATAGTAGTGGAGATAACATTTGTTCAGAAAGCATTGGCACCATTACACTGCAAAGACACCAAACAGACAAATTAATACTGCTGTATCTAAGCCATTATCTTTACTGTATAAACAAAAAAACAAAGAAAAAACCAAACCTGTTACCATTGACTCAATTCCAGCTCATAGCAACCCTATAGAACAGAGAATTGCCCCCACAGGTTTTCCAAGGAATGGCTGGTGAATTTCCATGCAGTATGATGTGGAAGTTTCCTTTCACCTGTTTTCTAAGCCCCACACCCCACATTCTCCATGGGTCATTGTTAGAAAAGATTGCTGCCTATGCTTCCAGCATTTTTTTCTATGCATATACATATTGTCCATTCAACAAATATTTATTGAGTGCTTACTGTCTGCTACGCCCTTTGTGTATTTAGGTTTTTGGGGTTGACTTTTTTGAGATAAACAAGAACATACCATGCTTTGCTTTGCACATATTATATACTGAAGAATTTTCTGTGTCTATATAACACATTGAATTGTGTTACCTAAAACTATGTGCATCAGTGTGGCTGGGCCATTATTCCAGTATTGTGTAAAGACTGTCTGCCATTTAGTCCATCGGATGAAATTTCCCTATATGTTGTAAATCTTATCACTATGATGTTAATTAGATCGATTAGTATCTTCAACCAATCTCTTTCGAGTCATAAAAGAGAGACAGGGGGACCTCATACTACTAAGAAAGAAGCACCAGGAGTAGACCATGTTCTCTGGATAAGAGGTTCCCGCACTGAGACTCTCCCAGACCAAGGAAAGCTTGATGACAAAGACCTTCCTCCAGGGCCCACAGAGAGAGAAAGACTTCCCTTGCAGATGATGGCCTCAATTTGGACATGTAGCCTATTAAACTGTGAGAAAATAAGTTTCCTTTCATCAAAGCATCCACCTGTGGCATTTCTGTTAAGCAGCACTAGATAACCAAGACTGTCTATATCTACATGTCTAATTTATAATTTGCAATGCCCCATAGCATTTCACAAGATACATATATATAACAAAAATCATTTAACTATCCCCTTGTTAAAGAACATTATAGTTGTTTCCAATTTTTGATATGTATTAATGCAAGGTATATTTTACTGTTTATTCATCTTGGGTTCATATACAAGCATTCATATACGCAATGTTCTATAAATGGAATTACTGGGTCACTAATGCGCATTTTTAATTTTAGCTTGTTGTTATTAGGTTCCATCGAGATGTTTCATCCTCTTAGTGATTGACCTCACATATAACAGAATGAAACACTGCCCAGTCCCATGCCTTCTTCACAATCATTGCTATATTTGAGCCCATTGTTCAGTCACTATGTCAGCCTATCTCATTAAAGGTCTTTCTCTTTTCCACTCACCCTGTATTTTATCAAGTGTGAGGTACTTCTCCTTCCTCATAACCTGACCACAGTAAATCAGGCAAATCTTGCCATCCTTGCGTCTAAGGAACATTCTGACTGTATTTCTTCCAAGATGGATTTGTTTGTTCATCTGACAGTCCATGGTATACTCAGTATTCTTTGCCAGCACTATAATTCAGATGCATCCATTCTTCTTCAGTCTTTTTTAGTCATGCCCAGCTTTCACAGGCATATAAAGCAATTGAAAAGATCATGGCTTGGACAACATTAGATGTCAAAGTGACATCTTTGTTTTTTTTATTGCTTTAAAGAAGTCTTTTGCAGCAGATTTTCCTAACGCAATAGGCCATTTGATTTCAACTGGTGCTTTCATGAACACTGATTATAAAACAAAGTAAAACAAAATCTTTGGCACATTCAGTATTTTCTCTATCATGATGTTGCTTTATGGTTAAATTGTGAGAATATGTGTTTTATGTTGAGGTGTAATCCATATTGAAGTCTGCAGTCTTGGTTCTTCATTAGTTAAGTGCTTCAAGTCCTCCTAACTTTCAGCAAGCAAGGTTGTGTCATCTGCATATTGCAGTTTGTTCATGAGTCTTCTTCATTGTTTATATAGTTATATAGTCCAGCTTCTGACAGTCATTGAGCCAAAATGCTACCAAAAGAGCTGCACTAATGTGCACCAAATCACAAAAGCTCAAATTTCTCCATGTCTCCACCAATCTCAAATGTAAAGTCTGTCTCCTCAACTTTCACCAGTCTAGCCAGTGAGCTATGTCACTTCACTGACATTTGACTTAAGTATTCTAATAATGGATGAGGTTGAGTGCTTTTTCAGTGATTCTTAGTCCTTAGTTTTGCTTCTGGAACTTGACTTTGCTACTCTTGCTATTGGTTATTTTTCTTTGTTTCACTGATTTGTAAGAACTCTTAAAATGTTGTTGCTATCACCTCTTCTGTTACACTATGGCAAACATTTTGTCCGGATCTTTGGCTTGTCTTTCAACTTTATTTATGGTGTGTTTTATTAATCAGAAGCAGTTTTGTTTATGTTGCTCAGAAATGGCAATTATTTCTCTATTTTTTTAATTTTGTGTCTTACTTAGTGAGTACTTTGTGACTCCAAGGTTTTATTTTCTTTTAGCACTTTTTAAAGCCTTAGGCTTTCACTTTTAGAAGTGTATTCATCTAGAATTTGCTTCTGGTGAAAGACAGAATGATCTTTTTCTTCACTGAGTAGGGAATTTCCATAATTTATTGGATACTTCAACCCTACCCTGTTACTTATTGTACATTCTTCCATGTATTCCCAGAAGCTGATTTCCCTGTGTTTAGTTAGAAGTGACACGGTAGCCTTTAAGCTACATCAATTTGAAAATTTTGGGTCAATAGAATAATTATTAAAATATTTCAAAGGAACAGTAGTCAGCAACCAAAGGACAAGTATTGTATGATACCTATACGATAAGATCTCAAAAACAGACTTGTGTATAGAAGAAAAGACTCTTTGACAGCTGCAAGGAAGGGGAGGGAGGAGGGTGCAGGGTGGAGGGCTTAGATTAGATAGTTGCTAGAAATCTGGTTGGGTGAAATCGGTGATAGCACACATTAGAAACAAGAACAACATTAAGTGGACTTCAGCATAACTTGAGTACTCCTTCCATCTTAACCCAATATTGCAAGGACAGAGTAGCTGGGTCATGAGGGCAGGGGACCATGATCTTAAGCGAAATCGAGGCCAATTGGCTCAACTAGCATTTTGCTAAGGGTGCTCTCTGCACCCCACATTGGTGAGTGGCATCTGGGGTCTTAAAAGCTGCCAAGCTGCCATCAAAGGGCATAGCAAATGGTCCCAACTCAGCAGGAATGGATGCTCACTGAGGACCAAAATGACATGGGGTAAAGACAACCCAGAAGATAGACAGACCCACGTGAGTGGTTGCCTGCATCAACTTGGGACCAGAAGAACCGGATGGTGCCCAACCACCATCAGTGATAGCCGCGATGGAGCTCACTAAGCTGAGTCTCACTGGCAACACAAGAATAAAACGAGGTACATCCTGAGATCTCCACTAAAAGACCTCAATTGATGGTCCAGTGGTTTCAGGGTTCCCCTGGGAGCATGGCCCCTGGCCCTGATGCTGCCCTTGCCCATAAATCATAACAAAGGTCCACTCTTCAGACACGAATGGGTTGGACTTGGCGATGCAGAGTGATCATATATTGGATGCACTATATGGTTCTATACATCTATAGGATATCATCCTGTTGACCTCTGGCTGGAGGAAGGAGAGTGGGTGGAGAGCAGGGGAAAGGAGACTGTGGGGAGGATGAGACATGTATGGAGCAGAGAGGAATAGCATGCTGTCACCGGACAGAGATAGCAGTGGAAGATGCATAGAGGTGAGCATGTAAATTTATACAAGAATGTACATTCACTCAGTCACATTAAATTAAAAAAAAATTTAATATTTCAATGGAGGGACAAATATTGTATGAGACTCCTACGATAAGAACTTAAAAACAGACTCATGCACCCAACAACAGAGGAATGGATAGGTAAATTACAGTATATATACTCAGTGGAACATTATGCATTGATAAAGAACAACAATGATTGCAGGAAACATCTCATAACCTGGTTTCAACTGGAGGACATTATTTATGCTGAGTGAAAGTAGTCAGCGACAGAGGGACAAACATTGTATGAGACCTTTACTATAAGAACTTAAAAACAGACTCGTACATAGAAGAAAAGACTCTTTGACAGCTGCAAGGGTGGGGAGGGAGGAAGGGGGAAGGGGGAAGGGTTTAGACTAGATAGTTAATAGAAATTTGGTTCTGTGAAATCGGTGACAGCACACATTAGAAAGAAGACCAATATTAACTGGACTTCAACACAATTTGAGTACTCCTCCCATCTTGACCCAATACTGCAAGGACAGAGTAGCTGGGGCAGGGAGCCGGGTACCACACTGTCAGACGAAATCGAGGTCATTTGGCACAGCTAGCATTTTACTAATGAGGACCTGCTGCACCCCACATTGATGAGTGGTGTCTGGGGTCTTAAAAGTTGCCAAGCTGCCATTTGAGGGTACAGCAAATGGTCCACACTCAACAGGAAAGGACGATCACTGAGAACCAGAATGACATGTAAGAAAGAGAACCCAGAAGACAGAGAGACCCACATGAGTGGGTCTCTAAATCTGCTTGTGACCAGAAGAACCAGATGGTGCCCAGCTATCACCAGGGATAGCTATGATGGAGATCTCAAAATTGAGTCTCACTGGCAACACAAGAATAAATAGGTGCGCACCCTGAGATCTCCAATAAAAGACCACAATTGATGGTCCAGGGGCTTTGGGGTTCCCCTGGGACCACGGCCTCTGGCCCTGATGCTGCCCCTGTCCATAAATCATAAGGGAGGTCCACTCTTCAGACAGGAATGGATTGGACTTGGTAACGCAGAGTGACCATATCATGTGTGAACTTTACGGTTCTGTGCGTCTATAGGATGTCATCCTGTTGACTTCTTACTGGGGGTGGGGGAGTGGGGGGAGAGGAGGGGATAGGAGATTGTTGGGAGGATAAGACGTGTACGGAACAGAGAGGAAGAGTGTGCTGTCATCATGCAGGGAGAGCAGTGGGAGCTACATATAGGTGGGCATGCAAATTTATATGGGAATGTACATTTTCATTCAATCATAATAAAAAAAAAACTAATATATATATATTTCAAAGGAGTATTTATCAGTCTTTCTACAATGCCACCAGTACTTTCCAGTCTCCGTCAACTTCCCTGCGACTTTACCTTTCCTATTCTACTAGAAAAATTCAGATGAGGGATGTGAATTAATAAGTTGCTTTCAACCAAACCAAGTCACTCAGAGGCTGCTGCCCTCCAAAACAGAAATGTCGGACAACTACAGACACAGTGGCAGTACCAAAGTGACCGCCAATAAAATGACCTCAGTCCCATCAATTTTCTTCCATACAGTTTCTTTGTACAAATCTTTTTTTTTACCATTAGTTGGTTTCTCATACAAAAACTTACACACTCACTGTTGTGTAACCCTAATTGCTCTTCCTCCAATGTGACAGCACACTCCTCCTCTCCACCCTGTATTTTTCCTGTGTCCATTCAACCACCTGCTGCCCCTTTTTGTCCTCTCAGCTCACCTCCAGACAGCAGCTGCCCATGTAGTCTCACATATCCAATGCAGCCAAAAAGTACACTCTTCACTGGTATCATTTTATGTCTTATGGTCCAGTCTAATCTTTGTCTGAAGAGTTGGCTTCAGGAATGACTTTAGTTATCAGCTAAAAGACAGTCTGTGTGTCTTCCAGGGTCCTTCCACACTCAGAGTTCTTCCATAAAGTCTGGTCTCTTTACATGAATTTGAGTTCTGCACCCCATCTTTCTCCCACTGTAAAAGCTTTTTTGTTCTTTCACTGAGATTTGCAAATTAGGCACTATAAAGAATGGTCTCAGGATCTACTTCTGAAAACTAGCCCAGAAAAACCCTATGGATCACTAGAGTATGGGAAGATGATCCCCCCCAAGATGGAAGGCACTCAAAACACACAGTGTCCAAAGCAATGGCACACCAACTATCATGAAAATGGCACAAAACTGGACAATGTTTGTTCTGTCACACATGAGGTCATCATGAGTCCAAGCCAACTTGACAACAACTAGCAACAACAGGGCTGAAAGCATGAAAGCAAATAAAGTAAGAAAAAGGGGGCAGGGGCTTTTCTTTCCTACATAGTGAAGGAACTTCAGAGGTATTCGCCAAATCACGGTATCTTGGGGTAGTTGACTTTTGTTATATTTTAAAATATAACAAAAACTGAATTGGATACATCAGACCAACATGCTGTGATTCACCTCCATTCTGTCATTGTCCTTAATGCCTGACCACCAACTGGCAAAGTGTCTCTTTAAGTAGACAAGTCAAATGTTCTTTCACTGAAGACACAATTTTTTTCAAATCTCACCACTATGGTTACTTCTCTTTATTTTTATTGCAATTGTTCAATTTCTCAAATTCTGGGTCCGTGCCTCCCAAGCTCTCCATGCATGCTTAAGTAGGATTTCTTCTAATGCCAAATTTAAAAGACCTAACATCAACCAGGCAACCCACAAGAATTCAAATAACTGATTGAAAATACGAATTGTATTTCAGACTTTCGAGACAGCACAAGTTCCTGAAATAGGCTACATGCTTAAATCACTTAGAGCTCTACACAATCAGAAAATTTAGCAATGTTAAGTTCCAGGTTATAATATGCCCATCCGCCACTGGCCAGATCTGTGCTTCTAAATTACTTCTATACTACTGAGGTGATCTCTCAAATACCCTGGGACCAAGCTTCAAACAACCCATGACATTAGCATTTTGTCTCTTGCCTATGGAAGACTTTGTCTCTATGTTAGGTACTGATCATTAAACACATCATTGAAGGAGTTTCCACAATCAACTCAGTAAACTGATTCAGAGGTCTATTGATCCCAGAGTTTATGTGAGACTGAAATGTTCCCAATTTAGACATTCAAGGTACTCAAAGTATTTCAAAGAATATGGTTCACTCAATTCCACTTTTGAACAAAAGTAGGTTGCTACATACTATATTAGCACCAATTTGTCTTTAAGAATATTTTCTCAAACATCTGTCCAGTCCAATTGTTTTCAACAGTTACTGTCTTGGGTGGAGTCAAGATGGCGGACTAAGCCCACATCTCCTTCTATCCCTCTGGAAACCAAGACCTGAAATGACAATCAAACAGAGCCTTCCGATCACCTAATCAGCCTCAGGACACGGCACAGAGCTGTTAACTGGGACTTCATACCACTCAGCGAAAAACCTCCAGTCTTTTGCTGACTCCCGCTCCTGGCTAGCCCCAGCTCTCACGGACGGAAGGTAAACGCACCATTTGACTTTTTTTTCCTCGGTCTTGGCTGGCGGGTGGAGCTGGGTCTTGCCCGGCGGCTGGACTCAGACGCGCTGCTGGGGGGATAGGCAGGCGAAATTCCCATACTCTGAGAGCCAGGCTCGGGACTCTGTTAATCCAGCCACTTTGAGCCTTTCATTTGTAGCTGCCTCAGCGGGGTTTGTGCGGAACTCCGCGGTCAGGGTGCGGGACGCCATGTTGGTACCGAGATTTTAGCGGGACCTCGTTCTTAGCCTGGGAGCCAGCGCCTGCAAACGGGACAGCGCTTCTCCGTCAGAAAAGTAGTGATTTTGCACAGTGCTGCCTACGTTGGGGGCCCTGCAACAGAAGCAGAGGAATCGCTGCCTCTCCGCACCTTTAGCCCCTCTGTCTGCTGCCTGTGTGGAGGACACCATCTTGGGTACGGTGGCCACAGCTGGACCTAATTCTTAGCTTGGGAGCCAGAGCCCGCCCACAGGAGAGCGATTTCCTATCACAAAACCAGTACTCGACGCAGTGTTGGACAAGGCTAGGCCCTGTCAGCAGAGGCCACCAGGGCAGTAGCATTGCTGTATTCTGAACTAGTTTGTTATCATCTGGTGTTGGATATAGTGGCGCTTACTTTGTCAGATGAGAAGAGGGACCTCTACACCTGAAAACCTAACTGACTTGTGAAGTGCTCAGATACCTTCTGCTTTACATTTGAAGACAGCCTAGAGAAACATTTGCAATCCATCCTCACAGTACCTCTTCCAGCTTCTATATACTCACATGGGACCCAAAAAGCAACAGACAATTGTGGCATACAAGCAATCACTCATGGCTTCAGAAGGCTCCCAAACAAAGCAACCAAGGAGTTTTCCAGATGAAGAAACTTTTATGAAAGCATCAGGAAGTGAATATAAATTGATTATATACAGAGCCCTTCTAGACCTTATACAAAATGCAGCAGAACAAAAGGAAAAATTAAGCAAGTTGTTCGATCTGATGGAACACCAGTACTTTGAAATCCAACAGATCAAGAAGAAAATCAAAGACATAGAAACTTCCATGCAAAGCCAAGAAAACAGGATGGAACAAATGGAAAAAAGAATTTCTGACTTGCAAGACAGAGCTACTGATGCCAGTGTCTATGAGCAAAAATCAGAAAAAAGAAACAAGAAAAATGAAGAAACATTAAGAAGCATGTGGGACTCTGTTAGGAGGAACAACCTTCGATTAATTGGAGTCCCTGAACAGGGTGAGACATCTGAGAACACAGAGAGTATTGTTGCTGAGCTGCTGAAAGAAAACTTCCCAGAAATCATGAAGGAAGAGAATGTAGACATCTCAGATGCATATCGTATGCCACCCAATATAGATCTCAAAAGAAAGACTCCAAGACATATTGTAATCAAGCTTAACAAAATGAAACATAAGCAGCAACTCTTAAAGGCAGCAAGACTCAAGGCAAAGCTAACATTCAGAGGGAAACCCTGTAGGCTCTCGTCAGATTTCTCAGCAGAAACCATGCTGGCACGGAGACAGTGGCATGACACATTCAAAGTCTTGAAGGAGAAGAACTTCCAACCAAGAATTACATATCTTGCAAAACTATCTTTCAAATACGAAAATGAAATCAACAGTTACTGTCTTAGGCTAGGTTCTCTAGAGAAGCAAAACCAGTGAAGAGTGTGTGTGTATATAGAGATCCTACATAGTGTTTCACTATGCTACACTATGCTGTGTTACATTGTATCACTGTCTTAGGCTGGTTTCTGCAGAGAAGTAAAACCGTTAAAGAGTATAAATATACAGAAAGAGAGATCTATATCAAAGAAATGATGGTTGTAGAGGCTGGAGCACTCCAAATCTATGGATTAGCATAGAAGCTTCTCTTGATTCACCTAGCCACGGGGGCTGCCCAACCCAAGATCAGCAAGTTGGAGAGAAGGGTTTCTGCTCATGGGCTATAAAGATCAGTGAATCCCAAGACTGGCAGTTAAGTTGATAGCTCAAGTACCAAGAACCAGAGGTCAGATGAACAGGATATAAACAGCCACAGGATCCAGAGTAAGCAAAAAAAAAAAGTCAAAACATCTGCTTATGTTCAGATGCAGGCCACACCCCCAAGGAAACTCCCTTTCAACTGACTGGTTCCTCACAGTAGATTCAGTCATGGCAGCGATCACATAGAAACATTGAGAATCATGGCCCAGCCAAGCTGACACACAAACTGAACCATCACAGTTACGTACAGAAGGAAAGATTTACCTCAGGAAAATGGCTCATGTGGTTATAGTGGCTGGCAAGTCCAAAATCAGTGGGTCAGGCATCAGGCAGGTGGCTTCTCCTGACTCATAGCTGCAAAGGTTGACAAACCTAATATCCACAGGTCAGGTGGTAGGCTGCTGGCCCAAGTCCCAAGAACTGAAAGTCAGATACCAAATGTAGAATTCACTGTAGAGTAAAAGCATGCAAGCTTTCCCAGAAAGTCTACATATATATTGGATGCAGGCCACATCCCAAGGAAACTGCTTCAACTGATGGGCTACTCACAGCAGATCTCATCATTCAAATGATTACATCATTACATGACTGCCAAACTACATCATAACTGCCAAACCACTGAGAATCATGGCCCAGCCAAATTAATACAGAATCTTACCAATCGCACTGTACATACTCCTCAGAGGCAGCTGCTCTAGTACAAGTTCCAGGGTGCCCCAAATCCTCTTATCCAAGAGATCTGGAGTGGCAACTTGAAATTATGTGGTATGCAGGCCATACTTTCACAAACACTGATGCCATTGTTTTAGATGAAAAAGTACACAGGGCTTAAAAGATTGAGAGACCCCAACAGAGGACAAAGCAAAGGCTACTACGATGCAGCATGATGCCAGGCACAGCTCCTTCTGAAAGGCAAAGAGCTAGGATAGTGTAAATAAAGCCCAAGTTTCACATCTCCATGGCAGTAATTTCCTAGTCTAGAAAACATCAGCCATCATTTCCATTTTAGACTGGTTCTGGACAAAATTATACCTTCAGACTTCCTGTGCTTAGTGGGATATGCTGGTTACAAGGCCAGTCACACAGACGTGGTAAAGTCTACTTCTCTTCTGTTCAACCACTGTTTTATGAAAAAATGAACACAGTTTCATAAATTACCTTTCAATGTGCTGGCTAACAGGGCTGACATGAAATATAACAGAAGCACCTCTGATAGCTTTAAGTGCATAAATCAACAGAAGACTACAACATACATTTATTAATTCAGAGTTCTAGAGATCAGAAATCCACATGGGCCTAGCTGGATCCTTTCTTTGGGATCTCATATTGCTGAAATCAAGGTGTTGGCAGAGCTGCATTCCTTATTGGAAGCACTGGGGAAAACCCTGTTTCTAACCTCATCATTCTAAGAATGCATAATTATAATTGTAGGACTGAGGTCCATTTTCCTTGCTGCCTATTAATCATAAGCTACTCTCAGCTCCTAGAAACTACCCACATTTCTTGCCACATGGTGTCCTCCTTCTTCAAGCCAGCAAATGATGTATTGACTTTCCCTCATGCATCAAAACTCTCTGACCTCTGCCATCAGCCAGAGAAGGCTATCTGCTTTTAAGTGTTCAGGTTATTACACTAGATTCATCTGGATAATTCAGTTTAATCTCCTTGCTTTCAGATTAATGTGCCATGTAACATAACATAGTGAAAGCAGTGGTATCTCATCACATACACGGGTTCCAGGAATTAGAGCAGGGCATCTTTGGTGATGTTTCAGAAATTTCACCAATCACAGCTATAAACACAGCCTGTCCACTAGAATTCTAGGTGGTCATCATGGATTAAATTGTTGTTGTTGTTAGGTGCCATCGAATTGGTTGTGATTCATAGATATCCTATGAACAACAGAATTAAACACTGCCCAGTCTTGTTCCATGTCCACAATCATTTTTATGCTTAAGCCCTTTGTTGCGACCACTGTGTTAATCCATCTTTTTCATTGATCTTTCACTATACCAAGCATGATGTCCTTCTCCGGGGACTGATCTTTCCTGACAACATGTTCAAAGTATGTAAGATCCAGTCTTGCTATCTTTGCTTCCAAGGAGCACACTGGTTGTACTTCTTCCAGAACAGATCTGTTTGTTCTTTTGGCGGTCCATGGTACATTAAACATTCTTCTCCAACACTAGAATTCAAAGGCATCAATTCTTCTTCTGTCTTCTTTGTTCATGTTCCAGTTTTAGCATGCATATGATGTGATTGAAGATACCATGGCTTGGGTTGGGCACATTTTAGTCTTTAAGGTGACATCCTTACTTTTGAATACTCTAAAGAGATCCTCTGCAGCAGATTTTTCCCAGTGCAATACATCTTTTGATTTTTTGACTTCTGGTTATGTGGGTGTTGACTGTAGACCCAAGTGAAATGAAATCCTAGACAGCCTCAATCCTTTCTCCATTTATCACAATGTTGCTTACTGGTCCGGTTGTGAGGATTTTTGTTTTCCTGATGTTGAGGTGCAATGCATATTGAAGGCTATGGTCCTTGATATTCATCAGTAAGTGTCTCACATCTTCATTTCCAGCAAGTAAGGTGGTGTCTGTCTTCTGTGTAACACAGGTTGTTAATGAGTCATCCTCCAGTCTTGTCAGCAGCTCAGCAACAACACTTTCTGTGTTGTCAGGTGTCTCACCCTGTTCAGGAACTCCAGTTAATCATAGATTGTTCTTCTTAACAGAGTCCCACAAGCTTCTTAATGCTTCTTCATTTTTCTTATTTCTTTTTTCTGATTTCTCCTCCTAGATGCTGGAGTCAGTAGCTGTGTCTTCCAAATCAGAAATTCTCTTTTCCATTAGTCCCATTCTGTTTTCTTGGCTTTGAATTGAAGTTTCTATGTCTTTGATTTTGTTCTTGATCTGTTGGATTTCCAAGTACTGATGTTCCATCAGATCAAACAGCTTGCTTAATTTTTTGTTTTGCTCTGCTGCATTTTCTATAAGGTCTAGGAGGGCTCTATGTATAATCCTTTTGTATTCACCTTCTGATAGTTTCAGAAAAGCTTCATCTGGGAAGTTCCGAGGTGGTTTCTTTTGGGGGTCTTCTGCTGCCATGGGTGATTTCTGGATTACTGTCTTCTCCAAAGTTTGTTGCTTTTGGGGCTTCATGTGAGTCAACAGAGGCTGGGAGAGATGCTGTGAAGATGAACCACAGTTGTTTCTCTAGGCCTTCTTAAAATGAGAAGTAAAAAGTGTTTGACAACCTCCAAAGTCAGTCAGATTTTCAGGTGTCTATGTCCCTCTTCCCAGCTGGCAAAGTAAGCACCTCTACATTGAACACCAGATGTTATAAATTACCTCGAAATACAGAAAGGCTACTGGACTGCTGGCCTCTGCTGTCAGGCCCCAGCTGTAGGCAATACTGTGTTGAATTCTGCTTTTCTGCTGGAAAAGTGGTCTCTTCTGGGCAGGAACTGCCTCCCAGCCCAGGAATTAGGTCCAGCTGTGGCTTCCGTATGGATGACTCTGCCTCCAAGTGAAACAAGATGGCGTCCCACACAAGTTTGCCAGCTGCTCCCAACGGAAAGAAAGGCCAAGAGTGCCAAAATGCCCAGAGTCCACAGCCTCCGCTGCTGGGCCCCACCCCCAGACAACACTGTGCAAAACACTGCCTCCCTGCTGGAAAAGTACTCTCCTCCCAGCAGGCACCACCTCCCAGCCTAGGAACCAAGTCCAGCTGGGGCCTCTGCCTGGGCTTCTCCATTTTCCAGTGGATCAAGATGGCGTCCCACACAAGTGCATCTGTACAGCTACCACATGGTGGAGGCAGAAAGATAGACCAGGGGAACTGAGATGCATAGAGTCCAAAGCCAGGCTCTCAGAACATGGCAATTATGCTTGCCGGTCCCACTAGCAGTGCATCTGAGACCAGCAACTAGTCAAGTCCCAGCTCTGCCTGCTGGCCAAGACAGAGGGGAAAAAACCATCAAAATGGTGAGTTACCTTCGGTCTGTACAAGCCTGTGCTCACCAAGAGTGGGGTCAGTGAAAGAGAGGAGGTTTTGCATTCAGTGGTATGAATTCCAAATTAACAGCCCTATGCTGCATCCCAAGGCTTACTAGGTGTCCAGATGGCTCCATTTAATTGTCATTTCAGGTCTTGGTTTCCAGAGGGATTTAGGGAGACGTGCGTTTAGTAGGCCATCTTGACTTAGATGAGTCATCTTCCATCCTGATGCCTCATTCTTCTTTATGTAATCCAGCTGCTCAGATTATTTGCTCAGCATACAGATTAAAAAGGTCTGGTGAAAGGCTACAACCCTGATGTGCACCATTCTTCACTTTCAACCATTCAGTGTCCCCTTGTTCTGTTCTCACTACTGCCTCTTGATCCATAATTCCATAAGAGCACCATTAGGTGTTCTGGAATTCCTGTTCTCCATGATATTAGACAAAATTTAGTATGACCCACACAGTTCAACACTTTTGCATATTCAATGAAACACAAGTAAATATCTTGTTGGTATTCTCTGCTTTCAGTGAAGATCCATCTGACATCAGCCATGATGTCTCTGGTTCCACATCTTCTTCTGAATCCAGCTTGAATTTTTGGCAATTCCTTGTCAATATACTGCTGTAGTCACTTTTAAGTAATCTTGAGCAGAATTTTACTTGCATGTGACATCAGCTATATTGTTCGGTAATTTCCACATTCGATTGGATCACCTTTCTTTGGAATAGGCATAAATACGGATCTCTTCCTATCAGTTGGCCAGGTAACTTCTTGGCATAGGTGAGTGAGCACTTCCAGTGCTACACCTGTTTGTTGAAATATCTCATTTGATATTCCATCAACTCCTGGTGCCTTGGTTTTTGCCAATGCCTTCAATGCAGCTTTGACTTCTTCCTTCAGTATCATTGGTTCCTGATCATATGCTGCCTCTTCAAATGGCTGAACACTGACCATTTGTTACTGGTATCATGACTATGTATTCCTTCTATCTTGTTTTGATGCTCTCTGAGTCGTTTTATAGTTTTCCTGCAGAATCTTTCACTACTGCAACTTGAGGCTTGAATTTTTTCTTTAGTTCTTTCAGCTTGAGAAATGTAGAACATATTCTTCCCTTCTGGTTTTCCATTTCTAGCTCTTTGCACATGTCATTGTAATACTTTATTTTGTCTTCTCTTGCTGCTCTTTGAAATCTTCTGTTTAGGTCTTTTACTTTGCCTTCCTTTCTATTGCTTTACCTGCTTGACATTCAAGAGCAAGTTTCAGAGTCTCTTCTAACATCTACTTTGTTCTTTCCTTTCTTTCCTGTCTTCAATGACCTCTTGCTCTCTTCATGGATGATGTCTTTGATGTCGTTCCACAGTTTGTCTGGTCTTCAGTCATTAGTAATCAGCACATCAAATCTATTCTTGAGATGGTCTTTAAACTCAAGATTGATATACTGAAGGTCATACTTTGACTTTCATGGTCTTGTTCTAATTTTCTTCAGTTTCAACTTGAATTTACATACGAGTAATTGATGATCTGTGCCACAGTCAGCACCTGGTCTTGTTCTGACTGCTGATATGGAGTTTTTCCAAAGGCTTTTTCCACAGATGTAGCCAGTTTGGCTCCTGTGTATTCCATCTGGTGAGGCCCATGGTGATAGAAATGATGCTGGAGATCGCATGATAGAATTTTGCAAGACTAATGACTTTTTCATTGCCCATACCTTTTTTAACCAACACAAACAGCAACTGTACACGTGGACCTCACCAGATAGATTAGGTTGTATCCTCCCCAAAAATCTGTGTATCAATTTGGCTGAGGCATGATTCCCAGTATTGTGTGATTTTTCTCATATGTTGTAAATCTTGACTCTATGGTGTTAATGAGGGAGGGTGGAAGGCAGTTGTGTTAGTGAGCTGAGACTCAGTCTACAAGATTGGATTGTGTCTTAAGGAAATATCTTGAGATATACAAGAGAGAATGAAGCAGAGACACAGAGGAACCTTACACCACCAAGAAAGCAATGCTAAGCAGAGGATGTCCTTAGGACCCAAGATTCTTTGACCTGAGAAGCTCCCAGACCACAGAAGGACCAATATATCACACAGAACTTCCTCCAGAGCTGAGAGAGACAGAAAGCAGTCCCCTTGAGATGAAACCCTGAATTCAGACTTCCAGCCTACTGGACCACAAGAGAAAAAATTTTTCTTTGTTAAAGCCATCCACTGTTTCTCTTACAGCAGCACTATATGACTAAGACAGTAGCATAAAACATGTCATTCAGTTTTCAAATTGGCAGTTTCCTGCCTAAAAATTTGTGATACCAACCTGTTTTTCAGGACCTAAGAGATAGTGAGAATGACTTATAAATTCAAGTCAAACATTCATTCACAGATATGTGATGGCTACAGTTAGTATAGGTGTCTCTGAATAAAAAACCCACTGCTGTCGTGTCAGGTCCCAGTCACAGGTGTCTCTAGGCTGCACAAATGGTTAAGCATTCAACTATTTACCAGACATACCTTTGAAGAAAGGCCTGGTATCTGCTTCTAAAGGTCACAGCCTTGAAAAGACTACAAGGTGTCCAAACGTTTCTGGGAAGATGACGACTAAGAGGAGTATATTTCCAACCTCTCCTGCTAGAACACCTGGAAATACAACAAGAATTCTCTACCAGATCCAGGAGAGATACTTGAAGTTGGACTGAGGACAACAGCAGAGATGGGAAGAAAACCATATAGTGAGTAGAAACTCCTTTCTCCATCTCCACATCCCTCACCTCTCAATGTCATGAGTCCACTGACCTCACTGTTGCTGCTACCTCCCAGAGTCACCTACCACAGAGATCCAGGGGGACTAACCTGTTGGTTTCATTGAGCATCACCCCAGGAAACACACAGCTTTTCTGTGCACAAAGGGTGCCCCCAAATACCAGCCAGGCTATACAAACTGGATATACCACCCTGAAATTACCAGAATTGACTGGTCCCCATCCTCATGTCAATACCAGTCACAAATGGTGGCTGTAACTCCAGACTGCCACATACCAAAAGGAAGAAAGGGGCCGAGTCTGTACCAGGAGATGGGAGGACTGTGCACAGTGACTGCAGAGGACCTGGATAAGGGTGGTGGGTCTCCTTTGACCAGAAGAGTTACACTGTGCTGGAATCCATGAGTAGTTATATGAGTGTTGCAAAAAGTCACAAAGTACAGCAAAACAAGGAAGAAAAGGAGAAAAAGTAGCACCATCTAATGGGCAGATCCATCAATGTGAGTTCTCAACTGTGGTTGCAGCTGAGAGAAAAAAAATTTAGTTCAGAGTACGTGGGGTGGGTAACAATTAGGCTTAAAGACTGCCCACATAATGGTTTCTCCCAGCAAACAGTGCTGTCAAAAGAAATATTTGGATGCCCCAAAGTCAACAAGAATAAAAGAAATGCTAAGGAAATAAAAATGATGGCTCAATCACGTGCATAAGACAAAGGGACAGACATTATATCTATGAAAGCCCAGTTAATCAATAGAATGCAAGAATACAATACAATGACATTAAACAAGAACAGAAAACTAAAATAAAACACAAATAGCTAAAGAAAACAATAATTAAACAAAAAGAAAATATAAACAATGAGATGGAAACCAAATAGAAATACCAGGAGTGGAAGAGACAATAACCGAAATGAGAAACTTAACGGAAGGTTTCAATAATAGAGTTGAACAGGCAGAAGACAGAATCAGTTAAGGCCATTCACACCAACTGATACATACACACAAATGTTCATCACAGCACAGTCCACAACAGCAAAAAGATGGAATCAACCCAGATGCCCAACAACAGAGGAATGAATAGGTAAACTATGGTATATATACTCAATGGAACACTATGCAATGATAAAGAACAACGATGATTTCAGGAAACATCTCATGACCTGGTTTCAATTAGACGACATTATGTTGAGTGAAAGTAGTCAGCGACAAAAGGACAAATATTGTATGAGACCTATACGATAGAACTTAAAAACAGACCCATGCATAGAAGACTGATGGCTGCAAGACTGAGGATGCAGGGAGAGGGAGGAGGGAGGGTTTAGATAGTTGATAAGAAATTTGGTTGGGTTAAATCGGTGACAGCACACGTTAGAAAGAAGATCAATATCAACCGGACTTCAATACAACTTGAGTATTCCTCCCATCTTAACCCAATATTGCAAGGACAGAGTAGCTCGGGTGGGGGGGGGCTAGGGACCATGCTCTCAGGTGAAATTGAGCCCAATTGGCACAACTAGCATTTTGCTAATGAGGACTCTCTGTACCCCACATTGGTGAATGGTGTCCGGGGTCTTAAAAGCTGCCAAGCTGCCATCTGAGGGTACAGCAAATTGTCCCAACTCAGCAGGAATGCATGATCACTGAGGACCAAAACGACATGGGGAAAAGAGAACCTAGAAGACAAAGAGACCCACGTGGGTGGGTGTCTACATCAAGTTGTGACCAGAAGAACCAGATGGTGCTCAGCCACCACCAGTGATAGCCATGATGGAGCTCACAAAATTGAGTCTCACTGGCAACACAAAAAGAAACAGAGGTGCACCCTGAGATCTCCACCAAAAGACCACAATTGATGGTCCAGGGGCTTCAGGGTTCCCTTGGGAGCATGGCCCTTGGCCCTGGTGCTGCCCCTGTCCATAAATCATAATGAAGATCAATTCTTTGGACAGCAACAGATTGGACTTGGCGATGCAGAATGACCATATCTTGTGGGCACTCTATGGTTCTGTGCATCTATAGGATGTCATCCTGCTGATCTGTTACTGGAGGAAAGAGAGTGGGTGGAGTGGAGGGGATAGGAGATTGTTGGGAGGATAAGACATGTATGGAGCAGAGAAGAATAGTCTGCTGTCACCAGGCAGGGAGAGCAGTGAAAGCTGCATATAAGTGAGCATGCAAATTTGTATGGGAATGTACATTTTCATTCAATCATAATAATAAACAATAAATAAATATAAATAAACCAGTTTCAGTAATAGTCAGGACACCTATAAAGAAGATCAGTAAAGACATAGAGAATTTGAACAACTCTATAAACAAGCTAGACCAGCATTCCATCCAGCTAAATGAGAGGCCAGAGCAATTTCTAAGGTGCAGCCTGACAGCACCCTCTGAACAATTTCCTGGCGATCCCAAGATATGGTCAAGCAAATAAGGGAGTGGCTTCCAAGTGCTTCATTATCAGGAATACATATACAACTCCCTGTTTTCAGTAAGGCACAGACAATTCCGTGAGCTGCTATGACCCTTTCCAAAGCCATTCTGTTTTGCATGCCAACAGTTTCTTCCTTAAGAGAGACAGTTCACATTCAGTGTCATTCAGGGCAACTGAATTGTTGTAGAACCCCAGTAATGTCCATAACAGTGATATGGCCAATACTGGGGACAAAGATAGTAGATAAGTAATCCCAACAAGAAAACACAGTTTTACTCCACCGTCCCCTGTAAATGGGTTCATTGTAAGGGATGGGTACAACCTTTGACAGGGAGTACAGCAGGAGGCGGGGGGTTGGGGCAGGGGAAATGGATCCAAGGAAAGCCTAGAGTGATCTACTCAGCTGGTTGGGGGATAGCCAATTTCAAAAGTTCATGCCTCACAGCCACTGAGTCCCCTCAGGTGCGATCCAGAATAGCAGTTGCAATAAGTGGCAAACCAACTGGAAGCCTGCAAGTCAATGGTGTGTTTACCCGAGTTTGATGGCATTTTTTCCAATAGAACATCTATTCCTAAGCTTTTTGCCTTTACCACAGTTATTTTGTTCCCAGCACACCTCAGTAATGTCATATAAGATACCAGCTACTAGTGTTAAACACTCATCCTGCAATTGCCAATAGTTCCCTCATTGTCAAGACATTCCATTGTTGGTTGTTTTTTTGTTTTGTTTTGTTTTGTTTTTTAATTTTTATTTAACATAACTGAGTGAAAATGTACATTCACATATAAATTTACATGCCCACCTATATGCAGCTTCCACTGCTCTCCCTGTCCAGTGACTGCACACTATTCCTCCCTGCTCCATACATGTCTCATCCTCCCAACAGCCTCCTTTCCCCTCCTCTCCGTCCACTCCCCTTCTTCCAGCCAGAGGTCAGCAATACATCCTATAGATGTATAGAACCCTAAAGTGCTTCCAATGTATGGTCCCTCTGCATTGCCAAGTCCAAACCATTCCTGTCCAAAGAGTGGACCTTTGTTATAATTTATGGGAGAGGGCAGCATCAGGGCAGGGGGCCATGCTCAGTTGTTTTTTTATTAAAGTATCTGTAGCTTGTAGTTGTGAGACCAGACTAGAAAAAAATTATCTCATGCTTGTCAAGGCAATATCTACTCCACAAATATTACAGTAGTTAGTAGTGATATCCACAGTGCTTAAGAGACTACTAATACTTCTTTGGTAATTAGCATATTTCTTTGGTAAAATAGCAAGTAATTCAAAACTTGCTATTTAATGGGGAGGTCCAACAAGGGCCATCTCCTGGACTAGTAAGAGGCATTAATCTACACACCCAACCATCACATTGATTTCCTATTGTGATAGAATAGCTCACTCAGAACAGAAATGTGTCTTCCAGTGTCTTACAAACAAGAGTTAGGGCTTCTGGTGGGTAGCACAGTGAATAAGAGCTACAGATGCTAACCAGGGAGTCAGCAGTTCAAATCCACCGGTTACCCCTTAGAAACTCCATGGAGCAGTTCTACCCTGTTCTCTAGGGTTGCTACGAGCAGGGAGCAATTTGATGACAATGGGTTTTGGAGATTACGTAAGCAGTAGAAAGGCCAGCTGTTATCTTGATTTTCAGCCCTTTGCTGGACAAGAGCTCTGGCTAAATGAGATGTCATACTACTCTCTTTAGGTGTACCGTATGTTACCATTACTTTTTCAAGACCTGAAATTACACTAGTCTGAATGTTCCTTGGCATAGGAAAAGCTTACAAAAGACCACTATAATTATTCACACAAGTAAGGGCAGATTGGTGTCCTTGGCTTTTTGGAAGGGAACCTATGCAAACTATACACCAAATGTGCACAGGCCTTCTCAGTTAATACTCCCTTGTGCATCCTTAAGTTGAAAAGGGTATTTAGGACAGTAAATGGAACACGGCTCAATGGAGAGTTCAATGTCCTTTTGACAATAGCAAGTCCTGTCTTTTGTCCTAATCTCCAGGTGGTCTGGATTCAATGATGCCCTCCCTTCTTGAGTATTCATGTGGCAATATCTTAGCTCTCACTAGAGGGGAGGGCTCTTACAGATGCTAGAGTATCTACTTCTACATATCCTACACAGGAATTGGCAGTGTGTGCTGAAACATGTTACACAGACACTTTATATTTCCATATGATTTTTTTAAATAACTTGTTTTGTTTTGCTGTTGAGAATGTACACTAATTCAACAATTTCTACGTGTACAATTCAGTGACATAGATTACACTCTTCAGGTTGTGCAACCATTCTCCTTTTCTGAGTTGTTCCTCCGTGACTAACGTAAACTCACTGCTCCTTAAGGTTCCTATCTAATCATTCACATTGTTGTTGTCAATATGATCGCATATATAAAGACCTATATAGACAGGTAGATAGGTACACAGATAGGTACATAGATACATATTTAAAAAGTACGATGCTGACTTCCGGCCAGCATGGCTCCATAGACAGAAGCACCACACTGTCCCTCTACAACCAAGACCTGAAAACTAAGTAGAACAGAGACAAACAGTGATCCTAGAACCTGAAGTGTCAAACACTGAATGGACTAAGAAACTGACAGAGAACAGAGAGTGAGAAGAGATAGGAGAGAAAGTCCTCAATCAGCTGACCCAGCACCAATTTGCCTTCTTGGACTCCTGTTGGAGATCAGTGGACAGGGAGCATAGAAAGGCAGCTTCACCAAAATCCTAGCAGAGCACAAAACACCCAGTAACCAGCAATACATGCTCTCCCACCCTGCATCTTCTCCCCACTGCTCAACCTCTGATGCCTCATGGCTAGTTGCAATTGCTCAGCCAGCTAGGAAATGCAACATCCGTGCCACTTGCATTCACTTGACCCGCACTGACGATTGGCAGACAGAGTATGTGAAAGCACCTTCAGGAGTTCCAAGAAGGACGTGAATCACCCAATCATCAGTGACATATGCTTTCTTGACCTCATCCTACCCTTACCTCCCAGCTTCCTCTGCCACAGTCTCTTGGTCGGGAAGAAATTCCTTCCACCCCACTTCCTTTCGACCAGCCAGCTCACCGAGTATCATTTGTGTGTAGCCACTGTTGTTTTTCTGTTTCTTTTGGTTTCTTCTGTGGCTCCCACCATCTCCCTCTCCTTTCTCTTGAACACCTGGCTTCGTATGCCACCTTTGACTCTTCTTTCAAGGTTATGAAGTGCCACTCCCAGTGGTGCCACACTGGCTGACTCTTCACACCTCTGGGGTTTTTGTTTGTTTTGTTTTTTGCTTTGTGTTCTTTTGTTTTGCTTTGCTTTGTCTGTTTCTTTTTCTTTTCACAGGTTGGTAGTCCCTTCTACCCAGGCTGTACTGCACAGCCTAAGATCCACATCCCCATCTGTCTACTCACCTAAGTGGAATTCCTGGGAGCATTTCTTATTCTCTTTTGTCTTTTCTTTTTCTCTCTCTCTCTTTTTTGCTTTCTGTTTTTCTTCACTTTCTGGTTCTTGTCTCTCTTCTATACTTACCTTCATTTCCTGCTTCCTGATTACCTTATGTTATGGGACAGCTATAACCTTTCTGGATACATTATACCACACATCCAGGGAAACGCCTCTCTGGTCTTTGCAGCAGCATTGATGGGACCCTAGAGGCCTTTCTTTCTCTTCGTTTTGTTTTTTCTTTTTCCAAATTTTAACTAGTTTCTTTCCTTCTCTTCTCTTTTCTTTTCTTTACTTTTTTTCCCTCCATTTCTTGGTTTCCTATGTCTCCACTCCAGAAACAAGCTTCCTTGGCACCCTTTTTCTTTGTTTCTTTGTTTTGGGCTTCTGTATCTCCCTCCTCTCATACCAATCTTAGCTCCACACATTACAACCTTACCACTCCTCCCTACCTACCTGCACCTGTGTACTGAACATCACAGCTCTGAGCAGCACAGGCGTAGCCTATTAGAAACTGCTGAGCACTAATGTGTGGACTGTGCTGTCCATCTTAGCACATGCCACAAACAACCAGTCATAGCCTCTCCCCTTCAGCTGGACTTCCCCTGCTGCACCATACCTGAGCAACTGGCCCTGCAGATTAAACAAGAAGGTGAAAAATACCCTGACCACAGACAAGCAATTAACAAAGAAAGCAAAGCTCACCTACTTTGGCATAGCCAAACAATAGATCTACAATCAATAAACAAAGAAAATAACTGCTGAATGTTCCAAAGACAGTAGACATTACCAAATATATTTGAAAATGTACACAAGGGCATGATGGTTCCAACAGCTGTCTGAAATAAAAGTCAGATGACTTTCCAGAAGAAGAAAATGCACTAGAATTACCTAAGGGGAATTCAAATCTCTAATATTCATAAGTATCCAAAAGTTGAAGCAAAAGCAGACAAAAATGAGTATAACATAGACAAATTCACAGAAGAATTCAGGAAAACAATATAGGAACAAAGTGTTGAAACAAATTCACAACTAGAAATCATACAAAAAAAAAAAACTCTGAAAATCCAAAAGATAAACAAGAAGAATTCAGAAATGGACAGTGTCATAAAAAGGCTGAGGAACAGATTTGAAATTAAGGAATATGTGATCAGTGAAACTGAAGACAGACATTTAGATACAACGCTGAGAAAAATCACCAAAAAAGAACAAAGAAAAATAAAGAAACTCAGAATCTCTTGGGATAGAATCAAAAGCAAAACTTTGCAAGTCATTAGAGTTCCAGAATAGGGGGGGAAAATTGGAAAACACAGAGACAATTATTGAATAATTGCTGACAGAATATTTCCCTAATATCATTATAGATGAAAAACTAACCATCCAAGTAGCTCATCAAATCCTATATAGGATAAACCCTAAGAGAAAATCACCAAGGCATGTCATAATCACACTTGGTAAAAACAAAGCCAACGAAAACATTCTGAGAACAGCTCAAGAAAAACAAAAAGTTACATAAAAGAGAAACAATGAGACTAAGCTCTGATTATTTGACAGAAATCATGCAAGCAAGAAAGCAATGGGATAATGTATATAAAAGCTTGAAAGAAAAAAAAATCACCAAACCAGAATAATGTATCTGCAAAACTCTCATTCAAAGATGATGGTGAAATTAGGTCAATTCCTGATAAACAGAAATTAAGAGAATATGAAAAAGCCTAATCAAACTGAAAAGAATTATTCAGTCTGAAAATCAACAACATAAGATCACCGTCTGAATTTAGAACACGAGATCACACCAGCCAAATACCAGCCTAGGAAATGGACTTTCAAGAACTATCCAAAACCAAAAGAATTACAACAGAGACCCAAAGAGATTAATCTGTAAATGACAACAGCATCAGAACAATAAAAGAAGGAATAAATGGTGTTGATATAGAACTTTCTAATGGAGTGGAAGCCAGGGTGATAGCAAGTAACAATAGATGGGTTCAAACCTAGAAAGATAAGGGTAATTTTGAAGGTAACCACAGAGAAAGCTAACAAACTTACTTATCAAAAAAAGTTAAAAAAAAAAAGTCTTAATAAAAATAGAATCTCTTAAAAACAAAAATCCACAAACTAAAAAGAATTCAGTACAGGGAAGAAAAGGAACAAAGAAACTATCAACGCCACATAAAAATCACTACAAAATGACAGCAGTAAACTCATGCCTATCAGTAATTACATGGAGTGTAAATGGCCTAGATGCACCCATGAAGAGACAAAGGATAACAGAATAGATTAAAAAAAAAAAAAAAAAAAAAAACAGGATCCATCAATATGTTGCCCAGAAAAGACACACCTTAGGATAAAAGGCTTAAACTTATTTAAAATCAAAGGATGGAAAAAATATATCAAGCAAATAGCTACCAAACAAGAGCCAGAGTGGCTAAACCAATCTCAGAAAAATAGGCTTTAAAACAAAATCCATCATAAAAGAGAGTGAAGATCAGTATATTATCATTAAAGGGATGATCCATAATGAAGATTTAACCATAATAAACATCTAGGCACCCAATGATAGAGCTCCAAAATACATAAAGGAAACTCTAACAACACTGAAAAGAAAAATTGACAGTTCCACAATGACAATAGGAGCCTTCAACACATCACTCTTAGTAAAAGACAGAACATCTAGAAAGAAGCTTAACAAAGATACAGAAGATCTAAAGGACACTAACAGCCAAATTGGCCTCATACGCATATATAAAACATTACACCTGACAGCTACAAAGAACATATTCTTTTTCAGTGCACAGCGAACATTCTCCAAAATAGACCACATCTTAGTCCACAGAGCAAGCCTCAGCAAAACCCAAAATATTGAGATAATTCTAAGTATCTCTTCTGACCACAATTGCATCAAGTAGAAATCAGCAACAAGAAAAACAAGGGAACGCATCTATAGGATGTCATCCTGCTGACCTCTTGCTGGAGGAAAGGGAGTGGATGGAGAGAGGGAACAGGAGACTGTTGGGAGGATAGGACATGTGTGGAGCAGAGAGGAGGGGTGTGCTATCACCAGGCAGAGAGAGCAGTGGGAGCTGCATCTAGGTGAGCATGCGAATTTATATGGGAAAGTACATTTTCATTTAATCATAATAAAAAATGAAGAAAGAAAGAAAAAGAAAAACAAGGGAATAAAGATCAATTACATAGAAACTGAATTACATCCTACTTAAAAAACACTGGGTAACAGAAGAAGTCAAAGACGGAATCAAAAAATTCCTAGAACCAAAGAGGAATGAAAACAGATCCTTCCAAAACCTTTGGAACACAGCAAAGGCAGTCCTCAGAGATCAATTTATACTAACAGAAACACACATCAAAAAAGAAACAGACAAAATCAAAACACTTGCTACACAACTCAAACACATAGAAAGAGAACAGCAAAAGAAGCGCCCAGATACCAGAAGAAAGGAATGAACAGTAGAACAAAATAAATGAAATAGAGAATAGGAAAACAATAGAAAGCATCAACAAAACCAGCAGTTGGTTCTTTGAAAGGATCAACAAAATAAACAAAACACTAGTCAAACTGACAAAACAAAATCAGGAGAAGACTCAAATAACCCAAATAAGTAATGACATGGAGACATTACAACAGCCTCAAATGAAAAGGATCATAACACAGTATTATAAAAACTATACCACATTTGAAAATCTGCAGGAAATGGACAAACTTCTAGAAACACACTACTTACCCAGACTAACACAAAATGATGCTGAAAATCTTAACGTACCCATAACAAGAAAAGAGATTGTAAAGGTAATTTTAAAAACTCCCAACAAAAATAAGTCTTGGCCCCAGATGGCTACACTGGAGAATTCTACCAAATATTCAGAGAAGAGCCTATACCACTACTACTCAAATTATTTCAGAACATAGAAAGAGAAATAATACTTCCAACTTCATTCTATGGAGCCAGCATAACCATGATACCAAAACCAGGCAAGCCATAGCCAGAAGTGCCGTTGAGACACCTCAAAAAAAAAGAAGAAATTTATAGAACAATATCTCTCATGAATATTTAAAAAAATATATGGCCATCACATTGCCATCACATAATTCCTACTCACAGAAACTCAAGAGGACAAAGTAGAACTGCCTCATAAAATTTCCAAGAGCACCTGGTAGATTTGAACTGCCTCCTTTTAGGTAGCAGCTATAGCACTTAACCACTATGTCACCAGGGCTTCCCCCATGAACACAGATGTAAAAAATTCTCAACAAAATTCTAGCCAATAGAATTCAGCATCATATCAAAAAAAATTATAATATATTACAACCAAGTAGGATTCATACTAGTTATGCAACATAATTCAACATCAGAAAACAATCAGCGTAATCCACCACATAAATAAACTGAAAAAAAAGAATCACATCTGAATCAGTACAGAAAAGACATTTGACAAAGTCCGACACACATTTCTAATAAAAGCTGTCAATAAATTCGGTATAGAAGAGAAATTTCTGAATAGAACAGAGGATCTCTATGCAAAACCAATGGCCAACATCATCCTTAGCGTAAAGGACTGAAAATACTCCCCTGGAGAACAGGAACAAGACTAGGATGCCCTTTGCCACCACTCCTATTTAACATTGTGCTGGAAGTTCTAGCTAGGGAAATAAGACAAGAAAAAGAAATAAGAGCATCTGAACTGGTAATGAAGAAGTTAAACTGTCCCTATTTGCAAATAATATGATACTGTACATAGAAGACCCAAAGAACTTCACAAGAAAATTACTGGAACTGATAGAAAGATTAAGCAAACTTTCAGTATACAAGACAAAAATACAAAAATCAGCTGGATTCCTAGACACTAATAAAGAGAAAAATGAAGAGGAAACCAGGAAAGCAATACTGTTCACAATTGTTCCAAAAAAAAAAAGCTTACGAATAAATCTATCAACGGAGGTAGAAGACCTATAAAAAGAAAACTACAAACACTACTGCAAAAAAGTAAAAAAAAAGTATCTACATTAATGGGAAATTTTCAATGCTCATGAATAGGTAGAGTGAATGTTGTGAAAATAACAGTTCTACCAAAAGCAATTTACAAATGCAATGTAATCCCAATCCAAATACCAGCAATATTCTTTAAAGAGATGGAAAAAGTTATTAACTTTATGTAGAAAGAGAATAAGTCTGATCTCAGAACCTACTTTATAACTATGGGTGTCAAAACAGCCTGGTATTTGTACAACACCAGGTATGGACCAGTGGGACAGAATGGAGAGCTCAAATATAAATCCATATACCTAAAGTCATCTGATCTTCAAGAAGTGTCCAAAGTCTACCAAATGAGGAAAAGACAGTCTTTTTTAACACACAGTGCTGGCAAAACAGGATGTTCATCTGCAAAACAATGAAACAAGACCATATCTCATACAATATACAAACAACTACTCAAAATGGACCAAAGACCTAAATATAAAGCCCAAAACTACAAAGTTCATAGACAAAAATAGGATCAATGCTAGAAGCCCTAATATAGAGCATTAATAGGGTACAAATCATAACCAACAAACATACAAGGGCCAGAAGATAAGCTACATAACTGGGAACTCCCAAAAATTAAATACTTACGTTCATCAAAAGACTTCACCAAAGGAGTCACAAGAGAACCTATGGCCTGGAGGGGGTGGGGGAAGGAAATAGCATTATAAATCAGAAAAAGTCCTAATTACTGAAGTCTACAAAAAATCCAGTACCTCTACAACAAAAAGACAAACAACCCAATTTAAAAAATGGGTGAAGGAAATGAACAGATACTTAACCAAAGAAGACATTCAAGCAGCCAAAAGGCACATGAAGAAATTCTGGATATCACTGGTCATTAGACAAACACAATTCAAAATCACAAGACACCACCTCACCACAGCATTACAGGCACAAATCACAAAAATAGGACATAACAAATGTTGAGAGGCTTCAGGGAGAGTGGAACTCTTATGCACTGCTAGTGGAAATGTAAAATGACACCACTAGCTTGGAAAATAATACGACACTTCCTTGGAAAGTAAGAAACGGAAATACCACATGATCCCATAATCCCTGTCCTACCAATATGTCCTAGAAGAATAAGAGTCACTGCATGAATAGATACATGCACACTGCCATAGGCTGAAGTATGTCCCCCCCAAAAAGTGAATATCAATTTAGCTGGCCATGATTCTCAGTTGTCATGGATTGAACTGTGTCTCCCCAAAAATATGGGTAATAATTTTGCTGGGCCATAATTCCTAATACTGTGTGATAGTCCTACCAAAAAGCCAAACCCAGTGCCATTGAGTTGATTCTGACTAATAGTAATGCGATAGGACAGAGTAGAACTGCCCCACAGAGTTTCCAAGAAGTGCATGGTGGATTTCAACTGCCAACATTTTGTAACCATAATAAATGCAGCCGTAGTATTTAAACATTATGCTATTATGTTGTAAATCCTGCCTCTATGATGTCAATGAGGGAGAATGGATAAGGGTTGTGTTGTCAGGTCAGGACTCAGTGTGTAAGACTGTATTGTGCCTTGAGGCAATCTCCTGAGATATTAAAGAAAGAAGCTAGCAGAGAGATTTGGAGACCTCAAACCATCTGGAAAGCAGCAGTGTCAGGAGCAGAGTGCATCCTTTGGACTTGGGTCCCTGCACCTCAGAAACTCCCAGTCCAGGGGAAGATTGATGAAAAGGATCTTCCTCCAGAACCAACATAGAAAACATTCCCTTGGAGCTGACACCCTGAATTTAGACCTTTAGCCTGCTTTTCTGTAAGAAAATAAATTTCTCTTTGTTAAAGCCATCCACTTGTGGTATTTCTGTTACAGCAACACTAGATGACTAAAATATCAGTATTGTATGATTGCCCACCATTTTGTCATTTGATGGGATTTTTCTATGCATTGTAAATTCTATCACTGTAATTTAATAAGATGGATTAGCAGCAGTTATATTGATGAGATCTGTAAGATTGGATAGTGTCTTAAACCAATCTCTTTGAAGATATGAAAAACAATGACAAGCCGAGAGACACAGGGACCTCCTACCACCAAGAAAGCAGAGTCAGGAGCACAGTATGTCCTTTGGACCGAAGGTCCCTGTGCTGAGATGCTCCCAGGCTGTCATAGGCTGGGTTCCGTGGAGAGCAAAACCAGTAAAGCATATGAAGAGAGACAAAGATTTCTATCAACGAAATGGCTCACATGACTATAGAGTCCATGAGCCAGAATAGACGCTTCTCTTAATTCAGGTAGCTGAAGAGGCTGGTGATCCCAAGACTGGCAGGTGTGAGAGTAGAGCTTTTGATCTCAGGCTGTGATGATCAATGAATTCCAAGACCTGCAGATAATCCAATAGCATAAATCCCAAGAGACACATCTGAGCTACAAGGACAAAAACAGGACAAAAGTGAAAGGACGGAAAAAAATATATTCCATGCAAATAATGACCAAAAAAGTGCTGGTTTAGCAATTTTAATATCAGACAATGTAGACTTGGAGGCACAAATCTGTCAAAAACAGATAAAGATGGACATTATATAGAGATGTAAGGGTCAATTCATCAAGCAGGTTAAGCAGCCATAAATAGATGTGCACCCAACATCAGAGCACTTAAAGCAAACACTGACAGAACTGAAGAAATAGATAACACTGAAAAAGTAGCTGGAGACTTCGATCACTTTCAATACTGAACAGAACATCTAGAAAGATAAACAAGGAAACAGAAGACCTGAATGGTAGTATAAACCAACTAGGCTTAACACATATAGAACACTCACCCAACGACAGCACAACCTACATTCTAGTTCACTGAATATGGATCATCCTCCAAGGTAAACTGCATTATGTTAACAAGTAAATCTTGATAAATTTAACAAGACTGACATCACATTAAGTATTTTCTCTGACCACAACAGAGTAAAGCTAGAAATTAATAACAGAGAAAAAGCAACTTAAAAGTACACAATCATATGTAAGTTAAACAGCACACTATTAAACTACCAATAGGTCAGGGGGGAAATCACAAATTTCTTAGAGTAAAATTAAAACAAAATTACAACATATCAAGTCTCATGAGATGCAACAAAGACAGTACTCAGAATGAAACATATCTATAAACACCTGTAAGAAGAAAGAAAAAAAAAAAGATCTCAAAATCAATAGCCTAACTCAGTAACTCTGGCCTATACCTACCAAAAGAAAGGAAATAACAAAAGGACAGAGAAGAAATAAATAAAAGGGAAGAACAATAGAATCAATGAATCCAGACATGTTGGTTCTCTGGAAAGATGATAAAATTTAGCTTGACTAGTAAATAAGAGAAAGGATGAAAACAACCAAAATAAAAAATGAAAAGATGAGACATTACAACTGATGCAATAGAAACAAAGAAAATTATGACAGAACATTATATTACAGTACAGCAACAAACTGGATAAGCTAGATGAGATGACCAAATCTTAGAAGCACACGGCCTACTCGTAGAACGTTTCTCACCAGACCCGTAACAAGTGAAGAGATCAAATCAAAGATCAAAAACCTCCCACAAATAAACAAACAAAAGTCCTGAACCAAATGGCTTCACAGGGGTGCTCTATCCAACATTTAGGGAAGAACTGACACCAGCACTGTGTAAACTCTTAGAAGGAGGGCCTACTCTTTCACTCATTCTATGTGGTAAACATAACCCTGATATCAAAACCAGATTAAAATACCACAAGAAAATTACAGACCAAAAGCTCTTATATAGACACAAAGTCCTCTATAAAATACTAGTGAACAGAATAAACTGTATATTATCCAAAAAAAAAAAAATCATGACTTAGTGGGATTGATTCCAGGAATATAGGCATGGTTCAACATTAGAAAATCAATGAACATGATCCATCACATGAATAGTACAGAATGCAGAATGCAGTAAAGCATGTAACAAAATCCAACAGCCTTTCTCGGTGAAAGCCCTAAAGACAGTTGGAATAGAAGGAAAATTCTGTATCACGATTCAGGGCAGTCATGAAAAGTCAAGAGTCAACATGATACTTGATGAAGAATTTTCCAACTGAAATCGGGGACAAGATAAGTGTGACTTCTGTCATGAATTTGATTCAGTGTTGCATTAGAAGTTCTAGCCAGAGCAATGAGAAAAGAAGAAGAAATATTGGGCATTTTTTTCCAAATTGGAAAGAATAAGAAGTAAAATTAGATGCAGCCACTAAGAAATGTGGACAGAGACCTCACAATGACTAGATCAAACTGTCACCACCTGAAACCATCCATCTGCCTCACTAAGTGGCAGCTAACCCCACATTACATGCCTCCTGAGGTGATGCAAAACAAAGCCCTATGAAGAATTCTTACTGAAAAAAAGTAACCCATAAAAGCCCTTAAAGCTAAATCTTGCCTATCAGAAATACACGAGATACCGACAGCACAAGGAAACAAAGAGAAAATCCATGCATATATAGAAGACATTCTATAAAACAGAAGACTGAGCATCTTTAAAAACCCTGTCTCTTATAAATGGGAAGGAAAGAGGGAAGGGCTATTTCTTTTTCTAGCTTTTAAGAATATTTCATTATTTAAAAAAAAAGAAGTAAAATTATCTCCATTCACAGATTATATGATCCCACATATGGAAAATCCCTAAGTGTCTCCAAGAAAAGTTCTAGAGCTAATAGAGGAATTTAGCAAAGTTTTCAGGGTACAAGATCAAACAAAAATCAGTTGGGTTTCTATATAACAGCAATGAAAAATCTGAAAGAGATATTAGGGAAATTATTAGACTTACAATATGATCTAAGGGAATAAAGTAACTAGAGATAAATTTAACTAGAGATGTAAAATACCTGTATAATGAACACTATAAAACACAGCTGAAAAAGATTAAAGAAGACTTAACTAAATGAAAAGATGTTCCATGTTTATGAATTTGAAGATGTCAATACTACCTAAAGAGATCTATAGTTTCAACACAATTTCAGTCAAAATCCTAACAGTTATCTTAATAGAAGTGGAAAAACCAATCCTCAACTTTAAATTAATGGAGTCAGCATTACACTTGGAGGTGGAGAGCTAGATGGTGAGTGTGCACCACAGCAAGAGGACCCAGGCATGTTTCTCTGGGAGGCAGGAGCAACCACACAAAACCAGTGGCAGTGGAGCAAAAATTGTTAGACAGTCCTTTAGTACAGTGGCCAGGTCCCAGACCCTAATGGTGACAGTCTACCACATCTTTCTCCTGTATATACTACGGTGTTCACACAAGGTCTAATCACATAATGTCCTGTTTCACAGATCACAGATGTTAAGCAACACATACCTTTAGAAAGACTCACATCCTAATTTTAAAACATATTATATAGCTACAGTAAAACAGCTTGTTATTGGCAAAACAATAGACACGTGAACCAATGGAGTAGAATTTAAAGTCCAGAAATAAACTTGTATATCTACGGCCGATTGATTTTTGACAAGGGTGCTAAGTACATTTTTTTTTTTATTAAATGAAAAATGAAAGTGTACGTACTCTGTGCTTACAATATTGGGTTAAGATGGGAGGAGTACACAAGTTGTGTTGAAGTCCCATTAATATTGATCTTCTTACTAATGTGTGTTGTTACCAATTTCACCCACCCAAATTTCTAACAACTATCTAATCTAAACCCTTGCCCCTCACCCTCCCGCCCTCCTGTCCTCCCCACCCTTGTAGCAGTCAAAGAGTCTTTTCTGTTATGTATGAGTCTGTTTTTAAGCTTTTATCATAGGAGTCTCATATAATATTTGTCCTTCTGTTGCTGACTAGTTTCACTCAACATAATGTCCTCAAGTTGAGACCAAATTGAGAGAGGTTTCCTGCTATCATCGTTGTTCTTTATCATTGCATAGTACTCCACCGAGTACATATACCAAAGTTCATCCATCCATTCTTCTGTTGTTGGGCATCTGGGTTGATTCCATCATTTTGCTATTGTGGACTGTGCTGCGATGAACATTCATGTGCATGTATCAGTTGGTGTGAATGGCCTTGATTCTGTAGGATATATTCCGAGCGGAGGAATTACTGGGTCAAATGGTATATCTATATCCATTATTTTAAGGTAATGCCAGACTGCTTTCCAAAGAGATTGCACCATTCTGCAATCCCACCAACTGTGTAGGAGAGTTCCAATCTTTCCACAGCCTCTCCAACATTTAGTGTTTTGAGTTTTTTGGATCTTGGCCAATCTTGTTGGGGTGAGATGGTATCTCATTGTCGTTTTGATTTGAATTGCTTTAATAATTAATGATCATGAGCATGTCCACATGTGTTTTTTGGCTGCCTGGGTCTCCTTTTTAGAGAAGTGTCTGTCCATCTCCTTTTCCCATCACTTAATTGGATGATTTATCTTTTTCTTGTTGATGTTTTGTAGTACTTTATAGATTATGGAGATCAGGCATTGGTCCGACATAGAGTTGCCAAATATTTTTTCCCATTCTGTAGGTGGTCTATTAATTCTTTTGATGAAGTCTTTAGATGAGCAGAAGTGTTTGATTCTTATTAATTCCCATTTATCTATTTTCTCTTCTGATGAATGTGTTTTGTTTGTCAGATTTTGAAGTCTGTCTATATTGTATATTAAAACTTCCATTGTTGACCCTATTTTATCTTGGATGAACTTTATTGTTTTAGCTTTTATATTTAGGTCTTTTATCCAATTTGAGTTGATTTGTACATAAGGTGTGAGATATGGGTCTTGTTTCAATTTTTTGCAGATGGATATCCAATTATGCCAGCACCATTTCTTAAAGAGACTGTTCCTACTCCAGTTTAAAATCTTAGGACCTTTGTCAAATATCAGCTGTTCATAGGAGGATGGTGGCATCTGTGGGGTCTCTACTTTGTTCCATTTGTCCATATGTCTCTTTTTGTTCCAGTACCAGGCTGTTTTGACTACTGTGGCAATGTAATAGGTTTTAAAGCCAGGTAGTGAGAGGCCTCGCAGTGTGTTCTTCTTTTTCAGTAGTGCTTTACTTATCCGCGGCTTCTTCCCTTTCCAAACAGAGCTGATAATTTGTTTCTCCATCTCATTAAAAAATGTCACTGGAGCTTGTATTGGGATTACATTATATAAGTAGACTGCTTTGGGCAAAATAGACATTTTCACAATATTGAGTCTTCCTATCCATGAGCAGGGCAGATTACTCCACTTATGTAAGTCTCTCCTAGTTTCTTGTAGTAAGATCTTATAGGTTTCTCTGTAAAGATCTCTTATTTCTCTAGTTAGATTTATTCCCAGGTATTTTATCTTCTTGGGGGCTATAGTAAATGGAATTGATTTTGTGATTTCTTCTTTAATAATTTCACTGTTGGTATAAAGGAATCCTGTTGATTTAGTTATGTTTATCTTGTATCCTGATACTTTGTTGAATTCTTCTATTAGCTCAATAGTTTACCTATGGCTTTCTTTGGATTCTCTGTATAAACAATCATATCATCTGCAAAGAGGGAAATCTTTACTTCTTAATTGCCAAGACAGATGCCCTTTATTTCTTTGAGTTGTCTAATTGCTCTGGCTAGAACTTGTAGCACAATGTTGAATATAAGTGGTGACAGTGGGCATCCTTTCCTAGTTCCCGTTCTCAAAGGGAATTCTTTCAGTCTTTCACCATTGAGGATGATGAAAGCAGTTGGCTTTGCAGAGATGTTACTGATTACATTGAGGAATTTCCTCTTTATTCCTATTTTTCTCAGAGTGTTAAACATGAATGGATGTTGAACTTTGTCAAATGCCTTTTCTGCATCAATTGACAAAATCAGGTGATTTTTATCTTTTGTGTTATTAATGTGGTTGATTACATTAATTGTAATTTAATGAAGAAAGAAGAGTCTTTTCAATAAATTCAGAACCAAACCCACAGCTCAGGAGTCAATTTGATTTAGACTCACAGTGACCCTACAGAACAGAGCAGAAGCGCCTTGTAGGGTTTCCAAAGAGCAGCTAATGGATTCAAAATGCCAGTCTTTTGGTTACAGTTGAGCTCACAACCACCTGTCACCAGGGCTCTCCTCAATAAATGGTGCTGTGAAAATGAGATTTCTGCATGCAGAAAGATGAAACAGGATCCACGTCTTACAAAATATAAAACACAAGTTCAAAATGGATTAGGAACCAAAATCTGCAACTAAAATCATGAAATTCTTAGAAGAAAATGAAGGAGCCACACTGGCAACTCCTAGTTTTTAACAATGGATTATCAAATATAAAAACAAAAACACAAAAGCAAAAGACAAAATAAATAAATGGTATCTCACAAAGTTAAAAACCTTTGTTCATCAAAAGACTTTACCGAGTGAGTGAAAAGATAAGCTACTAACTGGGAGAATATCTTAAGAATCCGCATATCAGACAAAAATCTAATAAACAAAATACTGATGCACAAAACTTCAACAATTAAGAACAACAATGACAGCAGGAAACATCTCTTAACCTGGTTTCAACTGGAGGACATTATGTTGAGTGAAAGTAGTCAGTGACAGAAGGACAAATATTGTATGAGACCCCTATGATAAAAACTTAAAAGCAGACTCATGCATAACAGAAAAGACTCTTTGATGGCTACAACGGTGGGGAGGACAGGAGGGCGGGAGGGTGAGGGGTGAGGGTTTACATTAGATAGTTGTTAGAAATTTGGGTGGGTGAAATTGGTGACAGCACACATTAGTAAGAAGATCAATATTAATGGGACTTCAACACGACTTGTGTGCTCCTCCCATCTTAACCCAATATGGCAAGGACAGAGCATGTATGTTTTAAATAAAGAGGAAAAAATAACTTCAGTAACTTAACAACAAAAAGACAACCCAATGATAAAATGGGCAAAGGACCTGAATAGACATTTCACCAAAGATGACATTTGAATTGTCAGCAAGCACATGAAAAGATGTTCAATGTCATTGCAATCACAGAGATGCCAAATTGAAGCCACAAGATATCATATCATAATCACTAGGATGGCTAAGATTTGAAAAGAACTAATATTGTCAAGGATGTGAGAAAATTGGAACCCTTATGCACTAATGATGGGAAAACAAACATTTTACAGCCATTGTGGAAAACAGTGTGGCAGATCCTCCAAAAGCTAAAAGTAGAACTATCAAATGACCCAGAAATTCCATTCCCAGGTATGTATCCAAAACACTTAAACAGAAACTTGTTTTTCAATGTTCACTGTAGCACTATTCAAAGTATTCAAAAGGTGGAAATTATCTAAATGCCTATCAACAGAGGAATGGAAAAGCACAATGTGGTACATCCACACAATGGATTACCACTCACTCAGTATGAAAAACAAAGTCTTAACACATGCTACAATGTTGATGGAGCTTGAAGACATGGTGAGCAAAATAAGTCAGTCAAAAAGAGACAAATATTGTATGATCTCACTTACACAAGAAGACAAGAAAAGGCAAATGTATAGAGACCAAAGACTATTATTAGTTATCAAGGATGGGAAGAAGGACCAAAAGAGGGGGAAAAGAATCACATTAATTAAGTATAGGATTGCACCACCAGTAATGGTAACTGCTGTCAAAGAATTATACTCCTGTAAAAAATTAAACTGGCAAAAGTTATGTGATATATTTCAACAACAACAACAAAATAAAAGAGCGGCAACTGAGTCTGCTTATGTACAACCAAAAAAATTCAGGATGTGGTTCTTTGGATTGAAACCTTACGGTTATGGTTTCATGAGACAGTCCAATTAATCTGCCTAATAACATGTTTACTGCTTCTATTCTACCTCAATAGTTCACTGCACAGTGCTCAGAACCTGAAGAGCTTGCAAACAGCTATTCAAGGCATGACAATTGGTCTTTTTGAGCCAAGGAGGAAAAGAAAAGTCAGAAGGAGGAGGAAAATACGGAATGTGAGGTTAATTGCCTCCATGAACAACTGTATCCTTTGCCATGAAACCAGAGAACTCATAGACTCCAGATTTTCTGGAGACATGGAGGCTGAATGGACCACTAAAACTATTGCCCTGAGATAGTCTTTAAAATCCAAACTAAAAATATTCCCTGAGTTCTTGTTAAAACCAAGCAATACTTTAGCTTAACTAGTAAAAAAAAAAAAAAAAAACAGTCTGCCTTGAGCATTATGCTCTTTTAAGAACTATCTATATAGGACCAAAGTGACAAAAGCAACATGAAAGATTAAGTAAGAATCATAGGTGGCAGTGAGTTTATATTACTGGGAAAGGATCCAATCAGAAAAGGAGGATGAGAATGGTTGCACAACTCTAAGAACGTAATCAATGTCACTGAATTGCACATGTTGAAATGGTTGAATTGGTGTATGTTTTGCTGTGTATACTCTCAAGAGTAACAACAAAATAGAAAACAGCTAGTTCTTCTGGTCTGATGGCAAAGGAGGAAGATGTTTATAGAGAAGAGACCACTAGCCATGCGTTTCATTTCATCTGCTATTCCTGACTCTTTCTCTCTTTGTTCAGTTGAAAACAAGCCAATTGTTCTGCGTAGATGGCCACACAGTCACTTTAGATCCAGGTTGTTACAACCTGTCTCACCACCAAGCACACCTCATCCCCCACAAACACACCTTCTACTTCATTGTGAGCTATGCAAATGCAATGTGATACAGTGCAGAGACATATAACTTGTTCCAAGTGCCCCACATCAAATCTAGCACCTGCAGCCACATTGACTGAGCCTGCCAACCTCCAGCCCCAGTGGAATCTTCTTCTCTGGCTTTCTTTTGTCCTCCAATTCCTCAGATACCGATGGCTAGGGGGGTGAAGTGTGAAAGTTGTGCTTGACAATCTGAGTGGGAATAGAGGGTCTTGGGAAGGGGAGGAAGTCATCATTCACTGGCTGGAAAAGCAACACAGAGAACAGAGCAATGACTTGCAAAGCATGTCCACACCACCTGTTCATCCACCATCCACTCACCAATCCACCCAGGGTAACCAGGCTTTACCGTGAACTATTTCCTCCTTTACCATCCATCACCTAATCTGTTATTATCTTAGACTGGGTTCTCAAGAGTAGGAAAACCAATAAAGTGTATATACAAATATTGAGAGAGAGATACTTATTACGAGAAACTGACTCACAGAATTGTGAATTCTGGCAAATCCAAGTCCATGGGTGAGGCAGCAGGCTGAAGGCTTCGCTGAACTCATATACTTGCAGGGTGTGATGAACCCAAAATCTGCAATTCAGGCAGTAGGCTGCTGGCTCACATTCCAAGAAGTCAGAGGATGACAAGACAAATGCAGAATTGAGAGAGCATGAGCTTTGTCGGTACGATCATACATACTGAACGCTGATCACACCCCTCAGAAAACTCTGCCTCTATGAGATTGGCTGCTCACATTAGATCACAAAATATATAATGATTACATAACGTCCTCCAAACTGCTGAGAATCACAGCCTAGCCACAAAACATTGACATTACAGTCACCCCGTCAACTTGACACCTATATATATATATATATACATATATACATATCTCCTTAGATCATATTCTGTTGTTGTTAGTTGCCACCAAGTTGGTTCTGACTCATAGCGACCCTGTGTACAATACAAACACTGCCCAGTTCTATATCATGCTTACAATCAGTGTTATGCTTGAGCCTATTATTGCAACTACTGTGTCAATCCATCTTGTTGAGAGTCTTCCTCTTTTTTGATGATCCTCCTCTTTACCAACTATGATGTTCTTCTCCAAGAACTGATCCCTCCTGATAACATGTCCAAAGTATGTGAGACATAGTCTTTCTGTCCTTGCTTCTGAGGGCATTCTGGTTGCATTTCTTCCAAGATTTGTTCATTGTTAGAATACCTATAACCTTTAAATAAAGACAATTAGAAAGTGTTACTAAATTATAATGTAATACAGCTAACATACTTACAACCAAAATCACACTGCCCCTATTTACATCTCATACTTGATAATGGGTTGTGGGAGGGAAGAAAATAAAAATATTTACCATACATATACACACATCCAAGCACACACATGCATAGCAAAATGTGAAAGAAATATTTGTAACTGTTATCATTCTCATTTCTATTATTGGTCATGTGGTCATCCCTGGTATTTAGAATTACCTTTTACCATCACATATTTCATATTTACCCTCAGCATGCATCTCAGCTAGTCATAATTGTTTGGCTAGTGGGGTGACCTACACCTTCATTGTTTCATTGAAACTGAATTAACATCTTGCCTAAAAACCACTGAGTAACAGAAGAAATCAGATGAAATTCTTTTTTAATTCTAGAATCAATGAGAATGAAAACACATCATACCAAAAACTTTGGGAGATAGCAAAGGCAATACTCAGGGATCAATTTATAGCAACAGGCATATTATCAAAAAAGAAGGACAGACGCCACTCACCAATATGGGTTGGAGAAGACTCTCTTAGCAATAGGCTAGCATGCCAGTTGGCCTCAAAGTCCCCTGAGAGTATGGTCCTGAGACCCCCGCCCCTGCTACTCTATCCTTGCAATATTGGGTTAAGATTGCAAGAGTTTTCAGGTTATGTTCAAGTCCAGTTAAATTGATCTTTCTAATGTATGCTGTCACTGATTTGAGCCAACCAAGTTTCTATCAACTATCTAATCTGTAATCAGCCCTCTCCCTCCCTCTTCTGGCTTGCAGCCATCAAAGAGTCTTTTCTTCTGTACATGAGTCTGTTTTTAAGTCCATATAGTAGGGGTCTCATGCAATATTTCTCCTTGTGCCACTCATTTAACTCAACATAATGTCTTCCAACTGAAACCAGGTTATGAGATACTTCCTAAAATCGTCATTGCTCTTTATCATTGTATAGTATTCCATTGAGTATATATACCATAGTTTATTTATCCACTCATCTGTTGTTGGAAATCTGGGTTGATTCCATCTTTTTGCTATTGTGAACTGTGCTGCAATAAACATTCGTGTGCATGTATCTGTTCATGTGACTGCCCTTGATTCTGTAAGATATATTCCAAGCAGTGGGATTACTGGGTCAAATGGTATATCTCTTTCCAGCTTTTTAAGGAAGTGCCAGATTGGTTTTCAAAGAGACTGTACTATTTTACAATCCCACCAGTGGTGTAGAAGAGTTCCAATTTCTCCACAGCCTCTCCAGCATTTGTTGTCTTGTGTTTTTTGGATCATGGCAACCTTATTGGGGTGAGATGATATCTCATTGTAGTTTTGATTTGAATTTATTTAGTAGCTAATGATCATGAGCATTCCTGCATGTGTCTTTTGGCTGTCTGGATATCCTCTTCAGAGAAGTGTCTGTCCATCTCTTTCACCCATTGCTTAATTGGATTATTTAGCCTTTCCTTGTTGATATTTTGTAGTACATTGTAGCTTACGGAGATCAGACATTGATCTGATGTATAGGTGCCAAATATTTTTTCCCATTCTGTAGGTGGTGTTTTAACTCTTTTGATAAAGTCTTTGGATGGGCAAAAGTGTTTGATTCTTGTAGGTCACGTTTATCTATTTTCTCTTGTGTTGATCGTGCTTTGCCAGTTTTTGAAGTCTGTCTGCATTGTGTATTAAAATTTCCATTGTTATACTATTTTTTTCTTGGATGAATTTTATTATTTTAGATTTGATATTTAGGTCTTTTATCCACTTTGAGTTGGGTTTTGTATAAGATGTGAGATATGGGTCTTGTTTCAATTTTTTGCAGATTAATATCCAGTTTTGCCAGCACCATTTGTTAAAAAGACTGTTTTTACCCAAGTTTAAAATCTTAGGGTCTTTGTCGAATATCAACTGTTCATAGGAGGGTGATGGTATGTCTGGGATCTCAACTCTGTTCCATTGGTCTATATGTCTCTTTCTGTACCAGTACGAGGCTGTTTTGACTACTGTGGCAGTGTAATAGGTTCTAAAGTCAGGTGGTGAGAGGCCTCCCAGTATGCTCTTCTTCTTCAGTAGTGCTTTACTTATCCAGGGTTTCTTCTGTTTTCAAAGTTGGTGATTTGTTTCTCCATCTCATTAGAAAAAAAATGCAACCTGAGGTACAGCAAATGGTCCCAACTCAGCTGGAACAGATGATCACCAGGGACAAAACTACATGGAGAAAGAGAACCCAGAAGACAGAAAGACCTCCATGAATGGGTGACTACATTAACATGTGACCAGAAGAACCAAATGGTGCCTGGCCACCACCAGTGACAGCTGTGATCAGGCTCCAAAGTTGAGTCCCAGTGGCACGATAAGAATAAAAAGGTATGCACCCTGAGAACTCCACTAAAAGACTACAATTGATGGTCCAAAGTCCCGGAGGTTCCCCTGGGAGCATGGCCCCTAGACCTGACGCTGCCCCTGTTCATAAATCATTACTGAGGTCAACTCTGTGTCGCTGAATCGTAAAAAATGAAGAAATACTAATGGAGGTGGAGTCAAGATGGCAGACTAAACACACAACTCCTTAAATCCCTCTGAAAACCAAGACCCGAGGTGATAATTAAACAAAGCCTTCTGGAAACCTAGTGAGCCCTAGCACACAGCATAGGGCTGTTAATTTGGAGTTCATATGCAAAACGTCCTCTCTTTCACTGACCCCTGCAGTTAGTTCTGGCTTTCACAGACCAAAGATAACCCACCATTTTAACTTTTTTTTCTCTGTCTCATCCAGCAGGTGGAGCTGGGACTTGACTAGCAGCTAATCTCAGATGGATTGCTGGTGGGATTGCAGGCGAAATTGCCATATTTTGAGAGCCTGGCTTTCAACTTGGGGAATCTTGGCTCCTTTGGCCTCTCTTTCTACCTCCACCAGTGGGTAGCCTGTACGGAGGCAGGCTGGGAGCTTGTGCAGGATGCTGTCTTGTTCCACTGGGAGGTGCACATACCTATACGAAGGCCTCAGCTGAGCCTAATTCCTAGGCTGGGAAGCAGCACTTGCCTGGAGGAGAGCGCTTTTCTGGCAGAAAAGCAGTATTTTATGTGGTGTCACCTACAGCTGGGGCCCAACAGCAGAGGCCAGCAGGGCAGTAGCCTTTGTGTATTTTAAACTAGTTTATAACATCTGGTGTTAGATATAGAGGTGCTTACTTTGCCAGCTGGTAACAGGGCCTGTACACCTGAAAACCTGACTGACTTTGGAAGTTGTCAGATACATTTTATCTTTGATTTTAAGACATCCTAGAGTAGCAACTGTGGTCCATCCTCACAGCATCTCTCCCAGCCTTTATTGACTCACGTCATTACCGGAAAGCAACAAACTAATGATAAAAATGTAACAAAGAAATCACCCATGGCTTCAGAAGGCCCCCAAAAGAAAGTACCAAAGAACTTCCCAGATGAAGAAACCTTTTTGAAATTATCAGAAGGTGAATACAAAAGAAATATATAGAGAGCCCTCCTAGACCTTTTACAAAATGCAACAGAGCAAAATGAAAAATTACGCAAGCTGTTCGATCTGATGGAACACCAGTACTCTGAAATCCAACAGATCAAGAACAAAATCAAAGACACAGAAACTTCATTCAAAGCCAAGTAGACAGAATGGGACAAATAGAAAACAGACTTTCTGACTTGGAAGACACAGCTACTCACTCCAGCATCTATGAGGAGAAGTCAGAAAAAAGAAACAAGAAAAATGAAGAAGGATTAAGAAGCATGTGGGACTCCATGAAGAGGAACAATCTACAATTAATTGGAGTTCCTGAACAGGGCAAAACACCTGAGAACACAGAAAGTATTGTGGCTGATCTGCTGACAGAAAACTTCCCATAAGATATGAAAGAAGAGAATATAGATATCCAAGACCTGTAGCAAATGCCACTCAATGTAGATTTCAAAAGAAAGACTCCAAGACATATTATAATCAAGCTTAACAAAATGAAACAGAAACTCTTAAAGGCAGCAAGGCTCAAAGCAAAGCTAACATTCAGAGGGAAACCCTGTAGGCTTTCATCAGATTTCTCTGCAGGAACGATGCTGGCAAGGAGAGTGACATGACACATTCAAAGCCTTGAAGGAGAAGAACTTCCAAACAAGAATTATATATCCTGAAAAACTACCTTTCAAATATGAAAATGAAATTAAGATATTCCCAGATAAACAGAAACTCAGAGAGTTTGTAAAAAACAAACCAAAACTACAAGAAATACTGAAAGAAGCTCTTGGCTTATAAGAACAAAACCATTAACTTTATATTTTAGAAGCAAACAGGACACATCACCCAGAAACCTACTCACTTAGGGAAGGCTCCAAACTCAGTCAAAGCTATAATAGTGAGGAAATGATTCAGTGATCATACCATGAAAACTATGATGCCATCATATTAAAAAGAGGGATGTACTACAGTCGTTATTGTCCTTCCAGATGGAGAGGAAGTTGATAAAACTGGTAGTAATTAAAATTGGGTTTATACATAGTTTATTAAGGGGGATCATAGCGGCAGCCATAAAGTACAATAAAGATGCAACATATTAAATCAAGAAACATAACACAGGAGTCTCAACAACCACAAAACCAACCCTGAAGAAGATGAAAAATCAACTCACAAAGAAGAAGGTCCCAGAACAGATTAATAAGAACAACAGAAAAAAAAATATCAACACATAAATAAACATATCACAATGACAGCACTAAACACATACCTATCAATAATTACATTGAATGTGAATAGACCGCACGCTCCAGTAAAGAGACATAGAGTGGCATCTTGGATCAAAAGACACGACCCATCCACATTGTGCCTACAAGAAACTCACCTTAGACTTAAAGATATGAGCAAACTGAAAATTAAATGATGGAAGAATATATATCAAGCTAACAATACATGAAGAAGAGTAGGTGTGGCAATACTAATCTCAGATTAAATAGATTATAATGTAAAATACACCATCATGGACAAGGATGGACACTATTGCTGAAAGATTCAATACACAAGCAGGACTTAACAATATTAAATATTTATGCTCCTAATATTAGAGCATCTAAATACATCAAAGAAACACTGACTATGCTCAAAAAAGAGATAGAGCACTCCACAATAATAGTGGGAGACTTCAACAATCCATTCTCAATACTGGACAGATTGTCTAGAAAAAAGCTCAATAAAGACACAGAAGAGCTTATTGCCACAATTAGCCAACTAGATCTCACTGACATACACAGAACTTTCTATCCATCAGCAGACTACACCTTCTTCTCCAGTGTACATGGAACATTCTCCAGAATAGGCCATGTGTTAGGACATAAAGCAATTCTCAATAAAATCCATACCATTGAATTAATGCAAAGCATCTTCTCAGATTATAAAGTCATAAAAGTTGAAATCAAAGGCGGGAAAAACATAGACAGAAAGTGGAACTCGTGGAAATGGAAAAAACAGCTTGCTCAAAAAGCCATGGGTTATAGAAGAAATCAAGGATGAAATAAAGAAATGCATGGATTCCAATGAAAATGAAAACACTTCCTACCAGAACCTATGGGATACAGACAAAGCAGTCCTCAGAGGTGAGTTATCTCCACAAATGCACACATCTGGAAGGAAGAAAGCAATCAAATCAAAGAACTAACCCTACTGCTTGAACAAATAGAGAGAGAACAACAGAGGAACCCCTCGGACCAGAAGAAAACAATTGTAAAGGCTAGAGCAGAACCAAATGAATTAGAGAATAGAAGAACAATTGAAAAAACTGAAAAGACCAAATGCTGGTTTTTTTTGAGAGAATAACAAAACTGACCAACCATTGGCTAAACTTACTAAAGAAAAACAGGAAAGGAAACAAATAACTCAAATAAGAAAGGAGAGGGGAGTTGTCATAACAGATCCAACAAAAATCAAAAATATCATAACAGAATACTATGAAAGACTGTACTCTAACAAATTTGAAAACCTAGAGGAAATGGACAGATTCCTTCGTTAATATCACCTACCAAAATTATCACGACCTGAAGCAGAACAACTTAATAAACCCATCACAAAGGAAGAGATTGAAAAAGTCATCCAAAACAACCAAAAAAAGCCCTGGCCCAGATGGTTTCACTACAGAATTCTACCAAGCTGTTAGAGAAGAGTTATTTCCAACACTACTGAGACTATTGCACAGTATACAAAGGGATAGAATACTCCCAAATTCATTCTATGAAGCCAGCAGGAACCTCGTAACAAACCAGGGAAAGACCCCCCTAAAAAAGAACTGCAGACCAATATCACTCATGAATCTAGATGCAAAAATCTTCAACAAAATTCTTGCCAACAGAGTACAACAACATATCCAAAAAATAATCCATCATGACTAATTTGAATTCATACCAGGGATGCAAGGCTGGTTCAACATCAGAAAAAACGATGTGATCAACCACATAAATAACACAAAAGACAAGTATCACCTCATTTTGTCCATTGATGCAGAAAAGGCATTTGATAAAGACCAACACCCATTCATGCTAAAAACTCTCAGTAAAATAGGAAAAGATGGCAAATTCCTCAGTGCAATAGGGCCATTTATACAAAGCCAGCTGCCTACATCATCCTGAATGGAGAGAGACTGAAACAGTTTCCCTTGAGAATAGGAACTCGATGAGGATGCCCAGTCTCACCTCTCCTATTCAACATTGTACTAGAAGTTCTAGCCAGAGCAATTAGACAAGATCAGGAAATAAAGGGCATCTGCATCAGCAAAGAACTCAAAATCTCCCTATTTGTGGATGATATGATTGTATATGCAGAGAATCCTAAAGAATCCAAAAGTAAACTACTCATACAGATAGAAGAGTTCTGCAAAGCCTCAGAATGCAACATAAACATAAGCAAATCACTAGAATTCCTTTATACCAACGAGATTATTAATGAAGAAATCATCAAATCAATACCATTTACTATAGCCCCTAAGAAGATAAAGTACCTAGGAATAAATCTAACCAGAGAAACAACAGACATTTACAAAGAGAATTACAAGTCCTTACCACAAGAAACTAAGAGAGACTTACATAAATGGAGAAACCGACTCCGCTCATGGATAAGAAGACTTAACATTGTGAAAATGTCTATCTTACCCAAAGCAATCTATTTATATGATGCAATCCCAATACACATTCTTGTGACATTTTTTAATGAGATGGAGAAGCAAATCACCAACTTTGCTTGGAAAGGGAAGACACCCCAGATAAGTAAAGCACTACTGAAGAAGAAGTGAGAGGGAGGCCTCTCACTACCCGACTTTAGAACCTGTCACACTGCCACAGTAGTCAAAACAACCTGGTACTCATATAAAAAGAGACAGATGAATCAATGGAACAGAATTCAGACCCCAGAGATGATACCATCTTCCTACGAACAATTGATATTCAAGAAAAGCCCTAAGACATTAAACAATCTCTTCAACAAATGGTGCTGGCAAAATTGGATATCCATCTGCAATAAACTTAAATAAGACCCATACCTTCCACCTTATACAAAAACCAACTCAAACTGGATAAAAAGCCTAAATATCAAATCTAAAATGGTAACACTCGTCCAAGAAAAAGTAGGAACAACAATGGAGATTTTAATACACAACATAGAAGACTTCAAAATCTGTCAAACCACAAACAACAGAAGAGAAAACAGATAAATGGAAACTACTAAGAATCAAACACTTTTGCACATCCAAAGGCTTTATTAACAGAATTAAAAGGCCACCTACAGAATGGGAAAAAATATTTGGCAACTAGATGTCAGATTGATGTCTGATCTCTATAATCTACAAGGTACTGCAAAATACAGACAAGAAAAGGATAAATAACCCAATTAGGTGCTAGGCAAAGGAATTAGACAGACACTTCCTAAAGATATCCAGGCAGCCAAAAGACACATGAGGAAATGCTCATGGTCATTAGCTATTAAAGAAATCCAAATCAAAACTACAGTGAGATGCCATCTCACCTCAGCATGATTGGCCATGACTCAAAAAACACAAAACAAATACTGGAGAGGCTGTGGAGAAATTGGAACTCTTCTACAGTGCTAGTGGGATTGCAAAATGGTACAACCTCTTTGGAAATCTAGTGCTTCCTTAAAAAGCTGGAAATAGATATACCATTTGACCCAATAATCCCACTGCTTGGACTATATCCTACAGAAGCAAGGACAGTCACAAGAACAGATACTTGCTCACAAATGTTTATTGCAGCACAGTTCACAACAGCAAAAAGATGGAATCAACCCAGATGCCCAACAATGGATGAATGGGTAAAGAAACTGTGTGATATATACTCAACAGAACACTATGCAATGATAAGGAACAATGGCAATTTTAAGAAGTATCTCATAACCTGGTTTCAATTGGAAGACATTATGTTGAGTGAAATTAGTCAGCAGCACAAGGACAATTATTGTATGAGACCCCTACCATAAGGACTTAACAGCAGATTAATGTACAGAAGAAAAGCCTCTTTGACAGCTGCAAGGCAAGGGAGGGAGGGACAGGGTTGGTTATAGATGAGATACTTGATAGCAATTTGGTTGGGTGAAAGCAGTGACAGCACACAGGAGAAAGCAGACCAACTTAACCAGACTTCAACATAACCTGAAGTCTTCCAATCTTAACCCAATACTGCAAGGATAGAGTAGCAGGGGTGTGGGTCCAGGGGCCATGCTCTCAGGGGACATTGAGGCCAATTGGTATAACTATCCTATCCTAAGAGAGTCTTCTCCACTCTATATTGGTGAGTGGCATCTGGGGTCTTAAAAGCTAGCAAGCTGCCATCTGGAGTACACCAAATGGTCCCAACTCAGCTGGAACAGATGATCAACAAGGACAACAATGATATGAGGGAAAACGAACCCAGAAGACAGAAAGACCCATGTGAATGGATGACTATATCAACATGTGACCAGAAGAACTAGATGGTGCCCAGCTACCACCAATGACATCTGTGATACGGCACACAATGTTGAATTCCAGTGGCAACATGAGAAAAAAAAAGTGATGCACTGTAAGAACTCCACTAAAGGACCACAAATGATGGTCCAAAGGCCTGGGGGATTCCCAGGAGCATGGCCCCTAGACCTGCTGCTGCCCCTTAGGTCAACTCTTCGGACAGGAATGGATTGGACTCAAGGACACAGAATGACCATATCGTGTGTACAGTTCATGGTTCTGTGCATCTATAGGATGTCGTCCTACTGGCCTCTTATTAGAGGGGAGGAGAGGGTGGATAGGAGGGAACAGGAGATTGTTAAGAAGATATAACATGTATAGAATGGAAAAGAGGAGTGTGCTGTCACCAGGCAAGGAGAGCAGAAGGAGCTGCAGAAAGCAGGCATCCAAATTTAAACTGTATTGTACACTTTCAATCAATCACAATAAATAAATAAATAAATAATCACATACACACACACACACACAAAGTGACATCCTTGTTTTTCAAAACTTAAAAGAGGTCTTTTATGCAAGTTTCCCCAATGCAATATATCCTCTGATTCCTTGACTTTTGCTTTCATGGGAGTTGACTGTGGATCCAAGTAAAATTAAATCCAACAACCTCAATCTTTTCTCCATTTATCATGATGTTGGTTGTTGGTCCACCTGTGATAAGTTTTCTTTTTTTAATACTGAGGTACAATCCGTACTGAAATCTGTAGTCTTTAACCTTAATCAGTAAATTCTCCCAGTCCTCTTCACTTTCAGGAGACATGGTTGTGTCATCTGTGTCAATACAGATTGTTAGTAAGTCTTCCTCCAATCCTCATGCCACTTTCTTCTCCCTACAGTCCAGCTTCTTAGATTATTTTCTAAGCATAAAGCCTAGGTAAGTGTGGTAAAAGGATACAACATTGATGCACACTTTTCCTGATTTTAAAACACTCCCTATCCCCTTGTTCTGCTTGAATGACTGCCTCTTGATCTACGTACAAATTCTGATTAACATCATTAAGTACCCTGAATTCCCATTGTTTGCAGTGTTATCCATAATTTGTTATGATCCACAGTTGAATACTTTGCATGGTCAATAAAATACAGGTATACATCTTTCTGACATTCTCTGCTTTTGGTCAAGACAGATCTCACATCAGCTGTATAATTCCTCATTCAATGTCCTTTTCTGAATTCAGCTTGAATTTCTGGCAGTTCCCTGTAAATGTACTACTGTAGACACTTTTGAATTATCTTCAGCAAAATTTTACTTTCATGTGCTATTAATGACATTATTTGATAATTTATGGTTTCTGTTGGGTAATCTTTCTTTGAAATGGGCACAAATATTATTCTCTTCCAGTTGGTTGGCCAGATAGCTGACTTCCATATTTTTTGACATACTTTGAGTGAGATTTTTCATGGTTGCATGTGTTTGTTGAGACATCTCAACTACCATTCCATCAATTCCTGAGCTTTGTTTTCCACCAGGGCCTTCAGGATAGCTTGGACCTCTTCCTGCAGTACCATTAGTTCTTGACCATGTGCTATCTACTGAAATGGTTGAACATTGACCAGTTCTTTTTGATGCAATGACTGTATATTCCTTCCACCTGCTTTTGGTGCTTGCTGCATCATTCAGCATTTTGCCCATAGAATCCTTCAGTATTGCAACTTGAGGCTCTCATTTTTTCTTCAGATCTTTCAGCTTGAAAATGCTGAGGGTATTCTTTCTTTTTTGTTTTCTAACTTCAATAATTTACAGATTTCATTATAATACTTTGTCTTCTAAAACTGATCTTTGAAATTTTGTGTTAAGGTCTTTTATGTCATAATTTCTTTCATTCACTTTATCTACCATATGTTCAAAAACAAGTTTCAGAGTCTCTTCTAATATCCATTTTGGCTTTGTCTTTTTTTCTTTTTAGTGACTTCTTAAATTTTATTTTACTGTGTCTTAGCTAAAAGTTTACAGCACAAATTAGTTTCTCATTAAAAAATTTATACTCAGGAGGCAGAGTCAAAATGGCAGGCTAGACACATGTCTCCTTAATTCCCCCTGAAAACTAAGGCCTAGACTAATAATTGAATGGAGCTTTCTGGATACCCATTGAGACCTAAGATGTGGCATAGCGCTGTCAGTTTGGACTACATGCCACCAAACGGGAAACTTCCTCTCTCTTACTGAGACCTGCTCCTACTAAATGGCTGCTCTCATGGACTGAAGGTACTGGTGATTTTAACTTGTTTTCTTCTTGTTGGCCAGTAGGCAAGGGATGGCATGAGCCAGAGCTACACTGAGCTGCAGTGCTGAAATGAATAGTGTATGCCACAGCAGAGAGACAGTGTGTGGAAAAGCCAAGTTTGGAAAGCCCGGCAGTAGACTGAGGGTACCACACCCCTCCACCCTCTTTTCTGAACTTCGACATGAATTTGTCTGTTTTGTGGTGGGAGGGGTAGCTTGACAGAGACACCATCTTGGTTAGCTGGGAGGTGGAATTACCCAATCAAAGGCCTCATCTGGAACTAATTCCCAGGCTGGGAGACAGTGCCAATCTGGGGAGCACTTTTTCGGCAGAAAGGCTGTGTTGAGCACAGTGATGCCTTGCAGCTAGGGCCCAGCAGGCAATGAAGGCAGCAGGGCAGTAGCCCCATCCCTACTTTGAACTACATCATAGCATCTGGATATGGTGGAAGTGATGCCTCTGTTGTCAGCCAGAAAGAGTGGCCTGCCACACCTGATGGCCTGACAGATTTTGGACACTGTCAGATAGCTTTTAGCTTTTTAAAATAAGACCTCCTGGAGACAGAACTTCTGTGAAGTGTGACATCATCTCTTTTAGCCTTTACTGACCCATATCATAGGGTCAGTTGACAGCCCCACAGTGACTCCATAAGTAGGGCAGTGTCTTTGCCAGCCAGGAGGCAGAGTCTACCAGCCCAGAAAGTCCACTGGGGCCAGTCACTAGAGTACATAGAGGTGGCAGGTGACCAATTCCCTTTTTGGAACTACACCTCAGCTCCTGTTGAGGGAACACCAGGGCAACTAAACAGTGCCTAGTTATCCTGAAAGCAACAGACCATAGCCAAGCATTTAAAGAAACAGCCCACCATGGCTCCAGGACTGCCTAGATGAAGAAGCCTTGCTGCAACTATCAGAGGTTGAGTAAAAAAGCATAAAATATACAGGCCTCCTAGAGATTAAACAAAATGCAGTAGAGCAAAATGAAAAATTAAGCAAGCTATTTGAACTGATGGAACTTCAATGTTCTGAAATCTAACAGATTTAGAATTAGACAAATTCAATTCAAAGCCAAAACAGAAGAATTGAGGAACTGGAAGTCAGACTTAGTGACCTTAAAGATAGATCAACTGACACCAGAATTTATGAGGAGACATCAGAGAAAAGAAAAATGAAGAAACATTAAGAAATATGTGGCACTCTATCAAGAGGAATAATCTATGATTAATTGGAGTTCCTGAACAGGGAAGGATAACTGAAAACACAGAGAGTATTGTTGTTGAGTTGCTGACATCCATGAAATTACAAAAGAAGAGAACGTAGATATCCAAGATATATATCAAACACCACAAGAAACAGACCACAAAAGAAAAACACCAAGACATATTATAATCAAGCTTAATAAAACGAAACATAAGCAGAAACTCTTAAAGGCAATGAGACTGTAAGCAAAGCTAACACTCAGAGGGAACCCTGTAGGCTTTCATTTGACTTCTTGGCAGAAACAATGTTGGCACAGAGGCAGTAGGATGACACATTCAAAGCCTTGAAGGAGAAAAACTTCCAACCAAGAATTATATATCCTACAAAACTGTCTCTCAAATATAAAGATGAAGTTAAGACATTTGCAGGTAAACAGAAGATTAGAGACTTTGTAAATACCAAATCAAAACTACAACAAATACTAAAAGAAGCTGTTTGCTTAGAAAAACAAAACCATTTAGTGTATATTTAAGGAGGCAATGTAGGACACAACATCCCGAAACCTACTCAGTTAAGGAAGGCATGGAACTCAATCAAAGCTATAATATTAAAAGAAGAAAATCAGTTATCATATCATGAAAATTAATAAACCATAACATTAAAAAGGGGGATGTATTATAGTAGTTACAGTCCTTTCAAATAGAGAAGAAGTTAATAAGATACGTACAAGTTAAACTTGGGTTTAAACTTAGAATATTAAGGGGGATCAGAGGAGTAGCTGCAAAAGCACAATAACAATGCAACATATCAAAACAAGAAGTGTAATACAGGAGTCTCAACAACCACAAAACCAACACTGAAAAAGACAAAAAGTCAACCCATAAAGAAAAATGATCCAGAACAGAATATTAAGAGCAACACAGAAAACACCAGCACAAAAATAAATACATCAAAACAACAGCACCTATCAATAAGTACTCTGAATGTAAACAGACTAAATGCTCCAATAAAGAGACAATCAATGACATCTTAGATCAAAACACACAACCCGTCTGTATGTTGCTTAAAAACACACCTTAGACTAAACAACAGGAACAAACTGAAAATTAAAGGATGGAATAATATATACCAAGCAAACAATATACCAAGAAGAGCAGGTGTGGCAATACTAATCACAGATAAAATAGATTTTAATGTAAAATCCACCATAGTGGACAAGGATAGTCACTATTTACTGCTGAAAGTTTCAGCATACAAGCAGGATGTAGCAATATTAAATACTTATGCACCCAACATTAGAGCATCTAAATACATCAAACAAACACTGACTACGTTGAAATATGAGATAGATCACTCCACAATAATAGTTGGAGACTTCAACACTCTACTTTCAGTAATGGGCAGATCATCTAGGAAAAAAGCTCAGTAAAGACATAGAAGATCTTATTGCCACAATTAACCAACTAGACCTCATCAACATATACAGAACTTTTTATCCATCAATGGATAAGTACACCTTCTTCTCCAATGCACATGAAACATTTTCCAGAATAGACCATGTGTTAGCACACAAAGCAAATCTCAACAAAATCCAAACCATTGAATTATTGCAAAACATTTTCTCAGACCATAAAGTCACAAAAGTTTAAATCAACAGCAGAAAAAACATAGATAGAAATTGAAACTCATGGAAACTGAACAACACCTTGCTCAAAAAGTCATGGATTATAGAAGGAATCAACGATGAAATATAGAAATTTATGGATTGAAATGAGAATGAAATCACATCCTACCAGAACCTATGGATACAGCCAAAGCACTGCTCAGAAGTCAATTTATCTCTATAAATGCATATATCTGGAAGTAAGAAAGGACTCAAACCAAAGAATTAACCCTACAGATGGAAAAAGTAGAAAGACAGCAATAGAGGAACCCCTCAGTCACCAGAAGAAAACAGATCATAAAGATGAGAGCAGAACTAAACAAATTAGAGAGTAGAAGAAAAACTGAAATAATTGTTAAAAACAAAAAGCTGGTTTTTTAAAAAGATCAACAAAATTGGCAGACCACTGGATAAACTTACTAAAGAAAAACAGGAGAGGAAATAAATAACCTGAATAAGACGTAAAATGGGAGATGTCATAACAGATCAGAAATCAAAAGTATCACAACAGAATACTATGAAAGACTGCACTCTAACAGATTTGAAAACCTAGAGGAAATGGACAAATTTCTAGATTCATTTCACCTACCAAAATTATCACAAGGAGACATACAACAACTTAATAAACCCATCACAAAGGAAGAGACTGAAAGAGTCATCAGAAAATTACCAACCAAAAAAAGCCCTGGCGCAGATGGCTTCACCACAGAATTCTACCAAACTTTAAGAGTTAACTCCAATACTACTGAGACTATTTCACAGCATAGAAAAGGATAGAATACTCCCAAATTCATTCTATGAAGCCAGCATAACTCTGATAATCAAAGCCAGGAAAAGATCCCACAAAAAAAAGAAATTACAGACCAATACCATTCATCAACCTAGAGGCAAAAATCTTCAACAAAATCCTTGCCAGCAGAATTCAACAACATATCAAAAAAATTATTCATCATGACCAAGTTACATTCATACCAGAGATGCTAGTCTGGTTCAAAGGTAGAAAAACAATTAATGTGATCAACCACATAAATAACACAAAAGACAAGCGTCATCTGATCTTGTCTATTGATACAGAAAAGGCATTTGATAAAGTCCATCACCCATTCATGCTAAAAACTCTCAGCAAATAGGCATAGAAGGGAAATTCCTCAACGCAGTAAGGGGCACCTACACAAAGTCAACTGCCTGCATCTTCCTGAATGGAGAGAGACTGAAAAACTTCCCCTTGAGAACAGAAACTAGACAAGGCTGCCAGTTGTCACCTCTCCTATTCAACATTGTACTAGAAGTTCTTGCCAGAGGAATTAGACAAGACAAAGAAATGAAGGGCATTCACATCAGCAAAGAAGAAGTAAAAATCTCCCTATTTGTAGACGATATGATTGTATACACAGAGAATCCTAAAGAATCCACAAGTAAACTATTCAAACTAATAGTTCAGCAAACTATCGAGATACAAGATAAACATAGTAAATCAGTAGGATTCTTTTATACCAACAAAGAGATCATTAAAGAAGAAATCAGTAAATCAATACCATTTGCTATAGCCCCTGAGAAGATAAACTACCCAAGAATAAATCTAACTAGAGAAATAAGAGACCTATAGAAAGAGAACTACAGGATCTTACTGCAAGAAACTAAGAGAGAATTACATAAACGGAGAAACCCACCTTGCCCTTGGATAGGAAGACTTAACATTGTGAAAATGGCTATTTTACCCAAGGCGATCTACATCTACAATGCAATCCCAGTACAAATTCCAGTGACATTTTTTAATGAGACAGAGAAGCAAATCACCAACTTTGTTTGTAAAGGGAAGAAACCCCAAATAATCAAACCCTACTGAAGAAGAAGAACCACTGGCGGCCTCTCACTGTCTGGCTTTAGAACTTATTACACTGCTACAGTGGTCAAAACAGCCTGGTACTGGCACAAAAGGAGAAATACAGACCAATGGAACAGTGTTGAGACAACAGAGATACCACCGTCCTCCTATGAACAGTTGATGTTCAATAAAGGCCCTAAGATTATAAACTGAGTAAAAACAGTCTCTTTAACAAATAATGCTGGCAAAATTGGATATCCATTTGCAAAACATTTGAAACAAGACTCCTATCTCACACCTTACACAAAAAACAACACAAACTGGATAGAAGATCTAAATATCAAATCTAAAATGATTAAGATCATCCCAAGAAAGTAGGTTCAACAATGGAAATTTTAATACACGATGTAGACAGACTTCAAAATCTGACAAAGCACAATCAACAGAAGAGAAAATAGATAAGTGGGAACTACTAAGAATCACTTTTGTTCATCCAAAGACTTTATCAAAACAATTAAAAGACCACCTACAGAATGGGAAAAAAATATTTGGCAACTAGATGTCAGATAGAAGTCTGATCTCTATAATCTACAAGGTACTGCAAACTATAGACAAGAAAAGGATAAATAACCAAATTAAGCAGTGGGCAAAGGAGATGGATAGACACTTCTCTGAAGGGGACATACAGGCAGCCAAAAGACATATGAAGAAATGCTCACAATCACTAGCTTAAAGAAATCCAAATCAAAACTACAGTTAGATACCATCTCACCTCAACAAGTTTGGCCATGATCCCCAAGATACAAAATAACAAATGCTGGAGAGGCTGTGGAAAAATTGGAACTCTCTACACTGCCGGTGGGATTACAAAGTGGTACAACCTCTTTGGAAAGCAATCTGGTGCTTCCTTAAAAAGCTGGAAATAGAAATATCATTTGATCCAGTAATCCCACTGCTTGGAATATATCCTACATAATTGAGGGTAGTCACACGAACAGATACATCCACACAAATGTTTGCTGCAGCACAACCCACAATAGCAAAAAGATGGAATCAACCCAGATGCCAGATGAATGGATAGACAAACCATGGCACATATACTCAGTAGAACACTATGCAACGGTAAAGAACAATAACAATTTTAGGAAGTATCTTATAAACTAGTTTCAACTGGAAGACATTATGTTGAGTGAAATCAGTCAGTGGTACAAGGACAAATATAGTATGAGACCCCTACTATAAGGACTTAAAAATAGACTCAATGTACAGAAGAAGACTCTTTGACAGCTGCAAAGGAAGGGAGGGAGGGAGGGAATGGGCTGGTTATAAGCTGGATAGTTGATAGAAATTTGGTTGGGTGAAAGCAGTGACAGCACACATAAGAAAGATCAAATTAATTGAACTTCAACATAAACTGTAAACTCTTCTAATCTTAACCCAACATTGCAAGGATAGAGTAGCAGGTGTGGGGGTACAGGAGCCATGCTTTCAGGGGACATCAAAACCAACTGACATAACTGACATAACCTATTGCTAAGAAAGTCTTCTGCACTCCATAGTGGTGAGTGGCATCTGAGGTCCTAAAAGCTAGCACACAACCATCTAAGGTACACCACATGGTCCCAACTCAGCCAGAACAGATGATCACCAAGGACAACAAAGACATTAGGGAAAAAGAACCTAGAAGACAGAAGGACCCACATGAACGGGTGACTGTGTCAACATGTGACCAGAAGAACTAGATGGTGCCCGGCCACCACCAGTGACAGCTGTGATGGGGCACACAGTGTTCGGTCCCAGTGACAACCCAAGAAAAAGAGGGGTACACCATAAGAACTCCACTAAAAGGCCACAGTTGGTGGTCCAAAGGCCTGGGAGTTCCCCTGAGAGCAAGGCCCCTAGACCTGATGCTGCCCCTGTTCATAAATCATTACTGAGGTCAACTCCTCAGACAGGAATGGATTGGATTCAGTGACACAGTGACCATATCGTGTGTACACTTTATGGTTCTATGCATCTATAGGATGTCGTGACCTCTTACTACAAGAAAGAGGAAAGAGTGGATAGGTGTGGCAGGAGATTGTTAAAAGGATATGACATGTATAGAACGGAAAGAAGGAATGGGTTGTCAACAGGCAAGGAGAGCAGAAGGAGCTGCAGATAGGCAGGCATGCAAATTGAACTTGAATTGTATACTTTCACTCAATCACAATAATAATATATAAAAAAAATTATACTCACATTGCTTCATGATAATTGTCATCCCTGCAATGTGTCAACACTCTCCCCTTTCTCTTTCTACTCTGGGTTCCCCATGTCCTTTCATCTAGGTTTCCTTTCCCTTCCTACATCATTGTCTTTTGTTTTGGTCAGGTGTTGCCCATTTGGTCTTGCATACTTGACTGAAGTAAGAAGCACATTCCTCATGTAGGTTATTGTTTATTTTACATATCTATCTAATCTTTGGCTGAAAAGTGGACTTCAGGAGTGGCTTCACTTTAGAATTAGCAGGTGCCTGAAGGTCACGGTCTCAAGGGTTCCTTTAGTCACAAACCAGTAAACCTGGTTTGTTTGTTTGTTTTTCTTTTGCATGAATTTCAATTTTGTCCCATATTTTTCTCCTGCTCTGTCCAGAATCCTTTACTGTAGTCCCTATCAGAGAAATTGGTGGTGGTACACAGATGCTAACTAGTTCATCTGAGCTCAAGCTGGTGGAGGCTGTGATGTGTGTGGTCTGCTAGTCATTCCACTGATATTTTCCTTGTGTCTTTGGTTTTCTTTTCCTTTTTTAAAACGTGATGGGACCAGTAGATGTGTCTTAGATGGCTGTTTGCAAGTTTTCAGACACCAGACGCTACTCATCAAAGTAAGAGAACATTTTCTTTTTATGCCAATTGACCTTGATGTCCCCTGAGACCACAGTGTTCAGCCCTCTTCCCCAGGAACTAGGTCCCTCAAGATGTTGAGATGTGTGTAGGAAACTTGTCTGACTTTGCCTTGGTCAAGTTATGCTGACTTCCCCTATATTGTCTGTTGTCTTATCCTTCACCAAAGTAAACATTTGTCCACCATCTAGTTAGTGATTTCCCCTTTCCTCTGCTAGCTTCCCCTTCTTTGTAACCATCAAAGATTTTTTCTTTCTGTGTGGAAACATTTTTATGGGTTTTATGGTCTCAGACATTGTTTTATGATTGACTTATTTCACTCAGCATGATGTCTTTCAGATTCATCCACGTTGTGAGATGTTTCATGGGTTCGTCATTGTTCTTTTATTTTTGTGTAGAACCCCATTGTGTGTACATACCATAATTTGTTTATCCATTCATCTGCTAATGATCACTTAGGTTGTTTCCATGTTTTTACTATTGTGAAGATGAAAATGCATGTATGTCTGTCTGTTCATGCGGCAGATCTTATCTCTCTAGGGTTTGTTCTAAGAGTGGTGTTGCTGAGTCATATGGAATCTCTATCTCTAGCTTTTTAAAGAGCTGCAGTATCCTTCCCATAGAGCTTGCACCATTTTACCTTCCCATCAGCAGTGCTTAGAAGTTCTATCTCCCCACAGTCTCTCTGACATTTGTTATTTTCTGTTTTATTGGTTCATGCCAGCAGTGTCAAGCTGAAATTGTATCTTACTGTAGCTTTGATTTGCATTTCTGTAGTGGGTAATTTGGGCCCTGATTGCACCCCAACCCAGTGCTGTCGAGTCAGATCCGACTCATAGTGATCCTAGAGGTCAGAGTGGACCTGCCTGCATAGAGCTTCCAAGGAGTGTCTGGTGGATTTGAACTGCTGACTTTTTGGTTAGCAGACCTGGTTGCACAGAGTGGTTAAGTATTGAGCCATTAACCAAAACATCCACAGTTCAAAACCATCAGCTGCTCCTTGGAAACCCTATGGAGAAGTCCTACTCTGCCCTACAAGGTCACTATAAATCGGTACTGACTCAACAGCAAGGAGTTTGGTGCGTTTTAACAGGTAATTGTTGTGAGCATTCCCTCATGTGTCTGTTATCTGCCTGAACATCTCTTCTTTGGTGAGTGCCTGTTCGTATCTTTGTCATTTCTTAAATTGTATTGTTTGTCTTTCTGGTATTGAAGTATTTAGGTATTCAAGGAGTTTGATGAGTTTTAAGGGATAATTACTGTGAGTATTTCCTCACGTGTCTGTTTTTTGCCTGAATGTCTTCTTTGGTAAAGTGTCTGTTCATATCTTTTGTCTTTTATTAAATTAGATTATTTATCTTTCAGGTATTGAAGTATTTTGGTATTCTACAGATTTTACAGATAGGCCCTTGTTGGATATGTTGTAGCCAAATTTTTTTTCCCCAGTGTGTAAGTTCTCTTTTACTTTTTTGGTGAAGTCTTCTAATGAGCATGTTTAATTTTTATAAGCTCCCAGTGATCCAGTACATCTTTTAAGATTGTGCAGTATGAGTTACATTTTTATACTGAATTTATGTCATTTATTAGGGCCTCTAGCATGTTCCTTATTTTTCCTTCTATGATCTTTATCATTTTAGATTTTGTGCTTAGTTGTTTGACCCATTTTGAGTTAATTTTGTGTATAGTGTGAGGTATGGGCTTTGTTTCTTTCCTTTTCTTAAAAAAATCATTTTTTTAAAAGAGTATGTTTTCCACATTTGAGAACTTTGGTTCTTTGTCAAAGATCAGCTGACAATAAATGAACGGAGTTAAACCTGAGTTCTCAGTTCTTTTCTGTTGGACTGTGTTTCAGCCGTTGTAGTACCAGGCTGTCTTGACTACCATGATCATATATTAAGTTCTAAGATCAAGTAGTATGAGGCCATCTACTTTGTTTTTTTTCTTCAGCAATGTTTTGCTTATCCTTTCCATGTTAACTTGACGATTAGCTTTTCCATCTTGTTAAAAAATGTTTCTGGTATTTGGGTTGAAATCGTATCAGATCAATTTGGGTAGAACCGACATTTTCACTATACTGAGTCTTCCTGCATATGAGCTTGGTATGTTTTTCCCTTTATATTATGTAAGTTTATTTTGCTTTCTTACAGTAGTGTGCTGTAGTTTTCGCTATATAGGTCTTTTACATCCCTGGTTAGATTTATTCATATTTTATCTTTTTAGGGGCTATTATCAGTGGCATTGTTCTTCTGATTTTCTTTTTAAAGTTCTCTTTTTTGGTGCACAGGAATCCAACCAATTTTTGTATGTTGATTCTGTATTCTGCTATTCTGATGAATCTTTCTAGTAGTTTCAATGGTTTTCTTGTGGAACCTTTGAGGTTCCGATGTATAAGATCGTATCATCTATGAATAGGGATAGTTTTACCTCTTCCTTTCCAACTTGGTTGCCCTTTATTTATTTTCTTTTGCTTTTTCTTGCCTTATTGTCCTAGTACTTGCAGCACAATGTCAAATAAGAATGGTAATAAAGAGTATTTTTGTCTTGTTTCCATTCTTTGGGGAAATGCTTTCAGCCTCTCTCCATTGAGGGTGATGTTGGCTGTTTGTGTTTTATATTATGTTTAGTAATTTCTCTTCTATTCCTATTTTATTAAGAGTTTTTATCAGAAATAGGTGTTGCACTTTATCAATGTCTTTACTGTGCCAATTCTTTTCTTTTGTTCTATTTATTTGGTTGATTAAGTTGATTGATTTTCTACTTTTGAACCATCTTTGTATATCTGGTATGAATCCTACTTGGTTGTGGTATGTATTTTTTTATGTGATGCTACATTCCATTGCCTAGAGCTTTGTTGAAAATTTTTGCACCTGTATTCATGAGAGATACTAGGTCTGTGATTTTCTTCTTTAATTTTTATGGTTTCTTTGCCTGGCTTATGTATTAGAGTTATACTAGCTTCATAGAATGAATTTGGGGGTATTTCTTCTTTTCCCATACTCTGAAACAGTTTGAATAGTACTGGTGTGAGTTGTCCTCTGAATATTTCTTGAGATTCTCCAGTGAAGCCATCGGGCCAGGACTCTTTTGTTGTTGGAGGGTTTTTTTATTGCCTCTTCAATCTCTTTTCTTGTTATGAGTGTTCAGATTTTCTATCTCTGCTTAGGTTAGTTTGGGGATGTAGTGTATTTATGGAAACTTGTCCATTTTCTCTAGGTTCTCAAGTTGATTGAAGTGGTTTTTCATCATATTGTCTTATGATTCTTTTTACTTCAGTTGACTCTATTGTAATATCCCTCATCTCATTTCTTACGTGGGTTATTGCTTCTTCTCCTGTTTTTGTTTTGTCAATGTGGCCAATGGTTGGTCAATTTTGTTCATCTTTTCAAAGAACCTACTTTAAGTCTTATTGATTCTTTCTATTATTTTTCTGTTCTCTATTTCATTATATCTCCTCTGATCTTTGTTATTCCATTTCTTCTGGTGCATGTAATTCACTTTTGCTGTTCTCTTTCTATTGACTTGAGTTGTAGAGGTATCATTTTGATTCTTGGTCCATGCTTTTTCGATGTGTGTGTTTATTACTATAAATTGACCTCTAAGTGCTGTCTTCGGAGAGTAGTATCTGGGGTCTTAAAAGTTTGCAAGCAGCCATCTAAGATACACCCATCAGTCCCGTCTCAATTGGAGCAAAAAAAAAAAAGAAGAAGATGAAGAAAACCAAAGACATAAGGAAAATGTCAGTCCAACGAACTAATAGACCACGAGTCGGATCTGACTTGACGGCACTTGGCTTGGCAAACCACCAGCCTTAGCCCAGAAGAATTTGGGGGGTGAGTCACAATAGATGGTCCCAGAGAGAATGGGAGAAAAATGTAGAACAAGATTCAAATTCACACACACCAGAAACACCAGACTCACTGGAGACACCCTTGAGACTATGGCTCCCAGATACACTGCTAATTCAGAAATGAAGCCACTTTCAGAGTGCAGCTTTCAGCCACGACAGATTATACGTGAAGAACATATTTCTTGGTCCAGCTGAGTATACAAGAACAAATGGGCAACACCTGCCTCAAAGCAAAGACAAGACAGGAAAGAACAGTAAGACTGGATGAAGAATACAGGGAACATTGGGGTAGCAGTGAAAATAGGCAAGAGTGCTAACACAGTCCTGAGACTGCAATCAATGTAACAAAACAATTTATGTACCAGTTTTTGAATGAAAAACTAACTTACACTGTAAACTTTCTCCAAAAGCACAATTAAAAAAATAAAGAAAAAAGAAAGCCAAAAGGTGGAAACAGCGTTCAGGATTTATTTTGCCATGAGCCATTAAAGTAGTGGGCACCCCAAGGAGGCTGTGTGTTTATCATATCATTACTGCTTTTACTACATGTTCGTGTTATTTCAGTTTTTACGCGTTAATTTGGTATGATTTGGTAGGTTTTATTTTGGCTGTGCCCTCTTAAAATTTATTCTCATATTAATTAATGTTACTCTTTTCTTCAATTTACACCACTTCAGCTTATGAAAATTTCATGAACATTCCACTTTTGGATGGCAATGGAAATCTATACATATACACACGTGTGGTTTGGTTGTTGTTAGGTGCTGTCAAGTTGGCTCTGACTCCTAGTAACCCCATGTACAACAGAATGAAACACTGCCTGGTCCTGTGCTAAGCCTACAATCATTTTTATGCTTGAATTCATTGTTGCAGCCACAGTGTCACCCCATCTTGCACTGGGTCTTCCTCTGTTTTGCTGAGCCTCTACTTTACCAAGCACGATGTCCTGCTCCAGGGATTGATCCCTCCTGACAACATGTTCAAAGTATGTATTTGCTTCTAAGGAGCACTCTGGTTCTACTTCTTAGAAAACAGATCTGTTCATTCTTTTGGCAGTCCTTGGTATATTTATTATTCTTCCCCAACACCACAATTCAAAGGTGTCAATTCTTCTGTCTTTCTTATTCATTGTTCAGCTTTTACATGCACATGATACAATTGAAAATACCATGGCTTGGGTCAGGTGCACTTTCTTCAAGGAGACGTCTTTATTTCTGAACACTTCAAAGAGGTCTTTTGCAGCTGATTTGCCCAGTGTATTGCATCTTTTGATTTCCTGACTGATGCTTCCATGGGCATTGATTGTGGAACTAAGTAAAACAAAATTCTTGACAGCCTCCATTTTTTCTCTGTTTATCATCATGTTGTTTATTGGTGCAGATGTGAGAATTCTTGTTTTCTTGATGATGAAGTGTAATCACTACTGAAGGCTGTGGTCTTTGATCCTTGTCAGTAAGTGCTTCCAGTCCTCTTCACTTTCTGCAAACAAGGTTGCTAGTGAGTCATTGCCCAGTCCTGAAGCCCCATTCTTCTTCATATAGTCCAGCTTCTTAGGTTAATTGTTCATCATGTAGGTTGAATAGGTATGGTGAAAGGATACAACCCTTATGCACACCTTTTCTGACTTTAAAACATACACTGTTCCCTTGTTTTGTTCAAATGACTGCCTCTTGATCCATGTACAGATACCTCATGAGTGTAATTAGGTGTTCTAGAATTCCCATTCTTTGCAATATTATCCATAATTTGTTCTGATTCACAGAGTTGAATGCTTTATTGTAGTCAGTAAAGCACAGGTAAACCTCTTTCTAGAATTCTCCATTTTCAACCAGGATCCATCTGACTTCAGCAATACCCCTGGTTCCCTGTTGTCTTAGTCATCTAGTGCTGCTCTAACAGAAATACCTTGTATGAATGGCTTTAACAAGAAAAGTTTATTGTTACATAGTCCGGTAGGTTACAAGTCCAAATTCAAGAGGAAGGCTTTCCTTCTTGATCAGCTCTAGAGGAAGTTCTTTGTGTTGCATCAGTCTTTGGTCAGGGAGCATATTGGTACAAAAACCTCAGGTCTGAAGGATGCACTCTACTCCTGCTGCTACTTTGTTTTTTTGAGGGGGAGACACAATTCAGTCTACAACATTCCATTCTTTGCCCCCCCCCAAAATTCATGTCTTTGAAACATGCAACACATTCATCCCATCATAGCAAAAGTCATATCAAAAACGTGTTCATCTCATATAATAGCAAAAGTCTTAAGTCAGTTAAGTCCAGAATACAAAAGTTCTTCTTCATCTGTGAAATCAAGAATACAAGTTAACTGCCTCCTAAGTACAATGGGAGAACAGGACCAGGCAGTGTTTCCTTCTGCACAAGTTAGACATTTCCATTACAAATGGAGAAAGAAGGCAAAATAGGTAACAAGTCCAAAACACATTATACTAGCCCTCAAAGCTTTGAAAACAATGCTTCATCCTCTGAGACATTTTATACAACGGCCCTGTCTTCCAGAGTCTAGGTGTTGGCTACAGTCTCCAGATTCTGAGTGAAAGCCCCGTGGCCATGTGCTACAGGTCTGCCTTCCAAGCCCGCTGGGACAGCAACTCTGGTCCCACGGCTCTAGGTGCACCCTTAGCTCAACAGACTAGCAATTCCATCCTTAGAACACAGGAAGCCATTGTTCCACTCTTTCAAACCCGTGAGGTCATGGACATACCTTCCGAGACTGAGGCAGCTCAGCTTCTTGTGCTCTTGATCTCTTCAGCTTCTGCACCCTGTGGCCTCATGGCCCAGGCCTTAGGCTTCCATCTGTCCTTCAGAGCCAAATATTCCAAAGCTCTGTAGCTCCACTGATTTAAGTGACAGGAGGCACCCCACTCTGTCAGAAAACCTCCTTTACAAAAGCATTCAGCTTTCTTACTCATTAGGTCAGCAAGCCTAGCTCCACCAATTCAAGTACTTGGAGGCATGTCACTCTTCCGGAAAACCTCTAAGCACAGGCAGTCAGCTCTCTCACTCAGCTCTCTGTGGGTCAGCTCCAGCACTGTCTCACATTGGTATGATTCCACTGCTGCCTGCCCATTGCTGCTGCCATTGGTCTTCTGCTGCTAGTTTCTCACTATCTGCACTTTCTTTGGTGTTAACAGTTCTCCTTGGTTCCTTCTGAGTCTTTTATCCATTCATAGTTTCAAAACTACTTCCACATTTTAGGTATTTATTAAAGCAGCACCCCATTCCTAGTAGCAAATTTTGTCATAGTCATCTAGTGCTGCTCTAACAGAAATACTATGTGTTGACAGTTTTAACAAGAAAAGCTTATTATTATACAATCCAGCAGGTTACAAGTCCAAATTCAGGGTGTCTGTCCAGTGGAAGGCTTTCCCTCTTTGTTGGCTCTCGAGGAAGGTCCTTGTGTTGCATCAGTCTTTGGTCAGGGAGCATCTTTGCACAGGAATCTCATGTCTCAAAGACATGCTCTACTCCCAGTACTGCTTTCTTGATCATATGAGGTTCCCAACTCTCTGCTTGCTTCGCCTCTCTTTTATCCTTTACAGAATAAAAGGATAAGAGCTGGTACAAGCTACACTCCAGGAAAGCTCTCTTAGTAAGGGTGTTGCAGTCCCACCTAATTCTTTATTTTAATTTTAATTTTTATTTTTTGACACAATCCTATCTATTAGCCAGAGATTAGGATTTACAGCATAGGAAAATCACAAAATGGAGAGCAATAACAGAATACTGGAAATCATGGCCTGCCGCGGGCTGGGAGCTACTGTGTCCTAGCCCCCTTGCCCTTTCCCCTCTCTCTCCTCATGTTTGTATTTCTCTGCTTGGCACCTTGAAACTTTTTGCAGAACAATAAGCTCAGGCTAAGCTATTTCCTTGTTCCTGTCCTTTGTTTGAAGACAAGACCTCTGTGCACTCTGTAACCAATCCAAAACCATCCTATAAAGATCATGACCATTTTTGGCAGTATGTGCTACCCTGTTGTCTTCCTCCCTGTGAAGCACATAAATAAAGCTTGTAAAAAAGGATCAGTGGCCATTGTTCTCCATCAGAGACCTTGGTCCCACCTGGCCTCAACTTTATCTTGTGTGATGTGTTTCTTGCGTGAGTGAGTTTTGCCATCTCCTTTCCTGTCCCTCTCAGCATCGGACCCTGCCTAGTACAGGTCGCTGTGGTGCCAGATTTGGCAATGGCTAGTCAAATTGCTATGTATGTTTTCTGGAGGACACAATTCAATCTATCACATGTCCTCTTCTGAATTCTTCTTGAATCTCTGGCAGTTCCTTGTCAACATACCGTTGTAGTCCCTTTTGAATGACTTTCAGCAAAATGTTACTTCTGTGTGATATTAATAATATTGCTCAATGATTTCCCTCTTCTTGTGAATAAGCATAAACATGGATTTCTTCCAGTTGGTTGGCCAAATGGCTATCTTCCAAATTTCTTGGCATACATGAGTGAGCACTTTCAGCACTGCGTATGTTTGTTGAAACATCTCAGTTGTTAACTCTGTCAGTTCCTGGAGCCTTGTCTTTTGCCAAAGACTTCAGTGCAGCTTAGACTTCTTCCTTCAGTACCATCAGTTCCTGATCACATGCCACCTCTTGAAATGACTGAATGTCAACCAATTCTTGGTACATGACTTTGTGTATTCCTTTCATCTTCACTTGATGCTTCCTGTATCAAGGCTTGAATATTTTTTTTCAGTTCTTTCAGCTTAAGAAATGTCAAGTATGTTCTTCCCTTTTGTTTTTATATCTCCAGCTCTTTCATGTTGTTATAATACTTTATTTTGTCTTCTCAAGCCACCCTTTGAAGTCTTCTATTCATTTCTTTTACTTCATCGTGTCTTTCTTTTGTTTTAGCTACTCAACATTTGAAAGCCAATTTCGAGTCTCTTCTAACATCCGTTTTGGTCTTTTCTTTCTTTCCTGTCCTTTTGATAACCCATGGTGGAAAGGTTTCAGCTGAGCTTCTAGACTAAGACAGACTAGGAAGGAGGACCCCACAGTCTACTTCTGAAAAAGATTAGCCAGGAAAACCTTATGAACAGCACTGGAACATCGTCTAATATAGTGCTTGAAAATGAGCCTCTCAGGTTAGAAGGCACTCAAAAGATGCCTAGGGAAGAGCTGCCTCCTCAAAGTGAGTCAACCTTAAAGATGGAAGTAGAATCAAGTTTTTGGGACCTCCATTTGCTTATGTGGAATGATTCAAAATGAGAAGAAATGGCTGCAAATACCCATTAATAATTGAGACAAAGGATGTACAATGTATGAATCTAGGAAAATTGGAAATCATCCAAAGTGAAATGGGGTGAATAGACATGGATATTCTAGGCTTTGTGACCTGACGTGGATTGGTATTGGCATTTTGAATCTGACAATCATATGACCTACTATGCTGGAAATGACAACTTAAAGAACAATGGCATTGTATCATCAAAAAGAACTTTTCAATATTTATCCTGAAGCTCAGTGCTCTCGGTGATAAGATAATACCTATATGCTTGTAAGGAAGACAAGTGAATGAGACTATTATTCATATTTAAGCACCAACCACTAAGGCCAAAGATGAAGCAATTGAAGATTTTTACCATCTGCAGTCTGAAATTGATTAAAGATGCAATTAAGATGCATTGATAAGTACTGGTAATTGGAATCTGAAAGTTGGAAACAAAGAAACAGATAGTTGGAAAATACGGTCTTGGTGATAGAAATAATGACAGAGATCACATGATAAAATTTTGCAAGACAGATGACATCTTCATTGCAAATACCTTTTTCACCAACAAAAACAGCAAGTATACACATGGACCATAACAGATGGAATCAAATTGACTACCCCTGTGGTAAGACATGATAGAAGAGCTTCCTATCATCAGTCTACCATCAGTCAGAACAAGCCAGGGACCAACTGTGGAACAGACCATCAATTGTTCATACACAAGTTCAAGTGAAGAAAATTAGATCCAGTATGTGACAGTCAAAGTACAATACATGAGTGTGTGTTTATATATGTGTGTGTGTGTATATATATATATACATACATATATGTAAAACAAGCCCATTGCCATCAAGTCAATTCTGACTCATAATGACCCTATAGGACAGAGTATAACTGTCCCATAAGGTTTTCAAGGGGTGACTGGTAGAACTGCTGACTGCTGACTTTTTAGTTAGCAGCCATAGCTCTTAACCACTGTGCCACCAGGGCTCTCTCTCTCTCTCTCTGTGTGTATAGATATATATATTTACCAGAACAAAAAAGAAAATGCAGTACTGTTATGGTTGACTTATAGATCAATGGAATAGAACTGAGTCCAGATATGAAACTATAAATCTATGGTCTACTGATGTTTGACAAAGGTGCCAAGTTTATTAAATGAAGAAAAAAATAGTATTTTCAGTAAATGATACTGGAACAACTAGATCTCCACAGGCAAAAGTTTATTACACAATTATTCATAACAACCAGAAGGTGGAAACAACAGAAATGTCCATCAACAAATGAACAGTTAAACAAAATGTGTCTATATAATAATACAATGTTATTCAGCCATAAAAAGGATTAAAGTTCTAATAAATACTACAATATGGAACAAATCAAACCAAATACAGTACCATCGAGTCAATGCCAACTCATAGTGAATGGATCTTAAAAATTGTGCTAAGTTAAATAAGCCACACACAATATGACAAATATTGTATAATCCTACTTACAGACATATTTAGAATAGACAAATGTATTAATACAAAAAATAGATTAGTGGTTATCAGGATCTGGAGTGAGGGAGGAATGGAGAATTACCACATGATGAACAGAGAGTTTCTGTTTGCAGTGATGAAAACATCTTTGAAGCAAACAGTGGTGATGGTTACATTACCGTGAGTTCATGACAGTTCACAGTGCCATGCTGGTAGGATCCCTGGGGGCATTTGGTTTTCTTTTTCTTTTTGCAACCTGGGAGCCCCTTCTAGGTGGGCTGTACTGTGTAGATTGAAAGCCACTTGCCCAGTCTGCACAACCTTGCCAGTGGGATCCATGGGGGCACTTTTTTTGTTATTTCTTTTTTGTCTTTCTTCACTTGTCAGTTTCTTATCTCCCTTCTCTCTACTTCTTTTTCTGTCTCCTGGATACCTGGTGCTATATTTCATCTCTGTGCCTTACAGGAGGGCTATACTACGTTGCTTGGGAGTCACTTCCCCATTCTGTATAGCCTCTCTAATGTGATCACTTGGGGCCTTTCTTTTTACATTTTTTTTTCTTTTATCTTTTTGTTTTTCTTCATTTCTCAGGTTCTCATCCTCTCTGTTTTCCTTATTTTCCTATCTCCTGAATATCTGCCACTGTGTACTGCCTCTGCTCCAACGCCTGGTGCCATTTCCCCAGCTGGTGGAACTTCTGGGGCCATTTTCTTTCTCTTTTTCCTTTTTAATTTTCTTCACTTGTCACTTCTCCACTCCAATGCAAAACTTCCTCAGCACCTTTTTTTTGCATGTTTCTTGGCTCCTAATCCTGTTTTCTCTTTCTTCTTTCCAGTTCCCAACTTAACTTCATACATCACAACTTCCCCTTTCCATCCCACCTATCTGTACCTTGCAGTGAACATAGCAACCCAAGCAGCACAAGGATGGCCTGCTAGAACATGCCCTGCACTGACTCCTGTCTGCCCTGTCAGCCACCATACGTGCTACAAACAATGCATCTCAATCCCTCATTTTCAGCCATAACTGCTCTGCTGCACCATAACTGAGTGATTGTCCCCAAACATTGGATGAGGAAGAGGAAAATATTGGGCCCCTGACAAGGAAACAACAAAAAAGGTACAGCTCATCTGCTCAGAATAACCAAATAAAAAAACAGGACTAAATGAACTTACAATCAATAAATGAAGAAACTAACTACTAAATGTCCTAAAGAGAGCAGAAAATATCCAAACATATTTTTTTAAAAAAAAGAAGGTTGAAGTAGGCATCCAAAATAAAAACATCAGATGATTTTCTGGTAGAATAAACCACACTAGAACTACCTGATAATGAATTCAAATTTCTAATATTCAGAGCTATCCATGAGTTAAAGCAAAAAGCAGACAGAAATGGGGAAAATATATACAGATATATGGAAAATACAGACAAAAAATGGGAGAATTCAGGGAAAAAAAATCAGGACAAAAATGCCACAATAAATTCACAACTAGATATCATTTTTTTAAAAATTATAAATCCAAAGATAAACAGTAAGATTTCAGAAATAGTGTCAGAGCAGGGCTGAGGAGTATGTTTCAAACAACAGAAGAGAGAATCAGAAAAATTGAAGATAACACTTGTATACAACTTTCAGGAAAAAATCAGAACAAAAAAGAATGAAGAAATTCAGAATTATGTGGGACACAATCAAAAGCAAAAAGTCACAGTTATCGGAGTTGCAGTAAAAGGGGAAGAAATGGAAAATACAGAATCACTGAAGAATTGCTAACAGAAAACTCCCCTTATAACATAAAAGATGAAAAAATGACCATGTAAAAAACTCGGTGAACTCTATACAGGATACACCCTAAAAGAAAATCACCAAGGCATAACATAATTACACTTGATAAAACCAGAGACAGAGAAAGAATCCTGAGAACAGCTCAAAAAAAGCTAAAAGTCACATGCAGAGGAGAAACAATAAGACCAAACTCATCACTTGACAGAAACCATGCAGTCAAGAAGGCAATGGGATGACATATAAAAAATTTAGAAAAAATTGCCAACCAGGAATAATATATGCTGTAAAACTTGTTCAAATATGATGGTGAAATTAAGATGTTTTCAGATAAATAGAAATTAAGGGAATATGTAAAAACCAAACCAAACTTATAAGAATTATTAAAGAGAGTCCTTCAGTCTGAGAACAAACATCAGACCACAGCCTGAATCCAGGACACAAGATCACACCAGCCAGATGCTAACCTAAGAAATCAATTCTCAAGGATTATTCAATATCAAAAGATTTACAATGGAGAACCAGAGCAGTTAATCTGTAAATGACAACATAAGACCACTAAAACAGGGCATAAATGATGTAGGTATAGAACTAATGGACAGAAAGGCAAGTAACAACAGATGGTGTCATGGACTGCATTATGTGCTCCCCAAAAGATGTGTGTATCAACTTGGCTGAGCCATAATTTCCACTATGGTGTGGTTGTTCTCCATTTTTTATTGTAATTTTATGTTAAAGAAGATTAGGGTGGGATTGTAACATGCTTATCCAGGTCACTTCCTGAACCAATGTAAAGAAGTTTGCTTGGGGTGTGGCCTGTACCATCTTTTTTCTTACAAGAAATAAAAGGAAAGTGAAGCAAGAGCTGGGGACTTCATACCACCAAGAAAACAGGGCTGGCAGCAGAGAGCTTCCTTTGGACACGGTGTCCTTGCACCTAAGAAGCTCCTTGACCAGGGGAAGACTGAGGGCAAGGACTGTCCTCCATAGCTGATGAAGACATCCCCTGAAGCCGTTGTTCTGAATTTGTACTTTTAGCCTACTTTACTGTAAATAAATAAAAATCTCTTTGTTAAAGCCACCTACTTGTGATTTTTTGTTGCAGTAGCACTAGATATCTAAGACTGCTAGCTCAAATCTAAGAAGATAAGGGTAAATTTCAAGATTAATGTGACCCTAATACCTCACAATATGTTTTCTTTTCAAAATGGGCAATAGAGAGCTTGACATGACTAATGCCATCAGGATACTCTAACTAACTTCACGTTTTGTACATTCTCACTTTCAATGTCTTTTGTTATTACACCAGCTGCGCTGGGCTCTTTCTAAAGGGGTTTGGGGCCTTCTCAGCCCTTGCAGCCTTAGTCTCCCTCTTTTTCTTTGCTCTCTTGGGAGACAGCCTTCAGCCACAAGGCAGCAGCTGGAAGGCTGTGTGGTACTTTTGGTCTGTAACTTAGTTCTTGCTCCTTATTTTAGACAGAGTAAACTCAGAGGACAGACAGTTTCACTAGCTGAGAGACTGTTATGTAAGTTTTTATTTCTGTTACTGTTTTTTGCTTTTTTGCCTATTACAGACATAAAAATTGGAGTCCAGAAGACCAGTATGCATATCTTTAGTTTAATAAGGAGTTTTTTGTAGCTGTTTTGTGATGTATACTCATCTGAACATTTGTGGGCTACATTACCTATTACACTATATAATTCTTACAAAAATTATACACAAGCTCTGATGTAGAAATCACTTTTCCAGAATCCATAATCTATCTGTGTTTGTCGTGGATTGAATTTTGCCCCTGAAAAATATGTGTAGCCATGTGGCTGGGCCATGATTCCAGTATCTTGTGACGGTCCTCCATTTTGTGATTTTCCTATGCTGTATGTTAAAGGATTAGGGTGGGCCTGTAAATCCCTTCATAGGATCACCTGCCTGCTCCACTATAAAGGGAGTTTTCCTGGAGTGTGTCTTGTCCCATCCTTAATCCTTTCAACTTGCAAGAGATAAAAGAATTGGGAAAGATAAGAGAATTGGGAACCTCATATCACCAAGAAGTAGCACAGAGAGCAGAGCATGTCGTTTGGACCTGAGATTCTTGTGCCAAGATACTTTCAGTGGATTTGGACTCTGCCTACTGCCAAGCCAAGTGCCGTCAAGTCGGATCTGACTACTAGACTATGACAAATTCTCTTGCTGAATGGACTTACAATTTGTAAATGGATTTGTGGCTTACTGGACTGTGTCAATAAAATTTCTCTTCATAAAGCCTTCCACTCATGGTATTTTCTGTTAGAGCAGTACCAGGTGACTAAAACAGAACTTGGTACCAGGAGCGGAGTACTGCTCTAACAAATACCTAAAATGTGGGAACCTCATACCACCAAGAGAGGAGAGGAGCACTGAGAGCAGAGCATGTCCCTTGGACCCAAGGTTCCTGTGCCAAGGTGCTCTCACTGGATTTAGACTTATCTTACCAGACTGGGATGATTTCTCATACTGAATGGACTTGTAACTTGTTAATGGATTTGTGGCTTATGACACTGTGACAATAAAAGCTTCTCTTCATGAAACTTTCCGCTCGTGATATTTTCTGTTAGAGAAGTACCAGGTGACTAAGACAGTGTTGTTGCCAGACTCTCTGTTGGGGTCACTTCCTGATCAACTTTCTCTGTCTTTTTGACTTTGAGTATATTTCACTGGCTTGACTGCTCCAGGGCATGCACCCAAACTGGATAACAGTAACCACAAAGAAAGTTAATAAAACTACTGATCAAAATAAAGAAGAAAAACATACAGTCTCTATAAAAACAAAAGAAATGAAAAGCAATCCATAGCCGAAAGGAATTGCGTACAAGAAGAGGAACACAGAAAATTTCTGCCCTACAAAAAGAAGCACTCAAAATGACAGCAATAAACTCACAACTATCAACAACTACACTGAACATAAAGGGTCTAAATGCATGCATAAAGAGACAGAGAATGACAGAACGGATCAAAAAAACAGGATCCAGCAATATACTGTCTACAAGAAACTCACATTAAAAATGAAGATGTAAATTTTTTCAAAATCAAGCTGAGGAAAAAATATATTAAGCAAACAGCTACCAAAAAAGAGCAGGAATGGCAATACCAGTCTTCAAAACAAATAGACTTCAAAAAAATCCACCATAGAAGACAAAGAAGGGCACTATACAATGATTAAAGAGACAATCCTTCATGAAGACATAACCATAATAAATGTCTATGCACCCAATGACAATACTCCAAAATACATAAAACAAATCCTAATGGCAATGAAAAGAGAAATTGGCACTTACACAATAATAGTAGGAGACTTCAACACACCACTGTCAGTAAAGGACAGAACATCTAGAAAGAAATTCAACAAAGATAAGAAGATCTAACAGACACAGTTAACCAAATTGATCTGATAGATGTATACAGAACACTCAACTCAACATCTGGAAAGTACACATTCTTTTCCAGAACACATGGAATCTTCCTCAGAATAGACCACATCTTAAGACACAAATCAATTCTCAACAAAATCCAAAGCACGGAGGTAATACAAGGTAACTTCTATGACCACAACACCATCAAAGTAGAAACAACAGCAAGTGCAAGTGAAAAAAAAAAATCAATTACATGGAAACTGAATAACACTCTGCTTAAAAACCACTGGGTAATAGAACACGTAAGAGATGGAATCAAACAATTCCTAGCATCAAAAATATACATATAAAACAAAACCTTTGGCCCACCAGCACAGGTCCTCAGACATCAATTTACAGCAATAGATGAACACATCAAAAAAGAAAAACAGACATCAAAACAATAGCTACGCAACTTGAACAAATAGCAAGACAGCAGCAAAAGAAGCCCACAACCACCAGAAGAAAGGAAATAATAAAGATTAGAAAGAAAGAAATGAAATTGAGAATAAAAAAACAATAGAAATGAACAAAACCAAAAATTGGTTCTTTAAAAGGAAAAACAAAATTGACAAACCAGTGGCCAAACTGACAAAAGTAAGACTGCAGAGGACACAAATAACCCAAATAAGAAATGACACTGCAGATGATACAACAAACCCAACTGAAATAAAAAGGATCATAACAGAGTATCATGAAAAACTGTACTCTAACAAATTTGAAAACTTAAAGGAAATGAGCAAATTTTTAGAAACACACTACATACTCAAACTAAAACAAAATGACACTGAAAATCTGAACAGACTCACATCAAGAAAAGAAATTAAAAAGATAATTTAAAAAATTCCCAATGAAAGAACAAAAAGATCAAGTCCAGAAAAGAGCTTACACCAGTACTACTCAAACTATTTCAGAACATGGAAAAGGAAGCAATGTTTCACAATTCATTTGGTGAAGGCTGCATAACTCTAATATTAAAGCTACGGAGACACCACAAAAAAATAACAGTGTATACCAATATCTCTCATGAATAGAGATGCGAAAATTCTCAAAAAAATTTTAGCCAATAGAATTGAGCATCACATCAAAAAAATAATATACCACAACCAAGTAGGATTTATACCAGGAATGTAAGGATGGCTTAACATGAGAAAATCCATCAACATAATCCACCACCTAAACAAAAGAAAAAAAATCACATGATAATCTCAACTGACTCAAAAAAGGCATCTGACAAAGTTCACCACCCATTCCTGATGAAAATCCTCAGTAAGTTTAGAAGGAAAATTTTTCAACATAATAAAGGCTGTCTTAGTCATCCAGTGCTACTAAAACAGAAATACCACAAGTAGATGGCTTCAACAAAGAGAAATTTATCTCCTCAGAGTCCAGTACACTGCAAAGTCTAAATTCAAGGTGGCACATTCAGGGGAAGGTGTTTTCTCTGTCTCAGTTCTGGAGACAGTTCCTTATGATGCATCAGTCCTCACCTGGCTTGGTAGCACCTCAGCACAAGAACTTCAGGTCCAAAAGACTCATTCTGCTCTCAGCACAGCTGTCTTATGTGGATGAGATTCCTGTGTCTCTGTGCTCATTTTCCTCTTAATCTCAAAAGAGACTGCCTTAAGACAGGATTTAAGTTTGTAAACCTCATCAGTATCACTGCTGCTAATTCACTGTATTCAATCAGTGATAGAATTTGCAGTATGCAGGATAGGTTACAGAAACTTACCAAACTGAAAAGCTCAAAGAAAAAAGGATGGGGGGAAAAAAGGAAGAAAATATCCAAAAATCAAGGGACAATTACAAAAAGGTATAACATGTTTATAAAGGAAATATTAGGAAAGAAGAGTTAAAGGAAAAAAGAAGTATTTGAAGTAATAATGGCTATGAACTCATCAAAATCAATGACCGACTCCAAACCACAGATCCAGGAGCTCAAAGAACACCAAGCAGCCGAAATAACAACAACAAAAAACCTACACCTAGGCATACTATATTCAAACTTCAGAATATTCAAGAGAAAAAGAACATCTTTAAAGAAGCCAAGGGCAGGACTTTGGAAGGGGGAAGAACACCGTACCTATAAAGGAACAAGAATAATAGTTACATCAGACTATGTTTAGAAACTATGGAAGTAACATAAAAGGGGAGGATATATCTAATGTATTGAATGAAAAAAGTTAGTATGATATTGTAAGAGTTTAAAACAGCTGCAAAGAAAACAGGAAATATTTGACAACAGAAGAGAAAAAAAATCTAACAAACTGGCAGACCTCAAGACAGAAGTAAAAAAAAAAAAGAAGTGTCATGGATTGAATTGTATACCCCCCAAAATGTGTGTAGTAATTTGGCTGGGCTGGCGATTCCCAACGTTCTATGATTGCTCTCCATTTGGTGATTTTACTATGCTAATTTCTCCCCGTGGTGAATAGACTAGATTACATTAGAAAGGATTAGGGTGAGGCTATAATACCCTTCCTAAGGTCACCTCCATTCACCTCCAGTTCCAGTGCAAAGGGAGTTCCCCTGGAGTGTGGCTTGCACCACCTTTTATTCTTTTATCCTATAAGAGACGAAAGGAAAGGGAAGCACGCAGAGAGTTGTAATCCCACGCCATGAAGAAAGCTGCGGTGGGAGTAGAGTGCATCCTTCACACCTGAGGTTCGTGAGCCAAGATGCTCCTTGACCAAAGACTAATGCAACACAAGGACTTTCCTCGAGAGCCAACAGAGTGAAAGCCTTCCCCTGAAGCATACATTCTAATTTGGACTTGTAGCCTACTGGACTATGTAAAATTAAAGTTTTCTTTGTTAAAGCTATCCATTTGTAGTGTTTCTGTTAGAGCAGTACCAGATGACTAAGACAAGAAGTAAAATTTGAAACAACACATTCCAAAAAATCAATTCAGAGACATAGAGGAAAACAATTAATTTAGAAAAGCAGGAAAAATGAACTGGAAACAAAATATTTTGAAAGGATCAGGAAGAAGGTAATTGCTATGGAAGAACAGCAATGCAGGTCAAGGTTATACATAAGATGAACACAAACAATGAAACAGACTAAATATTTAAAGATACAATTCAAGAAATAAAAGAAGATAGATTGAAGGTTCTCCATGTTCAGGAAAAACTGACACAAACATTTACTACCAAGGCATATTCCAAAAATCTTTGTACAGGTAAAATGCTTAAGTCACCTGTAAGTGGCAGTTCCAGGAGAGGATTAAGCTGACCCCAAGTTTCTCAGCAACATTCAACACTAGAAGCCAGTGGAGCAATGTCTAAATGTGCTCAAAGAAAGAGGGACACAAGAACTTTACATGTAACCAAAATGTAAACAGTAAAAAAGGCAAACAGATTAAAAAGCCTTAGCCTCCTATTTCCCATGAGTGCAGCTTAAGCAAGAAATAGCAGTTTGAATAGACAAAGCAAGCACCAGAAACACACTCAGATATGGCAGAAATTTTGAATGAACATTGGTCAATGAAGTATAAAAGGAAAAACTGTTGTATGAAAACTGGCTAGTATATATATGACTGAGACAAACACAAACAGAGCAATTACAACTACTTAGAGATATAAATATTACAGATATTGGCAATTAAGAAATTATAATAATCAAAATTGAGAGTGCAAGGGAGAAAGAATTTGAACAGCCGACAGCTCTCAGGCAAGTCCCACTCTTAGGACTGACAACAGCTAATGAAAGTCACTTTGTCTGACACTATGTACCTTTTCTGAAGGCGGTCTATTTTCAAAAACTGGTTGACACAGGAATCTAAAGCCCTAGTCCCCTTGTTTAAATTGGCAGTGACTCTGAACAGCCATCACAGCTAGAGCGTTTCCCATAGAGCTGTTGCTGTGACTGCCTCACAATTCAACACTTCCCTCTGCTGTGGTACAAGTGACACTGACACATGAGGAACATGTCCCCAAACCGTGTGATATTAGAAGTATTTGAGGTGAGGGAAAAAAAAAAAAAAAACTGTTAATGACAAGTTCTTATAGGAGAATCACATTATACTCCTAAGGTTCTAAAGCAAGACCATGGTTTATTAGCAGACAATTATATGTGTTTTGAACAATAGCTCTTGGTGTGCTACTGGCCCTGGTAGAGACCGAGTGCCAATCACAGCAAACCAAGTACCCAGGACTACCCATAATGGCATCTGTCACAGCCACCGTGTCGTAAGTTTTGGTGGACCCACCATCAATCCACTGTAGAAGGAAGCAGTACACAGGGGTCAGTCACAAGCAGGGTCAGAGGGAGATTTATAAGCAAATGGTCATCCCCAGCGTGACTCAGTGCATCCCCCTCAGCTCACATCTATAGCAACATAGCGGGGCAGGGAAGTCTTTAAGACCAGCAAACTAAGTTTTCCATGTGGTCAGTTTTGTATGTCAGTGCAAGCTACCATACTGAAACCCCACCTAGAGATGACCCTCAGGGACAACTGAAAATGAATGCTCTCCAGGACACAGCTTGGGGCTTTACCTTTCATCAATTGCTTCCTGAAAAAGGAGAAAGCCTGAGGTTAGAATACACATGGACTTGTGGGAAGTAGCAAAAGCTTGGCTGGTTGGTCAGGAGCATTGAGAAAAACTGGAAGAACACTGAAAAAAACGTTTGGGGAAAAGGCAGGTGGATGGTTCTACTGAACTAGGCAAAAAAAGAAGTCTCTGCCTATTATCACATCTACCACAGAAAACACATTTAACCATGTCACAGACAGAATGACTCAGTCAGAGGACACCACCTAGTCTGTCATCAGCCACCTCAGTGTTGGCACAATGGCTTCAGGAACAGAATATCCACAGTGACAAGAATGGAGCGTGTGCATGGGACCTACTCACCAACACCAGTCTTTCAACTGTTGATGCCAAGTGTACAACATGCGGAGCCCTCAGCATACCACCCCCAGCGTGATCAACCAGCCACTTAGTCGCAAGCTGGGCACATTAGGCCCTTTCCATCCTGGGAAAAGTTTTCATCTCGGCCAGAACAGATATAATCCAGGAATAAGTTAGCCTTTTTTGCCCACAGAGCCTGCCCTGCACCCAGAGGCAGTGCAAGGATAAATAAAGACTACTAAACGACTCTCCCAGCTCCAGGGCATCCCCTTGGGAGTGGCTGAGGTCTTTCTTGTGGTTCTGTCATCTGCTTTTTTACTTGTCCATAGGTATTGATTCCCAAAGTACTTCTCCATAAACTTCCTGCATGAAAATCTCCAAGTCTATATCCTGACCAAGGAAGTTGCAGAGACAAAAAGACCATCCCAAAGCCAAACTTGTGCCTAGAAGAAATCATAGGGATAAATCTTCAAGACCTTTTACTTGGTAATGAATTCATATATATGAAGAACAAAAGAATAAATAAATTGGACTTCATCAAAATTAAAAACTTTTACAGACTGAAGTTGTACAATAAATTGAAACAACACCTATAGGATGGGATAAATATTTGGAAATCAAATACCTGATAGGGGACTAACATCCAGAATATATAAAGAACTCCTACAGCATAACAACAAAAAGATAAAAAACTCGATTTAAAAATGGCAAAGGTCTTGAATGCACATTTCCCCAAAACAACAGGGAGTAATGAGAACTGTGGTAAACCGAGTCCCTCGCCCTGCTGAACATCCTCCTAGGTAGTGAAGAAGCTTACATTCAACTGAAAGACACTGACTTTTCTTTAAAGAGAAATTTAATAAACATTTTCAAGACTTAAAAAAAAAACACTAAAATAGCTCCTGACTCTGTGTATTACCTAGAAGTGCCCTTGATAACGCTCTGGAGAATTCTGTCAGTGACAGTATGCAGGAAACACTTGCATCATTTACTTCTGGCAATTTTGAGAATGTTTCTGCTCCTCTTAAGACTACTGTGTTGACATAAAATAAGATGTCTCACAAAAAGAGGAAAAAACACTGTTGATTTCAGTTTCTGGGTTTTCATCAAGAGATCCAGGTAGTGGTTCATGACACTGAAGATGCATTAAATACCCAGACTCCTGAAATGGAGAATCAAGATTTAAGAACAGAAAACAAGGGAGAATATTGTTAAACTGATAAATACACTTTGGGCAAAAAAGTTGCATTTGTAGTCACACGGTGCAGTGTAACTTGTTTTGAGCAAATAAAATCATAAAATGAAACATGCTGTGCATGAAATTTCAAACGAAGCAAAATAAGTTGAACATGACAAGTCTGTAAATATTAGTCTGTGATTCAGAAAAGTGTGTCATGTCTAAAGAAGAGTTTAGTGGGCTAGAGTGAAAAACTATGATGAGGTAACATCTCTGCAGCCAATGAGATTTCTACCTATCCATGATCTTCAATGAACCAGTACATGGGTAATAGAAAACAAGGTTCTATTCTTAACTCCTCTTGAAGAATGAACACAGACGAAAAGTAATACAAATCCTGAAATGATTTGAACATTATTCCCTAAAAAAAACTACCAACTCTGATAAACCAAGGAGAGGTCTTCTTTTTTGCCACAAAAGCCAGAAATTACCAAAAAATAAAAACAGGTTCCTGAAGTCACATAAAGCTATTTGAAGAGCCGGAAATAAATGGAAACTTCTGACATGTCTTCCTCAAACTTTAATATTAATAGATACTAATTATATTTATTCACTTCATAGTAATCTGAGTATCTCTGTTGATCAAATGAAATGTGGCAAAGCATCCCAGCATTTGGATTTACAATTATCTTACAGTTTTATCACACTTGATAAAATATTTTTTACACATTGGAACAACCCTGTAGCTATAAAACTACAGAAAATTCTCTGTTGAGGTACAGCCAAATAACCAATCAAAAGTGATAAAATAATAACAATAATGGGTACTTTAAAACATTACTTCAAATTCAATCTGGAAATGTAATTATCAAAAAGTACAGAGGAGCACTGCTTGAACTTAGCTTATGAACACTCTGAGAAGATGAATTTCCATCTGACTACTCTCTAGGACAGTTTTCTTATGCACACATTGATCTCAACCAATCTATACCCCTTCTTTTGACACAACAATAAAAGCTATAGCCTGCTCTGACTTCTGTCACATAATGACAGAAAATTGCAATAGAAAATGTACGCTCACTTTCATATCTATAGAGTACTGATACAAAACCACTCTGGTCCTATGTTTAGCTAAACCAAAAGTGAAATAAATAAACAAATGTCCTGTTTCTCTTAGGAAACTGCCTACAAGCAAAACTCTTCTAGTCAAACACAAGTACTTTTCTCTCAGAGGTACAAGATAACATGTGCACCTATAAATAGCAAAGAAAGCTATTGTGGAAATACGTGATAGTATGTTCTGTCAAACCTCTTTCTGTAATCTTGCACCAGATTTCACCAAACATCTATCTTGCTAACCCTGTTTATTTTCAAATTTGTCTGGTTGTCTTCAACCATCCACATTTACCAAGGAGTCAGGAGAAGCAGATAGAGGTTTAATGCGACAGATCCTTTCAACTGACCACTGCCCAATGGCACAGGACTCAGGTCAGTTCTGCTTTTCTCTGAATCATTCAGGCTATTGTTAACTGTAATAATGAAACATAAAATTTTATCTTATTCAGACTTTTTTTAGCTTCACTTTTCGTTGCTCAGCCACTTCCCAATTCAGCTGGATGAGAATGTTAACTTACCTAGTTAGCTGGCAGAAGTTTCAGAACCAAAATATATCACACACCTAAAGTGTAAGAGATAAAACTATAAAAGTCCTAGATGAAAACATTAAGTGTAAATCTTTTTGACCCAGGATTAAGCAATGGTTTCTTAGATATGGCACCAAAATCACAAAAGAAAAATAAATTGAACTTCATCAAATTAAAAACCTTTGCACTGGAAATAATATCATCAAGAAATTGAAAAGACAGGTCACAGAACTGAAGAAAATTATTTTAAAAAACATATATCTGATAAGGCTTTAGTATTGAGAATATATAAACAATTCTTACAATTCAATAGTAAAAAGACAAAAAACAAATTCAAAAACAGTCAAAAGACTTTAATACACATGCATCCAAAGAAAATACGGAACTGACAATAACCACATGAAAAGGTCAACATCATTAGTCATCAGGGAAAGAATGAAAGTCAAATTTGGGAAGAGATAAGGGTAATAGTTGAGCAACATGATGAACATAATTAATGTCACTGAACTGCACATATGAAGATTATTGACATGTTTCATTACACACATATTTTCCACAATAAAAAAAGCTGACACACACACACACACACACACACACAAAAATTCCACAATGACATACTACTTTACACATACTAGGATGTCTATAATCAAAGAAAGAGACAATAACAGATGTTGGTAAGGATATGAAGAGATTGAAATTCTCATACACTGATGATAGGAATATAAAATGATGTGACCATTTTGGATACCAGTCTGGTAGTTTTTTCAAATCATTAAACACTGAGTTACCACATGCCATCAAAGAGCAGATTATCAATTCTTTTCTCCCACAGAGCCACTGGTGAGTTCAAACCACCAACCTTCTAGATTAACTGCTGCACTACCAGGGCTCCTTAGAGTTACCATGCAAAGCCACTGCCTTTAAGTTGATTCTGACTCATAGTGATCTTACAGGTCAGAGTAGAACTGTCCCATAGAGCTTCCAAGGAGCACCTGGTGGACTTAAACTGCCGACCTTTACCTTACCAGATGTAGCACTTAACCGCTAGACCACCAATTGGCCTTGTTGTCCCCCAGAAAATGGTCCTCAGATCCCTGCCCCTGCTACTCTATCCTTGAAATACTGGGTTGAGATTAGAGGAGCTTTCAGTTTATGATGAAGTCCAATTAAGCTGATCTACTTTCTACTGTGTGATGTCACTTCAATTAGAACTTGAATTAGAGCAATGAGCAAACATTGAATTTTTTTATTATTGTGATTAAGTGAAATTATACAATCCAAATCAATTTTGCATGCCCACCTATATGCAGTTCCTTCTGCTCTCCTTGCCCGTTTAGTTACCACATAATCCAGCAATTCCACTCTAAGGTATCAACCCAAAGGAAATGAAAACATATGTACAAGCATGGACAATTAAGCTTGAGAAGTTGCCACTATGCACTTGCATTGGCAGCACTGCGAAAACAACACAGTAAAGTTTCATCAACTTGGTATATCAGTGTCCCACAGCTGTGTTTGTGTCAACATGTGGCAGTGTCTTGCTGAGTGTTGTTCATTGTTGTTGTTGCATGTTCTTGTGAGCCATCATGAGAATGTCAGAACTGGAATTAGAACAATAATTAAACATTAAATTTCTGTTTTTTATTATTGTGATTACGTGAAAGTATACAATCCAAACCAATTTTACATGGCCGCCTAAATGCAGTTCCTTCTACTCTCTTTGCCCAGAAACAACACATTCCCTCTTTACATTTTATACTTCCAGTATCCTCCTGACAAGCTCCTATCCCCTCCTCCCCACCCTCTTCTCTACCATCCAGAAAGAGAACAGTAGAATAGTCTCCTATAAATGCACAGAACCATAAAGTACACACACCGTATGGTCACGCTGTGTTTCTGAGTCCAGTCCATTCTTGTCCTAAGAGTTGACCTCAGTAATGTTTTCTACTCAGGGGCCACAGCAGGTCTAGGGGCCATGCTCCAGGGGATCCTCCAGGCCACTGGACCATCAATCCTGGTCTTTTAGTAGAGTTCTTGAACTGGACCCCTCATTTTCTCATTTTGCCACAGGGACTTAACAATGTGTGCCACATCACAGCTGACTTTGGTGATGGTTAGGCACCCTCTGGTTGTTCTGGTCACATGTTGATACAGTCTCCCTTCCACATGGGTCTTTCTGTCCTGTCTTGGTCATCGTCTGTTCTAGATGAGTTGGGACCATTTGGTGTACTTCAGATGACAGTTTGCTAGCTTTTAAGAGCTCAGAAGCCACTCACCACTACAGAGGACAGAAGACTCTCTTAGCAAACGGCTGGTTATGCCAATTGGCCCCTAAAAGCATGATCCTCAGACCCCTGCCCTTGCTACTCCATCCTTGAAATATTGGGTTGAGATTAGAGCTTTCAGTTTATGATGAAGTCCAGTTAAGTTGATGTACTTTCTACTGTGTGCCGTCACTGCTTTCACCTAACCAAATTTCTATCAACTAATCTATGCCCAACCCTCTCCCTCCCTCCCCACCTTTGTAGCCATCAAAGAGTCTTTTCTTCTATGCTTCTGTATTTTTGTGTACTTCTGTACATCAAAGAGTCTTTTCTTCTATACTTCTGTACGTAAGTCTGTTTTTAAATCCTTATACCAGGGTCTCATGCAATACTTGAACTTTTGCCGCTGACTGATTTCACTCAGCATAATATCTTCCAATTGAAACCAAGTTATAAGATGCTTACTAAAATCATCATTGTTCTTTATCATTGCGTAGTATTCCATTGGGTACATGTACCATAGTTTGTTTATCCACTCATCTGTTGATGGGCACCTAGGTTGATTCCATCTTTTTGCTATTTTGCACTGTGCTGCAATAAACATTTGTGTGCATGTATCTGTTCATATGACAGGCTTTGTTTCTTACAATATGTTCCAAGCAGTGGGATATAATTAACGGTGTGTCTATTTCTAGCTTTTTATGGAAGCGTCAAACTGCTTTCCAAAGCAGTTGTACCATTCTGAAATCCCAACAGCAGTGCAGGAGGGTTCTGATCTCTCTACAGTCTCTCCATCAGCTCAAGAACTGCAAAACTGTCTCTCAGATATGAAAGGGAAATTAAGACATTCACAGATAAACAAGAAGCTTAGAGACTGTAAAAACGAAACCAAAACACAAGAAATACTGAAAAAAGCTCTTTGTTTAGGAAAACAAAGACATCAAGTGTATATTTAAAGAGGCAGTATTTCATATTGTTATGTCCTACACATGTATTCAACCTTTAAGCTATAAATAGTGACCATCCTTGTCCACAACGGTGAATTTTACTTTAAAATCTATCTTATCTGAGATTAGTATTGCCACTCCTGCTCTTCTTTGTATTTGTTGACTTGGTATATATTTTTCCATTGTTTGATTCTGAGCTTGTTCATATCTTTGAGTCTAACGTGTGTTTCTTGTAAGCAACATGTAGACAAATCATATCTTTTGATCCAGGCTGTAACTCTCTGTCTCTTTATTGGAGTGTTCAGTGCATTTACATTCCATGTAATTATTGATAGGTATGTGTTTCGTGCCATCATTTTGATGCCTTTATTTTTGTGTTGTTGATGTTTTCTAGGTTCCTCTTAATATTCTGTTCTGGGTTATTCTTCTTTATGGGTTAACTTTTCATCTGTTTCAGTGTTAGTTTTGTGTTTGTTCATATTATGTTTCGTTTTGATACTTCACATTATTATTTTGCTTTGCAGCTACCCCAATGGTCCCCCTTAATATTCTAAGTTTAAACCAGATTTTAACTTCTGCATATCTTTTTAATTTCCTCTCTATCAAAAGGGGTTATGCCTAGTATAATATATCCCTTTTTTAGTGTGATGATGTCATAGTTTTCATGTTAAGATCACTGGCTCCTTTCTTTTAATATTTTAGCTTTGATTGAGCTTTGTGACTTTCGCAGGATTCTGGATACTCACTCCTGCTTTGCCTCTTTAAGTATACATTTCATGTTTTTGTTTTTCTAAACCAAGAGCTTCTTTCAGTATTTCTTGTAGTTTTGGTTTGGTTTTTACAGAGTCTCTAAGCTTCTGTTTATCTGTGAATGCCTTAATTTCCTCTTCATATTTGAGAGACAGTTTTGCAGGATATATAATTGTTGGTTGGAAGTTTTTCTCCTTCCAAGCTTTGAATGTGTCACCCCACTGTCTTCTTCCTAACATCATTTCTGTTGAGGAGTCAGACAAAAGCCTACAGGGCTTCAGTTTGTACGTTAACTTTGCTTTAAGCCTCTCTGCTTTTAAGAGCCTCTCTTTATGTTTCATTTTATTTAAAAAAAAAAAAAAACACTAGGGGGCAGTTCTACTCTGGCCTCTAAGGTCATTTTTTTAAAGGTGGATTATGTCTTGGTGTCTTTCTTTCAGGGGTCTAGTTTTTGTGGCACTCAATAAGCATCTTCAATATCTATGTTCTGTTTTTTCATAATTTCAGGAAGTTTTCTGTCAGCAATCCTACAGCACTCTCAGAATTTTCAGCCATACCTTCCTTTTCAGAAAATTCAATTCTTCTCTTGATAGAGTTCCACATGTTTCTTAATGCTGCTTCTTTTTTCTCATTTCTTGTCTCTGATTTCTCCTCATAAATGCTGGTGTCAGTTGCTCTGTCCTCAAGGTCATTAACTCTGGCTTCCATCTCCTCTATCCTGCTCTTTTGGCTTTGGGTTGAATTGTCTAATTCTGTAATTTTATTCTTGATCTGCTGGATTTCAAATCATTCATGTTTCAGCAGTTCATATAGCTTACTTTTTCATTTTGTTCTGCTGCATTTTGTTTAATCTCTAGGTGGGATCTACACATAATTCTTTTGTATTCAACCTCTGAAATTTTCAGAAAGCCTTCTTCATCTGGGAAGTTTTTTGATTCTTTATTTTGAGAGCTTTCCAGAACTGTGGTAGAGTGCTTCTTTAAATGGTTTGAGATTGATTGTTGTCTTTCACTATCAAGAAGCTGTTCAGTTTCTCTGATGTTACCCCAACAGGAGTTGAGGTATCATTCTAAGAGGTGAGTAAGGGCACTGTCAGATTTGGTCACCAACCACTTCTGTGTTGTCTAGTGACTGGCCCCAGGTGGACTCTCTGGGGTGGCAGACCCCACTGCCTGTCTGCTAAAGGTGGAAGTTACTTGCAGCAACTCTCTGTAGTTATGCCAATCAACCTTATGGTGCAGGTCAGGGAAGGGAGGAGAGAAGGATGCCACCCCACTCAGCTTCCAAGGGCCACTGAGCTCTGTAGACATGTGTTTAGCTTTTTTTTTATTTAATATGACTGAGTGAAAATTTACATTCCGTATAAATTTACATGCCCACCTATATGCAGCTTCCACTGCTCTCCCTGTCCAGTGACAGCACTCTATTCCTCTCTGCTCCATACATGTCTCATCCTCCCCACAGTCTCCTTTCCCCTGCTCTCCACCCACTCTCCTTCCTCCAGCCAGAGGTCAGCAGGATGATATCCTATAGATGTATAGAACCATAAAGTGCATCCAATATATGGTCACTCTGCATCACCAAGTCCAATCAGAATGCTTATTTGCGGAAGAGGTACTGTAAAAAAGCAGCTTGCCCCTCAGGGGTGGCAGTCTCCACCTCCTGACTGGCAAAGCTGGTGCTCTACTTACAGAGTCACTAGGGGGGCATCAGCCAACACTATGGTATGGATCAGTAGAGGGTGGAGGAAATGCTGCCACTCCACTCAGCAATCAGTTCTCCAGGTGTTCTTATTCTAAAAAGGTGTGTTACTGATGAGCAAGAAGCTTTCCATCAGCTGTCAAAATCAGTCAGGCTCTCAGATGTGGCAGGCCCTACTTTCCAGCTGACAACTAAGGCATCTCATGGGCTGTCTCCAGATGCTATGATGTGGTTCAAAGAAGGGAATGGTTATGGCCCTGCCACCCTCTTCTGCCAGGCCCCACCCATAACTCTAGGGACGATCATCTTTAATACAGCTTTTCTGCTGGAGAAGCACTATCCAGACAGAGACTGCTGCTCAGCATGGGAATTAACTCCAGGTGAGACTCTGACATGGTCAACTCCACCTTCCAGCTGACCAAGATGGCATCCCACTGGAGCTGCACTTCCTGCCATGAGTCAGCAGAATCAATGGTGCAGCTCAGAGAAGCGAGGGTGGAGGGTCACTGGTGCCCTCAGTCAGCAGCTGGGCCCTCAAGATGTGGCTATGCCAAACACAGTCTGTCTTCTGCACTATACACTGTTTATTTAAGTACTGAAGTTCAGCATATTAGCTGGCTCATGCCCAGTCCCTGCTTACCATGTAACAAAGGCGGCATCTGTACCTGCAATCCTCCGAAGTGATGTGTCAGCAGAAGCAGCACTCAGCATGCCACTACCTCATCTTCACGACAGGTAGGTTCCCGCTTACTGGTGCCTAGTCCAATCTGACAACTACACCAAATCCTATGGCCCCCAGGATGTCCACACTGCTCCATTCAATTATCCTTGAAGGCATTTGTTCTCAGAGGGAACCATGGAGATGTGTGTCTAGTCTGCCAACTTGGCCTCACCTCTAAATTTCTTGTTAAACTTGGAAAGAGTGGAAGTGAAATCAGGGACATGTTAGTTGAAGTTTATGGGGATAATGCCATGAAGAAAATGGCAGTCTACAATGGGTTAAACATTTTTCTGAGGGGAGGGAAAGTGTCACTGATGAAGAGAGGTCAGGGCAGCCAGTAACAAGCAGAACTGACAAAAACATTGCAAAAATTCCTCAAATTGTGTGTCAAAATCATCAGCTGTCTATAAGAAGCATAGCAGACCAAGTAAACATCAGTAGACGAACAGGAAAATCTTAACTGAAAATCTTGGTATGAGAAAGGTGTGCACAAAAATGGTCCCAAAGGAGCTCACCAATGAACAAAAGCAAAGGACAGTCAAAGTTTGCCAAGACCTTTTGGAGAGGCAAGATGATGTTTTGGGCCATGTTCTCACTTGTGATGAAACACGGGTGTACCAATACAACCCTGAAACAAAGCATCAAGTGCACAATGGAAGTTAGCCAGTTCTCCACTACCAAAAAATTCCATCAGTCTAAATCAAGAGTCAAAATTATGTTGCTAACCTTTTTTGGTATCAGAGGGACTGTTCATTATGAATTTGTACCCACTGGACAGTTAACCAACTTTGCTATTTGGAAATGCTGAAAAGGCTGCATGAAAAAGTTAGATGAAAATGATCTGAACTTTTCACCAGTAACTCATGGTTCTTGCATCACAACAAAGCACTGACTCACACAGCACTGTCTGTGAGGGAATTTTTAGCCAGTAGACAAATAACTGTATTGGAACACCTTACATAATTACTTGATCTGGCCCTCAGTGACATTTTTCTTTACCCTAAAATAAAGAAAATATTGAAAGGAAGACATTTTGATTACATTCAGGACGTCAAGAGAAATATGATGACAGCTTTCATGGCCATTCCAGGAAAAAAAAACCCACTGCCATCAAGTTGACTCCAACTCACAGCAAACCTACAGGACAGAGTAAAACTACTCCACAGAGTTTCCAAGGAGCACCTGATAGATTCAAGCTACAGATCTTTCAGTTAGCAGATGTAGTACGTAACCACTATGCAACCAGTGTTTCCTACTCCAGAAAAAGAGTTCCAAAATTTCTTTCAAGGGTAGACTAGGCACTGGCATCGGTACACAGCTTCCCATGGGGAGTACTTTGAAGGTGACCACAGTGATACTCAGCAATGCAGTATGTGGCACTCTTTCTAGGATAAGTTCACGAAGTTAATTGTCAGACCTTGTATTCCCCCTTTAATTAACCCACCAAACAGTGAATAAATACAGGCTCAGACTGAGATCACAAAACTCAAGGCAGCAGTTGAAGTGTTGGAGAGCTAAACTTAGTCCCAAAGTAGGAGAGAGAAGTGGGTTCAGCAGAAAGCTGGCAGCTCGTAGCCACAGGCATCCAGGGGATTTCACTCACTGTGACCATTTGTGGATGAGGATTAGCAACACCCTAAACAAAGAATGTAGGGTGGGAATTAAACTGAGGAAAGTGTAACCCGATTAAGGCTGTGCAGATTGGCTGTGGAATTTCAAAAGTTACACACATGAGAAGAGACACAGGGGAGCTGAAACACCACAACTGAGTGCTATTGAATCTTGTCGAGACCTGAGGCCAACAGGAACTAGGACCAGGTCCCTGAAGAGCTGTGAGGTCCATCTATCGGCCTGGATGAGAAAGATACATCATACAGGCAACACAGTGGGAAACGAGTGGCTCCCTATCCAAAACTAGGCACTGTGAAGGAGCCTGCTGAGGGTTTGTCCCTGAGGGAAAATGCAAAGCACCACCCACCCTCACCTATGAAAAATCAAGTACCACTACTTCTACCCACAGCCAAAAGAAAAGTCTCACACATGTGCAGTTAACCACACAGACAAAGCTATGCCCCAATGCTGCGAATGGAAGTTAAAAAATCTATCTGCAAGAGTACAGGGAAGGCTACCACCAAATCCACAGAAGATAGCGGAACCCTCACACACCAGTAAACTCAATCACCTTTGTGTAAAGCAGTCAGTACAAGCACACAGACATTTAAAAACTTCCAAACAACTAGATAGTGCCTGCTTGTCACAACTAACTGTTCTGGTAGGGATCACAATAGAGGGTCACAGACAAAGCAGGAGGGGGAAAATGATTCAAATTCACACCCACAAAAAAAAAAAAAACAAAGGTTTCCTGGTCTGACAGAGACTGGAAAAACTCTAAGAGTATGACCCCCAGACACTCTTTCAAATCACTACTGAAGTTGCTAAGGTTCACCCTTCAGTTAAAGATTACACAAGTTTATAGGGCCAGTGACAACATATGTGAGGAACATGTTTTATAGATCAATTCTACATACTAGATTAATGGGCACACAAGTCCAAAAGCAAAGAAGAGGTAGGAAGGGACAAGACAATTGGATGAATCAAAATAGGGAACCTGAGGTAGAAGAGAACATGACACACAACTGGGTTGGCAACCACCATCATAAAACAATTAGGGTATTAACTATTTAATGAGAAACTACTTTTCTCAGTAAACTTTCATCTAAATCACAATAAAACAAAAAACCAAAACATTTTCTAAAACATCTAAAATATGTGGAAATAGACTAAAAGCCCTCTGCCATTGAATCGGGTCTGCCTCAGCAACCCTATAGGTCACTAGAATCTGATAATTTGAGATAAATTCTCAAAAAGAATTGCTGACTCAGCACTAAAAGAAGCAAAGGACCAGAGAGCCCTCTAGTGGAACTGAAAAGAAGATGATAAAGCTAAGCTTAAGAAAGACAATTGAAACAGAAAACTCCCAATTACAGAATATTAAAATAAGAAATTAAAATAACCTTTGTTCAGCAACAAAACAACAGCAAAATACAGACTCCCAAGACAAGACAGTTCAACTAAAATAAAAACATAAAGAAGCGGAAATTTCTCCTGTGGAGACAAGGATAATGGAAAAAATGAAAGACTTATAGACAACAGTGTTAAGTATGTTTGAAAAAAGCAAAGAACACACAGAAAACAAACTAACGGAGATAAGGAAGCAAAATGAGATACAAAATTAAAACTTCAATAAGGAGACTGAAAACATGAAGAAAGAAATAGTAGCACTGAAGAAAAAATAACTGAATTAGAAAATGCAAGAGAAAGATTCATCAACAGATCTGAGCAGACAGAAGATAGAATAAGTGAGCCAGAAGACAGTAACAGAACATATTCAGTCTCAAAGAAAGGGAAAAACCAAAAGCAAACAAAGCAGAAATACGGGACTCTTAAGTGGAAATATGAGATTGAATTAAGAAATCTAACATCAGAATTTTGTAATTACAGACCATCATGATAATAAAGTAATATTTAGAATTTCTCAGCCTGAATAAGGAACAAAGCATGCAAACACAGGAAGCTACATAAATTTCAAACAAAAGAAATACAAAGAGATCCACTCCATGATGCATAGTAATAAAATTCTTGAAAACCAAAGACAAAAAGAGAATTCTGAAAGCAGCAAGAGAAAAGCACAATATAGCATAACAATGGTCCCTTATAAAAATTTACACATATTTCCTCCACCAAAACCATGGAGGTCAGAAGACAGTAGAGGAACATATATAAAATACCAGACCCAAACAATTGCCAACAAAGAATTATTTACCCAGCAAAGATGTTATTAAAAAATAAGAGGGAAACCAAGACATTCCCAAATAAACAGAAGCTATGGGATCAACATCAGACCAGCTCTACAAGTATAACTTAGAAAAGTTCTACAGACAGAAAGAACATTATATAAATACTTGAATCTACACACGGACACAATGAAGAAAGCTGTTAAAAATGTAACAGCAGACACAAATATAAGGGTCAAAACCCACACCCAAAAAAACCTATTACTGTCAAATCAACTCTGACGCATAAGGACCCTATCAGGGTCAAGTATACAATATTTTCAGGGAATAAAGTCAATAGTCAAGTTCCACAGGCAAAACAACATCAAGTACCCAACACACTCAGGTTAAATCTCTCAGACACTGACACACAATGAAGACTCACCAATAGCAACGGGGAGGGGAGGAGCAAAACAGGAATAGGTCAACTATACTAATGCTGTATCTGTTTCTGTGTTAAATGTTGCTGCAACTGTATAAGTTGTGTAACCCAAGTTGTGTAGTCATCATAACCACTAAAAAAAAAAAACTAGAAAAAATACACAGAAGAAATCAGAGGCTCATCACAAAACAGCAACTAAACATACACACAGAAAAAAAACCCAGAAACATTAGAACAAAGACATGACACTCAAAAATAATTAGTAAAATGAATGAAGTAGATACTTCATTTTCAGCAGTAATCTTAAATGTATATAGTTTGAATTCTCCACCCAAAAAGCAGAGAGTGACATAATGGATAAAAAGAATTTATGATTCATTCTTTTGTTGTCTACAAGAAATGCACCTTACACATTAAAGACAAAGACCAAAAATAAAAGGAGGAAAAAATAAACATTTCACGCAATCAGTAACCAAGAAATAAGAGCTGACATCTGAAAAAGCAGACTTCACATCAAAATATAAGAGATAAAGGACATGATATAACAACAAAAGATTAATCCATCAATAAGACATACCAATTATAAACATATATGCATATAACATCAGTACTTCAAAATAGATGAAACATATTCTGATTAATATGAAAAAAGAAACAGATAATTCCACAATAATAATTGGTGCTTCAACACACAACTCTCAGTTCTAGATTGGCCAAGTGCCGTTGGGCTGGACATCTAAAAAGAAGTGAAGACTTAAAAGAAACCATAAGCCAATTTGCTCTAATGAACATGTATAGGACATTCCACCCATCATCAAAACAATATACATTTTTCTCCCATGCATGTGGATCATTTTCCATGTGTTAGGTCACAAAAGAAGTCTCAACAAATTTCAAAAGACTGAAATCATACAAAGCCTCTTCTCTGACCTTAACAGTATGAAGCTAGAAATCAACAGGAAAAATAAGAAAACAATAATTATAAGAAAACAACACACTATTAAAAAAAAAACAACTATTGAATCATAGAATAAACAAAGAGTGAAAATAAAAAATACTGATAATTCAGTGAAAATGAAAACACAGCGTATCAAAACTTTTCATATATTGCAACAGCAGTGCTCAGAAGGAAATTCATAGTGATAAGTGCTTATGTTTAAAAAAAGATTCAAAATCACCTTGAATAGAAAAGAGCAAAAATTGCCTTGAATAGAAAAGAGAAAAAGGTGACCAAAGCTAGCAAAAGAAAGGAAATAATAAATCACAGCAGAAATAAATAGAAAGCAGAAAAACACTAAGAACAATTAATAAAACCAGAACTTGATCTTTTGAAAGAATCAATAAAATAGACAAACCACTGGCTAGACTGACATAAGAATAAAAATGAAAAGAGGCAAATAACCCCAATAAGAAACGAAACTGGAGACACTACAGCAAACCCAACCGAGATAAAGAGGATCATAAAAGAATATTGTGAAAATTTGTACTCCAACAAATTCAAAAACCTGGATAAAATGAATACCTATCAATACACTACCTACCTAAAGTAACACAAATACAAATAGAAAATCTAAACAGACATATAAATGAAAGACGAGATTAAAGACATCATCAAAAAACAGCCAGAAAAATAAATAAGTAAATAAAGCCCAGGGGGCCAGGTGACTCCACTGGAAAATTTTACAACCAAAGAAAAGTTAATAGCAATGCTACTGAAACTCTTCAAAAACTTAAAAGAGGAAGGCATACACCCTAATTCATTTAATAAAGCCAGCATCTTTGGCCAAGCCAAAGACATCACGAACAAACAAAAAGAATCACAAACCAATATTGCTCATGAATATAAATGCAAAACTTTTCAACAAAATTCTAGCCAACAGAATTCAACAACATATTAAAAAAAAAAAAAAAAACTACACATCATGATCAAGTGGGATACATACCCCAGGAAAGCAAAAATGGCTCATCAGAAAATCAATGTAATTAACCATATAAACAAAACAAAGGGAGGAAAAAAACACCACGACTAGATCAACTGATGCAGAAGAGGCATTTGATAAAATTCAACACACTTTCCTGATAAAAACTCAGCAAAATAGGAAGAGAATTTTCTCAACGTAGGATGTATATACAAAACCAACAGTCAGAATTACTCTCAATGGAGATGGACCAAAATCTTTCCCCCTGAGAATTGGAATGAGACAAGGATGCCCATGTCTCCACTCTTTTCAGTACTGTTCTGAAAGTCCTACCCTTTAGCAATAAGGCAAGAAACAGAAATATAAGGTATCCAAATTGAAAAGGAAGAAACCAAACTATATTTGCAAATGACATGATCCAATACATAAAAACCTTAAAGACGGCATAAGAAAACCACTGAGTCTAATAATAAAACAATTCACTGGCACTGCAAGGTATATGATCAACACACATAAATCACTTGGATCCCTTTATATCAGTGCTAACAAAGAGCATTCTGGAACGAAAATCAAGAAAACAATAACTTGTACAAAACTGCAAACCCAAACCCAGTGCCGTTCAGTCATGCCCAACTCACAGAGACCCTAGAGGTCAGGGTAGAACTACCCTGTAGTTTCCAAGGAGCAGCTGGCGGATGTGAACTGCTGACCTTTTGGTTAACAGACATAGCACTTAACCCACTATACCACCAGGGTTTACAACATGTACAATAGCCACAAAAATGATAAAATACCTGTGAACTAATCTAACCATATACCAAAAAACTTGTACAGTGAAATTTATGTAACTGTACAGGAGACTAGAAGAGATCTACATAAATGGAAGGCCATTCTGTGTTCGTGGACTGGAAACAGTGGTGTCACTAGAGTATAACGGGGTGCACATCCCACCAGGTGACACTGTCAGAGGTAGTGACACCAAAACGACTATCTATGGAATTTTTGTGTAGTGTTTCAGTAGAAATACTTTATGCTTTATAAAAATACCTCTGTAATTAGTTACAAAGTTTTAGTTTGTTTTAGAAGCCCAGCTTACATGTATCAATGTACCTGCAAGGCTAAAACTCTGATTATTTACTCTTTGAACCTTCTAAAGTGCTTCGGTCAGAGCTATCATGGTGACACCAACCCTAGTGACACTGTTGATTAGAAAACTTAATACAGTGAAAATGTCAACAGTACTTAAAGCAAGCTACAATACAATGCCATCTCAACTGAAATGGCAACTGGTACTAAAATGGAAAAACTAATGACTAACTTTATATGGAAAGGTAAGAGGTCCCAAATAGCCACAGTAATATTGAAGAACAATAACAACCAACTAGTAGCCCTCACACCACCTGTCTTTGTCATCTAGTGCTGCTGTTTAACAGAAATAGCACAAGAAGATGGCTTTAACAAAGATAAATATATTCTCTCCCAGTCTAGTAGGCTAGATGTCTGAATTCAAGGTATCTGCTCTGTGGGAGGCCTTCTCTCTCTGTCACGTCTGGAGGAAGTTCCTTGTCATCAATCTTCCTCTGTTCAAGGATGTTCTCAGCACAAGAACCTTGGGTCCAAAGGATGTGCTCTTCTTCCAACATTGCTTTCTTGGTAGTATGAGGCCCCTCTGTCTCTCTTCTGGCTTCTCTCTTTTATATCTCAAAACAGATTGACTTAAGACACTAATCTGGTAAACCTCATTAAGATAACTGTCATTAACACATGTCATTACATTATAGTAATAGGATTCACAACACATAGATCACAACACACAGATCACACCAGATGACAAAATGGTAGACAATCATACAACACTGTGAAATCCTGAACTAGCCAAGATGACAGATATTTTGGGGGAACCCAATTCAATCCATGACTGTATTCTACCCTTTAGTCTCCAAAAATTCATGTCCTTGCCACATGTAAAACATATTAATCCCATCATATCAACTCCAAGTCCAAAATTCAAAAAATTCCTTTGCATCTCTGAAATCCAGAATACAGACAGGAACAAGCCAGACATGTCCATTTCAAATGGGAGAAGCTGGAGGGAAAAAAGGTATAACAAGCACTAGCAACTTAGCAGAACACATTATATTTGCCCTCAAGGCTTGAAAATAATCCTTTGTTCTCTGAGGTCATCTCTTGCTATTGACCACACTCTCAGGGTTCTGAGTGGAGACCCCTCAACCCTGGGTTTCAGCCCCACCTTCCAGGTCCACTAGAACAGCAACTCTACTCCCTTGGCTTTAGGCACACCATTCTCTTAGTCCATCTGAACAATTCCACACTCTTTGAAACCCCAGAGATCCTGGCCTTTTGAGACTGAGGCAGCTCTGCTTCCTATGTTCCTTGTCTCTTCAGCTTCTGCTTACTAGTTCTCTGGCCTCTCATCCCTCAGGCCTCACACCTGCAACTACCCTCCTTGGGCAAATGTTCTAACGCTCTGCAGTTCCACCAGTTAGTGCTGGAAGGCACCCCACTCCACCAATAAACTTCAGTCAGAAGACACTCAATTCTCTTACTCTATGAGTTGGCAAGTCCAGCTGAACTGCTAAGTGGCCAGAGGAACCCCATTCTGCCAGGAAGCCTCCTACACACAGGCACTCAGCTCTCTCACTCCATGGGTCCACTCTAGTGCTATCTTATGCTAGTTTCCTGTTTCTACTGCTGCCAATTCTCTGCATTGCTGCTTCTCTGTTGCTGCCACTTCTCCACTACATTGGAAACCCCAATCCAGTAGTAGGTTGTCTATGAATGTTTTAGCACCAGTTTCCCCACAAATGTGTGGTATATGAAAGCCAAGGAGGCGGTCCCCTATGTGGCTGCAGCTGGAAGGGCACTTACACTGGACTGAAGTACTGCTGCTCTGTGACTATACAGCCACTGTAATCAAAACAGCTTCTTTATTGGTTCAATGATAGACACAAAGGCAGTGGGATAGAACTGGGAACCCAGAAGTAAATTCATCTATTTGTGGACAACTTATTTCTGACAAGTATCAAAGTCAATTCAATGGTGAAGAAACAGTCTCTCTAATAAATGGTGCTAGCAGAACTGGATACCTGCTGCAGAAAAATAAAACAGGACACATACCTTACACCATACACAAAACAAACTCAGAATGGATCAAAGACCTAAATATTAAACCTAAAGCTATAAAGTTCCTGGGAGAAAACTACAGGACCTAATATTTTTTTAACAGGTTAAAAGAATTACCAATATATGAATAACAGTAGACAAATTAGATAATCAGGACCCCATATAAATTAAACTATCAAAAGACTTACCAAAAGAGTAAAAAGATAAGCTACCAAGTGGGAAACAAAATCTTTGGAAATGACATAACCACTGAGAGTCTGATCTCTAAAATTTACAGAAAACTTCAACAACAAAAAGACAATCTGATTAAAAAATGGACAAAGGACATAAACAGACACTTCATGAAAGAGAACATTCAAGCAGCCATCAAACACATAAAAAGATGTTCATGATTAACCATTCCCATTGCTGATGAGCTGATTCTGATTCACAGTGACCCCACAGACACACTAGAAATTCCCCATAGCATTTCCAAGGAACAGCTAGTAGATTCAAACTGGTAACCTTTTGGTTATCAGTCAAATGCTTAATCACTAAGAGAGATGCAAATTGAAACTACAGTGAGATGCCACTTCACCTTAGCTAAAAATGTTTAATGTTTAAAAAAATCAAATGTTTAAAAACTAAAAATGTAAAAAACTAATGTTTAAAAAATCAAGTTTTGGTGAGGATGTGGGGAGACTGGAACACTTATTCATTGCTGGTAGGACTATAAAATGGTACAACCACTATGGTAAGTGGTACAATGTATCCTCAGAACACTAAAAACAGAACTACCATATGATCAAGTAATCTACTCCTAGATACATGCTCTAGAGACCTAACAGAAGTAACACAGACGTAAGTACATCTATGTTCATTATAGCATTATTTACAATAAGGGGGGGAAAGAAACAGCCTAGATGCCCTTCAATAGATGGGTAAGCAAAACGTGATATATACATACAATGGAGTACTACACAACCATAAAGAAACAATGACGGGTCCATGAAACATAACATGGATGGATCTAGAGGACATAATGCTGAATGAAATAAGTCATCACGTAAGGACAAATATACTATGATCCAACTTTTCTAAGAAGAATAGATATGTATATAGAAACCAATGTTCATTGGTGGTTTCCAGGGACGAGGGAAGGGAAGGAGAATCACTCTCCAGAACATAAATATTCCTGGTGATGGGAAAAGTAGACAGAATCCCAGTACAATGAGCACAGCCTGACCAAAGTAAACTGTGCCAGTAAGAAGCACACAAAAGAAAAGGATGTTTGTGCTAAGGAATATAAAATGTATATGATTTGACAATTAAAAAAAAGTGTACCATCACATATATAGACATACAGCTACATATGTGTACAAGAAGGTACAGGCTAGTACATGTGTATGCACAAACCTACGTGTCTATATGTATATGTATGTACAAATATGTTTGCATGCCTGTATGTTCATAGAGGACAACATTATAGAAAATTCTCAGACATAACCAAACACCTTGCAAGATTGGTTTTCTGCATTTGAAAAACTAGGATCTTAGTCTCATGGCAACTCACTCATGGGCATCACAAAGCCCATGTTCTGCATTCTAGTTGAGTGTCTGGAGTCTTAAAAGCTTGCAAGCAGCCATGTTAGATACAACCATTGGTCTCTACTCACTGGGATTAAAATAGAAAGAAACCAAAGTGTCAGAGAAGAAATGAGCTTACAGAACTAACAGCCTACAGCCTCATCAACCCTGAGACCAGGAGACAGATGGGGCCTGGCTACCACTACGGAACATTCTGGTTACAGCCACATCAGACTGACCCTGCCAGAATAGGAGGGAAACACAGAGAGAACTCAAATTCTTGAGAAGCCCAGACTTACTTGACCAGTTGACACTAGAGTACTATCACCCTGAGATACACCAAACTTGAACCAAAACTATCCCCTACATTCTTCTTCTAGCAAAATAACAAACTGGCATACAAAAACAAAGGATATTATCTATACGTACAGTGCTCCACTAGATAACCCTCTACCTAAAACCAAAAGGTTGACCAACTCTAAACCAAAAATGAGAAGATATGTGTGCAGCAAAAATATAAAATACCGGAAACAACTCAAACAACCAAAATGCAACGGAAGATAGTGTTGATACATTGTAAAAAATGTAACTAATGTCATTATACAATTTGCATTGAAATCATACAGTGAGAACCTAACTTTTTTCCTGTGTAACTTTTTATCAAAAACACAAGAGATTATTTAAAAAAAAAAAAAAAAATCTGTCCACCAAAAAAAATGGTACAACTTTTTCTGTGGACATATTTTTTAAAAAATAATCTCATGTAGCCAAAATGTAGAAACAATCCAAATGTCCATCAATAGACAATGAATATGGATTAAATATGATGCAGTATAATAAATACTATGGAATATTATTCAACCATTATGAGGAACAAAGTATCAGTGCTGCTGCAAACAAAACAACCTTGAAAACATTATGCCAAGTGTTAAGCAACCAATCACAAGATACTAAACAATTCCTTTCACATGAAATATCCAAAACAGGTGTATGTATAGAGACAGAAAGATCAGTGGTTGTTTACGGCTGCGTTGGGGGAAGGGAGTAGAAGTATGGCATGACTGCTAAAGTATGTAGAGTTTCAGATGATGAAAACATTGTGAAATTGTGGTGGTGTTTGCACACCATCTATGAATATGAGGACTGCCAATTAAGTTCACAAACTCATCTGAGAAAAAGTGCTAGATACCTATTGCTGAATATCACTATGGTCACCTACTCCCCTTGGGAAGCTATGCACCAAAGCCAGCACCTAGTCTACCCTTAAAACCAATTTTAGAACTCTTTTTCTGGAATGGCCATCAGAGCTGTCGTCATATTACCCTTCATGTCCTGAATGTCATCAAACTGCCTTCCTTTCGGTATTTCCTTTATCTTCGGGTAAAGAAAAGAGTCACTGGAGGCCAGACCAGGTGAACAGAGTGATCCAATTCAGTTATTTACTAGCTAAAGACTCCCTCACAGGCAACTACACAATTAAGCTTGCAAATTTGCGACCTTGCCACTGTGCACAAGGCTATTCCAGAATTCCAAAATTGCTTTGAAGGGTCGACTAGGCACTAGCATTGGTGCACAGCTTCCCAAAGGGAGCACTTCAAAGGTGACCATAGTGACATTCAGCAGAAAGGTTATGTTGCACTTAGGAACAATTAAGTTCACTAACTCAGAACTCATATACTAAAACCCCCTGAATGTACACTTTAAATGAGTGAACTGTATAGTATATAAATTATCTCTCAAAAAATCTGTTTTTTTTTAAGTGATGTGAGATACATGCTACGAGAATCAATTTTGAAAGCATTATGACAAGTGAAAGAAACCAGGCAAAATTACATGTTGTGTGAGTCTGTTTATATGAAATGGCCAGACTAGGCAAATCCATAACAGACAGAAAATAGATTAATGACTGTCAGGGCTGTGAGAAGTGAGGACAGGGGAGTGACTGCTTATGAATACAGGTTTTCTTTTAGCAGTGATGGAAATGTTCTGTGGTTGTCACACAAGAAATATACTAAAAACCACTGGACACTTTAAGTAATGAATTTTATGGTATGCAATTTTAGGTCTCAGTTCTTGTTGCTGGGCATCATGGGTCAATTCTTATTCAAAATAAATAAAAATAGAAATGAAGTACAAGTATGCACCTCCTGAAACTACAACCCTGAGATAATCTTTAAATCTTAAACCAAAAATATCCCTTAAAAGTCTTCTTAAAACCAAACAGTGTTCCAAAATGGTCCAGCCTCTTTGGAAAGCAATCTGGCGCTACTTTAAAAAAATGGATATCGATATACCATCTGACCCAGTAATTCCACTACTTGGAATATATCCTACAGAATCAAGGCCTTTCACACCAACGGACACATGCACGAGAATGTTTATCACAGCACAGTCCACGATAGCAAAAAGATGGAATCAACCCAGATGCCCAACAACATAAGAATGGATAGGTAAACTATGGTACATACACTCAGTGGAGCACTAAACAATGATACAGAATAACGATGATTCCAGGAAATATCTCCTAACCTGGTTACAACTGGAAGACATTGTTGAGTGAAAGCAGTTAGCAACAAAGGGACAAATACTGTATGAGACCTCTACAATAAGATCTCAAAAACAGACTTGTGTATGGAAGACAAGACTCTTTGACAGCTGCAAGGGAGGGGAGGGAGGGAGGGCGTGGCGGGGAGGGCTTAGTTAGATGCTAGAAATCTGGTTGGGAGAAGGCGGTGATAGCACACATTAGAAACAAGAACAACAGTAAGTGGGCTTCAGCATAACTTGAGTATTCCTTCCATCTTAACCCAATATTGCAAGGATAGAGTAGCTGGCGCAGGGGGCAGGGGACCATGCTCTTAGGCGAGACCAAGGCCAACTGGCACAACTACCGTTTTGCTAAGAGAGCTCTCAGCACCCTACATTGGTGAGTGGCGTCTGGGGTCTTAAAAGCTGCCAAGCTCCCTTCTGAGGACACAGCAAATGGTCCCAACACAGCCAGAACGGATGCTCACCGAGGACCAAAATGATGTGGTAAAGACAATCTAGAAGACAGACAGACCCGCAAGAGTGGGGTGCCTTCACTGACTTGGAACCAGAAGAACTGGATGGTGCCTGGCCACAACCAGTGATAGCCACGATGGAGCTCACTAGGTTCAGTCTCACTGGCAACACAAGAATAAAACGGGGTGCATCCTGAGATCTCCACTAAAAAGTTCCCCTGAGAGCATAGCCCCCGGCCCTGATACTGGCCTTACCCATAAACTACAACAAGGGTCCACTCTTTGGACAGGAATGGATTGGACTTGGCAATGCAGAGTGACCATATATTGGTTGCACTTTATGGTTCTATACATCTATAGGATATCATCCTGCTGACCTCTGGCTGGAGGAAGGAGAATGGATGGAGAGGAGCGGAAAGGAGGCTGTTGGGAGGATGAGACATGTATGGAGCAGAGAGAAATAGCGTGCTGTCACCGGACAGGGAGAGCAGTGGAAGCTGCATATAGGTGGGCATGTAAATTTATACAGGAATGTACATTTTCACTCTGTCATGTTAAATAAAAAAATAAAAACAGTATTTTAGCTTAATTAGTGTCTCGGTGGTGGTGTAGTGAGTTAAGTGCTACATCTGCTAACCAAAAAGTCAGCAGTTCAAATCCAGGAGCTCCTGAGAAATTCTATAAGACAGTTTGACTGTGACCTCTAGGGTTGCTACAAGTTGGATCTGACTCAATGGCAGTGTGTTTGGTTTGGTTTTGGCTAATGTCTTTGTGGAAACTCTGGTGGTGCAGTGGTTAAGTGCTACAGCTGCTAACCAAAAAGCTGAAAGTTGGAATCCACCAGGCACTTATTGGAAACCAAGTGAAGCAGTTCTACTCTGTCCTATGGGGATGAGTCGGAATCAACTCAATGGCAGTGGGTTTGCTTTTGCTTTCAGTGTCTTGGTCAGAAACACTACAAGCAGGTGGCTTTAACAGTTTATTATTTTACAATCCAGCAGACTATACGTGCAAATTCAGGCACTGGCTCCAGGGGAAGGCTTTCAGTATCTGGAGGAAGTTCCTTGTCATCACTCTTCCCTTGCTCTGGGAACATCTTAGTGCAGATCTGCAGGTCCAAAGGACATGCTGTGCTCCCAAAACTGCTTTTCTTGGTGCTTTGAATTCTCCCAGGCTCTCTGCTGATTTCTCTTTCACATCTCAAAAGAGACTGGCTTAAGACACTATATAATCTTGCAAATCTCATCAACGTAATTACCACTAACACATCTCATTACATCATGATAGGATTTACAACATCTAAGGAAATCATGTCTGATGACAAAATGGTAGAAAACTATAGGATACTGGGAATTCTGAACTAGCCCAGCAGATACTTTGGGGGCACATAATCCTTCTTTATCTATATGGGATGAAACTGCCACCAGCAACTCAAAAGATCAGACAGAAAACTTAGGAGGTGGTGAGTTTATGTAATGGAAACAACTCAGAAAAAGTGAGGATGGTCACACAACTCAGAAGAATGTACAATGCCATTAAGTGGTACACACAGAAACTGTTTAATTATTGTATGTTTAATTATTGTATGCTGTGTGTATTCTCCGCAACAAAAAAATAATATTTTAAAATACCAAAAAAGGAGGAGGGACTAAGATGGTGGAGTAGCCATACTTTTTTCTCCGACCCCTCTGACAACAAATAACCTGGAAAACAATTCATTGGAGTATATAGGACATTCTAGGAGCCCTGAATATCAAGCACAAAGCTGCAAACAGACTGAGTGATAGAAAGTGGGACAACTATCTTTGTCAGAATCTGATCTGCAGCTGCAGAGGGGCCTGCTTTTGTTGGTCATACAGAGCTGTGGCATTGCAGCAGACTGCAGCTGAAGAGAGCAGCTGCACCCCAATGAAGCACGTCTGTCTCAGCAGGGAAGTTGAGCTTTGGACAGACGCCCCTACAGAACATACCAGCAGTTGGCAGCCAAACAGCAGTGTTGTGTGAAATGAGTGCATCTTTCTCAGTAGTGAAGCTGAGCTACTTATCTTGGCACTTAGAGAACTGCAGAAGACTTTCACCTGAGTGTCGTAAGTGCTCGTGATCTCTTGAGGTTCAAACCTTTCCTATGTGCTAATTTTTCTCTCTACCCCCAGTGCTTCTCCTTCCCTTCTCTGCTCTGTATCAGGTGCTAAATTCTACTGCACTACCTGGACTGGAAGTGAGACATAATAGGCATGTGCCCTGAGTTATTCCCCTGGACCTGGACAGGGAAACAAAAGGAGGGGTATGGGAAAAAAAAAAAAAAAAGACTTTCACAAACTCCCTTGAGCCAACAACTCTTGCTACCTTTCTCATGAATTTCACTACACCAAACATCTGGTGACAGGGCATAAGAATTATTAATGCTCCAAAAACCCAAACTAGTTCACATGACTAGACTACCTGGACAGTCAAATCTAAATCAAAATATATTCATACATACAAGACTGATCACAATAACATAACAACTAAATTACAACAACTTTCCAATGGCTTGGAGAAAACAATTTCTAATGTATATTCTCAGCAACAAAAGTGCTGAGGATATACACAATTTCATTAAAGATTTTATGAGGATGTACACAATTTTATGAGAACACACACAATTTCTAATCATTTTAAAAAACAGACCACCACAGCTTCAGAAAACTCCCAAAACAAAAACTTTCCCAGACAAAGACTTCCTGAAATTATCAGAGATACAATACAAAAGTGTGACGTACAGAGCCCTTTAAGAAATCAGGCAGCAGACTAGACAAAGTTCAGCAGAACATAATGAAAAATTAAACAAGCTACAAGAATTGCTAGAGCAACAACAATCTGAGATTCAGAAGATTAACAATAAGATTACAGAACTAGACAATTCAATAGAAAGTCAAAGGTTATGAAATGCAGAATTAGTGAGAATGAAGATAAAGCAACTGACAACAGCATATATGAGGAAAATTCAGATAAAGGCATTTTAAAAAACTGAAGAATCACTAAGAGTTATGTGGGATTCTATCAAGAAGAGTAATTTACAAATGGTTGGAGTACCAGTACAGGGAGGCATAACAGAAAATACAGAGAGAACTGCTGAAGATTTTTTGACAAAAACCTCCCTGATATCACGAAACATGAGAAGATATCCGTCCAAGATGCCCACTGAATTCCACCAAGGTACACCCCAAAAGAAAGACACCAAGACATATAGCAATCTTAACAAAACTAAAGGAGAGGTTTATAAAGACAGCTACACTTAAACAAAAATAACTTGCAAAGAAGAGTCATTAAGAATGAGCTCGGTGTGGTAACTATGTTGCCAGGAAGGCTAGGGGATGACATATACAAAGCCTCAAAGGAAAAACACATCCAACCAAGAAATACATAAACTGCAAAACAGTCTCTAAAATACACTGGCAATATTAGGACATTCTCAGTTTAGACTTTGTAAAAACCAAACCAAAATTACAATATACATTTAAGTAAACCTTCCAATAAGAAAAGCAATTAACATCAAGAATACATTGCAAGACAGAGCACCCAGAAACCAACTTAGATATGGAATCCACAAAACTTAATCAAAGCTAAAACATTAAAAATAAAGAAACGTAAATGACAACAACAATGCACAAAAAGAGGGACAAATTAATGTATTCACAGATCTTTCAGATGGAGAGGAAGTGAAGTCAAAACAAAGAATTTAAAGACCAGTTTAAACTCGTATTATTAGTGGAGAACACTTGGGTAGCTGCAAAGCAAATTAAAATCCTACACATCAAAATCAAGAATCAAAATCATGAAGTCTCAACAGATATACAATCAACACCAACTAAAAAGATGAAATTTCATAAAGAAAAGTGACTTGGCACAGAAAATTAAGTGGAACAAAGAAACTGTCAAAAAACATACCAAAAAAGGCACCAAATGACGGCACTAAATTGATACCTATCAACAACTGCAATGAATGTAAACGGATTTAATGCACCAATAAAGAGACAAAGGATATCACAACAGATAAAAAACACAATCCATCTATATGCCGTTTACAAGAAACACACCTTAGACTTAAATATATGAACAAATTGGAACTCAAAGGATGGAAACATATATGCCAAGCTAACAACACACAAAAAAAGAGCACACGTAGCATTATTAATTTCAGAAAAAATAAATTTTAATGTATTTTAATGGACAATTTATTGTTTAAAGAATACATAAGGATATAAACATATTAAATATTTATGCACTCAATGACAGAGCTTCTAAATACATCAAATGAACACTAACAGCACTGAAAAGTGAGACAGATCGTTCCATAATAGTAAGAGACATCAACACACCAGTTTGGTTAATGGATAGGACATCCAGAAAGCAACTCAATACAAACACGCAAGATCTAAATGTGACAATCAACCAACTCAACTTCATGGGCATACAGAGCTCACCACCCAACAGACAAAAATATCTTCTTCTCCAATCCCCATGTAACATTCTCTGTAATAGATCACATATTAAGCCATAAAGGGAGTCTTTAATAAAACCCAAAGCATTGAAATATTGCCAAGCATTTTCTCAGACCATAAAGCCATAAAAGTATAAATCAATAGCAGAAAAGGCAAGAGTAAATGCTCAAATTAACAGAAACTGCATAACACCTTGCTCAAAAACTGCTGGGTTACAGAAGAAATCAAGGAAGGAGCAAGAAAATTCATGGAATCAAATGAGAATGAAAATACATTGTACCAGAATCTACAGAACTCTGCAAAAGCAGTGCTCAAAGAACAACGATGACTTCAGGAAATATCTCATGACCTGGTTTCAACTGGAAGACATTATGTTAAGTGAAAGCGGTCAGTGACAAAATGACAAATATTGTATGAGACCTCTATGATAAGATCTCAAAAACAGACTTGTCTATAGAAGAAAAGACTCTTTGACAGCTCCAAGGGAGGGGAGGGATGGAGGGAGGAGGGAGGGTTTAGGTAGTTGCTAGGTATCTGATTGGGTGAAATCTAATGTGACAGCACACATTAGAAACAAGAACAATATTAAGTGGACTTAAACATGAGTACTCTTTTCATCTTAACTCAATATTGCAAGGATAGAGTAGCTGGGGCAGGGGGTGGGGGACCATGCTCTTAGGCGAAAGTGAGGCCAACTGGCACAACTAGCATTTTACTAAGAGGGCTCTCTGCACCCCACGTTGGTGAGTGGCGTCTGGGGTCTTAAAAGCTGCCAAGCTGCCATCCGAGGGCACAGCAAATGGTCCCAACTCAGCAGGAACGGATGCTCACCGAGGACCAAAATGACATGGGGGAAAGACAACCCAGAACACAGAGACCCACATCAGTGGGTGCTACATCGACTTGGGGCCGGAAGAACCGGATGGTGCCCGGCCACCACCAGTGATAGCCGTGATGGAGCTCACTAAGTTGAGTCTCACTGGCAACACAAGAATAAAAAGGGGTGCACCCTGAGATCCCCACTAAAAGACCTCAACTGATGGTCCAGTGGTTTCGGGGTTCCCCTGGGAGCATGGCCCCTTGCCCTGATGCTGCCCTTGACCATAAATCATAACGAAGGTCCACACTTCAGACAGGAATGGATTGGACTTGGCGATGCAGTGACCATATACTGGATGCACTTTATGGTTCTATACATCTATAGGATGTCATCCTGCTGATCTCTGGCTGGAGGAAGGAGAGTGGGTGGAGAGGAGGGAAAAAAGAGACTGTTGGGAGAACGAGACATGTATGGAGCAGAGAGGAATAGTGTGCTGTCACCGGGCAGGGAGAGCAGTGGAAGCTGCATATAGGTGGGCATGCAAATTTATATGGGAATGTACATTTTCACTCAGTAATATTAAATAAAAAGAAAAAAAAAAGAAAAGCAGTGCTCAGAGGTCGATTCACCTCAACAAGTGTACATATCCAAAAACAAAGAAAAGGCCCAAGTCAAAGCATTAACCCTACAATGTGAACAAGTAGAAAAGGAACAAAAGAACCAGAAGAAAACAGATGATAAAACATTAGAGCAGAACTCAATGAATCAGAACAAAGAAAAACTGAAAGAATTAACAAGACCAAAAGCTGGTTTTTTAAAAAGATCAACAAAATCGATAAATTACTAGCCAAACCCACAAAAGAAAAATAGGACAGGAAGCAAACAATCAAAATACGAAATGAGATGGGCAATACCACACAGATCCAACTGAAATTAAAGACTCACAGCTGAATATTATGGAAAGCTATAGTCTAACAGAGCTGAAAATCTAGAGGCAATGGACAAATTTCTAGAATCACATTACCTATCAAAACTAACACAAACAGAAGTAGAACACCAAACAACCTCAGCACAAAAGACTGAAAAGTAATTTAAAAGCTACCAACCAAGAAAAGTCCTGGTCCAAGCAGCTTCACTGGAGAACTCTACCAAACTTGCAGAAGAGAGTTAATACCACTGTCACCAAAGGTATCCCACAGCATAAAAAAGAATGGAACAATCCCAAACTCATTCTATGAAGCAAGTATAACCCTGATACCAAAACTGGGTAAAGAGAACACAAAAGAAGGAAATTATAGACCAACCAATAGAATTCAACAACATATTAAAAAAAAAAAAAATACTCATATTTAAAAAAAAAAAAATCAAGCAGGATTTATACCAGGGACACTGGGATGGTACATTAGAAAAACAATTAGTCAACCACATAAATAAAACTAAGAATCACTTGATGCAGAAAAGGCATGTGACAAAGTCCAACACCCATTCATGTTAAAAACTCTCAGCAAAACAGGCATAGAAGGGAAATGACTCAATGGAATAAGGGGCATCTATGCAAAGCCAACAGCCAGCTTTATGCTGAATGGAGAGAGACTGAAAGAATTTCCCCTGAGAATGGGAACCAGACAAGGATGTCCATGGTCACCACTTCTAATCAACATTGTGCTGGAAGTTCTAGCCACAGAAATCATACAAGACAAAGAAATAAAGGTTATCTGTACCAGTAAAGCGGTAAAAGTATCTCTATTTGCAGATGATATGATTTTATACACAGAAAATCCTAAAGAACCACCCCCCCAAAAACCCACTACTGGCACTAATAGAGTTCAGCAAAGCATTAGAATATAAGATAAGCATGAGTCAGCTGGAGACCTTCAAAGAGGCAATCTCCAAATCAATACCGTTTACAACAGCTCCCAAGAAGATAACGTACCTAGGAGTAAGTTTAACCAGCGATGTAAAAAAATTATACAAAGAAAATTAAAAGATCCTACTGAAAGAAACCAGAAGACACTTACACATGTGGAGAAACCTACCTTGCTCATGCATAGGAAGACTTAATGGTGTCAAAATGTCTATTCTACCCAAAGCAATCTGCACATACAATGCAATCTCAATACAAATTTCAACATCATTTTTCAAGGAGATGGAGAAACAAATCAATTTCACAGAGAAAGGGAAAAAGCCCCGGGAAATCAAGGCATTACTGAAAAAAGCATTACTGAACAAAGTGGGAGACTTCACACTACCTGACCTTAGAACCCTGCCACAGTAGTCAAAACAGCCTGGTACTGATACAAAAACAGATATGCAGAACGAGGGAACAGTACAGAGAATCTAGATATAACACCATCCACCTATGAGCAGCTGATATTTGACAAAGGCCCAAAGTTCGTGAACTGGGGGAAAAAAAGAGTCTCTTTAACACATGGTGTTGGCAAAACTGGATATCCACCTGCAAAAAAATGAAACAACCCGTATCTTGCTCCATGAACAAAAACTAATTCAAAAATGGATCAAAGACCTCAATATCAAATCTAAAATGATAAAGATTACGGAAGAAAAAGTAGGGACAACACTGGGAGCCCTAATACATGGCATAAACACACTACAAAGTATTACTAGCGATGCACAAACAGCACAAGAGAAGACAGGTAACTGGGAACTTCCTAAAAATCAAACACATGCTCATCCAAAGACTTCACCAAAAGAATAAAAATGACCATCTACACACCAGGAAAAAGTATTTGGCAACCAAGAATCTGATCAGCATCTAATCTCCACAATCTACAAGGTACTGCAGGTATCAACAAGAAAAGACAAACCACCCAACTAAACAATGCGCGGAAGAGATGGAGAGACACTTCATCAAAGAGCACATCCAGGCAGCTAAAGGACCCGTGAGGAAATGCTCATGATCACCAGTCATTGGAGAAATCCAAATGAAAACTAAAATGAGATAGCATCGTACCCGAACAAGTTGGCATTAATCCAAAAACACAAAACAGTAATTGTTGAACAGCTGACAGGAATTCAGTTAGGTGAAGGGAGTGACAGCACACAGTAAAAAGGTTAGCACAACTGGACTACATGAAAAGCTAAAAGGTTTTCTAAACACAACCCAACATTTTTAAAGAAAACAATAGCAGAGACAGGGGTACAGGGACCACGGTTCCAGTGGACATCTGGGTCAACTGGCATAACTAGTCATTTTTTAAAGAAAAGGTTCTGCAACCCATATTGATGAGTGGCGTTTGGGCCTTAAAAGTCAGCAAGCTGCCATCTAAGGGGTATCAAACTGACCCCAACCCACCTGGAGCAGACAAATATGAAAGACACCCAAGACATGAGGAAAATGAGCCCAGGAAACAAAAAGGGTCACGCATCTGGGAGACTACATCAGCATGCGACCAGAAGAAACAACGGTGCCTGGCCACCGTCAATGACTGCCCGGAAAGGAAACAGAATGCAGAGTCCTGATGTAGCAAGAGAAAAAGCTGGGTGCAGATCCAGAACTCTATTAAAAGACCAGAATTGATGGTCCGACATCCTGGAGGGTCCACTGAGAACATGGCCCCTGGACTAGCTGCTAAGCTCAGAGCTGCAACACCCAGTACCAAAGCCAATTCTTCAGACAAAAACTGAACTGGACTGTAAGACAATGAGCGATGCAGATGTTACGTGTCCTTCTTGACTTTACATACACAGGAGGCCGTCAGACCAACCCCTCGAGAGGAGTGAAGGGAGGGCTGAGAGGAAGGGACAGGTGTTAACTGAATGAATATTAGAAGTACAGAATGAAAAGGAATGAGCTGTCACAGGGTATGCAGAGCAGATGAGAGTTGCATAGACGCATGTATTTAGGGTTTTATATGGTAAATTGACTCGAACTGTGAAGGCACTTGGCTTTTAATCACAGTAATAAAAATCCAAAAACAAATACAGATATGATAGAACGTCACCTTCCACCCCAACTGACTTCAGGGACCCAACACTTCCAAGGCTGGACACAATGGTGGGTCTCTCGAAGGAGAGCAACATACCAACACTGTCTGACTAGCTTCAACCCACAACCCCTCTTGAAGCACTCATGCACTTAGAAGATGATCTGATTGGATCACTGGCCATCTCACCCTAATAAAGAGCCCTATCTTGGGGCAATGTTTCAGACAAGGTAGCTCCAATGTAGGCTGTCTTCCTGTACATCCAATCTTTAGGTGGTTACTTTCAAGATTCAACTTGAAAGGTCTCTCTTTCTGGTTCGTGGCACTTGCCAGTCAGTGATGCCTCCCGGACAGAGGTGCCAGTATAACTAATCAAGTAGACATTCAATAAACACCAAAGGGATCCATGATGAATTATACCAAAAAACACTTGCAAGTGTGATATATAATTTGTATCAGTACCCATTTGTGACAGAAGCACAATGTAAACAATTATAACCATATTAATAGCTCATGTAACCACATAAAGGCAGGGGTAAGGCTGGGCTTGAAAGGCAACAGGAGTCTGACTCTTGCTGTCCGTGTGTGACTCCCACCTGTGGGGTCTCTCGTCCTCACCCTGGCATCATTCACAGGGAGAGGGTGGCTCACAGCACTCCTACTACTCCTCATACCACGCACATCTGCCCCAGAGGGACCCTGACGCACTGTGCTTCCCAAAGACACCGACAACTGTTGTCTGCTACACTGTTTCTCAAAATTTGTTTCAAATTATACATAACTCATTAAAATTGCAATCTAGTCTAAAATTTAGAAATTTAGAACATTAGTTGATAAAAAAGTTCTGGAAATCAACACACAGTTTTTATTTGCACTGTTATTCTGCTTGGAGACAAGTCAAGAAACAAGTTTTCACTCTTCAGTGATGGAAATATTTCTAGCACTAATGCTCCCGAGCATGAAGGGTACCTCTTGACATCATTACTCACCTCTGTAATTCTATCCTTAACGTAACTGACTCTTGACAAGTAGCTGACTTCTGTAACACTCCTTACCCATAGATGTTAAAATTCAGTAGTGACCAAAAATTTAGAGCCTTCACTATTAGACGACAATTTTTTGCTCAGAAGAATGACCTAAATATTAGAGAACAGTCATAGTTTTTCACAATCAAGCAACAGTGCTAACAGGGAGGTCTTCAACAATCACATAACCATAGGTATGTACAAAAAGACTTATCTAAGCCCAGAAAATATATGCAGTTTAGAACTACAGAAAATGAAAATACTTTATAGGTAGACACTACTATGAATTGTCTCCTACCTCCAACCCCCAAAAAGTGTTGTAAATTCTAACCTCTATGCCTATAGTTTTAATCCCATTTGGAAATGGGTTATCTTAGTTATATTAAATGAAACAGGATTTGTATAGGTTGTCTTGACTCAATCTCTTCTGAGATTTACACAAACAAATATGGTGGGAACGGGGATATGCCAAACCATTTGAAGACCATCTGGAAGGAGAAGCTAAGAAACTAGAGGCAAGGGAAGACAAAGGAGCTGGTAACAAGGAACCCAAGGTCAAGAAGGGGACTGTGGACCTCTCATCAAGACCAAGGGGATTCTTCCAGAAAAGAAAGCTTTCTCCTTGATCTGGCACCCTGAATTCTGACTTCTAGCCTCCTCAACTGTGAAAACAGAGTCTGGCTACTAAACAAAACGTTGTCAATTCAAATCTACCAGGCATTCCTTGAAGATTCTATGGATCCTACTTGGTCTCTATGAGTTGGAATCCACTCAGCAACAGATTTGGGTTTTTTTTTGTTGTTGCTGTTTGTTTCAAGTCACCCATTATTGGCATTTTTGTTAAAGCAGCCCTAAGCAACTCACACAGACCATGGTACATAACCTCACACTTAAAGGTTAAAGTATCAAATCAACAAATATCTATCACATAAGGACTGGTCATTTAAAATCTTTGAGAAGCTAAATATAAAGATCATGAAGGAAAAAACAGGGATACTTCTAGGGCCTGTACAACTGGCACAAATAGTATATAATTAGTATAGGATACAAACTATACTAATACACAAACACCAGAAGAGAAACTAGATAACTGGTAGCATTTAAAAATCAAACAGACTTCTCTAAATAAGAGAAAATCCCCACAGATTAGAAAAATTTTTTTGGTTACAACATCCAACAGAGGCCTAATTTCTAGAATCTACAAGATACTATAACACCTCAACAACAAGCAATAATCCTGTTTTTAAACAAACAGGCAAAGGAACCCCAAGAATATGGTTCCCAGAGACCTTTTTAGCTCAGTAACAAAGTCACTCTTGAGGTTCACCCTTCCAGTCAAAGATCAAAGCCATAAAACAAAACAAAAGTGGAGAGACACACCAGACCAGAGACAAAGAACAGAAGGCAAGAGGGAACAGGGGAGCTGGCAATAGGGAACCCAAGATCAAGAAGGGGAGAGTGCTGAACTGCCACGGGGTTGGTAACCAATGTCACAACGTGTGTACCAGTTGTTGCATCAGAAGCTAGTATGTTCTGCAAACTTTTACTTAATGTACCGTAATACAAAAAAAAAAAATTAATTTTAATGGGCATAGAATATGAACCAACACTTCACCAAAGACACTACTACGGATATACCCAGAGAAATAAAAGCCCTTACATGAACATATGCAAACTCACATTCACTGCAGCACTGTTTACAACAGCAAAAAGACAGAAAAGCATCTAAACGCCCATCAACAGATGAATAGGTAAATAAGGTACATACACACAATGGAATACTAAAGAATGACAAACAACAATGACAAATTCATGAAGCATCACGGATGAATCTGGATGGCACTGTGCTGAGTGAAGTAAGTCAACATAATGTGGGAGACCACTATTTTAAGAACTCAAGAAAGGTTTAAACAAACAAACAAACAAAAGCATTCTTCGAGGGTTACGAGGTTAGGGAGGTACAGGGAGGAGAAGTCACTACCTACACATCAGACCAGGGTTAGCTCTGGAGAAAGACAATAAGCAACACAGGGGAAATCAGCAGAACTAGACCTAAGCGAATTAAGTCTCTTCAGCACATCCACACACTTCGCGTGGCAGTGTAGCTGAATCTGGGGCTCAGAGTTTTAGGGCGCATCTGGTCAAATGGAACAACACAGTTTATAACGAAAGTTTCTACATTCCGCTTTGGTGAGTAGCATGTGGAGTCTTAACAGCTTACAGCAGTCAGCCATCTAAGGTACGTTTACTGGCTCCAACCTACTCACAGAGAAGAAGAGAGGAAACCAAAGATACAAGATAAATACTAGCCCAAAGGTCTAAAGGACCAAATGAACCAGAGACTCCAGCAGCCCGAGACCAGAAAACCAAGGCGGTGCCTGGCTACCACCACCAACCACCACCAACCACGGAAAACAACAGAGTCCTGCCAGAGCAGCAGCAAAGTGCAGGAGACAACTCAAAGTCATGTAAAAACACCAGACTTAGCGGTCTGACACAGACAGATCCCCAGAATTATGGCTCCTAGGTGCTCTGTTAACCCAGAACTTAAACCATTCTCAAAGCCCACTCTTCAGACAATGATCAGACAGGACTCTATAACAAAAGACAGTACACACTGAGGAAACATTCCTTAGTTCAGTAAGATATACAAGACCCAAAGGGCAACTCCTGTCCAAAAGCAGGATGAGAAGGCAGGAAGCAACAGAAACTAGCTGGACAGACACAGGGCACCCAAATGCAGCATGGAAAGGGGAATGCACTGTCACACTGCGGGGACTGCAGCCAGCACCACAAAACTATGTATCAATTTTTGCACAAAAAATTTCAGCTGTAAACTCTCACCGACAGCACAGTAATAAAATCTTTGAGAAATTACACATTAAAAACAAACACTTAACAGTCCTAGCACCAACAAGAACTGAGACAACAGCCCACTGTTCCTAATCTTTCCTCTTCCCCACTGCAACTTGGCATTTCTGCTATCTCATCTAAAGAAAGTTCTTTCTCACAACCTGTCCTTTCCTTCAAATCCTGCTGACAACTACACAGCTAAAGCCAGCAGTGGCAAGCTGGCCTGCTCCACGACTGCAGAGACAGCATCAGAGCACTCACATCTCTCAGAGAATGTAATGCCTCTATCTGAAGGCTTCCCTTTATAAATACTGGTTGGGGAAAAGACAAGGGAGTGTCCAGTGAAATTTTTAGTGATCAAGTTTAAGATACAAACTTTGGAGGCTATCTGGGGGGGTATAAAACCTAACCAAGCTTTTCCATGAAAAAAAATCTCATTCATTCTGCAAAAGGAGACAGCCGTGTGTGAGAAACACTTCCAGACTTGGGAAAGATTAAGTATCAGTATGTAACAGAAGTCTGGAATCCGTGAGGTAATGATCAGAAATGCTACCTGGGCCAGTGAAACAGCTTTGCAAATAAATACAAAAAGAGCAGAGCACCATGGGCGGGCAGCTTTGGGTCCACATGACACCAAAAGTTTGGATGAAAGGCATAGAGCTGGAGGCACACTGACCATTAATGTCAGAAGAAGTTATCTGGCCTAACATCAAACTTTCATTATCAAAGTTCAATGACTCGCCTCTTTACAGAGGACAAGTTTCTTGTTACTACGAGCTTCTTAGAACCACCTGTTAGTTCTCATTTGGAGGTAGAACATTAGTTTTGCTTTTGTATACTATTTTGGCTGCAAAATTTTCCAGATAAACTTCAAGTAACTCCTTATTAATAAATAAGGATAAAAGAAATCACTCTCTTCAGGCAGCAGCATGCAATGGGCATTTGGCACCACCCTCACATTGCATTTGGTCAGTTATTTACTTGAAAAAGAATTCCCTGATACCTGAGTTGAGAAAAGTGAGATCTGGTTTTTACTGATTTCATAAGCAAACATGCAGAAAAAGCATGTGGACTACATGTAAAAATGAGAAGTCTTTTTTAGACATGAAAATTCAACCAAGGATTTAAACACCATCGTGTTTTCTTCATAGCCAGTGATGTTTTTATCATGTACTTGCTCCAACAGTCCCTAAAATTCATATGTATATACATAAAAATAATGCTTTTGACTTTAGTAGTCATTCATTCCCTGTATTATCAATGCTTTCTATTAAAGTTCTCTTCAGAAAATACGTATGCTTACCTTTATTTTCAGTATGAACTACTATTAGATTTTCACCTATGCTTCAGAAAAACTTCCATAAGACATGATTAATTTTAGCATAAAAGATATTCTATACCCATGCATTTCCACCTTTTTATTATAAAAACACAATCTTGGGTGGGAACTGATCTCTAACATTCCAATCAATTCTACAATCCATTCCTTACTACGATGTTTATTTTACATACAAAATACACTTTTCCAAAACCTTGACAATTGGAATCTTTTTGTGAAAATAACCAAAAGTCAACCAAGGTGGCACTAGAAAACTATGTTGATATTTTTAGAAAGTAAATCAGTGCTGGAAAGCCTTCTGCATCCTTTGCAGCAACAAATGATACCGTAACCCTACACTTATGTATGCCTGAAATGCGTGATAAAAGGAATCCTGGGAGAGAAAGTTCATCTTTTAAATTACCCCCAACAGACTATTACATGAAACTTTATCACTAGTATTCATATCCTTCAAAATGTACATAGAATACAGCCATGCATGGTTTCACATGGTTTGACCAAAGTATGCAATTCATTGCTTTAAGTCTTCTCATGACATAAGAATTTCATATGTATTTATCAACACTTTGTTCCTCACTGTTTTTAATTAAAAATATTGAGTGGGAAATAACACTGAGAAAAATGTATTCATATTAAGCAATCTAAACTACTTTTCCTAATGAAGTATCTAATAAAACTTGTCAAACCAATTCACCCCATAAACGATTACTCAAATCTGAAGTGTCATAAATTCTTTTAAAAGGACAGTTTTACATCAAAAAATTTCTGTATTTTTACACTCAAAGGACTCAAATAAAAACTATTCTTTCTGATGTTTATGTTCCAAAATACTGTAATGTTGCATATAATAAGCCCATAATAAGTGCTATTACTTTAAAATAGAAAAAAATTATAAAAATCATCCATTCTGAAAATGAATTACTAAGCAATTAAAATCATTAAAGTATAACACTGACCTAATAGTACAAGAGTTTTATTTTTGTAGTCATTTATTAATATATGATCATCCTCAGGGTCTCACCTGCTAGCTTTTGAAACAAACATCTAAAACAATCTTACAGTTCATTTAAAAGTTAGTATCACACACTCCTAACTTAGCCATTTTACAAAACAAAGGAAAAATTGCCTCAAAACTTCTCTTAGACATGTTACTACAATTAAGAGTGGTTCTATTATTAATTGCTTCCTATTATCAACCAATTGTCTTAGATTGCCATATACATTTGATTGTGGCATGCAAAATGGATCCGGCTTTGAAAATAGGTTAACTGGCATGCAAATTTCTACAGAGATCCATAATCCTCAAAACAAGAGGGGAAATAAACATTACAGGGCCAACTCAGACAACACACACTTGGGGGAGAAAACACTTTCACAATGGCGGATAAAGGGAAAGGAAAGAGCACAAGGGATCCAGATACCCAATTCTCAGACACCGAGACAAATAACTCAACAGCACTCAAATGGGTTCAAGTCTTCATGTCCGACAAGATACGTGTCAAACTGGAAAAGTAAGCTGGGAGACTGAGACTGACCATCAGTGACCATCAGACTTTTATACAGTGTCCAGGTAATTCAACCTCACCTTCAACCATTTAAAAATTTTTAAGCTGTATTTCAAGATAATAGTTCATTTCAAATTTATCTTAATAAATTTCACGTGCATTAGTAACTTGTATGTTTTACATGTGTCATTTTTAACATCTTTGGTAACCTATAATTAAATAGCCATGTTGAAATTAGTAAGTTCAAACTATCCCTAACTTTAATACACGATTGACTAAGAAAATGTAGCTTGCAGCTTTAATTTTAAATGAGTTTGACAAGAACACATCAGGGGTATGTTTAAGAAATCTGTCCTTGTGCTTTAAAAATATTTTTATACTTAAGGTTGACTTTTCCCCTTCATTTCATAAGCAAAAAATAAGAACATCTAATTTGAGATTTTGACGATCATGGTTTCCTTTATAGGGTGAAGCATAAGGCAAATGGTTAAGCCTGCCAAAACTAAAGGTGACTCTACCTGAATACCTTTCTATTTTCCAGTGGAACCAATAGAAAACAACAGTTTTAACAAAGCATTTATAACCAGCCAGACCTTTGAAGTAGAAAACAGTGATGTAAATCCTCAAGTGACTTTGGTAAAAGCAGAACGTAAATAAAATTTCAACTTCAGAATCAACATATTTGCTCTAGTGAATGCTGGGTGGAATGTACAAATTAATCATAATTAATGTTAAAAAGCCATTAATTGCAGGGGAAATGCCTCAAGTCAGTCCAATCTATTAACCTGAAGCTTCACAGGAAAAAAAAATAATTTCTAAGAGAAAATGGAATGTACTTTTGGATAACTTGCAATCTATAAATCTATGAATTTTATAGAACTGCTATGACTAAAGGATCTTTTTACTAGTATTTCTACTGAAATAAAATTCAAAATATAATTCCTGGGATTCCTTCTTCTCCAGAAAAAGAAATTAAATTAATTAGATAATTTATTCTTTGCAACACTATGCAAAATTCCAATTCACAAGAAGTATACAAAACAGGATAAATAATAAAAGGTGCATACAGATGAAAACTTACATGATTCTGATTTTTACTACCTGTGAAAGGTATTATATATATATCAATATAACAGAAATGGCACAGTCTCTGAGACACTTTCCACACTTTATTTACATTTTAAGACTAACTTTTATCTCAGAATCACATATCCATACACCTGTTTCTTTTTTGTTGGCTTCACTAAAACTTAAATGCATGGTTTAACAAAGATTGTAAACAAATATTTACCATGTCTGTTACATGTAACACACAGAAACAGCTTGTAACAGAAATTAATCGACGCCCCTCCCACTTTTTTATTATAAATACAGGTATCAAAACAATCCTGAACATTTTTTTTTTTTGATACTACTAGTAGTCAGAACCCACACCGCTTCAAAAATTAACACAATTGCAACAATATTCATTGTACCTGCCACTTTAAACAAGCTAAACTGCAGCTCTTTCACTAAGCAAGATAGATGAAGCATGCCCTTGATGGTTTCCTCCTGGAGACGGGTTCTTAGAACCATCCTTCCACAGTAATCTGACACTTCTCCAGCAAACTTTCATCATATAAACCTGAATTCTATTTTGAGTACTCCAGGTTTATGCTTAAATGATAGTGCCTTCGTAAGAGAGAAGTGCTGCATTTTTCCATCTGTGACCTGAAAACATAATAGGTGTACATGTATTAAGCATATTCTTACAGATGTCCAGATCATGTTTACCAGCTGGAATTCTTTGACTTAATGTGTGGGTGTTTTGCATTGTGATACAGACATTAACATGAGTAGAAGGTTGCTGATTTAAGACAAGTTTGAAATTCACTAAAATTAATTGTATGTTTGTCCTTCTGGTGGCTGTGGAAGCTTCATATTTTCTTTGGACATCATTAGACGTCTTAGCTCTTGAAGTACAACTTTAATGCTATATGAATTCTGCCATTTTGCTAACACTGGTATGCTCCGTGCATCCACCTAAAAGGGAGAAACAAGGAATAAAATTACGAAGTATGAAGTATTATGGCACCAACTCTTAATTTAAACAACTTAAAGAGTGCCTTTAAAAATCCATGAACTGGGGAACTCATAAAAACTGAAAGCTTTTCATCAAAAGACTTTACCAAGAGAGGGAAAAACAAGCCACCAATTCAGAGAATGTCTTCAGAAACCATGTATCTGATCAGAATAAAATAACTAAAATATATATAAAACTTTGACAACAAAGAAACAACCCAATCATAAAATGGGCAAAGGATTTAAATAAACATTTCACTAAAGAGGTTAATCAAATGGCCAGCAAACACACAGAAAGATAGTCAACCTCATTAGCCATGAGAGATATAAATGACAACCAGAATGAGATACCACTCTACTTCCAACAGAATGACTAAGTGGGGAAAAAAAGAAAAAAACTAAAATAACAGAGGTTAGTGAGGATGTAGGGAAGCTGGAACCATATCCACTACTGGTAGGAACGCCAAATGGCGTAGCCCTTGTGGAAGACACTATGGTGGTTCCTAAAAATAGAAATGACCCAGCAATTCCACCCGAGGTATACAGTCACACTTCAAAGCAGAGACTCAAATAGGTACTTGTACACCAGTGTTCATGGTAGCACATTCACAACTGCGAAAAGTGGAAACAACCTAAATACTCATCAATAGACAAATGGATAAACAAAATGTACTACATACATACCATGGAATACGACTTGGCAAGTACGAAAACTGAAATTCTGATATATACTAAAATATAGATGTAGCTTGAAGACATTATGCTGTGTGAAATAAGTCAATCACAGACAAATTGTGCATGATCTCACTTACATGAAAAGACTACCAGGGTTTATTAGTGGTTATCAGGGGTGGGAGGGAGAGCAAAAAGCAGGCTATGGCTTACAGAGTACTGAGCTTCAGTTTATGCTGATGGAAAATGCACACTGATGAACAGGAAGGCTGTACAGCCGGTTAAAGTGTCATCAGTAAGCTGTACACCTGTAAAAAGATGAACTAGCAAAAGCTGTATGACAGACATATTTACAACAATAAAAAGAGTGGCCACTGAGGCTGCTTATGTACAACCAATACCTGATGAGATTTGGTTCCTCAGTTTAGACATTTGGGATCAAATGCTTTCAGTACTTCTGTTCTACCTCCTAGTTTGTTGTGTGACGCCTGAGGTCTTAAAGGCTTGCAAACAGCCATCCATGGCATGAAAAATTGTTCTCTGTTCACCAGTGCCAACAGATGGAAGAAACGAATGTATCCTTTGCCATGAGACCAGAAGAACCACATCACGCTCTGCTACCATTACTGAACAGTTTGATCAAAGACTGTGTCAGAGTAACCTGATCAAAAGGGGTAAAATGTAGAACAGAATTTCGTGTTCTCATAGAATTCAAATATTCTGGAATCAAAAAGGCTAGATGAACCCCCAAAACTACTGACCTGAGATACTCTTTAAAGCTTCAATGAAAGATACCCCCTGAAGTTTTCTTAAAACCAAACAAATTTAACTAGTAAAAATTGTCTGCCTTGAGCATTATGCTCTTTTAGCAACTATCTATATGTGATCAAATTAATTAACAGCAGCTTGAAAGATTAAATAGGAATCGTGGGGAAAGTGAATTTATATTAATGGGGAAGAAAGAGTCAGAGAAGAAAGATAAGAATAACTTGAAGAATGTAATCAGTGTCACTAAACGTGAACGTGTTGAACTGGTGCATGTTTTGCTGTGTATATTCTCAACAAAAAAATAAAATAAAAATTTAAAAATACACAACCTGGCTCTATTTTCAAAAAAAGGTACGTTATGAAACTGCAGGTTCATGTCATATTGAGGGGAAATATTTCTTCTTTACCAGGTGTTTACTGAAATTTTGAATATTTAAAATATTTTACAACAAATACATAGTACACTCTGGTCAGAACAAAATAAAAATAAGCATTATGTTAAGTACTATTTTGCAACCATATTTACTAATTCCTTCTTGAAGATCTAAGATCAGAAGCTTTCTCTCCATTCCCAATGCCACCGCCCAAAATTTAGGCAATTATCACCCAATCAGATTTAGAGAAGAGCTTCGTGCCTGATCTGTCTGCTTTCAAACTTTTTTCCAATGTATTATTTTTCTTCTTTTAAATACTATTTCACTGCATTTTTGGTGACAGTTTACGCAGCAAATTAGGTTCCATTTAGCAATTTCTACAAAATTTGATCAGATACAACTTTCCCATTATTTCCTAATTGTACTATTTCCTGTAATCTAGTTTTCCTGTACCCTTGCCTGTCTCATATCGCTGCTTTCTTAAAAGAGCACAGTACTCACAGATGATACTATTTATTTTATGAGCCAACCTTGCATTTAGCTGAAAGATAAGCTCATGGAATACTCCGGCTTCAAGTGTGTCTCACTGTGATAGAATCCCAATGCACACGATGTGCTAATCTTCCACTGTGGTCATGCTATTGCTGTCAGTTAACACTGAGTAGGCTGATTCATGGCAAAACTTACATATAAAACAACAAAATATCACCCTGTCCTGCATGATTATTGATATGTAAGAGTCTACTGTTCTGGTTACTGTATCAATCCATCTCACTGAGGGTTTTCCTCATTTTCAGTAGTCCTCTACTTTATCCAAAATAGTTGCCCTTTTCTGATGCCTAGCCTTTTCTAATGCTATGGTGATTCTATGCCCCAGTTTAAAAGCCAGTGTGGCTCACTGCTGGTGAAATATGAACTTCTCACCCCTGTATCGACAGCTTAACCCCCTCTTTATCCAAATGGATTAATTCTACTCCATTCTGGTCAGGTCTATCTCGTTTCAATCTAATACCACCCACTACCTCTCCTATTCCCCGCTCTTAGCTCCAGCTCACATACCCACCGTATTATGCAGATTATACCTTCGTTTCTGCCAGTTAAAACTGTATGTAAAACCTCAGGGCTATGTGAAGTCTTGCGATTTCTGCAGTCTCTCCTGCCAACTCCAGTACACACTAATTGTTCCTTTATCTTAATTTCTAAAATGTTATATTAAAACATTTAGTTATAAACTGCTTTTCATTGTTCTAGCAGTTGTTTCATTTAAAAAAATAATTTCCAACTACATATTCTATGTTCCAATAAAAACTTAAAAGTTATGCTGGAAAATGGGAAAGGGGGGAAAAACAAGTAGAAAGCAGTGTGAATACGTGGGAAGAACATAGCTAACTCACTTCTTAGTTTTATGATCTGGCCAATTAACTTTTGAAGAGGCACAGACTGAGAAAAAATAATTTAGTACTTAGTACGTAGTTCACAGAAACTCTGGTGGCGTAGTGGTTAAGTGCTGCAACTGCTAACCATAAGGTCAGCAGTTCGAATCCACCAGGCACTCCTGGTGACCCCATAGGTGACTATGTCAGAATCGACTCAATGGCAGTGTGCCTGGTTATGGTATGTAGTTCACAGCAGCCCTGGTGACACAACAGCAAGTGCTCAGGTGCTAACTAAAAGGTTGGTGGTTCAAACCCACCCAGTGTTTCCATAAGACAAAACACCTGGCAATCTACTTCCATGGGGCAGTTCTACTCTATCACATGGGATTGCTGTGAGTCAGAATCAACTCAGTAGCACCTAACAACAATACAGCTGCGCGCCACAGTAAGATCTGCTTGATGAGTGAAGACAGAGGAGTGCTTACAAATATTTAAACAGTAAGCCAGTGATATACATGAATTTAAGTCAAAATCATCTATACATGAACACTAGAAGCATTTTCCTGCTCACTCTTCCCACATTTTCAATTAAACATTTTAAAGTCCAAAGTTAAGAAGCCTATATATCTGATCAACTTGTCTCAAGGTATATTTTCAATAACTCAAGTATTAACTGCAATGTTTTCTCAAGTATACAATTCATCAATTACTAGATCTCAAGCATAAACAGCCATGTTTAGAAAATTACACCTCAAGAAAAAATATGTTCAACAAGTCTTTTTATTTTCCATTCCTTTTTTTCCACTTATCTGTTCTTCCTTCCTCAGGATTAATGATTCTCTTTTTCTTCCCTGAATGAATTTTCATACTAGTGAGAGACAGAGCTTTGACAGACACAAAAAGACATAATATGCTCTTCTCCATATATCTCTACACATGAAGAAGTAATAAAATAGCCTCTCACTGAAGGTAAGAATCAAAACTGAGCCTCTCTTGGATGCTTGGGGACTCCTGAGGAAATTCTAGTAAAGAAAACCATTCTCTATAAGCAGAGCAGGATTTTTAAAACTGTGAATCTGATTACACACGTCTTTGTTTACAATGGTTCAATACTACAGCTCTAAAACAGCACTGTCCAGTAGAAATATAAGCCACATATGCAATTTTTTGTTTTCTAGTTGCCACAGAAAAATTTTAAAACACAAATTAATCTTAATAAATGTATTTAACCCAATATATGCAAAATGTTACTGTTTCAACACAGACACAATATTTTACAAACTCTTGGGTCAGAGAAGACGGTGGAATTAAACAGCCCTGGAAACACCATCTGGCACAAAAACAAAAAGAAAAAATTATCAATCTTTTCAGAAACTTGGAAATGAAAGAGAGACTACATTAATCTAGGGACCATTTAGTCAAGAAAAATGATTACGTCTTTGGAAGAGCATGGACCTCTGTGATATATTCACGTGCCCTGTTCCTATCCTCTGAGTCCCCAGCTCTCCGAAAGCCTTGAAAGCCAATTGCCTGGCAGCTCCCAGAGGATATGACAAACGGGGCTGGAACGCCTTCAAAGCTCCACTTCTAGAGAGCTGTCATTATTTGGTGGTTCCCTAAAAAAAAACCCACTTACCAGGCTCTTCTTTACTTAATCTCAGAGCTTACCATGGGAACAGCCTTTTCCTCCGATGTGTTGGTCACAAGTAATTAGTATCAACTGCTTAATATCTGAGGGGCAAACAGGAAGCTGACTAAAAAACTTACACAAAAAGAAAAGCTGGGGTACTGAGTCCCTGTTGTGTGCTGTTGAATCAATTCCAACTCAAAGAGACCCTACCGGACAGAATGGAACTGGCCCACAACGTTTCCTACTCTGTCCTGTAGCGTTGCTGTGAATCAGAATCAATTTGATGGCATGTTTTGGAATCTTTACAGGAACAGACAGATCAACAGGTCTTTTTCTCCTGCAGAGAGGTTTGTGGGTTCAAACTAGAGATCTTCTGGTTAGCAGCTAAGCACTTAACCATTGCTCCCTGAGAAGTCTCCACAGTTTGAAAAGCTTCAACATATTCTTGGGACTCCAGAAAGCCCACATAAATGCATACGACTGTAAGCATGTCCAGGAAAAACTTCAGAAGGTCCTAAGACCTGATCTCTGGTTGACCTTGAGCAACACATAAAAAAAAGATTATAAATCATGGCCACGAAGGATTTCTTCCAGAAATCTAAGTTTAGTTCAATACAATAAAATGAATAATATACCATATTAGCAAGAGAACAAAAACAACACACCATCCCAACAGATTCAGGAGGAACATTTACTAAAACCCAACATCCTTTCATGTTTTCTAAAAAAAAAAAAAATCCCACAAACCAGACCAGAAGGGAACTTCCTCAATATAACAAGCATCTGTGGAAAACCCACAACTGCCATCACATTTAACAGTTAAAGTCTGAAAGTTTTCCCTAAGATCAGCAACAAGGTGTCTGCTCTCGTCACTTCAATTTAATATTATGTTAGAGGTTCTAGACAGGGCAATTAAACAAAAAATAAAATAAAACAAAAAAATCAGAAGCATCCAATGGATAAGAAAGGACAACACACTACACAGGAGAAGCCAGCCAAAAAAAAAGGAATAAAACTGTCCATATTTGCAGATAACAAGATCTTTACACATAAAAAATTCTAAAGAATCCACTAAAGAAAGTACTAAAAAGCAGTAAGTTCAGCCTTACAATATATAAAAATCAACTGTAATTCTATACACTACCAACAGAAATTCTGAAAATGAAATTAAGAAAACAATGTCATTTAAAATAGCATCAAAAAAGAAACAAACACATTGGGAATAAATTTAACGAAAGAATGACAAGACTCATACACTAAACCAAACCCACTGCCATCAAGTCAGTGCTGACTCGTAGCGACCCTACAGGACAGAGGAGAACTGCCCCATAGTTTCCAAGGAGCATCTGGCTGATTCAAACTGCCAGCACTTTGGTTAGGAGCCACAACACTTAACCATAATCCCACCAGGATTTCCATAAAATATTGTTGAAATTAAACACCTAAATAAATGGAAAGAAATTACATGTTCACAGATTGGAAAACTTAATATTATTAAAATGACAATACTATACCCAAAGCAGTATACAGGTTAAATGCAATCTCTATAAAAATGTCAACCACCTTTTGTAGTAGAAATGGACTCTAAAATTCATACATGAAAATGCAAAGGACTAAGAATAGTTAAAACATTGTAGAAAACTAACAGAAACGGAGGACACATCAAACCAGTATGGAAATGCTGTAAGGGCAGACATAGACTGATGGAATACAACTCAGAGTCCATAAATAAATCTATACATGTATGGTCAAATGATTTTCAATAAGGATGCCAAATCCACTGAATGGTGAAAAAATAGTCTCTTGAACCTACAATGCAGTGACAACTTGATATTCATATGTAATAAAACAAGGTTAGACTCCTGTCTCACACCATAAACAAAATTACCTCTAAATGAATCACAGAAATAAATGTAAGTGTTAAACTACAAAACTTACAAGAAAACAGAGAAGTAAATCTTTGTGACACTGAATTAGGCAATGGTTTCTTAAATATGACATTCAAAGCATATACAACAAAGAAAAAATTAGATAACACTGCAAATGTTATCATCAAGAAAGTGAAAAGACAATCGCAGAATTAGAGAAAATACCTGCACATCATATCATCTGATAAAGGGCTCATCTCCTTACACAAAGAAGGCTCACAGTTCAATAATTTAAGGCCAAATCAAAATGTGGACAAAAAGTAGACTGTAGCTGGTAGATAGCCTACCTCCAGGTACACCTGAACTCTGTAACTCCTCCCCTTGAGGGTGGGCTAGTCTTGGAGACTCATTTCTTTTTTTTTAATTATGACTGAATGAAAATGTACATTCCCATATAAACTTCCATGCCCAGCTATACGCAGCTTCCACTGCCCTCCCTGCCCGGTGACAGCACATTTTTCCTCTCTGCTCATTTCTAAAGAATAGAACAGCATTTGACAGATGAGATTCCAAAACACTCTGGCTTCCATGTTTCGCTCTCTTGTTTGCTTCGTTGCCAGCTGCCATGCTGTGAACTGTCCTATGGAGAGGCCTACACAATAAAAACTAAGAGCAGTCTCTGAGCAAAAGCCTACAAGTGACTGAGGGCCTCAGTCCAACAACTCACAATTCTTCCGAAAAATACACAGGAGCTCTCATTTGGAACATTCCTTTGTCAAGCAGTCACACTAGAAGCTAACGCCTTGACTATAACTATGAGAGACCCTGATATAAGATGCACCCACATTTCTGACCCACAGAAACCGTCAGATAATGAACATATGGGATTTTTTTAACCACTACAAAAGAAATGGATGTGTTGTACAAAAGATGAGCAAGTTGGCACTCCTGTGGAAGAATATATATCAAGCTAACAATGAACAAAGAAGAGCAGGTATGGCAATTCTAATCTCAGACAAAATAAATCTTAATGTAAAATACACCATCATGGACAAAGATGGACACTATTTATTGCTGAAAGGTTCAGTACACAAGCAAGACTTAACTATATTAAATATTTATATCAGAGAACCCAAATGCATCAAAGAAACACTGACTACACTAAAAAAAGAGTTAGACCACTCCACAATAATAGTGGGAGACTTCAATACTCCACTCTCAACACTGGACAGATCATCTAAAAAAAAACCTCAGTAAAGATACAGAAGACCTCATTGCCACAATCAACCAACTAAACCTCATCGATATATACAGAGCTTACCACCCATCAGCCGACAACCACACCTTCTTCTCCAGTGTACATGGAACATTCTCGAGAATTGACCATGTGTTAGGACATAATGCAATTCTCAAAAAAATCCATTACCACAGAATTACTGCAAAGCATCTTCTCAGGTCATAAAGCCATAAAAGTCTAAATCAACAGCCAAAAAAAAAAAAAATAGAAAGTGGAACTCTTGGAAACTGAACAACATCGTGCTCAAAAAACCATGGGGTATACAAGGAATCAAGGATGAAATAAAGAAATTCATGGATTCCAAAGAGAATGAAAACACTTCCTACCAGAACCTATGGGATACAGCCAAAGCAGTGCTCAGAGGTCTGTTTATCTCCATAAATGCACACATCTGGAAGGAAGACAGAAACCAAACCAAGGAACTAACCCTACAGTTTGAACAAGTAGAGAAAGAACAACAGAGGAACTCCTCAGGCACCAGAAGAAACCAGATATCACAAAGATTAGAGCAGAGCTAAATGAATTAAGAAAATAGAAAAACAATGGAAAAAATTGAAAAGACTGAAAGCCGGTTTTTCGAAATCATCAACAAAATTGACAAACCACTGGTTAAACTTACTAAAGAAAAGCAGGAAAGGAAACAAACAACCCAAATTAGAAATGAGAGGGGAGTGGTCACAAAAGATCCAACAGAAATCAAAAATATCATAACAGAATACTATGAAAGACTGTACTCTGACAAATCTGAAAACCTAGAGGAAATGGACAAATTCCTTGACTCATGCCACCCATCCAAATTATCACAACATGAAGCAGAACAACTTAATAAACTCATCACAAAGGAAGAGACTGAAAATGTCATCAAAACACTGCCAATCAAAAAAAGCCCGGGCCCAGATGGCTTCACTGCAGAACTCTACCAAGCTTTCAGAAAAGAGTTGTCTCCAATACTACTGAGACTATTTCACAGTATAGAAAGGGATAGAGTACTCCCAAACTCATTCTATGAAGCCAACATAACCCTGACTTGGAAAGAACAACAGACTGTTATCACTCACGAATCTACATGCAAAAATCTTCAACAAAATTCTTGCCAACAGAGCAGTACAACAACATGTCAAGAAAAGAATCCACCATGACTCAGTGGGATTCACACCAGGGATGCAAGGCTGGTTCAACACCAGAAAAACCACTCATGTGATTAACCACATATGTAGGACAAAAGACAAGAATCACCTGATTTTGTTCCTTGATGCAGAAAAGGCATTTGATAAAGTCCAACACCTATTCATGCTAAAAACTCTTAGCAAAAATAGGCATAGACGGAAAATTCCTCAACACAATACGGGCCGTTTATACAAAGCCAATTGCCTACGTCATCCTGAATGTAGAGAGACTGAAAGACTTTCCCTTGAGAACAGGCACTAGACAAGGATGCCCACTCTCACCTCTCCTATTCAACACTGTACTAGAAGTTCTAGCCAGAGCAATTAGACAAGACCAAGAAATAAAGGGCACCTGCATCAGCAAAGAAGAAGCCAAAATCTCCCTATTTGCAGATGATATAATCGTATATGCAGAGAATCCCAACGAATCCATAAGGAAACTACTCAAACTGATAGAAGATTTCAGCAAAGTCTCAGGATACAAGATAAACATAAGTAAATCAGTACAATTCCTTTATACCAAAAATGAGACTGTTAATGAAGAAATCATCAAATCCATACCATTTACTGTAGCCCCTAAGAAGATAAAGTACCTAGGAACTAATCTAACCAGAGAAATAACACACCTTCACAAAGAGAACTACAAGCCCTCACTACAAGAGAGAGTTACATAAATGGAAAAACCTACCCTGCTCATGGATAGGAAGACTTAACATTGTGAAAATGTCTATTTTACCCAAGCCAAGCCAAAGCAATCTACTTATATGATGCAATCCCAATACAAGTTCCAGCATCAGTTTTTAAGGAGATGGAGAAACAAATCACCAATTTTGTTTGGAAAGGGGAAAAGCCCCGGATAAGTAAGGCACTACTAAAGAAGAAGAACACTCTGGGAGGCCTCTCATTGCCTGATCTTAGAACATACTACACTGCCACAGTGGTCAAAACAGCCTGGTACTGGTATAAGAACAGACAGGTCGATCAATGGAACAGAACTGAGACTCCAGAGATCACACCATCGGCCTATGAACAGCTCATAGTTGACAAAGGCCCTAAGACATTAAACTGGAGTAATAACAGTATCCTCAACAAATGGGGCTGGAAAAATTGGATATCCATCTGCAATACACTGAAACAAGATCCGTATCTTACACCTCATACAAAACCCAACTCCAACTAGATAAAAGACCTAAATATCAAACCTAAAACAATAAAGCTCATCCAAGAAAAGGTAGGAACAACAATGGAAGTTTTAATACACAACGTAGACAGACTTGAAAATCTGGCAAACAAACCACAGTCAACAGAAGAGAAAATAGACAAATTGGAACTATTAAGAATCAAACACTTTATTAACAGAATTAAAAGGCTACCTACAGAATGAGAAAAAATATTTGGCAACTCTATGTCAGACCGACACCTGATCTCTATAATCTATAAGATACTACAAAATCTCAATAAGAAGAAGATAAATCACCCAATTAAGCAATGGGCAAAGGAGATGGACAGACATTTTTCTAAAGAGGAGATCCAGGCAGCCAAAAAACACATGCAGACATGTTCATGACCTTTAGTTATTAAAGAAATTCAAATCAAGACTACAATGAGATACCATCTCACCCCAACAAGGCTGGCCATGTTGCAAAAAGTGCAAAACAACAAATGCTGGAGAGGCTGTGGAGAATGTAGAACCCTCCTACACTGTTAGTGGGGTTGCAAAATGGTCCAGCCTCTTTGGAAAGCAATCTGGCGCTTCCTTGAAAAAATGGATATAGATGTACCATTTGACCCAGTAATTCCACTACTTGGAATATATCCTACAGAATCAAGGCCTTTCACACCAAAGGACAGAAGCACAAGAATGTTTATCACAGCACAGTCCACGATAGCAAAAAGATGGAATCAACCCAGATGCCCTACAACAGAGAAATGGATAGGTAAACTACGGTATATGTACTCAATGGAGCACTATGCAATGATAAAGAATAACGATGATTCCAGGAACCATCTCATAACCTGGTTTCAATTGGAAGACATTATGTTGAGTGAAAGTCATCAGCAAGAAAAGGACAAATATTGTACAAGACCCCTACGATAAGATCTCAAAAACAGACTTATGTATAGAAGAAAAGACTGACGGTTGCAAGGGACAGAAGGCAGGGACGGTGAGTGGTGGAGGGTTTAGATAGTTGGTAGAAATTTGGTTGGGTGAAATCGGTGCTAGCACACATTAGAAACAAGAACAATATTAAGTGGGCTTCAGCATAACTTGAATACTCCCTCCGTCTTAACCCAATACTGCAAGGACAAAGTAGCTTGGGCAGGGGGCAGGAGACCATGCTCTTAGGTGAAATCGAGGCCAATTGGCACAACTAGCTTTTTGCTAAGAGGGCTCTCTGCACTCCACATTGGTGAGTGGTGTCTGGGGTCTTAAATGCTGCCAAGCAGCCATCCGAGGGCACAGCAAATGGTCCCAACTCAGCAGGAACAGATGCTCACCAAGGACCAAAATGACATGGAGGAAAGACAACCCAGAAGATAGAGAGACCCACATGAGCGGGTGCCTACATTGACTTGGGACTGGAAGAACCCGATGGTGCCCAGCCACCACCAGTGATAGCCGCAATGGAGCTGACTAAGTTGAGTCTCACTGGCAACACAAGAATAAAGAGGGGTGAACCCTGAGATGCCCACTAAAAGACCTCAATTGATGGTCCAGCGGTTTGGGGGTTCCCCTGGGAGCATGGCCCCTGGCCCTGATGCTGCCCTTGCCCATAAATCATAATAAAGTTTCACTCTTCAGACACAAATGGATTGGACTTGGAGATGTAGAGTGACCATATATTGGATGCACTTTACAGTTCTATACATCTATAGGATGTCATCCTGCTGACCTCTGGTTGGAGGAAGGAGAGTGGGTGGAGAGGAGGGGAAAGGAGACTGTTGGAAGAATGAGACATGTATGCAGCAGAGAGGAATAGTGTGCTGTCACCGGACAGGGAGAGCAATGGAAGCTGCATATAGGTGGGCATGTAAATTTATATGGGAATGTACATTTTCACTCAGTCATATTAAATAAATAAATAGCATTTCAAAGAGTGGAACATCTAAGAACAAATTTAACCAAGGATGTAAAAAGCCTAAACAGTGAAAATTGTGAAAGAGATTAAAGATTTAAATAAATGGAGAGATGTTCCTTGTTCATGGATTGGATTAGAAAGCTCAATACTTTTAAAATGTCATTACTACCCAAAGTGATCTACAGAGTCAACAAAATCCTGACTGAAATTAGAGCACCTTTCTTTACAGAAATGAAAAAGAGCCATCCTGAACTTTATATGGAATGTCAAGAGGCCTCGAACAGTTACCACAATGCTGAAAGAGAAGGACAAAATACCTGAACTCACACTTCCTGATTTTAAAACATAGCATACACTACAGTTAACAAAAACAGACTGATACCAAGAAAACAAGAAATGATCAACCATACAGAATTGAGAGTCCAGAAAGAGACCCAAGTATCTATAGTCAACTAATTTTTGACAAGAATGCTATGTCCAATCGACGGAGAAAGACTCTCTTCAGTAAATGGTGTTAGGAAAATTAGATTTCCACATGCAGAAAAAATGAGTAAGGATTCATACACAAAAACAAACTCAAAACAGATTAAGGATCTGAATGTGAAAACTACCATAAAATTTTTAGAAGCAAATGCTGAGGCAATGTTGTTGGGCTTAGCCTTTACCAGTGGATTACTTAATAACACAAGGACTAACAGCACAAGATAAAATAAACGAGATCTCATAAAATTAAAACTTTATTCATCAAAGACTTTACAAAAAAGTGAAAGGACAAATTAATGACTGAGAAAATATCTCTAGAAACCATGTGTAAGAATCATTAACTTAATACTATTTTCAGCAACTTAACAACAAAAAGACAACCCAATAATAAATTGGGCAAAGAACTTAAACAGACGTTTCACCAAAGATGTTAGAATGGTCACCAAACACAGGAAGGATGTTCAATGTCATTAGCCATCAGAGATGCAAATCAAAACCACACCGAGATACCACTTCATTCCCACTAAGATGGCTAAGATAAATAACAAGTGTTGTGGCACTATTCAAAACACCAAAAGGTAGAAACAAACTAAATGCTCATCAACAGATGGATAAATAAAGTGTGGTACATACATGCATACAATAAAATACTACCCAGCTGGTAAGAAAAATGGAAGTCCTGAAACATGCTATAACATGGATGGGGTATGAAGACATCATGGTCACAAAATAATCACAGTCACTGTACAACTTCAGTAATATAAAAAGAGAAGAAAAGGCAAATATATAGCAACCAAAGTTTAAAGGCTACCAGGAGTGAGTGGAAAGAGGAAAGGGAGAGACAGTTACTGCTTACAGGTCACTGAGCTTTGGTTTACAGTGACAGAAAAGACACATTAAAGTTAGAGTCATAAAAATCAATAACTGTAATTGCTGCCAGTAAGATGTATAACTGTAAAAGCTCAACTGGCAAAAGTTATGTGATCAGATACATTCACAACAACAACAACAACAAACATGAGTAGTGGCCGGGGTTGCTTATGTACAACCAACACCTGACAGGATCGGGATCCTTGGCTTGGAGGTTTAGGATCACGGTCACATAAAACTATGAACATAAGCCATAAACACGTTGGTTTATTTGTTTAGAAGAGACAACCCTGCTCAACCATGACTGTTGTTCCAATATACTTATTTCTCAACGAAAAGCCCCATTCATGAACACCTATCTCTTTAATCCCACCAATTGTACTTTAACCCTAAAGAAAATACCCAGAAAAATAATGTTCATCTTTTCATCAAATAAGGATTTAACTAAAACAAAGCTACCAAGCAATTAATAAAACCCTAAGAAAAACAAAGCATTACCATCATATCTATACAGTAAGATTTTTAAAATGGGTTGATTTGTCAAAGAAAAACAACAGGAGAAAAACTTCTTTAACAAAGCTTCTCTCTGTTACTTTCTTTTCCAACTGTCTGCAGACTACATATTATAGGATATAGAGAATAAAATGGTTATTTTAACTTACCACTCCACTGGAATTATTTATTCCATTCATATTAATTTTTGTTACAAATCTAACTGATGGAGGAACTTCTGGGTACTTAGGTCCACATTCTACTTTCAGGCTATATATTCTGTTTTCATAATTTGTCTGGAAGGCAAAGGAAAAACAAGGACAATCCAAATTACAATACCTAAAATAATGTCAACCCATAATAAAGAAGAAATATACAATACAAACGCACTTGATATGAATGTGTTAATGATGAATAATTTACTGTTCTACATTCAAGTGTGTATGACCCATGTGGTAAAATATATAGCAAGCACACTTCAAAGGAAGAATTTTATAAAATTAAAATAATATTACAAAGTACTATCAATATGATTAGAACTTTGGGGGGGAATACAATACATATAATAAATAAGAAGGAAAACAAAACACTTGAACTTGAATTTTCCTAAAACTCTTACATTCTGAGAGCAGGGACTACTTAATTTGCGTCACTCCTTTAAAGGTTCTGGTTTGCCTAGGACAGTCCTGCTGCTCCTATTGTGCAGTGTTAATTATAAATAGTGCTCCTTACAGTCTCAAACAGATAATAAATTATAGTTTCCCCTACTTATATGGCAATCAGTAGCTTCTAGAAAAACGAAAAACATACTATTTCCAGCAACAGAATATAAATATTTCATGTCTCCTGTATGGCAATTTTTTCTTTAATTTTAAATAGGGTTTCTTAATCATAAAGTTTAACTACTATAATCACATCAAAAAACAGCTATTTTAAGGCTAACAGACTTAAACCCACTAAATCACTCACGCTGTGGACCATGAAGTTGACTCTGACTCAGAGCAACCAGACACAACAGAGCAGAACTACCCCACAGGTGTGCCTTGGGCGGCCACGGCAAGCTTTTAGGACCCAAGAACTATGCAGTGAACTAGGAGGTTGCCTAGGCTGTAATCATTACAGAAGCAGACTGCCAGATCTTTAACTCTTACAAAGCTGATGAACAGGTTCAAACCATCCACCCTTCAGTTCGCTGCGAAGCACTTAACTTTTACGCTACCAGGTTAAGCCCACGCAAGGCAGGAGTTGAACCCATAGTCTTCTACTCCACAGGCAAATGTGCTATCCATTGCGCCAGGGGTCCCTGGTGTTCACCTCACTTTTGTTCATTGAGCTGCTTATTAGTGCATCATTAAAACAGGAAAGTGAACAATAAATCAAATAACAAATTTATTACCTGCTGCTTCCTGAATAAAACCGACGGGGAACACAAGTTACCATACGGATGGACCTTGAAGATATTATGCACCATAAAGTAAGTCAATCACAATAAGACAAATATTGTATGACCTCACTTATATAAAAAGACATGAAAAGGCAAGTGTACAGAAACCTGATTTTATCAGCAGTTACCAGGGGTGGGCAGGAAAGAGAAATGGATGATTATCATTTACTGAGTACTGAGTTTCAGTTTATAACTTGATTAAGGGTAGCGTTGCTCAGTCAACCACCGTAATTGCTATCAAGAAGCTTAACACTATCAAGAAGCTCGTCAAGAGTATGTGATAGATACGTTTACAACAAAGACAAATAAAAAGTTAGCTACTGAAGCTGCTTACGTACAACCTAATACCTCAAGGGATGTGGTTCTTTGGTTTGAAGGTTTAGCCTTGGTTTCACGTGACATCTCAGTTAACTGGCCTAATGATGTGTTTAGTGCTTCTGTTCCACCTCCTAGTTCACTGCATAGTTCCTGGGTCTTAAGAGTTTGCAAATGGCCATCCAAGGCACAAAAATTATTCTCTATTCGCCTGCAGCAACAGAGAAAGGAGAGCGTGGAATAGAAGGAGGAAATGGAGTGCACAGTTAATTGCTTCCTTGAACAACTGCCTCCTTTGCCACAACATCAGAAGAACTGGATGGTGCCAGCTACCATAACTGAACATTTTGATCAAAGATGCTACAGAAGAATCTTGATCGAAAGGAAGAACATGCAGAACAGAATTACAAATTCTCATGGATTTTCAGAGCCATAGAAACTGGTTAAACCCCTAAAATTATTACCCCTAGATAATCTTTAAATCTTAAACCAAAAACATTCCCTGAAGTCTTTTTTAAAAACCAAGCAACAGTTTAACTTAACTAGTAAAGAATGTCTGCCTTGAACATTATTCTTATAAGAACTATTATATATAGGATCAAATGGATAATAGCAAACTGAAAGATTAGACAGGAACATTAAGCAGCAGGGAGTGTAGGTTCATGCAGGGGGAAAAAACTCATAAAAGGGTGAAAATGGTCACACAACTCAAAGAATGTAATTAATGTCACTGAATCATACATGTAGAATTGCTGAATTGCTGAACTGGGCATATTCTCAACAACAAAATATTATGTAAAAAAATAAAAAGTGGGGAGACAAGAAGGTAAATCAACTATCTATAGATTTTATTTACCCAAAGTGACGTATGGCTCTCCTTCCCATAAATTAGAGTTGATCCCAGAGACGAGCCAGATTTGGGATACTAATGTAGACAACAGTCTTATACATATACTACTATGTCAATATTTTAAAAAGCAAATAGTTGTATAAAATTTGTCCCACTTTAATAACAAATATTAATAAAATGCTCATTATTTTGGCTATGTACAAAAAGGGCTAAATCACACAGATGTCAAGAAATCATCTACTGTACATGTAGAAATTGTTGAACTGGTATGTTTTCCTCTGTGTATTTTCACCAAAAAAAAAAACAAACAAACCAGTATTTATATACAAATAATATGGACCTTCTGCACTTGTTTGCCAACCACGTCCCAAACAAGAAATTTCTGTAAATGCATTATGCTATGTTTTTTTATAGCAACATTTAAAAAAAAAAAAACTGGCATAGTGGAACTTACAAAAATACCTCACAAGGGAAGGACATAGTTGGCAAACAAACGCAAAAGCTGTGCCTTATCTGGATAAAAACATGGTAGTCTTGTGGTTTTCCAATCTAAACGCACATCAGAATCACCAAAGAACTTGCTTTAAATGAAATAAAAATTAAAAACAAAGGTCTGTTAACCCTGCAAAAATTCTGTAATGTTAAAAATATTCAAAACAGCCAAACATCTTTGACTTTGTTGGTGGGAGTGGTAATTGGTATAGCCACCTGGAAAATGATCTGGCATTTTCCTATAACAATGCAGTATTCCCACATACCCATCCAACAGAAGGAAACCCTGGTGCCACAGTGGTTAAAAGACAAACAATCAGCAGTCTGAATGCACCAGGCACTCCTTGGAAACTCTACGGGGCAGTTCCACTCAGTCGTATAGAATAACTGTAAGTTGGAATCAACTCAACAGCAACAAGATTTATCCAACAGAAATGAGAACAAATGTTCACATAAAGTCTTGAAAAAGAAGCTCAGAGGAGTCGTATTTTTAATAGTCAAAAACTAGAAAATAAACTCAAATGTCCATGAACTGATATATGCATATGTATACTGACACAGTAGAATCTACTCAGCAAAAAAGCAATCACTAACACATGCAGCAACCCAACTGAACCCCAACACTGTGCTAAAAAAAAGCAGTAGCACTAGAAGTGTACAAGATTCCACTGAGGGGAACTTCTGCAACTGGTACACCAATCAGTGGTGCTGAACAACAGTGGCTGGGTGGGGCTGGAAATTAGAGAGGCCACTGAGAACTTCCTGTGGTGATGGGAAGGCTCTGCATCTTGATGGGGGTATGGGTAGGAAGTCAGAGTAAGAGCTGTGTGTTTTGTAATATGTAAATTATACTAAAATTTTCTTTTAAGTTAAAAAAAGTCTGCAAGCTACCAAACTGATCTAATCTACTGCTTAGAATAGCATACTTTTTACATTTTTAATTAATTTTAGGATGCTAAAAGTAACAGTGAAGTTCTTCTGCTTTCTACAAAAAATAAGAGGAAAAAAAGGTAGTAAAAAGTAACCAATATTTACCACTCTCTGTTATAACCCAACACTCCTATTGTCTAATGATTATTTAATTTTCACAATTTCTAAAGATGGGCATAGTACTTCCATGTAAACATGAGGAAACTTGGAAAATTTGCTAAATCTCTAATACTCAAAAAGTTTAACATATAAACATGTGGGAAAACAAACTTGCAAATCATACATATTTAAATAAATATTGGAATAAGATAAAAAGAAAACCAGGGAGCTTAATTAATTATATATATAAATAAATAAGTAAAATTAAACCATGTAACAATATTTCTGTTAAAGCAGGAATATTCCCATGTCCTGGCTGGCAGTACAGACCTAAAGCTGGAAACAAAATAACACTAAAATACCCCACCTTCTAAGACAGAGGTACTGGGATCAGGTGCTAACCCCTGCAGTTTATTAACAGGCACTAGAACTAGTGCTGCAACTATTCAAGTTTCACTGAAGGAAAGCTGGGCTAGAGAGACAGCAGCCCTGAAGAAAGTCACCAAATGGTGAGTAGAACCTGGCCTTAGGAAGAATGGTAGGTCTTTTCCCAGAACCCAAAGGAAGTTGAGTGAGGTATTCCTCAACCGTGGCCCATGGAGACCAAAAAGCCCACTGGAAGATAAAAGTCAGCTTCTCAGGAATGAGGAGCCTTGTTTACATGCCCTAGGCCACCCCAAGCAGAAGAAAAGAAGGAAAGAAAACAATTTGAAGGAGAGGGAACAGTGGAACAGTGCAGGCGATGGGAGCACCTTCCAGTCCAGTGACACCAGAAAAGGCAGTCAGCCTGGGGAGTCCTCCTGGTGACCCCAACAGATGAGAGGTCAATCGAGGACTGTTCTTCCACATCTGGGAACTATACCATGGGACAGCCCTCAGACCCCTGAAGGGGTCACTAAAGGCAATGACTAGGGTAAAACTGAGTAATTTCTAATTTATAATGCTACCAACTTTAGACTTACATCTTCAAATCATTCATTAAATCAGAATGTTCACAGATTATAAACATTTGCTATCAAACAGAATATTCACAGGCTGTGAAAACCAAGGCTTATATTACAAACACAAAATCATACAACACATCAAGAATTCTTATCATCAACACTTTATTTAAAATATAGAAAAATCAGAGTGGGGTAGGGAAGAGGGAGTACTACACAATTTAGCAGTATGCATGAATTCAGCCAACCAATACATTAAAACTATCATAAAACACATGCTAATTCCTTCTCTCAGGTTAACACAGGCAGTTATCTGGGCATTTTTTCTTTTGAAATCCTCAAGGGGAATTTTAAATTCTACCCAGTAATGAAACAGTTGGAAAGCTCTCATGATAAGGTAGCAACCAGTATACAAAATCAAAGACTAAAAATATTCAAATAAATGTTCTTCACAGCAAGTCAACAGCACTACTTAGCACATATCATAAAGAGTTATTTTAAGGAGTGCAGTAAGTGAAAACTTTGAAGTAGGAATGCTATGGGGAAAAAACTCACTCTAGAACAAAGAGTAAAAGGAAAACTTGATAAACTTCATAAAGACATTAAGAATTAAAGCACAATGGGCCCAGTGTCCACAGTAATACTGGAAGTTATCTAAGAATCAGAGTTTACCATTTATTTTACAAGTGAAGAAATTGAGGCCTAAAGCATTTACATGGCATGTCAAGCGTCAGAGAGCAAACATACACATGCACACAATTACACACCAACTCAGAAACCCTCAGCTACATGCAAGAGGACAAGTAACACGTTATATCAAAACAGGTTATTTGCTTTCCCAAATATACTCTTCATTTCCTTACCTTTGGTCTCCTCTGTCTGGAATGTTCTCCATTCCACCACTACCTTCCGAAATCCTACAAGTCCTCTGCATCTTATACCAAAGATAACTTCATCGATGTAGAGCTTTCCTGCATTACTCCAGTTAGAAGAAATACATTCTAAAGTCCCATGACTTTTGCCATATTTAAAATCTGTCATTTACATATATGCAAAAGATTGATAGCCACCATCGTTATCAATCTTTTCCTCTATCTTTCAGATAAAATCAAGCATTATACCCTGCATACAGGAAGCATCAATAAAAACACGAATAAAAAGGAATTATTTGTTAGACATTATCATTATTTATTTTAAATAATATTATACCTTACTCTAAAATTATAATAAATATTAATAGAAAAATATAATTTATAGCACTGACCCTTGGTGGCCCAATAATCATGCCTGTCCACCTTGTAAGTGTCATATCTTCATCATCTTCAAGGCCCCAGCTAACAGTACCATCGCCTACTCCTTTTTGTCCTTCTTCAAGTTCTTCCAACAAGCGAAAATTACGAGGAACTTTAACTCCTGTATAAGAGAGTATCAACATAAATGTAAAAAGTTCAAAATTCTAAGAACTACACACATTCCAATTCAGCATTTTCCAAATTTATTTTTCCAAGTTATTCTCAAAATTCCTTTTAAAAACATTCTGTTCTAATGCCCAATCTTAAAACTGCTCAAACATTAATCTCAGTATTGAAAATATATACAAATTCCTAATGAAGTGATTTTATACTTACATAAAGCAATCATAAAGAATACTGGAAAGTGAATACTGTCTAACTGAGGTTTCTCTCCCTGCACTGAGTAAACACACACAGTCAGAAAGTGCCTAAGAGCTAAACTTCTTCAACTTATACTCTATAATCAATTTTTTAATAAGATTATGTACCATCTTAGCAAACACAAAAAGGTACTCTTTCTAGAATGTTCAGGAGCCCCAACCACTCTCCCTGCTTGCCCCTCCTCCCTTAGCTCTCTTGTTCATTCCTTTCCAAGAGGGTCCCACCTCTCCAAGGTCAGCACCATCACATAACCACCACCTGGGGAGTTATTTGATTTGAGAACAAATTCCCTTACATTCCTAACAGTTTTTCCTAGAACACTTCCTTCATCCACTTGCCTAACCCAAATTTTCTTACAATCCACTAACCTTTCTCATACCTCCACTCCATTTTCATGAACATTCCTATCCTTTTAAAACAAAATAAAACCTGTTACTCTCAAACTCCATTCCAACTCATAGCGACCCTACAGATCAGAGTAGAACTGTCCCATAGGCTTTCCAAAGAGTGGCTGGTGGATTCACACGGCCGATCTTTTGTTATTAGCCTGAGCTTTCAACCACTGCGCCACGGAGGGCTCCTTCTACCCTTTAGACCTCATCATTTTTTACTCTATATCTAAAATCTTAACACAAAAATATTTCTCTTTACTTAATCGCTTACTCTTTTACAGTTCCATTTCTTAATTCTCAAAAAACTTACTTTTGGCCATCATTCTGACTTCAACCACAATCCTTCCTATTTATTACAATCTTTCCCTGGATTACTGGCCCAGACTCTCAAGGAAAAGACAGACTCTATGGTCTTCTACGGTCTCAACAACTTCTAACATTGAACACCCTCCAACCTCACCACAATACTTCTACCAAAAATATCTAAACTTCCTAAGAATCCTCTCCTCTCCCCCACACGTGAAGCTTAAAAGTGGTATCTCCATAACACTAACTGTCATTTTGCGTAATTTATCCTGCTGAATCCAACATATCACACTCATTTACTTATTCACAGTAATATTTCTATATAATGAAAATCCAGTAAGTCCTATAACAAAGAAAAAGTTAATTAAAACCCCTATTTTGTATACTGTACTTTGTAAAAAACACTTCAACTTTTAGGCCACAAAAACATTACAGCAGCTATTACGATTATGAATATGAATAACCACTTGTTTAACATACACGTATGCCATTTTAAATAAATTATCCCATTTAAATCTAACAACAGCTACTTGACAGTTATAAAAATGAAATTTGGAGAAGTTCATGATGTCTCAAGGCCAGAGAGCTGTGACAGATCTAGTATTACAACTTAAGTTTTCAGACCAAAGTCCACTCTTAACCAGTAAGTTACACAGCTCCACAAACCATTATATCCCAGGGCTGACAACCCAGAGCTAGGAACCAGACTGCCTGAGGTTATCTGCCACTTCTGGTACCCATCTGACGTATAACCAAAGCACAGTTTTCTCATCTATAAAACTGGGACATCAACAGTTACCACTTTATAGAATCACTGTGCAAATTAAGCAAGGCAATCTACCTTGCTATTGTTAGGTGCCACTGAGTCAGTTTCAACTTACAGTCACCCTACATATAACTGAACAAAACACGGCCCCATCCTGCACCATTCTCACAATCATTAGTTAGGTCTGGGCCCAGTGCTGCAGCCACTGTGTCAATCCACCTTGTTAAAGCATCTTCCTCTTTTTCACTGACTTTCTACTTTACCAAGCAAGATGTCCTTGTCCAGAGACCAGTCCCCCCTGATAACACATCCAAAGTATGTAAGCCCTGCTACCCTCCTTCTAAGGAGCACTCATAAATACAGTCAACTCATCTTAAATACAGTAAATGTTGACTACTATCATTTCAGTAGAATTATAGAAGTCTTCATGTCCTTCCATCTATGTTACATGAGGAGTCCCTGAGTGACACAAACTGTGAGGCGCTCAACTACCATCCAAAAGGCTGGTGGTTCAAACCCAAAGACGCCTCAGAAGGCATGCCTGGTAATCTGCTTCCAAAAGGTCACAGCCACTGAAAATCCCCTGGAACAGTTCAACTCCATACACAAGGGTCACATGAGTTGGAATCAACTAAACAGCGACTAATATCAACAATTGTTCCATCAACGATCTAGCATTTTGGGAACAACTTTAAGATTAACAAATATTAGTAATGCTAACATTTAAAAACCACAGTAGCTACCAGTGTGTTGTTTTTAAAGTGTAACACTCAGAAACAAAATAAACAGCTCTATTTTTATTTTCAGGGCCAGAATACTCAACAAGTTGTGTGAGAAAGGTAACAACTTGTAAATCCCTACATGGTCATCACTGGAAATTTTATTCTGAGCTATAATTTCTGTTTACGTAACACTCCAACACTTTTTCCCTTATATGTAGTTACGATCTCCACAGTATGTTACTTACTGAACTGCTTTTCAAAGCAATCTTTAAAAGTTATTCCAAGAATAATTCTAAATTTGAGTTAAATTTCCCCCACCTCCTCCTCACAACCAGTTCAGTCAGAAGACCACTAAAAATATTCAAACTACAAAGCAAATAATGTAAAATTCATGTTTCTTCTTCCCTAAAGCCAAACCTACTGCTGCGAAGTTGATTTCAACTCAGAATCAACCTGTAGTGCAGAATGGAACTGCCCCCAAGTTTGTAAGGCTGGAGTCTTCCTGGAAGCAGACCACCACATCTTTTTTACACAGACAGGCTACAGAGTTTAAACTGCTGACCTTTCAGTTAGCAACTGAGTGCTTAACCACTGCACCACCAGAGATCATTTTTAGCTACCAAAAAACCAAACCCATTGCCACTGAGTCAACTCCAACTCAAAGTGACACTATGACAATATAGGACAGATTAGAACTGCTCCACAGAGTTTCCAAGAAGCACCTGGCAAACGTGAACTGCCAACATTTTGGTTAGCAGATGTAGCGCTTAACCACCACTAACCACCGCCACTTTTTTTAGCTAAGTGCTCTAAAAGTAACAAACCTAGTTATGCTGATCTTTTCATCAACTATCTAACATTCTGGGAGAAGAGTTTTAAGATTAACAATTATTGGTAATGCTAACATTTAAAGAGCTATAATAGCTAACACTATGTTGTTTTTAAAGTCTAACACTCAAAAACAAAATAAACAGCTCTATTTTTATTTTCAGGGCTAGAATAGTCTTACTTCATTCAACCACCAATGCCTGAGAAGAGGAAAAAAGCCACAAGATGGTGCTGTTGCTCCATGAAAACTGCAGTATACGAGGTACATGTATAAGCTGCCTGCTGCATTCTTCTCTGTAGTTGTCTTTCTCCAGTATGCCTGTGCATATGCACACATTGTTTAATAGTTTTCAATATTTTAATCCTCGTAGTCTAGAATCTGTCAGAAAACAAACAAAAAAAAAAGTAGCCTACATATCCACCTTTTTCTAGCTGAAACTTGTAAAATGCTGTCAATTTTTTAGGTCCATAAGGAACTCAAAAATCAAGCAATCCAAAATAGAAACCTTCAGAAGAAAGAAAATTAATACCAGGTAATGTGAAGTGATCATCTGACGGTCCCCCAAACAACTAGCTAGTCTTCAAACCAAGTCAAGAACTCAGGTCTTCAGGTTCTCCTAGTACTAAGCCAGTCTCTTCACAGTTAAAACTGGTAACAGGCAGAACTCCATGCAACTACCATGTTTTCCAGGTCTCTCAAGTTTTCTGGCTTTGACAGGTCACCCCTTTACCTTTTTCTAGTGCTCTATATTTAGTCGAGAATATTTGAGTTTTCCTTCTCTGACAGGTTTCTACCTTACATGTGCATGGACCTCAAGACCAGAGTGCTTGACATGACTGAGATGGTTGTCCCAGGTCTAAATCAAACTCCATTTTAAATCGAAACTGCAGCTAGGCCCAAAATCTTCACTCTTGCTGCCCTGAAAAGACAATTCAGCTTCTTATAAAAGCTTAACTACTTGTAGCACAGAAAAAAGCAAGAGTAAAGACTTCAGCTTATATGAGGAATTGCTTGTTAATCTGTCAAGAATGTTTATGAAAAAAAAAAAGAATATGCAGCTTCATCCAAGAAGAACAATGTTTACAACTGAAAATGTTTAGAAGGCCTGTAGCCTAACAACCCGTCTCCTGTAACCCTCACCTCATACTCCCTTCATGCTTGTAAGCACACAGCTTTTGATCCACTCCATCTCAATCATCCCCGTAATGCGCAACACTGTGATACCCTGCCTGAGTGTCACAGTGTGTCCCAGTTACAGGAACCCAACCTTCCTCCAATAAGACTCTGGTTTCACTCCAGACTCTACAACCGATGCTTCAATAGGATGTCTCTTGCTAACGATAAAGGGACCTGAAGGTGAACGGATCTCTGCAACCCCCAAGGCACCAGGCACTCTGTCTAGCAATGGCACTTGGCTGGGTCATCTGGGGGGCCCTCCATTTCCACAGAAAATTCACGAGTTGCAACAAGGTCAAGTTCCCTCAGCTCCAAGCCTCTCCTTTTCTTTATGACAAAAGCTACTGAGTTTTATTGTGGCTTTTGTCTTTCTCTTTCCTTTCTGTTTATACCAACAAAACATAAATTCCTTTGGCTCTTTAGATTCCCTATGGTATGGTCGTTGCTTAAGGGAATCAGAACCTTAAAGTCCTTTGGAAACTGTAATCATGTACAGACTAGACCAAAACACTGCCCAAAATTTCTCCGTGATCTTTAAATTATTCAGTTCTCAGACCGTAAAAGCCCCAACCTTTTGTTTATAAAGCCTCCAAGATCTAATTTTACACGGCCTTCAGAAATACAGAAAATGCTAAATCTCCCACTTATCACATGAACAAGCATTTCAGTTCTTCAGTCTGTTTTTGCCTGCTCTGCATTACCTAAGGACAGTTCAGATGATCAGTGCCCACTGTGGGGAATGTTTCTAAATTAATTCTTCTGCTCAGCAAGTTAGAACAGAAGGGGTTCTGGATTAAGTGGTTACAACAAAACTTTTTTTGGAAGTCTCTAGAAAACATCAAAACAGGAAAATAACCTCTCTGCAGGATACCATTTCCAAACTGACTAAACGGAATGAAAAACCTGAAGGATACTCAAAACAAAAACCAAACCCATTGCCGCTCAATCAATTCCAACTCACAGAGACCCTACAGAACAGAGGAGAATGGCTTCATGAGAGTTTTCAAGGAGCATCTGGCTGATCTGAACTGCTGGCCTTTTGGCAGGCAGAGGTAGCACTTAACCACTACAACCACTAGGGTTTCCTGCAGATACAGTTTCTGAAACAACAGAACAAATTAATTACAAAGTCAGAGCTCTGCTACACTTAGACTATCCTTCCCTCTGCACTTCAGCCAACAGTCTCTCCTCTGTATCCTCCTACCTTCCTACCTTTATGAAAACTTTAACTGAATTTCCTCTTTTCCTAAAGAATCTGCTCAAGTCCACAGCCCATTCCAAAAATGCCTTTTAAGATGTGCCCAGCAGAAAGTGGAGTGGGTACCACAGAAAATCCAAACCTACTGGATAGTAGGTAACAAAACCCTATTATCTTTTATTCCCTGGACTCACACAGAATTATGTAACAATGATAAATATTTTCCAAATTTACATGAGGATCCTTACAAGTCTACTAAACAATTTAAAGTCCTACTTAAAGCCTACCAGCTTCAGATGCCTGAAGTCAATCGGTCTATATGTTAGCTGGCACCAGGGAAGCCAAATTATGGTTAGACTATGCAGACTGGAAAGATCGGTAAAACACTTCAACCTTGGATACACGTAAAATGCCTGAAATCCTTCTCAAAGAAGCTTTAGATAGGGGCACAAAGTTACTTGAAGCCATACCTTAAGGCTTTTCTCCCCAATAACTGATTGAACCAAAATTCATTCTTACATACAAAAAAAAGGTGAAAGTATATGTGATCATCATGCCAGATTATCCCACAAGTTTTCAGAGCATTCTGGGTTTGATCCTTTCGGTGAAAGAAATAAGGGGGCCTGTACTGCAGTATTTGTACCTGGCGTCAAAACGGAAATTTCAGCTTTAATTAAAACACATTAGCAAGGCAGGGCTAAGCTGGCATAATAGCCACGTTTGGTCCAACCCCTCTAACAAGAACGAACTTGAAAAACAACTGACAAAATAACCAGGGCATTCTAGAAGCACCAAATTTATCAGACAGAAAGCTGAGACATCAGAATGGGCAACAGGAAGGGGAACAACCACCTCTGTCAGAATTGGGTCTGCAGCAGAGGGAACTGCTTCTGCTGGCACGGGAGCGGAGAAGCAGCACAGGAGTAACATGTATCTTTCTTGGCAGAGAAGCTGGGCATGGTAAAGTGAGCCTCAGTGCACTACAAGGGCCAGCAACCACACAAAGCCTTGGTGCCTGAGTGGAACATGTCTTTCCTGGCCAAGAAGCAGAGCTGAGCTGAGCTGCACTTATCTACAACAGAGGCAGCTGGCTGGCAGGTTAGCACAAAAGTGGTACAAAAGAGAAGCATTTCTTTCTCGGAAGGAAGCTGAGCCAGGAATAGCCACAATCACAGAGCCACGGAGGACTTCACCAGAGCCTCACAAGCTCCGTGCTCATGAACTCTCACGGCTCCAATTTTCTCTACACCCTGATTTCTCTCCCTGTCCCCACCCTTCCCTCCCTCACTCCCTGCTCTATACGTCAGATGCTGAATTCTGGCACACAGCCGGGGCCAGGAGCGGCATGTCTTACATGTGTACCCTCAGCTTTTCTCCTGGCCTGGAGAGAGAAACAAAGAGGACACAAGAACAGCTCCACCAGTTTTCAGACCCAGCATTCAAGACTTCAACCACCTAATGACAGAGCATCAGAATTACCAGGGCTCCAAAAATAACTCTAGTTCAAATGACCACACTACCTGCACAGTCAAAACCAAATGAAAATGTCATTTTAGACTGCAGTAACCAAATAAATTACAACATCCTTCTGATGGTTCAGAGACAACAATAAATTTCTAATCATTTAAAGAGGCAAACCACCATGGCTTCAGAAAACTCCCAAAACATCAAAACATTTCCCAGATGAAGAAACGTCCTGTAATTACTGGAGGTAAAATACAAAAGAGCAACATACAGAGCCCTTCAAGAAATCAGGAAGATGAGAAAAAGTTCAGCAGAATATAATGAAAACTTAAACAAGCTACAAGAATTGTTGGAGAAACAGCAAGCTGAAATTCAGAAGATTACCTTTAAAACTAGAGTTAAACAATTCAATAAAAGGTAAAAGGAGCAAGATCAAGGCAATGGAATACAGAATTAGAAAGACTTAAAGATACAGCAACTTACACCAGAATGTATGAGGAAAGAGAAGATAAAATAATTTGAAAACATGAAGAATCACTACAAGTTATGTGGGACTCTATCAAGAGGAATACTTGACAAGTGACTGGAGTACCAGACTAGGGAGGAGTAACAGAGAACTGCTGAGCATCTGCTGACAGGAGACTGCCCAATCACGAAAGACAAGAAGGTATCTATCCAACATGCTCTTTAGATCCCCCAAAAAAGACACAAAGACATATTATAATCAAACTTAACAAAACTAAAGATAAGGAGATGCAAAGGGAGCTAGGCTTAAGCCAAAAATAACTTACAAAGGAAAGTTATTAAGACTGAACTTCGACTACTCAGAGAAAATCATGGTGGCAAAAAGGCAATGGGGTGACACATGCAAAGCCTCAAGGAAAAAAACTTCCAACAAAGGATAATACATTCTGCCAAGCTGTCTCTCAAATATAGTGGTGAAATACGGATTTTTCCAGATAAACAGAAGTTTAGAGAATCTGCAAAAATAAAACCAAAATTACAAGAAATACTGAAGGACACAATTCAGGACACAGCATTCAGAGTACAACTTGGACAGGGATCTACAAGGCTCAGTCAAAGCTAACATATTAAAAATACAGCAACAGAGATCTCAGTAAGTAAATTATGACAATATTATACCAAAAAAAGAGACAAATTAATATATTCATGGACCTTTCAGATGAAGAGAAGTCAAGGAGATAAAAAGAATTTAAAGACTGGCTTAAACTTAGATTGTTATAGAACACTACAATAGATGCATAGCAAACTAACAATCCTACACATCAAAAGAAAAAGAAGAAGAGGTCTCAACAGATAAAACAGCAACAGTGAAAAGGACAAAAAGAAAACACATAAAGAAAAGTGACATAACACAGAAAATTCAGTGGAAGAAAGAAACTACCAATAACACACAAAAAAAGGCACCAAAATGAACACTTAATTCACACATATCAATAATTACTGATGTAACTGGGCTAAATGGACCATAAATAAATACAAATAGTAACAGAATGGATTAAAAAACATGATCCGCCTGTATGCTGCTTACAAGAAACATACCTTAGACTAAAAGATACAAACAAACTGAAACTCAAAGGATGGAAAAATATATAACAAGCTAACAACACACAAAAAAAGAGCACAGGTGGCAATACTAATCTCAGATAAAATAGACTTTAAAGTAAAATCCACCATCACGGAAAAGGAAGATCATTATTTGCTGCTTAAAGAATCAATAAATAAGGAGGGTATGACCATGCTAGATATTTATGTACCCAATAACAGAGCTTCTAAATACATCAAACAAATGATAACAGCACTGAAAAGCAAGACAGATCACTCCACAACAACAATAGTAGAGAATTTGCAAAAATTCCAGTAGGGTACAGCTATCACAAACACCACAGCACTTTCAGTAATGGACAGAACATTCAAAAAGAAGCTCAATAATGATATTGAAGATCTTAATGAGAAAATCAGTCAACTCAACTTCACAGACATATACAGAACTCTCCACCCAACAACAAACAAGTGTATTTTCTTTTCCAATGCTCATGAAAAATTCTCCAGAACAGACCATGTATCAGGCCATGAAGCAAGTCTTTAACAAAATCCAAAGCACTGAAATACTGTAAAGCATTTTCTCAGACCATGAACCTGTAAGTTGAAATCAACAGCAGAAAACACATGGGTAGAAATTCAAACTCAAGGAAACTGAACACCATATTGCTCAAAAACTTCTGGGTTATAAAAGAAATCAAGGCTGAAATAAAGAAATCCATGATACTAAAGGAGAATGAAAACACATCTTACCAGAACCTATGGGATGCAGGAAAAAAAAAAGGAGGGGGGAGGGCAAATCAAAGAATTAACCCTACAATTCAATCAAGTAAAGAACAACAAAAGAACCCTTAAGAGCCAAAAGAAAACAGATTATACAAATTAGAGCAGAAATAAACAAATCAGAGAACAGAAAAACTGAATTAACAAAACCCAAAGCTGGTTTTCTCAAATGATCAACAAAACTGATAAACCACCAGCCAAACTCCCAAAGAAAAACAGGAGAGGATGCAAACAGCCCTAATAAGAAATGAGATGAGTAGTATCACAAAAGACTCAATCAAAATTAAAAGAATAACAGAAAATTATGAAAAATTATACTCTAATATATTTGAAAATCCAGAGGAAATGAACAAATTTCAAGAATCACTTTACCCACTATAACTATCACAAACAAAGTAGAACAACTTAATATACCCATCACAAAAGAAGAAACTGAAAAAAGTAATTTAAAAAACCACCAACCACAAAAGTCCTAGTCCACATGGCTTCACTGGAGAATCCTACCAAACTTTTAGACAGGAGTTAATACCACTAATACTAAAAGTTATGATTTCACAGCACAGAAAAGGACAGAACTGCCCCAAATTCATTGTCCCAGGTAAAGACAGCACAAAAAAATTACATTACAGAACAGTGTCTCTCATGAACTTTAATGCAAAAATCCTCAACAAAATTTCAGTCAATAAATTCAACAACATATCAAAAACATAACTCACCATGACGAAGTAAGATTCACAACAGGGATAAAAGGATGGCAGATTAGCAAAACTGTTAACGCAGTCAACCACATAAATAAAACAAAACACTGAATCACCTGATTTTATCAACTGATGAAGAAAAAGCCATCTGAAAAGTCCCATACCCATTCATGTTAAAAAGTCTGAGAAAAATACGAATAGAACAGAAATTCCTCAGAATAGTAAGGGGAATCTATGCAAAGCCAACAGCCAACATCATCCTGAATGGAGAGAAACTGCGAGGGAGTGACAGCATGCAGCAAAATGGAGGTCAGCACTACTAGACTCACCATAAGATAAAAGGTTTTCTTCCCAAACTCATCTATGAAGCCAGCATAACCCTGATACCAAAGCCACGGAAAGACCCAACAAAGAAGGAGAACTACAGACCGATATCACTCATGAAACTAGATGCAGAAATCTTCAACAAAATTCTTGCCAACAGAATACAACAACATATCAAGAAAATAATCCATCCTGACCAAGTGGGATTCGTACCAGGGATGCAAGGCTGGTTCAACATCAGAAAAACAATTAATGTGATTAACCACATAAATAACACAAAAGACACGAATCACCTGATTTTGTCCATTGATGCAGAAAAGGCATTTGACATAGTCCAACACCCATTCAGGCTAAAAACTCTTAGCAAAACAGGCACAGACAGAAAATTCCTCAACACAATAAGGGTCATTTATACAAAGCCAATTGCCCACGTCATCCTGAATGGAGAGAGACTGAAAGACTTTCCCTTGAGATCAGGAACTAGACAAGGATGCCCACTCTCACTTCTCCTATTCAACACTGTACTAGAAGTTCTAGCCAGAGCAACTAGACAAGACCAAGAAATAAAGGGCATCAGCATCGGCAAAGATGAAGTTAAAATCTCCCTGTTTGCAGACGACATGATTGTGTATGCAGAGAACCCCAAGGAATCTATAAGTAAACTACTCAAACTGATAGAAGAGTTCAGCAAAGTCTCAGGATACAACATAAACATAAGTAAATCAGTAGGATTCCTAAATACCAACAATGAGACTGTTAAGGAAGAAATTATCAAATCAATACCATTTACAATAGCCCCTAAGAAAATAAAGTACCTAGGAATTAATCTAACCAGAGAAATAACAGACCTTTACAAAGAGAACAAGCCCTTACTACAAGAAACTAAGAGAGACTTAATAAATGGAAAAATCTACCCTGCTTATGGATAGGAAGACTTAACAATGTGAAAATGTCTATTTTACCCAAAGCAATCTACTTATATAATGCAACCCCAATACAAGTTCCAGCATCATTTTTTAATGAGATGGAGAAACAAATCACCAAATTTGTTTGGAAAGGGAAGAAGCCCCAGATAAGTAAGGTGCTACTAAAGAAGAAGAACACGCTGGGAGGCCTCTCATTACCCAACCGTAGAACATACTACACTGCCACAGTGGTCAAAACAGCCTGGTACTCATACAAGAACAGACAGATCAATCAATGGAACAGAACTGAGACTCCAGAGATGACACCATCTGCCTATGAACAGCTGATATTCGACAAAGGCCCTAAAGACATTAAACTGGGGTAAAAACGGTATCTTCAACAAATGGTGCTGGTAAAATTGGATATCCACCTGCAATACACTGAAACAAGATCCATATCTTATACTTTACACAAAAACCAACTCCAACTGGATAAAAGACCTAAATATCAAACCTAAAGCGATAAAGCTCATCCAAGAAAAGGTAGGCACAACAATGGAAGTTTTAATACACAATATGGACAGACTCCAAAATCTGTCAAACAAACCACAATCAACAGAAAATAGATAAATGGGAACTATTAAGAATCCAACACTTTTGCTCATCCAAAGACTTTATTAATAGAATTAAAAGAACACCCACAGAATGGGAAAAAATATTTGGCAACTCTATGTCAGACTGACGCCTGATCTCCATAATCTATAAGATACTACAAAATATCAATAAGAAGAAGATAAATCACCCAATCAAGAGATGGGCAAAGGACACGGACAGACATTTCACTAAAGAGATCCAGGCAGCCAAAAAATACATGCGGACATGTTCACGATCTTTAGTTATTAAAGAAATACAAATCAAGATGACAATGAGATACCATATCACCTCAACAAGATTGGCTATGATCCAAAAAACACAAAACAACAAATGCTGGAGAGGCTGTGGACAAAGTGGAACCCTCCTACACTGTTGGTGGGGTTGCAAAATGGTCCAGCCTCTTTGGAAAGCAGTCTGGCACTTCCTTAAAAAAAATGGATATTGATATACCATTTGACCCAGTAATTCCACTACTTGGAATATACCCTACAGAATCAAGGCCTTTCACACCAGCAGACACATGCACCAAAATGTTTATGGCAGCACAGTCCACAATAGCAAAAAGATGGAAACAACCCAGATGCCCAACAACAGAAGAATGGATAGGTCAACTATGGTATATATCATTGCATATGGTATATATCATTGCACTATGCAATGATAAAAAATAACGATGATTCCAGGAAACACTTCCTAACCTGGTTTCAACTGGAAGACATTATGTTGAGTGAAAGAAGTCAGTGACCAAAGGACAAATATTGTATGACACCTCTACAATAAGATCTCAAAAACAGACTTGTGTATAGAAGAAAAGACTCTTTGACAGCTGCAAGGGAGGGGAAGGAGGGAGGGGGAGGGGGGAGGGTTGAGATTAGATAGTTGCTAGAAATCTGGTTGGGAGAAATCAGTCACAGCACACACTAGAAACAAGAACAACATTAAGTGGACTTCACCATAACTTGAGTACTCCTTCCATCTTAACTCAATATTGCAAAGATAGAGTAGCTGAGGCGGAGGGCAGGGGACCGTGCTCTTAGGTGAAATCGAGGCCAATTGGCACAACTAGCATTTTGCTAAGAGGGCTCTCTGCACTCCACATTGGTGAGTGGCATCTGGGGTCTTAAAAGCTGCCAAGCTGCCATCCGAGGACGCAGCAAATGGTCCCAACTCAGCAGGAACGGATGCTCACCGAGGACCAAAATGACATGGGGTAAAGACAACCCAGAAGATAGAGACCCACATGAGTGGGTGCCTACACTGACTTGGGACCGGAGAACTGGATGGTGCCCGGCCACCACCAGTGATAGTCACGATGGAGCTCACTAAGTTGAGTCTCACTGGCAACACAAGAATAAAAAGGGGTGCATCCTGAGACCTCCACTAAAAGACCTCAATTGATGGTCCAGCGGTTTCGGGGTTCCGCTGAGAGAATGGCCCCTGGCCCTGATGCTGCCCTTGCCCATAAATCACAACGAAGGTCCACTCTTTGGACACCAATGGGTTGGACCTGGCAACGCTGAGTGACCATATATTGGAAGCACTTTGCTGGAGGAAGGAGAGTGGGAGGAGAGAAGGGGAAAGGAGACTGTTGGGAGGATGACATATGTATGCAGCAGAGAGGAATAGTGTGCTGTCACTGGGCAGGGAGAGCAGTGGAAGCTGCATATGGGTGGACATGTAAATTTATACAGGAATGTACATTTTCATTCAGCCATATTAAATAAAAAAAAAAAAGATGAAAGGTTTTCTAAATACAACCCAACATTTTAAAAGACAGAGTAGCAGGGACAGGGGTCTGGGGACCATAGTTTCAGCGGACATCTAGGTCAACTGGCATAATTTGTTTTCCTAAGAAAATGTTCTGCATCCCATTTTGGTAAGTGCTGCCTACACTCTCAAAAGCTAGCAAGCTCCCATTTAAGGAACATCAACTGGTCCCAACCCACTGAGAGCAGACGAAAACCAAGGACATCAACGACATGAGGAAAACATGGGCTCTTGAGACAGACACATCAGCATGAAACCAGAAGAAACAGATGGTACCCAGCTACCACCAGTAATTGCCCTGACAAGGAACCCCATGTAGAGTCACTAATGTAGCATGATGAAAAGGGAAGTGCAGATCTAGAACTCTAGAAAAGCCCAGACTTGATGTTCTGACATCCTGAAGCATCCCCTGAGAACACGTCCCTGGATTTGCTGCTAGCCCAGAGCTGAAACTAGTACCGAAGCAAACTCTTCAGGTACCGAAGCAAACTCTGCAGACATAAACTGGACTGGACCATAATACATGGAAACCTTGGTGGAACAGTGGTTAACAGCTATGGCTGCTAACCAAAAGGTCGGCAGTTCGAATCCACCAAGTGCTCCTTGAAAACTTTCTGGAGTTCTACTCTGTTGTATAGCATCATTATGAGATGGAATCCACTTGCCAGCAGTGGGTTTGGTTTCTGGTTATACAGTGATGCACTTGGCGTGTTTATTTCTTGGCTTAACTATATTATAAATGCTGTCTGACCAGCTCCTCTCTAGAGGTGAGAAGGGATGATGGAGACAGGGGGACAGGTGTTGGTTGGAAGTACAGACTGGAAAGGAGTAGCGTGCTGTCACAGGCTGCTGAGAGTAGAGTCATACAGAGGTATATGTTCAAGGTTTTATATGGCAGATTGACTTGGATTGTTAACATTTACTTACAACTAGGAAAGAAAAAAAAAAAGACATCATTTAGACTGGAAGGCTTCATCTATGACAGAGCTGGCCAACTTAGCTCATGAACTTGCCAAAACTTTAAAAACAAAGAAGAGAGTTAAGGCTAACAAACTGACAGCCCTTCAATTACAGCAGCTACAAAGGCCCTGCTGGAAAAGGAACTGTGAATCTTCCAATGGACCCAAAACTAATCTCTGCCACTATTATTTAAAAAAAAAGCCTGACCACTGAAAAAACGAATATGCTGTAAGTTAAAGAACAGAAGATTTCTACCCCAACATGCTTCTCCAGCCTGACTGAAAATGAAGGTATTCAGGACTTTTCTAGAGGCTTCAAATACACAAGGAGAAACAACTACATACATTAATGGAGAGCTTTGCCAGTTTTTTGCTGATATAGGATCTACTTACAAGCAATTAACCCCATGTGTTTAAAAAAACTCCTGCCCTGAAGTAGAAACATAAATAAATAAAATAAAAAATAGTGGAGGTGGTACTGGCCACTACCAATGCCAGCCATGGGAGCTCACAATGTTGAGACCCAGTGGCAACACAAGAAAAAAAGGGGGTGTACCCTAAGAACTCTACTAAAAGACTGCAACTGATGGTCCGAAGGCCTGGGGGTTCCTCAGGGAGCACAGCCCCTAGACCGGATGCTCCCCCTGATCACACATCATTACCGAGGTTAACTCTTCAGACAGGAATGGATTGGACTTGGGGACACAAGAGTGAGCATTATCATACGTGCACTTTTACAGTTCTATGCATCTATAGGATGCTATCCTACTGGCCTCTTACTAGAGGGGAGTGGAAAGGGTAGAGTGGAGGGGACAGGAGACTGTTAAGAGGATATGACATGTATGGAACAGAAAAGATGAGTGTGCTCTCACCAGGCAGGGAGAACACAGGGAGCTGCAGACAGGCAGGCATGCAAATCTGAATTGGAAACTTTCACTCAATCCCAAGAAAAAAAAATTCTCAAACTGTGCCTCTATCTCTCGGCCCCACTGAGGATTTGTTTTTTGTTTTTTTTTTTCTAGTAAGCCCCAGCAACCCCATTAATACAGTAAGAAGAAACATTTTACCTTAAGGGGACTGCCATCGCTATTGAATAAAACAGGTGACATGTTATTAATTCTGCCTGAGAATCAAGACTTACAGCTAGACAACATTCACAGAGAAATGGCTGTCTGCCATGTACAAACTCTTATTCTGCCCCTTCTGGATTCTGCTTAGAGTTCTCTCACCCCTGAAGTCATTTCTCAGATTCCTGAAACCCTGTGGGCCGCAACTTCTACAGATATTGACCAAGTTCTTTTCAACGAAGCTATTAAAATTCAATGACACATCTAAATCTTTGCCCAAGATTCCTCAATATCCTTTAAAATGAAAAGCAAAGACTAACTCTTACTATACAGTTTCCTTTCCAGGGGTTAAACATACCCTGCACTAGTCCTTGTAACACTACTGTCCTTCAGTTAAAAAGCCACACAAAGAAGACCAGAGATTTGCCGAGGACCTACGTGCAATTAACCACACTGTCATTTCTAGATTTCCAGCCATCCCCAAACTTTCCAAGTTTACCCCTGATGGGCATGTTTTAGGTACCAGACCTACATAGTACATTTTTTAGTATACTTGTGAACTCTGAAAGCCTTATTTGTTTACCTTCACTTAGGAAAACCAACAATTTACCTACAGTGTCATGCCAAAAGACTCAGAAAATACCACAAACTGTTCTCTGATTTTGCATGCAACCTGAACTTTGCAATTTCCAAATAAATCTACTTTATTACAGTACCTAGATGACTTACTGGTATGCTCTACCTTTTGACAGGCCTGCCTTGGAGTAATGCATTTAGCTCTTGAAGGACATAAAGTTTCAAAAAAAAAAAAAAAACTGCCATCAGCTCAGCCTTCTGCCAAATACACTTCAGTCATTTTCTCTCTGCAGAAAGCATTTCTATCAACCACAAGAGTAAAGAGGCTACTGTAGCCCTTCCTTCACCTAAAACAAAGAAACAAGGGGATTTCTCTGAATTTTTGGCCACTGTCAAGCTTGGATTCCTAACTTTACTCTCTTGGCTCAATCATTACACAAAAATTTGAAAACCTCTAAGCCTGATTCTATCTTACCTCAGACCAAGGGGTAGTAACTAAACGAAACAAGGCTTTGACTAACACATCTGCTACGAGACTCCCTATCATCTGATCTTTCAGTTGTACATGAAGTTTCTGGCAGTACATCAGATACTCTTACGTAGAAATATGATGGATGAAATAGGCCTACAGGTTATTAACAGTCTGTGGCTGGCCTCTGAGGCTAGAGCCTGCCCCCTTACCTCAGTGCCACAGCTACTACTGCAAAATTAGTAGAAAATACTGCAGACAGAGTTTGGGGAAATTTTTTGGATATATACACATTCTATGCTCTGTCTGCATTGCCTAATTCTGGCTTAACACATATTTATCTGCCAGCCAACTCACCTCCTGTGAGGTCCTTCTCCTAGCAGCCTTAAATTTAAGACTGCATAACCCTACACCTGCTGTTGTCAAGTCAACTCCAACTCATAGAGATCCTACACAATGCTACTTTAGACCCAACCACTGTTCTCCCTGTAATTAATAATTGCCTAGACCTAATAGCACAGCTTTTGATTCCCATAGTGATTTAATGAAAAATCCTTTACCAAATCCTACCACAATTTTATTTGTAGATGGATCTTACCTGAACCTAACCCTTGACTCCCATTACCAGGCTGGTTATGCTGTTAAAATTTCTACTTAAGTCCTTGCAAGTCTGGCTTGCCTCAAGGCCATGTCAGCTCAACTAGCTGAGCATACTACTCTTACTATAAAGCCTGCAAACTTCCTGAAGTCTGTGGATGCTTTTACAGATTCTAAATATGCTTCCAGAACTATCAGTGGGTTTAGGATATTAAAGAGCGTTTTTAGTCTCCTATGGTCAACACTATTAAAAAACAGGGTTTTAGTAGATCTTTTTGATGCCCTGTGTCTACCTTCTGAAACTGCTGTAATTCTAAGAGAGCCCCACCAACCAAAAGAAGTTTACCAAACTGAAGAAATTACAGGAAATAACTTTGCTGATGCAGCTGGTACACAAGTTGCCCCTTGAAATTACTGTCGCTCCTATTATACCAAAGGGGTCTCTGGTGAGACCTCTAGAAGAATCCATTGAGAACTTTCTCAAAAAGTAACCAGCATTTTTATATCTACCAAAGAAAGCTTTTGAAACATCAACAACTGGCCTTGTCAAGTCAAAGTGAAATATGGAAAAGTTCAGGCTGTTACCAAACCCTGGCACAATCGTCAGGGCCTGATGCTCAATTTTTTCTCTCTAAACTTCTGTATGTCTCTATCACGGAGGTCCCTACATCACAACGCATCTAGGAAGAAATAAAATGATTGAAAAATTTTTAGAGTTTATTTTTTACTTTTTTCAGTGTTGGTTTTGTTCCGTTTAGTTTTGCTGAGACTCCTGAATTACGTTTCTTGATTTCATATGCTGCATCTTTATTGTGCTTTGTGGCTGCCCCTACGATCCCCCTTAAAACTATGTTTAAACCCAATTTTTACCACTATAAGTCTTATTAACTTCCTCTCCATCTGGAAGGACTATAACGACTGTAGTACATCCCTTTTTTTAATATGACAACATCATAATTTTCATGATATGATCACTGGATCCCTTCTTTTAACATTACAGCTTTCACTGAGTTTACAGCCTTCCCTAAATGAATAGGTTTCTGAATGATGTGTCCTGTATTTCCTCCTAAAATATAAAATTAATGGTTCTGTTCTTCTAAGCCAAGAGATTCTTTAAGTATTTCTTGTAGCTTTGGTTTGGTTTTTACAAAGTCTCTGGGTTTCTGTTTATCTGAAAATGTCTTAATTTCATTTTCATATTTGAAAGATAGTTATGCAGGATATATAATTCTTCGCTGGAAGTTTTTCTCCTTCAAGGCTTTGACTGTGTCATCCCATTGTCTCCATGCCAGCAGCGTTTCTGCTGAGAAATCAGACGAAAGCCTACAGGGTTTCCCTCTGAATGCTAGCTTTGCTTTGAGTCTTGCTGACTTAAAGAGTTTCTGCTTCTGTTTCATTTTGTTAAGCTTGATTATAATATGTCTTGGTGTCTTTCTTTTGAGATCTATATTGAGATGCATTCAACATATATCTTAGGGATCTATATTGTCTTCTTTCATAATTTCTGAGAAGTTTTCTGTCAGCAGCTCAGCAACAATACTCTCTGTGTTCTGAGGTGTCCCATCCTGTTCAGGAACTCCAACTAATTGTAGATTGTCCCTCTTAATAAGAGTCCCACATGCTTCTTAATGCTTCTTCATTTTTCTTGTTTCTTTTTTCTGGTTTCTCCTCATAGATGCTGGAGTCAGTAGCTCTGTCTTCCAAGTCAAAAACTCTATTTTCCATTGGTTCCATTCTGTTTTCTTGGCTTTGAACTGAATTTTCTGCCTCTTTGATTATGCTCTGGATCTCCTGGATTTCAGAGTACTGGTATTCTATCAGCTCAAACAGCTTGCTTAATTTCTCATTTTGCTCTGCTGCATTTTGTATAAGGTCTAGGAGGGCTCTACAAATAATCCTTTTGTACTCGTCATCTGATAGTTTCAGAAAGGCTTCTTTGTCTGGGAAGTTCTCTGGATCTTTCTTTTGTTGGCCTTCTGAAGCCATAGGTGAATTTTTCCTATCGTTTCGGTCCAAAGTTTGTTCCTTTTTGGGCATCTGGAGGTTGTTTTGTTTCCCCAGTGTTACTTTAATGGGGTTCAAGCTGAGTCTGAAAAGGAAGTTAATCACCAGACACCTCTATGTTCTCCAGTGATGTGGCTGAGCAGAATTTCTGGGGTAGGAGGCTCTACCTCCTGATTGGCTAAGACACAGCCCCACTTATAGAGTCACTGGGGAGCTCTCAGCTGACTATGTAATGCCAGACAGTAAAGGCTGGAAGAGAAGTTGTCCGGCACTGCAGTTACTTCTCTATTGTAAGGTAAAAGGTATCTGACAGCTTTCAAAATCAGTCAGGCTTTCAGGTGTGCAAGTCCCTCTTCCCAGCTTGCAAAGCACACACCTCTATATCAAAGACTGCTTTACTGGCAGGAAAGTGCTCTCTGCGCAAACAATGCCTCCCAGCCTGGGAATTAGGTCCAGCTGAGGCCTCAGTATAGGAAACTCAACCTCCCAGTGAATCAAGATGGCATCCTACACAAACTCCTCCGTCTGCCTCAGAAAAGGCTGTTCAATGACACAGATCCGGAGATTCCAAGATAGAGAGGTTAGAGGGGCTGAGTTGCACAGGTTCCAAGGCCAGGGTATCAAAATGTGGTGACTCTACTCACCTATCTTATCAGCAGTGCATCTGAGCCCTACTGCCAGCCACCTCAACCTCTCCCGCTGCCCAAGACACAGCCAAAAAAAGTCAAAATGGCGATTTACTTTCACTCTGCAAGAGCTGGAACTCAACAAGGGCAGGGGTCAGCATAAGAGAATGTTTCCCACTCAGTATGTAGACCAAATAGCCCTATGCCATGTCCCAGGGCTCACTAGGTGTCCAGAAGGCTCCATTTAATTATCAATTATGGACTTCGTTTCCAGGCAGATTTAGGGAGATGTGTGTTTAGTTTGCCATCTTACTTCACCCCCTGATAATTTTTTTAAAACACTGGTAGAGAAAGTCATCTGAACCAGTTGAACATGTGATCACACACTGTTCTGACTGCCCTCTTAACCCTAGGCAAAAATCATTGCCTTCTCGACTAAAGCTTGACTGACAATTAGATTCTACTCCATTTCTACTTTCTAAGGCTTAGAAACAAATCATGGTGATAATTTATAGGTTTTCACATTGGGTAGAGGCATTCCCCTGCCAACATGCCACTCCTTTTGTAACAAAGAAGCCACCTGAAAACATAATACCTACCTGAGGCACTGAAAATTCTTTATTATGTTGAGGAAACTCATTTTACTGGGCAAATAATTCAAGGCATATGCTAAATTTCCCGTCTATCACCGATTGCACTGCCCATATCACCTTCAATTCCATGGACTTGTAGAAAGAACTAACAGTAAACTGAAAACTCAGTGGGCTAAGCTTTCTGAACCCCTAGGCTTTTCTTGGTCTGAAGTTCTTCCTTTTGTCCTTTTAAATGTAAGTACTTTTTTCTGCATTCCAACTTACAGCTTAATAAAAGTTACTGGAAGGCCCGCGACCCTTCCTTATGTTGTTTCTACTGACTGTAACTTAGTGCAACCTGAATTATTCAAATATTATCAATTTCAAAGGCAATATTCTAAGAAATATTTTTCACACATTAAAGAAGCATTTGATTCACTAAAAAAGACCCGAGAGGAACCCCCAAAATTATGGCCCCAAGATGCTCTCTTAATCCAGAACTAAAACCATTCCTGAAACCTACTCTTCAGACACAGACAGGACTATAAAACAAAAGTAATACACACAGCGGCAGAGTCAAGATGGCAAATAAACTCACGTCTCCCTAAATCCCTGACCTGAACTGATACTTAAACACAGCCTTCTGGACACCCAGGAGCCCTAGGACACGGCATAGGGCTCTTAATTTGGACTTCATACCACTGAATGGAAAACCTCCTCTCGTTCACTGACCCTGCTCTCAGCGAGCACTGGCTTTCACAGACTGACACTAACTCACCATTTCAACTTTTTTTCTCTGTCTTAGCCAGTGGGCAGAGCTGGGACTTGACTAGCATCTAATCTCAGACGCACTGCTGGTGGGATCAACAGGTGAAACTGCCATATTTTGAGAGCCCGTCTTTGGACTCTGAGCATCTTAGCACCTTTGGCCTCTCTTTCCGCCTCTGCCATAGAGTAGCCTGTACCAAGGCAGGTGGTGAGCTTGTGTGGGACACCATCTTGTTCCACTGGAAGGCAGTTATCCATATGGAGGCCTCAGTGGGACCTAATTCCTAGGCTGGGAGGCAGCACCTGTCCAGAAGAAAGTGCTTTTCCAGCAGAAAAGCAGTATTCTACACAGTATCACCTACAGTTGGGGCCCGACAGCAAAGGCCAGCAGGTCACCAGCCTTTCTGTACTTTGAGCTAGTTTATGACATCTGCAGTGTGATATAGAACTGCTTCCTTTGCCAGCTGGGAAAAGGAACTTCTACACCTCAAAACCTGACTCGCTCTGGAAATTGTTAAATACCTTTTACCTTTCATTTTAAGAAGGACTAGAGAAACAACTGTGGTCCATCCTCACAGCATCTCTCCCAGCTTCCACTGACTCACATGATACCCAAAAAGCAACAATCTCTGGATAACAGTGTAACAAAGAAATCACCCACAGCTTCAGAAAGCCCTCAAAACAAAGCTTCCCAAACAGAACTTCCCAAACAAAGAAACTTTTCTGAAACCACTGGAAGGTGAATATAAAAGAAATATATAGAGAGCCCTCCTAGACCTTATACAAAATGCAGCACAGCAAAACGAAAAATTAAGCAAACTGTTCGATCTGATGGAACAACAGTACCCTGAAATCCAACAGATAAACAACAAAATCAAAGACACAGAAATTTCAATTCGAAGCCAAGAAAACACAACGGATCAAATGGAAAAGAGACTTTCTGACTTGGAAGACAGAGCAACCAACTCCAGCATCTAGGAGGAGAAATCAGAAAAAACAAAAAGAAAAATGAAGAAGCATGTGGGCCTCCATTAAGAAGAACAATCTATGATTAACTGGAGTTCCTGAACAGGGCAGGACACCTCTGAACACAGAGAGTATTGTTGCTGAGTGGCTGACACAAAACTTCCCAGAAATTATGAAAGAAAACAATATAAATACCCAAGATATATACTGAATGCCACTCAATATAGATCCCAAAAGATAGACTCCAAGACATATTATAATCAAGCTTAACAAAATGAAACAGAAGCAGAAACTCTTAAAGGCAGCAAGACTCAAAGCAAAGCTAACATTCAGAGGGAAACCCTATAGGCTTTCGTCTGATTTCTCAGCAGAAATGCTGCTGGCATGGAGACAATGGGATGACACATTCAAAGCATTGAAGGAGAAAAACTTCCAAACAATAACTATATATCCTGCAAAACTATCTTTCAAATATGAAAATGAAATTAAGGCATTCGCAGCTAAAGAAAAACTCAGAGACTCTGTAAAAACCAAACCAAAGCTACAAGAAATACTTAAAGAAGAACAAAACCACTAACTTTATATGTTAGAGACAAATACAGGACACGTCACCCAAAAACCTACTCACTTAGGGAAGACTCCAAACTCGATCAAAGCTGTAATAGTGAAAGAAATAATCCAGTGATCATATCATGAAAATCATGATGCCATCATATTAAAAAGAGGGACGTACTACAGTCATTACAGTCCTTCCAGATGGAGAGGAAATTGATAACATTGGTAGTAATTAAAATTGGGTTTATACACAGTTTATTAAGAGGAATCATGGGGCAACCACAAAGCACAATAAAGATGCAACATAGCAAATCAAGAAATGCAATGCAGGAATCTCGACAACCACAGAACCAGCACTGAGAAACGTGAAAAATCAACTCACAAAGAAGAATGTACCAGAACACATTAATAAGAACAACAAAGAAAAAACATCAACACAAAAATAAACATATCACAATGACAGCACTGAACATATACCTATGAATAATTACACTGAATGTGAATGGACTGAACACTGTAGTAAAGAAACATCGAATGACATCTTGGATCAAAAGACATGACCCATCCATATGTTGCCTACAAGAAACTCATCTCATACTTAAAGATGTGAACAGAAAATTAAAGGATCGAAAAATATATATCAAGCCAACAATACACCCAGAAGAGCAGGTGTGGCAATTCTAATCTCAGGTAGAATACATTTTAATATAAAAATCCACCTTCTTGGACAAGGATGGACACTGTTTATTGCCAAAACATTCAAAATACAAGCAGGGCTTAGCAACAGTAAGCATTTAGGCACCTGATATTACAGCACCTAAACACACTGAAGAAACACTGACTACACTCCAAAGGGAGACAGATCACTCCACAATAGCAGTGGGAAACTTCAACACTGCACTCTCAGTACCGGACAGATCATCTAGAAAAAAGCTCAATAAAGACACAGAAGACCTTATTGCCACAATTAACCAACTAGACCCGATCGACATATATAGAACTTTCTATCCATCAGCCAACAACTATACCTTCCTATCCAGTGCACATGGAACATTCTCCAGAGAAGACCATGTGTTACAATATAAAGCAATTCTCAACAAAATCCATACCACTGAATTAATGCAGAGTATCTTCTCAGATCATAAAGCCATAAAAGTCTAACTCAACAGCAGAAAAAACATAGAAAGTGGAATTCATGGAAACTGAACAACATCTTGCTCAAAAGGCCATGGGTTATAGAAAAAATCAATGATGAAATAAAGAAATTTATGGATTCCAATGAGAACAAAAACAGTTCTCACCAGAATCTATCCGATACAGCCGAAGCAGTCCTCAGAGGTCAGTTCATCTCTGTAAATGCACACATCTGGAAGGACGAAAGAAACCAAACCAAAGAACACTACAGCTTGAACAAGTAGAGAGAGAACAACAGAGGAACTCCTCAGGCACCAGACCAAAACAGATCATAAAGATTAGAGAAGAACTAAACGAATCAGAGAATAGAAGAACAATTGAAAAAATTGAAAAGACCAAAAGCTGGTTTTTTAAAACATCAACAAAATTGACAAACCACTGGCCAAACTTACTAAAGAAAAACAGGAAACAAATAAGCCAAATAAGAAAGCAGTTGTCATAACAGATCCAACAGAAATCAAAAATATCATAACAGAATACTATGAAAGACTGTACTCTGACAAATTTGAAAACCTGGAAGAAATGGACAAATTCCTTGATTCATATCACCTACCAACATCGTAAGGTGAAGCAGAACAACTTACTAAACCCATCACAAAGAAACAGTTTGAAAAAGTCATCAAAAAATTATCAACCAAAAAAAAAGCCCTGGCCCAGATGGCCTCACCACAGAATTCTACCAAGCTTTTAGAGAAGAGTTCTCTCCAATACTACTGAGACTATTTCACAGTACAGAAAGGGATGGAATACTCCTAAATTCATTCTGTGAAGCTAGCATTAACCCTGGTACCAAAGCCAGGGAAAGACCCAACAGACCAATATCACTCATGAATCTAGATGCAAAAATCTTCTATAAAATCTTTGCCAGCAGAGCACAACAACATATCAAAAAATAACCGATCATGACCAAGCTGGATTTATACCAGAGATGCAAGATTTCTTCAACATCAGAAGAACAATTAATGTGCTCCACCACATAAATACCAGAAAAGACAAGAATCACCTGATTTTGTCTACTGATGTAGAAAAGGCATTTGATAAAGTCCAACATCTACTCACGCTAAAAGCTCTCAGCAAATACGAACAGACAGCAAATTCCTCAGTGCAATAAGCACCATTTATACAAAGCCAACTTCCTACGTCATCCTGAATGGAAAGAGATTGAAACGGTCTCCCCTGAGAACACGAACTAGACAAGGATGCCCACTCCCACCTCTCCTATTTAACATGGTACTACAAGGTCTAGCCAAAGCAATTAGACCAGACCAAGATATAAAGGGCATCTGCATCAGCAAAGAAGTTAAAATCTCCCTATTTGCAGATATGATTGTATACGCGCAGAGAATCCTAAAGAACCCATAAATAAACTACTCAAACTGACAGAGGAGTTCAGCAAAGTCTCAAGATACAAGATAAACATAAGTAAATCAGTAGGATTCCCTTATGCCAACAATGAGATTATTAAAGAAGAAATCACCAAATCAATACCATTTTCTATAGTCCCCAAGAAGGTAAAATACCTAGGAATAAATCTAACCAGAGAAGTAACGGACCCTTACAAAGAGAATTACAAGTCCTTACTACCAGAAACTAAGAGAAACTTACATAAATGAAAAAACCTACGCTGCTCATGGATAGGAAGACTTAACATAGTGAAAATGACTATTTTACCCAAAGCAATCTACTTATATAATGCAATCCAAATACAAACATCTGTGACAATTTTTAAGGAGATGGAGAAACAAATCACCAACTTTGTTTGGAAAGGGAAGAAGACGCCCCAGATAAGGAAAGCACTGCTGAAGAAGAACACACTGGGAGGCCTCTCACTATCCTACTTTAGAACCTATTACATTGCCACAGTAATCAAAACAGCCTGGTACTGGTACTGGTACCAAAACAAATACATCAATGCAACAGAATCGAGACCCTAGAGATCTTCCTATGAACAGCTGGTATTCAACAAAGACCATAAGACATTAAACTGGGGAAAATACAATCTCTTCAACAAACGGTGCTGGCAAAATTGGATACCCATCTGCAAGCAATTGAAACAAGACCCATATCTTACACCTTATACAAAAACCATCTCCAACTGGATTAAAGACCTAAATATAAATCTAAAATGATAAAGCTCTTCCAAGAAAAAGAACAATGGGAGTTTTAATACACAACACAAAGAGACTTCAAAGTCTGTGACACAAACCACAAACAACAGAAAATAGATAAATGGGAACGATTAAGAATCAAACACTTCTGCTCATCCAAAGGACTTCATTAACAATTAAAAAGCCACCTCAGAATGGAAAAAAATACTTGGCAACTGTATGGCAGACCGATGCCTGATCTCCGTAATCTATAAGGTACTAAAAAATATCAGTAAGAAAAAGATAAATCATCCAATTAAGAAATGGGCAAAGGAGATGGACAGACACTTCTCTAAAGAGGAGAATCAGGCAGCGAAAGTACACAGTTGGAGATGCTCACGATCATCAGCTATCCTAAAAATTCAAATCAAAACTCAAATGAGGTACCACTTCACCCCAACGTTGGCCACGATCCAAAAAATGCAAAACAACAAATGCTGGAGAGGCTGTGGAGAAACTGGAACTCTCCTACACTGTTCGTGGGATTGCAAAATGGTGCAGACTCTTTGGAAAACAATCTGGCACTTCCTTAGAAAGCTGGATATAAATATACCATCTGACCCAGTATTTCCACAACTTGAAATATATCCTACAGAATCAAGGCCATTCACACCAACTGATACATGCACACGAATGCTTACTGTGTCACAGTGCACCAGAGGAAAAAGATGGAACCAAACCAGATGTCCAACAACAGAGGAATGGATAGGTATACTATGGAATATATACTCAATGGAACACTATGCAATGATAAAGAATAATGATGATTTTAGGAAACATCTCATAACCTGGTTTCAACTGGAGGACATTATGCTAAGTGTAAGTAGTCAGCGACAAAAGAACAAATGTTGTATTCTCATACGATAAGAACTTAAAAACAGACTCATGCATAGAAGACAAGACTCTGATGACTGCAAGGGTGGGGAGGGAGGGAGGGTAAGGGGGGACGGTTTAGATTAGATAGTTGATAGAAATTTGGTTGGGTGAAACCTGTGGCAGCACACATTACAAAGATCAATTTTAAATGGACTTCAACATTAACATGATTACTCCTCCCATCTTAACCCAATATTGCAAGGACTGAGTAGCTGGGGAGGGGGACCGGGAACCATGCTCTCAGGTGAAATCGAGGCCAACTGGCACAATTAGCATCATGCTGAGAGCCCTCTGCACCCTACATTGGTGAGTGGCGTCTGGGGTCTTAAAAGCTGCCAAGCTGCCATCTGAGGTACACCAAATGGTGTACAAATGATCACCAAGGACCAAAACGATATGGGTGAAAGAGAACCCAGAAGACAGAGAGACCCAAGTGCATGGGTGACTACTACATCAACTTGTGACCACGAAGAACCAGACAGTGTCCAGCCACCACCAGTGATAGCTGTGATGGGGCTCACAAAGTTGAGTCTTACTAACAACACAAGAATAAAAAAGGGTGCACCCTGAGATCTCCACTAAAAGACTGCAAATGATAGTCCAGGTGCCTCGGAGTTTACCTGGGAGCATAGCCTCAGGCCCTGATGCTGCCCCTGTCCATATATCATAATGGAGATCAAATATTTGGACAAGAATGGATTTGACTTAGCAACACAGAGTGACCATATCATGTGTGCACTTTATGGTTCTATGCATCTATAGGATGCTGTCCTGCTGACCTCTTACTGGAGGCCGGGGAGTGGGTGAAAACAAGGGGATAGGACACTGTTGGGGGATAAGACATGTATGGACAGAGAGGAAGAGTGTGCTGTCACCAGGCAGGGAGAGCAGTGAGAGACACATACAGGTGGGCATGCAAATTTATATGGGAATGTACATTTTCATTCAATCATAATAATAATAAAATAGTAATACACAGGACCATTTTCCTTAGTTCAGTCAGATATCTGAGACCCCACAGGCAGCTCCTGTCCAACAGCAGAATGAAGACTGGAAGGGGCCAAACTGTTTGAATGGACACGAGGCACCCAGAGTGGGGAGGGTAAGCACCCTCTCACACTGTGGGGATCACAACCAACGTCACAAAACACTATGCATTTAAATTTTTGAATGGAAAACTAACTTGATCTATAAACTTGCAGCTAAAGCACAATAAAGAAGCATTTGAGAAACAAAAACCTCGTTTCCATACTTTACCTGGTATTTTCCCCAAAACAAACACACTGCCATCGAGCTGATTCCAACTCATAGCCACTCTAGAGGACAAGAGTAAAACCGTCCCATGGAATTTCCAAGGACCACCTGATGGATTCGAATTCCTGATGTTTTGATTAGCAGCTGTAGTGTTTAATCACTATGCCAAATATTACCCCAAGACACTATATTTATTGGAAAAAAACACCAACTAAAGGATTCTTTAGAAGTACAATCTCACTGAAAGGAACCACCTTATTTAGGTCTTTTAACCTTTGTGCAGCACAACTAGAAGGTAAGAACCCTTAGATTCCTGTGGCACAATTAAGTAAATCTAAAGCACTTATCTGGACTTCTCAGTCATCCAGAGATTTGAAATTCAGACTGAAATGCCCCAGAGCAAGCAGAAAAACTGACTTCAAAAGTCCAGCGAACTTTAAGTTTATGGAAGGCGATTACACACAAGCTGCTGAAATCTTTGTTCTCTGTTTCTTAACTGCTGGTACTTCAATAGTTTTAACTATTTTTGCTTATCCAAGCTAAGTGCAGTCAAGTTGGATCTGACTCATTTACTTGTGGAATTATTTCTTACCATTTTGTCAATCATCAAATATTGTTCATCCCAACCAAGTGAGCTGACTGAAACTGTGACACACAGGTAGTTAAATACTTAACAGCCTTTCAAACAAGCTTTATTAATTTAGGTTCATCTCAAAGAATATTACTAAAAAAGGAGGTTTTTTAAACTACCTTTTCTCCATTATTAAGTTTTTAATAATATTCTATTTATTATAACCATCACCAATGCACAGAATGAAAATTATTTCAGCAAGTTAATTAATAGCCAGTGCCAGCAGTTTGACTGAATGTATATATTACCCTTCCCTCAGTCTACACAAAAACATACTGATACTGTTACTGTGCAGTCTTAGATTAGACATTTTATTTTACTACTGATTCTAAGAGACCACTTAAATGGGCTATTTGTCTCAAATTACAGCTATTTCCAGAATTCTTCACTTCTCTATCAGCTGTCTATCTCAGTTTTACTTATACCTGCTTAGAATGTTTTATTCTTCCCACACCATGAAATCTTTTAATCGATGCTTGATATGTTGTAGCACCAGAGAACTGTTTTAAAAATGATCAGTATCTCTTACAGTTTGTGCCCAACTCTGGCGACCCCTACAATTTCAAGAATTATCCAATTGGGAGGATTCAGTGACTGCAGGTTAGCTGGAAAAGGCCAATCAGTACACTCCATTTCCTAGTATTCAAACTTGGACAGGTATGCTATGTGTCTCAGAAGGAGTTGTCTTTTTATGTGGAGGATAACTAAGAAAACAGTCCAATGATTCACCTGTATTTGGCGTGTAATCAGGAGCCATGTTTACATGGCTTGAATTGTTAGTCCAATACACCTTAGGTACCGTCAGATACCAAACTATTCATAAAATGACAGCTTACAATGGAATAATGACTTGAAACTAGTATCTACAGAAAAGCATGAAAAGCGCTCTTGAATAATCCCATTGCTGATAATTCTGGATGGGGATGGTCATTTCTTCAAGCACTTGCTGCCGCTCTTGGTACTACAGTTAGAACAATCTACAGGACAGTGCGGCTCAAAGAGCTGACAGTGCTGCTGATGAAACGACAGACTGACAGAAATGCTTAGACTCTCTTGCTAAAGTTGTCTTTAGATGGTAGAATAACTCTTGATTTACTTGTGCCTCAGCAAGGAGGAGTTTGTGCCATTGCCAATACCTCTTGCTACTCATGGATAAATACCTCTGGAGAAGTAGAACAAGATGTCTTTTACATATGCCAGAAAACCTCCTGATTACACACCATTCCCTTCATGGTCATTGCTTCCGTCTTTGATATTTTTAGTTAATTACTCCCTAACTATTAGGTCTGGGATGTTAGGTCTGCCTACTCCTTTAAATCACTGTAATTGGTATCATAATCAAAATCAAACTCATTGCCATCAAGTCCAACCCACAGCGACCCTATACAGCACACCAGAACGGCGCCCTGGATTTCCAAGGAGCAGCTGGTTGATTCAAACTCATAACCACTATGCCACTAGGGTCTTCAGTTGTTATTACAGAGCTTCTTAAATATATTATGCACTGTTGCTCATTATCACAGCCTATCCTCAAGACATTTGGCCACTAAAAGCATTACATATTTGCTAAGATCAGTTTTTCAAAGGACAATGAATTTTAGTTCAGAACTAGAACTTTTTAGAAATGTCAAGTTATTACTCTAACACAACTGTGTCCACAACAGCTGCTCCAAAGAGAAATCAACTCATCCTGAAAATAAGCCCCAAAGCTACAGCAAGGTAACACCAGACGGTGCCTTACCACCTCAAATAAGAGCTAGCGTGTGAGATCTTAAAAACTCAAACACACAGCCACACCCAAAATACTAAGAATTCAACATAACAGTCATCCCCAAAATGTTAAGTCCTTGCATCCTTTGTAGCTGATCTGTATCCCCTAGTAGTGACTTGGTTAAAACAGAGATTCAGAAGTAAGGTGTGCAGACCCAAAACCAGGGTGACTGACTGACATGACTAACACGGCTATCGCAGATCTAAATTAAACTCCACTTTAAGTCAAAACTGCAGTGAGGCTTGAAATCTTTACTCCTGCTATCCTAAAGAGACAACTCAGCTTCTTGTGAGAGCTTAACTGCTTGTAACACAGAAAGAAGCAAGGGTCAAGACTTTAGCTTGTATGAAGAATTTTGTTAGTATTTGTTTGTCAAGAATGTTTTTGCAGCTTAAGCCAAGAACGCCTTGTTCAACATGTTACAGGAAGTTAGGGGGTACAGATGATAATACTTAGAAAGCTTGTAGCTTAAATACCCCCTTTGTAACTTTTGCCTCATATCCTCTTCATGCCTACAAGCACACAATGTCCTTTGTTTATCACACCTGACAAAAAGCCTCACTGCCTTCCTACAATGTGGAACACTATGATACCCTGCCTGAGTGTTATGGAGTATCCCAGTTTCACAAACTCTTCCTTCTCCCAATAAAACTCATGGTGAAAGCAGACAAATAACAACAATATTCATCAGCAAAACTCTGAAGGTAAACAACCTACGAGATATGTTTCCAGACTATTATACGTAGAATGTCCAATTACTCATTATTTGTCTTTTAAATTCCATGATACCAAAAACAAAGGCATAAAAATTGCAAAAAAAAATTACTAGGACAGCGAATCTCGCCGTGTTGTGCTTTTTAAGGAGAGAGTTTTTCCATTTCAACTCACAATTTTTACATTTACCAAGCAACAGGAAAAAAGCATAAACAGGACCTTAACTAGTGATGCGTCTGTCAATCTAGCCACAAACGTATACGGAATGACAGCCAATTTAACGACCGTTTGCAACTACACATCCAAATTAAGATACAAAGTAACACTATAAAGAACAGTAACAAAAAGGCCTGAAGAGCAGCCTGTAACTGTGCAGAGCGAGCTGTGGGCTCCTTTCAGCTCTGTAACCTGGGCCTGTTTCTATCTCTAACGACTCGCATTTGCTCTGCAGAACTGCTGTGAGAGTGATCTATGCAGAAATGAGGAATAAAGTTCTTAATGCAGGGTCTGATAATTTCACACAAACTTAAAAAATAAGAAATTAATCAAATTCTCACTACTACCTAAAATTCATCTCCACAACCCACATAACCTATGGAACACCAGAGTGTTACCTCATTTAAAAGGGTCTTATATAAAATGTGGTATAGGCATGCAATGGACTAATACGCAACTACCAAGAATAATGAAGAGTTCTCAATATATAAAAATATGAAGCTGGAAGACATCACGTGAGTGAATAAGTCAATCACAAAAGCACAAATAATGTACAACTGCCCTTTTTTAAGAATAGGTATACATAGTAAAAACAATGTTCACCGGTGGCTGCCAGGGATGAGAAGCAAAGGAAAATAATCCCATTCCCCAGGCAGCAGACATTTGTTGTTTCTGGTGATGGGGGAAGTTAGTACCACCTGACCAAGGTCAATGAGGACACTGACAAGTACTCAAGATAAAGGATAATTATGGCAAATGTTCTAACATATACAATTTTGTACTAACAATCAAATAATACGAATGTGGTTACACTGGCACGTACGTACGCATATATGCGTAGAAAAAGTTTTATGTGTGTATACATACAGGGACACGTATAGGGATATCCGCAGACATATGTAAATGTATGTGTGTGTGCTGCATGTATATTCATATATACAATAAAGCACATAAGAGGCAGTTACAGATAAGTCCTAGACATAACCAAATACCTCCCGAGACAGGTTAACTGGATTTGAAGGTTCAGAACCACAGTCTACTGGGACAACTTGGTTAACTGGAATAACATGGTTCATCAACTTTGTATTCTGCATTCTAGTTTGGTGAGTAGCACCTGCGGGTGGTTCAAAAGCCCATAGTTGTAGTCACTGTGTCAATCCATCTCGTTTTCACTGATCCTCTATCCTAGCATACATGATGTCCTTCTCCAAAGAATAGTCTCTCCCAATCCAGCCAAAATAACACATCCAAAATATGTACGTACATACATACATCTACATCTACATATACACACAGCCCCGGTGGCATGGTGGTTGAGAGGTACTACTGGTAACAAAAAAGTCAGAGTTAGAATCCACCAGCCACTCCTTCCGGCAGTTATACTCTGTCCTAAAGGGTCCTATGACTCAGAATCAATTCAACACCAATATGTTTTGTTGGGGTTTTCCCTAAAACACCTCAGAGGGAAAAATCACAGATTTTGAAGAATCACTAAGGGCACATTTATTATGTACACATTGAACTACAATACCAAATTTATGCTCACAAAATAATTTTGTGTGAATGCAGAGCCACTAAAATTAATTTTCTTAAATCTTTTACTATTCTTTTCAACACAATCTTTCATTAAAAGAAAGAAAATAGAGTTTTAATTACCTATAATGCCTTAGAGTCAATCAAGTGTCTTGTCTTGATCCTTAATAGCATTTATTTATGAAATAACATCACTGGGTTTCTACAAAATGAAAGCAATCAGTATTTAGAAAATACAGTGTGGTATAGACACAGCATCAAAGAATCTGAAAACACAAAACTTGCGCTGCACTCAACAGCTAGCTAAATAATCTTATGAAAGTCATTTTCTATGTAGATTTCCACTGTTTACCTATTAAATAAACATGGCCTAGAGCCTAGATGATCCATAATGTATTTTCTAGTAAAAATACTACTTCAACATATAAAGACACCTATACATGACTAGGATCCGACTCGACGGCACTTGGCATACATGACTAGAGGAAACCCTGGCGGTATAGTGGTTAACTGCTACAGCTGCTGACCTAAAGGTTGGCAGTTCAAATGTGCCAGGCGCTCCATGGAAACTATGGGATAGTTCTACTCCATCCTATAGGGTTGCTATGAGTCAGCACTGGATTTGGTTTCCTGATTTATACATAACCAGGAAATCCTGGTGGTACAGTAGTTAAGAGTTACAGCTGCTAACCAAAAGGTCAGCAGTTCAAATCCACCAAGTGCTCCTCGGAAATCCTATGGGGCAGTTCTACTCTGCCCTATGCGGTCACTGTGAGTCAGAATTGACTTGATACCAACAGACTTGGTTTTTTGGTTTATACACGACCATAAAGATTTCTCTCCCGCAGTTTGTAACTTTCCTGAGTTCTGACTTAAACTGAAAATTACACCTGCTCTTATGCATATCAGCTAAGACTTCGTAAACAAGAACTATAATTCAATTTCAACTCTATAGTCCTGAAGTCTCATCTTACATAATATTACAAAGAGTAAAAGAAGTGAACTATTTTTGAAACAAACCTTTGAACATTAAATTTTACTCCATATACACGCCTCACATTCATTTCTTTAAAGTTCTTTGTCAAACAGCTCCCAGAATAATTACTCAGTGGATCTTTCCATAAACAGGCAGTCCTTGCTTTGCATGGCTCCAATATGCATGAATTGCAATTATTACAGTTTAATAACCAGTCCCCACAAATTTCAGATCTGTTATCTCTGTGTGGTGACTCTGAATAACCATCTAAAGCACAGACTTCACCGCTAGCTCTTCACCCCACAAATCAATACGAAATAACAGATGTCCACCAACATCAGTGACCAATCTTGCCACTTTCTTCAAAATGTGTCATCATTAACCACTGAGTATTTGTTATTAACTACACACTGCCAAGTGTGTAGTTCCACTGCCTCTTGTCTATCAGTGATAAACCTATGGGACACTTCGTAAAAACAGACACTCGAAAGAGGGGACCTGCCAACAAAGACAAAGCACAGCAAAGAAACCAGGGCTTTGAACCACATCTCCTCAGTTCACTCACGGCTCAAGTGACATAGGAACAGGCCAAATTTTTAACCTTTGGGTGACCAGGAACAAAAATCAGAATGGGCAAACTACCAAATCAGAAATCAAGGGGAAGTGCACACATTGCACAGCAACAAAATCTCTTGCCCCATCAAATTCTAAGCCAAGAAACATGGTGTCCTGCTCAGAGAGGAGACGCAATGGTGCCGCTCTGAATGTCTGTTGCTCTCTACGGTTCTGTAGACAATCCAGTTTCACACATCACACTCCTGAAAATGCTCCCTATGCCTCTCTTGAGTCTCCCATTCCAGAGCTTCAACCCATAATTTTTCCGTTCCGGTTATTATTCCAGATCACCCAAACTGTAAAAACTTGGTTCTCTTCTGGTTCCATCAGCCATGACAGAACCAGTTTGAATTAGTTCAAGGCCCTGAAACAAAGTGGTAGAACTAGAATTTTGAATCAAAAATAAATGTAGTTACAGAAAAAATAGCTGGCTGTAGCAATGTTGAGGAAACCCTGTTGGCGTAGAGGTTAAGCGCCACAGCTGCTAAATAAAAAGGTCAACAGTTCAAATCCACGAGGCGCTCGCTGGAAACTTTACAGTGCAGTTCTTCTCTGTCCTATAGGGTCACTATGAGTCAGAACCAACTCAATGGCACTCAGTTTGGTTTGGTTTTCGCTTTGCCAATGCTGACTGTGCTGACATTTGAGAGATGCTAGATTTATACACAAAGAAACTTAGTGAAGGTAAGTTTTGTGAGAAATGAACAAAGGAGTTGCAACAAAAAGAAGGATGTCCCCCCCCAGAAGAAGTAAAAAATAAAGGAACTCTCAGATATTTTATGGCATTGCAAACACAAAAGATAAACGTTGGAAGCTGATCCAAACATGGAATTTAACAATTCACTAAACCATAAAAAAGATGGTTCCTCTGTATCAATAAACAGGCAAGCATTATTCACACTACTGAAAAGTTTTTAGGAAGAAAGCACTTTCTCAATGTCTCTAATGTTTCAAATTAGAGTATACAAAACTTTTCTTTCCCACACATTTTTAACCAACAGTAAGAATTTTTGATGGCTGTGACATTTTTAAAGGTACTCAAATAGTCATAACTGTTCCCATTTATCATGAAGATCGTTTTGCAGCTTTCAGCATGTACTTTCATTTTTACTGCTCCCCAACCTTGCAACGCAAAGACTGCCCGTATAGTGAGGTTGTACCATCTAACCACATTACCATGATCACATACATATTAAGAGCAGCCAGATTCCCAGATGATCCAAAAATATCTGCACGGCCAGACATTAAATCGCAAGAGGCACACACACTAGAAGAGCACAGTTCTGCTGTTTAGTTCCCACATCCCGTGTTATGATTTACACATGCAATTCTCCTGTATGACTACTCCCAAGTTCCACCTATAATCCATGCAAGAGGACTATCAATTAAGTTCACAAATTGATCCTAGAAAAAGTGCTATATACCTCATTGTTGACTATCACTATGGTCAGCTTCCAAGTACTCCCCTTGGGAAGCTATGAACCAAACACCAGTGCCTAGTCCACCCTTCAAAGCAATTCTGTTACTCTATCTCTGGAATGGCCATAACAGCTGTCACTGCATTACCCTAGCCAAGCCAAGCCAGCATTACCCTGGATGTCCTAAATGTCATCAAAATGTCTTCCTATCAATATTTCCATTCTCTTCAGGTAAAGAAAAGTCACTGGGGGCCACATCAGGTAAGTCAGGAGAGTGTTCCAATGCAGTTATTTGTGTATCGGCTAAAAACTCCCTCACAGACAACTATACAATTAAGTTTGCGAACTTGCCACCTTGGCACCGTACACAATGGCCATTCCAGGAGTTCCAAAATTGCTATGACTAGGCACTGGCATTGGTGCACAGCATTCCAAGGGGAGTACTTCAAAGGTGACCATATTGATAATCAGCAGTGAGATATGTAGCACTTAGAACAATTAAGTTCACAGGCTTAGTAGTCAGACCTCGTATCTTCATTTTAGAGATGGAGAAGACAACTTTAAGCACCACGTTCTCCAACCTTTCCATAGTACAGAATGGGAAAACAAGGTTTAGAGGTAACAGACATGCCCAAAGTTACACAACAGTTTTTCCATGGCAACAGTAAAATCAGTACACTGCTAACGCAATCGTTGTACCAACATATGCGAGTAAAGCTGCCTAGTTCTTAAAAAGGCAATTAGTAAGTTTTATTTTCTGTTCATATGGCTCATAATGACATACTATCATAGAAGAAAAAATATTCCAACATATTTCTGAGTCTTTCATTATCTAAAGACATTTTACGAACATCTGCATTTAAAGAGACTAGAACCCTATCATAACACTGGTATAACCAAAGTGATAATCCATTTTTAACTGCACTTTATCTTACAATATAATATGGTATCCTCGATAACATTCTGAGATGGAAAATGGACATTAGATAAAAACTAAGGAAACTCAAATAAACTATGAATTTTAGCTAATAATAAGATATCAATGTTAGCTCATTAACTGAAACAAATGTACCACACTAATAAACAAGTAAACACCAGGAGAAACTGAATGTAGAGTCTATGAGAACACTGTACTGTCTCCTGAGCTGTTTTATAAACTTGTAACTATTCTAAAATTTTCTTTTTAAACACTGAACATACTTGTTTATCTAACAAGAATTCTTATAATATTGCTGACATGCAATACAATTCTTGAATCACAGATATTAAACAGTATTAATAAATTTCTATTCCCTAGTGTTTCTTAAGCTATGTCCAGCAAAATCTTTCTGATTTTGAGTGACTTCGTTTCCTGGACAGCAAGAGCCAGCCAGTGGGGTATGGAACTGCTGCAGCTCCAATGTATCTGTGGGGAGGACCTAGGACTTTGAAACAAGGATTCACCAAGGAAGGGACGTGTGAAAGCTACCTGCTAAAATAAAAGAGGGAAATCCATGGTTTGAGCAATACTCCAAATACACAGTTCAATATAAGAGAAACAGCACCAGACTGAGGGCAACAGACATGGATTCTAAATCCAGACTCTAATGCTAAAAAGCAAACATATACTTTAAGGACTACGGTTCACCTGATCTAAGTCAAGGTATTTCCAACTGTCTCATATACATGCAGAAAACCTGGTGGTTAGTGGCTTGAGTACTACATCTGCTAGCCAAAAGGTCAGCAGCTCAAATCCACGAGGCGCTCCTTGGAAAAACTCCACGGGGCAGTTCTACTCTGACCTAGAGGGTTGCTATGAGTTGGAGTCGACTCGGCGGCAGTGGGTTAATGTTTTGGTTTTCATATGCATGCAAAAGCTGGACAATGCATAAGTTAGACCTAAGAACAACTGATGCCTCTGAATTACGGTATTGGTAAAGAATACTGAATATACCATGGATTGCCAGAAGAACAAATAAGTCTGTCTTAGAAGTACAACCAGGATACTCCTTAGAAGAGAAAACTGCAAGACTCTGTCTCACATAACTTTGAAAACGTTATCAGGAAGGACCAGCCCCTGCAGAAGGACATCACACCTGGCACAGGAGAGGGTCAGCAAAAAAGAAGAAGACCTTCAATGAGATGTTCCGACATGGCAGCTGCAATAATGAGCTAGAACAGAGTAACAATTGTGAAAATGGCACATGATCAGGTAGTGTTTCATTCTGTTATACACAGAATCATTACGAGTCAGAACCAACTCGACAGCATCAGTTATATATAACCTTCTATTGGGGGGTGAGGGGGCCTCAGTTTTCTCACCTGCAAAATCAAAGGATGAGATGGTATAACAAAGTGCCTTCCATTCTAAAAGTTTCAAATGAATTAGAATTTTTTTCTCCAAATTTTTATTGTATATACTACACATTAAAATATTTTATGTTTGAAGTTACTTTTATACAACCAAATACTTCATGAGATTTGCTTCCTCGGTTAGGAAGTTTAGGGTCACAGTTCCACAGGGCACTCCAGCTAACTGACTTAATAACAGGTTACTGCTTCTGTTCTACCTCCTAGTTCACTGAAGTCATTAAAACTTGCAAGTAGCCATCGATAACATGATAATAAATCTCTGTTCATCATAGTTTAAAGTCAGGAAAGGTGTTTATCAGGGTTGTATCCTTTCGCCATACCTCTTCAATCTGTATGCTGAGCAAATTATCTGAGAAGCTGGATTATACAAAGATGAACAAAGCTTCAGGATTGGAGGACAACTCATTAACAACCTGTGTTACACAGATGACACCACTTCACTTGCTGGAAGTGAAGAGGACTTGAAACACTTACTGGAGTATCAAGGACCACAGTGTTCAGCAGACTGCACCTCAACATCAAGAAAACAACAATCCTCACAACTGGACCAGGAATCAACAATATGATAAGTGGAGAAATGAATGAGGTTGTCAAGGGTTTCATTTTACTTGGATCCACAATCAAGGCTCATGGAAGTAGTAGTCAAGAAACCAAAATACACATCATACTGGGAAAATGTGCTGTGAAAGATCCCTTTAAAGTACTGAAAAGTAAAGATGTCATCTTGAAGACTAAGGTGCACCTGATCCAAGCCACAGTGTTTTCAACTGCATCATACGCATGTGAAAACTGGACAATGAACAAAGGAGATGGACAAGCTGATGCCTTTGAATTCTGGTGTTGGAGAAGAATGGAGAATGTACCATGGACCGCCAAAAGAACAAACAGATCTGTTCTGGAAGACATACAATCAGCCTGCTCCTCGGAAGCAAAGATGGCAAGATTGTGTCTTACATACTTTGGACAGGGTGTCAAGAAGGTCCAGTTCCTGGACAAAGACATCATGCTTGGCAGAGTGGAGGGTCAGCAAAAAAGAAGACAACCCTTAATGAGATGGACTGACACAGTAGCCACAACCACGGGCTTACGCATAAAATCAACCGTGGACATGGCCCAAGACCAGGCAGTGTTTCATTCTGTCGTACATAGGGTTGCTATGAGTTGGAACCAACTCAAGGGCACCTAATAACAACAACATTCATCTGACGCATCAGAGGACGTACAGTCAAGACCAGAAGGAGAAAATGGAATGTGTGGTTAACTGCCTCCCTGAACAACTGCCTCCTTCGCCATCAGACCAGAAGAACACGATGATGTCTGCTACTCTTACTAAACATTTTGATCAAAGATTCTATAAAAGAATCATCATCAAAGGGAAAAAAATGCAGAGTAGAATTTCAAATTCTCATGGAGTCCAGGTTTTAGGGAGCTATGGAGGCTGGATGAACCCCTGAAACTATTGTCCTAAGATATCTTTAAAGCTTAAGCCAAAACTATCCCTCAAGTCCTCTAAAACGAAACCACGGTTACGCTTAACCAATAAAGAATGTCTCATTAAGCATTACGCTTCTTGTAGATCTATTTTTGTAGGACCAAAGTGGCAACAACAAGAAATATTATACAGGAATCTTCGGGGGCAATGTGTGTATTAACGGGGGAGGAACAACTCAGAAAAAGAGGGTGACAATGGCTGCACAATTTGAAGAATGTAATCAGTCACTGAACCATACATGAAGAAACTGGTGAAATGGTGTGATTTTTGCTCTGTGTAGTCTCAACAGCAACAGTATATATATATATTGAATTAACTTTATAAAGGAAAAGAATGTATGTAGGGAAATCATTTAAGAAGATACTGCAATAGCCAAGGTATGAGACAAGCAATGCCTTAGGTCGTGGTTTAGAGGTGTTGGTACAAAAACGAGGGAATTTGTATACAACTCGACGGCACTTGGCTTGGCACTGGTGTTCAACAATTGGAAGAAGGGACTGGTTATTTAATGAGATGAGAAGGAATAAAAGGAGCAGATTTTAAGTGGCAAGCCAAGACGGGTCTTGCAGAATCCTACAATCTGTGTTTCAAAAATGTTATCCTTGGGGTGACAAAATACACAACCAACTGAAGGGTCAAGTAGGTAACTGAACACATGAGACAAAAGTTCTAAGTTCCTAGATAAAGATGAAAACTAATGGATCATTAGTAGATACATGGTATGGCTCTGGCTGGTACTGGAAAGCTTTGATAAGATCAACTCCAGAATGAGTGAAGAGAGAAGACAATATATTCCTATATTAAGCCTGAGAGACCTACAACACAAAGAGGCAAGGAAAAGGAAGAGGAAGTAGCAGAGAAGACTCAGGAATATTCCATAAAGTAGGAGGAAAGCGCAGAAATGATGCTGTCTCGACATCAAAGTATGAAGGAAGAAACGCTCAACTTGTCTAAATGTTGCGGAAAAATAAAATGTTATGGAAACTGAGCATGCTCTTAACATGTACTCAGTCTTGGAGCTTATCTTCCTAAACTCCCTGTGGCAACTGATTAATGAGTTTTCTCTGGAGTTTTTTTCCCTCCCCACTCCTATCTCCATTTTGTTTCCCTGTCTGGTGATCTTTTCTCAGTTGTGTCCTCTTCTGAATTCTGTTTAAATGATGGTAGTGTCCAACATCTGCAGTCTCGCTAGCTTTTTCTAGTTTAATTTACACTGTCTTTTCAGCAAAATTAATTATCAGCTGTCAAACCCCCAAATCGGAGTAGTTGCCAAAATGGCTAGACACAACTATCCGACATCCCTCTGACCATGTCTGTCTGAGGCACCTTATCCTGAACAAATCTGTTGACTTACCCAGACCATATTTCTTATCTTTCCCAACAGGACTTGGTCCCATTCTAGTCTTCCCTACCGGATAAACTGATGAACCACTGGTGGCACAAGCTAAAAATGTGTCCCATTACCTATATTTCTAATTGTCCCATAATTATATGCCCAAATCAAGCATTTTTCTTGTAAATTCTGTTCCTTGAAAACACACGTACTTCTGCTCCAGTTCTTTCTTGGAGCAGACGGATATGTTTTTACCTCTTTAGTAGAAACTAAACAAGTCTCCTCCTACGATGTCTTACATCTTGTTTTCCTCTAATTTGTCAATCAAGTGCCTCCAAAAGGACCCTTTCAATTTGCAAAATTGATCATCACATTCCTCAGAGGACCTTAAACTCTGTATGCAAAATCAACACGCAGGAAGCATACTAAAAGGACAGATACTAGACATCACCTTCAAAGAGTATTTAATGAATTTGGCAATATTATTACCTGGAAGAAGTATGATAAATGAAATTAAAATAATAAAACAGCAAATATATCATAAAGAAGAGCAAAGAAGAATCAATGCCTTTGAAGCTGAATGCTGGTGAATAACACTGAATACACTGACGACAGCCAAAACAACAAACAAATCTGTACGTGGCAGAAATACAGCCTAAATACTTAGAAGCAAGGACGTCAAGACTTCGCCTCACATACTTCTGACATTTACCAGGAGGCACCTGTCCCTGGAGAAGGACATCAAGGTTGGTAAAGCAGAGAGTCAGTAAAAGGCAGGAAGGCCCTTAATGTGATGAAGCCATTAACACAATGGCTTCAACAACTGTGACAACGGTGCAGAACCAGACAGTGTTTCATTCTGTTATACACAGGATCACTGTAACTCAGCCAACTCAAAAGCACCTAACATATACATATGTATCTACCCTGAGACCAGAAGAACTAGATGGTGCCCAGCTACCATTAACAATCATTGGGATTAGGGTCACCACAGGTGGACCTCGACAGGAGGGAGAAAAATGTGGAACAGACTTACTGGATTGGTTGAGACTGAAGGACTCCCTGAGACTCTCAACCTGATACACTTCATAAATTCTGAACCAAAACTACCCCAAGGTCACCTTTTAGCTAAATAGTAGGTTGGTTCATAAAACAGTAAATATTACTAGTGAATACTCCACACGTTTGAAAAACCACCTTTTATGAGATTAAATAGTCCACCATTACTTTAAAGCAAAGATGAAAGGGTAATGGGACAGGGAAACCAGAATGGGAAAGACAACATCCAGAATATAGATACACTGTGAAAAAGTGTAACCAATGTCAAAGAACAATCTGTATAAAACCAAACCCACTGCTGTCATGCCCATTCAGACTCATAAGGATCCTATGACCCTACAGGACAGAGTAGAACTACTCCACAGAGTTTCCAAGCAGCACCTGGTAGATTAGAACGCTGACTTTTTGGTTAGCAGACACAGCATTAGCCACTACACCACCAGGGCTTCCCCGATCTCCCACAGGAGTCCAAAATGGTGAATCTGTGCTGCGTTAGCTGACATAGAATTCTCTGCATAGTGACCATTAAACGGGAACCTAATTTGTTGTTTAAACCGTCTCCAAAAACACAGTATTGTTTTAAAAAACATACAGAACTAATAAATATCAAAAATGTCAGATTTCTGTTGGTATTTTTGTTGTTTCTGCTTGTAGCTATTTCATCAATATAGTTTGGCTTAATTTTTTTCAAATGCATACTATATCCACCTAGCTCTTCTAACCTCAACTTTCAAATTATATTCATTTCACAAATATACAGGGACTTTTATTGCTTCCACACTGTAAAAAAGTAAGCAATAAGAAAATGCAGCTGAAAGTGTATTGCAAGAACAGCTGGTTTCAAAACACAGAACAAAACTCTTTCTGCACATATCTCCCTCTGAGTTCAACAATTCTTCAAGGTTGTAACACAGAAAAGGGACAAATGGGACAGTAAGTAAGTTAAACAGGGCAAACCGATAGCAACAGATTCAAATGGAATCTCAGTGCTTTAAGAAAACTCAATTAACAGCCTAAAATAGATTCTCTTCCTAATGATATGAAGATTGCAAATTTCATACTAAAAGTAAAACAGTAACAAAGTTGAGATATAAACTAGAAAACACAGGCTTCCAATAAATGATAACTATAGTAATATCTATCAGCAGTTCTTTTATAATTGATACTCAACTTCAAAAAACCACCAGAAGTGGTTAAAAAAAGTATTTCCATTGATATCACGTAATCTTTAGTCTTTTCAAAACTCTGTAACACTCATATCGTGTTAAAAAAACCGTAAATATACAATCCAATCCACAAAATGAAAACTATCAATCATATTAAAACACACTGTTTTACTGCTAGATGTTCAAGAATCTAGAGTTACTAATTACTGTTCTTAAATGTACAGTCTCATTAATAAGCAAAGTTAGGATACCCTAATGGTTTGACTGAATAGCAAGCACAATAATTAAAGTCATAACACTAAAATTCATTTTCTTAATATTTACTTTACTAGTTCCCTCCAACTCCAAATATATTAAAATATTTCCCAATGCCAGAATTGCTAAAGAGCTTATCCTTCATGACACCTGAAGGTGTCAACTTCACTGGGATTCAGAAAACAGAATTTTATTACAATGTATGTAGAATGTTTTCTGGGGTATCCCTTAAAATTAGTATTCATACACCGGAAGCCTTTCATTTTACTATGTATTTTAAAATTTATTATGCAATGATGGCATAAAATATCAAATCATACTTCTGTAACCTAACATTTAACACATTACAGATACGTATTAACATTTTTTAATTTACCGTTTTACAAAAGGTCCAATTCTAAAACCTCCAGTAACAATTTATAACTGTTTGATGAAATGAAACACTGTTTTCATACGGGAGCGCTGACCAGCTGATCTAAGAAACCACTTGTTAGCTTTCACCCGGCTCTGCACTTGCATTTCGTACGCGCTTCACTTTTTCACTTAAATTTTAAACACAGGATGTATTCAGTCCAGGAAAAACGATCTCTCCTTTATTCGAAAGACGAACAGTCCTCTCTCCTCATTAGCAATCCTACCCCTACCTATTTCAGTGTGAGGCTCGAACTAGACCTCCACTCAATCCAAAACGCCTCCTGCCGACCGACTTCCGCACCCGACGTTGCCACCTGCCAACTTGAGGCCGCCTCTCCTTCCTCCCAAACCTCCCTCCGCTGGAGAAGCCGGACCGGCCGCCGGGAGGCCGGACACTCGGCCCGTCCGGCCCGGCGCGCGCCAGCGCCCCAGCCCCGCCGGGCGCGCCGCCGACGCGCGAACGCGACCCGCAGCCGCCTCCTCCCGGCAGGCCGGGCCCTCCTCTCGGGGCCCTCCTCTCGGGGCCCTTTCCGTTCCGCCCTGACCCGCCAGCCCTGGGCGTGGCGCTGCTGGGAGCCGAGTCCGAGCGCTGACACTCCGCGTCTCCCACACTGTCAGCGCCGGGCCGCAGCAGCGGGACAAGAGGCAGACCCGGGACGGACAGGAATAACCGGCCTGGAAACCGACCTGTGGAGACGGCCATCTTCCTCTGCAGCCCGACGCAGCCGCCCCGCACGCACGTCGGCGTTACGTCACCTTGCGTCACTTCCGGAGCTCGCCCCCTCCCTCCCCTGGCCTGCGGACTGCGCCGGCTCTCCGCCCCCGCGTTAGTCGGCCGGAAACCCTGGTAGCGGAGTGGTTCGGTGCTGCGGCGGCTGACCAAGAAGTCGAAAGATCGAGTCCACCGGGTGCTCCTTGGAAACCGTATGGAGCAGTTCTGCACTGTCTGTAGGGTCGCCAGGAGTCGGAGTCGACTTGACTGCAGTGGGTTTGGGTTTGGGATGAGTCGGGCTGGAGCGGGGTTTGGGCTTTGGGGTCCGGGGAGAGCCTAAGTTGGGGGGTACCCGAGATAGGAGGAGCTAGACCCGAGCGGGGAGCTGAGGAGCTGGGAAGGCCCAGAGAAAGGGCCGTGGGATTCTCTAAAAGTAGGTAAGAAAGTTGGAAGGTAAAGTTGTTATTGAAAGACAAGCTCTTTCAAAGTGTAAAAGTTTTCGAATTAGAATATTTAAAAGTGCCATTTACAAAAAAGCTTTTACATCCCAAGTTTTCATTCTGGCAGGACAACCGAAATATTGTTTGCTGTTATCAAGGAAACCCTGGTGGCATAGTGGGTTAAGTGCTGTGTCTGCTAACAAAAAAGGTGGCAGTTCGAATCAGCTCGGTGCTCCTTGGAAACTCAGTGGGGCAGTTCTACTCTGACCTCTCAGGTCGCTGTGCGTTGGACCCAACTCGACAGCGCTGGGTTTGGTTTGTTTGGTCGTTATCAAGTGTTACGGGTTTTGATAGCCATTACAAAAAAAAGAAAAACTATAAATTTTTATTTAATATTGTTATCTATGTGTAACCAAACCTCAGAGAACTGATATGAGCAAAAGCTGCGATACAAACACAGTTCTATCTCCAAAGTCAATGCATTTTCCCACTTGTTTGAGCTGCTTCTGCTTACCAGTTCCAGCTTTGCCACCTAATTTGAAGGGGCATTGTATATTGTTTGTTTCATATTTGTTTCACTGTTTGGACAGGCAGCTCTAAATTGGCCCCAGTGATCACCTCATTCTATTTCTTATGCCTCCTTTTTGTATAATCCCGTTCTCTTGAATTAGCTTTTAATGAATATAATAAGGCTGCAGTACTAGGATATCACTTCTGACATCTTTTTAAAAGATTAACTCCCTTCCTTGGTACTCTGTCTCCCACTGAGGAAAACTTGGTGCATGTGGCAAGGAACTGAATGCAGCTTCAACTCAACACCCCAGGAGGAACTGAATCCTAGCAATGACCAGAGGAGTGATCTCGAAATACATGTGCCTCAGCCATAACCCTTGAGGGCCACTTTCTTGAAAACCCGGAGGTGGCGAAACTGGCTAAGATGCACCCAGACACCTGACTGCTCTTGTGTAGGAATAATGATTACACAAACATTTGAGGTTTTCACAAATTCTGTACATTTCACACATCTGCATCCTATTTACATCTTGCTGTTGGTGATTTTGATCCTAGTGAATATTGACATATATTTACCATTTTAATAGAGCAGACTGATGGGTAATGGCAAGTTTAAAAACATTGACCATCTTCAGTTCTTTACAAATTACTGTTTTCTCAGGAGATACCTTAGTGACAAAATACACATTCAAATTTTATAAACTAATCTTGCAAAGCCGGTAGTCCTACTTTAATTTCTTTGGAGAACAAAGTAAAATGTGACTTTTGTGTAACTTGAAAAATAAAATGATTTTTGCTTTTTCTGGCTTGGCTTGCTTTTTCTCAGTGGTGTATGAAGCAAACATACAGTAAGCCTCAATGAGAACCAGGAAAAAGCAGAGGTGAAAATTTATGCTTGAAAAAGAAGAAACAAGCAGCCAGAAAATAAGTAAAGTAAGTAGACAAATTGCAAATCCATTCAATGTGGGAATGAAATTGCCAAAGAAGAAAATTAAAGACTTCTGGAGTATTAAATAAAAAGCAATCCAAAAACAGTTTGGGACCACTGTGGTGTTTCTGGTGGATCAAAAGCAGACAAAGGGAAGTTTCGAGTTAACAAGAAAATAAGAGAAGCAGTAAAAGTGTGTAATGGGTGTGTGTCTCCCATCATGTTCATGTCACTGCTCATTCAGCCTCTCAGTGTACAAGGGCTGCTAATTAAGTTGGCAAACTCATCAAAGCTGTCATTATATTACCCTGGATGTCGTAAATGTCACCAAAATGTCTTCCTTTCAATATTGGCTTGATCTTCTGTAAAGAAGAAAGTCATTGGAGGCCAGGGCAGGTGACTAGGGACAGTATACCAATACAGCTATTTGTTTACTGAGTAAAAACTCTCATGGACAACTGTACAGTTAAGTTTGCAAACTTGCTACTACCCACCATGAGCAATAGCCATTCCAGAGAGTTCCAAAATTGTTTGAAGAGTGCACTAGGTGCTGGCATCAGTGCATAGTTTCCCAATGGGGAATACTTAAAAGGTAACAGTAGTGATATTCAGCAATGACTAATGTAGCACTTAGAATAACTAAGTTTATTAACTTAATTGTTAGTCTTTGTACACTGAAGAAAGAAGATAGGTTTTGGAGCCAGAAAGACCTTTAAAAAGTTAATCTTTTAATCTTGGTTTCCTCAGCAGTGAATTAGGGATAATCTCAGGGATCTAGTAGGATATCTGGCACATTTAAAGTTCCCAATAATTGGTTGAATAATTGGTTGTAATCGTATATAGAGTCTATGAATCTAGACTAGGGGAAAAAGAAATCTTCTGATACGCAAATAAAATGATAGTCCTAGATCATGTGCTGCTAATGGAAGACACCCTAAGCTGTCCCTTAAACAAAAGTAGTGTGCACAATGTGACACCCACTCATAACTACACCTATTTGGGCAAGGATAGGCATAGGACCCAAAGGTAGCCGTTGTGTGTGCTGACTGTCAACCTGTGAGGAATCTTGTCACAATAAAGAGAAGTTTTGAGGATGAACATCAGTTTAGTGTTTAGATGGACCCATTAGATTAAATTTCCCTCTATCTCTAGAATCTTAGAAAATGTAGAAGACAAGGCATACAAAACAATCCACAGACACAAGAGAAGTCACAGAATCCCATTATTGGTCTTAATTAAGGTACTGTGGTGATCTGGTTGTCCCTAGATCAGTGTTCAATCCTTCCAATTACCAAGAAACTGTACCCTTTTTCCAATAAATAGACAACTACAATAAAATTCCAGCCAAAAGACTCTAAGGTGGCTCATGATCCCACATGAAAACTTCCTGATGTTCATGCCCTTATGTGATCTCTACTTGAAGAGATGGTTGATAGAATTACAGACACTGAGGGTGATTCTAATGAGGGCTTAGGAAGAATTGAGATCTGTGGAGAAAAGCTTCTAATGCTGTGAACAGATCGTTGCCAGAAATGTAGATATTTTCATGTGCTTCTGGTGAAGCTTTAAAATGGTGAAAATTTTATTGGATGCTAGAGGAAAGGCAATCCTTGATATATAGTGGCAAAGAACTCCTCTGTTCAAATGTATTATAAGAAGCAGAGCTTGAAGTGATAAACTTGAATATTTAGCTAAGGAGATTTCTAAGCAAAATCTTGAAGACAATGACATGGTTTCTCCATGCCACTTACAGCAAAATGTGTGATGAAAGAGATCAATTTATAAATAAGCCGTGCAAAAATAAACTAGATTTCAAAGGTTTGGAAGATTCTATTTAAAAAATGAGAATCCCTGAGTGGCACGAATGGTTAAGTGCTCTACTACTAGACAAAAGGTTGGCAGCTTAAAGCCACCTAGGGGTTCCTTAGAAGACAGGCCTGACAGTAGTCTTCCAAAAGGTCACAGCTGCAAAAAGTTTTACTCTGACACACATGAAGTCACCATGAGTCAGAATAGACTCAGTGGCAACTGGTTGGTTATTATAAAAATTAAGAGTGTAGCTAGACAACCACTGCTAAAGAGATTAGGCTTTCAGTCAAGGAATAAGCAACAACCTCAACAGAAACCCTATCAGTTTAGATTGATAAGGACAGATACAGGGCAAAAGAAAAGAAAGTCAATTCCTGAAATTCTACAGGCAGAAAATGGGCCATTGAAGCAACTTGATTGTGAATATTTGTTATCCTTCAAGAAAAGAAAGGGACCATCCCCAGAGCAGTCCAGAAACCAGCAGAACTGTTGGAAGAATCACAGGGGTATTGGGAGACAGGATAGCTGCTTCATCATTTTCCAAGTGTTGGGTAACCACCCATTGGTTTCAAAGAATGGGGCTGCCACCTTAGTTTCAGAGGGTGGGACATTTGTTGGGTCAAGAAAATGAGGCTGCCCAGGGGACAGGGAGTAGTGTCAGTGCTCCAGTAGCCCCGGAGAATGAGCTCATCAAAAGCCAAGAGGCAAAGTCATCATTCTAGTGGATCTGAAAAGCAGGATGACATTGGAGTTCACGTGCCAGATGATCCCAGAGAACAGAACTATTGTCAAACCTTGAGGTCTAATGAAATTTGCCCTACTAGAATTTTGGACATGCTTGGAACTCATGAGATTTGCACTGCTAGGGTTTTGGATATGCTTGGCACCCGTGATCCCTTCTTTACTTCCAATTTCTTCTTTTTGCCTGCTTCACCATAGGTCTTTGGAAGATGATAACAAGTGTACAGATGGAGAGGAATTATGAACCAGGATAAACTATGCCAGGAGTCTTATCTAAATGTCTTTGTCTTCTAATGTTGCTATAACAGGAAGGCTTTAACAAAGAGTTTATTCTCTCACAGTCCGGTAAACTAGAAGTCCTATTTCAGGGTGCCAGCCCCAGGACAAGACTTTCTGTTTTGGCTCTGGGAGGAGGGTCCTTGTGAAGCCGCATCTTCCTTTGGTCAGGGAGCATCTCAGCATAGGAAGCGCGATTCCAAAGGATACAGTCAGTTCCCAGCACTGTTCAGCTGGTGGTGTGAGGTTCCCAGCTCTCTGTTTTCTTCCTTTTATCTCTTGTAAGATAAAAGGTGGTGCAGGCCACACCCCAGGGAAACTCCCTTTACACTGGATCAGGGATGTGACCTTAGTAAGGGTGTTAGAGTGCCACCCTAATCCTCTTTAACATAATCCAGTCCTGTTACATTGAACACGGGAGAGATTAGGATTTACAACAGATACAAAAATTATAATCACAAACTAGAGGACCAGACGTTTGACCAGCATAGTGCTATCGACAGAAGTACCATACCATCCTTCCACAGTGAAGACCCGAAAAACTAATTAAAATGAAGATAAACATCAATCCTGGAATTCAAAGTGTTAAGTGAAGAGATAAAGAATTCAGCCCAACACTGTATGGAGTAAGAAACTGACAGAAGAGACAGTGAAAAGCAGTCTGACCAGAATACCCCTGTAAGCTAACGCAGCATAAATTCACCATTTGGGACTCCTGTAGGAGATCAGGGAAACGTTGGTTATGTAGTGGTTAAGTGCTATGTCTGCTAACCAAAAGGCTGGCAGTTAAATCTGCCAGGCACTCATTGGAAACTCTATGGAGCAGTTCTACTCTGTCCTGTGAGTGTCACTATGAGTCAGAATGGGCTCCGTGATAGTGGATTTGATGGGTAGGAGGTTGGCGGACAGGAATTTCAGTAAAGCAGTGGGGGCAAAGCTCCCAGTAACCAGTGAGACAAACTTTCCCACTCCCCATCCTCTGCCTGTTGCTCTACCTCTGATGCTTCTTTCTAACTGTGGTGGCTCGGCTAGCCAGGAAGTGCAGCATCCATGACAGTTCAACCCACTCAGCTTGCATAGAGTACACAAAAGTAGCTTCAGGGCGCTCCAGTCAGGACACAGATCATCCAGTAAACAGCAGTGTAAGATTTCCTAACCCTTCCCTGGAAACCCTAGTGATGCAGTGGCTGAGTGCTACAGCTGCTAACTAGAAGGCTGGCAGTTCAAATCCACCAGCCTGTCCTTGGAAATGCTATGGAGCAGTTCTCCTCTGTCCTGTATGGTCACTGTGTGTCAGTATTGATTTGATTGCAGTGGGTTTTTAACTCTTCCCTTCCTGCCCTCAGCCTCCTCTGCTTCCTATCAGCCACAGTGTCTTAGCTGGAAGGAAACTCCTTGGGCCCCAGCCTACCTGGGTTTGCCCTGCCCCCACTGACCTGCTCACTGAGTGCTGTTCCTTTATTCCATTTTTTGGTTTTCTTCCATGCTTCCCGCCACCTTACTCTCCTTTCTCTTTTTTATTTTTATTTTTATTTTTTTATTTAATATGACAGAGTGAAAATGTACATTCCCATATAAATTTACATGCCGACCTATATGCAGCTTCCACTGCTCTCCCTGTCTGGTGACAGCACACTATTCCTCTCTGCTCCATACATGTCTCATCCTCCCAACAGTCTCCTTTCCTCTCCTCTCCACCCACTCTTCTTCCTCCAGCCAGAGGTCAGCAGGATGATATCCTATAGATGTATAGAACCATAAAGTGCATCCAATATATGGTCACTCTACATCACCAAGTCCAATCCATTCGTGTCTGAAGAGTGGTCTCTCTCCTTTCTCTTGAACACCTGGCACTGTGTGCCATCTTTGCTTCTTCTTGAAAGGCTGTAAAGCCCCACTCCACTGGGAAACCACTCCCCAGTATGCTGCCACACTGGTGGAATCCTGAAAGATCTTTTTCTTTCTTCTTCTGTCTTTTTTGTTGTTTTTTTTTTTCTTTTTGCTTTGCTTTGTTTTAATTTGTTACATTTTCTTTCTATTTTCACAGCTTGGGAGTCCTTTTTAGTCAGGTTGAACTGCACAGCTTGGGAGCCGCTTCTCCAGTTTCAGCAGCAGTGTTGGTAAGATCCCTGGAGGCATTTATTTTTTCTATTTTTGAATTTTCTGTCTTTCTTCATTTATCAGTTCTTGTCTCTCGACATTTACCTTCTTTTCCTGACTCCTGAATACCTAGCACTGTCTGACACCTATACCCCTTCTAGTAAGACTATCCTGCACATCCTGGGAGACACTACACTGGTACTTGCAGCTGCACTGAGGGGGACCCCTGGGATCCTTTTCTTTGCCAAATATTTATTTGGTCCTTTTTTGCCTTTTTACCTTTTTATCTTTTTTAGTCTTTTCCCCCAGTGTTTATGTTTTTCCTTTTCGTTTTTCTCTGTTTCTCAGTTTCCCATCTCTCCACTCTGGTGGTAAGCTCCCAAAGCTCTGTTTTATTGTTGTTTGTTTGTTTTAGATCCTGTATCACTCTCCTTTGTCTCCTCTCTTCTGTGCTCATCTTTATCCCATCACCTATTTTCACAATTTCCTCCCTCCTTCCTGCCTATGTGCACCACAAGCTGAACATCACACACCTGAGTAACACAGGCACAGCCCACTGGAGCCTGCCGTACACTGATTCCAAGCCTCTGCTGTCACCCTAGTATGTGCCACAAACAACCTATCCTAGCCCCTCCTTTTAGTTGGAACTGCCCTGTTGCAACATAGCTGAATTATTGCCCGTGCCCATTGGACAAGGAGGTGAAAGACATCATGACCACAGAAGAGCAAACTACAAAGAATGTGTAGCCTTCCTCATCTGACATAACCAAATAAAATTTTTTAAAAAATAGGATGAAACAGACAGATCTACTATTGATAAATGAAAAAAAGTAACAAGAGAATGTCCCAAAGACAGGCAGCCAAGTGCCGTTGAGTCAAAATGGCAGCAGACAATATCAAAACCTCTTTAAAAACAGGACAGGATGATTCTAGTAGTCATCTAGAGTAGATCGCCAGATGACTTTCCAGGATAAGAAAAGGCACTAGAACTACCTGACAGGGAGTTCAAATCTGTAATATTCAGAACTATTCAAGAATTGAAGCAAAAAGCAGACAAAATCAGACAAATTCATGGAAAAAGCAGTGAAATACATGGAATAGTTCAGGAAAATAATACAAGACCAAAATTTTAAAATAAATTCACAACTAGAAATCACGTAAAAACAATAATCGGAAGTCCAAAAGATAAATGACAAGATTTCAGAAATGGACAGTGTTATATAAGGGCTGAGGAGCAGGTTTGAAATAATGGTGGACAGGATCAGCAAAGTGGAAAACAAGCACTGGAAAAACCAGCAAATAGAATGAAGAATAATGAAGAAACCTTGAGAATTATGTGGGATATTTACAATCAAAAGCAAAAATTTCTGATCAGTTTCAGAACAGGGAGAGAAAGTGGAAAACACAGATAGGGTCACTGAAAAATTGCTGACAGAAAACTTCCCTGATATCATGAAAGATGAAAAGCCAACCACCCAAGTTCAACAACCCCTATAGAAACGTTTTAGTCAGCTAGTGCTGCTCTAACAGAAATACGACAAGTAGACGGCTTTAAAAAGAGAAAAGTTTATTCTTACACAGTCTGGTAGGTTATAAGTCCAAATTCAGGGTATCACCTCCAAGGGTAGGCTTTCCATCTGCTGGCTCTGGAGGAAAGTCCTTGTGTTGCATTAGTCTTTGGATAGGAAGCATCTTGGTGCAGGAACCTCATGTTTGAAGGACATGTTCTACTCCCAGTGCTATTCTCTTGATGGCATGAGGTTCTTAACTCTCTGCTTGCTCCCCTTTCCTTTCATCTCTTGTAAGATAAAAGGTGGTACAAGCCACACTCCAGGGAAATTCCCTTTACAACGAGCAGGGAAGTGATCTTAGGAAGGGATTTATGGTCCCATCCAAATCCTCTTTAACCTACATCATAGGAAATCTACAAAATGGAGGGTAATCACATGATACTGGTAATCACAACCTAGTCAAATTTCTATACATATTTTTTTGGAGGATGCAATTCAATCCATGACAAGAGGATAGACCCTGAAAGAAAATAATCAAGGTATATCATACTCATATTCACTGAAATCAACAGCAAAAAAAATCTGTTTTACTTGTTTTTTGCAAAGAAAAGTTTCTAAGAGCAGCTCGACCAAAACAAAAAGTCATACACAAAGGAGAGGCAATAAGGCTAAGCTCTGATTATTCAGCAAAAGCCATGCAGGCAAGAAGGTAATGAGATGACATATATAAAATCTTCTGAGGAAAAAAGCTGCAAACCAAGAACAATATATCCTGCAGTACTCTCATTCGGATATTATCATGAAATTAGGACATTTCCAGATAAGCAGAAAGTAAGAGGATATGTAAAAAACCAACCAAAATTGCAAAAAGTATTAAAGAGAATCTTTTAGTTTGAAAACAAACAGCATCATACACAGCCTGAATCTAGTATGCAAGACTGCACCATCCAGATATCAGGCCAGGAAATGAATCCCCAGAGACTATCCAAAACCAAAAGAATTACAACAGGGATCCAGAGAGGTTAATCTGTAAGTGACAACAAAATCAGAATAATAAAAGGGAATAAATGGTATAGATATGGAACATTCTAATGAGTGAAAGGCAGGATGATATTAAGTAGTAATAGACTGGTTCAAAACTAGAAAGATAAGGCAAATTTCATGGTAATGACAAAGTTAAGAAACCTATTCATCAAAATAAAGAAGGAAAACATAAAGTCTAAAAAAAGAAAACATCTAAAGCAAAGGAAGTGTAAAAGAAATCCACAAACAAAAGGAAAAAGGTAGGAATGGAAAACACTAAATAGACAATAGATAAACGGTAACTTTGGTGAAGGGGAAGACAGTACATAATACCAGAGAAGTCAGCACAACTTGTAGAAGGCAAGATCACGGAAGCTCCATAGACACATCCCAACTCCCTGAGGAACCAAATTGCTTGACTGAGGGCTATGGGGACCATGGTCTCGGGGACTATCTAGCTTAATTGGCATAACATAGTTTATTAAAAAAATGTTTTTCTGGCTGGAGGAAGGCGAGTGGATGGAGAGGAGGGGAAAGGAGACTATTGGGAGGATGAGACATGTATGGAGCAGAGAGGAATAGTGTGCGGTCACTGGGCAGGGAGAGCAGTGGAAGCTGCATATAGGTGGGCATGCAAATTTATATGGGAATGTACATTTTCATTCAGTTATGATGAAAAATAATGTTTTGCATTATACTTTGGTGAGTAGTGTCTAGGGTCTTAAAAGCCTGTGAGTAGCCATTTGGAATAGTCCACTGGTTTCACCACTTTAGAAGCAAGCAAGAATGAGGGAAACTAAAGATAAACAAGGGAAAGATTAGTCCAAAGTAGTGATGGACTACATCTGCAACGGCCTCCACCAGTACAACTAGATGATGTCCAGCTACCATCACTGATTGCTTAATGGGGGAACATTAGAGGATCCCAGACAGAGCATTCATCCTGTCACATCATCCCCAGAATCCTAATTCAAATCATTATCAATTCTAGGCCCAAAATATTATCTTCTAAATCAGGTATATCAATAAGATAGACCAGGCTTTCTATCCTGAGAGAGACTGGAAAAACCCTGAGAGAATGGCCCCCTGACACTCTTTCAGCTCAGTAATGACGTTACTTCTGAGATTTGCCCTTCAGCCAAAGATTTAATAGGCCCACAAAACAAAATGAGACTAATGAGGCATACAAGCCCTGCGGCAAGGACTAGAAGGCAAGAAGGGACAAGAAAGCTGGTAATGTGGTAATGGGGAACTCAAGTTTGAGAAGAGGAAGTGTTGGCATGTTGTATGGTTGTTAACCAATGCTGTAAAATAATATGTGTTGTTTTAATGAGAAACTGGTTCCATAAATCTTCATCTAAAGAACAATTTTTAAAATGTTTTAAAGAAACAAGACAACTACACAATACTGGAAATCATGGCCTAACCAAGTTGCCACATATTTTGGAGGGGGAACATAATTTGTTCCTTGACACCATACCTGATTTAGATGATTCAGAAGATAATGCATTGGACCTAGAGTTGATAACGATATAAACTAAGACTTTGGGGATGATGTGATAGGATAAATGTACTTTGCTCATAACAGCAATGTAACTTTTGTGAAGCCAACAGGTGGAATGTTATAAATTGAATTGTGTCCCCCCAACCGTGTCCCCAGCACTAACCAGAAAATTAACCCAAATCTTAACCACCAATGCCAACATTAACCATAACCCTAAGTCTAACCCAACACTAAGAGGGGAGGTGTACAGATCACTCCACCATTTCTGCTGACACTTTCCCCAATAAAGACATTATCCCATCCAAATTAATCTGACAATGAAATTAACTCAGCTCTGCCAAAAGAGTCTTTGACTGACATGTATAGAAGGGAAAAGAGGAGTGTGCTTTTATGGGGCAAGGAGAGCAGAAGATAGGCACACATGCAAATTTAAACTGGATTGTACACTTGCACTCAATCACAATTAAAAAAACAAGTCTTTGAGGTTTCACTTGGGGTGGCATGAGGGGTGTTACCTGGCATATCACCTGAGGTAGATAACTTACAAGACACTGCTGAGGGTTCTCAGAACTCACCCCCAGCACCCAGTTTTTACAAATTTTTTTATTGTGATTAAGTGAAAGTATACAATCCAAATCAATTTTGCATGCTCACCTATCTGCAGCTCCATCTGTTCTCCTCCCTTGGTGACAGCACTTTCCCCTTTTTTACTCTGTACTTCTAGTATCCTCCTAAGGAGCACCTGTCCCTTCTTTGTGCCTTCTTCTGTCCCATCTGTAAATAAAACAGTAAGACAGCCTCCTACAAGTTCATAAAACCATAAAGTACACACACCATATGATCACACTGTGTCCCCAAGTCTGGTCCATTGCTGTCTGAAGAGTTAACTTTGGTACTGGTTTCTGGTTAGGGCCAACAGCAGGTCTAGGGGCCATGTTCCCAGGGGACTCTCCAAGCTGTCATACCATCAATTCTGGTTTTTAAGTAGAGTTCTTGAGTTGCACACCTCTTTTTCCTGTATTGCCTCAGGGACTCTACATTGTGTCCCCCATCATGGTTGCCTTTGGTGGTGGCTGGGCACCGTCTGGTTTTTCTGGTCTCATGTTGATAGAGTTTCCCATTCATATGGATCCTTCCACCTCCTGGGCCTATTTTATCACCTGTCTTTGATGTTCTCAGTCATCCTCTGTTTCAGATGGGTTGGAGCCATTTCATGTACTTCGGATGGCAGCTTGCTAGCTTTTAAGACCTCAGATGCCACTGGCCAATATGGGGTGCAGAAGACTCTCTTAGCAAAATACTAATTATGCCAATTGACCTCAATGTCCCCTGAAAACATGGTCCCCAGACCCCCATCCCTGCTACTCTATCCTTTGAAATATTGGATTGAGTTTAGAAAACCTTTCAGTTTATGGTATAGTCCAGTTACATTGCTCCCAGCACCCATTTTTGCTTCTAGACTTGTAACCAAACTCCCACTGAGTTCCAAAAGGTGAAACACACAGTGTGACCCTGGAAGAAGTACACTACAGTCCAAAAGAACTGCTTTGAACAGAAACCTGGGGAATGTGTATGGGGAATGGCTAGTAAGGGTACGAGATAATGGTTCAAGGAACATAAAGTTGGATCAGTCAGAGTTTATTAATATGAGCCTAGTAAGCACAGTTTTTTCTTTCAGCGTTTCAGCTCAAGGTTAGAAAATGATCTGATAGTTTTTTAGTTGGTTCGCTGAAACATGGATAACCTGGCAACCTACACTAAATCAAGTAGAAGTACCAGACCTGCCTTAGTATACTGTAGAAAAAGATCTCCAAAGACTTCGGGAAATTTTTATGTTACTATGGATTTGTAAGTTTGGACTCACAAACCCACCAATGAAATGCTCAGAGGACACGTCTTTCACCAGAATGGTGACAAACAAATTTATGAAGAGAGCTCCAGCATCCTTGGAGACTACTGTGATTACTATTTTATGTAAGTCAGACTTGACAGGGAGAATTGCCCTAACTGAATTGCGACACGTAACTACAATGGGGTTGACTGGACCGCATGGTAGTAGGGGCCAGGAGGTAGCACTCAAACGACAAAGACATGGTGGGCAGGGTTGCAATAATGGATGGTAGAATTAAAGAAGTAATCAGAACTCTGATGCTTATGTACTCATAGCATTGGCTACTTAGTCATTTGTCCCTAGGAATGGGATGGGAAACTCATTAAATATTTATTTAATCTGTACAAGCAGAAAAATTCTAGTCAAGTGAGTAGCAGTCTAACTCAAATCACTACAACAGAGTCACAGCCCCTCAATCAATTCCCAGACTTCAGCAGTTTACAGCCCCACGACACCTTGAATAAAGGAAAGGCTGCATTCTCTTGAGGAAGGATCCCACTATCAGCCTTTCCCCGACAGGAGCTACAGCCTGTTAGGAGAATGACTGTTCACTGGGGCAAAGGGAATAATCAGACTTTGGGGGAAATTGCTGGACACTGGAGGTAACTGACAATAATTTCAGGAGACCCTAAACATCACTGTGGCCTATTAGTCAGAGTAGGGGCACACAGAGGTCAGGTTATTAATGGAGCCTTAGTTCAGGTTCATCTCATGGGGGGTCCACTAATTCTCTAAACTCATAAAGTAGTGATTTTGCCAGTTCTAGAATGAATAATTGAAACAGATATACTTGGCAACTGGCAGAATTCCATACTGGATTCCTGACAAGTGGAGTAAGGGCTATTATGGTAGAAAAACCCAAATGAAAACCATAGAACTGCCACTACTTAGGAAAATAGTAAACTAAAAGCAATACTGCATTCCTAGGGGGATTGCAGAGATTACTGCTACCATCAAGAATCAGAATATAGCAGTAGAAGTGACTCCCATCGCATCCCCATTCAATTCATCTACTTGGCTCGTGCGAAAAACAGATGGATCTTGGAAAATGACAGTAGATTACTTAATAATTAACCAGGTGTTGGGAGAAAGCGGTGATAGCACACATTAGAAACAAGAACAACATTAAGTGGACTTCAGCATAACTCGAGTACTCCTGCCATCTTAACCCAATATTGCAAGGATACAGTAGCTGGGGCAGGGGGCAGGGGACCATGCTCTTAGGCAAAATCGAGGCCAATTGGCACAACTAGCATTTTGCTAAGAGGGCTCTCTGCACCCCACATTGGTGAGTGGTGTCTGGGGTCTTCAAAGCTGCCAAGCTGCCATCCGAGGACACAGCAAATTGTTCCAACTCAGCAGGAACGGATACTCACCCAGGACCAAAATGACATGCGGTCAAGACAACCGAGAAGACAGAGAAACCCACAAGAGTGGGTGCCTTCATTGACTTGGGACTGGAAGAACTGGATGGTGTCCAGCCACCACCAGTGATAGCCACGATGGAGCTCACTAGGTTGAGTCTCACTGGCAACACAAGAATAAAAAGGGGTGCATTCTGAGATCTCCACTAAAAGACCTCAATTGATGGTCCAGCGGTTTCGCGGTTCCACTGAGAGCATGGCCCCTGGCCCTGATGCTGCCCTTACCCATAAATTATAACAAAGGTCCACTCTTTGGACAGGAATGGATTGGACTTGGCAATGCAGAGTGACCATATATGGGTTGTACTTTATGGTTCTGTGCATCTATAGGATATCATCCTGCTGACCTCTGGCTGGAGGAAGGAGAGTGGACGGAGAGGACGGGAAAGGAGACTGTTGAGAGGATGAGACATGTATGGAGCAGAGAGGAATAGTGTGCAGTCACCGGACAGGGAGAGCAGTGGAAGCTGCATATAGGTGGGTATGTAAATTTATACGAGAATGTACATTTTCACTCAGTCATGTTAAATGAAAAAGAAAAAAAAAAATTAACCAGGTGGTGACTGCAATTGCTGTTACTGTTCCAGATGTGATTTCATTGCTTCGGCAAAGTAATGTATCTCCTGGTACCTGGTATGTAGCTACTGATGTGTCTAATGTCTTTTTCTGATTCTGGTTTTGAAGGACCAGCAGAAGCATTTTCCCTTCATCTGGCAAGGCCAGCAGTATACCTTCACTCTTTTATCGCAGTCATTATCTTGGTTATCTAGTGCTGCTTAACAGAAATACTACAAGTGAATGGCATTAACAAACAGTAATTTATTCTCAAATGGTCTGGTAGTCTACAAGTTCAAATTTAGGGTGTCAACCCCAGGGAAAGACTTCTGTCTGTTGTCAGCTCTAGAAGAAGCTCTTTGTAATCAATCTTCCCCCGATGGAGAAGTTTCTCAGCCCAGAGACCCTACATCCAAATGATATACTCTGCACCTGGCACTAGTTTCTTGGTGGTATGAGGTCCGCACATCTCTCCTCTCATCTCGTGTTTTTTATATCTCAAGAGAGACTGGCTTAATACTTAAACTAATCTTGTAGATTGAATTCTGTCTCATTAACATAACTGCCTCTAATACTACCTGACTAACATCATCAAAATAGGATTTACAATACCAAAAAATTACATCAGATGACAAAATGGTAGGCAATGACACAATACTGGGAATCATGGCCTAGCAAGTTGACACATATTTTGGGGGAACTCAATTCCATTCATGATAGCAGTATGTGAGTTCTTCCAGCCCTATGTCATAATTTAGCCAGTCACTTTTCCCTTTCACAAGACACCACACTAGTTCATTATATTGATGACTGTCTTAGTCATCGAAAGCTCCTATAAACAGAAAAACCACAAGTGGATGGCTTTAATGAAGAGAAATTTCTTTTCTCACAGACTGCTAGGCTAAAAGTCCAAATTCAGGTTGTCAGCTCCAGAGGAAGGCTTTCTTTCTCTGTAAGCTATAGAGGAAGGTTCTAGTCATCAACCTTCTCCCGGCCTAGAAGCCTCTTGGTGCAGGAACCTTGAGTCCGAAAAACACACTCTGCTCCTGGCACTGCTTTCTTGGTGATATGAGCTCCCCCTTTCCTCTTGCTTCTCTTTGCTTTTATCTCAAGTAAGGTAAAAATAGGTGGTATAGGCCACACTCCAGGGAAATCCCTTTTACACTGGATCAAGGATGTGATTTTAGTAAGAGTATTAAAATCTCACCATAATTTTCTTTAACATAAAATTGCAATCACTAAATGGAGGACAACACACAATACTGAGAATCATAGCCTAACCAAGTTGACACATATTTAGGGGGACACACAATTCAGTTCATGACAATAACATGATGTTGATTGCACCTACTGAAGAAAAAGTGTCAATGGCTCTGGACTTACTGGTAAAATGTATATGCTAGAGGCTGGAGAATTAGTCCCACAACAACTTGGGCATCTTCCAGTGAAATTTCTGGGGGTCAACTGTTGTGGGCACGTTGAGATAGTCCTAATGCAGAGGCTAAGCTGTTACATCTGGCCCCTGCTACAACTAAAAAGGATGCACAGCCCCCGGTGGGCGTCTCTGGATTTAGGAGGGAACAATATACCTCATTTAGGTGTGCTACCCCAGCCTATTTTTATCAAATGACTCAAAAATCTACTAGTTTTAAGTGGACTCTAAAAAGAGTGACGGTTGTGCAACAGGTTTTGCCATGCAAGCCATTTTACCACTTGAGCCATATGGTCTGCCTGATTCAATGATGCTGGAATTATCAGTGGCAGATCGAGGTGGTCTTTGGAGTCTTTGGCAGGCCCCTCTTCGTGAATCACAGCACAAGCCTTTAGGATTTTGATGTAAAGCCCTGGCACTCTGTGCTGATAATTCCTCCCCTTTTGAGAAACAGCTGTGGCTTATTACTAGGCCTTGGTAGAGATGCAATATTTAATAAATTCACCTTGTGGCCTGAGCTGCCCATCATGAACTGGATGTTGCCTGGCACATGGAGTCACAAACTCAGATGTGCACAGGAGCACTCCATTGTTAAATAGAAGCGGTATATACAAGACAGGCCTTGAGCAGGATCTCAAGGCACAAGTGGGTTACATGAGGAAGTGCTCAAAGGTTCATGGTCTACACTCCAGTCACATTACCTTGCCTCTCAAAATCTGCACGTATGACCTCATGAAAGCATCTTATAATCAGTTGATTGAGGAAGAGAAAACTCATACTTGGTTTATAAAATGTTCTCAGTGACATGCAGGCACCACTCAAAAGCAGACAGCAGAAGAGCCGCAATCTCTTCCAGGGACCTCCTTGAGGGGCAGTGATGAAGGGAAACCTTCCCAGTGGGCATTACTTTGAGCAATATATCTGACTGTTCATTTGACAGCCTACGCCACACACACTCTGATTGACGATGTGGGCACCTGAGCTCAATTCACACAAGAAAAGTTAATGAACACTTGTGCTCACATACCTAGTATGTGAGCCCTATTCACCTAGTGACAAGACTTGAGAGCTTCAAAAATATAAATAACCAAAAAAGCACATGCCACCAGGCTATTTGGGCATATCAAAACAAAACAAAAAGAAGAAACAAGGACACTGCAAGAAAACATAAATAAATACAATAACTTGTTGATGGGTTAGAGACAACAGATCAAATGGCATAAAGAGGCAGACCATGATGGCTTCAGCAAGCCACCAAAAGAAAGTTAAGTTGATATCAAGAAACGAAAGATTAGTTTAAACTTAGAAAAACAGAGGTAAATATTAAGGTTAACTACAAAGGAAACTAACAAACTATGCACCAAAATAAAAAACAAGAAAAACACAAAAACTCAGCAATTACAGAATCAACTACAATGAAGAAGGATGAGAATATGTAAAGAAAATGACTTACCACAGAGAATTAAGTGGAGCAAAGAAACTATCAACAGCAAACTCACTCAAAAAAACACATTAAAATGACAGCACTAGACTTATACCTATCAACAATTACACAAATGTAAATGGATTAAATGCACCAAAGAAGAGACAGAGTGTGACGGAATGCATTGAAAAACAGAATTCATCTATATGCTGCCTACAAGAGACAAACCTTAGATTCAAAGACCCAAAAAACTAAAATTCAAAGGATGGAAAAAAATTTATCAAGTAAACAAAGATTGAAAAGAACCAGAGTGGCAATATTACTCTCTGACAAAAAAACTTTAAAGCAAAATTCACCATAAAGGATAAGGAAGGATTAAAGAGTGATGAAATTGTTGTCTTAGTCATCTAGTGCTGCTCTAATAGAAATACCTCAAGTGGATGGCTTTAAAAAGAGAAATTTATTTTCTTACAGCACACTAGACTAAAAGTCCAAATTCAGGATGTTGACTCCAAGGAAAGGCTTTCTTTATTGGCTCTCTAGTAAGGTCCTTGTCATTCTTTTTTCCCCAGACTGGGAGCTTCTGATGTGTAGGGATCCCAGCTCCTCTCCAAAATATGCACTCAGCTCCTGGCACTGCTTCTTTCCTGCTGGAGGTCTCCGCCTCTCTGCTTGCTTTCCTTTTCTTTAAGAGATTGCCTCAAGGTGCAATACAAACTTACACACTGAGGCTTGTCCCACCAGCACAACTGCCACTCATCCTCCCTCATTAATATCATGGAGGCAGTGTTTATAGCATGGGATAACATGACACAAACCTGGAGTCAGTACACGTATTTCGCAGGAGACACAATTAAATCAATGACACCATCCTCCCTCATTAACATCATACAGGCAGAATTTACAACATAGGAACATCACACAGTACCTGGAATCATGGCTTAGCCAAATTAGACACACATTTTGGGGGGACAAAATTAAATCCATGACAAGTGTCAGTAGTATACCAGGAAGATGTAACAGTAATAAATATTTACGCATTCAATGACAGGACTTCAAAATACATAAAACAAATGCATTGAAAACAGAAGTAGCTCCACAGTAATAGTAGAAGTTGTCAACACACCACTTTTGATGAAAGATAGAACACTCAAAAAGAATTGCAATAAAGATATTGAAGATCTAAATGCCGTAATGAACCAACATGATCTCATAGACATGTACAGAACACTCCACTCAACAGCAGCCAAGTTTACTTTCTTTTCCAATGCACATGGAACATTCTCCAGAATGGACACATTGGGACATAAAGCAATTCTTAACCGAATCCAAAGCATCAAAATATTACAATCCATCTTTTCAGATCATAAAGCCATAAAACTACAAATCAAGGGGAAAAAGTCAAATGCGTGGAAACTGAACAACACATTGTTCAAAAACCACTGGGGTAAAGAAGAAATTAAGGAGAGAATAAAGAAAATCATAGAATCAAATGAGAATGAAAACATATCCTACCAGAAGCATTGGGACAGAACAAAAGCACTTTTCAGAGGTCAGCAATAAATGAACATGTCCAAAAAGAAGGAAAGGCTGAAATCAAAGCATTCACTCCCAATTTGAACAAATAGAAAACAAGCAGCAAAATAAGCCCGTAAATCACCAGAAGAAAGGAAATAATAAGAATGAGAGCAGAGCTAAATGGAACAGAGTATAGAAAAACTACTGAAGCAAATAGCAGCACCAAAAGCTGATTCTTTGAAAAAATAAACAAAACCAATAAACTGTTGGCTAAACTGAAAAAAGAAAAACAGGAGAGGAAGCAAATGACCCAAATAAGAATATGATGTTGAATATCACAAAAAACTCAACTGAAATAAAAAGAATCATATTAGAATACTATGACAAATTGTACTCCAACAAATTGAAAAACCTAGATAGATGGACGAACTTCAAGAAACACACTATCTAGTTAAGCAAACACAGATGTATAATAACTAAATAAACCTATAATGAAAGTAGAGATTGAAGAGATAATGTTGAAACTTCCAACGACAATGACAACAAAAAAAACTCTGGCCCTGATGGCTTCAAAGGAGAATTCTACCAAACTTTCAGAGAACGCTTAATACAAAGACTGCTAAAGTGATTTCAGAGCATAGAAAAAGAAGGAAGACTCCCAAACTCAGCCTATTAAGCCAGCATAACAGTTGTATCAAAACCAGCTAAAGGCATCACATAAAAAAGAAAATTACGGAATATCCTTCATGAACATAGACGCAAAAAGTCTCAACAAAATTTTAGCCAATAGAATTCAACAACATATCAAAAAATTGATAAACCACAACCAAGCAGGATTCATGCTAGGGATGCAGGAATGGTTCAGCATTAGAAAAACAATAAATGTAACCCACCATATAAATAAAACCAAAGACAGGAATCATAGGATCATGTCTATTGATGTAGACGAGGCATTTAACAAAGTCCAACACCCACTCATGTTGAAGACTGAGCAAAATAGAAATAAAAAGGAAATTCCTTAGCATAATAAAAAGCATTTGTACAAAGCCAACAGTGAACAAGACCCTAAATAGGGAGAGTCTGAAAGAATCTGCTTTGAGAACAGGAACAAATAAGGACACCATTTATCACCACTGTTAGTCAACATAAACCCTGGGGGCATAGTGGTTATGTGCTAACCAAAGGCCAATGATTCAAACCTACCAGCCACTCTTTGAAATGTCTACAGAGCAGTCCTACTCTGTCCTATAGGGTCACTATGAGTTGAATCAACATGAAGGTACTGGGTGTAGTTTTTTGGTTTTGGATTATTCAGCATTGTGCTTGAGATCTAGCCAGAGCAATTAGGCTAGAAGAAGAAATAAAGGATATTCGAATCACTATTTGAAGATTAAATGATCTTATACACAGAAACCACCAAACAATCTACAAGAAAACTACTGGAACAAATAGCAGAGTTCATCAAAATATCACAATACAGGATAAAAATACACACAAAAGTTGGATTTGTCTACACTAACAAAGAGAACTTCAAAGTGAGCACTAAACCAATACCAATTACAATAGCCCCCAAGAAGATAAAATACTTAGGAATAAATCTTAGCAGAGGCATGAACAATCTATACAAAGAAACCTGTAAGACACTACTGAAAGTAACCAGAAGTAGAAAAATACACTTTGCTAATGAATATGAAGACTCAACACTGTGAAAATATCAATTCTTCCCAAAGTGATCTACAGACATAATGCAATCCCAATCCAAACTCCAATGATATTTTTTAATTAGATGGTTGAAATGAAAAAACAACTTCAGGTGCAAAGGAAAGAGGCTCCTGGTAAGTAAAGCACAACTGATGAAAATCAACATGAGAGGCCTGATTTTAGAAGGCTTTATATTGTCACTGTAATCAAAACAGTGTGGTGCTGGCACAACAGCTGATGTACAGACCAATGGAACAGAATTGAATATCCAGACATAAATTCATCCACTCAGGAGTAGCTGATATTGGACAGAGGCCCAAAGTCTGTTAAATGGAGAAAAGACAGTCTCTTTAACAAATAGTGCCAGCATAACTTGATATCCATCTGCAAAAAAATGAAACAAGATTCATACCTCGCACCATGCATAAAAACTAACTCAGAATTCATTAAACACCTAAATATAAAATACAAAACAATAAAGATCATTGAAGAAAAAATAAGGGTGATGATAGGAATCCTAATACATGGCATAAACAGAATATAAAACGTAACAACCTACAAATACCAGATAAGAAACTAAATAACTGGGAGCTCCTAAAAATTAAAGACTTACGAGCATCATAAGACTTCACCAAAAGAGTAAGAAGGCAGTCTACAGGCTGCGAGAAAAGTTTTAGCTAGAATATATCTGCTACCTAGTTGGAAACTCTGGTGGCGTAGTGGTTTAGTGCTATGACTGCTGAGCTAAAGGTCAGCAGTTTAAATCCATCAGGAGCTCCTTGTAAACTCTATGGGGCAGTTCTACTGTCATACAGGAGTACCATCTATGAGTCAGAATTGATTCTGCAAGTTTGGTTTTTGGTTTTTCACTGTCTACAGAATTCTTCCCTTCTTTCCTCTCCAACCTCATAGTCGTCAAAGAATGTTTTCCTCTATGTTTAAACTTTCTCTTGAGGTCTTATAATAGTGGTCTCATACAGCATTTGCCCTTTTGTGACACTGGTTTTATTCAGTATGCCATTCAGAAACCTTCGTATTATGAGATGTTTCACAAATTGTTATTCTTTAACAGTGCACAGTATTCCACTGTGTGACTATACCAGCATTTTTTCACCCATTCATTCACTGATGGGCATCTTGGTTGATTCCACCTTTTTGCTATTGTGGCTTGTGATGCAATGAATATTGGTGAGTACATGAGGTCTGATAATTAGGTTTGAAAACTTGGCACTGTGTGCTTACTTTGGCAACACTGTACAAACAACTCTGTAAGGTTTCATAACCTCAGTATGTCAGTGTCTCACAACAGCTTTCTTGTCAACGTGTGGTGGTGACTTACAGAGTGGTGTTCATTATTGCTGTTGCATGTTTTTGTGTGCCTTCGTGAGAATGTTGGAACTTGAGTTAGAACAACAAACATTAAATTTCTTGTTAAACTTGGCAAGAGTGGACGTCAAATCAGAGACACATTAGTCTAAGTTTATAGAGATAATGCCTTGAAGAAAATGTCAGTATACAAATGGATTAAATGTTTTTCTGAGGAGAAAGAAAGCATTGCTGATGAAGAGAGGTCAGGGCAGTCAGTAGTAAGCAGAACTGACCATAACACTGCAAAAAGTCATCAAACTCTGCCTCAAAATCTTCTGCTGACTGTGAGAAGAATAGCATACCAAGTATATACCAATAGGGAAACAGGAAAATCCTAGCTGAAAATCTTGGTATAAGAAAGATATGTGCAAAAATGGTCCCAAAGGAACTCAGTGATGAACATCAGCAAAGGAGAGAAGTTTGGCAAGAACTTTTCACTCATGTTTTGTCACCAGTGATAACATGGCCAACAATATTTTTGGCCATGTTATCGCTGGTGATAAAACATGGGTGACCTGGAAACATGACCTTGAAACAAAGGATCAACATGCACAATGCAAGTCAACCAATTCTCCATGATCAAAATGTTTCATCAGTCCAAATCAAGAGTTAAAACTATGCTCCATACATGTCTCATCCTCCCAACAGTCTCCTTTCCCCCCCTCTCCACCCACTCTCCTTCCTCCAGCCAGAGGTCAGCAGGATGATATCCTATAGATGCACAGAATCATAAAGTGAATCCTATATATGGTCATCTGCATCGCCAAGTCCAATCCATTAGTGTCCAAAGAGTGGAACTTCGTTATGATTTATGGGCAAGGTCAGCATCAGGGCCAGGGGCCATGCTCCCAAGGGAACCCCGAAACCACTGGACCATCAATCGAGGTCTTTTAGTGGAGATCTCTGAGGGATTTTTAGCCAGTGAACAGATAAGTGTGTTGGAACACCCTACCTACTCGTCTGATATGGCCCCCAGTGATTTTTTCTTTAGCCGTAGATAAAGGAAATACTGAAAGGAAGGCATTTTGATGACATTCAGGACACCAAGGGTAGTATGATGACAGCTCTGATGGCCATTCCAGAAAAAGAGTTCCAAAATTCCTTTGAAGGGTAGAGTATGTGCTGGCATCGGTGTATAGCTTTCAAAAGGGAGTACTTCAAAGTTGACCATAGTGATATTCAGCATAAAGTATGTAGCACTTTTTCTAGCATGAGTTTGGGAACTTAATTGTCAGACCTGATATATCTATTTGTGTAACAGCTCTTATTTCTCTGGGATACATTCCAAGGAATGGGATAGCTGGATCTTAGGGTACTTCTGTTTGTAGCTTTCAAAGGAAGCATCAAATTGATTTCCAAAATGGCTGTACCAGTTTTACATTCCCACCAGCAGTGTATAAGTGTTCCAGTCTTTCACAACCTCTCCAACATTTATTATTATTATTTGCGTGTGTGTGTGTGTGTGTGTGTGTGTTATCCTTGTTGGGGTGAGATGGTGTCTCATAGTAGCTTTGATTTGCACTTCTCTAATGGCTAATGATCATGAGCATTTCATCATGTATCTGTTAGCCATTTGAATGTCTTCTTTGGTAAAGTGTCTGTTCATATCCCTTGCCCACCTTTTAACTGGGTTATTTGTCTTTTTGTGGTTGAAGTTTTACAGTATCTTGTTGATATCAGAGACTAGACCCTGATAAATTTTGTTGTATCCAGAAAATTTTTGCCATTCTGTACATTTGCTTTGTACCCTTTTTTTTTTACTTTTCTTTTTTTATTATAATTGAGTGAAAATGTACATTCCCATATAGATTTGCATGCCCACCTATGTACAGTTCCCACTGCTCTCCCTACCCGGAGACAGCACACTCTTCCTTTCCATTCGATACATGTCATATCCTCCTAACAATCTCCTATCCCCTCCTCTCTACCCTCTCCACCACCTCCAGTAAGAAGTCAGCAGGATGGCATCCTGTAGACGCATAGAACCATAAAGTGCACACACGACATGATCTCTCTGTGTTGCTAAGTCCAATCCATTCCTGTCCGAAAAGTACCTCCATTATGATTTATGGACAGGGGCAGTATCATGGCCAGGGGCCGTGCTCCCAGGGTAACCCCCAGGCTCTTGGACCATCAATTTCAGCCTTTTAGTGGAGATCTCAGGGTGCACCCCTTTTTATTCTTGTGTTGCCAGTGAGACTTAAATTTGTGAGTCTCATCACAGCTATCGCTGGTAGTGGCCAGGCACCATCTGGTTCTTCCAGCCACATGTCAATGTAGTCTCCCACTCTCGAGGATCTCTCTGTCTTCTGGATTCACTTTCTCCCACATCATTTTCGTCCTTGGTGATCATCCATTCCCGCTGAGTTAGGACCATTTAGTGTACCTCAGATGGTAGCTTGGCAGCTTTTAAGACCCCAGATGCCACTCACCAATGTAGGGTGCAGAAGACTCTCTTAGCAAAATGCTAGTTGTCCCAACTTCACCTGAGACCATGGTCCCAGGCCCCCACCAGCTACTCTGTCCTTGCAATATTGGGGTAAGATGGGAGGAGTAATTCTATTATGTTGAAGTCCAGTTAAAATTGATCTTTCTAATGTGTGCTGTCCCATATTTGACCCAACCAAGTTTCTATTAACTATCTAATCTATACCTCATCCTCTCCCTCCCTCTCTCTCCACCTTTGCAGCCATCAAAGAGTCTTTCCTTCTATGCGTCAGTCTGTTTTTAAGTTCTTATCGTAGGGGTCTCATACAATATTTGTCCTTTTGCCATTGACTGTTTTCACTCAACATAATGTACTCCGATTGAAACCAGGTTATAAGATGTTTCCTAAAATCATCATTGTTCTTTATCATTGCATAGTGTTCCACTGAGTATACATACCTAGTTTACCTATCCATTCCTCTGTTGTTGGACATCTGGGTTGGTTCCATCTTTTTGCTATTGTGTACTGTGACACAATAAGCATTCGTGTGCATGTATCAGTTGGTGTGAATGGCCTTGCTTCTGCAAGATATATTTCAAGCAGTGTAATTACTGGGTCAAACAGTATATCTACTTCCATCTTTTTAAGGAAGTACCAGAGTGCTTTCCAAAGAGGTTACACCACTTTACAATCCCACGAACAGTGTAGGAGAGTTCCAATTTCTCCACAGCCTCCCCAGCATTTGTTGTTTTGAGTTTTTTGGATCATGGCCAACCTTGTTGGGGTGACATGGTATCTCACTGTAGTTTCAATTTGAATTTCTTTAATAGCTAATAATCGTGAGCATGTCCACATGTGTTTTTTGGCTGCCTGGATCTCCTCTTTAGAGAAGTGTCTGTTCATCTTTGCCCATCACTTAATTGGATTATTCACCTTTTTCTTATTGATATTTTGTAGTACATTGTAGATTGTGCAGATCAGATGTCAGTCTGACATATAGTTGCCAAGTATTTTTTCTCATTCAGTAGGTGGTTTTTTAATTCTTCTGACGAAGACTTTAGATGAGCAAAAGTGTTTGATTCCTAGTAGTTACAGTTTGTTTATTTCCTCTTCTGATGATCGTGCTTTGTTTGTCAGATTTTGAATTCTGTCTGTGTTGTGCATTAAAACTTTCAATATTGATCCTATTTTTTCTTGGATGAGCTTTACCATTTTAGATTTGATATTTAGGTCTTTTATTCATTTTCAGGTGGGTTTTGTATAAGGTGTGAGATATGGGTCTTGTTTCAATTTATTGCAGATTGATATCCAGTTTTGCCAGCACCATTTGTTGAAGAGACTATTTTCTCCCCAATTTAATGTCTTACGGACTTTGTCGAATATCAACTGTTCAAAGGAGGATGGTTTCATCTCTGGGGTCTCAACTCTGTTCCATTGATCTGTCTGTCTCTTCTTGCACCAGTACTAGGCTGTTTTGACAACTGTAGCAGTGTAATAGTTTCTAAAGTCAGGTAGTGAGAGGCCTCACAGTGTGTTCTTCTTCAGTAGTGCTTTACTTGTCTGGGGCCTCTTTGCTTTCCAAACAAAGTTGGTGATTTGTATCTCCATCTCATTAAAAAATCTCACAAGAATTTGTATTGGGATTGCATTATATAAGTAGATTGCTTTGGGTAAAATAGACATTTTCACTATGTTAAGTCTTCCTGTCCATGAATGGGGTAGGTTTCTCCATTTATGTAAGTCTCTCTTAGTTTCTTGTAGTGAGATTTTGTAGTTCTTTTTGTAAGGGTCTGCTATTTCTCTGGTTAGATTTATTCCTAGGTGTTTTACCTTCTTGGGGGCTATAGAAAATGGTATTAATTTGGTGATTTCTTCTTTAATAATCTCATTGTTGGCATAAGGGAATCCTACTGATTTACTTATGTTTATCTTGTATCTTGAGACTTTGCTGAACTCCTCTATCAGTTTGAGTAGTTTATTTATGGGTTCTTTAGGATTCTCTGCGTGTATACAATCATATCTGCAAATAGGGAGATTTTAACTTCTTTGCTGATGCAGATGCCCTTTATATCTTGGTCTGGTCTAATTGCTTTGGCTAGACCTTGTAGTACAATGTTAAATAGGAGAGGTGGGAGTGGGCATCCTTGTCTAGTTCGTGTTCTCAAGGGAAACCATTTCAATCTCTTTCCATTCAGGATGATGAAGACGATTGGCTTTGTAGAAATGGCCCTTATTGCACTGAGGAATTTGCCATCTATTCCTATTTTGCTGAGAGTTTTTAGCACAAATGGATGTTGGGTTTTATCAAATGCCTTTTTTGCATCAAAAGACAAAATCAGGTGATTCTTGTCTTTTGTGTTATTTATGTGGTTAATCACATGAATTGTTTTTCTGATGTGGAACCAGCCTTGCATCCCTGGTATGAATCCCACTTGGTCATGATGGATTATTTTTTTGATATGTTGTATTTGGTGGGTATTTTACTGAAGATTTTTTCATTTAGATTCATGAGTGATACTAGTCTGTAGTTCTCCTTTTTTGTTGAGTCTTTCCCTGGCTTTGGTACCTGGGTTTGCTGGCTTCATAGAATGAATTTGGGAGTATTCCATACCTTTCTATCTGTGAAATAGTCTCAGTAGTAATGGAGATAACTCTTCTCTAAAACCTTGGTAGAATTCTGTGGTAAAGCCATCTTGGCCAGTGTTTTTTTTGGTTGGTAGGTTTTGGAAGACTTTTTAAATTTCTTCCTTGGTTTCTTAAGTTGTTCTGCTTCACCTTGTGATAATTTTGGTAGGTGATATGAATCTAGGAATTTGTCCATTTCCTCTAGGTTTTCAAATTTAGTGTTAGAGTACAGACTTTCATAATATTCTGTTCTGATGATTTTGATTTCTGTTGGATGTGTTGTGACAACTCGCCTCTCATTTCTTATTTGAGTTCTTTGTTTCCTTTCCTGTTTTCTTTAGTAAGTTTAGTCAATGGTTTATCAATTTTGTTGATCTTTTAAAAAAAAAAAAACAGCTTTTGGTCTTTTCAATTGTTCTTCTATTTTCCAATTCATTTAATTCTGCTCTAATCTTTATAATCTGTTTTCTTCTGGTGCCTGAGAGGTTCATCTGTTGTTCTTTCTCTACTTGTTCAAGCTGTAGGGTTAGTTCTTTGGTTTGGGTTCTTTCTTCCTTCCAGATGTGTGCTTTTATAGAGATAAACTGACCTCTGAGCACTGCTTTCGTTGTATCACATAGATTGTGGTAGGAAGTGTAGTCATTTTCATTGGAATCCATAAATTTTTTTCTTTCCTTTTTTTATTATGACTGAGTGAAAATGTACATTCCCATATAAATTGACATGCCAGCCTATATGCAGCTTCCACTGCTCTCCCTGCCCGGTGACAGCACACCAGTCCTCTGTGCTCCATATATGTCTCATCCTCCCAACAGTCTCCCCTTCCCTCCTCTCCACCCACTCTCCTTCCTCCAGCCAGAGGTCAGCAGGATGATATCCTATAGATGTATAGGACCATAAAGTACATCCAATGTATAGTCACTCTATTTCATCCTTGATTTCTTCTATAACCCATGTCTTTTTGAGCAAGATGCTGTTGAGTTCCCATGAGTTCCACTTTCTTTCTTTTTTTAGCTGTTGATTTTGATTTTTATGGCTTTGCGGTCTGAGAAGACGCTTTGCAATAAATCAGTGGTTTGGATTTTGTTGAGATTTGCTTTATGTCCTAACACATGATCTATTCTGGAAAATGTTCCATGCGCACTGGAGAAGAAAGTGTGGTTGTCTGCTGATGGTAAGGTAAGAAAGGTCTATATATGTCGATGAGGTCTATTTGGTTAATTGTGGCAATAAGATCTCCTTTGTCTTTAGTCAACTTTTTTCTAGACTATCTATTCAATATTGAGAGTGGGGTGTTGAAGTCTCCCACTATTACGGTGGAGTGATCTACCTCATTTTTGAGCATACTCAGTGTTTCTTCAACGTATTTAGGTGCTCTAGTATTGGGAGCATAAGTGTTTAATATTGTTAAGTCTTGCTTGTGTATTGAACCTTTCAGCAATAAATAGTGACCATCCTTGTCCATGATGGTGGATTTTATTTTAAAATTGATTTTGTCTGAGACTAGAATTGTCACACCTGTTCTTCGTTGTGTATGGTTAGCTTGATATGTATTCTTCGATCCTTTAGTTTTCAGTTTGCTCATATTTTTAAGAGTAAGATGTGGACAGGTCATGTCTTTTGACCCAAGATATCACTCAATGTCTCTTTACTGGAGCATTCAGTCCATTCGTATTTAATGTAATTGTTGATAGGTATGTGTTTAGTGCTGTCATTGTGATAAGTTTGTTTTTGTGTTGATGTTTTGTCTGTTGTTCTTATTTATCTGTTCTGGGGCATTCTTTATGAGTTGAGTTTTCACCTTTTTCGGTGTTGGTTTTGTGGTTGTTGACATTCCTGTATTATGTTTCTTGATTTGATATGTTGCATCTGTATTATGCTTTGCGGCTGCCCCTATGATCCCTCCAATAATCTATGTTTAAACCCAATTTTAACCACTAAAAATCTTACTGACTTCCTCTCCATCTGGAAGGACTGTAACAACTATAGTACATCTCTCTTTTTAGTATGATGACATCATAATGTTCATGATATAATCACTGGGTCATTTCTTTCACTATTATAGCTTTGATTGAATTTGGAACCTTCCCTAACTGAGTAAGGTTTCTAGATGATGTGCTCTTTATTTCCTCTTAAAATATAAAGTTAATGGTTTTGTTCTTCTAAGCCAAGCACTTCTTTCAGTACTTCTTGTAGCTTTGCTTTGGTTTTTACAAAGTCTCTGAGTTTTTGTTTATCTGTGAATGTCTTAATTTCATTTTCATATTTGAAAGATAGTTTTGCAGGATAAATAATTCTTGCTTGGAAATCCTTCTCCTTCAAGAGTTTGAATGTGTCATCCCATTGTCTCCGTGCCAGCATCGTTTCTGTTGAGAAATCCTGTGAAAGCCTACAGGATTTCGCTCTGAATGTTAGCTCTGCTTTGAGCCTCGCTGCCTTTAAGAGTTTCTGCTTCTGTTTCATTTTGTTAAGCTTGATTATAATATGTCTTGGAGTCTTTCTTTTGAGATCTATGTTGAGTGGCATTTGGTATGCATCTTGGATATCTACATTCTCTTCTTTCATAATTTCTGGGAAGTTTTCTGTCAGCAGCTCAGCCACAGTACTCTGTGTTCTCAGGTGTCCCACCTTGTTCAGGAACTCCAATTAATCATAGATTGTTCTTCTTAATAGAGTCCCACATGCTCACATGCTTCTTAATGCTTCTTCATTTTTTTTAATTTCTTTTTTTCTGATTTCTCCTCATAGATGCTGGAGTCAGTAGCTCTGCCTTCAAAGTCAGAAAGTCTATTTTCCATTCATTCAATCTGTTTTCTTGGCTTTGAACTGAAATTTTTATCTATTTGATTTTTTTATTGATCTGTTGGATTTCTGAGTATTGGTGTTCCATCAGGTTGAACAGCTTTCTTAATTTTTCATTTTGCTCTGAGGATTTAGTATAAGGTCTAGGAGGGCTCTACATATAATACTTTTGTACTCACCCTCCAATAGTTTCAGACAGGCTTCTTCAACTGGGAAGTTCTGTAGTTGTTTGTTTTGGGGAACTTCTGAAGCCATAAGTGAATTATTCTTAATGATTTTGTCCAAACGTTGTTGCTTTTTGGGCATCTGGTGGTTGTTTTGTTTCTCTGGTGTTACCTTAATGGGATCTAAAGGTCAGTCTGAAAAGGAACTTGATCACCAGACACCTCTACATGCTCCAGTGACTGGGCTTAGTGGTATATCTGGGGTAGCAGGCTCTACCTCCTGACTGGTAAAGACATGACTCTACTTATAGAGTTACTGGGGAGCCATCAGCTGACCCTATAATGTGAGAGCTGCCAAAGCAAGCATCTCTGTATACAACCCCAGATACTGTTAACTAGTTCAAAATATGGAAAGGCTACTGCCCTCCCATCATCTGGTGGCCACACTGTGCAAAAGACTGCTTTTCTGTTGGAAAAGCACTCTCCGGGCAGGCAATGCCTCCCAGCCTGAGAATTAGGACCAGCTGAGACCTCCGTATGAATAACTCTGCCTGCCAGGCAATCAAGATGGCTCCCCACACAAGCTCTCCCACCAGCCTCCAAACAGGCTATTCAATGGCAGAGATTAGGTGAGAGAGGCCAAAAGCACCGTGGTGCACAGATTCCAAGGCCGGACTCTCAGAATGTGGTGACTCCGCTCGCTGATCCCATTAGCAGTGAGTCCAAGTTGTGCCGTTAGTGAGGCCCCAGCCCCAGCTACTGGCCAAGACAGAAAAAAAATTTTAAATGGCGACTTCCCTTCAGCTTGCCAGAGCTAGGACTCAACAAGGGCAGAAGTTGGAGAAAGAGAAGAAGTTTTCCACTCAGTGGTATGTAGTCCAAATAGACAGCCCTAGCCGTGTCCTAGGGTGCAATAGGTGTCCAGAAGTCTCCGTTTAATCATCAGTTCAGGCCTTGGTTTCCGGAGGGATTTAGGGAGATGTGTGTTTAGTCCGCCATCTTGACTCTGCTCCCTGCTTTTTACTCTTGGTGAAGTCTTATTTGTTTTGCTTTTAACATAATATTTTATTGTGTTTTTGGTGAAAGTGTACACTGCAAATTAGCTTCCCACATGACAATTTCTATACAAATTGTTTAGTGACATTAGTTACATTTATTGCAATATATTAACACTCTCTGTGTTCTGGTTGTTTCACATCTGTTACTCCAGGTTCCTTGCCTCCTTATCTTCTTATTTTGGCTTTTGAGTAATTGTTGATCTTTTTTCCCATACAAATATATTTTTAATGAAGCACCATAATCAAAGGTAATATCCTTTATTTTGTGTGTCAGTCTTTTATTTTGCTAAAAGATGACCTCACAAGACAGCTTTGGTTAGAGGTTGAAAGAGAATTTCAGGGAGATAATCTGAGGGACTCTTAAAGTTTCTACTGGTTCAGTATGTCTGGATATTTTAAGAATTTAAGCTCTATTCTGTATCTTTCTCTTATTTTATCACGGTCCATCTATTGCTGCCGTTATCAGAACAGTGGGCAGTGGTAGTTGGGAACCATCTAATTTTTCTAGTCTCAAGATAGATGAGGCCACAGCTTATGCAGGCTATTAATTAACCTTGTAGACTAGTTTTTGCTCTGAGATTTTGACTATCTTCTAGACAAAAGTGGTCTTAGAATTTTTTTTTCATATTTTATTGTGCTTTAAGTGAAAGTTTGCAATCCAAGTCATTTTGTTACACAAAAACTTACACACACATTGCTATGTAACTCTGGTTGCTCCCCCCCCCACTGTGACAGCGTACTCCTACTTTCCACCTTGCATTTCCTGTGTCCATTCAACTGGCTCCTGTCCCCCTCTGCCTTCTCATCTCACCTCTTGACAGGAACTGCCCAGTTGGTGTTATGAATCTATTTAAGCCAAGAAGCACACTCTTTACCAGTATGATTTTATGTCTTGTAGTCCATTTCAACCTTTGTCTGAAGAGTTTGTTTTGAAAATGATTTCAGTTCTAGGCTAATACAGAGTCCCAGGGCCATGTCTTCTGGAGGAACCTCCAATCTGTCGGACCATCAAGTCTGTTCTTTTTAATAAGAGTTCAAACTCTATATCCCATTTTTTTCCCACTTCATCAGGGACTTTAGTTATGTTCCCTGTTTGGACAGTCATTAATGGTGGCTGGGCTCCATTAAGTTCTTCTGATCTCATACTGGTAGAATCTCTGTTTCATGGGGACCATTCTGTCTCTTGGACTCATATTTTCGTTATGTCTTTGATATCCTTCATTTTCCTCTGCTCCAGGTGGGTAAGGACCAACTGATATTTCTTAAATGGCTACTTGCTAGCTTTTAAGATATAGATGCCACTCACCAAAGTGGGATATAGAGCATTTTCTTAGTAAACATTGTTATTCCAATTGACCTAGATGTCCCCTGACACCATGGTCACCAGAATCCTCCTCCTGATACTTTGTCCTTCAGAGAGTTTGTTCTTAGCTGTTGGGTTAATCCAGTTCTGCTGACTTCTCCTCTACTGTGTATTGTCCAGTTCTGCTGACTTCTCCTCTGCTGTGTATTGTCCCTCCCTTCACCCAACTTAATTCTTATCCACTATCTAATTAATGAATACTCCTCTCCTTCCCTCCTTCCCCATTCTTATAACCATCAAGAACATTTTCTTCTGGGTTTATTTTACTTTTTTAATTTATTGTACCTTAAATGAAAGTTTACAGTAAGTCAGTGTTCCACACAAACCCCCATACCAGCACTGCTATGAAATTCTAGGTGTTCTACCCACCCTGAAGCAGCACACTCCTATTTTATACCCTGTACTTCTGGTATCCATCCAACCAACTCCAGTGCCCCTCTACCCTCTAATCTTACCTCTGGATAGGAGATACTCAGCCTCATGTATATATTATTAAGCCAAGAAGCACATTTTTTTTTTGCCAGCATCACTCTTACATGTTACAGTCCAGTCCAATCTTTGTATGAAGAGTTGGCTTCAGTAGTGGTTTCAGCTCTGGGCTAACAGGGGCCGTATCCTCAGAGGACCCTCCAGTCTGTTGGACTATCAAGTCTGATCTTTTGATAGAGTTCTAGTTCTTCACACCCATTTTTTTCCTCCACATGGTGTTTGATTCCTGTCAGGATAGTCATTGGTGGAGGCCAGGCATGATCTAGTTCTTCTGGACTCACAGTGATGTAGTCTTTGGATCACATGCCCCTTCTGTCTTCTGGGCTCATATTTTCCTCATGTCTTTGATGTCCTTCATTCTCCTCTGCTTCAGGTAGACTGTGACAAATTAATGTTACTTAGGTGGTCCCTAGCTAGCTTTTAAGACCCTAGACACCACTCATCAAGGTGGGATGTAGAACATTTTATTAAGAAAACTTAACTATGCCAATAGACCCAGATGTCCCCTAAACCCATGGTCCCCAGTCCCCTGCCCCTGCCACGCTGACCTTCAATATGTTGGATTGTATTTAGTAAACCTCTTAGCTTTTGGTTTAGTTCAGCTATACTAACCTCCTGTCTACTGCGTGCTGTCACTCTCCTCACCTAACCCAATTTCTGTTTACTGTCTAATCTATAAACACCACTCTCCTTCCATTCTTGCTCTTGTAAACATCAAAGATTGTTTTCTTCTGCGTTTAAACCACTTCTTGAGTCATTGTAGTAGTGGACTCATATAGAATTTGTCCCTTTGCAACTGACTAATTTCACTCAACATAATATCTTCCGGATGTCCCCTAAGATCCTCGTCATTCTTTATCATTGCACAATATTGTGCAAATATATCATAGTTTGTTTATCCATTTATCTGTTAATAGGTGCCTAAGTTGATTCCATCTTTTTGCTATTGTGGATGCTGTTGCAATAAACAGTGTGCATGCATCTATTCACATCAGCCCTCATTCCTAGCTTTTTAAGAAAGCACCAAATTGATTTCCAAAATGGTTGTACTGTTTTTCTTTCCCATGAGCTGTATAAAACAGATATAGTCTCTCCACAACCTTTCCAACATTTATTATTTTGTGGTTTTTTTTTTTTTTTTGGATTAACAACAGCCTTGTTGGGGTGAAATGGAATCTCATTTTAGTTTTGATTTAGATTTCTCTAATGGCTGAAGATCATGAACATTTCGTTGTGCTTCTGTTAGCCTCTTGGATGTCTTCTTTGATGAAGTACCTGTTCCTATCTTTTGCCCATTTTTAAGTTGGGTTATTTGTGTTTTTCTTGTGAAGGTTTTGCAGTACCTTGTAGATTATGGAGATTATGACTGGATTTATGTTTTGAGTTTTACACTTAGTTCTTTGATGCATTTTGAGTTAATTTTTTGTGCATGATGTGAGATTCGGGTCTTGTTTCATTTTTTTTGCAGATGGATATCCAGACATGCCAACACTACTTATTAACAATACTGTCTTTTCCCCATTTTATGGACTTTGGGCCTTAGTCAAATATGAACTACTCATAGGTGGGTGATGTTATCTCTGAATCTTTAATGCTGTTCCATTGGTCTATGTATTTGTTTTTGTACCAGAATCAGATTCTTTTGACTACGGTGACAGTGTTATAGGTTCTAAAATTACAGTGTGGGACCTGACACTTTGTTCCTTTTCACTAATGTTTTGCTTATCTGAGGCTTCTTCTCTTTTCATATGAAGTTAGTGATTTGTTTCTCCGTCTCATTAAAAAATGCCACTGGAATCTGTGTTGGTATTGCATTGTATCTATAGATTGCTTTGGGTACAATAGACATGTTCACAGTGTTGAGTCTTCCTGTCCATGAACAAGGTAGGTTTTTCCACTGTGTAGATCTCTTTTAATTTCTTGAAGTGAGTCTTGTAATTTTCTTTTGTATCTCTGATTAGATTTATTCCTGTTTTAACTTTTTCCAGGTATTGTAAGTGGTGTTGATTTCGTGATTTTCTCTTTGAAGTTCTCTTTGATGGTGTAACAAAATCCAATTGATTAATGTATGTTTATCATACATCCTGATACTATGAATTCTATTATTTCTAGTAGTTTTTATGAGGATTCTTTTTTTTTAATTGTGATTAAATGAAAGTATACAATACAAATCAATTTTGCATGCCCACCTTTTTGTAGCTCCTTCTACTCTCCTTGCCTGATGAGAGCACACTCCTCCTTTTCATTTTATACTTGTATTCTGTTTTCAAACTCCTGTCCCTCTTCTCCACCCTGTTTTCTCCCAACTAGAAGGAGACAAGTAGGAGAGCATCTTATAAACACATAGAACCATAAAGTACACACACCATATGGTCACATTGTGTCCCGAAGCCCAGTCTGTTTTTGTCTGGAGAGTCGACCTCAGTAGTGTTTTCTGGACAAGGGCAGCAGCAGATCTAGGGGCCATGCTCCCAGGGGATCCTCTAGGCCATTGGACCATTAATGGTGGTCTTTCAGTAGAGTTCTTGAGCTGCACCCTCCTTTTTCTCATGTTGCCACAGGGACTCAACATTGTGTGCCCCATCACAACAGTCTTTGGTGGTAGCCAGGCACAATCTGGTTCTTCTAGTCACATGTTGATACAGTGTCCCACTTACATGAGTCCTGTCTCCTGAGCTCTTTTTGCCTTGTGTCTTTGTTGTTCTTGGTCATCATCTGTTATGGGTGAGTTGGGACCATTTGGCATACCTCAGATGGCAGCTTGCTGGCTTTTAAGATGTCAGATTCCATTCACCAATATGGGATGCAGAAGTCTCTCTTAGCAATAGGCTAGTTATGCCAATTGGTCTCTAGGTCCCCCAAGAGCATGGTCCCCAGACCCCACCTCTGATACTCTATCCTTGTAATATTTGGTTGAGATTAGAAGAGCTTTCAGTTTATGGTGAAGTCCAGTTAAGTTGATCTGCTTTCTACTGTGTGCTGTCACTGCTTTCACACAACCAAATTTCTGCCATCTGTGACCAACCCTCTCCCTCCCCACACTTGTAGCCATGAAAGTCTTTTCTCCTGAACATAAGTCCTTATAGCAAGAGTCTCATACAGTATGTGTCCTCTTGCTGCTGACTGATTTCACTCAGCATAATGTCTTCCAATTGAAACAAGGTTATGAGATGCTTTTTAAAATCATCATTGTTCTTTATCAGTCCTTAGTGTTCCACTGAGTATATGTACCATAGTTTATCCATTCATCTGTTGATGGACATCTAGGTTGATTCCATCCTTTTGCTATTGTGGACTGTGCTGCAATAGACATTTGTGTGCATGTATCTGTTCATGTGACAGCCTTTATTTTTGTAGGATATATTCCAAGCAGTGGGATTACTGGATCAAATGGTGTATCTATTTCCAGCTTTTTAAGGAGAGTTCTGATTTCTCTATAGCCTCTCTGGCATTTGTTGTTTTTTTATTTTGCATAATGGTCAGCATTGTTGGGGAAAGATGGTATCTCATTGTAGTGTTGATAAAATTGCCTCTTTATCTTTGGTTTAGGCACATTTGATCATAATATGTCTTGGTGACTTTCTTTTGGGATCTACCTTATGTGGAGTTCATTGAGCATCTTGGACAGATATCTTCTCATCTTTCTTGGTATCAGGGACATTTTTTACCAACAAATCTTCAACAATTTCTCTGTATTTTATGCTACCTTTACCTTCCCATTACGGTACTACAATCACTAGTAGGTTATTCTTATTGACAAAATCCCATATAAAATCTTAGTGTTTCTTCAACCTTTTAAACTTATCTGATTTTTCCTCAAATGTTGTCAATTACTTTATCTTCAGTCTCTCTAGTTCTGACTTCCATTACCTCGATAGTGATCCTTTGACTTTCTGTTGTCTAATTCTGAGATTTTATTGTTAATCTTCTGAATTTGTTTGTTGTCTCTCTAAGGATGCTTGCAGCCTGTTATTATGCTGTGCTCTAAACTTAAAGTTCCTCAATTGCTGTGTCTTTCTTGGTTTGTTCTGGGTTTTACCTTCTCTCCTTCTTGAGCTCTTGAAGAGTTCTATATATAAATATTTTTTATTCTACATCCTGTGATTCCAGGATGTTCACTTTATCTGGAAGATTTCTTGATTCTGTGTTTTAGGAGTTTTTTTTTTGAAGCCATTGCAGTATGTCTTTTTATGTTATTTGACATTGACTGAGCCATTAATAAGTTATTTATGTTTGCTTACTGTGCCCTATCTTCTTGCTTTGTTTTGGAACGCCCAAATAGGCTGCTTGTGTGAGCTAGTTTCATTATTGGTGCCTTGGAAGCTCTAACATCCTGTAAGCAAGTGGTTAGAGCTGTTAATAGATACATGAGTATGGATTCAGCTCAGGTATTCAGGAAATCGGTCACCATGTGTGTGGTGCAGGCTCTCATCTACAGTTCTATATGGTCAAGGGTGGGTGATTGGTGTAGACATGTGCTAAGCGAGGCAGGTACCCGAGGGTCTGTGAGGAAAGTGATCTCTGTTCCTTACAGTGTGTAGGTGGGTAGGTTTTCCACTTTGACAATGGGTGTGCAATGCGGTTGGCTGTAAGCACTGGGCGCCACTACTTATTCATGAACCCCTGTCACGGGTGGCTGGGTGGCACTAGTGGAACCACTAGCACTCATGACTCTGCTGTGGGTAGGTGAGGACCTTGCTTAACAGGCAGTGCAGTGTCAAATGTCAGAAGCCTAACCTTCAGCCTCATAGCTGATACATTAAAATTAGGGTTCAGGTATATAGCTGTGGTAACGAAGGCCTACACTGTTGTAGTGGGCCCACATAGGTCTATGTAGGGGTGAAAGGCGTTCAAAGTGTGTGGACCCCTTATGCTTGTGCGTAGACAAAGAAACTGTTTCTTCCCTGAGTTCCGGACTAAGAGGAGCTGGCAGATTATTTTTTCCTCTTTTGCTTATTTGTTCACTCATTGAGGCTGAGGGAAGGGCTCAGCATGTGCAGCGGGTCTTATTTCTGACTCAGGGGAGGTGTCAGTCTCTGGAGCTGGTTAGATACCAGTGCAGAGTGGGAGGTGGCTGGTAAAAGGGAGACAAGTTTATCCCAAAGGAGAAATTTTTTTCTTTTATTATTTTTGATTAAGTGGAAGTAAACAATCCAAATCAATTTTGCATGCCCATGTGTCTGCAATTCCATCTGCTTTCCTCACCCAGTGACAACACACTCCTCTTTTTCAGTCTTTACTTCTGATATCCTCCTGACAGTCACCTATTCCCTCCTCTTTATTGTCTTCTCTCTCATCTAGAAAGAAACCAGTAAGATAGCCTTTCATAAGTGTTTAAAACCATAAAGTACACAGACCATATAGTCACACTGTATCCCTGAGTCCAGTCTATTCTTGTCCAAAGAGTTGACCTCAGTACTGGTTTCCAGTCAGGACAAGCAGCATGTCTGGAGGCCATGTTCTCAGGGGAACTCCAAGGCTATCAGACCATCACTTGTGGTCTTTTAGTAGAGTTCTTAAACCGCACACCTTTTTCTCACGCTGCCTCAGGGACTCTACATTGTGGTCCCCAGCATGGCTGCCTCTGGTGGTGGCTGGGCACCATCTAGTTCTTATGGTCTAATGCCAAATCAGTTTTTTGATACAGGTATGGTAAGTTAGAAACAAGTTATTACCTTCTGACATTCAAGCACTATTATCTGAAGGTTATGAGTGGGCTCTCCACTGCTCGTTCCTTCCTGATTTGGAAAAGTCATTACAAATATCACTGCTTGTTTTCCTGTGCTCGTACCAGTGGATCCACAGTGCCCCAATTCATGTCAACTCTGGATACTTCCTCCTGCTTCTGAACCCTTTCTCCCTCCCCTGTCGCTCAGTCTAGTTTCTCAATTTTACCTTTGATGTTCAGGACTCCTAGAATGCCATATATAATTGATTGTTTTGGGGGGTCTTTGTTGTAAGAGGGATCACAGGAAACACCTGACTATTCTGCTGTCTTGGCCTTGCCTCCCAAGCCAACTCTTCAGACACAGACTGGACTATAAAACATAAAATAATACTCGTGAAGAGTGTGCATCTTAGTTCAAGTAGATACATGCGACTACATGTGCAGCTCTTTCCAGAGGTGGGACAAGAAGACAGAAAGGGATAGGAGCTGGGTGAAAGGATATGGGAAACCTGGAGGGGAAAGGGGGAGTGTGCTGCTACATTATAGGTATTGTACCTAGGGTCACATAACAACATGTGTACGAATTTTTGTATGAGAAATTAATTTGAGCTGTAAACTTTCACCTAAGGCACAACTAAAAAAACCCCAAAAATAAAAACCTGCTTCCAACCCACACAAACCTCTCCACAAAGACAGGAAGGAACAAAAACCATTGTATTATTAAATAAGCATTAAACCACAATGTGATGTACCACAGGCAATTGCTAACGAAACGGAAAAACAGAAAAGATTTTACTCTTCGTAAACAAGTAGATGGAACTGAGTTACAATGTAAGGAAATCACTGGCTGGTGGGAACTCACATTCTGCTCAGTGTGATCATCTCAACTAATAAACAAGAGACTGAGGAGGGAGAGGGGGATGGCTGCCTTTGTTCCACTGAGCAAGGAAACAGTCAGGGATCCTGCTGACAAGATTGCTCAACTAGGGAGAGGGAGAAAGTTACTTTGAAGAAGTTCACAAATAGTAAGTTCATACAAGTTATATCAGCAACATTCTTAATTATACTATTCAGACAAAAAAGCGTTTATATAACTTTATGCATCATGTGTTCAGAAAATGGTGGTTAAATTCTCCCCAGAGATGGAGTTACTACATCTAAGGTCCAAAAAACCCCACTGTCGTCAATGTAGTAGAACTGTCCCATCGTTTCCAAGGAGTGCCTCGTGGATTTGAACTGCCAACATTTTTTATTGACATTTATAGCTCTTAACCACTATGCCAACAGGGTTTCCTGAGGTCTACAAGTTTATCCTCAAAGTTAATATGGCACCTAAACCAGTTTTTGCCAATTTCCTCTAGCTTTGGGTAGAAATGAAGGAGAGGAACCAGGATTTTAGTGTAGAGCTATGGGGGCATGCAAAATAAATGAGCCAGGATTCAAATGTAGAGCTACAGGATGGGCCAAGTATGCTGCTGGGGTGGTACAATTTTCCACAGCCTGGTGATTTGTCTTAAAATGACAGTTCTGAAGATTTAACAGGCAGCACTTCTTACATGTAAAAAACAAGTGCTGAATTGATTTTGATTCATAGTGACCCTATTACAGGACAGAGAGGTGCCCTATAGGGTTTTCAAGCAGCTCCTGGTGGATTTGAACTTCTTATCTTTTGGTTAGCACTTTACTCTTAACCACTATACCACTGGGACTCCAAATACAGTCTAAATTTTCTAGTAATTGGGGTAGCTACATACGGTTTTTGATTGTCATTACTCAAGTTTTTCTATTTTTTTTAACTTCTTTTATATACTCGTTTAATTTTGCTGTTAATATAAACAGGAAAACATGCACCAATTCGTTTCTCATGTTTAATTTTCAATTCAGTAACATTGGTTACACTGAGTTCTCATTCTTTTGTGAGTTACTGTTTTGCCATTAGTATAAACTCCCCGTCTCCTAAGTTTCCTATCTAATTTTTCTGTTGTTGTTCTCACTTCTATCCCACACAGAGCTCCAAAAACAGCAATATGCTCAAGGCAGGCAATTTTTCAAGTATTTTTTTTTTACTAGTTACGCTAAATCATTTTGACTTTTCAAATCTTTAAGACAGGAAAGTTTTGTAACTTGCAGCAGTGCACTTTTAGATGTTAGGTTCCTGCCTTCCCCCAGAACTGTGGACACCAGGATCTATGTGTCTTGTTAACATTTCAAAGAAACAGCTCCCAGGTCCTTATGGAAACATTTCTGGCTTGTAAAATTGGCAAGAAGTTGTTTAGACTTTTTAAAGAATTCAAGAGAAGGAAAAAGAATGAAAGCAAAAGCTGTAAGGGAGAAAAACACTCCTTTTTGCATCAGTGAAAATTAAAACCATTTTTTCCCAACTTTGTTGGTTGCACAAATGCTACTAGCTGAAGGCCAGCAGTTTCAACCCACCCAGAAGTGTCTTGGAAGGCAGGCCTGTCAATCTGCTTCCCCAGTGTTACAACCTTGAAAAGCCTATGGAGAGTTCTACACTCAACACATGAGGTCGTTGGGAGTTAATTGACTAGATAGCAACTAACAATTCAGAATGCAATTTAGGATTTAAGGTAAGAGAGCGACTTCTCATTGTGGCCAATAAGACATATTATGAATCACCTGGTACCTTTGCTCCATGAAGGTCTAAATAAGTGTAATATGTGTGTATGTGCTGTTCTTAGCCTGTGAGTGGCAAGTTCAAAGACTTTAGGGCCAGGTAACTTTGAGTACTTGTAGAGCTGTGAATAAAACATATTTCCAGTGCATCACACCATGCATGAAAACCAACTCAAAATCTGTAAGACCAGTATGTCTACATGGCCTCATATACCCTAAGAACAGAATTAGATTGGTGCCTGGATACCATTAATGACTGTTTTGATCAGAGCCACAATGGACAGATTCTGAAAGTGAGAAGATTGGTGGAACAGAACTCAAATTCTTAAAATGTCCAGACTTACTGGACCAGCTGAGACTTAAGGATGCCCCAAAAGTACTGCCCTGCGATACTCCATAAGCCTTGAACTGAAACTATCCCAAGATTACTTTTTAGCTAAATAAGACTGGCTCATAAAGAATCCTATCAGTGGGTGTATTAAGTTTTTGTATGACAAATTGACTTGGATTGCAAACTTGCACTTGGAACTTTGTATGTGTTTTTAAATACAAGTGAGGAACAACATTAAGTGGACTTCAGCGTAACTTGAGTACTCCTTCCATCTTAACTCAATACTGCAAGGATAGAGTAGCTGGGGCGGGGGGTGGGGGACCATGCTCTTAGGCGAATTCCAGGCCAGTTGGCACAACTAGCGTTTTGCTAAGAGAGCTCTCTGCACCCCACATCGGTGAGTGGCGTCTGGGGTCGTAAAAGCTGCCAAGCTGCCATCCGAGGACACAGCAAATGGTCCCAACTCAACAGGAACGGATGCTCACCGAGGACCAAAATGACATGCGGTCAAGACAACCGAGAAGACGGAGAGACCCACAAGAGTGGGTGCCTACATCGACTTGGGACCGGAAGAACCGGATGGTGCCCGGCCACCACCAGTGATAGCCACGATGGAGCTCACAGAGAGGAGTCTCACTGGCAACACAAGAATAAAGAGGTGCATCATGAGATCTCCACTAAAAGACCTCAACTGATGGTCCAGAGGTTTGGGGGTTCCTCTGAGAGCATGGCCCCCGGCCCTGATGCTGCCCTTTCCCATAAATTATAACAAAGGTCCACTCTTTGGACAGGAATGGATTGGACTTGGCAAGGCAGAGTGACCATATATTGGAAGCACTTTATGGTTCTACACATCTATAGGATATCATCCTGCTGACCTCTGGTTGGAGGAAGGGGAGTGGACGGACAGGAGGGGAAAGGAGACTGTTGGGAGGATGAGACATGTATGGAGCAGAGAGGAATAGTGTGCTGTCACCGGACAGAGAGAGCAGTGGAAGCTGCATATAGGGGGGCACGTAAATTTATACGTGAATGTACATTTTCACTCAGTTATGTTAAATAAAAAAAAAAAAAATACAAGTGAGCACTGTGCACCTTTGAAGAACTACCTACAATACCCAATGGTCAACAATTACTCTAAAGCAAAGACAGAAGGGTGAAGTGACAGGCAAATTAGATTCGCACAAATGAACATTCAGAATAAAATTGCGAATTCTGACACACCCTCGCTGGTAGGAATGTAAAATGGTTCAGCTACTACGTGTAAGTCTGGAGTTCCTCAAAAAATTACACTTGATGAAGAGGTGCACAGATCAAGAATTCTCTTAAGACCAGAACTGACAACCTGGAGGGTGCCCTGGCAACATGGCCCCTAGACTTGCTGCTGGCCCAGAGGTGAATCCAATACTGAGGTCAACTCTTTGGACAAAGAATGGACTGGACTTGGGGACAGAGTGAGCATGTGGTGTGTGTATTTTATGGTTTTATACATTTATAGAAGGCTGTCCTACTGCTTTCTTTCTAGAGGAGAGAGGGTGGAGAGGAAGGGACAGGTGTTCTGCTAAGAGGATACCAGAAACAAAGAGTGAAAAGAAGGGCTGTGCTGTCACAGGGTGAGGAGAGCAGATAGTTGTAGAGGCAGGCATGCAAAATTGTCCTGGACTGTACACTTTCACCTAATCATAATAAAAAAAAAGTGTAAAACATGTTATACCTTATGGTCCACCAATCTCAATCCTAAGTACCAGCAGTCCGTGGGTTATAAATCAGATTGTTCAAAAGTATGTAAGTCAGAACAGGTATACATGGTTCTTATTTAGCCTTATTTTAGTGCAAGAAAAGGCCCAAAGACTTTTCACTGATTTAAAAGCAGCACACACAGACTGTGATGAAGAATCTGTTGCAAGTAGGGGTTACTTCAATTATTTCAAGGGGAGGGCAAATTTATATAACATTTAATGGAAAGTATGAGTTGACCATGTAAATCGAAGAGATTTACTGCATGTACCAGAAGCGAAGACAGGTATACAACAGAAACCTATGCACCAATGTTCACTGCAGTACTTTTCAAAACAACCAAAATGTGGTCTACAGATCAGTGGATTATGCAGCTACAAAGAGAAACAAAGTTCTGATGTTGTCATGTGAATAAACCCTGAAAACATCATGACGAACACAGTCAGTTGTCCAAGGACAAATACAACTGTGGTGGAATGTTTTGGATGAGGATAGTGATGATGATGGTAGGCACAATGCAATCAATGTCGCTGCTATCTTGGTGGATGGTTTGGTGTGTGTTTTCCCCATACTGAGAGAAACACATAGTTGTCGGAAAACAAACAGTTCAACAGATTTTGACCCCTTCACCTGCAGTGCACACCAGGTGCCAGACACCAGAAAGCCTTCCCTGTGTGATTCTGGAAGCCTAAGTTCTGTGTTCAAAAGCAGTGAAGAGTTAAACATTCAAGTTGCAGCCAGAAAGTGTTATACTTAAATAGAGTAAAACTTAAAAGGCAAGACTGAACTGTTTTACTTATAGTTATGCACATCATGTGACTCCTTGGTTCTTTTACCTATAAAAAGGAAAATATTGTTCCTATAGCATGGCTATGAGGATAAAATGAACATATGTAAAAATATCTTGACAGTGTGCTAAGGAAAACTCATCAGTAAAGCCACTGACTTCTTTGGCGACATCCCATCCTAGTCTGCCTCCTTGAAAACACAAAGCATTTTCCCAGCCTGTGAAGTATGGCAGATTAAGAATGATGCAGGAAATGAGTTTGGCCAGATAATCTCTAAATATCATTCTAACAGTGAAATGTTAGCTCTGCTAAAAATATTTTAGGGATTATTTACTGTAGTATTTACAGGTAAGATTTCCACCTATAGAAAGGATTTTACAAAAATAAGATTCTAAAAATACATCAGCAAACTACAATTCATTATATTATAGTGTATCCTTTTTTTTTTTTTTATCAGTTATATGCACCATTGTGAAATTTCCAGCAATGTGTTTAAGGTCCACCCCCCTCCTCTTATTTAAAGTAATGCCAGTTATCAGTATTACTTATTCTCAATCATTTATTTAGGAAAGGGTTTATACAATAGGAAAAGGATTGTGGCAAATTACTCTAATCATTTCCAACCATTCCAACCACCCTTTTAAACTACTTTTGATTTTCAGATCTTACAGCAGCCACGAGAACAAGGCAGGATAACCTCTGAAAAGGATTATACTTCAGTGCTGTACACGGCAGCATGGCCCTAGTCTTTCAATTAACTCACATGGAAGTATACTTCCTGGTGAATAAATCTGTTATTTCTTATTACAAAGCCTCAAGTATATGGGAAAATATTTTAAAAAGTCTAGCATACACACAAAAATCATGATCTCAGGATGTCATCTTTAAAAATGACGACATAATGCTATCCATGTATACACACTTATACATACTCAGGTGAAAAAGCCCTGCTGCTACAATACTGCACTTTCAAGAGTCTTTACTGAACATCTGTTTATAAACTGGTCTATTATTTTTACTTAAATCCTTAAAAAAATGAGAAAACACACTTTACTAAGAAAACTGATCCCTAGATTACAAAATTTTTATGCAACCAAATAGTGACTTTAAGAACCTATTATATTGACGGCAGGGTGTTAGCTGATTGGTCCATAAATTGCATACATATATTAAAGAAGTGAAATGCTTGACAGCTGAGGAACACAGTACCAAGTATCATCCCAACACCATCAGAGCAAGCGAACAGTCTTTCCAGTCACTGTCAAGAAGTCATCATCAGCCAAGGCATGCAGAGCTTCTTCAAACATGTCTTTGGTAATTGCCTTTAAGGGAGAGGAAAATAAATATTGGAAGACATGTCAAATCCTCCAGTAGCTTTTAGAGATAATTTTTAAAAATTGTTACAGTACCATCTAGAGCGTATTTTCCCTTTCGGTGTGGCTTTGCTGTGACTTCTCAACTCGGCATCTGAGTGCCAAAGCAACTGGATAGTATGTACCACAAAGCAGGCAAAGTGCTGGATTTAGCTCATATGGTTCTTTTCACAAAATGAGTTAACTTTAATTATTCACAAAATAGCACCTGAGTATTTCACTCTCAAAACAAATTTCTAAGTTTAAAATTTGAGTGTCAAACCAGTTGCCATGGCACAGATGCCTACTCATAGCAATGCCATGTGTCTCAGAATAGAAGTGCACTCCATAAGGCTTTCAATAAGTGATTTTTTTGGAAGTAGATCACCAGGTATTTCTTCCAAGGTGCTTTAAAGTACGTATGTCCTTTTACCCAACAGTTTGATTTCTATGTATTAATGTTAATGATTTATGCACAAAGATGTTGCACATAATAGCATTTATAATGACCAAAAACTGCAAACATAAAAGTCTAACAATTGGTTAAGTTAATGGGGGAAAATGCATGTAATAGAATATTACACAATCATTATGAATGATGTACTAAGGTATATTTACTAACAGAAAAAGATGTTAGTAACATACTGATAATTAAATAAAAGAGCAAGTTACAAATAGTGTAACTACAATTGATGCTGTCCCTTTGTGAAAGGGACAAATAGAAAAACTCTGAAAAAAGAATAAACATATTTTAATCATGAGTATTTATTGATGATGGGTTTACTGGCGGTTTTACTTTACTTCATTCTTATGTGCATTTATAACTTAAACAATCAACGAAGAAGAAAAAACAAAACAACCCCAAAGCAATTATTATGAAGAAAGTGAAAAGCTACAAAGCACAGAAATAACCACAAACACTTACTATGTCAGATTGTCCTCGGATATCTTCAAAAAGTTGCTGGTACTTTAGTGCTGGTGTTTTGCCCTTAGACAAAATAAGTTTCTTTAAAGCTTCAGCTAATTCTTCCTTCCGTTTACGAGATGTGGCACTCATTCCTGATTATAAAATAATTTAATGAAAGTTGTATGTTTCCAATTTCCATAAATATCCCTTTAGTAATGTCTAGACTACTGTTTTTAGTCACGTACCTTAAAAATCAGCTATACCATTATGTTTAACTACTGTTTGAAAACGGTTTCATGTAAGTTTAAGTGGGTCACCTGTGATGGTGTGATTATGTATTTTTTCTATGTAGAACCATAAACAACTGTTCTCAGAGACTCAAAAGTGTCCTGATCAAAAGAAGTTACGAACCTCTGCCCCACATGTGCTAACCTTTAGCTTAGATCTGAAATACTGACTATGCAAGCACTTATGCCACCTTGTAATGCTTTTTCATTTTATGCTACAACACACCCGTGGTGAGAATAGAGATATCCACAATGCCAGTCCGGGGATCGGTTGCTGACTGCTTCAGAGCTTCTCGATGAAGACGCTTTGCTTCTTCAACATCAATTGCTTCAACCTTGTTTGAAAACCGTACTTTAGCATGGGCTTCTGCTAAGCGAATTAACGATTCTAGTTGTCGAGGGTATGCGGACACCATTCCTCGGCTACTGCCAATCTTCCTCATGTCTACATAGGCCTGGTGCAGGTAGAAAACACAAAAGCAGAACCATGTGAAAACAATAACTTCAGTTTGTGGTTAAAACTTTCAGCAGAGATAGAATTACTTTAACTAAACCGACCAGTGCCTGCTGCCATGTCAGGCTACCAAAGGTATGAGAGCAGATGCAGTCTGGAGCCCTGGAAGTCACTGTGACAGACTGAGCTGTGTTCCCCCAAAATATGTGCCAATTTGGCTAGGCCATGATTACCAGTACTATGTGGCTGTCCTCTAGTTCATGATCTGGTAAAATTGTCCTATATGTTGCAGATCCTAGTCTCTACCTGCAGTTAATGAAGCATTAGATTAGATTATGTAAAACCAGATTAGCATGAGACGCAACAGCATTAAACAAGAGAAAGGAGGAGCAGAGCATATCCTTTGGACCTGGGGTCCCTGCACTGAGAACCTTTTAGACCCAAGGAAACATTAATGAGGACATTCCTCCAAAGTGGACACAGAGAGAAGCCCTCCCCTAGATCTGGGACCCTGATTTCAAACCCCCAGCCCCCTAAAATGCAACAGAGTAAATTTCTGTATGCTAAGAACATCCACTTGTGGTATTTGTTACAGCAGCATTGCAGCACTAGATAACTAAGGCAGTATTAGCAGGTGGGAGAGATGATACACAAACAGATCATGGCAATCCTGAGACATAATTCCAGTATCTGGTGGGAAATGATGATTGGAAATGTTCTCACAGGGAGCTTTTTAGAAGACTTCTTTGATAAGGTGGTATGTAATGAGTAGAATGGAAGATGAGACAGAGACCAAAGATACATGAAAAACAAAGGCATTAGTAGCGCAAGGACTGGGTGTACCTTTAAAAGGGCCCAGATATCAGCTTCAGATGAGGACGAAATCAACTGAACATGACAAGGATTATACGGATAATGTTATAAAGTTGTATTAAACTCACAGATGATATAACGGCTAGATGATATACTTCCATTTATTCATGAAAAACCCTCACTGACAATGTAGAAACGCATTTAAAAGAATCTGAGACAAACTGGCATTTGTCAGGTTTCAGAGGGACATTTTGTGAAGTTTAGTTGGGAGGCCCTGGGTGGTGGTAACAGTTAATGTACTTGGTTGCTAACTGTAAATTGGGTATTTGACACCACCAAGAGGCAACTCAGTAAAAAGAGGCCTGGCAATCCACTTAACAAAGATTTCCCAAGGAATACTCTACGGGGCACAATTTTACTCTGACACTCACGACGACACCATGAGTCAGCGTCAACTCAATGACAACTGGTTCTAAAAGCTCAGTTAGAATGTAGAGCCCACAAAACACTGTATGTCCTCATCACAATGCTTCCACAATCTAAAATATGCAGGCAGGTACTGATGCATATGTGAAAGTAGGATACTGAAAAGTGAACAGTAAACATTTATCACTCATTTTTGTTTTTCAGAAATAAGCAAACAAGTTCAATGACTTGTCCGGAGTTACAAAACTAGCATCACCTGTAACTGAAATGAGGCCTTCTGGCCTTAAATTCACTTACAATTACTTAAATAGGCTGGAAGTCAATTTTGCATCACAGAGGAAACAAAGTTAAGTGCTTACAGAAAACACTGTGCTATCTCAACAACATAATTACTGTTTTAAAGAGGTCGACTGAAGCATAATTACTATACCTTAACACTAAGTTGGAAACCCTGGTGGTGGTGTGGTTAACTACTATGTCTGCTAAGCAAAGGGCTGGCAATTCAAATCTGCCAGACACTTCTTGGAAACTCTATGGAGCAGCTTTACTGTCCCAGAGGGTTGCTATGAGTCAGAATTGACTTGTCAGCAGTGGGTTTAGTCTTCACTGTAGCACCAGTGCTGTACTACCTCAATAAGGGCTTGACCGGCCTCCTCGCTCAGCTGTGGTGTGACAGTGCTGTGTGCATAGGCTATGTAGTCCCGCAGCACCTCCATATCCATGAATTCCTCCTCTGCTTGCTCCTCACTCTGGTAGTATAGAGCTACCAGGTGGTGGGCCAGGCGCCTGTCATAGGCTTCATCCTGAGGGTCCAACATGAGGAAGATCAGATCAAACCTGGAAGACGTGAACAAAATAATTTTTTCAGTTGGTCTGCCAACACCCTAATATACCTACAAACCTAATTTTAAAGCTTGCATTTCAGCACCACAAGACCACCAAGGAAAACACGTCTCTAAGCAAGCACCAAGTAAATTCAGCTTCTCTGCTGTCACGAGCAGGTTCCGCTCTCTCCTGGCCCTTCCTTCTCGCTCTAAAATGGCTGGGCTTCAACTGCTGCATCAAAGCAAGATCTGCATGGAGGGAACATTACTATAGTTTGAATTTGAGTGAAAATACACTCATCTGTTTTAGTGGGAAAATAATCAAGTAATTAAAATTTAAAATCCACAATGTATTTGGGAACAATATTTGGACTAGTAGGCTCAAAGAAATTACAGATTTACATAATTCCACTGTAATAAATCTGAAATTTCTCAGAAACACATCTAATGGGCAAAGCTGTTATCTCTATTCTGCTGTTTCTACAGTGGTTTTGAAACTAAGATTTCTAAAAAAGATTCAACACAAACAGATAATCTTTGTACTCAAAACCCCTAATCAACCATAATTGAAACATTATACATTGGGATGAAGAGTTGATAATATTAACAGTTGTCAAATTTAAGAAGTGTTTCCTTCTTTTCTCGTCTATCAATAAGCAAAATAAGAACACCAGTCACTGACAACAAATTGTACAGAAACATTTTAATACCTTGATAATAACGTGTGAGGCAGCTGGATGTTTTCAATGGTGGTTTTTTTAGGATTCCATTGAGACTCAATAGGATTGGCTGCTGCCAGGATAGAGGTGCGTGCATTGAGCTGACAGATGATCCCAGCCTGTTGGACAGAAGTGTCATCAGAAGGGTGTGGCTGTCTCTGAGACACCATGAACCACTCCTTTTCAACCACCCATTACTACAACAGCCTCCACTGGAGAAGCTTCACTCCCTCTACACTCCCTTGAAGGAAGACACAAACTAACGGCAATGACATTCCAGCAGGAGACATAGTGGGCATGCATCTGCATGCAATGCAGTGCAGAGCTGGCCTCCAGGTAGCCCCTCTGAGTGTGTCCTGGCCCATCTTCCAGTACGTCACTGCCCCAGCACCACCCGTGTTGCCAGAGCATCTCGTCCTGCTGTGCTACCTGCACACTTCTGGTACATTAAAAAACAAAAGTGTGCATTTGTCTTCACTCCCCAACCTGCCCCAACACACTGACCTTATTTTATTCTCTAAATTACTAATACAACACAAATCAAGACACTTGTTAGTACTTGTTATTTAGGTTCAGAAAGGAGAAGTCTGCTAAAAAGGTATGATGTGATTCATGTAAGGACTGAGTTTTAGATGCTATACAACCACATCTTAGAAACTACATCCCTTGCAGGAATCTAACACAAGTCCTGTGCAAACCACACATCAGTGGCCAGAATAGCAATAAACGTGAAAGATCCTGTAGAAAATACTCAAGAGATGCGACTAAAATCTAATCTAAGTGGTACGTTTATGTATCTGTCTTTAACTTTGAAATGTCTTAAAGAAATGTACCAGTTTTCTCAAGTTAGAACCAAGGTAACACTGACTGCTCCATCATTTTATTCCATGTATTCACCTATCCAAGTGTCTTAGCTTATGCAGTGACGAATGCAGTGTACCTTTGCAATAGACAGAGTCTGCTGCTCCATCACTTCATGCAACACTGATCTTGTACTTTCATTCATCTTGTCAAACTCATCAATGCAGCAGATGCCATTGTCACTGAGAACAAGGGCACCAGTCTGCAGGACCAGCTGCCTCGTCTCTGGATCCTTCATCACGTAGGCAGTGAGGCCAACTGCGCTCGAGCCTTTCCCAGATGTATACTGCCCCCGAGGAACCAGGTTGTAGACATACTGCAGCAGCTGGGACTTACTGGTTCCAGGGTCGCCACAAAGGAGGATATTAATCTCAGCACGAAATTTGCCCCTTCCAGTGTGACTAAAATCCTTTCTGGTTCCCCTGAAGAGCTGAAGCAAAATTCCCTAAAAAGAAAAGACATATGAACATTCATCTACTCCAGAATAACAGATCTGATTTAGATGTTATAGACTTGCTTTTCTTCTATGTGAATAAAAAACAACTAAAATGACTAAAGAAAGGTAGGCAAAAACAAACTGAGTGACCAGACACTGTCCTGCTAGGACAAGCCACCGAAGTTCCCCTCCTTAGGTTTATGAACACGTGAGGTTGACATACCTCTTCACAGATAATGACATTGATTCTCGTCAATCAACGGCAAAGTCTTGTTGTGTAGAAACAGCAAACTCTTATCTTTTATTCAGGGGCGGGGTTTTTAAATACATGCTCATAATACATGATCCCAGAGAACTGTAAATCTCAACAAACTAAACAAAAAGCTCACTGTTTACCTTCTTTATATCTTCATGTTCATAAATACTTGGAGCCAAGGCTGAAGCCAGTCTCTCATAAATGTCTGGTTTTCTGGAAAGTTCCTTAAGCAATTCTACACGTTTCTCTGAGAAAAGTTTCCGTTCTGCTTCTTCATCAAGGCCATGCAGACGTTTTGCATCCATTTTTCGGTAATGGATGACATCAATGTGTGTCTTATAGACAGACTTCACATTACTCACTCTGGGATTGACTCGGATAGGAATAGCTCTGTAGATGCCTGAGGGTGACAAGCATCACACAGTGTGACTGACAGACTCAGCTGACCAGGTCAGAAAACAGACACATTACAAGGCCTAGGCTCCTCTAAGCTGACTAGTTGGCAACAGAGGAGAGAGGGTAAGCACACTTTTTCACAGGACTCCTAGTCAGCTGTCTTCATGACCTCTGAGCTGAGGACTAAAGTGAGGGTGTGGCAGCAGGACATGGGCAGAGCATGAGGGAAAGAACAGTTCTCTGAGAAGGCGGATCTGAATGTGTACTCGGCTGGGACCACTAACTGGCTCTGTGACGTGGAGTATTCTGAGCATAATTACAATACATACAAGTATGCTGAGGATTAGATAAAACTACTCTGCATGTAGCACAAGGCCTGGTTTATGGCCAACGTCCAATAAATAGTACTCTCATTTCCCTAAGCTGTGTATAGGAAGCCCTGGTGGTATAGTGTTTATATACTCTGCTGCTAACCTACAGGATGGTGGTTCAAACTCACCAGCTGCTACACGAGACAAAGATACGGTGTCTGCTTCCATAAAGACTGCAGCCTTGGAAACCCTACAGGACAGTTTTACTATGTCCTATAGGGTGCCTTTCAGCTGGAAGCCACTCAGCGGCAATGGGTTTAGTTTAAGTTTACAACATACAGAATTCGTTTACGTGACTAGAACAAAGTGCTCAAACCCAAAATGAAAAACTTGGAAAGATAGGAATTCCTGAAGCTCAAATCTTTTTTAAAAAGTCCCTCAGAAGACAATCTGCTGGGTGAAAGGGAAAGGAAAATAACTATTTTTCTTTATCAGCTGGTGTTTCTGGATGAATTGCCTCTCACATTTTTAAGAGAATGTAATTTTATAAAATTAAAAGAAGTAGATCAACAATTGATACCTAATCACACCCCCAGGAATTTCCCAAATGGCTATGCCTGTCTCTTATTCTTTTTAAATTCTGCACCAGAAGCAATAGAGCTAGGCTGCATACACTCAAGACCACAACCACCTGCCTGTCTGGCCAATAGCTGCATGCAGTTCTTTTATAACACTTGAAGCCAGTTTACATATAATGCTCTCACTAGGGACACACTCACTCTCAGATAGACACAGCGGGGGTCCCAGTGATACAGATTTCGTTCTGCACCTTGCCTGCACGAGTTCCCTTCACACTACAGCATTGACAGTGCTGTAGTTCTTCTCCCATCTTTCACATGTGTCATTGCTTTAATGCCATTTTAAAACCGACGGCAGATGAAAAAAAAACCAGCTTCTAATATTGATTCAATTTATGTATTTTCTTAATGTCTGTCAGGTTCTTAACCATCAAATCCTTTGTCCCACTCTTGGGCTGACAGGCTCATTCCAGTGTACCCATGGCAGATACGCATGACTTACAAAAATCACAAGTGAGAGCTACGCAGGCACCTGATTCATCAGCACAAAATACAGCTCTTACCTGTGACATTCACTCTGTCGCCGGGCTGAACTTTATCAACAAGATCATTATGAGCAAAAAGGACAACAGTGTGAGGCGTCTGCCCTGCTGGCATATCCTCGGGAGACTCCTGAAGTTTGATCTGACAGGAAAGCAGAGCAAAGAATAGATGGAGGACCATGTGAGAAGGGAGTGAGTAACCAGAGGTAGCCAACTACTCCTCTTATCACTCAGAGAGAACTACTTTTAACACCTGGGACCTGTGCTGTTTTTTTTAAGCCTTTTTTGTTTTAATGCCCAGATAACTCACTTATAAAACTGATTTTTCCACGTGACATGAGAAACATACTGTAAGGACGTAGCTTATTTAAACATTCACGTATTTTTTGGGGGGAGGACTTGAATGATTTCTATCTTTTTGCCACTGTAAGGCTAGAATGCATCACTCTGTGCATAAATCTTTGCCTATATTTCTAATTGTTTCTTTAGAGTAGTTACTTCTAGAAGAATTCCTGGGCTGCAAGTATACACCTTTAAGGTTCCCAGTTCAGGTACGTTTGTACACCTCTTCTAGTCACTGTGCGCAGGGCAGAAACCTGCTGTTGACAGATCTGTAAACATTCACCTGATAGGTGCTGACTGTTCCCAGTGTGCTGACCCACAGGGTATTCTACCTACAGGGTATTTCTACTTTCTCCTGTAGGATCATTAGGAGGTGGCATCGGGTTTAGTATAGGTTTTTTACACCAAGGAAATTTTTTTTTTTTAAATGTGTTTTAAACACATGTTCATTTGATACAGAAGGAACTACTTAAACATTACCATAAAACACATTAAGGCTGGATATTAGTCTTTATGTGTATACTCTAACACTTAAAATCATAGCAATTTTTTTCTGCCTTTTCTCCACTTTATTTCTAGGTGATATTAAACCTAACTTAAATGACCTCAAATATAACTTAACATCAAATGTATGTTTCATGATCAAAAGATAAAAGGCCAAACTTTTTATGAAATTTGTTTCTCACATCTATTTATTAGTATAGTAGCAAAATGACAGAATTCAAAGAAATATCCTTTTTACTATTCTCAAATTCTCTACATATTATATCTGATCTACCTAAAATGTTAAGCAATCAAATATTTTCATAAAGGCGTCTCACATTAAGTTAAGTCAACTTCTGGGACACACAAATTTGTTAAACTATAAATGACATTAAACTTTAAAGTATCTACAATGGAGGAGGAGTCCCTGATGGTGCAAAAGGTTAATGTGTTTGCAGAGGAAAGATCTCGTGATCTACTTTTGAAAAATAAGCTATTGAAAACTCCATTGCACATAAGAAATTGCCAATGTACTTTCTTTTATAGTGGCAAAATACACTTTTTTCGTTTATTATAAAATATTTAAAGCCAAAAGAAATGTGGAGTGTAAAATAACAGACTAGTTCACTACTAGTAAAGCAGCCTTGTTGACACAGTGGTTAGCATGCAGCTGCTAAACCTATCAGCTGCTTCATCGAAAAAAGATACGGCAGTCTGCTTCCATAAAAATTTATAGCCTTGGCTGTGGAGAAAGTGGAACCCTCCTACACTGTTGGTGGGGTTGCAAAATGGTCCAGCCTCTTTGGAAGGCAATCTGGCGCTTCCTTAAAAAAATGGATATTGATATACCATTTAACCCAGTAATTCCACTACTTGGAATATATCCTACAGAATCAAGGCCTTTCACACCAACGGACACATGCACCAGAATGTTTACCGCAGCACAGTCCACGATAGCAAAAAGATGGAATCAACCCAGATGCCCAACAATAGAAGAACGGATAGGTAAACTATGCTACATATACTCAATGGAGCACTACGCAATGATAAAGAATAATGATGATTCCAGGAAACATCTCCTAACCTGGTTTCCACTGGAAGACATTATGTTGAGTGAAAGTAGTCAGCGACAAAGGGACAAATACTGTACGAGACCTCTACGATAAGATCCCAGAAACAGACTTGTGTATAGAAGAAAAGACTCTTTGACAGCTGCAAGGGAGGGGAAGGAGGGAGTGTTTAGTTTAGATAGTTACTAGAAATCTAGTTGGGAGAAAGCAGTGATAGCACACATTAGAAACAAGAACATTAAGTGGACTTCAGCATAACTTGAGTACTCCTTCCATCTTAACCTAATACTGCAAGGATAGAGTAGCTGGGGCAGGGGGCGGGGGACCATGCTCTTAGGTGAATTCCAGGCCAATTGGCACAACTAGCGTTTTGCTAAGAGAGCTCTCTGCACCCCACATTGGTGAGTGGCGTCTGGGGTCATAAAAGCTGCCAAGCTGCCATCCGAGGACACAGCAAATGGTCCCAACTCAGCAGGAACGGATGCTCACCGAGGACCAAAATGACATGGGTTAAAGACAACCGAGAAGACAGAGACCCACAAGAGTGGGTGCCTACATCGACTTGGGACCGGAAGAACCGGATGGTGCCCAGCTACCACCAGTGATAGCCACGATGGGGCTCACAGAGAGGAGTCTCACTGGCAACAGAAGAATAAAAAGGGGTGCATCATGAGATCTCCACTAAAAGACCTCAATTGATGGTCCAGCGGTTTTGGGGTTCCTCTGAGAGCATGGCCCCCAGCCCTGATGCTGCCCTTTCCCATAAATTATAACAAAGGTCCACTCTTTGGACAGGAATGGATTGGACTTGGCAGTGCACAGTGACCATATATTGGAAGCACTTTATGGTTGTATACATCTATAGGATATCATCTTGCTGACCTCTGGCTGGAGGAAGGGGAGTGGATGGAGAGGAGGGGAAAGGAGGCTGTTGGGAAGATGAGACATGTATGGAGCAGAGAGAAACAGTGTGCAGTCACCGGACAGGGAGAGCAGTGGAAGCTGCATACAGGTGGGCATGTAAATTTATACGTGAATGTACATTTTCACTCAGCTATGTTAAATAAAAATAAAAAGGTTAAAAAAAGAAAAAAAAATTTATAGCCTTGGAAGTCCTATTATAGGGCAGTTCCAACTCTGTCCCACAGGGTCAGTGAGTCGGTTTTTTCCCCCTTTCACTAAAACAGGAACCCTGTGATTCCAAAGTTGTAGCTTTAAGAGTGCTCAAAATACTCCAGCCCACAACCTGTAGACAAAAAATCTGTAATTTGAGTGAAAGCTGAATTTCATTTAAGAAGAGTTTCAGAACATGGCTTTTGGGGAGGCATAAGCAGAGAACAAATACTAATATCTGTCTAGTTCCTCTTGTGTTCCTAGTCTTGGCTAGAAGGCTGGGAGGGGTCTGTGGAGGGAAGGAGGGACAGGCAGTACAAAAGAAAAGGGCTTACCATTTGCTTATCAGAGAAGACAGAGCGGTTGTGGATCAGTGCCATGCTATGGGTTGTGTGGCAGTGATCACACACACTGGGCTCGGCAATGCGGCCACGGTCAATCTCCACGCGGGCTGTGTGTGCACACACCTGGCACTGGAAGAATGCCTCCTGCATCTCTGGGATCAACTGGGACGTTCTGATTACCATGCCACTGATGGTGATAAGCTGATCGATGTCTGTGTGGGAAGACAGGGAGGTATTCCACTAGCCATGCCTGGGAAAGCTTCCCCTTAGGCCAGAAGATTTTCCCATCAGGGCAGGTTCGACAGAAATCCTGAAGTCACAGAGAGCTAGAAGTCTGCCTGGGGCAGCAAGGCTGGGGAGTTCTTCCTCCAGCTTCACTCTGAGACCGTGTTTGGGTAGATTAGGTCCCTCACGGACTTCCTGGGATCACCGTCACCTTCATTCAGTCCCTCTTCCTGGATTTGAAACAAAGGCTACATCTTTCTACCCATTGTATCTACAGCCTCTCTTCTTTCACACCTTAGAGATGTCCTGGTGACAACAACGGATCCAAAGCCTAGATTCATAAATGGCCTTTTTCCTGGTGTATGTGACCTTGCAGAAAACCCGTAACCTCTTGGCCCCACTGTGTTATCCAAAAAGTGAGGGTAACAAGTGCTCTAAAATACCATATCAAACCTAATAGCAACAGTGTCTGACATATAATTACGACATTGCCACTTAGTTATTATTACGCAATGCACAGCCACTTTTCTCCTGCTTATGCTTTCTCTGACAGAATTTTCCTGCTTTCTTCCTTAGTCTCACTATCCTTTACCAAGTGCTGGCTCCTGGTTCTAAACCTGTTATACTGTTTCTCACTCCTTACATGATGTGGAGTTAGCAACCGCTGCTAGCTACATCAGTTGGTTTATCAAGTTGGTGCCAATTCACAAAGGCTTTGGAATATGGTCTTGGCTTCCCTCTACCTGTTTCCACATCTTCCTTCCTCACCATTCTTTTACTTTAAAATGTGATTCGATAATTTTTCAACCACTGTGTATATGAGAATTTGTTAGCTTATTTTTTTTTAGAGGAGTTTATCGTAAGAGATAGTTTTGTGTTTTCAGTGAAAGTTGAAAGAGCAAGTTAGGTTTCCACTTGAAAATTCCTATGATTGTTCAGTGACAACAGTTATATTTCCCACAACGTGTCAACATTGTCTTAAATTGCCTTTTGGTTGTTCCATTTCCAGTACTCTAGTTTCCCTCATCCCTAATTGTCTCTCACTGCTTTGTTGACCTCTTACTCTCATATGCATGGCTTTTTTAAATAAAGCACCATACTCACAAATATCCTTTGAGTGCCAATCTGTTATTTCACTAAAAGGTGATTTCAGGGGATAGCTGTGTTGGAATGAAACATAAGTTAACTCCATTCTGAACCTCAGATTCTTTCTTGGGCAAAGGGCAGTGAAAATTCAGGACAGAAGGCTCCAGGGAATAACTTAGCAGAAAAATAACAAGAAAAACCCTAGGGTGGTTTCACCCTTATCTTACAAAGGACAAAAGCCTAGAGGCAGCCTTACAGAGCCCCGGGAGACAGCCCTAATCACAAGCTATTGAAACACCCACTTTTACAGCTTAGAGAAATTCCATGTGGTTGAAACATTCACCAATGACTAATTTTGCAACCTGCAAAAATTCCACATGGCCTCAACCAATCCATACAAAGATCAGCTTCCTCCTCCCTACCTTGCGATCTCACAACTTAAATACTGGGCGCTGAGGAAGCTCATGGTCGCCTCCTCTCTGCACAGATTGGAGTGCGTCCCTGGTGCACCTGTTTTTTTTTCCTATTGGGCATATTTTTTAATAAAATTTAACCTTTAAAGAAATTCTGGGTTGCGTCTTGAAATTCGAACCCCAACAGCTTTGGTTCAGAGTGTAAAGAGTTACTTCAGGGTGATAGTTTCAAGGTGTTCTCCACTCTCAAGGCTGCTGACTTCAACTTTGAAGGCAGTAGTGTTTGGCAGCCTGTCTTCTCTTCATCTCTCTTACACAGCAGCTCATTCATAACTTTAATTACAAGTTTCAGCCTCTAGTGAAAACTTCCCAACCTTTAGGACCACAATGTCAATGAAATGGGACCAATTACACCTGGCTTAAAGAACCCATCAAAAAAGCTATACACCCACTATCCTGTCTTGACTCGTACGTGTACCAAATGAAGGATTACCACGCACTGGTTAAAAACCTTGGCTGCCAAGCCCCACACTGCTTCCTTTGGGTCCACATCAAGCTTGAACTGGTTAGTAGCCCTGCTGAGAATCTGCATTTCCATTCCAGATACCGAGAACCAGAATTTACATTTTAACATTTCCAAGTGATTCTCAGGGAACTTTTTAGAAATGCAAATTCTCATCAGGAGCTCAAAGGGGTGTTGGGGGGGGGTGGTGTTGGAAGACCACTCAGGGCTCTGTCCCACCACCCTGTTCTTGCCTAAATGCCTCTTTTCTGCTGTCTACAATAACTCCTTTCATTTCTACCTTTCACATCCTAAGTACAATCCAAATCTCTCTTTCACAGTGAACTCTTTCCACCGAGTCAGTGCTCTGCCTCTAGGCTGAGACATCTCCTGCTCTCATACCTGTTTTGTACCTTGTCTTTCTTTTCCCAACTGTTTGTATTTGTTCAGAACATAAGTGGAGATAATCAGTGAATCTGAGAAAGCTCTTAGAGAGTAACCATACATCTATATTAAACTCAACATACAGAACTGTCAATAGTCACATCTTTCATAAAAGATTTCAGTGAAGTGTAAATATACACACGGCCTGTAAGTATACCCAAGACCCAGTATTCTGACTTACAGCAACCCCATAGGACAGAGTAGAACTGCCCCATAAGTATACAGGCTAATTAAATTTATCATTATTTTATCAATTTATAATTCACAACCCCTCCCCTCACTGCCAATTCTTTTCAAGTTTCTTGATGAAATAAGTTCTATCTGCATGGAAGACATTCTTCCTCTTTTGGAAATATTACCTTCTGGATTAAGGTTTCTCATATTCTTAGTCTTCAATGCATTAAATGGTCTTACTTGAATTTGATGTTCTAATATTGAGTCAGGATAACAATCAAAGAAGATCTCATTGACAGCCATGTCAAAAGTTGGGATAACTTCCTATTGAAACAAACATGAAGTTTCTGTGCTTGTATTCTGATGTTGACAATTACAAAAGATAAAACATTTTTTTTATGAAATGTATAGAAAACACATGGCATAATCAAAAGTATTACCTTATATAATCATATATACGTCCATTACAAACATTAGCTAAACTGAACTACCCTACCTCTGCATATTATCATTTGTGGTAAAACATACATGAAAATGCCACAGCGTAATTGACGCTATCAATTATTTAAAAAAAGTGATTCTGAGCTTATTTTTCTATGCCTTATTCTTCCTCCATTAACAAAATGATACCCCATGCACCTGTCAGTTTGTTGTACTGGGCCAGCTTACATGCTGCTGTGATACTAGGAATTATGTCACTGGTATTTAAAATACCATCAACGTCACCCATGGTGGACAGATTTCAGTGGAGTTTCCAGAGTTTAAGAGACAGACTAGAAAGAAAGACCTGGTGGTCTACTTCTGAAGAATTTGACCAGTGAAAACCTTATTTAAGTTTGCATTCACAGAAGCACTGGAACACTGATTAACACTGGCAGATGAGCCTTGAAGGCTGAAGGCATTCAAAATATGACTGGGGAAGAACTGCCTCCTCAAAGTACAGTCCACCTTAACATGGACGGAGTCAAGCTTTTGGGACTTTCATTTGCTGATGTGGAACAACTCAAAAGGAGAAGAAACAGCTCCAAATATCCATTAGTAACTGGAATGTGGAATGTACAAAGCATGAATCTAGAAAAACTGATTGTCAAAAATGAAATGGAATGCATGAAGACCAATAACTTAGGTACCAGTGAGTTAAAATGGATTGACGTTGGCTATTCTGAATTAGAAAATCATATGGTCTACTCTGCCAGGAATGACAAACTGAAGACACATGGCATTGCATTTGACTGGACCAAAAATTAGTATCATGATAAATTATTAAAGTTATCAAGGATTTCATTTTACTTTGGCTCATAATCAATACCCCTGAAAACCAGCTGTACAGAAATCAAAACATATACCACATTTGATGAATATACTGCAAAAACTTCTTTAAAGTGTTTAAAAACTGGACTGCAAGCAGTGATGCCTTTGCATTATAGTGTTGGTGAAGAAAACCGCATACATACCATGGCATGCCAGAAGAATGAGTAAATTTGTTTCGGAAGCACAGCTAGACAACTCCTTGGAATCCAGTTGATACCACTTAATAAAGGGGTGTTGATTATGAGCCGAAGTAAAATGAAACCCTTGATAACTTTAATAATTTATCATGATACTAATTTTTGGTCCAGTCAAATGCAATGCCATGTGTCTTCAGTTTGTCATTCCTGGCAGAGTAGACCATATGATTTTCTAATTCAAAATAGACGGCGTCAATCCGTTTTAACTCACTGATACCTAAGTGAGACTCACATACCTAGGACATGTTATCAGGAGGGACTAGTCTCTAGAGGGACATCATGCTTGATACGGCAGAGGATCATTAAGAAAGAAGAAGCCCCTTGGTGAGATGGACTGACACACTGGTTACAGTAAGCTCAAGCATAGCAATGATTGTTAAGGACGGTGTAGGACACGGCAGTATTTCATTCTGTTGTACACAGGGTTGGTATGAGTTGGAATCAAGTTGATACCACTTAATAAGAACAACAAAACGGTACCAAAATAAGCTACATCAGTTTATTTGAATTTTGTGGATAATAAGATTCTGGAAGGGTCAGCAATTTGACCAACGTTCCACAGTTGGTAAGCAGCAAACCACAACTCATGACCAAGTATGCTTACTTCCCAAAGGCTATGCAGATATTTCATTACTAAAAACTGACCCTAAATATCTAAAATGAAGAGATTAGACTGTTTTGTGTTTTGTTGAAGACGGCAGGAAACGTGTGATGCACTTATAAAATATTAAGTTAGTCAAACTGAAAAAGCTACCAATAGCTACAGTGATTACTATCTTATACACTACTACAAAACACAGACAATTAAGGCATGACATAATACTAGCAATATAACATACCCAATTTTAAAAGTATCAATGTGTAAAAGAGTTCATCTTAAAATGCAAACAAGTTTTCTGTAAATGCTTTGGTAATTCAGAAGTGTATTCTCTCCATCACCAGGAAAACTACTATTCAGCACATTATTTCTAGATGTTTACTGTCAAAGCCAAAATCTTACCTGTGGGTAGCAGAGAAGTTGTCTGTACAAAGTTTTGTCGAATGATTTTATGTGTTCACAATTTACATTTAAAAATGGTTCTCCAGTAACATTAATCTATAAAATAAGATACATTGTATTTTGTCAGTTTTGTTGGCTTACAAAATTTTAACTTACAGTTAAAAATACGTGATTACCTCCTCAAGCCGTTGCATGTACAGAGGCTCATTAACATCTGTGGCAACACCTTCCTCTTCTTTAGCCAGAAGGTCAACAAAACGCCGAAGAAATCTCTTAATGTTCAGAGTAAAAACAAGCTTAATGTATTTTTGAATAAATAACTACTCAAAACACAATATCTGACTGTACCATAACTTGAAGATAAAATAATATTGTCCTTTTAAGAACAAACCAACTATCTTAAGCCATCTACAAATCTGCTCCTATAGATTATGGCCTCCTAGACAGAAATTCAATTTCCCTAAGGGGGGGGGAATTTTAAATACAGAGCTCACCTGAAAATTTTCTTTGCACATGGCCACGTTGACATCTGTTCCCCAAATCACAAGTTTCTGGCCTAGAGATGGCTCACTTGCCATATCATCTGTTGCTGGCTACATGGAAAAACAAGTCATGTTATTGAAGGTGCCCGCTTTGTTTCCCAAATGATGTCATTAGAACGCTGTACTGTCTGCTCACACCATCGGACTGTAGGTCCACTTGCCGCCCTTTCTGTGCAGATCCGAGGTCAGGCCTCTGTCTCATGGGTGTGCCCCGGACACCACTCCGTGGAGTTCCTTCCACTCGAGAGCTGGGAGTGCCATATGTTAGGGGAGAACTAATGTCGAAGTCAAGAGCGATAGCTGCAAAAACAAAATTAGAGAATTTTAAATGCAATTCTTGTAGCATATTAAGCCAAAGAGAACAAGATGGTATATGTTAAGCCAAATCATCTAGATTCAACACTGACTTTATTATTTACCATAATCTATCACAGCTGCAGTGTCCTGGTGGTGTAGTGTGTAGTGGTTAACAGCTTTGCTGTCACCCAAGACTGTCAGTTTGAATCTACTAGCTGCTCCTTAGAAACCCTACATAGCAGTTCTACTCTATCCTACAGTGTTCTTTTAAGTAGGAAATGATTAGACAGCAAAGGGTTTGAGTGTTTTTCTTCCTTTTTTGGTATTGTGGGTGAAAAGAGCCCAGGTACAGAAGTGGTTAAGTGTGCAGTGGCTAACTTGTTCACATTTCAAGCCAATCAGCCACTCTGTGAGAGAAACATGTGGTGATCAGCTTTGGTAAAGATTACTCCCAAACCAAACTCTGCTGTGGAGTCAATTCTGACTCACAGCCACTCCACAAAACAGAGAACTACCCCACAGAGTTTCCAAGCAGTGGGTGGATTAAAACTGCTGACCTTTTGATTAGCAGTCCAACACTTAACCACTATGCTATCTGGACTCCTCCATCAAGATTACAGCCTTGGAAACTCTCTGTCCCATGAGGTCTGAATCAACCCAACGGTAATGGAATATTGAAGCCTACAAACCACATTTATTCTGTAAGCCCTATCAAGTACTATCTCTCTGCTCTTCCCTTGTATTAGCTCCCCAAGGGCTGAAAAATCTGCTTCTGCCAATTACGATTCCTGGAGCCTAATCTGTTTACCGACCACCACATAAAGCAGATCCTGGGAGACATACTTGAAGGATGCAACTGCTGAGGACTGGAAAACAAGTTGTCTTGAGCAGCAGGGCTCTGCAGGTCTGCACCAGGCGAGGTAGGCAGGGGCTGCAGGTCTCCTGAAGCGGAGTCCTCACCTTTTTGTCTCTGAGAGGGTGATGATCTGGCATCTTCAATTTGACCTTGTCATACAAAACAAAAAAGTGCAATGACAATCGACTCAGCCTGGTTCTCCCAGGTCTGTTCCAATCTCTTAACAGTAGGATGTTAGTTAACACGCACCAGAGAGGAGCAGGGCAGAGGCACGGTTAACTTATGACAACCCGGAGCCACCAAGGCCAGGAGAGCTAGGCGCCTTTGTGTTGCCTGCTTCCCTACGCCAGGTCTAGCTGAGGAACGCTGACACCAGAACTTCCGCCTGGGGGACTGGGCCCGATTTGGCGGGAAAACGGAGCAGGGTGGGGGGGAGCGGGGCGGGGACTCACGTGTCGGTGTGCGGGCGCCCTGAGAGCGCCTGCTGCCTCGGCGGCTCGGGGTTGACGCGGGGGACGACATTACGGCGGCGAACCTGAGGAACGAGAGAGCCCAGCTCGTGGAAGCCCGCACTGCAGTACCCGGGCCCCCACTCCTCGCTCCCGTAGAGGCTCTGGCCGACTCCCCCTCAGACCTTAGGGCGACCCCCCCGTCTCTGTTCCTCACGAGGCTCCGGTGACCACCTGCCCCCCAGTTCACTCCCCGTTACCGGTGCAAGGCGGTGCAAGCAGGCTCCGCCGGGACACGCCAGGTATAGCCGCCTTCTCGCTTCCACGCGCGCTAGAGGAAGGCCCCGTTCGCGCCAGACCGCACTGCGTCCCCGCCCCTCGGGGCGTCCTACCAATCGTAGCGGCGCACTTGCGTCGCTCCGCCCCGGGAGGCGCCAATGAGCGTCAGTAGGGGGACTGACGGGTAGGCGGTGTCCCCGGCACCAGGTGGTCTGTCCCAAGTTGGCGTCCGGTTTGGCGGGAAACTCGGGGGCAGGGCAGCGCCTCAGGAGGAGGAGCCTGGAGGCTCTCAGCCCCGAGGCACTTCTCGTTTTTCTAAGGACTTTCGAAATACATTTTCCATTTTGTAAAGGAATGAAGTTGCAGCCCTTTACACTGTAGGTCCCTCTGCTGTCTCCTTTTTCCCTCTAGTATTTAGGTACAATATTTTGCGCCACTTGACCTATTTAATGTAGGTCAAACCGAGGTGTTTCCCTGATTGTTACGCGCCCACGTGAGCCCGCTACCTTTTTCAAGCGCCGCACAGATACGGGCCAGCACCTCAACTCGAGTCTGTTAGCTGCTCGTACCCAGCGTCCGCCCGTCTCGGCCGGCGGACTGGCGTGAGAGGGATCCCAGCAGCATTCCCGCCGAGGCCGCCGCGAGCCCCGCCCCTGCCGCCGCTGCCAGTCCTGCCGCGAACCCCGCCCAGCCCCGCCTCTCAGGCAGTTAGCCTCGCCCCCTGCCGCGAGCCCTGCCCCTTCCGCCGCCGCTGGTCCCGTCCGGAACTCGGCCTCCGCCCGCCTTTTACGCCGACAGCCCTTCCGGGTGCTGCGACCCCCGAGGATTCGCACCGGCGGCTTGAACTGTCTGCGCCTTGTGCTTCATTTTTCAGGCCCCGGGCGGTGTGCGCGTGCGTGCAGCTTGCTTCTAGCCATGTCTGCTACGGGATTGGGTCTGCAAGGTTCCTTGCAGCAACTCCAAGAGTACTTGTCAGCTTCGGACCGCTGCAGTGCGGCGATGGCCAGCTATCATCTGATCCGCGGACTGGGCCTCGACTGCGTGCTGAGCGCCAGCCCCGCGGAGCTGGGTGGGTACCAGCTTGCGCCCTGCTTGTGGCAGATGTCCGGTTTGCGTTGTAGCCTAAGGGTCCAGTGATTGACCTACCACTTTTTTTTTTTTTTCTTTCTTTCTTTCTTTTTTTTTTTTGACTTTGGAGGAAACATGTTTTCGAGTTTATGAAAATATTCCCAAGTTTGGCAGTCTCCGAGATCCAAAGTGGGGAGAGAAAAGTATTTTTTTTCATCTTAGTCTCTTCTAACAATACCTTTCCACACTCCTGGATTTGCTGTTCCTTTAAAACAATTGGGAAACCCTGGTGGCGTAATGGGTTAAATGCTAAGTATGCCAACCAAAAGGTCGGCGGTTCAGATGAGCCAGGCGCTCCTTGGAAACTATGAGGTAGTTGTAACTGTCCTGTTGGGCTGCTGTGAGTCGGGGACCCGACTCGACGGCAGTAGGTTTGGTTTAAAACAATTTTTAGGATACATAACATTGCCTGAATGAAAAAAATACTCTTTTTGTTGTAGAAGTGCCTCCGTCCCACCTTTCTTCAAGCAATAAAAATCAAACCAATTGCGGTGGAGTTGATTTTGGCTAAGCGACCCTGTAAGGACAGAGTAGAGCTGCCACATAGGGTTTATATCGGAACTGCTAGGAGCTGAGATCTTTACAACTGGGCCATCAGGACTCAGATAGTGCTTTTCTGAAACACAAGTATGTGGACTTCTGTATATCCAAACCAAAAAAAACATCAAACCAGTTGCCCTCTAGGGGATTTCCATTCACACCTCCCGCTGAGCGGCTGATGAGTTCCAGCTTCTGTGCTTTTTGGTTAGCAGCTGAGCACTTAACTTCTGCAGACCACGGGGCCTCCTCTGTGGCCAGCCAAGCCAAGTGCCTTCCAGTCGGATCCGACTCAGTGTTCTCTTAATTAGGGCTCGGTGCGATTTTTCTTCTTAAGAAGTTAGTGTTCAGTATGGTGGAGAGAGAATCCAAACAGAAGAAGGCTGTGTAGTGCTTCTGTAATGTGAAGGATATGTCAACAATGGGGAAAATCTAGGTAGAAAACTAATAATTACTTTCTAGGTTTAGGGTTTTTTTTTATTATGACTAAGTGAAAATGTACATTTCCGTATAAATTTACATGCCCACCTATATGCAGCTTCCACTCCTCTCCCTGCCTGGTGACAGCACACTATTCCCCTCTGCTCCATGCATGTCATCCTCCCAATAGTCTCCTTTCCCCCTCCTCTCCACTCACTCCCCTTACTCCAGCCAGAGGTCAGCAGGATGATATCCTATGGATGCATAGAACCATAAAGTGCATCTAATACACGGTCACTCTGCATCATCTAGGCTTAGATTTTTAAGTTACAAGTCTGTCTTGTCCTTTTAGTAGTTTGTTCCTAAAGCAATTCGGTATTTATTCTTAAGAAATGAGATAATGTCCTTTCACTTAGGGGTTCTGGTGGTGTAGTGGTTAAGTGCTGAGCTGCTAACTAAAAGGCCATTGTTGGAATCCACTAGCAGGTCCCTGAGGGAAAAGACCTGGTGATCTCCCTTAAAGATTACAGCCTAGAAAACCCCGTAGGGCATTTAGACTCTGTACTATTGTGCCACTATGAGTCAGATTCAGTGCTAGGGCACACAACAGCAGCATCGATTTCCTATTACTGCTCTAACCAATTACCCTAAACTTAGTGGTTAAAAGTAGGGTGTTGCTTGTTCACTGTTAGCATTCTTGCAAATGTGCACCCTGTCAGTGGAGATAGTGGAGACATGGGGTCACCGTGAGTAAGGGGCAGACTGTGACAGCTAACAACATTAAAGTTTTTTAATACAGCAGAGATTTATTATAGTTTTGTAGGTCAGAAGTCAAGTTACATGAGGTTAAAATCACTGTCAGATGGGCTGTGTTACTTTCTGGAAGCCCTTGGGGAGAATTATCTTCCTTGCTTCTTAAGTTTTTGGTAAAATTTCAGTTCCTTGTGATTGTAGAACTTTGGTCCCTATGTGCTTGTTGGCATTCCTAACTTCTAAAGAGCACCTGAATTCCGTGGATTCTGACCCCGTTTCTCCATCTTTAAAGTCACCAATGGTTGATCAAAGCCCTTTCACACTTCTAGGCTCTCCTCATCCTGATAATCTCTGACTCACTCATGTTGCCCTCTTCCGCTTTTGAGGGTGTATGTGATTACATGAAGGTTTCTGGGTGTAGCAAATGGTTTGCACTTGCCTTCTAACCTTGAAGGTTGGCAGTTCAAACCCATCCAGTGGTGCTGTGGAAGAAAATCTTGTTGATCTTCCGTAAAGATTACAGCCAAGAAAACCTTCTGGAGCAGTTCTTTCAGGCATGGAGTTGCCATGAAATGAAATCAGCTCTATAGCAATTTTTGTATTTTTTACTTTTCTGTGATTGCAGTGGACCCACCCAGATAGTCACAGATAATCTCCCTATTTTAAAGTCAGCTGATCATTGCCATTAATGCTGTATGCAGCCAGAATCCCCTTTTGCCGTGTTTGCTAATGTAGCCACAGCTTCAGGATTAAGACAGTGACATCTCTGGGAAGCCATCATCTGCCTGGTCCGTATATCCTTGTGAAACATCATTGAGAATTTCTTGCTTTCTTTATAATACAGCAGCCTTAGATGAGTGTTCTGTTATTTGTAAGGCTAAATTGACCATAATGCAATACCTTGTGTGGTGGTTTTCAGTTGCCACTGAGTCAGTTCTGACTCATGGTGACCCTGTGTGTACAGAGTAGAACTGCTCCATAGGCTTTTTAAGGCTATGACTTTTGGGAAGCAAATTGCCAAGTCTGTCTTCCCAGGTAGGAGCGTTGGTGGCGCAGTGGTTCAGCACTTGGCAACTGAGTGCAGGGTCAGTAGTTTGAACCCACCAGGCCCTCTAGGGGAGAACAATGGGGCAGTCTGCTTTTGTAAAGATTAAATAGCCTTGGAAATCAAACCATATGGGACAATTCTATTCAGACCTATATAGCGTTGTTATGAGTTGAAATTGACTTCATGGTGACAGGTTTGGTTTTTTGATTTTTGTCTTCATGGGAACCTCAGTGGGTTCCAATCACCAACTTTTTGATTAATAGTTGAATGCTTAACATTTGTGCCACCTTGGGACTCTGGCAACCCCCGTAGGGTAGGTTTGTTGTTAACGGAGTTCTTGGCAACTCTAACAATTTCTTGTTTTCTTTTGTTTAGCGTTACACACTTCCTTAATTTTTTCCAGAGATTTTGGTTTCCTTGTGTTTGTGCGGAAATCACTTAGCATTGAAGAAGTAAGTTGAAATTTTTTGTTTTGCTTGTGTATTCCTTTATGTTAGAGTGATTCGTATTTTTACCTGTATTTGCTGTAATGTGTATTTCTTCTGTTATAGTTTCGTGATTGTAGAGAAGAAGTCTTAAAGTTTTTGTATATTTTCTTAGAAAAAATTGACCAGAAGATTACACCTTATGCTCTTGACGTTAAGGTAAGGAAGTTTATGATAGAAATTTGGAGTATTTTTTTTCTCCTTTCTTTTTTTAATAGGTTTAATGGGCTAAGGTTCTTTTCAGAAACTATTTTGATGGTTTTTGTGCATGGAATCTATAATGCCTTTTACAAATAGTTATAATAATTATTAGAGGTTTTGAATTGTGGTGAGATTACAGGACACTTTAAAAGGGAATTTAAAAGAATTCTCCCACTGGGTAAGATCCATGTTTCCTAAAGTCTGGGTATTCTCTTTGATGATAGTGTTTTTTTTTTTTAAAGAGCCTTTTTTATAAAAAAAATTAAATACATAAAAAACAGCTATCATTTTACAAGCTCAGAAACAGACTATTGTATGAAGTTCTATAATTGGCATATTTGTAAACGATATCCACTCCAAAACTCACAGTGAATACAATCTGTATTATATTTACATCTGCATATTTACATGATACCTACTGCAAAGTAAAATACAAAATGAAATCCCAACATTTTAGTTTCACATTTGTGATACAGTTTCAAAATAAAAGCGATTTTTTCACACAAAAAGCAGAAATGTCTCACACATCGGTGCATTACTTCATGCAAGAAATACAGGAAATCTAAGCATAAGTATTCCCATTCATGCTTAATAAAGATGTCTACTATGTTACTGAAATGCACATAAAGTTTTAGTTTTTTTTTTTTTTTAATTATGGCTCAATGAATATGTACATTCCCATATAAACTTACATGCCCAGCTGTATTCACCTTCCACTGCTCTCCCTGTCCGGTGACAGCACACTATTCCTCTCTGCTCCATACATGTCTCATCCTCCCAGCAGTCTCCTTTCCCCTCCTCTCCACCCACTCTCCTTCCTCCAGCCAGAGATCAGCAGGATGGTATCCTAGATGCATAGAACCATAAAGTGCACCCAATATGTGGTCACTCTGCATCACCATATCCAATCCATTCGTTTACGAAGAGTGGACCTTCATTATGATTTATGGGCAAGGGCAGCATCAGGGCCAGGGGCCATGCTCCCAGGGGAACCCCAAAGCTGCTGGACCATCAGTTGCGGTCTTCTGGTGGAGATCTCAGGGTGCACCCCTTTTTAGTCTTGTGTTGCCAAACTGGCCCCTAGGGTCACCATGAGTCGGATCCGATTCGACAGCACCTGGCTTTCGCTGCCAGTGAGACTCAACTTAGTGAGCTCCATCACGGCTATCACTGGTGGTGGCCGGGCACCACCTGATTCTTCCGGTCCCAAGTCTATGTAGGCACCCACTCATGTGGGTCTCTCTATCTTCTGGGTTGTCTTTACCCCATGTCATTTTGGTCCTCGGTGAGCGTCTGTTCCTGCTGAGTTGGGACCATTTGCTGTGCCCTTGGATGGCCGTTTGGCAGCTTTTAAGACCCCAGATGCCACTCACCAATGTGGGGTGCAGAGAGCCGTCGTAGCAAAATGCTGGTTGTCCTAGTTGGCCTCGATTTCGCTTAAGAGCCTGGTCCCTTGCCCCAGCTACTCTGTCCTTGCAATACTGGGTTAAGATGGAAAGAGTATTCAAGTTATGCTGAAGTCCACTTAATACTGTTCTTGTTTCTAATGTGTGCTATCACCGATTTCACCCAACCAGATTTCTAGCAACTATTTAATCTAAACTCTGCGCCCCTCGCCCTGCCCTCCCTTGCAGCCGTCAAAGAGTGTTTTCTTCCATACCTAAGTCTGTTTTTGAGATTTTATCGCAGGGGTCTCGTACAATATTTGTCCTTTTGTTGCTGACTACTTTCACTCAACATAATGCCTTCCAGTTGAAACTAGGTTATGTTTCCTGGAATCATTATTCTTTATCATTGCATAGTGCTTCTTTGAGTATGTATACCATAGTTTACCTATCCATTCCTCTGTTGTTGGGCATCTGGGTTAATACCATCTTTTTGCTATCAAGTTTTAGATTTTAATTATCAAGATTAAAATACTTCTGATTTATAATTGACCTTAAAGTAGTTGGATGCTAATATAACTATTCTTTTTAGATTTTGTAAGTCTTCAGAATTTATATAATGCAATTCTGACAAAGTATGTTTTTGTCATTTATTCAAGAAACATTAATTTAATACAAATCACAACAGTTCAGTTAATTAATCAGAATCCTATATCTATTTCTCATCTGTTAGGGTTCAGTCTTCAGTCTGATTTATGTCAAAAACAGTGGTCCAGAATTTATTTCATGAGATTAATCCTAAGATTTACTGCATAGTTTTTAAATGATTTCACTACTTATAAATACAGATCACTACACATTAGTCTATACCAATGACTCCCTGCACTGCATGCATCTAGGAAGCACCTTAAAAAATAAAGATTATAGGCCTTACTTTAGAACTGCTGAGATGTACGATGTCTATATTTTTTCAGGTTCCCAGGTAATAATGGCATGTGACTTGGTCTGGGAACCTAGACCATCAGACGAGTGATTCTCAATCTCTAGGATGCACAAGAATCACCTGTGGAAATGGGAAAAATAAAATATTTGACTCAATAGATTTAGCATGGCATCCAGAACCAGCACTTTAAGACTCATTTCCGGTAAATCAAGGAACAGTGCCCAGTCTTTATCAGGTTGTAAATGAGTACATTCAGTTATTTAAATGTCACTCCCCTGCAAATGCAAACGAGGCTTTAGGCAGTCTGAGTCGCTGAGGGCCACAGTTGGTATTTTCAAATAAAATATGTTTGTATTCTTAATTATAAAGTTGAAATTTAATGAACTGTGAGACGCTAATTCATTTAATTAAGAGAGAGATCTTAAACCAAACTACATAAGCTTTTAAACAGATGTAATGTTTATCAGTGAATTTAAACCTAATGCTTTTTCCATCATCAGCCTGATACGTCATCAGAGGTAGTGATTCTAGCTCCCAGAAATCGAATGTGAATTATAAAAGATACACATTCTAATTATATGTCTTTACAGGTTTTAAACATTTTGTATGTAATAGAGGTTGGAAACCAGTGGGATATTAAATAATAGCAAAACAGTAAATAATATACCTGGATTTTAAACACTGACATTATCAGTGTTACATATGACACTGGGGGAGAAAAATCTAGAAAGCACTAAAGGTATCATGTTCACTCTTTTGTGGAGAAACTTTTTTTTAATTGTTTTTTTTTAACCACTTCTGTCCTCATCTATAAAGTAGGTAGTTGGTATATGTAATTTTACTTGGAAAATTTGTAAAAGCACTAAAAAAGAAACTGCTTGTAAGGCCACACAGTAAATCAGAGAACAGGCAGAGCTAGTGACTAGACCGTCCAGCTGGAAATCTGGATTTATCATCTTATCCACTTGACAACTATATGTCAGTGTGTGATGCTTGTTACTGAGTATTATAATATTAAAGCATACTGAGTGTTGATACCTTCACAATCCTCTAAATCTTAGAAATAGATGTCATCGACCTTGAATGCCAAAGCTATATAAGAGCTGAATAGTAATGGGAAAGGTTCAGTGTGGTGTCAGACTTTAGGAAGCAGATAGCGTACGTGGTTAGGGGATTCTATCTGGCATTATGCTCACTTATCCTGTGTCTATATGCAGTTACTTCACATGTATGCACTTTTCTATCGTGTTTTCCACAAAGCTTATACCACAACTTTCCAAGTGATATTAAACAACTGGCTCGTCTTTCTGACCAAACAGTGAAAAGGCAGTTACCAAAAACTAGCCCTGTTCTTCCAGAAAGGCAAGTTATCTCATAAAATAAGAAACTGAAACTTTTAAATCTATATCTAGTAAGCTGAAAATTGTATACTATTTTTAACCATTTATCGTTGAGATTATAACAGCATTTTCTAGTTTATAAATGATTGAAGATCAAAATTTAAAATTAAGTACATATTGAAAAAATCACATATAAGTATCAAAACCGAGTAATGTTATACCTGTTACTTACAAAACTAGCTGAAATGAAGCTTAGGAGACACAGCAATCTTGGGAAAAATATTCCAGAATGTACCGCTGGTATAAGGTACTATCTTAACTCTAATTATACTTCGGTTTTCTTAAATCCAGACTATGGGATAAGCAACACACACAGACACTGAACTGTTCATGTCCTTTTAGTTGGTTTTACAGTTAAGTGCTTTTCTCTTTCAAATTCTTTCTCTTGTTGCTGCTCCCTTTCCAGCTCTTTTTTCTGCCTTCTCTGCTGCAGTTCAAGTGCTCTTTTTTTCAACTTGGTTCTTTTCTGAGGCATCTGTTTCTCTTACATTGACTAACCTGCTATGATAGTGTTTAGCTTTACTGAACCAGAGTTGGCTTCCTGGCCCACAAGTGTCAGGCTGCCCTGTCAGGACCCTGTCTGGGGATGGTGGATCCAGGACACTCATGTCCTTCCAGCTGGTAACAGGGAAAGGATAGAAAGCAGAACAGATAAAAGCAGGACAGCAGTACCCAACGCCTCTAGAACCCCACTGGACAGAAGAGATGGTCCTTAGACAATAGTCTTAAAGTGCAGTTTTCTCCATTCTGTAAAGCCTGCTCCTAACTTACCTGACCTCCAACTATGGAACCTGGTAAGCATAAATTGAATGGTTCTATACCAGAACAAGTGCCGTGTCTCTACATAAGTTGTTCTTACTTGCCTTGAATTTGCTTCTCGTTTTTAGAGGAATTGATGAAGTATGTATTCGATCTAAGATAACTTATAAAGAATTGTACGAAAATTGTAAAATATTTTACAAATTATACCTGTTCTTGTGGGTTCTTGAGTCAGTTCCAACTCATAGCAACCTTATATGACAGAGTAGAGCTGTCCCACAGGATTTTCTAGGTTGTAATCTCTATAGGAGCAGATCATTCCATCTTTCTCCCACAGAGCCACTGGGTATGTTCAAACTGCCAACTTTTAGGTTTGCAGCCAAGCATTTAATCCTTGTGCAGTCGTGGCTCCTTCACAACCTGCTAGTGTCAAGTCAACTCCGACTTACAGTGACCCTGTATGACTAGAGTAGAACTCTACCCCATAGGTTTTTGCAGGCTGAAATCTTTATGGAAGCAGACTGCCACGTCTTTCTTCTGAGGAGGAGTGGCTGCTAGGTTCTATGTGCCAACTTTTCAATTAGTGGCTGAGCACTTTAATTATTGTCTCACCAGAGCTCCTTACATTATCCAGAAACTCACTGCTGTAAAGTCCATTCTGACTCATAGTAACCTTGTAGCACAGAGTAGAACGTCCCTATAGGGTTTCCAAGGAACACCCAGTGGATTCAAAGGACATACTTTTTGTTTAGGAGCTGAGTTCTTAACATACTGTGCTACCAGTGCTCCATTAGGTATTATAGCTAGTTATTTTATTGTAACATATTTGGCCATAGCTATCTGTAATTTACAAAATATCTTCTTATAAGTTGTTTCAGATTGAATACATACTATTAGTAACTTTCAAGTAGGTTTTGATTTTGTTCACCTTTGACTTTTAATGTTTCTTCAGTGGAATCTTAGTGTTTTAAAAAATTGTCTCAGTAACAGTAACTTGTGTTTGTAGAATGCTTCACAGTTTATAAGTTTAATACAGTTTGTCTTACTTGATATTTTGGAATATCTTGTTTTAAAATCTAGAATACTTGCACCAGTGTTTATACGAAAGATAAAGCTGCTAAATGTAAAATTCCAGCCCTAGACCTTCTTATTAAGGTAATTTTATTTTTCTATATAAATACGTTTTATATTAATCATACAACTTAGAAAATGAAATTTAGGGTTTTGTTTCGGGTTATGAGAGGTTGGAGGATCAGATCAGATCACATTTATGTATACTTTTCAACAATTACATAATGATCTCAAGGTATTTTGTTCTCATACTTTTCTCGGGAGAAAGGAAGAATTTTGGGTTGTGATAGACGTGAAGAGAATAAGTATATAAGGAATTTTCTGCTCTTCATTTATGACATTTGGTACCCTTGGGTGGAACCTAATGCTACTAAGAATTGTCAGCATACCAAGATATCACTTCATTGTAGCTCAGTGTTTTACAAAAATGTATCAGTGGCAATGGATCAGAATGTTACAGGCAAATGGGTCTTGGGACTTACCTTCATCTGCAGCTCACTTTCACCTGTGTCCTGCTTTTACACATTTCTAGACTTCCTTTGGGTCTGGTTTTACTGTTAACGTGTATGGTCAGCGTGAGTCAGAATTGATAACAATGGATTGTTTTTTTTTTGGTTTGGAGTCTGGTTCGTCTGTGGTCTTGAAAACCTCAGAGAACGGTTCTGGTCATTTTATTGCTGTCTAGACCATCTTCCCACTTTATATCCTAGTGCCCTCTCTCTAAATAATCTGGCTGGGTATGAGTTTCAAGAGGCCTGTGTAACTTCCTTAGAGACATGTTTCTATAGTGCTGTATATACCTGCACTGAGCAAGATGAAAGCCTATTCTTTATTTTCCTCTTTAGTAAATCTGATTTGTGCTCTTATAGTTACTTAAGACTTTGAGAAGTTCTGGACTCATGGAGGAATTCAGAGTTGGAGAATTATTTAGCAAATTTTATGGAGAACTTGCCATTAGAACAAAAATACCAGATACAGGTGAGACACATTTTTAACATTATTCTGAAATATTTTAAAAAGTTACTATACTTATTTTTAATGTAAAATTTGGTTTTCGTCTATTAGAGTCCATGTATATATTAATGTAAGATTTGCTTTTATTTTTTAAGCAAATTAGATTGTGATTAAGAACAATGTGAAAACCTGTATCAATTTGCCATGTAACACCTGAAAGTTTCACCACTACTGTATTCTAACTGCTCTGTTCCCCCTAGACGGCACACTGCATACTTCTTCCTTTCATCTAGAACTTCCTGGGGCCCTTTGACCAAGATCTGGCCTCCTTGCCATCTCGGCCCCAGTGATGAGCCTCTAGAACAGCCCCGTGTACATATTAAAGTCCAAAGGTTTCTTTGTCGCCAGCCACCCTCCTTGTTTGTGTAGCCCAGTTCAGTTTTTGTCAGGAGGGCTGGCCGGGTCCTTATATGTTTTAAAGATGACTTTTTGTTACTGAAAACAAGCCAAAGGGAAAATAAAAATGATGCGTAATGATTTCTATTTATGAAAGCTTTGATCTTCACAAATTGATTTCGCTAAGTGGAAAACACAAGAGATTGCAAATACAGTTTAATTTTCAGCAGCAGAGTTCTATGAAATTCAGTAGGAAAAATTCCATTGTATAAAGCTAGATACTTAAAAAAAAAACTTTTTGGGGGGATTGTGAAAGTTTACATCTAAGCCGATTTGCCATATAAAACCCTGAGCATCTGCCACTATGCAGCTCTGCTCTCCTCACCCTGTGACAGCACACTCTTCCTTTCCATTCTTTACTTAAAAGTATCCACTCGGCAGACATTTGTCCCCTCCTCTCTTCCCTTTCCTCTCCTCTCTGAAAAAATACCAATTGGATAATCTCATATATGAGGTTTGACCATTAAGTTCATGAAGTCATTCTAGAAGAAGCGCTGCATACCTCATTGCTGAATATCACTATGGTCACCTTCGAAGAACCTCCCTTGGGAAGCTGTTTACTGATGTCAGTGCCTAGTCCAGCCTTCAAAGCAATTTTGAAACTCTTTTTCTGGAATGGCCATCAGTGCTGTCGTTGTATTACCCTTGATGTCCTGAATGTCATTAAAATGTTTTCCTTTGAATATTCCCATTATTTTTGGATAAAGAAAGAAGTCATTGTGGGCAAGATCAGGTGAGTAGGGAGGGCGTTCCAATACAGTTACTTGTTTACTGGCTAAAAATTCCCTCACAGATAGCTATACAATTAAGTTTGCAAACTTGCCACCATGCCACTGGGCACAATGTCCATTCCAGAAGGAGTTCCAAAATTGCTTTAAAGGGTGGACTGGGTGCTGACACCATGCATAGCTTCCAGTGGGGAGTACTTCAAAGGTGACGGTGGTGATAGTCATCAATGAAGTATGTAGTACTTGGAACACTTACGTTTGTGGACTTGTCAGACTCTGTACGTATTAAACCATAAAGCATGCCCACCACTTGCATTCTCTGTGTCCCGTAGTCCAGTCCAGTCTTGGTGTGAAGTGTCAGTTTCGGTACTGGTTTCAGCTCTGGGCTAGCAGCAAATCAAGGGGCCATCTTTTCAGGGGACCCTCCAGCTGGACAGACCATCAACTCTGGTCTTTTAGTGGAATTCCAGATCTGCACTTCCCTTTTTCTCATGCTGTGTCAGGCAGTGTACATTGTGTTCCCTGGCAGGACTGTCTTTCTTGGTGACCAGGCACCATCTAGTTCTTCTGGTCTTATGCTGATGTAGTTTCTCAGTCATTTGGACCTTTCTGTCTCCTGGACTCACATTTTTCTTCTGTCTCTGCTATTCTTGGTTTTTATGTGTTCCAGGTAGGTTAGGATCAGTTGATATTCCATGGATGGCAGTTTGCTGGTACAGCTAGATACTTTTACTGTGAAATTACTGTGAACTAAATAGCCTCTAATTTTCTAACTCAAATATTTTTGTTAATTTAACTTATTTAAATATAAGTTTGGCCTTCATTTTACTAAAAAAATTTTTTTTCCCAGTTTTAGAGAAGATATATGAGATCCTAGGAGTATTAGGTGAAGTTCATCCTAGTGAGATGGTAAATAATTCAGAAAAACTGTTCCGGGCTTTTCTGGGTGAACTGAAGACTCAGGTATGATTCTGACTCTCCTTAAACTTTAGAATATTTTGTTTCCGTGGACTTGGATGTGTTTTCCCTTTTAATGATATCTTTGTATAACTTTCCTTGTAGATGACGTCCACAGTGAGAGAGCCCAAACTGCCCGTTGTGGCGGGATGTCTGAAGGGCCTGTCCTCGCTTATGTGTAACTTCACTAAATCCATGGATGAAGGTATTGTTTCATTTCACTGGTGTTCTTTCTCTGTTCAGAAAATTTTAAGTCGCCAAAAGATTGCCTGTTGTTTATTTTTTTGTACTTTTTAGCTAACTCTAGATTCAACAAACAGTTTGAAAAATTGCACAGAGAGATTCTGTTTGCCCTTCACTGGTTTCCCCCAGTACAGTACAGTAACACAACCAGGGTATTCACATTGATGTGATCCACTGGCCTTACTCAGATTTCAACAGTTTTACACGTGTGTGTGTGTGTGTGTGTGTGTGTGTGTGTGCGCGCGTGCGCGCGTGTGCATGTGTCTACTTAATTCGGTGCCATATTATCACATTAGGACTAGTTTGAACCTGTGCTAAAAATTGTGTTTCTAACAGGTTCCCTGGAAGTTCCGTCTAAGAATCACCTGGAGATCTTACTGAAGTGTAGATTCTGATTCAGTGTGTTTAGTGTAAAAATGCCAGTTCTGAGAAGGAAACTAGTTAGAGATGCAAATTCTCAGCAGGGGTTTGAACCAAAATGAACTGATTCAAAGCCCTGTATTACATGTACATCTTTGTATCTCCACCACCGCAGTCAAGATAGAGAACAGTTCCTCGCATAAGGATCGATCTCTGGCAGTATATGCACCTTCAGATGGTAACAGCTAGTCTCCAGAATGTTGTATAAATGGACTCATAGCTAAGTTTTTGAGGGTGGCTTTTTTAACTTGGCGTAATTCCTTTCGGATCTGTCTGAGTTGTTATGTGTGTCAGTAGTTCCTTTGATGAATACCATTTATATTATGGATACACTACTGTTTCTTTAACTGCCCACCTGTTGCAGTACATCTAGTTTGTTTCCAGCTTTCAGCTGTTGTCAGCAAAGCTCCTATGAACACTTCATGTACAAGTTTTTGTGTGGATGTAAGTTTCTGTCTGTGTGGGATAAATGCTTAAGAGTGCAGTTGCTGGGTCATATGTTAAACACACATTTAGTTTTTTAAGAAACTCTTCTAGAGTGACTGTACCATTTTATGTTGCCATGAGCAATGTCTGAGTGCTGTGGTTTTTACACGTCATTTGATGTTATCTCTGTTTGTATTTTAGTCATTCTGATAGGGCATAGTGATGTGTTGTTGTTAGGTGCTATTCAGTCAGTTCAGTAGAAGGAAACACTGCCCAGTCCTGTGCCACTGTTGTGATTGTTGTTGTGCTTGAGCCCGTTGTTAGAGTTTCTTTATCAATCCATGTGGTGGAAGGTCTTCCTCTTTTGTACAGATTTTCCACTTTACTGAGCATGGTATCTTCCTCTAGGGACTGACTCCTCCTGATAACATGTCAAGAATATGTGAGACAGAATCTTGCTGTTTTTGCTTCTAAGGAGCATCCACACTGAACTTCTTCCAAGACAGATTGGTTCATTCTTTTGGCACTCTGGTATATTCAGTATTCTTCACCAGCAGCATATTTCAGAGACATCAGTTCGTCTTTGGTCTCCCTTGTCCATAGTACATTTTTTGCATGCATGTGAGGTGATTGAGAAAACACCATGCCTTGGGTCAGGTGCACCTCAAAGTGACATCTTTGTTTGGTAGCACTGTATTGATTTTGATGTGTCGTTTTGTGTGTTTTTCTTTTAATTCTCTTTTAGTTTACTTATTTTCAAATGTTTTACTGTGTAAGTGTACACACAAAATTTGGCACTGCAAGTTTCACATTTTACAGTTCAATGACATTGATTATATCTTTCATATTGTGCCACCCTTGTCACTGTACTTTTCCAAAATCGTCTGCCACCGTTAAGGTAAGGTTAACGTCCCTCAGACAAAAACTTTCCCTTTCTCCGTCCTTCCCAGCCTATGGTTACCATTAATAATCTGGTTTCTGTATATTTATTTCATGTAGGTGAGATCATGTAGTTGTCTTTTTGCAGCTGACTTAGTGTGCTGAGGGTTTTCAGGATTCATCCGTGCTGTGGCATGCATCAGAACTTCATTTTTGTTTTAGCTGCTTAATATTTCAATTTTTTTTATGTAACACATTTTGCTTATTTACTCATCTGTTGATGGACATTTTTTTGGCTATTGTGAAAAGTGCTACATTTGTGTATGGATTTCTGTTTCTGTTTTGGCCTTCACTTGTTTTGGGTCTATACCTAGGATTGGGCATGTTGGATCCTATGATAGTTCAGTGTCCACCTTACTGAGGAACGGCCAGTCTGTTTTTCCACAGTAGTGGTACCATTTTACATTCCTGCCAGCAGTGGGTGAGGCTTCCAGCTTCTGTTGTGACAGCTCCTCTCTCATTTTTTATTTGGGTTATTTCCTTTCCTGTTTTTCTTTAGTAAATTTATCCAGTGGTTTGTAAATTTTGTTGATCTTTTCAAAAAGACAGCTTTTGGTCTTTTCAATTTTTTCAACTGTTCTTGTATTCTCTGATTCATTTACTTCTGCTCTAATCTTTATGATCTGTTTTATTCTGGTGCCTGAGAAGTTCCTTTGTTGTTCTCCCTCTACTTGTTCAAGCTGTAGGGTTAGTTCTTTGGTTTGATTACTTTCTTCCTTCCAGATGTGTGCATTTATGGAAATAAACTGACCTCTGAGCACTGCTTTGGCTGTATCCCGTAGATTCTGGTAGGAAGTGTTTTTGTTCTCATTGGAATCCATAAGTTTCTTTATGTCATCCTTGATTTCTTCTATAACCCATGGCTTTTTGAGCAAGATATTGTTCAGTTTCCGTGAGTTCCACTGTCTATCTATGTTTTTGTGCTATTCATTTTGGCTTTTATGGCTTTATAATCTGAGAAGATGCTTTGCAGTAACTCACTGGTATGGATCTTATTGAGAATTGCTTTATGTTCTTACACATGGTCTGTTCTGGAGAATGTTCCATGTGCACTGGAGAAGAAGATGTAGATGTCCGCTGATGGATAGAAAGTTCTGTATATGTCAATGAGGTCTGGTTGGTTAATTGTGCCAGTAAGGTCTTCTGTGTCTTTATTGAGCTTTTCTGTAGATGATCTGTTCAATATTGAGAGTGGGATGTTGAAGTCTCCCACTATTATTATGGAGGGTTCTATCATTTTTGAGTGTAGTCAGTGTTTCTTTGACGAGTTTAGGTGCTCTAATATTAGGTGCATAAATATTTAATATTGTTGAGTCCTTTTTGTGTATTGAACCTTCCAGCAATAAAAAGTGTTTATCCTTGTCCAGGATGTTGGATTTTACATTAAAACTATTTTATCTGAGATTAGAATTGCCACTCCTGCTCTTCTTTGTTCATTGTTAGCTTGGTATATGTTCTTCCATCCTTTAATTTTCAATTTGCTCCTATCTTTAAGTCTAAGGTGAGTTTTTTGTGGGGAGCATATTGATGGGTCATGTCTTTTGATCCAAGAAGTCACTGGATGTATCTTTACTGGAGTGTTCAGTCCATTCACTTTCAGTGTAATTATTGATAGGTATGTGTTCAGTGCTGCCATTTTGATATGTTTATTTTTGTGTTGATGTTTTCTCTGTTGTTATTAATGTGTTCTGAGATATTCTTCTTTGTGAGTAGGTTTTTCATGTTTTTCAAGGTTGGTTTTGTGGTTGTTGAGACTCCTGTATTGTGTTTCTTGGTATAGTGTGTTGCATCTTTATTGTGCTTTACAGCTGCCTCTATGATCCTACTTAATATACTATGTATAAACCCAATTTTAATTACTGTCGTTCTTATCAGCTTCCTCTCCATTTGGAAGGATGGTAACGACTGTAGTACAACCCTCTTTTTAATATGATGACATAGTTTTCATCATATGATCACTGGATCACTTCTTTCGAGCCTTACCTAACTGAGTAAGATTCTGGGTTATGTGTCCCGTAATTGCTTCTGAAATGTAAAGTTACTAGTTTTGTTCTTCTAAGCCGAGAGATTCTTTCAATATTACTTGTAGCTTTGGTTTGGTTTTTACAAAGTCTCTTGAGTTTCTGTTTACCTGGGAATGTCTTAATTTCATTTTCATATTTGAAAGATAGTGTTGCAGGATATATTATTCTTGGTTGGAATTTCAAGGCTTTGAATGTGTCATGGCATAGTCTTGTGCCAGCATTTTTTTCTGCTGAGAATTCCGATAAAAGCTGCAGAGCTTCCCTCTGAATGTTAGCTTTACTTTGAGTCTTGCTGCCTTTTAAGCTTTATTATAACATGTCTTGGAGTCTTTCTTCTCAGCTCTGCATTGGGTGGTATTTGATACGTGTGTTGGATATCTGTATTCCCTTTCATAATTTCTGGGAGGTTTTCTGTCAGTAGCTCAGCAACAATGCTCTCTGTGTTCTCAGGTGTCTCGCTCTGTTCAGGAACTCCAATTAATCGTAGATTATTCCTCGTAGTAGAGTCCCACATGGTTCTTAATGCTTCTTTGTTTTTTGTTTCTTTTTTCTGATTTCTTCTCCTAGATGCTGGAGTCAGTAGCTCTGTCTTTCAAGTCAGAAAGTCTCTTGTCCATTTGTTCGATTCTGTTTTCTTGGCTTTGAATTGAAGTTCCTATGTGTTTGATTTTGTTCTTGATCTGTTGGATTTCAGAGTACTGATGTTTCATCAGATCGAACAGCTTGCTTAAGTTTTGATTTTGCTCTGCTGCATTTTGTATAAGGTCTAGAATGGCTCTTTATATAATCCTTTTGTATTCACCTTCTGACAGTGTCAGAAAAGCTTCTTCATCTGGGAAGTTCTGAGGTGCTTTCTTTTGGTGCCTTCTGATGTCCTTGGTCATTTCTTTGTTACATTTTTCTCCAGAGTTTTTTGCTTTTCTGGCTTTATGTGGTTCAGTAGAGACTGAGAGAAATACTGCGAGGACGGACTGCAGTTGTTTCTCTAGATCATCTTAAAATGAGAGGTAAAAAGTATCTCACATCTTCCAAAGTCAGTCAAGTTTTCAGGTGTATACATCCTTCTTACCAGCTGGCAGAGTAAGCACCACTATATCAAACCCCAGGTGTCATAAACTAGCTCAAAATACAAAAAGGCTACTGGCCTGCTGTCCTCTGCTGTCAGGCCCCAGCTGTAGGCGATAACTGTGTAAAATTCTCCTTTTCTGCCAGAAAAATGCTCTCTTCTGGGCAGGCACTGCTTCCCAGCCCAGGAATTAGGTCCACCTGAGGCTTCCGTATGGGTATCACCGCCTCCCAGTGGAACAAGGTGGCGTCCTGCACACACTCATTACTCGGCTGGGGCCAGGCTACTGGCAGAGAAAGAGGCCAAAAATGCAGAGATGCCCAGAGTCCATAGCCTCTGTCGCCATTCCCCAGCCTCAGGTGACACTGTGCAAAACACCCCCTCTCTGTTGGGAAAGCGGCATGCCCCTGGCAGGTGCCATCTCCCGGGCTAGGAACCAAGTCCAACTTGGGCCTCCGCCTGGGCATCTCCATTTCCCAGTGGATCAAGAAGGCATCCTGCACAAGCGCACCACCTCAATCTTACGGCTACTATGTGGCAGAGGTAGAAAGATAGAGCAAAGAAGCCGAGGTGTAAGGGCCAAAGCCGGGCTCTCAGAACATGGCAGTTGTGTTTGCCGATCCCACTAGTAGTGCATCCAAGACCAGTGGCTAATCAAGTCCCAGCTGTGACCACTTGGTAATACACAGGGGGAAAAAAGAAAACAATGGCGAGTTACCTTCAGTCCAGTCAAGTCTGGGCTCACTGAGAGTGGGGTCACTCTCAGAAAGAGAGGAGGTTTTGCGTTGAGTGGTATGAAGTCCAAATTAACAGCCCTATGCTGCATCCTAGGGCTCAGTAGGTGTCCCGAAGATTCATTTTAATTATCCGTTCAGGTCTTGGTTTCTGGAGGGATTTAGGTAGATGTGTGTTTAATCTGCCATCCTGACTCCACCTTGACCTCCCTTTCATTCTGTACTTGTAGTACCCTCTTAGCAGTGTGTCCCCTCCTGTCCACCCTCTTCTGTACCATCTAGATAAAGACCAGTGGGACAGCCTGCCATAATGCTTAGAACCATAAAGTACACACACCACATAATGTGTCCTTGGGTCTGGTCCATTTTTGTTTGAAGAGTTGACCGCACTAGTGTTTTCTGGTCCGGGACAGCAGCAGGTCTAGAGGCCATGCTCCCAGGGGATCCTCCAGACCGTCAGACCGTCAGCTGTGGTCTTTTAGGAGAGTTGTTGAGCTGCACTCCCCTTTTTCTCATGCTGTCACAGGCACTCGACATTGTGTGCCCCATCACGGCTGTTTTTGGTGATGGCCGGGCACTATCTGGTTCTTGTGGTTACATGCTGATACGGTCTCCCGTTCACCTGGGTCCTTCGGTCTCCAGAGCTCATTTTTCCTTGTGTCTTTGTTGTTCTTGGTCATCATCTATTCCAGATGAGTTGCGACCATTTGTTGTACCTCAGATTGCAGCTTGCTAGCTTTTAAGACTGCAGATGCCACTCACCAATATGGGGTGCAGAAGACTCTCTTAGAAATAGGCTAATTGTTGCCAATTTGCCTCAATGTTCCCTGAGAGCATGGTCCCCAGACCCCGCTCCTGCTACTCTATCCTTGTAATGTTGGGTTGAAGTTAGAAGAGCTTTCAGTTTATGGTGAAGTCCAGTTCAGTTTATCTACTTCAGATTGTCTGCTGTCATTGTTTTCACCTAAGCAAATTTCTGTCAACTAATCTATGATCAACCCTTTCCTTGCCTCCCCACCTTTGTAGCTGTCAGAGAGTCTTCTGTACATAAGTCTGTTTTAAATCCTTGTAGCAGGGGTGTCATGCAATATTTGTCCTTTTGCCACTGACTAATTTCAGTCAGCACACTGTCTTCCAGTTGAAACCAGGTGATGAGATGCTTCCTAGATGCTTCCTTGTTCTTTATCATTGCATAGTGTTCCATTGAGTATATGTACCATAGTTTGTTTATCCATTCATATGGTAATGGGCATCTAGGTTAATTGCTGAAGTATTTTTTTCTATGCATATTCCTAGAACAACCAGTTCCCCTTTATTCATTCCGTGTTTGCAAAGAGTAGTTTGTATTAAGTCGTTATAGGAGGCGTCCTCTCAATACCTCTGAACTTTTGTTAGCACATTCTGCCTTTTGATCAGGCGTCCACCAGAGGGTACTGATTGCCTGCAATTGAGTATTCTTTCTCTTCAAGGACTTTGTCTGGTGTATTGGAGAACTTTGGTCAACAAAAATTACTTCCTTCAAATTGCTGAGCTAATAGACTTCATCTTCAGGATCAATGGATCTTTGGTGAAGTTTTTGTAGTAGGCAGAGCATATGGGAGGAGCACTTCAGAATAAACTCAAGCAGGAAATGGTCAACACAGAATACCTAAGGAAATAAGGTAGATTCTCTTCATAACTCTAGATGCTGGTAAGAACTTTAAGACTAGAACTCAAAGTGAAAAAGAAGGTACACACATAGTGTGGTAGAAAGTCAGATTGGGGTATAGGATTAGTTTTCTTGCAAGGATTCAGCATCTTTAAAATGCGTTACTCTTTATATAGCTAGGCAAGTTTCATTTTCATAGCAGGTAGCATTTTGGTAGCATTTCATAAAATATTTGATCAGTCTACAGTTAGTAAAAGGAAGGTAACAGAGCTTAGTGAGCTTGCAGTGTGGAATACAACAAGGTGCCAGTGCCATTTGTTAGCCCCCTAAGGATGCTTAGAAAAGGGGATGGAGGCATCAGAGACAGTGTATGCAGCCATGTGGGGTTCCTTAAAAAATTTATTGTGCTTTAAGGGGAAGTTTACAATCCAAGTCCGTTTATCATAGAAACCTTGCACACACACTCCTGTGGGTCTGACTGCTCTCCCCACCCTGTGACAGCAAACTTCTTTTCACTCTATTTCCTGTGTCAGTTTAACCCTCTCCTGTCATGCTCCACACTCTCATCTCACTCTGGACAGGAGCTATTGAATCGGCCTCATGTTTATACTTAAGCCAGGAATCATACTGTTCGCCAGTATCTCTTTATGTCTTAAAGTTGAGTCGAGTGTTTGAACAGTTGTCTTCTGTGAGCTCTGGGCTAACAGAGAGTCCGAGAGCCATGTCTTCTGGGAACCCTCCAGTCTGTTGGACCATCAAGTCTGATATTTTAATAGAGTTCTAGTTCTACACACCTAGTTTTTTCCCCTTGCATAAATGACTGTGTTATATTCTGTCAGGGCAGTCAGTAGTGGAGGCTGGGCACCATCCGGTTCTTCTGTTTTCGTGCTGATGTCTCTAGATTATATGGCCCTTTCTCTCTCTTTGGCTCATATTTTTCTTGTGTCTGTGATATTTTTTCTTCTCATCTGCTCCAGGTAGGTTGGGAACAATTGATACTACTTGAGATGGCTGCTTGCTAGCTTTTAAGACCACAGAGACCACTCACCAAAGTGGGATGCAGAACATTTTTTTAAAAAGCTCTGTTATGGCAGTTGACCTAGATGCCATCTGAAACAGTGGTCCCCAGACCCTGACCCTATTACTCTGTCTTCCAGATTCGTCCATGTTAGGAGATGTTTCCCAAGGTCATCACCATTCTTCATCATTGCGTAGTATTCCATTTTGTGAATATACCATCGTTTGTGTATTCATTTGCTGATGGGCATCTAGGTTGATTTCATCTTTTCACCTTTGTAGACACTAGTATGATAAACATTCGTGTCCGTGTGTCTATTCGTGTGGCAGCCCTTAGTTTTCTAAGATATGTTCCAAGAAGTGGAATTGCTGAATGATACGGTATTTCTATTTCTGGCTTTTTAAGAAAGCACCGAATTGATTTCCAAAGTAGTTGTACCATTTTACATTCCCACCAGCACTGTAGACATTTTCCCATTTTTTCACAGCTTCTCCAACATTTATTATTTTGTGGTTTTTGTATTAATGCCAGCCTTGTTTGTGTGAGAGTTATCTTGTTTGTAGTTTTGATGTAGATTTCTCTGATGACTGATGATTGTGAGCGTTTCCGTGTTATCTGTTAGCCTCCTGGGTCTCTTTGGTGTAGTGTCTGTTTCTGTCCTTTCCCCGTTTTTAAATTGGGTTATTTGTCTTTTTGTTGTTGACATTTTGCAGTATCTTGTAGATGATGGGTGATTAGACGTTGTTTGGGTTTGTGGTAGCCTGATTTGTTTTTCGCAGCTTAAAGGTAGTCATTTTACTCTTTTGGTGAAGTCTTTTTGATGAGCATATGAAGACTGTCAGTTAAGTTTGCAAATTCATCCTAGAAAAAAATGCTGCACACCTCATTGCTGAGTATCACTACAGTCACCTTCAAGGTACTCTTCTTGAAAAGCTATGCACTGATGCCATCACCTAGTCCACCCTTTAAAGCAATTTTGGAACTTTTTGTGCAGTGGCTATCAGTGCTGTTGTTGTATTACCCTTGATGTCTTGAATGTCCTCAAAATGTCTTTCTTTCAAGATTTCCTTTATCTTTGGGTAAAGAAAAAAGATAATGGGAACCAGATCAGGTGAGTAGGGTGGGAGTTCCAATGTAGCTATTTGTTTACTGGGTAAAAACTCCCTCACAAACAATCATGCAATTAAGTCTGTGAATTTGCCACCTTGTGCGATGGCCATTCCAGGAAGAGTTTTGAAATTGCTTTGAAGGGCGGACTAGGCATTGGCATTGTGCTTAGCTTCCCAAAGGGAGTACTTGGAATGTAACCGTGGTGATATTCAGCAGTGTGGTATGTAGCACTTAGAACAATTAAGTTCTTGGGCTTACTTGTCAGACTTCGTTAAGCCAAGTGCCGTCGAGTCGTTAAGTGTTTGATTTTTAGGAGTTCCCAGTTGTCTGTTTTCTCTTCTGGTGTTTGTGGTTCATTAGCAATATTTTGTAGTCTGTTTATGCTGTATAGTAGGCCTCCCAGCATTGTTCCTGGTTTTTCTTCCATGATCTTTATTGTTTTAGATTTTGTATTTAGGTCTTTGATCCATTTAGAGTTAGTTTTTTCTTCATGAAGTGAGATATAGATCTTGTTTCATTTTTTTGCAGATGGATATCCAGCTGGATCCTAGGTGACAGCATTATTTCTACCTTGAATTTTCAGCTCGGGTTGGCAGACTTTTTTCCTCCCTTTCCCCCATTTATTAAATTGTTCCCTCTGCAAGTCTGGGAGCATGATGCAGGGCAGGCTTAACGAGTCCTCCTGCCACAGCTAATGACATCAAACTCCATTCCTTGTTTCAGTTCAGAGGGAAGTGCTGGGCAAAGGGAGAAACGTTCATCCTGAAGGAAAGATTTAGACCCTTGTAAGATATGCCAGTTGTTTACTTTTGACAGTCACATGCTACCTTTTACTAGTTGTGCAGGCTTGAGTGTATTTTCTGCTTCTCTTTGCCACTGAGGAGTATGTCTTCCAAACACCGTCGCTCTTCTTACCATGCTGGCAATAGCTGATTCCTGGTGAATCAGTTGTCACCAGTCCTAGGTACTTCTGCACCTACTCTTCCTTCCCTTTGACTTAGTTTGATTTCTCAATTTCCCTTTGATGTTCAGGGCTCGTAGGATGTCCTGTGTGATCAATTCATGTGTTTTTTGGGGTCTTTGTTGTTAGAGATGGCATAGAAAGCATCTGACTACTATGCCACTTTGACCCCACCTTGCCAAGTCGGTTTTTTGGTGAATTTTCGTGATATCCTCTTTCTCTTCTCCGGTGGTGTCTAACCAAATATAGCAGGAGGTATTAAGCAATAGTGCAGACCCTCCTTGCTGGGCCAGGGAGAAATCAGGAGTATTCTGTGGTTTAATACTACCTGAAGAAATAGATTCTAAAGATCTTTGCCCAGCAAGCACTTGTCGACAACATCATCTGTGTTCTGAACTAGGGTAGCAGATAAGTTATGAATGGATTTTTCAAGTTCGATAAATGTTATAATTGGGTAAAATTGCTTGACAAGATACCCATCTCAAAGCAAAAAGCCAAACCCATTACCATTCAGTTATTTCTGACTTGGACTCAATAGTGACACTGTCGGATAGAGATGAACTGCTCTGTAGAGTTTCCAAAGAGCATCTGATGAATTCAGACTGCTAACCTTTTGGTTAGCAGACAGAGCCCTTAACTACTTCACCACTAGGGTATTCATACCCATACCCGTGTGGGTTTATTAACTATTGGATTATGGTCTAATGTAGAATGTCTGTTAATTGGAATGAGGATCCACTACTCACTAGTCCTATGCAGATTTTCATTATAGAAGTAGGTATTTGTGGAGCTGTGTAAGAGACTTAGTATGCACTGCACTTCCACTCTACCATCCAAGCAGAGCAATGCCCAAGCATAAACACAAACCACACCAAACCCATTGCCGTTGAGTCAATACTGACTTTATAGTTATCCTGTAGGACAGAGTAGAAGTGCAGAGTTTACAAGGAGCACCTGGTAGATTTGAAGTGTCAGCCTTTTTGTTAGCAGCTGTAACACTTAACCCCTGTACCACCTGACACGGTGGGGCTATCATTTGAGTTTGAATCTTCTAACATACTATAGCTTAAACAACCAGATTAAGAAGACATAATAGGAAAAGCAGAAATCATATTGTTTCTGGTATAATTGTCCAGGAAAGGAGTAGTTTCATGAACCTGCTTAAGCCAGTTTTCACTAAGGGGATTGTTACAAAGCAACAATTGCCTTACTCTCAGTGAGCTCCAGAACTTAATGCAAAGAGGGACAACGTGTTTACATTAGTTTTTTTCCTCAGAAGCACTTGGTTATCTTGTTTGTGCTTTGAGGCAAACTCATGAAGTACCTAGCAGGATTAGGGTAGAGTGGAAAAGTAGAATCTTGTAGGCAGTACTCCCGAAATCTGTTCCAATTGGGAAATGATTTTTATGTTAGAACTGTTTGATCTTTTTTACATGATGTAAGTTTATGTTGAAACATGGTGCCTGAAGTTGGGCTGACAATACAGGGAGATACTACAGTTTAACATGTAAGACTTGCTTAAGGTTATTGCAGAGATTAATAATAGCATTGGATACAAGGCTATAATTTGATAAAGTAAATGTTAATAGACCTCAATTTTCATGCCCAGATTGCAGATGGGGATGACAGTTCCAACCTTCAGTAAAATTGCTGACACTAGCTACTGTTTGGACTAATTTAATAAATACATTGTCTTCCTGGGCTAATTTAGTAAGTACATTCTCTTCCTGAGTTAATAAATGCGTTCTCTTCCTATGCAGCAGAAGATGCTGCTGAATAGAGAAAACTTGAAGGTAAATGGACCTTCTTGTTGGGCAAAAGTACCAATGAAAAAGACCACCAGTATGAAGTAAAACTAATAACATAAGAATAGCTACAAATAAAAACCAAAATCTGCAAAGTTCAGAAAGGTTCATGGAATCTTGCTCTCTGATCGTCGGATCAGATATCTACCTCAGATGTTGTCTACCTCTGGCCAGTAGGGCCTTTAAAAGCAATTTTTAGTTCTCTAGAATGCTCACAAGACTACAAAAGTGTCTTGGTCTTCTTCAGTTGTGACAAGTGAATTCAGATTTTAACTCCCTGTAATTTGGCAACAAAGGATGAGGAGAACTACATGCAGCCCTCTCCACTGAGTTGTAATGAATCATACGTGATGTACTTTTTAATATAGATATGTGTTCTGCAACAGTGTTAGGCAGATTTGGGGATTCTGACTTTTGGTTATCAAAGGCTTCTTTAAGCTGTAAAGAATATTCGTCAAAGATTAAGATTTTCACAATAGGATTAAAGATTTTTGCCATATTTTAATGATTCAGTATGAACAATGGTGGAGTCAGTACAGGCCACATGAGGGAAGGCCATAGGTCTTTCAGTAATTATCTGCTGTAGAGTAAGTTTATGGGATCTGAATAGTGTAGATCTTAAGTTCAAGAAGAAATCCTGGTGGTGTAGAAGTTAAGTGCTACTTCTGCTAACCCAAAGGTCAGCAGTTGAAATCCACCAGGTGCTCCTTGGAAACTCTGAAGCAGTTCTTCTCTGTCTATAGGGTTGCTATGAGTCAGAATCAGATCGATGGCAGTGGGTTTGGTTTTGGTGTTTTTAAGTTCAAAAAGACTAAAGCAAGAACATTAATACAGTATAAATGTAAAGCTTTACAAAGCTTGGCTAATTGAGTTTTATTGTATCAGCATTCCTTTTATTAGGCCAGAAGATTAGGGATAATAGGGTCAATGTAGTCTTCCCCAAAGATGAGTAAGAGTCAGCATATTTATAGAAAGACTTGCCCAGTAAACTGCCCTGTATCCCTAGAAAAGAGTCTTAAGTGATTCTTAGGCAGGGATGATGCTTTCAAGAAGTTTTTTTACCTGCAAAGGCCCTGCTGAAGTACATGGCTGCGGGAGAAATACTCCATCCAATATGAACATCTACGAATCATCATTAATACGTGTTTGTAACTGTTGAAAGGCATAGCTGAATGAAATCTAGCTACCGTTCCAGCATAAGCCTAGAGGGCGAAGGGGTATTATCCAGATAAGATTTCAAGATACTTTCTGGTATAGTGGTTAGGGCAAATGGAGCAGTGAGAGGTAAAATATTCGGAACCTTTCAGAAAATTTCCCTACCAATGTTTCTTTAGAGTCTCAATCTATTTTATCTTGTCCCATGTGAGACCATTCTTGTAGGGTCAACATCATGAGTATACAAAAATTTAGGTAGAAGAGGTTTCTTTTTTTAATTTAAAATTAAGTAATTTTTAAATTTTGTTGTGCTTTAGATAAAAATTGGCAACCCTAGTTGGTCATTCAAGAATTTATACACATACTGTTTTGTGGCGTTGGTTGCAGTCCCATAACGAGGCAACACTTTGCCCCTTTAAGTCCTAGGTACGTTGTGTCTGTCTAATTACCGTCCCTTCCTGCCTTACTATTTTGCTTTTGGACAGGAGTTGCCCCTTTGGTCTTACTTATTTGATTGAACTAAGAAGCATGTTTCTGACTGTTCTTGTCTCTTTCATAGACTTGTCTAATCTTTGTCTGAAAAGTAGATTTGGGAAGGGTTTCATTTCTGAGTTAGTAGAGTGTCACAGTCTGGGGTTTCTTCAGTCTCTGTCAAACCAGTTAGTCCTTTTGTGTGTGTATGTGTGAATTTGGATTTTGTTCTACATGTTTCTGTGACTCTATCTGGGACTCACTGTTGTGATCCCTGTCAGAGCAGTTCATGCTGTTACCTGGGTATGGTCTAATTCTTCTGAGTTCACGTTGGTGGAGGCTGTGAGTCATGTGGTCCTTGAGTCTTTGGGGCTAATATTTTCCTTGTGTTTTCCATTTTCTGTGTTCTCTGTTGTAGAGAATATTATGAAACTAATAGATGTATTTTAGATGGCTGCTTGCAAACTTTTAAGATCCTAGATGCTCCTTACCAAAGACATGAACATGTGAACATTTTCTTTCTTTTTTTTTTCCCTTTTTTATTTAACATGACTGAGTGAAAATGTACATTCCCATATAAATTTACATACCCACCTATATGCAGCTTCCACTGCTCTCCCTGCCCGGTGACAGCACACTATTCCTCTCTGCTCCATACATGTCTCATCCTCCCAACAGCCTCCTTTCCCCTCCTCTCCACCCACTCTCCTTCCTCCAGCCAGAGGTCAGCAGGATGATATGCTATAGATGTACAGAACCGTAAAGTGCAACCAATATATGGTCAGTGTGCATTGCCAAGTCCAATCCATTCCTGTCCAAAGAGTGGACCTTTGTTATAATTTATGGGTAAGGGCAGCATCAGGGCCAGTGGCCATGCTCTCAGGGGAACCTGAAACTGTTGGACCATCAATTGAGGTCTTTTAGTGGAGATCTCAGGGTGCACCCCTTTTTATTCTTGTGTTGCCAGTGAGACTCAACCTAGTGAGCTCCATCGTGGCTATCACTGGTGGTGGCCGGGCACCATCCAGTTCTTCCGGTCCCAAGTCAGTGAAGGCACCCACTCTTGCGGGTCTCTCTGTCTTCTAGGTTGTCTTTACTGCATGTAATTTTGGTCCTGGGTGAGCATCCGTTCCTGCTGAGTGGGGACCATTTGCTGTGTCCTCGGATGGCCACTTGGCAGCTTTTAAGACCCCAGACACCACTCACCGATTTGGGGTGCAGAGAGCTCTCTTAACAAAATGCTAGTTGTGCCAATTGGCCTTGATTTTGCCTAAGAGCATGGTCCCCTGCCCCTCTGCCCCAGCTACTGTATCCTTGCAATATTGGGTTAAGATGGAAGGAGTACTCAAGTTATGCTGAAGTCCACTTAATGTTGTTCTTGTTTCTAATGTGTGCTATCACTGCTTTCTCCCAACCAGATTTCTAGCAACTATCTAAACTAAACCTTCCCCCCACTCCCTCCCCTCCCTTGTAGCTCTCAAAGAGTCTTCTTTACACAAGTCTGTTTTTGAGATCTTATCATAAAGGTCTCATACAGTATTTGTCCCTTTGTCGCTGACTACTTTCACTCAACATAATGTCTTCCAGTGGAAACCAGGTTAGGAGATGTTTCCTGGAATCATCGTTATTCTTTATCATTGCGTAGTGCTCCGTTGAGTATATGTACCATAGTTTACCTATCCATTCTTCTGTTGTTGGGCATCTGGGTTGATTCCATCTTTTTGCTGTCATGGACTGTGCTGCGATAAACATTCTGGTGCATGTATCCGTTGGTGTGAAAGGCTTTGATTCTGTAGGATATATTCCAAGTAGTGGAATTACTGGGTCAAATGATATGTCGATATCCATTTTTTTAAGGAAGCACCAGATTGCTTTCCAAAGAGGCTGGACCATTTTGCAACCCCACCAACAGTGTAGGAGGGTTGCACTTTCTCCACAGCCTCTCCCCCATTTGTTGTTTTGTGTTTTCTGGATCATGGCCAATCTTGTTGGGGTAAGATGGTATCTCATTGTCGTCTTGATTTGAATTTCTTTAATAACTAAAGATCGTGAACATGTCTGCATGTGTTTTTTGGCTGCCTGGATCTCCTCTTTAGTGAAATGTCTGTCCATCTCCTTTGCCTGTCGCTTAATTGGATGGTTTATCTTCTTCTTATTGATATTTTCGACTCGACGGCACTTGGCTTTGGCTATTGATATTTTGTAGTATCTTATAGATTATGGAGATGTCAACATTTTCTTTATGGACTGTGTTATATCGCTTGACCTAGATGTCCCCTGAGACATGATTCCCAGTCTTCACCCCCAGCAGTTTAGTCTCCCATGGTATTTGGACTTGTCTAGGAAACTTCTAAGACTTTGCTTTGCTGAAGTTGTGTTGATTTCCTCCATCTTGTGTGTTCTTTCCCTCCACCAGAATCAGCAGTGGTCTACTGTCTAGTTAGTGATTTCCCCTCCTCCTTCCCACCCTTGTAATCATTAAAAGATGTTTTTTTCCGTGTGTAAACAGTTTCCTGGGTTCTTAGAATAGTGGTCTCACACAATACTTGTCCTTCTGGTATTGACTTATTTCACTAGCAAGGTGCCCTTTAGACTCAGCAACATTGTGAGATGTTTGTGGATTCATCATTGATCTCTATCATTGGGTAGAATTACATTGTATGTACCATGATTTCTTTATTTGCTTATCTGTTGATGGTTGTTTAGGTTGTTTCCATCCTTTTGCTATTGTAAATAGTGCTACAGTGAACATAGGTATGAGTGTATCTATTTGTGTAATGGTTTTTTTCCTCTAGGATGTATTCCTAGGAGTGGAATTGCTGGTTTTATCCGTCACAGGTTTCTGATTAGGTCCTGTCTGTAATATGATGGCTGTGTCTTGAAAACAGCCTGCCTGTCTCCATAGCTTAGCCTCATCTATTTGAGCTAATTGTTGGTTCTTTAAGAGTTTTCTGTAGTTAATAAAGATTGTGGCCATCCATAAACAAGTTCGTCATGAAGGTAATTGTAATTTTAGAAGCAGCGTGTTTGGTTTCATTTCCTCTGATTTCTTACATTTGTGGTACATTTTGGCTGATGAACTTCTGTTTTTGTTTTAGCAATTTCAGCAAGGAGTAGCAGAACATCTAAAGTGTCTGCCATTGCAATTAAATTTTTGTAACAGTCCTAAAAAGCTTAATAATGCTTTTTTTCTGTAACATGCCAGAATCAGAATCACATATGATACCAAAACAGTGTAAGTGTAAATAATAACAGACTTTTTGTGATTCACGCTTGCACGCTCTAGAAAAACCCAAACCCATTGCCATTGAGCCAATTTTAACCCACAGTGTCCTTACAAAACAAAGAAGAGCTGTTCGATAGCATTTCCAGAGAGTGACTGGTGGATTCCAGAAGGTCAGCAGTTGAGGTCTTACCCATTGTACCATCAGGGTTCTACACAGGCTCTAATAATAGCAGTTAATTAAGCTTGCTGGGCAGGAACTATTTAACTCTTACAGACTTCAATAGAATATATGATGGTATATCTAGCCTTCTGAAGAGAGCTGAGGGGACTTGGTGGCATGGTTAACTAAGCGTTTGGTTGCCAGCTGGTTGGAGATTGGAAGCCACTGGCTGCTCCATGGGAGAAAGATGTGACAGTCTGCTTCTGTAGAGATTATAGCATTGGCTAACTGAAAGTGGATCAAGGACCTAAATATAATATCTAAAATGATTAACTTCACGGAAGACAAAATAGACCATGGTGAGAGTCCTAATACACTGCACAAAACAGTATAAAACATTACTAACAGTGCACAGATGCCTGGAGAGGAAATAGGTAACTGGGAACTGCTAAAAATCAAACAATTATAATCCAGAGACTTCCTGCAAAGAGTAAAAAGACTACCTAAAGGCTGGGAAAAAATTTTTGTCTGCGACAAACCCAGTTAATATCTGATCTCTATAATCTTCGAGATACTACAGAAGCCCTGTAATAAAAAGACAAGTAACCCAATTAAAAAAATGCTTAAAGGAGGAGATGGGGCCAAGATGGCAGGCTAGTCACACGTCTCCTGAGTTCTCTCTGAGAACTAAGGCCTAGAAAAACAATTGAATGGAACAGAGAGGACATGCCGGGAGCCCCAAGATCAGACAGAGGATTATGAGATTGGACTGGGTGACAGGAAGGGGAAAACTTCCTTGATCAGAGGTGAGACAGCACTACAAAGGGTCCCACTTCAGAGGCTTTCAGGTATGAATGCCAGCTTTGTTAACCAGGAGATTTTGGACTGGGCGACAGGAAGGGGAAAACTTCCTTGATCAGAGGCGAGACAACACTACAGAGGGTCCCACTTCAGAGGCTCTCAGGTATGGATGCCAGCTTTGTTACTCAGGAGATGGACTGAGACTACTGGACCTCAGAGCCTAGCAGGAGCAACCTTCCGTGCTGAGCTGTAGTGCCTGAGTATACAGAGTCTCTTGAAGCAGAGTCTGTACTTAAGGCAGTTATATTGAGAGAAGCCAGTGGCAGCTGGTGGCTGAGGATACCAGCGTTCTTCCCCCTGTTTTCTCTGAGCTGCTCTATAGGTTCTGCTGGCACAGTACAAATGCGACAGCACAGGTAGGATGACATCTTAGTCAGCTGAGAGGCTGAATCAGCCATGCCTGAGGGCTCAGCTGGGGCTGGCAGCTACACAGAGCAACAGCGCCTCTCTGGACAGTGCCTCTTTCTTCAGAAAAGCTGTTTTTAAGAGAATGCAGCAATGACTGGCTTCTGAGTGTGGCAGTGCCTTTCCCACTTCCTTTTCTGAACCATGTCATAGCATCTACTGACATAGCCTTTGAAAGACTCCACCATCTTTGTCAGCCAGGAGGTGGGGGCTGCCACCCCTGAGGGCCTGGCTAGGACTGGCTGCTGCTGGACAGTGTCTCTCTGAGCAGAGAGGCTGATCTTAAGGCGGTGGCTCCTAGAGAACGCAGGTGCGGCTGGAAGCCGAGCGTGGCAGAGCGCTTCCCTCTTTCCTTCTCTGAGCTATGTTGTAGTGTCTGCTGGTGTCACTCTGGAGAGTTGGCAAAAGTAGGTCACCATCTTTATCAGCCAGGAGGCAAAGCCTGCCACCCCTGCAGGCCCAGAGTCAGCTGCCAAGCTGAGCAGCAGTGTGGGGCCGGACAGCATCTATCTCACCAGAGAAACTGTACTTAAGGCAGCTGTACCTAGAAAACCCAGCAGTGGCTGGCATCCCAGTGTGGCAGTGCCCTCACTCACTCCCTTCTTAGAGCTACACCATAGTTTCTGCTGGTGCAACCCTGGAGAAGCTGAACAGCTTTCTGATGGCACAGAGACAACAGTCAGTATCTAACCATTTAAAGAAGCAGACCGCAGTGGCTCCAGAAAACTCCCAAAATAAAGAATGAAAAAACTTACCAGATGAAGAAGCCTTTCGGAAATTATTGGAGTTAACATATAAGAGAATTATGTATAGAGGCCTTCTAGATCTTAGGATGGAAATTAAACAAAGTGCAGTAGAACAAAATGAAAAATTAAACAAGCTGTGTGAAATGCTAGAACATCAATGATCTGAAATTTAGCAGATCAATAATAAAATTACAGTTAGGCAATTCAGTGGGAAGCCAGAAGAATAGGGTTTAGGAAGTGGAATGCAGAATTAGTGAAATTGAAGGTAAAGCAACTGACCCTAGAATTTACGAGGAGAAATCAATAGAATCAAGAAAAAATAAGAATCCTATGGGATTCTATCAAGAGGAACAGCTTACATGTAATTGGAATTCCAGAACAGGGAGGGATAGCAGAATATACAGAGCAGATTGTTGAAGAGTTGCTGGCAGAAAACTTGTCTGACATTATGATAGAAGATAGCCATTCAGGATGCTCTCTGAACTCCACAAAAGGTAGACCCCCGAAAGAAAGACACCAAGCCATATTATAATCAAGCTTAACAAAATGAAACATAAGACAAGGCCCTTTTAAAGGCAACTAGGCTTAAACCAAAACTGACATACAAACAGAAGCATTCTAGACGGTCCTCAGACTTTTCAGCTGTGACTGCGTTGGCAAGAAGGTAGTGGGATAAAACATGCGACCCTTGAAGGACAAAACTTCCAGCCAAGAATTGTATATCTTGCAAAATTTTCTTTTAAATATGGCTGTGAAATTTGGACATTCTCAGATAAATAGAATGTTAGAGACTTATCAAAAACCAAACCAAAGTTACAGGAAATACCGAAGGAAGTTCGTCAGAAATTCAGTAACACCAGATACAGGACACAGCATCCAGAATCCTTATTAGTGAGGGAAGTCACAAAGCTCAGTCAAAGCTAAAATGTTAAAATTAGGGAAACAGCTTAACATGTAAACTATGGTGACATTACACTGTAAAAAGGAATATATTACAGTATTCATAGCCCTTTCAGATGGAAAGAAGTTAAAGACTGGTTTAAGCCTAGAACATTAGGGAGGAACAGAAGAAACTATCAGTACTACATATCAAAACAAACACCATACAGAAATCTCAACATATGTGAAACCAACATTGCAAAGGATTAAAGGAAAACCCATAAAGAAAGATGACCTGAGACAGAATATTAAGTGGAACAAAGAAAATTTCAACAACACAAAACCTAAGACACCAAAATGAAACCACACACACACAAAAAAAATAACACCTATCAATGATTACACTGAATGTAAATGGACTGAATACTACAGTAAAGAGACAGAGAGTAATAGACTGGATCCCAAAACATGATACGCTGATACACTGCTTATAAGAAACAAACCTTAGACTCAAAGATATGAATAAACTGAAAATCAAAGGATAGAAATATATACACTAAGCTAACAACATATAAAGAAGGCAATACTAATTTCAGATAAAATAGACTTTAATGTAAAATCTACCATCATGGACAAGAACGGTCACTATTTAAAGGTTCAATACATAAACAGGATATAACAATACTAAATATCTATGCACTCAGTATCAGAGCATCTGAATACATTGAACAGATGCTAACAACATTGAAAAGTGAGATAGAGTGTTCTACAGTAATAGTAGACTTCAGTGCTCCCCTGTCAGTAATGGAAAGATTATCCACAAGATAAGTTCTATACAGGTGTAGACAAGCTTATTGTGACAATAAATCAACCTAGCCTTCTAGTCATTTACAGACCTTGTACCCAGTAAGAGACAAGTACACCTTTTCTAGCACTCGTGGAACATTCTCCAGAATCGACCACGTTAGCCCATAAAGCAAGTCTCAACAAAATCCAAACCACTGAATTATTGCAAAATATCTTATCAGATCATAAAGCCATAAACGTTGAAATCAGTAGCAGAAAATGCATGGGTCCAAATTCAGATGCATGGAAACTGAATAACACCTTGCTCAAAAATTCATGGGTTATAGAGGAAATCAAGGATGCAATCAAGAAATTCATCAAATGAAAGGAGAGTGAAAATACACGCTACTAGAACCTATGGGATACAGCAAAAACAGTGCTCGTAGTCAGTGTGTCTCTATTAATGCACACATCCAGAATGAGAAAAGGGCCCAAGCTCAAGAACCCTACAACTGGAACAAGTAGAAAGAGAACAACAAAAGCATCCCATGGACAATAGAAGAAAACAGATAATAAAGATTAGAGCAGAACTAAAAGAATCAGCGAATAAGTAAACAGTTGAATTAACAAAATCAAAAGCTAGTTTTTTGAAAAGATCAACAAAGTTGGTAAGTGACTGGCTACACTCACAAAAGAAAAACAAGAAACACATAACTGAAATGAGACAGAAGATGTCCCGACAGACCTAACGAAAATTAAAAGTATCATAACAACACTATGAACAATTGTACTGTAACAGATTTGAAAGCCTAGAGGAAATGAACAAATTTCTAGATTCACATCACCTACTAAAATTGTCACAGGGAGAAACAGAACAACTTAATAAACCCATCCCAAAAGAAGAGATTGAAAAAGTAATAAAAAAAACTGTTAACCAAAATGAGTCCTGGCGCAGACGGCTTTATTGGAGAATTCTACCAACCGTTCAGAGAGGAGTTTATTTGAATACTACTGAATCTATTCTACAGCATAAAAAAGAACAACATTCCTGGATTTGTTCTGTGAAGCAGGCATTAACCTGATACCAAAGTCAGGTAAAGACCCCACAAGAAAGGAAACTTACAGACCATTATCACTCATGAACCTGGATACAAAAATCTGCAACAGAATCATAATCAAGAAAATTCAACAATATACTGAAAAAAAAAAAAAATTCATCATCACCAAGTAGGATTGGTACCACAGATGCAGGGTTGGTTCAGTATCAGTAAAACAGTGTGGCCAACCGCATAAATAACACAATGGATAAGAATCACTTCATCTTATCAGTTGGTGCAGAACAGGCACTTGACAAAGTCCAACACTCATTCATGTTAAAAACTCTCAGCCAAATAGGAATAGAAGGGAAATTCCTCAACACAGGAAGGGACATCTGTGCACATTCAACCACCAACATCATCCTGAATGGAGAGAGACTGAAAGAATTTCCCCTGAGAACAGGAACTAGACAAGGATGTCCACTGTCACCACTAAACATTGTGCTAGAGGTTCTGGTTAGAGCATAAGACAAGGCAAAGAAATAAAGGGCATCCATATTGGTGAAGAAGTAAAAATATCCCTGTCTCAAGCTCATATGATTGTATACATAGAAAACCCTAAAGAATCCGTAAGTAAACTACTGGAACTAAGAGAAGAGTACAGCAAATTATCTGAATATAACATAAACGTAAGTAAATCAGGATTCTTGTACTCCAACAAAGAAGTCATCAGAGGAAATCACCAAATCAATGCCATTTACAATAGCCCTATGAAGATAAAATACCTAGGAATAAATCTAACCAGAGATGTAAGAGACCCATACAGAGAAGAGTACAAGAACCTACTGCAAGAAACCACAAGAGACTTACATTAAGTGGACCAACCCACCTTGCTCATAGACGGGAAGACTTAACATTGCGATTCCAAAGGGATTTTTTAATGAGATGATGAAAGAAATCATCAACTTTGTTTGAAAAGTGAAGAAACCTCAAATCAGTTAGATACTACTGAAGAAGAGAAACACAGTGGGAGGCCTCACACTACCCAACTTTAGACCCTATTACACTGCCACAGTAGTCAACACAGCCTAGTACTGGTACAAAACGGACCAATGGAACAGAAAGGAGAATTCAGAAATGCCACCATCCTCCTATGAACAGATGATATTCAACAAAGGCCCTAAGGTTGTAAACTGGAGTGAAAACAATCTCTTTTTGTGTTGATGGATTTGGATATCCATCTGCAAAAAACTGAAACAAGACTCCTGTCTCACAACCTACACAAAAGCTAAATGAAAGTGGATCAAACACCTGACTATCAAACTTAAAATGATAAAGACTAGGGAAGAAAAAGTAGGGACGACAATGGAAGTTATGATACATAGTTTAGACACACTATAAATTCTTACCAACAATACGTGAACATCAGAAAAGAGATAAATGAGAACTACTAAAAATCAAACACTTAGGCTCATCCAAGGACTTTATCAAGACAGTTAAAAGCTGCCTACAGAATGGCAAAAAACATTTGACAAATATGTATTGGATTGATGTTGAATTTCCATAATCAACAATCTACTGCAACGTATTGACAAGAAAAAAGCAACCCAATTAAGAAGTGTACAAAAGATATGGAAAGACATTTCGCCAAAGAAGATATCCAGACACCCAAAAGACATGTTAAGAAATACTCACAATCATTAGCCATTTGAGAAATCCAAATCAAAACTGCAATGAGATACTGTGTCACCCCAGCAAGGCTGGCATTAATTAAAAAAAAACAACATGAGAAGAGTTCGAGAGACTGTGGAGAGTTTGGAACATTGTTGGCCATGTCTGCATTACTGTTGGCAGTAACATGAAATGCTATAATCACTTTGGAAATCAATTTGACATTTTCTTAGAAAGCTAGAAAGAGAAATGCTGTATGATCCAGCAGTCCCACTTCTTGAAATATATCCTAGAGAACTAAGGGGATGCCACATGAATAGATAACATGCACACCAGTGTTTACAGCAGCATTGTCCACAAGAGTTAGAAGATGGAATCAACTTTCGTGCCCATCTGCAGATGAATGGGTAAACTGTGGGCTGCCAGTTAAGTTTGCAAACTCATCCTAGAAGAAGTGCTACATACCTCATTGCAGAATACCACTATGGTCACCTTCAAAGTACTCCCCTTGGGAAGCTGTACACCAACGCCAGTGCCTGGTCCACCCTTCAAAGCAAGTTTGAACTCTTTTTTGGAATGGGTATCAGAGCTTTTGTCGTATTACCCTTGATGTCCTGAATGGAATCAAAATGTTTTCTTTTTAGTATTTCGTTTATCTTTAGGTAAAGAGAGAAGCCATTAGGGTACAGATCAGGTGAGTAGGGAACATGTTCCAATACAGTTGTTTACTGGCTAAAAAGTTCACAGACAACTGCACACTTAAGTTTGTGACTGTGCCACCATGCCAGTGTGTGCAGCGGTCGTTCCAGAACTGCCTTAAAGGTGGATTAGGTACTGGCATCGGTGCGTAGTTTCCCAAAGGGAGTACTTTGAAGGGGACTGTAGTGATATTCAGCAATGTGTTGTGTAGCACTTAGAACAATTAAGTTGCAGATTTAATTGTTGGACTTTGTATTGTAGTAGCCTAAGTGATTTGCCTTCTTGGTTTTCTGTCTTGCCTCTGACGTTTTGTTATTGGTGTCCCACTTGATCAAGTTTTTACTTGAAGATTACTGCTTGTTGAAGCCTTTGTGGTTCCCCTGAGCAGAGTTACTCCTTTATGTCATAGAGCTCACTTAGTGGCATTTTTTAAATTTTATTTTGTCACTGAGAATGCAGATAGCACAACAAAGAGTCTGATGGAGTGGGAGAAAAGTGGGGTCCAGATCTCAAACTCTAGTGTGAAAATCACACTTAACAGTTGGATAGAGGGTCCCCAGAAGACTGGTCCCTGGAATCTGTTATCTCAGAGCTGAAAGCATTCCTGAAGCCAATAATTCATACCAAGATTAGACTGAACTATAAGACATAAAATGATATTTGGTGAAGAGTGCGCTTTTTTTCCTCGAAAAGATAACGTGAGACTAAATGGGCAGCTGCTGTCTGGAGGCAAGAAGAGAAGGCAGGAGACAGGAGCTTGTTGAATGGACATGGGAAATACAGAGTGGAGAAGAGTGTGCTGTCACGTTGTAGGGAGAGCAACTAGGGTCACTTAACAATGTTTGTGTAAGTTTCTACACATCAAACTTAATTGTAAACTTCCACTTTTAGCACAAAATAAAAAAATACACATTGTAGTATGTACATCAATTCAGCAGTTCTACATTTACAGTTTAGTGACAGTGTTCACATTGTGTACAGCTTTTCCCATGTTGTTTCTCACCTGTTGACCTAAGCTCTCTGCTCCCTAAGGTTTCTGTCTAATCTTTTTAGTTACTTTTATCAGTCTGATTCTGTATAGATAGTTCTTAAAGAGCATAATGTTCAAGGCAGGCATTCTTTACTAGTTGTTTTTGGTTTTAAGACTTCAAGGGATATTTTTGGTTTAAGCTTTAAAGATTATCTCAGGACGATAGTTTCAGGGTTTCATCCAACCTTCATGTCTCTAGGGAATGTAGATTCCATGAGAATTTGAAATTTTGGTCTACATTTTCTCCCTTTAGGTTAAGATTTTTCTATGGAATCTTTGATCAAAATGCTCAGTAATGTTAACTGGGCACTGTTAGGTTCTTGTGGTCTCCTAGCAAGGAGGCAGTTGTCCATGAAGGAAATTAGTCACACATTCCCTATCTTCCTTCTGTTCTTGACTCCCATTCTTCTGTTATTCATGCAAAGAGACCAGTTATTGTGCCTCTGATGGCTGTTTGGCAGCTTTTAAGACCTAGACAGCATGCAGTGAACTAGGAGGTAGAATGTGTTATTAGACTAGTTAACTGGCATGTACTATGAAAGAATAACGCTAAACTTTGAAACCAAGAACCCAGATCCCAGCATGTTTTTGGTTGTGCATAATCAACGTTAATAGCTACTGTTTATTATTATTATGATTGTAAATATATTTATCACACAATTGGACCAATTTAACTTTTTACAGGTGTACACCTGTTAACAGCCATTACAATTATCTCCTTTGCACACTCTATCCTTTATCAACATAGTATTTCTATCGCTGTTAACCCCCTGTTCACCTTCCTTCTACCCTTGGTAACCAGTAATAAACTTTGCTCTCTATGCATTTGTGTTTTCTTGTCTTTTCATATAATGGAAGTCATACAATATTTGTTCTTCTGTGATTGGCTTATTTCACGCAGTATAATGTCTTCTAGCTCCATCCATATTGTAGCATGTATGAAACTACCAATTATGAAACTACCCAGTTAAACTATTCTTGGCTCACACTTCTCCATCTGGCTGTTTCTACATTTTGGCTATTGTAACTAGTGCTGCACTGAAAATTAGTATACAAGTCTCTGTTAGAGTTTCTACTTTCGATCTTTTGGGTACATCCCCAGGAGTGAAATTGCTGGATCATATAGAGTGAATTTAATTTTTTAAAATCTGAACCCATCCTAGTGAGAATGAGATGATACCTTGCTGTGGTTTAGATTTACATCTCTGATCGCTAATAATGCCAAGCATCTTTCTGTGTATTTGCTGGCTGTTGAATGTGCTATTTGGTGAAATGTCAAGTCCTTTGCCCATTTTATGATTGCATTGTTTTTTTTGTTAAGTTGTCTTAGTTTCACATGTATTTGGTTATTAGATTCTTATTAGATGTACAGTTTCTATAGATACTCTCCCAATTAGTAGCTTGTCTTTTCACTTTTTTGGTAAAGTCTTTTGATGAACCAAAGTTTGTAATTATTGTGATATCTCATTTATTTTGTCTTTGGGTTTTTTGCTTTTGCTATTATATTGGATAATACATTACTGAAAGGTAGGCCTGACAGTGTTGACCTTACTTTTTCTTCTTCAGATTTTATAGTTCTAGTTTTAACATTTAGGTCCTTAATCCTCTTTTAAAGTTTTTCTGTTTTTGGTGTGCTGTAAGGCATGGATCCTGTTTTAGTTTTCTGCATGTGGAAAATGTAGTTTGCTCTACACCATTTATTGAAGAGAGTATTTTTTTGTGCATCTGTCATGAATTGAATTGTGTTGCACCAAAATAGCCATCAGCTTGGCTAGGTCACGATTTCCAGTATTGTATGAACTGCCATTGAGTTGGTTCCAACTCATAGTTACTGTGTAGGACAGAGTAGAACTGTTCTGTAGAGTGTCCAAGGAGCTCCTGGTGAATTTTAACTGTCTGCCTTTTAGTTAGCGGTTGTAGCACTTAACCACTTTGCCACCAGATTTTCTGTTGTATGATTGCCATTTTTTGTCATCTGGTAGATTTCCCTATGTGTTGTAATTCCTGTCACTGTGATATAATACCCTGAATTAGCAGCAGTTATAGTGATGAGGTCTACAAGATTAGATAGTGTCCGAAGCAAGTATCTTTTGAGATACAAAGGAGAGAAACAATCATGGAGACATGGGACCTCGTGCTACCAAGAAAGCAGCATCAGGAGCAGAAGACATCTTTTGGACCAGAGGTTTCTGTGCTAAGGTGCTCTTGGACCAAGGGAAGATAGATAAACAGGGACTTTCTCTAGAACCAACAGAGAGGATGACTTTCCTTGGAGCTGGTACCCTGAGTTCGGGCTTCTAGCCTACTTCTAGCCGTCCACTTCTATTTCTGTTATACTAGCACTAGATGACTGAGACACTTTTGAGTGGACTTAGCACTCTTGTCTAGAGTCTCTTGACCATAGATATGTGGGTTAATTTCTGGACAGTCTATTCCTGTGTGGTATTTTTAATTTATTAGATTACATATTCATTTCTGGCACTTAACTCTGCTGTCAAGTGATGTTGTTTATTGGTCTTGCTATTTGTGTGGCATATAAATTGGTACCTGATAATTATATATTGTTCAAGGAAAATAATAACTCTTAATGATCATTTACCTTGTTCTAAGGATTGTCTTAGACACTGCAGCGAAAGTTCCTGGAATAACTTTATAATGTAGTAATATATCTGTTTTATAGATTTGAAAACTGGAGCTAAGGCATGTTAAGTAACATGCCCAAAGTCATACAGTGTGGTAGAGGAATAATGGTCCCCGAAATATCCACATTTAATCCCTGGAACCTGTGAATGTGTTACCTTACATGGCAATGGATAGTTAAGGTAGCAGATGACAGTAAGGTTGAAAATCAGTGACTGTAAGATTGGGAGATTGTCCTGGATTATCCAGCTGGGCCCAGTGCAATCACAAGGTCCTTAAAAATAAAAGAGGGAGGCAGAAGAACCAGTGTCTTTAGAGCTGTCATGTAAGGCGGCCCCTATCTGCTGTTTCTGGCTTTGAAGATGGGGATGATGGGCTATGAACCAAGGCATGCAGGCAGTCTGTTGAAGGTGGAAAGGGCAAAGAAACAGATTCTCCACTACAGCCTCTATAAAAGAATATAGTCCTGCTGAGACTTTAGCTCTGTGAGGCCCCATGTCAGATTTTAATCTTCAGTGCAGTAACATAGTATGTTTGTGTTGTTTTAAGGCACTAAGTTGTGGTAATTGTTACAGCAGCCTTAGGAAACTAATGTAGCCATTGTCAAGTCTTTAACTTCCGTCTACTCTAAATTGCATAGTTTTTCTGTCCTTCCATGATCGTGAAACTTCAAGCACTAAAAATTAACTAATAGATTCCTTCATATAATAAATACATTCTGGGTACCTGCTGCATAAAGAATGATTATAAATTAGGTGTTGGATTCAGTGATCAGAGTCATTAAGTTCGTATATCATGAGCTATGTAGAGAAGGATGCAGTCTATAAACCAGTCAGGAAACTGTTAGCAGTGCCGGGGTCCAGTGCAGGAGCACTGTGGGTCCAGTGAACCAGGATTAGTGGTGTTCAGAAGTAGAGGACTGACAGTATAACCAGCTAGTCCTTCCTGAGCAGCTCACCTGGTAAGAAGGAGCCAGCTGGGGAGGAGCATTCTGGGCAAGGGACCAATAGATAATTGGCCTTAGCCTGGAGAGCAGGGTGTATTTTGAGGAGAGCGCGGTGCGGAGTGGGTATGTGTGAGACTTAGTGAGCAGGCAGCAAGGCAAAAAGGTGACACTGGACAGGTAAGCAAGGGTTTAAATAAGGCACTGACATGGAGCAGTTGATGTTTTAAAAAGGTCAGTCTGAATGCTATGGGTTTGAGGCATGCTTTAGATGGATTTTTTGGAGCCCTGATCGTGCAGTGGTTAAGAAGTATGGCTGCTAATCAGAAGTTCAGCAGTTCGAATCTACCAGCTGTTCCTTTGAAACTTGACAGGTAGTTGTGCTCAGTCCTGTGGAGTGGCTGTGGATTGGAATCAACTGAAGGGCAGTGGATTGTTTTTTTGGTGGGTTAGATAGGTTTGAGAGTATCTTTTTAAGTGGTAAGATTAAGAAAATTGACTCGTGAACCTGGGGAGTCGGTGAATAAAGGTTGTGTGGCTAATTAACTCTAGTAGGATGGGGGAGGACTAGATTTAGACTCAAAATCATTCTTTCTGTTTTGGACATGTTTCTTTGGAGATGCATAGAATTCATCCATGTTTAGATGTTGTTTTAGTCATCTAATACTACTGTTAACAGAAATACCACAAAATGAATGGCTCTAACAAAGAAAAGTTTATTGTTACACAGTCAAGTGGGCTACAAGTCTGAATTCAGGGTGTCTGCTCCAGGGGGAAGACTTTCTCTTTTTGTTGGCTCTGGAGGAAGGCAGTTGTGTTCCATCAGTCTTTATAGTCAGTGAGCATCTTGGCACAGGAACCTCAGGTGTGAAGGATGCGCTCTACTCCTGCTGCTGCTTTCTTGATATTTGAGATTCCCAGCTCTTGCTTGCATCCCTTTTCTTTTATCTCTTGTAGGATAAAAAGATAAAAAGTGCAAGCCACACTCCATAGGATCCCTTTACTTTGAAGTAGGAAGGTGATATTAGAAAGATTTCACAGCTCCACCCTAATCCTCTTTGACATAAATCTAGTCTGTTAAGCACAGGCAGAGATTAGGATTTACAGCATCAGAATACCGCACAATGGAGGGGGACAGCCACAAAATACTGGGAATGATGGCCCAGCCAAATGGCTACACACATTTTTAGGGGGACACAGTTCAATCCATGACATGTTTAATTCGCAGTTGCGTATGTGAGATTGGATCTTGCAGGAGAAATGAGAATTTGAGATATAAATTTGAAGGTCTCTAGCATTTAGATAGTGTTTAAAGCTGTGGCTGTGAATGAGCAGATAGGGAGCAAGGACAGAAAGAACAGGCAGAGGGTGTCCCTTCTTTATGTGGGGCTGCCATAAGCAAAGGTCACAGAAGGTCTGGCTGTGGAGAATAGAAGTGTGTTTCAGCTCTGGAGGTCAGGAGTCTGCATGCCAAGTGTGGGAAGGCTGTGCTGTTTGTGGACCCTGGGGGAGATTGTGCCTCATCTCTTTTCAGCTTCTGGCCACGGTGGGTGTTTCTGGGCGTTCCTTTGCTTGTAGGTAGATCCTTACATGTTACTGTTTTCCTGTGGGTGACCCATGTGTTACACTACTGAGGCTTGATTAGAATTAGGGACCAACTTGCTGCAGTGTGATCGTGTAACTGATGACCTCTGCAAAGAAAAACTCCGGTTCCCCAAACAAGGTCACACTGACAGTTATAGAGGTTAGGACTTGGATGTCCTCTGAGGGGGCTGGTATATAAGCAGTCTAAGAAGAGGCTGTCTTGAGGAGAGATGCAGTACTGCCTTGCTGTGAGAGGACTCTAAGTGCAGAGAGAGATACATTTCCATCTCATTGCGGAGAAGCCACACAAAAGCCTAAGAGTTATCAGGATGCAGAATAATGAACAGAAGAGAGGAAATGGAGGCCATCCAAAGAAAACTCTTTAGAGAAATCTTAAACAGCAGAGAAAAGCAAAGAAACAGGGTGTAGCTGATAGGAGATGTGAAACAAGGAAATTTTAAGAAGTGTACAAGAACGTGCTTGTGTAGGAGCAGGCCACCCGAGAGGGTAAGAGCGACTGAGTAGAATGGACAGCTGGAAGCTAAGCCTTTGAAAAGATAGCACTGTTCCTTCTGTTGGAAGCTCAAGCCTTTTCTCACAGGCCTGATTTCCCAGCCTTGTGAGCATTGCCTTGTGCCTCTGGGTCTGCCTGCTTGTGTCAGCACGATCCATTCCCAGACTCCTGGCTCAAATGCTACCATTTCTGTGAAGCCTTTCTTGAGCATTAAGCCAGCCAGCCAAGTGCCGTCAAGTGAGATCTGACTCATGGCGACCCTAGGGGCCACGGTAGAACTGACCCCCAGAGCATTAAGCAGCCAGAAGAAATCTCTGAATGTTTTGCATTCTAAAGTCACTTTTGTGTGTGCATGTTATAGCATCATCCTACAAATATCCTGATATTTCTCTCAAATTCTCTTTTGACACCATTCTACCTCCACTTTTGTCTTGTAGTCATCTGTACTCTGCCTTCCACATAAATCAGTCTGTGCAGTCAAGCAAACAATTCTTGAACCTATACTACTTGCAAGTCACTGTTTTAAGGGCAGAAAAACCAGTGATGAAGAAAGCATGGTTTCTGTCCAGTTGGCAATAAGCAATCTGGTGGGAGCCTGTTGATGCAGTTGTTAAAGCACTCATTTGCTACCAGAAAGATCGGTCAGTTGTTTAAACCCACCAACACTTGTGTAGGAGAAAGATGTGGCAGTCATCTTCCACAGGGATTATGGCCTTGGAAACCCTATGGGGCAATTCTCTTCTGTCCTGTGAGGTCATTAGGAGTTAGAATCAACAACAGTGGGCTTTGGATTTTTTTGGTGATGTAAATCAGGCAGAGTTTATAAGAGTTTCTGAGTATTTTATTCATTTTTATAATTCCCATGATAACTTGGAACATAATGTGGGAGCATTGACAGCAAAAGAATGTTTGAGGCCTTGAATGAGTTATTTCATCCTTGAAACAACCGTCGAAGAAGGTATATACTGTCCCTTTTTATACAAGAAAACTGAAACTCTGGGAGGTAGGTTGGAGTTGAGACTCATGTCTTTGTTATTCTGGATTATTCGTTCTGCTTTCCCACAGTAGTAACCCTTGCAACTCTGACTAGTGGGAATGCTGTAAGGTGTTACTCCCAAATTCACAAGGGCCTCTTGGGGTGAACAAAAATGTAAAGCTGTCTGAAATAAAGTTGCTAATTGTAAAGTTGTGTTTCAAATGACAGTGTTGTTATGATTTGTGACAAGAGCTTCTTCTTGCTATTTTTCCAGATCCTCAGACTTCAAGGGAGATTTTTGATTTTGCGCGAAAGGCAATTTGTCCTCAGGTAGGGTGAATATTGCTCTGATATTTTACTGCTGATATGTGATGATGGTCAAACACTGATGGTGAGCTTTTTTTTTGTCTAAAATAGATTGACCTGAAGAGATATGCTGTACCCTCAGGTAGGATTCCCTTCTTAGTATAGATTCTTAGATTACTACATTAATGTCCTTCGTTGACTTTTGTATAAAAGATGAATGAAAGTAAGTATACTGATCTCTGCAAACAAAAATATTCACAGGTAAACTTGGGAACCACACAGCTTGGTTGAGATAGTCACATTTAGGTTAAATAATTAGGAAGGAAATTAAATCCATTTTGTTGTTGTTGAGAATATAAACAGCAAAACATACACCAGTTCATCAGTTTGTACATGTGCAGTTCATTGACACTGATTATATTCTTTGAGTTGTGCAAGCACACTCCCTCTCTTTTTCTGAGTTGTTCCTCCAGTTCTATAAACTCATTGCCCCCTAAGTTTAGGGTAAGTGATTGTAAAAGAAATTATTTAGGGCATCTTTGTCTACGTAAAGCCCTATCCTAATTCTCCACTTTATTTTGAGATTCCCTGGCTACACTGGAGCCTGTCAGTTCAAGTGGAGCATTGGTAGTACCAGCACTCCAGTTGGATCCCCAGGTTGTTATGTTTCTAGTGGTAGTAGATTGCCATGGAAACATCTTGAAACTTGGACATGTAATAGGAGCTTTCTCACTTCCTTGTTCTGACTGCGATTCTATTTTAAATGTAATGACTTTGCTATTGCAGCTGGTTTGCACTTGTTTGCCCTGCATTCATCCCAATTCAGCACCCTTCTTCTGGACAACTACTCATCTTTATTTGAGTTACTGTCAAAATGGTGTGGCCATACTAATGCAGAGCTGAAGAAAGCTGCGTATGTGGCCCTGGAGGCCTTTCTGAAACAGGTACTGTGAGTTCAGCATTCATTTAAAAATATTTTTCCATTAAAAAAAATTCAATCTTCTGCATATATCTTTGAATGATAAGCAAAACTTGATCTATTAACATCTGTAATATTTTAAGAAAATTTCTTTATTGTTGGTTAGCTGTATGGGTGGCAACAGCACTGGAAAAAAACTAGGAAGATTCCAGATCAGGTCTAGGACTTCAGAGCCAAGGCGAAGGTGAAGTCTAGTGGGCAGAAGAAGTGGAGTGAGGAGGTGAGAGAAAGGACTGGGCACTGAGATGCTCCTGGGAGCCAGAGGGCTCTGATGTCTGAGCTGGACAAGCAGTGTGGTGGGGTGCACAGCCCCAGGGCATGGAAAATATGGCCAACTGTTGGAGTGAAACAAGGTGCCTGTGCTTTACATCCCTTCCAGAGAAGGGAGAGCCTGTTTGCCCTTGTCTGATGTATAAGTGGAATGTGCTCAAAATTTGAGCCTGCAAATGGGAATCTGATATACTTGGTAAGGAGAGCTGAAAGATAACCACAGGTATCATAAAAATACTTGCTGTACAGGCTCAGGGCACAGATATTAGAGTGCTTTGGTTGGCGCTGATGGTATAGATTGCAGATCCATACATAATAATAGTTTGTTTGAAGAATGTTGCAAATGGATAAATGGTAAGTAAACTTGCAGGGTAGTCTGAATTATCTGAACCATGGTGAAAATGTTATTGGCCTAAGGTTCAAGGCCATAATGTACAAGAGGGAGAAGAGAGAAAAGATGTTACTATCTTTTTTCTAGATGTAGTCCCAGCTCAAACAAAAATGTGGAATTGGTGTTCTTTGTCTTTCAATTTCCTTCTTCCATCTTGCACCTGTCAGCTTCCTAATGTCCTCTGCTGTCTCATCCCGCCCCTTCCCGTCAGGCCTGCTTTTTTCCCACAGTATTCGGGGTGATCTCTTCTTCCTGGACCTCTAGTAACAACTCCTATTCCTCTTAATTTGGTGGATCTTAAGTTTTAAGGAAAATCAAAGTTTGAGAATTATTGTTTTTACTAATTCACTCAAATACGTTTGGATGTCAATAAACATTTGCTCTAGTGGGTCTCATAGCAGGTGGAATTTCAGGTTTTATTACTAATACAAGGTCTGACAACTAAGTCTATGAACTGAATTGTTCTAACTATTACGTAACTCAGTGCTGAATATCACTGTAGTTACCTTCAAGGCTAGGATAAGTTCGCCAACTCAGTTGTCAGACTCACGTGCATACAAATGTTTAAGACTTGCTGGAGAAAAGGGGAATTGTGATGGGGAACCACAACTGATGACATTCTTGAGCCCTGGCTCCAGACTATGCCTTCCTTTTGTGGATTGTTTTTCTCTTCCTCTATTAAAAGTATGGTTTTTAATTTACTTTTCCTTGATAGTACAGTCTTCGCAGTTGGTGATGGCATAAAAGGTGAGTTGGAATAGTGAATGGACAGTGCTGCGGAATGCGAGCATGGACTGTGGTCACTAGGAATTGCAGGAGGACAAGTGTCTGTATCCTGCAGGCTTCCCTCTGCTCTTAGGTACATAAAAAGGCTATATTCTAGGTCCTTGCTAGAGAATTTAATTGCTGATTTCAAGTGGTTAATGTGCTTAACTGCTAGCCAAAAGGTTGGAGATTTGAGTCTACCCGGAGGCACATTGGAAGACAGGCCTGCCAATCTAATTCTAAAAAATTAGCCATTGAAAACCCTGCAGAACACAGTTCTACTCTGACAAACCTGAAAGTAACATGAGTTGGACTTGACTCACCCGAAAGCAAACCTGTTGCCATTGAGTTCATTCCAGCTTACGGGTACCCCCATGTATCACATGATGGAACTGCGTCATAGCATTTTCTTGACTGTTTTTTTTTCCTGTGTTTTATTTATTTTGTTGTTGTTAAGAATATATGTAGCGAAATGTACAACAATTCAGTAGTTGCTACTGTACAGTTTAGTGACACTGAGTATATTCTTTGAGTAGTGCATTCTCCCCCTGCTTTTAAGGTGTTCTCTCTCATTAAGGTAAACTCACTGCCCTTTAAGATTTGTATCTAATCTTTTGAGTTGTTGTTGTGAATTTGATCCATATAAGTCGTTCCTAAAAGAGAATAATTCTCAAGGTAGAACTTGTTTTTACTAGTTAAACTATTGTTTGTTTCTAAGGTGGCTTCAGGGGATAATTTAGGTTTAAAGTTCAAAAATTATCTCAGGACAATGGTTTCGTCCTCCCTGGCTCTAGAAAATCTGTAGTCCATAAGAATGTGAAATTTTGTTGTGGATTTCCTCCCTTTTGATCAGGATCCTTCTGTGGAATGTTCAAATCAAAATGTACGGTAATGGTAGGTGGACACCATCCAGTTCTTCTTTTGTTGTGGTAAAGAAAGTGGTTGTTCTTAGATACAGTTAGCCACATGCTCCGGATTTTCCTGCTGTTCCTGACTCGGCTTCCTGTGTTGCTCCGGGTGAATAGAGACCAATTGTTGTGCCTTGAATGGCCTCTTGGAAGCTTTCAAGAACCCAGGCAGTATACAGTAAACTAGGACGTAAAACAAAAACACTAAAGATGTTACTAGGCTAAAATAACTGGGATGTCGTATGAAACGGAACCTAAGAACCAAGGAGTCACTTCCCATGAGGTGTTTGGTTGTACATAAACCTCAGAAATACTCTTCTTTTTTTTTCTGTTGTTGCAAATATGTCTGTCCCACAAGTTTTGCCAGTTCACCTGTTTAGAGGTGTACAGTTTATTGACAGCAGTTACTTCAGTTAGAAGTACAACTGTATCCTTAATCGGTATGATTTTTCCATGTTTGTTGACTTCCCTTTCCCTCCTTCTTCCTGCCTCTGGTTACCACTAATAAACTTTAGTGTCCGTACATTTGCCATTTCTTGTCTTTTCATTTAAATGAAATCATACAGTATTTGTCCTTTTGTTTTGGCTTGTTTTGCTCAGCATAGTGTTTTCCAGGTCTGTCCATACTGTGGCACATATCAATACTTTATGTCTCACACTGGTTTGAGTAAAATTTTATTTTATGAATGTACTACATTTTGTTTATCCCGAGCATTTAGGTTGCTTTCACCTTGGGCCTATTGTAAATAGTGGTGTAGTGTGGATTGGTGTGCAAGTCTCTGTTTGAATCTTTACTTTGAAATCTTTTGAGTGTATGCTTAGGAGTGAAGTGGTGATATGGTAGTTATATCAGCTGTAGAGTTGCTGCTACTTGGAATTAACGTGACAGTAGTGGGTTTGGTTTTAGTGTATGGTAGTTTTAGTTTCTTGCAGAATTGCCACACCATTTTCTGCAGTGGCTGACTGACCGTGTTTCCCCTGCTTGTCCTTCTCAGAATTTTAAGGATTTGGTTTATACATTTAGGTCTTTATTTTGAATTTATTTTTGTATATAGTGTGAGGCATTTATCCCATTTGATTTTTCTATATGTGAAAATCTAATTTTTCTGGCATCATTTATTGAAGAGATACTTTCTCCATCAAATGGACTTAGCACCTTTTTTAAAAATCAGTTGACCGTAGATGTGTGGGTTTATTTCTGAACTCTCATTTGGTCTCTGTGTCTGTTGTTATACCAGTACTAAGCTGTTTTGATTACTGTAGCTTTATTTAGTCACTCCTCAGTCATTGACATGGTTAGGTCCAAAGACCAGATCATTAGGCAAAATTTGGTGTTACGGGAAAATGGATTTAAAAGGCAGAATTCACTGTCGCCCTGTACCCTCCCCTCAGGAAGGTCATTAGGGCCTCATGTAAGATGTTGCACTAGGGAGGGGTCCACCCGTAACTGGACCAACAGGACTTAGCTGCAGACCTCTGTCCAGCTCTCCCCAGGCCCTGTTGTCAGACCTCACAGCATCCTGCACACCTTCCGCCAGTTGCCCAGACTGCCGGACCAGTAAGCATTCGGACACAGCCCCTCCTATGAGAAGGCTATCCTGAGTGTACTCTGGGCCCTTGTGTTTGTGAGACTAGGCTTCACGGTTCAGAGGGCATTGACTGCCAGCACTAGTAGCTCTAGGTCATAATGTTGTTACCTTCCATATCCCCTAGAAGGTGGTAAGGAAATAGTGGAGACCTGTTTCCGTTTTCCTTCTCCTTACTTGGTCACCTCTGTGTTCTTTTATACAGTGTTTTAACTATTTGGGGCCTCTTATCATTGCATACAGTGTGGAAGACTGGTTTTTTTTATTTACGTAAAAAAGGCCTTTAGGATTTTAATTGAGATTGTGTTGAATTTGTAGATCATTTTGGGTAGTATTGACATCTTAACAATTAAGTCTGTGATACATGATGATAGATACTTCTGTTAATTTAAGTCTTCTTTAATCTCTTTCAGTGAGATTTTAAGTTTTCCTAGTTTAAGTCTTTTACATTCCTGGTTAGATTTATTCCTAGATATTTCAAACTCTTAGATACCATTGTAAATGGAATTGTTTCTGTAATTTCCCTTTCAGATTTCTCATCGCTAGTATACAGAAACCCAAGCAGTTTTTGTTGTTGAACTTGTACTCTGCAACGTTGTAGAATTCTTCAGTTAGCTCTGGAAGTTTTCTTGTGGACTGAGATTTTCTGTATGCGGAATCATATGCTCTGTGGATACAAGTACTTCTGTTTTGCAGTCTTTTTGTTGTCTCATTGCTCTGGCTGGGACTTCTGATACACAATATTGAGTATAAGTGTTAAGAGAAGGCATCCTTTTCTTGTCCCTGATTTCAGTGGGAAAGCTCTCAATCTTTCTCCATTAAGTATACTTTTGGCTCTTGGCCTTTTATGTGTGCCCTGAATCATATTGAAGAATTTTCCTTCTATTCAAGTGAATTTTAGGGTTTTTATCAAGAAGGGGGTTAGATTTTATCAAATGCTTTTCTGCATACATAGAGATGATTGTGTTTCTTTTTCAGTGTTCTGTTGATGTGGCGATTAACACTGATATACTACATTGATTTTTTTTTTTAAATTGAGCTTTAAGTAAAGGTTTACAGTTCAAGTCAGTTTGTCGTACAAAAGCTCACACACACACGTTGTTGTATGACCTCTTCCCTCACAGTGACAGCACACTCTACTGTATGTTTGTCACATGCATGCAGTCAGCTCATGTTCCCTCCTGCCTTGTTAACTCTGGGCTGGAGCTGCTCTGGTATCTGCTTTAGCCAAGAAGCACCTTCTTAGAAGCTTATAACCTAAAAGCACACTTTTCACCAGTATCATTTTGTATCTTACAGTCCAGTCCAATATTTGTTGGACTGTTGAAAGACTTCACTTCGGGAACAGTTTCAGTTCTGATTTAACAGAAAGTCTGGAAGCCATGTTTTCTGGGGTGATTTTCTATTATTGAACCATCCCAGCCATTCCTGGAATAAATCCCACTTTTTCATGGTATATGAGCCTTTTAATATACCGCTGGATTCTGTTCATTAGTATTTTTTTGAAGATTTATGCATCTGTTGTCATGAGTGATAATGGCCTGCAGTTTTTTTATGTTGTGGTGCCTGTCTGGTTTGAGTATAAGTATTGTGTGTCATAAAGTGATTAGGGAGTATTCCTTCTTTCTCTGTTAGATGAAAGAGTTTAAGCAGTCTTGGTATCTTTAAATGTCTTTTAGTATTCTCCAGTGAAACCATCTGGTCTAAGACGTGTGTTTATTTGGGGGGTTTTGATTTTTGACTTGATTTCTTTACTTGCTACAGGCCTGTTGAGACTTTCTGTTTCCTCTTGAGTCAGTTTGGTAGGTTATGTGCTTTTAAGAGTTTGTCCAGTTTGTTATCTAGTTTGTTGTCATACAGTTATTCATAATATGATGTCATAGTTATGTTACAGCCAGATCTGTTAAAATGTCTCCACTTTCATTATTATTTTGGTTATTTTGATCTTTTGTTAGTCTAGCTAAAGGTTTGTTGATTTTATTGATATTTTCGAAGACCTAACTTCTGGTTTGAGTGATCCTGTTGTTTTTCTGTTTTTGATTTTATTTATTTCTGTTCTGATCTTGATTATTTCCTTTCTTCTGGTAGGTTTATGCTTAGATTGCTCTTCTGTTTCTAGTTCCTGAAGTAGTTGCTGTGTTCGCTTGAGATCTTTTTTCTGTGTAGGCATTTATTGCTGTAAGATGCCTTCTGAGTTCTGCCCTGGATGCATTCCACAGGTTTTGGTATGTTGTGCTTTTGTGTTCATTTGATTCTAAGATGTTAATGATTACCTGTTTTACTTCTGTCTTGACCCAACTGTAGTTTAATATTGTGTTGTTTAATTTTCATGTCGTATGTCTTACAGGTTTTTTTCTGTTACGGACTTCTAGCTTTACTCTATTGTGGCCAGAGAAAATACTTTGTATGATTTCAGTCTTATTCAATTCATCACCAGTTGCTTTGTGAGCTAACGTGTGTTCTACCGTGGAGCATAATCCATGTGCACTGGAGTAGAATGTATATTGTGCTGTTTTTCTGGAGTGAGTGTTCTATATATGTTTGGTGAGTCTAGTTGGTTTATTCATTCAGGTTCTCCGTTTCCTTGTTTTCTTTCTTGATGTTTTCTCCAGTATTGAAAGTGGTATATTGAAGTCTCTATTATGTTTAAAAAAAAGATCCACTGCCATTGAGTTGATTCCAGCTATTAGCGACTCTATGGGATAGAGTAGAAATGCCCCATACATTTTCCAAGGAGCAACTGGAGGATGCTGACCTTTTGATTAGCAGACATAGCACTTAAGCACTATGCCACCAGAATTTCCTGTGCCTGTTATGGTAGTACTGTCTATTTCTTGCTTTATTTCTATTGTTTGCCTTATGTATTTAAAAACCCCAATGTTGGGTGCATATGTATTTATAATTGTTAAAACCTCTTGAGTCGGATCCGACTCGACGGCACTTGGCTAAAACCTCTTGATTAATGGACACTTTTGTCACTATGGAAATCCTGTGGTGTAGTGGTTAAGTGCTATGGCTGCTAATCAAAATCTACCAGGCACTCCCTGGAAACTCTGTAGGGTAGTTCTGCTCTGTCCTGTAGGGTTGCTATGAGTCATAGTGGACCTGACAGCAGTCCATCTTTGTCTGTTCTAAGAGATTTTTGTCATAAAGTGTGTATCGCTACCCCAGGTCTCTTTTGGTTATTATTTACGTAAAATTTTTTTTTTTCCATTCTTTCACTTTCAACATATTTTACCCTTGAGTTTAAAGTGTGTTTCTTCTAAACACTTGTGATCATTTTTGTTCTTTATCCATTCTGCCACTTTCTGCCTCTTGGCAGGAACATTCAGTCTATTTATATTCACTGTAATTACTGATAAGAAATAATTTACTTTTGCCTATTTGTTTTTTGTATGTCTTAAGCATTTGTATTTGCCTTTTAGTATTGTTTGTTTTTGTGTTTTGTTGGTGTATTTTTGAGGCTTTTTGATTCTCTTCTTTCCTTTTGTATATTTTTAATATATTTTGTTGTTTACCATGACTGTCACATGTAACAGATTGTATTCATAACATTCTGGGGTGGGTTCTTACCAGCTTTACATCAGTCATGTACAAGAAATTGTCTATATTATTCTTCTCCCTCCTTTTGTTGTCAGTATTGTTAGGGGACCGGGGTTGAAGATGCAACACACTTTCCTTTTATTGAAGTTAGGTTTTATTAAAAAACGTGCCCAATAAGAAAAAGACTGGTGCACCAGGGACACATCCCAAACTACGCAGAGCAGGAGGTGACCCCGAGCTTCCTCAGCATCCAGTATTTAAGTCGTCAGATTGCAAAGCAGGGAGGGGGAACTCACCTTTACATTGATTGTTTACGGCCACCTGGAATTCTTGTTAGTTGTAAAATGTAGTCAAGGTCTAGGGGTCACTTGCAAGGCTGTCCCCAGACTTTGTCTTGTGACAGATGTTTTGTAAGACAAAGGTGAGATTACTGTATGGTATATTTTCTGCCAGTATGTTGTTTGCTGGGACTTTCTTTAATACCTTGAATTTATTTTTTAAATTTTTTATTTAATATAACTGAGTGAAACTGTACATTCCCTTGTAAATTTACATACCCACCTATATGCAGCTTCCACTACTCTTCCTGTCCGGTGAAAGCACACTATTCCTCTCTGCTCCATACATGTCTCATTCTCCCAACAGTCTCTTTTTCCCCTCCTCTCCACCGACTCTCCTTGCTCCAGTCAGAGGTCAGCAGGATGACATCCTATAGATGTATAGAACCATAAAGCGCATCCAATATATGGTCACTGCATCGCCAAGTCCAATCCATTCCTGTCCGAAGCGTGGAAGTTCGTTATGATTTATGGTGAAGGGCAGCATAACGGCAACGGGCCATGCTCCCAGGGGAACCCTGAAACCACTGGACCATCAATTGAGGTCTTTTAGTGGGGATCTCAGGGTGCACCCCTTTTTATTCTTGTGTTGCCAGTGAGACTCAACTTAGTGAGCTCCATTGCGGCTATCACTGGTGGTGGCTGGCCACCATCCGGTTCTTCCCGTCCCAAGTCGATGTAGGCACCCACTGATGTGGGTTTCTTTTTCTTCTGGGCTGTCTTTCCCCCATGTCATTTTGGTCCTCAGTGAGGATCTGTACCTGGTGAGTTGGGATCATTTGCTGTGCCCTCGGATGGCAGTTTGGCAGCTTTTAAGACCCGAGATGCCACTAACTACTGTGGGGTGCAGAGAGCCCTCTTACCAAAAAGCTAGTTGTGCCAGTTGGCCTCGCTTTTGCCTAAGAACATGGTCCCCCGCCCCCTGCCCCAGCTACTCTATCCTTGCAATATTGGGTTAAGATGGAAGGAGTACTCAATGTTATGCTGAAGTCCACTTAATATTGTTCTTGTTTCTAATGTGTGCTATCACCGATTTCACTCAGCTGGATAGCTAGCAGCTATCTAATCTAAACCTTCCCCCTCACTCCCTTGCCACTATCAAATAGTCTTTTCTTCTATACACAAGTCTGTTTTGGAGATCTTATTGTAGAGGTCTCATACAATATCTGTCCTTTTGTCGCTGACTACTATCACTCAACATAATGTCTTCCAGTTGAAACCGGGTAATGAGGTGTTTCCTGAAGTCATCATTGTTCTTTATCATTGCGTAGTGCTCCACTGAGTATATATACCATAGTTTACCTATCCATTCTTCTGTTGTAGGGCATCTGGGTTGATTCCATCTGTTTGCTATCGTGCACTGTGCTGTGATAAACATTCTCGTGCATGTGTCCTTTGGTGTGAAAGGCCTTGATTCTGTAGGATATATTCCAAGTACTGGAATTACTGGGTCTAATGGTATATGAATATCCATTTTTTTAAGGAAGCGCCAGATTACTTTCCAAAAAGGCTGGACCATTTTGCAACCCCACCAACAGTGTAGGAGGGTTCGAGTTTCTCGACAGCCTCTCCAGCATTTGTTGTTTTGTGTTTTCTGGATCATGGCCAACCTTGTTGGGGTGAGATGGTATCTCATTGTCGTCTTGATTTGAATTTAATAACTAAAGATGGTGAACATGTCCGCATGTGTTTTTTGGCTGCCTGGATCTCTTCTTTAGTGAAATGTCTGTCCATCTCCTTTGCCCATCGCTTAATTAGATGATTTATCTTCTTCTTGTTGATATTTTGTAGTGTCTTATAGATTATGGAAATCAGGCATCAGTCTGAAATAGAGTTGCCAAATATTTTTTCCCATTCTGTAGGTGTTCTTTTAATTCTATTAATAAAGTCTTCAGATGAGCACAAGTGTTTAATTCTTAATAGATCCCATTTATCTATTTTCTTTTCTGATGATTCTGGTTTCTTTGACAGATTTTGGAGTCTGTCCATATTTTGTATTAAAACTTCCATTCTTGTTCCTAACCTTTTCTTGGATGAGCTTTATCGCTTTAGGTTTGATATTTAGGTCTTTTGTCCAGTTTGAGTTGGTTTTTGTATAAGGTGTAAGATATGGATCTTGTTTCAGTTTCTTGCAGATGGATATCCAATTTTGCCGGCACCATTTGTTGAAGATACTGTTTTTACCCAAGTTTAATGTCTCAGGGCCTTTGTCGAATATCAGTTGGTTGTAGGCAGATGGTGTCATCTCTGGGGTCTCAGTTCTGTTCCACTGATCGATCTGTCTGTTCTTATAACAGTACCAGGCTGTTTTGACCACTGTGGCAGTGTAATATGTTCTAAAGTCAGGTAACGACTTTAGTAGTACCTTCTTCAGTAGTACCTTGCTTAACTGGGGCTTCTTCCCTTTCCAAACAAAATTGGTGATTTGTTTCTCCATCTGATTAAAAAATGATGCTGGAACTTGTATTGGGATTGCATTAAATAAATAGATTCCTTTGAGTAAAATAGACATTTTCACAATGTTAAGTCTTCCTATCCCTGAGCAGAGTAGGTTTTTCCATTTGTCTAAGTCTCTCTTAGTTTCTTGTAGTAAGGACTTGTAGTTCTCTTTGTAAAGGTCTGTTATTTCTCTGGTTAGATTAATTCCTAGGTACTTTATCTTCTTGGAGGCTATTGTAAATGGTATTGATTTGATAATTTCTTCCGTAGCAGTCTCGTTGTTGGTATAAAGGAATCCTACTGATTGACTTCTGTTTATCTTGTATCCTGAGACTTTGCTGAACTCTTCTATGAGTTTGAGTACTTTAGTTATAGATTCCTTGGTATTCTCTGCATATACAGTCATATCATCTGCAAACAGGGAGATTTTAACTTTCTCTTTGCCAATGCAGATGCCCTTTATTTCTTGATCTTGTGTAGTTGTTCTGGCTAGAACTTCTAGCACAATGTTGAATAGAAGAGGTGAGAGTCTGCATCCGTGTCTAGTTCCTGATCTCAAGGGAAAGTCTTTCAGGCTCTCTCCATTCAGAATGACATGGGCAATTGGCTTTGTAAAAATGGCCCTTATTGTGTTGAGCCAGTTGCCATCTATGCCAATTTTGCTAAGAGTTTTTTAGCATGAATGGGTATTGGACTTTATCAAATGCCTTTTCTGCATCAATGGACAAAATCAGGTGATCCTTGTCTTTTGTGTTATTTATGTGATTAATCACATGAATTGTTTTTCTGATGTTGAACCAGCCTTGCATCCCTGGTATGAATCCCACTTGGTCGTGATGGATTATTTTCTTCGTATGTTGTTGTATTCTATTGGCAAGAATTTTATTGAAGATTTTTGCATCTAGATTTATGAGTGATATCGTTCTGTAGTTCTCGTTCTTTGTTAGGTCTTTCCCTGGCTTAGGTATCAGGGTTATGCTGGCTTCATAGAATGAGTTTGGGAGTACTCCATCCCTTTCTATACTGTGAAATAGTTTCGGTAGTATTGGAGATAACTCTTCTCTAAATGCTTGGTAGAATTCTGCAGTGAGGCCATCTGGACCCAGACTTTTTTTGGTTGACAGTGTTTTGATGACACTTTCAATCTTTTCCTTTGTAATGGATTTATTAAGTTGTTCTGCTTCACGTTCTGATAATTTGGGTAGGTGGTATGAGTCAAGGAATTGGTCCATTTCCCCTAAGTGTTGAAATTTGTTAGTGTATAGTCTTTCATAGTATTCTGTTATGATATTTTTGATTTCTGTTGCATCTGTGGTGACAACCCCCCTCTCATTTCTAATTTGGGTTATTTGTTTCCTTTCCTCCTTTTCTTTAGTAAGTTTAGCCAGTGATTTGTCAATTTTGTTGATCTTTTCAAAAAACCAGCTTTTGGTCTCTTCAATTTTTTCAGTTGTTTTTCTATTCCGTAATTCATTTAGCTCTGCTCTTCTGGTGCTTCAGGTGTTCCTCTGTTGTTCTCTTTCTACTTGTTCCAGCTGTAGGGTTAGTTCCTTGATTTGGTTTCTTTCTTCCTTCCAGATGTGTGCATTTATGGAGATAAACAGACCTCTGAGCACTGCTTTGGCTGTATCCCATAGGTTCTGGTAGGAAGTGTTTTCGTTCTCATTGGAATCCATGAATTTCTTTCATTCATCCTTGATTTCCTCTATAACCAATGTTTATTTAAGCAAGATATTGTTGAGTTTCCAAGAGTTCCACTTTCTATCTATGTTTTTTCTGCTATTGATTTCAACTTTGATGGCTTTATGATCTGAGAAGATGCTTTGCAGTAATTCAGTGGTATAGATATTGTTGAGCATTGCATGATGCCCTATCACATGGTCAATTCTGGAGAATGTTCCATGTGCACTGGAGAGGAAAGTGTAGTTGTCTGCTCATGGGTGGAAAGTTCTGTATATATCAGTGAGGTTTAGTTGGTTAATTGTGTCAATAAGGTCTTCTGTATCTTTACTGAGCTTTTTTCTAGATGATCTGTCTAATATTGAGAGTGGAGTGTTGAAGTCTCCCACTATCATGGTGGAGTCATCTAACTCTTTTAAGCGTAGTGAGTGTTTCTTCGACATATTTAGGTGCTCTGATATTAGGTACATAAATATTTAATATAGTTAAGTCTTGCTTGTGTACTGAACCTTTCTGCAATAGTGTCCATCTTCATCCACAATGGTGGATTTGACATTAAAAGTGATTTTGTCTGAGATTAGAATTGCCACCTCTAGTCTTCTTTGTTCATTGTTAGCTTGATGTATATTCTTCTAACCTTCAATTTTCAGTTTGTTTCTATCTTTAGGTCTCAAGTGAGTTTCTTGTAGACAACATATGGATGGGTCATGTCTTTTGATCCAAGATGTCACTCGATGTCTCTTTGCTGGAGCATTCAGTCCATTGACAGTCAATGTAATTATTGATAGGTATGTGTTCAGTGCTGCCATTGTGATGTGTTTATTTTTATGTTGATGTTTTCTCTGTTCTTATTAGTCTGTTCTGGGACGTTCTTTTTTGTGAGTTGATTTTTCACCTTTTTCAGAGCTGGTTTTGTGGTTGTTGAGACTCCTGTGTTACATTTCTTCAAATGATATGATACATCTTCGTTGTGTTTTACAGCTGCTCGTATGATTCCCCTTAATAAACTATATATAAACCCAATTTTAATTACTACCAGTCTTGTCATCTTCCTCTCCATCTGGAAGAACTATAACAACTGTAGTACATCCCTCTTTTTAATATGATCGCACCATAGTTTGCATGATGATTACTGGATTGCTTCTTTACTTATCAAAGCTGTGATTGTCTTTGGAGCCTTCCCTAACTGAGTAGAGTTTTGAGTAGTAAAGTTGTTCTGAAATATAAAGTTAGTGGTTTTGTTCTTATAAGCCAGAGCCAAGAACTTCTTTCAGTATTTCTGGTAGTTTGGGTTCGGTTTTTACAAAGTCTCTGAGTTTCTGTTTATCTGGGAATGTCTTAGTTTCATTTTCGTATTTGAAAGATAGTTTTGCGGGATATATAATTCTTGGTTGGAAGTTCTTCTCCTTCAGGCCTTTGAATGTGTCATGCCACTGTCTCCGTGCCATCATGGTTTCTGCTGAGAAATCTGACGAGAGCCTACCGGGTTTCCCGCTGAATGTTAGCTTTGCTTTGAGTCTTGGTGCCTTTAAGAGTTGCTGCTTATGTTTCCTTTTGTTGAGCTTGATTATAATATGTCTTGGATTCTTTCTTTTGTGATGTATATTAGGTGGTGTACAATATGCATCTTAGATGTCTATATTCTCTTCCTTCATGATTTCTGGGAAGTTTTCTTTCAGCAGCTCAGCAACAATACTCTCTGTGTTCTCAGATGTCTCACCCTGTTCAGGGACTCCAATTAATCGAAGGTTGTTCCTCTTAATAGAGTCCCACATGCTTCTTAATGTTTCTTCATTTTTCTTGTTTCTTTTTTCTGATTTCTACTCATAGATGCTGGCATCAGTAGGTCTGTCTTCCAAGTCACAAATTCTTTTTTCTATTTGTTCCATTCTGTTTTCTTGGCTTTGCGTGGAAGTTTCTATGTCTTTGATTTTCTTCTTGATCTGTTAGATTTCAGAGTACTGGTGTTCCATCAGATCGAACATCTTGCCTAATTTTTCATTTTGTTCTGTTGCATTTTGTGTAATGTCTAGACGGGCTCTGTATATAATGATTTTGTATTGACTTTCTGATGCTTTCATAAAAGTTTCTTCATCTGGAAAACTCCTTGGTTGCTTTGTTTGCGAGCCTTCTGAGGCCACAGCTGATTTCTTGTGTGCCGCAAGTGTCTGTTGCTTTTTGGAAGCCATGTGAGTATTTTGAGGCCGGAAGAGGTACTGTGAGGATGGACTGCAGATGTTTCTCTAGGTAAGGCAGCCAAGTGTCGTCGTCTTAAAATGTAAAGCAAAAGATATCTGACCACTTCACAAGTCAGTTAGGTTTTCAGGTATAGAAGTCCCTCTTCTCAACTGGCAAAGTAAATGCCACTATATCCAACTCCGGATGATACAAGCTAATTCAGAATACAGCAATGCTACTGCCCTGTTGGCCTCTGCTGACAGGGCCTAGCCTTAGATGACACTGTGTAGAGTACTGCTTTTCTGATAGGAAAACGCTCTCCTGTGGGCAGGCTGTGGCTCCCAAGCTATGAATTAGGTCCCGCTGTTGCCACCGTATTCAAGATGGCGCCCTCCACACAGGCAGCAGACAGAAGGGCTAAAGGTCCTCTGATTCTTTTGCAGGACCCCTGTAGCAGGTGGCACAAGGTAAATTACTGCTTTTCTGTCGGAGAAGCACTGTCCTGTTTGCAGGTCCTGGCTCACAGGCTGAGAATGAGTTCCCGCTAGAATCTCCGTATTCAACATGGCGTCCCGCACACTGACTGTGAAACTCCATACGAACGCCTCTGAGGCAGGTATAAAACGACACGCTCAAAGTGGCTAGATTAACAGAGTCCCAAGCCTGGCTCTCAAAATATGGGACTTTCCCCTGCCTGTTACCCCAGCAGCGTGTCTGAGACTAACTGCTAGGCAAGACTCTGCTCCGCCTGCCGGCCAAGACAGTGGAAAAAAAAACGTCAAAATGGTGTGTTTACCTTGAGTCTGTGAGAGCCAGGGATAGCCAGGCGTGGGAGTCAACATAGGAGAGGAGGTTTTTCGCTCAGTAGTGTGAAGTTGAAAGTAACAGCGCTGTGCCATGTCTTCGGGCTGATTAGGTGACCAGAAGGCCCTGTTTGATTATCAGTTCAGGTCTTGGTTTCCAGAGGGATATAAGGAGACGTGTGCTGAGTCCGCCATCTTGCCTCCGCCTCCAATGCCTTGAATTTTTACTGTCCCCTTCCTCAAAATGGAGTCACTTATATCATTTCAACAAGTATCACTAGTTATTGTATTGTATATTCTCTGTAACATAATTATCTCCTTGTTTTGTTTAATATAGTTCTTGTTTTAGTCAATAAGTGCGACTGTAACAGAGATACCACAGAGTGGATAGCTTTAAAAGAGACATCTTTATTCTTACACAGTCCAGTAGGCTTCAAGTCCAAATTTAGGGTATTAGCTTGAGGAGAAGGGTTTCCCTCTATTGGCTCTGGAGGAAAGTGCTTGTGTTGCATCAGTTGTTGGTCAGGAAGCATCTTGGGGCAGGAACCTCAGTTCTGAAGGCTACGTTCTTATCTTTGTGCAGCAACCTTAGGTCTGAAGGATGGACTCTTGTTGCTGCATTCTTCATAGTATGAGGTTCTCAATTCTCTGTTTGCTTCCATCTCTTTTTGTCTCCTGTAGGATGACACAATGACAAAAGTGGTGCAAGCCGCATTCCAGGGAAACCCTGTGGCGAGGTTGTTGAACAGTCTCACCATAATCCTCTTTTAACATAATCATCCTGTCTGTTAGTCGTAGGCAGATACTAGGATTTAGAGCATAGGAGAATCACAGAATACTGGGAATGATTGCCCAGCCAACACATTTTTTGGGTGAGACAGTACAATTCATGACATCTCGTATTAATAAACAAGAAGTATAAAACATTTAGAACTATTACACATGACCATGTTATTAGCCCTTATATTTCTGCATGCATTTCCCTTTATTAGGAATTATACTTTTTATGTTACAGCTTTGAAGTACTTTTTGACTTGGTGATCTAGACCTGCTTTAACAGGAATAACACAGTAGATGGTTTTAAAAAGATGAGCTTTATTTTATCACAGTTTGTTAGGCTAAAAGTCCAAATTCAGAGTGTGAGCTCTGGGGAAGGCTTTTTCTGCTCGCTGTGGAGGAAGATACTTGTCTTCAGGCTTCCCCTGGACAAGGAGCTTCTGAGGTGTAGGGATCCCAAGTCCTTTCCAAAGGACGTACTGGGCTCCTGGCTGTGCTTTTTGGTCGTATGAGGAACCAAAACCTCTCTGCTACATTCTTTTATATCTCAAGAGATTGTGTCAAGGCACAGTAGAATCTTATACATTGAGTCCTGCCTCAGCAATGCAGGTGCCACCTGTCCACCTTTATTAACATCACAGAGGCAGGATTTACTCTGTGTAGTGGAGTGGACCTCTGTGTATGTCTTCTGTTTGGAATTCTGGTCTGAGAAATCCTGATCATTGCTTGGAAAATTCTTTCTATGCCTTTTTTATTGTTACGGTGATCTGTAATTGCAATTATTCTACTGTTAGGTCTCTCAATTCAGTGATGCATTTCTACTTGGCTTTGTTCACTTCTTTGGTCTTTTCTGTTATTTCTATTGAGACATAATATATTCTGTTTCTTGGCTCTAATCTTTGTAGAATGTAATCATTAGGCGTTCTTTTTGCAGCTCTGCTAGGTGAGTTCTAACCACTGACTTTTAGGTTAATCATCTGAAACAAACTGTTTATACCACTCAGTTGATTCAGTGAGAGATGAGAGTTTCCTCAAGGATATATATTCTATCCATGACTGTAGTCTGTGAGCAAGCTGTAGTTTAGAGAGCCTAGAAGTAGGAAGAATAGTCCAGCGGCCACCTTTGCTTCCAGTACCAGTTACAAGTTCTAGAGTTCCCAGAATCACCCTCAGGTACTCCACTTTCCTTGAAAGACTCTACAGAATTCAGTTACATAACTTATGTACACAATTATGGCTTGTAACAGTGGAGGGATATAGATGAACATCAGTCAAGGGGAGAGGCACATGGATACATCCCAGGAGGGTTCTAAGAACATGGAACTTGTAAAATTGGGCACCTCAGCCCACAAAGGACGCTAGACAGTGTGCACCCTGCTGTTCCTCAGAAGCCATTCTTATACCCTAGCTTGTGAATCCCTCCCTCAGTTCCTCATTGACTAAGTGCTATGAGGTGAACATTCTCTCCCTGTTTCCTAAACATTGTCTCCCTTCTCTCTCCCTTTCTTTTTAGTTTAGCAAGTAACTTCTTATCTTACCCGGTGTTCTGAAAATGGACCATTTTAAAATTTCTTTCTGACAGCTGGGTGCCATCTGGTTCTTCTGGTCTGATACTGATGTAGTCTCCCAGTCATGTGAGTCCTTCTGTCTCTTGGGTCCATTTTTCCTTGTGTGTTTGATGTTCTTGGTTGTCACCTTTTCCAGGTGGATTTGGACCAATTTATTTTATTAGTTTTTAAATTGGTTTCTCTTTTCTTTGTCTTCCATAAAAAATCTTTGCTTATCCCATGATTGCAAGGTTTTCTGCTAGAAATTTTATAGTTTTAACTTCTACATGTAAGTCTGTAATCTTGTTGCGAACATATTTGTGTATAGTTTAAAGTAAGGGTTAAAATACATTTTATTCCCTTTTCTTGGTTTTAACATTGTTTGGTGAAAAGGCTTCTTTCCTCATTGACTTACCTTAGCAAGTTTGTAAAAAAATTTATTAACCCACGTATGTGTCGATTTATTTCTAAACTGTTAGTTTTGTTCCATTTATCTTTAGGCTTGTTCATATGACAGTGCCTTGGTGTCCTGATTATTCTAACTTTATATTAAATCTTGATATCAAGTAGCGGGATGTCTTCTTTGTTCTTTCTTGATATTTTGTCTACCACGTACATTTTTGATGTATTAAAGTGCTCTAATATTTGGTGCATAAATATTTAATATTGTTACGTCTTGCTTGCGTATTGAACCTTTCAGCAATAAAAAGTGTCCATCCTTGTCCATGATGGTGTATTTTACATTAAAATTGATTTTATCTGAGATTACAATTGCCATACCTGCCCTTCTTTGTTCACTGTTAGCTTGATGTATATTCTCCATCCTTTACTTGTCAGTTTGTTCATATCTTTAAGTCTAAGGTGTTATCTTGCAGATAACATATAGATGGGTCGTGTCTTTTGATCCAAGATGTCACTCGATGTCACTTTACTGAAGCATTCAGTCGATTCACATTCATTGCAATTATTGATAGGTATGTTTATTTTTGTCTTGATGTTTTCTCTGTTGTTCTTATTAGTCTCTTCTGGGATATTCTTTTTTGTGAGTTGATTTTTCACCGTTTTCAGAGCTGTTTTTGTAGTTGTTGAGACTCCTGTGTTACAGTTCGTTAAATGGTATACTACATCTTTGTTGTGCTTTACAGCTGCCTCTATGATCCCCCTTAAGAAAGTGTATATAAACCCAATTTTGATTGCTACCGGTCTTGTCCACGTCCTCTCCATCTGGAAGGACTATAACGATTGTAGTAAATCCCCCTTTTTAATAGGACAATATCACAGTTTACATGATATGATCACTAGGTCGTTTCTTTCACTGTTATAGCTTTGATTGTGTTTGGAGCCTTCCCTAACTGAGTAAGATTGTGGATAATGCGTCCTTCTAAAATATAAAGCTAGCGGTTTTGTTCTTCCAAACCAAGAGATTCTTTCAGTATTTCTTGTAGCGTTCAATTACTTTTTACAAAATCTCTTGAGTTTCTGTTTATCTGAGAATGTTTTAATGTCATTTTCATATTTGAAAAACAGTTTTGCAGGATCTATAATTCTTGGCTGGAAGTTCTTCTCCTTCAAGGCTTTGAATGACACATCACTGTCTCTGTGCCAGCATCATTTCTGGTGAGAAATCTGAAGGAAGCCAGCAGAGTTGCCCTGTGAATGTTAGCTTTGCTTTGAGTCTTGCTGCCTTCTATTTCATTTTGTTAAGCTTGGTTATGTCTTCGAGTCTTTCTATTGCGATCTATATTGAGTGATGTTGGATATGTATCTTGGATATCTATTGTCATGGATTGAATTGTGTCCCCTCAAAAATATGTGTAGCCATGTGGCTGAGCCATGATTCCCAGTATCTTGTGACTGTCCTCCATTTTGTGGTTTTCCTATGCTGTATGTTAAAGGTTTAGGGTGGGACTGTAAATCCCTTCATAGGCTCACCTCCCTGCTCCACTGTAAAGGGAGTTTCCCTGGAGTATGGCTTGCCCCACTCTTAATTCTTTCATTCTGCAAGAGATCAAAGAAAATAGAAGCAGGCAGAGAATGGGGAACCTTGTACCATCAAGAAAGCAGCACTGAGAGAAGAGCACGTCCTTTAGACCTGAGTTTCTTGTGCCAAGATACTCCCTGGACAAAGATTGATGCAGTACTGGAGTTTCTTGCAGAGCTGACAAGGGGAAAGCCTTCCCCTGGAGTGAACACCCTGAATATGGACTTGTAGCCTACCAGGTGTAAGAATAAAACTTCCTTTGTTAAAGCCATCGACTCTGAGGTATTTCTGTTAGAGCATCCCTAGCTGACTAAAACATCTATATTCTGTTCTTTCATAATTTCTGGGAGGTTTTCTGTCAGCAGCTAAGTAACAATACTCTCTGTGTTCTCACCCTGTTCGAGAATTCTAATTAATCGTAGATTGTTCTTGTTAGTAGAGTCCCACATGATTGCTAATACTTCTTCATTTTTCTGTTTTTTTTTTTTTTTTTCTGATTTCTCCTGAAAGATGCTCGAGTCAGTAGCTCTGTCTTCCGAATCAGGAAGTCTCTTTTCTGTTTGTTCCATTCTGTTTTCTTGGCTTTGAATTGAAGTTTTTGTGTCTTTGGGTTTGTTCTTAATCTATTGGATTTCGGAATACTGATTTCCATCAAATTGAACAGCTTGCTTAATTTTTCATTTTGCTCTGTTGAATTTTGTATAATGTCTAGGAAGGCTGTACATATAATCCTTTTGTATTCACCTGATAGTTTCAGAAAAGCTTCTTTGTCTGGGAAGTTCTGAGATGGTTTCTTTTGGGGGCCTTCTGATGCCATGGATGATTTCCAGGTTACTGTTCTCTCCAGACTTTGTTGCTTTTTGGGCTACATGTGGGTTAGTAGAGGCTGGGAGAGATGCTGTGAAGATGGACCCCAGTTATTTCTCTAGGCGGATTTAAAATGAGAAGTAAAAGGTATTTGACAACTTCCAAAGTCAGTCAGGTTTTCAGGTGTATACGTCCGTCTCCCTAGCTGGCAGAGTAAGGACCTCTATATTGAACCACAGATGTTATAAACTAGCTCAAAATATAGAAGGGCTACTGGCCTGCTGGCCTCTGCTGTCACGCCCCAGCTGTAGACAATACTGTGTAGAATTCTTCTTTTCTGCTGGAAAAGCAGCCTCTTCTGGGTAGGCATTGCCTCCCAGCCCAGAAATTAGGTCCAGCTGAGGCTTCTGTATGGATTACTCCGCCTCCCAGCAATCCAAGATGGCATCCCGCACAAGCTTGCCAGGTGACTGGGACCAGGATCCTGGCAGAAAGAGAGTCCAAAAGTACCGAGATGCCCAGAATCCACAGCCTCTGCCAGGCGACACTGTGCAAAACACCGCTTCTCCGTTCGAAAAGCGCTCTCCCTGCGGCAGGCACCACCTCCCAGCCTGTGAACCCAGTCCAGCTGGGGCCTCTGCCTGGGCTTTTCTGTTTCCTAGTGGGTCAAGATGGTGTCCCACACAAGTGCATCTGTACGGTTACCACATGGTGGAGGCATAAAGATAAGTCGGAGGAGCCGAGATGCATTGAGTCCAAAGCCAGGCTCTCAGAACATGGCAATTATGATTGCCAGTCCCACCAGCAGTGTGTCGAAGACGAGCAGCAAGTCAAGTCCCAGCTCTACCTGCTGGCCAAGACAGAAAAAAAATCAAAATGGTGAGTTACCTTCGGTCTGTGCAGGCTTGTGCTTGCCAAGAGTGGGGTGATTGAAATAGAGAAGGTTTTCTGTTTAGTGGTGTGAAGTCCAAATTAACAGCCCTATGCCGCATCCTAGGGCTCACTAGGTTTCCAGAAGGCTCCATTTAATTATCAGTTCAGGTGTCGGTTTCCAGAGGAATTTAGGGAGACGTGCGTTTAGTCTGTCATCTTGACTCTGCCACCCCCCCATATGCGTTTTTGAATTTAAACATTCCTGTGGAACAAAAATTTTTCTTTTTTCATTCAGTGGCTTTACAAAAATGTTGTTTTGGAAAATATTCTATTATTTGCATGTAATTTAAGCAATATGGGAGAGTGAAAATAAGTGTTAAAATCTCCTGAAATTTCAGTATGCGATTTTAGTGTGATGCTTGTAAACATTTCTCTGTCTTTCCTTCTTCTTCTTTAAAGTAGGAAGGAGGCAGGGGAGTGTTTAGAGAGAGAAACAGAAGAGAGAAGAGGAGAGAAATTGATCTTGACATTTAAGGAATATAATTTTTGTGACCTGAATATCTACAGTTGTTTTTGAAATATTTTCCTGATTGCACATTGAGATTTACATGATTAGTTTTTAATGGGAATACAGTATACCATTTATTTACAACCATAATTTTGTAACTTATTTTCTTTTTTTTTACTGTGATTAAGTCAGAGTATACAATCAAAATTAAATTTGCATGTCTGTCTATCTGCAGCTCCTTCTGCTATTCTTGACCAGTGACAGCACACTTCTGTTTTTTGTGCTATATGCGTCATGTCCTCTTATCAATCTCCTGTGCCTTCCTCTCCACCCACTCCTCTCCCTTCTAGTTAGATGCCAGTAGGGCAGCATCCTGTGGATGCATAGAACCATAAAGTACACATGCCATATGGTCACCCTGTATCCTCGAGTCTAGTCCATTCCTATCCGAAGAGTTGAACTCAGTAATGTTTTCTAGTCGGGGACAGCAGAAGGTCAAGGGGCCACATTCCCAGGGGAGTCCCCATGCTGCCGGACCGTCAAGTGTGTGTGCCCCTTTAGTGGAGTTCTTGATGTGCACCCCTCTTTTTCTTGTGTTATCGCTGGGACTTGACATTGTGTGCCCAAGCATAGTTGTCTTAGGTGTTGGCCAGGCACCATCTGATTCTTCTGGTCACATGTTAATATAGTCACCTATTCCCATGGGTCCTTCAGTCTCCTGGGCTCTTTTTCCGTCATATCTTTGTTGTTCTTGGTCATTGTGTGTTCTGGCTGAGTTGGGACCATTTGTTGTACTTCAGATGGCAGCTTGCTAACTTTTAAGACGCTGGAGGCCACTTACAGTAACTAGTGATAGGCTAGTTATGCCAGTTGTCCTTAATGTCCCTTGAGAACATGATCCACAAACCCTCAACCCTGCTACTCTGTCCTCGCGATATTGGGTTAAGAATAGAAAAGTTTTAATTTTATGTTAGAGTCCAGTTAAATAATCTTATTGATGCTGTCACTGCTTTTATCCAGCCAAATTTCTGTCAACTATCTAATGTATGACTAGCCCTCTCCCTCCTCCCCCTCCTTTTCAGCTATCAAAGAATCTTTTTTTCTGTACATGTGTCTGTTTTTACGTGCTTACACTAGAGCCTCGTACAGTATTTGTCCTTGTGCTGCCAGCTGATTTCACTCAGCCTGTCTTCAAAGTGAAGCCAGATTATGAGGTACTTCCTAAAAAATCATCTTTGTTGTTGATCATCGCATAGTGTTCCATTCAGTATATGTAGCGTAGTTTGTTTATCCATTCATCTGTTGTTGCACATCTGGGTTCATTCCATCTTCTAGCTATTGTGGATGGTGTTACAGTAAACATTTGTGTGCATGTGTCTCTTTGTGTGACTGCCCTTGATTCTGTAGGATATGTTCTGAACAGGGAGATTACTGGGTGCAATGGTGTATCTATTTTACAGTTGTTAAAGGAAGCGCCAGATTGCTTTCCAAAGAGGTTGTGCCATTTTCCAATGCCACGAGCAGTGTAGGAGAGTTCCAGTCTGTCCACAGCCTCTCTAACATTTATTGTTGTGTGTTTTTAGGATCGTGGCCTGCCTAGTTGGGGTCACATGGCATCTCATTGTAATTTTGCTGTGGATTTCTCTGATAACTAATGATCGTGAGCATTTCCTCATGTGTCTGTTGGCTGCCTGGATGTCCTATTTAGAGAAGTGTCTGTACATCTACTTTGTCCATCACTTAATTGGGTTATCTGCCTTTTTCTTGTTGATATTTTGCAGTACCTTGTAGATTACGGACATCAGACATAGGTCTTACACGTAGTTGCCAAAAACTTTTTCCCATTCTGTAGGTGGCCTTTTAATTCTTTGGATGAGAAAAGTGTTTGATTCTTAGCAGTTCCCATTTATCTATCTTCTCTTCTGTTGATCGTGCTTTGTCAGATTTTGAAGTCTGTCTAAGGTGTATATTAGAACTTCCATTGTTGACCTTATTTTTCTTTTGCATCGTCTTTATCATTTTAGGTTTTATATTTAGGTCTTTTATACAGTTTGTGTCAATTTTTATGTAATGTGTGAGATATGGGTCTTGTTTCAAATTATGGCAGGTGGATATCCAATTTAGCCAGCACCATTTGTTGAAGAGACTGTTTTGACCCAAGTCTGCAATCTTTAGGCCTTTGTTGAACATCAACTGTTCATAGAGGATGATGACATCTCTGAGGTCTCGACTGTGTTCCATTGGTTTCTGTGTCTCTTTTTGTACCAGTACCAGGCTGTTTTGACTACTGTGGCAGTGTGATAAGTTCTAAGGTCGGATAGTGTGAGGCCTGCCACTGCATTTGTCTTTTTCAGTAGTGCTTTGCTTATCTGGGGTTTCTTCCCTTTCCAAACAAAGTTGTATCATTTCTCTGTCTCATTAAAAAATGCCACTGGAATTTGTATTGGGATTGCATTGTAGGTGTAGATTGCTTTGGGTAAAATAGACATTTTCACAATGTTAGGTCTTCCTGTCCTTGGGAAGGGTAGGTTTCTCCATTTATGTAGGTCTGTCTTGGTTTGTTGTAAGATTTTGTAGTTCTCTCTGTATAGGTTTCTTATCTTTCTACATTCTTTAGATTCATTCCTTGGTGTTTTATCTTCTTGGTACCTTCTTGGTACTGATTTGGCGATTTCTTCTTTAATGATCTCTTCGTTGATATAAAGGAATCCTACAGATTTAGCTTTGTTTTATCTGATATCCTGAGACTTTGCTGAAGTCTTCTATTAATTCCAGTAGTTTACTTATGAATCCTTTAGGATTTTTTGCGCATACAATGATAACATCTGCAAATAGGGAGATTTTTACGTTGTCTTTGCTGATGTAAATGCTCTTTATTTCTTTGTTGTGTAATGGCTCTGGCCAGAACTTCTAATACAGTGGTGAATAGAAGAGGTGAGAGTGGGCATCTGTCATTGATTGAATTGTGTCCCCCCACAAAAATGTGTGTAGCCATGTGGCTGGGCCATGATTCCCAGTATCTTGTGGCTGTCCTCCATTTTGTGGTTTTCCTGTGCTGTTTGTTAAAGGATTAGGGTGGTGCTGTAAATCCCTTCATAGGTTCACTTTCCTACTCCACTATAAAGGGCATTTCCCTGGAGTATGGCTTGCCCCACCCTTAATTCTTTCATCCTACAAGAGATAAAAGGAAAGAGAAGCAGGCAGAGAACTGGAAACCTCAAACCATCAAGCAAGCAGCACCAGGAGAGGAGCGCGTCCTTCAAACCTGAGGTTCCTGTGTGAAGATGCTCCGTGGAAAAAGACTGATGCAATATCGGACTTACTTCTAGAGCTGACAAGGGGGAGAACCTTGCCCTGGAGTAGACATCCTGAACTTGGATTTCTAGCCTACTGGACTGTGTAAGAATAAAAGTTCCTTTGTTAAAGCCATCCACTCAGGTATTTCTGTTAAAGCAGCACTAGCTGACTGAAACAGCATCCTTGTCCAGTTCCTGTTCTCAGTGGGAATTCTTTCAGTCTCTCTCCATTAAGAATCATGTAGGTGGTTGGCTTTGTGCAGATGTCCCTTAGTATGTTGAGGAATTTCCCTTCTATTCCTGTCTTGCTGAGAGTTTTTAACATGAATGGGTGTTGGACTTTGCCAAATGCCTTTTCTATATCAGTTGACCAAATCAGGTGATTCTTACCTTTGTATTATTTATGTGGGTGATCACACTAAGTGTTTTTCTGATGTTGAACCAGCCTTGCATCCCTGGTACGAATCCAGCTTCATCATGATTTATTTGATATGTTGTTGAATTCTGTTGGCCAGGATTTGTTGAAGATTTTTGCTTCTAGATTCATGAGTGATATTGGTGTGTAATTTTCATTTTTTGTGGGATCTTCCCTGGCTTTGGTATTAGGGTTATTATGCTGGCTTCACAGAGTGAATTTAGGAGTATTCCATCCCTTTCTATGCTGCAAAGTAGTCTGAATAGTATTGGAGTTAACTCTTCTCTAGAAGTTTGGTGGAATACTGTGGTAAAACCTGGGCTAGCACTTTTTTCGGTTGGTATTTTTTTTTATTATTTTTTTTAATGATTGAATGAAAATCTACATTACCATATAAATTTGCAGGTCCACCTATATGCAGCTTCCACTGTTCTCCCAGCCTGGTGACAGCTTGCTCTTCCTCTCTGCTCCATACATGTCCCATCCTTCAGTCTCCTTTCCCATCCTCTCCAGCCACTGCCCTTCCTCTAGTAAGAGGTCAGCAGGATGATATCCTATAGATGCATAGAACCATAAAGCCCACCGAAGATATTGTTACGCAGCGTTGCCAAGTCCAATCCATCCTGTCCAATGACGGTTGGTGGTTTTTTGATGACTGTTGCGATCTCTTCCTTTGGGCTTATTAAGTTGTTGTATTTCTCCTTTTGATAATTTTGGTATGTGATATGAACTAGAAATTTGTCCATTTCCTCTAGATTTTCAAATCTGGTAGAGTACAGTCTTGCATAGTATTCTGTTATGATACTTTTGTTTTCACTCAAGTCTGTTGTGACATTTCCCATCTCACTTCTCCTGTTTCTCTTTTGTAAGTTTAGACAATGGTGTGTCAATTTTGTTGATCTTTTCAAAAACCTAGCTTTGGGTTGTGTTAATTTTTTCAGTTGTTCTTGTATTCTCTAATTCATTTAGTTCTGCTCTAATCTTTATTATCTGTTCTTGTCTGGTGCTTGAGAGGTTCCTCTGTTGTTCTGTTTCTACTTGTTTAAGCTGTAGGGTTAATTCTTTGGTTTGAGTCCTTTCTTCCTTCTGTATGTGTGCTTTTATAGAGATAAACTGACCTCTGAGTACTGCTTTAGCTGTATCCCATAGGTTCTAGTAGGATCAGTTTTCATTCTCGTTAGAATCTTTATATTTCTTTATTTTGTCCTTACTTTGTTCTATAACCCATGGCTTTTTGAGCAAGATGTTGTTCAGTTTCCATGAGTTCCACTTTCTGTCTGTGTTTTTCTGCTATTGATCTAAACTTTTATGGCTTCGTCATCTGAGAAGGTGCTTTGCAGTAATTGAGTGGTTCAGATTTTTTTTTTGTGATTTGCTTTGTGTCTTAACACATAGTCTGTTCTGGAAAATGTTCCATGTGCATTGGAGAAGAAGGTGTACTTGTCTGTTGATCGATGAAAATTGTGTATATGTCAATGAGGTCTGGTTTCTTATTTGTTGCAGTAAGATCTTCTGTGTCTTTACTGGGCTTTTTTTTTTTTAATTTTCTTTTTTATTATGACTGAGTAAAAATGTACATTTCCATGTAAATTTACATGCCCACCTATATGAAGCTTCCACTGCTCTCCCTGCCTGGTGAAAGCAAACTATTCCTCTCTGTTCCATACACATGACTCATCCCTTTACTGGGCTTTTTATTTTTTAGATGATCTGTGCAGTACTGAAAGTCGAGTATTGAAGTCTCCAACTATTATTGTGGAGTGATCTCATTTTTTATTGTAGTCAGTGTTTGTTTGATGTATTTAAGTGCTATGGTATTGGGTGCATAAATATTTAATGGTTAAGTCCTTTTTGTGTGTTCAACCTTTCAGCAATAAATAGTGACCATCCTTGTCCACAACAGTGGATTTTACATTAAAGTCTATTTTATCTGAAATTAGTATTGTCACACCTGCTCTTTGTATGTTGTTAGCTTGGTATATATTATCACATCCTTTAATTTTCAGTTTGTTCATATCTTTAAGTCTAATGTGTGTTTCTTGTAGGCAGGTATATAGATGGGTCTTGTATTTTGTCCATATCTTTATGGCTAAGGTGTGTTTCCTGTAAGCAACATATGGACGAGTCACGTTTTTGATCTAGAATATAACTCATTTCCTATTTATGGGAGTGTTCAGTCTGTGTACATTCAGTGTAATTATTGATAAGTATGTGTTTAATGCTGTCATTTTGATGTGTTTATCTTCATATTGGTGTTTTCTGTGTTCTCAATATTTTGTTCTGGATCACTGTTTGTAATGGGTTCACTTCTCATCTTTTTTACCTTTTAGTTTTGTGGTGGTTGAGACTACTATACTACGTTTCTTGTTTTGAAATGTTACATTGTTATTGTGCTTTGCGGCTACCCTTATGATACCGTTAATATTCTAAGTTCAAACCCAGTTTTAACTTCAGCACATCTTTTTAACGTCTTCTCCATCTGAAAGGACTATAACTACTGTAGTATATCCCTCTTTTTAGTGTGATGGTGTCATTGTTTTCCTGCTGTGATCACCAATTCCCATCTTTTAACATTGCAGCTTTCATTGAGTTTAGTGATTTCCTTAACTGGGTAGATGTTTGGATGCTGTGTCCTGCGTTGCCTTCTTAGATATACACTTAATGGCTTTGCTTTTCTAAGTCAAGAGCTTCTTTCAGTATGTCTTGTCATTTTGGTTTGGTTTTTACAAAGTCTCTAAGATTCTGTTTATCTGTGAATGTCTTAATTTCACCTTCAGATTTGATAGAGAGTTTTGCACGATGTAGGATTCTTGGTTCGAATTTTTATCTCCGTCATGGCTTTGAGTGTGTCATTCCACTGCCTACTTCCCGACGTCATTTCTGCTGAGAAGTCACACAAAAGCTTACCAGCCTTACCTCTGAATGTTAGCTTTGCTTTCAGCCTTACTGTCTTTAGGAGCATCTGTTTATTAAGCTACATTATAATACATCTTGGTGTCTTTCTTTTGGGGTCTGATTTTTATGGTGTTTGATACACAACTTGAGTATCTATGTTTTCTCATAATTTCAGGAAAGTTTACTGTCAGGAACTCAGCAACAATGCTGTCTGTGCTTTCAGCTATCCCTCCCTTTTGAGGAATGCCAATGAATCGATTATTTTTTGTAATAGAGTCCCACATGTTTCTTAATGGTTCTTCATTTTTCTTCTTTTTTCTGTTTTCTCTTCATATATGGTGGTGTCTGTTGCTGTGTCTTGAAGGTCACTAAGTCTGACTTCCATCTCCTCAATTGTGGTCTTTTCACTTGGGATTGAATTGTCTAATTCTGTAATTTCACTATTGATCTGCTGGATTTCAGATTGTTTATGTTCCATCATTTCAAATAGCTTGCTTAATTTTTCACGTTGCTCTGCTGCATTTTGTTTAATCTCTAGAAATGTTCTGTATATAATTCTTTTGTAGTTGACCTGTGATAGTTTCAGAAAGGCTTCTTCATCTGGAAGGGTTTTTGATTATTTGGGAAATTTTTTGGTGCCATGATGGGCTGTTACTTTAAATAGTGATAGTTTGTTGCCTCTGGGCCACCTAGAGGCTGTTTAGTTTCTCTGGTGTTGCCTCAGTAGTAGTTGAGGCATAGTGTTGAGAAGGGAGTTGGTCAGCAGCTGTCTCTGTGTACTCTACTCATTGGCCCCAGTAGACTCTGAGTGCTGGCAGGTTCCTCCTCCTATCTGGCAAAAACAACTCCCTACTTATGGAGTAATTGGGGGACCATCAACCTACCCTATAATGTGGGTCAGTAAAGACTGAAAGAGATGCCACTGGGCCACTCAGCAGTTATTTCTTCAGGCAGTCTTATTTTAAGATGCTGGGAGATGAGCAACAGTTGCCAAAATCGGTCCATCAGGTGTGGTCGGCATTGCCTTCTCGCTCACAGTGGTAGCAGCTCTTTGGACCTGTAGTGTAATTTAAAGTAGCGAGGAGTTACGGCCTTGCTGCCATCCTCAGCCAGGCCCTGCTCGTAAGGTGACACTGTGCTAAACATGGCCTTTCTGCTGGAAAAGCACTTTCTGGACTGGCACTGCTTCTCAGCTTGGGAGGTATCTTCCTGCTGAAGCCTCTGGTTGGGTGCCTCTGCCTCCCGGCCAACCAAGATAGTGTTCCAGCTGAGCTGTCCTTCCTGCCGCGAAACAGCAAAATCTGTGGTGGAGCTCAGAGAAGGGGCGGGGGGACACACTGGTGCCCTCAGTCAGTTGATGGGCTCTCAAAATGTAGCTGTCACATGCCCTGTCTCTCTGCTGTAGTATATGCTATTTACTTTGGCACATCTGTTCAGCATGTTTGCCGGCTCATGCCATCCTCCACCTCCTGGATAACAAAGTTAAAAAAAAGAAATAAAACAAGAAAGCATCAATACCTGCAGTCCATCTAAGTGGCATGGAGCAAGAGCAGGACTCTGCATGTACCAGCTTGTGCCAGAGAAAGGAAGTTTCCCGTTTAGTGGTTTGCAGACCTGTCTGAAAACCCTGTGCTGTATCCTAGGGGCTCCTTAGGTGTCCAGAGTGTTCCATTCAATTATTGATCCAGGTCTTAGTTTTCAGAGGGAATTGAGAAGGCGTGTGTTTAGTCCATGATCGTGTCTCTGCCCCCTGTAACTTGTCTTCTAATGCTGGATGGTTATTTCTGAGTTTTTGCTGTTAGGAGAAGAAAGAGTTTTGTTAAAAGTACAGAAAAAGTTAATTTACTGAAAGAACAATAATAAAAAAATAGAAACAGTTTGTGAATAAGTATATAGTATAAGCATGTAGTGTATTCATAAAACAAAAAACTTACATGATTTAATAAGATCATATTGATTTTTAAGTGCTTTAGATACATGTTCATGATGTATTTTATGGTAAACTATGGAGCTGTGTATTTAATATTCTATGTATATATATTTAAAAATGATTGTGTTTTCAGTGAAAGTTTACACAGGTGTTTATTTTTCCATTCAACAATTTGTACACAGATTTTACAGACTTTGGTTACCTTCTTCATAACGCATAGGCATTCTTATTGCTCTTGTTCCATTTCTGTTAATCTAGTTTCTTTGAGCTTTACATTCTTATCTTTGTTTAAAAGTAATTGTTGACTATTTGGTTTCACATTGGTAATTTTTATTAAATGTGCACAGTCATTATGAGTGATTATTATTATTTTTTGAGTCAGTTTGTTATCTAGTTAAAAGGTAATCTTGGGGCTTGTTTTAGTTTAAGAGTGGAAGGGTATCTCAGGGTAATAGTCTTAGGGAGTCTGCTAGTCTCAACAACCTAGTAGATATTTTGTTGTTCTTTTAGGAATTTGAGGTTCTTTTCCACAATTTTCTCCCATTCTATCGAGGTACATCTTTTGTGGCCTTGATCACAGGTAGAGGTACCTGGGCACCATCTAATTCTTTCGGTCTCAGGCTACGTGAGGCTTTCATTTGTGTAGACTCTGCCCTGTAGACTATCTATTTCTTTGTGTCTTTGGTTTCCTTATTTTTCTTTTGCTATTGATGATTAGAGACCAGTAGTTGTATCTTAGATAGCTGTAGTATCCTGTTTTTTTAAAAAGATGAGTGGAAATACATTAATGAAAATCTAAGTAGTGGCTTTCTTTGGAACTAAAGAGTATGGAACTAAAGAGTATGGCAGTGAAAGGTGAATTTTTTTTCCCTTTTATAATTATTTATGTTCTTTTCATTGTTGTCCATTCTTTGTACCAAAATTAGCTTTCTCGAATACCAATATTCTTGCATTCTGAGTATTGTTACTGAATTTGGTAGATAGTGGTCTAGTTTGTTCTCAAAAGTACTATTCCCTTTGCCTCACTTAATTCCTGCTAAGTAGTTTGTGGCTTATTTATTTATTTTAATTTTATTGTACTTTAGGTAAAGGTTTACAGTGCAGGTTAGGTTCTGATTCGAAAATACACAGATTGTTTTGTGACACTCAGGGTAATCCCTGCATTGTGTCAGCAGTCTTTCCCCTTCCCTCTCTTCCCTGGCTTCCTTGTGTCCATCCATCCAGTTTTCCTGTCCCTTCCTGCCTGCTTCTCTTTTGGCTAGTGTTGCCTGTTTGGTCTTGCAGTTTGATCTAAGAAGCATGTTCCTCACATGTGTTACTGTTTATTTTGTAGGTCTGTTTAATCTTTGGCTAAAAGACTCTGTGAGTGCTTCAGTTCTGAGTTATCACAATGTCCAAGGGCCATGGTCTGAAGGGTTTCTCAAGTTTCTGTTAAGTCTACTTTTTGGTTGTTTGTTTATTTTAAGAAGGAGAATTTTTTTCTACATTTTTCTCTGTGTCCAGGGATCTATTAGGATCCCTATCAAATTGGTCAGTGGTGGTAGCTGGGCCCCTTCTAATTCTTCTGGACTCAGGCTGGTGGAGGCTTTGGTTCATGTAGTTCTGTTATCCTGTTTTTGAAAAACAAGAAGCTCTTTCTTTCGGGGGATGTTGTTAGTTCTAAGCTCTATTTTTATTTTTGTTCAGGGCCTATTCTGTATGTAGCTGCCTTCTGAACTCATTGAGCATTGTGTACACACAGCTCTATGTGACTTGCAGAGTCTTGGGTGACTTTTGGAGGCTGAGATCTGCTTCATTCAAAAGATAGTTTTGTGTAGACATCTTCTCACCTATTCCTGATCTCTTTTAGTTCCTTCCTGTAGCACAGATACATGAGCATTTAATGTAGCCTTTATTCTGAGAGCATTTGAAACCCATTCAGTAGTCTAGTGGATACAGTGATTCTCTCAGTAAAAGCAATTGTGGAGCTATAATAACACATTAGTAATATCTTATTATACAAGTCTGGCCTTTTTGTGAAGGAACTCTTGTGGTACAGTGATTAAGTGTCTGGCTATTAACTGAAAGGTTGGTGGTTTGAACCCACCATCTGCTGAGTGGGACAAAAGAACTGGTAATCAGTTGTCATAAAGATTGTAGCCTGGGAAAACCTTTAGGCAGTTCTACTGCGTCATACAGGGTGGTTATGAATTGGAATGGACTCGGTGGCAGAGAATAAAAATCCTTTTCAAGTTCATAGCGATTCTTTCCTTTTGCTAGTGTGTATTCTAAGAGGTAAATATTATGCAATTGCAGGTTTCTTTTATGGTGGCAAGTGATGCGGAAAGACATAAGAATACACTGCAGTACTTTATGAAACAGTTCTACGAAATCATCAGAAACATGGATTCAAGCAACAAGGAGTTGTCTATTGCTGTTCGTGGATATGGACTTTTTGCAGGAGTATGGCTTATTCATTTACTCTAACTTTTTATTTTCACTTTACTTTTAAAAGAATTTGTTTTATTTATTACAGTTTTGAATAACATCTTTGTTTTATTGTTAAGAGTTGAGTTTTTTTGAGTGCTTCTAACATACTTGGATTATTTTACATAAGTTATTGCAAATTCTCATAATTTTCCATTTCTGAGCTTGTAATCCAGTTTGCAGACACAGAAATAGACCCAGGCACACTAGATAACTTGGACAGTTAATAATTGTGAAAATCAAGGCATAACTCTTAAGTCTAGAGGCTAGATGTATGATGTTTTTCTCCAGTGTGCTGTTCTTCCCCTTATTTATGAAGTAAAATTAGCATTGATGTCGCTCAAGGCTTTACAAGAAAAGTTCGTATGACACAGAAAGATACATTTAGGAATATTGAAAATCAAGCACATTGCTGTAGAGTCAGTTCTGATCTATCGTGATCCTCTGTGGGATTTCCAAGGAGAAGCTGGTGCATTCAGAGTGCTGACCTTTTGATTAGCAGCCAGATGCTTAACTACTGCACGACCAGAGCCAGGTCCCCATATTGAGAATAACCTTAGTTATTCTTTTTAGATGAAATTTATACAGAATATAACTTCCTGCCTGTTTCTACAGATTTTTCCAGTGCTCTTTACTCTTTAGTTTTAGTTCCAGCCTCCCACTGTCACTGCAAATCTTTCCCTTTATTTTTCCTCAGAATCTTTGCTTGCAGGTAATTCTTTTTCTTTTGTACCTTCCTATCCGTTTGTCTCTCTTGGCCCCTTTATTCATAAGGCAGAAGAAACAATGTGGAGAGGCTTAGAGGATGAGGGAGTATGTATTTTTGAGCACTGTGTATTGTGTCTCATCTACTTCTGCTTATTTTGTGTGGCAGCCCATGACAGAAGAGCAGTGACTGCCAGTCAGATCTAGGGGGAGGCTGGACTACACTGGAAGTTGAAAGAGGGTTGTGAGAAATTGGCTGTTGGGTAGTAGCATTACCAGACTTCTGTTTGAAGAAGATGGCCCCGATGTGGCGGCAGATTCCAATTACATCTGGAGTTGTCCCTTCTTCTGGACAGTGGCTCTGTGGGGTGATGTTGGTGCCTCATTTGTGTTTGAGCCCTGCCATCGAGACTGGGCCTGGAGTGTAGCCTGGTGTCATTTAGGGCTTTGTGTACAAGTAAAGATAGCTCTGTAAAGCATCTTTTAGAGACATGTTGTATTTTAAATGCATATTTGTTTTCAAAGAGCTTGCTGCTTTGTACTCACATGGCATAAAGTGATTCATTAAATATGCATTATTTGATATTGCCAAGAGTGGTAATGGTTTTGTTCTCCTTTTGTGAAGCCATGTAAGGCTGTTAATGCAGAAAACGTGGACTGGATGTATGTTGAGCTCATCCAGCGCTGCAGACAGATGTTCCTGACTCAGACAGAGACCACCGATGATCATGTCTACCAGATGCCAAGTTTCTTACAGTCGATTGCCAGTGTTTTGGTTCACCTGGACGCTGTAAGTGAAGACCTTCCTCAGTTCAGCACAGTTTTGAGTATTTAACCTCAGTTCCTCAAATAATTTGATGGGAGCTCTTTGGTGCATGCATCTGGTACAGAAACTATCGAGAACAGTTATCCTTTAGTATTTTATGTCAATAGAATTATTGTCATGGAACTTGATATTTGTTATCTGAAGCAGGACAAAAATCTGTTACTGTTTTCATCTTTGAATTGCTACTTGGAACAGAAGAGCACCTTAACTATCATTCAGACAGTTTTACTCTGATTTTTCTTAGGCAATCATAATAGTAAATGATAGGCTTAGTAGATGAGCTAAAAATACCTGTGTTTGTCATTTACCTGGTAGTTGGCTAATCAAGTTGTGATTACTTTTAATATCTGTTCTATTCTGTATTTATTTATTCCCGCCTCTAACTTTTCATGTGCTTTCTGCTGCTGGTAGGTTCCTGAGGTATACACTCCAGTTCTGGAGCACCTCATGGTGGTGCATATAGACAGTTTCCCACACTATAGTCCAAAAATGCAGTCACTGTGTTGCAGAGCCATAGTGAAAGTTTTTCTGGCCTTAGCTGACAAAGGACCAATTTTCTGGAATTGCATTGGTACTGTGGGTAAGTTTTCAGCTCATTCTTACTTTTTATGCTGATGAATGATTAACACTTTGCATGTTACTTGGTTTAAAAAAAATCATTGCTGTCTGGCCAATTCTGACTCATAACAACCTGAGGTAAAATTGCCATAGAGTTTCCAAGGAGCACTTGGTCAATTTGAAGTGCTGACTTTTTACTTAGCAGCCATAGCGTGTAACTGCTGTGCCAACAGGGTATCTGTTATTTGCTGTGGATGAAGAAAATGGTTGACAGATTCTTTTACATCTTTCTGATGCCTGATGGAGAGCTTCTTATACTTTGGTAGACTAAAACATACGTTTTTAAAATCCCTTTTGGCTTTTTAAATCTTGTTTTCCCCTTATGCTTCTGAATATCAACATTAGTTCAAATTTGAAAACCAGAGTTGTTAGCCAAATGAGAGAAAAGACAGGGAGGTAAAAGTTGTCCTTCTCTAGTTCCAAAAAGTAATAGTTGTTATTTGTACTGAGTATTTGTATTTTTCATTGTATTTTTCTTTCTTTTATCAGTGCATCAGGGTTTAATCAGAATATGTTCTAAACCAGTGGTCCTTCAAAAGGTAAATGTTGAAACTAATTTTTTCAAAATTAATCTTTTGGAACAGAAAGTAAGAAATGTTGCGGAAGTTTTTAGTGTGTAAATACCCAAATGTAGTCTTTTGTTAGTTTTTAACTATGTCTTTTTGAAAAATGTAAATCATAATATGCCTGTATTTTGTTAGGCTAATAAACTTGTCCTGAGTTATGAAATATCCTTAAAGATAACTTTTCTATTACATAGATGTTTTTACAAAAAGGAAGTATTTTGTGTTTGGAATCTCTAGGATAAAATACCACAATGTATTACAGAATGCGTATCTCAATTACTGGTAGTTACAGGAAATAGGATGGGTGAGGGACTGAATGGTGTAAGATCGACAGTTCAGTAATTTAAAGTGTGCTCAGTGGATATATGTTGGAGTATTTCCTGGTGCAGCATCATTTTAATCAGAAGCTGGAAAACTAACTTTTCTTCAGACTTCTTTTTGTTATGCTTTCCTAATATAATGTCTTCCTTAATTCAATTATACATCCAGTACAGGGAGCTGGCTTAACGAAGGAGATCCGGATGTTTAGTGCCCATGCATAATTGCTGTGTATTTCTACCCAGCAGAACACCACGGCTGAGACTGAAGAGCTTCGTGCTTCTGGAGAAGTACAGACTGGCAAGTGGAAAGTACCCGTGACCAAAGACTATTTGGATCTTTTTAGAAGTCTCATGAGCTGTGACCATATGATGGTAAAATTAGTTTTAAAGCCATGAAAGAACCGTAATTCCTCTCTCCTGATTTTCATAGTTTTATACTTATGAGTATTTCTGGTAATAAAACAGTAAAACATTAAAATGAGTACTGTAAGTCAGGACTGTTAAAATGAGATTTAAAAAAGTCTCCTAAAAGGAACCAAAAAATAGAACTCATTGCAAATTTATTCCTGTGACTGAGTCCTTGTTTTAGCTTGAAATGGCAGTGGCAGTGTAGTATAGTTGATGTTAAACTGTTCTTGCTAAGAGGACAAGGTTGCTAGGTAACAACAGACAGAACAGTATTACTGTCATAGTTTCTTTTTATTTGTTAAAGACAAAGGCTCATCTGATTGATTTAACATTTGTCAAGGGTGTTGGTACACAACTGATAGTCACGTATTATTAGATTAATACCTCCTCTCTGATATGTTTCTAGCAGATTATTTCTTTAGTGCCTACTTTAAGCCAGATGTTGTTTGGTGCTGTCAAATTGATTTCTTCTGACAGTGACCCTGTGTAGAAGAGAGGGAAACACCACCGAGTCTTGGGTCAGCCTCGCAGTCTTTGTTATGCTTTAGGCCATTGTTGCAGCCACTGTGTCAGTCCATCTGCTGGAGGGTCTTCATGTTTTTTGCTGACCCTCTTATTTTACCAAACATGTTGTCCTTCTCTAGGGACTGGTCCCTTGTAACATGTCCAAAGTATGTGAGACATAATCTTGCCATTCTTGCTTCTAAGGAACATTTTAGTTATACTTCTTCCAAGATAGATTTGTTTGTCTGCTGTTTTGATGAAGCTTTGATAAAGTATTAATAACCTAGGAAAAGCAATCTTTATCAATGAGTGCTTGCTCTTCTCTGAAAATCTTAGGTGCTTTTAGTTGTTGTCTTATTAAGATAAAATAGTGTAACAGTTGTTAATAATTTTATTTAACATAGTTCTTACATGTCATGTCAGAAATTTGTATGTTTTCAGATTAAGTTCCATAGGTTGTTTTTAAGTGTGTAGACTATTTTAAAGTGTAGACATAGATCACCATATTTGATAGCTGTAACCTGTTCCTGTCAAGTTGATTTCAACTCCTAATGGCCCTGTAAAACAGAATATAACTTCCCCATTCAGTTTCCAAGGTGTAGCTGGTGGATTGGAACTGCTGACTTTTTCGTATGTAGCTGAAATCCTAACTACCATGTCACTAGGGCTCCTTTAGCCTTAAAAAAAATGTATTTCTTAAATAACAAGACTCAAAAATCAGAATTACTCCTTGTTTCATGGGCTGTAGAATGAAGTGTTTTCTTAGCAGGCATGAAAATAGCATTAATCTCCTTGTACATGTCCGTCAGAGCTCTTAGGTGACCAGGTTCATTGTCAGTGAGCAGTGATGTTTTGAAAGGAATTTTTTTTTGAGCACTAGGTCTCAACAGTGAGCTTAAAATACTGAATAAACCATGCTGTAAACAGATATGGTGTCATCCAGGCTCCTTTTCACTTTTAAAGAAGTTGTAAATTAGATTTTAAATCCGTTCTGGGGAAACATATTTATTCATATGTATATGCGTGTGCATGTGTATGTATGTGTGTGCTTACAGTGTGTATATGTGCACACATGTATGTGTATTAAATATATACATAAAATGTCTATATAATGTATTTGTATTTTTTACATATTACTGTACATATACTAGGGTAATATATATATACATGCATTAGGGTAAATTCTTTGACGAGAATTGGCCTATGTCTCCTCATTCACCACTCTAAGTCAGTATTGGTTATATCACTGGATAAATTATAAAATCTGACCAAAAGGATACTATCATAATGTTTTAGAAATTTGACTAAATTTTATAGCTTGAAAACTTCCAGGTAAAATGTCCAACAGCCTATGTAGCAGTGTTTCTCTAATATATAAATATACTTCTGTAAATACTTGAATGCTTATTTTATATTCATAGTTTTCCATGCCAGAATTTTGAAGTTTATTTTTCTTTATTTAAAGGATTCTTTCTTAGCAGAAGAAGCATTTCTCTTTGTGAATTCCTCCCTTCAAAATCTGAATCGTTTGCTGTATGATGAATTTATAAAATCAGTTTTGAAGATTACTGAGAAATTGGATCTTACACTGGAAAAACAGAATGCTGGGGAACAAGAGGTTAGAAATTTTTATCAGAAATAATTTTGCATCATTTTTATACCAATTCTATTTTCATATAAATTCTCAGGTAAAATAGCACATTTTAAGGGTATCAAAGAAAATTGTTCTATCAGACATGGCTTCACTGTAGGAAATATCGTCATTACTGTTAAAAAAGTAAATTAGGTGTTAAATACTTGAGAACAACTTGTTTGACGCATTGTTTACATGTTTCTTCTTGATTAGCATGGAGATGAGATCTTACTTTGCATAGTAGTGATGGTATGGTAGAATAATGAAGCCTGGAACTCCTCTTGTTCATAGCACAGTGTTAGGTGTTAAATGTAACACATGGTAGGTAAGGAAAGAGGAAGGTGCCAAACCCTGTTTCTGTACCCAGTTTTTGTGGTCAGGTGAAAAGGAAGTAGTGATTTACGGCTGCAGCTAGGTGCTGCTCTGCTTTTGGGGGAGCAGTTTTGGTAACAAAGCACTGCTATTCGGTGGGAGACAGCTTGTGTGCTCTGGAGCCTAGTGGCATTTTCAGACTAGACGATGGCATTAGAATTAGTGGACATGTACTTTTGATGCAGTGCTGTCAACTTGGACAAGAACTGATTAGAGGCTGTGCAGAGGACACCTAAAGGGAAGCAGTAGAAGATATTTGCTATGGTGGGTCGTTACATTTCACATATTGTGTTTTTTACACTGCTTTGTGTGTTTTGTATATCTCTAAAATAGTTCATGACAAAAGAAAACTTGCCCATAGGAATTTACTAGAGCTGTGTCAAGAGCAAAGCTGAGTTTTAGGGTACATGTCTGTGCCATTTTTGTTGCCTAAAGTGACTTATCTTTCTCTTCTGTGTCTTAGGCTTCTTGCTTCATTCCAAGGGGTCATTTTTGACCTGTGTTAGTGTTGTTTTAACTCAAATAGCAACATTTGTTTTAACTCAGAATAGCCCCTACATTTGTTTGCCAGCTGTGCCCTGCCCCTGATATTTTCATAATCATTAGTTTTGTTGTTAGGTGCTGTTGCGTCAGTTCCAGCTCAACTCATAGCGCTCTTATAGGACTGAGTAGAATTACGCCATAAGGGTTCCAAGGAGTGGGTGGTGGATTTGAACTGCCAGTCTTTTTGATTAGTGGCTGGGCTCTTAACCACTGTGCCACTAGACTCCTTCATAAGCATAGCCATGGCCATTTTTTTAAATGTATTGTGAAAAATGAACAGCATTCTTATGAAAATACCTTATAGGGAAATGGAGAGTGTGGTTGGCAAACAAGTATGGAAGACATTTATGTAAAAATATGGTGCTTCCTAAGTAAATGTGTCTCCTAACATCATCTACAGGCCTCCCAGTGTTTAACATGCCTGCCTCAATTTGATAGCACAGTGTTTAAAACTGAATTTCATGTACTTAGCAAAAAATTATCTTTCCTATTCAGTTGTTCCTTTGTTTCTGTTTTGTACTTTGAAATCTCCAAGTTATTATTGCTACTTCTACTTCTTTGAAGGCATAACTGGTTTAAAAGATGATCACCTGAAAAGCCCCTTAAATTTCTGTATTTGTACTGTTCTTTTGTCTCTTCATTGTATCCTTCCCCTGTATGTCACTTAGCATTTCCAGCCTGTCCCGTCATCCTCATCAGACGAAGCACCTGAGACCGCCCCGTGTGTCCGTCTCTTGTGCATCTTACTGGGCTTGACCACTGAGTCAGCTGGTGACTAGTGGGCAAAATCGTGCTCGAACGGTACAAAGTTTGTTTGGTATGATTTTTTAAGGATGAGAATGCAGCTAATGGTGCTTTGGTGATCCCAACTTCAGATCCAGCTGCTAACTTGCATCCTGCTAAGCCTCAAGATTTTTCAGCTTTTATAAACCTCGTTGAATTTTGCAGGTATTTTTAAAATTCTAATTAATTAACAGAAAATTGTCAGTTATTGGCAATAATATAGTAAAAGCATTTATATAGATGAAAGAAATATAGTTGATAAAGACTTGAAATCTGGAATCATATGGACTTTTAAAAATGTATCAGAAAGTGCCAGCTTAGAGGTACCATTGTTACTATTTTAAATGCATTTAAAAGTAAATCAGGAAGGAAAAAAACATATGCATATATCTGGAAGTCTTGTGTGATGGAGCTGTAGGCTTGCTTCAGCCTTGTCCATTATAATTTTCATAACTGAATACAAATATTAGTATTGAATTGTCTACATTAAGCATTTAATTTGTTTCTACAGAGAAATTCTTCTTGAGAAACATGTGGAATCTTTTGAGCCATGGATATACTCATTTGCATCTAAGTTAATTTTGCAGTCTATCCAGTTGCCACTCATCAGTGGTTTCTATAAATTGCTTACTGTTGTAGTAAGAAATGCCAAGAAAATAAAATATTTTGTGGTAAGTCTTTTTTGGAGGATACTGGATTTTTTTTAGGTTCTTGTGTGAATGTAAAGCATCAGAAACTATGTGACTGTAGCGTATTACAGTTTTAAAATCTACCAGTTCTATTACATGAATTTTAAAAATTGAAGTGTGAATGGGAATTGGACAATGTCTTAAAAAGATAAACTATTAATGTGTTGCGTCCTGATTTTTCAAGTCCTTGACTGATTGTATTAAATTAGTAGAGTTCTCAAGTAATGGTTCCTGGACCAACAGCATTAGCATTCTTTGAGAATGTGTAAAAATGCAATTTCTTAGACCTTTTGCAGACATACCAGCTTAGAAATTTGGGGGCCTGCCATGCATGCTGTGTTACAGCAAGCCCCGTAGGGGATAGCTGTCATTGGCTGTGAGACTGGCTCCTTGTAGTGTGAATAGAACAGCAGTTATCCTGCCTCCCTGGCTCACAGGCATATGTTACTGGGAGGTGGAGGAGAAGGGAGCTGACTTAGCCTTTTCCATAGCTATCTGTTCCCTACCTCAAGCCTGTTTCTGACTGCCTTTGCTTTGAGCTGTTCTCCTGAACCACATTCCCTTCTCCTCTGAATGAGACCCTGATGAAAGGAAAATGGGTTCACCCATCTGAAGAGAGGTAGGAAGTACTGGGTTGGGGTGCAGTTACCTGGTTATTGTTCAGGATACTAATTTAGTCTTTTACTTCACAGGGCATTAGTCCAAAGAGTCTGAAACACTCTACTGAGGATGCAGAAAAGTATTCTTGTTTTGCTTTGTTTGCAAAATTTGGTAAAGAGGTAATTTTAAAATGATTTATCTTAGTGTTATTGTAGGTGTTTTGATATGAATTTATTTTGAAAAAAATTGTATTGATCATAAATAATATAATTACTTAAAAATTATTCTACTAAAGCTGGGTTGTAAATAAGGTCAAGAAAGAAACTATTGTGATTCAAGAGTCCTTTAAAATTTCTTAAAATAACTTAATTGAGTGCTGACAGCTCAGAATTAAGTTGATTCTTCAGTTTTTTTCATGTTTTGATGAATTAAGTATTTCAGCAAATAATATACTTTTCCTGACCAGCACAACTTCAATCTGTGATTAACCATGTTGCATAAAAGCTACTTCCTTATTTTTCCTATTTGAGAGTAGGTAAACGTTTTTAAAGTCATTTTGAAATTGTATGTTCTCTTCAGGCACAACATGGTCTTTTTCTCATTACTTGGTAGGTGTCAGTTAAAATGAAACAATACAAAGATGAACTTTTGGCCTCCTGCTTGACATTCATCCTGTCCCTGCCACACGATATCATTGAGCTTGACATGAGAGCCTATGTTCCTGCATTGCAGGTGAGTGGGTTTTCTTGAGAAGATCTGTTTCTTCATGTACTGTCTCCTTTTCCTAAAAACACTGAGGTACCATAATTCTTCAGGTGCTTTGCCATGGGGCACCCTTAGGTTGGTTCTCCTTCTGCTACTTACTAGCTTTGGGATTTAAGACACCTGACTTTGACTCTGAGCTTTCCTTGTAGTTGATAAAAGGTTTAAATTTTGTGTGCTTTGAAAGTATCCAGTACAGTCCCAGGTACACAGACAAGGACCCTAGTGGTTAGCTAAGGCACTCTCTCACCGCCAGCAGTGTCCGGTGTCCCACTAGTAGGAGGGTTAGTAATGTGAAACCACAATTAATTTTTTTCCCTTTGAATCTTAAATTCCTGAGTTTTATTTTACTTTATTTCTATTAATGGACAGATGGCTTTCAAACTGGGCTTGAGCTATACTCCACTGGCAGAAGTAGGCCTGAATGCCCTAGAAGAATGGTCAGTTAATATCGACAGATGTGTAATTCAGCCGTATTACAAAGACATTCTACCCTGCCTTGATGGTTATCTGAAAACTTCAGCCTTATCAGGTAAGGGGTGGAAGTATTATGGGATGTGAATCTTAATTAAAATGGCAATATAACAACCATAATAAGACTATTTCTGTTGTTTACTTAACAGAATTTGAACTCAACATATTCAAAATATGCTTGACCTCGATTTTTGTACTTCGGTTCATTTTACTATCAGTGGCACAATAGGAAGTCTAATGGAGGCATTACAACTATTTTTCATTTTCTTTATAGTCTGCTTTTTAAGAATATATTCAGTAAAACGTAAACCAGTTCACCAGTTTCTACATGTACGGTTCTTTGACATTGATTGCATTCTTCAAACGTTTTCACCCTCCTTTACTGAATTGTTCCTCCCCTTGGGTTTTCTGTATGGTCTTTTGAGTTACCGTTGTCGCTTTGATCCCATATACATAGATCTGAGAAGAACATGATGCTGAAGGCAGACATTTTTTAAAAAAGATAAACTATTATTTGCTTTTAAGAAATCTTCGGGGAATATTTTTGGTTTAAGGTTTAAAGATTATCTTAGGGCAGTAGTTTTGGGAATTTAATTCAACCTCTGGTAAACTGCTTCTCATTTTGTTCATTTATGTTCTGCTAAGATGTATAATATCTTTAGGGATGGCACTGTTTCTTAAATACTGTGGAACCTTTATTAGGTTCTTGTACACTGTCTTGCAAAAAATTTGCACCATTAGAAAATTTAATAGTAATGCTCTAATTTGTTCTTTACTGTTTTTTAAAATGTTGCTGATGAGGCACTAATGTAACCAATTAAGAAGATTGGAAAAAAAGTTATCATAGAAGAAATGGGTTTGGGAAAAATTCGGAGAACTAAATCTGGCCTGGCAAAAGTATTAATAGTTAAGAAAAATAACATTAGGGAGTGCAGATTTACTTAAACTAAAGGGAAAAGAGATACTCTTTTCCTGTGGAAAAAATGAAAGACTCAGTTAGGAGGAAGACACTGAAGTATTTGTAAGAATTTAAACTTGACTGTCATGAAAGTAGAAAATCTAGTTTTAATATATGAAATTTCACATATAGAAATCATTTTATTGTATAGCTATTTGCTGTGTCTGGTTTGTGTTGCACTCTCAATACATATTCAGAGTTTATGAGAAAGGCTTAGAATTTTGGAAGACTTTTATGTAAATGATGGCAATAACTAGTGTATTTTACACAGAAAATAGACAAACTAGTTAATGTTTATAGCTTAGGCTTTTAAAATTGACTTTATGTAAGTAGTATTGCTGTTTGAGTATCTCACCAAAAGTACACGAGCTTACTAAAAAAATGAGTATGTCTAGTAGCAAATATCTTTTTTTTGTGGTATTCTCATTTGTCTTTTTGAATTTAGTTATCTTAGTTATCTCACTGAAGAGACTTGTATTTGTTATAAGTTCACAAGGGAAATCACTGTGATTCTTGTAAACTAAAGATTTGCATGTTGATAAATATATATCCACCTGCCTCTCACTATCTCAGTTTTTGACATTTTGCATTTACAACAACAGTAAAAAGTCTACTATCTGACTGCTTTGCACATTAATGATGTACATCTAACAGAGCATAAGGCGAAAATCATTTTAGCCATAATGGTTAAGGTTGTGAGTTGCCTTGGCTGGGCCGTGATTCTCAGTGCTTTGGCAGTTAGGTATTGATGTACTCTGGCAGTTAGGTAACGACATATCTTACTCCACTTTGTGATCTCATGTGATCGTCCTCCAGTTTTCCTTCATGCCAATTTTTGTGTAATAAATCTGGTCTTTAGAAGCTAATCATGTTGATAAAGGAAGAATAGATGTATTGGCTATAAAGGATTAGAAAATAGAGAATAACAGAGCAAGCATGATGAAATAAGAAAAGAAAATCCATAATCTTATCACTCAAAGATAACGATTTTTTTAAATAACTTTTAATGTGATATCAGACTTCTAGAAGTTATGTTAATAGTAAAAACTACTATATATATTTATTCATATTCATTAGTTACTAAGATATTTGTACCATTTGCTTTACCATTTTATGTGCTCCATATGTGTGATTACATGTGTGAGTGTGTATTTGTTTCAGTCATTTGGTACTGCTCTAACAGAACACCACAAGTGGATAGCTTCAACAGTGAAAAGTTTATTTTTATGCAGTGCAGTGGCTGGCTCCAAGTCCAAATCAGGGTGTTCGCTGCTCGGGAAGGGCTTCCCTCTTTGACAACTCTGGAGGATGATCCTTGTGTTGCACTGATCTTTGGTCAGAGAGCGTCTTGGCACAGGAACCTCTGCTCTAAAGGATGTGCTGTGTTCTCAGTTTCCAATGCTCTGCTACCTTCCCTTTCCTTTTATTTCTTGTAGGATAAGAGGTGGTGCAGTCCAGACTCCAGGGAAACTCTCTTTACGTTGAAGCAGGGAAATGACCTTAGAAAGGGTGTTACAGTCCCATCCTAATCCTTTTATTAACATAATGCAACCTATTAACCACAGACAGAGATTATGATTTATAGTATAGGAAAATCACAGAATGGAGGACAATCACACAATACTGGGATACCATTCATGGTATCTTCATGCCTGAACACTGCAATGTATGTCTTAAGAGTGTAAGACTTTTTTTTTTTTATTTTTTTTTTGCATAAACACAGTATCATTATCAAAATCAGGAAAAGTTACATTGACGTGTTCTTTTTCTCTGACATGTTGTCCAAGGAACCTTGGTAGCCCAGTGGTTAAGCACTTGGCTGCTAACGGAAAAGTCAGTGGTTTGAACCTGCCACCTGCTCTACAGTATAAAGATGTGGCAGTCTTTTTTTGTAAAGATTACCGCTTCGGAAATTGTATGGGGTAGTTCTACTCTGTTCTGTCGGGTTGCTGGATTTGATTAGATGCCTTTTTTTTTTTTTGTAAACCTATAATCCAAAAGGAAACCTTTGTGTTTAGTGGTTACATGTTGTGTTTGCTAACCAAAAAGTTGTGAGTTTGAATCTGCCGGGTGCTGCTTGGAAACTCTGTGGAGCAGGTCTGGTCTGTTCTACAGGGTTGCTATGAGTTGGAATCAACTTGATGGCATTGGGTTGTTTTGGGTATAACCGAAAAGGAAACTGGTGGCTTAATGCTTAAGTGCTACATCTGCTAACCAAAGGCTGAGCAATTCATATCTGCCAGGCGCTTCTTGGGAACTCTGTGGAGCAGTTCTCCTTTGACCTGTAGGGTCAGTATGAGTTGGAATTGACTCGACAGCAATGGGGTTCGATGTATTTTTTAGTCTATGTGCACCTTTTTCAGTATTTCCATTCTATAGTTAATTGTGATAACTCTTTAACTTCCTGTAATCGGGGATGATTATTCAGCCTTTCTCAATTATTTGACCTTGGTGTGTTTCAACATTCCAAACTCCAAACTCATTGCAGTTGAGTTGGTTCCCACTGATAGCAACCCTATAGGACAGAGTAGAACTGCCCATAAAGTTCCCAAGGAGTGCCTGGTGGATTTGAACTGCCTCCTTTTGGTTAGTATCTGTAGCTGGTAACCAGTGTACCACCAGGGTTTCCTGTTTGTATATTATAGACTGGTTGTTTTCTGGAGTGGCCTTTGTATGGCGTTCCCTTGTGATTAGAGTCAGGTTGTAGATTTTTGGCAGAAATAACCCAGAAGTGCTTTGGTGCCCTCCTTGGTGTACACTGTGGTTAACATGCCATCAGCCAGGTCTTTTTGTAATTGTAAAGTTACTATTTTTCTGTTGCACGAAACAGTAATTTGTGGCTCTTCTCTTTATGGGTTTGTTCCTATAGGTGGTACGGAAGGAGAACAAGTGTGGGGGAAGAAAAGTAGGGGAGAGAAGAGGGAGACTGAGATGTTTCTGTAGAGGGTAATGGGCTAGAGCAGGATCAGGGCACCCACACATTGGGACATCAGCATTCAAGAGATGGGAGCCCAAGCAGGTTGAGATTTGCAACAATTTGGCAGCTTTGAGGCTTGCATTAAATACTTAAATAGTTTAAGAATGGCAGAAGCTAGGTTGCTCACCACTGGAAAAGGAAGTTACAAATAGGAAAGAGACAGTTGGAATGAATCCATGGTGCTAGATGGGAGGTGCATGTATCAGTGGGAAGCTTGTGCTTCTTTCCTGTGTTTGTGTGTACATACATAAAATACATAAGGAGACAGACTCCTTATGTATGTACGTACACACTTAATTGTATATACACACACTGAAAAACATATATGGGTTAATAAATGTGGAAATAAATTGAGGTAAAACTGTGTGTGTGATAATTACATCCCCTAAATCTGTCCATGAGAGGAGGATTTGGGAATAATGACATCTTAATAGCAGTGAGCAAACCCAGTGCTCAGATAATGACTTCCTAATGCCATTTTCTATGAAAAGGAAAAAATAAACCCTAGAGAAATGACTGGTTCCTGGCTGAGAGAGGAAAAATACAAGATAAACCCGGAATGTTGTATTTTCTAAAATGTTGGGAAAGCAGAGAAGTGTTCAAACAATGGTAGACAAAACTTGGGGATAATTTTAGTGTAAATAAGTAATTTCAGTAACAGATTATTATCTGTTGAATCAAGTGGGAAGTAGTGCACATGGCAGACATGAATGAAGTGAATCACTGAAAGTTTTGTACTGTTGTGCGGCAACTTAGAACCTACCTGGCAGCTTAAAATTGCAGTAGCAGTTCTGTGGGTGAGCTGCCCAGATGGGCTTGCCAGGGTACTCTGTCCAGGGTTTCCTGAGAGCAAAATCAAAGGATTAGCCAGGCTGGCTCTTGTCGGGACTTTCTAAGGGAAGAGCACCCTTCCAGCCTCCTTCAGGCTTTAAACGGTAGTCCCTGTTTCTTGCTGGTTGTTGGCTGGGTATCATGCGTGGCTCCTAGAGGCTGTTCTGTGTTCCCGCATGTAGCCCTTCCACTTCCACAGCCACTGGTGGCACACACACCACATTCTTTTTGATTTCCCTCTACCAACTGGAAAAAACTTTGGCTTTTAATGTGCTTGTGAGATCAGGTTGGGTACCCTAGGACAGTCTCCCTTTTTGCTGTTAACACAACTGTGGGGTGACACCGATGGGCAAGATCGCAGGACTGTCTTAAAACCCCGCCAACACGTATAGCTTATGAGACCCTCCCCACGAATGCTTATTAATCACCGAGGTTAAGAATAGTGACTTGGATGCCACCTTCATCTCCTAAAAAGAGATGACCTGGCCAGTTGTGAGACTGATAGGGCTCCCAGGAGCCCACAGGCCCTTTGGACAGTCCCACAGGTGACACATCTCCGCTTTACTGCAGTCCACATGAAGCACGGAGTCTTTCCTGTCATGGCAGGTTACACAGAAAATAAAAGTAGCTTTTCACTAGGTAGAGATATGAACTCATAAACCAAGGAAGCAAAATCATTCTAGATGGAGTGGCCGTCACTAAAAAATTTCACCCATTTCATAACTTGTTTTGAGACTAAGGTGTTTAGTTTGCCGTTTATTATAGTCTTATATTCTGAGTCAAACTGACAGTAACTTTTAGACAGCCATTCTCTCGAGAAGTTTTGAGAGATTGTGCATGTTAACATGAACTCTTGAAAAAAATTATTGATTTCATGTTTCGTTTTTGTTGTACTTTAGGTGAAGTTTTACAGGGCAAACTAGTTTCTCTTTAATCAATACACACATTGTGTTATGACATTGATTAACAACCGCACAACAGGTGAGCACAGTCCCTTCTCATCCTTGGTTCCCTATTACAGGTTTTCTTGTATTATACTGCTTTCTGTATTCTTGTCCTTGCCCCTGGGCTGGCATGCTGCTTTAGTCTCATTTTGTTTTATGGGCCTGTCCAGTCTTTGGCTGAAGGAAGAACCTCAGGATTGACTTCATTATTGAGCTGAAAGGGTATCGGGGGGCCATATTATCAGGATTTCTCCAGTGTCTGTTAGGTCAGCAACTCTAGTCTTTCTTTCTGAGTTAGAATTTTGTTCCACATTTTTTTCTAGCTCTATATGGGACCCTCTGTTACGATTCTGTCCTAACAGTCACTGGTGGTAGTTTTGCATCATCTGGTTAAACTGGATTCAGTCTGTAATGCATTAGTCCTTTGGACTAATCTTTGCCTTCTTTCTTTAGCTTTGTTCATTCCTCCTTGCTCCTGAAGGCATAAAACCATGAAGTATCCTAGATGGCTGTTTACAGACTTTTAGGACCCTAGATACTACTCACCAAAGTAGAATATAGAACATTTTTTTTTTATAAACTATGTTATAACAGTTGAGCTACATGTTCCCCAAGAACATGTTCCCGACAAGTTTCAGCCCAGCAACTTAGTCCATTAGGAGATTTGGATATATCTATAGAACTTACATGACCTTGCCTTACTCAAGTTGTACTGACTTCCCCAGTAGCGTGTACTGTCTTAACTTTCATCAAAGTTAAAAAAAACAAACAAACCAAACTCCACTGCTGTTGAGTTGATTCTGACTTGTAATGACCCTATAGGACAGAGTAGAACTGCTCCATAGAATTTATAGGAAGCACCAGCCAAATTCAAACTTCTAGCGTTTTGGCTAGCAGATGTAGCACTTAACCACAGTGTTGCTAGGATTTCTTCATCAAAGTTACCACTAAGCTATTGTCTTTTCAGTGTTTTTCTGTCTCTACCCTTCCGTTCCCTGGTACCATCAAAGACTGTTTCTTTTTATGGGTAAACCTTTTCATGAATTTTTACAGTAGTGGTCTCATCCAATATTTGTCTTTTTATGATTGACTTCCTTCACTCTGCGTCATGGCCTCCAGTTTCCTCCCTGTTGTCAGATGACATCCACTTTTGCCAACACCAATTTGTTAAGAAGGTGGTATTTTCCACATTGGTTGGGCTTCGGAGCTTTGTCGAAGATCAAGTGACTGTAGGTGGATGGATTTACATCTGGGTTCTCAATTCTTTTCCATTGGTCAATGTATCTGTTATTGTACCAGTACCAGGTATCTCTTGTAAACAACACATTGATAGCTTCTGGTTTTTAATCCATTCTGTCACCCTATATTTCTTTGTTCACGGTGCATTTAGGCACCATGGTGCAAATGGTCCATTTAGGTCGTTCATATTCAGTGTAATTATTGTAGTGTGAGTGTATTGCTGTCCTTGTGTAGTGCTGTTTTTATTGATGGTGCTGCTGTTTTCCGTGTTTCTCTTACCTTCTATGCTGAATTCCTTTGATTTGGGAATTTCTTTTGTTTTTGTAGATTTTGGTGGTTTTTTTTTTTGGTAGATTTGCTTTTTCTTTTTCTTCTCCTTTTTTATTTTATTATATGTGAGTGAAAATGTACATTCACATATAAATTTACATGCCCACCTATATGCAGCTTCCACTGCTCTCCCTGACTGGTGACAGCACACAATTCCTCTCTGCTCCTTATATGTCTCATCCTCCGAACAGTCTCCTTTCCCCTCCTCTTCACCCACAGATTTTGTTTTTATTGAGACTTTATTTTTTGTTTATTTTAATGAATAGGATTTGTTAACTTTCTTTGAGGTTGCCTTCAGATTTACCCTTATCTTTGTAAGTTTGAACCAGTCTGTTATTTGTTGGTATTATTTTGGCTTCCACTCCCTTAGAAAGTTCTATACCCACACTGTTTATTTCCTCTGTTATTGTTGTGATATTATTGTCATCTACAGATTAAATTCTGTGGTTGCCTGATGTAATTCTTTGGTTTCAGATAGTCCTTGGGAGTTCATTTTGTAGTTTGGTATTTGGCTGCTTTGACCTTGTGTTCTAGATTCGGGCTGTAGTCTATGTTGTTTGTTCTCATACTGAAGGACTTCTTTTAATAATTCTTGTAAGTCTAATTTGGTTTTTATATATTCCCTTAATTTAATACTCCAATTTCAGCAGCATATTTGAAATGGAATATTTTAAATGGGTTTTTTTCTTTAGTTTCCTTTTCTTATTGCCTGTGTATAGAAACCCAGCTTTTTTTTTTTGTATGTTTGTTGACCTTGTACCCAGCAACTTTGTGAAATTCAGAAGGTTTTTACTTAAATAAAATTATTAAGTGTGCCTTCATGTGTGAATATGGATTCCTAAAATTTTTTTGTAATTACCTGCTCTCTGTGATTCGTTTGCCTCTAGGAAACTTAAAGAAGTAGATGTTCAGTATCCTTAGTTGCAGAACATTTTATATACATTTAGTTTATATAAGCTTACTTACCTGTTAAGTCAATGAAAAGAGACTCCTTTAAGAGACTATAATTTACTTCCTCTTTGCCAGTGCAGATGCCCTTTATTTCTTGGTCTTGTCTTATTGCTCTGGCTAGAACTTCTAGTAGAGTGTTGAATAGGAGAGGTGAGAGTGGGCATCCTTGTTTAGTTCCTGTTCTCATGGGGAGTTGTTGGAGATAAGAGACTGTAATTTATTAATGTTCTCCAAATACAGGAGACCATTACCAGGTAAAGGCCTTGGTCAATTATAGACACATGGAAACACAGACATACAGAAAGCTTATAAATATAGCTTTGGTTGTGGAATTTTAGTTGTAACTTAAGAAACTTTGTGAAATTTTAGTTGTAAGTTAAGAAACATAAAAACTCACCAGTACAAATTTCAAAGAGCTGTTGTTCTTGGTGTACACAAAATTAATTCTTAGCTAATTTTTGACCTTCCATAGAAAACAAAGATAAAGAACCAAATTTTTATTGGTCTTTGATCAGAATAGATCTTTCACGTTGATCACAGAAGATCAACAAGGAGTGTATTGAAACCAAATTCTCAGACATTCCTGCAACCCATGGCAAATGTGCTTATGGGGTGAAGAAGCCAACAACAGAAAACATAATTGTAGACAGGAAAATAACTAGGAAAGAGAAAGTCCATTGTCATTTGGAATTCATCTCCAAGAGGCACAGATACTGGGCTTAAACTGTGTGTAGAGTTATCCTCCAGCATGCAGTTGACCAATTTCTTACAGCAGATCCACTGGATGTCTGAAAAACTTTTGAAAAATAACTTCATGACTACTGCTAATATAAAAAATGAACATGTGCCAGAGATTTTATTGAAGTCAGTAGTTAATAAGGGAAATAATAAAATATTAAAACTGGTTCCTGGGGGGCAGAGTCAAGATGGCAGACTAAGCACACGTCTCCCTATATCCTTCTGGAAACCAAGACCTGAATTGACAATCAAACAAAGCCTTCTGATCACCTAATCAGCCCGAGGACACGGCACAGGGCTGTCAGTTTGGACTTCATACCACTGAGGGAAAAACCTCCTCTCTTTCGCTGACTCCCAGTCCTGTCTAGCCCTGGCTTTCATGGACTGAAGGTAAGCGCATCCTGTTGACTTTTTTCTCCTCTGTCTTGGCAGGCGGGCAGAGCTGGGTCTTGCCTAGCGGCTATACGCAGATGCGCTGCTGGGGGGCATAGGCAGGTGAAATTCCCATATTTTGAGAGCCAGGCTTAGGACTCTATTAATCTAGCCACTTTGGGCCTGTCTTTTTATCTCTGCCACAGTGGAGTTTGTACGGAATTGCACTGTCAGTATGCGGGACACCATGTTGGGTACGGAGATTTTAGCGAGACCTCATTCTTAGCCTGGGAGCCAGCGCCTGCAAACAGGACAGCGCCTCTACGACAGAAAACCAGTAATTTACACAGTGCCGCCTACGTAGGGGGCCCTGCAACAGAAGTAGAAGAATCACTACCTCTCGACACCTTTAGCCCCTCTATCGGCCACCTGTGTGGATGGCGCCATCTTGGATATGGTAGCTGCAGCTGGACCTAATTCTTAGCTTGGGAGCCAGAGCCTGCCCACAGGAGAGTGCTTTTCTACCAGAAAAGCAGTACTCTACACAGTGTTGCCTAAGGCTGGGTCCTTTCAGCAGAAGCCAACAGGGCAGTAGCATTGCTATATTCGGAACAAGTTTGTATCATTTGGGGTTGGATATAGAGGTGCTTACTTTGCCAGTTGGGAAGAGGGACCTCTACACCTGAAAACCTGACTGACTTGTGAAGTGATCAGATACCTTTTGCTTTACATTTTAAAACAACCTAGAGAAACATCTGCAGTCCATCCTCACAGTAACTGTTCCAGCCTCTACTTACTCACATGGGACCCAAAAAGCAACAGACACTTGTGGCATACAAGAAATCAGCCATGGCTTCAGAAGGCTCCCAAACAAAGCAACCAAGGAGTTTTCCAGATGAAGAAACTTTTATGAAAGCATCAGGAAGTGAATACAAAATGATTATATACATAGCCCTTCTAAACCTTATACCAAATGCCGCAGAACAAAAGGAGAAATTAAGCTGTTCAATGTGATGGAATACCAGTACTCTGAAATCCAACAGATCAAGAAAAAAATCAAAGACATAGAAACGTCCATGCAAAGCCAAGAAAACAGAATGGAACAAATGGAAAAAAGAATTTTTGACTTGGAAGACAGAGCTACTGATTCCAGCATCTAGGAGGAGAAATCAGAAAAAAGACACAAGAAAAATTAAGAAGTATTAAGAAGCTTGTGGGAGGTACAACCTTCGATTAATTGGAATCTCTAAACGGGCTGAGACACCTGAGAGTACAGAGAGTATCGTTGCTGAGCTGCTGACAGAAAACTACGCAGAAATCACGAAGGAAGAGAATATAGACATCTAAGATGCATGTCGTACGCCATCCAGTATAGATCTCAAAAGAAATTGTCCAAGACGTATTGTAATCAAGCTTAACAAAAGGAAACATAAGCAGCAACTCTTAAAGGCAGCAAGACTCAAAGCAAAGCTAACATTTAGAGGGAAACCCTGTAGGCTTTTGTCAGATTTCTCAGCAGAAACCATGCTGGCATGAAGATAGTGGCATGACACATTCAAAGTCTTGAAGGAGAAGAACTTCCAACCAAGAATTACAGATCCTGCAAAACTCTCTTTGAAATACGAAAATGAAATTAAGACATTCCCAGATAAACAGAAACTCGGAGACATGGTAAAAACCAAACCCAAACTACAAGAAATACTGAAAGAAGTTCTTGGCTCTGGCTTAGAAGAACAAAACCACTAACTTTATATTTTAGAATGACACACTACTCAAAACTCTACTCAGTTACGGAAGGCTCCAAAGTCAAACACAGCTTTAATACTGAAAGAAGCAATCCAGTGATTGTCATGGAAACTGTGGTGCCATCATATTAAAAAGAGGGATGTACTACAGTTGTTATAGTCCTTCCAGATGGAGAGGAAGATGACAGGATTGATAGTAATTAAAATTGGGCTTATATGTAGTTTCTTTAGGGGGACCATAGGGTAGCTGTAAAGCTCAACAAACATGTATCATACCACTTCAAGAAATGTATCACAGGAGCGTCAACAGCTACAAAATAAGCTCGGAAAAAGGCAAAAAATCAACTCACAAAAAAGAATGTACCGGAACAGACTGATAATAACAGCAGAGAAAACATCACACAAAAGTAAACATATCACAATGGCACCACTGAACACATACCTATCAATAATTACATTGACTGTGAGTGGACTGAATGCTCCAGCAAAGAGACATTGAGTGACATCTTGGATCAAAAGACATGACCTATCCATATGTTGTCCACAAGAAACTCACTTGAGACCTAAAGACAGGAGCAAACTGAAAATGAAAGGATGGAAGAATATATATCAAGCTAACAATGAACAAAGAGGAGCAGGTGCGGAAATTCTAATCTGAGATAAAATCAATTTGAATGTCAAATCCACCATCGTGGAGAAAGATGGACACTATTGCTGAAAGCTTGACGGCACAAGCAAGACTTAACTATATTAAATATTTATGCACCTAATATCAGAGCACCTAAATACGTCAAAGAAACATTGACTACACTCAAAGAGGAGTTAGATGACTCCATAATAATAGTGGGAGACTTGAACAGTCCACTCTCAATCTGGACAGATCATCTAGAAAAAAGCTCACAAAAGACACAGAAGACCTGATTGCCACAATTAACCAACTAAACCTCATTGATACATACAGAACTTTCCACCCATCAGCAGACAACTACACCTTCTCCAGTGCACATGGAACATTCTACAGAATTGACCATGTGTTAGGTCATAATGCAATTCTGAACAAAATCTATAGCACTGAATTACTACAAAGCATCTTCTCAGATCATAAAGCCATAAAAATTGAAAGCAGTAGCAGAAAAAACATAGAAAGTAGAACTTTTGGAAACTGAACAGAGTCTTCCTCAAAAAACCATGGGTTATGGAAGAAATCAAGGATGATGTAAAGAAATTCATGGATTCCAATGAGCATGAAAACACTTCCTATCAGAAGCTATGGGATACAGCAAAGGAATGCTGAGAGGGCTGTTTATCTCCACAAATGCCCACATCTGAAAGGAAGAAATAAACGAAATCAACGAACTAACCCTACAGCTTAAACAAGTAGAGAGAGAACAACAGAGGAACCCCTCAGGCACCAGAAGAAACGAGATCATAAAGATTAGAGCAGAGCTAAATGAATTAGAGAATAGAAAAACAATTGAAAAAATTGAAAAGGCTTAAAGTTGATTTTTTGAAAAGATCAACAAAATTGACAAACCACTGGCTAAACTTACTAAAGAAAAGCAGGAAAGGAAACAAATAACCCAAATTAGAAATGAGAGGGGAGTGGTCACAACAGGTCCAACAGAAATCAAAAATATCATAACAGAATACTATGAAAGACTGTATTCTAACCAATTTGAAAACCCGGAGGAAATGAACAAATTCCTTGACTCATACCACCTACCAAAATTATCACAACGAGAAGTAGAACAACTTAATAAACCCATGACAAAGGAAGACTGAAAAAGGCTAGACCCAGATTGCTTCACTGCAGAATTCTACCAAGCATTTAGAGAAGAGTTATGTCCAATACTACTGAGACTATTTCACAGTATAGAAAGGGATGGAGTACTCCCAAACTCATTCTATGAAGCCAGTATAACCCTGATACCAAAGCCAGGGAAAGACCCAACCAAAAAGGAAAACTACAGACAGATATCACTCATGAATCTAGATACAAAAATGTTCAACAAAATTCTTGCCAATAGAATGCGGCAACAAGAAAATAATCCATCATGACCAAGTGGGATTCATACCAGGGATGCAAGGCTGGTTCAACATCAGAAAAACAATTCATGTGATAAATCACATAAATAACACAAAAGACAAGAATCACCTGATTTTGTCTATTGATGCAGAAAAGGCATTTGAGATAGTCCAACACCTATTAATCCTAAAAACTCTTAGCAAAATAGGCATAGATGGAAAATTCCGCAATACAATGAGGGCCATTTATAGAAAGCTAATTGCCCATGTCAGCCTGAATGGAGAGAGACTGACAGACTTTCCCTTGAGAACAAGAACTAGACAAGGATGCATACTCTTACCACTGCTATTCAACATTGTACTGGAAGTTTTAGGCACAGCAATTATACGAGACCAAGAAGTAACAGGCATCTGCATTGGCAAAGAAGTTAAAATCTCCCTGTTTGCAGATGATATGATTGTATGTGCAGAGAATCCCAAGGAATCTATAAGTAAACCACTCAAACTGATAGAAGAGTTCAGCAAAGTCTCAGGATACAAAATAAACATAAGTAAATCAGTAGGATTCCATTATACCAACAACGAGACTGTTAATGAAGAAATCATCAAATCAACGCCATTTACTATAGCCCGTAAGAAGATGAAGTACCTAGGAATTAATCTAACCGGAGAAATGACAGACCTTTACAAAGACAACTACAAGCCCTTACTACAAGAAACTAAGAGAGACTTAGAAAAATGGAAAAACCTACCCTGCTCATGGATAGGAAGACTTAACATTGTGAAAATGTCTATTTTACCCAAAGCAATCTACTTGTATGATGCAATCCCAATACATGTTCGAGTGTCATTTTTTAATTAGATGGAGAAACAAATCACCAATTTTGTTTGGAAAGAGAAGAAGCCGCAGATAAGTAAGGTACTACTAAAGAAGAAGAACACACTGGGATGCCTCTCATTACCCGACCTTAGAACATACTACACTGCCACAGTGGTCAAAACAGCCTGGTACTGGTACAAGAACAGGCAGATCGATCAATGGAACAGAATTGAGACCCCAGAGATGATACCATCTGCCTATGAAGAGTTGATATTCGACAAAGGCACTAAGACATTAAACTGGGGCAAAAACAGTGTCTTCAACAAATGGTGCTGGCAAAATTGGTTATCCATCTGCAATATACTGAATCAAGATCCATATCTTACACCTTATACAAAAACCAACTCCAGCTGGATAAAAGACCTAAATATCAAACCTAAAATGATAAAGCTCATCCAATAAAAGGTAGGAAAAACAATGGAAGTTTTAATACACAGTGAGGACAGACTCCAAAATCTGTCGAACAAACCACAATCAACAGAAGAGAAAATAGATAAATGGGAACTATTAAGAATCCAACACTTTTGCTTATCCAGAGACTTTATTAATAGAGTTAAAAGAACACCTACAGAGTGGGAAAAAATATTTCACAAGTCTACGTCAGACCAACGCCTGATCTCTGTAATCTGTAAGATACTATAAAATATCAATAAGAAGAAAATAAGTCATCCAATTAAGCAATGGGCAAAGAAGATAGACATTTCACTAAAGAGGAGATTCAGGCAGCCAAAAAAACATATGCGGACATGTTCACAAGCTTTAGTTATTAAAGAAATTCAAATCAAGACTACAATGAGATACCATCTCACTCCAACAAGATTGGCCATGATCCGAAAAACACAAAACAACAAAAACTGGAGAGGCTGTGGAGAAACTGGAACCCTCCTACACTGTTGGTGGGGTTGCAAAATGGTCCAGCCTCTTGTAAATCAATCTGGTGCTTCCTTATAAAAATAGTTATTCATATACCATTTGAGTCTGTAATTCCACTACTTGGAATATATCCTACAGAATCAAGGCCTTTCACACCAACAGACACATGCACAAGAATGTTTATCGCAGCATAGTCCATGACAGCAAAAAGATGGAATCAACTCAGATGCCCAGCAACAGAAGAATGGATAGGTAAACTATGGTACTTATACTCAGTGGAGTACTATGCAGTGAAAAAGAATAATGATGATTCAAGAAAACATCTCCTAACCTGGTTTCAACTGGTAGACATTATGTTGAGTGAAAGTAGTCAGTGACAAAAGGACAAATAGTGTATGAGACCTCTAGGATAAGATCTCAAAAACAGACGTGTATAGAAGAAAAGACTCTTTGACAGCTGCAATGGAGGGGAGAGAGGGAGTGCGAGAAGAAGAGGGTTTAGATTAGATAGTTGCTAGAAATCTGGTTGGGAGAAAGCGGTGATAGCACACATTAGAAACAAGGACAACATTAAGTGGACTTCAGCATAACTTGAGTACTCCTTCCATCTTAGCCCAGTATTTCAAGGATAGAGTAGCTGGGGTAGGTCGCACGGGACCGTGCTCTTAGGCGAAATCAAGGCCAATTAGCACAACTAACGTTTTGCTAAGTGGGCTCTCTGCACCCCTATGTTGTTGAATGGCGTCTAGGGCTTTAAAAGCTGCCAAGCTGCCATCCGAGGGCACAGTAAATGGTCCCAACTGAGCAGAAACGGATACTTACCGAGGACCAAAATGACATGATGTAAAGACAACCCAGGAGATAGAGAGACCCACGTAAGTGGGTGCCTACATCGATTTCGGACCACAGGAACTGGATGGTGCCTGGCAACCACCAGTGGTAGCTGCGATGGAGCTCACTAAGTTGAATCTCACTGGCAACACAAGAATAAAAAGGGGTGCATCCTGAGATCTCCACTAAAGACCTCAGTTGATCGTCCAGCTGTTTCGGGGTTCCCCTGGGAGCATGGCCCCTGGCCCTGATGTTGCCCTTGCCCATAAATCATAATGAAGTTTCACTCTTGGGACATGAATGGTATGGAATTGGCGATGTAGAGTGACCATATATTGGATGGACTTTATGGTTCTGTACAGCTGTAGGATATCATCCTGCTGAGCTTTGGCTGGAACAAGGGGAGTGGGTGGAGAAGAGCGGAATGGAGACTGTTGGGAGGATGAGACATGTATGGAGCAGAGAGGAATAGTGTGCTGTCACCGGGCAGAGAGAGCAGTGGAAGCTGCATAGTCGTGAGTATGTAAATTTATATGAGAATGTATATTTTCAGTCAGTGATATTAAATTAATTAATTAAAAAAAAGAACTGAGCTGTTTCCTATAACGTGATCTAATTATAGAAATGCTTTAGACAAACTCAATGGAGACCAGCGGTTACTCGCCTATTATTTTATTGTGTTGTAAGTGAAAGTTTATAGTCGAAATCAATTTACCTAATGAAACCCTGCACCTGCCGTACCCCTTTGCAACTCTAACTGCTCTCCACCACCTCATCACCCTCCTGTGATACCACACTTCTCCTTTTCACCCTTCTGCATCCGTTCAGCCAACTCCTGTGTCCCTTCACCCTCTCACTGCAGTTGAGGGCAAGAGCTGCTTAAGCAGCCTCATGTATGTATTTAAGCCAGAAATATATTCTTCTGCAGTATTATACTGTGTTGTATAGTACAGTCCAATCTTTGACTCAACAGTTGTCCTTCGTAGTTGTTTTAGCTGTGGACTAACACAAAATTCTTGGGTCCCTGTCCTCAGGGGAGCTTCCATTTTGATGAATCATCAAGTGTGGTCTTTCAATATAGAGTTCTACTTTTGCATACCTATTTTCACCTGCTACCTCAGGGACTGTATATTGCCTTTCCTGTCAGAACAGTCCTTACAGGTGGCGAGGCACCATCTGGTTCTTCTCATCTGATGCTTATGTAATCTCTGGATCAGATGTCACCTTCTGTCTGCTGCGCTCCTATTTTCTTCGTGTCTTTGATGTACTTCATTCTCCTCTGCTTCAGGTTGATTGGTGTGAATTCATGCTAGTCAAATGGCTGCTTGCTAGCTTTTAAGACCCCACATACCACTGACTGAAGCGTATACTGAACATTTTCTTAAAAAAGAAGCTATGCCCTTTAGCCTAGATATCCACTGAAACTATGATCATCAAACTCGTATCCCTGCTACTCTGTCCTTTAAAATGCTGTGTTTTATTTCCAAAACCTTCTAACTTTTGGTTTAATCCAGTTGTGCTAACCTCCCTATTAGTGTGCGCTGTAAGTCCGTTTACCTAACCCAGTTTCTGTCCTCTGTCTAATCTATGAATACCCCTCTCCTTCCATCCTACCTTTGTAACCCTGAAAGATGATTTTCTGTGTTTATACTTTTTTAAAGTCCTTATAGTAGTAGACTTGTGTAATTTCATTTAGCAGAATGACTTCCAAATGACTCCATGTTATGAGATATTTCCTAAAATTATCATTGTTCTTTATGATTGCATAGTATTCCATTGTGTGAATATACCATAGTTTATTTATCCGTTCATGTGTTGATGGCCACCTGGGTTTGCCAACTTTTTGCTTTTGTGGTTTGCATGTTATATGTTCATGTTACAGGTCTTATTTCTATCAATGTGACCTTGGTGTTGTAATTTTGATGTCTTAATTTGTGTATCGTAGATGGTTCTTTTGTTATATTTAATTTCTTGTGCTTTATGTTTTTTCTTTGTATTTTTTATTATGATTGAATGAAAATGTACATTCACATATAAATTTGGATGCTCACCTACTCTCCCTGCAGGGTCACAGCACACCCCTCCTCTCTACTCCATACATGTCCTATCCTCCCAACAGTCCCTTATCCCCTCCTCCCCACCCACTCCCCTTCCTCCAGGAAGAGGTCGGCAGGATGACATCCTATAGATGCACAGAACCATAAAATTCCCACAAAATATGGTCACTGTGCATCACCACGTCCACAAAGTTGAGCTTCATTATGATTTATGGACAGGGGTAGCATCAGGTCCAGGGCCCATGCTCCCAGGAGAACCCCAAATCCCCAGGACCAACAATTGCGGTCTTTTATTAGATCTCAGGGTGCACCCCTGTTTAGTCTCGTTGCCAGTGAGACTGAATTTTGAGAGCTCCATCGTGGGTATCATTGGTGGTGGCCGTGTACCATCTGGTTCTTCTGATCATGAGTGGATGTAGAGACCCTCTCATGTGGGACTCTGTGTCCTCTGGGTTGTCTTTTCCCCATGTCATTCTTTTCCTCGATGATCACCCATTCCTGTTGATTTGGGACCGTTTGCTGTACCCTCAGATGGCAACTCGGCAGCTTTTAAGACCCCAGATGTCACTCGCCAATGTGGGGTGCAGAGAGTCCTCATTAGCAAAACGCTAACTGTGTCAATTAGGCTCGATTTCACCTGAGAGCATAGTCCCTGGCCCCCCACCCCGCCTAGTCTGCCCTTCAATATTGGTTTAAGAAGGGAGGAGTACTCAAATTGTGTTGAAATCCACTTATTATTGATCTTCTTTCTAATGTGTGCTGTAGCCTATTTTACCCAACCAATTTTCTATTAACTATCTAATCTAAACCCTTTTCCCACCACCCTCCCTACCTCCCTCGCCACCCTTGGAACCGTCAAAGAATCTTTTGTTCTATGTGTGAGTCTGTTTTTAAGTTCTTATAGTAGGAGGTCTCATACAATATTGGTGCTTACGTGTTTTTTTTTATGCTTTTTTTTTTTTCATTGTTTTTAAAGTTGGTGGTTGTATATTTGCTTAGACCATGGCATATTTTTCTTGTTTTTTATTTTGATGGATAGAAATGATAGTTTCCTTTGTGGTTACCTTAAAATGTTTCTAAATTCAAACCAGTCTTTAATTTCTTTATAATGCCTTGATTTCTTCTCCATATAGGAGATCTAGGAGGTATGACAGTTAAGTTCACAAACTTAAGTATTCTAAGTGCTACATACCTCAGTGCTGAATATCACTTCAGTTGCCTTCAGAGTACGCCTTTTGGGAAGTTACGTACCGATGCCAGCATCTAGCCTACCCTTCAAAGCAGTTTTGAAGCTCTTTCTGGAATGGTTGTTGCATGCGGTGGCAAGGTGGCAAGTTTCAAACTTAATTGTTGTTTCTGAGGGAGTTTTTAGGCAGTAAACAAATAAATGTATTGGAATACCCTTCCAACTCACCTGATCTGGCTCCCAATGACTTCTTTCTTTACCCAAAGATAAAGGAAATATTTAAAGTAAGACATTTTGATGACATTCAGGACATCAAGGATAATACGACAACAGCTCTGATAACCATTCTCGAAAAAAGAGTTCCAAAATTGCTTTGAAGGGTGGACTAAATGCTCATACTAGTGCAGGCTTACCAAGGGGAGTACTTCGAAGGCTACCATAGTGATGTTCAGCAGTGAGGTATGTAGTAGCACTTTTTCTAGGAAGAGTTTGCATACTTAATTGACAATTCATGTGTGACTACATTTTCGAGTCCCTAGGTTTTGTTATAATATTTGCATAATGACACCTCTTTGCCCTGTTTCCAGTGTTTTGTCCGTGTTGTATTTTTATGAATTGAGACCAGTTGCTATGTCCCATTGTCTTGTCTTGGGTTGTTACACACTGCTGTCAAGTCAGGTCCCACTCTTAGTCACCTTAGAGGTCGGAGTAGAACTGCCACATAGTTTCCAAGGAGACCCTGATGGATCTAAACTGCCGACCTTTTGATTAGCAGAGGTAGCACTTAAACCACTATGCTACCTGGATTTCATGGTATTAATTGTTTTCTTTGTTTTTTAAATTTTTATTTGTTTAAGTGAAAGTATATAATGCAAATCAATTTTGTGTTCATGGTGTTCTAACCATTCAACTCCCTTTAGTATTTCTTATAATTTTGGTTTGGTTTTCACAAATCCTGTTAATTTCTGTTTTTCTGGAAATGTCCTGATTTTTGCCATCATATTTGAGAGACAGTTTTGCTGGATGTATGATTCTTGTCTGGCAATTATTTTCCTTCAAGGCTTTGTATATGTCATCCCACTGCCTTCTTTCTGGCATGGTTTCAGGTAAATAGTGAAAGCTTATGTTATTGATTCTCCTTTGTAGGGTATTTTTCGTTTGTCTCAGACCACTTTTAAAAGTATCTCCTTTAGTTTCGGCAAGTTTGAGTGTAATATGCCGTGGTGTCTTTCTTATGGAGTATACCTCATGTAGAGTTTGATGTGCATCTTGGGTATCTGTCTTTTAATCTTGCATGATATCAGGGAAGTTTTCTGTCAGCAAATCTTTGACAGTTTTCTCTGTATTTTCAGTTACCCCCCGTACTTGTACTCCAGTCATCTGTAGATTATCCCTCTTCATAGAGTCCCACATACTTGTTAGTGTTTCTTGAGTTTTTAAAAATTCTCTTACCTACTTTTTCCACAAACATGTGGATGTAACATACTGTATTTTCAGCCTCACTAGTCGACTCTTCCATTTCCTCAATTCTGTTACTTTGACTTTCTATTTAGTTGTCTAATTGTATAATTTTATTATTAATTTTCTGAATATCTGTTTTTTGCCACATTGCTTTCTTGTAGCTTGTTGAATTAGTTATTAGGGTCTGCTGCATTTTGCTTATCCCCTGGAGAGTTTTAAATATTATTCGTTTGTATTCTTCCTCTGATATATCCAGGAAGTCCTCTTCTTCTAGAAAACTTGATTCTTTGTTTTGGGGACTTTTCATTGTGTGCCTCTCTCCTTGCTTGGATATGGACTACTGTTTCTGAGCCATCAGTAAATTGTAGTTGTGGATTCAGTTCAGGGGTGCTGGTGTTCAGTTACCTAGTGTGTACTGCAGACTCTCACTTACTGTTCTAGATGGGCAGGGGTAATTGGTATAGATACAGATGTCTGGCTGTAGCTGCTTAAAAAGGCAGGGGACTAACAGCTGTCCCTGAGAGTCTGTGAGGGTGGCGTATCCCCTTCTGTCTGAATCTAGGTGTAGAAACAGTCTCTATTCTGATTTTCTGGCTTACAGGAATCAGCACCAAAAAAATTTTTTTTTCTTTTTCCGCCCTCTGCAAGTGTAGCTAAACTTCATCGCCCTCTAAGTATCAGAGACTAGCTCAGGAGTCTCACCTAAATCTCAGTTAATGGTGCCCAACACCAGAGTGAGGAACAGGGCAGAGAAGGGAAGTGGGAATGGCTCAGGGAAGGCTCTAAGAGTTCTATTTTTATCTTGGTTAATGACATCATACTCTAGCTCTGGGCGCAGTTTAGAGAAGGGAGTGGGGGGTGCCAGGAGAAGTGCTACAGTACCACATAAAGGGGAAGATTCGGATTCTCATGTGACGGTATATGTGGTTTATATACAGATGCATAGTAGATGCATAGCTTTTGAAAAATCTGGTGTTGTCCATCACTGGGTCCAGAAGAGCAAGTGGACTCTTCAGACAGTCACCTCCACTGAGGGGAATACCCACCATCCTCCATGCTGAGGCTGTGGCTGCCTCCCTTCATGTCAGGTCTGTGGAGTCCTAAGTGTTTCTGGCAGTGTTCTCTTTTCCCTCTTTCTGCAGTCCAATTTCTCACCTCTCCCTTTGATGTTCAGGGCTCCTAGACTGTGATATATACTGGATTAATTTGTGATTTTGGGTGTTTGTTGTTAGAGGGGTCATGGGAAATTTCAGTCTACTCCACTGTCTTGGCCCTGAACCCTTATTTATTTATTTAATGTTTTAATTGTGTATTAGTCAGAGTTTACACTCCAAGTCAATTTTCCATATAAAACATCACACACATACCTCTGTGGACCTCTAGCTTCTCTCCCCACCTTGTGACAGCACATTCCTCTTTTCCAGTTAACTGCTGTCCCCACTTTTCCACCCTCCTATCTCACCCCTGGACAGGAGCTTCTCTGACAGACTCATGTATATATTTAAGCCAAGAAGCACACACTTCATCATCACCATTCAGTGTCTTATATTTCAGTTCAGTCTTTGTCTGAAGAGTTAGTCTTGGTACTGGTTTCAACTGTTGGCTGGCAGCAAGTCGAGGGGCTATCTCCTTAGGGAACCCTGCAAGATGTCACACCAAGTGTGGGCTTTAAATAGAGTTCTGGAGCTGCAACCTGATTTCTCTCCCACTACGTCAGGAACTCTACGTTGTATTCTCTGTCGTGGTGTTCGTTGGGGGTTGGGCAGCATCTAGTTCTCCTGGTCTTATTCTGATGTAGTCTCTGCGTCATATTGCCCCATTTTTCTCCTGGGCTCATATTTTTCTAATATCTTTAATGTCCTTCATTCTCTTCTACTCTAGGAGGATGGGAACTGACTGATGCTTCTCAGATGGCAGCTTACTAGCTTTTAAGACCCCAGAGGCTACCCACCAAAATGGGATGCAGAACATTTTCTTAAAAAAGAAAAATTAGTTATTCCAGTTGACCTAAATGTTTCCTAAAACCGTGGTCTCCAGACTCCTGCCTCTCCTTGTCTGACCTTCACAATTTGGGTTGTATTTAGGAAACTTCTTACCTCTTGGTGTAGTCCAGCAGTGTTAATCTTCTTCTGTTGTGTGCTGTCACTTCCTTCACTTAACGCAGTTCCTTTCTACTCTCTAATCTGTGAATGCCCATCTCCCACACCTCCCTTGTAACCATCACAGATTATTTTCTTCTGTGCTTCAGTGTTTTCTTGAGTCCTTATTAGGATTTCTCTAATTGCTAATGATTGTGAACATTTCCTCATGTATCTGTTAGCTGCCAAAATACCTTTCTTTGCCTGTTCTTTTCCTTTGCCTATTTTTAAATTGTGGTGATTATTTTTTTTCTTGTTGAGGTTTTGTAGTACCTTGTAGATTATGGAGATTAGACACTGATCAGATTTGTGATTTCTAAAACTTTCTTTCCCTGGTATTTAGGTAGTTTTCTTACTCTTTTGGTGAAGTCTTTTAATGAATGTAAGTGTTTGATTTTTAGGAGTTCTCATTTATCTATTTTATCTTCTGATGTTTTTATATTGTTTGTAATATTTTGTAGTCTGTTTATGCCGTGTATTACGGCTACCAGTGTTGTCCCTATTTTTTCTTTTGTGATCTTTATTATTTTAGATTTTATGTTAGGTCTTTGATCTATTTTCAGTTAGTTTTGTGTATGGTGTGAGATGTGGCTACTGTTTCAATTTTTTGTGAAGAAACACCAAGTTTTGTCAACACCATTTGTTGAAGAGATTGTGTTTTTCCCCAGTTTATGGACTTTGGGCCTTTGTCAAGTATTAATTGCTGATAGGTAAATGGTGTTAAACATGTGGATTCTCTGTTTTGTTCTGTTAGTCTGTGTGTCTGTTTTTTTTGTTTGTTTGCTTGTTTAACCACTAACATACCTTTTGGATAACCTTGGTAGTATAATAAGTTCTAAAGTCAGGTAATGTCAGGCCTTCCACTTTTCTGACTTTTTTAGTAATACTTATCGTAGGTTTCTTCCATTTCCAAATGACACTGGTGATTTGTTTCACTATCTCATTAAAACATGACATTGTAGTTTGTATTGGGATTGCATTGTATCTAGAGATTGCTTTGGGTAGTGTTTTAGTCATCTATTGCTGCTCTGACACAAATAATCACAAGTGGATGGCTTTAACATGAAATGTTTATTCTTGCACATTCCAGTAGACTACAAGTCCAAATTCAGGATGTCCACTCCAGGAAAGGCTTTCCGCCTTGTCAGCTCTGGGGGAAAGTCCTTATGTTGCATCAGTCTTTGTTCAGAGAGCATCTTGGTGCAGGAACCTTGGGTCTGAAGGACATACCCTACTCCTGGTACTTTCTTGATGGTGTGAAGTTCCCTCTGCTTATTTCCCTTTCATCCCTTGTAGGATAAAAGGATAAAAGGTGGTACAAGCGAAACTCTAGGGAAATTCCAGTGGAGCAGTTAGGTGACCTTAGGAAGCGAATTTATAGTCCTACCCTAATCTTTTCTAACATAATCCTCTCTGTTAACCATAGGCAGAGGTTGGGATTTACAGCATAAGAAAATCACAAAATGGAGGACAATCACAGAATACAGGGAGTTCCAGCCTAGCTAAATTACTGCACGTATTTTTCAGGGGATACAATTCAATCTGTGATGGGTAGAATAAACATTTATTCAGTTGCCTAAGTCTTCCTACCAGTGAGGAAGCTAGATTTCTCCACTTAGGTAGGTCTCTTTTCATTTCTTGCCAGACAGTCTTGCAAGTTTCTTTGTGTAAGTCGTTTACAGCCCTGGTTAGATTTATTACCATTTTATTTTTTGGGTAACTACTGTAAATGATACTCATTTTGTGATTTTTCTCTTTAAAGATTTCTTTGTTGGTATAAAATAATTGAACTAATTTATATGTGTTTATGTTATGTCCTGATACAGTGCTGAGCTCTTCTGTTAGTTGCGCTGGTTTTTTGGTGGATTCTTTAGGGTTTTCTGTATGTATGGTTGTATCATCTGCACATAGAGATACTTTGGCTTCTTTACCAATTTGCATGCCTTTTATTTCTTTATCTTCTCTGATTGCTTTGGCTAGGACCTCCTACACAGTATTGGGTAAAAGTGATGACAGTGGGTGTTTTTGTTTCCTGGTATCAAGGGGAATGCTTTCAGATTCTCTCCATTTAGGATGATGTTGGCTGTGTATAGCCTATTGCCATTGAGTCAATTCCAACTCGTAGTAACCCTATAGGACAGAATAGAACTGCCCCATAGATTTTCCAAGGAGCACTTGGTGGATTCAAACTGCGAGCCTTTTGGTTAGCAGTCATAGTATTTGCTCACTGTGCCACCAGAGTTTCCAGGTTTTATATAAGTGTCCTTTAATATGTTGAGGAGTTTTCCTTGTGTTCCTTTTGTGCTGAGACTTAATAACTTGACTGGGTATTGAACTTTCTCAAATGCCTTTTCTGAATCAGTTGGTAAGATCTAGTGATTCTCTTATTTTTTATGTAGTTTATTGTTTTCCATTCATGTTAAACCATGTCTGCATCCTTTATGAGAGCCCTGCTTTGTCATACTGAATTATTTTTTTATATTTTGTTGAATTTTGCTGTCTAGAATGTTGTTGAAGGCTTTTGTATCTTAAGTTCATGAGATACTGGTTTGTAATTTTCTTTTTCTGTGCTGTCTTTACCTGGTTTTGGTATAAGGGGTATAATGGCTTCATAGAATACATTTGGGAGTATTCCATCCTTTCCTATGCACTGGAATACCTTTAGTACATACTAAAGGACATATTCCTGGTGGCGCAGTGGGTAAAAGTATTCTCTAGAAGTTTTGTCAAATTCTTCAGTGAAGCTGTCTGGGTGAGGACTTTTTTGGTTTGAAATTTCCAAATTCCTTTTTCAGTATATTCTTTTGTCATGGGTTTATTAAGTTGTTCTCCTTTTGTTTGTGTAAATTTTTGATAGGTAGTGTGTTTCTAGAAATTTGTCCATTTCCTCTAAAACCAACCAACCACTGCCATTGAGTTGGGTCCTGCTCATAGCGACCTTAGAGTTTAGAGTAGAACTGCCTCACAAATTTCCAAGGAATGCCTGGTGGATTTGAACTGCGAACCTTTTGGTTAGCAGATATAACATTTAACCCACGGCCATTAGGATTTCCATGCATTTCCTCTAGATATACAAAATTATTAGAGTACAATTTTTCATGGTGTTCTGTTATGATTCCTTTAATTTCAATTGAGTCTGTTGTGATATTGCCCACCTCTTTTCTTATTTGACTTGTCTGCTTACTCACCTGTGTTTCTTTTGTCAGTTTCACTAGTGGTTTATTGATTTTGTTGAACTTTGAAAACAACTAGCTTTTTGTCTTATTAACTCTTTTAATTGCTTTTCTAGTCTCTAATTAGTTCTGCTCTAATTTTTGTTAGCTGTTTTCTTTTGGTGTTGAGGGGTTGTTTTGTTCCTCATTTTACTGATTCGAATTGTAAGCCTAATTCTTTCATTTCAGTGCTTTGTTCTTTTTAGATATATGTATTAATTGAGATAAATTCACTTCCAAGCACTGCTTTTGCTGTGTCTCATAGGTTCTGATAGGATGTGTTTTCATTCTTATCTGATTCTATGAATTTCTTTATTCGGTCTTTGATTTCTTTTATAACCCATAAGTTTTTGAGCAAGATGTTGTTCAATTTCCATGTGTTTTATTTTTTACCTTTGTCACTGTTGACATAGACTTTCATGGCTTTATAGTCTTTGAAGATTGCTTGTAATATTTCAGTGTTTTGGATTTTGTTAATACTTTATGGTCTGTTGTAGATTGAATTGTTCCCCCCAAAATCTGTGGATGATTCCTGGTATTGTGTGTTGTCCTCCATGGTGTAAATCCTGCCTCTGTGAGGTTAAAAAATGTAGACTGGCAGTAGTTGTGTTGGTAGGGCAGGACTCAGTGTGTAAGATTGTTTTGTGCCTTGAGTCAGTCTTTTGAGATACAAAGAAAGAAGCTAGCAGCGAGCAGCGAGATACGGAGCCCTCAAATCACCAAGAAGTACTGGGAGTTGAGCATGTCCTTTGGAAAGGAGCAGGGTCCCTGCACCTCAGCTTCCAGAGCAGAAGGTTGATGACAAGTGCCTTCCACTGGTGCCAGCAGAGAAAGCCTTCCCTTGGAGCTGATATCCTGAATACGGACTTTTAGGATACTGGACTGGGACAAAATAAAATTTGTCTTTTTAAAGTCATCCGCTTGTGGTATTTCTGTTAAAGCAACAGTATCTAAGACTTGACCTAGTATGTGGTCTATTCGGGACAATGTTAGATGCATTTATAAAGAAGTTGAACTTCTCTGTTGTTGGGTAGAGTGTTCTTTATTTTTCTAACTGGTGGTTGATTGTGGCATTACGTATTCTGTTTCTTTATTGAGCTGCTTTCTGGATGTTCTGTCCATCACTTAAAGTAAAAGTCTCCTACTGTTATTGTGGAGCTATCTATCTCACTTTTCAATGCTGTTAGAGTTTGTTTAATGTATTTAGACCATTTGTTTTTAGGTGTGTAAATATTTAATATGGTTGTGTCCTTTTGATGTATTGACCCTTGAAGCAATATTTAGTGACCTTCCTTGTCCATTGTAGTGGCTTTTAAATTGAAGTCTGTTTTATCTGAAGTCAGTATTTCCTTTCTGGCTGTTTTTGAATGTTGTTAGTTTAGTATCTATTTTTCTCCCCTTTGAGTTTTGCTTTAAGATGTGTCTCTTGCAAGCAGCATATAGATGGGTTGTGCTTTTTTATCCATTCTGCAACTCTTTCTTTTCTTTATTGGTACATTTAGTCCATTTACATTCAATGTAATTATTGATAGGCGTCAATTTAGTAGTGTCATGTTGGGACCTTTTTGTTGTTGTTGTTATTAGTAGTTTCTTTGTTTCAGTTTTTTTGTGCTGAGTAATTTTTCTTTATGGGGTTTCTTCCATTCTTTTAATTGTTGTTGGTTTTATATTTACTGAGACTTCTTGATTTTGTTTCATGTTTTGATTTGTAAGATTGTTCATTTCCTTCATGATTACCTTAATATTTATCTGTAATGCTCTAAGTTTGAACTAGTCTTTAATTTCTTTGTATCATCTTGACATCCTTTCTATCTGGAAGATCTGTGAATACATTAATTCGTCCCTCTTTTTGATATAATGCTGTTATCATTTGCATACTGAGAGCTCTGATTTCCTATTTTTAGTGTGTTACTTGTGAGTCAGTTTTGTAGTTTCCCTATCTGTGTTTATATCTGGATACTTGCGCTGAATTGTATACTTGAGTATGTATCTGATGTGATTGATTTTCTAATCAGAGAACTTCCTTCAGTGTTTCTTGTAATTTTGGTTTGTATTTTTCCAATTGTCTAAACTTCTGTTTCTCTGGGAATGTCCTGATTTCACCATCATATTTGAGAATCAGTTTTGCAGGATGTATAATTCTTTGTTGGCGGTTTTCTTTCCTTCAAGGCTTTGTGTGTTTCATCCTTTTACCTTCTTTCCGGCGTGGTTTCCACTAAATTATCTGAGCTCAGTCTTATCAGCTCTGCATTTTATGTTATTTTTTGGTTAAGCATCAAGCCCACTGCTATCAAGTCAGTTCCATCTCATAGTGACCATGTAGGATAGAGTAGAACAACTTTGATAGAGTTTCCAAGGAGCACTTGGCACATTTTAACTGCTGACCTGTTGGTTAGAAGACAGCGCTTAATTACTGCACAACCAGAGTTCCTGTTTAAGCCTACCTGGATTTAAAAGCCTCTCTTTATTTTAATTTCAGTAAGTTTGGTTATGTCTCATCATCTTTCTATGGGGATCTACTTTGTGTAGAGTGCAGTGAGTAACTTTTATAGATATATTTTCATCTTGCTTGGTAACAGGGAATTTTCTGTAAACTTTAATAATTCTCTCTGTATTTTCTGTTATTCTCTACCCCTCTCATTGTGCTACTCTAATAATTGCTAAGTTATTCCTTGTGCTAGAGTCCCACATAACTGTTAGTGAGGATTCATTTTTTTAATTCTTTTATCTAATTTTTCCTCATATACGGTACTCAGTTTCTCTTCAGTCTGACTAGTTTTGCATTCCATTGCCCAAGTCCTGCTCCTTTAACTTTTAAATTGAATTCTGTAATTCTGTAATTTTATTGTTAATCTGCTAAATTTCAGATCATTGCTGCTACTCAAATATTTCTTGCAGCCTGTTTGATTTTTCAATATGCTCAGCTGCACTTTGCCTAGTGTCTTTTCTGGTATCTTGACAAGCTCTAATTATTACTGTTCTGTATTCTACCTCTTACAATTGCAGAAAGTCTTCTTTACTTGGAAAAGTTTTTTTTTTTTGGAATTGAGTGAAAATATACTTTCCCATATAAATTTGCATGTCCACCTGTATGCAGCTCCCACTGCTGTCCCTGCCCAGTGACAGCACACTCTACATCTCTGCTACGTATATGTCTTATCCTCCCAACAATCTCCTATGCCCTCCTCTCCACTCACTTCCCCACTTCCAGTAAGAGGTCAGCAGGACAACATCTTATAGATGCATAGAACCATGAAGTGCACACGTGATGTGGTCACTCTGTTTTGCCAAGTCCAATCCATTCCTGTCCGAAGAATTGACTTCCGCTATGATTTATGGATAGGGGCAAGCAACATCAGGGCCAGGGGCCATGCACCCAGGAGAACCCTGAGGTTCCTGGACCATCAATTGCAGTCTTTTACTGGAGATTTCAGGGTGCACCCCTTTTTATTCTTGTGTTGCCAGTGAGACTCAACTTTGTGAGCTGTATCGTAGCTATGACTGGTAGTGGCCGGGCAGCATCTGGGTCTTGCGGTCACAAGTTGATGTAATCACTCACTCACGTGGATCTCTCTGTCTTCTGGGTCCTCTTTTTCCCATATCATTTTGGTCCTTGGTGATCATTTGTTCCTGTTGAGTTGGAACCATTTGTTGTATCCTCAGATGGCAGCGTGGCAGCTTTTAAGACTCCAGGCACCTCTCAGCAGTGTAGAGTGAAGAAGGCTCTTTTAGCAAAATGCTTGTTATGCCAGTTGGCCTGAGTTTCCCCCGACAGCATCGTCCTGGGCCCCCTGCCCCAGCTACTCTGTCCTTGCAATATTGGGTTAAGATGGGAAGAGTAATCATGTCATGTTGTAGTCCAGTTAATACTGATCATCTTTTTAATGTGTGCTGCCACAAATTTCACCCAACCAAATTTCTATAAACTGTCTAATCTAAACCCCCTGCCTCGTCCTTCCTCTGTCCCACCCTTGCAGCTGTCAAAGAATCTTTTCTTGTATGCACGAGTCTGTTTTTAAGTTCTTATTGTAGGGGTTTTGTACAGTATTTGTCCTTTTGTTGCTTACCACTTTCACTCAGTATAATGTGCTCCGGTTGAAACCAGGTTATGTGATGTTTACCAAAATCATCTTTGTTCTTTATCATTGGAGGAGAAGGTTTAGTTGTCTGATGATGTATATGTCGATGAGATATAGTTGGTTAATTGTGGCAATAAGGTCTTACGTGTCTTTTTTGAGCCTTTTTCTAGACGATCTGTCCAATATTGAGAGTGGAGTGTTGAAGTCTCCCACCATTATTGTGGAGTGACCTATCTCATTTTTTACTGTAGTCAGTGTTTCTTTGATGTATTTAGGTGTTCTAATATTAAGTGCATAAATATTTAATATAGTTGAGTCCTGCTTGTGTATTCAACCTTTCAGCAATAGTGTCCATCCTTGTCCATGATGGTAGATTTTACATTAAAATGTATTTTATCTGAGATTAGCATTGCCACACCTGCTCTTCTTTGTTGATTGTTAGCTTGATATATATTCTTCCATCCTTTAATTTTCAGTTTGTTCATATCTTTAAGTCTGAGGTGAGTTTCTTGTAGGCAGCATGTGGATAGATCATGTCTTTTGATCCAAGATGTCGCTTGGTATCTCTTTAATGGAGTATTCAGTCCATTCACATTGTAATTATTAATAGGTATGTGCTTAGTTCTGTCACTGTGATATTTTTATTTTTGTGTTGGTGTTTTTTCTGTTGTTGTTATTAATCTGTTCTAGGACATTCTTGTTTGTGAGTTGAGTTTTCACCTCTTTCAGGGTTGGTTTTCTGGTTGTTGAGACTCCTGTATTATGTTTCTTGATTTGATATGTTGCATTTGTATTATGCTTTATGACTGCCTCATGATCCCTCTCAATAAACTATGTATAAACCTGATTTGAATTACTACCAGTCTTAATAATTTCCTCTCCATCTGGAAGGACTATAACAACTGTAGTACATCCCTCTTTTTAATATCATGGCAGCATTGTTTTCATGATATGATCACTGGATCATTTGTTTCACTATTATAGCTTTGATTGAGTTTGGAGCCTTCCCTGAGTAGATTTCTCGGTGATGTGTTCTGTATTTGCTTGTAACAGATAAAGTTAGTGGTTTTGTTCTTCTAAACCAAGAGATTCTTTCAGTATTTCTTGTAGCTTTGGCTTGGTTTTTACAAAGTCCGTGAGTTTCTGTTTATCTGTGAATGTCTTAATTTCATTTTCATATGTGAAAGGTAGTTTTGCAGGATATATAATTCTTGGCGGAAGTTCTTCTCTTTCAAGGCTTTGAATGTATCATGCCTCTGTCTCCGTGCCAGGATTGTTTCTGCTGAGAAATGTAATGAAAGCCTACAGGATTTCCCTGTGAGTGTTCGCTTTGCTTTGAGTCTTGCTGCCTTTAATAGTTTCTGCTTATGTTTCATTTTGTGAAGCTTGATATAATATGTCTTGGAGTCTTTCTTTTGAGAGCTGTATTGAGCGGCATTCGATATCCATCTTGGATATCTACATTCTCTTCTTTCATAATTTCTGGGAAGTTTTCTGTCTGCAGCTGAGCAACAATACTCTCTGTGTTCTCACGTGTGTCACCCTGTTCAGGAACTACAGTTCATCATCGATTGTTCCCCTTAATAGACTCCCACATGCTTTATAACGCGTCTTCATTTTTCTTGTTTCTTTTTTCTGGTTTCTCCTCTTAGATGCTTAAGTCAGTAGCTCTGTCTTCTGAGTCAGAAATTCTCTTTTCCATTTGTTCCATTCTATTTTCTTGGCTTTGAATTGAAATTTAAGTGTCTTTGATTTTATACTTGATCTGTTGGATTTTAGAGTACTGGTGTTCCATCAGATTGAACAGCTTGCTTAATTTTTCATTTTGCTCTGTTACATTTTGCATAAGGTCTAGGAGGGCTCTCTATATAATCCTTTTGTATTCACCTTCTGATAGTTTCAGAAAAGTTTCTGCATCTGGAATGTTCTTTGGTTCATTCTTTTGGGGCCCTTCTGAAGCTGTGAGTTATTTCTTCATATGCTTTTTTCAAGAGTTTATTGCTGTTTGAGCATCATATGAGTCAGTAAGGGCTGGGAGCAATGCTGTGAGGATGGACCACAGTTGTTTCTCTAGGCCATCTTAAAATGAAAGGTCAAAGGTATCTGAGAACTTCCAAAGTCAGTCAGGTTTTCAGGCATACAGGTCCCTGTTCCCAGCTGGCAAAGTAAGCACCTCTGTATCCAATCTCAAATGTTATAAACTAGTTGAAAATATAGAAAGGCTACTGCCCTGCTGTCCTCTGCTGCTGGGCTCCAGCTGTTGGTGACACTGTGAAATACTACTTTTCTGCCAGGAAAGTGCTCTGCTCTGGGCAGGTGCTGCCTCGCAGCCTGGAAATTAGGTCCTGCTCTGGCCTCTGTATGGGTATATTCGCCTCCCAGTGGAACAAGGTGGTGTTTCACACCAGCTCCCTGCCTGCCACGGCACAGGCCACTCAATGGCAGAGGCGAAAAGAGAGGCCAGATGTGCTGAGATACACAGAGACCAAAGCTGAGCTCTCAAAGTGTGGCAACTTCACCTGCTGATCCCACCAGTAGTGTGCCCAAGACAAGTCACCAGTCAAGTCCTGGCTCTGCCCACTGGCCAAGATAGAGGAAAAACTGTGAAAATGGCGAGTTACCCTTTCTCAGTGAAAGCCACCACTCACCGGGAGCTGGGGTCAGTGAAATAGAGGAAGTTTTCCGTTCAGTGATATGAAGTCCAAATTATCAGCCCTATGCTATGTCCTAGGGCTCAATAGGTGTCCAGAAGGTTCCATTTAATTATCAGTTCAAGTCTTAGTTTCCAGAGGGATTTAGGGAGATGTGTGCTTAGTCCATCATCTTTACTCCACTCATGGAAAAGCTTTGATCTATTGTTTTGGGAGTTTTCTGAAGGTATTGTGGCCTATTTTTGATAACGAGTAGACATTGATTGTTTTCTCTCAGTGATAATGAAGTTGTAATTAATTTTTTATTGTTTTCTAACATATATGTGATGTCTGACTACTAAGTTCATGAATTCAACATAGAAAAAGTGGTACATACCTCGGTGCCGAGTATCACTGTGGTCACCTTAGAAATACTCCGCTTGGGAAGCAGTGCACCAATGCCAGTGTCTGGTCCACCCTTGAAAGCAGTTTTGGAACTCTTCTTTTGAAATGGCCATCAGAGCAGTTATCATGTTACCCTTGATGTCCTGAATGTCTTCCTTTCAATATTTCCTTTATCTTCAGGTAAAGAAAAAAGTCATGGGGAGGGTCAAATCAGGTGATTACATACGGTGTTCCAGTACAGTTACCAGTTTACTGGCTAAAATCTCCTTGACAGACAGCTATACAGTTAAGGTTGCCAACTTGCCACCTTCCCACCATGCACAATGGCCATTCCAGAAAGAATTCCAAAATTGCTTTGAAGTCGACTAGGCACTGACATTGGTGCGTAGCTTCATGAACAGAGTACTTTGAGGCTGACTAGGATGATAGCAGTGAGCTGTGTAGCACTTAGAACAATTAAGTTCATGGACTTAATTGTTCTATCTCTTGTACACACACACATGCACAGACATATGGAAATTCTGGGTCCACAGTGGTTAAGTGCTATAGCTACTAACCAAAAGGTTGAAAGTTCAAAACCTCCAGGCACTCCTGGGAAACCCTATGGGGCAATTCATCTGTGTCCTGTAGAGTCGCTATGAGTTGGAATTGACTTGGTTGCAATGTGTTTTTGGTTTTATGTATTTATATCTCTCAGTCTCTATCTCTGTCTCTGTACATCAAGCTGCGATTTCAAAGGGGAAATTGAAATAGACAGTGATGACTAATGCTTTGCCTCCTTGTAAAACTGACACTTGTCTTCTTTCTTTTCTTAAAGTTCCTGGCTTTCTTTACCTGGCTGTGGCAGGATATAGCACATTAGCTGCCAGAAGCTGCTGGGATAATACATCTGCAGCTTCCTTTTATAGCTTTTTTAGAAACATTGTGCAAATTAAGGCCCTGGTGAGGATCCCCTGCCTTAGCTGACAACTGAAAGTTTTATGGACTTGTGATCAGATGTAACCTCCTCAGTGATGGGATCCATTCCCAAACTGCGCTCTTGACCCCATTTGCCTGTCCTGTGCTGGCACTGCATGTCATGTAGCTGCACTCTTAAATATTACAACTTTCCTTGATGGTGTTTACAGGCCTGGAGAATGAATATGCTGTCTTTCCCCCATGTTTTGCCGGTAATATGGACAATAGAAAGCCTTTGGCCATTCACCGACACCTTTCTCCACAATTGGTTTATTGGGTGCCACAGACCCCAGGTCTTTGTTTGGTACCACATATATAGTTTTTAGTTTAGTAGTCCGATCATTTTAGCTGTTTTGATTGTTGGAGGCTTAAAAAGTCCAGTGCCCTGTCACCAGGTGAGCTGTGCACATGCTGTGAAAGGTAGGGAGATTTCCTGGCTCGGGGAAGCCAGCACCCCCCCCCCCCTTCTTTTGTTTCTGTCTCTGTGTACAGAAAAATCCCTCAGGGCACGCATGTAAGGTGCCCTACGTCTGGCTCAGGTTGTATATCATAGGTTAGCATCTAGTGCAAAGCAGAAAGACAAGGGGGAAGGCCTGGGGAAATGGAGTCAAATCAGTTTGTAGAAAAGATTTAAATCCAGAAGAGTTCATAAACACTTTGCTCATTACACTCAGGTCAAAGTCCTCTGCGATTATGTAGATGAGGCCATTACACTATCATCTTCGTTCCCAAGGCAGACACACTCTGCTGAAGGCCCTGCTGCTCTGTTCGGTTGTCAGCCCTCATGCTATGGCTTTGCTTGGCTGCCAAAGCTGGTCCCTCAGTGCAGTGTAGATTGAATTCTGGCCTAAGTAGTTGTGCCTGGACCTTCTCCCCCCTCCTTGTCACCAGTCCAATCTCTAAGCTTTCCCACTGATGTTCACGGCACCTAGAGTGGCTTATTTAATCCATTCAGTTGTTTTTCTGGTGCTTTGGTTTTAGAGGGATCAGATTACACATTTGGTTACTCCACCATTTTTGCCCCACCTCCTGGCCTATAATTTTCGTATAATCTTAGGGAAAGAATGCAGAACTTATAGTCTGAAACAGACTAAAGATTCTTGACAACGGAATGTAATACTTGAATCTGAACAAAGTCTTTTAAGTTTGAAAGACTTTAGATCTGAGGATTAACTGTTAGTGTCACTGTAAGTATATGTATTTTGGTACTGGATAGTTTTTATGTGGGAGACTATCCTTGTTGAAGAAGACACACACTGACATATTCATGAGCTGAGATAATGAAGTGACCAACTAACTCTTCCAAATTTTTTGAAAGTTGATGATTACTTCAGGATAAGACTTGAAACAAGTAATTTATGAGTGGGGTACCTTAAGACTAAATATTCCGTTTCTCATCAGGTTTTTCACCCGAATAGTTTTAGGATCCATTACTGATTCCTAGTCACATATTATTATGGTAGTTACCAACCCGTGATCTCCTAACTCCATCATTCCATTTATGTGCTTGTGTTCTAAGACAGAAACTTTCGTTATCCAGTATTCGTTTATTTGTATTAATACGAACTTGTGAATTCTTATTTTTACAGGGTGTCTAGTCTTTTACAATTGTTATATGTTTTGGTACTCAAATTGGTCAAGGTTTTCTTGTGAATGTTTGTGAGCATCCCTACTACCTGGACCCATGGCTGATCTCATTATTCTTTGAGTGCTCCTTTCAGTTCAGGATTTTCTTTGTCAACGTGTGTCTGCACAGTCCCTAAAATTGGCCATTTCTCCAATGTGCTGTGTTCCCTTTAGTTTTTGTTGTTAGGTGCTACTGAGTCAGTTGTGACTCAAAGCAAGCGTATGTACAACAGAACCAAACACTGCCTGGGCTTGTGCAGTGCTCACAGCAGTTTTTGGGCTAGAGCCCATTGTTTCAGCCACTGTGTCAATTATCTGGCTGAGGATCTTCCTCTTTTTAACGACCTTCAGGCATGGTATCCTTCTCCAGGAACTGATACCTCCTGATAGGAAGTCCAAAGTAAGTAAGACCTCATCTCACCATCTGCTTCAAAGGAGCATATAGTAGTTCTTCCAAGACAGGTCTGTTGGTTATAGTCCATGGCATATTCAGTATTGCTCCCCAACACCACAATTCCAAGGTATCAACTCTTCTGTCTTCCTTGTTGACTTTTAGTTTCCTTTTAGTGGATACTGGTATATAAAAACATGATAACCATTATTAACATTTTTGTTTTAGGAAACTACAGTTATAATTAAAACTAGGTGTATTGTCTCTTTTGGCAGTACAATGTGTTCTCACTTGCATTTATCAAATAAATAAATGGTATTTAAAAGTTGTTTTTGTTTTTTGTTTATTAGATGAGACCAGGAATAACTGGCAGGCATCTTCACTCTCTCGGGCTGCTCAGAAGGGGTTTCATAAAGTTGTGTTAAAGCATCTGAAGAGGACAAAGAATGTGGCATCTGTAAGAAATCCGTTGTATTTTTCTTCACCTTAAATAATACAGAGATTGCACTCTAGAATTGATGGAAAGTTCAAAATATCCTCTTAAAATAATTAATTTTCTATATAAATTAGAGTATATTACGGAAATAAGTTTAGTAAAACTTTATCAATAAAGACAAACTGTGGTAATGGTTTGATTTATTGATGATTTAAATACTGACTGATCAGAATTGTAATTTTGATAGTTAAGGCCGTGTGTCAACCTGACTGGACCGTAATTCTTAAGTGTTTTGGCATTCTTACAGTGTGATTACCCCCTGCTGAGATTTGTTATGTGATCACCCCATGATAGGATCTGCTTGAGTAGCCTGTTGAAAGGGAGTTTCCTTGGATGTCTGGAATGTATCTGAACACAAGCGGACATTCTGGCAAGGCAGGGGAGCTTTTGCCCATTCTGGTCCTGCAACTGTTTCCTGTTAAATGGAAACCCTGGTGGTGTAGTGGCTAAGAGTTAAGGCTGCTAACACAAAAGACAGTAGTTAGAATCCACCAGGCATTCTTTGGAAACTCTGTGGGCCAGTTCTGTTATGTCTTACAAGGTTGCTCTGAGTTGGAATCAATGAGATGTCAGTGGGTTTCATTTTTGGTATACATTTGAATGCACTGAATGTATTTAATGGCTAATAAACAGTACTAAAGTTTATATTTAATAAGCAAGTCAGAAAAATATATCATTGATATGAAAGATTGATTAGTTTACTGGTTTGGTCTAAGGACAGTGGTTTGTCATACTCAATTCCTGTCACTAATTTTTTTTTGTTTACTTTTGGATTTTTGGTGCTGATTTCTTTTTTTAACAATTAAGGTTTTTGTTATGCCAGAACATGCAGCATTTTAATAGTTTCTATATGTGCAGTTCTATGATATTGATAATATGTTTTGTGTTTGTGTAGTCATTTTCACCCTCATATTTTCTCCCACATTAAGATAAACTCACTGTCCACTAAGGTTTCTGTCATATCTTTCGAGTTACTGTTGTCAGTTTGATCTCATTTAGATATTCTTTTTTTTAATTTTTTTATTATGACTGAATGAAAATGTACATTCCTGTGTAAATTTACATGCCCACTTATATGCAGCTTCCACTGCTCCCCAGGCCTGGTGACAGCACACCTTTCCTCTCTGCTCCATACATGTCTTATCCTCCCAGTAGTCTCCTTTCTCCTCCTCTCCACCTACTCTCCTTCTTCCAACCAGAGGTCAGCAGGATGATATTCTATAAATACATAGAACCACACAGTGCATCCAATATATGGTCACTGCATCGCCAAGTCCAATCCATTGGTGTCCAAAGAGTGGACCTTAGTTATGATTTATGGACAAGGGCAGCATCAGGGCCAGTGGCCGTGCTCCTAGGGGAACCCCGAAACTGCTGGACCATCAATTGCTGTGTTTTAGTGGAGATCTCAGGGTGCTCCCATTTTTATTCTTGTGTTGCCAGTGAGACTCAACTTAGTGAGCTCCATCATGGCTATCACTGGTGGTGGCCAGGCACCATCCAGTTCTTCTGGTCCCAAGTTGATGTAGGCACCCACTCATGTGGGTCTCTCTATCTTCTGGGTTGTCTTACCCCATGTCATTTTGTTCCTCGGTGAACATCCGTTCCTGCTGAGTTGGGACATATGCTGTGCCCTCGGATGGCAGCTTGGCACCTTTTAAGACCCCAGACGCCACTCGCCAAGTGAGATGCAGAGAGCTCTCTTAGCAAAACGCTAGTTGGATTTAGATATTTCTTAAAGGAATATAATGTTCCAGTTAGAGAATCGTCCTCTAGTGATTAGCTTATTTCATTTAGCATAATTTCTTCAAGCTCCATCTATGCTGTAGCATGCATTGTGACTTCTTTTTTCTTTTTTTTTTTTTTGCTGGGTGATGATTATAGCATTTTATATATGTACGATGTTTTGTTTGTAAGTTTGTCTTAGGCTGGGTTCTCCAGAAAAATAAAATGTATACATATACATAGAGAGAGATTTATATTGAGAAACGGCTCACTCATTTGTAGGGTCTGGAATGTCTCAAGTCCATTGATTTAGACAGTGGCGTCTCCAGATTTATATAGTCACGGGGGCTGCTGAACACAAAATCAGTAGGTCAGAGAGCAGGGCTTTTGCATACAGGCTGGGAATATTAATAAATTCTAAAATTGGTAGGCAAGACTGCAAGACTACTTCTTGTTTTCTTTTTTTTTTACTTGTGCTTCAGATGAAGGTTTACAGAGCAAGTTAATTTCTCGCTAAACAGTATACGTACTCTTATATGACATTAGTTAACAGCCCCATAACAGGCCAACACTCTCCCTTCTGCCAAGCACCCAAATCTGAGTAAGCAATTTGTCAGTTGTTCTTTCGAATAAAACTGTGTCTCATAAGGAGTGACTACTTCAAGTCAGAACTCAGGTCACCACGTGAGAGTGTCCTCGAGACAGTTGTTCTTCTTCAGCGTGTAGCAGAACTCGTTTTGCGCCGACTGCCTGTCCCTCAACAAAAATAGTAAACAAACATGCATCAAGGGTTGAGAAGTAATAAAATCTTAAGGAACCAACACTGTGACGTATCATTACACCACTAGTGCAAAGTTAACAGAGTAAAAAAGAATTTTGATCTGGAGTTGACAAGTTTTGTTGCCAGTGATAAAAATTCAAGATTTTAAGAGCAAATTACAAGTTTTAGAAACTCATAGCCATCACCATGAGTGTGGGAGCCTCACATTGTTAAAGATTTTTCTGATGAGATCGATGGTTAATAGCAATGTTATCTTTAGATATTGTTTAGGCTAGGGCTCCCAAGAAAAGTAAAACCACTGAAGCATGTATGTATGTACATATAAAATTTTTGCGATTAAGCTGATTTTAATACACATATATACACACACATATAAATACATGTACATCCATCTGTCCATATATACACACACACATATGTATATATATATAAAATGCTAGTGGTGTAGTGTTTTAGAGCTGTGGCTGGTAACCAAAAGGTCAACAGTTTCAACCCACTAGATGCTCCTTAGAAACTGATGCATCAGTTCTACTCTGCCCTATGCAGTTACTGTTAAGTTGGAATTGACTTAATGGCAGTGGGGTTTTATAGAGAGAGAGAGAGAGAGGAAGAGAGAAATTTATCTCAAGGAAATGGCTCATGTGATTATGGATGCCTGTAAGTTGCAAGCTGGTGGGTCAGGCATTATGTTGGTGGCTCCTGCTGATGCATACAGCTGTAGAGGTTGACACACCTAAAATCAGCAGGTAAAACGGCAGGTTATGGGACTGATTAATTCCAAGATTAGCAAACAGTCTCTCAGTAACTGGCTGAAGTGCCAATAACCAGAGGTCGGATAATGATGAGCTGGATGCAAGATCCAGAACAAGCAAGCAAGCAAGCTTTGCCAGAATGACCCTGTGTATATTGAATGCAGGCCCACTCTCCTGAGAAAACTCCTTCTACTAGTGATTTGGCTGTTTACATCAGACCAAATCATAGACAATGACTGCATTATTTCATAACAGCCAAATTATGTTATTATATAACTACTAAATTATCTCATTACTTGCCTCCTAAACCGTGCAGAATCATAGCCCAGGCAAGCTGACATATAGTCATAACCGTTGCAGGTACACAGTTGATTTTGTTAACATCTGAAACATCTGCATAAATTAGTTAACCAGTGTTTTCAAATGACCTATTTGTGCGCTTACCAAATCATGGATGGGCAAAAAATCATTCCAAGAGAGCCCAATATATCTCAGTGTAATAAAGAGTACAAAATTAATTGGTATGGGTTCATATTCTGTATTATAAGTTACATTTAAGAAATTACCACTTATTTGTATTATCAAAGAAGAATAACGACAGTCATCTAGAAAAACTGCCAAGTAACCCCTTTCTTTTCCATGCGTGAATCTTTGAGGCATGCACAACGTATCCTACTAGCTGTTTCTGAATGAGCCAGCCGTTATAGGGATTTACACAGCTGTGGGACAGTACCCCTCTTCTGAGTTTTTTGTTTTTGTTTTTTGTGGAAAATAGTATATTTTCAAAAAATATGTCCTTTGTTAACATGTTGGGGGGGTTTAATATTTTTAAATAAAACAGTGGCTATTTTAACAATTTCTACGTTTTTCTTTTTTATATACTAAATATTGATAAATGTAGCCCAGGTAAACAGAAGTACTTTGGGGCTCTCAGTGTTTTTTAAGATTGTGAAAGACTCTTGCCAGGAAGTGTGGGAACCATAGGCCTAAGAAGTGTGTATCTGACTGCAAAGTTGAATGTGACTTCCTTCATAAAGTTGCAGTAAGATTAACAGCACTGCTGTGTCGGATGGAGTTAATCATCAGTTCACATTTATAATAGAGTGGATGGCAGAGTAGGCTTTTTTCTCTCTCATAATGAAGATTCTCTTTAATTTTAACCAAGTTACATGACTGTAATTCTTCACATTTACAGAATGAAGCACTATCTGTGGAAGCAGTAAGAGTTAAAGTAGTACAAATGCTTGGACGCCTAGGAGGACAGATAAACAGAAATCTCGTAACAGGTAAACTTCTGTAAAACAAATTATTCCCTGTTAGTGTATTTGGGGGAGCCACTGACTGGTGCAGATATGCCAGTGGTTAACTTCGGACTGAAAGTTTGATGGCTCAAACCTTCCTAGAGGCACATTGGAAGATATGGCTGGTGATCTGCTTCCGGAAGATCACAGCCTTCAGAATCCTGTAGAGCAGTTCTACTCAGCAACACATGGGATGGTGGTTAGTTATAAATCAACTTAATTTGAACTTTAATATTCATAAACAAATCATGATACATTATATTTTTTCCTGTACATGATTTAAAGATTCCCAAATAAGATTATAATGAATATTTTGTCTAATCAAAATGCTTTGATTATATTTATACAGTCTGAATAATTTAGTATGTCACTAGAGAAAATGTTCATTTGATTGTGTTAAGCATGTTTTCGATTTTGAAATAAAACTCTTTTTTGTGTTAAACATTGTGTCAGGGAAAGTGAAAGTTGATAATCCACTTTTAAAACTGATATCCTCACTATTTGGATATTTTAAGGTTGTTTTTCATGAGAATTAATCCTTTTCATTATGAATGTCTGTCTTTTACTTTTCAAATTTGATGTTAAATGTACTAGTGATTTTGGGTTATTTAGGAACTTAGAGCCTATATTGAAAAAATAAGTGTTTTAAATAAGAAGCTTTTACTAAAATATTGTGTAGTTTTTTTTGACAAAAGACTTGGACTCAGTTACTGTATTTTTAGGCAAATAATGCATGCCTCTAGGTGCATTTGCCTACTGCATAATGTTTTTTCATTGGTGCACTATGCTATTTTTTTGGTCAGCAATGTGTAAAAATTGGCATAGTAATGTTTGTGAAAGTACCTCTCGGGAGGAGGGTACAGTTGGGAAACAAATGAGTTAAGTATGTGTTATTTGCTTAAAACACAGTCATTGGAAATAAAGCATCCCAGACCGTTAGACTTGATCAAAAATAATTTTTAGTTCAGTTAAGCTCAGAAATAGGATATTAGTGATTTCAAATGTAACTACATGTCTGAAGTAAAAGTGAAGCAGAAAAGAAATAGGAATAAAGCACTTAGTAAAAGGTTCTGGTTTGATTAATGTAGAGCAACTTGTCTTAGATTTTCAGTGGAAAAATACTCTTGTTACATCTTTTCTTTTTTGACAGCAACATCTTCAGATGACATGATGAAGCGATGTGTAGCATGGGACGGAGAAAAGAGGCTTAGTTTTGCAGTGCCGTTTGTAGAAATGAAGCCTGTCATCTATCTGGATGTCTTCTTGCCTCGGGTCACAGAATTAGCTTTGTTAGCTAGTGACCGACAAACTAAAGTACTTTTTATTTTTCATTTCACTTACCATTTAGGATCTGTTAGTTCTAAAACGTATTTGTTTGTAAAACATACTTTTTAGGAAACAGGTCATCTGTTTTAGCTGTTTTGATATCATTAATTTTGTATTTTCCAAAACCTAGTAATTAGGATACTACTTTACCCACTTTTATAATTAGATGCCACTGACAAATGAAAGTTAAACAGGTAATCTTGATAGATGTAAGACAGAACTCCAGTATGTCAAAAACTCTTCCTGGTAGGAAAGGGCATTTAGAGGTAGCATTTGGTCTGTGCTCAGTTACCTCTTCAACCTGGGAGCTTAGAAACAAGATTATCTCAGTTTTTGATACTAATTTGTAAATTTCTAAAGTTGCTTCGTATTTGTTAAGAATATTTTACTCCAGATGTCGAAAGCTTTTAAATATCAGTTCTTAGCTCCTAGATAAAGATAAGAGAAGCATGTATATTGTACAAGAGGTGCTGTTTTCATTTAATTTATATTTCAGTTCCATGATAGTTACCTACTTCAGAAATTTTTCTTTTTAAATTTGTTAAAGGGCTAAGTTGAGTAGCTCTGTTAAACTTGTGGGCTCTTCCAGATTACAGCATGTGAACTTTTACATAGCTTGGTTATGTTTATGCTGGGAAAGGCCACTCAAATACCTGAAGGTGACCATGGCTCTCCACCCATGCACCAACTGTATAAGCGGACTTTTCCTGTACTGCTCCAACTTGCATGTGATGTAGATCAGGTAAGTTTGGTTGTAGAGCTACAATATTTACATGACTTCGAACAATAAATCCCATCTAATTTACTTATCAAACTTGGCTGCATATTGAACTTAACCTGGGCGGGGGTGAATCTTTTTAAAAAAATACTGAAGGCAGCTCTGTCTCTAGCATTTAACATGGTGCTTAGAACATGGAAGACGGCCAGAAATACTTGTTAGCCAATGCCATTTATTATTCAGGATAGTCTAGTTAATAGTGTAAGATAAGAACCCTTGACTGTTGAGCCAGTTCCAACTCACAGTGACTGTAGAGGACAGAGTAGAAATACCCATAGGATTTCCAGGAATGGCTGGTAGATTTGAACTGAGGGCTTTTTGCTTAGCAACTGAGCCTTTAACTACTGTGCCACTAGAGCTCCAATAACTAGGTAGATAGATAAAAGGAAAAAATATTGGTTATAAATATGATACTTTGTTTTAATCTGGAACACCCAATACTATCAACTGATAAACTTTAAGAATTAATAAAGGAGGAAGTTGATGAATTACAAAATGAAGTACAAAATGAATTACAAAATAGAAGTAAAATACTGATATTCACATATGTCAGTACTGACCCCTTGAAAAGCACATCTACGAAGATCTCATTCGTGGTAACAAAAAAAACTGTAAAACATCTAGGAATAAACTTCACCAGAGCCCTGCAGTTTAAGAGCTCACCTGCTAACCATGTCAGGAGTTTGAAACCACTGGGTGCTCCTTGGAAACCCTATGGGGGCATTTCTACACTGTGGAAATGCTGGTGGCATTGTGGTTCAGAGCTACAGATGCTAACCGGAAGGTTGGCAGTTCAGATCCATCAGGCACTCCTTGGAAACTCTATGGGACAGTTCTGTTGTGTACTGTTGGGTCGCTGTAAGTAGGAATCAACTCGAAAGCAGTGGCAGTGGGTTTCGTTTTTTCTTTGGAGGGATAAACTTTGGTGTGCCAAGTAAATGTATGTTTTATGAGGATAAGAAAATTGAATATGCAGTGTATCTGAATTAGAGGAATTAATATGGAAGAGATGTCAGTCTTCCCAAATTAGTTGATAAGTTTGGCATAATTTTAGTAAAAATCCCAGAATTAGTTTTTGAATTTAAAATATGATTAATTTGAAGTAATGATTTCTTAAACCTAAGCAAGAAAAAATTTCAAAGACTAAAGTAACGAAGGAGGACTTGCCCTAACAGATATCAAAAAGAGCTGACATTGATGTAACAGGGCTCAACTTAATCAGTCAGAGGGACTAGTTGGGAAGTAGCTCCGTGTGTGTATTTAAAAATAATATATGGTAGGGTAGGGGATCATTTTATAATGGGAAACAGGTGATTAATTTAATAAATGCAATGAGGTGACTTGGGGTCCCTGGGTATTAGAAGTGGTTATTGTAGTCAGCTGCTAAATGAAAGGTTGGCAGTTCGATTCCACCCAGATGTACCTCAGAAGAAAGGCCTGCCAATGTACTTCTGAAAAGCTTACCAGTGAAAACACTATGAAATGCAGTTCTACTCTGACATGCTATGGGGTTGCCATGGTGGTTGATACCAGTTAAAACATAACTGGTGTTTGGCATATTGACTAACATACAGAGAAGGTTAATTCCAAGAGCATTAAAAATATCAGATTTAGCTATTTGTTTAATAAATATGTTAATGGATTATGTAAGAATAAATAGCGTATCCATCAGTATTATCTCTTGTCTGTCTGGGAGTGTGTGTGTCTTTCGTTTGGGATGTGTTTTCTTCATGCTGTAAACATATCAGTTAATGTAAAAACATAATGCAATGAAAAGTGAATTTCCACATCATCGACTTCCGTATCCTTTAGAAAAGGTTGGTAAATATACTCACAGATCTTTGTTAAAGCTCACAAATGTGTGTCTATAATTAAAAGTGGAATCATAGCATTCTAACATAAACATTTTCTTTTGTGTAAAAAATGTGATTTCTGCTGTTTAGATGGATTTTGTTATTATTACCTCATAGACATCCTTCCACATTTTTACATAAAGCTTGCATTAAAAGGAGACTTTCCTACAAGATATTAAAGGCAGACACATGTTGGTATTTTTGACTTCATGAATGTTTAAAACTACCAAATCACAGAAAGAACACAATTCTAACAGAGACCTGATTGTGGGATTTTTTTTTTTTTTTTTTTTTAACAGCAATACAAATCTGAAAATTAAAAACAGGACAAATGAATAAAGAACAACAGTTTGCAGCTCATATAAAAGAAATATAAGTAGACACTGAAATATATGTTAAAGTAGTCAGCCTTTTTAGTAAATAATGAAATTCAAATGTCAAAGATTTATAAGACTGACAGTTCCTGGTGTTAAGGTGGGCACTGGGCAGGGCCTCCAAGCCATGGCTGGTGGGAATGGGATAGACAGGGCTCTCTACAATCAGGTCAAAGGCGCAAGGGTATGTATCCCTGTCCTAGTAGGTTTAGTAGTACTAATTTGCACAGAGTGTTCTCACGGCTGCTCAGTGTGTAGCCTTTCGGATAATCATAAACTAGAAACTGAATTTCTTTGAAAAATAGGGTTTGGGTAAATGAATTATGGTACATTCGTATATAGTACTGAACTCATAATAAAAATATTGATACAGCATATATATTTATGTGGAAAATACTCAAAATTAAAGGAAAAGTGGTTACAAAAATGTATGTGTATCTTTACACACATTGTGTATACACGTGTACTTAAATGTGTATAAATGAAATGCTTTGAAAGAGTACATGTGGTTACCTTTGGGATGTAGGATTGTAGTTGCATGTTTTTCTATAAAATAGATACATGTATCTGTGTACATATAAACATATATGCATACATACATATAACTTATGCACTAAGAATGAAACAGTATAATTCTTTTGGGGGGGGTTTGAGTGTTGATCACTGTTTAATAAATAAAAGATGTTTCATCAGTCAGTCCCAGAAGGGCTGCATAATAGAGTAATTGCAATCATAAACTCTGGACCTTCGTGGACTGGGTGTGAATCTGGACTTGGCTATTTTTCGCTGAATGACTTTGGGCAAGTTAGTTTACTTCTCCTTGCTGTAGATTTCATGGAGTCTGAAAGGCATGCCAGAAGAATGAACAGATTTTTCTTGGAAGAAGTATAGCCAGCATGCTCCTTACAAGGAAGGATGCTGAGATTATCCCTCATATATATATATTTTTTTTATTTAATATGACGGAGTCAAAATGTACATTCCTGTATAAATTTACATGCCCATCTATATGCAACTTCCACTGCTCTCCCTGTCTGGTGACAGCACACTATTCCTCTCTGCTCCATACATATCTCATCCTCCCAACAGTCTCCTTTCCCCTCCTCTCCACCCACTCTCCTTCCTCCAACCAGAGGTCGGCAGGATGACATCTTATAGATGTATAGAACTATAAAGTGCATCCAATATATGGTCACTCTGCATCACCAAGTCCAATCCATTTGTGTCTGAAGAGTGAACCTTTATTATTATTTATGGGCAAGGGCAGCATCAGGGCCAGGGGCCATGCTCCCAGGGGAACATCCAAACCGCTGGACCATCAATTGAGGTCTTTTAGTGGGGATCTCAGGGTTCACCCCTTTTTATTTTTGTGTTGCCAGTGAGACTCAACTTAGTGAGCTCCATCGCGGCTATCACTGGTGGTGGCTGGGCACCATCCGGTTCTTCCGGTCCCAAGTCGATGCAGGCACCCACTCATGTGGGTCTCTCTATCTTCTGGGTTGTCTTTCCTCCATGTCATTTTGGTCCTCGGTGAGCATCCGTTCCTGCTGAGTTGGGACCATTTGCTGTGCCTCTGGATGGCAGCTTGGCAGCTTTTATAGACCCCAGACGCCACTCAACAATGTGGAGTGCGGAGAGCCCTCTTAGCAAAACGCTAGTTGTGCCAATTGGCCTCGATTTCGCCTAAGAGCATGGTCCCCTGCCCCCGCCCCAGCTACTCTATCCTTGCAATATTGGGTTAAGATGGAAGGAGTACTCAAGTTATGCTGAAGTCCACTTAATGTTGTTCGTGTTTCTAATGTGTGCTGTCACTGCTTTCACCCAACCTGATTTCTAGCAACTATCTAACCTAAACCCTCCCCCCCCACTCCCTCCCTCCCTCCGTCTCTTGCAGCTGTCAAAGAGTTTTCTTCTATACACAAGTCTGTTTTTGAGATCTTATCATAGAGGTCTCATACGATATTTGCCCTTTTGTCGCTGACTACTCTCACTCAACATAATGTCTTCCAGTTGAAACCAGGTTATGAGATGTTTCCTGGAATCATCCCTACTCTTTATCATTGTGTAGTGCTCCACTGGGTATATGTACCATAGTTTACCTATCCATTCTTCTATTGTTGCATCTGCATTGATTCCATCATTTTGCTATTGTGGACTGTGCCGCGATAAACATTCTGGTGCATGTGTCCATTGGTGTGAAAGGCCTTGATTCTGTAGGATGTATTACAAATAGTGGAATTACTGGGTCAAATGGTATATCAATATCCTTTTTTTTAAGGAAGCGCCAGATTGCTTTCCAAAGACGCTGGAGCATTTTGCAACCCCACCAACAGTGTAGGAGGGTTCCACTTTCTCCACAGCCTCTCCAGCATTTGTTGTTTTGTGTTTTTTGGATCATGGGCAGTCTTGTCAGAGTGAGATGGTATGTCATTGTAGTCTTGATTTGAATTTCTTTAATAACTAAAGATTGTGAACATGTCTACGTGTGTTTTTTCGCTGCCTGGATCTCCTCTTTAGTGAAATGTCTGTCCGTCTCCTTTACCCATTCCTTAGTTGGATGATTTATCTTCTTCTTATTGATATTTTGTAGTGTTTTGTAGATTGTGGAGATCAGGTCTCAGTCTGACATAAAATTTCCAAATATTTTTTCCCATTCTATAGGTGTTCTTTTAATTCTATTAATAGAGTTTTTGGATGAACAAAGGTGTTTGATTCTTAATAGTTCCCATTTGTCTGTTTTCTCTTCTGTTGATTGTGGTTTGTTTGACAGATTTTGGAGTCTGTCCACGTTGTGTATTAAAACTTCCATTGTTGTGCCTACCTTTTCTTGGATGAGCTTTATCGTTTTAGGTTTGATATTTAGGTCTTTTATCCAGTTGGAGTTGGTTTTTGTATAAGGTGTAAGATATGGATCTTGATTCAGTTTATTGCAGATGGATATCCAGTTTTGCCAGCACCATTTGTTGAAGATACTGTTTTTACCCCAGTTTAATGTCTTAGGGCCTTTGTCAAATATCAGCTGTTCATAGGCAGATAGTGTCATCTCTGGGGTCTCAGTTCTGTTCCACTGATCCATCTGTCTGTTCTTGTACCAGTACCAGGCTGTTTTGACCACTGTGGAAGTGTAGTATGTTCTAAGGTCGGTTAATGAGAGGCCTCCCAGTGTGTTCTTCTTCTTTAGTAGTACCTTGCTTAACCGGGGCTTCTTCCCTCTCCAAACAAAATTGGTGATTTGTTTCTCCATCTCATTAAAAAATGATGCTGGAACGTGTATTGGGATTCCATTCATTTTCACAGTGTTAAGTCTTCCTATCCATGAGCAGGGTAGGTTTTTCCATTTATATAAGTCTCTCTTGTGAAGGTAGCTCTGGAATCCTTGAAGACTTGCTGTGATTGGAATTTTATGTAAATCAGATATGATAGTGGGAGCTGCCCTAGCTGAATTAAGACACCTAACTACAGTGGGACTGACTGGATCCTGTCGTGGTAGGGTCAAGTGGCTCCACTCAGTCGACAAAGAGAAGGTGGGCGTGCTTACAGTAAAGGGACAGCAGAGGCAAAATAGTGATTGTCATAATCTGACTTGTACTGATATGCGGAACTGGCTACAGAGTCATGGTGTCCCTGGCAGTGTAATAGATGATCAGCCTACTAAGTATTTACTTGATAGGTATGAAAGGATGAACTCTAGGTCAGGTGAACAGCAGTCTAACTCAAATCTCCAGAAGACAGAGTCGCAGTTCCTCAGTCAATTCCCAGACTTGAGCGAGTTTAAGGACCCACAACCCTTTGAATGAAGGGGAGGCCAGGTCCCTTTGAGGAAGAATTCTGGTACCCAGCTAAAAATTTATACTGTTAATCTTTCTCCTGCCCTTCCCCAAAGGGATCTACGTCCTTTTACTAGAGTGACTGTTCATTGGGGAAAAGGAAATAATCAGAGTTTTCAGGGACTACTGGATACTGGCTCTGAACTGACACTAATTCCAGGAGACCCAAAACGTCACTGTGGCCCACCATTCCAAGTGGGGGCATATGGAGGTCTAGTTATTGATGGAGTCTTAGCTCATGTTCATCTCACAGTAGGTCCATTGGGTCCCCAAACCCTTCCTGTAGTGATTTCCCCAGTTCCAGAATGCATAAGGAGCTCCTCCTCTCTTCTTCCGGCGTCTGGTTCTGGGACTTGAACTAGCAGCTGTTGGATTCATCAGTCCTTACAGTTGGCACTTGAGAGTTCTGCTCCCTGACCTTCCGATCCTGGGTTCACCAGCCTCTGCTGCTCCTGCTCCCTGACCTGCCGATCCTGGGTTCGCGAGCCTCTGCCGCTCCTTCTCCCTGACCTGCTGATCCTGGGTTTGCCAGCCTGTGCCACTTCGTCTCGCCACTAGGAATTCTTACGAAAAAAATATAGTGCTTTAAGACCAGGTTAAACTTTCAAGCTAAGATGTAAGACTCTTCTGTTGATATTAACCGCAAGAGTTCCTTACAAGGTTAGAAAGATAACTTTTCTGAGAAACTGTTTAGTTGCAGCTGAACTCTGTTTTGCTTGGTGTGAGTGCCAAGATACTTTAGATGGTATTTGAAGCAGTGTGAACTGTAGTATGTGTGTAAAATACCAAGGTGCTTATTCTTGGGCTCTGTATCTAGGAGATAAAACTTCTCTGGATATGTCAGTGCTCATCTGAAAAGCTGTAGCCTCCTAAGACCCAGAAATGTATATGAGGTTAAGATGGAGAATCTCTGCCAGTCATGTCCGTACGGACAGACTGTGTGTACATCAGCATAAAATTGTTCTCCATAGAGTTTTCTTTCTTTCTTTCCCTTTAATTTATTTTTGTTGTGATTGTTGAGACTATACACTGCAGAGCTCGTCAATTCAACAATTTCTGTGTGTACAGTTTGTTGACATTTATTTGTGTAACCATTATCAAACACTCCTTTTCTTAAGTCCTCCTCCATGAACATAAACTCACTGACCCCTAAGTTTTCTGTCTAATCTTTTGAGTTGCTGTTGCCAGTTTGATCCCATATAGATAAATCTTGAAAGAATGCAGTGCTGAAGGCAGACATTATTTATTAGTTAAGCTAAACTGTTGTTATTGGGATGTTTTTGGTTTAAGATTTAAAGATTATCTGAGGGTAATAGTTTCAGGGGTTCATTCAGCCTCTATATCTTCTAAAGTATGGATTCCATGAGAATATGAAGTTCTGTTCTGCATTTTCCCCTTTCTGATCAAGATTGTGTTCTAGAATCTTTGATGAAAATACTCATTGTGGTAGCCGGGCTTCATCTGATTCTTCTGGTCTTATGGAAAGGGAGACATTTGTCCCTGGAGACAGTTAGCTACACATTGTATAGGATGTTCAATGACTGATAGTTTGGAAGTAGATTGCCTGACCTTGCCTCTGGGTAGACTCAAACCTCCAACTTTTGTTAGCCCTAACGAGTGTTTTATTCCTCATATGCCATCAGAGTATCAGGATTGGAGGAAATCTTATTAACAACCGCTATTATGCAGATGATACAGCCTTGCTTGCTGAAAGTAAAGAGAACTTCGAGCACTTAACTGATAATGATCAAAGACCATACCCTCCTAGAGAAAAATCCTCATGACTAACCAGGAGGCAACAGCGCGATAAATGGAGAAGAGTAAAGTTGTCCATCATTTTATTTTACTTGGATCCACAGTGAACGCCCATGGAAGCAACTGTCAAGAAATCAAGACATTTCATTGGACAGATGTTCCGAAAAAGTGTTCAGTAACAGAGATATCACCTTGAAGACTAAGGTGTTCCTGACCTAAGCCGTGGTATTTACAGTTGTATCACATGCATGTGAAAGCAGGAACACTGTAAAAGAATTGACACCTTTGAATTGTGGTACTGATTAAGAATATTGAATATACTATGGACTGACAAAGGAAGAAACAAATGTGTTTTGGAAAAAGAACAGCCAAAATACTCCTCAGAAACAACGATATCAAGACTTGGTCTTCCATACTTTGGACATATTGTCAGGGGGATCAGTTCCTGGAGAAGGACATCAACTAAAAAAGCCAAACCCACTGCTGTCGAGCAGATTCCAGCTCATAGTGACTCTGTAGGACAGAGTAGAACTGTTCCATAGATTTTCCAAGAGTGCCTGTCAGATTCAAACTGCTGACCTTTTGTTAGCAGATGAAGCACTTAACCAGTATACCACCAGTGTATCCGGAGAACGCCATTATGTGTAGTAAAATACAGGGTCAGGGAGAGAGAGGAAGATCTTCAAAGACTAGATTGGCGCAGTGGCTGCAACAGTGGGCTCAAGTATAACACTTGTGAGTATGGCTCAGGACCAGGCAGTGTTTTGTTCTGTGGTACATAGAGTCGCTGTGAGCTAGACTAACAACAGTGGCTTGAAGATTAGATCTGTTGCTGTTTGGATGGTTTATTGCTGTGATTCAGAAAGATAACAAACTTCTCTTAGTTTCCAAGATCACAACTTGACTAGTTCTCAGCTTAAGCCCCAATTGCCAGGAAGACTGGAATGCTATCTCCTTGGGTTATTTACATGTGAAAGGGAAAAGGAAGATCAGACATACTTAGATTATAAAATCAGGAGATACACAAAGCTATCTTGCCCTGTTGAGGTTTTATATACATTTTGGAAGGTTAGAATGATAAAACAGGATCCTTTCCATCAAGTCCCCAAGCCATAAGGATTTTTCTCCTTTTGGGGAGGGCTATGAAGGCAGCTCCCTTCTTCCTATAGGGAATCAGGAAAGAGTGATGGCCCCTAGCCTGTGATGCAGGCTTTGATGTTTATGTCATAGGACCTGTCCTGGTTTATGCTTAATCACCACAGGGTGTGGGGAGCTATGCTGTCATTATTTGCTTTTTAGGTAAATCATTGGTGATCTGCCTCTCATCGAGAATCCCCCTTGTGGATGTTCAGGATAAAGTTAATAAAACCACATATTAAAATCCCAAAACTTTCTACCTTAAAGTGCCCTCCTTAGAAAGTGGCATAGTAGTTAAGTGCTACAGCTGGTAAGCAAAAGGTTGGCAGTTTGAATCCACCAAGTGTTCTTTGGAAACTCTGTTGAGGCAGTTGTGCTCTGTCATACAGTCACCATGAATCAGAATCAACTCAACAGTTGTGGGTTTTCGTTGTAAACTGCCCTCCTAATGACAGGAACAGTGAGTTTCAGTATGCACATTTTTACTTTGCTGGACTCTTAGGAAGAAGAGAAGAATGATTAGAACATGGTAGAATTGAGGTAGAAAAGGAAACTAAGAAAGTCGTAGTAGTATTACAGCTTAATTTTGCCCTACTGCAAATGCTGTTTAAAGAGAGCTCTTGCCAGTGCAAAGTTCCTTTAACATGATGGCATTTAATCTAATGGTAGTGTTTTTTTCAGGTGACAAGGCAGTTATATGAACCATTAGTTATGCAGCTGATCCACTGGTTCACCAACAACAAGAAATATGAAAGTCGGGATACTGTTGCTCTGCTGGACACTATACTGGTAAATCACAGTGGATCCTTCTCCTTCTCTTCCCTTGTCTAGTTATATTTGGTCTATATTTAAAACTTTGAGAAAAATTACTTGTCAAGATACCAAAATGTTTCAAAATACATTATATCTTCTTTATGCCTTTGTCTTAAGGAATTGGTGAAATGCCATTTTAATGGATAGGATGGCACATTTATATACTTAAATGATATCTGTAAATATTTGCAAGAAAATAATTTGTTTTTGTTTTGATTTTTGTGAGGATGGTTATAAATTCTACAGAAATGATCTCTAATAACCCTGAGTATATGTATGTATGTGTTTGTGTGCATGTATGTGTTCACATGGGTACATGCATACTGAATGCAAGAGGAATAACAAATGCTTTTGGACTTTCATTCAGGTTACAGTATACTCTTTTTGTGCAGTAATTAAGAATAAAAGGAATTTCTTGAGCTTACTGAATTTTTCTGTGCTTTCGTACAAAACAAATAAGGAGCACAAAAATAGAAGCTTTTCTTTTACTAAATTAGAATGTGGCTTTAACTCACATGGCAGAGGCAGGAGTGTGCCCTATTGATAGTTCTAAGGTCACACTGCCCTGTGTCAAGTTTGAGGTCAGCTAAAACCTGGTGCCATTTGATGTTTATTATAATTTTTTTAACTTCTGTTAATAACTTTACATCTCATTCCTTTAAATGTCATTTTATCAGCCTGTGATTCTGTTTTATCTTACATTAATTTTGGAATCAGAGGCACCAGTTAAAGACATAACAAATTGGTCCAAACAAATGACTGTTAGTTCTGTTTTTACAGTTAATTCAACTTTAAATCTGTGTATCATTTTCTGTTGAGTTTGAGATGAGCCACAGGGAATGGAATTTGGCAGCAGATCTAGACAGGAAGTAAAGATGTAGGTCCACAGTGATTTTGAGCATCAAGAGAGATGAGGTTGGGTAGAGGGCAGAGCATGGTCTATGAGTGGCCATCCATCCATGCTTGCCCAGGAGAGCACCGTCCTCTGGCATAACTACCAGTGGCGTTCCCTTCCTCTCTCGGAGCTGCCTTTGTGCACATGTCATGTTGCTAGCAGTGCAGGTTAGTGAATAGTATTCATTATCACAGTGACAAAGTTGTTTGTGGTTTAAGCCCCAGCTGGGCCTGCTTGTGAATCTTGCCTGTAATAAGTACATTTGATTAAATTTAATTTGTGTCACATGGATTTATTCAAATTTTTTCTACTCTGACTTTTCTGCCTTAGCCGTTTCTTTTTACACTTTTGTTCTTGAAGATAGCTTAAGTAAGGCCTTCAGAGAGAAATCTGATAAGGTAAGTAGAAAGTAAAACGAGATAGTTGAGAAAATAGAAAACCAAGTAGGAAATGTGACCTTGGGATGTTAGAGTACTCCTGAGCAGTCTGTGGGTTTGCTCCATAGTTTCCTGCTAATTTCCACATGTGATTTCTCTCAGAGCAGTCAGTATTGTCTCCGTGTCTCCATCATTTGCCGCCTTTTTGAATTGTAGTTGGCATTTTTGTGAAGAATTTTTCATTTGACAGACAACTGGGGGTTTTGGTAGAACTCCTTTCATTCTTGAGGATCTTTTTTCAAGTTAAGCTTTTCTTAGATGGATCTGAGGGGGCATAATACATAGAGGGAAACAGTTTCCTTGGAACCTGCAAATGTCTTATCCCCTTCAACCTCAATAAATAAGTCTTAGTAATTGTTATGGGATAAAATCAACATTAACTAATTCTTAAGACAGAGCCACAGTGTTTCTTCAGGGGAAGGAAAGAATGCTCCTAATTATGACTAAGTTATTCTTTTTCATGAATTACTTAGTTTCTAAATTTGCTTAAAAGAAAGTATTTTCATTCTGTGAAAAGAAAATGTTACCTAGAGTCTAGATTCTAGTCAGTGACACAAGTTTTACCGTTGTTTATTTTTTCTTGAATAGTACTATAAATTAACTTGTATAGCATGTTCAAGTGATGCTCAGGGACAGACCGAGTACACCGAGTTGTCATTTTATGGTTATAAACACTGAGTGCAGTAAAGATCTTTGTGTTTGATTTCAGGATGGAATTGTGGATCCTTTTGACAGTAGTTTAAGAGACTTTTGTGGGCGCTGTGTTCGAGAATTCCTAAAATGGTCTATTAAGCAGACAACACCACAGCAGCAGGAAAAAAGTCCAATAAACACCAAATCACTTTTTAAGCGATTATATAGCTTTGCATTGCACCCCAGTGCTTCCAAGAGGCTGGGGGCTGCACTTGCTTTTAATAATGTCTACAGGGAATTCAGGTAAGTGAGCACTTGGGAGGGAGGAGGGAGACGTGTGAAAGAGCGGCAACAGTCTCGAGAGGCACCTCGGTGCTTAATGCTGCGTATTTGTTTTTTCTTATGTCAAGTTTTAGTATGTGATTATGAACAAGATGCTGCACTGTGTTCTCGGTATTTAAAAATGAATTAAAACAGTTTGCACTCAAGTCCGAAACTACTGAGAAAAGCCCACAACCCTAAATAGCCAACAGTCTTGTGAATGTACTGGTCGATACTATGCAAGCCCTTCAGGGGCGCGGTGGGGGGCTGGCTTCCCAGTGAGTTCAGGGGAGACTTCCTGGTAGGGTTTGTGCTTGCAGTGAAGCTTAAAGGGTGAATGGGAACCAACCAAGGCGTTTCATATCAGAGGGATGGGGTGGGGATAAGGAAAAAGATGGTTTGTGAGGACATGGGTTTGAGGTATAGAAGGTGTGGAAGTCTGGTGCTAGATGAAGAAGCTCACTCACCTCTGGGGACTTTCAAGTTTCTTCTTACTGTTCACATACTGGCCCTGTGTGCAGAGGGTCTACATGAAATCAGATGAAGTGGGTGCCAGTGCCAAGACTGTCTCAGAAGGCCCCACCTGAGGCATCTGTAGCACACACTCATTCCTTCCTTCAGTGTTGTTTTTTGAGCATACTATGTTCCAGGCACTGTGCCAAATGCCAGAGATACAAAGATGCAGTCTCTTAATGAGGACTATGTTCCAGAAAGGGACACAGGCAATAATTAATCATATGGGTGAATGTAAAATTTATAACTGAAACAGATGCAAGGTACATGTATATATTTATTGTCAGTCTTGTAATGAGGGACCTGACGTGTTCCGGAGAGCAGGATAGCTTGTATCAGGAAATGGTACTTGGGGTAAGGAAAAGAGGCTGAATTATAAAAACAATTCAGATGGATAGAGAGAGGAAAGGATGGACGATGTATGTTTATCTGAATATGGATTACTTGCAATTTTTTTCTTTGCTTTATAAATGTGAAACTTACAGGAAAAGAGGTATGTAAAACATACATTTAAAATATGTAGAGTAGTAATAACATGCTTGCTTACCCACCACCATGATTATAAAATAGGATTTCTTGTGTTTTATTTTATAAACCTCCCAGTCACATATCTAACTCTCATTCGTCTGACTTTTTTTTTAGTTTTGATTGAGTCAAAGTGTACAATCCCGTTTAAATTTGCATGCCTGCCTATCTGCAGCTCCTTCTGCTCTCCTTTCCTGGTGACAACACATTCCTCCTTTCCATTCTATACATGTCGTATCCTCTTAACAATCTACTCTTCCCTCCTCTCCACCCTCTCCTCTCCTTTCTAGTAAGAGGCCAGTAGGTCCGCATCCTGTAGATTCATAGAGCCTAAAGTACACACACCATGTGGTCATATTGTGTCCCCGAGCCCAATCAATTCCTGTCCAACGATTTGACTTTGATAATGTTTTCTGGTCAGGGACAGCAGAAGGTCTAGGGGCTGTGCTCCCTGGGGAACCCCCAGGACTTCGGACCATCAGTTGTGGTCCTTAATGGAGTTCTTGAGGTGCACCCCTCTTTTTCTCATGTTGCCACTGGGACTTGACATTGTGTGCCCCATGACACTGTCATTAGTGGTGGCCGAGCACCATCTGGTTCTTCCAGTGACATGCTGATACAGTCACCCATTCACACGGGTCCTTCTGTCTTCTGGGCTCTTTCTCCCTCGTGTCGTTGTTGTCCTTGGTGATCACCTGTTCCAGCTGGGTTGGGACTATTTGTTGTACCTCAGATGGCAGCTTGCTAGCTTTTATGACCCCAGACACCACTCACTAATACGAGGTGCAGAAGACTCTCTTAGCAATAGGGTAGTTGTGCCTCAATGTCCCCTGAGAGCATGGTCCTCGGACCCCTGCTCTTGCTACTCTATGTTTGCAATATTGGGTTAAGATTAGAAAGAGTTTTCAGTTTATATTGAAGTCCATTTAAGTTGATCTTTCGTGTGCTGTCACTGCTTTTACCCAACCAAATTTCTATCAGCTATCTAATCTGTGACCAGCCCTATCCTTCCCTCACCTCCCATGCAGCAATCAAAGCATCTTTTCTTCTGTATGAATCTGTTTTTCCTTCTTCTGACTTTTATGTTATTTATTCCCTTAATTTGCTCTATGTGTCTCTGTATGCATTCCTAAATAATGTTACTTTATTTTGGAAGGCTGATGGTAAGGACAAAGAGCTATTAAAAGGAGGGGATGCTGTCCTCATTCATAACTCCAAATAGGCTGTAAGGTCCCTATGAAGTGAGTTAGGTGGGCAAGGTCCAGAGTTTGTCCGGGGACACAGACTTTCAGAATCTGGCGTCTGAGCAGCCATGAAGTTGGCCAGCAATCGATGTTAGGGAAAAGGTCATCAGAGAGTAGGCTGCACCTCTCCTGGCCTTCCTGCACCTGTCAGGAGCAGGTCGGAGCAAAAATTGTTGTGGGGTCAGCGAGCATTGTCAGCAAATTCAAGCTGGCATGGACAGGAAAACAAGAACTTCAAGCACCTGACCATAAGCCAAGTTCAGATAAGAGTTTGAACTGCATTTACCTATGACTGTGAGTCTTTGAGGTCTTGCAAGTGTGTCTTTTCCTCAGGCCACCCTGTGCACTTGCCTGGTGCCCAGGAGCTGTCCTGACTTCCTCTGCTGCCCTCATGGGTGCTCTCTGCTCCCAAGGTTTCTGCTCTCTGTCCTTACTCCTGCCGTCCCCTTTTTTGATACACCCTCATGTGTTTCACCGCATTTCAGGTAGCTTTTTGTGAAAGGGTGCACGAGAAATAAGCTTGTTGACCTTAGGCATGTTCAGTTGCGTAAGTAGATGTTTGAATGTTTCCTCCTGGGTGCCCTGGACTTGTTTGCACACCTCTCTATGGAGAACAGTTTCCTGGTACCTGATAAGGAAACTGTGGTACCGAGCTCCACAGTTCTACTCCACCTGACTTGTGCAGACTGGCATAAGTTAGTCTTCCAAAGGAGACTTTTCCTCTGGCTTTATCGTTTACCTTCTGGTCGATGTGATTGCCCTTGCCTGCAGGCCTCTGTGCATACTGGTCTACTTATTTTTAGGGTCCCTTCTAGAGGGTAAGGTGCTTACAGACCCCTCAGAGGCCCTTCCCCTCCTGGGATTCAAATGAAAAAAATGAGGATAGTATTCTTGGCAAATCAAACACTAGTTTGCAGTCGGTTCTCAGATCTGCCGTCCCTCCAGTGCCTGTTCCATGTTCTGTGTCCACAGAAGCCCTTTCCCTGTGGTTTTAGTGAGCCAACCGTGTACCACCGTGGGCACATGCCTGTGAGAACTTCCAGCTTTGATGCCTGGAAGCATACTGCCTGTGCATGTCGTGTTGTATCTGATTATTTACTGTCCTGTTATTAAGGAACACATTTCCCATGAGAGATTGCCTGACTGCAATCTAAAGCTTCTCAGCCACCTGGGAACTGACATTAGCTCTCTGTGTCAGCAGGTGACCTGTGACGTGTGGACCCACTAGTGTTCACATATACTGTGATTCTTGAAAAAGCCTTAGCATTCACTCCTTGTGCTGAGTTGTTTTCAGCGTGGTTGAAAACTTGAAAGATTCCTTTGTCTTGAAAGACTATGGATATGGTATCAGATCTTACATTCTGCTACTTTTAATTTTAATGTCGTAGCATATGTGAAAGTGCAGTCAGAAGAGTAGTTTTGGGATTGTGTGTTGTGAATAGTTGCACAGCTCACAATGGGAGAGGGTGATGCTTAGACACAGAGCAAAACTGAGTCTGACTTCTCTGAGCAGTTTTATATTGCTTTGTGTTTGCAGCATTTAAACTGTTTTGTCTAATAAGTTTAATGCATTTTTGAATACCATTTCTTTTTTCCTGTTAATTTCTGCTTTAGTTCTTCCCTAGGTTAAGGCGTGATATTCTTTGTTTTACAGGGAAGAAGAGTTCTTGGTGGAGCAGTTTGTGTTTGAAGCCTTGGTTGTCTATATGGAAAGTCTGGCCTTAGCACATGTAGATGAAAAGTCATTGGGTATGTTTTATCCAGGCTTCCTGTTCTGGTGCCAGTGGTTCCGCTTGACTTCAGAGTCTTCGGAGCTTTTTCACTCAGGGCTTAGTGTTAAGCCTCGGTGATTCTTGTCTGAGTGTTGTTTTCTTTTGTATTGTCATTTGGGTTGAGGCGTGGGAAGGGGAGACACAGCTCTGGAGCACATACTGTGAGCTGCACAAGATTGTTGTGCCCTCTTCCTCCAAGACTCACCGCATGTCCCTAGTAGAGCCATTGAGCTTGACCTCTGGCTGGCTGGAGGCCCTGACCAGGAAATTCGGAGTGGGAAGAACAGACAGACCGTGCCCTGTTCGGGCCCCACGTGGTGTGGTCACAAACTGGTGGATAGGGGAGTAAAAGATGTGCTGCTTATATATACTACTCCAGATTGTCATTTCTGCTTACATTGTAAAAGACAGGCTGAGAGGTACCCTCACTCAGGTTGATAGTCTCTTGGTTGGAAAAAGTACTTAAAATTTAGTGCTTGCTATCACATAGCTCAAAATTACTGCGGTTATCTTGACATCCTGTATAGGTGAGTTTTCTCCACAAGGGAGACTTCATTCTTCCTGAAATTGCTGCGTTAGTTCATGAGCACAGATCAGCATAAGCTGTATCTCTGGAGGACTGTTTTGCCATTCTCTTTTCTATTCTCCTCTCGTAGTGGTTGTCTGATGGTAGTTGAACTCACCTATCAGTTATATCCTGAAACTGAGGTACACGGACTAGTCTGACCACGTGGGTTTTTTAATACTGGAAAGGTGCTGTGTTCTGGTATGGTTGCCTTGCACTGTCCTGCAGTCGTACTAAATACAAATTTTGTTTTAGGCATGCACTATGAATCATTTATTTAAATTTTGTGTTCGGAAAGAGATCTTACTAAATATTAAATAAAATTACCTTTTTTAGTAAAAGATAGGCCAGTATTAATGGTAGTTTATTAATGCTCATCAGTGATGTATCTGTTTTGTAAATAAATTTTATACTTGAAATCAGGTACAATCCAACAGTGTTGTGATGCCATTGATCACCTAAGGCGCGTCATTGAAAAGAAGCATATTTCTTTAAATGAGGCAAAAAGACGGCGTTTGCCACGGTAGGTGATGCTGTCCCCTCCCCCCCTTTTTTAAGTAGAAATGTTTGATTTTTTTATTGTTATAAAAAATATATCTAATACAGCATTTGCCAGTTCAGTGTTGTTCATGCTTAGAATTCAGTGACACCAATTTCTTTAATCATATTAGACGACCATCACCACCATTCATTGCCAGGTTTATCACCATGAGCAGATAAACAGTAACTCCCTCTTTTCTACTCCCTCCTGGGCCTGGTAACCCTTCACCTTTTCTTCAGAAAAACATAAAATGAATTCTCAGCTAATAAAGGACAGTCCAAGAGGAATGTATGGAAGGATAAAGAATTTTTTATGTAACTGAGATGTTTTGTTTTACCTATGCTGGTTGTGGATACAACTTTGATGTCGAATAATTTGAACAGAATATGCATGAACTGCTATGCAGTCAAGTATGAAGCATCCAACCTACAATGTCAGGATGCTGAAGTGTAAGAGTAGGGTTTTGGCAGACATCAGCTTCTGACATGAGTCCTGTGTATTGAGCAGGGGTTCTTGTCCTCCCTCACATCTCTATCCCTCAGGATTTTGTCCCAGCAGTGCCACATGTGAACCCTGCTGATCTTTGGAATGGTCTAGGTAAATGTGGCATCTGTGCTGGTGAGCCCTCTTGGGAGAGGCATTGCTCTGTGTAGACTGGAGATGACTTATTTTTCTTTTTAATATTTTGTGATCCTTGAAGTGAAAGTTTACAATCCAAGTTAGTTTGTCACACCGAAACTTACACACACACTGCTTTGTAACTCCAGCTGTCCTCCCAACACCGAGAGAGCATCCCCCCTTTCTGCCCTGTATTTCTTGTGTCCGTCCAGCCAGCTCCCGGACCACTCTGCCCTCCCATCTTTCCTCTGGACAGGAGCTGCCCATTTAATGTCATGTGTCTACTTAAACCCAGAGGCACACTCTACCAGTATCATTTCTTGTCTGAAGAGTTGCCCTGAGGAATGGTTTCAGTTCTGGGCTAACAGAGAGTCCAGGAGTCATGTCTCTGGGGACCCTTCAGTGGGTTGGACTATCATGTCTGGTCTGTTTAGTAAGAGTTCAAGTTGTGTGCCCCGTTTTTCTCCTACTACATCAGGGACTTTATATCATGTTTCCTGCCAGGATAGTCATTGGTGGTGGCTGGGCACCATCTAGTTCTTGTGGTCTCATGCTGATGTACTCTCTGGATCATGTGGACCCTTCATTCTCTTGGGCTTGTGTTTACCATATGTCTTTGATGTCCTTTCTTGGAGATAGACATTTTGGCAGAAAAGTATCTGTTATTTTAAAATTAATTCTAGTATTGCTATGGCATGCTCAGTTTTCAGACTTGAACCTGTACCAGAGTCATCTGCAGTCTAGTTAGACACATATGGTTGGCCCCCCTCAGTATCTTTGCTTCAGTACATCTGGGGAGGGCCCAAGAATGTGCATTTCAAACGAGCTTACGGGTGATGCTGATGCAACTGGTCTAGGGGCCGCACTTTGAGAACCAAAGGAACATTGTAAAGGAAACGTGAAAATAGTGGCTGTTCTTTTTTAAGAAACACTTTTTAACTTTTTATACAATGCAAAAACAAATGAAGTCAAGCAGCATTTAAAACCTGTGTAACCTGTGATGTTTTGATTGTGTTTTAATGATAATGCATTAAGAATAAATGGATGTCTTTTTATGAGGTTTCTGCGCATACTAGTATGATAAAATGAAATTTATGATTCCTAATCTCAATGTTTAATGTTGGGGAGCTCACTAGTTACAACACATTATCTCTTCACAGAGGATTCCCGGCTGTGTCTTCACTGTGCCTGCTAGATATGGTCAGGTGGCTTTTGGCCAACTGCGGAAGACCTCAAACAGAGTGCCGGCACAAATCCATAGAGCTCTTTTATAAATTTGTCCCTTTATTGCCAGGTATGGAGATCCTTTGGTTTTATGAAAGGGTAGTTTTCAAATTTACTGTCACTATAGAGATGTGGACTTATTAAAAGTTGGTTGTTCCATTATTTAAATCTAGAATGTGGTGAATAATACGTTTCTAGTAAAACAAGAATGTAAGTTTATTCAGTAATCTTCACTGATGATTTTTATGACACATGATAAAGATTTATAGAAGAAATGTATTTTTATGTTAGTCAAATTATACAGTAAAAGTAAATTTAGATTTTCCCAATCTCTTTTTTTAACTCTTTACATTTTTGCTTTTTCATCTCATTTAAAAGAAGACAAGATGACTTGAGAGACCCATGCAATTTACGCAATTTTCCACTAAGATTAAGTATATTAAGTTAATGAAATAGTGAATCTATACTACTTAAACAATTGCTAGATTTGTAAATCTGAGCGATCTCAGATCATTTTGATATTAAAAGAAAACAAGGAAAGTATGCTTTTTACTGAGTATTATACTCAACCATCAAACTATACTTACTTCCTTAAAATAATTAGCAGTTTTTTGAGGAGTGAATATTTTCTATTTTCTGCATTAAAGTCAAATTCATGTTTGGTAGCTTTTGGACTTGGGGAATCTCAACCCTAGGACTGAGGTAGGTACTGGCTATCCCTTGTCATGCCCTGGACACCAGCCCAGATACCGTGTAATGTGCCAGGAGATCTAAAAGAGGAAGGCTTTAAGGTCTTTTGTATCAGTGCACTACAAAAAACCCACAAGGGTGGGCCCTCTCTCTTCAGGGAGTAATATGGAACCCTGATATTTAGAAAAACGGAAACTAATTGCTTCAGGTAATCATAATATCAAACCAGACCCATTGCTATCGAGTTGATTTTGATTCATAGCAGTCTTATAGGATAGAGTAGAGCTGTCCTATAGATTTCCAAGGCTGCAGATCTTTACAGAATCAGGCTGCCACATTTATCCTCTGAGGAATGCCTGGTGGGTTGGAACTGATGGTGACCTTTTGGTTCACAGCCAAGCACTTTATCCACTGTGCCACCAAGGCTTCATTCCCTCCAAAACAGGTATATAGTATGTATTTGTGTATCCTATGCTGTGAATTTATATGTGTAATATATATATATGCTTTTAATGTACAGAATTTTTTATAGAACACTGAAAACCCTGGTGGTATAGTGGTTAAGTTCTATGTCTGCTAACCAAAGGATTGGCATTTTGAATCTGCCAGGTGCTCCTTGGGAACTTCATGGAGCAGTTTACTCAGTCTTATAGAGTTGCTGTGAGTTGGAATTGATTTGATGGCGGTGGGTTTTGTTTAGGGTTTTGATTAGCGTTTTATATTTGCTTCCTGCTTCTTAGTTAACAATTTTTTTCCTTATGTTAAATCATTTTGTTTTCATAACGATAGTGTTATCGTTAAAGAGTGACCTGGAGGTAAGGAGGGCTTGTTTTCTTCTTTTTGAGAGAAGATGTGGCCCTGAAGTTATGCAGATGGTGCAGTGTCTTGGCAGGCAGTATCTCAACTTCAAGTCTCTGATATTCCTCTGGGACACATGTTCCCATTGTGTCATATTTACTGAGCTCAGAAATTTTTTCTACCTTTTCTCTTTGCAGTTGCATTTTAGATGTCTTGTATACTTTGAATTAAATAATAGAGATTCACTGAATTGTTTTTCTAAACAAGATTATGGGATTATAGTAGTAGGGGAACCTCGCCCATCTGCCAGTATATAATTTGTATAAAATTACTAAGCGTTCCTTCACTGCCGCCTCTTCTGAGTCCTTCTATGTGTGTCTGCTTTTCTATTTCGGCAGCACTTCTTAAGGGACAATGTGAGACATTAATTTAGTCAGAGACTTGTCTCCTGAAGAGAAACAAAGAGATGTAGAGCCATGAGCATGGATCACAGGAGAGAGGCATAGGATCCCAGTGCATGTAGATCATGGGACTCAGGGAAAGGCATGAGTCCCTGAGCATTTAGACCATGGGACTTGTGGAGGGGTGTGGGGTTCCTGAACACCCACGCTGCATGACTTATGAAAAACTTGAATGCCCAGACAGCCATGGAGTCCCTGACCACCTAAACTGTGTGCCTCTTGGAGTAACATGGGGTCACTGATTTCCCAGACCGTGGAGCCTGGTGTGAGAGTACAAATGTCTGAGTTCCTAGAGCATAGGACCTGGTGGAGGGACTACAGAGTTCCTCAGTTCCCTTCCCACGGATGTGGTGAAGGGGTGCAGGGTCCCATGGGCACAGAAACCTTGAGACATGATAGAGGAGTGGGGGATCCATGAGTGCCCAGACCCCAGAAGGTAGTAAAGAAGTGTGGGTGCCTGTGAATGCAGAGACCATGAGAATTGGTGGAGGAATATGGGGTACCTGAGTACCTAGACCACGGGATGTGGTGAACAGGTTCAGGGACCTGAACATAAGAGACCTTAGATCACGGTGGAGGGTGCAGGGTTCCTGAATGCTCAGACCACAAAACATGGTAGAGATGTGTGTTGTTCCTTATTACAGACCACAGAGGACATGTCAGTAAGTGCAGGCATGTCCCTGAGACATCTCTGTGGGGCATGTGACAGTGGATATACTTGGTGACTTCTTAGGTGAAGCCTCTGCAAGAATGAATGAGTTGGTTGGAGAGATGAGGTAGCGCCTGAGTAGTGTGTCATCGGCCAGGAACCTCCAGGAGAGGCAGGGCTAGGAGAGCCGGCTTTGCCCCGTCCTGCCTCCCTTCCCACTGGCTTACTGTCCTGTTCTTTCTTGCTCGGTATTCTCTGTCCTTTCTTCCTGTGCTTTCTTTCACTCACTGTTAGTGTAGAATTTAAATACTCTATTCTTTTTCACTCATTAATATAATTCTGTTTTTTCTTTTTTATAGTTGTGTTAAAGCAAAAGTTTGTAATTGCTTAGATAGAAGTTTATACGTAACATTATTATATGAACTTAGTTGCTGTCCCTGTAATGTGACAGCACCTTCCTCCTATCCACCCCAGATATCTTGTGTCCATTCAACTAACTCTTGTTGCCTTCTGCCGCCTCGTCTCACCTCTGTGCAAGAGCTGCCTGTTTCGTCTCATGCTAAGCAACAGTCTCCTTACAGACCACTGTCTATCATGAACTTAGACACAAAAATCCTTACCTGGTTTTGTTATCAAAGTTTTGCTAGCTTCACAGACTGAGTTTGCTCATAAAGCCATAGATACCATAAAGCCTTAAAAGTAGAAATCAATAATAAAAAAAGCAAGGAAGGTCTCTGATCTGTTTTCAGTTCACTTCTGTATATGGTATGAAGTCCAACTTATTTTTGTTTTATGTGGAAACCAGATCTGCCCATCATAAGGGATACTGTTCTTAATTAGGCATAATGATTAAAGAGATTTAGTTATAGGAAAAATACTGATATATTTAAAGAATTACTTTGTTGCAGAAAATGTACATAACAAAACATAACACCAGTTCTATGCTTTTCTGTTTGTACAATTTAGTGACATTTATTATATTCTTCAGGTTGTACAGCTATTGTCACCCTCTTATTCTGAATTATTCCTGTCCCATTAAACGTAAGCTGACTGCACTTACGTTTCCCATCTAATTTTTCAAGTTCCTACTGGCAGTTTGATGCCATGGAAATACTTTTTAAAAGAGCCCAGTGCTCAAGGTAGAAACTCGTTAATTCTTAAGCTTAATGGTTGTTTAGCTTTAAGAAGACTTCAGAGGCTAATTTTGGTTTAAGGTTTAAAGTTTATCAGAGGACAGTGGTTTCATGAGTTAATCCAGCCTCCATGGATCCAGAAAGTCTGGAATTCATGAGAATTTGAAATTCTTCTTGTGTTTTCCCATTTCAGTCAGGATTTGTCATCAGAGAAAATGTCCAGTAATAGCTGGGCACCATCTATTTCTTCTAGCATCATGGCAAAGGGAACAGTTATTAATGGAGAAAATGAGCCACACATTCCATATCCTCTTTCTATTCCTGATTCTCTTACTTCCTGTATTGTTTCAGGCAAATAGAGGCCGGTTGTTGTTTGGATAATCACTGGCAAGCTTTTAAGACATCAGGCACTATGCAGTGAACTAGGAGGTGGAACAGAAGCACTAAACAAGTTATTAGGTTAATTAACAGGGATTTCCCATGAAATCATAACCCTAAACTTCCAAACCAAGGAACCAAACCCTGTGAAGTGTTTGGTTGTACTTAAGCAGCCTCAACAGATTCTCCTTTTGTTGTTTTGATGATATCTATCACAAAACTGGAGACTCAGTGGTATAGTGGTTAGGTGCTATGACTGTTAAACAAGAAGTCAGTGGTTCGAATCTGCCAGGTGCTCTTTGGAAACTGTGGGGCAGTTCTGCTCTGCCCTGCACTGTCAGTGACTCAGAATCATCTCAACGGCAGTGAATGTTTGGTATCACAGAACTGTTGCCAGTTCAATCTTTATAGATGTTCAACTGATTGATAGCAGCTGCAGTGAGCCTTTAGTCATGCCGTTGTTTTGTTTCCGTTAACCAGCTCCCCTTCCCTGTCTCTCCTGCCCCTGATAACCACTAATAAACTTAGGTCTCTATACAGTTACCTGCTGTGTTTTCATGTAAGCGAGGTCATATAATATTTATCCTTTTGTGATTGGGTTATTTCCCTCAGCATAATGTTTTCCAGCTCCATCTATATTGTAACATGCGTTAAAACTTAATTTGTCCTGTTGGCTATGTAGTATTTTGTTGTTTGTATGTCCGTGTTCTGTTTTTCTGTTTATCTGTTGATGGGCTTTTAGCTTGTTTCCGCCTTTTGGCTCTTGTGAATAGTGCTGCACTGAACATTGTGTACCGGTATCTGTTTGAGTCTCTGCTTTCAAATCTTTTGAGTATATACTGAGGAGTAGAATTGTTGGGTCATATAGTAGTTTGTTTAGTTTTTTGAGGCACTTCCAAACTGTTTTATATAATGGCTGTACCAGTTGCCTTCGTACCAGCAACAGATAGAGTTCCAATTTTCCCACGTCCTCTTCAACATGTAGTATAACTGTTTTCTTTTTTTTCCTTTTATCTTAGCCATTCTTGTATGAATAAAATGATACCTCACTGTGGTTCTGATTTGCATGTCTGATGGCAAATGACACTGAGCATCTTTTTGTGTGTTTCATGGCTATTTGAATGTCCTCTCTGATGAAATATGACAGGTGTACTTTAATATCACTTTTTTTTTTTTAAGGCAGTGCATCGCCTTCTGTGTGGCTGAATGATATTATCAAGAAAGAAGGTATTTCTTTTCTTATACAGCAGTTTGAAGGGGGAGGAAGTAGTTGTGACCAGCTCTCTGGCATCCTCGCTGCGCCCACCCTCGGGCATCTGCCAGGGCCATTTAGTCTTCATGGGATGCTGCAGTGGATGGACATGCTTCTTGCAGCACTGGAGTGCTATAGCACGTTTATTGGAGAGAAGACCATTGGAGCACTCCAAGTCCTGGGTAGGTAAAACTTAGACTCTGAGTTGGTATTTTCCAATTCTTCTGGAAATCTCTCTGGAGTAGCAATCTCTGATTAGATACCTTCCTTTTAGACTCACGTAACAGTAGCAGTAGTCAGAGCTGGTCTCTCTGTTTAATGCTATGTGAAGTACTTTCTCTGAACCCTCATTAAACTCACAATAAAAGAGTGTGATGTACAGGAAAGAGCCAAGACACATGGACCTTCCCAGACCTGTGTTCCTTGTGTCCTTTTCTGAGGTTTTAGGTGAGCCTAACTAAAATACCTTTTTGAAGTTTTAGTTTGTGTCATAGTACATTAAAAAGACTTCTGGATGTGAGGCTTTCTGATCACATTCCATGTTTCTGTTAGAGTGTCTCTATTTTTCTTAAGTCTTCCTGTTTCCTAGCTTGTTACAGTAGTAGGTCGTAAGGGTGATGTTCGCAGAGGGCAGAAAGCAAGGTACTGTATGCTGTTTAGCCTTTTTTGGGATGGAGACTGACTTGTTATTTCCTGTTAGTGAGGGCAGGGGATCTGTGGAAGCAAGCTGGTGAGTGTGCCTCCAAGGCCAGTTTTCTGGGGAGAAAACTGGGTACTGTCTGCTTCGGGATTTCTTTAGCCTAGGGAAATGTCAACCTTTGTAGATTTCCCCTGCATCCTGTCTCTCACAGAGTCAAAACATGTTCTGTTATTTACAGTGATTTTTGAAAATTGGGATTGAGTGAAAGTATAAAATCCAAATCAGTTTTGCATGCCTGCTTGTATGCAGCTCCATATGCTCTCCTTACCCAGTGATAGCACATTCCTCCTTTTTTACTCTATACTTCTGGTATCGTCTTTATGAGCAGTTGTCCCCTCCTATCCACTGTCTTCTCTCCCATCTACAAGGAGACCAGTAGGACAGCTGCCTGTAGATGTATAAAACCATAAAGTACACACACCGTATACTCACAGGCATCCCTGAGTCCATCCCTTTCTTGTCTGAAGAGTTGACCTCAGTAGTGGTTTCTTGTAAGGGCTAGTAGCGTGTCTAGGGGTCCTCCAGGCTGTTGGACCATCAATTTTGGTCTTTTAATGTAAAATGATTTCTAATACACAGAAAGCACTTAGTGCGGTGCTTGTGGTGGTGTTTTACTATTAATTCTCTCAGAGATGAAGTCCTTGTAATGAGAATTAGTAATGAGAATTAGTTTGAAGATTATAGAAGCTGGATATGGGAGGGGTCTATAATGTGTGCATGTGTATCAGCATGTGGTTGTGTGCGTCAGTGCACTTGAGCACATGCGTACATTCGCATGTGTGTATGTATGCTACGGTTCAGGAAAACAAATTTAATATCACTTTGAAGAACTTGCCCTCTTGAGCATGACATTCTGCTCAGCAGAGTAGATCAAGATTATGAAACTTTTAACAGCAATATTAGTTGTTTGGGTATAAATAGTATTTAATTTTTGTTTTTTTAAGAGATATTTTGCATTCTTATCTCGAAAATTTAAGCAAGGAAAAGCTCAAGAGATGTAAAGCATGCAGAACTTCCCCTGATTCCATTCGTTAGTTGTAAACATTAATAGCAGTTTAGTGTTTGCTGTTCAAAACATTTTCTGTGCATATAAAATTAGTGCAGAAGTGTTTTCTGAATTTTCATTTTTTACTTAATGGGATCCTTGCATATGCTTTACTGTGATTTGCTTTATATTTAAAATGTCTCTATGTTGGTATAGATGCACCAGTTTAGTTTAAATAACTACAGATAGAGCTAAGTTGTCTTCAGACTGCTTTGGTCATTTATCCTGTTGGGGCAGGAGCGCATGAAAACAGTCTGCGTTCTGTCACACTTTAAAGTTTACAAGTAGAATCTCCCTCATGGCTTTCAGTAATTTAAAAAGTTATCATTTCTGGGATATTGCAGACATTGGTGAGCAATTTGCTATAAAACTATTAACATTGCTAGAAAAAAATGCAGTATATCTAGGGAACATAGATAATGTAGCAGTTTTATATCTAATATTATCAGCTTTAAAAATACACAAGCAGTTTACTGTGTAATAGTTGGAAATTTTGCAGAATTCTTTGAATTACTATTCCTGTTTCATTCATTGTACATTAGTTTAATCTGAAGTATTATGATTTTATGCTAATCTTTTTCTTATAACCATATGTCTTTATCACAAGAGATTCTGCTTATTTAAAGATTTCTTCTGTGTTATCAATATATTTCTTGTTAGGGCAGATTATATTTGCTATCATTATAACAACATAAAATTAAATTTTGATAATACATAGAAAAGTGAAATTATGTGGCTAAAATTCTTTTTATTTGTATAAATATTCATACTAAAAACTTGTTCACATAAATAAGTGCCATATTTCATTAATTCTAAAATGTTAGCACATTTTCCACATTTAACATGTCTGTGGTTGGACTGGGAGACCCTAGCGGCGTACTGGTTAAGAGCTTGGCTATTAACCCAAAGGTCAGAAATTCAGATCCACAGGCACTCCTGGGAAATTGTTCAGGGAAGTCTGCTCTGTCCTGTAGGGTCCTTATGAGTTAGAGTCGACTTGATGGAAATGAGGTTGGATGGTTGGACTGTATTTTACAGTCTGGTGATATGTTGAATTCAAGAATATTTGGTATTTGAAATGGAATTCCTATTATGTTGGCTTTGAATTCTTTGGCTGTCTTCTGAATTGTATGCTAAGAATATATATAGTGATCTGTCGACAAAATTATTTTTAATGCAATATCAGCTGACAATTTGATTATCTCTCCTTAAATTTTGTTGAGAACAAAGGATTGGAAGATGTCAGACTTACAAAAAAATTTCCTATTCAGCCATTAGTTTATTCACTCTTACAACATATAGCAATATTTTTTTTTTGACATTAATTTTATGGTGTTTGGGTTAAAGGCAAATTAGTATTTCCTTCAAAAATTTTAAGTACAGATTGTTTCATAACATTGATTGTAGTCTTTGTAATGTGCTAGCGTTCTTCCGCTTTACCTTTCCACCTTGGTTTCTTCACACCCATTCATCCAGTTTTCCTGTCGTGTTCTGCTGTCGTGTCTAGATTTTCAACAGATGTTGCCCATGTGATTTCATATACTTTTTTGGACGGAGAAGCACATTTCTCATGTATGTTACTGTTTTATAGGCTTGTCTAGTCTTTGGCTGAAAGGGAGACTTCAGGAATGTCCCCTTCTATTAGGAAGGTGACTGGGGCCGTAAGTCTCGGGGGTTCCTCCATTCACATCACACCAGTAAGCCTGGTCCTTTTTTGTGATTTTGAACTTTGTTCTGTATTTTTCTCCTCTGCCCAAACCCCTCTGTTGTGATCTTTGTCAAAACTGTCAGTGTTGGTAGCAGGGCACCATTTAGTTCTTCTGGGCTCAGGCTGGTTGAGGCAGTAGTTCCTGTGGTCCATTAGTACTTTGGACTGATATTTTCCTTGTGTCTTGGGTTTTCTTCAGTCTCCTCTGCCCCAAATGTGCTGGAACCAATAGATGTTTCTTAGATGGCTGTGCACTAAAGTACGATGTAGAATATTTTATGTATGGACTATGTTATGCCAATTGATCTAGATGCCACCCCCCAAGACCTACATCCCCAGCTGTCGTGTCTCAGCAACTGGATCCGTCAAGGTGTTTGCATGTGTCTAGGGAGTTTCTATGGCTCTGCTTTAGTCAAGCTGTGCTCACTTGCCGTATGTCGTCTGTTGTCTTTTCCTTTACCAGAGTTAACACTTGTCTACTATCCAGTTAGAGATTTCTCCTATTAACATTGTTGTGCATATGTGTATTACCGTGATGGCCTTTATTTCTCTAGGATGTATTCCTAGGAGTGGGATTGCTGGTTTGTATGGTGTTTCTATTTCTAGGTTTTTGCAGAGCTTCCATGTCTTTTTCCATAGTAATTATACAATTTTACATTCCCACCGGTAGCACATAAGAATTCCATTCTTTCCACAACCTCTCCAACATTTGTTACTTTCCTTTTTTTTTTTTTTAATTAGTGCCAGTAATGCTGAATTTTTACACCAGTACTTTAGATTGTCCCTGTGGGGCTCTGAGGTTTTTACACCCTGAGGTAGTAAACTGCAGTGAGATGGGGAAGAGGGGAAAGTTTGTCTTTCGTCACTCTGAAGAGTGTTCATGGAAGGGACAACAGTGAGGAAGCAGAAGCAGTATGATCATGTTTGCAGGCACGTGAGTTTTATTTAGAAGTACATCTGGGAGTGGAAAAATTAATTCCATAAAGTTACAGATGCTCATGCACCCCCATTTGCCCACCACCGCCATCGTTTGTCTGCCAGTTGCCCTTTTGAAAGACAGGTAGTTTCTGGTTTTCACCATTAAAAACAATGCTAAAATGAATGATCTCATAAACATATCTTTGCACTTGCACCGTTTCATTAGAATAACTTTTCAGATGTACAATTGCTGGATCAAATCACATGAGCATTTTAGTATCTGATAGAAATTTACATTTTGTAAAGTAAATTCTTTAGTCTTTTAGTAAAGTAAATTTTTTAGTCTTCTCAGTTTAGCATGTTGTTGCTTATTGGTTCAGTTGTGAGAGGTTTTTTTTGGACTTCAGTCATTTAGATTGTCCCCTTAAAAGCTTGTGTTAATTTATATGCCTATGAGTTGTTGTTACATGCCAGCAAATCATATCTGATTCATAGCAACCCTGTACACAACAGAATGAAAGACTGTGGGATCCTGTGCCATCCTGACAATTGTTGCTATACTTGACCCCTTTGCTGCAGCTGCTGTGTCATTCTGTGCTGTTGAATGTCTGCTTTTTTCTTTGCCGAATCTCTGATTTACAAAGCATAATATTCTCATCCATAAATTAATTCCTCCTGATAACATGTTCAAAGTCTATGAGGTGTAGTCTCTCCATTCTTGCTTCCAGGGAGCATTCTGGTTGTACTTCTTCCAAGATTTCTTTCTTTTTGCAGTCCGTGTATATTCAGTATTCTTCACCAACGCTACAATTAAAAGACATCAATTCTTCTTCTGTCTGCCTTATTTATTGTCCAGCTTTCGCTTGCATGTGTGAAAGAGGTATTTTCAGCACATTTGTCCAGTGCAATAAATATTTTGATTCCCTGACTGCTGATTCCATGAGTGTTGATTGTGAATCCTTTAAGTAAAGTGACATCCTCAACAACCTCAGTCTTTTCTCACTTTAGCGTGGTGTTGCTTATTCGTCCAGTTGTGAGGGGTGTTTTTGGAGGGGTAGTCTGCACTGAAGGCTGTGGTCTTTGATCTTCATCAGTAAGTACTTCAAGTCTTTGTCACTTTCAGCAAGCAAGGTTGTGTCATTTGTCTAATGAAGTTCGTTAATGAGTCTTCCTGCAATTCTGATGTCCTGGTCTTCGTATAGCCCAGCTTGTTGGATTATTTGCTTAGTATACAGATTGAATACATATGATGAAAGAGTACAGCGCTGATACATACTTTTCCTGACTTAAATCGTGCAGTAGCTCCTTGCTGTGTTAAAACGACTACCTCTTGTTCCATGTGTGGATTCTTCATGAGCAAATCTTAGTGTTTTGGGATTCCCATTCTTCATAGTGTTACCCATAATTTGTTATTTTCCAGATAGTCAAATGTCTTAGCATAGTCAGTGAAAAACAGGTAGACTTCTTTCTGGTGTTCTCTGCTGTTAGTCGGGATCCATCTGACATCATCCGTGATATCCTTGGTTCTACATCCTCTTCTAAATCCGTCTTGAATTTCTGACAGCTCCCTGTTGATGTACTCCTGAAACAGCTTTTGAATGATCTTCAGCAACATTTTGCTTGCATGTGAGTTTAATGATGCTATTCAATAATTTCTACAATTGGTTGCATCATCTTTCTTGGGAATAGGCATACTTCTTGATCACTTCTAGTTGGCTGGCCAGATAGCTGTCTTCCAATTTTTTTGGCATAGACTAGTGTGTACGTTCTACCAGTAGTGTTAGAGAATCAGGCTTGACTTCCTATGGATGTGTTCCTTTTTAAAAAACTTCTATTTGCATTTTTGTTGTTGTTGGGGAAGTACATAGCAGAACATACACCAGTTCAACAGCTTATGTATGTATAGTTCAGTGACATTGATTACACTCTTTGACTTATGCAGCATTCTCACCCTCCTTTTCTGTGTTGTTAACTTTCTAACTAACATAAAGTAATTGTCCGTAAGTTTCCTGTCTGATTTTCCAGTTGCTATTGTCAATTTCACACCCTATAGGATGTTCTTGGCATAATAGTTAAAAGCTTGGCTGCTAACCAGATGGTTGACAGTTCAAATCCAGCTTCTTCTAAAAAACACTTTGTGGCATTGCTACTGTGTCCTGTTGAATTGCTGGGAGCCAGCAATAGCTTTTGATTTAGTTATTCAATGAACATAAGGCTTAAGGCAGGGATTTTTTACTAAAGTTATTAAATTAAGCTATTGTATTGGAAACCCTGATGATGTAGTGGTTAAGTGCTATAGCTGCTAACCTGAGGGTTGGCGATTTGAATCCACCAGCCATTCTGTGGAAACTCTATGGGGCAGTTCTGCTCTATCGTCTAGGGTTGCTTTAAGTTGGGATCAAACTAAGGCATTGGGGTTTTATCGTTTATTATTGCATTTTAAGAAGACCTCAAGGGATGTTTTGGTTTTCAGTTTAAAGATTGTCTTAGGAAAGTAGTTTTGGAAGCTCTTCTAGCCCTAGTGCATCCAGAAAGTTTGGATTCCATGAGACTATGAAATCTTGTCTTACATTTTCAATCTTTTGGTCAGGATTTTTCTGTAGAATCTTTGATAAAAATGTTCAGTAATGGTAGCCAAATACCACATAGTTTTGTCTGGCTTCATGGCAATTCTTAGAGGCATTTAGCCACACATTCAATTTCCTTTTCCAGTTTCTGACTTTCCTTCTTCCTGTGTTGGTCCAGATAAGTAGAGACCAGTTACTGGGCCTTGAATGACTGCTTGGAGTCTTTTAAGACCCTAGACATTACACAAAGAATTAGGTGGTGGAACAGAAGCAGTAAACATGTTTTTAGGCCAATTAACTGGAATGTCCCGTGACCATGACCCTAAACCTCCAAACCAGATCCCATGAGGTGTTTGATTATGCATAAACAGCCTCTGTAGCTTTTTTTTTTTCTTTTGTCATTGTTCTAGTTAATGGCTATCATACAACTTTTGCCAGTTCAATTTTTTGACAGCAATTATAGTTGGGCAACCATAATCTCAATCAGTGTGGTTTTTTTCCATGATCATAAACTGAAACTCATTAGTCTATAGGCAGGAATCCTTCTTTTCCCCACCTCCTGCATCTTGTAACCACTAGTAAACGTTAGCCTTTAAGTGTTTGCCTTTTTTATATAAATGAAATCGTATGTTTACACTTTTTCTCCCCACTAAGTTTAATGTCGTCAAGCTTTGTCTGTATTGTAGTGTCTATCAAGACTTCATTTCTCCTGCTGAGTGACTATATATGTATTTACCACATTTTGTTTATCCATTCATGTGTTGATGGGCTTTTGGGTTGTTTCTACCTTTTGGCTGTTGTGAGTAGTGCACAGTGAACATTGGTGTACAAGTCTCTGAATCACTGTTTTCAAGTATTTTGGGTGTATACCTAGGAGCAGAATTCCGATGTTAAATGGTAGTCCTGTGTATATGTTTTTGAGGAACTGTCATACTGTCTTCCTTAACAGCTGGACCATTTTGCTTTGCCGTCTACAAAAATAAGACTTTTGATTTCCGCATATGCTCACCAATATTTTTTAAGCTGTTAATATTTTTTTTAGTCATCCTGTTGGGAGTCAAATGGCATCATATTGTGATCTTGATTCACATCTCTTTGATGGCTAATGATGTTGAGGAAATTTCCACATTTAGTGGCCATTTTAATATTGTCTTTGGTCAAATATCTGTTAAAGTCCTTTGCCCATTTTTTAGTTGGGGTGTTTGTCTTTCTGTTGTTGTCGGGTTTTGTATATATTTCGGTTATTAGATTCTTACTGCATGTACAGCCTCAGAAGCTGATTCTCACAGTCTGTAGCTTGCCTCTTCTCTTTGTTTGGTAAAACCTTGTGACAAATAAAAGTTCTTAATTTCGTGTAGTCCCATTGATTTGTCTTTTGCTGCTTGTACTCTTGTTATTATATTAGATAATCCGTTGTTAAAAACTACGTCCAGGAATGTTGAATTTACATTTTCTTCTAAGAGTTTTTTCTGTTTCAGCTTTCACATCTAAATCCTTGATCAATTTTGAATTTATTTTGTTGTACGGTGTAAGGCATAGATCTGTTTCATTTTTATGTATGCAGAATCCAATTTCCCCGTACTGTTTAAGAGACTCTTCTTTTGCCTTTAAATGTATTTAGTACCTTTGTCAAAAATCAATTGACCATAGATGTGCGGGTTTATTTTTGTAGTTTCAGTTATTTTTCATCTATGTGCTTAAAGTTACATCCATGTCAGACTGTTTTTATTACAGTAGCTGTATAATATGTTTTAAAATCTGAAGGTGTGGGTCCTCCTACTTCGTTCATTGCTTTCAACATTGCTTTGGCTATTTACTATTCAGGGCCTCTTGCTTTTCCAAATAAATTACTTATAAATTATTCTATTTTTGTAAAGAAGGCATTGGAATTTTTATTGGGATTGAGCTGAATTTATAGACGGTTTGCGGCCTTATTGACATCTTAACAATATTAAGTCTTATAATCCGAGAACATGTAGCATCTTTCCATTTATTTAAGTCTTTAATATTTTTTAGCTGTGTTTTGTAATTTTCTTTGATCTCTTCTTATTGTGTGAATCTAAGTTTAAATTCTGTTTGTGTAGTATTGTGTGAAAAATCTTATTTTCTTTTTTTTTTTAATTTTGACTATGTTATATGGGCAGCCTCTAGATTACAAATGTCCAACTTACATGCAACCAATAGTTAATGAATCAACTCTTCGAAAGCTAATTACATTAAAAATTCAAGGTACATACACTTGTTCATAATGACAGATGGTCACCACTTTGCTAAATATATTAATACATTATTATTAAGCAAAGGCACAAGGAAAGCAGTAAAAGACTAAAGGATCACATGAACCAGAGACTGCCGGTCTGAGCCCAACAATACAGTGCCCAACTGCACTACCAACCACTGTGGCAGGGATCGGAAAGAGTCTTGGACAGAATGGAAAAGTGTAGAATAAAATTCAGATTCATGATAAAAGACCAGGTTTACTGGTCTAACAAGAGACTGGAGAAAATCCAAAGATTGTGGCCCGTGGACATTCTGTTAACTCAGAACTTAGACCATTCCGAAAACCTACTCTTCAGACAAAGATTATTCAGACCTGTGAAACAAAAAGTAACATACACGATGAATGTGCTTGTTAACTCAATAAAATATATAAGACCAAATGGACAAATGTTCACAAGCAAGATGAGAAGGCAGGAAGGGATGAGAATGAGACAAATGGACACTGTCAACCCAGAGTGGAAAGGGGGAGCATGCTGTCACATTGTTGAGAGTGTAACAAATGTCACAAAACACTTATGTGTATAAATTTTTGAATATGAAAACTGACTTGTCTGTAAACTTTCCCCTAAAACACAATAAGATTAAAAATATATTATTACTGTAATATTATGTTAAAGATGTTTTAGTATACCTGGAAGTATTTTTTAATGTGTTTTATGTGTAGAAATACCATTAGATAAGAACTGTACCTAACTAAATAGATGCATGCGTTAATATGTTAATGTAATTATTTCTAGGCACTGAGACACAGTCTTCACTTTTGAAAGCAGTAGCCTTCTTCCTAGAGAACCTTGCTATGCGTGATATTACTGCAGCAAAAGAGTTCTTTGGTTCTAGCATGACACATGACATTCCCAGCTCACAGGAAAGGGAAGGATACAATTACAGCAAATGCACAATCCTGGTCCGCATTATGGAATTTACCACAATACTACTGAACACTTCCCCAGAGGGATGGAAGGTGAGGTCACTGCTGTTGCTTTTGGCATTTGAAAAAGAGTCATAAAATTTCCTACTAGAAGTGATTATGCCTTTCTTCGTTTTAGAACTTTCCATGCCTGTAGAAGTTATCGGTTTTTGAAAATAAGAATTTTATATGTTCTTCCGATGTTTGTTGTGTAAATAAAATACAAAATATTTTTTAAAAAATTCTAATTTTGTGCTGTACTTTATACCATGAGCAAACATTTCCTTTAGGAAACATCCATTAGCAAATGTTTGTAATTGTTATCTGTGAGGCTTACTGTATAAATAATCTCCAGTCAATCCATCTAATTCATATATACAAAGTTCCTGCTATTTCCTAGGCAGTGTACAAGGTCCTGGATGTCCACTGGTGCATTAAACCAGGGACATGGAAACTGGTCCATGCAACCAAACTTGCTTGCTTTTGTGCATATAGTTTTGTTTGTGTATTGTTTATAGTATCCTTCACAGTGCACTGATACTTAAGAGTAGGTACAGCAGAGACCATATAGTCCCCAAAGCCCAAAATATTTATTGTCCAGACCTTTACAGAAAAGGTTTGTTGCCTCCCTGTTCTAACATACAAAAATTCCCTGTGCTACGGCTCTTGCTGTGTTATGGAAGTGTAACTATTGCCTAACAAAATGGATTGTGATTCACATCGTGTCTTGTAGCTCCTTGAGAAGAACCTACTGAACACCAGCCTTGTGAAGATTGTGGTGCAAACACTGTGTGAGCCTGTGAGCTTGGGCTTCAACATAGGAGATGTTCAGGTCAAGGATCGTCTTCCTGGGGTGTGTATAAGCCTGATGTCAGCAATGAAGAAGCTGCCATGTAAAGACAGGCTGGAGATGTACCTCAAGGAAAAAATCCCACTGCAGAGGTATGCAAGAGGTCCTGTGCATGTGTGTTGTGCCATGCAAAGGAATCAGATCCCTCAGTACTTTCTCGAGTAAAGGACCCATCAGTTCTTTGAAGATCCAAAATTTAACAAAGCCCTTCCTGTACCTTAGGACAAACAAGATTCCTGTGTGGTTCATCACCTCGTTTGATCTTCACAGCTGTGTTAGGGGCTGGAACCTATTTTAATGCTGGCTCCTGTTTGCTGTCTGGGATGATGTTGGTGACTCTGAGTAGGAGACGATCGATCAGTAGATGCACATACCCCCGATGCACACAGCTGTCCGGGTGCCCTTGTGGTTAACACATCAGAGCTCATGTCGCTTTCTTTTTCTTTCCTTGACTTGGCCAGCATTGAGGGCCTTTGTGCAGTTGACCTGTGTTGTCCCAGTGCTTATGTGGACAGGACTAAGGTGGCTTCTCTGGTGTCCGCATGTAAACACCTTCATAAAGCTGGGTTCCTACATGCTATTTTACCATCACAGGTAAGCCTTTTTAACCAATTTGATTTTAAATTTCTTTTAGCTTTTACTATACTATTTAGTCTGTTTCTTCATAAAGGACATTAAGCATCTTTTCTATACAGGGCCTGCTGAAATGGCAATTACAGACATACTTCAGACAATTATAAGTTTTCTGGAGTATAAATATGAAAAAAATATAAAAATTTATATATACAAAAGAAAGTAAGATAAAGGATACTTGAATATTTCCGGAAGAACATGTTAGAGAATTTTAAGAGTTAACTGCTAATGTATTTTTGTGCCCAGGCAATATAAACGAAAAATGTAACATAGAAAGCAAAGTTTATATTTCTCCAAGCTTGTAATTTGGAATGTAATTGTCAGCCTTAGGTAGCATAGACTCATGGCAACCCTAGAGGCCAGAGTAGAACTGCCTGACTCGATGGTACTTGGCTTGGCTAGGTAGCATAGTTTTAATTTTAATTATTGAAAGTTGTAAAAATTTTAATTATTTAAAGTTGTAAAAAAACTTTTTGTGTGTAAAATATATTTTGCTAGGCATTTCAGTTTTGGCTTTTTTTAGTCTGCAGATCTACATCTTTCTGTTAGCACAAAACTTCTTACCCTGGTTTATAAAGGGATCACACCTGGAGAGGAAGGACAGTTTCTTCCTATACTAGACAACAGCTGCAAGGAGCTGGCCAGTGGGCTCCTGGAGCTGGCGTTTGCTTTTGGAAGACAGGTAGGTAGCACAGCCGTGGGACGTCCTGCCCTGGGCAACCTTGGGTCACACACTGCTGCATGTGAGACAGTGGGGGTCAGCTAGGTCGTGTTGTAGCTGCACAAGTATTGTGGACGACCTACGTGAGTAAATCCTCTCTATGAAAGACTTGGTGTTTCACTTCTTAAAGAGATTGAACAATGCTATTCTTGAAGGGGAAGTTTGTCTGCCCTCCATAGGTGTACTGTATTAATGAATGGCCTCTTCTTCGCCATAGTGAGCGATTTTTGGAGTGGAAGATTTAGAAGGGCCTCTGGAAGAAATTTCAAAAGTACTAGGCACCAGTCAGTGTGCCTCATGACGTTTTTGCACAGATTGCTTAAATTTTCTAAACTCTCCCTTTGAAACAATGATAACCACCACCATTTTCTGGAATTTGGGAAACACACGGGTCTGGAAGATTTTATTTTCCAAAAGGAAACCTGGCAAATTGAGGCTAATTAAAATATATACTATTTTATCCATATTCCTCAGAGTTTTAAACTTGAACCCTGGCCTTCACATACCAGGCTCTCGGTAGACCTACTGCATTATTTTCCACCTTAAGTGTTAGCAGTTCTGCAGGAGGCCTCTCTGTGATATGTGTGAGTGCATATTCCTGTCATCTCACCTTCTGTTTGCTCTTCACAGTGGGAGAAATTGGTGGACCTCCTCCTGAACACAGCAGTATTGTCGAAGCCCTCCTCTGGCTGGTCGCAGAGAAGTCTCGTCAGCTTCTCCCATGGAGAGTATTTTTATAGCTTGTTTTCAGAAACTATCAACACTGAATTGTTGAAAAATGTAGATATTGCAGTGATGAAGCTTATGGAATCATCTGAGGAGAATCCTAAAATGGTACTAAAGTTTTTCTTTAACTGAATGTTTTCTTATGTAATGCTTACAAATGGATCAACATGTTCCTGAAGTCTTTTTATTTTTATTTTTTTAAAAAATCTCTTTCTGGAAGATGAAAATCCGAGGAAGCAAAACACACTCTTTATCAAGAGCTCATGGATACCAGTGGATAATGAAACACTGATGGTTTTATTCCATCACACTTCAAAGTGTGTGGTCCTGCCGTTATGATACGTAGCTGTCCAGGGTCCTGGATTTTGTCAAGAGCTGGCCTTAGAGTTCACATACCTGTCTTTGCTTCCCATCCTGCGTGTGCACCCTGTGCGTGTGACTGAGCTGCCACTGCTGGGTGTTCCTCTCTCCCCTCAGTGTGCCCCTCCCATTGAACTTTCTGAGATCACGATTTCGTAGCTAGTGCGTTTGGTTTGCTAAACTGGTAGAATTTTGAAATTTCACCTGCTCTGTAGGCAGAGATTTCTGTGAGCATTTCGAAAGAGACCATGGAATTCCTAGAGTTAGCATTTTATTCCAAACAGTATTTATTGTCTGATATAGGGGAATATTTTGTGGTAGATTGCACTTGCAATTTGTAGTTTTTAAAGTTAGAAATAAAATTGTTGTAGACTGGTGACACTCAGGGGATTTAACAATTGGAGTTTTTAAAATACTTAGATTTCTGGTCAAAAAGATGTAGAAAAAAATATATATACGTTTATCTTCACTCCCTCCTCAAGCCCCTCTAAAATGACAGAAATGGAACTGTAAAAAGAACAAACACAGCACCGTCTTAAAGGAAACAAGATAAAAAGAGAAGAGACCAAAAGTAGAAAACTTGGGAAGCTAGAAAGCAAAAAGACAGTGGTAGTTAGATGGTCCAGGAAGACTGCAGCAGGGCTGTGTCGGAGGCTGTCACTGCTGGGTCACAGGCTCTGGGGTCTGGGGTGGGTACCTACGAGGCAGGACCTGAACACGGCAATTAATTGGCAGTGACCACTGCTGCTAGGTCACTCCTTCCCCTTTAGTTGGAGCCGTGTCCTTGCCTACTTAAGGGAAGTTTAGAGACTTGTGGAGGAGCCTTAGCGTTACAGTGCTTAAGTGCTTTGCTGCTCATCAGGTCACTCTGCTTCTGTAAAGCTCACAGCCTTGGAAACCTTAAAGAGCAGTCATCCTCTGTCCAGCAGGGTTGCAGTGGAATTGCTGTCAATTGGAATCAATCCTGCAGCAGTTTGGATTTTAGGTTTTGTTTTTTTTTTTAATTTAATTCAATTTATTGTGATTGAGTGAAAGTGTACAATCCAGTTTAAATTTGCATGCCCCACCCATGTGCAGCTCCTACTGCTCTCCTTGCCTAGTGACAACACACTTCTCCTTACTGTTCTGTACATATCATATCCTCCTAACAATCTCCTGTCCCCTTTTCTCCACCCTCTCCACTCCCCTCTAGTAAGAGGCCAGTAGGACGATATCCTATAGATGCATAGGACCATAAGGTACACAACACATGATATGGTCACTCTGTCACCTAGTCCAATCTATTCCTGTCTGAGGGGTTGACCTCAGTAATGATTTATGAACAGTGGCAGCATCAGGACTAGAGGCCATGCTCCCCGTGGAGCCCTGAGGCCTTTGGATCGTCAGTTGTGGTCTTTTAATGGAGTTCTCAGGGTGCACCCCATTTTATTCTCATGTTGCCAGTGAGACTCAGCTTTGTGAGCTCCATCATAACTGTCACTGGTGGTGGCCAGGCACCATCTGTTCTGGTCACAAGTCGATGTAGTCATCCATTCACATGTCTTTTGGGTTCTCTTTCCCACATGTCATTATGGTCCTTGGTGATCTTCTGTTTTGCTCTGTTGGGACCATTTGGTGTACCTCAGATGGCAGCTTGCTGGCTTTTAAGACCCCAGATGCCATTCACAAATATGGGGTGCAGAAGATTCTCTTAGCAATACGCTAGTTATGCCAGTTGGCCTCGATGTCCCCTGAGAGCAGGGTTCCTGGGCCCCCACCCCTGCTACCATGTGGTTTTTAGTTTTTTGAGGTGTATGCTCTGGAGAGGATACATCTTTCCAGGCTGAGGGGCTCCCAGGATAGACAGGGCAAACATACTGTCTTGCAAACAAAGCAAGCAAAAGCCTAGCTAAATTCTAAATCCTGAGACTCGTAGCCTGTTCTCCTAATTTGGCTCCCTATATAGCCATGATTTCTGGTATTTTGTGATTATCTTCCACTTTATGATCTGATGTAACTTCCTTTGTATTGTAAATTGTAATCTCTGTGATGCTCTGCTAAAAACCCACTGCCATTGAGTCAATTGTAACTCATAGTGACCCTATAGAACAGAGTAGAGCTGCTCCATAGAGTTTCCAGGGAGCACCTAGTGGATTTGAACTGCTGACCTTTTGATTAGTAGCTGTAGTACTTAACCACACTACGGTACCAGGGTATGATGTTAATGAACCAGAATTAGTTAGGTCTGTTAATGAGGCAAGACACAGTGTACAGGATTAGGTGGTGTCTTCAATCAATCTCTTGAGATATAAGAGAGAGAAGCAAAAACAGAGGAGGGGGACCTTAAGCCACCAAGATCTGGGAGTGCAGCGTATCCTTTGGATTTGAAGTCCCTGTACTGAGAAACTCCTACACCAGGGGAAGATTGATGACGAGGGCCTTCCTCCTGATCCAACAGAGAGAGAAAGACTTCCCCTGAAGGTGGCACCCTGAATTCAGACTTCTGGTCTCGTGAACTGTGAGAGAATACACTTCTGTTTGTTTAAGCCACCTTCTTGTGATATTTCTGTTATAGTAACACTAGATAAGTAAGACATATACCCTCAAGAAATGATTTTGGAATATTCTGACAGGCCTAAGAAGAAACAGACACTGCTGTCACCATCCAGGTAGATGAGCCCCACTGGGAGTCACTCTGAGGGAGAGGGACTTCACAAGGCACAGACAGCAGGCTGCTCAGTGAGGTGTAAATGTGACAAGAAAATCTCAGAGAGAGAAGAGAAGGTACTGTATCTGTGAAACAAGAATCAGGAGTAAAGAAGAACACAGGAGAACAAAAAAAGAGTTTTTGGAAATGAAGCATAGGTATCAGTTTGGGAGATAAAATTAAGGAACTTTCACAGAAAGCGGAGAGAAACTGAGAAATAAGAAGATTTGAAGAAGCTTGAGATCAGTCCAGAAGGTCTAGATTAGTATGTCGGAGTGCAATACTTCCATGAAAGGACTTAGCAGAAAGGAGAGCTGAGTTTCTAGAGGGAAGGGGGCCACTATGTGTCTAGCCACAAGGATGGAAACAGCTCTACTTGATGCACATGAAAATTGAGAAGCCTGGGGCCTCTCCATAAAGAAGTACCTTGCAGGTTTCCTCAGGATTAAAACTAGTTACATTATAGACATGTCTTTTCAGCAGCACTTGGGAAGTAGAAGACCGTGAGGCAGTACTTTGAAATGTAGTGAAGACTTCTAACCTAGAGTTGTGAGTCTGGCCAGATTATTAGTGAAGTTTGAGAGCAGAATAAAGATATTTTCACATATGCAAGTTCTCAAAAAACTCTCCCCTCTGCACTTTTTATTAGGAAGCTGCTAGAGGAAATACTTGATTAAAAAAGATAAAATAAAAAGCAGCAAGCCAAGAAAGAAGAAAAATTGAATCCAGGAAATAGGGGCTGCAGTGAGAGAAATAAATGAGTATGGAGGAGGAGGAGGAGGAGGATGATGATGATGAGGAGGATGTGTGTGTGTGTGCCCGTGCACATACATGTGCATGCACATGCTTGTATGCACACACACAGCTAGAGGCGTGGCTCTGCAGCTTGAACAATTTAGAGATAACTACAGAAGTTGGTAACCTTTCTGATGTATTTAGTTTGTGAGGTAATTTAATTAATTTGGGAATGTTTGATGACAAATTGATAGTCACATCAAAAACAGGAATGAAAGCAGACAGACTGGCTTCTGCAGTATATTGAGAGCAGTGTATTGCATGGCAAAGGAAAGGCATTGGAAGTGTACTACTTGGGTTCTCTGTCAACAGTGTTTACATCGTCGTAATTATGGGAATATTGAGTAACCAAAATTAGGATATGACTGTTGAAAGGGTAGTGGTACAGGAAATGTGTGTGTGCACGCTTAAGTGTGTGTGCATATAGGTGTGCATGTCAGGTGGTGGTAGTGATGGTGATGGTGGAATGAGTGAGACTTCATCTGCCAGATGCAGTTCAACTAAGAATGTCTCATACTCATTTGATGGGAACACAAGAGTCTTTTCAATAAATGGTACAGAGAAAAATGAATGTCCACATGTATAAAAATGAAATAGCTCCATGCCTAACACCATACACAAAAACAAATTCAAAATGGATTAAGGACCTAATGTATACACTAAAACTATAAAATTCTTAGAACAAGAAGCATGGGCAGTGCTTTCTGGCCTAGCTTTCAATAATGGAGGATCTAATATAACAATAAAAGCACATGCAGTGGAAGACAAAACAAATCATTGAGACCTCATAAAAATTAAAAATGTATTCACCAAAAGACTTGACAAAAAAGTGAAAAGAGTACCTACCAATGGGGATACGGTCCTTGGAAACCATATATCTAATAAGAATCTAATAATCAAAATATATATAAAATTCATCAATGACAAACAAATAATACAATGATAAAATGAACAAAGGACTTGACTAGACATTTCATTAAACAGAATATTCAGATCATTACCAAACGAATCAAAAGATGCTTAATATCATTAGCTGAGAGATGCAAATCAAATCCAAATAAGGTACAATTTTACTCCCATTAGAATGACTAAAATTAAAAACAAACAAAAAAAGAAAATGATACGTTGTTGAGGATGTGGGGAAATTGAAATCTGTATCCATTGCTGACGGGAAGGCAAAATGGCACTGCTGTGACGGAAAACAGTGTGGCAGTTCCTCAGAAAAAAGAATCATTCCTAGAGTATATCCTAGAGCAGATGTGACAGTTCCTCAGAAAAAAGACTCATTCCTAGAGCATATCCTAGAGCATATCCCCCAAAGATTTGAAAGCAGAGACTTATTTTTTGCAGTATTATTCACAATAGCTAAAAGGAGGAAACAGGTGAAATGCCCATCATTCTATGAGTGGATCAACAGACTTGGCAGTTCATGAATACAATGAACTGCTACTTGGGCAGTTGGGGAAATGAAGCCTTGATAATGCTACAGTATGGATGGAGGTTGCAAGCATTATGCATAGTGAAATACGCTCATCACAAAAGGACAAATATGACATCACTTACATAAAAAGACAAGAAATGTATAGAGAACAAAATTTATTAGTACTTACCAGAAACAGGAAGGACGTGTACAAAGGAGATTATCGATGATAGGAGTATCACATTGATTAAGGGTAGACAGAAGTTCTGTTAGATACATTTATAACCATGACCAAAAAAGAAAAAAAGAAGAAGTAGTTGGTGAGGCCATGTAGGAACAACCAAATGCTTGACATGATTTGGTTCCTCGGATTGAAGGTTTAGGGTTGTGGCTTCTTGGTACATCCCAGTTAAGTGGCGTAATAGTTATTTAGTGCTTCTTTCTGTTCAGTCTCCTAATTCATTGTATAATGCCTTGGTTCTTACAAGCTTGCAAGGAGCTATCTAAGGAACAAAAGTGGGTTTCTGTTCACCAGAAGCAAGAGAGAAAGGAGAATCGAGTAGGAGGAGGATGCAGAGTGTGTGGCTGTTTGCCTCTGTGAACAACTACCACCCTTCCCTTGAGACCAAAAGAACTGGTTGGTGCCTGGCTACCATTACTGAACATTTTGATCCAAAATTCCATAGAATAATCCTGAATAAGGGAGGGAAAATTCAGAACAGAATCTCGTATTTTCATAAATACTAGACTTTCTAGAGCCATGGATGGTAGAAGAACCTATGAAACTGTTACTTTGAAATAATCTTTAAACCTTAAACGAAAACTATTTGTAAAGTTATCCTAAAACCAAACAGCAGTTTAGGTTAACTAGTAAAAATGTTCTTCCTTGAATATGATGGTCTTTTCAGAACTATCTTCGTAATAAGTATCTTTTAAGAACTATCTGTATGAAATCAGATTTACAAGAGCAAGCTGAAAGATAGGAACTTTAGGGGGAGCAAATTTATGTTAGTGAGGGAAGAAACCCAGAAGATGGTGGTGAACATGGTTGTGCAACTCAAAGAATGTAGTTAGTGTCACCAAATGGTACACACAGAAACTGATGAGTTGGCATGCATTTTACTGTGTATATTCTCAACAAAAAAGTTAATAAAATTTAGATGGGGAAAAAAAATTTATCTGACAACCAAACAATAAAAAATTGCCTCAATAGCAGTATGAGAATATTAATGAGAAAATACCTTAGAAAGCAATTGAAGGAGTTTCCTGTGGTATATAGGAAATGGCATGGGGTCAGAGTAAGACAGGAGACAACTGTGGAATCATTTGACTCTCCACTTATACTGTGATATCACTTAACACCATTAAAAAATTAACAAACTTAGATAGAACCTAGGAAATTGTCATTTGATGTTAAAGTAGTGTGTGCGAGGGCTGCAGCAGTCATGTTAACCTGGATCTTCAGGCCTCCAAAATATGATAAGCCTAAGCCTTTGCCTGGGATGAATGGTCCCCAGAAACAAGTTGTTGATGCTGGTGATGGACATGAAAACATTTCAGATAAACTGAACATTTATATATTCAATGTCTAGATTGGTGATACCATAAATGAGGCCACCTTATGCTTTATCTTGGAAAAGTTACAAGTTAAAGCACTGTTCTCCAAGTTGAGGAGCTGTGGGGTAGGTAAGAGTTTATTATAGAAATACTGTCTCTGCTAGAATACCTTTGAATGATACAGCTTTCGGTCTGAACCTGTTGTAGGTGAGTGCCATTTTGAATGGCATGTTAGACCAGAGCTTCAGGGATCGAGCTGTTCAGAAACAGCAAGGACTAAAGCTTGTGACTGCCATTCTGCAAAACTGGAAGAGGTGTGAGTCGTGGTGGGCTGAAGAGTCTGCTTCCGAAAGTAAAATGGCAGTGCTGGCCTTGTTATCAAAAATTTTACAGGTATTTTGAGAGACTATAAAATGCAGGCATGTTTGTTGTTTGGGATTCTGTAATGTGCATCTTTCAAAAAATTTTGATTGGTGTTGCTTTAAATGCTCATTGGTTGGATGAGTAAAAGTTTTTAATGAATGCTGATTAACTTACATCTTACAGCATTATTGTACATCTTTATCGTTTACTATACTATTTTATTTTGTATTTACTTATTTCTTATACTTTGTCTTTTTTGTGTTTGTAGTTTTAAATATTTCAGAAAAAGGATTGTTAAAATACAGTTTGTCTAAGAACAAAGTTATAGTTCTGAAATTTAAACGTGAAAAATGTGTAAAAGGAGCTAGAGGCATCTATAGAAATATGATGTTATTTATTTCCTGTCCTTTAGATTGATTCATCTGTATCTTTTAATACAAATCACAGTTCATTTCCTGAAGTCTTTAGAACATACACTAGTTTACTTGCCGATTCAAAGTTGGGTCTGCATTTAAAGGTATGTAATTAAAAAGATTGTTTTTTTCCAGATTACATGTTTGATTAATTATGTTTTGAATTTTTTGCATATATATATATATATTTAAATTTTCATTATGGAAAATTTCAGATTTACAAAAGCAGAGAGACTGGCTCACTAAAACTCTGTGTAGCTATTAGCAGTTTTTGTAGCCTTCTGTGGAGAGCTGATTTGTCTGACTGCCATCCTTCACCTTGAAGGAAGCCTCAGTTACCGTGTTCTGTGGTCTCCACTTTGCTTTGTGTCTCTCCAAATGATGCTAATATTTCTTTTAAAGTGTAATCATAATGAGATTTTTTGTACTTGGAAGAGTTAACATTATCTTTGCGTATATATATGATTTACGTGATCTTTTTAATGTAATTGTTATACAATGAATGATAACTTTGAATGCTGGTGATCATTTTTCTATTAATAAGTAATATAAAATCTGTTGATGAGTTCCAGGGCCAAGAAATTAGTGAATATAATTTTAAAGTTACTGACTTTAAAGTCCTCTTATAATTAAAGTTTTGTTAAAATGTGATTTTGATGAAAAGAATCTTTTGACTTAATAGTGAAGATACTTCTCTGGAATTTTCTGCAGTGCATAATCAGTCACTTTTCAACATGAGGGAATCTGGAAACTTACCTGCCACCTGAGGTTGAAAGGAAAAAATTCCTAGTTCCTTATGAGGTCTGACAATTCAGTTTGTGAACTCATCTTAGAAAAAGTGGTACATACCTCGTTACTGAGTATTATTAAGGTCACCTCTGAAGTACTCCCCTTGGGAAGCTGTGGACTGATGTCAGTGCCTAGTCCACCCTTCAGAGCAGTTTTAGAACTCTTTTTCTGTAATGTCCGTCAGAGCTGTTACCACGTGAGGTCTGACAATTAAGTTTCCAAACTTACCCTAGAAGAAGTGCTACATGCGTCATTCCGGAATATCGCTCAGGTCGTCTTTGAAGTGCTCCCCTCGGAAAGCTGTGCATTGACGTCAGCATGTAGTCCATCCTCAGGGCACTTTTCCTGAGATGAGTTCTCAAACTTCATTGTCAGACCTTGTATGAGGACAGCTCAGGTGGACATTCCAGAAAGAGTTCCAGAACTCTTCGAAGGGTGGACTAGGCACTGGAAATGGTGCCTAGCTTCATATACTTGGTGTGAAGATTTGAATTATCTCCACAGGGATAGCTGTAAGGTACCTAGAGGGTATTCAAGCTTTTCTTTCTATGCAGCAGTCAGTGTGCCTTTCAGGAGCCCTTACAGGGTTGCTATGAGTTAGAATTGACTCCATGTCAGTGGGTTTGGGTTTATTCTGTTAGGACAAGGTACTGCAGAATCAGCGTGCAGTGGGAGCCCCTTCAACCAGTTGACTTCTGGCTGGAAAGGTAGGTTACAGAGTAACGTAAGACTGTTTTTTTCTTTTTAACTTTTTGTTGTGGTGAAGTATAATTCTGTATTCTGTATCAAATTGGGTGTTCATTGAATCCATGTAGTGCTTTATTTGTAAAGCCCTTAGAAATCAGTAAATTTTTTTATTATGTAGGCTGTGTAATTGCTATGTCAGCATTGTTCCACAGGGTCAAGCTGTAATTATTCTTCCATTCTTCACCAATCTTACTGGAGGAAATCTTGAGGACCTTAAGCATGTTCTTGAAAAGCTTGTGGTTTCTAATTTCCCTATGAAGTCTGTTGAATTTCCCCAGGGAACCCTGCGGTATAATAATTATGTGGACTGCGTGAAAAAGGTTAGTTCTTAGGCATTCTAAATAAAATTAAAATATTTTTGTTGTGTGTTTCTTGATAAAAAGAAGTGAGGTATCCAGAATCAGAAATATATCCTCACTTTAAGAACTCAATTAAATTCACTTTGAAAGTTGGCCATCTGAGTACCAAAAATACAAAACCCACTACCATCACAACCCCAGAGGTCAGAGTAGAACTGCCCCCCTAGAGTTTCCTAGGAGCACCTAGCAGATTTGAACTGCTGACCCTTTGGTTAGTAGATGTAGCACTTAACCCACTATGCTACCAGGATTTCTGGCCATCTGCGTAGGCAGATGAATATTAGAATCCTTTGGAATTTATGCCATTTCTGTTATGTGTATGTTTTTAATGATACTGTGTTTTTGGTGAAGATTTACACAGTGGTTTAGGTTTTCAGTAATTCTACACAAGTTGTTCAGTGATGTTGGTTACGTTCTTCACAGGGCATGAACATTTTCATTTCGCTTCTGGTTGTTTCCTTTTAATCTCGTTAACCTGTACCCTCGTATTCTCCTCTTTGTTTGAAAGTAGTTATTGACTCTGATCTCATATAGGTGACTTTTTAAAGAAATACAGTACTTACAGGTGGAGATAAGCATGTACTGGTTATTTTTTTCAAAAATGTTTCTGTGCTGATATTTCCCTTTCCATGTGAAGAAGCAGGGTATGATTGTTGTCCCATTGATGTGGGCTGCTAATAGAGACTTATTTCCGATGAATCAAATTAAATGGCAGGAATGTTGTATGTCGTAGTCATCTAGTACAGCTGAAAGTGGATGGCTTTAAAAAGAGTATTTTATTCTGTCAGAGTCCAAAATCAAGGAATCAGCTCCAGTGGAAGGCTTTCTGTGTTGGCATCAGTCTTCCCCTGGATTAGGAGTTTCTGGGACACACAGACTCTGGACGCAAAGGATGCCATCTGCTGCCAGCACTACTTTGTGGTGGAGGGAGATTGTCAACTCTCTGCTTGCTTCCCTTTCCTTTATATCTCAAGAGATTGCCTCAAGCCACAACACAAATCTTATAGATTGAGTCCTGCCATACAAAAGAACCACTGCCATCTTCCCTCGTTAACATCATAGAGGCAAGATTTACAACCAGGAATTATGACCTAGGCAAATGGCTATGTGCAATTTTGCAGGGACACAGTTCCATCCGTGAAACTGTGTAACTTCTGAGAGTTACAATAAAAGGCATTGCAACTTCCTTTTAACTCTTTTCCTCAGGTCTCTTGTCCTTGGGACTCAGTTACCATGCAGTCACTTGGAAAGGCCAGCTTACAAACACTACCAGTCCACACAAATCTCCTTACTCCTATCATTTAATGCTTTTTAAAAATATATATATATATACAGCAAGTTGAAAGATTAATAAAATAAGCGTCTGTATAACCGTCTCATATATTCAGCAGTTGTTAACATTATGTCATATTTGCTTTATCTGTTTATGTACGTGTGTGTTGAAACATTTGCTAGTTAATTAAACAGGATGAAACTTCATACCTAAATAATTCACCACACATATTCTAAGAATGTGGCATAATGCTGCTGTCATGCCTAAGAAAATTAATATGGCTAAGAAAGTTAATCATCTCTTATCTAGTCCATATTCACATTTCCACAAATGTCTCAATTTATAGCTGGATGTTTCAAACCAGGAGGTAATTAAGGTTCATGAATTGCCTTGAATTGTCATGTACTAGCATCTTTTCATCAAGAACTAGTTCATCCTGTTCCCTTTATTTTTACATAGTAAAGAGTTTTTAGAAGAAACCAGAGTCATTCTCTTATGTGATATCTCATATTTGCCTGATTTTTCCCTTGAGATGCTCCTTGTCTGTCTACTATAAATATTTTCCTGAAGTGGAAGTTAGGTTTAGAGCTTGGTTATGAGATTCAGGTTGACCTTTTTGGTGACAGTAGCACATCAAAAGGCAAGTGGTGTCAGATTATCTTTTCAGTAGTAGTCTCAAGTCTGGTTGCTTGGTTAAGATGCTGGGTGCCTCCTCTCTGCGTTGGAAAGGTGTATTTTCCTTCTGCAATTAACAGGAAATGAATGGCTTGTCCCCTAGACCTTACATGAGTATACTGCATCCCAGCACTTTGATGCCTAGTAGTTTTAATACCCACAAAAACTCTAAGCAGTTCGTTAGAATTTTTTCATAATATATAAGGAGAGTAAACACTCACTCAGCATTTGAAGAAAGAATCCAACATAAAAAAGATGTAAACCAATATGAAAAACATACTTTGGGAAATCAGAGGCATGCCAGGCATTCATTATGTATGTAAAATTAGTAGCATTTGTTAATTTACTGTGAAATTCTGTTGCATTTTCTCTAGTTTATTATTTAGAACTGTTAAAAAACAAAACATGAAATTGAACAGATTTTTTTAAAATTAAGGTTTTAAAAAAGTTATGTGTTTTTCTAGTTTCTAGATGCATTGGAATTATCTCAGAGTCCTATGTTATTCCAGTTAATGACAGAAATTCTTTGTCGGGAACAGCAACATGTTATGGAAGAATTATTTCAATCTACATTCAAAAGGATTGCCAGTAGGTAAGTCACTGTAGTATGGGGCCCAAGGCCACACACATTTTATTTCTGGGGCAGATTGCCTCCTCTGTTCCCAGAAATTTGAGTGGCAGTTGCTCTCAACTTTTGCTGTCTAAGGCCTAAATGTTTTGGTTTGGAGTTCTTTTGTTTTTCTTCTTATTTTTTGAAGAAAATAGAAAAACTTTTGTTATGGAAGTCTTCTATTATTATTATTATGATTGACTGAAAAGTAGATTCCCATATAAATTTGCATGCTGACCTATAGGCAGCTCCCACGGCTCTCCTTGGCCAGCAACAGCACACCCTTCCTCTCCACTCCATACATGTCCTATCCTCCCAACAGTCTCCTATCCCCTCCTCATGACCCACTCCACTTCCTCCAGTAAGAGGGGATCAGGATGATGTCCTATAGATGCATAGAACCATAACGTGCCCAGAAAATATGATCACTCTGTATTGCCACGTCCAGTCCATTGCTGTCAGAAGAGTTGGCCTCCATTGTGATTTATCGACAGGGACAGCATCAGGGCGAGGGGCCATGCTGCCAGGGGAACCCTGAAGCCCCTGTACCATCAATTGTGGTCTTTTAGTGGAGATCTCAGGGTGCACCCATATTTATTCTTGTGTTGGCAGTGAGACTCAACTCTGTGAGCTCCATCGTAGCTGTCCCTGGTGGTGGCGAGGCACTATCTGGTTCTTCCGGTCACGAGTTGATGTAGACACCCACTGGCGTGTTTCTCTCAGCCTTCTGGGTTCTCTTTCCCTCATGTCGTTATGGACCTCGGTGATCATCCATTCCTGCTCAGTTGGGACCATTTGGTGTACCTCAGATGGCAGCTTGGCAGCTTTTAAGACTCCAGGTGCCACTCACCAATGTGGGGTGCAGAGAGACCTCATTACCAAAATGCTAGTTGTGCTAGTTGGCCTGAATTTCACCTGAGAGCATGGTCCCCGACCCCACACCCAGGCTACTCTGTCCTTGCAATATTGGGTTAAGATGGAAGGAGTATTCAAGTTGTGTTGAAGTCCAGTTAATATTGATCTTCTTACTAAAGTGTGCTGTCACTGATTTCACCCAACTAAATTTCTAACAACTATCTAAACCCTCCCCCCGCCCATCGCCCTCTGGCCCTCCCGACCCTTGCAGCCATCAGAATCTTTTTCTTCTATGCATAAGTCTGATTTTAAGTTCTTATTCTAGGAGTCTCACACAATATTTATCCTTTTGTCACTGACTGCTTTCACTCATCATAATGTCCTCCAGTTGACACCAGGTTATGAGATATTTCCTGCAATCATTGTTGTTCTTTATCATTGCATAGTGTTCCATTGAATATATATACCATACAGTTTACCTATCCATTCCTCTATTATTGGAGATCTGGGTTGATTCCATCTTTTTGCTATTGTGGACTTTGCTGCAATAAACATTTGTATACATGATTCAGTTGGTGTGAATGGCATTGATTTGTAGGAATATTCCTGATCAGTGAAATTACTGGTTAAAATGGTATATCTATATCCATTTTTTTTAAGGGAGCACCAGATTGTTTTCCAAAGAAGTTGCACCATTTTGCAATCCCACCAACAGTGTAAGAGAGTTCCAGTTTCTCCACATCATCTCTAGCATTTGTTGTTTTGCATTTTTTGGATCGTGGCCAACCTTGTTGGGGTGAGATGGTATCTCACTGTCATTTTGATGTGAATTTCTTTAATAGCTAATGATTATGAGCATGTCCACCTGTGTTTCTTGGCTGCCTGGGTCTCCTTGTAGAGAAGTGTCTGTCCATCTCCTTTGCCCATCGCTTAATTGGATGATTTATCTTTTTCTTACTGATATTTTCTAGTACCTTATAGATTATGGACATCAGGCATCGGTCTGACATCTAGTTGCCAAATATTTTTTCCCGTTCTGTCCGTGGTGTTTTAACTCCATCAATAAAGGCTTTGGATGAGCAAAAGTGATTGATTCTTAGTAGTTCCCATTTATCTATTCTCTCGTCTGATGATTGTGGTTTTACAGAGTATGGAAACTGTCTGCATTGTGTATTAAGACTTCGATTGTTGTTAATGCTTTTGAGTAGGGTTTTGTATAAGGTGTAAGAGATGGGTCTTGTTTCAACTGATTGCAGAGAGGTATCTAATTTTGTGAGCACCATTTGTTGAAGATACTGTTTTTACCCCAGTTTAATGTCTTAGGATCCTTGTGGAATATTAACTGTTCCTAGGCAGATGGTGTCATCTCTGGGGTGTCAGTTCTGTTCCATCGATCTGCCTATCTCTTTTTGTACCAGTACCAGGCTGTTTGTACTACTGTGGCAGTGTAATAGGTCTCCCAGTGTGTTCTTCTTCTTTATTAATACTTTACTTATCTGGGGCTTTTTTCCTATCAACGCAAAGTTGGTAATTTGTTTCTCCATCTCATTAAAAAATGTCACTGGAACTTGTATTGGGATTGCATTGTATAGGTAGATTGTTTGGGATAAAACCGGCATTTTCACAATATTAAGTGTTCCTGTCAATGAGCAGGGTAGATTTCCCCATTTATCTAAGTCTCTCTCAGTTTCTTGTAGTAAGGGCTTCTAGTTCTCTTTGTAAAGGTCTGTTATTTCTCTGGTTAGATTTATTCCCAGGTACTTTATCTTCTTCGGGGCTGTAGTAAATGGAATTGATTTGGTGATTTCTTCCTTAATAATCTCGTTGTTGGTGTAAAGGAATCCTACTGATTTACTTATGTTTATCTTGTATCCTGAGACTTTGCCGAACTCTTCTATCAGTTTGAGTAGTTTCCTTATAGATTCTGTGGGATTCTCTGCATATACAATCATATCATCTGCAAATAGGGAAATTTTTAGTTCTTTGCTGATGCAGATGCCCTTTATTTCTTGGTCTTGTCTAGTTGCTCTGGCTAGAACTTCTAGTATTATGTTGAATAAGAGAGGTTAAGAGTCAGCATCCTTGTCTAATTCCTGTTCTCAAGGGAAACTATTTCAGTCTCTCTATTCAGGATGATGTAGGCCGTTGGCTTTGTATGAATGGCCCTTATTGCATTGAGGAATTTGCCATCTGTTCCTATTTTGCTGAGAGTTTTGAGTATGAATGGGTATTGGACTTTATCAAATTCCTTTTCTACATCAATAGACAAGATCATGTGATTCTTGTCTTTTGTGATATTTATGTGGTTAATCACATGAATTGTTTTTCTGATGTTGAACCAGCCTTGCATCCCTGGCATGAATCCACCTTGGTCATGATGGATTATTTTCTGGATATATTGTTGTATTCTGTTGGCAAGAATTTTGTTGAAGATTTGTGTATCTAGATTCATGAGCGATATCGATCTGTAGTTCTCCTTTTTGGTCGGGTTTTTCCCTAGCTTTGGTATCAGGGTTATGCTGGCTTCATAGAATGAATTTGGGAGTATTGCATCCCTTTCTCTACTGTGAAGTAGTCTCAGTAGTGTTGGAGATAACTCTTCTCTAAAGGAATGGTAGAATTCTGCAGTGAAGCAATGTGGGCCTGGGCTTTTTTTGTTTGGCAGTTTTTTGATGACTTTTTCAATCTCTTCCTTTGTGATGGGTTTAATTTGTTCTGGTTCACCTTGTGGTAATTTGGGTAGGTGATATGAATCAAGGAATTTGTCCATTTCTTGTAGGTTTTCAAATTTATTAGGGTACAGTGTTTCATATTATTTTGTTATGTTATTTTTAATTTGTGTTGGATCTGTTGTGACAACTCCCCTCTCATTTCTTATTTGGGCTCTTTGTTTCCTTTCCTGTTTCTCTTTTGTAAGTTTAGCCAATGGTTTGTCAATTTTATTGATATTTTCAAAAAAACAGCTTTTGGTCTTTTTAGGTTTTTCAGTTGTTCTTCTGTTCTCTGATTCTTGTACCTCTGCTCTAATGTTTATGATCTGTTTTCTTCTGGTGCCTGAGGGGTTCCTCTGTTGTTCTGTCTCCAGTTGTTCAAGCTGTAGGGTTAGGTGTTTCGCTTGGTTTCTTTCTTCCTTCCAGATGTGTGCATTTATGGAGATAAACTGACCTCTCAGCACTGGTTTAGCTTTAACCCATAGATTCTGGTAGCATGTGTTTTCGTTCTCATTGGAATTCATAAGTTTCTGTATTTCATCATTGATTTCTTCTGTAACCGTGGTTTTTTGAGCAAGATGTTGTTCAGGTTCCATGATTGTTAACAGAGGTTTTCAGATGCAGTCAAGAAAATAAAAGAGAAATTAACCCGTTTTACACGTCCTTCAGAGTAGTGTCTTATTCCCTTTTGTCTTTTTTGCCTTTTTTTTACTGTTATCTAATTAAAGTAAGGAAACCCTGGTTACATAATGGTTAAGTGTTGTGGCTGCTGACCAAAACGGTCAAGAGCTGAGATCCACTAGACGCTCCTTGGAAACTATGGGACAGTTCTACTCTGTCCTCTAGGGTTACTACAAGTTAGAATCGACTCCATGGCCCTGGGTTTTGTTTTTTGGTGTAATTTAAAACAAGTCTCAGGCACCATATAATTTTACCTCTAATTGCTTCTGTAGGTGTCTCTAAGAAGTAATTTGATTTTGGATGTTGTTGTTAGGTGCCGTTAAGTTGGTTCTGAGTTGTGGGAATGTTATGTGCAACAGAATGAAGCACTATCCCGGCCTCCACAATTGTCATAATAAGTATTATTCTTGAGCCCATTGTTGTAGCCACTGTGACAGTCGATTTCCGTGAAGGTGTTCCTCTTTTTCGGTGACCCTCTACTGTGCCAAACATTATATCCTTCTCCAGGAACGGTTCCCTCCTGATAACCTGTCGAAGTATGTGAGACAAAGTCCTCCCATCCTTGCTTCTTTTTTTTTGGTTGATTAATTAATTATTTAATTGTGATTGAGTGAAAAGGTATAATGCAGTTTTAATTTGCATGGCAGCCTATGTGCAACTCCTAATGCTGTCCTTGCCCAGTGACAGTACATTTAGTACTTCTGGTATTTATTCAGCCCATGCTTGTCCCCTTCTCTCCACCCTCCCCTCTCACCTTTAGAGAGTTAATTGTCATATCCTCTTAAAAATCTCCTGTCCACTCTACATCCTCTCTCTTTCCTCCAGTAAGGCCAGTAGTATTACATCCTATAGATGCACAGAACCATAAATTGCACACATGATATGGTGACTCTGTGTCGCCAAGTCCAATCCATTCGTGTCTGAAGAGTTGACCTAAGTAATGATTTATGGACAAGAGGAAGCATCAGTTCTAGGGTCCATACTCACAGGGGAACCTCGAGACCCCTGGACCATCATTTGCAGTATTTTAGTGGACTTCTCAGGGTATATCCCTCTTTATTCTCATGTTGCCAGTGAGGCTCAACTTTGTGAGCCCCATCACAGCTATCACGGGTGGTGGCTGGGCACCGTCTGGTTATTCTGGTCACATGTTGCAATAGTTACCCATTCACGTGGGTCTCTCTGTCTTCTGGGTTCTCTTTCACACATGTTGTTTTTGTCCTTGATCATCATCTGTTCCTGCTGAGTTGGGACCATTTGGTGTACCTCACAGGGCAGCTTGGCAGCTTTTAAGACCCCAGATGTCACTCACCAGTATGGCGTATAGAAGACTCTCTTAGCAATATGCTAGTTATGCCATTTGGCCTTTGGTGTTCCCTGACAGCATGGTCCTCGGACCGCTGTCCATTCTACTTTGTCCTTGTAATGCTGGGTTAAGATTGGAAGAATATTTATATTATGTTGAAGTCCAGTTAAATTGATTGTCTTTCTAATGCGTGCTGTCACTGATTTCGTGCACCAAATTTCTGTGAACTGTCTCTAACCAGCCCTCTCCCTCCCTCCCTCCCATCTCTTGCCACCATCAGAGAGTCTTTTCTTCTGTGCGTGAGTCTGTTTTTAAGTCCTTACAGTAGGAGTCTCATACAGTTTTTGTCCTAGTGCCGCTGACTGCTTTGACTCAACATAATGTCTTCCAATTCAAACCAAGTTTTGGGATGCTTTCTAAAATCATCATTGCTCTTTATCATTGCATAATGTTAGATTGAGTGTATATACCATTGTTTATTTATCCATTCATTTGTTCTTGGGCATCTGGATTGATTCCATCTTTTCGCTCTTGTGGACTATGGTGCAGAGAACATTCATGCATATGTATCTGATCGTGTGAATGCCCTTTATTCTGTAGGATGTACTTCAAGCAGTCGAATTACTGGGTCAAATGGCATGTCTATTTCTAGCTTTTTAAGGACGTGCAGAATACTTTCCAAAGAGGTTGTACCATTTTGCAATCCCACCAGGAGTGTAGGAGAGTTCCAGTCTCTCTACAGCCTCTCCAGCATTTGTTGTTTTGTGTTTTTTGGATCATGGTCAACCTTGTTTGGCTGAGATGGTATCTCATTTTCGTTTTGATTTCAGTTTCTTGAATAGCTAATGATGGTTAGCATTTCCACATGTGTTTTTTGGCTGCCTGTATAGCCTCTTTAGAGAAGTGTCTGTCCATTTCCTTTGCCCATCTCTTAATTGGATGATTTATCTTTTTCTTATGGATATTTTGTAGTACCTTATAGATTATGGAGATCAGGGGTCATTCTGACATATAGTTGCCAAATATTTTTTCCCATTCTGTAGGTGGTCTTTTGATTCTTTCAATAAAGTCTTTGGTTGAGCAGAAATGTTAGATTCTTAGTAGTCACATTTATCTATTTTTTGTTGATTGTGCTTTGTTTTGTGAGATTTTGAAGTTCCTCTACGTTGTGTATTAAAACTTCCATTGTTCATCCTATTTTCTTGGATGACTTGATCATTGTAGATTGGATATATAGGTCTTTTATGAAGTTTTAGTTGGTTTTTGTATAAGGTGTGAGATATGGATCTTATCTCAGTTTTTTCAAGATGGATATCCAGTTTTGCCAGCAATATTTATTAAAGAGACTGTTTCCACCCCAGTTTAAAATCTTACGGCGTTTATTGAATATTACTTGTCGCTTAAATGGCTGCTTGAAAGCTTTAAAGACAGCATGCACTTCACAACTGGGAAGCAGAACATAAGCACTAAACAAGTTATTAGGCCGATTAACAGTAAGGTCCAAGGAGGCTGTTTTCCTGAACCCCTAAACCAAGAAGGCAAACAAATCCCGTGAGGATTTTGGTTATACACAAGCAGCCTTATCAGCGTTTTTTTCCCACTATCCTTGTAAATATGTATGTCACAGAGCTTTTGCCAGTGCAGCTTTTTGCAGGTGTATAACTAACATGGACAACAATTACAGTAATGGACTGTGCAGCTGTACCTTTGAGCAGTGCAATATTTCTCTTATTATTAAGCACACTGTTCTCTTTCCCTCTTTCCCTGGTAACCACTAGTAAACTTTGTTCTTTCTACATTTGCTTTTTCATATAAGTGAGGTCATATAGTATTTGTCCTTGTGTAACTGATAGATTCACTCAGCATTATGTCTTCCAGCTCCATCCATTCTGTAGCATATATCAAGACTTCATTTTTCCTGTTGTCTGAGTAGTATTCCTTTGTAAGTATGTATCACATTTTGTTTATGATTCGGAAACCCTGGTGGCATAGTGGGTTAAGTGCTACATCTGCTAACCAAAAGGTCAGCAGTTCAGATCCGCCAGGTGCTCATTAGAAACTCTATGGGGCAATTCTACTTGGACCTCTAGGGTTCCTATGAGTGGGACCCAACTTGATAGCAGCAGGTTTGTTTTTGTTTTTGTTTTGGCTTGGGTTTGTGTTTTATTTATCATTTCATCAGTTGATGGTTGTTTAAGTTGTTTCCACCTTTCGACTGCAATGAACAACAGTGCTGCAGTAAACATTGTTACCAAGTCTGCCTAAGTGTCTACTTTCCCATCTTTTAGAGTGGAATTGGTGGGTTGTATGGTAGTTTTTAGAGGCACTACAATACTGTTTGATACAATGGCTGTAGCATTTTCCCTTTCCACCAGTAATGGGTAAGCATCCTCTATTCCCCACATCCTCAGCCTTCATTGTTTTCTGTTTGTTTTGTTTTTCCCTTAGCCATCTTAATGGGAGTGAAATGGTGTCTCATTGTGGTTTTGATTTGCATCTCTCTGCTGACTAATGATGCTGATGAACATCTTTTTGTATGTTTGGTGGCCATTTGAGTGTCCTCTTTGGTGAAATGTTTATATTCAAGTCTTCTATTCATTTTTTTCTTTTTTTAATTTTATTTTTATTGTGATTAAGTGAAAGTTTAAAATCTAAGTCAGTCTGCTATATTAAATCCTGAACATAAGCCTGTCTGGAACTCTGTCTGCTCTCCTCACCCTGTCACAGCACGTTTAGTACTTCTGGTATTCATTCAGCCCAGGCTTGTCCGCTTCTCTCCACCCTCCCCTCTCACCTATAGAGAGGAACTGGTTTGAGAGCCTCATATGTATTTTGAAGCCAAGAGTACACATACCAGCTATGTCACTCTGTGTCCAGTTTAATTCTTGTCTGAAGAGTTGGCTTCAGGACTGGTTTCAGCTCCAAGCTAGCAGCGAGTCTAGGGCAGTGTTCTCAGGGGACCCTCCAGAATGTCAGACCATCAGGTTTGGTCTTCTGATAGAGTTCCAGATTGTGCTCTCCTTTTTCCTGTGCTCCATCAAGGACTCGACGTTGTGCTCCCTGCCAGGACTGTTTTGGGTCGTGGTTGGGTGCCGTGTGGTTCTCCTGGTCTCACGCTGATGTAGTCTTGCAGTCATGCGGACCTTTCTGTCTGCTGTGTACCTATTTTCCTCCTGTCTTCCATGTTCCTGTTTTTCATCTGTTTCAGGTGGGGTGGGACCAACTGATGGCAGCTTGCTGGTTTTTAAGGCCCCAGGATCCACTCACCAAATGAGATGCAGAACATTTTCTTAGAAAAATACTGGTTATGCCAGTTGACCGTGATGTCCCCTGAAACCAGGGTCCCTGGACCCCTTTCGCTTGTACTCTATCCTTTCAAATGTTTGGTTGTATTTAGAAAGCCTTTGTCGTATGGTGTAGTATAGTTGTGCTGGCCTACCTGCCTTCTACTGTATACTGTCACTCTCTTCATGTAACTGAATTCCTGTCAACGGTCTAACCTGTAAATAGCTCTCTCCCTCCCGCCCCACTCTTGAAGCCATCAGTGATTCTTTTGTTCTGTGCATGAACTTTTTCTTGTATCCGTAGAATAGTGGTCTTATAGAATATATGTCCTTCTGCAGGTGAGTGATTTTACTGAGCATAATGTCTTCCACATAATTCCAGGTTATAAAATGTTTCCTAAAATCATTGTTATTTTTTATCATTGCATAATGTGCCATTGTGTAAATATACTGTAGTCTGTTGATCTATTCATCTGTTGTTGATGGACATCTAGTCTGACTCCATCCTTTCGCTATTGTGGACAGTGCTGCAATAAAACATTTGTGTGTAAGTATCTGATCATGTGACAGACCTTGCTTCTCTGGGATTTATTCCAAGAAGTGGAATTGCTAGATTGTGGTATTTCTATTTCTAGTTGGGTTTTTTTTTTCACCTTTTTCAGGGTTGGTTTTGTGGTTGTTGAGACTCCTGTATTACATTCCTTGATATGGTATGTTGTTGCATTATTTTGCTTTATCACTGCCCCTATGATACCCCTTAATAAACTATATATAAACCCAATTTTCATTGCTACAAGTCTTGTCAACTAGGTCTCCATCTGGAAGGACTATAACGACTGTAGTACATCCCTGATTTTAATATGATGATATCATAGTTTACATGATGTGATCACTAGATTGCTTTGTTGACTATTATAGCTTTGGTTCTGTTTGGAGGCTTGGCTAGCTGAGTAGGATTCTGGATAATGTGTCCTTCTAAAATGCATAGTTAGTGGTTTTGTTCTTCCAAGCCAAGAGATTCTTTCAGTCTTTCTTGTCTCTTTGGTTTGGTTTTTACAAAGTCTCTGAGTTTCTGTTTATCTGTGAATGTCTTAATTTTGTTTTTGTATTTGAAAGGTAGCTTTGCAGGATCTATAATTCTTGGTTGGAAGGTCTTCTCCTTCAAGGCTCTGAATGTCTCACACCACTGTCTGTGTGCCAGCATCGTTTCTGATGAGAAATATGACAAAAGCCAACAGGGTTTCCATGTGAATGTTAGCTTTGCTTTGAGTCTTCCTGCCTTGTAAGAGTTTCTGCTTATGTTTCATTTTGTTGAGCTTGAGTGTTATATGTCTTGGGCTCTTTCTTTTGAGGTCTATATTAAGTGTGTTCGATACATATCTTGTATATCTATATTCTCTTCTTTCATAATTTCTGGGGAGTTTTCTGTCAGCAGCTCAGCAGCAGTACTCTGTGTGTTCTCAGGTGTCTCGCCCTGTTCAGGAACTCCAATTAGTCCTAGATTGTTCTCCTTCATAGAGTCCTACATGCTTTTTGATGCTCCTTCATTTTTCTTGTTTCTTTTTTCTGATTTCTCCTCCTAGATGCTGGAGTCAGTGGCTCTGTCTTCCAAGTCAGAAATTCTCTTTTCTCTTGGTTCCATTCTGTATTCTTTGCTTTGAATGGAAGTTTCTATGTCTTTGAGTTTGTTCTTGATCTGTTTGATTTCCGAGTGCTGATTTTCTGTGAGATTGAACAGCTTGCTTAATTTTTTGTTTTGCTCTGCTGCATTTTGTTTAAGGTCTAGGAAGTTTCTCTATATAATCCTTCTGTATTCACCTTCTGATAGTTTCAGAAAAGCTTCTTTGTCTGGGAAGTTCTGAGGTGGTCTTTTCTCGGGGCCTTCTGATGCCATGGGTGACTTCTGGGTTATGGTCTTCTCCAATGTTTGTTGCTTTTGGGGCTTCATGTGAGTCATTAGAGGCTGGGAGAGATGCTGTGAAGATGGAATATGGTTGTTTCTCTAGGCCGTCTTAAAATGAGAAGTAAAAAGTATTTGACAACTTCCACAGTCAGTCAAGTTTGCAGATGTCTGCGTCCCTCTTCCCAGCTGACAATGCAAGAACCACTATATTGAATGCCAGATGTTATATACTATTTCAAAATAAGGAAAGGCTACTGGCCTTCTGGCCTCTGCTGTTGGCCCCCAGCTGTAGGCAATACTGTGTAGAATTCTGCTTTTCTGTTGGAAAAGCAGTCTCTTCTAGGTAGGCACTGCCTCCCAGCCCAGGAATTAGGTCCAGCTGAGGCTTCTGTATGGAAGACCCCGCCTCCCAGCAAAACAAGATGGTGTCCCGCATGAGCTCACCAGTTGGCCAGGACCAGGTTCCCTGCGGAAAGAGAGGCCAAGAGTGCTGAAATGCCCAGAGTCCACAGCCTCCGCCACTGGGCCCCAGCCCCAGGGGGATACAGTGCAAAACACCCCCTCCCTGCTATGAAAGCACTCTCCCCCCAGCAGGAGCCACCTTCAAACCTAATAACCAAATCCGGCTACAGCCTCTGCGTGGGCTTCTCTATTTCCCAATAGGCCAGAGGAGCCCAGGTGTATAGAGTCCAAAGCCAGGCTCTCAGAAGCTGCCAATTACACTTGCTGGTCCCAACAGCAGTGTGTCTGAGACCAGCAGCGAATCAGTTCCTGGTTCTGCCTGCCGGCCAAAACAGAGGAGAACAAAATCGAAATGGTGAGTTACCTTTGGTCTGTGCAAGCCTGTGCTCCCTGAGACTAGGGTCAGTGAAAGAGAGGAGATTTTGCATTCAGTGGTAAGAAGTCTAAATTAACAGCACTATGCCACATCCCAGGGCTCACTAGGTGTCCAGAAGGCTCTGTTTAATTATCATTTCAGGTGTAGGTTTCCAAAGGGATTCAGGGAGATGTTGTGTTTAGTCTGCCATCGTGACTCCACCCCTCTAGTTTTTTAGGAAAGCAGCAAATTGCTTTGGAAAGAGGCTGTACCATTTTACATTCTCACCAGCAGTGTAGCATTGTAATCTCTCCGTAGCCTCTTCAGCACTGGTTGTTTTCCATTTTTTTGGATTCATGTTAGCCGTGTTGCGGTTAGATGGTATCTCGTTGTAGTTTTGATTTGGATTTCTCTAATGGCTCATTACTGGGAGTATTATGTGTCTTTTCGGTGTCTGGATGTCTTTGGTGAAATGTCTGTGTATATCCTTTGTCATTTGGTTAATTGGGTTATTTGTGTTCTTCTTTTTCATATGCTGCAGTACCTTGTAGATTTTGGAGATTAGGCATTGCCCCAACATGTCATGGCCGATATTCTTTCCCAATCTATAGGCAGTCGTTTTACTGTTTTGATAAAGAGTTTGGATGAGCATACAGGTTAGATTTTTATTTCTTTTACTCATTTTGTGTTTATTTTTATTTTTGTTAAGCTGTTAAATATTTATATATATTTTGGTTATTAGACTCTTGTCATATGTATATTTTCCAGAGATATTCTCACAGTCACTAGTTTGACTTTGCACTTTTGTTGTTTTGTGTGTGTGTGTGTGTGTGTGTGTGTGTTTAAAAGTTTCTCGATTTTTATGAGAGACTTTTGTGGTTCCATTAGTTTATTTTGTCATTTTGTTGTTTGTGATATTCTTATTGAGTTGGATAATCCGTTGTTGAAATTTAGACGTGACAGTGCTTTGTTTCTAAGAATATTCTTGTTTTCTTCTGCACATTGAGATCTCTAATCCGTTTTCAAATTTTATTTATTTGTTTTGTGTAAGGCATTCATACTGTTTCATTTTCCTACATGTGGAAATCCATTTTTCCTAGCACCACTTATTGAAGAGAGTCTTCTTTCCCTGTGGAATGGACTTCACACTCGTCAAAATTCAGTTGACCATAGATGCATGGGCTCATTTCTGGACTCTCACTTCTGTTCAGTTTTTCTGTGTGTTTGTTTTTATGCCAGTACCAGATGGTTTTGGTCACTGTGGCTGTATAATATGTTTTACACACAACATGTGAACCCCCCTGCTTTGTTCCCTTTCAGCATTACTTTAGCGCTTTGGGGCTTCTTGATGTTCGATATAAAGTTGAGTGTTAGTTTTTCTCTTTTTGTGAAGAAGACTGTTCGAATTTTGACTGGGATCATGTTTAATCTATTGAATGGTTTGGGTAGCATTGACAACTCAACAATATTAAGTTTTCCAATCCAGGAACGTGGAACATCTTTCCATTTAAGTCTTCTTTAATCTATTTCAGCAGTTTTATAGTTTTCAGTATATAAATACTTTATGTCCCTGGTTAGATTTATTTGTAGAAACCCAGCTGATTTTTATTTGTTTATCTTGTACCCTGCAACCTTGCTATGAATTCTTCTGCTCCATCTAGAAGCTTTCTTGTGAACTCTTTGAGATTTTATTTATGTAGTGTCATATCCTCTGCAAATACAGGTAATTGTGTTTCTTCTTTTCTAAGCAGAATACCTTTTATTTCTTTTTGTTGTCTTATTACTCTGGCTGTGACTTCTAACACAGTACTGAATATAATTGTCTTGTTTCTGATTTCAAAGAGAAAGTGCTCAGTCTTTCTCCATTAAGGGTGATGTTGGCTCTTGACTTTTGATACGTTCCCTAAAGCATACTGAGGAGTTTTCCTTGTATTGCAGTCTTCTTTAGACTTTTCATCAAGCCAAGCGTGTTGGATTTTATTATATGCTCTTTCTGCATCCGTAGATGTAATTCTTTTCCTTTCTTCTGTTTAGAGTGGTATATTTTGTTAATTGATTTTCTAGTGTTTGTTATGTACAGTTCATAAAATTCTGCCATAATTCTTTTTTATTTCTGTCAGGTCAGTTGTAGCATCTCCTCTTTGATTTTTGATGGTTATTGGCACCTTTTCTATACTTACCTTTGTCAGTGAATTTTATTGATCTTTTCAAATAATAAAATTCTGGCTTCATTGAGTCTCTGTTTTTGTTATGTGTCAAATATATTTATTTTTGTTCTGATTTCATTATTTCCTTCTTCATGGAAAGGTATATGCTGAGTTTACTCTTCTGTTTTCAGTTCCTGGAATTTTCAAGTTAGGCTGTTGTTTGAAGATCTTTCTTTTTTGTTCACTTAGGCATTTATTGCTATAGGATTGCCTCTCAATACTGCCTTTGCTCATAAGTTTTTGTATGGTATACTTTCATTTTTATCTACTCTGGGAAATTTGATATTTCTATTTTAATTTGTTCCTTGAACCTAGAGTACTTTAATTTCTTTATGTTTGTGTGATTTTCAGGGTTTTTTTTTATTTCTAGCTTCACTATATTGTGTTCAGAGAAGATACTTTGTGTGATTTCATTCTTTTTAAGTTTATTAAGACTTATTGTATGACAAAAAAATATACTTCATCTTGGAGCCATAATCACGTGCACCACAGTAAAATGTGTGTTGTTCTGTATGGGGTGGAGGGTTCTTTATGTGTTGGTTAAGTCTAGTTGGTTTATAGTGTTGTTGAGGTCCTCGGTTTCCTTACTGATTTTCTTTCTAGATGTTTTGTCCAGTATTGAAAGTGGTGTATTGTAGTTTTCCATCTATCATTGTAGTACTGTCTGTTTCTTTCTTCAGTTGTATCAGTGTTTGCTTTGTATACTTAGGTGCCACAATGTTGGCTGTATATATATGTATGATTCTTAAATTTTCTTTAGTGATTGGCTGTTTCATCACTGTATAATGTTCACCTTTATCTCTTCTGGAAGATTTTGCCTTAACATCTACTTTGTCTCATATTAAGGTTATTGTTTACATGGAATATAACTTTTCCATCCTTTGACTTCCAGCCTTTTTTTAACTTGGGTTTAAGGTATGTCTCTTGTAAATGGCATATAGCTGAATCATGTTTTTCTAGCCATTCTCTTGCTTTTTGTTTGCAACATTTAGTCTGCATTCAGTTTAATTGCTGTTAAGAATTGACTGATTTCTACCATTTTGTATTTGTTTTGTTGTGTCTTAAGCCTTCTTTGCATTCTTTACTGTTGCTTGCTTTTTTATCTTCTTTTGGTTTTATAGTGAGCATTTTTTATTCCCTTCGTATTTCCTTTTGTGTATTCAAATACATTTTCTTAGTGGTTACCATGAGTTTTACATTTAGTGACTTGAGTTTATAACATTCTATGTTAAATTGATACCAACTTAACTTCAGTGGCTTACAAGAAATTCAATACCTGTATCTTTTCTCACCCTTTTGTTTTTATTATCATTGATAATGTTATATTTCATAAGCCCTATAACATAATTTTATCTTTGCCTTTTATATATTTATTAAAAAACTAAAGTATGTGATGTTTAGAATTATCAAGCATGAATACCTTATTACTAGCCCTTATACTCAAAATGGACCTGTGACCTAAAATCATAAAACTCATAGGAGAAATTATAGGGGTAAAACTTCTAGACCTTGTTTATGACAGTTCTTGCTGTCAAAGGCACAAGCAACAAAATAGATAGGTAAATTGAGATTTATCTGAATAAAAAATTTGATGGCATAAAAGGAGTTTATACCAAGAGTGAGGAGACGGCCAACAAAATGGGGAAAAAAATTACTTGTTAACCAGATATCTGATGACGGTTGTTTTTAAAAAATATTGTACTGTGTTTTAGGTGAAAGTTTGCACTGCAAATTAGATTCTCATTTGCCAAGCCCGGCCAACAATTTTCAGTGTATTTGCATTCTCATTATTGCCCTTCTGTTTGTTCTTTTCCTGTTAGTCTAGGTATTTATACCCTCCTTCCTGTATCATCTTTGCTCTTGAGTCAGTGTTGAACATTTAGTGTCACATACGTGGTTGTTTAAGGGAGCGTGTTACTCATGGTTGTTAGAAGCCAGTCTGTTGTTTGGCTGAAAAGTGACCTCTAGGAACAGCATCACTTCTGAGTTCAAAGGGTATTGAATAGTGACAGGCTCAAAGTTTTCTGTAGTGTCTTATTGGTCCAATAGGTCTGGTTTTTTTTTTTTCAGAAATTTGAATTTTCTTCTGCATTCCTGTTCCATCTGGGACCTTCTTTTATGTCCCTGATCAGAACTGTGAGTAGTAGTCCAACAACAACTAGTGCTTCTGGTTTCAGATGAGAAGAGGGCAGGTTTTAGTCTTGTGGAGTAGATTCTTCTTTGAGTGTTTTGTATTCATCATTCTCTTTTGTTTTGGATGAATAGAGCCCTTCTAAGGATGGCCATTTGCAAGCTTTTAAGACTTAAAATGCCGCTCACCAGACTAGGATGTAAAACATTCTCTTTATGAACTATATTATGGTAGTTGACTAAGTTGCCCCACAAGACTATGATCCTAAGCCTTTTAACCCAGTAAGCCAATCCTTTGAGTCATTTGGAGATCTCTAGGAAGTCTCTCTAAGCACATGTGTCCCTATGGTATACATAGATTATGTATACTATGTATTGATATATATGTGGCATACACAGACATCTGTATAGTATATAGATAGATGGATGGATGGACAGGCCAACGGATATGTGCCTAGAGATACAGCTGTACTTGTAAGTGCATTTACTTGCTGTAATGCATTGAATTTGTTCCCTTGAAAATACCTATCACCATGGCTAGGTCGTGATTCCCAGTATTGTATGTTGTCTACTATTTTGTAATCTGATGTGATTTCCCTGTGTGTTGTAAATCCTATCACAATGATGTAATGTGGATTACTGGCAGTTATAGAGAGATAATCTACAGTATTAAATAGTGTCTTAAGCCAATCTCATTTGAGATATGAAAGAGAGAAGTGAGCAGAGAGATATCAGGACCTCATACCACCAAGAAAGCAGAATCAGGAGCACACTACATCTTTTGGACCTGAGTTTCCTGCTGTCAGATGCTCCGAAATCAAGGGAAGACTGATGACAAGGACCTTCCTTGATAGGTGACAGGCAGAGCCTTCCCTTAGAGCTGGTGCCTTGAATTTGGACTTCTAACCTGCTAGAGTATGAGAGAATAGATGTCTCTTTGGTAAAGCTGTTCATTTGTGGTCTTTTGTTACAGCAGCACTAGATGACTAAAAAACTCACGTATGCCTTTTTTATACAAATATATGCACAAGTATCTATCCATGTAACCATACACATATTTTTTGGTTATTAATGTTATTAGAAAATTACATATTTTTGGATTTGCAAAGTATTTACATGATTCTAAAGACAAAGCTGTATAATGAGCTGTTTTTTACTTGATGTTCACTAGAGATTGTTTTATGTTAGTATGTAGAGATCCTACTCATACTTTTTTTAACTGTTATAGTTCTTTATTATTTGGAAGTACGATAGTGTTTTGAAGAAACTCCATCTTGATGAGCTTTTGGGTCCAATATTTAGCTATTAGCTAAAGTGAATTACTTTTTGTCTGTGTCAGTTTGCACTTTGGCAGTTTTGGGAGCGAGTTATTTCCAGTAACATGTTCAACGTTAAATGGGTTGGCAGTCCTCCCAGACGCCTTTCTCTCAGGCGGTGTTTGCATTCCTACTGGCGTTGTACGGAAGCATCTCTCTCACTGCAGGCTTGCCAACCAAGTATTGCCAAGCACCTGCATTTTTCCATTTTTAGGTGAGAAAGGGTTGTTCAGTCTCTTTAACTTGCATTTCATTATGAATGATATGAAACATATTTATGTGCATTTAATGTTCACTTGCATTTAATTTTTGGTAAATCACTTGTGCCTGTTTTTGAAAAACAGATGATTCTTTTTTTCTTCTGCTTATACAAAATTCCCTTGATTGTAGAATTGAATGTTTTAGGGCTGGAACTGATGTGCATGTATCTCTACTGTTGTTGCTACCAAAAGGCTCTTTAAGGTAATTTAAATCTAGGGTAATGCCCAAAAGAATATTTAAAAGCCTGTGTAACATCTAGTAGTGTCCTGCAAACTTAAATTTTATGAGTGAATTACTTTCTGAAGCTAATAGTTTTGTACTGGACAGTATCTAACTGATGGAGTTGAAATTGTAGAGCTGGAAAGGAGTTTAAAGATCATTTAGTTGTGGCCCTGTTATATTCAGATTAGAGAACTAACTCTACCTTCCTAATGTATAGACTTATAGATTAACTGTCATTCAAATATTGTATTTTCTAAGTGAAAATATAAAGAGCCAGATAAATGGTTCCTTTTATGAGAGACTAGAACTTTTAATTTGTAACTCATGATTTTCAAGTCCTCGAATATTGATCATCTTTAGGCCTGTTAAAATTGTTCTATTTTATTATCAGTTATTTAACAGTATACTGGAAGAAAAGTTATGTAAATGATGGAGAGAGACACATTACAGTTTCATCACACAGCTTACTAATTTATCATTTTTGGACCATTGCTGACTATAGGTAATAAAAACCGTGGAAAGCGAAACTGCAGATAAGGAGGAGGAGATGCCTCTACTCCCGAATCTGGTCTTGCTTGGACATCTGAAATGCTGTGTAACAGTCTCAGGCCTAAACGTGATCAATATTCCAGGACTTGAGAATCATGAGTTACTAGTTAAAAGTTCTAGTCAATGATAAAGGGAAACAATTATCTGGCTCTTTATATTTTCACCTAGAAAATAAGATATCTGAATGACAGTTAATCTATAAATCTATACAGTAAGAAGGCAGAGTTCATTTTCTAACCTCAATACGAGAAGGCTATGACTAAATGATCTTCCAGCTTTATCAAAGGTATGTATATATAGAGCAGAACACTATTTTGGTACTGTCTGCAGTTGCAGTCACCTGCTGGGGTCTTGAAACGTACCCCTGTGGTCGGGGGTACTTGACGTGTTTTTATGCCAGTAACTGGAGCTGTCTACATTTGTTTGTCATCTGCACCTCCCCCTCAAGATGTTTCTACCTGTTGCTCTGAAAAATGCTAGTATAGTTTACTTAACAGAATGTCTTGGGATTCAGGGTATTTTGTTCAGCAAAGAACTACTATTTTTAAGAGTGTGGTTGGCACACATAGAAAATGTATTTTTTTCTTTCTTTTTTTTTTTTTGCTAAAAAATACAGTAAGTGGAAAAACTCTTCCTAATACCTGAATTTGTGGGAATGAATGAAATAGTGTGGATTGTGTGCAAATAAGTTTGTATTCCATGGTGTGTGGTTATTTAAAGTTATATTTGTAATTGATCATTCTTAGAGTTTACTTTTTCTGTTATGTAGTAAGGCGCTTATAAAATGTGTTCAAAGCATGAATGTTCATGTAGTTTTTCCTTTTTTTCTAGGAGTTCAAGTGTCACACAATTAGGTCTTCTGGAAAGTGTATACAGAATGTTCCAGAGGGATGACCTACTTTCAAATACTACCCGCCAGGCATTTGTAGATCGTTCCCTCCTCACTCTGCTGTGGCATTGTTCTCTGAGTGTTTTGAGTGACTTTTTTAGCAGAATCGTGGTTGATGCCATTGATGTGTTGAAGTCCAGATTTATAAAGGTATCACATAATCTGTTATTAAATATTAATAGGAAATTGTAGTTGTTCGTGACCAATGTCATTAGAAATTACTGTGTGTTTATCAAGTTGTCTCCACTGTTCAAGGAGCATTACCTCTACATTTTGATTGCAATGTATGGCTATATTGGGTACATCTTACTTTCTTGAGGTAGCTTTAAAAAATTACTTTAGTCTTGGTGGCTTAAATAAAATTTATTCTCTCACAATCCTGGAACCTACAAGTCTGAAATATCCATTTCACTCTACCAAAGTCTTAGTGTCACCAGGGTGAACATGCTCCAGATGCTCTGGGGAGAATTCATTCCTGTTTCATCTTCTGGTGGCTGCCAGCCTTCCCTGCCTTGCTGCTGCGTCACTCCGGTCTTCACCTTCACTGTCACTTTGCCTCTTCCTTTTCTACTGTCCCTCTCTGTCTCTCAGGGTTATGTGTAGCTGCATTTAGTACACACCTGATAATCCAGGATAATCTCCCTATCTCAAGAGCCTTCACCACATCTGTAAAATGCTTTTTTCTTTTTTTCCATATAACATTCACATGTTCGAGAAATTCAGATGTGATCTTTTGAGGAGGTATTTTTCAACCTATCACAGAAACTTTGATAAATGGTACATTATTAGTTAACGTAGACCTCAAAGTAGCTGATATGTTGATTTTTAATATGTTGAATTGTCACCTGTTGTTGCCATCCTTTTTTAATAAGGTTTTGTGCGAAGCTGTTACATGAGCCTTTGATGTAGGCTAACTGTGTGGACAGTGTGTATTGTTTCCTGCTGCTGAGTTACCCAGTGCAGCACACCAGTGCGTCCATCGACCTTTGACCCTGTATAATTGCTTGTTTTTTAATGAAGTTATTTTGTATCTTTTTTAACTGTTAAAATTACTCTGTTTTAAAAAGGCATTGAATATTAAATTTGATGTTTAATAAAATAATTTGTCATGTTGTGTAAGACCATAGATAATTGTTTGCATCCTTTCTTAGCTAAATGAATCTACTTTTGATACACAAATCACCAAGAAGATGGGCTATTATAAGATGCTAGACGTGATGTATTCTCGTCTTCCAAAAGATGATGTTCATTCTAAGGAATCAAAAATAAATCAAGTTTTCCATGGCTCGAGCATTACTGAAGGAAATGAACTTACAAAGTCACTGATTAAGTAAGACTTTACTTAATTTTGTTTGCTATCTAGCTAGGCCAACACCATTTTGTTAAAGAGACTGTTTTCTTCCCCAGTTAGTGGACTTTGTGTTTCTGTCAAACATCAGCTGTTCGTAGGTAGACGATTTTATGTCTGGATTCTGAATTCTGTCCCACTGGTCCTGATGTCTGCTGTAGTAGCAGCACAGCAGGCTGTTTGACAACTGGCGGTGTAATCGGTTCTAAATTCAGAAGATTTTGCTTAATTTTGGATTGGATTAGATGTGTTAATTTTTTTTAATTGTTCTTTAGGTGGAAGTTTATAGCTGAAGTTAGTTTCCCATACGAAAATTTATACATGGCGTTGTTGTAGGACCCTAGTTGCTGTCACTGTCATGTGATAGCAAGAGAGAGTTGACCTCTCTCTCTTTCCACCCCTAATTTCCCATGTCCATTTAACCAGGTCCTGTCTCTTTCTAACTTCTCATCCCACCTCTGGACAGGAGTTGTCCATTTAGTCTCATATGTCTACTTGAACTAAGAAGCACACTCTTTCACAAATTTTGCTTTAGGTCTTACAGTCTGTGTCTGAAGAGTTGGCTTTGGGAATGGTTTAGTTCTAGGTTAATGGAAAGTATGGAGACCATGGCTTCTGGGGTTCATCTGGTCTCAATTAGACCAGTGACTGTGACCTTTTTGAAGTGAATTTGAGTTCTGCAGCTCATTTTTTATACTGATCCATCAGGGCCTCTGCTGTGTCCCTGTCAGGGCAGTTATTGGTGGTAGCCAGGCATCATCTAGTTAGTCTGGTCTCAGGCTGGTGGAGTCTTTGATGACCTTTTTGTTTCTTGGACTAGTCTCTTCTTCATGTCTTTGGTGTTCTTAATTCTCTTTTGCTCCAGGTGCATTAGGACCAACTGATGCATCTTAGATGGCCACTTGCTAACTTTTAAGACCCCAGGTACCACTTACTTAAGTGGTATGCGGAAAGCACTGTCTTAATAAACTTTGTTATGGCATTTGACCTAGATGTCCCTTGAAACCACAGTCCTCTTACCCCTGCCCTTGTTACTCTGTCCCTTCAAATATTTGGTGGTATTTAAGATGCTTCATAGCTTTGCTTTAGTCCAGTTGTGCTGACTTTCCCTGTATTGTATGTTGTCTTTCCCTTCACCTAAGGTAACTTTTGTCTGCTATTTAGTTAGTGAATTCCCCTCTCCCTCCCTTCCCACTCTGGAAACTGTCAAATAATTTTTCCTTCGAGTGTTTAAACTTTTTCTTGAGTTCGTTTATTAGTAGTCTCATACAACATTTGCCATTTTGAAGCTGACTAATTTCACTCAGCATAATGCTTTCCAGATTCATCCATATTGTGAAATGTTTCTCAGATTGGTCTTTTTTTTTTTTTTTTAAATCATTTTGTATTTTGGTTGTACCATTTTACATTCCCACCAGCAGTATATAAATCTTCCAATGTCTCCATAATCTCTAACATTTATTATTTTGTGCTCTTTTGATTAATGCTGGCCTTGTTGGGGTAAGATGGTATCCCATTGTAGTTTTGATTTGGAATTTCTGTAATGGTTAGTGATCGTAAACATTTCCTCATGCATATATTAGGTACCTGAATGTCTTTTTGCTGAAGCGCATAGTCATATCCTTTGCTCATTTTTTTTTGTTTTTAATTGTGATTGAGTGCAAGTTTACAGTACAATTCAAATTTGCATGCCTGCCTATCTCCAGCTCCCTTTGCTCTCCTGGCCTGGTGACAGCACACTCCTCCCTTCCGTCCCGTACATGTCATATTCTTTTTAAAATCTCCTGTCCCCACCTCTCCACTCTCTCTAGGCCACTCTAGTAAGATGCCAGCAGGACGACATCCTGTTGATGCGTAGAACCATAAAGTGTACACACAATATGGTCACTCTGTGTCCCGTAGTCCATTCCATTGCAATCCAAAGAGTTGACCTCAGTAGTGATCTATGATCAGGGTCAGCATCAGCCCAGGGGAACTCTCAGGCCTTTGACTAGCAATTGCGGTCTTCTAGTAGAGTTCTTAGGGTGCACCATTTTTTTCTCATGTTACCAGTGGGACTCAACACTGTGAGCCCCATCACGGCTGCCATTGGTTGTGGCTGGACACCATCTGGTTCTTCTGGTCACATATTGATATAGTCACCCGTTCACGTGGGTCTTTCTGACTTCTGGGCATTTTTTTCCCTCTTGTCATTGTTGTCCTTGGTGACCATCAGTTCCAGCTGAGGTGGGACCGTTTGGTGTTCTTTGATGGCAGCTTGCTAGCTTGTAAGAGCCCAGACACCACTCACCTATATGGAGTGCAGAAGACTCTCTTTGCGATATGCTAGCTATGCCACTTGGCCTCTGTGTCCCCTGAGAGCATGGTCCCGAGGTCCCCACCCATGCTACTCTCTTCTTACAGTATTGGGTTAAGATCAGAAGAGTAATCATGTTATGTTGAAGTGCAGTTAAATTGATCTTTCTGATGTGTGCTGTCACTGATTTCACCCAACTAAATTTATATCAACTAATCTATAACCAACTCTCTCCCTCCCTGCCCTTGTGTCCATCGAAGAGTCTTCTGTACATGAGTCTGGTTTTAAGTCCTTATAGCAGAGGTTTCATACAGTATTTGTCTTTGTGCCACTGACTGGTTTCACTGAACATAATGTCTTCCAGTTGAAACCAGGTTATGAGATGCTTCCTAAAGTCATCGTTGTTCTTACTGTTGCATAGTGTTCCACTGAGCATATGCACCATAGTTTGTTTAGCCGTTCTTCTGTTGTTGGGCATCTGGGTTGACTGCATCGTTTGCTATGGTGGACTGTGCTGCAGTGAACATTCTTGTGCATGTATGTTTTCGTGTGACTTCCTTTGCCCATTTTTTTAATGGGGTGATTTGTCTTTGGCTGTTGAGGTTTTGTGGTGTTTTGTAGATTTTAGAGAGTAGACCCTGATGGGCTGTGTTGTAACCAGTAATTTTTGCTCATCTGTAGCTTGTTGTTTTTAGTCTTTTTGTCAAGTATTTGGATGAATCTAAGTGTTTGATTTTTAGAAACCAGCAGTTTATCTGGTTTATTTCCTGGTGTTTGTGCAGTCATGTATTAGGACTACTAGAATTGTCCCTGTTTTTTATTTCATCATCTTTATTGTTTTCAATTTTTATATTTAGGTCTTTGATCCATTTTTAGTTAGTTTTTGTGCATCAGTGAAATACGTTTCTTGTTCCATTTTTTTCAGGTCGCTATCAAGTTATGCCAGCGCCACATGTTAAAGAAACTGCCTTTTCCCCATTTAACATTTTGAGCCTTTGTCAGGTATCAGCTGTTCGTAGGTAGATGATTTTACAGCGGGATTCTCAATTCTGTTTCACTGGTCTGTCTCTCACACCAGTACCCGGCTATTGTGACTAATGTGTCAGTGTAGTAGGTTCTAAAGTCAGGTATTGGGAGGCCTCCCACTCTTGTTCTACTTCTTTAGTTAGTAATGCTTTACTTACCCAGGTCCTTTTCCCTTTCTGTATGAAAAATGTCATTAGAACTTGGAACAGGATTGCATTGTTGTTAATATATTTTTTAAGTAAGCCCTTTGGTGTCCACTCTTTTCCCCCCATTTATTGTACTTTCGGTGAAGCTTCAAAGAAGAAAGTAGTTTCTCATGAAACAGTATGCATGCTTTCTTTTATAACATTGGTTAACAACCCCATGACATGTCAGCACTTGCCTTTCTCAGTCTTGGGTTTCCTGTTCTCAGCTTTCCTGTCCCCTGGTGCCTTCTAGTCCTTGCCTGTGGGCTGGCATGCCCCTTAAGTCTTATTTTGTTTTATGGTCCCGTGTAGTCTTTGAATGAAGGGTGACTCTCAGGAGTCATTTCATTACACAGCTGAAAGAGTATCTGAGGGTCATAGTGTCAGGGTTTCTACAGTCTCTTGTCATTCCAGCAAGTCTGGTCTTTCTTTTAGAGTGACAATTTTGTTGTATGTTTTTGTCTAGCTCTGTCCAAGACTCTCTGTTGTGCTCCCTGTTAGAGCAGTCTGTGGTGGTAGCCAGGTACCATCTAGCTGTGCCGAACTCAGTCTGGTGGAGGCCATGGTAGATGTGGTCCATTAGTCTTTTGGAGGCATTTCTCCCTTGGATACTTAGTTTTCTTCATTTTTCCTTGCTGCCAAAGGAGTGAGACCAGTGGAGTGTCCTAGATGGCTTTTAAGACTCCAGATGCTACTCACCAAAATGGAATGTAGAGTATTGTCCTTATAAACTATGTTATGCCAGTTGAGGTAAATGTTTCCTGAGACCATAGTCCCCACAACCCTCAACCCAGCAGTTTGGTTCCTCTGGGAGTTTGGATGTGTCTTCGGCGCTCCCACTACCTTGAGTTGTACAAGTTGTACTGGAAAGCCACCATAAAAGAATATTCTTTAGTTTCTAAAATCTTTACCATAAGCTGCTTAGTTGATTGTATACCTTTGATTCAAAGTGAACAATCCTTTACTCTCAGATTCCTCTCTTCTTTAGACAGGAAGGAGATGCAGGGAGAATACTTTTTTTTTCCTGATCAGACCTGCTTTATATCTCTGATAAAATTAGCAGACACTGCATCTACTTAACACAAGCAAGGATCCAAAATTAACGTTAAAATACCTTTTTTCTTCCCTTACACCTTGAGATCGGAGGTTTACATTATGAAGTTCAAGTTAAAGTACTAGCTCTGGAGAAAGGTTTCTGGAATGAAACCATCGAATAGGAGACACTCCGCTAAGGAGTTTAAGGCACTTGTGAGTCTTAACCGACCTGGAGGTAAGCTGGCCACACCTTCGGAAGCCTAGGAGGAGAATCCTCTTTCTGGGCTGTTCACAGACCTGGTTTGTCTTCAGGAGCCTCCAGCTGGAACAGTTTGTGTAAGCAAATAAACATTTAAGCCATTGACAGTGTCACAGCTCCCTTGAATTAGCCTCCAGGTGGGCCTTTTTTTAACCTGGAACCTTTTCTGGATCATGGACTTGCATTTTGCATAGGCCTGGGTTTCAGTCCTGGGTAACTGTGCTAGCCAGTTGCTAGAGGGTTTTTTGTTTTCTTTTTTTTAGTTTGTAGTTTGTATTTTATGATCAATGGTAAACAACCATTCCTGAGCTAAAATCTCAGTCAGTCTTAATTTCCTTTTCTTCCCTGCCTCACATCTGGTTAGTTTCTGTGTTTTCTTTTTCGCTTTGTGTTTTTGTTGTTGTTGCCAGGGCCATCAAGAAGGTTCTGACTGGTAGCAACCCTGTGCACAACAGAATGAAGCACTACGCCGTCCTGTGCCATACCTTGGATTGTTTTTATGCTTAAGCCTATCATTGCAGCCACTGTGTCAATCCCCCTCCTAAAGGTCTGTCTCTTTTTCACTGACCCTCCCAAGCAAATTCCTTCTCCAGGAATACATCTTTCCTAACACCATATCCAAAGTGTGTGAGGGGCAGTCTTGCCATCTTGGCTTCTAGGGGTAATTCTGGTTGTGCTTCTTCCAGAACACATTGTTCTTTTGGCAGTTCATGGTACAATCAGTATTCTCCAACACCACAATTCAAAGGCATCAGTTCATCTTCTGTCTTCCTTATTCATTGACCAGCTTTCACATGCATATATTCTGATTCAGAATACCATGGCTTGGGTCAGGTACCTCTTAGTCTTCTAGGGGACATCTTTTCAACACCGTCAAGAGCTCATTTGTAGCAGATTTCCCAGTGTACTGTGTCTTTTGATTTCTTGACTGCTGCTTCTGTCGGTGTTGATTATGGAACAAAGCAAAATGAAATCCTTGACAGCCTTGGTCCATTCTCCATTTATCATGATATTGCTTACTGGTCCAGTTGTGAGGATTTTTGTTTTCTTGATGTTGAGGTACAATCCATACTGAATACTGTGGTGTTCGATGTTATCAGTAAGTATTTCAGATCCTCTTCACTTTCAGCAAGGAAGATTATGTTATCTATATAATGTGGGTTCTTAATGAGTTGTCCTTCAATCCTGATACCTCATTTGTCTTCATGTTGTCTACCTTCTGAGTATACAGATTGAAAAGGTATGGTGAAAGGATACAACACTTAGACTTTTCCTGACTTTAAACCATTATAGCATCCTCCTGTTTTGTTGGCATAACTGCTTCTGGATCCATGTGCACATTCCTTATGAGCACAGTTAAGTGCTTTGTAGCATCTCTTTAAGTCTCGTCTTTCCTCCGACTTGTTGTACCCTTCCCTCTCTCTTAGACCAGTTGTCCTAGCTTCCTAATTTAATTACCCTGCTTCCTCTTCCTCTTTCTATTTTTTTAAAGCAATTTTTGATTGTATTTTAGGTGAAAGTTTCTGTGGCAAAGTAAGTTTCTGTTTACCATTTTTTATACCAGTTATTCTCGGATACTTATCACAACTTTCAAAATTTGTTAGCAGTTTCATTATTTTTATTCTATTTTTTTCTGTTTCTCCTCCCCTCCTTGCCTTCTCATCTTTACTTTTAGGTAAATGTTGACCATTTGGTCTCATACAGTTGTTTCTTTAAGGGATCACTGTACTCATTGGTGCTGATATTTTATAAGTCACTTTATTACTTGGCTATATAATTTGTTAATATGCAAAAATTTTATATCTGTATAGTATGAATATGTTCTTTAAATAGTGAAACACCCAGGCTCTCGCAGTTTCAGGATGCTACCTGTCGTTATCACACTCTTCTTCCTACTCGTAAGGTCCTTTCACCGGGTTTACTGTGGCTGTGTTGTGACTCAAGATTCAGCTCTGATGTTTTCACCAAAATACCTGCCTTTTGTTGGTTCCTTGGACCACGCTGCTGTCCTTCCTCCTTGTTTCCATGTCTCTAGTTGTCTCACTTGTCACTGTTTCTGCACCTCTATGAGGCCCGCTGTCATTCTTCATTGTGGCTATATCTCTGGATAACTATGTTAGTTGTCACTGTCTGGGCACCCACCTCAGTGCAGTGAGGTCCACTGTCCTTCGTCGTTTTGTCAGTGTCTCTGCTTCTGTCACTTACCACTGCATCTGCACCTTCCTCTGTGTGGTGAGGTTTACAATCACTGCCTTTGTGATGAAAGGGTGAATGGGTATGGTTATGGGCACACGTTGTGCTCCTCCCACTGCTGGTCCCTCAATGTGCAGCACCAAGCTGACACTTAGGGAGTATGAGCTGAGTGAGGTTCTTTTTTCGGTGCAGTAGACTGCATGTTTGGGAAATTAATTTTTTCCTTAATTTAACTTGCAGACTGTGCTATGAGGCATTTACTGAGAACATGGCAGGGGAGAGTCAGCTGCTGGAGAGGAGGAGACTTTGTCATTGTGCTGCATACAACTGTGCCATTTCTCTTATCTGCTGTGTCTTCAGTGAATTAAAGTTCTACCAGGGTTTTCTCTTCAGTGAAAAACCAGAAAAGGTATGTCTCTCCTGCGTAGTTCAGTACTGTTGTGATTGTTGGATTTGAGAAGTTACACTACACCACTTTTGGATTATACCAACTAAAGTTATTGTATGATGTGTGATGTCTGTGTGTACATGTATATGTGAGTGTTTGTATGTATGTACATGTATAGAAAGTTGTTTTCATGTGACTTCAAGTTAATTCCACGTCAGTTTTGTTACTTAGCCCAGAGTAGAACTACTCCATTAGGACCTTTTAAGCTGTGATCTTTATGGGAGCAGATCATCAGGTCTTTTCTTCTGCAGTGACTGGTGGTTCAAATTATTATTTTTTTTTCAGTAATTTTTTTTATGGTTAACTGAAAATTTGCAAATAAAGTCAATTTGCCATATCAAACCCCATACATAGACCTCTGTGTGACTCCATCTGCTGTCTCACCTCTGTGACAGCACATTTGTTCTTTCTACTGTGTATTTCCCGTATTTGTTCAACCTAATCCTGTCCACGCTCCCTTCTCATTGCTATTAGGGAACTGCTCTAATAGCTTCACGTCTTACAGTCCAGTCTGATTTTTGTGTAGAGTTGTTTTCGGTGCTAGTTTCATCTCCAGGGTAGGAGCAAGATTATGGGCCATGCACTCAGGTGAACCTCCAGGGTGTTGGACCATCAAGCCTAGTCTTTTAATGGAGTTCTAGATCTGTATTTTCCTCTGTCTGCATCAGGGAGTCTGATGTTGTATTGCTTCTCAAGGCAAACACTGGAGTTGGCCAGACACCATCTATCTCTCTGGTCTCATGCTGGTGTAGACTCTGGATCATTTGGCCCCTTTTGTCTCACATTTTCTTCCTGTCTTCCGTGTTCTTTTTTCTCCTCTGTTTTGGTTGGATTTTGGCCAATTGATGCTCCTAAGATGACAGCTTGCAAACTTTTAAGACCCCAAATGCTATTCACCAAGTTGGGATGCAGACCATTTTTTAAAAAGAAAAAGCTTAGTTGTTCCAGTTGACATGGATGTCCTCTGAGAGCACGTTTCCCATTACTCTGCTCCTTCCACCTTCAAAGTGTTAGGTTGTATGTAAGAAATCTTTTAGCTCTTGGTATATTTCAGCAGTATTGGGTCTCCCTTGTAGTGTGTGCTTTCACTTCCTTCACTTAATCTAGTTTCTATCTAGTATCTAATCTCTGAATAGCCAGCTCCATCCCCTCCCACCCCATAACCACCAAAGATTTTCTTCCATGCTTCATCTGTTTCCTGAAGCCTCATAAAAATGGTCTCATACAGTATTCGTCCTTTTGTGACTGACTGGTTTCACTCAGCGTAATGTCTCCCAAATGCCTCCACATTGTTAATGTTTCCAAAGATTGCTGTTGTTCTTTATCATTGCATAGTGTGCCATTGTGTGAAAATACCATAGTTTGTTTATCTGTATTTCTGTTGAAGGGCATTTACGTTGATTTGCTGTTTTTACCATTGTGGGGCATGATGCAGTGAGCAGTTGCGTGTACATATCTGATCATGTGGCAACCTTACTTCTCTGGGATATATACCAAGCAGTGGGATTGTTGGATCATGTGGTATTTTCATCTCTAGCTTTTTTAGAAATCACCAAACCATTTTCCAGACTGGTTGTACCATTTTAGATTCCCACCAGCTGTGTAGAAAGGTTCCAGTCCCTCCACAGCCTCTCCAACATTTGTAGTTTTGTGTTTTTTTAGATTAATGCCAGCCTCATAGGGGTGGGATGGTATCTCATTGTAGTTTTCACTTGGATTTCTCTGGTGACTAATGACCCTGAGCGTTACCTTGTGTATCTGATAGCTGTTTGAATATCTTCTTTAGTAAGTGCCTATACATATCCTTTGCCCATTTTCATTGGATTATTTTTTTTTTTTCTTGCTGAGGTTTTGAAGTACTCTGTAGATTATGGAGATTAGACTCCTATCAGATTCTTGGTTGGCAAAATTTTCTTCCCAATCTATAGGTAATCTTTTTATTCTATTGCTGAAGTCTTTGGATGGGCATAAGTGTTTAATTTTTTAGAAGTTACCACTTACCTATTTTCTCTTCTGTTGCTTGTACACTGTTTCAGGTATTTTGTAGTTTCTTTATGCTGTTTATTAGTGCTCCCAATGTTATCCCTATTTTTTCTTCCAAGGTCTCTATTGCTTTAGGTTTAATATTTAGGTCTGTGATCCATTTTGATGTAATTTTTGTGCACGGTGTGAGATATGGGTCCTGTTTCATTTTTTTGCAAAGAGATATCCAGTTTTGCCAACACTATTGGTGAAGAGATTTTTTTCCCCCAGTTCATGGACCTTAGGGCTTTGTTGAATATCAGCTGCTCATAGGTGACTGGAATTATATTGGGGTTCTCTTTTTCTTTCCATTGATCTGTGTATCTATTTTTGTACCAGTACCAGGCTATTTTGAGTACCATGGCAGTGTAGTAAGTTCTCACATCAGATAATGTGAGGCCTCTCACTTTGTTTCTCTTTTTCAGTAATGCTTTACTTATTTGAGGATTCTTTCCTTTGTGTATGAAGTTAGTGATGTGTTTCTCCACCTCATTAAAAAATGACATTGGGATTTGTATTGGGAGTGCATTGTATCTATAGGTAGGTTTGGGAAGAACAGATATTTTGATGATCTTAAGTCTACTTATCCATGAACATGGTAGGTTTCTCCACTTATATAACTCTCTTTTGGTCTATTGGAGTAGAATCTGGTAGTATTCTTTGTATATGAGGTATGACAATTAAGTCTGTGAACTTAATTGTTCCAAGTGATACACACCTCATTTCTCAATAATACTGTAGTCACCTTTGAAGTACTCCCCTTGGGAAGCTATGCCCTGACACCAATGCCTAGTCCACCTTTCAGAGCGTTTTTGGAACTCTTTCTGTAATGGCCATTGTGAACAGTGGCAAGGTGACAGGTTCATGAATTTAATTGTATAGTTGTCTGTGAGGGAGTTTTTAACCAGTAAACAAATAACTGTATTGGAACACCCTTCCCGACTCACCCGATCTGGCTCCCAGTGACTTTGTTCTTTACGTGAAGATAAAGGAAATATTGAAAGGGAGACATTTTGAGGACATCAAGGGTAATAACAATGACACTGTGGTGGTCATTCCAGAAAAAGAGCTTGAAAATTGCTTTGAAGAGTGGACTGGGTGTTGGTGTCAGTGCATAGCTTCCTAAGGGGAGTACTTTCAAGGTGACCATAGTGATATTGAGCTTTGAGGGATATAGCACTTTTTCTAGGATGAGTTCACAAACTTAATTGTCAGTCCTTGTAAGTCTTTCATATCTCTGGTTATATTTATTCCTAAGTATTTTATCTTTTTGGTGGCAATTGTTCATGGTATTGATTTGGTGATTTCTTTTTGAAATACCTCTTTAATAGTGTAATGGAATCCACCTGATACATTCATGTTTACCTTCTATCCTGATACTTTGCTGAACTTTTCTGTTAGATCCGGTAGGTTCCTTGTAGATTCTTTAGGGTTTTCCGTGTGCAGGATAATATCATCTGCAAACAGAGATATTTTTACATATTCCTCACCAGTATGGATGTCCTTTATTTATCTTACCTAATTGTTCTGCCTAGAACTTCCAGCACAATGCTGAATAAAAGAAGGGATAATGGGTGTCCTTGTCTGGTTTCCATTAACAAGGGGATTACTTTCAGTCTCTCTCCATTTACCATAATGTTGGGTGGTGGCTTTGGTTAGATGCCCCTTTCTATGTTGAGGAATTGCCCTTTTATTCCTATTTTCTTGAGAGTTTGTTTTTCTTTTTTTTAATTATGACTGAGTGAAAATGTACATTCCCATAAAACTTTACATGGCCACCTATATGCACTCCTCTCCCTCACCAGTTACAGCACACTGTTCCTCTCTGCTCCGTGCATGTCTCATCCTCCCAACAGCCTCCTTTCCCCTCCTCTCGATCCACTCCCCTTCCTCTACCAGAGGTCAGCAGGATGATATCCTATAGATGCATAGAACGATAAAGTGCACCAAGTCCAATCCATTTGTGTCCAAAGAGTGGACTTCCGTTATGATTTATGGGCAAGGGCAGCATCAAGTCCTGGGGCTCTGCTCCCAGGGGAACCCCAAACGCACTGGACCATCAATTGTGGTCTTTTAGTGGAGATCTCAGGGTGCACCCCTTTTTATTCTTGTGTTGCCAGTGAGACTCAACTTAGTCAGCTCCATTGTGGTTATCACTGCTGGTGGCCGGGCACTATCCGGTTCTTCTGGTCCCAAGTCTATGTAGGCATCTAATAATGTGGGTTTCTCTGTCTTCTGGGTTTTCTTTCCCCCATGTCATTTTGCTCCTCGGTGAGCATCCGTTCCTGCTGAGTTCGCACCATTTGCTGTGCCCTCAGAAGGCCGCTTGGCAGCGTTTAAGACCCCAGACACCACTCACCAATGTGGGGTGCAGAGAGCCCTCTTAGCAAAATGCTAGTTGTGCCAATTGGCCTCGATTTCGCCTAAGAGCATGGTCCCCTACCCCTGCCCCAGCTACTCTGTCCTTGCAATATTGGGTTAAGATGGAAGGAGTATTCAAGTTATGTTGAAGTCCGTTTAATATTGTTCTTGTTTCTAATGTGTACTATTGCCGATTTCACCCAACCAAATTTCTACCAGCTATCTAATCTAAACCCTCCCTCTTCGCCCTTCCTCCCTCCCCTCCCTTGCAGCCATCAAAGAGTCTTTTCTTGTATATATAACTCTGTTTTTGAGTTCTTATCTGTAGAGGTCTCATACAATATTTGTCCTTTTGTTGCCAAATACTTTCACTCCACATAATATCTTCCAGTTGAAGCCAGGTTATGTGATGTTTCATTTTTCTTTGTCACTGCATAGTGCTTCATTGTATACATATATACCATAGTTTACCTATCCATTCCTCTGTTGTTGGGCATCTGGGTTGATTCCATCTTTTTGCTATTGTGGGCTGTGCTGCAATAAACATTCTTCTGCATGTGACCATTGGTGTGAATGACCTTGATTCTGTAGGATGCATTACACGTAGTGGAATTACTGGGTGAAATGATATATGTATATCCATTTTTTTAAGGAAGTACCAGATTGCTTTCCAAAGAGGCTGGACCATTTTGCAACCCCACCAACACTGTAGGAGAGTTCCATTTTCTCCACAGTCTCTCCAGCATCTGTTGTTTTGTGTTTTTTGGATCATGGCCAACCTTCTTGGGGTGAGATGATATCTCATTGTAGTTTTGATTTGAATTTCTTTAATAACTAAAGATCATGAACATGTCCGCATGTGTTTTTGGATCTCCTCTTTAGAGGAAAGTTGTCGATCTCTTACCCCATCGCTTGATTGGATGATTTATCTTCTTCTTACTGATATTTTGTATTGTAGTACTGTATAGATTATGGGGATCAGGCGTCGGTCTGATATAGAGTTGCCAAATATTTTTTCCCATTCTGTAGGTTGCGTTTTAATTCTATTAATGAAGTCTTTGGATCAGCAAAAGTGTTGGATTCTTAATAGTTCCCGTGTATCTATTTTCTCTTTTGTTGATTGTGGTTTGTTTCACAGATTTTGAAGTCTGTCTATGTTGTGTATTAAAACTTCCATTGTTGTTCCTACTTTTTCTTGGATGAGCTTTATCATTTTAGATTTGCTATTTAGGTCTTTTATCCAGTTGGAGCTGGTTTTTGTATAATGTGTAAGATATGGATCTTGTTTCTATTTATTGCAGGTGGATATCCAATTTTGCCAGCATCATTTGCTGAAGATACTGTCTTTACCCCAGTTTAATGTCTTAGGGCTTTTGTCGAATATCAGCTGTCCATAGACAGATGGTGTCATCCCTGAGGTCTCAATTCTGTTCCATTGATCGATCTGTCTCTTCTTGTACCAGTACGAGGCTGTTTTGACCACTGTGGCAGTGTAGTATGTTCTAAGGTCGGGTAATGAGAGTCTTCCCAGTGTGTTCTTATTTAGTAGTACCTTACTTATCTGGGGCTTCTTCCCTTTCCAAACAAATTTGGTGATTTGTTTCTCCATCTGATTAAAATATCATGCTGGAACTTGTATTGGGATTGCATTATATAAGTAGATTGCTTTGGTTAAAGTAGACATTTTCACAATGTTAAGTCTTCCTATCCATGAGCAGGGTAGGTTTTTCCATTTTTCTAAGTCTCTCTTAGTTTTTTTTAGTAAAGGCTTGTAGTTCTCTTCGTAAAAGTCTGTTATTTCTCTGGTTAGATTAATTCCTAGGTACTTTATCTTCTTTGGGGCTATAGTAAATGGTATTGATTTGATGGTTTCTTCCTTAACAGTCTCATTGTTTGTATAAAGGAATCCTACTGGTTTTCTTATGTTTATCTTGTATCCTGACACTTTGCTGAACTCTTTTATCAGTTTGAATAGTTTACTTATAGATTCTTTGGGATTCTCTGCATATACAGTCATACCATCTGCAAACAGGGAGATTTAGACTTCTTCGCTGATGCAGGTGCCCTTTATCTCTTGGTCTTGTCTAATTGCTCTGGCTAGAACTTCTAGTACAATGTGGAATAGGAGAGCTGAGAGTGAGCATCCTTGTCTAGTTCCTGTTCTCAAGGGAACGTCTGTCAGTGTCTCTCCGTTCAAGATAATGTAGGCATTTGCCTTCGTATGAATGGCGCTTATTGCGTTGAGGAATTTTCTGTCTATGCCTATTTTGCTAAGAGTTTTTGGCATGAATGGGCGTTGAACTTTATCAGATGCCTTTTCTGCATCAACGGACAAAATTAGGTGATTCTTGTCTTTTGTGATATTTATGTGGTTAATCACATGAATTGTTTTTCGGATGTTGAACCAGCCTTGCGTCCCTGGTATGAATCCCACTTGGTCATGATTGATTATTTTTTGGATGTGTTGTTATATTCTGTTGGCAAGAATTTTCTTGAATATTTTTGCATCTAGATTCATGAGTGATAATCGGTCTGTAGTTCTCCTTTTTGGTTGTGTCTTTCTGTGGCTTTGGTATCAGGGTTATGCTGGCTTCATAGAATGAGTTTGGGAGTACTGCATCCCTTTCTCTACTGTGAACTAGTCTCAGTAGCATTGGCAATAACTCTTCTCCAAAAGCTTGGTAGAATTCTCGAGTGAAGCCATCTGGGCCTGTGCTTTTTTGGTTGGCAGTTTATTAATGACTTTTTCAGTCTCTTCTTTGTGATGGATTTATTCAGTTGTTCTGCTTCACACTGTGATAATTTGGGTAGGTGATGTGAATCAAGGAATTTGTCCATTTCCTGTAGGTTTTCAAATTTGTTAGAGTACAGTCTTTCATACTATTCTGTTACAATATTTTTTATTTCTGTTGCATCTGTGGTGGCAACTCCCCTCTCATTTCTAATTTGGGTTATTTGTTTCCTTTCCTGTTTTTCTTTATTAAGTTTAGCCAGTGATTTGTCAGTTTCGTTGATCTTTTCAGAAACCAACTTTTGGTCTTTTCAATTTTTTCAAATGTTTTTCTGTTCTCTAATTCATTTTAGTCTGCTCTAATCTTTACGATCTGGTTTCTTCTGGTGCCTGAGGGGTTCCCTTGTTGTTCTCCCCCTACTTGTTCAAGCTGTATGATTAGTTCCTTGATTTGGTTTCTTTCTTGCTTCTGGATGTGTGCATTTATGGAGATAAACTGACCTCTCAGCACTGCTTTGGCTGTGTCTCATAGGTTCTGGTAGGAAGTGTTTTCATTCTCATTGGAATCCATGAATTTCTTTATTTCATCCTTGATTTCTTCCATACCCCATGGTTTTTTGAGCAAGATGTTGTTCAGTTTCCAAGAGTTCCACTTTCTATCTGTGTTTTTTCTGCTATTGATTTTTACTTTTATGGCTTTATGATCTAAAACTATGCTTTGCAGTAATTGAATGGTATGGATTTTATTGAGAATTGCATTATGTCGAAATACATGGTCAATTCTGGAGAATGTTCCATGTGCACTGGAGAAGAAGGTGTAGTTGTCCACTGATGGGTTGCAAGTTGTGTATATATCGATGAGGTTTAATTGGTTAATTGTGACAGTAAGGTCTTCTGTATCTTGACTGAGCTTTTTTCTAGATGGTCTGTCCAGTACTGAGAGTGAAGTGTTGAAGTCTCCCACTACTATGTGGAGTCATATAACTTTTTTGAGTGTAGTCAGTGTTTCTTCAACGTATTTAGGTGCTGTGATATTAGGTGCATAAATATTTAATATAGTTAAGTCTTGCTTGTGTACTGAACCTTTCAGCAATAAATAGTTTCCATCTTTGTCCACGATGGTGGATTTTACATAAAAATTGACTTAGTCTGAGATTAGAATTGCCACATCTGCAGTTCTTTGTTCATTGTTAGCTTGATATATATTCTTCCGTCCTTTAAATTTCAAGTTGTTCCTATCGTTGATTCTCAAGTGAGTTTTTTGTAGACAGCATATGCAGGGGTCATGTCTTTTGATCGAAGATGTTGCTCAGTGTCTCTTTATTGCAGCATTCAGTCCATTCACATTCAATGTAATTATTGATAGGTATGTGTTCAGTGCTGCCATTGTGATATGTTTATTTTTGTGTTGATGTTTTGTCTGTTGTTCTTATTAGTCTGTTCTGGGACATTCTTTTTTGGAGTTGATTTTTCACCATTTTCAGAGCTGGCTTTGTAGTTGTTGAGACTCCTGTGTTACATTTCTTGATATGGTATATTACATCTTTGTTGTGCTTTACGGCTTCCCCTGTGATCCCCCTGAATAAGCTATATATAACCAATTTTAATTACTACCAGTGTTGTCATCTTCCTTTCCATCTAGAAGGACTGTAACGACTGTAGTACATCCCTCTTTTTAATATGATGGCACCCTAGTTTTCATGAGAATCACTGGATTGTTTCTTTCAGTAATAAAGCTGTGATTGAGCTAGTAGCCTTCTGTAACTGAGTAGAGTTTTGAGTAGTATGTCTTTCTAAAATACAAAGTTAGTTGTTTTGTTCTTCTAAGCCAGAGTGAAGAACTTCTGTGAGTATTTCTTGTAGTTTTCGTTTGGTTTTTACAAAGTCTCTGAGTTACTGTATATCTGGGAATGTCTTAATTTCATTTTCATATTTGAAAGATAGTTTTGCAGGATCTGTAATTCTTGGTTGGAAGTTCTTCTCCTTCAAGGCTTTGAATGTGTCATGCCACTGTCTCCATGCCAGCATGGTTTCTGCTGTGAAATCTGAAGAGAGCCTACAGGGTTTCCCTCTGAATGTTCGCTTTGCTTTCAGTCTTGCTGCCTTTAAGAGTTGCTGGTTATGTTTCATTTTGTTAAGCTTCATTATAATATGCCTTGGAGTCTTTCTTTTGAGATCTACATTGGGTGGCGTACGATATCCCTCTGGGATATCTATTTTCTCTTCCTTCTTGATTTCTGGGAAATTTTCTTCAGCATCCCAGCAGCGATACTCTCTGTATTCTCAGTCGTCTCATCCTGTTCAAGGAGTCCAGTTAATCGAAGGTTGTTCCCCTTAATAGAATCCCACATGCTTCTTACTGCTTCTTCATTTTTCTTTTATCTTTTTTCTGATTTCTGCTCATAGATGCTGCCATTAGTAGCTCTGTCTTCCAAGTCAGAAATTCTTTTTTCCATTTGTTCCATTCTGTTTTCTTGGCTTTGAATGGAAGTTTCTATGTCTTTAATTTTGTTCTTCATATGTTGGATTTCAGAGTATTGGTGTTCCATCAGATCGAACAGCTTGCTAAATTTTTGCTTTTACAATGCTGCATTTTGTATAAAGTCTAAAAGGGCTGTGTATATAACCCTTTTGTATTCACCTTCTGATGATTTCAGAAAAGTTTCTTCATCTGGAAAACTCCTTGGTTGTTTTGTTTCGGAGCCTTCTGAAGCCGTGGGTGATTTCTTGTTTGCCACAACTTGTGTTGCTTTATGGGTTTCATGTGATTAAGTAAAGGGTGAGAGAGATACTGTGAGGATAAACTGCAGATGTTTGTCTATGCTGTCTTAAAATGTAAAGCAAAAAGTATCTGACCACTTCCCTAGTGAGTCAGATATCCAGGTGTAGAGGTCCCTCTTCCCAACTGGGAAAGTAAACACCACTGTATCCAACCCCAGATGAGACGAAGTAGTTCAAAATACAGCATTGCTACTGCCCTGTTGGCCTCTGATGCCAGGACCCATCCTTAGGCATCCCAGTGTAAACTACTGCTTTTCTGTTGGAGAAGCGCTGTCCTGTTTGCAGGCGCTGGTTCCCAGGTTAACAATTAGGTCCTGCTGCAATTTCTGTATCCAACATGGCATCCTGCCCCACAGTTCCATACAAACCACACTGTGGCAGTGATAAAAGACAGGCCCAAGGTGGCTGGATCAACAGAGTCCTAATCCTGACTCTCAAAATATGGGAATTTACCAGTCTATCTCCCGAACAACGAGTCTGAGTCTATCCACTAGGCAAGACCCAGGTCCGCCTACTGGCCAAGACAGAAAAAATAATCAAAGTGATGTGTTTACCTTCAGTCTGTAAGAGCCAGGGTTAGCCAGGAGGAGGAGTCAGCGAAACAGAGGAGAGTTTTTGTTCAGTGGTGTGATGTCCAAATTAACGGCCCTGTGCAATGTCCTAGGGGCTCACTAGGTAACCAGCAGGTTCCCTTTGATTATCAGTTCAGGCCTTGGTTTCCAGAGGGATATAAGGAGACGTGTGCTTAGTCTGCCATCTTGACTCCACATCCTCTTGAGGGCTTTTAATGCAAACGGGTTTTGGACTTTTTCAGATGCCTTTTCTGTGTCAATTGGTAGAATAAGGTGATTTTTTTTATCTATGTGGTTGATTACATTGATTGTTTTTCTAATATTGAGCCTTCCCTGCATCCCTAGTATGAATCCAACTTTGTTGTCATTATTTTTTTCATATGTTGTTTAATTCTGTTTGCTAGAGTATTGTTCAGGATTTTTGCATCTGGGCTCAAGTGAGATACTGGTCTGTAATTTTCATTTTTTGTGCAGTCTTTACCCCGCTTTGGTATCAGGGTTATGCTAGCTTCATACAATCAATTTGGCAGTATTTTATCCTTTTGTATCCTGTGAAATACCATTAAGAATAGTGGTGGTAAGTCCTTTCTAAAAGTTTAGTAGAATTCTGCAGTAAAACCAGCTAGTCAGCACCGTTTCTGGTTGGGAGCTTTTTAATTACTTACTCAATCTCATTTTATGTGATAGATTCATTAAGTTATTTTACTTCTGATTGTATTAGTTTTGATAGGTAATTTGTTTCTAGCAGTTTGTCAGATGTTCAAATTACTAACCTTTCAGTTAGTGGGCAAACATTAAACCGTTACACCACTGAGGCTCCATTTATATACATCTATTTATATGTGGATACACATGCACATGCACATGCCCATAATAATTACATATGCATAGCTGTATGTATTTTGGAGTCCTCAGGGTGCATTGGTTGAGAACTTGGCTGCTAAGCAACAGTCGCCAGTTCAAATACACCAACAACTACTTGATATCCTGTTGGGTAGTTTTGCTCTGTCTTGCAGGGTTCCTTTGAGTTAGAATTAACTCAGTGGCCATCAGCTTAGTTTGGTTTTATATATATGTTAAAGCTGAAATGCTTCTCTGTGAGTTACTAATAGCAATAATTCTGTAACCAGTTGGTAAGGGCATTCTGTCATTCAAATATTTTTATATGATTCTTTGTATTTACAGAACTTGCTTATTTTTGAAAATCTGATAGACTTGAATCGCCACTATACATTTCCTGTAGAAGTTGAGGTACGTAAAAATTTTCAGTGTTCCTTAACTAAAAGAATTCATTGATTCGTTGTAGAGAGAAGCATCCATTTTGTTGAATGTCTTAAATTGCTGAAATTGAACTACAAAACTCAGAAGTTTGATTCTTTAGTTCTCATGTAGAATCTTAGACAGCTGCAACCATGTTAATCAGAGCTTCATGTTTCGCAATCTTGACCTGTTCAAAAACGCACACCACAACAAACAGACCAGTTAGTACATGTCCCAGAAGCTGTTTCTGATTAAATCCTTCTTGTCAAAGAAACTAAGTCCCTCCTGATACAGAGCTCAGGCTGTGGCCCACGTGGTGACTCAGGTATAGTCTTCATCCTATGAAAAGAAGGAACAGAGTGCTTAAAGGGGCACAGACATAGGGGTTGTGAGGAAGTGGTGTGTTGGAGAAAGAAATTTTGGCCAGGAGCCAGTACTTCTGCCCAGTGGGGCTCGGCTGTGTCTCCTCACAGTCACTGAGGCCCAGACCACACTTTGATGGTTCATCGTTTCAAACAAGTGGGTGCTTCCTGCTTGCAGCCGTTTTGGAACAAGATTAGGAATTTTTTTCTAAGCATATGTTCCTAGAACTAAAAAATAAAAATAATGGCACTAATTTATTTATCATCCAAGCACTTGTTATGTGTCAATTTTAAACTGTACCACAGCTCTGTGAGGTGCTGTCATGTTCTACAACTTTATGTTACAGAAACTGAGCTAGAGAGGTCCAGTGGAAATACTGTACTTGTTCTGGAGTTGGGAGGCACACGTGCGTCTGCGGGTCTATGAGGACGTGTCCTATAAGGACCACTGACCTTTATCGTGGATATTTTTGAAAGCTTTTAAATTTGATGGAAGTGTTATTTAAAAATCATTTTCCTTTTGCCAGATTCTACTGAAACAGAAAAAACATGACTATGATTTTAAAAGTTTTAAATTGTGCATATGTTTTGCTTAATAGGTCCTTGTGGAAAGAAAGAAAAAGTACATTGAAATTAGGAAAGAAGCTAGGGAAGCAACAAGTGGGGACTCAGGTAGGATGTTTTCAAAATGATGAAAAAGGTTCTAATAGTTGGTGTTTTGTATATAAATAGAAAACATGTTAACCCACAACACTGAAACTCAACGAAGTTTTATTTTTAAGTAATAATGGAATTGTATCTTGAAAGAAATCTGATTGGCTAAACTGAACTGCTTGAAAAGATCTCGGAGCAGGGTATGAGGGTGGGCAGACGGGCTCAGATATGGAGAACCTTTTATAAAATGTAGCCTTTTCATGAGATCAAGATTAGCTTGATATTCATTTGTTTGCATGTGGATTATGTTTGTGTATTATTTAGATACGTTCAAAAATCTACATAAAAATAGAAGTTGTACTGTAGTTTCTACCTCCTCCAGCACAAAGCTGTCAGTCCCTCTCCACTGCCTGATTGCCTCTCTGGTTTTCTGTCCTCCAGGTTCCATACTACTCTCTCCAGCCTTGTGGGCCTTGGATAATCCTTGCCCTGGTCTTGCTTCTGCACCAGGACATTTGTCCTTGCTCCTCTCTCTCTACAGTAATCATGGCCCTAGATATTAGCAAAGCTCATGACATTTGTTTAACATCAAGCCCTCAAAGAGGCTCTACCTGACCACACTATCTATTTGTAGTTTACTCTCTCTTCCTCTACATCCCTTGTTTCAGTTTTTGCTAGTATTTCTTCCCACATTTATTTTAGATTGCACAGGTAAAATATTGTATACCATCCGAATTTTATCAATGCAGAGAAATTGTTAGTTATGAACTCTAAAACTTAGATGTAGTTTAACTTAATGTCTGTGTTCATGGCAGTAGAAAATAACAGTTAGATAATGACAAAACCAAAGGGAGGTCTCTTCCCTGTTTGCTTTCTGCTTTATTGGTCTGGATAATGGGTGGAGGATTAAAAGATTGATGTTAAAATTATTCTTTAGTTTAATTATCATTTGAACACAGATATATATTTGATACTGATTATATTTGAATAAATGAATTTTCTTTTCCTTTATATTTCAGATGGTCCTCAATACATGTCTTCATTGTCATATTTGGGAGACAGTAGTCTGAGTGAGGAAATGAGCCAGTTTGATTTCTCAACTGGAGTTCAGAGCTATTCATACAGTTCCCAAGACCCCACGTCTACCACAGGTCATTTCCGGAGACAGGTGATTGAATTTCACAGATTCAGATTCACTGCTGAAGTTAATGGTTTTTTTTTTTTTTCTTTTAAAAAAAAAGAGGGTTACAGCTATACTGTTGTTACAACGGGAAGCCAGCTGTTGGTCTAGCAGTAGGCATGAGAGAATAATGTTAACTTGGAGTATTTGCCTAGATGTGAAGGTCAGCCTTTACTCCTATGAACTCAGAAACCTGATTTGATCAGCAGAGGAAGGAAGTGTCTCTCAAAAGGGCAGATTCTTGTTCGCCAGTCTCCTTGAAATTAATGTTTTAAATCAGAATACCATTTACAGATTTTCAGTGAGAAGTGTAACTACCATACAGACCCAAATGCTTGGACTGGTAAACTGTTGCGCTCTTTCTGGAGAAAATAAAGAAGCCTGTTTAATGTAAACTCAGGCACCTGAGTGTACCCACATTTACAAAGTAGCACTACTCTTAAAGAGTAGATTCTTGGTGTTGGAGGTATGGTCTGTTCCATCAGACTGGGCTGGGGATATGAGACAGTTATGTCAGAGGTACAGTAAAGCCTTTTTCTTTTGGGTCCCAGCAACTTCAAATAGTCACTTTCACAGTCTCACTTAACAAGATGTACATGCATCTCACACTTAATCTGTCTCTTTCAGGGAAACCGCAGTGGCATAGTAGTTAAGTGCTAATGCTGCTAAATTAAAAGGTGGCAGTTTGAATCCAAAGGAGAGCTTCTTGGAAACTCTTTGGGGCGGTTCTACTCTATCTTGAGTCAGAATTGACTTGACAGCACAATTTGGTATTGGGGGAAGTTTCAGGGAAATGGCCTGTCATCTGTTTGGTTTCTGTCCCTGTGTGTCCCTCTGCCTCTCATCTGTCTACCAGACTTTCAGAGTCTGTGTATGTTCTAAAGTCCCTTTTCATCATGTATGGCATGTCTCTTTGCCCCCCAACAGTAACTATTATTGAAACATTCCTTTATTGGCATGCCAGCCTTCTTGTAATGAGCTGTTGTCATGTGGCCAGTAGGAGTAATTCATTTATTTGTGTGTGCCCTTTCTCCTTTATTTTTTTTAAATAACATGCTTTTTTTGTTTGTTTGAAATAATTTCTAATTTACAAAAGAGTTTCAAGAGTAGTACAAAGAACTCCTGTGAACCCTTCACTCAGAAAATGCTCTCAGGTTTGACCAGTTTTCACAGCTGTGCCCTTGAAGCAGAGTTGTGCCCTTGATGCAGCCTCAGACCACTTGCCTTTCCCAGATGTCATATCTCTAATTTCTTTCAGTCTAGAACAGTACCCTGTTGTCTCCTACCCTTCACAACCATGAAATTTTCAACATAGCAGGCCGATCCTTTTGTAGAGTACCCTCAGTTAAAGTCCTCCAGTCGTAGCCAGGTGGTACTTTTTGGCAACAGTGTCATAGCAGCTTGCTGTGTCTTTCTGTAGCCTGTCACCTGTCTGATGACAATGACTTGTGCTTCAGGAGGCAATAGTCTTTTGCCGTACCCTATTCTGATTGACTCTACATTTGGCTATTGTAGATAGTGCTCAGTGAACATTGGTGTACATATGTCTGGTTATGTCACTGCTTTCAGGTCTTTGGGGTATACATCTATGAGCGGAATTGCTGGATTATATCGGAATTCTATGTTCAGTGTTTTGAGGAACCACAGACTGTTTTCACAGAGGCTATACCAATTTATAATCCCACCAGCGATGAATGAGGGTTTCTATTTCTCCATAGCCTTGCTAATGCCTAGTGTTTTCTGGGTTTTTATGATCATTCTGTTCTTATGGGGTTGAGGTGATACTTCATTGTGGTTTTGATTTGCATTTCCCCAATAGCCAATGAAGGAGCTCTTTTGGTACAGTAGTTAAGCACTTGGTGCTAATCAAAAAGTCAGGGATTCAAACCCACCAGCTGTTCCAGAAGAGAAAGAGGGGGCAGCCTGTTTCTGTAAAGACTTTAGTCTTGGATATCTTACAGAGCAATTCTACTTTATCGAGTAGGATCACTGTGATTCAGAATCTACTCAACAGCTCACAGCAAAAACAGTGGCTAATAACTTTAAGCATCTTTTCATGTGCTTTGTTATTAAGTTGTAGAAATAGTTTATAAATTTTGGATATTAAACCTCTGCGGAATATTTATGGTTCCTGTCATGGATTGAATTGTGTCCCCCCAAAAATATGTGTAGCCATGTGGCTGGGCCATGATTCCCAGTATCTTCTAACTGTCCTCCATTTTGTGGTTTTCCTATGCTGTATGTTAAAGGATTAGGGTGGGGCTGTAAATCCCTTCATAGGATTACCTCCCTGCTCCACTGTAAGGATCGATCGCCCCACCCTTAATCCTTTCGTCCTACAAGAGATAAAGGGACAGAGAAGCAGGCAGAGAATTAGGAACCTCGTACCATCAAGAAAACAGCACCAGGAGAAGAGCACGTCCTTCAGACCTGAGGTTCCTGCGCCAAGATGTTCCCTGGACAAAGACTGAGGCAATACCGAACTTGCCTCCTGAGCTGACAGGGGAAAGCCTTCCTTTGGAGCAGACACCCTTAATGTGGACTTGAAGCCTACCAGACTGTGTAAGAATAAACTTTCGTTTATTAAAGCCATCCACTCTGTGGTATTTCTGTTAGAGCTGCCTTAGCTGAGTAAAACAGTTCCCAAAGATTTTGTCCTGCTCAATAGGCTGTCTTTTCACTGCTTTGATAAATCCTTGTAATGCATGTAAGAATTTACTTTTATGAGGTTCTATTTATCTATAGTCTTTTTTTTTTTTAATTTAAAAAATGGGAATGTTTTAGTTCAGAAGACTTCAAACGTGTGTGAAGTAAGCAGAATATGTCTAGGATGTATTTTGCTGTTAATGCTTTTGTTGTGTTATCTGCTCTCCCTTTACAAAAACCTAGGTGGTCCAGTTTCATCTCTGTGTCTTCTATGAATTTTATGGTTGAAGTTTTCCCATTAGTTCTGTGATCCATTCAGAATTGTTTTTTCCTGTATAATTTAAAGATTAAATATTGGGTCATTCTTCTGCCTATCCAGTGGATATCCAGTTTTCCCGGTATCATTTATTGAAGACATTTTTCCTTCCCTATTGGAATGATTTAGCACGTTTGTCAGCTAACTAAAAGTTTATAGATTCATTTCTGGACTCTCAATTCCATTCCATTGTTGAGTGTTTATCAGAGAGCCCTGGTGATGCAGTCATTAAAGTGCTCTGTTGCTAACTGAAAGGTCAACTGGTGGTTCGAACCCACTAGCTTCTCCACAGGAGAAAGCTGTGGTTATCTCTTTCTATGAAGATTTACAGCCTTTGACTTTAGAACCCATTGCACTGCCACACTAGTGAAAACAGCCTGGTACTGGTGCTGAAAGAGGCATATAGACTAATGGAACAGACTTGAGACACCAGAGATGCCACCATCGTCCTGTGAAGAGTTGATATTCAGCAAAGGCCCTAAGGTTGTAAACTGGGGTCAAAACAGTCTCTTTAACAAAGAGTGCTGGTAAAATTCGATATCCATGTGCAGAAGATTGAAACAAGACCCATATCTCACACCTTACACAGAAACCAACTCAAATTGGATAAAAGACCTAAATATTAAACCTAAAATGATAAAGACCAAACAAGGAAAAATAGAATCAACAGTGGAAGTTTTAATACACAACTTAGGCTTCAAAATCTGACAAACAAAGCACGGTCCACAGAAGAGAAAGTAGATAAATGGAAAGTACTAAGAATCAAACACTATTGCTTATCCAAAGACTTTATCGAAAGAATTAAAAGATCACCTACAGAATGGGAAAAAATATTTGTCACCTCTATGTCAGGCCAACATCTGATCTCTGCAATCTACAAGGTACTGCAAAATATCAACAAGAAAAGGATAAGTAACCCAATTAAGGATTGGGCAAAGGAGATGGACAGACAGTTCTCTACAGAGGATATCCAGACAGCCAAAAGACACATGTGGAAATGCTCACGATCATTAGCTATTATAGAAATCCAAATCAAAACTATGATGAGATACCATCTCACCTGAACAAGGTTGGCCAAGATCCAAAAAATACAAAACAACAAATGGTGGAGAGGCTGTGGAGAAATTGGAACTCTCCTATACTGCTGGTGGGATTGCAAAATGGTACAACCTCTTTCGAAAGCAATCAGGCGCTTCCTTAAAAAGCTGAGAATGGGTACACCATTTGATCCAGTAATCCCACTGCTTGGAATATATCCTACAGAATCAAGGACAGTCACACAAACAGATACATGCATATAATACAATCCACAATAGCTAAAAGATAGAATCAACCCAGATGCCCAACAACAGGCCAATTAATAAACAAACCATGGTATATATACTCAGTGAAACACTATGCAATGATAAAAAAATGATTTTAGGAAGCATCTCATAACCTGGTTTCAATTGGAAGACATTATGCTGAGTGAAATCAGTCAGTGGCACAAGGAAAATATTGTTTGAGACCCCTACTGTAAGTACTTAAAAACAGACACATGTACAGAAGAAAAGACTCTTTGATGCCTGCAAGGGAGCGAAGGGAAGGAGGCAGGGGAGGGATGGTGAAATCAATGACAGCACACATTAGAATGAGGATCAGTTTAACTGGAGCTCAACGTAACCTGAAAACTCTTCCAGTCTTAACTCAATATTGCAAGGAGAGGGTAGCAGGGGTAGGGGAATGGGGATCATGCTCTCAGGGGACATTGAGGCCAAATAGCATAACTACCCTATTTCTAAGAGAGCACCCTGCATAGTTGAGTGGCGTCTGGGGTCTTAAAAGGTAGCAAACTGCCATCTGAGGTATACCAAATAGTCCCAACTCAGCTGGAACAGAAGATCACCGAGGACAACAATGACATGAGAGAAAAAGAGCCCAGAAGATAGACGTATGTGAATGGCTGACTACATCAACACGTGACCAGAAGAACCAGATGGTGCGTGGCCAACACTAATGATAGCTGTAATGGGGTCACAATGTTGAGTCACAATGTTGAGAGAAAAAGGGGAGCACCCTAAGAACTGCACTAAAAGACTGCAGTTGATGGTCCAAATGTCTGGGAGTTCCCCTGGGACCATGGCCGCTAGACCTGATGCTCTCCCTAATCAGAGATCATTAGTAAGGTCAACTCTTTGTATAGGAATGAATTGGACTCAGGGACATAGACTGACCCTAGTGTGTGTGCACTTTATGTTTCTGTGCATCTATAGGATGTCATCCTACTGGCCTCTTATTTGAGGGTGGTGGAGAGGAGGGAACAGGAGATTTTGTTAAGAGAATATGACTTGTATGGAACGGAAAGGAGGAGTGTGCTGTCACTGGGCAGGGAGAGCAGAGGGAGTTGCAGAGAGGCAGGCATGCAAATTTGAATTGTATTGTAAGCTTTCACTCAATAACAATAAACGAAAAAGGATTTACAGCTTTTGAAACTCTCTAGGGCAGTTCTACTCTGTCCTCTAGGATTGCTATGAGTCAGAATCAACTTGAAGCCAGTGAATTTGGTTTTGGCTTTATGTGTCTGTCGTGTCACTACCAGGTTCCTTTAGTTGTTGTGGCTTTATAGTATGTTTTGAAGACAGGAAGTGTTAGTCCTACTTTATTCTTCCTTAGGATTGCTTTGGCTATTCAGGGTACCTTCCCATTTGTATAAATTTGACAACTGGTGTTTTCATTTCTTTCAAGAAAGCTGTTGGAATTTTGATGAGCAAGGCATTGAATTTATAGATTACTTTGAATAGTGTAACATCTTAAGTCTTCCTGTCAATGAATACAAAATGTCTCTCCATGTATTTAGATCTTTGATATTTTTAAAACAACTTTTATGTTGCCTAATTTTTTAAAATTTTATTTCATATTTTGTTGTTCAGGATGTACACCACAGAACATACTAGTTCAGCAATTTCTGCATGTACAATTTAGTGATATTGATTATATTCTTTGAGCTGTTCAACGGTTCTCTTCTTCCTTTTATGAGTTGTTTCTCCTCCAGTAAGTTAAACTCATTGTCCCCCTGAGTTGCCTCTGTAAACTTTCAAGTTGCTGTTTTCAGTTTGATCCTATACAGATAGATTTTAAAAGAGTACAATGCACAAGGCAGACTAGTTTGGCTAATCTCTAGAGAGAGCAGACAAGTCTTTGATTTCAAGAAGAAATCCCTCACTCTTTCTGCTTAAGTATGATGTTGGCTACTGGTTTTTTATATATGCTTTGAGTCGTACTGACAAATTTGTCTTGTGTTGCAGTGTTCTTGAGGGTGTTTATCAAGGAACAGTGCCGGATTTTAGTAAATGTTTTTTCTGCATCCTTTAGAAATAATCCTGTGGTTCTTCTCCTTTGTTATAGTCACACAAGGCATTACACTGATTGATTTTCTAATGCTGAACCATCTCTGTATTCCTGAAATAAATCCCACTTGGTCATGTTGTATGATTCTCTTGATATGCTGTTGTTAGTATTTTGTTGGGGTGTTTTGTATTTATATTCGTAAGTAATACTGGCTTGTGGTTTTCTCTTTTCTGGCTGATGTCTTTGTCTTTTTTTTTTTTTTTTATCAGGGTTATGTTTGCTCCATAAAACAAATTAGAATATATTCCCTTTTTCTCTACCTTTTTGAAAAGTTGAAATAGGACTGTTGTTAATTCTTCCCTTAATGTCTGGTAGAATTCTCCATTGTTGGGAAGTTTGTTTGTCTGTTTGTTTTCCCTTCTTTTGTTGTGATTAAGTGAAAGTATACAATCCAAATTGGTTTTGTATACCCTTCTATCAGCGGCTCCTTCTGCTCTCCCCACCCAGTGACAGCACACTCTTCATTTTTATTCTATAGATCTAGTATCCTCTTACTTAAGAAGCATCTGTCACCCCTTCTCCATCCTCTTATTTCCCATCTTGGGAGAGAACAGTAGAATAGCCTCCTGTAAATACATGGAACCATAAAGTATACATACTATATGGTCACCCTGTGTCCCTGTGTGCAGTCCATTCTTCTCTGAAGAGTTGCCTTATTACTGGCTTCTGGTTAGGGACAGTAGCAGACCTAGGGGCCTTGATCCCAGGGGATCCTCTAGGCCTTTGGACCATCAATTCAGGTCTTTTAGTAGAGTTCCAGTGTTTGGAAGTTTTTGATCACTGATTTAGTGTCTTATGAGTCTATTGAGATTTCCTTTTCCCTCTTGAGTTAGTTTGGGTGGATTATATCTTTGATTTCTTTTAGCAGTTCTTTATAGTTTTCCGTATATAAGACTTCCACTTTCATATTTAATTAACTCCTAGATATTTTATTGTTTTAGATGCTATTGTTAATAATAACATAATAATAGCATTGACTTAATTTCTTTTTGCTATTGCAGATTGCTGCTGTTTAGAAATTCTATTGAATTTTATGAGTTGGCCTCTGATGAATTCATTTATTAGTTCCAGTAGCTTTCTCGTGGATTCTTTCTGGGATCTTCATTTGCTTACATGGCATGACTCAAAACGAGAAGAAACAGCTGCAAACATCCATTAATAATCAGAATATGAAATGTATCAAATATGAATTCAGGAAAACTTGAAGTCGTCAAAAATGAAATAACATGCATAAAAATTGGTATCCTAGGCATTACTGACATCAAATGTACTGGTATTGACAATTTTGAACTAGAGAATCATATGGTCTGCTGTGCCAGCAGTGACAAATTGAAGATAAATGATATCCTACTACTGATTGTCAAAAAGAACATTTTGAGATCTGTGCTGAAGTAGAACACTGGCAGTGATAGGATAATAGTCATATACTGTCAGGGATTGAATTGTATCTACCAGAAATATCTGTCAACATGTCTAGGTCATGCTATGAGGAGCAGAATGCTTCCTTTGGACCTTAGAGTCTTGTACTGAGATGCCCCCATATGAATGAAAGACTGGTGACAAGGACCGTCCTCCAGAGCCAACGGAGAAAGCTGTTCCCTTTAAATGGACCATGAATTCAGACTGTGAGAGAATAAACGTATTGTTAAAGCCTGTGGTATTTCTTTAATAACACCTCTGGAGGATTAAGACATACAACTACAAGGAAGACCAGTTAATATAACTGTTATTCAAGTTTGTGGGCACCAACTCGAATGCTAAAGAAGAGGAATGTTGAAGATTTCTACTAACTTCTGAAGTCTGAAATTGATCAGACGTGTATTGAAGATACATTAGTACTTATTGGGGATTAGAAAGTGAAAGTTAGCAACAAAGAAAGATCAGTAGTGCGAAAATACAGCCTTGGTGATAGAAATGACTCTGGAAATCACATGATAGAAATTCAGAAGACCAATGACTTAATTATTTACTGCAAATACCTCTTTTTCACAACATAGACAGTGACTCTACACATTGAACTTTACTAGCTAGATAACACAGGAGTGAAGTCAACTACATATATGGATAGAGATCATGAAAAACTCAGTATCAGTCAGAACATGGCTGGTGCTGACTGTGGAATAGACCATGACTTGCTGATTTTGAAGTTCGAGTTTAGGCTCAAGAAAATTAAATTCATGAAAGCCAAAGTTTGATCTTGAATATACCCTGCCTAAATTTATAGAGCATCTCAAGAATAGATTTGATGCATTTATCTCTAATAACCAAAGACCAGATGAGTTGTGGAATGACATCAAGGGGACATCATGCATGAAGAAAGCAAAAGATCATTAAAAAAAAGAAAAGCCACAAGTGGATGTCCAAAGAGACTGTGAAACTCGCTCTTGAACACTGAGCAGCTAAAGGAAATGGAAGTAATGATGAAGTAAAAGAGCTGAACAGAAGATTTCAAAGGGCGACCCAAGAAGACAAAGTATCGTAATGACATGTGTAAAGACCTGGAGTTAATAGAACACCATGAAGGAAGAAAAGCTCATCATTTCTTATGCTGTAAGAACTGAATAAATTCAGGTTTGTGTTACAGTACTGCAAGATTCCATAGGCAAGATATTCAATGAAGCAGGAAGCATCAAAAGATGACGGAGTATAGAATCATTGTACCAAAAAGAATTGGTCAGTATTCAACTATTTCAGCTGACAGCATGTGATTAAGAACTGATTTTTTGAAGTAAGAAGTCCAGACTGCAGTGAAAAACAAGGTTCCAGCAAATCATGGAATGCCAGTTGAGATGTTTCAACAGATGGATGCTGGGCTGAGTGTGTTCATTTGTTTAGACTAAGAAATTTAGAAGACACCTACCTGGGCAACTAACTGGAAGAAATTCATACTTTGTGCCCATTCCAAAGAAAAGTGACCCAATAGAATGTGGAAATTATCATATAGTATCATTAGTATCACATGTAAGTAAATTTTGCTGAAGATGTCTCAAAAGTGGTTGCAGCAGTACATCAACAGGAAGCTGCCAGGAATTCAAGCTGGGTTCAGAAGAGGATGTTCAATAAGGGATATTGTTGCTGATGTTGGATGGAGCTTGATTGAAAGCAGAGGATACCAGAAAAATGTTTACTTGTATGCAAAGGCATTTGACTTTGGATGATAACAAATTATGAATAACAGTATAAAGAATGGGAATTCCAGAACATTTAATTGTACTCAAGCAAAACCTGTACACAGACCAAGAGGGAGTTGTTTGAAAGAAAAGGGGGATACTTGTTGGCAAGATTCACACGGGAAACCACTTACAGGTGTGAGATAGGACACCACTTACTGGTGTGAAGTGGGATGCCATGGACCGGCATGAGATGGGACACCACTTACGGGTGTGATGTGTGTGAGAGGGCGAGGTTGAAAAATCACACTGACAACAAACTTTTTGTTTGCTGTGGGCAGAAAAGGGACAGTCTCCTGCGAGACTGTTTGTTTCACTGACTGGCTTTTATTGAGCAAAGAAAACAAGTTTTTGCTGGGAAAGTGAGAAAAGGCATCTTACCAGTGTTCCTTACTTCAAAAGAAGAAGAAGCATTCCCAGAGTTGGAGGAGGAGAAAGTACTTGCACTAGTCTCAGTCAATGCTGTTTTCAGCACGTACTGATTTTCCAGTACAACGAGACAAAACTTGTCTCAAAGGCTTTTGCCAGATTTTTGCCGTTCTGAAGACACGTCCCTATCTAAACATGGATGAGGTAGGATAAGCAGGATTTTACATTTTTTCCAAACATGCACATCTCCACAGATACTGTGTGGTTTAAAGTCAGGAAAGGTGTGCATCAGTTTTGTGTCCTTTCATCATACTTATTCAGTCTGAATGCTGAACAGATAATCTGAGGAGCTCGACTATGTAAGAACAGGATACTAATATTGTAGGAAGACTCATTAACAACCTACATTATGCACACTGATACAACTTAGCTTCCTGAAAGTGAAGAGGACTTGAAGCACTTTTACTGATGAAGACGAAAGACTACAGTCTTCAATATGCATTATACCTCAACATAAAGAAAACAAAAATCCTGACAAACCAGACCAGTAAGCAACAGCACAGTAAAGGGAGAAAGTACTGCAGTTGTTAAGGGTTCCATTGTAATTGAATCCACAGTCAACACCCCATGGAAGCAGCAATCAAGAAATCAGAAGACACATTTCACTGGGCAGTTCTGTAAAAGATGCCTTTAAAGCATTGTTTTAGTTAGCTAGGGCTGCTCTAACAGAAATACCACAGAGTGGATGGCTTTAACAAAGGAAGGTTTATTCTTACACAGTGCAGTAGGCTACAAGTCCATAATCAGGGTGTCCACTCGAGGGGAAAGCTTTGCCCCTTGTCGGCTCTGGAGGAAAGTCTGGTATTGCATCAGTCTTTGTCCAGGGAGCGTCTTGGCGCAGGAACCTCAGGTCTCAAGGACACGTTCTTCTCCCAGTGCTGCTTTCTTTTTTTTTTTATTTTTTTATTTAACATAACTGAGTGAAAATGTACATTCATGTATAAATTTACATGCCCACCTATATGCAGCTTCCACTGCTCTCCCTGTCCGGTGACTGCATACTATTCCTCTATGCTCCGTACGTGTCTCATCCTCCCAACAGCCTCCTTTCCCCTCCTCTCCGTCCACTCCCCTTCCTCCAGCCAGAGGTCAGCAAGATGATATCCTGTAGATGTATAGAACCATAAAGTGCTTCCAATATATGGTCTCTCTGCATTGCCAAGTCCAATCAATTCCTGTCCAAAGAGTGGACCTTTGTTATCATTTATGGGAAAGGGCAGCATCAGGGCTGGGGGCCATGCTCTCAGAGGAACCCCAAAACTGCTGGACCATCAGTTGAGGTCTTTTAGTGGAGATCTCATGATGCACCCCTTTTTATTCTTGTGTTGCCAGTGAGACTCCTCTCTGTGAGCTCCATCGTGGCTGTCACTGATGGTAGCTGGGCACCATCCGGTTCCTTGGTCCTAAGTCGATGTAGGCACCCACTCTTGTGGGTCTCTCTATCTTCTAGGTTGTCTTTACCGCATGTCATTTTGGTCCTCGGTGAGCATCCGTTCCTGCTGAGTTGGGACCATTTGCTGTGTCCTCAGATGGCAGCTTGGCAGCTTTTAAGACCCCAGATGCCACTCACCAATGTGGGGTGTCCCAGTGCTGTTTTCTTGCTGGCACGAGGTTCCTGATTCTCTGCCTGCTTCTCTGTTTATCTCTCATAGGATGAAAGAATTAAGGGTGGGGCAAACCATACTCCAGGGAAACGCCCTTTATAGTGGAGCAGGGAGGTAATCCTATGAAGGGATTTCCAGCCCCACCCTAATCCTTTAACATACAGCAAAGGAAAACCACAAAATGGAGGACAGTCAGAAGATACTGGGAATGATGGCCCAGCCACATGGCTACACATATTTTTGGGGGGACACAATTCAATCCATGACAAGTGTTGAAAAACAAAGATGTCACTTTCAGGACTAGCATGTACCTGACCTAAGCCATTATATTTTCACTTTCCTTGTATGCATGGAAAAGCTTAGCAGTGAAAAAGGAGAACAGAAGATGAAGTGATACTTTAGAACTTTGGTGCTGGTGATATATCAGTATCCGTTTTTTTAAGGAAGCGCCAGATTGCTTTCCAAAGAGGCTGGACCATTTTGCAACCCCACCAACAGTGTAGGAGAGTTCCACTTTCTCCACACCCTCTCCAGCATTTGTTGTTTTGTGTTTTTTGGATCATGGCCAACCTTGTTGGGGTGAGATGGTATCTCATTGTCGTCTTGATTTGAATTTCTTTAATAACTAAAGATCGTGAACATGTCTGCATGTGTTTTTTGGCTGCCTAGATCTCCTCTGTAGTGAAATGTCTGTCCATCTCCTTTGCCCATTGCTTAATTGGATGATTTATCTCCTTCTTATTGATATTTTGTAGTATCTTATAGATTGTGGAGATCAGGTGTTGGTCTGACATACAGTTGCCAAACATTTTTTCCCATTCTGTAGGTGCTCTATTAATTTTATTAATAAAGTCTTTGGATGAGCAAAGTGTTGGATTCTTAATAGTTCACATTTATCTATTTTCTCTTCTGATGATTGTGGTTTCTTTGACAGATTTTGGAGTCTGTCCTCATTGTGTATTAAAACTTCCATTGTTGTTCCTACCTTTTCTTGGATGAGCTTTATCATTTTAGGTTTGATATTTAGGTCTTTTATCCAGTTAGAGTTGGTTTTTGAATAAGGTGTAAGATATGGATCTTGTTTCAGTTTATTGCAGATGGATATCCAATTTGCCAGCAACATTTGTTGAAGATACTGTTTTCACCCCAGTTTAATGTCTTAAGGCCTTTGTTGAATATCAGCTGTTCATAGGCTGATCGTGTCATCTCTGCGGTCTCAATTCTGTTCCATTGATCCATCTGTCTGTTCTTGTACCAGTACCAGGCTGTTTTCACCACTGTGGCAGTGTAGTATGTTCTAAGGTTGGGTAATGAGAGGCCTCCCAGTATGTTCTTCTTCTTTCGTAGTTCCTTACTTATCCAGGGCTTTTTCCCTTTCCAAACAAAATTGGTGATTTGTTTCTCCATCTGATTAAAAAACGACACTGGAACTTGTATTGGGATTGCATCATATAAGTAGATTGCTTTGGGTAAAATAGACATTTTCACAATGTTAAGTCTTCTATCCATGAGCAGCATAGGTTTTTCCACTTATCTAAGTCTCTCTCAGTTTCTTGTAGTAAGGGCTTGTAGTTGTCTTTGTAAAGGTCTGTTATTTCTCTGGTTACATTAATTCCTAGGTACTTTATCTTCATAGGGGCTATAGTAAATGGTATTGATTTGATGATTTCTTCGTTAACAGTCTTGTTAGTATAAAGGAATCCTACTGATTGACTTATGTTTATCTTGTATCCTGAGACTTTGCTGAACCCCTCTATCAGTTTCAATAGTTTACTTACAGATTCTTTGGGATTCTCTGCATATACAATCATATCATCTGCAAACAGGGAGATTTTGACTTCTTTGGCAATGCAAATGCCCTTTATTTCTTGGTCTTGTCTAATTGCTCTGCCTAGAACTTCTAGTACGATGTTGAATAGGAGAGGTGAGAGTGGGCATCATTGTCTAGTTCCCGTTCTCAAGGGAAAGTCTTTCAGTCTCTCTCGATTCAGGATAACATGGGCAATTGTCTTTGTATAAATGGCCCTTATTGTGTTGAGGAATTTGCTGTCTATGCCCATTTTGCTAAGAGTTGTTAGGATGAATCGGTGATGGACTGATATGTTGTTGTAATCTATTCGCAAGAATTTTGTTGAAGATTTTTGCATCTAGATTGATGAGTGATATCAGACTGTAGTTCTCCTTTTTGGTTGGGTCTTTACCTGGCTTTGGTATCAGGGTTATTCTGGCTTCATAGAATGAGTTTGGGAGTACTCCATCCCTTTCTATACTGTGAAATAGGCTCAGTAGTATTGGAGATAACTCTTCTCTAAAATCTTGGTAGAATTCTGCAGTGAAGCCATCTGGGCCCGGGCTTTTTTTTGTTTGGCAGTGTTTTGATGATCTTTTCATTCTCTTCCGTTGTGATGGGTTTATTAAGTTGTTCTGCTTCACGTTGTGATAATTTGGGTAGGTGGTGTGAGTCAAGGAATTGGTCCATTTCCTCTAGGTTTTCCAGTTTGTTAGAGTACAGTCTTGCATAGTATTCTGTTATGATATTTTTGATTTCTGTTGCATCTGTTGTGACAACTCCCCTCTCATTTCTAATGTGGGTTATTTGTTTCCTTTCCTGCTTTTCTTTAGTCAGTTTAGCCAGTGGTTTGTCAAGTTTGTTGATCGTTTCAAAAAACCAGTTTTCGGTCTTTTCAATTTTTTCAAATGTTTTTCTGTTCTCTATTTGATTTAACTCTGCTCTAATCTTTACAATCTGGTTTCTTCTGGTGCCTGAAGGGTTTCTCTGTTGTTCTCTCTCTACTTGTTCAAGCTGTAGGGTTAGTTCCTTGATTTGGTTTCTTTTTTCCTTCCAGACATATGCATTTATGGAGATAAACAGACCTCTGAGCACTACTTTGACTGTATCCCATTCTTGTAAGAAGTGTTTTCATTCTCATTGGAATCCATGAATTTCTTTATTTCATCTTTGATTTCTTCTATACCCCATGAGTTTTTGAGCAAGATGTTGTTCAGTTTCCAAGAATTCCACTTTCTATCTGTGTTTTTTCTGCTATGGATTTCAACTTTTATGGCCTTATGATCTGAAAAAATGCTTTGCAATGATTGAATGATATAGATTTTGTTGAGCATTGCATTATGTCCTAACACATGGTCAATTCTGGAGAATGTTGCATGTGTATGGGAGAAAAAGATGTAGTTGTCCGCTGATGGAAAGTTCTGTATATATCTATATTAAATTTGTAGCTATATTTAAAGTTCTGTATATATCAGTGAGGTTTAGTTGGTTAATTGTGGCAATGTTATCTTCTGTATCCATACTGAGCTTTTTTCTGGATGATCTGTCCAGTGTTGAAAATGGAGTGTTGAAGTCTCCCACTATTATTGTGGAGTCATCTAACAGTTTTTTGAGTGTAGTCAGTGTTTCTTCAATGTATTTAGGTGCTTTGATATTAGGTGTATACATATTTAATATAGTTATGTCTTGCCTGTGTACTGGACCTTTTAGCAATAAATAGTGTGCATCTTTGTCCACGATGGAGGATTTTACATTAAGGTTGGTTTTGTCTGAGATTAGAATTGCCACACCTGCTCTTCTTTGTTTATTGTTAGCTTGATATATATATTCTTCCATCCTTTAGTTTTTCAGTTTGTTCCTATCTTTACGTATCATGTGAGTTTCTTGTAGACAGCATATGGATGGGTCATGTCTTTTGATCCAAGATGCCACTCAGTGTCTCTACTGGAGCATTGAGTCCATTCATATTCAGTGAAATTCTTGATAGGTATGTGTTCAGTGCTGCCATTGTGATATGTTTATTTTTGTGTTGATGTTTTCTCTGTTGTTCTTATTAATCTGTACTGGGACATTCTTTTTTGCGTGTTGATTTTTCACCTTTCTCAGAGCTGGTTTTGTAGTTCTTCAAACCCCTGTGGTACATTTCTTGAAATGGTATGATACATCTTTGTTGTGCTTTACAGCTGCACTTATGATCCCCCTTAGTAAACTATATATAAACCCAATTTTAATTACTACCAGTTTTGTCATTTTCTTCTCCATCTGGAAGGACTATAACAACTGTAGTACATCCCTCTTTTTAATATGATGACACCATAGTTTTCATGATCAGTACTGGATTGTTTTTTCCGTATTAAAGGTGTAATTCACTTTGGAGCCTTCCATAACTGAGTAGAGTTTTCAGTAATGTGTCATTCTAAAATGTGAAATTAGTGGTTTCATTCTTCTAAGCCAGAGCCAAGAACTTCTTTCAGTATTTCTTGCAGTTTTAGTTTGGTTTTTGAAAAATCTCTGAGTTTCTGTTTATCTAGGAACGTCTTAATTTCATTTTCATATTTGAAAGATAGTTTTGCAGGATCTATAATTCTTGGTTGAAAGTTCTTCTCCTTCAAGGCTTTGAATGTGTCATGCCACTGTCTCCGTGCCAGCATGGTTTCTGCTGAGAAATCTGACGAGAGCCTACAAGCTTTTCCTCTGAATATTCCCTTTGCTTTGAGTCTTGCTGCCTTTAAGAGTTGCTGCTTATGTTTCATTTTGTTAAGCTTGTCAAGTTTTTCTTTTGAGATCTATATTGGGTGGTGTACGATATGTATCTGAGATGTCTATGTTCTCTTCCTTCATTTTTTCTGGGAAATGTTCTGTCAGCATGTTCTCACATGTCTCACCCTGTTCAGGGACTCCAATTAATCGAAGGTTGTTTCTCTTAACAGAGTCCCACGTGCTTCTTAATACTTTTTCATTTTTCTTCTTTCTGTTTTCTGATGTCTCCTAGACGCTGGCATCAGTACCTCTGTCTTCCAAGTCAAAAATTCTTTTTTCTATTAGCAATCTGTTTTCTTGGCTTTGCACTGAAGTTTCTTTGTCTTTGATTTTGTTCTTGATCTGTTCGATTTCAGAGTACTGGTGTTCCATCAGATCAAACAGCTTGTTTAATTTCTCCTTTTGTTCTGCTGCGTTTTGTATAAGGTCTGGAAGGGCTATGTGTGTAATCATTTTGTATTCACTTTCTGATGCTTTCATAAAAGTTTCTTCATCTGGAAAACCCCTTGGTTGCTTTGTTTGGGAGCCTTCTGAAGCCATGGCTGATTTCTTGTATGCAACAATTGTCTGTTGCTTTTTGGGTCCCATGCTTTTTGGGTCCCGTGTGAGTAAGTAGAGGCTGGAAAAGTTACTGTGAAGATGGACTGCAGATGTTTCTCTAGGCTGTCTTAAAATGTCAAGCAAAAGGTATCTGACCACTTCTCGAGTCAGTCAGGTTTTCAGGTGTAAAGGTCCCTCTTCCCAGCTGGGAAAGTAAGCACCTCTATATCCAACCCCAGTTGATACAAGGTAGTTCAGAATACGTCAATGCTACTGCCCTGTTGGCTTCTTCTGTCAGGGCCCAGCCTTAGGTAACATTGTGTAGAGTACTGCTTTACTGCTTTTCTGGTAGAACAGCACTCTTCTGTGGGCAGGCTCTGTCTCCCAAACTAAGAATTAGCTCCAGCTGTAGCCACTGTAGCCAAAATGACGCCCTCCACACAGGCGGCAGATAGAGGGGCTAAAGGTGCTGAGAGGTAGTGATTCTTGTGCCTCTTTTGCAGCATCCCCACCGTAGGTGGCACTGTGTAAATTACTTGTTTTCTGTTGGAGAAGCGCTGTCCTGTTTGCAGGTGCTGGCTACCAGTCTAAGAATTAGGTCCCGCTAAAATGTCCATACCCAACATGGCGTCCCACACACTGTCATTGGGAATCTGTACAGAGTCCATTCTGGCAGAGATAAAAAGAAAGGCCCAAAATGGCTCGATTAACAGAGTCCTAAGCCTGGCTCTCAAAATATGGGAATTTCTCCTGCTTATTCCCCCAGCAGCGCGTCTTAGTCTAGCCGCTAGGCAAGACCCAGCTCCACCTGCTGGCCAAGACAGAGGGAAAAAAAGTCAAAGTGGTGCGTTTGTCTTCAGTCTGTGAGAGCCAGGGCTAGCCAGGACTGGGAGTCAGAAAAAGAGAGGAGGTTTTTGGCTGAGTGGTGTGAAGTCCAAATTAACAGCCCTGTGCCATGTTCTGGGGCTGATTATGTGGTCAGAAGGCTCCGTTTGATTATCACTTCAGGTCTTGTTTTCCAGAGGGATATAGGGAGACGTGTGCTCAGTCCACCTTCTTGATTCTGCCCCAGCAGCCAAATTCTTAACCACAGTGCCAGCAGGTCTCTTTTATACATATATAAAACCATGAATTCAAAGGCTAAATCCATTTTCAACCTAAGATTCTTTCTGACTGTAACATGAATTACCTTGATTCTTCTTTGTGCAGTCAGGGGTTGTGTCACACCAGACAATGTGACTATGCACACAGTAGCTGCGTGTGACCACAGAGCACAAATAGTTCCAGTATGATTACAGAGAGTGACTGTGCACGGTGGTCAGATGTGACCGCGGAGTGCCTTCTTGAATAGGGATTGAGTGTGACCATGGAGAATGCCCCTACACAGAAAGAGTTTGGGTGTAACTGTAGTGGGTGACTATATACACTGTCGTCAGGTAAGACCTCAGAGGGTGGCCACAGAGACAGGCATTGAAGGTGATCACAAAGAGGTAACTGCACACAGTGGTGAAATGTGACCAGAGAGAGTGCTCCAACAGATGGATCTGATGTGAACACAGAGAGTAATTGCACACACTGCTCGAATGTGACCACAGAGACTGCTCCTGCCCGGACAGGTCAAGTGTAACTACAGAGAGTGACCGTGTACACAGTAGTTGGGTCTGCCCACGGAGAGTGCTGTTGCACAGATGCGTTGTATGTGAGTACACAGAGTGTGCACATAGTGATTGGTGGTGACCAGCGAGTAACTGTGTAGCAGGTGGTCAGGTGTGACCCCAGAGTGTCTTCACACAGATGGGCTGAATGATTACAGAGAGTACTCTTGCACAGACAGAAGTGGTGTGTGAGCACAGAAAGTGCCCCTGCAGTGACCCATTGGTATGACTACAGCCAGTGCCCTCCCACAGACAGGTGTGAATGTGGAGTGCCCTGGACAGACAAGGTTGGCATGTAACTACAGAGAGTGAGTGTGCAAACTGCATGTGACTGCAGAGAGTAAATGAACACACACTGGTTGGGTGTGACTGCAGAGAGTACCCCCTCCGAGACAAAGGTCCAGTATGACCACAGAAAGTGCCCCCATGTGGGTGTGACTGCAGATAGTCTGTACGCAGTGGGCTTGGGGACAAAATGAACATCTACCTGTAAGGAAGATGTGAAGTTCTGGTAATTTTTTAGTTGTCTAATAAGAAAACATACTGAGTGTAAGTCATGTGGAAACCCTGGTGCTGCAATGGTTAAGAGTATGGGAACTGGGGCAGCTCTACTCTGTCTCACAGCATCTCTGTGAGTCAGAATCTACTTGACGGCAGTGGGTTTGGTAGGGTTTTTTTTTTTATTGTATAATTTAGATTGCTAATAATACTTGTATATAATTATTATATATTAATACATGTAATTATTAATTGTTGCTATGTGTTATCTCTTAAAAGCCTTCCTATACAGTGGGCACTAAACAGTGTACTTCACACCTCTGCATTCTCCCCGTTTTGACAGGGTCATCAGGAGCCTGTAGGCCGAGGTGAACTCATGGAATTGGAGATGGATGAGCTCAACCAGCACGAGTGCATGGCTCCCCTGACAGCCCTGGTCAAGCACATGCAGAGGAGACAGATCACTCCCACGGTGGAAGAGGTACCTTTCCTCCAAGATCATCTTCTGTCATGCTTTCCTATTAAGAAGAGTTTTAGCTCGTGAAGACTAAAGAAAATGTCACATGAAATAAACACAGTTTTGTGTTGCTCTCATCTTATTTTCCTCTTGTTTATTTGCTGTTCTTTTACTACATTCTTTTAAAGATAGTTTTGAATGTTTTTTTTTCAGGGTTCAGTGCCAAGCAGTCTTCCTCCTTGGATGAAGTTTCTTCATGCCAAACTAGCAAATTCATCAGTACCATTAAATATTCGTCTCTTCTTAGCCAAACTTGTTATTAATTCAGAAGAAGTGAGTAATTTAGTATTTGTTTGAAAATTCTTTACAGAAACAACATGGTGGAGCAGATGCACAGGGTTTGAGCAGGGCATTTTTGTTCTGGGACTACCTCAGCCAGCTCTACGTATTCATTCATTATTTTCAGTTATATTGTCTTTTAACTCGTATATAAATTGTCACTGATATAATGATGTTTCATAAAGCACATGTGTTGGTAACCTATGGCTGCCAGCTTTCTTTATTTATAATCGCAAGATGTTGGTGAAAATATCTCTGAACACTCTGTGAACAGTAGCTGAGTCTCTTAGGTTGTGCCTGAATTACCCATTTGTCTCCATAGAGGAAACCATGTCAAGTCGGAATAGCTCCCACTCATTGGGGGTAATGCAACTTTTTGAGAGCACCCTTGTGCTAAATGTAAAGTGGATGAGGTGTTCCATCTCAAATGGAGGGGCAGTGTGCTCAGAGCCAACCTCTTGGGGTCCCTGACATGTGTCGGCCCTGCCACAGGGGTCCCCAGCATCAGTCCCTCTTCATGAGGGTCATTGACTAGTACGGAGCCCCTCATGGGCATTAGGTCAACTTTGCCTGATAGAAAGGTCCTTTTAGGCAACAATGAAGACAAGGGATGAGCTGGAGAAGAGGTGGAGCCTCAAGGAAATTCTTGTGCTTGGGTGAGAGGTTAGAGACTGAGCTGGGGCTATAGCTATAGCCCAGCAGAATCTCAAGAGAGATGTTAGGGAGGTTGGATCCACCACCTTGGGCCTGCATGCATTGGTCTTGTTTGATTTCTAAGTTATGTGCTAGTATCTTAATATTTTCAGTGATTTCTTGGTTGGTGGGTGTGGTTCAGGGTTGATCGGAAGCTTGAGCCCTGCAGTAACACATGGATGTCTTAGGGACCATCGAGCAGTGATTCCACAGGAGATGGTTTAGACAGTCCATGGGCTATGCAGGAAGAGATCAGAACTTTTATGTAATTTGACCTTTATAGTTTAAACCTTTAAATCTGTGTATGTATTATGTTTTAATAATATGGTACAGAGATTTATGTGTATAATTTATAAATAAACAGATGGTATGTGGAGAGCCTGTGAGTTTTTTAGTTTTTCTGATGGAGTCTGTGGTGAAGAAAGATTTAACACCACAGAGATTAAACTATAAGAATACAAGAGCAATCACTGAAAACATGTATGTGGGGAAAGGTTAGGAAGGTGGATAGCTTAGAATGTGCTTTAAGCTGCTCCTTTGTATCAAAATGACATTTTCTTGTGATTTCAAAAAAAAATTAAAATGGAATTTATTTTATGGATGCATTTTATTTAGATTTCAGTTCTCAAGTATATGAAGTCTGTAGCAAAATGACTTCTGTAAATTATTTTCATATGCCTTAAATGGTTTTCAAAAACATTATAGAAGAATTTCCTAGAGCTGTTTGTAACTCAGATGAGACAGAGAGGGTTGATGTGGGACACTTCCCTTTGACCTCTACAAGCACTGTTATGTTTGAAAGATTTTAAGGAAAGATCAAGAAAAAAATCAATTTCCATTGAATTGTTGTTTCAGTGGCCTGTGAAGAAAGAATTCAGTAGAGAATCTAATCTTATTAAGCAGGGTAGTAGTTTGCATTTATGTTTGCCTTGGATCTAGGTCAAGTTATAAAGGTTTAGCTAGTAGAGGATATCTTCTTGAATTCTGGTTATTCTCAGGACAAATCCTTGATATTTGACTTCTAAATTCTCTTCTAGGTTTTTCGCCCTTATGCAAAGCACTGGCTGACTCCCTTGCTGCAGCTGGTAGTTTCTGAAAATAACGGAGGAGAAGGAATTCACTACATGGTGGTTGAGATAGTGGTCACTGTTCTGTCATGGACAAGCATAGCTACCCCTATAGTAAGAATTGACATACCTCTGATACACAGCAAAGGAATATTTATCCATACTATCGCTTTTCTCACCACAGTTCCGTTTGAGTTATGTAAACATTTTAAAACAGAGTAGCCTAATTGTTACCTTTAACATCCAAATAGAGCTTACAGAACAATTAGTTTGATGCTTTGGTGTCAGATATTATTTGCTTCCTTTAGAAAATATGTTTTATATATCTGAAATTGCAAGGTAATGAAATTAATTTTCATTTATATATACGCTTTACCTTTTGGTAATTTTTTTTCACTGCTTTGCTAATGTCAGTAGAATGTATGACTTAAAGGGAACGTCTTCAACATTAGTGGTTACATTGGTGTCACGCTCTTATACTTACAGCTCGTGCTGCTTTGGTTTTGCTTTATCTGCTTTTCATGATTGTTCTCACCTTGCTTTTGTTAATACACTGTCAGATGTGTTTGGTTTGTTTTTGTTTGTCGCTTTTACCTGATAGGATCGTAGAAGCTATGCCAATAATTTATTAAATGATGTGTAAATTGATATCATTATGCTGTGATGCTGAACAGGTTTCAGCAGAGCTTCTAGGACAAGACAGATTAGGAAGAAAGGCCTGATATCCTACTTCTGAAACATCAACAAAAACTCTATATATCACAACAGTCTGATTCACACCCAATCATGGGAATGGTGGCGATCCAGGCAGTGTTTTTTTCTTACCCTTCTGTTGTGTGTGGGCTTGCCTTGAGTTGGGGGCTGAATCGGCAACAGCTAACAACAAGAACAGACCGTGAATTTGTGAAGACCTCTAGATATCTGGCATCTGTCTTGCCAGCTCATTTCCTTCCAGAGCACTGGTTGTGACCCATGAGGGTGGTGGTGGCAGAAGAGGAAGCTGCCAAGTAAACCATTCTTTTTGGTGGTGTCTGCCAGCCTGAAGAGTATAAGAACATTGCCCATTCATTTAAAACTGGAGGAAATAATAATGTAAATAATAGTGTACCAAAGCTTTCACATCAGGCTTCTCTGGGAGCATTCTTTATTAAATACAGTATGTGCACAGATAGCTTTCTGTGGGTTTGTCTGTCACCCTTATTCCCCATGAACCAAATTTAGATTTCTCTGTTATAATGTGATTAAACCATTTGTAGTGTGCTTAATAACATGAAAAAATTAAGAACAAGTTTAGTTTACCTTATGAACCATTGGCAAACATTGATATAGAATGTCTGAATGATTTTATAAATAGACTTTGGATTTAAAATTTCCAAAATGGAATACTGCATGTTAATATAGAATTTCTGTATCTTCGCAGGGGGTCCCTAAAGATGAGTTGCTAGCAAATCGATTGCTCTATTTCCTAATGAAACATGTCTTTCATCAAAGGAGAGCTGTGTTTAGACATAACCTGGAAATTATAAAAACCCTTATTGAATGCTGGAAGGGCTTATCCATCCCTTACAGGTATACAATTATTAGTTTTGCAACATTGTTTAGAAATTTATGTTAAAATGGAGTATGCTGTCACTGGTGATTATAATAAAAGTTAGTTTTATGAGCTACGGATGTGTGCATAATTTGAAATAGGATCTGTAGGATGTAATATTCCTACTAATAAAAAACCACAACGTCTGATACTAGTTGCTTGTGTGGGCAGGATGGTGAATGTTTCTTTGCCATCAGTTCACCTGGGCTCCCCCACATGGACTGTACCATGCTGGGCCCTTGGGGGTGTCTCACTCACTGCCCCAGCAGGTGGGGGTTTCAAGGCCTGTTTGATTCTTTTTAGCATAGGCTGAGACAAGCTAACATTTGCCGGAGGTTTTGCTACTGGCTAAGGGAGTATGTGGGAAAATTATTAGAATGTAAGAAATAAGAACTACATAAATTGCAAAGTAAAAGCAGTGTAGATGAACAAGAGGAAATTAGCCAAAAGGATATTTATGTGGGAAAGAAAAAGTACTTCTGATCTTCAAATTTTTCCTTAGAAAATTCGTAGATACATTTTCTTCCTGATTCTCATTTTACTGTATGACAAACTATTTATTATTTTGTACTTATGTTTCAGGTTAATATTTGAGAAGTTTTCTGGTAAAGATCCTAATTCTAAAGACAATTCTGTAGGAATTCAACTATTAGGAATTGTTATGGCTAATAACTTACCTCCCTATCACCCACAATGTGGAATAGAAAATGTAAGGTAAGTATAGTTTTCGCTTTGGTTCTGTTTAGTGTGAAATATATCTAAATCAGATACCGAGAGTATGGTTTATATTTTAATAGATTTAAGGCCAGGACTCATATTAAACTACTTCTGCCTAAATTCAGGTAGTTGGGTTTGAGAGATCATTTGGAAGGAAGAATTTGTATGCAGCAGAGGAGGAAGCTAAACTTAAATTTTCAGCATTTACCACTGAAAGTACTGTCAGCTCCAAGAAACTGTCTGTTATATTGTCTTGTTTGCATGGAGAGGACACCTGGTGCTCTGCTGCAAGGTCACAGTGCTCCATTCGGCACCCAGTCAGTCTCCCACTGCTCCCTCACCCTTGGCTCCATGGTCAGCCTTTCTCACTCATTCTCTTTCACTCACGGTCCTCAGAGGGCATGGTTAGAGTTCTTAGGAGGTGAAGATGGTCATTGCCAAGGTAAGTTTGTCACTTGACTCACAGATACTTCCTTTTCTATTGGGATTTTTGAAAAGTCACTGTTTACCATTGTCAATTTGTATGTCCCTTCCAGGCCTTTCCCCTCTTCTGTTGAAGAGGTCTGTTCACATAGAATCATACATGGTAGTTCATATACTGTTATTATGTACAGGAGAATAACTGCCATTACATGGTGACCCATCATGTTCCAGTCTCCTGAAAGTCTTGGTAGTTGCTTGGAATAATTTATAATCATGTGAACTTGGTTTTAGGATATATAGTGGCTTTACACAGATTCCACTTGAAATATTTTACATTTGCAAGAGTTACTTAACTTTTTTCCACTTTGATTTTCCTGTCAGTAACAGCCACACAGTCATAGGAGGGTTAAAAGTAGTGTGTCAGTACACATGAAGCCCTGTACATAACCAGCTGTCTCACATGAGTACTGCATACATGCTGGTTCTTTCTCATTTCAGTTGTCCTCCTGAAGACCTTTTGATGGACTCAAGAAATCATATTCTTGGTTAAAAGTATCTCTTTTGGTTTTTTCTGTATATTGTATCATGCCTAACATACTTTGGTTGTGGCGTGATGTGCCCCGGTGAGATTGAACAGTAGGCTCATGGGCTTACCTGTGTGATATCAGAGTCCTTAAATATTTATTCATAGATGTACTCTAACAGATAATTTGAGTCATGTTTCATGTTTCATATTTTCTGAGTTAGTGTTATTAATATGACATGCTGAAGAAAGTTATGTTTTTATGTCAAGCAACAGAATGGATTATTTTAGTCATTTTTTTCTATTTGTTGTAGATACTTTGAAGCTTTGGTCAATAACATGTCGTTTGTAAAACATAAAGAGGTATATGCAGCAGCAGCTGAAGTTCTGGGACTCACTCTTCGTTATATTACTGAGAAGGAAAAGGTGAGTGTTGTGCAATTTGAAAGTAAACACTTCTTTTTTAATTCTCATTTAGTTGTAGATTTTGATATTTGAGTGATTTCCTCTGTACCATAAGAAATCACAGTAGCAATTCTGCATTTATTAATATTTCAGTTTTATACTTTATAGAGTGCCTTATTTTTTAAAAGAGAACATATTTTAAGTGCCTAGAAATTTGGCAGGTCATTTCAACATTGATGACTTGCCTTTTATCATGCAAGTCAGAGAAACAGATTTCAGCTTTCATACCTCTAAAGTTGATTTCTGGGATTCATCCTAAAGAAAATTATTCTGGTATTGCTGTGGTTAGGATTAAGTTATCCTAATGAAATCCTCTTTTTCCAGTTTCTGACAAAACTGAACTATTAAACATGAGGTAGCCCTTTCTCAGGGAACATTTCTAAGCCTTTTGTGCACTGTCTGCTTCTCAGGGTTGTAAAAAGAACATAAGGAAAGATTTAACTACAGTACAAATTCAGGGTACTACAATCCTTGATAGAATATCAGTATTGAAGTTATGCGTATGATTAGTTCTCTGTATCATTGCGTGGGATAGTGCATTGTAAGTGAACTGTAGACAGTGTAGACAAATGAGGTCACTCAGTTGTGTAGGTGGAGTTGGGGCAGGTGTGCCGGTGGAGTTAGGGCTGCATGTTGGTGATCCGCCAGACTAGCCTGATTCTTCGCTCTAACCAGAATCACCAGTACGAGTGCCAGATCTCACAAGCAAGACCCAGGTCATTTTTCTTGCTACTCTTTTGTTGCTCTGATTTCCAGAACACCCTCTTGGCATTCTTTTTACTTTACCGAGCATTTCTTCTCACTTTCTTTTTCCAGTTTTTATCCCAGCCATGTCTACAGCTCTAATCTTGGCCTATATATTGCTGCATAGCTGACATCCCTCTTTAAGAATGTCTTGTACACTGGTAAGCCCCCAAGGTGTGTTCTTTGGGCCAGCTCCGCTCTTGAGAGAAAAGACAGGAGTAGTGTTGGCTGCTCTGAGCTGACCAGGTGCAGTTTGCTGTCCTATTAGGTCAGGAGAGGCTCAGAAAAAGTCAGGTGATCTTTAGCAGGCACACATGTGCCCAGCACAAAGTGTTGAGCCCCTATTAAGTTCACCAGATATAGATTTGCTTAGATTTAAAATTAAACTAAATTAAAAGGAAATAGACTCCAGTGGTAAGATTAAACTTCATGTATAATTTGTCTTAGAGATTACTAGCTATTTTTGTAAAACAAATTTAAAAAATTCAGAATGACCATATTTGAACTTGATTGTATTATTCCTAAATAACAGGTTTTAATTTATGTAACATGCATAATTTTCACTACAAGCAGAGTAAGTTACAACAGATTTCCAGAGTTATTCTCTTGTGACTTAAATTTCAGCTTCATAGGAGTGATAAGCACTTTTCACATATTTTGTTTCTGAATATTAAAGTAAAATATGAGGAATATAATTATGGTTTGTTTTCTAACCACGTAAGAGTTTTTTAACACTAACTACATCATCAGTGAGGTGAATAGATACTCACTTGTTTTCTCTACGAGTTTATTCAGGCTCTTAGATCACTTTTATTCTTTGTTTTATAACTTGCTTTCATTGACTTACCACATTTTCTTGTTTTATTGTGTCATCAAATGAATACATTTAATGAAAATATTTACATCTCATGAATCAGTAGTCTGATATTTAATGAAAATATTCTACATGGGGTGTAGGTAATTGGTATCTGTGGCTTATTGTCAGGATTTCTCTTGCATAAATTAAAAATAGCTGCATGCTGTAAGTGTGTATTGGAAAACTATTCATCTAACCTGCCAAAAACGTAAATAAAACTAAACCCATTACTATTAAGTAGATAATAGCTCATAGTGACCCTACAGGACAGAGTAGAGCTGCCCCGTAGGATTTCCTTAGTTCCTTTTAAATGAAGAGGTTGCTTACCTTTTCCTGTGTTTTGTGAGGAAGAAGCTGAGTCTTAATGAAGGAAGTGAGCATTTTCCATTACTTCATTCAAGTAATATCTATTGAGTACTATGTACATTGAGGACTTTCTACTGAGAATGAAGCCGGGAACCAGACAGAGCAATTCCCTGACCTCGGGAAACCAGCATTTTGATGAAGGACACCCACTGCCTACACATGAATATAATGTTAGTATGACATGGTATGGAGAGAAATAAAGCAGTATACAGGGCCACAGTGAGAAGCACTGTGTCTCATGTAGCACTGCATAGACATTCTCATCTATATGAATATATGGCCATAGACTGCCGGGAGCCAACCCCGACAGCTTTTTCGGGGCCCTACAAAGGGAGGGTATGGTGTCGGTGGAGAAAGAATTGAGACAGAGACAGGAAAGAGTTTTGGAGAAATGGCAGCCCTTCGAGGTCTGTCTTACTTTATTTTTTATAGTTGGAGTGACGTGATTTTCACCCTATTGTTTTTTCATCACGTAAGCTATTGGCTAGCAAGAAACTGACCTCTTGTGGTCTCCTTTTTCTTGTTAATTGTCAAGGCCTTCCAGGTAATGGCCCAAGGCAGGTGTGTTGTGGTGATAATTGACAGTGAAAACAAAGTTATGCCCTGAGCTCAATCAGCCCTACCTATACCTCAAGGTTAAAAGGTACAGGAGGAGGGATCTAAAGGTTATAATCTCTATTTGTTCCTACTTTGCTCTTTATTTTATCTCTTCCTGTGGGAACAGTAAACACCTACCGTCACCCACCCTATGCCTTTCTTAAGCTGTTGTAAGAAGGGTATTTCTTTTCACATGTTGAGGGGGTGTGTAGTTGGGGGAAGCCAGTGGGGCTGGGCCGGCCTTGGCATTCCCGGGCTGGACGTTCCTGGGCTCAGCGTTTGTCCTTGTGCCGGGAAATGAGGGGGTATTTTTGAGGAGAGTTTAATTAGGATGAAAAATATACGGCCAGAAATATGTCAGGGGTGAGATGTGTCTACCCGCCATCACATAGGCTTGTAGCTTTGCTCACAGAGGTCTTTGTGGGTGACGGGCTTCAGCAATAGACCTAAACATTTATGAAGTGTTTCTTCTACAACAATAATGATCACTAATTTTAGCTCCATTTCTCAAGTGACTTCTTGGTTCTTAGTGTCAAGGAGAGCTGATCTTCACTTACCCAGCCTGGGATGTCTTCAGGCACAGCTGGTGCTTGAGTACAAGCGAGACGGTGCTGGTACACAGGTGTGATCCCAGCCACCTACGTGGACCTGTGATCAGTCCTCGCCAGCTGGTGGTCCCATAACTCACACACTCATGACTGATGTGACAATGCTGTGTAGTGATAACACAGACATGGACTTTAAAAAAATGGCTGTTGATTCCAGTTAATAGTCAGCTTTTAGGACATAGTTGGACTGCCCCACGTGGTTTCCAAGGAGCACCTGGTGGATCTGACCTGCTGATCTCTTGGTTAGAAGCCATAGCTCTTAACCACTTTACCATCAGGGTTCAGACATCTTCCTTAGGTTCCTTTAAATACCCAAAGGAAACCTTAATTTCAGATGTTAAATTCCCATCTTTTTGTATTTGATAAGAAACTCAATTTTTCAGGTACCAAAGGAGTTTGTCTGTGAATTAGTTATAAAACAATTGAAGCAACATCAAAATACAGCGGAGGACAAGTTCATTGTGTGCCTGAACAAAGCTGCACGGCACTTCCCTCCTCTTGCCGATAGGTAAGCTGTCGGTCATGATGCACACTGTGCCTGGAAAGGGTCTGGGCTGCTCCATTTAGGAATTGTATTCTCTTGTTAGGTTTATGAATGTGGTGTTCTTCCTGCTACCCAAATTCCACGGTGTAATGAAGACTTTATGTCTAGAGGTGGTTCTTTATCGTGCGGACGACATAAAAGATCTCTACTTGGAACTAAAGAGCAAGGACTTCAAGCAAATCATGAGACATAGGTGAGGAGAGAGCCAGGTACCATGTTCTCTGAATTTGCTCACAAAATGACGATTTATTTAGTTAACTGTTTCAGCTCTTAAAGAACTTGCAAGTTTTCATAAAAATTTGTATTTGGTAAATTTGAATATAAGAAAGAAAGGGTAAAGATTGAGTGTGTGGCTCAGGTGGATCTCATTACTCCTGGTCTCCCTCTGACTTTGTATCATAGGGAGGTGTCATGGAATGAATTGTGTACTCCCAAAGATACATGTAGCCGTGTGGCTGGGCCGTGATTCCCAGTATCTCGTGACTGTCCTCCATTTTATGGTTTTCCTGTGCTGTATGTTAATAGATTAGGGTGGGACTGTAAATCCCTTTGTAAGATCACCTCCCTGCTCCACTGTAAAGGGAGTTTCCCTGGAGTGTGGTTTGCACCACCCTTTATTCTTTCATCCTACAAAAGATAAAAGGAAAGGGAAGCAAATGGAGAATTGGGAACCTCACACCATCAAGAAAGCAGCAGCAGGAGAAGACTGTGTCCTTCAGACCTAAGGTTCCTTTGCCAAGATGCTCCTTCGACAAAGACCAGTGCAACAACAAGGACTTTTCCCCAACAGCCTACAAGTGGAAAGCCTTCACCTGGGGCAGACATCCTAAATTTGGACTTGTAGCCTACCAGGCTGTGTAAGAATAAACTTTGTTTTGTTAAAGCCATCCACTCTGTGGTATTTCTGTTAGAGCAGCACTAGTTGACTAAAACAGGAGGCCACAAAGGAGAAGAGCCGAGGTAGATCTCACCTTAGTTCAAATTTAAAATACAGCTTGCGTGAGTTTTGTACCTATCTTGCCAGATAAGAGTCTTCTGTTGTTTCTTTTCAAAATTACAGTACAGCATAGTTACCTGGTCTTGTCCAAAAAAAGATACCACAAGTGGGTTGCTTTAAACAACAGGAGTTTGTTGTCTCAGAGTTGTGGAGTTAGCAGTTTAATTTAGAATGTCATTGTTAGAAGGAAGTTCTTCTTTGTGTCTTTGAGTTTTCAGTAGCTGCTGGCAATTCTTGACCCTCCTGGGCTTTTGGGTGGTTTTGTCTCCATCTTCACATGGTGTCTCCTCTTGCATATGTCTCTCTCTATGTCTATTACCCTTCATAAGAAACCACTCAAAAAGGATTAGGTGAAGGACCCAACCTACCTACTCCAGTGTCCCTAGTAACATAATGAAAGAAAAACCAGATTTCCAAACACAGTCATATGCACAGGTATAGGAGTTAGGGCTTCAAGGTATATTTCTGGGGCATGCAGTTCAACACACAAAACTCTGCTTTCTTGTCTGGGGTCTTAAAAGCTGCCAAGCTGCCATCCGAGGGCACAGCAGATGGTCCCAACTCAGCAAGAACGGATGCTCACCGAGGGCCAAAATGACATGGAGGAAAGACAACCCAGAAGACAGAGACCCACATGAGTGGGTGCCCACACAGACTTGGGACCAGAAGAACCGGATGGTGCCCGGCCACCCCCAGGGATAACCGCGATGGAGCTCGCTAAGTTGAGTCTCACTGGCAACACAAGAATAAAAGGGGTGCACCTTGAGATCTGCACTAAAAGACTACAAGTGATGGTCCCATGGCTTCAGGGTTCCCCTGGGAGCATGACCCCTGGCCCTGATGCTGCCCTTGCCCATAAATCATAACAAAGGTCCATTCTTCGGAGACAAATGGATTGGACTTGGCAATGCAGAGTGACCATATATTGGATGCACTTTATAGTTCTGTGTATCTATAGGATATCATCCTGCTCACCTCTGGCTGAAGGAAGGGGAGTGGGTGGAGAGGAGGGGAAAGTAGACTATTGGGAGGATGAGACATACATGGAGCAGAGAGGAGTAGTGTGCTGTCACCGGGCAGGGAGAACAGTGGAAGCTGCATATAGGTGGGCATCAAATTTATATGAGAATGTACATTTTCACTCAGTCATAGTAAAAAAAAAAAATCCTCTGCTTTCTGCCCCCCAAACTTATGTCCTCCTCACATGTAAAATACTTTCACTCCATTCCAGCATCTGCACAAGCCTTAATTTATTATAGCATCTCCTCAAGTCCAAAGTTTCTTCTTCTAAATTTTCTAAGTAAAGTATGGCAAAATTTCTCTCCAGTTGTGGACCTGTGAAACCAGGGATACCATTTACTTTCTAAATACAGTGGTGATATAAACAAAAGATGGATATTCTCATTGCACAAGAGAAAGAAGGATTTACAGACTTAGTTATCTGCTGTTGTTATGTGCCATCAAGTGGGTTGTATGCTATGTAAAGTAGCAGGAAACACTACCCAGTCCTACACCATCCTCATAATTTTTACTACACCTAAGCCCACTGTTTGAACCACCATGCCGATCCATCTTAGTGAGGGTCTTCCTATTTGTGGCTCGCCATCTACTTTACCAAACACAATGTTCTTCTCTAGGGACTGGTTTCTCCTGATCACATGTCTAAAGTATGTGAGACAAAGTCTTGCCATCCTTGCTTCTAAGGAGCATCCTAGCTGTGCTTTTTCTAAGACAGACTGTTCATTCTTCTGGCAGCCCGTGGTGTACTCTGTTCTTTGCCAGCACCATAACTCTAAGGCATCAGTTTTTCTTCGGTTCTGCGTATTCATTGTCCAGCTTTCACCCGCATGTGAGGCAATTGAAAACAGCATAGCTTGGGTCGGGTGCACCTTAGTCCCTAAAATAACATCTTTGCTTTTTGACCTTTAAAGAGGTCTTTTGTAGCCGATTTGTTGGTGCAATGTGTTGTTTGATTTCTTGACAGCTCTTCCATGCTCATTGATTGTAGATCCAAGTAAAATGAAATCCTAGACAACTTCTATCTTTTCTTTGTCTATGACGAGTTCCTTATTGTTCCTGTTGTGAGAATTTTTGTTTATTTTGAGATATAATCCATATTGAAGACTGTAGTCTTTGGTCTTCATCAGTAAGTCCTTCAAGTTCTCTTCACTTTCAGAAAGCAAAGTTGTTATCTCCGTATCTCAAGTTGTTACTGTCTGCCTCCAATCCTTATAACCTCATTCTTCTTCATGTAGTCCAACGTCTTGCATTATTTCACTGTACAAACTGAATAAGTATGGTGAAAGGAGAAAATACTGATGTACCCCTTTCCTGATTTTAAACTGCACAGTGCCCATTGTTCTTCTCAAGTGGCTGCCTCTTGGTCTGTATACTGGTTTCTCATGAGCACATTTAAGTGTTCTGGAATTCTCTTCTTACAATATTATGCGTAATTTGTTATGATCCACACAGTTGATGGCCTTTGCATGAACAGTGAAACAGATAATCTTTCAGGTACTTTCAGCCAATATCTATCTCACCTCAGCAATGATATCTCTTATTCCACATACTTTTCTGAGTCCATCTTGAATTTTTAACCATTCCCTGTTGAGATTCTGGTATAACTGCTTTTGAATAATCTTCAGCAGAATTTTACTGTGTATTGTAACAATGATATTGTTCATAATTTATGCATTCTGTTGGGTGGATCACCTTTCTTTGAAATACACACAGATTTCTTCCAGTTGATTGGCCAGCTATCTTCCAAATTTCTTGGCATAGATGAGTAAACACTTCAGTGCTGCATGTTTGCTGAAGTATCTCAGTTGATACTCCTGGAGCATTTTTTTTTTTTTTTTCCAATGCTTTCAGTGTGTGTTGGACTTTGTCCTGTATTATTGATTCTTGATCATGGTTGAGTGGCATCCTCGTGAATCTACCAGTTTGTCCTGCTTTGGTGGCTAGCATGTTGTTTGGATACTGGAAGCTCCACACTGGTATTTCCAATACCAGCAGAGTCACCCATAGTAGGCAGATTTCAGGAAAGCTTCTAGACTATGACAGACTTTGCAAAAGGGCCTGGTGGTCTACACCACAAGTGGATGATCTTATTTTCTCACAGTTGCGAAGGCTAAAAGTTCAAATTCAGAGTGTTATCTGTTATAGCAAAAAACTCTCAAACCTTGAATTTAAAATTAAGAGAATTTATTCAGCATAAAGAGTCATCAGGAGAAAGGAAGCCATCAAGTCACAGAAATGAAAACATGGTGATTTTCATTGAAAGCATCTTAGAACAAAGGTTATAGGGCTAAGGAAGAAAGGTGCAATAAAATCGTAATTGGTTAGTTTATGAGTGAGGTGATAGATAGGGAAAGGACTTCTATTGGATACATTATATAAATGAACTGTAGGATTGGCTGTAAGGGTTACCCATAAAAGCCTAAAGTGTGTACAGAGTTTGCAAATCATAGTCGCAGAATGAACTGTACACATTTCTAGAGTAGGTCATAAAAGTATCTTGTTTGAAGTAAAATATTCCTTGGGCTGCCATCTGTGATGCAGACTATTTCCTGCAGATGTTGCTACCAAGTCTCACTGACACTATGCTACCCACCCCCGTTTTAAGTTTTGCCTATTTTAATGAAACCTCTGTGGTCACCTGGTAGCTTTAGTTAATGGTGGGCAGAGTTTATCAGAGTATTTACATCAAAGTACCTTCTTCAGAATGTATGTATTTCAATCTTGGCTTGTCCACGGAGAAAATACCTTTATAGCTGCTCACAATTGCTGTGCTAGATAGAAGAGCCTAGAAGCAGGCATCTCCAGTTTCAATTAATTTTGCTGAAAATAGTGGGAATATGGATTTTGGTTTTTTACAATATACTCTTGTGATTAAGTTACTAGAAATTTCTCTCTTACACAAATGTAGGGGAAAGTTTTTTCTCTTTATTGGCTCTAGAGTAAAGTCCGTGTCTTTTCTGAGCTTCTGCTTCTGGGTGACCTTCATGTGGCTTGGATCTCTCTTTTACCGTCCCTGCTTCCTTAATCTCCTTGTTTTGTATCTTGGAGGAGATTGGCATAAGATAACCCTACACTGATATGTGTACATTAGCATACTAAAGAAAACTCCAATGGACTTATATCCGTAAATATATTTAAAACAAAACAGAAACCCTAACCCATTGCCTTCAAGTGGATTCTGACTTATAGTCAGCCTATACGACAGAGTAGAGCTGTCCATTTGAGTTTCCAAGGAGCTCCTGTAGATCTGAACTGCTGACCTTTTGGTCAGCAGCCATAGCTCTTAACCACTACACCACTATGTTTTCCTCTATCAATATAGAGGCTAGGATTTACAACTCATGTTCTGGGGGGGACACAGTTCAGTCTAAACCCAGCAAGACAAATCTCATTAGATTTCAAAGCTTGAAAATAGCTCTCTCTTTTCTCAAGGACCTGCTGGGCTCCAGCCCCACCCTGGTCAGGACCGTTGCTTTCTAGGCCTCTAGGTACGGTGATCCTCCACCTCAGCTTTGAGTGTCTGCATTCTCCCAACCCACTGGAATGGCAGGCCCATCTTCTGTGGTACTCTCTGAAACCTGAGTGATAGCTCTACCCTTTGAAACGGGAAACTGTGGCCCTTCCCCACTTCCCCCACACCTTCTGAAAGCGGGTCTCTGAAGTGCTCCCCAGATGGTCCCTTAGTTTTCTTGAAGAGCCACAGATGTTTTCAGCTAATTACGAGTTTTCCACCAGCCTCACAACTGTTTTCTCTCTTCACTTTTTTATTTAAATACAGTTGGTTGTTAGCACATCTTTTTGGGAGGATGTCGCTGGAAAATGTATGCAATGGGTATGGAAGAACTGCTCAGTTATGTGAACATGCTATAAGCATTTGATCAGGATAAAATGGGAAAGAGATCAGTGGGGAAATTACCCATTTGGCAAGAACACTGAATTTGGAATTTACTGTTGCTAATGTGGAATGGCTTGAAGAGGATAAATTGACAGATCTGGACTTAGTAGATTTTCAAGAGGAAAGAAATGCTAAAGAAGAAGAAGAAAATAGTGAGAAAGGAAAGAAATTATCAAAAAAGTTTAATAGTGAAAGGATTAGGTAGAGGTTTTGCTAAACTAAATGAGGGGCTTCAGTTGCTTGAAAACGTATATTCAAACGTTGATTGCTTTCCTAAAATAGATGGGCCGACTTGGTAAGCGGTGAAACCTTAACTATAAAATAAACATAGGAAGACAAAAAGAAAGGGACCGTATAGACAGCTCTCGTTCGTGAATATTCTGACGAGAGAGAACCACCATCCATTCCTAGGGATAATCCATGTGGTCCAGAACACTTCACAAGTGGAATTGTTACCGCAGCTGACAAAATGCCAATGTTGTCCAATTCTTCTTTATCATTAGAGTTAATTTTTATGATTTTTGTATTTTTATGTATGTACATATGTATTAAAATATATCTGTAAGTTTACATGTAATGTTTCCAACTGCCAAAGACAAAGGTCAGATTTATAAAGATACTGATAATGAAAGGCAGTAGTGATTTAAAAAAAAATAAATAAAGTATTTGACTTATGTTAGAATTGATTACTGAGTTGTCTTAGTAGAATTTCATCATTAAGACCAGGACTACTGCTCAGTTAGTTGATACCTTTACTGCCTGTAGAATTCAGGAGAAAGGCACCTTTCACTTTGTGCTGTCTTTGTCTTTGCTACTCTAACCTGACAAGGTTTCTGCTGAGGTGGTTGATTTAGATCCAGTCGGCCACGGGCGTAGTCTCCTTAGCAAAGGATTCTGTAACCACACCCTTGCTGTACTTGCCAGAGCTGGAAAAAAACAAAATAAAACTTAATGTTATCAATTTGATTCCAACTCATAGCACTCTCTTAGTTTTTACAATGGAGTCGTCTTCAAAATCTTTAAGTTTCGAGTTTTTGTGGGGTTTTGCATAGTTTATTTCTCAACCTGTCTCTTTCCTTCTGCATTTTATTATAAGTGGGAAGGAGAAACTATGCTACTCTTTCAATGTTCTCCTTACAAATCTCCTCAACCGAATACCCACATTCATCACTTACAACTTCGACCTTCCACCAAACATTTGAACATAATTTAGACAAGTTCTTTGTGGCTTTATTGCAAGAGGCATGCATGTTTCTTCTGGTGTCCAATATCCTGTTATTTCCTATTAAAACTTTCCCAGAACCACATTTAACATCTACATTTCTAGCAACATTCTGTTCATCACAGTAGAAACTGTCTCTTCAAGATTCCTCATCTTTTCCTGTTTCTCTCCAGAACCATCCTCTGTGTCTGTAAATCTACCAACAGTCTGTTCAGGACAATCTGGGTTCTTACTGTCAGGCACCTCCTAACAATCCCAGCTTCCATCCATTACATGGTTGGAAAGCCATGACCATGTTTTTAGATATTTATTAGAGCAGCACTCCCATTCTCTATTACTAAGTTCTTAGTCACCTAACGCTGCTGTGACAAAGCGTATGAAGAGGGTGGCTTTAAACAACAGGAAGTTACTGCTCTACAGTTACGGAGGCCAGTGGGTGAGTCAGTTCTAGGGAAAGGCCCTTCTTTGTCTCTTCTGCTTCTAGTAGTTGCTGACAGTCTGCCTCTGTCACCCACCGACTCTGACATAACCTCGTTAATGTAACCTAAGAAAACTGTTTTCTAATAGGATTGTATTTACAGGTACCTGGGTTAGAACTTCAATGTGTATTTTGGGGAAATTCGTAAAAAGCACTAAATTTTAAAAGGAAATCGTGCTAATTACTTACATTTTACATAATGACAAATAATTGATAAATTTGTTAATGTGGCAACAACGAATGATGCATGCAGTTGTGTTCTGTATCTTTCATTAAATATTTGCTGAGTATCCACTGGGTATAGCACAGTATACTGGATACTTCTAATAGTGAAAGACACACAGAACAAGGTTTTCAATTGTGCTACATTTAGGATCCAGTCTGCACTGAACCCCACTCCCTGGCATGCCAGATGGCCTGAGTAGCATTTGGAATTTTTTTTTAAATCGTGAAATACTTTATAGCTCAATTAATTTGTCTAATCTTATCAAAGATTTTTTTTTTTTAAGTAAGATTTTTATTTTGGAATGATTTTAAGTTTACAGAAGAATGGAAAGATAGTACAGCTTTTCCGTGTACTTTTCACACTTTCACCTTAAACATAACCATGGTATATTTTTTAAAACTAAGAAACTAGCATTAGTAGATTACAATTAACTACAGGCTTTATTCAGATTAGCACATTACCATTAATTTAATTACAGACTTTGTTTGGCTTTTACAAACTTTTCTGTATTCCAGGATACCACATTCAATTAAGTTGTGTATTTTTAATAATCTAATTTATGATAATTATTTTCAAGAATATTACTGTGATTTTAAATTATATAATTATAGTTATAACAAACTGTCTTATAGTTACATCTGTGTTACCTTTTTAAATAAAACTTAAATATGCTTTTTTTTTAATAGAGATGATGAAAGACAGAAAGTGTGTTTGGACATAATTTATAAGATAATGGCAAAATTGAAACCTGCAGAACTTCGAGAGCTTCTGAATTCTGTTGTAGAATTCATTTCCCATCCCTCTCCAACATGTAGGGAGCAAATGTATAATATTCTTATGTGGATTCATGACAATTATAGGTAAGCTATATATTGACATTTTATGTTATGTCTTAGTTATCTAGTGCTGCTATCACAGAAATACTGCAAATGAGTGGTTTTCAAAAATGGAAATTTATTTTCTCAGAGTTTAGGTGGCTAGAAGTCCAAATTCAGGTTGCCAGCACTAGAGGAAGTCTTTCTTTTTCTGTCGGCTCTAGAGGAAGGTTCTTGTCTCTTAAACTTGTTTCCTGATTCCTTGGAGATTTCCAGATAGCTAGCATCAACATTCTTCCATCTCTTTCTTTTGCTTGCTTGTCTTAATGATTTCTGTACCTCAAAAGAGATTCACTGGAGACACACCCTGTACTAACTGGGCCCGATTAATAACAAAGAGAACCCATCATCAGATGAGATTATAATCAGAGGCGTAGAGGTTAGATTTACAACACCTACTTTTAGGAGACAGAATTCATTCCATAACATTGTACCATTTGACACCGCCCCCCCAAAATTCATGTCCTTGCCACATGTAAAACATATTCATCCTACCACATCATCCCAAAAGTTGTAGATTAACTCCCAGTCTAAAGAATCATCTTTTGAATCTGAATCAAATGTGGTGAGACTTTCAGTGTATTCCATCCTGGGGCAAAATTCCTACTCATTCGTGAACTTGTGAAGTCTCAATTACAAGTTACCTAGTTCCAAAGTACTGTGGTAGATCACGCACAAGGTAGGTATTTCCATTACAAATGGGAGAAGTTGGAGGTAAAGAAGGGATAACAGGCACCAAACAAGTCCAGAACCGAACAAAACAAATTACATTAGTTTTCAAGGCTTGAAAATAATCCTGTCTTTTCTCAGACCGTTTAGGCAGTGGCCCTGTATTTCAGACTGTGGGTGTTGGTCATGCAGAGGACCATCAGCCCTCGGCTTCAGTTCAGCCTTCCAGGCCCACTGAGAATGGCAGCTGTGTTCCTTTGGCTTTGAGTGGCCCCATTCTCCTAGACCAAGTGATGACACCAGCCATCTGCTCCTGGCACACCTGGTTCTTCTGCCTCTTGGGCATGGGAGCCTCACTTTCTCAGCTTTGGGCAGCAGCCTATCCCCCTGGCACACCATAATGGCAGCCCCATACTCTGGAACTGAGTTGGCAGAAATCTGACTCTTTGAAACCTACAATAACGTGGCCCCAACCTGTGATTTCCGGGACACTCTGGCCCCACCCTTTAAAGCCAAGGAGGCTCTACTTCCTGTGTTCCTTCAAAAGTTTTGCTGATCTCCAGGCTGTGCCAGGGATGGTATTTTTTTGTTCTTGGAGGACAACACATGTAACTCCTTTGGGCTGTTTACTACCTCTAGAATTCCTTGTTCTTTCTCTGTCACCTTCAGTCTAAACTGATGGGTTTTCTGCTCTGATTGTTGATTGTGTAACATTCATTTCTAGGAATCATTTGAGTACCTGTGCAGTTTGTAACATAATAAAAGAATGTAGATAGGAATGCTTTTTACCATAGTATTAGGGCAGTGGTGGTTTGGTGGTAGAATTCTAACCTTCCCTATGGCAGACCTGAGTTCGATTCCTGGCCAGTGCACCTTATGTGCAGCCGCCACCTGTCTCAGTGGAGATTTTTATGTTGCTGTGATGTCGAACAGGTTTCAGTAGAACTTCCAGACTAGGAAGAAAGACCTGTTGATTACATTTGAAAATAAGCCAGTAAAAATTCAGTAGAGCACAGTGGTGTAAACTACAACTGTATTTGTTCTTTTATACATGAGATCACCATTATTCATACATTAAAGCAAATTTATTTTACTCTGTTGAAATGTCTCCATAATTTAATTCTTTCTATGCATGTGTGGTGGTAATATTCAGCAAATGAAATTACTGGTTGAGTAAAAAAAAGTGTCCTACTTCTGAAATTTCGTCTCCTGGTTATCTTGTAAGATCTGACAAGTTTAAAGAAATAAATACCATTTCACCACTTCCTGGGGGGAGGGGGGCCCAGACATTTTCTAGAACTTATTATTTCCGAGGAGCCCTTCATCTTCTTTTCTACCACCCCTTACCTTCTGGCCCACTTGTCAGTGAGCTTCTGTCAGTCCTTGGTGGTAGCAGCAACCATCAAAGGCCACGTGACATGAGGGAAGTTGTTAGATCCGAGGGCTTGCTCACAGGTGGCTCTCCTATAATCTTGGAAGGTAAAGTCCAGTGGGAAAGGCCAGGTCTTATTCTTTAATTATAGACTGTGTTACTGGGGTTGAGCAAAAGTGATGCAACAGACTGTTAACAATTTATCATTTTGTTATTTATTTATTTTACAACAGAGATCCAGAAAGTCAGAAAGATGCTGACTGCCAGGAAATATTTAAATTGGCAAAAGATGTGTTGATTCAAGGATTGATTGATGAGAACCTTGGGCTTCAGTACGTATTCCCCAGTATTAATTGGACCAGGACAGTGACATTTTAGGGTCATTTGTTTCTAAACTCCAATGCAAAAAACCAAGCTCATTGCTGTCTCTCAGGAGCTGCTTAACCAAAAGGTTGGCAACTCAGATCTACCAGCTGCTTTGTAAAAACTCTGTGAGGTAGTTCTGCTCTATCCTGTAGGGTCACTGAGTCAGAATCAACTCAATGGCAAAGAGGGGTATGGTTTTCTAGACTATCGTTGAATATATTTCAGTAGCATTTTCTGTGCCTCCTGCTTTTATAAAGTTTAGTAAAAATGTATACCTAGTCTGCATTTACCATCTTGTTAATGCTCTTTCACATTTATAACAGTGTTAGAAAATCTAGTGATGATTTTATGTACTAACGGTCTACGTTTGGCAACAGAAGCCAAAGCGTGAGGTGAGAATAATGCTAGCTGTGATGGTTAAGGTTATGTGTCAGTGTGGCCGGGCCATGCTTTTCAGTGGTTTGGCAGTTATGTAATGAGGTAATGTGGCAGTTCTGCGTTGATGTAGTTATTCTCTGTTTTGTGATCTGATGTGGTCATACTTCATTTTCACATAGTACCCTGGATTTTGGAATCTTAACATACTGATAAGTGAGGAGTGGGTATACTTTTAGGTCACATTATTCATGGAAACTTAAAAATCCTAACAAGTTACTTTAATAAATGAGTGTAGTGATAATATGCCCTCTGCTAAACTAGTCAGTCAGAGTGGTTTAGAACAAAAGGAAAATCTGTAGTGATGATTAGTATGTTTCTCTATTGAACTGACACTCCATGTACTAACATCAGATGAAATAGCAGTGCGCTTAGACTAAGGTGGAGACCACGATGTTGATTTCTCATGACAGTGTGCACAATGGTTGTTATGGTCCAATACCCCTACCCTAAGTTACTTAGTCATTCTGCCGAGTGGCAATTATGTAAAAAGAAGCATAACCCTGTGTGTAATTCCAAATATTGTGTAATTTTTCCATTCTGCTCCAATTTTTAAGTTCATTTAACTTTTTCACAGTATGGTATTTGAATTTTATTAGCATTTTAAAATTATAAAACCTAATCTAGGTTTTGGAAACCCTGGTGGCATGATTAAGTGCTACGTCTGCTAACCAAAAGGTCAGCAGTTCAAGTTCACAAGGTGCTCCTTGAAAACTCTATGGAGCAGTTCTCCTCTGACTTCGAGGGTTCCTATGGGTCGTATACAACTCACCAGCGGCTTTTTTTTTTTTTTTTTTTTAAATCTGGTTTTTAATTAGTTTTGAGTATTTTATGAAAGTAATTTTTGGTATTTTAGCAAGATAGTGATGTAATTTCTTGAAGTGGTTTTATTTTTTTATTTTTCAGTTTTAAATAAATAGTCAATATTATATACTGATCATTGAAAATTTCCCAGGTAATAAACTAAAACCAAACCCATTGTCATTGAGTTGATTCTGACTCATAGGTAATGAGGATGAGAATAAAATCACCCATTTTCTCACAGTTGTGCCACAATTTTATTATACTAAGTATGCCACCGACTGTAATACAAATATGCCACAATTTTATAGTACTAACTTCTTGCAGTGCATAGCATTTTGTGTAATTCAGGTTACACTCCTGATACAATTTTATTTCTGGTTTCCCTCCACATTAGGCTTTATCTGATGGAAAAATTTTGCCTTCCTCATGTTACCATGTATAGTGCTTTCTCTATGATTTACTGATAGCTAAGTGTATGCTGTCTTCCCCTCTGCTTTACAGATTAATTATTCGAAATTTCTGGAGTCATGAGACTAGATTACCGTCACATACTTTGGACCGATTGTTGGCGCTAAATTCTTTATATTCTCCTAAAATAGAAACACACTTTTTAAGTTTAGCAACAGATTTCTTGCTTGAAATGACCAGCCTGAGCCCAGATTATGCAAACCCTGTGTTTGAGCATCCTCTTTCAGAATGCGTATTTCAGGTGAGGTCTCTCCGTAACAGCTGTGCTGAGTACTGTAAGCATTCCCCATTGGTTAGTTAATAAACATTTTCCAGTAGTGTTGAAATCAGCTGGAGTGCTCTGCAGTTCCTTTTGGAACATTTTGCACGTGCTCTCCCCCTTTACTCGTGGTTGCTGCAAAGCACACTATGCTCACCTTGTCAACCTCAGGTAGATTTCCCTTCTTGAACCCTGCTGCATCCCCACCTGCTCCTCCCACCCACTTGTGAGCATTCCCGGTTCATCCTCCCTGTAGGAGCTGTAACATATTGTCAGAATCCATATATGAAGAATACACTTGGTTCTCTGTAGTCCCAGCAGCTCCACTGAGGCAGGCACTAACTTTGTTTTATTCAAACCTGTCTTCTTGGTGCCTGTCTTAGTGCCTGGGATGTGGCAAATATGGAGGAAATGTTTGAGTCATTTAACTTGTGGCATTTGTTTGTGGTGTCATTATTATATAAAACCTTTGAATGGTGAGTGTTAAGGAATAGAAGGATGAATAACACAGCTGGATTTTTCCTCCAACTGTAGTTAGTTTTTCTAGTTGGTAAATAATTATTAAAATGAAAGTTTTATGCTTGACAAGGTTTTCTTAGCTGATTTCCGCAAAACAGTATAAATTATGGCGTGTATTTACTGATGGTACTGTTGATTTTAAATAAAAATATTTCAGTGTTACTGAAAGAAGGAGCACTTGTTTACTGGGAACTTTCCAACATGCAGGAGTACACGATTGACTCGGACTGGCGTTTCCCAAGTACCGTCCTCACTCCGATGTTCGTTGAGACACAAGCCTCCCAAAGTGCTCGGAAGACCCAAACCCACGGTGGCTCTCTCACAGCTCAGGGGCTCGTGACTGGGCAAGTGAGGGCTACCCAGCAACACTGGGACTTCACACCTACCCAAAACACAGGTAACCATCCATCTGAACACCAGCTGCTGGTTAGAAAAGTGCAGTCAATAAGCCTGTGGTTCTCTGACTTGTGGCAGCAGTCTCTGCTTTCAAGAACATGAACACTTTGTAAGAGAAGGAAAGTGATGATGACAGAAACCATTACGAACTATAAGAAAGATAAGTCAGTTAAAAAAGACAACGGACATTTCTGTACATATGTTTTGTTGTATTTTCTAGGAAAATGTGCACATTAAATTTAAAACAAATTGTACAGCCAAACACCTTATGCAATTTGGTTTATTGGTTTGCAGTTTTCAATCATTGTTTTGTAGGACATCCTGCCTAGTCAACCTGATGTCATGTTAAGTGCTTCTGTTTTACCTCGTAGTTCATTGCCTGCTATCTTACAAGCTTGCAGGTGGCCCCCCCCCCCCCAAGGTACAACAGTTGGTCTCTGTTCTCCTGGAGCAAAAGAGGAAGGAGAGTCAGAAATAGGAAGAAGGTATAGAATGTGTGGCTAACTGCTACTATGACCAGCTACCTCTTCTGCAGAACTGGATAATGGTTGGCCGTGATTACCAATGGTTTTGATCAGAAATGCTGTAGAAGAATCCTGATCACAAGGGAAAAAATCCAGAAGATAATTTCAGATTCTCAAGGGATCTGGAGCCACAGAGGCTGGATGAAACCTTGAGATGATTTTTAAATCTTTTTTTTTTTTTATGACTGAGTGGAAATGTACATTCACATATAAATTTGCATGCCAACCTATATGCAGCTTCCACTGCTCTCCCTGCCCGGTGACAGCACACTATTCCTCTCTGCACCATACATGTCTCATCCTCCCAACAGTCTCCTTTCCCCTTCCACCAGTCAGAGGTCAGCAGGATGACATCCTATAGGTGCGTAGAACCATAAAGTGCACCCACTATATAGTCACTCTGTGTCGCCAAGTCCAACCATTGCTGTCCAAAGAGGGGACCTTCATTATAATATATGGGCAAGGGCAGCATCAGGGCTAGGGGCCATGCTGCCAGGGGAACCCCGAAACTGCTGGACCATCAATTGCGGTCTGTTAGTGGAGATCTCAAGGTACACCCCTTTTTATTCTTGTGTTGCCAGTGAGACTCAACTTAGCTCCATCGCGGCTATCACTGGTGGTGGCCGGGCACCATCCAGTTCTTCCAGTCCCAAGTCGATGCAGGCACCCACTCATGTGGGTCTCTCTGTCTTCTGAGTTGTCTTTACCCCATGTCATTTTGGTCCGCGGTCAGCATCTGTTCCTGCTGAGTTGGGACCATTTGCTGTGTCCTCAGATGGCAGCTTGGCAGCTTTTAAGACCCTAGATGCCACTCACCAGTGTGGGGTGCAGAGAGCCCTCTTAGCAAGACACTGGTTGTGCCAGTAGGCCTTGATTTTGCCTAAGAGCATGGTCCCCTGCCCCCTGCCCCAGCTACTCTATCCTTGCAATATTGGGTTAAGATGGAAGGAGTACTCAAGTTATGATGAAGTCCACTTAATATTGTTCTTGTTTCTAATGTGTGCTATCACCAATTTCACCCAACCAAATTTCTACCAGCTATCTAATCTAAGCCCTCCCCCCCTCGCCCTCCTTTCCTCCCATCCCTTGGAGCCATCAAAGAGTCTTTTCTTCTATGCATAAGTCTTTTTGAGTTCTTATCATAGAGGTCTCATACGATATTTCTCCTTTTGTTGCTGACTACTTTCACTCAGCATCATGTCTTCCAGTTGAAGCCAGGTTATGAGATATTTCCTAGAATCATCATTGTTCTTTATCATTGCATAGTGCTCCATTGAATATAAACACCATAGTTTACCTATCCATACCTCTGTTGTTGGGCATCTGGTTTGATTCCATATTTTTGCTATCGTCGACTGTGCTGCGATAAACATTCTTATGCATGTGTCCATTGATGTGAATGGCCTTGATTCTGTAGGATATATTCCAAGTAGTGGAATCTTTAAATCTTAAACCAAACATATCCCCTGAAGTCTTCTTTAAACCAAATAATAATTAACTAGGAAAGAGTATGTGATGTAAGCATTTTGTTGTTTTAAAGAAGTACCTGTATGGGATCAAATTGACAACAGCAACTGGAAGGATTAGATGAGAAGCTTAGGGCCCAGTGCAACCGTTAGTAGAGGAGATGCTGTTTTGCGAAGGAAGATAAGAACGGTTATACAACTTGAAGGATGTAATCATCATCACTAAATTGTTCATGTAGAAATTGTTGAATTGGCATGTATTCTGCTGTATATTTTCAACAACAGGAGCAAAAATAAACTATTTTTCAAAGGACAAAGTACAGCTAAACCAAATTTATTGACTACGTATTTCGAACTTACTATACAGTTCTGCCTAGTTTAACGTTTTTTATCAGCAAACTGTAAATTGTTTAGTTAAAATTTCTTTATCATTTTCTGTAAGTACTTCGAAGTTTTTCCTTGATACAATTTTTTCCAGTTCTATGGGTTCTGAAAGTAGGACTATTTTAAATAATTACAGTGGAAATTTTATGACAGTGATGTTAGAAATCCTAGTAGTTTAGTCCAAGATGTTGAGTAATACCATGTACTAGATAGAAGGAAACCCTGTGAGCACGGCAGAATAGATAAAACGCATCAGTGATCCTTGTCCCTTTGCAGCGGAGTCTACAGCTGACTTGTTTATTTATATACATACCAACCTGCCCCCTGTTGCGCAGCCCCACCTGAACCTATGTTCCCCAGCCTGTGCTGCAGGTAAATGCCTGGGAACTGAGAGGTGGAGATCTTCTGCACAATGGCTTGGCTGCCGAAGCAGTGTCTCACTTACCCCTTCACTGTGCCCCACCTGCCTTGTCCTGTCACTTTAGGTATGTAAACATGGGGAATTGTGTGGTTGTGAGACACATTCTCATACATTCTGACACATACATTTGCAGATGGGAGAAGCTCGTTTAATTGGCTAACTGGAAGCAACATTGACCCACTCGCAGATTACATGGTCTCACCATCGTCAGATTCCCTGTCTTCCTCCTTGCTGTTTGTCCACAAGAGGAGGGAAAAATCAGCAAGAGCGCCCTTGAAGTCAGTGGGACCTAATTTTGGGAAAAAAAGGCTAGGCCTTCCAGGTGATGAGGTGGATGACAGTGTTAAAGGTAAAGCAAGATTTCTGAAACATATTTATAGTAACCTACCCTTTATGTTAATGTAGACCGTCTTACTATATTTTCTGATTCCACATTTTTATGTAACCTGTGATTAAGCCCATTTAAATTGGATTCATTGTTGGTTGGGTGCTTATTATGTTGAAAACATTCTTTTAAGTGTTTAGAAAAACTTTTAAACAAGTTAGACACTACCCATTGATCTAGTCTTGTATGGAACATGGGGAGAGAAATAAGGCAAGAAAATGGTAATTGAGTTTCCTTGTGCTGCTGTCATAGAAGTATCACAAGTGGGCGGCTTTAAGGAACAATTCTGTTGTCTCACAGTCCAGAGGCCCAGGTCTGAATCAGAGTCTTCCCTATATGAATTCTTCTGTGAGACTGTCCTAGCTTCTGCTCTCTGTTTATATTCCTTGGTGTTGCCTTGTGTGTAGATGATCTTCACATGTTATAATCTAGTGTGTCAGACCTCGTCTAAATTCCGGAGGAGGGAGAATGAGAATTACCATCAGCCCAATGCTGATTTCTCTGAGGTGACAGACATACCTCCACTCTCCAACTTCTTTACCAGTTTTGACACCAGCTGTCTTCTCTGTGGCACACTTATGTTCTCTGTTGTGTTTGATAATTCATTGTAATGGCCACACAGAACTCACAGACTATACTGAAGAGTATGTGGTTTATTAAGGAAGAACGTGGTCCATCTCAGGAGAGAGGAGAGTTTGTCAATCAGGACAGCTTTCAACCAACATACCTCTCAGCTTCTCTGTCGGTAGTACCCACCAGCTGTCCTCTTGACAGTGTGTGCAGACAGTTCTCTTTCTCTCTCTCTCTGAAATTAGCCCGAATAGGGTGGCAAAACTAAACAATCTTCATGGTAGACTGTAATGATTTAATTTGCATAGTAATTTACTAGCTCCCTAAAGGACTTTTACATACCTTTTTTGCATAGTAAACATCCAATCCCTCCAAGGATTTTATGTACCTTATTTGCATAGTAAACTGTCCAAGATTTTGGCTTGGCAAGTCATCTGGTAGAAATGCAGAGCTTGGTATAGAATTCAGAAATGTTTTAGATTGACCTGTGTTCCATAAAAATGTATATAAAAATCCTGACGATGTACCATTATGATTCAATCATATCTTACATCTAGTGGCTTTGTGTAGTATAGATTGCCTTCCATAATGTAATATAATGAAAAATATCAGTCAGTTGAAGTCATATGAATGTAGGGTGGATCTTAATCCAAATCACCTCTGAGTTACAAGAATATCAAAATGGACCTGGTATGATCAAGGCAGATAGATCTCCAAGGATTGCCATAGAGAGATAAAACAGAAACTTGTGTTACAGGCACACCCTGAATTTGGCCTTCTAGCTTTCTAAACTATGAGAAAATAAATTACTGTTCTTTAAAGTCACCAACTTGTGGTATCCCAGCAACACTAGCCAGCTAAGACAGCAAGCAACCTCTCTTTTATTGTCAGGGCTTCTGGGCAGGCACGCATCTTTAAACTAGTCCTGCTTTATCTTCTTCAGGCACGGATGATCGGGCAGAAGTACTAAGGTTACGTAGACGATTTTTAAAGGACCAAGAAAAGCTCAGTTTGATTTATGCCAGAAAAGGCGTCATTGAACAGCAACGAGAGAAGGTATTCATCTGTTTCAGGCATGTGATTGGTGGACATGTCTGTTTCAAGTCACAGAATGTGTGCTGTTTAGGAAGGAAACATCCCTTCCGGTTCTAGTTTACGTATCACATGTGCACGCTTGCAGTCACAACAGCACTGTATGAAATGAGACTGTTTAGGAACCACAGCCTCCCCTGACATCTCTAAGTAGGCATTCCCAGATCACCCCACCTCTCCCTGCACCTCAGTGCTCTCCTCTGTGCAGACTGGCTTTCTGGACGTGGGGGAGAAGCCACTCTTAGTTCTGGAAGTTTACATCTTACAGCTTCAGCTGCCTGAAGGCGTTGGCCCCACGCTTGTGTTCCAGGCCAGAGCCTTCAAGGGAGTTCACTGACCCTCCCTAGGACATGGGCTACTGCAATGGTCAGGGTCGAGCCCCTGATACAGGCAACTGCTCTCCTGGAGGTATTTGGCTGGGGAAGGAATGGAGGCCCTGTTTCGAGAAAAAAATGAAATGATTTTCAGAATGTGAAGTAACAAAGGAGCTTATTTAGCTCTCGCTGTGATTTTGCATAAATCAAGTATTACTACGTAATTTAAAAAAAAAAGAGATAGGATGCATTGTCGACGAACACTGGTATTGTTTCTGGTAAAAGAATGCAGTTTTCATTGACTCCTGCCTTTCTAACTACAAGTCTTGTTCTGAAGATGAGGGTGTACACTTGCAGTGTTCCAGAGGGCCCAATCTGCTACCTCATGCTGTGCTGCCCTAGCAGTTCTTGCCTGCTAGATGAGAAGTTGTGTTATGCTCCATATTAAACTGAAGGGAATAGCCATGTCCAGTCAGAATAAGGAGTCTTGGTGGTGTAGTGATGAAGCGCTCAGCAGCTAACTTAAAAGTCCAAACTTCAAACCCACCAGCTGTTTTGTGGGAGAAGGGTGTAGCAATCTGTTTCCTTGAAAATCCTGTAGAACAATTCTGTTGTATAGGATTGCTGAGTGGTGATTGACTGGACAGCAAGAGGTTTTTAAGTCAGGACTGCTGAATAGAGATGATAGGGCTGTGTTTTTAGTAACACAAAGTAAGATGTATAGCTTCAAGCTCCCAAGCTGAGAAGGCACTGCTGAATGGGAAGGTGGGCCAGTACAGTGCTCTGTGGGCATGCATAGCCTCTTATCACAGTCACTTGCAGTCCGTTGACAAAGTGAATCTCTGGGAGGTATTGTGCTGCTTGTCAGGCACTGTTCCTGGTGCTAGTGCTATAGAGGCAGCAGCAGACAAGATCCCCTGTTTCAGACCATAGCCCGTGCAAGGTCAGGAATAAGCCGGTGAGGAGCACATCTGGGGAAGACCTGTGCTGAAAGAGGCACTATGGAAGGCATGTGGAAAGAGGGGACATTTGAGATGGGTGCTGACTGATGGTGAAAAGCTGGAGGAGACATCCCAGCCCACGGGGGCTGGAGGGAATGAGGCAAAGCTCAGCAGCCACAGCCCACTGACTGGTGTTTTTGGAAAACATCCAAACCAAATTCTCTCGTTTTGTGACAGTTCAGATTACTTTTAAATAAACACATAAATAAAATTTTCACTCTTCGTTTGCATTCATCTTCTCCCATTAAGTTTTGTGATAGCAACTAAGCCATTTTCGTATGATGGTCTTTGTAATTTATTTTTTCTGAGAATCCTTTATGTTAAGAGATGGCTACTGACAGTTTTGTATCTCATGAAGTATTGATTTTCTAAAATAAAAATATCTTCCTTTTTTAATCACTGAAGGAGATCAAAAGTGAATTAAAAATGAAGCAGGACACCCAGATCATCCTGTACAGAAGTTACCGTCATGGAGACCTTCCCGACATTCAGATTAAGTACAGCAACTTGATCACCCCCTTGCAAGCTGTGGCCCAGGTCTGCCCCTAAATTATAATATTTTATATTAGCAGACAAGTCTCTGTGTAACACTGCTTGGGGTCTGCTGTGTTCAGGGCAGAATGGTTGAGGTGAGACAGTATTGTAAATCAGGTATTTGTCATTGCAGTGGATGTGGTTAAGATCTTGTCCTAGTCTCTGCCACGTACTGATTCTGTTTCTTCTTCATGTGACAAGACTGACTCGTCATCTAGAACATAGCCCCAAACTTCTGTGTCCTTGTCAGGTTACTTAATGCTCTGAGCTACATACAGTATCTTCATCTGTAAACTGAGGGAGAAAATTCTATTTTTCTTAGTTATGCTAAGTCAGAATGAATTGATATGTAAAATATCATCATACACTTTGAAGTGTAAGTTGGCTACATCATTGCTTATACAAAATAGTGTTTGCAAGAATCACAGGACCGTCAGTTGAACAGTGAGATAACTGCTAACATTTCCAGAGGACTGGAAATATTTTTGTTAAGTCATTGTCTTTTTTGGTGTAAGATAGTGTCAAAAGTGAAAAGATTGCCTAAATGAGTTCTTTGACAAAAATTGCATATATTCAGTCCCTGAGGACTGATCCATATTCTTTGACATATGTTAAAATAGTACTTTTAAAAATATCTAAAAATTATCGTATGTACAGCATTATGCTTTACACTGAAATATAATGCCTTATATTTATTGTAGTTATGTTTCCATTATTAATGTTGGTCATCACAGTTGGTTTTGTGTGTCTAACCCTTTATATTTTCAGGAAGTCACAAAAACAGACTCCCCTGTAACCCTTACCTGGTGTCCCCAGTAGTGACATCGTATCTGGTAGTAATAAAGTATTCAGTTCTAGAAGTGGACTCAGGCGGAGCTGTGTTCACTGTACTGCCCACCTTGTTTAGCTCCATTGTTCATCATGCATTCGTCATTTGGTGTGCAGTTTCCTGCAGTTTTGTCTCATACAGAGTCACCTAACACCAGTCCTTTACTGCTGTGAAGTGCTTTCACTTATTGGATTCTGCCAGTCATCCCATTACATGAAGACAGTTATTGGACAGATTAAGAAATTAAGGTTGGCAGAGTGGTAGTCTAGTCAGGAAGGAAGTGAAGCTCTGATGCCTGTGCTCCTGCTGCCCTCTGTCATGTCCAGGCTCCTTGGTTCCTTGTACGTAGTACTCGTGTCACTGTCTCATCCACGATATTGAGTCCTACATCCTCCAGTACATTTTGCACCCTGTCTGTGCTGGAGGGGCATACATGTGTACTGATGGACACAAGACAGATGCTTCAGGCTGCAGGGTACCCAGAGCCTCAGTCCTGTCAGTTCATCCTGAGTGTGCTTGTAAAAAGCAGAGGCAGTGGAGTGGATACAGTTTTGAAAAAGTGAGGCATACAATTTTTTGTTTTTCAAGGAGGACTGTGTTGCCTGGTATTTCATAAATTTCATATTTTTTCACAATCAGTGTTTTTAGTGTAATCAAACATAAGCACTGTCTTTTCTGACACTGTAGCAAATTTTAATACTTTATGCAGCACAGTAAGTCTATGCTAAGAACTATTGTAAGCACTGTGATGCCATAGTAGATAGATAAGGCTTTGCCCTAATGGAGCTGCCTCTCGTCACTGAGAGACCTCTAATACCAGAGGACTGAGGAGCAGAGATAAATCAGAAGGCACTGTTGACCCTCCTGCAACAGCAGCTCCCCATGGCTTTGAAGCTTTCACTTACCTTAAAAGCCACTGTGTTGTCCTAGCAAAATGAGTATTGGGACTCCCTAGAAAATGAAAGAACTTATACTGAAAACTCAAGAAACAATGGGTTAAACAAACAGAAACCTAGTGACCATATAATAAATTTTAAAAAGCAGGCTACCAAACAATACATACCACACAAAAAACTGTACATTGAAAAAAGAACCAATAGTCGCAGTGAATATCCCTGTAGTGTAACTGTAGGTTATATTTAGTTCTTTTTACCTACTCCATGTTTTCTAAAATGTTATATATAATAAATATTCAACAACTTTTTATACTCATGTGAATTACTTGAAACAAATCTCTACTTTTTATTCAGACATAGCTTTTATGTAACAAAGTAATTTTAAAATTTTATTCATTCATGTATGCATGCCTTTGTGTAACCACTAATCAGTAATCAAAATTCAGTTCAATTCTGTTCTGTTTCCCTTCTGTTTTGACACTACCTGTGGCAAGTACAATGCTTCACTCCTGACCCTAACCACTAGGGATAGGTCAGACCTCACAGCTTAAAGGGCACAGTCCTCTATACTACCACGTCCACAAAAGACCTCAAACTCCAGCCACAAGCTTGGGAGTGTCTAGATCTCCCTCACTTCTGACCTGCTGGCTCCCACCCACTACTCTGTGGGTTTGGTAATTTGGTAGAATGACTCATGGACAGTTTCGTTATGTCAAAAAGGATGCAAATGAACAGATGCATGAGGTGAGGTTTGAGAGTGGTCCCAACATGGAGCTTTTCTGTCCCAGAAAAGGACACGTTGTCCTCACATGTACATCAGTGTTTTTACCAACCAGGAAGCCCATAAAGCTTCCATGTCCAGAGCCTTTATTGGTAACCCACGTAGTAATGATAGATTGAATCATTAGTCCATGTAGTTGACCTCAGCTCTGGCCATCCATCCTCCTCTGAGGTCAGCTGATATCACATGGTGGGTCCTTCTGGTCTAGCCTGCTCTCACCCGAAACTAACCTCATTAGCATAAACTGTAAGTGTAGTCTGGATCCATTTTAGATACTGAAGCTCAGTTACTGGGGAGGTTTCAAGGTTTTAGAAGGTATCTCAGGAATGTAGGGAAGATCAAATTCTTTGAGTAGATTTATTGTAAACCCCCCATAGACTACCTGCCTGAAACTGTTTTTGGTGTTTGCCGAAGCCCGTCACCCACAAAGACCTCTGTGAGCAAAGCTACAAGCCTCTGTGATGGCGGACGGATGCATCTCACCCCTGACATATTTCTGGCTGAATATTTTTCATCCTAATTAAACTCTCCTCAAAAATACCCCCTCATCTCCCTGCACAAGGACAAACGCTGAGCCCAGGAATGCCCAGCCCAGGAATGCCAAGGCCGACCCAGCCCCGCTAGCTTCCCACAACTGCACTTTCCCCCCATGTGAAAAGAATTACCCTTTTTAGAACAGTTTAAGAAAGGTATAGGGTGGGGGACGGTAGGTGTTTACTGTTCCCACAGGAAGAGATAAAGAGCAAAGTAGGAACAAATAGAAATTATAACCTTTAGAATCCTCCTCCCGTACCTTTTAACCTTGAGGTATTGGTAGGGCTGATTGAGCCCAGGGCGTAACTGTGTTTTCACTGTCAATTATCACCACAACACACTTGTCTGGGGCCGTTACCTAGAAAACCCTAATGATTAATATGTAAAGAGACCACTTGACTTGGGCCATTATCCAGAAAGCCCTAATAATTAACATGAAAAAAGGAGACCACGAGGTATAGGCTTCAAGTTAGCTAATAGCTTATGTGGTCAGGGGGCAGGGTGAAAATGACGTCACCTCAAGGTCACAAGGTTTCGGTTTCAACTTAGCCAATAGCTTGTGTGGTCTAGGGGCAGGGTCAAAATCACGTCACTTTGACTATGAAAATAAAGAAAGACAGTCCTTTTTGGGCCGCCATTCTCCAAAACGTTCCTGTCTCAGTCTTGTCCTTTTCTTCCTTTGCCGATGCCCAACCCCCAAGCCCTTCGTGTTCCTGAAACCCCCACGGGGGCTGGCTCCCGGCCAGGGGGGTGCCATTTTCTCCAAAACTCTTCCCTGTCTCCTGTTTCATTTCCTCCGCCAATGCTGTTTGGCTCCCTCTGTGCGGACCCGAAAAACTTGTTGGGACTGGCTCCCGGCAGGTGCTGACGTGACAGACATAAATAAGACAGTGCCTCTGCAGCCTGAGCAAGCCAAAGTGGCGAGGTAGATGGACTGGAGAGCCCAGACACATGTTTGGCAGTGGCCACTGGTGGTTTAACAGTTTAAAGGGTCATTAATTTGGTTTAATGATAAGACTTTGAAGATTAACATTGATGTTTTATTTAAACTCAGCAATTATTTTAATTTTTTGATCATGGTAATGTGCGAATGATACCTAAAATCTAGTTAAATTTTTCTCTGAGAGTTTATCAAGTATTGCAGTAAGCAGATGATGTGCATTATCTTGGCTAATCTTTACAGTGACCTTGTGAAGTCTATTCTGTTATGTTGCAGAAGGAGACTACTGAGGCTTAGACTTACTCAGAAGTGGTCATGTTTGTGGTTAAGCCAGCTGTTAAATTCAAATCTCCACCCACTCATACCTTTTATAAGGCATGTATCAGATGTATTCTTTAAATTCCAGACACTCCCCTCTCAATGCCTGTTAAAGGTTTTTAAATAGATTTGGAAAGTGTAGTATATATGTTTGTACCAGTTTGTATTTTCAAATGGTCTGACAGTATGGGTGAATTGCAACATTTCAGTTTCTAATGTGTCTTTTTTTTTTATACTTTACAGAGAGATCCAATAATTGCAAAACAGCTCTTTGGCAGCTTGTTTTCTGGGATTCTAAAAGAGATGGATAAATTTAAGACTGTGTCTGAAAAAAACAGCATTACTGAAAAATTACTCCAGGACTTCAATCATTTCCTTAATATCACTTTCGCTTTCTTCCCACCTTTTATCTCTTGTATTCAGGTAAATGTCTGCACATGGTTTTCAAGTCTATTTTTACTTCACATGACTATATTAAAATAACTGTTTAGCAAGTTGAAACTCTAAAGAATAATAAGATGTTTAACAGAATAGATATATGTTTGGGTTACTTCACAATTGGGTAGATTTTAATTCATTTTTTTTCCAAAAAAATTAATGCATGACAGAATAGTCAGAAATTAGACAGTACAAAAGTGTTTTATTTTGTAATAAGCTACCGTCTTCAGTTCTTTGATGGTATCTGCATTTTGTTTAGTTGCTTTTCCGTATGTAGTATTTCGCTGAATTATTTCTTGCCTTCTAATTGCCTTCAAAAGATGTTGATTAGTTCACAGTTATAAGGAGTCAAGTCCTTGCCCTCATATAACTTATATTCTAGTGGGTGGTTGCTAATAAACAGACAAATAAATGTGGGATATAGCCTTTGTTAGTAGTAAGTATATCTGCTTGAAGAACAGTACTGAGGTAATGTGAAGCAGGGTTGTGGCAGGGATAGAGATGGCCTGAATCAGGGTAGATGTATGCCACCCCCTGAGGTTGTTGGGGAAGCCTTCCTCAGGCAGTGACATTGTAGGCAGAGAATGCCACATAGGTCTACTTTCAGTTAAATATGCTTTCTGGAAGATGAACTTTTTCATGAAAAAAACACTTTGTTGGCCATTAAATCATGAATCATTAGACCTTCCTTAGAAAATCTTTTTGATTCTTTTATCATTTTTCTAGCTAGTTACTTCCTTGACATAATTACAGAGTCATATTCTTCAATATTATTCATTAGTAGGATTGGTTTACACATGAATTGAAAAGTAATCCCATGAGATGCAGTACTTAATTATCCTGTTTTGTTCTTTTGTATGTAGCATGACATCAGTACCGTTTCTTCATGCATTAACCTCTATTTCTTATTGTCTAATTATTTATAAATTATTAAAAAAGCAAACTAGTTGCCATCAGGCTGACTCTGACTCGTGGTGACCCCATGTGTGTCAGAGAAGAAATGTGTTGCATAGACTTCAGTGGCTGATTTTCTGGAAGTAGGTCACCAGGCCTTTATTCCAAGACACCTGTTGGTGGACTCAAACTGCCAGCCTTTCAGGTAGCAGCTGAGTACGTTAACTGCTTAATCACTGAGGGACTGTCGTAGTGTATAAATGCAGTTCCTTTTTTGGTTTTTCTCCTCCACGTTAAGATAAAAACATTTCGAAGAATTAATTATTGCATCAGCCAGTGTTTCAGAACAACTTTCTCTTTGCGTTGTATTCTGAGCTGATTTTTAAAATCGTACTTTCTAGTGCTGTCCTTGTATTTTTCCACTGTTGTTTGGGAGGATCACTAACCACTGTAAATTAAAGAGATATCCTCTACTCTTCTACGGCTCCCTAAGGCTTGCCAGTTGACAGTAACTGTGGGTAGTGCATCACAAGCACAAACCAGTGTCTATGTTTGCTTCACTGCTTTTAGGACTGGGGCTCCTTTATGGAACTACTGTGTTTCTGTTTCCCTGGCCTCATGATCTAGCATAGCATTTACAGACCTTCTAATTTTTGTTAAAAATATTTTTTACTGTATTTTCAGTGAAGATTTACAACAGCAGATTAAGTTCATGTGAAGCGTTTTCTATACATATTATTCAGTGACATTGGTTATATTTGTCACAATGAGTAAACATTCTTATTTCTCTTGCATTGTTCCATTTTCATTAATCTAGTTTACCTGCATTCACATATTCTCGTCTTTGTTTTAAAATAATTATTAAACATTTGGTCTCATACAGATGATTTTTTAGAATGAGCATAGTACTCACAGGTGATATTTATTTTGTGAGCCAGACTTGGATTAAACTAAAAGGTAACTTCAGGGGCTAGTTTCAGTTCAAGGTATAAAGAATATTTTAGGGTAATAGTCTTGAGGAGCTCTCCAGTCTCATCTGATCCAATTAAGTCTTTTTGTTTTGTTTTAAAGTGTATGAGTGAGGTCCTAGTCCACATTTTTCACTATTCTATCAAAGTCCATCTACTGTGGCCCTGATTTGAATGGTTAGTGGTAGCAGGACATCATCTAGCTCTTCTGTTCTTAAGGGAGATGAGGTGGTAGTTCATTTAGAGATTCTTCCGAAAATGCTAATATATTTTTATGCAAATAACACATACCTTTTATGTTTGCCTGCCGTGTCTTACCTACCATGAACTGTTACAATTTGTAAGTGCCACTATGCCAGCTTTTTAAAATATTGCTGTAAAATTAGTATAGCATACTTAGGAAAATACATTATGGGAGAGGGAGTCGTTGGCAATATGTGTGTGTGTGTGTGTGTGTGTGTGTGTGTATACACACACACAGAGACGCTTAGAAGGCATGTGTTACTTGCATAAAAATACAGTAGTATCTTCCTAAAGTCTTTGGTCTCGTTCTTTCTCTTTTGCTCTGGACAATTACAGACCAGTTGTTATATCTTAAATGGCTGCTTTAAGACTGCAGATACTACTTACCGAACTAGGATATGGGTCATTATCTTTATGGACTCTTTTGTGCCAGTTGCCTGAGATGTCTTACAAGAGTATGGTTCTAATCCTTCAAACCCAAAACACCAATACTGTGAGTGTTTGGTTATATCTAAGAAGTGAAGTGTCCATGAATGTGCCCCCTGTGTGTTTCATTGTATGTAAATACATATGCATCAGTCACATACATGCAGACCCATAGGCATACACTGATACCTACACAAATAAGGTAGTGAAGTGGTTAAGAGCTCAGCTGCTAAACCGAAATTGGCAGTTTGACTCTACTAGCCAGTCTGTGGAAACCTTGTGGGTCAGCCTTATAGGATTCTTATGAGGTAGAATTGAGTCAGTGGCAACAGATTTGGCTTTATTATGACAGGTACCTCCCTAACTGATGATATATTCAAGTTACTGTGAACCACACTGAAAACCACCTCTTTTTTAGTATACCTTCTCATCAGTAGTATGTGGAACAAACATTTGGTGTTGCAGCACATAATTTGCTGATGTCCTTCTCAGATGTTGAGTTTTATGATTTATTACTCAAAACACTGCTGTATACATTTGCTTTTCTAACTAAATCAGGGGTTCAGTTGCTTGAAAACATGGACCCAAACACCGATCCCTTTGCTAAAGTCAATAGGCAGATCCTGGAAGCAGTGAGATCTTTTTGTTTTATTTTTGTCATTATGAAGAAAAAAAGAAAAAGATCATACAGACAGCTCCCACTAATTTTCTGAATCAGAAACACAATCCCCATTCCCAGGAATATATAGATGATCCAGAACAAGTGGAATCATTACTGCAACTGACAAAATGTCAAGTGTTGTCCAACTCTGTTGTCAGAGGAAATTTTTATGTCTTGTGTATTTTATGTATGTATGTGTGTATTAAATACATGTATTAAAATACATCTGTAAATTTATATGTAATAATTCCAATCCCAAAAGAGAAATGAAGATCATATTTATAAAGATACTGCTAATAAAAGGCAATGGTAATGGGGAAAAAAAGGAAGTATTTGACTTACGTTAGAACTGACTTACAACACAGTTGTTGAAATGGAAACTTGACTCACGTATACATACCTCTGATTCTGTGGGGCACTTCTGCTCTGTCCTATAACGTCACTATGAATCAGAATGAACTTGACAGCAATGGGTTATGCACACATATGGATATGTATACCTACATATGTATATATATAAACATACATGTATTTTGGGGGGTGTTATTATAGTTGTTGCAAAATTACATGTGCCGTAGCAATTACCAAAAGGTCTTAGTGACAGAATTTACTTTGACTAAACTGTGGGCACTTCACCCTCATTTGGTGCTGCCTTTCCCTTCACCAAAAATATAACAAGAGTCCACTGTCTAGAGAGTGAATCCCCTTCTCACTCTCCCATCCCTTTTGTGTGTTTACCTGTTTGTGTGATTTCATAGCAGTGAGAACTAAATAACATATGTCATTTCTGATTGACTCATTTTGCTCAACATAGTGCCCCCTAGGATCATTTATGTCCCCAAATGTTTCAGGAAGTCATTTTTCTTTATTTCTAAGAAATCTGCCATTTTATGCATAGACCACATTTTACTTTCCATTTGTGCGTTGGTGAGCACTTAGGTTGTTTCCGTTCTTTGGCTGCTGTGATGAACATGCTTCAGTGAACTTAGGTGTGCATGCATCTGTTCTGTTAGATTTCTAGGGTACCATGTTTTTATGCAAACAGTCTGCACTTTCCATGTTTATTTGCAGAGGACACCCCGTGGGTGTTTTCATAAGTGTCACTATGCCAATTTTTTTACATGTTGCCGTTAAAAAATTAGTATAACACACTTTTACAAAAATACCTCGCAGGGGGAGGGCTCAGTTGGCAGGCAGACTTGAAAGATGTGTGGTGTTTGTGTGTAAATATGGTTTATGCCTAAAAATAGAACTACTAGATTAAACAACAGCTCTGCCTCTAATTTTTTTAGGAACTTCCAGACTGTTTACCCCAACAGCTATACCATTTTCCATTCCCACTAGCAATGTATAAGGGTTCTAATTTCTCCACTTACCTGCAACACTTGTATTCTGGGCCCGGCCCCACCCCCGGGCTTAACCCTCCTAGTAGGAATGAAATGATATCTCATTGTGGGTTGATTTGCATTTCTCTGATTTTTGATGATGTTGAGCATCTTTTTATGTCTTTTGGCCTCTTCAGTATCTTCCAGTAAAGTGCCTGTTAATGTCATTTGCTCAGTTTTTTTTAAATAATGTTTTATTGTAGAAAGTGAAATGATATGATTAAAGTTTAACTTTTGCTTAGGACATCAAGCTTTGTAAAATAAAACGGTCCAGTAAACTATTGTGCAGTTGGTCGTCTTGAAAATACATTTCAATCACTCATTTAAGTTACGAACAGATAATTTACATGTGAGGATGAGGACCACCAGTTAAGTTGGTGAACTCATCGTGGAAAAAGTGCTGTGTAGCTCATTGCCGAATATTTCATCAAAGTGTCTTCCTTTCAATATTTCCTTTATCTTCAAGTAAAGAAAAAAGTCTTTGGGCACCAGATCAGGTGAGTAGGGAGGGTGTTCCAAGACAGTTATTTGTTTGCTGGCTAAAAACTCTCTCATAGCTCTCTGCACCCCACATTGGTGAGTGGCGTCTGGGGTCTTAAAAGCTGCCAAGCTGCCATCTGAGGGCACAGCAAACGGTCCCAACTCAGCAGGAACGGATGCTCACCAAGGACCAAAATGACATGGGGGAAAGACAACCCAGAAGATAGAGAGACCCACGTGAATGGGTGCCTACATCAACTTGGGGCCAGAAGAACCGGATGGTGCCCGGCCACCGCCACTGACAGCCACGATGGAGCTCACTAAATTGAGTCTCACTGGCGACACAAGAATAAAAAGGGGTGCGCCTGAGATCTCCACTGAAAGACCTCAATTGATGGTCCACTGGTTTCAGGGCTCCCCTGGGAGCATGGCACCTGGCCCTGATGCTGCCTTTGCCTATAAATCTTAACAAAGGTCCACTCTTCAGACACGAATGGATTGGACTTGGCAATGCAGAGTGACCATATATTGGATGCACTTTATGGTTCTATGCATCTATAGGATATCATCCTGCTGACCTCTGGCTGGAGGAAGGGGAGTGGGTGGAGAGGAGGGGAAAAAAGAGACTGTTGGGAGGATGAGACACGTATGGAGCAGAGAGGAATAGTGTGCTGTCACTGGGCAGGGAGAGCAGTGGAAGCTGCATATAGGTGGGCATGTAAATTTATACGGGAATGTACATTTTCACTCAGTCGTAATAAACCAAAAGAGAGAGAGAAAAAAAAATTCCCTCAGAGACAACTACCCAGCAGAGTTTGTGAACTCGCCACCTTGCCGCTGTGCACAATGGCCATTTCAGAAAGAGTTCCAGAGTTGCTTTAGCGGGTAAAGTAGGGTTGGTGCATAGCTTCCCAAGGGGAGTATTTGAAGGTGACTGTAGTGAGGTATGTAGCACTTAGAACAATTAAGGTCGTAGACTTAGTTGTCAGACCTTGTATATCCTAACCAAAAAACCACTACCATCAAGTCGGCTCCAGCTCACAGCGACCTTACATGTGCTAGCAGTCGTCATATGCTAATTAAAACCACGTGAGCTGACAGAAGAATCAGTCTTAAGCCCTGTGACACCAAGGATGGCATTGTGCTTCTACAGTGTCTGGAACTAGAAGACACTCAAGAAATACTTACAGGATGAGTTAAAAAAACAAACACAAACCTGCTGCTGTCAAGTCAACTCTGACATATAGCAACCCTACAGAATGGGTACATTACTTGAAAATTAAAAATGTATTTATATTTTTAATTCAGTTTCTCATCCTTGACTTTCATGTCAAAATTAGGATGCGGTTATCTCAAAATTTAGTGACTCAACTAGGTGAGTTTTCTCTGCTATTAATAAAAGAAGAATTTTGTATTGCTGTCCTTTTCTTTCTGTAACATTAGTTTCTTCTACGGGTGCACCGTGGTTAAGCTTTCAGCGGCTAACCAAGATGTCAGTGCTTCGAACCCTCCTGATTCTCCACAGGAGATAGTGCAGTCTGCTGTGGGTGAAATCAGCTCAACAGCAGTCCGTTTCCTTTGGGTTTGGAAGGGTAGCTAACATTTTGTTTTTGTTTTGTTCATTTGCTTTGTGGAGTTTATATCCTTTCAGTAATAATTAGACCTTTACTTGGCTTGATTGCAGCTGCTAGGGGAGATCAGAGACTCGTAGTAGGTGTGAGAAGGGTCTGTCTTCTGACACAGATACGTACAGGTCTACTTTAATAAAAATGCAGTCATACTCTGCATTTTGTTCTGGATATTGATTTGAGATTTGTTTTCATTAATATGTTGTATTCATGACTTTTAAATTGAGAATTACAAGGTAGATGTCAGTGTAATAATTCATGAAGCATTCTATTTAAATATTATTAAGTAAGTTAGCTCCTAGGGATTAGAAGGAGATAGAAAAAATAAGGTTGCATAGAGTAACAAGGAGATGAGTATACTTGCTTTTCTTATCATTGGATATGAAGTCTCTGTGTTTCAGTTGCTTTCCTCATCAATTACTTGGATACATATTCCTGGAAACTTCAGTTGTTCGTCTATATAGAATATTCATATTTTGCAAGTGGTTTTCTTGCTTTCAATTTATCCCTAATTTGGAAGTGTAGAAGTCATTTCCTCCTTTAAGCAAGTTAAATAGTGAGGAAAATTTGTTAACATAGTTACTTAGAACAACGTGCTTCTTACGTGAGAAGTTTCTTTTATGTTTACTAAAATAAATAATTCACTAATGAAGATACAGTCCAAGTACCACAAGCTAAATAACATGGTGTGTTTGTGATTTTACAGGAAGTGAGTTGGCGACACCAAGACTTGCTTGGCCTTGACCCAGCATTGGTGAGTGCTGGTTGCCTGGCCAGCCTGCAGCAGCCTGTCGGCATCCTGCTACTGGAGAAGGCTCTCATGGACTTGGAGCCTGGGGAGCCTCTGGCCAAGCGGGCCCGGGGAGCACCCCGCCCCTCTCCTGAAGTTCTTAGGTGGATTGAGCTTGCAAAGTAAGCCTTTTCATTACAGCTAACCACAAATTTGACCCATGTGATTGTGCTGGACTCCTAACTTGAAAGGTCTGTAGTTCAAACTCACCCGGTAAAGACTGCAGCCAAAGAAACCCTGTGGAGCAATTCTATTCCATAACACACGGGGCCACCATACGTCAGAATCAACTCAACTGTAATGGTCTTGGTTTGGTTTTAATATAGAAGAATCTTAGCTTCATTTTGGCAGCAGGTATACCGGTAAAATAGAGTAACATTTCTGTGAAATTTCTTTAGAAATCTTTCAGGCTAGAGTTTTATTTCATGAATCAACCAGTGTCATGACAAGGTAGCTGTTGATCAAGGAAGAGAACATTAATTAACCCTGTTTTCCATCAGTATATCATCTTTTGGACTCAAATCTAGTGTCCATTCAAGTGTGGCTATAACTTAGAGTCCCTGATATTTTATATGTTTTTGCTGCTCTACTAAACTGAATAGAGGATGATTTGTTATTTTTAATGGGACAGAAGTTTTTAGAACTTCTTTAGTCCCATTAGTTTATTTGGGAAAAAGAAATTCCATTGTGTTATACCATTTAACATTGTATCTGATTCTCCCTTTATCTGTGGTTTTAATTATTTGAAAGCCAGTACTTAATTCTGATGAAAGATATTTGATACAGGTTGAAATTTAGTTTGAACCACTATTTCATAGAGCTGTTGTTTAAAATTTTAGTTTCTAGAAATAAACTAAATGTAAGGGTGGGAGTCTTTCATCATCTCTCCCATCTTTGTATCTTAATTGAGCACTATATGTGTGTTGTGAGAACTAGGTCAGACACCTCAGACTCACAGAACTGACCATTTAGTATAAAATGCATCCAGATGTGCACAAAACTAACCATAGTAGGAAGTAGGAGGTGGTCAGAGACACACATAAATGCTAGGCAGTTCAGAAAGCATATCATGGTGTCTCAGACATCTAGGTGCTTATAACACCTTGTATAGCTAATAGTTGTAGGGAGTAAGAAACCCATATGAGATATTTACTGAGCCCAAGGAGCACACAGTTTTTAAGGGCATAAACTTTTCTTCTAAACTTTATTAAGTACAGCCTCATACTTCTTTCATGTTACTTTTGCGTTCCCTGCAAACAATACTGTGAATGTAATTTAGTCTGTCATCATTTTGACTGTCAGTTATAGTATACATGAATGACCCAGCAAGTGTAGGGTAGTATGTACATAACCTGATACCTTTTCTGAGTACATAGACAGTGTCTATAACTCTCATCCCCTTGACACATGGGTTAGGAGCTATTATTATACCACCCCTCTACCTAACCTCGGTGGTATAGTGGTTAAGTGCTACAACTGTTAACCAAAGTTCAGCAATTCGAATCCACCAAACACTCTGTGGAAGCGCAATGGGGCAGTTCTACTGTGTTCTGTAAAGTTACTCTGAGTTGGAATAGACTGGACAGTGAGTTTCATTTACAGTTTTTTTGTCGTCATCCCCCGCCCCGCCTCAACCAAATCTGCCTCTGATTTGGTGTCTTCAGTGCCCTATACTCAGGGCAATAAGAGAGCCACATTTATTACATTTTTATCTAAATTTGAAGTCAGTAGGCTCTAGGAGAAAGCTTGAGAGCTCTCTTTTGATATAAGTATGTGTGATTTAATCCTTGGAAAGGGAGCCAGACAGTGGAAAGGCCAAGGAGAAGCAGTCATTAGTGGGCTGATCAATGCAGTATTCTTCTTTACTGAACAGATAACATTGACATTGAGACTTGAAAGATGGAAAAGAGATTTCCAAAGAGATAGGAACAAGTACATATTTAACAACTGTTTTGGAAATAAAGGGGAAAGCTTAGTTGACTCGATCAACCAAGGCTTTTGTTAAGATGAAGAAGTGAGTGAATGCTGTAGCAGAAATGAAGGCTATCAGGAAGTTACTTGTCAAATTAGAGAGAGTCCATGGGAAATGGTTAAAATACAGCATCAATGAGTTCAGGATTTTTTTTTTAAGTTTATATTTAATATAACTGAGTGAAAATGTACATTCCCGTGTAAATTTACATACTCACCTATATGCAGCTTCCGCTGCTCTCCCTGCCCGGTGACAGCACACTATTCCTGTCAGCTCTATACGTGTCTCGTCCTCCCAACAGTCTCCTTTTCTCTCCTCTCCACCCACTCTCCTTCCTCCAGCCAGAGGGCAGCAGGATGATATCCTATAGATGTATAGAACCATAAGTGCATCCAATATATGGTCACTGCATCACCAAGTCCAGTCCATCCTGTCCAAAGCGTGGACCTTCGTTATGATTTATGGACAGGGGCAGCATCAGGGTGAGGAGCCATGCTCCCAGGCGAACCCCGAAACCACTGGACCATCAATTGAGGTCTTTTAGTGGGAATCTCAGGGTGCACCCCTTTTTATTCTTGTGTTGCCAGTGAGATTCAACTTAGTGAGCTCCATTGCGGCTACCACTGGTGGTGGCCGGGCACCGTCCGGTTCTTCCGGTCCCAAGTCGATGTAGGCACCCACTCTTGTGGGTCTCTTTGTCTTCTGGGTTGTCTTTCCCCCATGTCATTTTGGTCCTCGGTGAGCATCCGTTCGTGCTGAGTTGGGACCATTTTCTGCGCCCTCGGATGGCAGCTTGGCAGCTTTTAAGACCCCAGACGCCACTCACCAACTTGGGGTGCAGAGAGTCCTCTTAGCAAAATGCTAGTTGTGCCAATTGGCCTCACTTTCACCTAAGAGCATGGTCCCCTGCCCCCTGCCCCAGATACTCTATCCTTGCAATATTGGGTTAAGATGGAAGGAGTACTCATGTTTAAGTCCACTTAATATTGTTCTTGTTTCTAATGTGTGCTATCACCGATTTCACCCAACCAGATACCTAGCAACTATCTAATCTAAAGCCTCCCCTCGTCACTTCCACCCTTCCCTCCCTTGCAGCTGTCAAAGAGTCTTTTCTTCTATAAAGAAGTCTGTTTTTGAGATCTTATCGTAGAGGTTTCATACAATATTTGTCCTGTTGTTGCTGACTACTTTCACTCAACATAATGTCTTCCAGTTCAAACCAGGTCATGAGATGTTTCCTAAAGTCATCGTTGTTCTTTATCATTGCGTAGTGCTCCACTGAGTATATATACCATAGTTTACCTATCCATTCTTCTGTTGTTGGGCATCTGGGTTGATTCCATCTTTTTGCTATCGTGGACTGTGCTGCGATAAACATTCTGGTGCATGTGTCCTTTGGTGTCAAAGGCCTTGAATTTGTAGGATGTATTCCAAGTAGTGGAATTACTGGGTCAAATGGTATATCAATATCCATTTTTTTAAGGAAGTGCCAGATTGCTTTCCAAAGAGGCTGGACCATTTTGCAACCCCACCAACAGTGTAGGAGTGTTCCACTTTCTCCAAAGCCCCTCCAGCATGTTGCTTTGTGTTTTTTGGATCATGGCCAACATTGTTGGGGTGAGATAGTATCTCATTGTCATCTTGATTTGAATTTCTTTGATAACTAAAGATCGTGAACATGTCCATATGTGCTTTTTGGCTGCCTGGATCTCTTCTTTAGTGAAATGTCTGTCCATCTCCTTTGCCCATCGCTTAATTGGCTGATTTATCTTCTTCTTGTTGACATTTGGTAGTATCTTATAGATTATGGATATCAGACGTCAGTCTGACATAGAGTTGCCAAATATTTTTCCCATTCTGTAGGTGTTCTTTTAATTCTATTAATAAAGTCTTCAGATGAGCAAAAGTGTTTAATTCTTAATAAATCCCATTTCTCTATTCTCTAGTCTGATGATTGTGGTTTGTTTGTCAGATTTTGGAGTCTGTCCATATTTTGTATTAAAACTTCCATTGTTGTGCCTACCTTTTCTTGGATGAGCTTTATCGTTTTAGGTTTGATATTTAGGTCTTTTATCCATTTGGAGTTGCTTTTTGTATAAGGTGTAAGATGTGGATCTTGTTTCAGTTTCTTGCAGATGGATATCCAATTTTGCCAGCACCATTTGTTAAAGATACTGTTTTCACCCCAGTTTAATGTCTCAGGGCCTTTATCAAATATCAGTTGTTGATAGGCAGATGGTATCATCTCTGGGGTCTCACTTCTGTTCCACTGATCCGATCTCTCTGTTCTTATACCAGTACCAGGCTATTTTGACCACTGTGGCGGTGTAATATGTTCTAAAGTCAAGTAATGAGAGGCCTCCCAGTATGTTCTTCTTTAGTAGTACCTTGCTTAACTGGGGCTTCCTCCCTTTCCAAACAAAATTGGTGATTTGTTTTTCCATCTCATTAAGAAATGTCACTGGAACTTGTATTGGGATTGCATTATATAAATAGATTGCTTTGGGTAAAATAGAGATTTTCACAATGTTAAGTCTTCCTATCCATGAGCAGGGTAGGTTTTTCCATTTATCTAAGTCTCTCTTAGTTTCTTGTACTAAGGGCTTGTAGTTGTCTTTGTAAAGGTCTGTTATTTCTCTGGTTAGATTAATTCCTAGTTACTTTATCTTCTTAGGGGCTATCATAAATGGTATTGATTTGATAATTTCTTCCTTAACAGTCTCGTTGTTGTTATAAAGGAATCCTACTGATTTACTTATGTTTATCTTGTATCCTGAGACTTTGCTGAACTCTTCTATCAGAGTAGCTTACTTATAGATTCCTTGGGATTCTCTGCATATACAATCATATCATCTGCAAACGGAGATTTTAACTTCCTCTTTGCCAATACAGATGCCCTTTATTTCTTGGTCTTGTCTAATTGCTCTGGCTAAAACTTCTAGCACGATGTTGAATAGAAGAGGTGAGAGTGGGCATCCTTGTCTAGTTCCTGATCTCAAGGGAAAGTCTTTCAGTCTCTCTCCATTCAGGATGTCCCGGGCAATTGGCTTTGTATAAATGGCCCTTATTGTGTTGAGGAATTTGCCGTCTATGCCCATTTTGCTAAGAGTTTTTAGCATGAATGGGTGTTGGACTTTGTCACATGCCTTTTCTGGATCAATGCACAAGATCAGGTGATCATTGTCTTTTATATTATTTATGTGGTTAATCACATTAATTGTTTTTCTGATGTTGAACCAGCCTTGCATCCCTGGTATGAATCCCACTTGGTTATAATGGAGGATTGTTTTTTGATTCTTCTGAGTTTCTTGCTAGATTAAAAATTCTAGATACAGACAAGGATCCCAGTGAGTTACCAGGGGTAGTTAAAGTATTAATGTAATATGTTAATGCTTAAGTTTCAGTTTAAAAATCCGAACTTTTGGTCTTTTGAGATTTCGCTTCAAATGCACATTAGTAAAACTAACAGTAACTTCGAACTTTCACAGGACTTTGTTTTTCGGTCTTTCATGGCTGATTAAGTGAAGTTGGGATTTTTTTGTTTATTTTAGTAATCCAGAACCAGTAACAGAATGAGAAAAATTTTAGGTTGAATCTGGAAAGTGGAGACTAGGAAGTGGCATAATGAGCTCTTTAAGGAGCTTGATACATGAGATTGGATCATTGCCAGAATTTAGGAGAGCCACACATGTTCAGCATACTGTAGTCTTGTTTTCCAAGCGGAAGACTAAGTTTCCAATAAGGCTTCAAGCCATAATTTTTTCCATTCTGGTTATGTACCACCCAGATTTTAAAAATTTGAGTCTGTTCCAGTATCACGTCCTCAGTCATGATTAAATCAAGGACTAGTTCAAAGCCTGAATTTTTTTTTTTTATTTAACATAACTGACTGAAAATGTACATTCACATGTAAACTTACATGCCCCCCTATATGCAGCTTCCACTGCTCTCCCTGTCCGGTGACTGCACACTATTCCTCTCTGCTCCATACATGTCTCATCCTCCCAACAGTCTCCTTTCCCCTCCTCTCCGTCCACTCCCCTTCCTCCAGCCAGAGGTCAGCAAGATGATATCCTATAGATGTATAGAACCATAAAGTGCTTCCAACATATGGTTACTCTGCATTGCCAAGTCCATTCCATTCCTGTCCAAAGAGTCGACCTTTTTTATAATTTATGGGAAAGGGCAGCATGAGGGCCGGGGGCCATGCTCTCAGAGGGACCCCAAAACGGCTGGACCATCAATTGAGGTCTTTTAGTGGAGATCTCATGATGCACCTCTTTTTATTCTTGTGTTGCCAGTCAGGCTCCTCTCTGTGAGCTCCGTGATGGCTATCACTGGTGGTGGCTGGGCACCATCCGGTTCTTCCAGTCCCAAGTCGATGTAGGCACCCACTCTTGTGGGTCTCTCTGTCTTCTCGGTTGTCTTTACCGCATGCCATTTTGGCCCTCGGTGAGCATCCGTTCCTGCTGAGTTGGGACCATTTGCTGTGTCCTCGGATGGCAGCCTGGCAGCTTTTAAGAACCCAGACGCCACTCACCAATGTGGGGTGCAGAGAGCTCTCTCAGCAAAACGCTAATTGTGCCAATTGGCCTGGAATTCGCCAAAGAGCATGGTCCCCCGCCCCCCGCCCCAGCTACTCTAACCTTGCAGTATTGAGTTAAGACGGAAGGAGTACTCAAGTTATGCTGAAGTCCACTTAATGTTGTTCTTGTTCCTAATGTGTGCTGTCACCGCTTTCTCCCAACTAGATTTCTAGTAACTACCTAAACTAAGCCCTCCTCCCCTCACCCTCCCTCCCTCCCCTCCCTTGCAGCTGTCAAAGAGTCTTTTCTTCTATACAGAAGTCTGTTTTTGAGATCTTATCGTAGAGGTCTCATACAGTATTTGTCCTTTTGTCGCTGACTACTCTCACTCAACATAATGTCTTCCAGTTGAAACCAGGTTAGGAGATGTTTCCTGGAATCATCGTTATTCTTTATCATTGCGTAGTGCTCCATTGAGTATATGTACCACAGTTTACCTATCCATTCTTCTATTGTTGGGCATCTGGGTTGATTCCACCTTTTTGCTATTGTGGACTGTGCCGCGATAAACATTCTGGTGCATGTGTCCTTTCATGTGAAAGGCCTTGAATTTGTAGGATATATTCCAAGTAGTGGAATTACTGGGTCAAATGGTACATCGATATCCATTTTTTTAAGGAAGCCCCAGATTGCCTTCCAAAGAGGCTGGACCATTTTGCAACCCCACCAACAGTGTAGGAGGGTTCCACTTTCTCCAAAGCCTCTCCTGCATTTATTGTTTTGTGTTTTCTGGATCATGGCCAATCTTGTTGGAGTGAGATGGTATCTCACTGTTGTCTTGATTTGAATTTCTTTAATAACTAAAGATCGTGAACATTTCCGCATGTGTTTTTTGGCTGCCTGGATCTCCTCTTTAGTGAAGTATCTGTCCATCTCCTTTCCCCATCGCTTAATTGGATGGTTTATCTTCTTCTTATTGATATTTTGTTGTATCTTATAGATTGTGGAGATCAGGCATCGATCTGACATAGAGTTGCCAGATATTTTTTCCCACTCTGTGGGTGTTCTTTTAATTCTATTAATAAAGTCTTTGGATGAGCAAAAGTGTTTGATTCTTAATAGTTCCCATTTATCTACTTTCTCTTCTGTTGATTGAGGTTTCTTTGACAGATTTTGGAGTCTGTCCTCATTGTGTATTAAAACTTCCATTGTTGTTCCTACCTTTTCTTGGATGAGCTTTATCGTTTTAGGTTTGATATTTAGGTCTTTTATCCAGTTGGAGTTGGTTTTTGTATAAGGTGTAAGATATGGATCTTGATTCAGTTTATTGCAGATGGATAACCAATTTTGCCAGCACCATTTGTTGAAGAGACTGTTTTTATCCCAGTTTAATGTCTTAGGGCCTTTGTCGAATATCAACTGTTCATAGGCAGATGGTGTCATCTCTGGGGTCTCAATTCTGTTCCATTGATCGATCTGTCTGTTCTTGTACCAGTACCAGGCTGTTTTGACCACTGTGGCAGTGTAGTATGTTCTAAGGTCGGGTAATGAAAGGCCTCAAAGCCTGAAATTTTTATAAATTTTGTATTTTTAGCAAAGTAAAATAATGTGTATATATTCTTAGTTAATACAGTGTGAGACATCTTGATTTAGTATCATTTCATTAAAATAAATCATTATCAAATATTGAGACTATCATTGATTTGGATCTATCTTTTTCACTTGCTTTCTAGATTGTATAGATCAATTGGAGAATATGATGTCCTACGTGGTATTTTTAGCAGTGAAATAGGAACAAAACAAATTACTCAGAATGCATTATTAGCAGAAGCCAGAAGTGATTATTCTGAAGCAGCTAAGCAATATAATCAGGTAAAATTGATCCTTCACAAATTTATCAGTCACTTGAACATTTTTTTTTCTCTGAATGAAAAAAAAACTGTTAGTTTCAGAATTTAGAGCTTTATAATACTTCTGTTTTGTATTCATTGCTGACATTTTATCAGAAGGTTACTAACAGAGACTGGCTTCATATGACCAAATGTGAAGTAATTATTGTTGTATCTCTTACTGTTTTCTAAATAAATCATTGAATTAAAGAGAAAGGATTTCATAAATTTTTAAGTGCCAGAAAACTATAAAGTGTTGTTTCTATATCCGCTACTAGTGCTCAGAATTTCTATTGGAGTGGAATTTTTTCCTTCAGTAAGTAACAGCTCTCTAGAGAACTAAATAAAGACTGGTTTGGGGAAGATAACTGTAAGCTGTATATTGGACTTTCTGTGTTTTGTAGTGACAGGGTTTCCAGGGCCAGTTAGCTGCCCAGCAAGTGCTACAAATCTGGGTTGTTTTCAGAAACTCAGTGAGTATCTGGATTTTACACACCTTCTCAGTTGCTGCAAATATCATATGTTCTAATTGTCATGGCGAGAATTTGCTGGTCGTTAACCAGTCTTTACCTGAATGCATTCATCATCACTTTTTCTCAGTCCGATTAGTTGGCTTCACTGGTAAGTTTCTCACAGGAACAGCTTCCTTCCAATTAGGGCTTTTACATTCAGTTTCTACCAAAAGTTTCCTTTTTTCCTGGCAGTGCCACTCTGAATATTATCTCTTTTGTCTCACCCTGTTCACAAATCTGAAAATGATTAGCATGAACATTACATACCTCTTTTACCTCATTTTGTCCTTTGTATTCCTTCCAACTTTGTAAAATAACCCGAGCTTTTCTCTGCCAGGCTCTTAATCAGCAAAACTGGTTGGATGGCGAGCCCACAGAAACAGAAAAGGATTTTTGGGAAGTAGCCTCCCTGGACTGCTATAACCGCCTCACTGAGTGGAAATTGCTGGCCTACTGTTCTACAGCTAGTGTGGACAGCGGGAACCCTCCAGATCTAAATAAAATGTGGAGTGAGCCATTTTATCAGGTTAGTGGGCTTATTTTGTGATCACTGAAATAAATATTTTTAATGGTCAAGAATTTTCTAAGCAATACAGTTGTTTAAGACTTTTCCAAAGCAAAGTTGTAGTAATGAACCATCAGGGTATTTATATAGCCTAACTCTCCCAACTTTTTTGTTGTTAGTGTTCCTAATGACTTTTAGCTAACCCTTTCCAAATAAATGGAATATATTTTAAAACGAATGTTAATATTCCTGTGGTGACAGCATGAAAGAAAGCCTCCTGTTGTCTCTTATGTTACAAAAATGTTGCAGTGGGCCTTATAGCTATTTGCAGCACACTCTGATCACTGCAGAGTGAGAGAACACAGGTCCCCTACATGGCTGCAATTTTAACTGCACTTGTTAAGTTCCTCAGTTTGTATATAACATCTAAGTGTTATTTAAGCTGAAAGTCTTTTTGTTTTCTGTAGAATGTGTTCCTTTATATTTTGTGGTTACTATTTTAAATGAACTGTCTTTAAATCATGGTAGTTTTGTTAAAACATTGTTTTAGATTTGAAACAGTAAACATTACTTTGGCCCTAAAATTTTTTAAATAAGAAAAAAAAAAGAAGAAGAGGACCTGTGAGGGCAGGCTACTCACCCTCAGGCTCCCCACTGTCAGGAGAGGTTTGCAGTGTCTGATTTGGTCCGACTTTGGATGGCTTCTGCAAATGTCTAATCTTCTGAAAGCATTTGGCTGAAGCTTCTGCTTGGTGTTGCTATTTAACTGAGCTGGTACCTTGGACTTGAACAAAATGCTTAAGTACAGTCTTGACAGTACCAAATTCTCAGCTTATTCAGCAGCTTGAAATTCTGTTTTTTTTCCTCATTTTGACGTGATATAAGTACTTAAAAGATAAGATGTATTCCTTTCAAGTATAAATTAATCCTTGTAGACTGACACTCATTTTTAATTGAAAACTATAGTAAATTATTTCATAAGTAAAAATATAATATATAAATATAAATATATATAATATATAAATATATATATAAATAATATATAAATATAAATAAGTAAAAATAATAATAATAATAAAATAAAATTTGAGCTATAAATTATACCAGTGAATATCTTGGTCAAGAAATAATCACATACAATGAAATGGGCTTTCTGAAGTTACAAGTAGATGGTGATGTTTTCTAGGAGACATATTTACCTTACATGATCCGCAGCAAGCTCAAGTTACTGCTTCGTGGAGAACACGACCAGTCCCTGCTGACATTCATTGACAACTCCGTGAGCAACGAGCTCCAGAAGGTTCTCTTGGAGCTCCACTACAGTCAGGAATTGAGTCTCCTTTACCTCCTACAAGACGATTTTGACAGAGCCAAGTATTGTATTGAAAATGGTATTCAGATCTTTATGCAGGTAACACAGACAAATCCAAAATTTGCCCCTTCATGAGAGTCATTAAATTCATGAAAAAATGAACAAGCGGAATTTTCCTTTTTAATTTCATAACTACTTTTTTACTTATTTATCCTTCCATTTGCTTCTAATATTTCTCTTCATTCTGTTCTTTGCCTTTATGCTTTGTTTAATCTTTTCTGTTATTTGGAGGCTTGATGACTAAAAGGTCAACAGTTCAAATCTACCAGCTGCTCCTTGGAAGCCCTATAGACAGTTCTGCTCTGTCCTGTATGATCGCTATGAGTTGAAATTAACTTGACTGCAACAGGTTTTTTATGTCTTTCATTTGTCCATTAGTTCTTTCTCACACGTTAAAGAATACTGTGTATTTGTGTGTGTGTTTGTTTACAACCATATATATTGTGACTGTGCCCTTTTGACTAACTACAAAATTCGCATACTTAGTGGAGAACAGCATAGATTGAGTTTCCCTGTTTATTTTCTGCCTTTAAGTGTTCTGTTCTTTCGCTTTTTGGGAATCTTCTCCTGGCAGTTGTTTATATTTTAAGTCAGTGTCCTTGATAGTGCTTTTTCACTTCTACTGTTGGCATATATTCATCATAGAAACACACTCATTGTCTTTATTGTTATTTTTAAATTATCTTTTGAAGCAGACTCAGGAAATAGTTTATCAAAAGAGAAAGAATTCACTTTTACAGTTTGCAGTTTTATACTACATTGTGTTCTTTTTTTAAATTGTGCTTTAGATGAAAGTTTGCACAGCAAATTAGTTTCTCATGAAACAATACACAAATTGTTGGACATTGTTGCCAGCACCACCGTGTGTCAGTGCTCTCCCCTTCTCTACCGCAGGTCCTCTGTTTCCATTCCTTTGTTAGCTAATCTTCTGGAGCATATGTGCTGTTAGTTATCGGTTGTATCCTGTTAATGCGATGTATTAGGGCTTTTAGATCCCTTTATTTTCCTATGATCTTTATAATTCTTAATTTTATATTTAGTTCCTTGATCAATTTTTTTTTTAATGATTGAATGAAAATGTACATTCCCATATAAATTTCTATGCTGACCTACATGCAGCTTCCACTCTTCCCAACAGTCTCCTATCTTTTCCTCTCCACCATTCCCCTTGCTCCAGTATGAGGTCAACAGAACGACCTCCTGTAGATTCCCAGAACCATAAAGTTTCCACACAACATGGTCACCAAGTCCAATCCGTTGCTGTTTGAAAAGTTGACCTTCATTATGATTTACAGACAGGGTCAGCTTCAGGGCCAGGGGCCCTACTCCCAGGAGAACCCCGAGGCCCCTGGACCATCAACTACGGTCTTTTCATGGACATCTCATGGGGCACCCCTGTTTATACTTGTGTTGCCAGTGAGACTCAACTTTGTGAGCTCTATCATGGCTATCACTGGTGGTAGCGAGGCACCATCTGTTTCTTGCGGTCACAAGTTGATGTAGAGATACACTCACGTGACTCTCTCTGGCTTCTGCATTCTCTTTCCCCCATGTCGTTATGAACCTTGGTGATCACCCGTTCCTGCTAAGTTGGGACCATTTACTGTACCGTCAGATGGCAGCTTGGCAGCTTTTAAGATCCCACATGGCACTCACAAATGTGGGTGTGGAGAGACCTCATTAGCAAAACACTAGTTGTGCCAGTTGGCCTTGATTTCCGCTGAGAGCACCGTCCCCGGCCCCCCGCCCCAGCTACTCTGTCCTTGCAATATTGGGTTAAGATGGGAGGAGTACACATGTTGTGTTGAAGTCCTATTGATATTGATCTTCTCACTAATGTGTGCTGTCACCAGTTTCACCCAAGAAAATTTCTAACAACTATTTAATCCCTCCCCCATCACCCTCCTGCCCGCCCCACTCTTGCAGCCTTCAAAGAGTCTTTTCTGTTACGCATGAGTCTGCCTTTAAGTTCTTATTGTAGGGGTCTCATACAGTATTTACTACCTTCACTCAACATAATGTCCTCCAGGTTAAGAGATGTTTCCTGTTACCATGGTTGTTGTTTATCATTGTGTAGTGTTCCGTGGAGTACATATACCACAGTTTACCTATCCATTCTTCTGTTGTTGGGCATCTGGGTTGATTCCATCTTTTTGCTATTGTGGACTGTGCTGGCAGTGAACATTCGTGTGCATGTATCCGTTGATGTGAATGGCCTTGATTCTGTAGGATATATCCCGAGCAGTACAATTACTATGTCAAACGATATATATATATATATAGATATATATGCATTATTTTAAGGTACTACAAGGTTGTTTTCCAAAGAGGCTGCGCCATTCTGCAGTCCCACCAACAGTGTAAGACAGTTCCAGTCTCTCCACAGACTCTCCAGCACTTGTTTTGTGTTTCTTGGATCGTGGCCAGCCTTGTTGGGGTGAGATGGTGTCACAGGTTGAACTGAGTCCCCCAATAAATGTGTGTAGCCATGTGGCTGGGACATGATTCCCAATATCTTGTGACTGTCCTTCATTTTGTGGTTTCACTAAACTGTATGTTAAAGGATTAGGGTGAGGCTGTAAATTCCTTCTTAGGATTACTTCCCTGCCCTGTGGTAAAAGGAGTTTCCCTGGAGTATGGCTTGCCCCACCCTTAATCTTTCAGCCTGCAATTTCTAACAGAAAGCCTTCCCCTGGAGCACACTCCGGTAGGTTGCAAGTCCATATTCAGGGTGTCCGCTCCAGGGGAAGGCTTTCCCCCTTGTCGGCTCTGGCAGAAAGTCCGCTATTGCACCATTTGTTGAAGAGATTGTTTTTACCCCAGTTGAATCTCTTAGGGCCTTTGTCAAATATCACCTGTTTGTAGGCATATCATGTCATCTCTGGGGTCTCAGTTCTGTTCCACTGATCTATGTGTCTGTTTCTGTACCAGTACCAGGCTGTTTTGACCACTGTGGCAATGTAATAGGTTCTAAGTTCGGGTAATGAGACGCCTCCCAGTGTGCTGTTCTTCTTTAGTAATGCTTTACTTATCCAGGGCTTCCTCCCTTTCCAGACAAAGCTGGTAATTTCTTCCTCCATCTCATTAAAAAATGTCACTGGAACTTGTATTGGGATTGCATTATATAAGTAGATTGCTTTAGGTAAAGTAGACATTTTCACAGTTTTAAGGCTTCCTATTAACGAGCATGGTAGGTTTCGCCATTTATGTAAGTCTCCTTTAGTTTCTTGTAGTAAGGGTTTGTAGTTCTCTTTGTAAAGGTCTGTTATTTCTCTGGTTAGATTTATTCCTGGGTACTTTATTTTTTTACGGGCTGTAGTAAATGGTACTGACTTGGTGATTTCTTCCTTAATAATCTCATTGCCAGTTTAAAGGAATCCTACTGATTTACTTATGTTTGTCTTGTATCCTGAGACTTTGCCGAACTGCTCTATCAGTGTGAGTACTTTCCTTGTGGAGTCTTTGGGATTCTCTGCATATACAATCATATCATCTGCAAATAGGGAGATCTTTAGTTCTTCTTAGCTGATGCAGATGCCCTTTATTCCTTGGTCTTGTCTAATTGCTCTGGCTAGAACTTCTAGTACAATGTTTAATAGGAGAGGTGAGAGTGGGTATCCTGTTCTCAAGGGAAAGTCTTTCAGTCTCTCTCCATTCAGGATGATGGAGGCAGTTGGCTCTGTATAAATGGCCCTTATTGCATTTAGGAATTGGCCATCTATTTCTATTTTGGTGTGACTGTTTAGCATGAATGGGTGTTAGACTTTATCAAATGCCTTTTCTGCATCAATGGACAAAATCAGGTGATCCTTGTCTTTTGTGTTATTTATGTGGTTAATCACATTAATTGTCTTTCTGATGTGGAACCAGCCTTGCATCCCTGGTATGAATCCCACTTGGTCATGATGGATTATTTTCTTGATATGTTCTTGTATTCTATTGGCAAGAATTTTTTTTTTTTTTTAATTTAACATAACTGAGTGAAAATGTACATTCACATGTGAATTTACATGACCCCCTATATGCAGCTTCCACTGCTCTCCCTGTCCGGTGACTGCACACAATTCCTCTCTGCTCCATACATGTCTCATCCTCCCAACAGTCTCCTTTCCCCTCCTCTCCGTCCACTCCCCTTCCTCCAGCCAGAGGTCAGCAACATGATATCCTATAGATGTATAGAACCATAAAGTGCTTCCAACATATGGTTACTCTGCATTGCCAAGTCCATTCCATTCCTGTCCAAAGAGTGGATCTTTGTTATAATTTATGGGAACGGGCAGCATCAGGGCCGGGGGCCATGCTCTCAGAGGAACCCCAAAACCGCTGGACCATCAATTGAGGTCTTTTAGTGGAGATCTCATGATGCACCTCTTTTTATTCTTGTGTTGCCAGTGAGGCTCCTCTCTGTGAGCTCCATCATGGCTATCACTGGTGGTGGCCGAGCACCATCCGGTTCTTCCGGTCCCAGGTCGATGTAGGCACCCACTCTTGTGGGTCTCTCTGTCTTCTCGGTTGTCTTTACCGCATGCCATTTTGGCCCTCGGTGAGCATCCGTTCCTGCTGAATTGGGACCATTTGCTGTGTCCTCGGATGGCAGCTTGGCAGCTTTTAAGACCCCAGACGCCACTTACCAATGTGGGGTGCAGAGAGCTCTCTTAGCAAAACGCTAATTGTGCCAATTGGCCTGGAATTCGCCTAAGAGCATGGTCCCCCGCCCCCCGCCCCAGCTACTCTATCCTTGCAGTATTGAGTTAAGATGGAAGGAGTACTCAAGTTATGCTGAAGTCCACTTAATGTTGTTCTTGTTCCTAATGTGTGCTGTCACCGCTTTCTCCCAACTAGATTTCTAGTAACTACCTAAACTAAACCCTCTCCACCTCACCCTCCCTCCCTCCCCTCCCTTGCAGCTGTCAAAGAGTCTTTTCTTCTATACAGAAGTCTGTTTTTGAGATCTTATCGTAGAGGTCTCTCATACATTATTTGTCCTTTTGTCGCTGACTACTCTCACTCAACATAATGTCTTCCAGTTGAAACCAGGTTAGGAGATGTTTCCTGGAATCATCGTTATTCTTTATCATTGCGTAGTGCTCCATTGAGTATATGTACCACAGTTTACCTATCCATTCTTCTATTGTTGGGCATCTGGGTTGATTCCACCTTTTTGCTATTGTGGACTGTGCCGTGATAAACATTCTGGTGCATGTGTCCATTGGTGTGAAAGGCCTTGAATCTGTAGGATATATTCCAAGTAGTGGAATTACTGGGTCAAATGGTATATCGATATCCATTTTTTTGAGGAAGTGCCAGATTGCCTTCCAAAGAGGCTGGACCATTTTGCAACCCCACCAACAGTGTAGGAGGGTTCCACTTTCTCCACAGCCTCTCCAGCATTTGTTGTTTTGTGTTTTCTGGATCATGGCTAATCTTGTTGGGGTGAGATGGTATCTCCTTGTTGTCTTGATTTGAATTTCTTTAATAGCTAAAGATCGTGAACATGTCCGCATGTGTTTTTTGGCTGCCTGGATCTCCTCTTTAGTGAAGTATCTGTCCGTCTCCTTTCCCCATCGCTTAATTGGATGGTTTATCTTCTTCTTATTGATATTTTGTAGTATCTTATAGATTATGGAGATCAGGCGTCGATCTGACATAGAGTTGCCAAATATTTTTTCCCACTCTGTGGATGTTCTTTTGATTCTATTAATAAAGTCTTTGGATGAGCAAAAGTGTTTGATTCTTAATAGTTCCCATTTATCTACTTTATCTTCTGTTGATTGAGGTTTCCTTGACAGATTTTGGAGTCTGTCCTCACTGTGTATTAAAACTTCCAGTGTTGTTCCTACCTTTTCTTGGATGAGCTTTATCGTTTTAGGTTTGATATTTAGGTCTTTTATCCAGTTGGAGTTGGTTTTTGTATAAGGTGTAAGATATGGATCTTGATTCAGTTTGCTGCAGATGGATAACCAATTTTGCCAGCACCATTTGTTGAAGAGACTGTTTTTACCCCAGTTTAATGTCTTAGGGCCTTTGTCGAATATCAACTGTTCATAGGCAGATGGTGTCATCTCTGGGGTCTCAATTCTGTTCCATTGATCAGTCTGTCTGTTGTACCAGTACCAGGCTGTTTTGACCACTGTGGCAGTGTAGTATGTTCTAAGGTCGGGTAATGAGAGGCCTCCCAGTGTGTTCTTCTTCTTTAGTAGTACCTTACTTATCCGGGGCTTCTTCCCTTTCCAAACAAAATTGGTGATTTGTTTCTCCATCTCATTAAAAAATGATGCTGGAACTTGTATTGGGATTGCATTTTATAAATAAATTGCTTTGGGTAAAATAGACATTTTCACAATGTTAAGTCTTCCTATCCATGAGCAGAGTAGGTTTTTCCATTTATCTAAGTCTCTCTTAGTTTCTTGTAGTAAGGGCTTGTGGTTGTCTTTGTAAAGGTCTGTTGTTTATCTGGTTAGATTAAGTCCTAGGTACTTTATCTTCTTAGGGGCTATCACAAATGGTATAGATTTGATAATTTCCTCCTTAACAGTCTCGTTGTTGGTATAAAGGAATCCTATTGATTTACTTATGTTTAACTGGGCAAGAAATTTTCTGAAGATTTTTGCATCTAGATTCATGAGTGATATCGGTCTGTAGTTCTCCTTTTTTGTTGAGTCTTTCCCTGGCTTTGGTATCAGGGTTATGCTGGCTTCATAGAATGAATTTGGGAGTGTACCATCCCTTTCTATACTGTGAAATAGTCTCAGTAGTATTGGAGATATCTCTTCTATCTCTTCTCTAAAAGTTTGGTAGAATTCTGCAGTGAACCCGTCTGGGCCCAGGCTTTTTTTGGTTGGCAGTTTTTTGATGACTTTTTTAATCTCTTCCTTTGTGACAGGTTTATTAAGGTGTTCTGCTTCACCTTGTCATAATTTAGGTAGGTGATATGAATCAAGGAATTTGTCCATTTCTTGTAGGTTTTCTAATTTGTATAGAATACAGTATTACATAGTATTCAGCTTTGATATTATTTCAGTGAGCTAGGGCTGCTCTAACAGAAATACCACAGAGTTGATGACTTTAACAAAGGAAGGTTTATTCTTACATAGTCTGGTAGGCTGCAAGTCCATATTCAGGGTGTCCATTATAGGAGAAGGCTTTCCCCTTGTCAGCTCTGGAGGAAAATCTGGTATTGCATCCGTCTTTGTCCAGGGAGCATCTTGGCACAGGAACCTCAGGTCTGAAGGACATGCTCTTGTCCTGGTGCTGGTTGCTTGATAGTACGAGGTTCCCTGTTCTCTGCCTGCTTCTCTGTCCTTTTATCTCTCATAGGATGAAGGGGTTAAAGATGGGACAAGCCATTCTCCACCCTAATCCATTAACACACAGCACTGGAAAACCACAAAATGAAGGACAGTCACAAGATACTGGGAATCATGGCAGATATTTTTGATTTCTGCTAGATGTGTTGTGACAACTCCTGTCTCATTTCTTATTTGGGTTATTTGTTTCCTTTCCTGTTTTTCTTTAATAGGTTTTGCCAATGGTTTGTCAATTTTGTTGATCTTTTCAAAAAATTAGCTTTTGGTCTTTTCAATTTTTTCAATTCTTCTTCTGTTCTCTAATTCATTTAGTTCTGCTCTCATCTTTGTGATCTGTTTTCTTCTGGTGCCTGAGGAGTTCCTCTGTTGTTCTCTCTTTACTTGTTCAAGCTGTAGAGTTAGTTCTTTGAATTGGTTTCTTTCTTCCTTCCGGGAAGATGTGTGCATTTATGGAGAAGAACTGACCTTTGAGCACTGCTTTGGCTGTATCCCATAGGTTCTTGTAGGAAGTGTTTTCATTCTCATTGGAATCCATAAATTTCTTTATTTCGTTCTTGATTTCTTCTATAACCCATGATTTTTTGAGCAAGGTGTTGTTCAGTGTCCATCAGTTCTGCTTTCTATGTATATTTTTTTCTGCTGTTGATTTCAACTTTTATGGCTTTATGATCTGAAAAGATGCTTTGCATTAATTGAATGGTGTGGATTTTTTTTGAGAATTGCTTTATGTCCTAACACATGATCTATTCTGGAGAATGTTCCATGTGCACTGGAAAAGAAGGTATAGCTGTCTGCTGTTCTGTATATCTCGATGAGGTCTGGTTGGTTTATTTTGGCAATAAGGTCTTCTGTGTCTTTACTGACCTTTGTTCTAGATGATCTGTCCAATATTAAGAGTTGAGTGTTGAAATCTCCTACTATTATTGTGGAGTGATTTCTTTTTTGAGTGTAGTCAGTGTTTCTTCAGCATATTTAGGTGTTCTAATATTAGGCGCATAAATATTTAATATTGTTAAGTCCTGCTTGTGTATTTATCCTCTCAGCAGTAGTGTCCATCCTTTTCCATGTGGTGGATGTTACGTTAAAATCTGTGTTATCTGAGATTAGAATTGCCATCCCTGCTCTTCTTTGTCCATTGTTAGCTTGATATATATTCTTCAATCCTTTGATTTTCAGTTTGTTCGTATCTTTAGGTCTCAAGTGAGTTTCTTGTAGGCAGCATATAGATGGGTCATGTCTTCTGATCCAAGATGTCACTCGATGTCTCTTTTCTGGAGCCTTCAGTCCATTCATATTCAATGTAATTATTGATAGGTATGTGTTTCACTGCTGCCATTGTGATATGTTTATTTTTGAGTTGATGTTTTTGCTGTTACTCTTATTAACCTGTTCTGTGACCTTCTTATTTGCGAGTTGATTTTTCAACTTTTTCAGGGTTGGTTTCGTGGTTGTTGAGACTGCTGTATTACATTTCTTGATATGGTATGTTGCTTCTTTATTGTGCTTTATGGCTGTCCGTTTGATCCCGCTTAATAAACTATGTATACCCGCAATTTTTACTCCTACCAGTCTTGTGAACGTCCTACAGCAACTGTAGTACATCCCTCTTTTTAATATAGTGATATCATAGTTTACATGTTGTGGTCACTAGATAGTTTCTTTCACTATTATAGCTTTGATTGTATTTGCAGCCTTCCCTAACTGAGTAGGATTCTGGATAATGTGTCCTTTTAAAAGACAAAGTTAGCAGTTTTGTTCTTCCAAGCCAAGAGATTCTTTCAGCATTTCTTGTAGCTTTGGTTTGGTTTGGTTTTTGCAGTCTCTGAATTTCTGTTTATCTGTTAGTGTTAATTTTATTTTCATATTTGAAAGATAATTTTGCAAGATGTATAATTCTTGGTTGTAAGTTCTTCTCCTTCAAGACTTTGAATGTGTCATGCCACTGTCTGTGCCAGCATCGTTTCTTCAGAGAAATCCAACAAATCCTACAGGGTTTCCCTCTGAATGTTTGCTTTGCTTTGAGTCTTGCTGCCTTTAAGAGTTTTTGTTTATGTTTCATTTTGTTGAGCTTGAGTATTATATGTCTTGGAGTCTTTCTTTTGAGATCTATATTAAGTGTGTTCGATACATATCTTGTATATCTATATTCTCTTCTTTCATAATTTCTGGGAAGTTTTCTGTTAGCAGCTCAGCAGCAGTACTCTGTGTGTTCTCAGGTGTCTCGCCCTGTTCAGGAACTCCTATTAATCCTAGATTGTTCTCCTTCATAGAGTCCCACATGCTTCTTAATGCTCCTTCATTTTTCTTGTTTCTTTTTTCTGATTTCTCCTCCTAGTGGCTCTGTCTTCCAAATCAGAAATCAGAAATTCTCTTTTCCATTTGTCCCATTCTGTTTTCTTGGCTTTGAATTAACGTTTCTGTGTCTTTGAGTTTGTTCTTGATCTGTTGGATTTCCTAGTACTGATGTTCGAACAGCTTGCTTAATTTTTCGTTTTCCTCAGCTGCATTTTGTATAAGGTCTATGCGGGCTCTCTATATAATCCTTTTGTATTCACCTTCTGATAGTTCCAGAGAAGCTTCTTGGTCTGGGAAGTTCTGAGGTGGTTTCTTTTGCGGGCCCTCTGATCCCATGAGTGACTTCCGGGTTACCATCCTCTACAACGTTTGCTGCTCTTTGGGCTTCTTGTGGGTCACTAGAGGCTGGGAGAGATGCTGTGAAGATGGACCACAGTTGTTTCTCTAGGTCATCTTGTGATGTGAAGTAAAAAGTATTTGACAAGTTCCAAAGTCAGTCAGGTTTTCAGGTGTATACGTCCGTCTTCCCAGCTGGCACAGTAAGCACCTCTATATTGAACACCAGATGTTATAAACTACCTCAAAGTACAGAAAGGCTACTGGCCTGCTGGCCTCTACGGTTTCACCCCAACTGTAGGCGATACTGTGTAGAATTCTGCTTTTCTGTTGGAAATGCAGTCTCTTCTAGGTAGGCACTGCCTCCCAGCCCAGAAATTAGGTTCAGGTGAGGCTTCCGTATGGATGACCCCACGTCCCAGCAAAACAAGATGGTGTCACGTGTAAGCTCGCCAGGTGACCAGGACCAGGCTCCTGGTTGAAACAGAGGCCAAGAGTGCCATAATGCCTAGAATCCACAGCCTCTGCCCCGGGACCCGGCCCCAGGCGACACTGTGCAAAACACCACCTCCCTGCTAGAAAAACTCTCCTCCCGGCAGAGCCACCTCGCAGCCTGAGAACCAAGTCCGGCCGGGGCCTTTGCCTGGGCTTCTCCATTTCCTGATAGGCCATAGGAGCTGAGATGTACAGAGTTCAGAGCCCGGCTGTCAGAACCTGGCAGTTACGCTTGCGGGTCCTACCAGCAGTGCGTTGGAGACCAGCAGTTAGTGAGGTCCCAGTTCTGCCCACTGGCCAAGACAGAGGAAAAAAAAATAGAAATGGTTACCTTTAGTCTGTGCAAGCCTGTACTTGCCGAGACTGGGGTCAGTGGAAAAGAGGAGGTTTTGCATTCAGTGGTATGAAGTCTAAATTAATAGCCCTGTGCTGCATTCCAGGGCTCAATAGGTGTCCAGAAGGATCTGTTTAACTGTCATTTCAGGTCTTGGTTTCCAGAGGGATTTAGGGAGATGGATGTTTAGTCCACCATCTCGACTCCACCCCACCCCCATGATCAATTTTCAGTCAGTTTTTTTATGTGGTGTGAGGTGTGGAACTTTTTTAGTTTTTGTTTCTTCAGATAGGCATCCAGTTTTACCAGCACTGTTCATTAAAAAGACTTGCCTTTTCCTCCATTTCGTGAATTTGGGGCCCTTATCAAAGATCGGAAGCTGGTGGAGTAAGTGGTTAAGTGCTACGTCTGCTAACCGACAGGTCAGCCGTTCAGACCCACCAGGTGCTCCTGGGAAACTCTGTCAAGCAGTTCTACTCTGTCCTGTAGGGTCTCTGTGAGTCAGAATCAACTCACCAGCAGTGGGTTGGATTTAGTTTTGTCAAAGATCAAGTGATCATAGATGGATCCATCTACATCTGAGTTGTCAGTTACAGTCCTTTGATTAATGTATCTGTCGTTGTACCAGTGTGGTGTATGCTGAGGTCAAGTCGTGTGAGTCCTCCTACTTTCTTCTTTTTTTAAAAAAAAATATGTTGGTCTGCTTTAGGTAGAAGTTTACAGTCAAATCAGTGTGACGCATAAAATCCCACACTCATACTTCTCTGTCACTCCAGCTGCTCTCCCCACACTGTGACAACACACTCCTCCTTTCCACCGTCTCTCCATTAAGAACAGTATTGAACTATTGGTTTTATATGGATCCCCTCTATTATGTTGATGAATTTTCCCCCTGTGCTTATTTTTTGAAAGTTTTTTATCAGGAATGTGACTTGGACTGTGTCAGATGCCTTTTCTACGTTGAGATGATCATGTAAATTTTTTCTTTTATTTATGTGTTGGATTATATTAATTGATTTTCTAACGTTGAACCATTCTTGCATGCCTGATATGAACACTGCTTTGTCTGGAAATTTTTGTTTTTGGACTACATGCTGAATTCTGTTGTTTAGAATTTTTTTCAGAATTTTTACATCCATGTTCATGAGAGGTATTGGCCTTCGATTTTCTTTTTTTGTGGTGTCTCCCTCATTTTGCTGTCAGGGTTGTGGTGACTTCATAGAATTAACTTGGAAGTATCACTTTTTTCTGTGCTCTGAAGTAGTTTCTGTATTACTGCTTTAATCTTTTCTCTGAAGAATTAGTATAATTCTCTAGTGACACTTCCTGGTCTAGGACTTTTTTAGCAGGGGGGTATTTTATTACCTTTTTAATCTGTCCTCTTATTATCAATCTTGTCATGGATTGAGTTGTTTCACCCAAAATTGTGTGTAGAAATTTGGCTAGGCCATGTGTCCCACTATTGTGTGATGTTCATCCATGTTGTAAACCCTCCCTATATGATATTAATGGGGGAAAATGGACAGCCAAGTGTGTTGGTGGAGCAGGACTCAGTGTGTAAGATTTTATTGTACCAGGAGGCAATCTCTTGAGTGATAAAGAAAACAATCTGACAGATATGTGAGGACCTCATGCCACCTAGACAAAACAGGACCAGGAGCAGAACTCCTTCTTTAGAAAGAACTGGGGTCCCTGGTGATGACACCCTGAATTTACAGTTTCAGCCTATTAGACTGTGACAAAATAAAATTTACCTTTTTAAAGCCGTCCATTTGTGCTATCTCTGTAATAGCAGCACTAGATGAGCAAGACAGGTTTGTTTAAATTATCAACATCATATTTTGTTAGATTTGGTAGGTAGTGTGATTGTAGAAATTTGTCCATGCCCTATATATTTTTAAATTTGTTAAAGCATTGCTCAGCTAGAGCTTCTCTAACAGAAATACCACAGAGTGGATGGCTTTAACCAAGGAAGGTTTATTCTTACACAGTCCAGTAGGCTGCAGATCCATATTCAGGGTGTCCGCTCCAGGGAAAGGCTTTCCCCTTGTCGGCTCAGGAGGCAAGTCCGGTATTGCATCAGTCTTTGTCCAGGGAGCATCGTCACGCAGGAACCTCAGGTCTGGAGGACACAATCTTCTCCTGGTGCTGCTTTCTTGATGGTACAAGGTTCCCAGTTCTGTGCCTGCTTCTCTGTCCTTTTATCTCTCCTAGGATGAAAGGAGTAAGGGTGGGGCCAGCCATACTCCAGGGAAACTCCCTTCACAGTGGAGCCAGGAAGTAATCCTATGAAGGGATTTACAGCCCCACCCTAATCCTTTAACATACAGTTTAGGGAAACCACAAAATGGAGGACTATCACAAGATACTGGGAATCATAGCCTAGCCACGTGGCTACACATATTTTTGGGGGGACACAAGTCAATCTATGGCATCCCACCCTTTGGCACCCCAAAAATCACATCACAGAAACATGTAACACATTCATCCCACCATAGCAAAATCATGTCCATCCCATATGACAGAAGTGTTGAATCAGTTCCAAATCCAAAATACAAAAACTCTTCTACATCTGTGAAACCTAAGAAGTAAGCTATCTGCTTCTAAAGGTACAGTGGCAGAACAGGCACAAGTTAGATATTCCATTGTAAATAGAAGAAATTGCTGAGAAAGAAGTCATTAACAGGCAACAAGTGAGTCAGCAGAACACATTACATTAGCCCTCAGAGCTTTAGAAATACTCTTAAATTTTCTGAGACATTCTGCACAGTAGCCATGCTCTCCATTCTCTAGGTATTGGCCACACTCTCTGGATTTTGAGTGGAAACCTCCAGCCCTGTCCTCCAACTCTGCCTTCAAGGCCCACTTGGACAGAAACTGCCCCATCAGCTTTAGGAGCACCCTAAGCCCACCCGAGTGGCAATTCCACCCTTACGAACACAGGATGCCATGGTTCGACCCTTTGAAACCCCTGAGGTTATGGCCATACCTCTGAGACTGAGGCAGCTCAGCTTCTCACGCTATTTGTCTCTTCAGCTTTAGCTTCCTATGGCCGCATGGCCTGGGCCTCAGGCCCACATCTCCCCTGCCGGGCCAGTGTTCCAAAGCTCTGTAGCTCTACTGATTCGCGTGCCTGGAAGCACCCCACTCAGGCTAGAAAGCGTCCTGCCCAAAGGCACTCGGCGCTCTCACTCTGTGGTTCAGCAAGGCCAGCTCCACCAATTTAAGTGCCTGGAGGCACTCCGTACCATGAGGAAAATGCTGAGCAGGCACTAAGCTCTCTTGCTTCATGGATCGGCTCCAGTGCTGCCTCCGGTTCTGCTGGTACTGCTGCTGCTGCTACTACCACCACTCCTCTGTTGTTTCTCACCATCTGCTCCTTCATTGTTCCTTCTAAATTTTCTATCCATTTGCAGTTTAAAAATTGCTCCCACATGTTCGGTATTTGCTAGAGCAGCACCTCACTCTCGTGGTAACAAATTATGTTTTACTTAGCTAGGGTTGCTGTAACAGAAATACCACAGAGTTGACGGCTTTAACAAAGTAAGGTTTATTCTTATGTAGTCTGGTAGGCTGCAAGTCCATATTCAGGGTGTCCACTCCAGGGAAGGCTCAGGAGGCAAGTCCGATATTGCGTCAGTCTTTGTCCAGGGAGCATCTTGGTGCAGGAACCTCAGGTCTGAAGGATACACTCTTCTCCTGGTGCTGCTTTCTTGTTGGTAAGAGGTTCCCAATTCTCTGCCTGCTTCTCTGTCCTTTTATCTCTCATAGGATGAAAGGAGTAAGGGTGGGGCTAGCCATACTCCAGGGAAACACCCTTTACAGTGGAGGAAGGATATAATCCTGTTAAGGGATTTACAGCCCCACCCTAAACCTTTAACATACAGTTTAGGGAAACCACAAAATGGAGGACAGTCACAAGATACTGGGAATTATGGCCCAGCCACATGGCTACACATGTTTTTGAGGGGACACAAGTCAATCCATGACAAGCATATTTCTTCATAATACTCGGTTGCGATTCCTTTTATTTTAGTCATATCTCTTGTAATATTCCACATTCCACTTCTTAATTGGGTTATTTTCGTATTCCCATTTTGGTTTTGTCACTTTGGCCAGTGGTTTGTCTACTTTGTTGATTTTTTGAAAGAAACAAATTTTGGTTTTGTTGATCCTTTTTTTTTTATTGTGATGGAGTGAAAATGTACATTTCCATGTAAATTTACAAGCCCACCTATGTGCAGCTTCCACTGCTCTCCCTGCCAGTGACAACACACTATTCCTCTCTGTTCTATCCATGTCTCATCCTCCCGACAGTCGCCTTTCCCCTTCTCTCCACCCACTCCCCTTACTTCAGCCAGAGGTTGGCAGGATGATATCCTATAGATGCATAGAACCATAAAAGTGCATCCAGTATTTGGCTACTCTGCGTTGCCAAGTCAAATCCATTCGTGTCCAAAGAGTGGACCTTCATTATGATTTATGGGCAAGGGCAGCATCAGGGCCGGGGGCTATGCTCCCAGGGGAAACCCGAAGCCGCTGAACGTTCAGTTGTGCTCTTTTAGTGGAGATCTCAGGGTGCACTCCTTTTTATTCTTGTGTTCCCTGTGAGACTCAACTTAGCTCCATTGCTGCTATGACTGGTGGTGGCTGGGCACCATCTGGTTCTTCCGGTCCCAAGTCTGTGTAGGCACCCACTCACGTGGGTCTCTTTATCTTCTGGGTTGTCTTTACCCCATGTCATTTTGGTACTCAGTGAGCATCCGTTCCTGCTGAGTTGGGACCATTTGCTGTGTCCTCGGAAGGCAGCTTGGCAGCTTTTAAGACCCCAGATGCCACTTACCAGTGTGGGGTGCAGAGAGCCCTCTTAGCAAAATGCCAGTTGTGCCCGTTGGCCTCTATTTCACCTAAGAGCATGGTCCCCTGCCCCCTGCCCCAGCTACTCCATCCGTGCGATATTGGGTTCAGATGGAAGGAGTATTCAAGTTATGCTGAAATCCACTTAATATTGTTCTTGTTTCTAATGTGTGCTATCACCAATTTCACTAAACCAGATTTCTACCAACTAGTCTAAACCCTCCCACTCTCACCCTCCCTCCCTCCCATCCCTTGCAGCCGTCAAAGAGTCTTTTCTTCTATACATAAGTCTGTTTTTGAGATCTTATCATAGGGGTCTCATACAACATTTGTCCTTTTGTCGCTGATCGCTTTCACTCAACATAATGTCTTTCAGTTGAAACCAGGTTATGAGATATTTATTGGAATCATCGTTGTTCTTTGTCATTGCATAGTGCTCCATTGAGTATGTATACCATAGTTTACCTATCCATTCCTCTGTTGTTGGCATCTGGTTTGGTTCCATCTTTTTGCTATCATGGACTGTGCTGCGATAAACATTCTTGTGCATGTGTCCATTGGTGTGAATGGCCTTGATTCTGTAGGATATAATTGAAGTAGTGGAATTAGTGGGTGAAATGGTATATCTCTACGCACTTTTTTAAGGAAGAGCCAGATTGCTCTCCAAAGAGACTGGACCCTTTTGCAACCCTGCCAAAAGTGTAGGAGAGTTCCACTTTTTCCACAGCCTCTCCAGCATTTGTTGTTTTGTGTGTTTTTTTGGGATCATGGTCAATCTTGTTGCGGAGAGATGGTATCTCCTTGTAGTTTTGATTTGAATTTCTTTAATAGCCAAAGATCATGAACATGTCTATATGTGTTTTTTAGCTGCCTGGATCTCCTCTTTAGAGAAATGTCTGTCCATCTCCTTTGCCCATCACTTAAGTGGATAATTTATCTTCTTCTTATTGATGTTTTGTAGTACCTTATAGATTATGGAGAGCAGACATCGGTCTGACATAGAGTTGCCAAATTTTTTTTCCCATTCTGTAGGTGGCCTTTTAATTGTATTAATAAAGTCTTTGGATGAGCAAAAGTGTTCGATTCTTAATCGTTCCCATTTGTCTGTGTTCTCTTCTGTTGATTGTGGTTTGTTTGACAGATTTTGGAGTCTGTCTAGATTGTGTATTAAAACTTCCGTTGTTGTTCCTACCTTTTTTTCGATGAGTTATATCATTTTAGATTTGATATTTAGGTCTTTTATCCACCTGGAGTTCGTTTTTGTATAAGGTGTAAGATATGGATCTTGTTTCAATTTATTGCAGATGGATATACAATTTTGCCAGCACCGTTTGTTGAAGATACTGTCTTTACCCCAGTTTAATGTCTTAGGACCTTTGTCAAATATTGTTGATTCTTTTTATTGTTTTTATTTGAATTATTTCTGCTGTGATCTTTATTTTTTCCTTCTGCTGGCTATGGGCGTCTTTGGTTGTTTTGTTTCTGTTTGATTTGTATAGCTAACACTTTTATTTTGTCCCTTTGTTTTTTGATGTATGCATTTATTGCTATAAATTGAGTCCCAAAAGTTTTCTTATGAGATGTTGTATTTCTCCTTTGATTCTAGAAAGTTTTTGATCTTTCTAGTGGTTTTCAAAACAGTTTTATTCAGTTTCCATGTATTGATTTTTTTTTCTTTGTTCTTTCAGCTGTTAATTTTTCTTTGATGGTGTTGTAGTCAGAGAAGATATTTTGTGTTATCTCATTTTTTGGATTTTGTTGTGAGTTGCTTTGTGGCCTAAGATGTCATCAGGTCTGGAGATTGTTTCATATGTAATGGAAAAGTGTGTATTTTGCATCTGTTTGTGGAGTATTCTATGTAGGTATATAATTTCAAGTTGATTGTGTCCTTTAGATCGTCTGTATGTTTGTTTATTTCTGTATTTTTTGTACTTTACCAGAAGTGGTGAGTTGAAGTCTCCTGCTATTATTGTGGAACTGTCATTTTCTGTTTTCCGTGTTGTTAGTGTTTGTTTTACATACTTTGATAGTCTATCATTGGCTACGATGGGAACCCTGGTATAGTGGTTAAGCGCTATGGCTACTGACCTAAAAGTCAGCAGTTCGAATCTGCTAGGTGCTCCTTGGAAACTGTATGAGACAGTTATACTCTGTTCCATAGGGTAGCTATCAGTTGAAAGCAACTTGATGGAAACAGATTTGCTTCTTGGTTTTGGATCACTGGGTCTGCAGACACTTATGATGTCTGTGTCTTCATGATGAAATATGGTGAATTTTGTCTTAAAGTCTGTTTCATCTGAGATTAGTGTTGTTACTCCTGCTTTTTGGTAGGTCTTTGATTGATGTGTTTTTTCCCCATCCTTGGGTTTTTAATAAACTTATCTGTTTGTTTCTAAGGTGTGTCCCTTGTAAAGAGTACACTGATGAATCCTTTTCACTCTCTCTTTAGGGTTGCTTTTAGGCCATTTATGTTCTGTATAATTATTCACAGTTATAAATTTATTGCCATCATTTGTAGTACTTTTTATTTGTGGTACTGACATTTTGTTTGTGCCTCTAACTTATCTGTGCTGAATTCCCTTTGTTTGTAGATTTTTTTAAACTATTTTAAGTTTAACTTAACTGATTTAAGTTTACAATACAAATCGGTTTGACATATAAAACCCAGAAGACGTATGTGTGTGCAACTCTGACTTCTCTCTTGCCCAGCCCGTGAGAGCACACTCCTCATTTCCACCCTGCATTTCCTGTATCCTTTCAGCCATCTCCTGTCCGTCTCTACCCTCTCATCTCACCTCTCGACAAGAGCATCTCAGACAGCCTCATGTATATATTTAAGTCAAGAAGGACATTCTTTACCAGCATTAGTCTGTGTCTTATAGTCCAGTCAAGTGTTTGTCAGAAGAGTTGGATTCAGTACTGATTTCAGCTCTGGGCTAACAAACAGTCTGGGAGGCGTGTCCTTAGACGACCCTGTAGTCTGAAGAACCATTAAATGTGGTCTTTTGATAGGGTTCTAGTTCTGTCCATCCATTTTTCTCCTACTACATCTGGGACTTTACATTGTGTTTCCTGTCATGGCAGTCAGTGCTGACATACAGGCAACTAGTTTTTCTGGTTTTGTGCTGTTGTGGTCTGTGGATTATATGCCACTTTTTGTCTACTGGGCTCATATTTTCCTCTTTTCTTTGGTATTCTTCATTCTCCTCTGCTCCAAGTGAATTGGGACCAATTCATGCTATTTAGATGGCCGCTTGCTAGCTTTTTTTTTTTTTAAACAAATTTTATTGTGATTAAGAGCAATTTAACAGTCTGTATCAATTTGCCATATAACATCCAGAACTTTCACTGCCAATCTAGTCTAACTGCTCTCCCTTCCTTCCCCCCCCCTCAATGTGACAGCACACTTCACCCTTTCATCTGGAACTTCTCATGACCCTTTCACTGAGACCTGACCTTCATATTATTATCTCAGCTCTGGCAATAAACCTCTAGAATAGTCCTGTGTACTTATTAAAGTCCAAAGGTTTGTTCATCATCAGCTGCATTCCTTGCTTTCTGTAGTCCAGTATAGTCTTTGATGGGAGAGCTGGCCATGGTGTTGGATTGTTGTTTAGGGTTAGAGAGTCTGGGGCTATCCTCCCAGGCAGCCCTGCAGTCTCATGGAGCATCAGATGTGGTCTTTTGGTAAAATTCTAGCTGTGCCCTTTATTCTTTCTCCCACTGTGCCTGGGATTCCATGCCATGTACCTGCTTCAGGAAGTTATTGGTGGTGGAGGGGCACCATCTAGTTCTTCCGGTCCTTTGCTGGAGATGATACTGACTCATATGTCGCCATCCATCTGATGAGCTCATATTTTCCTCCTGTCTGTAATGTTCACTGTTTAACTCTGATCAAGGTGAATTGGGACCAGTTAATATTATTTAGATCGCAGCTTGGTAGCTTTTAAGAGCGCAAGATACTACTCGCCTAGGTGTTGTGCGGAAAATTTTCTTAAGAGGAAAAAAAGGAAAGCTTGAGTATGCCAGTTAGCCTAGATGTCCCCAGCAAATGGGCCACTTGCTAGCTTTTAAGACCCTAGACACCACTCACCACAGTGGGATTCAGAACATTTTCCTAAAAAAAAAAAAACCTTAGTTATACCAGTTAGCCGAGATGTCCCCTGAAACCATGGAACCTACACCTCTGTTCCTGGTAATGTGTCCTTCAAAATGTTGAGTTACCTTTAGAAAACCTTTTAAATTTTGGTGTAGTCCAGTTGCCCTAACTTCCCGTCTACTTCACACTGTCATTCCCTTCACCTAAGCCACTTTCTACCTATTATCTAATCTATAAATACACTTTGCCCTCCCTCCCCACCCTTCAAACCATCAAAGATTACTTCTTCTGTGTTTAGATATTTTCTTAAGTTCTTATAGTAATAGTGGTCTTATGTAATATTTGTCGTTTTGCAACTGATTAATTTCATTGTGTATTGTCTTCTGGACATCTCCTTGTTATGATGCCTTTGTTGTTCTTTATCTTTGCATAGTATTCCATTGTGTGTATATTCCATAGTTTGTTTATGCTTTCATCTGTTGATGGCCACCTAGGTTGAATGCATCTGTTTTGCTATTGTGGACAGTGTTTCGGTAAACGTTACTGTGCATATGTCTGTTTGTGTGACAGCCGTTATTTCTCTAGGATATTTTCCAAGATGTGGGATTGCTATATTACATGCTATTTCTATTTCTAGTATTTTAAGAAACTGCCAAATCAATTTCCAAAGTGATTATACCATTTTACATTTCCACCAGCAGTGTAGAAGAGTTCTAGTCTCTCCATAACCTCTCCAGCATTTACTATTTTGTGTTTTTTGAGTTAATACCAGCCTTATTGGGGCAAGATGGTGTCTCACTGTAGTTGTGATTTAGATTTGTGTAATGGCTAATGATCGTGATTATTTCCTCATGTATCTATTAGTGTCCTGGATGTCTTCTTTGGTGAAGTGCCTGTTCATGTACTTTGCACATTGTTTAATTCGGTTATTTGCCTTTATTTTGTTGAGGTTTTGCTGTATCTTAGAGATTATGGAGATTAGAAGCTGGTCAGATTTGTGGTAGCCAAAAATTTTTTCATGGTCTGTAAGTCCTCTTTTTATTCTTTTGGTGAAATTTTTGGATAACCATAAGTACTTGATTTTTAAGAGGACTCAATTATTTTTCTTCTGGTGTTTGTGCATTTTTAGTAATATCATGTGTTTTGTTTATGCCATGTGTTAGAGCTTCCAGGGTTGTTCCTATTTTTTCTTCCATGATGTTTATTGTTTTAGGTTTTATATTTAGGTCTTTGATCCATTTTAAGTTAGTTTTTGTGCATTGTGTGAGATACGGGTTTTGTTTCATTTTTTTACAAATTGTTTTCCAGTTTTGCTAAAACCCTTTGTCTTTTCCCCATTTTACAGACTGAGGACCTGTGTCAGATATCAGCTGTTTATAAGTATGTGATATTATATCAGGACTCTCAATTCAGTTCCATTGATCTATGTATCTTTTTTTTTTTTTTGGTACCAGTACCAGGCTGTATTGATTACCATGGCAGTGTGATAGGTTCTAAAGTCAGGTAGTATGAGGCCTTTGTTATTCGTCTTCAGTAATGCTTTACTTCGGGCTTCTTCCCTTTTGATATGAAGTTGGTGATTTGTTTCTCCATCTCATTAAAAAATATCTTTGGGATTTGTATTGGGATTACATTATATCTGTAGATCAGTTTGATTAGAATAGGCATTTTCACAAGGTTAAGTTTTACCACCCATGAATAAGATATGTTTTTCCACTTATATAGGTCTCTGTTGGTTTCTTCCAGTAGAGTCTTGTAATTGTCTGTGTATAAGTCTTTCGCATCTCTGGTTCAGTTTATTTCTAGGTATTTTATGTTCTGGGAGGCTATTGTAAATGCTATTGGTATAATGATTTCATGTTTGATTGTCTCTTGGTTGGTTTAAAGAAATACAACTATTTATATATATTTATCTTATACCTGGAAAATCCAGAGTGGTTAAGTGCTATGACTGCTAACCAAAAGACTGGCAGTTCAGATCTGCCAGGCGCTCCTTGGAAACTCTGTGGAGCAGCTCTGCTCTATCTTACACAGTCGCTATGAGTCAGAATCAACTCCACAGCAGTGGGTTTAATTTTATCTCATATCCTGTTACTTTTCTGAACTCTTTATTAGTTTCAGTAGTTTTTTTGGTAAATTCTTTAGGGTTTTCCATACATAAGATCATGCTGTCTTCTGATAGAAATACTTTTACTTCTTATCAATTGCTATAGCATTTACTCCTTTATCTTGCCTGATTCCTCTGGCTGGCTAGAACCTCAAAAATAACGTTGAATAAAAGGGACACTGGCCATCATTGTCTGGTTCCTATTCTCAAGGGTAATGCTTTCAGACTCCCCATTTAAAATGGTGTTGGCTTTTAACTTTGTTTAGATTCCTTGTATTGCTTTGAGGAATTTCCCTTCTTTTGCTATTTGGCTGAGAGTCTTTAATATGAATTTATGTTAGAATTGGTCAGATGCCTTTTGTGTATCAGTTGATAGAGTCAAATGGTTCTTGTCTTTTGTTTATGTGGTTGATTACATTAATTGTTTTTATGATGTTGACCCAACATGGCACCTCTGGTGTAAACCTGCTTGGTCATGGTTTTTTTTTTTATATGTTGTTGAATTCTTTTGGCTAGAATTTTGTTGGGGATTTTTGCATCTAAGTACATGAGAGACACTGGTCTCTAATTTTCCTTTTATGTGGTGTCTTTACCTGGTTTTGATATCACAGTTATACTAGCTTCATTAAATAAATTTGGGAGTATTGCATTGTTTCTGTGGTTTGTGCTACCTTAGTTATAGTGATGTTAACTCTTCTCTAACTGTGGTAGAATTCTCCAGTAAAGCCATCAGGACTAGGGCTTGTCTTTTATTTTGGTGTTTTTTAATTACGTTTTTGATCTCTTCTTTTGTGATGAGTTTATTTACTTGTAATTCTCTTTGTGCTAGTTTTGGTAAGTGATGAGTTTCTAGAAATTGTCCATTTCCTCTAGGTTTTAGAATATATAATAATCATAATGTTCTGTTAATTTCAGTAAGGTCTGTTGTAATATAACTCATCTCACTTCTTATTCTAGTTATTTGCTTCCTATCCTATTTTTCTTTTGTCAGTTTGGCCAGTGGTTTATCAGATTTGTTGATCCTTACCAGAAACCAGGTTTTGGTCTTATTCTTTGTAATCGTTTTTCTGTTCTTTTTCTTTTAGTTATGCTCTAATTTTTGTTGTGTACTTTCTTCCTGTCCCTGAGGGGTTCTTTACTGCTCTCTTTCTTTGGGCTTGAGTTGTAGAGTTAATTCTTTCATTTCGGCCCTTTATTCTTTTGGGATGTATGCATTTATTGTGATAAATTGACCTCTGAGTGTTTTTGCTATGTCTCCTAGGTTCTTTAGGATGTATTTTCATTTTCATTTGATCTTTATTCTGTCCTTGATTTCTTCTGTAATACAGTCGTTTCTGAGCAAGCTGTTGTTCAGTTTCCATGTGTTTGATTTTTTTAAATTCTTTTTTCTGTTATTGATTTCTACTTTTATAGCTTTACAGTGTGAAAAGATGGTTTGTAATGTTTCAGTGCTTTAAATTTTGTTCAGGATTGCTTTGTCACCTAATATGTGGTCACTTCTGTTGAATGTTCCATGAACATTGGAAGAGAAAGTATACTTGGCTGCCACTGGGTGGAGTGATTTGTATGTATGTGTAAGGTCCAGTTGGTTGATTGTGACATTTATATCTTCCATGTCTTTATTGACAGTTTTTTAGATGTCATGTCTTTCACTGTGAGTGGTGTGTTGAAGTTTCCTGCTATTACTGTGGCTGTGTTTATTTCTGTTTTCAGTGCAATTATTGTTTGTTTCATGTATTTTGGAGCATTGTCATTGGGTGTATAGATACTTAATATGACCATGTCCTCTGGAGGTATGGATTCTTTAACCAGTGTATAATGTCCTTCCTTATCCAGTGTGGTGGATATTGCTTTAAAGTCTGTTTCATCAAAATTAATATTGCAAGTCCTGCTGTGTTTTCATGTTGTTAACCTAATATATTCATTTTGATCCTTTGTGTTCTTGCTTGTGTCTTTCAGTTGAGGTATGTCTCCTGTATGCAGAGTCTAGATGGGTTGTGTTTTGTTTTCAGATCTGCTACTCACCATTTCTTTATTGATACATTTAGACCATTTACATTCAGCATGATTGTAAGTATGAGCTTAGTGCTGCCGTTGTAATGTCTTATGTGTGTTATGCACAGTTTATTCATTCTCTTTAATTTTCTCTGCTGAGTCTTTTAAATGTTCTATAATCGTCTTTTTCAGTGTTGGCGGTTTTGTATTTGCTGAGACGTGTTTTTCTTGTTTATTATTTTAGTGTGTAGGATTCATAGTTTCTTTTGTGGTTATTTTTTATAATATTTTATCACCATTTTTCTAGATTTTGAGCTATCGTGAATTTCTGTATGTCACCCTTGACTTCCTCTCCATATGAATAATCTGTAACTACATTTATTTTGAGTCCTTTTTTATTGTAATGTTTGCATAATATAATGTTTACTTCTCTGGTTGCCTATTTTCAGTGTTTCTGTCTATGATTTATTTTCGTGATTACTTTATTTAGGTTGATATCTAGTTGCTCTGTTCTGTGTTCTTGTCTTTGTTACCTAGTGTTACTGGTTTTCCAACCAAATGACTCCCTTACACATTTCTTACAGATTCTCCTTTTTGTAAAATTTTCATTTCTTCCTAGCACTTTAAAATGTATCTTCTTATCTTTGGGGTTACCTTTAGTTTTGGGAAGTTTCATTATAATATGCCTTGGTGTCTTTCATTTGAGATCTACCTTGTGTGGAGTTCAGTGAGCATCTCGGATAGATGTCTTTTTATCTTCATGATATTGGGGGAGATGTCTGTCAACAAATTTTTGATAATTCCCTCTGTATTTTCTGTTATCCACCCCTGTCCTCATACTGCTGTCAGTTGTAGATTGTTACTCTTCATAGAATCCTACGAGGTTCTTAGCTTTTGTTGACTTTTTAATAGTGTTTTATCTGATTTTTCTTCTAGTATGTTGGTGTCATATGCTTTATCTTCAGTCTCACTGTTTCAGCTTTCTGTTGCCTCAGTTTTGCTCCCTTGGCTCTCTATTAAGTCATCTAATTCTGTAATTCATCATTAATTTTCTAAATTTCTACTTTTTGTCACTCTGCTCTTTTGCAACGTGTTAATTTTGTCATTATACTTTGCTGCAGTTTGCCTCATCTCCTTCCTGATCTCTTGAAGAGTTCTAAATATTAATCTTTGAATTCTACCTCTGATAGTTCCAGGAAGTTCTCCTTCTCTGGAAAAATTTTTTTGTTTTGTTTTGGCAGCTTTCTGAAGAATTCATGATTCTTTAAGTTCTTTGATATAGACTCTCGTTTCCAAGCCATTAGTATGTGATATGTATTTATTTTATGTTTGCCTACTGTGTCCTAACTTCTTGTTTGAAATGTACAAATAAGCTAGTCTTGTGTTACAATTTGGTTATTGTTGTCTTTGAAGTGCTAATGTCGTTTCCTCAGGTCCTTAGAGCTGTGAGTAGACATGGGAGCCCAAGAATCTGTTTATTTTTCTAATATGCGTTCAGCTCAAGTGTCCAGGTAGTCAGTCACCAGGTGTGTGGTGCAGGCTCTCACCTGTCCTCTTAGATGAGCCTGGATGGTATAGGCACAGGTGTCTGGCTGCAGCCACTGAGCAAGACATGCATCTAACAGCCATCCTTGAGTGTCTGTATATTCCTTCTATGTCTAAATCTAGGTGAAGGAATAGTTTCTGTCCTGATTATCTGGCTTAGGAGATTCAGCAGAAGTTTTTCCACCCCACCCCCACCCAAGTTTGTGAAATTATTTCCTCTCTGAGTCTTGGGAAGTGTCTCAGGGCGGGCTTAAGGAGTCCTGATTCTAAATCTGTTACTGCCCTCAAACTCCAGAGCTGGGCACAGTGCAGAGATGGAACAGGAAAAATGGCTCACAGTGGGCTTTAGAAGTCCTGCTTCCAGCTCAGTTAATGGTATTTGACTTTGGCACTGGGCACCGTGCAAAGAAGGGCGAGGCAAGTGCTGGGGAAAGGATGATAGGCCTATCTCAAAGGAAGGATTTAGATGTACTTGTGGTAGGTTACTCACAAAGACTTAGTTTTGGATGATCTGCTGCTGTCTCCCATTGTCTCTGGAGGCATGAGTGGACCCTCCAGGCAACTGCTCCTGCTCAGGAGGCCACCTTCTAACCTTTACCACTTGGCCCACAACACTGTAGCTTCAGCTGTTTCCTAGCAGGTCAAATCTATGAAATACTGTGTACTTCTGGCACTACTCTCTCCTCCCTGTTGCTCAGTCCAGTTTCTCAACTTTCTCTGTGGCATTAAAGGCTCCTATGATGTCATGTGTACTGGATTCATTAGTTCTTTTGGCCTTTTGTTGTTGTAAGGGTCATGGAAAGCATCCATCTTGGCCCCGACCTTGTGAATTTCTTTTTTATGTCTTTAGTTTATTTGGATTTTGTTTTCACTCTGTTTTTTTTATATCAATGAGTTGGCTTATTGCTTTTCTTTGTAATTACTTTAAAGTTTGCCCCTATCTTTCCAGGTTTTATAGGTGTCTATCATGACTTGGTATTGTTTTACTTTCTTTTACAGTGGGTCGTTCCTTTTTTATTGTTCTCACATTGTTGTCATTTACATATTAACCTCTCTTTTTCCCTGTTTAAACTTTCCAGTTTTCAATCTTCTTGAGAGTTCTAGGTTGGTATCTGGCTGGTACATTGCCTTAGATTCAGGATGTCATCTGATGTTGTTTGTTCATAAGCCAAAGAACTCTCTTTAATGATGTTATATGTTTGATTTTTCACATTTCCTTCATTTTAGTTTACATGGAAATCTATTTTCACTGTCATATTTGAAGAAGAGTTTTGGAGAATACATTTTTCTTGGGTGGCGATTTTTTAAGACCTGGCATATGTAATCGCACTGCCTTCTTGCTTACGTGATTTCTGCTGAATAATCAGAGCTTAGTCTTGTTTCTCCTCTGCATTTGATTTTTGTTTTTCTCAAATTGCTGTCAGGATTCTTTATTTGTCTTTAGTCTCAGTCAATGTGATTATATTATGCCTTGGCAGTTTTATTTTGGGGACTATCCTCTTTGAGGTTATTGAGCTCTTCAGTGGTTAGCTTTTTGTCTTTCATGATATTAGAGAAATTTTCTGTCAGCAGTTCTTCAGCTGTCCTCTCTGCTATTCAGTTTCTGTCCCAGTTCTGGAATTCCAATCACTGTCAAATTTGTCTGTCAGTATATAGTACTTTCAGGCCTTTCATGTTGCTGTGATGCTGAAAGCTGTGCAACCAGTATTTAAATACCAGCAGGATCACCCATGATGACAGGTTTCAGCTGAGCTTACAGACTAAGACTAGGAGGAAGGACCTGACAGTCTACTTCTGAAAAGAATTAGCCAGTGAAAACCTTATGAATAGCAGCAGAACGTCATCAAATATAGTGCTGGAATATGAGCCCCCAGGTTGGAAGGCTCTCAGAAAACGACCTTAATGACATGGATAGAATAAGGCCTTCATGAACTTCATTTCCTGATGTGGCACAACTCAAGAAGAAAGAACTGCCAACATCCATTCATAATTGGAACATGGAATGTACAAAGTATGAATCTAGGAAAATTGAAATCATCAGAAATGAAATGGAATGCATAAACATCAGTATCCTAGGCATTAGTGTGCTGAAATGGACCAGTATTGGCCCTTTTGAATCAGGTAATCATAAGGTGTACTATGCCGGGAATGAATCTTACAGGGAAATGATATTGCAGTCTTCATCAAAAAGATCTGTTTTGAAATACAGTGATAGGATAATATCCACATGCCTACCAGTAGGACCGCTTAGTATGACTGTTATTCAGATATACACACCAGCCACTAAGACCAAAGGGGAAGAAATTTCTGCAGTGCAGAATTGGTCAAACATGCAACCAGGATGCATCGATAACCACTGGTGGCTGGAATGCAGAAGTTGGAAACAAAGAAGAAGGATAAGTAGTTGGAAGATATGACACTGGTGATATAACTGGTGAGAGAGAGCACATGATAGTTTTGCAAGACCAATGATTTCTTCATTCCTAATACCTTTTTTTTATCAACATAGATGGCAACTGTACACATGGTCCTCACCAGATGGAATACACAGGAATCAAATCACCTACATCTGTGAAGAAGACAATGGAAAAGCTGTGTATCAGCAGTCAGAACAAGACCAGGTGCTGACTATGGCAAAGACCATTGATTGTTCATATGCAAATTCAAATTGAATTGAAGGAAATTAAAATAAGTCCATAAGAGACAAAGTTCAACCTTGATTGTATCCCACCTGAGTTTCGAGACCATCTGAAGAACGAATATGACACATTGAACACTGATGACTGAAGACTAGACCACAGACATCATCTGTGAAGAGAGCCGGGCATCATTGAAAAGATAGGAAAGAAAGAAAAGGCCACATTAGATGTCAGAAGAGACTCTGAAACTTGCTCTTGAACTTCGAGTAGCTAAAGCAGTAATTAAGTAAAAGAACTGAACAGATATCAAATGGCAGCTTAAGAAGAAAAAGTATCATAATGACATGTGCAAAGAGTTGGAAATAGAAAACCAAAAGGGAAGAACAAATCTTGCATTTCTCAGTCTTAGAGAATGAAAGAAAAAATTCAAGCCATGAGTTGCAATAGTGAAGGATTCTGTAGGGGAAATGTTAAACAACTGAGGAAGCATCAAACAAGAGGCAAGGAATACAGAGTCATTATACCAGAAACAGCTGGTCAGTGCTCAGCCATTTGAAGAAGTATCATATGATCAGGAACCAGTGGTACTGAAGGAAGAAGATAAAGCTGCCTTGAAGGCACTGGACAAAAATAAGGCTGCAGGAATTGGTGGAGTATCAGTTGGGATGTTTCAACAAATGAATGGTATGCTGGAAGTGCTCACTCTTACATGCCAATAAATTTCGAGGGCAACTACTTGGCTATCCAACTGAAAGAGATCCATATTTATGCTTACTCCTAAGCAAAGTGATCCAACCAGATGCAGAAATTACCAAACGATATCCTTAATATCACATGCAAAGGGAACTGCCAGAAATTTAAGCTAGATTCAGAAGAGGATGTGGAACTAGGGATGTCACTGTTGATGTGAGATAGGTCTTGGCTGAAAAGAGAATGCCAGAAAGATGTTTACCTGTGTTTCATTGACTATGCAAAAGAATTCAACTGTGTGGATCCTAAAAAATTATTGCTTGAATTATTGAGAGTGGGAATTCCAGAACACTTAATTGTGCTCTTAAGGATTAAGAAGCAGTCATCTAAACAGAACAAGGGGATACTACATGGCTTAAAGTCAGGAAAGGTATTTGGCAGGGTTATATCCTTTCACCATACCTTTTCAATCTGTATGTCAAACAAGAAGCTGGACTCTTTGAAGAGAAATGATGCATCAGGATTGGAGGAAGAGTCAGTAACCTGTGTTATTCAAGTAACACAACTTTGCTGGAAACAAAGAACATTTGAAACACTGATGAAGATGAAAGACCGCAGCCTTCAGTAAGGATTGCACCTGAGCAGAAGTAAAACAGAAATCCTCACAGTTGGACCAATAAGCAGCATTATGGTAAATGGAGAAGACTGAGGTTGTCAAGGATTTCCTTTTACTTGGTTCCACAATCAATATCCATGGAAGCAGCAGTCAGGAAATCAACAGATGTATTGCACTAGGAAAATCTGCTGCAAAGGATCCCTTGAAAGTGTGGAAAAGTAAAGAGGTCACCTTGAAGACTAAGGTGTGCCTGACCAAAGCCATGGTATTTTCAGTTGCATCAAATGCATGTGAAAGCTGGACAATGAATAAGGAAGACAGAATGATTGACACCTTTGAATTGTGTTTTAGAAGAATATTGAATATACCATGGACCACCAAAAGAATAAACAGATCTGTTCTGGAAGAAGTATAACCAGAGTGCTCCTTGGAAGCAAAGATGGTGAGACTGCATCTTACATATTTGGGAGATGTTGTCAGGAGGGATCCGTCCCTGAAGAACGACAGCATGCTTGGTAGACTGGAGGGTCAGAAAAAAAGAAGACCCTCAAGGAGATAGACTGACACAGTGGCTGTACTGATGGGATTAAGCATAAAAACGATTATGAGCATGGTGCGAGACTGGGCAGTGTTTTGTTCTGTTGTGCATAGAGTTGCTGTGAGTTGGAACTAACTCAGCAGGGTCTAATAAGAGTAACATCATTCTCAGGGTGTCTTCATTTTTCTTTGTTCTGTTTTCTGATTTTTTCTTTAAATAGTATCTAAATATTTGTCTTCAGTTTCTCTGCCCTGTTTTCAAATCCCCTCAGACCTTCTGTGACACTGTCCATTTCTGAAATGTTGTGTATAGTTTGGCTTTCTAATGATTCCTAGTTGTGAATTTTTTTTTGACATTTTTTTCTGTAGTATTTTCTTAGTTCATGTATTGTTTTGTCTGTAATTTTCATTAATTTATTTGCCATTGTCATGAATTCCTCTATTTTTTTCTCCATTTTTATCTGCTTTTAGTTTGAAGTCTTACATAGCTCTGAAAATTAGAAATTTGAATTCCCTTATCAGGTAGTTCCATACTTTTTCCTCTGCTGGAAAGTCATCTGAGTTTTTCGTTTTAGACGCCTTTTAGAATCATCGTATCCTGGGGTTTTTTTTAAATATATTTTTACATTGTCTGTTATCTTAGGCACATTCTGTAATTATTTTCTGTTTGTTGACTGTAGATTTATGTCTTTGTCCTGGTTTTTATTTTATTTGGTTATATTGTTAGGGTCCGTGATTTTCAAGATGTGACACTGTTACTTTAAAGGTTAAATTTTATTAAAAAAATATGCCCAATAGGAAAAATACTGGTGCACCAGGGACGCACCCGAAGCTACACAGAGCAGGGGGCGATGACGAGTTTCCTCAGCACCCAGTATTTAAGTCGTGAGATTGCAAAGCCGGGAGGGTGAACTGACCTTTACATTGATTGGTTAACTCCTATTAGTTGTAAAATGTGGTCAAGGTCTAGAGGTCACTTGCAGGCTGTCACTTGCAAGGTTGCCCCCAGGCTTGTCTTGTGATAGTGTTTTGTAAGACAAAGGTGAGATTATTCTATGGTATTTTCTGCTATTAAGTTGTTTCCTGGGGCTTTCTTTAATACCTTAAATTTTTACCGCACCCTTCCTCATTTCAACAATGTCAGAGCAGGTGGGCTGTGCATCCTTTGTTTGCTCATCTGTGGGCACAGTACTTTCCCTCATCCTGTGAATAGTGCCAGTCACCTGCTGTGGTGTAGCAGGATAGGTCTGTATGAAGGGGCAGGACTTACATGGATTGTTGGTGGCTGGTACTGCAGCTGGCAGGACAGGGTAGGTATCAGTACAGGGCAGGTTCCAGTAGACCAGGATTGTGCTGTTCATGGGTGTAATGTTCAGTGCACAGTGCAGGTAGTCAGGAGAGAGGGGCGAGATTGTGGTGTTTGGGGCTGAGATGGGTATGGAAAAAAGATACATAAGAGAATCAAAAAAGAAGTAACTGCTGAGGGAACCTGCCGTTGGAGTGGAGAGACTTGAAAGTGAGAAATAATTAAAAGCAAAAAGGAAAAGAAGAAAGGTGTCATGGATTGAATTGTGTCCCCCAAAATGTATATAACCCTTTGGCAGGACCAGATACCCAGTATTGTGTTATTACTGTCCATTGTTTTATTTTCTAATTTCTGCCTGTGGCTAACCCAGTGGATTATGTTAAAAAGGATTAGGGCAAGACTGTAACAGCTTTCCTAAGGTCACTTCCCTTCTCCAGTGTTAAAGGGCGTTTCCCTGGAATGTTGTTTACACCACCTTTTGTCGCTCAAGAGATAAGAGGAAAGAGAAGCAAGCCAAGCAGAAAGCAGCACCAAGAGCAGAATGTGTCTTTTGGACCTGAGGTTCCTGTGTCAAGATGCTCTCAAAGCAAAGAAAGGCTGATGCCACACAAGAACCTTCCTCCAGAACTGATAGAGAGTGCGTTCTCCTGGAGCTGTCACCCAGAATTGCGACTTCCAGCTTAGTAGACCGTGGAAGAATAAACTTTTCTTTGTTAATGGCATCAACTCGTGATATTTCCGTTAAAGCAGTGCTAGATTACTAAGACAGAATTACTGAGAGTGGGGTGCCACTCCAACCAATACCTAAAATGTGGCAGTTGTTTTGAAACTACAAGATGGATGGAAGACTCCAAAGGAACCAGGGATAACTGTTTACATGGGAGAAGGCAGCACATGGTGAGGATATCAGCAGAAGACCCCTGGCAACAGCTGTGGATGAGCAGTACCAGAACCGTGAGCCAACCCCTGGAGTGATAATGTTGAATGCCTGTGCACAGAATGCTTCCTGGTGGAGTGTGGTCCCTCTTGGCACTTACCAGGGGAGCTACAGAGCTTTGAAAAACTTGCCCCTGCACAGCGGATGAGGGGATGAGGAAGAAACACAGGAAGCTGAAGAGACCAGGAACACAAGAAGCTTAGCTGCCTCAGTCTCAAAAGGTATAGACGGCCATGACTCCAGGGGTTTCTAAAGGTAGAGCTGTGGCCTCTGGTGTTTTGAAGGGACGAGTTGCCACTCATTTGGACATAGAAAATGTATACCTAACGCTGAGGAAGCCAAATTGCTGTCCCAGTAGGCCTGGAAGGCAAAGCTGTTTCCAAGGGCCAAGGACCCTCTGCTCAGAATCTGGAAAGTGTGGTCAATATAGTGTCTGGAGGGCAGGGCCTATGTATCAATTGTGTTAGAGAACAGAGGATTATTTTTAAAGCCTAGAGGGCTGTTGTAATGTATTCTGCTAACTGCTTGGTGTCTGTTATGCCTTCTTCCTCTGCAAGTTCTTCCACTGGTAACAGAATTATGTAGCTTGTGTCTACCTGTTTTGAACTGTAGCATGGAAGCAGATAATTTGTATTCTCAATTTCAAAAATGTAGAGAAATTTTTGTATTTTGACCTTGGAGTTGATTTAATGCTTTTATGATGGGGTGAATATAGGTCACATACTGTAAGGATGTAATTTTGGGGAGGAGCCAAAGAGTGGAATGTCATAGATTCAGTTGTGTTCCCCCTGCAAAAATAAATTTGTGTAACAGTTTATCTGGGCCATGCTTCCCAATATGTGATTGCTCTCCATTTTGTGATTTCTTATGCTGGAAATCCTAATCTCTGTCTGCGGTTTATAGACTGGATTGTGTTACAGAGGGTTAGGGCAGGCTTTTAACAACCTTTCTAATGTCACTTCATTGCTCCAGTACCAAGGAAGTTTCCTTGGAGTGTGACTTGCTCCTCCATCTTTTATCCTAAAAAGGATGAAACGAAAGGGAAGCAAGCAGAAAGTTGGGGACCTCGTACCATTAAGAAAGCAGCACCAATACCATAGTGCATCTTTCAGACATTTGGTTACTGTGCCAAGATGCTCTCAGACCAAAGAAAGACCGGTGCAACACAAGTGTCTTCCACCAGAGCTGGCAAGAGAGCATGTGTTCCCCTGGAGCCAGCACCCAGAACTAGGACTTCCAGCCTACTGGACTGTGTGCGAATAAACTTTTCTTTGTTAAAGCCGTTCACTTGTAGTATTTCTGTTAGAGCAACACTAGATTACAAAGTCACATGTATTCCTCTTTTACTCTTGTGTTAATGTTGTCATTTACAGATTGACGTCTCTAGTTCCTTGTTTTAAATCTTAAGGTTTTGTTGTTGTTTAATCTTGAGAGTTCATTACCTAGGTCAGTATCAGGTTTTTTGTGAGATTTTTGCAGGATATATTTTACTTGATTGTCAGTGTTTTTCTTTCAGGGTTTTATTTGTGTATCTTCTCATTGGCATCTTGCCTACGTTATTAGTGCCAGGTAATCAGAGCTTACTCTTGTTATTTCTGCTGTGTATGTGACTTGGGTGCTCTTAGGATTCTTCTTGTTTTTGATTTTGGCAAGTGTGATTTTATGTCCTCGAGACTTTCTTTAGATTTCTATCCTATATGAGATTTATTTGCTTGTTGGATGGTCACCCTTTCATCTTTCATGATACTGGGAAGTTTTCTGTCAGCAAGTCCTCATTGATTGTCTGTGTTTTCCATTTTCTCACCCTGTTCTGGAATTCCAGTCACACACAAGTTTTTGCTTTTAATTGGATCCTGCATAATTCTTTGGTTTTCTTCATTCTTCATTCTTTCCTCTGATTTTCATCAGAGAAAGTGGTATCCATGGATTTGTCTTCAATTTCACTGGTCTTTCCATTGTTTCAAGTTTACTCCCAAAACCTTTCTGAAATTTTTTCTTTTGCATTTCTAATTACTGTTTTTGTATGATTACTAATTGCTTATTCATTTTGACTTTTTATTCTTGTATTATTTTCCTGAATTCTTCTGTTATGTTGTCTTTGTGTTTTCCTTGATTTTGGCTGGTTTTGATTGCTTTCCTAATCCCGAATATTAGGCTTTTGAATTTCCTACCAGATAGTCCCAGTGTCTTTTCTTCTCCTGGCAAGTCATCTGGTGCTTTATTTTGGGTACTCACTTGAATCATCTTGACTCTCCTCCTAATTTTCTTTTTTTTAATGTTTTTATATTGTCTGTTGTCTCTATGAAGTTCAGGAATCATTTTATTTATTTATTAATGACAGATTTAATAGTTTCGTCCTGCTTTTTCATTTGGTTTGGTTCTATCTGAGTATGCAGGCTGGCCATGCTTTATTGCTTGCTTGTCTATGGGCACAATAGTTTTCTTACCACTCTGTGTGTGTACATCCAGTTGTTCCATTGTTTTACAGAACTGCAGGTGTAGGGATGTGATGCAATATGACCTGGGCTGGGACGGGGGCCTGAAACAGGGGCCTGAAGCAGGGCTGCAACACACTGAGGCCACGACCAGTGCCGAGAGGTCTGTACTTTGGGCAGACGCCCTCAGTTCCATAGAATGTGGCATGGTGGGGCCTCAACAAGAGCAAAGAGTTCTGAAGTCTGGCTGGTGGGCTAGAGGAAAGAGTTAAGGGGCCGGGCTAAAGACCATCACAAAGGATATAGAGGAAGAGGGCAGTAGGGGGTTGGTACTGTAATTTGGGGCAGTTCTTGCTTGCGATTCACCAGAGAGATTGGAGTTTAAAGGAGAATGTGCCTGTGGTTACTCGGTGATGGAGTCTGGGCTCCTTCCTGAGTTGTAGCCAGCAAACGTGATCTTTTACTTAGCCCTGAGTATGGTGTCTGTGCTGTATCTGTATCTCTTATTGGGAATTGAATGTAGTACACTTCTGGGTGCAAGAGTTGTTATCTTTCTTCTAGGATGAGTGTGCTTTGTTGTGCTGTTACACTCTGTATCTCTACTTCTTCACCGTTTCTACAATTTTTTCTTCTTGGATTCTAGTCTATACTTTATCTCTTCATTTAAGGTTCATGGTTTCAGGATTGATGTTTATACCTATTTTACTTGTTTTGGGGGGTCTTTGTTGCAGTGACATGGCTTAATTTGTCTCACTAGTTTGCCATCCTGGCCCTGCCTCGTTAATAAATACTCTGGCTCTTCAGAATTGGCGACCAAATACAGTTAATGATAGCCATTTGCATCAATTTTATTGATTTGAACTGAAATGTAGTTTGAAATATGAATTATTATAAAAAATTTAAGCCATTTGTTGATTGCTTCTTTGACTTAAATTTTAATTGCTATGAGGAATATTGTATAAGTAATGTATTTGTAGGGCATTTGTATTTCATGTTTTAGTGACCTCTTCAGAAGTTGAAATTTAAAGTAGTATGAATTGTTACATGACACCAACCTAAAGACAACAACCTAAAAAGATAGATAACTTGGACTTTATCTTTTAAGAACTCTTGTGAATTAAGGACGCTGTCAAGAAAGTGAAGAGAGAACCTACACAATGGCAGAATATATTTTCGAGTCACGTATTTGATAGACCTAGCATCCAGAATATATTAAGAACTCTTCCAACTCACCAACCAGAAGACAAACAATTTAAAGATGGGCAAAGTATTGGAATAGACATTTCTCCAAAGAAGATACACTCCAACCAAACCCACTGCCGTCAGGTTGATTCTGACTCTTAGAGACCCTATAGATTAGAGTAGAACTGCCCCATAGAGTTTCCAAGGAGCACCTGGTAGATTGGAACTGCCAAACTTCTGCTTAGCAGTCATAGCACTTAACCACTACATCACCAGGGTTAAGAGGATATACAGATGACTAAAAAGAACTTGAATAAATGGTCAACATCTTTGGTCATTAGTAAAACGTAAATCAAAACTGCAGTGATGTGCAATTTTATACTGTAGGACAACTAGAATTTTTTTTAAAAAAAGAAAAATTGAGAGGTGTTGGCAGCAATGTCAAAAAACTGGAACCTTGCTGCATTGCTGGTGGCAACATAAAATGATGCAGCCACTGGGGGAAACAGTTTGATGGTTCCTCAAAAAGTTAAAAGTAGAATTACCAGATAACTCAAGCAGTTCAACTCTTAACTATGTATGCTAAAGAATTAAAAACAGGAAATCAAACAAGTGCGTCAGCACACACGTGTTTACAGCACTGCTCTTCACAATAGCCAAAAGGTTGAAATAGCCTAAATGTCCATCAGCAGACAAATAGATAAGTAAATTGCCATATATCCATGCCATGGAATATTATTCATCCATAATAATGAAGTTCCAATGCACACAATAATGTGGATGAACCCCCAAAACACTATGTTGAGTGAAAGAAGGCAAACAGGATAGGTCATACATTATATGATTCCATTTATATTAAATGTCCAGAATAGAAAAAGACATAGAGACAGAAAGCAAACTGTTGGTTGCCGGGGGCGCTGGTAGTGTAGGGAACAGGGAGAAACTGCTGCACAGCTGGGTGAGTATTATAAGTGACTGAATTGTTCACTTTAAAATGATAAATTTATGTTATGTGAATTTTACCTCAATAATTCTTGAAAAAATTAAAATTGTAAGTTGAATAACATACATTTTTCTTTCAGACCTATTCTAGTATTGATGTCCTCTTACACAGAAGTAGACTCTCCAAATTGCAGTCTTTACAGGCTTTGACAGAAATTCAGGAGTTTATCGGCTTTTTAAGCAAGCCAGGTAAATTTTTAATCTACTGTTATTTTCTTCTTTTGTAATTATGAGACTTTTGCCATCTGACTTTTTTGCTCAGTGAAAGTGCGTGTTTCTTAATGTGTGAGAAACTGTTTTCAGTTCATTCCATAAACTTTATTTTTGAAGTCATTGAAATGTTAAAAATAGTCAAGTACTGGCGTTTGCCCTGGGGCTGCAAAGCCAAGTAGAGGTAAGCAAATGGGTGGTTTTGACACGGTGTGGTTCTTGCTAAGAGAAGAATGCACGGGGCACCAGGTGAAACAAGGGAAGAAGCGTGACCTGCCTGAGCTCTGGGGGACGGCCTCCTGGAGGAAAGGTCCCAGGTGCGTACCAAGGATGAGCAGGTTTGCACAGTGCCTCCTGCTGTGCCTCTGGGGGCGCCACTGGTTTCATGAGTGCTTCCAGGTGTCCAGGGCCTGAGGGACGGTTAAGGCTACCGTGTCGGTGACCAGACCACAAAGGTCTTTGTGTCTAGAGACGGTGGATTTTATCCTAGTGCTTATGGAAAACCATCAGATACTCTAAGGAAAAAAGAAAAGGTATAATTTTTCAGTTATAAATCTGAGTTTTAATTTTGTCCTAAATAATTAAATAGAATTATGGAAGGTACTTTTCAGAGTCATAACAAAAAGTTGCTATCCACCCCATCTACGTAATTTTGCAAGTATGTATCATTAACGTAGTATTCATTTTCTAGCAGCTGTGCTAATCCCTTTATCTAAATGACTTAGTTTTTGGTAGATTTTTTTTTTTAATGCTTATTTTCTAGAGGTTTCAAGAAATGACATGATTGCTGTAAGGTACTCAGTGAAAGATGTAAATGTTTAGTCTAAGTCTTCTGACTCTGAGCTCTTCAGTGAACGTAAATGAAGTACACCTGCTTACTTCCCCATCTTTGCATCCCTTAGCAATTGTTTAGTGTCAGAACATGTTAGATTTAGCATAATAACTTAAAATTTCTTTTTGTGGAAGAAAATGCAAAATTTTTCTCCCCATTTTTTTATTGTATATTTAACTTGGATAAGAATTTTAAATTTCTATTTACTAGTAATTTTCTCAGTTGGTCTTATCATTAAGCAGTAAATACAGTCATCCTTTAATAATTACTTTTTAGGTAACTTATCATCTCAAGTTCACCTTAAGAGACTTCTGAAAACCTGGAAAAATAGATACCCTGATGCTATAATGGACCCTATGAGTGTCTGGGATGATGTCATCACAAATCGGTAATCTACAACCCTGTTGAGTCATATATGGGCTCTTTTCTGAAACTGCTGGAATGTTTCTTTCCCCTAAATCATAGATTAGAAAAATGGGGGGCTCTTCACTCTAGTGTAGAGCCTTTCACCTTGCAATTGTCACAGTAAAGTTATCCTGACAAAAGAACCTGTGTCACTGTGTTCCCTTGACTCCCATGACTCTCTTGTAGGAGTTCTGCAACCCACTTTGGATTCATCTTTATTGCAGCAAGAGAGGTTGGGGAATCAGCAAGGGCAGCAGCACCTCTCTCCAAACTGAATTTTAGGTCATGAACTGACAACAAAGGAAGTACTTCAAAATAGTCTTTATTACTTTATTATTATAATTAATTTTTGATACTTTGCCTGCTGTCTCCTAACTCCATTACACATTTTTTTTTTTTAATCACTTTACCAAGACTGAGGTAATTACTTGTGTTCTTATCTTAACCAGTTACAACCCTGGGTAATTGTTAGGGTAGATATTAACCATACATTGCAGAGAACAGGCAGTTATGTAAGTTGCCTGTAAATATACGTAGTTATAAGTAGGACTTAAAGACTGACTCTGGGCGTAGTGCTCTTTCCTATGTATTAGACTTCTTCTAGTGCTATACTTTTACTTCGAGATAAGTTCTTTCCTCCAGAAAAACTGGGGGAAAAAGTGTAAGTTTCGTATATACGAGCTACCAAAATTCAATTTTTTAATACACATTAAATGTTTTTTTGTCTTTAACAAAGGAAAGTTTATTCTTACACGGTCTGGTAGGTTACAAGTCCAAATTCAGGATGTCTGCTCCAGGGGAAGGCTTTACCCCTAGTGGACTCTGGAGGAAAATCTGGTATTGCATCCGTCTTTGTCCAGGGAGCATCTTAGCACAGGAACCTCAGGTCTGGAGGACATGCTCTTCTGCCAGTGCTGCTTTCTTGGTGGTGTGAGGTTCCCAATTCTCTGTCTGCTTCCCTTTCCTTTTATTTCTTCTAGAATGAAAGGATTAAGGGTGGAACAAGCCATACTCCAGGGAAACTCCCTTTACAGTGGAGTAGGGAGGTAATCTTAAAGGGATTTACAGTCCCACTCTAATCGTTTAACATACAGCACAGCAAAACCACAAAATGGAGGACAGTCATAGAATACAGGGAATTATGTCCCAAGCAAATGGCTACACATATTTTTAGGGGGACACAATTCAATCCATGACATCCCACCCTTTGGCACCCCAAAAATTACTTCGTTGAAACATGTAAAACATTCATCCCATCATAGCAAAATCATGTCCATTCCATATGACAGAAGTCTTAATCAGTTCCAAGTCCAAAATTCAGAAATTTCTTTGTATCTATGAAACCTAGAACACCAGCTCTCTGCTTCCAAAGCTACAAGGGCAGAACAGGCACAAGTCAGACATTCCGTTACAAATGGGAGAAATTGCAGGGAAACAAGGCATTAACGAGCAACAGGCAAGTCAGCAGAACTAATTACATTAGCCATCAAAGTTTCAAAAATACCCCACATTTTTTCAGACAGTCTACAGAATGACCCTTCCCTCCAGACTCTAGATATTGCCCACACTCTCTGGATTCTGAATGGAGACCCCAAGTCCTCTATTATAACTCTGCTTTCAAGGCCCACTTGGACAGAAACTCTGCGCCATCAGCTTTTGGAGCACCCTAAGCCCAAAGGACTGGCAATTCCACCCTTACAGACACAGGACACCATGGTTCCACCCTTTAAAACCCCTGAAGTCATGACCATAGCTTTTGCGACTGAGGCAGCTCAACTTCTCATGATGTTTCTCTCTTCAACATCTGCTTCCTATGGCTGCATGGCCCAGGCCTCAGACCCACATCTGCCTTGCTGGGACAAGTGTTCCAAAGCTCTGTAGCTCCACTGATTCAAGTGCCTAGAGACACCCTACTCTTGCTAGAAAGTGTCCTGCACAAAGGCATTCAGCTCTCTAACTCTGTGGGTCAGCAAGGCTAGTTCCACCAATTCAAATGCCTGGAGGAAGCCCGTTCTGCGAGGAAAACTCTGTGCACAGGCACTCAGCTCTCTTGCTCCATGGGTCGGCTCCAGCGCTGCCTCTGGTGCTGCTGCTGCTGCCGCCACCAGTCCTCTGTTGTTTCTCACCATCTTCACCTTTTTTGTTCCTTCTGAATCTATCCATTTGCAGTTTCAAAATGGCTCCCACATTTTAGGTATTTGCTAGAGCAGCACCCCACTCTCACGGTACCAAATTCTGTTTTAGTCAGCTAGGGCTGCTCTAACAGAAATACCACAGAGTGGATGGCTTTAACAAAGGAAAGTTTATTCTTAGACAGTCCGGTAGGCTAGAAGTCCAAATTCAGGATGTCTGCTCCAGGGGAAGGCTTTCCCCCAGTGGGGTCTGGAAGAAAGTCCGATATTGCATAAGTCTTTGTTCAGGGAGTGTCTTGGCAGACCTCAGGTCTGAAGGACATGCTCTTTTCCCAGTGCTGCTTTCTTGATGGTGTGAGGTTCCCCTAGAATTTTTTATTATTAAAACAGTGCTATATGAATTAAAGACATAAGCATTCAAAATTTATACAAATGTCAAATTATTTTCTGAAAACGCTGTACAAATTTATGTTTACACCAAATATGGAGTACCTACTACCGTCAAGTCAGGTCTGACTCATAGTGAAAGTATAGAATAGATAAGCTGTTTCCCCACAGTGCTGTCAGACTTGATACTATCAAACTGGTTTAAAATTTTACTTGTTTGGTGAGTGAAGATGTTTTCTCATTGTTTCATTTTGTGTTTACTTAACTGGGGGTAAGACTGAGCATCTTTTCATGAATGTGTTGACCAATCCTGTGTTGCCTTATTTTCTGAAGCATACGTCTGCCCATTTTCTATTGGGTCATTTGTTCTTTCACATGTGTGTATTACACATGTATGAGGACTGCCAGTTAAGTTCAAAAATTCATCCTGGAAAAAGTGCTATATACCTCATTGGTAAATATCACTATGGTCACCTTCAAAGTACTTCCTTTGGGAAGTTATGCACTAATGCCAGTGCCTAGCCCACCCTTCATAGCAGTTTTAGAACTCTTCTCCTGAAATGGCCATCACAGCTGTTGTCATACCACCCTTAACGTCCTAAATGTTATCTAATGTCTTCCCTTCGGTATTTCTTTTATCTTTGGGTAAAGTCACGAGACTAGGGAAGGTGTCCCAATACAGTTACTTGTTCACTGGCTACAAACTCCCTCACAGACAACTATACAAGTAAGTTCATGAACTTGCCACAGTGCCACTATGTGCAAGGTCATTCCAGAAAGAGAGTTCCAAAACTGCTTTGAAGGGTGGCCTAGGCAGTGACATCAAGTGCATAACTTACCAAGGGGATTTCTTCAGAGGTGATCGTGTTGGTATTAAAGCCATTTGAGGTATGTAGCACTTAGAACAATTACGTTTGCAGACTTGTGACATCTTGTATATGCATACATATGTGTGAAATAATCACTGTTGCGTTAATTCATAATGGCCCTTTAGGACAGAGTAGAACTGTCCTATAGAGCTCTCAGGGAGTGGCTGGTGAGTTTAAACTATCGACCTGCAGGGTAGCACCTTATCTGTTAACCGCTATGCCACGAGGGCTCCACATATAGATTCTTAGTATAAAGTACTTGTCTGGTATATAGTTAACGTATTTGTCTCTTGAACCATGCCACTGCTAAAATGTCTTCAGCTTTTAACATTTTGCCCCATTTGCTTGTTTTATACTCTGTCCACATGCACGTATATTATTTATTTTCTAAACCATTTGAGGGACAGTTGCCAAAATCATGTCCCAGTGCTTTTAAGAGTATTCTATTGGTAACCACAGTTGAAGTTACCAACTTCAGCACTTTCATGCAATCTACAGCTCCAATTTCATTTTGTTACTTGTCCCACTAATGTCCTTCATAGCATTTTCTTACTCTCTTGAACAGAACCTAGTCCAGGAGCACATACATCATTTAATTGAAATATCTTTTAAGTGTCTTAATAAAGAATAATTATTCAGGGGGGCTAGGTCAGGGTGGTGGACTAAACACACATCTCCCTAAATCCCTCTGGAAACCAAGTCCTGAAATGATAATTAAACAGACTTTTGGACACTTAGTCTGGGATGCAGCATAGGGCTGTTAATTTGGACTTCATACCGCTGAGTGCAAAACCTCCTCTTTCACTGACCCCACTCTCAGCGAGCACAGGCTTGTACAGACCAAAGGTAACTCAGCATTTTGATTTTTTTTCTTTTCCCTCTGTCTTGGCCGGCAGGCAGAGCTAGGACTTGACTAGCTGCTGGTCTCGGACACACTGGTGGTGGGATTGGCAAGAATAATTGCCAGGTTCTGAGAGCCTGACTTTGGACTCTGTACACCTCGGCCCCTCTGCCCTATCTTTCTGCCTCCACCATGTGGTAGCCCTACAGATGTGCTTGTGCAGGACGCCATGTTGATCCACTGTGAAACAGAGAAGCCCAGGCAGAGGCCCTGACCAGACTTGGTTCCTAGGCTGGGAGGTGGTCCCTCTCGGGAGGAGAGTACTTTTCCAGCAGGGAGGCAGTGTTTTGGACAGTGTCACCTGGGGCTGAGGCCCAGTGGTGGAGGCTATAAATTCTGGGCATTTTGGCACTCTTGCCCTCTCTGCCGGGACCCTGGTCCCAGCCAGCTGGTTAACTTGTGTGGGACACCATCTTGTTTTGCTGGGAGGTGGAATCATCCATACAGAAGCCTCAGTTGGACCTTTCCGGCCTCAGCTGGGAAGCAGTGCCTACCCAGAAGAGACCTTTTCCTCAGAAAAGCAGAATTCTACACAGTATCACCTACAGCTGGGGCCCGACAGCAGAGGCCTCCACACCAGTAACCCAGTAGCCTTTCTGTATTTTGAGGTAGTTTATAACATCTGGTGTTCAATATAGAGGTGCTTACTTTGCCAGCTGGGAAGAGGGACGTATACACCTGAAAACTTGACTGACTTTGGTACTTGTCAAATACTTTTTACTTCTCATCTTAATACGGCCTAGAAAAACAGCTGTGGTCCATCTTCACAGCATCTCTTCCAGCCTCTGTTGACCCACATGAAGCCTAAAAAGCAAAAAACGGTCGAGAAGACAGTAACCCAGAAATAACCCATGGCATGAGAAGGTCCCTAAAAGAAACCACCTCAGAACGTCCCAGACGAAGAAGCTTTTCTGAAACTATCAGCAGTTGAATACAGAAGGATTATATATACAGCCCTCCTAGACCTTATACAAAATGCAGCAGAGAAAAATGAAAAATTAACCAAGCTGTTCGATCTGATGGAACATCAGTACTCAGAAATCCAGCAGATCAAGAAAAAACTCGCAGACATAGAAATGTGCTCCAGTAAAGACATCAAGTGACATCTTGAATCAGAAGACATGACCCATCTGTATGTTGCGTACAAAAAATTCACCTTAGACTTAATGATATGAACCAACCGAAAATGAAAGGATGGAAGAATATATATGAAGCTAACAATGAACAAAGAAGAACAGGTGTGGCAATTCTAATCTCAGATAAAATAGTTTTAACGTAAAATCCACCATTGTGGACAAGGATGGACACTTGCTGAGAGGTTCAGTACTCAAGCCCGACTTAACAATATTAAATATGCACCTAATATTAGAGCACCTAAATACGTCAAAGAAACACTGACTGCAATCAAAAAGGAGATAGATCATTCCACAATAATAGTAGGATACTTTAACACTCCACTCTGTATTTTAGAGATCGTCTAGACAAAAGCTCAACAAAGACATAGAAGACCTATTGCCACAATTAACCAACTAGACCTCATCACCATATACAGAACTTTCTACCCATCAGCAAACAACTACACCTTCTTCTCCAGTGCCCATGGAACATTGTCCAGAATAGATCATGTTTTAGGACATAAAGCAATTCTCAACAAAATCCGTATCTTTCAATTAATGCAATGCATCTTCTCAGATCATGAAGCCATAAAAGTCAGAATCAATAGCAGAGAAAACATACAAAGTGGAACTCCTTGAAACTGAACAATACCTTGTTCAAAAAATCTTGGGCTATAGAAGAAATCAGGATGAAATAATGAAATTTATGGATTCCAGTGAGAACAAAAACACTTCCTACCAGAACCTGTGGGATACAGCCAAAGCAGTGCTCAGAGGTCAGTTTGTCTCCATAAGTGCACACATCTGGAAGGAGGAAAGAAACCAAATGATAGAACTGGCCTTACAGCTTGAACAAGTAGAGAGAGAACAACAGAGGAACCCCTCAGGAACCAGAAGAAAACCGATCATAAAGATTAGAGCAGAAATAAACGAATTAGAGAGTAGAAGAACAGTTGAAAAAATTGAAAAGACCAAAAGCTGTTTTTCTGAAAAGATCAACAAATTTGGCAAACCATTAGGTAAAGTGACTAAAGAAAAAACAGGAAACAAATAACCCAAATAAGAAACAAGAGGGAAGTTGTCACCGCAGATCCAAGAGATACCAAAAACATCATAGCTGAATACTATCAAAGGCTGTATTCTAACAGATTTGAAAACCTAGAGGAAATAGACAAATTCTTTGATTCGTATCACCTACCCAAATTATTACAAGGTGAAGCAGAATAAACCCATCACAAAGGAAGAGATTGAGAAAGTCATCAAAAAACTGCCAACCAAAAAAGTACGGGCCCAGATGGCTTCATCACAGAATTCTACCAAGCTTTTAGAGAAGAGTTATCTCAAATACTACTAAGCTTATTTGACAGTATAGAAAGAGATGGAATAGTCCCAAATTCATTCTGTGAAGCCAGCATAACCCTTATTCCAAAGCCAGGGAAAGACTCCACAGAAAAGGAGAACTGCAGACCGATATCACTCATGAATCTAGATGCAAAAATCTTCAACAAAATTCTTGGCAATAGAATACAACATAACCAGAAAATAATCCATCATAACCAAGTTGGATTCATACCAGCAAGACTGGTTCAACATCAGAAAAACAATTCATGTGATCAGCCACATAAATATCCCAAAAGGCAAGAATCACTGGATTTTGTCCATTGATGTAGAAAAGGCATTTGATAAAATCCAGCAGCCATTCTTGCTCAAAACTCTCAGCAAAATAGGAATAAACAGCCAATTCCTCACTGCAATAAGGGCCATTTATTCAAAGCTAAAACTACCTCCGTCATCCTAAATGGAGAGAGACTGAAACAGTTTCCCTTAAGAACAGGAACTAGACAAGAATGCCCACTCTCACCTCTCCTATTCAACATTGTACTAGAAGTTCTATCCAGTGCAATTAGACAAGACCAAGGAATAAAGACCGTCTGCACTGGTAAAGAAAATCTCCCTATTTGCAGATGATATGATTGTAAACACAGAGAATCCCAAATAATTTGTAAGGAAACTACTCAAACTGATAGAAGAGTTCGGCAAAGTCTCAGGATACAATATAAACGTAAGTAAGTCAGTAGGATTCCTTTATACCAACAACAAGATTATTAAGGAAGAAATCACCAACTCAATACCATTTACCATAGCCCCTAAGAAGATAAACTACCTAGGGGTAAATGTAGCCAGAGAAACAACAGAACTTTACAACGAGAACTACAAACTCTTACTATAAGAAATTAAGAGAGTCTCATATAAATGGAGAAACCTACCATGCTCGTGGATAGGAAAACTTAATGTTGTGAAAATGTCTGTTTTACCCAATGCAATCTACTTATATTATGCAATCCCAATACAAGTTCCAGTGACATTTTTTAATGAGATGGAGGAACAAATTACCAACTTTGTCTGGAAAGGGAAGAAGCCCTGGATAAATAAAGCATTATTAAAGAAGAAAAACACACTGGGAGGTGTCTCATTACCCGACCTTAGAACATATTACACTGCCACAGAACGGCCTTGTGCTAGTACAAAAAGAGATAGATAGATCAGTGGGACAGAATCGAGACCCCAGAAATGACATCATCTGCCTATGAACAGTTGATATTCAACAAAGGCCCTAAGACATTCAACTGGGGTAAAAATCTCTTCAACAAATAGTGCTGGCAAAATTGGATATCCATCTCAACTAAATTAAAACAAGACCTCTGTCTTACACCTTCTACAAAATACAACTTAAAATGGATAAACAACATAAATATTAAATCTAAAACGATCAGGCTCATCCAAGAGAAATTAGAAACAACAATGGAAGGTTTAATGCACAATGCAGACAGACTTCAAAATCTATCAAACCACAAACAAGAGAAAATAGATAAATCAGAACTACTAGGAATCAATCACTTTTGCTCATCCAAAGACTTTGTTAATAGGATTAAAAGGCCACCTACAGAGTGGGAAAAAATGTTTGGCAACTGTATGTCAAACTGATGCCTGATCTCCATAATCTATAGGTATTATAAAATATTATTAAGAAAAAGATAAATCATCCAGTTAAGCGATGGGCAAAGGAGATGGACAGACAGTTCTCTAAAGAGGAGATCCAGGCAGCCAAAAAACACATGGGGACATGCTCACGATCATTAGCTGTTAACGAAATTCAAATCAAAACGACAATGAGATGCCGTCTCTCATCAAAAAGGTTGGCCATGATCCAAAAAACACAAAGCAAAAAATGTTGGAGAGGCTGTGGAGAGATTGGAACTCTCCTACACTGTTAACGGGATTGCAAAATGGTGCAACCTCTTTTGAAAGAAATCTGGCGCTTTCTTAGAAAGCTGGATCTGGATATACCATTTGACCCAGTAATTCCACAGCTTGGAGTATATCCTACAGAATCAAGGCCATTTGCAGCAAATGATACCTACACACGAATATTTTTCGCAGCACAGTCCACAATAGCAAAAAAGATGGAATCAACCCAGATGCCCGGGAACAGAGGAATGGATAGGTAAACTTTGGTATATATACTCAATCGAACACTATGCAATGATAAAGAATAACAATGACAGCTGGAAACGTCTCTTAACCTGGTTTCAGCTGGAGGATGTTATGTTGAGTAAAAGTATTGACAAAAGGACAACTGTTGTATGAGATCCCTACAACAAGAGCTTAAAGACAGGCTCACGCATAGAAAAGACTCTTTGACAGCTTCAAAGGTGGGGAGGGAGGGAGGTGAAGGGGGGAGTGTTTAGATTAGATAGTTAATGGAAAGGGTGAAAGCAGTGACAGCCCGCATTAGAAAGAAGATCAATAATAACTGGACTTCAACACAATTGGAATACTCCTCCCATCTTAACCCGATATTGCAGGGACAGAGTAGCTGAAGTAGAACACAAAAAATTAATGTTAGAGTTCTTCAAGAGATCAGGAAGAAGATGAGGCAAAATGCGGCAGAGCATAATGGCAGATTCAACAGGCTTCAAGAAAGTATACAGCAGCAAGAATTTAGAAAATCAGAAAATTAATAATGAAATCACAAAATTAGACAACTCAATAGAAGTCAGAGAAGCAGAACTGAGTCAACAGAAGGCCAAATTAGTGAGACTGAAGATAAAGCACATGACATCAAAATGTTTGAGGAAAAATCAGAATTTTTAAAAAAAATCAGGAAATATTAAGAATTATGTGGAACTCTTCAAGAGGAATAATTTGTGACTGATTTGAGTACCAGAAGAGGGAGAATAACAGAAAATAGAGTGTTGTTGAAGATTTGTTGACGGAAAACTTTGCTGATAGCATAAAGATGAGGAGATATCTATCCAAGATGCTCATCAAACTACACACAAGGTAGATCCCAAAAGAAAGACACCAAGGCATATTATAATCAAACTTGCCAAAACTAAAGATAAGGAGACACTTTTTTTTTTTATTTAACATAACAGTAAAAATGTACATTCACATGTAAATTTACATGCCCACCTATATGCAGCTTCCACTGCTCTCTCTGTCCGGTGACTGCACACTATTCCTCTCTGCTCCATACATGTCTCATCCTCCCAACAGTCTCCTTTCCCCTCCTCTCCGTCCACTCCCCTTCCTCCAGCCAGAGGTCAGCAAGATGATATCCTATAGATGTATAGAACCATAAAGTGCTTCCAACATATGGTTACTCTACATTGCCAAGTCCATTCCATTCCTGTCCAAAGAGTGGACTTTTGTTATAATTTATGGGAACGGGCAGCACCAGGGCCGGGGGCCATGCTCTCAGAGGAACCTGAAAACCGCTGGACCATCAATTGAGGTCGTTTAGTGGAGATCTCATGTTGCACCTCTTTTTATTCTTGTGTTGCCAGTGAGGCTCCTCTCTGTGAGCTCCGTCATGGCTATCACTGGTGGTGGCCGGGCACCATCCGAAGGAGACACTTTTAAAAATTGGTAGGGAGAAACAAAAAATAGCCTACAAGGGAGAATCAGTAAGGCTAAGCTCAGACTACTCAGCATAAACCATACGGGCAAGAATGGGATGTCATATACAAAACCTTGAAGGAAAATAATTGCCAGCCAAAAATTATATATCAAGCAAAATTGTCTCTGTAATATGATAGTAAAGTTAGGACATTTCCAGGTAGACAGGAACTTAGGAAATTTGCAGAAACCGAACAAAAATTACAACAAAGACTAAAGGGAGTTCTTTGGTTAGAAAATCAGATAACAACCCAAGAGTAGAACACAGTTTAGTGAGGAAACTGGATATCATCCCAAATGTGGGAATCACTACAATAAATCAAAGGGAAAACTCTGAAAATACAGAAACAATGATGTCACTATGTAGACATTATAATAAAAAAGAGGAACTTAAAAGAGTATAGTCATAGATCTTTCGTGTGGAGAGGAAATTATGGCAATTTATTAAGATTAAGTTTTGACAAGTAGGAGTAAATATTAAGATAACCATACAGGAAACTATCAGTCTTATGGCTCAAAATAATAAATGAGAACAATATGTTGTCTCAGCAAATACATACCCACCGACATTGAAAAAGATGAAAATACATAAAGAAAAATGTCTCAGCACAGAAAATTAAATGGCACAATGGAATTGTCTACAGTGCACAAAGGAAAGACATCAAAATGACAACATGAAGCTCATGTATCAATATTCTCAGTGAATGTAAATGCACTAAATGAAGAGATGAAGAGTGGCAGATTGGATTTAAAAACTTGGCCCATCTAGAGACACACCTTATACTTAAAGACTTGAAGAAACTAAAACTTAAAGATGGAGGAAGAAAACCTGTCAAGCTAACAACATTCAAAAAAACATGAGTGGCAGTGTTAATCTCTGATAAAACAGTCTTTAAAATCCACCACATTGGATAAGGAAGGGCATTATATAATGCTTCAAAGGTCAGTACTCCTGGAGAACATCACCATATTAAATATCTACATGCTCAACAACAGGGCACCAAAATACATAACACAAACTGAATTGAAAACAGAAATAGGCAGCTCTGCAATAATAGTAGGAAACTTCAACACAGCACTTTCAGTGAAGGAAAAAATACCATTGGAAATAGGGTCAGGATTGCATTGTGTCCATAGATCGCTTTGATTAGAATAGATGTTTTGACAACGTTGAGTCTTTTTATCCACTAGCAGTTTCCTCTATTTAGGTGTCTCTTTCAGTTTCTTGCGGTAGTATCTTCAGTTTCTTGCGGTAGTTTTCTTTGTGTACGTCGTTTATCTTTCTGGTTATTTTAGTCCTAGTTATTTTATCTTTGTGAGGGCTGTTGTGAATGGTATTGATTTGGTAATTTCCTCTTCAACATTCTATCTATTGGTGTAGAGGACTCCAACCGGTGTTTGTATGTTTACCTTGTAAACTAATACTTGGCTGAACTCTTGTAATGGTTCCAGTAGGGTTTTTTTTATCAGCTGTTTAGGGTTTTCTGTGTATAAAACCGTATCATCTGCAAATGGACATACTTTTTATTTGTTGCCAATTTGGATGCCCTTTCTTTTTCTAAATGCACTGCTCTGGCTGTAACCTCCAGGACATTGTTGAATAAAAATGGAACTGTGGTTCCAGTTCTCAAGAGGAATGCTTTCAGACTCTTTCCACTTAGAATGATGTTTGCAGTTGGCTTTTAATAAATGTCCTTTATTATGTTGCGGAATTTCCCTCCTGTTCCTAATTTGTTGAGACTTTTTATTATAAATGGTTTTGGACTTTGTCAAATGCTTTTTCTGCATCAGAGAATAAAATCAAGTAGTCTTTTGTTTTATTTCTGTGATTGATTATGTTGATTGTTTTTCTAATGTTGAACCATCCCTGCATTCCTGGTATGAATTCTACTTGGTCATGGTGAATTTTTTGTTTGTTTGTTTGTTTGTTTGTTTGTTCGTCATTGAATTCTATTAGGTAGAAGTTTGTTCAGGATTTTTGCATCTAAGCTGATTAGAGATACTGGTCTGTACTTTTCATTTTTTGTGATATGTTTACCTGATTTACGTGTCAGGGTTATGCTGGCTTCATAGAATGAATTTCGTAGCAGTCCATCCTCTTCCGTGCTCTGAAGTAACCTGCATAGTACTAATGGTATTAACTCTTCTCCGAAACTTTGGTAGAATTCTGTAGTGAAACTTTCATGGCTTGTGTTTTTGTTGTTGTTGAGAGTTAATTTCAGTTGCATTTTCAAGGTCTTGTTTTGTTACGTGTTTATTTAGTTGTGCTACTTCTGTGTTTAGGTAGATAGTATTTTTCTAGAAATTTGTTGATCAACTCTTTCAGTTGCTTTTCTACTCTCTGTTATTTAATTATGCTTTAATTGTGCCCAGGGCCTTTTTTTTTTTTTTTAATTGTGCTTGAAGTGACAGTTTGCAATCCAGTGGAATGTGTCATAGAAAAATTTGCACACACACTACTGTGTAACTCTGGCTGCTCACCCAAGCCATTGACAGCACACTCCTTCTTTCCACTCTGTATTTCTTGTGTCCTTTCAACTAGCTCCTGTCTCCCTCTGCCCTCTTGCCTCTGGACAGAAGCTTCCCAGTTAGCCTCATGTATCTACTTAAGCCTGTAAGCATACTCTACCAGTATCATTTTATGGATTATAGTTCAATCCAGGCTTGGTCTGAAGAGTTGACTTTGGGAATAGTTTCAGTTCTTGACTAACAGACTCTGGAGGCCGTGTGTTCTGGGGGTCCTCCAGTCTGTCAGAGTATCAAGTCTGATCTTTTTCATAAAGTTTAAGTTATGCACACCCATTTTTCTCCCACTATATCAAGGATTCTATGTTGTATTCCCAGTCAGGGAAGTCATTGGTTGTTGTCAGGCACTATGTAGTTCTTTTGGTCTCATGCTGATGTGGTCTCCAGATTATATTCTCTGTCTCTTGGGCTCGTATTTTCCTTATGCTTTTGATGTCTTCTGTTTTCCTGTACTCAGGCTTGTTTGGGACCAGTTGATGCTACTTAGATGGCTGCTTACTAGCTCTTAGGACCCCAGATGCCACTCACCAAAGTGGAATGCAGAACATTTTCTTAAACTCTCTTATATCAGTAGACCTAGATATCCCCTGAAACCATGGTCCCTAGGCTCTGAGGGCTTCTTTTGATGCTTTCCTTAGATTTGTTTGAGTTGTAGGTTTAATGCATTGATTTGAACCATTTCTCCTTTTTTTTTGGATGTGTGCATTTATTGCTAAAAATTGGCCTCTGAGCATTCCTTTTGTTGTGTCCCAAAGGTTTAGGTAGAGGATGTGTTTTCATACACATTTGATTCTGTGAATTTATTTATTCCAGCCTTGATAACTTTTTATAAAGGTGTTATTCAGTTTGCATGTGTTTGATTCCCCTCCCCCCCTTTTTTGTTATTGATTTCTATTTTTATGAAATTATGGTCAGAAAAGATGCTCTATAATTTTTCAGAGCTTTGGATTTTGATAAGCATTGTTTTAGGGTGTCATATGTGATCTCTTCTGGAGACTATTCTGTGTGTGTTGGAAAAGAAAGTACACTTCACTGCTTTGGGGTAGAGTGTTCTGTATATGTCACTGAGGTCAAGGCAAATGACTGTGGCATTTAGATCTTCTCTGTCTTTATTGAGCTTTTTTTCTAGATGTTCTGTGCTTCATGATAGTGGTGTGTTGAAGTCTCCTGCTATTATCGTGGAGCTGTTTCCCTTTTGTATGCTGTGAGAGTTGTTTCATGTATTTATTAGCACAGTCATTGAATGTGTAAATATTTATGATGGTTATGTTCTCCTGGTCTGTTGATTTTTTAATCATATAATGTCCTTCCTTATCCATCGTGGTGAATTTTACTTTAAAATCTGTTTTATCATAAGTTAATAATTTGACTCCTGCTTTTTCAGATGTTTACTTGCTGTATCTTTTCCCATTCTTTGAGTTTTAGATTGCTTGTGTCTTTAAGTCTAAGATATGTCTCTTGTAGGCAGAATATAGATGGCTCTTGTTTTTTAATCTGTCGTGGCACTCTCTGTCTCTTTATTGGAGTCAGATCTGACTTGATAGCACTTGGCTTTGGCTTAATCTGTTTACATTCAGTATAATTATTGATAGGTATGAGTTTACTGTTGTCATTTAGATACTTTTTATTGTACATTATTAGCGGTTTCTTTGTTCCACGTAATTTTCTGTGCTGAGTTTTTTTTTTTTAATGTATTTTCTGTTCATCTTTTCCATAGTTGTTGGTTCAGTATTTGCTGAATCTTTGGTTTTCTTGGTTTTTATTTGGTGTTTAAAATTCGGTTTGCTTCGTGGTTCCCTTAATACTTATTTCTGTTTTTCTGAGTTTAAGCCTGTCTTTTATTTCCTTCTATTGCCTTGACTTCCTCTCCATGTGAAACACCTGTGACTACACTTTTTCGTCCTTTTTTGTTGAATGTTGTCATCTTTTACATAACAGTGTCTCTTTTTCCCTAGTTCCAGTCTTTTATCCTTGTTTTTTGTTTTTGTTTTTATTATCTAGGTTGGTATCTGGTTGCTCTGTCCATCATTCTAAACTTGGGTTGTTATCTGATGTTACTGATTAGAAAATAGAAGGACTCCCTTTAGCGTTTCTTGCAATTTTGTTTTGGTTTTTGCAAATTCTCTAGATTTCTGTGTATCTGAAAATGCCCTAATTTGGCCATCACATTTGGCAGAGTTTTACTTCATATGTAATTCTTGGCTGGTAATTTTTTTCCTTCAAGGCTGTACATGTGTCATCCCAATGTCTTTCTTGTTTGCATAGTTTAGTAGTCTGACCTTAGTCTTATTGACCCTCCTCTGTAGATTATTTTTTTTCCTCTATAACCATTCTTAAAATTCGCTGTTTATCTTTGATTTTGTCAAGTTTGATTATTTCTTGGTGACATTATTTTGGGATGTAGTTTGTGCACAGTATGATGAGTTTGTTGCACAGATATCTTTCCAAACTTCATGGTATAGGGAAGTTTTCTGCCTGCAAATATTCAACTTTTCTCTCTGTATTTTCTGTTATTCTCCCCTGTTCTGTTAATTTTCAAGTACTCAAAGGTTATTTCTCTTAGTAGAACCCCACATAATTCTTAGTGTTTCTTCATTTTCTTTTTTAACTCCTTTATCTGATTTTCCGTCAAGTAAGTGGAGGGAAAGTTCTCTGTCTTCAGTCTCGCTAATTCTGACTTTAACTACCTCAATTCTGCTCCTCTAACTTTCTGTTGAGTTCTCTGATTGTAAAATTTTATTGCTGATCATCTAAACTCCTGTTTGTTGTGTCTCTGGATTCTTGCAGCCTGTTCAAGCTGAACTTCCTCAGTTGCTGTGTCTGTGTCTTTCTTGACTTGTTCTGTTCTGCCACATCTGCTTTCTGATTTCTTGAAGAGTTCTCTGTATTAATCTTTTATGTTCCATAACTGGCAATTGTAGACAGTTCTCTTCATCTGAAAGATTTTTTAATTCTTTGTTTCCAGAGCTTGCTGAAGCTATCTATCATGGTCTGCTTGTTAATGTGACTTGATACTCACAGTATGAAGCCATCAGTAAGTTACTGTATTTATTTGCTTTGTGTTTGCCACCTTCTTGTTTTGTTTTGATGCCCAAATAGATGGTCATGGTGTTAGTTTGGTTATCAGGGACTTGGAAGCTCTAACATCTTGTCATGAGGTATTTAGAGCTGTTACTAGGTATTTATGAACCCTGAGTGTGTTTACTTGCAGGGATTCAGGTCAGGTGAACAGGTAGTTAGTTACCAAGTGTGTGATGCAGGCTCTTATATACTGTCCTACATAGGCAAGAGTGATTGATATAGGCACAGGTACCTCACTACAGTATTGTATCATGCAATAAGGCAGGGATACCCCTGAGTATCTCTCATGAAAACAGGTCTATCTTCTCTAGAGCCTGTAGGTGGGTGGATTTTGCAGCCATGCTGTGGACAGCCAGTGGTGTTGGCTGTGAGTACAGGGCGTCACCACTTATTCTTGGACTCCTGTCGTGGGTGGCTAAGTGGCATGGATGCCATCAGTTTTCAGGGTCCTGTTATGTGTCTGTGAGAACCCTGCTTGATAGGCAAAGCAGTGTCAAATGTTATAGATCCCCCGCCTCCACCCAGTAGCTGAAACAGTTAAGTTTAGACTTCAGGTAAATACTGTGTTGTGCTGTGCTAATAGAGGCCGCACACTTTTTGTGGTCCACACAGGTCTACACAGGGATGAAAGGCATTCAAAGTCTATGAACCTCTTAATCCTGTGTCTAAACAGAGAAACTGTTACTACTCTGTCTTCCCAGTATAGGGGAGCTAGCAGGGTATTTCTTCCTGTTTGTCAGTTTGTTTCCTCTCCAAGACTGTGAGAATGCCTCAGGGCACTTGATGAGTACTACTTCAGGATTTGTTAATCTCTGAAGCTATCTTAGACTCAGTGCGGAGCCAGCAGAGGGGCATCAAAGTTGGAGAGAGTTTTTTCCCAAGGAGTGTTTTTGATCCCCACAGTAGATAGACACAAGTTACTTTTCTTCTGCGGAGTGCTCCTTTTCACTGATTGTAAAAGCTGACCCGCTGCTCTTCCATCTCCTATGTAGAAAACACATTCAAACACCACTGCTTTTTATCATGATGTTTGTGCCTGCAGTCCACCCGTGGGGTGCCGATTTCCGTCAGGTTAGGTCTGGCAACAGCTCGCTGCCTCCGAAGCATGTCTCCCTCCACCACTCATTTCGTTTCTTCAACTTTACCTTTGATTTTCAAGCTCCTAAGATTGTCATATATAATGGATTCATTTGTTTTTTTCTTGTCTTTATTGTTAAGAGGGACCAGAAGAAGCATCTGATTTTTACCGGAAAAAACCTGGTTGCAGACTCATGCTGCCTGTCCCTACTAAGCAAAATGCAGAGGCAGGGGTTGGATTTCTTAAGAGCACTTTATTCAGATTGCCAGCAATCTGAGAAGAGGGTGGGTTAGCACCCTAAAAACCAGGCTGGCAAGCTTTATAGAGGGATTTAGAGAAGAGAAATGAGGACAGGCATGTGGGTGCTCAGAGAAAGACAATTTGGTGGACATACACACTTTCTTTGCTTCAAGACGAGTTATCCTTGATGTCTAGAGTCTGGTTGTTGTTTCTGAGGACCTGTGTTGCTTGTTTGCAGAGTGGGCTGCACATTGATGTCACTGTCCAGTCAGCATTCAAGAACAGCCTGGGAAAACAATCTCAAAATCCTTAAGGGTACCAGTCAGAAGGGATGTTACAGTTTTCATTATGTGTCAGCATTCCAGGGGAGCAGGGGGCAGGGGATAGTACTAAGAAGCTAGCTAAGAATTTTTCTACAATTATTAACCTTATATTGACTGCTCTACCTACTTGGCCCTGCCTCCTGAGGTTTTTTTTTTTTTTTTTTTTGACCTTTGAAAAATGGGTTAATTTCCAAATAGTTTGATTTTCTGGCTGCCTTACTGTTACTGATTTCTAAGATAATTCCATTGTAGAGACAGTAGAAACAACGAAAGCTTCTAAGATAGCAGCTGCCTTTGGGTGGGAGTGGCGACCCCAGAAGTAGGTAGGTTACCAGAGGGCCTTGTGTCTTGGCAATGACCCTAAAAAGAAGAAAGGTAGAACGTAAACGGGATTTCTAGACACAGCATCTCTAAGAAAATAAGAAACTAGTCCCTTTGTGGACAGTTACTTGATCATGAATTTTTATGTTAAGGTCCTTTGTTGTTGTTATTCATATTAATGTAAATGAAACACTAGAAAAAAGCCATGTGTGTAACTATGATACAAATAGTAAGTTAAAGCAACCCAAGCTTATCATATAAAACTCTTAGTGATCATTCTGACCTTTGGAAGAGAGGAGCAGGCTCTTAGATTAGGGATGTAAGGAGAAAAATGACTTTTGGCTCAATAAAGGATATGTTGCTCCATCTTTAAGAGAAAAAATGGTGTTCAGATGCTTTACTTTGTGATAGTGGAGGCAGTAAATGAGATCTGCAAAATTCTAGTAAAACCTACTCATCTTATTAAAACAGAGACTAAATCCTGTGCAGTGGTGAGCATAAATTTATAGGCAATGTGAGCAGAAGTTAGTATCTCTAGAGTTTCTTTGGCACTGCATCCATATCTCCCTTCATGTCAGAGATTTGTTGCAGGACTCTGGTGTTAAATCATTCCTCTCTCTTTTGTATAGATGTTTCTTTCTCAGCAAAATAGAGGAGAAACTTACTGTTACTGATGACAATAGCATGAAAGCAGATGGAGATGGAGACTCTAGTGACAAGGTGGAAATGCAAGAGCAAGAAGAAAATATTTGTTCTCTGATTAAGAGCTGTAAGTTTTCCATGAAAATGGAGATGATAGAAAGTGCAAGAAAACAGGTGGGTAGCCGTATTCACGCTCCTCTGGGTTATCAGTGAATTTAATTAAAATACCTTTTTTCTTAACTTAGTTTTTCTTTAAAATCTGAAGTTTAAAAATTACCAAGTTAGTATGTTTTCTCTTCATAAAAACAAACTTGAAAAATACAATATATTCCTTAAAGTTTTCTACAAAGCCTCTAACGTTTATTATATACTTATAATGATTTTTACATTACTATATTATTTAAAAGGAAAACAAATCTAGTATCAGATTTTATCTCATTAACAAATTTAGTTTGTGGAAATCTGTTATTTGATATGAAGACCCTTTCTTGATATTTCTTAAAAGTTACATATAAACTATTTCAGTGCATTAAACCATATGCATGAGGGATGTTGCTGTTTTAAAGACCTGATAGTGTTGGTTACTGTAAAGCAAAGACATTAGGTTAATAGAAACAGTTTCTGTTCTATAAGTTCAAATGCTCTTGAACAGATTTTTGTTGGGATAGGTGTTGTATCAGTTAGGAACTTTTATTTTGCAAATCACAGGAAACCCACTCAGAACTGCCCAGGTGAAGAAAAGAGATTAATCAGTTGGCTGAAATGAAAGGCATAGAAGGCTGGCTTACACATTCCTCAGATACTATCAACACTACTCTTAGGCTCTGCGATCCATGTGTTGGTGCAGACTTGGGTTCAGCGTCTTAACTCTTTGTGGTAGAGATGGCTAGTGAGATTTCAGATCCTGTTTCCTTGACACCGTGTCTCTCGGGAATAGAATAGTTTCCTTTTGACCATCTTCTCTTGAAAAAAAAAAGGATGTTTTCCCTTAGGTACATTATTTGAAAATCTTGTGATAATAACCCTGGAAACCCTGATGGTAAAAGGTTGGCAGTTTGAATCTACCAGGAGCTTCCTGGAAACTTTATGAGGCAGTTCTCCTCTGTCCTATAGGGACACTGTGAGTCAGAATTGACTTGATGGCAGTGGGTTTGGTTTTGTGATAATCACAAAGATAGCTAAAAATCTCTCAAAAAATGGCACATTGGCTTTTCTTCACCATTTTTTCAGCAATATATTGACATATAAATGTGAGCTAAATAGAGTTCAGTATACATGCTAGTAATACTTGTGGAGAGTGAAAGAATAATACAAATGTTTAAAGTACATAAAGTCATTTTATCTTAGTGCTATTCAAAAGTTGCAGATCTGAAATTTGAATTTTACATCTTTTTTTATTATTACTATTTTTTATCATGATTGAATGAAAATGTACATTCTCATATAAATTTGCATGCCCATCTATATGTAGCTCCCACTGCTCTTCTTGCCCGGTGACAACACACTCTTCCTCTCTGCTCCATACGTGACTTATCTTCTCAACAGTCTCCTTTCTCCTCTCCACCCACTCCCCTTCCTCCAGCTAGAGGTCAGCAGGATGATATCCTATAGCTGCATAGAACCATAAAGTGCATCCAATATAGTCAGTCTGCATCGCCAAGTCCAATCCATTTGTGTCCGAAGAGTGGACCTTTGTTATGATTGATGGGCAAGGGCAGCATCAAAGCCAGGGGCCATGTCCCAGGGGAACCCCGAAGCTGCTGGACCATCAATTGTGGTCTTTTAATGGAGATTCTTCTATAACCGATGGCTTTTTGAGCAAGATATTGTTCAGTTTCCATGAGTTTCACTTTCTATGTTTTTTCTCTGAATGATTTTGACTTTTATGGCTTTATGATCTGAGAAGATGCTTTGCATTAATTCAGTAGTATGGATTTTGTTGAGAACTGCTTTATGTCCTAACACATGGTCTATTCTGGAGAATGTTCCATGTGCACTGAGAAGGTGTAGTTGTCCGCTGATGGATAGAAAGTTCTGTGTATGACGCTGAGGTCTAGTTGGTTAATTGTAGCAATAAGGTCTTCTGTATCCTCACTGAGCTTTTTTCTAGACAGTCCAATATTGAGACTGGAGTATTGAATCTCCCACTATTATTGTGGTGTGATCTATCTCCTTTTTGAGTGTAGTCAATGTTTCTTCAATGTATTTGGTGTTCTAATATTAGGTGCATAAATATTTAATGTTGTTAAGTCCCGTTTGTGTACTGAATGTTTCAGCAATAAGTAGTGTCCCTCTTTGTGCACTGTGGTGGATTTTACATTAAAATCTATTTTATCTGAGATTAGAATTGCCACCCCTGCTCTTCTTTGTTCATTGTTAGCTTGATAATATGTTCTTCTGTCCTTTAATTTTCAGTTCATTCCTGTCTTTAAGTCTAAGGTGAGTTTCTTGTAGGCAGCAAATGGATGGGTCATGTCTTTTGATCCAAGAAGTCACTCGATGTCTCTTTACTGGAACATTCAGTCCATTTGCATTCAATGTGATTATTGATAGGTATGTGTTCAGTGCTACCATTGTGATATGTATATCTTTGTGTTGATATTTTCTCTGTTGTTCTTGTTAATCTGTTCTGGGACATTCTTTTTTGTGAGTTGATTTTTCACCTTTTTCAGGGTTGGTTTTGTGGTTGTTGAGACTCCTATATTATGTTTCTTGATTTAGTTCTGTCTTTATTGTGCTTTACAGCTGCCCCTAAGATCCCCCTTAATAAACTATATATAAATCGAATTTCACTTACTACCATTCTTATCAACTTCCTGTCCATCTGGAAGGACTGTAACAGCTGTAGTATGTCCCTCTTTTTAATATGATGACACCATAGTTTTCATGGTATTATGACTGGATTATTTCTTTCATTATTATAGCTTTGACTGAGTTTGGAGCCTTCCCTAGCTGAGTAGGATTCTGGGTGATGTGTCCTGGAATTGCTTGTAAAATATAAAGTTAGTCATTTTGTTTTTCTAAGCCAAGAGATTCAGTAATTCTTGTAGCTTTGGTTTGGTTTTTACAAAGTCTCTGGGTTTCTGTTTATCTGTGAGTGTCTTAATTTCATTTTCATATTTGAAAGATAGTTTTGCAGGATAAATAGTTCTTGGTTGGAAGTTCTTCAAGGCTCTGGATATATCATGCCACTGTCTCCATGCCAGCATCATTTCTGCTGAGAAATCTGATGAAAGGCTACAGAGTTTCCCTCTGAGTATTAGCTTTGCTTTGAGTCTTGCTGCCTTTAAGATTTTCTGCTTATTTTTCAGTTTGTTAAACTTGATTATAATATGTCTTGGAGTCTTTCTCTTGAGATCTATATTAAGTGTGTTCGGTGTGTATCTTAGATATGTATGTTCTCTTCTTTCATAATTTCTGGGAAGTTTTCTGTAAGCAACTCAGTAGCAATACTCTCTGTGTTCTCAGGTGTCTCACCCTGTTCAGGAACTCCAATTAATCGTGGGTTGTTCCTCTTAATAGAGTCCTACGTGCTTCTTCATTTTTCTTGTTTCTTTTTTTCTGATTTCTCGTCCTAGATGCTGGAGTCAGTGGCTCTGTCTTCCAAACCAGAAATTCACTTTTCCATTGGTTTCGTTCTGTTTTCTTGGCATTGAATTGAAGTTTCTGTGTCTTTGATTTTGTTCTTGATCAGTTGGGTTTCAAAGTACTAGGGTTCCTTCCAGTCTAACAGCTTGCCTTATTTTTCGTTTTCCTCTCCTACATTTTGTATAAGGTCCAGGAGGGCTCTATATATAATCCTTTTGTATTCACCTTCCAATAGTTTCAGAAAAGCTTCTTTTTTCTGGGAAATTCTTAGTTGGTTTCTTTTGGGGGCCTTCTGAAGCCATGGGTGATTTCTTAGTTACGGTTTTCTCCAGAGTTTGTTGCTTTTTGTGTATCATTGAAATCAGTAGAGGCTGGGAGAGATGCTGTGAGGATGGACTGCAGTTGTTTCTCTTGGCCATCTTAAAATGAGAGGTAAAGAGTATCTGACAAGTTCCAAAGTCAGTCACGTTTTCAGATGTATAGGTCCCTCTTCCCATCTGGCAAAGTAAGCTCCTGTATATCAAGCCCCAAACATTATAAACTACCTCAAAATATGAAAGGCTACTGCCTTGCTCGGCTCTGATGTCAGGCCCCAGCTACAGGTGACACTATGTAGACTTCTTCTTTTCTGTCAGAAAAGTTCTCTCTTCAAGGCAAGTGCTGCCTCCCACCCCAGGAATTAGGTTCAGCTGAGGCTTTGGTATGGGTATATCTGCCTCCCAGTGGAACAAGATTGTGTCCCACACAAGCTCGCCACCTGGCTGGGACCAGGCTGCTGGCGGAAAGGAAGTCCAAAGGTGCCAAGATGCTCAGAGTCCACAACCTCTGTTGCCGGGCCCCAGCCGCAGGCAACACTATTCAAAACACCACCTCTCTGCCGGAAAAGCACTATCCCCTGGGCAGGCGCTGCCTCCTAGTCTAGGAACTAAGTCCAGCTGGGGCCTCCGTATGGGTGTCTGTGTCTCCCAATGGATCAGGATGGCATCCCGCACAAACTTGCCACCGTCTCTGTACGGCTACTGTATGGCAGAGGTAGAAAGATAGGCCAAAGGTGACGAGATTCACAGAGTCCAGAGCTGGGCTCTCAGAATATGGCAGTTGCACTTGCCAATCCCACCAGCAGTGCATCTGAGATTACTGGCTAGTCAAGTCCCAGCTCTGCCTGCCAGCTAAGACAGAGAAAAGAAAATTAATATGACGAGTAACGTTCGGTCTGTGCAAGCCCACACTTGCCGAGAGTGGGGCCAGTGAAAGAGAGGAAGTTTTGTGTTCAGTGGTATGAAGTCCAAATTACAGCCCTGTGCCACATCCTAGGGCTCACTAGGTGTACAGAAGGCTCCATTTAATTATCAGTTTAGGTCTTGGTTTCCAGGATGTAGGGAGACATGTGTCTAGTCTGCCATCTTGACTCTGCCTTTGAATTTTACATCTTTTCAATGCCAAGTACTCTGTGATGTACTTGAGAGGCTGTGTTAAACAAAATATGTACAAGTAGGCAAACATTTATAATATACCACCTTGCAATAAGTACGAAAGGAAGGCCACGTGAAGGTTACCTGGCCCAAACTTGTAGAACAGAAAGAAAGAGGAGCTCATATCTAAACTAGGAACTAGAGGATGGAGTACCACGAAAAGAATCACATAAAACTCACAAATGACCCAATGCTCTTGGTTTTTTGAGGGCACATATCTGACTCGTGTCTCAACGTGAGCTTCCATTTACCACATGGCTATATGTCGTGGCATAGGGCCCTCCTGGGAACAGTATCAGAAGAGCACTGGGTCAGAGGAAGGACTATTAATTAGGTTTATCTACTAATCTATGTAAAGACTGACACTAGCCATGTGGAAGTGAGGCCAGAGAGGTGGGAGAAATAGGCTAATTCAGGGACAGGGATCAGATAGTAAGAGGAAGTGTGAGAGGGGGGAGAATAAGCCCCTGACCATGGCAGCTGGGGGAATAGAAGGAGGAGCAGGTCAGGCAGCACATTCAGTTTGGGACATGATGAGTTCAAGTAGCCATTAAGACAACCAGAGCTGTGGTTTCCATTCGGTAGTTAGTACATAAGAAACTTAGAGCTCTAGAGAAAGAGTTAGCCTGGAGAGACAGATTTAAATGTGGTAGGTGTATGGGTGGTCCCTGAAGCCATGAGGTGTCCAGGATCATGTATAAGATGAACAAAGAAACAGGAGCCTACACAGAAACTGAAATTATAACAAGAGTGGAATACCAAGGCATTATGAAACCACAGAGGAAGAGCCCAAACCATCACTGTCAGTTACCAAAAAGAGGGAGGTCATGGGAAAGTTGAAAATTTTCCCATGAACACAAAGGAAGGAGGTTGCTTTTGCCTTTCATGAGAAGCACTCCAAGGAACAAAAGGAGCCAAATTACAGTGGGTGACTACTTGAATGAAAGTAAGGACGTGAAGAATCCACGCTCCTCTTTATAGATGGAGCGTGTGAGACTGAAAGAAAAATAATTTTTTAGCATGAAAGAGACTGGACTATGTTTGAACACTAATGGTAGAAACTAGTAGATTAGGAGAGGTTGGATACACAAGGGGGAGTGATTGGTGAAATAGGGTTTCTTGTGGAGGTTGGGAGAAGAGGGAATAGGATTCAGAGCACAGTGAGAGCAGTGTGTCTTCAACAAGAGATGGATCCCCTTCTGTTGTAACTGGAAGGAAGGAGCCAAGAATGGTTCTGAACACAGGGCGAACAGTAGTATACTGCAGGACTTGTGTTTTCTGATGAGTCGAAGAGGAGGTGGTGAGGCCAATTGAGGAAACTGAAGTCATTCTGAAGTAACGGGGGTGTGTTGCAGAAAGCTAATAAGCAAAGTAGAGATTGTCAGGCAGTACTGAGAGTCCAGTTGAAGTTGCAGCCAATAATAAGGGTCTAAAAGGGGTCCATGTTAGGATTAGAGAAGGCATGCAGTTTGAGGATCCCAGGGGTATAGTTTTATAACAGATATGATAAAAAGATAAAGACTGATAATAAAAGTGTTGCTGAGAGACTACAGACAGAAATGACTTTGTTAAGTGGATATGGAAGTAAAAGCAGAAAGAAGGCGCGTCAACTTACCAAAGGTCCTATGTAGATGATAAAGCAAGTAGAGCAGGGATTTAGTCAGTGGAAGAGCAGGGTGGTGGTTAGAAGGGAATGCTTTGAGTTGAAGTTCTTGTGGTAGGGTGTTTGGGCTAATAATGAGTATCACAGCACAGTTAAGAAACTGAACCAGGTATTGTCAATGGGAAACAGACTGTCCCTGTCTCATGATCACAGCCTAGCAAGAGACTGTATGTAATACAAAGGTAGGCCAAAAAAAAAAAAACAACCACCAGTATTACCACGAGGAAGAAGAGAAAAATTCTTTCTGGGACAGAAAGCTTCATGGAGTAGGAGGTTTTATGGAAATGGTAGAATTTGGTCTTAAGATGGGGAGGACATTCCAGATATACAAAATATTCAAACAGAAATGCCAAGATGAGAAATTCAGGGTTGTGTGTTGTTTGCTTTGAGCAGAGGCATTGTAACGGTAGGTCTGAAACACAGTGTAGATAAGGGTAAGGATATAGTACTGTAGGAATTGGCAGATCATTGGATGGTTCTTGGTCTTGTTGGTATATTGTAAGCCGTGTGGAAGATTGACTTTTCAGAGTGAAAACATACACACGGAGAGACACCTGAATTAGAGAGGAGTGGTAGGAAAGAAAAAAATAGGAGAGACATTCTCAAAGTAGAGATAAAGTGATGTGTGCTATTAAAAATAACAGAGAGGCTGCAGTTGAGATGACCTGGAGCTTTAGCCTGAATTATTGAAAAGGTGGTGATTAGGCAAGTGTAGGACTGATGAAAATATCCTTTGAAGTTTTAAAGAGAATTAGAGAAGTAGATTTTAAAAGACATCCACATTACAAACAACCAAACCAAAAGTAGATAAATTTGGACTTAATCTAAGAACTTTTGTACATCAAAGGGTAAAAGCAAAGTAAAAGATAGTCTATGGATGAAAGGAAATATTAGCAAATCACGTATCTGATAAGGGTTGAAAAAACACCACCAAAAAACAAACCCATTGCCACTGAGTCACTTCTGACTCATAGTCACCTTACAGGACAGAGGAGAATTGTCCTTTAGAGTTGTCAAGGAATGGCTGGTGGATTCCAACAGCCAGTCTTTTGGTTAGAAGCCAAGTGTTTAACCGTTATGTCAGCAGGACTTCCAAAAGGGCCTAGTATCCAGAATATATAAAGGACTGTTACAACAAAACAATAAAAATACAAATAACTCAATTGAAAAATGGGGAAAGGAGTATGAATAGAAATTTCTCCAAAGAAGACATGTGAATGGTCAGAAAACACATGCAGAGATGCTCTGCATTGTTAATCAGTAGTGAAACACAAATCCACACCACAGAGAGCTGCAGTCTCACACCCACCAGAATATCTGTTATCAGAAAAACTGAAAATAACAAGTGTTGGTGAGGGCTATATGTAAATACAAAGTGGAAAAATTGGGGCTTTCATACGTTGCTGGTAGGGGTGTAAATGGTACAGTCACTGTGCGAAGTAGTTTGGTAGTTCCTCCAAAGGTTAAACATAGAGTTACTGAGCAAGTCTACTCCTAAGAGAAATAAAAACATTCACACAAAATATATTCACATAATTCACATACATTTACACGAAAATTTGTTTGCAAATGTTTACAGCAGCATGATTCATAATAGCGAAAAAGTAGAAACAATCCAAATGTTTATCACTGGATGAATGGATCCACAGGATGAATGGATAAACAAAACATGATATATATATACAGTGGGCTTCTATGGAGATTTTATGGAAATGGTAGAATTTGTTTAGAAAAAAAGGGATGAAGTTCTGATATATGCTACAGCATAGATGAGCCTTGCAAAAACTGTACTGAATGAAAACAGACACAAAAGATTACATTTTGTTTGATTCCGTTTATGTCAAATGTAGAATGACAAATCCTTAGACAGAGTAGGGAAGTGGTTACTGGAGGCTGGGGGTAATAGGAAACGATTGCTGGTGGGCTTGAGATTTCTTCTTGGGATGATAAAAATGCCTGTAATTAAATAGTTGTGACAGTAGCCCAACTTTGTTAACATACTAAAACAACTAAATGGTACATTTAAATGTGAATTATATTTCAATAATAAATGAAAACACATCTACACAATTGAAAATGAGGAAATGAAAAATGAGTTGTGCCATGCAAAGAAAAAGCAGTCCAATTAAACTTTTTTGTAAAATCATTTTGTCTCTGATATACCATCTGTATGTCACCATATCATTTTCTCTCTTCTGTCAATGTAGAATAGCTTCTCACTTGCCATGAAACTGTTGAAGGAGTTGCATAAAGAGTCAAAAACAAGAGAAGATTGGCTGGTGAGATGGGTGCATAGCTATTGTCGGTTGAGCCACTACCGGAGCCAGAGTCAGCATTGTACTGAGCGGATTCTCTCTGTGCTGAAAACCATCTCCCTGCTGGGTATTAGACTGTGCTTTGTTCTGTATAAGTTGTAGAATGCTATCTTACGTTAGCTTTAATGTGCCTTCTACATCTTCTCTTTCTGCTGTTTCATCAGGGAATTAAATATTGGTAGTAATTCGTATAAATACAGCCAGGAGTTCTAGAGAAAATGATTTAATTTCTTTGGGGATAGAACAAAAGATTTAATGCTATTTAAAATAATGAGTCTACTAGTTTGTTTTGAAAAACTAAGTTGCATGCAAAAATGCCTTGTAAAATTAAATATAAATAGCCTTTGTCTTCCTTAGCTCTTAGCTTTTCACAGTAGCCTTTTTGACTGAAGGGAGAAAAACTTGGTGTGGGTTTTGTGTGCCACTTCAGGTTTTTGTGCAAGACAGGGCATTCCACAGAATGCCAGCTTCAGGAAGAGTGTGCAGCAGGGAGCAACAGTCCTTCCAGAATGATTCCAGGGTCAGAAAATGAGTGTTGCGATTCCTTAAATAATTTTTTTTTCCAAAAGAGAAGTAGTTTGCTGATATTAAGATGTTATTAGTACCCTACATCCTTATTGGTTCATTGCCATTCATAATAGTAATCCTGTAGTTATAGTATGCTTAATGGATTTTAATAACTTTGTGAAGTAAACAGGGCCGGGGATGATTATCAGGTATCTGAGAGAAATCAGGCAGAGAAGTGTCGTTCCATGGGTGACCAGTGTGATGTGGTTGATCACATGTGCTAGGAGGCTACGCTTCCCCTTTGCTCACTGTTAATGCACCTCTCATGCACCTGTAGGGCTGGCCGGGGCTAGGCCAGCTCCTTGCCCGGAACCACACAGGCAGTAAGAAACAGAGCTAGAATTTTAAATACGGCAATTCTTGTTTACTGCACGGCATCAGTTTAAACATGTGCACAGAGCCATTTCGTGTTCTTTGTAACAAACAGAACCAGGTGCTTTGACAGAGTACAGAAGGCTGACTTTGAATAAGAACTAATTTTGAGTTTTAGTTTATTAGCCTCTGCGAACTTTCATATAGGTGCCTCTAATAAAGAACATTTTTTATTAATCAGTCAGCTTGAGGAATTTTGTAATCGTTATGAAGTCAATTTCTTGTACTTTTCATGGAAGCAAGATTTATTTATGCACTATAAATTTCTTTGTAATGCAGTATTCATCCAGTTACTTCAGAAAAAAAATTTTTTCTTTTTTTTTTTTAATCCGAAAGATGAGAGCAAATCAAGCTACTTAAACAGAAATGTCCTGGCTTTCTGTGATCAGAACATTCTCCTGGGTACCACACACCAGATCATGGCTCATGCTCTCAGCAGTGAGCCGTCCTGTCTTGCCCGAATCGAACAAAGCAAAGTTAGAAGAATCATAGAACTTTCTGGATCCAGTTCAGAGGATGCAGAAAAGGTAATGAATATTAGAAGAATAAACCTTTTATGTCTGTGTGCTGCCTGTTTTTAATATGTAACATTCTGACTGCAACAAGTTAATGGACTATCCCTTTTCTAAAAAACATATCTCATAGTTACTCACAGTGGAATTCCTTAGATGGAAGAATTGATGTATTCCGTGTGTTCCCAGTTTATTTAAGTGATAGTCAATTTTGGCATGAAGAGTGAGAGATTTTTCTGGCTAAATGGCAACAGTTCTTCTTTGGACTTCATTAAGGAAATTTTACCCCCAGGCGCCATTCATGCCCCTCTCACTGTGCAAGCAGATTAGCCTTTCTTTCCAAGTTTTTCATTCAGTGACTGAGTAGTCATCACTTTGCTGGTATGTTGTATTTTGTACAGTTGCCATCCTTCACCCCCATCTGTGCAGCAGAGCCCTTCATGGTGATCGGTGGCAGATCTCCCCTGAGAACACTGGAGATAACAGTATACAAGGTCTGGCAATTAAGTTGTGAACTCATCCTAGAAAAAGTGCTGCACACCTCATTGCTGAATATCACTGTGGTCATCTTCAAAGTCCTCCCCTCAGGAAGCTGTGCACCGATGCCAGCACCTAGTCTACCCTTCAGTGCAATTTTGGAATGGCTATCAGAGCTGTCTTCGTATTACCCTTTGTGTACTGAATGTCATCCAAATGTTTTCCCTTCAATCACTGAGGGTCAGAACAGATGAGGAGGTAGGGTGTTCCCATACATTTCCTTGTTTACTAGCTAAAAATTGTCTCACAGACAACTGTATATTAAGTTCATGAACTTGCCACCTTGTCACCGTGTGCAGTGGCCATTCCAGAAGGAGTTCCAAAATTGCTTTGACGAGTGGACTAGGCACTGGCATCGGTACATAATTTCACAGACTTAATTTTCAGACCTCGTAAGTCATTCTCCTCCCTTTTCATAAGAGTAACAATTGTCAGAGTTCTCTGAGAAAGCTCCAGTTGCATTGGCAGGTTTCCTAAGGTGTCTGTCAATTCCAGATGATGGTGGGTCTGTATGAGAAGGCATTCCATCTCCTTTCTAAAGCTGTGAAGACCGTGGAGCAGGGGACCCAGTCTTCCTTAAGAGAATGTGCCCATGCAGCCAGGGCAGTAGATGCGTACATGACCTTGGTAGATTTCTGTGATCAGGAGCTCCGTAAGAAAGAAGAAAATGCATCAGGTGAATTTCATTGTGTTCGTACAAACTGTGTTGCGTATGTTTTTTTCATTTATGCGTCCACTCATCCACCCTTTTCTTTAATTAACTTTTTTAAATGTAAATACATATAACAAAACATTTGCCATTTTAGCATTTTTTGCAGTAACCTTAACTACATTCATCGTGTTATGCAGCCATCACCTCTACACATTGCCAGGTCCTTCTGTGGCAAATGTTCTGAGGGAAGTCTATCGTCTTTTTAAGTGACCATGACATCTCCAACAATACACCAGCATCTAAATGAGGGCAAACTGTTTTCTGTCTTTTCCATTTATGTTATTGATATTTTCCTTGCAGCTTTAATACTGTTGGCCTGCGTCGTGCCCCTGGAATAAATTCCATAACCAGCAAATGTCCCCTGTGTTTCCAGCCCAGGATACAGACTGCTTCATGCAGAATGGGTGCTCTAATAGAGGAACTTGTCTTTAAGATAAAAACTTTTACTTTTAGTCCAAAAATGTATCTAGTGGGTACTGGACAAAGCTAGAGGAAAGCACAGAGCAAAATTCTAACTTACAAAAAAAATCCAGACTTACTAGCCTGATAGAAACTGAAGAAACTCCAGGAGTATGACCTGGGACTCGCTTGTAGCTCAGTAATGAAGTCACTCCTGAGACTCACCCTTTAACTGAAAGTTAGATAGGTTCGTAAAACAAAATGAGACTACAGGGTCACACTAGTCCAGGAGCAGGGATTAGAAGGCAGGAGGGAACAGGAAAGCTGGTGATTGGGAACCCAGGGTCAAGAAGGGAGAAGGTTGATGTACCGTGGGATTGGTAACCAGTGTTATAAAACAATATGTGTACGATTCCATGAGAAATTAGTGTGTTCCATAAATCTGCGTGTAAAGTACAGTTAAAAAAGACTAATGACATGCTACGCAGATATAAACCAAATAGAATATGATCATTTGTTAAATTTATAATGTGCATGTATGTAAATATGTTGACTGTTGTTTCTTATTTGTTGTCTTTGATAGTTATTGATCCTATAATGATACAAACATATCCAGCACTCGTGGTGGAGAAAATGTTGAAAGCTTTAAAGTTAAATTCCACTGAAGCCAGGCTAAAGTTCCCCAGATTACTTCAGATTATAGAGCAGTATCCAGAAGAGACCTTGAGCCTAATGACAAAAGAGGTTAGTATCTGTATTCTCATGAATAAGTTAAAAACATACTCTCATTTATACCTGGAAACCTGGTGACATAATGGTTAAGAGCTATGGCTTCTAACCAGAAGGTCAGCAGTTCATATCTGCCCGGCGCTCCTTGGAAATGCTATGGGGCACTTCTGCTCTGCCTGTAGGGTCACTGTGAGTCAGAATCAACTCAACAGGAGTGAGTTTTTGTTAATTTATACCCAAATTCATTAGCCTGTGCAGTACATGTATCATAGCTTTTCCCAATAAGCAATGAATCCTGCTATGTCCTGAAAGCATATATAATATAAAATCATATAATAGAACGTTCACACTTAACTATGATCTTCTGTAGACATTATAGGAGTGCTGTGCCTAAACAAGGACACAAAGGAATGAAGGACAGGGGTACTTAGAACACGGAATGGCTTTTCTGTATCATGTTGGCTCCCCATGGAGCTCAGCTGCCATTCTTAACATCTGTGGTACTGTGTGTTCTGTTTACTACACAGCCAGGGGACTGAGAGGCTTTAGCTGCACATACTTCCTGCTCATTGCTTTGCCTGCCTGCAGTCCCACCACGAAGGGTGCTAAGGGCCTCACATCAGACACTGTTGTTGGCATGTATGGAGCCTGGCTGGAGAGCCGCTTTGGGGCGCAGTCTGGACAAGTTCCCCAGCATATCCTGCTGCTCACATGCCATACAGGCTTTTATGTTGTTTGCAGGGAAAACCCCGTTTTCTTCATCTGTGAAAGGTGTAGGGTCATTTAAAAGACTCCTTGAAACTCTGACTATTTATAGATGCTTAACTGGAAAATAGGGCCAAACTCTGAGCTGAAAAAGTAGTAGTGGAAATGGGTCCCAGAATACACCATTAGCTATCCTGGTCAGTGTGAACAGTGGTGGTGTGTGAGCTGTGGGGTATACGTGAGCCTGTGAGCACCTTCACGTCCTGTGGTCTTGGAGTCTGCATGGCAAGTTCTCTCAGCAGGTCTGAAACAACAGGTTAAAGATAAATGTAGCCTTCAAGGAGACAAATTTATTATGTTTTAGTTTCTGTCGGTAAAAGATTTCATGTATTTAAGGTAAAGGTAGCATTTGGAAATTGGAGTGTCGCTCAATGTTGTTGTGATCTGTGGGCAAGCACTAGCCTGATGTTGCCTGAGTGATGCTGAGACTGTACATTGTGCCTGCTGATTTATGTGGATGGACTCATTCTCACCTCACAGACACGGCATGAGGAAACTTGCACATGTAGAAATTAGGAAGCTTACCCAAGTTTATTCCTTATGCTAGCATTACACGTGACAGATTTAATCTTAAAAATAATACCACAGAGGCACTGGAGGAAAACATGAGTAAAATTTTTTAAATATTCTTGGAGTAAAGTGACGAAAAAGTAGGAGAAAAACATTTGCAATGCATATGAGAGAGAGAAAGAGGGCTGATTCCTCCAGTCTAAGAATTTACCCTGTAGCGTATAGCACAAATCCAAAGACTAACGTATGTGGGAATATCCATCATAGCATTGTCTGTAATATAGAAAATAGAAAATAGAAAATAGAAAACAACCTAAATATTCATTATAGAGTAGTGCTTAAATGAAAGGGACTATTATACAGCTTTTACAGGGAACAAGGTAGGTATGTCTGCATACCTCAGAAGGGTGTGATTTAATACTTGTGAAAAGGGATATGTGTGCGCATCCATAAGCAGTGTCAGAGTTACTTGGTTGCCTCAGCAATGGAACTGAGGGATACAGGAGGACTGGGAGTAGAAGAGTTTTTATTTGATACTTCTCATTTTTTCACATTCTACAGTTATGACTTTATAATAAAACCTGATGGGAGGTCTTCATCATGCTCTAAGACAACTCTCTGTTTCAGATTTCTTCCATTCCTTGCTGGCAGTTCATTGGCTGGATCAGCCACCTGGTGGCATTACTGGACAAAGAAGAGGCTGTAGCTGTGCAGCAGACTGTGGAGGCGATTGCTGAGAACTACCCACAGGCGATTGTCTACCCTTTCATAATAAGCAGTGAAAGTTATGCCTTCAGAGACTCTTCTGCTGGTCGCAATAACAAGGAGTTTGTGGCAAGGTGACTTTAGACATAAATTAATCTGGTCAAATACTGCAGATTTGGAAAATGTGTGTAGTAAAAGCAAATACAAGGAACTCTATGATGGTGTTAGAGTTTCTTTCCTTGTAAAAGTACACTTTATATTAGAATGTTATTCAGGAAACATCTACCTCTCCTCTCTCAGTCATCAGTCTTTTGGTTGAGATTGCCTAGATAAGATGCTTTTTAAAGAGAGTTCATTAAATTGTTCTTCGATTTAAAATATACAGGGAGGTCTCCATTCTTCATTAAGACACAGTAAACTGCCTGAAGAATCATTCTTTTGGGCTTCAACTGATTTGTAAGTGGAGACAGCTGATTCAAGTAATAATGGCATATTACTTTTGCAAGAATACTTTGTAAATGTGTGGTCCCTTGGCGAATGCTCCCAATCCAGAGTTGTTGTGTACCACCTGCAGACCTGCCCACACAGACCACTTCAGAGGCAGGAGTTTTCAAAGGGACAGGAAAAAAGTGCAGGAGGGGTGTATGCTGCGAAAGTGACCCTTCATTTGTAACGTAACCTCACACACATCAAATTGTTTGTATCAAAAGATGCTCCCAAACAACAAAACCGTGTGCTGTAGGATTTGCTTTTCATACCTAGAAGCTTTGCCTCTTGAATAAGGTGACGGTGGGTGGTAGGGGTCATCTAATAGTGGGGAGTTTGTGCGTAGCTCTTCCCCTAGAACATGCACGTATACGCTTATATGTATATGTCTTTGAGATGTTTGATTACTTACTGCTAGTAAATTTTTTCTTTTTTTGAACTTGGTAAAATGTTAATAGGATAAAAAGTAAGTTGGATCCAGGAGGAGTGATTGAGGAATTCATTAATGCCCTAGAACAGCTCTCCAATCCCGAAATGCTCTTTCAGGTAATATAACAGCTTTGAACACATGAAACATAGAACTTAGGTAAAATCTACTTGTGATGGAAATTGATTTCTTTTTTTTAAAATCTACACAGGATTGGACTGAAGCTATCAAAGTTGAACTAACAAAAAACCCTGTTAACAAAGCGATCATTGAAAAAATGTACGACAGAATGTATACAACCTTAGGAGACCCAAAGGTTCCAGGTATTGGGACTTTTAGAAGGAAATTTGCTCAGGTATGGATGAATAACAGTCACCTTTATGATAAAGGAGTCCTTATAAAGATAAATATTTACATCTGGCCGTTTAATTCTAAATTCACCTTAGGTCTGATGCCTTCTCCAGGATATTAACAGCATAATTTTTAGATCAGATATTGACAGGTGAGTGAGTGGACCGTGTCTCAGGCTCAGATTCATAGCTATGGAGGCTACGTATAGTTTAATACTTTTACTTCACAAAATGATTTGAATCCTAAAGTGAGGAAAATTTTTGTGTAAGTTGATAAGTAGTTTTGGACACTTCCCTCTGTTCAAGATCCAGTCCAGACTGCTGCCAGAGATAGAAAGGAGGCAGACACAATTTCTGAATTCAAGGGATTTTATGATAAATACCCTGTGTAAAGAGCTAGCACATAAGGAGAGATGCAGTCAGTGTGAGAGCTTTTTTAAAAGTTGCTCTGGAGTTTAAAGGAGAAACAAACCTCATTTAGAGGGAAACCTGAAAAGCTTCAGGGAGCATGTGGATACAGGAATGCCCAGAACTCGTCGCTCCAGCTCCAGTGTAGGCTGCTCCTCTGAGTGAGTTTACCTCCTCTCCCTTGTCCAGTTGGTGCAGTACTCACCCTTAGAGAACTGGAAGAAGCACCCATCCTTTAGAGCTGTCTCTCAGCATCTTTCTTCCAACTACACCCAAGCAGAATTCAGCACTGCTTCCTGTGTCTCCAGGAACACGTCGTGTACACCTCCCTCTAGCATATTCATCAACAGTGATTGTTGTTGTTGTACTTTTGATCAAACTACCTTCATTTATTAAACCCCAAGAAGTTTAAGGCATAGAGGAGAAGGTCTGACACTCATTTTGGCTTAAATACATACATGAGACTAACTGGGCAGCTACTCTCCAGAGTCAAAATGAGAAGAAAGAGACAGGAACTAGTTGGATGGGTACAAAAAATACAGACTGGAAAGAAAGAATGGAGCAGCTACAGTTACATAGCAGTTTTTCTTGGTTTGTATCTGACGCATTCATGGCACAGTAAAATATTAAACAAGTAAATAAATGACAAAGAAGAGGTCAGTGCTGTCTTAGTCCTCTAAGGCTGCCCTAACAGAAATCCTACAAGTAGATGACTAATCTCTGCCTGAGGTTAGTAGGGCAAAATTTGATTATGATAAAGGGGATTAGAGTGGAACTGTAACTTTCCTAAGGTCACTTCTCTGCTTCAGTGTAAACAGGATTTCCCTGGAATGTAGCTTCCACCACTTTTTATCCTTTTATCATATAAGAGATAAAAGGAAAGGGAAGCAAGCAGTGAGTTGGGGGCCTTATATCACTAAAAAGCATTGCCAGGAGCAGAGTGTATCCTTTGGAAAGGACCTGGGGTCCCTGTGCCTCAGATGCTGCTGGTCCAGGAAGCTGTATGACTGTAGTGTGCTTGTTCTGTGTCTCCTCAGCTGCCCGAGACTGAGTGTCTGTGATGTTCTTGTCTGTTACCTCAGGTTGAAAAAATTCTATGCAGTCCCCAATAAACACTGTGTCCTGCCCCTTTGAATTTGTGACCACTGCCTTTCCCAGGATACTGGGTATCGTAAGACCATCCCAAAACTGTCAGTGTGGACCCACCATGCTTCCTAACAGCCGTGGGGCGTATCTGAATGAGAGGCTGCAGCAGGGTGGCAGGAACATCTGCTAGGCACGATTCTTTTTGGAGTTTAATTTCTAGTGCTCTGGACAATCCAGAGCTTTACATCCAGTAACAAATCAACAAATAGTTTCTATTAACTCATTGAACTAATAATTCACCAAAACAAAATTGCCTGATATTATACTTAAGCAGATCCTTAAGGCCATTATGCCTTTATTAGATTTAAACTACCAAGCCATTGTTGTTAGTACTCTTGTGTTTTCTTTTTGTTTATTTGTTTGGTATCAAGATTATAATTCAAATAAATATTTCAATAGAGAATGTGACAAAGAAAAAAACTCATGTATTGCAAAAGCGAGTACTTCTAATAATTTGTTTTGGAAATATAAATATTCCAAATTATGTTGATACTGGTTTATGATCCAAAATAATTGCTAGAAAGACCCTGCTAAGACTAGTAACATTCTTATATTTGTGTCGTCAGCTCTTAAGAAAATTGTGGGCTTTCCGTCACTTTTGAGTTACTCTTTATTTTGTTCTGTTTTGTTACTTTGTTCCTAGTTACTCTTTTCTTCTTCATGAACTAGACCGATAGCTGGGAAATGGGCACAGACGTTAAATGACTGCCCTGAAGATCCCTTGTGAGTCAGTAAGACCTTACTAGGGTTTACGACTGCAAGTCAGTACTAACTGTGTCCTTTCTGTCTTTTCAAAACATAGAAACAAACAAAAGGCAGGCTCTGAAGGTTTTAGAGTGGTGAAATAATCAAGAAAAACAGCACTATAAATTGTGAAAGCAGAAAAGAAACCTGTATAATTGGACACCTGTTTATTATAAACATTCATATGCATTCAGAGCATTTCCAGAGTTGTGAAACTAAACATTAATCTTTAATGAAAATTATTGTAAATTTCAGGCCTTTGGAAAAGAATTTGATGAGCATTTTGGAAAAGGAGGTTCTAAGCTGCCTTCGATGAAGCTGAGAGACTTCAGCAAAATCACCACCTCTCTAATTTCCAAAATGAATGCAGCATCAAAGGCACCTGGAAATCTGAGCGAGTACTCACCCTGGATGAGCAGCTTCAAAGCGGCATTTTTGAGAAATGAGCTAGAGGTCCCTGGTGAGATCCCTTCAGGAGTGAAAAACAATTAAGGAGAAAACTGCTGTAGCAAGAACTTCTGGGTTCTGAAGTCGAGCTTTGGGATCTCAGCAGCTGATGTGTGTGCATACGCATGTGTGCTTGTGTGTGTGTGTGTGTGTGTGTGTGCTTGTGTGTGTGTGTTGTAAAAACAACAGCAGTTCAGCAGTTTCTGCACATATAATTCAGTGTCATTGATTACATTTCTCAAGTTGTGTAGCCATGCTTTCTATCCCTTTCCAAATTATTCCACCACCATTAACATAAAGTCACAGCTTCCAACAGTTAACTTTCTTTTAAAAAATAATTTTTAAGTTTTATCTATTATTCTTCATTAAGAAAAATCTAAATATTATAGTGATTTTAAACTGCTTATCTTTTGTTAGCAGCCATAGCATTTACCCACTATGCCACTAGGGATTCCTGTAGCATTAGTACAATGTACTAAATGTCTAGTTAGATTATAGTTTGTTATTAATTGTGAGAAGTTAGACTTTCCTAGTAATAATAACAGTAATTGGTAATTATAGATTTCCTCTGAACACAAGTGCTTTGCTCCTGAATGACTTTGCTTCAGAAACGCAGCAAGGTGGCAAGTTCACAAACTTAATTGTAGAGTTATCTGTGAGGGAGTTTTTGGCCTGATCTGGCAAGCAGTGACCTTTTTCTTTACCCAAAGATAAAGAAAATATTGAAAGGAAGACATTTGGATGACATTCAAGACAATTAGGGTAATACAATGACAACTCTGATGGCCGTTCCAGAAAAAGAGTTCCAAAATTGCTCTGAAGGGTGGACTGGGTGCTGGAATCGGTGCATACCTTCCTGAATACTTCAGAGGTGACCCTAGTGCAATGAGGTGTGTAGCACTTAGAACAATTAAGTTCACAGACTTGTCAAACTGTGTATATTCTTCATGAATTTAGAGACCATTTCAAGAGTAGATTCGACCCCTTGGACACTAACGACCACAGACCAGAGGAGCTGCGGGGTGACAGCAAGTGCATCACACGTGAAGAAAGCAGGTCACTAAGAAAGAGAAAAGACCAAAACGAATGTCAGAAGAGACTCAGAAACTTGCTTTTGAACTTCAGGCAGCTAAAGTGAAAGGAAGAAATGACAAAAGAGTTGACTATTGCAGAGGGCAGCTCTAGAAGACTAAGCATTCTAATGACATATACAAAGACCTAGAAATGGAAAACCAAAAGGAAAGACCACACTCTGCATTTCTCAAGCTGGAAGAACTGAAGAAAAAAATTAAGCCTCAGTTTACAGTAGTGAAGATTTCTTTGGGAAAAATATTAAACAACTCAGGAAGCGTTGGCCAGCGTTGCTGATGTCGGATGCAGGGTGAAAGGAGAGAATATGAGAAAGATGTTTACTTTGTGTTTTATTGACTATGTAAAGGCAGTTGGCTGTGTGAATATTAACAAATTATGGATAACATTGCAAAGAATGGTAATTCCAGAACACTTAGTTGTGCTCATAGGGAACCTGTACATAGATCGGGGGGGCAGTTGTGCAAACAGAACAAGAGGATACTACATAGTTTAAAAGTCAGAAAAGGTGTACATCAAGGTTGTATCCTTTCGTCACACCTATTCAGTCTGTTTGCTAAGCAAATAATCCCATAAGCTGAACTCGATGAAGACGAGCAGGGCATCAGACTTGGAAGAAGACTTATTAGCAACCTGTCGTATACGGGTGACGCAGCCTTGCTTGCTGAAAGTGAAGAGAACTTGGAGCACTTCCTGATGAAGACGAAAGACCACACAGAGCCTTCACTGTGGATTATACCTCAACATAAGGGGGAAAAAACCCTCGTAACTGGACCAGTAAGAGACTTCTTGATGAACAGAGAAAAGATTGAAGTTGTCAAGGATTTTATTTTACTTGAATGCATAATCAACACCCATGAAAGCAGCACTCAAGAAATTGAAAGACTGTTTGCACTGGGCAGATGTGCTGCAAAAAACGTCTTGAAAGTATTGAAAAGCAAAGACGTCACCTTGAAGATTCAGGTGCTCTTACCCCGTCCTTAGTGTCTCCAGTTGTCTCCTGTGCACATGGAAGCCAGGTGGTGAGGAAGGAAAACTGAGGCAAAATTGATGCCTTTGAATTTTTGTGTTGAGAATCGTACTGACTGTCCCAGGGGCTGCCAAAGGAACAAGCGAACTGTCATGTAAAAAGTACAACCGGAACGTTCTTCAAAGCAAGAATGACAAGAATGACAAGACTACATCTCATCTACTCAGGACGTTTTATCAGGAGGGATCAGTCCCTCGAGAAGGTCATCATGCTTGGTAAAGCAGACAGTGGAAAGGAGAAAGACCTTCAGTGAGATGATCTGATACAGTGGCTGCAACGCTGGGTTTAAGCGTAACAGCCACTGTGAGGATGGTACAGGACTGGGCATTGTTTCCTTCTGGTGTGCGTGGGGTTGCTGTGAGTTAGAACCAACTCAGTGATACCTAACAACAAGTTCTATAATTTGTTTAGTGTATTAGAAAAGGAAGGCAACTATCATTAACCAGAAGATTTCATTACTCCATTAAATACTGCCTAAGTCCATTTTCTTTAAATAAAAACTACTGCTAAAAATTTTCATCATGTTAGATTAATTTCTTTTTAATTACATCAACAGATATGCTTTAAAATACAAGGATTCTATAGCAGGATGTATTTAAGACCTCTTTGGTTTGTTCTAGGTCAGTATGATGCCAAAGGAAAGCCACTGCCTGAATACCATGCCCGGATCATGGGCTTTGATGAACGGGTAGGTGTATGTGTTTGCAACGCCAGTCACCCTGACTGGCGTGGGTGTGATAGTCAGTGTGAAATGTTCAGTTCTTCAGACCCGGGAGTGATGTAGTTACTGAAGAACAGACAGCTCCCCACGTCAGTCTCAGTTGGATGAGAGTTTCCTGATTGAATTACAGGCATACTTTTTTATTGTGCTTCACAGATACTGAGTTTTTTTACAAATTCAACAGGCTTGTGGCAACCCTGCATCAAGCAGGTTTGTCAGCACCATTTTCTGAACAGCTTGTGCTCAATTCTTGTCTCTGTGTCACAGTTTTGATTATTTTCACAGGATTCTGAATTTCTGTGTTGTTGTTGTATCTGTTAGGGAGCCCTGATGTTGCAGTGGTTAAGAACTCAGCTGCTAGCTAGAGGGTCAGCAGTTTGAATCCACTATCTGCACCTTGGAAACTGCATGAGGCAGTTCTACTCTGCCCTGTAAGGTGACTGTGAGTCCGAATTAAGTTGACGGCATCAGGTTTTATTTTTTGGGGGGGGGGGGCATCTGTTCAAGTGAGCCATGACCTTTGACGTTATCGTCGTAATTGTTTCCAGGTACCACAGACTATGCCTTTATAGAACAATGAACTTAATCAACAAATGTGTGTGTTCTGATTGTTCCACTGAACAACTGTTCCCCACTTTCAAGACTCCCTATTCCCTGAGACATGACAGTATTGAAATTTAGCCAATTCAGGTGAAGGGAACAGTGATACATCTCTCACTTTAAATCAAAAGCTAGAAATTATTAAACTTAGTCAGGAAGGCGTATCAAAAGTCAGGACAGACTGGAAGCTAGGCCTCATGTGCCCAGTAGGTAACCAATTTGTGAGTGCAAAGGAAAAGTTCTTGAAGGCAATTAGAAGTGCTGCTCCGCTGGACACATGAGTGGTAAGAAAGTGAAACTGTTGTTATGGATGAAGTTGTAATGGTCCGAATAGAAGGTCAAACCAGCCACTGCAGTCCCTTAAGCCAACGCCAAATCCTAAACAAAGTGCAAACTTACTTCAGTTCTTTGAAGGCTGAGAGAGGTGAGGAAGCTGCAGATGAAAAGTTTGAAGCTAGCCAGAGGTTCGTTCATGAGGTTTGAGGAAAAAAAGTCTCCAAAGCATAAAAGTACAAGGTAAAGCAGCAAGTGCTGATGTCGAAGCTGCAGCAAGTTTTCTAGAAGATCTACCTAAGATACTGATGAAGGTGACTACACCTAACAACAGGTTTACACTATGTGTGAAACAGCCTCATGTTGAAAGAAGATACCATCTAGGACTTTCATAGCTATAGGTGGGAAGCCAGTGCCTGGCTTCAAAGGACAGACTGACTCTCTTGTTAGGGTCTAATGCAGCTGGTGACCTAAGTTAAAGGCAGTGCTCACTTACCATTAAGAAAATCGTAGAGCCCTTAAGAATTATGCTACATCAACTTTGTGCTCTATGAATGGCACAGCAAGGCTGTATGATAGCATGTCTGTTTAGACTATGGTTTATTGAATATTTTCAGCCCGCTGTTGAAGCTTAATGCTCGTTAAAAAAAATTCTTTTCAAAATACTACTGTTCATTGACAGTGCAACCTCATCACCCAAGAGCTTTGGTGGGATGCACAAAATTAATGTCATTTTCATACCTGTGGCCCATGAGTCAGAATAATTTTGACTTTCAAGTGTTATTATTTAAGAAATACATTTCTTAAGACTTTAGATGCCGTCGATAGTGATTCCTCTGATGGATCCAGAAGAAGTAAATTAAAAACCTTCTGGAAAGGATTAACCATTCTAGATACAGTACGAACATTCCTGATTTGTGGGAAGAGATCAAAATATCAACATTAATAGGAGTTTGGGAAAAGGTTGATTCCAGCTCTTATGAATGACTTTGCAGGATTCTAGACTTCAGTTGGGGAAGTAACTGCAAATGTGGTAGAAATAGCAAGAGAACCAGAATTATCAGTAGAACCTGAAGATGTGACTGAATTGCTGCAATCTCATGATAAAACTTTTAACAGTGTTAGTCATCTAGTGCTGCTATGACAGAAATACCACAAGTAGGTGGCTTTAACAAATAGAAGTTCATTTGCTCAATGAGAAGTACACTGTATAAGTCCAAATTCAGGGCATCAGCTTTAGGAAAAGGCTTTCCCCACTGGCTCTGGAAGAAGATCCTTGCCGTTAATCTTCCCAGGGACTGGGAGCTGCTAAGGCTCAGTGACATCAAGTCCGAAGGACGCCCTGTGCTGCCAGTGCTTCTTTCTTGGTATGAGGTCACCAAATCTCTCTGCTGGCATCTTTCTTTTATATCTCAAGAGACTGTCTACAGAGTTCATGCTTATAAATCGAATCTTGCCTCACTAAGACAACTACCAGCCATCTTCCTCATTAACATCATAAACAGGATTTACAAAGTACAGGAACATCACACAACACCAGAAATCATGGCCCAGCCAAATTGGTACACACATTTTGGGGGGACAACAGTTGAGGAGTTACTTGTTACAAATGAGCAAAGAAAGTGATTTTTGCTATGGGATATGCTCCTGGTAAAGGTACTGTGGGATATGCTCCTGGTAAAGGTACTGTGAACACTGTTGAAATGGCAACAAAGAATTTAAAGTGTTCCATAAACATACTTGATTAAGCAGTGGCAGGGTTTGAGAGCAGTGACTCCATTTGGGGCGAAGTTCTACTATAGATAAAATTCTGTCAAACAGCATCACTTCCTGCAGAGAAATCTTTTATGAAAGGAAGAGACAACTCACTGTTGTCTTACTGTAAGAAATTACTCCAGCCTTCAGCAGCTACCAGCCTGATGAGTCAGCAGCCATCAACGTCAAGAAGAAATTCTCCACCAGCAAAAGGATTGCAACGTGCTAAAGGCTTTAATGATAGTTTGCAGTTTTAACAAAAACGTATTTTTTAATTAAGAAATGTACATTGTGTTTTTAGACATAATGCTGTTGTACATTTAATGGAATACCCATTGCTATCAAGTTGATTCTGACTCATAGCAGCCCTATAGAACAGAATAGAACTGCCCCTAGGGTTTCCAAGGAGTGGCTGGCAGATTCAACCTGCTGACATTTTGTTTAACAGTTGAAGGCTTAACCACTGTACTGTTACGACTCCTCAAAGACTACAGTACAGTGTAAATGTAACTTTAATATGTATTAGGAACAAAAAACTTTGTGTGACTCGCTTTATTGTAGTACTTGCTTCATTTCAGGGTATGAAACCAAACCTACAGTATCTCTGAGGTGTGCCTGTATTTACTGAATATTTTAATACATTTCCTATATTCAACGTCAGTCATAGTTAAGGATATAATTAGCTCCAAGAATAAGAGGGGTGTATGTGTCTGTGTGTGTGTACACATCTATTATAAAAAATATATATATGTATAGAATTAGTATAGGAAGTTAGAGTGTCTTATTGGATGTTACTAAGAATACCCAAATTATTTGTAAACATGAATATGAAATTTCTGTGGACACTGCAGTAGAGATTGAATGAGTATCAGAACTACTGCACTGTGATAAAGTCTGCCAGCATTGTTTGTCTCTTCTCATCAAATAAATGGCGTCTGTTTCTCTCTTGCCTGTCACACTCTCTTCAAGGAGAGCTCAGTCAGTCCTCGAAGCAGACATGCTAGCCAGCCTTACTTTTTGTTCTTTGATAATAATATGATGGGCTTTTCTCCTACTTTTTCTGACAACAGCTAAAGCATTTTCCTAATTTTTAAAGGTAAAAGTAATGGCTTCTCTCAGAAAACCGAAGCGCATTGTCATCCGAGGGCATGACGAGACAGAGCACCCTTTCCTCGTGAAGGGAGGGGAAGATCTGCGGCAGGACCAGCGCATCCAGCAGCTCCTGGAAGTCATGAATGTTGTTCTTTCCTACAGTGCTGCCTGTAGTCAGAGAAACTTGCAGTTGAAGACTTACCACGTTATACCTATGACCACAAGGTAGTAATCTTGAAGTAGTGGGAATTCCAACAGTGTGCGAAATCCTTGTTTAATTTTCCTGAGATGGGATTAGAGGTCATGTGGCAACTCTGTTTTAGATTTCACAAAAAAATGAAACAAAACAACTAATCAACTCTAAGCTATACAGGTATACCTGTAACATCTCTCTTGACATGGAGAATGTAAGTGAAGGATTTGTATTAAGAAATCTGTTCTGCTTTGAATCTACCAAACCTTTTTTCCCAGGGAAGAGAGAGCAGTTTGTGTTTGTTTATTCATAACCTTTTTTGTTCTCCTTTTTAGACTAGGGTTAATTGAATGGATTGAAAATACTGTTACCTTAAAAGAACTTCTTTTGAATAACATGTCACAAGAAGAGAAAAGAGCTTATATGAGGTAATGGAAAGTCTTCACTACTCCTTCTCCTCTGACATCTGACCTTCTTCAGTCTGTACTAATGTCCCTGCGTAGAGATGTTTCAGTGTTCTGCCTCTCTTATTTCTAGCAACACTTTAAGGCTCCATTTAATATACTCTAAGCCACAGCCTGGCTGGTCACCCTTTAATGGACTCTAAATGAGACTTAATAGAGACTGCCAGAAAGTACTTAAAGATGTATTGGTGAGTTTTCGTGAAATACAGAATATAAATATAGTACTGGAATGCTGAGCAATGAATTTCACAGACTTTGGATTAAAGAAAAGTGAACAAAAAAGAAAACACAAGTTAAAATTCGTGCCTTACCTTGTATTTCACACAGAGCCGATTACTTAGCTGAGCTTCAGCTTCCTAATACAGAAGTGGAACCCACAGTATTCCTCAAGATCGTTGACAGCATTCAGCGTTTAAAGCACCTGACTCAGTGCTTAGTGTGTAGCTTGCCCTGAGCACATGACAGCTATTACTGTTATAATGATAATCGTTGTAATTTGCATATAATAATACTTGTGAAGTGAGGAATTACTGAAATATTTGAACAGGGAAATTTTTAATGAAAACATCTGTATGGTAACCATTTATGATAAGACTATTCTTAGGTAAGAATCAATATAAATCTAATGCCCCAGATTAATCAAATCCACCCATCTCAGTCGTGTCTGAAGCCAACCACCCATCTAGTGCTCTCTTCTTTCTGCCCCTAGCCAGTCAGAGCTAAGTCGGCTCACAGGTGAAAAGGACAGCGTCAGATCCTTGTAAGTAATAAAAACAAGGACAAGGTCTGGGAAGCTCCCTGCTGTAAAGCTTCCGTATCCCCAAAAGGGTACGTCATCCTCCCTTAGTGCCAGTGAGGAGTTCTTGGAGCTTCAGTGTTCAGAACCTTTATTGGCTTTACCAGGTAGTCATGGTTTTATCATCATTACATGTGAATGATTATGCCTCTTGAGGTTAATTTCTGAGATCTTCTTGGCTTCACCCACCTCTACTCTGCACAAATCTTTACATGTGATCTGGAAGATTTAGATAATACAGACACCTCAATACTTAGAAAATGCCAAGGGTTATCTCTCAGTAACCAAGGACAAAGGCCAAATTGTTTTTTTATAAGGTGGTTCACTACTGCACAGACATGAAACAATAGATGACACATGTGAAAAGTGGAGGCATAGAGGATCTATGAAGCTACTTAGTAAGGTAAACGTGAGATGAAAGAGATTGATCCCTTAGTGCTGGCAGAAGAGATTGAAAATAATGGCACGGTAGCTAAAATAATGAAAAATATATAGCCATTAAATACTGTTTATGAAGTTCTTTGGCTTGTAGAGAAATAAACTCAAAATATGAGGGAATAGTAGTCTTGAAACCTATGACAATAATATGATCCCAATAGCTGTTTGTTTTTTTTTTTTTTTTTAAATAACTTAGTAACTTTAAAAAAATCTTTATTGTACTTACTGAGAATATACACAGGAAAACACACAAATTCAATAGTCTCTACATGTAAAGAATTCAGTGACATTGATTACATTCTTTGAGTTGTGCAGCCGTACACCCTCCTTTTCTGAGTTGCTCCTCCCTCATTAACATAAACTTGCTGTCCCATAAGGTCCTTACCTTTTAGAACTGCTGTTGTCAATTTAATCCCATATGGATAGATCTTAAAAGAGCACAGTATTCAAGGCATATATACTTCACTATTTAAGCTAAACTACTGTTCAGGGGATATTTGGGTTTAAAGTTTAAGGATCATGTCATAATGATAGTGCAAGTTAGTTATTTCTTTATACTTTTAAGTAAGAAAAGATTATTAAAACTGTGTGTGCTTGAAAAGGAGGAGTTGCAGCTAAGATGGCATACTAGCAACACCTTTTTTCTGATCCCTCTAACAGCTAAGACCTTGAAAAACAAGCCTCATCAAAAGCCAAAGCATTGAAATATTGCAAAGCATTTTCTCAGACCAGAAAGCCATAGAAGTTGAAACCAATAGCAGAAAAAGCATGGGTAGAAACACAGACTTATGGAAACTGAACAAAAGCTTGCTCCAAAACTTCTGGGTTATACCCAATACTGCAAGGATAGAGTAGCAGGGGCAGAGACTGGGGACCATGCTCACAGGGGACATCGAGGCCAATTGATATAACTAGGCTATGGAAAGAGAGTCTTAAAAGCCAAGCCAAGTGCCGTCAAGTTGGATCCTGCACCCTATATTGGTGACTAGCATCTGGAGTCTTAAAAGCTAGCAAGCTGCCATCTGAAGTACACCAAATGATCCCAATTCATCTGGAAAAGGAGATCACTGAGAACAACAAAGACATGAGGAAAAAAGAGCTCAGGAGACCGAATGACCCATGTGAATGGGAGACTGTATCAACATGTGATCAGAAGAACTGGATGGTGCCCAGCTACTGCCAAAGACAGCTGTGATGGGGCACACATTGTTGAGTGCCTGTCGCAACACAAGGAAAAGAGTACTGCAGCTTAAGAACTCTATTAAAGACCACAATTGATGGTGCAACAGCCTGGGGGATCCCCTGAGAGCATATACCCTACACTGCTGCTGTCCTGTCTAGGAAACACTACTAAGGTCAACTCTTTGGAGAAAAATAGAGTGTAGTCAAGTACACAGTATGACCATTGGTATGTGTACTTTAGGGTTCTGTGCATTTATAAGATGCTGTCCTACTGGCTGTCTCTAGGTGGGAGAGAAGAAGGTGAAGAGGAGGGGACAGGAGGTTGTTGGGAGCATACAACAAGTATAGAATGAAGGGGAGGAGTGTGCTGCCACTGGGCAAGGAGAGCAGAAGGAGCTGCAGATAGGTGGGCATGCAAAATTGATTTGGATTCTACACTTTCACTTAATCACAATTTATTTATTTATATTTGTTTTATTTAATATGACTGAGTGAAAATGTACGATCCTGTATAAATTTACATGCCCACCTATATGCAGCTTACACTGCTCTCCCTGACCAGTGACAGCACATTATTCCTCTCTGCTCCATACATGTCTCATCCTCCCAACAGTGTCCTTCCCGCTCCTCTGCACCCACTGTCTTTCCTCCAGCCAGAGGTCAGCAAGATGATATCCTACAGATGCATAGAACCATAAACTACATCTAATATGTGGTCACTCTGCATCGCAAAGTCCAATCCATTTGTGTTCAAAGAGTAGACCTTCGTTATGATATATAGGCAAGGACAGCATCAAGGCCAGGGGCTATGCTCCCAGGGGAACCCTGAAACCACTGGACCATCAGTTGAGGTCTTTTAGTGGAAATCTCAGAGTGCACCCCTTTTTATTCTTGTGTTGCCAGTGAGATTCAGCTTAGCTCCATCGCGGCTATCACTGGTGGTGACCGGGCACCATCCAGTTCTTCTGATCTCAAGTCAATGTAGGCACCCACTCATGTGGGTCTCTCTGTCTTCTGGGTTGTCCTTGCCCCATGTCATTTTGGTCCTCAGTGAGCATCCATTCCTGCTGAGTTGGGACCATTTGCTGTGCCCTCAGATGGCAGCTTGGCAGCTTTTAAGACCCCAGACACCACTCACCAATGTCGGGTGCAGAGAGCCCTCTTAGCAAAACGCTAGTTGTGCCAACTGGCCTCGATTTTGCCTAAGAGCATGGTCCCCTGCCCCCTGCCCCAGCTACTCTATCCTTGTGATATTGGGTTAAGATGGTAAGAGTAATGAAATTATGCTGAAGTCCACTTGATAATGTTCTTGTTTCTAATGTGTGCTGTCAGCGACTTCACCCAACCAGATTTCTAGCAACTATCTAATCTAAATCCTAATCCCCCTTGCCCTCCCTCCCTCCCCTCCCTTGCAGCTGTCAGAGAGTCTATTCTTCTGTACATAAGTCTGTTTTTGAGATCTTATTGTAGGGGTCTCACATAATATTTGTCCTTTTGTCATTGACTACTTTCACTCAACATAATGTCTTCCAGTTGAAACCAGGTTATGAGATGTTTCCTGGAATCATCGTTATTCTTTATCATTGTGTAGTGCTCCATTGAGTATATATACCATAGTTTACCTATCCATTCTTCTGTTGTTGGGCATCTGGGTTGATTCCATCTTTTTGCTATCGTGGACTGTGCTGCAATAAACCTTCTTGTGCATGTGTCTGTTCGTGTGAAAGACCTTGATTCTGTAGGATAGACTCCACATAGTAGAATTACTAGGTGAAACGGTATATCTATATCCATTTTTTTAAGGAAGCGCCAGATTGCTTTCCAAAGAGGCTGGACCATTTTGCAACCCCACCAACAGTGTAGGAGAGTTCCACTTTATACACAGCCTCTCCAGCATTTGTTGTTTTATGTTTTATGGATCGTGGCCAGCCTTGTTGGGGTGAGGTGGTATCTCATTGTCGTCTTGATTTGAATTTCTTTAATAACTAAAGATCGTGAACATGTCCACATGTGTTTTCTGGCTACCTGGATCTCCTCTTTAGAGAAATGTCTGTCCATCTCCTTTGCCCATCGCTTAATTGGATGATTTATCTTCTTCTTACTGATATTTTGTAGTATCTTATAGATCATGGATATCTTACAGATCAGAGGTCACCACAACTGTACACCATAAGCTAAAAGGTTTCTAAACACAACCCAGCATTTTAAAGGACAAAATAGTTGGACAGGTTTGGCGACCGTAGTGTCAGGGGACATTGAAGTCACTTGGCATCATATTTTTTATAAGAAAATGTTTTGCATTCCATATTGGTGATTGATGCCTCAGATCTCAAAAGCCAGCAAGCTGCCATCTGAGGAACGTCAGTTCGTCCCAACCCACCTGGAACAGGTAAAAACCATGAACATCAAAGACATGAGGAAAATATGAGCCCAGCATCTGGGACCTTAAAAGCTACCAAGCTGCCTTCCGAAGGTGCAGCAGATGGTCCCAACTTAGCGCAAATGGATGATCACCAAGCACCAAAACGACGCAGGGGAAAGCGAACCCAGAAGACCCACGTGTGTGGGTGACTGTATCGACTTGTGACCGGAAGAACCGGATGGTGGCCAGCCACTACCAGTGATAGCCATGATGGAGATCACAAAGTTGAGTCTCAGTGGCAGCACAAGAATAAAAAGGGGTGCACTCTGAGAGCTCGATTAAAAGACTGCAACTGATGGTCCATGGGCCTCGGGGATACCCTGGGAGTATGGCCCCTGGCCCTGATGCTGCTTCTGTCCATAAATCATAATGGAGATCAACTCTTTAGACAGGTATGGATTGGACTTGGCAACACAGAGTAAGCATATCATGTGTGCACTTTATGATTTTATGACTCTAAAGAATGTCATCCTGCTGACCTCTTACTGGAGGAAGGGGAGTGGGTGGAGAGGAGGGGATAGGAGATTGTTGGGAGGATAAGACATGTATGGAGCAGAGAAGAAGAATGTGCTGTCACTGGGCAGGTAGAGCAGTGGGAGCTGCATATAGGTGTGCTTGCAATTTATATGGGAATATATATTTTCATTCAATCATAATACAAAAATATATGAGCCCGGGAGACAGAAGGGCCCATATGATTGGTAGACTACATCAGCATGAGACCAAAAGAACTAGAGGGTGCCCAGCTACCACCAAAGACTATCCTGACAGGGAACACAATGCAGAGTCCCTGATACAGCACAGTAAGAGGAGGAGTGCAGATCTAAAACTCTATTAAAAAACAAACTTGATGATCCAACATCCTGGAGGGTCCCCCTGACAGCATGGCCCCTGGACTTGCTGCTAGCCCAGAGCTGAAACCAGTACTGAAGCTCACTCTTCAGAGAAAAATTAGACTCGACTGTAAGACACAGAGTGATACAGGTGGTGTGTTTTATTTCTTGTCTTAAATATATATATGAAGCTGTCCAACCAGTTCCTCTCTGGAGGTTGGGGTGGGAGGGAGACAAGTATTGGTTGAATGAATATCAGAAGTACAGAGTGAAAGGGAAGAGTGTGCTGTCACAGGGTGAGGAGAGCAGATAGAGTTGCATAGAGGCAGGTATTCAGGGTTATATGTGGCAAATGGCTTGAATTATAAACTCATACTAAAAATATAAAAATATTAGGAATAATAAAGAGACATACAGACCAATGGAACACAGTTGAGACCTCAGAGATGCCAGCGTCCTTGTATGAAGCATTGATATTCAACAAAGGCCTTAAGATTATAAGCTGGGGTAAAAACAGCCTCTTTAACAAATGGGGCTGACAGAATTGGATATCCATATGCAAAAAATTGAAATGAGACCCATATTTCAGACTTTACACAAAAATTAATTCAAATTGGATCAAAGACCTAAGTATCAAACTTAAAATTATAAAGATCATGCAAGAAAAAATAGGTTCAACAAGGGAAGTTTTAATGCACAGCTTAGACAGACTTCAGAATCTGGCAGACAAAGCACCATCAACAGAAGAGAAAATAGATAAATGGGAACTGCTAAAAGAATCAAACACTTTTGCTTGTCCAAAGACTATCAAAAGAATTAAAAGGCCACCTACAGAGTGGGACAAAATATTTGGCAACCTCATGTCACACTGACGTCTGCTCTCCATAATCTACAAGGTACTGCAAAATACCAACAACAAAAAAGTAAATAGTCTCTTCAACAAATGGTGCTGGCAAAATTGGCTATCCGTCTGCAATAAACTGAATCAAGATCCATATCTTACACCTTATACAAAAACCAACTCCAACTGGATAAAAGACCTAAATATCAAACCTAAAACGATAAAGCTCATCCAAGAAAAGGTAGGCACAACAATGGAAGTTTTAATGCACAATGTGTACAGACTCCAAAATCTGTCAAACAAACCACAATCAACAGAAGAGAAAATAGATAAATGGGAACTATTAAGAATCCAACACTTTTGCTCATGCAAAGACTTTATTAATAGAATTAAAAGAACACCCACAGAATGGGAAAAAATAATTGGCAACTCTATGTCAGACCAACGCCTGATCTCCACAATCTATAAGATACTACAAAATATCAATAAGAAGAAGATAAATCATCCAATCAAGCGATGGGCAAAGGAGATGGACAGACATTTCACTAAAGAGGAGATCCAGGCAGCTGAAAAACACATGCGGTCATGTTCACGATCTTTAGTTATTAAAGAAATTCAAATCAAGACTACAGTGAGATACCACCTCACCCCAACAAGATTGGCCGTGATCCAAAAAACCTAACAACAAATGCTGGAGAGGCTTTGGAGAAAGTGGAACCCTTCTATACTGTTGGTGGGGTTGCAGAATGGTCCACCCTCTTTGGAAAGCAATCTGGCGCTTCTTTGAAAAAATCGATATTGATATACCATTTGACCCAGTAATTCCACTACTTGGAATACATCCTACAGAATCAAGGCCTTTCACACGAACAGACACATGCACAAGATTGTTTATTGCAGCACAGTCCACAATAGCAAAAAGATGGAAACGACCCAGATGCCCAACAATAGAAGAATGGATAGGTAAACTATGGTACTTATACCCAGTGGAGCACTACACAATGATAAAGAATAACGATGATTCCAGGAAGCATCTCCTAACCTGGTTTCAACTGGAAGACATTATGTTGAGTGAGGGTAGTCAGCGACAAAAGGACAAATATTGTATGAGACCTCTACAGTAAGATCTCAAAAACAGAGTTGTATATAGAAGAAAAGACTCTTTGACAGCTGCAAGGGTGGGGAGGGAAGGAGGGCAAAGGGGGAGGGTTTAGATTAGATAGTTGCTAGAAATCTGTTTGGGAGAAATCGGTGATAGCACACATTAGAAACAAGGACAACATTAAGTGGACTTCAGCATAACTTGAGTACTCCTTCCATCTTAACTCAATATTGGAAGGATAGAGTAGCTGGGGCAGAGGGCAGGGGACCACGCTCTTAGGTGAAATTGAGGCCAATTGGCACAACTAGCATTTTGCTAAGAGGACTCTCTGCATCCCATATTGGTGAGTGGCGTCTGGGGTCTTAAAAGCTGCCAAGCTGCCATCCGAGGACACAGCAGATGGTCCCAACTCAGCAGGAACGGATGCTCACCGAGGACCAAAACGACATGGGGTGAAGACATCCCAGAAGATAGAGAGACTCACATGAGTTGGTGTCTACATCAACCTGGGACCAGAAGAACTGGATGGTGCCCAACCACCACCAGTGATAGCCGCGATGGAGCTCACAGAGTTGAGTCTCACTGGCAACACAAGAATAAAAAGGGGTGCATCCTGAGACCTCCACTAAAAGACCTCAGTTGATGGTCCAGTGGTTTCAGGGTTCCCCTGGGAGCATGGCCCCTGGCCCTGATGCTGCTCTTTCCCATAAATCACAACAAAGGTCCACTCTTGGGACACGAATGGATTGGACTTGGCAATTCAGAGTTACCATATATTGGATGCACTTTGCTGGAGGAAGGAAAGTGGGTGGAGAGGAGGGGAAGGTCCACTGTTGGGAGGATGAGACATGTATGGAGCAGAGAGGAATAGTGTGCTGTCACCATTCAGGGAGAGCAGTGGAAGCTGCATATAGGTGGGCATGTAAATTTATACAGGAATGTACATTTTCACTCAGTCATATTAAATAAAAAAATAAAAAGAAAAAAGTAAATAGCCCAGTTAAACAATTGGCAAACAAAGTGGACAGACACTTTACAAAAGAGGACATCTCAGCAGCCAAAAGACACATGAGGAAATGCTTACAATCATTAGTTTTTCGCGAAATCAAAATCAAAACTACAATGAGATGCCATCTCACCCCAACAAGATTGTGCTTGATCCAAAAAACACAAAACAGCAAATGCTGGAGAGGCTGTGAACAGATTGGAATTCTCCTACACTGCTGGTAGGATTGCAAAATGGTACAACCTCTATAGAAAGCAATTTCCTAAAATTGCTTCCTTAAAAAGCTGGAAATAGATACACCATTTGATCCAGTAATCCCACTGCTCAGAATATACCCTACAGAATTAAGGGTAGTCACATGAACAGATACATGCACACGAATGTTTATTGTAGCACAGTCCACAATAGCAAAAAGATGGAGTCAGCCCCAGTGCCCACCACTGGGTGAATGGATAAACCGTGGTACATACACTCAGTGAAACACTACACAACGATAAAGAACAATGATGATTTGAAGAAGCATCTCATAACCAGGTTTCAACTGGAAGACATTATGTTGAGTGAAATCAGTCAGCAGCAAAAGAACAAATATTGTATGAGACCCCCTACTATAAGGATTTAAAAATAAACTTGCATACAGAAGAAAAGATTGACTGCTGCAAGAGTGGAGAGGGAGGGAGAGTGCTGATCATAGATTAGATAGTTGATAGAAATTTGGTTGGATGAAAGCAGTGATAGCACACAGTAGAAAGAAGAACAACTTAACTGGACTACAACATAAACTGAAAACTCTTCTAATCTTAACCCAATATTGCATGGATAGAGTGGCAGGGGCAGGCGTGTGGGGACCATGCTTTTGGGGGACATCAAAGCCAATTGCCATAACTAGCCTATTGCTAAGAGAGTCTTCTGCACCCCATATTGGTCAGTGGTGTCTGGGGTCTTAAAAGCTGGCAAGCTGTCATCTCAGGTATACCACATGGTCCCATAACAAATGATCACCAAGAACAACAAAGATACGAGGAAAAAAAGAGCCTAAGAGACAGAAGGACCGAGACGAAAGGGTGACTATCGCCATGTGACCAGAAGAACCAGACGGTGCCCAGCCACCAGCAAAGGCAGCCGTGATGGGACACACAATGTTGAGTCCCAGTGGCGACATGAGGCAAAGAGGAGTGCACCTCAAGATCTCCACTGAAAGACCGCAATCGATGGTCCGGAGGCCTAGGGGTTCCCCTGGGAGCGTACCCCTAGACCTTCTGCTGCCCCTGACCAGAAAACATTGCAGAGGTCAACTCTTGAGACAGGAATGGCCTGGACTTGGGGACACAGTGGGACCACATGGTGTGTGTACTTTATGGTTCTGTGCGTCTACAGGATGCTGTCCTCCTGGCCTCTTACTAGGAGGGAGGTCAGAGGGTGGAGAGGAGGGGTATAGCATGGAAAGTCCGAGGGTGCTGTCACCCGGTAAGGAGAGCAGAAAGAACTGCAGATAGGCAGGCATGTGCAAATTTAATTTGCATTGTATACTTTCATTTAACCACAATAAAATAATGTCAGGAAGAATAAAAAATAGCGTATACACTAGTGTGTACGTAAATTGACTAATTCAACAGAATAGATCCAGAAATAGGGCCAACTACATACAATAATTTACTGTATGTTAAATGTGATATTACATATCAGAGGTAGAAAAGTGAATTACTCAGTAAATGATTTGTGGCTAACTAGGCAGCCATATGGGAAAAAAATTAAATGGAAATCCTTCCTGACTTACATTAAAATAAATTCAAGATGTTTCAAAGACTTCAAGTAGAAATTGTAACAATAACCAAAAGGATGTCTAAATGCAGTATTTTGTTATTATTTGTTACTGTTGAGTCAGTTCTGATTCATGGCGACCCCATGTGTAACAGAGTAGAACTGCTTTATAGGGGTTTCTTACCTGTAATCCTAGTGGAAGCAGATCATCAGGCCTGTCTTACACAGTACTGCTACGTAGGTCAAAACTACTAGCCTTTAAATGAGCATCTGAAGACAAACCATGTGTACAACCTAGGCATCTAACAACGTATATAGTACTCCATAACTCTTCTAACAGAATTCCATACGTAAGTATCTTACTAGTACTAGAATAAATAGCACATATGCCATAGTACACAAAAGGGGAAGTTGTGACACAGAGTGATCAGGCATGAACAATACCATTGTGTAGGCTGTTTTCACACAGGAAAAGGCTGGATAAACTGTAGCAGGTTTGTTTAAACTAACAGCCCATGCACCAGAAGGAAAGAGCATAGCCAAACTTGTGAAGAGAATTTGGCAATGCCATGGTAGGCTAGAGTTTTCAGACAGGAGTTTGACATAAGATCTAGAGAGGACAGGAAATATGGATCTGTGGCCTGATGGGGAACTACAGTTGAGTACAGGTGCTTCTGGGAGCACTAGGTGAACACCAACCACCAGTCCAGAGAAGTGATAGAGGAATCAACAACCTGTAGGGCTCTTATAAAGAACAGATAATCAAAACACTGGTACTCAGTCCTAGTGTACTGGTGGATGTTGGATCTTACTTCACATGACTAAAAACTAACTCGCTAACTACCTTTCATTAGCATGACTTTGACAACCTAAGACGGAAAAGATTCCTACAGAAAATAAAGCACGCTCCGCTCACAATAAAAGCAATTCAAAATTGGTTTATTTAAAAAAAAAAAAACAGTAAAATTAATAGATAGAACAGACTACAGAACCAGCACCCCAAGTTACTGGGATTGTAAACACTGTAAAATAAGTGTGTTTTATAGTTTTAACTCAGTGACAACCAACAAGAAAATTGCTAAAGAAGTAAAAGAATACAAACAACAAAAGAAAAACACCTATATAAAGAAAAGAAAGATGTGAAGTAATCATAAAGTAGAACTTACAGAAATGACAAATGGAGGCAGTAAAATTAAAAATCCTCTGAATAGTTAAGCACAGGGTAGACACAGCTGAAGAGAGAGATAACTAGAAGGTAGATCGAAGAGCATTATTTACTTACCGAAATGTAGCAGAAAGAATACAAGGTCTGACAGTTAAGTCTGTGAACTTAGTTGTTCTAAGCGCCACATACCTCATTGCTGACTATCATTACTGTCACCTTCAAAATACACTCCTTGGGAAGCTATACACCAACACCAGCACCTAGCCTGCCCTTCAAAGACATTTTGGAACTCTTTCTGGAATGTGTATTGTGCATGGTAGCAAGTTGGCAAGTTCACAAACTTAATTGTATAGTTGTCTATCAGGCAGTTTTTAGCCGGTAAACAAAATAACTGTTGGAACACCCTGCTTACTTACCTGATCTGGCTCCTAATGACTTTTTCCTTTACCAAAAGATAAAAGAAACATTGAACAGAAGACATTTTGATGACATTCAGGACGTCAGGGGTAATATGACTATAGTTCTGATGGCCATTCCAGAAGAAGAGTTCCAAAATTGCTTTGGAAGATGGACGAGGTGCTGGCACGGGTGCATAGCTTCCTAAGGGGAGTACTTCAAAGGTGACCGTAGTGATATTCAGCAATGAGGCATACACTACTTTTTCTAGGATGAGTTTGCAAACTTAATTGGCAGTCCCCATAGATATGGAAAATGTAAAAGTACCATTAAAAGACATGGAAGCCTAGCGAGAGCAGTAAGGTAAGACAAAACTTAAAAGGCATACAGATTGGGAAAAAAGTCAAGTTATCTCTGTTCGTGAATGATACAGTTCTATAAACAATACTGTAAAGAAATGGAAAGAAAACCTCAGGAGCTAATAGTGGAATTTAGCAAAGTTGCAGGATAAGAGGTCAACAAAGATCAGTTGGGTTTCTATATACCAGCAGTAAGAAATCTGAAAGAGAAATAAAGGAAATAATTTCATTTACAATAGCACCAAGTAGAATTAAATACCAGGGAATAAATCCAACCAGAGACATGAAAGACACAATGAAAATTATAAAACACTTCTGAAAGAGATTAAGAAAAATAAGTTAATGGGAAAAATTTGAGTGTTCATGAATTAGAAGATTTAATGCTGTTAAGATGTCAGAACTACCCAAAATACTCTGTACATTTTACACAATCTCAGTCAAAACCTTAACAGCCTGCTTTACAGAAATGAAAATACCAATCCTCAAATTTATATAGAATGGCAAGAGTCCCCAAGTATCCAAAAAACAATGTTGAAAGAGAAGAACAAAGTAGGAGGAAAACTCACACTTCCAGATTTTAAAACATGTTTTACAGGTAAAGTAATCACAAATTACCTGGTACTGGTATGATAGTAGACAGACCAGTGGAATAGAATTGAAGAATACTGAAATAAACCCAGACATCTATACTAAAACTAATTTTTGACAGTGGAAAGTTTCCATTTGATAGGGGACAGTAAAGTCTGTTCAATAAATGGTATTGATAGTATTGGATTTCTACATGCTGGAAACTGAAATGGGATCAATGCCTCGTATAATACAAAAAAAAAAAATCAAAATGGATCAAAAACCTAAAGATGAAACCTAAAACCATAAAATTCTAGGAAGAAGCCACAGAGGCAGTGCTGTTGGGTGTAGCTTTTAATAATGGATTGTTTAATATAATTATAAAAGCACATCCAGCAAAAGACAAAAAAGTAAATGGGCCTTCATAAAAATAAAAATTTTTGTATTAAAAAGTGAAAAAGACAAGCACTCGGCTAGAAGAACACCTTTGGAAACCTGTTTTAAAAAAACAAAACCAGTGTCGTTGAGTTGATTCTGACTCAGCGACCCTGTGGGATGGAGTAGAATTGCTCCATAGAGTTTACAAGGAGCCCTGGTGGATTCTAACTGCCAACCTTTTGGTTAGCAGACATAGCACTTAACTACTATGGCACCAAGCTTCCCTGGAAATAAAAATCTAATTCTTGGAGTACACATAAAACTTCAACAACCTAAAAATAAAAAGATAACCCAGTCATAGAAAGGGCAGAAGACTTGAAGAGACGTTTCACCAAGACAGTCAAACAGCCACCAAACACATGAAAAAAATGTACCATGTCATTAGCCATCAGAGAGCCACAAACCATACTGGGACACAGTTTTACTCTCACCAAGAAAGATGGCAGAGAGTTAAAAGAAAAAAGTAACAAATGTTAGCAGAGATGTGAGAAATTGGAACCCTTATCTACTGCATGTGGGAATGTAAAATGGTACACCCATTGTGGGAAATTAATGTGGCAGTTCCTAAAAGAAACTGTCGAACTGCCATCTGACCTGGCAGTTCTACATATGTGTCCAAAAGACTTGAAAGCACAAAGTCTAACAGATACTTCTATTGTAGCACTATTCACAATAGTCAAAAGTTGGAAACAACCTAAATGCCCATGAGCAGATAAATGGATAAACAGAATGTCATAAATATAGACAATGAATAATACTTAAGAGAAATGAAATCGATGCATGCTACAATATGGACAGAACTTGAAGACATGCTGAGTGCAAAGTTTATTAGGTGGTTGCCATGGATAGTGGGAGGTAGACAGGAGGAATTACTCTATAGAATTTTTTTCTTAATGATTGAGTGAAAATGTACCTTCCTATATAAATTTGCATGCCCATCTATATGCAGCTCCCACTGCTCTCCCTGCCCGGTGAGAGCACACTCTTCCTCTCCACTCCATACATGTCTTATCCTCCCAATAATCTCCTATTCCCTCCTTGCCACCTCTCCCCTGCCTCCAGTAAGAGGTCAGCAGGATGATATCCTATAGGTGCGTAGAACCATAGAGCACGCACATGATATGGTCACTCTGTGTCACCAAGTCCAATCCATTCCTGTCTGAAGAGTTGATCTCCATTATGATTTGTGGACAGAAGCAGCATTAGGGCCAGGGATCCTTCTCCCACGGGAACTCCGAGGCCCCTGGACCATCACTTGTGGTCTTTTAGTGGAGGTCTCAGGTGCACCCCTTTTTATTCCTTTTTTTTTTCCAGTAAAACTTTGACACAAATTTGTATTTTATTCACCATTTTAGTGTCCGCAAACTTTCAAGAAAATAATAATAGTTCGTAGATACGTGAAACAGTCTTCAGTCTACAGACAATGTTCAGTGCACACATGGAATTACATGAACTTCTGATAGTGATTCTGTAGCCACAGGGCATTTCAGCACTATTAATGTGTTTAGAATAATCAGACAACCCTAGACTGCTTCCCACTAAGATCAAATTTACAATCATAGGCAAACTTCGAATGATAATTCATGGATTAAATTGTGTCCCCTCCCATACGTGTAGTGATTTGGCCGGGATTCCCTGTATTCTGTAATTGTTCTCCATTTTGTGATTTTCCCATGCCGCATGTTAAAGGACTAGGGTAGGACTGCAAATCCCTTCACAAGATCACCTCCCCACTCCACTGCAAAGGGAGTTTCCCTGGAGTATGGCTTGCCGCACCCCCACTCCCCTTATCCTACGAGAGATAAAAGAAAAGGGAAACAAGCAGAGTACTGAGAACTTCATACCGTCATGGTGCGAGGTTCCCTGTTTATTCTTGTGTTGCCAGTGAGACTCAACTTTGTGAGCTCCATCATGGCTATCACTGGTGGTGGCCAGGCACCATCCATTTCTTCCGGTCACAAGTCAATGCAGTCACCTACACACATGGATCTCTCTGTCTTCTTGGTTCTCTTTTCCCCCATGTTGTTTTGGTCCTCGGTGATCATCCTTTGCTGCTAAGTTGGGACCGTTTGCTGTACTACTCTATAGAATTTTGAGTTTCGGTTTAGAGTGATGAAAAACTCTCTTAAAGTTGCATAGTTGGATCAGTGTTAAGTTATATACCTGTAAAAAATTGAATTGGCAGTAGTTTTGTGATGGGCATACATAAAACAAGGACAAGGGGAAAAAAAGGAATTGCTTACATGCAACCAAACACCTTGTGAGATTTTGTTCCTTGATTTGGAGATTTAGTGTGATGGGTTCATTGGCATAGTAACATGTTTAGTACTTCTGTTTTACCATGTAGAGTTGATTGGGTACTGTCTGAAGTCTTAGAAACTTGGTAAGAGAACGTCCAAGGCACAACAATTGGTCTGTCTTTGCTTGGAGCAATAGAGAAAATAGGCTGTTCAGGAACAGGAAGTAAAATGAAATGTGTGGGTAACTGTAAGTAGCAATTGTCATTAGGAAAAAAACTGTTTTTCTTCATATGGATTTTGTACTACTGTGAAGAGAGAGAGTGGCAATGTTCTAGCTAAGCGTAAAAACAACTCGCTTTCTATAAACTGCTTGAGGGCTTTTTATCTGTTAGTAGAAAGTTGACTTAGAATTTCTTGTACTTCAGTAGCATCTAGTACTGTGCTACCTCTGTCATGGTCCTTTACAAGGTCCACAGGTGTTTAGACTGACCTATATGTCTAGGTCATAAACACTTAGGTTAGTTCATCTTAGTCTTTTCGGTTGTTCTATGAAGTACAGAATTTGTTACATCTGATTGTTTTTTGCCTGAATATTTGCATGAAAAATAACTTGGATTTCTGCAAGGTATAGAATCACCTTGGGAGAAATTTTGTTCTTTGTTCTTGATTCTTTCAAATTGTACCCAAATTTGAGGCTAATGAATGGAGACACATACCACCCCAGAAGGACTCCCTGAGGGCCTGTTGCTGACTACGCCTCACGAGGCCTGATAGAATTGATCATTGCCGAGTGATGAGGCCGAGAAGGGCTCTGAGCTCTGAGCCCTAAGGCTCACATGAGCTTCCTGGTTAGTGAACATGTACTTGAGAGGGTACTGCCTCCCTCTTTGAGACACGGAAGCTTTGTGCTGTGACTTGTCCCAGACCTCACCCAACATGTCTACTTGTGTACCTTTTGGTATAATACAAGGACTGCTAATTAAGTTTGCAACCTTATCCTAGAAGAAGTGCTACATAGCTGATGGCTGAATATCACTGCGGTCAGCTTGAAAGTACTCCCCTTGGGAAGCTATGCACTGATGTCAGTGCCTAGGCCACCCTTCAAAGCCATTTTGGAACTCTTTTTCTGGAATGGCCATTACAACTGTCATGGTATTACTCTTCATGTCCTGAATGTAATCAAAATGTCTTACCTTTAATATTTCCTTTATCTTTGGGTAAAGAAAAAAATCACTGGGGCCAGATCAGGTGAGTAGGCAAAGTGTATACAGTTATTTGTTTACTGGCTAAAAACTCCACACAGAAAGCTATACAGTTACATTCACAAACTTGCCTCCATGTCACAGTGGGCAATGGACATTCCAGAAAGAGTTCCAAAACTGCTTGAAAAGGTAGACTAGGTGCTGGCCTTGGTGCATAGCTTTCCAAGGGGAGTACTTCAAAGGTGACCGTAGTGATATTCAGCAATGAAGTATGTAGCGCTTAGAGCAATTAAGTTTGAAAACTCGCCCCCGTGAATTTATGCTGGCAGCACTGTACACATAATTTGGTAAGGTTTCGTAACCTTGGTATATCAGGCTCTCAGCTGTGCTCATGTTGACATGTGGCATCATCTTGCTGCGTGGTTTTCATTATTATTCTTGTGTGGTTTTGTGTGCCATTATGAGAATGTTGGAGCTTGAATTAAAGCAATGAACAAACATAAAATTTCTTGTTAAACTTGGCAAGAGTGGGAGTGAAATCAGGGACAGGTTAGTCCAGGTTTATGGGGAAATGCTATGAATAAAACAGCAGTGTACAAATGGATTAAACGTTTTTCTGAGGGGAGAGAAAGTGTCACTGAGGAAGAGGTCAGGAGAGCCAGTAGCAAGCAGAACTGATGAGAAACATTGCAAAAATGCATCAAATTGTGCGTCAGAATCATTGGCTGACTGTGAGAAACACAGCAGACCCAGTAAACATCAACAGTCAAACAGGAAAATCTTGGCTTGAGAAAGGTGTGTGCAAGAGTGGTCCCAGAGGAGCTCTCCAATGAACAGAAGCAAGGAGAGTCAAAGTACACCAGGACCTTTTAGAGAGGCAGGACAGTGTTTGGGGCAGTGTTACCACTGGTGATGAAGGTGTTCCAATACGACCCTGAAACAAACCATCAAAGTACACAGTGAAAGTCAGCCAGTTCTCCCCAACCAAGAATGTTCTGTTGGTCCAAATCAAGAGTCAAAACAGTATTGCTAACCTTTTTTGATAGCAGAGGGAGTGTTCATTATGAATTTGTATCAGCTGGACAAACAGCCAAGTTTGCTCTTTGGAAGTGCTGAAAAGTCTGCATGAAAAAGTGAGACCAAAATGACCTGAACTTTTTGCTAGCCACTCATGGCTCTTGCATCGTGCCCATGCACCAGTTCACATGTCACTTTCTCTGAGGGAATTATTAGCCAGTAAGCAAATGACTATATTGGAATACCCTACCTACTTACCTGATCTGACCCCCATTGACTTTTTCCATTACCCAAAGATAAAGGAAATATAGAAAGGAAGACATTTTAATGACATTCAGGGCATCAAGACAACATCTTGATATCATCACAATGAGAGCTCTAATGACCATTCCGGAAGAAGAGTTCCAAAATTGTTTTGAAGAGTGGACTAGGTATATGTATAAGCATAGCTTATACATATACAGAGGGGAGCTCTTTGAAGGTAAAAATGAGGTATATAGTGCTTTTTTTAGGATGAGTTCTTGAAAATTGGCAGACCTCCTACTCTCCATGAATTCTGGCAGCCATTCCAGCAAATTAACAAACCCACCGAGGCAGTGAAGACAACAGGATGTGGTGTCTGTCTGTTTCGCAGTCTGAAAGGCATCCTTCTAACATGTGAGCTCTGACCTAGCTCACTGTGAGTGGTTAGGGCTGAACATCTGTATCTGTCTAATTTGTGATATCTGACCCAGCTATGGGTGACTAGGATTGAAGAGACGCTGCCACATCAACGACAAGGATGGTAAGGTACAAAGGTGAGGACCCTGTCCATTTTACCAGGGAGTTAACAGTGAAGGTGGAATTTGCCCACTGTTCTCCTCACTTAAATAATGTTATGTTGACATTCTAAATCACAGTAACATGGGTTCAATGTTAATATTAAATAATGATTTCCCTGCTTCTTTAGTCTTTTTCAATGAATTCATATAACATACATGAAGTTCTTGGTTGTTTTTGCCTCGAAATTATATTCTGCTAATTCTCCTAATTCTAATTCTCCTTTTGCTACTCAGTGGTCCCAAAGCACCACAGTATGACTATAGAGACTGGCTGACAAAGATGTCTGGAAAATGTGATGTTGGAGCTTACATGCTAATGTTTAAGTAAGTTTGTTTTGGTTTCTCACTCCACTGATTACCTCATTGTTTTCAAACTTTTGATTCTTGGAAAGTTTTGCTGCAGATACCATCATGTTTGACATTTAGAATAGAGATAAAAGTCTATTGGTGATTACCAGGAGCTGGGGGAGGAGAAATGAATTATTGCTTAAGGAGTCCTAAGTTTCTGTTGAAGTGATGACAGATTTTGAAGATAGATAATAGTGATGGTGAATGTAATTAATGTCATGGAATTGCATTTTAAAAATTCTTACAGTGGGAAACATTTTGTTATATGTATATGTAAGTACCTGTATAAGCACAATAAAAAATTAATCTAGTTGACAAGTATAAGCAAAGAATTTTAAAATTTAAGTTTGATGTTTCATGAGAAGTTTTTGTAATAAAATGTTTCTTGTTATTACATCATAGGAGAGCTAGTCGTACTGAAACCATCACGTCTTTTAGAAAAAGAGAAAGTAGAGTGCCAGGTGATCTGTTAAAGTAAGTAGACTAGACTTCTGACTGTACCAACAAGCAAGCATGTGTAGCAAAGACCACAGAGCTACATCTCTGCTCTTTCAGGCGTGCTTTTCTGAAGATGAGCACAGGCCCTGAGGCCTTCCTGGCACTTCGCTCCCACTTTGCAAGTTCTCATGCTCTGTTATGTATCAGCCACTGGATACTGGGGATCGGAGACAGACATTTGAACAATTTCTTGGTGAATATGGAAACTGGTGGCATGATGGGAATTGACTTTGGACATGCATTTGGCTCAGCTACTCAAGTATGCTTGTTTCATTCACATTGTCTAGTCTAGTTGAGAGTTGTCATATGATTATAATATCCTCATGAAAAACGTAATTTTTAAAGAAAAAAATGATACATTTCTTAGGTTGGTTTTGTCATGGTTATTAAACCTGATATTCTTGCAGAAAAGGATAATCTCAGTTTCGTTTTGGCCTTATTGGGACAGATTATGAAAATTGTAATGATAAATTAGGTAATCACAACCTAGAATAAAATACATGCCCATATAAAAACCTTTATTACTATAAAGAGATTTTGAGAAGCCTGTGGTCAAAATGGCTAACACAAAATGTGATCTAAGTCTTGTCTTTGACATTAAACTCTGAACACTTTAAGTTATACTTAATGTCTCTGAGGGCTGTGTTGTGCTCAGCACATAGGTTTTAGTACTGAAGGAATATTGTTAACTGTGTTGATTACTCTTTAGCATGATAAATTCTTATCTGCATAACTGCTTTCAAGAAAAGTGGCGTTTGTATTCTGTAAACCCGGGTGGCATAGTGGGTAAGTGCTGTATCTACTAATGAAAAGGTCAGCAGTTTGAAGCTGCCAGGTGCTCCTTAGAATCTCTATAGGCAATGCTACTCTGTCCTGTGGGGTTGTTATGAGTTAGAATCAACTTGACAGCAGTGCATGGTTCTAAGTGTGACTAATAATTGATAAAATGTTTTATTTGTGCCTGCTATTTTATGATGCCTATACATTTTACTTCTTGATTGTACTTTTTGCTCTTGTTTAGTTTCTGCCAGTTCCTGAGTTGATGCCTTTTCGTCTCACTCGCCAATTTATCAATCTGATGTTACCAATGAAAGAAACAGGTCTGATATGCAGTGTGATGGTGTATGCACTAAGAGCCTTCCGCTCACACCCAGACTTGCTCACTAACACCATGGATGTCTTTATAAAGGACCCTTCTCTTGACTGGAAAGTATGCTTTGTTTTATACACATTTTTCATTTTATTATGATGTTCCAGAGATTGATCCAGTTTCTCCTTTTATGACACTTGGAATTATACCAAGTCATGTCTAATAGACTACTAACATGATTTTGTACAACATATCTCAAACTAACATTTAGGGTCATTTGGCCTAAAAACCAGATAAGAAACAAATTCTTTATCTGCCAAGAAGAGTTATTTCAGTTGAATTTATTTATAACTGGGAGAAGGAGCAGTGGTTGCACAGTGGTTAAGCACTTGGCAGGTAAATAAAAGGTCAGCAGTTTGAGCCTGCCACCTGCTCCACAGGAGAAAAGACCAGGTGATCTGCTCCTGTCAAGATTACAGCCCAGGAAGCCCTGTGGGGCAGTTCTGCTTTGTCTTGGACAGTCAGGATGAGGCAGAATCAATGTGCAGCACACAGCAACAGCAAATCACGGGGAGAAGTAAAAGTGAGGATGGGTCTGATTTTTCTGTAAGACGACTTTTAATTTAGAAAGAGTTCCACAAGAGGTTTTCCTTGATCATGAAGACAGGAATTGCTTATTTAAATCTCAAAAGTTCTTCATAATAACCAGCCCCCAAATAATTAAGCCTCGTGATGGTCATCCTTTTAATTTCTTATGATAATTTATGTCTAACTAATGACTCAAGTTCACTGTCATTTTTTATGTATATTCTCATTGTATCATTAGCATTTATCTAAAGAACTATGGAACTGTTTCCAGTTGTTACTTATTTTAAGATCACTGAAGGGCTTAATCTACATGAATGTGACCATATGTACTTTTATAATCATTGGAGAAAATTGTATTTTTTTTCCTTTAGAACTTTGAACAAAAAATGATGAAGAAAGGAGGATCATGGATTCAAGAAATAAGCATAAATGAAAAAAATTGGTATCCTCGGCAAAAAATAAATTATGCTAGGAGGAAGTTAGGAGGTGCCAATCCAGCAGTTATTACTTGGTAAGATTGTGATTTCTGCTACCATTTATTGAAGAATTACTATATACCGTATAACGAGCTAAGTCCTTTTACCTATCCTATAATGTTAGTATTATTATCCTCTTTGTAGAGAATCATAATTTCAAGAGGTTTGCTTCTCCAAGGTTAGGGACGAGACCTTCAGAGGAAGGTCAGTCACTAAGAAAACGGTATGTGTTATCCCCACATTCTCTGGAGTCTTGAGACTTCCAGTTGGTAGGTAGGGAGGTAGTAGAACAGCCTGTGCTGTAGATTTGCCTGAGAGGGAAATGAGGATTCTCAGACTATTACAATAATTATTTTACTTTATACAGTACTATATACTATATTTCCTCATGATGAAATTAAGGTTTTAGACTTGCTTTTGTCATTTTAAGGAAATTCTGGTGGATATGATGCCTAGATGTGGAGGTTATAGTGCAGATTTATTAGATAAGGACTCAAGTTACATAGGCTTTTAGTTAACTTTTTAAAAATTTCTTGTTGTAGTCAAATATAGAGATGATTCATAGGAATGAGAAAAGGTTAAACTGTAGAATTAAATAATAATAAGTAACATTCTTAAGGTGTCTGGTTGCACTATGGTTAAGCTAACTGGAAGGTTGTTAGTTTGAAGCCACTCCACAGAAGAAGGATAGGGCAGTCTGTTTCTGTAAAGATTTCAACCTTGGAAACTAAGACAGTTCTACTCTGTCCTCCTGAGTTGCTCTGAGTCAGAATCAGCTCAACAGCAACGGATTAAGTGGCAATCCGTGGTCAGTTAATTTTCAGCAGGGATACCAGTGAGGAAACAATAGCCTTTTCAGTATGGTGGTAGGACAGCTAGATACCTGCAGGGGAAAGAATGAAGTTGAATCCCTACCTCACAGCATTTAGAAAAATTAACTCAAAATGCATCAACAACCTAAATGTTAAGAGCTAAACTGTAAGACTATTAAAATAAAACAGAAGTAAATCTTCATAACCTTGAATTTGGCTGTGGAGTCTTATATGTGACACACAAAAAAAAAACAAGCAACCGAAGAAAAAACAGGTAATTTACACTTTATCAAAGTTAACTATGAGAAGATGGCACTATAAATAGAACATCTTTCTTAACCCCCTCCCTACAAAGACAGTAAAAAAAAATGATGCTTATCCTTGATGAATTCTGAATTGGTGAACAGGGCACAGTAGCATAGAACTGCAGACATGCATGAATCAATGAATCAGCAAGCTACATATGGTTGGAAAATCATTTCTTCCTCAAGCCATGCAGGCCACTGACTACTGTGAACTGGAGAAGAAACACTGGCATAGAGCCTGTTTCCCTAACCACCACCCTCCCTGCCTGTACAAAGAGACAGAAATCATTAAGGCAGAACTTGTGAGTGTGGAGTGTGACAGCATGTACACAAGGTCCTGCCTGGGGTCTGCTCCCATAGCTAACACTCTGTCTGCATCACTGCACACCCCATAGCTCAGGCGTCTTACCAAAAGGACAGACCTACTAGGGGTGAGGTTAGATCTACTGCCCCCACTTCCACTCAGCACTGGGAAAGGCTAACTGAAGCTGCTGTGTTCTAGGAAACAGGTGCCTTGACTGCACCTACAGCCAACATGCTATTGATGTACAGAGGACAGGTGGTAGCAACAAGGCAGAATGGTACTATAGCCAACTAGACTTAATAACATAGTTACATTCTACTCCCGTGCACATGAGTAGACAACATGATAGATCAAATGTAAGTCTCAAATTTAAGACTGAAGCCATCAGTATTTTCTGTGACCACAGGCAGAGTGAAGCTAGAAACAACAGGAAAGAAAAACACACATACAGAAAGCAACACAACATTAAACAACCAGTGGGTCAAGAAAGAAATCCCGTATTACTTAAAGTCAAGTGAAAATACAACATACCAAAACTTATAGGCTGGATCAAAGGCAGTAATTGCAAGAAACTTACAGCAATAAAAGCCTACATGATAAAAAGAAGACAGATCTCAAATCAACAGCGTATCTCTGCAATTTGAAGAACGAGACAGAGAAGCACGAACTAAGCCTAAACCTACCAGAAGAAAAGAAGTAACAAGGATCAGAGCAGAAATACGTGAAATAAACAATAGAATCACCAAAACCAGAAACTGATTCTTGGAAAAGGATTGATTAAACTGACAAATCTTCAGCTAGACTGACAAACACAGACAAAAGATACGAATAACCAAAATAAGAACTGAAAATAAAACTCTTAGAAAAATTGCAATAGAAGAAAAATTCTTCATTATGATTCAGGGCGTATATGAAAAGTAAACAATGAACATTATACTTCATGGCAAACTGTTGAGAGCTTTCCCTTGAGATGGGGAAACAAGAGAAGTGTGCCCACTCTACCCGTTCTACTCAGTATTGTTTTAGAAGTCATAGGTGGGGCAGTAAGACAGGAAACATTAATAAAAGGTCTTAATCATTCAGTGCTGCTGTAACAGAATCACCACAAGTGAGTGACTTTAACAAAGAGAAGTTTTTCTCTCACACTTTAGTAAGCTAGAAATCCAAAGTCAGGGTGCCAGCTCCAGAGGTTAGGCTGTTTCTTTTTCTTTTGCTTCTAGGAAATGGTCCATGTCATCAATCTTCCCTTGCTCTAGGAGCTTCTTAGGTGCAGGGACCCTGACTCCAAAGGACACTACTGCTCCTAGCGCTGCTTTCTTGGTGGTCTGAGGTACCATGTCTCTTTGCTTTCTTCTCTTTTTTATATCTCAAAAGATGTTGATGTAAAATACAATCTGATCTTGTAGAGTCCTGCTTCATTAACATAATTGCTGGTAATTCTACCTCTTTAACATCAGAGGTAGGATTTTTACAACACATAGGAAAATCACATCAGGTGACAGAAGGTAGAGAGTGACATAATGCTTGGGAATCATGGACTAGCTAGGTTGACACATGTTTTCAGGGGTGGGGGATACAAGTCTAATCCATAACCAAAGGTATCTAGATTGGAAAAGGAAAAGTAGAATTATCTCTATCAGACAATGGATAATCAATGATGTGATCCTGTATATGGAATATCTCAGAGAGTACGCACTTCTGGTGCCAAATTCTGTTTTAATCAGCTAGGGCTGCTCTAACAGAAATACCACAGAGTGGGTGGCTCTAACAAATGAAGGTTTATTCTTACACAGTCCGGTAGGTTGCAAGTCCATATTCAGGGTGTCCACTCCAGGGGAAGGCTTTCCCCTTGTTGGCTCAAAAGGCAAGTCCGGTATAGCATCAGTCTTTGTCCAGGGAGCATCTTGGCACAGGAACCTCAGGTCTGAAGGATGCGCTCTTCTCCCAGTGCAGATTTCTTGATGGTACAAGGTTCCTTAATTCTCTGCCTGCTTCTCTGTCCTTTTATCTCTCGTAGGATGAAAGGAGTAAGGGTGGGACAAGCCATACTCCAGGGAAACTCCCTTGACAATGGAGCAGGGAGGTGATCCTATGAAGGGATTTACAGCCCCACCCTAAACCTTTAAAATACAGCATAGGGAAACCACAGAATGGAGGACAGTCACAAGATACTGGGAATCATGGCCCAGCCACATGGCTACACATATTTTTGGGGGGACACAAGTCAATCCATGACATCCCACCCTTTGGTAACCCAAAAATCACATCACGGAAACATGTAACACATTCATCTCACCATAGCAAAATCATGTCCATCCCTTACTGGCCAGCAGAGCATATGCTGTAAAGCTTTTAGAGCTAATAGATGAATTTAGTAGGTTACAAGGTCCACAAACAAAAATCAATTGGGTTTCTATACACCAGCAGTAATAAATCTGAAAGGGAAATTCAGAGAAATGGTTCCATTTGCAATACCATCTGAGAGAACAAAATACCTAGGAATGAATTTTGCCTGGGATATAAAAAGTTGTACAATTAAAATTATAAAACATTACTGAAAAAATTGAGACTTAAATAAATGAAAAGCTGTTCCATGCTCATAGATTAGAAGACTTAATATTTTTTTAACATCAGTAATAGCCAAAGCAATCCACAGATTCAGCCCAGACCCAATCAAAAGTTTAACAGTCTCTCCAGAAATGGCAATAACAATTCTATATTGAGTGAAACCAAACCCAGTGCTGTTGAGTCACTTCTAACTAATAATAACAACTCTAAAGGACAGAATTGAACTGCCCCATAGAGTTTCCAAGGAGCTCCTGGCAGATTCTAACTGCTGACCCTTTAGTTAGCGACCATAAAACTTAACAGCTACACCACCAGGGTTTCCTACTGAATGTCAAGAGACCCCAGATAGGTAAAACCGTTTTGAAAGAACAGAATAGAAGCTCTCATACTTCATGATTTTAACACATATTATGCAGCTCTAGTAGTCAAAACAGCCTGGTACATAGACCAGTGGAATAGACTATAGAGTCCAGAGATAAACTTGTGTATCTGTGGGTCAGTTTATTTTTCACAAAGGGGCTAATTCCATTCGATAGGGATAGGAGAATCTCTTCAATAATTTGTGTTGGGAAAATTGAATTTCTAAAAGTGAAACAGGATCCATGCCTCATGCCATACACAAAAATTTATAATGGATCAGTACCTAAATGTGAAACCAAAACCGTAAAAGTCTTAGAAGAAAACATGGGAACCTGTTTGGTTCTTCTGTTGTGCTTACTGGTTTTTATGTAATGCCTGGAATGTTAAAACCTTCCCAGTGGACATCCAGGATACAACAATTAGTCTGTAGTTACCTGGACCAACAGAGGAAGAAGAAATCTAAAAAAAGTAAAGAGATTCCTGTTGCCATCAAGCTGCTTCAAACTCACGGCAACCATATAGGACAGAGTAGAATTGCCGTATAGGGTTTGCAAGGCTATAATCTTTATAGAAGCAGAATAAGAGGAGGAAATGGAATGTGTGACTAAATGCCTCCATAAACAACTACCTCCTTTGCCCTGTGACCAGAATTGGATGATAACCAGCTACCATTGCTAAATGTTTCAATAAGAGATTCTGTAGTAAAGTCCTGATCAGAAAGGAGAATGCAGAATTTAAATTTCTCATGGAATACACATGTTCTGGAGCCATGGAGCTGAATGAACCCTAAAATGATTGCCCCAAGGGAATCTTGAAATCTTAATCCAAAAATATCTTCTAAAGCCTTTTGAGAGCAGCAGCTCAAAAATTTAGATAGGAAACTAAAGCATAGTGAGTTTATACTAATGGTGGAGCAACCACTCAGAAGAGGAGTGTAAACGTGGTTATACAACTTGAAAAATGGAATCATTGTTACTGAACTGTACATGTAAAAATTAATGAGTTGGTGTATGTTCTGTGTATATTCTCAACAACAGTAATAATAAGATAAATTATTAAAAGCAAAAGGTATCCTGATTGGGAAATCAAACTAGAAGAGTTGGTTTGTATGTTACTCTGGAGGTTCTTCAGTACAAATCAGAATGACTGAATTCTGTTTGTTGAAATCTTATAGGCAATAAATGAGCTTGATAAATATTTCATTATTTTGAGAATTGAAATTATCTTAGGAACTGATCCAAACTATGAGTTACAAAATAAGTCATCTTACTCTAGTGTGTTCTGAATTAAAAATCCTCTTACGAGTTTGAGAACTACAGTATAAGATTTCTATAATTTGGTATGGAAAAATTGCTCATAGAAAGTTCTTAAAGCTGATGTATAATTATTTTTAAAGTTAATAAAAGTATTTTTGCTTCTAATGATGCTGTCCAGGGAAGTTCAAAACTAGCAATGTGAGAAACAATGTGAGAAAATATTTGCAAGTCATATGTCTGTGTTTTTTAAGTCAGTAATTAAAAGACAAAGTAATTAAAAAATGGACACTGTACCTCAGTAGGTGTTTTTCCTAAGAAAATGTCTGAGTGACCAATAAGCATTTGAAAAGATGTTGAACACCATTTGTCATCGTGGGAATGCAAATCAAAACCACAGTGAGATGTCACTTTACATCTGCTATCATGACTATAATCAGAACAGTGGAAGATAGCTAGTGTTAGTGAAGACATGGAGAAATTGGAGCCCTCATGTGTTACAGAAGTTTACACTGGTACAGTCACTGTGGAAAACAGTCTTGACAGTTCCTCAGGAAGTTCCCGTTTGATCCTCCCGTTTCCACTCCTGAGAGAATTGAAATGAAGAGAGATGAAAACATATGCCCACACAAAAACTTGTGCACAAATATTCATGCCCCATTATGCATTTTATTGCTTTCCTACAAATTCAGTTTCTTCACTTCAAGGTAATGAGCAACAGAAAAGATTCTGTAAGTTGTAAGAGAATGTTTGGATGGTATAACTAGGAGTACATGGTTTGGATTTTGGTATTTGTTCAATCTTTTTTTCCAGTGATGAATTACTTCTGGGCCACGAGAAGGAACCTGTCTTTGGGGATTATGTGGCTGTAGCGCAAGGAAGCAAAGATCACAACATCCGTGCTCAAGAAACAGAGAGTGGGCTTTCAGAAGAAATTCAAGTGAAGTGCTTGATTGACCAGGCAACAGACCCCAATATCCTTGGCAGAACTTGGGTAGGATGGGAACCTTGGATGTGAGGTCTCTGAGAGTTCGTAGATATACAAACTATTAAATTGTTTAAAGGATCTCCCAAATTTTCAGGTACACCAGTCAATCTTTTCTGAGTTAGTCAAGTGTTTTCATATTGGCTTTTGGCTTTTTGTTTTCTTAAGACATTTGTATTTGGAAATGCGTGTGATTCTGATCAATAAATGGTAACATGAAACACTGAAGTTTTGTTTCTTTAGTGTCAACATTAAAGTTAAAAATCAGTGTGTATTATTTTTATGCAATTTCAAGGGAAGAATGTTCATTTTACAAAATAATTCACTGCATTAAAATTTATTCTTATACATACTGGTTGAGTACATTATGGCATTAAAAATAAACATGTTTTCTAAAAAATGACAACTATTCAATGAAGGAAACTTCCTCTTTGAAGAAAAATGAAGAAAAATAAGTGATCTTCTATGTGAATACTCAGTAGACACATCCTAGTGCTTACTACAGGATAAAAGCAGTCAAAGCCTGCTTTGGGTTGAGTTGATTATAATATATTTCCTATAACTACTAATTAATCATAATTTCCCAGCTGAATTCTAACAATACAGGCTGTATTCATTAACTTGATCACACATAATATGGAAAACTTGGTCTTTAATGACTGCTGTTCATATAAATGGAGCCCTGGTGGCCCACTTGTTAATGAGCTTGACTGCTAACCAGAAGGTGGGCAGTTCAAATCCACCAGCTGTTGCTTGGAAATTCTAGGGCGGCATTACTGCTCTGCCCTATATGGTCATTGTGAGTTGGAACTGACTCATTGGCAACTGTTTTTTTTCATATGAGTAAGTTTCTTACTATAAATTGACTGTGTGAGTCCAATATCAAATCTATTTCCTTGAAAATTCCATTACATCTTAGGAGAAAGCAGTAAATGTATCTACATACATGTTATTACATACAGCATTTAGAAGATACTTGTTTGCACAGTTACTGTAGGTGGCAGTTGGTCCTCGTTACAGGCTTGGCGCTCGGACGTCTGACTGAGGCCCAAACTCCAACTCCGCGATTTTGCTGACTGAGAGCTTTTGGTTAGAAACCTGAAATTAAAACAAGATAGCTTTATTCATTATAAATGCCAGGAAATGTGAAGAATAATAAGAATTTTTTATTAATCATTTCATTAAATTTTTAAAGTTTTTAATACTTGACAACACTTGGCTTGGCTAATATCTTTTTAAAGTAGAAGTCAGATACATTTTCAGAAATGGAAAGGTACAAGAGCAAACCAGAATTTTTTTCCCAGAGTTGGGACACAGAGAACCATTTTCTTCAATGGTTCAAAGGCATATGAAACTATACACCCTGGGGAAATGTAACAGCATATTTAGAGCACATTATTAAGAGTTCTGGCAGCTAAGTCCACGAACTTAATTGTTCTAAGTGCTACGTACCTCATTGCTGAATTACCACTACAGACACCTTCAATGTAGTCCCCCTGGGGAGCTATCCACTGATGCCAATGCCTAGTCCACCCTTCAAAGCAGTTTTGGAACTCTTTCTGGAATGGCCATTGTGCAAACTGGCAAGTTTACAGACTTAATTGTTCTGTGTACACAACTGCCTGTTGAACCATGTATAGATTCATCATAAGCGCAATTAAGTGTTCCGGAATTCCCGGTTCTTGCAGTGTTACCCATAATTTGTTGTGATCCACACAGTCAAATGCCTTTGCATAATCAATAAAATATAAGTAGACATCTTTCTGGTATTCTCTGAATGCAGCTTGAATTTGTAGAAGTTCCTTGTCAGTATATTGCTGCAGTCGCTTGGATAATCTTTAGCAAAACTTTACTTACATGTGCTATTAATGATATTGTTCAGTAATTAACACATTCAGTTGGATCACCTTTCTTGGGAATACGCATAAATACAAATCTCTTCCAGTCAGTTGGTCAAGTAGCTGTCTTCCAGTTTTTCTGGTATAAATGAGTGAGCACTTCTAGCACTGCATGCCTTTGTTGAAACATCTCAATTGATACTACACCAATTCCTGGAAGCTTCTTAGCCAGTGCTTTCAATACTGCTTTGACATCTTCTTTCAATACCATTGGTTCCTGATCACATGCTGCCTCTTGAAATGATGGAACATCTACCAATTCTTTCTGGCATAATAATTCTGTATATTTCTTACATCTTCTTTTGATGTTTCTTGAGCCAATATTTTCCCTGTAGAATCTTGCACTCCTACAACCTGAAGCTTAATGGCTTAATTTTTTTCTTCCCTTCTTTCAACTTGAGAAATGGAGACATGTTCTTTCCCTTTGATTTTCTATTTCCAGCTCTTTGCACATGTCATTGTAACACTTTGTCTTCTCAAACTACCCATTGAAATCTTCTGTTCACTTCTTTTAATTCATCATTTCTTTCTTGTGCTTTAGCTACTTGATGTTCAACAGCAAGTTTTCAGAATCTCTCTGACATCCAGTTTGTATTTGTTTTTGTTTTTGTTTTCCTTTCTTGTCTTTTCAGTGACCTCTCGCTTTCTTCATGTATGATGTCTTTGATGCCATTCCACAATTTGGTCTTTGGACGTCAATGTTGAGTACATTAAATCCATTCGAGAGATAGTATCCAAACTTGGGATATACTCAAGTTTGTACTTTGCCTCTTTTGGACTTGTTATAATTTTCTTCAGTTTCATTTTGGACTTGCATATGAGCAGTTGATGGTCTGTGCCTCAGTCTGCACTTGGTGGGAAATGATACTCTGGTTGGTGAAAATGCCACCATGCTTTCTGATATACAGCTGTCCTTTTCTTCATTAATAAGTTTCTGTGGCTGCTCTAGCTTTTGGATGAGATTTCAGAATTCTAAAAATGTTGATTCTGTCTGTCTACTAGGTTATGGTTGTTTCAATGGCAGGACTGGTTCTTTGAACACCTTATTCCTCCATTGTCTGTAATGAAGAAAACTGAACATAAGAAGTCTGTGGGACATTGTCAAGAGTAACATCATAGACTTCCAGCCAACTTGGCACCGTAGTAGAACCACACTGTCCTTTCACAGCAAAGACCAAAAACCTACATAAAACAGACAAATGTCATTCCCGGAAAAAACATGAGTTGTCATTTGAAGAGACAAAAATGTCAGCCAAGCACCTAATGAAATAAAGAAGTGAGAGAGTACAGAGAGGAAGAAGGACTAGAGAAGAAGCCCCCTGTCAGCTAAACCAACACGAATTCACCATCTTGGACTCCTATCAGATCAGCAAACAAACAACATGGGAAAGCAGCTTCACAGAAATCCTGGCAGGAGTCAAAGTAACTGGTAACCAGTGATATGGACTTTTCTTTCCCTCATCTTCTCTCCACTCCTTTGTCCCTGATGCCTCTTAACTACGTGCAGTGGCTCAGCTGTTCATGAAAAGCAGTGTCTTTGCTGCTTGGATTTGACCCACCCACAGCAGAGATTGGCAGACTGTAAGTATGTGAAAGTACCTTCAGGAGCCCCCATTAGTGCACAGGTCACCTGGTAACCAGTGATACATGTTTTTCTAACTCACCATTCCAACCTACCAGTCCACTGCTTCAGCCCCGTCACTTAGATTTGCCCACCCACCTCTAACTGGCTTCTTAAGTGCTGTTTTTCTGTCACTGGTGTTACTTTTTTCAATTTCTTTTCATTTTCTCCGGGTCTCCCACCACCTCACCCTCTTTTCTCTCAAATACCTGGCTCCGTGTGCCATTTTTGCCTCTCAGTGAAAGGTTGTGAAATGCCATTCAGCTAGGGAACTAATCCCCCAGCCCATGAAGCCACATTGGTAGAATACTCAGGTTTGTATGTTTTTTTAATTTTGTTTTGTCAGTTTGTCTGTTTTTCTGTTTTCTCTTCATGGGTTGGGACTCCCTGCTAGACAGGCTGTGCTATACAGCTTAGGACCCTTGTCTGTACTCTTCCCACCTCCATCAGTGGAAGACCTGGGTGCATTTTTCTCTGTCGCTCTCTCCTCTCTCTCTTCCCCTTTTTTCTCATTTTTGTTTCCTGCCTTTCTTCATTTCCCAGTTCTCATGTCCCTGTACTTATTTTCTGACTCCTGAATATCTGACACCATGTGACATCTGTACCCCTTTCAGCTAGACTATTTGGCACAGCCTAGTGAACACTTCCCTGGTATTTACAGCAACCCTGATCACACCCCTGGAGACCTTTCATTTTGTTTTTCTCAAAAATTTTAACTAATTTTTTTTTCTTCATCTTTATTTTAGTTTTTTTTCCTCCTTGTTTTTCTCCATTTTTTTTGTTTCTTGTCACTCTGACAGTAACCTCGTTAGGCACTCTTGTTTTCTTTTTGTTTGGGGCTCCTGTTTCTCTCCTTCCATACCAATTTTAGCTCTACACATCACAACCCTCTCACTCCATGTCTACCTACATCATGTGCTGAACATCACACACTGAGTAGCACAGACACAGCCTACTGGAACCTGCCCAATACTGATTTCTGACTTACCTTGCCAGTGCTAGTATGTACCACAAACTGCCCATCCCAGCCTCTCCCCTTCAGTTAAACCCACCCTGCTTACTGCACCATAGCTGAGCAATTGGCCTTGCCCAGTGGGTAAAGTGGTGAATAACATGGTGACCACAGATCAGCAAACAACAAAGAACACACAGCCTACCTGTTTCGACATAACCAAATAAAAAAGCAAGATGAAACAAAAAAAACTACAACCAATAAACAGAGTAACTACTGATTGCCCATAAAGCAGCAGACAGTATCAAAACCTTACTTGAAACAACAATGACAACAAAATAATGAGATGATGATTTGAGCAGGCACCCAAAATAAAACACCAGGTTACTTTCTAGTAGCAGAAAAAGCACTAGAATTACCTGACAGGGAATTCAAGTCACTGATATTTGGAGCTATTCAAGACTTTCAGGAAAATGTTACAGAAACAAAATGCCAAAGTAAACTTACAATTAGAAATTACACAAAAACATAAGAATATAATGGTAAACATAGGAAGATAATAGTAAATTTCAGTGTAACCACCAAGAAAGTTTATCCAAAAGGTAAAACAACAAGAGTTCAGAAATAGTGTCATGGAGGGACTGAGAAGGTTTGAAATGATAGCAAGTAGGATCAGTAAAATTGAAGCAAACACTTGTATGTAACTCAGGAAAAATCAGAAGAAAGAATAAAGAAAAACGAAAGCTGAAAATTATATGGATAGAATCAAAAGCAAAAATTTATAAGTGATCATAGTTTCAGAACATGGGGGAAAACCGAAACCACAGAGAAGACCATTGAAGAATTGCTCACAGAAAGCTTTCCTAACATTATGAAAGGTGAAAAGCCGACAATCCAACAAACCTCATATAGGATAGACCCTAAAAGAAAATAACCAAGGCATATCAGAATCACACTTGCCAGAACCAAAGACAAAAATTCCAAGAGCAGCTCAAGAAAAACAAAAGTCACATACAGAGGAGAAACAGTAAAACTAAGTTCTAGTTATTTGGCAGAAATCATGCAGGCAAGAAGGGAATAGGAGGATATACATAAAACCCTGAAAAAAATGACCAAATGGAATAAATATATCCTGCCGAACTCTTCTTCAAATATGGTGGTGAAATTAGGACGTTTCCAGATAAAGAGAAATTAAGGGAATATGTAAAAACCAAATCAAACTTACAAGACATTAAAGGGAGTCCTTGGGTCTGAGAACAAACAACATGAGGCCACAGTCAGAATCTAGGACGCAATATTGTACCAGCCAGATACTAGCCTAGGAAATGAACTCTCAAGGACTATCCAAAACCAAAAGAATTACATCAGGGAACCAGAGAGTTGATCTTTATATGACATCAGAATAATAAAAGAGAATAAACAGTGTAGGTATAAAAACTGTCTAATGGCGTGGAAAGCAAAGCAATGCCAAGCAGTAATAGACTATGCCAAACATAGGAAGATAATAGTAAATTTCAATCTAACCACAAAGTTTACAAACCTACTCATCAACATAAAAGCAAAACAGTCAATAAAAACAAGATCTACAGAAATGGGGTGGGGAAAAGCCATAAACCAAAGGAATTCAGCATGGAAGAGTAAAAGGAAGAAAGTGTCAAACACACAAAAATACTACAAAATGACAGCACTACAAAACTCACACCAATAATTAAACTGAAGGCCTACATGCATGCATAGAGAAACAGTGACAGATGGATTAAAACAAAAAAGAAAAAGATCCATCAATATGTTTTATACAAGAGACACCTTAGAAACAAAGACAAGTTTATTCAAAATAAAAAAATGGAAAATTAAAAAAACAAGCAAGCCAGCCAAGCCAAGTGCCATCGAGAACAAGCAAGTAGCTGCCAAAAAAGCAGGAGTGGCAATACACATTTTGAATAAAGCAAAATCTACCATAAATGACAAAGAAGGGCATTATATAATGACTAAAGGGGCAATTCATTGTGAAGACTTAACTATAACAAATGTCTGCATACCCAGTGACAGGGCTCCAACATACATAAAACAAACTCTAAAAACACTGAAAAGAAAAATTGACAGTTCCACAATTGAAATAGGAGACTGCAACACACCACTCTTGATAAAGGGTAGAGCATCCAGCAAGAAATTCAACACAGATTTAGAACTAAAGGGTGCAATCAGCCAACTTGGTCTCATAGATAATATGCAGAACACTTCACACAACAGACACAAAGCATGCATTCTTTCCCAGTGCACATGGAATGTTCTTTAGAACATACCCAAGTATATCTCCTCTGACCACAACAACATCAAGTAGAAATTAGCAGGAAGAGCTAGGAAAATCAATTACATGGAAACTCAGTTAACACTCTGCTTAAGAAACATCAGAGTAGAAATTTAACAACAGGAAGAATAAGGAAAAAAGTTCAATTACATGGAAATTGAATAATATCCTTCTTAAAAACCACTAGGTAGTAGCAGAAATCAAAGATGAAATAAAAAAAGCTCTGAGGATGAAAACACATTGTACGAAAACCTTTGGGACACCACAAAGGCAGTCCTCGGGTCAATTTATGGCGACAGATGAGCATATCAAAAAAGATGAGAGAAAATCGGAACATCAGCTACACAACTCAAACAGAAGAACAAAAGAAGCCCACCAAAAAAAGAACTAATTAAGATCAGGACAAAAATAAATACAGAATAGAGAAACAATTAACAAAACCAAAAGTTGCTTCTTTGAAAGGATCAAAGTTGATGAAATACAGGAGAGGACTCACATAAGAAATGACATGGGGGACATTACAGCAGATCCATCTGAAATATAAAGGTTCAAAACAAAGTATTATTAAAAAAAATTGAAAACCTAGAGAAAACGGACAAATTTCTAGAATCTCACAACCTACTCAAACTAACGAAATGGTGTTGAAAATGTCAACAGAGCCATAACAAGAGAAAAGATTGAAAAGACAAATTTTAAGAACGTTCAACAAAGTAAAAGCCCCATTGCAGATGGCTCAACTGGAGAATTCTACCAAACACTCAGAGAAGACTTTACATCAGCACAACTCAGACAATTTTGGAACAGAGAAAAGGATGGAGTACTTTCAAATTCACAGCCAACATAGCTGTTATGCCAAAACCAGGCAAGTATACCACAAAAAAACTGCAGACCAGTGTTCTCAATATAGATGCAAAAATTCTCAAAATCTTAGCCAATAGGATTTGGCACCATATTTAAAAAAAAAAAAAATTCGATCATCACCAAATAGGATTCATACCAGGTATGCAAAGATTGTGCAACATTAGAAAATCAATGTAATCTACCAAATAAAAGAATGATATGATCATCTCGGTGTAGAAAAGGCATTCAACAAAGCCCACACCCATTCGTGATTTCAAAAAAATCTCTCAATAAAATAAGTATAAAAGGGAAATTTCTCAGCATAATGAAGGGCACCTACGCAAAAATAATGGTCAACATCATTCTTAAAGGAGAGAGATTGAAAACATTCCTTGAGAACAGAAAGAAAACAACCATGCCCTTTATCACCACTCCTGTCTAACATTGTGCTGAAAGTCCTAGCTATCACAATAAGGCAAAGATAAGAAATGAAGAGCATCCAAATAGGTAATGAAGTTAAACTGTCTATATTTGAAGATGATATGTTACTATACATAGTATAGTTACTATGCGTAGTAACATACTATACTCCCAAAATATACCCCATAAAACTATTGAAACTAAAAGATTCATCTTGATTAGCAGGCTACAACATAAACATACAAAAATCAATTGGATTCCTATACACCAATAAAGAGAGCAATGAAAAGGAAATCAGGAATACAATTCCATTTACAATAGCCCCTAGAAAAATAAAATACTTAGGAATAAATCTAACAAGGGATATAAAAGACACATTGTTGAGCTCTGTGGGTCTGTATTGCCTGTGGCTGATTGGTGGCGATAAAGAATGCAATACAAGAAGCACTGGTTGTGATGAGGGAAGCCAGTATCTCTGATGCTCCAACTACAACTCTTGGCATCGTGCAGCTCCCTTTTGTTTAGTGAACAAAACAGGTATATGCAGTAAAAAAGGCATTAATTTGAATAGGGTGTGGCTAGTTCCCCACAAAGTAAATGGGTATCTTCCTATCTAACATAACAAAGGCCACTTCCTCAGGTGAATTCACCTCTCCAGAAGGTAAAGCACTTAGGCCTGGGCATGTGTACAAGGTCACATTCAGCAGGCCAGGCCCATCATTTGCAAGGGTCTGATGTCATACATTCCAGCCTTTGTGCTGTTCTTCATTCATTTGATTCCAGACTCACAAGACCTTCACCCAGGCCAAAATGTTTGACTTAACCCTGGCCATCTTGCCCACATCTACAAAAGAAATCTACAAAACACTATGACTTCAAAAAACCGCAAGAGAGCTACATAAATGGGAAAACTTACCATGCTCATGGATAGGTAGACTCAACATTGTAAGAGTAACAATCCTTCCCAAACAAATGCAATGCAATGCTGATCTAAATACTAACAACATTCTTTAAAGAGATGGAAAAACCTTCACTTTATTTGGAAAAAGAAAAAGCCCCAGATAAAGAAAGCATTATTGAAGAAGAGAGAAAAAGCAGGGGCACTCACACTATGACCTCAGAACCTACTATACGGCTTTGGTAGTAAAAACAGCCCTTGTACTGGTACAACCACACATCCATTGACCAATGGAACAAAATTGACAACCCTCATGTAAATTCATCCCTCTATAGTCACTTGGAAACCCTGATAGTGTTGTGGTTAAGTGCTATGTCTGCCAACGAAAAAGTCACAGTTCGAATCCACTAGGCACTCCTCAGAAACTCCTTGGAGCAATTCTACTCTGTCCTATAGGGTCACTGTGAGTTGGAATTGACTTAATGGCAATGGGTTTGTTTGGGTTTTTGGTTTTTACAGTCATCTGATCTTCAACAAGGGCCCAGAGTCACTCAAATGGAGAAAAGATAGTCTTGAACAAATGGTGCTGGCATAATTGGATATCCATCTGCAAAAAATTGAAACAGGACCCATACTTCATACTATGTGTAGAAACTATAAAGTTCATACAAGAAAAAATGAGATGATTGCTAGAAGCCTTAATACATAGCATTAACAGAATACAAACCATAAACAACAACATACAAACTGCAGAAGATAAGCTCGATAATTGGGATTTCTAAAAATTAAAAATTATGCTCATCAAAAGACTTTACCAAAAGAGTAAAAAGAGAACCTATAGATAGGGGAATGGGGCTTGCCTATTATAAATCAGGCAAAAGCTTAATCTCTGAAATCTAAAAGAAAATCCAACATCTCTGTAACAAAAAAAAAACATCCAGTTAATAAAGTGGCAAAGGAAATGAACAGACATGTGAAGGAATGCTTGAGATCACTAGCTGCTAAAGAAATACAAATCAAAATCACATTGAGATTCTGTTTCACCCATCATTACTGTCATAAATCACCAAAATAACAAACAACAAATGAAGAGGCTGTGAGAGATCAGGACTCATGCTCTGCTGGTGAGAATGCAAAATGATACTGCCATTTGGAAAACAGTATTGTGCTTCCTTAGAAAGCTAGAAACAGAAATACCATATGATCCAGTAATCTCACTTCTAGGAATATATCCTGCAATCACACAAATAGACATATGCATTCCCATGTTCCTTGCAGTGTTTTTCACAAGAGCAGGAAGTTGGAAATAACCTAGATGCCCATTGAAGATGAATGGATAAATAGATACATAAATGCAGTGAATACTGCACAACAATAAAGAACAATAACGAATCTAGGAAGCGTAACATGGAGGAAACTGGATGGCATTATGCTGAGTAAAATCAATCATAAAAGAAAAAATACTGAATGAAACTACTACTGCAGAAACTCATGAGAAGGTTTACACAAAATAAGCAATGTTTGTAGGTACCAGGGAGGGGAGGAGTGGGCATGGAAAATACTAAATAGACAATAGGTAAGTGGTAACTTTAGTGAAGCTTAAAGCAGTACTGGGACAGAGAGCACAAATTTGTTTAAAGCAAGGTCATGAAAGCTCCATAGACACATCCAAATTTTAGGGGCCAAATTGCCAGGCTGAGGGGCTGTGGGGAACATGATCTTAGGGAACATCTAGCTCACTTGTTGTAACATAGTTTATACAGAAAATACTGTACACTGTACTTTGGTGAGCAACATCTAGGATCTTAAAAGCCTGTAAGTGGCCATTTAGGATACTATACTGGTCTTATCCCTTTGGAAACAACGAAGAATGAAGAAGACTAGAAACAAGGGAAAGATTAGTCCAAAGAACCAGTGAACTACATCTGCAGTGGCCTCAACCACACTGAATCCAATACAACTAGATGGTGCCTGGCTACCACTAACTTCTCTGACAAGGATCACAACAGAGGATCCTGGAAAGAGCTGGAGAAAAGTGTAGAACAAAATTCTAACTCAGAAAGGAAGACCTGACCTGCTAGCCTGACACAGACTGGAGAAACCATGAGATTATTGCAATCAGACACTCACTGAGCTCATTAATGAAATCATTCCTGAGGTTCACCCTTAAGCCAAAGATTGTATAGCCCAAGACTATAGGTCACACCAGCCGAGGGACAAGGATTGGAAGGCAGGAGGGGGACAGGAAAGCTAGTATCAGGGAACTTGGGACTGAGAAGGAAGTTGATTGACCTGTCATGGGATAGTTAGCCAATGTATAAAACAGTACGTTTAGAAACTGTTTAATGAGAAACTACTTTGTTCTGTAAAACTTCTAAAATACAGTTAAAAAAAAAAGAAAAAGTACCAAAATTAACATTTAAGGAAGTCTCAAGGGAGGAAAAGAAAAGGGCGAAGAAATAATAGTTGATGAACAATGACCATAAACAATCTGGTGAAGAACACATACAAAAAGTTCAGTGATCTTGTGTGATAAAGTCAGAGACACATTGTTTTTTTTATTGTTAAAAGTCAAGACAATATTTTAAGCAACAAGAGAAAAGCAACTCATTGCCAGCAATCCTCCATAAGATTAACAGCTAATTTCTCATCAGAATCTATGGAGGCCAGAAAACAGTTGTATGGCATATTTAGTGTGCTGAATGAAAAAATATCTTTCAAAAATGAAGGAGAAATTAAAATATACACACATAAATAAAAGCTGAGGGAGTTTGTTGCTAGTAAACCTGTTTTTTTTTTTAACTTTTTTTTTTTTTATTATGACTGAGTGAAAATGTACATTCCCATTTAAATTTACATGCCTGCCTATATGCAGCTTCCACTGCTCTCCCTGCCTGGTGACAGCACACTATTCCTCTCTGCTTCATACATGTCCCAACAGTGGCCTTTCCCCTCCTCTCCACCCACTCCCCTTACTTGAGCCAGAGGTCAGCAGGATGATATCCTATAGATGCATAGAACCATAAAGTGCATCCAATATATGGTCACTCTGCATTGCCAAGTCCAATCCATTCACGTCCAAAGAGTGGAACTTCGTTATGATTTATGGGCAAGGGCAGCATCAGGGCTAGGGGCCATGATCCCAGGGGAACCTCGAAGCCTCTGGACCATCAACTGTGATCTTTTAGTAGAGATCTCAGGGTGTACCCCTTTTTATTCTTGTGTTGCCAGTGAGACTCCTCTCTGTGAGCTCCGTCGTGGCTATCACTGGTGGTGGCCGGGCACCATCCAGTTTTTCCGGTCCCAAGTCTATGTAGGCACCCACTTATGTGAGTCTCTCTATCTTCTGGGTTGTCTTTACCCCGTGTCATTTTGGTCCTCAGTGAGCATCTGTTCCTGCTGACTTGGGACCATTTGCTGTGCCCTTGGATGGCAGCTTGACACCTTTTAAGATGACAGACGCCACTCACTAATGTGGGGTGCAGAGAGCCCTCTTAGCAAAATGCTAGTTGTGCCAGTTGGCCTCAATTTTGCCTAAGAGCATGGTCTTCTGCCCCCTGCCCCAGCTACCCTATCCTTGCAATATTGGGTGAAGATGGAAGAAGTATTCAAGTTATGCTGAAGTCCACTTAATATTGTTCTTGTTTCTAATGTGTGTTATCACCGATTTCACCCAACCAAATCTCTACCGTCTAATCTAAACCATCCCCCACTAGCCCTTCCTCCCTCCCCTCCCTTGCAGCCATCAGAGAGTCTTCTATATATAAGTCTGTTTTTGAGATCTTATTGTAGGGGTCTCATACAATATTTCTCCTTTTGTTGCTGACTACTTTCACTCAGCATGATGTCTTCCAGTTGAAACCAGGTTATGAGATGTTTCCTGGAATCATCATTATTCTTTCTCATTGCATAGTGCTTCATTGAATATATATACCATAGTTTACCTATCCACTCCTCTGTTGTTGGGCATGTGGATTGATTCCATCTTCTTGCTGTCGTGGACTGTGCTGCAGTAAACATCTTGTGCATGTGTCCATTGGTGTGAAAGGACTTGATTCTGTAGGATGTATTAAAAATAGTGGAATTACTGGGTCAAATGTTATATCTATATCCATTTTTTTAAGGAAGTGCCAGATTGCTTTCCAAAGAGGCTGGACCATTTTGGAACCCCACTAACAGTGTAGGAGAGTTCCACTTTCTCCACAGCCTCTCCAGCTTTTGTTGTTTTGTGTTTTTTGGATCATGGCCAACCTTGTTGGGGTGAGATGGTATCTCATTGTAGTCTTGATTTGAATTTCTTTAATAACTACAGATCATGAACATGTCCACATGTGTTTTTGGCTGCCTGGATCTCCTCTTTAGAGAAATGTCTGTCCATCTCCTTTGCCCATTGCTTAATTGGATGACTTATCTTCTTCTTATTGATATTTTGTAGTATCTTATAGATTATGGAGATCAGGTGTCAATCTGACATAGAGTTGCCAAATATTTTTTCCCATTCTGTAGGTGGCCTTTTAATTCTATTAATAACGACTTTGGATGAGCAAAAGTGTTTGATTCTTAATAGTTCCCATTTATCTATTTTCTCTTCTGTTGATTGAGGTTTGTTTGACAGATTTTGAAGTCTGTCTACATTGTGTATTAAAGCTTCCATTGTTGTTCTTACCTTTTCTTGGATGAGCTTTATCGTTTTAGGTTTGATATTTAGGTCTTTTATCAAGTTGGAGTTGGTTTTTGTGTAAGGTGTAAGATATGGATTTTGATTCAGTTTATTGCAGATGGCTAGCCAGTTTTGCCAGCATCATTTGTTGAAGATACTGTTTTTACCCCAGTTTAATGTCTTAGGGCCTTTGTGAAGCATCACCTCTTCATAGGCAGATGCTGTCATTCTGGGATCTCAGTTCTGTTCCATTGATCGATCTGTCTGTTCTTGTACCAGTACCAAGCTGTTTTGACCACGGTGGCAGTGTAGTATGTTCTAAGGCGGGGTTATGAGAGGCCTCCCAGTGTGTTCTTCTTCTTTAGTAGTACCTTACTTATCCGGGTCTTCTTCCCTTTCCAAACAAAATTGGTGATTTGTTTCTCCATCTCATTAAAAAATGACGCTGGAAATTGTATTGGGATTGCATCATATAAGTAGATTGCTTTGGGTAAAATAGACATTTTCACAATGTTAAGTCTTCCTATCCATGAGCAGGGTAGGTTTTTCCATTTATCAAAGTCTCTCAGTTTTTTATAGTACGGGCTTGTAGGTCTCCTTGTAAAGGTCTGTTATTTCTCTGGTTAGATTAATTCCTAGGTACTTTATCTTCTTGGTGGCTATAGTAAATGGTATTGATTTGATGATTTCTTTGTTAACAATCTCGTTGTTGGTATAAAGGAATCCTACTGATTGACTTATGTTTATCTTGTATACTGAGACTTTGCCTAAGTCTTCTATCAGTTTGAGTAGTTTACTTATAGATTCTTTGGGATTCTCTGCATATACAATCACATCATCTGCAAACAGGGAGATTTTGACTTCTTTTTTACCTATGCAGATGCCCTTTATTTCTTGGTCTTGTCTAATTGCTCTGGCTAGAACTTCTAGTACAATGTTGAATAGGAGAGGTGAGAGTGGGCATCCTTGTCTAGTTCCTGATCTCAAGGGAAAGTCTTTCAGTCTATCTCCATTCAGGATGATGTAGGCAGTTGGCATTCTATAAATGGCCCTTATTGTGCTGAGGAATTTTCTGTCTATGCCTATTTTGCTAAGAGTTTTTAGCATGAATGGGTGCTGGACTTTATCAAATGCCTTTTCTGTATCAATGGACAAAATCAGGTGATTCTTGTCTTTTGTGATATTTATGTGGTTAATCACATGACCTGTTTTTCTGATGTTGAACCAGCCTTGCATCCCTCATATGAATCCCACTTGGTCTTGATGGATTCTTTTTTGGATATGTTGTTGTACTCTGTCGGCAAGAATTTCGTTGAAGATTTTTACATCTAGATTCATGAGTGATATCAGTCTGTAGTTCTCCTTTTTGGTTGGGTCTTTCCCTGGCTTTGGTATCAGGGTTATGCTGGCTTCATAGAATGAGTTTGGGAGTACTCCATCCCTTTCTATACTGTGAAATAGTCTCAGTAGGATTGGAGATAACTCTTCTCCAAAAGCTTGCACTCAAGCCATCTGGGTCCGAGCTGGTTTTCGTTGGCAGAGTTTTGATGACATTTTCAATCTCTTCCTTTGTGATGGGTTTATTAAGCTGTTCTGCTTCACGTTGTGATAATTTAGGTAGGTAATATGAATCAAGGAATTTGTCCATTTCCTCTAGGTTTTCAAATTTGTTAGAGTACAGTCTTTCATAGTATTCTGTTACGATATTTTTGATTTCTGTTGGATCTGTGGTGACAACTCCTCTCTTGTTTCTAATTTGGGTTATTTGTTTCCTTTCCTGTTTTTCTTTAGTAAGTTTATCCAGTGGCTTGTCAATTTTGTTGATCTTTTCAAAAAACCAACTTTTGGTCTTTTCAGTTTTTTCAATTGTTTTTCTATTCTCTAATTCATTTAGCTCTGCTCTAATCTTTATGATCTGTTTTCTTCTGGTGCCTGAGGGGTTCCTCTGTTGTTCTCTCTCTACTTGTTCAAGCTGTAGGGTTAGTTCCTTGATTTGGTTTCTTTCTTCCTTCCCGATGTGTGCATTTATGGAGATAAACAGACCTCTGAGCACTGCTTTGACTGTATCACATAAGTTCTTCTAGGAAGTGTTTTCATTCACATTGGAATCCAGGTATTCAGTCCATTCACATTCAATGTAATTATTCATAGGTATGTGTTCAGTGCTACAATTGTGATTTGTTTATTTTTGTGTTAATATTTTCTCTGTTGTTCTTATTAATCTGTTCTGGGACATTCTTTTTTGTGAGTTGATTTTTCACCTTTTTCAGAGTGGTTTTGTAGGTCTTTAGACTCCTATGTTACACTTCTTGAAATGGTATGATAAATCTTTGTTATGCTTTACAGCTGCCTCTTTGATCCCCCTTAATAAAGTATATATAAACCCAATTTTAATTACTACCAGTCTTGTCATCTTCCTCTCCATCTGGAAGGACTATAACGACTGTTGTACATCCCTATTTTTGATGTGATGGCACCATAGTTTTCATGATAATCACTGGATTGTTTCTTTCAGTATTAAAACTGTGATTGAGTTTGGAGCCTTCCCTGTGTAGAGTTCTGAATAATGAGTCATTCTAAAATATAAAGTTAGTGGTTTTGTTCTTCTAAGCCAAAGCCAAGAACTTCTTTCAGTATTTCTTGTAACTTGGGTTTGGTTTTTACAAAGTCTCTGAGTTTGTTTATCTGGGAATGTCTTAATTTCATTTTCATAATTGAAAGATACTTTTGCAGGATCTATAATTCTTAGTTGGAAGTTCTTCTCCTTCAAGGCTTTGAATGTGTCATGCCACTGTCTCCGTGCCAGCATGGTTTCTGCTGAGAATTATGATGAAAGCCTACAGGGCTCCCCTCTGAATGTTAGCTTTGCTTTGAGTCTTGCTGCCTTTAAGAATTGCTGCTTATGTTTCATTTTTTTAGCCAAGTGCCATCGAGTCAGATCCAACTCATGGCAACCCTAGGGGCCAGAGTAGAACTGACCATCCCCAGAGTATTAAAGAAGCACCTGGTGGATTTGAACTGCTGACCTTGTTTTCTTGGCTTTGAATGAAAGTTTCTATGTCTTTGATTTTGTTCTTGATCTGTTGGATTTCAGAGTACTGGCGTTCCATCAGATCAAACAGCTTGCTTAATTTTTCCTTTTGTTCTGCTGCATTTTGTATAAGGTCTAGAAGGGCTCTGTATATAATCATTTTGTATTCACCTTCTGATGATTTCAGAAAAGTTTCTTTATCGGGAGAGCTCCTTGGTTGTTTTGTCTGGGAGACTTCTGAAGCCATGGGTGATTTTTTTTGTGCCACATTGTCTGTTGCTTTTTGGGTCCCATGTGACTAAGTAGAGGCTGGGAGAGATACTGTGAGGATGGACCCCAGATGTTTCTCTAGGCTGTCTTAAAATGTAAAACAAAATGTATCTGACCACTTCCAAAGTCATGTTTTCAGGTGTACAGGTCCCTCTTCCCAACTAGCAAAGTAAGTACCTCTATATCCAAGCCCAGATGATACAAACTAGTTCAAAGTACAGCAGTGCTACTGCTCTGTTTGCCTCTGCTGAGAGGGCCCAGCCTTAGGCAACACTGTGTAAACTACTGCTTTTCTGGTAGAAACACGCTCTCCTGTGGGCAAGCTGTGGCTCCCAAGTTAAGAATTAGGTCCAGCTGTGTCCACTGTATCTAAGATGTCACCCTGCACATGGTCCGCAGATAGAGAGGCTAAAGGTGCCAAGAGGTAATGAGTCCTCCATCATTATTGCCAGGCCCCCAACATAGGCGACACTGTGTAAAGTACTGCTTTTCTGTCAGAGAAGTGCTGTCCTGTTAGCAGGTGCTGCCTCCCAGGCTAAGAATTAGGTCACGCTAAAATCCCCATATCCAACATGGTGTCCCACACACAGGCACTGAGGTTCTGTAAAAACCACGCTGTGGCAGTGATAAAAAGACAAGCCCAAAGTGGATAGATGAACAGAGTCCTAAGCCTGGCTCTCAAAATGAGGGAATTTCGCCTGCCTGTCCCCCCAGCAGTGCATCTCAGTCTAGCTGCTAGGCAAGATCCAGCTCCGCCTGCCAGCGAAGACAGAGGAAAAAAAGTCAAAATGGTGCATGACCTTCAGTCCGTGAGAGCCAGGAACAGGAGTCAGTGAAAGAGAGGAGATTTTCGCTCAGTGGTATGAAGTCCAAGTTAACAGCCCTGTGCCGTGTCCTGGGGGCTCACTAGGTGACCGCAGGTTCCATTTGATTATCAATTCAGGTCTTGGTTTCCAGAAGGATATTAGGAGATATGTGCTTAGTCCACCATCATGACTCCACCAGCCCTAGTAAACCTGTTTTAAGAGATGCTAAAGGGAGTCCTGCAGACTTAAACTGTGAATCATAAGCAGTACATCAGAGCTGTATGAAGAAACAAGGAACTCCAGGTTCTTAGTTACCCAGTGCTACTGTAACAGAAATACCACAGATGGGCAGCTTTAACAAAAGAGAAATTTATTTTCTTAGTCTATCAAGCTAGAAGTCCAAATTCAAGGCAGCTGCTCCAGGGAAGGCTTTCTCTGTCAGCTCTGGAGGAAAGCCCTTCTCATTGTTCTTCCTGTGGACTCGGAAGTCCTGGTGGACTAAGCACATATCTCCTTATATCCTGCACAGGATCCCTGGGTCCAAAGTACTCATTCTGTTTCTGTCACTACTTTCTGGGTGGTATGAGATTCCCAACACTCTCCTTCCTTCCCTTTCCTTTTATCTGTTGTAAGATAAAAGATGGGTAGACTACATACCAGGGAACTCCCTTTATGTTGGATTAGAGATGTCAGCTAAGCAAGGGTGTTACATCCCACTATAATCCTCTTTAACTACAGATTATGATTTATAAACACATAGAAAAATCACAAAATGTAGGATAACCACTCAATACTTGGACTCATGTCCTACCAAGTTGACATATATTTTAGTGGAACACTGTTCAATACATGACATCCAGTAAAGGTAAATACTTAGGTAAATATGAAAGCTGGCATTACTGCATATTTGTTTTGGACGTCTCTTGGCTTGGCTTTTATTTTTCTATGTGATATAAAATACAAAGGCATTTTTAAAAAGTATCTACATTAGTGGACAGAATATATAATGTAATTTGTGGAAACAACTAAGGAAAGGAGACTATAGGAGCAGTTTTTGTATGTTTTATAAGCTAAAGTGGTATTAATTTAAACTACATTTTTATAAATTTAAAACATTAATAGAATCTCCTGGGTAATGATTAAGAAAATAACTGTTTTGAGAGAAGAAAATGGAAGTGGAGCACTACAATAAATCTTTTAAACACAAAATTCAGTAGTAGAGAAATTGAAGAACAGAAATATATGATGTGGAAAATAAATAGTAAAATGGCAGAAGCAAGTCCTTATGGGTAATTACTTCAAATGTAAGTGGATTAAATACTGCAATTAAAGGCAGAGATTGACAAAGTATATCAAAAACCACGACCCAAATATATGCTGTCCACAAGAGACTTAGATTCAAGAAAGCAAGTAGTTTGAAATGCAATGATGGAAAAAGATAATCTATACAAGTTTTAATCACAAGAGAGCGAGGGTGATATTAGTAATTGCAATGGCATACATAATTTCGAAAGAACACCAAGAGCAACCAAGCAATATATGTGAGGGCATTATGGATTGAATTGTACCTCCCAAAAATGTGTTGTAAATCCTAACCTCTATGCCTGTGGTTATAATCATATTTGAAAATAGATTGTCTTTGTTATGTTAATGAGACTGAATTGGTGAAGGGCGTATCTTAAATCAGTCTCAAGATAAAAATTAAACAATTGAAAGAATACAGAAGGTAGGGCAGAGTCAAGATAGCAGACTAGATACACATCTCTTTGATTGCCTCTGAAAACTAAGGCCTGCATTGATAATTACACAGAACTTTCTGGACAGCAAGTGAGCCCTAGGACACGGCATAGGGCTGTCAGTTTGGACTACATCCAACTAAATGGGAAACTTCTCTTTTGCTGAGCCCTGCTCTTGATGAAAGGCTGGCTCCCGCAGGCTGAAGGTCACTGATGTTTTGAACTTTTTCTTCTTTTTGTTGGCTGGCAGGCAGGGAATGGGCTTAACTGGCAGTTATGCTAAGCCACAGTACTGAAATGAACAGCATGTGGAATAGCCATGTTTGAAGAGCCCAGCTCCAGACTCAAAGCACCACAGTGCCTCCACCATCTCTTTTCAGACCTCCACCAAAAATTTGGCTATTTTGTGGTGGATGGGACAGCTTCACTGAGACACAATCTTGTTTAACTGGAAGGTGGAGTTACCAAACTAGACACCTCAGCAGAAGCTAATTCCCGGGCTGGGAGGCAGTGCCAGCCTGGGGAGTGCTTTTGCAGCAGAAAAGCTGTGTTTGGCACAATGTAGTCTTACAGGTGGAGTCCAGCAGGGGATGACAGCAAGGCAGTAGCCTGTCCCTACTTTGAACTATATCATAGCATCTAGGAAAGACTGACTTACATCATAGGATCAGCCAGCGGCCCCCCAGTGACTCCATAAATAGGGCTGTGTCTCTGCCAGCCAAGTGGCTAAGCCAGAAACACCAGAGAGTCCACTAGGCCTAGTCACTGGAGTACACAGAGGTGGATACACAGGTTGACCAACTCCCTTCTTAGAACTGTGTCTCAGCTCCTGTTGAGGCAACACCAGAGAAACTAAACAGCCTCTAGATGTCCTGAAAGTAACAAACCCTAGCCAAGCATTTAAAGAAACATCCAAGCACGGCTCCAGAAAACTTCCAAAATAAAGAATCAAAGAACTTCCCAGATGAAGAAGCCTTTCTGAAACAATCAGAGGTCAAGTACAAAAGAATTATATAGAGAGTCCTCCTAGACATTATCCAAATTGCAACAGACCAAAATGAAAAATTAAGCAAGCTGTTGGAACTGATGGAACATCAGGATTTTGAAATCCAACACATCAATAACAAAATTACAGAATTAGGAAATTCAAAGGCAAAACAGCAGAACTGAACAACTGGAAATTAGACTTACTGACCATGAAGATAGAACTACAGACACCACCATTTATGAGAAGAAATCAGAGAAAAGAAACAAGAAAAATGAAGAAGCATTAAGAAACATGTGGGATTCTATCAAGACGAACAATCTACGATTAATGGGAGTTCCTGAACAGGGAGGGACACTTGAAAACACAGAAAGTATTGTTTTTGAGTTGCTAACAGAAAACTTCGCTGAAGTGATGATCAAAGAGAACACAGATATCCAAGATGCATATTGAATGCCACACAATGTAGACCCCAAAAGAAAGACACCGAGACACAATATAATCAAGCTTAACAAAATTAAACAGAAGCCAAAACTCTTAAAGACAGTGAAACTCAAAGCAAAGCTAACATTCAGAGGGAAGCCCTGTCTTCTTTCATCTGACTTCTTTGCAGAAACCATGTTGGCACAGAAGCAGTGGGATGACACATTCAAAGCCTTGAAGGAGAAAAGCTTCCAACCAAGAATTATATATTATGCAAAACTGTCTTTCAAATATAAAAATGAAATTAAGACATTTTCAGATAAACAGAAACTTAGAGACTTTGTAAAAACCAAACTAAAACAACAAGAAATACTAAAAGAAGCATTTTGCTTAGAAAAACAAAACATTAAGTATATATTTAAGTTGGCAATGCAGGGCACAACATCCAGAAACCTACTCACTTAGGGAAGTCACAAAAACTCAATCAAAGCTATCATATTAAAAGAAGAGATCCAGTGATCATATCATGAAAACTAAGGTATCATCACATTAAAAAGAGGGATATACTACAGCAGTTATAGTCCATACAGATAGAGAGGAGGTTAATAGGATATGCAGAAGTTAAAATTGGGTTTAAACATAGATTATTAAGGGGTATCATGGGGTAGCCACAAAGCACAACAAAAATGCAGCATATAAAAACAAGAAATATAATATAGGAGTCTCAACAAACAAAAAACCAGCACTGAAAATAATGAAAAATCAATCCATAAAGAAGAAAGACCGAGAACAAAATATTAAGAGCAAAATCACAGCACTAAACATATACCTATAAATAATTACACTGAATGTAAACAGACTGAACACTCCAGTAAAGAGACAAAGAGGGACATATTGGATCAAAAGACACAACCTATCTATATGTTGCTTACAAAAACCTCAGCTTAGACTTAAAGTTATGAACAAATTGAAAATTAAAGTACAGAAGAATATATTCCAACCTAGCAATATACAAAGAAGAGCAGGTGTGGCAATACTAATCTCAGATAAAATAGATTTTAATTTAAAACCCACCATCACGGACAAGGATGGTCACTGTTTGTTGCTGAAAGATTCAATACAAAAGCAGGACTTAACGATATTAAATATTTATGCACTCAATACTAGAACATCTAAATACATTGAAGAAACACTGACTAGATTAAAAAATGAAATAGATCACTCCACAATAACAGTGGGAGACTTCAACACTCCACTTTCAGTAATGGACAAATCTTCTAGAGAAAAAGCTCTGTAAAGACACAGAAGATCTTATTGCCACATTAACCAACTAGACTTCATCGACATATACAGAACTTTTTATCCATCAACAGATAAGTACACTTTCTTCTCCAGTGAACATGGAACATTTTCCAGAATAGACCATGTGTTAGGACATACAGCAAATCTCAACCAAATCCAAACCACTGAATTATTGCAAAGCATGTTCTCAGACCATAAAGCCATAAAAGTCAAAATCAATAGCAGAAAAAAGATAGATAGAAATTGGAGCTTATGGAAATCAAACAACACCTTGCTCAAAAAAGCCATGGGTTATAGAAGAAATCAAGGATGAAATAAAGAAATCTATGGATTCCAATGAGAACGAAAACACTTTCTACCAGAACCTATGGGATACAGCCAAAGCAGTGCTCAGAGGTCAGTTCACCTCTATAAATGCACATATCCAGAAGGAATAAAGGACCCAAACGAAAGAGTTAACCCTACAGCTTGAACAAATAGAAAGAGAGCAACAGAGGAACCCCACAGGCACCAGAAGAAAATGGATCATAATGATCAGAGCAGAACTAAACGAATTAGAAAGCAGAAGAACAATTGAAACAACTGACAAAACGAAAAGCTAGTTTTTTTAAAACATCAACGAAATTGACAAACCATTGGCTACACTTATTAAAGAAAAACAGGAGAGGAAACAAATAAGAAATGAGATGGAAGATGTCACGACAGATCCAACAGAAATCAAAAATAACATAACAAAATACTACAGAAGACTGTACTCTAGCAGATTTGAAAACCTAGAAGAAATGGACAAATTCCTAGATTCATATCACTTACCAAAATTATCACAAGGATAATTAGAACAACTTAATAAACATGAGTTGGATCCAACTTGAAGGCACTTGGCTTAAGAAACACATCAGAAAGGAAGAGATTGAAAGTCATCAAAAAAACTACCAACCAAAAAAAGCTCTGGCCCAGATGGTTTCTCTGCAGGATTCTACCAAGTTTTTAGAGAAGTATTAACTCCAATACTACAGAGACTATTTCACAGCATAGAAAGGGATGGGATACTCCCAAATTGTTTCTACAAACCCAGCATAACCCTGATACTAAAGCCGTGGAAAGATCCCACCAAAAAAAGAATTACAGACAAGTATCATTCATGAACCTAGATGCAAAAATATTCAACAAAACCTTTACCAATATAATTCAACAACATATCAAAAAAATAATTCATCATGACCAAACTGGATTCACACCAGGGATGCAAGGCTGGTTCAACATCAGAAAAACAATGTGATCAACCACATAAATAACACAGAAGATAAGAATCACTATATTTTGTCAATTGATGCAGAGAGGCATTTGACAAACTCCACCACCCATTCATGCTAAAAACTCTCAGCAAAATAAGGATAAACGGCAAATTCCTCAATGCAATAAGGACCATATATGCAAAGCCAACCGCCTACATTATCCTGAATGGAGAAAGACTGAAAGAATTCCCCTTGAGAAAGAGAACTAGACAAGGATGCCCACTCTCACCTCTTCTATTCAACATCATACTAGAAGTTCTGGCCAGAGCAATTAGATGAGACAAAGAAATAGAGGGCATCTGCACTGGCAAAGAGGAAGTAAAAATCTCCATATTTGCAGATGATATGATTGTATATAGAGAGAATCCTAAAGAATACATAAGTGAAGTACTGGAACTAATAGAAGAGTTCAGCAAAGTATCAGGGTATAAGATAAACAGAAGTAAATCAGTAAAATTCTTTTATACAAACAGATCACTGAAGAAGAAATCACCAAATCAATATCATTTACCATAGCCCCCAAGAAGGTATTCCTAGGTGAGTAACTCTAACTAGAGAAATAGGAGGCCTATATGAAGAGAACTACAAGACCTTACTGCAAGAAACTAAGACAGACTTACATAAACGGAGAAACCTACCCTGCTCATGGATAGAAAGACTCAACATTGTGAAAATATCTATTTTACTCAAAGTGATCTACATATACAGTGCAATCCCGATACAAATTCCTGTGACATTTTTAATGAGATGGAGAAACAAATCACCAACTTTGTTTGGAAAGGGAAGAAGCCTCGGATAAGCAAACACTACTGAAGAAGAACACACAGGGAGGCCTCTCACTACTTGACTTTAGAACTTATTACACTGCCACAGTAGTTAAAACAACCTGATACTGGTACAAAAAGAGACATATAGACCATCCTGAGACCCCAGGGATGCTACCATCCTCCTATAAACAGTTGATACTCGACAAAGGCCCTGAAGATTGTAAACTGGGGTATAAATAATCTCTTTAACAAATGGTACTGACAAAACTGGATATCCATCTGCAAAAAATTGAAACAAGACCCATATCTCACACCTTACAAAAAAAAAAACAACTCAAATTGGATAAAAGATCTAAATATCAAACCTGAAACAGCACAGATCTTGCAAAAAAAAATAGGATCAACAATGGAAGTTTTAGTACGCAACTGAGAGAGACTTCAAAATCTGACAAAGCATGATCAACAGAAAATAGATAAATGGCAACTACTAAGAATCAAACACTTTGCTTATCCAAAGACTTTATCAAAAGAATTAAAAGATCACCTACAGAACAGGAAAAAACACTTGGCAACTGTATGTCAGATCAACATCTGATCTCCATAATCTACAACATACTGCAAATTATCAACAAGGGCAAATAACCCAATTAAGCACTGGGCAAAGGAGATGGACAGACACTTCACTAAAGAGGATATCCAGGCAGCCAAAAGACACATGAGGAAATGCTCACAATCATTAGCTATTAAAGAAATACAAATCAAAACTACAATGAGTTACCATCTCACCTCAACGAGGTTGGCCATGATCCAAAAAACAAAACAATAAATGCTGGAGAGGCTATGGAGAAATTGGAACTCTCCTACACTGCTGGTGGGATTGCAAAATGGTACAACCTCTTTGGAAAGCAATCTGGTGCTTCCTTAAAAAGCTGGAAATAGATATGCTATTTGACCCAGTAATCCCACTGGTTGGAATATATCCTACAGAATCAAGGGCAGTCACACGAACAGATACACGCACATGAATGTTTATTGCAGCACAGTCCACAATAGCAAAAAGATGGAATCAACCCAGATGCCTAACAACAGATGAATGGATAAACAAACTGTGGCATATATACTCAATCAAACTCTACACAATGGTAAAGAACAATCATGATTTTAGGAAGCATCTCATAAACTGGTTTCAACTGGAAAACATGCAGAGTAAAATCAGTCAGTGGCACAAGGATAAATATTGTATGAGACCCCTACTATAAGTACTTAAAAGCAGACTCATGTACAAAAGAAAAGACACTTTGATGGCTGCAAGGGAGGGGAGGGAGGGAGGCAGAGGGTTGGTTATAGATTAGATAGTTGATAGACATTTGGTTGGGTGAAATCAGTGACGGCACACATTAGAAAGATCAGTTTAACTGGACTTCAGCATAACCTGAAAACTCTTCCAGTCTTAACCCAATGTTGCAAGGATAGAGTAGCACGGGTGGAGTTCTGGGGGGCCTTGCTCTCAGAGGCCACCAAGGCCGATTGGCATAACTAGCCTATTGCTGAGAGAGTCTTCTGCACCCCTTATTGGTGAATGGCATCTGGGGTCTTAAAAGCTAGCAAGCTGCCGTCTGAGGTATACCATATGGTCTCAACTCAGCTGGAACAGAACAGCACCAATGACAACAACAACATGGGGGAAAGAGCCCAGAAGACAGAAGGACTCATGTGAACATGTGACCAGAAGAACCAGGTGGTGCCCAGCCACCACCAATGACAGCCCTGATGTGACTCACAAGATTGAGTCCCAGGGGCAACACAAGGAAAACAGGGGTGCACCCTAATAACTCCACTAAAAGGCTGTAATTGATATGAAGGCCTGGGAGTTCCCCTGGGTTCATGGCCCCTAGACTTGATGCTGTCCCTGATCATAAATCATTACTGAGGTCAGCTCTTCAGAGAGGAATGTATTGGACTCAGAGACACAGAATGACCGTATCGCGTGTGCACTTTATGGTTCTGTGTGCATCTATAGGATGTTGTGCTGCTGGCCTCTTACTAAAGGGGAGTGGAGAGGGTGGAGAGAAGGGGACAGGAGATTGTTAAGACTATGTGACATGTATAGAATGGAAAGGAGGAGTGTGCTGTCACCGGGCAAGGAGAACAGAGGAAGCTGCAGAGAGGCAGGCAAGCGAATTTAACTTGGAGTGTACTCTTTCACTCAATCACAATTAAAAAAATAAATAAAAAGAACTGGAGAAAGGTGAAGATAGATTCCAAGCCATATAATCATCCGGAAACAGAAATTCAAAAGAGACAAAGACCAGAGCTGACAGAGAAAGGCTTCCTCTACAGCTGGCACCTTAAATTTGAACTCCAAGTTTCCTGAACTTGTGAGAAAATAAATTTGTTTCTTAAAGATACCTAGGTGTGGTACTTCTGTTATAGTGGTACTGCATAATTAAGACAGTGGGTATATATGTATGTATGTAGGCATATATGTGTGTGTGTGTGTGTGTGTGTGTGTGTAGGAATACATGTAACAGAATCTCAAATTCCTGAAAAAAAAAAAGACCTACTATATCAGTTGAGTTTGCAGTACTCCCCAGGACTATTGCCCTGAGATACTTTAGAAACCTTGAACTGAAACTAACCCCTAAGATCACCTTGTAGCTTCATAACATTTTGACTCAAAAAATGATGATTATTATCTATAAATACACTGTGCACCTTTGAAACAATCACCTATATTAGGGGTCTGGGAACTATGCCAGTTGGCATAACTAGCCCATTGCTATGAGAGTCTTCTGCACCCCATATTGGTGACTTGTGTCTGGGTTCTTAAAAGCCAGCAATCTACCACCTGTCATATACCAAATGGTCCCAACTCATCCATAACAAATGATCACTGAGAACAACAAAGACACAAGTGAAAAAGAGCCAAGGAGACAGAAAGACCCATGTGAATGGGTGACTGTATCAACATATGACCAGAAGAACCAGATGGTGTCTGTCCACCACTAAAGACAGCCGTGATGTGGCACACAATGTCAAGTCCCAGTGGCAATATAAGATAAAGACTGCAATTAATGGTCTGGTGTCCTGGGGGTTCCCCTGGCAGCATGGCCCCTAGACCTGCTGCTGCCCCTGACCAGAAAACATTACTGAGGTCAACAATCTCTGGAAAGGAATGGACTCGACTTTGACACACAGTGTGACTATATGGTGTGTTTACTTTATGGCTCTGTGCATCTATAAGATGCTGTCCTACTGGCCTGTGACTAGAAGGGATAGGAGTAGGTGGAGAGTAGGGGACATGAGATTGTTAAAAGGATATGACACATATAGAATGCTGTCACTGGGCAAGGAGAGCAGATGGAACTGCAGACAGGCAGGCATGCAAATTTAATTTGGATTGTATACGTTCACAATAAAAATAAAAATTAAAAAGTCACCTATACTTACCAAATAGTTAACAGTTACTTTAAAACAAAGATGAGACTGTAAGGAAGCAGGAAAACTGAATTAATGGAAATGGAATAACCAGAACAGAAACAATGAAAATGTTCATGCATTGTGAAGAATGCAACCAGTATCACTAAACAATTTGCATAGAAATTGTTGAATCGGAACCTAATGTGCTGTGTAAACTTTCACCAAAAACACAATAAAATATTACTAAAAAAACAAAACAAAACAAAACAAAGGAAAAGCAGGATGCAAAAACTGAAACACTGTTTCAAGTTAAAACAGGCTTATTAAATGTTTAAAACAACTGCAATAGGGAAACTACATAGCCCCCTGGAAAATGGAGCTGGGTATTCCTGGGGCAGTTTTGTTGTACAACTATTCTTACAGGGTAAAAAGAGGAACTAAACCACAGGGAAGGCAATTGCAGGAAATTTTTATGGAATCACTAGCTGATCATCTTGGCCGAAAGCAAAGAATACCAGGAAGATGTTTACCTGTGTTTTACTGACAACACAAAGGCATTCAACTATGTGGATCAACAAATTACAGATGACGTGAAGAATGGGCATTCCAGAGCATTTAATTGTGCTCGTGTTTAACCTGTATGCAGATCAAGTGGCAGTCATTCAAACAGAACAAGGGGATGCTCATAGTTTAAAATCGGAAAAGGTGTGTAGTATGATTGTTTTCTTCCACCATACTTATTCAACCTGACCGCTGAGCAAATAATCCAAGAAGCTGGACTATGGGAAGAAAAACGTGTCATCAGATTAGGAGAAAGACTCATTAACTGTCTGCTATATATAGATGACAGAACGCTTGTGGCACAGTGGTTAAAAGTTTGGCAGCTAATTAAAAGTTTGCAGTTTAAATCCACCAGCCACTCCTTGGAAACCATGTGGGGCAATTCTACTCTGTCCTATACTGTAGGAGCACTGTGAGTCTGAATCAGCTTGGCAACAACTAATTTGGCTTTATGTACAGATGACCCAACCTTGCTTGCTGGAAATAAAGGTGACTGATGAAGGTAAAAGACTACCATCTTTTGTATGTGTTACACCTGAGCATAAAACAAAAGTCCTCACATAAATAACATCATGATATGTGGTGCAGAAACCGAAATAATAATTTCGGTTGGATCAATAATCCACACCCACGGAAGCAGCAGTCAGGAACTAAACAGTGTATGCATTAGGCAAATCTGTGGCTCAAAACCTCTCTGTAATTTTAAAAAGCAAAGATGTCACTTTTATAACTAAGGTGCACCTGACCCAAGCCATGGTATTTTCACTTGTTTCATATGCATGCAGTTCTCTTCTAACATCCACTTTGGCCTTTTCTTTCTTTCCTGTCTTTTTAATAACCTTTTGCTTTCTTCATGGATGATGTCTTTGATGTCATTCCACATCTCGCCTAGTCTTCAGGCCTGGTCTATGGGCATTAGTGTTCAATGCATCAAATCCATTCTTGAGATGGTCTCTAAACTCAGGTGGGATATACTCAATGTCATTCTTTGGCTCTTGTGGAATTGTTCTCATTTTCTTCAGTTTCAATTTGAACTTGCTCTCAAATGTTAAGTAGCTAAAGCAAAAGGAAGGAATGATGAAGCACTCTACAGAAGATTTCAAAGGGCAGCTAATGAAGAAAGTAAAGCATTTTAAGGACATGTGCAAAGAGCTGGAAATAGAAAACCAAAAGGGAAGAACATGCTCTGCATTTCTCAAGCTGAAAGGACTGAAGGAAAGCTTCAAGCCTTGAGTTGCAATACTGAGGGACTCTACTGGGAAAATGTTAAATGCCTCAGGAACCATTAAAAGAATACCCGAAAGAACTAGTCAATGTTCAGTCATTTCAAGAAGTAGCATATAATCAGGAATCAATGATACTGAAGGAAGAAGTCAAAGCTACATTTTAGGCACTGGATAAAAAAAGGCAAGTATCCAGGAATTGATGGAGTATCAACTGAGATGTTTCAACAAACGGATGCAGCCCTGGAAGTGCTCACTTTTCTATGCCAAGAAATTTGAAGGACAGCTACCTGCCAAACAACTGGAAGAGATCCATATTTATGCCTGTTCCCAGAAAGGCAATCCAACCAAATGCAGAAATTATCCAACAGTACAATTAATATCACATGCAAGTAAAACTTTGCTAAAGATTATTCAAAAGCAACTGTGACAGTATATTGACAGGGAACTGCCAGAAATTCAAGCCGAATTCAGAAGAGCATGTGGAACCAGGGATATGATTGCTGGTGTCAGGTAGGTCTTGGCTGAAAGCAGAGAATACCAGAAGATGTTTACCTGTGTTTCATTGACTATGCACAGATGTTTGACTATATGGATGATAACAAATTATGGATAACATTGTGGAGAATGGGAATTCCGTAACACTTAATTGTGCTCATGAGGAATCTGTATATGGATCAAGAGGCAGTCGTGCAAACAGAACAAGGGGATACTGCATGGTTTAAATCAGCAAAGGTGTGCATATGGTTGTATCCTTTCACCGTAACTTTTCAATCTGCATGTCAAGCAAATAATCAAAGAAGCTAGATTATATAAAGAGAAACAAGACATCAGGATTGGAAGAAGACTCATCAGCAGTCTGAATTATACAGATGACACAACATTACTTGCTGGAAGTGAAGAGGATTTGAAACACAGAAGAAGATCAAAGACCACAGCCTTCAGTGTGGATTGCACCTCAACACCAAGAAAACAAAAATTCTCACAACTGGACCAGTAGGCAACATCACAGTGAATAAAGGATTGAGCTTGTCAAGGATTTCATTTTACTTAGTTGCACCATCAACACCCATGGAAGCAGCAGTCAAGAAATCAGAAGACACATTGCATTGCAAAATCTGCTGCAAAATTTCTCTTTAAAATGTTAAAAGTAAAGATGTCAAATTGAATACTAAGGTGTGCTTGACCCAGGCCCTGGTATTTTCAGTTACACTGTATGCATGTGAAAGCTGGACAGTGACTAATGAAGTCAGAAGAATTGATGCCTTTGAACTGTGGTTCTGGAGAAGAATATTGAACGTACTATGGACTGCCAAAAGAACAAACAGAAGAAGTACAGTCAGAGTGGAGTGCTCCTTGCAATCAAAGGTGGCAAGACTGCATCTTACATCCTTTGGACATATTGTCAGGAGGGGTCAGTCCCTGGAGAAGGGCATCATGCTTGAAAAGTAGAGAATCAGCAAAAAAGAGGAAGACTCTCAAGGAGATGGACTGACACAGTGGCTGCAACAATGGGTTTAAGCATAAAAACAGTTGTAGTCATGGTGCAGGACAGGGAAGTGTTTTGTTCTCTTGTCCGTAGGGTCACTGTCAGTTAGAACTGACTCAACAACAGCTGACGACAACAACAACGTATGCATGCAAAAGTTGGGAAATGACAAAGGAAGACTGAAGAAGAGTTGACAAATCCGAATTGTAGTATTGGTGGGGACAAAGACCTTCCTCCAGAGCCAAAGAGAAAGCCTTCTCTTAGAGCTAATGCACTGAATTTGGACTTGTAGCCTACTGGACTGTAACAGAAAAAAATTTCTCTTTTCAAAGCAATCCACTTGTGGTATTTCTGTTATAGCAGTACCACATGACTAGAATAGCCACTAATTTAAGGTAATGTTGAGCTTCACCAAGGAAGGGAATGAGTTGTCCTTCACTGTAAGTTATCATTGGGTTAACTCAGTAATGGGGGAGATTAAAGCAAGGCACTAATGGATATTCTAGCAAACCTGGGGAATAGCCTTACACGAATGGCTTACTTGAATGATTTACTCAAGCTGTTAGTCGTCTCAGGCACTTTACTATAGTTAAGTACTGGAGAAGTGAAAGGGTGAGAATGATCCAGCATAGATTTAGATTTAGGAGAAAGGTGACATATTCAGCATTGCTCATTTTTTAGCACTTGTACTGATTGAGCCAGTCTAACAAAGACATTGTCCTTCGAGGCCTCAGTCGTTGTTATGAGGTATAGTGACAAAGAACTTAAGAATGGTTTCTTAATGTCTAGAAGAAATAAACATGAGCAATTAATATAAAATGACAAAGAAAATGAAATAGGATCTCTTAAAAAAAAAGGCCCAGATGAGTAAACAAGAGATGTGGGAAATAACCCAAAGATTATTAAAATACGAGTAATATAAACAAAATTATCTAGGTTAAAAATACATGAAAAAGTTTACCTATACAAATCTGTCCTACCAATCAGCAAAACCTAGTTGATAAGATAAAAATACTTCGAAAACAATGAGGATTAGACATAAAGCAACAACTTTAATAAGAAACATTCACCCAGGGAAGGTTATTGGTCCATAGACCTTAAAGGCATGTAAGACAAACGGATACCAGATTTTAGAAAAGTAAATATGCAAAGTCTGAGAATTATTATCTCTACTCATGTAGTCCAGTATTTAGGGATAAAGGGTCTACAGGCCTGGTCCTCTATCTTGGGAGGAACTGTTTATACCAGATTTCATCTGTTTCTCACCCTGGAGGTGTTTGAATTTCAGTTTGAGACCTTCAGTCAGTTGAACTGTCCAAGCAAGAATAGCAACTTTCTTCAACAGGGAGAAGCAGATCCAGGCTTTAATCCCTGTAATGGCCTAGTGAACATGATTAACTTAACCTGTTGAGCTGTCAGGAAAGGTAGCAAAATTTCCAGAATTTCTGTAGAGGTAGTGGTGGTGTATCCTCCCTGTTAACAAGAACTAGTAGAGTCTGGTTTAAGGTAGGACTCATTAGCAAAAAGAATTAAAGAGGAGTTAGGGAAAGATATCTCTTATAAACTCCATCAGGAGTTAACAGCTTGTCAGTCAGACCAAGGCAATCATGAGATAGTATCAATATCAATATCTTCAGGAAGGGAGAACAAGGTAGGAGAGTCTAAGGAGTTCACAGTATGCAACTGAATATTTGAGGCAGTTAACAGAAATATTTCAACAGGTTAACCTACTGGCTGACAGGTGCAGAATTAATGTAGAATTCAAAATAGCTGAGACTGCATGGGGGACACAAACGTCAAGAAAAATCCCAAGCATTATGCTGCTGCAGCTTCCACAAGCTGTGCCGTGACGGAAACTACTCCAAGGTGAGGGCCTACCCTGAGACACAGAATCTAAATTTAGGCTATAGTAGCCCACAGTACGTCTCTGCCCAACGTGACACTGACTAAGGACCTCTAAAATGTTACCAGCTGTGTCAACGGCAGAGAAAAATCCAATATATAGCTGGAACGTATAAATAGCAATAGCTAAGCATTAGTGATCTAAAATGGACTGGTACTGGCCATTTTGAATTGGAAAATCGTATGGTCTACTATGCCAGGATGAGCAACTTGAATAGGAATGGAGTCACATTTGTTGTCAAATAGAACATTTCAAGATCTATCCCTGAAGTATCCTCTCAGTGAGAGGATAATATCTATACATCTACAAGGAAGATCAATTAATATGAATATTATTTGAATTTGTGTACCAAGCACTAAAGCCAAGGATTTTAGGAAGATTTTTATTATGTTCTGCAGTCTGAAATTGATTGAATATGCAGTCAGGATGCACTGGTAATTACTAGTGATTGGAATGTGGAGGTTGGAAGCAAAGAAGAATTAGTAGTTGGAAAATATGGCCTTAGTGATAGAAATGGTATCGGAGATTACATCATAGAATTTAGTAAGGTCAGTGACTCCTTCATTGCTAATACCTTTTTTCAGCACTATAGGAAAAAACAGCGACTATCCACATAGACCTTGCCAGAAAGAATAAACAGGAATCAAATTGACTCCATCTGTGGAAACAGTTGATGGAAAGGCAGAATACCATCAGTCAAAACAAAGCTAGGAGCCAACTGCAGGACAGACCATCAATTGCTCACATGTAAGTTCAAGCTGAAGCTGAAAAAAATTAGAACAAGTCCACAAGAAACAAAGTATGACAAGTATATTCCACTTGAATTTTAAGACCATCTCAAGAATAGGTTTTATGCATTGAACACTAAAGACCAAAGACTGGAGGAGTTGTGGAATGACATCAGGGATATTACATACGAAGAAATCAAAAGGTTATTAAAAAGACAGGAAAGAAAGACAGAAAAGACCAAAATGGTTTTCAGAAGAAACTTTTAAACTTGCTCTTTGCTATTAGCTAAAGCAAATAGAAAAACAATGAAGCGAAAGAGTTGACTGAGTAATTTTAAAGGGCAGCTTGAGAAGACAAAATAATATAATGACATGTGCAAAGACCGTGAGTCGGATCCGACTCCACGGCACTAGGCTTGGCTGGCTGTGCAAAGACCTAGAGTTAGAAAACAAAAAGGTAAGAAGATGTTCTGCATTTCTCAAGCTGAAAACGCTGAAATAAAAAAATCAAGACTTGGGTTGCAATACTGAGGGATTCTAGCATGAAAATATTAAGCAACACAGGAAGAAACAAAAGAAGATGGAAGGAATATACAGTCACTAAACCAAAAGGAATTGGTTGATGTTCAACCACTTCAGAAGGCAGCATAAAATTAAGAACCAATAGTGCTGAAGGAAGAGGTCCAAACTGTACTGAAGGCGTTGTCAAAAAACAAGCCTCCAGGAATTTATAGAACAGCAATTGGGATGTTTCATCAAACAGATGCAGTACTGGAAGTGCTGACTCATCTATGCCAAGAAATCTGGAAGATAGCTACCTGTACATCTGACTGGAAAAGATCCATATTTATGCTTATTACAAAGAGCCAACCAAATACAGAAACTATCAAACAACATCATTGGTATCACATATAGGTAAAGTTTGCCTGAAGATCATTCAAAATCAGTTGCAGCAGTACATCAACAGGGAACTACCAGAAATTCAGGCTAGATACAAAAGGGGCAGGTGAAATGAGGGATATTGTTGCTGGTATCAGAATGATCCTGGCTGAAAGCTGAGAATGCCGGAAAGATGTTCATGTGTTTTATTGACCCTGCAAAGGCATTTGACTGTGTGTATCATAACAAACTATGGATAACATTACAAAGAAGGAGAATTCCAGAGCATTTAGTTGTGCTCATGAGGAACCTGTACATAGATCAAGAGGCAGTTGTTCCAACAGAACAAGGGGATACTGTGTGATTGAGCATCAGGAAGAATGTGCATCAGGGTTGGATCCTTTCACCACGTTTATTCAATATGTATGCTGAGCAAATAATCTGTAACCCATGGCTTTTTGAGCAAGATGTTCAATTTCCACGAGTTCCAATTTCTATCTATGTTTTTTCTGCTATTGATTTTGACTTTTATGGCTTTATGATCTGAGAAGATGCTTTGTGATAATTCAGTGATATGGATTTTGTTGAGATTTGCTTTATGTCCTAACTCAAGATCTATTCTGGAAAATGTTCCATGTGTGCTGGAGAACAAGGTGTAGTTGTCTGCTGATTGATAGAAAGTTCTGTGTATGTCAATGAGGTCTAGTTGGTTAATTGTTGCAGTAAGGTCTTCTGTGCCTTTATTGAGCTATTTTTCTAGAGGATCTCTCCAATACTGAAAGTGGAATGGTGAAGACTCCCACTGTTATTGTGGAGTGATCTATCTCATTTTTGAAGCTAGTCAGTGCTTCTTCAATGTATTTGGATTCTCTACTATTGGGTGCATAAGTATTTAATATTGTTAAGTCCTGCTTGTGTACTGAAACTTTCAGCAATAAATAGTGTCCATCCATGTCCATGATGGTGGATTTTGCATTAAAATCTATTTTATTTAGGGTTAGTATTGCCACACCTGCTCTTCTTTGCATGTTGTTAGCTCGATATATATTATTCCATCCTTTAATTTTCAGTTTGTTCATATCTTTAAGTCTAGGGTGAGTTTTTTTAAATAGAAAACAAGAAATATCTAGAGTTTATTGAAACTGTATCTTTTGCTTTTTTATTATTAAATGAAAAATGAAAGTGTACATACTCTGTGCTTACAATATTAAGAGAGGAGGAGTACACAAGTTGTGTCAAAGTCCCATTAATATCAATCTTCTTACTAATGTGTATTGTCACCAGTTTCACCCAACCAAATTTCTAACCACTATCTAATCTAAACCCTCGCCCCTCGTCCTCCCGCCCTCCCATGCTCCCCACCCTTGTAGCCATCAAGGAGTCTTCTGTTATGCATGAGTACGCTTTTAAGTTTTTATCGTAGGGGTCTCATATAATAATTGTCCTTCTGTCACTGACTAGTTTCACTCAACATAATGTCCTCCAGTTAAGACCAAGTTGAGAGACGTTTCCTGCTTTCGTTGTTGTTCTTTATCAACGCACAGTACTCCACTGAGTACATATACCAAAGTTTACCCATCCATTCTTCTGTTGTTGGGCTTCTGGGTTGATTCCATCTTTTTGCTATCATAGACTGTGCTGCAATGAGCATTTGTGTGCATGTATCAGTTGGTGTGAAAGATCTTGATTCTGTAGGATATACTCCAAGCAATGTAATTGTTGATAGGTATGTGTTTAGTGCTGTCATTTTGATGTATTTATTTTTGTGTTGATATTTTCTCTGTTGCTTTTACTATTCTGTTCTGGGACACTCTTCCTTAAGGGTTGATTTTTCACCCTTTTCAGTGTTGGTTTTGTGTTTGTCGAGACTCCTGTATTAAAGTTTCTTGATTTGATATGTTGCATCTTTGTTGTGCTTAGCAGCTACCCCTATGACCCCCTCTTAATAATCTATGTTTAAACCCAATTTTAACTTCTACATATCTTATTTACTTCCTCCCCATCTGGAAGGGCTATAACTACTGTAGTATATCCCTCTTTTTAATGCGATGGTATCATAGTTTTCATGATATGATCACTGGATCACTTTTTCAATATTATAGCTTTGGTTGAAGTTTGTGCTTACCCTAAGAAGGTTTCTGAATGATGTCTCCTGTATTGCCTCCTGAAATGTAGAGTTAATGGTTTTGTTCTTCTAAGCCAAGAGCTTCTTTCAGTATTTCTTGTAGCTTTGGTTTGGTTTTTACAAAGTCTCTGAGTTTCTGTTTATCTGTGAATGTCGTAATTTCATTTTGATAGTTGAAAGAAAGTTTTGCAGGATATGTAATTCTTGACTGGAAGCTTTTGTCCTTCAAGGCTTTGACTGTGTCATCCCACTGCCTCTATGCCAGCATTGTTTCTATTGAGAAGTCAGATGAAAACCTACAGGGCTTCCCTCTGAACATTAGCTTTGCTTTGAGTTTCGCTGCCTGTAAGAGTTTCTGCTTCTGTTTCATTTTGTTAAGCTTGATTATATCTGTCTTTTGGGGTCTATGTGGTGTGGCCTTCAGTATGCATCTTGGATATCTGTGTTCTCTTTGTAATTCAGGGAAGTTTTCTGTCAGCAACTCAAAAACAATATGCTGTGTGTTTTCAGGTGTCCCTCCCTTTTTAGGAACTCCAAATTAATCGTAGATTGTTCCTCTTGATAGAGTCCCACATGTTTCTTAATGCTTCTTCATTTTTCTTGTTTCTTTGCTCTGATTTCTCTTCATAAATGCTGGTGTCAGTAGTTGTCTTCCGAGTCAGAAAATCTATTTTCCAGTCGTTCAATTCTATTTTCTTGGCTTTGAATTGAATTTTATAGTTGTGTAATTTTGTTATTGATCTGTTGAATTTCAGAATGCTGGTGTTCCATCAGTTCCAACAGCTTGCTTAACTTTTTATTTTGCTCTGCTACATTTTGTATAATGTCTAGGAGGGCTCTCTATATAACCCTTTTTGTACTCAGCCTCTGATAATTTTAGAAAGTCTTCTTCATCTAGAATTTCTTTAGTTCTTTCTTTTGGGAGCTTTCTGGAGTCTGGCCAATGTTTGTTGCTGTTTGGGCATCTAGAGTTTGTTTAGTATCTCTGGCAGTGCCTTAGCAGTATCTGAGTTGCAGTCTGAGAAGGAAGGTGATCACCAGTCACCTCTATGTACTCCAGCGACTGGGTCCAGTGGACACCCTGGGGTAGCATGCTCCACCTCTACCTCCTGGGCAAAGACACAGCCCTACTTATGGAGTCACTGGGGGGCCATCAGCTGAGCCTATGTTGTGGATCAGTAAAGGCTGGAAGTGATGTTGTCAGACTGCACCACAGTTATTTCTCTAGGTAGTCTTATTCTGAAAGGTAAAAGCTATCTGATAGCTTCCAAAATCAGTCAGGCTGTCAGGTGTGCAAGCCCATCTTTCCAGCTGGCAATGGAGGCACCTCTATATCTATCCTCAGATGCTGTAATCTAGTTCAAAGTGCAGACAGGCTACTGCCCTACTGTCATCCATTGCTGGGCCCCACCCATAAGGCTGCACTGTGGCAAACACAGCTCTTCTGCTGGGAAAGCACTCTGGGCTGGCACTGCCTACCAGCCTGGCAATTAGCCCATGCTGAGGTGTCCATTTGGGTAACTCTGACTCCAAGCTGAACAAGATGGTGTCCCTCACAAGCTCTCCCACCTGCTGTGAGATAGCCAAATTAATGGCAGAGGTTTGCAAGGAGAAGTGGAGGGGCCAAGGTGCTCAGAGTCCAAAGCCGGGCTCTCAAAATGTGGATATTTTGTCTGTTGGTCACATCAGTGGTGTGTCTGAGCTTTGCTGCCAGTTAAGCCCATGTCTTGACTACTGGATAAGTCAAAGAAAAAAAAAGTTAAAAGCACCAGTTGCCTTCAGTCCACGAGAGCCAGCCATTCAACAAGGGCGAGGGTCAGTGAAAGAGCAGAAGTTTCCTATTCAATGACATGTAGTCCAAATTGACAGCCCTATGCCATGTCCTAAGGCTCCCTGGGTGTCCAGAAGTCTCTGTTGAATTATCAATCCAGGCCTTAGTTTTCAGAGGGAATTAAGGAGATCTATGTCTAGTCTACCATCTTGACTCTGCCCCCTGTATGATGAGCAAATAATCTGAGATGGTGGATTATATGAAGAAAAGTGAGACGCCCAGATTAATGCAATACTCATTAAAAACCTGCATTATGTAGATAAGACAACCTTGCCTCCTGAAAGTGAAGAAGTCTTAAAGCACTTATCAATGTGACTACAGCCTTCAGTATGGATTACACCTTAACACGAAGAAAATAAAAATCCTCCCAATTGGACCAATAAGTGATGTCATAATAAATGAAAAAAAGATTGAAGTTGTAAAGGATTTCTTTTTACTTGGATCCACTCATGGAAGGTGCTGTCAAGAAATCAAGCTATATGATGCATTGGACAAATCTGCTGCAAAGAAAAGATGTCACCTTGAGGACTAGGGTGCATCTGATTCAAGCTTTAGTGTTTTCAATTGCCAGATGTGCATGTGAAAGGTGGACAATTAATAAGGAAGACTGAGCAAGAACTGATGCCTTTGAATTGTGATGTTGGCAAAGAGTAGTCAATACACACTGGACTGCCAAAAAAACAAACAAATCTGTGTTGGAAGAAGTACAACCAGAATGCTCTTTAGAAGCAGGGATGGTGAGACGATGTCTCACATACTTTGGATATATCCCTGGAGAAGCACATCATGTTTGGTCAAGTAGAGGGTCAGTGAAAAAGAGAAAGACCCTCAACACAGTGATTGCAACAAGGGACTCAAACATAGTGACAATTGTGAGGATGGCACAGTACCAGGCAGTGTTTTGTTCTGTTGTACACAGGGTCACTATGAGTCAAAACTGATTCAACAACATCTAACAACAACAACATTCTCTGAGCAGGTTTTCAATGACTTAGAACAAATCATCAAATCATTCACATGCTGAAGCAGAGTGGAACCATGAAAAAACTGCAACAGCTGTTAAGCAGCATGTAAAATCTCAGAAAAATAAGTGGGTTTTTCTGTAAATTCCTGAAGCATGGCAAAAATAAAATAAAGTAAAAACCCACAAGGGCTCCCAGCAAATTTGAACTGCTGACGTTTTGGTTAGCAGATGTAGCACTTAACCCACTATGCCACCAAGGTTTCCTGAGGCATGACAGTCTGTATATATTTTTGGTCACCCCAAGTTAAAACAAATAAGTAGTGACTTTCAGGATTAACAAGAATGCTAAAAAAGATACTACAAAGCTCCACTACAGCAAAATGAGTAGCTTTAGGTGGTATGCAGCAAAGAAGTAAATGGTTATTAGGAATAGTAGGAAACTTTAGGATAATAGTGGAGTTAATGGCACACAGAACTTGAACAAAACTCCAATCTCAATGATTTGCTTTCTCTACAGAAAAAACTGGAGTGTTACAGGGACTCATATAAGGGAAGATAAGTCCTTTAGCTAGGTAGTACTGAATTACAACAATTCATCTTTCCATCACTTCTCATTTTAAAGAGTATTGAGAAATTTTAAGTAAATTTTAGAAGCATTAGCTTGGACCTTAATGAGCCTGGTAGACAGAACCCAGCCAACATCTGTGGATAATGTGATACAAAGCATTTGTTTTTAGAGCAGATTGTTAAACTATATTGAGGTTGTTTTACACAATGATGTTGATTATCATTTGAATCCAGATCTCCCTGGGAACACTGTTTAGCTTAACTGCAGAGAAAAACATTTCTTTAGAGACATACCTTAAAAACATTTCCTTGGTGATAAGGTTGGATCTGTGTAAAATATTAACAGCCTATCAGCAAGAAGAGGAAGTTAAGATGAGGTATGACACCAGACTCTGGATCAGCCATTTTATTTTAGTCAAGCATCCTATAATTTTAGAGGCTCCCTAATAATGAAGTTCTTGCTGGTGACAGTGATGGTGGCTATGGTTAATGTAGGGATGGGGGTGGTGATAGTGATGATGATAGTGGTGTTGATTCTGGTGTTGTTGGAGACAGTGGTTATGCTGATGGCATTGATGGTGGTGGTGGTAATGGTGGCTTTAGTCAGTCATGGTGTTATGGTCATGGTGATGGTGTGGTGGACCATAGTGGTGGTAGTGATGCTGGCAATGGTAATGGTGGTGCTGATGTTGTTTTTGTTTACGATAATGATGAGGACTTCAGTAAAAGTGGTGGTGGTAGAGTAGGCTGTGGTGGTTGTGACGCTGGTGTTTGTGATGGTTGTGTCTGTGATGGTGTTAGTAAGAATGGTAATGACTTGGTGGGTATGGTTGTAGTGAGATCATTGTCTGGTGGTGCTGCTGTTTCTGGCATTGGTTATGGTGGTAACAGTGGTAATGGTGATGATGTGATGGTGTGTTTGGTACTAGAGATGATGGTGATTATGGTGATGGTGGTAGTGTTGCTGCTGGTGATAGCAATGTGGTATTAGTGAGGTGGTAGTCATGATGCTCATGGTGATGTTTGTCATATGATAGTGGTAGTAATATTGTTGTTAGTGTTGTTGGTAATGGAGGTAGTGCAGTGGGCAGCCGTGTTGCTTCTGTTAGTGTTGGTGGTGATGATGAAGGTGTTATGGTGGATTGTGTGATGGTGGCTTTTGTGGTGGTCCTGGTGGTGTTTGTAGTGGTGATGGTGGTGGTACTACTAGCAATGGTGTTGATGTTGGTTATTGCAGTGGTGATGGTGGTTCTGGAGGGTAGACCTGGTGGTCAATGATTGCAGTTTTGGCTGTGCTGAAGATCTGTAGTGTTGCTTTCCACAACAGCTATACGGCTTTTCATTTCCATAGCAGTGAACAAGAGTTTGAAGCTCCTCCACATCCTTGCCAACATTTGTCATTTTCCAGTTTTGTTTTTTTTAATCTCAGCCATTCCTATCAGGAGTGAAATGGTATTTCATTGTGGTTTTAATTTCCATCTTTCTGATGACTAAAGACTTTTATTGTCTTTTCATGTCTTTGTTGGCCATTTGAATAGCCTCTTTGGTGAAATCCCTATTCAAATCCATCCCAAGTTTTTAACTGGGATATTTGTTTCTTTGTTGTTATGTTGTCAGAGTTTTGTGTAGTTTTGTTATTGAATTATTTTCAATATAAGGCAAGGGAACTCTCTTAGACTAGGTTCTATACAGGAGTAAAATCAGTAAAGTGTATATATATCTACAGATAAATTTATTTCAAGGAAATAGCTCACCCAATTATAGAGGCTGGCAAGTCCAAAATCCCTGTGCTGTGGTGGACCTGTTGATGTCATCAATGACTGTAGTTCTGGTGGCGCAGGATGCAGGCTTCTCCTGACTCATATGATTATAGGGACTGATGAACCCAAATTATGCAGGTCAGGCTGCAGGATACTAGCTCCCAGGAGGCAGGCTGCCAGCCTCACGTCCCAAGAACTGAAGGTCAGAGGATGATGATATGGATTCAGGAATGAAAGAAAGCATAAGTTTTGCCAGTGCATCCATATGTATATTAACTACAGGTCACATCCTTAAGGAAACTCCCCTTCCACCTGATTGACAACTCAGATCACAAAATGAAGGATTACTGATTACATAATGCCTACCAAACCACTGAGATCGTGGCCTATCCAAGTTGACACAGAATATTAACCATTAAACCCCAGCTCTTGTTAACTTTGCACCTGTACACATCTCCTTGGATATTACATCTCCTGCACATCTCCTTACATAATCTCTAAATAAAGGCAATTATAAACTCATACTTGCATCTAACATAATACAATTACAACAGAAAATACAGTAGCCTCATTCGTGCCTTGTGTTTTATAATGAGTAATGGGACAAGGGAGGCAAGAAAACAGAAGTTGTTACTATTGTCTTAGTTATCTAATGTACTACAACAGAAATACCACAAGCAGATCATCTTAACAAGCAGAAGATTGTTCTCTCATACTCTAGGAGGCTAGATTTCCAAATTCAGGGTGCTGGCTCCCAGGGAAAGCTTTCTTCTCTGGAGGAAGGTCGTTGCCAACAATTTTCTGTTGTTAAAGCAGTATCTTCACACAGGAACCCCAGGTCAGAAGGCCACACTCTTTTCTTGCCACTGCTTTCTTGGTGGTATGAGGTTCTCATGTCTCTCTTTTACAGCTCAGAAGTTATTGCTTAAGATACAGTCCAATCTTTGTAGATCCAGTTTTGCCTTATTACCCTAACTGCCTCTAACTCTGCCTCATTAACATCATAGAGACAGGATTTACAGAACATAGGAAAACCACATAAGATACAAAATGGTAGATACACAATACTGGGAATCATGGCATATTCAAGTTGACAGATATTTTCAGGGGACAGAATCCATGACAACTATATAAAAATACCTATATACACGTAAACTATGGTACATATACTCAGTGGAACACTATGCAATGATAAAGAATAACGATGATTCCAGGAAACATCTCCTAACCTGGTTTCAACTGGAAGACATTATGTTGAGTGAAAGTAGTCAGTGACAAAAGCACAAATATTGTATGACACCTCTACGATAAGATCTCAAAAACACACTTGTGTATAGAAGAAAAGACTCTTTGACAGCTGCAAGGGAGGGGAGGGAGAGGGGGAGGGCTTAGATTAGATAGTTGCTAGAAATCTGGCTGGGAGAAATCGGTGATAGCACACATTAGAAACAAGAACAACATTAAGTGGACTTCAGCATAACTTGAGTACTCCTTCCATCTTAACCCAATATTGCAAGGATAGAGTAGCTGGGGTAGGGGCAGGGGACCATGCTCTTAGGCAAAATCGAGGCCAATTGGCACAACTAGCGTTCTGCTAAGAGGGCTCCCTGCACCCCACATTGGTGAGTGGTGTCCGGGGTCTTAAAAGCTGCCAAACTGCCATCCGAGGACACAGCAAATGGTCCCAACTCAGCAGGAATGGATGCTCACCGAGGACCAAAACGACATGGGGTAAAGACAACCTAGAAGATAGAGAGATCCACTTCAGTGGGTGCCTACATCGACTTGGGACCAGAAGAACCAGATGGTGCCTGGCCACCACCAGTGATAGCCACAATGGAGCTCACAGAGAGGAGTCTCACTGGCAACACAAGAATAAAAGGGGGTGCATCCTGAGATCTCCACTAGAAGACTTCAATTGATGGTCCAGCGGTTTCGGGGTTCCCCTGAGAGCATGGCCCCTGGCCCTGATGCTGCCCTTGCCCACAAATCATAATGATGGTCCACTCTTTGGACATGAATGGATTGGACTTGGTAATGCAGAGTGACCATACGTTGGATGCACTTTATGGTTCTATACATCTATAGGATATCATCCTGCTGACCTCTGGCTGGAGGAAGGGGAGTGGGTGGAGAGGAGGGGAAAGGAGGCTGTTGGGAGGATGAGACACGTATGGAGCAGAGAGGAACAGTGTGCTGTCACTGGACAGGGAGAACAGTGGAAGCTGCATATAGGTGGGCATGTAAATTTATATGAAAATGTACATTTTCACTCAGTCATATTAAATAAAAAGAAAAACAACCTGTATACAAACATGCATAGGATAACAAGGAAAAAATATAACAGTTATAGTCCACATTGCTGTGACTAGTCACATGGTCTTAGGTGATATTTAAAACCACCTTCTTCCACATTTGCCCTCAGCAAAGACTTAACCTGGTCATGGTCATTTGTCTGGTGGAGTGATCTAAAACTTCATTCCTGAAGGGTCTGAGCCATTACTAGTTGTCATGTTGCCATGGATTGAACTATGTTCCCTAAAATATCTGTGGCAATCCAGCTGGGCCATAGTTCCTGGTATTGGGTGATGTTCCCCCATGTTGGAATTCACACCTACATAATGTTAATGAGGAAGGATGGGTGGCAGCTATGTTGGTAGAGCAAGATTCAATGTGTAAGTTTGTTTTGTGCCTTTGAGGTGGTCTCTTGAGATATACAGGAAAGGAGCTAGTGGAGACATTTTGGGACCTCATACCACCAAAAAGCAATGCCAGGAGCTGATCGTGTCCCTTGGAAAGAACCAGGGTCCCTGCTTCTCAGAAGCTTCCAGTCCAGGGGAAGACTGACAACAAGAACCTTCCTCCAATGCCAGCAGAGAAAGCCCTCTCCCGGAGCTGACACCCTGAATTTGGACTTCTACCTTACTGGACTGTGACAAATAAAAGGTATTTTTTTTTTAAAGCCATTTGTTTGTGGTATCTCTGTTAGAACAGCACTAACTTACTAAAACAGTAGTCATGTAGAAATTGGGTTGCTGTAGTTTTTCATTAACTTGAATCACAAAGCATGATAGTATGAAGCGCTGTCCTAAGTTACCTTCTGTATTTCAGAATACTCTTCTTTACCTCTATTATGTAATGTCAATCTGATTTCCCGTTGGTAATCTTGATCAATCACACCAGCGAATATGGTAACTCCTTTCTTTGCCTGTTGATCCAGAGACACAAGGAACCTCAAGTGGCCAGGTGACATTCTTAACTTTCAGTTCAATATAATTAGTATTGTTCATCCTGGTGGCAGCTTTATCTCCTTTGGAACTAAGATTGCTATGCTGCTGTATTAACAGAGCATAGATTTGTGAGGGGAAAGTAGCAAAAGTGACCAAGTAGGTCACTAGGAGTAATAGTGAGTGATGCCACTACCATTTCCACCCCTTGATTCCTGGACCTGTGAATCCTGGCTTTGGGAGAAACAACATATACGGCCTACTGGAAAACATTGCCCACACCCTGAAAGAAATGGCCACATATCTAGCATCATCATTGTGTCCTTAGAAGACGATTCCATTGTTCTATCAAGACAGTTGCTTCAGAATGACGAGGAACTTGTTAACTCCAGCGTATGCCATGAGTATGGGTCAATCGCTGTACTTCATTGGCTGTAAAGTGAGTTCCTTGATCTAAGGCAATGCCGTATAGTGGAAAAGGCATTCTGTGAGTTCAAAGATGGTAGTTTTGGCAGAACCATTGCATGCAAAGAAGGATAAGTGTTTGCAGAAGCCTGTCACCCACAAAGACCTCTGTGAGCAAAGCTACAAGCCTCTGTGATGGCGGACAGACGCATCTCACCCCTGACATATTTCTGGCTGTATATTTTTCATCATAATTAAACTCTCCTCAAAAATACCCCCTCACCTTCCTGCACAAGGACAAACGCTGAGCCCAGGAAAGCCCAGCCCAGGAATGCCAGGGCCGACCCAGCCCTGCTGACTTCCCCCAACTGTACTTCCCCCCCATGTGAAAGGAATTATCCTTTTTAGAACAGTTTAAGAAAAGCATAGGGTGGGAGACTGTAGGTGTTTACTGTCCCTGCAGGAGGAGATAAAATAAAGAGCAAAGTAGGAACAAATAGAGATTACAACCTTTAGACCCTTCCTCCTGTACCTTTTAACTTTGAGGTAGGGCTGATTGAGCTCGAGGCGAGGCATAACTTTGTTGTCACTGTCAATTACACACCTACCTCGGGCCATTATCTAGAAAGCCTTGACAATTAACAAGATCACGAGGTTTCAGTTTAAAGTTAGTTAATAGCTCGTGTGGTCAGGGGGCAGGGTAAAAATCACATCACCTCAAGATCACGAGGTTTCGGTTTCAAATTAGCCAATCACAAGGTTTTGGTTTCAAATTAGCCAATAGCTTGTGTGGTCAGTGGGCAGGGCAAGACTCACGTCACTTTGACTATAAAAACAATAAAGACAGACAGCTCTCTCTCTTGGTTGGGCTGCCTTTAAACCAAAAAACTCTTTCCTGTCTCTCTCAATTCTTTTCCCTCCGACGCCTTCCCTCTCTCTGTGCGTGACCCTGAAAAGTTGTCGGGGCTGGCTCCCAGCAAGTTTTATCTAATGTAAGTGTCTATTTCAGTAAAGATGAAAGTGTTGCCCTTTCTGTGATATAAATGGTTCTGTGATATAAATGGTCCTATGTAATTAACTTGAAACTATGTTGCTGACTTATCTATCACCCCTAGTAATGGTATCACACTGGAGATTCAGTGCTGGTCTCTGATAAGTTGCCTTCAAAATCCAGTGGCCCCCTAGGTACTGTGTCTTTTTGTTGTTGTTGTTGTGAGTGGGGCAACTTGCAAAAATTTACTCTTCACTTTAGAAGGACTATCTTGACACACTTCACACTACCAGTCCCCTAGAGATTTCAGTGATATACTGGGAACTCAGAAGTGGCTGAGTGGAAATCCATGTTGCTGAGCTCATGTTTAAACTATATCCCTCCCAATAATGGCCACTTTGTTCATGAGCTCCTTGGACTATGAAAGGAGTATCTAGATAAGGAGGATGACTGGTGTCCAGTGCACCTGTCATCCTATTGCTTTGATTGTTAGAATTCTTCTCTGCTGAGGCCAACCTTTGATGAGCATTCACATGTGACACAAATATCTTCATGTTTTTACCATTAAGAGAAGTCTACTCACATCCTCTTCCCCAAACCTCGAGACCAATTTTAGAATCATATTTCTGCTAAGGCCCTGGTCATTGGCCACAGCCTATGAATCAGTATATAATCCCAAATATGGCCAGTTTTCCTTCTAAGCACAGTGAACAACCAGGTACATGGATTGAAGTTTTGCCCTTGTGGAGGTTTTTCTCATTACTGTCTTTCAGAGAGGTCTCAGACAGAGGCTGTAGTACTGTCGCCATCCACTTTCAAGTATCTGGACATCAAGAGGAACTATCTGTAAACCATGCATGAGGTTGTTTTTCCTCAGTCAAGTGATTATCAGGAACTCCATGAGTCCATAGGGGAAGACTAGGAGATGGAAGGTAATGTGACAGGAGTGTAGACCATGGATATTTGGACTACCTCCTCATGCAATTTACTTGTGTCTTCAGGTCCTGCTTGCAAACTGTCATGGATTGATTTGTGTCACCCCCAAAAAATGCGTGAGCCAATTTGGCCGGTCCATGTGTGGTTGTCCTCTATTTTGTAATTGTGATTTTCCTATGCATTATAAATCTTAATCTCTGGCTAGGGTTAATGGAACAAGATTGGATTACGTTACGTAGGATAAGGATGGTACTGTAACACTTTTCTAAAGCCACAACCCTGATCCATTGTAAAGGGAGTTTTCCAAGTATGTGGCCTGTACCACTTTTTATTTCTCAAGAAATAAGGAGGAAATGAAATGAGCAGAGAGTTGAGGACCTCATACCACCATTAAAGCAGCATCAGGAGTAGAGCATGTCCTTTGGACCTAGGGTTCCTGCTCAGAGAAGCTCTTAGTCCGAGAGAAGACTAATGAAATGCAAGGGCCATCCTTCAGAGCCAACAAAGAGAGAAATCCTTCCCCTCAAGCTGGCATCCTGAATTTGTATATCTGGCCTACTGGACTGTGAGAGAATAAAATTCTTTTGGATAAAGGATCCACTTGTGGTATTTCCGTTATAGCAACACTAGATGTTAGTCTGATATCATATGTACTACTTCTCTTTAATGATAGCATGCTGTTATGCATGTCTGACTTTGTGGCTCTGTAGGTCAGACAATAGCCAGTTCATGATGGGCAGCTCAGGTCACATGGTGATTTGGTGGACCATGGTTAAGCATTCATGCTCCACTAAGGTCTAGCAACAAGCCACAAGATTTCTCAAAAGGAGAGTAATTATCTGCAGAGGACGGCAGGGCTTTGCTCCAAAATCCTAAGTGTCTACACTGTGACTCACTAATAGAGGCCTACCAAAGACTCCAAACAGACTACCCTTCAAGAACTATTGTACCAGCTAGATCATATAACCCATGTGGCAAAGGGGCCTGCACAGCAGCCTAAAATTGTAGCAGGGACTTCTCTCATTCTGAACCCCACTTAAAACCAGCAGCTCTTTGTGACTTGATAAATAGGCTAGAGTAGCACATCCAAATAAGGGGTAAGTTGCCTTCAAAATCCAGTGGCCCCATAGGCACTGTGCCTTCTTTGATTTTGTTGTGGGTGGGGCCACTTGCAAAAATTTACTTTTCACTTTAGAAGGACTATCTTAACACATTTCAGACTACTAGTCCCCTAGAAATTTCATTGAGTTGGATGGAAGTTACCTCAATGTGTGTGTGTATGTGTGTGCACTTTAAGTGAAAGTGTGCTATTCAAGTTAGTTTCTCGTATAAAAATTTATATACAGATTGCTATGTGTCCCCACTCACCTTCCCTTTAACGTGACAACACTGCTTTCCACCTCAGATTTCCTGTGTCCATTCAACCTACTGCTGTCTATTTTTGCCTTATCATGTCACCACTGGACAGAAGCTGCCCATTTAATCTCATGTATCTACTTGAGCGAAGAAGCACTCTCTTCACCAGTATATTTTGTCTTTATAGTCCAGTGTAATTTTTGTCTGAAGAGTTGGCCTTCAGGAATGGTTTTAGCTCTGGGCTAACAGAGTCCAGGGTCCATGTCTTCTAGGGTTCCTCCAGTCTCAATCAGACTGCTAAGTCTGGTCTTTTTACTAGAATTTTAGTTCTGCACACTACTTTTCTCCTGTTCTGTCAGAAACTCTCTGGTGTGTTCTCCATCAGAGCAGTCATTAGCGGTAGCTGGGCACCATCTAGTTCGTCTAGTCTAAGGCTGATGGAGTCTCTGGTTTATGTGGCCCTTTCTGTCTCTTGGGCTAATGTTTTTTTTGTGTTTTTGGTGTTCTTCGTTTTCCTTTTCCCAGATGAAACTGATGCATCTTAGATGGCCACTCACTAGCTTTTAAGACCCTGGATGCCACTAACCAAAATGGGATGTAGAACATTTTTTTAAATAAAGTTTGTTGTATCAGTTGACCTAGATGTCCCCTGAAACCATGGTTCCAAGACCCTTGGACTTGCTACTCTGTCCCTCAAAGTGTTAAGTTGTATTCAGAAAAATTCTTGGTTTTTGGTTCACTCCAGTTGCGCTGACTTTCCATGCATTGTGTGTCATCCTTCTCTTCACCTCGGGTAATTCTTGTCTGCTAGTTAGTGAATTCCCTTCTCCCTCTCTCCCCACTGTTGTAGCCATCAAAGAATGTTTTCTTCTGTGCTTGAATGTTTTCCTGTGATGCTCATCTCATACAACATGTGCCCTTTTACGGCTGACTAATTTTACTCAGCATAATCCCTTCCATATTTTTCCATGTTGTGAGATGTTTCTTTGTTTCATCATTGTTCTTTATCACTGCTTAGTATACCACTGTGTGAATGTACTGTAGTTTGTTTATCATTTCATCCACTGACACGCACATAGATTGTTTCTATCTTATTGCTATTGTGAACAGTGCTGCAGTGTACATGAGTGTGCCTGTATCTATTTGTATGATAGCTCTTACTTCTCTAAGATGATTTTTGCCATATTAATTTCCTACCCTCTAACACGCAAATGTTTTAACAGAAAGTCCAGAGTCACTGACACTTCTTCCTTACTAAGTATGGTCTGCATAATGTTAACAGTACAGTCAACTAGTGAGATATCATGTGCAAAGAAAAGACAATCAAGATCCTTACAGACTAAATTATAGAATAAGACTGGAGAGTTGATATGCCTCTGATATAGGAATGTGAATGTATACTGCTGCCTTGCCACTTTAAGGAAAACTGCTTCTGGGGGTCCTTTGAGACAGATATGGATAAAAAGGCATTGGCCAGATAAGTGGCTGCATACCAAGTAAGAGAAATGTATTAATTTGCTCAAGCAATGAAACCACATCTGAAACAGCAGCTACAACCACCTGGTTAAATTTTTTGATAATCCACTGTCATTCTTCAAGATCCGTCTGTTTTTTGCATAAGCCAAATAGACTAGCTGAAAGGGAATGTAGTCAGAGTCACCACCCCTGCCTCCTTTAAGCCTTGACTGTGGCAGTAAAATCTGCAGTCCCTCCAGGAATACAGTATTACTTTAGGTTTACTATTTTACTGGTAGGGGAAGTTCTGATGGCTCTCATTTGGCTTTTCCTAGCCTAATAGTCTTTACTTGACAGGGATCCAATATGTGGGTTATTTATCTATTTCAATTACACTTTCTGGAACTTGGGAAATCACTAGAGGATGGATTCAAGGATCCACTGGACCTACTAAGTGACAACCAGAGCTACAACTCCATTAATAACCTGACTTCCATATACTCATCCCCTGCTCTGACTTAGGGGCCACAGTGATGTTTTAGGTCTTGTGGAATTAGCATCAGTTCCTAGCCAGTATTCAGTAATCCCCAAAAGTCTACTTATTTACTTTTCCCCAGTGAACAGTTGTTCTTGAGGAATGACTGGGGAAAAAGTTAAAAATATATATTTGTGGCAAGGTAGTGGAGTCGTTCCTCAAGAGAACCTGGCCTCTCCTTCATTCAAGGGGTTGTGGGCCTGTAAATGGCTCAAGTCTGGAAACTGATTGAGAGACTCCGAATCTCTATTCCGGCAATGTGAGTTGGACTGTCATTCACTTGATCTAGAATTCTTCCACTTATATAGATCAAGTGAACATTTAGCAGGTTTCTCGTCTTTATCACTCCCAAGGACACCATGACCAAGTAGTCAATGCTTTAAGCCCATATGAGTCAGGCTATCTTGATTACTGCTTTGGCTTTATTATCTATTGCAGTAACCATGCTCGCCTTTCCTTTAATGATTGAATGTTGTTACTTGGACCCTTCTATGACAAGGTCCTATCAGCCCCATATTAGTTAGGTGTCTTAATTCAGCTAGGGCAGCTCCCACTTTCAAATCTGACCTACTTTAAAGAGCAATTACAGCAGTCTTCAAGGATACTGACACTCCCTTCACAATTTTGTTCCTCACTGTTGTGGTAAAAGGTGTGTCCTCTGGACTCTCCGTGTATGGGTCTGTGGGTCTAATTTGATAAATTCTTTCTAACACATCTGCCAGGGATTCCCCAGCAAACAGGGCTGAAGATGGGGCACTGCTGAAGGTAAGAAAACGGAAACTAGTGTAAGTAAAAGCAGGGTCGGGGGCTAACGACCCTCCAGGTCGAGAGCCCGGTTTTCTTGTGGTCCCCCGTATTTATTGTAAAATGAAAATGGAAAAAGGAGAATAACCGTCAGGTGACATTAGTTCATGCAAGACATTCTTCTTTCTACAAGGAAGCTGAAGTATAGATTAATGTGTTCTCAGAGATTTCTGGCAGGGCATTCAGGGAAGTTTTCTGTCCTCCCAAGAAGCACAGCCTTCCGTGCCTCACTTATCAAAGCTCACACCAGGAACAGTCTCTGATGCATTTAGTAGAGTAGGTGTATTTTCATCTACAAATAACATGCACATTAACAAAGCTCTTAAGTAAGTTCCCACACATGCCAATTTCCCTAGTCTTTGAAGACCTTCTTCTTCAGTATACAAAGGCAAGTGTAGTACTTCAACTTGACTTAGTGTAGGCCACTACATAATTAATATTTCAGTGACCCATCCAAATAAACTATTAAATCTTTTCTTAACTTCTTGAGCTGAAACACTGAATGACAAATCTCTGCTTAGTAGGCCCACATCAATAAACTCATACTGATTCAACTTTATGTTCCTCGAATCTTTGTTCTATGTCCTTAAAGTCCATTCCCACACATATTCCCCATGTTTCTGTTTGTATTACAAAAATCAAGCAGTTCTTCAGGAGTGCAGTATACCGCCTCCTCTGTCATACTTTGTGCTCCACCTTTAAAGGGCTCCCTAGGGCTTCAGTATAGTCATAGGTCTAGAAGCAAAAAATGAGTGGTAGGACTTGTTTTGAGAACACTTAGCAATGTCTTGTAAGACATCTGCCTCAGTTGATGCCCCAGGCAATGATGCAGTCATCTCTCCAGGCAAAGATGCAGACAAAGGCTCTTCAGACAAAGCTGGGTTCATCTCATCAGGTTGATGCAGAGGGGCTAAAGATTTTGTTGGCAGGAGCCATTCAATAGAATTTAGGGGCTCCCATTCTGAGTTTCAGGATCACACTTCTTCCAAATCAATGCCCTTATTTTATCTTCAGACATCATTCAAGGTTAAGAATTCAGTTTGTGTTGTAATCAGCCACTCTTATACCAAGTCTCTGGATTTGATTTACAGCAATATCAGTTCTTTTACTGCAAGGAATAAGGCTTTCTTTCAGGGCACAATTTGTTCACTCTTGGTAGCAAATGTCTTAGACTAGGTTTTCTAGAGAAGAAAAAACAATGAAGCAGCATATATACGTATTTTTGTGTATATAGATATGACCAAAAAAGGAAAATAAACCTAAACCCACTGCCATTGAGTTGATACCAACTTACAGCTACCCTCAAGAGTTTTGAAGCCTTCTTTACAGGAGCAGGCTGCCACATCTTTCTCTGGTGAAGCCGCTGGTAGTTTCAAACCACTAAACTTTTGGTTAACAGCTGGTCACTGTAAGCACTGTGCCACTAGAACTCCGTATAGACATATATACGCTTGTTGCCATCAAGCCAATTTTGACTCATAGACATCCTATTGAATAGAGAAGGACTGTCCCATAGAGTTTCCAAAGAGCACCCAGCAGATTTGAGCTGCCCGCTGCAGCTATAGCTCTTACCCAGACCACCAGGGCTTCCATATCTATATATACAGCTATATCTATATCTGTATAGGTCTATATGCATGAACATGTAAGTATAAATGTACATACATAGAAAGATTTATATCAAGTAAATGGCTTGTGTTGCTATTGTTGTTAGATGCTACTGAGTCAGTTCCAACTTATGGTGACCTTAGCACCACAGAACAAAACAGTGCCCAGTCCTGTGGCATGCCATAATAGTTTTTATGCTTAAACCCATTGTTGCAGCCATGTGTCAGTTCATCTCCTTGAGAGCATTTCTGCTTTTCATTGACCCTCTATTTTATCAAGCATGGTATATTTCTCCAGGGATTGATCCCTTCTGACAAAATGTCCAAAGTATATAAGATGCAGTCTCAGCATCCTTGCTTCCAAGGAGGGCTCTGTTTGTACTTCTTTAGAACAGATCTGTTTGTTCTTTTGACAGTCCATGGTATATTCAATAATCTTCTCCAGTACCAAAATTCCAAGTCATCAATCCCTCTTCTGTCTTTCTTATTCATTATTTGGCATTTGCTGCATAAGATGTGACTGAAAATACCATGGTACTCCTTAGTCTTCAAGGTGACATTTTTACTTTTCAACATATTAAAGAAATTTTTTGCAGCAGATTTTCCCAATGCAAATGTGTCTTTTGACTTCTTGACTGCTGCTTCCATGGGTGTTAACTTGTGGAACCAAGTACAGTGAAACCCTTAACAACCTCAATCTTTATTTATCATATTGCTAAATGACTTGCAGAGACTGAACAGTCTGTGGTTTAGGCATCAATCTGGAGAGTTCTCCTGATTCAGATAGCTACAGGAGATGATGAACCCAAGATTGGCATGTCAGATGGTAGGCTGCTGGCTCAAGTCTCAAGAACCAGAGATCAGGCGACAAGCCAAATGCAGGATCTATTTCACAGCAAAAGCCAATGAACTTTGCCAGGAAGTCCATAAATATTGGATACAGGCCACACTCCCAAGGAAACTTCATTTCAGCTGATTGGTAGCTCACAGAAGATCTCATCATGGAAGTGATTACATCAGATGTCATCATGGAAATGATTACTTCATTGCAAAACTGTCAAATTGCATCATAATTACCAAATATTGAGAATCATGGCCTAGCCAAGTTGATACACAACCTTAACCATCACAGGTAGTATTGACATATTAACAATATTAAGACTTGCAATTCATGAACACAGACTATCTTTCCATTTATGTAAGTGTTCTTTAATCTCTTTTAACCATGTTTAATAATTTTATTGTATAAGTCTTTTACACCCTTGATTAGATGTAGTCATAGATAAGTTATTTTTTAGGAGCTATTGTAAGTGGAATCACCTCTACCTTCTCTTTCAGATTTCTCATTGCTGGTGTTTAGAAATCCAATGAGTTTTTGTTATTTGGCCTTGTACCCTGAAACTTTGCTGAATTTCTCTGTTAGCTCTAGGAGCTTTCTGTGCGTTCTTTGAGATTTTCTATATGCATTATCATGTCATCCATGAATGAGACACTTCTTCATTTCTAATCTGTCTACTGTCATGGATTGAATTGTATTCCCTCCTCCCAAAAATATGTGTCAACTTGGCTAAGCCATGATCCCCAGTATTTTGTAATTGTCTATCATTTTGTCATCTGATATGATTTTCCCATGTGTTACAAATCTACTTTATTAATGTTGATGCAGCGGGATTATAGAGGCAGCTTTGGCAGGACTCAATCTATAACATTGTGTTTTAGGCTAATCTCTCTTTTTAAAAAATATTTTATTGCGCTTTTAGTGAAAGTTTATAATCCCAATCAGTTTGACATATAGCCATCCCCCCAAACCAATATGCAACTCTGACTTCTCCCCCGATCCCTGTGACAGCATACTTTTCCTTTCATACCCATTCAACCAACTCCTGTCCACTTCCACCCTTTTATATTGCCTCTGGTCAAGAACTGCTCAAGAATGATGCTGGTGAGGAATGTGTTTCTTGGCTGAGCAGCTCTTGACCAGGGAGGATGGGCAGCAGTTATGTTGGTGGGGCAATGGATCAGTGTGAAGACTTTTGTGCCTTGAGGCAGTCACTTGAGACATAAAGGAAAGAAACTAGCACAGAGATTTGGGTACCTCCTACCACCAAGAGACTGTGCCAGAAGCTGAGTCCATCTTTTGGAAAGGACCTGTGTCTCAGAATCTTCCAGTCTGGGGGACGACTGATGACAAAAACTTTCCTCTAGAGGTAGCAGACATACCTTCCCCCAGAGCTGAAACCCTGACTTTCGACTTCTAACCTACCACTTGTTAGGTGCTGTTGAGTTGGTTCTGACTCATACCTACACAGTCTTGTGCCATGTCCACAACCATTTTTATGCGTAAACCCACTGTTGCAGCCTCTGTGTCAATCCATCTCATCAAGGCCCTTCCTCTGTTTTGCTGACTCTCCACTCTACCAAGCATGATGTCCTTCTCCAGGTACTCATTCTTCCTGACAACATGTCTAAAGTATGTAAGACACAGTCTTGCCATCTTTGCTTCCAAGGAACGCTATGGTTGTACTTCTTCCAGAACAGATTTGTTTGTTTTTTTGCTGTCCGTGGTACATTTGGCATTCATCTCCAATACCACAATTCAAAGGCATCAATTCTTCTTCTGTCTTCTTTTGTTCATTATCCAGCTTTCGCATACATGTGATGCAATTGAGAATATCATGGCTTGGGTCAGGCACACTTTAGTCTTCAAGGTGACATCTTTACTTTTCAATACTTTAAAGAAATCTTTTGCAGCAGATTTTCCTAATGCAACAGGTCTTTTGATTTCTTGACTGCTGCTTCCGTGGGCGTTGATTCTGGATTCAAGTAAAATGAAATCCTTGACAGCCTCAATCCTGTCTCCATTTTATGACAATGTTGCTTACTGATCCAGTTGTGAGGATTTTTGTTTTCTTGATGTTGAGGTGCAATCCATACTGAAGGCTGTAGTCTTTGATCTTCATCAGTAAGTGTTCTAAATCTTATTCACCTCCAGCAAGTAAGGTAGTGTCATCTGCGTACCGCAGGTTGAATCCATCTTCTCAGGTTATTTGTTCAAAATACAGATTGAAAAGATATAGTGAAAGGATAGAACCCTGACACACACCTTTCCTCACTTTAAACCATGCAATATCCCTTGTTCTGTTGGCATGACTGCCTCTTGATCCTTACACAGATTCCTTAAGAGCACAAGTAAGTGTTCTGCAATTCCCATTTTACGAAATGTGAGCCATAATTTGGTATGATCCACCCAGTTGAATGCTTTTGCATAGTTGATAAAACACAGGTAAACATTTTTCTGGTATTCTCTGCTTCCAGCCAAGATCCATCTGAAATTAGTAATGATATCTCTGGTTGTATGTCTTCTTCTGAATCCAGCTTGGATTTCTGGCACTTTCTTCCTGATATACTGTTGCAGTCACTTTTGAATGATTTTGAGCAAAATTTTACTTGCATGCGATATTAATGATATTGTTTGGCAGTGTCCACATTCAGCTGGATTATCTTTTTCTGGAATGGGCATAAATTTGGATCTCTTCCAGTTGGTTGTCCAGGTAGCTATCCTCCAAATTCCTTGCCATAGACGAGTGATCATTTCCAACACTGCATCTGTTTGTTATAATACCTCAGTTGATATTCCATCAGTTTCTGGAGGCTGATTTCTTTCCAGTGGTTTCACTTCAGCTTCAACTTCTTCCTTCAGTACCATTGGTTCCTGATCACATGCTACCTCTTCAAATGGCTGAACATTGACCAGTTCTTTCTGGTATAAAGATTCTGTGTATTCCTTCCATCTTCTTTAGATTCTCCCTGAGTCGTTTAATATTTTCTCTATAGAATCTTGCACTATTACAACTCATGGCTTGAATTTTTTCTTCAATTCTTTCAGCTTGAGAAATGCAGAACATGTTCTTCCCTCTGGTTTTCCATTTCCAGACTGTGACAAAATAAAACTTCTCTTTTTAAAACTACTGACTTGTGGTATTTCAGTTAAAACAGCACCAGATGACTAAAACAGGGGCTGTAGTAAAGAGCAATGATTTGGTGATTTCCTCTTTGATAGTCTCTTTGTTGGTGTAGAGGAATCCAACTGATTTATGTATGTTTGTCTTGTATCTGGAAACCCTGATGGCATAGTGATTAAGTGCTATGAAGTCTGACGATTAAGTTCATGAACTTATCCTAGAAAAATTGCTTCATACCTGACTGCTAAATATCACTACAGACACCTTCAAAGTACTCCCTTTGGGAAGCTATGCACTGATGCCAGCACCTGGTCCACCCTTCCAAGCAATTTTGGAACTCTTCTTCTTGAATGGCCATCAGAGCTGTCATTATATTGCCCTTAATGTCTTGATTGTCATTAAAATATCATTCTTTCAATATTTCCTTTGTCTTTTGGTATAGAAAAGTCATTTGGGCCAGATCAGGTGAGCAGGGAGGCTGTTCCAGTACAGTTGTTTGCTTACTAGCTAAAAACTCCTTCACCTCCCATGTGAGCTAGTGCATTGTCGTGATGCAAGAGCCATGGGTTATTGTCAAAAAGTTCAGGTCATTTTAATCTAACTTTTTCACACAGCCTTTTCAGCACTTCCAAACAGTAAAGTTGGTTAACTGTCCACTTGGTACAAATTCATAAGGAGCAATCCCTCTGATACCAAAAAGGTTAGCAACATTGCTTTGACTCTTGATTTAGATTCACAGAACGTTTTTGGTTGTGGCGAATCTTTGTTTCAGGGTTCTATTGGTACACCTTTGTTTCATCACCAGTGATAACATGGCCCTAAACTTTGTTTTGCCTCTCCAAAAGATCTTGGCAAACTTCGACTCTCCTTCACTTTTGTTCATTGGTGAGCTCCTTCGGGACCATTTGTGCACACACCTTCCTCATGCCAAGATTTTCCTGTTTCTCTAGTGATGTTTACCTGGTCTGCTATGCTTCTCACAGTCAGCTGATGATTTTGATGCACAATTTGATGAGTTTTTGCAATGTTTTTTTCCCTTTCTGATCTTTACTGGCTGCCCTGACCTCTCTTCATCAGTGACACTTTCTCCCCCCCTCAGAAAAGCATTTAATCCATTTGTACACTGCCATTTCTTTCATGGCATTATCCCCATAAATGTGGACTAACGTATCTCTGACTTCACTTACATTTTTGTAGTGTTTAACAAGAAATTTAGTGTTTGTTCATTGCTCTAACTCAAGCTCCAGCTTTCTTGCGATGGCACACAAAAACATGCAACAACGATAATGATACCATTCAGCAAGACACTGCCACACATCAACATGAACACAGCTGTGAGACACTGATATACCAAGGTTATGAAACCATACCAAGTTGTACAGAGCTGCCAATGTAAGTGCCCAGTGGCTAGTTTGAAAACTTAATTACATTTGAAAACTTAATTTTCAGACTTTGTACCTCTGCTAAACAAAAAGGTTGGCAGCTCACATCCACTAGGCTCTCCTTGGAAACTCTATGGAACAATTCTACTCAGTCCTGTAGGATTGCTATGAATCAGAATCAATTTGATGGCAGTGGGATTTTTTTTGTGTGTGTGTGTTTTCCTTCACTCTTGTATCCTGATTTTTTGCTGAACTCTTCTGTTAGTTCCAATAGATTTTTGTGGCTTCTTTAGGGTTGTCTATGTACAAAATCATAATCCAACCCAGTGCTGTGAAGTTGTGACCCTGTGGAATGGAGTAGAACTGCTCCATAGAGTTTCCAAGGAGTGCCTGGCAGATTGGAACTGCTGACCTTTAGGTAGCAGACATAGCACTTAACCACTACACAACCAGGGTTTCTGTATAACATTTTATCATCTGCAAATAGAGATACTTTTACTTCTTCCCTATTAATTTAGATGTCATTTATTTCTTTATCTTGTCTGATTGCTCTGGCTAGAAGCTAAAGGACAATGTTGCATAAGAGTAGTGACAGTGGGCACCCTTGTCTGGTTTCTCTTCTCAAGGGGAATGCTTTCAGATTCTCTCCATTTAGGATAATGTTGACTGTTGGTTTTGTACAGATTCCACTTATTATGCCAAGGAATTTCTCTTCTATTCTTATTTTTCTGAAAGTTTTTAACATGAATGGGTGTTGGACTTTGTCAAATGAATTTTCTGCATCAGTTGATAAAATCAAGTGTTTCTTGTCTTTTGTTTTATTTATGTGGTTGATTACAGTAGTTGTTTTTCTGATGTTGAACCATCCCTGCATCCATAACATGAATCCCACCAGGTCATGGTCAGTTATTTTTTTGATAAGTAGTTGAATTATATTGGGTCAAATTTTGTTGGGATTTTTACACCTAAATTCATGAGAGATATTGACGTGTAGATTTACTTTTTTGTACTGTCTTTACCTGGTTTTGATAGCAGTGTTATGCTGGCTTCATAGAAGGCATTTGGAAGTATTCCATCCTTTTCAGTGTTCTGGAATACCTTTAATAATAGTGATGTTAATGCTTCTCTAAAAGTTTGTTAGAATTCTCCAGTGAAGGGGGGTGGAGTCAAGATGGCAGACTAAGCACACATCTCTTTATATCTCTCTGGAAACCAAGACCTGAACTGATAATCAAACGGAAGTTGCTGGTCACCTAGTGAACCCCCAGGACACGGCACAGGACTGTTAAATTGGAGACTTCATACCACTGAACGAAAAACCTCCTCTCTTTCGCTGACTCCCGCTCCTGGCTAGCCTTGGCTCTTATGGACTGAAGATAACGCACCAGTTTGACTTTTTTTTTCCACTGTCTTGACCAGCGGGCAGAGCTGGGTCTTATCTAGCGGCTAGACTCAGACACACTGCTGGTGGGATAGGCAGGCAAAATTCCCAAGTTTTGAGAACCAGGCTTTGGACTCTGTAGATCTAGCCACTTTGGGCCTGTCTTTTTATCTCTGCCACAGTGCGGTTCATACGCAACCACAGTGCCTGTGTGCAGGATGCCATGTTGGATATGGAGATTTTAGCGGGGCAGAATTCTTAGCCTGGGAGCCAACACCTGCAAACAGGACAGTGCTTCTCCAACAGAAAAGCAGTATTTTATGCAGTGTAGCCTATGGTGGGGGCCCGGCAACAGAGGCGGAGGAATCACTACCTCTCAGCACCTTCAGCCCCTCTATCTGCTCACTGTATGGAGGGTGCCATCTTGGATATGATGGCCGTAACTGGACCTATTTCTTACCTTGGGAGCCAGAACCTGCCCACAGGAGAGCACTTTTCTACCAGAAAAGAAGTAGTTGACACAGTGTCACCTAAGGCTCAGCACTGTAAGCAGAGGCCAACAGGGCAGTAGCATTGCTGTATTTTGAACTAGTTCATATCATCTGGGGTTGGATATAGAGATGCTTACTATGCCAGTTGAGAAGTGGGACCTCTACATCTGAAAACCTGACAGACTTGGGAAGTGGTCAGATATCTTTTGTTTTACATTTTAAGACAGCCTAGAGAAACATCAGTGGTCCATCCTCATAGTGTCTCTCCCAGCCTATACTTACTCACATGGGACACAAAAAGCAACAGACACTTGTGGCAAACAAGAAATCACCCATGGCTTCAGAAGGCTCCCAAACAAAACAATCAAGGAGTTTTCCAGATGAAGAAACTTTTATGAAATTGTCAGATTACTGTAAAAGGATTATATACAGAGCCCTTCTAGACCTTATGCAAAATCCAGCACAATGAAATGAAAAATTAAGCAAGCTGTTCGATCTGATGGAACACCAGTACTCTGAAATCCAACTGACAAGAATAAAATCAAAGACATAGAAACTTCCATTCAAAGCCAAAAAAACAGAATGGAACAAATGGAAAAAAGAATTTCTGACTTGAAAGACAGAGCTACTGACACCAGCGTCTATGAGCAGAAATCAGAAAAAAGAAACAAGAAAAATGAAGAAGCAGTAAGGATGAGACAGGATGAGACACCTGAGAACACACGTTGCTGAGCTGCTGACAGAAAACTTCCCAGAAATCACGAAGGAAGATAATATAGATATCCCAGATGCATATCGTACACCAATATAGATCTCAAAAGAAAGACTCCAAGACATTTTATAATCAAGCTTAGCAAAATGAAACATAAGCAGTAACTCTTAAAGGCAGCAAGACTCAAAGCAAAGCTAACATGCAGAGGGTAACCCTGTAGGCTTTTGTCAGATTTCTCAGCAGAAACAATACTGGCATGGAGACAGTGGTATGGCACATTCAAAACCTTGAAGGAGAAGAACTTGCAACCAAGAATTATAGATCCTGCAAAACTATCTTTCAAATGTGAAAATGAAATTGAGACGTTCCCGGATAAACAGAAACTCAGGGACTTTGTAAAAACCAAACCAAAACCACAAGAAATACCGAAAGAAGTTCTTGGCTTTGGCTTAGAAGAACAAAACCAATAACTTTGTATTTTAGAATGACACATCATCCAGAATTCTACACAGTTAGGGAAGGCTCCAAACTCAATCACAGCTTTCATACTGAAAGAAATAATCCAGTGATTAACATGTACACTATAGTGCCATCATATTAAAAAGAGGAATGTACTACAGTTGTTATAGTCCTTCCAGATGGAGAGGAAGTTGACAAGACTGGTAGTAAGTAAAATGGGGTTTATGTATAGTTTATTAAGGGGGATCATAGGGACAACCATAAAGCACAACAAAGATGTATCATACCATAGCAAGAAATGTAACACAGGAGTCTCAAGAACTACAAAACTAGCTCTGAAAAGGGTGAAAAATCAACTCACAAAAAAGAGTGTCCCAGAACAGATTAATAAGAACAACAGAGAAAACATTAACACAAAAATATACATATCACAATCACAGCCATCAACACATACCTATCAATAATTACACTGAATGTGAATGCACTGAATGCTCCAGTAAAGAGACATCGAGTGGCATCTTGGATCAAAAGACATGACCCATCCATATGTTGTCTACAAAAAACTCACTTGAGACTTAAAGATAGGAACAAACAGAAAATTAAAGGATGGAAGAATATACATCAACCTAACAATGAACAAAGAAGAGCAGGGGTGGCAATTCTAATCTCAGTCAAAATCAATTTTAATGTCAAATCCACCATCGTGGACAAAGATGGACACTACTTACTGCTGAAAGGTTCAGTACACAATGAATACTTAACTATATTAAATATCTATGCACCTAATATCAGAGGACCTAAATACATCAAAGAAACACTGACTGAACTCAAAAAAAGAGTTAGATGACTCCACAATAATAGTGGGAGACTTCAACACTCCACTCTGAATTCTGGACAGATCATCTAGAAAAAAACTCAGTAAAGATGCAGAAGACCTCACTGCCACAATTAACCAACTAAACCTCATTGATTTATGCAGAACTTTCCACCCATCAACAGACAACTACACCTTCTCCAGTGCACATGGAACATTCTCCAGAATTGACCAAGTGTTAGGACATAATGCAATTCTCAACAAAATCCGTACCATTGAATTAATGCAAAGTATCTTCTCAGACCATAAAGCCATAAAAGTTGAGATCAATAGCAGAAAAAACATAGATAGAAAGTAGAACTCTTTTTTTTTTTGCTCTACCAAATTATTTATTTATTTATTATTTTTATTTAACATGACTGAGTGAAAATGTACATTCACATATAAATTTACATGCCCACCTATATGCAGTTTCCACTGCTCTCCCTGTCCGGTGACTGCACACAATTCCTCTCTGCTCCATACCTGTCTCATCCTCCCAACAGCCTTCTTTCCCCTCCTCTCCGTCAACTCCCCTTCCTCCAGCCAGAGGTCAGCAAGGTGATATCCTATAGATGTGTAGAACCATAAAGTGCTTCCAATATATGGTCACTCTGCATTGACAAGTCCAATCCATTCCTGTCCAAAGAGTGGACCTTTGTTATAAATTATGGGAAAGGGCAGAATCAGGGCTGGGGGCCTTGCTCTCAGAGGAACCCCAAAACAGCTGGACCATCAATTGAGGTCTTTTAGTGGAGATCTCATGATGCACACCTTTTTATTCTTGTGTTGCCAGTGAGACTCCTCTCTGTGAGCTCCATCGTGGCTATCACTGGTGGTGGCCAGGCGCCATCCAGTTCTTCCAGTCCCAAGTCGATGTAGGCACCCACTCTTGTGGGTCTCTCTGTCTTCTAGGTTGTCTTTACCGCTTATCATTTTGGTCCTCGGTGAGCATCCGTTCCTGTTGAGTTGGGACCATTTGCTGTGTCCTCGGATGGCAGCTTGGCAGCTTTTAAGACCCCAGATGCCACTCACCAATGTGGGGTGCAGAGAGCTCTCTTAGCAAAACGCTGGTTGTGCCAATTGGCCTGAAATTTGCCTAAGAGCATGGTCCCCTGCCCCCTGCCCCAGCTGCTCTATCCTTGCAGTATGGAGTTAAGATGGAAGGAGTACTCAAGTTATGCTGAAGTCCACTTAATGTTGTTCTTGTCTCTAATGTGTGCTATCACCGCTTTCTCTCAACTAGATTTCTAGTAACTATCTAAACTAAAACCTCCCCCCACACCTTCACTCCCTCCCCTCCCTTGCAGCTGTCAAAGAGTCTTCTATACACAAGTCTGTTTTTGAGATCTTACTGTAGAGGTGTCATACAGTATTTGTCCCTTTGTCGCTGACTACTTTCACTCAACATAATGTCTTCCAGTTGAAACCAGGTTAGGAGATGTTTCCTGGAATCATCGTTATTCTTTATCATTGCGTAGTGCTCCATTGAGTATATGTACCATAGTTTACCTATCCATTCTTCTGTTGTTGGGCATCTGGGTTGATTCCATCTTTTTGCTATCTTGGACTGTGCTGCGGTAAACATTCTGGTACATGTGTCCTTTGGTGTGAAAGGCCTTGATTCTGTAGGATATATTCCAAGTAGTGGAATGACTGGGTCAAATGGTATATCGATATCCATTTTTTCAAGGAAACCGCAGATTGCCTTCCAAAGAGGCTGGACCATTTTGCAACCACACCAACAGTGTAGGAGAGTTCCACTTTTTCCACAGCCTCTCCAGCATTTGTTGTTTTATGTTTTCTGGATCATGGCCAACCTTGTTGGGGTGAGATGGTATCTCATTGTTGTCTTGATTTGAATTTCTTTAATAACTAAAGATCGTGAACATGTCCACAAGTGTTTTTTGGCTGCCTGAATCTCCTCTTTAGTGACGTGTCTGTCCATCTCCTTTGCCCATCGCTTTATTGGATGGTTTATCTTCTTCTTATTGATATTTTGTAGTAGCTTATAGATTATGGAGATCAGGTGTCGGTCTGACATAGAGTTGCCAAATATTTTTTCCCATTCTGTGGGTGTTCTTTTAATTCTATTAATAAAGTCTTTGGATGAGCAAAAGTGTTTGATTCTTAATAGTTCCCATTTATCTATTTTCTCTTCTGTTGATTGAGGTTTCTTTGACAGATTTTGGAGTCTGTCCTCATTGTGTATTAAAACTTCCATTGTTGTTCCTACCTTTTCTTGGATGAACTTTATCGTTTTAGGTTTATTTAGGTCTTTTATCCAGTTGGAGTTCGTTTTTGTATAAGGTGTAAGATATGGATCTTGATTCATTTTATTGCAGATGGATAACCAATTTTGCCAGCACCATTTGTTGAAGGTACTGTTTTTACCCCAGTTTAATGTCTTAGGGCCTTTGTCGAATATCAACTGTTCATAGGCAGATGGTGTCATCTCTGGGGTCTCAATTCTCAATTCCATTGATTGATCTGTCTGTTTGTGTACCAGTACCAAGCTGTTTTCACCACTGTGGCAGTGTAGTATGTTCTTAGGTCGGGTAATCAGAGGCCTCCCAGTGTGTTCTTCTTCTTTAGTAGTACCTTACTTATCCGGGGCTTCTTCCCTTTCCAAACAAAATTGGTGATTTGTTTCTCCATCTCATAAAAAATGATACTGGTTAATCACATTAATTGTTTCCCTGATGTTGAACCAGCCTTGCATCCCTGGCATGAATCTCACTTGGTCATGATGGTTTATTTTCTTAATATGTTGTTGTATTCTGTTGGCAAAAATTTTGTTGAAGATTTTTGCATCTAAGTTCATGAGTGATATCGGTCTGTAGTTCTCTGTCTTTGTTGGATCTTTCCCTGGCTAAGTATCAGGGTTATGCTGGCTTCATAGAATGAGTTTGGGAGTACTCGATCCCTTTCTATACTGTGAAATAGTCTCAGTAGTATTGGGATAACTCTTCTCTAAATGCTTGGTAGAATTCTGCCGTGAAGCCATCTCGGCCCAGACTTTTTTTGGTTGGCAGTGTTTTGATGGCCTTTTCAATCTCTTCCTTTGTGATGGGTTTATTAAGTTGTTCTGCTTCACGTTGTGGTAATTTGGGTAGGTGGTATGAGTCAAGGAATCGGTCCATTTCCCCTCGGTTTTCAAATTTGTTAGAGTACAGTCTTTCATAGTATTCTGTTATCATATTTTTTATTTCAGTTGCATCTGTGGTGACAACTCCCCTCTTATTTCTAATTTGGGTTATTTATTTCCTTTCCTGCTTTTCTTTAGTAAGTTTAGCCAGTGGTTTATCAATTTTGTTGATCTTTTCAAAAAACCAGCTTTTGGTCTTTTCAATTTTTTTCAATTGTTTTTCTATTCTCTAATTCATTTAGCTCTGCTCTAATCTTTATGATCTCATGTCTTCTGGTGCCTGAGGGGTTCCTCTGTTGTTCTCTTTCTACTTGTTCAAGCTGTAGAGTTAGTTCCTTGATTTGGTTTCTTTCTTCCTTCCAGATGTGTGCATTTATGGAGATAAACAGACCTCTGAGCACTGCTTTGGCTGTATCCCATAGGTTCTGGTAGGAAGTGTTGTCGTTCTCATTGGAATCCATGAATTTCTTTAATTCATCCTTGATTTCCTCTATAACCCATGTTTTTTTGAGCAAGATGTTGTTCAGTTTCCAAGAGTTCCACTTTCTATCTATGTTTTTTCTGCTATTGATTTCAACTTTTATGGCTTTATGATCTGAGGAGATGCTTTGCAGTAATTCAATGGTATGGATTTTGTTGAGCATTCCATTATGGCCTGTCACATGGTGAATTCTGGAGAATGTTCCATGTGCGCTGGAAAAGAAGGTCTAGTTGTCTGCTGATGGGTGGAAAGTTCTGTACATATCAATGAGGTTTAGTTGGTTAATTGTGTCAATGAGGTCTTCTGTATCTTTACTGAGCCTTTTTCTAGATGTTCTGTCTAGTAATGAGAGTGGAGTGTTAATGTCTCCCACTATTATTGTGGAGTCATCTAACTCTCTTTTGAGCATAGTCAGTGTTCCTTTGACATATTTAGGTGCTCTGACATTAGGTGCATAAATATTTAATATAGTTAAGTCTTGCTTGTGTACTGAACCTTTCAGCAATAAATAGTGTCCATCTTTGTCCACGCTGGTGGATTTGACATTAAAATTGATTTTGTCTGAGATTAGAATGGCCACCCCTGCTCTTCTTTGTTCATTGTTAGCTTGATATATATTCTTCCATCCTTTAATTTTCAGTTTGTTCCTGTCTTTAGGTCTGAAGTGAGTTTCTTGTAGACAACATATGGATGGGTTGTGTCTTTTGATCCAAGATGCCACTCGATGTCTCTTTACTGGAGCATTCAGTGCATTCACATTCAATGTAATTATTGATAGGTATGTGTTCACTGCTGCCATTGTGATATGTTTAGTTTTATGTTGATGTTGTTGTTATTAGTCTGTTCTGGGACACTCTTTTTTGTGAGTTGATTTTTCACCTTTTTCAGAGCTGGTTTTGTAGTTGTTGAGACTCGTGTGTTAGATTTCTTGAAATGGTATGATACATCTTTGTTGTGCTTTACAGCTGCCCCTATGAACCCCCTTAATAAACTATTTATAAACCCAATTTTAATTACCACCAGTCTTGTCATCTTCTTCTCCATCTGGAAGGACTATAACGACTGTAGTACATCCCTCTTTTTATTATGATGACACCATAGTTTTCATGATGATCACTGGATTGTTTCTTTCCATATCAAAGCTGTGATTTACTTTGGAGCCTTCCCTAAATGAGTAGAGAATTGAGTAGTGTATCATTGTAAAATATAAAGTTAGTGGTTTTGTTCTTCTAAGCCAAGGCCAAGAACTTCTTTCAGTATTTCTTGTAGTTTGGGTTTGGCTTTTACAAAATCTCTGAGTTTCTGTTTATCTGGGAATGTCTTAATTTTGTTTTCGTATTTGAAAGATAGTTTTGCAGGATATATAATTCTTGGTTGGAAGTTCTTCTCCTTCAAGACTTTGAATGTGTCGTTTCACTGTCTCCTTGCCAGCATGGTTTCTGCTGAGAAATCTGATAAGAGCCTACAGGGTTTCCCTCTGAATGTTAGCTTTGCCTTGAGTCTTGCTGCCTTAAGAGTTACTGCTTATGTTTCATTTTGTTAAGCTTGATTATAATATGTCTTGGAGCCTTTCTTTTGAGATCTATATTGGGTGACATACGATATGCATCTGAGATGTCTATATTCTCTTCCTTCATGATTTCTGGAAAGTTTCCTGTCAGCAGCTCAGCAACAATACTCTCTGTGTTCTCAGATGTCTCACCCTGTTCAGGGACTCCAATTAATCGAAGGTTGTTCCTCTTAATAGAGTCCCACATGCTTCTTAATGTTTCTTCATTTTTCTTGTTTATTTTTTCTGATTTCTGCTCATAGACGCTGGCCTCAGTAGCTCTATCTTCCAAGTCAGAAATTCTTTTTTCTGTTTGTTCCATTTTGTTTTCTTGGCTTTGCATGGAGGTTTCTATGTCTTTGATTTTCTTCTTGATCTTTTGGATTTCAGAGTACTGGTGTTCCATCAGATTGATCAACTTGCTTAGTTTTTCATTTTGTTCTGCTGCATTTTGTATAAGGTCTAGAAGGGCTCTGTATATAGTCAATTTGTATTCACTTCCTGATGCTTTCATAAAAGTTTCTTCATCTGGAAAACTCCTTGGTTGCTTTGTTTGGGAGCCTTTTGAAGCCATGAGTGATTGCTTGTATGCCACAATTGTCTTTTTGCGTCCCATGTGAGTATATAGAGGCTGGAAGAGGTACTGTGAGGATGGATTGCAAATGTTTTTCTAGGCTGTCTTCAAATGTAAAGCAAAAGGTATCTGACCAGTTCAGAAATCAGTTAGGTTTTCAGGTATAGAGGTCCCTCTTCCCATCTGACAAAGTAAGCGCCACTATATCCAACCTCAGATGATAACAAACTAGTTCAGAATACAGCAATGCTACTGCCCTGTTGGCCTGTGCTTACAGGGCCTAGCCTTAGCCAACACTGTGGTAGAAAAGCTCTCTCCTGTCAGCAGGCTGTGGCTCCCAAGCTAAGAATTAGGTCCAGCTGCGGCCACCATATCCAAAATGGCGTCCACCACACAGGCAGCAGACAGAGGGGCTAAAGGTGCCAAGAGGTAGTGATTCCTCTGCTTCTGTTGCAGGGCCTCCAACGTAGGCAGCACTGTGCAAAATCACTACTTTTCTGTCGCAGAAGCGCTGTCCCGTTTGCAGGCGCTGGCTCCCAGGCTAAGAACGAGGTCCCGCTAAAATCTCGGTACCAACATGTCGTCCCGCACACTGACCGCGAAGCTCTGCACGAACCCCGCTGAGACAGCTACAAAACGAAAGGATCAAAGTGGCTAGATTAACAGTCCCGAGCCTGGCTCTCAGAATATGGGAATTTCCCCTGCCTTTCCCCCCAGCAGTGCATCTGAGTCCAGCCACCAGGCAAGACCCAGCTCCACCCGCCAGCCGAGACGGAGTAAAAAAAAGTTAAAATGGTGCGTTTATCTTTTGTCCATGAGAGCCGGGGCTAGCCAGGAGCGGGAGTCAGCGAAAGAGAGGAGGTTTTTCGCTGAGTGGTATGAAGTCCCAATTAACAGCTCTGTGCCGTGTCCTGAGGCTGATTAGGTGATCAGAAGGCTCTGTTCGATTGTCAATTTAGGTCTTGGTTTCCAGAGGGATATAGGGAGACGTGTGCTTAGTCCGCCATCTTGAAAGTGGAACTCTTGAAAACTGAACAACATCTTGCTCAAAAAACCATGAGTTATAGAAGAAATCAAGGATGAAATAAAGATATTCATGGATTCCAATGAGAATGAAAACACTTCCTACCAGAACCTATGGGATACAGCCAACGCAGTGCTCAGAGGTCTGTATATCTCCATAAATGCACACATCTGGAGGGAAGAAAGAAACCAAATCAAGGAACTAACCCTACAGCTTGAACAAGTAGAAAGAGAACAACAGAGGAACCCCTCAGGCACCAGAAGACATGAGATCATAAAGATCAAAGCAGAGCTAAATGAATTAGAGAATAGAAAAACAATTGAAAAAATTGAAAAGACCAAAAGCTGGTTTTTTGAAAAGATCAGCTACAATTACTGAAGAATTCTCCAGTGAAACCATCAGGGCCAGGACAGTTTTAGTTGGGAGTTTTCAAATTACCTTTTCCACCTCTTCTTTTGTGATGGGTTTATTTAATTGTACTTCTGTTTGTAATAGTTTACGTGCGTGATATATTTCTAGAAATTCGTCCATTTCCTCTAGGTTTTTTAATTTATTACAGTTGTTCATAGTATTCTGTTATGATGCTTCCAATTTTGGTTGGGTCTATTGTGGTATCACCCATCTCATTTTTTATCTGAGTTATTTGCTTCCTCTCCCATTTTTTTGTCAGTTTGGACAATGATTTATCAATTTTATTCATCTTTTCAAGAAATGACCTTTGATCTTCTTAACTCTTTCATTCATTTTCTCTTTGATTTAGTCCTGCTCTAATATTTATTATTTACTTTTTTCTGGTGCCTGAAGGGTTTTTTTTTTTTTGGCTGCTCTCTTGCTACTTGTTTGAGTTGCAGAGTTAATTCTTTGATTTGGGCCCTTTCTTCTTTTTGGATGTGTGCATTTATTGTGATAAATTGACCTCCAAGCACTTCTTTCGCTGTGTCCCATAGATTCTGGTAGGATGTGTGCCATGCATTGAATTGTGTCCCCCAGAAAATGTGTGTAGAAATTTGGCTGGTTCATGGTCCCCAGTATTCTGTAATTGCCCTCCATTTTATAATTTTTCCTGTACTGTAAACCCTAATTTCTGCCTGTGATTAACGGACTGCATATTAAAGAGGATTAGGGTGGGACTGTAACACCCTTCCTAAGGTCACCTTTCTGTTATTGTTAGGTGCCATTGAGTCAATTCCAATTCATAGTGATCCTATGCACAATAGAATAAAACACTGCTTAGTCCTGCACCATGCACATAATAATTTTTATGCTTAAGCCCATTTTTGCAGCCACTGTGTTAATCCATCTCCTTAAGGGCCTTCTTCTTTTTGTTGATCTTCTACTTTATGAAGCATGATGTCTTTCTCCAGGGATTGATCCCTCCTGACACCATGTCCAAAGTATAGAAGATGTAGTCTTGCCATCCTTGCTTCTAAGGAGCTCTCTGGTTGTACCCCCTAGACAGATCTGTTTGTTCTTTTGGTGATCAGGGTGTACTGAATACTCTTCTCTAACACCACAATTCAAAGATGTAAAGTCTCCTATATTCCTTGTTCACTGTCAAGCTTTCACATGCATACGATGCAACTGAAAATACCATGGTTTTGGTCAGGCTCACCTTATTCTTCAGGGTGACATCTTTACTTTTCAGCATTTTAAAGAGGTCTTTGGCAGCAGATTTTTCCAATGCAATGCATCTTTTGATTTCTTATCTTTTTATTGTGATTAAGTGAAAATATACAATCCAAATTAATTTTGCATGCCCACCTGTCTGCAGCTCTTCCTGCTTTCCTTGCCCAGTGACATCACACTCCTTCTTTTCATTCTATACTTATCGTATCCTCTTGACAAGCTGCTGTTCCCTCTTCTCCACATTCTTCTCTCCCATCTAGAAAGACACCAGTAGGACAGCATCATATAAATGCATAAAGTACACACACAATATGGTCACATGGTGTTTTCTAGTCCAGTCCATTTTTGTCTGAAGAGTTGACCTCAGTAGTGTTTTCTGGTCATGGGCAGCAGCAGGTCTAGCGGTTATGCTCCCAGGGGATCCCCCAGGTCATTGGACCATCACTTGTCTTTCAGTAGAGTTCTTGAGCTGCACCCCTCTTTTTCTTGTGTTGCCACAGGAACTCAACATTGTGTGCCTCACAATGCATCTTTGGATTTTTTGACTGCTGCTTCTATTGACACTGATTGTGGAACCAAGTACAGTGAAATCCTTGACAACCTCTGTCCTTTCTCCATTTATCATGATGGTGTTTACTGGTCTAGTTGAGAGGGTTTTTATTTTCTTGATGTTGAGGTGCAACCCATACTGAAGGCTGTGGTCGTTGATCTTCATCAGTAAGTGTTTCAAATCCTCTTCAATTTTAGTAAGCAAGGTCACCTTCATGCTCCAGTGTAATTGGAGTTTCCCTGGAGTGTGACTTGTGCCTACTTTTATCCTACCAGTGACATAAGGAAAGGGAAGCAAGCAAAGAACTGGAGACCTCCTAACATGAAGGAAACAGAGTGAGGAGCAGAATGTGTCTTCAGACCTGAGGTTTCTGTGCCAAGATGCTCTCAGACCAAAGAAAGACTGATGCACTACAAGGATATTCCTCCAGAGCTGACAGAGTGAGTAAGCCTTCCCAGAGAGCTGATACCCTGAATTCACACTTGTAACCTACTGGACTGTGTAAGAATAAATTTCTCTTTTTAAAGCCATCCACTTGTGGTGTTTCTGTTAGAGTAGTACCAGATGACTAAGACAATATGTTTTCATTCTTATTTGTCTCTATGAATTTCTTTATTGCATCCTAGATTTCCTCTATAACCTTGTCATTTTTTTAGGAAAGTGTTGTTCAGTTTTCATATATTTGATTTTTTTCCTTCTTTTTTCTGTTATTGATTTTTATTTTTATGGCTTTATGGTCTGAAAGGATGCTTTGTAATATTTCTAGACTGAATTTTGTTAAGGATTGCTTTGTGGCCTAATACGTGGTCAATCCTGGAGAATGTTCCTGTGCATTGTAAAAAAAAGTATAATTTGCTACTGTTACATGAACTGTTCTGTATGTGTCCATGGGATCAAGTTGATTGACTGTGGTATTTAGATCCTCCTTTTCTCTACTGATTTTTTTCTAGATGTTTTGTTCTTCACTGAGAATGGTACATTGAAGTCTCCTACTATTATTGAGGAGCTGTCAATTTCTGTTTTCATCAGTACAGTTAGTGTTTGTTTTAGGTATTTTTGAGCTCTGTTGTTAGGTGTGTAGATATTTCATATGGTTATGTCTTCCTGGAATACTGATTCTTTAATGAGTATATAATGTCTTATCCAAAGTGTTGGATTTTAAAGTCAATTTTATCAGAGATTAAAATTGCCACTCCTGCTCTTTTTTGAATGTTGTTAGCATGATAGATGTTTTTCCATCTTTTGAATTTTACTTTGTTCATGTCTTTGAGTCTATGGTGTTTCTCCTGTAGGCAGCATATAGAGATCTTTTTTTAAAAAAAAAAAAATCCAATTTGCTACTCTCTGTCTCTTTATTGGTGTGTTTAGTCCATTTACATTCAGTGTGACTATTGATTGGTATGAACTTAGTTCTGTCACTTTGATGTCTTTGTGTGTGTGTTGTAGACAATTCTTTTGTTCCATTTAATTTTCTGTGCTGAGTCTTTTTCCTTTGTGTGTTTTCATTTTTTCAATGCTGATGGTTTTGTATTTGCTGAGACTTTATGTTTTTTATTTTGATGCACTGGATTGGTAGTTTCCTTTGTGGTTACCTTAATATTTACTCTTAATTTCCTAAATTTAAACCAGTCTTTAATTTCTTTATATCACCTTAACTTCCTATCGATATGAAAGATATATGATCACATTTTCTTTTAAGTCCCTCTTTTTTTGTTATAATGTTTGCATAACATTTCTGTTTTCTTATTTTTGGTAGTTTGCATATGATTTATTTTGGTGATTCCCTTATTTGGGTTGATATCTAGTTGCTCTGTTCTGTGTTCTAGTCTTGGGTGGTGGCATTACTAATTTTCTAACCAAAAGACTCTTTTTAGTATTTCTTGTAATTTTAGTTTGGTTTTTGCAAATTCCTTAAATTTCTGTTTCTCTGAAAACGTCCATTTCACCATCATATTTGAGAGACACTTTTGATGTATACATAATTCTCGGCTGGCAATTATTTTTCTTCAAGAGTTTGTATATGTCATCCTGCTGCCTTCTTGCTTTCACGGTTTCTAGTGCTACTGATTTCTTTGTAGGTTATTTTTTGTTTATCTCTAGCCACTTTTAAAAGTCTCTCCTTATCTTTAGTTTTGGCAAGTTTGATTATAACATGCCTTCATGTCTTCCTTTTGGGATCTACCTTGTGTGGTGTTTAATAGTATCCTGGATAAGTATCTTCTCATATTCCATGATATTAGGAAAGTTTTCTGTCAGCAAATCTTTGACATTTGTCTCTGTAATTTCTATTTATCATGCCACTCATCCTCATATCTGTCATTCACAGATTATTCATCTTCATAGAGTCTCACATAATTTTTAGTGTTTCTTGAGTTTTTAAATTCTTTTATCAGATGTTCCCTCAAATATGTTGATGTAATGTGCTTTATCTCCAGCCTCACTAATTTGCCCTACAAGTTCCTCAGTTCTTCTCCTTTAACTTTATAGAGTTTTCTAATTCTGTAATTTTACTATTGATTTTCTGAAATTCTAATTCTTGTGGCTAAATTTTTGCTTGCAACTTGTTCAATTTGTCATTATGCTCTGCTGCATTTTGTCTCATTTTCTTCCTTATCTCTTGAAGAGTTCTAAATACTATTCTTTTGTGTTTTACCTCTGATAATTCCAGGGAGTTCTTTTCTCTGAAAAATTAGATTCTTTGTTTTGGGAACTTTCTGAAAAAATCATGGTCCGCCCCTGTAAGCCATCAGTAAACTGTATTTATTTATTTTATGTTTGCCTACTGTGTTGTAGCTTTTTGTTTAAAAAATGTACAGTTTACTTTTCTTATATGGATTCAACTCAGGTATCCAGGTAGCCAGTCACCAAGTGTGTGATGCAGGCTCTCACCACTGTCCTAAATGGGCAGGGGTGATTGGTACAGGCACAGGTGTCTGGCTGTAGCCACTGAGAAAGGCAGGGAGCTTTCTGTGTCTTTGAGGATGCATATCCTCTTATGTCTGAATCTAACTGAAGGAAGAGTTTCTTCCCTGATTTTCTGGCTTAGGGGAGTCAGCAGAATTCCTCCTCCTGTTTCCTGAGTTTGTTAAATTTTACCCCTTCTGAGTCTCAAAGAATGGCTCAGGTCAGGCTTAAGGAGTCCTACTTCTGGCTCAGTTAATAGTGTCTTACACTAGTGCCAGGCACAGTGAAGAGAAGGGAGCAGGAAGTGCTGGGAGAAGGGAGACAGTCCCACCTCATAGAAAAGATTCAGATCCCCAGGTGGCAGATTACATGCAAAGACTTGGCTTTTGATGATCTGGTCATGCTCTTACTGGCTCCAGCGGTGTTAGTGGACTCCCCAGTTATACTTGCTGAACAGGGTGCCCCCAATATCCACTCTCAGCCCACTATGCAGCAGCTGTGGTTGTTTCCTGGCAGCTCAGGTCCTTGGAATCCGATGTATTTCTTGCTCAGTCCAGTTTCTCACTTTCTCTTTGATGGTCAGGGCTCCTAGGATGTCATATGTACTGGATTCATTTGTTTTGAGGAGTTTCTGTTGTTACAGGGGTCATGGGAAATGTCTGTCTACTCTGCCATCTTGGCCCCCAGGCTAACCTCTTTTGAGATATAAAAGAGAGAAGTGAAAAGAAAGACATGGGGTCTGCATATTACCAAGAAAGAAGCACTGAGGGTGTAGCATGCCCTTTGAACCTGGGGTCCCTGTGCTTTGAAGATCCTAGACCAGAGGAAGATTGATGACAAGAACCTTCCTCCAGAGCTGACAGACAGAAAACGTCTTCCCCTGGAGGTGGTGTCCTGAATTCAGATTTGTAGCCTATTGAATTGTAAGAGAATATATTTCTCCTGAATACAGCTGTCCACTTGTCTTATTTCTATTATAGCAGCACTAGATAGACAAGACATATAGCTGTTATTCATTCTTCTCACATTATTCCTTTCATTATGAGTTCTAATACAATAGTGAATAGCAGAGGTGGGAGTAGGCACCCTTGTCTTGCTCCCAAATTCACGAGTAAGGTTCTTAGTCTTTCTCCATTAAGTATAATTTTTACCATAAAACATGGAGTTGAACCACCTGTCACAAAGCCAATATTGAGACAGGAGTGAGGTGAGTAGCAAGAGGGCTTTATTGTATACCAACATACAGGAGACAGACAGGAACAGACACCTCCAAAAGTCTGTCTGTCTCTCTATCAGAGACTGGCTTTATAAGGTTAGGACTTAAGCTTGATGAATTTGAAGAATATTAGTTCCCCTTTTAGGCACACAGATTGACTTCTTGTGGGTATTTTGGGGGAGTCCATTTGCTCCCCCCTGGTTTGGGTCACAAAGTGGGTCCCCATTGTCTGGTTGTTTTGCTCTAGATCTTATCTGTTGCTGTTCTGCTTCTTTGAGAGGAACATAATTGAATTTTAAACTTCATAGAACATGTAGAATAGGAGAGGGAAGAGAGGAAATAAATTATAAATCACAGAATCACCAGAGTATATGAAAGTTAACCATGTAAGCCATACAGAAACAATACTATAATACACAGGATGTTAACAGACTCCTACAATTTCTTTCTCACACTGCGCCTTTTGTAATGTTGTCTGTTACTTTCCCTGAATCATATCTAGAAGCTTTTGTTTTACTCATTTTATTCCAATATTGTTGATGGCTTTCATGAGGAAAGGGTGTTGGATTTTTCTGTAGACATATAGATGATCATGTGGTTCTTTTCCTTTGTTCTATTGATGTGATGTATTACATTAACTCACAAATTGATTTTATAATGTACAGCTTCTGCATTCCTGGAATAAATTCCACTTGATCTTGGTGTATGACTTTTTAATATACTGTTGGGTTCTGTTCACTAGTACTTTTACGTGTATATTCATAAAGGATACAGGTCTGTAATTTTCTTGTAGTGTCTTTGTCTTGTTTTGATATTGGGGTTGCATTTTTTTAAAGGATAAATTAGGAAGAATTCCTTCCTTCTCAACCTTTTAGAAGAGTTTAAACAGTATTGGTGTGAATTCTGTTCACATTAGTGTTTAGGAGAATTTCCCTATGTAGTCATCTCATCCAGGACATTTTTAAGGTTGGGAGGCTTTTTATAAGTAGTTTAATCTCTTCACTTTTTATGGGTCTGATGAGATTTTCTACTTCCTCTTGAATTAGGTAGATTGTATGCTTCTAAGAGTTGTTTTTCCATTTCATTTAGGTTATCCAGTGTCCTGGCATACCATTTGTTGATAGTATTCTATCACAGTCTTTATTTCTATTAGATCAATTGTAATGTTTTCATTTTCATTCATTTGGTTGTTTGCATATTTTCTCTCTTTTTTTTTGTGATTCTGGCTAAACGTTTGTCATTTTAATTGATCTTTTCAAAGAACCAACTTCCCGTATTTTTTAATCTCTTGTTTTTCTGTTTTTCATTTTATTTATGAATTATTTATTTATTTTCATAAATAAAATGTTTTGTTTGCCATTTCTTCTGTAGGTTTAGGCTTAGTTTGCCCTTCTCTTTCTAGTTCTTCAAGTTATAGATTTTAGGCTGAGATCTTCTTTATTCAAGTAGACATATGTTGCTGTAATTTTTTTTCTCGGAATACTTCGTTCAGTGCAGCCCAGAATTTTGGTATGCTGTGTTTTCACTTTCATTTGACTCTAAGTAGTTTGAGACTTCTCTTTTTACTTCTTTCTTGAACCATTGGTAGTTTAAAAGTGCATTCTTTAATTCTGTGTGTCAGTGTATTTTTCCATTACCGATTTCTACTTTCACTGCATTGTGGTCAGTGAAAATACTTCGCATAATTTTGAAATTTTCCAAGTCATGCTTTGTGACCTAACATGTGGGTCTATCCTGGAAAATGATGCATGCACACTGGAATAGAATATATATTACACTGTTGTTGAGTGAAGTGTTCTATGTATGTTTGTTGAGTCTAGTTGATTTGTAGTGTCATCAGTGTCCTCTGCTTCCTCGATCTTCCTTTTGAATGCTCTGTTTTATACTGAAAGCTGTATATTGAAGTTGCCAACTATAGTTGTAGTTCCATCTATTTCCCCTTTCATTCTATAAGTATTTCTTTTATAATTTATGTACTCCAATTTTGGATGCATATATATTTATGATTGTTAAATCTTCTTGATGAATTGAACCTTTATCAGTATATAATGTCCATCTTTATTTCTTCTAACAGATTTTATCTTAAAGTCTACTTTGTCTGATATTAAGATCAACACTCCTGCTCTATTTTGATAATTATTTGCATGGAATGTTTTTTCATCCTTTCAACGTTTTCATGCCCTTGAGTCTAAGTTGTGTCTCTTGGAAATAGCATAGTTGCTTCATTTTTTAAACATCCATTCTGCTATTCTCTGCCTTTTCGTTGGAACATTTAGTCCATTCGTATTCACCACAATTACTAATGAAAAAGGACTTCTGCCATTTACTTGTTTTTCACGTATGATAGGTTCTCATTCTCTTTTTTCTTTAATATTGCCTGTTTTTGTGTTTTTCTGGTTTAGCTGCAATGAGCCATTTTAGTTTCCTTCCCCTTTTGTGTGTGTATTTTTTAAAAGATAATTTCCTAGTGGTTACCATAAATATTATATTTTACATCCTGCATTTATAATATCCTAGGGTAATTTGATACCAATTTAACTTAAGTAACCTATAAGGAACTCTATACAAATGTCATTCTTCCCCCTTTTTGTTGTTGTTACTCATTACATCTTTATATTTCATGTGCCCTGTAACATAATTTTATCCTTATGTTTTACATATTTGTCATTAAAAAGCACAAAGCACAAAAGAAATAAAATTATCAAGCATGAATACCTTATTACTAATCCTTATACATGTTCATACAATTACCTAGAGATCTGTATTGTATGTATGGCATTTGAATTAATTTCTGATATCTTTTCTTTCCCATCTACCAGATTCCTATTAATACTTTTTGTAGGACTGCTCTGGTGGACATGAACTCTTTCTGCTTCTAGCAATGTTTTAATTTCACTCTCATTCTTGAAAGGCAGTTTCATTGAGAATAGTATTCTTGGTTGACAGTTTTTTATTTCAGCACTTTAAATATGGCTTTCCATTGTCTTTTGACCTCCAGTGTTTCTGAGAGGAAACTGACACCAATTTATTGAGGATCTTTTGTATGTGACTAGTCACTTTGCTCTCAGTGCTTTCAGGATTCTCTCTTCATCTTTATCTTTTGAAAACCTGATGGCAATGTGTCTCTTTGTAGTTCTTTTTGTATTTACCTGCTTGGAGTACTTTGAGCTTCTTGGTTTTGTTGATTCGTATCTGTTGTCAGTTCAGTAAAATTTCTGTCGTTATTTCTTCAGATACTCTACAGGGCCCTGTCTCTCTCATCGCCTAGAATTTCCATGTTGCATATATTATTTCTCTTGATGTTGTCCCACAGTTCTGTTAAACTGTGCTCTGAAGTCTTCAGTGAATCTCTCTTCTTGTTGCTCTTCAACCTCCGTAATTTTGACCATCTTGTCCTCTAGTTTGCTGATTCTTTCTTGTGCCTGATAAATTTTCTTTTTAAATTCTTCCCTTATATATCTCATTACAGTTACTATCTCTTTCAGTTGCAATGTTTTGTTTTGTTTCTTTTTTTGAATATCTATCTCTTTTTCTTTTATATCCTCACTTTGTTCATGTATTGTATTCTCCATTTCTTTTAGACCTTTGTTGATGTTTTCCCTTAGTTCTTTGATTATATTTAACATCATTCTTTTATATTCTTCTGTTCTGTTCACTATTTGGGCTTCCAGAGAATGAATTCCTGCCTTCATCTTGTTTATTTGGATATGCTGTAATTTATCTTATCCTTTGTGTTGTGAATTTTTGAGGGCACTGAAAGTTTTTAGGATGTTAACTTTCTCAGTTCTCCCAGTGTTTGATATTTTAGCCATCACTACTTTTTGCAAGAAACTCTTAAGTGGACAGTTTGACCCTTGTTTATCACTTCTGCTTTTTCTGTAAGATAGCTGTTCTTGATTTAATCAAAATCCAGAAGTCCCAGATTTCAGTTTTCAAGTTTCTGTGGAAATTCTAGTGGCATAATAGTTAAGTGGTACGGCTTTTAACCAAAAAGTCAGCAATTCGCATCCACAAGGCACTCCTTGGAAACTCTATGGGCAAGTTCTGCTCTGTCCTATAAGGTTCCTATATGTTGGGGTCAACTAGACGGCGGTGGATTTGGTAGTTTGGGTTTAAACATATCCAAGAACATAAAGTAACCAATGTGTCCACTAGAAGGTGCTGTTACTCAGGTAAGATATTGTCTCTCATCAATCTATCCAGCGTGGTGTACAGTCATCCCTCTTTGTGGTTATTACTCCTAGTGCTGTTCTGTTTCTACAAACATGTTTTCAATCAGAATGAACATATCCATTGAACCTCTTGTGGAGCTGATTGTTGCCCTCAGGTTTTGCCTGAGATTTTCTTCCTTGCTCTGTGGGGGCCATTTATACGTGAGCTCCTACTCAAGGGAAGCACAAATGACTTCCTCCCATTTCAGGAGGAGGAGGGCCTGGTACTCCCCAAAGGAACTTCAAGAGGTCTCTCTTGCTGAAGTCAGAGCATCAACTCTGTGGTAGTTGAGAGTAGCAGTCTCCACATAAGTGACCCGCCTTCTGGCTCCATTGCTGGAGGCCTTCTGTAGAAGTTTGTGTCAGTCTAACAGCTGAAAGTTACTGGATTCGGGAAAGGAACTGGCATGTCTAACAACCCCCTGAGAGGTCTGCCTTGTTAACATCAGAGCCCCTATCGTTATGTTGACAGTAGAAGCAGGCTCTACTCTAGGTGTCCACTTCCCAGCATACAGCAACCTCAGTCAGCAGTCCTCAGTGCTGACTAGAAGTAGGGAGCAAATAGACCTCACTTGACTTGACCCCAAGAGAGATATGTCTTGTTGATTTCAGAGGCATGAACTCTGGGTTATGGAGGTAGGCAGATACCTGGCTGCCAGAACAGACTGAATTGCACCATCCGTAGCAATTCACAGCAGCCTGGCAGCCAAGAGTTACTAGGGGGGAAAGTGCTGGCATGCTCCAAACGGAACTGTAGGAAGGTTTGCTTTGTTGATTTCAGAGAAGAAGCTTAGAATCCTGTCTCTGCACATGTAGGGCATTAGGGAAGCAGACTCTTACTGGGAACAATTTCTCACTTCAGATCACCTGGTGGCCTGCATGGCTGGTGGGAATGGCAAGGATGGCAAGTAAAGCAATGTTCCTGTCATATGCAAATTGTCATTTACTTGTCAATTCTTGCCCACCACAATTTCCTGCTGCAGTCCTGTTTCTTGAGTCAGAGTCCCTAAGGCTGAGCACTGTTTTCTTCTTGTATTTCCTGGCATATTTGTGGGAGAGGGTAAGAACAATAATCTATATACACTGCCATCTTCCCAGAATCCTCCTCAGTATAATCTTAATGTGCTGCTCTTTTTCTTTTCTTGCAATGTCTTTATCTGGCTTTGGTATCAGGGTAATAATTAGTTAAGAAATGGTTCTGGGGTAGAGTCAAGATGGTGGACTAAGCACATGTATCCTTATATCCCTCTGGAAACCAAGACCTGAAGTGATAATCAAACAGAGCTTTCTGGTCACCTAGTGAGCCTCCAGGACATGGCACAGGGCTGTTAATTTGGACTTCATACCACTCCGCGAAAAACCGCCTCTCTTTCACTGACTCCTGCTCCTGGCTAGCCCTGGCTCTCACAGTCTGAAGGTAAATGCACCATTTTGACTTTTCTTCCACTGCCTTAGCCAGTGGGCGGAGCTGGGTCTTGCCTAGCAGCTAGACTCAGATGCACTGCTGGGGGGATAGGCAGATGAAATTGCCTTATTTTGAGAGCCAGGCTTAGGACTCTGCTAATCTATCCACTTTCGGCTTGTCCTTTTATCAATGCCACAGTGTGCTTTGTACAGAATGGCACTGGCAGAGTGCAGAACGCCATGTTGGATATGGAGATTTTAGCAGGACCTAATTCTTAGCCTGAGAGCCAGTGCCTGCAAAAAGCACAGTGCTTCCCCAACAGAAAAAGAGTAATTTACACAGTGTCACCTATGGAGGGGGCGCAGCAACAGAGGCAGAGGAATCACTACCTCTTGGCACCTTCAGCCCCTCTATCTGCTCACCGTATGGAGGGTGCCATCTTGGATATGATGGCCGCAACTGGACCTATTTCTTACCTTGGGAGCCAGAACCTGCCCACAGGAGAGCGCTTTTCTACCAGAAAAGAAGTAGTTGACACAGTGTCACCTAAGGCTCAGCACTGTAAGCAGAGGCCAACAGGGCAGTAGCATTGCTGTATTCTGAACTAGTTTGTATCATCTAGGGTTGAATATAGTGGTGCTTACTTTGCCAGTTGGGAAGAGGGACCTCTACAACTGAAAACCTGACTGACTTGGGAGGTGGTCAGACAGCCTAGAGAAACATCTGCAGTCCATCTTCACAATAACTCTTCTAGCCTCTACTTACATGGGACCCAAAGAGCAACAGACACTTGTGGCAAACAAGAAATCACCATGGCTTCGGAAGGCTCCCAAACAAAACAACCAAGGAGTTTTTCAGATGAAGAAACTTTTAGGAAAGCATCAGAAAGTGAATACAAAATGATTATATACAGAGCCCTTCTAGACTTTATACAAAATGCAGCAGAACAAAAGGAAAAATTAAGCAAGCTGTCGATCTGATGGAACACCAGTACTCTGAAATCCAACAGATCAAGAAGAAAATCAAAGACATAGAAACTTCCATTCAAAGCCAAGAAAATAGAATGGAACAAATGGAAAAAGGAATTTCTGACTTTTAAGACAGAGCCACTGACACCAGCATCTATGAGCAGAAATCGGAAAAAAGAAACAAGAAAAATGAAGAAGCAGTAAGAAGTATGTGGGACTCTATTAAGAGGAACAACCTTTGATTAATTGGAGTCCCTGAACAGGATGTGACACCTGAGAACACGGAGAGTATTATTGCTGAGCTGCTGACAGAAAACTTCCCGGAAATCATGAAGGAAAAGAACATAGACATCTCAGATGCATATTGTACACCACCTGATATAGATCTCAAAAGAAAGACTCCAAGACATATTATAATCAAGCTTAACAAAATGAAACATAAGCAGCAACTCTTAAAGACAGCAAGACTCAAAAACAAAGCTAACATTCAGAGGGAAACCATGTAGGCTCTCGTCAGATTTCTCAGCAGAAACCATGCTGGCATGGAGACAGTGGCATGACAGATTCAAAGCCTTGAAGGAGAAGAACTTCCAACCAAGAATTATAGATCCTGCAAAACTATATTTCAAATACAAAAATGAAATTAAGACATTCCAGATAAACAGAAACTCAGGGACTTTATAAAAACCAAACCAAAATTACAAGAAATACTGAAAGAAGTTCTTGGCTTTGGCTTAGAAGAAAAAAACCAATAACTTTGTATTTTAGAATGACACATTATTCAGAAGTCTACTCAGTTATGGAAGGCTCCAAACTCAATCACAGCTTTCACACTGAAAGAAACAATCCAGTGATTATCACGAAAACTATGATGCCATCATATTCAAAAGAGGGACGTACTACAGTCGTTATAGTCCTTCCAGATGGAGAGGAAGATGACAAGACTGTGAGTAATTAAAATGGGGTTTATGTATAGTTTATTAAGGGGGATCATAGGGACAGCCATAAGGAACAACAAAGATGTATCATACCATTTCAAGAAATCTAACACACGAGTCTCAGCAAGTACAAAAACAGCTCTGAAAAAGGTAAAAAATAAACTCACAAAAAAGAATCTCCTAGAACAGATTAATAAGAACAACAGAGAAAACATCAACGCAAAAATAAACATACGACAATGGCAGCGGTGAACATATACCTATCAATAATCACACTGAATGTAAATGGACTGAATGCTCCAGTAAAGAGACATCGAGTGGCATCTTGGATCAAAAGACATGACCCATCCATGTGTTGTCTACAAGAAACTTGCTGAGACCTAAAGATAGGAACAAACTGAAAATGAAAGGAGGGAAGAATATATATCAAGTTAACAATGAACAAAGAAGAGCAGGGGTGGCAATTCTAATCTCAGACAAAATCAATTTTAATGTACAATCCACCATCATGGACAAAGATGGACACTATTGCTGGAAGGTTGAGCACATAAGCAAGACGTAAACAAGTTAAATATTTATGCACCTAATACCAGAGAAACTAAATATGTCGAAGAAACATTGACTACACTCAGAAAAGACTTAGATGACTCCATAATAATAGTGGGAGACTTCAACACTCCACTCTCAATACTGGACAGATCATCTAGAAAAAAACTCAGTAAAGATACAGAAGACCTTAGTGTCACAATTTACCAATTAAACCTCATTGATATATACAGAACTTTCTACCCATCAGTGGACAACTACACTTTCTTCTCCAGTGCACATGGAACATTCTCCAGAATTGACCATGTGTTAGGACATAATGCAATTCTCAACAAAATCCATACCACTGAATTACTGCAAAGCATCATAAAGCCTTAAAAGTCTAAATCAATAGCAGAAAAAATATAAATAGAAACTGAATTCTTGAAAACTGAACAAAATCTTCCTCAAAAAACCATGGGCTATAAAGAAATCAAGGATGAAATAAAGAAATTCATGGATTCCAATGAGAATGAAGACACTTCCTACCAGAACCTATGGGATACAGCCGAAGCCATTTTCAGAGGTTTGTTTATGTCCATAAATGCACACATCTGGAGGGAAGAAAGAAACCAAATCAAGGAACTAACCCTACAGCTTGAAAAAGTAGAGAGAGAACAACAGAGGAACCCCTCAGGCACCAGAAGAAACCAGATCATAAAGATTAGAGGAGAGCTAAATGAATTAGAGAATAGAAAAACAACTGAAAAAATTGGAAAGACCAAAAGCTGGTTTTTTGAAAAGATCCACAAAATTGACAAACCACTGACTAAACTTACAAAAGAAAAATAGGAAAGAAAACAAATGAGCCAAATTAGAAGTGAGAGGGGAGTTGTCACTACAGATCCAACAGCAATCAAAAATATCATAACAGAATATTATGAAAGACTGTGCTCTAACAAATTTGAAAACCTAGAGGAAATGGACAAATTCCTTGATTCATACCACCTACCAAAATTATCACAACGTGAAGCAGAACAACTTAATAAACCCATCACAAAGGAAGAGATTGAAAAAGCCTGGGCCCAGATGGCTTTACTGCAGAATTCTACCAAGCTTTTAGAGAAGAGTTATCTCCAATACTACTGAGAATATTTAACAGTATATAAAGGGATGGAATACTCTCAAACTCATTCTATGAAGCCAGCATAACCCTGATACCAAAGCCAGGGAGAGACCCAACAAAGAAGGAGAACTACAGACTGATACCACTCATGAATCTAGATGCAAAAATCTTCAGCAAAATTCTTGCCAACTGAATACAACAACGTATCAAGAAAATAATCCATCCTGACAAAGTGGGATTCGTACCAGGGATGCAAGGCTGGTTCAACATTAGAAAAACAATTAATGTGATTAACCACATAAACAACACAAAAGATAAGAATCACCTGATTTTGTCCATTGATGCTGAAAAGGCGTTTGATAAAATCCAACACCCATTCATGCTAAAAATTCTTAGCAAAATGGGCATAGACCGCAAATTTCTCAACACAATAAAGGCCATTTATACAAATCCAATTGCCTATGTCATCCTGAATGGAGAGAGACTGAAAGACTTTCCCTTGAGATCAGAAACTAGATAATGATGCCCACTCTCACCTCTTCCATTCAGCATTGTACTAGAAGTTTTAGCTAGAGCAATTAGACAAGACCAAGAAATAAAGGGCATCTGCATTGGCGAAGAGCAAGTTAAATCTCCCTGTTTGCAGATGATATGATTGTATATGCAGAGAATCCGAAGGAATCTATAAGTAAACTACTCAAACTGATAGAAGAGTTCAGCAAAGTCTCAGGATACAAGATAAACATCAGTAAATCAGTAGGATTCCTTTATACCAATAACAAGACTGTTAAGGAAGAAATTATCAAATCAATACCACTTACAATAGCTCCTAAGAAGATAAAGTACCTAGGAAATAACAGACCTTTACAAAGAGAACTACAAACGTCACTACAAGAAACTAAGAGAGACTTAGATGAATGGAAAAACCTACCTGCTCATGGATAGGAAGACTTAACATTGTGAAAATGTCTATTGTACCCAAAGCAATCTATTTATACAATGCAATCCCAATACAAGTTCCAGCATCATTTTTTAATGAGATGAAGAAAAAAATCACCAATTTTGTTTGGAAAGGGAAGAAGCCCCAGAGAAGTAAAGTACTACTAAAGAAGAAAAACACACTGGGAGGCCTCTCATTTCCCGGCCTTAGAACATACTACACTGCCACAGTGGTGAAAACAGCCTGGTACTGGTACAAGAACAGACAGATCGATCAATGGAACAGAATTGAGACCCCAGAGATGACGCCATCTGCCTATGAACTGTTGATATTCGACAACGGCCCTACGACATTAAACTGGGGTAAAAAAAGTATCTTCAACAAATGGTGCTGGCAAAATTGGATATCCATCTGCAATAATCTGAATTGAGATCCATATCTTACACCTTATACAAAAACCAACTCCAACTGGATAAAAGACCTAAATATCAAACCTAAAACGATAAAGCTCATCAAAGAAAAGGTAGGAACAACAATGCATGTTTTAATACACAATGTGGACAGACTCCAAAATCTGCCAAGCAAACCACAATCATCAGAAAATAGATGAATGGGAACTATTAGGAATCCAACACTTTTGCTCACCCAAAGACTTTATTAATAGAATTAAAAGAACACCCACAGAATGGGAAAATATATTTGACAACTCTATGTCAGACCGACGCCTGATCTCCATAATCTATAAGGTACTACAAAATATCAATAAGAAGAAGATAAATCATCCAATTAAGCAATGGGCAAAGGAGATGGACAGACGTTTATCTAAAGAGATCTAGGCAGCCAAAAAACACGTGGACATGTTCAGCATCTTTAGTTATTAAAGAAATTCAAATCAAGATGACAATGAGATACCATCTCACCCCAACAAGATTGGCCATGATCCAAAAAACATAAAACAACAATTTCTGGAGAGGCTGTGGAAAAAGTGGAACCCTCCTACACTGTTGTTGGGGTTGAAAAATGGTCCAGCCTCTTTGGAAGGCAATCTGCCGCTTCCTTAAAAAAATGGATATCGATATACCATTTGACCCAGTAATTCCATTACTTGGAATATATCCTACAGAATAAAGACCTTTCACACCAACAGACACATGCACAAGAATGTTTATCGCAGCACAGTCCACGATAGCAAAAAGATGGAATCAACCCAGATGCCCAACAACAGAGCACTACGCAATGATAAAGAATAACGATGATTCCAGGAAACATCTCCTAACCTGGTTTCAACTGGAAGACATTATGTTGAGTGAAAGTAGTCAGCGACAAAAGGACTAATATTGTATGAGACCTGTACAATAAGATCTCAAAAACAGACTTGTGTATAGAAGAAAAGACTCTTTAGCAGCTGCAAGGAAGGGGAGGGAGGGATGGTGAGGGTTTAGTTTAGATAGTTACTAGAAATCTAGTTGGGAGAAAGCGGTGATAGCACACATTAGAAACAAGAACAACATTAAGTGGACTTCAGCATAACTTGAGTACTCCTTCCATCTTAACCCAATATTGCAAGGATAGAGTAGCTGGGGCAGGGGGCAGGGCACCATGCTCTTAGGCAAAATCGAGGCCAATTGGCACAACTAGCGTTTTGCTAAGAGGGCTCTCTGCACCCCACGTTGGTGAGTGGTGTCTGGGGTCTTCAAAGCTGCCAGGCTGCCATCCGAGGACACAGCAAATGGTCCCAACTCAGCAGGAATGGATGCTCACTGAGGACCAAAATGACATGGAGTAAACACAACCTAGAAGACAGAGAGACCCACAAGAGTGGGTGCCTACATCAACTTGGGACCAGAAGAACCAGATGGTGCCCGGCCACCACCAGTGATAGCCACGATGGAGCTCACTAGGTTGAGTCTCACTGGTGACACAAGAATAAAAAGGGGTGCATCCTGAGATCTCCACTAAAAGACCTCAACTGATGGTCCAGCGGTTTTGGGGTTCCCCTGAGAGCGTGGCCTCCGGCCCTGATGCTGCCCTTACCCATAAATTATAACAAAGGTCCACTCTTTGGACAGGAATGGATTGGACTTGGCAATGCAGAGTGACCATATATTGGATGCACTTTATGGTTCTATAGATCTATAGGACATCATCCTGCTGACCTCTGGCTGGAGGAAGGAGAGTGGGTGGAGAGGAGGGGAAAGGAGACTGTTTGGAGGATGAAACACGTATGGAGCAGAGAGGAATAGTGTGCTGTCACCGGACAGGGAGAGCAGTGGAAGCTGCGTATAGGTGGGCATGTAAATTTATACGGGAATGTACATTGTCACTTAGTCATGTTGAATAAATAAATAAAAAGCTGTTATTAAAAATAAAAAAAAAAAAGATTTTCCTAGGCTGTAATCTTTACAGGAGGACCAGGTGTTTTCTCTCGTGTAGTGGTTGGTGATTCCAAACTCCCAAAATATTAGCAGCTGAATTCTTTAACCATTGCAACATAAGGGCCCCTAAATGCCCCAGTGTTTTCTTGACCAGAATATATTTTCGGTGTTTTCAGCTTCCTGAATTTCTTTATTTTTTTATATTGTGATTGAGTAAAAGTATACAACCTAAATTAAATTTGCATGCCTGCCTGTCTGCAGCTCCTTCTTCTCTCCTTGCCCAGTGACAGCACACTCCTCCTTTTCATTCTATACATGTCATTTCCTCTTAACAATCTCCTTTTCCCTCCTCTCTACCTCATCCTCTCCCTTCCAGGAAGAGGCCAGTAGGACAGTATCCTACAGCTGCATATAACCATAAAGTACACAAACCATATGGTCACTTTGTGTCCCTGAGTCCAATCCACTCCTGTCCAAAGAGTTGACCTCAGTAATGTTTTCTGGTCAAGGGGAGCAGGTCCAGGGGCCACACTCCCAGGCCTTGAGACTATCAGTTGCAGTCTTTTAGTAGAGTTGTTTTAGTGGAGGTGCACCCCTCTTTTTCTTGTGTTGCACTGGAACTGGATATTATGTGCCCCATCACAGATGTCTTTGGCGGTGACCAGGCACCATCAGGTTCTTCGGGTCACATGCTGATACAGTCACCCATTCACATGAGTGCTTCTGTCTTCTGGGCTCTTTTTCCCTCATGTCTTTATTGTCATTGGTGATCATCTGTTCTGGCTGAGCTGGGAACATTTGGTGTACCTCAGATGGCAGCTTGCTAGCTTGTAAGACCCCAGACACCACTCACCAATATGGAGTGCAGAAGACTCTCTTAGTAACAGGCTAGTTATACCAATTGGCCTCGATGTCCCTTGAGAGCATGATCCCTGGACTCCTGGCTCTGCTACTCTATCCTTGCAATATTGGGTTAAAATTAGAAGAGTTTTCAGTTTATGTTGAAGTCCAGTTAAGTTGATCTTTCTACTGTGTGCTGTTACTGCTATCAACCAACCAAATTTCTATCAACTATCTAACCAGCCCTCTCCCTTCCTCCCCCCCTTTGCAGCCATCAAAGTTTTTTCTTCTGTACAAGAGTCTGCTTTTTAAGTCCTTACAGTAGGGGTCTCATATAATATTTGTCCTTTTGCTGCTGACTGATTTCACTTAGCATAATGTCCTCCAGCTGAAACCAGATTATGAGATGCTTCCTAAAATCATCATTGTTCTTCATCATTGCATAGTGTTCCATTGAGTATATGTACCATAGTTTGTCTATCCATTAATGTGTTGTTGGGCATCTGGGTTGATTCCATCTTTTTGCTACTGTGTACTGTGCTGCAGTAAAGATTCAGGTACGTGTATCTGTTAGTGTGAATGGCCTTGATTCTGTCGGATATGTTCCGAGCAGTGGGATTATTGGGTCAAATGGTATATCTATTCCCAGCTTAAATTGCTTTCCAAGAAAGTTGTACCATTTTGCAATCCCACCAGCAGTGTAGGAGAGTTCCAATTTCTCCACAGCCTCTCCAGCACTGGTTGTTTTGTGTTTTTTGGATCACGACCAACCTCGTTGAGGTGAGATGGCATCTGCAGTGTAGGAGAGTTCCAATTTCTCCACAGCCTCTCCAGCATTTGTTGTTTTGTGTTTTTTGGATCATGATCAACCTTGTTGAGATCAGATGGCATCTCATTGTAGTTTTGATTTGGATTTCTTTAATAGTTAATGATCATTTCCTCATGTGTCTTTTGGCTGCCTAAATGTCCTCTTTAGTGAAGTGTCTGTCCATTTCCTTCGCCCATCACTTAATTGAGTTATTTACCTTTTCTTTGTTGATATTTTGCAGTACCTTGTAGATTATGGAGATCAGACATCGGTTCAACATGTAGTTGCCAAATATTTTTAGCCATTCTATAGGTGGTCTTTTAACTCTTTTGACAAGTCATTGGGTGAGCAAAAGTTTTTGATTCTTAGTAGTTCCCATTTATCTATTTTTTGTTGATCATGCTTTGCCAGATTTTGAAGTCTGTCAAAGCTCTGTATTAAAGCTTCCATTGTTGATCCTATTTTTTCTTTCATGATCTTTATCATTTTAGGTTTGATATTTAGATCTTTTATCCAATTTGAGTTGGTTTTTGTGTAAGGTGTGAGACATGGGTCTTGTTTCAACATTTTGCAGATGGATATCCAGTTTTGCCAGCACAATTTGTTAGAGATTGTTTATACTCCAGTTTACAGTCTTAGGGCCTTTGTTGAATATTGATTATTCATAGGAGGATGGTGGCATCTCTGAGGTCTCAACTCTGTTCCATTGGTCTATATGTCACTTTTTGTAGCAGTACCAGGCTGTTTTGACTACTGCAGCAGTGTACTAAGTTCTAAGGTTGGGTAGTGGGAGGCCTCCTTTTGTGTTCCTCTTCTTCAGTAGTGCTTTGCTTATCCAGGGTTTCTTCTCTTTCCAAACAAAGGTGGTGATTTGTTTCTCCATCTCATTAAAAAATGCCACTGGAATTTGTTTTGGGATTGCATTGTATATGTAGATAGATCACTTTGGGTAAAATAGGCATTTTTACAATGTTAAGTCTCCTTATCCATGAGCAGGGTAGGTTTCTCCATGTATGTAAGTCTCTCTTAGCTTCTTGCAGTAAGGTCTTGTATTTCTCTTTGTATAGGTCTCTTAATTTTCTAGTTAGATTTATTCCTAGGTATTTTATCTTCTTGGAGGCTATAGTAAATGGTATAGATTTGGTGATTTCTTCTTTAATGATCTCTTTGTTGGTATAAAGGAATCCTAAAGATTTACTTATATTTATCTCATATCCTGATATTTTGCTGAACTCTTCTACTATTTCAAGTAGTTTACTTATGGGTTCTTCAGGATTCTTTGTGTGTGCAGTCATGTCATCTGCAAATAGGAAGAGCATTACTTCTTCTTTGCTCATGTGGATTCCCTTTGTCTTGTCTAATTGCTCTGGCCAGAACTTCTAGTACAGTGTTGAGTAGAAGTGGTGAGGGGGAGCATCCTTGTCTAGTTCCCGTTCTCAAGGGAATTTCTTTCAGCCTCTCTCCGTTCAGGATGATGTAGGTGGTTTGCTTTGCATAGATGCCCTTAGCGTGTTGAGGAATTTGCCTTCTATTCCTATTTTGCTGCGTTTTTAGCACGAATGGGTATTGGACTTTGTCAAATGCTGGTTCTACATCGATTGATTCTTATCTTCTGTGTTATTTTATGTAGTGATCACATTGTTTTACTGATGTTTAAGCAGTCTTGCATCCCTTGTATAAATCCAATTTGGTCATGATGAATTATTTTTCTTTGATATGTTGTTGAATTCTATTGTCAAGGATTTTGTTGAAGATTTTTACTTCTAGGTTCGTGAGTGATATTGGTCTGTAGTTCACCTTTTTTGTTAGATCTTTCCTTGACTTTGGTATCAGGATTATGCTGGCTTCATAGAATGAATTTGGGAGTATTCTATCCCTTTCTATGCTGTGAACTAGTCTCAGTAATATTGGAGTTAACTCTTCTCTATAAGCTTGGTAGAATTCTGTGGTGAAGCCATCTGGGCCACGGCTTTTTTCGGTTGGTAGTTTTTTTTATGACTTTTTCAATCAATTCCTTTATGATGGGTTTATTAAGTTGTTGCACTTCTCCTTGTGATAATTTTGGCAGGTGATATGAATCTAGAAATTTCTCCATTTCTTCTAGGTTTTCAAATCTGTTAGAATACAGTCCTTTGTAGTGTTCTGTTATGATACTTTTGATTTCTGTTGGATCTGTTGTGACATCTTCCATCTCATTTCTTATTCAGGTTGTTTCCTCTCCCGCTTTTCTTTAGCAAGTTTAGTCAATGGTTTGTCAGTCTTGTTTATCTTTTCAAAAAACCAGCTTTTGGTCTTATCAATTTTTTCAATTGTTCTTGTATTCTCTAATTCATTTAGTTCTGTTCTAATCTTTATGATCTGTTTTCTTCTGGTGCCTGAGGGGTTCCTCTGTTGCTCTCTTTCTACGTGTTCAAGCTGTAGGGTTCTTAGGTTTGGGTCCTTTCATCCTTTTGGATGTATGCATTTATATAAATTGAACTCTGAGCACTGCTTTGGATCTATCCCATAGGTTCTGGTAGGATGTGTTTTCATTTTCACTTGATTTCATAAATTTCTTTATTTTGTGCGTGACTTCTTCTATAACCCATAGCTTTTTGAACAAGGTATTGTTCAGTTTCCATGAGTTCCACTTTCTATCTATGTTTTTTCTGGTATTGATTTTGACTTTTATGACTTTATGGTCTGAGAATATGCTTTGCAATAATGATTTGGATTTGTTTGAAATTTCCTTTATATCCTAACACACGGTCTATTCTTGAAAATGTTCCACGTGCATTGGAGAAGAAGGTGTACTTATCTATTGATGGATAAAAAGTCCTGTGTATGCTGATGAGGTCTAATGGGTTAATTATTGCCATAAGATCTTCTGTGTCTTTACTGAAATTTTTCTAGATTATCATCTATCCATTACTGAAAGTGGAATGTTGAAGTCTCCTACTATTGTTGTGGAGTGATCTGTCTCATTTTTCAATGTAGTCAGTGTTTGTTCAATGTATTTAGATGCTCTAGTTTTGGCTGTATAACTATTTAATATAATATTGTTAAGTCTTGTTTCATAAATAGTAACCATCCTTGTCCATGACTGTGGATTTTACATTAAAATATATTTTATCTGAGATTAGCATTGCCACACCTGCTCTTCTTCATATATTGTTAGCTTGGTATATATTATTTGATCCTTTAATTTTCAGTTTGTATCTGTAAGTCTAAGGTGTGTTTCTTGTAAGCAACATATAGATGGGTTGTGTCTTTTGATCCAAGACGTCACTCATTGTCTCTTTATTGGAGTGTTCAGTTTGTTTACATTCAGTGTATTTATTGATAGGGATATGTTTTGTGGTGACATTTTGATGTATTTATTTTTGTATTGGTGTTTTCTTTGTTGTGCTTGATATTCTGTTCTAGGTCATTCTTCTTTATGGGTTGTTTTTCATCTTTTTCAGTGTTGGTTTTGTGTTTGTTGGAACTCCTGTATTACATTTCTTTTTTTGATATGTTGCATTGTTAGTGTTTTTGTAGCTACCTCTATAATCCCCCTTAATAGTCTGTGTTAAACCCAATTTTAACTTCCACATGTGTTTTTAATTTCCTCTCCATCTGAAAGAACTATAACGACTGTAGTATATCCCTCTTTTTAGTGTGATGGTGTCATAGTTTTCGTGATATGATCACTGGTAGAGTTGACTGAGTTTTTGCCTTCCCTGAGTAGGTTTCTGGATGTTGTGTCCACATTGCCTCTTTAAATATACACTTAATGGTTTTGCTTTTCTAAGCAAAGAGCTTCTTTCAATATTTCTTGTAGCTTTGGTTTGGTTTTTACAAAGTCTCTAAGCTTCTGTTTATCTGTGAATGTCTTAATTTCATCTTCATGTTTGAAAGACAGTTTTGTAGGATATATAATTCTTGGTTGGAAGTTTTTCTCTTTCAAAGCTTTGAATGTGTCATCCCATTGCCTCTGTGCCAACACCATTTCTGCCAAGAAGTCAGATGAAATCTATAGGGCTTTGCTCTGAATGTTAGCTTTGCTTTGAATCTCACTGCCTTTAAGAGTGTCTGCCTATGTTTCATTTTATTAAGCATGATTATAATATGTCTTGGTGTCTTTCTTTTGGGGTCCAGCTTTTGTGGCATTTGATACACACATCTTGGATATCTATGTTCTCTTCTTTCATAATTTCACGTAAGTTTTCTTTCTGTGTTTTCAGCTATCCTCTCCTGTTACGGAACTCCAATTAATCATAGATTATTCCTCTTAATAGAGTCCCACATGTTTCTTAATGCTTCTTTATTTTTCATATTTTTTTTCTCTGATTCCTCCTCATAAATGCTGGTGTCGGTTGTCTGTCCTCAAGGTCACTAGGCCTGCCTTCCATTTCCGCAATTATGCTCTTTTGGCTTTGGATTGAGTTGTTTAATTCTGTAATTTTGTTATTGATCTGTTGGATTCAGAATGCTGATGTTCCATCAGTTCCAACAGCTTGCTTAATTTTTCATTTTCCTCTGCTGCAGTTTGGATAATGTCTAGGAGGGCTCTCTATATAATTCTTTTGTCCACCCCCTGATAATTTCAGAAAGCTTCTTCATCTGGGAAGCTTTTTGATTCTTTATTTTGGGAGTTTTCTGGAGCCATGTTGGGCTGTTTCTTTAAATGGTTAGCAATGGACTGTTGCCTTTGGGCCATCAAGAGGCTGTTTGTTTTCTCTGGTGTTACCTCAACAGGAGCTGAGGCATAGTTCTGAGAAGGGAATTGGTCACCAGCCACTTCTGTGTACTCTACTGACTGGCCCAACTGGACTCTCTGGGGTGGCAGGCTCTACCTCTTGGCTGGCAAAGACATGGCCCTACTTACAGAGTCACTGGGGGACCGTCAACCAACCCTATGATGTACATCAGTAAAGGCTGGAAAAGATGCCATCAGGCTGCTCAGCAGTTATTTCTCCAGGCAGTCTTATTTTAAAAAGCTAAAAGCTATCTGACAGCTTCCAAAATCAGTCAGGTCATCAGGTGTATCAGGCCTTGCCTTCTGGCTGACAAGAGAAGCACCTCTTCGGCCGTTCCCAGATGCTGTGATACATGTAGTTCAAAGTAGGGAGGGGCTATGGCCTTGCTGCCATCCTCAGCTGGCCCCTACCAATAAGGTAACAGTGTGCTAAACATAGCATTTCTGCTGGAAAAGTGCTCCCTGGACTGGCACTGCCTCCCAGCCTGTGAATTAGGCCCTGCTGAAGGCCTCTGGTTGGGTGACTCCACCTTCCACCCGACCAAGATGGTGTCCCAGTCAAGCTGCCCCTCCCACAGAAAAACAGCAGAATCTGTGGTGGATCTCAGAATAAAGGAGGGGCTGTGATGCCTTCACTCTGCCACCAGGCTCTCAAAATGTGGCTATCCTACACACTGTCTCTCCACTGCCTACACACTGTTGACTTTAGCACTGCAGCTCAGCATATCTAATGGCTCATGCACCAGCCAACGAAAAGAAAAAAAAAAAAGAAAAGCACTAGGAACTGCAGTCCGCCCAAATGGCAAGTCAGCAGGAGCGTCTCAGCAAGAGGGCAGAAGTTTCCCATTTAGTGTTATGTAGTCCGATTTGACAGCCCTATGCTCTGTCCTAGTGCTCACTGGGTGTCCAAAAAGCTCCGTTCAATTATTCAATTCAGGCCTTAGTTTGCAGAGGGAATTAAAGGGACATGTGTGTAGTCTGCCATCTTGGCTCCGCCCCTCCGGCTTCCTGACTTTGTTTGAACACAGCTATCCTAGTAGATGTGAGGGAATCAAAAGGTTCTACTCAGAATACAAAAAAAAAAAAAAAAAAAAAGGTAAGAAAGCTCAAATATTTATTTGAAACTGATTCTAACAAAGAAAACTATTAAAAACAATTTCATATATATCTTGAGTAAACAGAGTTAGGAAATGGCCGACATTTAAAATATAACTATGAATAACCACTATCACAAAAACAAAACTGCTTAAAATGTTTTATTATTTGTTTAAAAAGTCTTTAATTGTCCTCCAATTTTAGAATGAATCCACTCTTTGATGTTCTATAATCTCTCCCCTCTTCCCGGAGAAATAAAGAAAATTTTTGTATCAAAAATGATTATTTGTTCTAGGCCTTTTCTCTCAACATGTCTGAGTCTATGTTGCATGCATTCCTGGATTTTACCTCTAATGCATAATTCATTAGTAGTGTGATATCAACATTATTACCCTCTCTAATTCTAAGGCATTAGCTGTAGCTGTCTACTCAGCTGTTCTTGGAGGGTCCAGTGTTTGCTCTGAGAGTCTGAGTGCTGGAGAAACCTAAGTGAAGAAGGGATGCGAGCTGGAGGTCTGGTTTGTATAGGACAGTGACATCATGAATTACACTGACCAAAAACAGTTGCTCAAAATTGCAGGAACAAAACTGTGAAGAATGGAAAAATCTATTCAGATTCATGCAGTCATTTGATGTTCTGACAATGTGAAGACCTAGCTACTTAGTGGAGGTGATACATATTATCTTTCTCAGCCAAAGGCCCAGGGGGATCCTTTAGGTTATCCTCTCCATTCAAGAGGACTTCTTTTTGGAATATTTACCCAAAATGGAACAAAATCAAAACAGATACACACACAATTCATTGCTGATAGCGGAGTCCAACTCAAAGCAACTCAATAGGACGGAGTAGAACTGTGTCACAGGGTCTCCAAGGCTGAAATCTTTGAGGATAGACTGCCAAAGCGTCTGGTGGGCTCGAACCAGCCACCTTTTGTCTTAATCAATGAGTCTCCAGGGCTCCTCCGAAAATTTAGTCGGGGAAAAAAACGCCTGGGACTAAAATTACGGCCAGGGCACGCCACAACCGCAAGGTGGCACTGCTTCAGTGCACCCGAAAACCTGGCAGACCTCATCGCAGCGGGCTCCACACTTCTCAGAGGACAGCCGCACAGGCCTCTTCCACCTCGTCGCTCTCGGTGAGCAGGTCGCCCTGGACCCAGATTCTCGGGGAGGTCTTCTGGGTCGGACCTCGAATTCCCGAGGCGCCTGGGATTGGGCGGTTTCAAATGAGCACGCGTGTGCGACCGGGCTGCGACGCGCGGCTGTGGCAGAGCGCCAGGGGCGGGAACGCGAGTGGGCCGGCTCCGCGCCCACCGCCGCCCGGGCGCCCTCCCCGCGCCCCCGCGGCGGGAGCCAGCCTGCGCTGTGCGGAGTCCTCTCCCTCGGTCCGGCCCCGGCGGCCCCCAGGCACCGCGGGGCGGGGGGCGGGGCCTTCCCGGAGGGGCGGGGCCTTCCCGGAGGGGCGGGGCCTTCCCGGAGGGGCGGGGCCGTGGGAAGCCCGCGTCGCCTTCCCTTGGGCGCCGGGACCGCGCCCAGGCCCCGGAACGCGGTAAGGGGCTGGCAGACGGCACCTGGATGGCTCCTGGAGGGGGCGAGACCAGGGACACTCGGAATGGGGGGCCGGGGACGCGGGGCGTAATGGGGGGGCGTGGGGCGGGGACTACTGGGGTCTCCAGGGCTCCGCCTCTCCCCCTGCCTTCCCGCCCCCGGGCTCGGCGGGGCAGGGGCGGAGCCAGGGTGTCACGGAGGGTAGAAAAGGGCTGGTGGCCAGCCTGGCCGAGCGAGGTGACAGCCGCTGCCCCGACGGCGGAACCCGTCCTGACGCCACCATGAGCGCCGCGCTCTTCAGCCTGGACGGCCCGGCGCGGGTCGCCGCCTGGCCTGCAGAGCCCGCCGCCTTCTACGAGGCAGGCCGCTCGGGCAAGCAAGGGCGCGTAGCCGAGCCGGGGGACCTCGCCGAGTTGGGCGCCGCCGCGCCGGCCATGTACGACGACGAGAGCGCCATCGACTTCAGCGCCTACATCGACTCCATGGCTGCTGTGCCCACGCTGGAGCTGTGCCACGACGAGCTGTTCGCCGACCTTTTCAACAGCAATCATAAAGCGGGTGGCATGGCGGGCACGGGGGGCTTTGAGTTGCTGCCTGGCGGCCCTGCGCGACCCTCGGGTCCGGCCCTGCGCCCGCTCAAGCGAGAGCCAGACTGGAGTGACGGGGACGCGCCCGGCTCGCTGCTGCCCGCGCAGGTGGCCGTGTGCGCGCAGACTGTGGTGAGCCTGGCGGCCGCCCAGCCCACGCCGCCCGCGTCTCCCGAGCCGCTGCGCAGCAGCCCCGGGCCTCCAGCGCCGGTCCGCGACAAGGGCACGGGCAAGAGGGGCCCGGATCGCGGCAGCCCGGAGTACCGTCAGCGGAGGGAGCGCAACAACATCGCCGTGCGCAAGAGCCGCGACAAGGCCAAGCGGCGCAACCAGGAAATGCAGCAGAAGCTGGTGGAGCTGTCAGCCGAGAACGAGAAGCTGCAGCGGCGCGTGGAGCAGCTCACACGGGACCTGGCAGGCCTGCGGCAGTTCTTCAAGCAGCTGCCCGGCGCGCCCTTCCTCCCGGCCGGGGCCGCTGACGGTCGGTGACGCCGGCCGGCCGGCCAGCTGCAGAGACTCGCCTACGACCCATACCTCAGCCCGACGGGCGGGGCGCGGTCCGGAGCCCGCGGGCACTCCGCCCTGAACTGCGCCAGAAGCTAGGACTGGTTCTTTTTTCGTAAATTATTTTTATAATGGTGGCTTTTTCTACATCTTTACTCCTTTCGATGCAGCTAAGGTATATTTGTAAAAGTGAGATCTCAAGCCGTTTATATTGTAGCTAAGAGGAAAAGACTGAGCATGCTCACATTTTTATATTAATTTTTACAATATTTTTAAGAATAAAGCATTTAAAACCAGCGCTGCCTCCTGTATTCGCAGTGACTCCTGCACGCAGTTGGCCTGGGATCCCGCTGAGTAAGGGTCCATCCAGCGTCCTGGAGCCTGCAGTGGGGTCACCTAAGGAGGCCACGGGACAAGGGATGTTCCCCGGTTGGGGAACCGAGTTTCTCGGAAGGGGTCTCGTTTGCCTTTGAAACATGCCAAGGCTGCCTCTGAATTCTTCAGTTGAACTAGAGGTCAGTGAAGCATGACTAAACGCAGGATAAGGGAGCAGTTTCAGGTTCAAAGTGTGTCAAACCAAAGGCCTGAACCTGGGAGAGGCAGGCCCCAGCAAGTGAACATGAGGATTCTTCCTCTCAGATGAAGGGCAGGGGAAGCCTCAGTTATCGGTAAAGTCTGTTTGCATTCTTTTGGCTTTCAGTGGACTCTGCTTTCGCTCTCCGCTCTAAACTAAAAAGCCGAACCCAATCCACTGTCATCAAGTGGATTCTGACTCATAGTGACTCTATAGGACAGAGTAGAACTGCCCCACAGAGTTTCCAAGGGGCGACTGGCGTGTTGAACTGCCAGTATTTTGGTCAGCAGTCCTAGTACTTAACCACTGTGCACCAGGGTTTCCTTCCTGTCTTTGGGACACCATAATTAGATTTACAAGGAAATTTTCAGTGTGTACAAATACAAAATACTCATGCATTGGTGAATATGTTACTTAAAAATGAATATCTTACCACTAATGCTGATGCTTCAAAGGCTTATTGTGACAAATAAATACAGCCGTCTGCCTTGCCCCCAGTTTGGGTACCATATGCTTTTTCTTGGTCTAAACTGCTAAGTTAGGTAATTAACCATGGACTGTCATGATTACTTGATTATAAGGAAGGAAACACATGGAAAATTTTCAGTGTCCAAAGCTAATTCATAGTTTTATGCCAATTTAAATCTCTGCCAACAAAGCAAAAAACCATGTGCGTATCTACATATGAAGAAGGGATTGTGCTTTAGTAATATAACCCACGACAATGACTAATTGACCTGGGTAATCTTTGCTCTCTGTGCACATTACACAGTGTGATTAAAAAGGCATATTGTATAGTGAGTTATCTGTATCTCAGTATAGCTGTAATCACATTGGTTAGCTTATCTAAACTTTATGGATAACAGTTTCACCTCTGATATAGTTTCCTAGCACATTCTCCCCAAAATACTGAACTGCAAAGTGCTTAGGTTGAAGATTTATTGTAGAAGAATGGTAATATTACAATATGGGATAAAGGCTTAAGCTTTCCTGGATTGTTCCCCCCCCCCCCCCAGGAGAATGCTTAAAACAAACAGTGTAAGGCAAACATGCTCAGTCATGGTAATACTTCAAACATGTTTGAGTTACAACTAAACAAAATCATTTCTGATCTTAATACTGACTAAATGAAGACCTCTAACTTATTTAAGCTTCAGTAACATGTCCTTAAGTTTGTAGATGACTCCAGAGGTAGTAAAAGTGTAAAATTTTAGAAAAGCATTTTATTTATAGTTTATAAAGCAATCTTACTATGTATATGCCCAGAAAACTTGAAGCCAACTCCATTTCAAGATCATAAAGTACATTCACTCCCTCCATTGCCAACAACCAACCACACCAACACCACCAAATACACTGCAAAGCTCACAGACTCTCGGGCAGCAGAGGGTGCCCAGCGTAGGCTGTCCCTGTGCTCAGGAGCTGGATTTCCTCCAGTTCAGCATAGCTCGTCAGTTGGCTGGCTATGGACCGGACAAAGCAGTTCAACGGCCCCACCTCCTTTCCGAGGACACTCTTCACTTCTTAACTGCAGTGATAAAGGCATGCTGGTTAAAGCAAACAGAGCTAGCTCTGGATGTTCTGTTCCTAACAGCACAACACCGAAGAGCCAGTGTAGAAGGTTCTTTTCCCAGGACATGACCTTCTACTGCTCAAGTGGTGAGAAGCCATTGATAAGGAGCCAAAACAAAAATGAAGAACTGTTATACAAGCTCTGTCATTATCGTAAATGAACCACAATCACAACCTATTCCATTGAGCTGACTTAGTGGCCTCATAGGACATAGTAGAACTGCCTCTGTAGAGTTTCAAGGAGTGGCTGGTGCATTTAAACTGCTGGGTTAGCAGAAGCAGCTGTTAACCACTAACCATGACACCAGGTTTTCCAAAGGAGGGGATGCTTTACTCTTATAACTGAATTCTGTTTTTACAAGAAGAAAAATTTACAATCTCCCTTACAAGTGTGTTAGTGAAGGTAATGATAAGCATCTTCCGACTACTGTACTAGGAAAGATATTGGAGAGAAAGACATACAAAAAGGCTGTTCTCTAGCTGCAGGCTGGGGCTGGGCACACCCTTCACAGCTGTCTCCTACTTCCTTTGGGACACTTCCCCAATCTAGCAACAAAGGACTTCCTGGTATTTTGCCCCAAACTTCCTTCTTAATAAGATCTTGTTTCTTCTTCTAGAGCTACAGTGGGCTTTAAAAACCTCTTTACGGGTTGTAGCAATGAGATTAACGCTTTTTCTCAATGAGTGTCTTATGGCTGGGAGCCCTGGTGGTGCAGGAGTTACAAGCTCAGCAGCATACCACAAACTTGGCAGTTCAGATCTGTTAGCCACTCCTTGGAAAGTCTGCAGGGGAGTTTCACTCTGTCCTATGGGGTCACTATGACTTGGAATCAGCTGGATGGCAACAGGTTTATCTTACGGTTATTGGTTAATCTAGAGCATGTTTTATTTCCTGATGGAAACACAAGGCACTGGGCACTGAAGTATGTGGCTGCACGAAGCTGACACACTGTGACCTGTCAAACAGAAGTGTCTTCCTCTCTGAGTGGGCTGAAAAGAAAGGCTCAAAAGCACTGGGACACATCACCGAGATACATCCCTGAATTTTAGGAGATGGAAGCCCTGAAGGCGGTGTGTTCTTCCAAACGCACCCTACTGGCACCTGCTGGGGAATGCAGGGGTGCTGCTTACCCTCTCTGTACAAGGCACTTGACACGCCTCTGCAGGAGTCCTTCTACTCTTTATCCACAGCTAAGGAGACCACCTGGGCTTGGGGAGGCGGCCCTCCCCTTGAGCCGGGCTGGCCTCAGTGACGAGCTCAGTGAGGGGTATGCGGGGGGCATGGCCCATCGACAGGTTACACAAGTGCTCCATTTTAGCTTAGCTGCTGTGAAGTTCCAGACACTGTGCTGTGAGGGAAGTATGTGTAGGGGTTCGAGTCAGGATGTCCAGAGGTCACAGCTGACAGTGGCACAGACAGCTGAATGTGAGTAGGCACAGCCCTGAACCCCAAAGCTGTGCCGAGTGCAACAGAGAGCAGTGTCCTTTGTACACTGCGGATGTGTGTAAGAATGTACGTGCCAGCCATGACGCTTAGGTGGCTCTGCTACAGCAATGAACATCAGGGTCGGTTTGCAGTCAGAGTCCAGGCTGAGGCCCACTTGCCATGTGACTTTGGTTTTCCCATCTGTGCACAGGAGATCCAGCCTATTTAATAAGACTAGTAAAGAACTCTTGCTTCCTTAGTAAAAAAGAGAAGTACAGAAAAACTGGCAGTGGTTTGGTGGAGTGGTAGGAGGAATGCGAATTACTAGTGAAGACTGGTTAGAGACAAACTAAAGGCACCTGGCTGTACCATGTGGCAAAGGCCTGTCCTAGGTCGTGATGTGGACAGCAGTACGACGGAGGCCTTTCACTTACTCCTTCCTAAGAGCTCATTAAGAGCCAGGAGGGGCAGACACTGAGGAGACAGCAGCAGACAGACAGAGCTTGAAGGATGCTTGTCCTGAGGGAGATTGTCAGCTGGACAAGATTAGGGGAAGATGACCGTTTGGAGTTGGGAGGACCCAGGAAGAACTGGGTTCCTCAGCCTTGTGTGTGTGTGTGTTGTATGTACTGTGGTCATTTAGAGTAAACATATGGACACTTGACTTTTAAAAAGTTGGCAAATAATCATTTCTTTTTCAAATGTCAGGTTTGGCAGTTACAGTTTTCAGTAATAACTACATTATCCATGGGTAAACCATAAGTATAAATATTTTTTATTTGGGTGAAATCCCTTTTTCTTTATATTAACATGAACAGGTTAAAAGAACCACACTAGCAAACTCAGCTGTGACTATCTACTGTGAGTCAATCTGGGGACAGGAACTAAAGCTTACTAAAGTATGAACCTCCAGACTTCTTGGGCTTTAGCCCTTGACACCACAGCACCCACAAGGTAGTGCCTGTACCTCCTTACTCAACTCACATACTCACACATGCAAACACATATACATGCATGTGCTTTTGAGCTCTTCAAAAGCGGAGTTTTACATGCTGAAGTGTTCTAGTTAAGAAGTGTAAGAAGAATAAGCCAGCCTCAGCCAGAAGGAACTTCAGCAAATGAGAGAGGACTTCTGCCAGAACTGCCTCTTGGTCTCTGGGTCCTAGCCCTAAGAAGGTTGGGGGCTCAGCAGGTAGGTGGTGAGGTGGCAGTCCCTGTGGAAGTTCTCTGGGGCCTGCAGAGCCAAGTGGGAAGATCAACGCAGCCCCAGGAAGCCCAGCTCTGGACAGCCGCAAAGCTGCAGGGAAGACATCACCCTCTAAAGAATCAACTTACTCCTCAAACTCTCTAAAGAAAACCTCAAATACAGATGATGAAAATAGCTTGTACATTGTAAGCCATGTGTGTTTGATTTCAGCTTGTTTAGGTGGCCGGATCTGGTTCACTTCATTATGCTTCACCTTAAGCCAGAGTCTCTACAAAGGTACGGTCCCTGACAACCTAGACCTGCCATGTTAAGCACCTGCGTCAACTCTGATCCCTCGGGCAGTTTCCTCCCTCACTGCTTCTTTCCTTCCTCCCTCTCTCAAGGACCAAAATAAAAGGACACCAGAAACCACTGAGCGAGTACTGCTGCCTCTTCACTTTTAAATACATCAACTGACATACACACAGAAAACCTCGCTAAAAGGCGTCATCACACCCCCATCTGTGCAGGCTACCCACTCTGCAAGGCGGTAACTTCTCCGGGGGTAGCACTGAGTTCCCTAATGGGCTGCATCCAAAATAGGTAATGGCAATGAGCCCCGTGCCCTTTGTGTCCTCAGCAGTAAAGTAGGGTGTTTGGGAGATCAAATGAGATGACACATCAATAGGCAATGAACATGTTCTCAGCATGTGGAGTTTTTGACCCTTAATTGCTGCATTGAAGGGAAGGTGGGTTTACAGACTACATGTAATGAAGCCCTATTCTGCACCCTGGCCCAAACCCATTCTGTGTACAGTGCAGCTAGAAGGCATTGGGCGCTGCAGCACTGTGCAGGACAGCTCATGGGGGTGGACTGGGCTCACACCGAGAAAGCTGGGTCACTCTTCAGAGTTCTACAGGTGGTGTACCTGGAAGTCAGTGTGAGAACAGCTGCTCAGATTAGTGATTCTCGAGGATTCTGTTGGTGGATCATCTGTATTTCCATTCATTTCACACCCAGTATAGGGAAGAGTTCCTGTATGTGGCCTTTTGCCTTGGTTCTTCAGAAAAGCTGCTAGAGAGATTTTCTTCCCCCAAGCACTGAAGAGTTACCTTTGTCCTATTTTTTACCATAGAGTGATCTGTGACGTTTTCTCGATAAGATACAACTTGGTTTGACCCTTTCCAGCTGGCTTTGGATTACCGCCTGTCCTGTGATTGATATGCATCTTGGAAGGACTGGTCAATATACTACACCAATGAACTGGTTATGTGTTATGCAAATGAGGTAACACAATGGCCTGCTACACAAAGAAGTGTCTGTGACCTACCAAGAGGGGATTGGTCAGCTTGTGGCCCTGCTTGGGGGGGGGGGGTGCTGTGCCTTGAAAATGGACAAGGAGTTGTGTCGATGTAAGCAGCCAGCCCCACAGAGGTTATTCAGACAGAAAGAAGCAGGAAAAAGGAAGAAAGATGAAGCACGGGGGCAGGCAAGGAACCCCCTAAAAGAGCCCTAACATGAGTCAAGGGTTGTGACACGGAAGAAGCCGGGTCGGGGCCCTGGGGTGATCAGTGGTGACAGACAGCAGGGCCAAAAGGACCCTGTCCTGAGGGGGCTGAGAGGAGGCCTGCATGTCTGAGAAGAGCGGCGAGAGCTATTCTGCACTGAAGAAGGGAGATTTTACCTACATGCTTCCTGATCCTGCTCCTGAGTTGCGGCTGTTCCTTAATAAAGCATTTAACTGTAAGCGTGGTCATTAAGTTTGATGTGGTCATTACAGTGGATTATTGGACCCAGGAAAGAAGTAGAGCGTTCCAGGGCACTAACGGCCAGTGTCAAAACTGGCAAAAAGATTGGAGAGTGTAGGTCTGTCTGACCTCCATCTTAAAGGGATCAGCCTCAGGCTAATGTTGATTTATACTGTCCCCTCGTGAAGTTAGACAGGTCTGGACCATACCACTACAAGTCCCCTCGGATAACCACTGGTTTAGATGGAAGGGTGTGGACAGCTGCACTCTGCAAAGGGTCAGCAGTTCGGCTGGCGCTAGAAGAGCTGGGTGACCAGACAGGAGGGGGCAGCCTATACTTACCCCATCCTCACAGGTGGCCAACTGTAGAAGGGAGGAAATACTGCTTTGCAGGAACTGCAACGAGAGTGAAACAGCAGTGACTTTCCACCAGTGAAGAAGTCTCATGCAAAACGTAGTCATGTTCTAAAAACCAGAAGGTAAAGTCTGGAACCATCTGTTTTCTCATTTATAGTACACGGGGCGAGGCTTATGCATATACACGGCAGCTTCCTCTCCTGTCGGAGGGACTCTCCTTAGAGTTGGAATGAAAGTTTCAGACCAGACTTCTACCCACCAGTCCACAAGATCTGCATGTGGTGGGCCTGGGTGACTGAGCCCATAGTCAATGTTCTGACCCCCATAATGACCTTCTCATAGTCTACAGGGTGAGCATGGAAAGGCATGCGCATTGCCAGTGCACTGACCCCTCGCATGACTTCAGTGTCCATGTGGCGGGTGTGGAGAAGCAAGTTCATGGCCAGAGGACTGACCCCCTACCTTGACCTTCACAGAGCACCCATATCTGGAGGGATAGTCCAGGAAGCCTTGCAGGTGCCTTCTGAGAGTAGACGATGTGATGACATGGGAGCCCTGGCTGCACTACAAGCTTCCTCCTCTGTAATAAGAGCCAGACAGGACACAAGTCCGAAGAGCTATTACAGTGGATAGGCTGTCTTTTAAACAACAAGGAGATGAAATAGAAAAGGGGATTTGCTCTCAGAAATCATGTTTCTGAGGAGGCCAGAAGCCTTGTATATTGCAGGCTCTATAGGACAAACATTAGCTCGGGGTCGGTGGCTCCTTGGCAAGTGAAATTCTCAAGAGAAAAAGGACCTGGCAAAACCCATGAGATGAGGCAGGTGCTGGCTAGGTGAGTGAACTTCAGAGCTCCCCACCCTACCTGAAAGGAAGGCTTCATTACCAGTCTCCACACTCAAGAACTGCTACCACACAGATGTGTGATGCATGCTACTCTTCTGTCTTAAACATAGACTAGCAATGACTTGATGCACAGGGCCATCAACCAGGAGCAGACATTTGTTCTTTGTTTGTAAACAATCAGAAAAGTAAGGAACAGATGTTTCTTGTCTGTAACATGACTAACTTACCTTGGGAACCGAGAGAATTCGCTCAGAAGGGAATGCCTGTGCCTTGATACCAGCCACTGGCCAGGAGCCCCCAGGGCTGGTACAGGGCTGATCAGGGAGGGAATGTCTGCCCTTCTTACTGTTTACTGGCCCCGATGGAAGACACTTCACCACTCACAAAGTGACAGACTGCACAGTACCAACGTCCTCACTTGCTCATTTTTGCCCTGAGTTTTTCTTTATTCTCTTGACTGATGATAAAGAACAGAAGTTAGAATCAAAAACAGTTGAAAGTGTTTTATTCTTTTTTAAGACAGGAAGAGCTGTAAAACATAGCAGGAACCCCTTTTATGCAGAAAGACCACACAAGTCCTTGCCTTGTCCCTTCCTGCTTGCCCAGGCAAGCATGGTTTCTCTTTCTGCCAGGCCAGCTCCCAGCATGCCTCTGGCTCCCTGGGCTCATGGGGGGAAGCCAGTCTGAGTGGGCTTGACCCTGAGCTGTAGAAGCAGGGGTAGGCCTTGTGCTTGCTCCCCATGCTCTGACAACTTCTGGATAAAGCTTTCTACCTGTCCCTGTCCCTTCTTACCCGTGCTCTGGGCTCTGCTCCAGTCTCCCATTGCCACATTGGTCCTAAGTAGGCCACCAAACAGCAGTGCTCTCATCCACACCAGCCACAGTGCCTAGGGCAAATGAAGAAAGCATGGGCTCTCAGAGATGGGAGGCAGCCCTCCTCCTCTGTAGGATGGGCTGAGGTGTTCCTGCCAAGAGGTATCCAGTGATGGGCTGTTGATTTCTTTCTCACTTGTGAGGTTGCATAAATGTTCCCCAGCTTTTTACAATTTCCATTTATTGCACAAACAAAACTATGACAATAATTAAAAAGAAAATTTTAGCACAGTGTCACCATTTAACCATATATTCAGTTTTGCTTCATCTTTCCGAGTCTTTGTTCAGACATATACATGTTTAAATAGTTACAATTGAACTATATCTGCAATGTCTCACTCTACTTTTTAGGTTGCTGTAAGTATTGTTCTGTGTATCTTGTTGATAGTCCATTCAACTAATATATTGTAGGTAACTTGAACATTCCCTATCACTGGACGCTTAGGTTTCCAAGTTACATTAGCAGTGTGGTAATGGATATCTTTGTACATAAAGTGTTTTCTGTACTGAAATCCTTTCCTTAGGGTGGATTCCTAGAAGAGGAAATACTGTGTCAAAAAGTATGAATATTACAGATGTAGCAAAACCTTTTTAGAAGTGTTTCCTTAAAGGAAACGCCATCAATTCAGAGTATACTAGTTTCAATATACTGCTGGAAAGTTCCTCCTCCACAGTGTGGAGAAGGTTTCTGAGAATGCAGCAGAGAGGAGCTTTAGGCCAGTTCAAGAGGTCAGAAAAGACCTCATGCAGGAAAGGGCTGAGATGGTCTGCAGGCCAGGAGGCAAGGGAAGTGGGAGAGCACAGCAGCCAGCATAGCCCATGGCACCACAAAAAGGCAGAAGTGAGACCACTCAGGGACTCCCTGGGCATTGTAACCTTGATCTTGGAAGGAAGAGACACCAGTGAAGAATTAAACCAGGGGATTGAGGTGGCCTGATGTTACTGGATATGAAGCATTACAGATAACATTTATATGCACTAGAAATCTCAGACCAGCCTTTGCTGAAAGTGGTGAAATTAGAAGTTTGAAGAAAAAGTAAGATGTGGCCTGTGTTATTCTTCCCATTTGTGCAGTAATGAATTTCATTTACTCTAGAACAAGCATCAGGAGAAAATTTATCTGTGGAGCATAAAACATAATTATAAGAACTAAGTAGGCTTGGTTTATTAAAATGCATTCATGTAATGCATGCTTGAATGACTTAAAAATGAAAACAATAGATCTTGATTTTGAAAAAGCTACCACAAGTAATGGTATTATCCTTGCAAATCTAATCCAAAAGTGGGTCAAAGGGATGGAAAGCGAAGTCAACAGTGGGTTATAATGCAGCAAGAAAGGAGTATCTACTAGTTCATTACAGCAGACACATCAGTCCGCTCAAGGGCGAAGGGGTCCCTGGGTCTGCAGACACTGGACCATGACCTAAGCCAGGCCTCCCACCCGACCTTGAAGTGGCTTATGTCCAGCAGAGGACCTGGTTCACGGCAGTGCTTGTTAAAAGTTTCTTAAATGAATTAATAAAAAATAGATTTCTACCAAATCAAAGTGTTTTTTCCTCCAAGGATATATGTGGGTGTTAATCAAATTTACAATTTTGTAGTATTAAGTAATTTCCGTCCAATTAGGGAACAAGCCAAGGAGAGAGTTGAGAAAGGTATTTCGTGCTACACATCACTTCCCTCTGGCAACTTTAAATGAATTCCAAGGGATGGCTGAGAAGCATATATTAAACTATTAGTATCTAGAACATTCACTTAAATGAATATTGGAAAGAAAAACCTAATTTTCATTAAGGTTTCAGTGTTGTGACATACTTCAGCGATAGGCTTCCCTTTGCACTACAGGGTTTTATGTTGCTTGTCTGTGTACTCGGTTTGGAGAAGCGTGTCACTTGCTTACTGAAAGAACCTTTTTCAGAGGGTTCTTCCCGAGAGCCGTATCAGCAGCGAGAGCACCCGTCGGTGCAGCTCTGCACCCTCCGGCCGGCTAACCTAGGCCAGGCCGAGTTGGCCTGGCCCCGTAAGACTCGCTGAATCTTTTCTTCAGTAACCTTTTAACTCGTACTCCTTCCACCCCCCCTATTTCCTGACTGAAAGAAGAAGTGGGGGCTCGGCTTTCTTCCGTGTACGAGGCGGCGTTTGGCCTGTCCCGGCCGAGACGCATCCCCAGCCGCGGGGACACTGCTGCCCCAGCTCCCCCAGCTCCCCCAGGTGCCTGCGCCCCCGCCCGGGTCTGGCCAGAAGCCGTGAGCAGTGGCGCGGCTGGAGACGCTGCAGAACCGTTTCCCCGGAGGGAACGAGCCCCAAAGAGTCGCTGCGCCCTCCCGGAGGCTGGAGCAGACCCCAGCCCCGGGCCCTGCCCGGGGGCCGGGCGCTGTCCCCGGGCCGGCCGCAGGCTCCCTGCCGGCTCCGAGGCGCCGGGGCCGGGCAGCCAGAGCCGCCGGGGCTGCAGCGTGGCGAGCGGGGCGCGGAGAGGGCCGGCGACCCCCGCGGGCTGCGGCGCGACCCCCGCGGGCTGCCCTGCTGGCACACCCGCCGTCCGCCGGCCTGCGGCGTGGGCGCGAGCCCTGCCCCACTCCGCCGGGCTGCAGGCAGCTTTGGGGTGGGCGAGGGGCGCCCCAGGACCTGAAGGGGAACCTCGCTTAGGATGGGTGAGGTCTGCCAGGGCACCGTGGTCATTTCCTCCCTGAAACCCGAACCGCCCTCGAGTATGCCTGGGGGCTGTGGTCACAGACGGCCTCAGCTGTAAATAGCACTCTCAGATGGCACTCAGCCTGCTGCCACCTCCCCTCTGGGTGTGACCTCCTCTCCACACGGGTGTGACAGCGGTAGAGGGGCACATGACGTTTGGTGCCTCCGACTGTGGACAGTCTAGTATCTTGTTTCCACTTACGATGTGCTTCGCTTGGTGCTACTTGTAAAAGAAAGTTTAGATTAGTGTAAAAGTTAATCATTCTCCACGGGTAGAGTCCAAGTACCATTTCTCCTCCTGCAAGCTTATGTGCTTTATGATTAGTTAAAGTCCTACCTGTGTTTAATTATTAACACTTTCCAAAGCCTTACACTCACACGATCCCCTTTATTTCCCACACCAGCCTACAAAGTCTGTCTCACTCTCCTCCTATGGAGCCCACTGAAGCTCAGAGCCAGCCCGCACCTCACGTTGGGGGGGCCTTCACTGTGTCTCACGGCTCCACCCCCAGCTCCCCTCTCTCAGCCACATTCCAAAGCAACGCTTCGGGGTCTCGGGAATGTACAGAGCACGGAATACCTGCCGGCCAGAGGTTTCAAGGTTTAAGAGCAGAGTGGACACAGAAGGGAAGTACCCACAGTGACACTGCCTCCGGTGCCTGTCAGCACTAGCGACCACAACAGCGGCTCCCACAGCACCGCGCCATCCTGCCCAAGGTGAACTGTTATGCCCAGAGAAGGGACATGACTGCTGCTCCTGATGCCGCTGCTGGCCTGCCAGGCTGGGCTGGACACTGATGACACGCTCACCACCACTGTCACAAATCTTGGGATCTGTGGGGCTGCCTCCTTGCTCAGGTCTCCTGAAGCCATCTGCTGTTGCTAAGATATTAACCGACAGGTAACAAGATGCTTAGAACTGTGCAAGCGCTGTGCTCACGGCCTGTGGCAAAGTGTAGCTTGCTATATTTTACACTTTCACAAAGCCATCTCACAGGAAGGGTATGCCAGGAGCTCCATCTTTTCTCTTTTAAAAACCTTTTGTATTAGAGATAAATAGAATAACTTACTTATCAAACAGAATGAGAAAATAAAAAAAAGTGCCTAACGGCAATGGCTTCATCACAAATGGCATCTGTTATTTATACAACAAGAACACAGAAAACAAACAGAAACAGTGGCAGCCCAAACAGAGCCTGCTCACTCCATGTTAGGAATACTGTCCCCTCTTTCACCACTAACAGTACCACAAGACATTTTTAGCCATAGGGAAAACATGCAATTTCCTGGATTCTTGGCTTTAAGTTAGGAAGGCAGCTGAGTGAACAATCAAGCACCAAACCAAGAAACCGAACCAGCTGCCATCAAGTCGATTCTGACTCACAGCAACTCTATAGGATAGAGCAGAACTGCCCTCATAGAGTTTCCTAGGAGTGCCTGGTGGATTCAAACTGCCAACCCTTGGTTGGCAGCCATAGTACTTAACCACTATGTCACCAGGGTTTCCGTAGACCACCAGGGAGGGGCTTTTATAACTAGAATGCCCTCTTCATTACATAATAAAAGCAACAACTACCACATTAGTGGTGTGGAACCACACTGATGAAGCATGGGAAAGAAAGCACAGATCCAGACAATGAAGAACAGGCCCTGTAATGCTGGCGAGTGCAGTCCACTAGGTCATGGTGCAGGGAGGGGGCAGTGCAGGGGGATGCATGACCTGGGGAAAGCCACAGTGCAAGGGTCACAATTCGGGGGACCACAGCACTGAGAAGCACAGAGCAAAGGAGCTATAGCTGAGGGGGGCCAAGGATGGGGGACCGTAGTGCAAAGGCATATTGGGGGCATATGGGGAGCATGGCATTAGCAACAAGCATGGAGGGGGACAGCACAGAGGGAAGACAGTATGGGAGACACGGTGGTGGGGTGTAGGTGGACTGTGGAGGTGGGGCCCAGCAAGGAAGCATGGTGTAAGAAGTCCACTGGGCCTTCAGATGCAGGGCACGCCTGAGGCCTGTGTGGATGTTTTACATAAAGGACAATGACGGGAACCCCTGCCCAGAGGGCTTTCTTTCAAACTATTTGCCATGGAGCTGCCTCTGACTCATGGCAACCCTATGTGTTTCAGAGAAGAATTGTGCTCCATGGGGTTTTAATGGCTGGTTTTTCTGGAAGTATATCACCAGGGTTTTCTTGTAAGGTGTCTTTCTCTGGAGGGACTTGAATATCAAATGTTTCAGTTAGCAGCTAAGAATTTTAAAGGGACTCCTTCCTCTCTTCAGGGCAACACACTGACGTGCCTAGTGTTTGCTTAAAAATACTTAGTCCTCACTCTACACAAAGGCTCCAGTTTGAGTGAAGTGGGGCTTAAGGACAACTGGGCACTCAACCTCATTCATGCTCTTTGTGGCTGAAAAACAGCCAAGAGGCAGTTGCCACTGTACAATGATGGGTGTGGCTGTGCCTGACTCTCCTGGATCAAAGCTCCCTCGATGTACCAAGAGCGAACTCACATAGCAACAGGAGCATTCCTCAATATGGCAAGGGTAAGAGGGATGGTGTCTGAGTGTACACTGGGTTCTGGTAGGTACTGACTGAACACAAAGAGCAGCCTCTAGCAAGAGCTCTTCCTGTTGAAGGACCAAAAGGCTTTTGCTCAGGTGCAGGGGGCGGCAGAAGGACAGGGGGAGTGGGATGGAGACGAGGGAAATGTTGCCTGTGCTGTGAGGATGCTGTGTCTCCTTCATCCCATGATTTGGCACTTGGTAGCTGGAGTGTTCCAGGTGCCATGGTCAGTGCCCTTTCCACTGGCAGGAAAACTCCCCATGAACAATATTTTGATAGTCCTGCTCATCCCTTAGTGAAAGAGTAGTTTATTTATGGGTTATTAAAATACTGAGTTAGATTGTATATGCTCCTGGAGAGATATTCCTTCCAGAGGAGTGAGAAAATCAAGTGACAGAATAATGTATAGTATATCATCACATGTTGTAAAGATGACATTTGTCTGAAGGTGATGGACAGTGCACATGTGTGCCTATGTGCATGGAGAGAGCAGAGATGCCCTGGTAGAGGCGGGATGGCAGGCCTTAGCTGCCCCTTTCTCCGCCTTTCACTAGCCCCAATGGACACATATTACTTTTACCAGTAAAATATTTCATAAAGAAGAGATATTAATGTGATTTTCAGGTCAGACTCACATAACTAATCAGCTACTGACTGTCTTCCTCAGATGTAGGAAAGCACCCAAGCTCTCTGAGACAGAACGGAGACTGCCCCTTACCTGGCTCTCACCACAATTTCAGTGAGTAGTGGTCCCACTTACCCCAATGTCTCTCTGTTTACTTCCGTCTCCAACAGGCTATGCCTTGACCTCTGTATTGGAATCATCACTAGGACTTGCCAATTTTGCCTCCTCCGTAGATCATTTACTGATGCACATCTCTGCCACCTCCCCTAGTCTATGCTACCATCACTCATTTTGGACTGCCACGAGGTGCAATGGCTGGCTACCCCCTGCCCTGTACACTGCACTCTGCTGGCAGGCACAGAGGCTGGACAGCGTTGTCTCAGTGCAGGGTGGGGGCTCCCCTCTGAGCTGCCCGCTGCTCCTTGCCAAGGTCTGCCTTGCTCCAGCTCATTTTCCAGCAGCGTCTTGCCTGCTCTCTCCTCTTAGTGGGTATTTATAATTCTGGTCTCTTCCCACATTACAGTGCTCCTGCTAGGGCTGCTCTAACAGAAATACCACAGAATGGATGGCTTTAACAAAGGAAGGTTTATTCTTACATAGTCTGGTAGGCTGCAAGTCCATATTCAGGGTGTCCGCTCCAGGGGAAGGCTTTCCCCCTTGTCGGCTCTGGAGGAAAGTCTGGTATTACATCAGTCTTTGTCCAGGGAGCATCTTGGCGCAGGAACCTCAGGTCTGAAGGACGAGTTCTTCTTCCAGTGCTGCTTTCTTGATGGTATGAGGTTCCCAATTCTCTACCTGCTTCTCTGTCCTTTTATCTCTCATAGGATGAAAGGATTAAGGGTGGGGCAAGCCATACTCCAGGGAAACTCCCTTTACAGTGGAGCAGGGAGGTGATCCTATGAAGGGATTTACAGCCCCACCCTAATCCTTTAACATACAGTTTAGGAAAACCACAAAATGGAGGACAGTCAGAAGATACTGGGAATCATGGCCCAGCTACATGGCTACACATATTTTGGGGGGAACACAATTTGACCCATGACATCCCACCCCACTCCTGGTACCAAATTGTCTTAGGCTGGGTTTTCAAGGGAAGCAAAACTAGTAACACGTGTAGGTACAAGGAAAGATTTATAATATAGATAGATAGACTGATTCCAAGCTGGCGGCGAGACGGAGCGGCAGAGGCTGGCGAACCCAGGATCTGCAGGTCACGTAGCCAGGAGCTCCTGCTCTCTTCTTCCGGCGTCTGGTTCCTGGACTTGAGCTAGCAGCTGTTGGATTCATCAGTCCTTACAGTCGGCACTTGAGAGTCCTGCTCCGTGACCTGCTGCCTCTGCTGCTCCATCTCGCCACCAGCTTGGGATTCACCGACCTACACAACCGGTGATCTAGAATTCTGGTCTCTGACCTGCTGACTTTGGGTTCCTCAGCTTCCGTGGCCACATGAGGCTTGTGCCAGAACTTGGGACATTCAGCCTCTGTGATTGCGTGAGCTGTTTCCTATATCTATATCTATCTTCTGTCTATTATAAATCTTTCCTTGTAGCTACATGTGTTACTGGTTTTGCTTCCCTAGAAAACCCAGCCTAAGACACTGACCTACCTCCAGACCTCCAGTTCACTTTAGGGAGTCTTCCGGGACTTCCCTTACAAGGTGAGATCCCTGATTAGTGGCACACAGAGCACTCGGCACACTGCAGTTTTATGTCTATTTGTATACTTATTTGATTAATTTCTTTCTATATAAACTATGGAGTCCCCGGGTGGTAATACACTCAGCTGCTAACAAAAAGGTTGGAGGTGTGAGTCCACTTAGAAGCACTTTAGAGGAAAGGCCTGTAGATCTGCTTCTGAAAAACCAATGGGTAAGCGTAACCAAATAACTTGCAGGATTGGTTTTCTGAGTCTGAAGGCTTATGAACATATTCTTGTGTAACAACTCAGGCAATTGGTATAATATATAGTTCATAAAGTTTATGTTCTATACTCTCATTTGGGGGGTAGTGTCTGGGTCTTAAAAGCCTGTGAGCGGCCATCTAATATACAGTTGTCAGTCTCTACTTGTCTAGAGAAAAGAGAAAGAAAGAAATCAAAGATTCAAAGAAGCCAACGGCATATAGGTCTAAATATATAGAGTTATAGATTATTATTCTATATATATTATTACATAGAATATATAATATAGAAACCATTTACCCTGTGACCAGAAAAACTAGATAGTGCCCAGAGCTAAAACAGATGGATCCTGATAGAATGGGATAAAAATGTGGAACAGAATTTCCAATTCTTAAAAACCAAAACAAGAAAAACAACTTACTGGACCAGTTGAAATGGGAGGACTATCTGAGACGACTGCCTTCAGATGCTATTGAAACTTTGAACTGAAACTAGCCCCTGCAGTCACCTTTTATCTGAATAGCAGATTGGTCCACAAAATAAAGAATACCACCTGGAAGTACTGTGCTCCTTAGAAAAAATCATCTATATGAGACCAAATGATCAATAACTACTTTATTTTTATTTTTTATTTAACATGACTGAGTGAAAATGTACATTCACGTATAAATTTACATGCCCACCTATATGCAGCTTCCACTGCTCTCCCTGTCCGGTGACTGCACACTATTCCTCTCTGCTCCATACATGTCTTCATCCTCCCAACAGCCTCTTTTCCCCTCCTCTCCACCCACTCTCCTTCCTCCAGCCAGAGGGCAGCAGGATGATATCCTATAGATGTATAGAACCATAAAGTGCATCCAATATATGGTCACTCTGCATTGCCAAGTCCAATCCATTCCTGTCCAAAGAGTGGACCTTTGTTATAATTTATGGGTAAGGGCAGCATCAGGGCCGGGGGCCATGCTCTCAGGGGAACCCCGAAACCGCTGGACCATCAATTGAGGTCTTTTAGTGGAGATCTCAGGATGCACTCCTTTTTATTCTTGTATTGCCAGTGAGACTCATCTCTGTGAGCTCCATCGTGGCTATCACTGGTGGTGGCCAGGCACCATCTAGTTCTTCCAGTCCCAAGTCGATGTAGGAACCCACTCTTGTGGGTCTCTCTGTCTTCTAGGTTGTCTTTACCGCATGTCATTTTGGTCCTCGGTGAGCATCCGTTCCTGCTGAGTTGGGACCATTTGCTGTAATAACTACTTTAAAACAAAGATAAGAAAGTAAAGGAGCAGGGAAACTAGATTAACTGAGATGTAACAACTAGAATGGAAGTGAGAATGTTCATACTTTATGAAGAATATAACCAAAGTCACTGCAAAATGTGTATGGAAATTGTTGAATGGAAACCTAAACTACTGTGTAAACCTTCACTGAAAACACAGTAAAATATTAAAAGAAAGAAAGAGAACCTCACGGAGCACAGTTCTACCTTGATACACATAGGGTCCCCACAAGTCAGTGGGTGGGACAGACTGTAAGCTCCCAGAGACAAGGGCCAGTTCTGATTGTTGCTGATTGTATCCTAATGACTGAAACCTTGTAGGCGCTCAACAAAACAAAACAAAACAAAAAACTGATGAATAAATGAGTAAGTGAATCTAAAATGCATCTAAACTGAATAAGGTATTTAAGGACCTATAAATGCTACCCCCAACAAATGCTACCCACCTTGAACACTGCCAATGGAGTTTACTTGAGTCAGGGAACCCAGTTCATCCAGCCTCACTGGGCCTGTCAGGTCAGAGGGGCTGGTATCAGAGGCCACACACGAAAGGGGCTTTGGAAGCAAAAGGACACTTTGTTCAGCACAAACAATATGACCTCCCAACAGAGAAACTTAAGATTACCACAGAGCTGAAAAAAAGCAACTTATGGAACAAGTTGCCAGCCTCTCATGAGCCATATAGGAAAAGTGTGCAGACGTGAGGCAGGCCTGAAAGCCAGGTTCTGTTAGACAACATAGCCCAGGATGGGTTTTATGGAATGTGAACTACATCTCAATTTAAAAAGAGATACAATGCAGAAAGAATTTTACTTTGATTCCTGGAAGAATGGACTGGTTAATTCAAGTATATGCACATATAATGTAGCTTTCTATTGTTTTAAAGATTGATCTTTTAGGCAATAACTTCAGGGGCTTCCTGCACCCATCAAGTGTGGCCCAAGCAGACAGTTATTGAGTGAAGGGGCATCACTTACAGGGGGTGTCAACTACATGACAGGTGCTTGTTCTGTTAAGGCGACTTGTTCAAACTCCAGCCATGACATGGGCCAGTGAAAGCCAAGGCTAGTGTTGTAGCACTCATCAGCTCAACGGGCTGTGCCTGTGATGAGTTCCACAGAGGTGACCGCAATTTGAGAGTAAAGCAGAGGCATCCAGGATCAAAGAGTAATTTTATGGGCATCTAACTTTACCACTGGACCAGAAGTACAAAGAGGAAGAAAGCATACCTTGGTCTCGGAGAGCATCCCTGAAGAGGATGCTGTGCGGGAGAGTCACAGCGAGTGCTTCCAGGACTTCTGGGTCCAGCACACATGAGGAGGCTACACAGACAAGCACTGTTCTGGGGAGGCTAGAGTGACTCTCATTATTCGCCTGCAGGATAACATCAGTCACCATCAGCCAAATCTCCTTTTGCTCCACAGGAAGGAAGCTTTTGAGCTACAATTTAAGACATAGTGAAGACTTAATTTAATAGCTGTCCTTGCAACAAAAAATTTAAAGCAAAAATCTTATATCACTAACACTACAAATTTAGAAGAATTTAAACAAATACAGTACTTTTAAAATATAAAATAGGCTTTACGTTTCATCATCAGCCCACAGTGATGAACACAGGAACCATGAGCTCAATCCTGCAACTCTCATAAGACATTCTAGTCCCACCCTGCCCTGGCATTACTCTTGAATGTCTAGTTCAAATGAACTCTGTTTTTTGAAGACTTCTGTCCTACCCAAAGGAATTACCTGCAGTTTTCCTCCTTGTCTCATGCTTATATACCTAGACTGGTGATCACCACACTGCGTCCTGTATAATAATAATGCTCAGGCATTCTTCTCTTCTGCTTGGCTATGTTTTTCCTGAGTGTTAGGCATAGATCATACTCACCTTCAGATTTTGTACAGTGTTATGATATAAAGCAGATGTTGTATATTTATTGTATTTTTAATATTTTACTTTTTCTTTCATTTTATTATGATTTCCTTTCTTTTTTGTATTTGGCAAAGGTGTAATTATAATGTATTTTCATCAAAATGATGTTCTACTCTTCTCCCTGGGCAGGGCTTAGGATTCAGCAGGAGCAAACAGGGCCAAGAATTTGCCTGGCAAGACCCACAAGGTCAGAAAGGCCTGAGACTGAGGGTTTGACTGGTTTGCTGGGTGGTGGAGACGGAGGTTTCAGTTGGTGTTGCTGGCAGGGATGTAGAGTCATGCTGACGATTGTGTGTGGCTGGTGGCAGGGCTGGAAAGAGAAGGTGACCTACACACGCAGGAGCTGTGGGGTTGGGGCCAAGGGAGCACTCCCAGTGTCAAGCAGGGGCTGATGGGGCAGAGTGCATGGCTTGAGGTTGAGTACATACAGGAAGTCTGAGCAATTGAGTAGACAGTTTGAGGTTTTATACTGTCAGAGAAGGGAATCGAAATAACAAAATGGAAAAACCTAGAGTAAATTCTGTGGTAATAGCTTAGAACTGGAGGTGCTCTTGTGAAATAATTTTTTAGATAGTAAAGTAGGTAAACAGAAACACAGAAATAGATTCAAATATATGTGTGCATGTATGAGTATATAAACACATTATTTTTCATGTCTGGATATATACCCAAGAGACTTGAAAGGAGCATGGATACTAATGTTAACTGGCGCAGTATTTACAGTAGACAAAAGGTGAAAACAATCTAAGCGTCTATCAACAGATGAATAGATAAATAAAAAGTAGTATATTCATGCAATGGAACATTATTCAGCCACAATAGGGAATAAAGTCCTGATACTGCTACTTGTCCTTATCACCCAGTGCTGCTATAACAGAACCACAAATGGATAGCTTTAACAAAAAGAAATTTTCCCTCAACGTGGTCCATTAGGCTACAAGTCCAAACTCAGTTCCATGGGAAAGCTTTCTCTCTCTGTTGTCTCTGGAACAGTCTTTGTGATGCATCAGTCTTCCCTTGGTCTAGGGGAATTGAAGTGCAAGAATCTCAGGTCCAAAGGACACACTCTGTTCCTAGCACTGCTTTATTGTGGTAGGAAGCGCCTGTGTCTCAGGGCTCACTTCTCTCTTTTTATATCTCAAAAGAGATTGGCATCCAAAAAACACAAAACAACAAATGCCGGAGAGGCTGTGGAGAAAGTGGAACCCTCCCACACTGTTGGTGGGGTTGCAAAATGGTCAAGCCTCTTTGGAAAGCAATCTGGTGCTTCTTTAAAAAAATCGATATTGATATACCATTTGACCCAGTAATTCCACTACTTGGAATATATCCTACAGAATCAAGGCCTTTCACACCAACAGACACATGCACAAGAATGTTTACCGCAGCACAGTCCACGATAGCAAAAAGATGGAATCAACCCAGATGCCCAACAACAGAAGAACGGATAGGTAAGCTATGGTACATATACTCCATGGAGCATATGCAATGATAAAGAATAACGATGATTCCAGGAAACATCTCCTAACCTGGTTTCAACTGGAAGACATTATGTTGAGTGAAAGTAGTCAGTGACAAAATGACAAATATTGTATGAGACCTCTACGATAAGATCTCAAAAACAGACCTGTGTATAGAAGAAAAGACTCTTTGACAGCTGCAACGGAGGGGAAGGAGGGAGGGCGATGGGGGAAGGGTTTAGATTAGATAGTTGCTAGAAATCTGGTTGGGAGAAATCGGTGATAGCACACATCAGAAACAAGGACAACATTAAGTGGACCTCAGCATAACTTGAGTACTCCTTCCATCTTAACCCAATATTGCAAGGCTAGAGTAGCTGGGGCAGGGGGCAGGGGACCGTGCTCTTAGGTGAAATCGAGGCCAATTGGCACAACTAGCATTTTGCTAAGAGGGCTCTCTGCACCCCACATTGGTGAGTGGCGTCTGGGGTCTTCAAAGCTGCCAAGCTGCCATCCGAGGACACAGCAAATGGTCCCAGCTCAGCAGGAACAGATGCTCACTGAGGACCAAAATGATAAGCGGTAAAGACAACCTAGAAGACAGAGAGACCCATATGAGTGGGTGCCTACATCAACTTGGGACTGGAAGAACTGGATGGTGCCTGGCCACCACCAGTGATAGCCACGATGGAGCTCACAGAGATGAGTCTCACTGGCAACACAAGAATAAAAAGGAGTGCATCCTGAGATCTCCACTAAAAGACCTCAATTGATGGTCCACCGGTATTGGGGTTCCCCTGAGAGCATGGCCCCCAGCCCTGATGCTGCCCTTTCCCATAAATTATAAGAAAGGTCCACTCCTGGGACAGGAATGGATTGGACTTGGCAATGCAGAGTGACTATATATTGGAAGCTGCATACAGGTGCGCATGTAAATTTATATGGGAATGTATATTTTCACTCAGTCATATTAAATAAAAAAATAAAAAGAAAAAAAAAGAGATTGGCTTAAGACACTATCTAATCTTGTGTGTGTGTGAGAGAGAGACTGTAACCCCCATGTGTTTCTCAGTTGTACTGTGATGCTGAAAGCTCTGCCAGTGGTACTGAGATACCAAGACTGTCATCCGTGGTGAACAGGTTTCAGATAAGCTTCCAGACTAAGATAGCCTGGTAAGAAGGACCCAGAAGTCTACTTCTGAAAAGAGTCAGCTGCTGAATAACAGTGGAACAGTGTCTGATATAATGCCAGAAAAAAAAGCCCCTCAGAATGGAAGGCATTACTGAGGAATCTGTACATGGATCAAGATACAGTTGTTTGAACAGAAGAAGAGAACACTGCATGATTTCCCAGAACTGGTGGGCTTCAGGGTTGTATCTTTTCTCCATAGCAATTCAATCTGTATGCCAGATAAATAATCTGAGAAGTTGCACTATTTGTAAAAGAACAGGGCCTCAAGTTTGAAGGAAGACTCAATAACAACCTGCATTATGCCAATGACACAACCTTGCTTCCTGAAAGTGAAGAGGATTTGAGGCACTGACTAGTGAAGATCAAAGACCACAGCCTTCGGTATGGATTACACCTTAATATAAAGAAAACAAAAATCTTCAGAACTGGACCAATAGGCAACATCAACAATAAATGGAGAAAGAGTTGAGGTTGGCAAGGATTTTGTTTTGCTTGGATCCACCATCAACACCCATGGAAGCAGCACTCACGAAATCAAAAGATGCATTGCATAGGGTAAATCTATTGTAAAAGACCTCTTTAAAGTATTGTAGACAACATATGGATGGGTCGTGTCTTTTGATCCAAGATGACACTCGGTGTCTCTTTACTGGAGCATTCAGTCCATTCACATTCAATGTAATTATTGATAGGTATGTGTTCACTGCTGCCATTGTGATATGTTTATTTTTATGTTGATGTTTTCTCTGTTGTTCTTATTAGTCTGTTCTGAGACACTCTTTTTTGTGAGATGATTTTTCACCTTTTTCAGAGCTGGTTTTATAGTTGTTGAGACTCGTGTGTTAGATTTCTTGAAATGGTATGATACATCTTTGTTGTGCTTTACAGCTGCCCCTATGAACCCCCTTAATAAACTATTTATAAACCCAATTTTAATTACTACCAGTCTGGTCATCTTCCTCTCCATCTGGAAGGACTATAACGACTGTAGTACATTCCTCTTTTATTATGATGACACCATAGTTTTCATGATGATCACTGGATTGCTTCTTTCCAAATCAAAGCTGTGATTTACTTTGGAGCCTTCCCTAAATGAGTATTGAGTAGTGTGTCGTTCTAAAACGTAAAGTTAGTGGTTTCGTTCTTCTAAGCCAAAGCCAAGAACTTCTTTCAGTATTTCTTGTAGTTTGGGTTTGGTTTTTACAAAGTCTCTGAGTTTCTGTTTATCTGGAAATGTCTTAATTTCATTTTCATGTTTGAAACACAGTTTTGCAGGATATATAATTCTTGGTTGGAAGTTCTTCTCCTTCAAGACTTTGAATGTGTCGTGCCACTGTCTCTGTGCCAGCATGGTTTCTGCTGAGAAATCTGACGAGAGCCTACAGGGTTTCCCTCTGAATGTTAGCTTTGCCTTGAGTCTTGCTGCCTTTAAGAGTTGCTGCTTATGTTTCATTTTGTTAAGCTTGATTATAATATGTCTTGGAGTCTTTCTTTTAAGATCTATATTGGGTGGCATACGATATGCATCTGAGATGTCTATATTCTCTTCCTTCATGATTTCTGGGAAGTTTTCTTTCAGCAGCTCAGCAACAATACTCTCTGTGTTCTCAGATGTCTCACCCTGTTCAGGGACTCCAATTAATCGAAGGTTGTTCCTCTTAATAGAGTCCCACATGCTTCTTAATGTTTATTCATTTTTCTAGTTTCTTTTTTCTGATTTCTGCTCATAGACACTGCCATCAGTAGCTCTATCTTCCAAGTCAGAAATTCTTTTTTCCATTTGTTCCATTCTGTTTTCTTGGGTTTGCATGGAAGCTTCTATGTCTTTGATTTTTCTTCTTGATCTGTTGGATTTCAGAGTACTGGTGTTCCCTCAGATCGAACAACTTGCTTAATTTTTCATTTTGTTCTGCTGCATTTTGTATAAGGTCTAGAAGGGCCCTGTATATAATCAATTCGTATTCACTTCCTGATGCTTTATAAAAGTTTCTTCATCTGGAAAACTCCTTGGTTGCTTTGTTTGGGAGCCTTCTGAAGCCATGAGTGATTGCTTGTATGCCACAATTGTCTCTTGCTTTTTGGGTCCCATGTGAGTATATAGAGGCTGGAAGAGGTACTGTGAGGATGGATTGCAAATGTTTCTCTAGGCTGTCTTCAAATGTGAAGCAAAAGGTATCTGACCAGTTCACAAGTCAGTTAGGTTTTCAGGTGTAGAGGTCCCTCTTCCCATCTGACAAAGTAAGCGCCACTGTATCCAACCCCAGATGATAACAAACTAGTTCAGAATACAGCACTGCTAGTACCCTGGTGGCCTCTGCTGACAGGGCTTAGCCGTATCCAACATTGCGTCGAGTACTGGTTTTGTGATAGAAAAGCGCTCTCTTCTGGGCAGGCTCTGGCTCCCAAGCTAAGAATTAGGTCCAGCTGTGGCCACCGTACCCAAGATGGCGTCCTCCACACAGGCAGCAGACAGGGGGGCTAAAGGTGCCCAGAGGCAGCGAGCGATTCCTCCGCTTCTGTTGCAGGGCCCCCAATGTAGGCAGCACTATGCAAAATCACTACTTTTCTGTGGGAGAAGCGCTGTCCTGTTTGCAGGCGCTGGCTCCCAGGCTAAGAACGAGGTCCCGCTAAAATCTCGGTACCAACATGGCGTCCCGCACCCTGACCTCGGAGTTCCGCACAAACCCCACTGAGGCAGCTACAAAACGAAAGGCTCAAAGTGTCTAGATTAACAGAGTCCCGAGCCTGGCTCTCAGAATATGGGAATTTCGCCTGCCTATCCCCCCCAGCAGCGTGTCTGAGTCCAACGGCCGGGCAAGGCCCAGCTCCGCCCGCCAGCCGAGACCGAGGAAAAAAAAAGTCAGAATGGTGCGTTTACCTTCCGTCCGTGAGAGCCAGGGCTAGCCAGGAGCGGGAGTCAGCGAAAGAGAGGAGATTTTTCGCTGAATGATATAAAGTCCCAATTAACAGCTCTGTGCCGTGTCCTGAGGCTGATTAGGTGCTCAGAAGGCTCTGTTTGATTGTCAATTCAGGTCTTGGTTTCCAGAGGGATATAAGGAGACGTGTCCTTAGTCGGCCATCTTGACTCCGCCCCCCTCTTTAAAGTATTGAAAAGCAAAGATACCACCTTGAACACTAAAGTATCTGACTCAAGCCATGGTGTTTTTAATAACATCATATGTATGCAAAAACTAAGATGATGAATAAGGAAGACAAAAGAACTGATGCCTTTCAATTGTAGTGATGGAAGAATATTGAATATACCATGGATTCTCAAAAGAATGAACAGATCTGTCTTCGAAAGACATCCAGAGTGCTCTCTGGAAGTAAAGATGGCAAGACTACATTTTACAAACTTTGAACATGTTGTCAGGACTGACCAATCCCCATGTTTTGTAAAGTAGAGGATCAGCAGAAAAAGGGGAAGGCCCTCTATGAAACTGACTGACACAATGCCTTTAGCAATGAACTCAAGCATAAAAATTATTGTGGGCATCGCATAGGATCAGGCAATGTTTCACTATGTTGTACATAGGGTTCCTACGAGTCAGAACAACTACCACAGCAATCTTGTAAACCTCATCAGTGTAACTGCCATCAGTCCATCTTATTTGGTCATAGTAATAGAATTTACAACATACATGAAAATGTCGTTAAATGGTAGACGATCACATGATCATGGGGATCACGGCCCAACGAAGTTGAAACAGAAATTTTTGGGGGGACATGACTCAATCCTTGATGCTATTACATGGGTGAAACTTGAAAATATGCTGCGTGAAATAAGTCAGTCACAAAAGGACACATATTATGATTCCACTTACAAGAAATACCCAGAATAAGCAAATGCATTGAGACCAAAGTTTATTAATGGTTACCAGGGGCAGATAGGGAGGGAGAAGAGGGTGTGATGCCTTAGGGGTACTGAGTTTGAGGATAAGGGAAAAGTCTGTAAACTTTCCGAGGTGACAGTTGTACCACACGATGAAAAGTGAGCAACATCCTGAATTGTAGGTGTAAAAATGTTGAAGTGGAAAACGTTATATATATTTTTACCACAAAAAGCCATTTTTACTGCAGAATAAAATAATAATAAACCTTCCATAAGCACATCTCTGGAACACAGCCACACCCTTTTGCTGACGAATGACAAGGTAGCTTTCATACCATGAAACACAGTTGAGTAGCTGTGACAGAAACCACACAGCTCACAAAGTCTGGGATGTTCACTCTCTGGCCTTTACAGACACAATCTGCAATCTTTGCTCTGGATGAAGGATGAGTTGATACAGTAAATGTTTGACTAGCTGGGTTTAGTGATGTTTATACATATGCAATTCAGCAGCCACTTCATTAGAGATTCAGAAGCATATTCTTTTAGTCATTCTATAACTTTCACCATCCATGGATGATCAGAGAAATGCAAAGAAATCGTTCACAATGTATGAACAAAGGAAATCAACTCTGGACAACATAAGCAGAAGAGAAAGCGGCTCTGGGGCTGTCAGCTAAACTGTGACTATACAAATGGTGCACACTCTTTGGAGGGTTATACTGTAATAGGAAGAAATTATGTCAAATCTGGAATTTGTTTTGAAGTTTTTCAGCAACAAAGAGAAAAATGGGGGTGGGAAGATATAGTCTGCTTAAAAGATAAACCTGGGTGATTCTCCCGTTCCTCTGAGTCCCAGAGATGGGCTGGGGCATCCCATTAGCCTGTCCAGGTCATCTATCCAGGATTAGGTTTCCTGCCTTCTTCCAAGACTCCTACTGGGCATTCTCTTCAAAGGACACTGGTGTGTGATGCTGGCTATCAGTAGGACCATGCCAGCTATCCCAACACCTGTCTTAGGCACAGAACCCCGGAGGCTTTTGTGAGGGTACTGATTCTTTCTGCATCACCATAGATATGGCCCATTAGTAAGAGAGATAAAAAACAAAAGGATTTTAAAACCAGGATGTTATACATCTCTCAAGATTTAAGGCTGAGCAGAAGTTTCTGAAAGAACGTAGTTCATGTGTTCAGCTTGCCAATAACATCTCTTTTTCTTTACCTACTCCTAACCTATCTACTGAGTAGCAATGAGGCAAATGATAAAGACTTTGGCTGCAGAAACCTAGAACTGGGCATGGCATACCTAGGGACTGTGAGGCCCCGTTTGTAGTGCAAGCCCTTCAGGTTTCTGAGAAGCAGCTGAGCTCATCCTGAGACTTCCATATTCTCCCCACAAACAAGATGTCAGCTTCTTCTTCCTCTCTCTGACCTGTCTGTGTATCAGAATAGAACTCAGTTTAAAACAATCTTGGGGTTGTTGAAAAACTGGGCTCTTTTTCAGCTCCATTGCCTAGTACAGAGCTGGCAGTCAGCCAGCACTCCATGCCTGCGCAAGCATAAGGTTAGACCGAATTAGCAGTAAGCGTGCACAGATTGGCTGGAAAGGCTTCTCTGTTTCGGCACTCCATCAATTTCTAACAGATTATCCTGTAATAAAACTGTGACACTTGATAACATTCTTTTAAGAGAGAGAGACTGATCACCTGTGGTCTTTGGTAGATCACTCTGGCATAGAAGGTACAGCATGTGCCAAGATCACCAGCCTAGAGAACAGGAAAAATGGGTCACATCACACAGCACAGTGAAGTTGTTTGAAGTTAAACACAAAGACATTACCTGGAGAATTTCCTTCAAGCAGTGGCAGTCTGGAGGCTGGTAGAGCTTAGAAAGTGGATCTTCCTCAATTACATCAATTTGCCCCAGATCTGGATGAGCTGTGAGAATGTAACAGAAGCTAGGAGGAGGCAGATCAGCTTGTACCTGCTTAAAATGAAGGGAAAGGTAGACTGTGAATATATTTTTAAAAGATTCAAATATACTATTAAAATTTACTCTTTAATATGGGCATATATGCTTATAGATGCATAATATCTCTGTGGAAGGCTATACCACAAACAGATGACACTGTTTATCTCTGTCAGGGGAGCCTGGTGGCTGAGACCAGGTGCTGGAACTTTTGTACTGTACTTATTACCAATTCATAATTTGATTTTAAAAATCTACTTTTCAGAGTATACTGAAGAAACTATTTAGAAACGAATTCCTCTTAAACGATCCAGACATAGTCACTTTTCACAGCTAACACGCTGGGCTGGCAGTGACAGCCACAGTTTTACGCCTGCTGAGAACTCAGCCAGTGCACAAACAAGTTAGCCCCTAAAGTCGCTTTGGGAGGAAGCTCCAGACCAGAGCTGCTGAACACCTGCTGGGTAAGGTTCAGGACACAGATGGGAGGACACATTTTAATCAGCCACTTTTCTCCTTGCAGAAAACTACCATAAGCAAGTTGATGAGTCAGGAAAATGGGAATTCCTGCCTAATTTGTACTTGTAAAATAACCTATTGATTTTATTTAGCAAACTTAGGAGAATCTCTACTGTAACTGGTCACTGAGTGTTGGGTTTTATGAGTACTGCATGGAGGCAGGAAAAGTGCCTATGTCTTGCCTTAGAAGGAACCTCAGATCTTCCTTGTGACAGCATGTAGTGACTGTGGGTTTAAGATGTCATCATAAGTTAATCTGAAGAAAAATTGGGCATAGTAGAGCTGGTATAGAGAAAGAGTGTTGACTATGGAATGAAATAACTCTGGTTCAAGCCCAGCTCTGACTCAAAGCCAAGTGTTGCTTCAGACAGAAGGACTGAGCTGGACTTTGAGCTCTATGAGGCGACCATGGGGACATATCTCAACTATGTAGGTGGTTGTGAAGACAGGAGAGAAGGGCACACCCCAAGTGCTGGCTTACTTCTTGACAGGGCTGACTTTGGCCAGGGGTTTTCAGAGGCATCACTGGAGGCCATATGGTGTCAATCAAACTAAAAAGCCCTGTTGTGCTAAAACAGAAAAGGTGGTACCAAACACATTCATCATTAAACATCCTGTATCAAATACCCTGTCATTGATAAGCTGGATCAGCCTATGCTGAGAAGGTCAATAGAAACTAGCTCTTAGGAAAGGCGGAGTCAAGATGGCAGACTAGGCACATGTCTCCCTATATCCTCTGGAAACCAAGACCTGAACTGATAATCAAATGGAATCTTCTGATCACCTAATCAGCCCCAGGACACAGGACAGGGCTGTTAATTTGGACTTCATACTACTGAGCGAAAAACCTCCTCTCTTTCACTGACTCCTGTCCCTGGCTAGCCCTGGTTCTCATGGACTTAAGGTAAATGCACCATTTTGACTTTTTTTTTTCTCTGTCTTGGCCGGCGGGCTGAGCTGGGTCTTGCCTAGCGGCTAGACTGAGATTCACTGTTGGGGTGTTAGGCAGGTGATATTCCCATATTTTAAGAGCCAGGCTTAGCACTCTGTTAATCTAGCCACTTTGGTCCTGTCTTCTTATCACAGCCACAGCAAGGTTTGTACAGAATCGCACTGCCAATGTGCGGGACCTAATTCTTAGCCTGGGAGCCAGCACCTGGAAACAGGACAGCACTTCTCAACAGAAAAGTAGTAACTTACAATGTCACCTATGGTGGGGGCCCTGCAACAGAAGCAGAGGAATCACTACCTCTCGGCACCTTTAGCCCCTCTATCTGCTGACCGTATGGAGGGTGCCATCGTGGACACGGTGGCCACACCTGGACCTAATTATTAGCTTGGGAGCCAGAGCCTGCCCACAGGAGAGCACTTTTCTACCAGAAAAGCAGTAGTTTGCACAGTGTTGCCTCAGGCTGGGCCCTGTCAGCAGAGGCCAACAGGGCAGTAGCATTGCTGTATTCTGAACTAGTTTGTATCATATGGGTTTGGCTATACAGGTGCTTACGTTACCAGTTGGGAAGAGGGACCTCTACACCTGAAAACCTGACTGACTTGGGAAACGGTCAGATATCTTTTGCTTTACATTTTAGCCTAGAGAAACATCTGCAGTCCATCTTCACAGTAACTCTTCCAGCCTCTACTTACTCACATGGGACCCAAAAAGCAACAGACACTTATGGCATACAAGAAATCACCCACAGCTTCAGAAGGCTCCCAAACAAAACAACCAAGGAGTTTTCCAGATGAAGAAGCTTTTATGAAAGCATCAGAAAGTGAATACAAACTGATTATATACAGAGCTCTTCTAGACTTTATACAAAATGCAGCAGAACAAAAGGAAAAATTAAACAAGCTGTTCGATCTGATGGAAAATCAGTACTCTGAAATCCAACTGATCAAGAACAAAATCAAAGACATAGAAACTTCCATTCAAAGCCAAGAAAACAGACTGGAACAAATGGAAAAAAGAATTTCTGACTTGGAAGACAGAGGTACCAATGCCAGTGTCTATGAGCAGAAATCAGAAAAAAGAAACAAGAAAAATTAAGGAGCATTAAGAAGCATGTGGGACTCTATTAAGAGGAACAACTTTCAATTAATTGGAGTCCCTGAACAGGATGATACACCTGAGAACACAGAGAGTATCATTGCTGAGCTGCTGACAGAAAACTTCCCAGATATCATGAACAGAATATAGACATCTCAGATGCATATCGTAAGCCACCCAACACAGATCTCAAAAGAAAGACTCCAAGACATATTATAATCAAGCTTAATAAAGTGAAACACAAGCAGCAACTCTTAAAGGCAGCAAGACTCAAAGCAAAGCTAACATTCAGAGGGAAACCCTGTAGGCTCTCGTCAGATTTCTCAGCAGAAAGCATGCTGGCATGGAGACAGTGGCATGACACATTCAAAGACTTGAAGGAGAATAACCTCCAACCAACCAATTATATATCCTGCAAAACTATCCTTCAAATACGAAAATGAACCTAAGACATTCCCAGATAAACAAAAACTCAGAGACTTTGTAACAACAAAACCAAAACTACAAGAAATACTGAAAGAAGTTTTCGGCTTTGGCTTCGAAGGACAAAACCACTAACTTTATATTTTAGAACGACACATTATTCAGAACTCTACTCGGTTAGGGAAGGCTCCAAACTCAATCACAGCTTTCATACTGAAGGAAGCAATCCAGTGATTATCATGAAAACTATGCTGCCATCATATCTAATATAAGGATGTACTACAGTCATTATAGTCCTTCCAGATGGAGACGAAGATCACAAGACTGGTAGTAATTAAAATTTGGCTTATATATACTTTATTAAGGGGGATCATGGGGCAGCTGTAAAGCACAACAAAGATGTATCATACCATTTCAAGAAATGTAACACAGGAGTCTCAGCAACAACAACGAAAAAGGTCTGAAAAAGGTGAAAAATCAACTCACAAAAAAGAATGTCCCAGAACAGGATAATAAGAACAACAGAGAAAACATCAAGACAAAAATAAACATATCACAATGGCAGCCATCAACACATACCTATCAATAATTACATTGAATGTGAATGGACTGAATGCTCCAGTAAAGAGACATCAAGTGACATCTTGGATCAAAAGACATGACCCATCCATATGTTGTCTTTAAGAAACTCATTTGAGACCTAAAGATAGGAACAAACTGAAAATTAAAGGATGGAAGACTATATAGCAAGCTAACAATGAACAAAGAAGAGCTGGTGTGGCAATTCTAATCTCAGACAATTTTAATGTCAAATTTTAATGTCAAATCCACCATCATGGCCAAAGATGGACACTATTGATTGCTGAAAGGTTCAGTACACATGCAAGACTTAACTATATTAAATATTTATGTACCTAATATCAGAGCACCTAAGTACATCGAAGAAACACTGACTACACTCAAAAAAGAGTTAGAAGACTCTACAATAATAGTGGGATACTTGAACATTCCACTCTCAATACTTGACAGATCATCTAGAAAAAAGCTCATTAAGATACAGAAGAACTCATTGACACAATTAACCAACTAAACCTCATCGATATATACAGAACTTTCCACCCATCAGCAGACAACTACACCTTCTTCTCCAGTGCACATGGAACATTCTCCAGAATTGACCATGTGTTAGGACATAAAGCAATTCTCAACAAAATCCATACCACTGAATTACTGCAAAGCATCTTCTCAGATCATAAAGCCATAGAAATCTAAATCAATACCAGAAAAAACATAGATAGAAAGTGGAACTCTTGAAAACTGAACAACATCTTGCTCAAAAAAACATGGGGTATAGAAGAAATCAGAATGAAATAAAGAAATTCATGGATTCCAATGAAAATGAAAACACTTCCTACCAGAACCTATGGGATACAGCCAAAGCAGTTTTCAGAGGTCTGTTTATCTCCATAAATGCACACATCTGGAAGGAAGAAAGAAAGCAAATCAAGGAAGTAACCCTACAGCTTGAAAAAGTAGAAACAGAACAACAGAGGAATCCCTCAGGCACCAGAAGAAACCAGATCATAAAGATTAGAGCAGAGCTAAATGAATTAGAGAATAGAAAAACAATTGAAAAAATTGGAAAGACCAAAAGCTGGTTTTTTGAAATGATCAACAAAATTGACAAACCACTGGCTAAACTTACTAAAGAAAAGTAGGAAAGGAAGCAAATAACCCAAATTAGAAATGACAGGGGAGTTGCCACCACAGATGCAACAGAAATAAAAAATATCATAACAGAATACTATGAAAGACTGTACTCTAACAAATTTGAAAACTTGGTGGAAATGGACAATCTCCTTGACTCATACCACCTACCCAAATTATCACAACGTGAAGCAGAACAACTTAATAAACCCATCACAAAGAAAGAGTTTGAAAATGTCATTGAAACACTGCCAACCAAAAAAAGCCCGGGCCCAGATGGCTTCACTGCAGAATATTACCAAGCTTTTAAAGAAGAGTTATCTCGAATACTACTGAGACTATTTCACATTATAGAAAGGGATAGAGTACTCCCAAATTCATTCTATGAAGCCAGCATAGCCCTGATATCAAAGCCAGGGAAAGACCCAACAAAGAAGAACTACAGACTGGTATCACTCATGAATCTAGATGCAAAAATCTTCTACAAAGTTCTTGCCAATAGAATACAACAACATATCCAAAAAATAATCCATCATGACCAAGGTAGACTCATACCAGGGATGAAAGGCTGATTCAACATCAGGAAAACAATTCATGTGACTAACCACATAAATAATACAAGAGACAAGAATCACCTGATTTTGTCCATTGATGCAGAAAAGGCATTTGATAAAGTCCAACACCCATTCATGCTAAAAACTCTTAGCAAAATAGGCATAAATGGAAAATTCCTCAACACAACAAGGGTCATTTATACAAAGCCAATTGCCTACGTCATCCTGAATGGAGAGAGACTGAAACAGTTTCCCTTAAGAGCAGGAACTAGACAAGAAGGCCCACTCTCACCTCTCCTATTGAACATTGTACTAGAAGTTCTAGCCAGAGCAATTAGACAAGACCAAGAAATAAAGGGCATGTGCATCAGCAAAGAAGAAGTCAAAATTTTCCTGTTTGCAGATGATATGATTGTATATGCAGAGAATCCCAAAGAATCTATAAGTAAACTACTCAAACTGACAGAAGACTTCAGCAAAGTCTCAGGATACAAGATAAACAGAAGTCAATCAGTAGGATTCCTTTATATCAACAAGACTGTTAATGAAGAAATCATCAAATCCGTGCCATTTACTATAGCCCCTAAGAAGATAAAGTACCTAGGAATTAATCTAACCAGAGAAATAACAGACCTTTACAAAGAGAACTATAAGCTTTTACTACAAGAAACTAAGAGAGACTTAGATAAATGGAAAAACCTACCCTGGTCATGGATAGGAAGACTTAACATTGTGAAAATGTCTATTTTACCCAAAGCAATCTACTTATACAATGCAATCCCAAAACAAGTTCCAGTGTCATTTCTCAATGAGATGTAGAAACAAATCACCAAATTTGTTTAGAAAGGAATGAAGTCCCGGGTAAGTATGGTACTACTAAAGAAGAAGAACACACTGGGAGGCCTCTCATTACCTGACCTTAGAACATACTGCACCACCACAGTGGTCAAAACAGCCTGGTACAGGAACAGACAGATCGATCAGTGGGACAGAATTGAGACCCCAGAGATGACACCATCTGCCTATCAAGAGTTGATGGAAACTGTTAAGAATCAAACACTTTTGCTCATTCAAAGATTTTATTTATAGATGAAAAGGCCAGCAACAGAATGGGAAAAAATATTTGGCAACTCTATGTCAGACCGACACCTGATCTCCATAATCTATAAGATACTACAAAATATCAATAAGAAGAAGATAAATCATCCAATTAAGTGATGGGCAAAGGAGATGGACAGACATTTCTCTAAAGAGGAGATCCAGGCAGCCAAAAAACACATGTGGTCATGTCACGATCTTTAGTTATTAAAGAAATTCAAATGAAGCCTACAATGAGATACCACCTCATCCCAGTGATGTTGGCCATGACCAAGAAACAAAACAACAAATGCTGGAGAGGCTGTGGAGAAAGTGGAATTCTCCTACACTGTTGGTGCGGTTGCGAAATGGTCCAGCCTCTTTGGAAAACAATCTGGCGCTTCCTTAAAAAATGGATATAGATATACCATTTCACCCAGTAATTCCACTACTTGGAATATATCCTACAGAATCAAAGCCTTTCACACCAATGGACACATGCACCAGAATGTTTATTGCAGCACAGTCCACAATAGCAAAAAGATGGAATCAATCCAAATGCCCAACAACAGAAGAATGGATAGGTAAACTATGGCATATATACTCAATGGAGCACTATGCAATGATGAAGAATAATGATGATTCCAGGATACATCTCATAACCTGGTTTAAACTGAAATATTGTATGAAACCCCTACAATAAGATCTCAAAAACAGACTTATGTATAGAAGAATAGACTCTTTGACAGCTGCAAGGAAGGGGAGGAGGGAGGGTGAGGGGGGAGGGTTAGATTAGATAGTTGCTAGAAATCTGGTTGGTGAAGTCGGTGATAGCATATATTAGAAACAAGAACAATATTAAGTGGACTTCAGCATAACTTGAATACTCCTTCCATCTTAACCCAATGTCACAAGGATAGAGTAGCTGGGGCAGGGGGCAGGGGACCATGTTCTTAGGCAAAATTGAGGCCCATTGGCACAACTAGCATTTTGCTAAGAGGGCTCTCTGCACCCTACATTGGTGAGTGGCGTCTGGGGTCTTCAAAGCTGCCAAGCTGCCATCCGAGGACACAGCAAATGGTCCCAACTCAGCAGGAACGGATGCTTACCGAGGACCAAAATGACATAGGGTAAAGACAACCCAGAAGATAGAGAGACCCACATGAGTGGGTGCCTACATTGACTTGAGACCAGAAGAACCAGATAATGCCCCGCCACCACCAGTGATAGGCGCAATGGAGCTCACTAACTTGAGTCTCACTGGCAACACAAGAGTAAAAAGGGGTACATCCTGAGATCTCCACTAAGAGACCTCAACTGATGGTCCAGTGGTTTCAGGGTTCCCCTGGGAGCATGGCCCATGGCACTGATGGTTCCCTTGCCCAAAAATCATAACGAAGGTCCACTCTTTGGACATGAATGGATCAGACTTGGCGATGCAGAGTGACCACATATTGGATGCATCTATAGGATATCATCCTGCTGACCTCTGGCTGGAGGAAGGCGAGTGGATGGAGAGGAGGGGAAAGGAGACTGTTGGGAGGATGAGACATGTATGGAGCAGAGAGGAATAGTGTGCTGTCACCAGGCAGGGAGAGCAATGGAAGCTGCATATAGGTGAGTATGTAAATTTATATGGGAATGTATATTTTCACTCAGTCATATTAAATAAATAAATAAATAATAAAGAAACTAGCTCTTAGGCTGAGGTGTTGCATATTAAGAGTGAACAACACTTTTGGTGGGAAGAACAGAGGGCGCAAACCCAGCTTACAGACAGCAGAAGATATATGCACTGCTCACAAAACTGTGACACATCTACGTGATGCGATATTATACAGCTATCAGAATGAATTTCTGGAAGGTACTTGAGGACTAAGAAAGATGTTTATGATACCTTGCTGAGTGAAAAACAAGACAACAAAATACAGTCTATGTGTGTATCTATAAGGTTGCTATGAGTTGCAATCGACTCGACAGTAATGGGTTTGTTTAATGTATGTATCTGCATACACAGACTTAAAAAAAAGCCAAAGGAAAAAGAAAACAAAGTAGGAAGACTCACATTTCTGAATTTTAAAATATTATATAGCTACAGTACCCAAAACAGCCTGGTACTGCTGTAACAATAGGCACAGACCAGAGTTACAGAGTTGTGAGTCTAGAAATAAACCCACACATCTGTGGTCAAATAGTTTTTGACAAGGGTACTAAGTCTACTGGTGATGAAAGAAGCCTCTCTTCAATGAATGATGTTGAGAAAATTGGATTTCCACATGCAGAAAGATAAAATAAGATGCTTGCCTCATACCATATATAAAACAAGTTCGAAAATCATAAAATTCCTAGAAGAAAATAAAGGAGCAGTGCTGTTGGGCCTGGCTTTAATAATAGGCTATTTAATATAATAACAAAAATACAAACAACAAAAGACAAATTTAGGACCTCATAAAAATTAAAAACTTTTGTTCATCATAAATCTTTAACAACAGTTAAATAACAACAGTTGATAAGATATAAACTGGGAGAATATCTTCAAAAACCATATATTTGATGAGAACCTAAATACCCAAATATATATAAAACTCTGACAACTAAACAAGAAAAAGGCAAATAACCCAATTATAAAAGGAGCCAAAGACTTGAATAGACATTTCACCAAATAGAACATTCAAATGGATACCATATAAATGAAATGCTGCTCAATGTCATTAGCCATTAGAAAAACACAAATCAAAACCACAACGAAGCATTTCACTCCCAACAAAATACTTCAGATTAAAAAGAAGAAGAAGCACAGAAAATAACAAATCTTGATAAGAATGTGAGGACACTGTAGCTCTTGTGCATTGTTGGTGAGAAGACAAAAAGATATAACCTTTATGGAAAACACTGGGGTGGTACCTAGAAAACAAAACAAACAAACAAAAAACTTCCGCAAATGGAACCACCATACAACCCAGGAATTCTCTATACCCAACAGCCTTCAAAGCAGAGACTCTAACACATACATGTTTATTGCAGCACTATTCACAACAGCCAAAAGGAACAACCAAAAAGCCTATGAACAGATTAAGTGATAACGCTGAATACTCAGCCAGTAAGGGAAATAGAGTCTGGATACTTGCTACAGTATGTAACTTAAAGACATTATGCTGAGTAAAATAAGTTAAATAAGTGATACGTATATATGACAAATAATGACAAACAATGACAAAACCAAAAAAAGTGGCTGCTGAGGCTGTTTGGGTACACCCAAATACCTCATGAGATTTGGCTGCTGGGTTTGGAGGTGTAGGGGTAATGTGACCTAAAAACAAGTTTAGTGCTTTTGTTCTACCTCCCAGATTGTTGTATAGTGCCTAAGTTTGTAAGAGCTTGCAGTCAACCATTAAAGACACAGCAATTGGTCTCATCTGACCAGAGCAACAGAGGAACAAGGCGAGTGAAGAATGGGAGTAGAGAATGGAATGTCTGGCTAATTCCGTCTATTAAAAAAATGCATCCTTTGCCATGAGACCAGAACTGAACCAGCTACCATTACTGAACGTTTTGATCAGAGATTCTATAGAAGAATTCGATCAAGTGGGAGAAAAGCCAGAAAAGAATTTCAAATTCCACTGTTAGGTGTCATCCAGCTGGTAGAACAGAACAAAATACTACCTGGTCCTGCCCCATTCTCACAATCATTGCTATTCATACAAGCACGATGTCCTTCTGCAGGAATTGATCCTTTTTGACAACATATCCAAAGACTGTGATAGGTAGTCTCACCATCCTTGCTTCTAAAGGAGCATTCTAGTAATTCTTCTTCCAAGACAAATTGTTCCTTCTTTTGACATGGAATATTCAATATTCTTTGTCAACGGCACAATTCAAAGGCATCAATTCTTCTTTGGTCTTCCTTAATCCATTGTCAGCTTTTGTATGCATATGAAGCAACTGCAAACACCATGACTTGGTTCAGGTACACTTTAGTTTTCAAGGTGACTTCTTTGCTTTCCAACACTTGAAAGAGGTCTTCTGCAGCCAGTTTGCCCAGTGCAGTGCATCTTTTTAATTTCTTGGCTGCTGTTCCTACAGATGTTGATTGTGGATCCAAGTAAAATAAAATCTTTCACAACCTCAATTTTCTTCTCCGTTTATCATGGTGTCGCTTATTGGTCCAGTTGAGAGGATTTTTGTTTTCTTTATGTTGAGGTACAATCCATACTTAAGGTTGTGGTCTTTGATCTTCATCAGTCAGTGCTTCAAGTCCTCTTCACTTTCAGCAAGCAAAATTGTGTAATCTGCATGTATCAGGCTGTTGGTGAGCGTTCCTCTAGTCCTGATGTGTCATTCTTCTTTATATAGTCCAACTTTTCAGATTATTTGCTCAGCATACAGATTGACTAAGTGTGGCGAAGGGATACAGTCCTCACACACCTTTCCTGACTTTAAACCAAATACCTCCTGATCCATATATGGATTCCTCATCAGCACAATTAAGTGTTCTGGAATTCCCATTCTCCTCAATGTTATCCATAATGTCTTATGATTTACACAGTCAAATGCCTTAGCAAAGGCAAGAAAATCTTTCTAGTATTCTCTGCTTTCAGCCAGGATCCATCTGGTGACAGCAATCATATGCTTTGGTCCACATCCTCTCCTAAATCTGGCTTGAATTTCTGGCAGTTTTCAGTTGATACACTGTTATAACTGCTTGTAAATGACCTTCAGCAAAATTTTGCTTGCATGTGATATTAATGATATTGTTTGATAATTTCTGCATTCGGTTGGATCTCTATTCTTGGGAGTAGGCACAAATCTGGATTTCTTCCAGTCTGTCTTCTAAATTTTTTGGCAGAAATGAGCGTGCTCTTCCAGAGCTGCATTCATTTGTTGAAATTAGTTTTCTGTCAGTTCCTGGAGGCTTTTTTCTCATGAATACCTTCAAATTTTCATAGAATACAGTTCTTCTGGAGCTATGGAGGCTAGATGAACCCATGTAATTAATGTCCTGAGATAATCTTTAATACTCTTAAACCACAAATATCCCTTGAAGTCTTCTTAAAACCAAATGAGAATTTAGCTTAACTGGTAAAGAATGTCTGCCTTAATCACTGTTCTTTTTTAAGAACTATCTCTGTGAAACAAAACTGACAAGTACCTGAAAGATTGATATGGAACTTAGAGGGCAGTGAGTTTATATTAATGGAGAAGGAACAACTCAGAAAAAGAGGGTGAAAATGGTTGTGCAACTTGAAGAATGTAATCACTGTCACTGAATTGTATATGTAGAAAATTGCAGTAGGTTCTAGTATGGTTAATTCTCAACAACATAAAAATAAATTACAAAAACCAAAAATAAATACATAATAAAAGATTCTTAGATTTTGCCACTGATTTGAAAACAAGTTTGTAGCCTTAGTATTTAATGTTACATAACTGGATCTCTTTTAGTACTTATACACAAACTCAGTTAACAGGCACAATACAGTTCATAAAATGCTTGTTTCTACATCCCAATGTGGTGAGAAGTAGCTATTACCTTAAAACTTTGCAAGCAATCATCTAAGATACAACTATTAGCCTCTCTTTATCTGGGACAAAAGAGAGAAGGAAACCAAAGACTCACATAAGAAAAGTAGTCTGTAGGACTAACAGTCTACACTAACCAAGGCCTCAACTACCTGAGACCAGAGGAACTAGATGCTGCCCAGCTACAACTACTGATAGTTCTCATCAGGGCCACAAGAGAATGATCTTTATAAATAGGGAGAAAAAGTGAAAAAAGTGCCAAATTCTTAAAAAGTCAAGGCTTACTGGACTGGTTGAGACTGGAAGACTTACTGAGATTTTTGCCCTGAGACATATTTTGAACCTTAAACTGAAATTACTCCTTGAAGTCATCTTTTAGCTAAATAGCAGATTGGCTCATAAAACAAAGAATAATATCATGAGTAATGAGCTCCTTTCAAAAATTATCTATAGTAGATCAAATGGCCAAATGCAAAGATGAGAAAGTAAGGTGTCAGGTAAATTAGAGTATTTGAAACGGTATACCAGAATGGAATAAATGAGGATGACGACACATTGTGAAAAGGGAACCAATATCACTGAACAATTTGTGTAGAAATTTTTTACTGTTTGCTTTCTTCTGGTGCCTGAGGGTTTCTTTTGCTGCTCTCTTTTCTACCTGTTTGAGTTCTAGGATTAATGCTTTGATTTGGGCCCTTTCTTCTTTTTTGGATGTGTGCACATATTGAAATATATTGTTGACCTCTAAGCACTGCTTTTGCTGTGTCTCAAAGGTTCTGGTAGGATGTGTTTCATTCCCATTTGAGTCTGTGAATTATTTTATTTTGCCCTTGATTTCTTCTATAACCCAATAGTTTTAAAGCAAGGTCTTGCTCAGCTTCCATGTGTTTCATTTTTTTTCCCTTGATTTTCCTGTTACCGATTTCTACTTTTATGGCTTTATGGTCAGAAAAGGTGCTTTGCAATATTTCAGGTGTTTTGGATTTTTTTAAGGCTTGCTTTAGAGATCAGCAGCTCAAATCTGCCAGGTGCTCTTTGGAAACTCTATGGGGAGGTTCTACTCTGTCCTATAGGGTCACTATGAGTCTGAATTGACTTAAAGGCAGTGAGTTTGGTTTTTGGTTTTATACCCTATTCTGGAGAATATTCCATGTTTATTGGAAAAGTAAGTATACTTGGCTGCTGTTGGGTGAAGTGTTCTATATATGCCTATGAGGTCAAGTTGGTTGATTGTGACACACGGATCTTTTGTCTTTATTGAACTTTTTTCTGGTGTTCTGTTCTTCACTGACAGTGGTGTGCTGAAGTCTCTTACTATTATTGTAGAGCTGTCTATCATGTTTTTCAATGCTGTTAAGAGTTTGTTTTATGCACTTAGAAGCCCTATCATGTAGGGTCACTATGAGTTGGAACTGACTCGACAGCAATGGGTTTGGTTTTTCTGGTTCTGTCACTGGATGTGTAAATATTTGATGTGGTTATGTCTTCCTGGTGTAGTGACCCTTTAATATATATATTATACACATACATAGTGTCCTTCCTTATTCACTGTAGTGGATTTTACTTTAAAGTCTACTTTATCAGAAATATGGTTACTCCTGCTGTGTTCTGAATGTTATTTGCATGATATGTTATTTCCATCCTTTGAATTTTAGTTTGTTTCAGTCTTGAAGTCTCAAGTGTGTCTCTTGCAGGCAGCATATAGACGGATGATGGATTTTATTTATTTTTTAATCTATTTTGCCACTCTGTCTCTTTATTGGTGCATTAATCCATTTACATTCAGAATAATTATAGACAGGTATGTATTTAGTGCTGTTATTTTGATGCCTTTTTTGAGCATTGTTGACAGCTTCCTTGTCTCACTTAATTCTCTGTGCTGAGTCATTTTTCTTTATGTGATTTCTTTTCTTCTTAATTGTTGGTTTTGTATTTGCTGAGGCTTCATGTTTATCTTTTTTTAAATCTGTAGAATTGTTTATATTTCCCTGTATTGTAAATTTAAACCAGTCTTTTATTTCTTGGTATCACTTTGACCTGCTGTCTATATGAAAGATCTTTGACTATATATTTTCAGTCCATCTTTTTCATTACAATGTTGTCAGCTTTTACATACCGATACCTCTGTTTCCCTATTTTCAGTGTTTTAGCTTTGATTTCTTTTTGCGATTTTCCTGTGTGACGTGATATCTGTTTGCTATGTCTTGCATTACAGTCTTGGGTCATTATCTGATGTTATGAGTTTTTTTTTTTTTAACTAAAAGAGTCCCTTTAGTATTTCTTGTAATTTTAGTTTGATTTCTTGCAAATTCCTTAAATTTCTGTTTATCTGGAAATGTCCTAGTTTCATCATGATATTGGACACACAGTTTTGCTGGATATATAATTCTTGGATGGCAATTTTTTTCTTTAAGGTTTTTGTATATGTCATCCTATTGCCTTCTTGCCTGCGTGGTTTCTGCTGAGTAGTCCAACCTTTTATTAACAGTCCTTTGTACATTAGTTTTCATTTGTCCCTAGACACTTTTGAAATTCTCTCTTAATCTTTAGTTTTGGCATCTTTGATTACAATATGTCTTAGTGTCTTCTTTTTTAGATCTACCTTGTGTGGAGTTCAATAAGCATCTTGGACAGATACCTTCTCATCTTTACTAATATCAAGGAAGTTTCCTGTCAAAAATTTTTCAACAATTCTCTGTATTTTCTCTTATTCTCCCTATTTTTGGTTCTCTAATCACTGATAGGTTATGCCTCTTGATAGAGTCCCATATAATTCTTAGTGTTTATTCATATTTAAACATTTTTTTCTCTGAGTTTTCCTCAAATATCTTGGTATCAAGTGCTTTATCTTCAGTCTCACTAATTCTGACTTCCATTGCCTCAGTTCTGTACCTTTGACTTTCTACTGAGTTGTCTGTTTCTGTAATTTTATTATTAATTTTGTAAATATCTAATTTCTGCCTCTGCTTGCTTTCTTGCAGACTGTGCAATTATTCATTAAGCTCTGCTGCATTTTCCCTCATCTCCTCTCTAATCTTTTGAAGTTATAAAAATTAATCTTTTGTATTCTCCCTCTGATAAGTCCAGAAATTCTCTTCATCTGGAAAAATTCTTGATTCTTTGTTTTCAGAGCTTTCCAAAGCCATTATGATCTACCTGTTTCTGTGATTTGATATTTATTGTTGTCTCTGAGCCAGCAATAAGTTGTTGCATTTATTTATTTTATGTTTGCTTACTATGTTCTAGCTTCTTGTTTTGTTTTGAAATACCCAAACAGGCTGTTTGTGTGAGCTAGCTTGATTATTGGAGCTTTTGAGGCTCTAGTGACCTGTCACCAAGTGGTTAGAGCTGTTACTAGGCCATGTATCCAATTAGTTGGTTATCAAATTTGTGGTGCAGGGATGGGTAGGGATGATTGCTGCAAGCACAAGTACCTGGCTGCATGCACTGAGGAAAACAGAGGGCTGACAGCCTTCTTTGAGTGTCTGTGAGGAAAGTATGTCCTTGTCTCTTAGAGTGCATGGTTTTGCAGCCAGGGTATGGATGCTTGTTGCCTCTAATAGTCAGCTAAGGCTGCTCTAGCAGAATTGCCACAAAGTGGATGGCTTTAACAAAGGAAGGTTTATTCTTACACAGTACAATAGGTTGCAAGTCCATATTTAGGGTGTCTGCTCCAGGGGAAGGCTTTCCCCTTGTTAGTTCTGGAGGAAAGTCCGATATTGCATCAGTCTTTGTCCAGGGAGCATCTTGGCGCAGGAACCTCAGGTCTGAAGGACGCGCTCTTCTCCCGGTACTGCTTTCTTGATGGTAATGAGGTTCCCAATTCTCCTTGTTTCTCTTTCCTTTTATCTCTTGCAGGCTGAAAGGATTAAGGGTGGAGCAAGCCACACTCCAGGGAAACTCCCCCTACAGCAGAGCAGGGAAGTAATCCTATGCAGGAATTTACAGCCCCACCCTAATCCTTTAACATACAGTTTAGCGAAACCACAAAATGGAGGACAGTCCCAAGATACTGGGAATCATCCCAGCCACATGCTACACATATTTTTTGGGGGACACAATTCAACCCATGACAATGCCATATGCAGAAATTTGAGACATTCCAGGTCCATGGACCCTCATGTCTGCACTTAGGCAAAGACATTGTTTTTGCCTTGAGTACCCAGCTTAGGGGAGCCAGATTATTTTTTTCTCCCCCTGTTTGTTAAATTATACCTTCTCTAACTCTGGAAAATGGCACAGGGCAGGCATAAGGGGTCCTACTTCCAGCCCAGAGGATATGTCATTCTCTAGGGTTGGCTGAGGCATATGCCAAGAAGGGAAGAGGAAGTGCTGGTAAAAGGGGAGAGGTTTATTCTGAAGGAAAGTTTTAGATCCTATCATGGTAGGTTACACATAAGCTACTTAGCTTTTCAGGATTGAATGCTGTTTTTCACTGATTCTGGAGGCATAAGTGGGCTCTCCACAACTCAGTATCTCCCACTGTGTAAGACACTTTCCAAATGCCACTGCTGCCTTCAGCACACATATCTGCCTGTAGGATGTCAGTTCCCACCAGGTCAGGTCTGCCCAGTGCTGGCTACTTTTGAATCTACTCTCCTTTCCATGTCACTCAACTTTCCCTTTGATGTTCAGGGCTAGGTGGATATCATATGTAATTGGCATTCATGTTTCTTTGGGTCTTTGTTGTTAAAGGGCTCACAGAAGTGACTATTTGATCATCTTAGCCTCGCCTCTAAACTTCCATCTTAAAATAGTGTTTAAATAAATATTTATATTACAGACATTCTTCTAGGTGCTTAGGATATAGCAGTTAACAAAACTGAAAAACTCCGAACCTGTAAATTAGGGTCTTAACACAATAGTAAACAGAAGCAGAGCACTTTCTCTACTACCTGGTTATTACAACAGATACTGTGCAGGGCACAGTTCAGGGCAAACCTCAACATGATAATGTTGTGTGCCAGTAATTTTCAAGGACTCTTGATGGCAGATGGTTAGCTTGGCTGTTAACTGAAAGGTGGATGATTCAAATCTACCTGCTCTACTTCTGTAAAAATTACAGCCTTGGAAACCCTATGAGGCAATTCTACTTGCTCCTATAGCATCACTATGAGTTGGAATTGACAGCAATGGAGTTTTTGGTTTGGGGTAAAAATTAAACACAAATATGTTAAGAGAGAAATTATATGCTGAAACAGGACTGCTTTATGATAATTCACTCTTGCTTCTTCTTTTTTTTATTTTTGAGAAGTGCCTTGCAGAAGCTGTTTGTATGAATGAAAAGAAAGGGCTGGGTGAGCAGGGACCAGAGGAGTCAAGTAGAACCATCTGGGAAGGCTCTGTGGCAGCTGGCTTCAACCCAAGCCATCTCTTCCCAACGCCAAGGTACTGGGCCTCTTTGTAGTTTCCCCTGTGTCTCTCTGCTTGCCTCTGCTCTACCAGTCTCTCCTCCTATGCCATGTTCCCAGAGGTTCTTGCATCAAATATCCTGTGCACAATGGCCTTCAGTCAACTATCTGACCCTTGGTTAGCCACCGCCTGTCTCTTTGTCTTAGTGCTAGAGCATGAGCCCTTGAGGGTAGAGCTATCTTCCCACTGGCCCTGCTGTACCTCTTCTGCACAGAGCACACCTGCCCACAGTAGGTGGTCTGTAGAACTGGAGAATGAATGACTGATGCTCACACACTGTTGCAGCCAACTAGACATTAAGTAAGCTGCTGTGATTCAGAGTTCAGCTGCTAACCAAAAAGGTAGGCAGTTTGAATCCACCAGGTATTCCTTGAAAACCTAATGGGGCAGTTCTACCCCATTCTATAGGGTCACTGTGAGATGGAATCAACTCACTGGCAATGCCTTTTTTTTGCTTTTGATGACAAAACGGTAAATTGCTGGGCTGCTAATCAAAAGGTTGGCAAGTTTGAACTTTGACTCCCTATAAGAAAGATTTGGTGATCCATTTTAGAAAAAATGATAGCCTAGCAAACTCTAAGAGGCAATTCTACTCCATCACGTGAGGTCACTATGAGTCAGAATTGACTTGTCAGCATCTAACAACAATATTTACTTGTAGATATCCAAGCCAACATGTCCTAGAATGTGCTTGTTTCTTATTTGTACTCTTAAGGAATGCTAGTTTACAATTAATGTATATGCTCCCGGTCCTTTCTTTAGATCTGGCTGCATTCCCAAGAAAGAGTCACGACCTTGTTTAACAAAGATGTGGCCAGAGTAGGCTTTAGAAGTAAGGAAGACTCTGTGTCAGCTTTAGCTCTGCCTTTTACAAATCTTGAAACCTTAAGAAAATCACTAAGCTTCTTTCATCTTCAGTCTTCCTTGTAAAATAGGGAGACTTTTTGTGGCTGTTGCAGGAGTATAAGAAATAACACACATATAGCATAGATTAGGGTTTCTTGCTCAGGGTGAGTACTCAGTACATATTGTTCTTGTTAGTTGTGGCTGACTTGGCTGTAACTTACGCTAACTGTCTTAGTTTTCTAGTCTGCTATAACAGAAATACCACAAGTAGATGGCTATAACAAAGAAACATTTGTTCTCTCACAGTCTAGGCTAGAAGACCAAATTCAGGGTGCCAGCTTGAGCAGAAAGTTTTCTCTCTCTCTGTCAGCTCTGGAGTCATCAATCCTCTCCTGTTCTAGAAGATTCTCTGCACAGGGATGTCAAGTACAAAGGATGTGCTGTGTTCCTGGCTCTTCTTGCTTGGTGGTAATGAGATTCCTCTCTTCTCTGCTTACTTCTTTTTTAGATCTCAAAAGAGACTGACTCAAGATACAACCTAATCCTATAGATTGAGTCTTGCCTCATTAACATAACTGCCTCTAATCCTGCCTCATTAACATCAGAGAGGTTAGGATTTACAACACATAGGGTAATCACATCAGATCCCCAAATGCTGGACAACCACACAGTACAAGGAATCATGGCCTAGCTAAATTTACATATGTTTTGGGGGGAAGAAACTGTGTCTATAACAACAACTGTATACGACAGAATGAACACACCCCATGCTATCTTCATGATCATTGGTAGGTCTGAGTCCATTGCTGTCATTATTTCATCAATCTATTTCATTTAGGACTTTTCTGTCATTTTCAATGACTCTCTACCAAATATGTCTTTTTTCAGCAATTGGTCTTTCCTGATGATGTGTCCAAAGCAAATGAGTTGAAGTCTTGCCATCCTCACTGTCTTGGGCTGGGTTTTCTAGGGAAGCAAAACCAGTAACACATGTAGGCACAAGGAAAGATTTATAATATATATAGATAGATAGCTATAGCTATAGGAAATAGCTCATGTAATCACAGAAGCCAAATGTCCCAAGTCCCAGCACAAGCCTAACGTGGCCACGGAAGCTGAGGAACCCAAAGTCCGTAGGTCAGAGACAAGAGTTCTAGATCACTGGTTGTGTAGGTCAGTGGATCCCAAGCTGGCGGCGAGATGGAGTGGCAGAGGCTGGCGAACCCAGAATTGGCAGGTCAGGGAGCAGGACTCTCAGGTGCTAACTGTAAGGATTGATGAATCCAACAGGTGTTAGTCCAAGGCCAGGAACCAGGTGCCGGAAGAAGAGAGCAGGAGCTCCTGGCTACGTGAGCAGACCAGCAGTAGCAGTGGGTGGTCGAGATGAGAGCTGAGGGGTGGGAAGCCACCACAGACCCGCCCTGCCACTTAATACAGCAGCCTAATATGGAGTAGCCAAGTTGACATAATCCTGACCACCACACTCACTATGAAAGAGAATTCTAGTTGTATTTTTCTAAGACTGATTTGTTTGTTCTGCTGGCAGTCTACAGTATTTGATATTTTGCCAACACCGCCAATTCAAATACATCAATTCTTCTCTCTTCCACTTTTCATTGTCTAGCTTTCACATGCATATGAGGTGACTGAAAAGACCATACTTTGAGTCAGACGTATGTTAGCCACCAGAGCAACATTTTAGTGTTTTAAAATGTAAAAGAGGTCTTTTGGAGCCGATTAACACTGCTGTTATTAAGGCTATTAACTGCTTTGCTCAAAAGTCTTCCCAGTTCCAGTCATGATTTTAATCTCAGAGTTACTTCATGTATGAACAGAGAAAAATAAAGAGTATGATAAAAGACAAGTGCTACAAAATTCTCCTTTTTGGACAGAATAGAAAAACAATTCTTTCCAGGTAGTGACAGACTACTTATCAATTTTCCTAAAATTTTGAAGTTTCCCAAATGTGTTCTGTGGAGTCTCATAATACTCCAAGAAAACAGGTTTTTGTGGTCAATTACGGCTGCTGTGTACAGCGTATCTCCTACTTGGCAGGACACAGTGTACTCCAGCTTGTTACTCGGTCCAAAATACTGTATTAAAGGAGCCTGTAAAGTCCTGTTAAACCTAATGTTTCCTCAATTTATAACCATTAGGGCCTTTTAGCATAAAATTTTTTAACATTCTGAGGCACTAATGTTCCCCTGGAATACTGTTTGATGAATGTTGGAATACAAACATGTTGCTGTTGCCGTTAGGTGCCACTGAGTCAAAGCAACCCTATAGGACAGTGTAGAACTACCCCATAGGGTTTCCGAAGAGGGCCTGGTGGATTTGAACTGCCAACCTTTTGGCTAGCAGCCATAGCTCTTAAACTAGACATAGCCTTAGAAAAATTTTATTTATTTGAATTTAATGAATTTTATTTATTTATAGGACACAATGACTAATTTTAAAAGTTAAGAAAGATTACACACTGATATTTTAATGCAGCCATAGATTCAGGATGAGCCTGCATTGAATAGTGTTCAGTCTAATAAATCAATCTCTCTGTTTTTAAAAACAGACTTGTTTCAGATGGCTACTATTACTTTGTGAACTAGATTTTTCATCTCAGCAGCTCATACATCCATTTAAATAACTGCAGCTTTTGATCAGGTCAGACTCATACTGGAGATAACTCTTGGCACAGTTAGTTTCAGCACTACAATTCATTCTTTACTGTTAATTTTTGCATGATGTTTCATTTTTATACATAGAGAACACATTATTTTTTTAAAAAGCCAATTACTTTAAAACATTCACAACAATAAGCTATCTTACAGAAAAGAGGCTCTGTAAGTTTGTGTTTTCACTTTAAAAGAGATTTAAAACTAAATAAATAATTTAGAAGAAAAGGGATGTATACATGAAGTCATGTTTACGATGTGATTAAAAATCTGATAACAATTTTGCTACAATGAATTTCCTGCTATTTACCTTAATTTATGGATTCTATAAAACAAATCTATAGAACAACTGGGTTATTAAACTACAATAACAAAGGTTTTCAGGTACTCAATAGAAAATTCTTTCACATTATTTCTGAATTTGGAAAGTGGAGCAGACAGGAGAGAAGGTAGACAAAATCACAGGTTTTTATGCTTCCTTACTAGTCTGCTGGGCTTTGCAGTTGTCAGAACTCTCTGACAGTGATTTCTGTATGGACAAAATCCCGTCAAAATAATGTAGGTTAAGCAGGCCAGGCTAGTTAATAGTCTTCTCAGGGAAAGCCACATTTTGTACCACATCTGTCATGTCCCCCGATGTTTAAGCAATCGTCTACACCTCAGGGGCACCTGAAGCCAGCAAGAGGGTGGAGACCCTCTGAGGCATCAGACTCCCATGAGAAGGGAGGGACATCAGGGCCTGGGAGACTCCACTGCGGGGCGTTCCTAAGCTTGCATCTCAGGAAATCTAAAAACTGCTACAGTTATACTTTCATTTATAGTAAACCATCACTTTTCACACAGAAAAATACTCACATTTATGCATGTATTAAAATTATATTTGTCATGAAGAATGAATAATGAGTATTTGACTAATATGTCTAGGGACTGATAGCATAGGTTATTAAAAGAATTTTACTCCCTTTCCACATGAGGTGTAATGCACTATGAAAACATCTCAAGTTCTTCACCATACCATAGGCATATAAAGGTATTCATCCAATTTTAAAATTGAAATATGCTTCTCATACCATAAAAATTCACTGTTTTAAACTGCACAGTTCAAAAATTTTTAGTATATTCACAGAGATATATTCATAACCATCACTTTAATTTCAGAGCATATTTTGTATCCACCCCCCAAAGAAACCTCATACCTATCAGCAGTCACTCTACTACACTCCCTTCTCCTTGGTACCTAGAAAGCACAATCTACATTCTGTGTGCATACATTTTTCGACGGCACTTGGCTTGGCTTGGCATGTTGCCCATGAGTAGAGTTATACAATATGTGGTATTCATGATCTTTTGTTTCTGATCTCTTTCACTCAGCATGTTTTCCAGGCTCATCCACACTGTGGCATGTATCAGGACTCCATTTCTTTTTATGGCTAACAATATGCTATTGTATTGGTATACCACATTTGTTTATCCATTTATCAGCTGATGGACATTTGGGCTGTTTTCACTTGTTGTTGTTTCTAGGTGCCATAGAGTTGGCTCCAACTCATAATAACTGTACATATGAAACACTGCCCAGTCCGGTGTCATGTCCACAATCATTTTGATGCTAAAGCCCATTGCGGAAGACACTGTTAATCCACCTTGCTGAAGATATTCCTCTTTATTGCTGACCACCTGCTTTACCAAGCATGATGTCCTTCTCCAGGAATTGACCCCTCCCGACAACACGTACAGAGTACGTAGGATGTTGTCTTTCCATCCTTGCTTCTAAGGAGCGTTCTGGTTGTACTTCTTCCAGGACAGATCTATTTGTTCCTTTGGCAGCCCATGGTATATTCAATATTCTTCTCCAACATCACAATTCAAAGGCATCAACTCTTCTTCTGTCTTCCTAATTCATTGTCCAGCTTCCACATGAATATGATACAATTTGAAGATACCATGGCTTCAGTCAGGCACACCTTAGTCTTCAAGGTGACAACCTTATGTTTTTTTAAAGCACTTTAAAGAGGTCCTTTGCAGCAGATTTGCCCAGTGCAATGCATCTTTTCATTTCTTGACTGCTGCTTCCATGGGCACTGATTGTAGATCCAAGTAAAATGAAATCCTTGACAATGTTAATCTTTTCTCCATTTATCATGATGTTGCTGATTGGTCCAGTTGTGAGGATTTTTGTTTTCTTGATGTTGCAGTATAATCCACACTGAAGGTTGTCATCTTTGATTCTCATCAGTGAGTGTTTAAAATTCTCTTTACTTTCAGAAAGTAAGGTTATGTTATCTGCATAATGCAGGTTGTTAATGGGTCTTCCTCCAGTCCTGATGTCCTATTCTTCATATAGTCCAACTTCTCAGGTTATTTGCTTGGCACACAGATGGAAAAGTTACGGTGAAAGCATACAGCCCTGACACATACCTTTCCTGACTTTAAACTATGAAGTACCCCCTTGTTCAGTTCAAACAAATGCCTCTGGATCCATGTACAGATTCCTGATGAACACAGTTACGTGTTCTGGAATTCCTATTCTCTGCAATGTTACACATAATTGGTTATGGTTCACACAGTCAAATGCCTTTGTATCATCAATAAAACATAGCTGTATATTTTGCTGTTATTGTATGTTTTCAGTCAAGATTCATCTGACATCAGCAATGATATCTCTGGTTCCATGTCCTCTTCTGAATCTCACTTGAATTTCTGGCAGTTCCCTGTCAATATACTGCTGCAGCCACTTTTGAATCATCTTTAGCAAAATTGCATATGATATTACACAATAATTTCCACATTCGTTTGGATGACTGTTTTGAGGAATAGGCATAAATATCGATCTCTTCCAGCTGTTTGGCCAGGCAGTTGTCCTCCAAATACCTTAGCATGGATAAGTGAGCATTTTTAGCACGCATCCATTCGCTGAAACATCTCAGTTGATATTCCATCAGTTCCTGGAGCTTTATTTTTCACCAATGCCTTCAATGCAGCTTCGACGTCTTCCTTCAGTACCATTCATTGGTTTGTGATCATGTGGTATATCTTGAAATGGTTGAATGTCTTTTTGGTATAATGACTCTGTGTTTTCTTTCCATCTTCTTTTAAGGCTTCCTGAATTGTTTATTAGTTTTCCTGTAGAATCTTTCACTATTGCAACTTGAGCCTTGAATTTCTGCTTCTCTTCTTTTAACTTGAGACATGCAAAACGTATTCTTTCCTCTTGGTTTTCTATTTCCACCTCTTTGTACATGTCACTATAATACTTTATTTTGTCTCCTCAAGCTTCCCTTTGAAATCTTCAGTTCTTTTACTTTGTCATTCTTTCTTTTTGCTTTAGCTGGTTGATGTTTAAGAGCAAGTTTCAGAGTTTCTTCTGATATCCAATTTGGTCTTTTCTTTCTTTCCTGTCTTTCTAATGACCTCTTGTTTTTCTTCATGGATGATATCTTTGATGTCATTCCACAATTTGGTCTTTTGTCACTAGTGTTTGACACTAATCTGTTCTTGAGATGGTCTTTAAACTCAAATGGGATATACTTAATGTCATACCTTGGTTCTTGTGGACTTGTTCTAATTTTCTTCAGTTTCAACTTGAACTTGTATATGAGCAAGTGCCATCTCGCACCTCCCTTATTTTGACTGATGATATTGAGCTTTTCCATGGTCTCCTTCCACAGATGTAGCTGATTTGATTCCTGTGTATTCGCTCTGGAAAGGCCCATATGTATAGCTGCCATTTGTGTTGGTAGAAAAAGGTATTTGCAATGAAGAAGTTGTTGGTATATATGCTCTCAGGGGAAATCGAGGCTAATTGGCCCAAGCAGCGTTTTACTAAGAGTCTTCTGCATCCCACATTGGTGAGTGGTGTCTGGGGTCTTAAAAGCTGCCAAGCTAGAGTGATCATATATTGGATGCACTTTATGGTTCTACGCATCTATAGGATATCATCCTGCTGACCTCTGGCTGGAGGAAGGAGAGTGGGTGGAGAGGAGGGTGGGAGGATGAGACAAGTATGGAGCAGAGAGGAATAGTACGCTGTCACCAGGCAGGGAGAGCAGTGGAAGCTGCATATAGGTGGGCATGTAAATTTATACGGGAATGTACATTTTTCACTCTCATAAAAAAAAAAAAAAAAGCTGCCAAGCTGCCATCTGAGGTACACCAAATGGTCCCAACTCAGCAGGAACGGATGATCACCAAGGACCAAAATGACATAGGGGAAAGAGAACCCAGAAGACAAAGAGACCCATGTGAGTGGGTGACTACATTGACATGTGACTGGAAGAACCGGATGGTGCCCAGCTACCACCAGGGATAGCCATGATGGGGCTCACAAAGTTGAGTCTCACTGGCAACACAAGAATAAAAAGCACCGTGAGATCTCCACTAAAAGACTGCAATTGATGGCCCAGGGACCTCAGGGTTTCCCAGGGAGCAGGGACCCTGGCCCTGACACCGCCCCGTCCATAAATCATAATGGAGATCAACTCTTCGTACAGGAATGGATTGGACTTGGTGACACAGAGTGACCATATCGTGTGTGCACTTTATGGTTCTATGCATCTGCAGGATGTCGTCCTTCTGACCTCTTACTGGAGGCAAGGGAGAAGGTGGAGAGGAAGGGATAGGAGATTGTTAGGAGGATATGACATGTACAGAATGGAGAGGAAGAGTGTGCTGTCACCAGACAGGGAGAGCAGTGGGAGCTGTACATAGGCAGGCATGCAAATGTATATGGGAATGTACATTTTCACTCAATCATAATATATAAAAAAAAAAAAGGTTGGTCTTGCAAAATTCTGTCATGTGATTTCTAGCATCATTTCTATCTGCAACGCCATATTTTCTAACTACAGATCATTTTGCATTTTCCGCTTTTACATTCCAATAACCAGTAATTATCTATGTACCCTGACTGCATGACTGCATGTTTGATAAATTTTGGACTGCACAAGCTGGTAAAAATTTTCAATTTCTTCCTCTTTGGCCTTAGTGGTTGGTGTGTAAATTTGAATAACAGTGGTATTAACTGACTTTCCTTGTAGGTATACAGATATCCTATCACTAAGACCATTGTAACTTCAAGACAGATATTGCAATCTTCTTTTGATGATGAAATGCAACACCATTCCTCTTCAAGCTGTCGTTCTCAGCATAGGAGACCATATAATTGTCCAATTTAAAATCACCAAGAGCAGTCCGTTTGAGCTCACCAATGCCCCTGTTTCTGTGTTCGATTTCATTTTTCATGATTTTCAATTTTCCTAGATTCATATTTGTATATTCCTCATTCTGGTTATTAATGGGTGTCTGCAACTGTTTCTTCTCATTTTGAGTTCTCCCACATCAGCAAACAGAGTCCCCAAAGCTTGACTTCATCCATGTCATTAAGCTTGACTCTAGTTGGAGAAGGCAGCTCTTCCCTAGTGGTCTTTTGAGTGCCTTTCAAGCTGGGGGACTCATTATCCAGAACTCTGTTAGACAATGTTCCGTTACTATTTATAAGGTTTTCACGGGTTAATTCTTTTCAGAAACAGACCAGCAGGTCCTTCTTCCTAGTCTGTCTCAGTCTGAAAGCTCAGCTGAAACTTGCGCTCTGCCATGGGTGACCCTGCTAGTAGTATGTGAATACCGGCGGCATGGCTTCCATCATAACAGCAACACACAAAACTCCCACAGTACAGCAAACATAGAGCTATTATTAATAATGCTCATGTGAATATGTGTGTGTAAGTTTTTGTGTGGACATTTGTTCTCAGTTCTTTCTAGGAGTGGAAGTACCCCATGTCTAACTATTTGAAGAACCAGAAATTTTCCAAAAGAGTTGCAGAATTTTACATTCTCACCAGCAATGTATGAGTTATAATTTCAATTTTTCTTTTGAGTTAAAAAACTTATCTTAAATTTGAAAACAAAACTTCATCTAGGATTTGTAACAAATTCTTAGCATTATTGTCTATATTAAGTTTTTATTTTATGCCCTCTAGAGTATTTGAAATTTTAATAAAAATATGTATTTCTATTATAATCTATTTTGAAAACAAAAAAGATAGGGCTCTGTTGGAAGTAGGTTACCCAGTGAAGTGTCCATATAGTGAAAAGAGTATCCTCATTTGCCACATACAGACCTGATTTGAGCCCCACTGATGACCTTTCCAACCGTACATTCTTGGACATGTTTGTTAACTTCTCAGAGATGGTTGGGGAGTGGTTTCAGGGATCAGAGATAATGGACATTATGGGTCTGAATGAGAACTGCTATTGCTATTTTAATATTAGGTTGCCATTTGTACACTTAAGTAAATTCTCAGAGAAGTAGTGTCAATTATCCACAATTATTTAACCATTACTGTTCTTCCATAACCATATAACCAATCAGGTATTTTATTTTGAAAAAATTATAGATTCACAGTCAGTTGCAAAGATAGTACAGGGACCCTATATACCCTTCAGCAGTTTCCCCCACTGGTAATACTTGGTTTTTTTGTGCTTCAGGTGGATGTCTACAGAACAAGTCAGTTCCCATTCCGTAGTTTGTAAATAAGTGTTCCACGACATCAGTTGCATTCCCTATAATGTTTCAGCACTCTCTCCATTTCTGTCCTAGGTTTCCCACTTCCTTTTATCTGGATTTTCTACCCCTTCTTGTCTTCTCATCTTTGCTTTTGAGAAAATTTTGTCCCTTTGATCTCTCATAGCTGATTGTTTTAAGGAGCACGTTCCTCTTGTATGTTACTGTTTATTTTATGAACCTGTTTATGGTTTGGCTGAAAGGCAGTCTCCAGGAATGGCTTTAGTCACAGGTCAGAAGGGCATCATAGGGCCATAGTTTTAGGGGTTTCTTCAATGAATATGGTCTTTTTTGTGTATTTGATTTTCTTGTTCTACATTTCTCTCCCATTCTGCCCAGACCCTTTGTTGTATTTCTAGTTACAGCAGTCTGTAGTGGTAGCTGGGCACTATCTAGCTCTGGTCTCACAGTTGTGTGGGCTGTGTTTCATGTGATCCATTAGCCCTTTGGACTAACTGGTTCATGGAGTCTTTGGTTTTCTTCATTCTCTTTTGCTCCAGATGGGAAAAAACCAGTAGATGTATTTTAGATGGCCACTTAATAAGTTTTTAAGATCCCAGACACTACTCAGCAAAGTAGGACCCAAAATATTGTCTTTATGAACTATGTTCTGCCAGTTGACATAGATGTCCCCTATATTTATGGTCTGCCTTTGAGCCTAGGAATTTTGTCCTGTGAGGTGTTCAATTGGTTACATCTCAAAAATTTCTATGACTGTGCTCCTTGTGTGTTCTGTTGTCTATATTAACACACATGCAGCACCTACAATTACGTATCTAGAAATAGCCATAACCAAACCCGTATCTGCAGGTGGGTGTGTTCCCTTCCACCTTCCACACCTCTTTGGCATACCTATCTACTTATGTATCCATTCATACATTGTTTTTTTATTTTATTTTTTTATGTAATATGACTGCGCGAAAATGTACTTTCCCGTATAAATTTACATGCCCACCTATATGCAGCTTCCACTGCTCTCCCTGTCCGGTGACAGCACACTATTCCTCTCTGCTCCATACATGTCTCATCCTCCCAACAGTCTCCTTTCCCCTTCTCTCCTCCCACTCTCCTTCCTCCAGCAAAGTGCATCCAATATATGGTCACTCTGCATTGCCAAGTCCAACCCATTCATGTCCAAAGAGTGGACCTTCATTGTGATTTATGGGCAAGGGCAGCATCAGGGCCAGGGTCCAGGCTCTCAGGGGAACCCTGAAACCACTGGACCATCAACTGAGGTCTTTTAGTGGAGGTCTCAGGGTGTACCCCTTTTTCTTCTTGGCTTCTCATTAGTTATTGTTGTCAGATGCTGCCCTTGACTTGGCTCTTACTCATAGCAACCCTATATACCACAGAACAAAATTCTGCCTGGTCTTATGCCATCTTCACAATTGCTGCTATGTTTGAGTCCATCTCATCAAGAGTCTTCTTCTTTTTGGCTGATCTTCTATCTTATCAAGCATAATATCCTTCTGTAAGTACTGGCTCCTCCTGACAACGTGTCCACAGTACGTGAGATAAAGTCTTGCCATCCTTACTTCTAAGGAGCACTCTATCTGTACTTCTTCCAAGACAGATCTCTTCACTCTTCTGGCAGTCCATGGTATATTAAATTTCTTTACCAACAAGATAAGTCAATCATCAGTTCTTCTTTGGTCTTCCTTATTCATTGTCCAGCTTTCATATGCATATGAAGTGACTGAAAATACTGCTTGGGTCAGGTGCACCATAGTCTTCAAGGTGACATCTTTGCTTTTTAACTCTTTAAAGAGGTCTTTTGCATCATATTTGCCCAATGCAATGCATCCTTTCGTTTTTTGACCTTTGTTTCCTTGAACCTTGAGTGTGGATCTGAGTAAAATGAAACGTTTGATAACATTAGTCATTATTGTTGTTGTTAGCTGCCATCGAGTCGGTTCCAACTCATGGAAACCCTATAGGTCAGAGCAGAACTGCCCCACAGTGTTTCCAAGCAGTGCCTGGTGGATTTGAACTGCTGACCTCTTGGTTAGCAGCAGTAACACTTCACCACTATGCCACCACGGTTTCCACATTAGTCATCAGATAGATCTATATCAAAACCACAACCATTTCACATCCACCAGAATGGTTAAAGGAAACCCTGGTGGCATAGTGGTTAACTGCTACATCTACTAACCAAAAGGTTGGCTGTTCAAAACCACCAGCCACTCCACAGGCGAAGCATGTTGCAGTTCACTTCCATGGAATTTTATAGCCGTGGACACCCTATGGGGTAGCAGTGAATTGGAATCAACTCAGTGGCAGTAGGTTTGGTATATGAGGAACATAATAGAAGTGATGAAGGTGACACAACATTATAAAGGCAAGATGATAAGTACAGACTGATATTTGAAGGTCAAGTTCACATTTTAATCTTCCTTGTTTTCTCTAAAATTATTTATTTCATTTCTACACATACAGATACACACACACGTGCACACACACATACACATAGAAACTGCATTGAAAGAAAGGCTGAGCTGGGACTATCAGAGACCATAACCTGATATGTGCCTCTACAGAAAAACAAACAAACCAAAAAAGCCCACCACTTATTTGCTGTGTGCATTTGCTTGAGGTTAAATTCCTGGTTTTTACAAAGTAGACTGGCTGTTTGGGCGAGGAAAGAGGATGGCAAAGATTTAGACTTTTCTCTCACTACCTGACTATGTTCTAAGTCTAGAAATACAATATTTCAAATACTTTGTCTTCCATGTAAATTGATAAACAAAAATGCAAAAGATATTTTAATTTCCTCAAGAAATACACTCACATGTCATTACCATAGTTTATCTACCAAAGGGCTCTTACTATAGTTAGCCTCATTAAATCCTAGGCTGTTAGTAATGTTAGTTAATTTAAAAATGAGGTGGATAAACTTGAAAAAGTATCTTCCCAAAATGCAGGTAAACACAGCTAGTAAACAGAGTTTAAACATGCAAAGAACTATAATAGAAAAAGCTAACAATTTAGTCACTGCTGAGTTCAAAGTACTATACTCTTCAAAGAAATTTACCTCTCTGATGAACGTTATACATTCAGTGTGGGCTAAAGTTCCATTAAAACTGTTTTCAATTATTTCGCACTCTCAAAGGCAAGTGCCACACCTATGTGTGACTGGTCATTGGGTATATAAGAGGGACCTTCTTATAAAATATTCTTACTTATGAGAAAGTTCTTCTGATAGAACCTCACAAATATAAAGTATGATGGGGTATACTGCACTATTTAAATCTAATCAAGGCCTCATAGATTCATTGAGAGTCAGGACTGAATAGATAATAGGGTCATTTAGAAGGGAACCTTTTCAACTTGTGTCCTTCACAGCATAGGGTCACATATATGTCTGCAGGGAATGCCTGGAGACAGAGAGGTGCAGAGAGAATGCCTTTCACCTGAAATGTATGCAAGTCCTGAAATTTCTCTAGGCCTCCTTTTCCTCCATTGTAGGATTCTGTGATTCTAGAGTTTTTAATGCTTCGGCCATTTCCTCTGCTTGAAGCATCCCTACTGTTCCTGCTTGAGCCAAAAGGGAGACTCCTGTCTCCAGCATTAGGTTGAGGTGGTAGAACTCACAGAGACTGAAGGAAAGCATTAAGAAAGGGTCATCTTTTCTTTCCATAGTATGCAGCAGTGTGGAGTGGCTATAAGCAACTGATCATCAATGACAAACATCTTTTGCAACTGATGCATAAGCTTGGCTGACTGAAGATTTCTTTGGATGCAGCAGAGGGCTTTGGATATTGATTAAAACAAAGTAAAATCAAACCTAAACATTTCCAATATAAAATTATAAACACCCAGCAATTAACTTTAAAAACTTTCTGATTTGTTGTTGGAATAATTATCAGATCCTGAAGAGAGAAAAATAAATATTCCAAAGATTACAATGGGTAAGGAGTAAACAGAGAAATTTATACGGTGCAAAGTGACTTAGATTGGAAAAGATTTATTTTCTTGACCTCTGTTTTGTTGTTTGTGGGATATTCTGGAAGCTGTCAAAATACAACTAGTGTGAAAGAAAGACAATAATAACAGATATCTTACATTGATTTTAAGGGTTTTTGTGCTACCCACAAAATAAAAAATTAACAGTAAAAAAAGAGATCCAAACTATAAAAACATTAACTTCATTAAAAACAACAACAACAAAAGCTGCTTTGAAGCACTGTAAATTTGTCTTGGCTAGAAAGTGGTAGTTGTGATGTAATGAAAAAGACTCTGGGCTTCCTGAATTGAACCTTCAGTCTTACAGCTACAGGAGAGTAGCGGGCCAAATTTGCAGGAACTGTCTTTTAATGTTAACTCAGTAATTACATTACCATGGAAACCTGTATTTATTTAAAAAATATTTAAACTTCTGTAAAGTTTCCACTCCTAACTTAGAAGTACTTATTTTTCATTTTTCCTTTATACATAGGAAACTCATGCTCCTCCAATTTGCAATTCTTTTAGTAAATTACAAAATAATCAAATGTTATATTATTCTTTGGAGTTAATTTAAAGATTTAACGACTGTAACCAGTCTACTTTGGGCCAACTGTTTTTAGGAGTGAAATGATCTCCTTTCATGCATACAGCACAACTGCTAAGAGTAAACATCATGAGCTTTGATTATTTTAAAGATTCTAGTGTCACCATAAGCTAAAAGATTTTCTAAATACAACCCAACATCTTAAAGGACAAGGTAGCAGGGACACGGGCCTGGTGACCATGGTTTCAGGGGACACTGAGGTCAACCGGCATTACTAGCTTTTTTCTAAGAAAATGTTCTACATCTCATATTGGTGAGTGGTGTCTGGGGTATTAAAAATCAGCAAGCTGCCATCTAATAAAATCAACCACTCCCCAACTTGCCTAAAGCAGATGGTAACCAAGAACATCAAAGACAGAAGAAAAATACGAGCCCAGGAGACAGAAAGGTCCATATGATTGGGAAACTACATTAGCATGAGACCAGAAAAAGTAGATGGTGCCCAGCCACCACCAACGATTTCTCTGATATGGAACACAATGTAGAGTCCGTGATACTGCATGAGAAAAAGGGGAGCACAGATCTAGAACTCCACTAAAAGACCAGACTTGATGGTCCAACATTCTGGAGGGTTTCCTAAGAACGTGGCCCCTGGACTTGCTGCTAGCCCAGAGCTGAAACCAGTACTGAAGCCAACCCTCCACACAAAAATTAGACTGGACTGTAAAAGATAGAGTGATGTGGTCGGTATGTGTACTTCCTAGTTCATATATGTTTGAGGCTGTCTGATCAGTTCCTCTCTAGAGTTGAGAAAGGAGGGTGGAAAGGAGGGGCCAAGTACTGGTTGAATGAACACTGGAAGTACAGAGTGGAAGAGAGGAGTATGTGATCGCAGGGTTAGGAGAGTAGATTGAGTTGCATAGGGCAGTATATTTGTGGTTATATGTGGCGAATTAACTTGGATTGTAAACCTTCATTTAGTCAGAATAAAAATAAAAGAAAATAAAGATTTTGGTGTCAGAAGCAGGATCCAAAGATGATCACCAAGATCACCTGCTTTTTGGAGATACAAGTGTGATAACCACAAAGGCCTTTTGTAGCCAACTGTTCCCTCACCTCAACTGGGAACTTGATGACTCTCTTCTGGGTTTGAATTCCACTTCTCTTATGTTGAACTCCGTAGGTTTGTATCTGAGCAGTTTGGACACCCTTTCCTTGGCAGGTCACCTTACGCCCTATTTGGGGAACTGGGTTCCCAACTACTCTTTTCCTTTCTATTTTCAGGAATTTCTATTTGGCCAATGGGTTTTGTTGTGAATTGCTATTTGAGTCATCTGAATAGTCTGCTCCAAGGGAAATAAGACTGGATCTGATAAGAAAGTCACAGTGAGTCCTACAAAGGTCTCAAGCAATTTTTAAAATGGGCTCAGCTGAGTCAAAGGTGTCTGAGATTCCTCCATCCTGAAAATCTGTCAAGTTAATAAAATTATGAATGTAGACTCCATTTTCCTTTCTGTAGAAATTAGTTGACCTTATTGAAAACAAGTCAAAATTGAAGTACCTGCTTTTGGGTGTCTCGGTATGTGTGTAATTTGTGTTGCCTTATATATTTGTGTTGCACTGTTTTAAAAGTGGTAAGCTATTGTTAATTGTTTAAAAAAGGAAAATCATAAGGTAGAACACAGACATAAGCCTGTTGTTCTTGTTGAACAATTTTTTAAATGAGTAATCTATAAAATAGATGAGATTTTCTCTTGAGAATTCTAGCTTTTTGTCCACAGAGAACTTTTTTTCCCTTGTCCATCGTCACGTAGTGAGAATAACATCACCAACTTTTCATTAAGTTGGATTTTTATTCATTTTCTTTTTTTGTAATTTATTTTATATTGGTAAACAGCAACATACACATTACCACCTCCACCTTCTCCCTGCTACTTTAACTCTGACACCCTCCTGGCTAGTTGCAGTGGCTGAGAAGTGTCTTGAATTCCCCCCACCCACATGGGAGATTGGCAGACTGTGAGTTCAGAATATACACAACAAAAATATACACCAATCCAACAATTTCTGTATTTAACATTCAGTGATATTGATTATATTCTTCAAGTTGTACAGCCATTCTCACCCTCCTTTTCTGAGTTGTTCCTACCTATTAACATGAACAGACTGCCTTCTAAATTTGCTACCTAATCCCTCAAATTTAGTGCTTTCAACTCTATTCCACTGGTATATGTGTCCATTGTTATCTTAGTACCAGGCTGTTTGGATTATTATAGCTGTATAATATGTTTTAAATTCAGAAAGTATAAACCCTACTTTGTTGTTCTTTTTCAATATTGCTTTAGCTATATTGAAATATTGCTTTGGCCTCTTACCATTCCATGTAAAGTTAAGGACCAGTCTTTCCAATTCAGTAAAGAAGGCTGTCGGAGATGTATAGAACAGTGGAACAGAATCATCCACCTACGAGCAGCTGATATTTGACAAAGGCCCAAAGTCTGTAAACTGGGGAAAAGACAATCTCTTTAACAAATGGTGCTGGCATAATTGGATATCCATGTGCAAAAAAATGAAGTAAGACCCATACCTCACACCATGCACAAAAACTAACTCTAAAAATGGACCAAAGACCTAAATATCAAATATAAAATGATAAAGATCATGGAATTAAAAATAGGGACAATGGGTGGAGCCCTAATACATGGCATAAGCAGGTTATGAAATATTACTAACAAGGCACAAACACCCAAAGCGAAAATAGACAACTATTTTGATATCCCCTGAAATCAGCTCCTATGTTCATGCAAAGACTTCACCGGAAGAGTAAAAAGACAAACTATAGACTGGGAAGATATTTTTGGATATGACAAACTCAGTCAGTGTCTACTCTACAAAATCAACAATATACTGCAAAATGTCAACAATAACAAGTCAAATAATTAAAAAATGGGCAAAGGGTATGAACAGGCACTTCCCCAAAGAAGGCATTCAGGTGGTTACTAGACACATGAGGAGATTCTGACAATCATCAACCATTAAAAAACAAATCAAAATTACAATGAGATACCATCTCACCTCAGCAAGGCTGGCATTAATCCAAAAGACACAAAGTAATAAATGTTGGAAAGACTGTGGGAGTAACTGGAACACTTACATACTGCTGGTGGGAATGTAAAATGGTACAACCACTTTGGAAATCTATTTGATGATTCCTTGAAACGCTAGAAATATAAATATAAATATAAATACCAGCAGTTCCACTTCTTGGAACACATCCTAGAGAAATAAGAGCTGCTATACATATACAGGCATGTACACCAATACACATTGCAGCACTGTCCACAATAGCAAAAAGACAGAATCAACATAGGTGGCCAATAATGGGTGAATGGATAAACAAACTATGGTGTATTCACACAATGGAATATTATGCAGTGATAAAGAACTATGATGAATTTGTGAAACATTTTACAACATGCAAGAATTTAGAAGAGATTATACGCCATGAGTTGCATCCGACTCGATGGCACTTGGCACTTGGCTTATACTGAGTAAAATCAGTCAGCTACAAAAAGAAAAATATCATATGAGGCCATTATTATAAGGACTCAAGAAAAGTTTTAAATACAGAAGAAAACAGCCTTTGATGGTTATAATTTTGATGGGGATGGAGGCAGAGAGGTATTTATTAATTTGATACCAGACAAGAATTATTTTAGGTGAAATGAGGGACTGCATATAAGAGGGGAGTAGTCAGCAAAACTGGACTAAACCTAAAGCTAAGAAGTTTTCTAAATACAACTAACATTTCAAGGGAAAGAGAAGCAGGGACAGGGTCTGAGGACCATGATTTCAGGGGATATCTAGGTCAACTGGCATAACAAAGTTTATTAAGAAAATTTTCTGCATCCTACTCGGATGAGTGGCATCTGGGTGTTAACAGCTAGCAAATGGCCATCTAAGAAGCATCAATGCATCTCAACCTGTCACCATAAAAAGAAAATGAAGAACATCGACAAAATAAGGAAAACATAAGCCAAAGAGACAGAAAGGGCCACATAAACCACAGACTACATCAACTTGAGAATGGAAGAATTAGACAGTGCCCAGCTACCACCAATGACACTCCCTACAGAGAACTCAACAGAGACCCTGATGGAGTGGGAGAAATTTGAGTTGTAGAATTCAAACTCTATTAAAAAGACCAAACTTGATGGTCTGTCAGACTGGAGGATACCTGGAACACATGACCTCCAGACTCTATGTTAGCCCAGAACTGAAACCATTCCAGAAGCCAACTCGCCAGACAAAAATTGAACTCATCTATAACACATAAAATGATACTGGTGAAGAGTGTGTTTCTTGGCTTAAGCAGATAATAGGAGACTGACTGGGCAGCTTCTGTATGGAGGTGAGATGAGAAGAAAGAGAACAGGAGCTCACTGAATGGATATGAGAAATCTCAAGAAGAGGGGAGCAGTGTACTGTCACAGTGTGGGGAGAGCAATAGGGTCACAAAGAAAAGTATGTGTAACTTTTTGTATGAGAGACTATAACTTACAACGAGAAACTGAAGTTTCTCTTAAAATACAATATCAAAAAAAAAAAGGAAGGCTGTTGAAATTTTGGTCAAGATTATATCAAATCTATAGATCCCATTGAATAGTACTGACAACATTATTAAATCTACCTATCCATAAAAATGGAACACCTTTGCATGTGTTTAACCACCAAGCCACTGCCACTGAGTCGATTTTGACTCATAGCTACCCCATAGCTCGGAGTGGAACTGCCTCATAGAGTTTCCAAGAAGTGCCTGGTGGATTTGAACTGCCGACATTTTTGTTAGCAGATGTAACACTTAACCACTGCTCCGCCAGGGTTTCCAAAACAAATCCACCACCGTCAAATAGATTCTGACTCATGGCGACCCTACTGGTCAGAGTATAATTGCCCTAAAGTGTTTCCAAAGAGTGCCTGGGGCATGTGAACTGCCAACCTCTTGGTTGGCAAACAAGGCACTTAACCACTACACCACCAGTGGTTTCTTTCCATCTGTTTAAGTGTTTTTAAATCTCTTTCAGTGTTTTATAATTTTCATTTTAGAGGATCCTTCACATCACTGTTTATTCCAAGGTATTTTACTCCTTAGATGCTACTGTAAAAGCAATGCTGTTGTTGTTAAAGGCCATTGAGTGAATTCCAACTCAGCAACCCCACACACAACAGAATGCCATCCTTACAACAACTGTTACACTTGTGCCCATAGTTGTAGCTGCTGTGTAAATCTATCTCATTGAGAGTCTTCTCTTTTATGCTGACCCTCTATCTTACCAAGCGTGATGTCCTTCCCCAGGGACTAATCCCTCTTGGCAACATGTCCCAAGTATGTGAGACATAATCTCACCATTCTTGCTTCTAAAGGAGCATTCTGGCTGTACTTTTTCAAAGGCAAATTGTTCATTTGTTAGCAGTCCATGGTATAGTCAGTATTCCTTGCCAACTCCACAGTTCAAAGGTGTCAGTCTTGCTTGGTCTCTGTAATTGATTGTCCAGCTTTCACATGTATATAATGTGATTGAAAACACCATGGCTTGAGTGAGGTGCACCTTAGTCCTCAAAGTGACATCTTTGCTTTGTAACACTTTAAGGAGAGTCTTGATTTCTTGGCTGCTGCTTGCACAGGTGTTGACTATGGGTCCAAGTAAAATAAAATCCTTGACAGCCTCAATCTTTTCTCCTCTAACCATGATGTTACTAATTGATCCGGTTGGGTTTTTGTTTTATGTTGAGGTGTAATCCATACTGAAAGCTATGGCTTTTGATCTTCATCAGTAAGTGTTTCAAGTTCTCTTCATTTTCAACAAACAAGGTTGTGTTATCTGCATAACACAGCTTGTTAATGAGTCGCCCTCCAATCCTGATGTTCCATTCTTCTTCATATAGTCCAGTTTCTCAGATTATTTACTCAACATACAAACTGAATACGTATGGGGAAAGGATACAACTCTGACACACACCTTTCCTGGCATTTTCCCTTTTTCTGTTTGAATAACTGCTTCTTGATTATTCATGAACACAGTTAAGTATTCTGGAATTGCTGTTCTCTGCAATGTTCTCCATAATGTGTTATGATCCACACAGTCAATGCCTTTGCACCGCTAATAAAACACAGGTAAATGTATTTCTGGTATTCACTGTTTTTAGCCAGAATCCATCTGACATCAGCAATGATATCCCTGGTTCCATACCATTTTTCAAATCTGACTTCAATTTCTGGCAGTTTTCTGTCCATATACTTTGCTAGCATGTGATATTAATGACACTGTTAGATAATTTTTGCATTTGGTTGGATCACCTTTCTTGGGCAAAGGTTAACATATGGATCTCTTCCAGTCAATTGGCAAGACAAGTGAGTACTTCTAGCACTGTATCTGTTTGATAAAACATCTCAGTCAATAAGTGGAACAGTTTCCTTAATTTTCTTTTAAGATTTCTCATTGTTGGTATACAGAAGCTTAGCTGATTTTTTGCATGTTTACCTCCTACATTGCAACTTTGCAAAATACTTTATTAGCTCTAGAGGCTGTTTTACAGACTTTTGGGATTTTCTTTTTTTTTTTTATTATGACTGAGTGAAAATGTACATTCCTGTATAAATTTACATGCCCACCTATATGCAGCTTCCATTGCTCTCCCTGCCCAGTTACAGCACACTATTCCTCTCTGCTCCATACCTGTCTCATCCTCCCAACAGTTTCCCCTCCTGTCCACCCACTTACCTCCCTCCAGCCACAGGTCAGCAGGATGATGTCCGATAGATGCATATAACTATAAAGTGAATCCAATTATGTGGTCACTCTGCATTGCCAAGTTCAATCCACTCATGTCCGAAGAGTGGACCTTCATTATGATTTATGGGCAAGGGCGGCATCAGGGCCAGAGGCCATGCTTCCAGAGGAACCCTGAAACTTCTGGACCATCAATTGCAGTCTTTTAGTGGAGATCTCAGGGTGCACCCCTATTTATTCTTGTTGCCAGTGAGACTGAACTTAGTGAGCTCCATCGAGGCTATCACTGGTGGTGGCAGGGCACCATCCAGTTCTTCTGGTTCCAAGTACATGTAGGTACCCACTCATGTGGGTCTCTCTATCTTCTGGGTTGTCTTTACCCCATGTCATTTTGGTCCTCGGTGAGCATCCGTTCCTGCTGAGTTGGGACCATTTGCTGTGCCCTTGGATGGCAGCTTGGCAGCTTTTAAGACCCCAGACGCCACTCACCAATGTAGGGTGCAGAGAGCCCTCTTAGCAGAACGCTAGTTGTGCCAATTGGCCTCAATTTCGACTAAGAGCATGGTCCCCTGCCCCCTGAACCAGCTACTCTGTCCTTGTGATATTGGGTTAAGATGGAAGGCGTACTCAAGTTATGCTGAAGTCCACTTAATATTGTTCTTGTTTCTAATGTGTGCTGTCATCGACTTCACCCAACCAGATTTCTAGCAACTATCTAATCTACACCCTCCTCCCTTGCCCTCCCTCCTTCCCCTCCCTTGCAGCTGTCAAAGAGTTTATTCTTCTATACATAAGTCTGTTTTTCAGATCTTATCGTAGGGGTCTGATACAATATTTGTCCTTTTGTCACTGACTACTTTCACTCAACATAATGTCTTCCAGTTGAAACCAGGTTAGGAGATGTTTTCTGGAATCATCGTTATTCTTTATCATTGTGTAGTGCTCCATTGAGTATATATACCATAGTTTACCTATCCATTCCTCTGTTGCTGGGCATCTGGGTTGATCCCATCTTTTTGCTATCGTGGACTGTGCTGCGATAAACATTCTTGTGTACGTGTCCGTTGCTGTGAAAGGCCTTGATTCTGTAGGATATATTCCAAGTAGTGGAATTACTGGGTCGAATGGTGTATCTATATCCATTTTTTTAAGGAAGTGCCAGATTGCTTTCCAAAGAGGCTGGACCCTTTTGCAACCCTGCCAACAGTGTAGAAGAGTTCCACTTTCTCCACAGCCTCTCCAGCATTTCTTGTTTTGTGTTTTCTGGATCATGGTCAGCCTTGGGGTGAGATGGTACCTCATTTTAGTCTTCATTTGAATTTCTTTAATAACCAAAGATCGCGAACATGATCGCACGTGTTTTTTGGCTGCCTGGATTTCCTCTTTAGAAAAATGTCTGCCCATCTCCTTTGCCCATCGCTTAATTGGATGATTTGTCTTCTTCTTGCTGATATTTTGTAGTATCTTATAGATTATGGAGATCAGACGTCGACCTCACATAGAGTTGCCAAATATTTTTTCCCATTCTGTAGGTGGCCTTTTAATTCTATTAACAAAGTCTTTGGATGAGCAAGTGTTTGATTCTTAATACTTCCCATTTATCTATTATCTCTTCTGTTGACTGTGGTTTGTTTGACAGATTTTCAAGTCTGTCCACATTGTGTAATAAAACTTCCATTGTTGTTCCTACCTTTTCTTGGATAAGCTTTATTGTTTTAGATTTGCTATTTAGGTCTTTTATTGAGTTGGAGTTGGTTTCTGTAGAAGGTGTAAAATATGGATCTTGTTTCAATTTATTGCAGATAGATATCCAATTTTGCCAGCACCATTTGTTGAAGATACTGTTTTTACCCCAGTTTAATGTCTTAGGGCCTTTGTCGAATATCCACTGTTGACAGGCAGATGGTGTCATCTCTGGGGTCTCAAGTCTGTTCTGTTGATCCATCTGTCTGTTCTGGTACCAATACCAGGCTGTTTTGACCACTGTGGCAGTGTAGTATGTTCTAAGGTCGGGTAATGTGAGGCCTCCCGGTGTGTTCTTCTTCTTTAGTAGTTAGTACCTTACTTATCCGGGGCTTCTTCCTTTCCAAACAAATTTGGTGATTTGTTTCTCCATCTCATTACAAAATGATGCTGGAACTTATGTTGGGATTGCATTGTGTAAGTAGATTGCTTTGGGTAAAATAGACATTTTCACAATGTTAAGTCTTCCTATCCATGAGAAGGGTAGGTTTTTCCATTTATCTAAGTCTCTCTTTTGTAAAGGTCTGTTATTCCTCTGGTTAGATTAATTTTTAGGTACTTTATCTTCGTAGGGGCTATAGTAAATGGTATTGATGATTTCTCCATTAACAGTCTCGTTGTTGGTATGAAGAAATCCTACTGATTTACTTATTTTTATCTTGTATCCTGAGACTTTGCTGAACTCTTCTATCAGTTTGAGTAGTTTCCTTATAGATTCTTTGGGATTCTCTGTATATACAATCATATTATCTGCAAACAGGGAGATTTAAAAAAAAAAATTTTTATTTAACATGACTGAGTGAAAATATACATTCATGTATAAATTCACATGCCCACCTATATGCAGCTTCCACTGCTCAAACAGGGAGATTTTGACTTCTTCTTTGCCTATGCAGATGCCTTTTATTTCTTGGTCTTGTCTAATTCCTCTGGCCAGAACCTCTAGTACAATGTTGAATAGGAGAGGTGAGAGTGGGAATATTTGTCTAGTTCCTGTTCTCAAGGGAAAGTCTTTCAGTCACTCTCCATTCAGGGTGATGTAGGCAATTGGCTTTGTATAAATGGCCCTTATTGTGTTGAGGAATTTTCCGTCTGTGCCTATTTTGCTAAGAGTTTTTAGCACGAATGGGTGTTGGACTTTATCAAACGCCTTTTCTGCATCAATGGACAAAATCAGGTGATTCTTGTCTCTTGTGTTATTTATGTGGTTAATCACATTAATTGTTTTTCTGATGTTGAACCAGCCTTGCATCCCTGGTATGAACCCCACTTGGTCATGATGGATTATTTTCTTGATACGTTGTTGTATTCTATTGGCAAGAATTTTGTTGAAGATTTTTGCACCTAAGTTCATGAGTGATATCAGTCTGTAGTTCTCCTTTCTGGTTGGGTCTTTCCCTGGCTTTGGTATCAAGGTTATGCTGGCTTCATAGAATGAGGTTGGGAGTAGTTCATGCCTTTCTATACTGTGAAATAGTCTCAGTAGCACTGGAGATAACTCTTCTCTAAAAGCTTGATAGAATTCTGCAGCGAAGCCATCTGGGCCTGGGCTTTTTTTCGTTGGCACTGTTTTGATGACCTTTTCAATCTCTTCCTTTGTGATGGGTTTATTAAGTTGTTCTGCTTCACGTTGTGATAACTTGGGTAGGTGGTATGAATCAAGGAATTTGTTCATTTCCTCTATGTTCTCAAATTTGTTAGAGTACAGTCTTTCATAGTATTCTGTTATGACATTTTTTATTTCTGTTGGATCTGTTGTGACCATCCCCTGTCATTTCTAATTTGGGTTATTTGTTTCCTTTCCTGCTTTTCTTTAGTCAGTTTAGCCAGTGGTTTGTCAATTTTGTTGATCTTTTCAAAAAACCAGCTTTTGCTCTTTTCGATTTTTTCAATTGTTTTTCTATTCTCTAATTCATTTAGCTCTGCTCTAATCTTTATGATCTGGTTTCTTCTGGTGCCTGAGGGGTTCCTCTGTTGTTCTCTCTCTACCTTTTCAAGCTGTAGGGTTAGTTCCTTGATTTGGTTTCTTTCTTCCTTCCAGATGTGTGCATTTATGGAGATAAACAGACCTCTGAGCACTGCTTTGGCTGTATCCCATAGGTTCTGGTAGGAAGTGTTTTCATTTTCATTGGAATCCATGAATTTCTTTATTTCATCCTTCATTTCTTCTATAACCCATGTTTTTTTTGAGCAAGATGTTGTTCAGTTTCCAAGAGTTCCACTTTCTATGTTTTTTTCTGCTATTGAGTTCAACTTTTATGGCTTTATGATCTGAGAGGATGCTTTTCAGTAATTCAAGGGTACCGATTTTGTTGAGAATTACACTATGTCCTAACACATGGTCAATTCTGGAGAATGTTCCATGTGCACTGGAGAAGAAGGTGTAGTTGTCTGCTGACGGGTGGGAAGTTCTGTATATATCAATGAGGTTTAGTTGGTTAATTGTGGCAATGAGGTCTTCTGTATCTTTATTGAGGTTTCTTCTAGATGATCTGTCCAGTATTGAGAGTGAAGTGTTCAAGTATCCCACTGTTATTGTGGAGTCATCTAACTCTTTTTTGAGTGCAGTTAGTGTTTCTTTGACGTATTTAGGTGCTCTGATATTAGGTATATAAATATTTAATATAGTTAAGTCTTGCTTGTGTACTGAACCTTTCAGCAATCAATAGTGTCCATCTTTGTCCACGATGGTGGATTTTACATTAAAATTGATTTTGTCTCAGGTTAGAGTTGCCACACCAGCTCTTCTTTGTTCATTGTTAGCTTGCTATATAGTCTTCCATCCTTTAGTTTTCAGTTCATATCTTTAGGTCTCAAGTGAGTTTCTTGTAGACAACATATGAATGGGTCATACCTTTTGATTCAAGATGTCACTCGATTTCTCTTTACTGGAGCATTCAGTCCATTCACATTCAATGTAATTATTGATAGGTATGTGTTGATGGCTGCCATTGTGATACGTTTATTTTTGTCTTGATGTTTTCTCTGTTGTGCTTATTATTCTGTTCTGGGACATTCCTTTTTATGAGTTGATTTTTCACCTTTTTCAGAGCTGCTTTTTTGTTGCTGAGACTCCTGTGTTACATTTCTTGAAATGGTATGATACATCTTTGTTGTGCTTTATAGCTGCCCCTATCATCCCCCTTAATAAAGTATATATAAACCCAATTTTAATTACTACCAGTCTTGTCATCTTTGTCTCCATCTGGAAGGAGTATGATGACTGTAGTACATTCATGTTTTTGATATGATGGCACCATAGTTTTCATGATAATCACTGGATTGTTTCTTCTGCATGAAAGCTGTGATTGAGTTTGGAGACTTCCCTAACTGAGTAGAGTTCTGAATAATGTGTCATTCTAAAATATAAAGTTAGTGGTTTTGTTCTTCTAAGCCAAAGCCAGGAACTTCTTTCTGTATTTCTTGTAGTTTTGGTTTGGTTTTTATAAAGTCTGAGTTTCTGTTTATCTGGGCATGTCTTAATTTCATTTTTGTATTTGCAAGATAGTTTTGCAGGATCTATAATTCTTGGTTGGAAGTTCTTCTCCTTCAAGGCTTTGAATGTGTCATGCCACTGTCTCTGTCCCAGCATGGTTTCTGCTGAGAAATCTGACGAAAGCCTACAGGGTTTCCCTCTGAATGTTAGCTTTGCTTTGAGTCTTGTTGCCTTTAAGAGTTACTGCTTATGTTTCATTTTGTTAAGTTTGATTATAATATGTCTTTGAGTATTTCTTTTAACACCTATATTGGTTGGTGTATGATATGCCTCTGAGATGTCTATATTCTGTTCATGATTTCTGGGACATTTTCTGTTAGCAGCTCAGCAACAATACTCTCTGTGTTCTCAGGTGTATCATCCTGTTCAGGGACTCCAATTAATCGAAGGTTGTTCCTCTTAATGGAGTCCCACATCCTTCTTAATGCTTCTTCATTTTTCTTGTTTCTTTTTTCTGATTTCTGCTCATAGATGCTGGCATCAGTAGCTGTGTCCTCCAAGTCAGAAATTCTTTTTTTTTTCCATTTGTTCCATTCTGTTTTCTTGGGTTTGCATGGAAGTTTCTATGTCTTTGATTTTGTTCTTGATTGGTTGGATTTCAGAGTATACTGATTTTCCATCAGATCGAACAACTTGTTTAATTTTTCCTTTTGTTCTGCTGCATTTTGTATAAGGTCTAGAAGGGCTCTCTATACAATCATTTTGTATTCACTTTCTGATGCTTTCATAAAAGTTACTTCATCTAGAAAACTCCTTGATTATTTTGTTTGGGAGCCTTCTGAATCCATGGGTGACTTCTTGTATACCACAAGTGTTTGTTGCTTTTTGGTCCCATTGGAGTAAGTAGAGGCTGGAAGAGATACTGTGAGGATGGACTGCAGATGTTTCTCTAGGCTGTCTGAAAATGTAAAGCAAAAGATATCTGACTGCTTCCCAAGTCAGTCAGGTTTTCAGGTGTAGAGGTCCCCTTTCCCAACTGGCAAAGTAAGCACCTCTATATCCAACCCCAGATGATACAAACTAGTTCAGAATACAGCGATGCTACTGCCCTGTTGGCCTCTGCTGACAGGGCCCAGCCTTAGGTGACACTGTGTAAATTACTGCTTTTCTGATAGAAAAGCACTCTCCTGTAGGCAAGCTCTGGCTCCCAAGCTAAGAAATAGGTCCAGGTGTGGCCACCGTATCCAATATGGCACCCTCCACACAGGCAGCAGATAGAGGGGCTAAAGGTGCTGAGAGGTAGTGATTCCTCTGCCTCTGTTGCTGGGCCCCCACCATAGGTAACACTGTGAAAATTACTGCTTTTGTGTCGGAGAAGCGCTGTCCTGTTTGCAAGTGCTGGATCCGAGGCTAAGAATTAGGTCCCGCTAAAATTTCCACATCCAACATGGCGTCCTGCACACTGGCAGTGTAGTTCTGCAGAAACTGCGCTGTGGCAGTGATAAAAAGACAGGCTCAAAGTGACTAGATCAACAGAGTCCTAAGCCTAGCTCTCAAAATGTGGGAATTTCGCTTGTCTATTTCCCCAGCAGTGCGTCTGAGTCTAGCTTCTAGGCAAGACCCAGCTCTGCCCGCTGGCCAAGACAGCGGAAAAAAAAAGTCAAAATGGTGTGTTTACCTTCAGTCTGTGAGAGCCAGGGCTAGTCAGGAGCAGGAGTCAGCAAAAGAGAGGAGGTTTTTCGGTGAGTGTTATGAAGTCCAAATTTACAGCCCTGTGCCGTGTCTTGGTGGCTCACTAGGTGACCACAAGGCTCCGTTTGATTATCATTTCAGGTCTTGGTTTCCAGAGGGATATAAGGAGATGTGTGCTTAGTCCACTATCTTGACTCTGGCCTTTGGGATTTTCTGTATCTAGGATAATGTCATCTGTCATTAGAAATGATTTTACTTCTTTTCCAATCTGGATACCTTTTATTTCTTTTTATTATTGTCCTGGTCTTGATTTCTAATACAACATTCAATAGAAATGATGGGAGCACACACCTTGTTTTTTTCCTAACTTCAAGGGAAGGGAAAGCTCCCAATCTTCTGCCATTTGGTATAATGCTTGCTGTTGGTTTTTCATATTTGCACTGAATCATACTGGGGAACTTCCCTTCTACTGCAATATTCCTGAAAGTTTTCATCAAGAAAGGGTGTTGGCCACTACACATGTAAAGGGAAGAAGCCCCTGTTAAGTAAAGCATTACTGAAGAAGCAGAACAAAGTGGAAGGCCTCATAATGCCTGATTTTAGAAACTTTTACATGACCACAGTAGTCAAAACAGATTGGTACTAGTACAAAAACAGATACACAGGCCAATGGAACAGAACTGAGAATCTACATATAAAATCATCCATCTATGAGCAGCTGGTATTTGACAAAGGCCCAATGTCTATAAACTTGGGAAAAGGCAGTCTCTTTAACAAATGGTGCTGACATAACTGGATGGATACAAGAAATGAAACAAGCCCCATACCTCACATTATGCACAAAAACTAACTCAAAATTGATCAAAGACCTAAATATCAAATCTAAAATGATGAAGATCATGGAATAAAAAATAGAGACAACCCTGGGAGCCCTGATACACAGCAAAAGCGGACTATAAAACATTACTAACAATGCACAAACACCAGAAGAGAGAACAGGTAACTGAGAACTAAAAATCAAACACTATGCTCATCTAAAGAATTCACCAAAACAGCAAAAAGACAACTTACAAACTGGGAAAAAATTCTGGTTATAACAAATTCTATCAGGGTCTAATTCTCCATAATCTAGAATATACTGCAAAACCTCCACGATAAAAAGGCAATTAACCCAATTAAACAGTGGGCAAAGGATATGAGAAGGCACTTCACCCAAAAAGACATCTGGATGACTACCAGATACATGAGGAGCTCATGATAACTAGCCATTAGAGAATTCCAAATCAAAACTACAGTGAGATACCATCTCACCTCAACAAGCCAGGCATTAATCCAAAAGACACAAAATAATAAATGTTGAAGAGGCTGTGTTATCTGTCTAGGAGGCAAAGTTCTGTGTCTCATTAGAGTAAGTTTATATTGACTATTAGGTCCTAGACTAAGAAAACTAAGGATCATGATTTCTGAAAAAGCTAGCTTTTACTTTTAAAATATTTTATCACTTTAGTTACACAGATATCCAAGTATTTGTCAGTTACCTGTGATAAACTCCTGGCAACTTTGAAACTTCATGGAAAGTCACAAAAGAATTGTTCCCATTGTGTATGGGGAAATAAATTATACCAACAATAAGTTTTATTTAAAACATTATGAGTTGCCTGAGAAGTTTTGCCAACTCAGAGATGCGCTTAATTTTCTTTAGGTTAAAATATACATGAGTGTCAGTGACCTTGCTATTCATCATACATCAGGTGCTGCTTTGTCTGAAATTGTTGTTAAGTGCTGCCGAGTTGGTTCCAACTCATAGCGACCCTATGCACAACAGAACAAAGCACTGCCTGGTCTTGTGCCATGTCCACAGTCATTTTTATGATTAAGCCCATTGTTGTGGCCCCTGTGTCAATACACCTAATCGAGGGTCTTCCTCTTTTTCACTGACCCTCCACTCTAGCAAGTATGATGTCCTTCGGGGACTGCTCCTTCCCAACAACATGTCCAAAGTATGTAAGACACAATCTTGCCATCTTTGCTTCCAAGGAGCACTTTGGCTGTACTTCTTCCAGAACAGATCTCTTAGTTCGTTTTGCAGCCCATGGTACATTCAACATTCTGCTCTCACATGTCTGATGTTAGGCAACTAAAGTATGATGTTACCAATCATAATTTCAAATTTTTTAAATCATTAACTTGGTTATCACTTTATTCTTTAATTTAAATCTAGCATCATGGGTTTCCATTTACCTATAGAGTTTTACTAATATTCAGATGTTTAGAAATTTGATAAGGTCGACATATTCTAACTAAATGCTCTATATTCATGTTATGATATATCTTAAAATTAATATGTTATATAAGAAGTTCCTTTCTTGTCAAGGAATATGGTCATCCATTTTCATAAATTAGATACAATATCCATTCTTCTTTGAAAATATGGTTAATAATTATTTTTAGAGATATTTTGTCTAAAGTTTTTGGAGACGTCGACTATTTTGCTTCACATTACTTTTGTAATGTGTTTAATTGAAGTCTTTCCCTTCTAAGAATTGTTATCAGTAATACATTGACCATGTCTATCTTTAGGTCTTATCTGCAGACAGCTCTCACTTTGATGATGTCCTGAAGGTGCTTATAATAAGCTGTAGGCCAGAGTATTTCACCAAAGGGACCCCTGAAAAGGACTACATGAGGTAACTGGGTGGCATGGAACTTCTAAATCACAATGCTTATATCATCGGAGTGAACTGAGATAACTAGAGTGCTTGTGGTGAAGCTGATGAGTTCACAGACTGTTGATCCTGGACAAGCGGAACTGAATTTAGTTACATAAAAATGAGTGGACAAAAGGATTATTATGGATCCTGTATAGACTATTCCCATGCATCTGTCAGTCTGTCATACAATGGTGGCTTGTGAGTTGCTTTGATGCAGGAAGCCATGCCACCAGCATTTCAGATTCCAGCACGGGCACCCATGGTGAACAGGTTTCAGCAGAGCATCTAGATGAAGGCCGACTTGGAATAAGGACCTGGTAGTCTACGTCTGAAAAAATGAGACAGCTAAAACCTTATGAATAGCAGCCAAACACTGATACAGGGCCAGAAAATGATCCCTTCATGGTGGAAGGCACTCAAAAGATGACGGTGAAGATCTGCTTCCTTAAAGTAAAGTCACCTTTATGACATGGATGCCATCCAGCTTTCAGGACCTTCACTTGCTAGTGTGGCATGATTCCAAATGCAAACATTCATTAATAATAGGAACCAGGGATGTAGGGAATATGAATCTAGGAAAGCTGGAAGCAGTAAAAAATGAAATAGGATGTTTAAAGATTTCCATTAATAATCTACGCAATGCTATTTTCTGTCTCTCTACTGAAGTAGCACAGATAAGTAAATCACAAAATATATGTCAAAACAAAAACTATATTGAGGCAATACATTGATGTGAAGTTTATTCGAGACATGATTTGCAAATTGGGCAACACTTCTGACTACAGAGTCAAAGCATTCTAAAGTTGAGAGAATTTCCAAAGACTCTTATACCCCAATACTGTCAAGGAAGGGGGGCTAGATAATGCTTTCATAAAAACAATTTTGCCCTCAAACACAGTTTACAGTCCAACCCTGAAGTTTCTGTTTCTCAAAAGTGACTGCACATAGGTAATTCTTCAGATTGCTCAATGTTCAAAAGATCACCTCAGGGCAATGGCCTGGGCAGGTTACCCCCAGCTCCGTAGACCCCAGAAATCTGGATTCTGGGAGAATTAAAACTTTGTTTCTTATTGATTAGTTCTTGATTATTCATTTGCTTCCCAAGGAGAAGTTTGAACTTTGGTAAAAGCAAATTGTTGTATAACTGTTAAAGACACCTAGGTGAAAGTATGAAAACCTTGTGGCTTACTGGTTAAGTGCTACAGCTGTTAATCAAAAGGCTGACCGTTTGAATCCACCAGGTGCTCCTTGGAAACTCTGTGGAAAAGTTCTACTCTGTCATATAGGATTGCTATGAGTTGGAATCGACTCGATGGCTATGGGTTTGGTTCTGCTTTAGGCAGAAGTATACTGAGATACAACTTTAGCAGAAGCTCATCACAGAGATGCAATGCATGCTGCAGATGCTTCTTTCGCATATTCTTGTGATTTGTTTTCACAGTTACAAAATTTGAGTGAGTGCGTCAGGCAAGCCTTTCAGACCACTAACTTGTGAGTTATTCTCATTTCAATCTTTTGTATTATTATTAAGCACTAAATTCTTTGGCATCTGCAGTCTTAAATTTTTGTGCCGTCTGAAGTACAGCAAATAGTTTCCATCTAACTAGAAGAACAGTGAAGACAAGAAGCTAAGGAACCAACTGAAATAATGTATGTTTCACAAAAAAAGCACCCCATGAAGTGGTATCTGTGATTGTTGAGACTAGAAGAAACCAACAAATCTAGACAGTGCCCAACCAATATTCACTGATCAAAGATTCTAACTGAATCATGATGGGGTGGGAGGCAGCTGTGAAAAAAAAAAATAATAACAGACAATTTACTTTGATTTTAAGGGGTTTTATCTTACCCATGAAACTAAAAATTAACCATAACAAAGCCTGCTCCAAACTTCAAAAACACCGATTTACTTCTTTCTTTCATACTGAAAACATTGTAATTTTGTCTTTTCTTTCTAGAAAAGTGTAGTCAACAACAAAACTATTTCTTTATGATTTCATGAAAAAAGACCTCTTTAATTTAAATTTCAAGAGTTATCATGGCTGCAGACGGGCAAATGGACTCCAGGGCAATGGATTTGGTTTCAGTTTTGAATGTTAAGTCAGAAAACTTTAAGTCATAGAAACTATGTGTGTGTGTATGTGTTTAAGTTTCTGTAAATTCAGTAAACCATTTTTCCTTCATGCATGGGAAACGTGCTCTTCCAATTTGCAAACTGCTTATTAAATTATGGAAAAAAATCTAACATATTGTTTGGATCTAATTCTAAGTTTTAACAGTTGTAATTTTAGTTTGGTCCACTTGTTTTGAAAGGTGGAATGATCTCCCTGTATGCACATAGAATGACTGCTTGGATAAACCTTCTGTTTCTATTTCTTATAGAGTTTTGATTATTTATTTAACACTAGAAAAACATACAAATGGTAGGGGATGCCTTGCAGTCATCTTCAGAAAACATCTCAGAAAGACAGCTCAAAATTCTGAGGTAATTCCAAAGCACAGATGTTTCTCTTGGAGGTCAATAAGAACCAAGTTTTCTCAGCCTGACTCAGAAAAGTCCACAGAAGTCACACAATTCAGAGACTCTTCACTGACAGTTGAGGCTGGATGCAAACCCCAAGTGGTTACAACTGCTTCTTGAATTTTGGCAGAGAAAGACCACTATCCACAACACTTCTTGCTTGGTGCTGGCCCTCCGTCACTGAAGCTCTCGTCCATTACGACACACAAAAGAGCGTAGTTCTGCAGAGGCTGCAGGGCGGTAACCACAGGCCCCTTCTGCTGGGACTGAAGACAATACCTTGAACTTGTGACTAGGGATATTACCAAAGGGGAACTTCAGGAACATACACAAATGAATGAAAATGAATGAAAAGCATTTCCTGCCTCAATCTATTTAAAATAGTGCTAAATTTACATAATTTTATAGATTCTTTGGTGCAGCAAATGATTGACTTCTTCTGGCCTCATTCTATCAAGTGTTATTTATTTTGATTGATAGATGATTAATGTCATTTAGAAAATCACCCAAACTAAGGAAAACCAAGATTTTTATCAACTCTACACCACTGTAAGACAGTGAACATGGAAAGCCACACCAGGTAACTATCAACTGAGCTCCCCTGTTGGCGTTCTTGTTCTCTTAGTCCCTTTAGAGTTCTTCTCCCCATCTGCTACTGCCCAGTTTAGCTAATCCTAAATCATCACCGGGTACTCTGAGACTGTCTGAAGTGCTTCCTATTGGATATGGATAGAGCAAACTTTGCTCCAGGAGATTTAAGCCACAATGGTTTGCTATCTTTACTAACAAGGGCACAATTTATTAAAACAGTAGGAAAATTAGAAGAAAGCAGCATGGTCCATTGAATTAACTCATCCTTGGAGGGCTCATAATTTTTTTTTTTCTTAACTAAATATATCTTTTGGGTATAAAATATTCCTAAAATATGTAGTTGCCAATTATTCTTTACCTATACATGAGTCACTGTGAGTTGGAATCAACTTAAAAGCAAATGGTTTTCTGCTTTTACTATTACGGTGGTACCCACAACTCTCTAGTATAGTTAATCAGGAAAACAAAATACTGCACCCACAATCATTGTTATGCTTGTTATTGATAGTGACTGATAAAATTAAAGAGGAGTCCTATTTTGTGTTGCCGAAACAGCTTTTTACTATTTGTAAAATTAGGTCAATGTGTCTGAGTTATCTGTCAATAATGTATCACTTCTCATCATTTCATCTTTCCTGTGGCTCAGTACTCACCAAGAAAATAACAGTTTTAAGAGCAGACAAATTTGGGTGTTGAGAAAGATGTATGGCATCCTGAAGATGATGTCTTCCTGGGTGGGAAGCAAACTGCAGACGGTTGATCTCCTGTACAGTCAGGTACAGAACTCATACCCCTGCTGAGAGCTGCAGACCCACAGCCCATCCAGGGCGGGGGCCACCTCAAGGTGTGAGCATCTACCCAGCGCCAGAAAGAACAGCAGAGGCAGAACACACAAAGATTTTAGAGTCAGAGAAACAACAAGAAGGCATTTCCTCAGTGATCTTCCAAGCTACCATCAGTCCACCAGCCCAGAGGGTCCTGCAGGACATCAATGCCTTCCTGACAGAGCATCTTGCCACACAAGTCTCTGTAGGGCACAGAGGTTTAGTGGCTCCTATGGGACAGGCTCTTTGGAAACCATATGGAGCAATTCTTTCTCTGTCCCATAGGGTCACTGATTTGGAATTCACTTAATAGCAATTTTTTTCTTTTTTTTTTTTAATGAGGCAGGTTGATGCTGTCTCCAGTTCCCACTGTACCGCCAGCACCAGTGCCATCTTAAAGTTTTATTCTGGCAGAGGTCATCTTGCGTGCTTGCAGAAGGTAGTCCCCAAAGAGGCTGAGGGAGAGGATCTATCTTCAGGGGGTCCTCTTCAGGCAGGGGCAGAGGCAGAGGCAGAGTAATGGAATCCAGAGAGGAATGGGAGATACTGAGACTTAGGGAAGTTGTAGCAAGAACTTTTACAAGAAAGAGATGGACGAGGGAAAGAATAGCTGCTGTACCGACTTGGTGACAGAGGGCAGGAGGTAGAGAGAGAGATTACACTCTGCCTTTGTGTGAGAGTTCTTTACAACTTTTTAAGAAACCTGGGGTTTCCAATACATTTTCTTTCACCTAAACTCATTTGTTCCTTTAATTCATGTGATATCAGACTCTATGCTAGTTGGAAACACAGTTTAGACCAGAATTGACAAAAAAGAGAACGCCTTCCAGAAGGTAGCTTACCTCCTTTATGTCACCCTTATACATAGGAAAGACCCTTCAACAGCCCAGGACACCGACAATCAACAGCGGTCATGGAACCTTCAGACCTTGACCAGATCAGGCCAGCAGGGACTAAATGTGTCCTTACACTAGTGGGAAAGACAATGGTATAGCTACTTTGAAACCATGTGACATGGACCCAGTCATTTCACTCTTGAAAGAACTGAAAGTTTAGGTCTACACAAAAACCTATACCTGCCGGCACACAGCAGGTGATTGCCAGAAAGCAGAAACAACCCTAACGTCCGCCAGCCGAGGAATGAATAAACAAAATATGGTCTATCCATACAACAGAATATTATTTAGCCACAAAAATTAATGAGGTATTGATAAATGCTACAACAGCAATGAACTTCAAAAACACTATGATAAGTAAAAGAAGTCAGATACAAAAGTCCACGTATTATCTGATTTCATTTCTATTGTTAACTGCCCAGAAAAGGCAAATTTATAGATATAAAAAATAGATTTAGCAATTGCCAGGGACTGATGGGGGCAGGGAGAAGATAGTGGCTGATAATGTTTCCTTCTGGGACAATAACAATATTCTGGAATTAGACATGAGGTTGAAAATTTTTGTGATTATACTAAAAACCACTCAACTGTACTCTTTACAAGGGTAAATTTTAGGCTATGCAGACTATATCTCAATAAAGCTGTTACTTAAGAACGTGTACTATAACACAAAAGTCTCCAGTAAGACAACCTTTGATTCTGACCTGAATTAAGTCCCCTGTGGCGGCCTCCTTAGCTCTGTATAGCGATTTCAGTGCAAACATTATCTGTCCTCCATTTCTAGCTGCTCCCACCCAAACTAATCTCAAAACTTCCAGGGAGAAAATGCTGAGGACTCCTGAAATAATCCAATAATACTGTTACATTCAGTTAAAAGCTTATACAGGATCCTGTGTGCAGCTCTGAGGCCTGGGAGACAGGAGGCAAGAGAAGCTGAGGAAAACCTAGGCAATCTCCAGTCTCCTCATCGGCAGTGGTCACTCTTTTCAGTCACAGGTCAAGGCAGGCAGGAGCAATTTTCAGGGTTAGTTCACTGCATATCATGAAGATACCTTTCAAACTGTAGCTAGTTAAAGAAACTGAAAAAGGAAATTACAGCCTTTACATTACTCTTTTGAATAACTTTAAATCACTGTTTATGTTTGTTTTAGTCTGCTAGTGCTGCTCCAACAGAATGACTACAATGTGGATGGCTTTAACAAAGGAAGGTTTATTCTTACAGAGTCTGGTAGGCCAAATTCCCGATGTCTGCTCCCGGGGAAGGCATTCCCCCTTGTGGGCTCCGGAGAAAAGTCCGGTATTGTACCAGTCTTTGTCCAGGGAACATCTTGGCACAGGAACCTCAGGTCTGAAGGACATGCTCTTCTCCTGGTGCTGCTTTCTTGACGGTGTGAGGTTCCCAATTCTCTGCCTGCTTCCCTTTCCATTTATCTCTTCTAGGATGAAAGGATCAAGGGTGGGGCAAGCCATGCTCCAGGGAAACGCCCTTTACAGTGGAGCGGGGAGGTGACCTTATGAAGGGATTTACAGTCCCACCCTAACCCTTTAACATACAGTTTAGGAAAACCACAAAATGGAGGACAGTCACAAAATATTGGGAATCATGGCTCAGCCACATGGCTACACATATTTTTGGGGGGACACAATTCAATCCATGACAGTGTTTATATAATTATGTGAGACAAATGTGGGGTGCCCCATGTTTTCCAGGGACCCGTTTAGTCATATTAAAACATATCTTTAACTTCAACTCTTGTCTTCCGACTTGAGATATAAAAATACCAGCTCATACATCTTTGCAACAACTAAGTTCTGTGCACACTTCTATTCTGCCTTGTAGGAAGTCTTCCTTTCTTACACACACACAGACACGTACATACAGTCAAATGCACAGGAAATAAAGAACTCCTGCAACATGCTGCCACCTGAAATTTCTGCAAATAGTTCTTGGTCTTTTCTCATGTGCCAGATAGTACCTATGATTTCTAAGTTTCCAGGATCACTCACTAACAAATGTGGAGGGAAAAAACACTCACACCCCCCTCTGAGAATCTGTTAGCACATGTTTCTGGATAGATATATATGGTTCTTACCAAACATTACTGCAGTTGTCTGTCAGGAACTCCTTGGAAAACCCGTGGAGCAGTCCTACTCTGTTCTATAGGGTTGCTATGAGTAGCAAATGGCTCAAAGGCAATGGTTCTGGGTCTTTTTGGTTTTCAAAGCAGACACAGCAGCTTGTACATGCCATGTGTATAGCCAGAAATGCCTACAGTGGGATTACATGGATAATAATAGACTGTGGTAAGGGTATCAAATAGAACAAAAATGAAGGAACCAGAGTTACCTGAAGCAAATGGATGAACTTTACAAGTATCAACACGTATGTGTGCATGTACATTTGCACATACACACTAATTCACACACAAACCACACACACACACAAGCACACACACCACACATTTTCACTCATAATTCACACACACCACAAATTCACTCCCCACACCACCCTCACACACGTACTTACATCATAGTCTTGCATCACATTCAGACACAAACATACACTCACCCTTACACAATGTGGATGGCCTCCCACATTGGCATATGATTAATGTTAGCTCTCAGTATACACACTGCAGCATCATTTTGGTGACTGGAAGATGTAAACACAAAGAAGACCTAAGTACAAAGCCATTCATATAAAGTTCAGAATCAGGAAAAACTAAATTGTACTTTAAAAAGATGCCTACAAATTGGCAAAACTATAAGGAAATCCAAAGAAGAGATATGAGGTCTATAAACCTCCACCAGAAGGCTAGAGGTGTCATCATTGAGGGAATGCAGGCCAAGTAGGGGGGCTTCTGGTTGCTATAGCAACTTGTTTCCTGAATTGGGTGGTTTCCACAATCATTCACTGCGCGTTGCAGTACTGCGCTCTCATACATTCACGTATTTCACAGTATGGGAAGTTTAAATATAAAGCGGACGTGCATGAGCATACGCACACGTGCATGTGTGCACACACATTCCCACACAAGAGTGTCTGTTGCAGCACTGTTCTGATGTGGCAAAAAGTGGACACAGGGGGACATGCTTGTAATATTAACTGGAAAAAAAGGAAATTATAGTTGTTTATATGAATGCATATACAAATTTACAGTCAAGAAGAAAGGTTATGGATGATCACATTCTAGGCTATTAGGGTTGATCACCTGACTAGGCTGAAAATCCAGTGGGTAAAGAGTGGAATAGGAGAGCATTAAATTTTCTTTATATTCTACAAATTATTTGAATATCAATCAAAACAAAGCAGTTGCTATATGACAGTCTCACGGGGAGATACCACCAAGCCTGAACGTTAGCTTGTTACAAGTGTGAGGTCCAGGTTACATGGCTGTCTTGGTGATCTTCCCTTTTTGGTGACTCTAAGAAGACAAGGGCAGCATAGTTTTTTTAATTGTCAGTAATGAGAGTTACTTTCCTTAAAAACTCGTGTTTTCATTAACATGTGTCTAGCCAAGCCAGCCAAGTGCTGTCGAAACATGTGTCTAAGTAAACAGAAAAAAATTCCCTTACGAAACCTAAAGTATCCAGTGCAATTACAGCATTCACTATGGATTTCGTAGTTTTCCTGGTTACTCAAGATAATTCAGTGTAAACAAGCATACCGCTGCTGGTTAACAGAAACAATGGAAAATACCAAGAGTTCAAATTAATACCAAAACTGCTGACAAGAAATGATCAGAGTTCTGATTTTAGGGCCAGGGATGATACTACAAGACAAATGGGAAATTTTTAGAAATGAATTCCCCTAGAATTGTAAATTAAAATTATGCTGGTAGCATAGGACCAAAAGTGCAAGCTTTGGAATTAGACGGGCCAGGCTTAAATCTCAGCTCATGTTGAGTCAAATAACTTAATTTTAAGGAACTTCAGGTTCTTTATTTGAAAACCTGAATTTGTTAGGTGCCATCAAGTTGGTTGATACATAGCAACCTGACGTATGACAGAACGGAAACACTTCTGGTCTTGTACCATCCTCACAGTCATTACTCTGTTTGAGCCCATTGGTTTAGCCTGTGTGTCAGTCCATCTAACCTGGAGGCACTCTCTGTTTTGCTGAGCCTCTGCCTTACCGTGCATTATGTCCTTCTCTAGGGATTAGTCCCTCCTGATAAAACTGAATAATATTTACATCAGGACAGATGCGGGCCTGAGGGCTAGGCCAGGACGCCACAGGAAGGAGAAGCTGAAGAGGCAAAGGACAGGAGAAGCTGAGCTACTTCAGTCTCAAAAGCTATGGCCATGACCTTAGGGGTTGCAAGGGGTGGAGCTGTGGCCCCTGGTGTTTCCAAGGTCAGAGATGTTTGAAGCCTATGTTTGCTATCAGTGAGAACTGACTTGTTGGCAATGAGTTACAGTAATAACATTGTCTTCTTCCTATGTTCAGCATCTTATGCTGACAGAAATTTCATCAGAAAATTTGTAAAGATTAAACATGCTATCCCGAATCAAAATCTGAAAGATTCTCCAAATTTGAGGAGACACTTAAAATACAGTTTTGAAATTATGCATTTAGATTTCATCTTTGAGGTTAAGTAAACAAAGGAACAGCCCTCATTCCAGTTCTACATCCCATTGCTGTTCAGATGCCCGTAATAATAACTACTGCTGTGTAAAGAAAGAAAGAAAAAGAAAAGTACATGTCAAATGTTTACATGAGCAATTAATTTTCAACAAGTGGCTTTTGCACTGTGCTGCTGAAATTCTCAGGAGTTCGCTGGGGGCTATGGGGGCCCAAACAGCATCCCTCAATTTCAAACAGAATAGCTGTACATTGGTTTAATATTGAGCTTCCTCTTTAGATTCTATTTGAAAAAATTCAAAAGTTTTAAAACTAACCTACTGGTATTTTAGATACAAGCTATAACTGTTTCTGTGGGGATGACAGTGGAGGAAAAAAGAAGGAGTTGCTAAGAGAAACCAAGCCAAAAGGATAAACATATAGACAAAAAACCTTGAATTACTGTGTGCAAGTTAAGGCAACCAACCCTAGCACAGTTGAACTACGAACCCAAAGTGATTGGCAAGAGCTGCTCATCTTCCTCCTACTTTCCCCCTGTTACCAAAGCTTCTTTGTACTTTTAATTTCACTAGCTTTATTATCCGTTCTTTTTCATTATTATCAGTTAGTTGACAATACATAGTAATTTTGAACTGGATTGTTTTCTTCCCTGGAAAAAAATGGAACACTTCCAACTTGTAATTATTCTTCCTCTAAACTACTCTTGACTGTCTTTCTCTTTCCATTTTCTTTGTAAAAACAAGGCAATAAAGCCTTGAATCAATTCAGGCTAGATTTCTACTTTTTAGTTAATGAGAAAAAGAGTAAAAACAGGAAGAAGAGACGAAGAAACACTATTTATTTAATATTTTATAGTGAACAAAGCACTTTTATGTACATTAGCTCATAAGTTATCCTAATAACTTTGACAGGTAGATGCCACTTACCCTGATTAATAAGAAAGGGTTCAGGAACTGTCAAGGATTGAATTGTGTTCCCCAAAAAATGTGTGTGGTGGTTTGGTTAGGCCATGATTCCCAGTATTATGTATACTGTAAACCCTGTCTCTGTGATGTTAATGAGAGAGGATTGATGGCTGCTGAGGCAGTAGAGTTAGCAGGACAGGACTGTGTGTAAGATTGTACTGTGCCTTGAGGGAATCTGTTGAGATATAAAACAAAGAACCTAGCAGAGAGATTTGGGCACCTCATACCTCTAAGAAGCAGTGCTGGGAGCTGAGCATGTCCTTTGGAAAAGACTCGAGTCCCTGTGCTTCAGAAGCTTCTGGTTCAGGAGAAGACTGACAACAAGGACTTTCCTCCAAAGCCAGCAGAGAAAGCCTTCCCCTGGAGCTGACATCCTGAATTCGGGCTTTTAGCCTACTAGACTGTGACAAAATAAATTTTCACTTTTTAAAGCCATCACTTGTGGTATTTTTGTTAAGGTATCACTAGATGACTAAGACAGAATTTGGTACCAAGAGAGTAGGGTGCTGCTCTGTCAGATACCTATAATGTGGAAGTTGTTTTGCAACCGTGAGTGGATAGAAGACTCAGAAGGACTGAACAGAACTGTTAACACCAAAGAAAGCGCAGATGGTGAAAAACAGCAGCAGGGAAGCCGCAGCAGCGTGAGCAGCAGGAGAACAAGACAGCACAAGACGGTGCTGGAGCCAACCCACAGAGCGAGAGAGCTGAGTGCTTGTGTGCGGGTTTCCTGGTGGAGTGGGGGAAATCAGAGGAACTACAGAGATTTGAAACACCTGTCTCAGCAGGGCAGATGCAGGCCCGAGGGCTAGGTCATGAGGCCACAGGAAACAGAAGCTGAAGAGACAAAGGACAGGAAAAGCTGAGCTACTTCAATCTCAAAAGGTATGCCATGACCTTAGGGGTTGTAAGGGGTGGAGCTACGGCCCCTAGTGTTTCTAAGGACTGAGATGTCACTCAGATGGAGTAGGAAAAGGATGCACCTAAAGCAGAGGGAAGCAGAGTTGCTGTCCCTGTGAGTCTTAAAAACGAAGTTATAGCCCAGAGCCAACGCATCAAGATTGGAGGAAGACTCTTTAACTGGAGATAAGGAGGAGATGACACAACTTTACTTGCTGAAAGTCAAGAGAACTTGACGCACTTACTGATGAAGATCAAAGACCACAGCATTCAGTATGGATTACATCACAACATGAAGAAAACAAAAATCCTCATAACTGGACCAATAAGCAACATCAAGATAAACAGAGAAAGTATTGAAGTTGTTAAGGAATTCATTCTACTTGGCTCCACAATCAATGCCCATGGAAGTGGCATTCAGGAAATCAAATGATGTATTTCACTGGGCAAATCTGTAAAAGCCACACTCCAAGGAAACCCCTTCAGTAAGAGTGTTACAGTCCCACCCTAAGCCTCTAACATACTCCAATCTATTAACAACTGGGAGAGGTCAGGATTTACAGCACAGGAAAATCACAAAATGGAAAGCAACCATATACTGCTAGGAATGATTACCCAGCCAAATTGATGCTTACATTTTTGGAGGGATACAATTCAGTCCATGACAGAATACTTCATATAAATGGAATCAGACAAAATATGAGCTTTTATGTCTGGCTTCTTCCACTAAGCATGTTTTCAAGGATTTCCCATGTTACAAAGCGTGCCAGAACTTCATTTCTTTTCATATGTTCTTTTTTAAAATTGTGGTAAGTACATATGTAACAAAACATCTGCTATTTCAACATTCTTGACATGTGAAGTTCAGTGACATTATGTCTATCATGTTGTTCCACCATCACCAATATCCATTTTTAAACTTTTTCATCATCATTAAAAGAAGCTCAGTGTTCCCTAAACAAGGAGACCACCTTTTCTCCTCCTTCCCACCTGCCCCTGGTAACCACCAATAAACTTTGGTGTCTATATACTTGCTAATTCTAGATAAGTTGTGCTTAGTGACAGGATACACGCAAGGTCAACATACAAAAATTGGCTAGGTTTTTATACATCAGCAATGAACAATCAGGAAAGGAAGTTAAAGGAACAATTCAATTTACAATGACATCTTAAAAAATAAAATATCTAGCAATAAATTTAATCAAGGAAGTGAAAGACTCATACACTGAGAATTATACAACATTATTTAAAAGAAATTAAAGAAGACCTAAGTAAATGGAAGACGTCTCCACGCGTCGTAAATCATTTGCACTTGACTGAAACCTAAAGGTTAGCAGTTTAAATCCATCCAGTAGTACCCAGCCATAAAAGGCCTGATGACCTGCTGCTGTTAAGATTACAGCCAAGAAAACCCTGTGGAGCATTTCTGCTCTGTCACACACGGAATGAACTCGATGACAACTGACAACAACAAATAAACGGAAGGACATTCCATGCTGATAGGAAGACAATATTTTCACAATGCTAATACCACCTAAAATAATCGATAGAGTCAATGCAAATCATATAGCCAGTTCTCAGATTTACATGGAATGGGAAAATGCCCTGAATGACCAAAGCAGTCTTGATGATATTGCTAACTATTTTTTTATATCAGAGGGATTGTTCCTTATGAATTTGTACCAACTGGACAAAACAGTTAACCAAGTTTAGTCTTTTAAAGTGTTGACAAGGCTGCATGGAAAAGTTGATGAAAATGACCTGAACTTTTTGCCAGCAGCTCATGGCTCCTGCGTCATGACAACGGCCAGCTCACATGACAGTGTCTGTGAGGGAGTTCTTAACCAGTAAACAAATAACTGTACTACAACACCCTCTTTATTAACCTAATCTGGCACCCAGTGATTTTTTTCTTTCCCCCCAAATAAAAGAAATATTGAAAGGTAGACATTTTGATAATATTCAAGACATCAAGGGTAATATAATGATGACAACTCTGATAGTCATTCCAGAAAAAGAGTTCCAAAATTGTTTCGAAGAGTGGACTAGGTGCTGGTGTCAGTGCATAGCTTATCAAGAAGAGTACTTCGAAGGTGACTGTAGTGATATTCAGCAACGAGGTATACAGCACTTTTTCTAGGGTGAGTTTGCAAACTTAATTATCTCATACCTTGTATGCTAGTTTTCTGTTTAACTCTTGAGGAACCACCAAAGTGTTTTCCACAGTGGCTACCATCTTGCATTCCCACCAATAATAAATGAAGGTTCTAATTTCTCACATCCTCACCAATTCCTCTAATTTTCCACTTTATTTTTTATTTAGTAATCTAGTGGGTGAGTTCATTTTTTAACCTACTATATGATCTTTTTGATTGCCACTTCTCTTCTTTTGAACATATTTATCTTCTTTACGTCTGGTATTTCTTTGTTTGCATGTGGCTGATGTTCAGGGAATGTTGTCCAGTTTGGCTTAATCTCTTTAAATATTATTGGTACTGTGCTCCATAGTCTTCTGACTTGAACACACAAATTCTTTCCTTCCTTAAATTTTTTTTAATTAAAAAAATTGAAATCAATTAATATTCACGACTACTTAACTGCTGCTGAAAATTGTGACACTGAAGCTTGGGTGCCACGATATTGTTCCAGTTGTCTTATTTCTCCACATCTCTTTCTCATTCTGATAAAATGAGAAACCAGGTCTATGTAGATCAGAAAAAGATAAAACTTTCATGCTTCTCCTAACCAGCTTCATCATCCTTAGGCAAAATGTAAAGTACCAACTATTTTAACCAGATTAAATCATACAAATATATAAAAATAAAATAATATAAAATTAATCAAAGACATTAAAGCAAAGCAGCCAAATGCATGAGAGTAAATTTTTAAGCCTTAAAAAAAAAGTTGCTGTTGAGTCAATTCCAACTCATAGCAGCCCTATAGAAAGAGTAGAACTGCCTCATATGATTTCCAAAGAAGAAGCCCTGGTATCACACTGGTTGTGACTTCTAACCAAAATGCTGGCAGTTTGAAACTACTAGCAGCTCCAGAGGAGAAAGATGTAGCAGTCTGGTTCTGTAGAGATTTACAGCCTTGGAAACCCTATGGCGCTGCTATGAATAGAAATAGACTGGATGGCAGAGGGTTTGGTTTTGAATCTTTTTGGAAGCAGATTGTCACATTTTTCTTACATGGATCAGCTGGTAGGCTTGAACCACTGACCTTTAAGTTAGCAGCACAGGGCTTAAATATAGCACTAGCAGAGATCCTTCTTAAAAGCTTAAACAAGAAGAACAAAAACCCAAACTGTTGTTGTCTAGTCAGTTCCAATTCATAATGATCCTACAGGACAGAGTAGAACTTCCCCATAGGGTTTCCAAGGAGTGGCTGGTGGATTTGAAATGCTGATCTTGTGGTTAAGCCTAGCTTTTAACCATTGTTGTCCGGTCAACTCTGACTCATTGTAACCCTACAGAATACAGTAGAACGCCCTATAGGGTTTCCAAGGAGTGCCTGGTAAATTTGAACTGCTGACTTTTTGGTTAGCACCCAAGATTTCAACCACTGTACCACCAGGGCTCCTTTTAAGCTTTAGGAATCAATGAATTCTAATTATGATTTGTGAGACTTAGAAATAAGACATCAGACTTTCAAAAATATCTTTCCTCTGAAATAATAATAAAAGTCATAATCTTTTAAAATCTTTGGTTGAAATCACCAATAAAATAATTATCAGCTCACAGTAACCAAGAAGACACCCAGAAATAAAGTGATTAAGCAAAACATAATAAGACACAGTCTATCCACCTAAAACATAACTATCCCAAAGAAAATATCCTGTAGAACTTATTTTATTTTTCAAAATGTTCTATGTTAAAAAAAAAATCAGAATCTAGATGATTAGAACCCATTATTTTAGTAGAAACTTTACAAAGAAATACTTTAATTGCTTAATCAAAGATGCAGGTTATCATAACTAGTAAACAGATGGCAAGTTTGCAAGTTTATCTGTAAAAACATTGCTTAAACAACAGGTTCACCATTTACCCTAAGCAAAAGATGTACAAATGGAAAAAAAAATGTCAATTCACACAAAGCTAAGAGACACCTCACTATACCCCAAAAGCGAAAGAAAAACCTCAAACTGTGGGCTTTAAGGTCATTTAGTCCAGTCCTTTCACTTTTCAGATAAACTGTTGACCAGATCTACTAGTATCTGCAGCAGAGCCAGTACCACAATCCAAGTCTTTCGGTTTCAGATTAAGACTCTTTCTGCCACAACTTACAGTGTTCAGGTGTCCTCAAATTAGAGAAAACAACGGCAGAAAAATAAGGGAAGTGTGGGCAGTACATGAAATGTCTGTAAGAAGTAATGTCAGAGAAAAATAAATCATAACACGTAACACAATAACACCCAAGGAAAGTCTACGCCCACATATTAATGATCAGAACCAGCCAGTTGTCACTGAGTAGATTTTGACTCATAGTGAACTTATACCCACTGCTGCTGAGTCAATTCCAACTCATAGTGATCCTAATAGGACAGAGTAGAACTGCTCCACAGAGTTTCCAGGACGCATCCAGCACATCTGAACTGCTGACTCTTTGGTTAGCAGCTGTAGCACTGAACCATTATAACACCAGGACTTCCACAGTGAACCTATTGAGGGGTACTATATTGAAAACAGTTGTTTTCTTAAAACTTTTTATTTTTACTTACTGTTTTACTATTTTAATGCTTCATTGTACATTTATTGGAAATCCTGGTGGCATAGTAGTTAAGTGCTACGTCTGCTAATCAGAAGGTCGGCAGTTCAAATTCACCAAGTGCTCCTTGGAAATTCTATGGAGCAGTTTTTCTTTATCCTGTAGGGTCCCTAATGAGTTGGAATCGACTTGATGGCACTGGGCTTTATATGTGTATCACATATAGACCAAAAACCCCCACCAAACACTCTCTTAAAGGACAATGAAAAGATTTAAATAGAAAAAATGATAGGCAACATTTGGCAGAAAGAAAAACCATCTACAGGGAAAATACAAATTCTACTTGTAAACTTAATAGAGTTTGAAAAACAGATGGTGTTTATGTAAGTGGGACTTACTTCTGCTTCCTTGAGCATTGTTGGTCTCAAAACTTAGCACATTCTTTTGAAGTGACAATTACTCTCTTTCTAGAAACTTAAATGAACCCACCAGGAACAATTTTATTTTTCATAAACATGAAAGTATTCTTGAGAATGTCCCTTAAGGAGCTTTCAGCCACCATGGTTCCATAGACAGAAGCACCATGCCATCTCTCCATAGCAAAGACCCAAAAAACTAAGTAAAAAAGAGGCAGTAACCAATCCTGGAACGTAAAAGGTCAAATGAAGAGATAAAGAACTAAGTCAAACACCAAATGGAAGAAACTGACAGGGAACGGAGAGCAAGAAGAAATACATGTGGAAGTCCCCTTTGTCCTAATGTAGCACAGATTTGCCATCCTGGACTTTGGTTACAGACAGGCAGACAGGGAGCACAAGAAAGCAGCTTCATGGAAATCCCAACAAGAGACAAAGTACCCAGTAATCAACCTCCCCCATCTTCTCCACGCTGCTCTATCTCTGATGCTTCCTGGCTAGCTACAGTGGCTCAACTCACTGGGAAGTGCATTTTCTGTGTCACTTAAATTCATCCAGCCCACATCAGACACTGACAGACAGGGAGTATGGGAAGGCAGCATTCTGGAGCTTCCAGAAAGATGCAGGTCACCCAGTAACCAGCAATACATGCTTTCCTAACCCTCACCCTGCCCCCATCCTTCAGCTGTCTCTGCATACAGGCTGCAGTCTCCTGGCAGGGAAACAACTGTTTGGGCCTCAGCCACTTGGATTCATCCTGCCCACACTGGCTGACACCTAAGCAACATTTGTCTGTACTTGGTGTTGCTTTTTCCTATTTCTCTTAATTTCTTCCATGCTTCCTACCACTTACCTCTTCCTTCTCTTGAACACCTGGCTCCATGTGCCATCTTTGCTTCCTGTTGAAGGTCTGTGAAGCATCACTCAACTGTAAAATCACTCCCCTGGCCTGTGATGCCACACTGGTGGGATCCTCAGGGCTTGATTTTTGGCTTTGTTTTCTTTTGTTTTGCCCGCTTGTTTGTTTTCTTTTTATTTTTATTGCTTCAAGCCCATTCTAGCCAGGCTGTACTGTACAGCTTTGGACCCATTCCCTTAGTCTGTGCAGTTGCATCTGTGGGATCCCTGGATGCCGCTCTTTTTTCCTTTCTTTTTCAATCCTCTTTGCTTTTAGTCTTTCTTCATTTCTCAGTTCTTATTTCTCTATACTTACCTTCTTTTCCTTCCCCTGAATACCTGCAGCTGAGTGACATCTATACCCTTTCTAGCCAGGCTATACTATGCAGCCTGGGAGACACTTCTCCAGTCTTCATAGCTATACTGGTGAAATCTCTGTGGGCACTTCTTTTCCTTTCCAGTTTTTTCGTAGTAATCTTACTGTCCACCTTCCTTTTTGTTTTTCTGTTCCTTTCATCTTTTCCTCTTTTCTACTTATTCTCCATTTCTCAGTTCCTCACCTCTCCCCTACAAGTGCAAGCTCCCTTAGCTTTTGTGGGGGCTACTGTTTCTCTCTCCTTCCCATATCCATCTTAGCTCTATGCATCACAACCTCTCCCCTTCTTCCTGACTCCCTACACTGTACACTGAGCATCACACCCCTGAACAACACAGGCATGACTCTCAGAAACTGCCCTGAACTGATTCCCAGCCCACCTTGTCAGACCTAATATGTGCCACAAAGAACTTATCATATGCTCTCCCCTTCAGCTGAACCTTCCCTGCTGTACCACAGCTGAGTGACTAGCCCCACCCATTGGACAAGATGATGCAAAGTATAGTTACCACAGATCAGCAACCAATAAAGAACATGCAGCCAGCCTACTAAGGCATAACCAAATAAAAGAAAAATGTAGGATTAAATAAACAGATCTATAATCAACAGACAAATAAAATACTACTGAATGGCCCGAAGTGGGTAGGTAATATCGAAACACACAAAAATGACAGGATGAAGCCAGTAGGTATCCAAAATAAAACACCAAATGAATTTCCAGTAGTAGAAAAGGGGCTAGAACTATCTGAGAGGGAATTAAGAAAATCTCTAATATTCAGAGCTATCCAAGAGTTGAAATAAAAATGAGGCAAAAATATACAAATTCATGGAGAAGTCAGACAAATTCATGGAAAGTACAGAACAAGATGGAAAATTTCAGGGAAACAGTACAGGAACAAAATGCAAAAATAAATTAATAACTATAAATCATATAGAAACAACAGTTAGAAATCTAAAAGATGAACAAACAAGATTCAGGAATGGACAGTGTCATAGAAGGGTCAAGAAGCAGGGCTGAAATGATGGAAGACAGGATCAGCAAAACGGAAGACAGTCAGATACGATTAGACCACAACTTGAGTCTAGGATGCAAGATTGTACCAGCCAGATACCAGCATAGGAAAGAACTCTCCAGGACTATCCAAAACCAAAAAAATTATAACGGGGAACCAGATGGGTTCATTTGTAAATGATGAAATGTGAAAACAATAAAAGAGGGAATAAAAGGTGTAGTTACAGAAATTTCTAATGGAGTGGAAAGCAAGGCAATATTCTTAGGTTTCCACCTAAGAATATAAGAATACATTTCAAGGTAACTACAAAAAAAGTTAATAAACCTATTATCAAAATAAATAAGAAAAACATAAAGTCTCAATTAAAACAAAATCTATAAAAACAAAAGCAATTCACCAACAAAAGGATTTAGCATAGGAGACTAAGGGGAACAACAAAAATGTCAGCACTATAAGAAAGCACTACAAATGACAGTAATAAACTCATACCTATCAATAATTACACTGAATGTAAACAGCATAAATGCACCTATAAAGAGGTGGAGAATGACAGAATGGATAAAAACAAAACAAAACAAACAAACAAAACCCAAGATTCATTAATACACTGCCCTACAAGAGACATACCTTAGTAACAAAGATGTAAATTTATTAAAAATCAGAGGATGGGAAAAGAACATATTAAGTAGACAGCTACCAAAAAAGAACAAGCAATACTGATCTCAGATAAAATAGGTCTTAAAACAAAATCCACCATAAAAGACAAGGAAGGGCACCATAAAATGATTAAAAGGATGAACCATAATGAAGACATACCATAATAAACATCCACATACCTAATGACAGGACTCCAAAACACATAAAAGAAACTCTAACAGCACTGAGAACGAAACTGACGGTTCCACAATAACAGCAGGAGACTTCAACATAGCATTCTTGGTTAAGGAGAGAACATCTAGAAAGAAACTCAGCAAAGATACAGAACAGCTAAAGGACACAAGCAGTGAACTTGAACATATAAATATCTATAGAACATTCCACTCCCTCCCTGCAACGTACACATTCTCTTCCAATGCAGACAGAATGTTCCCCAAAATAGACCACATCAGAGGCCACACAGAGGAACCCTCAACAAAATCCAAAACACTGAGATCATACAAAGTATCCCCTTGGACCACGCTATGAACAAAGTAGAAATTCACAACAGGAAACACAAGCAAAAAACATAAATTTCATGGACACTGATTAACACCTTGCTTAAAAACACTAGGTGACAAAAGAAATGAAAGATAGTATTAAAAATTCCTAGAATCAAACAAGAATGGAAACAAAACCATACCAAAACCTTTTGGGACACAGCAAAGGCAGTCATCAGAGGTCAATTTATAGCAAGAGATACACACATCAAAAAAGAAGGGATAAAATGTAAACATTAGCTACAAAACTAAAACAAATAGAATGAGAACAGCTAAAGAAACCTTCAACTACCAGAAGAAACCCCAAACGAAAGGGAACAATAAAGATCAAAGCAGCAATAAATGAAATAGAGAATAGAAAAATAGTAGAAATTATCAACAAAATCAAAAGTTAGTTTTTTGAAAGGATCAACAAAATTGACAAACCACTGGACAAAGTGACAGAAGAAAAACAGTAGATGCAAATAACCCAGATAAATAATGGAATGAAAGACATTACACCAGACCAACTGAAATAAAAAAGATCATAAAAGAGTATTATGAAAAAACATACTCTAATAAATTTGAAAATTGAGATATAATGGACAAATTTCTAGAAACATACTGCCTACCAAAACTAACACAAAATGATGTTGAAAATCTGAATAGACTCAGAACAAGAGATGAGACTGAAAAGGTAATAAAAGAAACTAACAAAAAACCCTGGGCCAAATGGCTTCACTGAAAAATTCTCTCAAACATTCAGAGAAGAACTTACACCCATACTACCTAAACTGTTTCAGAACATAGGAAATGATACTTCCAATTCATCCCATGAAGCTACCATAAACCTGATACCAAAAGCAGGTAATGACAGCACAAAAAAATAAAATCACAGACCAATATCTCTCAGGAACATAGATACAAAAATGCTGAACAAAATTCTAGCAGATAGCACATTGTATCAAAAAAATATACCAAAACCAAGCAGGATTTCATACAAGCTGTGCAGGAATCATTCAATGTTAGGAAATCAGTCAGTATAATCCACCACAAAAATAAAAAGAAAGAAAAGAATCATATGATCATCTCAATCAATGCAGAAAAGGGATCTGACAAAGTCCAACACCCATTCCTGATAAAAACTCTCAATAAAATAAGTATAGAAGGTAAATTCCTCAATATAATAAACTAAACAAAACCAATAACCAATATTATTCTTAAGGGAAAGAGGCGAAAACATTCCCCTTGAGAAGACACAAGACACCATTCCTATTTAACATTGTGCTGGAAGTTGTAGCTAGAGCAATAAGGCAAGAGAAAAAAATAGACTAAAGAGTGTCCAAACTGGTAATGAAGACATTAAAATGTCCTTGTTTGCAGATGATACGACAATACACAAAGAAAACCCAAAAGAATCCATAAGAAAACTCCTGGAATAGAAAGATTCACCAGACTAGCAGGATGCAAGACAAACATATAAAACTCAGTTGGATTCCTATACACCAATAAATATTCACCTGCCTCCCAAAACAAAATACTTCAGAATAAATCTAACCAGGAATGTAAAAGAGCTACAAAAAGAAAACTACAAAACATTCCTCCAAGAAACCAAACGAGATCTACATAAACAGAAAAACGTACCATGCTCATGGATAGGTAAACTCAACACTGTGAATGTGACAGTTCTATTCAAAGCAATTTACAAATTCAATGCAATCTGGATCCAAATACCAAAAACATTTTTTAAAGACATGAAAAACTTACCATTAACTTTAAGCAGAAAGGAAAGAAGTCACACATAGGTAAAGCACTACTGAAGAGGAATAAACAGGAGGACTTGTACTACATGACCTCAGAACTTACTATACAGCCATGGTAGTCAAAACAGCCAGGTACTGGTACAGTGACAGACATAGTGAATAATGGAACTGTACTGAGAACCCAGACGTAAATCTATCCACCTATGGTCACATGATCTTTGACAAGGGCCCCAAATCCATGAAATGGGAAAAGATGGTCTTTTTTACAAATGGTACAGCTGGATATCCACCTGCAAAAATATAAAAGAAGATCCATATCTCACACTATATAAAAAAAGAATTCAAAACGGATCAATCACCTGAATATTAAGCTCCAAACTACAATGTTCATAGAAGAAAAAATAGGATCAATGGTAGAAACCTAATACATGGCATTAGAAGGATACAAACCATAACCAACAACACACAAACTCCAAAAGGCAAGCTAGATAACTGGGATCTTCTAAAAATTATACATTCATGTTCATCAAAATACTTCACCAAAAGAGTAAAAAGAGAACCTAAAGACTGGGAAAAAAAATGTGGCCATTACAAATCAGACAAGGTCTAATCTTTAACACCTATAAGAAAATCCAAGACCTTTACAACTAAAAGACAAATAATCTGACTAAAAAAATGGGTAAAAGAAATGAAGAGACATTTCACCAAAGAAGACATTCAAGTAGCCCACAGACAAATGAGGAAATCCTCAACCACTGGCCATTAGAGAAATGCAAATCAAAAACACAATGAGATACCATCTCACCCCAACATTACTGGCATGGATCAAAAAACAAGAGATAAGTGTTGGAGAGGTTGTGAGGAGATCACAACTCTTATGCACTGCTGCTTGGAATGCAACCATTTGGGAAAGTGCTATGATGCTCCCTGAGAAAGCTAGAAATAGAAATACTGTACGATCCTGCAATCTCACTCCTACGAATATATTCTAGAGAAATTATATAAATAGACATGTGCATAACCATGTTCACTGTAGCACTGTTCAAAATACCAAAAATTTGGAAACATCCTAGAAGCCCATCAACAGATGAATGGATCAACAGTGATACTCACACAGTAATTACATAACAATAAAGAACAACGATGAATCTGGGAAGCATCTCCTAAGATGCAGGAAACTGGAAGGCACTATGCTGAGTGAAATAAGTGAATCACAAAAGACAAAATATTTTTGTGAGACCACTATTATTAAAACTCATGAAAGATTTACACACAAAAAGCATCTTTGGTGCTTATGAGTGGGAATGGGATGAGGATGGAGTAACACTAGATAGGCAACATGTGAGTGGTAACTTTGGCAAAGGATGAAAGAGGACACAGTACTGGCAAAGTCAGTGCAACCTGCACAAGGTGAGGTCATGGAAGCTGCAGAGATGCGTCCAGATGATCTGAGGAACTGAAGCACTGGGCTGAGTGTGGGGACTGTGGTCTTAGGGAACATGTAGCTCAGCCGGCGTAACATAGTTTATAAAGAAAATGCTCTACATTCTACTTTGGTGAGTAGCATTTGGTGTCTTAAAAGCCTCTGGTCTCAGCTCTTCAGCTGCAAGAAGAATGAATAAAACTAAATATGCAAGAGAATGACCGGACTAACGGACTACAGCTGCAAGGGCCTACACCAGACTAGGTCCGATACCACCAGAAGGTAGGTGGCTACGACCACTGCCTTAACAGGGTCTCAGCAGAGGGTCCCAAACAGAGCTCGAGAAAAATGTAGAACAAAATTTGAACTCAAAAAGAAAGACACACTTGCTGGCCTGACAGAGGCTGGAGAAACTCTGAGAGAATGGCCCCTGGACACATTTGAGCTCAGTAATGAAGGTACCCCTGAGGTTTATCATTCGGCCAAAGATTAGACAGACCCATACAACAAAATGAGACTAAAGGGGCACACTACCCCAGGGGCAAGGACTAGAAGGCAGAAGGGGACAGAAAAGGTGTTAATAGGGAACCCAGGGTTGAGAAGGAGTGTTGACCTGCTGTGGGTTGTTAACCAATGTCATAAAACAATATATGTACTAACTGTTTAATGAGAAACTAGTTTGTTCTATAAACCTTCACCTAAAAAACAACAACCAAAAAAGAACGTCCCTTAAAACAAGGCTTCTAACCACAGCAATTAACAGATTGTGGTCTGCAAACCTCAAGGGCTGTGTGGAGCTCTTTCAGGGTGGCCCCTTTGACGAGGGAATAGCAAAGGAAGGATATTAGTACTGAAGTTTCTTACCCAAGGAGAGATCTCAACACTTCATGCTTCCTGTTAAAAGAGCGTCTGCAATGACTATCCAATTAAGTAAGAGCCTGGTAGGCTGTGTTCCGGTGATTTCCTAATGTTTCCCTTCTAAGTTACCTTGGTTTGCAAAGTTTTTGTCCCTGAATTTACATGTGAGTCTGACAGCTCTGGGCTCATGGACCAACTCACACCCAGACTAGACCCTACCTGCTGTGTGACCTTGGATGGGCAAGACATTCACTATCTATCAAATGGGCATGAGAACAGCAGAACATTCCCTCACTGGACTTTTGTGAGGACTAAGTAGCAGAAGTTCAATAAAGCATATAATTCAGGAAACGTTCTGTGGAAAATTAATCACAAACACTCATACTCTCAACATCTTCATGAAGTGTCCTCACAACTTGGCCTCAGGTATATCCTTGTAGAGCTCAGCAAGAAGTCTGAGGACCTAGTATGCTACCATCCGCACAGGGAAGTAGGTCTTGGGAACAGGGTGATTTCCACTCTCCCAGCTACACTTGTGCTCCAAGAATTTCTGTTCAAACAAAAATCCAAATGACCGCCATCAGTCAATTCTGACTCAGAGTGGCCCTATACTGTTTGTCAAGTACAAAAATACACATCCAAATGTTGTTGAGGAAATTTCGAACTTGAGCCTAGGAGAACACCTAATGTCTATTCTACACATATTAGTTGTTGTTTTTGTTGTTAGGTACTGTTGAGTTGGTTCTGATTCACAGTGACCCTATGCACAGCAGAACGAAACTTTATGCTTAAGCTCATTGTTGGAGCCACTGTGTCAATCCCTCTTGTTGAGTCTTCCTCTTTTTCACTGACCCTCCACTCTAGCAAGCATGATGTCGTTCTCTAGGGAATGACTCCACCCGACAACATGTCCAAAGTATGTAAAGACACAGTCTAGCAATCCTTGCTTCCAAGGAGCACCCTGGTTGGACTTCGAGAACAGATCTGTTTGTTCCTTTGGCAGTCCATGGTATGTTCAATATTCTTCTCCAACATCACAATTTAAAGGCATCAATTCTTCTTCAGTCTTCCTTATTCATTGACTAGCTTTTCCATGCATATGATATAAATGAAAATATCATGGGTCAGGTGCATCTTAGTCTTCAAGGTGACATCTTTACTTTTTAACACTTTAAAGAGGTCCTTTGCAGCAGTTTGGCATAGTGTAGGGACTTGCATGTTGCTGGAAACTATGCCACCAGTATGCAGATACTAGCAAGGTCACCCCTGGTGGACACATTTCAGCTGAGCTTCTTCCAGTCTAAGGTAGACCAGGAAGAAGGACCCAGCAGTCTACTGTTGAAAAGAATTAGCCAATGAAAACTTATGGATAGCAGCAGAACAAACACTTATCACACACCTATTACACACCAGGCATTCTGTGATGCACAGGAAGTCCACAGGTGAGTAGGAAGCAGCTCCTGCCCTCACAGAGACCACAAACCTGCCCTCAAAGAAGCCACAAACCAGCATGTAATCAAAACTGTAGTCACTACCATCATTCACACAACATTAAACTCCTGACTATCTACAAGTCAGCCATCGTTGAGTAATGGGGTCCAGAAACAAAGAAGACATGTCTCTTTTGTAAGTAAGTACAGTACAGCTCTGGGGAAGCTGGGCTTACAGAACAAGTGAGCTAAAGTGGGAGATGGCAGTTCTGCAGAGTATCAACAAGCATTTAATATTAATATTGACATTAGTACATGATTTACTAAAACAAAAAAGTCACATTCAAACTTATCCCTAGCAAATTCCTCTCACTTATGTTAGAATATGCTACTTTATCATGAGATAAAGTGAGAACCACACACAGCTCTAGGTGCATGCATTTCAGGGCATCATGGTAAAGACTACACAGAGGTGCGGGGAGCCTTCATGGAGAGGCAATAGGAGATTGGATTGTGAAGGAAAGTGGGTTTCATTAAGGTCACAGAAATAGTGTTAATCAATACAGTAGAAGTCAGCACAACCAGACTAAACCAAAAGCTAAGAAGTTTCCTAGATACAATGAAACACTTGGAGGGACAGAGTAGCAAGGGCAGGGATCTGGGGGCCGCGGACTCAGGGGATCTAGATCAATTGGTATAACAAAGTTTATTAAGAAAATGTTCTGCATCCCACTTAAAAGCTAGCAAACTGCCATCCAAGAAGCATCAATTGGTTTCAAGTGACCTGGAGTACAGGAGAACGAAGAACATCAAGGACATGAAGACACTATAAGCCCAAGAGACAGAAAGGGCCACATAAACAGAGAATACATCAGCCTGAGACTTGCAGAACTAGATGGTGTCTAGCCAGTACTAATGACTTCCCTGAAAGGGAACACAACAGAGTCCCCAACATAATAGGAGAAAAATGGGGTGCAGAACTCAAATTCTATTAAAAAGACCAGACTTGATTATCTGACAGATGGGAAGTTTCCTGGAAGACATAGCCCCCAGACTTTGCCCAGAACTGAAACCATTCCAGAAGCCAAATTTTCAGACAAAGATTGAACTGGTCTACAATACATCAAGTGATACTAGTGAAGAGTATGCTTCTTGTCATAGTAGATACAGGAGACTAACTCAGCAGCTACTTTCCGTAAGTAAGATGAGCAGGCAGAGTCCCTGCTCTCTGGTCCTTTCTACTCCGTCCTTGCCATATTAGGTTAAAGTTGGAAGAGTTTTCAGGTAATGTTGAAGTCCAGTTAAATTGATCTTCTTTGTCATGTATGTTGTCACTGATTTCACCCAACTAAATTTCTAGTAACTATTTAATCTATAACCAACTCTCTTCATCCCTCCCTACCCTCCCTTGCAGTTGTCAAATAGTCTTTTATTCTGTACATGAGTCTGTTTTCAAGTCCTTATAGTAGGGGTCTCATACAATATTTGTCCTTGTGCCACTAATTCCACTCAACATATGTCTTCCAATTTAAACCAGGTTACAAGATACTCCCTAAAATCATCATTGTTCTTCATCATTGCATAGTGTTCCACTGAGTATAAGTACCACAGTTTATCTATTCATTTGGTTGGGCATTTGGGTTGATTCCATCGTTTTGTTATTATGGACTGTGCTGCAATAAACATTTGTGGGCATCTATCTATTCATGTGACTGCTCTTGCTTCTGTAGGATATATTCTAAGCAGTAGGGTTACTGGGTCAAATGGTGTATCTATTTCCAGCTTTTTAAGGAAGCACCAGATTGCTTTCCAAAGAGGTTGTACCATTTTGCAATCCCACTAGCAGTGTAGGAAAGTTCCAATTTTTCCACAACCTCTCCACCATTTGTTGTTTTGTGTTTTTTGGATCATGGCCAACCTTGTTGGGGTGGAATGATATCTCATTGTAGTTTTGATTTGAATTTCTTTAATAGCTAATCATTGTAGGCAATTCTGCATGTGTCTTTTGGCTGCCTGGATATCCTTTTTAGAGAAGTGTCTGTCCATCTCCTTCGCCCATTGCTTAACTGGATTATTAATCATTTTCTTGTTGATACTTTGCAGTACCTTGTAGATTATGGAAATCAGAAGTCTGTCTGACATATACTTGCCAAATATTTTTTCCCATTCTGTAGGTGGTCTTTTAATTCTTTTATAAAGTCTTTGGATGAGCAAAAATGTTTGATTCTTAGTAGTTCCCATTTATCTATTTTGTCTTCTGTTGATTGTGCTTTGTCAGATTTTGAAGTCTGTCTGTGTTGTGTATTAAAACCTTCATTGTCGGATCCGACTCGACGGCACTTGGCTGGCTGGTTGTTGATCCTAATTTTTCTTGGATGAGCTTTATTGTTTTAGATTTGATGTTTAGGTCCTTTATCCAGTTTGAGCTGGTTTTTGTATAAGGTGTGAGATATGGATCTTGTTTCAATTTTTTGCAGATGGATATCCAATTTTGCCAGCACCATTTGTTAAAGGGGCTATTGTTACCCCAGTTTATAATCTTAGGGCCTTTGTCAAATATCAACTGTTCATAGGAGGATGGTAGCATCTCTGGGGTTTTAACTCTGTTCCATTGGTCTATGTGTCTCTTTTTGTACCAGTACTGGGCTGTTTTGACAACTGCGGCAGTGTAATAGGTTCTATACTCAGGTAGTAAGAGGCCTCCCAGTGTCTTCTTCTTCTTCTTCAGTAGTTCTTTAGTTATCAGGGGTTGTAAATTATAATTTTTATTGCAGAAGTACTTTATGGTCTCCACTTAACTCAATGGATTTATCTTCCTGATTGTCTTTAAAAATAAAACTAGAGATAAAATGCTAATCAACAAAATAGCCATTGTAGCACATTAAATGTGATTACCATGTGTCCTCACCTTTCTCTAGTGGCCTTCTGCAGAATCTTCATTCCCACTAGGCCGCAGGACTTCCCTTCCAACAGCCTTTCCTTCAAGATGACACCTTCAAAGAGCACTTCAGCAAACATCCAACAGGCATCTTGTACAAGAAGACACACTCTACAAAAAAATTCACATTTATTCTGTTAGTATGCAATTTGTGATTCAATGCAGAGGACAAGATTTCCCCTCTCTTATTTATAGGGTTGCTATGAGTCAGAATCAACTTGATGACAGTGAGTTGTTGTCTATTAAGACATCTATATTAGTTATTTTCCTAATTGGGCAAGTCAGGATGAATCAACATGGATTCATGCATTTTACTCTTAGGATTTATACATGGTGCTTGAATTATCCACAAAGTATAGAAGTAGATAGAATTCTATTGTGGCATAAAACTAAACCTTAAGCCAAACTTGGTTTAAGAGCACAAAAAGAAAACCATCTTCTTGAATCAAATATATTATTGCTCCCCAGGTACAGAGTGTCATCACTTCCCATTTTTATCCTGTTCTCTACGAGAGGAAATGCTTATATTAGGTGTTGATGTTAATGCTGAAATAATCTTCACTGCATCATTATGATGAAAACATATTTACAGGCATGTTACGTACAACAGGATAATAACCAGTCTCCCAGCTGGCAGCAAACTAGACACAATGGGTATGCAGGGACGTTAGGGTGGTATTCATGAAAGTAAACTTATGACTTAATTCCAATCCTCTGACTTCATAATTCAGATAAGGTCTTATCAATTATGAAACGACACATTCTCAAGAAACACGTCATAGAATCTGAAAAAAAAATCACACAGTAATAGAACCACTAAATAAATTTTGAGGCACAAAACTTTTCCAAAGATCAGAATATAAAGTTAAGTGTCAACTGCATTTCTCTAGTTGTGATAACCAAAAATGTCTCCAGTCATTGTTGAATGGCTCCAAGGGGCAGAGTCACCTGCCAGTTGGGAACTTTTGGATTACGAAAACTCTCTCCTGATCTTCCTCACGCGTCTAACAGTTTGGTGTACTGTGGTGGCTTATGTGTTGTTGTGATGCTAGAACCTATGCCAGCAGGGTCACCTGATAATAAACAGGTTTCAATGGAATTTTCAGACTATGACTAGGACGAAAGATTTGGGAATCTACTTTTGAAAAACTTGGCCACTAAAAACCTTACGAATAGCAGCACCAGCAGATAAGCTCCTCAGGTTAGAAAGCACTCAATATAAGACCAGGGAAGTGCTGCCTCCTCAAACTAAAGCTGACTTTAATGATGTTGATGAAGCGAAGCACTCAGGAACTTTATTTGCTGATGTGGCATGACTCAAAAGGAGAAGAAATAACTGCAGACATCCATTAATCTTTGGAACATGGAATGTGCAAAGTATCAGTGTAGGAAAATTGGAAGAATGAGAATCCTGGAACACTTAATTGTGCTCATGAGAAACGTGTACATAGTCTAAAAGGCAGTTGTTTGAACAAAACAAGAGGACACTACATGGTTTAAAATCAGGAAAGGTGTGCATCAGGATTGTAACCTTTCATCACATTTATGCAGTCTGTATGTTGAGCAAATAATTGAAGAGGTTAGATTATATGAAGAAGAATGCAGCATTAGGAGCATCAGGAGCATCAAGACTGGAGAAAACTAATTAACAGCCCACGTTATGCAGATGATACAACTGTGCATGCTGAAAGTAAAGATGACTTGAAACACTTACTGGTGAAGATAAACTACTACAGCCTTCAGTGTGGATTATGCCTTAGCATAAAGAAAACAAAAATCCTCACAAGAGGACCAATAAGCAGCATCATGATAAATGGAGAAAAGACTGAAGTTGTCAAGGATTTCATTTTCCTTGGATCCACAATCAATACCCATGGAAGCAGCAGTGGAGAAATCAAACAATGCATTGTATTGGGTAACTCTGCTACAAAAGTCTTCTATGAAGTTTTAAAAAGGAAAGGTGTTACTTTAGGGACTAAAAACTCAAACCATGGTCTTTCCATGTGCCTCATATGTATGGGAAAGCTGTGCAAAGAAGAAAGAAAACCACAGAATAAATATCCTTGAATGATGGTGTTAGTAAAGAATACTGAAAACACTATGGACTTCCAAAAAAATGAACAAATCTGTCTTGAAACAAGTACAGCCAGAAGACTCTTCAGAAGCAAGAATGGTGAGATTTTGTCTCATGTACTTTGAACATGTTATCAGGAGGTACCAGTCACTAAAGGAGGACATCATGCTTGGTAACGTAGAGGGTTAGTGCAAAATATCCTCAACAGTGGCTGTATCAATGGGTTCAAGTATAATAACTATTGTGAGGATGGTGCAGGACCTGACAGTGTTTCATTCTGTTGCATACAGGGTCACTAAGAGTCAGAACCACAATTCAAAGGTGTCGGAGAAGATTATTGAACTTACCATGAACTGCCAAAAGAACAAACAGATCTGTTCTGGAAGAAGCACAACCAGAGTGCTCCTTGGAAACAAAGATGGCAAGACTGCGTCTTACATACTTTGCACGTATTGTGAGAAGGGATCAGTCCCTGGAGAAGGACATCATGCTTGGTAGAGTGGAGGGTCAGCGAGAAAGAGGAAGACCCTCAACAAGATGGATTGACACAGTGGCTACAACGATGGGCTTAAACATAAAAATGATTGTGGACATGGTGCAAGACTGTACACTGTTTTGTTCTGTTGTGCATAGGGTCACTATGAGTTGGGACCAAAATGATGGCACCTAAAAACAACAAGAGTGAGAACTGGCCCATGGCACTGAAAACAATTCCTAATCCTATATCCTGTTTACAAAAAAAAATCCATTTAAAAATAAACTCTGATCACATTCCACATGCTCACAAATCTTCGTGTCTCTCTAATGCCTATGTCAGTCATTTTTCAAATTGTTTGATCACACTCTACAACATGTTACATTACAACCCTGTACACACATATGTAGAAAACTGGTGGTGTAGCGGTTAAGAGCTGTGGCTGGCAACCAAAAAAGGTCAGCAGTTTGAATGTACCAGGGGCTCCTTGGAAACTCTATGGGGCAGTTCTCTTCTGTCCTACAGGGTCACTATGAATGGGAATCAATTCAGCTGCAGTGGGTACACACATATGTGGATGCATATACGTAAAACTGAAGTGACTATGTGATAGACTCTGATACGTTATTTTTCCCTTCTGACTTTTTCCAAAAAATAAGAGTTTTGGCCAAAATATAACAACTTAATGTCATGCTCAACTAATGGGTTATGTCTACAACTCTGAAGAACGTTATTCTAGAATCTAACCTAGATGATAGAGTATAAACTCTAGAACTTCACATCGAAGACAATCCATCCATCTTTACAGTTCTACCTCATGTGCCTTGCACCTACTCATAACTCAAACTTTATAAGGCACAGATGCATACAACCTGTGCCTGTGCCTCTTAGACTGAAGTGCCTGCAGTCTGGAGACATACATATTAAAATAACTGTACTGAAGTGTATTCCATGTATCATAAAACTTACCATGGTTAATTCAATGACATTTTAGTAACTTGACTAACACACCCTGCACCATAAAACAATTTTAGAATATTTCTGTTCTCCCAGTAAAATCCTACATGCCCATTTACAGTTCTCACCCTCAGTCCCAGGTAAGCAGCTAATCTACTTTCTGTCTCTATAAATTTTCCTTTTCTGGACATTTCTTATTAAGGAAATCATGTAATATGTGGTCTGTGGCGCTTGGCTTCTCCACTCAGCCTAATGCTTTTGAGGTTCATATATAACGTAAAATGTCACAGTGCTTCATTCCTTTTCATTGCAGCAGCGTTCCACTGCATGAACATACCATATTGTCTATCCATTCACTAGCTGAGGGAGATTTAGGTTGTTTCCAGTTTGGAGGTATCACAGACAATATTCCTACGAACATCTCTGGAAATCCTTGTGCGGACATATGCTTTCATTTGTTATTTTCCCACCAGCAACAGATATGGGTTCCCACTTAATGCAGATCCTTCCAAATATTTGTTACTGCCTGAGTTTTTGGATTATTCTACTCAAGTGACTCTAAGGCAGTATCTCATTGTGTGGGGGTGTTTTTAAATGTTTTAGCATATTATTGGTGAAAGCTTACATAGCAATTAAGTTCCCATTTAACAATTATTAAACAAATTGTTCAGAGATACTGGTTTCATCTTTCACAGTGTGTTAACTGTCAGCTCCCTTCTGGATGTTTCATTTCCAGTAAAGTGATCTTTCTTTCTCATCTTTGCTTTAGAGTAATTGTTGATCACTGCAATTAACAGATGATTTTTCAAAGGTGTTCAGTACTCACTGGTTGTGGCTGTTAGGTACTGTCGAGTCAGTTGTACCATAAGTACGACAGAATAAAACACTCCTGGTCCTGTGTCATGTCCACAATCTTTGTGATGCTTGCACCCATTGTTGCAGTCACTGTGTCAGTCTACTTCACTGACGGTTTTCCTCTATCACTGACCCTCTACTTTACCCCAGTAATGTGGTAAATGTGTGTGATGTCTTTTTCCAGAGATTAATCCCTCCTGAAAACATGTCCAAAGTATGTAAGACATTGTCTTGTCATTCTTACTTCTACGGAGCATTTGGATTGCACTTCTTCTTTTGGCTAGTCCATGTTTTATTCAATATTGTTCTCCAACACCACAATTCAAAGGTGTTAATTCTTTAATTTTCTTTATTCATTGTCCAGCTTTCACATGCATATGATGCAACTGAAAATATTATGTCTTGGGTCAAGCACACCTTAGTCTTCAAGGTGACATCTTTGCTTTCCAAACACTTTAAAGAGGTCTTTTGTGGCAGATTTGCTCAATGCAATACATCTTTTTGATTTCCTCACCAATGTTTCCATGAGTGTTGATTGTAGATCCAAGTAAAATGAAATTCTTAACAACTTCAATCTTATCTCCATCTATCATGATGTTGCTTGGTCCAGTTGTAAAGATTTTTGTTTTCTTTATATTAAAGTGTAATCCATATTTTGATTTTTTCATCATTAAGTGCTTTAAGTCCTCTTCACTTTTAGCATGCAAAGTTGTGTCATCTGTATAACACAAGTTGTTAAATGAGTCTGTCTCCAATTCTGTCTGTCAGTTAATCATATTGTGGGGGCTCGCATGTTGCTGTGATGCTGAAGCTATGCCACCAGTATTCAGATACCAGAAGGGTCATCCACGGTGGATAGATTTCAGCTGAGCTTCCAGATTAAGCCAGGCTAGAAGGACTCAGTGGTCTATATCTGAAAGGAATTTGCCAATGAAAACCATATGAATAGCAGCAGAATATTATATAGTGAGGGAAGCTGAGCCCCCAGGTTGGAAGGCACTCCAAAGAAGACTGGAGAAGAGCTACCTTCTCAAAGCAGAGTTGACCTTAACAAAATAGATTACTGGGAGCCAGCCTCGGCAGGGTCTGGGATTCACGAAGGGATGGGTGGCGTCAGCGAAGAAGAAATGATGAGATGCAGACAACCACGAATCTGGAGATTGGCCGCCTGCCAGGGCCTGTCTTTCTTTATGTTTTATATACGATCAGTGACAGGATTTCACCCTGCCCCCTTGACCACACAAGCTGTTGGCTAACAAGGAAGTGATACCTTGTGACCTTTTTTCATGTTAATCTTTAGGGTTTTTTAGGTAATGGCCCGAGACAAGTATCTTGTGGTTATAATCAACAGTGAAAACAAAGTTATGCCTTGAGCTTAATCAGTTCTATCTATGCTTCAAGGTTAAAAGGTGCAGGAGGATAATCTGGCTGTCTATTTGTTCCTTCTTTGCTCTTTATTTTATCTCTTCCTGTGGGGGCAGTAAACACCTACTGTCCCCCATCCTATGCCTTTCTTAAGCTGTTCTAAGAAGAGTATTTCTTTAGTATTTACTCATTTGCCATACCAAATATAATAAACTTGGGAGCCTATCCATCTTCCTGATGCAGGGAATGGGGTGTCTGTATCTAAGAGCTGTGCAGGGGGTTGTCCCTGGGGAGCTTCCCAGGGCCTTCCTGCAATCTAGTTTTTCACATGTGGAGGGGGATGTGCAGTCGGGGGGAAGCCAGTGGGGCTGGGCCGGCCTTGGCATTCCCAGGCTGGGCGTTCCCGGGCTGGGCATTCTGTGTCGGGATTCATTAAGCAGAGGGGTTGTAAAAACCCTTCTTAGAGGGCATCTTTCTTGTGCCAGGAAATAAGGGGGTATTTTGGAGGAAAGTTTCATTAGGATGCAAAATATCATCAGGGAGAGTAAGGCCAGAAATATGTCAGGGGTGAGATGCATCCGCCTGCCATCACATAGGCTTGTAGCCTTGCTCACAGAGGCCTTTGTGGGTGATGGTCCTCAGCAGTAGATATAGTCAAGCTTCCAGGACCTTCATTTGCTGATGTGGAATGACTCAAAATGAGAAGAAATAGCTGTAAACTTCCATTAATAACTGGAAGGTGGAGTGTATGAAGTATGAATCTAGGAAACCTAGAAGTCATCCAAAAGGAAATGGAATGCATTAACATTGATGTTGTAGGCATTAGTGGGCTGAAGCAGACTGGTATCGGCCATTTTTATTTGGACAACCATATGGTTTTCTATACCAGGAATGGAAACTGGAAGAGAAGTAGTGTTGCATTCATATTCAAAAGGAACATTTCAAGATTTATCCCAAAATATAGTGCTATCAGTGATAGGATAATATCCATACACCTACAGGAAAGACTAGTTAATTGTATTGATCACAGTCATCTTTTGATTCCAATTTATGTACCAACCACTAAGGCCAAAGGTGAACAAACTGATGTTTTTTATTTTCTTTTTTTACCAGCTTCTGCAGTCTGAAGTTGATTGAACATGCAATGATAATTCCTGGTGACTGGAATGCAAAAGTTGGAAATAAAGAAGAAAGGTCATAGCTGGAAAATATAACCTTAGTGATAGAAACAATGCTGGAGATTGGCTGATAGAATTTTGCAAGACTAATGACTTCTTCATTATAAATACTTTTTTCACCAACATAAATGGTGATTTTACACAGAGAACGGATCACATGGGATACAAAAGAATCAAATCACATGGATTCACTGATAATATTCTGTTAAAAAAAAAAAAAGAAAGATTGCTGTCTGGTCAATTCTGGCTCAGAGTGTTTTAGTCATTCAGTGCTGCTTTAACAGAAATTCCACAATTGGATGGCTTTAAAAACAGATATTTTATTTGTCACAGTCCAGTAAGCTAAAAAGTCTGAATTCAGGGTGTCAGCTTGAGGGGAAAGTTTGCTCTGCTGACACTGAAGGAAGGTCCTTGTCATCAATCTTCCCCTGACTGTAAGCTTCTAAGGTGCAGGGACCCCAGTCCTCTCAAAAGGATGTGCTCAGCTCTCAGCACTGCTTTCTTTCTTGATGGTATAAGATCTCCCCAAATCTCTCTTCTAGATCATTTCTTTTACATCTCAAGAGACTGCCTCAAGGCACAAGACAATCCCACACATTAAATCCTGCCCCACCAACACAACAGCACCCATCCACCCTCATTAACATCACACAGGCAGGATATCTCAACATGGAGGAACATCCCACAATACCAGAAATTACTGCCAAGCCGAACTACTACAGTTTTGGAGGGAAGACAATTCAATCCATGACACATAGTGCCCCTACAGGACAGAGTACAGCTGCCCTGTAGAATTTCCAAGGAGTGCCTGGTGGGTTCAAACTGCTGACCTTTTGGTTAGCAGCCACAGCACTTAACCACTACATCCACTGAGTACCTCAGTGGATAGTATTAGTTCAAGATTTATGGAGTGTTTTGGAGCAACAGGGGATTCCTGCAGTCTCAACTGGTCCAGTCAGTGTGAACCTTTTTAGAACTAGATTTCTGTTCCACATTTCCCTCCCCATATAACAGAATTATTCTACTGTGGCTCTGATCAGAATCGTTGGTAGTAGTAGCTGGCCACCATCTAGTTCTAGTCTCAGTGTAGATGAGGTCATGGTTCATGTACACTGTTAGTTCTCTAGACTGTCTGTTTCACTGAGTCTTTGGTCTTCTTTTTTCTCTTTTGCTATGAATGAGAAGAGATGGATCGTTGTTTCTTAGCTGGGTTGCACAGCTTTTAAGACCCCAGGCACTACTCATCAAACTAGAATATAGAACATAAATTTTCTGAACTATATTATGCCCATTGACCTAGCTGTGCCTCAAGACTATGGTCCTTGAGTCTTCAAACTCAGATAACCAATTCTGTAAGACAGTTACATCTAAGAGGTATCTCCTAGGTGTTTTATTATATATATATATAGGTAAGAACAACCCCACAGAGTTTCCAAAGAGTGACTGGTAGGTTCAAATTGCTGACCTTTTGGTTGGCAGCTGAGCTCTTAACCACTGTGTCACCAGGGCTCCATAGAACAGAGCTGAACTGCCCCAGAGAATTTTCAACGAGTGCCTGGTGGATCTGAACTGCTGACCTTTTGGCTAGCAGCTGTAGCGCTTAACCACTATGCCACTGGAGTTTCTGTATACACACAAAGCTGCATGTGTGTGTGTGTATATGTATTTATACATATGTATACGTATATATGTGTGTGTGTATATATGCGTGTAAATACACAGACACGGAAGCACAAACACACCTATATGCATATATGCATACATATATATATAACCTCACCTGTATTTTTTTCTTGCTGTTGCAAAATTATATGTTCCTAGGATTGCTAGGCTGAAATGCTGGTGGCCTAGTGATTAAACACTACAGCTGCTAAACAAAAGGTCTGCAGTTGAAATACACCAGGGACTCTCAGAAAACACACAGGCCAGTTCTACTCTGTTCTATGGAGTTGTTGTAAATTGGAATTGACTTTAGGCAATGTTTTATTTTATTTCATTTTTAGGGTTTCTATGATTCAGAATCAACTCAACAGCAGAGAGTTTGGTTTTGGTTTTAGCATTTACCCCAAAATTCCTTTTTTGTGTGGGTGTACTCTTTAAGTCACTTATTTTTCCTACCTTAGTCATACTGTGAGTATTTCACCTACATTCAGTGATACATTTCTCATCAAGAAAAATAACAAGCTTCAACTATCTAAAGAGTGATTTGCTCTATGCCCACCCATCCCTGATAAACACCAATGAATGTCGGTTTCTGTGTCTATATGTATGTTTGTCCTTTTGTGATTGACTTATTTCACTCAGCATGATGTCCTGCAGATCAATCCATGTTACAGTTCAAGGATTCATCTTTCTTTATTGTTGCATAGTATTTCATTGTATGTGCATATCACATTTTGCTTAACCGTTCACCTGTTGACTGGCACTAGGCTGTCTCCATCCTTTGGGTGCCGTGAATAGCGCTACAGTGAGCATAACCTGTTACCATCACGTTGATTCTGACTCACAGCTACCCGACAGAACACAGAACTGCTTCACAGGATCTCCAAGGCTGGGAAGCAAACTGGCACATATTTCTTCCACAGGGCAGCTGGTGGGTTCAAACTGCTGACCTTTTGGTTAGCATCCAAGCACTTACCTTCTGTGCCAGCAGGGTTCTCTGCAATGAACATAGGCGAGCATATGTCTGTTCATGCCGCGTCTATGATGTCTCTAGAATATATGCACCTGGCAGTGAGACCCCTGGATCATAAGGTAGTTCTATTTTAAGGCTTTTTTTTGGAAGGGGAAGTGTCACACCATTTCCGTAGTGGTTGTAACATTTTACAGTTGAAGCAGTGGATAAGTGTTCCAATCTTTACACACCCTTGCCAGCATTTGTGGTTTTCTATTTTATTCGTCAGTGCCATTTTAGCAAGGGTGAGATGGCAGCTCACTGCGGTTTTGATTCACATTTTTATAGTCACTAAAGAGACCGAGCATCTTTCTACATGCTTATTAGGCATTTCTGTATCTTCTTTCTGGAAGTGTCTGTATCTATTACTCATTAGTTGACTGAGCTGTTTCCCTATTTATAACTGAGTTGTAAGAGTTCTTTATACATTCTGGATATGTCCTAAATTAGAGATGTCAGTTTGTAGTTTGTCTTCTCATTTTAAAAATAATGTCTTTTAAAGTGCAGAACTTTGGAATTTTTGATGAGTTCCCTGTTACCTACTTTAGAAAACAAATTTTTAGACAGCTCCAGAGATTCTTTTCATTCATTTCATGCATCAAAACATCAACTTATATTCTTCAATACAGTTTCATAATCTATCCAAGTACTTCATTGATTTTCCTTAAAAATTTTTTTTGTGCTTTAAGTAAAAGTTTATAATCCAAGTCAATTTGTCATAAGAAACTCCTCACATACACCACTATACAACACTAACTGCTCTCCTGACCTGTGACAGCACACTCCTTTCCATACTGTACCTCTCATATTCATTCAACCAACTCCTGAGTGTCTCCACCCCTTTCCCCCCAACTCTCCTATCTCATCTCTGGACAGAAACTACTCAGATAGCTTCATGCATATATTTAAGCTAAGAAGCACTCTTTGCCAGTATCACTCTGTGTCTTACAGTCCAGTCTAATCTTTGTACAGTTGGCTTTGGTACTGGTTTCAGCTCTGGGCTACCACAGAATACAGGGGCCATGTCCTTAGAGGACCCTCCAGGATGTTGGACTATCAAGTCTGGTTTTTTAGTAGAGTCATAAATTTTCTTTTTAGCAAAGAATTATGTTATGGATTGAATTGTGTCACCTCAAACACTTGTTGAATACCTAGCTCCTGTACCTGTAAATATTATCCTGGCTAGATTAGGGTTTTTTTTGTTATGTTAATGAGGCAATACCAGAAAAGCGTGGATCCTAAATGACTTCCGAGTTATAAAAATTGTGGAGTAGACAGAGACACACACACATGGGGGTAGACAGATGCATGTAAGGACTATCTATAAGCCAAGGAAAACCAAAGAACCAAGGAACACCCAGGGCTACAAACAAGGAAGTAATCATCACAGCTGAGAGCCTTATTTGGACTTTTAGCTTCCAACACTGTGAGAAAACAAATTTCTATTCTTTAAAGCCACCCACTTGTACTAGTTGTTTTACAGCAGTACTGGGTAACTAAGAAAGACTTTGATACCAAGACGTAGGGTACTGCTATAAGAAATAGCTAAAGCTGTGAAGGGAGCTTTAGGATCAGGTAATGGGTAGGAACTCAGGCCTCCAAGGTCACCATGAGTCGGATCTGACTCGATAGCACTGGGTTTTTTTAACGGGTAGAAACTAGAGGAATCTGGTTACACTTGATAGTAAGAGACTATACCGCCCTGAAGAGATTGTTGGTAGAATCATGGACATAACGACTATCGTGATGAGGACTCAGAAAGAAAGGGGGAATTCTGGAGAGAAAGCTTCTACCGCCATGAAGCGAATTTGCAAACACTGACCGTGCTTTTGGCAAGGCTTTAAAAGAAAATGATGGACATATGATTGAACACCAGAGGCCATTCTTATGATAAAGAGGCAAAAGCAATTGCCTAAGCTATGTTAGAATGTCTTATGAAAAGTAGAACTTGAATATTTAGTTGAGAAGTTTTCTAAGTCAGATCTTAAAGAGGCAGTGTGGTTTCTCCTTGCTGGTAACAGTAAAATGTGGAAAGAAGAGATATATTTAAAACCCAAGTATGTAAAAAGAAACTAGAACTTAAAGATTTGGTAAATTCTACTGTAGAAACTAAGAAAGCACACTGTAGAAATGACAGCAAGGTGTGGCTACACAATTGTCTGCTAATGTAGAATTATGGACTTTAAGGACAACTGAGATGAGGCCTCAGAAAGAAATGAGGAATCCTGTAGAGAAAACATTCACTGCTATGGACACAAGGCTGCAAACATTAACTGTGTTTCTGGTGAGCTCTAAAACAAAATTCTAGGCCTGTGACCCTAAGCCCTTTATCAAAAGATTGACCTTATCAGTCTAGCATCTGATCAACCTCTTCATCCAGACCGAAAGGAAAAGAGAGAGAATAAAATGAAGAAAAACTGCTTGCTCCTTGGAATTCTACGGGAATTGTATAATTGCAAGCAAGCAGAAAATGGGCCAATAAAGCTGTTTGGCTGCAAACATTTGTTGTCTTCCAAGAAACAGAAAACATCATTCTGATAACAATTCAGAGACACAGAGGGAAAAGGAAAGCAGATGATGGAGACAGGCCCACTAACAAGGCCAGGAAGGCCAGAGACTATCGTAGCTACTATAGGGTGAGATAGAGAAGTAAAGATCTCTCTCTAGACCCACATTATGAATTCCAACATCCAGACTCCTGAACTGCGAGAATATAAATTTCTGTTCTTTAAATCCACCCACACGTGCTATTTCTGTTACACTAGTACTAGGAAACTAAGATATGAAGAATTCTGTAATAACTCTTTTTACATTAAACTTTCTTTTTTTTATTTAATATAACTGAGTGAAAATGTACATTCTCGTATAAATATACATGCGCACCTATATGCAGCTTCCACTGCTCTCCCTGTCTGGTGACAGCACATTATTCCTCTCTGTTCCATACCTGTCTCATCCTCCCAACAGCCTCCTTTCCCCTCCTCTCCGTCCACTCCCCTTCCTCCAGCCAGAGGTCAGCAGGATGATATCCTATAGATGTATAGAACCATAAATGCATCCAGTATATGGTCACTCTGCATTGCCAAGTCCAATCCATTCATGTCATTAAACTTTCTTAGTTTTAATTTTTATATGCCTAGAGCTTAAGAACAGTTTTAAAAGTTTTGTTATGAAAAACTGTAGGCTTCTGTTCCCTTCCCCCATTTATCCTTTCCAGAGGGAACCACTTTCATTATTTTATCCGATTATTCAGATATTAGCCTTCATGTTCCCAAATTATATGCTTATATTGATACTTCTTCATTTCTCAGAATTTTTCATAATCTATTTACTTTCTACTATGGCAGATAAGGATTTGGCTCTTTCATCTCCCTATACTCACTACACATATTTGTATTCTAATTCTTCCCCAAATAGTCATTTGTTATTTTAAGTAGATCAACATTCAGTGTTTCCACTAACTTTTATAAATGCCATTTATAGCTACAAATGATGGAGTAAGCTGCATACTTCTGTTTCTAACAGTATGGAATCCTAAATACTTCAAAGGGTCTTTCTACTCGAAATAAATAAAAAAACAAGCAAACAAAAAACACCTAGATTATGCTTAACATGAGTTTTTATTGGGTTGCTCATTTTGTATGAACAAAAACCTGCACACGTCAAAAATCAACCAAACAAACAACGAATAAAATAAAACTAATTGTGAAGTAATGAACTTTAGGTACCATTTGGGCAAAGACAATAGAACTCTAAAATCTTTGATAAAGTCCTGACAGGTACACTAGCTCTCAGGAGAGAGGAAAGGTAAACATTATCTGAAACAAAGAATTTTTAATTAGGTTACTAGTTTGTTACAGAATAAGATCTAAAAAAGATGTATTCAAATAAAAATCACCAAACACAAGGAAGCAAATTATTATGTGGGAAGAATAAGTAACAATAGAATTGTTGAAGAATCAAGATACTGAAACTAATGGATATGAAATACAGAATAACTATTTTGAAAAAGTGAAATCCTGACAACTAGGAGACAAGGCACTATCAAGAAGCACATGGCAAATTTACAGAAGAATCCAGTAGAACTTTCAGAAAAGAAAGTTATAATTATCAATACAAAAAACAAAAATTGAATAGATTTAACAAATACATACACCTGAAGAGATAATATATAAACTGGTTATATATCTGAGTAAATTACCCAGAATGCAGTTTAAGAGTTGAGACAGAAAATACCAGAGTAGATGAAGAAATACAAAAGACAGAATGAGAAGGTCTACCTTATCTCTAAATAAAGGACTCCTAGAAGAGGACAGAGAAGCTATAGCATAGGTCTGATCACTGAGAATTTTCTCCAACTGATGGAAGAGATAATGATATGGGAAGCAAAATAATTATAAAGTGTCTAAAAGGATACACATTCTAACACACACTGTAATGAAAACAACAGAACATCAAAGGTAATGAGCAGATTTTACAAGCAAGCAGAGAGAAGACAGAATACCTGAAAAGGAATGAAAATTAGATTTACAGCTGCCTTCTCAACTGGAATGAATGAAGCCAGAAGACAGCGGCATATTTTCAAAAATTTGAAAGCCAAGTGCCAAGTGCCATGAATCGGATCAAAAATTTGAAAGCCACCTTATAACCGTGTGCCAACAAAATTATCTCTCAGGGACAATGGTAAAATAAAGACACATAAAGACAATGAAAAATTGGCAGCGTTTTATGTCCACAGAGCCTAAAACATTTACTAATAATTCAAACAATTTTTAAACTGGGTACTTTAAGGAAAAGGTAAATAAACGATCTCAGAAAAAGGTCTGAGCTACAATAATGACTAATGAACGAAAATACAGACACACTAAAATAAAAATTACCACAAGTAATAATAACTAACACTTGAAGAACTATACAACTGGAAATGGATAGCACACAAGTCAAATAAGGGTCACTGGAGTCCAAATGTTCCAAAGTCCTCATAGCATTCAAGAAGGCAATTAAGATGGGTGGAGCCAAGATGGTGGACTAAGCACACGTCTCCCTATATCCCTCTGGAAACCAAGACCTGAATTCACAATCAAACAGAGCCTTCTGATCACCTAATCAGCCCCAGGACACGGCACAGAGCTCTTAATTGGGACTTCATGCCACTCAGCTAAAGACCTCCTCTCTCTCGCTGACTCCTGCTCCTGGCTAGCCCCGGCTCTCACGGACGGAAGGTAAACGCACCATTTTGACATTTTTTTTCCTCTGTCTCAGCTGGCGGGCAGAGCTGGGTCTTGCCTGGCGGCTGGACTCAGACGCGCTGCTGGGGGGATAGGCAGGCAAAATTCCCATACTCTGAGAGCCAGGCTTGGGATTCTGTTAATCTGGATACTTTGAGCCTTTCGTTTGTAGCTGCCTCAGTCGGGTTTGTGCGGAGCTCCACGGTCAGGGTGCGGGACGCCATGTTGGATATGAAGATTCTAGCGGGACCTCATTCTTAGCCTGGGAGCCAGCACCTGCAAACAGGACAGTGCTTCTCCGACAGAAAAGTAGTGATTTTGCACAGTGCTGCCTATGTCGGGGGCCCTGCAACAGAAGCAGAGGAATCACTACCTCTCGGCACCTTTAGCCCCTCTGTCTGCTGCCTGTGTGGAGGACGCCATCTTGGATATGGTGGCCGCAGCTGGCCCTAATTCTTAGCCTGGGAATCGGAGCCTGCCCACAGGAGAACGCTTTTCATGACAAAAGCAGTACTCGACACAGTGTTGGCTAAGGCTAGGCCCTGTCAGCAGAGGCCAACAGGGCAGTAGCATTGCTGTATTCTGAACTAGTTTGTTATCATCTAGGGTTGGATATAGTGGCACTTACTTTGTCAGATGAGAAGAGGGACCTCTACACCTGAAAACCTAACTGACTTATGAACTGGTCAGATACCTTTTGCTTTACATTTGAAGACAGCCTAGAGAAACATTTGCAATCCATGCTCACAGTACCTCTTTCAGCCTCTGTATACTCACATGGGACCCAAAAAGCAACAGACAATTGTGGCATACAAACAATCACTCATGGCTTCAGAAGGCTCCAAAACAAAGCAACCAAGGAGTTTTCCAGATGAAGAAACTTTTATGAAAGCATCAGGAAGTGAATGCAAATTGATTATATACAGAGCCCTTCTAAACCTTATACTAAATGCAGCAGAACAAAATGAAAACTTAAGCAAGTTGTTCGATCTGGTGGAAAACCAGTACTCTGAAATCCAACTAATCAAGAAGAAAATCAAAGACATAGAAACTTCCATGCAAAGCCAAGAAAACAGAATGGAACAAATGGAAAAAAGAATTTCTGACTTGGAAGACAGAGCGACTGATGCTAGCGTCTATGAGCAGAAATCAGAAAAAAGAAACAATAAAAGTGAAGAAACATTAAGAAGTATGTGGGACTCTATTAAGAGGAATAACCTTTGATTAATTGGAGTCCCTGAACAGGGTGAGACATCTGAGAACACAGAGAGTATTGTTGCTGAGCTACTGAAAGAAAACTTCCCAGAAATCATGAAGGAAGAGAATATAGACATCTCAGATGCATATCGTACGTCACCCAATATAGATCTCAAGAGAAAGACTCCAAGACACATTATAATCAAGCTTAACAAAATGAAACATAAGCAGCAACTCTTAAAGGCAGCAAGACTCAAGGCAAAGCTAACATTCAGAGGGAAACCCTGTAGGCTCTCATCAGATTTCTCAGCAAAAACCATGTTGGCACGGAGACAGTGACACGACACATTCAAAGTCTTGAAGGAGAAGAACTTCCAACCAAGAATTATATATCCTGCAAAATTATCTTTCAAATACGAAAATGAAATTAAGACATTCCCAGATAAACAGAAACTCAGAGACTTTGTAAAAACCAAACCCAAACTACAAGAAATACTGAAAGAAGTTCTTGGCTTTGGCTTAGAAGAATGAAACCACTAACATTATATTTTAGAACGACACACTACTCAATACTCATTTAGGAAAGGCTCCAAAGTAAATCACAGCTTTGATATGGAAAGAAGCAATCTAGTGATCATCATGAAAACTATGGTGTCATCATAATAAAAAGAGGGATGTACTACAGTTGTTATAGTCCTTCCAGATGGAGAGGAAGATGACAAGACTGGTAGTAATTAAAATTGGGTTTATAAATAGTTTATTAAGGGGGTTCATAGGGGCAGCTGTAAAGCACAACAAAGATGTATCATACCATTTCAAGAAATCTAAGACACGAGTCACAACAACTATAAAACCAGCTCTGAAAAAGGTGAAAAATCAACTCATAAAAAAGAGTGTCCCAGAACAGACTAATAAGAATAACAGAGAAAACATCAACCTAAAAATAAACATATCACAATGACAGCAGTGAACACATACCTATCAATAATTACACTGAATGTGAATGGACTGAATGCTCCAGTAAAGAGACACCGAGTGTCATCTTGGATCAAAAGACATGACCCATCCATATGTTGTCTACAAGAAACTCACTTGAGACCTAAAGACAGGAACAAACTGAAAATTAAAGGATGGAAGAATATATATCAAGCTAACAATGAACAAAGAAGAGCAGGGGTGGCAATTCTAATCTCAGACAAAATCAATTTTAATGTCAAATCCACCAGCGTGGACAAAGATGGACACTATTTATTGCTGAAAGGTTCAGTACACAAGCAAGACTTAACTATATTAAATATTTATGCACCTAATGTCAGAGCACCTAAATATGTTGAAGAAACACTGACTACACTCAAAAGAGAATTAGAGGACTCCACAATAATAGTGGGAGACTTTAACACTCCATTCTCATTACTAGACAGATAATCTAGAAAAAAGCTCAGTGAAGATACAGAAGACTTCATTGACACAATTAACCAACTAAATCTCATTGATATGTAGAGAACTTTCCACCCATCAGCAGACAACGACACCTTCTTCTCCAGTGCACATGGAACATTCTCCAGAATTGACCATGTGATAGGCCATAATGCAATGCTCAACAAAATCCATACCATTGAATTACTGCAAAGCATCTTCTCAGATCACAAAGCCATAAAAGTTGAAATCAATAGCAGCAAAAACATAGAAAGTGGAACTCTTGGAAACTGAACAACATCTTGCTCAAAAAAACATGGGTTATAGAGGAAATCAAGGATGAATTAAAGAAATTCATGGATTCCAATGAGAACGAAAACACTTCCTACCAGAATCTATGGGACACAGCCAAAGCAGTGCTCAGAGGTCTGTTTATCTCCATAAATGCACACATCTGGAAGGAAGAAAGAAACCAAATCAAGGAACTGACTCTACAGCTTGAACAAGTAGAAAGAGAACAACAGAGGAACCTTCGGGCACCAGAAGTAATGAGATCATAAAGATTAAAGCAGAGCTATATAAATTAGAGAATAGAAAAACAATTGAAAAAAATTGAAAAGACCAAAAGCTGGTTGTTTGAAAAGATCAACAAAATTACCACTGGCTAAACTTACTAAAGAAAAGCGGGAAAGGAAACAAATAACCCAAATTAGAAATAAGAGGGGAGTTGTCACCACAGATGCAACAGAAATCAAAAATATCATAACAGAATACTATGAAAGACTGTATTCTAACAAATTTGAAAACCTAGAGCAAATGGACAAATTCCTTGACTCATACCACCTACCCAAATTAAGCAGAACAACTTAATAAACCCATCACAAAGGAACAGATTGAAAATGTGATCAAAACACTGCCAACCAAAAAAGTCTGGGCCCAGATGGCTTCACGGCAGAATTCTACCAAGCATTTAGAGAAGAGTTATCTCCAATACTACTGAGACTATTTCACACTATAGAAAGGGATGGAGTACTCCCAAACTCATTCTACGAAGCCAGCATAACCCTGATACCTAAGCCAGGGAAAGATCCAACAAAGACAGAGAACTACGGACCGATATCACTCATGAACCTAGATGCAAAAATCTTCAACAAAATTCTTGCCAACAGAATACAACAACATATCAAGAAAATAATCCATCATGACCAAGTGGGATTCATACCAGGGATGCAAGGCTGGTTCAACATCAGGAAAACAATTAATGTGATGAACCACATAAATAACACAAAAGATAAGGATCACCTGATTTTGTCCATTGATGCCGAAAAGGCATTTGATAAAGTCCAACACCCATTCATGCTAAAAACTCTTAGCAAAATGGGCACAGATGGCAAATTTCTCAACACAATAAGGGCCATTTATTCAAAGCCAATTGCCCACATCATCCTGAATGGAGAGAGACTGAACATCTTTCCCTTGAGATCAGGAACTAGAAAGGATGCCCACTCTCACCTCTCCTATTAAACATTGTGCTAGAAGTTCTAGCCAGAGCAATTACACAAGACGAACAAATAAAGGGCATCTGCATCAGCAAAGAGGAAGTTGAAATCTCCCTGTTCGCAGATGATATGATTGTATACGCAGAGAACCCCAAGGAATCTATAAGTAAGCTACTTAGACTGATAGAAGAGTTCAGCAAAGTCTCAGGATACAAGATAAACATGAGTAAATCAGTAGGATTCCTGTATACCAACAACGAGACTGTTAAGGAGGAAATTATCAAATCAATACCATTTATGATAACCCGTAAGAAGATAAAGTACCTAGGAATTAATCTAGCCAGAGAAACAACAGACCTTTACAAAGAGAACTACAAGCCCTTACTACAAGAAACTAAGAGAGACTTAGAGAAATGGAAAAACCTACCCTGCTCATGGATAGGAAGACATAATTAACATTGTGAAAATGTCTATTTTACCCAAAGCAATTTATTTATATAATGCAATCCCAATACAAGTTCCAGCATCATTTTTTAATGAGATGGAGAAACAAATCACCAATTTTGTTTGAAAGGGAAGAAGCCCCGGATAACTAAGGTACTACCAAAGAAGAAGAACACACTGGGAGGCCTCTCATTACCCAACCTTAGAACATACTACACTGCCACAGTGGTGAAAACAGCCTGGTACTGGTACAAGAACAGACAGATGGATCAATGGAACAGAATTGAGAGCCCAGAGATGACACCATCTGCCTATGAACAGTTGATATTCGACAAAGGCCCTAAGACATTAAAATGGGGTAAAAACAGTACCTTCAACAAATGGTGCTGGCAAAATTGGTTATCCATCTGCAATAAACTGAATCAAGATCCATATCTTACACCTTATACAAAAACCAACTCCAACTGGATAAAAGACCTAAATATCAAACCTAAAATGATAAAGCTCATCCAAGAAAAGGTAGGAACAACAATGGAAGTTTTAATACACAATGAGGACAGACTCCAAAATCTGTCAAAGAAACCTCAATCAACAGAAGAGAAAATAGATAAATGGGAACTATTAAGAATCAAACACTTTTGCTCACCCAAAGACTTTATTAATAGAATTAAAAAAAACACCCACAGAATGGAAAAAATATTTGGCAACTCTATGTCAGACCGACGCCTGATCTCCATAATCTATAAGATACTACAAAATATCAATAAGAAGAAGATAAACCATCCAATTAAGCAATGGGCAAAGGAGATGGACAGACACTTCACTAAAGAGGAGATCCAGGCAGCCAAAAAACACATGCAGACATGTTCACGATCTTTAGTTATTAAAGAGATTCAAATCAAGACAACAATGAGATACCATCTCACCCCAACAAGATTGGCCATGATCCAGAAAACATAAAACAAGAAATGCTGGAGAGGCTGTGGAGAAAGTGGAACCCTCCTACACTGTTCGTGAGGTTGTAAAATGGTCCACCCTCTTTGGAAGGCAATCTGGCGCTGCCTTAAAAAAATGGATATCGATATACCATTTGACCCAGTAATTCCACTACTTGGAATATACCCTACAGAATCAAGGCCTTTCACACCAACAGACACATGCACAAGAATGTTTACTGCAGCACAGTCCATGATAGCAAAAAGATGGAATCAACCCAGATGCCCAACAATAGAAGAATGGATAGGTAAACTGTGGTACATATACTCAATGGAGCACTACGCCATGATAAAGAATAACGATGACTCCAGGAAACATCTCCTAACCTGGTTTCAAATGGAAGACATTATGTTGAGTGAAAGTAGTCAGCGACAAAGGGACAAATACTGTATGAGACCTCTACGATAAGATCTCAAAAACAGACTTGTGTATAGTAGAAAAGACTCTTTGACAGCTGCAAGGGAGGGTTTAGTGTAGATACTTACTAGAAATCTAGTTGGGAGAAATCGGTGACAGCACACATTGGAAAGAAGAACAACATTAAACGGACTTCAGCATAACTTGAGTACTCCTTCCATCTTAACTCAATACTGCAAGGATAGAGTAGCTGGGGCAGGGAGCGGGGGACCATGCTCTTAGGGGAATTCCAGGCCAATTGGCACAACTAGTGTTTTGCTAAGAGAGCTCTCTGCAGCCCACATTGGTGAGTGGCGTCTGGGTTCTTAAAAGCTGCCAAGCTGCCATCCGAGGACACAGCAAATGGTCCCAACTCAGCAGGAACGGATGCTCACCGAGGACCAAAATGACATGCAGTGAAGACCACCGAGAAGACAGAGAGACCCACAAGAGTGGGTGCCTACATCAACTTGGGACCGGAAGAACCGGATGGTGCCTGGCCACCACCAGTGATAGCCACGATGGAGCTCACAGAGATGAGTCTCACTGGCAGCACAAGAATAAAAAGGGGTGCATCATGAGATCTCCACTAAAAGACCTCAATTGATGGTCCAGCAGTTTTGGGGTTCCTCTGAGAGCATGGACCCCGGCCCTGACGCTGCCCTTTCCCATAAATTATAACAAAGGTCCACTCTTTGGACAGGAATGGATTGGACTTGGCAATGCAGAGTGACCATATATTGGAAGCACTTTATGATTCTATACATCTATAGGATATCATCTTGCTGACCTCTGGCTGGAGGAAGGGGAGTGGACGCAGAGGAGGGGAAAGGAGGCTGTTGGGAGGATGATACATATATGGAGCAGAGAGCAATAGTGTGCAGTTACCGGACAGGGAGAGCAGTGGAAGCTGCATATAGGTGGGCATGTAAATTTATACGTGAATGTACATTTTCACTCAGTCATGTTAAATAAAAATAAAAATAAAAAGTAAATAAAAATAAAAAAAGAAGGCAATTAAGATAGTAACTCTAGACTTCATTAAAAGAAAAAAGGTGCTGTCAACACTTACAATACATTTGTACTCCACAGAGTTTTCAATGGATGTGGTCTTTCAAAAGTAGATCACCAGGCCTTTCTTCTCAGGCTCCTGTGTGTAGAAGCGAATCATCAGCTTTTCAGCAGTTTGCGCCACCCATGAACATGTGGTAAAATTTTAAAGATAACGTCCAAAAGAACAGAAATAGGAGGTGTATGTTCCAAATTCTTGGGGGTGGGAGGCGGGAATTAAAAAATACAGGCAAACAAACAAGACAACGAAAAAGCAGAAATTTAAAGTAATAAGTAAAAGGTAAAACAACTCTGAGTATATTACAAATAGAATAAAAATGATTTAAACTTTTCATGGAGTTGTAATATGACGTAGCAATTCCACTCCTAGTTGTATACCCCAAAGAGCTGAAAGCAAGAACTCAAACATACGTGTACATTAGTGCTCACTGCAATATTGTTAACAGTGGTTAGCGGGTAGAAACAATCCAAAAGTCCATCAACAGATCAGTGGACAAACAAAATGTAGTATATACACATGTGAAGACTGTTGAAATGACAAGTGTTTCATTACCTATAGGTTTATCAAAAAAGATTGCGGACATGGCACAAGACCAGGCAGTGTTTTATCCTGTTGTTCATAGGGTTGCTATGAGTTGGAACCAACTCAATGGCACCTAACAACAACAACATACTTACCACACACACACAATAAAACATTATTCAATAAAGAGAAATAAATTTTTGATACATACTACTACAACGATGAAGCTTGGGAACATTGTGCTGAGTGAGATAAATCAGATGCTAGAGGACAAATGTGTGTTACCACTTAATGTGAGGTGTCTGGAGAGGGAAAATGCAGTGGAGAGGGTGAAGTGACCTGATCAGAAAAACCATCACACAGCCTAATATCAGCTGACCTTGGGGAGGGAGGGAGAGTATGATTCAATTAATAAAGCTCTGAACACAAGAACTCCAAGAACCCTCTGAGTGGTGAAAGACATCGACATACATGTGTTTTTTTGAGACACAGAACCATGTCAGACCTCATCCTATGCTGACTATTTGTATGCTTTTGCTACAATAAATCTTTAATCATAACTACAGTACTTTCTGTGAGTTATTTCAATCATTCCAGTGACTTATCAAACCCAAAGAAATAGTGGGAGCCAATTGGTGGAAATGAGGGAGCCCAGACAAAGCCCTCAAACTAGCAGCTGGTATTCTGGAAGAGTGTTAGGAGAACCCTGAATTTTTGGTCAGCAGGTTTCAGAAATTAGGGTGTTGTGTAGACTCCCCAACTTCTGGCTAACTTCTGCCTATCTGTAGTCTAAAGGATAGTGTTCTTTTAATTTGTGAGATCTGACCTAGCTCTGGGTTGGTAGTATCGGAAACAGAGAGTGCTTCATGGACAGCTAGTGTCAGGGATGACTGGAAGTCGGAAAGCGGGAATTTGATAAATCTTCACATTTGGGGGGAATAGATTTATGCTGGTTCTTATATATTAAATTAGTGGTTAATAGTGGCAGGGAGGAGAAGGAGGTGAGAAATTACTGCTTAAGGAGCACTGAGTTTCTGTTTGAAGTGATGAAAAGCTTTGAAAATGGACAGTGCTGATGGCTGCACAACAAGGTGAATGTAATTAACGTCAATGAAATGTATACTAGGTCTCTATTTGCTTGCATCAATAGATAAGGAAAGAGAGGCAGAAATAGGAGGATGATATGAAATGAAATGGGTGGCTAATTGTTTCCATGAACAACTACTCACTTTGCCATAATATTAGAAGAACTGAATGGTGCCTGGATACCCTTACAGAACATTTTGATCAATGATTCTATAGAAGAATCTTGACCAAACAGGGGAAAATGCAGAAGAGAATTTCAAATTCTCATGGACTCCAGACTCTCTGGGGCCATGGAATCTGGATGAATCCCTCAGATTACTGTCCTGAAATAATCTTTATACTGTAAACCAAAAATATCCCCTGAAGTCTTCTTAAAACTAAACAATACTCCCTGGGACTATTGCCCAAAGACACCCTTTGAATTTAGCACGGAAGCTACCCTAGAGGTCACCTTTCAGGCAAATAACAGATTATATTATAAACTAAACAATATCATTCATGAGTAATATGCTCCATTAAACAATCAACTATACATGACCAAATGGTCTAGATTTACCCCAAAGCAAAGATGAGAAGACTAAAAGAAGAAAAGAAGCTAGATCAATGGAAACAGAACAAAATACAATGGGAATGAGAATGCTGACAGATTTTGAAAACTATAACCAATGTAATAGAACAGTCTGTATAAAAATTGTTAACTGGGAACTTAATGTGCTGTTTAAATTTTCACCTGAAAACAAAATATTAAACTATACTTAAGTTTAACTAGCAAAGAATGTCTGCCTTGAGCATTGTGCTCTTTTAAGATGTACCTATACGGGTTCTAACGGACAACAGCAACTTGATAGACAAGGACCCTGGCAGTGAATTTATGCTAATGGGTACGGAACAACTTGGGAAAAAAAAAAAGAAAAAAGAAAAAACCCACTGCTGTCGAGTTGATGTTGACTCACAGTGACCCCTATAGGGCAGAGTGGAACTGTCCCGTAAAGTCTCCAAGGAGCACCTGGCAGACTTGAGCTGCTGACCTTTTGGTTGGCAGCTGTTGCACTTAACCACTATGCTACCAGTTTCCAGGTGACGACAGGTGGTGAATTTACACAAGGGTTCTCAATTCTGTTGTTCCATTGATCAGTGGATCTATCTATAGTTGTACCAGGAAGTAATGGTTAAGTGCTATGTCTGCTAACCTAAAGGTCGGCAATTCAAATCTGCTAGGTGCTCCTTGGAAACTCTATGGGGCAGTTCCACTCTGTCCTATGAGGTTGCTGAATCGACTCAATGACACTGGGTACTAACTTGGAAAAAGGGTGAAAATGGTAACACAACTCAAAGAATGAAACCAATGTCACTGAATTGTACGTATAGAAATTGTTGCATCAATTTGTGCTCTGTGTATATTCTCAACAACAAAAATACAATAAATTATATAAATTTTTAAAACGGTTAACTTGGCAATTTTTCATTATATGTATTTTACCATAATTGAAAAGAGAGCTTGTGATATTGCTGGAAGGAAGAAAGAACAATGACTACCAGTTAGCTGTTGACAGAAACTCTCTGGAAACACAGAATGATTCAAAGTAAAAGGGCAGAAAAAATATTCCAGACAAATATTAAGAAAAGAATAAGCAAACAAAAGAAGCTGAGAAGGTGGTTTTGAGAGCAAACAAAACAGAAAATAGATTTTAGGGTGTAGAACAAAATTTTAGCTCAACAAATAAACAAAACAAATGAGATTTGCTGGCCTGACAGAGACTGCAGAAAGCCTGACAGTATGGAGCCCAGATACTCTTCAGCTCAGTAATGAAGTCACTCCTGAGGTTTACCCTTCAGCCAAATACTGAACAGGGCCATAAAATAAAATGGACTAAAGTTGCATGCCAGCCCAGGGGAAAGAGCTAGAAGGCAGAAAGGAATACAAAAACTGGTAATACAGAATCCCAGATTGATAAGAGAGAGTGTTGATCTTTTGCCGGGTTGTTAAGCAAGATCATAAAACAATACATGCACTGTGTAATGAGAAACTGATTTGTTCTGTAACCCTTCATCTAAAGTACATTTAAAAAAAAAGGATTTTAGGGGAAAACACTATTAAGAACAGAAAGGTCACTAACATTGATAAAAAGATTTAATTTACTAGAAAGACATAAAGACTTAAATCTTTATGCTTTTAATAACCTCAAAACGTATACAGCATAAGCTGTTAAACCAGAGAGATGAATAAACCCACCACCACTGTGGGAGATTTCAACACAATTCTCCCAATCACTGACTGGTCAATAAGAAGAAAAAATAAGATTAAAAAAAATTCCATACACCTAACAAATCTGATTTGCTGGGTAAACAACTAGAAAAACTGTCAACACCTAGAGAAAATACATTCTAAAGCACATGAGATGAACATACTTTGTCATAAAGAAAAACTCAATATATTTCAAAGAAGCGGTATCATATGGAGCACACATTCTCTGCTTAATAGTATAATGAAGAAATCAAACTACATGTATAGCAATATATTTATACAAGCTATATGTATAGCAATATATATATACACATATATGGATGTTTGTATATCTGCATATACATACATACATATATGAGGTCTGGCAATGACATTCAGGAACTTGCCACTGTGCACTTACATCGGCAGCACTGTACAAACAACTCAGTAAGGTTTCATAACCTTGTTATATCAGTGTTTCATAGCTGTGTTTGTGTCAATATATGGTGGTGTCTTGCTGAATGGTGTTCATTATTGTTGTTGCATGTTTTTGTGTACTGCTGTGAGAATGTTGGAGGTTGAATTAGAGCAACAGACAAACATTAAATTTCTCGTTAAATTCAGCAAGAGTGGAAATGAAATCAGGGATATCTTAGACCAAGTTTATAGGGTAATGCCATGAAGAAAACAGCAGTGTACAAATGGATTAAATGTTTTTCTGAAGGGAGAAAAAGTGTCACTGATAAAGAGAGCTCAGTGTGTCCAGTAACAAGCAGAACTGACAAAAACATTACAAAATTTCACTGAATTGTGTGTCAAAATTGTCAGCTGACTGTGAGAAGCACAGAAGACCAAGTAAACATCAATAAAGAAACAGGAAAATCTTAACTGAAAATCTTGTCATGAGAAAGGTATATGCAAAAATGGTCCTGAAGGAGCTCACCAATGCACAAAAGGAAAGGAAAGTTGCAGTTTGCCAAGACCTTTTGAAAAGGCAAGACAAAGTTTTGGGCTGTGTTATTGCTGATGATGAAACATAGGTGTACCAATATGACCCCGAGACAAAGGGTCCAAGCACACAGCGGAACTCAGCCAATTCTCTATGACTAAAAAAGCTCTGTCAGTCCAAATCAAGAGATGTTGCTAACCTATTTTGTTATCAGAGGGATTGTTCATTATGAATTTGTACCAACTGGACAAACAGCTAACCAATTTTACTACCTGGAAGTGCTGAAAAGGCTGCATGAGAATTTAGAGAAAAACAACCTGAACTTTTTGCCAACTCGAGGCTCTTGCATCATAACAATGCAACAGCTCACACGGCACTGTCTGTGAGGGAGTTTTTAGCCAGTAAACAAATAGCTGTATGGAGCACTCTCCCTACTCACCTGGCCTGGTACCCAATGACTTTTTCTTGACCCAAAGATAAAGGCAATATTGAAAGGAAGACATTTTGATGATATTCAGGACATCAAGGGTAATATGATGACAGCTCTGATGGCCATTCTAGAAAAGGAGTTCCAAAACTGCTCTGAAAAGTGGACTAGGCACTGGCATTGGTGCACAGCCTATGCATGTGTGTGTGTATATCTATGTATAAGGTATATAGATATACAGGTGTGTATATCTATATATAAGCTATATTGATATACATGTTGTTGTTGTTGTTAGGTACCATCGAGTCAGTTCCAACTCACAGCAATCCTATGAACAACAGAACAATACACTGCCCAGTCTTGTGCCATGTTCACAACAGTTTTTATACGAAAAGTCCATTGTTGAGGCCACTGTGTCAATCCATTTCATTGACAGTCTTCCTCTTTTTTGCTGACCCTCCACTCTACCAAGCATGATGTCCTTCTCCAGGGACTGATCCTTTCTGATAACATGTCCAAAATAGGTAAGATGCAGTCTTGCCATCTTTGCTTCCAAAGAGCATCTGGTTGTACTTCCTCCCGAACAGATCTGTTTGTTCTTTTGGGGGTCCTCGGTACATTTAACAGTCTTCACCACAATTCGAAGGAGTCAGTTCATCTTCTGCTTTGTTTGTTCATTGTCCAATACATGTACACATACAAATACTTTAGGTAATGCTATAAATTTCCTAACCTATGATTGCAATCCATAAGTTTTGATGCATGTTTTCTTTAATTTGACTCATGTGTTCAAAGAATGTTATAAAATTTCCAAATGTAGGAAGATTTATGATATATAGATATCCTTATATAGATATCCTTATATAATAAAACATGATTACTTTGCCTTTCCTATTGTGATCATTAAGGTTGTGTGCTAATTTGGTTGGGCCATGACTATCAGTGGTCTGGCAGTTGTATAAAAGATGAAATCATCTCCACAATGAGAACTGATATAATGTAATTAACTCCATGATGAAATCAGCTATGAGCAGCCAATCAGGTAAAAGGAGTTCCTTTGGCGATGTGACCTGAATCCAATATATGTGGACATTCTGGCAAAGTATGCTGACTTTTGATCTGCTCTGGAGGGACTTGGGCCAATAGTTTGCCGTCTTACGTGTGGATCTTGAGTTCATCAGCCTCTGTAGCTACGTGAGTCAGGAGAAGCTGCCAGCCTAATATCTGACCCCTGGCTCCTGATTCACGGACTTGGGACTTTCCAGCCTGTACAATTGCATAAGACTTTTTTTTTTTGAGATAAATCTCTCTCTCTCTCTGTGCTTCACTGGTTTTGCTTTCCTAGAGAACCTAGCTTAAGACACCCATATACATTTTTTTTTTTTTAAATGAGTTTTCTGTATCCTCATCACTAATTTTACATCAAGTCTCTGCCAACTATCAAAATCCTCTGTCAGGATATTGAAACTTACCAGCATTCTATCCCCAAAGGCTCTCCTGGACCCTTTTGCTCTTTCTGATTTGGACTGGCTACCAGCTTCCTCTGGGGCATAAGAGTAAAACTGGGATCACACATCACCCAAATCTGGGGAATTCTCTTTGCTGCATTACTGTGTTGGATCTCATAATCCCTGTGTTCCACATCTCGGTTTCTTAAGGGACTTACTCGGTTTAGTGGTTCACATTTTGTAGCCTCCTGAAAAGGGAAACACAGAAGATAAACATTTGGGGACTATTCATGAAATTGTCTACAGTGTACTCAAACTCTAGGGGCAGTTTGAATTGGTATAGATTTCTAGACTGTAAACTATTTCTATTCAGAATTTTGAAGGCATTATGAATCCGATTCTGTTTCTCCTCCCTCCTCTCTGGAAGCGAAAGTGTTTCACAGTCCTCAGAATATTGACACTGCATGATGATACACATTGGTGCTTTACTTTCACCCACTGGGCAAGCAGTTTCCCTGGAAAGCCCCTTCTTCTCAGAAATTTCTTTCAGTCTTTTGATGGGTCTTTTCTCTTCTTGGAGTCTGGTCACTGGACACAATAGACCAGTTTGTTAACTTTCTCAACTTTTGTTTAATTTTTCCACTTTTTCTTCCTTTCTTTCTGGAAGTTTCCTCAAACATCTCTAATCATGTTTTTCTAATTGCTAGTTTTCATATTTTTAATAGTAAAGCTCTGAAATTTGGTTTATTCTCCCCTAAATAGTGCCCTTTTGTTTCATGGTTGCACTATATGTAACTTCATTTGAAAACCTTTCTTCAGGACCCTGTCTGTCTGCTTCTACTTTAGAACTGGGCTCTAATAAGCTTCCTGGAATCTCTCCGTGACTAGGTAGGGCCTGCTAATCATAAACAACAATCTGGATGATCTGGCTAGACATTTTACTGCTGGGGAGCTCTGTTGGCCTTTTGAGTTGACTAAGTTCCTCACAAAAGTTGTGTTTTTACTTTGGCATTGTCTGTTTATCCACTCTTGAGATAAACCACTATCCTTTTCTAACATAAGAGATGGATGGTCACTTAGTAGAGTAGAAGAATAAGATATGTTCACTTTCTAAACAGACTTCCAACCAATTCTTCTGATTTTAGCCCTTTGTATCTGCTACCAAAGATAGTGGAAAAAGTGGATATTCCTATGCAATATAATAAAACAAATGCAATGGTCCTGGACTGCCACATTATACACAAGAATTAATTAAAAATAAATTGAAGACATACACATAAATGCTAAAACTATAAACATAGAGACACTCTTTGGAAGCTTTGGGTAGGTAAAGACTTCTTAGCTGGGACACAAATTGGGCAAACTTTAAAAAACAGAGGATTTGACAACAAAATAAAGAAACTTCTGTTCTTCAAAAGATATCACAATGACAATGAGTAGGCAAACTAAAAGCTGAAAGAAAAATACTTGGTAAGCATGTATCTGACAAAGAATTCATATTCAGAATACACTCAAACAAAAACCAAAACCTCTTAGAATTCAATAATAAGAAGACAAACCACCCAGTCAAGAAATGGGCAAAAGATTTGAATAAACACTTCACCAAAGAAGATACACTTACAGCCAATAAGCATATAAAAAGATGGACAACACCATTAGTGATGAGAGAAAGTCAAATCCAAAATACTCCATATTTAGTGGGATGAAAATGAAAAAGACTGACTATATCAACTCTTGTGGAAAATATAGAAAACCTAGAAGTCTCATACATTTTAGGTAGAAATGTAAAATGCTATAGCATTCAATTGTGTGGATCATAACAAATTATGGATAATATTACAGAGAATGGGAATTCCAGAACACTTAATTGTGCTCTTGAGGAATTTGTACATGAATCAAGAGGAAGTTGTATGAACAGAACAAGGGGACACTGCATGGCTTCATGTGTCAGGGTTGCATTCCCTCATCATACTGAGAAGCTGGACTATATAAAGAAAAGGACATTAGGATTGGAGGAAGACTCATTAATACCCTGCATCATGAAGATGACACAATCTTTTTTTATTTTTTTAACTTTTTAAAACATTTTATTTATCATGATTGAGTGAAAATGTACAATCCAGTTTACATTTGCACGCCTGCCTATGTGCAGCTCCTACTACTCTCCTTACCCAGTGACAGCACATTCCCCCTTTCTGTTCTATACAGGAGGATGACACAATCTTGCTTGCTGAAAGGGAATGGGATTTGAAATACTCATTGACGAGGATCAAAGACCACAGCCTTCAGAACGGATTGCACCTCAACATTAAGGAAAAAAAGTCCTCACAACTGCACCAGTAAGCAACATCATGATAAAGGGAGAAAACACTGAGGTTGTCAAGCATTTCATTTTACTTGGATTCACAATCAACGCCCATGGAAGCAGCAGGCAAGAAATCAAAAGACACATTGCACTGGGAAAATCTGCCGCAAAAGATCTCTTTAAAATGTTTAAAAGTATAGACATCACCTTGAAGACTAAAGTGCACCTGACCCAAGCCATGGTGTTTTCAGTTGCTTCATATGCATGTGAAAGCCGGACAAGGAATAAGGGAGACAGAAGAACTGATGTCCTTGAAATGTGGTGTTGGAGAGAATATTGAACATACTGTGAACTGCGAAAAGAACAAAAGGATGTGTTCGGGAAGAGGTATAACCAGAGTACGCCTTGGAAGCAAGGATGGCGAGACTGCATCTTACATGCTTTGGACACATTGTCAGGAGGGATCAAACCCTAGAGAAGGACATCATGGTTGTAAAGTAGAGGGCCAATGAAAAAGAGGAAGACCCTTAGGGAGATGGACTGACATAGTGGCTCCACCAATGGGCTTAAGCATAAAAAATGATGGTGGGTATGATGCAGGACTGGACAGTGTTTTGTTCTGCTGTTCATAGGGTTGCCATGAGTTGGAACAGACTTAACAGCACCCAATAACAACATCATATTTGTGTATTCATCACAGATAGCAAGATTCATACACAATGTATTCATACACAGTGAATTCAGATAATATCTAATTATAGACAGTATTCACAGAAATATTCACTTGCTCACTAATGCATTCATAGGAAACTTATTGGGATTTATACTTTGGTACGACACGTAAGAGAAAGAGGTCCAGTAAAAAAAATGTAATTCTGATCAGAATGTTAAGTAATTTATGCTAGATTATCTAAGGAAAAATAGATTGATAATGATGAAGAAATGCTCTTAAATTAAGTTATCCAAAAATAATTTTATCAATTGATGATACAATTTAAGATTTTACTTACAAGATTGAATTTTGTCAGGTCCCAAGTGGTAAAGAATAAAAGAGTACTGTTTCATAATACTTCAACACTTAGAACAATAGGCTATGTGACATTAAGAATGACATTTTTATACTGAGTTATAAAGTCATTTTTTTTTTTTTTTTAGGATATAGACTGTGCTATTCCACAAATTATATAACCTTTTGGAGAGAAGTGCTTAATGACTGTTTTCCTCAAAGGTCTACTTAGTCCCACCCTACAAGCCCTTGCCTGATTTGCCTCTCTATCCAAAATCTAATTTGAGAGGTAGAGCTTCTGGAACCAGAAAGGTGGAAAATGGGAATGGACTCCATTTCTTGAGCATAATCCCCAGGGTTTTCTGTAAGAAGAGTCCTTTCTCATACTATTAAGTTAAATGCCTTAGTGTATTACTGATAAGACTTTTATAAGGTTTGACAATGAAGTCTGTGAACTTGTTCTAAGTGCTACACACCTCATTGCTGAGTATCACTGTGGTCACCTTTGAAGTACTTCCCTTGGGAAGCTAGGCACCAATGCCAGTGCCTAGTCCATCCTTCAAAGAAATTTTGGAACTCTTTCTGGATTGGCCATTGTGCATGGTGGCAAGTTCACAAACTTAATTGTACAGTTGCCTGTGAGGGAGGCTTTAGCCAGTAAACAAATAACTGTATTGGAATACCCTCCCTACTCACCTGATCTGGCCCTGAATGACTTTTCTCTTGGCCCAAAGATAAAGGCAATATTGAAAGGTAGACATTTTGATGACATTCAGGACATCAAGGTTAATATGATGATAGCTCTGATGGCCATTCCAGAAAAAGAGTTCCAAAACTACTTTGAAGGGTGGACTTGGGGCTGGCATTGGTGCTTGGCTTCCCAAGGGGAGTACTTGGAAGATGACCATAATGATATTCAGCAATGGGTGTGCAGCACTTTTTTGGGGATGAATTCGCAAACGTGTCAGGCCTTGTATACACAGTTTAACTAAGCTTCAGTGTTGTCAATGTATACAAAAGTCAAGATGAATACAAAATTATCCATTCATCTGTTTTATAAAACTAGGGACAGAGCAAAGTTTCACTCATTCAGACTGAATCTGTGTTGAAAAGGAACAAGTAAGGAATTGGCTGGTAATCTTGCCTTGGTTCTGACATTTGTCTGTATCTCAGACAACCAAGGACATTCGCAATTGTATATTACTCTGCTCTAGAGAAGACTGTAATCACAATCTAGTCTTTCCCTTCTTTTTGTTGAAGTGTACTCTGTTCTTTATACACCCCATACACTCTCCGCCTTGTGTTGCCCAACCAGCCCCGATTCAGCAGTGTGCTGCTCTGCTGGAGGTGGAGTCCTCATCTCTACTGGCGCAACTGGCTTGACAGTTACTGACACTCAACAGACAGAACAAACTAGATTTTACTTATCAGCAACACACACATAACTCCATACACATATTAATGCAAATAAAGGCAGCTTCCTGCTCACTGAAAATACTATCTACTGAAATCAGTGCTGTGTGACAGGTATGGGCAGAAACGGGCTCCGTGATGGACTTGTTTTTCCTGACTCACCAGCCATCTCCTATTCACACCTATCTCCTAATCACATGTTATCTCATATTCAATGGTATATGATTAGGTTCCCTGGGAGGCAGCACAACGCTAGCAACTCAGGGACCCTGTTCAACTGACATCTATGAGCTGGAGTCTCCTTATGTTAACATGGAAATGAAGAACCTAATTTAGGGAGTTGTGAGCCTGAAGGTGACTCACTTGACTGCAGGGCTTGGCACATGCAAATAAATCTGTCTTTTGGGAGTCAGTTTTTCTTTGGCTCTGCTCTTACTAGAGGAATCCTGACCATCCCATGGAGTGGAGATTGCTTAATTAAAACTAATGGACAGGATCTGAGCAGGACTTAATGTGTGAGACAGTACTGCAGCTTGTGGCAGCCTCTTGGGATATAAAAGAAAATGAGGCAAGCTGAGATTTGAGAACCCTATACCATCAAGAAAGCAGCACCGGGACGAGAGCAAGTAGAGCATGTCCTTCAGACCTGAGGTTCCTGTGCCAATATGCTCCTGGACCAAAGACTGACGAAACACAAGGGCTTTCCTCCAGAGCCAACAAAGAGGGAAAGTCCTCCCCTGCAGTGGACACTCTGAATTCAGGGTTGTAGTTTACTGGACTGTGTAGGAAAAAACATTTCTCCTTTTAAAGCCATCCATATTGTGGTATTTCTGTCAGAGCAGTAACAGGAGACTAAAACAGTGATCACGCATTTACTGTCTATTTAGTGTTTTTCCATCCCCACCCCTCTCCGCCTTTGTAACTGTAAAAGATTGTTTTCTTTTCGTGTGTATATTTTCCCATAAGTTTTGGTAATAGAGGTTTCACAGTATTTCTCCTTTTATGATTGACTTATTTCACTCAACCTAATGTTCCCCCAGATTTATCCATGTTACGAGATGCTTCCCAGATCATCACTGACCTTCACTGCTGCGTAGTGCATTTTCTGTATGTACCATATTTTCCTTATCCATTGGGCATCTGGGTTATTTCTATCTTTTTGCTATTGTGAACAAGGCTGCAACGAACACTGTTGTGCACGTCTACTTCTGTGCTGGCTCTTACTTCTTCAGGATATACCCCTAGGAGCAGAATTGCTGCATCATATGGTATTTCTATTTCCAGCTTTCTAAGGAAGTGCCCACCCCCCAAATTACTGAATATCGATAGTATGGATAAGGTTAAGAAGAATGGGAATTCCAGAAGACTTAGTTGTGTGCATGAGGTTCAAGAGGCAGTTGCTCAAACAGAACAAGCAGACACTGCATGGCTTAGTCAGGAAAGGTGTATGTCAGGGTTGTATCCTTTTACCATACCTATTCAATCTGTATGCTAAGCAAATAATCTAAGAAGATGGACTATACAAAGAAGAATAGGGCATCAGGATTGGAGGAAGACTCATTAAAAACCCTCATTAAGCAGATAACACAACCTTGCTTACTGAAAGTGAAGAGGACTTGACACACTACTGAAGAAGATCAGACCACAGCCTTCAGTATGGATTACACTGCAACATACAGAAAACCAAAAATCCTCACAACTGGACCAGTAAGCAACACCATGATAAGTGGAGAATAGACTGAGGTTGTAAAGAAGTTCATTTTTCTTGGATCCACAATCAACACCTATGGAAGCAGTCATCATGAAATAAAAAAAATGCATTGCTTTGGGAAAATCTGCTTCAAAAGACCTCTATAAAAGGTTAAAAAGTGAGGGTGCTACTTTGAGGACTAAGGTACGTGGGACTGAAGCCATGGTGTTTTCAATCACCTTATATGCATACAAAAGCTGTGCACTGAATAAGGAAGACCAAAGAAGAATTAAATTCAATTATAGTGTTGCCATGAGTCGGATCCGACTCGACGGCACTTGGCTTTGGCTTTGGCATAGTGTTGATGAAGAATATTGACTATACCACAGAGTGACAGAAGAACAAACAAATCTGTCTTGGAAGAATTACAACCACAATGCTCCTTCATAGCAAGGATGGCGAGACTTGTGCTCACATAATTTGGACACGTCATCAGGAAAGATCAGCCCGTGAAGAAGGACATCATGCTTGGTAGAGTAGGGGTCCATGAAAAAGAAGAAGACTGTCAACAAGATGGAGTAGTTGCAACAATGGACTCAAGCATAGCAACAACTGTGGGATGGCACAAGGACTGTGTAGTGTTTCGTTCTGTTGTACATTGGATTTCTATACGTTGGAGCCAACTCAAAGGCACAAGGATAAGGAAGTGCAGTATTATTTTCCAAAATGGCTATGTCATTTTGCATTCCCACCAGCAGGGTATAAAACTTCCAATCTCCCCGCAGTCTTTGTACTATTTATTTTCTATTTTTGAAATCATGCTAGTAGTAATATTTAGGTCAGATAATATTATCTCACTGTGGTTTGATTTGCATGTCTCTAACAGCTAGTGATTGTGAGTATTTCCTTAGATACTATTGGTTGCTTGAATGTCTTTCTTGGTGAAGTTTGTGTTGATTTCTTTAGCCCATTTTTTAATTGAATTTTTGTCCTTTTGTTGCAGAGGTATTGGATTTTCTTGTAGATTTAAGAAATTAGACCTTTGTTGGATTTGTGACAGTCAATTTTTTCCACCGGTCTGTAGTTTCTTTTTTTTAACCTTTTGGTGAAGTGTTTTGATGAGCTTAAGTGTGTAATTTTTAGAAGATCCAGTTATCTAATTTTTGGAGTTTGTGCATTATTAGTTGTCATGGATTGAATTATGCCCCCCAAAATTATGTGTATCAATTTAGCTGGGCCATGATTCCCAGTATTGTGTGATTGTCCTCCATTTTGTGATTATAATTTTATATTAAAGAGCGTTAGGATGAGATTGTAACATCCTTACAAACATCACATCCCTGATCCAATGCAAAGGGAGTTTCCCTGGGATGTGGCCTGCACCTTCTTTTGTCTTACAAGAGATGAAAGGGAAGCAAGCAGAGAGTTGGGGGACACATATCACCATGAAAGCAGTGCCAGGAGCAGAGTACTTCATTTGGACCTGAGGTTCCTCCAGTGAGACACTCCCAGACCAAGGGAAGATTGATGACATGGACCTTCCTCCAGAGCTGACAGAGAAAGCCTTCCCTGAAGCTAAGCCCTCAATTTGGACTTCTACTGTACTGGGAAAAAGAAATTTTTCTTTGTTAAAGCCATCCACTTGTTATAGCAGTACTAGATAACCAAGACATTAGTTATAGTTTGTATTCTGTTAATGCCATGTATTACGACCTCTAGTGTTGATCCCTTTTTTTTATGATCCTTATTGTTTTGGGTTTTATATTTAGCTCTTTTTTGTATTTTGAACTAGTGTTTTGCATGGTGTGAGGAATGAATCCATTTCACTTTTTTGCAGTGGGACATCTATTGTTGCCAGCACCATTTGTTAAAAGGCTATCTTTTTCCTTTTGATGGACTTGGGCTCTTGTCAAAGATCAAGTGATGATTGGTGGATGGACTTACATATGAGTTCTCAATTCTGTTCCATTGTTCAATTATTTGTTGTTGTACCAGTATCAGTGTTTGACTACCATAGCTGTTCTGAGGTCAGGAAGTGCATGTCCTCCAACTTTACGCTTCTTCAGTACTGCTTTATTTTTCTGGGAACCTCTTCCATTTCCCTGTAACATTAATGATTTTTTCATGTCTTTAAAGAATGCTGTCACTATTTGGATCAGGATTGCATTGCATTTTTAGACTGCTTCAGGTAGAACTGACATTTTCACCATGTTGAGTCTACCTATCCATAAGCATGGTATGTTTTTCCATGCATGTAGATCTCTTGGTTTCTTGCAGTAGTATTTTGTAGTTTTCTTTGTAGAGATCTTTTACATCACATCCCTGATTAGATTTATTCCTAAATATTTTAACTTTGTAGCTGTTGTAAATGGTATTGACTTGGTGATTTTCTTTTTGAAATTCTTTTATTGGTATATAGGAATCCAAATGATATTTATATGTTTATCTTACATCCTGTTATCCTGCTGAATCTATTAGTTCTTTCTCATGGAGTGTTTTAGGTTTTGTATGCATAGTATCATCATATCATTTGCAAACAGACACAGTTTTACTTCTTCCTTACCAATTCTGTATGCCCTTTATTTATTTTTCTTGCCTTATTGCTCTATTTAGGACTTTCAGAACAATGGTAAGTAGAAGTGGTGATAAAGAACATCCTTATCTTGTTCCTGTTCTCAGGGGGAATGTTTTCAGCCTCTCTTCATTCAGAATGATGTTGGCTATTGGTTTTACACAGATGTCCTTTATTAAGGTGAGGAATTTCCCTTCTATACCTATTTTGTTCAGAGTTTTTATCAAGAATGGGTGTTGGACTTTGTAAAATACTTTTCCTGCACTGATTGAGATGATAATGTAATTCTTCTCTTTATGTGGTAGATTACATTGATTGACCCTCTAATTTTGAACCATCCTTGCATAACTGGTATAAATCCCAGTAAGTTGTGGTATATTATTAGTATTGTTAAGATGCTGCATTCTATTGGCTAGAATTTTGTTGAGAAATTTTACTTCTATATTCATGAGACGGGTGGAGTCAAAATGGTAGACTAAACACACGTCTCCCTAAACCCTCCGTAAACCAAGGCCTGAACTGATGATTAAATGGAGCCTTCTGGACACCTAGTGAACCCTAGGACATGACATAGGGCTGTCTATTCGGACTACATACCACTGAGTGGGAAACTTCTCTTTCGCTGACCCCACCTTTGTTGAGTGCTGGCCCTTGTGGACTGAAGTTAAGTCACCATTTTAACTTTTATTTTCTCTGTCTTGGCCAGCAGGTGGGGCTGGGGCTTGACTGGAGGTAGGACTCGGATGCACTACTGATGGGATCGCTGATTGGAGTTGCCACATTTTGAGAGCCGAGCCTTGGAATCTGTGCTCCTCAGTGCTTTTGGCTTCTCTCCCCTAATCTCTGCCATTGAATAGCTTATTCCAATATGGGCAGAAGAGCTTGTGTGGGATGCCATTTTGATTGTCTGGGAGGTGGAGTTACTCATACGGAGGTCTCAGCTGGACCTAATTCCCAGGTTGGGAGGCAGTGCCTGCCCAGAGAGCGCTTTTCTAACAGAAAAGCAGTCTTTTGAACAGTGTGGCCACCAGATGGTAGCAGGGCAATAGCCGTTCTGTATTTTGAACAACTTTACAGCATCTGGGGTTGCAAATAGAGGTGCTTACTTTGCCAACTCTAACATTATAGGATCAACTGACAGCTCCCCAGTGACTCTATAAGTGGAGCCATGTCTTTGCCGATCAGGACGTGGGGCCTGCTACCCCAGAGATTCCACTGAGCCCAGTCGCTGGAGTACATAGAGGTGTCTGGTGATCAACTTCCTTTTCAGACTGACCTTTAGATCCTGTAAGATAACACCAGAGAAACAAATGCCCAAAAAACAACAAACTTTGGACAAAACTGATAGAGAAGTTTGAACCCAGAATTAGAGCCTGAGTTCTCTGCACACAACCAGAATAAAGCACTTGAGCCTTTTTAGATTCGTGAGTTGATGCCAGGAGCAGACGAGTGGCCTTTGGAGGCACCCAAGAGAAAGGTTCTTGCAGGACTGCTTAGAGTGTTTGGAAACTACACTTCCAGACCCATTCGTCCAGGCAGACAAGGGGGACTCCTCCAATCTCACTCAGCCCTAGGTTGAGCCAAAGAAGAAAGGAGGAAAGGAGAAGAGGCCAGAGAATTTGCCTTCTATCCTATCAGGGAAGCAGAAGTCCACAGAAGTGGGAGGTGCTTTTGTTTAGACTTATATATTCCTCACATTGCACAGAGTTTGTCTTGTAGGGGGTGGATGCTTTTCTTGTCTGGCCTGTGTATCATGTTATCCTGTCATGGGAGTCTTCTAGTGGCAGATGTCCTATTGGCTCTTACGTGTCTGACTCATGCCCACAGATATGACCTTATCCTCAGCCTTCCAATGGAACAGATAGACACCTTCACCCATTTGGGTCAGAGTTACTGGGGTGGTATGAGCAACTGGGCTTCAGGCCTCACCAGAGGTTTGCCCTGGTCAGAGTTCCTCAGTTTCTTCAGTAGCTATGCACCTGTACACTGAGGTTTTTAGAGATACAATAGAAAAGTGGAAGAGAGGAAAGTCAGCTGTTCCCTGGGAAAGAACTTACTAGAAGGGTCCCCAGAGGCCTGCCATGGTCACCAGAAATGCTGTTGAATCAAAGCAAGCTCATTCTGCCTGTCACTGTAGCTGGAATTCAGAGATGAGGTAGGGCTCAAATGTGCTTCATTAACAGATAAGCTAGCAAACCTGGGACACAGAACAGCTTCTCCAAAAAACTATATCCCTTAGATTACAATTCCAGTGGGTTTTATAAGCCAGATTACAAAAGGATTTGTGTCTGGAAAATGTCAAACCTTGCCACAGGATAGAACAGGGAGTCACAAGATTCCTTTACACTACTCAGACTGTTTCAGAACATTGCAAAGAAAGGGATACTTCCAAATTCAGTCTAAAAAGCCAGCGTAACTCTGATACCAAAACCATGCAGACGCCACACCAAAAAGAAAATTACAGACCAATATCTCTCATGGATATAAACCATGGCTTTTGAGCAAGATGTTGTTCAGTTTTCACGAGTTCCAATTTCTATGTTTTTTCTGCTATTGATTTCCATTTTTATGGCTTTATGGTCTGAGAAGATGCTTTGCAATAATTCAGTGGTATTGATTTTGTCGAGATTTGTTGTATGTCCTAACACATGTTCTATTCTGGAAAATGTTCCATGTGCAACGGAGGAGAAGGTGTAGTTGTCTGCTGATGGGTAGAAAGTTCTGTATATATTGATGAGGTCTAGTTGGTTAATTGTGGCAATAAGATCTTCTGTGTCTTTATTGAGCTTTTTTCTAGATGATCTGTCCAATACTGAGAGTGGAGTGTTGAAGTCTTCCACTATTACTGTGGAGTAATCAAACTCTTTTTTCTCTCTCTGATCTTGTTCTGGATCTGTTGGATTTCAGAGTACTGGTGTTCCATCAGATCGAAATGCTTGCTTAATTTGTCATTTGGCTCTGCTGCATTTTGTATAAGATCTATATAATCCTTTTGTACTTGCCCTCCGATAGTTTCAGAAAGGCTTCTTCATCCGGGAAGTTTTTTTGTTCTTTCTTTTTGTACCTTCTGAAGACATAGGCGAATTTTTCTTAATCTTGGTTCTTTCTGTTTGTTTGTATTTCTTTTTTGATATTCCCTATTTGATCAGACATTGTTAATAGTACCTACCTTTAATTATTTTCTTTAACTTGTGAAGGTAGCTTTTATTTTATTAATCATTATTTTTCTATTTATTGTCCTGAGTTTTGACATTAAAAAACAATTACTGCTCAAGAATGAAGTCTGAACAAGCAGTATTGTGGTTTTAAAATGAAATACATACTTACAAAGCTAGTCAGCTGTGATTATTTCATGTTGTGTTAGTAATTATAAATATTTATTTCACTTCATTCTTCAACATGCTTTTGTTTGCCTCTAGACTAAGATTTCACAGAAGCAGTTATAGCAGAAAGTAGGGCAGACTTGAAAATAGACTGTTTTGCAGCCCCTCTACATAAAATATGTCCCAAGATAGATAGCTAAGAAAGATACTCCAGCCACAAGAAGCTAGTTCTTTCTAGTCCAAGTGATGTTTTTCATCTCTTTCAATATCAAGCTCAGATTCAAAGCTGCTTCTCTCTGAAGACTGCAAACCTGCTGATTCCCTTGGGTTTTGCTCTTCTGAGAACTTGTAAGTGCCAGACTATCTGGCTCAGGAATATTGTCCTCATTAAGTTTCTAATAAACAAGAGTGCTTCTGATTCCGTGCTACCCCAAACATATGAGCCTGACTATACGGTAACATAAGAACCAAAACACTGTAGTCTCTCTAGAAGTTCTGAAAGCTCACTGTACTTCAGCACACCTGGCCACCAATTGTCTTACCTCCCAAGGCCATCAGTACCAGTAGGTTGAAGAGGTGAGGTACCACACCACCATAATGACTGATCCAGATATTATTTAATTCTTTAAACACATTTACAAATTGCTCTGAACACGCTTCTGATTTGTGAACTAAGCCCAATATCCACGCAGCTTTTGAAAGCAGTTTCTGTTGCCTGCTTTTTTTTCTCCCTCCCTCCTGTTTATGGATCATACTTACCTACTTCTTTGTATGTCGTCTCATTTTTTTTTTGGAACTTGAAATTTTTAATAGCATATTGTAGCAACCGTGGATATTGATTTATCCTCTATCCTGGGGGCTGACGTTATTTAGTTGTTCATGACACATCTAAATGTAACTCCATGAAGTCCATTCCTCCTGCAGGGTGCAGACTATGATATCACTGCTCAAATTAATTTACTTTTACTTTTGAAGCCTGGTTACCCAGGGGCCAGCAGTCTTTGGGTGGCACAAACAGTTAAGTACTTGGCTATTAACTGAAAGGTTGGCATTTTGAATTTACCCAGAGGGAAGAAACGCCTGGTAATCTGTTCTCAAAACATCACAGCCATTGAGAACACCAATGCAGCACAGTTAAATTTTGAAGCACACAGGGTTACCAGGAAACAAAATCGACTCAGTAGTAACCAATGTTTTTATTTATTTATTATTTTTAGCTGGGGCCATCTCTGCATCAGTATAAGCCACTTATTGTTCAAAGGTTGAGATTAAATTCCCCTAGCCAGTTAGCTTTTTACCCTTTACCATGGGATACATTTGTGCTTGGAGGCTGCTATCACAGTTTTCTCTTTTGCCCTTATTCAGTCAGAAGCCACACCAAATAAAATCAATTTGTTGACGTCGAGTGCATCTTGAATTTTCTCTCTCCAATTCTGAGAGTGTGTGTCTTTGGGCTTGTACACAGTCTTCCAGACTGCCAGGTATGCAAGTGATTTTATTTTGAAGCCTGGCTTCAGTTGCCGCTAAATAAGTGTTTGGTTAGAGTTTATACCACAGCTTTCAACATCAGTGAGGTGTCAGTCCTTTATTCATGATGTGTGTGTGTCCTGGGGAATGTTTCAAGTCTGCCCTACTTTCTGCTATAACTGCTTCTGAGTTGTTGCAGCATAGCACATGTACACAACCTTCCCAGCTTCCAGGTATGAGTGTGATCCAAGGAAGGTTCTTCTTAGCATCTAATTACCTAGTTCTCTCTGTGAAATTTCTGATTGTTCTGTCATTTAGTTTGTCCCTACTAGTATGGTGCCGCTACAGAACCCTCTGAATTGTTCTCCAAGATATTCAGTTTTCTATAATATAATAAGGCACAAGATTCTCCCTGCTCTTTTTGAAATAAAATCAGTTCTGTGGACAGAACTGCAGAATTCTTCTTCGTTACAGCTTGCCTCTCCACTTGGGCAGTACCGCTATATTACTATACAACAGGGGCAGGAGGGTGGACAGGGACAGTGGCCCACTTCTTTCAGAGTGACACCCTTCTGAGAATATGTTGTGGGGATGATGGTGGCCCTGGTCTTCTGGGATTGCTCTTCCTGTTTGAAACCTCCACCTTTCCAGTAAGTTGGGTAAGACAATTTGGTCCATTGTTCATGACCTGCCTGAACTCAGCTTCTGCAACTTGAGCTGGCGGATGAGAGATGCCTGCCAAGGTAAAAATGTAGCCCTACTCTAGAAGTTGAGGGGAAAAGACCCCCAATTTTTTGTCTGCACTATCTGGAGCAAAGCTCAGAGTAGTTTCCGTAGGATGGAGCTTGACTGGGGTGAGGAAAGGTTTAAAACTCAACTGCCACAGAGTCTTACTGTTCTTAAAGTGTAAATTTTCTTGATAACACGGATTTTTCTTTTCTTTCTTTTCCAGGAGGAAATCCACTGCCATTTATTAAGTATTTTCTTTCTTTCTTTTTTTTATTATGATTGAATGAAAATGTACTTTCCCATATAAATTTGCATGCCCACCTATATGCAGCTTCCACTGCTCTCCCTGCCCGGTGACAGTACACTATTCCTCTCTGCTCCATACATGTCCCATCCTCCCAATAGTCTCCTTTCCCCTCCTCTCTACCTACTCTCTTTCCTCCAGTAAGAAGTCAGCAGGATGATATTCTATAGATGCATAGAACCATAAGTACACCCAAGACATGGTCACTCTGCATCGCCAAGTTGAATCCATTCCTGTCCCAAGAGTGGACCTTCATTATGATTTATGAGCAGGGGCAGCATCAGGGCTAGAGGCCATGCTCCCAGAGGAACCCAAAAGCCCTTGGACCATCAATTGTGGTCTTTTAGTAGAGATCTCAGGGTGCACCCCTTTTTATTCTTGTGTTGCCAATGAGACTCAACTTTGTGAGCTCCATCGCAGCTACCACTGGTGGTGGCTGGACACCATCCAGTTCTTCCGGTCATAAGTAGATGTACACACCCACTCATGTGGCCCTCTGTGTCCTCTTGGTTCTCTTTCCTCCATGTCATTTTGGTCATCAGTGATCATCCATTCCTGTTGAGTTGGGACCACTTGCTGTACCCTCAGATGGCAGGTTGGCAGCTTGTAAGACTTCAGATGCCACTCTCCAATATGGGGTACAGAGAGCCCTCTTAGCCAAACGCTAGTTGTGCCATTTGGCCTTGATTTCGCCTAATACCATGGTCTCCCCCTGCCCCAGTTACTCTGTCCTTGCATTATTGGGTTAAGATGGGAGGAGTACTCAAGTTATGTTGAAGTCCACTTAACATTGTTCTTTTTCTAATGTCTGCTGTCACCGATTTCACCCAATCAAATTTTTATCAATTATCTAATCTAAACCCTCCCCCCCCCTTGCTCTGCCTCCCTCCTATCCCTTGTAGCCATCAAAGAGTCTTTTCTTTTATGCATAAGTCTGTTTCTGAGTTCTTATTGTTGGGGTCTCATACAATATTTGTCCTTTTGTCGCTGACTACTTTCACTTCACATAATGTCCTCCAGTTGAAACCAGATTACGAGATGTTTTCTGAAATCATCGTTGTTCTTTATCATTGCGTAGTGTTCACTGAGTATATATACCATAGTTTACCTATCCATTCCTCTGTTGTTGGGCATCTGCGTTGATTCCATCTTTTTGCTATTGTGGTCTGTGCTGTGATAAACATTCATGTGCATGTATCAGTTGATGAGAATGGCCTTGACTCTGTAGGATATATTCTAAGCAGTGGAATTACCCTGGGTCAAATGGTATATCTATATCCATTGTTTTAAGGGAGCGCCAGACTGCTTTCCAAAGAGGTTGGACCATTTTGCAATCCCACCAATGGTGTAGGAGAATTCCACTTTCTCCACAGCCTCTCCTGCATTTGTTGTTTTCAGTTTTTTGGATCATGGCCAACCTTGTTGGGGTGAGATGGTATCTCATTGTCATTTTGATTTGAATTCCTTTAATAGCTAAAGATCGTGAGCATGTCCACATGTGTTTTTTGGCTGCCTGGATCTCCTCTTTAGGGAAGTGTCTGTCCATCTCCTTTGCCCACCGCTTAATTGGATGATTTATCTTTTTCTTGTTGATATTTTGTAGTACCTTATAGACTATGGAGATCAGGTGTCAATCTGACATAGAGTTGCCAAATGTTTTTTTCCCATTCTGTAGGTGGCCTTTTAATTCTATTAACAAAGTCTTTAGATGAGCAAAAGTGTTTGATACTTAATAGTTCCCGTTTATTTATTTTCTCTTCTGCTGTTTGTGGTTTGTTTGACAGATTTTGAAGTCTGTCTGTGTTGTGTATTAAAACTTCTATTGTCGTTTCTACTTCTTCTTGGATGAGTTTTATTGTTTTAGATTTGACATTTAGGTCTTTTATCCAGTTTGAGTTGGTTTTTGTAGAAAGTATAAGATATGGATCTTGTTTCAATTGATTGCAGATGGATATCCAATTTTGCCAGCACTATTTGTTGAATATATTGTTTTTACCCCAGTTTAATGTCTTAAGGCCTCTGTTGAATATCAACTGTTCACAGGCAGATGTTGTTATCTCTGGGGTCTAAATTCTGTTCCATTGATTGACCTGTCTGTTTTTGTACCAGTACCAGGCAGTTTTGAGTACTGTGGCAGTGTAATAGACTCTGAAGTTGGGTCATGAGAGGCCTCCCAGTGTGTTCTTCTTCTTTAGTAGTGCTTTACTTACCCGGAGCTTCTTCCCTTTCCAAATAAATTTGGTGATTTGTTTCTCCATCTAAAAAATGACACTGGAACTTGTATTGGAATTGCATTACATAAATAGATTGCTTTGGGTAAAATAGACATTTTCACAATGTTAAGTCTTCCTATCCATAAGCAGGGTAGGTTTCTCCATTTATGTAAGTCTCTCTTAGTTTCTTGTAGTAAGGGTTTGTAGTTCTCTTTGTAAAAGTCTGTTATTTCTCCAGTTAGATTAACTCCTAGGTACTTTATCTACTTAGGGGCTATAGTGAATGGTATTGCTTTGATGGTTTCTTCATTAACAGTCTCATTGTTGGTATAAAGGAATTCTACTGATATACTACATTTATCTTGTATCCTGAGACTTAGCTGAACTCTTCTGTCAGTCTGAGTACTTTCCTTGTGGATTCTTTGGGATTCTCTGCATATACAATCATATCATCTGCAAATAAGGAGATTTTGACTTCCTCTTTGCCTATGCAGATGTCTTTTGTTTCTTGGTCTTGCCTAATTGCTCTGGCTAGAATTTCTAGCACAATGTCGAATAGGAGAGGTGAGAGTGGGCATCCTTGTCTAGTTCCTGTTCTCAAGGGAAACTGTTTCAGTTTATCTCCATTCAGGATGATATATGCAGTTGGGTTTGTATAAATGGCTCTTACTGCATTGAGAAATTTTCTGTCTATGCCTATTGTGCTAAGAGTTTTTAGCATGAATGGGTGTTGGACTTTATCAAATGCCTTTTCTGCATCAATGGACAAAATCAGGTTGATTCTAGTCTTTTGTGATATTTATGTGGTTGATCACACTGTTTTTCTAAATGTTCAACCAGCCTTGCATTCCTTATATGAATCCAACTGGGTCATGATGGGTTATTTTTTTGCATCCTGTTGTATTCTATTGGCAAGAATTTTTTTGAAGACTTTTGCATCTAGATTCATGAGTGATATTCATCCGTAGTTCTCCATTTTGCTTGAGTCTTTCTCTAGCTTTGGTATCAGGGTTATGCTGGCTTCATAGAATGAATTTGGGGGTATTCCATCCCTTTCTGTACTGTGAAATAGTCTCAGCAGTATTGGAGATAACTCTTCTCTAAAAGCTTCATAGAACTCTGTGGTGAAGCCATCTCGGCCTGGGCTTTTTTTAGTTGATAGTTTTTTGATGACTTTTTCAATTTCTTCCTTTGTAATGGGTTTGTTCAGTTGTTCTGCTTCACCTTGTGATAATTTGGGTAGGTGGTATGAATCAAATAATTTGTCCATTTCCTCTAGGTTTTCAAATTTGTTAGAGTACAGTCTTTTATGGTATTCTGTTATGATATTTCTGATTTCTGTTGGATCTGTTGTGACAACTACCCTCTCATTTCTAATTTGGGTTATTGTTTCCTTTCCTGCTTTTCTTTAGTAAGTTTAGCCAATGATTTGTCAATTTTGTTGATCTTTTCAAAAAACCAGCTTTTGGTCTTTTCAAGTTTTCAGTTGTTTTTCTATTCTCTAATTCATTTAGCTCTTTTCTAACCTTTATGATCTGTTTTCTTCTGGTGCCTGAGGGGTTCCTCTGTTGTTCTCTCTCTACTTGTTCAAGCTGTAGGGTTACTTCCTTGATTTGGTTTCTTTCTTCCTTCCAGATGTGTGCATTTATGGAGATAAACAGACCTCAAAGCACTGCTTTGGCTGTATCCCATAGGTGCTGGTAGGAAGTGTTTTCATTCTCATTGGAATCCATAAAGTTCTTTGATCCTTGATTTCTTCTATACCCCATGGCATTTTGAGCAAGATGTTCAGTTTCCAAGAGCTCCACTTTCTATCTGTGCTTTTTCTGCTATTGATTTTGACTTTGATGGCTTTATGCTCTGAGAAGATGCTTTGCATTAATTCAATGGTATGGATTTTGTTGAGAATTGCTTTATGTTCTAACACATGGTCTATTCTGGAGAATGTTCCATGTGCACTGGAGAAGAAGGTGTAGTTGTCCGCTAATTGGTAAAAAGTTCTGTATATGTCGATGAGGTTTAGTTGGTTAATTGTGGCAATAAGGACTGCTGTATTTTTATTGACCTTTTTTCTAGATGATCTGTACAATGCTGAGAGTGGAGTGTTGAAGTCCCCCACTATTATGGTGAAGTGATCTACCTCAGTTTTGAGTGTAGTTAGCATTTCTTCGATGTATTTAGGTGCTGTGATATTAGGTGCATAAATATTTAATATAGTTAAGTCTTGCTTGTGTCCTGAACCTTTCAGCAATAAACAGTGGCCATCCTTGTCCATGATGGTGGATTTTACATTAAAATTGATTTTATCTGGGATCAGAATTGCCACCCCTGCTATCCTTTGTTCATTTTTAACGTAATATATATTCTTTCATCCTTTAATTCTCAGTTTATTCCTATGTTTAAGTCTAAGGTGAGTTTCTTGTAGGCAGCACATGGATGGGTCATGCCTTTTGATCCAAAATTTCAATTAAAGTCTCTTTACTGGAGCGTTCAGTCCATTCACATTCAATGTAATTATTGACAGGGAGGTGTTCAGGGCTGCCATTGTGATATGTTTATTTTTGTGCTGATGTTTTCTCTGTTCTTATTAATCTGTTCTGGGACATTCTTTTTTGTTAGTTGTTTTTTCACCTTTTTCAGAGTTAGTTTTGTGGTTGTTGAGACTCCTGTGTTACATTTCTTGATATGGCATGTTGCATCTTTGTTGTGCTTTATGGATGCCCTTCTGATCCCCCTTAATAAACTATGTATAAACCCAATTTAATTACTACCAGTCTTGTTAACTTCCTCTCCATCTGAAAGGACTATAACAACTGTAGTACATCCCTCTTTTTAATATGGTCACATTATAATTTTTATCATAATCACTGGATTACTTTTTTCAGTATTAAAGCTTTCATTGAGTTTGGAGCCTCCCCTAACTGAGTAGGATTCTGGATGATGTGTCCTTCTAAAATATAAAGTTAGTGGTTTTGTTTTTCTAAGCCAAAGCCAAGAGATTCCTGCTGTATTTCTTTAGCTTTGGTTTGGTTTTTACAAAGTCTCTGAGTTTCTGTTTATCTGGGAATGTCTTATTTTCATTTTCATATTTGAAAGATAGTTTTGCAGGATATATAATTCTTGGTTGGAAGTTCTTCTCCTTCAAGGTTTTGAATGTGTAATGCTACTGTCTCCATGCCAGCATCATTTGTGCTGAGAAATTTGAGGAAAGCCTACAGGGTTTCTCTTTGAATGTTAGCTTTGCTTTGAGTCTTGCTGCCTTTAAGAGTTTCTGCTTCTGTTTCATTCTGTTAAACTTGATTACAGTATGTCTTGGAGTCTTTCTTTTGAGATCTATATTGAGTGGCATTTGAGATGCATCTTGGATATCTGTATTCTCTTCCTTTGTGATTTCTGGGAAGTTTTCTGTCAGCAGGTCAGCAACAATACTCTCTGTGTTCTCAGGTGTCTTGCCCAGTTCAGGAAGTCCAATTAATCACAGGTTGTTCCTCTTAATAGCGTTCCACATGCTTCTTAATTTTTCTTGTTTCTTTTTTCTGATTTCTCCTCATAGATGCTGGAGTCAGTAGCTCTGTCTTCCAAGTCAGAAAGTCTCTTTCCATTTGTTCCATTCTGTTTTCTTGGCTTTGAATGGAAGTTTCTATGTCTTTGATTTTGTTCTTGATCTGTTGGATTTCAGAGTACTGGTGTTCCATCAGATTGAACAGTTTGTTTAATTTTTCATTTTGCTCTGTTGCATTTTGTATGAGGTCTACAGGGGCTCTGTATATAATCCTTTTGTATTCACCTTCCAATAATTTCAGAAAAGCTTCTTTGTCTGGAAACTTCCTTTGTTGTTTCATTTGGGGGCCTTCTGAAGCCATGGGTGATTTCCTGTTTACTGTTTTCTCAAGGGTCTGTTGCTTTTTGGACTCCATGTGAGTTGATACTGTGAGGATAGACCACAGATGTTTCTCTAGGCCATCTTAAAATGAAAAATAAAAGGTATCTGACCACTTCCGAAGTCAGTCAGGTTTTCAGGTGTAGAGGTCCCTCTTCCCAACTGGCAAAGTAAGCACCTCTATATCCAACCCCAAATGACACAACTAGTTCAAAATACAGCAATGCTACTGCCCTGTTGGTCTTTGCCTATAGGCCCCAGCCATAGGCAACACTGTGTAAACTACTGCTTTTCTGGCAGAAAAGTGCTCTCCTGTGGGAAAGTGCTGGCTCCCGGGCTATGAAATAGGTCCAGCTGCAGCCACCATATCTAAAGATGGTGCCCTGCACAATGTTGCTGCTACTTCTGTACACACTACCCTGTGGCAGAGGTGGGAAGAAGGGCCAAGGGCGCTGAGAAGCTGTGAGTCCTCAGCCTCTGTTGCCAGGCCCAAGCTGCAGGTGATACTGTGTAAACTACTGCTCTTCGGGCAGGTGCTGGCTCCCAGGGAAAGAATTAGGTCCAGCTGAAATCTCCATATTCAAGATGATGTCCCACACAGGGGCGCCACCACTTCTGTACAAACTACACTGTAGCAGACACAGAAAGACAGGCCAAAAGTGGTGAGATGCACAGAGTCCTAAGTCTGGCTCTCAAAATATGACAATTTCACCTGCCTATCCCACCAGCAGTGCATCTCAGACTAGCTCCTAGGGAAGTCCCAAGTCTTCCTGTTGACCAAGACAGAGATAAAAGTCAATATGGTGAATTACCTTCAATCCGTGAGAGCCAGGACTAGCCAGGAGTGGAAGTCAGCGAAAGAGAGGTTTTTCGTTCAGTGGTATTGAGTCCAAATTAACAACCCTGTGCCATGTACTGGAGCTCACTAGGTGACCAGAAGGCTCTGTTTGATTACCAGTTCAGGTCCTGGTTTCCAGATGGATTTAGGGAGATGTGTGCTTAGTCTGCCATCTTGACTTTGCCCTCAACACAGATTGTCTTAAGTATGTGTAGAGAATATTTCCTCATTTATTGTGTGACATTAGGACAATTTACAGAGACTTTAAATGAATGTCTTTTTAATAAATTTCACCAGTTAAATGGTTGCTGGGGAGTAAATTTTCTGTGCTCCTCACTCTGCTGTTCTAGAAGTTGGTCCTGCGTTTGTTTCTTGGATTTATTTTTACTTCTGTTAGAAATACAGGTCCTGTTTATATTTAGTTTGTGTTGCTGTGTAACAAAATATAATGGCTCTTCCTCCTTATGTGCAAGCTCTGAAGGTGTTTGGTAATTACTCACATTACATTTGTAGTAAATGAGAACTGTCTTTCTTCCTAACAGACATTTTACTTTGCTTGAAAATAATGAATTAACAAGTACAAAACCACCAAGTCAGACAATGGGAGTGTAACAGGCACAAGGAGACACAAAGGGCTGTAGAGCCATAAAATAAATGTCACAAGATCTTTGACAACAATGGCATTTTGGGGTTTGCCACTATGGTCTTAAACAGCACTCCAGTAAATCTATGAGTGTTACATTTATATGCTAAGTATACAGAAAGACTGCCTCTTGGCCAGGTACTCTGCTAGATGCTGTATGTGTTTACGTGTTAGTAAGCTGTGATGGCTGAGATTGTGTGTCATCTTGGCTGGGCCCTGATTTTATGTGATCACTTCCATGATGAGATCTGCTGCGATTAGTCAATCAGTTGAAAGGGAGTTTCCTTGGTGGGTGGCCTGTATCCAACTTTAAGCAGACATTCTGGTTTTTTTTTTTGCTCCCTCTGGATCCTGCAGCTGTCTCCTGTTTTTCTGATCTCAGGTTCCTGGGACTTGAGCTATTGGCTTATCTGCCTGTCTTGGGATTCCTTGATCTTCACAACCTGTGAGCGGAACCCTGTTCTCTGACCTGCCAATCTTGGGTTCACCAGCCCCTGCAGCTCTGTGAATCAAAAGAAGCTTTGTGATCATGCCTGCCAATTTTGGGATTTGTGAATATCTACAGCCTGTGAGCAAGAGCCCTGTGTTCCGACCTGCAGATCTTGAGTTGACCAGCCCCTGCACCAAATGGGTCAGGAGAAGCCTCTATCCCAATTCTTGGATTTGGAACATTCCAGCCTCTACAGTCACATGAACCATTTCTTTGATATAAATCTCTCTATATATTTACATGCTTCACTGGTTTTGCTTCTCTAGAGAACCCAACCTAAGATGTAAGCTAAATATCCTAGGATGATGAGGTGGTCAGAGATGATCTTTAAGTGAGGCCTAAAGTGAGTCAGACCTGACTCAATTACAGCGGGCTTAAAAAGGAGGAGGAGTCAACCACTTAAAAGGTTGGGAGAACAGCACGTGCAAAACTTTTAAGATGGGAAAGATCTTTTCCATGTTTGGGAAATTTAAAAGCAGATAGAAAGTAATATGAGCGAAAGAGAAGATACGTAAGCAAGGGTGAGGGAAAAAACCTTTTATTGTTTGCAATGCTGAATGCATCTTATTTTAATATTAGATTTGCAATTGTGAAAAAAACTGACAAGCATTTGAAAAGAAGGACCCTATTCCTTGAGACACAGCACTATCAAAACTATCCCAATTAATAATCCTACAATGGCTTCTAGGTGTTCAGTGAAAGAAACAGTTGTATGTCTTTCATTTTACATCAAAACTAGAAATGATTAAGCTTAGCAAGAAAGGCAAGTAGAAAGCCCAAATAGTTTGAAAGCAAGGGTTCTTGAGCTAAACAGTTAGCCAAGCTGTGAATACTAAGGAAAGTTCTTGAAGATAGGAAAGTGCCACCCAGTGAACAAATGCATGATAAGAAAATCAGGCAGCCTTATTGCTGACTTGGAGAGTTTTAGTGGTCTACATAGAAGAATAAACCAGCTCTAACATTCTCTTAAACCAAAGCCTAATCTAGAGCAAGGCTGTCATATATTGACTTGTATTACCCCAAAAATGTGTGTAGCAATTGGACTAGGCCATGATTCCTGGTATTATGTAATTTTTCTATATGCTGTAAATTCTGCTTCTGTGACGTTAATGAGGGAGGACAGGTTGTAGTTCTGTTGGTGAGGCAAGACTAAATCTATAAAATTGTACTGTGCCTTAAGGCAATCTCTTGGGATATAAAGGGAAATAACCAGAGACGGAGATCTCATATCACCAAGAAGCAGCGCTGGGAGCAGAGCGTCCCCTTTGAAAAGGACCTGAGGTTCCTGTGCCTCAGAAGTTCCCAGTCCATGGGCATACTGATGACAAGGACCTTCTTCCACAGCCCAAAGAGAAAGCTTTCCCCTGGAGCTGATTTCCTGAATTTGGACTCTTAGCCTACTTTACTCAGAGAAAATAAATTTTCTTTGTTAATGCCACCCACTTGTGGTATTTTGTTATGCCAACACAAAGGCCCTAACTCTTCAATTCTATGAAGGCTGAGAGAGGTGAGGAAACTACAGAAAAGTTTGAAGCTAACAGAGGTTGAGATTTAAGGAAAGAAGCTATCTCTATAACATAAAAGACAAGGTGAAGCGTCAAGGAATGATGTAGAAGATAAATTATCCTAGAAGATTTAGTGAAGACAATAGATGAAAGTGGCTACACTAAACAACAGATTTTCAGTGTAGATGAAACAAGCTTTGATTGGAAGAAAATGCCACTTAATGACTTAAGTGCTACAGAATAGAAGTCAAAGCCTGGCTTCAAAGCTTCAAAGGACAGGCTAACTCATTTAGGGGCTAATGCAGCTGGTGACTTTAAGCAGAAGCCAATGCTCATTTACCACTAAGAAAATTCTAGGGCCCTTCAGAATTATTCTAAATCTACTCTGCCTGTGTTCTCTATAAAGGGAACAATAAAGGCTATAACAGTGTATCTGTTTACAACATGGTTTACTGAATATTTTAAGCCCACTGTTGAGACATCTCAGAATAAAAAGACTTCCTTCAAAATATTATTGCTCATTAACAAGGAACCTGGTCACCCAAGAGCTCTGACGGAGATACATAAGGTGATTAATGTTGTTTTTGTGCCTGCCAACACAATAACCATTCTGAAGCCCATGGATCAAGGAGTAATTTCAACTTTCCAGTCTTGTTACTTAAGAAATACATTTCATAAGGCAGTATCTGTCATAGACCATGATTCCTCTGATGGATCCGGGCAAAGTAAATTAAAACTTTCTGGAATGAACTTACCATTCCAGATGTCATTAAGAACCTATGTAATTCACAGGAGGAAGTGAAAATATCAACATTAACAGGAGTTTAGAAGAAGTTGATTGTAACTCTCATGGACGACTTTGAGACTTCACTAGGAAAAGTAACTGCAGATGTGGTAGAGATAGCCAGAGAACAAGAATTAGAGGTCGAAGATGTGACTGAATTGCTGCACTCTCATAATACAATTTTAACAGATGAAGAGTTGTTTCCTAGGGATGAGCAAAGACAGTGGTTTCCTGAGATGGAATCTACTCCTTGTGAAGATACTGTGAATATTGCTGAAATGACAAGGGAATTAAAATATTACATAAACTTAGTTGATAAGGAGCCCTGGTGGCACAGTGGTTGAGTTTGGCTGTTAACTAAAAGGTCAGTAGTTTAAACCTACCATCTGATCTAGGGCAGTTCTACTCTGTCCTACAGGGTTGCTGTGAGTTGGAATGGATACCATGGCAGTCAGTTGGCTTATGGTATTCAGCTGATAGAGCAACAGCAGCATTTGAGAGGACTGATTCCAAAGCTGATGGTTCTTCTGTAGGTAAAATGCTATCAAATACCATCAACACTACCGAGAACTCTAAAGAGCCACCCCACTGGGCAACTGACTGTTGTTATTTTAAGAGATTGCCACATCCACGCCACCCTTTAGCAATCACCACCCTGAACAGTCAGCCATCAACATTACAGCATCTCTCCACAATCAAAAAGATTGCAAGTTGTTGAAGGCTCAAATGATGGTTAGCATTTTTAAGCAATGAAGCATTTGTAATTAAAGTGTGTGCATTGTTTGTTAAGATATAATGCTATTGTTCACTTAATAGACTACAGTGTAGTCTAAACATAATTAAAAACAATTGTGCTATATGGGTAAGTTTGGAACTCAACCTCATTTATCATACAAAAACTTACACACACACATTGTTAAGCAACCCTACTTTCTCTATCCACAACATGACAGCACACTCCTCCTCTCGACCCTGTATTTCCCATGTCCATTCAACCAGCTCTTCTCATCTCACCTCTAGACAAGAGCTGCCCATTTGCTCTTTTAGCACAACGATTACCAGTATCACTTTACGTCTGATGACCCAGTCCAATCTAAGTCTCAATAGTTGGCTTTGGGAATGGTTTCAGTTCTGGGCTAAGAGTGAGTCTGGGAGACATGTCTTCCTTGAACTCTCTGGTCTGCCAGACTATCTAGTGTTTTTTTTTAATAAGAGTGTGAGTTTGGCACCCCACTTTTCTCTTACTCCATCAAGAGTCTTTGTTATGTTCCTTGTCAGGGAAGTCACTGGTGGTAGCCGAGCACCATCTAGTTCCTCCACTCTCACGATGTGTTCTCTGGTGTATGTTGCCCTTTCTGTCTCTTGGACTCGTGTATTCTTTATGTCATTGATGTTCTTCATTCTCCTTTTCTTCAGGTGGGTTGAGATCAATTGACGCATCTCAGATGGCTGCTCATTAGCTTTTAAGACCCCAGACTCCACTCATCAAAGTGGTATGCAGAACATTTTCTTAACAAATTTTGTTACACCAGTTGACTAATATGTGCTCTGAAATCATGGTACCCAGACCTCCAGCCTGGCTACTCTTTCCCTTTAAGTGATGAGTTGCATTTAGGAAAATTCTTAGCTTATGCTTTAGTCCAGTTGTGCTGACTTCTCCTGTACTGTGTACTGTCCTTTCCTTCACCTATGCTAATTCTTGTTTATTATTTAGTTAGTAAATCCTATTCTACCTACCGCCAAATCCTAGTAACCATAAAAGAAGATTTTCTTCTGTGGTTGAATCTTTTGTGAGTTCTTATAATAGTGGGTTCATATAATATTTGTCCTTTTGTGACTAATTTAACTCAGCATAATGCCTTCCAGATGCAGCCATGTTATGAGATGCTTTGTGGATTCATTGCTGTTCTTTATTGTTGTGTAGTATTAAATCATATGAATGTACTACAATTTGTTCATCCATTTATCCACTGATGGGCACTTAGGTTGTTTCCACGTTTTCGCTATTGTGAATAGTGCTGCAATGGACATAGGTGTGCATACATCTATTCATGTGTGCACTCTTTTTTTCTAGGATATATTCCAACAAGTAAAACTGATGGATCTAACTTTTTAAAGAATTCCCAGAACACCCTGTTGGTGTAGTGGTTAAGGGCTATAATGGTTAATCGAAAGGTCAGCAGTTTGAATCTTGTAGGTGCTCCCTGGAAACTCTATAGGCCAGTTTGACTCTCTCCTATCAGGTCACTATGAGGTGGAATCAACTAGATGGCAATGGCTTTGGCTTTCAGTAAGGAAGTACCAAATCAGTTTCCAAAGTAGCTGTAGCATTTTATATTCTTCCCAGCCATGTATACGTGTTCTAGTCTCTCCACAACCTTTCCAACATTTATTATTTTGTGTCCATTGGATTAATACCAGCCTTGTTGGGGTAAGATTGTATCTCGTTGTGGTTTTTATTTGAATTTGTCTAATGATCATGAGCAATTGCTCACGTATTTGTTAGCTACCTGTTAGCTGTCTGAATGTCTTCTTTGGTGAAGTGCCTATTCATATCCTTTGCTCATTTTTTAATTATTTGCCTTTTTGTTGTTGAGTTTTTGCAGTGTCTTGTAGATTCTAGAGATTAGATGCTAATGAATTTGTCATATATAGATTTTTTTTACTCAGTTTGTAGGTTCCCTTTTGACTCTTTTGGTAAAGTCTTTTGGATCAGCAAAGTGTATGATTTTTATGAGTTCCAAGTTATCTATTTTCTCTTCTGGTGCTTACGCATTGGTAGGAATGTTTTATAGTACTTCCTCTAATTTGTGCAGGGGACAACACTGCTTAACAGGCAGTGATATCAAACGTCTTAAATCTGTTACTCCTTGTTTGCTATTACAGTTGAAAACAGGCTTTACATATATAACCTGTTGTACTGGGCTAATAAGGACCTATGCTGTTGAAATGGGCCTCCACAGATCTAGGCAGGGGTGAAAGGTGCTCAAAGTCTATGGAACCCTTATGCCACTGCCTGGTAAAGGGGCTGTGTTTGCCCTGAGTTTCTGGCATAAGGGAACCGGCCAATTAGTTTTTCCTGCTTGTTTATTTGTTCCCTCTCCAAAGCCAAGAGAATGGCTTGGAGCACACAATGGGTCCCCTGGCTGTCATGGACTGAAGGTAAACGCACCATTTTGACTTTTTTTCCTCTATCTTAGCCAGCCGGCGGAGCTAGGTCTCACCTAGTGGCTGGAGCCAGATGCACTGCTGGGGGGATAGGCAGATGAAATTCCCATATTTTGAGAGCCAGGCTTAGGACTCTGTTAATCTAGCCACTTTGGGCCTGTCTTTTTATCACTGCCTCAGTGTGGTTTGTACGGGAACTGCACTGTCAGTGTGCAGGACGCCATGTTGGATATGGAGATTTTAGCGGGAACTAATTCTTAGCCTGGGAGTCGGTGCCTGCAAACAGGACAGTGCTTCTCTGACATAAAAGCAGTAATTTACACAGTACTGCCTACGGTGGGGGCCCGGCAACAAAGGCAGAGGAATCACTACTTCTCAGCACCTTTAGGCTATCTGCTGACATTTGGAGGGCGCCATCTTGGATACGGTGGCCGCAGCTGGACATATTTCTTAGCTTGGAAGCCAGAACCTGCCCACGGGAGAGCACTTTTCTACCAGAAAAGCAGTAGTTTACACAATATCACTTAAGGCTGGGCCCTGTCAGCAGAGGCGAATAGGGCAGTAGCACTGCTGTATTCTGAACTAATTTGTATCATCTGGGGTTGGATATAGAGGTGCTTACTTTGCCAGTTGGGAAGAGGGACCTCTACACCTGAAAACCTGACTGACTGACTTTTGCTTTACATTTTAAAACAGCCTAGAGAAACATCTGCAGTCCATCCTCACGGTATCTCTTCCAGCCTCTTCTTACTCATATGGGACCCAAAAAGCAACAGACACTTGTGGTATACAAGAAATCACCCATGGCTTCAGAAGGCTCCCAAACAAAATAATCAAGGAGCTTTCCAGATGAAGAAACTTTTACGAAAGCATCAGAAAGTGAACACAAATGATTATATACAGAGCCGTTCTAGACCGACGCCTGATCTCCATAATCTGTAAGATACTACAAAATAGCAATAAGAAGAAGATAAATCATCCAATTAAGTGATGGGCAATGGAGGCAGACAGACATTTCTCTAAAGAGGAGATCCAGGCAGCCAAAAAACACATGCAGTCATGTTCATGATCTAGTTTATTAAAGAAATTCAAATCAAGACTACAATGAGATAACATGTCACCCCAACAAGGTTGGCCATGATCCAAAAAACAAAAAAACAAGAAATGCTGGAGAGGCTGTGGAGAAAGTGGAACTCTTCTACACTGTTGGTGGGGTTGCAAAATGGTCCAGCCTCCTTGGAAAGCAATCTGGTGCTTCCTTAAAAAAATGGATATAGATATACCATTTGACCCAGTAATTCCACTACTAGGAATATATACTACAGAATTAAGGCCTTTCACAGCCATGGACACATGCACCAGAGTGTTTATTGCAGCACAGTCCACAACAGCAAAAACATGGAATCAACCCAGATGCCCAACGACAGAGGAATGGATAGGTAAACTATGGTATATATACCCAACGGAGCACTATGCAATGATAAAGAATAACGATGATTCCAGGAAACATCTCATAACCTGGTTTCAACTGAGTGAAAGCAGTCAGCGACAAAAGGACAAATATTGTATGAGACCACTAAGATAAGATCTCAGAAACAGATTTATGTATAGAAGAAAAGATTCTTTGACAGCTGCAAGGGAGGGGGATGAGTAAGAGTGAGGGGGGGAAGGGTTTAGATTAGATAGTTGCTAGGTATCTGGTTGGGTGAAATCGGTGATAGCACACATTAGAAACAACAACAATATTAAGTGGACTTCAGCATAACTTGAATACTCCTTCCATCTTAACCCAATATTGCAGGGACGGAGTAGCTGGGGCAGGGGGCAGGGGACCATGCTCTTAGACGAAATCAAGGTCAATTGGCATAACTAGCACTTTGCTAAGAGGGCTCTCTGCACCCCACACTGGTTGAGTGGCGTCTGGGGTCTTAAAAGCTGCCAAGCTGCCATCTGAGGGCACAGCAAATAGTCTAAACTCAGCAGGAACAGATGCTCACCAAGGACCAAAATGACATGGGGTAAAGACAACCCAGAAGATAGAGAGACCCACATGAGTGGATGCCTACATCGACTTCAGACCAGAAGAACCAGATGGTGCCCCACTACCACGAGTGATAGCCGCGATATAGCTCACTAAGTTAAGTCTCACTGGCAACAAGAATAAAAAGGGGTGCACCCTGAGATCTCCACTCAAAGACCACAGTTGATGGTCCAGCGGTTTCGAGGGTCTCCTGGGAGCATGGCCCCTGGCCTTCATGCTGCCCTTGCCCATAAATCATAACAAAGGTCCACTCTTTGGATATGAGTGGATCGGACTTGGTGATGCAACAGATCTTGATGATCTGTTTCTGAGATCTTATCTTAGTGGTCTCATACAATATTTGTCTTTTTGTCGCTGACTGCTTTCACTCAGTTGAAACCAGTTTATGAGATGTTTCCTGGAATCATCATTATTCTTTATCATTGCATAGTGCTCCATTGGGTATATATACCATAGTTTACCTATCCATTCCTCTGTCGTTGGGCATCTGGGTTGATTCCATGTTTTTGCTGTTGTTGGATGCTCTTTATGGTTCTATGCATCTATAGGATATCATCCTGCTGACCTCTGGCTGGAGGAAGGACAGTGGGTGGAGAGGAGGGGAAAGGAGACTGTTGGGAGGATGAGACATGTATGGAGCAGAGAGGAATAGTGTGCTGTCACTGGGCAGGGAGAGCAGTGGAAGCTGCATATAGGTGGGCATGCAAATTTATATGGGAATATATATTTTCACTCAGTCATATTAAAAAAATAAAATTAAAAATTAAAAAAAAAACCTGAAATGCCATATACATGAACTGAAAGTTGCTACAACTACTGAAAGAAAGCATTTCTGGTAATAACACTACCAACAGTGTCAAAAATCTAACCCAGTGTTATTGTCAGAGTGGCTGACATACAGTACTAATTGAACTCCCAACTTTAATGGCGTCTAAAGTAAAATTTAGAACACTAATTGGGAAGAAATGGTATCTTGAAACTTGAGGTAGGGACCTATGGAAAGATAATCAAGAAGCTGGGGACACTTAGCCCCCATATTCTGTTGAATCACTCCTGCCAGCAAAACCATTGGTTCCTCTTCCCCCATTTGATGAGATTAATCCAGCTCTGCCTGAAGAACATTTATCTGAAACCTTATATGGAGTAGTGCCTAAGTCATCACCTGATGTATTGTCTGAAGCAGATGCTTTACAACATATTTCTGAATGCTTCCAAAACACATACCCAACACTCACTTTTGCTTCTAGAGTTAAGCCCCAGTGAGCTCCAAAAGGTGAAGCACAAAATGTATTCCAGGAGTAAGTACATGATACTCTGAAAAAACTGCTTGACTTTTCAAACAGGCACACACAGAAACCTGTGAAATATTTGCCGGAACTGCTATAAAGACTATAAGACAGTGGTGCAAGTAACACAACATTGTCACACAGTTCCATTACATTGATGACATTATACTAAATAAACGTAATAAGGAAGAAGTGTCAGTGACTCTGGACTTACCAGAAAACTATTTATGTGCTAAAATCAAATGAAATCCATTGTTGTCAAATCAATTCTGACTGACAGCATCACTACAGAACTGCCCATAGTGTTTCCAAGGAGTGTCTGAGGGATCTGGACTGCCAACTTTTTGGTTAGCAACTGTAGTACTAATTAACCACTACAGGGTGGAAAATTATCTCACAAAAATCCAAGTGATTTTACTCAGTGAAATTTTTAAGGGCCCAGTGGTGAGGGTGTTGTTGTTGTCAGATGCTCTTGAGTTAGTTCTGACTCACAGCAACCCTATCCACAACAGAATGAAACTGCACGGTGTTGCGCCATGTCCATAACTGTTTTTATGCTTAAGCCCATTGTTGCAGCCACTGTATTAATACATCCTCTTTTTCACTGACCCTTCACTGTACCCAGCATGATGTCCTTCTCCAAGGACTGATCCTTCCTAACAACACGTCCAAAGTATGTAAGATATGGTCTTGCCATCTTTGCTTCCAAGGAACACTATGGTTGTATTTCTTCTGGAATAGATCTGTTGGTTCTTTTGGTGGTCCATGGTACATTCAGCATTCTTCTCTGACACCACAATTCAAAGTCATCAATTCATCTTCTGTCTTCTTTGTTTTTTGTGCAGCTTTCACATGCATATGATGCGATTGAAAATACCATGGCTTGGGTCAGGTGCACTTCAGTTTTCAAGGTGATATCTTTACTTTTCAATACTTTAAAGAGATCCTTTCCAGCAGATTTTCCTAATGCAATGTGTTATTGATTTCTTGACTGGTGCTGCCATGGGCATTGATTGTGGGCCCAAGTAAAATGAAATCCTTGACAATCTCAATTCTTACTCTGTTTACAATGATGTTGCTTACTGGTCCAGTTGTGGGGATTTTTATCTTCTTGATGTTGAGGTGCAATCCATACTGAAGGCTGTGGTCCTTGAACTTCAAGTGTTTTAAATCTTCTTCACTTCCAGCAAGTTAGGTGGTGTTGCGTGCATAATGCAGGTTGTTAATGAGTCGTCCTACAATCTTGATGCCTTGTTCTTCTTTGTATAATCTAGATTCTTGGATTTGCATGGTATACACATTGAAAAGGTATGGTGAAACACAATACAACCCTGATGCACACCTTTCCTGACTTTAAACCATGCAGTGTTCCCTTGTTCTCTTCACATCACTGTCTCTTGATCCATGTACAGATTCCTGAAGAGCACAATTAAGTGTTCTGGAATTCCCATTCTCTGCAATGTTAGCCATACTTTACTGTGCTCCACATAGTCGAATGCCTTTGCACAGTCAATGAAACACAGGTAAACATCATCCTGGTATTCTCTGCTTTAGCCAAGATCCATCTGACATCAGCAACGATATCCCTGGTTCCACGTCCTCTTCTGAATCCAGCTTGAATTTCTGGCAGTTCCTTGTCAATATGCTGTTGCAGTCCATTTTGAATAATCTTGAGCAAAATTTTACTGGTGTGTGATATTAATGATATTGTTCGATAATTTCCACAGTCGGTTGGACTACCTGGTGTGAGGTATATTGACATACTCCTTCGAGAGCGAAGGATTAATTTTTGCATCTGGCCCCTCCCACAGCTAAAATGAAGCACAGGGCCTGATGTGCCTCCTTGTATGTTAGAGGGAACATATTTCTCATTTGGGTGTAATACTGCAGCAATTTATCAAGCGAATTGAAAAGTTGCTAGTTTTGAGTAGGGTTCATAACAAGATGAGTCTCCAAAATACTTTCTGGCTGCCACATGAGTCACTCCACAATTTTGGCCACATGATTGATCTGACTAATTGTGTTTGAAATGCCAGTGGCAGACACAGATTCCATTTGGAGTCTTTGACAGGCCGCTATTAGTGAATCACAGCACAAACCCTTAGGAATTTGGAGCAAAACTCTGCCATCCTTTGCAGATAACTACTCTCCTTTCAAAAAAAAGCTTTTGGCTTATTATTGGGCCATAGCAGAAAATGAATGCTTAAGCATGGAACATCAATTCACCATGTAGCCTGAGGTGCCTATCATGAGCTGGGTGTTATCTGACACCAACCTACCCACAGCCATCGAGTTGACTCTGACTCATAGTGACCCTATAGGAGAGAGCAGAACTGCCCCCATAGAGTTTTCAAGGAACACCTGGCAGATTCAAACTGCTGACCTTTTGGTTAGCAGATGTAGCGCTTAACCACTATATTACCAGGGTTTCCTTGTCTAACACACAAAGCCATAAAGTCTGACATGCACAATAGTACTCCATCATTAAATGGAAATTTGTACATACAGAATCGAGTCCGAGCACAACCTGAAGTCACAAGTCGCATGAGGAAGTGGCCCAAATGCCTGCGATCTCTATTCCTGTCATATTACTCTGCATCTTCCAGTCTATACCTATGGCCTCATGGGGAGTTCCTCATGATTACTTGACTGAAGCGGAGAAAGCTCACGCCTGGTTTACATATGGTTCTGTGTGATATGCAGGTATCACTTGAAAGTGGATAGTGGAGGCAGTACAGCTCCTTTCCAGGATCTCCCTGAAGGATCGTGGTGAAACCCTCCAAAATGGCAAAAATTTGAGCAGTGCACCTGACTATTCACATTGCTTGGAGGGAGAATGGCCAGATGTGTGGTGCTATATTGATTCATGGGCTGTGGACAACAGTTTGGAAGGATGGCCAGGGATTTGGAAGGAACACGATTAGAAAACTGGAGACAAGGATTTATGGGGAAGAGGTATGTGGACAGATCTGTCTAAATGGGCCAAAGAACTGAAGTTATGTCCCATGTGAATGCTTGACAAAGGGTAATGTCTATACAGGGATATTTTAACAATCAAGTGGATAGAAAACATGTTCCATGGAAACCAGTTATCTTCTTTCCTCAGCTACTCCCATCATTGCTCAGTGGGCTCATGAACAAAGCCACCATGGTGGCAGAGACAGAGGTTATGCACAGATAGGCACAGCAACATGGACTTCTACTCACCAAGGCTAACTTAGCTACAGCTACTGCTGACTGTATAATCTACCAGCACCAGAGACTGTCATGGATTGAATTGTGTCCCCCCCAAATGTGTGTAGCAAGTTGGCTAAGTCATGATTTTTGGTACTGTGTGATGTTTTTACATGCTATAAATCCTGCCTCTATGATGTTAATGAGGAAGGATGGGCAGTGGCTGTGTTAGTGAAGTAGGACTCAGTCTAGAAGATTAAACTGCGCCTTGAGGCAATCTCTTCGGTTATAAAGGAAAGAGAAGCAAGCAGAGAGTTGGGGATCTCATACCACGAAGAAGCAGTGCTGGAAAAACAGTGCGTCCTTTGCACTCAGTGTTCCTGTGCCTCAGAAGTTCCCAGTCCAGGGGCACAATGACAACAAGAACTTTCCCCCAAGAGCCAATAGATAAAGACTTTCCCTAGAGTTTATGTCCTGAATTTGGACTTGTAGGCTACTGGACTGTGGCAGAATAAAATTTTTATTTTTAAAGCCATCCATTCGTGGTATTTCTGTTAGAACTATACCAGACAACTAAAACAAAGACCAACATTGAGTCCCTAATATGCCACCATCCCTCAAGGTAATCAGCAAGTAGCCTGGAGGCAAGTTGATGACACTGGAATACTTCAGTCATGGAAGGGGCAATGTTTTGTTCTCACTGGGACAGATCTTACTCTGGATATGGATTTGCCTTCCTGGCACACAATGCTTCTGCCAAAATTAACATCCATGGACTTATAGAATGCCTTATCTATTGCCATTATATCCCACACAACACTGCTTTAGATCAAGGGACTCACTTCACAGCAAAAGAAGTGCAGTAGTGGGCCTACGTTCATGGAATTCACTGGTTTTATCATGTTCTCTATTTTTCTGAAGCAGCTGGCTTGACAGAACAATGGAATGGCCTCCTAAAGACACAATTATGGCACCAGCTAGACAGCAATACCTTGCAGGGCTGGAGTCTGTATGTGATCTAAACCAGTGTTCAATACGTGGTGCTGCATTTCCCATAGTCAGGATTTATAGGTCCAAGAATTAAACAGTGGGAATGGGAGTGGCACCACTGTTACCCCTAATGACCCACTTGCAAGAGTTTTACTTCCTGTCCATATGACTTTTTGTTTTGCAGACCTGGAGGTCTGTCATGGATTGCACTGTGTCTTCTCAAAAATGTGTGTGTGTATCAGTTTGGCTACGCCAGGATTCCCAGTTTTGAGTGATTTTTCCCATGTGTTGTGAATCCTGCCTCTGTGATGCTGATGAGGGAGAGTGGATGGCGGTTGTGTTGATGAGGCAAGACTTAAGACACAAGTTTGTGGAAAATAAAAGAGAGAATTGTGCAGAGAGAACTGGGATCCTAATACTACCAAGAAAGAAGCATCAAGAAGAGAATGAGTCCTTTGGAGCTGAAGTTCCTGTGCCATGATGTTCTCATACTGAATTCAGACTTGCAGCTTACCGGACAATGAATTTTCTCTTTTCAAAGCCATCTACTGATAGTATTTGTTAGAGCAGTACCAGCTGACTGAGACAAAGTCTTAGTTCCAAAGAGAAGAATAAAGACACACGTTTGACTCTGCTGAACCGGAACCTAAGAATACCTCCTGGCCACTTTGGGTCCTTATGTCTCCTGATTAAAAGGCAGTGAGCAGAGTTATCAAACTGGCTCGTGTGACTATCCTTGATTACTGACAGGAAATCTAACTGATATTATATAATGGAGAAAGGAGATGCCTTAGGGTGTCTTTTATTACTATGATGCCCTGTGATTAAAGTCAATGGAAAACTATTGCAACCCAATTCGGATACTACTTTTAATGCACCACGCCCTTCAGGAATAAGTTTTTGGTCACTCCACCAGCCAAAGAAGCATGACCAGCTGAGGTGCTTACTGAGAGCAAAGGGAATGTGGAATGAGTGGTAGAAGAAGGTATCAGTTACAGTCACATGACCAGTTGCAGATATGAGGAGTGTAATTATTATGAATATTTCTGTTTTGCATGTGTGTATTAAATATTTTCATTTCTTCACTTATAAAACATTGGAAACAGAGTTATTGTGCTTTTGGTTGTATGTGTGTTCGTGTATCATGTTAGAACCAAGTATGGCTTTATAATTGTCTTTATTCAGAGACTACGTATGGTTGAAGGAGATGTGTACAGATGCCAAGTTGACAAGGGGACTATGGTTGTTAAGACTGTGTCAACTTGGCTGGGCCATCACTTTCAGTGTTTCAGCAGTGGTATAATGTGATCATTCCCCTCTTGAGATGTGATACATGATCACCCTATAATAGAATCTGCTGTGAGTAGCCAATAAGCTGAAGGGGAGTGTCCTTGGGGGTGTGTCCTGCATTGAGCAGGGGCAGATGTTCAGGGAAGGAATCCGGGGCTTTTGTTTGTTCTGGATCCTCCAGCTGGCTCCTGTTTGTCTGATCTCTGGCTCTTCTGGACTTGAGCTAGCAGCTTACCTTGCATTCTTGCCTGCTGATCTTGGGGTTTGTTGATTTTCACAGCCTGTTAGCAATAGCTCTGCTCTCTGGTGTGCTGATCTTGGGTTCACTGGCCTGTGCAACTATGTGAACCATGGAAATCCACTTTCCTAACTGACAGACTTGAGACTTGGGATGTTACACCTCTACAACTGCATGAGCCATTTCCTTGATATAAATTTCTCTCTACATATATATATAAGCCAAGTGCCATTGTTATACATTCACATATATACATATACATAAATACACACACACATATATGATTTACTGGTTTTGCTTCTCTAGGGAACCCACTTAAGACACAGGAACTGTAATATAACTGTTATATATATTTCTTCCTTGTGTGAGTCAAATATTTTTGTTTTCTTATAAAATATATTATTTAAGGAGGGCTAGTGCTTTTTTTATCATAGGCATGTTAGTTATATCATGTTAGAAGCAAATATGACCTTAAAATTGCCTTCATGTAGAGATTACACATGGTTTAAGGAAATGTGTATAGATGCCAAGTCAACAAGGGGTGGACTATGATGCTTAGGATTGTGTGTCAACTTGGCTCGGAACTGTGATTCTCAGTAGTTTGGCAGTTATGTAATTATATAACCACCTCCATGATGAGATCTGATATAATGTAATCTGTTCTATGAAGAGATCTGCTACAAGCTGCCAACCAGCTGAAAGGAAGTTTTCTTGGAGTTATGGCCCACATCCAATGCATATGGACTTTCTGAGTTTGCTGGCTTTTACTAAGCTCTGCATCCTGTATTCAACTTGTTCTCACTTGAAATCTGGTTCTTGGGAATTCAGCCAGCAGCCTGTTATCTTACCTGCTAATCTTGGATTCATCAGCCTCTGCAGCTATGTGAGCCAGCAGCCTCCAGCCTGATGTCTGACACATGGTCTTGGGAGTTTCCAGCCTCGACAACCACGTGAGCCATTTCCTTGATGTAAATTTCTCTCTCTGTCTACACACAGACACAGACACAGATACTTCACTGATCTTCTCCAGAGAACCCAGCCTAAGATACTTCTCTAACAGGTTTATGGCTTACACAGGCTCTAGTTTTCACAGGTTTTATTGTTCATATATCTCTATATATATATCTATATATATATATAGATATACATATACACATCTTTCTCTCTCTCTCTTAGAACTCTTACTAGCACACAGCTTTAGCAAAGCACCCATGCTCAACCAGCAAAGGCACCATGGCAGGCTGGTAGCTGTGGTAATTCATGTGCCAGGAGACATACGAACCAGTTACAAGTAAGGGTCAGTTGTGTACTTGTGTTCATAAAATTGACCCTTCACTGTCCAAAATTGAAAAAGATGGAATCAATCCAGGTGCCCATCAACAGATGAATGGATAAACAAACTATGGGACATATGCACAATGTAACACTATGCAATGATAAAGAACAATGATGATTTCAGGAAACATCTCATAACCAGGTACCAACTAGAAGACACATGCTGAATGAAATGAGTCAGCTGCAAAAAGACAAATATTGTATTAGACCACTATTATAAGGACTTAAGAAAAGACTTATGCACAGAAGATAATACTGTTTGATGCCTACAAGTGTGGGGAAGGAATGAGAGGGTTATTTGTAGATTAGATAGTTGACAAGAATTCAGTTAGGTAAAGGGAGTGACAGCACACAGTAGAAGGCAGGTCAGTGTAACTGGACTACACCATAAGCCAAAAAGTTTTCTAAATTTAACCCAACATTTCGAAGGACAGAATAGCAGCGACAGGAGTTTGGGAACCATGTTTTCAGGGGACTTTGAGGTTACTTGGGATAACTAGTCTTTTCCTAAGAGAGTCTTCTGCACCCCATATTGCAGAGTGGTGCCTGGGATATGAAAAGCTAGCAAGCTGCTGTCTGAGGAACATCAGTTGGTCTCAACCCACCTGAAACTGATGAACAGCAAAACCACAAGGAAAAATGAGCCCAAGAGACAGAAGGACACAAATGACTGGGAGACTACAGCAGCATGAGACTAGAAGAACTAGATGGTGCTCGGCCACCACCAAAGACAGCCCTCCCAGGGGACACAACATAGAGTCCCTGATGTACCACAAGAAGAAGGTGTGTGGAGATCAAGAACTCTATTAAAAGATTAGACCCGATTGTCAGACAACCTGGAGGGTCCTCTGTGAACACAGCCCCTAGATTTGCTGGTAGCCAAGAGCTGACACCAGTACTGAAGCCAACGCTTCAGATAAAAAACGGACTGGACTTGAAGACACAAAGTGATGGATGTGGTATGTATACTTTATAGTTTAATATATATGTGAGGATGTCCTACTGGTTTCTTTTTACAGGGAAGAGAAGAGGGTGGAGGGGGGGGCAAATATTGGTTGAGTGGATACTGGAGTGAAAAAGAAGAGTAGATAAAGTTGCACAGAAGTAGGTACTCAGGAATTTATATGGAAAATTGACTTGGATTGTAAACTTTCACTTATCATAATTAAAAAATTAAAAAACTAAAAAAGAAAAAAATAAGCCTTCACTTTGGGAAGCAGGTTTAGTACACTCTTTTGCTCTCCTGCAACAGAATACACCTGGGTGGGACCAACGTGTATTTGGTATTTCAATGCTTGGATGCCACTAATGGCATCGAAGACGGCACTGGCATCTAACCAACAACATTTGCCCTGGGTACCTGTGCCTAGCATGAGAGGGACACATCTTCTCTAGAAGTGTTTTAAACAACTGCTAGGAGAAGGATCTACTCCAGAAGAGTTTGCTACTGAAAGTCCATAGAACAGCCGTCTAGCAAGTAAGCTCCACCTGTTCAGTGTCAGCGGTCCTCTTCAGCCTACATATGGATCCTCATCCAAAGACTGTGGAAGCAATGGGGCAGACAGGCCCTGGAGGAGCAATGCTGGGTCTGAATTTGAGCTGCTGATGCCAGATGCATGTCCACACCTCTCAGGGCTGTAGTATCCCACCACACATCAGAGAAATTCAATTTGTTTCACAAGCTAGACACGTAAGAGATCCATCTAAATGTCTACTCCTATACAATCTTTGCCCAATAATCTTAGTTTCCTTTTTCTACCAGTCACATTCACTTTGTCACAAACACAGCTAACAGACCAAAAAAAAAACCAAAAAACCAAACAACTGGATTTTCTCTCATCATGAGGCAGGCTCTCCTAAATCCTTACGCAGGCATCACCTTGCCTGAATGTTCATGAAAGAGAGACTCTGCTTGTACGCAGGCTCTAAAGAAGGTGCCTATCTGTGTCCTCACTGATGGTCTTGCCATAGTGACTTCTGCTTGCAAGTGGCCTGTGATGCTGATCTCACGCTGGGCTGAAGTGGTCAATGGTGGGCATTCCAACTGCCCTAGTCAGCCTTCTCCACTCCTTTCACAGAAAAACTACACCGCAGTCAAAAAGTACTTCAAAGGGACCTACCATTTCACAGACTTGCTTCATTTTTGGGGCCACTGAGAGCCTAGACAGGATTTTACAGCATTTCTGAGCTGTGAGGGTGAGGCCTGGATCATGCTCCAGGGACTTTCAAAAGCATTGCCAAATGAAACCACGTCTCCACAGCAACATAAAACAATGCAGATAAGAGGTCCTCGTTCAGCCACAGACATGCTACACCATGAGTACAAAAGTCCATCACGGAGTTAATATTTGAAACTTGTGCATTGTTCATCAGTAAAAGCAACAGTACAAATCACAAAAAGGGAAATAAACTATTAGTTCGTACAGGGAGTTCACGAAAAGCAACCAACTAACCTTCTTATTGCTCTCAAGTGGATTGTGACTCAGAGACCCTACAGAACAGAGTAGAAAAGCCCATAGGGAGGATATGAACTGCTGACCTTTTGATTAGCAGCCAAGATTTTAACCACTCTGCAAGCAGGGCTTCAGAGTGAGTTTTAGCAACAGTATAATTTAATTTCTCTCTGAAGTTTGCAAAGCCTCCTTTTCCATCCTCTTTTTGTCATTCACAGACTCAGTTTCACAGATGTCAGAGGGAGGAAAAGGAGGAAATACTAGAGGATTTGTCTATGCACATGTGTGTAGCTAGAGGAAGGTGACTAAGTGGACATGTGCGATGAAAAGATGTTTACAAGAATTACGGTAGTTCTTAGCAGTCCGCCAAGAATTCCCGGAATCAAGTCAATCCCAGCTGTTTGTTCTAGGTCAGTGTCAACCTAAGTGGCCTCCAAAAGATCAACAAAGATTTTTCTCTCCACTTTATACTCTCAAAGAAGCCTCAACCTGAGGAAGAAAGAGAAGGGCTTAGAGAATGAAGAAAAAAAGGAAGGAAAAGAGGAAAGAAAGGAAAGAAGAATAGGATACGAATTGAACTGGAGGGTGAAGACAGCCACCGGAAAGAGGGGGAGAGGGAGGAAAGCGGGGAGCTGAGAGGAGGAGGGCCGTGTGAGCCCTACCAGCCACACCACGAGAAACTAGATACAGCAGGACATTGTGTTCTCCTCCCCAAAACAACCGGACTGCTGTCCTCTTAAAGTAAACAGTTAATCCTGTTGTTTATCTTTCTAAATTCACAAGATGTTAACAGGACAATTTCTCCCGCATAGAAAATGTGTTTTCTATTTGTTATAAAATCAAATTTTCTTTTTGGTTTAAAATAAAAATGTGACATGTAAACTTTCTAATATCAGTTAATAGGAAGGAATAAGAACAGTTTTTGTCTAAAAATGACTTAATTAGAGGATTCAGAAAAAACCCGAGAAAGGTCGTTTCTATACTCACCATCTTTATTTCTGGAAAACAAATAGCAATGTATTTAACTACCGAACTGCTGAAACTTACAAAAGCCTACTGTGAGCTTGGTTTTCGAGAAAGGTACAATTAAAACTGCTGATATGACTGGTGTCATCCTGAACTTGGGATCTGTTACTGTTGTTTGAAGATAGAACTATGACAGGGCCAACACAAGAAGAGTATAGTTTACATATAAACATAAGTTTACTTGCAGAATGTTTTCAAAGATTTATGGATATCATTATACTTTTTATAACCTGAAATTTTTACTGAAATAATTCACATGTGAATTGACAGAGATTCACATGCAACTGTAAGAAATATGACAGAGGGATGCCTTACATAGTTGTCCTAGTTTGTTCTGATAGTATATTATGTATGAATATACTAGTACAGTTACCAGATCCAGGATATTGTCTATGATACAATCCACCAATCCTATTAGATATCACCAATTTTACTTGTATTCATTTGTATGTGTGTGTTTATATTTAGTTCTATATAATTTTAACACCTGCATAGGATTCTGTGCTAAGAACATCAGAAGCTTTTCTGTGAATGTACATCTTTAATTCTTTTGGGTGTACACCTATGAGTGGAATTGCTGGCTCACATGGTATAACTCTATGTTTCACTTTTTGAGGCACTAAAAGCCATTTTCCAAAGTGGCTGCATAATTTTACATCCCTGAAAGAAGTATATAATGGTTCCAATTTCTCAATATTCCCATCAACACTTGTTATTGTTCATGTTTTTGACTACTCTTACCCTAGTGAGGGTCAGAAGTTCTTGGGTAGCGCAAACTGTTAACACATTTGGCTGCGAATATAAAGCTGGTGATGTGAATCCACCCAGAGATGCCTTAGAAGAAAGGTCTGGTGATATACTTGAAAAAATATTAGCCATCGAAAATGCTATGGAGCACAATGCTAGTCTGATACACAAGTGGTTACTGTGAGTTGCAGTTTACTCCATGATAAGTGGTTAGCCAGTGAAGTGGTATCTCATTGTGGTTTTGATTTTGGATTTCCCTTATGATTAGTGATACTGAGCATCTTTTAATGTGCTGCACTTTCAGTGGATTGGTAAAAAACAAGGCTTCAGGAACTGAAAGAACAAAATTTAGATGTTTAAACAAATGGATACCACATTAGAGGAATCACTTGTCTATCTAAGAAATCTGGAAGACAACCACCTGGCCAAGTGACTTGAAGAGATCCATATTTATGCCTATTCCAAAGAAAGGTGATTCAACTGAATGTGGAAATTATTGAAAAAGCTTATTAATGTCATACACAAGTAAAATTTTCCTGAAGATCATTCAAAATGGGTTGCAACAGTACATTGACAGGGAACTGACAGAAATTCAAGCTGGATTTGGAAAAGGATATGGAATGAGGAATATCATGGTGTTCTCAGCTGTGTGGATCATAACAAATTATTGATAAGATTGCAAAGAATGGGAACACCAATACACTTTATTGTGTTCATGAGGAACTTGTACACAGACCACAAGGCAGTCAGTTGAACAAAACAGGGATGCTGCATGTTTTAAAGTCAGGAAAGCTATGGGTCAGTTTGGGTCATTCAACCATATTATTCAATCTGTATGCTAAGCAAATAATCTGAGAAGCTAGACTACATGAAGAAGAATGAGCCATCAAGACTAGAGGGAGCCCCTCGCGCTGATGCTGCCCTTGACCACAAATCATAACGAAGGTCCACGCTTTGGACAAGAATGGATTGGACTTGGTGATGCAGTGACCATATATTGGATGCGCCTTATGGTTCTATACATCTATAGGCTGTCATCCTGCTGACCTCTGGCTGGAGGAAGGAGAGTGGGTGGAGAGGAGCGAAAAAAGAGACTGTTGGGAGAATGAGACATGTATGGAGCAGAGAGGAATAGTGTACTGTCACCGGGCAGGGAGAGCAGCGGAAGCTGCATATAGGTGGGTATGTAAATTTATACGGGAATGTACATTTTCACTCAATTATATTAAATAAAAAAATTTAAAAAAAGATTAGAGGGAAACTCATTAATAACCTGTGTTATGCATACAAGGTCTGACAATTAAGTCCATGAACTTCACTGTTCCAAGTGCTACATATCTCATTGCTGAGTATCAGTATGGTCACCTTCAAGTATTCCCCGTGGGAAGCTATGCGCTGATACCAGCACGTAGTCCATACTTCAAAGCAATTTTGGAACTCTTTCTAGAACAGCCATTGCACATGGTGGCATGGTGGCAAGTTGGCAAACTTAATTGAATGGTTGTCTGCGAGGGAGTCTGTACCCAGTAAACAGCTGTGCTGGAACACCCTACTCACCTAATGTGGCCCCAGTGACTTTTTTCTTTACCCAAAGATAAAAAAAATACTGAAAGGAAGACATTTGGATGACATTCAGGACATCAAGGGTAGGTAATACAACCACAGCTCTGATGGCCATTCCAGAAGGAGTTCCAAAATTGCTTTGAAGGGTGGACTAGGCACTAGCATCGGTGCACAGCTTCCAAAAGAAAGGTACTTCGAAAGTGACCATAGTGATACTCAGCAACGAGGTACGCAGCACTTTTTCGAGAATGAGTTTACAAACTTAACTGGCAGAACTCCTATGACACAATCTAGCTTGCTGAAAAAAAAAAAAAAACAACACAGAACTTGTTACCACTTACTGATGAAGAACAAAGACTACATTCTTTCTATGGATTACATCTCAACATAAAACAAAAATCCTCACAACTGGACCAATGAGAAACAGCATGATAAATGGAGAAAACATTGGAGTTGTCAAGAGTTTCATTTTACCTGCATCCACAATCAACACTCTTGGAAGCAGCAGTCAGGAAATCAAATAACACATAGCATTGCGCAACAAACCTGCTGCAAAAGACCTCTTGTGCACAAAAGCAAGGATGTCACTTTAAGGACTAAGATGTGCCTGACCCTCTGGAGCCCTGGTCTTTTCAATTGCCTCACATGTATGTGAAAACTGGGCAATGAATAAGGAAGACCAAAGAATTGATACCTTTGAATTATGGTGTTATCTTCTACTGTCCAAGCTTTTCTTTTGCTTCTATTTGTTTGCATTATAGGGTTAAATTTTTAATTTTGGCCCTTTCTACTTTCTGGATGTGTATATTTATTGCTGTAAATTGATCCGTGAGAAGCACTTTGTATTGCAAAGGTTCTGGTGGTATGTGTTTTCACTTTCATTTGATTTTGTAAATTTCCTTATTCTGTCCTGAATTTCTTCAAAAACCCAGTAGTTTTGAGCAAGGTGTTCCATTTCTGTGCTTTTTTATCATGCCTTTTCATTTCTACTTTTATGGCTTTATGGTCAAAAAAGACCTTGTAATATTTTGATGCTTTGAATTCTGTTAAGGCTTGTTTTGTGACCTGATATGTGGTTTGTTCTGCAGAATGTTTTATGTGTGCTGAAAAAGAAAGTATACCTAGTTGCTGTTGAGTGGTGTGTTTTGTATGTGTCTACGAGATCAAGTTGGTTGACTATGGCATTTAGATCTTCTGTGTCTTTACTGAGCGTCCCTCTGGACATTCTATCACTGAAAATGGAGTGTTGAAATCTCCTACTATTACTGTGGAGCTGTCTCTCTTTTCAAAGTTAAGAGTTTACGTATTTTAGAGTCCTGTCACTGGGTATGTAAACAGATATTGTGGTTATGTCCTCTTGATGTACTGACCCTTTAATCATTTCATAGTGCCCTTCCTTACCCTTTAGGGTGGTGTTACCTTAAAGTCTTTTTTTGTCAGGGATTAATATTGCCACTTCTCCTCTTTTATGATTGTTATTCATTGGATATAGTTTTGTCCATGCTTTGATTTTTACTTTGTCTTTAAGGTGTGTCTCTGGTGGGCTGCATATAGATGTATTTTTTTTTAAATCAGTTCTGCCATTCTTTGTCTCTTTACTGGCCCATTAATTCTATTTACATTCAGTGTAATTATGGATAGGCATGATTTTACTGCTATCATTTTGAGGACTTTTTGTTGCTGACAGTTTTTTGTTCCACTTTTCTGCGCTGCATCACTTTTCTTTCTATTTTCATCTATTTTTTTTTTTTTACTGTTGTTAATTTTGTATTAGTTATGACATTATTTTTTGTTGTTGTTGTTTAGGACTTAGTTAATATCCTTTGTAGTTACCTTAATATTTACCCCTATTTTTCTAAGTTTAAACCAGTCTTTTATTTCTTTATGTCACCCTGACTTCCTTTCCATATGAAAGATACATGACTACACTTTATAGTTACCACATTTTTGCTTTAATGTTGTCATCTTTTACATATTGATGTCTGTTTCCTTATTTTCAGTATGTTAGCTTTTTATTTGTTTTTACAACTTCTCTATCTGTGTTGATATCTGGTTGTTCTGTCCTGTGTTTTAGTCTTGGCTTTTTATCTGATGTTACTGATTTTCTAGCCAGAAGAATACTTTTAGTATTTCTTGTAATTTTGGTTTTTATTTTTTTTGCAAATTCCCTAAGCTCTTGTTTGGAAATGTCCTAATTCCACCACTCTGATTGATTGATACAGTTTCTCTGGATATATAATTCTTGGCTGGCAATTTTTTTCCTTCAAGGCTTGATATATTTTTCCTTCAAGGCGTCTCACTGCCTTCTTTCCTGCATGGTTTCTGCTATGTAATCTGAGGTTAATCTTATTGACTCTTCTTTGTAGGTGACTTTTTGTTTTATAATTAGCTGCATTTAAAATTCTCTATCCTAGATTTTAGCAAGTTTGATTATACCATGTCTTGGTGACTTTCTTTTGGGGTCTACTTCGTGTCATGTTAGATGAGCATCTTGGATCGATATTGTCTTATCTCTCATGATATCAGGAAAGTTTTCTGTCAACAGATTTTCAACTCCCATTCTTGTATCCCAATCACTCATAGGTAATTCCTTTTGACAGAGTCCCACATAATTCTAAAGGTTTCTTCATTTGAAAAAATTATACTATAATTAATATCTTGTGTCAGTGTTACAATTTTGTTGCTCTTGTTACAAATGATACATTATTATCAACTACAGTCTATAGTTTATATTAGAGTCAGATGTGACTCGACAGCACTTGGCTTAGCTTGTACTGTGTAATACTAAGAGTTTTCACAAATGCATGATGTAATATATCTATCATTACAATATCATATGAACAAGTTTCACTGATCCCCAAATTGGCCTGTACTCCACCTATTCCTCCTTTCTCCCCTCCCATGAATCCCTGGCAACCACTGATCTTCTTATTGTCTCTAAAGTTTTGTGAATAGTTGCAATTATACAGTATGTATCCTACTCAGACTGACTTCTTTCTTTTATGGACATGCATTTAAGGTACTTCCATGTCTTTTCATAGCTTGATAGTTTATTTCTTCTTATCCATTGAATGTATGTAACACAGTTTGTTATCCATTCACCTACTGAAGGATATCTTGGTTGCTTCTAACTTTTGTTGATCACAAATAAGGCTGCTGGGTGCAGGTGTGAGTGTAGGCATCAGTTTTCAATTCATTTTGGCAAATACCTAGGAACATGATTGCATCATATAGTAAGACTATGTTTAGATTTATGACACTGCCAAACTGTCTTTTATTGTGTGGCTGTACCATTTTTGCATTTCCTACAGGAATCAATGAAAGTTCCTGCTGCTTCATATCCTTATCAGAATTTGGTGTTGTCAGTGTTTTGGATTTTAGCCATTCTACGACATGTGTAGTAGCATCTTATTGTTTTAATTTGCAGTTCCCAGGTAACGTAAGATGTTGAGCATCTTTTCATGTATTTATTTTCCACTTGTGTATCTTCTTTGGTGAAGTATCTTTTCACAATTTTTTTTTCTGCTTTTAATGGATTATTTCTTGTTGAATTTTAAGAATTTTTGTATATTTTAGATACATGTCCTTTATTAAAATGTTTCATAAACATTTTGTCTCAGTCTGTGGCTTACAGTTTTATTCTCTTAATAATGTGTTTTGAAAAGCAGAAGTTTTATATTCTAATGAGAATGCAGTGAAACTTACCAGTTAACAATTGGTATCTTACAACACTAAGTCTTCCTATCCATGAATGTTGAATATCCATTTATTCAGATCTTGATTTCTTTCATCAGACTGTTGTAGCTCTCCTCATATAGGTCTGTGGTGTGATGGATTACTTTTACTTGCCCTTTCTAGCTATGGAATTGTAACCCCCACCACATGATTGGGTTAAACTATTGAAACAAGGTGCTTGTGGCCTAGCAAGAAGACTGGATGGCTTGCTAATAATGCAAAAGGGGCACGGAACTCTAATGAGAGGATTGGTCAGTTTTCCCATCCCAGCAGGATTTAAATGAGCCATTGCAGAGGCAGAAAAGGGGACCTCACTACTATCAAGAAAGACGATTCAGAAGTAGTACGCATACTTTCTACCCAGGATACTTGTACCAGGAGACAGAGAGCTACAATACTAGAAATAGTGGGCAACAATGACAGTGAAGTGAGGGCAGCAGAACCAAAAGATAGCATGATGTACTTCTCAGTCCATGGAGCAAGAAAGCTGTACATTTTAAAGCAGGTTTTCTGGCAGAGTAGTGTGCCTCCAAGTCATCAATGGAGTTAAGCTTGCTAATTTGTGAAACTAGAGAGCTGAGTGTCTTTGGGCAGAGCCTTACTGGTGGAGTGAGGTGCCCTTGGGCATATATTGGAGGATCTAAAGAGCTCTGTAACACTTGGCCAAGCAAGGCAGGGACTGGGCCAAAGGGCTGAGGGCCAAAGAGGTCTGCCTGTGGATAGGGCTGAGAAGAAACTGTCTTGAGTCTCTTCTGATCCTGGACCGTAACCTGTTACTTCCTTAATTAATTCCCTAACTGAGTATGGTTTGTGAATTCTGTGTGGCCACTGCTATGAATTATTGAACCTAGGAGGAAAGTAGCACGTACTGTGGGAGGGATAGCTGGTGTCCAAATTGGTAAAAAAGGTTGTAAGAGGAGGTGTTTCTGATATTTGCTTTACAGGAATCATCCTTGGGCTACTGATGAATAATGATCCCCTCCTTGTGAAGTTACAGAAGATCAGATGCCACCTGCGATGCCATTTTAATGAAATCTCGTATACATTCTACTAGATTTATCTCTAAGTATTTAATATTTTTGGGTACTTAACGTTAACACAAAGGTCACCAGGTTGTAAAAAAGTCTACTGCAACTTGCTTGGCCTGCCTCACAATATGCATTAGAATTCCAGCCCTACTGCTTGGCTGGCCTCACCATTTTTGCATTAAAATTGTGGTTCCTTTGCTTGGCTTGCCCTGTGAAAATCCTGGGGCCTGCCTGGTGTGATTAAGAATGCTGGTGACATAACTTTCACAACTCCCTACTTGTAAACTCCTTAAAAATAACTTCCTTTTTCTTATCCTCTCAGAACAATCTTGGTGACAACAGCTCTGATTGCTTCCTTTCCTTATACAAGGAAGCAAAAGGATTCTTACACTCTCCCACCTTGGTCCCTTGTTTATTGGTGAACATGAGTCACAGCAACCAAAACTGGGGGTACTCACTCAGTAACAGTTTAAGTGGTGTTGTCTTTTACATTCAAATTACAATTCTTCATTGCTAGTATACAGGAAAGCAATTGATTTTACATACTAATCTTGTATTCTGCAATCATGCTTTATTGCTTATTAGCTTAAGAGTGTTTTTGTTGATTCATTTGGATTTTCTACATAGACAACCATGTAGTCTATGAACAAAGACAGTTTTATGTTCTCATTCTCAATCTCTGTATTTTTTGTTTCCTTTTTTGGTCTGCTTTCATTAGCTAAGACGTTCATTAGGATGTTGAACAGAAGCAGTGAAAAGGGACTTTTGCCTTGTTCCTGATTTTAGGGGGAATGCTAGTTCCTTACTATTAAGTATGATGTTATTTATAGGTTTTTTGGTAGATATTCTTTATCATGTTGAGGAAGTTCTCCTCTATTCCTACTTTGTTGAGATTTTTATCGTGAATTCTTAGATTTTGTCAAGTATGTTTTCATCATCTATTGATATGAACATATGATTTTTCTTACTTAAATTGTTGATATGATGAATTATATTAATTGGTTTTGAAATGTTGAACCAGCTTTGCATACATGAAATAAATCTCAACTGGCTGTGGTGCATACTGTTTTTAACATTGGACTTGATTTACTAATATATGTAACTTTTTTAAAATTGTTTTTTAGATGCTTTTCTTGTAGAATTGGCTCTTTTATCAGTATGCAATGTCCCTTTTTACCCCTGACAATTTCCCTTTCTCTAAAGTTTGCTTTATCTGAACTGATAGAGCTACTCCAGTTTTCTGTAGAGGTGTTAGCATGGTATATATTTTTTCATTCTTTTAATTCTATCCGGGTCTTTATATTTAAAGTAAGCACCTTGCAAACAGCATATGAAGTCTGACAATTAAGTTTGTGAACTTAATTGTTCTAAGTGTCACATACTTCACTGCTAAATATCACTAAGGTCACCTTTGAAGTACTCCCCTTGGGAAGCTATGCACTGACAGCACTACCTAGTCCACCCTTCAAAGCAGTTTTGGAACTCTTTCTGGAACAGCCACTGCACACAGTGGTATGGTGGCCAGTTTGTGAACTTAACTGTATAGTTGTCTGTAAGGAAGTACTTGGCCAGTAAACAAATAACTCTATTGGAATATCCTCCCTACTTATCGGATGTGGGCCCCAGTGACTTTTCTCTTTATCCAGAGATAAAGGAAATATTGAAAGGAAGATATTTGGCTGACATTCAGGACATCAAGGGTAATATGATGACAGTTCTGATGGCCATTCCAGAAAAAGAGTTCCAAAATTGCTTCTAAGGGAGGACTAGGTGCTGGCATCAGTGCATAGCTTCCCAATGGGAGTACTTAGAAGGTGACTGTAGTGATATTTAGCAATGAGTATGTAGCACTTTTTCTGGGATGAGTCTGTGAACTGAACTGGTGGTCCTTGTATAGCAGTTAGGGCTTGACTTTTTTTTTTTAAATTTACTCTGATACTTTCTGTCCTTTAACTGTCATATCTAGATCATTCACATTTAAAGCAATTATTGTCACAGATGAATTAATATCAACTATATTTGTTACTATCTTCTACTTGATGCCTTTCTTTTTTCTTTGCCACTCTTTCGCTGAATTCTTTGGTTTAACTGAGCATTTAAGAATGCTTCTGTTTCCTACTTAGCATATCAACTATACTTCTTAATTTCTTTTTTCTTTTTTTTTAAGTGTCTACCTTAGGGTTTGCAGTATACATCTGAAACTAATCTAAGTCCATTTTCAAATAGCATACCATTTCACAGGCAGTGCAGGCATGTTATAAGAGTCTATTTCCAATTCTGTCTCTTCTGTCCTTTATAAAACTGCTGTCACCCTTCTACTTATCCATAATGTATAATTATTCAATATATTGTTGCTGTTAACAAATCTCTTAGCTTCAGAATGAAAATAACATATTTTAATTTTATTCTTCCTCTAACACTCCTCCTTTCCTAATATAAGTACATCTGAGATTCTGCAGTGTATCATTTCCTGTCCTTCTGAAGAACTTCTTTTTGACATTTCTTGTAAGACAGGTCTAAAAACCAAAAAAATCCCAAACACACTACCACTGAGTCAATTTCATCTCACTGCAACCCTGCAAGATCAAGCAGAACTGGATTTCTAAAACAGGCTTCACTGGTGACAAAGTATCTCAATTTTTGTTTATCTGAGAAACAGACACTTCTGAAGGATAATTTTGCTCAACACAGAAGTCTTGATTGGCGTGTGTTTTTCCCTTTCGACACTTTGATCTCTATACTTTCAAATCTGTGTTTTGGTGTCCGTAATTTTGGAAACTTCTGCAGAAAGATTACTTCAAATATTCCTATGTCAACTCCTCCTTTCCTTCTGATATTGCCATTACAAGTATGTGTTACACTTTTGGTAACAGTCCCATAGTTTTTAGATAGCCTATTCTATTATTATTGTTATGTTTTTCTTTTTTTATTATGACTGAGTGAAAATGTACATTCCCGTATAAATTTACATGCCCACCTATATGCAGCTTCCACTGCTCTCCCTGCCTGGTGACAGTACACTATTTCTCTCTGCTTCATACATGTCTCATCCTCCCAACAGTCTCCTTTCTCCTTCTCTCCACTGACTCTCCTTTCTCCAGCCAGAGGTCAGCAGGATGATGTTCTATAGAAGCACAGAACCATAAAGTGCATCCAATATATGGTCACTCTGCATTGCCAAGTCTGATCCATTCATGTCCGAAGAGTGGACTTTCATTATGATTTATGGGCAAGGGCAGCATCAGGGCCAGAGGCCATGCTCCCAGGGGAACCCCGAAACCGCTGGACCATCAATTGCGGTCTTTTAGTGGAGATCTCAGGGTGCACCCCTTTTTATTCTTGTGTTGCCAGTGAGACTCAACTCAGTGAGCTCCATCGCAGCTATCGCTGGTGGTGGCCAGGCACCATCTGGTTCTTGTGGTCCTAAGTCGATGTAGGCAACCACTCATGTGGGTCTCTCTATCTTCTGGGTTGTCTTTACCCCGTGTCATTTTGGTCCTTGGTGAGCATCTGTTCCTGCTGAGTTGGGACCATTTGCTGTGTCCTCGGATGGCCGCTTGGCAGCTTCTAAGACCCTAGACGCCACTCACCAATGTGGGGTGCAGACAGCCCTCTTAGCAAAATGCTAGTTGTGCCAATTGGCCTCGATTTCGCCTAAGAGCATGGTCCCCTGCCCCCTGCCCCAGCTACTCTGTCCCTGCAATATTGGGTTAAGATGGAAGGAGTATTCAAGTTATGCTGAAGTCAACTTCATATTGTTCTTGTTTCTAATGTGTGCTATCACCGATTTCACCCAACCAGATACCTAGCAACTATCTAATCTAAGCCCTCCCCCCTCCCTCCCTCCCCTCCCTTGCAGCTGTCAGAGTCTTTTCTTCTATATACGAGTCTGTTTTTGAGATCTTATCATAGAGATCTCATACAATATTTGTCCTTTTGTCGCTGACTGCTTTCACTCAACATAATGTCTTCCAGTTGAAACCAGGTCATGAGATGTTTCCTGGAGTCACCATTGTTCTTTATTATTACATAGTGCTCCACTGAGTATATATACCATAGTTTACCTATCCATTCCTCTATTGTTGGGCATCTGGGTTGATTCCATCTTTTTGCTATCATGGACTGTGCTGCGATAAATATTCTTGTGCATGTGTCCGTTGAAGTATTGTTATTTTTTTCATTGTTTTTTTTCTCTTTGCTTTTCAGCTTGGGTATTTGTTACTGAAATATTCTCAAACTCATTGATTCTTTCCTTGGTTATGTACAGTCTAATGATGAACCCATCAAAGACATTCATTATTGTCACAGTGTTTTGGATTTCTAATATTTCCTTTTTATTCTTTCATTGATTTTCCTTCCTTCTGTCTACATTATCCATCTCTTCTTGCATGTTGTCCATTTCTCCAGTTAGAGCTCCTGGCATTTTTAATCATTTAAAAAACCCCCAAAAACAAACTTCTTGCCACTGAGTCAATTCTGACTCATAGCAACCCTACAGGACAAAGTACAACTGCCCCACAGTATTTCTAAGGAGCACCTCGTGAATTCAAACTGCCAACCTTTTGGTTAGCAACCATAGCTCTTAACCAGTACACCACCAGTGTTTCCTGTTTAATTGTAGTTATTATAAATTCCTGACCCGCTAATTCCAAAATATCCACCAGATCTGAGTCTGGTTCTGATGCTTGTATACTTCAGAAATGTGTTTTTTGTAGGCCTTATAATATTTTGTTGAAAATCATACATAATGTATCCTTGTATGTATGCTCACCCTGAGAACCTAGTGAAGCTCCTGAAGATAAAACTCATGAAAGCTTAAGGAACCCCAAGGCCCCAGGAGTTTGTATCTTTCAAGCTTGCAATAGCTCAGTCTCTAGCAATGAGACAAATAAGTACCCTGTTGCTTTAGTCATCTGGTACTGCTCTAACAGAAACACCACAAGTGGATGGCTTTAACAAACAAGAGTTTATTCTTATACAGTCCACCAGCCTACAAGTCTCAATTCAGGGTGTCCGCTCCAGGGGACGGATTTCCCTCTGTTGGCTCCGGAGGAAAGTCCTTGTGTTACATCAGTCTTTATTGAGGGAGCATGTTGGCACAGCAAACTCAGGTCTGAAGGAGGCACTCTTCTCCCAGTGCTGCTTCTTGATGGTATGGAGTTCCCAAATGTCTCTGCCAGCTTCTCTTTGTATCTCAAGAGACCACTTCAAGGCTCAAAACAAACTCACACAGTTGAATCTTACCCCACCAATACAACTGCTGCCCATCCAACCTCATTAACATCAGAAAGGCAGGAATTCCAATATGGAGGAACATCATACAATATTAGGGATTATGGCCCAGCAAAACTACTTACTACAGATTTTTTAGAGAATACAATTCAATCCATGACACCGATGTTCTACCCAGGCTAAAAAAGTGGGTTCTACTTCTGGTACACCGTGATTCTCTGTACCAGCTTATATGTCTCTTTAGTTTTCAGGGAGTAGTTTGTCTTCCGATCTCAATTCTCTGATATGTTTAAGAAGAGCTTTTGATTTCCAGTTTGTTAAGTTTTTTTCTTGTGACAATGGTAGTGATGACTTCTAAGCTCTTTATATGTCTGGAATGTGCAGAAACTGGAAACCCTGGTGGGATAGTGGTCAAGCACTGTGTTTCCTAACCAAAAAGTCAATAGCTCAAATCCACCAGGTGCTCCTTGGAAACTTGATGCAGCAATTCTACTCTGTTTTATGGGGTTGCTGTGAGTTGGCATCAACTGAAAGGAAGTGGGGTTAGGTGTTTTTTTTTTGGTGCATAAACTGGAATATATTGTATCTTTTAAATAACATATTATGCCAATAATAACTGCAGAGTAGTGTACGACTGTAAGTCTTTAAGGAAAAAATGGTGTGAATCTTCTGGAGAAGATGATTCCTCTATCAGTGGGAAAGAGTTTTACTATCTATCTTAGTTATCTAGCTAGTGCTACTATAACAGTAATAGCATAAGTGAAGGGCTTTAACAAAGAGAAATTTTCTCACAGTCTAGTAGGCTAGCAGCTCAAATTCAGGGTGTTAGCTCCAGGGGAAGGCTTTCTTTTTGTTGGCTCTGGAGGAAAGTGTTTGTCATCTATCATCCCTATTCCAGTAGCTTCTCCATGCAGGAACCCCAGGTCCAAAGCATACACTCTGCTCACAGTATTGCTGTCTTGCTGGTATGAGGTCTCTCTATCTTTCTGTTCACGTCTCTTTTATATCTCAGAAGATACCACCTTTAGACAAAACCTAATGTTGTAGATTGAATCTTATGTCATTAACATAACAGTCTCTAATCTTGCCTCATTAACATCATACAAGTGGGATTAACAACACAGAGAAAAATCACATCAGACCACAAAACAGTGGACAGTCAGACAGTAGCGGGAATCATGGCCTAGTCAAGTTTATACACATTTCGGGGTGGTAAAATTTAAACTGTAACATCATCATTGTACAGCAGTCCAAAAGTTTTATCGCTTCTGTTCCAAACCTGTTCTGCCTCATGTGTGTTCCTTCTTCCTGTAACATAATGGCATCATTCTCCCACTTACTCTGCCTCAAAACCTGGAATACTCTCCATTTTCTTCTTTGTATCTGGCTACTGCAATTTGTCTATTCTACTTCTATAACATCTTCTTCGCAGCCTGTGCCTTCTCCTCCCCAACTCTTCTGTCCTGTCTTATTCTTCTTGTAATCCCAACTACCATTCTTTTCTTTCTAATCCCTCTTACAGGCTGTCCCTTAAGAAATCTTTCAGTGGAACAGATTTAATCATGTCAGTCCATTAATCACGTATCTTCAAAGATATTTCAAAAGGCAACTACATGTCTCTTGATAATCTGTGCTGCAGTCTAAAATTAGGACAGTGCTCCAAGCACTTCACTATCTCAGCCTTGATTTTTAGTTCCTATACCTCTAATATTTCTTGCTATCCTCACCCTTCTAAGTCACATTCTTTTTAAAGCTGAAGTTCATATATTGCATCAAGACTTCTCATTCCTATAGAGTTTACATTTTCTTCTTGTTCCTTTAGTGCTCAAAGCACTTTTTAAAAATTTTGGGCCTTTAGTTCTTACCACTTTCAACTTAGTGTTATAATAACTTGAGTAGATCTTTTAGCTCCCTTTATAGCTTGTAAGTTTCTTGAGAATAAGAATCATATTTCCTATTCCCAGTGTACCTATCACAGTCCTTAGGTTAGAGTCTTATGCATAACGCCAGACAATCCATATATGCTTGTTATGCAAATCTAAATTATTGAACAGGCAGTTATCCCAGCTTTGTGAGGTTTTTGCCTTCAGGGACCGTAATAGCTATTGATATGCTTTAGACAGAAAGTTTATAAAGGGAGATTTACACACTGTCCCAAAGTATAGAAGTGGGAAGTGGAGTATTAGTTTCCCAGTGAAATGCTAAATTAGGATCTGATAAATGAAGGAAAGGGGAGAAGTATCTACTCTAAGAAAGTTTATTGCTCAACACTTGCCAGTCAGCTCAGGAGACCTGGGCAGAAAGTGGCCTTGTTCTCTCTCATTTATTCCCTATCCCACTCTCAAATAACACAGTTATTTGGTGCTTCTACTTTCTCATGTTCATTCTTCATTGAAATCTGAAGGTACAGGGGTCTGTAATGGAATGCAGAGCAAGAAACAAGGCACCAACTTCTGTGGTCTAGTTTGGGTGTCATAGGTAACAGTGTTCCGTGGCTTCCTCTGGATCATGGTATTAATTATCTAATGTTGCCATAAAAGAAATACCACAAGTGGGTGGCTTTAACAAACAGAAAATTATTTTTTCTGTGTTTAGGAGGCTAGAAGTCTGAATTCAGCCTTCTAGGGGAAGGGTTTCTCTCTTTCAGCTCCTTGGAGATCTTCATGAGTTATGGTATCTATCTTCCTCTAACTCTGCTTGCTTAATCTGCTCCTTTTATACCTCAAAAGAGACTGACTCAAGACATGACCTACACTAATACTTCCTCACTAACATAATGAAGAAAAATTCATTTCCAAATTAGATTACAACACATAGGATTTACAACACATTCTGAGGGCTGGGAAATAATTCAATCTATAATAACCACAAAATGGTATACCGACCACAACAAAGAGTAAGGACAGCCTTTTTCAGTTAAGGTTCTGTGAGGGCAGTCGGCGCTAAAGCTCTAAGACTCTCATGCATGTAACGAGTTAATATTGCTCCTGTCGGATCCGACTCGACGGCACTTGGCTTTGGCTTGGCGTATCTAAAACGGCACTACGTATGTGCAGTCTTGGGAAAACTGAGAAGACATTCAGTCATAATCTTCACTGTTTTCAGTTCTAATGAGAAAGTCAGTTAACAGTATAAATGAATCAGGAGATAAACAGCACTAGTATAATGGACCTAAAGACAACATGGTGTATAATCATTCTTAGATGATTTGCTTTCTGACACAACAAGATGTTTGAAGCTCATCTTGCAAGAAAATCTGACCCAGCTCTGGAATCAGCCATTTTACCATGGAGCCCTATTTTCCTTTCTTTTTTTGTAACATCTATAGAATTTGAATGCTAAATGTGCCCATTGCTATTGTTGTATGACTGCCTCAGGACCCCTTAACAGACAGAGCTATGGGTATAAAACCGAATGAGGAAGAGTCAAAAGAAGATGGAAGGAATACACAGAGTCACTATACCAAAAAGAATGAGTTGCTACTCAACTATTTCAGAAGATAACATATGATCAAGAACTCCTGGTACTGAACGAAGAAGTTCAAGTTACACTTTAAGGAACTGGCAAAAAACAAGAGTCCAGCAATTGGCAGACTACAAACTGAGATAGTTCACCAAATAGATGCAAAGTCTGAAGCATTTACTTGTCATTGTCAGAAAAATTGAAAGGACAGGATCAAGGGACTAAATGTGGAAGCCAAAACCATAAAATTTCTACAAGAAAATGTAAGAGTAAAGCTATGGTACCCAATCTTTAATGAAAGGTTAGCAGATATGATAACAAAACACAGAGCGGCAAAAGACAAAATAGAATGATGGGACCTCATAAAAAAGAAACTTTTATACACCAAAGGATTTTACCAAAAAAATGAATGGATAACTTAGATAGACTGGGATAACATTTTCAAGAACCAAGTATCAAATAATGACCTTACATTCAACATAAGAGCCCTGGTGGCTAAGAGCTTGGCTGCTAAAGGTTGGCAGTTCAAATTCACCAGCTACTCACTGAAAACCCTGCAGGGCAATTCAACTTTGTCCTGCAGGGTTTCTATGAGTCAAACTGACTCAATAGCAATTTATTTTTCTTTTGGTATATTCAACACATACACGTGACTTACAAAATTTAACAATAAAAAGACTAACAACTCAATCAAAAAACAGACAAAAGACTTAAGAGGAGATTTTGCTAAGTATATATTTAAACGGCCGACAAGCACACGAAAAGGTGTTCAAAATCATTAGTCATTAGGGAGATGCAAATTAAAAGCACAATTAAAATGGTTGTACAACTTAAAGAATATAATCAACGTCCTTGAGCTGTACATGAAAAAACTGTTGAAACATACTAGGTGTATTTTTAAAAGTAACAAAAAAGAGAATTTTTAGAATGTTAAAAAAATACACAGTGAGATTATTACTTCAACCCCATTAGAAAGGCAGTAATCAAAAAAAGTTAAGACAACAAGTTTTGGCAAGGTCATGGAAAAACTGGTGGTGGAAGTAGAAAATCATACACCCATTGTAGAAAACCGTGGTGGTTTCTTAAAAAGTTGAGCATAGAAAAAAAAAGTTGAACACAGAATTGCCGCAGAGCTCAGCAATTTCAATCCCAGATATATACCAGTAGAAGTGAAGGAAGAGACACAAATATAAACCTGTATACTAATATTCACTTAAACACTTTTCACAATAGGTAAACAATGGAACAACCAAAATATCCATCAATAGAGGAAACAAAATTAGTATATACACTAACGGATTATTATGCAGCCATGAAGAGAAATGAAATTCTGATGTACAACATAAGTTAGCTGCAAAAGGACAAATACTGTACAACTTACATGGAATACAAACCAAACCAAACTTGTCGCCATCGATTCTGACTCACAGTTGACCCCATAGGACAGAGGAAAACTGACCCAAAGGGTTTCCAAGGAACAGGTGGTGGAATTCAAACTGTTGACCTTTTAGGGAGGCAACCAAGCTCTTAACCACTGCACCACCAGATCTCTATATGGAAAAGGCAAATACATAAAAATCAGACATTATTAATGGTTACCAAAGGTGGCAGGAATGGGGAAAAGAGACAGTTTTTTTGGAGGGTACTGAGTTTATGTTAATGCTGGCAGCAAACTTTGGAAAGGGATAGCAATAATGATGGTACCATATACTAATACAATAAAGTAACAAAATTCTAAATGTGGAAGTTGTGTTTGTGGGATGGTTTAGTGTATACATTTTGCCACAAGTAAAAAAAAAAAAAAAAAGGAAAGGAGAAAGAGAGAAAAACAAATTTGGAAAATAGTCATTTGGCCAAGTGACTAGAAGAGATCCATATTTGTCATGGATTGAACTATGGATTGAACTGTCTCCCCCCAAAAATGTGCATAGCTATGTGGCCAGGCCATGATTCCCAATATTTTATGATTGTCTTCCATTTTGTGATTTTCCTATGCTAAATGTTACAGGATTAGGGTGTGACTGTAAATTCCTTCATAAGATCACCTCCCTGCTCCACTGTATGGGGAGTTTCCCTGAACTATGGCTTGTATCAACATTTATCCTTTCATCCTACAAGAGATAAAAGGAAAAGGAAGCAAGCAGAAAGGTGGAAACCTCACACCATCAAGAAAGCAGCACTGGGAGAAGAGTGCATCCTTCTGACCTGAGTTTCCTGCACTAAGATGCTTGCTGAACAATGACCGATATTAACACAAGGACTTTCTTTCGCAGCTGACAGAGGGAAAGCCTTTCTCTGGAGCGGACACCTTGAATTCAGACTTGTAACCTATGAGACTGTGTAAGAATAAACTTTTCTATGTTAAAGCCATCCATTCTGTGGTATTTCTGTTACAGCAGCACTAGCTAACTAAAACAGAATTTGGTACCAGGAGTGGGATGTCATGGATTGAATTGTGCCCACCCCCCAAAATTTGTGTAGATGTGTGCCTGGGCCATGATTACCAGTATTTTATGATTGTTCTCCATTTTGTGATTTTCCTATGCTGTATGTTAGAGGATTAGAGTGGGACTGTAAAGCCTTTCATAAGATCACCTCCCTGCTCCACTTTAAAGGAAATTTCCCTGGAGTATGGCTTGCACCACCCTTTGTCCTTTCATCTTATAAGAGATAAAAGGAAAGAGAAGCAAGCAAAGGATGGGGAACCTCACACCATCAAGGAAGCAGCACTGGGAGAAGAGTGCATCTTTCTGACCTGAGGTTTGTGCACCAAGATGCTCCCTGAACACAGACTGATGCAACACAAGGGCTTTCCTCCAGAGCCAACAGGGGGAAGCCTTCCCCTGGAGCAGACATTGTGAATTTGGACTTGTAGTCTATCGAACTGTTTAAGAAGAAACTTTCCTATGTTAAAGCCATCCAGTGGTGGTATCTCTGTTAGAGCACCGCTAGCTGACTAAAACAATATTCATGCACATTACAAAAAAGGCAATTAAATGTCATCTGAAAATTATCAAACAGTATCATTAAAATCACATGCTAGCAAAATTTTGCTTAATTAAAAAATGACTGCAGCTATTCATCAACAGTGAACTGCTGTAAGTTCAAACCAGATTCAGAAGACAACATAGAATGCCTGATATTACAGACGTCATGGATTTTGGCCCAAAGTAGAGAATACTAGAAAGATGTTTCCCTGTGTTTTATTGACTGCACAAAGGAATTTGGCTGTATGAATTATAAAAACATTTTATTACTTGGTAATTACAAAAGAATTGGAATTCCCAGAACACATAACTCGTAACTATGCTTACAAGCAACCTGTACATGATGAAAATGCAGTTGTCCGAACAGAACAAGACCCTCAGTTGTTCAAAACTGTTAAAAGTATGAGGCAAGGGTGAATTATTTACCTCACTTACTCAATTGGTACACTGAATAGATAATCTGAGAAGCTAGACTATCTAAAAACTGGAGGAAGACTCATTAGTAACCCATGAAACACAAGTGAGAAACCCTTGCATAAAGACTATGATGACAAATGCAAGCAACTACTGATGAAAGTCAAAGACTACAGCCTTCAGTACAGATTGTATCTCAACATAAAGAAAACAAAAATCCTGACAACGGGGCCAATAAGCAACACAATGACAAAAGAAGACTGAAACTATCAGAAATTTCATCTTGCTTAAATCCACAATTAATGCCCACAGAAGGAGCAGTCAAGAAATTAAATGAGAAACTAAATAACACTTTGGTCAAGAACTATTGGGTTCTAGAAGAATATTAAAGACACAATATGGAAATTCACAGACAAATGAGAATGAAAACAGAGACTACTAGAATCTTTCAGACACAGCAAAAGCATTACTCAGAGGTCAATGATAGCATTAAATATACATTTCCAAAAAGCAGAAAGGGTCAAAACAAAAATAGTAATCCTAAAATGCTAACAGAAAGAAAGCAGCAAAAGAGAAACCATAAGACACCATAAAAAAAAAATTATGGCTGAATCAAAAAAAATAGAGAGTAGAAAAAAAATAGAGAGTAGAAAAAAAAGAAAGAGTTAAAAAGATCCAAAACTGGTTTCTTACAAAATCAATAAACCATTAAACAAACTGACAAAAGAAAAACAGGAGTAGAAGCAAATAAGCCAACTGAGAAATGACATGGGTAATATTACAACAGACCCAAGAGAAATGAAAAGAATTACACCAGAATAATATGAAAAATTATACTCTAACAGTGCTCAAAAGCCCCGACACTGACAGCTTCACTGTCAGATAATTCTACCAAAGTTTCGGAAGAGTTAACACCATCACTATTAAAGGTATTTCCTAACATAGAAAAGGATGAAATACTCCCAATCTCTTCTATGAATACAGTACAATCCCGATACAAAAACCAGACAATGACACTCCCCAAAAAGAAAATTACAAACCAATATCTCTCAAGAACTTAGGCACAAACATCCTGAACAAATCTTAGTCAAGAGAATTCAGTAACCTACCAAAATAAATAATTCACCATAAACAAATGGAATTCATATTGGATACACAGTGGTTCAACATTAGAAAAACAATCAATGTAATCTATCACACAAATAAGAGACTGGAGCCACCTGATCCTATCAAGTGATACAGAAACAGCATTTGACAAAGTCCAACACTGATTCATATTAAAAACTCTCAACAAAGTAGGAATAGAAGGCAAATTCCTCAATATGATAAATGGCCTTTATACAAATCCAACAGCCAACATTATGCTAAACAAATAGACTGAAAGCATTCTCTCTGAGAATGGGAACCAGAAAAGGACACCCTTTATCATCACTTTTATTCAACATTGTAAGGCATGTTCTAGCTAATCAGACTAGAAAAATAAAGTACATCCAAATCAAAAAGAAGTATCTCTTTTTACAGATGATATGATCATATACACAGAAAATCTTTAAGAATCCACAAGAAAACTAGTGGAATTAATAGAGGATTTCATCAAAGTATGATGATACACAACAAACATACAAAAATCTGTTGGACTCCTCTACATGAACAAAGAGAACTTTGAAAAAGAAAACACCAATATATATCATTTACAAGAGGACACAGGAAGATAAAATATTTAGGAATAAATCTAACCAGAGACATAACAGAACTGTACAAAGAAAACTAAAAAACCTACTGCAGGAAACCAACAGAGACTTACATAAGTGGAAAAATGTATCTTTCTCAGGGATAGGAAATCTCTACATCGTGAAAATGTCTATTCCACCTAAGGTGATCTACACATAAAGTGTAATTCAAATCCAAATTTCAGGGGGTGGAGTCAAGACGGCAGACTAAGGACACGTCTCCCTCAATCCCTCTGGGAACCAAGACCTGAACTGATGATTAAACAGAATCTTCTGGACGCCTAGTCAGCCCTAGGATATGCCATAGGGCTGATAATTTGGACGTCAAACCACTGAAAGCTGACTCCTGCTCCTGGCCAGTCCTGGCTTTCACAGACTGAAGGTAACTCACCATTTTGACTTTTTTTTCTCTCTCTCTTGGCTGGCTGATGGAGCTGAGTCTTGACTAGCAGCTAGTCTCAGACGCACTGCTGGAAGGATTGGCAGGTGAAATTGCCATATTTTGACAGCCAGGCTTAGCACTCTCTGCATCTCGCCACCTTTGGCCTCTCTTTCTGCCTCTGCCATAGTGCAGTTTGTATGGAGGCGCTGGGCCATCTTGGATACATAGGCCTCAGCTGGACCTAACTCTTAGTCTAGGAAGCAGCGCCTGCCTGCCGGAGAGTGTTTTTCCAGCAGAAAAGCAGTAGTTTACACAGTAAACTTATGGTTGGGGCCCAGCAACAGAGACTGTGGACTCTGTGCATCTCGGCACCTTTGGCCCCTCTTTCTGCCTCTGCCACAGTGTAGTTGTATGGAGGTGCTGGGTGGTGAGCTTGTGCAGGATACCATCTTGAATATGGATGCTTCAGTGAAACCTATTTCCTAGGCTTGGAGGCAGCGTTTGCCTGTACAAGAGCACTTTGCTGGCAGAAAAGCAGTATTTTACACAGTGTCACCTATGGCTGGGGCCTGTCAGCAGAGGCCAACAGGGCAGTAGCCTTACTGCATTTTGAACTAGTTCATAACATCTGGGGTTGGGTCTAGAGGTGCTTAGTTTGCCAATTGGGAAGAGCACCCTGTACACCTGAAAACCTGACTGACCTGGGAAGTGGTCAGATACCTTTTACCTTTCATTCTTGACAGCACTTGGCTTTTGGCTTTTAAGATGACTTAGAGAAACAACTGTGGTCCATCCTTACAGCATCTCTCTCAGCCTTTATTGACTCTCATTAAGCCCAAAAAGCAACACACTTTGGAGAAAATGGTAACCAGAAAATCACCCATGGCTTCAGAAGGTCCCCAAATGAAACAACCAAAGAGCTTTCCGGACAAAGAAACTTTTCTTAAATCATTGAAAAGTGAGTACAAAAGGATTATATAGAGAGCCCTCCTAGACCTTTTACAAAATGCGGCACAGCAAAATGAAAAAGCAAGCTGTTCAATATGATGGAACACTAGTACACTGAAATCCAGCAGATCAAGAACAAAATCAAAGACATAGAAACTTCAATCCAAAGCCAAGAAAACAGACTGGAACAAATGTAAATCCAAATTTCAATTACATTTATTAATGAGATGGAGAAAGAAATCACCAATTTCATAAGTAAATGGAAAAGGCCCTGGATAAGTAAAGCATTACTGAAGAAGAACAAAGTGGAAGGCCTCACATTATTTGATTTTAGAACCTATTATACCATCACAGTACTAAAAGCAGCCTCTCACTGGTACAACAACAGATACATAGACCAATGGAACAGAATTGAGAATTCAGGCACTAAATCATCCACATATAAGAAGCTGATATTTCACAAAGGCCCCAAGTCTGTTAAATGGGGAAAAGATAGTCTCTGTAATAAACAGTATTGCCATAACTGGATGTTGACCCACAAAAAATTGAAATAAGTCCTATAGTTCACACCATGCACAAAAACTAACTCAAAATAGGTAAAAGACCTAAATGTAAAATGTAAAACAGTAAAGGTAATGGAAGAAAACATAAGGACAAGGCTAGGAGTCCTAATGAATGGCATAAACATAATGGAAAATATTACTAACAATGCACAAATATCCAAAGAAAAAACAGATAATCAGGAGCTTCTAAAAACCAAACAATCATGCTCATCCAAAGACTTCACCAAAAGAGCAAAAAAGACAATGTAAAGACTAGGAAAATTTTTTTGGTTATGACAAATCTGATCAGCTCTAATTTCCAAAATTTGTGAGATACTAAAAACTTCAACAACAAAAGAAATAACCCAGTTAAAAAATGGACAAAGGATATGAACAGCCACTTCACCAAAGAAGACATTTAGGCAGCTAAGAAATACATAAGGAGATGCTCACAATCTTTAATCATTAGTGAAAGGCAAATTAAAACTAGAACGAGACACCATTTCACCCCAAAAAGACCATCATTAACTCAAAAGACAAAATAATAAATGTTGGAGACTCAGTGAAGAGACTGGAACACTTACAGGACACTGCTGGTTGGAATGTAAAATGGTGCAACCACTTTGGAAATTGATTGGAATGTAAAATGTTACAAACACTTTGGAAACTGATTTAGCATTTCTGTAAAAAGACAGAAACAGAATTACCATGTAACCTAGCAATTGCATCCCTGAGAACATATCCTAGAGATATATGAGCCCACACACAAAGGTATATACAAGCCCATGTTAACTGCAGCATTGTTCATTGTAGCAAAAACACGGAAACCACCTAGGTGTCCATCAGTAGATGAATGGATAAACAAAGTATAGTGTATTCACACAACGGAGTACTGTGCAATGACAAGGAACAACAATGATCATGGGAAACATAACACGGAGTCACCTGAAAGACATTATACTGAGTGAAATCATTTAGTCACAGAAGAACAAATATTGTACAAGACCTCTATTATAAGTGCTCAAGAAAAGGTTTCAGCACAGAAGAAAATAATCTTTGATGGTTACAACAGAGAGGAAGGAGAGAAAGGGGTATTCATAGATTAGATAGTAGATAGGAACTGGGTTAGGTGAAGGGAGTGACAGTATGTAGCAGAAGGGAGATGAACACTGGTGGCTATACCAAAAGCTAAAAGGTTTCCTAAATATAACCCAACAATTCAGAAGACAGAGTAGCAGGGGCAGTGGTGTGGGCACCATGGTTTAGGGGACATGTAGTTCAAATTGCATAACTTTTTAAAATAAAATGCTCTGCATCTCATATTGGTGAGCAGAGCCTGGGCTCTAAATAGCTAGCAAGCTACCATTTAAGGAGCATCAATTGGTCCCAATCCACCTGGAGCAGAGGAGGATGAAGGATATGAAAAACATGAGGAAAACATGAGCCCCAAAGGCAGAAAGGGCCACATGATCTGCAGACTGTATCAGCACAAGACCAGAAAAACTAGATGGTGCTTACCTTCCACCAATGACCACTCTGATAGGGAGCACAGTGTAGAGTCCCTCACGTAGCAGGAGAAAACTCGGAATAGAGATCTAGAACTCTACTAAAAGACCGGACTTGATGGTCTGTCATCCTGGAGGGTCCCCTGAGGACATGACCCTCGGACTTTCTGCTAGCCCAGAGCTGAAACCAGTACCAAGGCCAACTCTCCAGACAAAAAGCAGACTGGACTATAACACACAGAGTGATGCCGATGAAGAGTGTGCTACTTCGCTTAAACATACACACGAAGCTGTCAGAGCAGCTCCTGTGCCAGGAGATGAGAATGTAGAGAGGGGTGCACATGAGCTGGCTGAATGGATACAGGAAGCACACGGGGGAAAGGAGGGGCATCCAGTCACAGAGTAGGGAGAGCAGCTACTAGAATTGTACAGTGGTTTTGTATGGCAAACTGATCTGGACTGTAAACTTTCATTTAAAGCATCATAAAATATTTGAAAGAAAAAGATAACTAGGACAAGCATTAATGTGATTGAAAAAATATTAAAGAAAAAGAATGAAAAGAAAAAATAAAAAAATAGATTTACTGGCTTGACAGAGACTTGAGAAACTCTACCAACAGTATGGTCCCCAGACACGTTTTTAGCTCAGTAATGATATCATTTCTGAGGTTCACCCTTCAGGCAAAGATGAGGCAAACAAAATGGAATTTAAAGGAGCACACCAGCTCAGGTCCCCAGTGGCCTAGTGTTTAAGTGCTACATCTATTAACCAAAAGGCTGGCAGTTTGAATCTGGCAGGCGCTCCTTGGAAACTCTATGGAGCAGTTCTACTCTGCCCTATAGGGTTTCTATGAGTTGGAATTGACTCGATTCACTGAGTTGGATTAGCCCAGGGTCAAGGACAAAATGGCAAAAGGGGACAGGAAAATTGGTAATAGGGAACCTAAGGCTGAGAAAGGAAACTCTCTTGACATGTCATAAAACAATATGTATACTGTTTAATGAGAAGATAGTTTGTACTGTAAACCTTCATTGAAAGTACAAGGAAAAATAAAATATAATAAAGTTGTAAAGACAGAAAATAAGCAAAAAACTCAAAGTAGCATCTGTGCCAGTACAAACCGGAATGAGAAATCACTGGCTTTCTCAAAGTTTTGAGAGGGCTCAGAAGACAGAATAAGTTTGTTCACGTCAGTTCCTCAGGAGACTCAAAAACAACAACAAAAACTCAAACATGACTGTATTGCATAAATCTTTTGTAAAAGACCTCTTAAAAAGGTTGAGAAGCCAACACGTCAATTTTCAAATGCCTCATATGCATCGGAAAACTGTTGTTGTTAGGTGGCATTGAAAGGGTTTTGAATCATACAAGCTTGTAACTACTCTATGTACAACAAACAGAACAAAACACTATCCAGTCCTGGCTATCTTCACTATCTTTGTTATGGTTAAGCTCATTGTCCCAGCCATTGAGTCAATCCACCTCATTGAGGGTCTTACATTTTTTGGCTAATCCTCCACTTTACCAGAGACCGAACCCTACTGACAACACATTCAAGGTATCTGAGAATAGTTTCACCATTCTTGCTTTAAAGGACCATTCTGCTTGTACTTCAGAAACCCTGGTAGCCTAGTGGTTAAGTGCTATGCCTGCTAACCACAAGGCTGCCAGCTCAAATTGACCAGTTGCTCCTTGGAAACCATATTGGGCAGTTCAACTCTGTCACAGGGTCACTATGAGTAGGAAATGACTCAACGGCAGTGGGTTTGGTTTGGTTGTACTTCTTTCAAGATAGATCTATTCGTTTTTTTGGCAGCCCATGATACATTCAGTACTCTTCTCCAAATTCTTCTTTGGTCTCCTTTATTCATTGTCCAGCTTTCATATGCATATGAGGCTATGGAAAATACTGTGGCTTGCGTCAGGCACACCTTAGTCTTCGTGGTCATATCTCTGATTTTCAACACTTCAAAAAAACTCTTCTGCAGCAAATTTACCCAATACAGTTAGTTCATCTTTTGATTGCTTGACTTCTGCTTCCATGGGTGCTAACTGTGGATCCAAGTAAACTGAAATCCTTGACAACATCAACCCTTTCTTCATTTATCATTATATTGCTCACTGGTCCAGTTGTGAGGATTTTTGTTTTCTTTATGTTCAGGTATAATCCATACTGTAAGGCTGTGGTTTTGCATCTTCGTCAGAAAGTGCTTTAAGTCCTCTTCACTTTGAGCAAGCAAGGTTGTGTCATCTGCATAATGCAGGCTGTTAATGAGTCTTCCTTCAATCATGAAGCCCCACTCTTCTTCATATAGTCCACTTTTCTCTCATTATTTCCTCAGAATACAAACTGAATAGGTATGGTGAGAGCATGCAACTCTGACACACACCTTTGACTTTAAACAGCACCCTCTTGTTCCGTTTCAATGACAATCTCTTGAACTATGCACAGGTTCCTCATGAGCACAGTTAAGTGTTCTGGAATTTCCATTCTTGACACTGTTATCCATAATTTGTTATGATCCACACAGTCAAATGCCTTTGCACAGTCAATAAAACACAGGTGAAAATCTTTCTGGTATTTTCTGCTTTCAGTCAGACTCCATCTGACATCAGCAATGATATCCCTGATTCTGAGTCTTCTTATGAATCCAGCTTGAATTTCTGGCAATTCCCTCTCTGTATACTGACTCAGCCACTTCGGGATGATCTTCAGCAAAATTTTAACGTGCATGTGATAGTAATGATATTGCTTGATAATTTTCACATTCTGTGAGATCACCTTTCTTGGGAATAGACACAAACGTAAATTTCTTCCAGTCGGTTGTTCAGGTAGCTGTCTTCCAAATTCCTTGGTGTAGCACTACATCTGTTTGTTAAATATCTCACTTGGTATTCCATCGATTCCTGGAGACTTTTTTTCATGAATGCCTTCATGAAAGCTGAACTTCTTCCTTTAGTACCATTAGTACCTCCTGAAATAGCTTAATATCCACCACTTCTTTTTGATATAGTGCCTGTTTATTCCTTCCATTTTCATTTGACATTTCCTGAGTTGTGTAATAATTTCCCCAGAGAATCCTTCAATACTGCAACATGAGGCTTGAATTTTCTCTTTAGCTCTTACAGTTTCAGAAATGCAGGGTGTTCTTCCCTTTGGGTTTTTCATTTCCAGGTCTTCGCGCATATCACTACAACACTTCATCTACTTGAGCAGCCCTTTGGAATCTTCTGCTTAACGCTTTTATGATTCTTTTGCGTTAGCTACTTGATGTGCAGAAGAAAGTGTCAGAGTCTCCTCTTTCTCTCTTGTCTTTTTAATGACCATTTGCTTTTTTCATGTATGGTGTCTTGGGTGTCATTCTACAGCTCATCTGCTCTTCCATCAATACTATTCAAACCTGTTCTTGAAATGGTTTCTAAATTCAGGTGGGATATACCTGAGTTTGTATTTTGGCTCTAGTCAAATTATTTTACTTTCTTTCAGTTCCACCTTGAACTCGCACACAATTAATGGTCTATTCTGCAGCTGCCTCTGGCCTTGATCCCCCTGATGATACTGAACTTTTCCATCATCTCTTCCCACAGATATAGTCAATCTGATTCCTGTGTATCCCATCTGGAAAGGTCTGTGTGTATAGTAGCTATTTATGTTTGTTGTCCCTGGTATTCCAAAATTCTATCATGTGATCTACAGTGTAATTTCTGTCACCAAGGCTGTATTTTCCAGCTATGGCATCTTTGGTTGTTTACAACTGTCGAATTCCAATCTCCAGTGATTATCCATGCATTTTGACTGCATATTCAGTTTCAGACTGCAGAAGCTGGTAGAAATCTTTAATTCTTTCATCTTTGGTCTTAGTACTGGTATACAAACTTGAATCACACTTGTATTAACACGCTTTCCTATGTATGTATATTATCCAACTACTGACAGCACTGTGCTTCAGGAGAGATCTTGAAATGTTCTTTTTGACAATGAATGCAATGCCACTTCTCTTTAAGTTGTTCCCAGCATAGTAGATCATATGATTATTTGATGCGGTCTGACCAACAGCACTGCATTTCAGCTCACTAGTGCTTAAAATATTAATGTTTGTAAGTTTCATTTTCGTTTTTGACTTCTGATTTTCCTAGATTCATACTTCATATATTCCATATTTTGACTATCAATGGATGTTTGCAGCTGTTTCTTCTTATTTGGAGTTGTGCCACATTAGCAAATAAATGTCCTGAAAGCTTGACTCTATCCACATCATTATGGTTGGCTCTATTTTGAGGTGACAGTTCTTCCTCAGTCATTTTTTGAGTGTCTTTCAGTCTGGAGGGCTCATCTTCTACACTCTGTCAAACAATGTTCTGCTGCTATTTATAAAGTTTTCACTGGCTAAATCTTTCAGAAGTAGACTGCCAGGTCCTTCTTCCTAGTCTGCCTTAGTCTGGAAGCTCAGCTGAAACCTGTCCGTCATGGATGACTCTGCTGGTGTTTGAAAACTGGTGGCACAGCACCCAGCATCACAGTATCACCTAAGCTCTCACAGTACGACAAGCTGACAGACGCCTGGGAGACATCATAATTACGTGGCTTAAAGAACAGGAATTTATTTGATCACAATTCTAGAGGCTAAAAGTCCAAATCGCAGTCTCAGTTATGTTGACTCCTTCCTTGTCAGTAGCCCTAGGCACTCCTTGGTGCCTTGCCAATAGACACATGGCACCTGCTTTCACACATGTGTATATGCCTCTGAGTCTAATCTGCTCTTTTTATAACTCCAATGTGATTATATTTAAAACCTATCTTCTCATGTATTATTTAGTTAACATGGAAAGAACACTGTGTCTAAATAGGATTATATCCACAGTTATGTGGAAGCCTTAGTTCACTAGTTCTGCTATGACAGAAATACCAAGAGTAGGTGGCTCTAAGGAACGGAAATTTATTTTCACACAGGTAAGGAGGCTAGATATCTAATTTCATGACTATGGCTATAGGAAAAGGCACTATCTATGTCAACTCTTGAGGAGTTTCTTTCAGGTTCTACCACCCGGGTATGTTGTAGTTCCTCAGTGATCTGTACAATGCCTCTTGTGTTCCCCAGTTTGTGCTTCTTCTGTGTTTTATCTGATTTTATAACTGAAAAGTGTTTAGTTGTAGGATATACCCAATACTCATATGACCTCACTGATATAACAAAATCTACTTCCAAATGGTATTGAGTTAGGATTCCAACCCATATTTTGAGGGGACACAATTAAATCCATACGGATAAATAACATCTCACTATAAGAAGTGGAAATTAATGGAAAGCTTTTTTTTTTAAAGTAAAGGCCAACATGTAAGGGACAGGGTGAATTCAAGTCCTCAGATCCTATCTGACTTCTTCAGGCAAGCTCAGGGTTTTTAATAGGTAGGTAGAGGTAAACATGTGGGCAATCTGGGGCATGTGGAGGTCAACTGGGTGGAGGCTGACTGGTGAGGAGATACATAAGAAGCACTGGATGGTGGATGTCTGGTGCCGCTACTTGTCTGATGATTCTAAAGAAAAAGCTGTAAAGGTTTTATCTCCATGGCTAAAGAAATGGAGTTAGTCTTGACTACTTACTTCAGTTCCTCCAGTGTTTGTCAGACCAGTATGTCTAGTCTTTGTTTGTGTGCGTGTGTGTGTATTTGAATTTTGTTCTGCGTTTATCTCCTGCTCTGTTTTTGTCTGTCTATCGTGATCCCTGTCAGGGTGGTTGTTGGTGGTAGCTAGGCACTAATTCATATTTTGTAATATGATAAAACTCCAGCCATTAGTGGCAGGTTCCATACGATTCCATTCTTGCCAATATGATTTATAGGTGATGTGTTGCAATGAAAGAAAATCTCTTACCGAATTCTGCCAAATTTAGAGACATTTGGTAGTAAGTAAGCACAAGCAGTCAACAAGTCCACCTGTAATTTACGAGCTATCCTTTTCTGACTAGCAGTGCACTAACCAGGAGTGCGCCAATCAGCAAAACTTGCGTGGAAGGGAAAGCCAATTTTTAAATTTAATTTAAAATTAAAGGACTTTTTCTTTAATGTAGTATTAGACCAATGGAACTGGTCTAATGTAGTATTAGACCAATGTAGTATTAGACCAAAAGAACTGGTGGATAATCACTTGTTTCAGGAAATACGACATGAACAGGAAGCAGTGGTACTAAAGGAAGTAATCCAAGCTATCCTGAATGTATTGGCAAAATACAAGCTTTCAGGAATTGATGGAATACCAATCTAGATGTTTCAACAAATGGATACAACACTATGTCAAGAAGTTTGAAAGACAAGTAGCTACCTGACCAACCACATGAGCCAAAGCCAAGTGCCATTGAGTCAGATCTGACTGAAAGAGATTTATATTCATGCCTACACCCAACAAAAGTCATCACATATAACGTGAAAATTATCAAGCATTATATTTTTTTTTTTATTTTTTATTTTTATTTAACATAACTGAGTGAAAATGTACATTCACATGTAAATTTACATGCCCACCTATATGGAGCTTCCACTGCTCTCCCTGTCCGGTGACTGCACACTATTCCTCTCTGCTCCATACATGTCTCATCCTCCCAACAGTCTCCTTTCCCCTCCTCTCCGTCCACTCCCCTTCCTCCAGCCAGAGGTCAGCAAGATGATATCCTATAGATGTATAGAACCATAAAGTGCTTCCAATATATGGTTACTCTGCATTGCCAAGTCCAATCCATTCCTGTCCAAAGAGTGGACCTTTGTTATAATTTATGGGAACGGGCAGCATCAGGGCCAGGGGCCATGCTCTCAGAGGAACCCCAAAACCGCTGGACCATCAATTGAGGTCTTTTAGTGGAGATCTCATGATGCACCTCTTTTTATTCTTGTGTTGCCAGTGAGGCTCCTCTCTGTGAGCTCCGTCATGGCTATCACTGGTGGTGGCTGGGCACCATCCGGTTCTTCCGGTCCCAGGTCGATGTAGGCACCCACTCTTGTGGGTCTCTCTGTCTTCTCGGTTGTCTTTACCGCATGCCATTTTGGCCCTCGGTGAGCATCCGTTCCTGCTGAGTTGGGACCATTTGCTGTGTCCTCGGATGGCAGCTTGGCAGCTTTTAAGACCCCAGATGCCACTCACCAATGTGGGGTACAAAGAGCTCTCTTAGCAAAGTGCTAGTTGTACCAATTGGCTTGGAATTCGCCTAAGAGCATGGTCCCCCGCCCCCCGCCCCAGCTACTCTATCCTTGCAGTATTGAGTTAAGATGGAAGGAGTACTCAAGTTATGCTGAAGTCCACTTAATGTTGTTCTTGTTCCTAATGTGTGCTGTCACCGCTTTCTCCCAACTAAATTTCTAGCAACTACCTAAACTAAACCCTCCCCCCCTTGCCCTCCCTCCCTCCCTCCCCTCCCTTGCAGCTGTCAAAGAGTCTTTTCTTCTATACACAAGTCTGTTTTTGAGATCTTACCATAGAGGTCTCATACAGTATTTGTCCTTTTGTCGCTGACTACTCTCACTCAACATAATGTCTTCCAGTTGAAACCAGGTTAGGAGATGTTTCCTGGAATCATCGTTATTCTTTATCATGGCGTAGTGCTCCATTGAGTATATGTACCACAGTTTACCTATCCATTCTTCTATTGTTGGGCGTCTGGGTTGATTCCACCTTTTTGCTATTGTGGACTGTGCCGCGATAAACATTCTGGTGCATGAGTCTGTTGGTTTGAAAGGCCTTGAATCTGTAGGATATATTCCAAGTAGTGGAATTACTGGGTCAAATGGTATATCAATATCCATTTTTTTAAGGTCAAGCATTATCTTTAATACCGCATGCAAGTTGAAATTTTGCTGAAGATCATTCAAAAGCAGTTGCAGCAGTACACAGACAGGGAACTGCCAGCAATTCAAGCCAGATTCCGAAAAGGATTCAGAATCAGGGATATCATTGCTGATGTCAGATGGATCCTGGCTGAGAGCAGAGAACACCAGAAAGATGTTTACCTGTGTTTCATTGACTATGCAAAGGTTGTGTGGATCATAACAAATTAGGGATAACAATGTAAAGAATGGGAATTTTAGAACAGTTACCTGTGTTCATGAGGAACCGGTATATAGTAGTACAGGTGGTCACTCAAACAGAACAAGGAGATAATGTATTGTTTAAAGTCAAGAAAGGAGTGCGTCAGGGTTGTACAAGATCAAACAATTAAGTTCATGAACTCTTCCTAGAAAAAGTGTTATAAACCTTGTTGCTGAATATCACTATGGTCACCTTCAATGTACTCTACTTGCGAAGCTATGCACTGAAGTCAGTACCTAGTACACCCTTCAAAGCAATTTTGAAACTCTTCTTCTGGAATGGACATCAGAACTGTCATTGTTTACCCTTGATGTCCTGAATGTCATCAAAATGTCTTCCTTTCAATATTTCCTCTATCTTTGGGTAAAGAAAAAAGAAAAAGTCATTAGGGGGCCATATCAGGTGCATACGGAGGGTATTCCAATACAGTTGCTTGTTTACTAGCTACAAGCTCCCTAACAGACAGTGCTGTGTGAGCTGGTGCATTGTCATGATACAAGAGCCATGAGTTGCTGGTGAAAATTTCAGGTTGCTTTTGTCTAACTTTTTCACTCAGCTTTTTTAGCACATCCAAAGAGTAAACTTGGTTAACTGTCCAGTTGACAAATTCAAAAAGAACAATCTTTCTGATACCAAAAAATGTAAGCAACATTGTTTTGATTCTTGTTTTAGAGTGACAGAAGTTTTTTGGTCATGGAAAACTAACTGACTTCCATGGTATACTTTGATGTTTTGTTTCAGGGTCATATTGGTACACCCATGTTTCATCACCAGTGATAACATGGCCCCAAAACATCATCTTGCCTCTCCAGAAGGTCTTGGCAAACTTCAACTCTCCTTTGCTTTTGTTCATTGGTGAGCTGCTTTGGCACCATTTTGGCACACACCTTTATCATGCCAAGATTTTCAGTTAACAGTTTCCTAACTATTTCTCTATCAATGTTTACTTGGTCTTCTATGCTTCTCACAGTCAGCCAATGATTTTGATGCACATTTTGATGAATTTTTGCAATGTTTTCTTCATTTCTGCTTGTTACTGGCCGCCTTGACCCCTCTTCATTGGTAATGCTTTCTCTCCACTCAGAAATCCATTTAATCCATTTGTACACTGCCATTTTCTTCATGGCATTAGCTCCCAAAACTTGAACTAACATGTCCCTGATTTCACTTCCACTGCCAAGTTTAACAAGAAATTTAATGTTTGTTCATTGCTCTAATTCAAGCTTTGACATTCTTGCAACAGTACACAAAAATAGTAACAAATATTAGCCAGAAGACATCACCAGATGCTGAGATTAACACAAGCTGTGAGACACTGATAGACCAAGGTTATGAAAAGCCTTGTCAAGTTGTTCGTACAGTGCTGCCAACATAAGCCGGGAAGTTCTTGAACTTAATTGTCAGACCTGGTATCCTTTCACCATACCTACTCAATCCGCATGTTGAGCAAATAATTGGAAAAAGTGGAGTATATGAAGACGAATGGGGCATCATGATTGGAGGAAGACTCATTAACAGCCTGTATTATGCAAATATCGCAACCTTGCTTATCTTGGGTCCACAATCAGCACCCATGAAAGCAGGAGTCAAGAAATCAAAGGACACACTGCACTGGAAAATCTGCTGTAAAAGTTCACTTTCAGGTGTTGAAAAGCAAAAGATATCACTTTAAAGACAAACATGCGCTTGACCTAAGCCATGGTGTTTTCTGTAGTCTCATATTCATGTAAAGGCTGGATAATAAATAAAGAAGACTGCAGAAGAATTGATATCTTTGAAGAAGGACTACAGAAGAATTTGATATCTTTGGTGAAGGATACTGAATACGTGATGGACTGCCAAAAGAATGCTCCTCAGAAACAAGGATGGCAAGACTTGTGTCACACACTCTAGTCATGTTTTCAGAAGAGATCAGTCCCTGGAGAAGGACATCATACTTAGTGGGCGGTCAGCAAAAAAGGGACACTCAATTAGATGGACACACAGTGGCTGCAACAATGGGCTTAGCACAACATCAACTGTAAAAATGGTGCAGATGAGGCAGTGTTTCATTCTATTGAATACAAGGTCATTATGAGTTGGAACCTGCTCAGTGGCAGGAAAGAACAATTTGGGATGTTTCTAGTACAGCAGCAGAGCAGACTCACATACTATTTTACACTATTTTTATGAAAAATATAGAATGTAATTCCTGCTTAGTCAAAGTGCCTGGCCCTTGATACTCTGACTTTTCTCCTCCACTGAAAGTTTACATACAATTTGATTTCTCCAGCTAATGACTAATGGGTATCTTCCATCAACAAGACTACAACAAAACTCTTTGAACTTCTACCACTAAACCTAAGTCATCTCCAACTCAATAACTAAGATTACCATCAATTTAACAACCTTACAATCATCCTTGATGTTCTTATCATCCCATATCCAATTCTTAACAAGTGCTGTGAATACCATCTTTAAAATAAACTCTGAACCTTTCTACTTCTCTTCACTTCCTCATTAGCACTTTGGTCCAGGTTCCCAGGGTTACCTATCTGGAATCCCTGGTTCAATTCTTGTACCTACACATTCTATTATATATAGCAGCCAGAGTGATTTTTCCAAAACACAGATCAGATCATATCCCTTCCATGAATAAAGCTTTCAATGGCTTCTCTTGGAATGGAGCCCAAACCCCTGGTCACCTACCCATCTCTGCTCTCCTCCTCTGTCACGGTTTCCAGTTTCAATAAGCACTAGGAAACTAAGATAGTCTTATGCCTGTGTATGCAATCCTGTTTGGAAATTGTTTTTTTGTTTTTTCATGTTAGTTTAACATCCAAGCAGGGAGAATAGCCCCCTTCTGTTCATTAAATATACTCAGTTCATTCTTTGCAACAGCTGACCCCTGGACAGTGCCTCACGAAGATCTTTTCACAGCTGGTTTCACATCATCACTTTGAGCTTACCTCAAAGGTACCTCCCAGGCTTTCCCTAATGATTCATTCCCAGGTAACCTTGAAATCCCATCCCAGCCACTCCACATCACAGTATTTTTTCCCATAATAGTGAAAAACACTCTTTAGCACTTAATGCTTACCATGTGCCTTAACTGATCTAAGTACTTTACGAACTCTCATTAACATCTCATGAAAGCCATTTAAGTGAATACCCTTGTAATCTCCATTCAATAGTTTAAAAAAATCAGACATAAAGTAAACATTTTGCTCAAAATCATATAGCTACTGTCATGCATTGAACTGTGTTCCTCCCAAAAATGTATGTAGCCATTCGGCCAGGCCATGAGGTGGTGTTCCCCCAGGTTGTAAATCCTACCTCTACGATGCTAATGAGGGAAGATAGGCAGCAGTTGTACTAGTGGGGCAGGAATCAGTGTATAAGACTGCACTGTTCATTGAGGTAATCTCTCAGGATATAAACGAAAGAAGCTAGCAGAGAGAGTTAGGGACGTCATACCACCAGGAAAGCAGTGCCAGGATCATAGTGCATCTTTTGGAAAGGATCAGGGTCCCCAAGCCTTGGAAGCTCCCAGTCCAGGGAAAGACTGATGAAAAGGACCCTCATCCAGTGCCACCAGACTGCCTTTCCCTGGAGCTGAGATTCTGAATGTGGACTTTTAGCCTACTGGACTGTGACAAAATAAACTTTCTCTTTTTAAAGCCATCCACTTATGGTATTTGTGTTATAGCAGCACTAGATGACTAAGTTAAAAACAAACGAAATTATTTTGTTTACTTACTTTACTGTCTGTCTATGCCCTCAAAAGTAAACTTTTAGAGGGTTTTCTTGTGAACTCTCTTCACTGCTCTACATCTCTGTGCCAGAACACACAACCTGCATAAAGGAAGCACTCTGGAATATTTTGATGTATGTTGAGCACTCAGTAACAGAAGGAAGCATGCTTCTCTCATCATCACAGGATATAATACTGATGTTCAGAAGCAGCAAAAGCTGATGTGAGCTCCCAATCAGATGTGCACTGTAGTCAACTCTTCCTACTTCACTTTCCTTGCCAGGTGTATAAGTTAAGACAGTGCCTGCTAAAGAAAGAGAGGAGGGGTTCCTCTAATCTCTTGGACCCTTTCTCACTGGGCATGACCAAAATACTGACTGGCCACACGGCTCAGCAAGTGTGTAAGCTGGAGTTACTGTGAAGGACAAGCCACTAATACTGTGCCTTCACTGCAATGAGGGCAGACTGGAGAGCAGAGCCCACAGGTCCCAGAAATGCAAAAATCACACCTTATGCCTCTGCTAACAGTGTATTTAGAGTTTAGACACTACAATTAAAAAACATGTACATGTCACCAATTATGATAAACGAGTATAAAAAGTTTATATAATGGATCAAAACATGGAAAAAACAAGTTTTAATAACTTTAAAGGATATGTTAAGTACTGTTCTACAAAGTCATGATAATATATAGTTGAACTATTATATTATTGGGGTAAAAAAGAAAAATCTTGAATAATACTGTTTATATTAAATCTTCTGAATACACAGTTGTTTTTTTTAAAAATGGAAAATATTTTCTGCATATAATGTACATAGGGAACATTTCATTAACTACTGAATTCATGCTTCTAAAATAGAAGATCAAAATTATATAAATATGGAGAAGATACTACATACTGCACAATAGTCAATAATGAATATTGTATTATTAATCATCCAAATATTAGTATTTTCCATGACAACTAAATAGATGTAAGTTAAATTTGGCTTACAATACATTCCATTAAAAAATTATTTTAAATGAATTTACAAACCTTGTCAACTATGTATCAGATATAAGATGAGAAGGGCAATACGATAGCAATAATTTTTTCAATACAGTAGAACACAGTAAAATACTGTATCCTAGATTCAATATGCTAGAATTGTCACACATGAATAAGAGAGCCATACTAAGACCATTATAGTTTCCCAAAGTTGTAAATGTTGGGAATATTTGTTTTCTATAATGGTATTACCAAAGATCTCAGGTTCTGGTCAATAGCTTTATAGTGTCAAAAGGCAGGAATACAGCATCCAGTTGGTTGATTCAGCTTACTGCCAACACAGCGGTTCCTGAGTCAGAAGCAGTAGTGATAGCTTCCTCACCACAGCGGCTTCCTGCTGTTGGCCTCCTATCATGGTGGCCCTGGGTCTCGCGCTGGAGCTGGTGCACCCAATTCTTAGCTGTAGAATACAAAGAAATTCCTCTGGTGTTCTTCGGTGTTGCTTTGAGTCTTTCTCAAAGGTTCAACTTACAATCTGTTTCTTCAGTTTTCCCAAGGATTCCATAAACCATCTAAAATAACAGATGTCTTTTTGTCTAGTTTGGACTGCGTGCTCTTCTCTGTCACAAAGCCTGACTGACACACTCCAATACACAGGTTCTAATGAGAAGTAGAGTTGTGGGTTAAGGAAACACTACACATTCTTTTCTCTGGATGACTCAACAAAACAACTGAAAGGGGAAAAAAGTTGTGAACAAAACAATTTGGTGTTTTGTGGAAATACTGTTTCTCATGCAAACACAGGTGAAATTAGCTATGAACAATTTCATTTAACTAATCTAGAAACTGATTAAGAGCAGGGATATAATTAATTTGTTGGACCAAACCAAAATTCCACTGTCATTGAGTTGATTCTGACTCATAGTGACCCTATAGGACAGAGTAGAACTGCTCCACAGAGTTTCCAAGGAGCACCTGGTGGATTCAAACTGCTGACCTTTTGGTTAGCAGCCATAGCACTTAACCACCATGCCACCAGAGTTTCCAATTTGTTGGAAAGAGGACTTTTAATTTGTAACACTGTTATTGCTAATGAAAAATTCTGCAAGAAGACATCATTTATAACACATACCAATGACTACAGTATTCCTGCATAAGAACCTATCCTAAAAACAATACCAGAGTGAGTGACACACCCACCAAAGGAGCAGTATATCTCTTCATTTGCTCTTATTTCCCACTCATTGCTTAGAACAATTTCCACTCAAGATAACCTCAATTAAAATACAGCTAAGGGTGCCAAATTCTATAAAAAGAGGATTTCTGGGGTTAAAAGAAAGCTTTTACCATTGGATAACCAGTAGTTAAAATACTTTGGCATAGTGGTTAAGTGCTATGGCTGCTAACTAAAAGGCTGATAGTTCAAATCCACCAAGCACTCCTTGGAAACTCTATGAGCATTCTATCCTGTCTTGGGTTGCTGTGAGTCAGGATTGATTTGATGGTAGAGGTTTGGTTTTTTTGGTTTAGTTAAAGCACCTAGCTCCCACCTAGCCAAACAAGATTTTATTTAGTATTTGAGAAAGCATATTCTTTCAATACCACAGCTACAGATCATGGAAACCGCAGCATCCAGGTGCCAGTGACTTATAAATACATGGCTATAAATACATAAAAATACAGGGCTATATTTTCAATAGGGACCTTTTGTCCAGATGATATCCTCAGTGATTTACAGCACAAGGTAACACTAGCCTGTAGTTAAGAAGCCAGCAGAGGCCACCACCAAAGACAGTTGTGATGAGGCACACAATGTAGAGCCCCTGTGGCAACATGAGAAAAAGTGCAGCTCAAGAACTCTATTAAGAGATCACAGTTGATGGTCTGACAGAGTGGAGGATCCCCTGGGAGCATGACTCCTAGACCTGCTGCTCCCCCTTGACTAGAAAACACTACTGAGGTCAACTCTTCAGGCAAAAATGGACTGGACTTGAGTACACAATGTGACCATATGGTGTGTGTACTTCATGGTTCTATGCATTTATAGGATGCTGTCCTACTGATTTCTTTCTAGATGAGAGAGAAGAGGGTGGAGAGAAGGAGTCAGGAGACTGTTAAGAGGATACTAGAAGTATAGAATGAAAAGGAGGAGTGTGCTGTCACGGAGCAACGAGAGCAGAAGGAGATGCAGATACGTGGGCATGCAAAATTGATTTGGACTGTACACTTTCACTTAATTACAATGAAAAAAGAAAAAAAAGAAGCCAAGAGAGGAGATAAAGGAACAAAGGAAGGCCCACCTGGAGGTCTGTAACAGTTGGAGTGGCTGAGGCACAGGCAGAAGACTGTTGCTCCAAATTCTCAGCTCCTCCAGAAATGCATAATGATAGTAAATGATAAATGACATAATTCCTTCTATAGAAAGAGAGATCTCTGTTGACATCAAAAACTATCTGAGAGACAGGAAAGAAATAACAACTACCAACTAAAGAAAGTTACAGAGTGTTTTTGAGAGAAGACACTTTTCCTGGGTCTAGAGAATTCCTCCCAGTGGCCAGAGCTACACATTCCAGATGGATGGCATGGCTACAATTATCAAAGCTGCTATCAACCCAATCATAATTCAGAATGAAGCTGTATTTTCTTAACCTAAAATTACATCTACAGCACCCAATGTCCAGACTTTGGTTTCTAATACCACTCTCCAGTAAAAGGAATCAGAGCTCTTTGGAGAAATGAATAATTCTAGCACTGGGAAATGGGATATGCAAGATGTGCCTGGAGCATCTTGCAGCACCAGATAGTAAGGAAGTACTCACACAACAACTACTGCCATTACCACCACCACCATGAGCACCACCACCACCACCACCACGACCACCACCACCACCACCACCATCACAACCACCACCAAGACCACCATGATGACCACAACAACCACCATGACGACGACCACCACGACCAAGACCACGACCACCACAGCCAACGCTACCACCATGACCACCATGACGACCATGACTATGACCACCACGACCACCACCGCCACCACCACCATGACCACCATGACAACCACGACCGTGATCACCACCACGACAACCACCACCACCATGACCACCACCACCACCAGCACCACCTTGATCACCACGACCACGACCACCACCGCCACGACAACCAGCACCACCACCCAAAACAACAACAAAGCACTGAGGGCACGTATGTCAAAAGCACAGGAACCAAGTGAAAGAGCTCCCAGTGATGAAAACTAGAACAATTGGAGCAACAAAATAAAGACTTAATGCATTTTAACTCTAAGCAAAAAGTAAATATCCATAAGTTCAGATGGCTTTAAATATATGATTGAATAAATAAACAAGTAAACTAGGTAGAAGGAAATTTTCCATGTAGAAGAATTCCAAATCATTAGCTTCCTTCCAGAAAGTACATTGAAAAGGTAAGGGGTGTAGTAACTTTACAGGGGAGAAATTTAACAAACACTACCTCAATCAGTTGATCAAAGTCAACATCAGTAGTGGCAAGTCATGCTCACCTCTGTGGGCTTCCTTCCATTAAACCATAACCTAAACTGCAATCAGTCTAACCATGAGAAAAACAACCAGCAAATCCCAATAGAGGAGCATTTTACAAAATGCCTAACCAGAAGGGAGAGTCAGCATGGTGTCCTAACACAGATACACCACACCATCCCTCTGCAGCAGACTCCAAAACTTAAGTAAAATGGATACAAACATCAACGGAGGAACCCTGAGAATCAGTGAATAGATAAAGAACTAAGGGAAACATTGAGTGGGAGAAGAAACAAAAGAAAAACAAAGAATGAAATGAGATATGGAACAGAGGACTGCTGCCAACTAACATGGCACAGAGTCACCACCTTGGAGCACAGCCATCAGTGGCCCTGGACAGGGAGTATGGGAAGCCAACTTCACTGTGCTCCCAAGAGGGGACAAGAGAACCAGGTAACCAGAGAAACATGCTTCCCCACCTCTCATCCCTGGTGAGCAGAAACAACAACTCTTTCATGGTAACAGCTCCCAATTCTGGGATCTAGAACACAAGCCCCACCCTCTCCCAGTCCACCTGGCCCCCACCTGACAAACAGCCTTTTTGCTCTGTCTCTTGTTCTTTTTTTTCCCACCTTTCTCCCTCCACCTAGCACCTGCCAGATGCACTGCGATGGCTGGACAGGCAGTGACCTGCTGCCACCCCAGGTCTGTCCCACCTCCACCTCAGTTTTTTCTTTCTTTTCTTTCTCCGTCCCTCCCTCCAAGCCCCTTATGACACCTTCCTATCCCTTCTGCTGCCATTTAGAAAACCACCAATACACAGATGCACCACTGTCCCCGGTGTGCCCCTTCCCACCTGCCAAGCTCCACCATGTTGCCATTTTTTTCTTTCTTTACTTTCTTCCTCCCATCTAGCCCAGCGCATCCCCTTCCTCCCTAACCACCTGCCCCCACCAAGATGACATTTTTTCTTTTCCCTTTTTCCCTTTTCTTTTTCCCTCACATCTTGCCCCACCTCCTCCACCTTCCTCCCAGACCCTGTGGCACCACTGTGGCTAGAAAGACGCTGGCCCACTGCCCATACCTGTTGGTTCCTGCTATGCAGCCATTATTCTTTTCTTTTCTTTTTTTCATTATTTTTTCTCTATTACTTTCCCCTCCCACTCAGCTCCACAAGCCACCAGTCCCTGGGTCCATCCCCTCCCACTTGCGGACTCCCACTGCACTACCTTGTTTTCCATTCCTACTTTCTTTTTCCTTCCCACTAGCTCCCACTCCTCCAACCCGTCTCCCTGCTGTGCCACCACAACTAAGGTTCCACTAGCACGCTAGTCTGCCAACACCTCAGGTCTGCCTCATCCCAACTCAATGGCCCCTAGAATACTGCCACTTATTTTTTTTCTTTTCTCTGTGCTTTCTCTTGAACCACATGATTAAGATCAAAGAATATGCCACCTGATGAAGAACAAAGACCAGTGCCTTCAGTACAGATCACACCTCAACATAAAGAAAATAAAAATTCTCACAACTGAACCAATAAATAATATTATGATAAATGAAGAAAATCTTAAAGTTGTAAAGAATTTTATTGTACTAGGATCTATAGTGAATGCCCATGTAAGTGGCAGTCATGAAATCAAGCAATCTATTACATTGGGCAAGCATGCTCTAGAAATCTGTTCAAAATGTTAAAAAACAAAGATGTCACTCTGAGGACTAAGATGAGCCTCAGCCAAGACACAGTGTTTTTGTTTTTAATTAAAAAAAAATTGTGTTTTAAATGAAGGCTTACAGAACAAACCAGTTTCACATCCAACAGTTAGTACACATATTGGTTTACAACACTGATTAATAACCTCACAATAGATCAACATTCCTCCTTCTGTGCTCATGTCCCCTATGACCAGCTTTCGTGTTCCCTCTTACCTGCTAGTCCATTCCCCTGGGCTGGCATGCCCCTTTAGTCTTGTTTTATTTCATATGCCTCTTGTTTTATTTCATTCTTTGGTTGAAGCGTGAACCTCAAGAGTGACTCAATTACTGGTTTGCAAGGGTGTCTGGGGGTGAAACTCTCAGGGTTTCTCCAGGTTCTGTTAAGCCGGGAAGCCTGGTCCTCCTTTCTGAGTTAGAATTTTGTTCTACATTTTTCTCCAGTTCTGTCCAGGGCCTTCTGTTGGGATCCGTTAGAGCAGTCAGTGGTGGTAGCTAGGTACCAAATATCTGCACTGGGTTCAGCCTGGTAAAGGCCAGTATTGATGTGGCCCTTTAGACTAACTTTCCCTTGTTTCTTCAGTTTTCTTCATTATTTCTTGCTCCTCAAGGGTAAGACCAGTGAAGGATCCTAGATGGCCCTTCAGGCTTGTAAGACACTAGACCTATTCATCAAAGTAGAATAGAGAATATTTTCTTTATCAACTAAGTTACACTCACTGAGCTAGATGTTCCCTAAGACCATGCTCCCACAGCCTGCAGTCAAGTGATGCTGTCTGTCTGGGAGCGTGGATGTCTCTATGTAGCTTTCATGACCTTGCCTTGTCCAAGGTGTACCGGTTTAACCAGCAGTGTGCACTGTCTCACTCTTCATCAAAGTTGCCACTTACCTATTACCTAGTGAGTATTTTTCCACCTCCATTCTTCCCCTCCCTGGTAGCCATCATAGATTATTTCTTTTTATGTGTAAACCTTTTCAGGAGTTTTTACAGTAGTGATATCAAACAGTATTTGTCCTTTAGTGAATGACTTATTTTACACAGCAAAATGTCCTCCAGTTTGCTTCATATAATGAGATGACACTCAGTTTTGCCGGCACCATTTTCTAAAAAGACTGGGGTTTTCCCCATTTGATGGACTTAGGGCCCTTTTCGAAGATCATCTGGGTTTGAAACTATTCCATTGCTCAGTGTATCTGTCACTGAACCAGCACAAGGTGCCTTTGTTTCTACAATATGTCTCTTGTAAACAGCATATTGACGGATCATTTTTTTTTTCTTTTCTGAATCCATTCTGCCACTCTCAGAAACCCTGATGACATAGTGGTTAAATGCCATGAGTGGTAGTTAAAACGTCAGCAGTTCAAAACCACCAAGAGCTCCTTGGAAACTCTATGGGGCAGTTCTACTCTACTGTAGGGTCGCTATGAGTCATAATTGACTCAATGGCAACAGGTTTGGCTTGGTTTCTGTTACTTTATGGGTGAATTTAGGCCATTTTCATTCAGTGCAATTATTCATATGTGAGTTTATTGTCATTTTGTTGTGCCTTTTGTGTGTGTGTGTGTGCCACTGACATTTTCTTTGTTTCTCTTACTCTACCGTGCTGAATTCTTTTAGTTTGAGAATTTCTTTTGTTTTTGTAGATTTTGTTTTTATTGACACTTTATGTTATTCTTTATTTTCATGAGTATGTTTGTTAACTTTCTTTGTGGTTAACTTGAAATTTACCCTCATCTTCCCAGGTTTCACCCAATCTATTATTACTTGGTGTCACTGTGTCTTTCATTCCATTAGAAATTTATACTGTTTATTTCCTCTTATTTTTCTGATGTTGTCATTTACAGATTAATTTCTCTGGTTCCCTGGTGTAATTCTTAATGATTTTGGATAGTCCTTGGGAGTTCATTTCCTTAGCTGGTATGATCTTGCACCATAGAGCCAGGCTGTGGTCTACTGTTGTTTGTTCTTAGATTGAAGGACTCCCTTTAATAATACATATAAATTTGATTGGGTTTTCATAAAGGGTCTTCCAATAATGGTGCCCTATCTTTGAACTTAAATAAAACAAGTTGTGTAAATGATACAGTTGTAAATTTTTCTTATTTTGAAGTACATTTGATGGCATCATGCATGGGAAAGAACTATGGGTAAGTAGCCACTTCAGCACCTTCTAAATGGGGCCAACAAGAATCAGTTACCATAGCCCAGTATCTTTTGCCATTGACAGTCACAGCCTCTCCTTGTTCATCTTGGAAAAAATAAGGACCAATGAGTCTACCAGACCAAAATCCATGACAAACGGTAACTTTTGGGGGATGAAGTGGATGCTCTTGAATCTCCATTGGATTCTTATCACTCTAAATGAGAAAGTTTTGTTTGTTAACAAAACCATTCATCCCCAAACAGGCCTCGTCACTGAAGACGATTTTTTGCCAAATGCAGGGTTAATATCCAGTTGCTCCAGAGCCAAGGCCACAAATGTATGGCATAATCTATGGTCATTTCACTTCAGTTCTTGAGTTAAAACAATTTTGTAAGGGTAACATTTTAAGTCCAGTTGCAAAACCTGCCAAATTGTGGTTCACAAAAGGCCCAGTTCTTGTGCCCAGAGAGAAAGTGATTGGGATGGTGTCTTAGGCTGGGTTTTCTAGGGAAGCAAAACCAGTAACACGTGTAGGTACAAGGAAAGATTTATAATATATATATAGACAGATAAGCCAACCATAGATAGATACAAATATAGGAAACAACTCACGTAATCACAGAAGCTGAATGTCCCAAGCTCTGGCACAAGCCTCACGTGTCCACGGAAGCTGAGAAACCCAAGGTCAGCAAGTCAGAGACCAGAGTTGCAGATCACCGGTTGTGTAGGTCAGTGGATCCCAAGCTGGTGGTGAGACGAAGCAACAGAGGCTGGAGGTCGGTGGATCCCAAGCTGGTGGCGAGATAAAGCGACAGAGGCTAGAGGTTGGTGGATCCCAAGCTGGTGGCCAGACGAAGCGACAGAGGCTGGCAAACCCAGGATCAGCAGGTCAGGGAGCAGGACTCTCAAGTGCCGACTATAAGGACTGATGAGCCCAACAGCTGCTAGCTCAAGTCCCGGAACCAGACGCTGGAAGAAGAGAGCAGGAGCTCCTGGCCACGTGAGCAATCAGCAGCCGTAGTTCAAGGTTGCGAGATGAGAGCCGAGGGGCAGGGAGCCACCACAAACCCTGCCCTGCCACTTAATACAGCAGCCAAATCGGTAGTAGCCAAGTTGACATAATCCTGACCTCCATAGATGGAGTCTCACACACACTCTGACAAACAGTGGTGATGTTTTCAGTAGAATATGTGGTTCATTGATATACAGGGGTTGTCTGATTGGCAACAGACTTGGTTGTCTCAATTTTTTTGATTAAACAGCAAGCTGTTCTCTTGGTGGGACAATTATGTACACCACAAATTTCACACACACAGGTAACTGCAGAATGGAACACCCATGCTGATAATAAACTTTTAAATAATTTCTAGGCATTGTGGAATCATAAAACTTTTCATGGCTATTTGTCAACATTAATTAAAAAAAACATGATAAATAAGGTTGCCACACCTTCACAAATATTGCTGCTATGAGCTGTCAAAATAGGATATCCTATGGAAGATACTTTATATTCCCTCAATTTCTCTTTGTCTAGAAATGTCCTAATTGCATCATCATATCTGAGCCAGGGTTTTTTAGGGCATATTATCCTTGTTTGGCAATTTTTTCCTTTCAAGGTTTTATACATACCATCCCATTGCCTACTTGCCTGCATGGTTTCTGCCAAATAATCAGAGTTTGGCCATACTGTTTCTCCACCATACGCGACTTTTTGTTTTTCTCAAGCTGCTCTCAGAATCTTTGTCTTTAATAAGTGTAATTATGATACACCTTGATTTTCTTTAAGGGTCTATCCTATACATGGTTTATGGAAATTCTTGGATGGTCAGCTTTTCATCTTTCATGATATTACATAAATTTCCTGTCAGCAATTCTTCAATATATCTCTCTGTGTTTGTCATTTTATCCCCCTTTACTAGAACACCAGTCAGTCACTATTTTTGATCTTGATGGTATCCCACATATTTCTCAGTGTTTCTTCATTCTTTTTTTCTGGTTTTTCTTCAAACAGTTGTATTCAAGTGTCCATCTTCAGTTTCACTGATCCTGTCTTCCATCCTTTCAAACCTGCTCCTCAGCCCTTTTATGACACCATCCATTTCTGACATCTTGTTTATCTTTTAAATTTCTAATTGTTTTTTTTTTATATGATTTCCAGTTGTGAATTTATTGCGGCATTTTGTTCCTGTATTATTTTCATGAACTTGTCTGCTTTTTCCCTGAGTTGGTCTATTTTTTTCCCTAATTTTAACTGCTTTTTGAGTCAACTCTTGGATAGCTCTGAATATTAAAGATTTGAATTTCCTGTCATGTGGTTCTAGTGCATTTTCTTCTGCTAGAAAGTGATATGGTATTTTATTTTGGACACTTACTGGAATTATCCTGTCCTGTTTTTCAATATTTTTGATATTGTCTGCTGTTTTTGATATTGTTGCTGTTTGATATTTTTGATATTGTTGCTGTTCAGTATTTATTTTCTTTGTACACTGATTGCAGATCTATTTGTTACATCCTGCTCTTTTATTCTGTTATATAAAAGGAGGCAGACTGTACATTCTTTGTTGTTTTCTCATTTGTGCATTTTTTACCTCCTTTTCTGATGGGCAGGGCAATTCTCTCAGCTATGGTACACCATGGGAGGTCACCTGAAGGGGAGTCATTGGGATGGTTTTTTTGTGGCATATGCTAGGGCCAACAGGGCAGGCCAGGAACGAGTATTGGGCAGGATCGAGTAGGCCATGTCTGTGCTGCTTAGAGGCGTGATGTTCAGCACATAGTGTAGGTAGGCGGGAAAGAGCAGGGAGGTTGTGATGTGTGCAGCTAAGAGGAGTATGGGAAATAGTAGAGTGGCTAAAGGGAAATGGGCAAAAAACAAATGAACAAAAAAGAAGAAAACAAAAAAAGAGTGCTAAAGGAGTTTGCTAATGGAGGAGAGAGATCAGAAAACGAGAAATGGAGAAAAGCAACAGATTTAAAAAAATTAAAAGAAAAAAACACAGTTAAAGTTTTTGGGGGGTGAATAAAAGATCCCCTAGGGTCCTACCATTGCTGCTGTGAAGACCGGGGAGTGTCTCCCTGGCTACACAGTATAACCTGGCTAGAAGGGGTACAGATGTCACACAGTGTCAGGTATTCAGGAGACAGGAAAAGACGGTAAGTACAGAGAGATGAAAACTGGGAAATGAAGAAAGATAGGAAGCAAAAAAGAAGAAATTAAAAAAAGAAAAAGAAAAAGAAATGCCTCCAGGGACTGATCTCACTGATACAGATGCCCATGCTGGGGATGTGGGTCCTAAGTCATGCAGCATAGTCTGCCTAGGAGGGACTTCCAAGCCACAAAAAGAAAAAGAAAACAAACAGATGAAACAAAATACAACAAAGCAATAAAAAATAAATAAATAAATAAATGCGAAGCTTCCACCAGTGTGGCCTTACAGGCTGGGGGAGCAGTTTCCCACTTGAATGAGGCTTCATAGCCTTTCAAGATGACACATGATGACAGGTGCTAAAGAGAAAGGAGGGGGAGGTGTGGGAGGCATGGAGGAGACCTAAACCAGGTATGGACAAATAGCAGTCAGGGAGCTGACCAGTAAGGGAAGAGGCAAATCCAAGTGGCCAGAGCTGAAGGTGTTTCCTTCCGGCTGAGACTGCAGGTGGATGGAAGCAGAAAAAGCTGGGAGGCGGGGGGTTGGGGGAGGTTGGGTGAGGGGATGGTAAGGTTAGGAAAGCATGTATCACTGGTTACTGTGTGCTTTGTGTCTGCTGGGAGCTCCTGACGGTGCTTTCCTGTATTCCTGGTCTGCCCATTTCTTATGTGGATGAGGCAAATCCAAGTGGCATGGAAGATGCACTTTCAGTCCCATTAAGCCACCGCAGCTAGCCAGAAGGCATTGGAGGTAGAAAAGAAGGGAAAAAGATGGGGGATGTGAAAGCATGTATCACTGGTTCCTAGGTAATTTCTCTTCTGCTGAGATTTCCATGAATCTATTCTCCGATGCTCCCTGTCTGCTGATCTCCAACAGAGTTCAAAATGGCAAATTTGTGGTGGGTTACCAGATATGGGACTTCCTCTTGTATTTCTTTTGCTCTCTGTTCTCTGTCAATTTTGTATTCCATTTGGTGTTTAGCTGAGGTCTTTATTTCTTCATTTGACATTCTGGCTTTCAGGACTGATGTCTCTTTCTGTTTTACCTAGTTATTCCAGTCTTTGCTGTGGAGGGACAGTGTCACGCTTCTGCCTATGGTGCCACGTTGGCTGGAAATCGAGCCACAGCATTCTTAATCACCTTGTATGTGTGTGAAAGATGGAAGAAGAACTTATAGCTTTGAATTACAGTGTTGGTGAAGAATACTAAATATATCATGGACTGCCAGAAGAACAAACCAGCCTGTCTTGACAGAAGTACAACCAGAGTTCTCCTGAGAAGCAAGGGTGACAAACCTTTTCTCACATACTTCAGACATGTTATCAAGGAAGGATCAGTCTCTGGAGAACATCATTCTAGGTAGAGGGTCAGTGCAAATGAGGAATCACTCTCAAAGAGATGGACTGATATGCTGGCTTCAAAGATTGACTCACCATAAAAATGACTGTGAGGATGGTGAAGGACTGGGTGGGGTTTCATTCACTGTACACAAGGATGCTGATGAGATGGAAGAGACTCAACAGCAAATAACAATAATACAATACCAACAGCTAACATAGTTCTCAATAGAGGCTGAAAGCATTTCTTCTGAGAACTGAAACAAGAAAAAGATGCCAGTTTTAGTCATCCTAGTGCTGCTGCAACAGAATTACCCTAACTGGAGAGCTCTAACAGAGAGAAACTTACGCTCTCACAGTCTAGATGGCTACAGTTTTAAACCTTCTGCTCTAGGGCAAGGCTTTCTCTCTCTGAAAGGAACCTAGGGAGGAAGGTCCACGTCATTAATATTCTTTTGTTCTAGGAGCGTCTCAGCCTAAGAACCTCAAGTCCAAAGGATGTGTTCTGCTCTCAGCACTGCTTTCCTGGTGGTATGAAGTCTCCTACTCTCTACTTACTTCCCTTTACTTTCGTCTCTTGTAAGCTAAAAGGTCCTGAAGGCCACAGCCCAGGGAAGCTTCCTTTACATTGGATCGGGGATGTGTCCTGAGCAAGTGTTACATTCCACCCTAAACCTCTTCAACATAATCCAACCTTGTCTCATTAACCACAGAGATTAGGATCTACAACACACCGGAAAATTAGTCACAAAATGGGGGACAATACTGGGATTGTCCAGCCAAGTTGATAGATATTTTTTGGTGGACACAGTGCAATCTGCAACAATGCTCTTTTATCATCATTCCTTCTTAACATTGTACTGAAAGCTCAAGTCTGAGCAATAAGGTAAGAAAAAGAAATAAAAGGAATCTAAATTGGAAAGGAAGTAGAATTAGTCCTATCTGCAGATAATATGATCCAATACAGACAGAACATCAAAGATTCCACAACAAAACTACTGGAATGAATAAAAAGATTCAGCAGAGTATCAGGATACAAGATCAACCTACAAAAATCAGTTGGATTCCTATACACCAACAAGGAGAACTTTGAAAACGAAATCAAGAGAATAATATTATTTATGATAGTCTTCTCAAAAGATAAAATATTTAGGAATAAATCTAACAAGTGATGTAAAATAGCTACATAAAGGAAACTAGAAAGCATTAATGCAAGAAACCAAAAGACTTTTAGAAATTGAAAAAGCATGCCACAGTAATGGATAGGAGGACTCAATGTTATGAAAATGTCAATTCTACCCAAAGTGTTCTACACATATGATGCAATCCTGACCCAAAGACCAACAGCATTCTTAAACACAGTGAAAAAATAAATCACCAACTCTATATGCATACAGGCCTTGGATAAGCACAGTACTGGACGGGGGAAAAAAAGAAACAAAATAAAGTAGAAGGCTTCATACTATTTGATCTTAAAATGTAGTATACAATACAGCAGTCAAAATAGCTTGGTACTAGTATAATGACAGACATATGGACCAATGGAACAGAATCAAGAACCTAGACATCAATCTATTCACCCATAGTTAGCTGTTCTTTGACAAAGGACCAAAGTCCATTAAGCATGGAAAGAAAGTCTTTTTAACAAATGGTGCTGGCAAACTAGATGTTCATCTGTAGAAAAATTAAACACGACCCACACTCATACCATATGCACAAACTAACTAAAAATGGCTCAAACATATACATATAAAACCCAGAACTTTAAGGTGATGTAAGAAAAAAGAGAGTCAACACTAGGGGCCCCAATACATGGCATAAATAGAATATAAGTGATAACTAAAAGCGCATAAACACCAGGAGATAAACTAGATTATTGGGAGCTCCTAAAAATTAAATACTATTTATTCATCAAAAGACTTCACCAAAAGGTGTAAAGAAAACCTAGAGACTGGGTAAGAATTTTTTTGGCTATAAGACATACAACAAAGGTCTAACAACAAAAAGAAAAATAATTCAATTAAAAAATGAGCAAAGGATATGAACAGACACTTCCCAAAAGAAGATACTCAAGCAAGTTAACAGACACATGAGGAAATGCTCATGATCATTAGCCATTAGAGAAAAGCAAATAAAAATTACTATGGGATACCATCTCACTCCAGCATTACTGAGACTAACCAAAAAACCTGAAAATAATGAAGGCTGGTTACAGAGTCTGGAACTCTTATGTTCTGCTGGTGGGAACATAAAATGGTACAATCACTATGGGAAATGAGACAGCAAATCTTTTTTAAAAAGCTGGAAATAGAAATACACACTAACCAGTAATCACATTTCTAGGTATATATCCCACAAAAATAAGAGCTGTCACTTGAATAGACATATACCCACCCATGTTCACTGCAGGGTTATTCACGATAGCAGAAAGACAGAAATACCTAAGTGTCTGTCAGTAGATTAATGGATATGTAAATTAGGGAACACACAAACAGTGGCATATGTCTTAGTCATCTAGTGCTGCTTTAACAGAAATACCACAAGTGAGTGGTTTTAAAAAGAAATTTTATTTTGTCACAGTTCAGTAGGCTAAAAATTCATATCAGGGTGTCAGTTCCAAGGGACGACTTTCTCTGCTGGCTCTTACGGAAGGTCCTTGTCTTCAGTCTTCCCCCTGGACTAGAAGCTGATGTGCAGGGGTCCCATATCCTTTCCCAGCACTGCTTCTTGGTGGTATGACGTCCCCAAACCTCCACTTGCCTCCCTTTCCTCTTGTTTTTTTTAAAAAATTTTTATTTAATATAACTGAGTGAAAATGTACATTCCCATATAAATTTACATACCCACCTATATGCAGCTCCCACTGCTCTCCCTGCCCAGTGACAGTACACTATTTCTTTCTGCTCCATACATGTCTCGTTCTCCCAACAGTCTTTTTTCCCTCCTCTCCGCCCACTCTCCTTCCTCCAGCCAGAGATCAGCAGGATGACATCCCATAGATGTATAGAACCATAAAGTGCATCCAATATATGGTCACTGCATCGCCAAGTCCAATCCATTCCTGTCCGAAGCGTAGACCTTCGTTATGATTTATGGTCAAGAGCAGCATCAGGGCCAGGGGCCATGCTCCCAGGGGAACTCCGAAACCACTGGACCATCAATTGAGGTCTTTTAGTGGGGATCTCAGGGTTCACCCCTTTTTATTCTTGTGTTGCCAGTGAGACTCAACTTAGTGAGCTCTATCGCGGCTATCACTGGTGGTGGGGGCACCATCCGGTTCTTCCGGTCCCAAGTCGATGTAGGCACCCACTGATGTGGGTCTCTTTGTCTTCTGGGTTGTCTTTCCCCCATGTCACTTTGGTCCTCAGTGAGCATCCGTCCCTGCTGAATTGGGACTATTTGCTGTGCCCTCGGATGGCAGCTTGGCAGCTTTTAAGACCCCAAACACCACTCACCAATGTGGGGTGCAGAGAGCCCTCTTAGCAAAATGCTAGTTGTGCCAATTGGCCTCGCTTTCACCTAAGAGCATGGTCCCCTGCCCCCTGCCCCAGCTACTCTATCCTTGCAATATTGGGTTAAGATGAAAGGAGTACTCATGTTATGTTTAAGTCCACTTAATATTGTTCTTGTTTCTAATGTGTGCTATCACCGATTTCACCCAACTAGATACCTAGCAACTACCTAATCTAAGCCCCCCCCTTCCTTCCCTCCCTCCCTTCCCTTGCAGCTGTCAAAGAGTCTTTTCTTCTATAGACAAGTCTGTTTTTGAGATCTTATCATAGAGGTCTCATACAATATTTGTCCTTTTGTCGCTGACTACTTTCACTCAACATAATGTCTTCCAGTTGAAACCAGGTCATGAGATGTTTCCTGAAGTCATCGTTGTTCTTTATCATTGCATAGTGCTCCATTGAGTATATATACCATAGTTTACCTATCCATTCTCCTGTTGTTGGGCATCTGGGTTGATTCCATCTTTTTGCTATCGTGGACTGTGCTGCGATAAACATTCTGGTGCATGTGTCCGCTGGTGTGAAAGGCCTTGATTCTGTAGGATATATTCCAAGTAGTGGAATTACTGGGTCTAATGGTATATCAATATCCATTTTTTTAAGGAAGTGCCAGATTGCTTTCCAAAGAGGCTGGACCATTTTGCAACCCCACCAACAGTGTAGGAGTGTTCCACTTTCTACACAGCCTCTCTAGCATTTGTTGTTTTGTGTTTTTTGGATCATGGCCAACCTTGTTGGGGTGAAATGGTATCTCATTGTCATCTTGATTTGAATTTCATTAATAACTAAAGATCATGAACATGTCCACATGTGATTTTTGGCTGCCTGGATCTCTTCTTTAGTGAAATGTCTGTCCATCTCCTTTGCCCATCTCTTAATTGGATGGTTTACCTTCTTCTTGTTGATATTTTGTAGTATCTTACAGATTATGGAAATCAGGCATCGGTCTAACATAGAGTTTCCAAATATTTTTTCCCATTCTGTAGGTGTCCTTCTAATTCTATTAATAAAGTCTTCAGATGAACAAAAGTGTTTAATTCTTAATAGATCCCATTTATCTATTTTTTCTTCTGATGATTGTGGTTTGTTTGACAGATTTTGGAGTCTGTCCATATTGTGTATTAAAACTTCCATTGTTGTTCCTACCTTTTCTTGGATGAGCTTTATCGTTTTAGGTTTGATATTTAGGTCTTTTATCCAGTTGGAGTTGGTTTTTGTATAAAGTGTAACATATGGATCTTGTTTCAGTTTCTTACAGATGGATATCTAATTTTGACAGCACCATTTGTTGAAGATAGTGTTTTTACCCCAGTTTAATGTCTTAGGGCCTTTGTTGAATATCAATTGTTCACAGGCAGATGGTGTCATCTCTGGGGTCTCAGTTCTGTTCTACTGATCGATCTGTCTGTTCCTATACCAGTACCAGGCTGTTTTGACCACTGTGGCAGTGTAATATGTTCTAAAGTCAGGTAATGAGAGGCCTCCCAGTGTGTTCTTCCTCCCTTTCCTCTTTATCTCAAGAGGCTGCCTCAAGGCATGACACAATCCCACACAGAGTCCAGTCCAACCAACCACAGCTGCTGCCCATTCTCCCTCATTAACTTCACAGAGACAGGGTTTACAGCATAAAGTAACATGACACAATACCAGGAATCACAGACCAGCCAAACTACTACCTAGATTTTGGGGGGCATGGGGACGGTGTACAACTTAATCCATGACAGCATATTATATGACAAAGAGAAACAATGATGAACCTCAAAATATCTCATAACATGGATGAATCTGGAGGGCATTATGTGAAGTGAAATGTGTCAATTACAAAAAGACAAATACTGTATAAGACCACTAGTCTAAAAATCCAATTTAAGTTTACACATAGAAAGAGGTGATGGAAGAGGAGGGGGCGTGGCAGGCAAGGATATCACTAACTAGATCGAAGATGACTGTTAACTTTGGTGAAGTTAAAGATAACACATAATATAGGGGAAGTCAGCACAGCTTGATCAAGGCAAGGACACAGAAATTTCCCAGACACATTCAGACACCTTGAGGAATTGAGTTGTTGGGGCGGAGGGCTCGGGGCTACAGTCTTAGTGGACATTTAGGTTAACTGGCATGAAGAAAATGTTTTACATCCCACTTTGGGAGTAGCACCTGGGGTCTAAAAAGTTTATGAGATCCATCTTTTGGTCCCATTCCACTCAGAGCAAAGGAAAAAGGAGAAAAACAAAGACACAAGAAAAACATTAGTACAAGGGACCACATGAATCACAGCCTCAGCCCAGGAGAACCAGATGACGCCTGGCTTCCGTGATTGACTGCTCTAACAGTGACCATAATAGAGGGTCCTGGAACAGAGGAAGAACATCAGGTGAAAGCTAAGGAACCCTAAATAATGACTGGACTTTAGTTACTTACTTAAAAAAAATCTAATCTATATACTTTCAAAAACAGGACTAACCACAATCAGATATATGAGGTCTGACAATTATGTCCACAAATTCATCTTAGAAAAAGTGCTACATACCTCACTGCTGAATATCAGTACAGTCACCTTCAAAGTCCTCCCCTTGGGAAGCTATGCACCAATGCTAACAGCTCGTACACCCTTCAAAGCAATTTTGGAACTCTTTTTCTGGAATGACCGTCAGACCTATCATCGTATTACCCTTGATGTCCTGAATGGCATCAAAATGTCCTCCTTTCAATACTTCCTTTATCTTCAGATAAAGAAAAAAGTAATTGGGGGTCAGATCAGGTGAGCAGGTAGGATGTTCCAATACAGTTATTTGTTTACTGGCTAAAAACCCTCTCACAGACAGTGCCATGTGAGCTGGTGCACCGTCACAATGTAAGAGCCATGAGTTGTCGGCATCTTAATTTTTTATAGCCTTTTCAGCATTTCCAAAGGGTAAACTTGGTTAACTGATCGTCCAGTTGGTACAAATTTGTAATGAAGAATCTCTTGGATATCAGAAAGTTTAGCAACATTGTTTTGACTTTGATTTGGATTGATGGAACTCTTCGGCCATGCAGAATTGGCTGACTTTCATTGTGCACTTGGATGCTTTGTTTCAGGGTCACTGCAGTCTGACAAGTTTGGGGACTTAATTGTTCTAAGTGCTACACACCTCATTGCTAAGTATCATCATGGTCACCTTTGAAGTACTCCCCTTGGGAAGCTATGTACTGATGCCAGCACTTAGTCCACCTTTCAAAGCAATTTTGGAACTCTTTCTGGAATGGCCATTGTGCAGGGTGGCATGGTGGCAGGTCTACAAACTTTGGTTGTCTGTGAGGGAGTTTTTAGCCAGTAAACAAATAACTATATCGGAACACTCTGCCTACTCACCTGATTTGGCCCACAAGGACTTTTTTCTTGATCTGAAGATAAAGGAAATATTGCAAGGAAGACATCTGGTTGATGTTTTAGTCAGCTAGTGCTGCTCCAACAGAAATACCACAGAGTGGATGGCTTTAATAAAGGAGAGTTTATTCTTACACAGTCTGCTGGCTGCAAGTCCAAATTCAGGATGTCCACTTCAGGAGGCTTTCCCCCTTGTTGGCTCTGGAGGAAAGTCCGATACTGCATCAGTCTTTGTCCAGGGAACGTCTTGGTGCAGGAACCTCAGGTCGAAAGGACGTGCTCTTCTCCTGGTGCTGCTTGCTTGACGGTGTGAGGTTCCTAATTCTCTGCTTGCTTCTCTTTCCTTTTACCTCCTGTAGGATGCAAGGATTAAAGATAGGGCAAGCCACACTCTAGGGAAACTCCCTTTACAGTGGAGCAGGGAGGTGATCTTCTGAAGGGATTTACAGTCCCACTCTAATCATTTAACATATAGCACAGCAAAATCACAAAATGGAGGACAATCGTAGAATACAGGATATCACGGTCACATGGCTACACCTATTTTGGGGGGAGACACAGTTCAATCCATGACAGCTGACATTCAGGATATTAAGGGTATGTAGCACTTTTTCTAAGATGAGTTCACAAACATAATTGTCAGACCTCATATATAGTCTGTTCTAGAGAATGTTCCTTATGCACTGGAAGAGAAGGTATAGTTTTCTGTTGTTGGCAGATTTCTGTTGTTGGGTGAAGAGTTCTGTATATGTCTATGATTGTCGCATTTGCGTCTTCCTTCTCTTTATTGAGCTTTTAATGGATGTTCTATTCATTACCAAAAGTGGTGTGTTGAAGTATCCTACTGCTATTGTGGAGCAGTCTATCTTGCTTTTCAGTGTTGTTAGCATTCATTTGATGTATTTAGAACCTTGGTTGTTGGGTGCATAAATATTTAATATGGTTATATCCTTCTTATGTGTTGACCCTGTAAGGAGTAAATAATGTCCTTTCTTGTCCACGATGACGGATTTGGCTTTAAAGTCTACTTTATTTGAAATTAATATTGCCACTACTGCTGTTTTTTGCACATTGTTAGCTTGGTATAGATTTTTCCATCCTTTCAGTTTCAGCTTGTTAGTATGTTTAAGGTGTGTTTCTTATAAGCATCAAATAGATGGCTTTTTTTTCTTCTTTTTTGAATCTCATTATTGGTGATTTAAACCATTTCCCTTGATGTAATTATTGATAAGTATGAATTCAGTGCTCTCATTTTGGTGTCGTTGTTTGTATGTTGCTAACAGTTTCTTTGTTCCACTTAATTTTCTGTCCTGAGTCATTATTCTTTATGAGTTTTGTTCTTGTCTGTTTCTCTGTTGTTGGTTTTATATCTGTCGAGACTTCTTGATTTTGTTTCTTGTTTTGATACACAGGATTGTTAATTTGCCTTGTGGCTACCTCAATACTTCCACTAATGATCAAAGTGTAAACTCCAGTCTTTAAATTACTTGTATTGCCTTCACTTCCTCTCTATCTGAAAGATGTATGAATATATTAATTTGTCCCTCTTTTTGGTATAATATTGTCATCATTTACATACTGAGATCTGTTTCCCTACTCTTAATGTTTTAGCTTTGATTAAATTCTATGGATTGCCTATCCAAGCTAGCCTCTGAATGCTCTGTTCTGTATTGTGTCCTTGAGTATGTATCTCATGTTACTGATTTTGTAGTTTAAAGAAATTCCTTCAGTGTTTTTTGTAATTTTGGTTCAGTTTTTGCAAATTTTCCAAACTTTTGATTGTCTGGGAATGCCCTAATTTCACTACCATATTTGAGAGACAATTTTGTAGGATACATGATTCTTGGTTGGGAGTTCATGCCCTTCAAGGCTTTGTATATGTTACCCCATTGTCTTCTACACAACATGGTTTTTGCTGAGTAATGTGAGCTTAGTCTTAATGCCTCTCCTTTGTAAGCTATTTTTTGTTTAATTCTAGATGCTATTAAAAGATTCTTTTTATATTTAATCTTGTTAAGTTTGATTATGTCTTGGTGTCTTTCTTTTGCAATCCACATTGCATGGAGTTTGATGTACATCTTGGATAGATACCTTCTCATTTTTCATAATATCAGGGAAGTTTTCTGTCAGGAAATCTCCAACAATTATTTCTGTATTTTCTGTTACCCCTCTCTGGTCTAGTACTCCAATCAGTCATGAATTATTTCTCTTCACAGACTCCCTCATAACTCTTACATATTTTTCATCTTTTAAAATTCTTTTATCTGATTTTTCCTCATATACACTGGTGTCACTTGCTTTATTTTCACCCTCACTAATTCTGCATTCCATTGCCTTAATCCTGCTTCTTTGACTTTCTACTGAATTGTCTAATCCTATAATTTTATTGTTAATCTAATGAATTTCAGATCATTGTTGCTCTAGAAATTCTTTTTTTTAAATTGTGATTAAGTGCAAGTATAGGATCCAAATCACTTCTACATGCCCACCTAGCTGCAGCTCCATCTGCTCTCCTTACCCAGTAACAGCACATTCCTCCTTTTCATTTCATATTTCCAGCATCCTTTTAATGAGCACCTGTCTCTTCCTCTCCACACTCTTCTCTCCCATCTAGAAAGAAACTGGTAAAACAGCCTCCCATAAATATACAGAACCATAAAAGTACGCACACCATGTGCTCACACTGTGTCTCCGAGTCCTATCCATTCTTGTCTGAAGAGGTGATCTCAGTATTGGTTTCCAGTTAGGGTCCGCAGCAGGTCTATGGTCATCCAGGGGACTCTCTAGGCTGCTGGACCATCAATTCTGGTCTTTTAGTACAGTTCCTGAGCTCACATCTCTTTTTCTCATTTTGCCTGAGGAACTCTTGTGTCCACCATCACAGTTGCCTTTGGTGGTGACTGGGCACCATCTGGTTCTTCTGGTTTCATGTTGATACAGTCTCCCATTCATATGGGTTCTTCTGTCTCCTGGACTCTTTTTTCCTCATGTCTTTGTTGTTCTTGTTAGCAATTCTTATAGCATGCTTGACTTTTCATTCTTTTCTGTTGAATTCTGTCTAATCTCCTTCAACATTTCTTGTAGGGCACTGTACATTACTCTTTTATAGTCTGCATCTGACAATTGCAGGAAATCTTAGTTTGGAAAATTTTTTGATTCTTTGTTTTGGGCCTTTTTTGATTCCACGGTGGACTGCTTCTTTAAAAGATTTGAAATTGATTGTTGTCTCTGAGCCATCAGAAAGTCGTAATTCATTTGGTTATTGTGACCTAACTTATATATATAAATATAGTTTGATTTTGTTTTGACTAAGGAATCATTTGAGGTAATTTGATTTTTGGAGCCTTAATAATTCTGATGCCCTGTCACTAGGTGCTTGGAGCTGTGCATGCACTGAGAAAGGTAGAAAGAGTTGCTGGCTCAAGGGAGCTGGCATTACTTTTTTTCCTAATCCTCCATTTGTTTCCCTCTCCTAGTCCAGGAGAACAGGTTAGGGGATGCTTGTAAGATGTCCCACTTCTGGCCCAGTTAGTGCATCAGAATTTATTGCCTGGTATACAGCAGAGAAGGGAGAGGGAAGTTCTGGGGATAAGGAGAGCAATCAGTGTGTAGGAAAAGTTTGAACTACAAGAGTTTGCAAACACTTAGCTTATGACACTCAGGTAAAAGTCTTCTGCAGTTCAGAAAGTGCAGCAAACTATAGCTCAGTTTCCTTACTTAGAAAGACACACTCCTCTCAAGCACTGCTGCTGTGTTTGGCTGCCAACCGCTATGTTCTGCAGATGTGGCCATCCTAAGCTCAGCTTCCTGCTGAGAAAGATGCACTCTGTTGGTTGCCACTGCTCCATTCGGTTGCTGGCTGCCACAGAGTTCCGTAGGTGTAGCCACTGGAAGCTGAGCTTCCCCACCAAGAAAGATGCACTTTGGTTCTGTGGCACTGCTCCACTCTTGAGCCAGCAGAAATGAGCCCCTCTGCTGCTACAGATCTGATTCTGACAAAAGTATTTTTATTTCCCCTGTCCTGTTACCCAGTTGACTCTCTCAGCTTTCCACCATATATTCAGGGCTCCTAGAATGTCCTACACTGTCCATTTAGTTGTTTTTCAGGTTTCGTTGTTAAAGAGATCAGAAGATACGTGTGGCTACTCCCCCATCTTAGCCCTGCCTCTCTAAACACACTTTTATGTTGATAAAATTTATTACACTCTAGTGGAAACCACAGAAACATAAATTCAGATGACTTTTTAAGTTAGTTCATGAGATATGCCCCAAAGTGGGCAAAAGTAAAAAATACTTAAAATCCCAAACTATTAGTTTAAAAATCAACAAAAAAAAGAGTGACACTACCAAACCATGGTGAGACTGTGCAGAAAGTATACCACTCATACATTGTTAGTGGGTACATAAAGTGGTAGAGCCACTCTGATAAACGGTTTGACAGTTTCTTATGAAGCAAAACATACAATTACCATATTATTCAGCAACTGTTCTCCTGAGCATTTATTCCAGAAAAGCAGAAACTTATGTTCACATAAAAACCTGCTGGTGTAACTGGATCTCCACAAGCAAAAAAATGAAGTTGGATGTCTACTTCACACCACATACAAAAATTAATTCAAAATGGATTTATGAACTAAAACCATAAAACTCTGGAAAAAACCTAGGGGTCAAGCTTTGGGATCTAATTTTCCATAATGGATTGTTAGAACAGCAAAAGCATGAGCAACAAAACCAAAACAGATGAACTGAGCATCATGAAAATTAAACCCTTATGTGCATCAAAAGACTTTATCAAGGAAGTGAAGACACAACATACAGAATGGGAAATAATATCTGGGAATTCATCTATCAAATAAGAGTTTAATATCGAGAACATATAAAGAATTCCTACAACTGAGCAAAAAAAAGACAAATACAATTAAAAACAGGCAAAAGACTTCATTAGACATTTCTCCAGAAAATATCTCTAAATGGCAGACTGACACATGAAAAGATGCTCAAGTAATTTTTTACTACTAAAATGCAAATCAAAATCACAGTGGAATACATTTGACTGCTCCTCCTCACCACGTCCATGATCAGAATAATGGAAAGTAACAAATGTTGGTGAAGATGTGGAGAAACTGGAACCTCAATCGCTGCTGGTAAAAATTTAAAATAGTACAGCTGCTTTAGAAAACAGTTTGGTGGGTTCTCAAAAAGTTAAACATAGAATTACCATAAGACCCAGTAATTCCACTCCTAGATACATATACCCAACAGATTTCAAAGCAGGGACTCAAATGCGTACTCATTGGTTCTCCAGTGTTCATTGAAATATTAGGTGAAATGGCTAAGATAAAGAAACAACTGTCGAGGATTGAAATGTGTCCTCCCAAAAATGTGTATATCAATTTGGCTGGGTCGTGATTCCCTGTATTCTGTGCCTGTTCGCCACTTTTTGATTGATTTTCCTGTATGGTGTAAGTTCTAATCTCTGCCTGTGATTAAACGAGTCAAGATTAGATTATGTTGAAGAGGATTAGCGAAACGATGAGAGATGGAGACGTTATACCACCAAGAAAGCAGTGCTGGGAGCAGTGTGTCTTTTGGACCTAAGGTTCCTGTGCTGAGATTTTCTCAGACCAAGAGAAGACTGATGACATCGACCTTCCTCTAGAACAGACACAGAAAGCCTTCCCCCAGAGCTGGCACCCTGATTTTGGACTTTAGCCTTCTAGACTGTGAGAGACTAAATTTCTCTTTTTTAAAGCCATCTACTTGTGCTATTTCTGTTAGAACAGCAGTAGAAGACTAAGACAGTAATGCAAGTGTTCACTGAGAGGTAAGAGGGTGAACAAAATATGTTACATAATTATGGTGAAATATTATTCAGACATAAAGAGGAATGAAATTCTGATACATACCACGACATGGTTAAACCTTGAAAACATTACGCTGATTGAAGTAAATCAAATATAAAAGGGCAAATACTGTGTATTTGTATTGTATTTTCCGTTATATGAAATATCCAGAAAGGAAATGCAAAGAGACAAAAGTTTATTAGTGGTTACCATATGGTAATACTACATGATATATATAATAAAAAACAAAGAAGCCCCCAAACCCAATGCTATCCAATCTCTTCTGACTGATAGTAACCCTATAAGGAAAGAGCAGAACTGGCCCTGTACAGTTTCAAATTCTTGACCTTTTGGTTAGTGGCTGAGCTCTTAACCACTGTCACCAGGGCTCCAGATATAATTAACGTCACTAAATTGTACACTTAAAATGATTAAAACAGCAAACATTTGTTATATATGTTACCACACACACATACACACAGACACACACACTGAGTCTGTATACAAGTATTTATAATAGCTTTATTTGTAATAGCCCCAAACTGGAAACAGCCCAGAGGCCCTTCAATAGTAAAAAACACCAACACCCTGAAATGTTACATAATAATTAAAGAAAACAATGGAAGCTCTAGTGGTATAGTGGGTTAAGTGCTACATCTGCTAACCAAAAGGTCTGCAGTTCAATTCTCCCAGGTGCTCCTTGGAAACTGTGGAGCAGTTGTACTCTGTCCTGTAGGGTCACTATGAATTGAACTTGAGGTGACGGCAGTGGGTTTGTTTTGGTTTAATGAAAACAATACACACAACACATGGATGAATCTCCAGGGAATTTTGCCAAGTGAATATAGGTAATATACTGAGTAAATGTATACAATATTTTATAAACAAAAAAAATACAGACATGGAAAACAGATAAGAGTTGATAGGGTTTGTGGACAGGAGCAATGGGAGGAAGATCGCTGTTAAGTATTCTGTATCTTGGCTGTGCTAGTGGATCTGTGAACCTACACATGTAATAAAATTTTACAGAACTAAACACACAAGTACAGGTAAAACTAGAGAAATCTGAATAGCCAGCCAAGTGCCATAGAGCCAGATCCGACTCACGGAGACCCTAGGGGCCAGAGTAGGACTGACCCCCAGAGTATTAATACGACAGGCCAATTATATCATGCCAATATCCTTGTTGTACTAAAGTTTTGTACTAAAGTTTTAAGATGTTACTATTAGGGTAAACCTGGGTAAAGATACAGTGTTGTTGCTAGGTACTAGGGAGTCAGTTCCAACTCACAGCGACCCTCTGCAGGACAGAAGAGAACAGTGCTCAGTCCTGCACCATTCTCACAGTCACTGTGAGTGGGCTTGAGCCCACTGTTGCTGCCACCGTGTTAATCTGTCTCATTGAGGGTCTGACCCTCTACTTTACCACTATGATATCTGTCTTGGACTGAACTGTGTCCCCCTCAAAATGCGCACAGCAATTTGACTGGGCCATGACTCTTACTATTACGAGATTGCCCTTTGTGATTTTCTGATGCTGTAAATCCTAATCTTCGCCTGTGGTTAACAGAATTGACTATGTTAGAGAGGATTAGGGTGGAATTGTAACATCCTTCCTGAGGTCACCTCCCAGCTCGACTGTAAAGGGAGTTTCACTGGAGTGTGAACTGCACCAACTTTCAACCTTTCATACTACAAGAGATAAAAGCAAAGAGAAGCAAACAGAGAGTTAGGAACCTCATGCCATCAAGAAAGCAGCACTGAGAACAGAGTACACCCTTGAGACCTGAGGTTGTGGTGCCAAGATACTCCCTGACCAAAGATTCATGCAACGCAAGGAGTTTTCTCCAGAGTGGACAAAGAGAGAAAACCTTCCCCTGGTGTGGGCACCCTAAATTTGGACTTGTAGATCACTAGACTGTGTAAGAATAAACTATTCTTTTTTTTAAAGCCATCCACTTTGTGGTATTTCTGTTAGAGCAGTACCAGATAACTAAAACAGTGTCCTTCTTCAGGGACTGACCCCTCTTGACAACATGTCCAAAGTACATGAGATGCAGTCTTGCCATCCCTGCTTCCAAGGAGCATTCTGGTTATACTTCTTTCAAGACAGACTTGTCCCTTGTTTTAGCGGTCCACAGTAGATTAACAGTGCATTAACATTCTCTATCAATACCACGACTCAGAGGTGTCAGTTCTTCTTCAGTCTCCCTTACTGAGTGCCCAGCTTTCACATGCACACTCTAAAAATCCAAATCCACTGCTGCTGAGCAGCTTCTAACTTGAAGCGACCTTAAAGAACACAGTAGAACTGCTGCATAGCATTTCCAAGGATTTCCTGGTGGATGTGAACTGGCGACCTTCTGCTTAGCAGTTGTAGTGCTTAACCACTATGCCACCAGGGTTTCCACATGCATATCAGGCAACTAAAAATATCACGGCTTGGGTCAGGCACACCTTAGGCCTCAAGGTGACATCTTTGCTTTTTAACACTTTAAAGAGATCTCTTGCAGTGGTATCTCTGTACTATTCTTTACAACTACATGTAGGTCTACAATTACCTGAATAAAAACTTCAATGAGAAAAACCAGTACATGAAGTTAAAACTTCACAGAACACAATCAAGTATTCACTACCAAAATACTAGGATTGCTTCCACCATACACAAGTCACAAGAAGTGAGTATCTGCCTAATCAGCACTTTTCTTAAAATCGTAACTATGATTTTGATAAGAAAGCAAGTTCAGGTATCTCTAATACTAATGGAAAGGTTGGCTTTGAAACAGGAAGCACTCACAAAGGTCAGTGAAAGGAGCTTCAGAGTGATGCTGGGTGCTGGCCCTGCACACTGCCTTCACAAGCTGCTCACGAAGCTCAAGGAGATGAGTGTAAACACATCTGAGGTGGGAGCTGGACGCATGCAGATTCCATCCCAAGGGCTATAAACTCTTTCTTCTGAGCTTAACCTAAATGTTGAACTCTCTGAAGCACAAATAACAGTTGTGTGTTTATATGTGACTAGAAGTTTCCTCACTTCCCTTCCTCTTTCATTTTTCTTCCCTTACTTCATTCTTTTTATTTTTATTTTTTTTATTTAATATGACGGATCCACTTTTTTGTATTCCCAATATTTTGTGATTTTTCTATGCTATACATCTTAATCTCTGCCTGTGCCTGATAGGATAATTATGCTAAAAGAGGGTTAGGGTGCAACCACAACACTCTTGCTAAGGGGGTTTTTCTGGAGTGTGGCTTGCACCACCCTTTATTCTTTCACCCTATGGGAGATAAAAAGACAGAGAAGCAAGCATAGAATGGGAACTTCACAAGAAAACAGCACCAGGAGTACATGTCTTTCAGACCTGAGGTTCCTGCACAAAGATGCTCCCCTACCAAAGAAAGACTGAGGCAACACAAGGACTTTCCTCCAGAGCCAACAGAGGGAAAGCCTTCCCCTGGAGAGGACACCCTGAATTTGGACTTGTAGCCTACTGGACTGTGTAAGAACAAACTTTCCTTTGTTAAAGTCATCTACTCTTGGTATCTCTGTTAGAGTAGCACTAGATGACTAACAATCACTTTTTATAAGTCCTAAAAAAAAATCCCTTGAAGATTTCATAAAACCAAATATTAACCTAAAAAGCCTGACTCAAACTACAAAAACATTAATTTGGCTTCAGCCAGAAGCTGCTTTACAAAACAATCATAACAAAACCGTTACTTCCTGGTTTAATGAAAAAGACTCTAGGCTCTCTTAATGTAAATCTCAAATTCTCCTAATCAAATAACCAAATTGAAATGCTGGTAGAAGGTCAAATTTTTTAGCAGCTTCCCCCAGAGACACACAGAAAGCCTTCTCCGGGAGCTGATGCCCTGAGTTTGGACTTGTAGCATACTGGACTGCGACAGAATAAAATTTCTTTTTATTAAAGCCATCTACTTGTGGTTGCAGGAGCACTACATGACTGAGACCCCTGGCCATCCAGAGGTAGGTACACACAAAGCAGCTCTGTACTGCCAGCTTCCGCTGGCTCACTGACCCTGTGAGTTAATTCTAACAGTTCACAAAATTTGGAGACTGCTACCTACACTTAGTTACCCGTTTTGTTAGAACCAGAAAGGATACAAGTTAGAGACGCATCGAGTAAAGCTCTGAGGGACATGCTGCTGCTCCCTCTTCTGGACAAGAATGATTCAGAAGGCCCCCCAAAGAGCACTCCAAGGTCCCAGATCCCCTAGTCTTTGGGATTTCAAAGAATAGGCATTCTTGGGTCTCAATCCATAGTGACAATAATCAGATCAACTTACATGTGTGATTCTATCACAGCCACCTCCCTTTCTAAGGTTACTTTGCCAGATGTGGAGCCGGCACATTCCCAACTTGTCCATCTATTTTGGAAAACAAACACGTCTTGATTGACTGGGTTATTTTCAGAAACTAGTCAAAGAGCCATACAAAGTTCTTCATCCCACACTCTCTCACTGTTAAAAGTCTGCAGAGTTCCATGTGAGAGTTCAGGAGGGCTCCAATCTGTCCCTCTCATAGACAGGAAGCTGTCAGGGGGCAAAGAGCACGTTGGATGAACTGGCTCAAATTCTACCTGTATCATACACTTCCTAAGTGACTTATGGCAGTTTGACCCTAAGCTTCTAAAGCCACAGTACATGTGTGGGAGGGTTCACCCTGCCTTTGTTCCTGTACTGCTCTCTCCTGCTGAAGTCTCCTACCCCTTCCCTGACCTTCACCCCTGTATCACTGAGTACAAGGGATGTCCATCATATTCTGGCTTTAATCTGGTTGTGTGTCTCCCCTTAAGAAGCCTTCACACTTTGGTACGATAGTAGCCCCTTCAGCATTCTCCTGTTACAGCTGTTTTGCTGTTTCTGAGTCACCAGTCCACAATAAATGTTTTGACCTACATCCTGTGTGAACAAGAACTAGGTACGTCAGATTAGCACAGTTACCCAAAGAGAGAGCAGCAGTGCAGGTTAAATGGCATCTAATGAATAAAGTTTTTTTTTCCTTTTCTATTGCATTCAGTGTATATGCCCCTCTAAAGGCTAGCTATTTCAGCCAAGATGAACACACAAGAAACAAGAGAATCTTCATGTTCTCCTAAATTCTATTGGCCTTAAGAGATTAGTATCTACTCATCAGAAGGCAGCTTAACCAAAGTATCTCATGATTACAATCAAGAATGATATTTTATAGTGACCAAAAGAAACGAAGTCTCTGTGTGGCACAATGGCTTGACTACTAGTTGAAAGGTTGGAAGTTTCAATTTACCCAGAGATAGCTTGGAAGACAGGCTTGGCAATCTTTCCTAAATGTTACAGCCCTGAAAATCCTCTGAGGCAGTTCTACTCTGCACACGTGTCTTCACGAGTTTGAACTGACTCAACGGCAACTAACAACAACAAAGCTTAAGAAGCCCTTTATACTTTATCTCTTCAACACTTGAAGCAATGTTTCCAGCATATTATTATCTCTACTTTGTATTGGGGTACTAAAGATCAGAGCAGATACATACACTGCCCAAGGTTACATAAGGAAGTACTCCATACTAGAGTTGGATTTAGATCCTTTTCCCACTCTTCTTCATTGTTTTCTTTTTTTCTACAACTTCCATTACTGTTCCCACCCATAGCTTTACACTATTTACACTCTACCTTTGTTTGCTCTTTCATTTTCCCTAGTGCTCTTTTTCTCACTTATGAACACAAATTTTGGTATAATGATTATTTTTACTTCTCCTTGATTCACAAATCTGATATAACCAAACCAAATCTATTGCTGTTGAGTTGATTCTGACCCATAGCGACCCTACAGGACACAGAAGAACTGCCCCAAAGGGTTTCCAAGGAGCACCTGGTGGATTCGAACTGCTGACCTTTTGGTTTGCAGCTGCAGCACTTAAGCACTATGCCAGCAGTTTCCATAAATTTGACATGCTACCTATAAACCCAAAACCCACTGCTACTAAGCAGATTCTGATTCATAGTGACACTGTGTGACAGGGTAGAACTGCTCCATAGAGTTTCTAAAGAGCAGCTGGTAGATTCAAACTGCTGATATTTTCATTAGCAGCCAGACTTCACCAGAACTCTCAACCACTATGCCACCAGGGCTCCATGCTACCTAAATCATTTCGTAATTCAACATATCTGACAGAGGAAGTATTCAGAGAAAAGCTAACATTTCAAAGTGTCACACTGTTTTACCTTACATGAAAGGATTATTTTATCTGAAAAATTACTGCATTTGTATTAGTACACTCAAAACTGTAATTTTACATATTCTTTTCTGTATGTAGTTCAATTTTCACTTTAGAATACTTACACCTTCCAGTTTTTTCCATCTGACTTATTTTTTAATATTTTATTATACTTTAAGTGAAAATTTACCAACCAAGTCAATTTGTCTTACAAAAACTTAAACGAAACCAAACCAACCTGCTGCCATCAAGTTGATTCTGACACATAGTGACCTTAAAGGACAGTGTAGAACTGCCTCATCAAGTTTCCAAGGACCGCCTGGTGGACTGGAACTGCCAGCCTTTTGGTTGCAGCTGCAGCACTTAACCACCACACGCATTGCCATGTAATTCTAGCTGCTCTTCCCAAACTGCGACAGCACACTTCTCCTTTCTACCCTGTATTTACCATGTCCATTCAACTAGCTCCTGTCCCCCTCTGCCCCCTTATGTCACCTCCGGCCAAGAGCTGCCCAGTTAGTTTCTTGTATCTACTTGGGCCAAGAAGCACACTCTTTGCCAGTATCATTTTATGTCTTATATTCCAGTCCAATCTTTGTCTGACGAATTGGCTTCAGGAATGGTTTCAGTTCTGGGCTACCAGAGAGTCTGGGGGGCCATGTTTTCAGGTAAACCTCCAGTCTGTCAGACCATCAAGTCTGGTCTTTTTAATGGAGTTTGAATTCTACACACTCATTTTTCTCCTGCTACGTCTGTTGTGTTCCCTGTCATGGTAGTCACTGGTGGTGGCAGGGCACTGTCCAGTTCTTCTGGTCTCATACTAATGTAGTCTCTGTATTCTGTAGCCCTCTCTGTCTCTTGGGATCATATTTTCCTTATGTTTTTGATGTCAGGTTTTTATTTTGATATGCCGTGTTGGAAGTTGTCACTGTAATAAAAAAAGTAGCTGAAAATTCTATTTTATTCTTTGAAGAATATCAAAGGTAAACACTACCCAAAGAAATTTTTTACATTATGATTGAACGAAAATGTACATTTCCATATAAATTTGCATACTGACTGACATGAAGCTTCCACTGCTCTCCCTGCACAGTGACAGCACACTCTTCCTCTCTGCTCCATATATGTCTTATCTTCCCAACAGTCTCCTATCTTCGCCTCTCCATCCATTCCCCTTTCTTCAGTATGAGGCCAACAAGATGACCTCCTATAGATGCCTAGAACCATAAAGTGCCCACACAATACGGTCACTCTGCATCACCAAGTCCAATCCATTGCTGTCTGAAAAGTTGACCTTCATTATGACTTACAGACAGGGGCAGCATCAGGACCAGGGGCCCTGCTCCCAGGAGACCTCCAAGGTCCCTGGACCATCAACTGTGGTCTTTTAGTGGAGATCTCAGGGTGCACCCCTTTTTATACTTCTGTTGCCAGTGAAACTCAACTTTGTGAGCTGCATCGTGGCTATCACTGGTGGGAGCTGGGCACCGTCTGGTTCTTCTGGTAAAAAGTCGATGTGGACATACAATCACGTGGGTCTCTCTGTCTTCTGGATTCTCTTTAACCCATGTCATTATGGACCTTGGTGATCATCCGTCCCTGCTAAGTTTGGACCATTTGCTGTACCCTCAAATGGCAGCTTGGCAGCTATTAAGATCCCAGACGACACTCACCAATGTGGGATGCGGAGAGACCTCATTAGCAAAACACTAGCTGTGCCAATTGGCCTTGATTTCCTGAGAGCACGTCCCGGCCCCCTGGCCCAGCTACTTTTTCCTTGCAATATTGGGTTAAGATGGGAGGAGTACACAAGTTGTGTTGAAGTCCTGTTAATATTGCTCTTCTTACCAGTGTGTGCTGTCACAAATTTCACCCAATGAAATTTCTAACAACTATCTAATCTAAGCCCTCCCCCTCCCCCTCCCGCCCTCCCCGCCCTTGCAGCTGTCAAAGAGTCTTTTCTGTGATGCATGAGTCTGCTTTTAAGTTCTTATCGCAGGGGTCTCATACAACACTTGTTCTTCTGTCGGGGACTACTTTCATTCAACATAATATCCTCCAGTTGAAACCAGGTTAAGAGATGTTTCCTGCTATTATTATTGCATAGTGTTCCATTGAGTATATATACCATAGTTTACCTATCCATTCCTCTATTGCTGGGCATCTGGGTTGATTCTATCTTTTTGTTATTGTGGACTGTGCTGCGATGAACATTTGTGTGCGTGTATCCGTTGGTGTGAATGGCCTTGATTCTGTAGGATATATTCCAAGCAGTGGAATTACTGGGTCAAATGGTATATCTATATCCATTATTTTAAGGTAGCACCAGATTGCTTTCCAGAGAGGTTGCACCATTTTGCATTCCCGCCAACAGTGCAGGAGAGTTCCAATCTCTTCATAGCCTCTCCAGAATTTAGTGTTTTGTGTTTTTTGGATCATGGTCAACCTGTTGAGGTGAGATGGTATCTCATTGTCATTTTGATTTGATTTTCTTTAATAGCTAATAGTTGTGAGCATGTCCGCATGTGTTTTTTGGCTGTACCCAAAGAAATTTACCTATCTATCTAGATTAAGGATTGGAAAACTATAGCCTGTAGGCCAAATTCTGACTGCTGTGTTTTGGTAACCCTGGTGGTGTAGTGGTTAAGTACTACTTCTGCTAGCCAGAAGATTAGCAGTTCTAATCCGCCAGGTATTCCTTGGAAACTCTATGAAACAGTTCTACTGTGTCCTATAGGGTTACTCTGAGTCAGAATCAACTCAGCAGCAGTGGATTTGGTTTTTTTTCTGATCTTATCTTTTTTTTTGCAAGTACAGTTTTATTGGGACAGAGCCACACCCACTGCATTGTCTACGACTGCTTTCATGGTACAACAGCTGAGCTAAGTACTTATGATATAGACTACAGCATGACCTCTCAAGCCTAAAATAGTTATGTGGCCTTTTACAGAAAATGTTTGCCAACTTCTGGTCTATATAAATGAAAAACAAAAGAAAGACATACTGAGTCCCAGGTATCTTGTATTTGTGTCTCATTTAATCTCTTAAGAATCCTGTGAGTTGATTTTCTTCTAGCATCCTAACACATATAACTATAAAATCCCTAATACTACCATACTCTACTCTGCAGTAAAAAAAAAAGAGTCAGAAAGGATCAAGCTAAATTTTCCTGAAGCTAAGTTAGGATCCTGTGAGCAATGCACTATATAATTCTTCAAATAGTTGCTATGACTGTTAGAGAAGAATCTTTGTTCTTAAACTTTCAAGATTTAATCACTTAGCACTTTTTAAAGTTAAAACTGATTCTGGCAATAAATTAAGTGCATATCCGGAAACCATGGCATGTGGCACGATGGGCTACTTGTTGATTCTCCTTGTTTGTTTTTAAGGGGAATCTGAATAGCATCCAGGGAGTTCCTGTATTCTAAATCACATACTACGAAAGCACAGCCAGTGGTATTATGAGTAACAAAATCCGTTTCCATTAGAACCTTTTATCCTGTGTAAGAGACTTTGCGCACTGACAGCCAGCGCAGGCTAACAGTAACCAGCTACAGCTGGTTCATGCTATAAAAAGAACTCTCGAAAACACAAAAGTTAACTTCTCCATTCCCCGCAGCCTGGACGTCTCTGCCTGCACAGAGACAGCCCTCTCCAAAAGTTCTGTGAGCTGAGTGCTACAGAACCTGCCAGGTCTGGTTTGCTCCAGTTGTTTACTGAACAGTGTGTGCAAGAGACTCCAAGCACTAGTGGGGGCAGGGGACGAGAATCACATGTCAGTTAGTGCAGAGAGCCAATGTTCCAAACAAATCAGAGGCAGAGAAAATTTCAAAAACAGGGATAGAGTACCTGGAGCAATTTCATGAATACTTTGTTTTTATTATGAAAATGTATCATTCAATCTGAAATAAATCAATGCCTTATCAAATATGCTAAATTCTTAAGTATATCTTAACCATTTCTTAACGACTTTTTCTTCCAAATGGAAGTCATCTTATGATAGACTATCCTGACTTTAGCTGTTTACATTTCTAAAGAGATGCAGAATGCTGAGGCTAGAAACAGTTGCAGTGACGTTCTCCAGTCTGGGCATTCAGCTTATACGTGAGGCATGTCCCCCTCCCTTTTTTTAAAATTCAACACACACTTCTGGTGGCACTGTTATGTGCAAAGCTCTATGCCAGACGGAACTGAGAGGGCTGGGAGAAGGGTGCATTTGCATATACCAACAAAAGAATGGCGTCCCCTCCCTCAAAGAAACTTAAGCCATGATGGAAAAGACAGAAACAGTTAAATAGTGCAAGGAAGTGAAGAGGGAAGGGAAAGCAGACAACTGATGTTAGTCAGTAAATAGGCCAGACCATTCCAGAACCCAATTCTCTCAGCATGCCAGCAATTGACAGTCTTTCCAGAAGAGTGGAAATAGAAGAAAAGTGCACACTCTGGCCTCCCGTCCCCTCTGCAGTTTGCTAGTTTCAAGAGTACCTCTAAATGTTCTCTAATGCTCTTGATTCAAACCATTCTCTTCTCAACTCTCTAAGTTTAGCTCAGGCTCTATTTGCTACTTACCACAGACTACCACAAAAGTATGATTGTATTTTATGAGTATTTTACTTGTCTATGTCATAAAATCATCCTCCTGCATTAGGCTGCTTCCTCTACTATGGAAGGGCCCGGGGCTTACACAATGCAAATACCTGCCAAGGGTCCTGAACAATGTATATATGGCACATGCTCACCGGTGTCTGTGGATGGAATGATTTCACAAATGTGTTTTTTACAAATGCAACACTGTGTAATTCTCTTCCAAGAAGAAGTGTGGCAAAACTATTTAAAGTCAGAATTCTGAGGTCAGAAAGCTCTTTGAGGCCATTTACTACCTATGGACTTTTAGATAATTATTCTAGCCTCTTTTAAGTCTCAGTCATCCTCATGGGCAAAATGAGCACACTAGCAGCACCTACCTGATGTGGATTAAGTAGAAGAATGCATTTAAAGCAAAGGGCACTTTACATGACATATACCACCCAAACCCACTGCCATCAAGGGAACACAAGAGTGAAACAGTGTTCATGTGCTGGGGTGAGTGATAAAAATTATTCTGTAACTAACATAATACAGAAGACACAGAAGAATGGGAATATTAGTGTTAGAATGACTTAGTCCATTTATAAAAAAGTAGGGGGAGGAAGGTAACAACTTTTAAATCATACAGTCAGGATAAAAAAATTAAAATCCATGGATTGAATTTATTCAAATGAAATTTAACAGGAATAAATATAAGGTGCTGCATTTGAGTCTGTGTTAGTTATCTAGTACTACTATAAGAGGAATACCACAAGCAGACGGTTTTAATAAAGAGAGGTTTATTTAGCACAATCCAGCAGGCTACAAGTCAAAATGCCAGCTCCAAGGGAAGGCTTTCTCTGTTGGCTCTGGAGGAAGACTCTTGTGATCTACCAGTCTTTCCCTGGTCTGAGAGCATCTCAGCACAGAAGCCCCAGGTCCAGAAGATGTGCTCTGCTCCTAGCACTGCTTTCTTGGTTGTATGAGGTCTTTCCACTTGCCTCTTTTATACATCAAAAGAGACTAGCTTAGGACACAATTCAATCTTGGAAAACTCATCAGTATAACTGCTAATAATCCCTATTAAATCATAGTGATAGAATTTACAAACAAAAGAAAATGTCATTAAATGGTGGATGCACTTGGCTTGGCTTGGCTATAGAATCATGGGAATCATGGCCTAAGTTGATATATACATTTTGGGGGAGGACACAATTCAATCGATGACAGGGCCCCAAAACATCAATTCTGCAAGTTACAATAGAGAAAATGTGGTTCAGCAGCAAACCCAGAGGCTTTTCTTCTAGGAGAATAACCAAACCAAGAATATGATAAAAAGGACATACAGCATGTACAATATGTATACTATGTATATTAAGGTCTTTCATATAAAAAGGAAAACAGATGGATTCTCTGTGTGGCATCCAAGAAGAAACATTAGCTCCAGAGTGTAGAAGGTCTTGAGAGGGAAATTCAGGTTATGTGCATGAGACAGCTTTCTTGGAGCGGCAGCTGCACAAAGATAGAGGTGATTGGTGTCAAAAATAAACAATTTGCAACTGCAATTTGAGGGCCAATCAAACTCTGAGAATACACAATTCTACAGCATTTTTGCTAAAACAGTGTTTAACCCCAAAACCAAGTTATCCAAACGAAACTAAATCAAAGTTGAGTATTCCTATTACCTGGAAAGTAATATACAATGATTCACATTGTAGAATTATATCTCAGAGTACATGATGTCTACTCCAAGACTAACAGAAAGTAACGTTTAACTATTAAGAAAATATAAACCTTATCTGCTTCTGTTTGAACTAATGCATTACAAAAGGCTTATAAACACAGATAAAATACTCATATAATTTGAAATTCTCCCTTTTATTCTTTGATCACTTACTTCTCATGGAATGAATAGGAGTTTCTTGTGCATTTTTCCACAGATATTTGTATAGATATATAAAAAACAGGTATGTGTGCCCTGCTTTTGTTTAAACAAATGCTAGCATACTTTGTACATCGTTTTGTACTGCATTCGTTTTAATAATATCGCCTAGAACACATTCCACAGTCATACACATTTACTATGTTTTGTATTTTTTTTCTTATGATTGAGTGAAAATGTACATTCTGATATAAATTTACATGCTCACCTACATGCAGCTTCCACTGCTCTCCCTACCTGGTGACTGCTCCATACATGTCTCATCCTCCCAACAGTCTCCTTTCTCTTCCTTTCTACCCACTCTCCTTCCTCCAGCCAGAGGTCAGTGGGATGATATCCTATAGATGCACAGAACCATAAAGAGTATCAAATATATGGTCACTTTGCATCGCCAAGTCCAATCCATTCCTGTCCAAAGAGTGGACCTTCATTATGATTTATGGGCAAGGGCAGCATCAGGGCCAGGGTCTATGTTCCCAGGGGAACCCCAAAGCTGCTGGACCATCAACCGCAGTCTTTTAGTGGAGATCTCAGGGTGCACCCCTTTTTATTCTTGTGTTGGCAGTGAGACTCGTGGCTATCACTGGTAGTAGCCGGGCATGATCCAGTTCTTCTGGTCCCAAGTCGATGTAGGCACCCACTCATGTGGGTCTCTCTACCTTCTGGGTTGTCTTTACCCCGTGTCATTTTGGTCCTTGGTGAGCATCCGTCCCTGCTGAGTTGGGACCATTTGCTGTGCCCTCGGATGGCCACTTGGCAGCTTTTAAGACCCCAGATGCCACTCACCAATGTAGGGTGCAGAGAGCCCTCTTAGCAAACGCAAGTTGTGACAGTTACTCTCGATTTTGCCTAAGAGCATGGTCTCCTGCCCCCTGCCCCAGCTACTTTGTCTTTTCAATATTGGGTTAAGATAGGAGTATTCAAGTTATGCTGAAGTCCACTTAATATTGTTCTTGTTTCTAACGTGTGCTATCACTGATTTCACCCAACCAAATTTCTACCAACTATCTAATCTAATCCCCACTTGCTTTCCCTTCCTCCCCTCCCTTGCAGCTGTAAAAGAGTCTTTTCTTCTATACATAAGTCTGTTTTTTGAGATCTTATCATACGGGTCTCATACAATACTTGTCCTTTTGTCACTGACTACTTTCACTCAACATAATGTCTTCCAGTTGAAACCAGGTCATGAGATGTTTCCTGGAATCATCATTATTCTTCATCACTGTGTAGTGCTCTGTTGCGTATATATACCATAGTTTACCTATCCGTTCCTCTGTTGTTGGGCATCTGGGTTGATTCCATCTTTTTGTGATCATGGACTGTGCTGCGATAAACATTCTTGTGCATGTGTCTGTTGGTGTGAATGGCCTTGAATCTGTAGGATAGATTCCAAGTAGTGGAATTACTGGGTCAAATGGTATATCTATATCCATTTTTTTAAGGAAGTACCAGATTGTTTTCCAAAGAGGCTGGACCATTTTAAATGCCACCAACTGTGTAGGAGGGCTCCACTTTCTCCACAGCCTCTCCAGCATTTGTTGTTTTGGGTTTTTTGGATCATGGCCAACCTTGTTGGGGTGAGATGGTATCTCATTGTAGTCTTGATTTGAATTTCTTTAATAACTAAAGATCATGAACATGTCCGTATGTGTTTTTTGGCTGCGTGGATCTCCTTGTTAGGGAAATGTCTGTCCATCTCCTTTGCCCATCACTTAATTGGATGATTCATCTTCTTCTTATTGATATTTTGTAGTATCTTATAGATTATGGAGATCAGGCATCATTCTGACACACAGTTGCCAACTATTTCAAATATTTTTTCCCATTCTGTAGGTGGACTTTTAATTCCATTAATAAAGTCTTTGGATGAGCAAAAGTGTTTGATTCTTAATAGTTCTCACTTATCTATTTTCTCTTCTGTTGACTGTAGTTTGTTGGACAGATTTTGAAGTGTGTCTACATTGTGTATTAAAACTTCCATTATTGTCCCTACCTTTTCTTAGATGAGCTTTATCATTTTAGGTTTGACATTTAGGTCTTTTATCCAGTTGGAGTTGATTTTTGTATAAGGTGTAAGATATGGATCTTGTTTCAATTTATTGCAGATGGATATCCAATTTTGCTAGCACCATTTGTTGAAGGTACTGTGTTTTGTATTTTTAAATGACAGCATAGTATTCTACTTTTTTAAAAAAGATTATTTCCCATAAACTAAATTGAAGGTCCTCATGAATAAAGCTTAGATGTTGGTGAAAAAAGTAACACCATGGAAGATGGTGAAATAGAAAACTCCAGGTATGGGTCCTTCTACTGATACTACTGTTGAGTTCAGAAACTGTCTGAACCAATTATTTGGGAACTCCTGAATCTAAGTGAACACCTGAAATATCAAGAGAAAGACTGATGAAAGGGCTGCTGAATTCTGGTATGACACCCCTACAACAGATAGCAATGGGGATGGTAGCCTGGTTTCCTGATACAGCTGGCTGGTAAAACATTAGGCAATAAGGACTTTGCCCTCCAAAACTGAGGACTGTGTGAGTTGATTGCTGATAGCTGTTTTTGTTAGCTAAGAGATCAAGACAGAGGCTAGACATTGTTTCAAACCTCAGAGGCTGAAAAAACTTCTTAGTGTCCAAGGTAGTGTCAGTAGAAGGAATTTAAGAAGATAATATTCCTCTCCCCACTTCCCACCTTGGGAGCCAGATATTTAAAGGAACCTGTGTCAGATCAATGGCTGTCCACAGAGACAACAGAACAGAAACTACAGTCACCATACATCAACAGAAACACACTGGGAAAAATCTCAAAAGCACAGACAGTTCCAGCCCTCAATAAACAAACACTGGAAATCTCTAAGGAGTGAGAGAAACAGATTTCAAGAGCCAACATTACATACTACTCAGAATATTCAGTTCTCAACAACAAGAACAAAAAAATCACAAAACCTGAATGTATGGCACATTCAAAAGAAAAAGAAATTTGACAGACACCATCCCCGAGGTTGCCTAGATATTGGAATCCTTAGTCAGATGTTAAATGAACTGTTCTAAATACATGCAGTGAGCTTCAGCCATGGACAAGAACTGAAAGAAATCAGGAAAATGATGCAAACACAAGATAAGAAAACCAGTAAAGAGACTGAAATCCTAAGAAGGAACCAAATAGAAATTTAGGAGCTGAAAAAAAGCAATAGAAATGGAAAACTCATTAGAGAGACACATTACATTTAAACAGGTGGAAGAAAAGATTAGTGAACTTTAAGACAGTTGCCATTATCCATGCTAAAGAAAAGAAAAAAGAATGAAGAAAAATGAACAGAGATTGAGGGAACTGAGGGACACTGTCAAAATTACCACATGCATTACAGATATCCGAAAAGAGTAGAAAAATATTTGAAGAAATAATGACAAATTTCCTGAGTCTGATGAAAGACAAACACAACTTAAAAACTCCATATGAGAACAACTCAGACATCCATACCAACAGACATCAAATCAAATTCAGGAAGAAATCAAAATGGTACACTAGAAAACATAACTTCTTTACAAAAGAAGGTAGTATTAGATGAACTAAACAAGGAAAAAAAAGAACACATTAAGCAACTATCAAAATGACAGTAGTAAGTTCTTCAATGTTTTAAACACATCAATTAAAATTCAGAGACTGAAAACACAAAACAACAAATGCTGGAGAGGCTGTGGAGAAAGTGGAACTCTCCTACACTGTTGGTGGCGTTGCAAAATGGTCCAGTCTCCTTGGAAAGCAATCTGGCCCTTCCTTAAAAAAAATGGATATAGATATACCATTTTACCCAGTAATTCCACTACTTGGAATCTATCCTACAGAATCAAGGCCATTCACACCAACAGACACATGCACAAGAATGTTTATCGCAGCACAGTCCACGATCACAGAAAGATGGAATCGATCCAGATGCCCAACAACAAGAATGGATAGGTAAACTATGGTATATATACGCAATGGAGCACTATTCAATGATAAAGAACAATGATGGTTCCAGGAAACATCTCCTAACCTGGTTTCAACTGGAAGACATTATGTTGAGTGAAAGCAGTCAGCGACAAAACGACAAATATTGTATGAGACCCCTACGATAAGACCTCAAAAACAGACTTATGCATAGAAGAAAAGACTCTTTTACAGCTGCAAGGGATGCGAGGGAGGGAGGGTGAGGCGGGGAGGGTTTAGATTGGATAGTTGCTAGAAATCTGGTTGGGTGAAATCGGTGATAGCACACGTTAGAAACAAGAACAATATTAAGTGGACTTCAACATAACCTGAGTACTCCTTCCATCTTAACCCAATAATGCAAGGACAGAGTAGCTGGGGCGGTGGGGGACATCCTCTTAGGCAAAATCAAGGCCAATTGACACAACTAGCGCTTTGCACCCCACATTGGTGAGTGGCGTCTGGGGTCTTAAAAGCTGCCAAGTGGCCATCCGAGGGCACAGCAAATGGTCCCAACTCAGCAGGAGCTTATGCTCACCGAGGACCAAAGCAACATGGGGTAAAGACAACCCAGAAGACAGAGAGACCCACATGAGTGGATGTCTACATCAACTTGGGACCGGAAGAACCGGATGGAGCCGGGCCACCAGTGATAGCTGCGACGGAGCTCACTAAGCTGAGTCCCACTGGCAACACAAGAGATCAACCCTGAGATCTCCACTAAAAGACCGCAATTGATGGTTGAGTGGCTTTGGGGTTCCCCTGGGAGCATTGTTCCTGGCCCTGATGCTGCCCTCACCCATGGATCATAATGAAGGTCCACCCCTCAGACAGCAATGGATTGGACTTGGCCATGCAAAGTGACTATATATTGGGTGCACTTTATGGTTCCATGCATCTATGGGATGTCATCCTGCTGACCTTTGGCTGGAGTAAGAGGAGTGGGTGGAGAGGAGGGGAAAGGAGACTGTTGGGAGGATGAGACATGTATGGAGTAGAGAGGAATAGTGTGCTGTCACCGGGTAGGGAGAGCAGTGGAAACTGCATATAGATGGGCATGCAAATTTTTAGGGGAATGTACATTTTCACTCAGTCATAATAAAAAAAAAGAAAGAAAGAAAAGAAAAAAAATTCAGAGACTGAAATAATTTAAAAATAAACAAAATGCCCACCACTAGACATGATCTAAGGTAGGATAGCTTTATATGATGAGTAATTTCAGACCTAACGACAGAAATAGGCTGAAAATGAAAGGATGGTAAAAAGATACAACAGGCAAATAATAATCAAAAGAGGCCTCAGGTGGCTATATTATCAGATAAAACAGACTTTAGTTTAAAAATTGTTACCAGAGACAAAGAAAGTCACTATATGCTGATAAAAGGGTCAATTCATCAAGGGTACATAAATTATAGATACATATGCACCAAACAACAGAAACTCTAAATTACAATACAAACATTGATAGAATGGATGACAGAAATAGTTATACAATAATAGTTAAAGATTTCAATGCCACACTTTCAATAATGAATAGAATTTCTAGGCAGAGTATTACTAAGAACAGAGGACCTGAACATTCTAAAGCAAACAGACATACAGAACACTCTACCCAACAACAGTAAAATATGCATTTTGCTCCAGTACTTATATAATACTTTCTACACAGATTATATACTGGGATCACAAAACAAGTCTTAATAAACTTGAAAAAACTAAAATCATGCCAAGTGTGTTACATGATCACAATGGAAAGAAACTAGAAATTAATAATGGTGAAGGATGGCTAATTTGCAAATACATGACAATGTACTCTTAAATAGCAATTGAGTTAAAAGGAGATATCACAAGAAAATTAGAAAATAAATTCAAACAAATGAAAGTGAAAACATACTATACCAAAATTTATGAGATGCAATAAAAGCAGTGCTCAAAGAGAAATTTATAGTTTTAAAGCATACATTAAAAAAAGATCTCAAATAAATAATCTAATCATACATCTTTAAACCCCACAACCAAATTTGATGCTGCTGAGTGAATTCTGATGAATAGCGATGCTACAAGACAAGGTAAAACTGTCAACAGTTTCCAAGAGCACATGGTGAATTCAAACTGCTGACCCTTTAGTCACTTAACCACTTAACCATTATGCCACCAGGGTGTACAACTGTACATCTTTAGGAACTATAAAAAGAAGAGCATACTAAATTCAAAGCTAGCCAAAAGAAGAAAATAAAGACTGGAGAAGACATGATGAAATAAGAGACTAGAAAAACAATAAGAGAAAAAAAAAATCAATGAAACCACAAGTTTGTTTTTTAATAAGATCAACAAAACTGATGAATTTTTTTCAGCTAAATAGACTAAAACAAAACAAACCACAAGGGGAGAATCAAATCACTACAACAAAGAATGAAAGCAAGGACATTAGCACTGATTCTACAGAAATAAAAATGGTAAGAGTACTGTGAACAACTGTATGCTACTAATTTGGATGACCTAGGTGAACGGCCAAGTTCCTAGAAACATACTATATATCAATATTCATTCAAGAAGAAATAGAGTATCTGAATAGATCTACAACTACTATGCACTAATCAGAAACCTTCCAAGAAAGAAAAGCTGAAGACCTGATGGCTTCACTGGTGATTCTCTCAAGCATTTAAAGAAGAATTAACTGTAATTTTTCTCAAGTACTTTCAAAAAATTGAAGCAGGAACACTTACTGTCATAGATTGAATTGTACTCTTTCCAAAATATGTGTCAATTTGGCTAGGTCATGATGCCTAGTATTGTGTGAATATGCACCACTTTGTCATCTGATATGATTATTTTATGTGTTGTAAATCCTACTTCTATGATGTTAATAAGGCGGCATTAGTGGCAGTTATGTTAATAAAGCAGGACTCTACCAGATTAGGTTGTGTTTTAAGCCAATCTATTTGAGATACAAAAGAAAGAAGCCAAAGGAGACAAGGGGACCTCATTCTACCATGAAAGCAATGCCACAAAATGTAATGCCACATTATTTGGATCCAGGGTCCCTGCACTGAGAAGATTCTTGAGCAGGGAAGATTGATGACAAGGACCTTCTTCCAGAGCTGAAAGAGAAAGCTTTCACCTGGAACTGGCAGCCTACATTTGGCTCCCTAGACCATGAGAGAATAAATTTGTCTTTGTTAAATCCATCCACTGTTAAAGCAGCACTAATCAAGATAATATTTTATCATAATTCTCTTATTTCTATCACATCAGTTCAAATGCCCTATCTTTCATTATTTTGGTTATTTCCATATTTTCTTTTGTTAGTCTAGTTTAAAAAAGAAAACAAACAAACCAAAAAACTCCTGTTGCCACTGAGTTGATTCCAACTCAATGGATAGAACTGCCCCATGGGGTTTTCAAGGAGCTCCTGGTAGATTCAAACTCTCAAAAAGACGTTTTGGTTACCTCTTAACCAATCTATCATCAGGGTTTTCAGTCTAGCTAAAGGTTTGTCAATTTTACTGACCTTTTCTAAGAACCAATTTTTTTCTGTTTTAGTTTTGCTCTCACCTTTATTTCCTTTCTTCTGGAAGGTTTAGGCTTAGCTTGTTCTTCTCTTTCTAGTTCCTGGAGCTGTTTAGTTAGGCTGTTAATTTTAAATCTTTCTTCTTTTTCTATGCAGACATTTACTGCTCTAAGTTTTTGTCATGGATTATGTCCCTCCAAAAATGTGTGTAACAACTTGGTTAGGTCATGACTCCCATGATTGTGTGACTGGCCAACTTTTGACGGCATTTTCCTGTGTGTTGTAAATTCTATTGCAATGACAGAATCAGATGGCAGTTATAGTGATGAGGTCTACAAGACTGGAGAGCATCTGAAGGCAATCTTTTTTGAGATACAAAAGAGAAAGGTAAGCAGACAGATACAGGAACCTCATACACCAAGAAAGCAGTACTAGGAGGACAGTATGTCCTTTGGACCTGAGGTTCCTACACTGAGATTCTCCCAGACCAAGGGAAGACTGAGGCAACACAGGACCTTCTTTCAGAGCCAGCAGAGAGGCAGCGCCGTCTCCTGAAGTTGATGTGCTGAATTTGGACTTGCGGCTTATGGGATTGTGAAAGAATAAACTTTGTTAAAGCCATTCACTTGTGGTATTTCTGCTACAGCAGCACTAGTTCACTAACAGTTTCCCTCTGAGTACTGCTTTGATTTTCATTTGACTCTAAGAAAATTGTGACGTCTCATGATTTCTTCCTTGAGCCAATGATTTGTGTACTGCTTAATTTCCAAGTTTGTCTACTTTCTAGATTTGCTTGTTTATTTTTAGTTATCTATTTATAACTTCACACATCGTGATCAGGGAAAATACTTTGTATAACTTCATTTTTTAAAACTTGTGAAGGGGGGTGGAGGTAAGATGGCAGACTAAGCACGTCTCCCTATATCCCTCTGAAAACTAAGACCTGAAATGATAATGAAATGGAGCCTTCTGATCACCTAATCAGCCTCAGGACACAGCACGGGGCTGTTAATTTGGACTTCTTATCACTCAGCGAAAAACTTCCTCTCTTTCACTGACTCCTGCTCCTGGCTAGCCCTGGCTCTCACGGACTGAAAGTAAACGCACCAATTTGACTTTTCTTTCCTCTGTCTTCGCTGGGGGGTGGAGTTGGGTCCTGCCTAGTGGGTACACTCGGACACACTGCTGGGGGGATACGCAGGCAAAATTCCCATATTTTGAGAGCCAGGCTTAGGACTCTGTTAATCTAGCCACTTTGGGCCCGTCTTTTTATCACTGCCACAGTGGGGTTTGTACGGAATCGCACTGCCAGTGTGCGGTACACCATGTTGGATATGGGGATTTTAGCGAGACCTAATTCTTAGCCTGGGAGCCAGCACCTGCAGACAGGACAGTGCTTCTCCGACAGAAAAGCAGTAATTTACACAGTGTCACCTACAGTGGGGGCCCAGCAACAGAAGCAGAGGAATCACTACCTCTTGGCACCTTTAACCCCTCTATCTGCTGCCTGTGTGGAGGATGCCATCTCGGATACAGTGGCCGCACCTGGAACTAACTGTTAGCCTGGCCAGAGGACAGTGCTTTTCTACCAGAAAAAGCAGTACTTTACACAGCCTGACCTAAAGCTGAGTCCTGTCAGCGGAGGCCAACAGGGCAGTAGCATTGCTGTATTCTGAACTAGTTTGTATCATCTGGGGTTGGATATAGAGGTGCTTACTTTGCCAGTTGCGAAGAGGGACCTCTACACCTGAAAACCTGACTGACTTGGAAAGTGGTCAGATACCTTTTGCTTTACATTTTAAGACAGCCTAGAGAAACATCTGCAGTCCATCCTCACAGTAACTCTTCCAGCCTCTACTTACTCACATGGGACCCAAGAAGCAACAGACAATTGTGGCACACAAGAAATCATCCATGGCTTCAGAAGACTCCTAAACAAAACAACCAAGGAGTTTTCCAGATGAAGAAACTTTTATGAAAGCATCAGAAAGTGAATACAAAACGATTATATAACGAGCCCTTCTAGACCTTATACAAAATGCAGGAGAACAGAAGGAAAAATTAAGGAAGCTGTTCGATCTGATGGAAAACCAGTACTCTGAAATCCAACCGATCAAGAACAAAATCAAAGACATAGAAACTTCTATGCAAAGCCAAGAAAAAAAATTGGAACAAATGGAAAAAAGAATTTCTGACTTGGAAGACAGAGCTACAGATGCCAGTGTCTATGAGCAGAAATCAGAAAAAAGAAACAAGAAAAATGAAGAAGCATTAAGAAGAACGTGGGACTCTATTAAGAGGAACAATTTTCGATTAATTGGAGTCCCTGAACAGGATGAGACACCTGAGAAAACAGAGAGTATCTTTGTTTAGCTGCTAACAGCAAACTCTGCAGAAATCATGAAGAGAATATAGATGTCTCAAATGCATATCATACACCACCCAATACAGATCTCAAAAGACTCCAAGACATATTATAATCAAGTTTAACAAAATGAAACACAAGCAGCAACTCTTAAAGGCAGCAAGACTCAAAGCAAAACTAGCATGCAGAGGGAAACCCTGTAGGCTCTTATTAGATTTCTCAGTAGAAACAATGCTGGCACGGAGACAGTGGCATGACATATTCAAAGCCTTCAAGGAGAAAAACTTCCGACCAAGAATTATAGATCCTGCAAAACTATCTTTCAAATATGAAAATGAAATTAAGACATTCCCAGATAAACAGAAACTCAGAGACTTTGTAAAAACCAAACCAAAACTACAAGAAATACTGAAAGAAGTTCTTGGCTTTGGCTTAGAAGAACAAAACCACTAACTTTATATTTTAAAAAGACACACTACTCAAAACTCTACTCAGGGAAGGGTCCAACATCAATCACAGCTTTAATACTGAAAGAAGCAATCCAGTGATCATCAAGAACACTATGGTGTCATCATATGAAAAAGAGGAATGTACTACAGTCGCTATAGTCCTTCCAGATGGAGAGGAAGATCACAAGATTGGTAGTAATTAAAATGGGGTTTATATATAGTTTATTAAGGGGGATCATAGGGACAGCCATAAAGCACAACAAAGATGTATCATACCATTTCAAGAAATCTAACACACGAGTCTCAACAACTACAAAACCAGCTCTGAAAAAGGTGAAAAATCAACTCACAAAAAAGAATCTCCCAGAACAGACTAATAAGAACAACAGAGAAAACGTCAACACAAGAATAAACACATCACAATGGCAGCCATCAACACATACCTATCAATAATTACACTGAATGTGAATGGACTGAATGTTCCAGTAAAGAGACAAGAGTGGCATCTTGGACCAAAAGACATGACGCAACCATATGCTGTCTACAAGAAACTCACTTGAGACCTAAATATAGGCACAAACTGAAAATGAAAGGAGGGAAGAATATATATCAAGCTAACAATGAACAAAGAAGAGGAGGTGTGGCAATTCTAATCTCAGATAAATTCCAATCTCGTGGACAAAGATGGGCACTATTGCTGAAAGGTTCAATACACAAGCAAGACTTAACTATGTTAAATATTTATGCACCTAATATTAGAGCACCTAAGTACATCGAAGAAACACTGACTACACTCAAAAAGAGTTAGATGATTCCACACTAATAGTGGGAGACTTCAACACTCCACTCTCAATACTGGACAGATCATCTAGAAAAAAGCTCAGTAAAGATACAGAAGACCTCATTGCCACAATTAACCAACTAAATGATATCAACATATACAGAACGTTCTACCCATCAGCAGAGAACTACACCTTATTCTCCAGTGCACATGGAACATTCTTCAGAATTGACCATGTGTTAGGACATAATGCAATTCTCAACAAAATACATACCACTGAATTACTGTAAAGCATCTTCACAGATCACAAAGCCATAAAAAGTGAAAGCAATAGCAGAAAAAACATATAAAATGGAACTCTTGGAAACTGAACAACATCTTGCTCAAAAAAACATGGAGTATAGAAGAAATCAAGGAGAAAATAAAGAAATTCATGGATTCCAGTGAGAATGAAAACACTTCCTACCAGAACCTATGGGATACAGCAAAAGCTGTGCTCAGAGGTCTGTTTATCTCCATAAATGCACACATCTGGAGGGAAGAAAGAAACCAAATCAAGGAACTAACCCTACAGCTTGAACAAGTAGAGAGAGAACAACAGAGGAACCCCTCAGGCACCAGAAGAAACCAGATCATAAAGATTAGAGCAGAGCTAAATGAATTAGAGAATAGAAAAACAATTGAAAAAACTGAAAAGACCAAAAGCTGGTTTTGTGAAAGGATCAACAAAATTGACAAACCCCAGCAAAACTTAGTAAAGACAAGCAGGAAAGGAAACAAATAACCCAAATGAGAAATGAGAGGGGAGTGGTCACCACAGATGCAACAGAAATAAAAATATAACTGATTACCATAAAAGACTGTACTCCTAACAAATTTGAAAACCTAGAGGAAATGCACGAATTCCTGGACTCATACCACCTACCCAAATTATCACAACGTGAAGCAGAACAACTGAATAAACTCATCACAAAGGAAGAGATTGAAAACGTCATTGAAACACTGCCAACCAAAAAACGTCTGGGCCCAGATGGCTTCACTGCAGAATTCTACCAAGCTTTTAGAGAAGAGTTATCTCCAATACTACTGAGACTATTTCACAGTATAGAAAGGGATAGAGTACTCCCAAAGTCATTCTATGAAGCCAGCAAACCCTGATACCAAAGCCACGGAAAGACTCAACAAAGAAGGACTACAGACAGATATCACTCATCAATCTGATGCAAAAATCTTCAACAAAATTCTTGCCAATAGAATACAACAACATATCAAAACAATAATCCATACTGACCAAGGGGGATTCATACCAGGGATGCAAGGCTGGTTCAACATCACAAAAACAATTCATGTGATTAACCACATAAATAATACAAAAGACAAGAATCACCCGATTTTGTCCATTGATGCAGAAAAGGCATTTGATAAAGTCCAACACCCATTCATGCTAAAAACTCTTAGCAAAATAGGCATAGACGGAAAATTCCTCAAGGCAATAAGGGCCATTTATACAAAACCAATTGCATATGTCATCCTGAATGGAGAGAGACTGAAAGACTTCCCCTTGAGAACAGGAACTAGACAAGGAGGCCCACTCTCACCTCTCCTATTCAACACTGTACTAGAAGTTCTAGCCAGAGCAATTAGACAAGACCAAGAAATAAAGGGCATCTGCATTGGCAAAGAAGAAGTCAAAATCTCCCTATTTGCAGATGATATGATTGTATACGCAGAGAAACTCAAAGAATCCATAAGGAAACTACTCGAACTGATAGAAGAGTTCAGCAAAGTCTCAGGATACAAGATAAACGTAAGTCAATAAGTAGGATTCCTTTATACCAACGAGACTGTTAATGAAGAAATCATCAAATCAATACCATTTACTATAGCCCCTAAGAAGATAAAGTACCTAGGAATTAATCTAACTAGAGGAATAACAGATCTTTACAAAGAGAACTACAAGCCCTTACAACAAGAAACTAAGAGAGACTTAGGTAAGTGGAAAAACCTACCCTACTCATGGATAGGAAGACTTAACATTGTGAAAATGTCTATTTTACCCAAAGAATCTACTTATATAATGCAATCCCAATACAAGTTCCAGTGTCATTTTTTAATGACATGGAGAAACAAATCACCAATTTTGTTTGGAAAGGGAAGAAGCCCCGGATAAGTAAGGCACTACTAAAGAAGAAGAACACACTGGGAGGCCTCTCATTACCTGACCTTAGAACATACTCACTGCCACAGTGGTCAAAACAGCCTGGTACTGGTACAAGAACAGACAGATCGATCAATGGAACAGAAGTGAGACTCCAGAGATGACACCATCTGCCTATGAACAGTTGATATTTGAGAAAGGCCCTAAGACATTAAACTGGGGTAAAAAACAGTATCTTCTACAAATGGTGCTGGCAATACTGGATATCCATCTGAAATAAACTGAAACAAGATCCATATCTTACACCTTCTACAAAAATCAACTCCAACTCTACAAAAGACCTAAATATCAACCTAAAGCAATAAATCTCATCCAAGAAAAGGTATGAACAACAATGGAACTTTTAATACACAATGGAGACAGACTCCAAAATCTGTCGAACAAACTGCAATCAACAGAAGAGAAAATAGATAAATGGAGACTATTAAGAATCAAACACTTTTGGTCATCCAAAGAGTTTATTAATAGAATTAGAAGGACACCTACAGAATGGGAAAAAATATTTGGCAACTCTATGTCAGACCGAAGCCTGATCTCTATAATCTATAAGATACTACAAAATATCAATAAGAATAAGATAAATCATCCAATTAAGTGATGGGCAAAGGGATGGACAGACATTTCTCTCTAAAGAGGAGATGCATACAGTCAAAAAACACATGTGGACATGTTCACGATCTTTAGTTATTAAAGAAATTCAAGTCAACACTACAGTGAGATACCATCTGACCCCAACAAGGTTGGCCATGATCCAAAAAACCCAAAACAACAAATGCTGGAGAGGCTGTGGAGAAAGTGGAACTCTCCTACATGGTTGGTGGGGTTGCAAAATGGTCCAGCTTCTTTGGAAATCAATCTGGCACTTCCTTAAAAAACAATGGATATAGATACAGTGTTTGACAAATTAATTCCAGTACTTGGAATCTATCCTACAGAATCAAGGCCTTTTACACCAATGGAAACATGCACAAGAATGTTTATTGCAGCACAGTCCATGATAGCAAAAAGATGGAATCAACCCAGATGCCCAACAACAGAAGAATGGATAGGTAAACTAAGATATATATACTCAATGGAGCACTACACAATGATAAAGAATAATGATGATTCCAGGAAACATCTCATAACGTGGTTTCAACTGGAAGACATTATGTTGAGTGAAAGTAATCAGACACAAAAGGACAAATATTGTATGAGACCTCTACGATAAGATCTCAAAAACAGACCTGTGTATAGAAGAAAAGACTTTGGCAGCTGCAAGGGAGGGGAGGGTGGGAGGGTAAGGGGGAGAGAGTTTAGATTAGATAGTTGCTAGAAACCTGGTTGGGTGAAATCGGTGATAGTACACATTAGAAACAAGAAAAATATTAAGTGGACTTCAGCATAACTTGAATACTCCTTCCATCTTAACCCAATATTGCAAGGATAGAGTAACTGGGGCGGGGGGCAGGGGAACATGCTCTTAGGCGAATTCCAGGCCAACTGGTACAACTAGTGTTTTTCTAAGAGGGCTCTCTGCACCCCACATTGGTGAGTGGTGTCTGGGGTCTTAAAAGCTGCCAAACTGCCATCCGAGGACACAGCAAATGGTCCCAACTCAGCAGGAACGGATGCTCACCGAGGACCAAAATGACACGGGGTAAAGACAACCCAGAAGATAGAGACCCACATGAGTGGGTGTCTACATCGACTTGGGACCAGAAGAACCAGATGGGGCCCTGCCACCACCAGTGATAGCCATGATGGAGCTCAGAGAGAGGAGTCTCACTGGCAACACAAGAAGAAAAAGGGGTGCACCCTGAGATCTCCACTAAAAGCCCTCAATTGATGGTCCAGCAGTTTTGGGGTTCCCCTGGGAGCATGTCCCTTGGCCCTGATGCTGCCCATGTCCATAAATGATAATGAAGGTCCACTCTTTGGACACGAATGGATTGGACTTGGCAATGCAGAGTAACCATATATTGGACGCACTTTATGGTTCTATGCATCCATAGGGTATCATCCTGCTGACCTCTGGCTGGAGGAAGAAGAGTGGGTGGAGAGGAGAGGAAAGGACATTGCTAGGTGAATGAGACATGTATGGAGCAGCAAGGAATAGTGTACTGTCACCGGGCAGGGAAAGCAGTGGAAGCTGCATATAGGTGGGTATGTAACTTTATACGGGAATGTATATTTTCACTCAATCATATTAAATAAATAAATAAATAAAACTTGTTAAGACCTGCTTTGTGACCTAAACTGTGGTACGTTTTGGAAAATAACCCATGCACATTGGACTAGAATGCACACTGTGCTGTTTTGGAATGGAGTATTTATAGATATGTTTGTTAAGTCTAGTTAGATAATAGGGCTGTTCAGCCACTGTCTTTCCTTGTTGATGTTTCTAGATGTTTGTCCAATATTGAAAGTGGCATATTGAAGTATTTAACTATTACTGTAGTACTATTTCTCTCTCCTTTCAACTGTGTGATTGCTTTATATATTTAGGTGTCCTGATGTTGGATGCGGAAACCCTGGTGACGTAGTGGGTTAAGTGCTATGTCTGCTAACCAAAAGGTTGGCAGTTGAAATCCACCAGGTGCTCATCAGAAACTCTATGGGGCAGTTCTACTCTGACCTCTAAGGTCACTGAGTCAGACCTGACTCAACAGCAGTAATGTTGGATGCATATGTATTTGTGATTTTTAAATCTTGACTAGTTGACTCTTGTTACTACATGATGTCAATCTTTAATAATTCTGACAGATTTTACCTTGAAGTCTACTGTCTTAGTCATCTGGTTCTGCTCTAACAGAAACACGAGAGAGTGGATGGCTTTAAAAGCGAACTGTTTATTCTTAGTCCAGTAGGCTACAAGTGCAAATTCAGGGTGTCAGCTCTAGGGGAAGGCATTCCCTCCGTCAGCTCTGGAAGAAAATCCTCATGTTGCATTAGTCTTTGGTCAGGGAGCATTTTGGCATAGGAACCTCATATCTGAAGGATGCACTCTTATTCCTGGTGCTGATTTCTTCATGGTATGAGCTTCCCAATTCTCTGCTTGCTGTCCTCTCTTTTTATCTCCCATAGGATAAAAGGATAAAAGGTAGCACAAGCTACACTCCAGGGAAACTCCCTTAGCAAGGTGCAGTCCCACCCTAATTCTCTTTGAAGATAATCATCCTATCTGTTAACCACAGACAGAGGTTAGGATAGGAAAAATCACCAAATATTGGGCATGATCGCCCAGTCAAATTGCTACACACATTTTTGGGGGGGGGGGGGGACACAGTTCAATCCATGATATCTACTTTGTCTGGTATTTATGATAGCTACCCCAGCTCTCCTTTGGTTACTGTGTACATTGAATATTCACTTATATCCTTTCACTTTCAAACTATTTGTGTCCTGGGGTTTAAGGCATGTCTCTCGCAAACAGCATATCTGAAAAGAGAAAATCAAATCATTGCTATCAAGTTGATTCTGATTCACAGCAACCCTATAGGACAGAGTAGAACCACCCCATAGAGTTTCCAGTGACCACCTGGAGGATTCAAACGATCAATCTCTTGGTGTGCAGCCGCAGCTCTTAAGCACTATCTGACTAGGATTTCCAAAGAGCATATGCTTGGTTTTTAAAAAAATCTATTCTGCTATTCCCTGTTTTGATCATCTGCCATTGTCCATGTTTTGACTGGAGCAGTTAGTCTATTTGCATTCAATGCAGTTACTGAAAGGAAGTCAGTGATACCTGGAATTTCATTACTGGGTATTTGTATATCCTAAGCATTCTCTGTCTTTTTTTCTAATCCTGCTTGCTTCTGTATTTTGTTAGTTTATTGTAGTGAGCTCTTTTGGTTCCCTTCTCCTTTCCTTTTGTGTATTATTAGTATTATTTTTTAATAGATTTTTTTTTTAGTGATTACTGTGCATGCTACACTTAAAAGCTTGCATTTATAACATTCTACAGTAAGTTTGATACCAACTTCAGTATATAAAAAAATTATCTATCAATACCATTCTTCTTCCCCTTTTGTGGTTATCACTAATGACAGCCTTGTATTTCACTTCCCTGTGGCATATTTTTTCCTTGTCTTTTGTATACTTGTATTAAAAAACAATTGACAAAACATTTAGAATTACTTTATCACAAGCTCTTACACTTGTTCATACATTTCTCTTTATTAGAGATGTTTCTTTTTATGTATAGCTTGTATTGTAATTATGTTCTGGAGTCTTTTTCCTTTCATCTATAGAATGATGTTGTTATTTTTTGTAGTGTCAGTTTTGTGTGGATTAACTCTTAAATTCTGTTTGCCTGTGACTCATTTAACTTCACCCTCATGCTTGAAGTATAGCTTCCCTGGGTTTAGTATTCCTGGTTGAGCCTAACCCCTGCACCAGCACTTCAAATGTATCATTTCATTGCCTTTATCCCCCAACATTTCTGATGAAAAATTAGCATCTAATCTTTATGGTTACACTTTTGTGACTGCTTCTCTGTCACCGCTTTCAGAATTCTCTCTTCAATTTTTGATAGTCTAACTATGGTACTGCTATGAGCCAGAATTGATCACAATAGGTTTGGTTTTTGGAAATATGGTGTGTCTTAGTATAGATCTCTTTAGATTTTTTCCTGCTTGAGGTTGTCTGAGCTTCTTGGATTTGCACATTCATACCCTTCATTTGACTGGAGAGATTTTTTGTCATTATTCCTTGAAATACTCTGTCCCTTTCTCTCTTTCATTATCTTCTGGAATTCCCAGAATGCATATATTAGGTCTGTTGTTGTCGTCCCGTAATTTCATTAAATTGTGCTCAGACTTTTGGAGCCTCTGTTCTTGTTGCTTTTCAGTGTCTATAATTTTAACTACCTTATCTTCTAATTCCCTGTTTGTTTGTTCTGTTTGATTAAATATTTGGGGAAGCCTATTGTGTTTCTCACTTCAGTTATTGTCATTTCATTTCTTTAATTATTATTTATTTACTCAATTATGGTCTCTTTCTTTAGATCCTCATTTTGTTCCCGCACTGTTTTATTTCTTTTAGCCCTTTGTTTTCTCTCAGTTCTTTAATTACGTTCAATGTTGCATTCTTCCATTTTTTCCCCATTATTTAGTACTCCCTAGAGGCACTTCTACTCCCTTTCTCATGCTATTTGGATGGGCCATCATTTCTCTGTTCTGTGCCTTGTGGTTTTTTTGTTGAGACACTGGGATTTTCAAGGGTGTTAACTTACTCAGTTTTCCCGTGTTTGGTGTTTTTGCCCATACAACTTTCTGCAAGAAACTCTGAGGCGGGCATGTGTTTGATCCTGGATTACTGTTCCCTTCTCTGTGACAGCTCCTTCTCTCTCCCTCTGTAACTGGGCTCTGAAAGGTCCAGATCTTTTTTCAGCTTTCAATCTTTCCCAAATACATCATAGAACATGCTGAAGTCAGTCTGACTATCAGCGGGCACTGTCACTCAGGTGAGAGATCCTGTACTAATCAATCTGATCACCATGGGACGTAATACCCTCTGTCTGGTTATTATCCTTTGTCCTCTCAGTTTCTGAATTCATGTTTTCAGATGGAAAACACACACCCAGCAAGCCACCTTTGGGGCTGGCTGCTGCCTTCTGATTTTGCCCAAGGTTTCTTTTCCTGCTCTGTGGCAGCTGCTTACATCTGAGCTGGCATTCAGGGGGCACACATGCAGACTTCCCATCCTTTCATCAGTAGGAAAGGAGGAGGAGGAAGAGGAAGAGGGGCTGGCACTCCCTATATGTACTTCGAAGTGATCTGTCCTCATTTCACAGCCCCAGTGGTCCATGGTGGCTGAGGAGCAGGCTCCACCTGCTGACTCCACTGTGTGAAACCTTCTGTAGGAATTCATATAAGTCCAGCAACCAAAGGTTGCCAAGTGGGAGTAAGGTAGTCACCTTCGGAAAGGGCCCCAGAGTGGTCTGCCTGTTGCTATCCGAGACTATCACATTGGCTGTGGGTATAGCCTCCACTCGAGATGCCTGCTTCCTAGCATACAGCAGCCTCAGTGCTGACCATAAGGAACAGAGAGACGTAAACTGATCCCCAGAGTGGTCTGTCCCACTGGTTTCAGAGGCCTGAGCTATGACTTACACAGGGAGCCAGGTTGACTGCTGGCTATAGGAACAGAGTCCACCGTGGGGGACTTCTGTAGCAGTTTGCAGTAGCTTGGCCACCAACTATAACAAGACGAAGGAGGGGTGCCATGCTCTGGTCAGGCTGCCATGGAGGCCTGCCTTGTTGCTATCAGAGTCCTGTCAGTAGACTGATGGCCGTGAGCGCAACTTCCACTCCAGACTCCTGTTTCCTAACACACAGCAGCCTTACTTAGCAGTCCTCCGCACTGGTGGGACACAGATGAACCCTAACTGACCCTCAGGGAGGACTACGCTGTTACTTCAGAGGTCAGAGTCACAGGGTAGAGAAGGAGACAGGGAGAGTGCTGATGGTGGTGCAGTCCACTGCGGGGACCTGGTGCAGCAACTCACAGCTGGTGTACAGGTGACAGTGGCCGTGCAGGGAAGGGCCGCGCCACTCCAAACAGACCAGGGCCGTCGTCCTTTTCACTTCTCAAAACCCTCCCTGCAGTATGCTGGCTGTGGGTGCAGTCTCCACTAAAGCGGGTTGCTTTTCACCGCAGGGCAGCCTCAGTCAGCAGTTCTCGGCATCAGCCTACTGAGGGCGCAGACAGGCCTAACCCACGCCTCAAGAGGTCTGTCATGCCACTTTCAGAAGCCTAGGTGCTGGGGTGTGCAGGGAGGTTGGATCAGACTCTACTGTATGGGCCAACTTCACAACGTACAATAGGCTGGCAGCTGACAGTAGGGGTGCTGAGGATGGTGGTCCACTCCACACGCACACCCAGGGAGGTTCGCCTTGCTACCGTCATAGCCTTCCCTGTACTACGTTAGCTACAGGTGTAGCCTCCACTAAGGATACCTGTTTCTTAGCCCAGAAGAGCCTCGGCCAGCCCGCAAACCACCAAACCCACTGCCATTGAGTCCATTCTGACTCACAGTAGCACCATAGGACACAGTAGAACTGCTCCACTCTATGGAGTGCCTGGCAGTCTCAAACTGCAGACTTTTTGGTTAGCGGATGCAGCATTTAACCGCTACACAGCAGTTCTTGCTAAATACCGAAAGGGGGAGCAGACTCACCAGAACTGACTTGCTGAGCTCCATCCCATTGGTTTCAATGGTCTAACCAATAGAAAATAGAGGAGATACCAGGTCCAGTGTTGAGTATGAGAGAAGACCCCGTTGCAACCAACACTGCTTGGGTTGGGGAGCTGCTGGCACACTGCAACGGATTCCCAGCGAGGTCTACCTTACTGCTCTTAGGGCAGAAGCCTGGGGTGCTGCCTCTGTGTAGACAGGAGCTGTGGTGGCTAGGTACCATTATCCCAGTTCACAGCAGCATGTGACCCACATGGCTGTGGGGAGGAGCAAGGACAGTGGGAGAACTAATTTTTCTACTGCAGTTTATTTGTTGGTTCTTGCCTGCCTGCAGGTTCCTGCTGCTTGCCCCCACCTGCTGCTGAATTCACAGCCCTTTGACACTAAGCATGGTTTCCTTAGTGTCTTGTGTCCTGGTTGTATTTGAGGGGGAGCGTTAGAAAGACAGTTTGTTTACACTACCATCTTCCTAGAATATAACCCATAGGGTTTTCAATGGATGATTGTTTTGGAAGTAGATCTCCAGATTTTGTAACCAAGGTACCTCTGGGTAGACTTGAACCACCAATCTTTTCATTAACAGCAGAGAGTTTCATCATTTGTTCCACCCAGTTGTTCCTGATCTCTCTTATCAGTTGCTGTTAATTCTGACTCACAGCGACCCTACAGGGCACAGCAGAACTGCCCCATATGGTTTCAAAGGAGCACCTGGTGGGTTACAACTGTCAACACTTGGTTGTAAGCCACAGCTGTTAACCACTCACAATGTCACCACAATTTCTAACCTCTCTTAGTTCTCTGGAAACCCTGGTGGTACAGCTAACCAAAAGGTCAGCAGTTTGAATTCACCAGATGCTCCTTTGAAACCATATGGGGCAGTTCTGCTGTGCCCTATAGGATCCCTATGAGTTGGTATCAACTCAACAGCAGTGGGTTTGGTTTGGGTTTTTCTTAGCTCTGCATTAATACAAGGAATGCTTCTTCTGAAGCATTTACCAACTGGATGTGTGTGTGTGTGTGTGTGTGTGTGTGTGTGGGTGGGTGGGTGGGTGTGGGTGTGGGTGTGGGTGTGGGTGTGTGGTGTGGGTGTGTGGTGTGGGTGTGTGGTGTGTGGTGTGTGTGTATGTGTGGGTGGGTGGGTGGGTGGTTGGGTGGGTGGGTGTGTGTGTGTGTGTACACACCAAAAAAATAGACTCATTGCCATCTAGTTGATTCCAACTCGGTGATCCTACAGGACAGAGTAGAACTGCCCGATAGAGTTTTCGAGGAGCACCTGGAGGGTCTGAACTGTCGATCTTCTGGTTACAGCTGAAGCACTTAATGACTGCCCTATCAGCGTTTCCAGAAACACACACGCGCGCGCACACACACACACACACAGAGACACACACACAGAGACACACACACAGAGACACACACACACACACACACACACAGAGAGAGACACACACACACAATTTCTTTCTTCATGAACATCCTCCTCCCAAAGCCCTGCCCCTGTTTCTGCCTTGTCATTTCTGTAAGCACCCCTCCTCTTAGCAGGTGTCCCTCTAGTTTACATTGGTTGAACACTCCCCAGAGATCTGGATTTTAGTATCTTATCTTTCATCTGATTGGAGCTGATGAGACATAACCTGTCTTAGAGCAGAGTATGCCTGGCTCGTCCTACCACACAAGCCTCCTCGTCTGTCTCCTTACAGACACTAAGGCAAGGACTGGTTAGCTCTAAGAAAAGGAATACAGGTTGTCCCTGACTCACGACCTATTTGAGTTACAATGAATTACACTTATGATGACCTTTTTTTTTTTAAACATATCTTAGTAAAATACAGCACACACAGTGTTGCAGTACATAATTTGCTGATGTTATCATTCTCAGATGTCCACTTGCAGATGTTTATATGTAATGTTTCCAGTCCTCAAAGATTAATAAAGATGAGATTTATAAAGATAAAGATACTGATAATAAAAGGCAATAATAATAAAAACTAAAAAAGGGAGTATGTGACTTTCATCAGAACTGACTTATGATGGAATCATTTGAAAAGAAACCTGTTGTAAGTTACAGACTTCCTGAACACAAACTGACAACATCTCTTCAGCTGCTCACTTCACCATTACTTCTTCCCATTAACAAATACCTGTTACGTGTCCACTACATTCATGGTCCTTAAAAAAACCCAGTGAGTCACTGTCCTTGGCCTGACACGGTGGAGTTGTAATAGAAAAACAAACAAAAAACTTACACAAACTTATTTTCAAGGCACTGACACAAGGTACAATATATGGATAATACACGGTCATTATTCTCACTCCAGAGCCAAGCACCTGGTCAGATGCTGCTTTAAGTGTCACTCACCTTCTTCGTACAAACGTACTTGAAGGTTCAGAACAGTCACAAGCCCCTGCCAGGCACAACAATCAGGAAACACAAGGCTACTTGTTTACACATCATAGTGTATCACTTGAGAGGAAAAGTGCTTATCCAAGGGCTGCTTTGGGGGTCCGTTTCCTTGTTTTCTGTAGTGCATGAGGCTGAATCAGCTTTGGCCATTGAGAACTGTACATAAAAGGCCCAGCTAACAAGACTGCCAGCTGGCTACACCAAGCGCTGCTCCATCTAGCAGCAGCTGGGAGACAAGGCAGAGCAGGTCACATGACAGGAAGGCAAACAGCGTGGATGAAGAGGGAGTGACAAGGGACAACAGCCCAGCTAAAGCAGGAAGTCATGTCAGGTCAGACTGATCTAACCACACCTGTGTTTCCTTGGCTACAGTGGCAATGGGCTGTTGCGTGCTTGCTCTTGGGCAGTTCCTGCAGAATATGCTGGGCTGCTGTGCTCTGTTTCCCACTGCTTTTCTCTTTGTTGTCCTCCTAGAAAAGCACATTCCAAAGCTACAACCTGACTCACAGGAACCCTTTAGTGTGATCACGGTGCTGCTGTAAACTGCAGTTGTATGTGCAGGGTTGGGCAGGGGCTGCAGAGTCTGAGAGGTCTTCAGCTTCTTGAGGAACATAAACACTTCCAGGAAAAGGAAGTCAGGAACAAGCAGGAAAAATCTCATGCCTTTTATTCGGAGCCACTTTAAAATGAGTTTTGATCTTCTTGATCTTGATGGACAACACGCGCTAGGAAACGACCATGTCCAGCTTAAGATACAAACTTAGAACTAAGGTGGTGCATGTTCTGTTAGGAAAATTTTAGTTTTACAATAATTATTTGACTCAAATAATTAGGCTGTTGCCTTTCCCTTTGATCTTTCTCTTTAATTGCATTACTAGTATTAAACTAAAATAAATGGAAAGTTTGCTTGTTTTCCTATTATCCAAAGTTCGTCAATGATTTCAATCACCAGCCAAGTGCATTAACCATTTGTTCCATCCACAGTTCAAAAAGTTGGTAGTGCACAGTGTTTAAAGAATATGACCATACTGTATTGAAATTATCTGTGGCTTTCATTCTAGTCTGAAACACTTGAAATTTCAGATAGCTGTAACTGAACACTAGACCTATGAAACAATACAAGCTTAAAAATAAGAGATAAAGGTAAATATATGGATTCATTTTCTGCTATCTAGAATGGGAGAAGTGATACATAAAGACATAATACATTGTAAACCGAAATAAACACCAATAAAAAGATACTGAAATATGTTCAGGGATATGTGTGTGTGTGTGTGTATATATATATGCAATATATTTGCAGAAGATGAAATAATAAACATATCTATACCCATAAGGAGTGTTATAAACTTACAATAAAGAATGACACACATAAAACTAACTACGAACGTTATAGTACAGATTGTGCCACACATTTTACAAACATTATCAAATTAAGTTTTTAAAAAATCTTATGGAAGTAACAGTATGGGTTTCATGGAATTGTTCTGGAAATGAAGAGCTACGATGTATGCTGTTGTTAAGTGCTGCTGAGTCCCCCCTGACTCACAGCCACCCCTATGTACCCCAGTATGAAATACTGCCTGGTCTCCTGCCATCGTCACAAATCATGATTACATCTCAGCTCCTCGCAGCCACTGTGCCGATCCACCTCATTGAGTCCCTTCCTCTCTTTCAGTGATCCTGTATTTTGCCAAGCATGGTGCGCTTCCCCAGGACAGGTCCCTCCCGATAATGCGTCTCAAGTAAACAACAGGAAGTCTCGCCAGCCTGGGTCCCAAGAGCACTCTGGCTGTACTACTTCCGAAACAAGTCTGTTCATTCTTCTGGCACTCCATGGTATACTGAATATTCTTCACCAATGCCATAATTCAAAGGTGTCATCTCTTCGGTTTTCCTGATTCACTGTCCAGCTTTCAGGTGCATCTGAGGTGACTGAAAACACTATGGCTTGGGTTCACTCTTCTTCATATAGTCCAGTTTCTCAGATTATTCTCTTAGCACAAAGACTGAAAAGTATGTTGAAAGGGTATAACCCTGGCACACACCTTTTTCTGACTTTAAACCTCACAGCATTCTCCTGTTCTAACAACTGCCTCATGTTATTCATAGCATCGAAACCACTGTCCATTCACACAGCTGAATGTTTATGCATAGTCAATAAAATACAAGTAACACTGTTCTGGTATTCTCTGTGTTCAGCCAAGATCCATCTCATACTATCAGTGATATCCCTCATTCTATGTCCTCTTCTAAATCCAGTTTAAACATCTGACAGTTCTCTGTAGATTACTAGTGTAACTGCTTTTTGAATGATCTTCTGTACAATTTTAGTTGCATATATTGTCCTATCAATGATATTGTTGGATAATTTCTGCATTTTGTTGGATAACCTTTCTTTGAAATTGGCACAAATAGTTGGCTGGCCAGGAAGCTGTCTTCCAAATTTCTTGACATTAGACAAGTGAGCAATTTCGTGCTGTACTGCTTTCTTGAAACACGTCAATTGGTATTCCATCAGTTCCTGGAGATTTTGTTTTTCATCATTCCCTTCAATGCAGTTTGGACTTTTTTCTTCAGTGCCACTGGATCTTGATCATGTGCTTCTTTCTGCAATGGCTGAACACTGACCAATTCTTTTTGGTGCAATGACTCTGCATATTTTTTCCATCTTCTTTTGATGCCTCCTGCATGGTTTAATATTTTTGCCATAAAATCAGCATTACAAATTGAGGCATGAATTTTTTTCCTCAGGTCTTTCAGCTTGCGAAATACCTTGTGTGTTTTTCTCTTTTGGTTTTGTAACTCCAGGGCTTTGCACATTTCATTGCATTTTACTTTGTCGTTTGTGTATTCCATCTGGTGAGGTCCCCGTGTACAGTAGCTGTCTATGTTGTTGAGAAAAGGAATTTCCAATGAAGAAAACACTGGTCTTGCAAAATTCTGTCAGGTGTGCCTTAGCTACTTGGTACTGCTCTAACAGAAATACAAGCGGATGGCTTTAAAAAGAGAAATTTTATTCTGTCACAGATCAGTAGGCTACAAGTCCAAATTCAGGGTGTCAGCCCCAGGGTAAGACTTTCTCCGTTGGCTCTGGAGGAAGGTCTTTGTCATCAGTCCTCCCCTGCACTGGGGAGGACTGAAGTGCTGAAACCCCTGTTGTTTTCCAAGGATGTGTTCTGCTGCCCGCACCCCTTCTTGATGGCATGAGGTACGCTACTCTCTGTTTGTTGCCCTTTCCTTTCTATACCAAGAGATCACCTCAAGGCACAACACGGTCCTACGCACTGAGTCCTGACGAGCCAACATATCCTCCCTCATTAACATCACAGAGGCAAGGTTTATAGCATCTAAAAACACCACACAGTACCAGGAATCAAGGCCTAGCCAAATGGCTACACAGATTTGGGAGGGTGGGGTACAACAATTCAACCTAAAACAATGTGATCTCCAATTTTTTTAAGAGTAAACTTTTTAAAATTGTACTTTACATGAAGGTTTATAGGATAAACTAACTTTTCATTGAACAGTTGGTACATACAATGTTTTGTGACACTGGTTCCCAACCCCATGACATGTCAGCACTCTCCCTTCCGGACTTTGGGTTTGGTATTACCAGCTTTCTTGTCCTTTCCTGCCTTCTTCGCCTTGCCCTGGGCTGGTGTGCCCATTTAGTCTCATTTTGTTTTGTGGGCTTATAAGATCTTTGGCTGAAGAGTGAACCTCAGGAATGACTTCATTCTGAGCTAAAAAGGTGTCTGGGGGCCACACTGTTGGAGTCTCTCAGAGCAGATAATTTTTGATGGAGCTAAACAATTTTTGAGGACCCATCTCATTACATTATGTTAGGGTAAATAGAGGACTTGCTACTATATTTATAATAGAATCTCCTTGAATATTATCACTTCGCAGTTCATTCAACATTAAGACAGAGTTAAACTGCCCCTAACGTAGCTCTAGCTGGCTTTTGAGGCACTGACTTTACTCTCAGTTTCTCTAAGACACGGTGGGAACAGTCTGCCACCACTATGAAACTTACACAAGATCTGTGTTATTGTACAAGGAACTTTGTTACGGAAAGAAATTTTGATTTTTTTTTTTGGAGCAGTCACGAGTTACCCATAAACTCCATGCCCATGGTAGAGACATTATCTGATGTCTTTTGTATCACCTACCACAATCCAATGATTGTTCTGTTTTCTTTGTTTCCAACTTTCACATTCCAGCCACCAGTGATTATCAATGCATCCTGGCTGCACGTTTGATGAATTTCTGGCTGCATGAGTTGATAAAAATCTTCAATTTCCTTATGTTTTTCATTAGTGGTTGGTACGCAAATTGAGTAACAGTCATATTAACTGGTCCTCCTTGTAGGCATGTGGATATTATCCTGTCACTGAGTACACTGCATTTCAGGATAGATTCTGAAAAACTATTCTGAGGATGAATACAGTGCTGTTCCTCTTCAATTTATTGTCCCTAGCATAGTAGGTTATATGATTATCTGATACAAAATAGCCAATACCAGTCAATTTCAGTTTACTAATGGCTAGAATACCAGTGTTTGTGTTTCATTTCAGGCAACTTTGAATTTTCCTGAGTCATACTTCATATATTCCAAGTTCTGATTATTAATGGATGTGTGCAGCTGTTTCTTCTCAATTTCAGTCGTGCCACATCAGCAAATGAAGGTCTTGAAAACTTGGCTGCATCCTTGTTGTACAGGTTGACTCTATTCTGAGGAGACAGAGGGCAGTTCTGCTTTGTACTATAGGGTCCACTGTGAGTCAGAACTAACTTGACAGCAATGGGTTTGGTTCTGGTTTGTTTATAATTGTAACAATTTTGTTTAGCATCAGTACTCTACAATTTTATGTATTTGTGTTTGCTCAAAAAGCTGTTGAGCTGCCTTTTAGTGAATGTTTATTATATGAAAAGCATTCAATTTACTCTCACCACAAGCCTGCACTGTGGCATTATTAATTCCTGTTTTATAAATAAGGGAATATAATTTGCCCCAAATCAGCCAGCATTTGAACCTAGACCTTTCTGTTTCCACAACTTCTGCTCTATTATGCCATGTGCCTCTACTTAAACATATTTTTAAAAGAAAAATGATACTTATCTGTACATCTTTAGAAATACTACAAAAAAATGCCTTGATTGTGGTTCCGCTGCTGCTTCAGATGGGACATTATTCTCTGTGTGCCAGCGAAACACTAGCTTACAGTGCTTGTCTCTCTTTCCTCATCTCCATTCACCTGTCACCTGCATTCCAAGCTGGCTTCTGCCCTCACTGCTCCACTATAGCTCCTGCTCCTAAAGTTACCAAAGAATTTTTCTTGCCAAATCCAGCATGTGTTCAGTTCTTCTTTTATTAGGCTTCTTTACAGTATTATACCTAGTTATCTATTCCTACAACACTGAATATCCCTCCTTCTGAGTGCTTGCAACATATACCCTTTGAAATTTGCACTTGTATCACTAGCCCCTTGGCTGCTGTCTCTTCTGTTTGTTCTCCAAATACCCAAAGACCCAAGATTGCAATGATATGATTTCTTCTTTCCTTTACAAAATGATACTTATCTGTACATCTTTAGAAACACTACATAAAATGCCTTTATTGTGGTTCTGTTGTTTGGTTTCAGATGGAACATTCTCTATCCTCTGTGTGCCCTAAAGTGATCTTTGAGCCATGGTAGCTGCTAACCAAAGGATTACTGGTTCAAATCCACCAGCTACTCCTTGGAAACCTATGGGGCAGTTCTACTCTATACTATATGGTCACTGTGAGTTGGAACTGACCTGACAGCATCTAACAGCCAAAACAAAGAGATCTCATCTGTTGATGTGAGATGGCCTCATCTCATCCATGGCATTAAATATTAGTTCTGACAGACTGCCTCTGCAGGATTGTGTAGCAAGTGGAAAGCAGGTATAGGAACATGCCTAGGAAGAGGCCTATGAGGAGAAGGAGGCCTGCTGAAGAGGGTTGGAATTATCTGCTTTGCACTGTGGACTCCTTGTAAGTTTGAAGCTTATTATCATGGAAAAATAACCTACTCAAATGAGCAAGCCAAAACAGACAGACACAGAAACACACACACTGACCAGTTGTGGGCTGAGAATCATCAAATATTTATCTTCAATGAAAAATCGAGTATGAGATCTGTATACCCTTTTTTTCTCATCTGACATCTCCTGGATATCTCATAGGAATCTGAAAGTAAAAGGGCCCTAAGCTGCATTCTCAGGCTTTCCTTCCAAACCTATTTTCACTCCAGTTTTTCCCATCTCAGTAAATGGCCCAACATTCTACCAAGTAACCCAGTGGAAGATCACTCTTAACACTTCCTTCTACTTTCCTCCTCAGGCACATGTAATTCACTGCAGAGTCAATGCACATGTCTAGAACATAACCATTTTCCAGCTCAAGAGGGACTGTGTAAGTCTCAGGACCCCATCATCTCTGACCTGGACACCGTAACACCCTCTTCCTTGCACCTTTTTTTTCTTCTGTGCCCTTTACCCACAAGCCCACTCTTCCTAAACAGTATCACGTACACAGCTAAATTTGTCTTTTTAAAATGCACACTTTGCTCTATCACTACCCTGCTTAGTTCAACGGGCAGCTCTGGCAAACACTGCAGCTCCTTCACGTGACTTGAGTAGGCTCTGGGGTGGCAGGTGTGCATCTCTAAGCTCTCTTGCCTGTTCACACAATCTGACCCCACTGGCTTTCTCCTTCTTGTTAAAGTGGACAGTGTGCATGTATCTTTTACCTGCTCTTGACCTGACCAGCACCTACTTATCTTTCAGGTCTCAGCCCACAGAGTACTTCCTTACAATCCCTGTTCTTCAGTCATCCAAACCAAATTCTATTTCTTACCAACTGTTCGCTCTCATAGTTTCTCATCACAACTCATAATCATGTAAGTGCTTGTTTTTAACTGTTTCCCTGGGCTTCCCCACTACACTATGCTTGATGAGTAGGAAGGCAGTATCTGGTTTTGTAATCACTAAGATGCACAATGTGGGTCAATGCAATTTTTTTCCTTGATTAAAAGAAGGAAGAAATATAGGACAAGAGACTAAAGGAAGGCCCAGAAGAAGGAATAAAACACCATGATGCAGAAAAAGGAAAGGAGACCTGTTTCCCGAGTTCAGCTCAAGGAATTAACATAAAACTAAAATGCAACATAACTATTAAACTGGAATGTTCTGTCATTTCAGGTTTTTATATAGAAGCATGACTACTCAGCAAGTTCTATGAATTAAATGTTTTCACAAGAGAATAACTCTCCCCATTACTATTTCTGCAATAACAGGAAACAGGAAATGTGTATGTATAAGGAAGAAAATTATTTGTCCTTGAGTTAAATATCTCAAGGAGTGAAAGAAAAGAAAAAGGAATGCTTAAGGAAGAGAAAAACAAAAGTGATGCTAATGTAAATCACCATGGGCTACGGGTCAGGCAATCCAGTTCTGAAATCTGCTTTGCCGTCACCTAACAGAACACTAGATCATTCACCTGATCTTCCTTTGCCTCCATCTGTAGCAAATCACTTGTAAGTATCCCCTTTGTTTGAAAAGATCCCCCAGTTTTATTAGTTATACATTTATTTAATAAACATTCCACATGCAATGGATTTGGAAAAAGATACGCTTGAGCTCTGAACTGATTGTGCATCACGGTGGGTAGGAGGGACTGCCTTCTGGATTGATTTTTGTTATTTTTTAGTGATTTATAAAACTTAAATTTGTGTTCCTTACTCTAACTTACCCCTCCTTGAGAAACATCATAAAAATGTTTTTATTAATGTATTAAGGTAAAGGAAGTTACCTGGAAGAAAAATGAATTGGAGACTCTTGCATATTACATACCTGAAACTGCAAGAATATTTTTTAATAAAATATTTTATTGTGCTTTAAGTGACACTTTGCAATCCAAGCCAATTTGCCAAATAAAACCCTGCACTCACGATGCTATAAAATTCTAGTTGTTGTACCCACCCTGTGACAGCACACTTCTAACTTTCTGTAACCATTCAACCAATTCCTGTCCCCCTCCACCCTCTCATCTCTGGACTAGAACTGCTCAGACAGCTTCATGTATATATATTTAAGGTAAGAAGCACATTCTTTGTCAGCATCACTCTTTTTTCACAGTCCAGTCCAATCTTTGCCTGAAGAGTTAGCTTCAGTACTGTTTTAAGGTCTGTGCTGACAAGAGAGTCCAGGATATATGTCCTCAGGGGACCCTCTGGTCGGATGGACCATCAAATGTGGTCTTTATTAATAGAGTTCTAGTTCTGCACATCCACTTTTCTCCCACTATGTCAGGGTAGTCAGTGGTGGCTGGGTACAATCTAGTTCTTGTCCCACGCTGATTCAGTCTCGGATCATATGACATCTTCTGACTCCCGGGCTCACATTTTCCTCATGTCTTGGATGTCCTTCATTCTTCTCTGCTCCAAGTGAACTGGGACAATTGATGCTCCTTAGATGAACACTTGCTAGCTTTTAAGACCCCAGATAGCACTCACCAAAAGTGGTACGCAGAACACTTTCTTAAAAAAAATAAAGTATGCCAATAAGCCTAGATGTCCTCTGAAATCATGGTCCCCAGACACCTGTCTCTCCTACTCTGTTCTTCAAAATGTTAGGTCATATTTATGAAACCTTTTAGCTTTTGGTGTAGTCTAGCTGTGTTAACTTCCTTTCTACTGAGTGCTGTGACTCCCTTCACCTAACCCAATTCCTATCTAATCCATGAATACTCCCTCCCTCCCTCCACCATCTTGTAACTATCAAAGATTATTTTCTTCTGTCTAAACCTTTTCATAAGTTCTTATAACAGTGGTCTCATACAGTATTTGTCCCCTTGCAGCTGATTAATTTCACTCAGCATAATGTCTTCCAGATGACTCCACGTTATGAGATGTTTCCTGAGATCACCATTGTTATTTATCATTGCATAGTATTCCATGGTATGAATATACCATAGTTTGCTTCTCCATTCATCTGCTGGTGGGTCCCTAGGTTGATTCCATCTTTTACTATTGTGGACAATGCTGCAATAAATAACAGTGTCCATGCATCTGTTTGTGTGACAGTCCTCACGTCTCTAGAATCTATTCCAAGAAGTAGGATTGCTAGATCATATGGTATTTCTATTTCTATTTCTAGCTGTTTAAGACAGTGCCAAATCGATTTCCAAAGTGGTTGTGCCATTTTACATTACAGCTCCAGAGTTTCTACAATGCCAGCCACTGGCAGCAGTTCACCATCCTTAGCTTCCTTCCAACTTTCTTTTCTGTTTAACAAGTAAAACAAGTAAGACCAAAGGAGATCAAGGAATATCCTTAGAGACACACACTGGTTTTGATTACTCATATCTCTAACAGCAAAGAAACAATAGTACTGACAGTTTCATGTGATGCAGTACTTAATGCTCTCAGCTGTCAATCTTTCGGTTGTCTGCTAACTGAAAGGTTGGCAGTTCAAACACCGAGCCACAGTGAGGGAGCAAGATGTGGCAGTCTGCTTCTGCAAATTCACAGCCTTAGAAACCCTCTGGGGCAGTTCCATTCTGTCCTATAGGGTCTCTATGAGTTTGTACTGACTCACGTTTGATTCCTATTCACAGGGAGTTATCTAAAGTTACGACACTAGCCACAGGTGATAGATACTAAAATGAAAATTAATTAAAACATAAAATTCACTTGTTTAGTTACATTAATCCTATTTCAAATGCTAGATGGCCCTGTAGTCAGTGAATCCACAATGACTGGTGTAGCTCTGCAGTTTTAGTGTCACCACTGACAGTCCTACTGGGCCATACTGACCTAGATTATGTGAAACTCTACATACTTCTTTCACATAAAGTGCTATTTACTTGAAACTGAAATTACTAAAGCAACTTGACTACCATCAAGTCAATTCCAACTCACAGCAACCCTACAGCCCCGAGTAGAACTGCTGCATAGGGTTTCCAGGGAATACCTGAAGTGGATTTCAACTGTGTTCTGATCTTTAGATTAGCAGTCATAGCACTTAACCATTATACCACTAGGTTCCCACTCACTTGAGGAAGACACAACCAGTGTTTCCTGCCTTTCCTTTTGAATGGCACCCAAAGGCACATAAAATAGGAGTGTTAATTTTTGTTTCTTCATTTTGTGTTCTCTTGCTAACAGTAGATAAGACAAAATAACTGATGTAATGAAGTGGCACCTATATTTTTTATTTCTGTTCTAGTAATGCTTTGAGGGTAATTGAACACTGCAAGGAGGATAACCTCAAAAGGCAATGCCAGGGCTCTTAAATAAATATCCTTTATTGAAAATAACTCAAGACAACCTTCACATTAAAAAAGAAAAAAATCTCTGGATAACATAGTCCCTCTAGAAAACATTTTGGTAGTTTTTTAATAAAACTAAAAATGCAGCTATTAGAACAAGAAGAGTTAAGAGAAACAAAAAAAAAAACCTATTGACATCAAGTTGACCCTGACTCTCAGTGACCCTATAAGGACAGAACAAAACTGTCCCACATGGTTTCAAAGGAGCACCTGGTGGATTGAAATTCTTGACTTTTTGATTAGGAAATGCTGCTCTTAACCACCATGCCACTAGGGTTTCTACAACTACTACACAGCTCCACAACTGCACCCTTAGGGCATTTATCCCAGAGATATTTTCACACAAAATCCTATATATGAATAATTATTGTGGCTTTATGTGTAATAGCCCTAGACTGGAGACAACCCAGATAGATGCCCTTTAACGAGGGAAGCTTTAAAAACACCAAGGTATATCCATATTATAGAATACTATTCAGCATAAAAAGCAACAAACTTTCAAAACATGCAATAGCCTTAATGAATCTCCACAGAAGTATGCAGAGTGAAAAATGAAAATATACAATTCCAGTAGGTCTACCTGTATAAAATCTGCTGCCATCTATTTAGTCAAATATGACTCATAGTGCCCTGTAAGAGAGAGTAGAACTTCCCCAAAGGGTTTCCAAGGCTGTAATCTTTATGCACACAGACTGCCACATCTTTCTTCTGTAGAGTGGCTGGTGAGTTCAAACCACTGCCCCTTCAATTAAGAGCCATCTGTTTAATCACTGTGCCAACAGGGCTCCGTTTTACTTCTACAACATTCTTGAAATAAACAGTTGCCACAAGTTAGAGAGGAGGTTGTGGTTATGAAAGGCAACACAAGACATCACCGTGGCACTGGAACTGTTCAGTATCTTAACTGTAATGGTCAACAAACAAATCCTTTCCCCTCCTCTCAAAACTACAGCTCCCCACTTCTCCCAGTCACATACACACACAAATGAGTATAAATAAAACTTGAGAAAGTGAGCACGATCAGTGGATTGCATCACTGTTGATATCTTGGGTTGTGGTACTGTTTTATAAAGCTTTGTCAGCGGGGGAAGTGGGTAATTGATACATGGCATCTCTCTGTACTATTTTTTATAAACTGCAAAGAATCTATAATTATCTCAATAAATGTTTGAATTAAAAAAAGAGGAATTCTGCCCTCATTTTATTCAAGCCTTAGCTTTTACTCTCTGAAGGACATAGATTTACTGTCATTTATTTACTCTGGATTTCAAAATATATAAAAGTTGTTATTGCAGTGATCTTTCTAGGTGTAGTAACAACATAGCTAGGTATTTCCAGAACACCAATATTTCTTGTATTTTCATTACTTTCAATAGTATGGACCATAATAAAGCTAAAAGTGTAACAGTTTAAAATGTTTAGCAGGATTTTTTTACATAAACAAATAAAATTAGACAAAATTCCTTATTAGACCATGTGTCCCAACTTACGGTGGAAGAAGAAAGACAACACGTACACGACGAGTTCAGCTACGCAATTACCCCAGGAGGCCCCCCCCGTTTTGAGTACTTTTTATATGTGACATCAAACAACTTTGTGTGTTTAGTCACTCACCGAGCATGGGGTGGGTCTGTCTGTGGGCAGGTGGCATGTGAGGTGCCATCTCTGCCAGGAAGCGAGTGAACCCTCTGCACCACCACTGGGACCCGGACTCCTGAGCCGGCTATGGCTCCCTGGCTTTCTGCTACCTCCAGGAGAGAATCACCTGCGGAAGTGTGGGCTGGGAAGTGCTCATTATTCACATCTGTCCCCACAGTGGTCACACTTCCACATGTAACCTGGCCAAGACATGCAAAGGGAACAGTTTTAATTTGACTTATGATGGCATCTGTTGCCAAATCAACAGTGACACTCCTGAGCAATTCTCTGATCCAAATGCACCACACTAAAGGGATGATGAGATGGAAACAGTCACCTACAGCGTTATACTGTGTTGGCCAGGGCCCTCACACAGTAAAAGGTAGGAAAGCTAGGACCTGTGTAAAGAAGAAGCCTGTGAGAGAAGAAAGATGCAAATGTTTTCCACAGAGAGTGATAGAAAAGTGGTCAGACTGTACCCTGTCAAAGGCGAAAAACTTGTGAGACCTGGGAAAACACGGCTTGCCAACTTCTGGCTCTCACAGGTTTCACTGTATTGTGAGGATGAGGAGGGGAAGACAAACAAGAGTAACTCTGGGAATTTCAGGATATTTCCTGCACTGGAATCTCAGACTGTCGTGGTCTTTAAAAACACACAGATAGCCTTGCTTAGTAGTAGATAATCATCTCATGGTAATTTAAAAATCTATGTTAAACAAGCAGCAATGCACTTAGAGCCATATTTTAAACCTGCTACAATGAAATCGATTAAAGAGCTTTGTCTTTTACATAATTCCCTCTAGATTAAGATAGTCAAAGGGAGGTTTTGCTTGATTACACATACACAAAATAGCTTGTCTACTCTATCTTCACACAGTCCTTCAATGTATTTGTTGTTCTCACTGTTCAGTTCAGCCCCAGTGATCTTGAGAACCGTGCCCTGGGAGCCACAGAAACACAAGTGATGGTTAACTCCTCTGCTAATCAATTTCAGTGGCTCTCTAAATTCAGACGATCATGGCTCAACATCAATAAAATTCCAAAAAATAATCTCTAGATGACAATCTCAAGCTTATGCAGCTCTTTTTATCCAAAGGGGTATGAATATTATAGAAAGAAAGATACCATTTTTAAAAAAATAAAGAAGTATTAAACAAAAATCTTGGTCAACCACAACATGAGAAGAAAGAAAATGAAAACTGTCATATATTTTAATGAATTAGAAGACCAAAAATACATTATTTAAAAAGGAAATACTATAAAAGAACATGATAAAATGCTGAACTGAACTTTAACTTTCAGGTATAACAATAATCACAAAAGCATCTAGTAGATACACAAGGTGTTTATTTGGAGGACAAAAGTTAACCATTCTCATACTACCAAAGTCCCTTCAAATCTGGTCACCAGTGTTATCACAAAGCAGAAAATCTACAAGCTAGTGGGAGTTCACCTGAATCTCTGGTGCTGGATCCTTCAGCCTAAACATCTGAGACAACGTAATATTCCTTCTTGGAAGTGGCAGGTCCTGGCAGTGTAGCACTCCTGCTGCTTCTGAGTCTTCTTTGGCAATAATTTTCTGACAAAAATAAGTATTCAGAATAACAGGGCAACTTTCACCAGGGATAATAAGCTTCTGCCTGAAAAAAATGAAGAAGTTACAAAAGTTTATTTACGACGTTGGTTAGGAGACCTACAATCTCAAAACAGAGGACAACCATGCAATACTGGGAATCACGGCACAGCCAAACTGCTTTACGTATTTTTGCGGGGGACATAATTCAACCAACGACAATACTCAATGCAGGCCACATCCCCACAAAAACCCCTTCAATAGATTATCTACTCACAAAAGATGCCATTATGGAGGTAATCACATCCTATGAAAAGTCATCATGGAAATGATCACGTCATCACACAACTGCCAATCTATATGATAACTCCCAAAGCACTGGGAATCACATACTAGCCACAATGACATATAACCACAATGGTCAATATATTTTTGGGAAGTCAGCCAAGTCCATTCAATTGGGAAAAAAATAATACACGGTGTTGGGACAACAGGATTTCCACATGCAAGAAAATAAAATTGGAAAAATACATCACACCATGTAAAAAAATAAACTCAAAAAGATCAGTCATCTAAATACAAGAACTAAACCATAAAAAGGTTAGAACAAAAATAGAGTGGAGCTTCAAGACTTGGTTTTTTACAACAGATTTCTAGATACGTCATGAAAAGAGGGACAAAAAAATTGACACATTCAAACTTTATCAAAATTTAAAAAAATTGTGCATCAAAGGATTTTCTGAGGAAAGTCAACAGATAAACTATAGGACAGGAGAAAATAGGAATCATTTGTCTGATAAGGGCTTAATATTCAGAATATATAAAGAATTCAACAATAGCAAAAGACAAACAAACCAGCTAAAAATTGGGCAAAGGACCTGAATAGACACCTGTCCAGACATACAGGCATAACAGGCATATGAAAAGGTGCTGAACATCGCTAATCTCTAGAGAAACGGCAATCAAAACCACAACGAGATACCACTGCACATCCACCAGGAAGGATGTGATCAGAAAAAACGGAAAACAAGAAGTGCTGACAAGGGTGTAAAGCAACTGCAGTGCTTGTGTACTTATTGTTGGTTAGAACGCAAAACCATAAGTCTACTGTGTAACATAGCTTGGTGATTCTTAAAAGACCTAAAAGCAGAGACTCATACTGATACTTGCACACCAATAGTCAAAATGTGCAAGCAACTCAAGTGTCCATCAACAGAGGAATGAACAAAAAAGCAAAACACCAACCCGATGCCACTGAGTTAACTTGAACCAAGTGTGACTCTACAGGACAGAGCAGAACTGGCCTTACAGAGTTGCCAAGGAGCACGTACTGGATTCAAACTGCTGACCTTTTGGTTAACAGCTGTAGCTCTTAATTACTACGACACCACAGTTTCCCTATAGATGAATGGATAAATAAGATGTGGTATACGGAGAATTAGCCATAAAGAGAAATGAAACTGTGTTATATAACACTGATGAAACTTGAAGATATTATGTCGAATAAAATTAATCAGATACAAAAGGATAAACATGGTATGAATCCACTTACATGAAATATCTAGAATAGGTAAATGTATAGAGACAAGAGTTTATTAGCGATTACCTGGGGCTGAAGGAGGAAGGAACTGGAATTGCTGTTTAAGTGCTACTGAACTCCTATTCGGAATAATGTAATTATTTGAAGGAAACTCTGGTGGGGTAGTGGTTAAGTGCTACAGCTGCTAACCAGAAGGTTGGTAGGTCAAATTTACCAAACGTTCCTTGGAAACTCTACGGGGCAGTTCTACACTGTTTATAGGGTCACTGTGAGTTGGAATTAACTCAATGACAGTGGGCTTTGGTTGAATACATTTGGAAATGGATAGCAGTTAAGTGGTGAAACAGTTCATGTTACCTAATATATACTTGAAATGACAACTCTTCAGTGATATGTATATATAAATATACATACAAATATATAATATTCTAGATATGTCATTGTTGTTAAGTGCCTTTGAGTTGGTTCCAACTCACAGCAACTCTATGCACAGCAGAATGAAACATTTGCACCATGTCTACAATCGTTTTTATTCTTAAGCCCATTGTTGCAGCCTTTGTGTCGATCCATCTTGCCAAAGATCTTCCTCATTTTCACTGACCCTCCACTCTACCAAGCACGATGTCCTTCGCCAGGGACTGATCCTTCCTGACAACATGTTCAAAGTATGTAAGACACAGTCTTGCCATCTTCGTTTCCAAGGAGAACTCTGGTTGGACTTCTTCCAGAACAGACCTGTTTGTTCTTTTGGTGGTCCTCCACTGTGTGAAAATACCATAATTTGTTTATCCGTTCATACACTGATTGGCATCTAGGTTGTTTTCATCTTTTTTGCTACTGTGAAGAGTGCGGTAAGAACATGTTGTGCATATATCTATTCTTGTGACTGCTCCTATTTCTCTCAGATGCATTACAAAGATTGCTGAATCCTATGGAACTTTGATTTCCAACTTTTTCTTGATAAAATATTCTCACAATTATTTTATTTTGTTTTTCGTGAAAGTTCACAGTTCAAGTTAGTTTCTGATAACAAAAACCCACATACGCTTTGTTACATGACCCTAGCTGCTCTCCACACACTGTAACAGCACACTCATCTACCCTTTACTTCCCATGTGCACTCAATGAGCTCCTGTCTCCCTCTACCTTTCCATCTCATCTCCAGGTAGGAGCCTCCCAGTTAGTCTTTGATATCTACTTAAGCCAAGAAGAACACCCTTCATGAATGTCATTTTATGTCTTCTTCTTCTTTTTTTTACTTTAATTAAAAACATTTCATTGCCAAAAAATGTTAAACATCATCTGACCCTTCAGCGAGTCATAATCTTTTTTTCTAGGGAAAGGTCTTTCCTTGACATTGCTGGCTGCTGACTAATCAGCATAGTGGTTGCTGAAGGTTGAGTGGCTGTGGCAATTTTCTAAAACATGAGACCAGTGAAGTTTGCCACATTGATTGACTTTTCCTTTCATGAGGAGTATCTCTGTAGCATGTGGTACTGTTTGATAGTATTTTGCCCTCAGTAGAGCTTATTTCAAAACCGGAATCAGTTTTCTGAAATCCTGCCACTGCTGTATCACCTGAGTTTTGTAATAGTCTGATCTGAATACTTCGTTGTCATCTCAACACTGTTCACAGTATCTTCACCAGGAATAGATTCTTTTTTTTTTTTTTAATTATCATTGAATGAAAACGTATATATTCTGTCCTTGCAATATTACGTTAAGATGGGAGGACTACACAAGTTGTGTTGAAGTCCTGTTAATACTGATCTTCTTACTAATGTGTGCTGTCACCGATTTCACCCAAAGAAATGTCTAACAACTATCTAATCTAAACCCTCCCTCCTCGCCCTCCCACCCTCCACACCCCTACAGCCGTCAGAGTCTTTTCTGTTATGCATGAGTCTGTGTTTCAGTTTTTATTGTAGGGTTCTCATACAATATTTGTCCTTCTGTCACTGACTACTCTCACTCAACATAATGCACTCCACTTGAAACCAAGTTAAGAGATGTTTCCTGCTATCATCAGTGTTCCATTGAGTATATATACCATAGTTTACCTACCCATTCCTCTGTTGTTGGGCATCTGTGTTGATTCCATCTTTTTGCTATTGTGGACTGTGCTGTGATGAACATTCGTGTGCATGTATCAGTTGGTGTGAATGGCCTTGATTCTGTAGGATATATTCCAAGCAGTGGAATTACTGGGTGAAATGGTATATCTACATCCATTATTTTAAGGTAGCGCCGGATTGCTTTCCAGAGAGGCTGCACCATTCTGCAATCCCGTTAACAGTGTAGGAGAGTTCCAATCTCTCCACAGCCTCTCCAGCATTTGTTGTTTTGTGTTTTTTGGATCATGGCCAACCTTCTTGGGGTGAGATGGTATCTCATTATCACTTTTATTTGAATTTAATAGTTAACGATAGTAAGCATGCCCACATGTGTTTTTTGGCTGCCTGGATCTCCTCTTTAGAGAGGTGTCTGTCCATCTCCTTTGCCCATCGCTTAATTGGATGATTTATCTTTTTCTTATTGATATTCTGTAGTGCCTTACAGATTACAGAGATCAGGCGTCAGTCTGACATACAGTTGTCAAATAGTTTTTCCTATTCTGTAGGTGGTCTTTTAATTCTTTTGATGGAGTCTTTGGCTGAGCAGAAGTGTTTGATTCTTACTAATTCCCATTTATCTATTTTCTCTTCTGATGAATGTACTTTTGTCAGATTTGGAAGTCTGACTATATTGTGTATTAAAACTTCCATTGTTGGCCCTATTATATCTTGGATGAGCTTTATTGTTTTAGATTTTATATTTTATCCAATTTGAGTTGATTTTTGTATAAGCCGTGAGATATGCGTCTTGTTTCAATTTTTTGCAAATGGATATCCAGTTTTGCCAGCACCAGTCTTTATAGACCAGTTCAATCTTAATCTGAGGTGCTGGCTTTGGGAACAGCTTCAGTTATGGGCCACAAAACAGTCCAGGGGTCCTTCCTCCGGATCCAACTCGACGGCACTTGGCTTTGGCGTGGCTCATCTGTAAGACCATAGAGTCTGGTCTTTTTACTACAGTTCAGGTTCTGTACCCCACATTTCTCTTGATCCATAAGAGACTCTCTGCTGAGTACCCTGTCGGGTTAGTCACTGGTGGTAGCCAGGCATCATCTAGTTCTTTATGTCTCATGCTGATGTACTTTCTGGTTTATGTGGCCCCTTGTGTCACCTGGGATCCTATTTCACTTTTATCTTTGTTGTTCTTCATTATCCTTTGTTCTAGGTAAGCTGGGATCAATTGATGCTCTTCAGATGGCCAACTGCTAGCTTTTCAGCCACCAGACACGACTCATCAAAAGAGAATGAAAAACATTTTCTTTATTTTTATTTTTTATTTAATATGACTGAGTTAAAATGTACATTCCTGTATAAATTTACATGCCCACCTATATGCAACTTCCACTGCTCTCCCTGTCCGGTGACAGCACACTTTTCCTCTCTGCTCCATACATGTCTCATCCTCCCAACAGCCTCCTTTCCCCTCCTCTCCACCTACCCTCCTTCCTCCAGCCAGACGTCAGCAGAATGATATCCTATAGACGTATAGAACCATAAAGTGCTTCCAATATATGGTCACTCTGAATTGCCACATCCAATCCATTCCTGTCCAAAGAGTGGACCTTTGTTATAATTTATGGGAAAGGGCAGCATAAGGGCTGGGGGCCATGCTCTCAGGGGAACCCTGAAACTGCTGGACCATCAACTGAGGTCTTTTAGTGGAGATCTCAGGATGCACCCCTTTTTATTCTTGTGTTGCCAGTGAGACTCAACCTAGTGAGTTCCATTGTGGCTATCACTGGTGGTGGCCGGCCACCATCCGGTTCTTCCGGTCCCAAGTCGATGTAGGCACCCACTCTTGTGGATCTCTCTGTCTTTTCGGTTGTCTTTACCGCATGTCATTTTGGTCCTCGGTGAGCATCCGTTCCTGCTGAGTTGAGACCATTTGCTGTGTCCTCGGATGGCAGCTTGGCAGCTTTTAAGACCCCAGACACCACTCATCAATGTAGGGTGCAGAGAGCTCTCTTAGCAAAACGCTAGTTGTGCCAATTGGCCTCGATTTCACCTAAGAGCATGGTCCCCTGCCCCCTGCCCCAGTTACTCTATCCTTGCAATATTGGGTTAAGATGAAAGGAGTACTCAAGTCATGCTGAAGTCCACTTAATGTTGTTCTTATTTCTAATGTGTGCTATCACTGCTTTCTCCCAACTAGATTTCTAGCAACTATCTAAACTAAACCTTCCTCCAGTCACCCTCCCTCCCAGCCCTCCCTTGCAGCTGTCAGAGTCTTTTCTTCTATACACAAGTCTGTTTTTGAGATCTTATCGTAGAGGTTTCATACAGTATTTGTCCTTTTGTTGCTGACTACTTTCACTCAACATAATGTCTTCCAGTTGAAACCTGGTTAGGAGATGTTTCCTGAAATCATCATTGTTCTTTATCATTCATAGTGCTCCATTGAGTATATATACCATAGTTTACCTATCCATTCCTCTGTTGTTGGGCATCTGGGTTGATTCCATCTTTTTGCTATTGTGGATTGTGCTGCGATAAACATTCTTGTGCATGTGTCTGTTGGTGTGAAAGGCCTTGATTCTGTAGGATATATTCCAAGTAGTGGAATGACTAGGTCAAATGGTATATCTCTATCCACTTTTTAAAGGAAGCGCCAGATTGCTTCAAAGAGGCTGGACCATTTTGCAACCCCACCAACAGTGTAGGACGGTTCCACTTTCTCCACAGCCTCTCCAGCACTTGTTGTTTTGTGTTTTCTGAATCATGGCCAATCTTGTTGGGGTGAAAGAACACTTTCTTAATAAACTGAGTTACAAGGTCTGGCCATTAAGTTCACATACTCATCCTAGAAAAGTGCTGCAGACCCTGCTGCTGAATATCACTAGTCACTTCCAAATTACTCCCTTTGGGGAGCAATGCACTCAAACCAGCAACTAGTCTGTCCTTCAAAGCAATTTTGGAACTCTTTTTCTGGAACAGCTATCAGAGCTGTCATTGTGTTACCCTTCGTACCTGAATGTCAACGAAACATCTTCCTTTAATATTTCCTTTATCTTTGGGAAAAGAAAAAAGTCACTGGGAGCCAGATCAGGGGAGCAGGGGGGTTGTTCCAACACAGTTATTTATTGATTAAAAACTCCCTCAAAGACAAATATACAGTTAAGTTTGCAAACTTGCCACCATGCACACTGTCCATTCAAGAAAGTTCCAAAATTGCCTTGAGGGTGGACTAGGTGCTGGCATCAGTGCATAGCTTCCCAAGTGCAGTACTTCAAAGGTGACTACAGTGATATTCAGCAGTGAGGTATGTAGAACTTAGAACAATTACATTCATGGACTTAATTGTCAGACCTCATATGTCAATTTATCTACATGTACCTTGAAACTATGGTCCCCGGAACCCTGCCGTTGCTACTCTGTCTTTTAAAGTATTTCTCCAGCATATATTCCAAGAAGTGGAAATGCTGGATCACATGGTATTTCTATTTCTAGCTTTTTAAGAAAGTGCCAAATTGATTTCCAAAGTGGTTGTACCATTTTATTTTCCAACCAGTAGTGTATAAATGTTCCAGTCTCTCCATAGCCTCTTCAACATTTATTATTTTGCATATTTTGTGATTACTGTCAGCCTTCTTGGGGTGAGATGATATCTCACTGTAGTTTAAATCTGCATTTCTCGAATGGCTAATTATCATTAGCACATCCTCTTGTATCTGTTAGCCGCCTGAGTGTCATTTTTGGTGAAGTGACTGTCCATTTCTTTGTACATTTTTTATTTGGGTTGTCTTTTTGTTGGGGTTTTGGAATACTTTGTAGATTTCAGAGATTAGACTTTGATCAGAAATGTCATAGCCCAATTTTTTATCCTAGTCTATGGGTTGTCTTTTTACTCTTTGGTGAAGTCTTTTGATGAGCATGTTTAGTTACCTATTTTCTCTTATGCTAGTAATGTTTTGTATTCTGCTTATACTATCTATGAGGTCTTCCAGTGTTGTACTTGTTTTTCTTCCATAATCTTTCATCATTTCACATTTTATATTCAGGTATTTGACTGCATTTGAGCAGTGCATGGTGAGTGATACAGTCTTTTGTTTAATTGTTTTGCAGATGGATAGCCAGCTATGCCAACACCATTTGTTAAAGACACTCTTTTCTGCCATTAACAGACTTCAGACTTTGGTCCTCTATCAAATATCAGCTGCTCACAGGTCTGGATTCTCAACTCTGTTCCATGAGTCCATGTATGTGTTGTTGTACCAGTACCAGGCTGTACTGATTATCATGGCGGTATAACAGGTTCTAAATTTAAGCAGTGTGAAGCCTCCCACTTTCTTCTTCAGTAATGCTTTACTTATCTGCAGCCTTTCCCGTTCCATAAGAAATCTGTGATTTGTTTTTTCATCTCACTAAAAAACTACTATTAGGATTTAGATCATTTTGGTTAGAATAGAAATTTTCACAACACTGGGTCTTCCTATGCATGAGCAGGGTAGGTTTCTTCATTTATGAAGGTCTCTTTTGGTTTCTTGAAGTACTGCATTACAGTTTTCTTCGTATCGGTCTTTTAATTCTCTGGTTAGATTTATTTCTAAGTATTTTATCTTTTGAGGGGCTATTGCAAATGGTATTGATTTAGAAATTCCCTCTTAGACATTCCCTTTGTTAGTGTAGAGAAATCCAACTGACTTTTGTGTGCTTATCTTGTACCTTGATACTTTGCTAAACACTTCTATTAATTCCAACAGTTTTGTGTGTGTGTGTATTCTTTAGGGTTTTCTGCACATAAGATCATATTACCTACAAATAGAGATACTATTCTGTCTTCCTTACTAATTTGTATGCTCCTTATTTCTTTTTCTAGCCTAACTGCTGTGGCTAGAACCTCCATCACAATGATGAATAGAAGTGCTGACAAATGGCATCCTTGTCTGGTTCTTGTTCTGAAGGGGAATGCTTTCAGACTCTCTCCATTTAGGATGATGTTGACAGCGATGTATAAATGCTCTTTATTATGTTGAGGTATTTCTCTTCTATTCCTATTTTGCTGAGTTTTTAACATGAATGGGTGCTGGACTTTGTCAAATGCTTTTTCTGCAGCAGTTGATAAAAATCACGTGGTCCTTGTCTTCTATTTATTTGGTTGATTACATTGGTTGTTTTTCTAATGTTGACTTATCCCTGCATGTCTGGTATGAATCCCAGCAGGTAATGATAAATTATTTTTTTGATGCTGAATTTTATTGGCTAGAATTTTGTTGAGGGTTTTTGTATCTAGGTTCATGACAGATATTGGTCCTTAATTTTCCTTTTTAGGTGGTGTCTTTACGCAGCTTGGCTTCAGTGTTATGCTGGCTTCACAGAACAAGTCTGCAAATACTTCATCCCTTGCTAATGCTCTGAAATACCTTTAGCAATAGTAGCAGTAACTCTTCCTTGAAAGTTTGGTAGAATTCTCCAAGGAAGCAGTAAGGCCAGGCTATCTTTTAAAAATCTTCTTTTGTTATGGGTTTATTTAGTTATCCCACTTCTGTTTGTGTTATGTAGACAGTGTATTTTCAGAAATTTGTCCATTTCCTCCAGGCTTTCAAATTTACAATTTTTAACACTATTCTATGATTTTTTTAAATTCCAATTGGATCTCATGATATAGCTCATTTCACTTCTTCTTTGGGTTATTTGCTTCCTCTCCTGTTTTTCTTCTGTCATTTTTCAAAAGGGTTTATTGATATTGCTGATCTTTTCAAAGAATCAGCTTTTGGTCTTGTTAACTCTTAATTTTTTTCTTGTCTCTCACTCAGTTCTGCTCTAATTTTTATTATTTACTTTATTCTGGTGCATGAAAGTTTCTTTGCTGCTCTCTCTACTTATCTGAGTCGTATGATTAATGAAATGATTTGAGCTCTTTCTTCTTTTTAGATGTGTGCATTTATTGAGTTAAACTGGCCTCTGAGCCCTAATTTTGCCATCACATTTGAGAGATGGTTTTCCTAGATACATAATTCTTAGCTACCAACTTTCTGCCTTCAAACCTTTATATATATATGCATAAGGTTTGATGGAGATATATATATATCTCCCATTGCTTTCTTGCTTGCATGGTTTCTGATGAGCAGTCTGAGCTTAGGCTTATTAACTCTCCATTGTAGAGGACTTTTTGTTTATCCCTAGCTGCTCTTAAAACTCTCTCCATCTGTTTAGTTTTGGAAAGTTTGATTAAATATATGTTTTGGTGACTTTCTTTTGGGATCTACCCTGTGTAGTGTTAGAAGAGCTTCTGGATAGTATCTTATCATCTTTCACAGTATCGGGGAAGTTTTCTGCCAACAAATCTACTACAAGCCTTTGTATATTTTCTGCTACTATCCACTGTTCTGGTACTCCAGTCACTTTGAGGCTATTCCTTTAGACAGAGTCCCAAGGAATTCTTAAGGTTTCTTCTTTTGAAACTCTTTTATCTCAGTTTTCCTCAGATAAGTTGGTGTGAAGTGCTTTATGCCCAATCTCAGTAATTCTGACTTCCATTGCCTCAATTCTGTTCATACAACTTTCTACTGTATTGTCTAATTCTGAAATTAATCTTTCAGAATTTGTTTACTGTCTCTCTGGATTCTTACAATCTGGCAAATCTGTCATTATTCTCCTGTATAGCCTTCGTAAGTTCCTGTTTCTGTGTTCCTTGGCTTGGTCTGCATTTTGCTTGATCTCCCTCTTGATCTCTTTAAGGGGCTCTACATAATTATTCTTTTGAATAATTATGGTAATTATGGCAATAATTATGGTAATTTCTGGTAATTTCAAAAAGTTCTCTTCCTCTTGAAGCTTTCTTGCTTCTGTTTTGATGGTTTGCTGAAGCCATCATGGTCTGCCGCTATATGTCATTTCATATTGTCTGTTGTGTCTGAAGCATCAGTGAGTTATATTTACTTATTTAATGTTTGATTATTGTGTCCTAGCTTCTAGTTTTGTTTTGCTTTGATATGCCCAAATAGGCTTGTTGTATTATGTACACTGATTACTGGTGTCTTTGAAGCTCTGTAGTTGTGTTATCACACAGTTAGAGCTGTTAGTAGGTAACAGCACAGGCCTAATTTTCCTTTTCTTGTGTAGATTCATCTCAGGCATCGAGGTCACTGGTTAATCAGTGTGGTGTATTGCAGGATATCACACAGTTTTAGATGGACATGGTGACTGGAGTGGGCACACATATCTGGCTGCTGTAGGTGGTCATATGCTGAGTAAGGCAGGGGGCTGACACCTGCCCCTGAGTGTCTAGGTGGAAGGCATGTTCCTGTTCCTTAGAGAGGGTAGGTGGGTGAGTTTTGCAGTGAATTACAGGCACTTAATGCTGTTTGCTGTAAGCACGAGGAGGCATAACTTACTCTTGGACTCCTGTTGTAGGTGGCTGAATAGCATGGGTGAAGCCACCAATACTCAGACCCCTGATTTGGGCAGGTGACTATGCTGTTTAATGTGTAAGACAGTGTAAAATGTTACCAATCTGCTACGTAGCCCCCTTATAGTTGATGTAGCTAAAAAAAAGACTTCTGGTATATAGTCAATTATACTGTGTTAATGAAGGCATGCTGCTGACCAGGCAGGCCCCATACTAGTCTACGCAGAGGTGAAAGCATTCAAAGTCCATGGACTCCTTATGCCTGTGCCTAGGCAAAAGGGCTGTAACTTCCTTGAGTTCCCAGCTACGGGAGGCAGCAGGTTATATTTTCCCATTTATACATTTGCTCCCTTCCCAAAACCAGGAGGATAACTCAGGCTATGAGAAGGGTCATATTTCCTGTTCGGGGGTACAGCAATCACTTATGCCAGACCAGGACCTGGAGGAGAGTTGGGGGGGGGGGGGGAGACAGAGGGGATAAAGGTACTTCTCAAGTGTGGGAGGAGTGTTTTTGATCCTTGTGACAGGTAAAACACTTCAACCTATCTTTAGCCCACCGAGTACCCATTCTCCCTAGTTCTGGAGGGTTCAGCAGACTCTCCACCACCCTGCTTCTCCAAATGTGAAAAACCTGTCCCGTGCTATTTGCTGCTCAGTCTGTACCATGTGCACCAGTCAATCCAGCCTGCAGCTTGCCAGTGTTGGCCACATCAGATCTAGGAATCCTCCCTTGCCATCCAGTCCAACTCCTCAACTTTGTCTTTGTTGTTCAAGACTCCTAGACTATCAAAAATCATCAATTCATTTGTTTTTTCCAGTCTTTGTTATAACAGGGAACAGAGGAAGCATCTGACTACTTCACTATCCTGCCCCCCCCGACTCCAATAAACAGCTTTTCATATCAAGAAACCCATCTTAAGATTTTATATTCCCCTTTAAACAAAACTACAAACATTTACAAATGGGGTTTCAAAAGGTCCTTTTTACTAATGGTTAAAAGGTGGTATTTACAATGTAAAGTCGATTCTGGACCACAGGTGGTTTTCAGACTTCTGACACTCATTAGCAACACTGTCAGCAAAGGGAGGCACCTCAAGTGACGTTTGTTAGCATGCTGTTTGCTGACACTGCAACTTGCAGGTTTGGCCTCAATCAGTTACCCTTCTTGTCTTGAACAGTGTGACAGTGAAGAAGGAAAAGAAATCCTTTACTGAACAACTCCAGATCATTTTAATTGTTCTCATTTCACCTTTTAAGAAAACTAAGTACTTAGGGTATCAAAAGAGAAACAACATTCATCACACCCTAACACATGTCACCTATCACACCGGTAACAGTGAAGGATATTTAAAACTGATTATCTTTTAAAATGAGTGCAATAGTATGACATCAGTAAGGCAGTCACAAAACACCACACAGAAGAATGGGGAAAATATGCCCAAAGAATGACAGAGTATTGTGACTAGGACTAGAGCTGTAACAGCTGACAGTCACAGCGGGCGATGCGATGGCGTAGTCACCGCCGGGAAGGGATGATGAGAAAGACGGGAGACTCGGCCTGGCGGCGAGTCAGTGCGTGCATGTCTGTACGGTTAACGCCCAAGAAATATACGGAAAATAATAAAAATAAATCCACAGGTTAAAGTCTTGAAAGTTACTTACACTGAGTTTGGTCCTATGTTAGAAAGTCTGATTGTGGCAAAACTATCTCTACAATACTAGGCTTTTTTGGGTACTGCTACCCTGTAGGCAAAAGCAGTGCTCATGACCTCACTGATTACAGACACAGCATTGTTGACAGTCACCTCTACGGAACGAGTGACCTGCAGAGGAGGAGCTACAGTCATCTTTGACAACAAACATGTGCCAATGCCATTCTGCAAAGAATTAAGATTATTTAAATGCAACCTTTTCATAGCTATGAATGGGAGAGAACATGACTATATTCTCAGTAGCCAACAGTAGACTTCTTTTACAGACTTGTGCACTCAAGTATCCATATTCAGCAAACCATGTGAATATTAATCATTTATAAAACCCATTGTATGATGGCAACATCATGTGTCACAGTAGAATTGTGCTCCATAGCATTGTCAATGGCTTATTTTTTTTTTTTAAGATTAGATTAGTACTAGGCTTTTCCTGTGAGGCCCCTCTGTATAGACTCAAACTTCCAACCCATTGGTTAACAACCACATTACCCATTTACACCATCTATATGCTACCATTTATAGCATCCCTCAAACATGGTCTCATGATTCCCATTATTACCTACCAACTAATCTCTGGTTTGTATACTTTCTCTTCTCAAATCCATTCTCCAGTCATTCATTTACCTATTTGTTCATTAAATTTTTCATTCAGCACTTATTCAACAAAGAGCATATATCCAGAATTATGTTTTATTATAATTACTTCTTCCCCTAAACTGCAAAAAGCATTTGATAGTTTATAGAAATCCTACTATATAAAAATGATAAAATGCTATTACTATAGATATAAACATAACTTACACATATAAAACCGAAACCCACTGCCAGCAAGTCAATGCATCGAGCAACCCTATAGGACAGAAACCCACTGCCATCGAGCAACCCTATAGGACAGAACAGAATTGCTCCACAGAGTTTCTAAGGAGCACCTGGAACATTCAAATTACTGACCTTTTGGTTAGTACCCATGTTGTTGTTAGGTGCCGTCGAGTCGGTTCAAACTCATAGGGACCCTATAGGTCAGAGTAGAGCTGCCCTATGAGCTTCCAAGAAGCACCTGGTTAATATGAACTGCTGACCTCTTGGTTAGTAGCTGCAGTGCTTCACCACTACGCTACCTATAGTACTCTGTATATGTCATATATAATAGCTACATAGTGTGTAAATCCAAAAACCCACTGCCATTGAGTCGGGTCTGACTCATAGCAACCCTGTAGGACAGGGTAGAACTGCCCCACAAAGTTTCCATGGAGCATCTGGAGGATTTAGTCAACCTTTTTGCTAGCAGATGTAGCACTTAACTTACTACACCACTAGGGTTTCCATGTGTGCAGGGAGAGAAAGAGTTCAAGTGCCTGCTCTTCCTAGTTAGGTACTAGATTATCTTAATTAAGATAAACAGCCCCACTATTATTTCTAACTGACAAATAAGGAAACGACAACACAGAATAGCTAAGAACTTTGACCAGTGTCACACAGCTAATAAGTGGCAAATCTGGAATTGGAAACCAGGTACTTTACTCCAGATTCTAGGCTTAAATCCAAAAAGTTAAGAGGACCTTTCCCTAGATAAGGGGCCACCCTTACTTTAACTAGGATTGGCTGGGAAGGTACCACCCTATAACTGGTCTTTACAGGGTTTGGCTGCCACCCTCTCAGCTGACCTTTTCATAGATTGCCTGGGGGGGGGGGGGGAGGCATTCAGTGACTGGTGAAAATCCCAGAACAAAGATGTTCATATCAACCAACCTGGAGGGTGCCCTTTGGACATGGAGCCCTTGGCTATGGTCCTTCAAAACCTAGTGAGCAGAACAAATCTCTGCTGTTACCAGAAGTAGAAACAATGACCAGACCCAGATGGTGGCAGCACAGTGTAAAGACTGACACCCAGGTGACAGGTGAGGGAAGTAACCAATAGTTGAGTCTGCAAATTGACAATAATGACTTTCCTGTTTGAAAAGTATCTTGATGGGTGATAATGAATACTCACTTTTGGGGAGGGTAAGCAGGTCTCCTTTGAGACATAGGGGATCTTTACTTTTAGATCTTTACTTAAAGCCTGTGTTGGGACTTCTCTGAAATTTCATCTTTCACTTATCTTTATTTTTATTTATATACTTTGCTTATATCCTTTTCTAGCACTTATCTTTCAGTTTGCCATACATGGTGGCTTCTGTGTTGCTGTGATGCTGGAAGCTATGCCACTGATGTTTCAAATACCAGCAGGGTAATTAACCCATCGCGGACAAATTTCAGCAGAGCTTTGAGAGTACGCAGACTAGGAAGAATGACGTGGCTTCATATTTTTAAAAACATTAGTTAGTAAAAACAGTATGGATATGAGCAGAGGACTGCCTCATATAGCGCCAGAAGATGAATCTCTCAGACTAGAAGTCACTAAAACTTTGACTCTGGAAGAGCTGCCTCCTTAAAACAGAGTTGGCGTTAAGGACATAGAGACGAAGTTACATTTTAAAGGCCTTCATCTGCTGATGTGATGCAATTCAAAATGAGAAGAAACAGCTGAAAAATCCATTAATGATTAAAATGCGGAATGAATGAAACATAAATCTAGGAAAACTGAAAGTTGTCAAAAATGAAAAAGAATGCTTAAAGACAGCTCTCCTAGGCATTAGTAAGCTGAAATACACTGGTACAGTCATATGGTCTACTACACCAGATATGACAAACTAAAGAGGAAGGGCACTGCAATCACTGTCAAAGAGAACATTTCAAGACTTATTCTGAAGTACAACACTGTCAAGGATAACACACCCAGACTCTTGAAATTTAGGCAACAACCACTAATGCCAAAGATAAAAAAGTGATCATTTTTACCAACTTCTGTAGTCCGAAGACGATCAAATACACAATTAAGATGCACTGATAACTACTGGTGACTGGAATACAAAAGCTGGAGGCAAAGGAGAAGGAATGGGAGTTAGAAAATAAGGTCTTGGTGATAGACAAAGTGTAGAAGATCACAAGACAGAATTTTACAAGATCCACTGATTCATTAGAAGATCCAATTATTCATTAGAAATCTTTTTTGACAATATCAATGGCAGCTATACAAGCGGACATCACCAGATGGAATTCACATACCAAACTGTGGAAAGACAACAGAGAAGCTCAGTATCAGTCAGCACAAGGCCATGGGCTAACTATAGAACAGATCATCAATTTCTGATATGCAAATTCAAACTAAAGTGATAGAAAATTAAAACAAGTCCATGAGAGCCAAGTGTGACCTTGAATATATCCCACCTGATTTTAGAGACTATCTCAGGAAAAGATTTTACATATTGAACACTAAAGGCCAAAGAACAGACGAGTTGTGGGATGACCCAAAGGACATCATACATGAAGTAAAAGGTCATTAAAAAATGGGTAATGAAGCAGAAGACCCAAACAAACATCAGAACACACTCCGGCCATCTAAGATACTCTACTAGTCTCACCCCATCTTGAGAAGGGAGACTGAAGAAAAAGAAAGACACAAGAGAAAGATGAGTCTAAACGACTAATAGCCCATAAGTACCACGGCCTCCACCAGACTAAGTCCAGCACAACTCGATGGCGCTTGGCTACTACTACTGACTGTTCTGACAGGGATCACAACAGGGTCCTGGACAAAGCTGGAGAAGCAGGTAGAACAAAATTCTAACTCATTAAATAGACAAACAAAAGACCAAATTTACTGATGTGACAGTGACTTGAGAAACTCTGAGAGCACATCCCTCAGACAAAACTTCTTTGGTTAGTACTGAAGTCACTCCTGAGGTTCCCCCTTGAGCCGAAGACTGAAAAGACCCATAAAACAAAATGAAACTAAATAGGCACAGTGGCCCAAGGGCAAGGACGAGACAGGAGGAGGAAAGCTAGTAATAGGGTGCCCCCAAGATTACGAAGGGGAGAGTATTGACATATCATGGGGATGGCAACAAACGTCACAAAACTATATGTGTATCAATTGTTTAATAAGAAATTAATTTGCTCTGTAAACCGTCATGTAAGGTACAATAAAAAAATATAAAATTAAAAAAAATAAGAGACTGTAAAAATTATTCTTGAACACAGAGTGAAACGAAGCTATGATGAAGTCAAAGAGCTGAATAGAAGATTTCAAAGGGCAGCTGAAGAAGTCAAAGTATAATGACACAGCCAAACACCTGGGACAGAAAACTAAAAGGGAAGAAAGTGCTCAGCATTTCTCAAGTTGAAGAAACTGGCTGAGGGGGAATCAAGCCTTGAGTTACCATAGTAAAAGACTCTAGAGTCAACACATTGTCTGATGCAGGAAGCATCAGAAGAAGACGGGAGTCACACACAGAGTCACTACACCAGAAAGAACTGGCTGACACTAAGCTACTTCAGAATGCAGCACACGATGAAGAACTGGTATTACAGTACACCCAAGCAGCCCTGAAGGAAATGGAAAAAAATAAGGCTCCAGTAACTGATGGAATAGCAACTGAAATATTCCAACAAACAGATGAAATACTGGAAGTCCTCTTTTATTTATACTAACAAATTTAGAAGACAGCCTAATTGCCAATTGACCAGAAGATCATACTTGCGCCTACTCCAAAGAAAGGTGATCTGATAGACCATGGAAATTGCTGAAAAACATCATTAATATCACATACAAGTATAATTTTGTGAAGACAATTCCCAAAGAGTTGCAGCAGCAGTCCATCAACAGGGAACTAACAGAAATTCAAGCTCGATTCAGGAACCAGGGACCAACGGTATCACTGCCGATGTCTGATGTATGCTGGCTGAAAGGAGAGAATATCAGAAAGATGTTTGCTTGTGTTGTGATGACTATGCAATGGCATTTGAGTGTATGGATCATAACAAATAATCAGTAATACTGGAAAGAATGAAAATTTGAGAATGCTGATGTAGAACCTGCACACTGACGAAGAGGCAGTTGCTTAAAAGAACAAGAGGATATTGTGTGTCATAAACCATAAAAAGTGTGCACCAGGGTTCTACCCTTCCACCATACTTATTCAATCTGCAAACTGAGGAAATAATCTGAGAAGTTGGACTACGTGAAGAACAACACACTTTAGGAGTGGTAAAAGAAATTAACAGTCTGCGCTACTTAGATGACACAACCTTGTTTGCTGAAAACAAAGAGAACTTTAAGCACTAAGGTTGAAGACTACAGCCTTCATTATGAATTACACCTCAACAAAAAAGAAAACAGGTATCACAAATAGACCAACAAGCAACATCATGATAAGTGGAGAAAACACGGAGATTGTCAAAGATCTCATTCCACTTGGATCCCCAGGAATGCCCTTGAGAGCAGCAGTCAAGAAACTGAATGACACATTTTTGCACTGGCCAGTTGTGCTGCAAAACACTTCTTAACAGTGCTATAAAGCAAAAATGTCACTTTGAGGACTGAAATGTGCCTGACTGAAGCCACAGTCATTTTCAATCTTCATATGCATATGAAAGCTGGACAATGAATAAAGAAGACTGAAGAAGAAATGTTGCCATTGAATTATGATGCTGGAAAAAATACTGAATATAGCATGAAACCCCAGAAAAATGAGAGAATTTGTCTTGAAAGAAGTCCAACCAAATGCTGCAGAGAAGGCAGGGTAGTGAGCCTTCCTGGCAAGTACTTTGGACACGTTATAAGAAGGGACTAGTTCCTGAAGAACATTATGCATGGCAGAGTAGAGAGTCAGCAAATGAGAGGAAGGTGCTCAACGAGATGAACTGACACGGTAACTGCAACAACGGGTTCAAACACAGCTGTGGTTGCTAGGATGGTGCGGGACTGGGCAGTTTTTCCTTCTATTATACATAAGATCACTGTGAAACAAACAGAGAGTCAATGGTACCTAACAACAATAACATCTTTTTCTATTGCAAAAGTTCCTGCAGTTATGTCAGTTTCATGAATTCTCTGTGACTCCAGTGGATTATCAACCTCAACAGAAAAAGAGTGCCACAGAGTGACTGGCTAGTGTCCGAAATGGTGGAGAAGGTGGAGACGGTATATATCTGACCTCAGCCACACTGGAACCAGCTTGTGCTGATTCTTACGGTCAGGACTGTCCCTTGATGATACCACCAAGCAGTGTGAGCTGACGGCAATTGTGAACAGTGTGACATTCTGTGAGTGTGGAGCACTGCGTGTGGTAGTGACGGAGGGAGCAGAAAGCTCACAGAGAAGTCTGGGTGTGTATGCCCAAGCACATGGGGAGTGGGTGCGTAGAGATGGAACAGGGTGCCCACAGAGAAGTGGGAGTATGGCACACGTAGCATTTGCTTAGAGTACAGGATAGTCAAAGGGGAGGGTGGAAGGTGAAGGGGAGGAAAATCAAGACTAGTGATGCAAGCACGTCAAGGAGCTCACATTTCAGGTGGTGAAGGAGGAGGTGATGAGGAATTCTCAGGGAAAGCACACAGTGAACCGACACTCCCTAGGAAGGTCCACAGTCTGCAACATACAACTCCACTTGAGAAAGAAAAGGTTAGCATAGACAACACTGTGGTTAGGGTATGCAGTGGAGTTATTACTGCCCCAGTAGAGCTGTCAGTCACTAGTGCCTTACCCAAGGATTCAGCAGGAGATGTGGAGAGACAGTTTTAAGAACAATCCATAGAACTGCACAACTACCTGGATTGGATCTAGGAATGGGAAGGAACATATATGTCACCAAGGTTTGTAGCCTGTATTACTGAAAGATGATATAAAAAAAATATGTATGTCTTATAGTTTAATACATACAAGGCTGTCCAACTGGTCTCTTTTTAGAGGGGAGACAACAAGCTAGGGACGAGGGGACAGGTGCCAGTTGAGTGGATACTGGAAGCAAAGAGTAGAGGGAATGACTGTGTTGTCACAGGGTGAGGAGAGCAGATAGAGTTAGACAGAGGAAGGTGCTCAGGTTTTGCATAGCAAATTGACTTGGATTGTAAACTTTTTCTTAAGGATAACAAAAAATTTTTAAAAAACTGTACCTAATATGCCTCTTGATAAAGTCATTGATGACCCTGATATTGCTAGATTAAGAGAGATTTTTCAATTCCTACCACAACTGCATTTCTGTTCAGTAAGAACTATTGATTATATTATTCTTCCTGGGATTCATTCTTATTCTGGCTCCTACAATATTAGCCTCTTACGGTTTTATCCCACGCTCTGTAGCCCTTACTTTTCAGCATTTTCCATTGTCATACTGAGATCCTCTAGTATCCTATCGAAGGCCTGTTTCTTTTTCACCTTATATATGCCCCATTAGTTGACCTAGTCTTACCCATGGTTTAAACTACCAAAATGGCAGAGGAGAAAGTATAGTCTTTGGAGACAGGCTGCTTGGGATGAATCCTGGCTCTAAAATCCTGGCACAATTGTTCACCTCTTTGTGCCTTAGTTTCATGATGTGTACAGTAGATTAGATAATGTAATTATGGTAGGTAATGACACAGGTCTAATGAAATTCAATCACTTGATATACCAGGACCACCAATTAAGATCATGAACTGATCCTACATACTTCACTGGTGACCATCACTACAACCACCTTTTAAGTACTCCCCCTGGGAAGCTACACACCAAATGCCAGTGCCTCATCTACCATTCAAAGCAATTTTGGAACTCTTTTTCTGGAATGGTGTTTTAGTCAACCAGTGCTAGTGCTACTCTAACAGATATACCAAAAATTGGATGGCTTTAACAAGAAAAGATTATTCTTACCCAGTTCAGTGGGCTACCGAATCGAAATTCAGGGTGTGCACTCCAGGGGAATGCATTCCCCCTGTCAGCTCCGGAAGCAAGTCCACTACAAAGAAAAGTTTATTTTTACACAGCCCAGTAGGTTACAAGTCTGCATTCAGAGTGTCTGCTCCAGGAGAAGGGCTTTCCCTCTATCAGCTCTGGAGGAAAATCCTTGTGTTACATCGGCCTTGGGTCGGGGGCATCTTGGTGCAGGAACCTCAGTTCTGAAGCATGTACTCTTCTCCCAGTGCTGCTTTCTTGACAGCGTGAGGTTCCCAGTTCTCTGCTTGCTCCTTTCTCTTTTTATCTCCTGTAGGATGAAAGGATAAAGAGTGGCGCCAGCCACACTCCAGGGAAACTCCCTTCACAGTGGAGCAGAGAAGTGATCTTATGAAGGGATTTACAGTCCTACCCTAATCCTTTAACATACAGCACAGGAAAATCACAAAATGGAGGGCAATCATAAAATATTGAGACTCACGGCCCAACAACATGGTTACACACATTTTCGGGGGGACACATGACAAATGGCCACCAGACCTGTCGCCATATTACCCTTGATGTCCTGAATGTAATCAAAATGTCTTCCATTCAATATTTCCTTTATTTTGGAGTTAAAAAACGAAGTCATTAGGGGCTCAATGAGGTGAGTAGGGAGGGTGTCTGAATTCATTTATTTGTTTACTGGCTAAAAACTCCCTCACAGACAACTATACAATCAGGTTCACAGTGCCACTGTGTGCAATGGGCATTCCAGATGAGTTCCAAATTTGTTCTGAAGGGTGGACTAGCTGCTGGTGTCAGTGCATACCTTCCCAAGGAGAGTATTTTAAAGGTGACCATAGTGATATTCAGCAATGAGCTATGTAGCACTTAGAACAATTAGGTTCGAAGACTTAAATGTCAGACCTTGTATGTATATGACTCCGAACAGTGTTTGGCACTTATTAAAAATCAAGTAAATTTACTTTTATTAGTGTTATCATATCTCACTGAATTTAACATGACATCATTTGTGAGACACAGCCCAATTTAGAGACTTTAAAACTATGGGGAGGGGAAAAACGCACATTATCAATTTGGAAACAGAATTAGTACCGCTGGATCAATACTTTTCATTCAGTCCTCTCTCCAAAAGGCAATAAATAAATTATTGGAGTTAACAGGACCTCTTCTCCTAGACACCAATAAAGACATCTCACATATGACATACCAAAATAGAACTTGTCACTTTTGGTAAAAGAATTCTATTACCCTTCACTTAAGTACAATTAAGTACACGGTCAGTTAAGCTGGAAATCTGGGATTCCATTCCACACATAAAGTTAACTTCTAGGTATTGGCCACAGTCTTCAGATTCTGAGAGGCCTCTGGCTCTGTGCTACAGCTCCACCTTCCAGGCTCACTGGGACAGGAACTCTGATCCCTCAGTTCTAGACATATCATTTTCCTAAGACAACTTGAGTGGCAATTCCACCCCTATAAACACCAGAGGCCATGGTTCTGCCCTAGAAACCTTTGAGGCAAGAAGCAAACAGGGTAACATAAAAAAAGTCTTCAGTTACATATCCAGCAAAATTGTACCTCAAAAATGATGGTGAAATCAGGATATTTCTAGATAAACAGAATGTCATAGATTGAATGATGACCCCCAAAAAACGTGTGTATAAATTTGGCTGGGTTGTGATTCCCAGTATTAAGTAGTGGTTGTCTATTTTATGATTGTATATTTCATACATCTGACTCAACGGCACTTGGCTTGGCATTTCATATATGTTGTAAAGCCTAATGTCTGACTATGGTTAATGGGACAAAACTGGATTATGTTAAAGAGAATTATGGTTGGACTGTAACACTCTTGTTAAGGTTCCATTCCTGACCCAATGTAAAGTGAGTTTCCCTGGGATGTGGCCTGCACTACCGTTTATATCTCAAGAGATAAAAGGGAAGTGAATAGAGAGCTGGGGATCTTGTACAACTAAGAGAGCAGTGTCGAGCACAGAAGGCGTCCTCTGGACTGGCTCTCTGCAACTGAGAAGTGCCTTGACCAAGGGAAGACTAAGGACAAGAACATCCTCCCAGAGCCAACAGAGAAAAAGCACCTCCCCTTGAAGCTGACACTTTGAATTTGGACTTAGAGGGTAGCTATGATTCACACCTGACTAGACAGCAGTGCAGGTGGTCTGGTTTTATTGTAAGGCAACAAATTTCTCTCTGGTAAAGCTGTCTACTAGAAGTATTATGTGTGTTATACACTAAGGCACAGAAGTTTAGGGAATCCACAAAAATCAAACAAAAATTACAAGAAATACTAAATGGAGTCCTCCTGTTAGAAAGTCAGTAACATGAGATAACAACCCAAGAACAGAACCCAGGTCAGAGTAATCAGATATCAACCCTATTGTGGAAATCACAAAAACCAATCAAAGCTAAAACACTGAAAATAGGGAAATAAAGACATCATTATGCAAAAGATGACAGCATTAAAATGAAAAGAAGGACTAAAAATGTGGTCATAGTTCTTCCATAAGAAAAGGAAGTCTAGGTAATATAAAGAAATAAAAGATTGGTTTAAACTCAGAAAAATGGGGGTAATAGTAAGGTAATGACAAAGGAAACTAATAATCCTACACATTGAACAAAAAAAGAGAAAAAGAATCAGCACATATAAAATCAACAACAATGAAAATACCTAAAGAAAAACACCTCAGCATAGAAAATTAAGTGAAACAAAGAAATTATCAACAATGCACACATAAAAAGACATCAAAATAACATAACTAAACTCATACCTATCAGTAGTTATCCAGAATGTTCATGGACTCATCCTAGAAAAAGTGCTACATACTTCATTGCTGAATATCACTAGGGCTTCTTTCAAAGCAGTCACCTTAGGGAAGCTATATACTGATGCCAGTGCCTAGTCCACCCTAGAAAGCAATTTTGGAACTCTTCCTGGAATGGCCATCAGAGCTGTTGTATTAACGTTGATGTCCTGAATGTCATAAAAATGTCTTCCTTTTCAATATTTCCTTTATCTTTGGGTAAAGAAAAATGGCATCACGGGCACATCAGGTGAGTAGGGAGGGTGTTTCAATATAGTTATTTGTTTACTGGCTAAAAACTGTCTCACAAACAACTATACAACTAAGCCTGTGAACCTGCCACTGTGCCACCGTATGTAATAGCCATTCCAGAAACAGTTCCAAAATTGCTCTGAAAGGTGGACTATGTGTTGGCATAGGCTCATAATTTCCAGAGGAGAGTACTTTGAAGGTGACTGTAACGATATTCAGCAATGTGGTATGCAGCACTTAGAACAGTTAAGTTTGCAGACTTAATTGTCGGGGCTTGTATGTGGAACACTCCACCAACAACAGCTAAGTACACTTTCTCTTCCAACAAACATTCTCCAGAATAGATCACATATTAGGTCATGAAGCAGGCCTTAACAGAATCCAAATCATCAAAATATTACTAAGCAAATTTTTCTGACAACTTACAAAAGTAGAAATCAATAACAGAAAATGCAAGGAATGAAAAGATCAAGCACGTCGATACTGAACAACACCCTGCTCAGAAACTACTGGGTTACAGAAGAAATCAACAATGGAAAAAACAAATTTATAGACTCAAATAAGAATAAAAACACATCCTATCGGCTTATCAGAATCTTTGGGACGCTGCGAAAGCAATGCTCAGAGGTCAACTTATAGTAATAAACACATCCAAAAAGAAGAAAGGGCTTGAATCAAATAATTATTTCTATACATCAAACAAATACAAAGAGAGAAGTAAAAGAAGACCTCAGGCACCAGAAGAAAGCAACTAATAAAAATTAAAGCAGAACTAAATGAAACAGAAAAGTAATTTAAATAGTTAACAAGACTAAAACTTATTCTTTGAAAAGATCAACAAAATCAATAAACCATTAGCCAAACCGACAAAAGAAAAACAGAAGAGGAATCAAATAACCCAAACAAGAAATGAGATGGGCACTATCACAACAGACACAACAAAAATATAAAAAAATTCATAACAGAATAGTATGAAAAGTTGTACTCTAACAAATTGGTATTAAGTCAGAAGTGATTCAACAGCAGTAGGTTAGCAGAAATGGACACATTTTGAGAAATACACTATTAATCTAAACTAACACAATGAGAGGAAGAACAACTAAATCAACCTGTAACAAAAGAAGAGATTAAAAAGGCAATTTCAAACTCCCCAAAACAGCCCTGGCCCTGATGGCTTCACTGGAAAATTCTACTAGAGTTTCACAGAAGTGTTAACACCACTGTTACTTAAGGTATTTGAGAGCATAGAACAGAATAAAATAATTCCAAATTTATTCCATGAAGTCAGCATACACTGACTGCAAAACTAAGCACAGACATCAGGAAAAAAACCAGAACTACACATTAATATCCCTCGTGAACTTAGACACAAAGATCCTCAACAAAATGCCAGCCAATAAAATTTCACAACATACCCCCCCCCCGCCCCCACTTTAATTTACCAGGAACAACTGGGATTTATACCAGGGGATGCAGGGATGGTTCAACATTAGAAAGACAAAGTCATTAACTACATAAATAAAAGACAACAACTACTTGATTTTATCAATTGATGAAGAAAAGGCATTTGACAAAGTCCAATACTCTTTCATGTTAAAAACTCTCAGCAAAATAGGAACAGAAAGAGAATTCCTCAACATAATACAGGATATTTACACAAAGCCAACAGCCAACATCATCCTAAATGGGGAGAGTCTGAAAGCATTTCCCTTCAGAAGGAGAACCAGAAAAGATCTTACTCAAAAGTGTACTTGAGGTCCCAGCCAGGAAAATTAGGCTAGAAAAAGAAATAAGGGAATCCAAATTGGTAGGGAAGAAAAGGTATCTCTACATGCACATGACATGATCTTCTAACAGTAAACCCCAAACTATCCAAAGGGAAACTACTGGTACTAATAGAAGATTTCAGCAAAATATCAAGATAAATATACTTACACAAAGATCAGTTGGGTTCTTCTACACCAACAAAAAGAATGTCCAAGAGGAAATCATCAAATCAATACCATTTATGACAGCCCCCCAAAAGATAAAATACTTAGGAATAAATTCAACCAGAGATGTAAAAGACCTATAAAGAAAACTACAAGACACTACTGCAAAAAAACAAAAGAGACCTATATAAATGGAGAAACCTACCTTCTTCATAGACAGGAAAACGCAATGTTGTCAAGGTGTCCACTCTACCCAAACCAAGCTATAGGTACAATGCAATTCCAATCAAATTACACTGGAATTTTTTAATGAGAGAGAAACAAATTACTATCTCATATAGAAAGGGACGAGGCCCTGGACAAGTAAAGCATCAGTGAAGAAGAATAAAGTGTGAGGCCTCGCGCTACCCAAATTTAGAACCTACTATACCACCACATTAGTCAAAACAGTCTGGTACTGGTATCACAACAGACTCATAGACTAATAAAACAGAACTAAGAATTCAGACATAAAATCATCAACCTATGAGAAATGACATCTGACAAAGGCCCCAAGTCTGTTAAGCTGGGAAAAGGCAGTCCCTATAACTAATACTGCCATTACTGGATATCCAACTGCAAAAAAGAAAGAAGATTCACTAAATCATAATAAAAAAAAAAAAAAATTAAGACCCATATGTCACACCATGCACAAAACTCAAATGAGTAAAAGACTTAAATATAAAATCTAAAACAATAAAGGTCACGTTAGAAAACAGTGACAAGGCTACGCACTAACACCAGAAGGAAAACTAGGTGAGTAGGGACTACTAAAAATAAAAAAGAAACAAAAACACAATTACAGACACGTATGGAGCAGAGGGGAACAGTGTGCTGTCACCGGGCAGGGAGAGCAGTGGAAGCTGCATATAGGGGGGCATGTAAATTTATAAGGGAATGTACATTTTCACTCAGTTACGTTAAATAAAAAAAAAATGTATAAAAAAAAATTACGCTCATTCAAAGACTTCACCAAAGGAGCAAATGTCAACCTACAGATTGCAAAAAAAATTTTGGCTATGATCAATCTAATCAGTGTCTAATCTTTACAATCTGTAAGAAACTGCAAAACCTCAACAATGAAAAGACAAATAAGCCAATTAAAAAAAAAAAAAAAAGGCAAAGGATATGAACAAGTATTTTACCAAAGAAGACATTCAGGTGGCTAACAGATTGTCTGCTCATAAACACTAGTTATTACCTATATGCATACCCACTGCTGTCAGTCAATTCTCAAACTTTACAACCCTTTAGAACAGAGTAGAACTGCCCCACTGGGTTTCTAAGGAGCACCCAGAGGATTCACACTGCCAGTCTTTTGGTTCAGTCTTAGCACTTAAGTACTATGCTACCATGGTTTCCATGACTTCATAATAACCCTATAGGACAGAGTACAGCCGCCCCATTGAATTTACAAGGAGCACCTAGTAGATTTGAACAGTTAACCTTTTGGTTAGCAGCTATAGCACTTAACCACCATGCAACAAGGGTTTCCCAATAGCCTTTAGAGAAATGCAAGTAAAAACCACAATGAGATACCATGTTACCCTCAAAAGGCTACCCTTAATCCACAAAACGCAAATAAATAAATGTTGGAAAGGTTGTGGAGAGACTGTTAACACTTACACACTGTTGGTGGGAATGTAAAATGGCACAATCATTTTGAAAACTGATTTGGCATTTCCTTAAAAAGCTAGAAGCAGAAGTACCATATGATCAAATAATCACCCCCCTTTCCACACACCTGGATAAATAAGAGCCTTCACGGGAATAGATACATGCCACGATCACTGTAGCACTGTTCGTAACAGCTAAAACATGGGAACAACTCAGGGGCCCACCAACAGCTGAATGGATAAGCAAACTGTAGTATACTGGAGATACGCTATACAGTGAGATACTGTGTTCTACACAGTAATAAAGAATAATGATGAATCTGTGAAATATCTCATACTATGGAGGAATCTGGGAGGCATTATGCTGAGTGAAATTAGTCAGTCACAAAAGGGCAAATATTGCATTAGACCACTATCTTAAGAACTCAATAAAAGTTTAAACACAGAAGAAAATATTCTTTAGTGGTTACAAGAGTAGATAAGGAGTGAGAGGGGAATTCACTAACTAGATAGCTGATAAGAATTATCTTACGTGAATGAAAGGACAATACACAATACAGGGGAAGTCATCACAACTGGATAAAAGTAAAAGCTGTTTCCTCGATAAAATCAAATGCTTAAGAGTGACAGAGCAACAGGGGTCCATGGTTTCAGGATTCATCTAGGCCAACTAGCGTTACAAAATTTATTAAGGATATGGTCTGCACCCCACTTTGGTGAGCGGCATCTGGAGTCTTAAAAAGTAGCAAGTGGCTATCTAAGATATATGAATTGTTTCCAGTCCCCTTGGAACAAAGGAGAATGAGTTATGCCAAAGGCACAGGGAAAATATTAGCTCATGAAATGGAAAAGGTGAGTGAGATAAACCAGAGACTCCATTAGCCTGAGACTAGAAGAACTAGTTGGTACTTGGCTCCCACCAGTGACCTTCCCAACAGGCAACACAACAGAGTCTGTGATAGAATGTGAGAAAAGTAGGGTGCTAAACTCCAATTCTAGTAAAAACACCAGATTTGCGAGGCTGACAGACTGCTGGAGGTCCCCTAAAAGACATGGTCCCCAGAGCCTCTGTTAAATTATGTCATGGATTGAATTATGTCTCCCACAGAATATGTACAGAAATTTGGTGGGGCCGTGATTATGAGTATTGTGTGACTGCCCTCTGATTTGTGATTTTCCTATGCTGTAAATCCTAATCTCTGCCTGTGGTTAATACTATAGATTACGTTAGAGAGGATTAGGGTGGGACTATAACATCCTTCCTAAAGTCAACACCCAGCTCCAAGGTAAGCGGTGTTTCCGTGCAGAGTGGCCTGCACCATCTTTTATCCTTTCATTCTATGGAAGATAAAAGGAGAGAAGCAAGCAGGAAGTTGGGAACCCCATACCATCAAGAAAGTAGTACTGAGAGTAGAGCACGTCCTTCAGATTTGAGATTCCTGCGCCAAGATATTCTTAAACAACAACAAAACCCATAGTACTACCCTATGTCCCAGCAATTCTACTTCCAGATCCAAAAGACCCAGCAGCAGAGACCCAAACAGAGATTTGTAACACCAGTGTTTATTGTGGCACTATTCTCAGCAGCAAAAAGGTAGAAACACCGTAAATGCTCATCAAGAGATGACTGGATAAGCAATACGCACTATATAATACAATGGATTACTACATGGCCAGTCAGGATGTCCGCTCCAGGGGAAGGCTTTCCCTCTTTGTTGGTTCTGGAGTTAGGTGAACTGTACTGGTATTTGCCATTTTGAATCCAACCATCACAGTGTCTACTACTCTGGGAATGACAAACTAATGAGAAAGAGCACTGCATTCACTGTTGAAAAGAACATTTTGAGGTATATCCTGAAATATAATTCTTTCAGTAATAGGACAGTATCCACATGCTTACAAGGAATACCAGTTATTATCACTATTATTCAAATTTATATACCAAGCAGAAACGCTGAAGCTGAAGAAACTGAAGACTCTTACGAACTCTTGCAGTCTGAAACTGGTCACATGTGTAATATAGATGCATTGATAATTACTGAAGATTGGAATGTGAAAGTTGAAAACAAATAAGAAGGATCAGTAGTTGGAAAAAGACAACCTTGTGATAAAAATGACGCAGGATACTGCACAATGAAATGCTGTAAGACCAACTATTTATTCACTGGAAATACATTTTTTTCTTAAAAGGCACAAACTGACAACTATACATGTGAATCTCTCCAGACAGATTACACAGGAATCAAGTTGAATACATCTGTGGAAAGAGATGATAGAGAAGCTTCATACAGTCAGTCAAGACAAAGTCGGGGGGCCAACAACTGCTCATGTCCAAGTTCACTATAGTGACACTGGTGCAGGTTTCAGTTTGTTACACACAAGGTGACGAAGAGTTGGAGTCGACTCAATGGCCTCTAACAGCAACAAAAAGTTCAAACGGAAGCTGGAGAAAATTGAAGTAAGTTTCCAGAGTAAAAGTACTACTTTGAATACATTCCACTAGAAGAATTTAGATAGCATCTCAACACTAATGACCAATGACCAGAGGAGCAGAGGGATGACATCAAAGACGTCATACACGAAGAAAATGTTAATCATTAAACAGACAAGAAAGCAGGAACAGATCACAACGGATGTGAGAGAAGACTGACACTTGCTCTTAAGTGCAGTGTAGTTAAAGCAAATGAAAGAAATGAGTAAGCAAAAGAATTAAACAGATTTCAAAAGGTGGTTTGAGAAGGCAAGCTAAAGTATTATAACGGAATGTGGAAAGACCTGGAAGTTAGAAAATCAACAGGGAGGAACACACTCGGAAATTCTCAAACTGAAAGAACTAAAGATAAAATTTAAGCTTCGAGTTATATTACTGAAGGATTCTGTGGGCTAGAAATTGACAAGACATTAGCTTGTATAAGGCCAATCCCACGGTGGTTCCCAGGCCCCTTACTATTCCCAAGAAAAGTCTAGAATGGAGCACATCCTTTGGACCGCAGGTCTCTGTGCTGAGAACCAGCTAGACCCAGAAGAGAGAGCTGTAATACTGAAGATGGCGCAAGATGATGAGAAACAACAGGAAGCACAACAGAGCTGAGGGAAGAAATGGCACCAATCGTGTAAGCCGCAGAACCACAAGACCAACAGACAGCTGTGGTGGGCTTGCTGGTCCGTGGAGAGAGGTGACTGCCTTTGAGTAGGAGGTTTGTCGATGGAGTTGTGTCTATAGGCACTTGATGACAGCGCTAATATACATGTAGCACTTCTCCACACAGGGCAATGGCCTGAGTATGTCCTATGCAACATGACTTCCTCCCTGGGTACCACGGCAAAAGCCATGTGGGCCCCCAGAAATACGAGCCTGTGTAGTGTTGTGCTAACAGACAACAATGCAGAGCTGGGTTGCATGGCAAGAACCTGAGGGAGAGACCTAGAAGGGCCCAGTAGCAGCGGCTTGACAGATCCTGTACAGCACCCTCACTGTTAGTGAGGCAAGATCCAGTGGCAGAGTAGATGCCTCAGGCACCAATACAGTGGTAGCCAGAGGCAGCAGAGACATAAATACAGTCACCACTTGCTGGCCAAGCAACATAAAGATGTACATGGGTAATCTGGAGAAAGGGTAAGCACTTGCCCCTTGATGATGTATTGTTAATGCTTACTGTTTGCTTTCTATAAATAATAGTGGTTTTCCCTTTGCCAACACTGTATAAATGTTTGTGTATCTGGCTCAATCAGAGACGAACATAGCACTCACGGAATTGTCAATGCTAGTGGCTGCCAGTATCTCATTCCTAGTAGTCTTACAGGTGCCTAGAAGTTTGAGGCACAGCCCTTCTGTACATGCAATGCAGAAAGACACATATTACGGGTAATGCACAAAGAATATGAATTCCAAAACACTTAACTGTGTTTATGCAAAACCTGTACACAGATCAAGAGGCAGACGTTTGAAAAGAACAAGGGGATACTGCATTGTTCAAAACTGGAAAAGGGGTATGTCAGAGTTATATCCTTCCACATTATTTGTTCAATCCGTATGCTGAACAAATAATCTGAGATGTTGGACTATAGGAGGTGGATTAAAGGAAGGGGCTTTTGTTCTCATTGTATTTATGGTCCAGGAATTTTGAGCATGTTAAAGGGTGTAAGAAGGAGGAAGATAAAGACAAAGTTTCGGAATTTAAATATCAGGATAATAAAAGCAATTCAGCTTGGATGGTCTCTGGGGAAACTCCAAAATAAATCAGTTTAACCAAGAAACACTGGTACCACACAGCAAGGAACAGCACATTACAGGCTATGTTGGTGTGCACCTGGAGCTTGATGTGCATGGATGCAAGTGCGAGTTGAGCAGGTGTTGACACCAGGCTTCTTGCTAGCATTCTTCATGTCTTCCCTTAAGGGACCATAAAGTCCAATTCAAAATATGTCCTGTCATTATCATTAAAGTTGAGCAAACTGAAGTAAGAAAGATAAATTTACCAAGATTACAAAGCCAGGATATAGAGAATCTGGGTTCTGAACTAAACTGAAATAACTGCCTTAGGCAACCTAATAGAAAACATGGAAAAGACACCCGAGCATGTAAGAGAATGGACTTGGTTTCTTTTTACAGCAAAGAGTCCTGAAGGGACTATTTAGAGTAAAATGCTTATTTATTTGGAAGAAAACAGATACAGATATTAACCCTCAAAATGGAAAAATGTGAGGAGTCACTGAAAATGTAGGAATAGATCACCTCAAGGTACATGTGAGAGAGGAAAGCCTGAAGAACTATAATTCTCTCCTAAAACACCAGAAGCCTAAGAGCTCCAAACCTGAAGAGTTATACAGCCTTGTTTAAAGTAGGAAGAGCCTGGAAGCCAGGCACAAGAAAAATCCCCACACAACTGCTTCTTGTGAGCAGTTTGACCCCAAAGAAAGGAGAGCCCCTTCTCTCAACTTAAGAATTTGTTTATCTTTATCTTTGTAACCATGTTAACACCAGTTAGAAGGTACAAAGGTAATATGTGAAACTGCTATGAAAATGAAATTACAATATGAAAATCTGTAAATCTGTAGTTGCCAATTGGAAGAATGTATGAAAATTCCTTTGTTTGCTTCTTTGAGGAAACATACAAATAGGTATGTCTGACAACGGCACGGGGTTCACGGCTGTTTTTTAGACTTGAGCCTGACCGCTGCACTGCTGGCGATAAATCCCCTTCCTCCTAACGACAAAACGGTGTTTGAGGGGTTTACTGCTCTCCAGGCTGAACTTGTCTTTTTCCCGCAACACAGACAAAGGGTGGACAGAAGAAAGAAAAACAAAATTTCTGGTAATAAACCAAATCCACTGCCATTGAGTCACGGAGGTCACAAATGGCCATTATAGACAATTTAGAAAACTCAGAAAAGTAGAAACAAGAAGAAATAAGGCAACATTTGGCAGCAGCCATAATGAACACTCTATTGTAATTCTGTAATTCAGGTATAATATATAAATATAATTATGATGGACTTCTATCCCTCAGCATACCCAGGAGATTCTTGCCAAATGGCCTGAACATCTTTATTTAGCTGGCACTGAAAAGTCTTCAGGAGACGGTGAATCTCAAGACAGGGGATAGCTACAGAAGCTGGATACAAGAAAGATGTTGCTAGCTGTTCGGCTAGCAAAGAATGGAATTTCTAAGTGAGTAATTTTAAGGACTGCTAGAAAAAAACCTGGACTCTAGAAAACAGAAAAATGACATAGCATACAAGAAAACACTTGTAGGTGTCTAATTTGCTCAGTAATGAATTGTTATTCAAAACACTGTGGAACTTAGAAATTTCTGCTACTTATAAAACTGATTTTTTTTTTTTAACTGAGGTGACTTTCATGTAACATAAAATCAGTCATTTTAAAGACTATACTTCAGTGGCATTATTATATTCACACTGTTGTACAACTACCACTCTGTCCAGTCCCAAAACATTCTAGTCACTCTAAGAAGGCACAGAGACTTAAGGTTTTGGTGTTTAGGAATGGTCTTCTAACTTACTAAGATGCCCTGCCACACCTTTCCAAGGCTCTGAATCTCTCACTGACACCATCCTCTCAACTTCCTCATTCCAGGTGGAGACATGTTCATAACATTTTAACCTAAGGTTCAACAATTTTTTTTTCAGAGAAATAATGCTACAAATGTGGTTAAGGGGAGCTAAAGTTATATTATTAGTACAGCATAATGAAATAGATTTTTAGGGGTTGAACTGGGAATAGAATCAATTTTCATTACTGTTCTTCAGGCAAATGAAGCCTAAGATCAAAGCAATAAAGGAAAACAGTTCATTCATACTTTGGGTTGTACATGTACTTTCAGGTGAGAAAGCAGCAAGCTGTAAGGAGAGGACAATCTGACACCCTAATTTAAGCTTACTTGTGACAAATTTTATTCCTATACGTTAAACCACAGGTTTAAGGTAAAAAAGGAAGTTTGGGTTTTTATGTCTATGACTAACCACAGGACTTCATTGCTTAAGTAATGTGAAGGCTAGATATGATACTATAATAATATGTACTCTACAAAACAAAAACTAGGGGTTTATAGCTTATGTAAAACAGAGGAATGGATTTTTATACCCATTCATCAGTTGTCATTGTTACTTTTTTGTTACCCTCCCCCTATATGTCTAGGTCCAACAGTACTCTTTTGGCTTGGTAGGTACTGTTCACCCTTCAGGCAAAATATGAGACTGGACACAGCATACACCCAGTATCTACCACTGAATGAAGTCAATGAATGGGCGGAGATGGGCTAGGATTCAATCAGTGACAGTCATTATTTCAAGTGAAGTCACTGACTCAGAAAAATGAAGATCCATCCAACTTCAATGCCGTTTACTATGGGATGATTGAGACCATCTGAGTCAGCTTGTTTTCACACATCAGTGGAGTAAGATCACAGCTGAATCTTTACTCTTAAGGTCACCAGGCATATTACTGGTTCTTACTAGTTGTCTTTTCTTTAGCTTACCAGAGAAAGAAAGTTGTCCCTGCCTGATAAGACACAATGTATGAAGAACCAACATGGCCTTAAGGAAGGTCCTCCACAGTGCTGCAAGAGTTGGGCACCTGAGTAAGGTCATGCAGGATTCAGCAGCACGACTAGGCCATCTCTATTTGTCCAAGTGTTTCACTCTGATAATTTTATTCAGTTCTCACAACAATCCTATCAAGCAAATAAGTAATGTAAACTTAATATATGGATGAAAAATTAATGCTCTGAGAAGTTTTCATGATTGTTTTGCTTTAAATGGCATGGAAAGTGCATGGGTCTCTCGACTCACTGTGTTATGTTTTTTCCACGCTGACATGATTTTTACCAAATGGGCTAAAAATATACACTAAGTACGCTGATAACCAACCCCTCAAGAGTTTGTCACTGTCGATTGAGGGAAGACAGCTTATATACTGAAAACTACAGGTCTTACTTCATGGGGTATGCCACACCACAGCACAAAGAATAATCTAAGCCTCAAAGACCCAACAGAGAAGACCAAAATAAACCCAAAGCTTCACAGACACACTCGCACTCCCTGAGGGACGAATTATTAGGCTGAGAGCTAGGGACTGCGGTCTCAGGACATAACCAGCTAAACTGGCATAACAGCTCATACTACACTGGTGACTAGCATCTGGGTTCTTACAAGCCTGTGAGCTGGCCATCTAAGATACTCCACACGTACCGAACCACCTCATCTGAGGCAAAGGAGAACGAAGAGAACCAAAGACACGAGGGAAGACTAATCCAGAGGACTAAGGGGCATTAACTACCACGGCTTCTATGAGACTCAGTCCAACACAACCAGATGGTGCCCAGCTACCACCACTAACTGCTCCGACAGGGATCACAACAGAGGATACTGGACAGAGCGGAGATCAACCTAGGATAAAATTCTCACACACAAAAAAGAACAAACTTACTGGTCTGACAGAGACTGGAGAAACCTCAAGAGTATGGCCCCTGGGTACTCCTTTAAAGTTAATACTGAAGTCATTCTTGAGGTTCACCCTTCAACGAAAGACTAGACAGGCCTATAAAACAAACTGAGATAAAATGGGCACACCAGCCACATAATGGAGGTCAACACTTAGACAGGAATGGATTGGACTTGGCGACACAGAGTGACCATATCATGTGTGCACTTTATGGTTGTATGCATCTGTGCGATGTTGTCCTGCTGACCTCTTACTGGAGGAAGGGGAGTGGGTGGAGAAGAGAGGATAGGAGATTGCTGGGAGGATAAGACATGTAGGGAGTAGAGAGGAGGAGTGTGCTGTCACCCAACAGGGAGAGCAGTGGGAGCTGCATATAGGTGGGCATGCAAAATTTAAATGGGAATGTACATTTTCATTCAATCATAATAAAAAAAAAAGAGGAATTTCCATAAAGTATTTGGGATACTATAATTAAAGATTAGAAGTATGTATGTGCATGTGCATGAATTTGGGTAGATACATGGAAACATTTTTATTTCAAATGATTTTAACTACTGGATATTAAGATGAACTGCTGCATTTCAGAGGTGTTCTTTGACACATGGGAGAACTGCTATAAACTTCATTCATAATTTTTAGAAGTGGCTAACATAAACATGAAGATGCTGTTGTCATCACATCCGACTCATCATGACCCTACAAACAACAGAAGAAGACACTGACCAGTCCTACGCCATGCCTGCAATTGATTTTATGCTTACGGTCCATTGTTGCAACCACTGTGTCAATCCACCTCTTTGAGGGTCTTCCTCTTTTTTTCTTCACCCTCTGCTATACAAAGAAGCATGTCTTTATCCATGGACTGCTAACTCCTGACAACACCTTCAGAGTATATAAGATGTAGTCTCGCCACCCCTGCTTCCCAGGGGCACCCTGGTTGTACTTATTCCAGAACAGACTTGTTTGTCCTTTGGCAGTCATGGTACATTCAATATTCTTCTCCGACAGCATCACACAAAGACATCAATTCTTCTTTATTTTTTAGTCATTGCCCAGCTTTCACATGCATACGATGTAAGGGAAAATATCATGCCTTTGGTCAGGTGCACCTTAGTCTTCAGGATGATAATTTTACTTTTCAACACTTTTAAAGATGTATTTCACGGAAGATTTTGCTTATGCAACACATTTTTTTTTACTTCTTGACTGCTGCTTGCTGCTTACATGGGCACTGATTGTGGAGCCAAGTAAAATGACATCCTTGACAATTTCAGACCTTTCTCCATTTATCATGATGTTGATTGCTGGTCCAGTTGTGAGGATTTTAGTTTTCTTGATGTCCAGGTATGATCCATAGCAAAGGTTGTGGTCTTGCATCATCATCCGTAAATGTTTCGAATCCTCATCATTTTCAGCAAGTAAGGCTGTATCATCTGCAGAACACAGGTTGTCAATGAGTCTTCCCCCAATCTTGATGCCTCATTCTGCTTTATACATGAGGTCAGAGAACTAAGTTTGTGAACTTGCCACCATGTGCTTAGTGTGGCAGTACTGTACAAACAACTCAGTAATGTTTCATAACCTTGGCATAGCAATGGCCCACATCTGGGCCTGTGTCGATGTGTGGGAGTGTCTTGCTGAGTGGTGTTCATTATTGCTGCCGTGTGTTCCTGTGTGCTGTCACAAGAAAAGGGGAGCTTGTGAAATCAGGGACATGTTAGCCCAAGTTTAAGAGGATGATGCCAGAAGAAAATGGCAGTGTAAAAATGGATTAAACATTTTCCTGAGTGGAAACAAAGTATCACTGATAAAGAGAGGTCAGGGTGGCCAAGAACAAGCAGAACTGATGAAAGCATCCAATTCTGTATAAAAATTATAGGCTGCCTGGGAGAAGCACAGCAGATCAAGTAAACATGAACAGAGAAACAGGAAAACCTGAACTGAAAATCACGGTACTAGAAAGGTCTGTGCAAAATGGTCCTAAAGAAGCTCACCAATGAACAAAAGCAAAGGCGAGGTGAAGTTTTCCAAGAGGCAAAATGATGTTTTGGGCTGTGTTATCACAGGTGGTGAAACATGGGTATGCCAACACAACTCTGAAACAAAGTGTTAAAATGCACAATGGAAGTCAGCCAATTCTCTATGACCAAAAAAGTTCCAACAGTCCAAACCTAGAGTCAAAAGGACATTGTTAACATTTTTTGATATCAGAGGATTGTTCGCTACGAATTTGTATCAAATAGGCAAACAATTAACCAAGTTTACTATTTGGAAGTGCTGAAAAGGCTGCATGAAAAGAAAACAACCTGAATTTTTCATCAACTCATGCCTCTTACATCATGACAATGTACCAGCTCAAACAGTACTGTCCGTGAGGAAGTTTTTAGCCGGTAAACAACTAACTATATTGGAACAACCTCCCTACTCACCTAGTCTGGCCCCCAGTAACTTTCTCCTTTACACGAAGATAAAAGAAATAATGAAAGGAATAATTTTGATGATACTGAGGATGTTAAGGGTAATATGATGACAGCTCTGACTGCCATTCCAGAAAGAGTACCAAAATTCCTCTGAGGGGTAGACTAGGTGTTGGCATCAGTGCACACCTTCCCAAGGGAAGTACGTCAAAGGTGATTGCGGTGACATTCAGCAATGAGACATGTAGCACTTTTTCCTAGGAAAAGTTCACGAGTTTAACTACAGGCCTCATAGTCCAGCTTCTCTGATTATTTGCTCAGCGCACACATTGAAAAGGTATGATGAAAGTATACAACCACAACGCACACCTTTCCTGACTTTACACCAGGCACCATACCCCTTGTTTGTTTGCATGACTGCCTCTTGATTCATGTACAGATTCCTCATGGGCATAATTACAGTGTCCTGGAATTCTCATTCTCCACAATGTTATTCATAATTTGTCATGATCCACACAGTTTGAATGCTTTTGCCTAGTCAATGAAATTCAGGTAAAGATCTTTCCAGTATTCTCTGTTTTTAGTGAAGATCCATCTGACATCAGCTATGATACCCCTTGTTCCATATCCTCTTCTGAATCTGGCTTGAATTTCTAACAGTTCCCTGTTAATATACTGCTGTCACTTTTGAATGATCTTGAGCAAAATTTATTTGTGTGAAGAAGAAAAAACACAGTAATTTAAAACTTTTCCTCACTATATTTTAGTTAAAACTATTTTCCTTTTACCACGGGAAGATGCATAACATTGTGGTGAGGGCAAAATCTTCTGAGTCAGAGAGGATCAGGCAGGAAACTCTGCCTTTTCCTAGCAATACAAACTTAAGCAAGCTTCCTCACCTCTAAAGTAGGGATGACACCAGTTAATTCTCAGGATTATTGTGAGGATTAAATGAGATAATTCATAGTAAGAATTCAGCACAAAGACTGGCTGGTACACAGCACGTCTTTTTAACAGTATTAAAACTTGTTTAACAAACAAGTTAACAAACTGAAATCGGAAACATGTTTATTCGTCTTTAAGTCACTGAATGCCTATTTCCTGAACACCTACTATGTCCTAGGCAAAAAGTTTTACTAGATAGTTTCTGACTTGAAGGTGCCTATAGTCTAGGAATGCAGAAAAGACAAATACGAAGAAAATGCAGAGAGTGTGTGATGTGGTATAGGTAATACTGCAAATTACACAGATTTGAGATACATCTTAAAAGATGTGTTCTGAACTGGATGTATTAATGCAGAGTGGAGTCAGAGGCAGTTCCTAACAGAAGGTGGTGCTGGATGCTCAGCCTTGAAATAAAGAATAGAAGGTTAGGCTGGTTATAGGGGCTAAAAAGGGCTGGGGACTGTTAAACAGAGGATTAAAACTCTATATTGCAATTTTGCAGTTACACTTTTTGAATACCTTTCCTTGTAATATGAGCTCTACAAAACAAATAATGAACCTGCAATAATAGGAATACTAATTAGGAATGCCCCCCCCTTAAAATAAAATTAAGCTTTCATTTTCCTTCCCTTTTCACTTACTTGTATACAAATGTCAGCATGCTGACTCTGAATGTTGACCATATTTATTTTCCCTTGTGCTTTAGGCCAGCTAACCCATCCCCCGACTCGACTTGGCTTGGTAACCCATCCCCAGACAAAGGGGAAAACAAAGGAATAATTTTAATGACCTCACTCATGAGAAAATAGTGTTATAAATCAATCTTACAACCTTTTAATGGTCTTACATTTAGACCCTAACTTATGATACACACAAGTTACCAAAACATACTTACAACTATCTGTTTTCACCTTTTAGGGTGCAGGGGTATATACTATTGTTAGTAATATATACTTACATACAAGTTACAGCAAGTAACTTGCTGATATCATTTTGAGATGCTGACTCCCTGACATTCAAAGACTGGATCTATAAAGCTAGTGATAATAAAAAGCAATGATAATGAAAAAAAAAAAAAGTAATCCCAGTGCATAGAATATATCCTACAGAAGCAAGGGCATTCACACAAACAGATGCATGCATACAAATGGTCACTGCAGCACAGTCCACAATAGCAAAAAGATGGAATCAACCAGATGCCCAACAACAGATGAAAGGATAAACTATGGTATATATACTCAATCGAACACCATGCAATGATAAAGAACAATGATGATTTTCAGAAGCATCTCATAACTTGGATTCAACTGGAAGACATTACGTTGAGTGAAATTAGTCAGCGTCACAAGACAAATACTGTATGAGACCCCTACTAAAAGGACTTAAAAACAGGGTCATGTATAGAAGAAAAGACTCTTTGACAGCTGCAAGGAAGAGAAGGGAGGGAAGGACAGGTTTGCTTATAGATTACATAGTTGATAGAAATTTGGTTGGATGAAATCAGTGATAGCACACATTAGAAAAAAGATCAGCTTAACTGACATCAACATTACCTGAATACTCTTCCAAGCTTAACCCAATATGGCAAAGACAGAGTAGCAGCGGTACGGATCCAGGGACCATGCTCTCAGGGCACAACGAGGCCAACTGGCATAACTAGCATATTGCTAAGAGAGTCTTCTCCACCCCATATTGGTGAGTGGCGGCTGGGGTCTTAAAAGCTACCAAGCTGCCATCTGAGGCAAATTGTGCCAACTCAGCAGGAACAGATGACCACCAAAGACAAAACAACATGGGGAAAGAGAACCCAGCAGACAGAGAGACCCATGTGAGTGGGTGACTACATCAACGTGCAACCAGACGCACCAGGTGGTGTCTCAACCTGATGGGGCCCAGCCACTTCCAGCGACAGCTGGGATGGGACTCACAAAGTTGAGTCTCAGTGGCAACACGAGAATAAAAAGGGGTGCAGTCTGAGCACTCCACTAAAAGACCACAATTGATGGTCCTAAGGCCTTGGGGTTCCTCTGGGGGCATGGCCCCTAGTCCTGACGCTGCCACTGCCACAAATCATTACTCAGGTCAACTCCTAAGACAGGAATGGATTGGAATCAGTGACAAAGAGTGACCATATCATGTGTGCACTTCATGGCTCCATACGGAGTGGAGAGGGTGGAGAAGGGGGGACGGGAGGTTGTTGAGAGAATATGACAAACACAGAGCAGAAAGGAGGAGTGCGCTGTCACTGGGCAAGGAGAGCAGCAGGAGCTGCACATAGGTGGGCAAGCAAATTTAAACCAGACTGTACATCTTCACTCAATCACAATGAATAGATAAAATTAAAAAAAAGGAAGCAGCAGCAGCGTTTGACTTACATCACAACTAACAGAGTCAGTAGAAAGAACTTCATTGTAAATTGAGGACGGCACTTGGCTTTTGGCTGTGTTTACCTTACTACGATCCCTCAAACAGGGAGCCAGGTAGTTTTTAGAGGTTTGGCAACTTCTTCCCACACGTTGACTTAGGGTAAGTAAACAGTCAAGCTGCAGAAATACATTCAGGAAATTCCTCTCAATCAGTTCTCCCTCACATAAAACATATTTTTCACTCTCGTCCTTATTCTCTCTTGGGTATACAGAATTTTCTACTTCTTCTTTTAAAATTTATCATTGGATAAGGACCAGGAGGACGCTGGTCTAACCTACACATAAGTAGTTAAGAGTGGCAGTCATACTGGGATGGGAAATCAGTCCTAACTGGGTTTCAGGGTGAAGAACAGTAATCAAACCACCAACAGCTTCCCTTGGGGAAAAAAGGCTTTTGGTAGGAGGAAAGGGAAGGAACTTTGATTCTTCGTCATGTACCAACCTCTTTCCCATGAATAACCCTGCAAAAGCAATAAAACAAACAAACAAATCCATTACCTTTGATTTGGTTTTCCCTATAGGAGAGAGTAGAATGATCCATAGCTTTCCAAGGCTCTAATTCTTTATGGAAATGGACTCCAACATCTTTCTCCCTTGCCAAGAATCAGCTGGTGTGTTCAAAGTGCTGATCTCTCAGCAGCTGAGCAGTTAACCATTGAGCCACCAGGACTCCAGCATCCTACCTTTATTCCAGCCATACTGAATTGGGAGCGATTCACTGGACAGCTCCCTGTCTTGGGGGGGTGCCTTTACGTGGGGTGAGCTTTGTCTACAAACATGATATAGCACAACGAGAAACATTCTAGTCCTTCTAAATCCAGATCATACACCTCCTGGCTCCTCCTGGCTCGTCCCTGACACCCTTTCTAACCTAACACATAACATACTCCTATTATAACACTTCCCAAATTACATTTAATGTGTTTACGTGAAATTAGATGCTTACATGTGCCTTATTCACCTTTGTATTCTTCGTACCTGAAACCTACTAAGGATTCAGAAAACATTTACTTTACTTAAACACTGCTGGTTTGTTCTCTGAGTATCATTAATCAAGATCTATCACTCTAGGACTCAAGATGCTGCAAGTCCTTTATTATGTAACCATTACAAAGTAAAAATAGATAGGCAGATACAGACGGATACACAATATATAGATGTAGATACAGACAATCTCTTAACTATGAATTGATTCCATTCCTTACTCTGTGTTTAAGTCAAATTTATACGTAAGTAGCAGTTAGGTACAGTTCATATCTAACATCAGTCAAATGTGTATCTTTGTATATAGCATACAATGTGCCTTTCTATGCATAAAAAATATTGACGAACCACTTCCAGATACACTAAAATGACTTTAACATAATACAGTAATAAGTGTTTTGTTGAACATAGCAAGGTAAAGACTATAATTATGACTCATTATATATCTTACGAATTTTTCACATACTAGGATTTATTGGGCTTGATTGATAACTACAGGTGACTTCCTGTAGATGTTATAGACAACAGATAGATAAAGATGACAGACAGACAGACACAAATAGACAGATATATATTCTGTGGTCATTTTTATTCTCCATAAAATTATATTCAGGAAATTATGAATGAATATGGAAATTTGTACAAGAAACACAACACTTGATCTAGAAAATATTTATATTGCTCACATCAATTAGAAAAACACTGGCAATTACTAGTCAACACAGCACGATAGACAAAAGCACCACTGTCCTTCCTTAGCAAAGATTTGAAAAACTAAGTAAAACAGACACAAACATCAGTCCTACAATCCGCAGTGTCAACTGAAGACATAAAGATCTCAGCTTTCTAAATGGAATAAGAAACTGACAAAGAACAGAGAGCAAGAAGAAATACAAGAAGAAGTTCCTGATCAGCAAACAGAGATTCACCATCTTGCACTCCTCAGAGATCCACAGAAAACCAGATTTACAGAAATCTTAGTAGACAAAGCCACTTGGTAACCAGTGATGCATGCTTTTCTGCCCCATTCTTCTCATCACCGCTCTACCATCAATGCCCACTGGCCAGCTACGGTGGTTCAGCCAGCTGGGAAGGACAAGATCCTTGCCACATGTATCTGCCGTACCCATTTCAGAGATCAAACTACTCAAAAGTACCTTCAGGGGATACTAGCAGATCACACAGATCACTCACTGGACCTGACGTGCTGCGCCACAATGGAGTGATTGATCTTGATCATTTGACCATTGTGACCACAGATGAGCAAACAGCAAACAATGCACAGCCTGCCTGCTCTGACATAATGAAACAAGACAAAAAAGCAGGACAAAACAAACAGATCTACAATCAATAAGCAAACGTAACTACAGAATGGTCCCAAGACAGCAGACAGTATCAGAACTTATTTTAAAAAAGACAATTGGTCCAGTAGGTGTCAAACATAAAAATAAAGTGCTTTTCCAACAAAAAAGGAACTAGAATTACCAGACAGTGAATTTACATCTCTAATATTTGGTGCTATCCAAGAGTTGAAACAAAAGCAAACAAAACCTATGAAGAAATAGACATATTCACAGAAAAGGCAAACAACTCATGAGAGAGATCAGCAAAATATTACAGAAACAAAATGCCAAAATAAATGCACAACTACAAATCATAAGAAACAACTAGAAAGACAAAAGAGAAACAACAAGATTTCAGAAATGGACACTGTCACAAGAATAGCTGAGAAGCAGGTTAAAAATGATAAACGATAAGATCAAAGAAATCAAAGAAAAATACTTGGATATAACTCTGAGCAAAAATTAAAGACAAGAAGAAAAACAAAGAAGCCCTCAGAATTATGTGGGATACAATCAAAAACAAAAATTCGTGAGTTATCAAAATTCTAGAACAGGAAGACAATATGCAAAACAAAGTGAGGATCATGTAAGAACGGTAACAGGAAACTTGCATAACATCACGAAAAGATGAAAACTTGACCATTCAAGAAGCTCAACGAACTCCATCTATAACAGACTCAAAAAGAAAATCACCAAAGCATATCATAACCACCCTCACTAAAACCAAAGACAAAGAAAAAAACTCCTGAGAGCAGCTCAAGAAAAGCAAAAAGACACATACAGAAGAGAAACAATAAGACTAACCTACCCATCAGAAATCATGCAGGCAAGAAGGCAATGAAATGATACATAGAAAACCTTGAAAGCACAAAAAAACGGGGAGGGGGCAACCAAGAACAATGTACCCTGCAACTCTCATTCAAAGATAATGGTGAGATCAGGACATTTTCAGATCAAGAAATATCAAGGTAATATGCACAAACCAAACCAAACTTACAACCATTATTAAAGGGGGTCCTTTGGTCTGAGAAGAAAAAACAAATCACAGCCAAAATCTAGGACACTATATAGTACCAGCCAGATACCAGCATAAGAAATGAACTTTAAAGGACTATTCAAAATCAGTACTACAACAGGGAACAAGGGAGGTTAACCTGTAAAAAAAAAAAAAAACTTATAATAATAAAAGAGGGAATAAATGGCATAGGTATGGAACTTTTTAATGAAGTAGAAGGCAAGATACTACCCAGTAATAATTGACTGGTTCAAACCTAGAAAACTACGCATAAATTTCAAGGTAATTACAAAGATTGTTAACAAACCTACCCATCAAAAGAACAACATAAAGTCTTTAAAAAAAATACACAAAAACAAAAGAAATCCACAAACAAAAGGAATCCAGCATGCCAAAGCGAAGTGCCGCCCAGTCGGATCTGACTCATGGCGACCACAGGGGCCGGAGTAGAACTGACCCCTAGAGGATTCAACGAGTGCCATAGCACATTCAGAAAAACAACTGTAAGCGGCACGAAAAGAAGCACTACACAATGACAGCACTAAATTGACATCTATGAATAATTACACTGAATGTAAATGGTATAAATTAACTCAAAAATAGAGTGACAGAATGGATTTAAAAAAAATAAAGGAGGAGGTGGAGTCAAGATGGCGGACTAAGCCCATGTCTCCTTACATCCCTCTGGAAACCAAGACCTGAACTGACAATCAAACAGAGCCGTCTGATCACCTAATCAGCCTCAGAACACGGCACAGAGCTGTTAATTGGGACTTCATACCATTCAGCGAAAAACCTCCTCTCTTTCACTGACTCCCGCTCCTGGCTAGCCCCGGCTCTCACGGACGGAAGGTAAACGCACCAGTTTGACTTTTATTCCTCTGTCTCGGCTGCGGGTGGAGCTGGGTCTACCCTGGCGGCTGGACTCAGACACACTGCTGGGGAGACAGGCAGGCGAAATTCCCATATTCTGAGAGCCAGGCTCGGGAGGCTGTTAATCCAGTCACTTCGAGCCTTTCGTTTTCTAGCTGCCTCAGTGGGTTTGTGCGGCGCTTCGCGGTCAGTGTGCGGGAGGACATGTTGGTACCGAGATTTTAGCAGGACCTCGTTCTTAGCCTGGGAGCCAGCGCCTGCGAACGGGACAGCGCTTCTCCGACAGAAAGGTAGTGATTTTGCACAGTGCTGCCTACGTTGGGGGCCCTGCAACAGAAGCAGAGGAATCACTGCCTCTCGGCACCTTTAGTCCCCCTGTCTGCTGCCTGGGTGGAGGACGCCATCTTGGGTACGGTGGCCGCAGCTGGACCTAATTCTTAGCTTGGGAGCCAGAGCCTGCCCACAAGAGAGCGCTTTCCTATCACAAAACCAGTACTGGATGCAGTGTTGGCTAAGGGTAGGCCCTGTCAGCAGAGGCCAACAGGGCAGTAGCATTGCTGTATTCTGAACTAGTTTGTTATCATCTGGGGTTGGATATAGTGGCGCTTACTTTGTCACATGAGAAGAGGGACCTCTACACCTGAAAACCTAACTGACTTGTGAACTGGTCAGATACCTTTTGCTTTACATTTGAAGACAGCCTAGAGGGGCATTTGCAATCCATCCTCACAGTACCTCTTCCAGCCTCTATATACTGACACGGGACCCAAAAAGTAACAGACAATTGTTGCATACATGCAATCACTCATGGCTTCAGAAGGCTCCCAAACAAAGCAACCAAGGAGTTTTCCATATGAAGAAACTTTTGTGAAAGCATCAGGAAGTGAATACAAATTGATTATATACAGAGCCCTTCTAGACCTTATACAAAATGCAGCAGAACAAACGGAGAAATTTAAAAAGCTGTTGAATCTGATGGAACACCAGTACTCTGAAATCCAACAGATCAAGAACAAAATCAAAGACATAGAAACTTCCATGCAAAGCCAAGAAAACAGAATGGAACAAACGGGAAAAAGAATTTCTGACTTGGAAGACAGAGCTACTGATGCCAGCGTGAAAAACGAAACAAGAAAAATGAAGAAACATTAAGGAGCATGTGGGACTTTATTAAGAGGAACAACCTTTGATTAATTGGAGTCCCTGAACAGGGTGAGACATCTGAGAACACACAGTATTGTTGCTGAGCCACTGAAAGAAAACTTCCAAGAAATCATGAAGGAAGAGAATATACACATCTCAGATGCATATCGTACACTACTCAATATAGATCTCAAAAGACTCCAAGACATATTATAATCAAGCTTAACAAAATGAAACACAAGCAGCATCTCTCAAGGCAGCAAGACTCAAGGCAAAGCTACCATTCAGAGGGAAACCCTGTACGCTCTCGTCAGATTTCTCAGGAGAAGAACTTCCAATCAAGAATTATATATCCTGCAAAACTATCTTTCAAATACAAAATGAAATTAAGACATTCCCAGATAAACAGAAACTCAGAGACTTTGTAAAAACCAAACCCAAACTACAAGAAATACTGAAAGAAGTTCTTGGCTTTGGCTTAGAAGAACAAAACCACAAAAAAACCCACTAACTTTATACATTATAACGACACACTGCTCAATACTCTACTCATTTAGGGAAGGCCTCAAAGGAAATTACAGCTTTGATATGGAAAGCAGCAATCCAGTGATCATCATGAAAACTATGGTGTCATCATAATAAAAAGAGGCATGTACTACAGTTGTTATAGTCCTTCCAGATGGAGAGGAAGATGACAAGACTGGTAGTAATTAAAATTGGGTTTATAAATAGTTTATTAAGGGGGTTCATAGGGGCAGCTGCAAAGCACAACAAAGATGTATCATACCATTTCAAGAAATCTAACACACGAGTCTCAACAACTATAAAACCAGCTCTGAAAAAGGTGAAAAATCAACTCACAAAAAAGAGTGTCCCAGAACAGACTAATAAGAACAACAGAGAAAACATCAACATAAAAATGAACATATCACAATGGCAGCAGTGAACACATACTTATCAATAATTACACTGAATGTGAATGGACTGAATGCTCCAGTAAAGAGACACCGAGTGGCATCTTGGATCAAAAGACATGACCCATCCATATGTTGTCTACAAGAAACTCACTTGAGACCTAAAGATAGGAACAAACTGAAAACGAAAGGATGGAAGAATATTGATCAAGCTAACAATGAACAAAGAAGAGCAGGGGTGGCAATTCTAATCTCAGACAAAATCAATTTTAATGTCAAATCCACCATCTCCACCATTATGGACAAAGATGGACACTATTTATTGCTGAAAGGTTCAGTACACAAGCAAGACTTAACTATACTAAATATTTATGCACCTAATGTCACAGCACTTAAATATGTTGAAGAACCACTGACAACACTCAAAAGAGAGTTAGATGACTCCACAAGAATAGTGGGAGACTTTAACACTCCACTCTCATTACTAGACAGATCATCTAGAAAAAAGCTCAGTAAAGATACAGAAGACCTCATTGACACAATTAACCAACTAAACCTCATTGATATATACAGAACTTTCCACCCATCAGCAGACAACGACACCTTCTTCTCCAGTGCACATGGAACATTCTCTAGAATTGACCACGTGATAGGCCATAATGCAATGCTCAACAAAATCCATACCACTGAATTATTGCAAAGCATCTTCTCAGACCATAAAGCCATAAAAGTTGAAATCCATAGCAGAAAAAACATAGATAGAAAGTGGAACTCTTGGAAACTGAACATCTTGCTCAAAAAAACATGGGTTATAGAGGAAATCAAGGATGAATGAAAGAAATTCATGGATTCCAATGAGAACGAAAACACTTCCTACCAGAACCTATGGGATACAGCCAAAGCAGTGCTCAGAGGTCTCTTTATCTCCATAAATGCACACATCTGGAAGGAAGAAAGAAACCAAATCAAGGAACTAACTCTACAGCTTGAACAAGTAGAAAGAGAACAACAGAGGAACCCCTCGGGCACGAGAAGAAATGAGATCATAAAGATTAGAGCAGAGCTAAATGAATTAGAGAATAGAAAAACAATTGAAAAAATTGAAAAGACCAAAAGCTGGTTTTTTGAAAAGATCAACAAAATTGATAAACCACTGGCTAAACTTACTAAAGAAAAGCAGGACAGGAAACAAATAACCCAAGTTAGAAATGAGAGGGGAGTTGTCACGACAGATCCAACAGAAATCAAAAATATCATAACAGAGTACTATGAAAGACTGTACTCTTAACAAATTTGAAAACCGAGGGGAAATGGACCAATTCCTTGACTCATACCACCTACCCAAATTATCACAGCGTGAAGCAGAACAACTTAATAAGCCCACCACAAAGGAAGAGATTGAAAAGGTCATCAAAACAATGCCAACTAAAAAAAAGTCCAGGCCCAGATGGCTTCACGGCAGAATTCTACCAAGCATTTAGAGAAGAGTTATCCCCAATACTATTGAGACTATTTCACACTATAGCAAGGGATGGAGTACTCCCAAACTCATTCTATGAAGCCAGTATAACCCTGATATCGAAGCCAGGGAAAGATTCAACAAAGACAGAGAACTACAGACCGATATCACTCATGAACCTAGATGCAAAAAACTTCAACACAATTCTTGCCAACAGAATACAACAACATATCAAGAAAATAATTCATCATAACCGAGTGGGATTCATACCAGGGATGCAAGGCTGGTTCAACATCAGGAAAACAATTAATGTGATTAACCACATAAATAACACAAAAGACAAAGATCACCTAATTTTGTCCATTGATGCCGAAAAGGCATTTGATAAAGTCCAACACCCATTCATGCTAAAAACGCTCATCAAAATGGGCATAGATGGCAAATTCCTCAACACAATAAGGGCCATTTATACAAAGACAATTGCCCACGTCATCCTGAATGGAGAGAGACTGAAAGACTTTCCCTTGAGATCAGGAACTAGACAAGGATGCCCACTGTCACTTCTCCTATTCAACATTGTGCTAGAAGTTCTAGCCAGAGCAATTCGACAAGACCAAGAAATAAAGGGCATCTGCATCGGCAAAGAGGAAGTTGAAATCTCCCTTTTCGCAGATGATATGATTGTATATGCAGAGAACCCCAAGGAATCTATAAGTAAGCTACTCAAACTGATAGAAGGGCTCAGCAAAGTCTCAGGATACAAGATAAACATAAGTACATCAGTAGGATTCCTTTATACCAACAACGAGACTGTTAAGGAGGAAATTATCAAATCAATACCATTTACGATAGCCCCTAAGAAGATAAAGTACCTAGGACTTAATCTAACCAGAGAAACAACAGACCTTTACAAAGACAACCACAAGCCCTTACTACAAGAAACTAAGAGAGACTTAGATAAATGGAAAAACCTACCCTGCTCATGGATAGGAAGACTTAACATGGTGCAAATGTCTATTTTACCCAAAGCAATTTATTTATATAATGCAAAAAGGGAAGAAGCCCGAGATAAGTAAGGTACTACTAAAGAAGAAGAACACACTGGGAAGCCTCTCATTTCCCGACCTTAGAACATATTACACTGCCACAGTGGTCAAAACAGCCTCGTACTGGTACAAGAACAGACAGATGGATCAATGGAACAGAATTGAGACCCCAGAGATGACACCATCTGCCTATGATCAGTTGATATTTGACAAAGGCCCTAAGACATTAAACTGGGGTAAAAACATTATCTTCAACAAATGGTGCTGGCAAAATTGGTTATCCATCTGCAATAAACTGAATCAAGATCCATATCTTACACCTTATACAAAAACCAACTCCAACTGGAAAAAAGACCTAAATATCAAACCTAAAACAATAAAGCTCATCCAAGAAAAGGTAGGAACAACAATGGAAGTTTTAATACACAATGAGGACAGACTCCAAAATCTGTCAAAGAAACCTAAATCAACAGAAAATAGATAAATGGGAACTATTAAGAATCCAACACTTTTGCTCATCCAAAGACTTTATTAATAGAATTAAAAGAACACCCACAGAATGGGAAAAAATAGAAGAAAAGACTCTTTGACAGCTCCAAGGGAAGGGCGGGAGGGAGGGTGAAGGGGGGAGGGTTTAGTTTAGACAGTTGCTAGAAATCTAGTTGGGAGAAAGCGGTGACAGCACACATGAGAAACAAGAACAACATTAAGTGGACTTCAGCGTAACTTGAGTACTCCTTTCATCTTAACTCAATACTGCAAGGATAGAGTAGCTGGGGCAGGGGGCAGGGGACCATGCTCTTAGGCAAATTCCAGGCCAGTTGGCACAATTAGCGTTTTGCTAAGAGAGCTCTCTGAACCCCACATTGGTGAGTGGCGTCTGGGGTCTTAGAAGCTGCCAAGCTGCCATCCGAGGACACAGTAAATGGTCCCAACTCAGCAGGAATGGATGCTCACCGAGGGCCAAAATGACATGCGGTAAAGACAACCGAGAAGACAGAGAGACCCACAAGAGTGGGTGCCTACATCGTCTTGGGACCGGAAGAACCAGATGGTGCCCGGCCACCACCAGTGATAGCCACGATGGAGCTCACAGAGAGGAGTCTCACTGGCAACATAAGAATAAAAAGGGGTGCATCCTGAGATCTCCACTAAAAGACCTTAATGGATGGTCCAGTGGTTTGGGGGTTCCTCTGACAGCATGGCCCTCAGCCCTGATGCTGCCCTTTTCCATAAATTATAACAACAGTCCACTCTTTGGACAGGAATGGATTGGACTTGGCAATGCAGAGTGACCATATATTGGAAGCACTTTATGGTTCTATACATCTGTAGGATATCATCTTGCTGACCTCTGGCTGGAGGAAGGGGAGTAGATGGAGAGGAGGGGAAAGGAGACTGTTGGGAGGATGAGACATGTATGGAGCAGAGAGGAATAGTGTGCAGTCACCGGACAGGGAGAGCAGTGGAAGCTGTATATAAGTGGGCATGTAAATTTATACGTGAATGTACATTTTCACTCAGTCATGTTAAATAAAAATTAAAAAAAAAAATACAAGAGCCATCAATATGCTGTTTACAAGAGACATACCTTGTAAGCAAAGACATATGTGTATTAAAAAAATCAAGGGGTAAAAAAAATTATTAAGCAAATAGCTACCACAAAAGTATAGTAGTGGCAATACTAACTTGTGATGAAACAGAATTTAAAGGAAAATCTCCTATAAAACACGAAATAGGGCACTATATGAAGATTAAAGAGATGATCCAACATGAAGACTTAACCATAATAAACATTTATGTACCCAATGATAGGGTTCCAAAATATGTAAAGTAAGTTTTAAAGACAATTAACAAAGAAGCTGGTAGTTCCACAGTAGGAAGCTTCAACATATCACTCTTGGTAAATGACAGAACATCTAGAAAGAAATTCAACAAAGATACAAGACAGTTGAAGGGCCCAAGCAGTCAACTTGATCTCATAGAATTACAAAGCACCCTCTACCCAAAAGCTGCAAAGTACATTCAATGTTCTAGCTAACAGAATGTTTTCCAGATTAGGCCACAGAGCAACCATCAATAAGATCCAAAATCCACCACGCCATCAAAGTATAAAGTAACAACAGGAAGAACTAGGGGGAAATAACAAACAGTTACATAGAAAGTGAGTAACACTGTGCTTAAAAACCACTGGGTAATAGAAGAAATCAAAGACAGATTTAAATAACTCCTAGATTCAAATGAAAGTAAAAACACATAATATCAAAATCTTTGGGACACAGCAAAGGCTGTTCTCAAAGGTCACACCAGTATCTCACATGAGTATAAATGCAAAAATTCCCAGTAAAATTCTAGCCACTGGAATTTTGCACTATATCCAAAAAATAACACAACACAGCCAAGTGGGCTTCACACAAGTATGCAAAGATGGTTCAACATCAGAAAATCAATCAATGGAATTACCACATGAATAAAAGAAAAAAAAAAAAATCACACGATCATCCCAACTGATGCGGAAATGGCATTCAACAAAGTCCAACACCGGTTCCTGATAAAAACTGTCAATAAAATAGGCATAGAATGAAAATTGCTGATCATAAAAACAAACCAATGCTAACATCATTCTTAATACAGAGAGACTGAAAACACCCCGCTTGAGAATGAAACAAGACAAGGTTGTCCTTTATCACCACTCTTATTTAGCATTGTGCTGGAAGTCCTAGCCAGACCAGTAAGGCAAGAAAAGGAAACAAAGGGTATCCAAATTAGTCATGACTAAGTTAAACTGTCCCTGTTTGCAGATGATATGATGCTATACATAAAAAACCCCAAAGGCGCCACAAGAAAAGTGCTAGAACTAACAGACAACTTTAACAGAGGAGCAGCACACAAGATCACTATACAAAAATCAGCTGGCTTTCTATACATCAAAAAAACAGAATGGTGAAAAGGAAATCAGGAAAATAATAAAATATATAATAGCACCTAGAAAAATAAAATACCTAAGAATAAGTCTAACCAGTAATATAAAAGACCTAGAAACACACACACACAAAATATTACAAAACACTACTCCAAGAAACCACAAGAGGTCTACAAAAATGGAAAAATGTATCATTTTCATTGGATAGGTACACTGAAAATGTCAATTCTACCCAAAGCAATTTAAAAATACAATGTAATCATGATGCAAATACTGACAGCACTCTTTAAAGAGGTGGAAAAACTTATCATTAACTTACGTGGACATGGAAGAAGCTCCAGAGAAGTAAAGCACTACTGCACAAAAGCAATACAGTTAAGACATCTCACACTGTCTCATCTCAGAACCTATCACGCACGTACGGTAATCAAAATAGCCTGGAATTTGTAACACCTAAATTGACCAGTGGAACAGAATTGAGAATCCAGATGTAAATCTATTTACCTATGGTCACTCGATCTTCAACAAAGGTTCAAAGCGCATCAAATGGGGAAAAGACAGTCTTTTTAACAAATGCTGGTCATGTAATTGGATGTCCACCCACAAAAAAATAAAATGAAACAGCACCCATACCTCACACCATACACAAAGACCAATTCAAAATGGAACAAAGACCTAAGTATAAACAAAAACTATACAGTTCATAGAAGAAAAAATAGGATCAATGCTAGAAGCCTTAATATATGGCATTAACAGGATACAAACCATAACCAGCAACACACAAACTCTAAAAGATAAATTAGATAACTGGGATCCTCTAAAAATTAAACACTTATGCTCATCAAAAGACTTCACGAGAAGAGTAAAAAGAGAATCTACAGACTTGGCAAAAAAACTGGCTATTATAAATCAAATAAAGACCTACTCTCTAAAATCTACAAGAAAACCCAACATCTGTACAACAAAAAGCCAATCAAATTAAAAAATGGGTGAAGGAAATGAAGAGATACATCACCAAAGAAGAGATGTGAGGAGCCAATAGACTCAGGAGGAAATGCTTGAGATCACTCGCCATCAGAAAAATGCAAATCAAAATCACAACAAAATATCTTACTCAGGCATCACTGGAGTGAAGGACCCAAACAGGCAATAACAGATGTTGAAGAGGCGAGGGGAGATCAGAATTCTTATGTACGGTTGGCGGGACTGCAAAATGATACAACCATTGTGGAAAATACGGCACTTCCTCAGGAAGCTAGAGAGAGAGAAACACCATATGCTCCAGCAACCATATTCCTAAAGTACACCCTACAGAAATAAGAGTCACCGCACGAATACATACGTGCACGCCCTGTTTATTACAGCACTGTTCACAATAGCAAAAGGTTGCAAAACAACCTAGATGCCCACCCACAGGTGAATGGACAAGCAAAGTGGGGTACAGACACACAACGGGATATCAGGCACCAACAGAGAACAATGGTAAACCTGGGAAGCATCTCATCACACGGAGGAAACTGGAGAGCATGGCACTGAGTGAGGTAAGTCAATCACAAAAGCACAGGGGACAAGGCCACTACCGTAAAATCCCAGGAAATGGTTTAAACATAAGAAGGAACAATCTTTGACTGTTACCACGGTGCAGACAGAAAGTCACTAACTCGACAACAGGTCAGTGGTAACACTGGTGAAGAGCAAGGCAGCACACAACCTTGTGGAAACCGGCACAGCTTACACAAAGCAAGGTCATACACGTCCCACAGACACATCCAAATTCCCTGCGGGATCAAAAAAGAGAAGCATCAAAGTAACAGCAGTTAAATGAGTAAAACACCAGAACAGAAGTTTCACAAAACAGGGTATCTGAAGTACTTGCAAAGGTGTTCAATCTCATTAATTATAAAATGCAAATTAAAATGATACTCCAATTGTCATTTATTAAAGCAAATACTTAAAAGTGATACTGCTCAATCTTGCACTGACTCACTCTCAGCAGGACTGGTTCCTTGTGGTCCCTGTCTGGGAATATTCCACTAAACGATGTTCCTGACTGGGTCCTTGCACGCCTACACCCTCTTCTAAGCAGACCAGCTCCAGGGACCCCAGGATTCCTTGCTCAAACTGAGGTCTTCTTCAGAACTTACCTTCTCCAAGACGGCCCTGAGCAGTCTGGGGCAGTGGGGGTGGGGGCGTCGGGGGCCAGTAGGCATCTACACAGCTATGCCAGGATGTTTTGTGTGCAAACAGAGAACGGTGTGCACACTGGCCCCATCAGCAGACGGAATCTTTCTGTACTCAAAACGTAAGTTCAAACCTAGGCTTCTATGTTTCCATGGAGGTACCTCTGCCAACGTAGAGGGCTATGAAAACAAACAAACTAAGACACTACACTATCACTGAATTGATTCCAATTCACTGTGACCTTATTTAGGACAGAGAAGAACTGCTCCACAGTTTCCAAGGCCGTAAATCTTTATGGAAGCAGACGGCACATGTCTCTCCCTTAAAGCGGCAGATGTGAACTGCCAGCCTTTGGTTAGCAGCATAGTGCTTCAGCCACTGCAGCACCAGGCCTCACGTTATTTAACAGTTTGGTAGGCTGACCAACAGCTTATTGGCATTAACACAAAATGTATAACTTCTGAATATCTGACATGTGACCCTGTACACTCTCGTCCTTGCCCCTGAAAATGTCAGGTGAGAAAAAATAGGCACAGTTGAATTTTGCTGGGTCTGAGAGGCTGATAAATCCTATCTGGTGAGACTTGGTGAATATTACAAACATTTGCATCTTTTGATTTACTCTATCCCGAGGAAACACAAACAAACCTAGAGACTAGTGATAGATGCAAGCCGTCACTCATCAAAAGCTCAGGCTAAGAGCGCAAGTGCTACCCAAGCAGCTGGCAGTTGAAATCCACCAGCCACTCCTCAGAAAACCCGTGGGGTAGTTCTACTCTGCCCTACAGCATCACTGTGCATCAGAAACGACTTACCGGCAACAAGTTTATTGTCCTCCTTTTAATCCAACATTACGTAACCATTAAAAATGCTTAAAAAGAGGAAAAAAACCCACTGCCATCAAGTTGATTCTGACTCATGGCAACCCTACAGTACAGAGTAGAACTGTTCCATAGAGTTTCCAAGGAGAACATGGTGGATTCAAACCACACACTTTTGATTAGCAAATGTAGCACTGAACCACTACGCCAGCAGGGTTTCCTACAAATACTTAGGATCATGTTAACAACACAAGAAAATACTTAGATATAATGGTAAGCAAAACATAACCAGAATACAAAGTTTTATATAAAATATAATTTTTAAAAAGATTTACTACTAATACAATAATAGCTGATTTAGAGTCTTTTATCTACATTTCTTAGCCTTTTTAAAAGTGCCTTATTATACTCATTTCTTACTATAAAAAAATCAGGAAAAATAAATATACTTGTATAGAGGAAAATATGACTCAATTTCTACAAACTTATATTTGAAGGTTTTTGGATTGGCCTTTATTTCATAAAGTAAGGAAAGTTGTAGCAAATTAATGGAGGGAAAAAATGAAGGTCAAACAGCATATATAATGCCCTGGACAAGAATGAATAGGGTTTTAAAGCTGAGAAAGAAAAACAGCACATGAGGATATTATCTTCAGCTGACAATGCACATTAATTTAGTTTTCTTTTTCTTCTTTACTCCCATCCACAGCTAATTATCATAGCAACCTCTGAGTGTTCCTGTGTTGCTGAATGCTTCAATCTGAGCTTTTCCAACTGTTGTGTTGGCATCTGTGGATGTTCAGTTATTTTAATCTCCAAAATACTCTATAACTAGCTTTGGGAATCTTATTAGCACTTGCTTCATTTCTACTCATTTGATGTCTCTAAAAACCAGTCTTCATAAAACAACTAAGCAGCAGAACCTGATTTTTTGTGCGTGTATGCTCTGCTGCTTTAAGAGTTCAGCTGATTTTTAAGGTTTCTATCCAAAAGAAGATCATATATTCCTGTGAATAAAGCATACTGATGAAGTTTCTGGTTTTTCTTTTTTTTTTTAGAACTGGGCAAAGTTGAACAACTCTTTGCTTACAGTAAACTAAAAATTTATTGATATTTACTCAATTAAGCATTTAAATTCTTCCTAGTACATAAAACTAAATCTAAACCAAAAGTAATCCTGACTATAATCCAGTGAGCTAGACCAAAATTACGTAACATAGGAAAGGTAGCCAGAAATGCACAGGGAGCCCACCACCATAGTGCCTGAGCCTGTGCACCATGTGAGCCTTCCTATCCTGATGCCCCGTGGCACAGCCTCAGCATCAGGAAGCATAGCCGGGGAACAGCCCCAGAACAGGCCACTCTCCCTTATGATCCAGAAACTCTAAACCGAGCTTAGAGAAATTAAATGCATTACTCCTATAGGCACCCAGGCTGGTGCCCCTGTTTTACTTTCGATTTCTCCAACTTTAGTGCCGGAACAAACCCTGCTGTAACCCACATTATCTGTCTAGTTTAGTCAGAGTTCAGAACGGTGTGCCTAAACTAGCCCGGCGGCATTAAGCGGCCAGGCACTTCCTCAGGAAGCCCACTGGTCACTACTAACACTGGACAAGCAGGCAGAGACACTCTTCCTTCTTCACCTGTATTTGTTAACAAAGTGGGTGTATTAGGCTAGCAGTGCTAAAGCCACAGCCATAAGATGACAGAGCTGGCTTTCTGTTTATGCTGTCTCCTATTCCAGTAAATGGAGTATCGGGATTCTCTACAGAATCATGTCCTAAGGAGGCTGGCCGTCCTCTGGTGTGGTATGTAAATGAATTCAGTCACCCTCTGGGTTTTCCCCTTTCCTTTCCCTGTCACACTATGCAGGACACAGCATCATAGGGAGTCACTAGCTGAAGTTTGCACTGTACTTTTAACACAGGCAGGGAGCCAAGCTGCAAACACAATGACTGGATTCAGTTTTACAAGCAAACACTGGAACAGAATTCAATCTAGTCCGGGAAGAATGCCTCTGATCAGACCCAGCAGGAAATTCAGTTCTACACAGGGTGTGTCATCCTCAATTCACAGCGTGGCCTTTACACCCCTAACGAGCTCCTCTGGAAATAAAAGCTTCCTTGTACAAAAACTCCACACAAAAGACTAAATGTTACTCACATGAGATTAGAAACGCTATAGGGGAAATGCTGGGATTCCCACAGCCAGTGCTTTGGGTGAGGACCTTTCTCCTTTGGGTACCAATTGCGGAAGTCAAAAAAATATTAAGTGTTAATATGAACTATAGGATTAGGTAAAATTCTAATCTCTCAGTTCCTTCCACCATCTGATCTTGCCTTACATTATGTAACATCAACTCCTCTCTTATTCACAGGATTATCTGAGTAACAATGTAAAAATGTTTTGAAAGCCTGAGAAAATTATCACATTTATTTTAGCCAAAGCACCATTTAATTTTCATGATTAACCAAAACAAAACAAAACAAATGAAAAAAAAAAAAAAAACACAACCTGTTGTTCTGCAGTCTACTCAGATTCGCCCTACATGACAGAGTAGAACTGCCCCACAGGGTTTCCAAGGAGCAGCTAGCAGATTCCAACTGACATTTTCGTTAGCAGCTACTCTTAACCAGAGCTCCCTCATGACTAAAACCAAAGACTAAATGAAACTTGTTGCCATGGAGTTGATTTCAATACACAGGGACCCCAAAGGACAGACCAGAATTGCTCTCATAGGATTTCCAAGGAGCGCCTGGTGGATTTGAAATGCCAACCTTTTGGTTAGTAGCCATAGCTCTTAACCACTATACCACCAGGGTTTCCTAAGGGTACATATAAATAGTGCACACGTTTGTCATCTCTAGAGGTTTATTTGCAGGTGTCAGTAACACTTTAATTATGCTGATGCAAAGGCTGGGGTTTGCATAATGACATAAAAAACCCAGGAAGTTGGTTGGCACCATATTTAAGTGTTGTGAGTCATTTGTGTGAGGGGACACATCCTAGAACAGTAATGTAAAATTTCTGTGACTCTGGACTACTGTAAGGTACAATAGGGCTTGTAAGTACATTTACTATTTCCTGTGTGTTAAAGGGAAGGTACAGTTTCCGTGATTTGACAATTCAAGTGAATGAATTATTTCCAAGCTGTAAACAGTGTAAGTGTGCACTCTTCACATACTTGGGTCCCAGTGGTAAAGATAAGTGTCATTTTCATTTTTTACCTCTCACATTCTAAACAGCATGCTAAAACTTGTAAATTTATTTCCTATTTCCTGTGTGTTGTTGGGAAGGTGTGGTTTTCAGAATTAGGTTATACTCACGTGCATAAGCTATTTTCAGGCACAAAACAGTGTCCAATTATACATATAAGTGTCATTTATAGTGCTCATATTCTATGCAGTTTCCCTGAGGTACTACCACATTACACCTATCCTACCTCCCAGTTCACTGGTGGATATGTTTACCACATATTTATTAAAAAACTGATCACTCATCAGTCATAACATGCATTCAATTACTGAAAAAAAGAAGATGATAACCATAAAAAAATTACAAACAAAAAAATGCAGTCATGAAAGGGTTAAATCATGGCCCGGAGATTCTACCTGTGCTTTCTGGCACCTCCAGCTAACCACGCTGTCAGAGCACCCCGAGAATAACACATGCTGAGTGAGGGGCTGTGTTTCTCGGGTAGGACTAGAAGAGGTAAGGACCTCACCTACCTGTGCTATCAAGGGCTGAACCTTATCAAAAGGATATGGTGATCATCTGAACCCACTGTTCTTTCCCAGTCCAGCTGGGACTGGGTCTCAAAGCTAAACTCCAACCACAATGTTTTTAGTTATATGTATGACAGATGAGTATCTTAGAAATGATGATGAAGGAAAGACTTCTTAAAACTTGAAGGCTTTGGTGAGGAAGAAAGAGAAAATAATTGTGATTACCATAATGACATTACTTTATGTAAGTTCTTAATAGTTTATATAACCTAGACTCAGGAATAGAGCTGTCAGAAGTAGCAAATAAAAACACAAGGGTACCTAGTTAAATTTGAATTTCAGAAAAATAACGATTCCATCTTAGTATATGTACGTTCCATGCAGTCTCTGGGATATAATCTAACAAATCAGGCACTGTTTATCTGAAATCCAAATTTAAATGGATATTCTGTATTTTATTTGGTAAATAAAATACTCAAATGTCAACTAAAAGGAAATGACTGCTAAAGTCATTTTCAGTGATGGGAGTTCATGATAAGAAACTATTTAAACCAATACCTGCTATGAAGGCTGATATGTGCGTCACCCTCTGTTATAGATTCAATTATGTCCCTCCAAAATTGTATGTATCAGTTTAGGTGGGTCATGATTCCCAGTATTGTGTGATTATCCACCATTTTCTCATTTGATGAACTTTTTCAGTGTGTTGTAAATCGTAGCACTACGGTTTAGTAAGATGGATTAGCAACAATGATTGATGAAATCTTAAGCCCATCTCTTTTGAGCAATAAGAGAAAAGCAAGCAGAGGGACATGTGGCTTTCATACCACCAAGACAGCAGCGCTGGGAGCTGAGTGTGCTCTTTGGACCTGAAGTCCCTGTGCCGCGATGCTCGCCAACCAAGGGAAAACTGCTAACAAGGACTCTCCTCCAAAGCTGGCAGAGGAGAACAGGGTGCCTCGGGAACCAGCACCATCAGCTCAGACTTCCAGGCTGCTAGACTGTGAGAGAACAAACCCCTGTTTGTTAAAGCCACTCACTTGTATTCTTTCTGTTACAGCAACACTAGTTAACTAACACATCCTCCATCAGAAACAGTTCAGCCATCGCCACAGTTTTGTGGGAAGACTTCACAATACTTGTCAAAAAATAGAATTTAAACTCTAGAGAAACGAGATTACGGTATAGTATATACCACACTTAACTCTCCACAGGAGGTCAACACTTCTTGAGAAGACTGAGTCTAATCACACTCTTCTTACATGAAAAGAAGAATCTGTGGGATGCTACAGGCTGCCTGGCACTCTGTAACAAACAGAAGAAGTAGCCAACCTGTGCACAATCTGCTGCACATCAGAGATCAAACACTACCTGTATCAACAGCCAACAGGGAATCAACACAAAGACAAAGGGAGCAGCACACGGGACTGCAACCCGGACTGACCTGGACTCCAGATTACTCACCTGAGCAATTTCTAACATCTGAAGTGTTACAGCTACATTTAAAAAAAAAAGGAAGAAAAGAAAAAATAAATTTACTCTGGTAAAATATATATAACAAAAAGTTTGTCATTTTAACCATTTTTCAGTGTACAGTTCAGTGACACTAGATTCACCATGTTGCACTACCATCACCTCTACCCATTTCCAAAATTTTTCATCATTCCAACATTACACTTTTCTTCCTTCTATTTCCTTTTTAAAAGCGAAAGAATATTCCCATGCAACAAAAAGGCATTCTGTAATTTTGTACATGAACACATTTTAACCCAGACCTTTCTAGCAGCCCGGAAGGATAGGCAGAGCACCTCCTCCTCTCCCATCTTCCACAACCTCTCAAGTCCTGGTGAAATTCCATCTTAGAGCTCACAAGCCCTTTGCATTTCCAACCTGGTAACAGCCTTTCCCGCTATTAATAAGACACTGGGAAAAATAAATGAAGTCTGAAGCAGTTATTTTCTCCACAAACTTGGGGCAAGAGCCTGTACACGGGGAAGAACACATGGTGCACCACGGATGCGGCAGAGACCAGAAGGGCAAAACACACCCCTTGAGGTGCTGCACAACGGGCAGAGCAGCTGCCATTCTTCTCTGCTGCTCCCCCGTTCCCACATTAACACAGAACAGTCTCCTATCTTGAAGGTTAGATTCGATTTCCATCTACAAAGACTAGCATGCTTTCAAATGCAAACTGGATCTCCCCTCTGTCACAACAGCAACAACCCGGGAACTGTTTGTGGTGTCCTCCCCAAATATTACACGTTTCCTTTACTTACACCCACACATTCCATAACAACTAAGACACACATTTCTGGTCTTAGTAATTTGTTCTTACGAAGAAAAAACTAAAGAAAGGAAGAAATGTGAAATTTGGTCATTACTAATTTATTAGCTAAAGCAACTTCAATTAAATCTCTATAGTAAAAACTTTTTCTTGGAACCTCCTGTGAAGGATGTAAATCAGGCTTCCAATGCCTCAGTGAGTTCTATGGTCATGACTCTAACCTGGCAGCCCACTCTTTAAGAACCTTTGCTGTCAGTGGACTTGGATCCAGTGTTCTTACTTAAATGCTGAAAAGGAGTATTTTCCTCTAAAGAAAAAAAGCATTTTTATTTTTCTTCACAGTAAGACAATATCCACACTACACAAATGCCACATGAAGATAGCAGGACAAGCGAATACCACACTCACAAGAGAAAGAGAAGGTTCTGCAGTAATGTGGCCCAGGACTTCTTTGCCTCATGACTGTGAGCGGTTAGTAATAAATTTTCTCAAGAGTCATCGTAGGCTACATTCCCACTAAGACACACTATATTCCATCTACAGCCTAAGAGAGACTGAATGAAAACTTGACACTCTCAAGTATGGGTTAAATATTAAGGCAAGTCCATACATACCAAACATACACTAAATATAAACACAAGTCCAAACCAAGACAGTGACTCTTTTTTTTTTTTTTTTTTTTTAACTGTGATGGAGTCAAAGTGTACAATCCAGTTTAAATTTGCATGCCTGCCTATCTGCAGCTCCTTCTGCTCTCCTTGCCTGGTGACAGCACACTCCTCCTTTCCTTCTATACATGTCATATCAAAGAGGCTCTTTTCTGAAGCCAGAACACCATACTGTAGTCAGACACACCCATGGTCACAGTTTTGTGACCCAATGACACATTGAACAAATTATTTAATTTCTGTGAACTCAATTTCCCCATCTGCAAATTTATAATAGTAATACCTCCCTTATGATTGTGTGAGGATTAGAAGAAATGACATACATAAGACATTAAATATGCTCAGATACTTTCTAAAGGAAAAAGCTGAATTCTCATGTTATCACTACCAATACTTTTTTTTGAGCTACCAAACTAGGAAAAGTGGGGATCAGCTCAGAGGTTGGAGAAAAAATTTAACGTACAAAAATATGCAAGAGCAAATTTTTTTTTAATTTTTATTTAACATAACTGAGTGAAAATGTACATTCACATGTAAATTTACATGCCCCCCTATATGCAGCTTCCACTGCTCTCCCTGTCCAGTGACTGCACACTATTCCTCTCTGCTCCATACATGTCTTATCCTCCCAACAGTCTCCTTTCCCCTCCTCTCCGTCCACTCCCCTTCCTCCAGCCAGAGGTCAGCAAGATGATATCCTATAGATGTATAGAACCATAAAGTGCTTCCAATATATGGTTACTCTGCATTGCCAAGTCCATTCCATTCCTGTCCAAAGAGTGGACCTTTGTTATAATTTATGGGAACGGGCAGCATCAGGGCCGGGAGCCATGCTCTCAGAGGAACCCCAAAACCGCTGGACCATCAATTGAGGTCTTTTAGTGGAGATCTCATGCTGCACCTCATTTTATTCTTGTGTTGCCAGTGAGGCTCCTGCAAGAGCAAATTTTAAAGTAAACAAAACACAACTTACTCAAGCAGGAGCTTTTGGATTTTGCCTGATGCCAGTACAAACTCAACAATGTAAGTTTTGTTTCATTTATATTAAGTGCTCAGCATGTGTTCAATGTATATTAGTAAGTAAAAAAGATGAACAAAACAAAGTCCCTGCCACCAGTGAAGCTTATATGTATTAGATCACTAATGAACTACTTGATCATTAATGAGCTAGGTGATCAATACAGGAATGAGTACAGTGCTTTATAAAGTATACTGTCTTTCAGTGTTACAAGAAGCATACATACTAAACTTCTTTTTACAATTTCTTGGGAAAATTAGGCAAAACAGTAACTGGAAACATAGTCATACATACTCCACATTCAAAGTCCATGCAACCCCCTCCTCCAGGATGAACTTGTGCTACACTGAATGGCTGCTGTTGTTAGGTGCTATCCAGTTGCTTCAAACTCATACCGACCCTATGTACAACAGAACCAAACACTGGCTAGTCCTGCACCATGACAGCAATTGTTGCAGCTACTGTGTGAGTCCGTCTTGTCGAGGGGCTTCCTCTCTTTCATCGACCCCTGCTTTAACAAGCCTGATGACCTTCACCAGGGACTGATCCCTCCTGACAACACGTCCAAAGTACACAAGACACAGTCTTGCCAGCCTTGCTCCTCCTAAGAAGCACTCTAATCATACTTTTTCCAAGTCAGATTTGTTCATTCATCTGTCAGACCACAGTGTATTCAATGTTCTCTAATGCTAGAATTTAAAAGCATCACTCCTTCTTCCATCTTCCTTGTTAATGTCCAGCTTTCACATGCATATCATACCATTGAAAATACCACAGCTTGAGTCAGGCACACCTTTGTGTTCAAGCTGACATCTTTCCTTTTCAACACTAAAGAAATCTTTTACAGCAGCTGTGCCTAATGCAATGCGTTTTTTTGAATTCCTGATTGCTATTTCCATGGGAGTTAACTGTGAATCCAAGGAAAATAAAATCCTTGACAAGCCTCAGTCTTTTCTCTGTTTATCATGATGTTGCTTATTGGTCCAGTTGTGAAGACTTTTGCTTTCTTGATGTTGAGATGTAATCCATACTGAAGGTTGTAGTGTTTGATCTTCTAAGTGTTGCAGGGCCTCTCTACTTTCAGCAACCTTGCATGGTTGTGTCATCTGCCTACTGACTGGTACAAGAATCTAATTTATAAAGCAAGATGCAGAATTTCAGAACTTGTCAGACTGTGCACTCATTTACTAGTTTAGCTGCCTTTTAAATTGATTACACATCTTGCTGGAGCAGTGGAAACACAGTGGTTAATAACTCAGCTGCTAACCAAAAGTTTAGCAGTTAGAATCCACCAGCAGCTCTTTGGAAACTCTATGGGAGAGCACTACTCTGTTCTAAAGGCTTGCTAGGAGTTAGAATAGACTCAGCAACAATGGTTTGTTGTTTTTTTTTCTCTTTAACTGTACCTTGTTACGGAGCCCCTGAGTGGTACAAATAGTTAAGTGCTCAGCTACCAACTGAAAGGTTTGAGGCTAGAATCTAACCAGAGGCATCTCAAAATACAGACCTGGTGATCTACCACAGAGAATGAAAACCCTATGCAACACACTTACACTCTGAAACACACTGGGTTGCCATGAGGTAGGAATAAACTTGGCAATTGTTTTTTTTAATGTATCTTGTTAGAAAAAAAATTAAGCATATATCCCTCAATTTAAGTACATGTATAATACAGGACTCATAGCACTCTATAGGATAGGACAGAACTGCCCACAGGGAGTCCAAGGCTGTACTCTTCACGGAAAACAGACTACCTTATCTTTCCCATGCAGAGCAGCAGGTGGGTTCAAACTTCCAACCTCTGAGTTAGCAACCAAGGATTTAACCACTATATCACCTGTGTTCCTTGTACATGTAACATGGGCACAAATTTAGGGCAAAGGATTTAAAAAAAAAAAAAGTGGATATACATCTGTCTTAATAATCTCAATATTTTTTTTGCCAGTTTATCAGATAGGATCAAAGCATCCTTTTATTTATCTTGGTTAAATGACTTGGACCCCTGATGGCACAGTGGTTAAGCATAGGGCTGCTAACCAAAAGGCAAGCAGTTTAAATCTACCAGCTGCCCCCTAGAAACCCAATGTTAACATACAAGAGAATATCCCAGCATTCCAGAGTTTTCAGTATACTATTATTAATAGAGTCAAGAACTTCTATCCACTGCCATAAAAGGTGCAATAACATACCTCTTTTTCTGAACCAACCCACTGCTAAAAATAACAAAACTCAATAAAATTGGAACATAGGTTTATTTTGAGCATTTATTCTGTATGGATATAGGGAGACCATTTTGATTTCAGAAAAAACAAACAGCTCACAAAGAGTAAGCTGGGCATAATGAGGCTTATAAAGAAAAGAGGCAGAAACAAAGAAGATAAACCATTACCTTATTTTGACATGACTGACTGAACTCTACCCTCTTCCTTTTAAGAAGCCCTGATAGCACAGTGATTAAGCGCTTGGGTGCTAACTGAAAGGTCAGAGGTTCAAACCTACTAGCTGCTCCATGGAAGAAACATGTGGCAGTTTACTTCCATAAATATTATAACAGCCCTGGAAACCCTAAGGTCAGTTCTACTTTGCCCTATAGGTCGCTGTAAGTAGGAACAGACTCAAAAGCAATAGATTTGGTTTACTCTCCCCCTTTTACTGAGATCAGGTCACAAGATGGTCTCTGCCCTTCAACTCAGCCATATCTTTTGAAATCCAAATTTAGTAAGCTTAGTTTCTAACTAGCAAGAAAAAATTAGCAACTTTGGATGAAAGAAAAGCTGCTGGCAGGACTAATACTGGTCAGTAACATCTTTACAGTGAACATTTGGCTTCATGGTTAAGAAAATCCTAAAATCAAAACACGATGTTCTGTGTTTCTCTTTGATAAGTATACAGCCTAAGGAGCCAAGTGATTCACCTGCTGGGTACAAGGTAAAAGAGAATAGCAGGAGACTGTACCAAAACAACCTGTTTTCCAAACTGTAGTAATAAGACAGTAGAAAACCACACATTCACATGCCAACCAAATCCTAGATCTTTCAGTCATTTTATAGTTATAAGCAAGAATGTCTTCACAAGCAGCAGTCTCTCTTCCACCCACACATCTAAAAATAAAATAGAACATTACATTCACATATTTTGTCTGCTTCTCAAAAAGCCCCTTCAAACTAGGGGCTGGATCTGTTCACTCTATACTGTGAGTCAGCACTTCTCCACATTTCTGGAAATTCCTTACAAGCAAGCTAACCTACAGCAGGAAGCCAACTTTCCATTTCAATGTACAACAGGAAGTATTCATAGACACTTCACTTAAACTGTAGAACTGTTGTTAATGTAACTCCTGTTTAACATTCAAACAAGTGAAAATGTACTGGAAGTCACTCATTTTGACATATACAGACCCACAAATGACAAATTTACTAAGCCAATATAGTGAATGTGACACACAAAGTAGCAAATGAAAGAAAAGAAAAACACAAATTGTAAATGTAACTAAATTCCTATTCATGTTTCAGTCCCACATGTTATTTCAAAGTTGCTGGGCTCTGGCAAAAACAGTTTATTACATTAACAATCTTCTAACTCTGTTCTGAATATCTGTTTGGGGTAATAATATACATGCAGAGGAAACAACAGAAGTGTAAACTATTTTGAGAAAAAAAAACTACAGCAGACACTAAAACAGTTTACCTCTCCTCTCAATTAAAGGCTTGAATGTATTTGATCAACATAAATTCATTAAGGGATTACAGAGATTTTGTTTCCAGAAGTGACTTTTTAGAAGATTAACAGACCTGAAAACAGCCTGTATGTTCATCAGTTCATCAGGGCACCCTTTTCTTGGTTAACTTTTCCAAAGTTGCTATTATGATTTCAATCTCAACTGCAAGAAGTTGTTTTACCATAATTTTAAGAGTCTCAGAATTTAAGTTCCGAAACTCTGGGGGCATAGTGGTTAAGAGATGTGTCTGCTAACTGAAAGGTTGGCAGTTCAAATCCACCAGGTGCTCCCTGGAAACTCTATGCAGCAATTCTACTGACATACAAGGCCTCTATGAGTCGGAATCGACTGATGGCAATGGGCTGGTTTTTTAAAAAGCCAAATGCCTCAGCGATCCAGTCATTAGCAAACATATTTAATACTGTGCAGCATCAGAATGTAAGACATCTGGTTCTAATTTCAATTTTGGCTCAGAATGAAAGTGCCTCCCCCACAATACTTTGATTATAAACTGTTCTTTTCCTCCTCTTTTTTTTTCTTCTTTGGAAGCTGTTATCCTTCATTCTTGCTGGAAGCCACCTGACCACTGCCAGGAAGAGGAATGCAAAACACTCCCAGGAGCAGCCATGACGTGGGAACTGCATTCCGCCTCTCAGTGGTCAGGGCTGTCGGGAAACTCCAGCCGCCAGCAAAACTCACTGAAGGAGATAACGGCGGAGGCCTCCATTTAACTCTCAGGAAGCACTCCTTGATGGTATGCTTTCAGGTATATTTATTTACGAGAAAGAGAGTGAGTTAGAAAGGCAAGGAGAGCAGAGCTGGCTTTCAACAGAGCCGTGTTTATTAGCAATCTTTAAAACAATTTATTGTGTGTCTGTGTCTGAAAACACAACCGAAAAAGACAAGGGAAAAAAAGTATGAACAGCAATCACCAGCAGACGAATTAGTTTTAGGCATCAGTGTTTAGAACAGTTTAGCCAGAACAGTTTAGCCAGTGATCAATAAACTGTCATAATGAAACATCCTCAAAGATCCTGCCTTCAAACCCTGCACAGAAGAAGGAGGAAAAGGGTCCTCCCAGGGATGCTTCAGGAGTGCTAACAAAGTAGTGGATACATTTTATGAAAGCTCTTATGCCAGTTAAGAAGCTAGAACAAATCAAACTGCAAAAATGCATAAATTTTCCAGGCACATTTTAAAGAGAAATACATAGTGACAGAAATGAAATGTATGTAACATATGACAATACAAACATATACAGAATCCTCTTACATATAATTTTCATCTTGTAACTGTTTCCACAAACATATTTGTTAATACATACACATAACATTTGTATTGTTTTTCTTTGTATATTAAATATTTTCCTGTGCTATCTTAGGAATGTTCCATCATTCAGGAAACTCTAAAACTAGAAAATGTTTTGAGAGGAAGGGCTCTATTGGGGGGGAAGGGCTTCATAAACATAACCTTTTTGTTTCTGCTAAATAATTCCATGAAATTAATTTGTTGTTATAGTTGGGAGTTGCCATAAGTTGATTGCAGTCTCACAGAGACCCCTTCTGTGTGAATAGAACTGCTCCCTAGGGTCTTGAAGGCAGTGACCTTTTGGAGGCAGACTGCCAGGCCTATCTTCAGTGGTGCCTCTAGGTGCATTCAAACAGCCAACCTTTAGAACAGCAGTCAAGAGCTTACCTTTTCTGCCACACAAGGACTCCTACACAGTCATGAATATAAAATTTCAAATTTCATGAGTATGAAATTCAAACTGAATATAAAATTTCTGATGACATTTGCTATATAACACTGACTTCCAGACAACTGTATCAAATTTTAAGACAGTTATAAGTTACCTTGTGCCCGCTGTACCATTAGCATTCACACGTACGTGTGCATACATAATTGTATAGTTTAGTATTTCCTCAGACACTGTTCATTGTTTTAAAAATTAGGAAATCCTGGTGGCATAATGGGTTAAGTGCTATCTGGGCTAACCAAGACATCAGCAGTTCAAATCCACCAGGAACTCGTTGGAAACTCTATGGGGCAGTTTTACTCCGACCTATAGTGTTGCCATGAGTGAGATCAAACTCGACAGCAGGCACAAGGCAGGAACATTTCTCTTTAAAACGTGTCTGGAAAATTTATGCATTTTTGCAGTTTGATTTGTTCTAACATCTTAACTGGTATAAGCTAGCCAGCCAAGTGCCGTCGAGTCAGATCCGACTCATGGCGACCCTAGGGGCCAGGGCAGAACTGACCCCCAGACTATAAGAGCTTATGGAAAATGTATCCACTACCTTTCTTAACATTCCTCTAGCAATGAAACTAAAGATTATTTAAGTTATGTGTTAATTCAACTTTTGTGGTGATAAGTTTTACAAAAAAAATGCCGTAATCACAAATAATAATTGTAGGTATTATCAAAAGGCAGAGTTTATATTTATCCAAACAATAAATACTGTCATATTTGACTTTCTTAAGAATATCTGTTCCTCCCAAGAATAATCAGAATTGTTACGGATTTTATTCCATCTAGATCAACAATCAATGCTCATCTAAGCAGCAGTCAAACTATCAAACAGCAATACTGCATTGGGGAAATTTGCTACAAAAGAACTCTTTAAAGTTTTAAAAACAACCAAAAACATAATTTTGATGACTAAGGTAGACCTGATCCAACCTATTATCCTTTTAATCATTTTACACACATCAAATATGATACATTTAAATTGTGGTGTTGGTGAAGAATACTGAAGGTACCATGGACTGCCAGAGGAATGAACAAATCAGCCTTGGAAGAAAGAAACTGAAATGCTCAAAAGTGAGGATGGCAAAACTTCATGTAGCTTGCTTTGGACATATTATTAGCAAGACTAATCGGACCCGACTAGACGGCACTTGGCTTGGCAATGCCTAGGAAAGGATATCAGCTTTGGTAAATTAGAGGGTCAGTGAAAATGAGGGAAACTTACAATGTGGCAGAATGATACAACAGCCACAACAGGCTAAAACATATAAAAAATCATGAAGATGGTGCACAACTGAACAACAGTTCATTCTGTTGTACGTAAGATCACTCATGAGTCAGAGCTGACTCTGATGGCAAATAACAACAACAAAACAGGAGTAATCAACATCTACAAGACTGCAAATCGCAGTTTTGTATAAAGGCAATTGTAAGCGTGTGTCCATGTACATGTCTGTGTATGTATGTTATCATACGTACACACATCTACAGGCCACTCAGGTGCTCCGTGGTAAAGAAACAGTAAAATAAGCCAACAGATGTATATTCTAGAGCCTGGTCTGCCTCCACAAAATCAATGAGCTTTTCTAAATTGGTTTCCTTATTTGTAAAGACTCTGTTCTACCTATCACAAGATTATCCGAAGAAGAAATAAGAAAATTGTGGGGGGGATGGAGCCAAGATGGCCGAGTAACAACATGTCCCTGCTAAATCCTCAAACAACCTCAAAATTAACAAAAATTCAACAAATACAGCAATCTCTAAGGACTGAAAATGGGAGTGAAAGGAAGATCCTAGGAGCCCTGAACCACCTTGGACAAAATGGCACAGCCTGGGTATAAATTCTCTGCAAACTGAATGCAACCTAGGCATGGAGAAAATCTGCCTCCAGCAAATCTTAGCAACCAGGTACAGCCGTGAAACAACAGCTAGAGCAACCATGAACTTGACTAAAGAGATGTGCCCCAGCCTAAGCATTGTAACTGAAGCCTGCAGCCCAGACCTTAAGATACCCCTGCAGGTCAGAAAACTCTGGGATGAGGCTGACTGTTGGTCAGTGCCCTGCCAGACATCCAGGTGGCCAGGCACTGACTCAGAGAGGCAAGGGGCGAGGTGGCCTGGCTAGAGGAGCAGGGATGGGGTGGGGAGTGTGGATACAGGAGGCTAGGGCTCCCAGTGTCCCAGAGCGATAGAGCAGGAGAGGGCAGAGCTAGGGGAAATGTACAAGTGCACTCCACACAGCAGGCCTTAGTCCCGTGTGGGACCGGGAGGCCCAGGTTCAGGAGCCCCATGGTTACAGAGCAGATCTCGAGACCTGGCGGGGTGGGATGAAGGGCTCTGCTGTTGGCAGACCTGGGACTGGTCTTCGAGCTCCCACAGCCTGGGGGTGGAGGGCTGAGAGAACTCACCCAGAGCTGGGAGAGGACAGAGCTGACTGGGCCAGTGAAGCTTAGGTTCAGGAAACCAGGCAGTTCTGGAATGATTCCCCCCAGCACTGGGCAGCCAATAGAGCCAGGAGCACCAGGGAGAGCTGGGCTTAGGCAACCACGAGGGAAGTGCAGTAAGTATCAGCGGCTAGATAGCCATTAGTGCTGCGTGTGCCCAGAAGGCTTTGGCTCAGGCAGTCTTTACAGCCAAGTGCACAGGGTGGTTTTAGTTCAAGTGACCCCGGGGGAAGGAAAGTATCACCCTAGCAGCTGGGGAGCCCCTGGAGCCGTGAGCACCAGGGAGATCTAGGCTCAGGCAAACACGGGGAAAAGACAGTGAGTGCCAGTGGCTATAGACAGGCATTAGTGCTGCATGCACTGGGAAGGATTGGGCTCATGCGAACCAGAGGGCAGGAGAGATCGCCCCAGTGGCTGGAAGGCCATTGGTGCTGCATGGGCCAGGGAGAGCTGAGCTCAGGTTAACTGTGGGAGGGAGAGTGATTGTGTCAGACAGCTAGGCAGCGAATGGAATCTGGTATGCCTGGGAGGCCTGAGCTCAGGTGACCCTAGAGAGTTAGATCACCCCAGTGACTAGGTAGCCACTGGAGCCAAGTGTGCCCAGGAGGCTCAGATGACCCCAATGGAGGGGAGTGATCATTCCAGTGGGTAGGTAGCCTTTGGAGCCTCAACTTGGGGAAAAGGGCACAAAAGGCCACAAACGAGTTATCACTCCCTCTCTGAACACTTGAGTCCAAAGCCGAGGCTCCAAACCAGAGGCAGCTGCAGCAGCAGCAGCAGCACTTGAGTCCTGCACAACTTGGAGTGGCTGTGAAAGTACATCACATGTAGAAGTGACCCCCTCACCTCCTCACAGCCCAGAGGAAGAAGCAGTGGTGGTGGTGCTGAAATCAGGAGCAACTCCCCAACCCGGGAGCTGCACCAGCAGCACCAGCAGCAGAAGACCCGTGCAGGACAGAAAGAGGAAGCAACAGAAAACAATCAGACTGCACAGAGAATCTATGGTCCAGCCTCAATAGAGAGATGCCAGTCAAGACAACTGAAAGATTAAGCGTCTTTCACTGCAATGACTTTTGGACGGCTTGAAGACAACAATCAGCCTCTAAACACCTGAAGAAGCAGATTACCACGGCTTCTGAAAAATCCAAAACTGAAGTATCAATGGATTTCCCAGATGAAGAAGAATTCCTACAACGATCAGAGACAGGATACAAAAGACTGATGTAGAGCTGTGCCAAAAATTCGGAGAGAGATCAGGCAAAACACAGCAGAGTACAACAGATCAGGCAAAGCACAGCAGAGTGCAATGTAAAGTTAAATAAGCCACAGGAAATGCCTGAGCAGCGACAATCTGAAATTCAACAGATTAACAATAACATCTCCAAGTTTGATAACTCAACAGAAAGTCAAAGGAGCAGGACTGAGGACATGGAAGGCAGAATCACTCAGCTTGAAGACAAAGTAAATGACACCAACATATACAAGGAAACAGACTCAATAAGAATGAAGAATTAGAAATAATATCCATGTGATTGGAATACAAGAACAAGGTGGGACAGCTGAAAATACAGAGCAAATAGTTCAAGACCTGCTGGCAGAAAATTTCCCTGATATCATGAAAGACAACAAGATCTCTATTCAGGATGTTCATTGAACCCCACTCCAGACAGATCCCAAAAGAAATACACCAAGACAGATGGATCAATGGAACAGAATTGAGACCCCAGAGATGACACCAGCTTCCTATAAACAGTTGATATTTGACAAAGGCTCTAAGACATTAAAGTGGGCTAAAAACAATATCTTCAACAAATGGTGCTGGCAAAATTGGATATCCATCTGCAATAAATTGAAACAAGATCCATATCTTATACCTTATACAAAAACCAACTCCAACTGGATTAAAGACCTAAATATCAAATCTAAAACAATAAAGCTCATTCAAGAAAAGGTAGGAGCAACAATGGAAGTTTTAACACACAATGCAGACAGACTTCAAAATCTGTCAAACAAACCACAGTCAACAGAAGAGAAAATATATAAATGGGAATTATTAAGAATCAAACACTTTTGCTCATCCAAAGATTTTATTAACAGAATTAAAAGGCCGCCTACAGAACGGGAAAAAATATTTGGCAACTCTATGTCAGACCGATGTCTGATCTCCATAATCTATAAGGTACTACAAATATCAATGAGACAAATCATCCAATTAAGTGATGGGTAAAGGAGATGGACAGACATTTCTCTAAAGAGGAGATCCCAGCAGCCAAAAAACACATGCAGACATGTTCACGATCTTTAGTTTTTAAAGAAATTCAAATCAAAATCACAATGAGATACCATCTTACCCCAACAAGGTTGGCTGTGATCCAAAAAACACAAAACAACAAATGCTGGAGAGGCTGTGGAGAAAAGGGAACTCTCCTAGACTGTTAGTGGGGTTGTAAAATGGTCCAGCCTCTTTGGAAAGCAATCTGGCGCTTCCTTAAAAAAATGGATACAGATATACCACTTGACCCAGTAATTCTACTACTTGGAATATACCCCACAGAATCAAGGCCATTCACACCAACGGACACATGCACAATAATGTTTATCACATCCACGATAGCAAAAAGACAGAATCAACCCAGATGCCCAACAACAGAGGAATGGATAGGTAAACTATGGTATATATACTCAATGGAGCACTACGCAATGATAAAGAATAACGATGATTCCAGGAAACATCTCCTAACCTGGTTTCAACTGGAAGACATTATGTTGAGTGAAAGTAGTCAGCGACAAAAGGACAAATATTGTATGAGATCCCTAAAATAAGAACTCAAAAACAAACTTATGTATAGAAGAAAAGACTCTTTGATGGCTGCAAGGGAGGGGAGGGAGGGAGGGTGAGAAGGGAAGGGCTTAGATTAGATAGTTGGTAGAAATTTGGTTGGGTGACACTGGTAATAGCACACATTAGAAACAAGAGCAATATTAAGTGGACTTCAACATAACTTGAATACTTCTTCCATCTTAATCCAATACTGCAAGGACAGAGTAGCTGGGGCAGGGGGCAGGGGACCAGCCTCTTAGGTGAAATTGAGGCCAATTGGCACAACTAACATTTTGCTAAGAGGGTTCTCTGCACCCCACATTGATGAGTGGCATCTGGGGTCTTAAAAGCTGCCAAGCTGCCATCTAAGAGCACAGCAAATCGTCCCAACTCAGCAGGAACAGATGATCACTGAGGACCAAGATGATATGGGGTAAGGACAACCCAGAAGACAGAGAGAGATCCACATAAGTGGGTGCCTACATCGACTTGGGACCGGAAGAACTGGATGGTGCCCGGCCACCACCACTGATAGACCCGATGGAGCTCAATAAGTTGAGTCTCACTGGCAACACAAGAATAAAATGGGGTGTACCCTGAGATCTCCACTAAAAGACCACAATTGATGGTCCAGTGGCTTCGGGGTTCCCCTGGGGGCATGGCCCCTGGCCCCGATGCTGCCTTTGCCCATAAATCATAACAAAGGTCCACTCTTCAGACAGGCATGGGTTGGACTTGGGCAATGCAGAGTGACCATTTATTGGATACACTTTATGGTTCTTTGCATCTATAGGATATCATCCTGCTGACCTCTGGCTGGAGGAAGGACAGTGGGTGGAGAGGAGGGGAAAGGAGACTGTTGGGAGGATGAGACATGTATGGAGCAGAGAGGAATAGTGTGCTGTCACTGGGCAGGGAGAGCAGTGGAAGCTGCATATAGGTGGGCATGTAAATTTATATGGGAATGTACATTTTCACTCAGTCATAATAAAAAAGAAAAGAAATATACCAAGACACATGCTAATCAAGCTCAATAAAACTAGAGAAAAGGAGAGACAATTCAGGGCAGCCAGAAATAAGCAAAAAATAACCTAAAAGGGAAAATTATTAAGATTAAGCTCAGACTACTCTGGTGAAAAGATGCTGGCCAGAAGACAGTGGGATAACATATACAAAGCCCTGAAGGAAAAAAAAAAAATGTCAATTGAGAATAATATACTCTGCAAAATTTTCTCTCAAATATGAAACTGAAAATAAGACTTTCACAGGTTAAAGGAAATTTAGAACCACACCAAAATTCCTAGACATATTAAAGGAAGTTCTTAGATTAGAAAATCAATAGCATTAGATAATATACTTAAATATCCAGCACTTGACAGAGCATCTAGATAACATCAGGAAAGGAAATCAAAAAAACAATAACCAAAACTGAATCACAAAAAAATAGAAATTCAGAGATTTCAAGACGTAATCATCAACTTTATTATATGAAAAAGAGGATCAAAGAAGGGTACACATAGACCTACCAGATACGGAGGAAGACAGGAAGATACACAGACACTGACGTCTGACTACTTTTAGATTAATAAAAGGGACTAAGGGAGTAACTGCAAAAGAACCCTTAATTCTGCCTATCAAACAGCAATATACAAAATCAAAATTTCAAGAAAATAAACAATGAAAACCATGAAAAGAAAATACGGAAAGAAAAAGACTCAGCACAGAAAATGGAATGCAACAGAGGAACTGTCCATAACACCCCCCAAAAAAGCATCAAAATGACAACACTAACATCATATTTATCAATAATCACACCAAATGTAAATGGACTAAATACATGAATTAAGAGAAGCAGAGTTGCAGACTGGATAAAAGAACATGACCCTTCTATATGCTGTTTACAGGACAAACACCTTAGACTCAAAGACACACACAAGCTACAACTCAAAGATTGGAAAAAATATTTATCAGGCTAATAACATTCTAGAAAGAACAGGAGTGGCAATACTAATCTCTGACAAATTAGCCTCTAAAGTTACACACACTCTACGAGATAAAGGGAGTCTAAAATAATTGATGACACTTGGCTTTGGCAATGCTGAGCACATAATCCGAGAAGCTGGACTATACGAAGAGGAATGCGGCACCAGCTGCAGGAAGAGTTAGTGACAACCTGGGACACACGCATGACAAGTAAAGCACTGACTGAAGAAGAACAACGACAACAGCCTTCAGCATGCATACCAACCCAACATCAACAGAAAAAAAAAAAAAAAACCCTCACAACTGGACTAGTACGCAACATCATGATAAATGGAGAAAATACTGAAGTTGTCAAGGATTTCATCTGCTCGGATCCACAATCAAATGCCCACAGAAGCAGCAGTCAAGAATTCAACTGACATACAGCATTGGGCAAATCAACATAAGACCTCTTTAAGTATTTAAAAGCAAAAATTTCTTTCTTAGGACGAAGCTATGCCTGATCAAAGCCATAGTATTTTCAATCGCCTTATATGCTTGCAAAAGCTGGACAGTAAATAAGAAAGAATAAATTGATGTCTTTGAATTAGAGTTGGCAAAAAAAACACTGAAAACAGCAGGGGGCTCCCAGAAGAACAAATAAATCTGTCTTCAAAGAAGTACAACCAAAATGCTCCTCAGAATTGAGGAAGGTGTGTCTCACATACTTTGGATGCCTCATCAGGAGATTTAAGTCCTTGAGGAAGGACATCATGCTTCGTCAAGTAAGTGGTCAGTTAAAAACGGTGACGATCCTCATTGGAACAGACGACTGAGTCTGTAGCAGTGGTCTCAGGAGGGGCAAAAGTTGTGGGGAGGGCAAAGGACCAAGCAGTGTTTTGTTTTTTCATATAGGAAGTTGCTAGGAGTCAGAGCCAACTTAAGGTCACCTAACAGTAACAACAAGTTGTTAATGTGTATATGGCCGTTACAAGACCAGCAAGCTCTCAGCAGTAGTCAGTACCGTTGTTGTTCTCCTCAGTTCTCGATCTTAGTGAACTCACACGCCCACTTCCTCACGTAACACCTTCATCAGGTGACTGACCGGTCATGTGCCCAACAGTCTATTTTTCCCCGGGAGGAAAGAATCTTATATCTTACAGAAATTTCTTCTTGTAAGGAAATAAATCAGTTTACATTATTCTAGAAACAGAAAAGTTTCCCTAGGTAAGAATCCAATTCCTCCACTATCTCTAATCTAACATGCTTCTAAGAATGCACTTGAGCCTCCTGTTTCAAGTAGCCATAATCAGATGACTCTGTATTAAGAGAAGCAGTCCACAGTTTTCAGATCATGATGATAATGTACTTAAGGGACCTTAAAGTGTGCCTGCTAACTTTATTTGGGGCTATAGAATTCTGTGAAAATCTTATGTAGAGGGACCCTCTCTTTAGATAAAGGAACATACACATAAATGTCATATAGTCTTATCTAGAAACAAGACAGTGTTATTGTTCATCATTTTTTCCTCCATGGAGTTCAGTTCATCACTTACTTCCTTGGATAATCTGTCCAGCCACCCACCGTAAATGAGCTATCAGTTACTCTATGTTCATAGCTTTGGGGATGACAATTATCTTGGTCAGCAAAGGAGAACTTCTTCACTGATACAGTATCTACTGAGTATCTATTCAGGACTTATTGGAATACCAAACCCACTGTCACTAAGTCAATTCTGACTCATAGCAACCCTATAGGACTGATTAAAATTGACCCATAAAGTTTGGGACATCTATATATGGGATCATGTCATCTGAATACAGATAGTTTTATTTTTACAGTCTAATCCTGATGGCTTTTATTACTTCTGCTTGCCTAACTGCTCTGGATAGAACTTTCAGTATAATGGTGAATGGCAGTGGTAAAGTGGACTCAGTTTTTACAAAAGGTAAAATTTGCATACACTGGACTTTTATGTGAATATTCACTAAGTTGTGATAAATTCACACATCTTGCAACCCTTTCATCACAGAACCTAATAGCCACATTATAATTTTCCATTTATAACTTATGAAAATCATAGAAATGTAAAACTGTAGTCCTCTATCCTTTAGATATTTTTAATATATTGTAAAAATGGCAGGGAGGAGGCATCTAACCTCCTATAACTTCACAAGGGGGAAAGAAAATTAAGATCATCAGCCCAAGGCTGATTCTTACCAAACAGTCAGATATGCCTCTACCCTCCAACCTTTTATCACTTCTCACAGCAAATGTCCCTCCCATAGCATTCTCTACTTCCCTGCTGAGTTCTGTAGTTCACTGCAATGGTCACACAGAACTCACAGACAATACTAACAATTATGGCATTTATTGGGGAAGTGACAGGTTACAGTCAGACTGAGAACACTCAGGATACAGTTCTTTTATCAGGACAGTCTCTCATCAGCTGTGCCTACATGACTCCCTGCAGCCCCTCAACTTGAGCTCCAGGAAGTGTTAGGAAACTCTTCTAGCTCTGGCCCATTCCAACTGTAAGCTCCAACCCTAAGGTGCTCCTTGAATCTGTAAACCTGCTCTATCAAGTATCTGGAGGCATCCCATTCCACCAGCAGGCCTCCTACCCACAGGCACTCAGCTTTCTCACTCCATTGGCTCTCTCCACCCTTTCCTCCAACCCCCAGTGCTGTCTCCTGCTTCTGCTGCAGCTTCTGTACTCTTTCTGTCTCCTAGCTCTGGGAACTTTTCAGTGCAGGGATCCTGGGTACAAAGAACATGTTCCACTCCTGGATCTGCTTTTTAGGGGTGGTGAGATCATTTCCTCTCACCTCTGAGATGGCTCATTTTAAGCCTAACGGGAAGCAAAATTGACCAATCCCTCCACTAGGGTTCTGTATACCTTATTTGCATAGTTCCACTCAGTGACTATATGTGTCACAAAGACTATGGCAAGAAAGATCATATTAAGCAATTCATTGACCCACAATACTAAAAAATCATAAATGAACAGTATTTACCACAAAATAACACTGCACCTTAATAAATCATGTTATGACAAGGAAGCCAGTTAGAAGACAATAGCATCTAGCATACATTAATGTGTAATATCATAATGAAAGCTACAGTACCAGCTCTTCTTGTGCTATCTTAATAAGCTTTCATCTTTTCTGAAATTATCATATATAGTGTTCACAAATAAGCAATGACAGCAGTTAGCTTCAGGTCCCTGTTTCCAAGTAACCGTCAGTTAACTTTCAGTATTCCTAACTTTTAAACAAACAGTATCTGCATTTATCAACATTCTACCAGAAAACACCAAACCAATTGCAACTGCACAATTCAGACACACAGCAACCCTACAGGAGAACTGCTAATTTTTTGGGTTAGCTGTAGCACCTAACCACTATACTATCAGGGTTTCTGACCCACCAGAAAAGTACTGATAAAGCCAACACAGTATTAAAACCTCTACAATTTTGCTACCCTATGACCTTATTAACATGTAGACAGTACAATCTTTCTTCCGACAAATCAATAACAGTCCTTATAAAGGTATTAATTACTAAGAAAAAATGAAAAAGAAGAATTCTCTCAAAGGACTGGGTCGCATATGACAGACGAAGGTTCTTTGCTTGTGTCTGGCACTTGTGGATGCTTGCTAAATAAAATCTGAAATTCAAGCTGGGGCATATATAGACATATACACAAGGCTGCCTGCAAATGACTGACAGCTGCTAGAATACTTTATCCAAGTTTGTACATTTAAAATCTTTAGTTTATATGAATAAAGCTGTTCCCCATTCTGACATTTGATGTCATCCACCAGCTATTCACTAATACTGCAGAATGTTTGGAATTTCCTCATTTTTAAGAGCTGCAAAGTTTCAAGCACAGACTTTAGTTCTTAATAAAATGATGCAAGCCATAATACATTGAGATTTAGGAAATTTAACACCCTGGGATTATTAAATCAGGACATACCATCTAACCAAATACTTAACTCACTCACTAAGAGGCAAACATGTATGTGCCTAAGATACAACATTTAAAGAAATCTATGAAAGAGCATTTGAATAAAATAACAGTTTAAACTATTTCGTTTAGATCAGTTACTCAAAAACAGAAGCTGTCTTTTTTGCAAACATTCCCCTATACTGAATAGGTGTGTAGCTGGAAATCACAGAGATCATTCAGTTAACATTTTACAATCAGTTAATCTTGGAAGGTCCAGCTGATATCACATTACAATTCCATTTTATGAGCATTTTACAATGGATTACATTGCTAATATTCCAAAATTGTATTGCTTAATGAAGCAACACTTTCAGGGCATGACCCTAAAACATCTTTTCTAGGAAAATCATAGCTGTGCCCACAGGTGTGCCCTGGTACCCTTCCCACAGAGCTAAGGGGCAGCCTATTTAGACATATGTCTTTTGAAGGCTTCTCAACATCATTTCCCTCTGCTTACCTGTCTTCTAAAGCATGGTTGATTGACCAATCTGTGCTTACGCAAGAAATGGAGAATATCATAGCTCTGCTCCTTTAATATTTTTTAAGTTGTCACTACTGATCCAGATGTGCAAGCCAAACAATATTCCAGCTGAACTTCAATAGAATAGCTTTTTAAAATCAGTAAATCATTTTAAAGCTAGCTGGATGATCTTCAGATAATTTTAGTTATGATGCACCAGTCTACACAAAAACACAAATTTATTCCTCAATATTTGCTCTGCCAAGATGAATCCTTCAACTGGCTCTTCTAATCTCAGCCTGTTGAGGCTCTCTCCATGTGTTCCTGCTCCCTCTCTGCCCTTACCTAGTACCCCTCCCAGCAGTTGCCTGAAAACAGTTGGATCTCCACTGTGACACTGTCATCTCCACACAGGCCGTGCTCTTGACTGTACCCCCAGCATTTAGCGTTCTAAAGTTGGTGTGGATGGAACAGAAAATGGAAGCGTGTCAGCAGTATGACATTAAACCCATTGTTACCTAGTCCTTATCAAAACAGTTTGCAGGAAGTATTCCCCGAGCATTAGCCTGTAAGTTTCAAAAAAAACTAAAGTTAGATTCAGAAGAGAACAGAGATGAGGGATATCACTGTTGTTGTCAGATGGAACTTGGCTGAAAGCAGAGAACACCAGAAAGATACTTACCTGTGCTTCACTGACTACACGAAGGCAATTAACTGTGTAGATCGTAACGTATTATAGATAATATTATGAAGAATGGAAATTCCAGAACTCTTAAACATACGTGAGACTGTACGTGGATCAATGGCCATTCATTCAAACAGAACAAGAGGATACAGTGTGGTCAAAACTTATTCAAACTGTATTCTAAACAAATAACCTGAGAAGCTGGGCTATATGAAGAAAAGTGTGGCTTCAGGAAGACAACATCATCATTAACAACCAGGGACATATAATGACACAACCTAACTGCTGCAAATGAAGACAACTGGAAGCACTTACTGGGAAAGTTCAAAGACTATAGCCTTCAGTATAGATTACACATGAACATAAGAAAATATAAAAATTCTTATAACTAAGTCAATAAGCAAAATCATTATATATGGAAAAAATATAAAGGAAATTGTCAATGATTTCTTTCTACCTGGCTCAATAATTCATGTCCACAGAAACAGCAGTCAAAAAATTAAACAGAGGACTTCCAGTCAACATGGTTGTCACAGAAAAAAGCACCTCACCAGCTCTCCACAGCAAACACTTGAAAAACTGAATAAACCAGAGACAAAGGTCAGTCGAAGAGAGAAAGAACTCAACCAAACACTGTATGGAGTAAGAAACTGACAGATAACAGAGAGGATGGAGAGATACATGCAGAAGTCCCCATAAGCCAATGCAGTATGCATTTGCCATCCTGGACTTCTGTAGCAGATCACTGACAGCAAACGAAAGAAAGCAGCTTCCCGCAGCTCCCAGTAGGAGAGAAACCACCAGGTAACCAGTAGCATACACGCTGCCATCACCGTCCTCTCCCTGGAAACACTTGTGTGTGTCATAGTTAAGCACTACATCTGCTACCCCAAAGCCTAGCAGTTCAAATTTGCCATGTGCTTCTTGAAAACTTCATGGAACACTTCTAATCTGTCCTTTAGGGTCACTGTGAGTTGGAATCCACTGCACACAGTGGGATTGGGTTTATCTCCTCCCCAGTGCCCTGCCTCTGATGCTTCCTGGCTATCTGTGGTAGCTCAATTGGCCAAGAAGTGCAGCCAAGTGCAGCACTCCACTTATATTGGAGATTGGCAGACAAAGTATACGGGAAAGCAGTTTCATGAAGTGCCCAATGAGAGAAAGAGTTCCTGGTGTGGTGGTTAGGACTGTGTGTCAACTTGGCCAGCCCATGGTTCTTACTGTTTTGGGAGCTCTACCTCCATGATGGACCATTCTACGGTACTGGCAGGGTTGGGGCCTGTGGTGGCTCACCAACCCCTCCACCTCCATCTGTTTCCCTTCTATCACCTACTTCCTGTTCGCCAGTCCCTGCAGCTCCATGAATCATGAAAAACCTGCAGTCTCACCTGCCATTTTCGGATTCCCCAACCTTTACAGCCTGTGAACTATATCTTGCTGTGAATTGTTTGTGTTCAGTTTGCTAGCTTCTGTGGCTGCATGAGGTTTGTATTTGGATACAGGTCTTGGGATATTTCAGCCTCTGCAATTAAGTTAGCTGTTTCATTTATATAAATCTCTTTCTATATACATTTACACACTCTACTGGTTGTGCTTCTCTAGAGAACGCAGTCCAAAACTCCTGGTAACCAACGATACATGCTTTCCTAACTTCCACATCTGCTTCCCCCTTTTCTGCTCCCCTCTTCCCTGCTTCATGAAACTGGTCTCTAGGCCAGTAGACAGCTCCGTTGGCCCCAGACTGCTTGGACTCACCCCACCCGCAAGAGCCAGCTCTCTATCTGCCTTTTACTGGTGTTTTACTTGTGTTACATTTTTCTGTTTCTTTTGGTTTCATTCACGCCTGCCACAACCTCACCCTCCGTTCTCTGGAATATCTGACTCTCTATACCACCTTTACTTCTTTTGAAAGTCTGTGAAGCACTGCTCTACTAAAGAATGACTCCTCTGACCTGTGACACCACGCTGGTGGGATACCAAGGTTTTGTTTTGTTTTGTTTTACATTGTTCTCTCTTTTGTTTTGTTGTTTGTTCCCTTTTTCTTTTTGTAGATTGGGAGCCTCTTCTAACTGGGATGTAATGTGTGGCTTAGGAGCCATGTTCCCAGTCGGTGCAGCCACATCAGTGGGATCCCTGGGGCCATTTATTTATTTCCTTTCCCCTTTCTTCATTTCTCAGTTACTGTCTCTATATACTTATCTTTTTTTCCTGACTACCTGGTGCTATGTGCAGTCCATAGTGCTTCTACTAAAGCTTTAATGTGTAGCCGGGGAGCCACTTCTCTGGTCTTCACAGTTATACCAGTGGGAACCCTGGGTGCTTTTCTGATCTTTGTTTTCCAAATGTTTATCTTTGTTTTCTTTTCCCTTTTTGTCTCCATCTATTTATCAGCTTCTCATCTCTTCCCTCAGACTACTACCTCCTTCAAAACTCTTCTTTTTGTCTGTTTATTTCTGGCTATTATCTTTAAGAGCATTAAAAAGAGACATTACCAGCTCCACCATAATAGTAGGAGACCTTAACATACCACTCTTGGTAAAGGACCAGTTATCTAAAAAGAAACACAGAAAATACACAAAAGAGGTAAACTCTACAATCTGCCAACCTGACCTCACAGATATACACAAAACACTCTACCCAACAGGGGGAATGTACATGTTCTCTTCCAACACACATGGAACATTCTCAAGAATAGATCATATCTTAGGCCACAGGGCAGCCCTAAACAAAACCCCAAAACATTCAGATAATTCAAAGTCTGTTCTCTAATCATAACACCATCAAAGTAGAAACTAAAGCAAGAAGAGCAAGGAAAAAAATTAGAAGGAAACAAAGAACACCATACTTTAAAACCACAGTTAATAAGAGAAATCAGAGATTGAATCAAAATTTCCTCAAATCAAAAGAGAATGAAGACACATCATACCCAAACATTTGGGACACAGCAACAGCAGTCTTCAGAGGTTAATTCTTTGCAAGAGATGCACACATCAAAAAAGTAGACACAAAATCAAAATATTAACTAAACAACTTAAATAAATAGAAAGAGAAGAGCAAAAGAAGCCTATAGCCAACAGACGAAGGAAAGATCAGGGCAGAAATAAATGAAACAGAGAGAAGAAAAATAATAGAATTGACAAAACTAAAAGTTGGTTCTTTGAAAGGATCAACAAAACCAACAAACCACTGGCCCAGCTCATAAAAGAAAAACAGGAGAGGAAGCAAACAACTCAAATAAAAAAGAAAGAAAGAAACAGGGCACATTACAACAGATCCAACTAAAATAAAAATAATATTAACAGAGCATTACAAAAAACTAAACTCCAAGAAATCTGAAAACCTAGAGCAAATGGACAAGTTTCTAGAAACACACTACCAAAAATAACACAAAATGATGCTGAAAAACCTAAACAAGAAACAAAAAGGCAATGCAAAAAAGATGCAAAAGAGATAAACTTTGGCTTAGGTGGCTTCACTGGAGAATCCTACTAAACATTCAGAAGAGCTTGCATCAGTATTACTCAAACTATTTCAAAATACAAAAAAGGGAATAATACTTCCAAATCCACTCTATGAAGCCAGCATAACCTTGTTATCAAAACCAGGCAAAGGTGCCACAATAAAAGAAAATTACAGACCAATATCTCTCATGAATATAGATGGTAAAATTTTCAACAAAATTTTAGCCAATAGAATTTACCATTGTATCAATAAAATACTACACCATGACAAAGTAGTATTCATAGCAGTCATTTACGGATAGCTCAACATTATAAAATCAATCAACATAATCCATCACATAAATAAAAGTATCACATGATCATCTCAAACAATGGAGAAAAGGCATTTGCAAATGCCAACATCCATTCCTGATAAAAACTCTGAATAAAATACGTTCCGTAAAAAAAAACTTCTCAAAATAATGAAGGGGATTGATGCAAAACCAATACCTAACATCATTCTTAATGGAGAGAAGCTGAAAATATTCCCTTTTAAATAGGATTAATACAAGGAAGCCCTTTATCACCACTCCTATTTGACACTGTGCTAGAAGCCCTAGCCAGAGCAATAAGACATGAAAAAAAAAATAAAGGGCATCCAACTTAAAATATTCCTATTTGCAGATGATATGTTACTATACATTAAAAACCCAAAAGACTTCCTGAGAAAATTACTGGAACTGAATCAGTCAAATTACAAGATACAAGAAAAACAAAAATGAGTTGGATTTCTATACACCAATAAAGAGAATAATGAAAAGGAAACCAGGAAGATGTTATCATTTACAATAGCCCCTAAAAATACAAAATATTTTGGAATAAATCTAAAAAGGTATATAAAACACCTATACAAAGAAAACTACAAATACTATCACAAGAAACCAAAATAGATCTACACAAATGGACAAACAGCATATTCAAGCATAGGTAGACTCAGTATTGTAAAAAAGATAATTCTACCCAAAGCATTTTACAAATATAATGCAGTTCTGATCCAAATACCAACAACATTCTTTAAAGAGATGGAAACACTTATCATTAACTTTATACAGAAAGGGAAGAAATCCTAGGTAAGTAAAGCACTACTGAAGAAAACGGTGGGAAGACTCATGCTACCTGAACTTAAAATGTAATATACAGCTACGGTAGAAAAAACAGCCCAGCACTGGTACAACGACAGCTCTGTTGGCCAGTGGAAAAGAAGTGAGCACTCTTATATAAATCCTGGTGGCACACTGATTAAGTGCCATGGCTCATAACCAAAAGGTCAGCAATTTGAATACACCAGGGACTCCTCAAAAACTCTATGGGGCAGTTCTACTCTGTCTCACAGTGTTGCTATGAGTTGGAATCAACTAGATGGAAGTAGTTTTGGGGGCAAGGGGAGGATATAAGTCTATCTACCTACGGTCACCTTATCTTTGACAAGAGCCCCAAGTGCATCAAATGGGGAAAGACAGTCTTTTTAATAAATGGTGCTAGTAAATCTGGTTGTCCACGTGTAAAAAAAAATCAAACAAGACCCATACCTCACCCCACATATAAAAACTAATGCAAAAATGGATCAAAGACCTAAATTGAAAGCCAAAACTATAAAATTCACAGAAGAAAAATTAGGTTCAATGGTAGAGACCCTAATACGTAGTATTAATACAAACCATAACTATGAACATACAAACTACAGAAGATAAGCTAGGTGACCGGGATCATCTAACAATTAAGCACTTATGCTGATTCCAAGACTTCACCAAAATAGTAAAAAGAGAATCTAAAGAGGGATAAAAAAAACCTTTTGTCTATCACAAATCAAACAAAAGTCTAACCTCTAAAATCCACAAAAAATCCAACAACTCTATAACAAAAGGACTAAATGGTGGGCAAAGGAAATCAACAGATATTTTACCAAAGACATTTACCAACAGACACAAGAAAAAATGTTCTCAACCATGAGCCATTAAAGAAATGTAAATAAAAATCACAGTGAGAAACCATCGCATGAATCAAATAAACAGGAAATAACAAATGTTGGAGAGGCTGCACGGAGATCAGAACTCTTATGTACTGCCAGTAGGAATGCAAAATAATACAAATATTTTACAAAACAACATGGCATAGCCTTAGAAAGGCCGAAATAGAAACACCATATGACCTAGAAATATATCCTAAGAAATAAAAGTCATCATACATCCATGTTCACTGAGGCATGTTTTCACAATGGCAAAAATGGAGATCACCGAGATGCCCATGAATACACGAATGGATAAGCAAATTGTGGTAGAGACAATGGATTATTACATGATAAAGAAGCTGATGAATCTGTGAAGCATCTCACAAAATAGATGAGTCTGGAGGGTAATATACTGACTGAAATAAGTCAATCAAAAAAGAACAAACGCTGTACGAGGACACTGCTCTAAATACTTATGAAATAGTTCACACGCAAAAAGAAACCAACTTTGATGGTTACAGGGGGGCGGGGATTAAAAAACACTATAAAGTAAGTGATTACTTTGATAAGGGTAAGACAGTACGCAATACAGGGGAAGCCCGTACAACTGGTACAAGGCAAGGTAATGGACACTCCAGAGACACATCCCAACTCCCCGAGGACCAAATCGCTGTGCTGGAGGCTGTGAGGAATACCGTCTTGGAGACCATCTAGTTCAACCGGCACAAGAGCTTCTACAGAAAATGCTCTGCACTGTACTTTGTTTAGTAGTGTCTAGGGCCTTAAGAGCTTGTGAGTGATCATCTTAGATACCCCACTGGTCTCACCTCTCAGAAGCAAAGGATAATGAAGAAAACTAAAGATAAAAGGGAAACATTAATCCAATGGAGTAATGGAGAACATCTACAACAGCCTCCATCACACTGAGTCCATTACAACTACATGGTGCCTGGCTATGACCCCTGACTGCTCTGACAGTGATTACAGAGGGCTGTGGACAGAGCTAGAGAAAAATGTGTAACAAAATTCTAACTGAAAAAGAAAGACTAGACTTGCTGGCCTGACAGAGACCGCAGAAACTGAGCATGGCCCTTGGACACTCTTTCAGTTCAGTAATGAAGTGACTCCTGAGGTTCATCCATCAGCCGAAGACTGGATAGGTCCATGAAACAAAATGATACTAAATGGGTATCGGGGCAAGGACTAACAGCAGGAGGGGGCAGGAAAGCTGGTTAACAGGGCACCCAAGGCCAAAGTTGAAAAGACAGAGTGTTGACATGGTGTGTGGGGTTGTTAATCAACATTATAAAACAGTCTGTGTAACAACTATTTAATGATAAACTGCTGTGTTCTGTAAACCTTTATCTCAAGTACAGTTAAAAAAGAAAAAAACAAACATAGCATATTGAGTGAATCTGCAAAAAAATCCTTTCAAAACTAAGATAAAGATATTAGTATGATGACTTACATGCACTTATCTCAGTGTCTCAAGCATGCAAAAGCTGGAAATTGAAAAACTAAAACAGAACTGATATATTTGAACTATGATTTTGGTGAAGAGTACTGCATATACAATGGACTGCTAAAAGAATGGACAAATTAGTCTTAGAAAAAATACAATCAGAATATTCCTTGAACTCAGTCTGGACATGTCATCACGAAAATTTAATTATTAGAAAAGGATACCACTGGTAAATTAGTAGACCAGTGAAAACAAGGGAAACCTCAATGATATGGATTAACACAACAGCCACAACAAGGGACACAGACATGTCAACGAACATGAAGATGATAACAGGAACAGCAATAAATTCTTGAATGAAGTATGACTACATTTAAAAAATTCTCTCTTGCTCTGTTTTGTGCTTAAGTTTAACAAGGCCCTTTAAATTACTTCAATCTCTATTTTACTGTTTAAGAAACTGCTCAGAAATGCTCAAACACATGTGTATTATCAGAGAGCCAATGAATACAGTAAAACCCACCATCTCACTGAATAGAACTCAGCTGTTACGGCAGTATCTTACAACAGACACGAAGAAAAATAATCCCATTAAACTAGTTATTGCATTTGCAATGCAATACTGTTTATTTTCTGTATTACGGCCTTCCACCACCTTATTAAATAAATTTTTTTAAAGTCTCATTTTCAATGATAGCTGTAGGTTTTCTTTGCAATGGATCTGTTGGTGCAGAGAGTGAACTTTCCACTTGTTTCTCGGATAAAACATCTGCATTTCTGCATGCCATTTAAAAACCACTTGGAATAAGACAGGATGCATAAACAGATAGTAGCTCATGGCTCAGCACAGCCTTCAGCCCAAGAAGAATCAGAACAACCGTGACAGAGCTGGGGATCCAATGGTGAAAAGTCCCCTGGGACAAGAAGATGGGGACTGGAATGGTTTAGAAGCAAAGGGTTTGTAATATGTGGGAAACTGAGCACTGTCATTTATGGAATTCCTACTACATATTGGCAGCATGCTGGGCGCTTTCACACGGCATTTAATTTCTTCTTAACAAGCCAACAAGGTAGATATCGATGCTGTTTCACAGCTACGGAAATGGAGATACAGGGCAATCAAGTAATTTTTCTCATTTGATCATAAAGCAGGTATGTAGAAGACTGATACCCAAGATCCCCTACTCCAAATCTCGCTACTCTGCCATACAACTTCTGAAGAATCCTCACCACTCCAAAATTCAAGACCACTGGCAACAGTTTCCAAGTTTCAGTATTAACAGACATGGCCATTTGCTTGTGAAGCAACACGCTGTTTCACTTTCTAACCCTTGAATTCACAACTATCATGGCTTCAATAGGACTGCTACATGCTGACATATTACACTTTTAATTACACTTTACCATATGGGCCAGTACTGAAAATACATATTATTTAAAATACTTAAAAGAGATAACTTTCATGTTAAAAAGGCTACTGTTAAAAATGCCCTTTTTAACATTATAGATCACTGAGTGCTAGTACCAATTTCTGGAACAAAAACCTCAAAAAAGAAATCACAACAATTTATATTTTTTCTTAAATAATCTATAGTCAATATTGAAAAAAGCTAAGATATATTTTTTCAATAAGTGAAACCAATAACCAAGAAAATAGGTATTTCCATTCAGAATTCTTAGTTTACATAAGGGAATCCTGATAGTCCATATCTTATTCTTTTGGGTTACTGTATGTCTCTAGCTGACTTTGTTACCAATGTTTATTATTTCCTTCCTTATCTAAGTTTAATACAGGACGTAAAGTCAGCACTATATTCTCCAAGAGGCATAAAACAAGAGATACATAGCCTTTCATGTAATTTTTTTCTTTCACAGGTATTATGTTGAAATGTTCAGATAAATAAATTATCCAAAAATTATCCAAGAATGATATTCTAGTTGAGATTTTATAACACAATTTATTTTGTAAACCAGTGAATGCTTTTAAAGATTACTGTATGATCTCTAGATTATTTTAATTATAAAACACCAGTCAAACAAACACAAGTCTGTTCCTTGGTATTTGGTTTGATTCCTACATGAAAGGTAGGAAAGACATTAAAAACAAAATTACAGAGAAACCAGATTATTGTGCTATATTCCATTGAGTGCATTCTCAATGTATGTACAAATGTGATTATTCTGAAAACTTGACAGGATACGCATGGTGTATGGGGAATGGCTAGAGAGGTTTCCTGAGACCAGTCACTCTATGAATTGACTGGACAGCTGTGCTCAAGAGCTCTACACATCTGCTTTTCTGTTGGTGGCCAGTTAAACAGTTTTCCCTAAATTAGGCAACATAGGAAGGACTACAAGGTCTCCTCATTTATCAACATGATTAGTTTCCAAACATCAGGTTTTTATGCAAAAATCACCATATGGCCAAAACAAATGATGACCACACTGGATTACAGAATGTAGAATGACTACATCTCCATGTAACTGCCAAACCACTGAGAATAATGGCCGAATCATGGTGACACGGGACCCTAACCACCAACGCCAGTGTTACTCTTGCCTTGAACCTCAGCTTTCCTTGTTGCCAGACATAAACTGTTAGTGTGCAAAAGAGGTTTTCTTTTCACCATTACCATAAATATGAAATGTTGGCTAATGACACAGTAAGTGAGAAGGTGTAATGGAGATAATAACTCAACTACATTTGGCTCACAACAGCATTCAGGATAATTGATAATAACTCCAGAAGTCAATGTTATAGTTAAGGTTACATGTCAATTTGCCTGGGCCATAATTTTCAGTGGTCTGACAGTTACAGAGTAGTCTTGGCAGTTGTACAATGTTGTGATTATTTCCATGATGAGATCTGATATAATGTGATCACTCCAGGATAGGATCGGTTCTGAGTAGCCAATCAGTTAAAAGGGAGTTTGCTTGGGAATGCGGCCTCCATCAAATATAAGCAGGCACTCTGGCAACACTTGAGGGCTAACGTTCATTCTGGATCCTACAGCTGGTCTGTTCTTCTGGTTTCCAGCTCCTGGGACTAGAACTACCAGCTTATCTGTGGTCTTAACTGCTGATCTTGGGATTAGCTGATCTTTGCAGCTTGTGAGCAAAGACTGCTCTGATGTTGGTTTCCCCAGCCCTGCAACCACATGAATCAGGAGAAGCCTCTATCCTGACCCACAGCAATGGGGCACTCCAGACTCTACAAGCTCATGATCCATCTCCTTCGCATAAATCTCTTCTGTATATACTTTACTGGTTTTGCTTCTCTAAAGAACCCAAACTTTGTTACACCAAATGACCTATATGTCACCTGAAACCATGGTCCACAGACCCCTGTCCCTACTACTCTGTCCCTGGTTGTATTCAGGACACTTTGTAGCTTTTATTAGATTAATCCAGTTGTGCTGACTTCTCCCGTACTGGCTGTTATCCTTTCACCTAAAATAATTTGTGCCTACTATCTATTTAGTGAATGCCCCTCTATCTCCTTCCCCACCCTTTTACCATCAAAGAATGGTTTCTGCTACATTTAAGCCTTTTCCTGAGTCCTTGTAATAGTGGTTTCATATAAAACTTGTTCTTTTGCTACTGACCAGTTTTATTCAGCATAATACCTACCAGATTCCTCCATGTTATATTTCATGAATTCACAATTGTACTTGAACATTGTATAGTATTCCATTGCTATGAACATACCACAATTTGTTTATCTATCCATCTGCTGACAGGCATCTAGGATGGTTCCAATTTTTTTTTGGCTGTTGTACACAGTACTATAATGAACACTGGAGTGCATGTATCCATTTGTGTGACACCTTCTATTTATCTAGAATATATTCCAGGGAGTGGGATTGCTAGATAAAATCTAACTTTTTAAGGAAGCACCAAGTTGAATTCCACAGTGGTTGTACCATTTTATAGTTCCACCAGCAGTGTGTACATGTACTAGTCTCTCCACAATCTCTCTAACATTTATTATTTTGTGTTTCTTGAATTAATGCCAGCCTAATTGGTATGAGGTAGTATCTCACTGTATTTCCATTTGTATTTCTCTAATGGCTCATGACTGTAAACATTTCCTCACGTATCAGCTAGCCACCCAAGTGTTTGTCTGTTTTGTAATTTGGCTTTTTCTTTTTGTTGTGGAGGTTTTGCAGCATCTTGTACATTTTGGAGATCAGACTCTGATTAGGTTTTTCATAAACTAAAATGTTTTCTCAGTTTTCATGCTGTCGATTTACTCTTTCAGTGAAGTCTTTGGGTAAGCATAAATATTTGATTTTTAGAAGTTTCCAGTTATCTGTTTTTTCTTCTGGAGTTTGTGCACTGTTAATATGTACTCTGTTTATATCATGTATTAGGGCTTCAGCATTATTCATATTTTTTTCTCAATGATCTTTACTCTTTTAGATTTTTTATTTAGGTCTGATCCAATTTGACTTACTTTGGGGGCATGGTGTGAGGTAAGGGTCTTGTTTCATTTTATTTACAGATGAATATACAGTTACGCCAACACTGTTAGTTAAAAGAGAATTTCTTTCCCCCAGTTTATGCACTTTGAGCTTTTTTCAAATAGCACTGTTTATACAAGGACTACCATTTAATTTCAGGAATTCATCCTAGAAAAAGTGCTACATACCTCATTGATGTGTATTAATTACTACAGTCACCTTTCAAGTACTCCCCTTGGGAAGCTATGCACTGATGCCAGCTCCTGGTCCACCCCTCAAAGCAATTTTGGAACTTTTTATCTGGAATGGCCATCAGAGCTAGCGTTGTATTACCCTTGATGTCCTGAATGTCATCAAAATGCTTTTCTTTCAATGTTTTCTTCATCTTCAGACAAAGAAAAAGTCATTGGGGCAGACCAGGTGAGTAGGGAGGGTGTTCCAATACAGTTATTTGTTTACTGGCTAAAAACTTCCTCCCAGACAACTACACAATTAAGTTCACAAAATTGCTGCTATGCCACTGTGTACAATGACCATTCCAGAAAGTTCCAAAATTCCTGTGAAGGGTGGATTAGGTACTGATGTCAGTGCATAGCTTTCTAAGGGGTGTACTTTGAAGGAGACCATAGTGATATTCAGCAATGAGTTATGCAGCACTTAGAACACTTAAGTTCATGGACTTAACCATCAGACCTCATAGGTATATGACCTTATGTCTAGATTCTCAATTCTATTCCATTGGATAATGCATCTGTTCTTGTACCAGTAGTAGGCTGTCTTAACTACCATGGTGTTACAGTATGTTCCAAAATGTGATAGTGTGAGACCTCCCACTTTGTTCTTCTTTTTCAGTAATGTTTTATTTATCCAAGCCCTCTTCCCTTTCCATATGAAGTTAGTGATTTGTTTGTCTATCTTGTTAAAAAATGCCACTGGAGTAGATCAGGACTGCATAGAAAAGGAATTTTCACAATGTTGAGTTTTCATATCCTTGAGCAAGATAGATACCTCCGTTTATGTAGGCCTCTCTTCATTTCTGGCAGCAGAGCCTTGTAGTTTGCTTTGTGTAGGTCTTTTACGTCTCTGGTTAGATTTATTCCTAAGTATTTTCTCACCTTGGATATTAAGGTAAATAGGGCTGATTGTGTGATTCTCTCTTTGACCTTCTCTTTGTAGGTGCAGAGGAATTCAGTTGATTCATGCATGTTTATTTTATATCCAGAAACTTTGCTGAAATCTTCCATTAGTTTATTACTTTTTATGTGGATTCTTTAGGATTTTATTTGTATTAAGACCATATCATCTATAAACAGAGATACTTTTCCTTGATTATTTGTTTCGGGAGCTTTGTGAACCCATCATGGTTTGCCTATTGATGTGATTTGACATTGATGACTCTCTTCCAGGTGTTATTTTTGTCACCTTATTTATTTATTTAATGTTTGCTTATTGAGTCCTAGCTTCTTGTGTTTTGTTTTGAAATAACCCAAATACGTTGGTGGTATAAGCTAGTTTGATTGTTGGCACCTCTGATGCTCTGATATCTAGTTACCAAGTGGTTAGAGATATTACTAGGTATGTAAGTCCAGGAAGACATCTCCTTTTCTTGTACAGGTTCAGTTCAGGTACCCTGGTAGTCGGTCAGCAAATGGGTGGCTGCAGGCTCTATCCACAGTCCTAGGCTGGCAGGGGTGACTGGTATAAGCACAGGTGCTGACAGCTGTCCTTGAGTGTCCATGAGGAAAGCACTTCCCTGTTCCTTAGAAGTCGTGCCCAGGGGCAGGCAGATTTTGCAGCTAGAGTACACGTCCCTAGTGCTACTGGTTCTGAGTACTGGGAAGCCCAACTTATTTTTTAGGCCTCTGCTGCCTAAGAATGGTGGCATGGGTGGAGCCACCACTCCTTAGGCCCTTGCTATAGGTAGGTGGGCTGGGGGGGGTGGGGGTGGGGAATCCTTGCCATCAAGTCAACTGTTACTCATGTAATCTTGTAAGACAGCATAGAGTGCCTGGTGCATCTAAACCACCAACCACAGGACTTAACCATCACAAAGACCCTGCTTAACAGGCAGAGTCAAACTGCACCTCCACCATACAGCTGATACAGGTAAAGTTAGACTTCAAGTATATCCCCTGTTGTATTGTGCTAATGAGGTTCTATGCTGTATAGTGGGCCCACAGATCTACGCAGGAATGAGAAGCATTTAAAGTCCACGATCTCCTCCTGCCTGAGCCTAGGCAAAGGAACTGTTTCTGCCCTGAGTTCCCAGTTTAGGGGAACTGACAGATTATTTTTTCCCTTTTTTGTTAACTTGTTTCCTCTCCAACACTGGGTAAAAATGGCTCAGGGTGCACAAGGAATCCTGCTCATAGCACAGGGAATGTGTCAGTTTCTAGGCCCAGCACAGAGCAGGATGAGGGCAGGTAAACGGGAAAGAGATTCATTCCAAAGCAGAGTTTTTAGATCTATGTGCAGTAGGTTAGAGGCAACTTACTTATCTTTTGACAATTTAGTGACACTTTTTCCTGATTCTGGAGGCATGAGTGGACTCTCTGCCACAAGGTCTCTCCCAATATGGAAAGCATATTCAAACACCACTTTTGCATCACTGCACTGGTGTCTGCAGATCCAGCCTGTAAGGTACCAAATCCCGCTGAGTCAGATCTGGCCACCACTGGCTGCTTCTGAAACTCTTCTCCTTCTCCTGCTGCTCAGTCTGACTTCTCAGCTTTGTCTTTGATGTTCATGGTTCCTAGAATGTCATATGTGATTAATTCATCTGTATAGTCAGATCTTCGTTGAAAGAGAGATCACAGGAAGCCTCTGACTGCTCTGCCACCTTGGCTCTGCCTTCTGGTTAGAATCACTGAAGAAACTCTCAACCTGAGAGAGACAGCATGTCCAATGTAAAATCCACCTAAGTGGGCATTTATGCCTGATCCTAAGTACTTTTCTTGTCTGCTTGGTACCAACCTAACAAGAGCACACTACTTACAAGTGAAGACGATCCATCTCTCCTACCAGAAACCCTCTGTCATGTAAGGGTTTGGAAAGAGAATGAAAATGTCACAAACATTTGTATCTTAATTAGGGTAGGAAGATTCACTAAACCATTGCCTTCATAGCTGCAAATCCTAGCACACATATTCCTATCACCTCAGTATTTCCTCAGAAATTATTTTCTATAATCTCTGGGAAAAATTGGAGACTACATATACACACTCGTTTTGCAAAGTCAAGATTTCCAATTATATTACAAATCTTTCTCCTCCTTGTATTCAGGAAGGTCACAGTATCACAAGAAAGAAAAAAACACAACTTCAGATGCCTTTTGATTGTGTGCTATAATAGAAGCACATATAAGGTACACTGGCAGCAGGGGGAGGCACGTGACACGTGACACGATTTTCCTCTGTGTTGGGAGAAAGATAGCACTTGAAGGAACAGATCAAGTTTGAGTTTGTTAAATGAATAGGGGGTGTGAAAGGATACTCCTGGAAGAAAGAATGATCACAAAGGCCATGTCTACTTTACCTCTTTTGCCTTACGTTTTATTATATAGAAAGAAGTCAGGAGAAGGGAAGCAGGAAAAAAAGCAAGGAAACTGAGAATACTAGCTGAAATACTTGCAGGTATAGATCGCATAGTATGCTTTCATGATGTGAGTTCACAGAAGAGAAAGCATGCTGTTTTCAAAAATATTTAAGGAAGAATGATTCTCCATTGAATTGTAAAACAGTATTTTTGTTTGTATGTATTATTTAACATGATGGATCCCAATGTACTTCTACCCCTGCAAGGACTAGGTGATAAGAGGAATACTCTTCAAAAGAGAAGAGCTATGTGTGATTTCCTGTCACACTCTCCTCTGGAGAGGGCTCCAAGACACTGGTGGACTGGTGGCCAAGAACTCAGTGCTATGTTCTTTAACATCTCTCCCAGAGAAGACCAAGGCCAGAAAGCAAAAATGTTCTAAAACAATGAAACTTTTTATTTGTTTTACCAATCTTTACCTTCGTGATAAGGAGTACAAGCATGCCAATTAGGAGGCTGTATTGGACAATGAAGCATTCCTCCCATTCAGCAATGTTTAATGGTTAACCGTAAGTTTTTTGCTTTGTACAGTTTTTAAGAGTATCAAAGATGGATCAAAATTGGCTTGTATCTCTCAAAAACAACTGCTTGTGCTGTTGCATCAATATTACTTTTCTTTTGAGGTCAGTTATGTCTAGGTTCTCTGAAGTTAACAAACCTTATTCTAGACAGAAAAAAGTACAGTATCTCCTCACTTTAATAAATGACATGATTTCAAAAACAAGGAAACAGCATAAGACTTTAGGATCCCACTTGGTTTACCTATGTACGCCTTCCACGTGTGATCATGACAAACTTTAATTTACTTAACCCTTTATACCCAAATATATAAAATATTCTCCAAAATTATTCACAAGTCTTTATAAAATTTTCATCTGAGTTTTACACGACTTTCATATTCAACCACTGTGCAAAGCTGAAGGCTCTGAACCATACAACTGTAATTACATCTCTATAATGTGGTGGAGAGACCTATGTAGAACACTGGGCTCACAATGGGGTTGTCTACTGAAGATCATTTACTCTTAGTTACATTATGCAGGGGTATAGCCAGCAGACACCATCCCCTACATTACAGATTAACACACAGTGAGGTCCAAAAAATGATTGTAAATGTAGGGTTGGACCTTACTCTTTACAAGAGTCCACCCAAGTGCCTCAGAACCCAGGGACCCACACTCTCCCCCTTACCATCCTTCAGTCTGCTGCTACTTCCTCACTGGTGAAAATCCATTCAAATGCCAGTTGTCCAGCAAGGCTTGTAGAGATTCCCGACTAGATACAGCAGGGTCACAATCTGTTGTCTCAGGCTTTCCTTGTATACAGCGGCTCCAAAGAGGTGAGGAAGTGGTGCAGTGAGGGGAGGACGTTCATTTTGTGCATGTTTATGAGTGTTGCATTATTATTATTTTTTGGTAGCAAGTAGCAATTCAGGCATCTTAGCTAGGTTTGAATGATGGCCTCACTATGCTGTGTTTGCTATTTTCAGCAAGACCCTAGGCTTAAATTTCCTAGCATTGATACAAAAATGGTGTGGCAATATCTGACTTCCTCTAAATTCATAAGGTGGAAGTAGAATTCAGATCAATAGCCCAAGGCTGATTTCTATGAAGTGGAGGTCAGGCAAGTCTTCACCCTTCAACCTTTTTACGATTTCTGACACCAAACATCCTATTTCTCTGCTAGGGTGGTAATTTGTTGCAGTGGCTACACAGAGCTCACTTATGATTGAGGAATTTATTAGAGAACTAACAGCTTAAAATCCAGGTTCAGGAGTGTTCAGGATTCAATTCTTTGATGAGGACAGCATCTTCTCAGCTATGCCCATGGGCACAACACCTCTCTCTGGCCCTTCAGCCTCTGCCACACTTGGTTAAGTGCTACAAAGTTCTTTTAGCTCTGCTGATAAGTGCTCGGAGGCATCCCACTCCACCAATAACCTCAGCCTGACAGTTGTCAGCTTTTTTGATGTTTAAGTCAGAAGCTACCACACTGTCTCCTATTGGTCATCCTCATTCAACGGCATCTGATGCTGCTATCTTGCTGCTGGCACTGCCCACTATCTTCAGTGTTACAGCTCTCTGTCTTCTAGGTTTAGGAGGGTCTCAGTTCAGGGGCCCTAGGCCAAAAGGACATGTTCTCTTCTTCTTTTCTTAGCAGTAGTCAGGTCCACCCTGCCCTGAGAATGACTATTTTTTTAACCCTAGTAGGATAGCAAAACTGACCAATCTCCTCATTAGTGTTCCATATACCTTATTTACACAACCCCACTCCTCCACAAGGGTGCTGTACCCCTTACTTACATTTTTAGCAAGCTTACCAATCTCTCTGGCAGGCCACAAACACCACAGCTGCATAGTTTCTCACCCAGTAATTTGGTGGGAATAACAGAAACTATAGCTGGAAAGGCCACATTAGGTAACTGACTGCACTGCAGCGGCAAAATGAGGAAGACAAAGCAGCACAACCTGAAGGGATAAGCGACATTTAGGAATTTAGAATTCCACCTGGCAACGGTAAACACTCAAGTAAATGTTAGCAATTATCACTGTTGCACTATTTTTAAATTTAATGATTAACTGGTTCAGATCAACTGGAATTTTGGAATCTAGTTTGGACTTCACTACAAAAGGAATTCTCTGAATTTCATTCAATTCAAATTAGTGACCGTATTCTTAATATTAAAAGCTTGGTGGTGTAGTGGTTAAGAGGTACAGCTGCTAACCAAATGGTTGGCTGTTCATATCTGCCAGGAGTGCCCTGGAAACTCTAGGGAGCATTTCTACTCTGATATAGAACATCAGAATTCTGTTTCGTGAAGTACCCTATTTAAACTTAAATGTCTGTACAATTATGTTATGCCTCCATTTATACATGTGTACTACACAGATATGAATTTTGGTTAATTAATTTATGAACTGAAACAAACCCTAGCAAAGAAGTAGGTAAGAATAACTTTTAGTTGCTCTCTTAATCTACTGCCTCTAACAGGAGGAACTTGGTCATCTGTTAACGTTTTGTTCAAATGTCTCCCCATTTCTGCTTCTCTCCCAGAAATCATCCAGGCGTCCAAATCTTAGAGATCCTGCAAGCCCTCCAGCTGAGGAGCTGGTGCATGTGGCCAAGTTTCCGAAGTCACGTGAGCACAGAGCACAGTGGCTGGTTCCAGCGAGCACCTAACGTCTACAATCTCCAGTGGGCTCTGCCCTTCTCCCCTTTCTCAGGAAGCCACACAAGCCTGCTCTCCTGCTGTTGCGCATTCTGCTTTTCAGTGCTGCGGAAACAAGGACTTTCCTCTCATTACTTCTTCCATGTCTCAGGGTTACCAGCATGGTCTTCACTTTTTCCCCTTCACATGGCATTATTCTTCCTTTCTGTTTATTTCTTCTTAAAACACTGTGTAACTTCGGTGAGAAAAGACAGGTTTTCTGTTGGCTCAGCCAAGAGGAAGATAATCCTGTTCAGTAAACAAACCTTCTACCTTTAGCACTGTTTTGTACCTATCTTAGGAATCAGTAATTTCTTAATTTCAAGGGATCTCCAAAGGTAAATATGACACAGGAACCCAAGCAACTGTGAATCAGCCCACAGGCTCTGCCTCTGACCTCTACCATGTACAACTACGACATAGGAGTTACGCTGAAAATCAGGCCAGCTCCCTCTTTTGGCACTACACTATCTGTGTTTAAACTGCTACTGCTCTTAATAAAGTGGTAGCGTTAAGATTTTTGCATTAAATCCAGCCTTCTATAAAATACTATAATGGACAGTTGTAAATTAATATATATTCTAGTGTTCCTTCAAAATCTTGCCTATGCAAAGTTATTTTGTTATTTTGTTCATCATATTATCCCATGATTGAAAAGTAGATAAATTCTATCTCTTGTTGGGGGGGAAAAAAAGAAAGAAACAGAACCACACGCAGCATCGTCAAGTCGCTTCTTAACTATAGCAACCCTATAGGAAATGGCCCCACGTGGTTTCCAAGGAGCACCTGGTAGATTCAGACAGCTGAGCTTTTGGTTAGCAGCTATAGCTCTTAACCACTGCATTACCAGGGTTTCCTTTTTATGTGTTAAAGCAAATGTATGCACATTTTAATAAATGCCGGACTCAGTTTATATCAAGAAGAATCTTCTATGCATACCTAAACATACCTAGAACTGATACATTTTCTTCTAAATGAACACACAAAAAAACACCTGAATGCTGTTATATTCAAGACTGAAAAATGATATTTGCCATCATCCAAAGAACTTCCTAAATGATGAATTTGCTTATCACTTCCCATTTGGGTAAACAACAAAAACTCACTGAGCCTCAGTTTTTCAGATTGATAATACTGCAATATACTGGCCAAGTCTTTTCATGGTATTTGTGAAGATAACAGCAGGAAACAGATTCTGAGAGCCAGACTGGCTCATAGAAAAGCTATGAGCTACTTGACTCCTGTTTCCTCAATGCTGCATTCAATTATCAATTGCTCCTGGATCATTCCATCAATATATTATGCTACCCATTTTAAAACGTGTTTGCCTGCCTACCCACCTCCAAGTACTCTACTAATTTTTCTGCTTCTTTTCTCAGCAATATGCCTCTAAAGAGTTGTCTACTTTTGTTATCCACACTTCACCTCCCACTCAGCTGAGTTTTTTACTTCAACAGGCCACCAGAAATGTAGACTGTTATTGAAGTTATCTGGTGCTGTTGTAAGAGAAATACCACAAGGAAACTACTTTAACAAATCGCAATGCGCTGTTTCACAGTGGGGGGCTACAGGTCTGAATTCAGGACCAATTCTGGGGAAGGCTTTATCTTTCTGCTGGCTCTGGCAGAAGGTCTCTATCTCCTTTCAACATCTACGGGTCTGGCATTCTTTGAAGATCTCCATGTGTCTTGTATCAATCTTCTCTTGGGTAAAAGAGGTTCTTAGTGCAGGGACCCCAAGTCCAAAGGACACTCTCTGCTCCTAGCTCTTTTTTCTTGGCGGTAATGAGTTAGTTACCCATCCTCTGCTGAATTCTCTCTCCTTTTATGTCTTGTAAGATAAAAGGTGTGACTCACACATGGGTGTAACTGAGTGAGGGTACTATTTATGTAAGAGTTGACTTGAGTAATGGTGTGTTTGGACTCCAGATACACCCCATGCTAATCCCACTTAAACAGAAGTTTTAGGATTTACAACATATAAAATGGAGTTACATAGTTACATAATATGGCCAAATGAAAGATTAAATTACATACTACTAGGAATCATGGTTTAGCCAACACGACACATAATTTTGAGGGACAAAATTCAATCCATGACAACTCCAATGACTTGTACTTGCCAAACGGTAGCTCAAATCTCTGTCCTTATAGTACTAAAAGCTGCTCCAGTAGCCCAGATGACTCTTTCCTGATTCTTAAGATAATTTCTTTCCTCTAAGTTTCTACAATATCATATCCAACTGGTTTTTCTCAGACTTAACAACCACTACTTTTTCACCCATTTTAGTTCATCTTCTAGGCAGACTGCTGACTTCTGCAGGCACGCTTTCTTTATCCTAGCTACTGGAATTCATCTACTCCTTTGACTGTACCCATGTCTATAAGCTGATTGTGCAAAGTCATCCCTCTACTCTACAGCATACTTGAAAACGCCCGAGTGGCACCTCTAACTGCCTACCTGACATCTCTGCCTACATGGCTAAGAGCTACCTCAAACTGAACATGGTCAAAAAGAGCTGGTGGTAGGTGCTCCACAAATCTGACCCACAATTCCCCCCTCACCCACATATCAGTCAACAGTATCATCATTCACTTGGCTGCTCAAGCCCCAAATACTCTGCCTGCCTCCCTACACACACCACAGCTGATACCCTTAAAAACAACAGAAAAAAACCTATTTGGGCTTCAGGTTTGTCTCTTCCCCCGTCAGGTGCTGCTGAAGACTACTATGGATATCATACACTAGGAAGCAAGCATCTGTGGGGAATGTCTTCACAGCCAACAACATACCTGGGGACATCTGACAGCACCAAGGTAGATCTCCCTAAAGGTCCAGTGGGAGAGTTACAACCCCTTCCTTAGTCATGGCCAGCTTCCAGGGTGCTATGAGTTGCTACAGAAGTCACCCTTCAGTAGAGTTTGCTCCCACAGTCAACACTCAACCTACTTGTTGACCACCCCTTAGCTGAAGTCTCTGAAATCAACTGGATGGACCTCCCTGGGAGTCATGCTGGGTCTGTCTCCTCCCACTTCTTGTCCACACGGAGGAATGCTGACTAAGGCTGCTGTATGACAGCCACCCTGAATGATGGCTACCCCCACAGCCAACATGTTATTTTGGAGGGACTAGGGGTTAGGGAAGGGTGGCTCCGACTACAACAAGACGGAGCTCCCTGTGGGTCTTTTCAAAGCACGACAGTCTCTGCCCAACCCAGTAACTGTCAGCTGCTGGACTGACAGAAACTCCCACTGAAGGTTTCCTGCAGTACAGCCAGATGCAAGTCACCCACATAGCTCCCCTAACCTACACAGGTCCATTTAGGCTCTGAAACCAACAAGAGAGATCTCTCAGAGGTCCTTCTCAGAAATGCCAATCTTTCCTCCTCCTGATTTGGAGTAAAGTCTATCTGCACATCCCCTAAATGCCAGCTTCAACATAAGCAGCCACTACAGAGCAGAAAAGGAAGCCTCAGGCAACAAACGAAGACAAATTCAGCCCCAAAAAAGCCTCGGTGGGGAAGGGTTTTCTGAATGAAAATGTGCCTGCAGGAACACCGCAGGAAAGAAAATTATGACCGGAAAGACTGCATCCCCTGGAAGGCTGATAATTAGTGTGCGCTATCTCGCATCAGTGCTGGCACCCACTAGCAAACACATTAAACATAATGTATTTTCTAGTGGGTATGGGACACACAAAGTTGAAAACCAAGATACAGAACTTTGAAATTCTTATCACAGAAAGGGAGAGGAAGCGATATGCAAAGGAGGAAGGCACTGCCGGCCTCACAGCTGACTACATGCAAAACCACCAAACACTGGGGAGAAATGAGAAACTCACCATCCTCGAAAATTCTAAAGACCCAACAAAAAGTCAGAAGACACACAAAGAAAAGACAAATGTAGGCTCACACAAATAAACATGATGAAGGCAGCAAAACAGTACTTTATGGGAAACAGAATAATGAAATGAATAGAAGGATCCAATACTATAGCATACAACATAATTAGTGATCTAAGAAAAATACACAAAAATCTAAAACAAGTAAGAAAAACAATGCATAAAAACTGAGGATGTAAAAAAGAGATAAAAAGAAACCAAACAAATACTGCAACTGAAAGATAAAATAACTAAAATGAGGAATACAATGGAAGGATATAAGAACGTTTAATTTAGCACAAGAAAGAATCAATGGAAGCCTTATAGCAATAAGAGCAGAGGCTCAAGAAAGCTGAACACAGTTTAATGGAAATACGGAACATTATAAAAAGGCCTACTGTATACATCATGGCAGTTTCTGAAGGAGATAAAAGGACAAAAAGAGTATCTGAAGAAATAATGAAAGAAAATTTCTCCACTCCAATGAAGAACACAGAGTCTCAAATTTAAGAACTCCACAAAGAATAAACTCAAAAAAATTCCCCACTGGTCCAGGGGCCTTGGAGTTCCCCTGGTAGCATGGCCCCTGACCCTGATGCTGCCCCTGTCCATAAATCATAACGGAGCTCAACTCTTCAGACAGAAATGGACGGGGCTTCGTGAAACAGAGTGACCATATCGTGTGTGTACTTTGTGTACTATAAGGCTTCCTCTGCATCTATAGGATGTCGTCCTGCTGACCTCATACTGGAGGCGGGGGAGAGGGTGGAGGCGAGGGGATAGGAGATTGTTAGGAGGATCTGACATGTACAGGGTGGAGAGGAAGAGTGTGCTGTCACCGGGCACGGAGAGCAGTGGGAGCTGCACACAGGCAAGCACGCAAATTTATATGGGATTGTACATTTTCACCCAATCATGACTAAAATAAAAAATCCCCCACCAAAACACATCACAGTTGGACTCTCAAAATATAAGGATAAAAAGCATCTTAGTCACCTACTGCTATTATAACAGAAATACCACAAGTGGATCACTTTAACAAACAAAAGTTCATTTTTTCATAACCCAGTCTGCTAGAAGTTCAAATTCAGGGTGCCAGCTTCAGGGGAAGGATTTCTCTCTGTTAGCATCAGAGTAATGTACTTGTCATCCATCTTCCCTTGGTCTAGGACCTCCTCTGTGCAGGAACCTCAGAGTCAAAGGATGCATTCTGCTCCCAGCACTGCTTTCTTCATACTGTGAGGTCACCCTGTCTCTCTGCTGAGTCTTCCATTTTATGTAACAAAAGAGAGTTACTTTAACCAAACTCTAATCCTGGAGATTGCATGAATGTAACTGCTGATACTCTATCTCATTAATCTACTGATAGGATTTACAACACAGGAAGATCACATTAGATGACAAAATGTAATCACACAAACCTAGGAATCATAGACAAGTCAAACTGGCATATGTTTAGGGGTCACAACAATAATTTGTGACATTCCACACAAAACTTCAAGTCCTTCAAATGTGTAAAACATATGCACCCCATCATAGCAAAGGTCTAATTCAACCCAAAGTTTAAATTCTAAAAATCCCTCTTCATCTGTTAAATTCAGTATACAAATTATCTGCTTCCAAGGATACAATATAGGAATAGGAAGGCACAAGCTGGACATTTCCATTACAAAATGGAGAAAGTGGAGGGAAAGAAATCCTAAGAGGCACAAGCAAGTCAGCAGAACAACATAGGACATTAGCTCTCAAGGCTGGAAATTAACCCTTTGTCCTCCGGGACCACTCTCACAACAGCCCTGCCTTTCAACTGCGGGCATTGCCTACATCCTCTTGATTCTGGGTGGAGGCTCCCCGGGCGAGGACTTCAGATTGGCCCTCCAGATCCACTGGAAAAGGTAACTGCTCCCTTGATTTTAGCCGCACCATTCTCATAGTTCATCCGAGCAGAGACTCCATCGTTAGAAACACCGGAGGCCATACCTCTACCCTTTGAGACTCCAGAGGTCATGGCATACCTTTTCACACTGCGGCAGCTCGGCTTCCTGTGTTCCTTGTCCCTTCAGCTTCTGTTTCCTGGTTCCTGAGCTGCTTAACCAATTAGGCTCTCCTGCTGGCATCTGCCCTGCTGGGGCATGTGTTCCAAAGTTCTTCAGCTCCACCTATAAGTGCCTGGAAGGATCCTACCCTGCCAGTAAAGTTTAGCCTGAAAGCACTCAGCTCTCTTGTTCTGTCAGCTGGCAAGTCTAGGTGTGCCGATGAATGTCCAGAGGTACCCTATTCCCCCAGGAAGCCTCTTACACAAGGGTACTCAGCTCTCTCACTCAGTGAGTCAGCTCCAGTGCTGTCTGGCACTGGTCTCCTGGTTTCCCCCTCAGTTCTCTGCCACTGGTGCTCATCATCTCTGACAACTCAGGTGTTAACAGTTCTCCTCTCTTTGTTCTTACTCCTCTATCCATTCACAGTTTCAAAACCACTTCTACACTTTAGGCTGCAAACAAACAGTATGGACTGGAGGTTGGAAAATACGGTCTTGATAAAAATGATGCCACACATGCATAACATAATTTTGCAAAATGAATGACTTCTTCATTGCAAATATGTTTTTTCAACAACATAAACAGAAACTATACATATGAATCTCATCAGATGGAACACAAAGGAATCAAACTGACTACATCCACTGGAAAAGACAATGGAGAAGCTCAATACTGTCAAAGAGAACAAGGCCAGAGACCAATTGTGGAAGAGACCATCAACTGTTGCTTTGTAAGTTCAAATAGAAGCTGAAGAAAGTTACAGAACTCACATAAGAGTCCTTGAGTCCATGCCACTTTAATTTAGAGATCATCTAGAGTAGGTCTGACACACTGAACGCTATTAACTGAAGACCACATGAGTTGCAGAACGACATCAAGGATTCATACCTGACAAAAGCAAAAAAATGTTACTAAGACAGGAGATAAAGAAAGGATTAAAATAGATGCCAGGAAGAGACTCTGAGGTGGGACGAGGATGGTGGAGCAGACCGATGCTTTCCTTGACCTCCCTAACAACAAAGACCCAAAAGAACAAACTTATCTAGTACAGATGATGTCCTAGGAAACCTGCACATTACAGGGAAACTTGAGAAGTCAGAACGAACACTGGGGAAAGGCAAACAGTGCAAGAACTATGTAAGATTCAACATACCTGACTGGCCAGGAAATGGAAACAGGCCCCACAAGGTGGACTGAGTATTGAGGCTGGTGGACACACTCACCCCACCTCATGAGTACTTGTGTGGAGAATCCACTCACGCCTCCATAACCAGGGAGAAGCAGCACCAGACTGTTAAAAGCAAAGTCTCTGCATGTCACCTGCCATGTGTGGATCTGAATCTTTCCCATGTGATGGGCCTGTCTCCCTTCTCCTAGCAATGCCCCCCTTCTTCTCTGCACTTTGGCCAGTGTTACACTCTGACAACATTAACTGAACTGGAAGTAACACTCCTCAAGCCTGCCCTGAAACATTCAATTCAATCCCTTCTCTGCACTGATCCTGGCTGTGGAGCCATTAAATAAGCCAAAACTAGGACTCCTCTAGTCCACTCTGAGCCATAATCTTCCTGTCTTCCCTGAAATGCCCTGGCTCTGATGCCATTACCTGAGCTGAAGGTAACGCCACGCCCTGAGACTCAGAAGGGGAACAATTAATAAACTTGGGGAAGGGGAAAAAAAAAATTCTGCTGACTCCCCAAGCCAGAAAATCAAGGCAGAAACTATTTATTCACCTAGATTCAGAGATAAAGGAATAGGTCTCCCTCATATACACATAGGGATGGCTGATAGCCCCTGCATTTCTCACTGGCTACAACCACATACTTATGCCTATACCAATTACCAACCCTTGCCTATCCAGAACAGGAGCTCAAAGCCTGTATCACGCACTTGGTGACTGCCTACTTGGACACCTAGCTGAATCCATACAAGAAAAGTAAACAGTACATTTTAAAACAAGAAGCTACAACACAGCAGACAAACATAATTAAATACAATTTATTGATGGCTGATAAACAGCAGTCCATATCGAAGTACTTACGGGGCAAATCCATAATCTCTTCAGAAAGCTCTCAAAACAAAGAATCAAATTTTCCAGAGGAAGAGAACTTCCTGGAATTACCAGAGCTAGAATACAAAAATTTAACATTTACAACTGTTTAAGAGATGAGGAGGTGGAAATGCTCATGATCACTAGCTATTAAAGAAATTCAAATCAAAACTATGATGAGATACCATCCCAACCCAACAAGGTTGGCCATGATCCAGAAAACTCAAAACAATAAACGCTGGACAGGTTGTGGAGAAATTGGAACTCTCCTACACTGTTGGTGGGATTGCAAAATGGTGCAGCCTCTCCAGAAGGCAATCTGGTGCTTCCTTAAAAAGCTGGAAATAGATACACCATTTGACCCAGTAATTTCACTGCTTGGAATATATCTAACAAATCGAGGGCATTCACACCAACAGAAATGCACACGAATGCTTATTGCAGCACAGTCTACAACAGCAAAAAGACGGAATCAGCCCATACGGCAGGTAAACTGTGGTACATGCACTCAGTGGAATACTATGCAACAATAAAGAACAACGATGATTTTAGGAAGCATCTCATAACTTGGCTTCAATTGGAGGAAAGTAGTCAGCAGCAAAAGGACAAATATTGTATGAGACCCCTACAATAAGAAATTAAAAACAGAATCACACATAGAAGAAAAGACTCTGACAGCTGCAAGGAAGAGAAGACAGGGAGGGATAGGTCTGCTTATAGATTAGATAGTTGATAGAAATTTGGGTGGGTGAAAACAGTGACAGCACACAGTAGAAAGAAGATCAATTTTAACTGGACTTCAACATGACATGATTACTCTTTCCATCTTAACCCAAATTGCAAGGACAAAGTAACTGGGCGGGGGTCTGGTGACCATGCTCTCAGGGGACATGAAGGCCAACTGGCACAACTACTGTTTTGCTAAGACTCACCCACATTGGTGGGTGGCATCTTGGGTCTTAAAAGTTGCCACGCTGCCATCTGAGGTAAACCAAATGCTCCCAAATCAGCAGGAATGGATGACCACCAACGACCAAAACAATATGGGGGAGAGAGAATTCAGAAGACAGAGAGACCCACGTTGAGTGGGTGACTACACTGATATGTGACCAGAAGAACCTGATGGTGCCCAGCCACCACCAGTAATAGCCGTGATGGGACTCACAAAGTTGAGTCTTACTGGCAACACGAGAATAAAAAAGGGTACGCCCTGAGATCTCCACTAAAAGACCACAATTGATGGTCCAGGGGCCTCGTGGTTCCTCTGGGAGCATGGACCCTGACCCTGATGCTGCCCCTATCTATAAATCATAGTGGAGGTTAACTCTTTGGACAGGAATAAATTGGACTTGGTGACACAGAGTGACTGTGTCATATGTGCAACTTTATGGTTTCATGCATCTATAGGATGTCATCCTGCTGACGTCTTACTGGAGGTGGGGGAGAAGAAGGAGAGAAGGGGATAGGAGATTGTTAGGAAAATATGACATGTATAAAATGGAGAGGAGGGGCGTGCTCTCACCAGGCAGGCAGAGCGGTGGGAGATGTACAGAGGCAGGCATCCAAATTTATACAGGATTGTACATTTTCACTCAATCACAATAAAAAAAATTTGAAAAAAGAGAGATGAGGCAAAATGCAGCAGAGCATAATGATAAACTGAACAAGCTACAAGAAAGCACTGAGTGGCAAGAATTAGAAATTCACAAAACTAATACTAAAATTACAGAATTAGACAACTCAACAGGACGTCAGGTAGAACTGAGGAAACTGAAGGGAGAATTAATGAGACTGAAGATACAGCACATGACATCAATATATTTGAGGAAAATCACATAAAAGTTATTTTTAAAAATCAGGAAATACTAAGAATTATGTGGGACTCTATGAAGATGAAAAGTGAATGGGTGACTGTAATACCAGAAAGGGGGTTTGGGGGGGAGGGGATAGCAGAAAATACAGACAGAACTGTAGAAGATTTGCTGACTGAAAACTTCCCTGATATCACGGAATGATGAGAAGATACCTAGCCAAGATGTTCCTCAAACTTCACACAAGTTAGATCACAAAAGAAAGACACCAAAACATATTATAAACAAACTTGTCAAAATGAAAGATAATGAGAGCCTTTTGAAAGTGGCTAGGAATAAATAAAGTATACAAAGGAGATTCTCCTACAAAGGAGAATCAGTAAGAGTACGCTCAGACTACTCATGAGAAAACATCGGGCAGGAAGGCAAGGGGATGACATATACAAAGCCTTGAAGGAAACTAACTGCTAGCAAAGAATTACATATCCAGAAAAATTCTCTCTCAAATATGATGGCAAAATTAGGACATTTCTAGAGAAACAGAAATTTAAGGAATTTGCAAAATGAAGCCAAAATTACAAGAAATACTAAAGGGAGTCCTTCAGTTAGAAAACTAAACACGAGGTAACAGCCTAAGACCACAATGTTGAACACAGCAACTGGATACCAGCCCAAATGGGGAAATTGCAAGAATAAATCAGAGGCAAATAGGGAAACAGAGATGTAACTATGTAAAAACTATAACAAAAAAGAGGGACCCAAAAGAAAATGTAGTCATGGAGAGGAAGTCATATAAAGAAATTAAAGACTAGTTTCAATTCAAAAAAATAGTTAAGGTAAGAGCAAAGGAAGCTACCAATCTTATCCATCAAAATAAAAATCAAAAAAAACTTGTAGTCTCAGTAAATACAAAACCATCAATACTGAAAAGATGAAAAGAAAAAAAAAGTTCAGCAAAGAAAATTAAATGGAACAAAGGAACTAACACACACAAAAAAGAGCTTGAAATGACAGCACTAAGCTTATACTTGCAAATAATAATGCTGAATGTAATGGATTAAATGCACCAGTAAAGAAACGGACAGTGGCAGATTGGATTAAAAAAACATGACCCATCTAAATGATGCTTACAGGAGACACATCTTGGACTGAAAGCCACAAATAAACTACAATGCAAAGGATGGGGGGGGGGGGGGACAGGCCAACAACATTGAAAAAAGAAAGCAGGAGTGGCCACATTAATTTCTGATAAAATAACCTTTAAAGTAAAATCCACAACATTTGAAATAGTAGATCATTATACAATGATCAAAGAATCAATACTCCAGGAGGTCATAAAATCATACTAAACACCTACAAACCCAATAAGAAGGTCTGTAAAACAAGTAAAACAAACACTAACTGCATTGAAAATAGAAATAGACAGTTCCATAATAATAATACAAGACTTCAGCATACTACTCTCAGTACCATCTAGAAAAAAGTTCAATAAAGGCATGAAAGATCTAAATGCCACAATCAATCAAACTGACCTCACAGACATAGAAAGAACACTTCACCCAACAGCAGCCCACTATACTTTCCTTTTCAGTCCACATGAACATTTTCTAGAACTGATTGCATATTAGGCTGCAAAGCAGTCCTCAACAGAACTCAAAGTACTGAAATATTACAAAGCACTTTTCCAGACAACAAAGCCATGAATGTAGAAATCAATAATAGAAAAAAAGGGAAAAAAAATCAAACACATGGAAATTGAACAACACCTTGCTCAAAAACTACTGAGTTACAGAACAAATCAAGGATGGAACAAAGAAATTCATAGACTCAAATGAGAATGAAAACATATCCTACCGTAACTGATGAACACTGCGGTGTTCAGCAGAGGTCAATTTAACTTAGTGAATGTATACATCCAAAAAGAGAGGGCCCAAATCACAGAATTAAATCTACAATCTGAACAAGTCGCAAGAGAATAGCAAAAGAACAAATCCTGCATGAACCAGAAGACAGTAAATAAAAAATTACAGCAGAACTTAATGAATTAGAGACTAGAAACATGATTGAAAGAATTAACAAGAACAAAAGATGACTTTTTGAAAAGATCACCAAAATTGATAAACCATTTGCCAAATTAACAAAAGAAAACAAGAAAGGAAGCAAAAACCTCAAATAAGAAATGAGATGGGGAATATCACAACAGACCCAACTGAAAGTAAAAGAATTAGAATACTATCAAAAAATGTACCATAATAATACCCTGGAAAGCCTAGAGGAAACGGACAAATTTCTAGCAACACATCACCTACCAAAACTAGCAGAAACACAGTAGAATAACTAAAAAAAAAACATCAAAAAGAACAGATTGAGAAAGCAATTTTAAAAATCCCACCTATAAAAGCCCCTGCCCCAGTTGGCATCACTAGCCTGTTGCTAAGAGAGTCTTCTGCACCTCATACTGGTGAGTGGTATCTGGGGTCTTAAAAGCTAGCCAGATGCCATCTGAGGTACACCAAACGGTCCCAACTCATCAGAACAAATGATGACTGAGAACAAAAAAGACACGAGGAAATCAGAGCTCAGGAGACAGATCCATGTGAATGGGTGACTGTTATCAACACGTCACTAGAAGAACCAGATGTTGCCTGGCTATCACCAAAGACAGCTGTGATGGCACACACCATGTAGAGTACCTCAGGCAACACAAGAAAAAGAGGGGTGCAGTTCAAAAACTCTACTAAAAGACAGGAACTGACAGTCTGACGGCCTGGAGGGCCCTGGGAACATGGACCTCAGATATGCTACTGTCTCTAAATGGAAACCAGTAATGATGTCAACTCTTCAGACAAGAAAGGACTGGACTTGGGGACTCAGAGTGACCAAATGGTATGCGCACTTTATGGTTCTGTGCGTTTATAGGAGGCTATCCTACTGGTATCTTTCTAGATGGGAGAGAAGATGGTGTGGAAGAAGGAGCAGGAGCTAGTTAAGAGAATATGATAAGCATAGAATGAAAAGGAGGAGTGTGCCATCAACAAGCGGGTAGAGCAGAAGGACCCGCAGATAGGCAGGCACACACAACTGATTTGGATTGTATACTTTCACTTAATCTCACACACATGCACACACAAAAAATAAAAAATAAAAAAAGCACTGGACCAGATGGCTTCACTGAAGAATTCTACCAAACTTTTTACTAGTGGTATTACAGAGCATAGAAAAGGATGGAACACTCACAAATTCATTCTACAAAACCAGCATGACCCTGATACGAAAACCAGGTAAAGACATCAGAAAAAGGAACGCTACAGACCAATATCTCTCATGAACTTATATGCAAAAATCTTCACCAAAATTTTAGGCAATGTAATTCAACAACATCAAAAAAAAAATCACCATGACCAAGTGGGATTCATATGAAAGATGCAAGGATGGCTCAACATTAGGAAAACAACTCATGTAATAAACTACACAAACAAACAAAAGAATCACTTTATGTTATCAAGTGATGCAGAAATGGCATGCGACAAAGTCCAACACCCATTCATTTTCCAAACTCTCAGCAAATAACATAATTAAGCGGCATCCATGCAAAACCAAAAAGCCAACATTATCCTAAATGGAGGGTGTCTGAATGCACTGCTCTTGAGAATAGGAACCAGACAATGATGCCCACTGTCAATGCTTGTATTCAACAATGTCCTGGAGGTTCTAGCCAGAGCAGTCAGGCAAGATAAAAAAAACAAAGAGCATCCAAATTGGTAATGAGGAAGTAAAAGTATCTCTAATTGAAAATGATAAGATCTTATACAAAGAAAATCATAAAGAATAAAAAAAAAAAAAAAACTGGAACTAATACAAGAGTTCAGCAAAGCATCAAGATACATGACAAACATACATAAATCAGTTGGATTCCTTTATACCAACACAAAAACGACCCAACAGGACATCACCAAATCAATATCATTTACAATAGCTCCCAAGAAGATAAAATACCTAGGAATAAAACTAACCAGAGACAAAAAAACACCTATACAACGAAAATTACACGACTTTACTTCAAGAAACCAAAACAGACCTACACAAGTAGAGAAACTTATCTTGCTCGTGGATAGGACAGCTTAACATTGTGAAAATGTCTATTCTATCCAAAGCAATCATAGATACAATGCAATCCCATACAAATTTCAATAGCATTTTTCAGTGAGATGGAGAAACAATTCATCAACTTCATATGGAAATGAAAGAAGCCCCAGCTAAGCAAAGCATTACTGAAGTAGAACAACAAAAACATAGGAGACCTCTACCTGACTTTAGAGTCCACTGCCACAGGAGTCAAAAGAGCCTGGTGCTGGCACAAAAACAGGTGCACAGATCAGCGGAACACAAGAGAGAATCCAGATGAAACATCATCTACCTGTGAGAACCTGATATCTGACAAAGGACCACAGTGTGTAAACTGGGGAAAACACAGTCTCTTTTACAGATGGTGCTGGCTTAACTGGGTACCTATAAGCAAGAAAACGAAAGAAAATCTCTGTCTCACACCATGTATAAAAATTAACTTAAAATGGATCCAAGACCTAAATATAAAATCTCAAACAATAAAGATCATAGATGTAAAAATAGGAACAATACTGGGAGGTCTAATGCATGGCATAAACAGAGTAAAAACTATTCCAAACAAGGCACAAACACCAGAAGTGAAAACTGAAATCTGAGGCATCCTAAAAATCAAATACTTATGCTTATCCGTAGACTTCATCAAGAGTGAAAACACTATTTACAGACTGGGAATTTTTGGCTACCATGAATCCAATCAACACCTTATTTCTATAACTGACAAAGTATTGCAAAATCTCAACACAAAAAACACAACTAACCCAGTTAAAACATAGTCAAAAGTTATGAACAGACACTCCACCAAAGAAGACACCCAAGCAGCTAACAGATACATGGGGAAATGCTCAAAATTATTACCCATTAGAGAAATCAAAACTACAATGAGATACCATCACACACCAACAAGACTGGCATTAACCCAAAAAACACAAAATGATAAACGTTGGAGTGCTTGTGGAGAGACTAGAATGCCTCTACATTGCTGGTGGGAACGTAAAATGGTATAACCCCTTTGAAAATCAAAAGCTAGAAATAGAAATACCATATGACCCAGCAATCTCACTTCTTGGAACATACCCAAGAGAAGTAACAGCAGTCACCTGAACAGACACACGCACACCAATGTTTACTGCACCAATGTTAACAACAGCAAAAACATGGAATCAACCTAAGTGCTTATCAAGAGATAAAAGCATAAACCTTGGCATATTCACACAATGGAATACTATGCAACAATAAAAAACAATGATGGTTTCAGGAAACATCTCACAACATGGAGTCAACTGGAAAACATTAGGCTGAGTGAAATTAGTCAGCTGCAAAAGGACAAATATTGTATGAGATCACTATTATAAGGACTTACGGTTTAAGCACAGAATAAAATAATTTTTTTTTAATTTAACATAACTGAGTGAAAATGTACATTCACGTATACATTTACATGCCCACCTATATGCAGCTTCCACTGTTCTCCCTGTCCGGTGACAGCACACTATTCCTCTCTGCTCCATACACGTCTCATCCTCCCAACAGCCTCCTTTCCCGTCCTCTCCAGCCACTCCCCTTCCTCCAGCCAGAGGTCAGCAAGATGATATCCTATAGATGTATAGAAACATAAAGTGCTTCCAATATATGGTCCAGAATAAAATAATTTTTGATGATTACAAGAGTAAAGAGGGACAGAGAGGGCTTGTTAAAAATTAGCTAACAGACAGGAATTGAGCTAGGTGATAAGAGTGACAGCACACAGCAGAAGGGAGCTATGCACAATTGGACTCCACCAAAAGCTAAAAGCTTTCACAAATACAACCTAACATTTTGAAAGACAAAATAGCAAGGACAGGGTCTGTGGGTCAGAGTTTCAGGAGACATCTACACTAAACGGGATAACTAAGTTTCTTTGTTTTTGTTTTTTTAGGAAAATGTTCTCCATACCACTTTGGTGAATGGCATCTGGAGTTTTAAATGCTAGTAAGCTGCCACCTAAGTAGCATCAACTGGACTCCATCCACCTGGAGCTAAGGAGAATGAAGGACATCAAAGACACATGGAAAACATAAGCCCAGCACACAGAAGGTGACATACGATCTGAGACTACAGCAGCATGACATCAGAACTAGATGGTGCCTGGCCACTACCAATGGCTGCCTTGACAAGGAGCACAATACAAAGTCCCTGATGCAGCAAGACAAAAATGCATATGCAGAACTAGAACTCTATTAAAAGACAACATCTAATGATCCATCAGACTTTAGGGTCCCCTGAGGACGTGGTACCCAGACCCTCTGTTAGCCCAGAGCTGAAACCATTACTGAAGCCAACTCTTCAGACAAAGATTGGACTTGACTACAAGACACAGAGGAATGCTGGTGAAGAACGTGCTTCTTGACTTCAATACATACATGAGGCTGTCTGAGCAGCTCTTGCATAGGGGTGACATGAAATGGAGGAAGGCGACAGGAACCGGTTGAATGGATACAAGAAGTACAGGACAGAAAGGAGGAGCGTGCTGTCATGGGGAATGGGAGCCATTATATTTACAGTATTGGGGGGCTTTCATATAACAAATTTATTTGGATTGTAAACTTTCATTTAAAGCACAATAAAATGTTTGGGGCAGGAGAAAGAAGAGAATCTGAAACTTGCTCTTGAAAGTTGAGTAGTTAAAGAGAAAGGAAGAAAGGTGAAGTAAAACAGTTGAACACAAAATTTCAAATGGCAGCACAAGACACAGTCAAATATTTCAATGACGTACAAAAACTTGGAAATAAAAATACAAAATGGAGAACACATTAAGCATTCCTCAAGTGAAAGAAATGAAGGAAAAACCTCAAGCCTTGAATTAAAACATTGAGAGGAGGGCAGAAAACTCTGATCAACACAGGAAGCCTCAAAAGAAGATGGAACTAATACAGTTATCAAACAAAAAATCACTGGTGAATGGTCAATTATCAGTTAGTAGCATATGATCAAGGAGCAACGGTACTGAAGAAAGAAGTTCAAACTGCACTGAACGCACTGGCAAAAAACAAGCCTCTAGGAATTGATGGAATATAAATTGAGATTATTTGAAAGAAAGGATGTTGTGCTGGAGGTGCATAAGAAAAATTTGGAAGGTGGCTTCCTTGTCAACTAACTGTAAGAGATTAACATTTTCTCCCACTCTAAAGAAAACGATCCAACAGAACATAAAAATTACTGAACAGTATCATTTGTGTGAGTGTGTATATACAACATACACACGTACATATATACGCATACACACATACACGTATAACAAAAGAAAGCATTCATTTCCACAAATAGTTGTAACTGGTATTAAGAAATATCTTCTTCAACCACCCAATGCACATTCCCTTAACACTCAGCAAGCACCTGAGCTGGTTGTGGTTCCTTCTCTAGTGAAAAGACCCAAATCTTTATTCCTGAAATGTCAGGGCCACTAGTCATTCTGGAATTGAGTTGTTTCAGGGCATGGCAGTATTAATATGTCCAAAGGAACATCCTGTATTTCAGACATACTCTTCTTTACTTCCACTATGTAATGTCAGTTCTGTATCCCCTTGAGAGTGAGGATGAATCACATCAGCTAATACAGTAATGTCCTTCTTTCAGTTTTGATACAGGGAGATGAGGAGCCCAAAGTGGCTGAATTGCATTATTAACTTCTAGTTCAATGGAATTAGTGTTGTGTTGCCAGGTGAGAGCATTCTTCTCTCTGGAATTAAGACCTGTAGGCTTGCAGAGCATAGCACCATGTGGATAGGAGACAAGAATTCTGGAAGCGGGTCATTAGGGATAATAAGGAGTGGTACCACTCCAATTTCCACCCCTGGATTCCTGGGCCCATTAATTCTTGCTATGGGTGAAACAGCACCATATATTGGATGATGGTTTAGAGCATATAGAGCCTTCTGTAGAATACCACCCCAAACCTGCAATGTACTGTCACCTAGCAGGCGTCAAAATTGCGTTTTGAGAAGGCCATTGCTGCTTCAGGATATGGGGATTAAGTAAGACCAGTGCATTTCATGGGCATGGGTCCACTGCCACACTTCATCTGCCGTGAAGCAAAGGTCTTCATCTCCGGTGGTACTGTGTTAGATACCATAGCAGCGGATAAAGCATTTTCTAGTCTACAAATAGTAGTTTTGGCAAAATACTGGGTGCACGCAAGGCAAATTCATATCTAGGGTAAGTGTCTATCTCTGTCAGAAGAAAACACTGTCCTCTCCATGACAGAAGTGGTCCAGTATAGCCAACGAGACACAGGTTGCTGGCTAAGGGTTTCGATGAATGGTGCCATACTGGGGATTCAGTGTTTGTCTCTGGTGCTGGCAGACTGGGCACTCAGCAGTAGCTGTAGCCAAGCTGGCCTTGGTAAAGTGGAAGTCAGTTGTTAAGCCCATTCGTAACCTCCATCCCTGCCAGTATGACACTGTTCATGAACGCACTAGAAAAAAGGAGAGGGGCTGAGGAAAGAAGAGGACTGGTTTGCACAGAATTCATCATCCTATTCAGCTTATTGTTAAAATTTTTCTCTGCCAAGCTTACTCTTTAATAAGCATTCATGCGTGACAAATATTGTTACTTTTTGGCCCATTAAGAAGAGTCTATCCACAAACTCTTCCCCAGACCTTCTTGTAACCAATTTCTTAACCACATTCCTTCCAAGTCCCTGACCATCCAGCGAAACTATTGGTCAAAGCCCACAAATCGATATACAACCACTATTCTAGCCATTTTTCTTTCCAAGCAAAGTGAACATCCAGATGTGTTGCCTATTGGGAGGATTTCCTTCACAACTGTCTTTTAGGGAGGTCCCAGAAAGGGCCTACAGTATTACTACTGTCCACTTTTGAGTTGTGCCTGCCGATCATGTAGAATTATTTGTAAATCGGCAAAAGTTTTCTCTTCCTCAATCTACTGATCATAAAAAAGTCCCATGAGGTTTTGCTGTTGTCAGGTGCTATCGAGTAGGTTCTGTTTTATAGCGATCCTGCAGAACAGAGCAGAGCTGCCTCACAGGGTTTTCATGGAGCAGTTGGATATGAACTGCTGACATTTTGAGTAGCAGCCAAACTCTTAACCATCATGCAACCAGAGCTCCCATGTGGCCACAGTGCAGACTAAGAGAAGGAAGCTAATGAGACAGAAATGGAGACAATGGGCATTTGGGACACTTTCTCATGTAACTTACTTGTGCCTGTAGGTCATGCTTGGGCTCTATCTCGTACGTATAACTTTGAGAGTATATATGATAGAATTCCTCTGCGCACCCATGATGTTATAACTCTGTGGGTAAGATAATGTCCAGTTCATGATGTACAGCTCAGGCCACACAGTGACTCAATGGCCTGCAGTTAAGAATTCAATTTCTACCAATGCCTGGTAACAAAACAAAAGCTGTTTCTCAAAAAAAGAGTAACTGTCTACAGAGGACGGTCACAGATCCCTTTAGGGAAGGGTGAAAGAAACATCAACAGTATACGTTTTGGGCACGGGGTCCCACAAGGAGATCCAGCCTCCTATTCATTCAAGGGGTTGTGTGTCTGTAAACTTGAACTTGCTCAAGTTTACAAACTCATTACGGGGCTATAACTCTATACTGGGGATTCAAGTTAGACTGCTGTTCACTTAACCTAGAATTCTTCTGCTTGTACAGACCAAGTAATATTCAGATTTCCATCTATCTCATTTGTAGGGATACCATGGAGTAAGCAGCCAACCCATAAGTTCATGTGAGTCAGATTATTCAGACTACTGCTTTGACCCTGCTGTCTATTACAGTAACTATGCCCTCTTTGTTTTTGTCTATTAAGAGCTGCCACTTGCTCTGACACCAGGGAGTCCAATCACTCCCAATGCAGTTAGGTATCTTATTTCAGTTAGGAAAGTTCCCACTATCACATCTGACCTACACAAAATAGCAATCACAGCCATCCTCTCAGATGCTAGCTAGGGCTCTCTTCATAAATATGTTCCTCACACTTGTGGTAAGTGGTGTGTCCTTCACACACCCTTTGAGTGAATTTGTGGGTCCAACCCGATAAATCCATTCTAACATGCCGATTTCCTTAAGCCTTTTAGATACCTTCTTCTACAGTATTCCACGGCAGATCAGATCTTAATCCACAACTCAGTGACCCAACCAGATATACTACTAGATTCCTTTCTGACCTCTTAAGCTGACACATTAAATAAAGAGTCTGTTCTTAGTGGGCCCATCCAACTGTACCTCCCTTGCTCCATTATACCACATTCCTAACAGCCATTCCCACACGTATTGTCCAGATTTCTGTTTGAATGTGTCGGAAAAAAACAAGCGGTTTTTTGGAGTGCAGCATACCTCTTTGGTCACCCTTGTACTTCACCTTTTGGCATTCACTGGGACTTAAGTCTAATTACAAGTCTACAGGAAACCCTGGTAGTACAGTGGTTTAAGCACTCAACAAAAGGCTGGCAGTTCCAATCTGCCAGGCACTCCTTGGAAACTCTATGGGAGCAGTTGTACTCTGTCCTATTGGGTTACTACAAGCTGGAATCCACCCAAAGGCAGTAGGCTTTTTTGTGGGTTATTTTTATTTTTTTGGTACAGTTCAAGAAGGAAAACGGGTGAAGGGAGTGTGATCTGGGGACAAAAATGCTCAACGGATACAGCGAGGTTAATCTCATCAGATGTAGGTGGAAAGGGTAACAGATTTATTGGGGAGGATGGTGTAGCAGACAAAGGTAGAGCATTTTCCTCAGATCCCTTATAATCTGCTCATAGCTCCCCAGCTCCCCAGTCTCAAGTTTTAGGATTTTCTTTCTTCACAATTAGTGCCCTTGCTTTAATTTCAGATAATACCCAATATTCGGAATTCAACTGGCATTATAACTCAGCTACCATTACTTCAGGTTTAGTATTTGGCAATATCAGCCTGTTACAAGGCGGCTTTCTTTCAAGGCACAAATGGCAGCTTTTAGATCTTATAAGCAGCACCTGAGCTGTGACCCTGAGACTTTGAGCTCATTTCTTTCTTTTACCACTTTGTCTAGGGTAGGACCAACAAATCAGCTTCCTTATATTTCTTATTCTGACAAAATTGTAGAAAAGCATCACATACGCAACAAGTAGTTAGGTTCTCTGTATATTCTAAAGTAGAGATGCCAGCATTTTCTGACAGAATGTAAACTGAGAGAAACAGAAGTCAGGATATCTGGAAGGATGGCAAAAATATTATTTCCATTTCCTAGGATGAGGAAAGAGTATACGATGATGTTTAGGAAAGAAGAACAGGAGATTTACTTTGCGATGTCTCTCGTATATTCCAGTGGAGATGTGGATGAGGTATGACGATTTATATCTAGTGATCAGCAGAGAGGTAGAGGCTGAAAATACAATGTGGGAGTCATCAGTGTATAACTGGTATTTAAAAGCCTAAGACTCAAAACCACTATATGAATGAGGGTGGGCAGGGCAGAAAAGGGCCTGGATGAAGCCCTGCAGTACTTCAGTGAATAGAAGTCAGACAGACTAGGAGACACTAGGAAAAACACAACAAGGAAGTGGCAGCAGAAGTGTGCTCTGAGTAGGATGAAGACTCACCCACGAGGAAGTGGCAGTGGCCTAGGGAAGTCACTGCTCAAATCAAGACGTGTGAGCGGGGCCCAAGTGCTGAAGCCAAAAGCCTGACGATGAAATGGCTTCAAGAAAGAATGGAGCAGACAAGTGGAAGACAGTGGTTCAACAGCACTTAGCACTTAGAGGCATGTTATTGTAATGGAAAGTAGAAAAGGAAGATGGTGTGGGACCAAAACAAACTGAACACACTTTTTTTTAAGATGAGGGGAAAATGTATAACTGTAGGATGATGGGCAAGTTCAAGTAAATGAAGAGACATGAGGGTGCTACCCTTTTGAGTGAGTTAGTTGGATTGCAGTGGAAGGCGTGGCTGTTAGAGCACTACTGACCACATACCCAAAGTGAAGACACTGGACATCTGCCAACAAAACAATGCATGAATGAGTGGTGCAAATCAATACAGTGGAACGCTATACTGCAATACAGATAAACTCCGCAAAACACAGTAAAACAGATGCACTTCACAAAACATGAAAAGACGCAAGGCAAAAGATATAATGCTAGATGTTTACTGTATGGTCCTATTGTAAGTTTTTAAATAGATGAGAGACATTTATTGCATTAGAAATTAGAACAATGGTTACCTGTGAGCAGGTGGGAGATAGAGTAACGGCAGCAGAATGTGGTGGTCCCAGGTGTGGATCACATGTATTTTTTTGGGCTGAGTAACAATTACACATGTATGTTCACTTTGTAATCATTCAGTAAATTGCACACTTAAAAGTTGTGCATGTTCCTACATACCTTATGCTGATAAATAAGAAAACAACTTAAGTTTCTCTGATGCCCACAGACCTTACAGGTAGGAAAGTTTAGTAGAGGCCGCTACGGACGCATTAAAAGTTTAACTTTTCCAATCTTAAAAATTTAACAGATGAATTAAACTTTAAAAAACTGCAAATAAAATTAAACAAACCTATTTATTCTTTCCCTCTAGCACTCAGAAGAAAACAAGCCATGGTATTCCTGAAAATAATTTTTGACCCATTAATGTCCAGCTATGCTCACTGAGATCAAAACCCTACTGTCTTAAACTGCCACTTCTTATTCTCACCCTCTATTGATTCTAAAAGAAAAATTAATGCTCATTCACCTGCTGTCACATAATGTTTCTGTGGTGGTCAGGATTATGTCAACTTGGCTACTACCTATTTGGCTGCTGTATTAAGTGGCAGGGCGGGGTTTGTGGTGGCTTCCTGCCCCTCGGCTCTCATCTCGTGACCCTGGACCACAGCTGCTGATCGCTCACGTGACCAGGAGCTGCTGCTCTCTCTTGTTCCAGCGTCTGGTTCTGGGACTTGAGCTAGCGGCTGTTGGGCTCATCAGTCCTTACAGTCGGCACGTGAGAGTCCTGCTCCCTGACCTGCCAATCCTGCGCTCGCCAGCCTCTGCTCAGTCCTGCTCCCTGACCTGCCGATCTTGGGTTCTCCAGCCTCTGTCACTTCGCCTCGCCACCAGCTTGGGACCCACCGACCTCCAGCCTCTGTTGCATCGTCTCGCCGCCAGCTTGGGATCCACTGACCCACACAACCGGTGATCTGCAACTCTGGTCTCTGACTTGCTGACCTTGGGTTCCTCAGCTTCCGTGGACACGTGAGGCTTGTGCCAGAGCTTGGGACATTCAGCTTCTGTGATTACGTGAGCTGTTTCCTATATTTGTATCTATCTATCTGTCTATATATATATATATTATAAATCTTTCCTAATACCTACACGTGTTACTGGTTTTGCTTCCCTAGAAAACCCAGCCTAAGACAGTTTCTTTTAAAATTATTTTTCTAGGAAAGGTAAACACAAAATCAGCTATAACAGCTAGATCTTTTAACACAACACTTAGTCGGGAATTCTGGCATAGTTGTTCCTCCCACCCTACAAAATTATCAAACATCTGTCACCAGAAAGACTATCAGAAATCAATACGTGCTTCCACTACGGAAGACCAAAGTCAACTCCTGGCTTCCTTCCCCTGGTATTTCTCTTTAATAAAGTGACAAACATGTTACCGATAAGAATTTATTTTCTTATTATAAAAGAACTTACAATTAAGGATGGCCAGAGTAAGTTCTCTCTACTTACCAGGGAGGGTAGATGTGCAGGATGTCCTGGGGATGCCCCTTGAGGTGGCTTGCAGTGTCCTTGGTGAAGAGAACCTTCAGGCAAGCCTTGGGGCTGGAGGCCATGCCTAGAGAAGGACTGCTGGCTTCAAGGTCCTCTAACTGCTCACAAACAGCTACTTGCATGGTGCATTCCTCATGCAGCTCCAGAATTTTTACAACTAATACACCAGACTTTCCATCTGTAAGTTGAAGAAACAAAAAAAAGTACATGATGATACTTCACTCAAGAAACATTTGTGAGAATTACATATTAATGGCAATATGACATTCCATAACCCAGAAATTCAAGAAACATATAGACTCTATTATGCTCATTATATAACATCTTTCTTTAATCAAAATAGGCCTGACTCCATGTCCCCATTATTATAGGCAAAATACTATAGAAATGCATAAATTGTATTACAGCAGAAATGCCTACATATCAAAGATAAATAATAATATCTTTCAAAATTTTATTGTAAACTCCCAACAATATTCTAATAATTGAATTCTGCTGAAGATAGCCAACATCAAATAACTTGTAGAAAAGCATGTTTTATGATGTTGGCTCTCAAAACACTGGCACATAAAAAAATGCTTGAGGACTATTAATATAGTGCTTTCTTTAAAAGCTAAAAAATAGAAACACCATGTGATCCAGCAATCCACTGCTTGGAATATACCCTACAGAACAAAGGGGTGTCACATGAAGAGTCACATACACACGAATGTTTAGTGCAGCACCGTCCATGATAGCAAAAGGATGGAATCCACCTAGGTATCCATCAACAGATGAATGGATAAACAAACTATGCTACATAAACACAATCGAACACTATGCAATGATGAAGAACAATGATGATTTTAGGAAGCATAACCTGGTATCACCTAAAAGATATTACATGGAGTGAAATCAGTCAGCTGCAAAAGGATAAGTATTGTATGAGAACACTATTATAAGGACTTTAAAAAGGATTTAAACAGCAAAAAGATGGAATCAACCCAGATGCCCAGTAACAGAGGAATGGATAGGTAAACTATGGTACATATACTCAGCGGAGCACTATGCAATGATAAAGAATAACGATGATAGCAGGAAACATCTCCTAACCTGGCTTCAACTGGAGGACATTATGCTGAGTGAAAGTAGTCAGCGACAAAAGGACAAATACCGTATGAGACCCCTACGATAAGAACTTAAAAACAGACTCAGGCATAGAAGAAAAGACTCTTCGATGGCTGCAAGGGTGGGAAGGAAGGGAGGGTAAGGGGGATAGGATTTAGATTAGACAGTCAATAGAAATTTGGTTGGGTGAAATCAGTGACAGCACCCATGAGAAAGAAGAGTAACAATAACTAGACTTCAACACAATTTGAGTACTCCTCTCACCTTAACCCAATATTGCAAGGACAGAGTAGCTGGGGTGGGGGGCTCAGGATCCTGCTCTCAGCCAAAACTGAGGCCAACTGGCACAGCTAGCATTTTGCTAATGAGGACTCTCTGCATCCGTTATTGGTGAGTGGCATCTGGGTCTTAAAAGCTGTCAAGCTGCCATCTGAGAGTACAGCAAATGGTCTTGACTCAACAGCAATGGATGATCACCAAGGACGAGAATGACATGGGGAAAAGAGAACCCAGAAGACAGACGTGGGTCTCTACATTGACTAGTGACCAGAAGAACCGGATGGTGCCTGACCACCACCAGTGATAGCCACGATCTAGCTCACAAAGTTGAGTCTCACTGGCAACAAGAGAATAAATCGGAGTGCACCCTGAGATCTAAAATAAAAGATCACAATTGATGATCTGGGGGCTTCAGGGTTGCCCTGGGAGCATGGCCCCTGGCCCTGATGCTGCCCCTGTCCATAAATCATAATGAAGGTCAACTTTTTGGACAGCAATAGATTGGACTTGGCATCACAGAATGACCATATCTTGTGGGAATTTTATGGTTCTATGCAAATCAGTAAGATGTCATCCTGCTGACCTCTTGCTTGAGGAAGGGGAGTGGGTGGAGAGGAGGGGATAGAAGACTGTTGGGAGGATACCACATGTATTGCGCAGAGGAGTGTGCTGTCACTGGGCAGGAAGAGCAGTTGGAGCTGCATATAGCTGTGCGTGCGAATTTATATGGGAATGTACATTTTCACCCAATCATAGTAAAAAATAAAAAAGAAACAAAAAAGGACTTAAACAGAAGACAAGACTCTTTGAAGCCTACAAGTATGGAGAGGGAGAGAGCACGTTGGTCATAGGTTAGATAGTCAATAGGAATTGGTTAAGGGTGTGACAGCACTCAACAGAATGCACATTAGCATAACTGGAATACACCATAAACTAAAAGGTTTTCTAAATTGAACCCAACATTTCACAGGATACAGAAGCAAGGACAAGGGTCTGGGGACCATGTTTTCTACAGACATCAAGGTCTACTGGCATAACCATCCTTTTAAAGCTAACAGAGTCTTCTGCAACCCTATATTGGTGACTGGCATCTGGGGTCTTGCAGAGCCAGGAAGCTGCCATCTGAGGAATATCAATTGGTTCCAATCCACCTGGAACAGACTGTGACCAAGAACATCAAAGACACAGGATAAAATGAGCCCAGGAGATGGAAGGACCCATATGATTGGGAGACTATATCAGCATGAGACCAGAAGAACCAGATGCTGCTCGGCCACTACCAAAGACAGCCTTGATAGAGAATACAATGTAGAATCCCTGACGTAACAAGAGAAAAAGATGTGTGCAGATCAAGAACTTTACTAAAAAACCAAAACTGATGATCTGGCAACACAGAGGGTCCCCTGGGAACATGGGAGCTAGACTTGGTGCTGCCTCACACTTGAGACCAGTACTGTGGTCAAAACTGCAGCCTAAGAATGTACTGCACTCACAGACAGAGGGTGAGCACGTGGCATGTATACTTTATGGTTTCATATATTTATAGAAGGCTGTCCTACAGGTTTCTTTCTAAAGTGGAGAGGAGAGAGTGGAGAGGAGGAGGCAGATGACTGTTGGAAGGGTACTAACAGTGAGAGTGAAAAGGAGGAGTGTGCAGTGACAGAGAAGGGAGAGCAGATAGAGTTACAGAGAGGCAGGTATGCAAAACTGACGTGGATTGTATACTTGCATTTAATCATAATTAAAAAAATGCTTGAGGAGCAATTATGTTTGGGAATGAATCAAAAGCAGTGGTAATATCCTGACCATGTGATGGAACTGAGAACAGCTCGGTTTCCCATAGAGCACTCTAAAGTGTCTTCTATGGAACACTGTCCAAGAGACTTGGTGAGAAATGAGAGGCCTACCTTCAAAGACAAAACAAACAGGATAATTTCCCCCTTGTATGTAGAAAAAAATAGCACTGGGCAACCTAAGATGAATTATGAGCTTGAGGCAAGCTTGTAATCCAAAGACAAGAGGAGGCAATGATTTTACAAATGAAGAAGTGTAATTCGCAGTTTGGTGAATGGTTCTATAAAAGGCTATAGTTGCCAAATCTCAGCCAAAATTGCACCCTGTCCAGGAAGTATCCTCTGAATCCCACTAGAAACAAGTATTCTATCCCTTCGAAATCCTCAAAAACCAATTCTGTACTCATCTCTTGTACAATAATTTCTTCATTTTAAGTGAAGACACCATCAGTTAACCCTTTAAAACACAACTGAAAAAATCAAAGAGACACAGCCCAGAGTGCACTACCTGGTATTCCACAGATCACATACACAACTAATAGTAGCCATTTACTATTAACCCTTCCAGGCATTTTCAAATTCGATATATTCACCCACTGTAACCCTGTTAATAGGTAAAGATGATACTAATCTCCACTTCAGACAGATATGAAAACTGAAAAATAAAGTTAGTTGTTAATATGAATTTCTTAAGGTTGAAGAGGAAAAGTAACAGGTCTATTACTAAAATTAAAGGATCTTTTAACAGGTAGAGATCAATTAAAAGACATTAAAAATATGAAATTGTGAGTGATGTTTGTTTTCCAATCTCATTACGCAAAAATATAAGAATTCTGTTTAGGTCGTAAACACAGATAAGTCATCATGTTGAGAAACAAATTATAGTGGGGCTCACCATTGTACTAAACATGGTTTAAGAATTTCAATAAAACTTACTGTATTTTTTATCAAATAACACTCATGTTACACTTTTGGTTTCTTTGCCAACTGTGCCCTGCCGTTGTAGGGTATTTTTTGTAAGCAACAAGTAAAAAAAGTTAACATAGTATTCTTACAAAAAAAGTCTTGCAAGTGGAAGGCACAAGTTGGGAGAAAAGAGTTAAAAAAATACAAATAACACACGATACACATTTTTTTCCAATTATGCCCTCCAGTTGGAAATACACAACACCATATACAGAAGAACATCACTTGTGAAAGCACTAAAACCTGAACAGAAAGTGCCACAAAAATCAAATAGGGAGGATATAAAGAAACAGGAAAGGATAGCCCATTCAAGAGGACAAAATAAAGTGACAGAAATTGTCCGTGGAAGCCCAGTTATAACGGACTTATTAGACACAAGGCCTTTCACACCAATGGACACACATACCAGAATGTTTATCGCAGCACAGTCCACAATAGCAAAAAGAGGGAATCAACCCAGATGCCCAATAACACAAGAATGGATAGGTAAACTATGGTACATATACTCAATGGAGCATTACACAATGATAAAGAATAACGATGACTCCAGGAAACATCTCATGACCTGGTTTCAACTGGAAGACATTATGTTGAGTGAAAGCAGTCAGCGACAAAAGGACAAACATCGTATGAGACCTCTACGATAAGACCTCAAAAACAGACTTGTGTATAGAAGAAAAGACTCTTTGACAGCTGCAAGGGAAGGGGGAGGTTTAGATTAGATAGTTGCTAGGTATCTGGTTGGGTGAAATTGGTGACAGCACACATTAGAAACAAGAACAATATTAAGTGGACTTCAGCATAACTTGAGTACTCCTTCCATCTTAACACAATATTGCAAGGATAGAGTAGCTGGGGCAGGGGGCGGGGGACCATGCTCTTAGGTGAAAGCGAGGCCAATTGGCACAACTAGCATTTTGCTAAGAGGGCTCTCTGCACCCCACGTTGGTGAGTGGCATCTGGGGTCTTAAAAGCTGCCAAGCGGCCATCCGAGGGCACAGCAAATGGTCCCAACTCAGCAGGAACGGATGCTCACCGAGGACCAAAATGACATGGGGGAAAGACAACCCAGAAGACAAAGAGACCTACAGCAGTGGGTGCCTACATCAACTTGGGACCGGAAGAACCGGATGGTACCTGGCCACCACCAGTGATAGCCACGATGGAGCTCACTAAGTTGAGTCTCACTGGCAACACAAGAATAAAAAGGGGTGCACCCTGAGATCCCCACTAAAAGACCTCAACTGATGGTCCAGTGGTTTTGGGGTTCCCCTGGGAGCATGGCCCCTCGCGCTGATGCTGCCCTTGACCATAAATCATAACGAAGGTCCACGCTTCGGACACGAATGTATTGGACTTGGTGATGCAGAGTGACCATATATTGGATGCACTTTATGGTTCTATACATCTATGGGATGTCATCCTGCTGACCTCTGGCTGGAGGAAGGAGAGTGGGTGAAGGGGAGGGAAAAAAGAGACTGTTGGGAGAATGAGACATGTATGGAGCAGAGAGGAATAGTGTGCTGTCACCGGGCAGGGAGAGCAGTGGGAGCTGCATATAGGTGGGCATGTAAATTTATACGGGAATGTACATTTTGACTCAGTTATATTAAATAAAAAATTTAATTAAAAAAAAAAGGGCCACAAAAGGAAATCAAGAAAAAGTCAAAAATATTGATACACAGAAATTATTATAAAAAGAATCAAACAATTACTAGAGATGAAAACTGCAAAAGCTGAAGTTAAAGAAGCAAAATTCCTAGAAGAGTACAACAGCAGATTTTAGCTGCCAGAAGAAAGAGTCCGTGAACGTAAAGACAGGCAAGTTGACATTACTGAATCTGAGAAGGAAAAAGAACGACAAAAAGTAAACACAGCCTACAGAATTTGTGGGACACCATCAAGCAAACCAACAAATTCATTGTGAGAACTCCTCAAGAGAGAAAAGTAGAAAAAACATTTGAAGAAATAACGGATCAAAATGTCCTATGTTTGACTAAAGACATGAATCTACATATACTAAAACCTCAGGATAAGTCAAAGAGATCTCCACAGAAACACATTATAATCAAACTGTAAAAAACCAACTGTGGTGGTCAGGATTATGCCAACTTGGCTACTCCATGTTTGGCGGCTGTAGTAAGTGGCAAGGCAGGGCTTTTAGTGGCTTCCTGGCCCTCAGCTCTCTTCTCTTCACCTTCCACCATCTACTGCTAGTCTGCTCACGTAGCCAGCAGCTCCTGGTCTCTTCTGGCATCTGGTTCCTGGACTTGAACTAGCAGCTGTTGGATCCATCAACCCTTACAGCCGGGGCTTGAGAGTCCTGTTCCTGGACCTGCCAATCCTGGGTTCGCCAGCCCCTGCAGCTCCATTTGGATGCCAGCTTGGGATCCACTGACCTACACAACCGGTGATCTAGAACTCTGGTCTCTGACCTGTTGACCTTGGGTTCACCAGCTCCCATGGCCACGTGAAGCTTGAGATGTTCAGCTTCTGCAATTGCGTGAGCTCTTCCTACATACATGTGTATATATATATATATATATGTATGTATGTGTGTGTGTATATATATATACATATATATATACTTTCCTTGTACTTTATATAAGTTTTGCCTTATACAAACACATGTTACTGGTGTTGCTTCCCGAGAAAACCCAGCCTAAGACATCAACCATAAAAATAATGTTGAAAGGTGCAGATAGAAACGAAATGTCACATACAAGGGATCCTCAATGAGAAAAAGAATCAATATCTCCTCAGGAACCATGGAGGCTAGATACCAATGGATGGCATAGTTAATGTGGTGAGAAAATAAAGAATTATCAATCAAGAAGTCTATCTCTAGTGAAAACTGTCACTCGTAAATGAAGAAAGAAAGAGGAAAGAAATTCCAAGATAAGCAAAAGAAATGGTCAGATTTTAGATACACTATGAAGGTAGAGTCAGTAGCATTTGCTGACCAACAACATGAAACAGAGTTGTCATGTATGACTCAGTATTTTCACCTAAGCAAGCAGAACAATAGAATCGACATTTATTGAGATAGCGAAGAATTCAGGATTAGCAGGTCTCTTATTGTGGGTGGGAGTCGACAAGGGTAGTATCAAAGTGTCAGTTTTGAACACATTAAGGATGTGACATCTTACTAGGTATTGCAATAGCCTTGTGACTCTTAAACTTCCTAGACTAACACCTTATGATAAACCAGTTGTTCACAAAGCCCATCAAAGTGAACTTTTCAAATGTAAATTTAATGACAGCACCTTCCTACACCTTAACCTTTAAATGGCTAAACATAGGATAAAATCCTAACAAACCAAGGTAAACTATGGTACATATACTCAATGGAGCACTACGCAATGATAAAGAATAACGATGATTCCAGGAAACATCTCCTAACCTGGTTTCAACTGGAAGACATTATGTTGAGTGAAAGTAGTCAGCGACAAAGGGACAAATACTGTATGAGACCTCTACGATAAGACCTCAAAAACAGACTTGTGTATAGAAGAAAAGACTCTTTGACAGCTGCAAGGGAGGGGAGGGAAGGAGGGTGAGGGGGGGAGGGTTTAGTTTAGATAGTTACTAGAAACTAGTTGGGAGAAAGCGGTGATAGCACACATTAGAAACAAGAACAACATTAAGTGGACTTCAGCATAACTCGAGTACTCCTTCCATCTTGACTCAATACTGCAAGGATAGAGTAGCTGGGGCGGGGGGCGGGGGACCATGCTCTTAAGCGAATTCCAGGCCAATTGGCACAACTAGCGTTTTGCTAAGAGAGCTCTCTGCACCCCACATTGGTGAGTGGCGTCTGGGGTCTTAAAAGCTGCCAAGCTGCCATCCGAGGACACAGCAAATGGTCCCAACTCAGCGGGAACGGATGCTCACCGAGGACCAAAATGACATGCGGTAAAGACAACCTAGAAGACAGAGAGACCCACAAGAGTGGGTGCCTACATCGACTTGGGACCGGAAGAACCGGATGGTGCCCGGCCACCACCAGTGATAGCCATGACGGAGCTCACAGAGAGGAGTCTCACTGGCAACACAAGAATAAAAAGGTGTGCATCCTGAGATCTCCACTAAAAGACTTCAATTGATGGTCCAGCGGTTTTGGGGTTCCTCTAGGGTCGCCATGAGTCGGATCCGACCCGACGGCACTTGGCTTGGCTTAGAGCATGGTCCCCAGCCCTGCCGCTGCCCTTTCCCATAAATTATAACAAAGGTCCACTCTTTGGACAGGAATGGATTGGACTTGGCAATGCAGAGTGACCATATATTGGAAGCACTTTGTGGTTCTATACATCTACAGGATATCATCTTGCTGACCTCTGGCTGGAGGAAGGGAGTGGACGGAGAGGAGGGGAAAGGAGGTTGTTGGGAGGATGAGACATGTATGGAGCAGAGAGGAATAGTGTGCAGTCACCGGGCAGGGAGACCAGTGGAAGCTGCATATAGGTGGGCATGTAAATTTATACGTGAATGTACATTTTCACTCAGTTATGTTAAATAAAAATAAAAAAATAAAAAATAAAACAATTATTAAAAAAAAGAAATAAAAAAAAATCCTAACAAACCACTGTATTGAAAGGAAAGTCCTCTGTTAGCCATTACTTGTAACTGCTCTAGCCTCAAATTCTACTGTTCTATAAAAGCATCTTTAAGTTATTTCTGTAATGAGATATAAAAATACATAATCATGCTTTAAGAAAGTCTCAGAAGTTTCTCCCAGTGAACTTGCCTTCAAATTCAACTTAAATGTTCCCACTCTGCAGAGCTGATCACTTTCCTTGGTTTCATTCTTTTACCTTATATTTAGAGAGATCTTAACATATAGAATTAATAATTTCTTCAACTATACAACAAATTCTATGCCACACCTGGATCAATGCTACAAATATGTATGAACTAAATGAGCTCTAATACAAACTGATGCAAGGAACTTGCTGGACTAATTTTTCCACTCTTGGTTTCACTGCCAACTGCACTCAGTATGCAGCCAGAGAATAAAAAGAAAACTATGATTTAAAGAAAATTAAATAAATTCAATCCAAAGTAAAATTAAAATGATTTATTTATTTACTGTATGCATTGTGTCACTGCTTTTTCATTAACACAGACTAAAAGTTGAATCGAGTTTATGTGTACACATTTATGATGTCTTTGCTTTTGAGCGTTAATGACTATGCCTCATTTTACCATTTATTCTCTAACTCCTAGCAAATCATTAAGTGTGTCTTTATTGAGTAAGTGACTACATTATTAATGATTGGTGAATAAAATTCCACTTTCTGAGGAAATTTTGTAAATTACCATCAGATTCATTTCACGGATAATTTCAGGATAAAATTCATGAAGCTCCAACAAGGGGATCTAGCTCATAATCTCTAAAAACTAAATTCTGTATAAATTCATGCCCTTAACCTTGTAAACAGCATATGTTTTTGTTATTTACAATTTATGTTCAATTATCAAATTTTAACTCAGCTGGCAATGATGAATAGACATTATTTCTTAACCACAACTGCTCACTGAACTGTAAACAATTGTGCTTTCACTTCTTAATTCCACTTCTTTTCTTTTGCTTTTTCACCCAGTTAAAAATATTCTTCAAGCAAAGCCACAACAATTTTAAGCACGAAACAGAAATCTGAAACTTGATTATCTAAAAAAAAAAAAATCTGCACAGGACTAACTAGGTGATCCAAATAATTATCACAATCCTTAGCGATAAATGTAATACAGTTAGTCGGAGCATTTCAAACACTAGGATATCACCGTACTCAGTAGTACACCCCAAACTGACTCCGTCTGAAAGAACATTTCATGCTTTTCCAGCAGAGGGTGAATCAGCAATGGCAGCTCATTTTTTAAAGAAATTCAAGTAAGGAAATAGCATATAAAAGCTCCAAGAAGGCAAAGTTTATGGAAAAGCAAAAAATAGGAGGCAATTTGGTTAAAGTTTCAAAGACGGGATACTGGCAGGATTATGTGATATGCACACGGATATGGCTGATATACTAAAAGACTTCCTCATTTAAAATACCTTTTTCACTACAATGCAAGCAACATTTTTCAGTCAAAACAGAATCAAACTGCTGTCCAAAAATCACACTGAAAACTTTTAAGAAGTCCTGTAGCTAGGGTCAAGATGGCAGAGTAACCAGTTGCTCCCATTTGTCCCCTTGCAATTAATCCGTGAAAAAAACAAAAACAAGCACAGACTGCGATCTCAGAGTGCTGGACAGCAGTTCCAAGTGTTCATGAGTTGAGACAAGTCCAGAAACACAAGATAGGGGCCAGCACTGACGTTGAGATATTCTACCCACTGGCAATGAGGGCTCTGCTCATTGTAGCCATTTTGAGGCAAGACTGGGCAACACTGTGAACAAAAAATATATGAAAACAGCAGTCAAGAAACTAAACCATGTATTGCACCGTGCAAATCTGTTATTGATATGTAATTGACACAATGACCCTGACAATGGGCTCAAACAAAGCCAAGGATGTGAAGATGGCACAAGGATGGGCAGTGTTTCGTTTTGTTTTACACAGGGTTACAGAGCTGGAATTTCCTCCACGGCACCTAACAACAACAACATCATGGTACCCAGAGATAAAAAAATCATGAATATATTAATGATCAACTTCCTGTATTTTACAGAAAAAATATTTTTATATGGCATATTCTTTACTCACAGTGACAGCCTTACCTTTAAGTGTCTTTTGGTAAGAAGCACACTGGTGTCTCCAAAAAGAAATGGCAGATCTCTCTCGATTCTGCAGTTCACTTAGTCTTTCTGCTAGCCCACCTCTGTTTACACAAATATAACAATATTAAGTTTAGTTAAAAGATAAACTTCAAGAAAATAGGAACATTCAGATTTTATAACTCCCCCAAACCAGATATAAACAGATGAAACACAGAACTATAACCATTTGACATTACACACTCTTCCTAGAAGCCATAATCTCCTAGGAAAGTAATTTCCTTTGTAAAAGTTCTTTTAGAAAATAAGTTTTCTAATTCTTAGAAATTTATCCTACTCTCAGTTTAACTGCCTTCCCTTTAGTTCTTAGTTCATGTACTCAACAAACATTTATTATCTGCCACATGATATATGCTGTCATCTAACATTTTGCTAGCTGTTAGGAACACAAAGATGACTATCAGTCATGCCTTTCATGATCTCACAATCTACTAGGCACCCAGATGGGCAAACAAATCAATTGCAAAGTGAATTCACAGTTGTAGTCAAGAATATAACTTGCCAGAATTGTTGCTAAATAGAATATTCAAATAAGAACATTTATGTATGGGTCTATTGTTTCTCGAACACAGGTAACCGAGTAATACACGCTACAAGGATACCAAAGCTGCAAAACAGAAAACTTGTATGTATGGCTGGAGAGATTCCTAACAATGGACATACAGGGACTTCACAAGAGCCTTAGCCTTTCAGCCTGCCTGCCTATTTGTCTAAATACCTACCTATTTTAAACCAGTTAAACAAAGTCATCAGCTTCTAACACACCTACAATCTGAAAAAAATCGAAGCCAGCTGTTAATAACCATTAAAAATACAAACCAAACCGACTGTGGTGGAGCCAATTCTGACTCACAGTGACCCTAGAGGACAGAGTAGAACTACTCCACAGTTTCCAAGGAGCACCTGGCAGACTCGAACTGCCAACCTTTTGGTTAGCAGACATAGTACTTAAACACTATGCCATCCAAATTTTCTGCTTTACCAAGAATGGTATCTTTTCCTAGTGGTCAGTCCCTCCTAATCATGTCTCAAGGGAGTGAGACTAAGTCTTGCCACCCTTACTTTCATGGAAAATGCTAGCTGTACTTCTTTCCATCCCATATTCAGTATACTTTGGGAACCACACGATTTGAATGAATCAAGTTTTTTACAAGGTCCTGCTTTTGCATACAAGTGAGGTAACTGAAAGTATTGTAACTTGGGTCAGACGTATCTTAGTCATCAACATGATGTCTTTGATTTTTTAGACTTAGAATAAGTCTCTTACATCAGATTTGTCCAAACAGTACATGATTTGATATCTTGACTGCAGCTTCCAGGGGCATTCATTGTTGATTCAAAAGAATGAAATCCTGGACACCTTCAATGCCTTTGACATTATCATAATATTTACTACTGGTCCAGTTGTAAGAATTTTCAATATTTTTTTTTATGTTTAGGTATAATCTTATACAAAAATCCATGTCCTTTATCTTCATCAATATGTGCTTCAAGTGTGCATTTTCTGTAATGGTTGTGTCAGCTGCATATCTCAAGTTTTTAATGAGTCTTCCTCCAATCCTAATGTTATGTTCTTTCTCATATACACCCTAGTTTCTCATATTAGTTCTTCAGCACATAGACTGATTAATAGGAAAGAATACAATCCTGCCACACGCCACTTCTAATTTTGAACCTTGCAGCATATCCATGTTCTGTTTGAACAGAGGACTTTTGGTGTATGCCTCCGGATTCCACATGAGTACAATCAAGTAGCCCAGAATTTCCATTCTTCACATGTTATCTATTATTTGCTATGATCCACAGTCAACAGCCTTTATGTAGTCAATAAAACATAAGTAAACCTCTTTCCAATATTTTCTGCTTCCAGCGAAGATGCATCTGACATTAGCAATGATATCCTTCATTCCATGTTCTCTTCTGAATCTAGTTTGAACTTCTGGCAGTTCCCAGTTGATAATACAGTTACAGCCATTTTTTAATTATCTTCACCAAAATTTTGGCAGTATATCTGTCATTATGTCACACTGTGATGACTTTCATTTTGCTAGGATTCTGGAAAGTATGCTACCAATACCTCAAATACCAGAAGAGCCAGCGGAGCTTCCAAACTAGCCAGAAAAACTAAACCCACAGTCATCGAGTGACTTCTGACTCATAGCCAACCCTACAGGACAGAGAAGAGCTGCCCCAGAGAGTTTCCAAGGAGCATCTGGCAGATTTGAACTGCCCAACTTTTGGTTAGCAGATACAGCACTTAACCGCTACCACTTAACCACCAGAGTTTCCGAAGGCAGACAAAAATTACCTGCTGATCCATTAATCACTTGCACTTCATTATCCAATTTCATTCTAACAATATCCCATTGAGGAGGAAAGGGCAGGTATCACAAATTTCACAGATAGTGAAACCAAGCTTTGAAAAGTGGATAGTAAGTTCTCTAATATTACATAAGCAGCCAAATGAAAAAACAGCAGTTAAAACCGCGGCATGTAGTCAACTTTCATGGATTGATCTGCGCACTTCAAAAATTTGTATCAATTTGGCTAGGTTACGATGCCCACTATTGTGTGATTTTCCACAGTTTTGTCATCTGATGTGATTTTCCCATATGCTGCAAATCCTACCTCTACACTGCTAAATGAGGCAGGATTCACTCTATGAGATTGGATTGAGTCTTGGAACTCTCTTTTGAGAAGCAGCCAGCAGAGACAGGGAACATCATACCATCCAGAAAACACCACTGGAAGCAGAGCATGTCTTTAGACCAAGTCTTCCTGCACAGAGAAGCTCCTATTCCATCGGAAGTTAGGTATCAACGACCTTCTGCCATAACTGACACAAAAAGCCTTCCCCTGGCGCTGACACACTGAAATTGAACTTCTAGCACATTAGACTACGAAAGAATGATCATCTGTTTGTTAAATCCATCCACTTAAGGTATTTCTATTATAACAGCATAACATGACAAAGACATTAACTTTCAATAATTGTTACTACTATTGTTATTTTGGTTAAGGTTTTCTCCACTATAAAAGATCTCTCTCTGATACATATTATCACTAAAACCAGACTGTATTCACTTTAAGGTCCTATTAAATAAAAATACCAAACTTCTTGTCACTGAGTCAAGTCGAACTCTTAGCAATCCTACAGAACAGAATAGGACTGCCTCAAAGGTTTCCAAAGAGTGTCTACTGCATTTCAACCACCAACATTTTAACTAGCAGCCACTAAGCCATCAAGGTTTAACTAATATTACAGAATACATGTATGTGTATTATATATGAGAAAAAAAATTTTGAGTATTAGATTCCTGAATGCTTTTTTTTCCAAATTTTATTTACTTTGTTGCTGTTGGTAAGAATACAAGGACTGACAATTAAGTTCGTGAGCTTAGGCTAGAAAAAGTGCTACATACCTCACTGCTGAATATCACTACAGTCACTTTTGAAGTCCTCTCCTGGGAAGCTGTGTGCTGACACCAGTGTGTAGTCCACCCTTCGAAGCAATTTTGAAATTCATTTTCTGGAATGGCCATAAGAGTTGTCATCGTATTACCTTTGATGTCATAAATGTCATCAAAATGCCTTCCTTTCAATATTTACTTTACTTTTGGGTAAAGAAAAAAGTTACTGGGGGCCAGATCAGTTGAGTACGTAGGGTGTTCCAATACAATTTTTTGTTTATGAGCTAAAAAGCTCCCCAACATACAACTATATAATTAAATTCACGAACCTGCCACCATGCTACCATGCACAATGGGCACTCCAGAAAGTGTTCCAAAACTGCGCTGAATGGTGGGCAAGGCATTGGCATTGGTGCACAGCTTCCTAAAGGGAGTACTTGGAAGGTGGCCATGATGATATTCAGCAAGGAGGTATGCAGCCCACAGAACAATCAAGTTCACAGACTTAACTGTTGGACTCGGTATACAGCCCAATATACAATAATGCAATGGTTTCTAAACGCACAATTCAGCAACACTGATTCCACTCCTTGAGCTAAGCAACCATTCCCACCCTCCCCCTGAGTTATTCCTCCCATAAATATAAACTCATTATTCCCTAAATTTGGTTGTTGGCACTTTGATCCCATACAAATAGTTCTTAAAAGAGCACAGTGCTCCAGGTGCTCAATATTGTCTTAACTAGTTAAGCCAAACTGCTGTTTGGTCACAAAAAGACTGCAGGGGCTATTTTTGGTTTAAGGTTTTAACAATTACATCTGGACAACTGTTTCTTATCTAACCTCCATGGCTTCAAAAAGCCTGAGTCCATGAGACTTGGAAATTCTGTTCTACATTTTCCCCTTGTGATCACAATTCTTCTATGGATTCTTTGATCAAAATGTTTAGTAACAGTAGCCAGACTCCATCTGGTTCTTCTGGTCTCATGGCAAAGGCGGCAGTTGTCACAGAGGCAACTAGCCATGCATTCCATATTCCCCCCTGATTTCCGGCTCTCCTTCTGCTTCTGGTGCTCCAGAAGAATATAGATCAGTTGCAGTGTCTTGGATGGTGACTTGCAAGCTTTTAAGACCCCAGGCACTGCATAACAAAATAGCAGACAGAATAGAAGGCGCTAAAAATGTGATTAGACTAATTAACTGGTATGCCCCATGAAACCATGACCCTAAACATCCAAACCACGGAACCAAATTCCATGAGATATTTGGTTGTACACAGCTGGCCTCAGCAAATACTATCTTTTTTGGCATTATTGTAAACCTATCATACAACTTCCACCTATTCAATTTTTTTACAGGTGTATACATTATTGACAGCAATTACAATAATGCACTGTACAACCCTACCATTAATCAATGCAATTTTTCCATCACTGCTGACTATTGCTTTTCCCTTCACACCTGCCCCTACTGACCACTAATAAATATTGTTTTCTTAATATTTACCTTTACATGTCTCTTTATGTATGTGAAATCATGAATATTTGCCATTTTGTGATTGGTGTGTTTCACTCAGCATAATGCCTTCAAGCTCTTTCCATACTGTGACATACATCAAGATTTCATTTCTCCTACTGACTGAGTAGTATTCTATCATACGTATGTACCCCATTTTGTGTGTCCATCTGTAACCCACTGAATTATGTTGTCCAAAAATATCTGTCAGCTTGGCTGAGTCATGAGGCCCAGCATCATGAGTATCTACCATTTTGTTCTCTGACACAGTTTCTCTACGTGTGGTAAATACTTTTACTATGATACAATGAGAAGGATTGCCGGCAGTTACAGTGAGGATATCCACAAGATTAAACAATGTCTTCTGCCAATCTATTCTGATATATAAGAGAGATGCAAGCAGAGAAACAAGGTGATTTTCATACTACCAAGAAAGCCGTTCTGGGCGCAAAGTACATTCTTGGGACCTGAGTTTCCTGTACCAAGATGCTTCCAGACCAAGGAAAGACTGATGCATAATAACAATCTTTCTCTAGAGTCAACACAGAGAGAAAGCCTTCCTCCCTGGAGCTAGCACTTTGAATTCAGACTTCTAGCTTACAGGACAATGAGAAAATAAACTTCTCTTTGTTAAATCCAGCCACTGTGGTATTTCTGTTACACCAGCATTAGATGACCAAAACACAATTCATCTGTTAATATACATTTATGTTGTTTCCATCTTTCGGTTACCATGAATACAGCTGCAGTAAGCACCGGTGCACAAGTCTATGTTTGTGTCTCTACTCTGAAGTCTCATGGGTACATGCCTAGGAATGGAACTGCTGTGTTAGACAATAATTATATGCTTAGTTTTTTGAGGACTAACACACTTCTCCACAATGGCTGTACCATTTTACATAACGGGTAACAGTTCTAATTTTTCTATATTCTCAAACTATTTGTTATTTTCTTTCTTCCTTAACCCTCCACACATACCCCTGCCCCCCCCCGGTATCGAGTCACTCTAGTGGGAATGAAATGGTTTGGACTTGCATTTCTCTGGTGATTAACGATCCTGATCATATTTTCATGTCTTTGGGGGCCATCTGAACGTCCTCTTTAGTGAAACTTCTATTCCAGTCCTTTGCCCATCTTATGACTGAATTACTTCTCTTTTTGTTGTCTGTACTATTTAGTTACAGTAATCAAAACAGCCTGAGAGCAGTCTGACAACAGAACACAGACAAATGGAAAACAACTGAAATTCCAGAAATACACCCAAACACCTATGGTTAATTGATTTATGACAAGGGTACTACTTCTATTTGATGGAGAAAGACTTCCTTCAATAAATGATGCTGAGAAAACTGAATTTCCACATGTAGAAAATAAAAGAGGATTCATGCCTCCCATAATACACAAAAAACAAATTTAAAATGGACTAAACCTACATGTGAAAACTAAAACCATAAAATTCTTAGAAAAACAAGCAAGAGCAATGTTGTCAAACTTAGTTTTCAACACTGGATTATCTAATAAAAACAAGCACAAACTCCAGATGACAAAATAAATGAATGGGACTTCATACAAATTAAAAACTTTTGTTCATCAAAAGACTACCAAGAAAGTGAAATGACAGACTACTTACTGGGAGAGTTATTTTCAGAAACCATATATCCAACAAGAATCTAATAAAAAATATGTAGATAAAACAGAAACATTTTAAACTTTCATGTCACAAATAATCTCTATTTAAGATATATGTGAGCCCTTATATTATTCATCCTGATGATTACATAATGAAAATTATGAGGTGGGAAAGAAGAGGATGGGTAGGAGGGGGCAAGTATAGAATGTTAAGAGAGGAGGGGACAAGTACAGAACGAGAAGCGTAGAACGAAAGGGAGGAGCGTGCCTGTCACAGGGCAAGGAGAGCAGAAAGAGCTGAAGGCAGGCAGGCAACCAAAACTGATTTGGATTATATATTTTCACTTAATCACAATTTAAGAAAAGAAAGAAAATTATGGCTAACATTTAATGAGGTACTTCCCTAAACACATTGCATGAACTAATTCATCTTCCCTTCAAACACTATAAACCAGGTACTATTATCATTCCGTCGCTACTGAACAGATCCAAACTGCTGACCTTTTGGTTAGCAAACGTAGCAACCACTACACCTCCAAGGTAACCACTCATAAATACCCAGTGGATCAAGGAAGAAAGCAAGAGAAAAATTTAAAAGTACTTGGAGATAAATTAAAATACCAAAACATATGAAACACAGTTAAAGCAGTCCTCAGAAGGAAATTTAGAGCAATAAATGTCTGCAATAAAGAGAAGATCTTAAATACTCTCAACTAGAAAGGAATTAGAAAACAAAGAGCAAACTAAATCTAAATCTAAAGCTATAAGGAAAAAATAAGTAACAAATATAACAGCAGAAACAGAGCACAGCAAACAAACAGAATCAACAAAACCAGAAGTCGGTTCCTTGAAAAGATCATTAAAACTGACAGACCCTTAGGTAGCTGGAAAAAGCAGTAAAGGGAGAAGATCCAAACAACCAAAACAAAAAATGTGGTTAGGGCATGAGATCCCCTTTGGAAACCAAGAAGTCCCACAATGTGAATTTCCTACAAAGGGTGACTCAGCATACACCCACTGTCAAAGCCACTGCCATCAAGTTCAGCATATGGCTTTCCAAATTTGAGCACATGATAACTTTGGGTATAGGTTTCAGGTGCCAATTCCTGGCCCCTGGAACCTCAAAGACATAAAAGTTCCTAAAGTGCAGGGAGTGAGGTCCTTCAGCTGCTAGGCTCCACACTGCTCCTTCTCTATGCAGACAATAAATCATCCTCTCTGTTTCCCTTGCAACTACCATCTGTCTTATTTTCACTGGCTAATAGGACAGGACAAGAACCCAAGCAATTCGGTTACAAGTTCAATGGGATGCAAAATCCGTCTCTTCAGCAAATAATGTCAGAAAATTGCATTTTCACATGCAGAAAAATGTAGATAAAGTATGACAACGAAGTTCACTAATTAATCCCAGAAAAAGTGCTACATACCTCACTGCTGATTATCACTAAGGTCACCTTTGAAGTATTCCCCTTAGTAAGCTATGCACCAACACCACTGCTTAGTCCACCCTTCAAAGCAATTTTGTAATTCCTTTCCAGAATGTTCATCAGAGCTGTCATCTTATTATCCTTGATGTTCTTAATGTCATCAGAATGTCTTCCTTTCAATATTTCCTTGATTGTCAGGTAAAGAAAAAATTCATTAAGTCATTACAGGCCAGATAAGGTCTGAAGGCAGGGTGCTGCAATACAGCTATTTGTTTACTGGCTAAAATCTCCCTCACAGACAACTACATCGTTTGACAATTAAGTTCATGAACTTGCCACTGTGCACTTACACTGGCAGCACTATACAAACAACTTAATAATGTTTCACAACCTTAGTATTATCAGTGTCTCAAAGCCATGTTCATGCTCAAGTGTTCCAGCCATGCTCAAGTCTGAGGTCAGGTAAGGACTGTGTTCTCCAGATACGTGCATTTGCAGAGATCTTGTGTCAAATACAAACCATGGTTAGAGGCTGTGGTTTGTAAAGATGACTAAGACACAGGGGTGGGGAGAGCCATTGTGAAGCTAGGTTTCAAACTGAGCATAAATGTCCAGATTTGTTTTGGGGTTTTTAATCCTATTCTGTTGGTTGGTGTCTCTTTTGTTAAATCATTAATAGGCTGTTTTGATTACTGTAGCTGTGTAATATGTTGAAGTTGGGAAATGTGAAGCTGCCTCCTTTTCTTTTTTTTTTCAAAATTTCTTTGACTATTTGAGGCCTTTTCCTTTCCGTATAAAATTAAGAATTAGTTTTTTATTCTGTTTCTGTGAAAACTGCTATTGAAATCTTAATTGAGATTATGTTGAATCTGTAGATTGCCTTGGGTAGTACTGACATTCTGAGTACGCTAAATGTTCCAGTGTATGAACAAGGAACCTGTTTTAATGTATTTAAGGTATTTTTTAGGGTTGCTATGAGTCAGAATCCACCCAACGGCCATAGGTGTTACTGTGTTTTGGAAACCCTGGTGGTTAAAGAAATATGACTGCTAACCAAAAAGTCAGCAGTTGAATCCCTGGCACTCCCTGCAAACTGTATGGCGCACTTCTACTCTGCAGGGTTGCTGTGAGTTGGAATTACTCAACGGCATCGGCTTTTTGTTGTTGTTGTTGTTGATGACTCTTGTGTCTTTGAGCAGTGTTCTACTATTCTCATTGTGTAAGTCTTTTTACACCCCTGGGTAAATTTGTTCCTAGGTATTTTATTCTGTTTTTAAGGAAGTTGTTTTCTTAATCTCCTTTGAAGATTTCTCATGGCTGGACTGTAGAAGCCCAACTTACTTTTGTGTGTTGACATTGCATCCTGCAAGTTTGTTAAATTCCCCTGTTATGTCTAGAAGCTTTTTAGTCGACTTTTTGTGAGTTTTTTATGTACAGGATTATGTCATCTGCATGTAAAGATAGTTTTACCACTTCCTTTCTGTTTTAGATTCCTTTTGTTTCTAATTTATACCTTATTGCACTGACTTGGACTTCCAGTAACAATACTGAATGTGAATGGTAAGAACAGGCACCCTTGTTTTTATTTTCAGTAGGAAAGTTCTCAGTCTTTCTCCATTGAGTACAATGTTGGCTGTTGGTTTTTCATAAATGCCCTTAATCATGCCAAGGAATGTCCCTTTTACTCCTCCCTTGTTGAGAGCATTTTAATCAAGACAAAGTGTTGGAATTTTTCAAATGTTTCTTGTGCATCAGTTGAGATGATCCCATGGTTCTTTTCCTTTGTTAAATGTAGTGTATGACGTTGAACCATCCTTGCATTTGTTGAATAAACTACATATGATCAAAGTGTATAATTCTTTTAATTTTGTACTGGATGTAGTATGTTAGTATTTTATTGATAATTTTGGAATCTATATCTATGGAGAGATATTGGTCCGTAGTTTTCTTGTGCTTTTATCTGATTTGTTATCAGGGTAATGCTGGCTTCATAAAAAGTTAGGGAGTGTTCCTTTTTTGCCCTCTCTTTTTTGAAGAGCTTAAATAGTATTCATGTCAGTTCTTTATCTAATTCAAGGCTTTTTTGCTTGGAAAATTACTGTTTCAATCCCCTCACCTGTTATGGGTCTGTGGAACTTTTCTACTTCCTTTCCAGCTGGTTTAGGTAGGTTATGTGCTGCTGGAAATTTGTCCATTTTATGTAAGCTATCAGGTTGGTTGAATTAGAGTTCATAATATTCCGCTATGATCCTTTTTACTTTTATTGCATTAGGTGTAATCTGCCAGGTGTTCCTTGTAAACTCTATGGAGCAGTTCTACCCTGCCCTACAGGGTCACTGTGAGTTGGAATTGACTCTATGGCACTGGATATATATATATATAGATATATCTATATATATCTATATATATATATTTGCTTTCTATTTAATTTCCATCGAATTTTGTGGTTTCTAATTTTTCTTCTGGTATTAATTTCTAATAGTATTTCTGTGCAGTTGGAGAAGATACTTTGAATAGTTGTCAGTCATTTTAAATTTATTGAGACATACTGTCTGGCCTAGCATATGAGCTACTTTGAAAGCTGACCCATATCCACAGTAGAAGAATGCGTATCATTCTTATAATACATGCTCTGTATATGTCCAGGAGGTCTAATTTGTTTATGATGTTTAAGTTCCCTATATTTTGACTGATCTTCTTAGCTGTTCTGTGCAAAAGTGAAAGTGGTATATTTGCGTGTTCAGTTATTACTGCCTAACTGTCTATTACCTTTCAGATATGTCAGCATTTGTTCATCTATTTGGGGGCACTGATGTTAGGTGCATACATATTTATAATTGTTATGTTTTGTTGGGTTGGCTAGTTTATTTTTATGTAATGTTCTTCATCTCTGATAGCAAATTTTGATTTAAAATCACTTTCATTTGATATCAGGATAGCCACATCTGACCTTTTATGGAGAATATTCTTTTCCACCCTGAAACTTTCAGTCTTTTTGTATCATTATGCCTAAGGTGTGCTCTTGTAGAGAGCTTAAAAGTGGATCTCTTTTTTCCCCTCTTAAATCATATTATCACTCTGCCTTTTGAAAAGAGTTTAAACCATTTACATGTAAGATAAGTACTGAGAATGGAAGACCTAGTTCTTTGACTTCACTAATTTTGTTGTGTATGTCTTGTGTCTGCTTTGTCCCACATTTCCTATGTACTCTGTATTTTTGGGGTGTGTTTAGTTGCTTTTTTATGTTGAGGCTTTTTTTTTTTTTTTGTAATCTTGTCTTTCTCACTGTGTATTTTAAAAAATATTTTCTTAGTGGTTAACATAAAAATTATTACATTTAACAACTTACACATACAGTAACTTACTTTAGCACGATATCAACAGCAAGGTACATAGGACACTGACATGCTGAGACTCTGTTTTTATTTTGTTCCTCCTTCCCCTTATATCTGTTTTTGTTACATGGATCACATTGTTAAACATCCTGTGCCTGCTAGGTTACATTTTTACTTATCTCGTACATTTAACGCTATAATGCTTGTAGAACTTCACCACTAAGTTTGACCACTGGGACTAGTATAAAACTAACCCTTTATTTGCCTATATTAGTACTTTCATGGGAAACTTGATGGCATATTGGTTAAGAACTACTACTGCCGACAAAAAGGTCAGCAGTTTGTATCTACCAGATGCTTCTTGGAAACACTATGGGGACAGTTTCTGCTGTCTCCTATGGGGATGCTATGAGCTGAAATTGAGTAGACAGCAGTAGGCTTATTTTGCGGGCTTTAATTACTTATATTATAGATCTTGTTTTTATTTTAATTTTCTTTCCCATGTATGGCTCCTGTATTTGTCTAGTGTCTTTTTTTTTTTTTTAATCTGAAAGACTTCCTTTAGTAATTCTTAAAAGTAGATTTGATGCTAATAATCCCACAAGTTTGGTTTATCTGAGAATATCTTGATTTCTTCATCATTCTGAAGGACATCTTTGCTTGGTAAGGAATTCTTGGTTGATGTAATTACTTTATTGTGCTGTATCTCATTGTGGGAGAGAGCCAGCTCATTCACTCTGGGCTGCCTGGCTGATGGCTGTCATCCTGGCTGGTGGACAGTTCCCTTGGCTGACTTATGGCTGTAGGTCTTAGTATTCTCCTGCCACTGCACTCAGCAAGACACAGTAATGGGAGCACTCACCCCCACTGCTAGAGCTTTTCTATGTCCCTGCCCAAGTGTGCGCACATTTTCTATCTTCTGCTCATGAATTCTCTCAATCCAGTTCATGCCACTTTAGAGAGATACCACTTTTTTGGGTTTCCCAGGTTTCAAATCTGTGCTGTGCTCCTATGCCACTGTCTCTCTCAGGACTACCTAGTCCAGTGTACCCCTTACTTATTTAGGGTTCCTTTCCAAGACTCTTTACCCAAGATCTCACCTGTTGGTGTCCTCAGTATTGCTGTGGCCCTCGACTCTTTGTTCAGGGTTCTAGCTTTTGCTGTCTCAAGGGGGCACACTGAGGCAGCCCATATCCGCCAGCTACGCCTTGAAAACCCTGTGGAGTAGTTCGGTGTGCTGTGCCCTGCAGGGTTGTTGTGAGTCAGAAGCAAAGGAGATTAGAAGCAGCCAAGACCTTTTAGAGAGGCAAGACTATGTTTCTGGCCATGTTAACAGTGGTAATGCAACTAATCTTCTTTGATATCAGAGGGATCATTCATTAAGAGTATGTACCAATTGCACAAACAGTTAAGTTTCTTTTTGGAAGTGCTGTAATGGCCACAGGAAGAAGATGAAAATGACCTAAACTTTCCACCAACAACTCACGGTTCTTGCATCATGACAATGCACCAGCTTACACGGCACTGTCTGTGAAAGAAATTTTAAGCCAGCAAGCAATATCTACATGGGAACACCTACACTACTCACTGTATCTGACCCCCAGTGACTTTTCTCTTGACCTGAAGATAAAGGAAATATTGAAAGGGAAACATCTGGATGACATTCAGGACATCATGGATAATATGACGACAGCTCTAGACATTCCAGAAAAAGTGTTTCAAAATTGCTTTGAGGGGTGGCCTAGGTGCTGGTGTCAGTGCAGAGTACTCCAAGGGGAGTACTTCAAAGGTAACCGTAGTGATAGTCAGCAATGAGATATACAGCACTTTTTCTAGGATGAGTTTGTGAACCGAATATCAGGCCTTGTATACAATTCAGTTCATGAACTTGCCATCCTGCCAGCATGCACAAAGGCCCTTCCAGAAAGAACTCCAAAATTGCTATGAAGGGTGTCCTAGGCACTGGTGCTAGTGTACAGCTTCCAAAGGGAGTATTCCAAAGGCAACTGTAGTGGTATTTAGCAACTAGGTATGTAACACTTAGAACCACGAAGTTCCACAGAATCAACTGTCAGATAACATATATACTTCACACCATTCACACACAATTCCAACGATCAAGGATCTAATATTAAATCTAAAACCATAAAGTTCTTGGAAGAAAACATGTGGGCAAATTAATGGGGCCCACTTTACTTCCACAACAGATTATCCAAGACAACAATGAATTTACGAGCTGCAGAAGACAAAATCAATAACTGAGACCTCATAAAAGTTACATACTTATGTTCACCACAACAGTTTATCAAAAAGGACATAACCACCATACTGGGGGGAAAAAAAATCAGTAATGACACAAATACACCTATATATCTCAAATATATAGCAAATTACTATAACTTAACATAGTAAGCTATAGTAATTTGTCATACAAAATGACAAATAATTATATCAACAACTGTGCAAAGAATATGAATAGACACTTCACCAAAAAAATATTTAAACGGCCAACAAGCACATGAAGAGATGCTCACCCTTATTAACTATCAGAGAAACGAAAGTCAACACCAATATGAGACAGCATTTCACTCCCCATTAGCATAGCCAACATATAAAAAAAGTTGAAAATGACAAGTGTTGAGGGAGCTGTACAGGTATGTCTGTAGGTACGGCATGTGTGTGTGTGTGTGTGTGTGTGTGTACACATATATGAGTGCACATACAAGTACATCCATATGCATCTATGTGACTGTTTACACATACATTCATGAATATAATAAAGAACATGGAGGGCACAGTTACAGATGCTACCAAACACCTCACAACACTCCAAATTCTATGTCTGAAGGATTAGGGCCATCGTCTTATGGGACATCTTGGTCAACTGGTAGAGTATAATTCATAAAACTGTATTTTTGACACCAGTTTGGAGAGCAACGTCTGCATACTGAAAGTCTGTAAGCAGCCATCTAAGTTACAGCTAATAGTGTCTATAAGTACGGACCAAAAGAGAATGAAGGAAACCAAAGATTCAAAGAAAGAATTAGTCTACAAAAACCATGGCCTCATCTACTCTGAGACCAGAAGAACTACATGATGTGCCCGGCTACTGTCACTGACCACTCTAATCAGAGTCACAGTAAACAAACAGTGATAGAACAGGAGAAAAAATACACAGTAGAACCTCAAATTTCTAAAGAAACAACAAAAACACCTGCTAGACAGGTTAAACTGGAGAACTCTCTAAGACTAAGGCCTCAGATACACCTCCAAAGTCAAACCAAAATTAACTCCTGAGGTTTAAAAACAAACAAACAAAAAAGACTTTGTCAAAAGAATAAAAAGACAACCCACAGACTAGGAAAACAATCTTTGGGAATGATTTATCACATGAAAGTCTAATATCCAAAATACATATTAAACTTCTACAACTTGACAACCCAAAACAACTCAATCTAAAAAATGGACAAAGGACATGAACAGATACTTCACCAAAGAAGACAGTCAAGTGGGACAAATACAAGAAAATAAGCTCATTGGAGAGATGCAAGTGAAAACTACAATGTGATACCACCTCACACCTACTAAAATGGCAATGATCGGGAAAAAGAAATTAAAAAATAACAAATGTTGACAAGGACACATACAGATGAAAACCCTTATCCACTGCTGATGGGAACATAAAATAGTATAACTGTTGTCCAACTCATCTCAGGAAATGGCAACTCCCTCCTTTCAGCAGTTTAATATGGCACTATCTTTTTTCCTAGGGCTGCTGCAATGAAGTACCATAAAATGAGTGGCTAATAATAGAAATTTATTCTGTCACAGTTCTGGAGACAAGGAGCCCAAGAGGTTTCTTCTGAGTCTCTGAGCAAGTATCTGTTCCATGTCTCTTTCCTAGCCTCTAGTGACGACTGGCAATCCTTAGCATTCCTTGGCTTGTAGATTTATCACTCTAATATCTCTGCCTCCTTCACAGGGTTGTCTTCCCTCTGTTTCCCTGTCTCTTTGTCTCTTTTTTCCTTAAAAACACCACTGACACTTGATGAAGAACTACCCTACTCACTCTTGACACCTCACTAACGTTACTGATAACATCTACAAACGCCCTATTTCCAAACAAAACCAAACCCCCATTGTGTGGTCTGACTCACAGTGACTCGAGAGATCAGAGTAGGACTGCCTGATAGAGCACTTGGCAGACAGGAACAACCCACCTTTTGGTCAGCAGACACAGCACTTACCTCACTGCGCCACCAGGGTTCAAAAGCACAAGGGTAAGGACTTCAATATGTCTTTTTCAGTGACATGGTATAACCCATGACAGTCACCTTTTGAAGGGGGTTTCCTTGAGAGTTCTGTTTAACACATTTCAGCCCTTCCCTACTTGACCATTCTCTTTTCTACTTCTTTGCCTTTTCTCCATAATGTTTGCCTCCTTCTGAAATTAGTCCTGCTTTATTTGAATACTGTCACTCTTCCCTCCACACAGGCAAGGACTTCAGTCATTTTTGTTCCCTGCTGTATTTCCAAAAATGTGAGCACAGTTGGCCCTCAGTAGGACATCATTTTCTCTAACTGGATGGCACCGATTTCATCAACAACAAAATCTCTTTAATATCCTTCTTTTATGTCATTCTCATGCTTAGGATGGGCCACTGTTTCCAGTTCCCCCACCTTTCCAGGACACAGTCAAATATCCCTGACCTCCTCTCTCTACACCCCCTACTGGCTCCTCTCCATCATTCTCTAAGGACATCTCTCCTTTTCTCTAAAACCTCTTTAAGCCCTGGGTCCCTTTAAACTACTACCATCTAATTCCCCCATCTCTCTTTCTGCCTTCTAATCTAAGCATCTTAAAAGAATGAGCTACAGAACTGTCCCCATCTGCCATGACTCATGCATTCCCAGGGTCATTGCAGCAGGTCTCCTCCCCTGTATTCCACTAAAATTTAACAAAGGTTTCCTGAATACTAAATCCATTGGGCTTTTCTCACTCCTCATCTTACTCGGGAAACTCCGGTGGCATAGTGGTTGAGTGCTACAGCTGCTAACCAAAAGCCTGGCAGTTAAAATCCAGGAATTCCTTGGAAACTCTATGGGTCAGTTCTAGCCTGCACCATAGGGTCACTATGGGTTGGAAGTGACTCAATAACAATGGGCTTTGGGTTTTTGTCTTACTTGACCTCTCTTGGTATAGTGATAAATACATAGATTCTAAAACCCATGCTCTCCTCATTACCATGACTGCTCATTCTCTTGAAACTCCCTTTTTTCTTTTTTTCAGTAGACTTTTTTAATTTATTACAGTAAATGACCAAAACTTCTAACCTCTATCAGTTACCTCATCTATGATAAATCCTCACCCCTCCCCACTCTTATAGCCAACAAAGTTATTTTCTTCTATAGATAATTCTATTTTCAAGTCCTTGTAACAGGGATCTCATACAGTAATTGTCCTTTTGACACTGACTGATTTCACTCAGCATAATACCTTCCAACTGAAACCATGTTATGAGATGTTTTCTAAAATCTATATTGGTTTTTATCATAGCATAGTATTCCACTGAGTATACACACCATAGTTTATCCATTTATCCATTGATGGACACATGGGTTGATTCCGTCTTTTAGCTGTTGGGGACTGTGCTGCAATAAACATTAGTGCACCTGTTGTCTGTTCGTGTGACAGGCTTTGTTTCTGAAGGATAAATTCCAAGCAGTGGAACCAGTGGATCAAATGGTGTATCTATTTCCAGCTTTTTAAGGAAGTGCCAGATTGCTTTCCAAAAAGGTTATACCAACTTGCAATCCTACCAGTAGTGTAGGAGAGTTCCAATCTCCACAGCCTCCCCAGCATTTGTTGTTTTGTGTCTTTTAGATCATAGCCAATCTTGTTGCAGCAAGATGATACCTCACTGTAGTTTTGATTTGTGTTTCTGTGATAGCTAGGGATCATGAGCCTACTCTCACATGTCTTTTGGCTGCCTGGATGTCCTCTCCAGTGACGTGTCTGCTCATCTCCTTTGTCCATCACTTAACTGGGTTATTTACTTTTCTCTTGTTGATATTTTGCAGAACCTTGTAGATCAAAGAGATCAGACGATGGCCTGAGATGTAGATGCCAAATATATGTCCCCATTCTGTAGGTAGTCTTTTAAATCATTTGATAAAGCCTTTGGATCAGCAAAAGTGTTTGATTCTTAGTAGTTCCCATTTATCTATTTTCTCTTCTGTTCATCGTGCTTTGTTTGTCAAATTTTGAAGTCTGCCTAAGTGGTGTATTAGAATACCCATCATTGACTGTATTTTTTCTTGCATGATGTTTATCATTTCAGGTTTGACATTTAGGTCTTTGATCCATTTAGAGTCAGTTTTTGTGTAAAATGTGAAATACGGGTCTTGTTTCAGTTTTCTGCAGAAGGATATCCAATTTTGCGAACTTGCTACAACTTTTGCTACTGTGGCACTGCCTCCCAGAGGCTATTCTCCTAAATTCCCATTGAGTTTTTCTTTTAATTGAAAACATACAGCCCTTATATTAAACAGAATTGGCACACTTTGTCCTACCTAATAAATTCCAGGATCCTTTTCATGTCATACTTAGTCCTCTAGGATCCAACCTCCACTGGCACTCCAACCTTGTCATCCACCAACTCCTCCCTCAGGCTTGACCCTCTACCACAGTGGGTGCTCCCATGCTTCTCTCCATGCAAACCAACCTGTTTCCTGTCCATGACTCTGCTCTCTCATATTTCTTTGCATCTGTAAATGATGCCACGGCCTAACTATCATCACGCACTTAAAATTAATCTGAAATTGTCTATATTTATTTCTACTTCCCTGTTTAGACCATCAAGTTACTAGACAACAACAGCTGTAATTTATGTGTCTCTATAAGTCTAACACAGTTCCTGGAACACTGATGGTCAATAAAATTTAATAAATGAAACAAATTCTCACTTAAAAAAATGGTCATGTAAGTTCATTATGAATGAAATACTGAATGCTAAACTTGGATCAACAATTCCATAAATCATTTCCAGTGGAATTACAGTATATTCTGCCAATATTCCTCACACAAACAAGTAATTTAATAATAACATTTTAGATTTTATGGGTTTAAAAAGAGAGAAACTAGAAGAAAGACTTAAAAAGACATCACTTAACCTTATAAGTCTCTTCTTCTTTGCTGAATCTTCTGGAGTCCTAGGAAACTTATTTGTCTGTTTCTGGGGTGTACATAAAATGATCTCTGTAGATTTTTTCCAGGGCTCTCCCACTCTCCCCATAACCTGTCTTTCATCTGCTCTGAAATCCACAGGGTATTTGTGAGGAGATTCTGAATCAATGATCAAAACATTTTCTGCATCATCTTCTTTTCCACTATCTGATGAATACTCCAGAATTTCTGTAGAGTTTGCCTGAAAAATTAAAATAAAAAATGGGAGGAATTTTTTATTCTAGTACATATTTGCTTATTACTTTTAGTCTATTCTCTTACGTTTATAATCACTGTAACATTTTGCAATGTTACTGGTAGGTCCTATATGCAAAATGTTATGAAATTCAAAAATAACACAGAAGTCAAGATCCAAAATCCAAAACTGTACAAAGGATAAATCAATATTAGCCCAAACATGATCTAACAGAACTCACCAAAATCAGTACAAATATTTCAACCTTCCTTTAGTAAACTAAAAGCATGCACCCTACATAGTCTCTGAAAGTAAATAACCTGAAAGGCTGATGATATTCACTGTAATCTAACAGTCACTTGAAAAAAAAATATTTTTTATATTTTGTAACTGAGTAATACAAATGTTAATTGTTAAATACTGTTTCCTATAAACCAAGTATAAAACAAAATGTCTCTTTAGGTATAAGCCATTTAATTTACCTAATGAGTCTTCACAGGTACAGATCAAAATTTGATCTTCCCAGTACAATTCCAATATAGTATTTTCCAGAAATTTGTATGAAATTAGTAACAACTGTCTTTTTTCCCCTAATGTCTTCTAAGGCATTTCTTCCCTTTTTCTCATACTCAAATTTCCAAACTTTCAACTAAGAATTTCTTTAAAAACTACATGCCATCACATCTTTCTCACATGGAGTGGTTAGTGGATTCAAACCACCGACCTTTTGGTTAACATTCAAGCTCGTAACTACCAGGACTCCTGGTATTACAACACAGGAATTCACATCACATGGCCAATCTTGGACAAAAGAATCAACATCTTCTTCTAATGTAGGATGTTTCATGACTATGTATTTACATGTTCTAAAACTTTTAACTGTGGAAAAATTATGATTTATGATAAAATAATAATAATGAGGTGTTTCACTTTCTTTTTACTAGGTTTTGGAAACCCTGATGGCACAGCGGTTGAATGCTACAGCTGCTAACCAAAAGGCTGGCAGTTCAAATCCACCAGGCATTCCCTGGAAACTCTATGGGGCATTTCTACTCTGTCCTACAGTGCCACTATGAGTCTGAATCACTTGACAGCAAAAGGTTTGGTTTGGTGTTTTTATTTACTCAGTTTTGCATATCAGTCCCATTTTGTTTTAACGTCAGCAAAAATTTACACTTCAATGTTCTAATTTCCCAGTGTATTCATAGCTTTATCTAACTTAATTCATGAAGTAAACTGCAAAATTACTAAACATAAATTGTACTTTTAAATGAATGAGTCTTTTGTATCCAGTCAATTCATTAAGGTATGCTTGATTTCTTCAATGGGTATGTGTTGTTTACACTGGCCCCATTATCTCGGTCCACCTGAATGTCAGTCTCTCCCTCCAGAACTGAGATGGGGTCAACAAGACTACTTGAAATCCAGATAGCAATGGCTCTACCCTTTGAGACCTAATGGGTGGTGTCTCCAATCTTTGAAACCTAAGGAACAGTGATTCCACTCTTGTAATCCTGACCTCTAGACTCCATACTAATCTTGCTAATCTCCAAATTGTTCCTAGAATGGTGTCTTCCTTTCCTTGGAGGACAACAGATATTTGCAACCAGGAAGTTCCAATGACCCATTCCTGCTACAAAATTCCAGGAGAAAGATAGCTTTCCTTCATTTGTCTCTTTTTCTATCCCATTGTAAACAAACAAGATTTCTTCTGAGATGACTGACTAGATTTATCAGTCACCTACTTCACCTCTTCAGCAAAAAACTGAGCAGCCTATGCCCTTGGTGAAAGTCCATACAACAGAATTTTCCAGATCTTTAAGTTCTGGTTTCTGGTTGAATAAAGCGGCTTTGCTTTCAAAAAAAAGCAATCAATAAAATAACACCAGATTAACATGACAAAGGAGAAGCAAAAACCAAAAACCGCATGATCATCAGGATTGATACAGAGAAGGCTCTGACAAAATCTAACACCTTTCAATGACAGAGGCAATTAACAAACTGAAAACAGAGGGGAAGTTGGTCAAACAGGATAAAAGGCATTTATGAAAAACCCTTACTGAAACCATATCCAATAGATAAAGACTGAAGTTTTTCTCTCTAAGATCAGTTACAAGACAAGGATGTATGCTCCCTAATTTGTACTTAACATTTTATTTGAAGAGCCACTGGGGGGAGAGGGAGGGAGGAGAGAGAAAAGGAGCAAGTAAGAGAAAAAAAAGAGAAAGGGGGAGGAGGGAGGAAGAAACCGAAATCAAACTGGAAAGGAAGAATTACAACCAACTAACTGACATGATCCTGTATCTAGAAAATTTAAGGGATCCACAAAGAGGGGGAAACTGTTAGAAGTAATAAAGGTATTCAACAAAGTTGAAGGGTATACGATCAATACACAAAAATCACCTTTTTTTCCTACATACTAGCAATGAACAAGCTGAAAAGAAAACTTAGAAAACAATTCCATTTACAAGAGCATCTAAAACAATAAAATACCTAGAAAAAAATTTAACAAGAGAGGTGGAAAACTTGTACACTGAAAACTGTAAAATATCACAGAAATAAATTAAAGGAGACTTAACTGTAAAATACATAATATACTCACAGTTTTATAAACTTTAATACTATTAGCACATTAAAATTATCTAAAACTATGTATAGACACAACCACTATCAAAATTCTAACATCTTTCCTAGTAGAAAGGACAAATTCACATGTAATTGCAAGGGATCTCAACAGCCAAAATAATGTGGAGTACTACAAAGTTACAGAAATTAAAATACTGTGATACTGATGCAAGAATAGGTACAAAGATGAAGGAAATAGCACTAGGAGTCTAAAAATCCATGTATATTTGAGGTCAACTGATTTTTGACTACTACCAAGTCCATTCAATGGATACAGAATAGTCTCTTCAACAAATGGTACTGGGACAACCAGATCTCCACATGCAAACCAATGAAACTGGAGCTACATCGTACACCATCTATGAAAATTAACTCTAGGTTAACTTAACTATAAGAATTAAGGAAACTCTGACGTGTAGTGGTTAAGAGTTAAGTCTGCTAACTTAACTGTCCATAGTTTGAATCCACCAGGGCATCCTTGTAAACTCCATGGGGCAGTTCTGCTCTGTCTTGTGGGGTTGCTACGACTCGGAATCAACTGGAGGGCAATGGGTGTGTTTTTTGTTCAACAAGTATAAGAATTAAAACCAAAAATTTGTACATGAAAACACACAGATAAGCTTCAGCACTTAGTTTTTGACATTAGATTTGTAGATATTACACCAAATAGCACAGGCAACAAATGACAAAATGACAGATAAACTGGATTTAATAAAATAAAAACTTCTGTGCATCAAAAAACTTCAACAAGAAAGTAAAAACGTAATCTACAGAAAGAGAAAAAATATTTGAGAATCTCATGTCCGGAAAGTGTTTAATATTCCTATATGTTTCTTCAACTCAACAACAAAAGGCAAGCAACACAACTGAAAAATAAGCACAAGTCTTCAACTGACATTTTTCTCAGAAAGATGTATAAATGTCAACAAGAACATGAAAAGATGCTCAATGTCCTAAGTCATTAGGAAAATACCAATCTAAATCACAATGAAGCGCTACATTTTATATCCACTTGTTAAGTGCCACTGAGTCTGTTTCAACTCATTAACAACCGCATAGGACAGAGTACAACTGTCCCATAAGGTTTCCAAGGAGCACGTGGTAGATACGAAACGCTGAGCTTTTCGGTTAGCCGCTGACCTCTTAACCACGACAACATCAAGACTTCCCACAATACCCACTAGAATGACTATTACCAGACAAAAACAGAAAACTACTGTTAGCAGGGACCTAGAGAAAGTGAAACCCTTATCCACTGCTGGTGGCAATGCGAAATGGTACAGTCAATGTAGAAAAGTTTAATGCTTCCTCAAAAAATTAAATACAGAATTACCACATATGGGGACAGAATAAATAATGAGTTAATGCTGAAGGGCCACAAAGTTTCTCTTTGTACTGATGGAAAAAAAAAAACTGAAATACATGGTCGTGTTAGTGCCAGAACATGATGAAAGTAGTTAAAGTCACTAGATTATACACATAAAAAATGACAAGTAGTTATTATACATAATTTACCACAATAATTTAATTTAAAAGGTAGACTATTTGTGAAACATGATAAACTTCAAATACCAAAATGAAGATTTTCAATACTTTTCTTTTAATAGTCAATTATATTTTTGTATATTTTCTCTTGATACCTTTGGAAAAATAACCAAATGGTACCCTCTTAAAATTTTCGTGTAAGATTACTTCCTTCAGATACAGAGACCAGTTATACACATGATATAAAAGTACGTATGTGTGCCTTTCATAGAGGAAAAATTATTCAAGTCTAAAATTCAGAGTCAAGAAGTGACTTATTATAAATCTCTAATGCAAATCCTCGTGGCATAGTAGTTAAGTACTAACTACATCTGCTCACCAAAAGATCAGCAGTTAAAATTTACCAGGTGCTACTTGGAAACTCTATGGTACAGCTTTACTCTGTCCTATAAGGACTTGATGGGAGTGGGTTTGGGTTTAATGCTTAAGATATAATAAAATTATTAGTATTCGAATGTTTTTGTTTCCTCGATCTAATAGATTCCTGACTGCTGAGGCTTCTGAACAATTATCCATAGAAGGGATAGCCATCAAATTCCAACATGGCAACTTCCACACGCGTAAGCAGCCATGACTCAACTGTAACACTTCTTTCAGGGATCCATGCTGATTGGACAAAAAGCTAAGCCAGTAACATTCTTTTTCTGAAGATTTTAAAGACAGGAACACAAGAGTTTGAGAGGTGGAAGATAAATAAATTAATGGCAAACACAAAACCAACTCACTGCTACTAGCTGATCTGAATTCAGAGACCCCAAAGTTTCCAAGGCTGTAAATCTTCACAGAAGCACACTGCCACATCTTTATCCCCAGAGCTGCTAGTGATTTTGAACTGCTGACCTTTCAGGTAGCAGGGCTCTATTAGTGGCAGATAATTTATATATACAGTCCATGACTTCCTGTTGTTGTGGTTTCCAGAGGTGCTTTGAGGTCCACTTCCTCCTTCAGCTTTTTAGATCCCTCAGGAAATACTAAAAAAAAAAATCTGTTGCTGTGGAGTTGCTTTTGACGCACAGAGACCCTATAGGACAGGGCAGAACTGCCCCATAGAGTTTCTGAGGAGTGGCTGTTGGATTCAAACTGCTGACCAATTAGCTGGTATAGCACTTAACCACTTTGCCCCCAGGGTCTCCCAGGAGATACTAGCATGGCTCTAATAAATTTCTTCTTCCTGTTAAAGTAGCTAGATTTGGTTTCTGTTACTTGTAACCTATCACAATTGATAAATATCTCCAAATAGAGAAAATATTCCCTGAATTGTTTATTCAGCATACACTGTGTGTAGCCAAGCCAGCCAAGTGCCGTTGAAGTCGGATCCGACTCATGTACACTGTGTGTAAGGGGTCTACATAAGGCTGAAAATTTAATGCGATTCATAAAGAGTGTAAAATCAAATAAAGGAGACACCGTAAGCATGGTTCACACATTACAAATGAACATAGAATACAGCTCTTATTTCTGGCTGATATGAAACTATCAGAAATCTTTCAAGTCTTAAAGGACTAGACAACTCTGTACCAGATGAAGATATGAAAAGAGGGAAGGCAAGAAACTGTGATGGATATTCAAGGTATACAGACTAGCCCAGTCAAATGAAAATTCAGAGTTGAATGTATTCCTACAGACTGAGTGGAGAACAAACTATAGAGGACCTTGAATGCTGAATTCGAGTTCAGACTTCCCCTGAAGTAAGCAGAAAGCTTCTGAAGATTTCAGGCAGGATGAGTTTAGTGGTGCACTGAGAAAACTGTCCTGGAGGCTACATGTAAGACGGATTTGAAAAAAGAAAATGCTACAGTAGGGAAGTTAGTATGGACATCCCGTGTGACCTGTCCCCTTCATTTCACATGCATATATTTTAGCCAGGTGACTCGATTTGCATAGTTATGGGCACCTCGAATTAAACTCTTAATATTCTTCTCAAAATGAGTTGTTCACTCTAATATTCTCTACATCAGTAAGTAAAGCCACCTTCCATCCCGGTATTCAAGCTGAAATCTGCCAATCATCCTCAGTTCCTTTCAGTTCATCATCTATTCTATCTCTAAAACCAAACTCCATTTATGTACTCTTCTCTCTGACACCAGGTCACAACAGAGGACTGTGGCGAACGTCTGCAAGACGATCTGCCTGCTTCCAGTCTTGCCCCTCCTCACCCTTGATCCATCCTCCACCCTGTAATCAGAATAACTTCTTCACTGCAAACTGGACCATTCTTATTCTCCTCTCCCAGTCATTAAACGGCTTTGCAGGGTATTCAGCACACTACAGAACCGTGTTGGCCCTGGCTCCCTCCAGGGCCTCACCCGCCCCCCAGCCCACTCTCACCTGTGCAAAGCCCGGTAGAGTAATGGTTAAGAGATGTGGCTGAGAGCCAAAGAGACGGCAGTTCCATTCCACCAGGCACTTCTTGGAAAGCCTGTCAGGCAGCCCTGCTCTGTACTATAGGGTTACTAAGAGTCAGAATCAACTCAACGGCAGTGAGCTTGGTTTGGCTTTCTGACCTGCTCTTAGTCCCTCACACCATGCTTTCTCCCAGCCTCTGGACTTCCTATCTCTTCTCATCTGTTAGGGACTTAAATATCTTTTTCAAAAATACGTGCCATAAATCTTTACACCTGTATTTGTGGTTCCAGCCTTCATGGTGCAGCAGTTCAAAGCTACCAAAAGTTCAGCAGTTTGACTTCACAGGCAGCATTTCTATTCTGTCTTATAGCACTGCTATGAGTTAGACAACAGTTGGCTTGGTTTCTGGTATACTTGGGAATGGGTTTTCTTCGTTTTTTTAGTGAGGCAGTATGAGTGTAGGGTGTGTCTTAAATCAATCTCTTTTGAGGATATAAAAGAATACATTAAACAGGGAGAAAACAACTAAAGATAGATTAAAACAGGTATTAGGCCATATGAAGATTACCAAGGAGCCAAGAAATAGAGGACAAAGACACACATACCTTCCCCCAAAGCAGGCGCACACACACACACACACAGAGCCTTCTTCTAGAACTGGTGTCCTAAATTTGGACTTACAGCTCCCTAAACTGTGAGAAAATAAATTCTCTTTTTAAAGCACCCCATTTGTGGAATTTCTGTTACAGCAGCACCAGATAATTAAGATGCGGGCCTAGAATATGCTCTCTCACGTCCCACCCCAACTCTTGATCTTCTCATGTTTTACGGTATCTGCTTGTACAACCCCTCTCCAGAGAGACATGACTTGAGAGGCCTGTTATAAATAGGAGAGTGATTTGATAGATTAACAGGAACAAAGTCAAACACATCTTCTTCTCTTCTACTCTATGCTTCTTTCTGGAATATGGATGCTTTCTTTAAACAAAACAAAACCATTAATAAGAACAACAACATCAAATTCTTACACTAGGCTTTATCATTTTCAAAATATGTATTCATATATTAACTCATTTGTTCTTCATAACAGCTGAGTACAAGCAAGCAAAGGAAAACTACACATTCTATCTGTACATCTCTGATTGTGGTAGAAGACAGTATAACAATAAAGAAACATGAAAGGCATTTTTGATAACTTGCTCAAAATTATACAATGACCCAACTGACAGTACTCCACTTTCACACTCCTCTAAAAAGCTCTCCTGCTTCCCTGTTACTACATACAGCTGGTACTTACTGGGGGAAAAAAAATTACCTTTTTTTTTTTTTTTTGGTAAAGCTAAGGCTTATAGTTACTAGCTGTTACAGGGTTAATGAACTTCTACATAGTATCTAGTAACTAAAGCCCCAGCTTCACAAAAAATAAACATCTTTTTCTTTTTTAATAACAAGGAGAATCATGGCACTAAATTCAAAGGTCTTCGCTCGTGCTTTTTTGTTTTTTTAACAAAAGCAAGGAAATTTCTATTTAACAATGTACAAGTGACTTGAACAAGTACACCTACTTGTACCAAACAATAAACTACACTCTAAAGCCACTGTCACACCCTGAAAGTGTAGTGGTTAAGAGCTCAGCTGCTAGTCAAAAGGTTGGTACTTCGAGTCCACCAGTCATTCCCCGGAAACTCTATGGGGAATTTCTATTTTGTCCTACAAAGTTGGTATGAGTTGAAATCAAAACAACAGCAATGGGTTTGGTTTTGGTAAAGCTACAGTAATTAAAGGCTTGCTACCACACAGGAATAGACAGACAAATCAACAGAACAAAAATGAGATTTGACAATTGGACTCAACACACACAAGAGTATGTATAAAAAGTCATAAAAACAAGACATAAAATCAGTGAGGGAAAAATCAATTGGGAATAACTAGCTATCTATCTGACAATATAAAAAAAAAAGCTGATCTCTCTCTTACTACTGACAGCAAAATAAATTGCCAAATGGTTATTTTCACAAAGACATTTAAAAAATCTGGATCCACTTTAAAAATAATTATAACATAGAAAAAGCCGTTTCAAGTTCTCCAAAGAAATGATTATTAAAGATTAAAATGATGAAAACTTTGCCAGTGAATAATGACTGCACATGACTGATAAATCATATTTTGTGCAAACAACGTGAACCTTCTATGTTTGTTTCCTAACCATGTCCTATCGCCATGATGTATTTTGTAAATGCCTCTACGCAAATTTTTTCCATAGCTGAAAAAATTAACATAACACACTTAAAAAATACCTCATTGGGACAGCATAGCTGGTCAGCAAACACAGACAGTGCTTGCTACTTGTGTCAAAATACAGTAACTGTTCTCACTGAATTGTACACAAGCAAAGTGTTATCAGTATTTTTACCAAAAAACTGTATTGAACTTAGAAAAAAATAAAGTGCATATAAAGAAAAAATAAAATGTTTATGGGGAGGCAGGGAGGGCGAGAGGGAAGGAGGGAGGAAAAGAGGGAGAATTATATAGGAATTCGACACTCCACAAAAATCCCTCCCAAGAGAAAAACATAGAAGACCAGTAAATTGGTTTAGGAAAAAAAAAAAAAAAAAGGCAAAGCAGTAGCAAATGACAGCTAGTATTCTTCAATGAACGAAAAAAATTACCATACATCAGTTAAGAAAGGGAAATAACCAAAATGAAAAAGTAAGCACGGAGTACAGACAGGCCTTCATAGGAAAAGTGATATAAAAGCTAAAGCTCAACACTAGACACTCATTCATTCTGGGGAAGAAACTGAAGGAAAACAGCACTCCACTCTGATACTGAATGGCAGAAATAAATTAGTTATCAATCCAAACTGGAGAACTAAAGTGATATGAATAAAAATTACAACGTAAATACTTTCAATCTATCAATTGCACTTGTAGGATATCTTTAATTCAACTGCACAGAGATCTAAGTACATACAGACACACTGTAACACATAAAAGACTGTGTTGTTAAAAAAGCAAAACAAAACATCATAACACCGATCACTGTAATTATCCATTAATCAAGTTCTGGTTATGGTAGCTGTACAAGAAAATATTACATAAGCATTAAAAAAAATGAACTAAATCTTAAATCCTGTTAAGGACAGCTTTTTTGTGTGTTAGTTATCTAGTACTGGTAAAACAGAAACACCGCAGTTAGCTGTAACAAACAGAAATTCATTATCACAGAGTTCAGAAGACCAGAAGTCCAAATTCAGGGTGCTGGTTCTTGAGGAAGAGTTTTTCTCTCTGTAGACTCTGCAGGAAGGTCCCTGTCTCTTCTGAGCTTCTGTTCCTGGGCAATTTTCAGTGAACTTGGTTGGCATCTCTCTTCCACCATCTCTGCTGCTTGCTTGCTACTTTAATCTCTTTCATATCTCAAAAGTGTCTCATTAACATAATAAGGAAAACCCACCCCCTAAAGGAAATGAATTTTACCTGTAGAATTTACAACACATACTTTGGGGAACATGATTCAATCTTTAACTATCTTAAATTTAGAAAAAGACCAAAAGAAAAAAACACCTGTATTTCAGGTTCAAAACCAAAGAGAAATATACACACACGAAAGCTCTCACATGCAGACAAGTTTCTTGAAGCCTACACAAGAAACAGGATGACAGTTACCTCTGGGTGTTAAGATAACTATATTCCACTAATCAGAATGTTTTCACTATGTATATGCTAAGTATATGCTAACATTTTTTATAAAGAACTACTGAAATTTAATATATTCATTAAAAGAAGGGAAATATGAAAGTTTCCTAAAGAATTGAGACATTCAGGTATCATAAGAGAAAACAAAAGCAAAATGAAGAAGCCAACCAGCCAAGTGCCATCGAGTCAGATCCAACTCACGGCAACCCTAACGGCCGGAGTACAACTGACCCCTACAGTATTCAAGGAGTGCCAGGCGGATTTGAACTGCCGACCTTTGGGTTAGCAGTGGTGGCACTTAATAAAAGTAATTATTAGGAGGAAAAATACTACTCCTAGATGTTTATTAAGTAGGGACATTTGTTACTGTTTGAAAATGAGTAAAACAAGTAATACAGAAATATTTCTTAGCCACCTAGATAAACAAAATATATCATTAGTCAATGACTTGAGACTCGTGTTTAATTTTTTTAACAGAAGTGTCTCAACTCAACGGCTTATTTTTCCATGCAGGTATGACAAATGCAATCCAGTAAGAAAAGCAAGGAATGCTGGCAGCTGCTACTCAGAGTTACCTAACTTCTCCCAAGTGAGTAGTTTGGCCAACACTGCCAAATTTTCTCATACTTCAAGCGACGGTAATGATTTAAAAAAAAATCTAAATGTTGTGGAGACAACATGATCAGCTTCACTCAGTTCTACTGAAGTGCTAAAAAGGCAAATTTCAATTTAAAATATTGTCTCCAAGTTTTCCTCCATGGTAGATTTATTTATTTTATTTATTCCTAAGTGATACAGAAGCTTCTACTCAACGTCTTCAAAAATAATTATAAAAAAAGAAGGTTTCAGGAAAGCTATATTCTTTTCTTAAAGGCAATAAACACATTAAAATAAAAAGGGTATTAAGACTACAATTCAAGAGCAGCTTCACCAAAAAATTGAAGACTTTGCTTTATTTGAGGGGAGAGTATTTTGAAAAATGAAAGTATTAAACTTTCACTTCATTTAGACTCATTCAACAAATCAATACATATCTGAAGTAGCAATAAGAATTCAGTGGAGAAAAAATGGAATCCTTGATTAATTGTCATTTTTGTACAAATACATCCTTCTATGCTTCCAGTTTTAGAGTTAACACATGACAGAACACATAGTTGAGAAAACTAAATATCACAGATTACAACATGAACATTTTGCTCTCTCACTGCCTTGTACTATTAAGCATATTGATTTCAGTGCAATACTACGGAAGATGGACAGAATATCTGGAATTTCCGCTTTGCAGTCATAAAAAATAATAGCAAACATGGCATCTGGACACATTTTACACACTGAGAGAGACTGAGACACAGACAGTCCACTCACACCTTCACAAGCAGTAAAAAGTGGCACACATCAGCAAAATATAAGTAACGGGTATATCCTACTGTGCAGGATGGAGAAAAACTGTCCCATTTCTATGCCCCTTGCCTCTTGCCCCCTCTGCTCTAAGTTCAAGCTGGTTTTAGAGACTGATGCAACCCCTGGTCCAAATGTAGCTCCCATCATGTGCCCTGAGCCATTTTCCTTGCCCTGGAAAGGGAGTAAATTAAGAAACAGGGTAAAAATAATCTGTTTGCATTAACAGTTCCTTGAAACCCTGGTGTAGTAGTGGTTAAGTACCACAGCTGCAACTGAAATACACCACGCACTCCTTGGAAACTCTATGGGGCAGTACTGCTCTATCTTACAGAAACATTATGAGTTGCAGTCAACTCAATGGCAGTGGATTTGGTTTGGGTTCTGTGTAGACATAGGGCATAAAAGGTACAGAGACAGTGAACACCATTCATCCCTAAGCAGAACTATGTGGGCCCACTGAGGCCCACATTAGTACAGCACAAGATACATGAAATCTAACCTCAACTGTTTCACTATTTGGTGAAGAACCAGGTCTGTGACATTTGATACCACTCTGCATACCAAGCAGAGTTCTCACCGACCTATTTCAGTGGTTGAGGACTGGTGTCTCCATCCATGCCACACAGCCACCCATAACAGGGGTCCGAGGAAAAGTAATGCATTCCAGTCCTTATGTCCTAGTGCTAGGTACCCTTAGTCTAGCTGCTAAACCCAAATATGCACTCTGAGGACCAGAGACACACTTTTCTCATAGATAGGAGCAGCAGCCAACATCTCGCCCTATTTGGTGAATGAACCCCACAAGAGCCAGGTATCTCCCAACGACCCACACCTAACGAGGACTATAGGCGACAACCTGCATCGCACACAGTGAACGACTGTCTGAACACTTGAGCTGAATCCATACAAAACAAGTAACTCGGCTCCTGGCCTCAGATGCCTACTAACAGCTCTAACCATCTGCTGACAGAACACTTGAGCATCAGAGGCCTAAATAATCAAGCTGGCTCATGTGAGCAGCCTATTTGGGTATATTAAAACACAATAAAATGAGAAGTTAGGACACAGCAAGGAAACATAAATAAAACTCATTCATGACTTTCACATAACAGTCAATAAGTGGGCATACCCTGATGGATTCAGCAAGCTCCCACAATAAAGAATCAAGAAATCATACAGAAAGCTGCCTGGAATTACCAGATATAGAATACAAAAGACTAACAAACAGAACTCTTGAAGAAATCAGGAAGGAGATCAAGCAAAAAGCAGAGTAAGTCAAGAAACACACAGACACAGTGACTGAGAAACTGAAGAAGTTTAGAGTTGAGCATAATGAAACTGAACCGGCTGGACGAGTCCACACAGAGCTAGCAAACAGAAATGGACAAGTTTAACAATAAAGTTTAAAAATGACACAGCTCAACAGAAAGTTAGAAGAGTAAACTGAGGCAAAGAAGTCAGAATTAGTGAGACTGATGATAAAGCATTTGACATCAACATTTCTGAGGAGATATCATATAAAAGAACTTTTTACAAAATGAACAAACACTAAGAATTTGGTGGGACTATATCAAAAGGAATAACCCACAAGTGACTGGAGTACCAAAATGGGTTGGCGGGGGGTGGGGAGGGGACAGAATATAGACAACTGTTGAAAATTTGTTCACAGAAAACTTCTTTGATATTGTGAAAGAGGAGAATATAACTATCCAAGATGCTAATTGAACGCCACACAAGGTAGATTCCCAAAGAAAGTAACTAAGACATAATCAAACTTGCCAAAACCAAGGATACAGAATTTTAAGAGGAGCTTCGGATGAAGGAAAACTATTCTACAAAACAGAGTCAATAAGACTAAGATTCAGACTGTTGTTGTGTTGCTATTCAATGCCATCGAGTTGTTTCCCACTCATAGCAACCCGGTGCACCATGCCCACAATCATTTTTATGCTTAAGCCCAGCTACCATCAATCACCACCTTGACAGGGAACAGAACAAAGAGTTCCTGAAGGAGATGGAGAAAGGCAAAGTGGGGAACTCAAACTCTAGTAAAAAGACCAGACTTGAGGGTCTCACAGATTGCAGGATCCCCAAAACACAGAGTTAGCCCAGAACTACAACCATTCCCAGAGCCAACTCTTCAGACAGAGACTGAACTGGACAATAAAACATAAAATGATACTGGTAATAAGTGTGTTTCCTGGCTCAAGTAGATACATGCAAGTAAACGTCCAGAGGTGAGATGAGAAGGCAGAGGGAGACAGAAGCTAACTGAACAGACATGGAAAATACAGGGTGGACAGGAGTATATGGTCACACTGCAAGGAAAATAGCTAAGGTCACAAAACACTGTTTATATAGATTTTGCATGACAAACTGACTTGAATTATAAACTTTGACGTAAAGCACAATAAAAAGAAAATATTTTTAAAAAGCCATCCAGTAGCCAAGTAACACTAATAAAATACCTCACAGAAAAGGTCAATAAGTTCAAGTTCTATATTAGCAGAGGTCAAGGTCAGTGATGATCACGACAGTGGTGCTTATCAAGTAAAAGAGAGCACATTCAACAGCAAATATAGAGAAAACAAAATACTTATTTAGGATACAAGAAATTTTAAGTGATCAGAGGACCATGTATACAGACATACAACCATCTGGCAGAAGATGGAACTGTAGGCTGCTTGGACAAGAAGTCATCAGAGAAGAAACAATCCAAGATGCCAGTCTGTAAGACGTCCTCATAGGGCATGCATGTAAGGAGATCATGAAGTTATCGTGTATCTATGTAACCGAATCATACAGAATCCCTTCACTGGCTATAAAGAGGGGTCATAATAACTCCATAGATCACACCACTTTTTTCACTGAAGAAACATCTTTACTTTCATCACTGATACTAGAGTCCTTACTTCGCTATTATACAACACTGTGTAGCCATGATGATGGGGGTCAGGGGAGAAACCACAGTCTCTCTACCTTAAAATCTGCCAGCTGTTTATTTGGCAATGCATGCAACTTGTAGAACAAGGGTGGCCATGGTAAAATAAGAATTATGTAGCAGGTGAAATTCCTTTTAATCTCTTAAAGCTAAATCTTATACTATCAGTTCCAATAGCTTGCAGCAGTGAGAACAGATAAGCACACATACACTTATGAGAGCTGACCAAAAAATCAGTAAGAAAAACCTACAACTCTCTAAACAGGTGGATATTCAACAATATCACTGTCTTTCCTTTAAAAAAAGTTTCAATAACTTTTATAAACTTTAAATTATAATTATTATTATTAAATAATATTAAATAATCAATTAAAATTAATAAAATTAAAATTTGCATTAGCATAATGCTTTAAGTAATTTGCCTAGTATTCTTTAAACTATTATTACTCTCTCTTTGCTTGGCTTGGCCAATTCCATACACAAATTTCTTCATAAAATATTTAGAAAAAATTCTTCTAGGTGATTGCCCTGAATACTCAGAGCTACTCCTAAAGTGAATTGTCTCAGTTCATATAAATCAAATCTTAATCTAAGTCTATGACAGTTTACACATATAAAGTCTTCCTAAATTTAAATTAATTGTGCTTAGTCTCAAAGTCAGGAAAATGTTAAACTGCAGTTGCAAAATTAAGCAGTACCTGTGTTAAATCCAGATCAATGACAAACAGAAGTTTTTTTAAAGGAAAAACTTTACAAAAGTCTAGCCACTATCTATGTGGTCTTCACAGCCTAGTGAAAACTGATACTCACACACACACACTGCTTAATCAACGTGGGGTGGTTTTTTGGCTATTCATAAGAACCACTGCACTGTGTTGAAAAGTATAACACAAAAACAAAAAAGCAGAAACTTCACCAGACTCCCAGCTGCTAAAAGAAACAGTACAGGTAAAACATTCCAGGAAGATCACGCTTCTAACCCTCGTGCACAAATATACCAAGAAATCAATAACAACAAATCACGCTCAGCACTGAGGGACTCGGTACTGGGAAGCGGAAGACAGCAGCACGAAATGACAGACAGGCAAGAATCAATACGTCAAAGAAGAGTCACATACACTGGAAAAACTTCCTCTCCCACCAAGAGTACCTGTTTGCCTAGCATTACATGTTTGTGGCCGCTGTGAACTAGGGAAGCAATCCCAGCAAATTAGCCTGATTCCTTAGCCACCACAGCCTCTGACTATGCAAAGAAACAGGATCTCAAGCTTTTGCACTAAAATTAACAAGGAAGACTTCCTAACAGGTCTTTGGAGGATGTCAGCCCCTCCCCTGGCTAAGAACTGTCAACTGCCAGACTGCAACAAATTGCTGTGGAAGGACTCCCTGCATTGGACTCTGCTCTCACAGCCCGTCCTCCAGCTCACACCTACTTCCACCCACTGCTGCTGAGTCAGGTCCAACTCATTGCAATCTTATAGGTCAGAGTAGAACTGCCCCATAGAGTATAACAGGAGTGTCTGGCAGATCTGAACTGCTAACCTACTGGTTAGCAGACATAGTACTTAACTCACTGCACCACCAGGGTTTCCTACATATACCTCAAGCCTTCAAAATCAATAGGGGCTCAGTCACTCTTGGTGTGTCAGCCATCCTGCCAGCCGGCAATGAGAATGCTGACTGAGGTTGTTACATAGTAGGAAATGGGAGCCTTCGGTGAAGACTGATCCAAAAGGCTATGGCTGGGGTCTCTGACAGCCAGCACAGCAGACATCCTTGGGAGTTCATTCAAGGAGTTTCCGGTAATTGTCAGCTGTCACACTGTCGGGAATTGCTACAGCAGGCACCTTTTATAGGAGCCTGTTCTCATGGCCAGCACTCTGCCTGCCTGCCAACACACCCCATAGCTAAAACCTCCAAAATAAAAAAGACAAAATTCCCTAGTGTCAGTTTGGATCTATCTGTGCCAAACTCCATGGACACTGAAGACTGCTGACTGGGGTTGCTCTGTGATGGAAAGGAGATGTCTTGAGTGGAGCCTGTATACACTGCCATCATATTACAGGTGACTCTCAGAGTAACAAGGCAAAATTCCCTGGGATCATTCACAATATGCCAGCCATTTCCTACCCAGAGTCTGTCAGGTGGTGGAGGCATACAAACTCCTACGGAAGGTTTCCTGCAGTAGAGCTAGGAGGTGACTCACTTAAGTGGAGACTCTCTAATCACAAGGCACTGGAACCCTGAAATCAATAATAAGACAGATCTTTTGGACATCCATCTGAAGAACTGTCTTCCTGATAAACAGAAAATTCTATGTATGAAACAGAAAAATTCTATATATGCTTCCCTTCAATAACATCACAGAAAAACAAAAAAACAAATGGAAAAGGAAGCTATGGACAAAACTGAAGGGCAACATCCAGGTACACGGGGGGGGGGGGTCCCCTAGGCATGTGTTTTCTAACTGAAAATGTAGCTGCAGAAACAAAACAGGAGAGCAAATAATAACCAGAGAGGACAGTACCACGGTGGACAGACTGATTAGTTCACAATACCTCACCTGAATTCCGGGACCCACTATGGACAGAGTGATCACAGTATATTTTCTGGTGTGTTCAGAATATGATGAAATTAGAAAACCCATACTAGAACTTTCAAATCCTGATTAAATTAGAGAGGGTAAACCAACTAACACACATGGGGGAGAGGGGGATGTAGCAAACAAAGGCCAAAAGCTATACCAATCTAGAAGTTTATTGCAGAAAGTGAGGAGGGAAAACTGAGAAAGTTCACAGTGTCAAAAATTTCCAATGCAGCAAAAAAATAAATAAGTAAATAAAATGCATCACACAAAAATATATGAAAAACAAAAGCCCATCCAAATGAGCATGACAAATGAAATGAAATTACATCCATGGAAGCTGTATTTACCAGAATGGAAGAATACAATGCAGTTATGATAAACATACTCAAAAAAGTAAAGAAAAACATAAATATCTAAAAGATTTAGTTTTTAATGCATCAAAAAACATGATTTTTTAAAATATCGATATACTCAAAAAAGACTATTCAGAAACACGGAGGCTAAAAGACAGAACACCACAAAGGGAAAAACAACCAATAGATTTCAGTGGGTAGTAAAAATAAAAAAATCAGAGGGTAAGACAGTTGAAATTACAGAGGCCAAAGAACAACAAAACAAAATTTTATGACTGCTGAGCCCCATTTAATAAAAGACATGATATACTTGTCATGGAAATACTGCAAGAAAATGAGAAACAGACAGAAAAAATATCTGAAAAAATAATGACCGAAAATTTCCCCAGTCTGACAAAAGACCTGAATCTATAAATCTAAGAAACTCAAAACAATCCAAGCAAGATGAAGCCAAAGTGTTCTACACCCTGACACATCATAATCAGACTCTCAAAAAATAAACATTAAGAGAGAAAGCTTATAGAACAGAAAGCAAACAAGTCACATATAAAGGATCTCCAAGATTAAATGATGATTACTCCTTAGGAACACTGGATGTCAGCAGGCAGTAGAATAATATTTTTAAAGTACAGAAAAAAGCAATTCTATACCTAGCAAAACTATCCTTCAACAAGGAGGGTGACATCAAACCACCGTCAGACAAACACAAGGTGAGAGAGACCACACTCACCAGCCTGGCTTCACCCAAAAATATTAACAGGACCCCTACCTATGGAAAACAAGAGAAGCTACAAAGTAATTCAAAGCCATACACACAAAGATTTCTAATATAGACAACTACATGAGGAAGTATAATGACCAGTAATGAGTTATCAATGCTTGATAATTCTAATTTCTTTGTCCTTTATTCTTTTTCATGAGAAACACAGAAACAGCAAGGATAAAACACATTACAGGGCATGTGAAATACGAAGACTTAATTGGTGACAAAAACAACCAAAAGCAAATAGTATAGATATACGGTATCTTGTATTTCTAAAGATAACTTGGTATCAATTTAGCATGTTATAAGTGAGTGATGAAAAATCTAACATTAATGATAACTTCAAAAAACTGTAAAAAAAAGCTATGGAAGCTGCATATAGGTGGGCATGTAAATTTATATGGGAATGTACATTTCACTCGGTCATAATAAAAAAAGAAAAATGTAAAAAAATCACATGAAAAAGGAAAACAAAATGGCTTACTATACTGAATCCACAAAACACAAAAGTAGGAATAAATAAAAAAAGCTCAGATATACAAAAGACTAATAATTAAATCACAGAACTAAGTCTTTTCTTACTGATAATAACAATGAATATAACTGGAATGAATGCTCCAATCAAAAGGCAGAGTGGAAGAATGAATTATTTTTAAATGATGCAATTATATGCTGTTTAAAGAGACATACCTTAGACCTCAGAATATAAACAGTTTGAAAGTGAAAGGAGAGAGGTGGGATGACAGTATTAATATCAGACAAAATAAACATTAAGATCCAGTAGAAGAGATAAACATGGACACCATATAAGGATCAAAGGTAAAATCAAGAAGATCTAACAATCATAAATGTACAAGTGCTCATCATTCCTATGTTCACTTATTCTGCTGTGATGGCTCAGAAACAAAGAAGGCTCTATAACTGGAGAATATTCATTGGAATATTCATTGCAAGTATCTTTTTCAAAACAGAAAAGGCAACCACAGACATGGATTTTGCAGGACAGAATACAAACCAATTCACCTTTTAAAAGAGATGATACAGAATTCAGAATCAGATATTAGAAGATCCTCAGAAATTTGATCTTGAGGGTACAACAGCTAAAGCACATGGAAGCAAAACAGGAGACTTCAAGTGGCAGCCAGAAAAAGATCAAGTATCAAAATAAAACAGGAGTTTTAAATCCAAAAAGGAAGAGCACACTTAGTATTTCTCAAGCTAAAAGAATTTAAGCAAAAATGCAAACCTCAAGTTGCAATACTGAAGGATTCTATGGGAAAAGTATCAAAGGATATAGGAAGCATCAAAAAAAAAAAAGAAGTAATATACAGTTAACTATACTAAAAAGAACTGACAGACATTCAACCATTTCAAGACGTAGCATATGATCTAGAACCAACAATACTGAGGACGAATTCCAGCTTGAACTGAAGGCACTGATGAAAAACAAAGCTCCAGGAAATGAGAGAATGCCAACCGAGATATTTTAACAAATGGATGCAGCACCAGCAGTGCTTCTTTTGATGTACCAAAAAATGTGGAAGACAGCTTGAGTGAAGGTGAAGGCAGACAACACCAGAAAAATGTTTACCTGTGTTTTACTGACTACGCAAAGGCACTCTACTGTGTGGATCATAACAAACAGGGGTAACAAACACGTAACTGTGCTTACATTCAAACAGAACAAGGGGAGGGATACCGCATCATTCTAAACAGGAAAGGTGACTATTTTCACCATGATTATTCAAGTTGTATGCTGAGCAAATACTCCAAGAAGCTGGCCTACATGAAGAAGAACAGAAAATTAGGATAGAGACAGATTCATTAACAACCTGCAATATGCACATGACACCACCCTGCTTGCTGAAAAGAGGACTTAAAGTACTTACTGATCAGGAGCAAAGGCTACAGCTCTCAGTATGGATTATACATCAACAAATAGAAAATAAACATTCTCAAAATTTGACAGCAAGCAGCATCATGACAAACGAAGAAAACGCTGAAGCTGTTAAGGACTTCATTGTACTTAAATCTACAACCAATGCCCATGGAAGCAGTAATCATGAAATCAGATGCTTTATAGCATTCGGCAAATCTGCCGTAAAAATCTCTATAGAGTGTTAAAAAGCAAAGATGTCATTTTGAGGACTGAAGTGCGCCTGACCCAAGCCATGGAGTTTTCAGTCGTTTAATATGCAAGCCGGACAGTGAATACGCAAGACTGAAGAATGACTGATGCCTTTGAATTATGGTGTTGGCACAGAATAGTACAGGCTCCTGTACGGTTTCCTTCTGTTGTACACAGGGTCACTATGAGTTGGAACCAACTCAGTGCACGTGACAAAATCACAGCTCCTAAATATATAACATAAATACTGATAGAATTCAAAGAAGATAAACAGCACAATAGTTGAAAACCATGTATCTAATACGAATCTAATAACATGTTATTATGTAAAGTGTACATATATATAATTTTGACAATTTAACACAAACAATGAATTATAAAATGGGCAAAATAAGCTAAACAGACATTCACCAAAAAGGATATTCAAGTGGCCACCAAACCCATTAGAAGATGCTTATGTCATTAGCTATCAGAAAGATACAAATCAAAACCACAATGAGAAACCATTCATATTCATTCACTAGGATGGCTACAATTTAAAAAGTAAAAATAAAATAACAGATGTTGAAGAAAATGTGAGGAAACTGGATCCATTGCTACTAAGAATGAAAATGGTACAGCTGTCTAAAAAAAGTGTGGAAGTTCCTCAAAAAAATCAAAAACAAAGCTATAATATGAGCTAGCAATTCCAATGTCAGGAATATATGCAAGGGATCTGAAAGCAGCAACATGAACAATATGTACATCAGTGTTCACTGCAGCACTAGTTACAATAGCGAAAAGATGGAAATCACCTAAATGTCCATGAAACGGTGAACATGCATACAAAACATAATACATACACATACAACAGAATATTCCTGAGCAAGAAAATAAAATGAGGTCCTGAAACATGCCACAACAGGGAGTTTGAAGACATTATGCTTACCGTAATAAGCCAGTCACCAAAAAACCAGTACTCTTATGGTGAAATAAATTCCTTTATGTGGCCTTTTGCTTTGGTTCTTTGTAATAACCACTTAAAAGTTATTTTGTCCTAAGTCTTGAATAGTCACTTGTGCCCTAGCTTCCTACTCCAGAGGGTTTGTTACTTTTGCTTTGTCCAGGTTGGTTAATATTTCTGGGTAAGCTGTAAACAATTTGTGGGTTTGATACTTTTTGTCTGGCCCTGGGTTGCATCCTGCCATGTGATCTCTTTTATACACTTACACAAATGAAATGACCACAGACTACTATGCAAGTCAAATGCTTGTGGCCTACCTAGGGAATTGGTCAATTCCTAGCAACGGTGGGTCATGAGTTTGCAGTCAGAAGGAAGAATAAAGAGCAAAGAAGCACAGAGGTAAGGCAAAGAGCCTTCTGAAAGAGCTATAGCAAGGGTCAAGGACTGTAATAATTAAGACAGTGATAGGCCAGGATGCAGTCCTGCAATGGAGCTGCTGATGACAGTGAAAACCTGCTCCTAGGAATGCAGGTTAAAAAGCTGACTGAAACTGTTACAGTGGCTACCAGCTGGGACAGTTAGCAGTGGAGAGGCTAATGGAAAGGAGACCAAAGCCAAAAAGGCCTGTCCTAAGAGAACCATGTGGAGGCCTATCGTGAGGGGGATGACAGGAAGCCTTTCCTCAGCAGGATGAGAGGACTATCCTCAGATGGTTGAGAGGAAGCCTGTCCTCAGATGAGCTGAGAGGATGCCTGAATGGCTGACAGTAGGTATGCACTTGATTCATGAGGGCCTATTTGCTCGAATGGCCAAAAGAAGTTAAGAGGCCTGCTCTGCACTGAAGGGAGGGATGTGCTCTCTACTGGGGGTGCTTTCCAGACTTTGTCTACATGCTTCCTGATCATGACAATAAGGTGTATCCTATCATTTCTTTCGTAAACTACTTAACCGTAAACAAAAGTTTTGAGATCTGCACAACATTACAGTGAATTGCCAAAACCAAGCAAGTGCTGAGAAGGGGGAGACTGACTGGTATATCAGAGAAGCAGTGATACAACAGCCTACAGAATGAGGAAATTTGGTATATATCTGGCCTCCACCTCATAGGAACCGGCTTTGCTGATTCTTCTATTTGAAATTATTCATACAACTGTATGACTGACTTACATGAAAAGACAAGAATAGACAAATGTATAAAGACCAAAGTTTATTAGTGATTACAAAGGGTGGGTGGGAGGAGGAGAAGAAATTACTGCTTACAAAGCAGTACGTTTCCATTTATGGTTATGGAAAAGTCACACGGATCAAGGCTAAGGGTTGCACAGCTGATTAAGGTAACTAAAGTCAGTAAGTTACATACACATTTAAAATCTGAATTGGCAAATGTGTAGTGTATATATCTGCAACAATCCACAACTGCTAAAAACAAAACAGCTGCTGAGAATGCTTATGTACAACTACGGATGCGGTAAGTTGATTTGGAGGCTTAGTCTCATACTTCCATGGGACGTCCCAGTTAACGGGCCTAGCAAGGTGTGTAGTGCTTATGCACTACCTCCTGACTTGTTGTCTAGTGCCTGGGGTCTTAAAAGCTTGCAAGCAGCCATGCAAAGTACAACAATTGGTGTCTAGTCACTAGGAGCAACAAAGGAAGAAAGACAGTCAGAACAGGAGTAGAAAGTGGAACATGTGGCTAAAGGTACCATGAACAACTGCCAGCTTTACCATGACACCAGAAGGGCAGGGTGCCTGGATATCATTACTGCTTTGATCAAAGACTCTATAGAAAAACCCTGATCAAATGGGAGAGGGAAATACAGAAATGGAATCTAGACTTTCTGGATCCACTGATACTGGATGAACCCTTAAAAATTATTGCTGAGATAATCTTTAAAACTTAAAACAAAAATAGTACCTGATGTCTTCTTAAACAATAATGACTAGAGAAACAAACACAACAGCTCATGTTTTAAAGATAAATCTGCTCTACAGGACCAATAGTCTAAACAAACCAAAGCTTATTTCTCTGAAACCAGAAGACATAGAAGATGCTTGGCTACCATTAATGATTATTCTGATTAGGACTACAATAAATGGACACTGACAGAATTGGATGAAAATGTAGAATTTCAATTCCTAAAGCAAAGAAAAACAGACCTACTGGACTAGTTAAGACCAGAAGATCAGAGGACTCCCTAAGGCTACCACCCCGAGATACTCTTAAAACCTGGAACTGAAACCAAATCCTGAGTCACCTTGCAGTTATACAACAGATTGGTTCAAACAACGAATTATCACCTATAAGTACTGTGTTCCTTTAAAAAAAAAAAAATTCACCTATATGATACCAAATAGTCAACACTTACTTCAAAACAAGCTGAGAATGCATGGGGACAGGAAAGCAAGGTTAAGTAGAAACAGAACAATCAAAATGAAACAATGAGAATGTTCATGAAGAATGAAGAATGTATCCAATGTCCATGAATAATTTGGGTAGAAACGGTTGAATGGAAACTGAAACTGTATTAATTTTCACCAAAAACATAATAAAATATTAGTCAAAAAATAAAAATAAATTTTCAAAGAATAGAATCCTATACAATGAAGGACTACAGAAGAAAGAGGTGGAACAAGCTGAGAGAGGAAGCCTAAGAAGGTAGAAGGCTTTGGAGGTCAGGGCTGACAAGCCAGGTAAGTGCATCAAGAAGCAAAAGTAATAAAACACAAAAGCAAATGCAGTGAAGAGTGTGCATGCAGTCTACACAGTAGATGCAGTGCAGGCTCTACCATAACGTGAACACGTGGAATAAAACCAGTAATAACGGGACAAATAATCCACAGCGAAGTCACTGTGAATAAAACCAAGCTGAATATGTTCCTTTACATTAAGTTTTCTCAAGAATCTAAAAGGATGTTAAAATGTAACAAATCGATTAAGTTTACTTTATCACAATTGGACCAGTTTTCTACTGAGAATCTTTTACAGATTTTTAAATATTTTCAGTCATTTTAACGTGAAGTTCTTTGAAATTATGCATTTCTATGATTTTTTCTCCTACTCTCTTTAATTTCAAAAACTGAACATAATTTTATATATTCTTAACAACTTACAACTATTAGTGTGAATAATCATTATTATAGGCTTGGAGGTGCTACAACTACGAATATGCCCGATCATTTTTTTTTCCCTCAGTCCATATGGTCCTAACATGATCCCAGCTACTGTGACTCCCTAAGCTGCTGCTAACAGTCTTTCTGTTTGTCAAAAGTCACAAATTCCTTGTTGCTAGCTATAGGTTTAGAAATAAGAGAACTGCAAGGTTCTGTGCTATGCATTGTGAAGAACACAAAGATTAACCAAATACAGTTTCTGTTTTTCAGGAGTTTACATCAGGCTACTTGTTCATCACTGATTTCTGCCACTGAATGTCCCAAATTTGTACCTGGGTGGTCTAATGGCAAATATTTCGGAAACTTAGAGCCCAAGTTCAGTTCCAAGGTTAGGTCCAAAAGCTCCAAATCAGATTTCTGACAAGGGGCATTTCTTACATGTACACAAAACGCATCTTCAAAATAATCCTTCGGAAATTCTTTTGAGGTCACAGAATGCAAACTAGGTAAACTAAAGCAAAAAATGATTAAATTATTTACATATATTGGTCCAGAGTCAAGGAAGTCTGGAGAATAATTTTAGGAGTTCCCATCTACCTACATATTATTCCCAGTTATGTCTAAAAAATAATGCCAGCTGGGGGAAAAAAAAAAAGATATTACTAGCCACATACAGAAGGACAAGCAAGATGACTGACCAGTAAAGAAGAACTCTGTGCTATGTGTATTTCCATAACCACGACGTTTGAAAAAGACAACATACTAAGTATTTTAATATTAAGGAACCTAAATGGCTTATATTTCGTCACACTTATTTAGTCTTTATTTCAATACCTAAAATGTATTTAAATACTGTTGAGAATTTCATTGGTCACAATGAGCTAGAATTGTTAACCACACTCAATTGTTAACAATATCTGGGGACAGAGATAGCTCACCTCTAAAAACTAAGACTCTTTGACATCCAACCAAGAATATGAACTTGAAAGTGTCAGCTTGCTTCAGTCCCTATAAAAACTACAAATGACAAAGGTAGTCTTTGAAATCCCTTCTTGCAAGAAGACACTTAGTTTAAATTCAAATAAAACAACATCTCTCTCAGCAGTAACTTACAGTTTAACAATACTTCAAAGTTACCCTGAGTTTGATTCATGTCATGTGTATATCTCTCATAATCCCCTACATGTTACTAACAGTTAACACACTCAATTGTAAACCAAAAGTTGGTGCTTTAAGTGTACTCAGAGCCTCCTCAGAACTGCTCAGCAATCTACTTCTGAAAAATCAGCCACTGAAAACCGTAAGGACCACATGAGGTTGACCTGAGTCAGAATCAAGGCAATGGTAGCTAGTAGCAGTGCTGGCGATGTATACCTCTAACTTGAAAATAAAATAATGCTCATTAAAAATAATCAACATGCTGAGAAGATCATAGCATAAAGAAACCATCATTCCAACCCTCCGCCTAAAATACAACAAGGAAACAGTGCTCACCTTTAAGGGACTCTAAATTGAGAAGCAGAAGAAAGCAGAGGGGAACTTCAGACAAGCATGAATCAACAAACATGAGGTGCATTAGGTAGGAAAACCGCTTCTCCTGCCATCCCTGCTCTGTCTCCAGATATGTGGGCTGCCAGCTGCTGTGAACTAGGATAGTAACGAGAGAAAAACAGTCTGCTTCCCTAACCACAGCTCTTGTGTATACAAAGAGACAGGACCCCAAGATTCTGCTCTAAAATCAAAAAGGCTGGATCCACTTGGAGTATGCCAGCACCTTCCTACCCAGACACTGTTGGTCGTAAGCCTCTTATGAATTGCTACAGAAGTCCTGTCCTGTAAGAGTGTGTTTTCACAGCAACATCTACCTCCCTCCTTGTGGTGTATCCCATAGCTCAACACTCTGTGATCAAGGAACAGATCTCCCAGGAAGTTAGTTCAGGTCTTTCTGTTCCCATTATGGGTGGGTGCTCAGGATTGCTGACAGACATTGTCCTGTGCTAAAAAAAAAACACCCGCTGCCATCGAGCTGACTCCTACCTATACCAACCCTACAGGACAGAAAAGAACTGCTCCATAGGGTTTCTAAGGAGCACCCTGTAGACTAACTGCCAACCTTTTGGTTAGCAGACATAGCACATAACCACTATGCCTGAGAAGCAGGTATCTTTAGCAGAGGCTATACTCACAGCCAACACACCACAGGGGCAGCTCTGAGAGCAACAAGGCAATCCCCTCCCCACTTACACCCTGTCACTCCCAATCCTGCTGTGAATTGCTACAGATAGCCCCTTAAGCAGACTCAGCTCCCCTAGTCAGCATCATACATGCCTCCGTGCATACCTCTTGCTCTGGACTGTGAATCCAACAAGACCAACTTCCCTGGGAGTCAGTTAGTATTAGCTAGCCCCATTTCTAGTTGGTGCTGAGGGTGGGTGATTGAAGCTGCTGTCTGTTAGGAAACAAGAGACTTCGGTGCAGACTGCACGCACAGCCGACAATCTCCGCCAGGGTGGAGGGGTCTCTGAGGGCAACACGGCAGACCTCAAAGGGATCTAACCTGACTGCTCCAAAAGTCCCTCACAGTGGAGTCTGCCCTGTGCTATACACAGCTCAGGCCCTTGACACTCACAAGACGGATGTCCCTGGGGATCAACTTGGAGATGTCTGCTTCCCCTTCCCAGCGGTGCTGAGAACTGCTAAGACTGCTGTGTGTTAGAAAGCAGGCATCTTGAGAGAAGGCTCTGACAGCAACAACACACACTTCCCTGGGGGGTTGTCCAGACCCAACTGCTAACTACAGGCTGCTGGATTGATACAAATTCCCATAGAAGGTTCCACACAGCACAGTCATGGGGTGGTCACCTAAGTGGAGACTGCTCACCCAACCACTAAGGGGCCACTGGGTCCTCAAACCAGTAAGACGGGTCTCTCAGAGGTCCTTTACGGAATGTGCCTGCAGATCTTCTCAATGCCAGGTCAAATATAAACAGCCCCAACAGAGCAGTGTAGGAAACTTCAGACAATACTGGAGAGCAAAATCCAGCTCCAAGGGGGGTTTGCTATTTGTCAGTTTTCCAACTAAAACATGATTGCAGAAACAGAGAAGAGAAGGGAGTAAGGTCTCACCGGAGACCTAGAGCCCCACTGAAGCGACTATCCTGCTGAGTGTTGGCGCCCTCTGGTGGACACACGGGTCACGGCGCCTGTTCTCTGGGGTCGGTAGGAGAGCTCGGAAGAGGGAAAAGGAGACGTGGAACCTTCCAATCCCACTTAAAACACGGAAGGTGAGAAGCTATAACAGAGAGGGAGAGGAAATCATAAGGAAACGAACTGCAGGCAAAGGAAATGTAGAACGGAATTTCAAATTCTCACGGAATCTGGCAAATCGGATGAACTCCGAAGTTACTGCCATGAGATAACCTTTAAATCTGAAATCAAAAATACCCTCTGAAGTCTTCCTAAAATCAAATAATAGCCTGGCTAGTAACAAAAGTTCTGCCTTGAGCATTATGCTGTTTTAAGAACTGTCTGTATAAGATCAAATTGGCAACAGCAACATGAAAGGCTGACTAGGAATCTCAGGGGGGCAGTTGGGTTTAAGTTACCCGCGGGAGGGGTGAGTGGGAAGCGGGAAGTGGGAAGCGGGAGGTAGGAGGGCAGAGGTGGGACGGGAGGGTGGGGTGGGGTGGGGTGGGAGAACAACTCGGAAAAGGTGACAGTGCTTGCACTACTACAAGAATGCAATCAATGTCACTAAAGTGTACATCTACAAACTGTTGACTTGGTTGGTGGGTATGTTCTATTGTGCATATTCTCAATAACAAAACAAATTTTAGGAAAACCAGTAAGTTACTCAGAGAACACACCTGAAATGTGTTGAAATAATTACAGCTAACAGAATATTTCTTATTTTATGAATTATTCACTAGAGATTCCTTTTAGGGGATGTGTAGCAGTTAGTTTAGCTGCTCAAACTTTGCATATTCATAGAACAGCCTTTGACTGGGACCTGTTAATAGAGTTCTTGGAGTACTACTGTTTTGCATCCTCAGAGCCTTGACCACACTGTTCCAGTTTTGTGCAGACAATGTGACTTATCTTGAAGGCCTGCTTTCCTTCCAGGGAATACCAGTCTCAGTAACTGTAGTCAGTAATGAAGGCACCCAGTACCTTCACACTACCTGCAAATAAAAACAATGGGCTCTTAGATTTGAGCAACCTCCCTTGGTAGATAACACTTTGCTGAAGGAATTTAGTATATCCTATACAACTCCAAAGGGGATATACTCTTGGAAGCTTATATGTGGTTTCCTCTAGAGTCCTCCCAATATACCTTTTCCTTTTGCTCATTTAGCTCTTTATCCTTTTGCTGTAATAAACTGTAGCTTTGAGTTTATGGTATCTGAGTTCTCTGAGTGTGCCATTAGCACAGTACTAAGTCTAGGGATGATCCTGGGATTGCAATGTATATGATTTATGGAACTTTATTAATTTTAACACATTTTCAGTGAATTGGCTAGTTTAAGTGGGAAGTACAAACTACACAATCTTGATAATCAGGTATGACTGGATGCTTTTGTTTCTAATAACACATGCACATGATTCACAGAAACATCAGTTTTCATCCTTGGACGCTATCTGAGAAGAAATGAATATGCTTTAAAGCAAATCATCATACAACAGTTAGAAAGCTTTTCCTCTAAAGGTAATGCACTAAATATTTTAGGCTTTGTAGGCCATATCGCATCTCTCTCAAATACTCAGCTTACCACTGTACTATGAAAGCAGCCACAGATGATACACAAGCTAAGGAACATACTAAAATCATATATAAGCTAATGAACATAGTTAAATTCCAACAAAACTTTATTTACAAAACAAATGGTGAGAAACAAAGCATGATGCTGACATAAGTGGTCATATGCTCTTGCTCACCTAGAACAAAATCAGAAGAAAACAAGCAAAAAATGATGACATCGATAAACTTTGAACTCTGACATCCACTGAAGGACGGGAAGGTCAAAGTAAGCACTCAGTCAAAAAGAGGGTAGCATACATACAATGGGAGAATGGACACTTGCTGTACATCCTCACCCAATGCTCATCCTCTGCTTTCTGTGTTCATTCTGAGGAAGTTTTGCCTAACAAACTTCACAAGAAGTCCAGAGTTAGCGCAACAAGAAGAACACAAAGTGCGTTACAGCAGCATTCTATGGACTCAGGCTCCTGGGAAGGGAAGTAAGGGACAGATCAGCATGGTAAACACAACAAAGGCTGGAATTCTTGAGCAAGTTGACCTATGACAGAGTGACAAAGTGAGCACAGGGAGCCCAAGATTCCATGGATATCAGGAGAAAGCTGTACAGTTAGCAGGGCATGGGCCAAAGCTGATGGGCAGTCATGCCCAGTACAGACAGGGAAGGAAGCACAGCATGCCCTGGAGTTACTGAGCTGTGACGCCTGTGGCAGAGCGACATGGTGATGACAGGACACCTGGCTTTCGCGAGTCCTGGAGAGAGCTACACAGTGAACAACAGTGAACATGGTTGATTATAAAAATACTCAACAAGTTACAGAATGGAAATTTCTGAACACAATAAAGTGCATTTATGAAACGTTCACAGCCAAGATCATACTTGATGCAAGAAGACTAAGAGCCTTCTCTCAAAGTTCATGGACAAGACAAGGATCGCCACTTACAACATTGCTAGGTAATATCATTAAAGTTGGCCTAACCAAAGCCATTAGGCAATGGGAAAAGAGAGATGGACTCAAGTGAGGAAGGAGAAAGCAAAGCTATTCCTTTTTGTAGACAACATAATCCTATACATAAAAAACCCCAGAGGGCAGAGTCAAGATGGCAGACAAGACGCATGGCTCCCTAAATACCTATGGAAACCAAGACTTGAAATAATAATTAAATGGAGCCTTCTGGACACCTAATGAGCCCTGGGATGCGGCATAGGGCTGTTAATTTGGACTTCATACCACTGAATGCAAAACCTGGGGGCGGAGTCAAGTTGGCGGACTAAGCACACGTCTCCTTATATCCCTCTGGAAATCAAGACCTGAATTGATAATGAAACGGAGCCTTCTGGTCACCTAATCAGCCCCAGGACACGGCACGGGGCAGTTACTTTGGACTTCATACCATTGAGCAAAACACCTCCTCTCTTTTGCTGACTGCTGCACCTGGCTAGCCCTGGCTCTCATGGACTGAAGGTAAAGGCACCATTTTGACTTTTTTTTTTTTTCCTCTGTCTTGGCTGATGGGCGGAGTAGGGTCTTGCCTAGCGGGTAGAGTCAGAAACGCTGCTGGTGGGACAGGCAGGCAAAATTCCCGTATTTCGAGAGCCAGGCTTAGGACTCTGTTAATCTAGACACTTTGAGCCTTTCGTTTTGTATCGGCCTGGGCGGGGTTTGTACAAAGTTTGACAGTCAGTGTGCGGGACGCCATGTTGGATACAGAGACTCTAGTGCGACCTCAGTCTTAGCCTGGGAGCCAGCACCTGCAAACAGAACAGCGCTTCTACGACATAACAGCAGTAATTTACCCAATGCCACGTGCTTTGGGGGTCCTGCAACAGAATCAGAGGAATCACAACCTCTCGGCATCTTTAGCCCCTCGATCTGCTGCCTGTCTGGAGGATGCCATCTTAGATACGGTGGCCGCAGTTGGCTGCAATTCTTAGCTTGGGAGCCAGAGGCTGCCCACAGGAGAGCAGTTTTCTACCAGAAAAGCAGTACTCTACGCAGTGTCGTCGGCCCTGTCAGCAGAGGCCAACAGGGCAGTAGCATTGCTGTATTCCGAACTAGTTTGTATCATCTGGGGTTGGATATGGTCGCACTTACTTTGTCGGTTGAGAAGTGGGACCTCTACAACTGAAAACCTAACTGACTTGTGAACTGGTCAGATATCTTTTGCTTTACATTTTAAGACAGCCTAGAGAAACATCTGCAGTCCATCCGCACACTACCTCTTTGAGCTCTACAAACTAACATGGGTCCCAAAAAGCAACAGACACTTGTGGCATACAAGAAATCAGCCATGGCTTCAGAAGGCTAAGCATCAGAAAGTGAATACAAAATGATTATATACAGAGCCCTTCTAGACTTTATACAAAATGCAGCAGAACAAAATGAAAAATTAAGTAAGATGTTCGATCTGATGGAACACCAGTACTCTGAAAGCCAACTAATCAAGAAGAAAATCAAAGACATAGAAACTTCCATTCAAAGCCAAGAAAACAGAATGGAACAAATAGAAAAAAGAATTTGTGACCTGGAAGACAGAGCTACTGAGGCCAGGATCTATGAGCAGAAATTGGAAAAACGAAACAAGAAAAATGAAGAAACATTAAGAAGCATGTGGGACTCTATTAAGAGGAATAACCTTCGATTAATTGGAGTCTCTGAACAGGGTGAGACATCTGAGAATACACAGAGTATTGTTGCTGAGCTGCTGACAGAAAACTTCCCAGAAATCATGAAAGAAGAGAATATAGACATCTCAGATGCATATCGTACACCACCCAATACAGATCTTAAAAGAAATACTCCAAGACATGTTATAATCAAGCTTAACAAAAGGAAACATAAACAGCAACTCCTAAAGGCAGCAGGACTCAAAGCAAAGCTAACATTCAGAGGGAAACCCTGCAGGCTATCGTCAGACTTCTCAGCAGAAACCATGCTGGCACAGAGACAGCAGCATGACACATTCGAAGTCTTGAAAGAGAAGAACTTCCAAACAAGAATTATATATCCTGCAAAACTATCTTTCAAATACGAAAATGAAATTAAGACATTCCCAGATAAACAGAAACTCAGACACTTTGTAAAAACCAAACCAAAACTACAAGAAATATTGAAAGAAGTTCTTGACTCTGGCTTAGAAGAACAAAACCACTAACTTTATAATTTAGAATGACATACTACTCAAAACTCTACTCATTTAGGGAAGGCTCCAAAGTCAATCACAGCTTTGATAAGCAAAGAAGCAATCCAGTGATTATCATGAAAACTATGGTGTCATCATATTAAAAAGAGGGATGTATTACAGTTGTTATAGTCCTTCCAGATGGAGAGGAAGATGACAAGACTGGTAGTAACTAAAATTGGGTTTATATATAGTTTATCATGGGGGATTATAGGGGCAGCTGTAAAACACAACAAAGATGTATCATACCATTTCAAGAAATGTAACACATGAGTCTCAACAACACAAAACCAGCTCTGAAAAAGGTGAAAACTCACAAAAAAGAACATCCTAGAACAGACTAATAACAACAACAGAGAAAACGTGAACACAAAAATAAACATATCACAATGGCAGCACTGAACACACATCTATCAATAATTACATTGAATGTGAATGGACTGAATGCTCCAGTAAAGAGACATCAAGTGTTATCTTGGATGAAAAGACATGACCCATCCATATGTTGTCTCCCAGAAACTCACTTGAGACCTAAAGATAGGAACAAACTGAAAATTAAAGGTTGGAAGAATATATATCTAGCTTACAATGAACAAAGAAGAGCAGGGGTGGCAATTGTAATCTCAGACAAAATCAACTTTAATGTCAAATCCACCATCGTGGACAAAGATGGACACTATCTATTGCTGAAAGGGTCAGTACACAAGCAAGACTTAACTATATTAAATATTTATGCACCTAATATCAGAGCACCTAAATATGTCAAAGAAACACTGACTACACTCAAAAGACAGTTCAACGACTCCACCATAATAGTGGGAGACTTCAACACTCCACTCTCAATACTAGACAGATCATCTAGAAAAAAGCTCAGTAAAGATACAGAAGACGTCATTGACACAATTAACCAACGAAACCTCACTGATATATACAGAACTTTCCACCCATCAGCAGACAACTACACCTTCTTCTCCAGTGCACATGGAACATTCTCCAGAATTGACCACGTGACAGGCCATAATGCAATGCTCAACAAAATCCATACCATTGAATTACTGCAAAGCATCTTCTCAGATGATAAAGCCATCAAAGTTGAAATCAATAGCAGAAAAAACAGAGATAGAAAATGGAACTCTTAGAAACTGAACAACATCCTGCTCAAAAAAACATGGGTTATAGAGGAAATCAAGGATGAATGAAAGAAATTCATGGATCCCAATGAAAACGAAAACACTTCCTACCAGCACCTATGGCATACAGCCAAAGCAGTGGTAAGAGGTCTGTTTTTCTCCATAAATGCACACATCTGGAAGGAAGAAAGAAACCAAATCAAGGAACTAACCCTACAGCTTGAACAAGTAGAGAGAGAACAACAGAGGAACCCCTCAGGCAACACAAGAAACGAGACCATAAAGATTAGAGAAGAGCTACATGAATTAGAGGATAGAAAAATAATAGCAAAAAATGAAAAGATCAAAAGCTGGTTTTTTGAAAAGATCAGCAAAATGGAGAAACCATGGGCTAAACTGACTAAAGAAAAGCAGGAAAGGAAACAAATAACCCAAATTAGAAATGAGAGGGGGGTTGTCACCACAGGTGCAACAGAAATCAAAAATATCATAACAGAATACTATGAAAGACTGTGCTCTATTGAAAACCTAGGGGAAATGGACCGATTCCGTGACTGATACCATCTACCCAAATTATCACAACATGAAACAGAACAACTTAATAAATCCATCACAAAGGAAGAGATTGAAAAAGTCATCAAAACACTGCCAACCAAAAAAAGTCCGGGTCCAGATGGCTTCACTGCAGAATTCTACCAAGCATTTACAGAAGAGTTATCTCCAATACTACTGAGATTATTTCACAGTATAGAAAGGGATGGAGTACTCCCAAACTCATTCTATGAAGCCAGCATAATCCTGATACCTAAGCCAGGGAAAGACCCTACAAAGAAAGAGAACTACAGACTGATATCACTCATGAATCTAGATGCAAAAATCTTCAACAAAATTCTTGCCGATTTTAGAACATATTACACTGCCACAGTGGTTAAAACAGCCTGGTACTGGTATAAGAACAGACAGATCAATCAGTGGAATAGAACTGACACCCCAGAGATCACACCATCTGCCTATGAACAACTGATATTCGACAATTAAACTGGGGTAAAAACAGTATCTTCAACAAACGGTGCTGACAAAACTGGATATCCATCTGTAAAAAACTGAAACAAGATCCATACCTTACACCTTATACAAAAACCAACACCAACTGGATAAAAGACCTAAATATCAAACCTAAAACGATAAAGCTCTCCCAAGAAAAGGTAGGAACAACAATGGAAGTTTTAATACACAGTGTGGACAGATTCCAAAATCTGTCAAACAAGCCACAATCATCAGAAGAGAAAACAGATAAATGGGAACTATTAAGAGTCAAACACTTTTGCTCATCCAAAGACTTTATCAACAGAATTAAAAGAACACCTACAGAATGGAAAAAAATATTTGGCAACTCTATGTCAGACCGACACCTGATCTCCATAATCTATAAGATACTACAAAATATCAACAGGAAGAAGACAAATCATCCAATTAAGCAATGGGTAAAGGAGACGGACACACATTTCACTAAAAAAGAAATCCAGACAGCCAAAAAACACATGCGGACATGTTCGCGATCTTTAGTTATTGAAAGAAATTCAAATCAAGACGACAGTGCAATACCATCTCACCCCAACAACGTTTGTCATGATCCAAAAAACACAAATCAACAAATGCTGGAGAGGCTGTGGAGAAAGTGGAACTCTCCTACACTGTTGGTGGGGTTGCAAAATGGTCCAGCCTCTTTGGAAAGCAACCTCACGCTTCCTTAAAAGAGGGGATATTGATATACCATTTGACCCAGTAATTCCACTACTTGGAATACATCCTAAAGAATCAAGGCCTTTCACAACAACGGACACATGCACAAGAATGTTAATCGCAGCACAGTCCACGACAGCAAAAAGATGGAATCAACCCAGATGCCCAACAACACAAGAATGGATAGGTAAACTATGGTACATATAATCAATGGAGGACTACGCAATGATAAAGAACAACGATGACTCCAGGAAACATCTTATGACCTGGCTTCAACTGGAAGACATTATGTTCAGTGAAAGCAGTCAGCGACAAAAGGACAAATATTGTATGAGACCTCTACGATAAGATCTCAAAAACAGACTTGTGTATAGAAGAGAAGACTCTTTGATAGCTGCAAGGGGGTGGGGGGGAAGGTTTAGATTAGACAGTTGCTAGGTATGTGGTTGGGTGAAATCGGTGACAGCACACATTAGAAACAAGAACAATATTAAGTGGACTTCACCATGACTTGAGTACTCCTTCCATCTTAACCCAATATTACAAGGATAGAGTAGCTGGGGCGGGGGGCGGGGTACCATGCTCTTAGGCGAAAGCGAGGCGAATTGGCACAACTAGCGTTTTGCTAAGAGGGCTCTCTGTACCCCACGTTGGTGAGTGGTGTCTGGGGTATTAAAAGCTGCCAAGCTGCCATCCGAGGGCACAGTAACTGGTCTCAACTCAGCAGGAACGGATGCTCACCAAGGACCAAAATGACATGTGGAAAGACAACCCAGAAGACAAAGAGACCCACAGCAGTGGGTGCCTACATCGACTTGGGACCGGAAGAACCGGATAGTACCCAGCCACCACCAGTGATAGCCACGATGGAACTCACTAAGTTGAGTCTCCTTGGCAAAACAAGAATAAAATGGGGTGCACCCTGAGATCCCCACTGCCAAGTTGGCCAAGTGCAGTTGAAGAAGACCTCAACTGAGGGTCCAGTGGTTTGGGGTTCCCTTGGGAGCATGGCCCCTCGCCCTGATGCTGCCCTTGACCATAAATCATAACGAAGGTCCATGCTTCGGACAGGAATGGATTGAACTTGGCGATGCAGAGTGGCCATATATTGGATGCACCTTATGGTTCTATACATCTATAGGATATCATCCTGCTGACCTCTGGCTCGAGGAAGGAGAGTGGGTGAAGAGGAGGGAAAAAAGAGACTGTTGGGAGAATGAGACATGTATGGAGCAGAGAGGAATAGTGTGCTGTCACCGGGCAGGGAGAGCAGTGGAAGCTGCATACAGGTGGGTATGTAATTTATACGGGAATGGACATTTTCACTCAGTTATATTAAATAAAAAATTTCAAAAAAAAACAGCCTACTTTCTTTCACTGACCCCAGTCTCGGCGAGCACAGGCTTGCACAGACTGAAGCTGACTCACCATTTTGATTTTTTTTTCCTCTGTCTTGGGTGACAGGCAGAACCAGGACATCACTAGCTGCTGGTCTCAGACACACTGCTGGTGGCACCAGCAAGCATAATTGCCAGGCTCTAAGAGCCTAGCTTTGGCATCTCTACACTTCGGCTCTTCTCACCTATCTTTCTGCCTCCACCATGTGGTAGCGGTACAGATAGGCTTGGGCAGGACACCATCTTGAGCCACTGGGAAACGTAGAAGCCCAGGCAGAGGCCCGGGCTGGCCTTGTTTCCTAGGCTGGGAGGTGGCACCTGCTGGGGGGAAAGTGCTTTTCCAGCAGGGAGGCGGTGCTTTGCATAGTGTTGCCTGGGGCTGGGGGCCAGCGGTGGAGGCTGTGGACTCTGGGCATTTCAGGACTCTTGGCCTCTTTTTCTGCCAGAAGCCTAGTCCTGGCCAGCTGGCGAGCTTGTGGGAGATGCCATCTTGTTTTGCTGGGAGGTGGAGTCATCCACACAGAAGCCTCAGCTGGACCTAATTCCTGGGCTGGGAGGCAGTGGCTATGCAAAACAGAGGGCTTTTACAGCAGAAAAGCAGAACTCTACACAGTATCACCTACAGCTGTGGCCTGACAGCAGAGGCCAGCAGGCCAGTAACCTTTCTGTGTTTTGAGCTACTTTATCACATCTGGGGTTCACTATAGAGGTGCTTACTTTGTCAGCTGGAAAAAGGGACATATATACCTGAAAACCTGATTGACTTTTGAAGTTGCAAAATACTTTTTACTTCTCATTTTAAAACGGCCTATAGAAACAACCGCAGTCCACCTTCACAGCATCTCCCCCAGCCTCTATTGACCCACATGAAGCCCAAAAAGCAAAAAATGTTGAAGAAGACCCTAACCCAGAAAGCACCCATGGCATCAGAAGACCCCCAAAAGAAATCACCTCAGGACCTCCCAGACAAAGAAGCTTTTCGGAAACTATCAGAAGGTAAATACAAAAGGATTATATATAAAGCACCCTCTTAGACTTTATAGAAAATGCAGCAGAGCAAAACGAAAAATTAAGCAAGCTGTTAAATCTGATGGAACATCAGTAATCGGAAATTGAACAGAACAAGAACAAAATCAAAGACATACAAACTTCAATTCAAAGCCAAAAAAAAACAGTGGAACAAATGGAAAAGAGAACTACTGATTTGGAAGGCATAGCTACTGACTCCAGCATCTATGAGGATGAATCAGAAAAAACAAAACAAGAAAAATGGAGAGAGAACCATGTCGGACTCTATTGGGAAGAACAACCTACGATTAATTGGAGTTCCTGAACAGAGCAAGACATCTGAGAACACAGAGAGTATTGTTGCTGAGGTGCTGACAGAAAACTTCCCAGAAATTCTGAAAGAAGGGAATATAGATATCCAAGATACATATCAAACACCACTCAATATAGAGCTCAGTAGAAAGACTCCAAGACATATTATAATCAAGCTTAACAAAATGAAACAGAAGCAGAAACTCTTAAAGCCAACAAGACTAAAAGCAAAGCTAACATTCAGAGGGAAACCCTGTAGGCTTTCATCGGATTTCTCAGCAGAAACCATGCTGGCACGGAGACAGTGGCATGACACATTGAAAGTCTTGAAGGAGAAAAACTTCCAACTAAGAATTACAGATCCTGCAAAACTATCTTTCAAATATGAAAATGAAATTAACACATTCACAGATAAACAAAAACTCAGAGACTTTGTAAAAACGAAACCAAAGCTACAAGAAATACTGAAACAAATTTCTTGGCTTGGAAGAACAAAACCGCTAACTTTATATTTTAGAATTCTACATTGTCCAGAATCCTAGTCAGTGAGGGAAGGCGCCAAACACAATCAAAGCTATAATAGTGGAAAAAAATGATCTAGTGATCGTATCATGTACTACAATTGTTACAGCCCTTCCAAATGGACAGGAAGTTAACAAGACTGGTAGCAATGAAAATTGGGGTTAAATATAGTTCATTACGCAGGATCATAGGGGCAGCTGTAAAGCCCAATAGAAAAGCAACATACCATATCAAGAAATGTAATACAGGAGTCTCAACAACCACAAAGGTGGAAAATCAACTCACAAAGAAGAAGGTCCCAGAACAGATTAATAAGAACAAGAGAGAAAACATCAACACAAAAATAAACATATCACAATGGCTGCACTGAACACATACCTATCAATAATTACATCGAATGTCAATGGACTGAATGCTCCAGTAAAGACACATCCAGTGATATCTTGGATCAAAAACTGTGACTCATCTATATGCTGTCTACAAGAAACTCACCTTAGACTTAAAGATAGGAACCACCTGAAAATTGAAGGATGGAAGAATATATATCAAGGTAACAATACACAAAGAAGAGCAGGTGTGGCGATTCTAATCTCAGACAAAATCAATTTTAATGTAAAACGCACCATCATGGACACGGATGGACACTATTTCTGAAAGATTCAATACACAAGCAGGACTTAACAATATTAAACATTTATGCTCCTAATATTAGAGCACCCAATACGTCAAAGAAACACTGACTAAAACTCCACTCTCTATACTGGACAGATCATCAAGAAAAAAACTCAATCAAGAGACAGAAGACCTTATTGCCACAATTAACCAACTAGACCTCATCGACATATACAGAACTGCCTGTCCATCAGCAAACAACTACATCTTCTTCTCCAGTGCACATGGAACATTCTCCACAATAGGCCATGTGTTAGGACATAAAACAATTCTCAACAAAATCCATACCACTGAATTAATGCAAAGCATCTTCTCAGATCATACAGCCATAAAAGTCAATATCAATAGCAGAAAAAACATAGATGGAAAATGGAACTCATGGAAAATGAACAAGATCTTGCTCAAAAAGCCATGGGTTATAGAAGAAATCAAGGATTAAATAAAGAAATTTATAGATTGCAATGAGAATGAAAACACTTCCTACCAGAACCTGTGGGATATAGCCAAAGCAGTGCTGAGAGGTCAGTTCATCTCCATAAATGCACACATCTGGAAGGAAGGAAGAAACCAAATCAAAGAACTGACCCTACAGCTTGAACATGTAGAGAGGAAACAACAGAGGCACCCCTCAGGCACCAGAAGAAAACAGATCACAAGGGTTAGAGCAGAACTAACGAATCAGAGAAAAGAAGAAGAATTGAAAAAACTGAAAAGACCAAAAGCTGGTTTTTTAAAAAGATCAACAAAATTGACAAACCACTGGCTAAACTTACTAAAGAAAAACAGAAAAGGAAACAAATAACCCAAATACAAAATGAGAGCAGATTTGTCACAACAGATCCAACAGAAATAAAAAATATCATAGCTGAAAACTAAGAAAGATTGTATTTTAACAACTTTGAAAACCTAGAAATGGAGAAATTCCTTGAATCATATCGCCTACCCAAATTATCACAAGCTGAAGCAGAACAATTTAATAAACTCATCACAAAGTAAGAGATCTAAAAAATCATAAAAACACTGCCATGCAAAGAAAGCCTGGGCCCAGATGGCTTCACCACAGAATTCTAGCAAGCTTTTAGAGAAGAGCTATCTCCAACACTACTAAGACGATTTCACAGTATAGAAAGGGATGGAATACCCCCAAATTCATTGTATGAAGCCAGCATAACTGTGATACCAAAGCCAGGGAGAGACCCAACCAAAAAGGAGAACTATAGACCGGTATCACTCATGAATCTGGATGCAAAAATCTTCAACAAAATTCCTCCCAATAGAATACACCAACATATCCAAAAAACAATCCATCATGACTGAAATGGATTCATACCAGGGATGCAAGGCTGGTTTAACATCAGAAAAACAATGTGATCAACCACATAAATATAGGAAAAGACAAGACTCACCTGATTTTGTCTATTGATGAAGAAAAGGCATATGATAAAGTCCAACACCCATTCATGATAAAAACTCTCAGCAGAATAGGCATAGACGGCAAATTCCTCAATGCAATAAGGGCCATTTATACAAAGCCAACTGCCTACGTCATCCTGAATGGAGACAAACTGAAACAGTTTCCCTTGAGAACAGGAACTAGACAAGGATGCCCACTCTCACCTCTCCTGTTGAACACTGTACTTGAATTTCTAGCCAGAGCAATTAGACAAGACCAAGGAATAAAGGGCATCTGCATCAGCAAAGAAGAAATAAAATCTCTCTATTTGGAGATCATATGATTGGATATGCAGAGAACTCCAAAGAATCCATAAGACAACTACTCAGACTGATTGAAGAATTTGGCAAAGTCTCAGGATACAAGATTAACATAAGTAAATCAGTAGGATTCCTGTAATCCAACGACATGATTATTAAGGAAGAAATCAAGTCAATACCATTTACTATACCCCTAAGAAGATAAACTACCTAGGAATAAATTTAACCAGAGAAATAACAGACCTTTACAAAGAGAACTACACACCCTTACTACAAGAAACTAAGAGAGACTTACATAAATGGAGAAACCTACCCTGTTCATCGATAGCAAGACTTAACATTGTGAAAATGTCTATTTTAGCCAAAGCAATCTACTTACATAATGCAATCACAATACAAGTTTCAGTGACATTTTTTAATGAGATGGAGGAACCAATTACCAACTTTGTATGGAAAGGGAAGAGGCCCCGGATAAGTAAAGCTGTACTAAAGAAGAAGAACACACTGGGAGGCCTCTCACTGCCTGACTTTAGAACTTATTACACTGCCACAGTAGTCAAAACAGCCTGGTACTGGTACAAAAAGAGACAGATTAGTGGAACAGAATGGAGACCCCAGAAATGACATCATCTGCCTATGAACAGTTGATATTTGACAAAGGCCCTAAGACATTAAACTGGGGTAAAAACAATCTCTTCAACAAATGGTGCTTGCAAAATTGGATATCCATCTGCAATAAATTAAAACAAAACCCATATCTTATACAAAAACCATCTCAAACTGGATTAAAGAACTAAATATCAAATCTAAAACAATAGAGCTCATCCAAGAAAAAGTAGGAACAATGGAAGGTTTGATACATAATGCAGACAGACTTCAAGATCTGTCAAACAAACCACAATCATCAGAAGAGAAAATAGATAAATGAGAGCGCCTAAGAACCAATCACTTTTGCTCATCCAAAGACTTTATTAATAGCACTAAAAGTCCACCTACAGAATGGGAAAAAATATTTGGCAACTCTATGTCAGACCAACACCTGATCTCCGTAATCTACAAGGTACTACAAAATACCAACAAGAAAAAGATAAATCATCCAATTAAGTGATTGGCAAAGGAGGTAGACAGACACCTCTCTAAAGAGGAGATCCAGGCAGCCAAAAAACACATGCAGATATGCTCACAATCATTAGCTATTAAAGAAATTCAAATCAAAATGACAATGAGATACCATCACACCCCAACAAAATGGGCCATGATCCAAAAAACGCAAAACACTAAATCCTGGAGAGGCTGTGGAGAGACTGGAACTTCTCCTACACTGTTGGTGGGATTGCACAATAGTCCAACCTCTTTGGAAAGCAATCTGGCACTCCCTTAAAAAAATGGATATAGATATACCATTTCAGTCAGTAATTCCACTGCTTGGAATATATCCTACAGAATCAAGGTCATTCACACCAACTGATACATGCATATGAATGTTCATCGCAGCACAGCCCACAATAGCAAAAAGATGCAATCAACAACAGAGGAATGGATGGGTAAACTATGGTATATATACTCAACAGAACAGTATACAATGATAAAGAACAACGATGACAGCAGGAAACATCTCTTAACCTGGTTTCAACTGGAGGACATTATGCTGAGTCAGTGACGAAAGGTCAAATGTTGTATGAGACCCCCTACTAAAAGGACTTAAAAATAGACTCGTGCATAGAAGAAAAGACTCTCTGACAGCTCCAAGGGTGGGGAGGGAGGGGAGGGGAGGGAGAGAGGGTTTAGATTAGATAGTTAATGGAAATTTGGTTGGGTGAAATCGGTGACAGCACACATTAGAAAGAAGATCAATAATAACTGGACTTCATCACAATTTGAATACTCCTCCCATCTTAACCTAATATTTCAAGGACACAGTAGCTGGGGTGGGGGGCCGGGTACCATGCTCTCAGGCAAATCGAAGCCAATCGGCACAACTAGCGCTTTGCTAATGAGGACTCTCTGCATCCCTCATCAGTGAGTGGCGTCTGGGGTCTTAAAAGCTGCCAGGCTGACATCTGAGGGTACAGCAAATGGTCGCAACTCAACAGGAACAGATGATCACTGAGGACAAGAATGACATGGGCCAAAGAATGACATGGGGCAACAAGAGAATAAACAGGCGTGCACCCTGAGATCTCCAATAAAAGACTGCAATTGATGGTGTGGGTGCTTCAGGGTTCCCCTCGTAGCATGGCCCCTGGCCCTGATGCTGCCCCTGTCCATAAATCATAATGAAGGTCACCTTTTCTGACAGCAATAGATTGGACTTGGTGACACACACTGACCGTATCTTGTGGGAATTTTATGATTGTATGTATGCATCTGTAAGATGTCATCCTGCTGACCTCTCGATGGAGGAAGGGGAGTGGGTGGAGAGGAGGGGATAGGAAACTGTTGGGAGGATAGGACATGTATGGAGCAGAGAAGAGGGGTGTGCTGTCACTGGGCAGGGAGAGCACTGGGAGCTACATATAGGTGGGCATGCATATTTATATGGGAATGTACATTTTCATTCAATCATTAATAAAAGGAAAAACTCCAGAGATTTCACAAGAAAGATATTAGAACTAATAAATGAATTCAGCAAAGTGGTAAGGTACAAAATCATCATGCAAATCAGTTGGGTTTCTATACATCAGCAGCAGTGAGCAAAGAAAAAAAAAAAGGATAGCATAGAAACTTTACCATTTACAGTAGCATCTAAAAGAACAAAGTAGAAAAGAATAAATGTAACCAGAAAGGCTAAAAACTTCTACACAGAAAACTAAATAACGTTATTACAAGCAATTAAAGAAGACCTACATAAATGGAAGGGCATTTCAGATTTGTGGATCAGAAGGCTTAAAATGGTTAAAAGGTCAGTATTACTCAAAGCAATCTACAAATTCATTGCAGTCTTCATCAAAATTCAAACAACCTTCTCCGTAGAAAATGGAGAAGCAGACCCTCACCTTTATATGAAAAGTCATGGGATACTAAATAACTAAAGCCATCTTGAAGAAAAGAATCAGGTAGGAGAACATACACTTTCTTATATCAAGACAGACTACAAACCCACAGTAAATAAGATAGTTTGGCAGTGGTATATAGAATACACACACCAATGAAACAGAATTGAGACTGTAGCAGAAATCCATGTATCTATGATCAACTGATTTTCAACAAGGGTGCTAAGTCCCTTCAGTGGGAAAAGGAGTCTCTTCAACAAATTGTTCTGGAGAAACTAAATTTTCTTATGAAGAATAAATCTGGACTCATACCTCATACCATACACAAAAACAAGCTCAAAATGAATCAAGAATCTAAATGTGAAAACTGAAAACATAAAATTCTTAAAATACAAGAGTGTGGTTGTGGGACCCATTATTTTTTTTTTTAAATTGTTAAAATGACATTTTGTTACATATTTTTTACTACAGTAATTTTTTTTATTTTATTTTATTTTTTTTATTTAACATAACTGAGTAAAAATGTACATTCCCATATAAATTTACATGCCCACCTATATGCAGCTTCCACTCCTCTCCCTGCCTGGTGACTGCACACTATTCCTCTCTGCTCCATACATGTCTCATCCTCCCAACAGTCTCCTTTCCCCTCCTCTCCGTCCACTCCCCTTCCTCCAGCCAGAGGTCAGCAAGATGATATCCTATAGATGTATAGAACTATAAAGTGCTTCCAACATATGGTTACTCTGCATTGCCAAGTCCATTCCATTCCTGTCCAAAGAGTGGACCTTTGTTATAATTTATGGGAAAGGGCAGCATCAGGGCCGGGGGCCATGCTCTCAGAGGAACCCCAAAACCGCTGGACCATCAATTGAGGTCTTTTAGTGGATGTGGGACCCATTATTTTAAAAAATGGATTATGAGATATGACACCAAAAGGATGAGCAGCAAAAAATACAGATAAATGGGACCACACACGAATAAAATACTGTTCTTCATCAAACGATTTCATCAACACATTAAAAAGACAACTTACAGAAACCATGTATTTGATAAACTTGTAACATCCAAAATGCTTTTTAAAAACTTCTAAAACTTAAAAAACAAAACGATCAGCAACCCAACCAAAAAACAGGAAGAGAACTTGAACACACATTTCACCAAAGAGGATATTCAAATGGGTAACAGTCATATGAAAAAATGTTCAATGTCATTAATCATTCCAACAAAAACACCAAAACCTGCTGCTGTCAAGTCAGACTCATAGCGATCCTATAGGACAGAGTAAAGCTGCCCAACTGGGTTTCCAGGGATCGCCTGCTGGGTTCAGATGCCAGCCTTTTGGTTACCGGCCATAGAGCTGAACAACTACACCACCAGGGTTTCTTCATTCGGCTTTACACTTGAACCAAACCAACTGCCGTCAACTCCAACTCACAGCAACCCATACAATTTCCAGGGATTGCCTGGTGGATTCAAACTGCCAACCTTTTGGTTACCAGCCACAGCACTTAACCATTACACCACTAGGGTTTCCTAACTAGGCATTAAACTGGAACCAAACCCATTGCTGGCAAGTCTCCTATTACTCATAAGAGACCTTGTAAGACAGACTAGAAGTGCCTCAGTGTTTCCAAGAAAGGTCTGGGGGATGTGAATTGCCAGTCTCTTGGTTATTAGCCATAATACTTAACCACTATACCACCAGGGTTTCCAATCAGGCATTCCAAAAACCAAACCAAACCCAGTGCTGTCTAGCTGATTCCGACTCGCAGTTATCCTACAGGACAGAGTGGAACTGCCCCATAGAGTTTCCAAGAAGCACCTCGCAGATCTGAACTGCTGCCTTTTCAGAGCTGTAGCACTTAACCACTAGACCACCAGGTTTTCCCCATTAGGCATCAGGAAGACAGAAATCAAAAACCACAATAAGATACTAACTAATCCCCATTACAATGACAATGATCCAAACATACACACACACACAGAGAGAGAGAGAGAGAGAGACAAAACAACAGGTGTTTTCAAGGTTGTGGAGGAACTAGAAGCCTCAACCACTGCTGAGAACAGTTTGACAGGTCTTCAAGGAAGTTGAACACAGATCCACCATAAAAACATAGACACAGAAGAAGTAAAAGTGGAAACACAAACAAAAGTCTGTATACCAATATTCTCCCAGCACTTTTCACAATAGCCAACAGGTAGAAACAACTGGAATTCCATGAACAGATGAAAGGATAAACAAACTGTGGTATATACACATAATAGATTATTACTCAGTCATGAAGATACATGAATCCAGATGTATCCCACATTATGGATGAACCTTAAAAACAATATTCTGAGTGAAGCAGTTCATTACAAAGGGACAAAATACTGTATAATCTATCTTACAGTAAATAAGCACATATGCAGGAACCAAAAATTTTCAGTGGGTACCAAGAAAAACAAGACAAAAAGAAGAATTTCTGCTTAGGGGTTACTAAGTGTATGTTAATGGTGGTAAAAAAATTCATTAACGGATAGTGATAATGTTTTCACAACTTGAAGTACATAATCAATACTGCCAAATTTTCCATGTAGAAGCAGCTTAACTGGCAAAGTCTGGTATGTCTATTTTCGCTACAATAAAAATAGTAAGCCAATTTGGTAGTTTTCTGCCTGATTTAGAAAAACTGAGCTTCAAAATAATATTTATTTTCAATTTCTTTTCTAAGTTAAAAAAAAAAAAGGAAAATTCTAAGATATCTTTCCTCATCACTGAAACATATTTCCTGATATGCTAAAATTAAACTCTAAAATTTAAAATGTCTAAATGGGAAATATAAATAAAGGTCAAAAATCAACTGAACACTTACTGAGTACCCACGATGCCTTCAGACTTACACTAGACATTGTGAAGAGAGAAAACCTATGTGTATGACTGCTCACGAGCACTGGGCTATCTTCTAGACTGTACAGCACTCTTTTATACTAGTTTTCTATTGCTTCATAAAAATTAAACACACTTACTGGCTTAAAATGACTTTGATTCGTCAGTTCCTAGTTCTGCAGGTTAAACTTTTATCCAGATGAAGAGAAGTAAAAAGCACAGTGTGGCTGAGCTCCCCGCTCTGGGTCTACACTGCAAGGATGAAGTACAGTTGTTGGCTGGGCAGTATTCTCAGAGGGGATCAGGGTCCCCTCTGAACTCATGTGTCTGTGGCAAGATAAAATTCCTTGCAATCGCAGGATTGAAATCTCATTTCCTTTTTGGCTATCAGTTGGGGCCTTTTCTCAAATGTTAGAAGCCATCATGTTCCTTGTCACATGGCTCCCTTCGTCTATAAAGCCAGCAACACATAATCTTTTTCCCATTATACACCTGTACTAATTACTACCACTGTTTTAAACAAAAAGTTTGAAACATTTAAATTTATTCAGTAACTGGACTTAGTTAAATTCAAAACAGACTTAAAAGTACACCTAGCATCAATTTCTAAAAACACTGTACCTGACAGAGGCTCCTAAAAGGAACAGCGAGGGAAGACTAGAAAGGGTTCTGTCTGAAGAACACGTAAGATGACACACGTCCCAGGATTATTCCAAACTCCCAGGGAACAAGGGATGAGCAGTAGTACACATCTTAAGCATTTAGGTAATGTAAAATTTCTAGCAAGACACTAAACAACACAGAACTTTGAATGAAGTAAAACTGAACACCACTCCACACTGGGAGTCATGGCCCAGCTAAACTGATACACACATTTCAGGGGGCACAACGCAATCCCAGACACCCCACCTGTGGTCGTCCCCAGATCACCCCCTCGCAACATGCAGAACACACTCATCTCACGCCAAGAGTCTGAAAGTGCAGGTCCACAATCAAGAAATTCCTCTTCAGCTGTAAAAGCTGCAGCACAACTTGTTTCCAAAACTCAACAGCAGAAAAAGCAGGTGCATGTTAGACATTTTCATTACAAATGGAAGAAAATGCAGGAAAAGACAACAGGTACCAACTGTATTAACCAAACACATTTCATTAGCTCCCATAGCTTCAGAAATATCATTTCATGCTCTAAGACACGTCACACAACGGCCCTACCCTCCAAGACTCTTAAGTATTGTCCACACTCTCCAGATACTGAGTAGAGACCCCTGGGCCCTGGGCTTCAGCTCTGCCTCCCAGGGCCACTGGAACAGCAACTCTGCTCCCTCAGCTCTAGATGCCCCACTCTTTGAAATCCCAGAGGCCACGGCTCTACCCTTTACCTTTGAGTTACCCCTTATAAGACTGAGGCAGCTCAGCTTCTCCTCCATGTTTCTTCACCTTCCAGTTCCTGTGGCCTCATGGCTCAGGCCTCATGCCTGCACTTACACCTTCTGAAACAGATGCAGCTCAGCTTCTCATGCCCCTTGTCTCTTCCGCTTCTGCTTCCTAGGGCCTTATGGCCTGGGCCTCAAGCTTGCATTTGCTGCTGGGGCAAGTATTCCAAAACTCTCTAGCTCCACCAATTTAAGTGCCTGGAGGCACTCCACACCAGCAGAAAGCCTCCTGCACACAGGCACTCTGCTCTCTCTCCTTCCTCGGGCCAGCAAGCCTAACTCCACGATAAGTGCCTGGAGGTACTCTACTCTACTAAAAAGCCTCCTATGCATCGGCACTCAGCTCTCTCCATCTCTGGGTTGACTCCTGGTTCTACTGTTGCCAGTTCACTGCTGCTTCCCACCATCTGCCACCTTCTTAGGTGTTAGCAGTTCTCCTCAGTTTCTTCTGAGTCTTCTATCCATTCAGTTTCAAAACTGCTTCCACATTTTAGATATCCGTTAGAGCAGCCCCGTACTCCTGGTACCAAATTCTGTCTCAGTCATTTAGTGCTGCTGTAACAGAAAATATCACAAATAGATAGTTTTAAAAAGGGAAATTTTATTATCAGAGTCTGGTAATCTGTTCAGTGCAAATAATTTTTATCATCACAGTATGGTAAGCCACAAGTTCAACTTCAGTATGACAGCATCTCAGCATAGGAACATCAGACCAAAAAAGCAGCAGTGAGAAAAGGGCACATCCTTTGGACCTGTGGTTCCTATGCCAAGATGTTCTCATAATGAAATGAGTTTGTGCTTGCAACTTACTTAATTGTGTTAATAAAATTTCTTTTTAAAGCCATCCACTTGTGGTATTTTCTGTTATAGCGGCACTAGAGGACTGAGATGCTAGAGTACTGCCTAATCTTAAATGTGAAAATGTCAGATGCATGCATCGTAACACAGGCACTCACGTGTGATTCAGGCAGACTCAGCAATGGAGGGGCAGTAGATGCAGTCATACCAGCTTCACTGGTGTGATAGTAACAGACAGGTACTCCCTTCAGTGACTGCAACCACCATGTGGCATGGTGTCCTTACATCCAGAGTTAAGCAAAGGTGGCTGGCAGCCAGATATATGAGCTTCAAGGCCAGGTTGGTTATAAACAAGTTACATAACTACTGCTGAATCACTCTCAGCCAGAAGGCTTGCTCCTGGCCAGAAGGCCTTGGCTACTGAGTTACTCTCAGCCAGAAGGCCTGGGCAAAACAATCTTTCACTTTACCCCCACATTCTACCCCAATGGGTGTTTTACTCAAAGTATAATCTATAATTAATTACTTGGCAAAGGTCCCTGGGTGAAGTGTGGGGTTATATTGATCCATAGGCCAAAGCAACTGAGACACTGGAGGGCTGCCAAAAGCAATGACACAGGCAACAACAAACAGACAAGCCCACACAGCCACCCCCAGCACGGCAACTAACATGGCCCGGCAGGTACATCCCAGCTTACGACACCATTTGGCCAAGGTATCCCCAGCAAGGCTAGTAATGGACTATGTCTCCTCGGTCAGTTGTGATGCTTGGCTAATACTGCTATGGGCATCTGAAGTGCAGGCACAATACTGCACGTGGAGGACAGTGCAAACCCCACCTTGTGCTGCAGTCAATACATCCAGGGCCATGTGGTTTTGCACCACCACTTTTTGGAACTGTTACACCTCCTTATCTAGTACGGTCAAGGGCTGCTGCAAGGCGTTTAGGGCCCTGGTGGTATGTAGCACCAGTGCTGTCACCTAGTTTGGGTTAACTATAGTAGCAGCATGGGGAATAAACAAGACTAATGGGTAATACTACCACGCAGTACACTTTACCTGATGCTGATATCAAAAATGTTCAGTCACAGGACCCACAGGGCAGGGACTTCAAAATATGGCCCAGCATGTATGGCCACCCCCACATACAGCAGCCAGCCCAATTAAAAGGCAAGTAGGGCCACCAATCAGAGCCCCAAACCCACAGACGACCTCAGAGGACTGAGTGGGCCCCTGCTTCTTTCTTTCCAATTTTCTTCTCTGTCATCATGTGGTATCAAGGTCCTGGTAGTCTCTCAGGAGTCCCCCTGACACAGGATCCCTCCCCCCCAGAGTCACCTGCTCTATGCAAAGGGGGACTTTGTCCTGTAGTTCAGTGGCCTTGACTGTAAGCCACCCCAGGCTGTTCCAGATGGTATATATCCTATGCAGGGTCAGGCATGGCTTACTCTCATCAGGAGCTTCACATACTCCCAGGCGGCATTCCAGAGGGAGTTATTATGCCACCATCCTCGCAACCATGTCCAATTTTTTCCAGTGGCAGGATGGATTCTCCAGGGGAGGCCTCCTGCAGCACCGAGTAGCATCCCAGTGCAAACCCAGCATGTTGATAGGTTGGAGACCTTTGTCAAGGTGCAAGCCCAGTCAACCAAGGTGTTTCCACTGGTTAGCCCATGGCCGCAAAGTGAGAGAGGTTACAGAAACCAGCAGAGAGAGGTCTCACCCATCTGGTAAGATACAGGCTACCTGTCCATCCCGAGACAAGAAGATAAAGGGCCTCTCATACCAGACCTTAGCCCCTAGATCAGTAGGTAAGGTGGGCTAAGCCTGGATAAGTACAGGCCAAACAGTACAGATGCACCTTTAAGAATGGTGAACATGCCTGCAGAAAGGGATAGTGTCATCTTCAGAGACCACTCACTCAGTACAGACAAACTCTTCTCTTTCCTGATCACACACAGGGACACTAAACTAATTCAAGGGAAGGGCTCTACTTTCATTTTCTTAGGCCATGTCCACTGAACAGTTTCTCCTTCATTACGACTGTGTGAACTGCAAGGAGGATTTTCCCTAGACACCCCTTGCCAGGTTTCAGAAATTCTTCTGCTGTTACAATCTGCAGCCGTACAGGTACAGTTGTATAGTGAGTGACCAAACCCACTGGGGCTGTTCACCCTGGGTGGGGGCACTCACTCAATATTTGTAGCACCTGCCACAGTCTGGCTGCCCAGTTTCTCAGAGTATTCACTCGGAAAGCTTATTTTAATATGCCACTATACCTCTCTATCATCTCTACAGCCTGGCGATGGTGAAGAGTGGAACTTCCATTGCAGCAATTGCTCTTTGGCCCACTGATGCAGCAAATGTCCAGTAAAATGAGCTCCACTGTCCGAGTCAGTTACCTGGAGGTGCCCATAGCTAGCACCGAGTCACTTTATGACCTGTAATGCCAACTTCTGGTCGGCAGCAGCTAGACCAGTAGCTGTGTCTACCACTGTCAGTATGTACTTACTCCCCTCACACAACGGTAGTGTTCCATTTACATCTATCTGCCGACATTCCAGGAGTCTTAGCCCTCATACAATCTGTCCAGGGGTGCTAGGCACCCTTCAAGGGTGCTCCTTACAGCACACTTGGCAGGTGTCTGTCACCTGCTCTACTTTCTTGTATGAGACCAGCAAGCCCCAGGCCTGCAATGTTGCCCACATACAGTGTGGTCTGGCACGTGACAACTGGTGGTGTAGCCAATTAGTCCCATCATGTCAATCCACATGTCCCAACCAGGGCACTCTGGCAAGCATGTCAGTCTCATCATTGCCTGGGTGTTGCCATGGGGTATGTCTGGTACATGGTATATACTGGCCTTTTTCTACTAGCCAGTGTCCCAAAGTTCCTCCCCCACAGCCCGTCCTGAAAATGGGCAATTCCCCACTGGCCATCAGTTGCATTTCCAAGTGGCAAGCCATGAAGTTAGTCCACGAAATATGGCACAACTATCAGTGCCAATGTGAATGGGCCAGGTTCGTGGGAAAGCACCATCCATACTGCTTGCAGCTCAGCCCAACTGCCAGCTTTGTCTGGTGCTGGAATCCTACCAGGTGGTCTCTCTTTCTGGTTGATATGTAGCCGCTACCCACTTAGCAGGGATCCCCCAGCTTGAACCATGTGTATACCAGCAACTAGCAGGGATTGTGGCCATTTCCTCCCTATATGGGCAAGGTTGTGGTTGTAGCATGAAGTGTTCTCCTCTGGCAGCTCCTTTAACCATAAAGGACAGGGGCCCAATACTTCTTGTGACTCATTACTCTGAGGGGATGCTGACAAAGAGGCTCTTTGTTGTAAGTGTGCTCCCCATTCTGCTAGAGCAGGGTTTACGCAACCCCACCCCAGCGCTCGGCTTTCCAACCCTGCACCCACCCCGCTACGGCAGGTCGTCTGCACTGTCACTGCAGCAGTTTGGGGTAACGGCTTCCGCAGCCAGCAAGGCCACATACACAGCAGCTCCCTGTTTCTCCATCAATTTAGAGCGCGGCTCAATGCCTTTCCACAGGTGTGACCAGAAACCAACGCGTACTCGTAGTTGAGCCCTGCCACTGCCACAACCGCCAGCCAAAACCTTCAGGTGTCACATGCCTTGTGAGTTCAGCCAGCAAAGAAGCATCAAAAATCTTAAAGAGCGTGGGCCTGTTGTATGGCTCATTTGGCAACCCTACAAACAGTCTATGTTTCCTCTGTCCAGTCCCAAGTAACCCCTTGCTTTACTAGAGTACACAAAGGCCGCAGTATCTGGGCCAGATGTGGGATAAATACCCGTCAATATCCCCAAACACACAGGAATAACTGCAACTGCTTAACAGTGCTAGGAACATGAAAAGCTTGTACTTCACCTATCACTGCTTCTGGAATGACTTTAGTCTTACCCTACCAAACAACTCTCAAGAATTTCACTGGCAAGCCAGGCCCTCACCACTTGGTCTCACTGAACTCCCAGCCCCATGATCCCAAGTGTTGCAAAAGTGTCAGCACCACCTGTTCAAGCAAAGGGAGAGAGTGACTTATAAGCAATAAAATCATCAAAATAGTGATATAAGTGGACCCCCTCGGGAGGTTTTCATAGTGCCACACATTCCACAACTGAACCATGGCATATGGTGAGGCTGTGTAGGTAGCCCTAGGCCAGCACGTTAAAAGTCCACTGCCTCTCTTCCCAGATGAACGTGAACTGATCCTGGCTCACTTTAGCTACAGGGATAGAAAAGAAGGTGCTAGCAAGGTCGGCCATGAAATGATACATGCCTAATTCGTGGCTCAAAGTGTCCATGAGAGCAGTGATATCAGTACTGCTGCACGTGTGAACAGCACCATCTTATTTAACTCATGGTAGTCAATCATTATACGCCAGTAACCATCAGGCTTCTTCCCTGGCCACACTGGAGAGTTAAAGGGGTTTCAGGCAAGCCTCAATATTTGTACTCAGGGAACTCTTCTATAGTTTCCCCAATTTCCTTATGTCCCCCTGGCAGACGATACCGCTTGGTATTCACAGCCCGCCGAGGAGCCAGCAGCTCCGTCAGCTTAACACCCACACTACAGCTTTTACAGCCCTCAGCTGCAGCACAAATTCCCCGATTGTTGTTTGCACCACCTGGCCATGCAGGATGTCTATTCCCAGAAAGTATTCTGGCACTGGGGAAATGTGAACTCTGTAAACCTAGGGGGCAGGTGATCAGCGGTTAAAGGTAACTTGACCTCTCATACCCAAATGGTTTGGCCACCATATCCATCTACCACTTGCAGGAGTCTAGAGACCTTTTCAAGGTTCCCGTGGATTAGAGAGCACTTGGCCCCAGTATCTACCAAGGCCATGACATGTTGCACATTTGAGGGGGACCAGTATATGGCTAATTCTACATAGGGCCTCTGGTCCCCAGCAGAACCCCCACACCCTATGTGGGGACCTTAGCCTAGATCTTAGGTGAACCTCAAGGCAGCTGACCCATTGTGGTCACTGGAGTCCTCCAAATAATCTCAGAACTGTATGGCTCGTGCCTCTCCTTGCCCCATACCTGGTGAGAGCCACTCTTTGCTCCCACTCTCTTCAATTTAGGGGTGGCATAATGCTGTTCAGACTTTAATTTCTGCCACAGATCTAACAGCACTCCATTAGGCTTTCCATCCACCTTCTCTCAGCTGACACCTGCTACCAGCAGGTCAGCCCACATTTGTGTCCAGGTTACCTCGAGGGATCCCTTTTCCCTCCAGGGTCTCTGTCCTCCATCTAATGCCTTCAGGGCCCATACCCCACTTCTGCCTAATTGCATAGGTCTCCCCCAGATCAGCTATCACCTGGCTGACCTTGGTGATAGGTCCATTGACATGAGGGCCTGCCCCACAAGCAAGGAACCAAACACAGAAGCAGAAGCCATTTACAAAAGTGTGTCCCACATACCTGGCATAAATATCTCCTTATCAGGTGACTAGGCCCTGGTATCTATCACATAGATCACATAGATACCAGGGCCTAGTCACCTGATAAGGATGACATTTTCATGCCTAACTCCTGTATGACATTTTGCAGTTCTGCGTTCAACTGCCATTTGCTAAGTCCCCCAAGCAGATTATCAGTTTGAGTCCACACAACCTAGACTGTTGCCATCAGCCCTCCCCTCAGGGAGTGTATAGTGTCATCCACACTGCAAGCGCTTGACAAACGGACGTTGAACAGTGATGGATGCCAATCTTTCCATTTCCTCCTGGGCCAGCATAACAGTATTTGTACTGAAGTTCCACAGCCACAATACCTAGGCAGACAAAAGCTCACTCCTCTTTTGGTGAAACTCAGGAGCTAAACCCTTCAACTCTGACTGGGTATCCATCCTGATACCACACCTCTGCCGGGGCACTGGGTTTTGACCTTCTGGGTTACCAGGGGGTAGGAAAGCAATCCCCTCCTGCTCGGGGACTCTCACTCCTCTTCCAAGGGGTCCACTACAATAGGGGTAGGGAGCTGCATTCTCATGGTAGGCAAGTTGACAAGAGTGAGTGTCCAACAACTGTCTCCTCCTGCAGCTGCTCCCAGAGGCTCCCCACATCGGTCTACAGGGCCTGTGCTGCAGCTTATACTTCCCTTGTAGCTGCTTTCGAGGCTGTAAGAAAGATCTAGCCTGCCACCCTTGCACCATCCCAGGTCCCCTTTTCCTCAAAGTTTCCTCCAGAGCATGCAGGGCTTTGTCAGCACCAGTCAGCACTGCATCTACCTCAGTTTAGTCCTGAGACAGGGACCAAGCCGACACAACCATGGCCACCAGCAACTACTTCCTAGAGGGCAGCCAGCCCTCCAGCTCCCCACTCCATTGACATACTGGTCTGTGCCGACTCCTGCCTGGGACTACACCAGCTGTCTCAACGCAAGTACTCAAAGCCATGAACACTGATGGGTGATTCGGACCCACTCGGCAATGGGGGCACAGTAGGTACTGTCATACCAGCTGTCTTGGTGCAGTGATGGCAGGCAGGTATACCATTTGGCAGCCGAAACCACCAAACGCTGTACCCACCTGTCATCACTGCACCAAGAAAGCTGGTATGACTGCACCTACTGTGCTGCCGTTGCCGAGTCAGCCCAAATCACCCATCAATACTCCTGGCTTTGAGTACCTGCGTTATGATATCATGGACTGTATTTTCCACTAAAACTGCAAAAACTCAGATTAACTGCTAATGTTGAACAACCATAAGCCCCATTTTTCCACATTATAGAATAAAACTTTTCTCGGATCAGAAATTTTGTGAGTATTCTAAGTAATCCTGTGTTTCTTTTGAAATAAAAATGAGAGCTTAGAAAAATCTATGGAATTTCTAATATGACTTTAAAAAGTTAGACTATCATTAAGAAACAGTTGATAATTTCATTCTTAATCTTGAAGGGTAGCATTGGGTGAATTAACTCTTAATGAATTGGAATTTTTAAGAAAGTTTAAGAATACCATCTTAGAATACATTCCATAGAAGTACTCTAAATATTTTCATGCTTATGTCCATTTTCCACAACTAAATTAACAAACTAGATAATTAAGGAATAAGTACTTGTAGACAGCACCTAAGCTTTGCTTAGAACTGCAGACATTGTACTAATTCTTTCAAATCACATTACTACCACCTGGCAAATTACTATCCCTTGAACAAAATAGTTTGATTCTGGCACTTATTCAATTTTTTAAAAAACGTGATTGATTACCAAAACATAGAAAACAAATGTTGTAGGCAATATGGTCAATACAGATGTCAACCAGATATCTTCAAGTTAATACAGGAGAAAAACTAGCACTTGAGTTAGAGACTTAGTTTCCAATTCTAGCTCCAATATCTACTAATTGCATAACCTCACTGGAGCCTCCATGCTCCCAATTACAAAAGAAAATTTCACAAAGTCATTATGAGGATTAAATGACAGTATAAAAAGCATTATAAGCTTCTTAACGACACAAACAATAGCTTGTCTTACCCCTAGTTCCCAGCACTCACTATGCAGATAACAAGCCTTTCTATCCTAATTCACTTGTCAAATATTTATTGTATGTTTATTCTACACCAGGCAATATTCTAGGCTCGGAATGAAGGAGAAGACATTTTTCTTGACCAAAGGGAATTTACAATACAGAAGAAGGAACAGAAAAACAAATCGGTAAACTAAAGAGTTAAAGGTGATACAACAGATATGGGCCATAAGAGGTCTCACCAAGAAGAAAGAAAGAGGAAAAGCTTATGAACAAGGAAGGTTAACAATAAAGTTTTCCCTGAAAAGGCCACCTTTGGCTTTGAAAATAAACAGATGCTTCACAGGCTGGAACAGAGGTTACGAACAGGATAGCAGTCTAAGCAAAGACAACAGCACGAGTGTGTATTTGGAGGAAGAAAAGCTGGTCATGTTTGGAGAACTGTGATAAGACCAGTAACGTGGCAGCAGAAGGTGAATGATATGAGCAGCTTAGAAGTCATGATGGAAAAATGATTCACCATATACCAGGAAGTTCCAAGCAGAGAATTTCTAACGCACCAGGTAGAATGCCTTAAGAATAGGATCTAGTATTCTAGGTCCTCCATGATTTTTCTTTCTCTAATTTCATTTTTCTGCTATTCACCTACTAAAAAAGACAAACTAAGCTTTACTAAATTACTGAAGCTTCTTCGCCCCAAAAGTTGTTTTTATTGTGCTTATTTTCATAATTTTACCTTTGATATCCTTCCTCTTTCCTACCTAGCTCACCAACTTCTACCCTAGTACTACTGAAGACTGTTCAAGAATCTTTCACCTCTAAAACCTTCTCCTCATCCCCAACATTCTGAGAATATCTTGTTTTAACATCTATCTATTATGGAGTCTTTCTTCATTTACCGAGAGTCCTAAGCATGACACTGTTTTTGTCACTACCAAATATTGTTTCCATTTCTAGTACTTAATGTGTATGTATATTTATATGTACAACAAATCTGTCTCTTCTTTGAGACTACACGTTCCCTAAAAGTCTGACTTGTTTTTGTGTGTCTACCTCCCAAAATACACAGTGGTATAGATGAATTTACTGTGAGATACAAGATAAAATAAATCTTGAATAAATGATAGCAAAAACATCTATTAATCTCATCTCTAAATAACAAAGTAGAAAAAAAAATTCTGAAGTTGATAGAGGAAATACCAAAAAGATTCCTTCTGTCTTCTAAGGAGAACCAACATTGCTTTTCACATTAGCTATCATATACAGGAAAAGACCCTACAGGAGATCATCACCAATTTTATATATACACTCACTTAACAAGTTAACCACTTCTGTTCTGATGTACTGTTGTATCTATGAAGCCTTCTTATCAGGAAATAATCATGAATCAGTGCTTGCACCAAAAGATGAGATTAACTGTACACAGACAGATATTAACAATAAGCAGCACATAAAACAGGAGGTAAAACAAATATAAAAGGCATTCAATTCCATTCTGTCAAAGAAAAAGACACTACTGTAATAGAAGCGTGGAGAACAGCTAACAAAATAAAATAAAAACAAAGACAAAGCCACTGTTGGAAGCTACTGAGTTTAATAAGACCATCAGGGAAAATAGCACTAAGGCACAGGCTATTTTTTAGACTGTACTGAAAATATTTTCTTTCATACATCTTTTGCTCCCAAATAGTTAGACTCTTAAACATGTCCCGGAAAGAAACTCTTTTCTAAAAAGCATCTCTTCATAACTGCCATTTAGAATGCCAATTGTGTGTTATGACACAGCAACCAAGAAACACAAAGCTAATGTTGGGGGCAGGAAATCTACTGATGTCCTCCTAGACTTTCTCAACTCATACAATGATGAAATGGCTGAATGTAGCAATGCATATATACCTTTAGATGAAACACAGGATATCTAAGACAGAAATGGGCAGAGAATAACATTCAACAAGAAGTTGTTCCTATATAGGAAATTGTGGTTTCTAAGATAAAGTCAAGATGAAGAATTAAAAGTGTCTTAGCAACTAGAACTGATACTGAAGAAACTATTTGTAGTCTCAAACACAGTTGAAACATTAAGTAGCACATTAAAGTTATTAACTATAAACCTTAACAATGAAATCTGGAGTAAAACTAGCCTACAAAAATGAAGCCACGTCTATGTCACTGCCTATGCTTCTTTCCTTTTGTACACCTTGCAGAAGCCTTTTCTAGAAAAACACCTGATGACATAGATATATATAAGACTCCTAGTCACCTTTCTCTCCATTTTATGACGTCCTGCAATGTGCTCTTCAATATCAGACACATGAATAAACTTCCCTGTCTCTGTAAAATACATAGCTATTTTCTCTAAAACTCTCTTTCCACTTCCCTGGGAAATGTATCCCAGTCACAGAGAACACATTACCTGCCAACTGTTTTCCATCATCTGAATCGGTGCGAGCTATCACTTTAGGTCAGTACAACCTTCAGAATAGGTCCTGAGCACTAAGCACCCTCTGGTGGAAGCTGTTTCTATTTCTTGTATTATGCTCAGAATTCTTTTCCTGATGTTTACAGTCACAAAATACATCTCTTCCATCATCAAGCAGGTAACGGAGGTAATGCATGCAAAAGTTGTTTTTAATACTAGATAATGTAAAATTTTAATAGCACTATTAACAAGAAAGGAACTATTAATAATTACTCATAAAAGATCAAATGCAACTTTCTTTTCTGTGTGTGGAAGGTGAGGATAAGGTATGTGCAAACCACTCTTCTATCCTTACGTGAAGACCAACAGCATGCTTTTCCTCTGCAAGACACTCAGAGAAACTGAGAATCTGCTTTTATTCTAATTATGAACATTTCTGTTTAAAACTATTTCACTGAAAATAATCTGATCTCAGCACTGAGCTCTCCCTACCAAAATTAAATCATCTTTTTTACTTCTGTTGATTCTGTTACTGACGCATGTCATCCTAATTTTCTAACTCGGCCACTGAATCACTGAGTTAAGGTCTCCATTTTCCCTTCTTGCCTATTTTTCTTCATGTATCTTTTTTCTCCTACTAGCATTTCACAACTTCTTCCTTACTTCATTCATTTTAGAAGCAGAGTACCAAGAATTCTGCTAGATGTTGCTGCTGTAAATATTTAAGACTAAGGCTGGCTCCTTACTGCGCACAAAGAAACAATGTGTTATAACTGAGTGCTATGACAAGAGGAAACAACTTCCACTGGAGGGTACATAGTGTTTAGACTTTATTATGGAAGTTGTACTGACCTACAGTACAACTTGGGCTGATTTGTATGATGCAAAGAGACTCAAGAGGAACACTAAGCCAGACAGGAGGTAAGGGGTAAGGAGTCAAAGAGTGCTCCCAGAGGAAAGCATAGGACACTCTTCATATGTAACTGTACCTATAAACACTCAAAGAAACATGGTAGGGCTCCTGTGCCAGGGTGGGGATGGGTAGGACAATTTCCTGCCAATCAGCCACTGGAGTTCTTTATATTCCCACTGTCCTAAATATATGTGTTTGTAATTTATGATGGTGTATGTACATTACCTGTTCCATTCAACTTGGGTTGACATTTATGAGTTCACAGTTCTCTAGGTCAGAAGTCCAACAGGCCTAAGCTTTTGACTTGGAAGCTCTGGAGAAAAAGCCATTTCCAGGCTCATTCAGGTTGTTACCAGAATTCGATTTTTTGTGGTTGTTATGACTGGGATCCCTGTTCTCTTGCTGGCTGTTACTCACAAGCAATTCCTGGATCCTAAGAGCCACTCCCTTTGACATGTCTCAACCATCTTCAAACCAGCTGCGCACTGAAACCTTTTCCTGCTTTGAATCTCTGAATTCCTCAGTGCCTGACCTCTAGGCCCAGATATAAAGGGCTCATAGGACAAGGTAAGCTCCATAGAGAAGATAACAAAAAACCCACTGCCATCGAGTTGATTCCAACTCATAGTGATCCTATAGGTCAGAGCAGAACTGCCCCATAGAGTTTCCAAGGAGCACCTGGCTGATTTGAGCTGCTGACCCTTTTTAGATAGAAGACGTAGCACTTACTATGCCATCAGGGTTTCCACTGAGAATATACTCCTTTCCTAAAAGCCAAATCTAACCATGGGAATAAAATCTATCAGAATCAGTCTCAAGGATCATACTGGGCATATACATCAGGATGTGCAGATCACAGAGACCATTATAGAACTCTGCCTACCACAACTTATAAAGAAAACAAAAGAACTTGGTATCAAGTGCTAAGAATCAAAAAAAATTACAGAACAAATTAAAAATAGGGCAGTTAGGTTTTCTCTCAGAAACAATTTATTTGCTTAAAACTGAATTGTAATGACCAAAGAATTACAGAAAACTCTGAAATCTATGTCTCTGGTTCTTCTACCTTCAAATCTACCTATCTTTACAAATGCCTTAAAGACATGTAGAGGGTAGACAGAGATGCTTCAGTGGTAGAGCTCTTGCCCTCCACGCAGCAAGAGACCTCAGCTCACTTCCCACCCAACGCACCTCAAGAGCAGACAGGGTGGCCATCATTTGTCTGACAGTGAAGGATTGCACGGTGCTATGATGCTAAACAGGTTTAAGCAGAGATTATAGAGTAAAGCACAGTCGGAACACTTGGCAGTCTACTTTCAAAATCCAGCCAATGAAAATCCTCTAGATCACAACTATCCCGATGATGGTTAAGGTTGTGTGCCAATTTGGGTGGGCCATGATTGTATAATAATGCAATCACCTCCATGATGAGATATGATATACTGTGATTACCTACATGATGGGATCTGCTGTGAGTAATCAATCAAGTGAGTTTCTTTAGGTCATAGCCCAAGTCCAATATAAGTAGACTTCCTGGCAAGGCTCTTAGCCTTTTACTTGCTCTCAATTCTGTTAATCTGACCTCTACCTTTTGGGACTTCAGCTAACAGCTTACCTCCCGATCCTGGTGTTCATCAGCCTTATTCCTCTCTTTCCCTGTGCAAACACACACACCCTATCCTACACATGCTACCAAGAAAGTCTGAAAGCTCAAGTCAGTATTCTCCTGTTGAAGATATCTAGAAGCCCTTCAGCTCAGCGACGGGACACCAAAGCTCCTCAAGCCAGCCTGTAAATGATGACATGATACTACAAGGAAGGGCAAATTAACGTATCTATAGATCATTAAGGTTACGAGGAAGTCACGGTGATATAAAGACATTCAAGACTGAGGTAAACACAGATCGTTACGCAGTAATATTTAGGTAGCTGCAAAGCAAAATAACACTACTACACATCAAAACAAGAAACACATTCTAGAAGTCTCAACAGATGAAATGTCTTCAAAAAATGATGCCCTATTTTTGACAGCTCACAACATTTGTGAAGCTATAGCAGCCATATTAATTTTTTTCAATAGTCTTGACAAATAGCCATGAGAAGTTACACAATTACAAAATGCATAGAAATAAAGTTTATTATTAAATTGAGAATTCTGTTCACAAAATACTCCAAGCATTACATGAAATTTATGATGTACATAATTGTCCCACTGAGAGAATAATTCAAAATTTAATAAAAAAATTTGAGACAACCAGGTCTGTTGCCAATCAGACAACACCTATGTGACAACAAAACATGTATTCCATCAAAAACATCATTACCATTAGTCAAAGTGTAAGAGACAATCCATCTGAATCAATTTCTTGCCAAGCACAAGAACAGGGCTTTTCATACCTGGCCCACAATTTAGTGGATTTTGCATCTGAAAACTTTACAAAACCGTTTTAACACAAGAACTGAAGTGCAACAACCATAGGTTTTGCCACACATTTACCGACTTGGCTCTGCAGGAACTTGAAGTTGATCCCTGCTTTCAGGCAAAAAATGATCTTCAGCAAAGAGGCCCATTTTTGCATGAATGGTTTTGTGAACAAACAAAACTGTCACATTTGGAACAGTAAGAATCCAATGGAGATTCAAGAACATACACTTTATCCCAGTTTAGTGTGGATTTTGGTCTGACATAACCACTGGAATTTATTTTCTCCAAGATGAACAAGGAGAGACTGTGACTACTGATGTTACAATATATTAAATTATGAAACGTGATTACTTTGGGCCCCATGTGGAACATCCCATGGCAGCAATTTACCCAAAGTTCTCTTCCACGCATAATGCCATCAAATGTACTTCAAAATGATACAAGAATTGAAACTGCTTCATTTATACTTGTTTTACTCCAGTTGAAAGACAGCACATCCTTACTAGAAGACCCTTTATAAAACCAACACTGAAAAAGATGAACAGAAAACCTACAAAGAAAAGTGACTGAGAACAGAATATTAAGTGAAATAAACAAACTGTCAAAAACACACACAAAAAGGCAGCAAAAAGACGGCACTAAATTCATACCTACCAAAAATTACACAGAATGTAAATGGGTTAAATGCACCAACACAGAGACAATGTATTGGCCTATTAAAAAAAAAAACCTGAACAAAACCCAAAGCACTCAAATATTACAAAACATTTACTTAGACCATAAAGCCATAAAACTGGAAATCAATGGCATAAAAAACATGGCCAGAAACTCAAACTCATGGAAAATGAACAACATCTAGCTGAAGAATTGCTGGCATATATAAAAAAGGAAGCAATCAAAAATTCATGGAACCAAACTGAGAATGAAAACACAACCAACCAGAACCTATGGGATACAGGAAAAGCAATGCTCAGAGATCAATTGCTCTCAATAAATGCACACAAACAAAAGGAAAAATGTGCCTAAATCAAACAACTCTACAAGTAGAACAAGAAAAATGAACAAGAAAAGAACTCCTTAGGCACTAGAAAAAATAAGCCAAAAATAAACATCATAGCAGAAGTAAATCAATTAGAGAAAGAAAAACAATCAAAACAATTAACAAAACCAAAAGCTGGTTTTCAGAAAAGATCAACAAATGGATGCAGCACTGGTCAAATTACAAAAAACAAAAGGAGGAAATAAGTAGCTCAAATAAGAAATTAGGAGGGGTGGAGTCAAGATGGAAGACTACACATATGTCTCCCTATATCCCTCTGGAAACCAAGACCTGAACTGATAATCCATTGGAGCCTTCTGGTCACCTAGTGAGCCTCCAGGACACGGCACAGGGCTATTAATTTGGACTTCATGCCACTGAGCGAAAAACCTCCTCTCTTTGACTGACTCCTGCTTCTGGCTAGCCCTAGCTCTGACGGACTGAAGGTAAACGCACCATTTTGACTTTTTCTTTCTCTGTCTTGTCCGACGGGCAGAGCTGGGTCTTCCCTAGCGGCTAGACTCACATGTGCTGCTGGCAGGATAGGCAGGCGAAATTCCCATATTCTGAGAGCCAGGCTTAGGACTCTGTTAATCTAGTTACTTCGGGCTTGCCTTTTTATCACTGCCACAGCAGGATCTGTACGGATTCTCACTGCCACTGTGCGAGACACCATGTTGGGTACAGAGATTTTAGCGGGACCTAATTCTTAGACTGGAGGCTAGCGCCTGCAAACACGACAGCGCTTCTCTGACAGAAAAGCAGTCATTTTCACAGTGCTGGCTATGGTGGGGATCCTGCAACAGAAGCAGAGGAATCACTACCTCTCGGTACCTTTATCCCTTCCATCTGCTGCCTGTGTGGAGTGTGCCTTCTTTCATATGGTGGCCACAGCTAGACCTAATTCTTATCTTGGGTGGCAGAACCTGCCCACAGGAGAGCACTTTTCTATCAGAAAAGCAATACTCTACACACTGTCGCCTAAGGCTGTGCCCTGTCAGAAGAAGCCAACAGGGCAGTAGCATTGCTGTATTCTGGGGTCGGATATAGAAGTGCTTACTTTGTCAAATAGGAAGAGGGACCTCCACACCTGAAAACCTGACTGATTTGGAAAGTGATGAGATACCTTTTGCTCTACATTTTAAGACAGCCTAGAGAAACATCTGCAGTCCATCCTAACGGTATCTCTTCCAGCCTCTACTTACTCACAGGAGACCCAAAAAGCCACAGACATGTATCACACACAAGAAATCACCCATGGCTTTAAAGGCTCCCAAACAAAGCAACCAAGGAGTTTTCCAGATGAAGAAACTTTTACGAAAGCATTAGAAAGTGAACACAAAGTGATTATATAGAGAGCACTTCTTGAACTTATATAAAATGTAGCAGAACAAACGGAGAAATTTAAAAAGCTGTTGAATCTGATTGAACACCAGTACTCTGAGATTCCACAGATCAAGAACAAAATCAAAGACATAGAAACTTCCATGCAAAGCCAAGAAAACAGAATGGAACAAATGCAAAAAAGAATTTCTGACTTGGAAGACATAGCTACTGACACGAGCATCTACTGAGCAGAAATCAGAAAAAAGAAACAAGAAAAATGAAGAAGGATTAAGAAGGATGTGGGACTCTATTAAGAGGAACAACCTTCGATTAATTGGAGTCCCAGAACAGGGTGAGACATCTGAGAACACAGAGAGTATCACTGCTGAGCTGCGGAAAGAAAACTTCCCAGAAATCATGAAGGAAAAGAATACAGACATCTCAGATGCATATCGTACGCCACCCAGTACAGATCTAAAAAGAAAGACTCTAAGACATATTATACTCAAGCTGAACAAAAGGAAACATAAGCAGCAACTCTTAAAGGCAGCAAGACTCAAAGGAAAGCTAACATTCAGAGGGAACCCCTGTAGGCTCTCTTCAGATTTCTCAGCAGAAACCATGCTGGCACAGAGACAGTGGCATGACACATTTAAAGCATTGAAGGAAAAGAACTTTCAAACAACAATTATAGATCCTGCAAAACTATCTTTCAAATATGAAGATGAAATTAAGACATTCCCACATAAACAAACTCACAGACTTTGTAAAAGCGAAACCAAAACTACCACAAATATTGAAAGATGTTCTTGGTTCTGGTTTAGAAGAACGAAACCACTAAATTCATATTTTAGAACAACACAGTACTCAAAACTCTACTGATTTAGGGAAGGCTCCAAAGTCAATCACAGCTTTAATACAGAAAGAAGCAATCCAGTGATCACCATGAAAACTATGGTGCCATCATATTAAAAAGAGGGATGTACAAGAGTCATTATAGTCCTTCCAGATGGAGAGGAACATGATAAGACTGGTAATAATTAAAATGGGGTTTATGTATACTTTATTAAGGGGGATCACAGGAGCAGCTGTAAAGCACAACAAACATGTATCATGCCATTTGAACAAATGTAACATAGGAGTCTCAACAACTACAAAACCAGCTCTGAAAAAGGAGAAAAATCAACTCACAAACAAGAATCTCCGAGAACAGAATAATAAGAACAACAGAGAAAACATCAACACAAAAATAAACATATCACAATGGCAGTCATCAACACATATCTACCAATAATTACATAGAATGTGAAAGCACTGAATGCTCCAGTAAAGAGACATCAAGTGACATCTTGGATCAAAAGATATAACCCATCCATATGCTGTTTGCAAGAAACTCACTTGAGACCTAAAGATAGCAACAAACTGAAAATTAAAGGACAGAAGAGTATATATCAAGCTAACAATGAACACAGAAGAGCAGGGGTGGCAATTCTAATCTCAGACAAAATCAATTTTAATGTCAAATCCACCATCATGGACAAAGATACACACTATATATTGCTGAAAGGTTCAGTACACAGGCAACACTTCACTATGTTAAATATGTATACACCTAATATAAAAGCACCTAAATACATCGAAAAAACACTGACTGTACTCAAAAAAGTTAGATGACTTCACAATAATAGTGAGAGACTTAAACATTCCACTCTCAATACTGGACAGATCATCTAGGAAAAAGCTTAGTAAAGATACAAAAGACCTCATTGTCACAATTAACCAACTATATACAGAACTATCCACCCATAAGCAGACAACTACACCTTCTTCTCCAGTGCACATGGAACATTCCCTAGAATTGATCACGTGTTAGGGTATAATACAATTCTCAACAAAATCCATACCACTTCTCAGATCATAAAGCCATAAAAGTTGAAATCAGTAGCAGAATAAACACACATAGAAAGTGGAACTCTTGGAAACTGAACAACATCTTGCTCAAAAAAACATGGGCTATAGAAGAAATCAAAGAGGAAATAAAGAAATTCATAGATTCCAAAGAGAACGAAAACACTTCCTATATGAACCTATTGGATACAGCCAAAGCAGTGCTCAGTGGTCTGTTTATCTCCATAAATGCACACATCTGGAGGGAAGAAAGAAACCAAATCAAGGAACTAACCCTACAGCTTGAACAAGTAGAGAGAGAACAACAGAGAAACTCCTCAGGCACCAGAAGAAACCAGATCATAAAGATTAGAGCAGAGCTAAATGAATTAGAGAATAGAAAAATGACTGAAAAAATTGGAAAGACCAAAAGCTGGTTTTTTTGAAAAGATCCACAAAATTGACAAACCACTGACTAAACTTACTAAAGAAAAATAGGAAAGAAAACAAATGAGCCAAATTAGAAATGAGAGGGGAATTGTCACCACAGATCCAACAGAAATAAAAAATATCATAACAGAATATTATGAAAGATTGTACTCTAAGAAATTTGAAAACCTAGAGGAAATGGACAAATTCCTTGATTCTTACCACCTACTCCAATTATCACAACGTGAAGCAGAACAACTTAATAAACCCATCACAAAGGAAGAGATTGAAAAAGCCCTGGCCCAGATGGCTTTACTGCAGAATTCTACCAAGCTTTTAGAGAAGAGTTATCTCCAATACTACTGAGACAATTTCACAGTATAGAAAAGGGATGGAGTACTTCCCAACTCATTCTATGAAGCCAGCATAACCCTGATACCAAAGCCAGGGAAAAACCCAACAAAGAAGGAGAACTACACACCGATATCACTCATTAACCCAAATGTGAAAATCTTCGACAAAATTCTTGCCAACAGAATACAACAACATATCCAAAAATTAATTCATCATGATCAAGTGGGATTCATACCAGGGATGTAAGGCTGGTTCAACACCAGAAAAACAATTCATGTGATTAACCACATAAATAACACAAAAGACAAGAATCACTTGATTTTGTTCATTGATGCAGAAAAGGCATTTGATAAAGTCCACCACCGATTCTTGCTAAAAACTCTTAAGACAGCAAATTCCCCAACACAATAAGGGCCATTTATACAAAGCCAACTGCCCACGTCATCCTGAATGGAGAAAGACTGAAACAGTTTTCCCTGAGAACAGGAACTAGACAAGGATGCCCACTCTCACTCCTCCTATTCAACATTGTACTAGAAGTTTTAGCCAGAGCAATTAGACAAGACGAAGAAATCAAGGGCATTTGCATCAGCAAAAAAATCAAAATCTCCTTGTTTGCAGATGATATGATTGCATATACAGAGGATCCCAAAGAATCTATAAGTAAACTATTCAAACTGATAGAAGATTTCAGCAAAGTCTCAGGATACAAGATAAAAATAAGTAAATTAGTAGGATTCCTTTATACCAACAACGAGACTGTTAAGGAAGAAATCATCCAATCAATACCGTTTACTATAGCTCCTAAGAACATAAAGTACATAGGAATTAATCTAACCAGAGAAATAACAGACCTTTACAAAGAGAACTACAAGCCCTTACTACAAGAAACTAAGGGAGACTTACTTAAATGGAAAAGCCTACCCTGCTCATGGATAGGAAGACTTAACATTATGAAAATGTCTATCTTACCCAAAGCAATCTACTTATATAATGCAATCCCAATACAGGTTCCAGCATCATTTTTTAATGAGATGGAGAAACAAATCACCAATTTTGTTTGGAAAGGGAAGAAGCCCCAGATAAGTAAGGTACTACTAAAGAAGAAGTACACACTGGGAGGCCTCTCATTTCCCGACCTTAGAACATACTACACACTGCCACAGTGGTCAAAACAGCCTGGTACTGGTACAAGAACAGAAATTTCAATCAATGGAACAGAACTGAGACCCCAGAGATGACACCATCAGCCTATGAACAGTTGATATTCGACAAAGCCCCTAAGACATTAAACTGGGGTAAAAACAGTATCTTCAACAAATGGTGCTGACAAAATTGGATATCCATCTGCAAGAAATTCAAACAAGATCCGTATCTGACACCTTATACAAAAACCAACTCCAACTGGATAAAAGACCTAAATATCAAACCTAAAACAATAAAGCTCACCCAAGAAAAGGTAGGAACAACAATGGAAGTTTTAATACACAATGAGGACAGACTCCAAAATCTGTCAAACAAACCACAATCATCACAAGACAAAACAGATAAGTGGAAACTATTAAAAATCAAACACTTTTGCTCATCCAAGGAGTTTATTAATAGAACTAAAAGGGCACCTACAGAATGGGAAAAAATATTTGGCAACTCTATGTCAGGTCGATGTCTGATCTCCATAGTCTATAAGATACTACAAAATATCAAGAAGATAAACCATCCAATTAAGCAATGGGCAAAGGAGATGGACAGACATTTCTCTAAAGAGGAGATCCAGGCACCCAAAAAACACATGTGGACATGTTCACGATCTTTAGTTATTAAAGAAATTCAAATCAAGATGGCAATGAGATACCATCTCACCCCAACAAGGTTTTCCATGATCCAAAAAACACGAAACAACTAATGCTGGAGAGGCTGTGGACACAGTGGAACCCTCCTACACTGTTGGTGGGGTTGAATAATGGTCCAGCCTCTTTGGAAAGCAATCTGGCACTTCCTTAAAAAAATGGATCGAGATATACCATTTGACCCAGTAATTCCACTACTTGGAATATATCCTACAGAATCAAGGCCTTTTACACCAATGGACACATGCACAAGAATGTTTATCACAGCACAGTCCACGATAGCAAAACGATGGAATCAACCCAGATGTCCAACAACAGAAGAATGGACAGGTAAACTATGGTATATATACTCAATGAAGCACTATGCAATGATAAAGAATAACGATGATTCCAGGAAACAGCTCATAACCTAGTTTCAACTGGAAGACATTATGTTAAGTGAAAGCAGTCAACAACAAAAGGACAAATATTGTATGAGACCTCTACGATAAGATCTCAAAAACAGACTTGTATATAGAGGAAAAGACTCTTTGACAGCTGCAAGCGAGGGGAGGGAGGGAGGGTGGGGGAGGAGGGTTTAGTTTAGATTGTTGCTGGAAATCTGGTTGGGAGAAAGCGGTGATAGCACACATTAGAATCAAGAATAACATTAAGCGGACTTCAGCATAACTTGAATACTCCTTCCATCTTAACCCAATATTGCAAGGATAGAGTAGCTGGGGCGGGTGCAAGGGACCATGTTCTTAGGCAAAATCAAGGCCAACTGGCACAACTAGCATTTTGCTAAGAGGGCTCTCTGCACCCCACATTGGTGAGCGGCATCTAGGGTCTTTAAAGCTGCCAAGCTGCCATCTGAGGGCACAGCAAATGGTCCCAACTCAGCAGGAATGCATGCTCACCAAGGACCAAAATGACATGGGGTAAAGACAACACAGAAGATAGCGAGATCCACATCAGTGGGTACCACCACAGACTTGGGACAGGAAGAACTGGATGGTGCCCAGCCACCACCAATGATAGCCGCGATGGAGCTCACTAAGTTGTGTTATACTGGCCACACAGGAAGAGGGATGCACCCTCAGATCTCCACTAAAAGGCCTCAATTGATGGTCCAGCAGTTTTGGGCTTCCCCTGGGAGCATGGCCCCTGGCCCTGATGGTGCCCTTGCCCATAAGTTATAACGAAGGTTCACTCTTCAGACCCAAATGGATTGGACTTGGCGATGCAGAGTGACTGCTTTATGGTTCTATACATCTACAGGATGCCATCCTGCTGACCTCTGGCTGGAGGAGGGAGAGTGGGTGGAGTGGATGGGAAAGGAGACTGTTATGAGAACAAGACATGTATGGAGCAGAGAGGAATAGTGTGCTGTCACCAGACAGGGAGAGCAGTGGAAGCTGCATATAGGTGGGCATGTAAATTTATATGGGAATGTACATTTTCACTCAGTTATATTAAACTAAAATAAAGGAATTAGGCAACTTCACAATGCACAGTATCAAAATTAAAACAATCAGATGGCTTCACCAGAGAATTCTACCAAACTTTGAGAGAGGAGTTAATTCCAATACTACTGAGCCTATTGCACAGCATAGAAAAGGATATAAGACTCCCAAATACATTGTATGAAGCCAGCATAGCCCTGATACCAAAGGCAGGGAAAAATCTCACAAAAAAGAAAATTGCAGACCATTATCACTCATGAACATAGATGCAAAAATCTTTAGCAAAATCCTTGCCAACAGAATTCAACAACATATCAAAAAGTAATCCATCATGACCAAGTTGAATTTGTACCAGGGATATAAGGCTGGTTTAACACCAGAAAAACAATTAATGTGATGAATCACATAAATAACAGAAAGGATAAAAATTACCGGATGTTGTCAATTGATGCACAAAAAGTATTTGAGAAAGTCCAACACTGATGCATGTTTAAAAGTTTCAGTAAAATCGGAAGAGAAGAGAAATTCCTAAATGCAATAAGGAGCATCTATGCAAAGCCAACCACCTACATCATCCTGGAGAGAGAATGAAGGAATTCCCCAAGAATGGGAACTAGAAAAGGACATCCACTCTCACCACTTCTATCCAACACTGGCCTAGAGGTTCTATCCATAGCAATTAGATAACAGAAAGAAATTAACAGCATCTGCACTGGCAAACAAGAAGTAAAAACATCCCTATTTGCAGATGATACGATTGTACATACAGAGAACCCTGAAGAATCCATAAATAAACTACTAAAACTAACAAGAGTTCAGCAAAGTATCAGAATATAAGTAGATCAGAACATAAGTAAATCAGCAGCATTCCTTTACACCAACAAAGAGATCATCAAGGAGGAAATAATCAAGTAAATACCATTTACTACAGACCACAAGAATATAAAATACCTAAGAATAAATTTACCCAGAGAAGTAACAGACCTTTACAGAGAAAACTACAAGAACTTACTGCAAGAAACCAAAACACACTTACATTAATGGAGAAACCTACCTTGCTCATGGATAGGAAGACTTAACATTGTGAAAATGTCTATTTTACCCAAAGCAATTTACATATATAATACAAACCCAATACAAATTCTGGTGTTATTTTTTAATGAGATGGAGAAACAAATCACCAAATTTGTTTGGAGAGAGAAGAAACCCCAAATAAGTAAAGCACTACTGAGAAAAAGAACACACTGGCAAGCTTCACACTACCCAACCGTAGACCCTGTTACACTGCCACAGTAGTCAAAACAGCCTGGAACTAGTACAAAAATAGACATATAGACCAATGGAACAGAACTGAGACCCCAGAAATATCACCATTCTCTTATGGGAACAGCTGATATTGTTCGTCTGGGAAGTTCTGAGGTGGTTTCTTGTGGGGGCTTTCTGGTGCCACGGGTGATTTCCTGGCCACGGTTTGCTCCACGTTTGTTACTTTTGGGGCTTCATGTGAGTCAACAAAGGCTGGGAGGATGGACCACAGTTGTTTCTCCAGACCATCTTAAAATAAGAAGTATTAAGATTCTGACAACTTCTAAAGTCAGTCAGGTTTTCAGCTGTATAGGTACCTCTTCCCAGCTGGCAAAGTAGGCACATCTATATCGAACCCCAGATGTTATAAACAAGCTCAAAATACAGAAAAGCTACTGTTCTGCTGGCCTCTGCTGTCAGTTCCCAGTTGTAGGCGATACTGTGTAGATGCTGTGCAGGCACTGCCTCCCAGCCCAGGAATTAGGCCCAGTTGAGGTTTCCGTATGGGTATCCCCGCCTCTCAGCAGAGCAAGATGGCTTCCCACACAAGCTTGCCACCCAGCTGGGACCAAGCTACTGGCAGAAAGAGAGGCCAAAATTGCCAAGATGCCCAGAGTCCACAGCCTCCATTGCTGGGCCCCAGCTTCAGGCAACACTGTGCAAAGCACCCCCTCTCTGCTTGGAAAAGCACTCTACCCCCTGCAAGTGCCATCTCCCTGCCTAGAAACCAAGTCCAGCCGTGGCCTCTGCCTCGGCATCTCCATCTCCCAGTGGATCAAGATGGTGTCCCACATAAGCTCACCACCTCATCCATACAACTACCACATGGCAGAAGTAGAAAGATAGGCCAAAGGAGCCGAGACGCACAGAGTCCAAAGCCAGGCTTTCAGAACATGGCAATTGTGTTTGCCAATCCCACCAGCAGTGCGTCCAAGACCAGCAGCTAGCCAACTTCCAGCTCTACCCACCAGCCAATACAGAGAAAAAGAAAATCAAAATGGTGAGCTACTTTCGGTCCATGCAAGCCCACGCTCACCAAGAGTGGGGTCAGCGAAAGAGAGGAGATTTTGTGTTCAGTGGTAAGTCTAAATTAACAGCCCTATGCCACGTCCTAGGGCTCACTAAGTGTCTAGAAGGCTCTGTTTAATTATCAGTTCAGGTCTTGATTTCTAGAGAGATTTAGGGAGACTTGTGTTTAGTCTGCCATCTTGACTCCGCCCCCCAGCTGACAGTCTACAAAGGAGCAAAGGTCATAAACTGGGGTAAAAACAGTCTCTTTAACAAATGGTGTTCGCAAAATTGGATATCCATCTGTAGAGAACTGAAACAAGACCCATATCTCACATATTACACAAAAACTAACTCAAAATGGACCAAAGACCTAAATATCAAACCTAAAACCATGAAGATAATGAAAGAAAGAAAGGGTCAACAATGGAAGGTCTAACACATGGCTTAGACAGACTACAAAATCTGACAGACAACACATGAACAACAGAGGAGAACACAGATAAATGGAACTACTAAGAATCAAACACGCTCATCTAAAGACTTTATCAAAAGAGTGCAAAAACTATCTACAGAATGGGAAAAAATATTTGACAACTACATGTCAGATAAACATCTCATTTGGATAGATGTCTAATTTCCATAATCTGCACAGCATTGCAAAATGTCAACAAGGAAAATGTCAATAACCCAGTTAAGCAATGGGCAAAGGAGATGGGCAGATACTTTACCAAAGAAGACATCAAGGCAGGCAAAAGACAGAAAAGGAAATGTTCTCGATCATTAACTATTAGAAAAATCCAAATCAAAACTACAATGAGATACCACCTCACCTGAACAAGGTTGGCAATAATCCAAAAAAACACAAAAAAACAAATGCTAGAAAGGCTGTAGACTCCTGGTGACAATGCAAATGGTACAATCTCTTTGGAAAGCAATTTGGCAAGGTTTACTGAAGCACTGTCCATAATGTAAAATGATGGAATTAACCTAAGTGCCCTTCAAACAGACGAATGCACAAAAAAACTATGGCATATGTTCAAAATGGAACACTGTGCAATGATAAAGAACAATGATTTTAGGAAACATCTCATTAACTGGAATCAATTGGAAGACCTTATGCTGAGTGAAATCAGTCAGCTACAAAAGGACAAATATTTGTATGTGATCACTATGCTAAGGACTTAAGAAAACATTTGGTTATGCGTAAAAGAAAGTAAACTTTGATGAATGTAACAATGGAGAGGGAGGAAGAGGGTTATTCACAGATTGGATAGAGCAAGCAATATAAGGGAGGTCAGTAGAACTTGATTATACCACAAGCTAAAAGGTATTCTTAATACAATCCAACATTTTGAAGGATAGAGGAACAAGGGGAGAGGTCTGGGGACCATGGTTTCTGGGGATATCAAGGTCAATTGGCATAACTTGTTAATTTTTTAAGAAAATTTCTGCATCCCATATTGGTGAGTGGCACCTGGGGGGTCTTCAAAGCCAGTAACCTGCCATCTAAAGAACATCAACTGGTCCTAACCCACCTGGAGCAGATGAAAACCAAGAACATTAAAGACAGGATATGACCCCAGGAGACAAAAGGGCCTATATGATTGGGAGGCTACATTAGAGTACTATCAGCAGAACTGGACAGTGACTGGCCACCACAAACACAGCCCTGAGAGGGGACACAATGTAGAATCCCTGATGTAGCAGGAGAGAAAGGGGAGTGCAGACCTAGAACTCTATTAAAAGACGAGTCTTGATGATCTGACAGTCTGGAGGGTCCCCTGAAAACATGGCCCCGGGACTTGCTGCTAGCCTAGAGTTGAAACCAACAATGCAGCCAATCCTTCAGACAAAAACTAGACTGGACTAAAAGACACAGAGTGATGTAGGCGGTGTGAATATTTCTTATACACATACATGAGAATGTCCAACCGTTTCCTCTCTAGAGGTGAGAAGTGAGGGTGGAAAGGAAGGGACAAGTGCTGGCTGAATGAATACCGGAAGTACAGAGTGGCAAGGGACAGCATGTGTCTCACAGGGAGAGGAGAGCAGATAAGCGCTGCGCAGAGGTCTGTATTCAGAGTTAGATACGGCAAGTTTACTTGGATTGTAGAGTTTCACCTAACCACAATAAAAGTAAAATTAAAAAAAAAAAATAGAAAAACAAAACCTGCTTTCAAGTTCTAAGACTAAAAACACTGCTTAGAAAAATAGTCAGAGTTCTTTGGATAGTTTTTGGCCCAGACAACGTAACACAATGGCAGTGGCTCTCTCAGGTGAATGTCTATTCTATTAGGAGCTCCCAGGAATGTGCTCCAGCTACAAAGTCCATGTCAAGGGCACAGAAGGCAGAGCCTCCTCTGCATCAACAGGAACACTAGGACTGCAAGAGTCCTCGGCTTTTTAAAACCTGATATACAAGACAGCAGAAGCCTTTCAAGCCTGAGGAACAGGGGTTCCATTTCTGGTCTACACTGGATTAAATAAGACTAGCTGCTGCTGTAGGCACAATGCACAAAATACTTGCATATAGAACCAAATGTTTTACAAGAGTAACAAATAGTACACAGAGATAGCTTAGTCACACGTGTTCCATTGCCCTGAACATCAAATTCAAAATTGAGTAACTGGACTGAGCAGTATGAAGAGAGAAATAGCTCTGAAGTAGCAAGGAGTTACAAGACCTGACGCAGCAAGAAACGGCAAACTTCAGGTTGGGTCGGCTGGTGCCAGTAGTGAGGCAAGCACTGGCATCTGGGGGGCATTTTCCACATCAGGAGAGATGGAGTGGTAGACAGACTACTCAGGCCTCCAGAAAGAGTGAAAAACAGAGCTCAATCAGCAAAAGATAGGTTTATTATCTAATATAGAGCATGGATCAAAAACATCCCTTTAGGAAAAACTTCTCTCTCATTTATCTGTCCCCTAGCTGGTCTGCACCAGTCTCAAGCCACATTCAGAGAATGCCATGTCCCCTGGGACAGAAACAGGACCCATCACAAGCCCTGAGTGCTACTCTTGGTGTCACAGGCTGGGTTCTCTAGAGAAGGAAAAACAGTAAATCATATAAATAAGTACATAGAGAGATTTGTATTAAGGAAACAGATCACGTGATTATAAACAATGGAACATGCCAAATCCATAGATGAAGACAGAGACTACTCTTTCAGCTCACACAGACACAGGGGCTGGCAAACCCAAGAGACAGGCAGATTTGAGAAAAGCGCCCCTGAGGTCAGGCTATAAATATCAATGAATTCCAAGACTTAAAGCTCTATTTCCAAGAGCTGAAGATCAGACAAACAGGAGGCAGCTGTAGGATCCTGAGTGTGCCAAAAAGTCAAAACATCTACTTATTTTTGAATGCACACACACACACACCAAAAATTAATCTGCCAGCTCCCCTAAGGAGAAAACTAAGGGCAGGCCAAAAGCTCTTTTGCATAGACACAAGCATAAAGGGTACAAGGATTTGAATTCTTCTCACACCAGCATAGACCTACTGTGGGTCCATTTCAACAGCATAGGCCCTCATTACCAAATTACAACAGGATATATATCTGAAGCCCGATTTCAACTTTATCAGGTATATGGTTGTGAGGTAAGTCAGTGACCTCTGACACTGCTCTACTTCTTAAGCAGAGTCCTCACCTACTCACAACAGGGGCCTGAAGACTGGTGGCTCCAAGTATAACACCTATCTACCTGTGACAGAGGAGCAAGACTCCATGGTGCCTCCTAACCCTTACAGCCAAAACAACTGGGTACCCACAGTCCAGGTGCAAACCCCACCTATCTATGCACTCTAGGGAACAGGGACACGCTTTCCTTGCAAACACTTACGGGCTGCTGTCAGGCCCCTGCCTTGCTCAGTACACGACCGACTACCATAACCAGACAGCCATGTCTAAACCAGTGACCCCTGTCCACCTAGGAATGCAGACAAGAGCCTGCACTACACACTTGGTAACAGACTACTTAGACATCTGAGCTGAAGCCGCACAAGAAAAGTAAATGGACTCTAAGGTTCACATACCTAGTCACAGATCTAATCATCTCATAGTGACCCTACAAGACAGAACAGAACTGCCCCACAGAGTTTCCAAGAAGAGCCTGGTAGATTTAAACTGCTGACCTTCTGGTTAGCAGCTCTAGTATTTAACCACTATGCCACCAGGGTTTCCCAAGAAAGCAATGAACTAACACATATAAACCTTGGAAGGAAAAATGTACCAGCCAAGAACAATGTATCCAGAAAGCTATCTCTCAGCTATAATGGTGAAATGAGGGCATTTCCAGATAAAGACACAGAATTTGCAAAAACCAAACCAAAATTAACACAAACTACAGGGTTACAGAAGAAATCAAGCACAGAATAAAGAAATTCACAGGAACACATGAGAATGAAAACATGTCCTACCAGAACCTCTGGGATACAACAAAAGCTATGCTTACAGGTCAATGCATAGCAATAAATACACATACCCCAAAAAATGGGAGAGGGTGTAGAGGACAAAATCAACACATTAATCCTACAACCTGAACAAGCAGAGGGCAGCAAAAGTCCCTGCGCACCAAGAGAAAGCAAACAATAAACTACAGAACAGAATTAAACGAAATAGAGAATGAAAAGCAACTGAACAGTTAACAAGACCAAAAGTTAGTATTTCAAAAAGACCAACAAAATCAATAAACCAACGGCCAAACTGACCAAAGAAAAAGAGGAGAGGAAGCACATAATCCTGAGTAAGAAATGAAATGGGCAGTATCACAACAGATCCAACTGATATTAAAAGAATCATAACAGAATGGGAACCAGAGCAATACCCTTTATTACCACTCATTCAGTAACATGCTAGAGAACCTAGTCAGAGCATTTACGCTAGAAAAAAAAGGGGGAGCATCCAAATTCGGCATGGAAGAATTAGGGGTATCTCCACAAGCGTATGATATCATCTTATACACACAAAACTGGAAAGAATCTGCAAAAAACTACTGTAACAGAAGAACTAAGCAAAGCATTAGAATACAATATAAACATACAAAAATCAGTTAGATTCCTCCACATTTAAAAAGACAACTTCAAAGACCAAATCACCAAATCAATACCATTTACAATAGCCCCCAATATGACAAAATACGTAGGAATAAATTTAGCCAGAAACAGAAGTCCTTTACAAGGAAAACTACAAGACACTACCACAACAAACCAAGAGACCTATATAACTGGAGAAACACAACTTGTTCATGGATAGAAAGATTCAACATTATGACAATGTCATTTTAACCAAGGAAACCCTGGCGGTATAGTGGTTAAGTGCTATGTCTGCTAACCAAAAGGTGAGCAGTTCAAATCAGTGAGGCACTCCTTGGAAACTCCATGGAGGCAGTTCCACTCTGTCCTATAGTGTCACTATGAGTCAGTCTTGACTCAGTGGCAGTGGGTTCGGTTTGGGTTTTGTTCTAACCAAAGCGATCTACAGATACAACGCAATTCCAATACACATTGCAGTGGCATTTTTTAATGAGCTGGAGAAAAAAACCACCAACTTCACACACAAAAGAAAAAGGCCCTAGATAAATACAGCATTCCAGAGAAGAACGACAAAGTAAGAGGCCTGGCGATGCTTCATTTCATAACTTACACTGTCACAGTAATCAGAACAGTCTGGAACTGGTACAACAGTATACACAGACCAACGCAACAGCAACGAAAATCCAGATGCAAAAATCATCCAACTATGACCAGCTAACATTTGGTAAAGCCCCAAATATCATGGAAAAGAGAGTCTCTTTATCCAATACTGCTGGCATAACTGGATATCCACCTACAAAAAGAAAAGAAACGAGACCTGTACCTCACACCATGCACAAAAACTAACTCAAAATGGATCACAGATCTAAATACAAAATCTAAACCAATAAACATCATGAAAGGAAATAATATAAACAACGTTAGGAGCAAAGGATCTGAATAGGCACTTCACCAAAGAAGATCCATTGTCCCTGCACCTCAGATTTTCCTCATACAGGTGAAAACTGAAAAGGACCTTCCTCCAGACCCAACAGAAAAAGACTACTCCTGGAGCTGATACCCTGAATTTGGACTTTTAGCCTCCCTTTTTGTGAGAAAATAAATTTCTCTTTGTTCAAGTCATCCACCTATGGTGTTTCTGTTACACAGCAACATTAGAGGACAAAAACAACAGCCATTACAGAAATAGAAATAAAAACTATAATGAGATACCACCTCACCCCAACGAGGCTGGCAACAAGCCAAAAAACACAAAATAATAAAAGCTGCAGAGGTTGTGGAGGGATTAGAACACTTACACATTGTTGGTGGGAAGATAAAATGGTACAAACATTCTGAAGAACGATAAGACCCTTCCTTAAAAAGCTAGAAACATAAGTACCATGCAATCCAGTAATCCCATTCTTTGGAATACATCCTATACAAATAAGAGTCCTCGAGGAGTAGACACATGCACACCCATATCCACTGCAGCAGTGTTCACAACAGCAAAAAGATAAAAACAACCTAAGTGCCCATCAGTGGATGGAAGGATAAAAAAACACCGTATACTCACACAATGGAATAATATACAACCATAAAGAGCAAAGATGAATCTGCAAAACACCTCAAAACTTGAATGACTCTGGAAGGTATTATGCTGAGTAAAACTAGTTAGTTGCAAAAGGACAAATATTGTATGAAATCACCCTTACAAGAACTCAGGAAAAAGTTTTAACAGCAAAGAACGCATTCATGGATGGTTACAAGCATGGGGACAGAGGGAGAGAAAAGTGTATTCACTAAATCACAGACAAGAATTATCTGAGATGAAGGAAAAGGCAACACACAGTACAGGAGAAGCCAGCACAACTGGAGAAAACCAAAGCCAAGAAGTTTTCCCAAATACAACCAAACATTTTGAGGAACAGAGAAGCAGGAGTAGGAGTTTGGGGCCCATGATTTCAGGAGACATCTACGTCAACTGGCATAACAAAGCTTTTTTTTTTTTTTGCTTTAAGAATTTGTGTGTGTGTGTGTGTGTGTGTGTGTGTGTGATTAAGTGGAAGTACACAATCCCAGTCAATCCTGCATACCCATCTCGCTACAATTCTATCCGTTCTTCCCACCCTATGACGGCACATTCCTCCTTTTCACTCTTTACTGACAGTATCCCTCCAATGAACACCTATCCCCTCCTCCCTGCCCTCTCCTCCTCCCTCTAGAAGGAAACCAGTAGGACCGCCTTCTACAAATGAATAAAAATCATAAAGTACACCCACCACTTGCTCACTCTGTGTCCCCAAGTCCAGCCCATTCTTAGTCTGAAGTGTTGACCTGAGTATTGATTGCAAGTCCAGGGCGGCAGCAAGTCTACAGTTTGAGTTCCCAGGTAAAACTCCAGGATGTTGGACCATCAATTTTTGTCTTTATTAGTAGAGTTCTTGATCTGCACACCTCTTTTGCTCATGTTACATCAGGAACTCTACACTGTGTCCCCTATCAAGGCTGTCTTTGCTGGTGGCCGGGCACCATCTGGTTCTTCTGCTTTCACACTGATGTCAGCTGGTATAACAAAGCTTTTAAAGAAAATGTTCTGCATCCCAGTTTGCGAGTGACATCTGTGATCTTAAAAGCTAGCCAGAGTCTGCGTAATGTGCACCAATTGGTCCCAAAGCACTTGCAGCAAAGGAGAATGAAGAACATCAAAAACAGAAGACAGATGTTAACCCAAGAGACAGAAAGGGTTGCATAAACCAGAGACTCCATCAGCCAGAAACTAGAAGCACTAGATGTTGCCTAGCTACCATCAACGAACACCCTGAGAGAGAACACATAAGCGAGTCCCTCACGGAGGAGGAGAAAAGGGGTGTGCAGAACTCAAATTCCAGTAAAAAGGCCAACTTAATGATCTGACAGAGACTGCAGGGACCCCAGAAGACATGTTCCCCAGACTCTCTGTTAGCCCCAAACTAAAACCAGTCCCAAACCCAAATATTTAAATATTACAGTGGCATATACAATATAAAATGGTATTTGTGAAGAGTGTTCTTCTTAGCTCAAGTAGATACACGAGGTTAAATGGACAGCTCCTGCCCAGAGGTGAGATGAGACGGCACAGGAGGACAAGAAGGAACTGGCTGAATGGGACATACAGGATGGAAAGGAAGAATGTGCTGTCACACTACACTGAGAACAACTAGGGTTTGATAACAATGTATGCATAAATTTTTGTATGAGAAACTAACTTCAACTATAAACTTGCACTTATACCACAATTTAAAACAAACAACAAACAAGTAATACAGTTGGCTGCTTAGGAACTGCTAAGGAATAACAGACAAATCACTAAGCCACACAGAAATGAGAACAGCCTAATTCTTGTTCCCTCACTTCAGGGAAAGCCAATCTCTCCATTTCCGCAAGACTGGGAGGTAGATTATTCTAGGTTCTTATCAACAGCCCTACACTCACGTTTACATACATAAATGCAATGAAGACATCAACTGTGATGGCATGATTATGCTTTCTTATTATTAAAGATCAGATTTCTGGAGAAAGGAACAGTCACCGATGGAAGCGGCTGGCAGCACATCCTGAAATTAGATGTACCGTTCACGACATAACCTTGAGTCACAAGAAATGCACGTAACCGACATAAGGAATTATAATTTGTTTAGAGATGCTATTCTGTCTTCCCTAAATTGTTGAACACTTACACAAATCATATAAGTTTACCTGCAATTATTAAGCACATTTTCTAGGAATACGGGAAAAAATACTTAAAAGCAAAATGAATTTCATCCCCTACCTTCATCCCAGTGGAAAAAGTACGACAAAATCACTACCCTGTATTCATCAGCTCTTTGTCCTTTTTTGCCCTTTGGGGACAGCAGAAAAGGGCATCCTAGGACCTGCTTATTATCTCTGATGCACAGACCAGGACACAGGACTCCCAGAAACAAAGCTATGACCCGGACTTTCCAAAGAAAGTTGTAAAAGATGAGAACTAAGGTTCCTGTTCCAACACAGTGGTAACAGGTTAGAGAAAGTCTCTATCTAAAGTGCCAAAGAGAACTACACAAAACTATTCTAAATGTCTGTAAAAGAATCTGAGACTTCTGTGATTCATTCCCACCACCAGATAGCACGCTGAAATTAGGGTTTTAAAAAGAATTGTACAAAAAATATTAACTCAAATGTGCTGTGATTCTTAACAATTTTAATAATGAAGAAAAAACTAAACGAAATCTCTGTGCATGTGTCCCCTGCCTCTAACTTCCTAAATGAGCCAAGACAAAACCCTGTAAAAACAGAAACACATACTATGAAAACAAACTATTTGATTGTATTTGAAATAATGCAATATTGTATTACACTGAAATAATGCAAGCATAAGATAATGCTCTTGAACTGAGAAATAAACCCTAATTAAATTAGGCAGTCTATGGCCACGCCACATCACGTTTAGAAAGAAAAAAAAAAAGGCGGGGCTTTATTTCATTATTTTCTCTTCACAAGCCTATTATGGAAGAAGTATAGGTAGATCTTAACCTCAAACCGTAATCTTAAATTAAGAAAATATGTTGTTAAATTCTACTATCTGTCACCATGAAAAGACAAGCCACACTCAGGAGTGAGCACACAATGTAAAAACTATTATTTCTGATGTAAAAATATTTCTGGGTGGTTTCCTCTGAGATTTTGGCATCAAAAAACAAATATAGAAAAGAGTCTTAGTGGGGAGAAAAAATGAGATAATCTCTCAGTATTTCGTTTTTAAATAAATAAGATGGTGCGTCAAAAAGCCAAATTAACTTGTTACAAAATCTGACAAACACTGATGTCAATTTTCACCAGGCTGGAAAAGCAAAGGCTACCAGGAAGAAACAAAACTATACATGCCATAGTGACTGAACACTACAAGTCTACTGAAACCACAGATAAGCACATTTACGTGTATGCTCTCTAGTATCACTTACTGACCTTCACACAGTGTTGAAGCACTACAAGCTCTATAAATAGTACATGAGAAATTGTCTCACAAGGCTTACTTTTAATTAGCATTCTAGATGTACTTCTTCCAAAGCCAGATTTGTTTATTCCTCTGGGAGTCCATGGTATATTTAATATTCTTCATGAACACCAAGATTCAAATGCACCAATTCTTTAGTCTTCCTCATTCACCACCTAGCATTTGCATGCGTATGAAAATAGCACCACCTGGATTAGGTGCTCACAGTAACATCTTTGCTTTGTAACACTTTATAGAGGTCTTTTGCAATACATATTCTCAATGGGAATACAGAACTTGATTTCTTGACTGTTGCCTCAATGGGCATTGTTAAGGATCCAAGTAAAACGAAAGTCTTCCCAATGCCAACATTTTCACTGTTTATCATGTTTGCTTATTGATCCAGTTGTGAGGATGTTTATAAGTGTGAGATGTTAAGTGCTAGCCACATAGTAACCACAAAGAGAATGAAGAAAAACAAAGACTGGATGAACACTACACCATCGATACTAATGAAAGAAAAAACAAAACATACGCCAAAAAACTCAGCACAAAAAGTGAAAACAAGAAACCATTAACAATACAAACAAAAGTCTAGCAAAATGCCTGTACTAAATTCATCCCTACTGATAACTGCACTACATAGAAATGAATTAAACGTACCAACCAAGAAACAGAGTGACAAAGTAGATAAAAAGTGCTACCCATTAACCCACTGCCTACAAGAGACAGGCCTTAGAAATAAAGACAAAAACACATTAAAAACTGTAACATGGAAAAATATACAGGAAGCACAGTTATCAGAAGGGAACAGGGGGCAGAGTCAAGCTGGCGGACGACACACACACACACACACACACACACACTCTCTCTCTCTCTCTCTCTCTCTCTCTCTCTCTCTCTCTCTCTCTCTCTCTCAATTCCCACCAAAAACTAAGGCCTAGATGGATAAATAAACAGAGCTTTCTGGACACCCAGTGCGCCCTAGGATATGGCATAAGGCTGTCAGTTAGGACTGCATACCACGGAACAGGACACTTCTTGTCTTCTGCCGAGCCCGCCCGCTCTTGTTGAATTCGCCCCTGCGGACTGAAGGTAACTGGTGTTTTTAACTTTTTTTTATTTTTGTTGGCCAGCTGACAAAATAGCCAAGACATTATATAGTAATAAAGGGTACAATTCAACAAGAAAAAAACCCAAACCCATTGCCATCAAGTCGATTCTGACTCATCATGACACTATAGGACACTACCTGCTGCACAGTTTCCAAGGAGCACCTGGCAAATTTTAACTCCCAGCCTTTTGGTGAGCAGACGTAGCACTTAACCACCAAATCACCAGGGTTTCTGATTATAACTATTTATGCACCTAATATAAGAGCCCCAAAACTTATAAACCAAACCCTAACACTATGAAAAAGAAATGGGCAGATTCTATGCAACAGTAGGAGATTTTTATACTCCACTTTCAATGACGGATAGAACATTCAAAAAACATACAGAAGACATATATGGTATTGTTAATCATCCAGACCTAACAGAAATATACAGAGCACATATCCTATAGAAGTACAATACACATTCTTCTCTAATGTACATGGAAAAATTTTCCACAACAGATCACATATTAGGTCACAAAGCAAACTTCAACATATTATTAGAAAATGAAATCATACAAAGCATCTTTTCTGGTCATAATAGTATGAAACTAGAAATGACTAACAGGAAAAATAAGGAATAAATATGTGGAAACTAAGCAACATGGTACAAAAAAAGTTACTGGGTCATAAAAGAAATCATTAGTGAAATTAATAAGTACCTACAATAAAATGAAAATGAAAAGACAACATATCAAAACCTATGGGATATAGCAAAAGTGTTCACAGGGAAGTTCATAAAAATGAACTATAGTAAAAAAAAAAAAAAAAAAAAAAATGAACTATATATAAAAAAAAAAATCTCAAATCTATTGCCTAGCTCAACAAGCTGCACAAACAGAAAAGGAAGAACAAAACAGGACCTAAGCTATAAGAAGAAACGAAATAATAAAGATAAAAACAAATAAATGAAATTGAAAACAGGAAGAATTAACAAAACTAAGAAATTGGTTCTTTGAAAGGATAAAATATAAACAAACTACTAAATAAACTAAAAAAAGAAAAAGAGTAATAGATGCAAATAATCGGAACAAGAAATGAAATTGGAGACATTACGATAGATTCAAGTGAGACAGAATAAAGGGTCCAAATTAAAGAATTAACATTTCAGCTTGAACAAGACAATGACAACAACAGGAAAACCTCTCAAAGGCACCAGAAGAAAGCAGATTATAAGGATTACACCAGAACTAAATGAAATAGAGAATAGAAAAACAATTGAAAAAATTTACAAAACCAAAAGCTGGTTCTTCGAAAAGATCAACAAACTTGATAAACCATTAGCTACCCTGACAAAAGAAAAACAGCAGAAAATACAAATAACCCAATTAAGAAATAAGACGGGAGTCGTTACAACAGACCCAGCTGAAATCAAAATTACTGTAACAGGGGGCAGAGTCAACATGGTGGACTAAGCCCACGTCTCCTTATATCTCTCTGGAAACCAAAACCTGAACTGATAATCAAACAGAGCCTTCTAATCACCTAATCAGCCTCAGGACACGGCACGGAGCTGTTAAATGGGACCTGATACCACTGAGTGAAAAATCTCCTCTCTTTCACTGACTCCCGCTCCTGGCTAGCCCTGGATCTCACACCCTGAAGGTAAACACACCATTTTGACTTTTTTTTCCTCTGTCTCAGCTGGCGGGCGGAGCTGGGTCTTGCCTAGCTGTTGGACTCAGACGCGCTGCTGGGGGGGACAGGCAGGCGAAATTCCCACATTTTGAGAGCCAGGCTTAGGACTCTGTTAATCTAGACACTTTGAGCCTTTCGTTTTATATCTGTGTCAGCGGGGTTTCTACGGAATTCCACAGTCACTGTGCGGGACGCCATGTTGCTACCAATATTTTAGCAGGATCTCGTTCTCAGCCTGGGAGCCAACACATGCAAACACGACAGTGCTTTTCTCACAGAAAAGCAGTAATTTTCCTAGTGCCACCTACATTGCAGGCCCTGCAACAAAAGCAGAGGAATCACTACCTCTCAGCACCTTTAGCCCCTCTGTCTGCTGCCAGTGTAGAGGACGCCATCTTGGATACGGTGGCCGCAGCTGGACCTAATTCTTAGCTTGGGAGCGAGACCCTGCCCACAAGAGAGTGCTTTCTATTACAAAAGCGGAACTCCACGCAGTGCCGCCTAAGGCTAAGCCCTGTCAGCAGAACTCAACAGGGCAGTAGCGTTACTGTATTCTGAACTAGTTTGTTATCATCTGGGGTTGGATATAGTGGCGCTTACATTGTCAGTTGAGAAGAGGGACCTCTACACCTGAAAACCTAATTGACTTGTGAACTCGTCAGATACCTTTTGCTTTACATTTTAAGACAGCCTATAGAAACATTTGCAACCCTCACAGTACCTCTTCCAGCCTCTACATACTCACATGGGAACCCAAAAAGCAACAGACAATTGTGGCATACAAGAAATCACCCATGACTTCACAAGGCTCCCAAACAAAGCAACCAAGGAGTTTTCCAGATGAAGAAACTTTTATGAAAGCATCAGGAAGTGAATACAAAATGATTATATACAGAGCCCTTCTAAACCTTATACAAAATGCAGCAGAACAAAATGAAAAATTAAGCAAGCGATTCGATCTGATGGAACACCAGTACTCTGAAATCCAATAAATCAACAAAAAGTGAAAGACATAGAAACTTCCATGCAAAGCTAAGAAAACAGAATGGAACAAACGGAAAAAAGAATTTCTAACTTGGAAGACACAGCTACTGATGCCAGCGTCTATGAGCAGAAATCAGAAAAAAGAAACAAGAAAAAGGAAGAAACATTAAGAAGCATGTGGGACTCTATTAAGAGGAACAACCTTCGATTAATTGGAGTCCCTGAACAGGGTGAGACATCTGAGAACACAGAGAGTATTGCTGCTGAGCTGCTGAAAGAAAACTTCCCAGAAATCATGAAGGAAGAGAATACAGACATCTCAGATGCACGTCGTATGCCACCCAATATAGTTCTAAAAAGACTCCAAAACATATTATAATCAACCTTAACAAAATGAAACATAAGCAGCAACTCTTAAAGGCAGCAACACTCAAAGCAAAGCTAACATTCAGAGGGAAACCCTGTAGGCTCTTGTCAGATTTCTCAGCAGAAACCATGCTGGCGTGGAGACAGTGGCATGACACATTCAAAGTGTTGAAGAAGAACTTCCAACCAAGAATTATAAATCCTGCAAAAGTGTCTTTCAAATACAAAAATGAAACTAAGACAATCCCAAATAAACAGAAACTCAGGGACTTTGTAGTAACTAAACCAATACTACAAGAAATACTGAAAGAAGTTCTTGACTTTGGCTTAGAAAGACAAAACCACTAACTTTATAATTTAGAATGACACATCATCCAGAATTCTACTCAGTTCAAGAAGGCTTTAAACTCAGTCACAGGTTTAATATTTAAAGAAATAATCCAGTGATTATCATCAAAACTATGGTGCTATCATATTAAAAATAGGAATCTACTACAGTTGTTACAGTCCTTCCACATGGAGAGGACGTTGACAAGTCTGGTAGTAATGAAAATGGGGTTTATACATAGTTTATTAAGGGAGATCATAGGGACAGCTGTAAAGCACAACAAAGATGTAGCATATCGTATTAAGAAATGTAACACGAGTCTCAACAACTACAAAACCAGCTCTCAAAAAGGTGAAAAATCAACTGACAAAAAAGTATGTCCCAGAACAGAGTAATAAGAAAAACAGAGAAAACATCAACATAAAAATAAACATATCACAATGGCAGCAGTCAACACATACCTAACAATAATTACACTGAATGTGAATGGACTGATTGATGCTCAAGAAAAGAGACATCGAGCAACATCTTGGATCAAATGACATGACCTATCCATATGTTCTCTACAAGAAACTCACTTGACACATAAAGATAGGAACAAACTGAAAATTAAAGGATGGAAGAATATATATCAAGCTAACAATCAACAAAGAAGAGCAGGGGTGGCAACTCTAATCTCAGACAAAACCAATTTGAATGTAGAATCCACCATCATGGACAAAGATGGACACAATTTATTGCTGAAAGGTTCAGCACACAGGCAAGGCTTAACTATATTAAATATTTATGCACCTAATGTCAGAGCACCTAAATACATCGAAGAAACACTGACTGCACTCAAAAGAGACTTAGATGATTTCACAATAATAGTGGGAGACTTTAACCCTCCACTCTCATTAGTAAACAGATCATATAGAAAAAAGCACAGTAAAGATACAGAAGACCTCACTGACATAATGAACCAACTAAACCTCATTGATATATACAGAATTTTCCACCCAACAGCAGACAACTACACCTTCTTCTCCAGTGCACATGAAACATTCTCCAGAATTGACCATGTATTAGGACACAATGCAATGCTCAACAAAATCCATACCATTCAATTACTGCAAAGCATCTTCTCAGATCATAAAGCCATAAAAGCTGAAATCAATAGCAGAAAAAACACAGATAGAAAGTGGAACTCTTGGAAACTGAACAACATTTTCCTCAAAAAAACATGGGTTATAGAGGAAATCGAGGGTGAAATAAAGAAATTCATGGATTCCAATGAGAACGAAAACACTTCCTACCAGAACCTACGGGATACAGCCAACGCAGTGCTCAGAGGTCTGTTTATCTCCATAAATGCACACATCTGGAAGGAAGAAAGAAATCAAATCAAAGAACTAACCCTACAGCATGAACAAGTAGAAAGAGAACAACACAGGAACCTCTCGGGCACGAGAAGGAACGAGATCATAAAGACTAGAGCAGAGCTAAATAAATTAGAGAATAAAAAACAAATCAAAAAATTGAAAAGACCAAAAGCTGGTTTTTTGAAAACATCAACCAAACTGACAAACCACTGGCTAAAGTGACTAAAGAAAAGCAGGATAGGAAACAAATAACCCAAACTTGAAATGAGAGGGGAGTTGTCAACCACAGATGCAACAGAAATCAAAAATATCATAACAGAATACTATGAAAGACTGTACTCTAACAAATTTGAAAACCTAGGGGAAGTGGACCAATTCCTTGACTCATACCACCTACCCAAATTATCACAACATGAAGTAGAACAACTGAATAAACCAATCACAAAGGAAGAGATTGAAAAGGTCATCAAAACAATGCCAACCAAAAAAAAATCCGGGCCCAGATGGCTTCATGGCAGACTTCTACCAAGCATTTAGAGAAGAGTAGTCTCCAATACTACTGAGACTATTTCACAGTATAGAAAGGGATGGAGTACTCCCAAACTCATTTCATGAAGCCAACATAACGATGATACCTAAGCCAGCGAAAGAATCAACACAGAAAGAGAACTACAGACCGATATCTCTCATGAATCTAGATGCAAAAATCTTCAACAAAATTCTTGCCAATAGAATACAACAACATATCAAGAAAATAATCCATCCTGACCAAGTGGGATTCATACCAGGGATGCAAGGCTGGTTCAACATCAGAAAAACAATTAATGTGATTAACCACATAAATATCACAAAAGACAAGAATCCCCTGATTTTGTCCTTTGATGCAGAAAAGGCATTTGATAAAGTCCAACACCCATTCACGCTAAAAACTCTTAGCAAAATAGGCATAGATGGCAAATTCCTCAACACAATAAGGGCTATTTATACAAAGCCAATTGCCTACGTCATCTTGAATGGAGAGAGACTGAAACACTTTCCCTTGAGAACAGGAACTAGACAAGGATGCCCACTCTCATCTCTCCTATTCAACATTGTGCTAGAAGTTCTAGCTAGAGCAATTAGACAAGACAAAGAAATAAAGGGCATCTGCATCGGCAAAGAGTAAGTTAAAATCTCCCTGTTTGGAGATGATATGATTGTATATGCAGAGGATCCCAAGGAATCTATAAGTAAACTACTTAAACTGATAGAAGGATTCAGCAAAGTCTCAGGATACAAGATAAACATAAGTAAATCAGTAGGATTCCTTTATACCAACAAGCAGACTGTTAAGGAAGAAATTATTAAATCAATACAATTTATGATAGCCACTAAGAAGATAAAGTACCTAGAATTAATTTAACCAGAGAAATAAGAGACCTTTACAAAGAGAACTACAAGCCCTCACTACAAGAAACTAAGAGAGACTTACATGAATCGAAAAACCTACCCTGCTCATCGATAGGAAGACTTAACATTGTGAAAATGTCTATTTTACCCAAAGCAATCCACTTATATAATGCACTCCCAATACAAGTTCCAGTGTAACTTTTTAATGAGATGGAGAAACAAATCACCAAATTTGTTTGGAAAGGGAAGAAGCCCTGGATAAGTAAGGTACTACTAAAGAAGAAGAACACACTGGGAGGCCTCTCATTATCTAATCTCAGAACATACTACACTGCCACAGTGGTCAAAACAGCCTGGTACTGGTACAAGAACAGACAGATTGATCAATGGAACAGAATTGAGACCCCAGAGATGACACTATCTGCCTATGAACAGCTGATATTCGACAAAAGCCCTAAGACATTAAACTAGGGTAAAAAGAGTATCTTCAACAAATGGTGCTAGCAAAACTGGTTATCCATTTGCAATAAACTGAATCAAAATCCGTATCTTACATCTTATACAAAAACCCACTCCAACTGGATAAAAGACCTAAATATCAAACCTAAAACAATAAAGCTCATCCAAGAAAAGGTAGGAACAACAATGGAAGTATTAATACACAATGATGACAGACTCCAAAATCTGTCAAAGAAACTACAATCAACAGAAGAGAAAACGGATGAATGGGAACTATGAAGAATCAAACACTTTGCTCATCTAAAAACTTTATTAATAGAATTAAAAGAACATCCATAGAATGGGAAAAAATATTTGGCAACGCTATGTCAGACCGACGCCTGATCGCCATAATCTATACGATACTACAGAATGTCACTAAGAAGAAGATAAACCATCAAATTAAGCAATGGGCAAAGGAGATGGACAGATATTCCACTAAAGAGGAGATCCAGGTAGCCAAAAAACACATGAGGACATGTTCACCATCTTTAGTTATTAAAGAAATTCAAATCAAGACGACAATGAGATACCATCTCACCCCAACAAGGTTGGCCATGATCCAGAAAACACAAAACAACAAATGCTGGAGAGGCTATGGAGAAAGTGGAACCCTCCTACACTGTTGGTGGGGTTGCAAAATGGTCCAGCCTCTTTGGAAAGCAATCTGGCGCTTCCTTAAAAAAATGGATATCGATATACCATTTGACCCAGTCATTCCGCTACTTGGACTATATCCTACAGAATCAAGGCCTTTCACATCAACGGACACATGCACAAGAATGCTTATCGCAGCACAGTCCACGATAGCAAAAAGAAGGAATCAACCCAGTTGCCCAACAACAGAAGAATGGATAGGTAAACTATGGTACATACACTCAATGGAGCACTATGCAATGATAAAGAATAAAGATGATTCCAGGAAACATCTCCTAACCTGGTTTCAACTGGAAGACATTATGTTGAGTGAAAGTAGTCAGCGACAAAAGGACAAATATTGTATGAGACCTCTACGATAAGATCTCAAAAACAGACTTGTGTATAGAAGAAAAGACCCTTTGACAGCTGCAAGGGAGGGGAGGAAAGGAGGTTACGGGGGGAAAGGTTTAGTTTATATAGTTGCTAGAAATCTGGTTGGGAGAAAGCAGTGATAGCACACATCAGAAACAAGAACAACATTAAGTGGACTTCAGCATAGCTTGAGTACTCCTTCCATCTTAACCCAATATTGCAAGGATAGAGTAGCTGGGGAAGGGCGCTGGGAACCATGCTCTTAGGCGAAACCAAGGCCAATTGGCACAACTAGCGTTTTGCTAAGAGAGCTGTCAGCATCCCACATTGGTGAGTGGCGTCTGGCATCTTAAAAGCTGCCAAGCTGCCATCCGAGGACACAGCAAATGGTCCCAACTCAGCAGGAATGGATGCTCACTGAGGACCAAAATCACATGCGGTAAAGACAACCTAGAAGACAGAGAGACCCACAAGAGTGGGTGCCTACATAGACTTGGGACCGGAAAAAACAGATGGTGGCCGGCCACCACCAGTGATAGCCACGATGGAGCTCACAGAGAGGAGTCTCACTGGCAACACAAGAATAAAAAGGGGTGCATCTTGAGATCTCCACTAAAAGACCTCAATTGATGGTCCAGCGGTTTTGGGGTTCCTCTGAGAGCATGGCCCCCGGCCCTGATGCTGCCCTTTCCCATAAATTATAACAAAGGTCCAGTCTTTGGACAGGAATGGGTTGGACTTGGCAATGCAGAGTGACCATATATTGGAAGCACTTTATGGTTCTATACATCTATAGGATACTATCTTGCTGACCTCTGGCTGGAGGAAGGGGAGTGGATGGAGAGGAGGGGGAAGGAGGCTGTTGGGAGCATGAGACATGTATGGAGCAGAGAGGAATAGTGTGCAGTCACCAGACAGGGAGAGCAATGGAAGCTGCATATAGGTGGGCACGTAAATATATACAGGAATGTACATTTTCACTCAGTTATGTTAAATAAAAATTTAAAAAAAAGAATTAAAAGGGGTGCATCCTGAGATCTCCACTAAAAGACCTCAATTTATGGTCTGGCGGTTTCGAGGTTCCCCTCAGAGCATCGCCTCCAGCCCTGATGCTGCCCTTACCCATAAATTAGAGTGGAGAAAGGTCCATTCTTTGGACAGGAATGGATTGGACTCGACAATGCAAAGTAACCATATATTCGAAGCACCTTATGGTTCTATACATCTATAGGATATCTGGCTGAGGAAGGAGAGTGTGTGGAGAGGAGGGGAAAGGAGGCTGTTGGGAGAATGAGATATGTATGGAGCAGAGAGGAATAGTGTGCTGTCAGTGGACAGGGACAGCAGTGTAAGCTGCATATAGGTGGGCATGTAAATTTATACGGGAATGTACATTTTCACTCAGTCATGTTAAATAAAAATAAAAATAAAAATAAATGCCATCAAATCAATTCCAACTTAATAGGATGGAGTAGAACTTCTCCATAGGATTCCCAAATAAATGATGCTGCATTTCAGCTGTCACTCTTTTCGTTAACACCCAAGCTCTTAACTACTGTGTCACCAGGTGCTTTATTCCCTAGAAGTTTCCTGACAGTCTCAAGAGTCTCAATGGCCCTTTGGACTGTTAAGGTGGCCTTGTGCTTCACAAAAACCCAAAACCAACTGGTTGGGGTCAAATGAACTCTGACTTAATGTGACCCCTAAGAAAAAAGAAGAGACTCACTGCTATTACATCAATCCTAATTCACAGCAACCCTGTAAGACAGGTTAGAAAATTTCCATTAAGTTTCTAAAACTGTAATCTTGACAGAAGTAGACTGCCATGTCTTTCACACAACTATTCACACAGCTTAGAGTTTTGCTTTCTTCACTTAGCATTCTATCACTAGCACTTTTTATCTTCTACACAGAAAAAATCTTACTGTATCAAAAATATTTTTACATGAAAAGAGTAACGCTTTTATCATATAAAAATATTTGAAAATACAGATGTGTTACATTTTATTGGTGCCTTTGTCGCACAATAGTTAAGAGTGTATCTGATCAACAAAGACAAGCAGTTCAAATCCACAGTGGTTACTTGGAATTCCCATGAGGCACTTCTACTCTGTTTTGAAGGGTCACTACGAGGCAGAAATGACTCAGTGAAAACTTTTTTGTTGTTTATTTAAGCTGTCTCCTACTCTTGCATATTGAGTCATGTCCCATATTTCATACTAGATCTGTAATTTTCAAATTAGAACAAGGAGGTGGATCCGAGATAGCAGACTAGACACACGTCTCCCAAATTCCCTCTACAAACTAAGGCCTGGATAGATAATTGAACAGAGCTTTCTGAATACCGAGTGGGCCATAGGACATGGCACAGAGCTATCAGATTGTGCTACGTGCCACTAAACAGGAAACTTCCTCTCTCGGTGAGCCCTGCTCCTGCCGACCAGCTGCTTGTGCAGACTAAAGGTACTAGCCCTTCTAATTTTTCTTTCTGTTTGCCAGGACACAGGGGGTGGGCATGAGCCAGCAGATAATGCCAAGAGGCGGTGCTGACGTGAACAGCATGTGCTGCAGCAGAGAGACAGTGTGTGGGACAGCCACATTTTGAGAGCCCAGCGGCAGACTGAAGGCACCACAGCCTCTCCACTCTCTCTTTTTTGAGCTGTGCCATAGATTCTGGTGTTCCACAGCAGGTGGGGAAGCTAGACCAGGAGTCCATCTTGGTTGGCTGTGAGGTGGAGAGACCCATCCAGAAGCCTCAGCAGGGCTTAATCCTACACAGGGAGGCAGTGATGATCCAGGGAGTGCTTTTCCAGCACAAAGGTTGTGCTTACTGCTATGTTGTCTTATGGAGAGGGCTTGGCAGAGGATGCCAACAGGGCCATAGCCCCTTCCTACTCTGAACTACATCACAGCATGTGAGGACAGCTGATGAGTTGATTCCATGTTCAGCTGGAAAGCGGGGCCTACCACACCTGACAGCCTGACTGGCTTTGGAAGCCGTCAGATAGTTTTCAGCATTTTAGAAAAACACCGCTTTGAGAAATAACTACTATGCAGCCCGATGGAATCTCTTCCAGCCTTTACTGGCCCACATCATAGGGACTGTTAATGGTCCCCCAGTGACTCCATCAGTAGGGCGGTGTCTTGGCCAGCCAAGAGGCAGAAACAGCCATCTCACAGAGTCCACTCGGGCCAGTCACTAGAGTACATAAAGGTGGCTGCTGACCAACTCCCTTTTCAGAACTATGCCTCAGCTCCTGTTGAGGAGATGGCCCGTAGTCAACAGACCATTGCCAAGCATTTAAAGAAACAGCCAACCATGGTACCACAAAACTCCAAAAACAAAGAATCAAAAAACCTCCCAAATGAAGAAGCCTTTCTGAAACCATCAGAGGTAGAGTACAAAATAATTATATAGAGATCTGACAGAGATTAAACAAAACACAGCAGAGCAAAATGATAAAATAAGCAAACTATTCAAACTGATGGAACTCCGACATTCTGAAATCCAACAGATCAATGACAAAATTACAAAACTGGACAATTCAATGAAAAGCCAAAAGAGCAAAATTGAGGAAATGGAAGTCTGACTTACGGACCTTAAGGATACAGAAACTGACACCAGCATTTATGAGGAGACATCAGAGAAAATAAATAGGAAAAATGAAGAAGCATTGAGAAACACGTGGACTCTATCAAGAGGAATAATTTACCATAAATTGGAGCTCCTGAACAGGGACGGACATCTGTAAACACAAAGAAGTATTGCTGCTGACTTCCTGACACAAAACTTTCCTGAAATTATGAAAAAAAAAACACAAATATTCAAGACGTGTACAGAACACAAGAAAAACAAGACACCAAGACATATTATAATCAAGCTTAATAAAGTAAAAGATAAACAGATTCTCCTAAAGGCAAAGAGGCTCAAGGAAAAGCTGACATTCATAGGGAAGACCTTCAGGCTTTTGTCTGATGTCTCAGCAGAAACAATGCTGTCACGGAGGCAGTTAGATGACACATTCGAAGCCTTGAAAGAGAAAGACTTCCAATCAAGAATTATATAACCCGCAAAACTGTCTTTCAAATATGAAACTGAAATTAAGACATTTGCAGATAAATAGAAGCTGAGACACTTCGTAAAAACCAAAACAAAACTGCAAGAAATACTGAAAGAAGCTCTTTAGTTAGAAAAACAAAACCACTTAAGTGTATATTTAAGGAGGCAATGCAGGACACAACACCCAGAAAGCTACTCAGTTAAGGAAGGCACAAAGCTCAATGAAAGACATTAATATTAAAAGAAAGGGACCAGTGATCATAACATAAAAACCATGACAAAATCCTATTAAAAACAAGGATATGCTACAGTAGTTACAGTTGTTCCAAATAGAGAGGAAGTCAAAATTGGGTTTAAACTTTGAATATTAAGGGGGACCACAGGGGCAGCCACAAAGCACAGTAACAGTGTAACATATCAAAACAAGAAAAGTAATACTGGAGTCTCAACAAACCCAAAACCAACTCTGAAAAAGAGGAAAAGTCAGCCCATAAAATAGAACAGAATATTAAGAGCAACAGACAAAACACCAACACTAAAATAAACACATAAAAAGGGCAGCACTAAACACTCACATCAATAATTACACTGAATGTAAATGAACTGAACGTTCCCATAAAGAGATAATGAGTGACATCCTGGATCAAAAGACACAAACACGCTATATATTGCTTCAAGAAGCACATCTTAGACTTGAAGATATGGATAAACTGAAAATTAAAGGGTAGAATAATATATATGAAGCTAACAATATACAAAAGAAGAACACGTGTGGCAATACTAATCTCATATAAAACACAGTTCAATGTAAAACCCAACATCGTGGTCAAGTACAGTCACTATTTCTGAAAGATTCAATATACAAGCAGGACTTAACAATACTAAATACTTATACAGCCAATATTAGAGCATCTAAATACCTCAAACAAACACTGAGTACATTAAAAACTGAGATAGAACATTCCACAATAATAGTTGGAGACTTCAACACTCCACTTTCAGTAATGGACAGATCATCTAGAAAAAAGCTTATTGAAAACACAGAAGATCTTACTGCCATAATTAACCAACTAGACCTCATCAACATATACAGAACTTTTCATCCATCAACAGATAAGCACACCTTCTTCCTCAATGCCAATGGAACATTTTCTAGAATAGACCACGTGTTAGGACATAAAGCAAATCTTAACAAAATCCAAACCACTGAATTATTGCGAAACATGTTCTCACATCACAAGGATAAAAAGGTTGAAATCAACAGCAGAAAAAACACAGAATTTAGAACTCATGGAAATTGAACTTCCTGCTCAAAAAGCCGCGGGTTGTAGAACAAATCAAGGATAAAATATAGACACTTATGGATTCAACTGAGAATGAAAACACATCCTACCAGAGCCTATAGGATACAACTAAAGAAGTGCTCAGAGGTCAATGTATCTCTTTAAATGCACACATCTGGAAACAAGAAAGGCTCCAAACCAAAGAATTAACCCTACAGCTTGAACAAGCAGAAAGAGAGCAACAGAGGAAGCCCTCAGGCACCAGAAGGAAACACATCATAATAATAAGAGGAGAACAATAATCAGAAAACAGAAGAGCAATTAAAAAAAAAAAATAACAAATCCAAAAGTGGGTTCTGGAAAAGATCAACAAAATTGACAAAAACATTGGCTAAACTTAAAAAGGAACAACAGAAGAGGAAACAAGGAATGAGGTGGGAGATCCAAGGTGGCAGCCAGCAGGAGGCTGATGAAGGAGCTTGAAGAAATCTGCAAATGTGGAATGAAAAACTTCCGTAACATCCAGGTTGATGAAGCTAATTTATTGACTTGGCAAGGGCTTATTGTTCCTGACAACCCTCCATATGATAAGGGGGCCTTCAGAATTGAAATCAACTTTCCAGCAGAACACCCATTCAAATCACCGAAGATCACATTTAAAACAAAGATCTACCACCCAAACATCGATGAAAAGGGGCAGGTCTGTCTGCCTGTAATTAGTGCTGAAAACTGGAAGCCAGCCACCAAAACTGACCAAGTAATCCAGTCCCTCATAGCACTGGTGAATGACCCCCAGCCTGAGCACCCCCTCCGGGCTGACCTAGCTGAAGACTACTCTAAGGACCATAAAAAATTCTGTAAGAACGCTTAAGAGTTTACAAAGAAATATGGGGAAAAGCGACCTGTGGACTAAAATCTGCCACAATTGATTCCAGCAAGTGTAAGCAGAGACCCCAGCAGTGCATTCAGACCCCCCGCAAAGCAGGACTCTGTGGAGAATTGATGCGTGCCACCGCCTGGCGTCTGCTTGTGGCAGTTACTAACTTTCTACAGTTTTCTTCATCAAAAGTGATCTAGGTAACCTGTAAAGAAAGGATTAAAAATTTAAAATGTTCTAAAAAAAAAAGAAATGAGGTGGAAGATATCAAAACAGACCTGTTCTAATCAGTGAGTGCTGTTCTAAGAGAAATACAACAGAGTGGATGGCTTTAACAAAGGAAGGTTAATTCTTACACAGTCCGGTAGGCTACAAGTCCAAATTCAGGGTGTCCGCTCCAGGGAAAGGCTTTCCGACTTGTCAGCTCTCAAGGAAAGTCCAGTATTGCATCGGTCTTTGTCCAGGAAGCATCTTAGCATAGGAACCTCAGGTGTGAAGGACCTGCTCTTCTCCTGGTGCTGCTTTCCAGATGGTGTGAGGTTCCCAATTCTCTGCTTGCTTCTCTTTCCTTTTATCTCTTGTGGACGAAAGCATGAAGGGTGGGGCAAGCCATACTCCAGAGAAACTCCCTTTACAGTGGAGCAGGCAGGTGATCCTACAAAGGGATTTACAGTCTCACCCTAATCCTTTAACATACAGCATGAGAAAATCACAAAATATTGGGAATCATGGCCCAGCCACAGGGCTACACATATTTTTCGGGGATACAATTCAATCCATGACAAGACCCAACTGAAATCAAAAGCATCATAACAGAATACTACAAAAGACTGTACTCTAGCAAATTTGAAAACCTAGGGGAAATTAACAAATTCCTAGCTTCATATTACCTACAAAAATTATCACAATTAGACAACTTAATAAACCTATCACAAAAGAAGACACTGAAAAAGTCATAAAAGAACTGCCAACCAAAAGAGCCCTGGCCGAGACAAGCTTCACTACAGAATTCCACCACGCTTTTAGAGAAAAGTTGACTGCAATACTGAGTTTACTGCACAGCACAGAAAGGGATAGAATACTCTCAAATTTGTTCTATGAAGCCAGCATAACCTTGATGTCAAAGCCAGGGAAAGGTCCCACAAAAAAAGAAAACTATACACCAACATTACTCAAGAACCTAGATTCAAAAATCATCAACTAAATCCTTGCCAATACAATTCAACAACATATGAAAAAAAAAATTCATCATGACCAAGTTAGATTCATACGAGGAATGCAAGGCTGGTTCAACATCAGAAAAACAATTAATGTGATCAACCACATTAAGTAATACAAAAGATAACAATCACTTGATTCTGTCAATTGATGCAGGAAAGGCATTTGACCAAGTCCTACACTCAATTCATGCTAAAAACTCTCAGGAAAATAGGAATTAAAGAAAAATTTCTCAACACAACAACATCATCTACACAAAGCCAACCGCCTACATCATCCTAAATGGAAAGAGACTGAAAGCATTCCATAGGAAAACAAGAACTATGCAAGGATGCCCACTCGCACTACTTTTATTCAACATTGTACTAGAGGTTCTGACCACTGAAATTAGATAAGGCAAAGAAATAAAGGACATCCATACCAGCAAATAAGCAGTAAAAATCTCACAGTTTTCAGATGGTATGATTGTATACGCTGAGAATCCTAACGAATCCATAAATAAACTACTCAAACTAATAGACAAGTTCGGCAAAGTATAAGGATATAAGATAAAACACAAGTAAATCAATGGGATTCCTTTATACAAACAAAGAGATCATTAAAGAAGAAATCACCAAGTCAGTACTATTTACTATAGCCCCCAAGAAGATAACATACCTAGGAATCAGTCTAACTAGAAAAATAAGAGACCTATACAAAGAGAACTGCAAGACTTTACTGCAAAGAACTAAGAAAAGACATAAATGGAGAAACCTACACTGCTCATGGACAGAAAGACTTCACATTCTGAAAAAGTCTTTCACCCAAGGCAATCTACATATACAATGCAATCCCAACACAAATTCCAGTGACATTTTTTAATGAGATAGAGAAACAAATCACCACCTTTGTTTGGAAAGGGAAGAAACCTTGGATAAGCAAAGCACTACAGAAGAAGAGGAACACAGTGGGAGGCCTCTCACTATCCCAGTTTAGAACCTATTACACTGCCACAGTTGTCAAAACATCTTGGTACTGGTACAAAAAGAGACACAGAGATCAATGGAACAGAGCTGAGACCACCATTGTCTAATGAACAGCTGATTTTCCACAAAAGCCGTAAGATTTTAAAGTAGGGTAAAAACAGTCTCTTTAACAAATGGTGCTGGCAAAATCGAACATCGATCTGCAAAAAACTGAATCAAGACTCGTATCCCACTCCTTACACAAAAACTAACTCAAATTGGATAACAGACCTAAATATCAAACATGATAAACATCATGCAAGAAAAATTAGGATCAACAATGGAAGCTTCAATACACAGCTTAGATAAGACTTCAAAATCTCACAAAGTACCATCAACAGAAGAGAAAATGGATAAACAGGAACTACTAAGAATCAAATGCTTCTGCTCATCCAAAGATATCATAAAAAGAATTAAAAGGCCACCTACAGAATGGGAAAAAATATTTGGCAACTACATGTCAGAACAATGTCTGACTGCCATAATCTACAAGGTGCTCCAAAATATCACACAAAAAGGTAAATAACCCAATTAAGCGATGGGCAATAGAGATGGACAGACATTTGACCAAAAAGGACATCCAGGCAGCCAAAAGACACATAAGTAAATGCTCACAATCATTAGCTATTAAAGAAATCCAAATCAAAACTATGAGATAACATCTTACCCCAACAAGGTTGGCCATAAACCATAAAACACAAAATAACAATTGCTGGAGAGGCTATGGAGAAACTGGAATTCTCCTACACTGCTGAAGGGATTACAAAATGGTACAGCCTCTTTGGAAAGCAATCTGGTATTTCCTTAAAAAGCTGGAAATAGATACACCACTTGATCCAGCAATCCTTCTGCTCAGAGTGTATCCTACAGAACCAATGGCAGTCACAAGAACACATACACGCAAATGAATGTTTATTACAGCACAGTTCACAACAGCAAAAAGATGGAATCAACACAGATGGCTAGTAACAGATAATGGATAGACAAACTATGGTATATATACTCGATGGAACACTATGCAATGACAATGAACAACAGTGATTTTAGGAAGCTTCTCATAACTTGGTTTCAATTGGAAGATACTATGTTGAGTGAAATCACTCAGCAGCACAAAGACAAATATTGTATGAGACCCCAACTATAAGGACTTAAAAACAAACTCATGTTCAAAAGAAAAGATTTGTTGACAGCTCAAAGGAAGGGAAGGGGTGGGTGGGGACAGGGCTGGTCATAGATTAGATAGTTCATAGAAATTTGGTTCAGTGAAAGCAGTGACAGCACATATTAGAAAGACTAACTTAACTGGACTTCAACAAAAACTGAAAACTCTTAGTCTTAACCCAATACTCTAAGGATAGAGTAGCAGGGGCAGGGCTCTGGGGACCATGCTCTCAAGGGACATTAAGGCCAACTGGCGTAACTAACCTATTGCTAAGAGAATCTTCTGCATCCCAAATTGGTGAATGGTATCTGGGGTCTTTAAAGCTAGAAAGCTGCCATCTGAGGTACACCAAATGGTCCCCGCTCAGCCAAAACATGATGACCGACCAAGGACAACAAAGACATGAAAGGAAGAAAGCCCAGAAGACAAAAGGACCCATGGGAATGGGTGACATGTGAACAGAAGATCCAGATGGTGCCTGGCCATCATCAAAGACAGCCATGATGGGGCACATACTGTCAAGTTTCAGTGGCAACACAAGAAAAAAAGGGGTGGACCTCAGAAATGCCACTAAAAGATCACAACTGATGGTCGAAGGCCTAGCGGTTCCCTTGTGAGCATGGCCGCTAGACTTGCTGTTTCCTCTGACCAGAAAACATTACTGCTGTCAACTATTCAGACAGGACTGGACTCAGGGAGGTAATGTGACGATACTGTGTGTGCACTTTATGGTTGTATACATTTATAGGATGCTCTCCTACTGGCCTCTTACTAGAAGGGTAAGGAGAAGGTAGAGAGGAGGGGACAGGAAATTGTTAAGGAGATATCACATGTATAGAACAGAAAGGAGGAGTCTGCTCTCACCAGGCAAGAAGAGCAGAAGGAGGTGCAGATAGGCGGGCATGCAAATTTAATTTGGATTGTATATTTTCACTCAATCACAATTTTAAAAAAAGTAATATTAATACTTGGCTTGGCTTTTAATATTAATACAAAAATTAGAACAAAATACCTTTATATATAAACTTTTATCCACAGTTCCAAGATTTGCTTAGGGCAGATTCCCAGTAGAATTACTGGAGGAAATTTTTTGGGTATAAACATTTGTAAAACTTTCTACAATTACCTTTCTTGTTTACCAGTAATGTGAGATAAGCACTTTCTAAAATATATCATCCCCAATACAAGACTTACCTATAAGTTCCAATGACTTTGTAAAGGAAACAAGACAAGTTCCTTTGAAATCAAACCCAGATCATTACATATATAATAGGCATCTCAAGATTCTTTGGGCTAGTATCAGGACTCAGCTCATGATTTAGAATATTCACAAACACATTCAAAATCAGAATGCAAAATGACTACATCTAACCTTCTATTTTGGATCTTGTTTCAAATTAGAGGTAGTCTCTTCTGTTCAAATGTTACTGTCACCAAAACACTATCTAGACAAATCATGTACAGAACTGACATAATTAGCAAATATACTAGATTTTACATCAATAGCACAGGAAAGGCATTTATTTGAAGTTTAGCTTTCTTCCAAAAAGTTTACTGACATTATAATTTCAAAGACAAGGTTTTATCTTCTACTTGATCTTCAGTGAACAAAGGTTGGTGGTAAATGTTAAGAAATAAAAAATGTCCTTAGGTTATTAAGCTACATTCCATCTCCTGCCTCAATTAACACCCTCAGACCGGACTAGCTGATCTGTATTCCTCTCCCTGTCTCTTTTTCTCTATCTCTTCCTCTCCATATCTCTGAGAAAAACAAATTAAGACCTCATAGAGAGACAGAATGAAATTTTGGGTAATTCATACTGCTTAATAAGATGTAATGAAACCTTATGAAATGCTGTGAGTCCTGCCTATTGTTCTTGAGAAATACCCACTCCTTGAATTCTGGCTATAAAAAACACTGAAAATATAACCCAAAGGGGGATAATTTTTTTTGAGAAATTGTTTCTGATGTCCACCAGATTTGTTGGCTATATGCAAATAAAGCATTGAACCCCATGCTGTCTCTGAATTTTGGTTGTCAGTGACAGGTGGAATGAACTTGCTTTAGTTTGGCAGCTAGGCTACTGACACTTTGCTACATAACACAAGACAGTAAATTATTTCTGCAAAAAAAAAACAGAAAAATAAATATTTTTAGGCTTCGAGAGCCATATGACCTGTCTCAACTATACAACTCTGCTGTTGTAACAAGAAAGCTGCGATAGACAACGTGTAAATGAACACACATGACAGTAAAACTTTATCTACAAAAATAGACTACAGCTGCATTTAGCCTAAGAGATACAGTTTGCCAACCACTGTTAACAGATGATTAGCTGTTTAACAGTAGCTAGAACAAGAAAAATTAACACTGTAATTTAGTAGAAGAGCGCTGCTTGAAAAGACCTGCAGTGGATACAATTTTTAAAAGGTCAATATTTTCAAATAAAATAAAAAGTGGGAGGCTTTTCTGTAGAAGACTAAAATCAAGCAAAGAATTTCATTCCCACTTAATTTCTGTTGGCAATAAGGGGAGAATGTTAGAAATGGTAGAAGAGAGAATATCATTTAGGAAGCGGAAAACCAGACTGACCAGTGGTAACTGACAGCAAAACCAAAACTTGAACCCAACCACATCAGTAGTAAGAACATAGAACTAACGTGACTTGTCTTACAGACATCAAAAAGTACTCAGGTAAATGAGACAATAACTAATGCTTCACTATGTATATTTTCACTACAACTGTAAAAAGAGAAATGAATTTAAAACATTTCCACAAAAAAAGATGAGATACTTCATATTATCTAGAGCAGCCATGCTAAAAGAACTGTTTAAGATGGGGAAAAAAGGACTAGAAAATAACTCAATCATATTTAAAAAAAAAGTAAACTGAATGGCAACTATACTGGCATTCTTCTCTGGTACACATTCACCACTCTCTAGAATATACTATATGTGAGGTTAAAAAGCAAATGTAAAGAAATGTTACAACACTAGAATCATATAAAGATATTCTCCAACAACTACGGAGTAAATTAGAAATCAGAAACAAAAAGACAACACAAGAAAAGAAAACTACAGGCCAATATCCGTTATAAAGACAGGTGTGAAAATTCTCAACAAATATCAGAGAAAATGATCCCATGGTACCTTAAAAGAATCACACATCATGAGCCAGTGGAACTAATTCCAGGAACAAAAGAATGGTCCAATATAATAAAATCAATGTAATAAACCACACTAACAGAACAAATAAAATGACCACCTCCGTTGATACATGTCACTGACTGAATTATGTCCTCCGAGAATTGTGTCTCTGGGCTATGACTCCTGGTATTCGGTGATGTTCCTCAGTGTTTTAAGTCCTAACTTTGTGATGTTAATAAGGGAGGATGTCCAACAGTTGTGTTGAACGGGTAAGACTCAACGTATAAAACTGTACTCTGCCTTCTGGGACATAAAGGAAAAGGAAGCAAGCAGAGATTGGGGGACGTCATACCACTAAGAAGCTGTGTTGGGGGTACAATATGTCCAGAACAGTTAAGAGTTCCTGAACCTTATCGGTTCCCAGTCTAAGGGAAGACTCATGACAAGGACCTTACTCCAGAGCCAACACAGAAAGATTTCCCCTGAAGCTGACACCCTCAATTTGAACCTTTGGCCTACTGGACTGTGACAAAATAAAATTTCTCTTTCTAAAGCCATCCACTTGCAGTTTTTCTGTTAAAGTAGCATTAGATGACTAACACAAACAAAAAAGGGATTTGATAAAAACCCAATACCCTCTCTTGATAAAAACTCCCAAGAAAGGAACAAAAGTGAAGCACCTCACCATGATTAAGGACATTTATGATAGACCAACAACCAACAAGACTGAATGGAAAAAGACTTAGAGCTTTCCTCACGAAACTGGAAAACAGCTACTGTTGAAAGGGATCAAAGAACACCTGAGAAAGTAGACTTAATATTCTTAAGAAATGAATACTACCCAAGGTGATCTTCAGGTTCAATGCAATCCCAATCAAAGTTCCAAAAGCCTTCTTTATAAAATTGCAAAAACTAATCCTCAATATTGTATGGAATGTCAAGGGGCTGAAAATAGCTAAAGGAACTTTAAAGGAGAAGAACAAAATAGGAGGACTCACATTTCCTCTTCTCAAAATATACTGTACAAGCATAATAATCAAAACAGCCTAGCAGTGGTATAAAAACAGATACACAGGCTAACAGAATAGACACATCTATGGTCAACTGATTTTTGACAAGAAACCTAAATCTACAAAGAGGGAAAAGAAGAGTCTCTTCAATAAATGGTGTTGGAAAAATTGAATCTCTTCTTGCAGGAAATCAAAAAAGTATACATATATACACCATACACACACACACACACAACAAAACAAAAAAAAAAAACCTAAAACATTTAAAATGGATTAAATCCTAATGTAAAAACTAAAACTGTAACATTCCTTTTTTATTATGATTGAATGAAAATGTAAATTCCCATATAAATTGCATGCTCACCTATATGCAGCTCCCACTGCTCTCCCTGCCTCGTGACAGCACACTCTTCCTCTCCACTCCATACATGTCTTATCCTCCCAACAATCTCCTTTCACCTCCTCTCCACCGACTCCCCTTCCTCCAGTAAGAAGTAAGGAGGACAACATCCTACAGATGCACAGAACCATAAAGTGCACACATGATATGGTCACTCCGTGTCACCAAGTCCAATCCATTCCTGTCCGAGAGCGGACCTTCATTATGATTTATGGACAAGGGCAGCATCAGGACCAGGGGTCATGCTTCCAGGGGAACCCTGAGGCCCATGGACCATCAACTGCGGTCTTCTAATGGAGCTCTCAGAGTCCACCTCTTTTTATTCCTGTGTTGCCAGTGAGATGCAACTTTGTGAGCTCCATCACAGCTATCACCATCTGGTTCTTCTGGTGACAAGTTGATGTAGTCCCCCACTCATGTGGGTCTCTCTGCCTTCTGGGTTCTCTTTCCCCTATGTCATTTTGGTCCTTGGTGATAATCCATTCATGCTAAGTTGGGACCATCTGCTGTACCCTTGGATGGCAGCTTGGCAGCTTTTAAGACCCCAGACACCACTGACCAATGTGGCATGCAGAGGGCTCTCTTGCAAAATGCTAGTTGTGCCACTTGCCCTCAGTTTCCCCTGAGGTCCCCCACCTCAGTTACTCTGTACTTGTAATACCGGATTAAGATGGGAGGAGTAATCATGTTATCTTGAAGTCCAGTTAATTTTGATCTTCTTTCTAATGTATGCTGTCCCATATTTCACCCAATCAACTTCCTATCGACTATCTAATCTAAACCCTCCCCTCATCCCTTCCTTTGCAGCCATCAAAGAGTTTTTTCTTCTTTGCATGAGTCTGTTTTTAAGTTCTTATCATAGGGGTCTCATACAATATCTGTCCTTTTGTCACTGACTACTTTCACTCACCATAATGTCCTCCAGTTGAAACCAGTTTATGAGACGTTTCCTAAAATCATCATTGTTCTTTATCTTTCCATAGTGTTCCATTGATTACATATACCACAGTTTATGTATCCATTCCTCTGGGCATCTCGGTTGATTCCATCTTTTTGCTGTTGTGGACTGTGCTGTGATAAACACTCACGTGCATGTATCCGTTGGCGTGAATGGCCTTGATTCTGTAGGATATATTCCAAGCAGTGGAATTACTGGGTCAAATGGTATATCTAGATCCAGCTTTTTAAGGAAGCACCAGATTGCTTTCCAAAAAGGTTGTACCATTTTCTAATCCCACCAACAGTACAGAAGAGTTCCAATTTCTTCACATCCTCTCCAGCATTTGCTGTTTTGTGCTTTTTGGGTCATGGTCAACCCTGTTGGGGTGAGGTGGTATCTCCTTGTAGTTTTGATTTGAATTTCGTTAATAACTAATGGTTGTAAGCACGTCCACCTATGCTTTTTTGCTGCTTTGATCTTCTCTTTAGCGAAGTGTCTGTCCATTTCCTTTGTCCATCGCTTAATTGGATGATTTACTTTTTTCTTGTTGATATTTTATACTACATTATAGAGTATGGAGATCAGGCATCAGTCTGACATAAAGTTGCCAAATATTTTTTGCCATTCCCATAGGTGGCCTTTTAATTCCGTTAATAAAGTCTTTGGATGAGCAAAAGTGTTTGATTCTTAATAGTTCCCATTTATCTATTTTCTGTTGTTTGTGGTTTGTTTGACAGATTCTGAAGTCTACGGTGCATATTAAAAATTCCATTGTTGTTCCTACTTTTTCTTTGATAACCTTTATCATTTTAAGATTCGATATTTAGGTCTTTTATCCAGTAAAACTGTAAAATTCTTAGAAGAAAAAACCGTGGCAAGATTGCCAAACAAAACTTTTAACAATGGATTATCAGAGATAATTTATTTCTTAAAAAAATTAGTGAAACCTCATAGAAATGGAGTACTTATTTTTTTTATCTGAAATGTTACCAAAAAAGTGAAAAGAGAGCTACTAAAGGAGAAAAAAATTTGGGGGGAAAACATATATCCGGTAAGAATTCAATACTCAAAATCTCTATATAAATTTAACAAAAAAGGGGAGAAAAGTAACTCAATAAAAATGAGCAAATAACTTCAATAGACATTTCACCATAGACAATATTCAGTGACAAACACATGAAAAGATACTCAACATCTTTAGGCATTCAAGCACTGCAGATGAAAAGCACAAGGAAATACTACTTCATTTCCATCAGGATCAGAGGGAGGGAAGGAAGAGAGGGAAGGGAAGAAAAAAGAAGGGAAGGAAAGAGAAGGAGAGAGGGGTAGGGAGTGAGGATGGAACAGAGGAAGAAAACTGTTATGGAAAATGTGGGAGTTTCTCAATAAACTAAACACAGAATTAGGAGATAGTCCAACAACTGCACTCTTACACATATAACCAAAAGACTTCCAAGGCAGAGATACAGAAACCTGTACACCAGTGTTCACTGCAGCACTATTCACAACAGCCAAAAGCTGAAAATGCCTCCAAATAGATGAAGAAATGAAGAAATACTGTACATAATATAATGGAATACACCTCAACCAGTAAGAGACATTAACTTCTTGATATGTGCTACAACACAGATAGAGCTTTAGGATATTCTGCTGAGTGAAAAGTCAATCAAAAAGGACAAACTCGCATGACTTTAATTTATATAAAAAGAGAAAAACAGACACATGTATAGATATCAAAGTTCATAAGTGGTTACTCAGGCACTAGGGAAGGGAAGGGGAGTTACTACTTATGGATCACTGAGTTTTTGTTTAAGATGATGAAATACTTGCACTGATTATGGGTAATGGATGAACAGCTGATCGGTATGACTGATGTCACAAAATTCTGCAACCTTCATAAGCGGATATAGTGAATACATGTGATATATATATATATTATGCACATGCACACATATATGTATTTTAAAAACAACAAGCAAAAGATTAGCTATTGAGGGTCCTTAGGTAAAGCAAAACTCATCAAGGAATTTGATTCTTGGCTTTGGAGCTTAGAGTTATAGTTTCATGGGACACCCCAGTTAACTGGTCTTATAGAGTTTTTAATACTTCTGTTCTACCTCCTACTTCATTGCATACATGACAACTAATTCAAAATACATTAGAACCTAAATGTTAACTCTGCAACCACAATGTTCTTAGAAGAAAACAAAGAGGCAAAGCTGTGGGTTCCTTTTCTTTTTTTTTATAATGGATAATCAAACACAACAATGAATGCACAAGTAGCAAGAGGCAAAAAAGAAAACTGGAATTTCATGAAAATTAAACACTTAATGTCCATCAAAAGACTTTCATCAAAAGGGTAAAAAGAGAGCCTATAGTCTGTAAAGTAAAATCTTATACAGGAATAATACTGAATGGCACAGGAAACATCACAAGTCTATGGAAAGAGCACACAGAATTAGTGTACCAAAAAGAACTGGAAGAAATTCAGCCATTTCAAGAGGCACCACATGATCAAGAACTGATGGTACTGAAGGAAGAAATCCAAGCTGCAATAAAGGCACTGATGAAAAACCAAGGTCCTAGGAACTGACAAAATAACAAGTAATATGTTTCAACAAAAAACTGTAAGACTGGAAAAGCTCGCTCATCTATGCCAAGAAATTTGGAAGATAGCTAGCTACCTGGCCTACCAACTGGAAGAGATTCATATTTGTGCCCATTCCAAGAAAGGTAATACAACATAATGTAGAATTAGCTAACCATATGATTAATATCACACACAAGAGAAGTTTTTCTGAAAATCACTAAAAAGCAGTTACAACAGTACATTGACAGGCAACTACAAAATAAAATGGGCAAAGGACTTCAGTAAGTATTTCACCAGGAAGATATTTAAATGGACAACATGTACACGAAAAGATGTTCAATATCTTTAGCCATCAGCGATGCAACTCAAAATGACAATAAGGTTCTGCCTCACTCCAAATATGATGGCTACAATTATTTTTTAAAACGAACAAATATTGCCACAGATGTACGCAAACTGACACCCTCAGCTATTCCTTATGGTAATGTAAATGATACAACAATTACAGAAAATAGTTTGGTGGTTCCTCAAAACACTAAAAATAGAAACTCACATGACCCAGCAATTCAACTCCCAGGTATACACCAGAAGGACTTAAAAACAGCAAAACAGATAGATATATGTAAATCACTGTTGTAGCACAATTTATGATAACAAAAGACAGAACCAATGACAATGTCCACCCACAGATGAATGGATAAACAAAACGTGGTACATATATGCAATGAAAGACTACTCTGTTATAAGGTGGAACGAAGTTCTGACATATGCTACAAGGGTGAAACTCACACAAACTCTGCTGAGTGAAATAATTCAATCATAAAAGGGAAAATATTGTTATGATCTCACGTATACAAAAAGAAAGGAAATAGGCAAATATATAGAATCTTATAGATGGCCATGCAAGGTGAAACAACTGATCTCACACACTTGGTGGACTGCAGGAAGAGGAAGAATCTAAAATTGGCAGTGGAATTGAACACACGTCCTATTGACTCAACCTACAGTGGCCTCCTTTGCCATCAGACCAAAACAACTGGATGATGCCTAGCTACTATTACTGAACAATTTGCTCACAGATTCTATACAAGAATTCTGATCAAAAGATGGAAAATGGAAGAGAGAAATTAAAATTCTCATGGAATCCAGACTTTCAAAATGATCCCTGAAAATACTGGCCTTAAAAGTGAAGCTGAAACTATCCCCAGAAGTTATGGTTAAGTCAAAATACAGCTTAATTAGAGCAGAATGTCCACTTTGAGCACTTCTTTGAAAGGATTATATGTATCAGATCAAACTGACCACAGCAACTAGAAAGGCTAAACAAGAAGTTTAGGGGGGAATACCTTAGTGTGGATGATAGCTGAATATTTTGACAAAGGATACTGAGAAAGGTGGCACAACTTGAAGAATGCAATCATTGTCACTGAATTGGGTATGTAGAAACTGTTAAACTCATTTGTGTTTTGCTGTGTATCTTCACCAAAAATAAAATCTTAACAGTAAACGAACATCAGAGGAAAATACACAAATGTGTAAACTTTGAAAAACACAATTAAACAACCAACTGGTTACACAAAAATGCCAGAAAGAAAGTGAGACAATAGAGTTGAATAAAAATAAAAACACAATTTTACCAAAACTTAGGAGACACAGCAAAGGAAGTGATCACAAGGAAATTCATAGCTAAAAATGCCTACATCAAAAACGAGAATGTAAAATCAATAATTAAATGCTACAACCTGATAAACCACATACTGGAAGTCCTTACACAGGCATGATACAACATAGATGAACCTTGAAAACATTACGCTGAGTAAATAAATCAATTACAAATGGAGAAATACTATGTACCCCAATTATATGATAGAATTATGCAAGATCAATGACTTCTTCATTGCGAACACTTTTTTTCACAAATATGAACAGTGACTATACACATGGATCTTGTCAGATGGAACTACAGACAAATCAAATCAACTACATTTATGGAGATCATGGAAAAGCTCAGCATCACTGGTCAGAAGACAGCGAGTGTGCTGACTGAGGCACAGATCATCAATTAATCATATGCAAGTATAAACTGAAAATGAGGAAATTAGAAAAAGTCCCCAAGAGCCAAAGTATGACCTTAAGTATATACCACCTGAATTTAGAGACTATCTCAAGAATAGATTTGGAATGCTGAAGACAAGACGAGTTGTGAAATGACATCAAAGACATCATACACAAAAAAAGCAACAGGTCATCAAAAATGCAGGAAAGAAAGAAAAGACTAAATTGGATGAACGAAGAGACTCTTGAAACTTGCTCTGGAATGTTGATCAGCTAAAGAAAAAGGAAGAAACAATAAAGTAAAAGAACTCAACAGATGATTTCAACGGCCAGATCAAGAAGACACAGTAAAGTATTAAAATGACATGTAAAGAACTGAAGATAGAAAACCAAAGTGAAGAATATGCTTTGCATTTCCCAAGCTGAAAGAAGTGAAGGAAAAATTCAAGCCTCCATCTGCAAAAGTGAAGGATTCTACAGGGAATATATTAAATGACGCAGGAAGCATCAAAAGAAGATAGACTGAATACACAGTCATTATACCAAAATTAACTGGCTGACATTCAACAATTTCAGCAAGTAGCACATGATCAAGAACTGATGGCACTAAAAGAAGAAGTAGAAGCTGCACTAAAGGCACTGGCAAAAAACAAGGCTCCGAAAATTGACAGACTATTAACTGAGATGTTTTAACAAATGAACGCAGCAGGGGAAGTATTCACTTGTCTATGCCAAGAAATCTGGAGGACAACTACTTGGCTAACCAACTGGAAAGGATCCATAATTATGCCTGTTCCCAAGGAGGTGATCCAAGTGAATGTAGAAATTACCAAGCAATATAATTAATGTCACTGGCAAGTAAAATATTGCTAAAGATAATCTGAAATTGGCTACAGCAGTATCTTGACAGGTAACTGCCAGAAATTCAAGCTGGAATCAGAAGAGGATGGAGAACAAGGGATGCCACTGCTGATGTCAATTGCTTGGATGAAAGCAGGGAAAACCAGAACGATGTGTACTTGTGTTTACTGACCATGCAAAGGCATTTGACTGCTGTGGTCATAACAAATGGTGGATAACATTGTAGAGAATGGGAATTTCTGAATAAATAATTGTGCTGATGAAGAACCTGTACACGGATAAAGAAGCAGTCACACGAGCAGGACAAAGGGACACTGGGTCATTTAAAGTCAAGAAAGGTGTGTGTGAGGGCTGTATCCCTTCACCATAGCCAGTAAATCTGTACGTCAAGAAACTAACAGAAGAACAAGATGAAGAACAGGGCCTGAGGATTGGAGGAAGACACATCAACAACCTGCATTACGCAGATGTCACAACCTTGTCTGCTGAAAGTGAAAAGGGCCTGAAACACTACCTGATGAAGATCAAAGATCACAGCCTTCGATATAGATTATACCTCAACATAAAGAAAATAAAAATCCTCACAGGTTGACCACTAAGCAACATCATGATAAATGGCGAAAAAGATATCATTTTACTTGGATGCACAGTCAACACCTGTAGAAGCAGCAGACAAGAAATCAAAAGCTACATTGCTCTGAGAAAACTGGAGGAAAAGGAGCTCTTAAAAGTGCTGAAAAGCAAAGACGTCAGCCTGAAGACTACAAGTTGGGTTGGGCTGTGCCTGACCCCAACCACGGTGTTTTCAATCATGTCGTATGCATGCAAAAGCTGGGCAGTGAATAATGAAGACAGAAGAACTGACATCTTTGAATTATAGCACTGGAGAACAGAAAAACAGAAGACTCAAGAAATGAGTCAGAAATGAAAACAGTGCCATCAGTACTGATCCCATGGATATTATAAGGATTATTATGAACATTATGCACACAGATTTGATAATTTAGATCAAAAAGATCAATTCCATCAAAAACGCACGTAACCAAAACTCACACGGAACGAAATGGAAAACCTAAACAGTCTGGTATCTATTAAATACACTGAAACTATAATAAACTTCCAAAACAGCAAGCACCAGACACAGATCATTTTACATATGAATTCTATCAAATATTTAATATCGAATATCAAAACCAGGTGTATCCCACTGTCCCACTGCTGTAAGTCAACTCCAACTCATAGTGACTATACAGGACAGATTAGAACTGCCCCACAGGGTTTCCAAGGAGCACCTGGTCAATTTGAACAGCTAACCTTTTGGTGAGCAGGGATAGCACTTAACTACTACACCAGCAGGGTTTCCAAACAGGCATGAATAGGCATCGCAAAAAAGGAAAACTATAAATCAGTATTTCTCACAAAAACTGGTCCAAAAATCCTCAACAAAATATTAGAAAATCAAAACCAATAAAGTATTCAAAACATTATACACTATAATCAACCACATACCATGATTCATTCCACATAAACAAGGCTGGTTCAAGATTGAAAAATTAATGTAATTTCATTGTGTTAACAAGCTAAATAAGAAAAAGCATATACTTATATTAATAGAGTCAGAAGAAGCATTTGAGAAAACTCAACACCTATTTGCCACACAAATTCTCAGCAAAAGGACAAAAAAGAAAACATCTATAGCTAACATCATACTTAATATTTAGGAACTAGATGCTTTCCCTTAATATCAGGAACTAGGAAAATATGTCCCCTCTCACTACTCCAATTCAACTTCATACTGGAAGTCCTACCTAATAGATTAAGACACAAAAAGCAAATAAAAGATAAACCAAATGTGAAGAAGAAGTGAAAGTGTCTTTGTTTGCAGATGGTATGTTTGTCTATATAGAAAATTTTTTTTTATTTTTATTTAACATAACTGAGTGAAAATGTACTATATAGAAAATTTTAAAGAATCAGTAAGCAAATTAATGAAACTACAGAGTCACAGCAAAGTAACCAGAAATAAGTTCTAGAACAAAGTATGCACCGGATCTTTATTAGAAAAATTACAAAACGTGAGGACAGCAACAGAAGATCTTATTTAGATTGTGAAGAGATATTCAAGGTTCATGGGTAGGAAGACTCGCTATGTTAAGAAGTCAATTCTTCCCAACTTGATCTGTAAGCTCAATATAACCTCATATAAGATCCCAACAAATTACTCGAAGGATATTGACAAAGTTATCCAAATGACCCAGAATATCGAACACATTTAAGAAGAACGAAGCCAAAGGACTGACATTACCTGACTTTAACACTTACTACAAGGGTACAGTAACAAAGACAACATGGCAATGATGAATGAAAAGGCAAAATCATCAGTGGAAAAGAATAAAAAGCTCCAAATACACCAACACATTATAGTGACCTGATCACTGATGAAGTAGAACAGGCAATGCAGGTGAAGAAAGACAGTCATTTCCACCAACAGGGATGGAACAATCTGCCATTCATATTGGAAAAAAAAAATCTACACAAAGACTTTATATTGTGCAAAAAGTAACTCAAAGAAGGATGTTAGGCCTAAATGTAAACTTAAAAAACACAAAACTTTTAAAAGATCACAAAGGAGAATATCTAGCTAACCTTGGGTCTGGTAATGAGTTCTCAGATGCAATGCCAAAAGAAAGATACATGAAAGAAAGATGTGGTAAGTCAGTTTGTTAAAATTTAGTTAACTTCTGCTCTTCAAAATGTATTCTTGAGAGAATGAAAACATCAGCCACAAAATGGGAAAAAAAACTCTCTGCAAGACATACATATGATAAAGGTCCTATATCTGAAACATATTTTAAAAAATTATGAAAACTAACCAATAAGAAAATAACACAATTACCAAATTGGCAAAATACCTGAAAATACATGTCACCCAAGAAATTACACCATGGCAAATTAAGTACGAGAAAAAATGATCGACATCATATGTCCTTAGGGAATTACAAATTGAAACAAAACATCACTACATACTTTTTAGCAAAACAAAAATCTAAAAACCTGAAAATATCAAAGGCTGGCAAAGATGTGGTGCAGATGTAATGCTGGTTCAATGGTACACTCACTCTTGAAAACAGTTTGGCCATTATTTACAATGTTAAACATAATCTTACCATGAGATTCAACCATTTTATTTCTAGGATTTTATTCAATGGAGTTGAGAATTTCTGTCCACACAGAAATCTGCGCACATGTGTTTACCACAACCTTTATTCACTATCAACAAAAATTGGAAGTAACCAACATGTCCTCCAGATAACTGGATAAACTATGGTACAGCCATACAATGGAATATTATTCAGTGATAAAAAGAAATCAGTTACCAAAACATGAAAAGGCATGAGAGAATCTTAAAGGCATATTACTAAGTAAAAGAAACCAATCTGAAAAGGCTGCATACTACATGACTCCAACTATACAATCTTTCAGAAAAAGCAAAACTACAGAGACAATAAAAAGAGCACTGGTTGTCAGGGGCTCAGGAGAAAGGAGGAACAGGTAACATGCAAAGGTTTTTAGGGTAGTAAACCTATTTTGTATGGTACTTTAATCATGACTACATGTCATTATGCATTTGCCAACACCCACAGGACTACAGAATACAGAGAGTGAATCTTGATAATGTATTAATAGGGGCTGGTCAATTTTAACAGATGTAGCACATTAAGGTAAGGTGTTAATACTAAGGAAAACTGTGTGCTGAGACTAATGGTCAAAGGAATGGGTATGTGGAACTCTGTCCTATTTGCTTAATTATTCCAGAAATCTAAAGATGTTCTAGAATAAATACACAATTTCTGGCATCTAATCAAAAATTTCCAGGCATGCAGAAAGAAGTAGGACCATATAACCTGTAATAAACAGAAAAATCAAACAATAGAAACAATGACAGAATTATTAAAAAGGACATTAAAAAAACGCTATACCTGCTATGTTTAAACCATAGAAGAAAAGATAATCACATTAAGCAGAAACAGAGACAATATAAAAAAAGATTCATATCAAACTTCCAGAGATGAAAAACAGAATGGCTCAGATGAAGATACTCGATAGCATTCACAGCTGATTCAGTAGTGTAGAACAAAAAGCAAACATGAACACACAGTAATAGAAACTATTTAAAATATAATCAAGGGGGCAAAATGAAAATAGTATCACTGAGCTCTAAGACAACATCACATAGCCCAGTATACATGCTGTCACAATTCTCTAGAGGAATTAAACGTATTCTGTGCAACGCCATGAGAATGAAATTTTGCAAATTTGCTGGTTTCGCTTTGTATTTTCTCACTGTACTAAATCACAGCTCTAAGTACCATCACATACTGAGCCCTACGAATCCTCCTAATGAACTAACAAACATAGGGGAGAGCTTGGGCACACACAACACACCAGCGATCCGAAACATTCAGCAAGTCCAAGCGAGAAACTATTCCAAAACATACACAAGGGAACTTCTCAAAACCAGGAATAAAGGTCAAGAATGACAATACATTCAGGCTTCTCAAGAACAATGCTCATGTTAAAAGAGCTTTCGAAATTCTGGAAAAAAAAATTATCTCCAATCTGAAATTCAATGCCAGACTAAACTTTCAATCTCATATTAAGTGGAATAAAAACATCTTTATACATTCTACACGTCAAAAAATCTTCTCTCATGAATTCTTTGCTGAGAAGCTATTAGAAAAATGTACTCAACCAAAGTAAGAGCAATAACCAGTAAAAATGAATACAGTACAAAGGAGATGTAAAGGGAACTGCAGAATAACCGTGAAGGGAGACTGGGAGATAGCAACATCCAACCAACAGAGACCAAGTACATCAGTTCAAAGTAGAGTTGGACAGAAACTGGTCTTCAAGAAAATAAAACTGATAGAATGTCTGTCTGACAATCTTAATGAGGAAACCAGAATGGTGGGAAAAAAAGGTTTTATAAATGATAAGTAAAACTAGATAAACAAAAAATAATTATTAACAAAAGGGGAAAAGTTATACAAAAAGAAGAATCATGGTTAATATTTGCCTTGGTTATAAATGTTATTTATTCATGATTACATAAACATTGAAAATTAATCTAATCAAAACATGAGTTTGTACCGGCAGAATGGTGGGATAGAAAGGGTTCAATGTGTAACAAAGTAGGGGGACTAGGTGCATAAAACAGACTCTTTATCCATGTTTGGAAGCACAATGTGATCATATTATTTAGGATAAAGAGGCAAAGAAGCCACAAAACCAGTCAAAGTTGTTATGTCTGAAGAAACGGGTGATGAGAGGGAGCACCAAAAGGCTATGATTAACAAATCCCGTAAAAAACAATAACTTTTTTTAAATTCATTCTTACCTTGGGAAGTTCAGACAGCCTCCCTTCACCTGTCCAAGAGCAACTACTTGCACAAGAAGCAGAGTCTGATATTTCCACAGTGCTCTCACCTTCTTCAAATGCATTGCATTCATTAGGATCTTCCCTGTCACTGTCTACCTCCCAGTCAATAAAATGTAGTTCATCTGAAAAACACAGAATTTAAATTGCAGTTACCTTAACTTTCTATTTTCACTCTTCCTTTAAAATCTGAGTACCTAATACATCTGTATTACTTACTAACTTTCACAAGTGTATAGAAAGGTACACAAAGAAAACCAAATTACCACTCTGATCACTAGTGATCCTGTTTCTCGGACTTACCCTGATCTCAATTTTCAGTTAACTTTCATTAGGTGTTTGTATAGTCTTTCAACTCATCTAGCTATCTTCAAGAAAATAAAACACATATTCACGTACTTTTCCTCCTTTATGGTACACCATCATTTCTTCATCTAATAACATAACTGAGAAGTTTTTCCTCACCAGTAAACAAGGAGTGTCATTCTTATTTAAAACACAGTATTCTAATGCATAATTGAAGCAGAGTTTACTTAATCAGTCCTCTACTAATAAAGACTGTTTGAAGCATTTTAAAACAAAAATTTTTACTATGGATGACTTTTATACATAGGAAACAACTAAATTCAGCTGTTAATTTACAAGCAGCATATTATCTAGATGCTATTTTTGCAAATTTATAATTCAAAGTTAAATGATTTTTGTATATAAATAACAAAATGTACTGATTCCCACCTATAATGTGAAAAAAAATGATACTAATACTTAAATAATTATTGAAAAACAAATTACTAAATTAGTTTCTAATGGCCTATAATATAAACCTTTCCTACACTACAAAACACACACACACACACATACACAAACCCATTGCCACTGAGTCAACTCCATCTCACTGCAACACTACACAACACATGAGAACCACCTCCTGATGTTTCCAAAGAAAATCTGATAAATTCCAACTGATAACTTTTTGGTGAGCAGCCATAGCCCTTAACCAGTGTGCAACCAAAGGTCTGTCACAATACACAAGTGCTTGCTAGAGCTGTGTCAGCAACTCAAAGGACTAATCAGGTATCTCATTTTTTAACCTTTTACCTATAAATAAAAACAAGGGAAAAAGTGAACAACAAAAGATAAGGTCGTCTTTAATCTAATACTGCTAATCTAGAACATGGGGTAGAAGTCCACTTTCACAATTAGAAAAATTTACAGGAAAGACCACCTGCCACTGAGAATGACAGACTACATAATGACAATTATTTCCCATTCCCACATTTAACATCCCATGGTAGTCAAGAGAATACCTGGGAGAAAATGCAAATTCAGATTATAATCATATAAGCTTGTCTTCCATATAGTTATATAGAAATGATACTATCACTGAGAGGATTATACATCAAAATACTTCTTGAATTTCTTTTTCACAAGAAACACAAAGCCATTTGATTTCAGTTTGTCATTCTTGACATAACAGATCATATAGCGGTGATTTCAAATGGCCAATACAAGTCTATTTCAACTCATTAATGCCTAGAATATCAATCTTTGTGTGTTCCATTTCATTTTTTTAATTGTGATTTTAAGTGAAAGAATACAATCCAAATAAATTTTGGAGGCCCGCCTATCTGCAGCTCCTCCTGCTCTCCTTGCCTAGTGACAGCACACTCCTCTTCATTTTATTTGTCATATCCTCTTAACAAGCTCCTGTCCGCTCCTCTCCATCCTCTTCTCTCCCATCTAGAAAGAGACCAGTAGGACACCATCCTATAAATGCACAGAACCATAAAGTAAACACACCATGCGGCCACACTCTATGCCTAAGTCCAGGTCATTTGTGACGAAGAGTTGATTTCAGTAGTGTCTTCTGGTCAGGGGCAGCAGCAGGTCTAAAGTCCATGATTCCAGAAGACCTCCAGGCCGTTGGACCATCAATTCTGATCTTTTAGTTGAGTTCTTGAGCTGCACTTCTCTTTTTCTCATGTTGCCAAAGGACTCTACAACATGTACCAATTACGGCTATGTTTGGTGGTGATCAGGCACCATCGGGTTCTTCTGGTTTCATGTTGACACAGTCTCCCATTCACATGGGTCCTTCTGTCTACTGAGCTATCTTTTCCTCGTATCTTTGTTGTTTTTGGTCATCATCTGTTCTGGATGAGTTGGGACCACTTGGAGTACCTGAGATGGCAGCTTGCTAGCTTTTAAGACCCCAGATGCCACTCACCAATAGTACAGAAGACTGTCTCAGCAACAGGTTATGCCAATTGGCCCCAATGTCCCATGAAATCATGGTCTCCAGATCTCTGTCCCAGGTACTCTATCCTTGCAATATTGATAGAAGAGCTTTCAGTTTACAGTGAAGTCCATTCAAATTAACCTACTTTCTACCATGTGCTGTCATCACTTACACCTCACTAAATTTCTATCAACTATCTAGTCTATAACAAACCCTCTCTCTTCCTCCCCACCCTTGTAGCCATCAAAGAGCCTTTTCTTAAGTGTATTTTAAAGTCCTTATAGCAGGGGTCTCATACAGTATTTGTCATTTTGCCACTGACTGATTTAACATAGCATCATGTCTTCCAACTGAATTCAGGTTATGAGATGCTTCCTAAAATCATGATTGTTCTTTATCATTCCCTAGTGTTCCACTGAGTATAGTTTGCTTATCCATTCATCTGTTGATGGGCGTCTAGGTTGATTCCGTCTTTTGCTATCGTGCTGCAACAACATTTGTGTGCATCTGTGTGTTCATGTGACAGACTTTGTTTCTGCAGGATGTATTCCAAACACTAGGATTACTAGAAAAAATGGTGCATCTACTTCCAGCTTTTTAAGGAAGTGCCAACTTCTTTCCAAACAGGTTGCACCATTTTGCAATCTCATTAGCAGTGTATGACACTTCCAATCTCTCTGCAGCCTCTCCACATTTGTTGTTTAGTGTTTGTTGGATTATGGCAAACATTGTTGAGGTGAGATGGTATCTCATGGAAGTTTTGATTTGGATTTGTCTAATAGCTAATGATCATGAGCACTTCTTTATGTGTCTTTTAGCTGCTTGGATGTCCTATCTGGTGAAGTGTCTGTCCACCTCCTTTGACCATCACTTAACTGAGTTACTCATCTTTTTCTTAATCACAGTTAAACAAAAAAAAGAAGAGTGAAACCTTCAAGGACATGGACTGACACTGTGGTTGCAACACTGGGCTACAGCATAACAATGACTGTGATCACAGTACAGGACCAAGCAGTGTTCCGTTCTGATGCACGTAAGGTCGCTATGGGTAGGAACCGACTCAAAGTCACCTAATAACAACACGGGCTGTCTCACCACGGACTGACTTCACTTAACATATTTTCAGTGTTTATCCATGTTCACATATATATCAGGATTTCATTTCTCTTCATGGCTGAGTAATATTCCATTATATCTTTGTACCACACTTCATAAATTCATCCAGTGATGAAAATTTAGGCTGTCTCCATCTTTTGTCTATTGAGAGTAAAATATCAGAGGTAGTTCTTTGCTTTTTATTTTTTTCATTTTAATTGACTGGGTTTTTGTCTTGCTGTTAAGCTGTAGGAATTTTCATTTTCTGGATATTAAACTCTTACCTAACACATGGTTCTCAAAACATTTTTCCCAATCCATAGGCCACCTCTTTACTTTGTTCATAATGATGAACAAAAGCTCTTAATTTTGATGAATTCTAATTTATCTACTTTGTCTTTTGCTGTTCATAGTTTTGGTGCCAAACCTAAAAAACTCTGCTAAAAAAGCACTACATCTACCTTTTCTGCTAAAAAGTTTTTTGGTTGCAGTTGTTAGCTATGCAAGTTTAGTTACACAATTTTAGTTCTTACATACAAGGTTTTGGTCTATTTGGGGTTACTTTTGATATATGCTATCAGGTATAGATCCAGGTTTTTTTCTTTTTATTTACTTATTCATCCATTCATTCATTTTGGGGAAAAAAACAGTTGTCCAAGAACTATTTATTAAAGACACTCTTGTTTTCCCCTTTGATGGACTTAACACCCTTGATGAAAATCAACTGACTACAGATGTACAAGCTTACTTCTGGACTCTTAATTCTATTCCACTGACCTATATGTCTATGATTATACCAGTACAAGACTGTTTCACTGATATCTTTTATAATGTTCTGAGATCAGAAGGAAGTGTGAGTTTTCCTACTTTATTCTTTTTTTTTCTTCCAAGACTGCTTTGGCTATTTGGGTCCTTTTGCAGTTCTACATAAATCTGAGAATTGGCATTTACATTTTTGCAAAGAAGGTTGTTGGGATTTTGATAGGGATTATGTTGAACCTATAGATTATGCTGTGTAGTACCGACATCTAAACAATATTAAGTCTTCTGATCCATGAGAATAGAATATCTTTTGGCTTATTTAGGCCTTCCTTATATCTTTCAGTAATGCTTTGTAGCTTTCTTTACACATGTTTTTCACTTCCTTGGTTAAACTTAATCCTAGGTATCATATTCTTTTTGATGTTATTATAAATGAATCTCTCAGGAATAGAGTTTTTACAGCTCAACAGGATTCTGATATAAAGCCAGGTTTGGTAACCACTGCAACAGTGTAGAAATACACAATCTTCAAGTTAGACAACTGGTATGAGTATCAAATGGCACACTTACACGACTCCCTGTATCCCTATGGCTCAATTTTCTTCTATAAAGTGGGGGATATTTTTAGTTCACAGCATAAACTATCTATCAAAGAAATAACATACACAAATACCCAGTCACTGTCTAAGACAAAGTAAGACTTGATTACTAGTCACAACAACTCTATCAGACAGAGAAGAATTGTCTCACAGGGTTTCAAGGAAACAGCTGGTAGATTTAAACCGCAAACATGTTGGTTAACAGCCTAAGCTCTTAAGCACTTTGCCACCAGGGCTCTTAGAACTACCATGTGACTCAGCAGTATCATTAGTAGGTGTATAACAAAAGACACTTAAAAGTTTAGACTCAAAACAGAGACTTGCACACCAGTGTTCACTGCAACACTATTCACAATAGCCAAAAGGTAGAAAACAACTTAAATACCATCAATAGGTGAATGAAAAAACAAATAATGTGGTACATACAAACCAACCAACCAATCCACTGAGACAATGGAATACTACTCAGACAGCAGCAGAAATGAAGCCTTGATACAAGCCACAACAGGAATAGAGCTTAAAGACATCATACTAAGCAAAATAAGCCAATAACAGAAGAACAAGTAATCTATTAGCTCACTTACTATACAAATCAAATTGAGCAAATATACAGAGATCAAAGTTTATTAGTGGTCACCAGGGGTGAAAGGTAAGGGGAGAGTGGAGGTTATTGCTTACGGACTGCTGACTTTAGGTTTAGAGTGATGGAAAATCTGACTGCTCAAGGTACAGTTGTGCAACAGTTGTGCAATTGATTAATGACTGTCAACAGGTTATACTATTAAAAAACGAAATCAAAAAAGTTGTGTGATGGATATAACAACACAACAACACTAAAAAATTAAAGAGTCGCTGCTGAAATTGCTTATGCACAAACACCTCATGGGATTTGAGTTCTTGCTTTGGAGGATCATGGTTTCATGGGATACCAACTTTCCTGGCCTACTAGTCACGTTTAGTGCTTCCACTCTATCTTCTAGTCCATTGTGTAGTGTCTGGGGTCTTCAAATCTTGCAAGTGGACATGTAAGATACAACAACTGGCCTCTATTCATCCGAGTAACAAAGGAAAAACAAGTCAGAAATAGTAGTAAGAAATGAGAAGTACAGCTAAAGGGCTCCATGAAAAACTGCCTCCTTTGTCTTTTTGAAACCATGGAGGCTGATGAACCCTCCATAGTACTGTCCTGAGACAATCTTGAGATCTTGGACCTTAAACCACAAATGTTACCTGAATTCTCCTTAAAATGGCACACTATTTTTCCTTAGCAAGTAAAAACTGTCTGCCTTGAGCAATAAGCTCTTTTTAAGACAGGATCAAACTGACAGTAGTAGCTTGGAAGATTAAATACTAAACATGGGGATCAATAAGTTTATGTTAGTGGAGGATGATATCAAAAAAAGAAGATGACAACTATTGCAAAACTCAAAGAATGTAATCAATGTCACTGAATTACACATGTGGAAATTATAGAACTGGGGTATGGTCTGCTGTAAAGCTAATTAACAACAAAAATAAATTATTTTTCAAAAGTTATATGAAGTGAGAAAATGTTTCTAGAGCACTTAGCATAGAGGTGGTACTCAGTAAGATCAAAACAGAAAATACCAATATTGCACTCAATATATAACAGAAACTAGATTTCTTACAAAGTCACTAATTTACCTTCACTGGTCCCATCTTCTCCAGGTAAAGTTTTCCTGTTGTAAAACCTGTCTAATCTGGAATCTTGTCCACTATCATTCAGTGATTCAGAAATTGTCTTTTCTTCACTTGACAAATCACTTCCACTGGAACTCCATGTTATCTCTGTAGGTCCATTTGAACTATCATATGTGAAACTTTCTATGAAACAAAAGGAATATGTATAAATATTGATTACCTAACTGGTTATTGATCAGAATGAGATTTCATTACTTAGCCAGTATAATATTTAGCAAGTGTCCGAAATACATAACACTCTGATAACAGTAGGAACGATGTCTTACATCAAATTTTTCTGTCTTAAGTTCTATGTACAACCTAAGATTCTTCCAATTAAAGACAAACTGCAAGGAGCCAAAGAATTAGAATTGCATCATGTAAATTATAAAGGAGAAAAACAATGGCTGGAGCATAAACAAAAACTGAAAAACAAATGTGAAATGACTAAAACTTTCTATAGCATTTGATGAAATCATAGGAAGAAACACAGACCATAAAATAATCACAAAAATCACTATGATGGTTAAGGTTCTGGGTCAATTTGGCTGGGCCAATGGTTTCACAGTCATGTGATGGTGTGATCACTTGTATATGACACTGATATTGCATGATCACCGCCGTAACAGGATCCGCTGTGACTAGTCAATCAGTTCAAAGGGAGTTTCCCTGGGGATGTGGCCTGCATGAAATACATATGGACATTCTGGCAAGTCTTGTAGGCTTTCATTTATTCTGCATCCTACAGCTGATTCTGTCATTCTGATCATCAGTTCTTGGGACTAGGACTAACACCTTCCCTATGGTCTTGCCCACAGATCTTTGGGATTGCAAAAGCTTCACAGTCTGTGAGCAACAGCCCGGCCCTCTGACCTGCAGATCTTAGGTTCATTGGCCCCAAGAGCTACATACATCAGGAGAATTCTCTATCCTGACCCATGGACTTGGGACATTTCAGCCTTTACAACTATATGAGCAATTTTGTTGATATAAATTTCCCTATATCTTTATACACTTCAGTAGTTTTGCTTATCTAAACAATTCAGCCTCAGAGACAACACTTCTCAACAATGTATTTCCTGCACTTTGTAGCATTAGGAGCTCTGGTAGTAGTAGTATGCAAAAACACTAAACAGAAGACTTCTTTGCTTTAACTAAACTTTTTATTTTGAGAAAAAAAATAGATTCACATACACTTGTAAGACAATGCAGAGAAACCCTGGGTACTCTTTACCTAGTTTCCTTTAAAAGTAACGTATGTGAGAAATTACACTGCAACATTACAAACAGACATTTCAACAAACAGATGAAGGACTGGACGTGCTCCTGGATCTACACCGAAAATTTGTAAGGCAGCTACCTGGCTGGCTGGAAGAGACCCGTGTTTATACCTGTCCCCAAGAAAGGCTACAGACCATTCAAGAGTGACGGCAGCATCGTATTTACAGGGAACTACCAGAAATTCAAGCCGGATTCAGAAGAGGGTGTGAAATCACGGGTATCGTTGCTGATGTCAGGTGGAACTTGGCTGAAAGCAGAGAATACCAGACTGACCGTGCAGAAACATCTGATTGTGTGGATCATAACAAATGATGCATAACATTGTGGAGAATCCCAGAGGAATCTACACATGGGTCAAGAATCAGTCATGCAAACAGAACAAGGAGACACTGTACGGTTTAAAGTCAGGAAAGTGTGCATCAGGGTTGTATCCTTTAACCACACCTTTCAGTCTGTATGCTGAGTAAATAATCCAGGAAATTGGACTACGTGAAGAAGAACAAGGCATCAGGATTAGAGGAAGACTCATTAACAACCTGCATCATGCACATGCCACAACCTTGCTTATGGAAACTACAGAAAACTTAAAACATTTACTGATTAAGATCAAAGATCACAAACCTTCAGTAGAGATTACACCTCAACATCAAAGAAACAAAGCTTCTCACAACTGGATAAACATCATCATAAAAAACAGAGAAAACACTGAGGTTGTCAAAGATTTCATTTTACCTGGATCCACAATCAACACACATGGAAGTGGCAGTCAAAACAAAAGACGCATTGCACTGGGAAAATCTGCTGCAAAAGGCTTCTTTAAAGAGTGAAAAATAAAGATATCACCTTGAAGACAAAGTTGTGCCTGACCCAAGCCATAGTATTTTCATTGACATCATATGCATGTGAAAGGTGAACAATGAATGAGGAAGACAGAAGAACTGACACCTTTGTGTGACATGTGGTGTTGAAGAAGACTACTAAATACACCATGGACTGTCAAAAGAAGAAAGTGTTCTGGAAGAAATATAACCAGAGTGCTCCTTAGAAGCTAGAACGGCAAGACTGCATCTTACTGTGGACATGTTGTCAGCAGAGATTAATTCCTGAAGAAGGACAGCATGCCTGGCAAAGCAGAGGGTAAGCAAAAAGGAAGACCGCCAACAAGATGGACAGCACAATGCCTCCAACAGTTCGCTTAAGATTAAAAATGATTGTGGGCATGGCACAGGACTGGAAGTATGTTATTCTGTCAAGCGTAGGGTCGCATGAGTCAGACTGACTCAATAGGACCTAACAACATCACAACTACAGTACTGACATGCTACTGTCAAGATACATATGGTTCTATCATCACAAGTATTTTTATGCAAATAATATGCACCTCTTCTACGTTTGTTTTCCAAGTGCTCCCTGCCACGCAGAGATATTCTCAGAAGTGCCACTATGCCATTTCCTTAAATATCTGCTGTGAAAAAAATTAGCACAGCACACTTACAAAAATACCTCGCAAGGAGGGTGTGACTGGCAAACAAATAGAAAAGCCACGGACTATTTGTGTAAAAATGTAATAAACTTTGTGTTCTCATTTAATAACACACTTCATCATACCACCATACCTCAATTCTTACAACAACTAGAATTTTGTATTTCTATGATTTTGCCACTTTCAGAATGTTATGCAAATGAAATCACACCATGTGAACTTTTGTGAGACTGGTTTTTATCACATAGTATATTTTCCTGGACATTCATACAAGTTGCCCTATATACTAGTTTCCTTTCACAACTGAGTAGTAGTCCACAGAATGGATTTAACACAGTTTGCTTAATCAGCTATAGGAGGATAGCTGTGTTGCTTCCACGTTTGGACTACTGCAAATACAACTACTGTGAATATACATGTACAGGACCTTGTGTAAACATAGTCTTCATTTCTCTGACATGAATGCTCAAAAGTGCAATTGCTGGATTGTTTTAAAATTGCATGGTTAGTCTTACAAAAAACTCAAATTATTTTCAAGAATGGATGCACAATTTTTCAAGTCCACCAGCAACCTATGAGTGCTGCAGGCTAAAAGCTACTATATTCTAACCCTCTTGCCCTCTCTCTTCCCTCTCCCTTTACCCCACCCTGTTTAATACTGTAGAACTGTTCTCGCAACTCAAAAGAAAAGCTTAGGCTAAGCTGTTTAGTTGTTCCATATTCTTTATTTAGAGACAAGACTTTGTGTACTTTGTAACCAATCCAAATACTTATAAAGATCCTAACCATTTTTGGCAATAGTGCTGCCCTGCTGTCTTCCTGCTTCTGGAACATATAAATAAAGTTTGTAACAAAAGTAGGGTGGCCATCATTCTCCATCAGAGACCTTGGTCCCACCTAGCTCCAACTTTGTGCGACTGAGTCTTTCTCATCCCTTCCTGTCCCTCTTGGCCCCAGACAGTTCCCAGTACAGGTGGCTGGGGTGCCGGACACAGCATATGAGCAGTCTAAACTTTTTATTCTTACCACCATTTGGTTTTACCATTATTTTATTTTGGCCATACTAACTGGTACATACTAACGCTTCATTATCCTCGAAATTTACATATCATTAGTGGCAAAATGGAAAGCCTAGTGGCACAGCAGTTAAGAGTTATGGTTGCTAACCAAAAGGTCAACAGTTTAAACCCACCTAGTGCTCCTTAGACACCTTATGGGGCAGCTCTCCTCTGTCCTATAGGGTCATTATGACTTGGAATCGGTTGGACGGCAATGGCTTGATGGCTAAATATATTGACTATCCATAGGCCTTTGTGCTACATGGACATCCTCTTCGATGGACTGTGTCATATCTTTTGCTGGTTACCTAATTGGATTGTTTATTTTGTTACTACTGAGTTTAGGAGAGTTCTTAAACACATGATTCACAAATATTTTCTCGCAGTGTTTACCTATCTCTACATTCAAGAGAAAAAGTCCCAAATCAAGTTTTCGATTCTGATGGGATGAAAGTTAGCAATTATTCCTTCTACAGATAGTGTTTTTGGTATTCTTCGTACCTTAGGTCCTGGAGATTATCTTTTTTTCTCTGAAAAGTTCTATAATTTTACATTTTATATATGAATCTATGATTCACTTTAAGATTTTTCTTTTTAAATACATTGAAATTTAAGTTGACTTTTTTTTTTTTCTTTTGCCAATGGACATCAAATTACCCTAGCAATGCTTGCGGAAAACGCTATCCTTACTACAATGACTTCATTTCGCACCTCTGCTATTTTCTGTTTCTAGGTGGCTGGATGATGCCAGTAGTTAAAGCACTCAGCTGTTAACTGAAAGGCTGGAGATTCTAGTCCACTCAGAAGTACACTGGAAGAAAGGCTTTCTGATCTATTTCAGAAATATCACACAGTGAAAATCCTATGGAGCACAATTCTGACACACAAGTGTCAGAGACTGACTTAACAGCAAACGATTTCTGATATTATTGAGTATTCTATTGTTTCATTCTCAATGTGTCTATCCTTCTATCAATAGCACACTGCCTTGAATAACGTAGCTAAGTTCATCATGACCAGCTGTTGTTGAGTTAGTCTCTGATACATGGCAACCTCATATCAGTCGAAGTAAAACTATGCTTCACAAGGTTTTCAGTGGCTGATTTTCATAAGCAGACAGCCAAGCCTCTCTTCTGAAGTGCCTCAGGGTGAACTGGAACCTCCAACTTTTGGATTAGCAGGCAAGCATCTTGTCTATCTGCACCACCAAGAGACTCAACACCAGTGATTTTTCAGTTGTTCTATGGCCTGTGCATTGTCACATATATTGTAAAATAAATTTGTTTCCCTAAACTCATTTGTTGGGATTTTCAAGGGAACTGCATTAAACCTGTAGATCAATTTGGAAAGAACTGACATTTTTATTATATTTGGTCTTCGGTCCATAAACATGATACTTCCTTCCACATATTTAAGCATCCTTGGATTCTTTCGTCAACATTTCATAATTTTCAGCATCTAAATTATGTACATCCTTGTAAGTTTAAAACAAGTGGTTTAATTTCCTTTGAGTGGTTTTAAAATGTGTGGCACTTTTAAATTTATCTTCCACATGTTCACTGCTATTTATTAGAAATGGAATTGATTTTTTTATTGATTAAATGAAAGCATACAGTCAAAGTCAATCTGCTACATAAAACACGGAGCAACCACTGCTGTGCAATTCTATCTGCTCCCCTCTGTGACAACAAGCTCTTCCTTTCCACTCTTTATTTCCAGTATCCACTTAGCCAAGTCAGCCAAGTGCCGTTAGCCAACACCTATTCTCTCCTCTCTACCCTCTCCTCTCTCCTCTAAAAAGAAACCGGTTGGATAGCCTCATACACATATTAAACCATAAAGTACACACATTACCTGCATCGTTCTGTGTCCCACAGTCCAACCCAATTTTTGTCTAAAGAATTAATATAAAGTACTGGTTTCAGCTCTGGGTTAGCACTAAGTCCAGAGGCTATGTTCTTAGGGGGCCTTCCAGGTTGTGGGGCCATCAAGTCTGATCTTTTAATCTGTACTCCCCTTTTTCATGTACTATGTCAGGGCTGTCTTTGGTAATAGCTGGGTACCATCTAATTCTTCTGGTTTCATGCTGATGTAATCTCCCAATCACATGGACATTTTCTGTCTCTTGGACTCATATTTCTTCATAACTTTATGTTCTCAGTTTCTTCAGCTCCAGATGGATTGGGACCAATTGATGTTCCTTAGATGGCAGCTTGCTGGCTTTTAAGAACCCAGGCACCACTCACCGATATGGCATACTGAACAATCTCTTAGGTCAAAACCAGTTATACCAACAAACCTCAATGTCCCATGAAACCATGGTCCCCAGACCCCTGTCGCTGCTACTGGAATTGATTTTTTAGTGTGGACCCAATATCCTGCATCCTCTTAAAATTCAGGGATTAGACCTAGGATTTATTGGGATTTTCTATATAGCTCATCAGGTCATTTGCAAACAGCAAGTTTCATTTCTTCTTTTAAACATGATTTTTATCTTTTTCTTCTCTTAATGTAATGACAACAGCTTTCAATGCTATGTTTAATAAGAATAGTGAGAATATACATCCTTGCTTTGTTGCCAATTGTAGGGCAAAAGCATTCATTCTTTCCATATTAGGTATAAAGTTAACTATACATTTTTGTAGGTGTTGTGTGCTGTCCAGTCGATTCCAACTTCATTGTGACCACGCATGATAAAGAGCAGAAAGGGCCCAGCAGGACTCAGCAGCTAACCAAAAGATCAGCACTTGAAATCCACCAGCTGCTCCTTGGAAACTCGTAAGGAGAAACTCTATCCCATACTGTAGGGTCACTATTAGTCAGAATCAACTCTGCAGTGACAGTCATGTGGTATTTTTTGTTACTCTTTACAAGAGCAAATCACCAGGCCTTTTCAACACTGGAGGACACAACCATCGTTTGACAAAGGTTCCTTTTTTTAAGTAGGTATTCTTTATCAAATTGGGAAAGTTTACTTCTATTGTCAGATTGCTGAAGGTTTCTATCATGACTGAATTTTATCAAGTGCTTTTTCAAAATCAATTAACAGGATCATATGATATTTCTTCCTGTTCATGTGATCACCTACACTGAATGACTTTTTAAAAGTTGAATGAGTCTTGCATAACTGTAAGTCCTACCTGGTCAATGTGTATGGAAACTCTGGTGGAGGAATGATTAGGCTGCTCCCCAGAATGTCAGCAGTTCAAATTCACAAGGCATTCCTTCGAAACTTTGTGGGTTAGTTCTACTCACTATTAGTCACTGTGAGTCAGAACTGACTCTATAGCAACAGGTTTGGTTTTACTGGTTTGGTCATCCGTAGGGTTTCTCTGAGACACGGCTAGGTAATAATTTATTATGAATAATAATGCATTATTGCTGTATTTCAGATGAAAGTTCATGTAACAAACGAGCTTAAACAGTACACATATTGTTTTATGACACTGCTTAACAATCCCATGATACATCAACACTTTGCCTTCTCAACCAGCCTTAATTTCCCCTATAGTTTTCTAATCCTTGCCCCTGGGCTAATGTGCCTCTGCATTTCACATACATACTTTTTCAGGATTTTTGTATTTACATTCATGAGAAACACCGGTCTGCAGTTTTGTTTCTTCTGATATCAAGGTAATATTAGCCTTATAAAGTGAGTTGAGGTGTAATCCATACTGAAGCCTATAGTCTTTGATTTTCCTGAGTAAGTGCTAACAAGGTTGAGCTATCTGTATTAAGCAGCTTGTTAATGAGTCTTCCTCCAAATCCTGATGCCCTGCTCTTCTTCACGTGGTCTGGCTTCTCAATTATTTCCTTAGCATACAAACCAAATAGGTATGATAAACGGATACAATCCTGACACATACCTTTCCTTTCTTTAAACCATGTGTTGTCCTTTTGTTTTGTTCAAACAACTGCTTCTTAGTCTATTTACACATTCCTCATAAGTACAATTAACTGTTCTAGAATTCCAATTCTCCGCAATGTTACCCATAACTTGTTATGAGGCTTTGCACAGTTAATAAAACACACATCTTTGTGTTTTATTTTTTTAAAGATGTTTCATAAACATCTTTTAAAAATATATTTTGATAGATGTTTTATAAAATAGCTTTCAAAATATGTTTTTAAAAGATGTTATGTAAAACATCTTTCTAGCATTCCCTGATGTCACCCAGGATCCCTCTGACATGAGTAGCAATACAGCTGGTTCTATGCCCTTTTCTACATCCAGCTTGAATTTCTGGCAATTCCCCATTAATACACTGTTGCAGCCACTTTTGAGTGATCTTCAGAAAAATTTTCCTTGCATGTGATATTAATGATATTGTTCAATAATTTCCACATTCACTTGGATCACCTTTTCTTGGGAACAGACAAAAACATGAATCTCTTTCAGTCAGCTGGGCAGGTGGCTGTCCTCCAAAATTTCTTAGCAAAGATGAGTAAGTACTTTCAGCACTGCAGTTGTTTGCTGACACATCTCAATTGATATTCTGCCAATTCCCAAAATCTTGTTTTTTGCCAATGCCTTCAATGCACCTTGGACTTCTTCCATCAAAACCATTGGTTCCTAATCATATGCTACCTCCTAAAATGGTTAAACATCAACAATTCTTTTTCTGTATATTGCGTCTGTGTATTCCTTCTATCTTCTTTTGATGTTTCCTGCATGATTTAGTTTTCTCCCCCAGAGAATGCTTCAACATTGCAAATCAGGCCTTGAAAGGGTTCTTCACTCCTTTCCGTCTGATAAATGCTGAGTGTATTCTACCCTTTTGGCTATCTACAGGTCTTTGCACATGTCATCATAATACTTTCCTTTGTCTTCTCGAGCCACCCTTTGAAATATTCTGTTCAGATCTTCCGCTTCATCATGTTGTTCCTTAGGTACTCAGTATTGAAGAGCAAGTTTCAGAGTCTCTTCTGACATAGATTTTAGTCTCTTCTTTCTCTCTCATCTTTCAAATGACCTCTTGCTTTCTTCACATATGACAGTCTTGATGTCATTGTACAACTAGTCTGTATAAAATTTATTTTAACATTACACATACCTGGATGAATTATACAATAACAGATCACCTAAGACTGGAAATATTTTTAGAAACTCTTTCATTTTCCATCAAATTTCTTTAACAGCTACCTAGAGCTATTCAGCTTCTCTATTTCATCCTTTTGAGTTTTATTAGTTTGTGGTTTTCTAAAAGTTAGTATATTTTTAATGTGACAAACCTAAAAGAATGAAGTTACTCACACTTGCTCATTATTATCCTGTTAATAACTTGAGAATCACTAAACCTATCTCTTTTTATTCCTCATATTAGTGATTTGTGCTTCCTCTCTTCTTCTCATCAGTCATAATATTTTACTAACTGTATTATTTTTAAATGTAGCAAACTTAGGGGCTCTAGAAGAAAACAGGCCATAAAGACTAGAGGAGAACTAACCAAATTACACAATACAACAACAATTTAAAAAACTGATAAGACCAAAAGTTGGTTTTTGGAAAAAAATCAACAAAATTGACAAAACTATTTGCTAAACTGATGAAAGAAAAACAGGAAATAACCAAAACAATAAAGGAGATGGGAGATGTCACAACAGATGCAAAAGAAATCAAAAATATCCTTAATACAATACTACGAAAGACTGTACTCTAACAGATTTGAAAATCTAGAAGAAATGGACAAATTCCTAGATTTATATCACCTACCAAAATTATTAAAAGGTGAAGCAGAAAAACTTAAAAAAGCCATCACAAAGGAAAAGATTGAAAAAGTCATTAAGAAAACTACCAGTCAAAATAAGCCCTGGCCCAGATAGCTAAACCGCAAAAATCTATAAAGCTTTTACAGAAGCATTAACTTAAATACTACTGAGACTTATATCACAGCATAGAAATGGGTGGAATACTCCCAGATTCATTCTATGAAGCCAGCATAACAGCGGTACCAATGACAGGGAAAGAGTCAACAAAGAAGGAAAGCTACAAACCAGTATCTCTCATGAACCCAGATGGAAAAATCTTCAACAAAATACTTGCCAACAGAGTTCAACACAATACCAAAAAAATAATTCATCACAGCAAAGCTGGATTCATAACAGAGATGCAAGGCTGGTTCAACATCAGAAAAAAAATTCATGTGATCAACCACATAAAGAACACAAAAGACAAGAATCACTTGATTTGGTCTACTGATGCAGAAAAGGTAACACCCATTTATGGAGAGAGACGAAAACAATTCCCCTTGAGAACAGGAACTACATAAGGATGCCTACCCTCACCTCTCCTATTCAACACTGTATTAGAAGTTCTACATTAGAAACAAGAACAACATTAAGTGGACTTCAGCATAACTTGAGTACTCCTTCCATCTTGACTCAATACTGAAAAGATAGAGTAGCTGGGGCGGGGAGCGGGGGACCATGCTCTTAGGCGAATTCCAGGCCAACTGGCACAACTAGCGTTTTGCTAAGAGAGCTCTCTGCACCCCACATTGGTGAGTGGCGTCTGGGGTCTTAAAAGCTGCCAAGCTGCCATCCGAGGACACAGCAAATGGTCCCAACTCAGCAGGAACGGATGCTCACCGAGGACCAAAATGACATGCGGTAAAGACAACTGAAAAGACAGAGAGATCCACAAGACTGGGTGCCTACATTGACTTGGGACCGGAAGAACCGGATGGTGCCCGGCCACCACCAGCGATAGCCACGATGGAGCTCACAGAGAGGAGTCTCACTGGCAACACAAGAATAAAAAGGGGTACATCATCAGATCTCCACTAAAAGACCTCAATTGATGGTCCAGCGGTTTTGGAGTTCCTCTGAGAGCATGGCCCCTGGCCCTGATGCTGCCCTTTCCCATAAATTATAACAAAGGTCCACTCTTTGGACAAGAATGGATTGGACTTGGCAATGCAGAGTGACCATATATTGGAAGCACTTTGTGGTTCTATACATCTACAGGATACCATCTTGCTGACCTCTGGCTGGAGGAAGGGGAGTCGACGGAGAACAGGGGAAAGGAGGCTGTTGGGAGGATGAGACATGTATGGAGCAGAGAGGAATAGTGTGCAGTCACCGGACAGGGAGAGCAGTAGAAGTTTCACATAGAACACAGAGACCCCATAGAACACAGTAGATTATCATTGCCACATACGATTTCCAAGAAGCTACTGGTGTATTCAAACTGCTGACCTCTTAGTTAATAGCTCACTGTACCATTAACCACTAAGACACACACAAAAGTCTGACAAAATGGTACAAACAAGTCACTTGTTACTGGTCACTGCAGGAAATGTAAAAAAAACAAAAAGTTGTATCAAAATGCAAAAAGCAGCAGTATAGATGAACAAACATGATTCAACCATATGCTGTTCCAAAAGCATATACGATAGATTCAATGACACAAAGAGTTTGAAAGAGAAAGAACACAAAACAACATTCCATGCAAATAATTACTAAGAGATTGGAGAGGCAATCACAGTATCAGACAAAAGTTTCAGAGAAAGCAGAGTTTAAAACAAAATGTCCTCAAAGAGATAAAAATGGATATTATTAAAAGATGAGGGTCCACTCATCAAGAAGTATAACAATCATAAGTATTTACCGATTCAATATACAAATCTCTACATACATAAAGCAAACACACATAGAACTGAAACAAGAAACAAATACCACAACAGGTGGACACTTCAATAATAACTTTTAATTCTGAACATAACTTCTAGAAAGAGCAACAAGAGGATTTGAGTATCACTGGAAAACAACTAAAATTAACAGACATACACAGAACAGTTCACCCAGCAACAGCACATTGCACATTATACATTCTACGGCACTGCATAAGTAGCCCTCACAGTGCAGTAGTTAAGTGCTTGGTAGCTAACCAAAAGGTCAGCAGTTCAAACACATCAGCTGCTCCACAGGAGAAAAACATGGTAGTTTCCTCCGTAAATATTACAGCCTTGGAAAATCCTTAAGACATGTCTACTCTGTCCTGTAAGGAAAGGCAGGCATGAGGGTTGTATCCTTTTACCATATCTTTCAGATATGTATGTTGAGCAAATAACCAAGGAGCTGGAATATATGAAGAAGAACAAGGCATCAGCACTAGAGGACAATTTATTAACAACCTGAATTATGCAGATGACACCACCTTACTTAGTGGAAGTAAAGAGGATTTGAAACACTTACTGATAAAGATAAAAGATCACAGCTTTCAATATGGACTGCATCAAGAAAACTACGTCAACAAAAGAAACATCAGGAAAACAAAAATCCTCATAACTGGACCGGTAAGCAACATCGTCATAAATGGAGCAAGGATTGAGACTGTCAAGGATTTCATTTCACTTGGTTCCACAATCAAGGCCCATGGAAGGAGCAGTCAAGAAACCAAAGATGCACTTGAGAAAATCTGCCAAAAAAGACCTTTTTAAAGTTGTAAACAAAAGACCTCACCTTGAAGACTAAGGTATGCCTGATCCAAGCCATCATTTTTTCAATCACATCCTATGCATGTGTGAAAGATGCACAATGAATACAGAAGACAAAAGAAGAACTGATGCCTCTGAATTGGTGGTGTTGGAGAAGAGTATCGAGTGCACCATCAACTGCCAAAACAACAAACAGATCTGCTCCAGAAGAAGTACAACCAGAGTGCTGCCTGGAAGCAAAGATGGCAGGACTGTGTCTTACATACTTTGCACATGTAGTCAGGAGGAATCAGTCCCTGGAGAAGGACATCATGTTTGGGTCAACAAAAAAGAGGAAGACCCTTGAAGAGATGAACTGACACAGTGGCTGCAACACTCGGCTTAAGCATAAAAATGATTCTGGACATGACACAAGACCAGACAGTGTTTTGTTCTGTTGTGCATAGGGTAGATACGAGTTGGAACTGACTGATGGCACCTAACAACAACAACAACAGGCCAAACTTTACTGGGAAATTTAATCGTTTAGAGAAAAACTGACACCATTCCTGTTTAAGCTCCCTCACATGATACAGTATGAAGGATGAGCTGCGGCCAAGATGGTGGAGTAAATGGACACTTCCCATGACCCCTCTAACAACAAAGATCTAAAACAGCAAATGAATCCAGTACACACAGCATGCTAGGAGCTTTACTGTCAAAAGGGAAGTTGAAAAACTGGACTGAACAATGGGAAGTCTTAACAGTGCCAGAAGTACACAGGACCTGACCTGCTGAGAAGCAGCTACTCCACATGGTGGGCCAAGCAGGAGACAGCAGGTGGGGGCTTTGAGCACTCCCCTCATTCAGGATGGTTGTCTGGAGAGTCCACTACCACCTAAGTCCTTCTGTGTATGTAGGTTTTAATCTTTCCTTCAACGTGGGCTTCTCTTTCTTCACCCAGCAATCTTCTAACCCTTCTTTGAAACTTACCCAGTGCTAAAGTCTAATGACTGGTGCTACAGTCTGACACCACTAAATGAGGCCAAAGTAGGAATCTTCAAGCCTGACCTGAGACTTTCTCGCTCTCCCTTATCGGCATGTGCCTGGATCTGGAGTCTGACACCATTAGTTGAGCTGGACATATGACTCCTTAATCTGTGTGTGGGCAACATGGCCAAGCTTAGGACATTCATCGTGGCCTGGGTGTGGGGCTTGTGAGCCTGTGAATGACTGAATAACAGCCAAAAATGGTTGGAATGTATGACATCAGACCCTCCAAAATGATGGGTCTGGCCCGCTGAATGTGACCTTCGTACCTGCGCCCAGGCCTGTGTGCTTTCCTCCTCAAGAAAGGATTCACCTGAGAAAGTGGCCTTTGTTATACTGATTAGATAGATGGCACAAGTTTGCTTTGGGAGGAACTTCCCAAAAACCCCATTCAACTCAATCTCTGCTTTTCTGCATGTATACCTGTTCTGTTCACTAGATAAATATGACCCATGTAATGCCCAAATCAGAGTCTGGAGCATTAGAGATATTGGCTTTCCTCTGTCTTCTGTGTGGCATTCTTCATTAGCACCGATCAGCCGCAGGCAATACAGACCCGCGAAACTCAACACCTGCCCTGAATCACTTTACAAGACTCAGAGCGGGAAACAGTTTAGCAAACTCAGGGAAGAGGAAAAAGAAAATTTCGTGCAGAACCACCTAAGCTGAAAAATCAGGGCCGGAGCTGTTGTGTCATCTAGACTCAAACAGAAGAAGCCATGCCAACCCCACAGACGTTCCAGGACGGTTGCTGACCCCCTGCCTTTCTCCGCGGCTGCAGGCAAGACATCTCTACCACTACTAGCGACCCCTGCCCATCTAGGAAAATAGGCAAGAGGCTACACCACACAGTTGGTGAATGATCATCTAGACACCTGAGCTCAATCCATGTAAGAAAATGAAATTGTACATTATTAAAAAAGAAGCTACAACATAAATATAAATAACTACAATTTACTAGTGGCTTGGAAACAGCAGTCCATACCAAAGCACATAAAAAGATGGATGGGGATCTCTTCAGAAAGCTGACAATAAAAACAATCAAATTTTCCAGAGAAAGACAAATTCTTGGAATAATCAGACATAGAATAAAAAAGACTGATATTTAGAACTCTTCAACAGATGAGGAAGGAGGCAAAAAAGCTCTGAGAAAGCACCAAGTGGTAAAAATTAGAAATTAACAAAATTATTAATAAATTTACATAATTACACAACTCCACAGAAAGTCAAAGGAGCAGAATTGAGGCAAATATAGCCTAGATTAATGACACTGAAAATGAAGTGCATGACATCAACATACTTCAGGAAAAATCTGGTAAAATATTTTTTAAAAATAAGGACACACTAAGCATTATGAGGGACTCTGAAGACAATAACCTATCAGGGATTGGCGTACCAAAACAGGGGGATAACAGAAAATACAGCAGCCAAGTATACTTTCTTTTCCATTTCATATGGAACATTCTACAGAATTGAGCATATAGTAAGCCACAAAGCAATCCTTCACAAAATTGAAAGTACTAAAACATTACAAAGCATCTTTTCAGACCATAAAGCCATAAAAGTGGGTCAGTAACAGAAACAAATGGGAAATAAATCAAACACATGGAAACTGAATCATACTCTGCTCAAAAACGACTGGGTTATAGAAGAAATCAAGAATGGCATAAGTAAATTCATAGAATGAAATGAGAAAGAAAAGACATCCTTCTAGAATCAAAGAAGCGCTCATAGGTTAATTTATCTCAATAAATGCACACATCCAAAAATGAGGACCCAAATCAAAGACCAGCAGCAATTAGACATAAAACTCCAAAAGAGAAATGCATGTTTCCTTCCTCTAGATGTGGTCTTAAGACCAGGCTTTCAAATAGTGTTCAACCCAACAAACTTACAAGTAGGTATAAAAAGGGGAGACAGCAACAGTTGATGGCAGGAACAAGGAGAATAACTCAAAATGGCATGGTGGGTTTCCTAGCCCATGGAGCAAAAAACTTGAAAACTTTCAGAAATTAGGCTTGCTGGTGGAGTGGGATGCCTCCAAGCACTTATCACCAGAGTTAAGAGCTCTGTAACACTTATCCAAGCAGGGTAGAACCTAGAATCAAAAGGAGCCTGTCCTCAGGGGCTACACAGCAGAAAGAAGTACCTGCTTGCTGTCCTGTACTAAAGAAGGGAGGGATGTGCTCTCCACTTCAGAGGAGTCTCCCAGACTTTAAATACACGCTTCCTGATCCTGAGGTATTGCCTTTGTACTTATCACTTCCCTAATAAAGCCCATAATTGTTGAATACAGTCTGTGACTTCTGGGTGCCCACTGCAACGAATTATTTCACCCAGCAGAGAAACAGGGAGAGACATGAGAGGGATAACTTGTGTCAAAATTGCTAAAATAATTTGCAGGGTGGCAGTATGTTTAATCTTCACATCACAGGAATGAGTCAGCCTTGAGCTGAGGTTGATCTTGATTCTTCTCTCTTCTTATGAGGTTACAGGACCCCTGATGCCACATCTTTTAGACTCTACAAAGGCACCAGCTGTTCCCTTGTGTGCTTATCAAAACAGAGTCTACATCCATGTCCCTGATACCAACTAGTTTATAAACCCTTGGATACTGTTTGACTGAGTCACCAATTGTTTTTACACTTAAGACCACTGTTGCAGCCACTGTGTCAATCCATCTCTTCAAAGGTCTTCCTCATTTTTGCTGACCATCCATTCTACCAAGTATGATGCCCTTCTCCAGGGACTGATTCTTCCTGACAACATGACCAAAATACATCAGACACAGTCTTGTCATCTTTGCTTCCAAACAGCACTCTGGTTGTACTTCTAGAACAGATCTATTTGTTCTCTCATCTGCCTATGGTACACTTAATATTCTTCGCCAACACCTCAATTCAAAGCCATTGGTTCTTCGTCTATCCTCCTTATTCACCGTGCATCTTTCACGTGCATATGATGTAGTCAAAAACTGATGGCTTGGATCAGTCGTACCTTAGTCTTCAAAGCGAGATCTTTACTTTTCAACACTTTAAAGAGGTCCTGTACAGCAGATCTTTCCAGTGTAATACATCTTTTGATTTCGAGAGTACTGCTTCCATGACCACTGACTGTGGACCCAAGTAAAATGAAATCCTTGACAACTTCAATCCTTTCTCCATTTCTGATAATGCTGCTTACCAGTCCAGTTATGAGGATTTTTGTTTTCTGGATGTTGAGGCGCAATCCATTCTGAAGGCTGTGCTCTTTGATCTTCATCAGGAAGGGTTTGAAATCCTCTTCACTTCCAGCAAGCAAAGCTGTGTCATCTGTGCAATGCACGTTGTTAATGAGTGTTCCTCCAATCCTGATGCTCTGTTCTTCTTCAGATACTCAAGTCTCTCGGATTACTTACGCAGCATACAGATCCAAAACATACAGTGAAAAGATATAACCATGACAAATACTGTTTCTAACTTTAAATGGTGCAGTATCCCCTTATGCTGTTTGCACAACTGCCTCCAAATTCACATACAGATTCCTTAAGAGTACAATTAAGGGTTCTGGAATTCCATTCTCCACAGTGTTATCCATAATTCATTACAATCCACACAGTCAAATGCCTTCACATAGTCAATGAAACTCAGACACGCATCTTGCTGGTATTCCCTGTTTTCAGCCCAAATCCATCTGACATCAGCAATGATATCCCTGATTCAACATCCTCTTCTGAATCCATCTTGAATTTCTTGCAATTCCTTCTCAAAATATTGCTGCAGTTGCTTTTGAATCATCTTGAGCAAAATTCTACTTGCATGTGATATTAACGCTATTGTTCAATAATTTCCTCATTCAGATGGATCCCCTTTCTTTGGAATGGGCATAAATTTGGATTGCTTCCAGTCAGCCAGGTAGCTGTCCACCAAATTTCTTTGCAAGTTGAGTCAGCACCTCCAGTACTTTAACCATTTGCTGAAACATTTCAAGCGATATTTCATCAATTTCCAGAGCCTTGTTTTTCACCACTGCATTTAATACAGCTTTGACTTTATCTGTTGGTAGCCCTGGTTTCTGACCACATGCTACCTCTTCAAATGACTGAATATTGACCAGTTCTTTGTGGGACAGTGGCTCTCTGTATTCTTCCATCTTCTTTTGATGCTTCCTAATTCATTTAATATTTTGCCTATAGAAACCTTCACTGTTGTAACTTGTGGCTTGAATTTTTTCATCCATTCTTTCAGATTGAGAAATGAAGAACTTGTTCCACGCTTTTGATATTCTATTTCCAGCTCTTTGCACACGTCATTATAATACTTCATTTTGTCTTCTCAAGCTGCCATTGGAAATTTTCTCTTCAGTGTCATTACACTGCTATACCTTCCTTTTGTTTTAGCTGCTCAACATTCGACAGCAAGTTTCAGGGTCTCTTCTGAGACGCAATTTGATCTTTTCTTTCTTTCCTGTCTTTTTAATGACTTACTACTTTCTTCATGGATGATGTCTTTGATGTTATTTAACAACTCGTCTGGTCTTCAGTCACTAGTGTTCAACACATCAAATCTCTTCTTGAGATGTCTCTGAACACAGGTGGGACATATTCAAGGTCATATGTTAGATCTTATGGACTTGTTCTAATTTTTTTCAGTTTCGATTTGAACTTCATAGGAGCAATTGATGGTCTGTGCCGCAATTAGCACCTGTTATACTGAATGGGAAAAGACTGAGAGCTTTCTCGTGAAAGTGTGAACAGAATACAGTATTAGAAGTTACAGCCAGAAAAATAAGAAAAGAAATACAAGGTATACAGATGTGGGGGGGGGGCGGATTTTAGTTTCTCTGTTCTCAGATGATGTGATAATATATACAGATATTCCCCCCAAACAGCCTTTAAGAAAGCATCTAAATCTAATACAAGAACTCAGCAAACTTTCAGGTTTCAAAGGCAATGACAACTAAGTATAAAATCGGCTGTATTTCAATAAACCAGCAATAAGAAATCTGAAAGGGAAACTAAGAAAGTTACTTCATTTAAGAAAACATAATAAAAATCCCACTGCTGCCGAGTCAATTCCAACACATAGTGACCTATAGAACAGAGTAGAACTGCCCCATAGGGTTTCTATGGAGTCCCTGGGGATTTGAACCACCACCTTTTGATTAGCAGCTGCAGCATTCAACCACTAAACCACCAAGGTTTACAAGAAAACATAATACCAAGAAATACACTTAAGAAGGGCTATGAAAGACTTATATGCTATTGAAATGTATTTAAAAAAAACTGCTCCATCACCATGCATTGGAAGACTTAACACTGTGCTGTGTTGGGGAAATTGGGGCCCAAAACAGAGGCAGAGACACACCAGTCCAAGAGACCAGTGAATTTTATTATACTTTTAAAGTTCTGTTCAGGTAGTTTGTGGTTAGAGGATTTAGGGTTTGATAAGGAAAGAAAGAAAAGGGGTGATTTGATATAAAAAGTTACTTATGGTTTTATGGTTATACCAGACAGGGCATCCCAGGTTGTTTTTGGTCATCCCTGTGGGGCATGCATACCAGGCTGTTTTCAGTTAAAGGCAAGGTCTTATCACTGGATAAAATGACCTCCCTGAATTTCAGGGACAGAGTCCTCTCAGTGACCTCCCTGAATTTCAAGGACAGAGTTCCCTCTACTCCCCACTTTTCGGTTTAAGTACAGAGGGGTGTCCTTATCTTTATAGCTACTTCCTGCTGACAAGGATCACTGACTGTCCTAGAGCACATGGGGAGTTGTAAGTTTAAAACTATTTTAAAAAAAACTGGCCTACTGGGGGGAAGTGGGCTGAACCACTCTTGGCTCAGATTCCACTCTTTTTCTCTTCTAACAAACTTCACCGGACCCTTGGACTTGTGTGTCTCTGCCTCTGTTTCAGGACAACCCTCCCCTGTATTCTGGTGCCAAAAAACCCCAGACAGGGGTATATGAGCCCACCAGCTCAAGGGTCCACCGTTCCCTCATACACTTGACATAGCACTCCAAACACAAACAGCACATTGTCAAAAATTGAAACTGGTGAGTTGCAGGGGAGATTTCCTTTTCAAGGAAGCCTTGGCATTTCTCTCACTTCTGTTTCACAAAAACCCCTGCACTGGGCCGAGCTTTTCTTTAGGGTGCCAGAACACTGCTTCCTTCCTCCCTCATCTTCGCTATTGGGAGACATTTGAACAGTCAGTGGGGATCAGAACCCAGTACCCAGTGAGAAGCAGGGAGGCCTGCATCTTCCTGGGAGGACTAATCTTCCCCCTCTCTTCCCCCTACTCATTCTCTACACTGTGGGGACTAGCCAGTCTAAGCCCCCTAAGGATATCCGATTAGAGTGTCTCCTAAAAAATCTAGGAATCCTAGGAACATCCTCCATGATTTCCAACAGCAAGTGGTCCGATTTCCCTTATGCCCAAGCCTTCTTTTTCTCTCATAATCACCCATCTTTGCCAAACCCGTACCACTTTTCAAATCCTCCTGCATAATGAAAAACCTCAGCCTTCTAAGCCACCACTTCCTGAATGTGAATTCAGTACTTCTGACAAACCTCACCACTTTCTTGTATTTGCTTTCCCCCTTCAGCTCTGGCTGACTCTCCTTTCACTTCTGGAGTTTTACTTTCTCCTTCTATGCTAACCCGTCCTCCCCCTTTACAGTTCCATGACCTATTACCCTCCAGACCTTTGCCCACACCCTTTCACTGCCACACACGAGGTCTAGGGGACAGTTTTTTTGGAGAAGTTATTCTCAGTGTTTCCCCAGATGTGCCACCTTATCTGCAAATAAAGCATTCTTTCCACCCCACACTGTCTCTGACTTTTTGGCTACAGTGACAGATGTACAAAAATACTTTAGTTCAGCAGCATATCTGGTGACCAGGGCAGGACTCTAGGGACCCCCTCAGTAAGTTCTTTCCCAGTGAAAAGCAGACTTTTCTTTTTCCATTACATCTCTAAAAACCCTCAGTGAAGGTGAACAGCAGCCATGGCAAATGAAGAACTCCAGCGAAGGCACTGCCTGGTGAATTCTGAAGCCCTTTTACTCATTCCACCCCAGTAACTCTGGCCCAATCAGGTGTGGGTAACTATCTGCTCCATTCAAAGTCCAAAGATAAGGTCCATAAAATAATTTGCAGGCACAGGTCAGACAATTAAGAGCCAAAGAGCATCTGCTGCTGGAAGGCTGTCATGACAACATTTCTGGGTACACAGAGAGGATGAAGAAAGTGTCTGACCTCGCAAGACAAACTCTGTGCAATGCGAGGTACACATTGGTACAAGCATAACACCTCCAATTTCCCTGGACCTCTGCTATCCCATTAGGTTAGAAAGTGGGTTCTTCGGCCTCCTCTTCTTTCCCCCTCTCCTCTTTGGCTCTACCAAGAACAGACAGAATTTGAAGGAGTCTGCCTGTCTGCCTGAACGAGGTGCAGCTTCTGTATGCTCTGAGCAGCACCACTGAGAATATTTTTCTATGTAGACTTTGCAAGCCACCCACTGGCACCCTGCTTCAATTCACTAATCTAAAAAAGGTTGAAGTGTTTTACTCTGGTTGTGCACAGAGAACTCAGGTCCTCGTTAGGGTTTGAACTTCTCTCTCTCTCTCTCTCTCTCTGTGTCATCTGTCTGGTAAGAAGGGAACACCTGTCCCAACTAAGAAAGCTTTCTCTGTATCTGTATACTCTCTAATATGGGAAATAAGGCCTTTGTTCCTACAAAAAGCTCTACAGGGTAAATGTTGTCTGTTTGGTTTCAGTATGGATACCCAACTGTGACTGAAGATCAAATGAAGTTTTACTATAATATGACATGGCCACTGTACCAACTAGACACCACAGAAGGTTAGCAATTAAATGGAGCCATATAAAATTACTTTGTCATCCTGCAATTACAGTTCTTTTGTCAAAAATCAGGAAAGTACTTGCTAACCTCAATTTAACTAAGAAAGAAACATGTTATACAAAGTGCAGCTGTGTGTGTGTGATGAACTGTGACACCTCCCATGTGTATTTGATAAGATAAAAGTACTTGTGGTATGGTTTTTTATTTGTCTTTGCTGGGTTTTTGAAATGTCTTTGTTGTTGTACTTACACACACTATTTGTAGGGACCCTAAAGTTACAATTTTTGGTGAAAAAGTGTCTTGATTCTTACAGACGGAGTGCTTAATGTTTGGCTTCAGGCTACACATTTTGGCCAATTCAACCTCAGAATTATTCTTTCCCCTAGTGTTGCCTTATTCAACATCTATTTTCACAAAACAGTCCAGGCCTGTTAAGCACTGTCATGCTTAATTTTTATTTCAGAATTGTCTTCCTTAATTTTTGCATCCATCCAGAAATACGTGTAGCCATGTGGATGGGCCATGATTCCCAATATTTTATGGTTGTCCTCCATTTTGTGATTTTCCTGTGCTGTATGTTAAAGAATTAAGGTGGGACTGTAAATCCCTTCATGGTATCACCTCCCTGCTCCACTGTAAAGGGAGTTTTCCCGGAGTATGGCTTGCACCATCCTTAATCTCTTCATTCCACAAGAGATAAAAGGAAAGGGAAGCAGCATCTGGCAAGCAGTACCAGGAGTAGACCACATCCTTCAGACCTGAGGTTCCTGTACCAAGATGCTCCCTGGACAAAGACTGATGCAATACAGGACTTTCCTCCAGAGCCGACAAGGGGGAAAGCCTTCCCCTGAAGCAGACATCCTGAATTTGGACTTGTAACCTACTGGACTATGTAAGAATAAACTTTCCTTTGTTAAAGCCATCCACTCTGTCCTATTTCTGTTAGAGCAGCACTAGCTGACTAAAACAAGCATGTCTTGTCTTTGCCACTGTATCTAATTTTAAGATTTTTTAATTCTTTTGAAACTTGTTTAGCAGGTCAGAGTCTTGCTTGAGCTAAATTAAGAAGCTGAATTTCAAGTAGAGCTCGACATACTGTCACTGGCCTGAAAAACCTAATTTTACAGCCCTTAGTTAAAGGGAGAAAGTAACAATTCCAAAACAGTAGAAAGAAAATTAATGATTTTTTGTCCTCCAGAAAGAAGTAGAGGGTAAGGGAGAAATAAGCCCCAAGTCATAGCCCTAGGGAAATTTTTGGAGGAAAGAAAAGAAACCTTTATAATTAGGTGGAGACTTTCTTTGTAAGAACAAAAAGAAAAAAAATAAATAAGGATTACTACCTTACTTTGATTACCATAAACTGGGTGAATCCAGAAAAGATTTCTCACTATTACAGGACAACTCTGAGACCTATATGAGCGGTTTAGAGATATATCAGGGATCAGACTCTGTGATTTCAAAGCCAACTAACAAAGACTTGTGCAATTTCTAAAGCCAGCTAATAAAACTTTAGGAATTAATCACCTAGAATGTTTAAGCAAGATTTCAGCCCTAGACGTTAGGGTAACTGAGCTTAACAGATAGTTGGCCTACTGTGAATTTATGTACTGATTGATTTTCAAACAACAAGGAAAAATACTAGATAAGTCTTAATGAGTCTTCTTTCCTTTTTTGGTTTGTTTGCTGTTTAAGGGATTGTACTACAGAAGTTTACTGAAAAATATTTATTTGATATGGTCAAAAGTTTCATTTATCTGACAAAGGTTTAATGGTTTAATTGATGAGATTTTTAAGAATATTAATGTTAGAAAGAATTGACTTTTTTGCTGCTAAATAATAATCTATTCTGATTACTAAATATACAGTTAATTTACTCCTTATGTAATCTTCCTTAAAGGAAAATACCTGATCTCCCATTAGGATAAAATTCCTAAGTCAAAAGCCAAGCCACAAGGTTGGAAGATGGAGAAAAAGCAAATGCCAAGGACAGCCTTTTCTGAGAGAAAATAGCTAAAATGTTTTGACACAAAATGGAATGCAAAAAAGGTGTCTGACTCTCACTGGGTTAAAATTTATATTGGTTATTTCCTGTTAACATTTTTTTTTTAACACATACAAATTAAAAGTCATCTATTGATAACCAGAAAAACCCTGCAGGCACCATAGTTGAGTGCTACCGCTGCTAACCACATGGTCAGCATCTCAAGTCCACCAGGCACTCCTTGCAGATTCTATAAGACAATTTTACTATGTTTATAGGCTTGCTATAAATCAAAATCAATACCACAACAATGGGTTCCATTTGGTTTTAACTGACAACTGGACTATATTATTTAATCCAACATCATCAAAGCCAATGCTTTGACTGGAAAATTCATCAAAGCCAATGCTTTGACTGGAAAATTCAAATTATTTCCTTATAAATTTTTTTTTATACTATATAAACATTTAGAGACTTAGTAATTTTGTTATATCCTCACCATGTGGTACTATACTTCAAAATTGTTAAGTATAATGTCCAAAGTTCCTTAAAGATATGGGTAATGACTGTCTAAGGTCTTCCAGCAGATTACTGAGTTTTTGTCATCTACAGTGTTTACTAATTTCCAGAAAACAAGTAACCAGAATATCTCAACAAAGATTTTAGAATTATGAAGAAGATCATGACTCGAGACATCTAAGGCTCCTATCTAGAACTGATGGCCTCAAAAACTGTGGCTGGTCCAGAACAGCTGAAATAGAGAACAACTACACACGGCTGAGTAAACGAATACACTACGGGTCTTACGTAGAAATCATGGTGATGTTTTGAAATCCTATTTTCTAGATATAAGCTAAATTAATTTAACTACTGAGTTTATCAGCATGAAATTTGAGTTTTTATAAAATGCAACTGCTGCTGAAAAACATAAAAATGATTACCAATGCCACTTATGTATAAACATCTGACATTTTGTTCAGAGACCATAGGGTTATAATTGCATTGCTTCTTCAAACAAATGGCCTGATATTGTTGGTATTTCCATTGTACTTCATAATTCACTGTATGATGCTTGAAATCATAAAAAGGTGGTGGTACTCAGTTAATATCCTTTTAAACTCTGAGCTTTAAGAAAGCTGGTTCTTAAAGCCACTTAAGTCAAATGATGATCTAGATAGACTCACTTGGGCTGTTTGACTCGGGGTGTTCTGTTTTGTAAATATAAGAGAAAATAAGAGAGCTCCCCTAAGTACAGACTTCTCTGGCCCTCTATCAGAACCTCAGATCCTACTCTCTCGATTGTTAGAGGAGGCCTTTAAGCTGTGTAACAACAAGAGATTTGGTGGCAGGGAAAAAAAATGGAAAAGAAGGCTCAATTGTTCACAATAGCCCGCCAGTGCGTACCTCAAGGTAACACAGTTGGCCCCCGCGATCAAGACTGGATCATCTCACTGGGTGATGAGTACTGACCCCAATCAATACAGGTACTACAAAATATGACGCCAGGAAAGTGAAATGCCCTGAGCATCCTAAAACAGTATGCCTAGCTGGCTTCCCACAGGCCCAGATTGACAGGCCCTCCTATAATGACTCTTGGAAGAGGTGTCTGAAGAGACAGACTACAGACAGAGCCCTGAGACCCACCTGGCACTTGGCCACACCATTGACATTTCCATGGGGAAACCAAAGGGTACACTTAACATGGAAGGTAAGGAGATTAAATTTGTCTTAAAGACACAAAAGTCACCTTCTCTACCTCAAATGGGCCCACTCTCCTAAGCAGGACTGTGTAATTACTGGCTTGGACTAAAAGTCCAAAGTGAAAGTTCGCTTTTGTGTCTGATGGGGTCACAATCAGTAAGGCATTCCTTTCCATATATTCCTTAATTGTCCTGTTGTACTGCTAGGACAAAGGTTATTAAGTAAACTGAGAACATATACATTTAAAAACACAACTAAATATAACAAATGAGGACTAGGAATTACTTATTTAGTTGGTTAACATGTTAAAAACTAAAGAACCAGAAGGGCATATACCAAAAGAAATTCTCAGTCAAGTTACATAAAATGTTTTGAGAGTTAAGGCAGACAGAATAGTCTGTGGGGAAACACATGATAGAAACCTTATGAAAAATGTAGTACCCCTTCTGAGTCAACAGTCAGGAGTAAGACAGGGAGCCTGAGGGCCTCTGTGGTGTTGCTAAAACTAGCAACAAACTGTGTTATAGGACAGTGAGGTAAGTCCACAGACAACTATGTAAACTTCCTCAAAGTTATTTTTCAGATGGAACCAACTCCAGGGACATGCACAAAAATGCCCACTTCCACTGCACCATGTGTTTCCAACGGGCACACCGGAGAGCTATAATCAGTACCAGGGAATAGAACCAAGGGACAAGTAGCTGTCATCCAAAAGGAAATACTTCACATCCCAATCCCTACTTTGTTCCTAGCTTATACGCTGGGCATAAACAGCCTGTAAAAACCCAACTGGGAGCACAAGACATATGTGGAGCGGAGAGGAAGAGTCTGCTCTCACCAGGCAGGGAGAGCAGCCAATGTCAGGAGGCCAGAGGACTCCCCAACTCCCCATTTACCCCAGGACAAGTCAATGACCCTTGTCAGCAAGGAGGAGCTAAAACGTACAGATGCCCTTCTGTCCTTAAACCAACAGGTGGGGAATTAAGGGAATTCTGTCCCTGAAATTCAGGGAGGTCATAGAGAAGACTCTGCCCCTGAAATTCATAGAGGTGATCTTATCCAATGACAGACCTTGCCAGTAACTAAAAAAAGCCTGGTATGCATGCCTCATGGGGATGATCAAAAACAGCCTGGTATGTCCCACCTAGTATAACCATAAAACCATAAATAACTTTTACATCAAATCAGCCCTCTTCTCTTTATTTCCATATTAAACCATAAATCCTTTACCCCAAACTACGTAATCAGAACCTTAAAACTGTAAAAACCTTGCCCTATTGGGGAGACGTCAACTGAGTCACTTCGAGCTCAGACCCTTCCCTCTTTCTCTTCGAATAAACTTCTCTAGACCCTTTACCGGAGACTCTGCCTGTTTTGGGCCACCCTTTCCCCAACACGGTGATACTAACCGAAGGAACTCTTATGGATTAAACTCTGTTCCCAAAGAAACACTTTACAACTTGACTAGACCAGTACTATGAGACTAGCCACCATTTTGCCATCTGACGTGATTTTATGTGTTGTAATCCTACCTCTACAATGTAAATCAGGTAGGACTAGCAGCACTTATGTTAACGAGGCAAAATTCAATCTACAAGATTAGGTTGTGCCTTAAATCAATCTCTTTTGACATATAAGGGATATAAACAAGCTGAGAGACATGGGGACCTCATAACACCAAGAAAGCAGCTCCAGGTACAAGGAACATCCTTTGGATCCGCAGTATCTAAGCTGAAGAAGCTCTAGAACAGGGGAAGACTGAGGACAAGAACCTTCTTCTAGAGCCAACTGAGAAAAGAAAATAGTTCCCTGGACATCGTGTCCTGAATTTAGATTTGTTTCTAGCAGACTATGAGAGAACTTACTTGTGCATGCTGAAGCCATCCACCTGTAATAATTGTTAAAGTAGGACTATATTACTAAAACAGCTATCTACAGATTGATGGCAATCCTAATAAAAATTACAATGGCATTTTTTACAAGACTACACCAAATCAAACCCACTGTCGTCAACTAAATTCTGACTCATTGCAACTCCATAGGAGAGAGCAGAACTGCTCCATACTTTACAAGGACTGTCTGGTGGATTCAGACCTTTTCCGTTGAGCAATCATACCAATTAACCACTATCCCACCAGGGTGTCTTTATAGAAATAGAAAAATGATCTTCAAATTCACATGGAAATGACAACAGGCCAGAAGTTAAAGAAAAGTCAAAAGCAGAAGAAAAGGAGGACTCACACTTGCTGATTTTCAGACATTTTATACAATTACAATAATCAAAGTAATTTACTAGTGATATGACGACCTATAAACCAAAAGAACAGAACGGACATTCCAGAAACAAACACAAACTTCTGTGGTCAACTGATTTTTTTGCAACGGACCTAAGCCAACTTGTTAGGGGAAGAAGAGGCTCTTCAATAAATGGAGATGGGAAAACAGGATTCCGAGATAGAAAAAAAATGAAACAGGATTGAGGACTTACACTATATACAAAAACCAATACAAAATCGATTAAAGACTTAAATGTGAAAACTTGAAACCATAAAAGTCTTAGAATAAAATGCAAGGGAAAGTTTCACAAGCCTAGCTTTTAACAATGAATTATCTAATACAACAACAAAAGAACAGCTGAAGACGAAATAAATAAATGTGGCCACACAACACTTGTAAACTTTTGTTTGTCAACATATATTACCAAAAAAAAGTTCAAGGACAAGCTAGCAATTAGAAAACTATCTTCAGATACCATATATTCAGTAACAATGTAATAACAAAAAGTATATACAAAATTTTTACAGTTTTAAAATAAAAACACAAATACCCCAATAATAAAATGGGAAAAGAGGGGGGCGTAATCCAGATGGCGGATTAAGGCCACGTCTCCGTATATCCCTCTGGAAACCAAGACCTGAATTGACAATCAAACAGAGCCTTCTGATCACCTAATCAGCCTAAAGACACGGCACTGGGCTGTTAATAGGGACTTCATACCACTCAGCGAAAAACTTGCCCTCTTTGACAGACTCCCGCGCCTGGCTAGCGCCGGCTAGCACAGACGGAAGGTAAACGCACCACTTTGACTGTTTTTTTTCCTGTGTCTCAGCTGGCGGGCAGAGCTGGGTCTTGCCTGGTGGCTGGACTCAGACGCGCTGCTGGGGGGATACGCAGGCGAAATTTCCATGTTCTGACAGCCAGGCTCCGGACTCTGTTAATCTAGACACTTTGAGCCTTTCGTTTTGTAGCTGCCGCAGCGGGGTTTGTGCGGAGCTCCGCGGTCAGGGTGCGGGACGCCATGTTGGTACCGAGATTTTAGCGGGACCTCGTTCTTAGCCTGGGAGCCAGCGCCTGCGAATGGGACAGCGCTTCTCCGACAGAAAGGTAGTAATTCTGCACAGTGCTGCCTACGTTGGGGGCCCTCCAACAGAAGCAGAAGAATCACTACCTCAAGGCATCTTTAGCCCCTCTGTCTCCTGCCTGGGTGGAGGACGCAATCTTGGGTACGGTGGCCGCAGCTGGACCTAATTCTTAGCTTGGGAGCCAGAGCTTGCCCAGAGGAGAGCACTTTTCTATGACAAAACCAGGACTCGACACAGTGTTGGCTAAGGCTAGGCCCTGTCAGCAGAGGCCAACAGGGCAGTAGCACTGCTGTATTCTGAACTAGTTTGTTATCATCCAGGGTTGGATATAGTGGCACTTACTTTGTCAGATGAGAAGAGGGACCTCTACAACTGAAAACCTAACTGACTTGTGCAGTGGTCAGATACCTTTTGCTTTACATTGGAAGACAGCCAAGAGAAACATTTACATTCCATCCTCACAGTACCGCTTGCAGCCTCTGTATACTCACATGGGACCCAAAAACCAACAGACAATTTGGGCACACAAGCAATCACTCATTGCTTCAGAAGCCTCCCAAACAAAGCAACCAAGGAGTTTTCCAGATGAAGAAACTTTCATGAAAGCATTAGGAAGTGAATACAAATTGATTATATACAGAGCCCTTCTAGACCTTATACAAAATGCAGCAGAACAAAATGAAAAATTAAGCAAGTTGTTCGATCAGATGTAACACCAGTACTCTGAAATCCAGCAGATCAAGAACAAAATCGAAGACATAGAAACGTCCATGCAAAGCCAAGAAAACAGAATGGAACAAATGGAAAAAAGAATTTCTTACTTGGAAGACGGAGCTACTGATGGCAGTGTCTATGAGCAGAAATCAGAAAAAAGAAACAAGAAAAATGAAGAAACATTAAGAAGCATGTGGGACTCTATTAAGAGGAACAACCTTCGATTAATTGGAGTCCCTGAACAGGGTGAGACATCTGAGAACACATAGAGTATTGTTGTTGAGCTGCTGAAAGAAAACTTCCCAGAAATCATGAAGGAAGAGAATATAGACATCTCAGATGCATATCGTACGCCACCCAATATAGATCTCAAAAGAAAGACTCCAAGACATATTATAATCAAGCTTAACAAAATGAAACATAAGCAGCAACACTTAAAGGCAGCAAGACTCAAGGTAAAGCTAACATTCACAGGGAAGCCCTGCAGGCTCTCGTCAGATTTCTCAGCAGAAATCATGCTGGCATGGAGACAGTGGCATGACACATTCAAAGTCTTGAAGGAGAAGAACTTCCAACCAACAATTATATATCCTGCAAAACTATCTTTCAAATACGAAAATGAAATTAAGACATTCCCAGATAAACAGAAACTCAGAGACTTTGTAAAAACCAAACGCAAACTGCAAGAAATACTGAAAGAAGTTCTTGGCTCTGGCTTAGAAGAACGAAACCACTAATTTTATATTTTAGAACGACACATTACTCAATACTCTACTCATTTAGGGAAGACTCCAAAGTAAATCACAGCTTTGATATGGAAAGAAGCAATATAGTGATCATCATGAAAACTATGGTGTCATCATAATAAAAAGAGGGACGTACTACAGTCGTTATAGTCCTTCCAGATGGAGAGGAAGATGACAAGACTGGTAGTAATTAAAATTGAGTTTATAAATAGTTTATTAAGCGGGTTCATGGGGCAGCTGTAAAGCACAACAAAGATGTATCATACCATTTCAAGAAATCTAACACACCAGTATCAACAACTATAAAACCAGCGTTGAAAACGGTGAAAAATCAACTCACAAAAAAGAGTGTCCCAGAACACACTAATAAGAATAACACAGAAAACATCAACATAAAAATAAACATATCACAATGGCAGCAGTGAACACATGCCTATCAATAATTACACTAAATGTGAATGGACTGAATGCTCCAGTAAAGAGACACTGTGTGTCATCTTGGATCAAAAGACAAGACTCATCCATATGTTGTCTACAAGAAACTCACTTGAGACCAAAAGATAGGAACAAACTGAAAATTAAAGGATGGAACAATATATATCAAGCTAACAATGAACAAAGAAGAGCAGGGGTGGCAATTCTAATCTCAGACAAAATCAATTTTAATGTCAAATCCACCATGGTGGACAAAGATGGACACTGTTTATTGCTGAAAGGTTCAGTACACAAGCGAGACTTAACTATATTAAATATTTATGCACCTAATGTCAGAGCCTGGCCCCTAGGGTCGCCATGAGTCGGATCCGAATCGACGGCACTTGGCTTGGCAATGTCAGAGCACCTAAATACATCGAAGAAACACGGACTACGCTCAAAAGAGTTAGATGACTCCACAGTCATAGTGGGAGACTTTAACACTCCACTCTCATCACTAGACAGATCATCTAGAAAAAGCTCAGTAAAGATACAGAAGACCTCACTGACACAATTAACCAACTAAACCTCATGGATATATACAGAACTTTCCACCCATCAGCAGACAACTACACCTTCTTCTCCAGTGCACATGGAACATTCTCCAGAATTGACCACGTAATAGGCCATAATGCAATACTCAACAAAATCCATACCACTGAATTATTGCAAAGCATCTTCTAGATCATAAAGCCATAAAAGTTGAAATAAATAGCAGAAAAAACAGAGATAGAAAGTAGAACTCTTGAAAACTGAACAACATCTTGCTCAAAACAACATGGGTTATAGAGGAAATTAAGTATGAATTAAAGAAATTCATGGATTCCAATGAGAACGAAAACACTTCCTACCAGAACCTATGGGATACAGCCAAAGCAGTGCTCACAGGGCTGTTTATCTCCATAAATGCACACATCTGGAAGGAAGAAAGAAACGAAATCAAGGAACTAACTCTACAGCTTGAACAAGTAGAAAGAGAACAACAGAGGAACCCCTCGGGCACCGGAAGAAATGAGATCATAAAGAACAGAGCAGAGCTAAATAAATTAGAGAATAGAAAAACAATTGAAAAAATTCAAAAGATCAAAAGCTGGTTTTTGGAAAAGATCAACAAAATTGATAAACCACTGGCAAAACTTACTAAAGAAAAGCAGGAAAGGAAACAAATAACCCAAATTAGAAATGAGAGGGCAGTTGTCACCACAGATGCAACAGAAATCAAAAGTATCATAAGAGAATACTATGAAAGACTGTACTCTAACAAATTTGAAAACCTAGGGGAAACAGACAAATTCCTTGATTCATACCATCTACCCAAATTATCACAACGTGAAGCAGAACACCTTAATAAACCCATCACAAAGGAAGAGATTGAAAAGGTCATCAAAACACTGCCAACCAAAAAAAGTCCGGGCCCACATGCCTTCACGGCAGGATTCCACCAAAGATTTATAGAAGAGTTATCCCCAATACTACTGAGATTCTTTGCACAGTATAGAAAGGGATGGAGTACTCCCAAACTCATTCTACGAAGCCAGCATAACCCTGACACCTACAGCAGGAAAGATCCAACAAAGACAGAGAACTACAGAACGATATCACTCATGAACCTAGATGCAAAAATCTTCAACAAAATGCTTGCCAACAGAATACAACAACATATCAAGAAAATAATCCATCATGACCAAGTGGGATTCACACCAGGGATGCAAGTCTGGTTCAACATCAGGAAAACAATTCATGTGATTAACCACATAAATAACACAAAAGACAAGGATCACCTGATTTTGTCCATTGATGCCAAAAAGGCATTTGATAAAGTCCAACACCCATTCATGCTAAAAACTCTTATCAAAGTGGGCATAGACAGCAAATTCCTCAACACAATAAGGGCCATTTATACAAAGCCAAATGCCCACATCATCCTGAATGGAGAGAGACTGAAAGACTTTCCCTTGAGATCAGGAACTAGACAAGGATGCCCACTGTCACCTCTCCTATTCAACACTGTACTACAAGTTCTAGCCAGAGCAATTAGACAAGACGAAGAAATAAAGGGCATCTGCATCGGCAAAGAGGAAGTTAAAATCTCCCTGTTCGCAGATGATATGATTGTACAACCAGAGAACCCCAAGGAATCTATAAGTAAGCTACTCAAACTGATAGAAGAGTTCAGCAAGGTCTCAGGATACAAGATAAACATAAGTAAATGTGTAGAATTCCTTTGGAGGAAATTATCAAATCAATACCATTTAGGATAGCCCCTGAGAAGATAAAGTACCTAGGAATTAATCTAACCAGAGAAACAACAGACTTTTATAAAGAGAACTACAAGCCCTTACTACAAGAAACTAAGAGACTTAGATAAATGGAAAAACCTACCCTGCTCATGGATAGGAAGACTTAACATGGTGAAAATGTCTATTTCACCCAAATCAATTTATTTATATAATGCAATCCCAATACAAGTTCCAGCATCATTTTTTAATGAAATGGAGAAAAAAATCACCAAGAAGCCCCAGATAAGTAAGGTACTACTAAAGAAAAAGAACACACTGGGAAGCCTCTCATTACCCGACCTTAGAACATACTACACTGCCACAGTGGTCTAAACAGCCTGGTACTGGTACAAGAACAGACAGATGGATCAATGGAACAGAATTGAGACCCCAGAGATGACACCATCGGCCTATGAACAGCTGATATTCGACAAAGGCCCTAAGACATTAAACTGGGGTAAAAACAGTATCTTCAACAAATGGTGCTGGCAAAACTGGTTATCCATCTGCACTAAACTGAATCAAGATCCATATCTTACACCTTATACAAAAACCAACTCCAACTGGATAAAAGACCTAAATATCAAACCTAAAACGATAAAGCTCATCCAAGAAAAGGTAGGCACAACAATGGAAGTTTTAATACACAATGAGGACAGACTCCAAAATCTGTCAAAGAAACCTGAATCAACAGAAGAGAAAATAGATAAATGGGAACTATTAAGAATCAAACACTTGTGCTCATCCAAAGATTTTATTAATAGAATTAAAAGAACACCCATAAAATGGGAAAAAATATTTAGCAACTCTAAGTCAGACCGACACCTGATCTCCATAATCTATAAGATACTACACAATATCAACAAGAAGAAGATAAACCATCCAATTAAGTGATCGGCAAAGGAGATGGACAGACACTTCACTAAAGAGGAGATCCAGGCAGCCAAAAAACACATGCGGACATGTTCACGATCTTTAGTTATTAAAGAAATTCAAATCAAGATGACAATGAGATACCATCTCACCCCAACAAGATTGGCCATGATCCAGAAAACACAAAACAACAAATGCTGGAGAGGCTGTGGAGAAAGTGGAACCCTCCTACACTGTTGGTGGGGTTGCAAAATGGTCCAGCCTCTTTGGAAGGCAATCTGGTGCTTCCTTAAAAAAATGGATATCAATATACCATTTGACCCAGTCATTCCACAACTTGGAATATATCCTACAGAATCAAGGCATTTCACACCAACAGACACATGCACCAGAATGTTTACTGCAGAACAGTCCACAATAGCAAAAAGATGGAATCAACTCAGATGCCCAACAATAGAATGGATAGGTAAACTGTGGTACATATACTCAATGGAGCACTACGCAATGATAAAGAATAACGATGATTTCAGGAAACATCTCCTAACCTCGTTTCAACTGGAAGACATTATGTTGAGTCAAAGTAATCAACGACAAAAGGACAAATACTGTATGAGACCTCTACGATAAGATATCAAAAACAAAAAACAAAACAAAACAAAAAAAGATCTCAAAAACAGACTTGTGTGTAGAAGAAAAGACTCTTTGACAGCTGCAAGGGAGAGGAGGGATGGGGGGAGGGTTTAGTTTAGATAGTTACTAGAAATCTAGTTGGGAGAAAGCGGTGATAGCACACATTAGAAACAAGAACAACATTAAGTGGACTTCAGCATAACTTGAGTACTCCTTCCATCTTAACTCAATACTGCAAGGACAGAGTAGCTGGGGCCATGCTCTTAGGCGAATTCCAGGCCAATTGGCACAACTAGCGTTTTGCTAAGAGGGCTCTCTGCACTCTACATTGGTGAGTGGCGTCTGGGGTCTTAAAAGCTGCTAAGCTGCCATCCGAGGACACAGCAAATGGTCCCAACTCAGCAGGGACGGATGCTCACCGAGGACCAAAATGACATGCGGTAAAGACAACCGAAAAGACAGAGAGACCCACAAGAGTGGGTTCCTACATCGACTTGGGACCGGAAGAACCGGATGGTGCCCGGCCACCACCAGTGATAGCCACGATGGAACTGACAGAGAGGAGTCTCACTGGCAACACAAGAATCAAAAGGGGTGCATCATGAGATCTCCACTAAAAGACCTCAACTGATGGTCCAGCGGTTTAGGGGTTCCTCTGAGAGGATGGATCCCGGCCCTGATGCTGCCCTTTCCCATAAATTATAATGAAGGCCCACTCTTTGCACAGGAATGGATTGGACCTGGCAATGCAGAGGGACCATATATTGGAAGCACTTTATGGTTCTATACATCTATAGGATATCATCTTGCTGACCTCTGGCTGGAGGAAGGGGAGTCGACGGAGAACAGGGGAAAGGAGGCTGTTGGGAGGATGAGACATGTATGGAGCAGAGAGGAATAGTGTGCAGTCACCGGACAGGGAGAGCAGTAGAAGTTTCACATAGGTGGGCATGTAAATTTACATGGGACTGTACATTTTCACTTAGTCATTTCAAATAAAAATTTAAAAAAAAAAATGGGAAAAGGAAATGAACATACATTTCATCAAGAGGGCATTTAAGTGGCCACTAAACACATGAAGAAAATGTTCAACATCATTAGCCATCACAGAGACAAACCAAAACCAAACTGAGACACCATCTCACTCCCACTATGATGGCTAACATAAAAAACAATAACAATAACAAATGTTGTAAAGGATGCAGGCAAACTGGAAACCTTCTCAGTTCTAGTGGGAATGTGGAATGGCACAGCCACTGTGGAACACACTGTTGTAGCTCCTTAAAAAAAAACTAAAATTATCACTCTTAGGTACCCAAGAGTCCTAAAAACAGAGACTTAAAAACATACATGTACACCAATATTCATGACAGCACTATTCACAACAGCCAAAAGGTGGAAACAACCAAAATGCCTATTAACAAACGAATGGATAAATTGTGTACACCCACACAACAGAATCTACCTCAGCCAGTAGAAAAAATTAAGTCTCGATATAAGCTACAGTATGAAGTCTGATGAAATTATTATGAGTCCAACAAGCCAATCACAAAAGGACAAATACTGTACAACTTCACTTATGTTAAAAAAAAAAAAAAAGACTAGGCAATTATATACAGACTTGTAAGTTTATTACTGGTTAACAGTTGTGAGGGGGAAGAAGGAGGAGGGTAGAAGGGGAATAGAAAGCAGAAATTATTGCTTGTGAGTATTTTCATTTAGGGTAATAGAACTATTTCACTCATTAAAAATAAGTTGCACAGTCCATTAATGCAACTGCTGTTAGTACATTGCAGACCTGTAAAAGTTGAATTGGCAAAAGTTGTGTGAAAGATACATTTACAACAATAGTGCAAAAAAAGAGTAGGCACTGACGCTGTTTCTATACAACAAAACATCTCACAGGAATGCCTTCTTGGTTTTAATTAAGGTCCAAGGTCATGGTTTCATGGGATATCCCAGGTTAACTTGACTGATAACATGTTTGTTCTAGCTTCTAGCTTACTGTTTAATGCCTGGCTCTTAAAAGCTTTCAAGTGGACATCCAAAATACCTGAAACAAAAGATAAAGATGTAGAGTCAGGAACAGGAGGAGAATATGGAACACTTGGATAACTGTATCTACAAACAGCTTGCCTTATTTATCAGGAGACCAGAAAAACAAGAAAGTGAATGGCTACAATTACTGAAAACTTTCATCAAAGACTCTAGTACAATTCTGATCAAAAAGGGAGAAACACAGAAAAGAATTTAAAATTTTCATGGAATCCAGATTTTTTTAAGCCACAGAGGTTGGCTGAATCCCTGAAAGACTGCCCTGCCCTGAGATAATCTTTAAAAACCTTAAACCAAAAGTATTCCATGAAGTGTTCTTAAAATCAAAATGTATCATTACATAATAAAGAATTTTTACCTTGTGCACTGGGCTTTTTTAATATCTATATAGAATCAAAAGGTCAGCAGATCAAGATTATCAGGTACTTCTTGGACCCTATGGGGCAATTCTAGTCTCTCCTATAGGGTCACTGGGAGTCAAAATTAACAATACTGGGTTTGGTTTTCATGGTTGTATGAGATAAAACCAACAACAGGAACTCAAACAATTTAAAACCAGATACTTAGGGAACAGTGTGTTTCTATTAATGGTGAAAAACAACTCAGAAAAGGAGGGTAAGAATGGTAGTAACAATTCAAAAAATGTAATCAATATTAGTGAATCATGCATGGGGAAACTATTGTATGTTCTGCTGTGTATGTTAGCAATAACAACAAATCAATTATTTAAAAACAAAAAAGGCATAAAATACCACGACCAATTGGAATTTATCCCAGGACCGCAAGGTGAATCACCATATTAAATCAATCAATGCAACACTTAACAGAAAGAATAAAACAAAAAGCACAATTGATGCATAAAGAGCACTGGACAAAATCCAACACCATGCTATGAGAAAACAATTGAAAGGCAAGGAAAAGAAACACTGTGAACATAGTAAAGGGCATTTTAAGGAAAAACTTACAATTAGTATAACTTTCAAGGATGCAAGTTTTCCCTCAATATGAATAAAAAAGAGTGTCATTCAAGTCCCTACTTCTAATGAACTTACTCCTGAAAATTTGTAGCCAATATAGTAGGCAAGAAAAAAATATATATATAGAATCCAAATTCAAAAAGTAACAAGTGAAACTATCTCGACGAGTAGGTGACATAACCATATATACAATACCAGATGCTCCTTGGCAATCCTATGCAATAGTTCTATTCTGCCCTAGTCTGTTGCAATGGGTCAGACTCAACTTGATGGCAGTCGGTTAGGTTTTTCTGTTGTGTTGGTTTTGCTTTTTTAGGTAATAAAAATCCTGAGGAATTAAAAAAAAAAAAAAAACTACACTGCAAATAAGCAAATTCAATAAAATTTCAGGATATATGACCAATAACCTAAAATCAGTTGCATTTCTATATACCAGCAACGAGCAATCCAAAAAGTTACTTGTGATAAAATTATGTGTCAGCCTGACTAGGCCACAACTCTCAGTTGTTTAGCAGTTACGATGGTGTTCAGTATCTTTTCAATGATGTAATCACCTGCATAATGAGATCTGAAATAATATGACCAGCTCCTTGATGGGATCTGTTGTAAATACCCAATCAAATAAAATGGAGTTTCCTTGGGGGTGTAGGTTGCACTCAACACACATGGATTTCCTGGCAAGGAACATGGGCTCCTACAAGCTCTAGATCCTAGAGGTGGCTCCTGTTCATCTGGCCTCCAGTTCTTCAGACTTCAGCTAGCTGGGTACCTGCTATCTTCCTCTCTGGTCTTGGCATTCATCAGATAACAAAGCCTGTGAGCCAGGAGAAGCTTTTAGCCAGACCCACACTTAGGACTTCCCAGCCTCTACAACCTCTTAAGCCATTTCCTTGTTTAAAACAGGATTTACGACACATAGGATCAACTCAGTTGACAAGAGTGGGCAATCACACATTAATGGGAATCATGGCCTAGCCAAGTTGAAACACATATGCTCTACAGGGTCGCTAGAACTCAGAACTGCTTCACTAACAACAGATTCTGTAAAATATCCACTAGAGCCTGTGTTTATCTCCCCAATCCTCGTATTTATTTCTAATTGGTTTTCATTAGAAACATTATCCTTTTGTGTAAGCTAGAAGGTATCAATATTTTCCCCAATTCTTCTATTTTCAAAGCAGACATGTGTGTGTGTGCGTCTGCGTGTGCATGTGTGTACATGATTTCTCCACCCTCTTGACCCCCTTCTATGAAGAGGTACAGAAGGACAACATCCTATAGATACACAGAACCTTAAAGTGCATACACAATGTGGTCACTCTAGGACCCTGAGTCCAATCCATTCATGTCTGAAGAGGTGACTTCACGAATGATTAATGATCGGGGGCAGCATCAGCTCTAGAAGCCATGCTCCCAGGGGAACTGCCAGGCCTTCAGACCAACAACTGTGGTCTTTTAGTGAAGATCATAGGATGTAGCCCCCTTTTTCTCACGTTGCCACTGGCACTCGACACTGTGAGCCCCGTCACGCTGTCACTGGTGGTGGCCAGGCACCATCTGGTTCTTCTGGTCACCTGTTGGTATGGTCACCCGTTCACATGGGTCCTTCTGTCCTCTGGACTCTTTGTCCCTCATGTCGTTGTTGTCCTTGGTGATCACCTGTTCCAGCTGAGTTGGGAGTATTTGGTGCACCTCAGATGGCTGCTTCCTAGCTTTTAAGACCCCGGATGCCACTCATCAATATGGAATGCAGAAGACTCTCTTAGCAACAGGCTACCTAGCCAACTGCCTTCAATGTCCCCAGAGAGCATGGTCCATGGGCCGCTACCCCTGCTACTCTGTCCTTGCAATACTGGGTTAAGACTGGAACAGTTTCCAGGTTATGCTGAAGTCCAGTTAAATTGACTTTCTTTCTAATGTATGCTGTCACTGCTTTCGCCCAATCAAATTTCTAGTAACTATCTAATCTATATCCCACCCTCTTCCTTTTTCCCTCCCCTCCATTGCAGCAGTCAAAGTCTTTTCTTCTGTACATGAGTCAGTTTTAAAGTCCTTAAGCATGGGTCTCATATAATATTTGCTGTTGTGCTGCTAACTGATTTTAGTCAACATAATGTCTTCCAATTGAAATCACATTACGAGATGCTTCCTAAAACCATCATTGTTATTTGTCATCGTATAGTGTTCCATCGAGTATACATACCACAGTTTGTTTATCCATTCATCTGTTGTTGGGCATCTGGGTGAAGTCAATCTTTTTCCTATTGTGGACTGTGCTGCAATACACATTCATGTACATGTATCTATTCGTGACTGCCCTTGCTTCTGTAGGATATATTCCGAGCAGTGGGATATATTCCAAGCAGGGATTACTGGGTCAAATAATATATGTATTTCCAGCTTTTTAAGGAAACGCTAGATTGCTTTCCAGAGAGGCTGTACCATTTTGCAATCCCACCAGCAGTGTAGGACAGTTCCAATTTCTCCACAGCCTCTCCAGTATTTGTTGTTTTTTTTCTTTTTTTTGCGATCATGGCGAACCTTGTTGGGGTGAGATGGTATCTCATCGTAGTTTCGACATGTATTTCTTTAATAGCTAACGATTGTGAGCATTCCCTTATTTCTTTCTTGGCTGCTTGGATATCCCCTTTAGTGAAGTGTCTGTCCATCTCCTTTCCGCAATGCTTAGTTGGGTTATTCACTCATTTATTGTTGATATTTTGCATTACCTAGTAGATTACAGAGATCAGACGTCGGTCTGACATATAGTTGCCAAATATTTTTTGCCATTCTGTAGGTGGTCTTTCAATTCTTTTGATAAATTACCTGGATGAGAAAAAGTATTTGATTCTTAGTAGTTCCCATTCATCTATTGTATCTTTTGCTGATCATGCGTGGTCAGATTTTGAAGTCTGTCTAGGTTGCCATGCACTCTTTTTCTTCTTTAAGTGAGTTTATCAGCCTAACAGCTCTGGTAGCACAATACTTAACAGTGTGGTTGCTAACAAAACATTAGTTGCTCAAATCTACCAAATGCTCCTTGGAAATCCCATGGGGCAATTCTACTCTGTCCTATAGGGTCACTAGAGTCAGAATCAACTAAGTGACAAGGTGTTTATCACTCTTTATCCTTATGGATTCTGGATTTTGAGTGATTAGTTATAAAGGTCTTCCTAAAGTGCACAGGAAACCCTGGTGGCATAGTGGTTAAGTGCTTCATCTGCAAATGAAAAAGTCGGCAGTTCAAATCCACTAGGCACTCCTTGGGACCTCTATCAGGTAGTTCTACCCTGACCCATTGGGTCACTATGAGTTGGAATCAACTCAACACAGTGGGTTTAAAATTGACAACTTTATTCAACTAGGAGTTATGGTCTTGGGTTCAGGTTGACTGAAGAGGCTTTACACAACACCAAATACACTAAAAGCCTTAAGAAAAGATAGAGAGAGGCAACACAGCATGAAACACAACAGTACAACATAGTTTCTGTGGTTTTTCTTCATCATAATGTTGTGTTCATGGGAAGCAAAACTGGGGAAGCTGAAAAGTATTAATGTGCTTCAATCTGCGTGACTTCTACTGACTTCCACTCATGATGTAAAGGTGTATAACCAGGATCCACTTCACGTGCTGCTGCATCTCATTAGTTAATGGTTCCTCATCAGTGATCAAGAGAGGCAGTATGCCAGAATGATTCCAAACACAGCTGGCCTAATACTGCACTAGCTACCTCAGCCTTACTACTACCTGTGTGACTTCAGACAAGTTACTTCACCTCCTTGGACTTTAGTTTCCTTAGATGTAAAACGATGACAGTAACAGTACTCCTCTCACAGGTCTTGTCTTGTCGTCTAGTACTGCTATGACAGAAATACCACAGGTGGATGAGTTTAACGAAGAGAAGCTGATTTTCTCACAGTACACTAGGCTAGAAGTCCGAACTCAGGGCACTGGCTCCAGGAAAAGTTTTGCTCTCCCTGTTGGGTCAGGAGGAAAGTCCTTGGGATGCACAAGTCTTCCTTTGGTCTGGAAATATCTCAGTGCTGGAACCTCAGGTCAGAAGGATGTACTCTGTTCCTAGTGCTGCTTTCTTGATACTATGAGGTCCCCAACCCTCTCCTTGCTTCCCTTTTATCTCTTGTAAAATAAAAGGTGGGACAAGTGACAACCCAGGGAAACTCCCTTTACACTGGACCACAGGCAGAGATCACATTTTACAACATACACACAAATTACAATCACAAAATAGAGGACAACCACACAATACTGGGAATTGTGGCCAAGCCAAATTGTTACACATGTTTTTGAGGGGACACAATTCAATTCATGACAGGACTCTTAATCAGAAACGGAGTTAATTTACCTGGCACACAGTAGCACTTGTATTAGTTGTTTATGTTATTATTACTGTTACTAACTTTCTGAGACATTATTACCTATAAAATAGTTGGACAATGGCAGAAGCAGTAAGAGCATCAGAACCCGTCTAACTCCAATAGGAGGACAATACCAACCACAGCCAACCCGGGGATGGTCCCTGTGAGGCAGCGCTCAGACATACCACTCCTCTTACACTTTGATTTACCGAGTCTGACATCAGTCATCCCTCCCATAGCACTCTAGTTCTAGGTTCAATAACCTAGTGCAACAGCCACTGAGAACTCACAGATGATACTTACAGTTAAGTGGTTTATTAAGAAAATATCAGGGTTCCACTTAGGACCAGGATCAATCGCTACACAACTCAGGTTCAGAATGAAGAAGAATGTAATCCAAATTCCCCTCTTCAGTGCAGGAAAGCCCTCTCAGGTCCCCCAGATACTCTTACACATACATGCAGGCCTCCTCTTGGCTACCAGATGACAGACCCCCTTGACCCTGAAGGCAGGCTCTTCTCAATCCTCTCAGGGCAAGCTCCTTTTCTGTCTCTTCAACATAGGCTCTAGAGCCTGCTGTCTGTCACCGACTCTCCAACAAGGGCCCCTCCACACCTGTTTTCAGAGACTCTGCTGCTATGTCCCTTTCAAGCCTCTCACTGTCTTGGTGGCATGGCCCTTGGCCCCTATAGCTTTTTGGGAGGTCTTTTGCCTTCTGGCCCTCTGCTCCTACCTTCCTCCTGCTGCTCTTCTTCCTGCTTATCTCTCTCTGAAAAAAATTCTTCATTAATTTCAAGGCAATGGACCTCGACCAGTTCCACCTCAGTAGGCCAGACACTTTACTTTTACAATAGGCTACAGACATCTTATTTGCAGGGTCCAATTAGTGGACAAGCTACAGCAGAACACCGAACAACAAACATCAAACCAAACTGTTCACAGGTTGTCCAAAAAGTGTCAATCAACCTGGGCAAAAGTAACAAAACTTCAGGGAGTATAAAGCTAAGACAAAGGCAATTCTTCACACTTAGGAAAAATATCCGTGAAGTTTTTTTTCAAAGAACCAAGGCAAAAGGCCACATCACACCACACTGTCCTTAAGAGCTCCACTTCAAAATACTCTCAGTGTAACTCAGTCATGCAAATCTAACTTCTCATAAATCCTAAATTTATTTAAATCTCCACACTCTTGCACTTTCTTAGAACATGACAATATGTGTGCAAGTTTTTGTATGACAAGCTAACGTAAACTGCAAACTTTCACTTAAAGCACTATAAAAGATTTTCAAAAACACCGACACTCACTGCTGTTAGAGTCATTTCAACTCATGAAAAGACCAAAATGGATGTCAGAACAAACTCTAAAATTTGCTCTTGAATATCAAGTAGCTAAGCAAAATAAAGAAATGATGAAGAACTGAAGATTTCAAAAGGGAGCACAAGAAGACAAAGTAAAGTATTACAATCACACCTGCAAAGAGCTGCAGATACGACAGATGAAAGGGAAGAACACATTTAACATTTTTCATACTGAAAGAACTGAAGGAAAAATGTAAAGCCCCGAATTGCCATTTGGAAGGATTCTATGGGAACAATATTATATGACACAGGAAGCATCAAAATAAGATGGAAAGAACACACAGAGTCATTATACCACAAAAGAACTAGTCAGCATTCAGCTGTTTCAAGAGGGAGCATACGATCAGGAACCAACAATCAGGAACCAATGATATGATCAGGAACCAATGATACTAAAGGGAGAACTGGAAGCTACACTAAAGACACTAGCCAAAAACAAGGATCCAGGAACTGACGGAGGATCAGTTGAGATGTTTCAACAAATGAATGCAGCACTGGAAGTGCTTACTTGTCTTGCAAAGAAATGTGGAAGACAGCTACCTGGACGACTGGAAAAGATCCATATTTATGCGTGATCCCAAAGAAGACCATCGAACCAAATATGCAAAATCACTGAACAATATCATTAATATCACACATAAGTAAAATTTTGCTGAAGATCATTCCAAAGTGGCTAAAACAGTATATTGACATGAAACTACCAGAAATTCAGGCTGGATTCAGAAGAGGAAATGGACCCAAGGATATCATTGCTGATGGATGTTCCCTGAAAGCAGAGAATACCAGAAAGATGTTTGCCAATGTTATATCAGCTATGTAAAGGCATTATACTGAGTGGTGGATCGTAACAAATAGTAAATAACATTGCAGACAATGGGGATTCCAGGCACCTAACTGTGCTCATGAAGAATCTGTACATGCATCAAGAGGTATACGTATTCAATCAGAATAACAGAAGACTGCAGGGTTTACAGTCAGGAAAAGTGTGCATCAGGGTTCCATCCTTTCACCATATCTGTTCAGTCTGTATGCAAAGCAAATAATCTGAGATGCTAGACTATATGAAGAAGAAAAGGGCATTAAATTGGAGGAAGATGCATTAATAACCTGCATTACACAGACAACACAACCTTGCTTGCAGAATGTGAAGAGAAGCTGGAACACCTACTGATGAAGATCAAAGGCCACAGCCTTCAGCACGAATTATACCTCAACAGCAGTAAAATAAAAATCCTGACAACTAGACTAGTGAGCAATATCATGACAAATGAAGAAAAGATTAAGGTTGTCAAGGATTTCATCTTACCTGGATCCACAATCAATGCCCATGGAAGTAGCAGTCAAAACACACACTTTAGAAGAAGAATCAAAGGAGATATTAATCTTCTGTGTCACATCTGTTCTTAATGAAACACATTCTATTTAATTTCAAAAAAAAGAAAAGAACAAATCAAGACTCACTGCATTCACCAAATCTGCTACAAAAATGACTCTTTAAAGTACTGAAAAGATGTGACTTTGAAGACTAAGGAGGGCCTGACTCAAGCCATGGTATTTTGAATCACATCATATGCATGCAAAAGCTGTACAATGAATAAGGAAAACACAGGAAGAATTGACACCTTTGAATTGTGGTGTTAGAGAAGAACATTGAATATACTGTGGTCTGCCAAAGAACAGAGGTATCTTGGAAGCGGTACAACTAGAATGCTCCTTAGAAGCAAGGATGATAAAACTATGTCCTACATATGCTGGGCAAGCTGTCAAGAGGGATCAGTCCATGCAGAAGGACACCATGTTTCATAAAGTAGGGGGTGAGCAAAAAAGAGGAATACCCTCAACAACAACGAGATGCACTGACACAGTGGCTGCAACAATGGACTCAAGTCTAACAATGACTGTGGGTATGGAGCAGGACCAGATAGCATTTTCTTCTGTTATACATAGTCATTATGAGTTGGAACCAACTCAACAGCACCAAACAACAAGCTAAACTATGTAAATAATTTTTCAAAATTAAACCAAATACAACAAAGGACACATCAGCCTTATACTTTGTCATGGATTGAATTACGTCCCCCAAAAATGTGTAGGAATTTGGCAGAGCCACAATTCCTAGTACTGTCTGGCTGTTCTCCATTTTGTGATGTTCCTACGTTATAAATACTAATCTTTTTGGTTAACAAAGTAAGATTAGATTCTATTAAAGACAGTTTGGGTGGGACTATTAACAACCTTACTAAGATCACCTCCCCGATGTTATTTAAAAGGCGTTTCTCTCACGCATGGCTTGCACCACCTCTTGTATCTCACAAAAGATAAAAAGAAACAGAAGCAAGCAGTGAGTTAGGGACCTCACGCTACCAAGAAAGAAGCACAGTAAGCAGAGCACATCGTTTGGATCCGGGCTTCCTACACAGAGAAGCTCCTAGTCCAGGGGAGGACTGACAAAAAGGACTGTCCTTGAGAGATGACTGAAACAGAAAGTCTTCCCCTGGAGCAAACACCCTGAACTTTGACTTGTAGCCCAGAAGACTGCGAGAGAATAAACTCCTCACTGAAGACATTTACTGGTGGTATTTTCTGTCATAGCAGCACTAGATGACTAAGACATACCTTCTCTGTCAAGAAATCAACAAAAATATATTACCTTCTTTGGATCTACAAGGTAATTCTGGGTCTTTTTCTGTAATAGTCTTCTTTTCAGCTGTGAACACCTGAAGGCAAAATATAACAACGTATACTCCTTTAAGTGACCAGAGCTAAAAGCCAACAATATTTGATAAAATATTCAGAACATTAAATTACATCCTCCTTAAAATATTCCTGTTTTCCTTTAACTATATGTACCAATTTAAGTATTCTCAGAGCAATTATCCTTATGTACTTAGGTTTATTTTAATATTTTTTCAGACTTTAAACAGAGAGATAAGTGATCAAAACTCCTTCACGTTCATAGTCCCATTCAATATTAATAACTGTTAATGAGAATCCTGCCTATGGAGTACTCATTACCATCTGTACCAAAAAAAAAAAAAAAAAAAAAAAAAACTTCAGAGTTTATAGTATCACTTCTCTGTGTTACACGTATTTAAAACTTACTTCATATACAAAACCAGAATATTTCGATTGCCAAAACTTTCTCCATGTACAAAACATTTCATAAACCTACTTCTTAAAAAAGTAATGTGTTCAACACTTTGATCTTCTAAGAACATTTCCAAAGTGTATCTTCCACTTGCAAAGAGACAGAGACATTCTGCATGGCATAGAGAGGTGAATATTAAATTGTCTTAATTTAAAATGGAAAACTCAAAGAACAGGAAAGAAAGAAATATACCAATTACACTATTCTAAAAGAAAATCAGAAAGGGTATTCCAAATACAATTACAGTGATCTGAAGACTCAGGAAGCTAGTAGGATGGACATTCGGGGACAACAAATTTACAGGTACTTTACCAGCGTTCCAGAAGTATCCTGAAAGCCTTCTCCACATCTGAGCCAGTCTTGAGAAATGGAGGCAGCTGTCCCCACTGTACCAAGGCTTGGATTTCTAAACTGCAGCGGTCTCTCTCTTGAAAAGAATTGGTACTTGATATCCCAGATCCTTTTTCTCTGTAAAAACGACAGACAGAAGGAAATCAACTACACTAAACTAACCACGGAAATCTAAGCAGAGAGCAGGTGAAGGTAGCATGGTTCCTTAGTATTTCTGAACCCTCACACACAAAAAAAAGCACGCCAAATTAAATAATAAACCCTATGCCCACAGACAGTTCTTATACTCAAAAATATACGTGGGTAAGGAAAAACAACCAATACTCCTAAGTTCTGTATTATCAGCTCTATGAAGGAAAAAGTACAAAACAGTAATGAGACAAAAGGCAGACATGCAAAAACAAAAAATGTACCAGGGACGGAAAGCTGAAAAACAGAGCAGTCCAACTTCAAGACAGAGTGAAGACAATTGGTCAACATTAAGAAGACTCAAAGATTGTCCAGCCACCACCAAAGACAGCCATGATGGGGCACACAATGTGGAGTTTCTGTGGAACATGACAAAAAGAGGGGTGCAGCTCCAAAACTCTACTAAAAGACCACAACTGATGATCCAACGGCCTGCGGAGTGTTCCAGGAGCATGACCGCCAGACCTAGCGTTAGCCCTGTCCAGAAAACAGTGAAGTCAAATCTTCAGACAAAAATGACTAGACTTGAGGACACAAGGTAACCATACAGTGTGTATACTTTACGGTGCTATGCATTTCTATGATGCGGTCCTACTGGTCTCTTTCTGAATGGGACAGAAGAGGGTGAAAAGGAGGGGACAGAATCTTGTTAAGAGGATACAAGTACAGAATGAAAAGGAGGAGTGTGCTGTCACTGGACAAGGAGAATAGAAGGAGCTGCAGACAGGAGGGCATGTAAATTAACGTGGATTGCATACTTTCACTTAACCACAATTTTAAAAAACTTTCCTTAAAAAAAGAAGACCCAAAGAAATTAGAGCAACGTATGAAACTTTAAACGGGCTCAGACTCCTTTAAAAGACAGAGAGAGATCCACGCTGAAGAGAAGCTGCAGGGGTAAAATCAGTTTAACAATCCAAAGGGAACACAAACAAAGGAACAAAAAAGATCCAAATAAGTGTAAAAGGAGAACATAGCTAGGAAACAACATTAAATAAACAAGTGGCAAAAGTGAGTGTTTTTGCATACTACCAAAAAACAACACAAGTTAGAAAAGATACACTGAATTGTCTCCTTCTAAAACCTTAGAATTATTATGAAAAAGGATCAATAGAAAAATAAGGTGGGGGCGGAATCAAGTGGCAAACAAAGGACACATCTCCTTATATCCCGCCCCCCACAAGACCTTAACTGATAATCAAACAGAACCCTCTGGCCACTTAGTGAGCCCAAGGACATGGCACAGGGCTGTTAACTAGGACTTCATACCACTGAACGAAAAACCTGCTCTCTTTCACAGACTCCCACTCCTGGCTAGCCCTGGCTCTCATGGACTGAAGGTAATGCACCATTTTAATTTATTTTCTCTGTCTTGGCCGGTGGGCAGAGGTGAGTCTTGCCGAGCGGCTAGTCTCAGACGCACTGCTGGTGCGATAGGCAGGCAAAACTGCCACATTTTCACAGTGAGGCTTAAGACTGTGTACACCTAGCGACTTCGGCCCTGTCTTTTTATCTCTGCCGCAGCGGGGTTTATATGGGACCAGTGGTGCCTATGCGCAGGATGCCATGTTGGATAAGGAGATTTTAGCAGGACCTAATTTTTAGCCTGGGATCCAGCGACTACTAACAAGACAGCACTTCTCTGACAGAAAAGTATTAGTTTACACAGTGTAGCCAATGGTGGGAGCCCAGGAACAAAGGCTGAGGACTCACTACGTCACAGCACCTTTAGCTCCTCTACCTGCCAACAGTGTGGAGGGCGCCATCTTGGACACGGTGGCCACAGCTGGGCCTCATTCTTACCTTGGGGGTCAGAACCCGCCCACAGGAGAATGCTATTCTATCACAAAAGAAGTAGTTTACACAGTGTCACCTAAGGCTGAGTGCTGTCAGCAGAGGCCAACAAGGCAGTAGCATGGCTGCATTTTGAACTAGGTCATATCATCTGGGGTTGGACACAGAGGTGCTTACTTTGGTAGTTGGGAACAGGGACTTCTACATGTGAAAACCTGACTGACTTGGGAAGTGGTCAGATACCTTTTGCTTTACATTTTAAGACAGCCTAGAGAAACATCCGCAGCCACTCGTCACACTATCTCTCCCAGTCTCTATTAACTAACAAGTGACCCAAAAAGCAAGAGACACTTATGGCATACAAGAAATCACCCATGGCTTCAGAAGGCTCCCAAACAAAACAACCAAGGAGTTTTCCAGATGAAGAAACTTTTATGAAATCATCGGAAAGTGAATACAAAAGGACTATAAACAGAGCCCTTCTAGATCTTATGAAAAAATGCAGGAGAATAAAAGGAAAAATTAAGCAAGCTGTTCGATCTGATGGAAAATCAGTACTCTGAAATCCAACTAATCAAGAATAAAATCAAAGATACAGAAACTTCCATTCGAAGCCAAGAAAACAAAATGCAACAAACGGAAAAAAGAATTTCTGACTTGGAAGACAGAGCTGCTGACACCAGCATGTATGAGCAGAAATCAGAAAAAACAAACAAGAAAAATGAAGAAACATTAAGAAGCATGTGGGACTCCATTAAGAGGAACAACCTTCGATTAATTGGAGTCCCTGAACAGGGTGAGACACCTGAGAACACAGAGAGTATCGTTGCTGAGCTGCTGACAGAAAACTTCCCAGAAATCATGAAGAAAGAGAATATAGACATCTCAGATGTATGTCATATGCCACCCAATATAGATCTCAAAAGGAAGACTCCAAGACATATTATAATCAAGCTTAACAAAATGAAACATAAGCAGCAACTCTTAAAGGCAGCAAGACTCAAGGCAAAGCTAACATTCAGAGAGAAACCCTGTAGGCTCTCGTCAGATTTCTCAGCAGAAACCATGCTGGCACAGAGACAGTGGCATGACACATTCTAAGCCTTGAAGGAGAAAAACTTCGAACCAAGAATTATAGATCCTGAAAAACTATCTTTCAAATACAAACATGAAATTAAGACATTCACAGACAAAATGAAACTCAGAAACTTTGTGAAAATCAAACTGAAGCTATAAGAAATGCTGATAGAATCTCTCAGCTTGGAAGAACAAAACCAATACACAGAATCTTACTCACCTAGGGAAGGCTCCAAACACAGTCAGAGCTGTAACAGTGAAAGAAACAATCTAGTGACCATACCATATAAACTGTGATACCAGGATATTAAAAAGAGGGATGTACTACAGTCGTTATCATCCTTCCAGATGGAGAGAAAGTTCACAAGACAGGTAGGAGTCAAAATTGGGTTTATATATAGTATAGTAAGCAGGTTCATAGGGGCAGCCATAAAGCACATCAAACATACAACATATCAAGAAATGTAACACAGGAGTCTCAACAACTACAAAAACAGCTCTGAAAAAGGTGAAAACTCAACTCACAAAAAACAATGTCCTAGGACAGACTAATAAGAACAACAGAGAAAACATCAGTACAAAAATAAGCATATCACAATGGTGACACTGAACACATACCTATCAATAATTACATTGAATGTGAATGTACTCGATGCTCCAGTAAAGAGACATCGAGTGACATCTTGGATCAAAAGACATGACCCACCCAAATGTTGTCTACAAAAAACTGACTTGAGACCTAAAGATAAGAACAAACTGAAAATTAAAGGATGGAAGAATATATATCAAGCTAACAATGAACAAAGAAGAGCAGATGTGGCAATTCTAGTCTCAGACAAAATCAATTTTAATGTCAAATCGACCATCATGAACAAGGATGAATATTATTTATTGCTGAAAGTTTCAGGACACAAGCAAGACTTAACTATGTTAAATATTTATGGACCTAATAACAGAGGACCTAAATACGTCGAAGAAACACTGACTACACTCCAAAAAGAGTAAGATCACTCCGCAGTAATAGTGGCAGACTTCAACATTCCACTCGCAATACTGGACAGATCACATAGAAAAAAGCTCAATAAAGATACAGAAGACCTCTTTATGTATGGAATGAGTTTTGATTTTATATTTGTTGAGACTCCTGTAGTACGTTTTTTTAATTTGAAATGATATATTGTTAATCTGTTTTACGACTACATACATAATCCCACTTAACATATATTTATTGAAATCAATTTTAATTATAAGTCTGAAATTTTCTCTGCATCAAAAACAACTGTAGCTATTGTGGTGCATCCCTCTTTTAGCATGATGGTATTATACTTGTCATGAGATGATCATGGATTCCCTTATTGTAATATTGTATCCTCTGGCTTGGTTTGGTGAAGATTTGTGCCTTCCTTAACTGATTAGAAATTTGGATGAAGTGCCTTGAACTATCACCTAAAACACATTTTGGGAAGAGCTTCTTTCAATATTTCATGTAATTTTGGCTTAGTTTTTATGAAGTCTTTAAATTTCTCGTCTTAATTTCATCATTACATATGATACACAATTTTGCAGAATAAATAATTCTAAGATGGAAGTTTTTCTCATTCAGGACTTTGAATGTGTCTGCCCTTTGTTTTCTAGCCAGCATTACATAAGCGGAAAAGTCAGATAAAAGTCTACAGGGTTTTCCTCAGAATGTTAGTTTTGATTTGAGCCCTGTTGTCTTCAGAAGCATCTCTTTGTATTTTAGCTTATTAAGCCTACTTACAATATGCCTCGGCATCTTTCCTTTTTGATCTAACTTTTGCAGTGCTGGATAAACATCTTAGATACCTATGTTCTCTTTGTTCATGATCTCAGGAAAGATTTCTGTCTGCATCTCTACAGCAATACTCTCTATGTTGTCACTAATCCTCCTGTATTCAGAAACTCCAATTAAATGTAAATTATTCCTCTTAATGGAGTCCCATACGTTTATTAATGTTTCTTCACTTTTCTTCTTTCTTTTCGCTGATTTTACCTCATAAATCCTGGCGTTAGTTACTTTGTCTTCTAGGTAACTGATTCTAACTTCCATCTGTTCAATTCTACCCTTTTCGCTTTAGATAGAATTATCCAATTCTGTAATTTTGTTATTAATTTGATGTATTTCAGATCTTGATATTCTAGCATTTCAAACAGTTTCCCACATTTTTCATTTTCTCCTAGACCTCATTCCCACAATTAACCAACTAAACCTCACTATACATACAGAAGTTTCTACCCATCAGTGGACAATTACACCTTCTTCTCTACTGCAAATGGAACATTCTCCAGAACTGACCATGTGTTAGGACACAATGCAATTCTCAACAAAATCCATACCACTAAATTAATGCAAAGTATCTTCTAAGATAACAAAGCCATGAAAGTCGAAGTCAATAGCAGAAAAAACATAGATAGAAAGTGGAACTCTTGGAAACTGAACAACATCTAGCTGAAAAACAATGGGTTATAGAAGAAATCAAGGATGAAATAAAGAAATTGATAGATTCCAGTGACAGTGAAAACACTTCCTATGAGAACCTATCGGACATAGCCAAAGCAGGGCTCAGAGGTCCATTCATCTCAATAAATGCTCACCTCTGGAGGCAAGAAAGAAACCAAGTCAAGGAACTAACCCTATAGCATGAACAAACAGAGACAGAACAACAGAGGAACCAATCAGGCACCAGAAGGAAACAGATCATAAAGATTACAACAGAGACAAATGAATTAGAGAATAGAAAAACAACGGAAAAATTGAAAAGACCAAAAGCTGTTTTTTAAAAAGATCAACAAAATTGACAAATCACTGGCTAAACGTACTAAAGAAAAACAGGAAACACCCCAAAATCAGAAAGGAGAGGGGACTTGTCACAACAGATCCAACAGAAATCAAAAATCTCATAACAGAATACTATGAAAGACTAACAAATTTGAAAAACAAGAGGAAATGGACAAATTCCGTGACTGATATCACCTACCCAAATTATAACGATGTGAAGCAGAACAACTTAAGAAGCCCATAACAAAAAACAGCCAACCAAAAAAAGCCAATGCCGAGATGTCTTCACCACAGAATTCTACCAAGCTTTGATGGTGCAGTTGTACTCTGGACTCTACAGTCGCACCATGCAGACCTGACTAGACAGCACTAGGTTATCTCCAATACCACTTAGACTACTTTAAAGTATAGAAAGGGATGGAGTACTCCCAAACTCCTTCAATAGAACCAGCATAACCCTGATACCAAAGCCAGGGAAAGACCCAACAACAAACGAGAACTACAGACCACTATCACATCTCAATCTAGATGCAAAAATCTTCAACAAAATTCTTCCCAGTAGAATACAACAACATATCTAAAAAATTATCTATCATGACGAAGTGGGATTCATACCAGGGATTCAAGGCTGGTTCAACATCAGAAAAACAATTCATGTGATTAACCACATAAATAACTCAAAAGACAAGAATCACTCGATTTTGTCTATTGATGCACAAAAGGCATGTGACAAAGTTCAACACCCATTCATTCTAAACACTCTTAGCAAAATAGGCATAGACAGAAAATTCTTCAACACAATAAGGGCCATTTATGCAAAGCCAACTACCTACATCATCCTGAATGGAGAGAGACTGAGTTTCCACTGAGAACAGGAACTAGACAAGGATGCCCACTCTCACCTCTACTACTCAACATTGTACTAGAAGTTCTACTCAGAGCAATTAGACAAGACCAAGGAATAAAGGACATCTACATCAGCAAAGAAGTCAAAATCTCCCTGTTTGTTGATGATACGATTGTATATGCAGAGTATCCTAAAGAATCTATAAGAAAACTACTCAAACTGATAGAAGACGTCGGCAAAGTCTCAGGATACAAGATAAACATAAGTCAATCAGTAGGATTCCTTTATACCAACAACGAGACCGTTAATGAAAAAATCATCAAATCAGTACCATTCACTATAGCCCCTAAGAAGATTAAGTACCTAGGAATTAATCTAACCAGAGAAAAAACAGACCTTTACAAAGGGAACTACAAGCCCTTACTACAAGAAACTAAGAGAGACTTACATAAATCGAAAAACCTACCCTGCTCATGGATAGGAAGACTTAGCATTGTGAAAATGTCTATTTCATCCAAAGCAATCTACTTACACAATGCAATCCCAATACAAGTTCCAGTGTCATTTTTTAATGAGATGGAGAAAGAAATCACCAATTTTGTTTAGAAACGCAATAAATCCCAGATAAGAAAAGTATTACTAAAGAAGAACAACATACTGGGAAGTCTCTCATTACCCGACTTCAGAACCTATTACACTGCCACAGTGGTCAAAACAGCCTGGTACTGGTACAAGAACAGACACATGGATCAATGGAACAGAATTGAAACCCCAGAGATGACACCATTGGCCTATAAACAGTTGCTATTCAACAAAGGCCCTAAGACATTAAACTGGGGTAAAAACAACATCTTCAACAAATAGTGTCGGCAAAATTGGATATCAATCTACAATAAATTGAAACAAGATCCGTATCTTACACTTTATACAAAATACAACTCCAACTGGAAAAAAGACCTAAATATCAAATCTAAAACAATAAAGCTCATCCAAGAAAAAGTAGGAACAACAACGGAAGTTTTAACACACTGTACAGACAGACTTCAAAATCTGTCAAACAAACCACAGTGAACAGAAGAGAAAATAGATAAATGGGAGCTATTAAGAATCACACACTTTTGCTCATCCAAAGACTTTATTAATAGAATTGAAAGGCCACCTACAGAATGGGAAAAAAAATTTGCTAACTCTATTTCAGACTGACGCCTGATCTCCATAATCTATAAGGTACTATAAACTATCAATAAGAAAAAAAAATCATCCAATTAAGCGATGGGCAAAGGAGATGGACAGACATTTCACTAAAGAGGAGATCCAGGCAGTGAAAAAAACACATACAGACATGTTTATGATCTTTAGTTCTTGAAGAAATTCAAATCAAGAAGACACTGAGATACCATCTCACCCCAACAAGGTTGGCCATGATCCAAAAGCCACAAAACAACAAATGCTGGAGAGGCTGTCAAGAAAGTGGAACTCTCCTACATGGTTGGTGGGGTTGCAAAATGGTCCAGCCTCTTTGGAAAGCACTCTGACGCTACCTTAAAATAATGGATATATATACCATTTGACACAGTAATTCCACTACTTGGAATATACCCTACAGAATCAAGGCCATTCACACTAACGGATACATGCACAAGAAATGTTCATCGCAGCACAGTCCTCGATAGCAAGAAGATAGAATCAACCCAGATGCCCAACAACAGAGGAATGGATAGGTAAACTATGGTATGTATACTCAATAGAGCACTATGCAATGATAAAGAACAATGATGATTCCAGGAAACATCTCATAACCTGGTTTCAACTGGAAGACATTATGTTGAGTGAAAGTAGTCAGCGACAAAAGGACAAATATTGTATGAGACCTCTAAGATAAGAACTCAAAAGCAGAGTTATGCACAGAAGAAGAGACTCTTAGCCGGCTGGAAGGGATGGGAGGGCAGGAGGGTGGGGGGCAGGGGTTTAGATTAGACAGTTGGTAGAAATTTGATTTGGTGAAATCAGTGACAGCACACATTAGAAAAACGAACAATGCTCAGTGGACTTCAACATAACTTGAGAAATCTTTCTATCTTAACTCAATAATGCAAGGGCAGAGTAGCTGGGGCGGGGGGCAGGGGACCATGCTCTTAGGCGAAATGGCCAACTGGCACAACTAGCATTTTCCTAAGAGGGCTCTCTGCACCCCACATTGGTGAGTGGTGTCTGGGGTCTTCAAAACTGCCATCCGAGGGCACAGCAAATGGTCCCAACTCAGCAGGAATGTATGCTCATCGAAGACCAAAACGACAACCCAGAAGACCAAGAGACCCACATGAGTGGGTGCCTACATCAACTTGGGACCTGAAGACCTGGATGGTGCCCAGCCACCTCCAGTGATACCGCAATGGAGCTTACAAAGTTGAGTGGCAACACAAGAATAAAATGGGGTGCACCCTGAGATCTCCACTAAAAGGCTGCAACTGATGGTCCAGCGGCTTCAGGGTTCCCCTGGGGACATCACCCCTGGCCCTGATGCCAACCTTGCCCGTAAATCATTACAAAGGTCCACTCTTCAGACAGCAATGGATTGGACTTGGCAACGCAAATTTACCATTTCTTGGGTGCACTTTATGTTTCTATGTATTTATGGGATATCATCCTGCTGACCTCTGGCTGGAGGAACAGGAGTAGGTAGAGAGGAGGGGAAACGAGACTGTTGGGAGGATGAGACATGTATAGAGTAGAGAGGAACAGTGTGGTGTCACTGGGCAGGGAGATCAGTGGAAGCTGCATATAGGTGGGCATGCAAATTTATATGTGAATGCACATTTTCACTCAGTCAAAATGAAAAAAAAGAAAGCAAAAAATAAAGAAAAACATGCAATTTCCACTCGTACCTATCCAATAGTAACATGAACATGTGTTCACAAAGAGTTGCAGAAACGTATTCAAAGCAATGTCTTCACAGCCCCAAACTGAAGGAATCAAGAGAATAGCTAAGCAAACTGGTATATTTACAGAGAGGAATAGTATTCTTTAATAAAAAGATACAAACTGCTAATAAATTTAACAACATGAATGTATCACAAACATTATGCTTAAGGGTAAAAAACCAACACAAAATGGTATGGACTTGACTCATATTAAGTTCTGGAACAGAACTAATTTGATTTGAAAAATTGTTAACAGTGGTTTTCTCTAATGGATAAATTGAACTACATCCCTCAAAAACCAAAGCAATTTCGTTGGGCGATGATTTGTAGTACTGTGTGTTCATCCTCTATTCTATGGCCATAATTTTCATGTATATTGTAAATATCAATCTCTAACTGTGGTTGATAACATAAGAATGGATTGTGTTAAGGAGGATTACAGTACCAGTAGTAATACCCTTACTAAAGTCACATGTCTAAGGTAAAGAGTGTCCCTGAGGTGTGGTCTGCACCATCTTTTATCTTCCAAGAGATAACAGAAAAGGGAAGCAACCAGAGTTGAGGAACTTATACCACCCAAGAAAGCAAGGCCAGAAATTTAGCATGTGCTTTTGACCAGAGGTTCATGAGGTGTGATGTTCCCAAACTATGGGAAGAACTACCAATAAGGACTACGTTCCTCCAGAGCCAACAGAGAGAGAAAGCCTTCTCCCGGAGCCAGAGCCCTGAATTTAGACTTCTCACATACTGGACTACGAGAGGATAAACTTCTCTTTGTTAAAGTTATCCACTTTTATTTCTGTTACAGCAACAGTAGATGACTAAGACAGACAGAATGAGATGAGTCATGAATTTTCGGCAAGAAAAATATGTTCAGTCATTTGATACGGATGTGGATTACACTGACATATCTATTTTCAAAATAATTCATCATCACAACCAAGCTGTATTTATACCAGGGATGCAAGGCGGGTTCAACATCAGAAAAACAATTCATGTGATCAAACACATAAACAACACAAAAGGAAAGCATCAACTGATTTTGTCTATTGATACAGAAAAGGCATTTGATAAACCTCAACACCCATTCTTGCTCAAAACCCTCAGCAAAATAGGAATAGACAGCAAATTCCTCAGTGCGATAAGGACCATTTATACAAAGCCAACTGCCTACATCATCCTGAATAGAGAGACTGAAACAATTCCTCTTGAGAACGGCAACTGACTAGGATACCCACTCGCATCTCTCCTATTCAACATTGTACTAGAAGTTCCAGCCAGAGCAATTAGGCAAGACCCTTAAGAAATAAAGGGCATATGCATCGGCAAAGAGGAAGTAAAAATCTCCCTATTTGCAGATGATATGATTGTACACACAGAGAATCCTAAAGAATCCGTAAGTAAACTACTCAAACTGATAGAAGAGTTCAGCAAACTCTCAGGATACAAGATAAACATAAGTAAATCAGTAGGATTCCTTTATACCAACAATGAGATTACTAAAGAATAAATCACCAATCAAGACCATTTTCTAAGAAGATAAAATACCTAGGAACAAATCTAACCAGAGAAACAACAGACCTTTACAAAGAGAACTACAAAATCTTACTGCAAGAAACTAAGAGAGACTTATATAAATGGAGAAACCTACTCTGCTCATGGATAGGAAGACACATCTATTTTCAAAATTGTACAACCAAGATGTGTGCATGCAATTATGTAAATGTTACCTAAAAAGCTTTACAAAAATGAGTGGCTTATAAGTAGGAGGTAGAATGACAGATAAAAGAAGAATGGCAAAATGTTTGATTACTAAAGTTTGGTCGTGAACACATGTTCATTATGTCATTTCATTTAATTTGCACATTTGAATATTCCTATAACAAAATACTTAAAAATGATTGAAAAAGCAAAGCATAAATGTCAAATCCCACATCAAATGAATAGAAAAATGAAAATACCATCTCAAAACACATAGCATGTCAAAAACATACCCATAAAGCAGATCAAACTGTAATCAATTCAGAATGAGACAAGAATTCACTTACTGCAATCCAGAAAAGCAAATACTTATAAAGACTGAGGAGGAAAAAAAAAGTGATTTCGGACAAAAATCCAAGCATAAAGAGTCAAAATAAACCAAGACAATGTTTTAGAAGAAATAGATGAAAAAAACGAAATTTTAAAGCTCTCCTGGCCCCCAAAGAGTCAAAGGATTTGAAAGAAATACAGCATGATAAAGATTTTGTCTAAATTCAACACAGCGGACAATAGGAGCACCTGAAAAAGAAAACCAGAAAAATGGGAACCAAATAAAAACTAAAAACTACTGTTCAAGGAAACAGTCCTGCAAAAATCTTTAAATATATAGGGAACTGTAATGAGCTGAAATGGTCAAAACACTGTTCAAAAATGAGAAAAGTAGGACTCAAACTTCCCAATCTGAAAACATAATATTACAGTAATCAAAACTGTCTATTACTGCGAACTACTAAGAATCAATCACTTTTGCTCATCCAAAGACTTCATCAATAGAATTAAAAGGCCACCTACAAAATGGAAAAAAATATTTGGCAACTCTATGTCAGACCAATGCCTGATTTCCATAATCTATAACATACTACAAAATATCAACAAGAAAAATATAAATCATCCAATTAAGCAATGGGCAAAAGAGATGGACAGACACTTCTCTAAAGAGGAGATCCAGGCAGCCAAAAAACACATGCAATCATGCTCACGGTCATTAGCTATTAAAGAAATTGAATCAAAATGACAGCAAGGCGGGCCATCATCCAAAAAACACAAAACACTAAATGTTGGAGAGGCTGTGGAGAGACTGGAACTCTCCTACACTGCTGGTGGGATTGTAAAATGGTGCAAACTCTTTGGAAAGCAATCTGGCGCTACCTTACAATAATGGATATAGGTATACCATTTGACCCAGTAATTCCACTGCTTGGAATATATCCTACTGAATCAAGGCCACTCACAACAACTGCTACATGCACACGAATGTTCATTGCAGCACAGTCCACAAGAGCAAAAAGATACAATCAATCCAGATGCCCAACAACAGAAGAATGGATAGGTAAACTATGGTACATATACTCAGTGGAACACTATGCAATGATAAAGAACAACAATGATAGCAGGAAACATCTCTTAACCTGGTTTCAACTGGAGGACATTATGTTGAGTGTAAATAGTCATCGACAGAAGGACAAATATTGTATGAGACCCCTACAATAAGAACTTAAAAGCAGACTCATGCATAACAGAAAAGACTCTTTCAGGGCTGCAAGGGTGGGGAGGGCAGGAGGGCAAGGGTCAAGGATTTAGATAATTGTTAGAAATTTCGTTGGGTGAAATTGATGACAGCACACATTAGTAAGAAGATCAATATTAACAGGACTTCAACGCAACTTGTATACTTCTCCCATCTTAATCCACTATTACAAGGACAGACTAGCTGGGCAGGGGGCTGAGGACTGTGCTGTCAGGGGAAATTGAAGCCAATTGATACAACTAGCATTTTGCTAATTAGGACTCTCTGCACCCCACATCGGGGAGTGGGTCTGGGGTCTTCAAAGCTGCCAAGCTGCCACCTGAGAGTACAGCAAATGGTCCCACCTTAGCAGGGAAGGATGATCACTAATGTCCATAACGACATGGGGTAAAGAGAATCCAGAAGACATACAGACGCACATGAGTGGATGTCTACTTCGACTTGTGACCAGAAGAACCACATGGTGCCTGGCTACAGCCAGTGACAGCCACAATGGAGCTCACAAAGTTGAGTCTCCCTGGCAACACAAGTATAAATAAGGGGAACACCCTGAGAACTACACTAAAAGACCACAACTGATGGTCCAGGGACTTCGGGGTTCCCCTCGGAGCATGGCTCCTGGCCCTGATGCTTCCCCTGTCCATAAATCGTAATGAAGGTCAACTTGTCAGAGAGCAATGGATTGGACTTGATGATGCAGAGGGACCATACTGTATGGGCATTTTATGGTTCTAGGCATCTACAGGAGGTCATCCTCTTGACCTCATACTGGAGAAAGAGAAATTGGGGAGAGGAGAAGATAGGAGACCGTTGGGAAGATAAGACATGTATTGAGCAGACAGGAAGAGTGTGCTGTCACTGTGTAAGGTGAGCAGTGGAAGCTGCATATAGGTCAGCATGCAAATTTATATGGAAATATACATTTTTATTCAATCACAATAAGAAAACTGTCTATTACTGATATGATAGACATATAGACCAATGTAAAAGAATTCAGAGTCCAAATCAATAACATACACATTAATTTATTTTCTGTAAGGTTACTAAGCCCACTCAAAACCAAAAACCAAACCCAGCATTATCAAGTCAATTCTGACTCATAGTGACCCCATGGGACAGAGGAGAACTGTTGCATAGTGTCTTCAAGGAGCACCTGGAGGATTCAAATAGCAGACACAGCACTTATATACTATACCACCAATATTTCCAAGTCCATTTAAAGGGGACAGAATAAAACTCCGTAAGATGACTACCAATTAAGTTCACGAATCTCATCCTAGAAACTACATACCTTATTGCTGAATATCACTATGGTCATCTTCGAGGCATTCCCCTTAGGAAGCTATGCACCAACACCGGCACCTAGTCCACTCTTGAAAGCAATTTTGGAACTCATCTTCTCGAATGGTCATCAGAGCTGTCGTTGTATTAGCCGTGAAGTCCTGAATATCATCAAAATGTCTTACTTTCAATATTTCCTTTATCTTCAGGTAAACAAAAAAGTCATTTGGGGTCAGATCAGGTGAGTAGGTAGGGTATTCCAACACATTTATTTGTTTACTGGCTAAAACTTCCCTCACAGACAAGTATATAAGTTCATGAACTTGCTGCCGTGCCTCCATGTACAATGGCCATACCAAAGAGTTCCAAAATTGCTTTAAAGGCTGGACTAGGCACTGGCATTGGTGCTTCCCAGCGGAATACTTCGAAGGCGACCACAGTGTTATTCAGCAATGAGATTTGTAGCACTTGGAACAGTTAAGTTTGCGGACTTAATTGTCAGATCTCGTATTGCACCCATTGTCACTGAGTCGATTTCAACTCTCAAATGGCCACTATAGGACAGAACTGCCCTTTATGGTTTCCAAGGCTCTAATCTTTACAGAAGCAGACTTTCACATCTGGGATTGAACTACCAACTTTTCCATTAGCAGTCAAGTGCTTTAACAGATGTATCATAAACAATACTGAGAACACCAAATTTTCACAAACAAAAGAATGAACTTGGATTCACAGTTTACACATATTTGTAAATTAACTCAAAATTATGCATTTGACAAAGTCCAATACCCACTGATTACAAAAACCCTCAGCAAAATAGGAATAGGAATGAAATTTCTCAACATATAGAGTATCTACACAAAGTCAACAGGCAACATCATCCTGCATGGGAGAGACTTAAAGAATTCCCCCCTGAGAACAGGAACCAAACAAGTATGCCCACTGTGACCACTTTTATTCAACATTGTGCTGGAAGTTATAGCCAGAGCAATCAGACAAGACAAAGAAATAAAAAGCATCCACACCAGTAAAGAAGAAGTAAAAGTATCTCTATTTGTCGATGATATGACCTTAAACAGAGAAAACCCTACAGAATCCATAAATAAACTACTGGAACTAATATAAGAGTTCAGCAAAGTGTCAGGATATTAGATAAACATAAATAATTCAGTAGGATTCCTTTATACCAACAAAGACTATCACCAAAGCAATATCATTTACAGTAGCTCCCAAGGAGATAAAATACCTAGGAATAAATCCAACCAGAAATGTAAGAGACTTATACAAAGAAAATTACAAGACCCTACTGGAAGAAACCAAGAGACTTACATAATAGAGAAACCTATGCTGCTCATGTGCAGGAAAACTTAACATTATAAAAATGTCTACTCTGTCCAAAGCAATCTTTACATACAATGCAATCCCAATACAAACTCCAATGTCATTTTTTTCATAAGATGGAGAAAAATCATCAACTTTATTTAGAAAGACGAATTTTGAGCTAGATACAGGTCATGCTCACATAATATTGTGAAGATGCTAAATGACATTGAATTACCTAGTATACAAAGGCAAATTTTACGTTAAGTAAATTTTACCTCGAAAACAAAAAGGTGTATGAGATTTGTTTGATATTAAATGAAGAGATTCAAAAATTGAAGTAACTGTAATAACCATTTGAATGAGAAAAGTGGTACCAAAATTTCAAGGTATGTTTTCCTATTCAGGAATCTATATGTAATTCCTTTGTCACTGCAATTTGGCTTTTGTTGATTTTTTCACTGATGAGAACATACACAGCAAAGTATACCAATCCAGTAGTTTCTACATGTACAATTCAGTGAAAATTATTACTTTCTCCAAGTTGTGCAATCATTCTCAACCTCTTTTAATGAGTTGTTCCTCCATCATTAACAAATTCACTTAATCTTCCAAGTAGCTGTTGTCAATATGATTCCATGTACATGATTCTTAAAAAGAGTACAATGCTCAAAGCTGACATTTTTACTAGTCATACATATGTGTTTTAGACACTAATCTCTCCAGCTCAATTACTATATCAGAAAATTTGCGATCACTGGAACTACACTGCAGCATTGACATTCTACCTCTTACCCCGCTCCTACTTGTTCAGCAGCTGTCTTTTCCTTTCAACCAGCCTTGTCCTTTGTTGGCTTGCATCAATCTGTACGGAAACTGTTATCTACAATCTGTTAAGACATTTCTAATACCTTTATTCCTGCCCTCTTACTTGTCCCTACTGTTCATTTCTCTTCTGTGACAAGTCTTCCCACTAGTATGCTTAACCTCAATTTTTTTACTGGTTTTAGGATTTTCCATTTAGAAAGAGAAACATGACCTATAAGTATGAACTATATTGTCTATCCACCACTTTGCCAATTAGAAAGTACTAGAAACAGGCATTCCTTTGTAGTTCCACTGCAACACATCAGTTTATAAATTCTCCTATTCTGATTTTCTTTTAATCAAACTCAAACAGAAAGGAATGTAGTTAGCCCTGCCAGATGCACTTATCTATGGGTGCTGGAATATGCTACTGCAAAAGTCAGGGCACTTTCCCTCTCATCCTTTACTTATCCTTCAGTTCTCCAGAAAACCTTCCCTCGTTTTTCAGACTAAATTAGCCCTATCATGTGCTTCCCTATGTGACAGTATCTCTGTTTACTGCATGTCATAGATTTTACCTCCCCAAAAAGTGTCCCTCAATTAGACTAGGCCACAATTGCCTGTGTTGTGTGACTGTTCTCTTTTTGTGATTTTCTTGTGATATAAATCTTTATCTCTGCCTGTGTTTAATACATAGGATTATGTTTAAAAATATTAGGGTGAGACTGTAAGGTCGCTCCCTGCTCCACTGTAAAGGAAGTTTCCCTGGCATGTGTGGCTTTTACCTACCACCTTTTATCCATTTATCTTGAAGTGATAAAACAAAACAGAAGCAAGCAGAGGGTTAGGGATCTCATACCATCAAAGCAGCACTGAGAGCAGAGTGCGTCCTTTGGATCTGGGTTTTCTGCGCCAAGATGCTCCCCTACCAAAGACCAACGATACTCAAAGACCTAATAAAGAGGAAAAGCCTTCCCCTGGAGTGGACACCCTGAATTTGGACTTGTAGTCTACTGGACTGTGTTTAAGATTAAACTTTTTTTTGCTAAAGCCATCCACTCATAGTATTCCTGTTAGAGCAGAACTAACTGACTCAGACACCGTATACCTATTAAACTGTAAGTGCTAGGCCTTTGCTGACCAGTAGAGTAGCTACTAGTCATATAAAACTACTGAGCTGACTAATATCTAGGATATCAGTGTTTATGAGTTCCATTTCATTTTTCACAATTTCCAATTTTCCTAGATTCATACTTTGTACATTCCATGTTCCAATTATTAATGGATGTTTGTAGCTGTTTGTTCTCATTTGGAGTCACGCCACAGCAGCAAATGAAGATCCCAAAGGCTTCACTTCATCTAAGTCACTAAGGTCAACTCTACTTTGAGGAAGCAGCTCTTTCTCAGTTGTCTTCTGAGTTCCTTTGTACCTGGGGGGCTCATCTTCTGGCACTTGAAGATCTGACAACATTGCACTGCTATTCATAAGGTTTCACTGGCTAATTCTTTTCGGAAGTAGACTTGTGGGTCCTGCTTCCTAGTCTGTCTTACTCTGAAAGGTCAGCTGAAACCTGTCCACCATGGGTGATCCTGAAGGTATCTAAATATGAGTGGCATAGCTCCCAGCATCACCACAACACAAGCCCCAACAGTATAACAAACTGACAGAGAAGTGGGGGACTTGAAATGAGTACACATGAGGAATTATACTTAATTGTAATTAACTGAATCTTAAAATTGAAATAGTTCAAGTATTTTTCTATTAAACAAATTTACTGATTTGATAGGACTATATTTTACTTAACCCCTGTGTTGTTTGACGTTACTGCTATACTACAGTGAGCACATACTTTTAACTTGCCTTTACTTTGTGGCTACTTGTAACACACCACCATACCAGCAGGATGAGTGGATCTCCGGGACACAGGTTGGATGCCAAAGAAAGAGGAATAAAAGCCATTTGATACAATAAGGCTTTATTACGGAACTTACCTTCAGTGGTCAAAGCCAAGATTCTCAGGACAACAAGGAAGCATCAAATGTCATCCAGCAGCAAAGGGTGGGTGATTATATACCTAGTATTTATGTGCAACGACACATATAGAGTAGCCAGTAAAAACACATGTAGTCTATTGTGGATTAGGTTGTTTTTGTACTGGTTAATGGGTTCTAAGTGACATTACCACACAGTCAGGTATTCGGTGTGTTTTGTTTTGCTGTCCCAGGTCACCGCTCATTAAGTACTCTGGTTCCCTCCGACAGTCCTTTGTGGGCAAGATTCATCTTGTATTGCTCAGGCCCTCTCATCACTACTACAAAGCTTAAAATTACATAATGGTCATTCTATTTCTACTGGGCAGTACTACACTAGACTAAGTTCTGTGATGCCAAGGACCATGTCTGGCATGCTAACTATTATATGACCATAATCCAGTATATAATGGGCATTTACTAAGTATTTACTGAATAAATACTATCTTACTTTTACAGATTGGCAAACTGAGATCCATTCAGATTAAACAACTTTAAGGTTACACAACTTAAAATGGTGGAACTTTGAAGAGAACCCAAGTCTGCACCTAGGTACATAAAATTCTGACCCTAAAAACCAGTTTGGCCCATTTCACCTTTACAAGCAGATGAGCTAAGGAAAGGCTAGACAATGGTAAACCTTAAGTCAAACTAATTTTCACTGTATTTTTATTACTAATAATTTTCCCTGTTAAAAAGCTGAGAGAATTCAGTATCAGTAAACAACAAAAATGTGTAAGGTTATAGTCAGTTAATGTCAAGGATGGACAGTCTACACTTCAAAAATTAACGCCTATTTAAAATCCTAGTTTAGAAAACAAAAATGCAAGAAAAATAAATTATAACATTTACTATTTGCTGAGCATTTATTTGATCACAACCAAAAAAATCTAATCAAACCCACCACCATCGAGTCAATTGCAACTCACAGTGACACTACAGGACAGAGCAAAACTATTCCATAGTTTCCAAGAAGTGCTTGGTAGTACTTAACCACTATGCCACCACGGTTTCCATAAGTAGCTATTATACATAACAAATTTCTGAGTGATAAGGAGCTCAGGTGTTGCAGTGGTTAAGGAATCGGCTGCTAACCAAAAACACAGTTGCCACCAAGTTCATTCTGATTCATGGTGACCCCATAAAATGTCACCCTTAATCTTCCTAAAATCCTATAATGTAGAGATTCTATGAGAAATCGGTGGTTTAGGGAAGTAAAGAAATTTTGCCTATATTCACATAACTAGTAAGCAGCACAGCCAGGATTAAAACAGGTGCTTGGGCTATTTAACCATTAAACTAACAGGATGTTTTACAGACACCCTGACTCCAAAACCTACAAAATAAGAATCTTAAGAAAGCAGAGGCCCATGAATGTGCATATTAAAAACCACTTGGGTGACTTTTACACTATTAAAATTTGAAAAACAAACACTAAGCATATCAAATTCGAATATGAACTGCGTAAGCTAACTAAAAGCACAAAGAATTCCCAGGACCCAATTGAAAACCACAAACCTCTCTGTGCATTCTTCAATTTTATTTCATTTTTTTTATTGGAGTAAAATACACACTATTCAGTGGGAAAGTAAATACATTCAAGAAATTTCTTCTAATGTTTCACATTCCATTGGTTTGGGGCTAGAGAAAGAAAATACTGAATTTTGGAAGAACAGTGTCCTTAGACACTGCACTCTGGATTCCATTCTCTCCTACCTTAATCTGTTCCATCACTCAGCCTATCATTCAACCACGCTTTACTATTTTTAAAAAAAGGAAAAATATCACCCTCATTGTGACTCCCTTTAGATACCCCCTAGCTCCTACATATTCCTAGCAAACATATTCAGATTTGTTCACATAAATATATAATGCATTCTTTCAAGCACTGCAAATGTATTTTCCAATCTATCAAAACTGTTCTCATGAGGCAGAGCTGAGACAGCACCTAGACATATGCCCCATAGAGTCCCTCTACAGCAAAGACTGGAAAAATTAAGTAAATCAGATACAAATGTCAATCCTGAAAGCTTGAGCATTAAATCAGGGGATTAAGAATTCAATAAACACCAAATGGCAGAAGTAACTGAGAGAAGTCAGAAAATGGAGAGACATTTGGAATTGAGGTGTCCTGCGAACTAACATGGCACAGCATGGCCAACTTAAAACACAGCCAGCAACAAATCCATATAGTAAGTGTAGAAAGGCAACTTGATGGAGTTTCCAACAGGAAACAGAGCAGAACCAAGAACTTTCCCCATCCCAGCAGCCCCGACTGCGATGATCCACTTGAACCCCAGGGCATGTCCTAAACTTGCCCACCAGCACCCACTGTGCCACCACAGCTACAGAGCCCATCCTCTGCTTCATCATTTTCTCTTTTTCACTCCTACCTAGTCCTGTAAGCTATCGCTCATGCTGTTCCACCATTCCCTGGTCCACACTGCCCCAACTCGTCAGCCCTCACTATACCATTTTATTTCTTTTCCTCTTTTTCCTTCTCCACCCCTAAACTAGTCTCATATACCACCTGATCACCTTGTCTCCAAGCCACCATCCAACCACCAAGAACAGATGGCCCCCAGAGTACCAGCCATCACTGCCCGAAGTCCTGCCCAACTTCACCCACCAGCCCCGACTGCACCATTTTTATCCTTTCTCTTTTCTTTCTCTCCCACCTAGCTTCACATGCCACCTACCTCCTTACTGCCAACCCCAGTTCCATCTGTCCTCACTTGATAGCTCCTGCGAACTGTGCCTTTTTTTCTTTCTCTTTCATTCCTAAAAGATTCAGGGAACAGAGATGTCAATCTGTAAATGACAATAATACCAAAACAATAAAAAGGGAAACAAATGGTATAGATGTAAAACTTTAAAATGGGGAGAAAGTCAGGGCAATATCATGTAATAAAAGACTAGTTCAAACTTGGAAAGACAAGGATAAACTTCAAGATAACAACAAAGAAAAGTTAACAAACCCACTCCTCAAAATAAAGGAAAACAGAAACACACAACCTATAATAAAGATGTGAAAACTAAAGTAAGAGGAACAAACAAAACATCAGGATCACAAAAAAAGGGGGCAGGGACAGAGGAAGAGTCACAACAATATCTGAAAAATAAACTCATACCTACCGGTAATCACATCAAATATAAACCAACTAAATGCACGATAAAGAGATCAATCAGGGGGGAGTGAAGACAGTGGACTAAGCACACGTCTCCCTATATCCCTCTGGAAACCAAGACCTAAACTGGTGATCAAACGGAGCTTTCTGAATACCTAATCAACCCGAGGACACGGCACAGGCTGGTAATTTGGACTTCATACCACTGAGCGAAAAACCTCTATTTCGCTGACTCTCACTCCCAGCTAGCCCTGGCTCGCACGGACTGAATGTAAACGCACCATTTTGACTTTTTTCACTCTGTCTTGCCTGGCAGGCGGAGCTGGGTCTTGCCTAGTGGCTACACTCACACACACTGCTGGGCGGAGAGGCTGGTGAAATTCCGATATTTTGAGAGCCAGGCTTAGGACTCTGTTAATCTACCCACTTTGGGCCTGTCGTTTTATCTCTGCCACAGAGGGATTTGTACGGAATTTCACAGTCAGTGTGAAGGATGCTATGTTGGGTACGCAGATTTCAGCAGGACCTAATTCTTAGCCTGGGAACCAGTGCCTCCAAACAGGACAGTACTTCTCTGACAGTAAAACAGTAATTTACACAGTACCACCTACGCTGGAGGCCCGGCAACAGAAGCAGAAGAATGACTACCTCTCGGCAACTTTAGCCCCTCTATCTGCTGCCTGTGGGGAGGACGCCATCTTGGATAATGTAGCTGCAGCTTGACCTAGCTCTTAGCTTGGGAGCCAGACCTGCGCACAAGAGAGCACTTTTCTACCAGAAAAACAGTACTCAACACAGAGTGAGCTAAGGCTAGGCCCTGTACGCAGAGGTCAACAGGGCAGTAGCATTGCTGTATTCTGAGCTGGTTTGTATCCTCTGGGGTTTGATATAGTGGTGCTTATTTTGCCACTTCAGAAGAGGAACTGCTACATCTGAAAACCTCACTGACTATGGAAGTGGTCACATACCTTTTGTGTTACATTATAAGACAGCCTAGAGACACATCGGCCGTTCGTCCTGACAGTATTTCTTCAAGCCTCTACTTACTCACGTGGGACTGAAAAGCAACAGACACTTGTGGCATACAAGAAATCACCCATGGCTTCAGAAGGCTCCCAAACAAAGCAACCAAGGAGTTTTCCAGATGAAGAAACTTTTATGAAAGCATCAGGAACTGAATAGAAAATGATTATATACAGAGCCCTTCTACACCTTATACAAAATACAGCAGAACAAAAGGAAAACTTAAGCAAGTTGTTCAATTTGATGGAACACCAGTACTCTGAAATACAACAGATCAAGAAGAAAATCAAAGACATAGAAACTTCCATGCAAAGCCAAGAAAACAGAATGGAACAAGTAGAAAAAAGAATTTGTGACTTGGAAGACATAGCTACTGAGGCCAGCATCTATGAGCAGAAATCAGAAAAAAGAAACAAGAAAAATGAAGAAACATCAAGAAGCATGTGGGACTCTATTAAGAGGAATAACCTTCGATTAATTGGAGTCCCTGAACAGGGTGAGACATCTGACAACACAGAGAGTATCGCTGCTGAGCTGCTGACAGAAAACTTTCCAGAAATCATGAAGGAAGAGAATATAGACATCACAAATGCATATCGTACACCACCCAATATAGATCTCAAAAGAAAGACTCCAAGACATATTGTAATCAAGCTTAACAAAATGAAACATAAGCAGCAACTCTTAAAGACAGGAAGACTCAAAGCAAACCTAACATGCACAGGGAAACCCAGAAGGGTCTCTTCAGATTTCTCAGCAGAAACCATGCTGGCACAGAGACAGTGACAAGACACATTCAAAGCCTTGAAGGAGGAGAACATTCAGCTAAAAATTATACTTTCTGCAAAACTATCTTTGAAACATGAAAATGAAATTAAGACATTCTCAGATAAACAGAAACTCAGAGACTTTCTAAATACCAAACGAAAACGACAAGAAATACTGAAAGAAGTTCTTGGCTCTGACTTAGAAGAACAAAACCACCAACTGTATATTTTAGAACAACACATCACTCAAAAGTCAATCACAGCTTTAATACGGAAAGAAGCAATCCAGCGATTATCATGAAAACTATGGTGCCATCATATTAAAAACACAGATGTGCCACAGTTGTAATACTCCTTTCACATGGAGAGGAAGAGGACAAGACTGGTAGTGATTAAAGTTGGGTTTATATATACTTTATTAGGGGAGATCATAGAGGCAGCTGTAAAGCACAACAAAGATGTACCATACCACTTCAAGAAATGTAACACAGGAGTGTCAGCAACTATAAAACCAGCTCTGAAAACGGTGAAAAATCAACTCACAAAAAAGAATGTCCCAGAACACAGCAATACGAAAAACAGAGAAAACATCAACACAAAAATAAACATATCACAATGGCAGCAGTGAACACATACCTATCAATAATTACATTGAATGTGAATGTACTGAATGTTCCAGTAAAGAGACATGGAGTGATATTTTGGATCAAAACACCTGACCCATCCATACAGTGTCTACAGGAAACTCACTTGAGACCTAAAGATAAGAACTGAAAATTAAAGGATGGAAGAACATATATCAAGCTAACAATGAACGAAGAGCAGGGGTGGCAATTCTAATCTCAGACAAAATCAAGTTTAATGTCAAATCCACTACCCTGGACAAAGATGGACACTATTAATTCCTGAAAGGTTTAGTACACAAGCAAGACTCAACTATATTAAATATTTATGCACCCAGTAACAGAGCACCTAAGTACATCAAAGAAACACTGACTACAGTAAAAAATAAGAGTTAGATGACTCCACAATAATAGTGGGACACTTCAACACTCCACTCTTAATACTGGACAGATCACCCAGAAAAAAGCTCAGTAAAGATACAGAAGACATCACTGCCACAATTAACCAACTAAACCGCAATGATATATGCAGAACTTTCCACCTATCAGCAGACGACTACACCTTCTTCTACAGCGCACATGGAACATTCTCCAGAATTGACCTTGTGTCAGGACATAATGTAATGCTGAACAAAATCCATACCACCGAATACTGCAAAGCATCTTCTCAGATCATAAAGTCATAAAGGTTGAAATCAATAGCAGAAAAAACACAGATAGAAAGTGGAACTCTTATAAATTGAACAATATCTTGCTCAAAAAAACATGGGTTACAAAAGAAATCAAGAATGAAATAACGAAATTCATGAATTCCAATCAGAACAAAGACACTTCCTACCAGAACCTATGGGATACAGCCAAAGCAGTGCTGAGAGGTCAGTTTATCTCCATAAATGCACACATCTGGAAGGAAGAAAGAAACTGAATCCTACAGCTTGAGCAAGGAACTAACCCTACAGCTTGAACAAGTAGAGAGAGAACAACAGAGGAACCCCTGAGAAGAAGAATCAGAAGAAACCAGATTATAAAGATTAGAGCAGAGCTAAATGAATTAGAGAATAGACAAACAATGGAAAAAACTGAAAAGACCAAAAGCTAGTTTTTTGAATAGATCAACAAAAGTGACAAACCACTGGCTAAACTGACTAAAGAAAAGCAGGAAAGGAAACAAATAACCCAAATAAGAAATGAGAGAGGAGTTATCACCACAGATCCAACAGAAATCAAAAATCTCGTAACAGAATTCTATGCAAGACTGTACTCTAACAAACTTGAAAACACAGAGGAAATAGAGAAATTCCTTGACTGATACCACCTACCCAAATTATCACAACATGAAGCAGAACAACTTAATAAATCCATCACAAAGGAAGAGATTGAAAACGTCATCAAAACAATGCCATCCAAAAAAAGCCCAGGACCAGATGGCTTCACTGCAGAATTCTACCAAGCTTCTAGAGAAGAGTTATCTCCAATACTACTGAGACTATTTCACAGTATAGTAAGGGATGGTGTACTCCCAAACTCATTTTATGAAGCCAGCATAACCCTGATACCAAAGCCAGGGAAAGATCTAACAAAGAAGAACTACAGACCGGTATCACTCAGGAATCTAGATGCAAAAATCTTCAACAAAATTCTTGCCAATAGAATACAACAACATATCAAAAAAATAATCCATCCTGACCAAGTGGGATTCATACCAGGGATGCAAGGCTGCTTCAACATCAGTAAAACAATTCATATGATTAACCACATAAATAAAACAAAAGAAAAGAATCACCTGCTTTTGTCCATTGATGCAGAAAAGGCATTTGATAAAGTCCAACACTCATTCATTCTAATAACTCTTAGCAAAATAGGCATAGACGGAAAACTCCTCAACACAATAAGGGCCATTTATACAAAGCCAATGGCCCACATCATCCTGAATGGAGAGAGACTGAAAGTCTTTCCCTTGAGATCAGGATCTAGACAAGGATGCCCACTCTCACCTCTCCTATTCAACATTGTGCTAGAAGTTCTAGCTAGAGCAATTAGACAAGACCAAGAAATAAAGGGCATCTGCATCAGCAAAGAGGAAGTTAAAATCTCCCTGTTTGGAGATGATATGATTGTATATGCAGAGGATCCCAAGGAATCTATAAGTAAACTATTCAAACTGATAGAAGAGTTCAGCAAAGTCTCAGGATACAAGATAAATGTAAGTCTATCAGCAGGATTCGTTTATACCAACAAAGAGGCTGTTAAGGAAGAAATTGTCAAATCAATACCATTTAATAGCCCCTAAGAAGATAAAGTACCTAGGAATTAATCTAACCAGAGAAATAACAGACCTTTACAAAGACAACTACAAGCCCTTACTACAAGAAACTAAGAGAGACTTAGATAAATGGAAAAACCTACCCTGCTCATGGATAGGAAAACTTAACATTGTGAAAATGTCTATTTTACCCAAAGCAATCTACTTATATAATGCAATCCCAATACAAGTTCCAGCATCATTTTTTAATGAGACGGAGAAACAAATCACCAAATTTGTTTGGAAAGGGAAGAAGCCCCAGATAAGTAAGGTGCTACTAAAGAAGAAGAACACACTGGGAGGCCTCTCGTTACCCGACCTTAGAACATACTACACTGCCACAGTGGTCGAAACAGCCTTGTACCGGTACAAGAACAGACAGATGGATCAATGGAACAGAATTGAGACCCCAGAGATTACACCATCTGCCTATGAACAACTGATATTCAACAAAGCCCCTGAGACATTAAACTGGGGTAAAAACAAACTGGATATCCATCTGCAATAAACTGAATCGAGATCCGTATCTTACACCTTATACAGAAACCAACTCCAACTGGATAAAAGACCTAAATATCAAACCTAAAACAATAAAGCTCATCCAAAAGGTAGGAACAACAATGGAAGTTTTAATATACAATGAGGACAGACTCCAAAATCTGTCAAACAAACCACAATCAACAGAAGAGAAAATAGATACATGGGAACTATTAAGAATCAAACACTTTTGCTCATCCAAAGACTTTATTAATAGAATTAAAAGAACACCCCCAGAATGGGAAAAAATATTTGGCAACTCTATGTCAGACCGACACCTGATCTCCATAATCTATAAGATACTACAAAATATCAATAAGAAGAAGATACATCATCCAATCAAGAGACAGGCAAAGGAGATGGACAGATACTTCACTAAAGAGGAGATCCAGGCAGCCAAAAAAACACATGTGGACATGTTCACGATCTTTAGTTATTAAAGAAATTCAAATCAAGACAACAATGAGATACCATCTCACCCCAACAAGATTGTCCATGATCCAGAAAACACAAAACAACAAATGCTGGAGAGGCTGTGGAAAAAGTGGAGCTCTCCTACACTGTTGGTGGGGTTGCAAAATGGTCGAGCCTCTTTGGAAAGCAATCTGGCGTTTCCTTAAAAAAATGGATATCGACATACCATTTGACCCAGTCATTCCACTACTTGGAATATATCCTACAGAATCAAGGCCTTTCACACCAAAGGACACATACACAAGAATGTTTATCGCAGCACAGTCCACGATAGCAAAAAGATGAATCAACCCAGATGCCCAACAACAGAAGAATGGACAGGTAAACTATGGTATATATACTCAATGAAGCACTATGCAATGATAAAGAATAACGATGATTCCAGGAAACAGCTCATAACCTGGTTTCAACTGGAAGACATTATGTTGAGTGAAAGTAGTCAGCGACAAAAGGACAAATATTGTACAAGACTCTATCATAAGATCTCAAAAACAGACTTGTGTATAGAAGAAAAGACTCTTTTACAGCTGCAAGGGAGGGGAGGGAGGAAGGATGAGGGGGGAGGGTTTAGTTTAGATAGTTGCTAGAAATCTGATTCGGAGAAAGCGGTGATAGCACACATTTAGAAACAAGAACAACATTAAGTGGACTTCAGCATAACTTGAGTACTCCTTCCATCTTAATATTCCAACGACAGAGTAGCTGGGGCAGGGGGCAGGGGTCCATGCTCTTAGGCGAAATCAAGGCCAATTGGCACAACTAGCGTTTTGCTAAGAGGGCTCTCTGCACCCCACATTGGTGAGCGGCATCTGGGGTCTTAAAAGCTGCTGAGCTGCCATCCGAGGACACAGTAAATGGTCCCAACTCAGCAGGAACAGATGCTCACCAAGGACCAAAACAACATGCAGTAAAGACAACTCAGAAGATAGAGAGACCCACAAGAGTGGATGCCTACTCGATTTGGGACCGGAAGAACCAGATGGTGCCTACCCACCACCAGTGATAGCCGCAATGGAGCTCACTAAGTTGAGTCTCACTGGTAACACAAGAATAAAAAAAGGTGCATCCTGAGACCTCCACTAAAAGACCTCAATTCATGGTCCGGCGGTTCCAGGGTTCCCCTGAGATCCTGGCCCCTGGCCCTGATGCTGCCCTTGCCCATAAATCACACAAAGGTCCACTCTTTGGACACGAATGGGTTGGACTTGGCAATGCTGAGTGACCATATATTGGATGTACTTTGCTGGAGGAAGGAGAGTGGGAGGAGAGAAGGGGAAAGGAGATTGTTGGGAGGATGAGACATGTATGGAGTAGAGAGGAATAGTGTGCTGTCACTGGACAGGGAGAGCAGTGGAAGCTGCATATAGGTGGGTATGTAAATTTATATGGGAATGTATATTTTCATTCAGTCATGTTAAATAAAAAAATAAAATACAAAAAAAGAAGTAAAAGGCATCCAAACTGGTTATGAAAAAGTAAAATTATCCCTATTTGCAGATGATACAAGCTCTTACAATTAAGTTCACGAACTTAATTGTTCTAAGTGCTGCATACATCATTGTTGAATATCACCACGGTCATCTTCAAAGTACTCCCTTCGGGAAGCTACACACTGATGCCAGTGCCTAGTCTACTCTTCAAAGCAATTTTGGACCTCTTTCTGGAATGGCCACTGTGCACACTGGCAAGGTGGCAAGTTCATGAATTTACTTGTATGGTTGTCTGTGAGGGAGTTTTTGGCCAGTAAACAGTAACTTTATTGGAACACCTTCCCTACTCACCTGATCTGACCCCCAATGATTTTTCTTTACCCAAAGATAAAGGAAATACTGAAAGGATGACATTTTGATGACATTCCGGACATCAAGCGTTAATACAATGATAGCTCTGATGGATATTCCATAAAAAGAGTTCCAAAACTGCTTGCCATTCATGCATATAATTTCCCAAGGGGAGTATTTCAAAGATGACCATAGTGACATACAGCAATCAGGCGTGTAGCACCTTTTCTAGGATGAATTTGCAAACTTAACTGTGTCCTTGTATGATACGACACATAGAAACGTCAAGGGATTCCACAACAAAATCAGTCAAACTAACAGACTGCATGAAACAAGATTAAACGAACTGCCATCAAGTCGATTCCAACTATAGCGACCCTATAGAACAGGGCAGAACTGCTCCATACAGTCTCCAAGCAGAGCCTAGCAGATTCCAACTGCCAACTTTTAGGTTAGCAGCAGCAGTGGCAATTAACCACTACATCACCAGGTTTCCAAATGATACAAGATAAACATACAAAAATCCTATATACCAATAAAGAAAACCTATGAAACGGAAATCAGGAAAACAGTAACACTTAAAATATCTCCTAAAAAGGTAAAATACTCAGAATCAGGGATTTAAAGGACCTATACAAAGAACAGTACCAAACATCACTGCAAGAAAAAATAAGAGAGCTACATAAAATACATAAAAGGAAAAACATACTATGCTCATGGACAGGAAGACTTAGGAACAGGAAAATGTCAACTCTAATCCTAAAGCGATCTATAGATATAATTCTAATACATATACCAACAGTATTCTTTAGTGAGATGGAAAAAAATTACCAAATTCATACGGAAAGCAGAGTCCCCAGATAAGCACAGCATTATTGAAGAAAAAGAGCAAAGTAGGAGGCCTCACACCATGTTATCCCAGAACATACAGTACTGCCCATGGTAGTCGAAATAGCCTGATATTGGTACAGTTACAGACAAACAGACCAATGGAATAGAACCAAGAACGCAGACATAAATCCATCCACATATGGTCTGCTGATCTTTGATAAAGGCAAAAGTCCATTAAACGGGGAAAAGACCGTATTTTGTTAACAAATGGCACTAAATGTCAATCTGTAAAAAAAAAAAAAATGAAAAAGGCCCCATACTTAACATCATACACAAAAATTCACTCAAAATGGATCAAAGACCTGAATATAAACCCCAAACAATAAAGATCATGGAAGAAAAAATAGGGACAATGCCATGGGGCCCAATACAAGGCATAAATAGAATACAAGCCATACTAATAATGCACAAACATCAGAAAATAGACTATTTAACTGAGAGTTCCTAAAAATTAACCACTTACATTCATCAATTACAAAAAGACAAATACGAAACTACCATCATAAAAACCCAAAAAAGGTTTATATACTGAAAATAAAACCTTTGATGGTTCTTAGTGAGGGAGGAGTCATGAGGGACAAAGCACTAACCAGACAGCAGATGACTGACACCTGGATGAAAAGGAAGACAACACACAACACGCAGGAAGGCGGCACTTGACCAAGGCAGAGTTACAGAAGCTTCCTAAACCATCTGAAATATCTCGAGGAACTGAGAACTGGGGACCATAGTTTTGGGGGTATTTAGGAAAACTGGCAGAACACAGGTCACAATGAAAGTATTCTACATTCTACTTTGGTTACGTAGCATTTGGTGTCTCGAAAGCTTGCAAGTGGCCATACAAGATACGTTTATTGCTCCCATCCCAACCAGAGCAAAGAAGAAGAAAACCAACAAAAGGAAACTACTAGTCTGACGGGCTACTGGGTCATAAGAATCACAGCCTCCACCAGACTGAGCCCAGAAAATATAGAAGGTGCCTGGCTACCACTACCGATTGCTCTGACAGGGATTACAATAAAGGGTTACAGAAAGAAATGGATAAAATACAGAACAAAATTCAAACAAGACCAGATTTATTTTACTGGCAGAAACTGGAGCAGGCCCTAAGACACTATGGCCCCTGGACACCATACTAAATCAGAACTAAAGCCACTTCCAAAATACACATTTCAGTCACTCAAAGATTAGACAGGCAAATAAAATCAACAATAATGTGCTGGAGGAATATACAAGATCAAATGTTCAACACCTGTTCGAAAGCAAAGATGAGAAGGCAGAAGAAACAGAAAAAAGTGAAGAAATGGACATCAGAAGTCAGGCTGAAAAGGGAGAGAGTGCTGACACATTGTAGGCACTGCAAGCAATGTCACAAATCAAATTATGTATAAATTTTTTAATGGGAAACTGCACTTGTCCTGCAAACTTTCTCCTTGAGAACAATAAAAATACAAAAACTGCTCTCTAAGTGACTATTTCTCCACACTTTGAAATACAGAGGTATATACAGTACCTAGGTTACATTAATCTATGAGTGACCTCAAGCATAACATCAAATTCAACAAAACAGTCCAAAGTAAGAAGTGACTTCAAGCTAAGAGTTGGAATCAAGTCAGTGGCAGCAGGTAATATTATGTCAGAAATTTTGATAAAACTGTGAGAAAATTTCAGACAGTAAGTTTCTCCTTCTGCAAGTAAATAAGCAGTTGGACAATGTTCTATAGTTCTATAGTGCTTTTAAAGGCTATAAAATATAATCCAAAAGTATACGAACTGGATGGGTTTTCTAAGAAATGACACTTTAAGAAACTGTTTTGATTATTTAAATCTTTACATGATTTTTTCCCTATTTATTGTCTTAACAATATAAAAAAAAAGTCACTCATGACATCATCATTCATTCATTCCAAAAATATTTATTGAGTACAAAATTGTGTATCAGGCTCTGGGTTGCTAACCTAACACATTCAATTTGATATTCTCCCACCACATTCCAATCTTCTGAACAGATTATTTTTATATACTGGTAATTTTAAAATGGACAACGTGGTATTTTGCCATTTTTAAGACAACAGAAAATTTCTGATGCTCTACAAGCATTCTACTATTTCTTAAAATTCAAGTCAAAAAAGAAAACAAAAACTAAACTAACCCCACTGCTGTTGAGTTTATTCTAACTAACCCTGCACAACAGGGCAGAACTACCCCCATAAAGTTTCAAAGGAGCACCCAGGAGATGTGAACTGCTGAACTTTCTTTGGTTAGTAACCACAGCACTTAACCACTATACCACCAGGATTTCCAGAACAGAAATAAAGCCCACAAATTTATGAGAATCCAAAGGAAACTTTATTTGTACACAATAATGCATGTACTGCTTCAAATTTTACAACAAAAATAGAAAACATTATCCAGGTTAGCTTTCAATTTATGTACCTATGAAATAATGATGTTAAATTTTAAAAAAACAAAATAAAATCATAATGAATATACTAATTTTGTAACAGACACGATAAACATCCACAGAAAAAGCACTGAAACAAAATCCATGAAAATGCTTTTATGATCTAATTATAGGATTCAGGGTGACATATTCTGTTTTATTCTGTACTTCCTAGCAGATCAACGATGGATATTTTTTGTTTTTATAGTTGAAAAAGAAAACATTTTAAAGACTTGTTCTAAACTGCACACATTAAGATTCTAAAAACAGAACTACACCACCATCTACTGTTTCAAAAGAATCAGGAACAAGTGCACCCCCTGGTGCTTACATAAAAACATTAAACACTACACAACATTTTCACAAGATCAGTGATAACATGGTGATCAGGTAAACAAAAAAGTATAAATAGGTGGAGCACGGGGTACTTCTCAGGCAGTGAAACTATTCTAAATGATTCTATTATAGTGCCTAAAAGACATTTCAGCATTTGTCAAAATCCATGAGACTATACATTAAATTTTATAAAAAACTAGGAAAAAACTTTTTTCTTTTTGGTTTGGAAAGCAGATAGACATACTACATATTCAAGAACATCAATCAGAATTACACAGGAATTCTCATCTGACCCCCTGGAGAGTAGAGGAACTGGCTGAATCTCTTACCATGTGCTCAATAAAAAAACTGATAGCAAAACTATCACTCAAGAATCAAGGAGAAATACAGAAATGTTAACATTAAGGTAACCAAAGTTTTTGCCACTAGCAAGCTCCTATGTTCTTCAAACAGAAAACAGAAAACAATAAATGAATCTGTAACATCAGCTAGAGAAACTGAAACACTGAAAAATGTACAAAACAAAAGACGATTCTTTAACTTATGAGTTTCATAAACAATATCTGAATGATTAAAAGAAAAATATAACATCATATGTCACTGAAGATAATGATATTTATTTGAGGGGTTAGGTATTTGTTCTTGTTGCGAATATATGCAGTAAAATGTAACATATACAAACTCAACAATTTCTACATGTATGATTGACATTGATTACATTCTTAAGTGATGCAATCATTCTCACTTTCACTGAGTTGTTCCTCCTCCATTAATAAGCCTATGATTATTCTATCATCTATCAACTTGCTGTTGTCAATTTAATACCATAAAATAGATCTCAAAAGAGCAACATTTCAAAGTACACATTCCTTACAAGTTAAGCTAAACTACTGTTTGGTTTTAAAAAGACTTAGGCAGTATTTGTAAACTAAGGTTTAAAGAATTACCTAAGGACAATAGTTTCAGGGGTTCATCCTGCCTCCATGGCTCTAGAAAATCTATACACTCCATGAGTCTGAAATTCTTATCTGTACTTTTCTAACTATAGTTCTTCCACAGCATCTATGATCAAAAGTTCAGTAATGATAGCAGGGCACTCTCCAGTTCTGCCAGTCTTGTGGCATAGGAGACAGCTGTTGACGAAGGCAGTTGGCCACACATTCCAAATCCTCATCTCATGCCAGACTTTGTTTCTTCGTCTTGCTACACACAGAGAACAACTGTGGCTTAGATGGCTGCTTACAAGCTTTTAAGACACCAGCAACCCATATGTAGTTGCCCTTAGGTAATTCTTTAAACCTTAATTTACAAATACCACGTAAGTCTTTTTAAAATCAAACAGCTTAACTTGTAAAGAATGTGTACTTTGAAATGTTGCTCTTCTGAAATCTATTTTATGGTATTAAACTGACAACAGCAAATTGACAGATGATATAGGGGGTCAGTTCTACCCTGGCCCCTAGGGTCGCCATGAGTCGGATCCGACTGGACAGCACTTAGCTTGGCTTATAGTAATCAGAGCGGCATGAGTTATTAATGGGGGAGGAACCCATATGCAATGAACTATAAGTGAAAACAGAAGCTTACTAAACATGTTATTAGGCCAAATAACTGGGATGTGCCATGAATTCTTGAAGGTAAACCTCCATACCAAGAAGCCACATCTCATCAGTGTTTTGACTGTACACAAACAGACTAATTAGTTCCTCTAGTTTTTTGTTTCGTTTTGTTTGTTGAAACTCAGTCGTAAGCATATCACATAACTCTTGCCAATTCAACTTTCTGCAGATGTACAACTTACTTACATCAACTATAATCACCTGCTGTGCAACCCTATTTTTAATCAATATGATTTCTCTATAACCTTTAACCCACTTTTTCCCATCCCTCCCACTACAAGTAATCACTAATAAACTTTGGTCCTTATATATTTGCCTTTCATTGTCTTTTCTGTAAGCGAAGTCACACAACATTTGTACTTTTGTGACTGACTTATTTTACTTGGTCTTCAAGGTCCATCCATACTGTGAAACCCATCAAGACTTCTTTTCTTCTGCTGACTGAGTTGTAGGTAGGTAATACATTTTGTCTATTCATTCATTCATTGACGGGCATTTATGTTGTTTCCACCTTTTGGCTACCATGAACAGTGCGGCAATAAACTTCCCTGTACCTGTCTGGTCCCTCCTTTAAGTGTATACCCTTCTGGTATACACTTACAGGGTATAATTGATGGGTCATAATGTTGTTCTATGCTTAGTTTTTTAACAGATATAAATTTGACATTCCCACTAACAATGGGTAAGAGTTCTAACTTCCCTACAGCCTCACAAACATTTGTCTTTTTTCTTTTTTTTTTAACTTAGCTATCCTAAAAACCAAACAAAACCCATTGCTGTTGAGTAAATTCAGACTCACAGCAACCCTTCAGGGCGGAGTAGAACTGTCCCATAGGGTTTCCAAGGAACAGCTGCCAAATAAGAACTGCCAAACTTTTGGTTAACAACCTAAACACTTAAACAGTGTGCCAAAAGAGTTAATTAGCCATCCTAGTGGAAGTGAAATGGTAATTCATTACAGTTTTGATTTCCATCTGTCTGATGACCGGGAATCACACCCATGACAGGAGTTCTGAATAACTGACACTGAACATTTTTTCATGTTTGGTGGCCATTTGAATGTTTTCCTTGGTATAGTATCTATTCAAGTTCTTTGCCTCTTTTATGACTGCTTTTGTCTTTTTGTTGTTAAGATGTTGAAACATTGTATATACTTTGGTTTTCAGTTTCCAAAATTATTCTCCCAGCTGGTAACCTGTCTTTTCACCTTTTTTTTGGTACCTGAATGAAGAATACTTGTTAATTTTTATTTACTTTGTCTTTTGCTGTTCATAAATTACTTTTGTTATCAAATTAAATAATCAATTATTGAGAGCTAGGCCACCTGCCTTGCCCCTGTGCTTTATTCTAAGAATTTTATGCTTTAAGTGTCCACATTTACGTCTTCAATCCACTGTCAACATCTTTTTTGTATATGGTGTGAGTCAAGGATCTTGTTTCATTTGTCTGCACATGAAAATTCAATTTTCTCAACACCAACTGATATTGGTTTGTTTACCTTGAACTCTGCAACTCTGCTAAACTTCTCTTCTTATCTGTGGAAATTTTCTTGCAGACTCTTTGGGATTTTCTAGATACAAGGTCCACCAATTAATTCCACAAAGTTAATTGTTCTAAACGCTACATACCTCACTGCTGAATATCACTATAGTCCCTTTGAAGTACTCCCCTTAGGAAGCTGTACACTGACATCAGCACCTAGTCTACCCTTGGAAGCAATTTTGGAACTCTTTCTGGAATGGACATTGCATACGGTAGCACAGTGGCAAGTTTACAGACTTAACTGTATAGTTGCCTGAGAGGGAGTTTTCAGTCAGTAAACAAATAACTGCATTTGAACATCCTCCCTACTCACCTGATTTGGCCCCCAATAACTTTGTTTTTACTCAAAGACAAAGGAAATATTGAAAGAAAAACATTTTGGTGCCATTCAGGACATCAAGGAAATACGCCAACAGCTTTGATGGCCATTACAGGAAAAAAGTTACAAAACTGCTTTGAAGGATGGACTAGCCACTGTCATTCATGCATAGCTTCCCAAGGGGCGTACTGTGAAGGTCACCACAGTGACAGTCAGCAATGAGGTATACAGCATTTTTTATAGGGAGAGTTCATGAAATTGTCAGATCATGTATAACATCATCATACACAATACAGACAATTTAACTTCTTTTCCAATCTGGAAATCATTTTATTTCTTTGTCTTACCTTCCTACTCTGGGTAGCACTTCTACTGTATCTTCTCCTCACTTAGTGACTATCTCAGTTATCTGCCACTTTGCATTTGAACCCACAGTAAAAAAAAAACTATCACTCAGCTACTCAACGCATTAACAACATACATACGGCAGTAACAAATATGAAGGTATGAGGCAAGAGTAATGCTGACTCTGATGATGACAGTTAAATACCAACTTGTCTGGGCCATGATTCTCAGAGTTTGGGTAGTTACATAACGATATTATCTGGCAGTTACATAATGCTGTAGTCACCCTCCACTTTGTGATCTGAAGTAGTCAGCTTCCATTTTTGTGTAATGCAAATTTCATGTAACAACTTGGTCCTTGGACTCTAACCATGTTTCTAAGTGAGGAGAGGGACACTTAATACAAATGTGAGAACTGGCATCCTTGTTTTTTCCTGATTACAAGGTAAAAGCTCTTTCTCTATGAAATACATTGACTGTTGGCTTTCCACATATACCCTGACATATATACAGAATTTTTCTTCCATTCTAATTTTCCTGGAGGGAGAGAGAGAAGGAGAGGGAAGGAGGGCGGACCTTGCCGGTGTTACTGTTCAAACCCCATGGACAACAGAAGAAAATACTGCCTATGGTCCTGAGCCATCCTCACAGTTGTTGCTGTATTTGAGCTTGGGCTTCAGGCTAGTGCTGCACAGATCAGTAATACCCAAGGAACTATCATCAGTACAGGTCTGAATTTATACAGTTTCTATGAACTGGAAAGACGGTAAAAACAGGAGAAACTACATGAACAAGCTCCACATATACACGGGATAGCAACCAAGTATATCACCCTCAAGATTTGGATACAATCTAAAGCATCGCTGTCTCACTTAAAGATAGCAGCACATTGCTCAAAGACGGTGACACCGCATTCAAAGATGACAGCTGACCACATGGCCTTGAATGTGTGTCATTCTGCCATACCCACTGCCATAGACTCAATTCTAACTCATAATGACCCTATAGGACAAAGGAGAACTGCCCCACCAAGTTTCCAATAGACTTCAACCATCACCTTTGGGTTAGCAGTTGTAGCACTTAACCACTATGCCACCAGGGTTTCCCACTCTCTCCTATAGGGCTGCCAATAATCCAGTCTCACAAATCAGGCTCTGAAAGGGCTCACTACCCCTCTTTGAAGTCTCTCATTTCAGAAATTTGACTCATAATTCTTCCTACACCAGGTATTGTGCTAAATCTCCAAAATTTAAAGACATTGGGTCTGCTACTTTTTCAGTTCCTTGGCCATGGCTAAACCAGTTCTAAACAGTTCAAGGCCCTAGTTTGAGCCCATAGTTGCAGACACTGTGTTAACCCATCTCACAGAGAGTTTTCCCCTTTTTCACTGACCCTCTACTTTACCAAGCATAAAGTCCTTCTCTAGGGACTGGTTACTCCTCAAAACCTGTCCTAAAGTACGTAAGACAAGGTCTCACCATCCTCCCTTCTGAGGAGCATTCTGGCTTCTGTTTCTTCCCAGAAATATTTGTTCATTCTTCTGGTAGCCCACCATATAGATATTCAATACTCTTCAATAACCATGACAGAGACAAGAAACCCCAAGAATATGGCCCCTGGAGACCCTTATAAGTCAGCTGTGAAGGCATTCCTCTGGTTCACTTTGGAGCCAAAGATCAGATAAAATAAAACAAGACTAAATGGGCACACCAGCTCAGGGGCAAGGATTAAGGAGGCAGGAGGGGACTGGAAAGCTGGTAATGGGGAACTGAAAGTTGAGAAGTGAAAACTGTTGACATTGTAGGGTAAGCAACCAGTGCCCTAAACAGTATGTGCATTGATTCTTTACTGAAAAATGAGTTTGCTCTGTAAACCTTCATCTGAAGTACAATAACCCTACAGGACAGAGTAGAATTGCCCAGTTTCTAGGAAATCCCTGTGAAACCTGAAGCTGAAAAGCCCCAGGGTAAGGGATGCTTGAGATAAAAGGCCTAAGAGTCTTTGTTTCAGATTACCTCCAATTCACACAGAAAGACAGAACCTCCAAATTCCACAAGCCCTCTGGAGAGACATTAGGGTGTGGTCCTCAGAGGAAGGATTACAGATTCAGTGAACCGTAAGCAATGAATGACTCCTTTTGTTGTGATAATTAAACTCTCAAGTAATGACAAAGGAATTAAGCAGGGGGCAAGGAAGACAAGGTAGTAACTTGTGTTTGAACATTCTTTCAGACTGCTGGTCAGATGACCTCAAGCACCACTTTCTTTCCTTGATGGCCAATGATAGCTTGCGAGGCTGTGAAGCAGGCAACCTCTGCCCAGTTGACTTCTACCCAGAAGACACCCCACATGCCCCAAATGCCCACCTTATTCCCCATTTACATGTGGTTTCTCCCTTTAAATACTTCAACCTTACCTGACAAAACTGGAGCAGGTTCTTGATGAAGAGAATCCTCTGTGCTCCTTATGTCTGCTAGCACACAATTCACCATGATACCTTTCTCAGGGATTGGCTTTTGCGGGTAGGTAACAAGAATCTGGAGTTTTGTCCGTTAACAGTGTTGAAATGAGGAAGGGTGCAGTAAAAATTCGAGGTATTAAAGACAGCCCCAGGAAACAACTTAATAGCAGAAAATATAGAATAATCTCACCTTTGTCTTACAAAACACTGTCACAAGACAAGCCTGGGGGCAACCTTGCAAGTGACAGCCTGCAAGTGACCCCTAGACCTTGACCACATTTTACAACTAATGCCAAGCCAGGAGTTAACCAATCAATGTAAAGGTCAGTTCACCCTCCCTGCTTTGCAATCTCACGACTTAAATACTGGGTGCTGAGGAAACTCGTCGTCGCCCCCTGCTCTGTGTAGCTTGGGGTGCGTCCCTGGTGCACCAGTATTTTTCCTATTGGGCATATTTTTAATAAAAGTTAACCTTTAAAGTAACAGTGTAGCATCTTGAAAATCGCACACCCTAACAACAGTTGGTAGATGTGAACAGCTAATTTTTGGTTAGCAGTCGAGCTCTTTAACCACTGAGAAAACTGGGCTCCCGTTAGTCATTAGAGAAATTCAAAATCAAAACTACAGCGAAGGACCATCTCACCCCAACATTACTGAACAAACCAAAAAAACAGAAAGTTACAAATGTTGGAGAAGCTGCAAAGGGACTGGAATGCTTAAGCTCTGCTGGGGGAATGTAAAATGGGAAAATCATTTTGACAGTGATATAGCACACTTCCTTGAAAAGCTAGAAATAGAAATACACATGATTCAGCTATCCCACTCCTAGGCACATGTCACGGATTGAATTGTGTCCCCCCAAAAATACGTGTAGCCATGTGGCTGGGCTATGAGTCCCAGTATCTTGTGACTCGACGGCACTCGGCTCGGCTACACTGTTTGTTAGATGTAATGAAACGTTATGTTGTAATAAAATCTTGTGACTCCTGATTATTGTTCTGTGACAAACCCTTACCCCTTTGAATTCTGGCTATAAAAACCACTAGAAATGTAACCCAAACTAGACAGCTTTTGGCATGCCGTCTCCCAGACTACTAGCAAATCCGCAAATAAAATATTCCTTGAACCTCACGCTGTCTCTGAATTTTCAGCTACAGTGACAGGTGGAATGAACTTGCTCCAGTTCAGCAACATGTCGTCTGCCAACTAAATTTACGAACTCATCCTAGAAAAAGTGCTACATACGTCACTGCTGAATATCACTACAGTCATCTTTGAAGTACCTCCCTGGAAAGCTATGTACTGACACCAGCACTTAGTCTACCCTTCAAAGCATTTCTGGAACTCTCTTTTAGGAATGGGCATCAGGGCTGTCGTCCTGATGTCCTGAACATCATCAAAATGTTTTCCTTTCAATGTTTCATCTTCAGGTAAAGAAAAAAGTTATTCGGGCCGGATCAGGTGAATAGGGAGGTGTTCTAATACAGTTATTTGCTTACCAGCTACAAACTCCCTTACAGACTAGACCAATTAAGTTCGCAAACTTGCCACCATACCACCATCTGCAATAGCCATTCCAGAAAAAGTTTCAAATATGCTTTGAAGGGTGCTCTAGGTGCTGGTGTCAGTGCATAGCTTCCCAAGTAATACTTCAAAGGTGACCACAGTGATATTCAACAAGGAAGTATGTAGCACTTAGAACAATTATGTTCGTGGACTTGACGGTCGGACCTCGTACACAACAACAAAGAACAATGATGAATTTGTGTAACACGATACAACACATAAGAATCTGGAGGCATTAAGTTGAGTAAAGTAAATCTATCACAAAAGGAGGAATATGAGACCACTGCTATAAAAACTCAAAAAGAGGTTTACACAGAAACGATCTTTGCTGGTTACCAAGGAGCAGAGGGGTAAGGAGGGAAAACCATAAACTAGACAATAAATGAGTGGTAACTCTGATGAAGAGTAAGATGGTACGCAACACTGGGGACGCCAGGACAACCTGCCCAAAGCAAGGTCATGGAGCACCACAGAAACACTCAAACTCCCTAAGGGACCAAATAACTGGGCTTAGGGCTGTGGGGACCACGGTCTGGGGAGACATCTAGTTCACCTGGCATAACATAGTTTATAAAGAAAATATTTCCCATCCTACTTTGGTGAGTAGCGTTCAGTCTTAAAAGCTTGTGAGCAGCCATCTGAAATATCCCACTGGTCTCACTCTGTCTGGAGCAAAGGAGAATGAAGAACATTAAGATGCAAGGGAAAGATTAGTCTACGGACTAATGAACCACAACTAGCACAGCCACCACCAGACTAAACCCAGCTCAACTAGATGGCACCTGCCAGGATCACACAGAGGGTCCCAAACAGAGCTACAGCTGGAGAAAAATGTAGAACAAAATTCTAACTCACCAAAAAAAGACCTGGTCAGACAGATACTGGAGAGTCCCCTCAGACACCCTGAGAGTACGGCCTTGGACATCCTTCTAACTCAATGCTGAACTCACTCCTGAGGTTCACCCTTCAGCCAAAAATCAGGCCCATAAAATGAGACAAAATGGGCACCTCAGCTCAGGGGCAAGGACAAGTTGGCAGGCAGGGACAGGAAAGCAAGGTCGAGGAGAGCGATGACATTGTAAAGGGGCTGGCAATCAATATCACAGAACAGTACATGTATTAATTGTTTAATGAGAAATGGCTCTGTAAATCTTAATCTAAAGTGCAATCTAAAAAAAAAATACTTACTGAGGAGACGCTGTTCCTGGAATTCAGGGAGGTCACTGAGGGAGCCCTGTCCCTGGAATTTAGGGAGGTAATCTTATCCAATGATCAGACCTCACCATTAGCTGAAAACAACCTGATGTGTACACCCCACAGGTGCAACCAAAAACAGCCTGGTACGCCCCACCTGATGTAACCATAAAACTATAAATAACTCTAGTGCCAGCCACCCCCCACCTCTCTGAGCTTTCCACTACAAAACCATAAATAACTTTTCCATCAAGTCACCCCTCACTTCTTCATCAAAACTTTAAAATTATAAAAACTGTGTCCACCAGGTACTGGCTGGGGCTGACCCACATCTCAGTTCAGGCCCAACTTTCTTTCTCTTCAAATAAACTTCAGTGGACTCTCAGGTGGACATGTCTCTGCCCGTTTCACACCATTCTTCCCTGAGCATTTTTTGGTGCTCAAAATCTAGGACGGGGTGTGGCACTCCAAATGACCAAAAGCACCTCTAAACTGGTAAGTCAGAGGATGAGACTTCCCTCACCAGAAAACATTGCCGTCTCTATTTCTCTTGTTTTTACAAAGCCCAAAACTGAGTCAAGGCTTTCCTTGGAACACCAGAACACTGGTTGCTGGCCCCCACCATCTTCACTCTCTGGGGATGCCCGGGCAGCAAGTTGGGTCTACCAGAACCCAGGACCCAGTCCCCAGTGAGACATAGAGACACCTGCCTCTCCCTGGTAGGACTAATCTTCACCTTCTTTCTTCCTTCTACTCACTCTCTATGCTAGGAGGACTAGTCAATCTAAACCCCTTAAGGATACCTCATTGGGGTGGCTTTTAAAAATGTCTAGGCACCCTAGGACTCCAGGGCCAAATAAAGCCCAAACAATTGATTTTCTTTCACATATGTTCTCTGCCAGTTTAGACAATTCATAATCTACTAGGGCAGTGGTCTGACGTCCCTATTTCCAAGCCTTCTTTTTTTCTGCTTCATAATTACCCCTCTATTTGCCAATCCTACACCACTTTCCAAATCCTCCTCCTTAATGAAAAACTTCAGCCTTCTAAGCCATCACTTCCTGAACCTGATTGTGATCCTTCTGAACACGGCTTTCTTCCTCCCTACACTTGCCCACCTGCTTCAGTTAGAACACACTCTCCCTCCTCTTTGGGAATTTTGCATTCTCCTTCTGTGCAAACGCCCCTCCCACTTCAAGTATTCAAAGACTTACCACCTGCTTCTTGAAGTCTTTCTCCAATCTCTCTGTCAACCACCTCTTACCTCCACACGCTAGTTCTAAGAGACAAGCCCCCTAACCCATTTACCCCTCCAAGAGGTAGCAGGAGCTGAAGCCATCGTCCAGGTACATGTTCCCTTCAAACTGGGTGAACTACCCCAAATCAAAATGGGGCTCAAGTCCTTTTCTTCTGATCCCTCTCATTTTCCCAAAGAATTTAAATATCTAACTCAGTCTTACTACCTCACCTGGCAAGACCTTTATCTGGTCAGGGGCCATGGCCTTTGCTGATTCAGTTCATACCCAAGACCCTGACCACTACGGTCCCAGGGAAACAGCAGTGCCCTCCACCAACTCTAAGTACAACTACCAATCTAACTCACCTGGCCTCCCTGTTTTGGCCCAACTTATCATTTGCCTCCTAAAGGGAATGGAAAAGGCAGCACACAAAGCAGTGAACTGTGACAAAATGAAAGAAATCACTCAGAAGGCAGACGAATATCTTGCCACATTTCCTAAACAGACTCACAGAAACTTTAATCAAATGTACTGATCTAGATCTACAAGCCGGGCATCTAACCCCTACTTCTGAGGTAGGGCAACTCTACCTGAACACCCACTTTATTTCTCAATCCACCTGAGACAGCCACAAAAAGCTCCAAAAACTTAAGTATGGTCCATAGACTCCCCAAAGGGATCTTTTGAAACTGGCCTTCAGGGTCTTTAATAATCAAGAAGACAAGGCTGCCTGGAAAAAATAGACAAAATACAAAATGCTGGCCTCGGTCCTCAAGGACAAAGTGGGGATCGCCTGGCAACCTACTAGAAACTATAACATAGCATCTTACAGCCTCCAGGCCCTTGCTTCAAATGTGTGAAAGAAGGCCATTGGGCCCATTCCTGCCCAAACCTTAGAGCTCCACTGAAGCCAAGCCCAGCTTGTAGTGTCCAAGGCCACTAGAAAGACAAGCATCCTCGGACTGCTGTGTCCAGGGCCACTCCTTCAAAATTGGTGGCTAAGCCAGGATTCACCCGGCCAAATTTCCTCCAGTTGGCCACCAAGAACTCAGGAGGCCCAGGCTCTAAGGCCCCTGCCATCAATATCTAACTGACAGCGACTCAGGTTTGTCTTCTGGTTGCCAGTAAGCAAATCTTCTTTCTACTAGATACGGGGGCCATTTACTTGGTACTGCCTAAATTTGGGGGGAAGTATCTCCTCTCCTCCATTTCTACTGTTGGTGTGGATGGAATCCTATCACATCCTCCTAAAACTTTCCTTTAACCTGCCAATTCGATCACTCAACTTGTTTGCACAACTTTCTAGTAATCCCCAAATGGCCCACCACCTTATCAGGCAGAGAGCTTCTTAGCAAGCTCCAGACAGTCCGTATGCTATATCCATCCAGCTGGGACAAATATATATAATCCTCAACACTTCTATCCCCCTCTTAACTCTAGAGGAACTCCTAACCAACAAGATGAGCGCCATACCTTCCCTCTCATGCCCTCTCTTGGGAGCATTTTACAACCTAATCTTCAAATTACTTCACCAGACCCACGAGAAACCCCTGAAACTTTACTTTCTGTTGTCTGGGACTGGTATTCACAGGGAGAATTCAATGGTTATACATGGCAGAAAATTTCCCAATGGTTAGAAAACAGGCTCCCCTAACTCCTTATATTCACCTCCTTCTTTATTGCCAGCTCCTTCGCTACCAAGGCCTCCAGACATATCCCCCCTACCTACTTAACACCCTTGACCTATATTTCCCTCCCCCACCCCCGTACCACTCTGATAGATATCAGGGATGCTGGATCTGTTTGTCTCTCTCCCCAAGCACTTGAACACTGAACTTCCAGCTCCTAGGGAGACAGAGACCCAGACAACCACCCACTTGACACATACTAAAGAGAAAGGGTCCACCTTTCTTGACAGGACAGACACTCCCCTAGGAAGTTACCCAACTGCCTTAGCCAGTGGAGCCACATTACTGTTCCAAACCTTTGTGAGACACATACATTCCCTCCTCCTCCCCTCCACCCAATCAGGACCAGCATACCTGGACTTAACTCTTCTTAAGACGAGCTCCCTTCTGAATGCAACAAATCGATAAAGGCCTAAACCTAGGATACCTAGATTCTGGACTCTGCACCCCACACCCCAACCACAGGAATCAGTCAAAGGGTGGACCACTCCTTTTCCCCCTCAGCCAATGGCATGTTTCTTCGACCAGCACACTTCTCAAGACTACCCCAGCTCCAAGGTGCATCCTCTGAAGTGTGTATTACCCCAAGCCAAAGCCTCTTTTCCTGGATGAACACCCTTCCCTGCTCCCAACCGCCTTCCAAAATAAACACACTTTAGGAGGAGCCCTTACCAATACCTCTTCAGTGTGAAGAAAAGAACCACCCACTAGGCCGGGGTCACATGATTTCCTCCACCTTTTCTCCCTACAGGTCAGCATATGCCTCCTAGAAAATGGTCTCTTCTTCTTTTGCAGGGACAAGGCATATTCTCACTTACCCATAAACTACACGGGAAGGCGCACTCTGATCTACTTATCCCCAAACACTGATATTGCCCCTCCTAAGCAATTCTTGCTGATCCCTATACAAGTACCCAGGCCAAAGAGGGCAGCCATCTCTATACTTCTATTGAATGCCCTGCGGGGTCACGGTATGGACTGGTACCAGAACAGGAGGATTAAGCACCTCACTCCATTATTTCCACCTCCTCTCACAAAACCTACAGGAAACCATGGAGGATATATCCAAAAGATTGGTAAAAATATAAAACCAAATAGATTCTCTAGCTGCTGTCACCTACAAAACAGATGTGCCCTACATCTGTTGACTGCAGAAAAGTGGGGTACTTGTCTTTTGCTAAAGAATGCTGTTTCTATATTAACCAATCAGGCCTGGTCTGAGATGCAGCTAAAAATCTTTCAGAGACAGCAGCCAATTTACAAAGACAGCAAAAAGGTGAATGGAATATCTGGCTAAATTCTCAAAAACGGCTTCCCTAGCTTCTTCCATTTATAGCACCTCTTGTCTTACTCATCTGAGAACTTTCTCTTGGCCTAGTCCTATTCAGGGCCATAACAGAACTGATTAAGTCTGTAACCTCAACCATGAAAAGGTGAACCAGATTAGGCTCCTCTGATAGACTTGACAAGATCTTTACCAAAACCTCCCTAGAAACAACCAACAGATCTTCCTCTTTGCTGATTATCAGGCCACAAGTACAGAATACCGGGAACTCAGAAGGCTCCTCCAACTCCCCATACGCCCTATGACAAATCAATGACCCTTATCAGCAGGAAGCAGCTAGAAAGAATAAAAATGTCCCTCCCTCATTAACCAAAAGTGGGGAGTTGAGGGGACTCTGTCCCTAGAATTCAAGGAGGCCATTGAGGGGAACCTTGTCCCTGGAATTTAGGAAGGTCATCTTATCCAATGATTGGACCTGGCCATTAGCTGAAAACAGCCTAATATGTGAGCCCCACAGGTATAATCAAAAAACAGCCTGGTATGTCCACTTCTTCATCAAAACTTTAAAACTATAAAAACTGCCCACCAGCTACTGAACCATATCTCAGTTCAGACCCTACTTTCTTTCTCCTTGAGTAAACTTGACTGGACTCTCAGACTGATGTGTATCTGCCCCTGTTTCATGCCATTCCATTCTCAACACATATTTGTCCTTTTGGCAGTCAATAGTCCAACTGTACAATTTGAATGCATCACTGCTTCTGCAGTCTTTCTTGTTACATAGCTGAGTTACCTAATCTGAAGACTTTTACAAACTGCTATGGCCTAAAATTGATCAAATGTAAGGAAAATGCACTAATAATCAGAATACAAAAGTTGGAAATGTGGAAGAAACAGAAGTCGGAAAATGAGGCCCTGATGACAGGAAGAATACCAGAAATTGTAAGACAGAACTCTCAAAGACGACTTAAGTCATTGAAAGTACTTTTTTCCAGCACAATAAATGACCATACACATGCACCTTGTCAGACAGGTTACACAGGAATCAAATCAACTTCATCTGTGAAAAGAAATGATGGAGAAGTTCCGTACTGTCAGGACAAAATCAGAGGCCAACAGAGGAAGAGATCTTTTCTTTCTTTCAATGACAGAATATCTGAGTCACTATTCACATCCAAGCTCAAAGTGAACCTGCAGAAATTTAGTGCAAATCCATAACAGCCCAAGTATGACCTTAAATATATTCCACTTGAATTTAGAGACCATCTCAAGAACATATTCGACACACAGAACACTTATGATCAATGACCAGAAGAGTGTGGGGTGACACTAAAGACATCAAAAGTAAAGTAAAAGGTGATTATGATGGCAAAAAGACCAAAATGGATGTCACAAGAGACTCTGAAACTTCCTCTTCAGTGCAGAGGCACTAAAGTGAGCCAAAACAAATTATAAAATAAAATAGATAAACAGACAAATTCAAAGGACAGCTTGAGAAGACAAGACTAAGTATTATACCGAAATGTCCAAAAGCCTTAATAGTTAGAAAACCAAAAAGGAAGACCATGCATGGAACTTCTGAAGCTTTAAGAACAGAAGAGAAAATTCAAACCTCAAGATCTGAAAGATTTTATGGACAAAAAATTGAATGATGCTAAAAGCATCAAAGAAGATGGAAGAAATACACATCTGCTGTGTCAAGAAGTGGCTGACGTTAATCATTTTAACAGACACTGGTATTAAAGTAGCCAGCCAAGCCATAAGTTCAAAATGAACTGAAAACTATTGGCAAAAACAAGGTCCAGGATCAGAGACTGAACTGTGATCCCTAAAAAATATGCAGCTATTTTGCTAGGCCATAATTCCTGGTATTGTGTGATATTCCTCCATGTTGGAATTCCTGCCTCTATGATGTTAATGAGGGTGGATGGGTGGCGGTTGTGCTGATACAGCAAGTTTCAACATATAAGTTTATTTTGTGCCTTGAGGCAGTCTCTTAGGATGTAGAGGAGAGAAACTAGCAGAGACATGTGGGAACCTCACATCATGAAGCAACAGTGCCGGAAGGTGACCGCATCCTTTGGAAAGGATGGGGGTCTCTGTGCCTCAGAAGTTTCCAGTACAGGGAAAGATTGACAACAAAGACCTTCCTCTAGTGCCAACAAAGAAAGCCTTCCCCTAGAACTAACACTCTGAATTTGGACTTTTAACTTACTGGACTGTCACAAATAAAATTTCTCTTTTGAAAGCCATCTACTTGTGATATTTCTGTTAGAACAGTACAAGGTGACCAAAACAGAATTTGGAACCAAGAAATGGGGTGCTACTCTAACTAATACCTAAACTGTGGAAGCAGTTTTGAAACTGTGGACAGAAGGCTCAGCAAGAACCAAGGAGAATTATTAACACCGAACAAGGTGCCGACAGTGAGAAACAGCAGAGAACAAGTGACCACAGCAGCACCACCTCCACCACCACCAGACCACTGTGAGACAACACTAGAGCCAATCCACAAAGCACAGGAGCTGAGTGCCTGGGCACAGAGGTTTCCTAGTAGAGTAGGGTGCCTCAGGGTACTTGAATTGGAGTCAGGCTTGCTGATCCCCTGAGCAAGAAAGCTGAGTGCCTATGTATAGCTTCCTGGCAGAATAGGGTGCCTCCAGGCACGTGAATCCTCAAATTCCAATAGTGAAGGATGCTGCAGGGAAACTATTAAACAACTCAGGGAACATCAAAGGAAGATGGAAGGAATACAACAGAGTCATTATTCTAGAAAGAACTGGTCAATGTTCAGCCATTTGAAAAGACAGTACATGATCAGGAATGAATGCTGCTACAGGAAGCAGTCAAAGCTGCATTGGAGACACTGGTGAAAAACAAGGCTCCAGGAATTGATGGACTATCAAGTGAGATATTTCAATAAATAGATGCAGCACTGGAAGTGTGCACTTATCTATGCCAAGAAATTTGGAGGACAGCTACCTGGCCAATTGACTGGAAGAAATCCGTATTTATCCCCACTCCAAAGAAAGGTGATCCAACTGAATGCAGAAATTATTAAGCAGTATCATTAATATCACACACAAGTAAAATTTCACCCAATATCATTCAAAAGCAACTGCAACAGCATACTGACAAGAAACTACCAGACATTCTAGCTGGATTCAGAAGATGTGGAACCAGGGATATCACTGCTGATGTCCAATGAATCTTGGCTGAAAGCAGAGAATATCAGAAAGATCTTTACTTGTGTGGATCAAAACAAATTATGCTTAAAATTGCACAAAATGGGAATTCCAGAACATTTAATTGTGCTCTTACGGAATTTGTACATGGATCAAGAACAGTCAAGGGTACAGAGCAAGGGGACAATGACATAGTTTAAAGTCAGGGAAGGTATACATCAAGGTTGTATCATGTCACCATACCTTTTCGATTTGTATGCCGAGCAAGTAATCTGAGAAGCTGGACTATATGAAGAACAAGGCATCAGGATTGGAGGGCGACTCATTAAGAACCTATACTGTGCAGACAATACCACCTTACCTGCTGGACATGAAGATGGGAAACACTTAATGATAAAGATCAAAGACCACAGCCTTCAGCATAGCCTCCACCTCAACGTCAAGAAAATAAAAATCCTCACAATGGAACCAGTAAGCAACATCATGATAAAGTGGGAAAGGATTGAGGTTGTCAAAGATTTCATTTTACTTGGGTCATCAACGCTCATGGAAGCAGCAGTCAAGAAATCAAAAGATGCGTTGCACTCAGAAAATATGCTGGAAAGGACCTCTTTAAAATACTGAAAAGTAAAGATGTCACTGTGAAGATTAAAGTGTGCTTGACCCAAGCCAAGATATTTTCAATCGCATCACATGCGTGCAAATGCTAGACAATGAACAACGAAGACAGAAGAAGGGATGTCTTTGAACTGTGGTGTTGGAGAAGAATACTGAATATACCATAGACTGCCAAAAGAACAAACAGATCTGTTCTGGAAGAAGTACAACCAGACTGCTTCTTGGAAGCAGATATGGCGAGATTGCATGTGACATACTTCAGACATGTTGTCAGGAGGGATCGGACCCCCAGAGAAGGACATTTCCAACTGGTAGAGTAGGGGGGTCAACGAAAAAGAGGAAGACCCTCAACTAGATGGATTGACACAGTGGCTGCAATAATGGGCTAAAGCATAAAAACAATTGTGGACATGGTGTGAGACCAGGCAGTATTTCATTCTGTTGTGCACACACAAGGTCCCTATGCGTCAGAATTGACTCAGCAGCACCTAACAACAACAACAACCCAAAGTTTCCAAGAACAGAATAGCACGAACAGGGGTCAGTGAACCATGCTTTCAGATGACATCGAGGTCAACTACTCTTTTTCTAAGAGAATTTTCTGCACCTCATATTAGTGAGTGGTGTCTGGGGTCTTAAAAGCCTGCAAGCTTCCCTCTGAGAAACATCAGTTGTTTCCAACCGACACAGAACAGATGACAAGTGAGAATATCAAAGACATGAGGTAAAATGAGCCCAGGAGACAGAATGACCCATATGACTGGAAGACTATGACAGCAAGAGACAAGAAGAACTAGATAGTGCCCTGCCACCACCAAAGACAGCCTTGATTGGGGACACAATGTAGAGTTTCTAACAGAGCATGAGAAAAAATAGGTGTGCAGATCAAAAACTCTATTAAAATAAAGACTAGACTTGATGGTCTGACAACCTGGAGGATCCCCTGAGAACATGACCCCTGGACTTTCAACTAGCCGAGAGCTGCAACTAGTACTGAAGCCAACACTTCAGACAAAGAATGGACTAGACTTGGGGACACTGGGTGATGTAGGTGATGTGTATAGTTTAATATATATATGAGCCTGTCCTACTGGTTTCTTTTTAGAGGAGAGAGGAAAGGGTGGAGAGCAGGAGAGAAGGTTGGGTTGAGTGGATACTGGAAGCGAAGAGTGAAAAAGACAAGCATACTGTCACAAGGTAAGGAGAACAGACAGAACTGTAGAGAGGTATTTACTACAGCTTTTACATGGAAAATTGATTTGTATTATAAACTTTTACTTAATCACAATAAACCCTCTCACCTTCATGCCCCCCAAAAGGATGTCACAACACATTTGAGGCCTAAATATTCATGAGTCCTGTAAGGGAGTTGTTTGGAGTGCACAATGTGACCTGGACTGTATGAGCAGCTAAGTATGGGACAAAAGGACACACTGAACACAACATAGGCCAAAACTTAGGAACAGGCAGGCCCAAGACAGGCAATGAGTGCTGCAGGGGTCGGAGTCACCAGGAGTCTAGGAAGAGAAATACAGTAAGCAGAATGCAGACCTGATGATATGAGCAGTGAAGACATGTAGTCAACTGGCAAAAGCTGCCACTTCTGGGTTGGGACTCTGAGGCTGGTGTTACATAGCTAATGTCCCCAGAAAAACTGTGGTGAGTCTGCAACTAGCTCCTATAGGGAAAGAAGGCAAACACAAGACCAGCATTGCATGTCTGGTGCTCACAGCACAGGAGACCTACAGTGACAGTTCAGTCATAGCTGGTAAGACCAAATGGGAGGTGACATATATAGGTGGGAGAGTCCAGTAGCAGAGTAATACGAGGACTGCCAATTAAGTTCAAGAAATTATCCTAGAAAAAGTGCTAAGTATCTCATTGCTGACTATCACTACGGTCACCTTCAAAGCAAATTTGAAACTCTTTTTCTGGAATGGCCATCAGAGCTGTCATCATAGCACCCTCTAAGTCCCGAATGTCATCAAAATGTCTACAATTCAATATTTCGTTTAGATTTGGGTAATGAAAAAAGTCACTGGGGTCAGATCAGGTGATTAGAGAGGTTTTTCCAATACAGTTATTTGTTTACTGGCTAAAAGAAACCCCTCACAGACAACCAGACAATTAAATTTGCGAACTTGCCACCGAGTGCAACAGTCATTCCAAAAGGAGTTTCAAAACTGCTTTGAAGGGTGGACTATGTTCTGGCATTAAAGCATAGTTTCCCAAGGGAAGCACTTTGAAGGTGACCACAGTGATATTCAGCAATGAAGTTATGTAGCACTTAGAACAATTAAGTTCACAGACTGAACTGTCAGACTCATACGATCAATGTCCCTAATATTTTGTAGTAAGGCAACCAACCACACAGGTGGTACAAGCTATAGAGTTTGGTGCTATAGGGGCACAGGCAGCACTTCCAACCAGGAACCTACACATAAAGCATATCAAAGTATTGCACACATTGGCCCCAATATCTGGTGGGGAGGCAACCATACCAGGGTCTACAAGCCACAGAGCTTGAAGACAAAGTGTCCTCCCACTCAAGGAAGGTAGAGGTAAAATGGTGACAGGTGGCATCCTGTTTAGGACACCAACAGCAACGGGAAAACAGCAGGTATACCTTCATAATATAAAATACTAACAAATGTAAAGAAAAAGATCAAATACTAGAGAACAGTAAGAATTTAATCTCCAGACTTACAAAGTAAAACAGTGTAACAACTCAATTACAACCGATAATCACAAACCATATGATGAGGCATGAAAGAATGATGCATGCAAAAGACCAAAATAAAGGACAGAAACTGTCCCCAAGGAACAAGAGATAATAAAATCACTAGAAAAACACAGGTAGAGTTAAACAAAGACAAAGGAAAAGAAATAAAGGATACCAGAAAAAAAATCCAAGAACAAAGCAAGGTTTTCAATCAAGCAAGAATTTTTTCAGACTCGATGGCACTTGGCTTGGCTTAATTGTAAATACTGGACCCCCATAGAACAATAACAGAAAGGAACAATTATCTGAAAGGCTTCAGGAACTGATCTGAACTGGCAGAATAATCAGTAAACTTGAAGATCTAGCAACTGAGATTTTTCAACTTGAGTAGAAAAAAAAATTACGAAAAATGAACAAAACTTAAGGGATCCATGGGACACCATCAAGCAGGATATTATAGGTATTATGGGAGGCTCAGAAGAAGACAGAGCAAAACAGAAAAATAATCTGAATAGTGAGAAACTTCCCAAATATGTTCAAAGTCCAGAACCTGCATGCCCAAGATACTCAGTGAACTGCCAGTAAGATAACAGAGCCATATGAAGACTATGAAGATCAAAGTCTCAAAAAACCAAGGACAAAAAGAAACTTGGGGGAACAGCATAACAGAAGAGAAATACCATATACAAGGGGTCTTTAATAAGATTAAATGCCAATTTTCATGCAGAAAATTATATGGGCAAGAAGGCACTGAGAAGACATACTCAAAGCACCGAAAGAAAAGAACTATCAACCAAAAATACTATAACTGAAAAACCTATCATCAAAAAATGAAGGGGAGAACACGATGTGGGAGGTGGAGCAGCACTTAAGTTAATGGAGTGAAATAATCAGAACACAAACAACAAGAATGTTAACCCAATGTAAAGAATGTGAACAATACCATAATGATCATTATGTCTAGAAACTATCCAAAGGGGGTAGGTTTTGTTGTGCATATTTTTCACAAAAGTAAAATAAAACATTAATTTAAAATATTAGGGAGAAATTAAGAGGTTTCCAGACAAACAAAAGCTGAAAAATACTGTTACCAACAGACTAACTCTGAAAGATAGACTAAGGGGAATCCTCCAAAAGGAAAAATAAAAGCACTCTGTAGTAACCTGAAGTTGTACATGCAGGGGGTAAGTATTTTCCACTAAAAAAAAAGTCTTCATAAGTATTAAAGCCAGAGTTAAGGTATTACTAGTTAGTAAAAACAACTGATACCTCCTTTACACAGACAACAGCATTAAGAAGCAAAAAAGTAAGTAATTACAAACACATAGTACTGGTAATAAGATGAAATAAATTCAAATTTAAGTCACTGAGCATCTGAGACATAAAGATTTAATCAGCAACAGAAATGTAAGGAGAGGACTGACATAAGTATAGGGTGTTTGCATGTTAGTGAAGTTAACCTGCTATCAACATAAGTCAGGTAGGTATAAGATATTGAATGCCATCCTCATGGTAACCACAAAGAAACTAAAAGATTACATGCATAAATAAATAAACAAAACATACAAAGCATACAAAGGCACAAAATTCTATCTACAAAGGAAGTCCATACTGGAGAAAAAAAGGACAAAGAAAGTATTGAAAAAAAAGTCACTCATTACCATTGAGTCAATTTCAATTCCTAGCAACGCTACAAGACAGAACAGAACAGCCCCACAGAGTTTCCAAGAAGTGCCTGGTAGATGGTAGATTCAAACCACCAACCTGCTAACCAACCTGGTTAGCAGACATAGGACTTAATCACTATGCCACCAAGGTTTCCAGGAGTATGTAAGACAAGCCAACAAAAATACAAAAAAATGGCAGCAAGAACTACTTCTTTATCAGTAATTACCAAGAATATAAATAGTTTAAAGACCTCAATCAAGAGGTACAGACGGACATATTGCATACAAAAAATGTGGCCTACCAATATACAAGAGACAAGCCTCAGGCACAATGACATGAGTAGTTGAGTGTAAAAGGATGGGAAAAAACATGGCATGAAAACAGCAATCAAAAGAGGGCAGGCATGGTTAAAATATACATACTTATAAGTCCAAATATAAGATATAAAGGACAGGGTCAATTCATCAAGAAGATGTAACACTTGTAAATACTGATGCACCTAACCTCAGAGCCCCAAAATTTATAAATACTGGCAGAACTGAAGACAGACAAACATAGATCTATTCAATTATGAACTTTAATACACTACTTTTGGTAATGACAGAATAACTAGAAAGAAGATGAATAAAGAAATAGAAGACATGAACAAAAATGTTAACCACTTAGACCTAAAAGACATGTAGAACATTTCATCTGGTAACACCACAAGATACATTCTTCTCCACTACATACAAAACATTCCTCCAGGATAAATCATATTATTAGATCCCAGTGCAAATCTCAATAAAAGTAAAATGACAGAAATCATCACAAAGAAATGAAACTAGATATGAGGACTTCAAACCTGTTCAAACCGGTTCACTTACAGCTGACAAAATGAAATATGGATATGACTTTTTAAAATTTGAGTGAAGCAGCAGTATAACCAAAACCAAACACAAAACCACTGCTGTTGAGTCAATTCGGATGCACAGTGACCCAAGAGGACACAGTAGAACTGTCTAACAGAGTTTCCAAGGAGCACCAGGAAGATCTTTAACTGTTGACCTTTTGGTTAGCAGCTGTAGCACTGAACCACTATTAGAAGAGGAAAAAATTATAGCCCCAAAAACAGCAATGCAAGACTCGAAAGAGGCATTAGACCTTTCCTGAGTCTGAACTGGGAGATTTGGATTATCATCAGGACTATAGAAAACTATAGATACTCAAAGCACTGCAGCAAAGAAAGGCTGTTTCTGACTCTTCCAGTCAAGATATTTGGTTGCACACTACCCTTGTTTTCTAGGAGGAAGATTCAGTTTTTAGGAGGGCTTTGACTCATAATTTTTCCAGTACCAATTATTGTTTGGGTCCACTGCCATTTTTCAAAATACAAGTAATTCAGGTTTTATTTCCTCAGCCATGACTGAACTAGAAAGAACTAGTTCAAGGCCCTGTTAGAAAAGTAATACTTTAAAAAAGACAGAGAAAATACACAAATACATGAAAACTAAGTAACACTCTACTGACCACAGAGTAAAACAGAAATCATGAGAAAATTTTTTTTAAAACCTTAGTAAAATTAAACTGAAAATAAAGCATAACAAAACCTGTGGGATGCAGCAAAGGCTCAGCAATAAATTCCTACATTAAAAAAAAAAAAAACAAGTTCCTAAATTAATAATCCAATCCTACAACTTGAGGAACTAGGAAAGGAAAAGCCAACTATATAGCCAACAGGAGGAAGGAAGACTAAAGGCCACCACCAAAATAAATGAAACAGCAAACAGAAGAGCAATATAGAGACTCAGTGAAACCAGAAGTTGTTTTTTTAAAAAATGTCAATAAATAACCAGTACATTTTTGGGTTAGATTGACAAAAAAGAGAAAATGCAAATATGTAAATATAGAAACAAAACGTGGGGATGTTGATACTGACTCCACAGAAACAAAAAGGATTGTAAGGAAATGGTACAGACAGTAGTATGTCAACAAATCAGGTAACTTACAGAGCACAGACCAATTCCTATAAACACACCTCACAATGATTCAAAAAGCAGTAAATATCAACTAACTCATAACAAGTAAAGAGATGGAATCAGTGACCAAAAACATCCCAACAAAGAAAACCCCTGGACCACATGACCACAAAATTCAACCACGTGTTTATATAAGTGACTGCAATTCTACTTGTTAAAAAAAATTAGAGAGACAAATGCTTTCAAACTCATTTCATGAGGCAAGCATTCCTAGATAAAAAAGCCAGACAAGGATATCAAGAAAACAACAAACCAATACCCCTAATGATGACAGATGCAAAAATATTAGCAAAATGAATCAAAGAACATATTAAAACAATTATACACAATGATTAAAGGAGACTTATCCCAGGAAAGCAAGGATGGTTCAACATTAGAAAAATCAATCAACTTAATACACTACATTAACAGAACAAAGAAAAACACTAAAATATCATCACAGTCAATGCAGAAAGGCATTTGACAAAATTCAACACCCTTTCATGATTAAAAAAAAAAACAGTAAAAAAGATAGGGATAGGAAATTTCTAAATACAATAAAAATATTTTTAAAAAGTAACTACAGCTAACCCAACACTCAGTGCAGTATCAAGACAAGGACACTTACCTCTAAGTCCTACCTCAAGCAATTAAAAAGGAGTTTAAATTGTTGTTGTTAGATGTCCTCCAGCTAGTCCTCACCCACAACCCTACGTACCACAGAAGGAACTACCATCCCAGTCCTGCTTTGTGCTCACAGTCACTGCATCCAGCCCATTGCTGCAGCCACTGTTATCAATCTACTTTGGTAAGGGTCTCCTTCTTCTCCTGAACCTCCAATTTACTACAGTGATGTCCTTCTCTTGGGGACTGAGCTCTCCTGACAAAATGTTCAAAGTATGTAAAACAGACTCTTGCCATTCTAGCTTCTAAGGAGCATTCTAGTTGTACTTCTTCCAAGGCAGATTTGTTCATTCTTTTGGCCGTCCGCAGTATATTCAGCATTCTTCCCCCAAATCACAAATCAAAGATGTCAACTCTTCTTCAGTCTTCCTTGTATCTGATGTCCAGCTTGAGCATGCATTATGATCCACCTGAAAACATCATGGCTTGGGTAAAGCACACCTTAAGTCTTCACAGCTGTCATGGATTGAATTGTGTCCCCCCCCAAAATACATGTAGCCACATGGCTGGGATATGGTTCCCAGTATCTTGGGACTGTCCTCCATTGTGTGGTTTCGCTAAACTGTATGTTGAAGGATTGGGGTGGGGCTGTACATTCCGGCATAGGATTACTTCCTTGCTTTGCTGTAGGGGGAGTTTCCCTGGAGTATGGCTTGCCCCACCCTTAATGCTTTCAGCCTGCAAGAGATAAAAAGGGAAAAAGAAACAAGGAGAATTGGGAGCCTCGCACCATGAAGAAATGTGCACCGGGAGAAGAGCATGTCCTTAAGACCGGAGGTTCCTGTGCCAAGACGCTCCCTGGACAAAGACTGATGCAATACTGGACTTTCCTCCAGAGCCAACAAGGGGAAAGCCTTCCCCTGGAGTGGACACCCTGAATATGGACTTGCAACCTACCGGACTGTGTAAGAATAAACCTTCCTTTGTTGAAGCCATCCACTCTGTGGTATTTCTGTTAGAGCGGCACTAGCTGACTAAAACAACAGCCGTATCTTCACTTTTCAACACTTTAAAGAGGTCTTTTGCAGCACATCTGCCCAATGCAAAGTGTCTTCTGATTTTCTGATTGCTGCTCCCATAGGTGTTGATTGTGGTTCCAAGTAATATGACATCCTTGACAACCTTAATCTTTTCTCCATTTATCATGCTGCTGCTTACTGGTCCAGTTGCGAGGATTTCTGTTTTATGATGAGGTACAAACCATACTTTGCTTTGATGTCCATCAGTAAGAGTTTCAAGTCCTCTTCACTTTCAGCCAGCAAGAATGTAGTATCTGCATGATGCAGGTTGTTAAGTGTCCTCCAATCTTGAATGCCCAGCTCTTTTTCATATAGTACAGCTTCTTTGATTATCTGCTCAGCATAAAGACTGAATAGGTATGGTGCGAGCATACAACCCTGATGCACACGTTTCCTGACTCTAAACCACACAGTATATCCTTGCTCTCTCCAAACAACTGCCTCTTAATCTATGTACAGGTTTATCATGAGCACAATTAAAGTGATCTGGAATTTCCATAATTTGTTATGATCCACACAATTAAATATCTTTGTACAGTCAATAAAACACAGGTAAACATCCATCTGGTATTCTCTGCTTTCAGCCATGCCCATCTGATAGCAGCGATATCTGGTTCCACATCCTCTTGTGAATTCAGCCTGAACTTTTGGCAGTTCCTTGTTGATGTACTGCTGCAGCCAATTCTACATGATTATCAGGAGAATTTTACTTCCATGTGATATTAATGATATTGTTTCAGTAATGTTTCAGGTATCTTCCGAACTTCTGGCATAGGCCGGTGAGCACCTTCTAGCACATCTATCTGCTGAGACACTGATACTCCATCCACTCCTGGAGTCTTGTCTTTCAGCAGCACCCTCAGCATGGCCTGGGCTTCTTCCTTCAGTACCACCAATTCTCGGTCAAATGCTACCTCTTGAGATAGCACAAAGTCAACCAATTACTTTTGGTATAGTGACCCTTGTGCCCTTGTGTATTCCTTCCATCTTTTGCTGCTTTCTGAGCCATACAATATTTTACCCATAAAATCCTTTACTATTGTAAATCAAGTCTTAAACTTTTATTTCAATTCTTTTAGCTTGATAAATGCTAAGCGTGTTCTTCCCTTTTGGTTTTCCATCTCCGGTTCTTTGCACATGCCATTTTAAAACTTTAGTTTCTATTCCCAAGCCACCCTTTGAAATCTTCTCTCCATTTCTTTTACTTCAACAATTCTTCCTTTTGCTCTAGCTGCTCGATGTCCAAAAGCAAGTGTCAGAGTTTCTTCTCACACCCACTTTGGTCTTTTCTCTACTCTCTGCCTTTTTAACAACCAATTGCTTTCTTCATGCATGATGTCCTTCATATCATTCCACAATCTGTCCGGTCTTTGGTCATTAGTGTTCAACGCATCAAATCTATTCTTAAGATGGCCTCTGTCATGGATTGCACTGTGTCCCCCAAAAAACATGTGTTGCCATGTGACTGGGCCATAATTCTCAATATTTTATGATTGTCCTCCATTTTGTGATTTTTTCCTGTGCTGTATGTTAGAGGATTGTGTAAGATCAACTCCCTGCTCCACTGTAAAGGGAATTTCCCTGGAGTATGGCTTGTACCACCCTTTATCCTTTCATCCTACAAGAGGTAAAAGGAAAGGAAAGCAGCAGAGAATTGGGAACCTCATTCACATCATCAAGAAGGCAGCACTGAGAGAAGAGCACGTTCTTCAGACCTGAGGTTCCTGTGCCAAGATGCTCTCTAAACAGAGATTTATGAAACACAAAGACTTTCCTCCAGAGCAAACGAGGGGAGAAGCACTCCTCCACAGTGGACATCCTGAATTTGGACTTGTTAGCCTACCAGACTGTATAAGAATGAACTTTTCTCTGCTACAGCCATGCACTTTGTGGTATTTCTGTTACAGCAGCACTAGATACCTAAAACAGCCTCTAAATTCATTTGAGATATGATCAAGGTTGTACTTTGGCTCTCCTTGACTTCATCTAATTTTCTTCAGCTTCAACTTGAACCTGCATGTGAACAATTGATAGTCTGTTCAACAGCCAACACCAGGCCCTGTTCTGACTGATGACACTGAGTTTTATCACTGTTTATTTCCACAGATGTTGTCTACTTGATTCTTATGTATTTCAATTGGTGAGGTCCACATATATAGTCACCATTTATGCTGGTGAGAAAAAAGTATTTGCAATAAAGAAGTCGTCGGTCTTGCAAAATTCAATCATGTGATGTCCAACACTGTATTTATCACGAAAGCCATATTTTCCAATCACTAATCCTTCTTGTTTCCAGCTTGCACATTCCAATCCCTATTAATTATTAATGCATCCTGACTGCATGTTCAATGAATTTCAGACTGCAGAAGTTGGTAAAAATCCTCAATTTCTTCATCTTTTAATTCAGTAAATTTGAACATTGATCATATTAACTGGTCTTCCTTGCAGATTTATGGATATTACCATATCATTTATAATACTGCACTTTAGGATAGAACTTGAACTTTTTTTTTAATAATAAATGCAACACCATTCCTCTTCAAGCCGTCATATCCAGCACAGTAGACCACATGATTGTTCCATTCAAAACGGCCAATACCACTCCATTTCAGCTCCCTAGTGCTTAGGATTTTATTTGATGCTTACGCAGTTTCATTTCTTATGTTTTCCAATTTCCCTAGATTCATACTTCATACATTCCATGTTCCAATTATTAACAGCTATTTCTGCTGTTTCTTCTCATTCTGAGCAACACCATCTCGGCAAATAAAGGTCCTGAAAGCTTGCCTCCATCCACATCATTCAGGTCAATTCTAATTTGAAAAGGCAGCTCTTCTCCAGTTGTCTTTTGAGTATCTTCCAACCTGGGGGCCTCATCTCCCAGCACTGTATCAGACACATAATGTTCCACTGCTAATCATAAGGTTTTCACTACTAGGTCCCTCTTCCAAGTCTGTCTTAGTCTGGAAGCTCAACTGAAACCTGTCCACCATGAGAAACCACACTGGTATCTGAATACCACTGGCACAGCTTCTGGTATCACACCAACACATAAGCCCCACAATATGACAAACTGCCAGGCACTTGTTTAAATTAGGAAGGAGAAAATAAAATAAAATTATCCCTTTTTTGCAGACATAACACTACATATAAAAAACCTAACGAGTCCTCAAGAAAAAGCTATTACGTCTAACAAATGAATTCTGCAAAGTTTCTGGGTACACAAAAATTAGTCAGGCAGGTTTCTACATATGACTACACAGAAATGTGCAAGCTGAAAAACAAATAAAGAAAGTATTAAACCAAAATCCACTGCCATCCTATAGGACAGAGAAGAACTGCCCCATAGTGTTTCCAAGGAAAACCTTTTCGTTAGCAGCCACAGTTCTTAACTACTATGCCACTAGGGTTTCAAAGGAAGCATTTACCACTGATAATATTATATAAGAGAATAAAGTATCTAAGAATAAATTTAGCCAGGAAGGTAAAAGACTTGCATGCAGAAAACTGTAAAACATTACAAGATAATAAAGTAAATCTATATAAATGGAAACAAATTCCATGTTCACAGATTAAAAACTTCACATAGTTCAGATGTCAATACTACTCAAAGCAATCTATAAATTCAATGCAACACCCATCAAAATTCCAAGAGCCCTGTTCACAGAAATGGAAAAGGCAATCCTAATTTATATGGAAGGGCAAGCAAATATGAAGAACAAGAACACAGCAAGAGGATTCACACGTCCCAAATTGAGAGGATTCATACTTCCTGATTTCAAAATAGACTATAAAGTTACGGTAGTCAAAACAGCCTCATACTGGCTTAATAAGAGACAAATAAAACAAAAAACTCACTGCCATCGAGTCGATTCCAACCCACAGTGACCCAGACAACAGTGTAGAACTGCTCCATAGAATTTCCAAGGAGTGCCTGGTAATTGGAACCAGAAGGTCAGCAGACATAGAACTTTAACTGCTAAGCCACCAGAGTTTCAAGAGACACAGAGGACAATGGAAAAGAATTGACAGTACAAAAATAAACACAAGTGTCTTAGTCATGTGGTGCTGCTCTAACAAAAATACCGTAAGTGTACAGACTTAATAAAGAAAAGTTTATTCTCACACAGTCCAGGACGCTAGAAGTCTGAACACAGGGTAACAGCTCCTATCTACCGGCTTTGGAGAAAGATCTGTGTGTTGCATCAGTCTTTCTTTGGTCTGAGACCATCTCAGTGCAGGAACCTCAGGTCTGAAGAGCAAACTCTGCTCTTGGTGCTGCTTTCTTGATGGTACGAAGTCCCCAACTCTGTTTGCTTCTCTTTCCTTTTATGTCTTGTAGGACAAAAGTATAAAAGGTAGTGCGAGTCACACTCCATGGCAATTACCTTTACAGTGGAGCATGGAGGTAACCTGAAGAAGAGGTTACAGCCCCACTCTATAATCTTTAACATAAACCATTCTATTAACCACAGGCAGAGATGAAGATTTACAGCATACGAAATCACAAAACGGAGGGCAATAACACAATGCTGGGAATCAAGGCCCAGCCCAACGGCTACACACATTTTTGGGGTGTCACAACTCAATCCACAACACTTAAGTACCTATGGTTAACCGACTTTGGAGAAGCCCAGTATATGGAGGAGAAACAGTCTCTTAAATAAACAGTGCCGGAAAAATTGGATTTCCACATGCAGTAGAATGAATCAAGAGTTATACTTCATACCATACAGAACACTAATTCAGAATGAATCAAGGACCTAAATGTGAAAACCATAAAATTTTTAGAAGAGAATATAGGGACCTAGTATTTAATGATGAATTATCAAATATTACAACAAAAGCAAGAGCATCAAATCATTAATATCAGAAAAAATTAAATACCTTTGTTCATTAGAGAGCTTTATCATCAGAAAAAAGGGAAAAACTACAGATTGTGAGAAAATCCTGAGGAACCATGTACCTGGTAAAGGTCTAATACCCAAAATATATAAAATACTTCTTCAACTTAACAACAAAAAGACAACCCAGTCAAATAATGGGCAAAAGACTTGAACAGACATTTCACCAGAGGATATACAAATAGCCAAAAAGTATATGAAAAGACACTCAATGTCATTAGCCAAGAAATCAAAAACTCGCACTAGCTGCCGTCAGTTTGAACTTGTAGCTACCCTACAAGACACAAGAGAACTGCCCCAAAAGGTATCCAAGGCTGTAAATCTTTATAGAAGCAGACTGCCACAGCTTTCTCCCATGAAGGAACTAGTGGATCCAAACCACTGATCTTCAGGTGTGCAGCTGAGCATTTAAACCGCTGCACTACCCAGGGCTCATTCATTAACCATTACCAAAAAACCAAACCCAAAGCCAGTGCCTTCAAGATGATTTAAACTTACAGCCACCTTATAGGAGAAAGCAGAACTGTCCCATCATGAATTTCCAAGGAGCATCAAGTTCAAATTGCTGACCTTCTGGTTAGCAGTTAAGCTCTTAACCACTACATCAACAGGGCCATTAAAGTTAAAGCCAAACCTGTTGCTACCAAGTCGAGTCCATCTTCTAGCAACCCTACAGGACAGAGCTGAACTACCCCACAGCCACAGCTCTTAACCACTAAGTCACTCGAGTCTCCCATTCCAATTAAACTACAACCAAACTCGTTGCCAATGAGTCAATCTGACTCAGAGTAACTTTTCAGAACAAAGTAGAACTGCACTATTTGGCTTCCAAGAATTGCCCAGTGGGTCAAACTGCCAGCTTATTAGTTAACAGCTGTCTTAGTCATCTAGTGTTGCTGTGGCAAAATATCACAAGTGGATGCTTTTAACAAAGAGAAATTCATTTCCTCACAGAAGAGCAAGCTAAAAGTTCAAATTCAGGGTATCAGCTCCAGCGGAAGTCTTTGCTGGCTCTGAAGGAAGATCACTGTTGGTGATCTCCCCATGGCCTGGGAGCTTCAGGGACCCAAGGTCCTTTCCAAAGGATATGGTCAGTTCCTGGGACTGTTTCTTTCCTGATAGTATGAATTTCCCAAATGTCTGTTTGCTTCCCTTTCTTTTATATACCAAGAGAATGCTGTAAAGCACAACATAATCTTACACACTGAGTCCTGCCCCACCAACAAAACGACCATCCATTCTCCCTCATTAACATCACAGAGGATGTCTCCCTTATTTACTACAGGAACATCACACAATACCAGGAATCACAGTCTAGCCAAACTGTTACACATCTTTTCTGGGGGGACACTATTCAATCCATGACAACAGCCATAGCTCTTAACCACTACACCACAAGAGTTCAGCTAGATGCACATCAAAACCACAAGGTACCACCTCAACCCTATTAGAAAGCAATGCCTGAAAAAACAAACAACAAATGTTGGGGAGGTTGTAAAATGTGAACCAGTACAGCTAGTATGAACACTGATGACTGAAGATCAGACAAGTTGTGAAACAACATCAAGACATCACACGTGAAGAAAGCAAGAGATCATTAGAAAGACAGGAAATGAAGAAAAGGCCAAACTGGGGGATGTCAGCAGAAACTGTGAAACTTGTTTTGGAACATCAACTAGCTAAAGCAAAAGAAAGAAATGAAGAAGTGAAAACACTGAATAGAAGACTGCACAGGGCAGCTCAAGAAGACAAAGTAAAGTATAAAGACATGTGCAAAGAACTGGAGACAGAGAAGCAAAAAGAGAGAACACATGTGGCATTTCACAAGCTAAAAGAACAGAAAAAAAAATCAATACTTGAGTTGCAATAAATAAAGATTCTACAGGACAAACACTATACAACACAGAAAGCACTGAAAGGAATACGCAGAGAACTGCCCCCATGATTTCTGAGAAGCATCTAATAGATTCAAACTACCAACCTTTTGGTTAGCAGCCATAGCTCTTAACTGCTACACTGCTGGATCTTCACTAAAAGACTGCAACTGATGGTCCAGGGGCCTCGGGGTTCCCCTGGGAGCATGGCCCCTGGCCCTGATGCTGCCCCTGTCCATAAATCATAATGGAGGTCAACTCTTCAGACACGAATGAAATGGACTTGGCAACAGAGTGACCATATCGTGTGTGTACTTTATGGTTCTATGCATCTATAGGATGCCATCCTGCTGACCTCTTACTGGAGGCGAGGGAGAGGGTAGAGAGGAGGGGATAGGAGATTGTTAGGAGAATATGACATGTACAGAATGGAGAGGAAGAGTATGCTGTCACCGGGCAGGGAGAGCAGTGGGAGCTGTACATATGCAGGCATGCAAATTTACACGGGAATGTACATTTTCACTCAATCATAAAAAAAAACTCCCTTGAAGTCACCTTTAAACTATCTAACTGCTGGAACAGAATTTCAAATTCTTAAAGAATCCAAAATTACTGACTCTACTGAGGCTGAAGGAATCACAGGGATTACAGCCCTAAATTGCTCTTCAAACCTTGCACTGAAACTTTCCTGGATCTTCACTAAAAGACTGCAACTGATGGTCCAGGGGCCTCGGGGTTCCCCTGGGAGCATGGCCCCTGGCCCTGATGCTGCCCCTGTCCAGAAAAGCCAAGCCCAGTGCAGTCAATGATGTAGTTCTTAAATCTTTACATTCTACCTCCCATATTGTGTGTAGTATCTCGGGTCTTAAAAGCTTACAAGCAACTATCTAAAATACAACTATTGGTCTTTATTTGTCTGAAACAAAAAAGAAGGAAACCCAAGAATCAGAGAAGGAACTGGACTACAGGACTAATAATCTACATGAACTATTGCCTCCTCCTCCTTGAGACCAGAAAAACTAGACAGTAGCTACTGCTACCAAACTTTCTAATCAGGAATATAATAGATGAATACTGATATTTAAAAAAAAGAAAGAGAAATGTGGAACAGAATTTCAAATTCTTAAAGAATCCAAAATTACTGACTCTACTGAGGCTGAAGGAATCACAGGGATTACAGCCCTAAATTGCTCTTCAAACCTTGCACTGAAACTTTCCTGGATCTTCACTAAAAGACTGCAACTGATGGTCCAGGGGCCTCGGGGTTCCCCTGGGAGCATGGCCCCTGGCCCTGATGCTGCCCCTGTCCATAAGTCATAATGGAGGTCAACTCTTCAGACACGAATGAAATGGACTTGGCAACAGAGTGACCATATCGTGTGTGTACTTTATGGTTCTATGCATCTATAGGATGCCATCCTGCTGACCTCTTACTGGAGGCGAGGGAGAGGGTAGAGAGGAGGGGATAGGAGATTGTTAGGAGAATATGACATGTACAGAATGGAGAGGAAGAGTATGCTGTCACCGGGCAGGGAGAGCAGTGGGAGCTGTACATATGCAGGCATGCAAATTTACACGGGAATGTACATTTTCACTCAATCATAAAAAAAACTCCCTTGAAGTCACCTTTAAACTATCTAACAATTTAGCCCCCAAAATTGATTATTATCCTTGAGCATTCTGTTTCACTGAAAAAAAAAAAAAAAAAAAACCTTACAAAAAAAGTTACCTATATGAGATCAAAAGATCAATAGTTACTCTGAAACACAGATGAAGACTGGACAGAGGGAGATGAAGTCTGGGACAGAGGGAGGTGAAGTAAATGGAAGTAAAACAACTGGAATTAAAAAAAAAGCAGAACAGTAACAAAGTTAAGGATCATTATGTCTACTATGTGGAACGGGAGCAGGTTTTGCTGTGTATATTTTTACCAAAAGTAAAATTAAATTAAAAAACGATAAAAATTTTTTACAAAGACTTTTTTAAAGTAGTTTTTCATTTAAAAAAAAAAGCAGAGATGTTACTTTGACAACTAAAGTGTGCCTCACCTCAAACCATGGTAGTTTTAATCATCTTATATGCATGTGACAGCAAGACAACAAAAAAGGAAAACTGAAGGTGAACTGACACATCTGAATTCCGGTGCTGGCAAAGCATACTGAATATGCTATAAAATGATAGAAAAACAAATCAGTTTTAGAGGAAGCATAGCAGGAAGGTTTCTTAGAAGCAAAGACTGCAAGACTTTATCTTGCTTACTTTGGACATATTAGGAAAGATCAACTGCTAGACAAGGACATCATGTTTAGTAAAGTTCAAGATCAGCCAAAATGAGGGAAGCCCACAATAAGACGGACTGACACTACAGCTGAAACAATGAGTTCAAACATACCAACAATGGATACTGGGCTATCTTTCATTGAGTTATACATAAGGTTGCCACAGGTCAGGGCCAATTTGACAGCTGCTAGCAACAACAAAAAGGCACAAAGGGTAACAGGGGACACAGGATTAAGAAGACACAGTCCGTAATCTTACAATCTACACACAATAATTGGATAAAAACATAGACACAAGTAAACCTAACAAATGTAAGAAATTTTTTTTTAAACTGCTGCCTTTGAGTCAATTCCAATTCATACTGACCCCATAGGACAGTGGAAAACTGCCCCATAGGATTCTAAGGCTGTAAATCTTTACAAAAGCAGACTGCCACGACTTTCTCCCTCACAGCAGCTGGTAGTTTCAAACTGCTGACTTTGTGGGTAGTAGCGTGACACCTGAAGTACTGGTAAGGCCAGGGCCTCTAAAAAAAACCTAATACAAGACATAAAATTACATGAGTGATGTAAACAAAGTCCCACAAGAATATAGAAAAAAAGTTCATTAATAAGTCGGATGATTAAATACATGGTAGAATCTGAATGATACGTAGGCTTTCAATAAGCAGAAATGGGAGAAAAGAAATTATTCAGAACTGAGATCAACATGAACAAGTATCAAGAAAAGAAAGAAACCAGGTAAACAGTACAGTTTACCTAGAAGAGAAATAATAGAAAAAGCTGTAAAACTAAGGAATACAGCATGGCCATGTTACAGAAACTTTTGAGTAACACGCCTGGGCTCACTTCTTCACTTACTTGGGCAAATTACTTAACCCATCAGCTGTGTATCACTGCTTCATCCATGAAATAAAACTAATCATAGTACTTACCTCGTTTAAAAAATAAAAGTTCCTTCCAACTCATGGCAACCCTATAGAACAGGGTAGAACTGCTTCAGAGAGTTTCCAAGGAGGTCCTGGTGGATCTGAACTGCTGACCATTTGGTTAGCAGACTTAGGACTAACTGCTACACCACCAGTGTTTCCACTACCTCACAGAATGGTTAAAAGAATCAAGCAAGTTAATATACATAAGGCACTTGGGTACAGTGTAGTTGTTAATGGGTCAGTCAAGGGCACCCCAAGTGACACAGCTGAATTGTCCCATAGGGTTTTCTTACCTGTAATCTTCATGGAGGCAGCTCACAAGATCGTTCTCCCACAGAGTAGCCAGGTGGGTTCTAACTGCCAACTTTACAGTCAGCAGCCAAGTACTTAAGCATGTGCACCACCATAGCCAAGCCAAGCCACGCCAAGCACTGTCAAACCACCATAGCGTATCCTATGTAAATGGTCACACAGTCAATAGTAAAGGTGTTTCAAAATGGAAGAATAACCAGTATAATTAAAATTGTGAAGGGAAAGTTATCTCAAAAGACACAGTGCCAGTTAGTATGCAACATTAAACACTCCAAGCACAAAGTACTGCAAACCATATCTAGGGTGAGTGTTGTTGCTGTTGTCCTCAGCTGCCATCAAGTTCCTTCCAACTCATAGCTACCCTCCGTACTATAAAACAAAACACTGCTAGATCCTGCACCATCCTCATAGTTCTTGCTCTGTTTGAGCCCACTGCTGTAGCCACTATGTCAACTCATCTTAGTGAGTCTTTCTCTTTTGCGGACCCTCTACTTTACCAAGCATGATGTCCTCTCTATAGGCTAGTCCCCCCGATAAGGTATCCTAAATACATGAGATGAAATCTCACCATCCTTGCTTCTAAAGCACATTCAGGGTATATTTCTTTCAAGACAGATTTGTTGGTTCTTCAGGCAATCCATGATACATTCAGTATTCTTTGCCAATACCATAGTTTACACCCATCAATTCTTCTTCAGTCTTCCATACTCACTATCAAGCTTTTGCATGTACATGAGGCAACTGAAAATACCAAGTCATATCTTAGTCCTCAAAATGACATCTTTGCTTCTGAACACATTAAAAAGGCCTTTTGAGGGAGACTTGACCAATGCAATGCTTCTTTTTATTTCCTGACTGCTGCTTTCAGGGATGTTGACTGTGGACCCAAGTGAAATGAAATCCTTGACAACTTTAATCTTTTCTTCCATTTATCATTATGTTGCTTATTAGTCCAGTTGTGAGGATTTTTTTTAGGTTAAGGCAGTCTCTACTGAGAGCTGTAGTCTGTCATCGTCATCAGAAAGTGCTTCAAGTTCTCTCTTCGCTTCCAGCAAGCAAGCTTGTGTCATCTACATATGACAGGTTGTCTTTTTCTAACCTTGATGCTGTATTCTTCATACAGTCTAGCTTCTCAGATCATTTGTTCAGCATTCATTCTGAATCAGTACACTGAAAGAATACAAATGTGATATACACCTTTCCTCATTTTAAATCATAGTATCCCCTTGTTCTGTTCCAATGACTGCCTCTTTGTCTACAGGTTTTATATGAGCATAAGTAAATGTTCTAGAATTCCCATTTGACAGTGTTATCCATAACTTATTATTTATTATTCATACAGTCAAATCCTTTGCATAGTCAGTAAAACACATATAAACATCTTTCTGGTATTCTCTGCTTACAGTCCATTGGATGTTAGCTATGATATCCCTAGTTCAAGGTTCTCTTTTGAATCCAGTCTGAATTCCCAGCAGTCTATTGTCAATGTACTGCCACAAGTGGTTCTGAACTATTTTCAGCAAAATTCTACCTGTGTGTGAAATTAACAATTATCTTCAATAATTTCTGCACTCTGCCAATCACAGTTCTTTAGAAAGGAGACATCTGTGACTCTCTTTCAGTCAGGTAGTTGTTTTCCAAATCTCATGGCATACATGAGTGAGTGCTTCCATTATTGCACCCATTTATTGAAACATGTCAACCAGTATTGAGTCAATTTCTAGAGCCTTGTCTTCTGCCAATGTCTTCAGGGCAGACTGGATTCCTTCCTTCAAAACAATCAATTCTCCATCTTAACACTACCTGCTGAAATGGGTGTTGGTACAGTAACTGTGCGCATTCTATCCACCAAAGATGCTTTCTGCATACTATAAAGTATTACAACAAAAGGTACAAAGACCTAGAGTCAGAAAACCAAAAGAGAAGAACATGCTTGGCATTTCTCAAGCCAAAAGAACTGAAGAAGAAATTCAAAGGCAGTGACAGAACTAACAAAAAACTTGGAGCAATACTATCATGGTAGCCAACCTCCACGATGGTCATCCCCTCACGAGTCCCACTTCTGGCATTCATATTCTTCCTAATCTCACATTTTACTAGGTTCTTCTGTGTGACCAAGAGAAAAGTGGAGAAACAAAGGTACGTCATTTCCAAAATTAGGTTATAAAAGACCCTGGGACATCCATCTTTGTCACCATCTCTCTCACATTTATGGAAGCCAGTTGTCATGCTGTGAGCTGCCCTATGAATCATGGCAAGGAACTGAAACTTGACAATAATCATGTAGCCAAGCTTGGATGTGAATCCTCTAGCCCTAGTCGACCTTTTACTTAGTTGCAACTTACGGAGGACACTGAGCTAGAACCACCCAGGTAAGCCATTACCAAATTCCTGCCTCTCAGAAATTGTTAGGTAATAAGTGTTTGTTTTAAGCTGTTTCTGTTTTGAGGCAGTTTTTTTATATAACTAAGACAACTATTAGAAAAGAGAAACTGATAGCGTCTTGAAAGCTAACAGAATAAACATGATGGTGAATACTGAGGGAACTCTGTCCCTGGAATTCAGCGAGGTCATCTTATCCAATGATCACACCTGCCATTAGCAGAAAACAACCTGGTACACAGGCTCAAAGGACACCTAACTATAAAACCATCAATAACTTTTGCGCCAGGCACCCCCACCCCTTTACCGGAGTTTTCCAGCTACAAAATCATAAATAACTTCTGCATCAAGTCACCTCTCACTTCTTTATCAGAACTTGAAAACTATGAAAACTGTCCCCACCAGCTACTGGATGGGTGGAACCAAATCTCAGTTCAGCCCCACTTTCTTTGTCTTCAAACAAACTTCACTGGACTCTCGGACTGCCCGTTTCTCACCATTCTACTGCTGACAAATATTACTCAAAAGCACTAAGCTTTCTAACTCAAAAGTAACTGTTAGAACTGAGAGTGACAAAATGATGACCTTGACATACTGCGTTTAACTGAACTCAGCAGGAAGGCCAAGAATGAAACAGAGATCTCAAAAGTCATCTGCAGCAGTGACCTAAACCAAAGAATCAAACTTACTGCCAGAAGCCAACTCCAACACAGCAACAGGAGAGAACTGTTCCACAGGGTTGATATCAACAGTACCAACTGCTCAGAGCAAACATGGAAGAAAAAAAGGCTAACTTAAAAATCAGGACATGGGAGAAAGACGGTAAAGAGAAGTAAATAACTATCTGCAAGACAGAAAATCAGGATAACGATGTAAGACACGTCCTAGATGAAATAAAAATCGGAGATCAATGGTGCAAATGTTGTAGCGACCAAGTAAATGACATATTCCACTATGCAATTTCAAGGAGTTAGGAAACTACTGTATGTATCTTTGATTTTTTTTTCACATTTTAAAATATCTGAAGTCTGGGTGTAACTTATAATTGACATACGCTTGACTTTAGTTGCTACTACCCACAATTTGTTTATACAACAACACAGTGCGTTAATCAAATGAGAAGCAAGGAAACACGGCAGTGAAAAGGCAGTAGAATCAGTGTATGTGGACTACTGCTTTCGGAAGCTTTTAAGTTAAAGGAAGACAAATCAAGAAAGGAAGCACTGTGTTTACTTTTTTAATTTTGTTTTGGTATAAGGCGACAAATACATTTACCAGCAACGACCTTAAAAAGAGATTTGAAATGATTAAAGACGCGTTCCAGAATAAACACCAAGAACGGAACAGCAAAAAGGACGTACTTAGGAACACAAGAGCAGGCACTTAAATATAATTTACGGCAATTTTCTGCATACCTACTTCATGCCTGAACATTGTGGTACCCAAAACGCCACTGCCGTCCAGTCGGGTCCGACTCACAGTGACCCTAGAGGTCAGAGTAGAAGTGTCCCATCAAGTTTCCAAGGAGCGCCGAGTGGATGTGAACCGCCGACCGTTTGGCTGGCGGCCGCAGCACTTAACCACTACCCCGCCAGGGTTTCCGTGAACCTTGGCGCTCCCAGGAGCCGGCCGTTGTTCACTCGGATCTCCAGCCAGCTTCGTCTCCTTTCTCTTGCGCTTCCCTCAGGGAGGCGCCGAGGCGCCCCGGCTGGGACGGGCCGCGCCGCAGAGCCCACCACGGTCAGGAGCGAGCCAGCCCCTGTCCTTGGGCAGGGCAGCGACCGCAGCGCTGCGCCCCCGCGGTCCAGTCCACACTCGTAGACTGAAGTGACCGAAGCTGAGTCCGCGCTCCCAGGCACAACTCCCACCCTCAGGCCCTGCCCGCCCGAAGCCGACCGAGACGAGACCAAGCGGAGCACCATTTCCCGCCGGGCTCCAGCGGGCTTGCTGGACACAGAGCAGTGACGGGGCGACGCCCGGCCCATTCCCACAGCGTACCTTCCGGGCGGGAAAGCGACCGCCGCCGGACATCTTTTTGCGCCGTCTCCTCAGTTTGTGAGAAGCCGCGCGACCCAAGCCCCGCCCCGCCCCGCCCCGCCCCGCCCCGCCCCGCGCCGGCCCATCTCCGCGCAGCAGGCCCCGCCCCGCCCCGCCCCGCCCCGCGCCGGCCCATCTCCGCGCAGCAGGCCCCGCCCCGCCCCGCCCCGCCCCGCCCCGCCCCGCGCCGGCCCATCTCCGCGCAGCAGGCCCCGCCCCGCCCCGCCCCGCCCCGCCCCGCGCCGGCCCATCTCCGCGCAGCAGGCCCCGCCCCGCCCCGCCCCGCCCCGCCCCGCGCCGGCCCATCTCCGCGCAGCCGGCCCCGCGGGCTCCGGTTCCACAGCCAGAGGCACGAGGCGGGGCATCGCTGTGCACCGCCCGCTCCGCCCCGCCCCACCGCCGAGAACCGCACGCTGCGATTGGCGGAAACCCGGGGTAGGGCGAGGCTTCCCGCCTGGCCGCTTCCGGCCCTAGGCTCTGGCGGTCTCTGAGGAGACTGAGGAGCCGTGCGCCCGCGGAGTTGTACCTGTACCCCTCCCCTGGCTGTGTTGGTCCCTGTACCCTGCCCCTGGCTGTGTTGGTCTGCGAGGCCTCCTGCTCTGCCCGTCCGGCTTTCCCACCCGGCTGAAGCCTGCGGGACGCGTCGTGGGCGGGTGGACCCTTCGCCAGTGAGGCTCCCGGGGGCTGGCTTGCTGGGCGGGGGCTGGGTTGCCGGCTCAGATCACAGCGCAGTTTGGTCCGTTTTATCAATCCATTGGCTAAACTGAGTATGACTAAACCCTTTACTGCAGTCAATTGAGGACAGATTGCTTCCTCCCTGGCTGCTCATAATTGGGCCATCCCCCCACGTATAGCTGTAAGACTTTTTGAAGTCTAAATTAGAAGTGCTTTGGGCCGCTAATGGAGACGTCGGCGGTTAATCCTCCAGGCACCCCTTGGAAACTGGAGGAGACAGTTCAACTCTGTAGGATCACTGTGAGTCGAAATCGACTGGACGGCCCTGGGTTTGGTTTTGCTTAGTTAGCTGTCCTCTTCTAACTGGGTAAGACAAATTGACATCGCTAAAGAGCGGTTCTGGGAGCCTGTTTAGGTCAAGGTTTTATGGTTAATACTTGGTTTTGTGGGTGACAAAAGTGTTAGGCAAATCAAAGATATCTCTTACTGATTTTCCTTTTCAGTGCTATGAGTTCAGTAATCAATACTTAAACGATTGGTTATACCTGTTAGTTACCTAAGACAAGGAAAATTTTATAGGGAAGAGTTTTTTTCCCAGTTTGGGGTGCAGGATGGGGAGATACTGGTAGCAGAGATTTTCGGGTGGTGCTCATGCTGCCCTTACATACGTCCAGTAAATATAGCTGGGTGCCACATTCCTTTTAGAACCTTCCAATTTGATCTAGCAGGCTGTTAAAAAATAATCAAAACTCAACGAAATTTGAATTTGAGGTTTATTCTGCATAGTTATTCTGTGTGCATATAGTTAGACCGTGTTCATGCCAGAAAAAGCCAGTGGCTTGAAGAAGCTCAACTAGCTGATCTTATGTTGATTGATTGAACCCTGCCCCCAGTTTTTACTGAGGCCTTCGGGAATCAGGTCAAGAGGTGGTTTGTGGGCTTGCACCCAGTGAGTCGTATGCTTTGAAATTCAAATTTGGTACACCCGGTTTCCAACAATAAAGACTGCTTAGAAAGAAAAACCTACTGAGTGATTAATTTTTGGTTAGTAATTTCTTTAAAGAGAATTTAAAGAAACAAAAAAAAAGCCATTGTCATCATGTTGATTCCAACTCATAACTACCCTATAGGGCAGAGTAGAACTGCCTCATGAAGTAGTGAAGTGCTAGAGCTGCTAACCAAAAGGTCAGCAGTTCAAATCCACCAGGCACTCCTTGGAAACTGTGGGGCAGTTCTACTCTCCTATGTGGTCTCTGGGAAACCCTGGTGGCTTAGTGAGTTAAATGCTACCTCTGCTCACCAGAAGGTCAGCAATTCAGATCGGCCAGGCACACCTTGGAAACTCAATGGGGCAGTTCTGCCCTGACCTCTGAGGTTGCTATGAGTAGGACCTGACTTGACACCAGTGGGTTTAGGTTTGGTTATATGGTCTCTCTAAGTGAGATCTGACAGCACTGTTTATGTCTGTCTGTCGGTCGGTCATCTGTCTGTCTGTCAAGTTTCCAAGGAGTGCCTGATGGATTCAAACCAACGTTTGGCTAGCTTGCGTAGCACTTAACCACTTCACTACCAGGGTTTATGTCTTGGGTAAGAATACCCGAAAATCAAAGCAAGATGTCAGCTATCAGTTTCTGTCTCACAAGACTTAAAGACCAAACACTGTGACAAGGAGACTGGGACCTGAGTAGAAACTAGAGTAGGTGACATAGTCTAACTAGTTAGAAAGTTTCTGCAAGAAAGTGCCTATTGTGTAAAAGACTGAACCATCAAACAAGTTGGAAATTTGTCAGTCAAGGAAGGAAGAAAGAATTTTCAGAAAATCCTACCCTTAAAAGTATAGCATCCAAAAACCTCATTGCCATCTATCTAGTCAGTTCCAATTCACAGTGATCCTGTAAGACAGTATAGTGGTCCCATAGGGTTTCCAAGGAGCAGCTAATGGATTTGAACTACCAGCTTTTGGTTAGTAGCCAAACAATCACTTGGTCAGCAAGGCTCCCATAACTTGGTAACCCTTTTTAAAGCTTTGTTATACATTTCCCATGCTTGTGAACAATCCTTTATTTACCTAACCTAATAAAAATTCCCTTGACACTGCAGAGCCCTTTAGCATCCTGCTTGCCTAAAAATGTTATTCCCCATTTCATGGAATATTACTTTGTCCTTCAGTAAAACTCTTTATCCTTAGCAGTTTAATATTTCGTTGTAGCAGTGTAGTAGAAATGAAGTTTAGCCTTCTACTTCAAAAGCACTCTTTTGTGTCTCTTTAAGAATACATTGTTAAAAAAAAATACATTGTTTTGCAGCATACCCATATTGATGTTTCTCCCCTCCAGTTCAAATTCTCCATCATCTGTTGTTTGAGATCCAATGACGGAAGTCACAAATGTCTGGCATGTATAGCATTTGTCCACTCTGTAGTTGATAAAAATATAAGAAAAACTTTTTAACACAGTAGACATTTTACTATAAAGACTTGGAATATTCGGAATATATTCTAAATTAGGATTTAGAATATCAAGCCTCTGATTGAGACTCCACAAAGGAGAGATTCGACAGTTACCTGAACCTGACTTTGTAACACCACCTAGTTATCTGTTGTGTCTATGGCATGTTTCTCAATTTTACATCTCTAGCCAGACTTCAGAAACCCTGGTGGTGTAATGGTTAAGTGCTATGCATGCTAACCAAAGGGTCAGCAGTTCGGGTCTACCAGGCACTCCTTGGAAACTCTATGGAGTGGTTCTACTCTGTCCTACAGGGTCCCTGTGTTGGAATCAACTCAACAGCAGTGGTTTTGGTTTGGTTTAGGCAGACTTCATGCTATGCAAGCTATAGCTGCATCGTGCTACTTACTTTGTAATCTCCATTTGGATATCTGAGAGGCTTTTCAGCCTAAAATTTTCTTTTCTCGAACTTGCTGCTTTTCGGAATTCTCCATGTCAGGATGAAATCAAATTTATATTAAAAACACCTATTTTATTTCAGGAGGGCTTTTCTTATCCGTAACCATAGAAACTCCTGACCCAAAATTAATCCACCAGTCGTTTTTGTTCTCTCACCCAAAATAGCTGTTCCAAAGAGCAGCAGACCGTAGCAAAGTCATTAACTTGTGATTAAATGAAATAATTTTAATTTCTGGAGGTCACGGGGCTTCAGGTAGGTGGAGGGATGAATCTTCTATGGAATTAGTTTTCAATGTTAAAACAAAAAAAGCAAACCCATTACTGTCCAGTCAACCCCAACTCATAGTGAACCTATAAGATAGAGTAGAATGGGTTTCCGAGGAGTGGCTGGCAGATTCCTACTGCTGACCTTTGTGGTTGGCAGCCACACTCAAAACTACCGTGCAACCAAGGTTTCTGATCTTAACTCAGTAGCCATTAAATAATCACCATGGAAACCTGTATTCTTGAAGCAAAACTTATTTAAGTCTCTGTGAATTCTCTGTTCTCTAGGAAGAGCTTCCTCTTAGAACGTTTCTTGAATTTGCTAATTGTTTATTAAATTACAGAATGATCACATATTGTTATTTTTTTTAATTAATCACTCACTGATATCTGTCACTGTGGTAGTGAAGTTGTTATGTGCTGTATTAGCTAACCAAAGGTCAGAAGTTCAAATCCACCAGGTGTACCGTGAAAACTATGGAGCAGTTCTACTCTGTCTATAGGGTCTCTATGAGTCCTGATCGACTTGACAGCAGTGGGGTTTCGGTTTCATTATCATGTAGTTCCAACTCACAGCAACCACATCGGATTTTCTAGGCTGTAAATCTGTATGGAAACAGACTGCCACATCTTTCTTCCTTGAAGCCACTGGGGGTTTCAAACCACCAACTTTTCCGTTTTCAGTTAATCACTTTTAACTACTGTGCCACTGGGTCACCTTTTTAAATGGACATATGATTATATTTTTTTTAACATTAGCAAATGACAGTGACATCTACCTGGTAGCTCATACAGGAGCCTGGGAATTTTCATCAGTAGCTTCATTAATGTTGCCAAAGTCGTTTCTGTTCCACACACATACCTTGTATAATTCTGTCATCTACCCTTTCTGACTCCACTTATGTCATAGTATTCCGGACCACTGATTGCTTTTGACCACGTTACTTAGTAAACCTAACTTATATTCCCAAATATATTCTTGCTCCTCACCTATCAAACATACATGAAGTCTGCCAATTAAGTTTGCAACCTCGTCCTACAAAAAGTAGGATTTCATTGCTGAATATCACTATGGTCACCTTTGAAGTACTCCCCTTGGGAAGTTATACACCAATACCAGTGCCTAGTCCACCATTCAAAGCAATTTTGGAACTCATTTTCCGGAATGGCGGTCAGAGGTGTTGGTGTATTACCCTTGATGTCCTGAATGTCATCGGAATACCTTCCTTTCAGTATTTCCCTCATCTATGGGTAAAGGAAAAAGTCATTGGAGGCCAGATCAGGTGAGTAGGGAGAATGTTCTGATACAGTTATTTGTTTACTGCTAAAAACTCCCTTAAAAGCAACCAATGTGCAATGGTCATTCAGAAAGAGTTCCAAAATTCCCTTGAAGCGTGGACTAGGCACTGGTGATGACGGTAAATGTAAACACCTAACAAAGGTCACTTAGATCATTAGGCTACGTTCTGTGTTTGGCCTCAGTTACCACCCTCAGACTGGACCAGCTGGTCCGCATTCCTCTTCCTATCTCTTCTTCTCCCTATCTCTGAGGATACAGCGGTGAATAAGACCTCAGAGAAAGATAATGAAATTTTGGGTAATTCACATTGCTAGGTATAACAAAACCTTATGATGCAATGAAATCTTGTAACTCGTGTTGTTCTGTAACAAGCCCCTGCCCCTTGGAATTCTGGGTATAAAAACCACTAAAAGTGTAACCCATATAGGACAGTTTTGTTTTGTTTTTCTTTTTTAGAAAAGCTGTTTTCGCTATCCCCCAGATTTGCTGGCCTATCTGTAAATAAAATATTCATTGAACCCCATGCCATCTCTGAATTTTCAGCTACAGTGACAGGTGGAACAAACTTGCTTTAGTTCATGACCAAGAATACAAGATCCAGGACTGGCTCATTTTAACATGACTAATTGAACCCTGCCTCCCCTCACTTAAAGAGATCAACTAATTCCAGGTTGTTTCTGGCCCGGATGCCAATAATTTGGGTCTTCACCTACCTGCAGCCTTGAGACTTTGAGATTTAAATTGGGATGTAATGGTTTGTTGACTGTCTTTTTATAGCAGTATAAGACAAATTTACATTGTTGTGGAGCAGTTACTGTCAAGCTTTTGCAGTTGGGTGAGGCTTTTTATGGTTACTATTTCATTTGAAACAAAGAAAACAAACCCATTGCCTTCCAGTGTATTCAGACTCAATTTGCTCATAAGGAAAAGACTGCAGCTGCTCCATATTGTTTTCAAGGATTGTTTGATGGACTTCAACAGCTGATTAGCAGCCAAATGCTTAACCACTGCACCACTGAGGCTCCAGTATTTGGTTTAGTGGATAAGAAAAACCTTAAAATAAAAGTCTGTTATTAATTTTTGTCTTTAAGAGACTGCGGCTGCCCTAAGGTGACTGTGCTGAGCTGGGCAAGGGGCACAGTAAGGACAGTCAGTGAACTTCTGCTGTTCTGTCATCTTTATGATACTGTTCTAGGGTAAGAATACCACAAAATTTAGTAAAACAAAAAGGTTTTATTTGGCATATATTCGAAGGGGTGAAAGTGAGAAACAGACAACCATGCTATCAGAGCTAATTGTCCAGGTCTAAGGAACATTACTAATTTATCAGTATATATTAACATTACAAATTGGCAGAACTGTTGGAAGTTTCACCCTTTTGAAACTAACAACTGTTAAGTCATTGTGATTCTACAGTTTGAACTGTCTGTCTTAACAGTCGTTGGTACAAGTTTCAGTGACAGTATGGAGGTGATCCAACAAATATTCTTTCCATTCAGTAAGTGTGATAAGGACAACCTGGTAGGGTACTGGTTAACTGTTACATCTACTAAGCAAGAGGTTAGCAGTTCAAATTCATCAGGGACTCCTTGGAAACCATGGAGCAGTTCTACTCTGTCCTATAGTGTCACTATAAGTCAGAATCGACTCAGTGACAGTGGATTGTTTTTGCTAAATGTTAAGAAAAAGATAAGAGTAGAAAGTTTTTTGTGCTGTTTGATTAGTTTATGTGAAAACTTCCCTAAAGATGTTTTCCAACATTGTCCTAGCCATTGTCACTGAGTCTCAAGGCCCAATTGATGTATTCTTGCAAGTCTTTGTGAATTAGCTCCAGTTCGTTCACATTCTTTAAACTCAAGGACAGAGAATAATGGCTCCAAAATCATCTCCTGAAATAATACCTTATTCTTGATTCAGTATCCACTTTGGTGCTGTTGTAGGGAAAAAAAGTTGAGTAAAGCAAAAAAAAAGTTTTATTCAGCACATATTCCAATAGTCAAAAGTGGAAAATGGACAAGCAAGCTGCCAGAACCTTGTCTGCACAAGTCCAAGGAAATATTGCAGAACAGATAAAAGGGGGCAGATAGACAAGCTCACTGCTAAGGCTATACCTGCCCAAGCCTAATGACTATAAATTAAGCAAGAATGATAAAATGGACAAGCATAGTGCCACAGTCATGTCTGCCTGAGTACAAGAAACACTACAGAAGGGACAGCAATAACAACAGTATGTATTAATGTTAGTAATAGACAAAAATGTTGCTGGACAAAACTCCCGAGTTTGTGCCACCTACTGTGAATCTAATCTCTGAGACAGGAGCTTGGATAAGTGATCAAATGTTTTATATGCAAGCCAGCAACACAAACAGACAGGGGTGTTCTCTTCTTGAAAGCCTGCCTGAAGTTGTCTGTCAATGTGAGGGTATTTAAAGGGAAAGACCAAGTGCAGATACAGGGGCAGGTGTCAGGGAGGAAAAATAAGAGCTATTGGAGAATGTTTGGGGGTCAACTGCATGGTAGTCAACTGGGTGGACCGGCTATGCAATCTTGCAGGCCATCACTGGCCATCAAGGAAAACAAAGTGCTGCTAGACGCCATCTGGCCAGCAATCTGAAAGAAGAATGCTCAAACACAAGTTACTTCCCTGTCTTCCTGCTTAATTATTCTATTATTGGTTAAAGCCCAATTATCAAGAGTGGTTACTCATAGGTTATAGCTTTACGAAATCTGTGATGGTGCCTCTGAGAACCCCACCCTAGCGTTGCCACCAGGGACTTGTAGGCTGTGGAGGTTATGTTTTCCTTGCAGCTTGAGGGTGATCTGAAATGATGTCCCTCAGGCCTCTGGTCTTAGGTCCCACATCCCTAAGGCTTTTCAGCATCTGCTTTCAAAACCATGAAAGCTTCGCATTTTCACAAATTAGCTAGAAACTGTGATCTTACATTTTGAATCACCTGTCTTAGTAATCATTGATACAGGTTTCAATAACAAAAATCAGGACGATCTTCACTGGTCCAACAAATTTTCTATGCTCTAAATGTCAGTAGGAAAAGGCAAGAGTGCCAAACCTTTTTTTTTCCTTTATGTATTTGATAAGACTGAGTGAAAATGTACATTCCCGTAAAAATTTACATACCCACCTATATACAGCTTCCACTACTCTCCCTGTCCGGTGACAGCACACTATTCCTCTATGCTCCATACATGTCTCATTCTCCCAACAGTCTCCTTTCCCCTCCTCTCCACCTACTCTCCTTTCTCCAGCCGGAGGTCAGTAGGATGATATCCTATAGATGTATAGAACCATAAAGTGCATCGAATATGTGGTCACTCTGCATCGCCAAGTCCAATCTATTCGTGTCCGAACAGTGAAACTTCGTTATGATTTATGGGCAAGGGCAGCATCAGGGCCAGGGGCCATGCTCCCAGAGGAACCCTGAAACCGCTGGACCATCAGTTGAAGTCTTTTAGTAGAGATCTCAGGGTGCACCCCTTTTTCTTCTTGTGTTGCTTCTGAGACTCAACTTAGTGAGCTCCATCGCGGCTATCACTGGTGGTAGCTGGGCACCATCTGGTTCTTCTGGTCCCAAGTCCATGTATGCACCCACTCATGTGGGTCTCTCTATCTTCTGGGTTGTCTTTACCCCATGTCATTTTGGTCCTCGGTGAGCATCCGTTCCTGCTGTATTGGGACCATTTGCTGTGCCTTCGGATGGCGGCTTGGCAGCTTTTAAGATCCCAGATGCCACTCACCAATGTGGGTTGCAGAGAGCCCTCTTAGCAAAATGCCAGTTGGCCTCAATTTCACCTAAGAGCATGGTCCCCTGCCCCCTGCCCGAGCTACTCTGTCCTTGCAATATTGGGTTCAGATGGAAGGAGTATTCAAGTTATGCTGAAGTCCACTTAATATAGTTTTTGTTTCTAATGTGTGCTATCACCAATTTCACCCAACTATATTTCTAGCAACTATCTAATCTAAACCTTGCCCCCCTCACCCTCCCTTGCAGCTGTCAAAGATTCTTTTCTTCTATACACAAGTCTATTTTTGAGATCTCATCATAGAGGTCTCATACAATATTTGTCCTTTTGTCGCTGACTACTTTCACTTAACATAATGTCTTCCAGTTGAAACCAGGTTAGGAGATGTTTCCTGAAATCATCTTTATTCTTTATCATTGTGTAGTGCTCCATTGAGTATATGTACCATTGTTTACCCATCCATTCTTCTGTTGTTGGGAATCTGGGTTGATTCCGTCTTTTTGCTATCATGAACTGTGTTGCGATAAACATTCTTGTGCATGTGTCCATTGGTATGAAAGGCCTTGATTCTGTAGGATATATTCCAAGTAGTGGAATGACTGGGTCAAATGGTATAGCTATATCCATTTTTTTAAGGAAGTGCCAGATTGCTTTGCAAAGAGGCTGGACCATTTTGCAACCCCACCAACAGTGTAGGAGAGTTCCACTTTCTCCACAGCCTCTCCAGCATTTGTTGTTTTGTGTTTTTTGTATCATGGCCAATCTTGCTGGAGTGAGATGGTATCTCATTGTCGTCTTGATTTGAATTTCTTTAATAACTAAAGATCGTGAACATGACCGCATGTGTTTTTTGCCTGCCTGGATCTCCTTTTTAGAGAAAGTCTGTCCATCTCCTTTGCCTATTGCTTAATTGGATGATTTATCTTCTTCTTATTGATATTTTGTAGTATCTTATAGATTATGGAGATCAGGTGTCGGTCTGACATAGGGTTGCCAAATATTTTTTCCTATTCTGTAGGTGACCTTTTAATTCCATTAATAAAGTCTTTGAATGAGCAGAAGTGTTTGATTCTTAATAGTTCCCATTTATCTATTTTCTCTTCTGTTGATTGTGGTTTGTTTGACAGATTTTGAAGTCTGTCTATGTTGTGTATTAAAACTTCCATTGTTGTTTCTACCTTTTCTTGGATGAGCTTTATCATTTTAGGTTTGATATTTAGGTCTTTTATCCAGTATGAGTTGGTTGCAGCCACTTTTGAATCATCTTCAGAAAAATTTTACTTACGTGTGATATTAACGATAGTGTTTGATGATTGCCACGTTTGGTTGCATGATATTTCTTGGGAATAGGCATAAATGTGGATCTCTTCTGGTCAGGTGGCCAGGGAGCTGTCTCCCATGTTTCTTGGATCACTTCCAATGCTGTATCTGTTTGTTGAAACATCTCGATTGATATTCCATTAATTCCTGGATTCTTGTTATTTGCTAATGCATTTAGTACAGCTGGAAGTTCTCTCTTCAGTACCATTGGCTTCTAATCATATTCTACCTCTTGAAATGGCTGAATGTCAACAAATTCTTTTTGATGTAATGATTCTTTGTATGCTTGTCATGGTCTGCTTATGCTTCCTGCATTGTTCAATATTGTTCCCGTAGAATCCTTCAAAATGGCAATTCAAGTCTTCAATTTATCTTCATTTCTTTCAGCTTGAGAAATGCTGAATGTGTTCTTCCCTTTTGATTTTCTATCTCTAGCTCTTTGCATGTATCGTTGTTATACTTCACTGTGTCTTCATGGGCTGACTTTTGAAATCTCCTGTTCAGTTCTTTTACTTCATCATTTCTTCCTTTTGCTTTATCTACTTCATGTTCAAGAGCAAGTTTCAGAGTCTCTTCAGATATCCATTTTGGCCCTTTCTTTTGATGAGTCAAGATGACTTTACAGTCGTGGAATTTTTAAATATTTTATTGTGCTTTAAGTGCAATTTTACAACTAAAGTGAATTTGTCATACAAAAACTTGCACATACACAGTGGTTTGAACAGAACACACATAGTTGTGTAACTCTAGTTGCTCTCACCACTCTGTGACAGCACATTCTTTCTTTCCACACTGTATTTCCCATGTCCATTCAACCAGTTCTTTTCCCTCCTCTGCCTTCTTATTTCGTTACCAGATAGAAGCTGCCTAACTAGTCTCACATCTACTTAAGCCAAGAAGTATACTTTGTGAAAGCATCATTTTATGTCTTATAGGTCAATGCAATCTTTGTCTGAATAGTTAGCCTTGGGAATAGTTAAGTTTGGGGCTAAGAGAGAATTTGGGATCTCTGTCTTCTGGGGATGCTCTAGACTTGTCAGAACAATCAAGTCTGGTCTTTTAAATAGAATTTGAGCTCTGCACACCAATTTTCTCTTGCCTTGTTACAGACTCTGTTGTGTTCCCTGTCAGTGCAATTATTGGTGGTGATCAGGCACCATCTAGTTCTTCTGGTCTCATGCCAATGTCATCTGGATTATGTGCCCTTTCTGTCTTTGAGGCTCATATTTTCCTTATGTCTTTGACTGTCTTCATTGTCCTTTGCTACAGGTAGATTGGGACCAATTGATGCTTCTTAGTTGGCTGCTTGTCCGTTTTTAAGATTCCAGACACCACTGAACCAAGTGGAATGCAAAACATTTTATTAATAAACTTTGCTATGGGTATTGACCAAGGTATCCCCTGAAACTGTGGTCCCTAGACCCCTGCCACTGTTACTCTGTCCCTCCAAGTGTTTATTCCAGTTGTATAGACTTCACCGCTGCATGACATTCTCTCCCTTAACCTAAAATAATTCTTGTCTGCTATCTAATTAGGGAATATCCCTCTCCCTCCTTCCCTGCCCTTGTAACCATCAAAGACTATTTTCTTCTGTGTTACAAATGTTTCTTAATTCCTTAAGTAGTGGTCACATACAATATTTGTCTTTTTGCAACTAATTTCACGAAGCATAATGCCTTCCAGATTTCTTCATGTTGTTGTTAAGTGCTGTGAAATCAGTTCCGACTCATAGCAACCATGTGCACAATAAAAAACAAAAAAAAAACAAAAAAAAAACCACTGCCCAGTCTTGTACCATGTCCAGAATCATTTCTATGTTTAAGCACATTGTTGCAGCCGTTGTGTCAACCCATCTGGTCAAGGGTCTTCCTCTTTTTCACTGACCTTCCACTCTACCAAACATAATGTCCTCTTAAGGGATTGATCCTTCCTGACAACATGTCCAAAGCATTTAAGATGCAGTCTTACCATCTTTGCTTTCAGGAAGCATTCTGGTTGTACTTCTGCCAGAACAGATCTGATAGTTCTTTTGGCTGTCCATGATACATTCAATATTCTTCTCCAACCCCATAATCCAAAGGCATTAATTATTCTTCTGTCTTCCTTGTTTGTTGTCCAGATTTCACATGCATAAGTAGATGTTGAAAATACCACAGCTTCGTTCATGTGGACCTTAGTCTTTAAGGTGATATTTTAAAATTTCAATACTTTAAAGAGTTCCTTTGCAGCAGAATTTCCCAATGCAATATGCTTTTTGATTTCTTGACTGTTGCTCCATGGACATTAATTGCAAAACCAACTAAAATGAAACCATTAACAACCTCAATCCTTTCTCCATTGTATTTTTGTTTTCTTAATGTTGAGGTACAATCCATACTAAGGTTGTGGTCTTTAATCTTCATTAGTAAGTGTTTCAAGTCCTTTCCATTTCCAGCAAGTAAGGTGGTGTCATCAGCATAATGCAGGTTGTTAAAAAGCCATTCCTCCAACCCTGATGCCTCTTCTTCTTCATATAATCCAGCTTTTCAGATTATTTGCTGAGCATACAGACTCAGAAGCTTTCGTGAAAGTATACCATGCTGATGCATACTTTTCCTGACTTTAAAATCATGTAGTGTTCCCTTGATCTGTTTCGATGACTACCTCTTGATCAATGTGCAGATTCCTTAAGAGCACAGTTTGGTGTAATAAAATTCCTATTCTCTGCAGTGTTATCCATAATTCGTTATGATCTACACAGACAAATGCTTTTGCATAGTCAATGAAACGCAGGAAAACATCTTTCTAGTATTCTCTGCTTTTAGCCAAGATCTGTCTGACATCAGCAGTGACATCCCTGATTCCACATGATCTTCTGAATTTAGCTCGAGATTTTGGCAGTTCCCTGTCAATACATGGATACAGTCACTTTTGAATGATCTTGGTAAAAATTTTACTTGTATGTAATATTAATGATACCGTTCAGTACATTCTGTATTCATTTGGATCACCTTTCCTTGGAATGGGCATAAATATGGATCTCTTCGAATGAGTTGGCCAGGTAGCTGTCCTCCAGATTTCTTGGCATAGATAAGTGAGCACTTCCCGTGCTGTTTCTTTTTTTTTTAATATCTCAACTGATACTCTATCAATTCCTGAAGACTTGATTTTGTCAGTGCCTTCAATGCAACTTCGATTTCTTCAGTACGATCGATTCCTGATCATATGCTCACTCTTCACATGACTAAATATCAATAAATTATTTCTGGTGTAATGACTCTGTATATTCCCCCTGTCTTCTTTTGATGCTTCCTGAGTCATTTAATAATTTCCCTGTAGAATCTCTCACTATAGAAATTCAAGGCTTGAATTTTTTCTTCAGTTCTTTCAGCTAAGAAATGCAGAGTGCATTCTTACCTTCTGGTTTTTGGAATCCTAAAGAATCCTTAAGTGAACTACTGGAGATAGTAGAAGATTTCAGTAAAGTATCAGGATATAAGACAAACATAAGTAAATGAGTAGGATTCCTTTACACCACCAAAGAGATCATCAAAGAAGAAATCACCAAATCAATACCATTTACCATAGCCCCCAAGTAGATAAAATATCTGGGAATAAATCTAACCAGAGAAATAAGAGACCTATAGAGAGAGAATTAGAAAACCTTACTGCAAGAACTGAAAAGACATACATATGTGGAGAAACCCTGTTCATGGATAGGAAGACTTAACATTGTGAAAATGTCTATTTTACCCAAAGCAATCTACATGTATAATGCAATCCCAGTACAAATTCCAGTGTCAATTTTTAATGAGATGGAGAAACAAATCACGAACTTTGGAAAGTGAACAAACCCTGGATAGGTAGAGCTCTATTGAAGAAGAGGAACACAGTAGGAGGCCTCAAACTACCTGACTTTAGAAAGTATTACACTGCCACAGTAGTTGAAACAGCCTGTTACTGGTACAAAAAGAGACAAAAATACCAACGGAACAGAGCTGTGACCCCAGAGATGCCATCACCCTCTTATGAACAGCTAATACTTGATGAAGGCCCTAAGATTGTAAATTGGGGTAAGAACAGTCCCTTTAACAAATGGTGTTGGCAAAATTGGATATCCGTCTGCAAAAGACTGAAACAAGACCTGTAACTCACGCTTTACACAAAAACTAACTCCAAATGGATCAAAGACCTGAATATCAAACCTAAAAAGATAAAAGTTATGCAAGAAAAAATAAGATCAACATTGGAAGTTCTAACACATGGCTTAGACAGACTTCAAAATGTGACAAACAGAGCACAATCAATAGAAAACAGATAAATAAGAACTACTAACAATCAAACACTTTTGCTCATCTAATAACTTTATCAAAAGAGTTAAGAAAGCACCTACAGGACCAGAAAAAATATTTGGCAATTACATGTTGGACCAACGTCTAATCTCCATAATCTACACAGTACAGCAAAATATCAACAAGAAAAAGGTAACTAACCCAATTAAGCAATAGGCAAAGGAGAGGGACAAACACTTCACCAAAGAGGACATCCAGGCAGCCAAAAGACGTGTGAGATCATTCTCATGATCACTAGTTATTAGCAAAATCCACATCAAAACTTCAATGAGATACATTCTTACCCCAAAAATGTTGGCTATAATTCCAAAACCACAAAACTACAAATGCTGGAGAGGGTGTTGAGAGATTGGAAATCTCATACATTGCTGGTGGGATTGCAAAATGGTACAACCTCTTTGGAAAACAATTTGATGCTCCCTTAGAAAGCTGGAGATAGATATATTATTTGATCCAGTAATCCCACTGCATGGGATATATACTAGAGAAACACAGGCTATCACATGGATAGATATATGCACACGAATGTTTATTGCAGCACAGTCCCTAACAGCAAAAAGATGGAATCAACCTAGATGCCCATCAACAAATGCCCATAAACAAACTATGGTACATATACTCAATGGGACACTAGGCAATGCAAAGAACAGTGATGATTTTAGAAGACATCTCATAACCTTTTGGTTTTCTCTTTCCAGTTTTTGCACATGACTTAATACTTTCTTTTGTCTTCTCAATTTGCACTTTCTCTTCAGTCTTTTTACTTCATCATTGCTTCCTTTTGCTTAAGCTGCTTGAAGTTCGAGAGCAAGTTTCAAAGTCTTCTGACATTCAATTTGGTCTTCTCTTTCTTTCCTGTCTTTTTAATGACCTCTTGCTTTCTGCTTGGATGATGTCTTTGATGTCATTACACGATTCGTCTGATCCTTGGTTATTGTTGTCTAACACCAGATCTGTTCTTGAGATGTTCTCTAAACTCAGGTGGGATATACTCAAGGTCATACTTGGGCTCTCATGGACTTGTAATTTTCTTCAGTTTCAATCTGAATTTATGTATGAGCAATTGATGGTCTGTGCCATGGTCACCACCTGGTCTTGTTCTGAATGCTGATATGAGGCTTTTTCCATTGTCTTTTTGCCCAGATGTAGTCAATTTGTTTCCTGTGAATTCCATCTGGTGAGGTCCACGTGTACAGGTGATGTTTGTTGGTTGAAAAAAGTACTTGCGATGAGAGATTCCTTCATATTATTTCTGAATTCTCATTTCTGTTCCATTCGTCTGTGTATCTGTTGTACCATCTATGAGGCTGTTTTGTCTACTGTGGCAGTGTAATAGTTTCTAAAGTCAGGTAGTGTGAGGTATCCTACTTTGTTCTTCTTCAGTAATGCTTTATTTGTCTGAGACTTCTTCCTTTTATGTATGACATTGATGATTTGTTTCTTTCTGATGCTAAAAAAATGTTATTGGAATTTAGATTGAGATTCTATTGCATCTATAGATTACTTTGGGTGGAACAGACACTTTCAGATTTCCCATCCATGAGCAAGGTAGCTTTCTCCACTTGTGTAGATCTCTTTTGGTATCTTGCAGTAGTGTCTTGTAGTTCTGCTTATATAGGTCTTTCACGTCTCCGGGTAGATTTATCCCTAGGTATTTTATCTTCTTAGGGGTTGTTGCAAATGTTATTAATTTGGTGATTTCCTTTTTTATACTCTCTTTGTTGAGGTAAAGGAATCCAGCTGATTTTTCTATGCTTATCTTTTATCCTGATACTTTGCTGAACTCTTCTATAGTTACAGTAGGTTTTCTTTTTTTTTTGGTGGATTCTTTGAGGGTTTTTTTGTGTATAAAATTGTATCATCTGCATATAGAGGTACTTTTACTTCTTCTTTAACAATTTGGATGCCCTTTATTCTTTTTCTTGCCTGATTGCCCTGGCTAATCCTTCTAGCACAATGTTGAATAAAAGTGGTGACAAAGCACACGGCCCCAGACCTGATGCTGCCCCTGATCATAAATCTTTACTGAGGTCAACTCTTTGGACAAGAATGGACTGGACTCTGGGACATAGAGTGACCATATCATCCGTGCACTTTATGGTTCTATACATCTTTAGGATGTTGTCCTATTGGCCTTTTACTAGAAGGGAATGGAGAGGGTGGAGAGGAGGTGACAGGAGACTTGTAAGAGGACATGACAGGTATAGAATGGAAAGGAGGAGCGTGCTGCCACCAGACAAGGAGAGCAGAAGGAGCTGCAGATAGGTGGGCATGCAGACTTAAACTGGATTGTACATTTTCACTCAATCACCAGGAAAAAAAAAGTGGTGACAAAGGGCATCCTTGTCTGATTCCCATTCTCAAGGGAAGCATTCTCAGACTCTATTTAGGATGATATTGGCTACTGACTTTATCAACTTGAGGAATTTCCCTTCTGTTCTTATTTTGCTGACGGTGTTTACCGTAAAGGTATGTTGGACTTTGCCATGTGCCTTTTCTGTAAAAATCAGTTCATAAAATCAGGTGATTCTTGCCTTTTATTTATATGGCTGATTATACTGATTGTACATCTAATATTGCATTAGGTCTGCATCACTGGTGTGAATCCTACTTGGTCGTGATGAATTGTTTTTTTAATGTCGTTGAATTCTCCTGGCTAGAATTTTGTTGAGGATTTTCATATCTAAGTTCATGAGAGATGTTGATCTGTAATTTTCCTTATTTTCTGGTGGTATCTTTACCTAGTTTGCGTATCAGGGTTATGTTCACTTCATAAAATGAATTCAGGTGTATTTCACCCTTTTCTATCCTCTGTAGTACCTTTAGTAATAGCGGTCTTAGCTCTTCTCTGAAACTTCAGCTGAATTATCCAGTGAAGATGTCAGGTCCAGGGATTTTTTTGTTGGGACTTTTAAAATTATCTTTTCAATAATTTTTTTCTATTATGCGTTTATTTTGTTGTTCTATTTTAGTTTGCGTTAGTTTAGGTAGGTAGTATATTTCTAGAAATATGTCTGTTCTAGGTTTTCAAATTTTTAGAGTATAATTTTTTATGGTATTTTCTTAGGATTTTTAAAAATTTCAGCTGGATCTGTTGTAGTATCACCCATCTTAGTTCTTAGTTGGGTTATTTGTTTCCTTCCTTTCTTTTCTTTTGTCAGTTTAGACAGTGGTTTATTAATTTTGTTGATCTTTTCAAAGAACCAGATTTTGGTCTTTGTCATGAATTGAATGTGTTCCTTAAAAAATCTGCAGCAATTTGTCTATGCCATGATTCTGGATATTTTGTAATGTTCCTCCATGTTGGAATTCCTGCCTTGATGATGATAATATGGGTGAATCGGCCTCAGTTGTGTTGGTAGGGCAAGACTCAACATGTAAGTTCATTTTGTGCCTTGAGGCTGTCTCTTGAGCTATTGAGGGAAAATTTGGTCGGAGAGATTTGGGAAGCTCACACCACCAAGAAAGCAGCACTGGGAGAAGAGTGTGTCCTTCAGACCTAAGGTTCCTGTGCCAAGATGCTCCCTGAACGAAGACTGATGCAACACAAGGACTTTCCTCCAGAGCTGACAAGGGGAAAGGCTTCCCCTGGAGTGGACAGCCTGAATTGAGACTTGTCACCTACTGTACTGTGTAAGAGTCAACTATCCTTTGTTAAAGCTATCCACTGGTGGTATTTCTGTTAGAGCAGCATTAGCTGACAAAAACAGTCTTCATAACTCTTTGAATCATTTTGTGTTCTCTGATTCATTTAGTTATGCTCTAATTTTTAACTTTGTTTTTTTCTGGTATCCAAGAGGTCTTTTCCTGCTCTTTCTACTTGTTCAAGTTGTAAGGCTAATGCTTTGATTTGTGCCCTTTCTTCCTTTGGGTATGTGCACTCATTGCTGTGACTGGACCTTTGGCGTCACTTTTGCTGTCTTCTAGAGGTTCTGTATGCTGTGTTTTCATTCTCATTTTGTTCTGTGTGTTTCTATAAGCCATGCCGTGAATTTCTGTAATCAATCTTTGATTTCTTCTAGATCTCAGTAATTTTTGAGTAAGGTGTTCTTCAGTTTCTAGGTGTTTGATTTTTTTTCTCCTTGCTTTTTCTGTTATTGTTTTTCACTTTTATGGCTCTGTGGTAAGGAAAGATGCTTTGTAAAATTTCAGTACTTTAGATTTCATGAAGACTTGTTTTATGACCTAATGTGTAGTCTGTTTTATAGAAGGTTCCATGTGCATTGGACAAGAAAATACACTTGGCTGCTGTTGGATAGAATGTTCTGTATATGTCTGTGAGGTCAAGTTGGTTGATTGTGGCATTTAGATCTTCTGAACCTTTATTTAGCTTCTTTCTCAATGTTCTGTACTTCAACAGAAGTGATGTATTGAAGTCTCCTACTGTTATTGTGGGGATGTCTTTTTACCTTTTCAATGCTGTAAGAATTTGTTTTATTTATCATTGGGTGCCTAACTATTTAATATGGTTATGTCCTCCCAGTTAATTAATCCTTTAATTAAAATGTAGTGTCTTTCCTTATCCAGTATGTGAGATTCTTCCCTTAAAGTCTGTGTTGTTAGAAATCAATATGTCAACTCTTACTGTTTTTAAAATGTTGTTTGCTTGATATATTTTTTTCCATCCTTTAAGTTTTACTTTATTTGTGTCTTTAAGAGTGGCGTGTGTCTCTTGTGGGCAGCACATAGCTAGTGTGTTTTTTAGCCATTCTGCCACTGTCTGTCTCCCTGTTGATGTATTTAACACATTTACATTTAGTGTAATTATTGGCTGGTATGAATTCAGTGCTGTCATTTTTTTTGTGTGTGCCTATATTTACATGTTGTTGACAATCTTTCTGTTCCATTTACTGTTCTTTGCTGACTTGTTTTTCTTTATTTTCTTTTCATCTTTTTCATTGTCACTGGTTTTGCATTTGCTGAGACTTCATGCTTTATTTTTTATTTTGATATGTAGGATTGCTGTTTTCCTTTGTGGCTGCCTTAATATTTACACCTATTTTTCTAATTTTATCCAGTTGTTTATTTCTTTGTATTGCCTTGACTTCCACTCCATGTGAAATATCTGCGACTACATTTTTTTTTTACTATGATTGAATGAAAATGTATATTCCCATATAAATTGCATACCCACCTATATGCAGCTTACACTGCTCTCCCTGCCTGGTGACAACACATTCTTCCTCTCTATTCCATACATGTCTTATCCTCCCAACAATCTCCTATCCCCTCCTCTCCACCTACTACCCTTGCTCCAGTAAGAGGTCAGCAGGGTGATATCCTATAGATGCATAGAACCATAAAGTGCACACATGATATGGTAACTCTGTGTCGCCAACTCCAATCCATTACTGTCCAAGAGTTGACCTCCATTATGATTTATGGACAGGGGCTGCATCAGGGCCAGGGGCCATGCTCCCAGGGGAACCCCGAAACCCGTAGACCATCAATTGTGGTCTTTTAATGGAGCTCTCAGGGTGCACCCCTTTTTATTCTTGTGTTGCCAGTGAGACTCAACTTTGTGATTTCCATCATGGCTATCACTCGTGGTGGCCGGGTACCATCCTGTTCTTACGGTCACAAGTTGATGTAGTCACCCATGCACATGGGTCTCTCTGTCTTCTGGGTTCTCTTTCCCCCGTGTCATTATGGACACTGGTGATCATTTGTTCGTGCTAAGTTGGGACAATTTGCTGTACCCTTGGATGGCAACTTGGCAGGTTTTAAGACCCCAGATGCCACTCACCAACGTGGGATACAGAGGGCTCTCTAAGCAAAATGCTAGTTGTGCCAATTGGCCTTGGTTTTCCCTGAGAGCATAGTCTCCAGCCCTCTGCTGCAGCTACTCTGTCCTTGTAACACTGGATTAAGATGGGAGGAGTAATCATGTTATGTTGAAGTCCAGTTAATATTGATCTTTCTAATGTTTGCTGTCCCATATTTCACCCAACCAAGTTTCTATCAGCTATGTAATCTAAACTCTCCCTGCCTCGACCTCCCTCCCTCCCCACCCTTGCAGCCAGCAAAGAGTCTTTTCTTCTATGCATGAGTTTGTTTTTTTAAGTTCTTATCACAGGGGTCTCATACAATATTTGTCTTTTTGTCACTGACTACTTTTACTCAACATAATGTCCTCCAATTGAAACCAGGTTATGAGATGTTTCCTAGAATCATCATTGTTCTTTATCATTGCATAGTGTTCCACTGAGTATATATACCATAGTTTGCCTATCCATTCCTCTGTTGTCCGGCATCTGGATTGATTCCATCTTTTTGCTATGTTGATTCCATCTTTTGGACTGTGTTGCAATAAACATTCTTGTGCATGTATCAGTTGGTGTGAATGGCAGTGGAATTACTGGGTCAAACGGTATGTCTAGATCCAGCTTCTTAAGGAAGTGCCAGGTTACTTTCCAAAGAAATTGCACCATTTTTCAATCCTACCAACGTTGTAGGAGAGTTCCAATCTCTCCACAGCCTCTCCAGCATTTGTTGTTTTGCGTTTTCTTTGATCATGGCCAACCTTGTTGGGGTGAGATGGTATCTCATTGTAGTTTTGATTTGAATTTCTTTAATAGCTAACGATCACAAGCATGTCCACGTGTATTTTTTGGCTGCCTGGATCTCCTCTTCAGTGAAGTGTCCGTCCGTCTCTTTTGCTTATCACTTAAGTGAATGATTTATCTTTTTCTTGATATTTTGTAGTACCTTATAGATTATGGAGATCAGATGTTGGTCTGACATAGAGTTGCTAGATATTTTTTCCCATTCTGTAGGGGGACTTTTAATTCTGTTAACAAATTCTTTGGATGAGCAAGTGTTTGATTCTTAATAGTTTCCATTTATCTATTTTCTCTTCTGTTGATTGTGGTTTGTTTGACAGATTTTGAAGTCTGTCTATGTTGTGTATTAAAACTTCCATTGTTGTTCCTACTTTTTCTTGGATCAGCTTTATCGTTTTAGATTTGATATTTAGGTCTTTTATCCATTTGAGTTGTTTTTTTGCATAAGGTGCAAGATAGGATCTTGTTTCAGTTTTTTGCAAATGGATATCCAGTTTTGTCAGCACCATTTGTTGAAGAGATTGTTTCTTCCCCAGCTTAATGACTTAGGGCCATTGTTGAATATCAGCTGTTCAGAGGAAGATAGTGTCATCTCTCCGGTCTCAATGACTACGTTTTTTTAAGTCCCTCTTTTTCACTATAATGTAGTCATCTTTTACATAATGACTTCTCTTTTTCCCTATGTTTGGTGTTTTAGCTTCAATTTATTTTTGTGATTTCCCTATCTAGGTTGATATCTGTTTGCTGTGTCCTGTGTTTTAGTCTTAGGCTATTATCTGATGTCATCGATTTTCTATTTGAAGGACTCCCTTTACTATTTCTTGCAAATTTGGTTTGGTTTTCCAAATTCCCTAAATTTCTGTTTACCTACAAGTGGCCTAACTTCACCATCATATTTTAGAGATTGTTTTGCTGGATATATAATTGTTTATTCACAGTGTTTTTCCTTCAAGGCTTTATATATGATGTACCATTTCCTTCTTGTCTGCATGGTTTTTGCTGAGTATTCTGAGCTTTCTCTTATTGATTCTCCTTTGTACATTTTTTTAATTTATCCCTAGCCACTTTAATTTTTGTTTCCTTATCTTTAATATTGGTAAGCTTGATTATAATATGTATTGATATCTTTTGGGGTGTATCTAATATATGTGGAGTTTGATGAGTATTTTTGGATAGATGTCTTCTCATCTTTTATGATATCAGAGCAGTTTTCTGTCAACAAATCTTTAACAATTTTCTCCATATTTTCTGTCATCCCCCCTGATTCTGGTACTCCAATCACTTGAAGATTGGTACTCTTGATAGAGTCTCATACAATTCTTAGTGTTTCTTCACTTTTTAAAATTCCTTTATCTGAGTTTTCCTCATATATGTTGTGGTCAAGTGTTTTATCTTCAGTTTCACTAATTCACTAATTCTATTACCTCAATTTTTCTCTTCTGAGTTTGTATCATATTGTCTTGTTCTATAATTTTATTATTTATCTTTACTTCTACTTGTTGTCTCTCTATGCTTTCTTTTAGCCTTTTTTTTTATGCTCTGCTGTGTTTTTCCTGATCTCTTGAAGAGTTCTAAGTATTAATCTTTTGTATTCTACTTTTGATATTTCAGAAAGTTTTCTGCATCTGGAAAATTTCTCGATTCTTTGTTTTGGGAATTTTCTGAAGCCATTGTGGTCTGTCTTTTTATATGATTTGATATTTACTGTTGTCACCAAGTCATCAGTGAGTTGTATTTATTTATTTTATGTTCACTTTAAATATTCTAGCTTCTTGTTTTGTTTTGAAATGTCCAAATAGGCTGGTTGTGTGAATAGTCTGATTATTGGGGCCTTTGAGGCTCTAACGTCTTGCTGCCAGGAAGGTAGAGCTGTTAGGCAAGTCAGCCCAGGAATCCTTTCTTCCCCTTGTATGTATGCACCTCAAGTGTCCAGGTCATCAGTCACCAAGTGTGTGATGTTGACTTTCTCCTGCAGTTCTAGATGTGTGGGGCTGACTGGTTTAGGCACATGCTGAGATAGGCAGGGGGCTGACAGCTCTCTAAGTGTCTGTGAGGAAAGCATGTCCCTGTGCCTTAACATGCATAGGTGAATAGATTTTGCATTTAGACTGTATGTACTGGATGCTGGACACAAAGATGAGAGGAATTCAAGGTCCATGGGCCCCTTATGCCTGTGCCTAGGCAAAGGAACTGTTTCTACCTTGAGTTCTTCACTTAGGGGAGCTGGCATATTAATCCCCCTCCCAGTTTGCCAAACTGTTCTGTCTCTAAATCCAGGAAAATGACTCAGGGTGCACATATGGGTTCCTACTTCTAACCCAGGGTGCTCATTAGTCTGAAGAACCAGTGCCATTCAGAGAAGGGAAGAGGAAGCACTGGGCCAAAGGAGATAGGTGCAGCTTGACGAAAATTGTTAGATCTGTGAGTGGTAGGTTAGACTACTTAGCTTTTAATGATTCAATGTTGTTTTTCACTGATTCTAGAGGTGTCCATAGGCTCTCTGCTATCCGATTTCTCTTGCTGAAACAGAAGCCTTCCAAATGCCATTGCTCCCCTCAGCACACCTGCTGCAGCTGATCAACCTGCAGGGTGCCAATTCCCACCAAGTCAGATCTGGCTAGTCCTGCGTATTTCTAGACCTACTCTTCTTTCCCTGTACCTCAGGCCAGTTTCTCCATTTTCCCTTTGATGTTCAGGGATAAATTTATTTGTTCTTTTGGGTATTTTTTGTTAGAAGGATCACAGGAAGCACCTGACTACTATGCCACCTTAGATCCCAGCAATGAATTTAATTTAGCCTAAATCTACACCTCATTTTTATTCCTCTTTCCTTTCTTTGGAAACCCTGGTAGTGTAGTGCTTCAGAGCTACAGCTGCTAACCAAAATATTGGCAGTTCAAATCTACCAAGCACTCCTTGGAAACTCTACTGGGCAGTTCTACTCTATCTATAGGGTTGTTATGAGTTGGAACTGACTTGATGGCAGGGGTTTGGATTTTGTTTTCTTTTCTTTCCTTTAATTCCTATCCCTGTTATTTTTAGGCATCAAAATTTATCTGAAGCTCTATTTTTTCTTCCATCCTGTTTCCTCTGCTCTGGTTCAGGTTACCATTATGGCTTACTTGAATGACTATAACCGTTGCTTCTCAAGCCTCTCTAGGCAATTCTAGCTCTTTCCCACCTGGTCATGTCTTTAGGGTTCCTTAGGCTTTGGGTCTAGAGATTTTGGTCTATTCGGATATTGCCTGGAGGCTGCTCTGCAGTGTCTGGCTATACTGAAAGAAGGAAATCAGGCAAGGGGACCTGGAGTCTGGTACCATCTTCTGAGTGATTCTGCCAGCTGCAGCCTCTCCTGGTTCTTCAGTTTCCCTGTGTTCAGTGTAACACATGAGGAATGATGCTGTCTGTGTGCCAGGACAGGCTGTTTGGGCCTATGTGCTGGAGGTCTCTTTCTTTTCCTTCCTGGATTGCGAGAGGTCAGTGCCTAGGGCCAGAGGCCATCTTATTCCCTGGAAAAACTCTGAGGTTGTGCTGGCACTGTGAGGTAACAGTTATAGGCCAGGGCAGGCTCCCGAGCAGTGCGCTTCCAAAGGATATCTTTGGCACAACCCTGTGTGCCACTGACAGCTTACACAACCGCGCATAGCGGGGAAAGCCTCTGAGGCCTCTTGCCTTTACTCACTGCCTCAGGGCTCTGGAAGGTTGCTGTCCCTGGACTTAGTGGGGACAATCCACAGCATGTGGGTGGCAGGGACACATAGGGCAAGTATTTTGTAAACTCACTGAGGGGTTAGAAAATATCTGAAAACGTTGTACAGACTTGTACCAACACACACACTTGTGTGTACACACAGTGTGTACGTAAAGTTATAGAAACACAAGTAAAGAAGAACCCTGATGGTAACCAAAAGATCAGTGATTTCAAACTACCAGCCCCTCTGTGGGAGAAAGATGTGGCAGTCTGCTTCCAAAATGACTTACAGCTTTGAAAATCCTGTGCGACAGTTTTACTTTGTCCTACATGATTTCTATGAGTCAAATCAACTTGACAACAGGGAGTTTATGGGGTAAAACACACACTTGGACACACATCCAAGGTTCACACAAGTACATACACTGAATAAACAAACACACAAACATACAAACTCAGATGAGAACACACAAACAAACACATGGACACACACATGCACAAAACATACAAGCACATGGGAAATACATTTTCATACAAAAATAATCCCTCCAAACAAACACAAACTAATATGAACACATGGACAAAAACAAATATGCTGTACATGTAAACATGTGTACACACATATCCATGTACTTGTGCACATACAGTGTATGGAATATTTTACACTGGTGAACAAGAAAGGACTGTCCTTCCTGAAACAACAAAATGAATGTCAAAGGACACTTGTCATAAAGTTTAGGGCCCACTCAGATAATCCAGGAGTATTTTCTCTTGGGATCTTTAATTTAATCACAGCTGTAAAGACCTTTTTTTCCAATAAGATCACACTCACAGGGTCTGGAATGTGGGCATATCTTTTGGGGCGGGGAAGGCCACGATTCAGCTCAACCCATGCCCTAAAATCAGCGTAAATAGCATCTCTAATCATGTTGAACTTGGCAAAGTGTTGTCATGACATATGTCTCTCGTACTTTTTAGGACAGAGACTCGGTTATCACTTCCATAGCTAACAAAGGAAACTGAGACCCAGAGAGGGCCAGAAGCCTGTGCAAGTCCCTACAAAGCTGAGCCAAACCTAAACCCACTGCCACTTAGTTGATTCTGACTCATAGTGACCCTATAGGACAGAGTAAAACTGCCCTGTGGAGTTTCCAAGGAATGCCTGGTAGGTTCAAACTGCTGACCTTTCTGTTAGCAGCAGTAGCAATTACCCTAGGCCACCAGGGTTTCCCAAGAGACGCAGATGGCTGGAAATTAAAACTAGGCTAGCATTCAAAAAAAAATTATGTTCTTGATGAAGGTTTACACAGCAGTTTAAGTTCCCATTCAAAAATTTCTAGACAAACTATTCAGTGCCATTGGTAATATTATTCACAATGTGTCAACATTCTAGTGATTTCCATTCTGGGTGTTCCATTTCCATAAATCTAGATTCCCCACCCCCTCAGTTTCTCACGTTTTTTAAAACTAGTCATTGACCATTTGGTCTCATATAGGTGATTTTTCCAAGGGACATAGTACTTACCAGTGATGTTCATTATTTTTTTTAGCCATTTTGTTATTTAGGTATAATGTGACCTCAAGGGTTTCAAAATTTGGAGTGTGTGCCAGGGCATTAGTCTCAGGGAATCCTCCAGTCTCAACTAGTCCAGTAGGTCAGTTTGTTGATTTTAGGAATTTAAGGTTCTGTTCCACATTTTTCTCCTGGTCCATCAAGGTCCATCTAATGTTGCCTTGATTAAAATGGTTGGTAAATGTAGCTGAGCACCATCTAGTTCTTCTGATTTCAGAGTAGATGAGGCCATGGTTCATGTAGACTATTTGTTCTGTAGACTACTTTCTTCTTTCAGTCTTTGGTTTCCTTCTTTCTTTTTTTGCTCTGGATCAGTAGAGACTAATGGTTGTAGAATTACATGGTCATTCAAATGTTTTTAAGACCCCAGAACACTACTCACCAAGTAGGATACAGAACATAACTCAGTAAGTTATATTATGCCAGTTGACTGAGATGACCAATGAGGCAATAGATCTAATCCTTCAAACTTAGAAACCCAATATTGTGAGGTGTTTGGTTGTGTCTAAGGAGTATCTGTAACTGTGCCGCCTGTGTACTTTATTATATATATAAAGATATGTGCATATTCTCGTGTATCTTTCAGTCAGTCACACTGTGAAGGCTTGCATGTTCCTGTGATGCCAGAAACTATGCCATCAGTATTCAAATACCAGCAGGCAGACAGGTTTAAGCTGAGCTTTCAGACTAAGACAGAAAGAAAGAAGGACCCAGTGGTGTACTTCTGAAAAGAATTAGCCAGAGAAAAGCTCATGAATAGCAGCAGAACATAGTCTGATATAATTCCAGGAGATGAGCCCCTCAGGTTGGAAGGCACTTAACATACAATTGGTAGAGCTGCCTCCTCAAAGCAGAGTCAACCCTAATGACATGGATGGAGTCAAGTTTTCTCGACATTCATTTGCTAACACGGCTGACTCTAGATGACAATAGACAGTTATAACATCCACTAATAATCAGCACATGGAATGTACAAAGTATGACACAGAAAAATTTGAAATTAGAAAAAATGAAATGTAACACATAAACATCAATATCCTAGGCATTAGTGAGGTGAAATGGAGAGTGGTATTGGCCATTTTGAATGTGACAGTCATACGGTCTACATGTTGGGAATAACAGCTTGAAGAGGAATGGCATTGAATTTATTATCCAAAAGAATATTTCAAGATCTATCCTGAAGTACAACATTGTCAGTGATAGCATAATATTCATACGGCTACAAGGAAGCCCAGTTCATATCACTACTATTCAAATTTATGCACCAGCTAAAGCCAAATATGAAGATATTAAAGGTTTTTGTCAACTTTCACTGTGTGAAATTCATCCAACATGCAATCAGAAATTACTGATGATTGGGATGTGAAAGTTGGAAATCAGAAAGAATCAGTAGTTGGCAAATACGGCCTTGGTGATAGAAACAATGTTGGTGATTGCATAATGGAATTTTGCAAGACTAATGACTTCATTGCAAATATCTCTTTTCAATAACATACATGGCAGTATACACATGGACTCTGTCAAATGCTATACACAGCAATTAAATCGACTACATCTGTGGAAAGAGATGAAGGAAAAGCTTAATATCAGTCAGAACAAGACCAGGCAGGGGCCGACTGCAGAACAGGCCATCAATTGCTCCTATGCAAGTTCAAGTCGAAACTGAAGAAAATTAGAATAAGTGCACAAGATCCAAAGTATGAATGAACAAATGTGTATTGGAAGAAGTATAGCCAGAATGTTCCTTAGAAGCAAGGATAGCAAGACTTCTTCTCACATATTTTGGACATGTTAACAGGTGAAGCCAGTCCCTGGAGCAGGAACCATGCTTGATAGAGTGCTAGCTCTCAGTGAAGTGCATTGACACAGTGCCTGAAATAATGAACTCAAACATAACAAGAGCTGTGAAAATAGTGCAGAACTGGGTAGTGTTTTATTCTGTTGTACAAAACGTTCCTATGAGTCAGAATCGACTTCATGGCAACTAACAACAGGGAACAAAAAATTTTTTTTGATATACACAGAAAACAAACATGGCAGAACTATGTCCTACCTTATTGGTAATTACAGGACATATAAAACTATTAAATGTTCCAATTAAAAGGAAAAGAGTAGCATGTTGCCAGGAGGCTTTGAAGACCCTCAGGAGTCCTTGTCAGACTCACAGAAAAGAATTAGTCAGAGAAACTCGGCTGGCCCATGAAAGAAATCTTTACTGGAAAATGAAAGCTCTTTGAAGTGGAACGGCTGTAGAGTTCATAGTACTCTTGGAGGTTGCACTATTGAGTAGCTTTGGGACTGGGCTTTTGTAACCCTGGTGGTATAGTGGCTAAGTGCTACAGGTGCTAACCAAAAGGTCTACCAGGTGCTCCTTGGAAACTATGGAGCAGTTCTACTCTTTTCTATAGGGCTGCTATGAGTTGGACCAACTTGACAACAGTGGGTTTGGTTTGGGAAACCTTGATGGCACAGTGGTTAAGTGTTACAGCTGCTAACTAAAAGGTCAGCAGTTCAAATCCACCAGGTGTTCCTCGGAAGCTCAATGGGGAAGTTCTACGCTGTCCCATGGGGTTGCTAGGAGTTGATATCAACCCAACAGCAGTGGGTTTTTTGGGGATTTGTGCCCAGGGTATAGCTGAAGACAACAAATTAGTGTTAGGATGGGAAGGGGCTGCTCTTCCCTTGACTGTGCATGCATGCAGACTTCAAGATGGTTCCTGCTATGAAAGCCTCTGGTACTAGTTGTTGTTAGGTGCGGTTGAGTCGGTTCTGACTCGTAGTGACCCTGTGAACAACAGAGTGAAACACTGCCCAGTCTTGCACCATGTTCACAATCGTTTTTATGCCTAAACCCACCGTTGCAGCCACTGTGTCAGTCTACCTTGTTGAGGGTCTTCCTCTTTTTCACGGACCCTCCGCTCTAGCAAGTATGATGTCCTTCTCCAGGGACTGATCTTTCCTGACAACATGTCCAAAGTAGGTAAGATACAGTCTTGTCATGTTTGCTTCCAAGGAGCATTCTGGTTATACTTCTTCCAAAACAGATAGGTTTGTTCTTTTGATGGTTCACGGTACATTCAACATTTTTCTCCAACACCACAATTCAAAGGCATCAATTCTTCTTCCGTCTTCTTTGCTCATTGCCTACTTTTGCATGCATGTGATGCTTTGAAACTACCATGACTTGAGTCAGGCACATTTTAGACTTCAAGGCGACATCCTTACTTTTGAATACTTTAAAGAGGACCTTTGCAGCAGATTTTCCCAATGCAACACGTCTTTTGATTTCTTGACTACTGCTTCCATGGGCATTGATTGTGGACTCAAATAAAATGAAATAGTTGATGACCTCAATCTTTTCTCCATTTATGACAATATTCTTACTGGTCCAGTTGTGAGGGTTTTCATTTTCCTGATGTTGAAGTAGAATCCATACTGAAGGCTGTGGTCATTGATCTTCATCAGTGCCTCAAATCTTCATTTCCGGTGAGTAAGGCAGTATCGTCTGTGTTAATGAGTTGTTAATGAGTTGTCCTCCAATCCTGATGCCTCGTTCTTCTTTGTATAATCCAGTTACTCAGATTATTTTCTTGGAACACAGATTAAAAAGGTATGGTGAAAGGATACAACCCTGAGCATGCCTTTTGTGCCTTCAAACCATACAGTGTCCCCTTGTTCTGTTCGCACGACTGCCACTTGATTCACATACAGATTCCTTAAGAACACAATTAGGTGTTCTGGAATTCTCATTCTCCACAACGTTAGCCATAATTTAGTATGACCCACAGAGTTGAATGCTTTTACATAGTCAATGAAACACAAGTAAACATCTCTCTGGCATTCTTTGCTTTCAGCCAAGATCCATCTGACATCAGTGATGATGTCCCTGGTTCCATGTCCTCTTCTCAATCCAGCTTGAATTTCTGGGTCTGGTAGCAGCACTTATTATGGGGTGTTGCATCTGGGCATTTTCTTGCTCCTCTGGTTCAATTCCCTATTCCTGACTGTAGCTCTCTGGTGCCTCTTTTGGAAGGACATACAGCAGTTAACTCTGTCTCATCTGCGTGTGTCACTGAATTTGGTCTAAATTGGCTTTTCTCGAAAACAACTTTAGGAATAATTTAACCAAATTGTCCCCAGGTGTGGGTGGTAAAATAAGTTGCTTATTACTCTGGAATGTTACAAGGTAAAGTTAAGTGGGCCCTTTATTTCCCTCTCTCAGCAGAATGGATAAAAACAAAACAAAACAAAAAATACCTGATCTAAATACATGTTGTCTACAAGAGACACATCTTAGGTCCAAAGACACGATAGATAGAAAATGGGAGAAAGGAAAAACACATTCTATGCAAATAATAACCCAAAGAGAGCTGGAGTGGCAATCTTAAAATAGAACAAAATAGATTAAGTTAAATTTGTTGTCAGACTCTTAGTTTCTTAGTGCTACTGTAACAATTTAATTCATAATATTCTACTCTTTGCCCCTCCCCAAATTCACATCTTTCCCATGTGTGAAACACATTCACTGCATCACCATATCTCAAATGTCTCATATCAACTCTAAGTCCAAAATCTCATTTTCTGAATCATCTAAATAAAGGGTGAGAATATGGGCAAATTTCATACTGGATCAAAATTTCTTTCCCTCCCTGGAGCTTTGAAATATAGAATACAAGTTTTCTGTTTCCAAAGCATATGGGTGGAAGAAACAGGGGGTAGACATTCCCAGTACCAATGGAAGAAATCACAGGTACTGTTTGAGTTAGCTAGTGCTGCTTTAACAGAGATACCACAAGCGGATAGCTTTAAAAAGAGAAATTTTTATTGAGTCACAATCTAGCAGGCTGAAAGTCAAATTCAGGGTATCAGCACCAGGGGAAGGCTTTCTCTGCTGGCACTGGAGGAAGGTCCTTGTCTTCAATCTTCCCCTGGACTGGAAGTTTCTGAGGTAAAGCGACCCTTGTCCTTTCAAATGGGTGTGCTCAGCTCCTGACACTGCTTCTTGATAGTACAAGGTCCCCCAAACTCTCTCTTAGCTTTTTTTTTTAATTTTTTAATTTTTTATTTTTATTTAACATAACTGAATGAAAATGTACATTCATGTATAAATTTACATGCCCACCTATATGCAGCTTCCACTGCTCTCCCTGTCCAGTGACTACACACTATTCCTCTCTGCTCCATACGTGTCTCATCCTCCCAACAACCTCCTTTCCCCTCCTCTCCGTCCACTCCCCTTCCTTCAGCCAGAGGTCAGCAAGATGATATCCTGTAGATGTTGAGAACCACAAAGTGCTTCCAATATGTGGTCACTCTGCATTGCCAAGTCCAATCCATTCCTGTCCAAAGAGTGGACCTTTGTTATGATTTATGGGAAAGGGCAGCATCAGGGCCGGGGGCCATGCTCTCAGAGGAACCCCAAAACCGCTGGGCCATCCATTGAGGTCTTTTAGTGGAGATCTCAGGATGCACCCCTTTTTATTCTTGTGTTGCCAGTGAGACTCCTCTCTGTGAGCTCCATCGTGGCTATCACTGGTGGTGGCCGGGCACCATCCGGTTCTTCCAGTCCCAAGTCGATGTAGGCACCCACTCTTGTGGGTCTCTCTGTCTTCTCAGTTGTCTTTACCGCATGTCATTTTGGTCCTCGGTGAGCATCCGTTCCTGCTGAGTTGGGACCATTTGCTGTGTCCTCGGATGGCAGCTTAGCAGCTTTTAAGACCCCAGACGCCACTCACCAATGTGGGGTGCAGAGAGCCCTCTTAGCAAAACGCTAGTTGTGCCAATTGGCCTGGAATTCGCCTAAGAGCATGGTCCCCCGCCCCCTGCCCCAGCTACTCTATCCTTGCAGTATTGAGTCAAGATGGAAGGAGTACTCAAGTTATGCTGAAGTCCACTTAATGTTATTCTTGTTTCTAATGTGTGCTATCACCGCTTTCTCCCAACTACATTTCTAGTAACTATCTAAACTAAACCCTCCCCCTCCCCCTCCCTCCCTCCCCTCCCTTGCAGCTGTCAAAGAGTCTTTTCTTCTATACACAAGTCTGTTTTTGAGATCTTATCGTAGAGGTCTCATACAGTATTTGTCCCTTTGTCGCTGACTACTTTCACTCAACATAATGTCTTCCAGTTGAAACCAGGTTAGGAGATGTTTCCTGGAATCATCGTTATTCTTTATCATTGCGTAGTGCTCCATTGAGTATATGTACCATAGTTTACCTATCCATTCTTCTATTGTTGGGCATCTGGGTTGATTCCATCTTTTTGCTATTGTGGACTGTGCTGCAGTAGACATTCTGGTGCATGTGTCCGTTGGTGTGAAAGGCCTTGAATCTGTAGGATATATTCCAAGTAGTGGAATTACTGGGTCAAATGATACAGCTTTTTTCTTTTATATCTCAAAAGACTGCCTCAAGGCACAAAACAGTCTTACCCATTGAGTCCTCCTCCACCAACAGAACTGCCTCTGCCAGACTCATTAACATCATAGAGGCAGAATTTACAACATGGAGGACCATCATACAGCAGCAAGAATTGTGGCCCATCTAAGTTGTTAAAGATTTTTTGGGAAACACAATTCAATCTGTGTTAGGTACAAAGCAAGTCCATTGCTTAATGGAACAAATAAGTTCTTTTTAAAGATATTGTACTGTAAGTGAAAGTTTACAACTGAAGTTTAATTGTCACATAAAACCTTGCATACACACTGTTCTAGCTGCTCTCCCCACCCTGTGATATAGCACACATTGCTCCTTTCCACCCTGTATTTCCCAAGTCCATTCAACCACCTCCCATTCCCCTCCACTCGCTCATCTCCCCTCAGGACAGCAGCTTCTCGGTTGGCCTCATGTATATACTTAAGCCAAGAAGCACACTCTTTGGCAATATCATTTTACATCTTATAGTCTAGTTCAATCTTTGTCTGAAGAGTTGGCTTTGGGACTGGCAGTCCAGAAGCCATGTCTTCCAGGGACCCTCCAGTCTGTCAGACCACCAATTCTGGCCTTTCCACAGAATTCTCATTCTGCACACCTGTTTTTATCCCGCTACATCAGGGATTCTATGTTGTATTCCTCATCAGAGCAATAATTAGTGGTGACCAGACACCATCTAGGTCTTCTGGTCTCATGCTGATGCAGTCGTTGGATTACACAGCCCTTTCTGTCTCTGTCCTTATAGTGCCCTTATGTCTGGAATGTTTTTCATTCTCTGAACTGCGTGGGACCCATTGATATTACTTAGATGGCCACTTGCTAACTTTTAAGACCCCAGACAGTACTTACCAAAGTGGGATGCAGAATGATTTCCTACTTTGTTATGCCAGTTGGCCTAGATGTTTCCTGAAGCAGAACCCTACCCTTGCTACTCTGCCCCTTAAAGCATTTGCTTGTATACAGGAAACTTCTTAGCTTTTAGTTTAGTCCAGTTGTGCTGACCTCTCCTCTGCTGTGTTTCCCTTACCTTTACCTAAAACAAATCTTGTTTACTATTTAGTTGGTGAATACTCTTCTCCCTCCCATCCCACCCTCACCACCATCACAGAATGTTTTCTTCTATGTTTAAGCCTTGAGTCCTTATAATAGTGATTTCATGCATTTGTCCTTTTGCAACTGACTTATTTCATTAATACCTCCCAGATTCCTCCATGTTATGCTTCCAAGTTCATTATTGTTCTGTATCGTTGTGTAGTATTCCATTGTGTGAATATATCATCATTCGTTTACCCATTAATCTGTTAACAGTCACATAGGTTGATACCATCTTTTTGCTATTGTGGGCAGTGCTGTGATTAGCACTGTTGTGCATGCATCTGTTTGTGTAACAGCTCTTATTTCCCTAGGATAAATTCCAAGGAGTGGGATTGCTGGATTGTATGATATTTCTGTTTCTAGCTTTTTAAGGAACCACAAGATTGATTTCTAAAGCGGTTGTACCATTTTACATTCCCACCAGCAGTGTTAAGTGTTCTAGTCTCTTCATAGCCTCTCCAATATTTACTGTTTTGTGTTTTGTAGATTAGGGTATGGCTTTTTGAGGTGAGAGGGTATCTTACTGTAGTTTCGATTTGGAATTTGCTAATAGCCAATGATCATGGGCATTTTCCTGTGTATCTGTCATCTGAATGAAAAGACCTCTTAAAAGTCTTAAAAAGCAAAACTGTCATTTAAGGACTAACATGCCCCTGACTCAAGCCATGAAGTTTTCAATAGCCTCATATTCACGTGAAAATTGGACAATGAATAAATAGGACCTAAGAGATGCCTTTGAATGGTGGTGGTTGGGAAATAATATTGAATATACCAATGGACTGCCAGAAGAACAATCTGCCTTGGACAAAGCACAGATGCTCATTAAAGGTGAGGATGGTGAGACTTTGCTTTGTGTACTTTGGATACATCGTTAGGAAGGACCAGTCCCTTGAGAAGAACATCGTGTCTGGTGAACAATCAGTAAAAAATAAGAAGACCCTCAATGAGATAGATTGACACAGTGACTACAACAATGGGCTCAGGCATAACAAGAACAGTGGGGGTGATGCCGGACTGGGCAGTGTTTGTTCTGTTGTACATAGGGTTGCTATGAGTCGGAACCAATTCCACAACTTTTAACAACAAAAACAAAACAAAGGTAACCAGGAGTGAGAGGGAGGGGGGCAACGGAGGAAATTTTGTTTGGGGAGACTGAGCTTCTGTGGAAGAATATTTTGGTGAAGAATAGCACTAATGGTGGCACAACATGAAAAATGTAATCAATGTCATTAAGTTGAAAATGTGGAAATTTTGCTGGTAAAATTTTGGTGTGTACTAAAAGACTGCAATTGATGGTCCAAAGGCCTGGGGGTTCCTCTGGGAGCATGGCCCCGAGACCTGATGCTGCCAGTGATCATAAATCATTACCGAGGTCAACTCCTTGGACAGGAATGGATTGGACTCAGTGATACAGTGACCATACCGTGTGTGCACTTTATGGTTCTATGCATCTATGGGATGTCGTCCTACCAGCCTCTTAGTTGAAGGGAGTGGAGAGGGTGGAGAGGAGGGGTCAGGAGATTCCTAAGAGGATATGACAGGTATAGAACAGAAAGGAGTGTGCTGTCACCAGGCAAGTAGAGCAGAAGGAGCTGCAGATAGGCGGACATGCAAATATAAACTAAATTGTACATTTTCATTCAGTCACAATAGAGGAAAAAAAAGTTGGGTGTGTATCTATTTATCACATTAAAAAGACTTAGAAAGAGAAGAAGTTATTGGGCTAAACAGGATACAAGACTTTAAGGTATAGACTATATACAAATGAATAGCAAATAAAGCAGACAAATTAAAATCTATCAGATGTGGCCAATGTGGTCCTCAGACGAAAAGATGTAATCTTGATTTGCTAGGATTCAAGAAAGACTGAAAACAAAAAAGTAAAAACAAATAATAAATGCCTAAAGTACAAGAATAAAAATAAAAATAGAATTAAATAGAAGTTAATGAAAGAAGGAATTAATGAAAAAAGAAAAACTAGAAGACTCAATCAATAAGACCCTATTTATTGACAGAACATAACAAGCAAAATTCTAGTGAAAATGATTACAAAGAAATGAATATAAGAACACAATAACATGCGACTATGTATCCACCAGAATGGAAGATTAAAAAGTTGAGTGACGTTGAGCATATGGAGCAACAGAAACCATGACATACTACTGGAGTGGTGTAAATTGGTTCAGTCATTTTGGAAAACTCAACTGGCAGTATTTGCTAGATCTGATTATATGTACAACCATGATATAGTAATTCCAGTCCCAGGTATTATATCTAAGAGAAACACATATACATTTACCAGAAGTCAGCTCTTAGGATATTCACAACAACCGTATTCTTAACTTCCCAAACTGGAAGTTTCTCATATGTTTGTCAACAGTTAAATGAATGGACATAAGCAAAGCAGAGATGAAAATCACAATATAGAGTGAAAGAAGCTAAATAGAAAAGAGTGTATGTTGTACAATTTTGTTTACATAAAGTAAAAAGAGCCCTGAAACTAATCTATGTGGTTGACAATGCCAAGTGCCATCGAGTTGGATCTGACTAATGGTCACCCTAGCGGCCAGGGTAGAACTGACCCCCAGAGTATTCAAGGAGCACATGGTGGATTTGAACTGCTGACCTTGTGGTTAGCGGTAATCTATGTGGTTAGAAATCAGAATAGTAGTTATCCTTGGGAGTGGGACTATAATGACCAGACGTAGCACAAAGAGAGCTTCTGGGGTGCTTGGTTATGTTCTGTTTCTTGATCTGATGTTTGCTGAACAGGAAAGTCCAGTTTGTGAAAATGCAGCAAGCTGTGCACTTATATGTACTTTTCAGAATGTATATTACACTTCAATAAAAAGATTTAAATGCTATGCATGATATTAGACAACAAGAACAACAGAAAAAGTATTACATCAGATATAATGGAGTTTTTTAAATTATGAGACATCCTGTGTAAACTTATCTTGATAATTTTAAACATTAGTGTTTTAGCCAGCTAGTACTGCTCTAACAGAATTACCATAAAGTGGATGGCTTTAACAAAGGAAAGTTTATTTTTACACAATCCAGTAGGTTACAAGTCCAAATTCAAGGTGTCTTCTCCAAGGGGAGGCTTTCTCTGTTGACTCTGCAGGAAAGTCCTTGAGTTTTATCAGTCTTTGTTCAGGGAGTGTCTTAGGCTGGGTAGGGAAGCAAAACCAGTAACACGTGTAGGTACAAGGAAAGATTTATAATACATATAAAGTACAAGGAAAGATAGGTAGATAGATAGATAGATATAGATACAGGAAACAGCTCACACAATCACAGAAGCTAAATGTCTCAAGTCCTGGCACAAGCCTCACGTGGCCCCGGGAGCTGATGAACCCAAGGTCAGCAGGTCAGAGAGCAGGACTCTCAAGCACTGGCTGTGAGGATTGATGAATCCAACAGCTGCTAGTTCAAGTTCAGGAAGCAGACACCGGAAGAAGAGTGCAGAAGCTCCTGGCTACGTGAGCAGACCAGCAGTAGTAGTGGAAAGTGGAGAGATGAGAGCGAGGGGTGGGAAGCCACCACAGACCTCACTCTGCCACTTAATACAGCGGCCAAATATGGAGCAGTCAAGTTGACATAATCCTGACCACCACAGGGTGCATCTTGGCCCAGAAACCTCAGGTCTGAAGGACACCTCTGGTGAGAGGTTTCCAACTCTTCTTGCTTCCCTTTCCTTTCATCTCTTGTAGAATGAAAGGATAAACAGTGGTGCAAGCCATATTCTGGGGAAACTCCCTGTACAGTGGTGCAAGGAGGTGATCTTACAAAGGGATTTACAGTTCCATCCTAGCCCTTTAACATACAGCATAGGAAAATCACCAAATGTTGGGAATCATGGCCCAGCCACATGGCTACATATATTTTTGTGGGGACACAGTCCAATCCACGACAATCAGTTTTTAAAGAAAAATATAATTGATCAAAATAGACTTGCAAAAAGTAGAAAATCTAAAAAGCTCAAGAATAAAACAATTTTAAAAGTTAATTAAAATCAAACATCCCTTTTCCACCAAAAGTATCAGGTCTATATAATTTTATGGATGCTGTCTACAAAATCTTCACAGAATGATAATTTCCATGTTATCCAAAGTACTCCAGAATTGGGAAAATATAAAATCTTCCTAATTCATTGTACAAGGTTAATACACCTCAGAAACCACAAAAAAACAAAGATAGCATACAGGCATGTATGTATATGCATATGTAAACTATATGCTAATATTCCTTAACAATATTTAAGAAAATCTTCTAAATAAAATATTAATAAATCACTAGCAGTGTTTTAAAACAATAATGGTTCAACATTAGGAAATGTCTAATATGTGGTAAGAGAAAAATGATAAAACAAGAATGAAGACTCCTAGGAAGCTAGAAACAGAAATTCAACTTTTCAAAAAATTCTACATTAGAAGAAGTTTCACTAGCACTAGGAACAAGACAAATATAGCCATATTTCTTATCCCTCAATATACTATGGTTATTTGCTGTGGTGGTGCAGTGGTTAAGCACTTGACTTCTAACCCAAAGACAGGCAGTTCAAATTCAGCAAGTGCTCCTTGGGAACCCTATGGGAAAGTTCTGCTCTATCCTATCAGGTCACTATGAGTTCGAACTGACTTGATGACAAGAGGTTTGGATTTTTTGGTTTATGGTTTAGCACTGGCCCCTTTCTCCACCTTTCAGGCTTTCTGTTATACAAATCTCCAAATTAATTTTCTAGGCTCTCTTGTCAGCTGATTTCTAGTTAGGTTCTGCCAATTACAGGCACTGGTAGCAGACTGTAATACAGTGGCTTTTCATATAGCTAATATGGCTGATGGGCAGTGGGTGAGTCTTGCTTTCTTGGGATTTTAACAAGTAGCAGTAACACTATGCTCTGGCTCCAATAGTAGTAGAAAATGTTCCAGGAATCTCAGCTGTCCAGAATCTGTGGGCATATACTCCTTCATATGTTGCTGCTGTTGAATACCTATAGTTGGTGTATTGGCTCCTAGACTCCTGCTTAATGATGGGCAAGACTGCAACACTAACAACCTCACAGGTAACAACCTCACTGTTTTCCCTTTGTCTTCCAGCCCTAAGGGTGGGAAGTTACTAATCTCTGGGTAACCTCATTTCTTCCCATTTTACTCTAAGTCATTCCAATATATTTGTAACAAATGTCTTGGGTATACTTCCTTCCGTTTAAAATAACTAGAGTGGATATTGTTTTTGTGATTGTACACAGGCTGATACAGAATACATGTAATGAATTACTCGAAGTGGATACATTTATCCATATGTTGTAGTTGTTAGTTGTGTTGTGTGGCTTTGACTTACAGCCAAACCAAACCATTGATACCGAGTTGTTCCAACTCATAGTGACCCTACAGGACACAGCATAATTGTCCCGTAAGTTTCCAAGTAGCACCTGGTAGATTTGAACTGCTGACCTTTTGGTTAGCTGCTCTAGTACTTAAACACTACACCACCATGGTTTCCTGACTCATGGAAACCTTACGTACAATAGAATAAAACGTTGTTCCGTCCTGTGTCATTTTCATAATCGTTGCTATGTTTGAATCCACTGTTTTGGTTTTTGCATCAATCCATCTCCTTGGACAGTTTCCTCTGTTTTCCTGACCTTCTTCTACCAACCATGTCTTTTTTCCAGTGACAACATGTAGAAAGTATGTCTGCCAAAATCTCGCCATGCTTGCTTCTAAGAAGCATTGTGGCAGTATTTCTTCTAAAAGTGATTTGTTCTTCCTTCTGCCAGTACGCACTATATTCAGTTTTCTTCAAATCCGCAATTCAGTGACTCGGTTCTGCCTCCCTTTCCACTGTCAGGCTTTTGTGTGCACTTGAGATACATGACAACCACAGCTACAGCCTGGGTCAGGTGCGCTTTTGTCGTCAAAGCAACACCTTTTGGTTTTCAGCACTTCAGAGAGGTCTTCTGCAACAGACTTGCCCAACGCAGTACATACACCATGTGACTTCTTGACTGTTGCTTTCATGCATGTTGATTCAAGAAGAATGAAATCCTTGACAAGGTCCATTTCTTCTTCATTTGTCACAATATCTTATTGCCTAGTTGTGAGGCAGTAAGGCGTAATCTATACTGAAGACTGGCGTCTTTGACTTCAATTAGTAAGTGTTTAAGTTGTTTTCATTTTTGGCAGGCAAGGTTATGTCATCTGCATACTGAAAGTTGTTAATGAGTCTTCCTTCAATCCTTGCTCATTCTTCTTCATGTCGTCTGGCTTCCCAGACTAATTTGTTCAGCATACAGACTGAGTAAGTGTGGTGTACGGATACAGCCTTGATGTAGACCTTTTCCAGTTTTGAAACATGCAGTCTCCCCTTGTTTTATTTGAATGATTGCCTCTTGATTAATGTACAGCTTCTGCATGGGCATAACTAAGTGTTTTGTAATTCCGATTCTTGGTAACATTACCCACAATCTGTTATAATCCATATAGCTTAATATCTTGGCATATTTAATAAAAATAGGTAAACATTTTTCTGGTATTCTCAGCTTTCCACCAGGATCCATCTAACATCAGCAATGATATCCTTGGTTCTATGTTCTCTTCTGAATCTGGCTTACACTTCTGGCAGCTTCCTGTTGATATATGGTTGCAGTCATTTTTAATTATTATCAGCAAAATACCTATACACCCAAGAGAATGAATGTAGAAGTTGAAAGAACTGAGAGTGCAATAAGGAAACAGAAAGCGAACATTAAAACATTATTAACTTTCTTATAAAAAAACAGAAAAAACCCATTCACAATAGTACAAAAAATTATAGTTTAAATCTAATGATAAACCTATGTGGAAAAAAAGCTTTTAAAAAAGAAATGCACATAATAAAAGCAGGCATAGTAAATCATGCCTGTTATCTTGTTAGCACATTAGCAGAAAAATAGTTAAATAAACCCCAAACATCATATTTTGGAATGCATAAGTTAAAACAAATGAAACAGATCTACATGGACAGTATCCAATATGTATTGAACATTTTTTTTTTTTGATGATTGAATGAAAATGTGCATTCCCATATAAATTTGCATGCCCATCTATATGCAGCTCCCACTGCTCTCCCTGCCCAGTGACAACACACTCTTCCTCTCTACCCCATACATGTCTTATCCTCCCAACAGTCTCCTATCCCCTTCTCTCCACTTACTCCCCTTCCTCCAGTAAGAGGCCAGCAGGGTAACATCCTATAGATGCACAGAACCAAAATGTGCACACAAGACATGGTCACTTACTGTAGCCAAGTCCAATCCATTCCTGTCCAAGAGTTTACCTCCATTACGATTTATGGACAGGGGCTGCATCAGGGCCAGGGGCCATGCTCCCAGAAATATGTATTGAACACTTCTAGAAAAGCAAAAGTAGGTACATATAAATTTATTTTAAAAATTGAAACATTTATATATATACACACACACCTATACAAATATATAAAAAATGTTTCAATTTTTAAAATAAATGTATATGTGAGTCAGATGCGACTCAATGGCACTTGCATGGCTTGGCTATGTACCTATTTTATTTATATATGTATATATAATATTTGCATAGATAAAAATATAAATTAAATATTAAAAATTAAAAGTTAGTATATAAATTTAAAATAAATTTATATGTACCTATTTTAAAAATAAATTTATATGTACCTATTTTATTTATATATGTACATATAAATTTTTTATTAAATAAATAAAATAATATAAAAATATATAAATATATACAAATACATATCCGTGTGCATATATATATACATATACACACACATAATTACTTTTTCCATTTTCTGCTATTGTAAGCCCTCAAATTTCATTTGCTATTTTGCCTCTAAAGGCCCCCAAAGGCCTAACTGAATTCCCTTTCTCTCAGTGGGTAAAGCCACATCCAGCAGAAAAAAATAAATAACAAACCACACCCACTGCCGTTAAGTCAATTCTGACTCATGGTGACACCACAGGACAGAGTGTAGAACTGCTCCATTGAGTCTCCAAGAAGCACCTGGTGGATTTGAACTGCCAACCTCTTGATTAGCAGACACAACACTTAACCACTAGGTCACCAGGGTTTTTTCCTCAGTAGGGAAGTCTCATAATTAGTCCTCAAACCTGACTAGTTTCACTTTCCAGTCAGCCTGCAGAGTCATTCAAACAAGCCAATTACATCTTCCCACGAGAATCAGGAGTCACTTGTTACTAAGAAGTCTGCCTCTCGCAGCCCCTTCTGGTTTACTGTGCTTCCAGTGTAATCCCTGGGTGCTCCTTTCCCTGGCTGTCAGTCTACGTAAATAATAAACTCCTGCCAGCATGAAGAGCCGGGGTGTCATTTTTCCGGGATGGGACTCCCTCCACAACACATGCATATATGCAAAACCATTGAAAAAGCTCTGGAAGAGTAGGTAGTATCATCAGTGGTAATCTTTGGGCAGGGAGGTTAGATTGCGAGGCGAAAGGGAATTTATCCTATAAATTTAACTTTGTAGGGTGCCTACATCGACTGGGAACCGGAAGAACCGGATGGTGCCCGGCCACCACCAGTGATAGCCGCGATGGAGCTCACTGAGTTGAGTCTCTCTCACTGGCAACACAAGAATAAAAAGGGGTGCACCCTGAGATCCCCACTAAAAGACCTCAATTGATTGTCCAGTGGTTTGGCGGGTTCCCCTGGGAGCATGGCCCCTCGCCCTGATGCTGCCCTTGACCATAAATCATAACGAAGGTCCACGCTTCGGACAGGAATGGATTGGACTTGACGATGCAGTGACCATATATTGGATGCACTTTATGGTTCTATGTATCTATAGGCTGTCATCCTGCTGACCTCTGGCTGGAGGAAGGAGAGTGGGTGGAGAGGAGGGAAAAAAGAGACTGCTGGGAGAAGAGACATGTATGGAGCAGAGAGGAATAGTGTGCTGTCACCGGGCAGGGAGAGCAGTGGAAGCTGCATATAGGTGGGTATGTAAATTTATATGGGAATGTACATTTTCACTCAGTAATATTAAATAAAAAATTAAAAAAAATTAACCTTGTAATAATTACATAACATTTTAAAATGCTAAGTTAATAAAATTCCAGAAAGGCTAGGTCACCTCCCCACCTCTCTTTGCAGGCTTCTGGGCAATCAATCAGGGAACAGCTGGGACTGTTTTGAAAACTTTCTAGCCTGCTAATCTCACCATTTTTGTTATCCCTGGACATAATCTCAAATACAATCTCTTTCTTTAGTCTCATTTTCGAATTTTTTCTGTACTTCCACATCCCTGACCCATCTTGCAGTTTCCTATCTTAACCAGCTTTACTGCAAAGCGCTCTGGAATCACTCCCCGTTGTTAAAAAACAAACAGACAACAAACCTGCTGCTATGCAGTTAAGACTCATAAGATCCTATAGGACAGACTAGACCTGCTGCACAGTTTGGAAGGATGGCCTGGTGGATTTGAACTGCGAACCTTTCCGTTAGCATCTGTAGCACTTAACCACTATGCCATCAGGTTTCCACCTTTGAAGCCAGGTTTGCTTATTTTACCAATTTCTTCACCGAGGACTCTGGTTTTAGGTTAGTACGTCTTCCAATTCAGTCTGGATCCTGCCATCCCACTGTGACTCGTTTCTATACGGAGAACCTTTAGTTCCTCATATCTTATATCCCTCATCTGAAGTCTATTAACCCCAGTGTTGCTTTACCACGGATTTTGTAACTCAAACCCTTTTGTTAATTCCCATCCTTTATTTCCTCCCCCTGTCGCCTTCACAACCCCTGGCTTTCTTCCCCTCAACTCCATTCCTCTTGTCTTTACTTCTCGTCTGTTAAGCTCGGACTCCTCGATCTGTCTTTTCAGGCCTACCCTTCCTTGCTCCCTAGCTGTTCTGCAAAAGCTCCATGACAGACAAAATCCGAGGTCCACTTTCTCCATTACCTCCGGACAGCTCGCACGATCAGGGAGGAAACACGTTAAATTGTTGACGGAAACCGACTCCCGGTTGCGGACTACAAAACCGGAGGACCAGGTGACTTCCGGGAAGGAGGCGGGAGTTCCCGACGGCCTCGCAGAGCATGACGGGTCCCCCGCCCGCGCACACGGGTGCGCGCCCGGCGACGCGGCAGCGCGTGGCCGCGGCGGGTGGGGGTGCCACCGTGAGCTCGACGCAGCCTCCTTTTCCTGAGGGGCAAGGGGCTAACGGGGTAGGCGCGCGCCTGGCTGAGCTATGTTTGTGGCGCGCAGCATTGCAGCAGATCATAAGGATCTCATCCATGACGTCTCTTTTGATTTTCACGGGCGGCGGATGGCAACCTGCTCCAGTGACCAGAGTGTCAAGGTGCGTTCAGGGGTTTGGGCAGGGCCGCAGCTGGCCCGGAAGGAGGGCTGCGCGGGAGGGATGGGAGTTTCAGCCTGAGCTGGGTGAGGCAGAAGGTGAAAGGCAGAAGGTAGATGGAGGGGCGTGCGAGGGCCGTCTCGCGCGCTGTATGCCAGAAGCCTGGCGAGTCTAGGGCTTTGCTCCAGGGCCCGCGTCTAGCTGGGTTCAGGTCGCCTCTCAGGGGCCGCGCGCTCCCAGGGCGCCTGCGCAAGGAGCTCTGCGGCGCGGGAGTCCCCACGCATGCGCGTTCTCGTGGCCCGCGATTTGGGGGAGTAGAGCTGCTAGTGTGTAAGCCCTCATTAGGGGTTCACTTGTCCGAGAACTTTGCGACGTGGCTTGTAGAAAGGCATTCGTACGACTTGTATGTGTGTGGGGGGGCTTCACCTGGGGAAAGGAAACGCATTTTGTCAATGCAATGAAAGAAAAGTATAGACCTATATATATCAAGTAACTTGGAGTATTTGCTGTATAGAAAATGGAGTTGTGTGTTTCTTAAGGTTCTTGTAATCATGACTAGACTAGTTGACAAGTAAAAATTATGTGAGGAAGATATTTGGAATTTAAGAACCTAGCATAAGTCATAGTAGACTCGAAGAAGAAAGCTAGAGTGTGGATTGATATACTAACTAGTAAACCTTTATAGGAACCAATCACGTGTAGTTGTTACAAACTGACCTACATTAATAGCCCAGGTAGATTGATTAAATGTGTTTTGAGTTTATGCTCTCTGATAGTTTGAGATGAGTTTTATTAATTTATTCAGAGGTTGTATAGGAAGTGTACTTTCCCCTGAAAAGAGTTACTAGCTGAGAGTGATACTGATTTATGGGTTTCCACAGATTTATAGGTGTTCAAATTTAGCTTTTATTATTTCATGGCCGTATGTCCCTTTAGTCCAGGGTTTACTTTCAAAGGGCCTTATATTTTTCATATTTATGTACATGTACATTCAAAAATATTGTTACTGAGAACATACACCAATTCAAGTTTATACAAGTATAATTTACTGACATTGATTATATTATTTGAAACTGTTCTCACCCTTCTTTTCAGAGTTGTTCCTTGTTAACATAAAGTTACCACCCCCTAAGGTTTACCTAGTCATCTGAGTTGCTGTTACCAGTTTGGGAAACCCTGATAGTTATCCGTTTGATTCTGTGTAGATAGTTTTTATGATAACATAATGCTCAAGATGTATTTTTTTTTTTTTACTAGTGAAGCTAAACTGTCATTTGATTTAAAGATGACCTCAGGGCATATTTTTAGTTTAAGATTTAAAGATTATCTCAGGCAGTGGTTTCAGGTGTTCATTCCAGGCCTTTTGGCTCCAGTAAGTGTGGTGTCAGTGAGAATTTCATATTCTTTTTGCATTTCCTCCGTTTTGATTATGCTTTTTCTGTAGACTCTTTGATCAGAATCTTTTGTGATGGTAGATGGGTATCAACCACTTCTGGTTTCATGACAGAGGAGGCAGTTGTCCATGGAGGCAGTTAACCACATATTCCCTATTTTGCATACTCTTCCTTCTTTCTTGTTCCAGGTAATTAGAGACCAATTGTTGGCTCTCGGGTGGTCACTTGCAAACGTTTTTTTTTTTTTTTTCCGTTTTATTTTTTTATTGTGACTGAGTGAAAATGTACATTCCCGTGTAAATTTATGTGCCCACCTATATGCAGCTTCCACTGCTCTCCCTGCCTGGTGACAGCACGCTATTCCTCTCTGCTCCATACATGTCTCATCCTCCCAACAGCCTTCTTTCCCCTCCTCTCCACCCACTCTCCTTCCTCCAGCCAGAGGTCAGCAGGATGATATCCTATGGACAGATAGAACCTTAAAGTGCATCCAATATACGGTCACTCTGCATCGCCAAGTCCAATCCATTCGTGTCTGAAGAGTGGACCTTCATTATGATTTATGGGCAAGGGCAGCATCAGGGCCAGAGGCTATGCTCCCAGGGGAACTCTGAAGCTGCTGGACCATCAATTGCCATCTTTTAGTGGCGACCTCAGGGTGCACCCCTTTTGATTCTTGTGTTGCCAGTGAGATGCAACTTAGTGAGCTGCATCGCGGCTATCACTGTTGGTGGCCGGGCACCATCCGGTTCTTCCGGTCCCAAGTCAATGTAGGCACCCACTCTCTATCTCCTGGGTTGTCTTTACCCTATGTCATTTTGGTCCTCGGTGAGCATCCATTCCTGCTGAGTTGGGACCATTTGCTGTGCCCTTGGATGGCAGCCTGGCAGCTTTTAAGACCCCAGACACCACTCACCAATGTGGGTTGCAGAGAGCCCTCTGAGCAAAATGCTAGTTTTGCCAATTGGCCTCGATTTTGGCCAAGAGCATGGTCCCCTGCCCCTTGCCCCAGCTACTCTGTCCTTGCAATGTTGGGTTCAGAAAGAAGGAGTATTCAAGTTATACTGAAGTCCACTTAATATAGTTCTTGTTTCTAATGTGTGCCATCACCGATTTCACCCAACCAGATTTCTAGCAACTATCTAATCTAAACCCTCCCCCCCACCCTCCCTATTTCCCCTCCCTTGCAGCCATCAAAGAGTCTTTTTTTCTACAGATAAGTCTGTTTTTGAGATCTTATCATAGAGGTCTCATACGATATTTGTCCTTTTGTCTCTGACTACTTTCACTCAACATAATGTCTTCCAGTTGAAACCAGATTATGAGATGTTTCCTAGAATCACCATTATTCTTCATCATTGCATAGTGCTCCATTGAGTATATATACCATAGTTTACCTATCCATTCCTCTGTTGTTGGGCATCTGGGTTGATTCCATCTTTTTGCTATCATGGACTGTGCTGCAATAAACATTCTTGTGCATGTGTCTGTTGGTGTGAAAGGCCTTGATTCTGTAGGATATATTCCAAGTAGTGGAAAGTAATGAGTCAAATGGTATAGCTATATCCATTTTTTTAAGGAAACGCCAGATTGCTTTCCAAAGAGGCTGGACTATTTTGCAACCCCACCGACAGTGTAGGAGAGTTCCACTTTTCTACAGCCTCTCCAGCATTTGTTGTTTTTGTTTTTTGGATCATGGCCGACCTTGTTGTTTCAGTTTGAATTTCGTTAATAACTAAAGATTGTGAACATGTCTGCCTATGTTTTTTGGCTGCCTAGATCTCCTCTTTAGAGAAATGTCTATCTCCTTCGCCCATCGCTAATTGGATGATTTATCATCATCTTACTAATATTTTGTAGTATTTTATAGATTATGGAGATCAGGCGTCGGTCTGACATAGAGTTGGCAAATATTTTTCCCATTCTGTGGGTGGACTTTTAATTCTATTAATAAAGTCTGGATGAGCAAAAGTGTTTGATTCTTAATAGTTCCCATCTATCTATTTTCTGTTGATTGTGGTTTGTTTGACACATTTTGAAGTCTGTCTGCGTTGTGTATTAAAACTTCCATTGTTGTTCCTAACTTTTCTTGGATGAGCTTTATCGTTTTACATTTGATGCTTAGATCTTTTATCCAGTTTGAGTTGGTTTTTGTATAAGGTGTAAGATATGGATTTTGTTTCAGTTTATTGCAGATGAATATCCAGTTTTCCCAGCACCATTTGTTGAAGATACTGTTTTTTACCCCAGTTTAATGTCTTAGAGTCTTTGTCAAATATCAACTGTTCATATGCTGGTGGTGTCATCTCTTGGGTCTCGATTCTGTTCCATTGGTCGATCTGTCTGTTCTTGTACAAGTACTGGGCTATTTTGACCACTGCGACAGTGTATTATGTTCTAAGGTCAGGTAATGAGAGGCCTCCAGTGTGTTCTTCTTCTTTAGTAGTACCTTACTTATCTGGGGTTTCTTCCGTTTCCAAACAAATTTGGTGATTTGTTTCTCTATCTCATTAAAAAATGGCACTGGAACTTGTATTGGGATTGCATTATATAAGTAGATCGCTTTGGGTAAAATAGGCATTTTCACAATGTTAAAGTCTTCCTATCCATGAGCAGGGTAGGTTTTTCCATTTATGTAAGTCTCTCAGTTTCTTGTAGTAAGGGCTCATAGTTCTCTTTGTAAAGGTCTGTTATTTCTCTGGTTAGATGGATTTCTAGGTACTTTATCTTCTTAGGGGCTATAGTGAATGGTATTGATTTGATGATTTCTTCATTAACAGTCTTGTTGGTATAAAGGAATCCTACTGATTTACTTATATTTATTTTGTATCCTGAGACTTTGCTGAACTCTTCTATCAGTTTGAATAGTTTACTTAAGATTCTTTGGGATTCTCTGTATATACAATCATATCATCTGCAAATGGAGAGATTTTGACTTCTTCTTTACCAATGCAGATGCCCTTTGTTTCTTGGTCTTGCCTAATTGCTCTGGCTAGAACTTCTAGTACAATGTTGAATAGGAGAGGTGAGAGTGGGGATCCTTGTCTAGTTCCTGTTCTCGAGGGAAAGTATTTCAGTCTCTCCCCATTCAAGATGATGTGGCAATTGGCTTCGTATAAGTGGCCCTTATTGCATTGAGAATTTGCCGTCTATGCCTATTTTGCTGAGTTTTTATCATGAATGAGTGTTGGACTTTATAAAATGCCTTTTCTGCATCAGTGGACAAAATCAGGTGATTGTTGTCTTTTGTCTTATTTATGTGGTTAATCACGTTGTTTTTCTGATGTTGAACCAGCCTTGCATCCCTGGTGTGAATCCCACTTGGTCACGATGGATTATTTTTTTGATATGTTGTTGTATTCTACTGGCAAGAATTTTGTTGAAGATTTTTGTATCTAGATTCCTGAGTGATATCGGTCTGTAGTTCTCCTTCTTTGTTGGGCCTTTCCCTGGCTTTGGTATTAGGGTTAAGCTGGCTTTATAGAATGAGTTTGGGAGTACTCCATCCCTTTCTATACTGTGCAATAGTCGCAGTAGTATTGGAGATAACTCTTCACTAGAAGCTTGGTAGAATTCTGTAGTGAAGCCATCTGGGCCCAGGCTTTTTTTGGTTGGCATTGTTTTGATGACCTTTTCAATCTCTTCCTTTGTGATGGGTTTATTCAGTTGTTCTGCTTCATGTTGTGATAATTTGGGTAGATGGCATGAGTCAAGGAATTTGTCCATTTCCTCTAGGTTTTCAAATTTGTTAGAGTACAGTCTTTCATAGTATTCTGTTATGATATTTTTGATTTCTGTTGGATCTGTGGTGGCAATTCCCCTGTAATTTCTAATTTGGGTTATTTGTTTCCTTTCCTGCTTTTTTTAGTCAGTTTGGCCAGTGGTTTGTCAATTTTGTTGATCTTTTCAAAAAACCAGCTTTTGGTCTTTTCAATTTTTTCCATTGTTTTTCTGTTCTCTAATTCATTTAGCTCTGCTCTAATATTTATCATCTGGTTTCTTCTGATTCTTCTTCTCAGGCGTACCTCTGTTGCTCCCTTTCTACTTGTTCAAGCTGTAGCGTTACTTCCTTGATTTGGTTTCTTTCTTCCTTCCAAATGTGTGCATTTATGGAGATAAACAGACCTGTGAGCACTGCTTTGGCTGTACCCCATAGGTTCTGGTAGGAAGTGTTTTTGTTCTCATAGGAATCCATGAATTTCTTTAATTCCTTCTTTATTTCTTCTATAACCCGTGTTTTTTTTCAGCAAGATGTTGTTCAGTTTCCAAGAGTTCCACTTCTATGTTTTTTCTGCTATTGATTTTTACTTTTATGCCGTTATGATCTGAGAAGATGCTTTGCAGTAATTCAATGGTGTGGCTTTTGTTGAGAATTGTATTATGTCCTAATACATGTTCCATGTCCACCGGAGAAGAAGGTGTAGTTGTCTGCTGGTGAGTGGAAAGTTCTGTATATATCAATGAGGTTTAGTTGGTTAATTGTGGCCATGAGGTCTTCTGTGTCTTTACTGACCTTTTTTCTAGATGATCTATCCAATACTGAGAGTGGAGTGTTGACATATCTCGCTATTATTGTGGAGCGATCTAACTCTTTTTTGAGTATAGTCAGTGTTTCTTTGACATATTTAGGTGCTCTGACATTAGGTGCGTAAATATTTAATATGGTTAAATCTTACTTGTGTCCCTAACCTTTCAGCAATAAATGGTGTCCATCTTTGTCCACAGTGGTGGATTTTACATTAAAGTTGATTTTTTCTGAGATTAGAATTGCCACACCTGCTGTTGTTCATTCATTGTTAGCTTGATATGTATTCTTCCATCCTTTAATTTTCAGTTTGTTCCTATCTTTCGGTCTCAAGTGAGTTTCTTGTAGACAACATATGGATGGGTCATGTCTTTTCGAAGATGTCACTCGATGTCTCTTTACTAGAGCATTCAGTCCATTCACATTCAATGTAATTATTGATAGGTATGTGTTGATGGCTGCCATCATGATATGTTTATTTTTGTGATGATGTTTTCTCTGTTGCTCTTATTAGTCTGTTCTGGGAGATTCTTTTTTGTGAGTTGATTTTTCATGTTTTCCAGAGCTGTTTTTGTGGTCGTCAAGCCTCCTGTCTTACATGTCTTGAAATGGTATCATACATCTTTGTTGTGCTTTACAGCATCTGCTATCATCCCCCTTAATAAAATATGTATAAGCCCAATTTTAATTAGTACCAGTCTTGTCATCTTCCTCTCCATCTGAAAGGACTATAACGACTGTAGTACATCCCTCTTTTTATTATGATGACACCATAGTTTTCATGATAATCACTGGATTGCCTCTTTCCGTATTAAAGCTCTGATTAACTTTGGAGCCTTCCCTAATTGAGTAGAGTTCTGAGTAATGTGTCTTTCTAAAATATAAAGTTAGTGGTTTTGTTCTTCTAAGCAAAAGCCAAGAACTTCTTTCAGTCTGTCTTGTAGCTTCGGTTTGGTTTTTAGGAAGTCTCTCAGTTTGTTTACCTAGGAATGTCTTAATTTCATTTGTATATTTGAAAGATAGTTTTGCAGGATCTATAATTCTTGATTGGAAGTTCTTCTCCTTCAAGGCTTTGAATGTATCATGCCACTGTCTCCATGCAGCATGGTTTCTGCTGAGAAATCTGATGAGAGCCTACAGGATTTCACTCTGCATGTTAGCTTTGCTTTGAGTCTTGCTGCCTTTAAGAGTTGCTGCTTATGTTTCATTTTGTTAAGCTTGATTATAATATGTCTCGAGAGTCTTTCTTTTGAGATCTGTATTGGGTTATGCAAGGTCCCACATGCTTCTTATTGCTTCTTCATTTTTCTTGGTTCTTTTTTCTGATTTCTGCTCATAGACGCTGGCATCAGTAGCTCTGTCTTCCAACTCAGAAATTCTTTTTTCCATTTGTTGCATTCTGTTTTCTTGGCTTTGAATGTAAGTTTCTCTGTGTTTGATTTTGTTCTTCATCTGTTGTATTTCGTAGTACTGGTGCTCCATCAGATTGAAGTGCTTGCTTAATTTTTCCTTTTATACTGCTGCATTTTGTATAAGGTCTAGAAGGGCTCTGTATATAATCATTTTGTATTCACTCTTTAATGATTTCATAAAAGTTTTTTCATCTGCAAAACTCCTTGGTTTTATTTGGGAGCCTTCTGAAGCCATGGGTGATTTCTTGTATGCCTCAAGTGTCTGTTGCTTTTTTGGTCTCATGTGAGTAAGTAGAGGCTAGAAGAGCTACTGTGAGGATAGACTGCAGATGTTTCCCTAGGTTGTCTTAAAATGTAAAGCAAAAGGTATCTGACCACTTCTCAAGTCAGTCAGATTTTCAGTTGTAGAGGTCCCTCTTCCCAACTGGCAAAGTAAGCACCTCTATATCCAACCCCAGTTGATACAAACTAGTTCAGAATACAGCAATCCTACTGCCCTGTTGGCCTCTGCTGACAGGGCCCAGCCTGAGGCGACACTGTGTGAACTATTGCTTTTCTGGTAGAAAAGTGCTCTCCTGTGGGCATGCTCTGGCTCCCAAGCTGAGAATTAGGTGCAGCTGTGGCCACCTCCAAGATGGCACCCTAACTTTGGAGCCTTCCCTAATTGTCAGCAGATAGAGGGGCTCAAGGTGCCGAGAGGTAGTGATTCCCCTGCTTCTGTTGCAGGGCCCCCACCATAGGTGACAGTGTGTAAACTGCTGGTTTTCTTTCGGAAAAGCGCTGTCCTATTTGCAGGAACTTGCTCCCAGGCTCAGAGTTAGGTCTTACTAAAATCTGTGTATCCAACATCGTGTCCCGCACACTGGCAGTGCGGTTCTGTACAAACAACGCTGTGGCAGTGACAAAAAGACGGACTCAAAGTGGCTAAATTAACAGAGTCGTCCTACGCCTGGCTCTCAAAATATGGGTATTTTGCCTGCCTATCTCTCCAGCGGTGCGTCTGAGTTTAGCCACTAGGCAAGACCCAGCTCCTCCCGCCGGCCAAGACAGAGGGGAAAAGAAAATTCAAAATGGTGCATTTACCTTCAGTCCTTGAGAGCCTGGACTCTCCAGGAGCAGGAGAGGAGGTTTTTTGCTTAGTGGTATGAAGTCCAAATTAATAGGCCTGTGCTGTGTCCTGGGGCTCATTAGGTGACCAGAAGGCTCCGTTTGATTATCAGTTCAGGTCTTGGTTTCCAGAGGGATGTAAGGAGACGTATCCTTAGTCCACCATCTTGACTCTGCCTCCCCTTGCAAACTTAAAGGCCTGAGACACTACACAGAAAACTAAGGGGTTCACTAAACATGTTATTAGGCCAATTAACTGGGATGTCCCATGAAACCATGACCTTAAACCTCCAACCCAGGTAACCAAATGCAAGTACATAAATGGCATGATAGAGTGAATTTATCATGCTAACACCACAGACTGACACAGGGAGTATCCAGAGGACGTAGTCTTAACACAAATGGTCAGGAGTCTGAGTATCACTGAAGATGATTGTTGTTGTTTCTGTCATATGTAAGTTGGATGTGACAGTAGGAAGTATCTTAAGTGATTTAAGACACATAACTACAGTCCAGTTGAGTGGACCCATTGGTAGTAAGGGCCAAGAGACAGGACTCAGTCCACAGAAACAAAGTAGACATGATTGCCATAACAAGCAGTGGAGTCAAAGCAGGAATTAGAATAATATAATTTATATGTTGTTGGATACTTAGTTATGGTATCTGTAGGAATGAAACAGATAAGAAACGTAAGTATTTACTTGATCTGTACAAGTGTAAGAATTCTAGGTCAAGTGAAAGGCAGTCTGATTTCAGTCATGAGAATAAAGTTACAGCCCCCCCATCCAGTCCTCAGACTTGAGCCATTTTATAGACCAAAATCCCCTTCAATGAAGGGGAGGCCAGATCTCCTTGAGAAAGGATTCCATTGCACTGCTAAAAATTTATCCTGTTTCTCTTTGACCCAGCCTTTAGGAAAGTGACTGCTCATTGGGGAGAAGGGGAATTCTTTGGGATTACTGGATACTGGCTTTGAACCGGCAGTAATTTCAGAAGACCCTAAGGCCACTGTTACCCACCATTCAGACTGGGAAGGGTGGCATATGGAGGTTAGGTTATTAATGGAGTCTTAGATCATACAATAGGTCCAGTGGGTCACCAAACCTGCTCTGATTTGCCCATCCAGAGAATGTAATTGGAATAGATAAACTCAACAACTGGCAGAGCCCACGTATTTGATATCTGACAAATGGAGTAAGGGCTATTATGGTATGAAAAGCCAGGCAGAAGCCCCTGCTTAGGAAAATAGTAAACCATTAAGGAGTTGAAAGAGACAGGTGTAGTGATTCCTATCAAATACCCATTCATGTTTATCCGTTTGGCTTGTGCAAAAAAAACAGATGAGGATTCAGGAAGTTCCGGAGGGGCGGAGTCAAGATGGCGGACTAATCCCACATCTCCGTCTATCCCTCTTGAAACCAAGACCTGAATTGACAATCAAACAGAGCCTTCTGAGCACCTAATCAGCCTCAGGACACGGCACAGAGCTGTTAATTGGGACTTTATACCACTCAGTGTAAAATCTCCTCTCTTTCGGGGACTCCCGCTCCTGGCTAGCCCCGGCTCTCACGGACGGAAGGTAAACGCACCATTTGACTTTTTTTTCCTCGGTCTCGTCTGGCAGGCGGAGCTGGGCCTTGCCTGGCGGCTGGACTCAGACATGCCGCTGTGGGGATAGGCAGGCGAAATTCCCATATTCTGAGAGCCAGGCTCGGGACTCTGTTAATCTAGACACTTTGAGCCTTTTGTTTTGTAGCTGCCTCAGTGGGGTTTGTGCGGAACTCCGTGGTCAGGGTGCGGGACGCCATGTTGGTACGGAGATTTTAGCAGGACCTCGTTCTTAGCCTGGGAGCCAGCGCCTGCAAACGGGACAGCACTTCTCCATCAGAAAAGTAGTGATTTTGCACAGTGCTGCCTTCATTGGGGGTCGTGCAACAGAAGCAGAGGAATCGCTGCCTCTGGGCACCTTTAGCCCCCCTGCCTGCTGCCTGTGTGGAGGACGCCATCTAGGGTACGGTGGCCGCAGCTGGACCTAATTCTTAGCTTGGGAGCCAGAGCCTGCCCACAAGAGAGTGCTTTTCTATTACAAAACCAGTACTCGACGCAGTATTGGATAAGGCTAGGCCCTGTCAGCAGAGGCCACCAGGGCACTAGCAGTGCTGTATTCTGAACTCGGTTGTTATCATCTGGGGTTGGATACAGTGGCACTTACTTTGTCAGATGGGAAGAGGGACCTCTACACCTCAAAACCTAACTGACTTGTGAACTAGTCAGATACCTTTTGCTTTACATTAGAAGACAGCCTAGAGAAACATTTGCAATCCATCCTCACAGTACCTCTTCCAGCCTCTATATACTCACATGGGACCCAAAAAGCAACAGACAATTGTGGCATACAAGCAATCACTAATGGCTTCAGAAGGCTGCCAAACAAAGCAACCAAGGAGTTTTCCAGATGAAGAAACTTATGAAAGCATCAGGAAGTGAATACAAATTGATTATATACAGGGCCTTTATAGACCTTATGCAAAATGCAGCAGAACAAAATGAAAAATTAAGCAAGTTGTTTGATCTGATGGAACACCAGTACTCTGAAATCCAACAGATCAAGAAGAAAATCAAAGACATAGAAACTTCCATGCAAAGCCAAGAAAACAGAATGGAACAAATGGAAAAAAGAATTTCTGACTTCGTAGACAGAGCTACTGATGCCAGTGTCTATGAGCAGAAATGAGAAAAAAGAAACAAGAAAAATGAAGAAACATTAAGAAGCATGTGGGACTCTATTAAGACAAACAACCTTCGATTAATTGGAGTCCCTGAACAGGGTGAGACATCTGAGAACACAGAGAGTATTGCTGCTGAGCTGCTGAAAGAAAACTTCCCAGAAATCATGAAGGAAGAGAATATAGACATCTCAGATGCATATCGTACACCACCGAATATAGATCTCAAAAGAAAGACTCTCGAGACATATTATAATCAAGCTTAACAAAATGAAACATAAGCAGCAACTCTTAAAGGCTGCAAGACTCAAGGCAAAGCTAACATTGAGAGGGAAACCCTGTAGGCTCTCATCAGATTTCTCAGCAGAAACCATGCTGGCACGGAGACAGTGGCACGACACATTCAAAGTCTTGAAGGAGAAGAACTTCCAGCCAAGAATTATATATCCTGCAAAACTGTCTTTCAAACACGAAAATGAAATTAAGACATTTCCAGATAAACAGAAACTCAGAGACTTTGTAAAAACCAAATCCAAACTACAAGAAATACTGAAAGAAGTCCTTGGCTTTGGCTTAGAAGAACGAAACCACTAACTTTATATTTTAGAACGACACACTACTCAATACTCATTTAGGGAAGACTCCAAAGTAAATCACAGCTTTGATTTGGAAAGAAGCAATCCAGTGATCATCATGAAAACTATGGTGTCATCATAATAAAAGAGGGATGTACTACAGTCGTTAGAGTCCTTCCAGATGGAGAGGAAGATGACCAGACTGGTAGTAATTAAAATTGGGTTTATAAATAGTTTATTAAGGGGGTTCATAGGGGCAGCTGTAAAGCACAACAAAGATGTATCATACCATTTCAAGAAATCTAACACATGAGTCTCAACAACTATAAAACCAGCTCTGAAAAAGGTGAAAAATCAACTCACAAAAAAGAGTGTCTCAGAACAGACTAATAAGAACAACAGAGAAAACATCAACATAAAAATAAACATACCACAATGGCAGCAGTGGACACATACCTATCAATAATTACATTGAATGTGAATGGAATGAATGCTCCAGTAAAGAGACACCGAGTGTCATCTTGGATCAAAAGACACGACCCATCCATATGTTGTCTACAAGAAACTCACTTGAGACCTAAAGACAGGAACAAACTCAAAATTAAAGGATGGAAGAATATATATCAAGCTAACAATGAACAAAGAAGAGCAGGGGTGGCAATTCTAATCTCAGACAAAATCAACGTTAATGTGAAATCCACCATCGTGGACAAAGATGGACCCTATTTATTGCTGAAAGGTTGAGTACACAAGCAAGACTTAACTATATTAAACATTTATGCACCTAATTTCAGAGCACCTAAATATGTTGAAGAAACACTGACTATGCTCAAAAGAGAGTTAGATGACTCCACAATAATGGGAGACTTTAACACTCCACTCTCATTACTAGACAGATCATCTAGAAAAATGCTCAGTAAAGATACAGAAGACCTCATTGACACAATTAACCAACTAAACCTCATTGATATATACAGAACTTTCCACCCCTCAGCAGACAACTACACCTTCTTCTCCAGTGCACATGGAACATTCTCCAGAATTGACCACGTGATAGGCCATAATGCAATGCTCAACAAAATCCGTAGCATTGAATTATTGCAAAGCATCTTCTCAGATCATAAAGCCATCCAAGTTGAAATCAATAGCAGAAAAAACAGAGATAGAAAGTGGAACTCTTGGAAACTGATCAGCATCTTGCTCAAAAAAACATGGGTTATGTAGGAAATCAGGGATCAATTAAAGAAATTCATGGATTCCAATGATAACGAAAACACTTCCTACCAGAACCTATGGGATACAGCCAAAGCAGTGCTCTGAGGTCTGTTTATCTCCATAAATGCACACATCGGGAAGGAAGAAAGAAACGAAATCAAGGAACTAACTCTACAGCTTGAACAAGTAGAAAGAGAACAATAGAGGAACCCCTAGGGCACCGGAAGAAAGGAGATCATAAAGATTAGAGCAGAGCTAAATGAATTAGAGAATAGAAAAACAATTGAAAAAATTGAAAAGACCGAAAGCTGGTTTTTTGAAAAGATCAACAAAATTGATAAACCACTGGCTAAACTTACTAAAGAAAAGCAGGAAAGGAAACCAATAACCCAAATTAGAAATGAGAAGGGAGTTGTCACCACAGATGCAACAGAAATCAAAAACATCATAACAGAATACTATGAAAGACTGTACTCTAACAAATTTGAAAACCTAGGGGAAATGGACAAATTCCTTGACTCATACCGCCTATCCAAATTATCACAACGTGAAGCAGAACAACTTAATAAACCCATCACAAAATAAGAGATTGAAAAGGTCATTAAAACACTGCCAACCCAAAAAAGTCCGGGCCCAGATGACTTCACGGCAGAATTCTACCAAGCATTTAGAGAAGAGTTATCCCCAATACTATTGAAACTATTTCACAGTATAGAAAGGGATGAAGTACTCCCAAACTCATTCTATGAAGCGAGCATAACCCTGATACCTAAGCCCGGGAAAGATCCAACAAAGACAGAGAACTACAGACCGATATCACTCATGAACTTAGATGCAAAAATCTTCAACAAAATTCTCGCCAACAGAATACAACAACATATCAAGAAAATAATCCATCCTGACCAAGTGGGATTCATACCAGGGATGCAAGGCTTGTTCAACATCAGGAAAACAATTCATGTGATTAACCACATAAATAACACAAAAGACAAAGATCACCTGATTTTGTCCATTGATGCCGAAAAGGCATTTGATAAAGTCCAACACCGATTCATGCTAAAAACTCTTAGCAAAATGGGCATAGACGGCAAATTCCTCAACACAATAAGGGCCATTTCTACAAAGCCAATTGCCCACATCATCCTGAATGGAGAGAGACTGAAAGACTTTCCCCTGAGATCAGGAACTAGACAAGGATGCCCACTGTCACCTCTCCTATTCAACATTGTGCTAGAAGTTCTAGCCAGAGCAATTAGACAAGACGAACAAATAAAGGGCATCTGCATCGGCAAAGAGGAAGTTAAAATCTCCCTGTTCGCAGATGATATGATTGTATATGCAGAGAACCCCAAGGAATCTGTAAGTAAGTTACTCAAACTGATAGAAGAATTCAGCAAAGTCTCAGGATACAAGATAAACATAAGTAAATCAATAGGATTCCTTTATACCAACAATGAGACTGTTAAGGAGGAAATTATGAAATCTATACCATTTGTGATAGCCCCTAAGAAGATAAAGTACCTAGGAATTAATCTAACCAGAGAAACAACAGACCTTTACAAAGAGAACTACAAGCCCTTACTACAAGAAACTAAGAGAGACTTAGAGAAATGGAAAAACCTACCCTGCTCATGGATAGGAAGACTTAACATGGTGAAAATGTCTATTTTACCCAAAGCAATTTGTTTATATAATGCAATCCCAATACAAGTTCCAGCATCATTTTTTAATGAGATGGAGAAACAAATCACCAGTTTTGTTTGGAAAGGGAAGAAGCCCCGGATAAGTAAGGTACTACTAAAGAAGAGGAACACACTGGGAGGCCTCTCATTACCCGACCTTAGAACATACTACACTGCCACAGTGGCCAGAACAGCCTGGTACTGGTACAAGAACAGACAGACGGATCAATGGAACAGAATTGGGACCCCAGAGATGACACCATCTGCCTATGAACAACTGATATTCGACAAAGGACCTAAAACATTAAACTGGGGTAAAAACAGTATCTTCAACAAATGGTGCTGGCAAAATTGGATATCCATCTGCAATAAACTGAATCAAGATCCATATCTTACACCTTATACAAAAACCAACTCCAACTGGAGAAAAGACCTAAATATCAAACCTAAAACGATGATGCTCATCCAATAAAAGGTAGGAACAACAACGGAAGTTTTAATACACAATGAGAACAGACTCCAAAATCTGTCAAAGAAACCTCAATCAACAGAAGAGAAAATAGATAAATGGGAACTATCAAGAATCAAACACTTTTGCTCATCCAAAGACTTTATTAATAGAATTAAAAGAAAACCCACAGAATGGGAAAAAATACTGGGCAACTCTGTGTCAGATCGACTCGACGGCACTTGGCTGGCATGTCAGAGCAATGCCTGATCTCCATAATCTATAAGATACTACGAAATATCAATAAGAAGACGATAAACCATCGAATTAAGCGATGGGCAAAGGAGATGGACAGACACTTCACTAAAGAGGAGATCCAGGCAGCCAAAAAGCATATGCGGACATGTTCACGATCTTTAGTTATTAAAGAAATTCAAATCAAGACAACAATGAGATACCATCTCACCCCAACAAGATTGGCCATGATCCAGAAAACACAAAACAACAAATGCTGGAGAGGCTGTGGAGAAAGTGGAACCCTCCTACACTGTTGGTGGGGTTGCAAAATGGTCCAGCCTCTTTGGAAGGCAATCTGGCACTTCCTTAAAAAAATGGATATTGATATACCATTTGACCCAGTAATTCCACTGCTTGGAATATATCCTACAGTTTCAAGGCGTTTCACACCAACGGACACATGCACCAGAATGTTTATCGCGACACAGTCCGCAATAGCAAAAAGGTGGAATCAACCCAGATGCCCAACAATAGAAGAATGGATAGGTAAACGGTGGTACATATACTCAGTGGAGCACTATGCAATGATAAAGAATAACGATTATTCCAGGAAACATCTTCTAACCTGGTTTCAACTGGAAGACATTATGTTGAGTGAGAGTAGTCAGCGACAAAAGGACAAATACTGTGTGAGACCGCTACGATAAGATCTCAAAAACAGACTTGTGTATAGAAGAAAAGACTCTTTGACAGCTGCACGGGAGGGTGGGGAGGGAGGGAGGTCGAGGGGGGGCGGGTTTAGTTTAGGTAGTTACTAGAAATCTAGTTGGGAGAAAGCGTTGACAGCACACATTAGGAACAAGAACAACATTAAGTGGACTTCAGCGTAACTTCAGTACTCCTTCCAGCTTAACTCAATACTGCAAGGGTAGAGTAGGTGGGGCGGGACACGGAGGACCATGCTCTTAGGCGAATTCCAGGCCAATTGGCACAACTAGCGTTTTGCTAAGAGAGCTCTCTGCACCCCACATTGGTGAGTGGCGTCTGGGGTCTTAAAAGCTGCCAAGCTGCCATCCGAGGACACAGCAAATGGTCCCAACTCAGCAGGAACGGATGCTCACCGAGGGCCAAAGTGGCATACGTTAAAGACAACCGAGAAGACAGAGAGACCCATAAGAGTCGGTGCCTACATCGACCTGGGACCGGAAGAACCGGATGGTGCCCGACCACCACCAGTGATAGCCATGACGGAGCTCACAGAGAGGAGCCTCACTGGCAACACAAGAATGAAAAGAGGTGCATCATGAGATCTCCACTAAAAGACCTCAATTGATGGTCCAGCAGTTTTGGCGTTCCTCTGAGAGCATGACCCCCTGCCCTGATGCTGCCCTTTCCCATAAATTATAACAAAGGTCCACTCTTTGGACAGGAATGAAATGGACTTGGCAATGCAGCGTAACCATATATTGGAAGCACTTTATGGTTGTATAAATCTATAGGATATCATCTTGCTGACCTCTGGCTGGAGGAAGGGGAGTCGACGGAGAGGAGGGGAAAGGAGACTGTTGGGAGGATGAGTCATGTATGGAGGAGAGAGGAATAGTGTGCAGTCCCCGGACCGGGAGAGCAGTGGAAGCTGCATATAGGGGGGCATGTAAATTTACATGTGAATGTACATTTTCACTCAGTTATGTTAAATAAAAATAAAAATTAACAAAATAAAAAACAGATGAATCTTGAAAAATCAGCATGGGTTATCAAAAAATTCGTGACTCAAATTCCAGCTTCTGTTCCATATGTAATTTCTTTGCTTCAGGAAATCAGTACATCTCCTGGTATGTGTATGTAGCTGTTTGTTTGACTAAAGTCTTTTGTTTCTATTACCTATTTTAAAGAACCACCAGAAGAATTTTACCTTCAGCTGGAAAAGTCAGCATTACACCTTCAGTGTTCTACTTCAGGGCTGTATCACGTCTTCAGCCCTGTGCATAACTTAGTCCACAGAGACCTTGATTGTCTTTCCCTTCCACAAGATGCCACACTAGTTCATTATATTGATGATATGTGAGTTGACTTAGTAAGAATGGAGTGTCAGTGATTCTGGACTTATTGTTAACACATTTAGAGGCAGAAACTTGTTGTCAAGTTGATTGCAACTCATAGCAGTGCTTTATGGAAATAGACTGGCAAACTTTCAGGTGGAGCATCTGATGGATTTTTATTTTGTTTTTTTATTGTGATTCAGTGGAAGTATACAATCCAAATAAATTTTGCTTGCCCACCGATCTGGAACTCCATCTGCTCTCCTCACCCAGTGACAGCATAATCCTCCTTTTCACTCTGTATTTCTACTGTCCTCTTAATGAGCACCTGTCTTCTCTCCACCCTCTTCTTTTCCATCTAGAAGGAAACCAGTAGGACAGCCTCCTATAAATGTATAGAACCATAAAGTACACACGCCGTATGGTCACACTGTGTCCCCAAGTCCAGTCCATTCTTGTTGAAAGAGTTGACCTCAGTACTGGTTTCAGGTCAGGGCCAGGCAGCAGATCTAGGGGCCATGTTCCCAGGGGACTGTCTAGGCTGTCAGACCATCAGTTGTGGTCTTTTAGTAGAATTCTTGAGCTGCACTCCTCTTTTTCTTGTGTTGCCTCAGAATCTACATAGTGTCCCTCATCACATCTGCTTTTGGTGGTGGCTGGGCACGATCTGGTTCTTCTGGTCTCATCTCCTATTCATAGGGGTCCTTCTGTCTCCTGGGCTCTTTTGTCCTCTTGTCTTTGTTGTTCTCACTCATCATCTGTTTCAGATGAGTTAGGACCACTCTGTGGCTGGGACCACTTGGTGTACCTCTGATGGCAGGTCGCTCGCTTTTAAGACCCCAGATGCCGGTCACCAATATGGGGTGCAGAAGACTGTCTTAGCAAACAACTAGTTATGCCAGTTGGCCTCGATATCCCCTGAAAGCATGGTCACCAGACCCTTGTCCCTGCTACTCTTTTGTTTGAAATACTGAGTTGAGTGTAGAAAACTTTACAGTTTATGGTATAGTCCAGTTATGTTGATCTGCTCTCTACTGTGTGCTGTCATTGCTTTCAGCTAACCAAATTCCTATCTACTACCTATGACCAACCCTCACTCTCTCTCCCCACCCTTGTAGCTACCAGAGTCTTTTCTTCTGTATGTTAAGTCTGTTTTTCAGTCCTTATAGTAGAGGTCTCATACAGTACTTGTTGTTTGGGCAGTTGGTGGGCTTGAACCACCTGCGTTTTGGTTAACAGCTGTGTGCTTTAACAACTGTCACCAGAGCTCCCTACACAAGGCCCTTTATCATAAATACAGTGATCAAGGGGATCTTTTCTGCATAAGTCCTGGTAAATAGAATGATCAGGGGGATCTGTTCTATGTAAGTCCTGGTAAATAGAGTGATCAGAGGGATCTGTTGTACGTAAGCTTACTATTGTGAAACAGAGGAACAGTGTGAGAAGCTTTTGTTAGGTTTGTTGGGACAGCTTCCCTTCCTGGAAGCTTACAAATATAAGAGCAATAGACTCTGTTACAAAGTGTAAAAATTGTATGGTGGAGGCTTCTGAGCTCTTCTTAACTTCACAAGGAGGAAGGAGAATTAAGACCAGTAGGCCAAGGCTGATTCTTACGAGGCAAAAGTCAGACTTGCGTCCTCTCTCAGCCATCTTTATCGATTCTGATACCACCTGTCCCTCCCATTGGACTTATCTGCTGAGTTCAGTGATTTGTTGCAGTGGCCACACAGAACTCACAGACAATACCCATGCCGTCAAGTTGGGTCCAGCTCACAATGACCCTATAGGTCAGAGTTGAACTACCCTATAGAGTTTCCAAGGAGCACCTGGAGAATTTGAACTGCCAAGCTTTTGGTTAGCAGACGTAGTGCTTAACCCACTACACCACCAGGGGTCCCTCACAGACAGTACTCACAATTAAAGGGTTTATTAGGGAAGTAACAGGTTACATTTTAGGGTTAGGAACACTCAGTTTTTCCATCAGAACAAACTCTTCTCAGCTGTGCTTGCAGGCACAACTCTTTGGGGCTCTCAGCCTTTGCCCTGTTTGGGCAAGTGTTACAAAACTCTTAGGTCAGGCAGTAGGGGCCTCACTTACTCCACCAGTAAGCCTTATCCAAAGGCCCTCTGTGGGTTGGCAAATCTAACTCGACCGTATCAGCCTATTCCTGTAGCAAGTCTTTAGCGCAAAAGCACTTAGTTTTATCACTCTCTGTGCTGTGGGCTTACGGTCCACTGGGTCCATCATCTGCCATCTTCCTGATTTTGCTGCTGCTGTTACTGTCAACTGCTCTTCCACTGCTTCTCACCGTCTTCACTGTTAAAGCTCTCCTCCTCCCCATACCCCTCCTCTTCCTCCTCCCCACAACCCCCATTTCCCAGTTCCAGGAACTTCTTGGCACAGGTATCTTGGGTCTAAAACATAGATGTTCTCCACTCCTTTCTCTTCTTTCTTGTGATGATGTGAGCCTCCTTTCCCACCTCTAAGATGGCGAAAGAAACCCTTTGTTAGGGTTCTGCTGACCTTATGTGTATGGTCCAACCTCCATGGGGTGCTAATAATACTTTATTTGCATTATTAACGAGCCATCCAGTCTCTGGTGGGCCACAGGTGCACCTTGGTGGTGTAGTAGTTATGAGGTTCTGCTGCTTCCAAAAGGTTGGCAGTTCAAATCACCCAGGTGCTCTTTGGAAACTACTCTCCTGTAGGGTTACCATGACTCAGAATTGACTTGATGGCAGCAGGCTTTTGGGGTTTTGATTCAGTCTTACCCAGTCACTTGGGTAGGAAATACAAGACTATGATGAAATAGGCTGTTTAAAAGCATTCCAGGAAAACGGAAAAAGAAAGGGAGAAAAAGAGACAGACCTCTCCTGTCTTCCAGTCCCATACAGTAGTGAAATTTTTGGATGGTTCTTAAGAAGTGGGATGAATGTAGAGGACCTTGATTGAGATTCTAATACACTACTACAGGAAGCTGGGTAGACCAACAAAACCCTGCCATTAAGACAAAACCCTGCCATTAGAGAAGCCTAAATAAGCCCCTTGATGTACTGGAGCTGAGAGGAATTTAGTGATGGGAAGCTAGCTGCACTAGGGGCCATTTGCAGCAGAGAGGATCCAGTCAGTTAAGGTCAGGAACATATGTTTAACATGCTTTGCCCACAGGTTAATTTTGGTCTTAAAATTTTTTGAATTGTCAGCTCGTCGGACAGCAATCGATTGGACTTGGTGATGCAAAGTGACCATATTTTGTGGGCACTTTATGGTTCTGTGCATCTGTAGGATGTCGTCCTGCTGACCTCATAGTGGAGGAACGGGATTGGGTGGAGAGGAGGAGATACGAGACTGTTGGGAGGATAGAACATGTATGGAGCAGAGAGGAAGAGGGTGCTGTCACTGTGCAGGGAGAGCAGTGGAAGCTGCATATAGGTGAGCATGAGAATTTATATGAGAATGTACATTTTCATTCCATGATAATAACTTGTAGGAATTATTCATGTAAATATCTTCTTTTTATTTTCTTATAGGTCTGGGATAAAAGTGAAAATGGGGATTGGCATTGTACTGCTAGCTGGAAGGTAAATACTTATTTTTTATAGGGATTTAAAAAAATTGAAATGTTCACTTCTTGGTAATATCACTGACTTGCTGTTCAACACTGAGAGAATTAAAAAATTTGTAATTTTTTTCCTGAAGCAGTATTACACATTTTTACTGTTAAAGTAGCATAAATACATTTCAGAAAATTTTAGAATAAGAACATATGTAGTCCAACAGCATTTTAACCATTTTAGTATTTTAGCATATTTCTTTCTTTTTTCCCATTATGGACTTTTAAGTTAAGATCTTTTGTTTTTTTCCAGTTGCACTTGATTTGATTCTAACATGTAGAGATGAGACCCCTTGTGAGTCAGAGTAGAACTGTGCTCAAGAGGATCTTAAGTGACTGATTTTTTGGAAGTAAATCACCAGGCTTTTCTTCTGAGACACCTCTGTGTACACTTGAACTTCTAGTCATTTGGTTAGCAGCTGAACACATTTATTAACCATTTGCATTACCAAGGGTCTCCTGTGATCTTTCATATGCAGTTTTATTTTTATTGTGGTAGCAATAAAAACAGTCTTCACATGTGCAGCTCAGTAACATTATGTTCATCTTGTTGTTAGACCATTACCATTAACCATTCCTGAGTTTTTCCATCACCCTTAATAGAAGCTTACAATTCCCTAAGCTTGTATACCCCCCACTACCACTTTATTTTTAGCAGCTTTATTCAAGTGGAATTTCACATACCTTGAAAATAATGAATTTCGAGTGTATGGCTCACTGAGCTTTAGTACTTTGTACAGTTGTGCAAACCATCACCACAATCTAGTTTTAGAACATTTCTGCCAACCTTTAATGTTCTTTTATGTTACATTACAATCAATCCTCATTCCCACCTCAAGTTTTAGGCAACCACTGATATACTTTCTGTCTTTAGAGTTTAGCCTTTTCTGGAAATTTCATATAAATGAAATCTGATCGTGTTTAGTCTTTTGTGTCTTGAGGTTTATCTCTGTTGTTGCAAGTATCAATAGTTTTTTTCCTCTGTAATGTTGTGTAGTAGTATGTGGCATACCCTAAAAACCAAACCCACTGACTCATAGCAACCCTATAAGACAGTGGAATAGCCCCATAGACTTTGTAAGGAGTGCCTGGTGGATTGGAACTGCTGACTTTTTTAACCACCATGCCAACAGGGTTTCCATGCGCTCTGTAGATGAGCCATATTTGGTTTCTCCACTTACCAGATGATGGACATTTGAATTGTTTCTAATTATTAAATATTAGAAATAATGCTACAGTTACTGTGAACAGTCTACAGAGTAACTTTGTGTGGACACCTGTTTTCACTTTTCTTAGGTAGACACCTAAGTGTGGAATCACTAAGTTGTGTATATAACTACTTTATTTTATTATAATGAAGTGAAAAGTATACAATTCAAATCAGTTTTGCATGTCCACCTGTCTGCAACTCCATCTGCTCTTCGTGCCCTGTGACAGCACATTCCTCCTTTTGACTCTTCTAGTACCTTCTTAATGAACACCTATCCCCTCCTCTCCACCCTTTCTGCTTCTGTCTGGAAAGAAACGGCACTTGGCTTGGCTTGGCTAGGAAGAAACCAGTGGGACAGTCTTCTGTAAATGTATAAAACTGTAAATTACATACTCTTCACTTTCACACTGTGTCCCCTCATCCAGTTCATTCCTGTCTGCAGACTTAACCTCTGTCTCAGGTCAGGGCCAGTAGCAAATCTTAGAGCCCTGTTCCCGGGGTACTATCTAGGCTGTCAGACCATTAATTCTGGTCTTTCAGTAGAGTTCTTGGACTGCATACCTATTTTCTCATGTTACCTGAGGGACTGTACGTTGTGTCCCCCATCCCAGCAGCCTGTGGTGGTGGCTGGGCAAAATCTGGTTCTTCTGACCTGATGCTTATGTAGTCTCCCATTCATATGGGTCCTTCTGTCTCCTGGGCTTATTTTTCCTTGTGTCTTTGATGTTCTTAGGCATTATCTGTTCCGGTTGAGTTGGGACCACTTGGTGTTCCTCAGATGGCAGCTTGCTAGCTTCTAAGACCCTAGATACCAGTTACCAATATGGGGTGCAGGAGAGTCTCTTAGCAAAAAAGACTAGTTGTGCTAGTTGACCTCGATGCCCTATGAAAACATGGTCTCCAGACCCCCCCATCCCTTTGAAATACTAGGTGGAGTTAGCAAACCTTTCAGTTTATGGTATAGTTGTTATGCTCATCTGTCCTCTACTGTGTGCCGTTACTCCCTTCACCTAACCAAATTCCTATCGACTGTCTAATTTGTGAGCATCTCTCTCCCTCCCTCCCCACCTTTGTTGCTCTCAGTCTTTTCTTCTGTACATTAGTCCATTTTTGAGTCCTTACAGCAGAGTTTTCATACAATACTTGTTCTTTTGCAGCTGGCTAATCTCATTCAGCACGATACATCCTAGTAGAAATCAGGTTATGAGGTGCTTCCTAAAATCATCATTGTTGTTTATCACTACGTAGTGTTCCATTGTGTATATTTACCATAGTTTGTCTATCCGTTAATCTGTTGATGGGCACCTGGCTTGATTCCATCTTTATACTGTTGTTGATAGTGCTGCAGTAAGCATTGGTGCACATGTATCTGTTTGTGTGACCACATTTACTTCTGAAGGATATATTCCAAGCAGTGGGATTTCTGGATCATATGTGATTTGTATTTCTAGCTTCTTCTTTTTTTTTAGTTGTGATTAAGTAAAATTATACAATTGAAATAAATTTTGTATGCGTACCTGTGTGCAGCGTCTTCTGCTCTCCTTGTCCAGTAACACTACACTTCTCTTTTTTTAAACATTTTTTTCCTTTTTACTGTGAATTAAGAACAATTTTACAGTCTATATCATGTTGCCGTATAACATCCAGAACTTTCGCCTCTATTCTAGTCTAGCTGTCCTCGCCCCACACGTGATAGCATGCTTCCCCTTTTGTTCGGAACTTCTTGTGACCTTCTGATAAAAGTCTGGCCCTCCTCATGAAATCAACTCGGCTCCAGCGAAGTGTCCCTCAGACAACTCCATGTACATTTTGAAAGGTTCATTTGCCTCCTGTATCACTCTGTGTTTTGTATAGTCTGGGTCAGTCTTTGGGTATCCAGGCCTGGTGCTGGATGCAGTTTGGTAGTACAGAGTATAGGGGCTCCCAGGGGCCCTCCATTCAGAAGGACCATCAGGTGTGGTCTTTTGTAGAGTCCTCCTTCTTCCCTCTGCTCCATCACCTGCTGTATCTGGAGCTCCGATCTGTGTACTGCATCTGGGCAGTCATTCGTGGTGGCTGGGCACCATCTAGTTCTTCTGGTCCCATGCTGAAGCAGGCTATCGCTCGTATGTCTCCTTCCATTTGGTAGGCGTATATTTTTCTCCTGTCTTTGATGTCCTCTGTTTGCCCCAGGTCTAGGTGGATTGGGACCATTTGGTGCTATTTTTATATATTTTTATCAAGATTGAGTGAAAATATACATTCCCATGTAAATTTGCATGCACACCTATATGCAGCTCCCATTGCTTTTCCTGCCCATTCCCCTTCCTCCACCAAGAGGTCAGCAGGATGACACCCTACCGATGTACAGAACAATAAAATTCCCTCAAGATAAGGTCACTCTGTGTTGCCAAGTCCATTTGGTGCTATTTTGATGGCAGCTTGCTGGCTTTTGTGAGCCCAGTCTCCACTCAGTCAGGTGGTATGTGGAGCGGTATCTTGACAGATGGAGAGAGAAAAACCTTGCGTATGCCAGTTAGTCCAGATGTCCTTGAGAGTGTGGCCCCCAAATGCCAGATACTATTTCTCTGTTCTTCCAAAGAGGTGGTCCACATTAAGGGGACAGTTTCGTTTTGAAGTTGAGTAGTTGCAGGTACTCCACTTCTGGTGCATGCTGTCACAGCCCATCCCTAATCCTAACTACTATCTAATTTGTAAAAACATGTCTTTCCTTCCCTGCTTCCCACCACCTGTTAACCATCTAATACTGATTTTTTAATGTGCTTAAATGATTAGTTGTGTCCTTATAATAATGGTCCCATGCAAAATCTGTCCTGTTGTGTCTGGCAGTTTTGCTCAGCATAATTTCCACTAGATGGTCACAAGTTGACAGGTATTTTTCTAAGCCATTTTTTTTGTTTATTTAACATAACTGAGTGAAAATGTACATTCACATGTAAATTTACATGCCCCCCTATATGCAGCTTCCACTGCTCTCCCTGTCTAAGCCACTGTTTTTTTATCATTGTGTACTAGTCCATTTTATGGCTCTACCACAGGTTGTTTAAACCATTGACTGTTGATGGGCATCTAGGTGGTTTCCTGCTTTTTGCTGTTGTGGAGAAAGGTGCAGTAAACATTGGCATGCAAGTGTCTGTTTGACTGGTATTCATTATTTCTTTGGGATATATTCCAAGGAGTCAGAATGCTGGATCCTATGGTATTTCTGTTTCTAGTTTTTTAAGAAAGCATGAAATCGATTTTCATAGTGGTTCAACCATTTTACAGTCCCACCAAAGGTGTGAAAGAGTTCCAGTCTCTCCACATCCTCTCCAGCATTTATTATTTTGTGTTTTTTGGATTATTGCTATCTTCGTTGGGATGAGATGGTATTTCATTGTGGTTTTGATTTGGATTTCTCTGATGGCTAGTGATCATGAACATTTCCTTATGTTCTGTTGGCAACCTGTGTATCTTCTTGGGTGAAGTGCACTCCTCCTTTTCTTTCTATACTTGTGGTATCCGCTTAACAAGTCCCTGTCTCTTCCTCTCTACCCTCCTGTCTCCCATCTAGAAAGAAACCAGTAGGACAGCCTCCTAAATGCATAGAACCATAAAGTGCACACAGCATATGGTCACACGGTGGTATTTCTAGCTTTTAAGAAAGCATCAAATTGCTTTCCAAGGAGGTTGTACCATTTTGCATTCCCACCTGTGTGTTTAGCATTTTTAGAAACTGTCAAACCCTTTTCTACAGTGGCTATACCATTTTGTATCCTTCCTCTCAGCAGATAATGCAGATTCCAGTTTCTCTTCATCTTCATCTACACCTGGTATTGTCTTGTCTTTTTGATTATGGCTATTCTAGTGAAGCCCTGGTGATAAAGTGGTTAAGAGCTTGGCTGCTAACTAAAAGGTCTCCAGTTCCGGTTTACCAGGTGCTCCTTAGAAACTCTGTGAGGCAGTTCTGCTCTGTCTTGTAGGTTTGCTGTTAGTTGGAATTGACTTGATGGCAGGAGGGTTATTTTTGTATTTATTTTTTGTGAACGTGAAGTGGTCTAACAGTGTGGTTTTGATTTACATTTAGTTAATGACTAGTAGTGTTGGTTATTTTTCCATGTGCTTATTTGCTGTTCTTTTTTAAAAAAATATTTTTGTGTTTTAAGTGAAACTGTGCTGAGTCAATTTGCCATATAAAACCTTGCTACACACACTGCAATGCAATTAATTGTAGGTGCTGTTTCTACTTTGTAATAGCCTGCTTTTCCTTTCCGTCTTGTACTTCCCATATCCATTCAACTAATTCCTGCTGACCTCTCTCCGTCTCTTTGTCTCGCCTCTTGACAGAATCTGCTCAGACAACCTTATGTACATGTTTAAGCCAAGAAGCACACTCTGCCAACCACTGTGTATCTTGTAGTCCAGTCTGAGAGTTTATTTGGTATTCTTTTAACTTCGCTGGTGAAGTGTCTACCCCAAACGTAAAATGAACCACTTTATTGTGAGCATTCGTTGGCAGTTAGTACATTCATAGTATTGTGCAGCCACCACCTCTATCTAGTTGCAGAACATTTTTGTCACTCCAAAAGGAGATTCCTATTTCCTGCTTTTCAGCCCAGCAACATGATTTATAAGTACTCTCTATGTTGGTATAATCTCCTTATAAACATCTAGTAGATATACCTAACATACCCTTTTACTTAACTGATGAATATCTAGGTTGCTTCCTTTTTTTGTGATGACTGTTTTAGTGCACACGTTATTCATTAGACTGTGCTTTACTGGGAATCTATCATTTAGTAAAATCTCTGCCTCAGTGTATTTTTTACTTAATTTGTTGTGGTTGCTGTGTGTCATTTAGTCGATTCTGTGCCGTAGTGACCCTGTATGACATAATAGAGCTGCTCAGTAGTTTTTTCCCCCAGGCTGTATTCTTTACAGGAGGAGATCTCCATGTCTTTTCTTCCAAGGAGCCACTGATAAACTTGGACTGCATACCTTTTGGTTAGAAGCTGAATGCTTAAACATTGAACTACCAAGCTCTTTTTTTTACTTAATAGTCCTAGATAAATAAAAGGTGAAACAAAAAGTGGACCAAACAAAAGATAAAAAATAAAAGAGTGCAGAGTTTATCTTTGGATGACGACACTGTTACCATATAGAAGTTAGTAGGTTAAAGTGTTTTCATGTTGTTGATTGTCTTATAGAAGTTAGTGGGTTAAAGTGTTTTCATGTTGTTGATTGTAAAAAAGTTAGATATACAAGAGTGTGAAATACATTTTCTGAACATAATTGGTGATTTGATGTTTGTTATCATATAGTACTTTTACTGGAGAGCATCTACTGGCTAATTCTTTCAATGTGAAATGCTTTAAAACTTTTTAATCCTTTTGGTGAACATTTGAAGTGTTCAAGAATAATATAATTTTCATATACAAAGGTGCTAATATTGAGCTTTGAGTTATTTTATTAGTAGAGTGCAGTGATTTAGGCTTCTCTCCATTTGCTTACTCAGTCTGCCTTTTCCTAGAGTAGTCCATTGTCTAGTCAGACACCTGTGACTGCTATGTACACAGTGTAGTATTGTCAGTGTATATAGGTCTAGGTTTTTGAAGCAAAGGATTTTGAGTAATCAAATTCCATTTATTAAAGTGGATGTTTCCTATAGAGAGAAATTTGCTGATAAATAAATGGTGTAATCTCTGCTTAAAAACTTGGTCAAGCTAAATTTTGAAGCAAATCTCCTAATGTCAGTTCAGCTGGTTTTTCTTTATTGGTAAAAAGTTAAAAGAATTTAACTCCATAGGGGCTGAGTTCTGAATATAAACTATCTTCTAGAGATTAAAAGAAATGTTGAATATCTAACCTTTTTTTTCAATTCCCAGACACACAGTGGATCTGTATGGCGTGTGACATGGGCCCATCCTGAATTTGGACAGGTTTTGGCTTCCTGTTCTTTTGACCGAACAGCTGCTGTGTGGGAAGAAATCGTGGGAGAATCGAATGATAAACTGCGAGGACAGAGTCATTGGGTGAGATATTTGTTAGTATTCCACCAGGTAGGGTAGGGGTTGGTGTGTACCTCAGACTCTTGGTAAAATGTTATTCCCCACTCTGTTTGCCATTTTGATTTTCTCCTTCTGTGTTTTTATTTGCATTTTGTCTTTTTTTTAAATTGAATTTTGAGTCTCTTTTTGATGATTTGAATTGTTAATTTTTTCAGGTTAAGAGGACAACTCTAGTGGATAGCAGAACATCAGTTACTGATGTGAAATTTGCTCCCAAGCATATGGGTCTTATGTTAGCAACCTGTTCAGCTGATGGTATAGTAAGAATATACGAGGCACCAGATGTTATGAATCTTAGTCAGTGGTCTCTGCAGCATGAGATCTCATGTAAGCTAAGCTGTAGTTGTATTTCTTGGAACCCTTCAAGGTAAGCTAAATATCAAACCTCTGATAATATAATTGTAGTAAAACAAATGAGTAATTTTTTTAAGCTAAGAATTTGATGGTTTGTTTTCTTTAAATTTTTTTCTTAAACAGATATTCGTATGCTATTTAAATAGATACATATTTTAGAGAGTAAAATTCTCCTTTTTCCATACTGTCATGTATCTTGCCGCATGATTTCTGCTCTACAAAGGAAAGCGACCAGCCATTGCATATATGAAATGATGTGAAATTTCTGAGAATTTTTTTTTTTAAATCCTAGTTCTAGTGTATTTACTAGCTGTAAGATTAGACATTGCCCTTTTTTTCTTTTTCAATTGTGATTCAGTGAAAGTGTACAATCCAGTTTAAATTTGCATGCCTGCCTATCTGCAGCTTCTTCTGCTCTCCTTGCCGGGTGACAGCACACTCCTCCTTTCCGTTCTATACGTGTCATATCCTCTTAACAGTCTTCTGTACCCTCCTTTCGACCCGCTCCACTCCCCTCTAATAAGAGGCCAGTAGGACAACATCCTATAGATGCATGGAACCATAAAGTGCACACACGATATGGTCACTCTGTGTCCCCAAGTCTAGTCAGTTCCTGTCCGAAGAGTGACCTCAGTGATGGTTTATGATCACGGGCTGCATCAGGTCTAGGGGCCATGCTCCCAGGGGAACCTCTAGGCCTTTGGACCATCAGTTGTGGTCTTTTAGTGGAGTTCTCAGGGTGCACCCCTTTTTTTTCTCGTGTTGCCACTGGGACTCAACTTTGTGAGCACTGTTGCGGCTGTCACTGGTGTCGGCTGGGCTCCATGTGGTTCTTCTGGTCACATGTTGATGTAGTCATCCATTCATGTGAGTCTTTTCTGTCTTCTGGATTCTCTGTCCCCCGTGTCATTGTTGTCCTTGATCATCTGTTCCAGTTGAGTTGGGACCATTTGGTGCACCTCAGATGGCAGCTTGCTACCTTTTAAGACCTCTAGGCATTTTTAATGCATATACAGATAAGTATTTAATGTATTCGCAAGTGCAGATATATGCAAATATACCCGCATATGTACTAACACACAAAGGTAGACACAAAACGAGCACATGTGTATATAAACACATTTCCCTTAGCAAATTACTTTTTCCACATACAAATACTTTGTGAGCATTTTTCTGTATATCGGAACATGTAACTGTCTCATTCATTTACTGTATAGATTCTGACTGTATGAATATGCCATGATTGATTTTTATTAAACTCTTCTTAGAAAATTAGACAAATAATAAATCACTTGTAATGAATAATCTACAGAAGGGCACAAAGTGAAAATTGTAAGTTTTCTTATCTCTGTTAATACTTTTTTTTTCATTTTTCTTTTTTTGTGATTAAGTGCAGGAACAATCCAAATCAATTTTGCGTGGCTACCTATCTGCAGCTCCTTCTGCTCTCTTGGCTGGCGACAGCACTCTTCTCCTTTTCATTTTATACTTGTAGTATCTTTTTAACAAGCTACTGTTGCCTTCTCTCCGCCCTTTTCTATCTTATTAGAAAGAGGTCAATAGGACAGCCTCCTATAAATGCATAGAACCATGAAGTGCGCATACCATATGGTAACACGGTGTCCCCAGGTCCAGTCCAGTTTTGTCCGGAGAGTTGACCTCAGTAGTGTTTTCTGGTTAGGGGCAGCAGCAGGTCTGGGGGCTATGCAGCCAGGGGATCCTTCAGCCCTTGGACCATCCTTTGTGGTCTTTTAAAAAGTAGAGTTCTTGAGCTGCACCCCTCTTTCTCTTGTGTTGCCCCAGGAACACTATATCGTGTTCTCCATCATGGCCGTTTTGGGTAGTTCGCTGAGCACCACCTGATTCTTGTCGTCACGTGTTGATACAGTCTTCCATTCACATGGGTCCTTCTGTCTCCTCGGCTCTTTTTGCCTCTTGTCTTTGTTGTTAACGGTCATAACCCGTTCCAGATGAGTTGGGACCATTTAGTGTTCCTCAGGTGACAGCTTGCTAGCTTTTAAGACCCCAGACGCCACTCACCAATAGGGGGTGCAGAAGAGTCTCAGCAATAGGATAGTCATGCCAATTGGTCTCCATGTCCCCCAGAAGCGTGGTCCCCCAGATCCACACCCCCTCTACTCTATCCTTGCAATATTGGGTTGAGATTAGAAGAGCTTTCAGTTTATGGTGAATCCAGTTAAGTTGATCTACTTTCTCCTTTCTCCTGTGTACTGTCACTTTTTCACCTAACCGAATTTCTGTTAACTACCTAATCTGTGATCAACCCTCTCCCTCCCTCCCCACCCTTGTAACAGTTAGAGTCTTTTTTTCTGTACATAAGTCTGTTTTTATGTCCTTATAGCAAGGATGTTACATAATGTCTGTCCTTGTGCTGCTGACTGATTTCACTCAGCATAATTTCTTCCAGTTGAAACCAGGTTATGAGATGCTTCCTAAAATCATTATTTTTCTTTATCATTGCATAGTGTATATGTAAGCATAGTGTTTGATGGAGTGTATGTACTGTAGTTTGCTTATCCATTTATCTGTTGATGGGCATCTAGGTTGTCATCTTTCTGCTATTGTGGACTGTGCTGCAGTGAACATTCTTGTGCACGTGTCTGTTCATGTAACTACCCTTGATTCTGTAGGATATATTCCGAGCAGTGAGATTTCTGGATCAAATGGTGTATTTATTTCCAGCTTTTTAAGGAAGTGTCAAATTGCTTTCTAAAGAGGTTGTACCATTTTCCAGTCCCATAAGAGAGTTCCAGCCTCTCCACACCCTCTCCAACATTTTTTTTTAAGCTTATGGCCAGTCTTGTTGGGGTGAGATGGTATCTCATTGTATTTTTTATTTGGATTTCTCTAATAGCTAATGATCTTGAGACATGTGGTCCTCATGTGCCATTTGGCTACCTGGATGTCCTCTTTGGTGAAGTGTCTGTGCATCTCCTTTGCCCATTGCTTAATTGGGTTATTTGCCTTTTTCTTGTTTGTAGTTTGCAGTACCTTGTAGATTATGGAGATCAGACGTCAGTCTGACGTGTAGTTGCTAAATATTTTTTCCTCTTCTGTAGATGGTCTTTTAACTCTTTTGGTAGTCTTTGGATGAGCCAAAATGCTCGGTTCTTAGTAATTTCTGTTGATCAAGCTTTGATTCTCAGATTTTGAAGTCTAAGTCATGTATTGGAACTTTCATTGTTGACCTTATTTTTTCTTGCATGTTCTTTATCGTTTTAGATTTGATGTTTAGGTCTTGGATCCATTTTGATTTAGTTTTTGTGTGAGGTGTGACATACGGGTCTTGTTTCAGTTTTTATCAGATGTCCAGTTTTGCCAACACCATTTGTTAAAGAAACTGTTTTTACCACACTTTACAATGTTAGGGCGTATGTCAAATATCAGCTGTTCATAAGAGGATGGTGGCATTTCTGGGGTCTCAGCTCTGTTCCCTTGGCCTGTATGTCTCTGTTTGTACCAGCCCCAGGCTGTTATGACTACTTTGATAGTGTCATAAGTTCTAAGGTTGGGTAGTATCAGGCCTCCCACTGTGTTCCTGTTCTTCAATGGAGCTGTACTTACCTGGGGTTTCTTTCTTTTTCAGACAAAGTTGGTGATTTGTTTCTTCATCTCATTAAAAAATGAAACTGGAGTGTGTATTGGGATTGCATCATATATATAAATTGCTTTGGGCAGTTCTACTCTGGCTGTAGGGTCGCCGTGAGTTGGAGCCGACTCGGCAGAACTGGGCTGGGCTTGGGTAAAAGGGACATTTTCACTATGTTAAGGCTTCCTATCCATGAGGAAGGTAGGTTTCTCCACTTATATAAGTTTCTTTTGGTTTCTTGCAGTCGAATCTTCTAATTCTGTCTGTATAGGTCTCTTATTTCTCTGGTTAAATTTATTCCTAGATATTGTATCTTCTTCTTGGGGGCTATAGTAAATGATATTGATGCGGTGATTTCTTCTTAGATGATCTCTTTATTGGTGTAAAGGAGTCCTACTGATTTACTTATGTTTATCTTACATCCTGATACTTTGCTGAACTATTAGTTCCAGTAGTTTACTTACAGACTCTGTAGGATTCACTGCATATATAACCATATCGTCTGCAAATAGGGTGATTTTTACTTCTTCTTTGCCATTGTAGATGCCCTTTATTTCTTTGTGCTATTTAATTGCTCTGACTAGAACCTCTAGTACATTGTTTAATGGAAGTGGTAGGAGAGGGTATTCTTGTCTAGTTCCCAATCGCAGGGGGTATTCTTTCAGTCTGTCTCCATTCAGGATAATGTAGGCAGTTGCCTTTGTATAAATGCACCTTAATGCATTGAGGAGTTTCCCCTCTGTTTCTGTTTTGCTGAGACTTTTTAGCATGAATGGGTGTTAGACTTGACTGAATGCCTTTTCTGCATCAAGTGACAAAATCAGATGATTCTTATTTGTGCTATTTGTGTGGTTGATAGCATGAATGGTTTTTCTGATGTTGAACCAGCCTTGCATCCATGATATGAATCCAGCTTGGTCATGATGGATTGTTTATTTGATATGTTGTTGAATTCTGTTGGCTAGGATTTTGTTGAAGATTTTTGTATGTAGGTTCGTAAGTGATAGTGGTCTGTATTTTCTTTTTTTATGGAATCTTTCCCTGGCTTTGGTATCAGGGTTATGCTGGCTTCATAGAATGAATTTGGAAGTATTCCGTTTCCTTTCTGTGCTGTGAAATAGCCTCAGTAGTATTGGAATTAACTCTTCTAAAAGTTTGACAGAATTCTCCAGTGAAGCCATCTGGGCCAGTACTTTTTTTGGTTTGTAGTTTTTTGATTACTTTTTCATTCTCTCCCTTTGTAATGGGTTTATTAAGTTATTCTACTTCTCCTTGTGATGATTTTAGTAGGTCATGCAAATCCAGAAATTTGTCCATTTCCTCTAGGTTTTCTAATACTTTAGATTACAGTCTTTTACAGTATTCTGTCACAATGCTTTTGATTTCAGTTTGTCTGTTGTGACATCTCTCATATCATTTCTTGTTTGGATTATTTGTTTACTCTTTTGTTTTTCTTTTGTCAGTTTAGCCAGTGGTGTATCAACTTTGTTCATCTTTTCAAAGAACCAGCTTTTGGTTTTGTTAACTTTTCATTTGTTCTTCTGTTCTCTCATTTATTTAGTTCTGCTCTAATCTTTATTGTCTGTTTTCTTCTGGTGCCTGTGGGGTTCCTCTTTTGGTCTTTTTCTATTTGTTCAAGCTGTTGAGTTATTTCCTTTGTTTGGGCCCTTCATTCTGGATGTGTGCATTTATAGAGATAAATTGACCTGTGAGCACTGCTTTTGCTATATCCCATAGGTTCTGGTAGGATGTGCTTTCGTTCTCATTTGGTTCCATAAATTTCTTTATTTCATCCTTTATCTCTTTTATAACCCATGGATTTTTGAGCAAGGTGTTGCTGAGTGTCCATGAGTTGCAATTTCTGCTTATGTTTTTTCTGCTGTTCATGTCAACTTTTATGGTTTGCAGTTCAAGAAGATGCTTTGCAATAATTCAGTGGTTTGAATTTTGTGGAGACTTGCTTTATGCTGCTAACACATGATCTATTCTCGAGAATGTTCTGTGTGCATTGGAGAAGAAGGTGTAGTTATCTGTTGATGGGTAAAAAGTTCTGCATATGTCAGTAAGGTCTAGTTGGTTAATTGTTGCAGTAAGGTCTTCTGAATCATTACTGAGCTTTTTTCTGGATGATGTGTCCATTATTGAAAATGGAGTGTTGAAGTCTCCAGGTACTATTGTGGAGTGATGTGTCTCATTTTTCAGTGTTGTCAGTGTTTGTTTGATGTAGTTAGGTGTTCTGGTATTGAGTGCATAAATATTTCACATTGTTTCCTGCTTATGTAGTGAACATTTCAGCAAAAAATAGTGATGATGCTTGTCTACATTGGTGGACTTTACGTTATTGCCTATTTTATCTGAGATTAGTATTGCTGCTCATGCTCTTCTTTGTATGTTGCTGGCTTGGTATATATTTTTCCATCCTTTGATTTTCAGTTTGTTCCTATCTTTAAGTCTAAGGTATGTTTCTTGTAAGCAGCATGTAGACGGATCATAGGTTTTGATCCAGGATGTCACTTGGTGTCTTTTTATTGGAGCACTCAGTCTGTTTATATTCAGTGTAAGTATTGACAGCTACATGTTTAGTGCCTTCATTTTGATGCATTTGTTTTTGTATTTTTGGTATTTACTCTTTTGCTGTTAATATTCTGTTGTGGGTCATTCTTCCATATGGGTTGGCTTTTCATCTTCTTCAGTGTTGGTTTTGTGTGTGTTGAGACTCCTGTGTCATGTTTCTTGTTTTGATATGTCTCATTGTTATTTTGCTTTATGGCTACCCCATGACCCCCCTCAATATTTTAAGTTTAAACTAGACTTTAACTTCTGCATATCTTTTTAGTTTCTTCCCTATCTGGAAGAGTTATACCTAGTGTAATATATCCTTCTTTTTAGTCTGATAATTTCATACTTTTCATGTTGAGATCACTGGTTCCTTTCTTTTAATATTGTAGTTTTGATTGAGGTTTGTGACTTCTCTAGCTGAGTAGGATTCCCTGTGCTGTGTCCTGTATTGCCTCCTAAAGTATACACTTGATATTTTTGTTTTTCTCAACAAAGAGCTCCTTTCAGTATTTCTTGTAGTTTTGGCTTGGTTTTTACAAAGTCTCTAAGCTTGTGTTTGTCTGTGAATATTTTAATTTCACCTTTATGATTAAGAGACAGTGTTTCAGGATATATAATTCTTTGCTGTAAGTTTTTCTCCTTCAGTGGTCTGAATGTGTCATCCCACTGCCTTCTTGCCAACATTGTTTCTTCCAATAAGTCAGACAAAAGCCTGTAGGGCTTCTCTTTCTACGTTAGCTTTGCTTTAAGCCTTGCTACCTTTAAGAGCCTTTCTTTATGTTGTATTTTATTAAGCTATATTATGTCTTGGTTTCTTCTGCGGTCTAGTTTTTGTGGCATTCAATAAGCATCTTGATTATCTATGTTCTCTTCTTTCATAATTTTAGGGAAGTTTACTGTCAGCATCTCTACAACAGTACTGTCTCTGTTTTCAGCTGACCCTGTCTTTTCGAACTCCAGTTATTCATAGATAATTTTCTTGAGAATTATATGTTACTTAATGCTTCTTTATTTTTCTTATTCCTTTTTTCTGGTTTCTCTTCAAAAATGATGTTGGTAGTTGCTGTATTCTGAAGCTCACTAACTCGGTTTCCAGCTCTTCATTTCTGCTTTTTTTGGCTTTGGATTGAATTGTCTAGTTCTGTAATTTTGATCTCCTGGATTTCAGATCATTGATAATCTGTCACTTGAAATAGCTTACTTAATTTTTCATTTTGTTTTGCTGTATTATGTTTATGGAGATAAACAGACCTCTGAGCACTGCTTTGGCTGTATCCCACAGGTTCTGGTAGGAAGTGTTTTCGTTCTCATTGGAATCCATGAATTTCTTTAATTCATCCTTGATTTCCTCTATAACCCATGTTTTTTTGAGCAAGATGGTGTTCAGTTTCCAAGAGTTCCACTTTCTATCTATGTTTTTTTTTTTTTTGCTATTGATTTCAACTTGGATGGCTTTATGATCTGAGAAGATGCTTTGCAGTAATTGAATGGTATGGATTTTGTTGAGCATTGCATTATGGCGTATCACATGGTCAATTCTGGAGAATGTTCCATGTGCACTGGAGAAGAAGGTGTAGTTGTCTGCTGATGGGTGGAAAGTTCTGTATATATCAGTGAGGTTTAGTTGGTTAATTGTAGCAATGAGGTCTTCTGTATCTTTACTGAGCTTTTTTCTAAATGATCTGTCTAGTATTGAGAGTGGACTGTTGAAGTCTTCCACTATTATGGTGGAGTCATCGAACTCTCTTTTGAGTGTAGTCAGTGTTTCTTCAACGTATTTAGGTGTTCTGATATTAGGTGCATAAATATTTAATATAGTTAAGTCTTGCTTGTGTACTGAACCTTTCAGCAATAAATAGTGTCCATCTTTGTCCACGATAGTGGATTTGACATTAAAATTGATTTTGTCTGAGATTAGAATTGCCACCCCTGCTCTTCTTTGTTCATTGTTAGCTTGATATATATTCTTCCATCCTTTAATTTTCAGCTTGTTCCTGTCTTTAGGTCTCAAGTGAGTTTCTTGTAGACAACATATGGATGGGTCGTGTCTTTTGATCCAAGATGACACTCGGTGTCTCTTTACTGGAGCATTCAGTCCATTCACATTGAATGTAATTATTGATAGATATGTGTTCAGTGCTGCCATTGTGATAGGTTTATTTTTATGTTGATGTTTTCTCTGTTGTTCTTATTAGTCTGTTCTGAGACACTCTTTTTTGTGAGTTGATTTTTCACCTTCTTCAGAGCTGGTTTTGTAGTTGTTGAGACTCCTGTGTTACACTTCTTGAAATGGTGTGAAACATCTTTGTTGTGCTTTATGACTGCCCCTATAATCCCCCTTAATAAACTTTATATATAGTTTATTATATATAATATATAAACTATATAAACCCAATTTTAATGACTACCAGTCTTGTCATCTTCCTCTCCATCTGGAAGGACTATAACAACTGTAGTACATCCCTCTTTTTAATATGATGACACCATAGTTTTCATGATAGTCATTGGATTGCTTCTTTCCTTATCAAGGCTGTGATTGGCTTTGGAGCCTTCCCTAACTGAGTAGAGTTTTGAGTAGTGTGTCGTTCTAAAATACAAAGTTAATGGTTTTGTTCTTCTAAGCCAGAGTCAAGAACTTCTTTCAATATTTCTTGTAGTTTTGGTTTGGTTTTTACAAAGTCTCTGAGTTTCTGTTTATCTGGGAATGTCTTAATTTCATTTTCATATTTGAAAGATAGTTTTGCAGGATACATAATTCTTGGTTGGAAGTTCTTCTCTTTCAAGGCTTCGAATGTGTCATGCCACTGTCTCCGTGCCAGCATGGTTTCTGCTGAGAGATCTGACGAGAGCCTGCAGGGTTTCCCTCTGAATGTTAGCTTTGCCTTGAGTCTTGCTGCCTTTAAGAGTTGCTGCTTGTGTTTCATTTTGTTTAGCTGGATTATAATAGTCTTGGAGTATTTCTTTTGAGATCTATGTTGGGTGACGTACGATATGCATCTGAGATGTCTATATTCTCTTCCTTCATGATTTCTGGGAAGTTTTCTGTCAGCAGCTCAGAAACAATACTCTCTGTATTCTCAGATGTCTCACTCTGTTCAGAGACTCCAATTAATCGAAGGTTGTTTGTCTTAATAGAGTCCCACATGCTTCTTAATGTTTCTTCATTTTTCTTGTTTCTTTTTTCTCATTTCTGCTCGTAGATGCTGGCCTCAGTAGCTCTGTCTTCCAAGTCAAAAATTGTTTTTTCCATTTGTTCCATTCTGTTTTCTTGGCTTTGCATGGAAGTTTCTATGTCTTTGATTTTGTTCTTGATCCGTTGGATTTCAGAGTACTGGTGTTCCATCAGATTGAACATCTTGCTTAATTTTTCATTTTGTTCTGCAGCATTTTGTATAAGGTGTAGAAGGGCTCTGTATATAATCATTTTGTATTCACTTTCTGATGCTTTCCTAAAAGTTTCTTCATCTGGAAAACTCCTTGGTTGCTTTGTTTGGGAGCCTTCTGAAGCCATGGCTGATTTCTTGTATGCCACAATTGTCTGTTGCTTTTTGGGACCCATGTGAGTATGTAGAGCTGGAAGAGGTACTGTGAGGATGGACTGCAGATGTTTTCTTAGGCTGTCTTAAAATGTAAAGCAAAAGGTATCTGACCACTTCCAAAGTCAGTCAGATTTTCAGGTGTAGCGGTCCCACTTCTCAACTGGCAAAGTAAATGCCACTATATCCAACCCAAGATGATACAAACTAGTTCAGAAATACAGCAATGCTACTGCCCTGTTGGCCTCTGCTGACAGGGCCAACGACACTGGGTAGAGTACTGCTTTTCTGTTAGAAAAGCGCTCTCTTGTGGGCAGCCTCTGGCTCCCAAGCTAAGAATTAGGTCCAGCTGTGGCCACCGTATCCAAGATGACGCCCTCCACACAGGGAGCAGACAGAGGGGCTAAAGGTGTCGAGAGGTAGTTATTCCTCTGATTCTGTTGCAGGACCCCCAAAGCAGGTGGCACTGGGTAAATTACTGCTTTTCTGTCAGAGAAGCGCTGTCCCGTTTGCAGGCACTTGCTCCCAGGCTAAGACTGAGGACCCGCTAGAATCTCCGTATCCAACATGGTGTCCCGCACACTGGCTGTGAAACTCCGTAGAAGCTCTGCCGAGGCAGATGTAAAATGAAAGGCTCAAAGTGGCTAGATGAACAGACTCCTAAGCCTGGCTCTCAAAATATGGGAATTTTGCTTGCCTGTCCCCCCAGCAGCATGTCTTGAGTCTAGCCGCTAGGTAAGACCCTACTCCGCCTGCCAGCCAAGACAGAGGAAAAAAAAGTCAAACTGGTGCGTTTACCTTCCATCTGTGAGAGCCGGGCTAGCCAGGCACGGGAGTCAGCGAAAGAGAGGAGGTTTTTCGCTCAGTGGTATGAAGTCCAAAGTAACAGCCCTGTGCCGTGTCCTGGGGCTGATTAGTTGACCAGAAGGCTCCGTTTGATGACCAATTCAGGTCTTGGTTTCCAGAGGGATATAAGGAGATGTGGGCTTAGTCCGCCAGCTTGACTGTGCCCCCGTGCTGCATTATGTTTAATTTGTAGGAGGCCACTATGCATAATTCTTTTGTACTTGACCTCTGCTAATTTCAGAAAGGCTATTTCATCTGGGAAGTTTTTTGATTCTTTATCTTGGGAGTTTTCTGGAGCTATAGTGGACTGCTTCTTTAACTGATTAGCTATTGAGAGTTGTCTTTGTGCCATCAAGAAACTGTTCGGTTTACCTGGTTTTATGTCAACAGGAGCTGAGGCATACTTCTAAGAGGGGAGTGAGGGCACTACGAGATTTGGTCACCAATAGCCTCTGTGTTCTCTAGTAACTGGCCCCAGGTGGGCTCTCAGGTGACAGGACCCAACTACTGGCTGCTAAAGATCAGAGTTACTTACTGTTTTTAATATTGTGTTGCAGGATTGCCAATGCTGTACCATAAACTAGCAATAACCTGTTGCTGTCCAGTTGATTGCAATCATAGTGACCCTATAAAACAGAGTAGAACTGCCCCAAAGTGTTTCCAAAGAGGTGGTGGATTCAAGCTGATTAGCAGCTGTTGCTCTTAACCACTGTGCCACAAGGTCTCCTGTAGTTTAGAAGAAGGAAAAAAAGCCAATGCTGACAAGTCAGTCTGAGTAATGGTAGCCCTATAGGACAGGATAAGACTGCCCCATAAGGTTTGCAGAAAGTGCCTGGTGGATTCGAACTGTGAAGCTTTTGGTTAGCAGCTCAGCTTTGAACCAGGGTTTCCATAGTTACCATAAACCAGATCCAGCCCATTGCTGTTGTGTAGATTCTGACTTAGGGATTTGCTGTGATGGTAGTTCACATAGCTGCACTTTATTCCAGTGTTCCTGTCTTTGTCTTCTGTGGCCTTGGTCTTTTATTGACTCCTCCCATACTGTGTGTTACCTTACCCTTCACAAATACTAATGTGTGTTTACTCTCTGTTTGCAAGTCTGCCAGCTGAAGAGATCCATGTATGTACACATTCTAAATAAAGGTTATTCAAAAAACAGGGAAATTATCTTAATGATATCATTAATACCACACCCCACTAAAATTTTGCTGAAAATCATTCAAGAGCATTCAAAAGCTGTGCCAGCAGTACATCTATAGGGAACTGCCAAAAATTCAGGCCAGATTCAGAAAAGGAATGAAATAAGTGGTATTAATACTGAGGTCAGATATATCATGGCTGAAACAGACAACACCAGAAAGATATATTTGTGTATGTCATTAATTATGAAAAGACATTTGACTTTTTGGATGACAACAGATTATGGGTGTGGTGGTCAGGATTATGTCAATTTGGTTACTCCATGTTTGGCTGCTGTATGAAGTAATTAGGCAGGGCCTGTGGTGGCTTCCGCCCCTCAGCTCTCTTCACTCCACCTTCTACCGCTTACTGCCAATCTGCTTAGGTAGCCAGCAGCACCTGCTGTCTTCTGGTGTCTGGTTCCTGGACTTGAACTGGCAGCTGTTGGATTCATCAAGCTGTTGGATTCATATAGCTGGCACTTGAGAGTGCTGTTCTGTGACCTGCAGATCCTGGGTTTGCCAGCCTCTGCAGCTCTGACTCTCCACCAGCTCAGGATCCGTAGACCTACACAGCCATTGATCTAGAACTCTGGTCTCTGACCTGCTGACCTTGGGTTTACCAGCCCCCATGGCCGTGTCAGGTTTGTGTCAGGACTTAGGTTATCTTTCCTGTACTTTATCTATATAAATCTTTGTACATACATTTGTTACTGGTGTTGCTTCCCTAGAAAGCCCAGCCAATGACAATGGGTAACATTGTAAAGAATGGGAATTCCAGAACACTTGATTTTGTGTGTGAGGAACCTGTACTTAGACCACGAGGCATTTGTTCAAACAGAATAAGGGGATACTGCATGATTTAAAGTTATGAAACTATGTCAGTGTTGTACACTCTGATGATGCTTAACTTAGTGTCTCTGCAAGAGTAGATAGTCCAGAAAGCTGTACTATATAAAGAATGTGTCAAAAGGATTGGAGGCAGATGCATTAATAACCTGTATTATGCAGATGGCACAACCTTGCTTGCTCAAAGTAAAGAGGATTTGAAGCATTTACTGATGAAGATCAAAGGCCACAGCCTTCAGTATGGCTTACATCTTGACATAAAACAAAAATCTTTATAACTGGACCAGTAAACAGCATCATGATTAACGGAAAAAAGGTTGAAGTTGTGAAGAATATCATGTTACTTGGATCTGCATTTAATGCCCATGGAAGTAGCTGTCAAGAAAGCAAAGGACGCCTTCCTTAAGGCAGATATGCTGCAGAAGACTTCTTGAAAGTGTTCAAATCTAAGATGTCACTTTAATGGCTAAGTTGTGCCAGACCCAAGCCATGGTGTTTTCACTTCCCTCATATGCATGTAAAAGCTGAACAGTGAATTAAAAAGACTGAAGAATTGAAGGCTTTGAATTATGTTGTTGGCAAAGAATAGAATATAACATGGCCTGCCAGACAAGTGAACAAATCTGTCTTGGGAGAAGTTCAGCTGGAATGCTTATTAGAAGCAAGGATGGTGAGACTTTGTCTCACATACTTGGAACATGTTATGAGGAGGCTTAGTCTCTGGAGAAAGATATGCTTGGTTAAGTGGAGGGTCATGGAAAAAACAGGAAGATGATCAATGAAATGAATTGGCCCAGTAGCTGCAACATTGGGCTCAAAACATAACAACAGTTGTGAGGATGGTGCAGCACTGAGCAGTGTTCTGTGTGTTGTGCGTAGGATCCTTATCAGTTCAAACCAATTTGACAGCATCTCAAGAATCTGGTAATTTTCCCTTCTTCCCTCTCTCATCACTAGTAATCATCGAAGAATATTTATTTTTGTGTGAGAACCTTTTCTTGTTGCTTTATAATGGTGATCTCATACAATATTTGTCATTTTGTGATTGCTTTATTTCAGCATAGTGTCCTCCTGATCCATACATATTGCGAGATCCATACATATTGTGGATTTAGAATTTTTCTTCATTATTGTATAGTATTCCATTGTGCACATGTATTATAATTTGTGAATGCATTCATCTGTTGATGATCACTTGGATTGTTTCTGTTTTTTTGTTGTTGTGAATAATGGTGCAATGAATATAATTGTACATATTTTTGTCACAGCTGTTATTTTTTTAGGGTATACGATGCCTGACAATTTAGTCTGCAGACTTGATTGTTCTAAGTGCTGTATACGTCATTGTTGTATATTGCTATGGTCACCTGGTCACCTTCGAAGTACTCCCCTTGGGAAGCTATGTACCAATGCCAGTGTCTAGTCCACCCTTCAGAGCAATTTTGGAACGTTCTGGAATGGCCATTGTGCACAGTAGCAGTGGTGCCAAGTTTGCAGACTCGGTTGTCTAGTTCTCTGTGTGGGAGTTTTTAGCCAGTAAACAAATAACTGTATCGAAACACCCTGTCTTGTCAGCTAATCTCTCCTCCAGTGACCTTTTCTTTACTTGAAGAGAAAGGGAATATTGAAGGCATTTTGATGACATTCAGGACGTCAAGGGTAATGACAGCAGCTCTAATGGCCATTCTAGGAAAAAGAGTTCCAAGATTGCTTTGAAGGGTGGATGAGACGCTGGCATTGGTACATAGCTTCCCAAAGTGAGTACCTTGAAGATGACCATAGTGAGGTTATGTGAGGTGTGTAGCACTTTTTCTAGGAAGAGTTCATGAACTTAATTGTCAGACCTCACATACTTAGGGGTGGGATTGCTGGGTCATGTGGTTTTTCTATTTCTAGCTTTTTGAGGAAGTGCTGTATACCATTTTCCATTCTTTGCAGCAGTGTGTAAGACCTAGTCTCCCCACAACTTCACCCAAATTTGTTACTTACTGTTGTTTTGGTTAGAGCTTGGGTCCGAGCTCTTGGAAACTGATGGTGTAGTGATTAAGTGCCCTGGCTGCTAAACAGAGAGTCAGCAGTTTGAATCTACCTAGTGCTCGTTGAAAACTGTATGGGGCAGTTCTGCTCTGTCGCCTAAGGATGCTGAGTTGGAATAGACTGTGACGGCTTTGGTTAATTTCAAGTGATCTTGACCTTTTCTTCATATGTTTGTTAGCAACCTGAATGTGTTTTTTGGTGATGTGTCTGTTCATGTTGCCTGCCCGTTTTTTAGCTGCAGTCTTTTGGGTTTTTTTCTCTGAGGTGTTGATGTTTTCTATAAATTTTATAGCTTAGGGTATTGTCGGCTGTATCATAGCCAAATTGTTTTCCCCTAATCTGTAAATCTTCTTTTTAGTCTTTTGTGGAAGTTTTTGCCTAGTATAAGTGTATTTAAGTTTTCAGGTGGTCCTGTTCATCTCGTCAGTCATCTTCCTTGTACTTTTAGTTGTTTTTGGTATTGTTTATACCCTGGCATTGTCCCTGTTTTTTCCTCCATGTTTTTTATTGTCTGAGGTTTTATCATTAGGTTTTTGAGTGAGTTTTTGTGTATGTAGTCATTTTTCTACAAACAGATAACCAGTTTGCCTATACCATCTGTTGTTGAGATTTTCTGTTCCTCACTTAATACATTTTGATCCTTTATTGAAGATTAGCTGTCCATTGGTGGTTAGATTTGCCTCTGGGTTCTTAGTTCCGTTCATCTGTATGTCTGTTGTATCAGTTATTAGTCTGTTTTCACTACTGTGGCTGTATAGTCAATCTGGAGATCAGGTAATGTAAGGTCCCCTACTTTGTTCTTTTTCTGTGGTTATTCAAGTACTCTTTTGTATCCATATAAAGCTAGTGACTGTTGTTTCTACCATGTTGAAGAGTGTTGCTAGAGTTTGGATTAGGATTGCATTGTGCCTGTATGTTGTTTTGAGTAGTGTTAGCATTTTCATGATGTTAAGTGTTCCTTTCTAAGAGCATGGTGTGTTTTTCCACTTACATAGCTCTCTTCGTTTCTTATGGTAGTGTTTTGTAGTCTTATTTGGATAGGCCTTTCTAATCCCTGGTTTGATTTTTTCCTAGGTATTTTGTCTTTGGGGGGACTGTCTTAGTTTTCTAGTACTGCTATAAAAGAAATAACATAAATGGATGGCTTTAACAAAGAGGAATGTCTTCTCTCACAGTCTTCGGGTCTAGGAGTCTGAGTTCAAGTGTCAGCTCCAGTGGAAGGCTCTCTCTCTGTTAGCTCTGTGGAAAGACACTTGTTATCAGTCTTTTCCAGTGGAATATCTTCTCAATGGATAGCCCCTGAGCCCAAAGGACATACTATTTTCCCAGCTCTCTGTTTACTTTTCTCTTTTATGACTCAAAAGAGGTTGGTTTAAGACACAACTTAATCTTGTAGATTAAGCCCTGCCTTATTAACATAACTGTCTCGTAACATCTCAGTGACATCATAAACAAACCAAACTCACTGTCATTGAGTCAGTTAATATTCCCAGTGACCCTGTAGGTCACTGTAGAGGTCAGAGTAGAACCACCCCATGGAGTTTCCAAAGAGGGCCTGGTGCATTTGAACTGCTGACTTTTTGGTTAGCACATGTAGCACTCTGCCAGCAGGGTTTCCACCAGGATTGTGGAGATAGGATATACTCTACTCTATCTATAGGATAGAGTAGAACTGCCCCAAAGAGTTTCCATGGAGCACCTGGTGGATTTGAACTGCCAACCTTTTGGTTAGCAACCATAGCACTTAAAACGCTATGCCACCAGGATTATAAACCCCCTGCCGTTAAGTCAGGTCCCACTCATAGCAACCATAGAGGTCAGAGTAGAACCACCCCATAGAGTTTCCAAAGAGGGCCTGGTGAATTTGAACTGCTGACCTTTTGGTTAGCAGATGTAGCACTTAACCCACTCTGCCACCAGGGTTTCCACCAGGATTGTAGAGATAGGATGTACAACACATATGGACAGTGGCTTAAGTGTGAGAATCATGGCCTATCCACTTTGACAGGTATTTTTAGGGTACGCAGCTCAGTCTGAGACAGGGCCTGCTATAAGTGGTATTGATTTCCATTTTTCTGTTTCAGACTGCTCATTGTTGGTATAGAAGAATCCACCTGATTTTTTGTGTTGATCTTGTATCTTCCAACTTTCTTAAATCCCTCTGTTAGTCCTCGTAGCTTTCTTGTGAAATCTTTAGATTCTTTTATGTATAGGACCGTATCATCTGTGAATAAAGAGAAATTTACTTCTTCCTCACCAATTAAGATAATTTTTTATTTCCTTCTGTTATCACCTTCTAGGTCTCTCAATAAAATGTTGGGTAAGACTGATGGTAAAGGGCATCCTTGTCTGGTTGTCGCTCTGAAGGGGAATACTTTCAAATTCTCTCCACTGAAGATACTTATTGACTGTTGGTTTTGTATGAATTTCCTTTACTGTGTTGAGGAATTTCCCTTCTGTTCCTATTTTGCTGAGGTTTTTTAAATCAGGAAATGATGTTTGACTTTGCTAGATGTCTTTTCTGTATTGTTTAAGATAATCATATGGTTCTTTTCCTTTTTCTTATGTGGTAAATTATACTGACTGGTTTTCTAATATTGAACTATCTATACCTACGTGGTATTAATCCCACTTAGTCACGATGTACAGATATACCTCAGAAGTATTATGGGTTCGGTTCCAGACTACTGCACTAAATATTTCAATAAAGTTAGTTATACAAATTTTTTGGTTTTCCAGTACATATAAAGTTGTTTACACTACACTATATTATGTTTAATGTGGTATTACCATGTCTAAAAGAACAAGTTGCCTTAGTTAAATTATTTTTTTGCTAAACAGTTTTGCCTCAGTTTTGAAGGCTGCTGATTGATTAGAGTGGAGGTTGCTGAAGACTGAGGTGGCTGAGAACCCTCTGTTAACTCTAATCAGGATGGAATGAGGGGAGTGTGCATCCCTCTGGCTAGGATATGTGTGTGCTGGAGCACCTGCGGTCAACACTGCATCCAGGAAGCAGTGTGCTGTCTTTTCTCAAATTCAAGGAGTGGAGACTGCCCAGGGAACAGTTGGATAGGAAAATTGCTACGTATACTCTGCAGGTCCACTGCCTTATGTGTGCCACTCACCCCTGAGGTCAGGGGCTACCATTCCTGAGTAACCCCCAATTTGGATTCTGGTTTCCTTCCTGTCTCTGCTTTTTTGTATGTCTGTTTGTGTAAGTGCTCTATCTTTTTTGTGAAAGTTATAAAGTTGCATTGCTGTTTTCTTCAACTGGAGGTGCTGTTGGCTGTCCCTCAGATGACTGTTGGGTTGGGATGGTCGCTGAGCTGCTCCATTCTGTTACTCCTGTTTTGCTGCTTTATTTCATTTTTTCTGTCTAGTTAGTGTTCCATTCAGTTGAGACCTTTTTTCCTTGGTGTTGAGTGCTCCTGGATTGTTACTAGCTTCTGATTCTCTTGTTTTTTTTTTTTTTTTGTGAAGGGAATGTTAATGGTACTTATATCAAAGCCACTGTCTTGTCTCCAAAATGTAGGTCATTCTGGTAGGTAATAGTATATCTTTCAATGATTTGCTTAATACTCTTGGTTCTTTCTCTGTTATCTTTGATATTATTGTTAATTGCCTTTGAGACGATTCTGGCTCCTACTGACTCCATGTATGGATAGTAGAACTGTGTTGGGGTTTTCTGGGCAGCTTATCTTCTGAGGCACTGTGGAACCACCAACCTGTCAACGAATAGTAGAGCACTTAATTGTGAGCATCACCGAAGGACTCCAGTATTATCTGTAAACAACATCTATACTTAGGGAAACTCTGGTGGTGTAGTGGCTAAGTGGTAGTACTGCTAATCCAAAGGTTAGCAGTTTGAATCCACTAGGCAGTCTCTGGAAACTCTGTGGAGCAGTTCTGTCCTGTAAGGTTTCTGTAAGTCGGAATCACCTCCACCGCACTGGGTTTGGTCTGGTTTACTTACTGAGAAGGAGGTATAGTGGCATAATGGTTGAAGCTTCGGCTGCTGACCGAAAGGTAGCAGTTGAAATCAACCAGCTGCTCCTTCGGAGGAGAGACGTGGTCGTCTCCTGTGAAGATTGTAGCCTGGTCAGTCCCATAGGGCAGTTCTGCAGTGTCCTGCAGGGTCACTCTCAGGTAGATTCACAGATAGTAAGATGAATTTAGAGCATTTATGCAACTTCTCATTTCCTGAGGTATAACTACAATATGTTTTAGTATTAGATAACTATTATGGTGAGAATTGTTGTGTTGGTAGTTGTTAATTTTCAGTAATAGCTTATATGTCTACTACTGTTATTGATTATATTATGTCACTTAGTGATTTATATATTGACTCCCCAGGTAAAAGAGATTAGCTTGTTTTGCTTTTATCTGACATTCACTTTTTTTGTTACATTGCTTGTACTTACAAGATTTTACAGTGAGTTTATCACTAAACTGTAAATATTCAGTACACATGTAAGTATATTGTCCTTTATCATAGGTGGATTCTAAAAATGAAGTAGCAATCAAATTTAAAGTATTAGATTATGTAAATATTTCCTCTGTGCAGATGTAATCTGTTTTTTTAAAACTGGATTGTTCATGGGGGAGGAACTTTGGTGGTGCAGTGGCTAAAGTGCCTGACTGCCAACTGAAAAGTCTGGTTACTCTGAAGGAGAAAGGTGTGAAAGCCTGATTCTGTAAAGATTTCAGCGTCGGCCAAGCTGTCATCTGAGGTACATGAAATGGTCCCAGCTCAGCAGGAGTGGATGATCACTAAGGAACAAAATGACATGGGGGAAGGAGAATTGAGAAGACAGAGAGACCCATGTGAGTGGGGGGCTACATCAACATGTGACTGGAGGAACTGGATAGTGCCTGGCAACCACCAGAGATAGCTGTGATGGGACCGACAAACGACAAAGTTGAGTCTTACTGGCAACACAAGAGTAAAAAAGGGTGCACCCTGAGATCACCACTGAAAGACCACAATAAATGGTCCAGGGACCTCAGTTCCCCTGGGAGCATGGCCTGTAGCCCTGATGCTATCCCTATCCATAAATCATAATGGAGGTCACCTTTTCAGACAGGAATCGTTTGGACTTGGCGACACAGAGTGGCCTTGTTGTGTGTGCACTTTATGGTTCTGTGCATCTGTAGGATGTTGCCCTGCTGACCCCTTGCTGGAGGAGGGGAAGAGGGGGGGATAGGAGATTTTTAGGAGGATATGACATGTATAGAATGGAAGGAGGAGTGTGCTGTTGCCAGGCAGGGACAGCAGGGGGAGCTGCACATAGGTGGGCATGCAAATTTATATGGGATTGTACATTTTTACTCAATCACAATAAAAAAGAAATGAAGTAGATTTCAGCCTCAGAAGCCCTGTGGGCAGTGATACTCGGTCCCATAGGGTTGCTATGAGTTGGAATTGAGGGCATTGGATTTGGTTTGGTTTGATTTACCCAGAATAGTCTCGAGGTGTTACCCCTCTGGTGGAAATTTTTTTAAAATTGTGCTTTAGAGGCAGGTTGACAGAGCACATTAATTTCTTATGAAACAGCTAATACACATACTGTTTTGTGACATTGGTTGCCAATCCCATGACATGCCAGTACTCTCCCCTTCTTGACCTTGGGTTCCCTGTTACTTTCCTTTTGCTTCCTCCCTTCTTGTCCTTGTCCCAGGTTGGTGTGCGTATTTAGTTGTGCTGTTTATGGGCCTGTCTGATCTTTGGCTGAAGGAGACTCTCCAGGAGTGACGTCAGTACTGAGTTAAAAGGGTGTCAAGGGGACCGTACTCATTCCTTTAGTCTAGGTAATGTTTAGCTGTCATGATTTTCTTTTCTTTTTTTCAGTATGATTGAGTGAAAATGTACATTCTCATATAAATTTGCATGCCCACCTATATGTAGCTCCCACTGCTCTCTCTGCCCATAGACAACACACTCCACACTCTTTCTCTCTGCTCTAAACATTTCTTAACCTCCCAACAATCTCCTAGCCCTCCTCTACACCCTCTGCCCCACCTCCACTAAGAGGTCAGCAGGATGACATCCTATAGATGCAAAGAACCATAAAGTGCACACATGATATGGGCACCCTGTGTCACCAAGTCCAATCTATTCCTGTCTGAACAGATGAACTCCATTATGATTTATGGGCAAGAGAAGCATCAGAGCCAGGGGCTATGCTCCCAGGGGAATCCAGAAACCACTGGACCATCAATTGCAGTCTTTTAGTGGAGATCTCAGGGTGCATGCCTTTTTATTCTTGTGTTGCCGGTGAGACTCAACTTGGTGAGCTCCATTGCGGCTATCACTGTTGATGGCTGGGCATCATCCGTTCCTCTGGTCCCAAGTCGATGTAGTCACCCACTTGCGTGGGTCTGTCTGTCTTCTGGGTTCTCATTCCCCCATGTCGTTTTGGTCCTTGGTGAGCACCTGTTCCTGCTGAGTTGGGACCATTTGCAGTACCCTGAGATGGCAGTTTGGCAGCTTTTAAGACCCCAGGTGCTACTGTGGGGTGCAGATGGCTCTCTTAGGAAAATGCTGGTTATGCCAAGTGGCCTCGATTTCCCCTGAGAGCATGGTCACCGGACCCCTGCCCCTGCTACTCTGTCTTTGCAATATTGGTTTAAGATGAAAGGAGTAATTGTGTTATGTTGTAGTCCAGTTGGTACTGATCTTCTTTCTAATTTGTGATGTCACAGATTTCACCCAGCAAAATTTCTGTCAACTACTAATCTAAACCCTCCCCGCTTCGCACTCCCTCCTTCCCACCCTTGCAGCCATCAAAGAGTCTTCTATGCATGAGTCTGTTTTTAAGTTCTTATCGTAGGGTTCTCATACAATATTTGTCTTTTTGTCACTGACTGCTTTCACTCAGCATAATGTTCTCCAATTGAAATCCGGTTATGAGATGCTTCCGAAAATCATCATTGTTCTTTTATCAGTGCATAGTGTTCCATCGAGTATATATACCATAGTTTAACCATCCATTCCTCTGTTGTTGGGCATCTGGGTCAATTCCATTCCCTGCCATTGTGGACTCTGCTGCAACAAACATTTGTGTGCATGTATCAGTTGGTGTGAATGGCCTTGATTCTTTAGGATGTATTCCGAGCAGTGGAATTACTGGGTCAAATGGTATATCTATATCCCTTTTTGTAAGGAAGTGCCAGATTGCTTTCCAAAGAGATTGCACGATTTTACAATCCCACTAGCAGTGTAGGAGAGTTCCAATTTCTACACAGCCTCTCCGGCATTTGTTATTGTGTGCTTCTTGGATTGTGGCCAATCTTGTTAGAGTGAAATGGCATCTCCTCGTAGTTTTGATTTGAATTTCTTTAATAGCTAATGATCATGAGCATGTCCAGGTGTGGTTTTTGGCTGCCTGGATTTCTTCTTTAGAGAAGTGTCTGTCCATCTCCTTCGCCCATTGCTTAATTGGATGATTTATCTTTTTCTTACTGATAGTTTGTAATACCTTATAGATTATGGAGATCAGACGTTGGTCTGACACGTAGTTGCCAAATGTTTTTTCCCATTCGGTAGGTAGCCTTTTAATTCTATTAATAAAGTCTTTGGATGAGCAAAAGTGTTTGATTCTTAGGAGTTCCCATTTATCTATTTTTTGTAATTTGTGGTTTGTTTGATAGATTTCAAAGTCTGTGTATGTTGTGTATTAAAACTTGCGTTCCTACTTTTTCTTGGATAAGCTTTATCATTTTACATTTGATATTTAGGTCTGTTATCCCATTTGAGTTGGTTTTTGTATAAGGTGTGAGATACGGGTCTTGTTTCAAGTTTATCAGATCTGACTTGACAGCACTTGGCTTGGCTTCAGTTTATTGAAGATGGATATCCAGTTTTGCCAGCACCATTTGTTAAAGAGATTGTTTTTACCCCAGTGAATGTCTTAGGGCCTTTGTCTAATATCAACTGTTCATAGGCAGATGGTGTCATGTCTGGGATCTCGATTCTGTTCCATTGATCTATCTGTATCTTTTCGTACCAGTACCAGGCTGTTTTGACTACTGTGGCAGTGTACTAGGTTCTAAAGTTGAGTAGGGAGAGGCCTCCCAGTGTGGTTTGCTTTACTTATCCAGGGCTTCTTCCCTTTCCAAACAAAGCTAGTCATATGTTTCTCCATCTCATTAAAAAATATAACAAGAATTTGTATTGGGATTGCTGTATATAAATAGATTGTTTTGGGTAAAGTAGACATTTTCACAAAGTTAAGTCTTCCTATCCATGAGCAGGGTTAAGTGTCTCCATTTATGTAAGTCTCTTTTAGTTTCTTGCAGTAAGGTCTTGTAGTTCTCTTTGTAAAGGTCTGTTATTTCTCTGCTTAGGTTTATTCCTAGATATTTTATCTTAGGGGTTATACTAAATGGTATTGATTTGATGATTTCTTCCATAATAATCTCATTGGTGGTATAAAGGATTTACTTATGTTTATCTTGTATCCTGAGGTTTTGCTGAACTGTTCTATCAGTTTGAGTAGTTTATTTATGGATTCTTGTTTTTTTTCCACTTTCTGTCTTTTTTTCTTTTTTATTATTATGACTGAGTGAAAATGCACATTCCTGTATAAATTTACATGCCCACCTATATGCAACCTCCACTGCTCTCCCTGTCCAGTGACAGCACACTATTCCTCTCTGCTCCATACATGTCTCATCCTCCCAACAGTCTCCTTTGCCCTCCTCTCCACCCACTGTCCTTCCTCCAGCCAGAGGTCAGCAGGATGATGTCCTATAGATGCATAGAACGATAAAGTGCATCCAATACATGGACGCTCTGCATCGCCAAGTCCAATCCATTTGTGTCCGAAGAGTGGATGTGATTTATGGGCAAGAGAAGCATCAGAGCCAGGGGCCATGCTCCCAGGGGAATCCAGAAACCGCTGGACCATCAATTACAGTCTTTTAGTGGAGATCTCAGGGTGCACGCCTTTTTATTCTTGTGTTGCCGGTGAGACTGAACTTAGTGAGCTCCATTGCGGCTATCACTGTTGATGGCTGGGCACCATCCGTTCTTCTGGTCCCAAGTCGATGTAGGCACCCACTCATATGGGTCTCTCTATCTTCTGGGTTGTCTTTATCCCATGTCATTTTGTTCCTCGGTGAGCATCCGTTCCTGCTGAGTTTGGACCATTTGCTGTTTCTTTGGATGGCAGCTTGGCAGCTTTTAAGACCCCAGACGCCATTTATCATTGTGGGGTGCAGAGAACCTTCTTAGCAAAATGCTAGTTGTGCCATTTGGCCTCGATTTTGCCTAAGAGCATGATCCCGTGCACCCTGCCCCAGCTACTCTATCCTTGCAATATTGGGTTCAGATGGAAGGAGTATTCAAGTTATGCTGAAATCCACTTAATATTATTCTTGTTTCTAATGTGTGCTATCACGAATTTCACCCAACCAGATTTGCACAAACTATCTAAACCTTCTCCCCTCCCCCTCCATCCTCCCTCTCTCTTCTCCCTTGCAGCTGTCAAAGAGTCTTTTCTTCTATACATAAGTCTGTTTTTGAGATCTTATCGAAGGAGTCTCATACGATATTTGTCCTTTTGTCCCTGACTACTTGCAACATAATGTCTTCCAGTTGAAACCAGGTTATGTGATGTTTCCTGGAATCATGATTATTCTTTATCATTGCATAGTGCTCTGTTGAGTATATATACCATAGTTTACCTATCCATTCCTCTGTTGTTGGGCATCTGGGTTGATTCCATCTTTTTGCTATCGTGGACTGTGCTATGATAAACATTCTTGTGCATGTGTCTGTTGGTGTGAAAGGCCTTGATTCTGTAGGATATATTCCAAGTAGTGGAACTACTGGGTCAAATGGTATATCTATATCTATTTTTTTAAGCAAGTGTCAGATTGGTTTTCAGAGAGGCTGGACCATTTTTCAACGTCACGAACAGTGTAGGAGAGTTCCACTTTCTCCACAGCCTCTCCAGCACTTGTTGTTTTGTGTTTTTTGGATCATGGCCAACCTTGTTGCGGTGAGGTGGTATCTCATTGTCATCTTTATTTGCATTTCTTTAATAACTAAAGATGGTGAACATGTCTGCATGTGTTTTTTGGTGGCCTGGATCTCCTCTTTAGAGAAGTGTCTGTCCATCTCCTCTGCCCATCGCTTAATTGGATAATTTATCTTTTTCTTATTGATATTTTGTGGTACCTTATAGATTACAGTCTTTTATAGTATTCTGTTATGATATTTTTGATTTCTGTTGGATCTGTGGTGGCAACTCCCCTGTCATTTCTAATTTGGTTTATTTGTTTCCTTTCCTGCTTTTCTTTAGTCAGTTTAGCCAATGGTTTGTCAATTCTGTTGATCTTTTCAAAAAACCAGCTTTTGGTCTTTTCAATTTTTTCCATTGTTTTTCTATTCTCTAATTCATTTAGCTCTGCTCTAATCTTTATGATCTGGTTTCTTCTGATTCTTCTTCTCAGGGGTTCCTCTGTTGTTCCCTTTCTACTTGTTCAAGCTTAGGGTTATTTCCTGGATTTGGTTTCTTTCTTCCTTCCAGATGTGTGCATTTGTGGAGATAAACAGACTTCTGAGCACTGCTTTGGCTGTATCTCATAGGTTCTTGTAGGAAGTGTTTTCATTCTTATTAGAATCCATGAATGTCTTAGTACTAGATATAGCTCTTTTCTGAAAACTTGGTTTAATTCTGCAGTGAAGCCATCTTGGCCAGGCCTTTTTTTTGGTTGGTAGTTTTTGAATGACTTTTCCAATTTCTGCCTTTCAGATATGTTTCTTGAGTTCTTCTGCTTCACCATGTGACATTTTGATGGTGATATGAATCTAAGAATTTTTCCAGTTCCTCTAGGTTTACAAATTTGTTCAAGTACAGCCTTTCATAGTATTCTGCTTTGGTATTTTTAATTTCTTTTGAATCTGTTATGACAACTCCCCTCTAATTTCTTATTTGAGTTGTTTCCTGTTTTTCTTTAGTGAGTATATGCAGTGGTTTGTCAGTTTTGTTGGTGTCTTCAAAAAACCAGGTTTTGGTGTTTTGAATTGTTCTTCTAGTCTCTAATTTGTGTCATTCTGCTTTAATCTTTATGATGTGTTTGTTCTAGTACCTGAGGGGCTCCTCTGTTTCTCTCTCTCTATTTGGTCAAGCCGTAGGGTTAGTTCTTTGGTTCGATTTCTTTCTTACTTCCAGATGTGCATTTATTGAGATAAACTGACCTCTGAGCACTGCTTTGGCTGTATCCCATAGGTTCTGGTAGGGAGTGTTTTCGTTCTCATTGGAATCCATAAATTTCTATATTTCATCCTTAATTTCTTCTATAACCCATGGCTTTTTGAGCAAGATCTTGTTCATTTTCCATGAGTTCAATTTTCTGTCTATGTTTTTTCTGTTATTGATATTGACTTTTATGGCTGTGTGATTTGAGAAGATGCTTTGCATTAATTCAGTGGTATGGATTTTGTTGAGAATTGTTTCATGCCCTAACACATGGCCTATTCTGCAGAATGTACCATGTGCACTAGAGAAAAAGGTGTAGTTGTCTGCTGATGGACAGAAAGTCCTATATATATATCGATGAGGTCTAGTTGGTTAATTGTGGCAATAAGGTCTTCTGTCTGTTTATTGAGCTTTTTTCTTGACGAACTGTCCAATATTGACTTAGAGTGTTGAAGTTTCCCACTATTATTATGAAGTGATCTATCTTGTTTTTGAATGTAGTCAGTGTTTCTTTGATGTATTCACGTGCTCTGATATTAGGTGCATAGGTCCAGTTGGTTAATTGTGGCAGCAAAGTCTTCTGTGTCTTTATTGAGCTTTTTTTCTTGGTGATCTCAACACAGCGGAGTGTTGAAATTTGCCACTATTATTGTAAAGTTATCTATTGTGTTTTTGAGTGTAGTCAGTGTTTCTTTGATGTATCTAGGTCCTCTAATATTAGGTACATAATTATTTAATATTGTTAAGTCCTGCTTGTGCATAGAACATTTTTGCAATGAATAGTGTCCATCCTTGTCGATGATAGTGGATTTTACATTAAAATCTTTTTTATCTGAGATTAGAGTTGCCACACCTGCTCTTCTTTGTTCATTGTTAGCTTGATATGTATTGTTCCATCCTTTAATATTCAGTTTGTTCATATCTTACATATAAGGAAAGTTTCTGGTAGGCAACATATGGATGAGTTGTGTCTTTTGATCCAAGATACCGCTCGATGTCTCTTTACTGGAGCATTCAGTCCATTCACATTTAATGTAATTATTGGTAGGTATGTGTTTAGTACTGTTATTGTAATATGTTTTTTGTGTTGATGTTTTCTCTGTTCTTATTAATCTGTTCTCAGACATTGTTAGTTGAGTTTTCACTTTTTCAGAGTTGGTTTTGTGGTTCTTCAGACTCCTGTGTTACATTTCTTGATTTGATATTTTGCATCTTTATTATGCTTTATGGCTGCCTCTATGAACCCCCTTAATAAACTATGTCTAAACCCAATTTTAATTATTACCAGTCTTGCCGACTTCCTCTATCTGGAAGGACTAAAACTATGTAGTACATCCCTCTTTTTAATATGATGACATCATAGCTTTCATGATATAATCGTTTGATAATTTCTTCCACTATTACAGCTTTGATTCAGTTTGGAGCCTTCCGTAACTCAGTGGGTTTCTCGGTGATGTCTCCTGTATTTGCGTCTAAAATATACAGCTAGTAGTTTTGTTCTTCTAAGACAAAACCAAGAACTTCTTTTAGTATTTCTTGTAGGTTTAGTTGGTTTGGTTTTTAAAACATCTTTATCTGTGAATGTCTTAATTTCATTCTCATATTTGAAAGATAGTTTTACAGGATATATAGTTCTTGGTTGGAATTTCTTCTCCTTCAAGGCTTTGAATGTGTCATGCCTCTGTCTCTGTGCCGGCATTGTTTGGGCTGAGAAGTCTGATGAAAGCTTTCAAGGTTTGCCCCTGAATGTTAGCTTTGCTTTGAGTCTTGCTGCCTTTAAGAGTTTCTGCTTCTGTTTCATTTTGTTCAACTGGATTATGATACGTCTTTGGGTCTTTGTTTTGAGATGTGTATTGAGTGGCATGCAGTATGCATCTTGGATGTCCACATTCTGTTCTTTTATGATATCTGGAAAATTTTCTGTCAGCAGCTCAGCAACAATGCTCTCTGTTTTCTCAGGTGTCCCGTGTTGTTCAGGAACTCCAATTAATCGTAGATTGTTCCTCTTGATAGAATCCTACATGCTTCTTAATGCTTCCTCATTTTTCTTGTATCTTTTTTCTCATTTCTCCTCATAGATGCTGGAGTCAGTAGGTCTGTCTTCCACAACAGAGAGTCTATTTTCCATTTGTTTTATTCTGTTTTCTTGGCTTTGAGTTGAAGTTTCTATGTCTTTGATTTTGTTCTTGGTCTGTTGGATTTCAGAGTACTGGTGTTCCATCAGATGAGATTGAACAGCTTGCTGAATTTGTCATTTGGCTCTGCTGCAGTTTGTATAAGGTCTAGTAGGGCTAGATATATAATAGTTTTGTATTTACCTTCCAGTAGCTTCAGAAAGGTTTCGTCATCTGGGAAGTTCTTTGGTTGTTTATTATGGGGGCCTTCTGAAGCCATGAGCGATTTCTTAGTTACACTTTTATTCAGACTTTGTTGCTTTTTGGGCATCATGTGAGTCCATAGAGGCTGGGAGAGATGCAGTGAGGATGGACTGCAATTGTTTCTGTAGGCCGTCTTAAAATGGAAGGTAAAAGGTATCTGACCACAGTCAGTCAGGTTTTCAGGTATACAGTTCCCTCTTTCCAGCTGGCAAAGTAAACACCTTTATATCCAACCCCAGATGTTATAAGCTACTTCAAAATACAGAAAGGCTAATGCTCTGTTGGCCTCTGCTGTTAGGCCCAAGCTGTAGGGACACTGTGCGGAATACTGCTTTTTTGGTGGAAAAGCGCACTCCTCTAGGTAGGCACTGCCTCCCAGCCTAGGAATTAGGTCTTGCGTCTTGCTGAGGCCTCCGTATGGCTATATGTGCTTCTCAGTGAAACGAGATGGTATCCTGCACAGGCTGTCCACCTGCCATGGTACAGGCTACTCAATGGTGGAGACAGAAATAGAGGCCAAAGTTGCCAAGATGCACAGAGTCCACAGGCTCTGCTGCCGGGCTCTACCTGTAGGTGACAGTGTGAAATACTGCTCTTCTGCCAGATTAAGTGCTCTCCTCTGGGTAGACATTGCCTCCCAGCCTCAAACTAGGTCAGCTGGGGCCTCCGTATGGGCATTTCCACCTCCCAGTGGAATAAGATGGTGCCCTGCACAAGCTGCCCACCTGGCTCAGTAAAGGCTACTCAATGGTGGAGGCGCAACAAGACATCAAAGGTCCAAGATGTACAGAGTCCTAAGCTGGGCTCTCAGAATGTGGCAGTTTTGCCCAGCAGCAGTGCATCTGAGATTAGCTCCTAGTCAAGTCCCACCTGTGCCTGCCGGCTAAGACAGACAAGAAAAGTTAAAATGACGAGTTACCTTCAGTTTCTGAAAGCCAGTGTTCAGCCAGAGTGGGGGTTGGTGAAAGAGAGGAAGTCTTCTATTCAGTTGTATGAAGTCCAAATTTACAGGCCTGTGCAGTATCCTGGGGCTCACTAGGTGTCCATAGGCTGCATTTAATTATCAGTTCAGGTCTTGGTTTCCTGAGGGATGTAGCAAGACGTGTGCTTAGTCTGCCATCTTGACTCCTCCCCTTGTCGTGATTTTCGTATTATCTTTTGTCTTCAAATTCTTTTTCACTTTGATGGCACAGCTCTTTTTGTAGCTTATGCAATGGACTGCAAACTCTCTGAACTTTAGCATTTTGAAAGTGCCTTCATGTTGCATCATGTTTACTTGGTAGATTAGCTTGTGGTAGAATTCTAGACTCAGTGTAAGAATTTTTAAGATAAGCTTCATTCTTTATACTTGAGGCGTTGTTGGTGAGAAGTCCACATTCGGTGTGATGGAGTAGTTCATTGGTAGGTGGCTTTTTGCCTCTGAAGTTTTCTACCATTTTATTTTTCTACTTTAACTCTGTAGTAAGTATGTTTTCCCAGTTTGGTGGTTCCCTTTTGTGTTAGTCATCTAGTGCTACTCTAGCAGAAATACCACAAATACATGGTTTTAAGAAACAAATTTTTTTCTCTCACAGCCTGGTAGGGGATGTGTAAATTCAGAGTGTCAGCTCCAGGGAAAGGCTTTCTCTCTGTTCACCTTTGGAGGAAGATTCTTGTTGTCTTCATGATGTCTAGGAACTTCTCCATGCAGAAACCTCAGATCCAAAGGATCATGATTTGGCTTTCTTAGTGATGTGAGATCCCCATGTTAATCTGATTACTTCTGTCTTTTGTATCTCAAGACACATTACAGTCTTGTGGATTCACCCATCTTTCATTAATGTAACTGTTGCTGATTCAGTCTCATCAACATCATAGAAATAAGGTGTGTAACATACAGGAAAATCATACCAGATGAGAAAATTGTGGACAATTACATAATACTGTGAGTATTACCTAGCCAAATTGGTATATGTATTTTGGGACGAAACAGTTCAATCCTTGGCACCGTTTGACACTTTACATGATGACTTTTAAGAGTCAGTTGCTGTTGCTAGGTGCCACTGAATTGGTTCCCTCTTATAGCTACGCTGTGAACAGCAGAATGAAGCACTGCATAGGCTTACATGATGCCCACAGTTGTTTTTATCCGTAAGCCCATTGTTGCAGCCACTGACGTGTTTCCGTGACCCTCTACTTTACCAAGCATGATGTTCTTCTTCACTGACTCATCCCTTCTGACAACACGTCCAAAGTGTGTAAGATAAAGTTTTGCCATCTGTACTTCCAAAGAGAACTCTGGTGATACTTCTTGCAGAACAGATATATTTGTTCTTGTGGCAGTCCATGGTATGTTCAGTATTCTTGTCTGGCACAAAAATTCAAAGGCATTGATTTTTAAGTTTTCCTTATTCTTTGTCTAGCTTTCACATGCATGTGATGCAATCAAAAATAGCATGACTTGGGTCAGGAATAACTTATTGTTCAAGATGATATGTCAAATAATGCAACACTTGAAAGTGATGTTTTGGAGCAGATCTTCGTATCACAATGTGTTTTTGATTTCTTGGCTGCTGCTTCCATGGGCAATGATTGTAGAACTAAGTTAAACTGAAATCCTTCACAGTCTCAGTACTTTCACCATTTACTGTGATGTTGCTTATTGGTCCAGCTGTGAGGATTTTTGTTTTCTTGATGTTGAGGTACAGCACATTCTGAAGGCTGTGGTCTTTGATCTTCTTCAGTAAGTATTTCAAATCCTCTTCCCTTTAAGCAAGCAAAGTTGTGTGTCATCTGTATTATGCAGGTTGTTAATGAGTCTTTCTCCAATTCTAATGTCTCATTCTTTGTATGGTTCAGCTTTTCAGATTATTTGTTCTTCATAGAGATTGAATAACTGTGGTAAAAGGATGCAACCCTGATGTATACCTTTCCTGGCTTTAAACCATGCAGTGTCCCCTTGTTGTGGGCACACAGCTGCCTCTTGATGCATGTGCAGATACCTCATGGGCACAATTAAGTGTTCTGGAATCCCCATTCTCCACAATGTTATACATAATTTGTTTTGAGCCATGGAGTTGAACATCTTTGCATAGTTGAGGAAACATAGGTAAACATTTTTCTGATATTGTGTGTTTTCAGCCAAGATCCATCTGACATCAGCAGTGATATACTTGGTTCCTTGTCCTCTTAGGAATCCAGCTTGAATTTCTGCAAGTTCGCTGTCAGTATAGTGTTGTAGTTGCTTTTGAATGATCTTTAGCAAAATTTTACTTGGCATGTGATGTCAGTGATCTCGTTTAATATTTTCCATATTTGGTTGGATCACATTTCTTGGGCATAGGCATAAATATGGATCCTCCCATTCCGTTGGTCAGGTAACTGTCTTCCAAATTTCTTGGCGTAGATGAGGGAGCATTTCCAGTACTGCATACGATTGTGGAGTAGAAAGCCTTGTTTCACAGTGGTTAAGGGCTACAGATGGTAACCTAAGGATTGACAGTTTGAATCTACCAGATGTTCCTTGGAAGTCCTGTGGGGCAGTTTTACACTGTTCTCTAGTGCTGCTGTAGGTTGGAATTGACTCAAGGGCAGTGGCTTCTTTGGAGGTACTACAGTTTAATTTCTTATCTCTCCTCTTTCAAGTTCTAGTCTTTTGACTAGGATCTTACTTCAGATTTGCCTTAGCCTTAGGGCAAAGTCATCTCCCAAAAGTCGCAGGTTTTCTGACTGCAACTCTAAGTGAATAATCTGCTGGTAAAGATAACTGGATGACACATTCTTGTTCTTTGCGTTTGTTGATTCGGGGTTGGAGCTTGTAAACTTTCCTGCTACCTGAAGCCATGTGGGCACTCTTTTTTCACCCTTCACATTTTCTGTCAGTCTACTCTCTTACTTCCTGTCGTTCAGAAATCCTCCCAAATGTCTTGATTTTGCTGGCACGGGTGCTTGGTATCTAGTGTTCTTGTGACTTTATTCTTTCATTTCAGTGGCAGCATTAGGGAGGGGAAGTAAGTGTAGTTGAACTTCTCAACTCAGGTTATTTGGAGGTTTTATAATTTGATTTAATTTTTTTTTTAGCCTTGGTAATGTCTGACAACATTTATTCTATAGAATTTTTGAATATGTTACTGTAAATATACTTTGGTCTTGATTGACATACTTAACATTGTAAAATCAAAGTTTATTTTGTAGAACATTGATAAAAGATAAAGAAGCTACTGTGGAATTTACTTCTGTTTAAATGGCTACATATTAATTACAAATAACTACTGTAGCACTTTGCAGTTTGTCATTTTTCCTGTATTAGATAATTTGATCTAATTACTTGAATTCTTTAATAATAAAGAATTAAAACTGTTTTGAGCTCCATAATTTTAGTTTTTAAGAGGTTGGTAGACAACAATATCCATATTAAATGTTAAACAAGAATGCCATGTTATTTGTTTGATATGGATTGAACTGAGGGAGGCAAAAGAAATAAATAGGTAATTAGGCGTAGAAGTGAAAAAGGCATTTAACTAGTACTTCACTTCAGGAGAACCATTTTCTCACATCTTACTTTTCAAAATGAGGTTAATCAGAAATGAGTCCAGTGAGAATGATACGGGGATCATAACTTCCTGAGGGGTAGTTTTTTTTTGTTTGTCCTCTTTCCATTTGTATGTCTTTTTATACAGAACACTTACAAACTTCTTGTTGTGAATTTGGTGTTTCCACAGGGTATCTAGAGTTACTTTTCATTCCGTAGTAATTAACAAATCTTTCAAGAGGAAAAAGTACTAAAACCTCTATGTCATTTTAAAAAGTCTGTTAAATGGTAGAAATCTTTCCTTTTTTGGAAAAGCGCTATTTTTTACCGAAGAGAGAGGAAAATGTGGTAACATCCAGACATCTAAGTTACTTTTTGAGACCTTCAATAGGCCTGCGCTCAAGGGTGGTGTGGTCTGTCTGGTGGGTGGCAGGGGTCTCATGGTTGTCATAGTGGAAATGTAAGGATGTGTACATTACATATCTACTTGACTCCAGTGTTTTTAATTTTCTGAATTAAAATTCTATGAATTTTATCACTATGTACAACATATTTTACGCTTCATTTTTAGCTCTCGTGCTCATTCCCCGATGATAGCTGTAGGAAGTGATGACAGTAGTCCAAATGCAATGGCCAAGGTTCAGATTTTTGAATATAATGAAAACACCAGGTCAGTATTGCTTCAATTTTAATTTTTGTTCAGAATTTGCATTGAAGTTTTAAGAGTTGTTTCTTTATTTGTTAACTGAATTATGCAGTTGCTTGTATAGTTACTGATTTCATGTGATATGCCAGGTTCTTTGCCAGCCTTTGATAATATATTGTTCAATAATATAAAATACTCTTTGCAAGGGAAAACAAAAAATAATAGTAATAAAGGGAGGTGTGTTTTTTGAATCAGGAGAATTAGAATGTTGATAGTTTACTTCTAGGAGGAGCTTGTTTAGTTCAGGAAGGCAGAGAGCTTCACAAGAAGATCTGTAGAATGAGTTAGTCAGATAAAGATGGGCAAAAGTATTCTAGGTGGAGAAAACTCCGGGTGATAAGGCCTGTGTACAAGAGAGTCCACTATATACGGTGTTTGAAACATAATAACCAAACAGAAATGTGAGAACGTACAACAGTGTTCAAGCCATGAAGATAACAAGCTCAAATGACTCCAACTCCCGTATACTGGTATACTGAGGAGCACATATTGGAGGGGAAAATGTGTGGTTTCAGGGTTAGGATGCTGTTATAATAATCCAAGTGGGAGATCATAATGGTTTTGGATTAGACTAGTGCCAGTGAGAGACTGGTTAGAGAGAGGAGCAGAAATTCAAGACTGACTTAAGAAGTGATGTCAGTAGGATCTGGTGATTCATTTGATGTTTAAGGTGAGGAAGAACAGGGAGGAACCAAGATAATTCTAAGGTTTTGGCTTGAATAGCTCATTTCTGGAGAAAGGCAGATTTAGAGTGTGACACTACGTGAAGATGAATCTAATTTTGATATTTACAAAATACCTGATAGCCACAAACACTGTTTCAGAGGTGCACTTAATATCTTACGGGAGAAAAGCACACCTCTGAAGTGATTATCTGGGCTTTATAGTTGCTAGGCAAAGTTTCAGGTCTAGTAGTTAGATAGTAGATAGGTCATGATACAGAAGAGAGTAATTAGTGTGATTCCTGTGGGCTGTGCAATTTAGATTGTTGCTACAATGGGTTTCCAAAGGGTTTGTAAACCTGTTAGATTCTTGATTTCTTCAGAGAGACTCTATCTGCAATAGCATCATTAAATGTAACTTTCTGCAGTGATGGAAATATTCTGTATTTGCACTAATAAACCATGGACATTAGCTACCTGTGACTATTGAAACTTGAAATGTGTTTCATGCAACTAAAGAGCTAAATTTATTAGTTCATATTTCTATAGATACATGTTGCTAGTGGCTACTGTATTAGACAGCACAGTTGTAGAATATAGGTACCTTCCTCTAGAGCGCTGAGCCTTTTAAGCTATTAAAATTTGAACCACATTAATAGCACCTCTTAAAGACTTACTGTTGTTAAAGTAATTGCATTCATCTTTAGCTGAGCAGAATGCATATGGAGGCATAAACTTAAAAGGTGGAACATTTCTAAAACTTAGGAAAGAGAAAAGTACTGGATAAGATTTGATTAAAAGAATCAAGAATTTATAGTTCTGAAACACAGTACAAAGCACATAGAAAATACCTGTCATGGATTGAATTATGTGCCTCCAAAAAGGTTTGTAGTACTTGGGTTAAACCATGATTCCTAGTGCTTGTGTGGATGTCTTTTATTTTGTGATTAGAATTTTTGTTTATTCTGTAAATCCTAATCTCTGACTGTGGTTAATATGGCAAGAGTGGATTATGGTACAGGAGATTAAGGTGGAACTCTAACACCTTTAGTAAGGTCACATACCTCATCCAATGTAAAGAGTTTCCCTGGGGTCTGGCCTGTACCACCTTTTATCTCTCAAGAGATAAAAAGGAAAGGGAAGCAAGCAAAAGTTGGGGACTGCATAACACCAAGAAAGCAGTGCTGGGAGTAGATTGTGTCCTTTGGACTTGGGGTCCCTATGCCTTAGAAGTTCCCAGACCAGGGGAAGATTGACAACAAGGATCTTTATCCAGAGCCAACAGAAAAAGCTTTGCCCTGGAACTGACTCTTTGAATTTGGACTTTAAGTCTGCTTCACTATGAGGAAGTAATCTTCTCTTTGTTAAAGCCATCCATTTGTATTTCTGTTTCAGCAGCACTAGATAACTAAGACAGTACCTGAATGCTCAAAATAATCCTGTGGTGAAAAATTATCTGGCGTTGCACATGAAATTCTTAGCGTAGCACAAGATACCTAATTAGGGTCTGCAAAGGGGTCAAGGTGGAGTGTTTCTGGGGTTTGCTGAATGGCTTGTCACTCAATAATGAGGCCCAGGGACCAAGTATCTTCCGTTTTTTGCTCTATCATCCATCATGTGTTAGTGATCTCTCTCTCATGATCATAAGAGAGCTGTGACAGTTTCAGGTTCAATATGCAGACACAAAGAAGGGCGTTTCCTTTCATGTGTCTTTTTGTATTAGTGGGGAGAAACTTTTCTAGCAGCATCTCAGTAGTCTTCTTGTTGGGTCCTGGTTGGCCAGAATTGAGTCACGCATCCATATTTTAGCTGCAGATGAGTCAATTACCTATAGTCTGGTATTTTCAGTATCCAAAAGGTGGAGAAAGTGACATTGGCTAGGTAACAGTGTCTTCTCCATCTTTATCCCTTTGTCATTTGTGTGTGTGACTTAAGAAGTTACTGGACCTTTTTAATCCCTTTCTTTCTGGATATCCTGGTTCTAGCTCTGTGAATTTGGGATTGTTTGAAGGTCGTTAGTCAGGTTAAAGAGGTTACACGGACATGTCTGCTAGTGGGCTGAGCTACAGCTTCAGTAAGTAGCAGTGCTGTTTAGGGAGTCCACTGATGATGCAAACAAGCACTGACTGCCAGCCTCAAAGTTGGCACTTCAGACCCCCACGAGGTGCCTTGGAAGACAGGCCTTCTGAAAGGTGATACAGTTGTGACGTCCTTATGGAACAGTTCTGCTCAACAGACGTGGAGTTGCCATGAGTTGTAATCAACTAGGTGACAACTAACAACAAGAACACCACTGCCATGTAGCACATTGTCAAATTAACCAGTATTGGGTGTATTGTCAAATTAGCCAGGATTAGATATATTTATTTCTTTTAGTGAATGAAAATACTACGACACATCTTAGCTTGATAATGATAATACGAGTAAATACTATGCATTTTTACAGCACTTTTTGTAGCCACAGGTCACTTGCACAAAGATTATGAAATTGTATCCAACAACATCCTTTTGAGTAAGTTGGGCAGCTTCTATTTTACCACCTTTTATTTTACCATTATTTTATACCTGAAGAGCCTGAGACCAACAAAGCAAAGTGAGTTGTCTCTTTAAGGTCAGATATAGTGGAGTCAGGATGAGACAGTAGGCCTCTTGGTCACTGTCAGTTTTCGTTCTCAGTGAGACTCAGACTCTTCAGGTAGAAAAAGCTTTGGATAACCTTCACTAAAGTATACAGTTTGTCTCAGGTGAAGAAACACATTCTTTAGTTCTTTCAGTGGACACTTCAACAGGTCACAGGTCCCACCAACTGTTGGGGAGATGACTGCACTAGGGCATGGCCACTAGGAGATGGGGATCAAGGCCACTTAGAGTCTGTTCATCACAGTGTGATAGAGTGCGAAAGGTCATACAGGATCCAGTCACAGGTATTCTCGCTATAGAACTTGTGTTCTTAATTACTTCCCCTAAGGACCCTTGATGGAGCAGTGGTTAAAGCACTCAGTGGCTAATCAGAAATTTGATGGTTTCAATCCTCCAGCCTCTCCTCTGGGGAGAGACATGACAGTCTGCTTGTGTAAAGATTTACAGTCTTGGAAATTCTATAGGGTATTTTTTTGTCCTGTAGGGTTGCTATGAGTCAGAATTGACTTGACAGCAGGGAGTTTTTGGTTTGATCCTATCTTTAGCCTTTGTTAAAAGGAGCTGGGCTACAGAGAATAGGTTTAGGGATTATTGATTAATGGTTTGTGAAACTGTCAGTGTAGAAACTTTAATGTCCATGTACATCATCTGGGGATCATGTTAAATGTAGCTTTCCATTCAGTGGGTGTGGGTAGAGGGTTATTCTCCATTTCCCACAGTTCCTTGGGGACACCTGTACTGTTTTAAGGCCTGAGCCTGAAATCAAGGTGTTGGCAGGGCTATACTCCCTCAAAGGCTGTAGTGGAGGTGGAAGTCTGTATATGAAAAGCTTTTTCAGGGTGACTGTATAGAATAAGAAGAGATTATGGGAACATGGGATGCATACCAGCTTTGTAAATGTTTTAGAAAGAGTGATGGGTTGAAAGAAGGCTAAGTGGCTAAGTGTGGAGTGCTGGAATTTCTAATATTTTAGAGGAGAGTGGCAGAAAGGTGGGGAGCCCTGTCCGGTACAGAGGGCTATAACATTTAGTACTGTCTTTGATATTCAATACAAGGTGCAGAAAACTCCTCTATTATTTTTCTGTCACTCTACTTAGTAAATAGAGAAACAGAGTAAGGATTAAATATACTTTGACATATTGTTGTTGTTATTAGGTGCCATCAAGTCGATTCTGACTCATAGTGACCCTATGTGCCATAGAATGAAACAGTGCCTGGTCCAGTGCCATCCTTTTAATCGTTGTTATGCTGGAGCCCCTTGTCGCAGCTGTTGTGTCAGTCCGTCTTGTTGCGGGTCTTGCTGTTTTTCTGCTGACACTCCACTTTACCAAGCATGATGTCTTTCTCCAGGAACTGATCCCTTGGGCATATTTTCCTTTTAAGCTTCACTTAAAAAAGCTGCTCCTATCAGCTTTACTTCTTTGTTCACAATTAAAAACTGAGAAAAATCAATTCTTTTTCTTAAAAAAAATATTTTTAATATGGCAAGATAAATCATGATCTTTTTTAAACTAAATTTTTATTAAGCCATTTTAAACTAAATTTAAGATATTAAAAGAGAGACCTAGGAGTCTGTGTTTGTTTCCTAGGGCTGCTATAGCAAAGCACCATAAGTTAGGTAACTTCACAACAAATGTTCTCATAGTCCTGGAGGCCTGAACCTTAAATTAGGATGTTGGCAGGGCTGTACTCTCTCAAAGGCTCTAGTGGAGGTGCCTTCCTTGGTCCTTCAAGTTTCTAGTGACTCCAGATACTCTTTTACTTGTAATGCATCAATTCAGTCTCTGTATCTTAACATCGCTCTTTTTCTGTGTCTCTTCTGTTTCTTAAGAGGTCATTGATTGCTGCATTTAGGGTCTGCCATAAATCCAGGATGATCTCTTCTGAGACCCGTAATTATATCTGCAAAGACTCTTCCAGTCAAGGAAGGTCAGATTCACAGATTCTTAGGGCTCAAGGCTTGGCTGTATCTTTGTGGGACCTTCTATTCAGATATACATTGAGTGTGAGCAGTGTGAAAAAAAAGATCAGGTAACTGAAGTGTGTTTTTTTTTTTCTATTTGTGAAATTTTTAATGTAAATTTCTTGTTTTTCCATCAGAAAATATGCAAAAGCAGAAACGCTTATGACAGTCACCGATCCTGTACATGATATTGCATTTGCTCCAAATTTGGGAAGGTCGTTTCACATTCTAGCTGTAGCAACCAAAGATGTAAGGATTTTTACATTAAAACCTGTGAGGTGAGTCTTAGAAATAATTACTAGTTTGTGAGTACTCTTGACTCTTGGGTATTTTTACTGGTAAAGAAGAGAGAATAGGCAACTGTAACCAGAAGAATGCATTATTTAATGAAGATTTTACCCAAAGATACTTGACTGTTTGTGGTGGAGAGTTGAGTCAAGAGGAGATATATATTCTCTTAATTGTATTTTATTTAGGTTAATATTGACTGATTTGGAGCCAGTGAATATAGTTAGTACTGTCTAAAATGCTTGAAAAAATTAGAGGTAGCAGCCCACTTAGAGAAAAATGAATTAGCATTGAGACAGTCTTGTCAATAACCTGTTTAATTAACAGGAAAGAACTTACTTCCTCTGGTGGACCAACAAAGTTTGAAATCCATATAGTGGCTCAGTTTGATAATCACAATTCTCAAGTTTGGCGAGTGAGTTGGAATATAACAGGAACAGTCCTGGCATCTTCAGGAGATGATGGCTGTGTGAGATTGTGGAAAGGTAAGATTTTAGTGAAAAAAATAATTTTTTTTGTTTGTTTAATATAATTGAGTGAAAATGTACATTCCCGTATAAATTTACATACCCGCCTATATGCAGCTTCCACTGCTCTCCCTGCCCGGTGACAGCACACTATTCCTCTCTGCTCCATACATGTCTTGTTCTCCCAATAGTCTCTTTTTTCCCTCCTCTCCACCCACTCTCCTTCCTCCAGCCAGAGGTCAGCAGGATGACATCGTATAGATGTATAGAACCATAGAGTGCATCCAATATATGGTCACTGCATTGCCAAGTCCAATCCATTCCTGTCTGAAGCGTGGACCTTCATTATGATTTATGGTCAAGGGCAGCATCAGGGCGAGGGGCCGTGCTCCCAGGGGAACCCCGAAAGCACTGGACCATCAATTGAGGTCTTTTAGTGGGGATCTCAGGGTGAAAAAACAATTTTTGTTTTTATATTTCTACTTTAAAATTTTCTCTTAAAAATGTAAACTGAACTACCGTTTAAAAAGTATCTTTATACAACTACCTTTAAATTGTTTTATATTGAGTTGAAATTTTAATCAACATTTTACTATTTTATAGTAGTAATGACTACTTGAATTGTTTTTCTATACAAACAAAGGAACTTTTAAAGATAATTGTAATGAAATGTGCAGTGTCTCCAATAAAAAGATATGATGTGCTATGCATGTACCTTTGTGCCTGCTCTGGCATACTGAGGATAGTACTGTAATCATCACTTATTGAGTACTAACTTTAGCTAGCCAGCCTGTACAAGGAGAAAATCTACTGTCTTTTTTTTTCCCTTTGCTATTGCTGAAAATTTCAGGATTTTGGATTCACTAATTCTAAGAGTTTCTTAAGGCTGCTAAGCTAAGTGCCCCATTTGCTGTGCTGCTGAAGCTATACCACTGATATTCAAATAGTAGCAGGGTCATCCATGGCAGACAGGTTTCAGCTGAATTTCCATAATAAGACAGACCAGGAAGAAGGACCCGGCAGTTTACTTCTAAAAAGAATTAGATAGTGCAAAACTTATGAATAGCAGTAGAACATTGTCAGATACAGTGCCGAAAAACTAGCTCCCCAAGTTGGAAGGCACCCCAAAAGATGACTGGGAAAGAGCTGCCTCCTCAGAGCAGGGTTGACCTTAATGACATGGATGGAATCAGGCTTTCAAGACCTTCACTTGCTGATGTGGCATGACTCAAAATGAGAAGAAATAGCAGCAAACATCCTTTAATTATTGAAATGTGGAAATTGTCAAAAATGAAATGGAACTCTTAAACATTGATATCCTCTGCATTGCTGAGCTGAAATGGACTGGTATTGGCCATTTTGAATTGGACAGTCATATTGTCTGCTATGCTGGGAATAAGAACTTGAAGAGGAATGGTGGTGGCGTTCATCATCAAAAGAACATTTCAAGATCTATCCTGAAGTACAGTACTGTCAGTGATAGGATAATATCCATATGCCCACAAGAAAGGCCAGTTAATGCGACTGTTATTCAGATTTACACACCAACCACTGAGGCCAAAGATGAAGAAACTTAGAGTTTTAGCAGCTTTTGGAGTCTGAAAAGGGTTGAACATTCATTCAGTATTCATTGGTAATGACTGGTGATTGGAATGCCAGAATTGGAAATGAAGAAGAATTAGTATTTGGAAAATACAGCCTTGGTAATAGAAATGATGGCAGAGATTCCATGATGGAATTTTGCAAGGCCAATGACTTCTTCACTGCAAGTATCTTTTTTCATCAACATAAACTGATACTATACACGTGGACCTCACCAGATGGAGTACACAGGAGTCAAATCTACTACATCTGTGGAAAGAAGCGATGGAACAGCTCAGTACTCATATAATCAGTCAGTATAAGACTAGGTGCTGACTCTGACAGAGACCTCTCAACTGTTCATGTGCAAGTTCAGGTTGAAGCTGAAGAAAATTAAAAGAATTCTGTGAGAGCCAAAGTATGGCCTTGAGCGTGTGCTGCTTGATCTTAGAGACCATCTCGAGAACAGAGTTGATGTGTTGAACACTGATGACCAAAGACCAGACAAGTCTTGGAATCATGTCAAAGACATCATCCCTAAAGAAAATACAAAGCCATTTAAAAGACAGGAAAGAAGGAAAAGACTAACTTGGATATCCGAGTAGACTGTGAAACTTGCTTTTGGAACATCAAGTAGCTAAAGCAAAAGGAAGAAAAGATAAAGTAAAAAGAACTGAAGATTTCAGGGGGCAGCTTGAGAAGTCAAAGTAGTATTATGACATGTGCCAAGAGCTGAAGATAGAAAACAAAAAGGGAAGAAACATGCTCTGCATTTTGCAAGCTGAAAGAACTGAAGGAAAAATTTCAAGCCTCCAGTTGCAGTAATACAAGATTCTACAGGGAAAATATTAAATGACTCAGGAAGCATTAAGAGGAGATGGAAAGAATACCTAGTCATTATGCCAGAAAGAACTGGCCGATGATGTCCAACCATTTCAAGAGGTGGTGTATGATCAGGAGCTGATGGTATCAAAGGAAGAAGTTGAAGCTGTATTGAAGGCAGTGGTGAAAAACAAGGTTTCAAGAATTGATGGAGTATCAGTTGGAATGTTTCAACAAATGGATGTAGCATTGGAATTGCTACCTCATCTATGACAAGAAATTTGGAAGACAGCTACCTGGCCAACGAACTAGAAGAGATCCATGTTTATGCCTATTCCCAAGAAAGGTGATCATCTGAATGTGAAAATTATTGAACAATATCATTAATGTCACATGCAAGTAAAATTTTGCTAAAGATCATTCAAAAATGACTGTAACAGTGTATTGACAAGGAAATGCCAGAAATTCAATCTGGATTCATCAGAAGACAGGGAACCAAGGATATCACTGCTGATGTCAGATGGATCTTGCCTGAAAACAGAGAATACCAGCAAGATGTTTACTTGTGTTTTATTGGCTATTCAAAGACGTTTGACTGTGTGGATTGTAACAAATTATGTATAACATTGTGGAGAATGGGAATTCCAGGATGCTTAATTGAGCTCATGAGCAATCTATATATGGATCAAGATGCATTTATGTGAACAGAGTAGAGGGCACTGTACAGGGCATGGTTTAAAGTTAGGAAAGGTGTGTGTCAGGGTTCTATGCTTTCACTACACCTTTTCAATCTGTATGCTGAGCAGATAATCCCAGAATGTGGATTATATGAAAAAGAGCAACACATCTGGATTGAAGGGGAGTTCATTAACAACCTACATTATGCAGATGACACAGCCTTGCTTGCTGAAAGTGAAGAGGATTTGAAACATTTATTGATGAAATCAAAGACTGTAGCCTTCAGTATAGGTTGCACCTCAACATCAAGAAAACAAAAACTTTCACAGCTGTACCAGTAAGCAGTGTCATGAAAAATGGAGAGAAGATTGAGGTTGTCAAAAATATTTAATTTTGCTTGGTTCTACAATCAACGTCTATGGAAGTAGCAGTCAAGAAGTCAAAAAATGCCTTGCATTGGTAGAATCTATTGCAAAAAACCTCTTTAAAGTATTGAAAAATAAAGATATCACCTTAAAGACTAAGGTGTGCCTGTCCTAAGCCATTGTGTTTGCAATCATTTTATATGCAAGTGCAAGTTGGATAATGAATAAGGAAAACAGAAGAAGAATTGACACTTTGAGTTTAGTTGTTGAAGAGCAATGTTGATCATACCATGGACTGCCAAAAGAGCTAACAGATCTGTTCTGGAAGAAGTATAACCAGAGTGGATGATGAGATTCTGTGTCTTAGTCACCTGGTACTGCTCTAACAGATACCATGAGTTGGTGGCTTTCACCAAAAGTTTATTCTCAGTCCAGTAGACTGCAAATCTGAATTCCAGGTGCTGGCTCCAGTGGAACACATCCTCTCCCTGTTTGCTCTGGAGGACGGTCCTTGTGTTGCATCACTCTTTCTTACATTGGAGAGCTTAGGAACCCCAGGTCTAAAGGATGTGCTCTGCTCTAGGTGCTGCGTTCTTGATGGTGTGAAGTGCCTTACTCTGGGCTGGCTTCTTCTTCTTTTATCTTTTGTAGGATAAAAGATGGTGGAAGCCATCCTCCAAACTCTCTTAATAAGGTTGTTGCAGTCCCACCCTAATAATCCTCTTTTAATTATAGCCCTATCTATTACCCACAGGCATCTGACATCTATTAATTATCTCATCTGTGATAAACCCTCACCCCCCCAACCCTTGTAGCCAACACAGTCATTTTCTTCTGTAGATAATTCTCTTTCTAAATCCTTAACCGGGATCTCATATAATAGTTGTCCTTTTGAAGCTGACTGATTTCACTCAGCATGATTTCTTCCAAATGAGACCATGTTATGAGATGTTTTCTAAAATTGTTACCTTTTTTTTTTTTTTAATCATAGCATAGTGTTCCATTGAGTATATGTCCCATAGTTTGTTTATCCATTCATCTGTTGATGGGCATCTGGGTTGATTCCATCTTTTAGCTATTGTGGACTGTGCTGCAACAAACATTCGTGTATATGTGTCTGTTCGTGTGACAACCTTTGTTTCTGAAAGATAAATTCGAAGCAGTGGAGTTAGAGGATCAAATGGTAAATCTATTTCCAGCTTTTTAAGGAAGCGCCAGATTGCTTTCCAAAGAGGTTGTACCATTTTGCAATCCTACCAGCCGTGTAGGAGAGTTCCAGTTTCTCCACAGCCTCCACAGTCTCTTCAGCATTTGTTGTTTTTTATTTTTTGGCCAACCTTCTTGGAGTGAGGTGGTGTATTTTGTTGTTGTTATTTTTTAGCCAGCCTTGTTGAGGTGAGATGGTACCTCATTGTAGTTTTGATTTGAATGTAATAGCTAATGATCGTGAGCAATTCTGCATGTGTTTTTTGGCTACCTGGATATCCTCTTTAGAGAAGTGTCTGTACATCTCCTTTACCCCTCTCTTATTTCGACTATTTATCTTTTTCTTGTTGCTATTTTGTAGTATGTTGAAGATTATGAAGATCAGATGTCAGTCTGACATATAGTTGCCAAATATTTTTTCCCATTCTGTAGGTGGTGTTTTTGTTCTTTTGATGAAGTCTTTGGATGAGCGAAAATGTTTGATTCTTATTAGTTCCCATTTATCTATTTTCTGTTGATCCTGCTTTGTCAGATTTTGAAGTCTGTCTCCATTGTGTATTAAAACTTGGATGAGCTTTATTGTTTCAGACTTTATATTTAGGTCTTTTGTCCAGTTTGAGTTGTTTTTTGTCTAAGGTGTGAGATATGGGTCTTGTTTCAATTTTTTGCATATGGATATCCAGTTTTGCCAACCCCATTTGTTAAAAGCCCATTTGTTAAAGAGACCTTTTTAACCCCAGTTTAAACTCTTAGGGCCTTTGTTGTATCTCAACTGTTCATAGGAGGATAGTGGCATCTCTGGGGTCTCTACCCTGTTCCACTGGCCTGTGTGTCTCTTTGTACCAGCACCAGGCTGGGAGGCCTCTCACTACCTGTCTTTAGAACCTATTACACTGCCACAGTTGTCGAAACAGCTTTTTACACTTTTGTTAGTCTTTTTTTTATTTTCTTAATTGTGGTTAAGTCAAAGTATACAATCCAAATTGATTTTGCATGGCTGCCTATCTGCAGGTCCTTCTGCTTTCCTTGCCTGGTGACAGCACACTCCTCCTTTTCATTCTGTACTTGTTATACCCTCTTAACAAGCTCCTGCTCCCTGCTTTCCACCTTCTTCTCCCCCATCTAGAAACAAACCAGTAGGACAGCTTCCTGTAAATGCATAGAACCATAAAGTACACACACCATGTAGTCACATTGTGTGCCCGAGTCTGCTCCATTTGTATCTGAAGAGTTGACGTCAGTAGTGTTTTCTAGTCAGGGGTAGCAGCAGATCTAGGGGCCATGCTCCCAGGGCATTCCCCAGGCTATCAGACAATCAGTTGTGGGCTTTTAGTGGAGTTCTTGAGCTGCACTCCTGTTTTTGTTGTGTTGCCACTGGGATGCAACATTGTGTTCCCCATCATTCTGTCTTTGGTAGTGGCCAGGCACCATCTGGTTCTTCTGGTCACATATGGATACAGTCTCCCTTTCACATGGGCCCTTCTATTTCTTGAGCTTTGTTTTCCTCTTGTCTTTATTGTTCTTGATAAAGTCTTTTGATGTACAGAAATATTTAGTTTTTTCTAGGTCCCACCATAGAGTGATACTGAATTGTAGTTTAAGGATGTTAATAATAGATTTCCACCCTTGTGCAAAGGTATTAATAATGTTAATTTTCTTTGGCCATTTTTCTTACAGCTAATTATATGGACAATTGGAAGTGCACTGGAATTTTGAAAGGTAATGGGAACCCAGTCAATGGGAATTCTCAGCAGGGAAACTCAAATCCTTCCCTAGGCTCAAATATCCCAAATCTACAAAATTCATTAAATGGATCTTCTGCTGGCAGGTAGGCTGGTTTGTAAGTAAACTAGAAATTGTGTTATTTTTAAATCATTCTGGTAGCTCTCTTAAAGCCTTATTAGTTCATGGTTTTAAAGACAGGATGAGGAAATTCCCAGCATATCTGTGACAGTGACTAAAAAGCCAAACTTGTCATCAAATTCATTCTGATATTAGCAACCCTACAGAAGTAAGTGAAACTACCCTATAGGGTTTCTGAGGAGGAACTGGTGGATTCGAGCTGCCAACCTTTTGGTTAGCAGCCATACTGTTAACCAGTGTGCCTCCAGGGCTCTGATTATGGCAGTAGGAGTTTAAAATTCACTTTGTTAGCTCTGTATTTGGTTTACTCAGTCATAATATTTACATATAGGTCATGTGGCTATTAAATAAATTAAAATATATTGTGAAATTGAACAGTCTATCGTTCAAAATGTTTCTAACTTTAAATTTTACTGAGATGAAGAGAGAATATGAATTAATAGTGAAGGATTTAGTCCTGATAACAATAATCTTTGCCATTAGTGCTGGTAGTCCTTGGGACTTTGATTTAGGTCCGACTAAAATTTTAAATAAAATACATTAAGTCTTTGTAGAAGAGAGTAAGTTAAATAGTTTGGCTTTTGTTTTTAAAACTTTAATGGAGATTATATGAGGAAATTATAAATTATGAGATCTTAATTTTTTAGTACTTACTGTATTTTAGACTCTTGCTTATCTTAATAAAGAATGCTTGGTGTGGTCTAAAGTGTCATCTTTTTGTTTTCCTATTCAGATGTTAAATCTGTGAATTTGTGAGATTTTTATTATTTTAGTATGCTTTATGTGAATAATTTGGAATGGGATTCAGGAGACTTCAAAATGTAACCTGAATACATTGTACTATAGTTGTCCTGCTGTCTTAAAGAAGATAAATTGAATTTAAAGCTTCCTTAGTTCTTACACTGTTAGTATATTTATAAAGAAGTCGTGTTGTAGGTTGTACGTATTTTCATTGAAACAATTTCAGGTTACCATAGAGCAATAATACCATATTACGAAGATGACCTCGTGATGCTTAAGAATACTAGTGTTAATTTTTTAAGCACCTTGTTTTTGGTTGCTGTCTGCCCTGCATGTGTGCGTGTGTGTATTTAATAGCTTTTAAGTTTTGATTTGTATTCTTACTGCGTCAATAATTGTGTTAGATCTGTGATGGATTTTCCCTTCTCCATTTGTATTATGTCCTTTAACAGAAAGCACAGCTGAGTACAAGCTAACTGGAGTCACTTTGCTGTCTTGCTGCTTGTTGCATGCGCACAGGAACGGAAAGCGAACTCCTTTTCCCCTTTCCCATCATCGTTTGATCTCTCCCACGATGCACCAGCAGCCTCCTTACTACTAAATGCAATCAAATGGCCTTTATAAAAAAAAAAAAAACAGAATGTATATGATTTTTCTGTGCTAGCCAGCTTCTTGACACTGTTTCAAACTTTTAAAATGGAGGGGTGTTTTCGTTAAGACATTGTCACCAAAACAGTTTTTTGAAATGTTCCTGACACTAATAACATGGGTGTAAAAATTAAGAGGATTATTAATGCCATTATAAGTAGTTGGGAGGAGTGAAAATATCACTATACAACGAGTTTTTCCTTTGTTTCGTAAAACAGTAAGCTAAAATGAATTTTTGTAATTTGAAGATTGAATAATCTTCATAAAGATTATGTGGCACACTGATTTGTTTACCCTTTGTAGAATTGGTTTGTACATATCATTTAGTACAACTTTGTCATTTCTTTGTAGTATTTAAAAAAATACTAGTAAAGGAGTGAGAGAAGCAGTGCTAGTGCAGTGAAAGTAAGCTGTGTACCTATAGCCGTGTTCAGCGTTTGGTATGGCTTCATTTGTCATTTGATAGTAAAATGAAAACAACTTTGTAAGTTTTTGATTAGTATTCACTAAGAGGTTAAATGTTTCTAATTTGTGCTTGTATTATGCTATTATGTGATTACATGGCTGAAGCTTTCCTGAGTGTAAAAATTTGAAAAAATACTATATTTGAGAAGCAGCTAAAATTTTGCTAAAATTGTACATGTCCCAGGAGTTTCTTAATTCAGTTGACTGTTCCAGTTAATTTATATCTTTCTAGAGTTCTGACCTTGATAGCAAAAGTATAAATCTTTAACTATCTCGAAATGCATATATACTACTGGTAAGATAGAAGAGTAGAGGAAGAACAAACAATAGGGTGCTATAATTCTTGAGCCCTTTTGTGTATCAAAAATTCTTAGCAATTCTAAGGTTTTTGCAGAAAGACAACTGTATTCTTTAATTGTATTTCTTCAAAAGTATGTTCCAGTAGCTAGTGATATTGTATAAAAGTGTATTTGTGGTTCTCAGTATCATGTATGCACTAAATGTGTACCTGCTGCTGGTACAAATGAAGCATTGCTTAGAGTCGGGGAGAGGGGACGCTTACAAGATATGTAAATTTACGAAATAGCATCAAGTATGTTTTGACAGATTAGAAGATGTTTTAAATTTATAAAATGTCTGTAAGATTCATACTCCTAATTTTAAAAAACATGTTAAGTTTAACAGATTGTATTTATGTCAGGTTTCTATACTTGGTTAAGCAATCTTGATTTGAGAAAGGGTCTTAATTTTTTGCTATTATGTTCTGTTAATTTGGCGTGAATATACTAAAGCTTTTTTTTTTCCAGCATGTGTTTTCTCCTCTTTGTATTTACTGCTTTTCTCTTTTTTTCTTCTTTTTTTTTCCCCCTTTATTTTTTCCTGTTGTTTGTTTTGTTCTTGTCTTCATTGTTTCAGGTATTTCTTTGCCCCTCTCCATTCCCCACAGACTGGATCCAGACGGTCCAGTTATGCCCAGCTCCTTCCTCCTCCTCCTCCTCTTCTTCCTCCTCTGGTAGAGCACTCTTGTGATGCTGACCCTGCTGGTCTCCAGTATCCTCACACTAGCAGAGGATATGTCTCTCGTCCTCTTAAAACCTTACCTGAGAGTGAAGGAGTTTAAAACACTGATTGAACATTTTAAAGGCTTTATTCAAATCCTTGTAAATGCTTAAATTCCTGGCTGCCTTTTGTTTTTCTTCATTTTCTTCTAGAAGATTTTTATAATTTAGGGTCTGTCTTGCATGTATTAGAACCAGAACACAGTGTTTGAAACCTCAATGTGTATGTGCTTCTGCGTCAAAGGAACATTGACTTTATTTATTAACAAACTTGAATGAAGTAAGATATGTATAAGCAGCATTAACTGTGAGTTACACACAGTAACTTGCTTTGAAGTGCCTGTTCTGTCAACTTTATTTTGAACTGTTAAGCTTTGTCATACTAGTTAATGTGCAAATTTATCATTATAAAGTTCACTCTGCCTTTGAGACATTAAGAAATGTTTTTCATTTTACAGGTTAATGTTACAGCCAACTAGTATGTAAAATAAATCATTTCTGTGTATAAAGCAGCAAAGCATATATGGACTGTTTGGTCTTCTTTATTTTTTAAAGGAAATTGCCTTTCACTGTTTGGAATTACTGTTTAAAGTTTTTGCAATTATTATCTTAGTAGATTATTTAATAAAATACGTTTTAAAAGTTATGACTCTTGTTTTATTAAAGTAGAATATATTTGAGATTTTTGTCTATACAGTTGCTTATTGAGGGGCCATACAAGTAGAACAGGGTATTAACAATTTACAAATGCCAAAGGCTGGAGGGTTTCCAGAACTGTGAAGAGAAGTGAGGAGACATCACTGAGTTTGGTAATAATAAGGCTATTCCTGGTCACTGGAAGAAGTGTTGTTTTAGTTATCCAGTGCTGCTCTTAACAGAGATAGAACAAGTGGATGGCTTTAACAAAAAAAAGTTTATTCTTAGACAGTCCAGTAGGCTACAAGTCCAAATTCAGGGTGTCCACTCCAGGGGAAAGGCTTGCCCTCTTGGTTGGCTCTCGAGGACAGTACTTGTGTTGCATCAGTCTTTGGTTGGGGGACATCTTGGTGCAGGAACCTCAGGTCTGAAGGATGCGCTTAACTCCTGGTGCTGCCTTTTTGATGGTATGAGGTTCCCAGTTCTGTGCTAGCCACACTTCAGGGAAACTCCCTTAGCAGGGGTGTTGCAGACCCACACTCAGTCTTTTAACATAATCATCGTGTCGCCAAGAGGCAGGGATTAGGATTTATAGCATAACAGGAAAATCACAAAATGTTGGGAATGATGTCCAGCTCAGTGGCTACACAAACATTTTGGTGAACATAGTTCAATCCCTTACAAGTGTTAAGACTGATCAGGAGCAAGCTAGATAACGTGGGATGGGTATAAACAAGGTGTATAAGCGGAGGTAATGACTGATGGTCTGTAGGTCTTTCGGTGGTAAAACAGAAGCAAGGTAGGTTTATTTACGTGAACGAGGAGATAGAACACTTCTGTAGGTAGCGGTAAGCCAGTGGGCGGGGTCTCTTGAAATGATAGCTGAAGAATGTTTTGGAGGCGGCAGAAAGTCATGTGTATTTTTTCCTAGCAGACCAACCTCATCAGGAATTGAGAATGTTAGGTCAGCTTTGTGTTTTACCTTTTCTGTCTTCACGAGTGTGCTGTGCATCTCAAATATTCATTAACCACTGAGTGAAATGAGTTGAGGAATTAACTTTGGAAAAAGGGGACACTAGGACACTATCTTTAGGGAAGATGAGTACCACAAATTCTGAGATACAGGAAGGTGAAAGGTGTGACATCGAATGAACTCTGTAGTCTGAGTAAAAACCAGTTGCCGTGTAGCTGATCTCAGCTAAACAGTGATCCACTAGGAGAGAGCAGAAGTGCCGCATAGGGTTTTCCAGGAAGTGGCTGGTGGACCCAACTGCTGACGTTTTGGTTAGCAGTTAGAGCTCTAACAACTGGTCTGATGAGTGAAGTGGTAGTGATTGAGGGCTTGTGCTGAGTAGGAGGCAGTCATGGGCTCCTGTGGCCCAAGAATGATGGGAAAAGTAGGAAATGAAGAATGAATAGGTCTCTTCTCACCCGTTTGCTCCCTACCAACCTTATTCCTTCACAAAGAGGTGATTAGGTATAGGCAAGTATGAAGTGTGGTTCCCGAGTAATGATTTCCTGATTGAAGCTGTTGAGTAGCTTTCAAAAAAACCCAAACCCAGAGCCGTCGAGTAGATTCCGAGTCACAGCGACCCTATGGGACAGTAAAACTGCTGCACAGAGCACCAGTGAGCACCTGGTGGATTGGAATTGCCAGTCTTGTGGTTAGCGGACGTAGTAGAACCACTGCACCACTAGGTCGGCTTAAAACGGAAAAAACCGCAAACCAAACCCACTGCTGTTGATTCTGACTCAGGGCGACCCTACAGAACAGAGCACAAACGCTCTCTAATTCCCAAGGAGCGCCTAGCAGATTCGAACTGACGACCTTGATGGTTAGCAGACATAGCACTTAGACCACCAGCTGAGCAGTTTGTAATACAGAGAAAATCGTTACCCATTTCTACCGAACGATGATAGACAACGCTCTGCACACCGCTCTCGTAAGGACCAGTCAGGGTGAGGTCTGCGGACGTTTTCCCCGGAACTGTTTTTTTGTGTTTACGATGAGCGGCCGTGCTCGGAGGTCTCAAATGGAAAACGGCAGTCGTTATACCTAGGACGGCCAACGTTGCACGCCCAGCACCCGTACTCCCGTCCGCACTAGCCCGTCTCACCCTCTTCAGGGAGGGCCGCGCTCCCCGGAGCGGCGGCGGCGGCGGCGGCGCTCCTTCAAACCCGGGACGCGCCGTCCTCAGCCAATCACCGGGCCGGCCTCCCCGAGCGCGCCAATCCCGAGAGCGCTCTCAGTCCCCGCCCCCCACGGCGGCGGCGGCCTGACGTCAGCCCGCGGGCGGTTCCGCCCGGGCTTCGGCTGTTTGCGCGGTGCTGGGTGCTGCCTGCCGGCGCGGGAGAGGGGTCCGGCCCGGGCCCGGGGAGCTGGCTGTGCGAGGGTGAGTGGAAGGGGGCCCGGAGGAGAGCTTCCAGGGCAGGTTCCCGGCTGGGTCCGGGCCGTGGCATTCTGCAGGCGGTTCCGACATCGGCTCGGCCTTCGGGTGAAGAGTTTGACTGGATTGGCGTGTCCCAGGCAGGATGAAGTGAGGAGACCTCGAAAGACTAGGTGTCTGCTGGTTCGTGCCTGCCACTTGGTGACTGGTGTAGGGATGTTTACAGGACTTCAGCTCTTGAGCGAGAAACGCTCTCTGCGCTTTTCTCTGGACTTTCTGTTGCAGAGGGTCCTAACCAGTGCGGATGGTTGTATGTGCATTATGGTGGGCAGTTCGTTTTTCCTTTTTGTCCACAACCTTGTCCAGGAAATCACATTGTTAACTCAGTGCTGACAAGTGTGCCCGTGTGACCTCGTACTCTCTTCACTTGATGAGTGCGTTTAAGGAGCCCCGATGGTGCACTGGGTAAGAGCTGGGCTGCTGGCTGCTAACTCAGAGGTGGGCAGTTCGAACCTCTGCAGGAGTAAAACGTGGCAGTGTTCTCCGGTAGAGATTATAGCCTTAGAAGCCCTATGGAGCAGTTCTACTTTGTCATACAGAGTCGCTCTGCATCTGAGTCGACTAGGCGGCTGTGGGTTTGGTGACGCAGTGGTTGAGAGATGGGCTGCGGAGAAGCGCCAGGTAAGACCTTGTTAAGATTACAGCTTAGGGAACCCTATGGGTCGGTGGGAAACCCTAGTGGCATAGTGGTTAAGTGCTATGGCTGTTAACCAGAAGGTCAGCAGTTCAGATTCGCCCAGCATTCCCCGGAAACTATGGGGCAGTTCTCTGTACTGTAGGGTCAATGTAAGTCAGACTCGACCGAATGGCAGTTTTTTTTTTTTTTTTTTTTTTTTTAAAGGGTAAGTTTGGAACCCCTCGTGGTCTAGTGGTTAAGTGCTATGGCTGCTAACCGGAACGCTGGCTGTTCTACCCTCTTCTGCTTTTCCTATGTCCCCTGCCGGTGATTTCATTATTAACAGTGAAATGAAAGAGTTTAATAACACTTCACTTCTGCTTTGCGTTTGATTTCAGACTTTGTGTGGTGAAACCTGAGATCCCTTCGGATGCACTCATTTGGAGGACAGATGTATTGATGATAATATTTCCATTAGCTGTTGCCATTTGGAGATCTAGTGATGTTTCACTGCTCCAGAATCAGTTTTTTCTCTGAATCTCAGCTGTGTGGGAAACTTTACAGTACATTTTGAAAAGTAGTATACTAAAGGCCTACCGTATTCTGATATATGTCTTAAAGTGACAGGAATAGGTGCCAGGTTTTTGGTTCCATAGTATATATTTTTAAATGTGTTTAATTGTGCACTTAGCTTTCTGATTAATGGCTACAGTAAACTTATTAGTATCTTAATAGCAAGGAAAATTGCAAAGATCTGTACTTTAAATACAGTATAAGACAGCTAACATCTTTATGTGATGGAGGAGTACAGAAGGAAGTTATGGAGTTTTCCTTTTAGGAAAGCTTTAGGAAGGTGGTATGTCCATCAATGGCTTACATCAGCCTAATTCTTTAAGAAACTAGAGAATAGGTGTTAGATAATCTCTTGACACTTCTTGTGGGTTGTGTTACCATCTCACCTATAGCAGAGCTCTTTTAAGGTATTTAACGCTTTTGTATCATCATTGGTAAGGAACCCTGGTGGTGGTGTGGTTAAGCACTTGCCTGCTAACTGAAAGGTAACTGGTTCAAACCCACCAGACACTCTGTGGGAAAACAAAGATGTGGCATTCTGTTTCTATAAAGATCACAGTCTTGGAAACCCTCTGGGGTAATTTTACTCAGACCTGGAGCATCGCTGCAAGAATTGACAGTTTCAACAGATTTGGGTTTTTTTTTTAGTGCAGGAAAAAGCTCGAAGCCTTTTTGTTGGTTTAAAGGCTGCGTGAACAAGCAAGTGAAGGTGCTTATGATGAAGAATTGGTTGCAAATAGGGATTAGTTCAAGTGTTTTAAACTCCAAAACCAAACTCACTGCTATCAGGTTGAATCTGACTCACAGCAACCTTAGAGGACAGAATAGAACTGCTCTATAGTTTCCAAGGAGCAACTGGTGGATTCATATTACTGACCAATTAGTTAGTTAGTTAGTTAGTTAGTTACTAACCCTAACCCACCAGGGTCCCATTAGTTTCAAAGTGAGGATAGATAAATATGAACCATTAAAAGGCAGGTGGACAGGTGTGAGTTATCCTTCAGTGTGACATTGGTGAGTTGGGACTTACTCTCTGGCTTGATCAGGGAAGAACTTACAGTTAAAGTAGACACATGAATGGAAACCTGAAAGAGGAGAAAGAAGAAAGACATGTGGGTATCTGGGGCAACACTGTACTAGGTAGAGGCAAAGGCGGGGTCCCAAGATGGGAGCACGCTCAGCCTGTTTTGGGGACAGCAAGAAGGAATGTGCAAAGAAAAAGAGAAGTAGGGGATGGGTCGAGAGATCATGTAGTCCCGGTCTGAATGACACAGGACATTAGTGGAGGAGTTTCAGCTAAGGAATGACAGTATTTGACTTCTTTTAAAGGGTAGTGTTTGGTATGTGGAAAATAGACTGGGATTAGACTGGGATGAAGAGTAGAGGTGTGGGGACCTGATTAGAGGTCTGCTGGAGTGGCCGTCTTGCAGGAGGTGATGATAGCTTGGTCATTGGAAGGTGAGAAGGTGTGTGTGTATATGCGTATGCGTGAGTGAATAGTGGAGTAGAGGTAGGTATGGGTAGATAATGAGTCACTGATAACTAAGATTTTTGGTCTAAGCAACGAGGAATACAGCGGTTACTTTCCATGCTGGGGAGGACTGAAAAGCAGCCTTGTCCAGAGAGGGTGGGAGTTCAGCAGAATCAAGATACAGATTTAGACATTTTAAGTTTTAGATGCCTGTTAATATCTTGGAAACCTGGTGGCATAGTGGTTAAGAACTATGACTACCAACCGAAAGTGCAGTAGTTGAAATCTACCAGGTATCTGAATGGAGTTGTAACTAGGGTATCTGGATTTAGTATATGTGTGCTGTGAAATACTACTCAGCATTAGAGAGAAATGAAGCCCTGATGGATACCACAACATGGATGAACCCCGGAAACATACTGAGTGAACGGTTAGCTGTAAAAGGACAAATAATACATGACCTCATTTATGTGAAATATGCAAATATATAGAAACCAAAGGTTATGAGTTGCTGCCATGGCTGGGAGTTGGAAAGACTTTTTGCTTTGGGGGCATTGAATGTATGTTCGTGGTGGTGCAATATTTGAGAAAACCTTAGTGAGAATGATTGTATAATGCGAAGAGTTTAAGCAGTGTTACTGAAACATAGAGATGGATTTCGTAGTATTTTGTCATATATATTTTCATCATAGTTTAAAAAAAGAAAACTATGAAACCGTTAAAACATAGGCTGCTATGAGTCAGTTGATTTGATGGTAGCTGTTTATCTTTTGTGCTGTATATGAAGGTTTACAGAGCAAATTAGTTTCTTATGAAACAAGTAATACACATTGTTTTGTGACATTGGTTGCTAGCCCCAAGACATGTCAGCAGTCTTCTTCTTCACTTGGGTTCCCCATTTTCCATTCATCCAGTTTTTCTGTCCCTTCCTGCTTGCTTGTCCTTGCCACTGAGATGATGTGTCCATTTAGTCTTGTGTATATGGTTGAGCTACATGTGTTATTATTGTTTGTTTTATGGACCTATCTAATCTTTGACTGAAGAATGAACCTCTGGAGTGACTTTTACTGACTTAAAAGAATGTCTGGGGGCTATACTCCTGGAGTTTCTCCAGTCTGTCAGACCAGATGGTCATTTTCTTTTTTTCTTTAGTGAGTTTGAATTTTGTTCTGTTTTTCCAGCAACCATCTCATTTGCTGGACTCAGTATTTTGTAGTTACGGTCCGTTAGTCCTTAGTCTCTTATGTCTTTGGGTATCTTCATCCTCCCTTGCTCCAGATGGGGTGGGATCAGTGGTGTATCTTAGATGGCTGTTCACAGGCTTTTAAGATCCCAGACACTACTCACCAACTTAGGATACAAGGATATTGTCTTTATAAACTGTTGTGCTAGTTGAACTAGATGTCCCCTGAAATCATGGTCCCCAGCCTTCAGCCCAGTAATTCAGTACCTCAAGGAGTTTGGACATACCTGTGAGGCTTCTATTACTTTGCCCTGGTCAAGTTGTGCTGGCCTCCCTGGTATAGGATACTGTATTACCCTTCATCACAGTTACCACTCACCTATTGTCTAGTTAGTGTTTTTTGCCTTCCTACCCCACGCACCCATTATAACAATCAAAGATTCTTTCTGTGTTTACTTTTCATGAATTTTTATAATAGTGGTCTCAGACAGTATTCATCTTTTTATGATTGACTTATTTCACTCAGCATAATATCCTCATATGAGTTGGAATCAACTTGATGGCACTAGGTTTGATTTTTGATTTAATTTTATTTATTGTGACTGATTCAAAGTATACAATGCAGTTTAAATTTGCATGCCTGCCTGTCTGCAGCTGCTTCTGCTCTCCTTGCCTGGTCGCAGCACACTCCTCCTTTCTGATCTATACATATCATATCCTCTTAGCAATCTCCTGTCACCTCCTTTCCACCCTCTCCATTTCCCTCTAATATGAGGCCAGTAGGACGACATCCTATAGATGCATGGAACCATAAAGTGCACACATGGTATGGTCACTCTGTGTCCCCAAGTCCAGTCCATTCGTATCTGAAGAGTTGACCTCAGTAGTGGTTTATGATCAAGGGCTGCATCAGATCTAGGGGCCATGCTCCCAGGGGAACTCCTAGGCCTTCAGGCCATCAGTTGCAGTATTTTAGTGGAGTTCTCAGGGCACACTTCTTTTTATTCTTGTGTTGCCACTGGGACTCAACTTTGTGAACCCTATCACGGCTGTCACTGGTGGTGGCTGGGCACCATCTGGTTCTTCTGGTCACATGTTAATATAGTCACCCATTCACGTGGGTCTTTCTGTCTTCTGAGTTCTTTTTCCCCCATGACATTGTTGTCCTTGGTGATCATCTGTTATGGCTGAGTTGGAACTCTTTTGTGTACATCAGATGGCAGCTTGCTAGCTTTTAAGACCCCAGAGGCCACTCACCAATATGGAGTGCAGAAGACTGTCTTAGCAATAGGCTAGTTATGCCAGTTGGCCTCGCTGTCACCTCAGAGCATGGTTCCTGGATCCCTGCCCCTGCTACACTGTCCTTGCCATATTGGGTGAAGATTGGAAGAGCTTTCAGGTTATGTTGAAGTCCAGTTAAATTGATCTTCTTTCTAGTGTGTTCTGTCACTGATTTTCTCTAGTGGAAATAGATGTCACCTGAAATCGTGGGGACATCACCCAACCAAATCTCTATCTACTGTCCATAGACAAGCCTCCCCTTCCCGCCCTACCCTCCATTGCAGCCATCATTCTTTCCTTCTGTACGAGTCTGTTCTTAAACCCTTATAATAGAAGTCTCTTGCAATATTTGTCCTTGTGCTGCTGACTAATTTTACTCAACTTGACTTGGCTAATGTCTTCTAATGAAAACCAGATTATAAGATGCTTTCTAAAATTATCGTTGTTCTTTATCATTGTGTAGTGTTCCTTTGAGTATATATACCATAGTTTGTTTATCCATTCATCTGTTGTTGAGCATCTGGGTTGAATCCATCTTTTTATTGTGGACTGTGCTGCAGTAAACATTTGTGTACATGTATCTGTTTGTGTGACTGCCGTTGCTTCTGTAGGATATATTCTGAGCAGTGGGATTACTGGGTCAAATGGTTTATCTGTTTCCATCTTTTTAAGGAAGTGCCAAATTGTTTTCCAGAGATGTTGTAGCATTTTGTAATCCTACCAGCAGTGTAAGAGAGTTCCAGTTTCTCCACAGCCTCTCCAACATTTGATGTTTTGGGTTTTTTGATCATGGCCAGCCTTGTTGGAGTGAGATGGTATCTCATTGTAGTTTTGGTTCGGATTTCTTTAGTAGCTAATGAATGTTTCCTCATCTGTCTTTTGGCTGCTTGGATGTCCTCTTTTTTGTCAGTTGATTTTTCACCTTTTTCAGAGCTGGTTTTGTAGTTGTTGAGACTCCTGTGTTACATTTCTTGATATGGTATGTTGCATCTTTGTTGTGCTTTATGGCTGCCCCGATGGTCCCCCTTAATAAAGTATATATAAACCCAATTTTAATTACTACCAGTCTTGTCGACTTCCTTGCCATCTGGAAGGACTATAATGACTGTGGTACATCCCTCTTTTTAATATGATGGTACCATAGTTTTTATGGTAATCACTGGATTGTTTCTTTTGGTGTTAAAGCTGTGATTTAATTTGGAGCCTTCCCTAATTGAGCAGAATTCTGGATGATGTGTTGCACTAAAATATAAAGTTAGTGGCTTTGTTCTTCTAAGCCAAAGCCAAGAGCTGCTTTCAGTGTTTCTTGTAGTTTGGGTTTGGTTTTTACAAAGTCCCTGAGTTTCTGTTTATATGGGAATGTCTTAATTTCATTTTTGTATTATGAAAGATAGTTTTGCAGGATATATAATTCTTGGTTGGAAGTTCTCCTTCAAGGCTTCAAATGTGTCATGCCACTGTTTCCGTGCCAGCATGGTTTCTGCTGAGAAATCTGATGAAAGCCTACAGGGTTTCCCTCTGAATGTTAGCTTTGCTTTGAGTCTTGCTGCGTTTCAGAGTTGCTGCTTATGTTTCATTTTGTTAAACATCATACTATGTCTTGAGAGTCTTTCTTTTGAGATCTATATTGGGTGGCATATGATATGCATCTGGGGTATCTATATTCTCTTCCTTCATGATTTCTGGGAAGTTTTCTGTCAGCAGCTCAGCAATGATACTTTCTGTGTTCTCAGGTATCTCATCCTGCTCAGGGACTCTAATTAATAGAAGGTTGTTCTTTTAATAGAATCCCACATGCTTCTTAATGCTTCTTCGTTTTTCTTGTTTCTTTTTTCTGATTTCTGCTCATAGATGCTGGCATCAGTAGCTCTGTCTTCCAAGTCAAAAATTCTTTTTTCCATTTGTTCCATTCTGTTTTCTTGGCTTTGCATGGAAGTTTCTGTATCTTTGATTTTGTTCTTGATCTGTTGGATTTCAGAGTACTGGTGTTCCATCAGATCAGACAGCTTGCTTAATTTTTCTTTTGTTCTGCAGCATTTTGTATAAGGTCTAGAAGGGCACTGTATATAATCCTTTTGTATTCACCTTCTTATGACTTCAGAAAAGTTTCTGCTGGAAAACTCCTTGGTTGTTTTGCCTGGGAGCCTTCTTAAGCCATGGGTGATTTCTTGTATGCCACAAGTGTCTGTTGCTTTTTGGGTTTCATGTGAGTAAGTAAAGGCTGGGAGAGAGAGTGTGAGGATGGACTGCAGATGTTTCTCTAGGCTCTCTTAAAGTGTAAACAGAAAGGTATCTGACCACTTCCCAAGTCAGTCAGGTTTTCAGGTGTAGAGGTCCCTTTTCCCAACTGGCAAAGTCAGCACTTCTGTATCCAGCCCCACATGATACTAACTAGTTCAGAATACAAGCCATTCTACTGCCCTGTTGGCCTCTGCTGACAGGACTTAGCCTTAGGTGACACTGTGTAAACTACTGCTTTTCTGGTAGAAAAGCGCTCTCCTGTGGCCAGGCTCTGTCTCCCAAGCTAAGAATTAGGTCCAGCTGCGGCCACCGTATCTAACATGGAGCCCTCCACACGATTGGCGTATAGAGGGGCTAACGGTGCCGTGACATAGTGAGTCCTCAGCCTCTGTTCCTGGGCTCCCACCGCAGGTGACACTGTGTAAGCTACTGCTTTTCTGTCAGAGAAATGCTGTCCTGTTTGCAGGTGCTGGCTCCTAGGCTAAGAATTGGGTTCTGCTGAAATCTCCGTATCCAACATAGACATGACATGCACATAGACACCGCTGGTTCCATACAAACCCCGCTGTGGTAGAGATAAAAAGACAGGCTCAAAGTGGCTAGATGTACAGAGTTCTAAGCCTGGCTCTCAAAATGTGGCAATTTCACCTGCCTATTCCACCAAGACAGAGAAAAAAAAGTCATAATAGTGCATTACCTTCAGTCCATGAGAGCTGGGGCTAGCCAGGAGTGGGAGTCAGCAAAAGAGAGGAGGATTTTCATTCAGTGGTATGAAGTTGAAACCAACAGCTCTGTGTCATGTCATGGGGCTCACTAGGTGACCAGAAGGCTCCATTTCGTTATCATTTCAGGTCTTGCTTTCCAGAGGGATATAAGGAGACATGTTCTTAGTCTAACATCTTCACTGCACCCCTGGATGTCCTCTTTAGTCAAGTGTCTGTCCATCTCTTTGTACAATGCTTAATTGGATTATTTACCTTTTTCTTGTTGATGTTTTGTGGAACCTTTTAGATTACAGAGATCAGACATCTCTTAATTCTTTTGGTAAAGTCCTTGGATGAGAAAAAGATTTATTTTCTCTTCTGTTGATTGTGTTTTGTCAGATTTTCAAGTCTGTCTAAGCTGTGTATTAAGACTTCCACTGTTGACCTTATTTTCTTGCATGATATTTGTCAGCTTTAATATTAAGGTCTTTTATCCAAGTTGAGTTGGTTTTTGTCTAAGGTGTGAGATATGGGTCTTGTTACAACTTTTTGCAGATGGATATCCGATTTTGCCAGCACCATTTGCTAAAGAGAGTGTTTTTACCCCAGTTTACCATCTTAGGGCCTTTGTTGAGTATCAAGTGTTCATTGGAGGTTGGTGGCATCTCTGGGGTCTCAACTCTGTTCCATTGGTCTATATGTTTGTTTTTTTTATTGTACCAGTACCAGGCTGTTTTGACTGCTGTGGCAGTGTAATAGGCTCCAAGGTCAAGTAATGAGAGGCCTCCTAGTATGTTCTTCTTCAGTTGTGGTTTGCTTATCTGCAGTTTATTCCATTTTCAAACAAAGTTGGTGATTTGTTTCTCCATCTCATTAAAAAATGTCACTGGGATTGCATTGTGTATATTTAGATTGCTTTGGGTAAAACAACCATTTTCACAATGTTAAGTCTTGCTATCCGTGTGCAGGGTAGGTTTCTTCATTTCTGTGAGTCTCTTGTGGTTTCTTGCAGTAAGGTCTTGTAGTTCTCTTTGTATAGGTCTCTTATTTCTCTAGTTAGATTGATTTCTAAGTATTTCATCTTGGTAGATATAATAAATGGTATTGATTTGGTGATTTCATTTTTAATGATCTCTTTGTGTAAAGGAATCCTAGTGATTTACTTATGCTTATCTTGTATTTTGATACTTTTCTGAACGCTTCTGTGAGTTTGAGTAGTTTACTAATGGATTCTTTAGGATTCTCTGCATATTCAATCAGATCTACAGATGAGGTGATTTTTACTTCTTTGCCAATGCAGATGCCCTTTATTTCTTTATCTTGTCTAATTGCTCTTTCCAGAACATGTAGTTTGGTGTTGAATAGAATTGGTGAGAGTGGGCATCCTTGGGTAGTTCCCATTCTCAAGGGGAGTTCTTTCCGTATGTTTCCTTTCTGGGTGATGTAGGTGGTTGGCTTGTCTAGGTGCACCTTACTGTGTTGAGGAATTTGCCGTCTATTCCCAATTTGCTTAGTTTTTTATCACGAATGGGTGTTAGACTTTGTCAGGTGCCTTTTCTGCATGAATCGACAAAATCAGGTGATTCTTTTGTGTTACTTATGTGGTTGATCACATTAATTGTTTTTCTGATGTTGAACCAGCTGTGCATCCCTGATATGAATCCAACTTGGTCATGATGAATTATTTTTTTGATACCTTGTTGTATTCTATTGGCAAGGATTTTGTTGAAGATTTTTTTCTGTGTTCATGAGTGATACTGGTCTCTAGTTCTCCTTTCGTTTTTTGATCTTTCCCTGGCTTTGGTATTAGGATTATGCTGGCTTCATAGAATGAATTTGGGAGTATTCCATCCCCTTTTATGGTGTAAGATAGTCTCAGTAGTATTGAAGTTAACTGTTCTCTAAAAGCTTTTGTAGAATTCTGGGTGAAGCTGTCTGGGCTAGGGTTCTTTTTGTTTGGTAGTTTTTTGATGACTCTTTCAATCTCTTCATTTGTGATGAGTTAATTAAGTTGCTCTCTTCCCTGTGTTAATTTTGGTAGGTGATATAAATCTATTAGTTTGTCTATTCCCTCTATGTTTTCCAATCTTTAGAGTACAGTCTTTTGTAGTATTATTATGATTGCCCATCTCATTTCTTAATGGGGTTATGTGTGTCCTTTCCTGTTTTTCGTTAGTAAGTTTAGCCAGTGGTTTGTTGGTTTTGTTGATCTTTGAATAAAAATGAACTTTGGTTTTCTCACTTTTTTTCAATTATTCTTAATTTGTTTTGTTCTGCTCTAATCTTTATGATCTGTTTTCTTCTGGTGCTTGAAGGGTTCCACTATTGCTCTCTTTCTACTTGTTCAAGCTGTAGGGTCCTTCCTTCCTTCCGAATGTGTGCATTTATAGAGAGAAACTGACCTCTGAGCACTGCTTTGGCTTTATGCCATAGGTTCTTGTAGGATTCATCCTTGATTTCTTCTATAACCCATGACTTTTTGAGCAAAGTGTTACTCAGTTTCTGTGAGTTCCAGTTTCTATCTATGTTTTTTTCTGCCATTGATTTTGACTTTTATGGCTTTATGGCCTGAGAAGATGCTTTGCAATAATTTAGTGGTATGGATTTTGTTGAGATTTGCTGTATGTCCTAACACATGGTCTATTCTGTAAAGTGTTCCATGTGCATTGGAGAAGAAGATGTACTTATCCGTTGATGGATGAAAAGTTGTGCGTATGTCGGTGAGGTCTAATTGGTTAATTGTCGCAATAAGATCTGTGTTTTTGCTGAACTTTTTTCTAGGTAATCTGACCAGTAATGAAAGTGGAGTCTTGAGGTCCTCCAAATATTATTGTGGAGTGATCTATCTCATTTTTCAATGTAGTCAGTGTTGCTTTGGTGTATTTACATGCTGTAGTATTGGGTCCACAAATATTTAATATTGTTAAGTCCTGCTTGTGTATTGAACCTTTCAGCAAGAAATAGTGATGATCCTTGTCCACAATGGTGGGTTTTACGTTAAAATCTATTTTACCTGAACTTAGTATTGCCGCACCTGCTCTGTATGTGTTGTTAGCTTGGTATGTATTATTCCACCCGTCAGTTTTCAGTTTGTTCCTGTATTTAAGGTGTATTTCTTGTCAGCAGTATATTGATGTGTCATGTCTTTTGATCCAAGATGTGACTTGTCTCGTTATTGGAGCGTTCAGTCCATTTACATTCAGTGTAATTATTGATACGTGTGTGGTTAGTGTTGTCATTGTGATGTATTTATTTTTTTGTTGGTGTTTTCTTCGTTGCTCTTGATGTTTTGTTGTGTGTCATTCTTTATGGGTTGACTTTTCCTCTTTTTTGTGTTGGTTTTGTGTTTGTTGAGATGCCTGAATTACGTTTCTTGTTTTGATATGTTGCACTGTTATTGTGCTTTGTGGCTACCCCAATGGTCCCCCTTAATATTCTAAGTTTAAACCCAACTTTAACTTCCTCATGTCTTACTAACTTGCTCTGCATTTGAATGGACTGTAAACACTGTAGTATATTCCTCTTTTGAGTGTGATGGTATCTTAGTTTTCATGATATCATCACTGGTTCCCTTCTTTTAATATTATAGTTTTGATTTTGTGCCTTCCGTAACTGAGTATGTATCTGGATGTTGTGTCCTGCATTGCTTCCTGAAATGTACACTTAATGATTTTGTTTTTCTAAGCAAAGAGCTTCAGTCAGTATTTCTTGTAGGTTTGGTTTGGTTTTTACAAAGTCTCTAAGCTTCTGTTTGTCTGTGAATGTCTTAATTTCATCTTCCTATTTGAAAGACAGTTTCACAGGATATACAATTCTTGGTTGGAAGTTTTTCTCCTTCATGGCTTTCAATGTGGCACCCCACTGCCTCCACATCAACATCATTTCTGCCGAAAAATCAGACAGAAACCTACAGGGCTTCCCTCTGAATGTTAGCTTTGGTTTGAGCCTTGCTGTCTTTTAGAGTTTCTACTTAAATTTCATTTTATTAAGCTTGATTATAATATATCTGGGTGTCTTTCTTTTGGAGTCTGTTTTCCGTGGCTTTTGATAGAGATCTCGAATAGCTGTGTTGTCTCATAATTTTAGGGAAGTTTTCTGTTGGCAAGTTAACAATACTCTCTGTGTTTTCACTTATCCTGCCATGTTGAGGAACTCCAATGAATTGTAGATTATTCCTTTCAGTACAGTCCTACATGTTTCTTAATGCTTCTTCATTTTTGTCATTTCTTTTGTCTGATTTCTCCTCATACATGCCAGTGTCAGTTGCTCTATCTTCAGGGTAAGTAAGTGTGTCTTCCATTTCGTCAGTTCTTCTCTTTCTAGCTTTGAATTGTCTTAATTCTGTAATTCTGTTATTGATTTGTTGGATTTCAAAATGTTCATGTTCCATCAATTTGAATAGCTTGCTTAATTTTTCATTTTTCTCTGCTGCATTTTGTTTAATGTCTAAGAGAGCTCTATATAATTCTTTTGTAGTTGTCCTCCAATAGTTTCAGAAAGGCTTTTTCATCTGGGATGTTTTTTTGATTATTTGGGGAGCTTTGTGGAGCCATTGCTGGATGTTTCTTTAAATGGTTGGTGATGGTCTGTTGCTTTGGGGACATCTAGAAGCTGTTTAGTTTCTCTGGTGTTGCCTCAACAGAAACTGAGGCATAGTTCTGAGAAGGGAGTGCATCACCAGCCACCTCTGTGTACTCCAGTAACTGGCCCGAGTGGATTCTCTGGGGTGTCATACTCCACATCTGGGCTTCCAAAGACACCTGTCTACTTATGGAGTAACTGGGTGGCCATCAACCAACCCTGTGTGGGGGATCACTAGAGGCTGGAAGAGATGTTGTTGGGTTGCAGTGTGGTTGTTTTTCCAGGCCATCTTATTTTAAAAAGCTAAGAGCTACCTGACAGCTTCCACATCAGTCAGACCATCAGATGTGGTGGGTCCCTCCTTCTGGGTGACAGTGAAGACACCTCTTTGGCTGTCCCCATTTGCTATAATGTAGTTCAAAGTAGGGAAGGGCTAATCTCCTGCTGAGAATGCCTGCCAGGCCCTACTTGTAAGGCAACAGTGTGTGAAACACAGCCTTTCTGCTGGAAAAATGCTCCCCAGACTGGCCGTGCTTCCCAGCCTGGGGATTAGCCCCTGCCGAGGCCTCTGATTGGGGAATTCCAGCTCCTAGCTGACCAAAATTATGTCCTGGCCAAGCTACCTTGGTCACTGTCAAATAGCTGAGTCTATGGCGAAGCTCAGCAAAGAGAGGTTGGAGGGGCTATGGTGCCCTCAGTCTGCAGCCGGGTTCTCAAAATGTTGCTATCCTGCCAGACGTTGTCTCTGTGCTGCAGCACAGCATTCACTTCAGCACTGCAGCTCAGTGTATGTGCTGGCTTATGCCCATCCCCTGCCTACCGGCCCACTGAAAGAAAATAAAGTTAAAAGCACCGGTACCTTCAGTCTACGCATGCAGCCATTCAACAGGAATGAGGCTCAGTGAGAGAGAGGGAGTTCCCTATTTAATGGCATGTAGTCAAAACTGACAGCCCCGTGCCGTGTCCTAGGTCTCACTGGGTGTCCAGAAGGCTCCATGCAGTTATCATTGCAGGCCTTAGTTCTCAGAGGCAGTTAAGGAGATGTGTGTCTAGTCTGCCATCTTGATTCCACTTCTTTTTTTGTTTTTAATGTTTTGCTTTTGATAAAAGTTTGTATAGGAAATTAAGTTCTCATTTAACAGCTTCCATACATGTCTTGCAGTGACTGGTTACATACTTGACAGTATGTCAACATTCTAGTTATTTCCATTTTGATTGTTTTTTGTTAATCTGGCTTCTCTGTCTTCTTTGCCTTCTCGTTTTTGGTTTAGGGTAAATGTTAACCTTTTGGTTTCATCTAGGTGATTATTTGGAGGCACAGTACTCAGAGGTGATAGCATTTATTTTATGGGTCATTTGAAAAGTGATGTCTGGGAGTTGTTTGATTTCCAGGTTTTAAGAGTATCCCAGGGTGATAGTCTCAGAGGTGTGACCTAGTCTTTATCAGCTCAGTAAATATGGCCTTCCCCTTCCCACAGGAATTTGAGTTTTGTTCAGCTTTTTTTTCATATTCTGTCTTGGATCACTGAGTCCCATGTCAGAAAGATCAGTAGTAGTGGCTGGGCACTGTCCAGTGCATCTAGTCCTTAAGGTAGATGATACCGTTGAGTAGACTGAGTCTTTGGTTTCCTTCTTTCTGTTTAGTTCAGATGGGTGGGGACCAATAGTTGTGTCTTAGATCGCTACTCACAGGCTTTTAAGACTCTGGATGCTCTTCACTAGTCTAGGATGTAGAACATTGTCTTTATGGAGTGTATTAGGAGCATGGATTTTTTAATCCATTTTTATCATTCTTTAATGGTCTTGAAACTTTTTCTAATTTGTAGAGTGATTACAGTAGCCCAAACAGGAATGAGAAGTCAAACTGTTGTTATTGAGTCAGTTCTGACTCCTGTAATAGAGCTGACCCGTAGAGTCTCCAAGGAGTGACCAGTAGATTCAGAGTGTAAGGTTTTTGATTAGCAGCTAGGCATTTAACTACTGCATCACTAGACTCCTAAATTAGTCCATGCTACTGGAAATGCACAGTTGAATGGACTTGTCATTGACCTTAGTACAGCCTTTTCTGAGCATTCATCTTGCCATGTTCAAGGTAAGCCTTGAATGAGTCCTCCAGGCTTAAATTAGTCTTTCTTCCTGCATTATAGGTGATCCTACAGTTCTCTGCTTGGCTGCAGCCTGCAGTGCAAACTTTTTAATATACCATTAAAGGCCTTTAGAATATAGGTTTTTATTTTTCTTCTTATTTTATTTTGTATACCTACTGCTTTTGTCACAACAGATGTAGCACAGAGTAGATTTTGGAGCCATGGGCTACTCTGTGGTTGAATATCACTAGTTGTGCCACCTTGGGTAAACTTAGCTAGTCCCTGAGTTTGTTTTTTCATCTATAAAATAGGGATAAGTGTATACATTGTAAACTTATTACATGGATTATATGAGTTAAGGTAATAGGTATTCAGCAAATAGTAAACCTCCTCACCTTTTGCTTGTTATTTGTTACCTGAAAAAGCTTCCGTATCCCGTATGTTGCCTATAAAAGTTCTACTTGTTATTTAATGTAGAATGTCAATACCACTGACCCTTTCCTGATTTCATTTAATTATTTTCTCCTCCTCTTCATTTTCTTTACTGTTATTTGATATAGCCTTTACATGGAAATCCTGACGGCATACTGGTTAAATGCTGTGGCTGCTAACCAAATGGTCAACAGTTAATATCTGCCAGGTGCTCCTTGAAAACTCTGTGGGGCAGTTCTGCTCTGACCTACAGAGTCGCTGTGAGTCAGAATCGACTTGATTGCAGTGGGTTTGGCTTGGTTTTACATGATGAGGAAACTCTGGTGGCTTAATGGTTAAGAGCCAATGAGGAATCCATATGGGGCAGTTCTGTTGTGTTCTCTAGGGTCACTATGAGTCCAAATTGATTTATTAGCAATGGACTTACGTGATAAACAGTTGGGAATATTTTCAAGAGTATCATCTCCTGAGCATTGTGATCAGGGTCAAGTTGAACCAAAGATGAATGTGGGCATAAGTTCTCTACCGTGGTATAGATTTTACGCCAGTGTTTTGTAGACTTACTCTGTGTTCTGTTTTATCCTTTATGCCTTGACTGTATATCAATTATATTTAATTTCAGTGCTTTCTCTGAATGTCTCACATTGTAAACTGTGTAATAACCATTCATCCTTAAGAATAATATCTGAAATCATGGCTACATTTTTCCAGTTATATTTTTCTCTGTTCTGTATATACGAGTACTATTAATTTGCATAAAATATTTCCTAAAATTATGTATACCATCAGTGTTCTGCCTTTCCTTTCTTTCCTAAGTAAGTTTGTGATCATCTGTATTCCTTGCTATACTAAGCCAGGGGTAAATTAAACCCTGTTTTATTTCATTATTATGTACGTTATAAGGATAATTTGATGTTTGTGTTGTCATCAGTACAGTAGCAAACTAGTATAAGAATTACCTGAGAATATTTTCACTTTTTTCAAGATTTTCACTTCTTCAAGATATCCCACAAGACTGTATTTTTTCTCCTAAGATTTACAAGTTTTCTCATATTTGAAACTTAATCATTTGAAAAAGTTTTCTAGTAATATTTGACTTATAAAAGTATTTTTGTTATTACAGTGAGATGGAAGATTTTCGAGGTATAGCAGAAGAATCCTTTCCGAGCTTTTTAACCAATTCTTTACTTGGTAACAGTGGCCTCGTGGGAAGGGTCCCGCTCTCTTCCAGCCTCGGGTCGCCTGTTGCTGTTTCCACACTCGCTAGAAATGGAGCCAGTGCGGATAACAGGTAAGATTTGTTTGAGCAGATACTAGTGTTTTCTATTTTTTACGCTTATAAAATCAGTGATATACTGATGCTTAATATAAAATTTTGCAGTTAAGCTTACTTTCTGCTTTATGTATCAGGGAGGTGGCCAGAAACCTAGAATTAATAAGAAAAAGATAAAACTCTTTTTTCATCTCATTGTCTTATTGAGTATGTGGGTGAGTTTGGGCTTGAACACTAGTAACTTTTTGGTTGACATTGTTTTTTCTGTCCTACGGCTTTGGAGTTAGATTAGTTCAACTTTACACATTGCTAGTTAATACAGACTACTTGTAGTTAGTGAAATTCAGTGGGGAAATCAATGGTTGAGTGTAGGAGTGCCTCATGAAATGAAGGGCAGGAGTGAAGAACTATGGCAAAATGGGATAGGAATCACTCTGTGGGGAGCAGTCAGGACTGAGGTCTGTCTTTCCTCTCTGCTTCCTTCTGTGTAATAATTTCATTCTCTGCTCTCTTTTAATATATTGGGTTTATCTGCTTTTGTGCTTTTACAGAATAGGGCAGCCTGGAACTCCAGGAAGGTGTATACAGATTACATTTCCAGCTACACAAGAAGATTAATGACTGTTCTCTTAAAATCTTGTAATTTGTTTGTCTCGCTTGGGTTAAGCACCTATCCCAAGTCTAGTCATCTATGGTTAGAGCTTGGGTCATGATGTCTGTGTTGGGTTAAATACTTCATGTTAGCCGGCTTCATTTCTTCACCGTTATTGGTGATTGTATTTCTCTTCCTCAGTCTGTCTTATATTTGTGAAATAACTTAGCTTTTCCTATGTCTGCTAACCAAAAGGTCAGCAGCTCAAATCTGCCAGGTGCTCCTTGGAAACTCTGTGGGGCAGTTCTACTGTGACCTCTAGGGTCACTGCAAGTCAGACCTGACTCGATGGCAGTGGGTTTTTTGGATCTGAGGTTAGAAGAGGCTGTGATCTGTGTGAGCTGTTAGTCCTGTGAATTAGTTTCTTCTTTGAGCCTTTGCTTTCTTGTTTTTTTTTTTTTCTTTTGACTTTAGATGACTAGAGACCAGTAGTATCTTAGATGGCTGCATGCAAGCATTGAAGACCTTAGATACTACTCACCAAACTAGGATGTAGAGCATTATCTTTGTGAACTTTGTTATACCAGTTAACTAAGTTGTCCACTGGTGTCCTTTTTGTTTTTAGCCAGATGGTTGGTTTAGCTATCATGGCTCCCTTTGTTGTAGTGAATTTTAAATGCCCATAATTTCATTCTTAACAGTTACAACTATTCTTTTTTTTTTTTTGGTGGTGTGTGTGTAGGTATTCTGATATCCAGGCATCTTACTTAGTAGATGGGAAATTTTCAGTTCCTTCTGAATTGTCTCACAGCCAGAGTGATGCTGAAGCAAATCAGAGATTACAACTTAGCTTCTGTGATGATGAGTAAGTTCATACCTTATCTTACTTTATGTTAAAGCAAGCATTACTCAGTCTTACGACAGATGAGATTGTGACTGTCTCTGAATCTTTTACCATTCTCTTTGTATTAATCACATACTTTTTTCCGTTAAATTTTATCTAGTCATTGTTGAGAATATGTGCAGTAAACGTATACCAGTTTAACAGTTTATACATGTATAATTTAGTGATGTTGATTGCATGCTTCAAGTTGCACATCTATTCTCACCTTTCTTTTCTGAGTTGTTCCTCCCTCATTTAACATAAACTCACTGTTCTGTAAGCTTAATCACAAACATTTTTAATCTTTTGAAATATTTTTTCTGAATCTAAAAGTAAGATATTTTCCATGAAAGATGTAGAAAATATAGAAAATGTTAAGGAAGACAGTAAAGGTATAATTTTACTACTGTATTTTATGCAAATAACACGTACCTTCTGTGTGTGTTTGCCAACCAGACACTTTACCTGCAAAGTATTTTTTTACATGTTGCTTTTAAAAAATTAGTATAGTCTCCGTACAAAGATATGTGATTGGTGTGTGTTATTTGCATGGAAGTATGGAAATTAGAAGATAGCCATTGATTACATTTTCATTTGCAGTCTTCCAGACATATTTTCTTTATATATTTACACATGACACATATGTATTTAAGTTTTTTACAAAAATTGAATTAAACTGCAATACTGATACAAAATGTGATATATTGTGCTCATCTTTCATTTTTAGTTAGTACAGATCTGTATCATAATTTCATTTAACCTGTTATTAGGAACTTGGATTATTGTAATTTTGCTATTATAAATACAATGAACTTGTTTATTTTTGCATACGTTTTGGACATCTAGGATATTATTGAGTTAAATTTCTAGAAGTGAGATTGTTGAGTTTAGAATGTATACTTTTAAGTACTATTGCATGTTACTTATGCCACTGCTCTTTTGAGGCATGTATTACTGTACAGTTCCACTAGAAGATACGTATGAAAAGTCTGCTTTACCAAACCCTATTGAACATTTGGTGGTATTGTTATTTCTTTTTATAAAAAATTTCATTTTTCACTTTTTTACAAAAAAGTAGTTTATATTCCTTTGGTTACCACTATTCTTTTACCTTTATGTATTTACAATATTTGTCCTTTTGTGTCTGGCGTATTTCACATAGCATAATGTTTTCAGGGTTCGTCTATATGGTGGCCTGTATCAGAATTTCATTTATCTATATAGCTGAATAATATTTCATTGTATACATGTGCTGTATTTTCTTTATTTATCTTTTGATGGACTCGTGGCTTGTTTTTACCTTGTGACTAACGAGGATAGTAGTGTAATGAACACTGGTATATGTATGTTTGTTTGAGTCCCTGCTTCTGGTTCTTTTGGATGTATGCTTAGAAGTAGAATTGCCACCTCCGGTGATATTTCTGTGTAGCTATTTGAGGAGGCACTAAACTGTTTCTTGCAGTGGCTATAGTATTTTACATACCTATAGCAATGCACAGGTTCCCATTTTCTTGGTATCCTTGCCAGACATTTGTTATTTTTAGTTTGGGTTTGAACTTTTTTGTTTTTTTAAATGGTGATTGTAATGGGGTCACTGCGAGTCAAAATTGACTCAACAGCAGTGGATTTACTCTTAATAGATATGAAGTGTTACTTGTTGTATGTGTGTTTACCGGTTTGAAATCAGGCTTATATACCGTGTAATTCAACCATTTATAGTGTATAATTCATGTTATGTAGTATATTTGCAGTTGTACAATCATCAGAACAATCCAAGTTTAAAACATTTTAAGCATCTCAAGAAGAAGCCCCAGACCCATTAGCAATTATTATCCAATTCATCCAGCCCCATTCTTGGCCCTAGACAAGCACTAATCTACTTTCTGTCCCTATGATTTTTCATGTTATGACCATATAAATCAAATCATGTAATATATGGTCTTTTGATGACTAGAACTTTGAAGGTATCAAAATTATAGCATATGTTAGTGTTTTAGTTCTTTTTATTGTCGGATTATATTGGATTGTCTTGTGTGAACATGTTACATTTTCCCATTGCAAACATCAGGTGATGGAATTTTGGTTGTTTCCAATTTTTAGTTATTATGAATAATGCTTCTGTGATCACTTGTTTTACAAGTTTGTATGTAGACATATGATTTCAGTTCTTTTGAGTATATATGCCTAGGAGAAAAATTGCTGGGTTGTATAATAATTACATGTTTAATATTTTGAGAAGATGCCAAATAATTTTCCAAAGTAGCTGTGCGGTTTTATTTTATACTTTTATCATCAGTAGATGAGGATTCCAAAGTCTCCATGTTCTCACTAACACTTTTTGTTGTCCATCTTTTTGTTTATGGCCATCCTAGAGGGAGTGAAGACTGTTCTGGTGTGTGTGAAATGCTGTTTCATTGTGGTTTTGATTTGTATTTTCGTCATATCTAATGATTTAGTCATCTTTTCTGTGGTAATTGGCCATTTATATATCTTGTTGGGAGAAATGTTTATTCAGGTCTTTTTTCCATACTTTAATTGAGTTTTTAATTTTTCTGTTATTGAATTATCAGAGTTCTTTATATGTTTTAGGCACCAGTTCCTTATCAGAAATAGGATTTGCAAATATTATCTCCCATTTTGTAGATTGCCCTTACTTTCTGCAGGGTATCATTTGTGGCATTAAAAGTTTTCAATTTTGAAGAAAGTCAAATTCATGTGTTTTTTACTTTTTTTGATTATGCTGTTAGTGTCAGACAAGGCTTTTCCTAAGCTAAGATCACAGAGACGTATTCCTATGCATTCTTCTAAGACTTATGGCACTTATATTTAGGACTGTGATCCATTTAAAGTTGATTTTTTTAAACTAGTTTAAAGGATGAGTCTAACTTTTTTTTTTTCATGTGGATATCCAGTTGTCTCAGTACCAGTTGTTGAAAAGACTATCCACTTCTTCCTTACTGACACAGTTAGCTTCCAAAGACAAGATTGTTAAGAGAAAATCAGTGTTATATGAGAGTCAAGGTTACGCTCCCATCTTTGGCATTGGTGTTCCAACAGTAGCTCAGTGTCCATTGGACATTCCTGGTGTGTGTCGGGGTATGTGTTGCGTGGGTGGCCTGTTTCCCTGCCACTTTTTTCCACCACCACAGAGCCTACAAGAGTTGGGGAGATGGTAGTGGTGATCGGGAGATGCCAACCAAGTCAAGAGTGACAGGGGCTTGCCATCATCTGGCAGTGCTCTGGGCTTCAGTGCAGACTTACCAACCTTCCCACTCTGTTGGCCCTAGAAACAGGACTTCGTGGTGGGTAGCTCCTAGACCTTCCAGCGGGTGAGGGCTGGCCATTGGCACCTTGTGGAGGCTGTGAAGATGTCAGGGAGTCCTCTTTGGAAGAAGAGACTTCTGAACCTCCTTCCGTTCCTACAGCCCCAGCTGCCCCACCTCCTTGAGCTGCCTTTGCTACTCACTTTCCCTGGGCCCAGCCTTACTGACCCAGGCAATATGAACTGTGAAGTAATTCGTTAGTAGAGTTTTCACTGTTACTGTAAATACAAATTATTCAATAATGAGATGGTAAGTGAGGCACAGTTATTGTTAATGTGTCATCGTTTCTGACTCATAGCAACCCAACAACAGAACACCATGTTGCTGGGTCCAGTGCCATCCTCACCATCATTTCTGTGTTTGAGCCCATTGTTGCAGCCAAAGGTCAGTGCATCTCATTGATGGTTCTTCTCTCCTTTGCTGACCCTACACTTTACCAAGCATGATATCCTTTTCCAGGGGCTAATCCCTCTTTATAACATGTCCAAAGTTTGTGAAATGAAGTCTTGCCATCCTCCCTTCTAAAGAGCATTGTGGTTGTATTGCTTCCAGGACAGATATTTTTATTCTTCTGGCAATTCATTATCAGTATTCTTTGCCAGCACCATATTTCAAAGGCATCATTTCTTCTTTGGTCTTCCTTGTTCATCTAGTTCCTAGTCTCGGAATAGATGATGCCATCATTCACGTAGACTGTTAACATTGTAGGTTAGTTTCTTTTTTGAGTATTTGGTTTCTTTGTTTTGGATGAGTAAAGACCAATAGTTTTGTCTTGGATGGCTGCTCGGAAAATTTAAAGAACTCAGTAGCTACTCAACAAAGTAGGATTTAGAGTATAAGCTTTGTGAACTGTGTTACACTAACTGACCAACATGTCTCACAAGACTGGTCCTGATCTTTCAATTCTGGGACACTAATCCTGCAAGGTATTTGATACTGTCTAGGAAGTTTCTTTAACTTTGTCTTCTGTGTGCTTTAATATTTATATGAATAGGATGTCACATTCAAAGCCTTAAAGCAGAAGAGCTTCCAACCAAAAATTATATATCCTGTAAAACTATCTTTCAAATATGAAGATGAAGTTAAGACATTTGCAGATAAACAGAAACTCAGAGACATTGTAAAAACAAATGAAAACTATAAGAAATACTGAAAGAAGCTCTTGGCTTAGGAGAACAAAACCATTAACTTTATATTTTAGGAGGAAATACAGGACACATCATCCGGAAACCTACTCAGTTAGGGAAGGCTCCAAACTCAGTTAAAGCTATAGTATTAAAAGAAGTGATCCACTGTTCCTATCATGAAAACTATGATGTCACCAAATTAAAAAGGGGGATGTACTATAGTCATTCTAGTCCTTCCAGATGGAGATGAAGTTAATAAGACTTGCAGTAGTTCAAATTGGGTTTAAACATAGGTTATTAAGGAGGATCACAGTGACAGCCACAAAGCACAGTAAAGATGCAACATATTAAATCAAGAAATGTAATACAGCAGTCTCAACAACCATAAAAACAAAACTGAAAAAGGTGACAACTGAACTCATAAAGAATGTCCCAGAACAGATAAATAAGAATAACAGAGAAAACATCAACACAAAAATAAACTTATCACAATGCCAGCACTGAACACATACCTATCAATAATTACATTAAATGTGAATAGATTGAACACTCCAGTAAAGAGACAACGAGTGGCATCTCAGATCAAAAGACACGACCCATCTATGTGTTGTTTATAAGAAACTCATCTTAGACTTATAGATATGAACAAACTGAAATTTAAAGTATGGAAGGATATATGTCAAGCTAACAATACACAAATAAGAGCAGATGTGGCAATACTAATCTCAGATAAAATAGATTTTAATGTAAAATCCACTGGCGTAGATGAGGGTGGACACTGTTCATTGCTCAAAGGTTCAGTACACAAGCAGGACTTAACAGTATTAAATATTTATGCACCTAATATCAGAGCACCTAAATACATTGAAGAAACACTGACTATACTCAAAAATGAGATAGATCACTCCACAGTAATAGTGGGAGACTTTCAACATGCTACTCTCAATATTGGACAGATCGTCTAGAAAAAAGCTCAGTAAAGACACGGAAGACCTTATTGCCACAGTTAACCACTTGCATCTCATTGACATATGCAGAACTTTCTGTCCATCAGCAGACAACTACATGTTCTTCTCCAGTGCACATGGAACATTTTTCAGAATAGACCATGTGTTAGGACATACAGCAAATCTCAACAAAACCCATACCACTGAATTATTGCAAAGCATCTCTGATCGTAAAGCCATAAAAGTTGAAATCAAAGCAGAAAAAACATAGAAAGTGGAACTTGTGGAAACTGAACAACATCTTGCTCAAAAAGCTGTGGGTTATAGAAGAAATCAAGGATGAAATAAAGAGATTTATGGATTCCAATGAGAATGAAATTATTTCCTATCAAGGGGAGTGGACGGACAGGAGGGGAAAGGAGACTGTTGGGAGGATGAGACATGTATGGAGTAGAGAGGAATAGTGTGCTGTCACTGGACAGGGAGAGCAGTGGAAGCTGCATATAGGGGGCATGTAAATTTATATGTCAATGTACATTTTCACTCAGTTATGTTAAAAAAAAAAAAAATTCCTGTCAGAATCTGTGGGATACAGCCAGAGCAGTCTTCAGAGGTCAGTTTATAAATGCACACATCCAGAAGGAAGAAAGAACCCAAACTAAAGAGCTAACCCTACAGCTTGAACAAGTAGAGAACAACAGAGGAACCCCTCAGGTACCACAGGAAAACAGATCTTAACTATCAGACCCGAAATAAATGAATTACAGAGTAGAAGAACAATTGAAAAAATTGAAAAGACCAAAAGCTGGTTTTTTGAAAAGATCAACAAAATTACAAACCGTTGGCTAAACTTACTAAAGAAAAACGGGAAAGGAAACAAATAACCCAAATAAGAAATGAGAGGGGAGTTGTCACAATAGGTCCAACAGAAATAAAAGATATCATAACAGAATATTATGGAAGACTGCACTCTAACAACTTCGAAAACCTAGAGGAAGTGGACAAGTTCCTAGATGCATATCACCTACCCAAATTATCGCAAGATGAAGCAGAACAACTTAATAAACCCATCACTGAGGAAGAGATTGAAAAAGTCATCCCCAAACTGCTAACCAAAAAAACAAACAAACCTGGCCAAGCTGGCTTCTTAACAGAATTCTACCAAGCTTTTAGAGAAGAATTATTTCCAATACTAGGGACTATTTCACAAAATAGGAAGGGATGGAATACTCCCATAATAATTCTGTGAAGCCAGTATAACCCCGATACGAAAGCCAGGAAAAGTACCCCCCAAAAGGAGAGCTACAGACCAATATTGCTCATCAATTTCGATGCAAAAATCTTCAGCAAAATCCTTGCCAATAGAATACAACAGCATATCAAAAAAATAATTCATCATGACCAACTTGGATTCACACCAGAAATGCAAGACTGGTTCAACATCAGAAAAACAATGTGATCAATCACATAAATAACACAAAAGACAAGACTCACTTGATTTTGTCTATTGATGCTGAAAGGGTATTTGATCAGGTCAAACGCCCATTCATACTAAAGCGGTCAGCCAAATAGAAATAGACAATAAATTCCTCAGTGCAATAATGGCCATTGTACAAAGCCAGCAAGTAAGGTGGTGTCACCTGCGTAATGCAGGTTGTTAATGACTTGTCCGTTAATCCTGATGCCTCATTCTTGTTTGTGTAATTCAGCTTCTTGGATTATTTGCTCAGCATACAGATTAAAAAGGTATTGTGAAAGGATACAACCCTGACCCACAGCTTTCCTGACTGTAAACCATGCAGTGTCCCCTTGTTCTGTTTGCATGACTGCCTTTTCATCCATATACAGATTCATCAAGAGCACAAGTCGGTGTTCTGGAGTTCTCATTCTCTGCATTGTTAGCCATAGTTTAGTGTGATACACACAGCTGAATACTTTTGCATAGTCAGTGAAATACAAGTAAACATCTTGCTGGTGCTCTTTGTTTTCAGCCGAGATCTGTGTGACGTCAGTGATGATATCCCTGGTTCCATGTCCTCTTCTGAATCCAGCTTGTATTTCTGGCAGTTCCTTCTCAATATACTGTTGTAGTTGCTTTTCAGTGATCTGGAGCAAAGATTTACTTGTGTGTGATGTCAGTGACATTGTTCGGTAATTTCCGCATTCGGTTGGATCACCTTTCTCTGCAGTGGTTGTAACTATGGATCTCTTCCAGTCAGTTGGCAGGGTAGCTGTCCTCCAAATCTCTTGGCATAGGTAAGTGGGCACTTCCAGTGCTGAATCTGTTTGTTGAAATAACTCAATGGACAGTCCGTCAATTCCTGGAGCCTTGTTTTTTGCCAGTGTCGTCAGTGCAGCTTCGACTTCTTCCTTCAGTACCATTGGTTCCTGATCATATGCTACCTCTTCAGATGGCTGAACATCAACCATTTCTTTCTGATGTAATGATCTGTGTGTTCCTTCCGTTTTGTTTTGATGCTCCCTGAGTCATTTAATAGAAGGACCCGGTAGTCTGCTTCTGAAAGGAATTCGCCAGGGAAAACCTTATGAATAGCAGGGACCCTGTAAGACCAAATAAAACTGCCCCATTGATCTTCCATGGCTGCAGTTTTTGTGGAAGCAGTCGGCTGTATTGGTCCTTGTGGAGTAGCCGCAGACCTTTGGGATTTGCAGACCTTTTGGACACATACACGCATATAACCGCAAATGTATTTTTGGTTGTTGTTACTGGTTTTTCAAAATTATGTGTGCCACGGTAATACCCAAATGTTTTTGTATTGTTTTTTGTGTCCGTTTTAGTGACATTGTTTACCTTTTTCCAGCCTGTGTACACTTCCTCGTTCTGTGTTTCCTAGCCCCACAGATAGCAAGTCTCTAGTATTTAGAGGGTAAGTCTCTCTCTCTGCCTCTGTCCCTTATAACCACTAGTGAATATTAGTTTGGGTATATATGTCTATGTCCTTTTGTGAAAGAGACAACATACAATACTTGTTTTTTTGTGATTGACTTATTTCTCCCAATGCACTGGCCTCCAGATTCATATATGTTCAAAAATGTTTTGCAAACTCATTGTTCTTTATTACTAAACAGCATTTCATCGTATGTCTGTGCCACATTTTTACTTATCCATTCATCTGTTGATGAGTACTAAGGTTTGTTTTTATCGTTTTGTTATTGTCAGTCTTGCTGTGATGACATGTATACACCTGTCCTTTCCTGTCACTTCTGTTAGATCCCTGGGGTATACATTATGAGTGGAATTGTTGGGTCCTTATGGTAGCTCTGGAAACCGAGGTGGCGTCGTGGATCAGTGCTGTGTCTGCTAACCAAAAGGTTGGCAGTTTATATCTGCTGGATGCTCCTTGGAAACTCTGGAGCAGCTCTGCTCTGCACTGTAGGGTCACTGTGAGTCAGAATCAAGGTTGGTGGTCTTTGGTTTGGTTTTGTTTTAGTAGTAGCTCTACCTCTTACTAGTTTTTTAAGGAACAAGCGGTTTATTTTCTGCTAATGACTGTACATACTGTACATTTTGGATTCTTGACAGTAATGGATGAGGGTTCCAGTTTCTCCACATCTCCTTCTTCCCCCCTTTTTCTTTTTTAATCTTCACCATCCTAATCAAACCACACCCCTAGTGAGCCTCTAGGACAGAGTAGAACTTACCCCATGGGATTTCCAAGGCTGTAAATCTTTATGGAAGCCGACTTGCACATTTATTTCCTGAGGAGCACTTTCAAGCTGATGACCTTTCATTTTGCAAATGAATACTTAAACCTGTTCACCATCAGGGCTCTTTAACCATCCTACTGGAAGTGAAATGGTATCTCATTGTGATTATAATTTGCATTTGTCTGATGGTTAATGACATCTAACTCCTATGTGTCTGTTGGCCATTTGAATATCCTCTTTGATGAAGTGTCTGTATGTGTCCTTTGCCCAGTTTTTGGATTGAGTTGCTTATCTTTTTGTTGTTAACTTGTAGAGTTTTTTTAAAAATGTATTTTAAATTTCAGACCCTTGTCAGTTATATTTCATTTCCCAAGTTGTTTCCTCACACTGTAGGTTCTCACTTTAGTCTTACTGTGTAAGTCTTTGATGAATGTGTGTGTTTAAATTTCCCAAGATCCCACTTATCTATTTTGTTTTCTGCTTTTCCTATATTAGTTGTTGTGTTTGGTGATTTGTCATTGAAGAAAATTAGGTCCCAAAGCTTTTGTTCCTGTATTTTCTTCCAAGTACTTTTGGGGTTTTAGATGTAACATTTAGGTACTTGGTTCATTTCAAATTAGTTTTTGTGTGTTGCATGAGGTATGGAGTTGTGTCAGTTTTTTGCATGTGGAAATCTAGTTTTACGAGCATTATTGGTTGAAGAGACTGTTCTTTGTTCATTGATTGAATTTGACCCCTGTTCAAAATCAGTTAACTGTAATGTTTGCATTTATTTCTGAATTTCGAATTGAAAATGGTAGCAGGTATTATCTAGTTCTTTTTGTTTCATGGCAAAAGTAGCAGTTGTTCATGGGGGCAGTTTGCCACACATTCCGTATCTTCTGTTTATCACACTCCTTCTGTTATTCCAGGTGAATAGAGAACAGTTTTGTGCCTTGGATGGCTACTTGCAAGCTTTTAAGACCACAGACACTCTGAACTAGGAGGTAGAACAGAGGCACTAAACATGTAATTAGGCCAGCAACTAGTATGTTCCATGTGACTATGACACTAAACCCCAAATTTGATAAGGTTTTTGGTTGCGCATCATTTGCCTCAGCAGCAACTCTGTATTTTTTGCTATTGTAAATATATCTTATCAAACAGCTTTTGCCATGCAAGTTTTTTTAGGTGTGTAACTTATAAACATCAGTTACTTTAATAGGCTGTGTAGTGCTTCCCTTAATCAATGTCATTTTTCCATCACCACAGACTGAAACTCAGTTCTCCATGAGCAATAGTAACCTCTTTTCCTGTCTTTTCTCCTGCTCCCGCAAACCATTAATACACTTAGTCTGTATGCATTTGTTTGTTTTTGTCTTTTTAAATCAGTAGAGTCATACAGTATTTGTCCTGTGATTGATTTATTTCAGTCTCATTGCAACCTGCATACAGGCTTTATTGTCTTTTTTGCTGAATAGTATGAGGATTGCCAATTAAGTGTAAACTCATCCTAGAAAAAGTGCTACGTACCTCATTGCTGAATATCTGTGCAGTCACCTTATAAATACTCCCCTTGGGAAGCTATGCACTGACGGCAGCGCCTACTTCCCACTTCATAGCGATTTTAGAACTCTTTCTGGAAGGGCCATCAGAGCTGTTGTCGTATTACCCTTGATGTCCTAAGTGTCATCAAAATGTCTTCCTTTCAATATTTCTTTTCTCTTTGGGTAAAGAAAAATATCACTGGGACCAGATCAGGTGATTAGGGTAGGTGTTTCAGTACAGTTATTTGTTTACTGGCTAAAAATGCCCTCACAGACAACTATATAATTTAGTTTGTGAACTTTTCACTGTGCACAGTGGACATTCCAGAAAGAGTTCCAAAATTGCTTTGAAGGGAGGACTGTCTACTGGCTTTGGTGCATAGCTTCCCAAAGGGAGTACTTCAGAGGTGATCGTAATAATATTTAGCAGTGAGGTATGTAAGTGAGGTAGCAATTGGAATAGTTAAGTTCACGGATTTGTCAGATCCTGTATATATGAAGCTGTTCTACTGGTTTCCTTTTGGAGGGGGGAGAAGAGGGGACAAGTGTTAGTTTAGTGCATACTGGAAGTAAGGAGTGGAAAAGAAGAGTGTGCTGTCACAGACTGCAGAAAGAAGATGGAGTTGCAGAGAAGCTAGTGCTAAGAGCTTGGGCTATAAACTGTCGCTTAATCACAGTATGAAAATTAAAAAAAAAAAATAGAAGAACTTGAAGAGGAGATAAAGAAACCAGTACTGCTAACAACAATAAAAAAAGTTCTGGTTTGAACTGTTTACCAGAGGATTCTACCAAACATTGAGAGAACAGTTGACAACAATCTTACTCAGACTATTCCAGAACATTAACGAAAAGAAGCAATATCCTCAAAATCATTAAGTGAAAGCAGCATAATCCTGATATCAAAGTCAGACAAAGACACCACTAAAGAAAATAATAGACCAATACCCATGATGAACTTTGTCACAAAAATGGTGACCCTGCCGGTATCTGAAGACTGGTAGGGAGCTTCCGTCATCACAGCAACACAGAAGCCCCCACAGCGTGAGAGCCCGACAGACAAAGCAGAGCTGACTTTAATGATGTGGATGGAGTCAAACTTTCAGAACTTTTATTAGCTGATGTGGCAAGAACTCAAAATAAGATGAAACAGTTGCCAGCATCTATTAATATTTGGAAGGTAGAATGTACAAAGAATGAATCTAGGAAAACTGTGAAGTGGAACACTTAGACATTGATATCTTGGGCATTAGTGAGCTGAAGTGGATTACTATTGATCATTTTGAATCAGGCAGTTACATGGTCTACTGTGTTAGGAATGATAGCTTGAAGCAGAATGGTCTTGCATTCATCATCAAAAAGAGCATTTCAGGATAGGTATTGCAGTACAGTGCTGTCAGCAATAAGATAATAATATCTGTATGCATACAAGAAAGGCCAATTAATACAACTGTTATTAAAATTTACCTACCAACCACTCAGGCCAAAGATGAAAACATTGAAGATTTCTGGCGGCTTCTGCAGTCTGAAATGCAGTCAGGATGCACTGATAATTACTGTCGATTGGAATGCAAAAGCTGGAGACAAAGAAGGATTGATAGCTGGAAAACATGGCTGTGGTAACAGAAATGATGCCAGAAATTTCATGATAGAATTTTTTAACAGCAATGATTTCATCATGGCAAATACCTGTTTTCACCAACATGAGGATTAACTATACACGTGGACCTTACCAGATGGAATACACAGGAATCAAACTGACTACATTGTGGAAAGAGACATTAGAAAAGTTTGGTATAATCAGTCAGAACAAAACCAGGTACTGAATGCAGGACCGACCATCAATTAGTAACATGCAAGTCCAAACTGAAACTGAAGAAAAGCAAAACAAGTCTGTGAAAGCCAAAGTATGACCTTGAGTATAGAGACCAGAGTTAAAAGTGTAGAAAACTGGGTTTAGGGATCATATGAAGAAGAGATTTGATGCATTGAACACTGATGACGGAAGACTAGATCAGTTGTAGAGTGACATCAAAGACAACATACATGAAGAAAGCAAGGACTCATTAAAAAGACAGAAAAGAAAAGAAATGATGATGTAAAAAAAAAAAAAGATTTTGAAGGGCGGCTTGAGAAGACAGAATAAAATGTGATAATGACATGTGCAAAGAGCTAGAGTTGCAAAACCAAAAGGGAAGAACATACGTGGCATTTCTGAAGCTGAAAGAACTGAAGAAAAAATTCAAGCCCCTAATTGCAATAGTGACAGATTCTGCAGGGAAAATATATATATATGTGTATATATATATTTAGAATTTTTTTATTATGACTAAGTGAAAGATTGCCATCCAAGTCAATTTTCCATATAAAACCGCAAGTATCCCCAACTCTGTAACTTTATCTGTTCTCTTTACCCTGTGACAACACATTCTTTTTTTTTACTCTTCCGGTATCCACTCAACGAACATTTGCCCCTCCTGTCTACTGCCAGGAAAATATTAAACAACTCAGGATGCACCAAAAGAAGATAGAAGGAATACATAGAGTCATTATACCAAAAAGAATTGGTTGATGTTCAGCCATTTGAAGAGCTAGTGTATAATCAGGAACTCATGGTAATGAAAGAAGTTGGAGCTACACTGAAGGCACTGGTAAAAAACAAGGCTCCAGGAATTGATGGAGTATCAGTGAAGATGTTTCAACAAATGGATGCATGCTGAAAGTGCTCACTCATCTATGCCAGGAAATTTGGAGGACGGCTACCTGGCCAACTGACTAGAAGAGATTCATATTTATGGCTGTTTCCAAGAAAGGCGATCCAACTGAGTGTGGAAATTATCAAACTGTATAATTAATATCACATGCACACAAAATTTTGCTCAAGATGATTCAGAAGTGACTGCAGCGGTACATTGACAGGGAACTGCCAGAAATTCATGCCAGATTCAGAAGAGTAACATAGACCAGGGATATCACTGCTGATGTTAAATGGATCTTGGCTGGAAGCAGTGAATACCGGAGGGATGTTTACCTGTATTTTATGGACTAGAAAAAGGCATTCGACTGTGTGGATCATAACAAATTATGGATGACATTATGCAGAGTGAGAATTCTAGAATACTTAATTTTGTATATGGGTCAGGAGGCAGTTGTGTGAACAGAACAAGGGGATATTATGTGGTTTAAAATCAGGAAAGGTGTGTATCGTTGCAGATTGTATCGTTGCACCATATGTATTCAACCTGTATGCTGAACAGATAGTCTTTAGAAGTTGGACTGTAGGACAAGGAGCGGGGCTTTGGGCTTGGAGGAATACTTGTTAACAACCTGTGTTATACAGATGACACAATCCTGCTTGCTGGAAGTAAAGAAGATTTGGAATACTGATGAAGCTGGAAGACCAAAGCCTTCAGTATGGATTACACCCCAATATTAAAAAAAAAAAACCAAAAAACAAAAATACAGCTGGACCAGTAAGCAGTCTCAGGGTAAATGGAGAGAAGATCGAGGTTGTCAGGAAGTTCATTTTGCTTGGTTCCATAATCAACGCCCATGGAAACAGCACTCACAAAATCTAAAGACACATCAGATTGGGAAAATCTGCTGCAAAAGACCTTTTTAAAGTACTGATAAATAAAGATGTTACCTTGAAGACTAAGCTGCACCTGACCCAAGCTATGGTATTTTCAGTTGTATCATATGCATGTCAAAGCTGAACAGTAAGACGGAAGAACTGATGCCTTTTAGTTTTGCCAAGAGAACAAACAGATCTGTCCTAGCAGAGGTAGAGCCAGAGTTCCCTTTGGAAGCAAGGATGGCGAGACTGCATCTTGCATACTTTGGACATGTCAGGAGGGATGAATCCCTGGAGAAAAACATCATGCTTGTTAAAGTGGAGGGTCAATGAAAAAGAGGAAAACCCTGAACAAGATGGATTTTAGCTATAACCATGAACTTAAGCGTAAAAGACGATTGTGGCCATGATGCAGAACTTTTTGTTCTGTTGTGCATAAGTTGCTGTGTCTTGGAATTGACTTCATGGCACCTAACAGTAGCAATGCAAGGATGGTTCAACGTTAGAAACTCAAAATGTAATCTATTATATAAATAAAACAAAGGAATAAACTCACGTGATCATCTCAGTTGATGCTGGAAAAGCATTTTCTTTTTAAATTTTTTATTGTGATTAAGTGAAACTTGACAGTCCAAGTCAATTTGCCATACAAACTCCTGAGCCCCCACCTCTGTGCACTCTAGCTGCTTTCCCCACCCAGTGACAGCACACTCATCCCCTCTACTCTTTACTTCCATTATACACTCTACTGATGCCTGTGTACTTCTCTCCAACCTCTCCTCTACCCTCTGAAAAGAGACCAGTTTTACAGCTTCATATACTTATTGAACCATAAAGTACACAATACCACTTGCATTACTCTGTGTTTCTTAGCCTAGCCCAATCTTTGTCTGAAGTGTTGGCCTCAGTACTGGTGTCTGCTGTGGGCCAGCAGCAAGTCCAGGGGCTGTGTTTTAAGGGAACCCTCCAGGCTCTCAGACCATCAAGTCTTGTAATAGACTTTAAATAGAGTTTTGTTTTTCTTTTTTTTTTTAATTGTGATTAAGTGAAACTAGACAATCTGAATCTATTTTGCAGGCCCACCTACCTGTGGCTCCTTCTGCTCTCCTTGTCCCATGACAGCACACTCTTTTTCTTTCTCTTCTTGTTGTATCCTCTTAACAAGTTCCTGTCCCCTCCTCTCAACCCTCTTATCTCCCGTGTAGAAAGAGACCAGCAGGACTGCCACCTGTAAGTGCATAGAGCCATAAAGTACACACACTATACGGTGACACTGTGTCCCTGGGTCCAGTCTGTTTTTGTCCAAAGAGTTGACCTTAGTAGTGTTTTCTGCTCAGGGGCAGCAGCAGGTCTAGGGGCTGTACTCCCAGGGCATCCTCTAGGCCGCTGGACCATCAATTGTGGCCTTTTAGGAGAGTTCTTGAGCTGTACTCCTTATGTGCTCATGTTGCCACAGGGACTCAACATTGTGTCTTTGGTGGCTGTGTTTGGTGGTGACCGGGCACCATCTGGCTCTTCAGGTCACATGTTGATGCAGTTTCCCTTTCACATGGGTCCTTCTGTTTCCTGAGCTCTTTTTTCCTTGTGTCTTTGTTGTTCTCAGTCATCGTCTGTTTCTGATGAATTGGGACCATTTGGTGTTCCTCATTAGTAGAACTCTTGATCTGCACACCCATTTTTCTCATGCCATGCCAGGAACTACACTTTGTGTTCCCTGTCAAGGCTGTCTTTGGTAGTGGCCAGGTACCATCTGGTTCTTGTGGTCTCATGCAGATGTAGTCTCCTGTTCATATAGACCCTTCTCTTTCCTGGGTTTGTATTTTCCTCATGTCTGTGATGTTCTTGGTTTTCATCTGCTCCAGGTGGGTTGGGACCAATTGATGTTCTTTAGATGGCAGCTTGCTGGCTTTTATGATGCCAGGTACCACTCACCAATGTCAGATGTATAACAATTTCTTAAAAAAACACTAGATATTCCAGTTGACTTTGCCTTGAAACTGTGGTCCCCAGACCCCTGTCGCTTCCTCTCTGTCCTCTAAAATGTTGGGTTGTATTTGGAAAACCCTTTAGTTTGCAGTTATTCAGTTGTGCTGACCTGCTTTCTACTCTGTGCTTTCACTTCCTTCACCTAACTGATTTCCTATCTGCTATCTGATCTGTGAATAATGCTTGCCCTCCCTGCCTTTGTAACCATCAAAAGAGTATTTTCTTCTGTGCATAAGTCTTTTCTTCAGTCCTTATCATAGTGGTCCCATAAACATTTTTTATTTTGTAGCTGACTGATTTTACTCAGCATAATGTTTTTCAGTTGATTCCAGGTTATGGGATGTTTCATAAAATGATTGTTCTGTATCATTGCGTGGTGTTCCATTGTGCAAATATACCACAGTTTGTTTATCCATTCATCTATTGATGGACACTTAGGCTGATTCCATCTTTTCACTAATGTGGACTGTGCTGCATGTACAGTAGAACAAGGCACTGCCTCGTCCCGCGCTGTCCTCAGAATTGTTTCCTGAAGCTTCTTGTTGGCAGTCACTGGGTCAGTTCACCCTGAGGATCTTCTTCCTTTTTACTAGCTTTCTACCAAGCGTGATGTCCTTCTCCTGAGACTGATTCCTACGGACAGCATGTCCAAAGGATGTGAGATGAAGTCTTAACAGTCCTTGCTTGTGAGGAGCATTCTGGTTGCAGTTCCTCCAAGACAGATTTGTTCATTCTTTAGTAGTCTATGATCTATTCAGCATTCTTCACCAACACCGTAATTGAAAGGCACCAGTGCTTTCCCAGTCTTCTCTGTTCATCATCCAACCTTCCCATGAATAGAATGCATTTGAAAACACCGTAGCTTGGGGCAGGTGTACCTTAGTCTTCAAGCTAATATCTTTGTTTTTCCATACTTCCTACTACAGCCAATTTACTCAGTACTTGACTGCTTGACTTCTTGACTGCTGCTTCCTTGAATGTTGATTATGGATCCAAGCAAAATGAAATCCTTGACACCTTCGATCTTTTCTCAGCTTATTGTGATGTAGTTTATTGGTCCATCTGTGATGACTCTTGTTTTCTTTGTGGTGTGATCTGTAGTGAAGGTTGTAGTCTTTGATGTTCATGAGTAAATGTGTCAAGTCCTCTTCATGTACAACAGCTGGGTTGTGTCATTTGTATAACATGGGGTTTTGTACTTCAGGTACAGGTTTACAGGAGAAACTAGTTTCTTACTAAACAGTACACATAGTGTTTTATGACATTGGTTAACAGCCCCACAGCATGTCAACATGCTTCCTTCTTAATTGTAGGTTCCCTGTTATCGACTTCCCTGTTCCCTCCTGCCTTTTCTTCCTTGCCTCTGGTCTGGTGTGCCCCTTGCGTCTCATTTTGTTTTATGGGCCTGTGTATTTGGCTGAAGGGTGAACCTTAAGACTGACTTCATTACTAAGCTGAAAGGGTGCCCAGGGGCCATACTCTCAGGGTTTCTCCAGTCTGTGTCAGGCTAGCAAGTCTAGTGTTTCTTTTAAATTTAGAATTTTGTTCTACATTTTTTTTTCCATTTGTCTGGATGCCCTGTTGTAATCTCTGTTAGAGCTCTGAATGGTAATATTCAGGCACCATCTGGTTGTAATGGGATCAGTGTGGTGAAGGTCATTATAGATGTGATCCATTACTCATAAGGGCTAACCCTTTCCTTGTACCTTTAATTTTCTTCATTCTTCCTTACTCTTGAAGGGGTAAGACCAGTGAAATGTCCTAGATGGCTGCTGATGGGCTTTTAAGATCCCAGACACTACTCACCAAAGTAAAATGTTTTATTTATAAACTGTGTTATGTCAGTTGAGCTGGGTGTTCCCTGAGGTCGTGATCCCCACAGCCCTCAGCCCAGCAGCTTGTTCACTCAGGGAATTGGGACCTGTCTGTGGTGCTTCCATGATCTTGCCTTGTACAAGTTGGGCGGGCTTCCCAAATACTGTGCACTGTTCTACCCTTCAGCAAAGTTAGCACTTATCTGTTGTCTACAAAGATTGCCGGTTAAGTTTGGGTACTCATCCTAGAAAAAGTGCTGCATACCTCATTGCTGAACATCACGATGGTTACTTTGGAAGTACTCCCCTAGGGAAGCTGTGCACCAACACCAGCTTTCAAAGCAGTTTTAAAACTCATTTTTTTGGAAAGGCCATCATTGTATTACCCTTAATGTCCTGAATGTCATCAAAATGTCTTCCTTTCAGCATTTCCTTTATCTTTGGGTAAAGAAAAAATGTCATTGGGGGCTACATCAAGTGAGTAGGGAGGGTGTTCCAATGCAGTTATTTGTTTACTGGCTAAAAGCTCCCTCACAGACAAGTTACACAATTAAGTTCACCAACTTTCCACCTTGCCACCATGCACAATAGCCACTCCACAAAGAGTTCCAAAATTACTCTGAAGGGTGGACTAGGCTCTGGCATTGGTGCATAGCATTTCAAGGGGAGTACTTCGAAAGTGACCATAGTGATATTCAGCAATGAGATGTGTAGTACTTAAAACACTTAAGTTCACAGACTTAATTGTGAGACCTTGTATTCATGTTTTTCTGTCTTTTCTCTTCCACGTCCTCATAACCATTAAAGATTGTTTCTTTTTATATGTGGATGTTTTTGCAGTAGTGGTCTCTTACAATATTTGTCCTTTTGTCATTGACTTGTTTCCCTTGTGGTTGGGTTGTTTTACTTGGCATAATGTCTTCCATGTTATGAGATTGATCACACATTCATCATTGTTCTTTATTGTTGCTTAATCCCATTTGACGGCTTTGGCTTTGGCTAATCCCATTTATTGTTTGTGCCACAGTTTTTTTATCCATTCTTTAGTTGATGCGCATCTTGGTTGTTTTTAACTTTTTGCTATTGTAATCAATGCTGCAGTGTACATGCGTGTGCATATGTGTAGTCATGTAATGACTCCTATTTTTCTAGGATGTATTCCTAGCAGTGGGATTGCTGGATCATGTGGTATTTCTATTCCTAGCTTTCTAAGGAAGTGCCATATGGTCTTCCAGAGTGCTTGTATCATTTTGAATTCTCACCAGTACTGCATAAGCATTCCAGTCTCCCTGCGGACTCTCCAACATTTGTTATTTCCTGATTTTTTTATTTGTGCCAGTAATTCTGTGGTGCGATGGCATCTCATTGTGGTTTTGATTTGGATTTCTTAGTGCTCAGTGCAAATAATCTGAGAAGCTTGACTGTATGGCAAACAACAGGGCATCACTGTTTTTTTTTTTTCTAATTTTCATTTTTATTTAACGTAACTGAGTGAAAATGTACATTCACATATAAATTTACATGCCCACCTGTATGCAGCTTCCACTGCTCTCCCTGTCCGGTGACTGCACACTATTCCTCTCTGCTCTATACATGTCTCATCCTCCCAACAGCCTCCTTTCCCCTCCTCTCCATCCACTCCCCTTCCTCCAGCCAGAGGTCAGCAAGATGATATCCTATAGATGTACAGAACCATAAAGTGCTTCCAGTATATGGTCACTCTGCATTGCCAAGTCCAATCCATTCCTGTCCAAAGAGTGGACCTTTGTTATAATTTATGGGAACGGGCAGCATCAGGGCCGGGGGCCATGCTCTCGGAGGAACCCCAAAACCGCTGGACCATCAGTTGAGGTCTTTTAGTGGAGATCTCATGATGCACCTCTTTTTATTCTTGTGTTGCCAGTGAGACTCCTCTCTGTGAGCTCCATCGTGGCTATCGCTGGTGGTGGCCAGGCACCATCCGGTTCTTCCGGTCCCAAGTTGATGTAGGCACCCTCTCTTGCGGGTCTCTGTGTCTTCTCAGTTGTCTTTACCGCATGTCATTTTCGTCCTCGGTGAGCATCTGTTCCTCCTGAGTTGGGACCATTTGCTGTGTCCTTGATGGCAGCGTGGCAGCTTTTAAGACCCCAGATGCCACTCACCAATGTGGGGTGCAGAGAGCTCTCTTAGCAAAACGCTAGTTGTGCCAGTTGGCCTGGAATTTCCCTAAGAGCAGGGTCCCCCGCCCCCCGCCCCAGCTACTCAGTCTTTGCAGTATTGAGTTAAGATAGAAGAGGTACTCAAGTTATGCTGAAGTCCACTTACTATTGTTCTTGTTTCTAATGTGTGCTGTCACTGGTTTCTCCCAGCTAGATTTCTAGTAACTATCTAAACTAAGCCCTCCTCCCCTTACCCTCCCTCCCTCCCCTCCCTTGCAGCTGTCAAAGAGTCTTTTCTTCTATAAACAAGTCTGTTTTTGAGATCTTATCGTAGAGGTCTCATACAGTATTTGTCCTTTTGTCACTGACTGCTTTCACTCAACATAATGTCTTCCAGTTGAAACCAGGTTAGGAGATGTTTCCTGGAATCATCGTTATTCTTTATCATTGCGTAGTGCTCCATTGAGTATAAGTACCATAGTTTACCTATCCATTCTTCTATTGTTGGGCATCTGGGTTGATTCCATTTTTTGCTGTCGTGGACTGTGCTGCGATAAACATTGTGGAGCATGTGTCCGTTGGTGTGAAAGGCCTTGAATCTGTAGGATATATTCGAAGTAGTGGAATTACTGGGTCAAATGGTCTATCGATATCCATTTTTTTAAGGAAGTGCCAGATTGCCTTCCAAAGAGGCTGGACCATTTTGCAACCCCACCAACAGTGTAGGAGGGTTCCACTTTCTCCACAGCCTCTCCAGCATTTGTTGTTTTGTGTTTTCTGGATCATGGCCAATCTTGTTGGGGTGAGATGGTATCTCATTGTTGTCTTGATTTGAATTTCTTTAATAAATAAAGATCGTGAACATGTCCGCATGTGTTTTTTGGCTTCCTGGATCTCCTTTTCAGTGAAGTGTCTGTCCATCTCCTTTGCCCATTGCTTAATTGGATGGTTTATCTTCTTATTGATATTTTGTAGCATCTTATAGATTATGGAGATCAGGCGTCGGTCTGACATAGAGTTGCCAGATATTTTTTCCATTCTGTGGGTGTTATTGTAATTCTATTAATAAAGTCTTTGGATGAGCAAAAGTGTTTGATTCTTAATAGTTCCCATTTATCTATTTTCTCTTCTGTTGATTGAGGTTTCTTTGACAGATTTTGGAGTCTGTCCTCATTGTGTATTAAAACTTCCATTGTTGTTCCTACCTTTTCTTGGATGAGCTTTATCGTTTTAGGTTTGATATTTAGGTCTTTTATCCAGTTGGAGTTGGTTTTCGTATAAGGTGTAAGATATGGATCTTGATTCAGTTTATTGCAGATGGATAACCAATTTTGCCAGCACCATTTGTTGAAGATACTGTTTTAACCTCAGTTTAATGTCTTAGGACCTTTGTGGAATATCAACTGTTCATAGGCAGATGGTGTCATCTCTGGGGTCTCGATTCTGTTCCATTGATCCGTCTGTCTGTTCTTGTACCAATACCAGGCTGTTTTGACCACTGTGGCAGTGTAGTATGTTCTAAGGTCGGATAATGAAAGGCCTCCCAGTGTGTTCTTCTTCTTTAGTAGTACCTTACTTATCCGGGGCTTCTTCCCTTTCCAAACAAAATTGGTGATTTGTTTCTCCATCTCATTAAAAAGTGATGCTGGAACTTGTATTGGGATTGCATGATATAAATAAATTGCTTTGGGTAAAATAGACATTTTCACCATGTTAAGTCTTCCGATCCATGAGCAGGGTAGGTTTTTCCATTTCTCTAAGTCTCTCTTAGTTTCTTGTAGTAAGGGCTTGTAGTTCTCTTTGTAAAGGTGTGTTGTTTCTCTGGTTAGATTAATTCCTAGGTACTTTATCTTCTTAGGGGCTATTGTGAATGGTATTGATTTGATAATTTCCTCCTCAACAGTCTCGTTGTTGGTATAAAGGAATCCTACGGATTCACTTATGTTTATCTTGTATCCTGAGACTTTGCTGAACTCCTCTATCAGTTTGAGTAGCTTACTTATAGATTCCTTGGGGTTCTCTGCATATATAATCACATCATCTGTGAACAGGGAGATTTTAACTTCCTCTTTGCCGATGCAGATGCCCTTTATTTCTTGGTCTTGTCTAATGGCTCTGGCTAGAACTTCCAGCACAATGTTGAATAGGAGAGGTGAGAGTGGGCATCCTTGTCTAGTTCCTGATCTCAAGGGAAAGTCTTTCGTCTCTCTCCATTCAGGATGATGTGGGCAATTGGCTTTGTATAAATGGCCCTTATTGTGTTGAGGAATTTGCCGTCTATGCCCATTTTGCTAAGAGTTTTTAGCATGAATGGGTGTTGGACTTTATCAAATGCCTTTTCGGCATCAATGGACAAAATCAGGTGATCTTTGTCTTTTGTGTTATTTATGTGGTTAATCACATTAATTGTTTTCCTGATGTTGAACCAGCCTTGCATCCCTGGTATAAATCCCACTTGGTCAGGATGGATTATTTTCTTGATACGTTGTTGTATTCTGTTGGCAGGCATTTTGTTGAAGATTTTTGCATCTAGGTTCATGAGTGATATCGGTCTGCAGTCCTCTGTCTTTGTTGAATCTTTCCCTGGCTTCGGTATCAGGGTTATGCTGGCTTCATAGAATGAGTTTTCGAGTACTGCATCCCTTTCTATACTGTGAAATAGTCTCAGTAGTATTGGGGATAACTCTTCTGTAAATGCTTGGTGGAATTCTGCCGTGAAGCCATCTGGGCCCGGAGTTTTTTTGGTTGGCAGTGTTTTGATGACATTTTCAATCTCTTCCTTTGTGATGGGTTTATTAAGTTGTTCTGCTTCAGGTTGTGATAATTTGGGTAGATGGTATGAGTCAAGGAATTGGTCCATTTCCCCTAGGTTTTCAAATTTGTTAGAGTACAGTCTTTCATAGTATTCTGTTATGATATTTTTGATTTCTGTTGACATCTGTGGTGACAACTCCCTTCTCATTTCTAATTTGGGTTATTTGTTTTCTTTACTGCTTTTCTTTAGTAAGTTTAGCCAGTGGTTTATCAATTTTGTTGATCTTTTCAAAAAACCAGCTTTTGGTCTTTTCAATTTTTTCAATTGTTTTTCTATTCTCTAATTCATTTAGCTCTGCTCTAATCTTTATGATCTCATTTCTTCCGGTGCCCGATGGGTTCCTCTGTTGTTCTCTTTCTACTTGTTCAAGCTGTAGAGTTAGTTCCTTGATTTGGTTTCTTTCTTCCTTCCTGATGTGTGCATTTCTGGAGACAAACAGACCTCTGAGCACTGCTTTGGCTGTATCCCATAGGTTCTGGTAGGAAGTGTTTTCGTTGTCGTTGGAATCCATGAATTTCTTTCATTCATCCTTGATTTCGTCTATAACCCATGTTTTTTTGAGCAAGATGTTGTTCAGTTTCCAAGACTTCCTCTTTCTATTTATGCTTTTTCTGCTATTGATTTCAACTTTGATGGCTTTTTGATCTGAAAAGATGCTTTGCAGTAATTCAGTGGTATGGATTTTGTTCAACATTGCATTATGGCCTATCACATGGTCAATTCTGGAGAATGTTCCATGTGCACTGGAGAAGAAGGTGTGGTTGTCTGCTGATGGGTGGAAAGTTCTGTATATATCAATGAGGTTTAGTTGGTTAATTGTGTCAATGAGGTCTTCTGTATCTTTACTGAACTTTTTTCTAGATGATCTGTCTAGTGATGAGAGTGGAGTGTTAAAGTCTCCCAGTATTATTGTGGAGTCATCTAACTCTCTTTTGAGCGTAGTCAGTGTTTCTTCGACATATTTAAGTGCTCTGACATTAGGTACATAAATATTTAATATAGTTGAGTCTTGCTTGTGTACTGAAACTTTCAGCAGTAAATAGTGTCCATCTTTGTCCGTGATGATGGATTTGACATTAAAATTGATTTTGTCTGAGGTTAGAATTGCCACCCCTACTCTTCTTTGTTCATTGTTAGCTTGATATATATTCTTCCATCCTTTAATTTTCAGTTTGTTCCTGTCTTTAGGTCTCAAGTGAGTTTCTTGTAGACAACAGATGGATGGGTTGTGTCTTTTCATCCAAGATGAGACTCGGTGTCTCTTCAATGGAACATTCAGTCCATTCACATTCAGTGTAATTATTGATAGGTATGTGTTCACTGCTGCCATTGTGATATGTTTATTTTTGTGTAGATGTTTTCTGTGTTGTTCTTATTAGTCTGTTCTGGGACACTCTTTTTTGTGAGTTTATTTTTCACCTTTTTCAGAGCTGGTTTTATAGTTGTTGAGACTCGTGTGTTAGATTTCTTGAAATGGTATGATACATCTTTGTTGTGCTTTACAGCTACCCCTATGAACCCCCTTAGTAAACTATTTATAAACCCAATTTTAATGACTACCAGTCTTGTCATCTTCCTCTCCATCTGGAAGGACTGTAACAACTGTAGTACATCCCTCTTTTTATGATGATGACACCATAGTTTTCATGATGATCACTGGATTGCTTCTTTCCAAATCAAAACTGTGATTTACTTTGGGGCCTTCCCTAAATGAGTAGAGTATTGAGTAGTGTGTCGTTCTGAAATATAAAGTTAATGGTTTCGTTCTTCTAAACCAAAGCCAAGAACTTCTTTCAGTATTTCTTATAGTTTGGATTTGGTTTTTACAAAATCTCTGAGTTTCTGTTTATCTGGGAATGTCTTAATTTCATTTTCGTATTTGAAATATAGTTTTGCAGGATATATAATTCTTGGTTGGAAGTTCTTCTCCTTCAAGACTTTGAATGTGTCGTGCCACTGTCTCCGTGCCAGCATGGTTTCTGCTGAGAGATCTGACGAGAGCCTACAGGGTTTCCCTCTGAAAGTTACCTTTGCCTTGAATCTTGCTGCCTTTCAGAGTTGCTGCTTATGTTTCATTTTGTTAAGCTTGATTATAATATGTCTTGGAGTCTTTCTTTTGAGATCTATATTGGGTGGTGTACCATATGCATCTGAGATGTCTATATTCTCTTCCTTCATGATTTCTGGGAAATTTTCTTTCACCAGCTCAACAACAATACTCTCTGTGATCTCAGATGTCTCACCCTGTTCAGGGACTCCAATTAATCGAAGGTTGTTCCTCTTAATAGAGTCCCACATGCTTGTTAATGTTTCTTCCTTTTTCTTGTTTCTTTTTTCTGATTTATGGTCATAGACGCTGGCCTCAGTAGCTTTGTCTTCCAAGTCAGAAATTCTTTTTTTCCATTTGTTCCATTCTGTTTTCTTGGCTTTGCATGGAAATTTCTGTGTCTTTGATTTTCTTCTTGATCTGTTGGATTTCAGAGTACTGATGTTCCATCAGATCGAACAACTGGCTTAATTTTTCATTTTGTTGTGCTGCATTATGTATAAGGTCTAGAAGGGCTCTGTATATAATCAATTTGTATTCATTTCCTGATGCTTTCATAAAAGTTTCTTCATCTGGAAAACTCCTTAGTTGCTTTGTTTGGGAGCCTTCTGAAGCCGTGAGTGATTGCTTGTATGTCACAATTGTGTGTTGCTTTTTGGGTCCCATTTGAGTGTATAGAGGCTGGAAGAGGTACTGTGAGGATGGATTGCCAATGTTTCTCTAGGCTGTCTTCAAATATAAAGCAAAAGGTGTCTGACCAGTTCACAAATCAGTTAGGTTTTACAGGTGTATAGGTCCCTCTTCTCATCTGACAAAGAAACCTCCTCTATATCCAACCCCAGATGATAACAAACTAGTTCAGAATACAGCAGTGCTACTGCCCTAGTGGTCTCTGCTGACAGGACCTGGGAGCATCACTGTTGTAGGAAGTCTAATTAACAGTCTGTGTTACAGAGATGACACAACCCTTCTTGCTGGTATGTGAAGGCGATTTGAAACGTTTACTGATGAAGATCGAAGACCACAACCTGCAGTATGGATTGCACCTGAACATCAAGAAAACTAAGATCTTCATAACTGGACCAGTAGGCAACATAATGATAAATGGAGAAAGAACTGAGGTTGTGAAGCATTTAATTTTACTCCGTTTCACAGTCAATGCACGTGGAAATGGAAGTCAAGGAATCAGAAGATGTATTGCATTGGGAAAAGCTGCTGCGAAAGACTTCTTTAACGTATTCAAAAATAAAGATGTCACCTCAAAGACTAAGATTCGCCTTACTGAAGCCGTATTATTTTCAGTTGCATCATATGCATGCAAAAGCTCGACAGTGAATGAATACGAAAGAAGAAGAATTGATGCCTTTAAATTGTGATGTTGGAGAAGAATATTGACCATACTGTGGACTGCCAAGAGAATGAACAGGTCTGTTCTGAAAGAAGTATAGCTACAATGCTCCTTGGAAGTAAAGGTAGTGAGGACTGTGTTTTGCCTTCTTTGGACGTGTGGTCAGGAGAGATCAATCCTTGCTGAAGGATATCATGTCTAGTAGAGTGGAGCATCAGTGAAAATGTGGAAGACTCTCAATAAGATGGATTCACACAGTGGCTGCAACGATGGGCTTAATCATAACAATGAATATGGGCATGGCTCGACTGGGACATGTTTCATTTTGTTGTGCGTAGGATTGCTGTGAGTCAGAACTGACTTGACAGCACCAAACAACAGCATCCACCACCATTAATGATTTCTAGCATTTCTTCCTGTGTCTCTTGGCTGCGTGAATGTCCTCTTTGGTGAAGTGTCTGATCATTTTCCTTGCTCGTTTTTAAATTGAGCCAGCACAACTTGTACAATTGTGTATTTGTCTTTTTGCTCCAGATGTGTTAGATTTTCTTATAGATTATAGTGATTAGACATTTGTCTGATAAGGAATAGCCAGTTTTTTTCTCTGTGTATGGGTTCTCTTTTTATTCTTTTGGTGAAGTCTTTTGTTGAGCATGTTTAGTTTTAGAAGATCCCCCTTATCTAGGCTATCTCCTGGAATTTGTGTCTTGTTCTATTACGTTTTGTAGTCTGTTGATGCTGTGTGTTAGGGCTTCTAGCATTGATCTTATTTTTTCTACTATGAACTTCATAGTTTTTAGCTCTCTAGGTCTTTGATTCATTTTGAATTAATTTTTGTATATGGTGTGACACATGAGTTCTTTTTCATTCCCCCCCCCCCCACAGAGGGACATTAGTTTTTCTGTTTGTTGAAAACACTGTCTTTTTCCCATTTGATGGACTTTGGATTCATAATACAGGTGTTTAATGAGCCTTCTTCTAATCTTGATGCCATGTTCTTCACATAGCCTAGGTGCTGGGGTTTTTTTTCATTCAGGATACAGATTGAGTAAATACAATGAAAGTATACAACCTTGATGCAGACTCTTCTTGATTTTATACCATGCAGTATCCACTCCTGTTCATGTGTTAGAAAAGCTGCCTCATGGTCTATGTATAGGTTCCACCTAAGTGCAAGTGAGTGTTCTAGAATTCTTGTCATTTGCAGTTGTAACCCAAATTTGTAATTATCCACAGAATTGAGTGCCTGTAAAGAGCCAGCAAAATACAGATAAACATCTTTCTGGCATTTTATGCTTCCACCTTGGAGCCATCTGACGTTATATCCATTGTTCCTGGAAACTGTAGTGGTGTAGTGGTTAAGTGCTGTGGCTGCTAACCATAAAGATCGGCAGTTCAAATCTGCCAGGTGCACTTTGGAAAGTCTACGGGGCAGTTCTGCTCTCACCTATAGGGTTGCCGTGAGTTGGAATCAACTTGACAGCAGTGGGTTGGTTAAGTTGATTATCCAGGGTCCACCTGATGTGATAGCTGTTGTTCCATGTCCTCTTCTGCATCTGATTTCAATATCTAGTAGTTCCCTCTTTAGCAAAATTTTATTCATGTTGAATATTAATGATTGTTTGATAGTTTCCTTACCTTTGTTGGATAACCCTTCTTTAAAATTGGAGCAAATGTGGATTTCTTCAAATTGGTTGGCCAGGTAGCTGTCTTCCAAATTTCTTGGCATATGAATGAGTCCCTCGGTGCTGCATTATGTTCTTGAAATATTTCAGTTGTTATTACTTCAGTTCCAGGACCCTTGCTTTTTGCCAGTACCTTCAGTACACCTTGTCTGTTTTCTGTCTGTAACATCAGTTCTTGATCATACACTGCTTTCTGAAATGGGTGAACACTGACCAGTATTTTGCCTATCAGTTCCTCATTCTCTGGTGGCTTATGTGTTACTGTGTTATTGGAAGGTCCGTGTTTCAGATACCTGTGGGGTCGCTTTGGTGGACAGCTTTCAGCAGAGCTTTCAGAATAAGGTAGACTAGGAAGAAGGACCTGGCATTCCACTTGCGAAAAAACTGGCCCGTGAAAACTTTTAGAAATGGCTGGAAAACCTCACCTGATTTAATGTTGAAAGATGAGTCCCTAAAGTTGGAAGACTCTAAAACTATGTTTGTGGGACAGCTGCCTTCTTAAATTGGAGTCTACCTTAATGAAGTGAATGGGTAGAGTGTTTAGGACATTCATTTGCTGAGATGGCCTGACTTAAAATGAAAACAGCTGTAAGGAGACATTAGTTAGAGTGTAGAGTGTATAAAGTATGAATGTAGGAACGTTTGAAGTTGTCAGAAATGAAACAGAATGCATAAATACTGATGTCATAAATATTGAATGCATAAATAGTGAGATGAAATGGATTGGTGTCACCAGTTTGAATCAGATGATCATATGGTCTTTGTGATGAGTCGAATTGTGTGCTCCCAAAGTATCTACTTGGCTAAGTCATGATTCCTAGTATTGTGTGGTTGTCTGCCGTTTTGTCATGTGATGGGATTTTTCTGTGTTGTAAATCCTGTTGTCATCATGGTGATGAGACGGATTCGCTGAAGTTATGTTGATGATGTCTACAAGGTCAGACAGTTTGTTAGGTCAGTCTCTTTTGAGATATTAAGAAGCAAGCAGAAATATCGGGCCCTTATACCACCAAGAAAGAAGCACCGGGAACAGAGCGTGTCGTTTGAACTCAGGATTCCTGCAGGAAGAAATTTCTAGGGCATAGGAAGATTGAAGATAAGGCCCTTCCTCCAGAGCTGACAGAGAAAGAAGTCTTTTACCTGGAGTTGAAGCCCTGAATTTGGACTTGTAGCCTCCTAGACTGTGAGAAAATAAATTGGTCTTTGGTTAAGACCATCTCCATACCCTGTTTCTGTTACAACAGAACTAGATGACTAAGACAGGAATGACAAGTTGAAGAGGATTGGTGTTATGTTTATTGTCAAAGGAATATTTCAGGAAGTACAGCACTGTCAGTGGTAGAATCATATCCCGGTGCCTACAAGGAAGAACAGTTAAGATGACAAATACTTAGATTTACACACTGTGCTTGTTAGGATTGTATGGCAGTTTGCCTGGGCCATGATTCTCTGACTTTCTATGTGATTATGCCCATGATTCATATGTGATTATTCCTGTTTGAGTCAGCTAGGGCTGCTCTAACAGAAATACCACGGAGTGGATGGCTTTAACAAAGGAAGGTTTATTCTTACATAGTCTGGTAGGCTGCAAGTCCATATGCAGGGTGTCCGCTCCAGGGGAACGCTTTTTCCCTTGTTGGCTCTGGAGGAAAGTCCGGTATTGCATCAGTCTTTGTCCAGGGAGCATCTTGGCACAGGAACCTCAGATCTGAAGGACACACTCTTCTCCTGTTGCAGCTTTCGTGATAGTACAAAGTTCCCGGTTCTCTGCCTGCTTCTCTGTCCTTTTATCTCTCATAGGATGAAAGGATTAAGGGTGGGGCAAGCCATACTCCAGCGAAACTCCCTTTACAGCGGAGCAGGGAGGTGATCCTGTGAAGGGATTTACAGTCCCACCCTAATCCTTTAACATACAGTTTAGGAAAACCACAAAATGGAGGACAGTCACAAGATACTGGAATCATGGCCCAGCCTCGTGGCTACATATATTTTGGGGGGGACAGAATTCAGTCCGTGACAATTCCCCTGATTGCATCTTTGCAAGCAGCCAGTCAGTTTAAGGGAGTCTCCTTGGAGGTGTGGTCCTCACCGTTCATTCGTCGATGTTCTGGCCTTTTACTTGCTCTGTATCCTGGGACTGCTTGCTGTCTTCGTCTGACCTGTGACTCGGGACGTGAGCTGTGGGTTTATCTGCAGATCTTGGCATTTGCTGATCTTCACAGCCTGAGTGCTAGGGCCCTGCTGTCGTCCTATGTGCTGATCTTGGGTCTGCCTGCGCCTGTGGCTCCATGAATCAAGAGAAGCCTCCATCCTTGACCAAACACTTCGGGTATTTCCAGCCTCTACAACTGGCAAGAGCTGTTTCCTTGATGTAAATCTCTCTGTGTACATTTATACACTGACTACTTATGCTCTCTAGAGAACCCATCCAAGACACACCCCAACCACTAAGGCTAAAGATGAAGAAACTGAAGATTTTTACCAACCTTTGCAGTCTGAAATTGATCACGGGTACAGCCAGGATACACTGATAATTCTTGATTGGAGTGCAAAAGTTGGAATGGAAAGATGGCACTCAGAAAACAGGACCTCGGTGATATAAGTGATATTGGAGAGTGCATGATGAAAATTTGCAAGACCAACGACTTCTTCATTGCAAATATCTTTTTTCAAATACATAAGGGGTGCTTGTATGTGTGGACATCACCAGATAGAAAACTGATGAATCAGGTCCGCTACAACTGTGGAAAGAGTCTGTGGAAAAGTTCGATATCATTAGTTTAAAAAAAGGCTGGGGGTTGGCTGTGAAACTGACCATGCTAATTGAAGTTGGAACTGAAGAAAACTAGAACAAGTCAAAGAGAGCCAAAATACAACCTTCAGTGTGTTGTTATTGTATTGTTGTGTTGCCTTCGAGTTGGTTCTGACTCACAGCAACTCTATGCACGACAATTGTTGTGCATAGTTGTCCTTTGAACTCTCCTGTTCAGCTCTTTTACTTCATCATTTCTTCCTTTTGTTTTAGCTGCTCTGTGTTCCAGAGTAAGTTTCACAGTCTCTTCTGATAATCTATTGTAGACTTTTCTCTCTTTCCTGTCTTTTTAATGACAAAGTTCTCATGCTTGTGGTATATGCTTTTGTTTGGAGAGAGCTTTAAAATATGAAAGTTAGCCTAAATGTCCTAATTTCTTATTTCTTTCATAATACTGTCTTGTTCCCACCACTGTGCTTACCCCTTTTTCTTTCTGACCCCTCTGTCATATGACTTTGTATCCATTTGTAGTCTTGTCGCCTCCCCCTGCCCTTCCTTCCGTTCTCAGGTGAAATTTTCCTGTATCTACCATAGTGAGGAGTCCCCTGGTGGCACAGTATTTAAATGCTCAGCTGCTGCCTGAAGGTCAGTTGTTTTAACTCACTAGATACTCCACAGAAGAAAAGATTTAGCAGTCTGCCCTTATAACCCTATTGGCCAGTGTTGCTATTATTTGGCTTTGACTTTACGACGTAACAGTAACAACATTTCATAAGTGTAATTTTGGATTAATCTAGTGGTGTTCCCTGTGCTGCCACTCAAAGAGACAGGGAAACTAGAATGCATTTTGAAAATAGTCTCAGACACAAGTATTTGGATTTAGAAAATGTGGAAGGTTGATTTTCTTTTCGTCTGTCCTGACTTGAATTAAAACTCGTTCTAGGTATTAGTTTTGCAAATAATTAATTTTTTGCTTTTCGGGGCTTTTTAACTCAAGTTCTGTATCTACTGCTCTTGCTGGTGAAATAACTGTGGTAAGCTGCTGTAGATTCTGTCTTACCTATCTAGTGCTTCTATAACAGAAATACTACAAGGAGATGACTTTAACAAGGAAAGTTTTGTCTCTCAGTCTGCTGTGCTATTAAGTCCAATTGAGTCAATTCCAACTCCTTGTGACCCTATGTACAACACAATGAAATACAGCCTGGCCTGCTCTATCAACACAGTCATCCTTGTGATTAAGCCATTGTTACAGCCACTCTGTTAATTTAATTTATCTTACTGAGGGACCTCCTCATTTTCACTAATTTGTTGCTAAGCATGATGTCCTTCTCTGGAGATTGGTCCCTCCCAGTGATATGTCCAAGGTGTGACAAAGTGTCACCATTTTTGCTTCTAAGGAGCATTCAAGACTTCCTTGAAGACAGATTTGTTCAGTATGTTAGATTCAAAATTTGTTGCAAATAGTGTAATTCAAAGGCATCAGTGCTGCTTTGGTCTTCATTTAGTCAACATCCAGCTTTCACATGCATAGAAGGTGATTGTAAACACCATCTTAGTAAACACTGTCAGGCTCATCTTAGTCTTCAAGGTGATATCCTTTGTTTTTGACACTTTAAAAAGGTCTTTTTTAGCAAATTTTCCCAGTGCATTGTGTATTTTGATTTCTCAACTGCGTTTTCCTTGGCTGTTGATTATGGGCTCAAGTAAAGTTAAATCCTTGACATAGTCAATCTTTTCTCGGTTTGTGATTAAATGAAAATTTACAGTCCAAGTCAGTTTGCCCTGCAGAACGCGAAACACACGCCTCTATTCCATACAGAACCCTGAACATGTGACTGGATTGCACCTAACAGCAACAATAGACTGTAAGAGAATAAGTTTCCTTTGGTGAAGTCTTTTCCTTGTCATATTCCTGTTAGAGCAGCACTGGATAGGTGAGACGGAATGTACAGCAGCTCACCATAGTTGTTTCACCAGCAAGGGCCGGAGTGGAGTAAAAAGCCCCGAAAAGCACCAAATACATCATTTGGAAAAATATCTCTCTTCAGCTCTATCTGCAGTCTTCACCCTGTGACACCCTCCTTTCCACCCTGTGCTTCAGGTGTCCGCACAATCAGTAATTGTCCCCTCCTCTCTACTCTCCTCTCCACCCTCTAAGGGGGAACCAGTCGGACAGTCTGTTGTATATATATTAAGCCTAGAAGTACACACATCACCTGCATCACCCTGTAGCCCATAGTCCAGTCTAATTTTTGTCTAAAGTGTTGGCTTCAGTACTGGATTCAGCTCTGGGCTAGCTGCAAGTCCAGGGGCCGTGTTCTCAGGAGATCCTCCAGGATGATTTTTGCATTCTTGATGTTGAGGTATAATCTGTATTGAAGGCTGTGGTCTTTGATGTTCATCAGTAAGTGCTTGAATTCGTCTACTTTCAGCAGGCAAGGTTGTATCATCTGTGTATTGCAGATTGTTAATGAGTCTTCCTCCAATCCTGATGCCCCTTTCTTCTTTGTGTAGTCCAGCTTCTGGGATTGTTTGCTCATGAATAACTATGGTCAAATGCTACAGTCTTGAGGCACACCTTTTCTGACTTTAAAACACACAGTATTCCGTTGTTCTGTTCCAACGAGTGACTTTGATCTATGTACAGATTTCGTCATGAACAAAATTCAGTGTTCTGAATTTCCTCTTCTTCTTGGTATTATCCATAATTTGGTATGTTCCACACAGTTGAATAAATGTCTTTGCATAGTCAGTGAAGCACAAGGAAACATCTTTTTGGGTTTCTCTGCTTTCAGTCAGGATCTGTCAGAAATCATTAGTGATATCTCTGGTTCCATATCCTCTTCTGAATCCAGTTTAAATTTCTGGCAGTTCCCTGTCAGTATATAACTGCAGTGGCTTGGAAAAAAAAAAAAACAACCAAAGAACTGTATTGTGCGTCAAGTGAAAGTTTACAGTCCAACCCAATTTGTCATAAAAAGCCCAGTGTACAACTGCTATGCAACTGTAAGTACTCTCCCCACCTTATGACAGCAGTCCGTCCCTTGCCATCTCATATTTCCCGCATCTGTTTGAGCCAGTTCCTGCCCTCCTCTACTCTCTCCTCTTGCTTCTGTACAGGAGCTTCTGAGACAGCCTGATGGGTATATTGAAGCCAAGAAGCACCCTCTTGACTAGCATTACTCCGTGTCTTAGATTCCTGTACAGTCTTTGTCTGAAGAGTTGACTGATTTTAGCTCAGGGCTGAGAGTCTGGTGCCATGTCCTCTGTAATTTTCCTTTTTTTGTGTTGTCTTTACTTGATTTTGATGTCAGGATTATGCTGGCTTCGTAGAATGAATTTGGGAATGTTCTATCCTTTTCAGTACTTTTACTAATAGTGACGTTAATTCTCGTCTAAAAGTTTGGTATAATTCTCCAGTGAAGTCATCAGGATCAGTTCTTTTTTAGGTGGGAGTTTTTAAATTACCTTTTCAGTCTCTTCTTTTGTGATGTGTTTTTAGTTGTTCACGTCTGTTTGTGTTAGTTTTGGTAGGTAGTATGTTTCTAGAAATTTGTACAATCTGTTCATAGTTTTATGTTATAATTATTTTAAGTTCAGTTGAGTCTGTTGTGATGTTTCTTATTTGAGTTATTTGCTTCCTCTCTTGTTTTCATTTGTCAGTGTGGGAAATGGTTTGTCAGTTTTGGTGATCTTTTCACAAAATCAGCTTTTGCTTTTGTTAACTCTTTGAATCGTTTGAATGATTTTTCTATTCTCTAATTCATTTAATTCTGCTCTAATTTTTGTTACTTGCTTTTTTTCCTGTCTGAGAGTTTCTTTTGCTTCTCTCTTTTTGCTTGTTCTAATTGTAGGAGTAATTCTTCAATTTAGGCCCTTTCCTCTTTTTTAGAAGTTTGTTTTTTGAGGTAAATTGGTCTTTGAGTACTGCTTTTGCTGCTTCCGATAAGTTCTTGTAGCTTATGTTTTCATTTTGATTTGAGTCTGTGAATTTCTTTGTTCCATCTTTGATTTCTTCTCTGATCTAGTTGTTTTTGAGCAAGGTGGTATTCAGTTTCCATGTGTTTGATATTCCTTTTTCTTCTTTTTTGTGTTACTGATGTCTCTGTTTATGGCTTTATGGTCTGAAAATATGCTTTGTAATATTTCACTACTTTGAATTTTGTTGAGGATTGCTTTGTGGCCTCATATATGGTCTTTTCTGGAGAATGTCCGTGTGTGTTAGAAAAGAAAGTATACTTGGCTGCTGCTGTACATGTGTCTGTGAGGTCAGGTTGGTTGATTGTGGCACTTAAATCTTCTGTGTCTTTTTTTTTTTTATTGTGTTGTGTTTTAAGTAAAAGTTTGTAATGTCTATCAATTTACCATGTAACACCCCAAACTCCCACTGCTATTCTACCTTGTCCTTCCTTCCCTTGCCCCCAGTTTGTGTCTGTATTGAGCTTTTTACTAGATATTCTGCACTCAACTCAACAGCATGTGGCCGGCTTGGCTGTGGAAATTGGTGTGATCAAGTCGCCTCCTGTTGCTGTTGGGTTGTCTGTTTCTTTTTCAGCAGTTAATGTTTGTTTTATGTAGTTTGCAGCCTTGTCCTTTGGAGTGTAGGTAGTTATGTCTTCTTGGAATACTATCTTTCTTTCTCCACTGAAGTGGATTTCACTTTAAAGTCTATTTTATCAGAGATTATTATTGCCACTCCTGCTCTTTTATGAATATTGTTAGCTTGATATATTTTTTCTATCCTTTGAGTTGTAGTTAGTTCATGTCTTCAAGTCTAAGGTGTGTCTCCTATGAGTATCATACAAATTTTCTTTTTAAATCCAGTCTGCCACTCTCTGTTTCTCTATTGGTGCATTTAGTTGATTTACATTCAGCGTAATTGATAGCATGAGTTTAGTGCTGTCATTCTGATGTCTTCTTTTGTGCGTTGTTGACAATTCTTTTGTTCCATTTAATTTTCTTTTGTGTTTCCATCTTTTCAACATGGGTGGTTTTATTGCTGAGACTTCATGTTTTTCTTTTTTTCTTTTCGTATGTAAGATTGATAGTTTCCTTTGTGGTTACCTTAACACTTACTCCTGTTTTTATAAATTTAAGCCAGTCCTTAATTTCTTTGTATGCCTTAACTTACTCTCCATATAAAAGATCTGTGAGTTAAATTTTCTTGGAAGTTCCTCTTTTTTTGTTATAATGTGTACACAGTGATATCTCTGTTTCCCCATTGTCAGTGTTTTGCCTTTGACTTATTTTTGCAGTGCCCCTATTTGGGTTAATGTCCACTTGCTCTCTTCACTGTTGTAGTCTTGGGCTGTTACCTGATTTTCTAGCCATAGGAGACTCCCTTTAGTGTTTCTTGTAATTTTGGTTTGCTTTAGCAAATTTCTTAAATTTTTCTTTAGAAATGCCGTAATTTCACCATCATATGTATGAAATAGTTTTTCTGAGTATGTGATTTTTGGATATCAGTTATTTTCCTTCAAAGGTTTGTGTGTGTCATGCCATTACTTTCTTGTCTGCATGGTTTCTGCTGAGTCGTCCAAACTTACTCTTACTGAATTTACTTTATAGATTATTTTTCATTTATCCCTAGCCACCTTTAAAATTGTCTTCTTATCTTGAGTGTTGGCAAGTTTGATTCTAGTGTGTCATGGTGTCTTTCTTTTGGTATCTACCTTGTATGAAGTTTGATAACTGTGTTTGATAAACATCTCCTCATCTTTGATGATATCAGGCAAGTTTTATGTCAGGCAGTCTTTGTCAGTTCTCTTTATATTTTCTTTTATCCCCCTCTCTTCAGGAACTTCTGTAGACTATTTCTCTTGATAGAGTTCTCCATGATTCTAGTGTTCCTTGATTCTTTTTAATTCTTTTATCTGATTTTTCCTCAAGTATGTTGATGTCACTTACTTTGTCTTCAGTCTCACTAGTATAGCCTTCTGTTGCCTCAGTTCTGGCCCATTGACTTGCTATTGAGCTGTCTAAATCTGTAGTTTTATTCTGAACGGTCTAAATTTCTCATTCCTACTGTTGTCTGCTTTTTTCAGCCTGTTCAGTCCGTCATTGTGCTGTGCTGCGTTTTGCCTTTTCTCCTTGTGAACTCTTGAAGAGCTCTCTATATTAATGTTTTTGTATTCTACCTCTAACAGTTTCCAAAAGTTCTGTCCCTTGGGAAAATTGGACTCTTTGTTTTGGGAACTTTGTGATATCATGATTGTCTTCCTCTTACAGTGCTTTGAAATTGTCTCAGAGACATCAGTAAGTTGTTTTCATGGGTTGAATTCTGTCTCCTCAAAAATGTGTGTAGCAGTTTGTCCTAGTATTGTGAGATTGCCCTCCATTGTGTGATTTTCCTATGCCGTAAATTCTAATCTGTGTCTGTGCTTAATAGACTGAATTATGTGAAAGAGGACTAACGTGGGACTGTAACCTTTCTGAAGTCACCTCCTCACTCCAGTGTAAAGAGAGTTTCCCTGGAATGTGGCTTGTACCACCTTTTAGTAGCAATGTGGGGACCACCAAGACAGCAACACCAAGAGCACAGTGTGTCCTTTGGACCTGCAGTGCTTGGGTTGAGATGCTATCAGATGAAAGAAAGACTATGAGTCACAAGGACCTTATTCCAGAGCTGACAAAGAGAGAGAGTGCATTCTGCAGGAGCCAACACCCTGAATATGTACTTTGAACCTACTGACTGGACTGTGTGAGAATAAAGTTGTCTTTGTTAAAGCTGTCCACTCGTGGTGGTTCTGTTTGAGCAGTACCAGATAACCAAGACAGTTGCATTTATTTATTTTGTTTGAAATGTCCATATTGGCTGGTTGTATGTGATGGTTTAGTTATTGCTGTCTTTGAAGCTCTGATGTGCTGTTAGCAGATGGTTAGAACTGTTACTAGACATGCATGTTGGAGAGTCTGTTTATTTTACTTCTGTGAATTCAATTTAGGTGTCCAGGTAGCCAGTCATCAAGTGTATGGTACAGGTTGTCACCTACTGCCCTAGGTGGGCAGGGGTGTTCACTATAGGCATAGGTTGTCTGGCTGTAGCAGCTGAGAAAGACAGGCAGTTAATAGCTGTCCCTGAGTGTCTGTGAGAATGATGGTTTTTCCTTTTGTCTGAATCTAGGTAAACAATTTTTTCCTGAGTTGTTTTTGTTTTTTTTTTTTAACATTCCTCTGTTTCCCCTATTTGTTAAATTGCTCCCTCTCTGAGTCTTAGAGAACGGCTCAAGATAGGCTTAAGGAGTCCTGTTTCTGGCTCAGTTAATGGTGTCAGACTCCAGAGCTGGATGCAGTGCAGAGAAGGGAGGGGGAAGCCATGGGAGAAAGGAGAGGGGTTTATCTCAAGGGAAAGATTTAGACCCAGATGTGGTAGGTACATGCAGTGACTCAGGTTTTGATGATCTTGTGGTATTTTTCACTGGTTCTGAAGGTGTGAGTGGATTTTCTGATCATTTTCTCCTGCTGGTGAGAGGAAACCCTGTTCAGCTCACTATGCTGGCTCTAGCCATTTCCCAGCAGGTCAGGTCTAGCAAATTGTACTCTCTCTTCTCAGTCATTCGGTCCAGTTTCTTAACTTTCCCATTGATGTTCTGGGCTTTTAGGATGTTGAATGTAATGGATTCAGTTATTCTTTTGGGTCTTTGTTGTTAGAGGGGTCAGAGGAAGCATCTAACTATCCTTGTCACCTTGGCCCTGCCACTTGTAGCTGTTTTTGAATGATCTTCAACAAAATTGTACTTTTTTGTGAAATTAATGATATTGTTTGATAATTTCTACATTTGTTGGAAATCACCTTTTTCTGTGAATTGTCATAAATACAGATCTCTTACAGTTGGTTGACCAGGTAGCTGTGTTCCACATTTCTTGGCATAGATGAGTTGAATACTTCCGGTAGTGCATCTGTTTGTTGAAATATCTCAGTTGGCATCCTGTCAGTCTCTGGAGTCTTGTTTTTCACCAGTGTCCTCGGTTCAGATTGGATTTTTTCCCTTCAGTGCTTCCTGCTGGTATTATCCCTAATAAAATAGTTGAATGTTGGCATTTTTTGGTTTTTTGACTGTGTATTTCTTCCACCTTGTTTTGATGCTTGCAGAGTCGTTTAATACTTTCTTCATAAAATCCTTCACTAGTGCAACTTGAGGCTTGAAATTTTTTCTTCTATTCTTTTTAGCTTGAGAAATGCAGAATGTGTTCTTCCCTTTTGGTTTTCCAACTGTAGGTCTTTGCACGTGTCATGATAATACTTTGTCTGCCTGATCTGCCCTTTGAAATCTTCTGTTCATCTATTTTATATCAGCTTTTCTTCCTTTTGCTTTAGTTACTTGTGTTCATGATCAAGTTTCGGAGTTTCTTCTGGCGTCCGTTTTGTTTTTTTCTTTTTAACGACCTCTTTCTTGATGTATTATGTCCTTGCACAACTTGTCTGGTGTTTGTTCAGTAGTGATTAGTGTGTCAAGTCTGTTCTTGAGATGGTCTCTAAATTCCGGTGGGATGTACTCACGGTACTCTGCTGGACTTGTTCTAATCTGCTTTAGTTCCATCTTGAACTTGCACATGAGCAATTGATGGCCTGTTCCTCATTTGGACCCTGGCCTTGTTCTGACTGATGACATACAGCTTTTCTCTTGCATTTTCCCACGTACGTACTTGATTTGATTCCTGCGTATTCTGTCTGGCAAGTTCCCTGTGTATAGTCTTTTATGTTGTTGAAAGACAGTGTTTGCAGTGAAGTCCTTGATCTTGCAAAATTCTGTCATGCAATTACTGGCATTGTTCTTATTACCAGGATCTTTTTTCCAACTACTGATTCTTCTTTTTATTTCCAACTTTTGCAGTCCAGTCTCAAGTCCTTATCAGTACATCTTGATTGTGTGTTTGAGCAGTTTCTGACTGTAGAAGTCAATGAAAATCTTCAGTTTCTTCACATTTGGCCGTAGCGGTTGAGGTGTCAATTTCGATAACAGTTGTATTAACTTGCCTTCCATGTAGGTGTGTCATCCTGTCGCTGATTGTGTTGTCCTTTGGCACACATCTTGAAATGATCTTTTTGAAGTGTGTGTGATGCACCTCCTCAAGTTGTCGTTTCCAGCATAATTGACCCTGTGGCCCGGTGGCTTGTAGCTCTTTCTTTTCCTTTCAAGATGTGCCACGTTCACGAATGTAAGTTTCAAGAGCTTCACCCCGTCTCCATCACTAAGGTTGCGGCTACTTGGAGGAGATGGGAATTCACCGTTCGTCTTTCCAGTGCCTTCCAACTGAGGGGCTCCTTTTCTGATACTATGTCAGATAATGTTCTGCTGCTATTCCTAAGGTTTTCGTTGGCTACTTCTTTACAGAAGTGGACTGTTGGGTCCTTCTTCCTAGGCTGTCTGAGTCAGGAAGCTCAGCTGACACCTGGCTGCCTTGGGCGACCGTGCTGGTTTGGAGCGTTGGTGGCATAGCTTCCAGCATCAGAGCAGCACACATGCCTCGATAGTCGGCAGGCTGGCAGACCATGGGGGTGTCACAGTCAAGGAGGCCGGGCGTCTGAATTCAGGGTCCCAGCTGCAGGGTAAGGCTTTCTCTCTCTTCTGGCTCTCAGACAGGCTCCTTGTTATTAGTTTCTGTCAGTGAATGAGCTTATTAGAGCAGGGACTGTATGTTCAAAGCATACGCTGTCCTCTGGAGTCTTAGTTTCTGATGGTATGAGGTGCCCCTGTATTTCTGGAAAAGCTTTTTTCAAAAAAAATAAAATAAAATAAAAAAACTAATTTTGTAGAGGAAACCCAGGTAGTGCAGGGGTTAAGTGCTGTGTCTCCTGACCAGTTTGAATCCCCCAGGTGCTCCTTGGAGACTCCGTGGAGCAGTTCTCCTCTGTTCTGTAGGGTCACCGTGAGTCAGAATTGACTCGATGGCACTGGGTTTTTTTTTGGTTAATCTTGTAGGTAGAGTCCTGCCTCACTAAGAACTGCTGATAATCTCTCCTTATTTAACATCATGGGAGTAGGATTTACAACACGTTGGAAAAGCACATCAGATGACCAAACGGTGCGCAGTCACACAACACCAGGAATCATGGCCTAGCCAAGTGGACACAGATTTTGGAGATACACATCTCAGGCTATAATAGTGTCTGTGACAAGAACTTTTACAGTAGTGTGAGCATAAAACTGCTTTTAGTGAAAGACATTTCCTTCAGAAATAAGTCAGCAGAGGTAGGCAAAATGATAGGGGCAGGAATAGAGGCAGTAGGTAAAATTAGTACTTGTAGCACCTTGATTAATTTGGAGAATTCACTATTTGGGCATATAGACCAGTTTCCTTCAAGTGTGTCTTATTTTTAGATGACCAAATTTTTCTCTAGATAGTGATTGTTTTAGAAGAACATTCTTAAGTTTCAGAAATGAAGCTGTTACCTGCAAATTGGTGTTACACAAGGGAGGCAGGGCTGTGCCCTATCTTAGTGTCACCCCCCACATCACTCACTGCCTTTTGGGTGCCCCAAGCGTGTCTCTGGATATAAACCTGCAGATTTTCGGAGTAGTACTGGTTGAGGCAGTACTCAAGGGTTGCCTGCAGCCTCCACAGCAGCAGACACGCTATCTCTGAGCCTCCACTTGTACCCATGAACCTCACTTTTGCACATTCCTGCTCTGTTTTGGCCTCAGTGGTAGGCAACCCCCAGGCATGTGAGCAGCTGCATCTAGGCCGCTTGGGCCTGTGTGAGGCTGTCGAGGTGTCAGAGAGGGCTCTTTGTAAGAAGAGACTTCAAAGTTCCCTTCCTAACTCCTGTTGCCCTGTTCTTGCCTACTTCTCCTGGCCAGGCCATCCTACTTTCTGTTCCACTTGCCTGCCCTGTACTTGAGTCGGGTCAATCCTGCTCCTTTGCCTGACCTGGATATTACAAATTACAGGCTGCCTAAAGGCTCCCTCTATGTTCTCTCACACTGGCTCATTTTTAATGTGCAAAATAGTCGGATAGTAGGTTTCTTGCTGTTGTCATAAGTTCAAAATGTTGGATGACAAGATAATAAATGATGAGTAGATGTACTTATGTAGGAAAGGAGAAAACCTCATTTTATTATTTGTTGGACAAAGTAAAATTGGTATTATACAAGGGAGGCAGGCCTGTTATTGGTAGACATATGTCACTGGCTCCAAACTGGTGATACAGTTCTTTGGACACCTAACAGTATTACAGTTGGAACTTTTGGCTTACAGTGTTACCAGTTGGAGCTTTTGGCTGGACCTGGTAACATTTATTTATATCATAATCTATTATTATTTTTTTACATAAATGCTTAATAGATTATAAATTTACCCCCTCAAGAAATCAAACTTTTTTCTGTTGAGTCAGTTCTGATCAATAGTGACCCTGTAGGATGGAGTACAATTGCTCCAGGAGGTTTCCAGGGAGCACCTGGCATATTTGAACTGCTGCCTTTTTGATTAGAAGTTGTAGCTCTTAACCACTGCACCACAAGGTTTTCCAGATTTACCAAAGGTAACTAATATTTTATTACAAATGTTGGTGGTTGAGATCCATTCAGTGGCTCTCTGGGAGAAAGACCTGACAGTTTGCTTTTGTAAAGATTACTAAACCCAACGGCACCTGTGGTGTTGAGTGCTATTGAGTCAGTTCTGACTTGTAGCCCCTTTATAGGGCAGAGTTGAACTGCTCCATATGGTTTCCAAGAAGCGCCTAGTGGATTCAGACTTTCTGGCCTTTGGATTAACAGCTGTAGTGCTTAACGCTAACTATCAATTTCCTTGTAAAGATTACAACCTCAAAAATCTTGTGGGCAGTTTTGCTGTGTCACATTGGGTCACAATGAATTGACAGTTTTCTGAACTGCACCAAATAACAGTGGTAACAGTTACTTGAATGTAATAGAAAATTTTATCTCTAGGAAAAGGAACCACACAGAAACTCAGCATTTGTCAGATGTTGTCGTAAAAGAGTCAGCTTTGCAAAGTGAGAGTGCAAGAACAGAAGAGGTGCAAACTAAAAGTGCAAAGTCCTTACAAGGCCAAGATACTTCTGATGGAATTACAGCCCAGGAACAAGTGCAAGGTACTGAACTATCACTAGTTCCCTCACCCCCTTTTTTTAATTTTAGTCTTTTCCTGCTCTTGTTATTTTCCTGGTTATTTTACCACTATTAAGATAAATTCAATGCCTCCCAAGAAAATTTTCCTTTTTCTCCTTTTCCGATCTCTGGAAGCCATTAATAAGCTTGGTTTCTATATATTTGCTTATTTATTATAAATGAGGTCAGACATCATATGTTCTTTTATGACTGTTTTCAGGTTTCATTGAGGTTGTGGAATGTATCAGTAATTCATTTCTTATGGCTGTGTAATATTCCCTTTTATGTATACTGCATGTTTTGTGTATCTTTTCATCTCTTTCAGGACATTTCACTTGGGTCTACCATTTTGCTATTGGGGAAAGTTCTGCACTGAACATCAGTGTCCAGTTTTCTGTGTGCATTCCCATTTTCACTGCTTTGAGCTGTATGCCTAGATTGGAATTGCTGATTCGTGTGATAGTTCCCATGTTCAACCTTTTGATGAACTGCCAAATTGTTTTCCACAATCACTGTAGCTTTCTACATTCCCACCAGCAGTGGGTATACGTTCTACTTCTTCACATCCGCACAACACCTGTTGTCCCCACCCGCTGCTTTTTTGGTGATTCCTGTTCTAATAGAGGTGGTACCGTTTCTTAGTGCTCTTGTAATAGAAATACCGCAAGGATTTACTTTAATGAGCAGAAATGGATTCTCTCACAGTCTGTTGTTGCTGCTGTCATTAGCTCCTTTCAAATTGATCTTGACTCATGGCAATCTCGTGAGCCTCATTTTAGGATGCTGTCAGTTTGAATTCAGGGCATCCATTCCAGAAGCCCTGCTAGCAAAGTAGTAAAATGTGCTGCTGCTAACCAAAAAGTCAGCAGTTTCAATCCAGCAACTGCTTCTTGGAAACCGTTTGGGGCAGTTCTGCTGAGCCCTGTAGGGTTGCTGTGAGTTAGAATTGGCTTGACAGCAATGGGTTTGTTTTTGTGTTGTTGGAGGCTCTATCTCTGTCCTCATGGCATGAAATCCTTGTCTCAGCTTCTCTAGAGTTCTTGGCATTCCTGGGCTCCTTGGCAGTTTCACCTTGGTGATAGTCTTTCTCCTTTTCCGTGTGTTAATCTATTTCTGATCTGTTCCTTATATGTCAGAAGTGATTACCCAGTACCATCATGCCAACTGCTGACCTTTTGGTTAGCAGATGTAGCACTTAACCACTGTGACACCGGGTTGATTAGTTAGGTTCAAGACACACGTTATACCAGTATTGACTCGATGGCACTCGGCTTGGCTGGTTACACCAGTATGGCCTCGTTAACATAGCAGGAGACCCAGTTCTCAAATGGGATTGTATTTACAGGTATAGGGATTAGGATTCCAGTATATATTTTGGGGGGACTATATTTCAAAATATAACAAGTTTTCTGGTTTTGATATTTCTGTAATGGCTAATGGATGAGGGGCCCTTGGTGTAGTGGTTAAAGTACTCCACTGCTAATTGAAAGATCAGTGGTTTGAGTCCACCAGCCACTGCACAGCAGGCAGATGTGGCAGTCTGCTTCTATAAAGATTACAGCCTTGGAAGCCTCATGGGTCAGCTCTACCTTGTCCTATAGGGTCACGGTGAGTAGGAATCCACCTGCTGGTAACAGGTTTAGTGGCTACTGTGGTTGAACATCTTTTCATATGCCTGTTGGCTATTTGCATGTAAAATGACTGTTCAACTCCTTTGCCTGTTTTTTGAGTGAGGTATTTATCTTTGTGATGTTGAGTTGAAGGAGCTTTTTAGGCCATATTTTGAATATTGGACCCCATTAGATATATTTTTCCTGAAGACAGATTGTCACTTCACTTTGTTGATCAGATCATTTGATGATTCAAACGTATCTCATTTTTATGAGGTCACAAATACCCATTTTATTTTTTGCTGCTTTTGCTTTTGTTGTTACGTCTGATAAGCCACTGTTTAAAAACTAAATTCCATAGTCATGCCCCTGTATTTTCCTCTCAGTGTTTTATGGTTTTAGCTCTCATGTTTAGGTGTCTAGTTCAGTTTGAAGTGTTTCTTACAGATGATGTAAGTTATAGATTCTGTTTTATTCTTCTGTTTTGGAAATCCAGTTTATTGAAGAGATTAATTTTTTTGCTGTTATATTTTTGATGAAGGTTTATGGAACAAACTAGCTTTTCATTGAACAGCGAGTATAGTCTCGTTTTATGACATTGGTTAGCAACTCCATGGCATATCAGCACTCTCCCTTGTTGACCATGTGCTCCCTGTTAACAGCTTTCTTGTTCCCTGTTGCTCTCTAGACTTCACACCTAGGCTAGTGTGTCCCATTAGTCTCATTTTGTTTTATGAGCCTATCTAGTCTTTGGCTGAAGGATGAACTTCAGGAGTCATCTCACTACCGAGCTAAAATAGCGTCTACGGGCCGTGCTCGGGATCTCTCCAGTCGTCGTCAGGCCAGTGTGACTGGTCTTTTTTTTCCCCTGAGTTAGAGTTTTGTTGTACATTTTTTTGTCTTTCTCTCTAGGACCCTGTATTGTGATCCTTATTAGAAAAGTGTGACTGATTTCTCTCTTTTTTTTTTATTATGATTGAATGAAAATGTACATTCTCTTATAAATTTGTGTGCTGACATACATGCAGCTTCCACTGCTCTCCCTGCATGTCCTTAATGTGTGTATTTCCTTTTTCATTTCCCCGCCTTAGCCAAGCCAAGGGCTGTGGAGTCTATATTATTAAGTGATTAAACTGAAAATTATATGGTTTGGCATTTACCTGTTGTCTTAGACTGGATTCTGTAGAAGAGCAAAACCTGGGAGTGGTGTCTACATATATGTCTGTATTCTACATACCACACATACACACAAATCTGTTTACCTACATATACATAGGTACATAAAACCAAGCAATTTGCTGTTGAATTGATTCCTACGTATAGCAATCCTGTGGCACAGAATAGAGCTGTCCCATAGGTTTTCCAAGAAACGCTGGGTGGAGTTTTGACTGCTAGGCCTTGGTTAGCAGCAGAGCTCTTCTTGGGCTCATTTTAAGACTGCTTATTGCCATTGAGTCAACCCCGACTCACAGTGACCCCGTAGGACAGAGTAGATCTTTGCCAAGGGTGTGTGTGTGTGTATCTGTTTGTCTATCTGTCTATATGGAAAGAAAGAGAAAGAGGGATTTATATCAATAAAATGGCTCATGGGATTACAGAGGCTAGCAAGTGCCACATCTGTGGGTCAGGTGTCAGGCTAGAGGCTTCTTCTGACTTATGTAACTGTAGGGTGATGACATCAAGATCATCAGGTCAGATGGCAAGCTGTGGCTCCTGGGCTACAGAGGCTGACAAATGCAAAATTGGTAAGTAAAATGGTAGGCAGCTGGCTCACAGGCTGTAGAGTCCAGCAGATCCTAAGACTGGGCAGGAAAGACAGCAGGCCACTGGCTCAAGTCTCAAGAACTGGAGGTCAGATGATGATGAGCTGGATGCAGAATCCAGGCAATTCAAGTGCCTGGAGGTATCCCGGTCTGCCAGGAAACCTCTGCATAGGTACCCAGTTCTCTCACTGTGTAGGTCGGCTCTAGCACTGTCTTGCACTAGTATGGTTCTGCTGCTGCCTGTCTGTTGCTGCTGCCACTGGTCCTCTGCTGCTTGTTTTTAAGTGTTTGTGCTTTCATTGGTGTGAACAGTTCTCCTTGTTCTTTTTGAGTCTTCTATCCATTCACAGTTTCAATGGATAGAAGTTTTAGGTATTCGCTAGAACAGCACTTTAGTTTCTTGGTATCAGATTTTCTTAGGCTAGGTTCTGTAGGAGCGGAAAACTGCTAGTGTGTATAATACGTATAGAAAAAGATTTATATAAAGCAAACTGTGTATGCAATTGGAGAAACTGAAATGCTCCAAGTTCTGGATCAGAATACAAGCTCCACATAGCTGTGGAAGCTGACAAACCCAAGATTGGAAGGTCAGAAACTAGAGTTCCAGTTCACAGACTGTGAAGGTCTGTGAACCCTAGGATGGTGGACGAGACTGCAAAGATTTTGCTGACTGATGAAGCTGCTGGAACTGGTGAACCCTGGACTGGCAGGTCAGGGAAGAGGATTCTTATTCACAGGCTGGGAGGGTTGCTAAATCCCAAGCGCTGCTAGTTCAAGTCCCAAGAACCAGATGTGAAAAGATAAGAGTGTGGGAGCTGCTAGCAACGTGAGCAGACAGGAAGTGAGTGATGCAAGGCAGATAGATGAAGGCTGAGGGTGGGCAGTGAGCCACCACAGGCCCCACCCATGCCATGTTATAGAGCTGCCAAAACATTGAGAATTACAGTCCCGTCAAGCTGACACGACTTAACCAGGACCAGTGAGAATTCCAGAACACTTAAATGTGCTCACATGGAACCTGCACAGAAATCAGAAGGCAGTTGTTTGAACAGAATAAGGTTAAGAGTCAGGAAATGTATGCATGAGGGTTGTCTCCTTTCACCATATTTACTCAGTCTGTATGTTGAAGAAGATAATTGATGAGCTAGAGTATATGGAGAATGCAGCATCAGGACTGGAAGAAGACCCATGAATAACTTGCAGTTTGCGGATGATACAGCTTGCTCTCTGAAAGTGAAGAGAACTTGAAACACTTACTGGTGAAGATTTAAAACCACAACCTTCAGTATGAATTATGCCTCAACATCATGAAAACAAAAATTTTAACAGTTGGACCAGTATGGAACACTGCCTATGGAAGCAACATTCAAGAAATGAAAGTGATGTGGTTGGAAAATACATTGCATAAAACATCTTTAAAGTATTGAAATCAAAGATGTTACTTTGAGGACTGAGGTACCCCTGACCCAAGCCATCGTATTTTTAGTTACCTTATTACACATGGAAAAGCTGGATAATGAATAAGAAAGACTGAAGAAGGTATGATGACTTTAAATTATGCTGTTGGCCAAAAACCCTAAACATATGCCAGAAGAATGAACAAGTCTGCCTTGGAAGAGGTGCAGGCTAAGGACTCCTTTAAAGTGAAGATGGTGAGACCACCTCTCAGGTACTTTGAACACGTTTCCAGTCAGGACTAAGCCCTGCAGAAAGACATCATGCTTGGTAAGGTAGAAAGAAAAAACGGACCATTGCTGCTGAGTTGATTCCAACTCATAGTGTCTCTGGAAGACTGTGTAGAATTGTCCTCTGATGTGGCTGGTGAATTAGAATTGCCTGACTTTTGGTTAGTTGTGGTAGCTCTTACTCACTGCACCACCGAGGCTTCTCAGTAAGGTAAAGGGTCAGCGACAAAAAGGAAGACTGTCAACAAGGTGGATTGATACAGTAGCTGTAACAGGATTAGATGAAACTGGTGTTTCGTTCTGTTGTCCATGAGGTTGCCGTGAGTTAGAACCAGTCTGACAGTACCTAACAACAGCAACAAAGAGTCATGGCCAAGGTGACTGAAGAGAAGTATATGAAGCCAGTGCTTGTAGCCCACCAAGGGGATTACACATCAGGTGCAGGGAACCCTTGTAGGAGGTTGTTCAGTTTTCCCATTCCTCTAGCTTTGAGTAAGCTCTTATGGATTGAATTGTGTTCCCCCAAAATGTGTGTCAACTTAATTATTCCATGATTAACAGTGTTGTGGGGTTGTCCACTATTTTGTGATCTGATATGATTATCCTCTGTATTGTAAATCCTAACACTTATGATATCAGTGAGACAGGGTTAGAGGCAGTTATGTTAGTTAAGGTCAGTAGAGTTGACCCTATAAAGACCAGTGGAACATTGATATAATGTTGGAAGATGAGCCCCCATGTTGGAAGGCACTGAAAAGATTACTGGAGAAGAGATACCGCCTGACGGTAGAGGGAACCTTAATGAGGTGGATAGAGTAAAAGCTGTTGGATCTTCATTTGTTGATGTGACACAACTCAAAATGAGAAGAAACAGCTGGAAACATCTGATAATTGGAACATGGAATGTACTAAGTATGAATCTAGGGAAATCGAAAATCATCAAAACTGAAATGAAATGTATAAACATTGATATCCTCAGTATTACTGAGCTGCAGTTGGCCATTTTGAATCAGACAGTCATTTGGTCTGCTGTGCTGGGAATGAAAACTCAAAAAGGAGTGGTGCCACATTCACTGTCAAAAATAACATTTCAAGACCTATCCTGAAGTACTGTTCTGTCAGTGACAGGAAGATATCCTACAAGGGAAGCCAGTTAGTTAATATGTCTGTTATTCAAATTTATGCACAAGCCATGAATAAATAGAAGATTTTTACCAGCTTCTGCAGTCCAAAATTGATGGAACATGCAATCAGGATGCCTTGATAGTTACTGGTGATTGGAATGTAAAAGTTGGAAACAAAGAAGAGGGATAGGTAGTTGGAAAATACTGCTTTGATAATAGAAATGATGCTGAAGATCACTGTTTTAGTCAGCTAGGGCTGCTCCAACAGAAATACCGCAGAGTGAATGGCTTTAACAAAGGAAGGTTTATTCTTACACAGTCCGGTAGGTTGCAAGTCCATATTCAGGGTGGCCACTCCAGGGAAGAGCTTTCCCCTTGTCGGCTCTGGAGGAAAGTCCAGTATTGCATCAGTCTTTGTCCACGGAGCGTCTTGGTGCAGGAACCTCAGGTCTGAAGGACGCGCTCTTCTCCCGGTGCAGATTTCTTGATGGTACGAGGTTCCCAATTCTCTGCTTGCTTCTCTTTCCTTTTATGTCTTGCAGGCTGAAAGGATTAAGGGTGGGGCAAGCCATTCTCCAGGGAAACTCCTCCTACAGCAGAGCAGGGCAGTAATCCTATGCAGGAATTTACATCCCCACCCTAATCCTTTAACCTACAGTTTAGCGAAACCACAAAATGGAGGACAGTCTCAAGATACTGGGAATCGTGGCCCAGCCACACGGCTGCACATATTTTTGGGGGGAAACAATTCAACCCATGACAATCACAATAAAGTTTTGCAAGAGCAACAACAACTTCTTCATTGCGAATACATTTTTTCACTAAGTGGCAGCTATATACATGGACCTCACCAGATGAAATACACAGGACTTGGATTCACTGTATCTGTGGAAAGAGATGATGGAAAAGCTCTATCATCAGGCAGGACAGGACAGTGTACAGACTGTGGCACAGACTCATGCATGTTCAAATTGAAACTGAAGAGAATCAGAAGAACTCCATGAGAGCCGAAGTATAACCTTGCTTGTTGAAAATGAACAGGACGTGAAGCACTTACTGATGAAGATCAGGGACCACAGCCTTTAGTATGGATTACATTTAAATAACAAGAAAATGAAAAGCAGTATCATGATAAACAGAGAAAAGACTGAAGTTATAAAGGGTTTTACTTGGATCAACAGTAGTCAAGAAATCAAAAGTTGCATTTCATTGGGCAAATCTGCTGCAGAAGACTTCTTTAAGATTTTCTAAATACAGCCCAACATTTTAAAGGACAGAGTACTAGGGACAAAGGTCTGGGGACCATGGTTTCGGGGGACATCAAGGTCAATTGGGATAACTAGTCTTTTTTCTGAGAGATTGTTCTGCATCCCAGAACAGTCTGGTAAATGGTGCCTGGGGTCTTAAAAGCTAGGTAGCGGCCATCTAAGGATCATCAGTTGGCCCCAACTCACCTGGAGCAAATGAAAATCAAGAACATCAAAGACACGAGGAAAACGTGAGCCCAGGAGGCTCACATTGGTTCAGAGACTACATCAGCATGAGACCAGAAGAGCTAGATGGTATCTGGCCAGCACCAGAAACTTCCCTGCCAGGGAACACAATGTAGAGTCTCTTATGTAGCATGAGAAAAAGATTGCAGATTTAGATCTCTATTGAAAGACCAGACTTGATGGCCTGTCTTCCTGGAGGGTTTCCTGAGAACCTGGACCCTGGATGTGCTGCTACCTCAGAGCTGAAATCAGTACTGAAGCTAGCTCTTGAGACCAAGATTGGACTGGACTGTAGGACATAGAATGATGCAGGAGGGTGGTGTGCTTTAACGTTTAATGTATATATGAGGCTGCCCAACTGTTTTTTTCGAGAGGAGAGAAGAGAGGGTGGAGAGGAGGAGACAATTGTTGGCTGGGTAGATACTGTAAGTGAAGAGTGGAAAGGAAGAGTGTGCTGTCACAGGGTGAGGAGAGCAGATAGAGTTGCATAGAGCAGATAAGAGTTGCTCAGGGTTTTATGTGGCAAATTGACTTGGATTGTAAACTTTCACTTAATCACATTTTTAAAAAATGGAAAGAAAAAGACCTCTTTAAGGTGTTGAAAAGCAAAGATAATCACCTCGAAGATGAATGTGCAGCTGACCCAAACCATGGTATTTTCTAGTTGTATGCATAGTACAGCTGGACAGTGAATAAGGAAGACAAAAGAGTTCACACCTTTGAATTGTGGTGTTGGAGAGGAATATTGATTATACCACAGACTCCGAAAAGAATGATCTGATGTATCTTGAAGAAGTTCATCCCGAATGCTCCTTACAAGTATTGATGGTGAGACTAAGTCTTACGTACTTTGAACATGTTGTCAGGAGAAGGACATCATGCTGGGTAAAAGAGAGTGCCAGCAAAAAGAGGGAAACTCTCAATGAGATAGATTGACACAGTAGATGGAACAATGCACTCAATCATAACAAGGATTTTGGGCACGGCACAGGACTGGGCAGTGTTTGTTTTGTTGCGATGAGTCTTAGCCAACTTGTTTGCACGTAACTACAACAGGGAGCATTGTGACATTTGCCTGAGCTCTGTGTAGACTAGGCCAAAAGTTGGGAGTAAGGGTCTAGCTTAGAAGGCCAGGTACTGAGAGAGAGACTTATTTGCATTCCAGGCTGAGAGTATGATGTCTGGATGGATGAATTCCTGTTATCGGCAAGTTGATCTGATCTTGAATTGTAACCAGTTTCTTTACTATAAACCTCTTATTTGTGGCAAGAGTCTGTGAGTTCTCTGTTGCCCAGGAGAAAAGACCTGGTGATCTGTTCCTCTAAGGACTACAGTCTAGGAGGCTCTGTGCAGCACTTTTGCCCTGTTCTGTAGGGTCCTTATGAGTAAGAATCGAATTGATCTCTCTCTCTCTCACACAGAGACGCCCACAAATAAATAAAGTAAAACATATTGCTATGAAGTCATTTCCAATTCATAGCAACCCTATAGGACAGAGCACAAATGCCACATAGGGTTTACAGTGAGTGACAGTTGGATTCGAACCAACCTTTTGGTTAGCAGATGAGCTGTTAACTGTTATGTTTCCCAGAGCTCCTGATGGCAGAAAAGCAAAAACCTATTGCCATTGAATTGATTGCAACTCATAGCAGCCCTGTAGTACAGAGTAAAACTGCCTCATAGTGTTTTCAATGCAGTGAATGTTTATGGAAGCTAATTGCCATATCTTTGTCCAGTGGAGCAGCTGACAGGTTTGAACGACTTATTTTTGAGTTGAGTGCTTAACCTCTGCATCACCAGGGCTTCTTGGAACACAGCATTTACTACTTTTTTCTTGAAATTTAAAACAAATTGCATATACTGTTGTCTCACTCCTGTGTATTAGTATGCATCTCTAAAGAGATTTTTTTTATATGTCGGAAGTGCAGTCATCACAGCTAGCAGACTTAACAGTTCTGTTATCATCATCTAGCATCTCAGTCTATATTCTGTTTGACTGATTGTGTGAACCCAGTCGATTGAATTCAATCCAATTGAATTGCATGTAACAAGGTTACTTTATGTTGGAGTAGTTTGTGCAGCTTCTCACCTCTCTTCCTGCTTAGCTCCTTGTTGACAAAGGCCAGCTTAGTCACCCCATAGATTGTTCCACTATTGGTTTTCCTGTGACTTTTATTCCTCTAGTTGCTTTCTTCCCCAGGCCCTCTGTAAAGCAGACATGAGCTATAAAAGTCTTGATTAGATTACCTGTTATGTTGGTTTTTTTGGTAGTTTTATATTTCTTTATGTTTCTCTACCCTATCAGTTTTTAGTGTAATTGGTCAATGATGGATTTGTATGCTGTCATTTAAAAGTACTGCTATTCTGTTTCAAAGTAAAAAATAATTATTTTATTGAATTGTTATTTCTAAGTATTATTGGGCATTTAGTTGATAAAATAACCTGGTCTCTCTTTGTGGTTTGCTTTTAACAGACTCAGCTGTTGCGTTGTGTTTACAGTCATCATGGACAAATAATAAGGAACATGAGGTAAACTTTATATGTATATTAAAATATTTGTGGGGTGTTACACTTGAGTCCCTGGATGATGCAAACAGTTAAGGTCCTAATCTACTGTATTAGTCGTCTTATGCTGCTATAACAGAGATACCACAAGTGGTTGGCTTTAAAAAGAGAAATTTTATTCTGTCACGTCCAGTAGGGTACTAGGCAAAATTCAGGGCTTCAGCTGCAGGGGAACACTTTCTCTGCCAGCTCTAGAGGAAGATCCTTGTTGTGAGTCTTCCCCTGGACTGGGAGCTTCTGAGGTGCAGTGATCCTGCGTCCTTTCTAAGGATGAGCTTTGCTACCAGCACTTGGTTCTCTGCTTGCTTCCTGTCATGGTTGGAATTGTGTCCCCCCAAAAATGTGTGCAGCCATGTGGCTGGGATATGGTTCCCAGTATCTTGGGACTGTCCTCCATTGTGTGGTTTTGCTAACCTGTATGTTAAAGGATTAGGGTGGGGCTGTAAATTCCTGCTGTGGGGGAGTTTCCCTGGAGTATGGCTTGCCCCACCCTTAATGCTTTTAGCTTGCAAGGAATAAAAGGAAAAAGAAACAAAGGACAATTTGAGAACCTCGCTACCATCAAGCAAGCAGCACCGGGAGCAGAGCGCGTCCTTCAGACCAGAGGTTCTTGCGTGAGGACGCTCCCTGGACAAAGACTGATGCAATACCGGACTTTCCTCCAGAGTTGACAAGGGGAAAGCCTTCCCCTGGAGCGGACACCCTGAATATGGACTTGCAACCTACCAGACTGTGTAAGAATAAATCTTTCTTTGTTAAAGCCATCCACTCTGTGGTATTTTTGTTAGAGCAGCCTAGCTGACTAAAACACTTCCCTTTCTTTTATATCCCAAGAGATTGCCTCAATGCACAGTACAACATGACACCTTTAGTCAGTCCCACCAACAGAACTACTGCCCGTCTTCTCTTACTAACACCATGGAGGTAGGATCACACGATACCAGGAATTATGACCTAGCCAAATGGTTACATCCATTTTTTGGGAGACACAGTTCAGTCCTTGACATCTGCTAATCAAAAAGACTGAGGCAGAGATGCCTCGGAAGAAAGACTGGGAGGTCGTCTGAAAAATCAGCAACTGAAAACCCTGTTGGGTTCGATTCTGTTACTCTAACCCGCTTGGGATCATCATGAGTGATAACTGGGAAAGAAAGGATATGGAAATAAAAGGTCAGTTTTTCACTGCATTAATGTTAATATTTGTTAGACGTCATTTACTTCTAAATAAGAGAAACCCAACTTATGTGCTTTCAGTAAAAGTGGTCATTTATTATTACAGGCAATTAGGAAATTGAGAGTGGCTGGCTTAGGGCATTCTGTCTCTTTCAACTTTCTGATATAGTCAGTGCTTTCCGCATCTTTGTGTGAGCTCTGTATAGAAAGTTAGTTCTATGAGGACAGTAATTTATTTATGTTTATTGTATCCTCAGTGCCTGGCACATGGTTAGTACTGAATGATTTGTTGAATGATAGGCAGGCTGTATTCATTTGTGAGCAGTTGAAGCCTATGTGCTTAAAATTTGAGTTGAGTGTATTTTTCTTCCAGGAAAAATTAAAAAAAAAAAAAAAAAAAAGGAAAGAATTAATTCTGTTTGGGGTGTAAGCTCTCCTGTGAGTAAATACTCCCAGTGGCCAGGTTGAGATAGGTACTGTGACTTTTGAACCTGAATCCTATGTGTATTTCTCTCTCTCTCTCTCTCTCTCTCTGTGTGTGTGTGTGTGTGTGTGCGTGCGCATGCTCATGTATATGTGTGTATGAATGTGTGTGTATGAACAAATAGAGGTTTAAGATTGACAGCCTTGGCAGGATCCCTTGAAATGGAAACTGTTGGGTTCCTCAAAGGAAGAACCTATGTGTGTTTAGCACAGAGTGAACTCAGAATTCAGGCAAATAGTCTTCTGTCTGTGGGATTTCTTTATAAGATATAAATAAAATACTTTTGAAACACAAAGTAGTATTTTTAAAAGTTAATGAGGCTGAAACAACTAGAATGGAAATAATGAGAGTGTTGACCCAATGTAAAGAATATGACTAGTGAGACTGAACATTATGTGTAGAAATTGTTGAATGGTAGCACAATGCAATATTAAACAGGAAGGTTAATTAATGTTTAACAAGGAGTACCCCAAAGTAACCCATAGTCATCGAGTCTATTCTAAGTCGTAGTAATCCTGTAGGACAGAGAACTGCCCTGTAGATTTTCTAAGGATTCAGACTGTTTTAGTCAGCTAGGCTACTCTAACAGAAATACCACAGAGTGGATGGCTTTAACAAAGAAAGATTTATTCTTACACAGTCTGGTAGGTTGCAAGTCCATATTCAGGGTGTCCGCTCCAGGGAAAGACTTTCCCCTTGTCGGCTCTGGAGGAAAGTCTGGTATTGCGTCAGTCTTTGTCCAGGGAGCGTCCTCACGCAAGAACCTCTGGTCTGAAGGACGCGCGCTGCTCCCGGTGCTGCTTGCTTGATGGTAGCGAGGTTCTCAAATTGTCCTTTGTTTCTTTTTCCTTTTATTCCTTGCAAGCTAAAAGCATTAAGGGTGGGGCAAGCCATACTCCAGGGAAACTCCCCCCACAGCAGGAATTCACAGCCCCACCCTAATCCTTTAACATACAGGTTAGCAAAACCACACAATGGAGGACAGTCCCAAGATACTGGGAACCATATCCCAGCCACACGGCTGCACACATTTTTGGGGGGACACAATTCCAACCATGACATCCCACCCTTTGACAACCCAAAAATCACATCACAAAAACATTTAACACATTCATCTCACCATAGCAAAATTATGTCCATCCATATAACAGAAGTCTTAAATCAGTTCCAAGTCCAAAATACAAAAACTCTTCTACATCTGTGAAACTTAGAAGGCATTAACAGGCAACAGGCAAGTCAACAGAACACATTACATTAGCCCTCAAAGCTTTGGAAATGCTCTTACATTTTCTGAGACATTCTACACAACAGCAATGCTCTCCAGACTCTAGGTATCGGCCACACTCTCAGGTTTCTGAGTGGAGACCTCCAGCCCCGTGCTACAACTCTGCCTTCAAGGCCCACTTGGACAGAAACTGTTCCATTGGCTTTAGGAACACCCTAAGCCCAACTGAGTGGCAATTGCACCCTTACGAACACAGCACGCCATGGTTCCACCCTTTCAAACCCCTGAGGTCATGGCCATACCTCTTGAGACTGAGGCAGCTCAGCTTCTCACGCTATTTGTCTCTTCAGCTTCAGCTTCCTATGGCCGCATGGCCTGGGCCTCAGGCCCACATCGGCCCTGCCGGGCAAGTGTTCCAAAGCTCTGTAGCTGCACTGGTTTAAGTGCCCGGAGGCACCCCACTCTTGCTGGAAAGCGTCCTGCCCAAAGGCACTAAACTCTCTCACTCCGTGGGTCAGCAAGGCCAGCTCCACCGATTCAAGTGCCCAGAGGCACCCCGTTCCGCGAGGAAAACTGTGCAGGCACTGACCTCTCTCGCTCCACGGGTCGGCTCCAGCGCTGCCTCTGGTTCTGCTGCTGCCGCTGCCGCTGCTGCCAGTCCTCCGTTGTTTCTCACCATCTGCGCCTTCTTCGTTCCTTCTGAATCTTCTATCCACTCGCAGTTTCAAAGTGGCTTCCACATTTTAGGTATTTGCTAGAGCAGCACCCCACTCCCACGGTACCAATTCTGTTTTAGTCAGCTAGGGTGCTCTAACAGAAATACCACAGAGTGGATGGCTTTAACAAAGAAAGATTTATTCTTACACAGTCTGGTAGGTTGCAAGTCCATGTTCAGGGTGTCCGCTCCAGGGAAAGACTTTCCCCTTGTCGGCTCTGGAGGAAAGTCCGGTATTGCATCAGTCTTTGTCCAGGGAGCGTCCTCATGCAAGAACCTCTGGTCTGAAGGACGCGCGCTGCTCCCGGTGCTGCTTGCTTGATGGTAGCGAGGTTCTCAAATTGTCCTTTGTTTCTTTTTCCTTTTATTCCTTGCAAGCTAAAAGCATTAAGGGTGGGGCAAGCCATACTCCAGGGAAACTCCCCCGACAGCAGGAATTCACAGCCCCACCCTAATCCTTTAACATACAGGTTAGCAAAACCACACAATGGAGGACAGTCCCAAGATACTGGGAACCATATCCCAGCCACGTGGCTGTACACATTTTTGGGGGGACACAATTCCAACCATGACACAGACCTTTTGTTTAGTGGCCGTAGGTCTTATCCACTGTAACTATACCACCAGGATTTAACAGGGAGTGAAGAGAGGAGAAATGTGAAGCTTTTGCTTAGTGGCTACTGGTTTTCTTGTTGGTTTGATAAAAAGCTTTCGGGAATGGATAGTGGTGATGGTTGTACAACATGGTTTGTAAATAGTGCTGGAGGATTGTGTGCTTTAAAATGGTTAAAATGAGAGATGTTTTTGTTTCACGAGGTGTAACAATTAAGTTCACAAACTCATAGCTCATTGCTGAGTATCACTACGGTCACCTTTGAAGTTCTCCCCTTGGCAAGGTGTGCACCAATGCCAGTGCCTAGTCCATCCTTGAAAGCAATTTTGAAACTTTTTCTGGAATGACCATCAGAGCTGTTATCATATTACCCTTGATGTCCTGAATGTCGTCAAAATGTCTTCCTTTCACTGTTTCTTTATCTTTGGGTAAACAAGAAAGTCAGTGGGGGCCAGATCAGTTGAGTAAGGGAGGGTGTTCCAACACAGTTATTTATTTATTGGCTAAAAATTCCCTCACACACAGCTATACAGTTAAGTTCACGAACTTGCCACCGTGTGTGATGGCCATTGCAGGACAGTTCAAAATTGTTTTGAAGGGTAAACTAGGCACTAGCCTCAGTGCCTAAGTTCCCAAGGGGATTACTCTGAAGGTGATCATAATGATACTCAGCAGTGAGATATGTAGCACTTCAAAGTTCCTGGACTTAATTGTCAGACTTTGTATGTATTTTACTATGGTAAAGTTTCAAATAAGAGAGAATAAATAAAAAAGAGCCTGAAATGAAAGTTACTTCTCATTCAGGTGATCAGCAAACTAGACATCATGAGCCTAATCTAGTCTGCTGCCTATTTTTGTAAATCTGGTTTTATTGGAACACAACCATACCCATGTGTTTATTTATTATTGATGGCTACTTTTGTATTACGGGACCCCTGGTGGCTCAGTAGTAAAGAGCAGGGCTATAAATAGTAAGCAAAGGGTCTGCATTTCAAATCTAGCAGCCATTCTTTGGAAACTCTGTAGGGTGGTTCTACTCTTGTCTAGGTCACGTAACTGATTACACGCCGAGTGACCTGATTTGGGTTCCAGAGATTGAGCTTGCAAATTTGGTCTCCTAACTAGTGGCAAACCGGGCCCCCTGTTCCCAGAAGCACCTGAGGGTGCATCTTTTCTGGTAGCAAAGAACAGAAAGGCTTATGAAGTGAAAGTACGTGCCAAGGATGAAATGGTTCAGTTTCTATGAGTGTAATAAAGACCCACCATGGATTTTGGGAGTGCTTTCTATTGGCAAAAGCAGGGGGGTGATGTCGTAGATTGGAGCAGGAGGTAGATAACTTGGTTTTTGATTGGGCTTGAGGCTACTGTAGCCACCTCACTACTACCAGAAGAAATTGTTATATATGCATCATAAGTGCCAGGAAGAATTTCTGTTTGTATTGTTGAAATGAGGAAGGGCGCAGTAAAAATTGGAGGTATTAAAGAAAGCCCCAGGAAACAACTTAATAGCAGAAAATACCATAGAATAATCCCACCTTTGTCTTATAAAACACTGTCATAAGACAAGCCTGGGGGCAACCTTGCAAGTGACAGCCTGCACGTGACCCCTGGACCTTGACCACATCTTACAGCTAATAGGAGTTAACCAATCAATGTGAAGGTCAGTTCACCCTCCCTGCTTTGCAATCTCACGACTTAAATACTGGGCGCTGAGGAAACTCGTGGTCGCCCCCTGCTCTGTGTAGCTTGGAGTGTGTCCCTGGTGCACCAGTATTTTTCCTATTGGGTATATTTTTTAGTAAAATTTAACCTTTAAAGTAACAGTGTCGCATCTTGAAAATCACGGACCCTAACAGTATCACACACTGTCTATGGAGAACTGTTGATGTGTGGCACATCAGGTTCCCTTGGTAACCTTATCAATTCTGTGTATGGTCTGTAAGGTAAACCACGACCTTTTGTTATCCCTACAGAGTGTTAGATTCTGGAGTAAAATATGGTGGTATGTGGCATCAGTGATCAGGTTCTGTTGCTAACCGTGTCCCTCTTGCTGTGGTTGCTGTGAGTAAGAATCAACTGGATGGAAACAGGTTTGGTCTTTTGGATTTGTGCTACAACAACAAACAGGAGAAGTTATGACAGAGATCTACAGCTTGCAAAATCTGAAATATATACCAGTTGGCCATGTATAGAAAGTATTTACCAACTTTTTACTTCTCATATGTAACCAATAATAATCAGTTTGAAGTTAAAGGTGATTTTTAGAGGATATTCAGGGGAGTAAAGTTGAAATTAGCCAGAGATTATGATTTCTTAAACATTGAACTCTTATTCTATTACAAATTATACTTGTTAATTTTCAGAATATTTAGAGAAGAGAGAGAATATACGGTTTTCCTTACGCTAGGTAATTTGTTATCTTAGGGAGATTGAAGAATTGGGTTCCTGATGTTAGGGTCTGCGATTTTCAAGATGCGACACTGTTACTTTAAAGGTTAAATTTTATTAAAAAATATGCCCAATAGGAAAAATACTGGTGCACCAGGGACGCACCCCAAGCTACACAGAGCAGGGGGCGACCACGAGTTTCCTCAGCGCCCAGTATTTAAGTCGTGAGATTGCAAAGCAGGGAGGGTGAACTGACCTCTACATTGATTGGTTAGATTATTCTATGGTATTTTCTGCTATTAAGTTGTTTCCTGGGGCTTTCTTTAATACCTCGAATTTTTACCGCGCCCTTCCTCATTTCAACACTAAGGGTGTTGCCAAATTGAATTCAGGTTCATCAGGAGTAATACCATCAGGTAAGGAGGGAGTGCGCAGCCCCCAGTTGTCTGTCAGTGGAGGCTGGCTTGTTACTGTGATGCACGAAGCTATGCCACTGGTATCTAGGTACCAGCAGGGTCACCCATGGTAGACGAGTTTCAGCTGAGCTTCCACACTAAGACAGATTAGGAAGGAGGACCTGGCAGTCTACTTCTGAAAGGATTCAGCCGGGGAAAAACTTAATGAGTAGCAGTGGAACGTTGTTCGATATGGTGCCAGAAAGGGAGAGCCCACCAGGATGGGAGACAGTAGGAAGATGACAGAGGAAGTGCTGCCTTCTCAAATTACGGTCAGTCTTAATGATGTGGATGAAGTAAGGAGTCTAGGACCTTTGTTCGCTGATGTGACACGACTCAAAATGAGAAGAAACAGGTGCAAACATCCGCTAATAATCAGGACGTGGAATGTATGAAGTATAAATCTTAGAGAACCGGATATTGTCAGAAATGAAATGGAACACATAAACATTGACATCCTAGGCATTAAAAAACCCACCGCTGTGGGTCAGGTCCCGACTCAGAGTGACCCTACAGATCAGAGTGGAACTGCCCCAGTTAGTCAGCTGTTTTGGACTGGTTTTGGCCATTTTGAATCTGACGATCATAGTGTCTGCTATGCTGGGAACAAAAACTTGAAGAGGGGCAGTGTTGCGTTCATCATCAAAAAGAACATTTCAAGATCTATCCTGAAGTACAATGCTGTAAGTGATAGGATAATATCCATATGCCTACAAGGAAGGCCAGTTAATATGACTATTATTCAAATTTACGCACTAACCACTAAGGCCAAAGGTGAGCAAGTTGAAGATTTTTACCAGCTTCTGCACTCTGAAATTGATCAAACATGTGATCAGGATGCATTGATAATTACCGGTGACTGAAATACAGAAGTTGGAAACAAAAAAGAAGGATTGGTAGTTGGAAAATAATGGCCTTGGTGACAGAAATAATGCTAGAGGTCGCATGATACAATTTTGCAAGACTAATGACTTTTTCAATGCAAACACCATTTTTAACCAACACAAACAGTGACTGTACACATGGACCTCACCAGATGGAATACACAGGAACCAAATAGACTGCATCTGTGGAAAAAAAAAAATGGAAAAGCTCCAAATCAGCAGTCCAGACAAGACCAGGTGCTGACAGTGGCACAGAGCATCAGTTGCTTATGTGCAAATTCCAATTGAAACTGAAGAAAACTGGAAGAAGTCCACAAGAAGCAAAGTATGACCTTGAGTGTATCCCTCCTGAGTTTAAAGACCGCCTCAAGAACAGATTTGGTGTGGTAATCACTATTGACCGACGACCAGACGAAATGTGGAATGACATCAAAGACATCATCCATGAAGAGAGCAGGAGGTTACTAAAAAGGCAGGAGAGAAAGAAAAGACTGAATTGAATGTCAGAAGGGACTCTGAAACTTGCTCTTGAATGTCAAGCAGCTAAAACAAAAGGAGGGAATGGCATAGTAAAAGACCTGAACAGAAGATTTCAGAGAGCAGTTTGAGGAGATGAAAGAGAGTATTATAATGACTTGTGCGAGCAGCTGGAAATGGAAAACCAGAAGGGAAGCACACATTCTGCATTTCTAAAACTGAGAGAACTGAAATAAAAATTCACGTCTTGAGTTGCAATAGTGAAGGATTCTACAGGGAAACTATTAAACGACTCACAGAGCATCAAAACAAGATGGAAGGAATACACAGTCATTATTCCAGAAAGAACTGGTTGATGTTCAGCCATTTAAAGAGGTGGCATATGATCAGGATTCAGTGGTACTGAAGGAAGAAGTCAAAGCTGCATTGAAGGCACTGGCAAAAAAGAAGCCTTCAGGAATTGATGGACTATTGATTGAGGTATTTCAGCAGATGCACGGCTGGAGGTGCTCACTCGTCTGTGCCAAGAAAATTTGGAGGACAGCTACCTGGCCAACTGATGAAGCAATCCATAATTATGCCCATTCCAAAGAAAGGTGATCCAACTGAATGTGGAAATTGCTGAACAATATCGTTGATACCTCACTCAAGTAAAATTCTGCTCAAGGTCATTCAAAAGTGACTACAACAGTATATTGACAAGGAACTACTAGAAATTCAAGCTGGGTTCAGAAGAGTATGTGAAACCAGGGATATCATTGCTGATGTCAGATGGATTTTGGCTGAAAGCAAAGAATACCGGAAAGATGTTGACTTGTGTTTCATTGACGATGCAAAAGCATTCAACTGTGTGGATCATACTAAATTATGGCCAGTGTTGTGGAGAATGGGAATTCCAGAACACCTAACTGTGTTCTTAAGGAATCTGTATATGGATCAAGAGGCAGCTGTGAGAACAGAACAAGGGGACACTGCATGGTTAAAAGTCAGGAAAGGTGTGCGTCAGCATTGTATCCTTTCACCATACCTTTTTAATCTGTATGTTGAACAAATAATCTGAGAAGCTGGATTATATGAAGAAGAATGAGGCATCAGTATTGCAGGAGGATTCATTAACAGCCTTCATTATGCAGGCGATACCACCTTACTTGCTGGAGATGAAGAAGAGTTGAGACACTAGTGATGAAGATCAAGGACCACAGTATCAACATCACAACATCACGACAACAAAAATCCTCATAACTGGACCAGTAAGCAACATTATCATAAATGGTGAAAGGACTGAGGTTGTCAAGGATTTCACTTTATTTGGGTCCACAATCAACTGCCTTGGAAGCAGCAGTCAAGAAATCAAAAGACACATTGCATTAAAAAAATCTGCTGCAAAGGATCTCTTCAAAGTATTCAGAGGTAAGGATGTCACCTTGAAGACTAAAATGCGCCTGACCCAAGCCGTGGTGTTTTCAATCACATCATATGTGTACAAAAGCTGGACCATGAACAAAGAATTGATGCCTTTCAATTGTGCTGTTGTAAAAGAATGTTGAAGGTACCGTGGACTGTCAAAAGAACAGACAGATCTGTTCTGGAAGAAGTACAACCAGAGTGCTCTTCAGAAGCAAAGATGGCAAGACTACATCTCACATACTTTGGACATGTTGTCAGGAAAGATCAGTCCCTGGAGAAGGACATCATGCTTAGTAGGGTGGAGGGTCAGTGAAAAAGACGAGGACTCTTGACAAGGTGGATTGACACAGTGGCCGCAACAATGGACTTAAGCATAAAAACAATTGTGGACATGGCCTAAAGACTGGGCAGTGTTTCCTTCTGTTGTTTATAGGGTCACTATGGGTCAAAACTACTCGACAGCACCTAACAACAACAATAACAAATCAAACACACATACAGGAAGCCTCACACTGTATCACACACACATCCAGCTTCAGCAAATGCACATGCAGATGTTTCTTTAATTAAAAGTGAGTGCAGTGAGCACTTCTGATTTAATAGATGAGCTCTAATTTTAGGATAGAAAGATAATTTTATGGATCCATTTAATTGTTAACTCTCTACAGAGTGTAATACCTTTGGCTCCAGAGTGTAATACCTTGGCCAGGCCATATTATTACAAGCGGGAACCCATACTGAGATATGCCCTATCAGGCTTTCTTTAGGAACAGAGGCCTTATTTTCCCAGTTTACAGAGTATACAGATACAGATAAAGCTTTCTTAATTGGGATAGATGTTCCTTTCCTACCAGACAGATGGTACTGAGACAGACAGAAGTTCCAGCTATAATGAGAACTTGAGTCCTCTGCGAGCAACCAGAATAAAGCACTTGAACAGAGGGTACCGAGACAGTCAAGTTTCAGTGCTCGTGAGAACCTGAATTCTCTCTGTGCAACCAGAATAAAGAACTTGAACCATCTTTAATTTAATGAATTGATGCTGGGTGCAGGTGGACAGCTTTCAGGTGGAAGCTCTACCTCCGGATCTGTCTGTCTAGGTGGAGAAGGGGAACTTCTCCAAGCTCCCTCTGTCCTGGCTGGAGCTGAAAGGGGAGGCGGAAAGGAGACGACGCCAAGGAATCCACTTTTTAACCTGAGAGGGTAGCAGAGATCCAGGGAAATGGGAGGCATTATGTTTGGAACGAGTATGCCTCACGTTGGTGGAGTTTGTCTTGTGGGGGCAGACACTTTCCTTGTCCACTCTGTGCACCACCGTATCCTGTAGTGGGAGCCTTTCAGCGGCAGATGCTCTTTGGCTCTTAAATGTCTGCCCTGTGCCCGAAAATTATTTTGTGGACCTTATCCTTGACATTCAAATGGAACAGATAGATACCCTCACCCTTGTGGACCAGTTACTAGGGCAGAACAAAACAGCCAGGCCTTCATAATTCAGCAGGGAATACCCTGGCCATAAATCCCTCAGTCACCATGACCACTGTCCATCTTGTTCACTGAGGGCTTTAGAGATAACAGACAGATACCCTCACCCTTCCAGGGCAGAGTTACTGAAGTGGAAGCAGCTGGGCCTTCACCAGGAAGTGTTCTGGCCAGAACTTTGCAGTCACCATGGCAACTTTTCACTTTTTTCACCAAGAGCCTTTAGAGATGTAGTAGGAAAGTTGGCTTTTCCCTGGGAAAGGACTTAACCGATGAGTCTTTATTCTCTCTCTCCTGGTTGGCTCGCCAGAAGTGTTGCCAAATTGAGGTCAGGTTCATCTGTCTGTCACTGTAATAAAAAATTCAGAGACTGTGTGGGGTTCAAGGAATAATTTATTGGTAGATTTTCTGCCAACCTCGGAGACGGTGGCCAAAAACTGTTCCGTTTGGGTTACGTTTCTGTGGTTTTTACAGTTATAATTGTAAGGGGAGGAGGTCTTTCAGAGAACAATAGTCAGGATTCACAGGATTTCATTACATCATAAGGCTTCATTACATCTCACTAACTGTGTGAACTGTCCAAAGTTTTTAAAGTATAATCAAACAGAGCAGACGTAAAGTTTGTCACAGGATAAACAGAGTAGACCGAAAGTTTGTCACAGGGTAATTAAACAGAGTAAACTACCCAAAGTTTGTCTCAGGATAATCCAGCAGAGTAAACGTTTGAAAGATTTTTAACTTTCTCTGAGGTCTCAGTCAACTCTATATCCTCAGAGATGGGAAGAGGAAGAGATAGGGTGAGGAAGAGCTGTGTAGGGAGAGAAACGCAGACCTGTTAGTCTGGTTTATTAAGGCAGAGAATAGAATGCAGCTTAATAACCTAGGTGACCTTTGTTAGGCTCTGTCATCCAGCATAAAGGATACTAGAAATCTTTGATAATAAAAGGGAGAGTGTGAAACTGGAAAGCAGCAAAACAAGTATAGAAACATGAGATGCTTGATAAATATGGAAAGATGTGAGAGCAGTGATTATATAGAAAACTGATACTAAATGGAGCAGCTATTGCTTTCTGCGTTTGGTTTAGCTTTATCTGTCCTAGCAGGTGGGTGGGGAGCCCTCTCACTTACTTTGAAGCTATTATCAGGATAGGTTAATTGCTGTAAAATGATGTGCTATTTGGTAAAGTGAAAGACCTAAGTAGTGAATGAAACCCTCAATAAGATGGATTAATGTAATAATGCTGAGAATAGACTCCCACATAGCAGTGCTCAGGAAGAGGCGCAGGAGCTGTCGGTGTTCTAGCGTTATCCAGAGGGTCACCTTAAGTCAGGACTGAGTTTACAGCAATTATTAGCAATCTTAGCAGCCAAGTCTGTGACAGAAATGTGTTCTTGTCAGTTGTGCATGAACTGTAAGAGTGGCACACTGTATCAGAATAGAGACTTTTCTAGAGTCTGTGTAGTTCACTTAGCATATACATAAGGGATCAAAAATAGGATGAGAGGGGTTACCAGTTCGAGGCATGACCCAAGATACAGAAATGGTTTACATACTTTTCTTTCCCGTATAGATTTTTCCTGCATCTTTTCTTTTTTCCCCAAAATACCCAGTGTACCTTAAACAGTTATTAACATTTGCCCTTTCTTGTTGGAACATATGGTTTAAATAACACTAGGGCACAGTAGCACCTGGTACCTTAGGTATTTGTGAACACAGCTTATCACTCACTGTCTTGTACAAGTGTACAGTTGTATGGAGATCCATTGCTTTTGTCTTAGAAATTATTATATGTATCTGGCTAAATTAGTTCCTGAGTGGTATGTAGCGCAGTCGATGAGTGGTGTGGCTGCTAACCAAAAGGTCAGCAGTCTGAAGCTTCCTGACTCTCCTTCGGAACACAGTGGAACAGTTCTGCTCTGCCTTGTGGGGTCATAGGATGTTTTCTTTTTTTTATTATTATTTGTTGTAGTATATATGTAAGAATGTTTATTGTAAAATACAGTTGGCACTTAAAGGGTGATGTACTATGTTTATTTTGGGTGTTAAGTGTCTCTTGTAAACTACTGTATGCTCCCAGACTTGTTGGGGGGAGAGTGGCTAAAAACAGTGTCAGAGAAGGACCAGTCTGAGTGTCTGCTGAAGGTTATTTGAAGATAAAGAAAGTGGGGCCTGAGCCAAGTGTGGCTCAATGCACCTCTCCCCAGTAGGAAAGTTTTTTATGGTTTTAAAGTTCTGATGACATAGTGTGGGGTTAGGGGGTTTATGGTATGATAAGGAAAGAATGAGAAAGCGGGTAGCAAGAAATTCTGGTTAGGAAGAAGTTCTGGTTAGGGGATTTATGGTCTGATAAGGACCAAGTATTGATTTGAAGGGGGAGGAGATAAGCTTTGCTTATGGTCAGGATTTTGATACAGGAAGGGCTTTGAATAGGAGGGTGGGGGTGGCAGGCACAAAGTTATTTAAGACTTTATGATTATACCAGGTGGGACACGCTAGGCTGTCTTCAGCTAATCGTCAAGTCTTATCATTGGATAAGATGACCTCTGTGAATTTCAGGAGCAGAGCTCCCTCACTGACCTCCCTGAATTCCAGGGACAGGTCCCCTCAAGGCTTACGTGGTACTTCATAGAAGAGCCAGATTGTTTCAGTGTAAAGGAATGAAAACATGAAAATGTATTGAGACCAGCGTTGCTGCTACCTTCGCTTCCTACCTTACGCCTTACGTTTCTCAAATACCGCTTTGAATATTGCTATGCCAACTGTATTTCCGTGTCCTCTCAGCATGTCCAGAAAATTGGAGAGCCATTATATCTTGAGGATTTATTGCTGAGTGGATTAGCTGTCATTTAAGGGAAGGAAAAAAATTATTGGCACATATGAAACAGTTCAGAAAATAGTTTAAAAAAAAAAGAACAAAAGCCGTGTATTACCTCGTCAGTTACAAATCTTGAGCATGTTGATGTGGGAGGAAGTACTTGGTCTTTTGGCAGCCGGTTTTTCATACTCTCCACCGTGGTGACAGTGCTGTTCCTACTCTCCATTCATTTCTTACAGATTTATGTGCCTGATGCTGCTGGGACACATTTTAATGAAAAGACTCAAGATAGTCACTTAAACCGGACTATCTTACTAGAAAATGAGAAACTTCTGTCACTGACAAGCTTCGAAGATTCTTCTGGTACTGTAAAGTAACTAGTTTTTCTATTCCTTACCTTGCCGTTCCACTTGACTTCTTTGTTGCAGTAGTGCTGCTGAACTAAGGTAAGTTAGTTCTGCCTATCACTGAGCAGAAAATTCAGAGATGGTGAAGCTGTCAAGGATTGCTTTATTGTCAGACAAACTGGCAGACCTGGGGGAGCAGTGAGAATAGTTTTTTCAAAAAACTGTCCCACTTTGGTTACACTTTGAGTATTTTTTTTTTTAAATGAAGACAGTGAAAATGTACAATCCTGTATAAATTTGTTCTCCTTATGTGCAGCTCCCCCTCCTCTTCCTGCTCCATGAGAGCACACCCTTCCTCTCCGTTCTATACGTGTCATATCCTCCTAACAATCTGCTGTGCCCTCCTCTCCACCCTCTCCCCTGCTTCCAGTAAGAGGTCAGCAGGCTGGCATCCTGAAGATGCATGAAACCATAAAGTGCACACACGATATGGTCACTCTGTATCACCAAATCCAATCCATTCCTGTCTGAAGAGTTAACTTCCATTATGATTTACAGATAGGGGCAGCATTAGGGCCAGGGGCCGTGCTCCCATGGGAACCCTGAGGAGTCTGGACCGTCAGTTGCAGTCTTTTGGTGGCGATCTCAGGGTGCACCCCTTTTTATTCTTGTGTTGATAGTGAGACTCAACTGTGTAAGCTCCATCACGGCTGTCCCTCATGGTGGCTATCCAGTCACATGTCAGTGCAGTCCCCCACTCACATGGGTCTCTCTTGTCTTCTGAGTTCTCTTTCCCCCATGTCATTTTGCTGCTTGGTGGTCATCCGATCCTGCTGAGTTGGGATCATTTGCTGTAACCTCAGATAGCAGCTCGGTGGCCTCTATGACCCCAGACACCACTGACCAGTGTGGGGTAAGAAGACTCTGTTAGCAAAGTGCTAGGTGTGCCAATTGGCCTCGATTTTCCCTGAGAGCATGGTCCCCGGCTCCCCTCCCCAGCTGTTTTGTCCTTGCAATATTGGGTTAAGATGGAAGGAGTAATCATGGTATGCTGAAGTCCAGTTAAAATTGATCTTTCTAATTTGTGCTGTCAGTGATTTCACCCTTCCAAATTTCTGTCAACTATCTAATATTTGTCCTTTTGTTGCTGACTGCTTTTCACTCAACATAGTGTCCTACGATTGAAACCAGGTCATGAGATGTTTCCTAAAATCATGATTTTTCTTTATCATTGCATGGTGTTTCATTGAGTATACATACCACAGTTTACCTGTCCGTTCTTCTGTTGCTGGGCATCTGAGTTGATTCCATCTTTTTGCTGTTGTGGACTGTGCTGTGGTAAACATTTGTGTGCATGTATCAGTTTCTTGCAGATGGATATCCAGTTTTGCCAGCACCATTTGTTGAAGAGACTGTTTTTACCCCAGTTTAATGTCGTAGGGCCTTTGTCGAATATCAGTTGTTCATAGGCCGATAGTGTGATCTCTGGGGTCTCAGTTCTGTTCCACTGATCGATCTGTCTGTACTTGTACCAGTACCAGGCTGTTTTGACCACTGTGGCAGTGTAGTATGTTCTAAGGTCGGGTAATTAGAGGCCTCCCAGTGTGTTCTTCTTCTTTAGTAGTACCTTGCTTAACCGGGGCTTCTTCCCTTTCCAAACAAAATTGGTGATTTGTTTCTCCATCTCATTAAAAAATGTTGCTGGAACTTGTATTGGGATTGCATTATATAAATAGATTGCTTTGGGTAAAATAGACATTTTCATCATGTTAAGTCTTCCTATCCATGAGCAGGGTAGGTTTTTCCATTTATCTAAGTCTCTCTTAGTTTCTTGTAGTAAGGGCTTGTAGTTCTCTTTGTAAAGGTCTGTTGTTTCCTAGGTACTTTATCTTCTTAGGGGCTATAGTAAATGGTATTGATTTGATAATTTCCTCCTTAACAGTCTCGTTGTTGGTATAAAGGAATCCTACTGATTTACTTATGTTTATCTTGTATCCTGAGACTTTGCTGAACTCTTCTATCAGTTTGAGTAGTTTACTTATAGATTCCTTGGGATTCTCTGCATATACAATCATATCATGTGCAAACAGGGAGATTTTAACTTCCTCTTTGCCAGTGCAGATGCCCTTTATTTCTTGGTCTTGTCTAATGGCTCTGGCTAAAACTTCTAGCACAATGTTGAATAGCAGAGGTGTGATAGGACAGCCTTGTCTAGTTCCTGATCTCAAGGGAAAGTCTTTCAGTCTCTCTCCATTCAGGATGATGTGGGCAATTGGCTTTGTAGAAATGGCCCTTATTGTGTTGAGGAATTTGCCGTCTATGCCCATTTTGCTAAGAGTTTTTAGCATGAGTGGGTGTTGGACTTTATCAAATGCCTTTTCGGCATCAATGGACAAAATCAGGTGATCCCTGTCTTTCGTGTTATTTATGTGGTTAATCACATTGATAGTTTTTCTGATGTTGAACCAGCCTTGCATCCCTGGTATGAATCCCACTTGGTCAGGATGGATTATTTTCTTGATATGTTGTTGTATTGTGTTGGCAAGAATTTTGTTGAAGATTTTTGCATGTAAGTTCATGAGTGATACCGGTCTGTAGTTCTCCTTCTTTGTTGGGTCTTTCCCTGGCTTATGTATCAGGGTTATGCTGGCTTCATCGAAGGAGTTTGGGAGTGCTCCATCCCTTTCTGTACTGTGAAATAGTCTCAGTAGCATTGGAGATAACTCTTTTCTAAATACTTGGTAGAATTCTGCAGTGAAGCCACCTGGGCCTGGACTTTTTTTGGTTGGCAGTGTTTTGATGACCTTTTCAATCTCTTCCTTTGTGATGGGCTTATTAAGTTGTTATGCTTCACGTTGTGATAATTTGAGTAGGTGATATGAGTCAAGGAATTTGTCCGTTTCCCCTACGTTTTCAAATTTGTTACAGTACAGGTTTTCATAGTATTCTGTTATGATGTTTTTGATTTCTGTCGCATCTGTGGTGACAACTCCCCTCTGATTTCTAATTTCAGTTATTTGTTTCCTTTCCTGCTTTTCTTTAGTAAGTTTAGCCAGTGGTTTATCAATTTTGTTGATCTTTTCAAAAAACCAGCTTTTGGTCTTTTCAATTTTTTCAATTGTTTTTCTATTCTCTAATTCATTTAGCTCTGCTCTAATCTTTATGATGTGGTTTCTTCTGGTGCCCGAGGGGGTTCCTCTGTTGTTCTCTTTCTACTTGTTCAAGCTGTAGAGTTAGTTCCTTGATTTGGTTTCTTTCTTCCTTCCTGATGTGTGCATTTATGGAGATAAACAGAATTCTGAGCACTGCTTTGGCTGTATCCCATAGGTTCTAGTAGGAAGTGTTTTCGTTGTCATTGGAAGCCATGAATTTCTTTATTTCATCCAGGATGTTCTTCAGTTTCCAAGAGTTCCACTTTGTATCTATGTTTTCTCTGCTATGGATTTCAACTTTTATGGCTTTATGATCTGAGAAGATGCTTTGCAGTAATTCAGTGGTATGGATTTTGTTGAGCGTGGCATTATGGCCTATCACATGGTCCATTCTGGAGAATGTTCCATGTGCACTGGAGAAGAAAGTGTAGTTGTCTGCTGATGGGTGGAAACTTCTGTATATATCAATGAGGTTTAGTTGCTTAATCGTGTCAATGAGGTCATTTGTATCTTTACTGAGCTTTTTTCTAGATGATCTGTCTAGTAATGAGAGTGGAGTGTTAAAGTCTCCCACTATTATTGTGGAGTCATCTAACTCTTTTTTGAGCATAGTCAGTGTTTCTTCAACGTATTTAGGTGCTCTGATATTACGTGCATTAAGTATTTAATATAGTTGAGTCTTGCTTGTGTACTGAACCTTTCAGCAATAAATAGGGTCCATCTTTGTCCACGATAGTGGATTTGACATTAAAATTGATTTTGTCTGAGATTAGAATTACCACCCCTGCTCTTCTTTGTTCATTGTTAGCTTGATATATATTCTTCCATCCATTAATTTTCAGTTTGTTCCTATCTTTCGGTCTCAAGTGAGTTTCTTGTAGACAACATATGGATGAGTCATGTCTTTTGATCCAAGATGACACTTGGTGTGTCTTTACTGGAGCATTCAGTCCATTCACATTCAATGTAATTATTGATAGGTATGAGTTCACTGCTGCCATTGTGATATGTTTATTTTTATGTTGATGTTTTCTCTGTTGTTCTTATTATTCTGTTCTGGGACACTGTTCTTTGTGAGTTGATTTTTCACCTTCTTCAGAGCTTGTTTTGTAGTTGTTGAGACTCGTGTGTTACATTTCTTGAAATGGTATGAAGCATCTTTGCTGTGCTTTACAGCTGCCCCTATGAATCCCCTTTAGTAAACTATTTATAAATCCAATTTTAATTACTACCAGTCTTGTCATCTTCCTCTCCATCTGGAAGGGACTATAACAACTGTAGTACATCCCTCTTTTTATTATGATGACAGCATAGTTTTCATGATGACCACTGGATTGCTGTTTTCTGTATCCAAGCTGTGATTCACTTTGGAGCCTTCACTAAAAGAGTATTGAGTAGTGTGTCGTTCTAAAATATAAAGTTAGTGGTCTTGTTCTTCTAAGCCAAAGCCAAGAACTTCTTTCAGTATTTCTTGTAGTTTTGGTTTGTTTTTTACAAAGTCTCTGAGTTTCTGTTTATCTGGGAATGTCTTAATTTCATTTTTGTATTTGAAATATACTTTTGCAGGATATATAATTCTTGGTTGGAAGTTCTTGTCTTTCAAGGCTTTGAATGTGTCATGCCCCTGTCTCCGTGCCAGGATGGTTTCTGTTGAGAAATCTGATGAGACCCTACAGGGTTTCCCTCTGAATGTTAGCTTCGCTTTTAGTCTTGCTGCCTTTCAGAGTTGCTGCTTATGTTTCATTTTGTTAAGCTTGATTATAATATGTCTTGGAATCTTTCTTTTGAGATCTGTATTGGGTGGTATACGATATGCATCTGAGATGTCTATATTGTCTTCATGATTTCTGGGAAGTTTTCTGTCAGCAGCTCAGAAACAATACTCTGTGTATTCTCAGATGTCTCACCCTGTTCAGGGACTCCCAATTAATCGAAGGTTGTTCCTCTTAATAGAGTCCCACATGCTTCTTAATGTTTCTTCATTTTTCTTGTTTCCTTTTTCTCATTTCTGCTCATAGACACTGGCATCAGTAGCTCTGTCTTCCAAGTCAGAAATTCTTTTTTCCATTTGTTCCATTCTGTTTTCTTGGCTTTGCATGGAAGTTTCTATGTCTCTGATTTTCTTCTTGATCTGTTGGATTTCAGAGTACTGGTGTTCCATCAAATCGAACAGCTTTGTTAATTTTTCATTTTGTTTTGCTGCATTTTGTATAAGGTCTGGAAGGGCTCTGTATATAATCATTTTGTATTCACTTCCTGGTGCTTTCCTAAAAGTGTCTTCATCTGGAAAACTCCTTGGTTGCTTTGTTTGGGAGCCTTGTGAAGCCATGGGTGATTTCTTGTATGCCACAATTGTCTCTTGCAGTTTTGGTCCCATGTGAGTATGTAGATGCTGGAAGAGGTACTGTGAGGATGGATTGCAAATGTTTCTCTAGGCTGTCTTAAAATATAAAGCAAAAGGTATCTGAGCACTCCACAGCTCAATTAGGTTTTCAGGTATAGAAGTCCCTCTTCTCAGCTGACAAAGTAAGCGCCACTATGTCTAACCCCAGATGATAACAAACTACTTCTGAATACAGCAGTGGTACTGCCCTGTTGGCTTCTGCTGACAGGGCCTAGCCTTAGGCGACTCTGCGTCAATTACTGCTTTTGTGATAGAAAAGCACTCTCTTGTGGGCAAGCTCTGGCTCCGAAGATAGGAATTAGGCCCAGCTGCGGCCACTGTATCCACGATGGCGTCCTCCCAACAGGCAGCAGACAGAGCGGTAAAGGTGCCGAGAGGTAGTGATTCCTCTGCTTCTGTTACAGGTCCTGCAATGTAGGTGGCACTAGGAAAATTACTGCTTTGGTGTCAGAGAAGCACTCTCCTGTTTGCAGGCGCTGTCTCCCAGGCTAAGAATTAGGTGCCGCTAGAATCTCGGTATCAACATTGCGTCCCGCACCCTGACTGCGGAATTCTGTACAAACGCTGTTGACGCAGATACAAAATGAAAGGCTCAAAGTGGCTAGATTAACAGAGTCCTAAGCCTGGCTCTCAGAATATGGCAATGTCGCCTGTTTATCCACCCAGCAGTGTGTCTCAGTGTAGCCCAAGGCAAAACCCAGCTCTGACCGCCGGCCAAGACAGAGAAAAAAAAGTCAAACTGGTGCGTTTACCTTCCGTCCGTGAGAGCCGGGGCTAGCCAGGAGCGGGAGTCAGCGAAAGAGAGGAGGGTTTTCGCTGAGTGGTATGAAGTCCCAATTAACAGCCCTGTATCGTATCCTGAGGCTGATTAGGTGATCAGAACAGTCCGTTTGATTATCAGTTCTGGTCTTGGTTTCCAGAGGGATATAAAGAGACGTGTGCTTAGTCCACCATCTTGACTCCGACCCTAGTTCTGTCATTTTGCTGTGTTTATTTTTGTGTTGATGTTTTTCCTGTTTCTCTTACTATTCAGGGACGTTTTTTATGGGTTGATTTTTCACCATTTTCAGTGTTAGTTTTGTGTTTGTTGAGACTCCTGTATTATATTTCTTGTTTTAATATATCACTTCTTTGTTGTGCCTTGGGGCTACCCCTATAAATCCCCTGAGGAATGTATATTTAAACCTGATTTTAACTTCTAAATATCTTTTTAACTTTGTCTCCATCTCGATGGAGTATAAGTATTGTAATGTATCCCTGTTTTCAGTGTAGTGGTACTGTAGTTTCCATGATATGGTCACCGGACCACTTCTTTTGGTATTATAGCTTTGGTTGGGGATTTCTGCCTTCCTTAACTCAGTACAATTCTAGATGATGTGTCCTGTACTGTCTCCTAAAGTACAGAGCTAATGGTTTCGTTGTCCTAAGCCAAGGCTTCTTTCAGTATTCCTTGTAGCTTTGGTTTGGTTTTTACAAAGTGTCTGAGTTTCTGTTTATCTGCGAAGGTCTTAATTTCATTTTCATATTTGGAAAACAGCTTTGCAGGATATATAATTCTTGGTTGGAAGTTTTTCTCCTTCAGGCTTTGACTGTGCAACCCTGCTACCTCCATGCCAACATGGTTTCTGCCAAGAAGTCAGACCAAAGCCTATGGGGCTTCTCTCTTAATGTTAGCTTTGCTTTGAGTCTCATTGCTTTTAAGAGTTTCTGCTTATGTTTCATTTTTTTAAGCTTGATTATAGTATGTCTTGGAGTCTTACTTTTGGGGTCTGTATTGTATGGCAGTCGATTCGCATGTTGGATATCTATTTTCTCTTCTTTCGTAATTTCTGGGAAGTTTTTCATCAGCAAGTCAACAACAGTCCTCTCTGTGTTTTCAGGTGTCCCTTCCTGTTCAGGAACTCAGTTAATCATAGATCTTTCCTCTTTGATAGAGTCTCCGATGTTTATGAATGCTTCTTCATTTTTCTTGTGTCTTTTCTCAGATTTCTCCTTAAAAATGCTGGTGTCAGTAGTTCTGTCTCCCAAGTCAGAAAGTCTGTTTTCCATTTGTTCATTTCTATTCTCTTGGCTTTGAATTGAGCTTTCTGATTCTTTCGTTTTGTTATTGATCTGTTGGATTTCAGAATGCTGGCATTCTGTCAGTTCGAACAGCCTCCTTAATTTTTCATTTTGGTCCACTAAATTTTGTATAATGTATACAAGGGCTCTATATGTAATTCTTTTGCACTTGACCTCCAGAAGTTTCAGAAAGGCTTCTTTCTCTGTGAAGTTCTTTGGTTCTTTGTTTTTGCAGCTGTCTGGAGCCATGGTTCGATTTTTCCATACGTGTCAGGCCAAGGTCTTTTGCTTTTTTGGGCATCTAAAGGTTTTTTAGTTTCTCTGATGTTGCCATAATAGGAGCTAAAGTAGAAGTTGATCACCAGTTACCTCTATGTACTGCAGTGACTGGGCCCAGTCGATTCTCTGTGATAGCAGGCTCCACCTCCTGGCTGGCAAAGACACGGCTCTACTTACAGAGTCATTGCAAGACCGTCAACTGACTGTACATTGTGGGTCAGTCAAGATTGGAAGAGATGCCATCAGGCTGTACTACGGTTATTTCTCTAGGTAGTCTAATTTTCAAAGGTAAAAGCTGTCTCACAGCTTCCATAAACAGTCACACTGTGAAGTGTGTAACCCCCTTTTTGCAGCTGGCAGTGGGGGCAACTCTATATCCATCCCTAGATGCTATGATGTAGTTCAAAATATTAACAGGGTACTGCCCTGCTGTTACCAGGTACCTGGCCCTACCCAAAGGGTAGACTGTGCTAAACACAGTCTTTCTTTTGGTGAAGAGCTCCCCAGGCTGGCACTGCCTCTTATCCTGGGAATTAGCCCCTGATGAGGCCTCCATTTGGTTAGCTCTCCCTCCCATTCACACAAGATGTTGTCCTGCAGAGGCTGTCCCGCCTGCTGGGAAATAGCTGAATCAATGGCAGAGGTTCAGAAAGAGGGGTGGAGTGGCCATGGTGCTCAGAGTCTAGAGCCAGGCTCTCAAAGTGTGACTGTTTCACCTGTTGGTCACGTCAGCAGTGTAGTAGAACTTTGCTGCCAGTTAAGCCCCAGTCAGTACCACAGGCTAACAAAAAGGAAAAATTTAAAGTCTGCAAGACTCGGCCATTCAGCAAGGGCAGGGAGTTAGCCAAAGAGAAGAAATTTCCCATTCAGCATCATGTAGTCCAAGATTACAGCTCTGTGCCATGTCCTAGGGCCCACTGAGTGTCTAGAAGACTCCGTTTAATTATCAGTCTGGCCTTAGTTTTCGGAGTGAGTTAAGGAGACATGTGTGTAGTCCACCGCCTTAACTCCATCCCCCTGTATGTCTAATGTTACTGATTTTCTAATCAAAAAACTTCCTCCAGTATTTTCTTGTAGTTTTGGTTTGGTCTTTGAATGTTCTCTAAATTTCTTTTTGTGAGAGTCTTAATTTCACGTTCATATTTGCAGGGTATGTAATTCTCAATTGGCAGTTTTTTTTTTCCTTTAGGGCTTGCTTTGAATATGTTGTCTTCCCTTTTTTTTTTTTTTTTGTCAGCATTGTCTGGCTCAGTAGTCTGAACTTAGTTGTAATGATTTTTCTTTCTAGGTTATTTTGTAAGTCTCACTGTCTTTTGTAATTCTCTTCTTGTCTTTACTTTTTTTGAGTTTGATTATAGTATGCCTTGGTATATTTTTTGAGGGAATTATCTTGAGTGGAGTGTGATGAGCATCCTGTGTGGATATCTTCTCTCTCTTGATATTAGGGAAGTTTTTTGTCAGCAGGTCTGCTCCAGTTCTGTCTGTTTTTAGTTTTCATTGTTTGTTCTAGTACTCCAATGAATTGTATATTATTGTTATTGATATAATCCTACATAACTTCGTGAGCCTTTTTTGTTGAACCTTGTGTCTGATTTTTCCTCACATATGCTAATGTCATTTACTTTGTCTTCATTCTCGCTAATTCCACATTCCGCTTGCCTGATCATGCTCCTTCAACTTTATATTGAGTTGTCATACTAGGTAATTTTGTTGTTAATCTGTCCAATTTCAGATCATTGCTGCTCAAGCGTTTTCTGCAGCTTGTTTAGTTTTTCAGTGTGCTCTGCTGCAGTTTGCCTGATCTCTTTCCTGATGTCTTGCACTGCTGTGTACATCAGTCTTTTGTTGCTGTCTCTGATAATTTTAGATGTCTTCTTTGTTTGGAAAATCCATCAATTCCTTGTTTTGGGAGTTTTTGGTAGCCATAGTAATTTGCTTTTTTACATGTTTAGAAATTCATTGTTGTCTCCAAGTCATCAGGAAGTTATTGAGAGTTTTGTTTGGTTGTTGAGGTTTGTTTAAGTTGTATTGAAGGATAGTCAAGACTTTTCAGTTGGTTTGATTTTGGAGGCTTGGTAGTTCTGCTGGCTTCTCTGGTGTCTCTCTTTTAAGCCTGGGCTGGAATATCTCTGTGCTGTCTGGTGATCTTCTGTTCAGTGAACTTAGTGCCTCATGTTGTGGTCAACTGGCCAGACAGGCTTTTCTCGGTCTAACCTGGTACACGTGTGCTCAGCTGACCCTGCACTAATCTGGCCTATGCTCCCTCATTCTGCTGCTCAGGGCCATGTGCACACACGTGCCACATTCTGTGACAGCTGGTGCACACAAGCCGTCTTCCTGGGCCTTGTATATGGCCATGCCATCTTCCTGGGCCATGCATTTGCCTGCGTTACTGCCTTGGGTTCCCGTGACCTAGGCTTCTTTGCTCCATGCCGTTCTGAGCCTTGCTGGGCTGCCCTTGTGTCAGTGTTGTTTTTCCAGGCCTTGTCTCAGGTTGTCTGGACCTAAGACTCTTGGTCCTGTGTGGCTGTCAAGCCTGCCAGGCCGTGCGTACATTCACACCACCTTCCCAGGCCTCGCTCTCGGCTGCACCGTCACTCCAGGGCTCCAGAACCTAAGCTTTTTAGCCCCGTGTGACTAAGGCCTGCTGCACTGTGTATGCATTCATTCTGCCTCCCAGGGGTCAGTCCTCACCTTCTTAGTCTCCCTGGGTTGCTAGGAGCTAGGCCTCTTGGTTCTGCGTGACTTTTAAGACCTTCTTGGCTCTGCATGCATTTACATTGCCTTTCTGGGTCCTGTGCTTGCCTGCTCTGTTGCCCTGGGTTGCTGGTAGTTAGGCCTGTTGGTCCCTTGTGGCTTTAAGGCCTATTTCGCCATCCACATGTGTGTGCCTCCTTCCTAGTCCCCGTGCTTACCTCCTCTGTTGCCCTAGGTGCATGTACCTAGGCCTCTGGGGCATACATGGTTTCAGGGCCTACCAGGCCATGCACACATGTATCCTGTGTTCCCAGGCACCACTGTCTCCTGTCCCATGTCCCAAGATGTTGTAGCATAGTCCTCTTGGCCCTTGTGTGTATTTAAACCGCCTTCCTGGGCCCCGTGCTCTCCTGCGTGTTGTCCTGAGCTACTGGAGAATGTAGTCCCCTTTTCTCCTCACAGCTCCAAGGTCTTCTAGGCCATACACACATTCACATTGCTCTCCTGGTCCCCTTGTCCTCCTGCCCCATCACCCTGGGTCACAGCAGCGTAATGGTTTTGGACCCTTGAGCTGTAAGCCTCGATGGGCTGTGCTGGTGTTGACTGTCTTCCTTGACCCAGCGCTTGGTTCACTGGAGCCTAGTCCTTTGGATGCCTCACAGCTCTAATGGCTGCCGAGCTGCCCTTACGTTCACATCATCTCCTAGGCCCTGCACTCTCCCACCTTGTTGCCCCAAGTAGCCACAGCTTAATCCTCCTAGCCCCTCATGGCACTAAGGCCTGCTAAGCCATGCATGCATTCATACCACCTTCCTGAGCTGCGCTTTCCTGTCCCGTCGTCCTGGGTCATCAAAGATCAGTTATCCAGGCCCCCCACTGCTCTGAGGTCTGCTAGACTGCTGGGTTCTAAGGCCCGCTTATCACCGGCGAGCATGGTCTGAGGGCATTCTAACGTGCGTGGAGAGTTTTAGCACCAGGCTGCAATTCTTAGGCTGGGGCTGGTCTTCCTTTGTTGGCTTGTTTGGGTCCAACATTCTTCCAGCCCTTGTGTTATTGCTCTACTCCGCATGTGGCTTTGAGTTTGAAGAGGTATTTTCTGCCCTGCTCACTTTCAGTGGGCAGAGATTCTCAGCCCCAGGCTGTGTTGTTTTATTTGTGGTAGCTCAGGGGTCCTATGATCTTTTGCAGAGTCCATTGTTAAAATTTTCTGCCTGGTGTTTAGGCCTCCTGGAATGCTCTGTTTGGTCAATTTTATTGAAGTTGAGGTTCTTTGTTGTTGGAGGGTTCTCAGAGGTATGTGGTGTGCTCCACGGTGACCCCACCTCCCATTTCCAAATTTTCCATCACCATCAACAGATGTTTTCAGTACATTTGCGTAATCTAGATATTGCAGTCATACTGAAATCATAAAACATTTGTCCTTTTGTTATTGACTTAATTTCGCTGAACATACATTTTGAGGTTCATCCATTCTGTAGCATGAATGAAAATTTTATTTGTTTTCATGGCCGAGTAGTGTATCATTTTATGTGTGTACCACATTTTGTGTAGCCATTTATCTGCTGATGGGCATTTAGGTTGTTTTCACAGTTTGGCTGTCGTGAACAGTGCTGTACTGAACATTTGTGTGCGGGTATTTGTTTCCTGCTTTCAGTTCTTGTGTGTATATACCTAGGAGTGGAAAGAAGAGGGTATATGGTAGTTTTACTTATATCTTTCTGGGAAACCATCAAATTGCTTTCCACAGCTGTAGCATTGTAAAATTACGCAAGCAGTGGTTAAAGGTCCCATTGTTTTCTACAGCTTTGACAACACTTACTCTTCTCTGTTTTTCTTGGTAATTGAACATTCTTTCATGTGCTTGTTGCCTATTTGTAATCCTGTGTTGATGAATTGTCTATTGAAATTCTTTGTCCATTTTTTATGAAGTTGTTTCTTTTTTGTTGCTAGATTATAGTTATTTATATATTCTAGAAATTAAACCTTTATTTGATACACGATTTCCCCAGATTTTTTTCCCAGTCTCTAGGTTTTCTCTTAAGTTAATTAATATAACTCCTTGATAAACAAAAGTTTCTAATTTTGATGAAATCCAGTTTGTCTCCTTCTTTTTTTGTGAGTTATGCTTTTGTCATTGTGTCTCAGAATCGAGTGTTAAGAACTGGTCCTGAAAGTTTACTCCTGTGCTTTCTGCTAAGCATTTTAGTTTTTGTTCCTTGGTCCATTTTGAGTTAATTTTCATGTTTCATGTAAGGTAAGGGTCTAGTGTCATTCTTCTGCCTGTGGAAATGCATTTGTCACATTTATTAAAGAGACTACTCTTTTCCCACTGAATGGATTCAGCACCTGTTGGATGTTAATTGACCATAGACATATGGCTTTATTTATGGACTCTCAATTTTATTCTCTTGGCTATGTGACCATCATTATGCTATTACTGCCATGCGTTGAGATCATTAAATGTGAGTTCCTTTGGTGTTCTTTTTCAAGATTGCTTCAGCTGTTTGGATCTCCTTCTGGCTCTGTATCAGTTCCAAGACTGGCAGTTCTGCAAAGAAACCTTTTGGAATTTGGTGGCTATTACCTTAATTCTTTAGATTGCTTTAGGTAGTTGTCTAGGGATGGATTCGCTAGAGAAGGAAAACCAGGGAAGCAAATAAATATCTATGGAGAGATTTGTATCCAGGAAATGGCTCAAATGATTGTAAAGGCTGGAATGTTCCAAGTCCATGCATCAGGATAGAGGTTTCTCCTGATCCATGAAGACGCAGGGACTGGTGAGTTCAGAATTAGCAGGTTGGAGAGCAAGACTCTCATTCACAGGCAGATAAGCTGCTAGCTCAAGTTCCGTGAACTGGAGGTCAGATGAACATGAGGCAACTGCAGGATCCAGAGCATGCAGAGGGCAGAATGTTTACTTATGTATGTATGCAGACTACACACCCAGGGAAACTCCCTTTCAACTGATTGGCTGCTCACAATATATCCAGTCATGGGGTAATCACACTATAAGCATTGAGAATCATGGCCCAGCCAAGTTGACACGATCATAACCATCACAGTACTGTTTCCAGCTTGACATGGAGTATCTTTACTTAAGTTTTCAGTAATATTTTTCAGTAATATTTTGTAGTTTTCAGTATACCCTTCTTTCCTTTCATTGGTTAAGTTTAGTCATAGGTTATTTTGTTCTTTTAAATGCTATCACAAATGAATGATTTCATTAATTTGCTTTTCAGCTTGTTCATTGCTGGGGTGTAGAAATCTAACTGATCTTTGTTTGTTTACCCTTGTGTTCTTTGGCTTTCCTGGATTCATTTACTAGCTCTAGTAGCTTTTAAATGGCACATGCTGATTTTTGATATATACCAACATCTGTTTCTGGGCCACTTTTTCAAAGTAATATCTAATTTGTATTGGAATGCCTAGTAATGACTGACATTGTAAGAGGTTTTTAAATGTCAAATGTTAAAATAGTTGACACGTTTGTATTTTATTAGCATTTTCACTGAAGCTTATTTTTTTCTTTTCTCAGTAGATGATGACATTGATGATGAAGAGTTTTACGATGATCATTTGGAAGCCTATTTTGAACAACTGATAATTCCAGGAATGTTATATGAAGACTTAAAAGGACTGGAAACTGTAGAAAATGATTTTAAGTTGCCTGCAAGTGATCATATCCAGGTAAGTTCCAGTCTCTATAGTTTTTTTTAGAGAATTGACTTTAGAAAATTATTACTGGTCTCATCAAACCAGTAATCAAATTAATATTTATATCAAGTAATTTAATTAACATTAAATCTAAGCCTTTCATTTTCTTTGGGTTGTATTTTTTTCAGCTACAAGTTGATTAGGAATAGCTTTCCTGGCCGTTGCTGCTTTTTCTTGCCTTTCCATTATCTAGAAAAGAAATTGAAAGAGTAATACAGTGAATATCTGTATAGCCCTTTATCTCGATTAGCCAATTGTTAACATTTTGCTGCATTTATATTTTTTTCACTCAATAAATGCATTTCCCCTTGAATTATTTGAAAGGTGTAGGTATTGTGACATTATAATAATTAATTTATTTCTTGCAAATAAGGATATTTTCCTATGTAATCACAATTCTCTTATCCCTCCAGTGTATTTAACTTCTGTTCGGTGATTTTAGTATGCATTCCACATTCACATTTACCCAGTTGTCTCCAGAATGTCCTTTATTTAGTTTTTAGATACAACAGTGAATCGCAGACTACATTTGAATTTAGTTCTTGTCTCTGTATTCTTTTTAAATATACAGTGATTCTTTCATGAAACTGTCAATTTTTTACATTAATCTGGGCTTGCTGGTTTGTAGAATGACTTATATTTTAAGTATATCTGAATGCTTTTTTTCATTCGTGATATTCTAAGTGAACAATAAGCAGTGCTGAGTACTTGTCATTGGACCACATCAGGAGACACATAGTATTTCTCTGTCCTGCTGGAAGTGATACCACATTTAATAAAAAAAATTTTATTTATTTGTTTATTTATTTTTATTTAACATAACTGAGTGAAAATGTACATTCACATGTAAATTTACATGCCCCCCTATCTGCAGCTTCCACTGCTCTCCCTGTCCGGTGACTGCACACTATTCCTCTCTGCTCAATACATGTCTCATCCTCCCAACAGTCTCCTTTCCCCTCCTCTCCGTCCACTCCCCTTCCTCCAGCCAGAGGTCAGCAAGAGGATATCCTATAGATGTATAGAACCATAAAGTGCAACCAATATATGGTTACTCTGCATTGCCAAGTCCATTCCATTCATGTCCAAAGAGTGGACCTTTGTTATAATTTATGGTAATGGGCAGCATCAGGGCCAGGGGCCATGATCTGAGAGGAACCCCAAAACCGCTGGACCATCAATTGAGGTCTTTTAGTGGAGATCTCATGATGCACCTCTTTTTATTCTTGTGTTGCCAGTGAGGCTCGTCTCTGTGAGCTCCGTCATGGCTATCACTGGTGGTGGCCGGGCACCATCCAGTTCTTCCGGTCCCAAGTCGATGTAGGCACCCACTCTTGTGGGTCTGTCTGTCTTCTCGGTTGTCTTTACCGCATGCCATTTTGGCCCTCGGTGAGCATCCGTTCCTGCTGAGTTGGGACCATTTGCTGTGTCCAGTAAAAATTTTTTAAGGTAGTATCATCTGGATGTCTCTTGGTGAAGGAACCTTTCCTCCTTTGTTATTAAGTAATTTGTGGAATGATGCAGTAAGATCCTATAAACATCCCATTCCCCACCAGCCTTTCAGGAAGCATTTAGTATCATTGCTGAAGCATCCCTAAAGGGGTTGTTAACACTGGGAGTTAAGATGGTAGTGTTTCTAGTTTCTTATGCATGTATTACTTGGCATCCTTTTGTAAAGCTTCCTCTCTACTGTCTTCTCCTCAAAATGTCCATTACAAAATTGAAAAGTTAATAAAGTTAAGATATTCTTTGAACAGGTAAATGAAAACAGTAGTCTCAACTGTGGATCTCAATCAGAAAATAACAGCTCCCTGCCTTCCCTTGCCTCACAAACTGTGGGAAATTCTGAAATGAGCCATAAAGAGTCTCAGGAAAGCCCTGTGGTTTGTGTGCCTGGGACCGGTAAGTACTGGCATGATTCTTTTGTTCTTAAATCCTGTGCCTAAGTTTCTTTTTTTCCTTTTTTGAAGATTTCTTTGGTATGAGTTAATATGCATTAACCCTAGCTCGCCTTCTAATTGTTTTTTAAATTAAAATGAAAATCATTTATTCATTAAACTGTATCTTAAAAAAATTAAAAGAGAAGCCATTATCAGCTAAAATACAAATTTCTGTCATGTACCTATGATATATAAGAAAACCTCACAATTCAAAACTAGGGAGTCAGAGAATTAACAAAAATAGGCAAAATACAGGAATAGACATTTTAACAAATAAAATGCCGAATGGATAATAAACACATTAAAAGAGTCTCAACATCATTGGTCATCAGAACAATGCAAATTTAAACCACAACTAAGTACCACTACGCATCCTCTAGAATATAACATACAAGTCTAGCAATATCAAGAATTGGTGAGTATGTGGAAAAACGGGGACCCTCATACATTTCAGGTAGGTAATATAATAGTATAGATACTTTGGAAAACTGTTGAACAGTTTCTTAAAAACAGTAGTGTCCTATAACCCAGAAATTGTACTGCTGCGTGTCTGCCCTAACTCACTGCGGTTGAGTCGACTCCTACTCAGGACGACCCTGTGGGGCAGAGTGAAACTGGTCCCTAAGTTTCCGCGGGCTGCTAGTGAGTCAGCTAGTGAACATTAAATGTGTGTTACAGTGATGTGATAAAACTCTGTTCAGCAATAAAAAGGAACAAATGGAAAGGTAGACAATCAGCAGGCACTTTGTTAAATGCAGCTGGAAGATACTGCATCTCAGCAAGTCCAGGTAGACTGGGAACTCGGTTGCCGTGTTGGGAGTCTCCTCTTGAGCAGGTCCTTCAGTTGTTTGTTTGGATCTTCCAGCCTCTGGGAAACAAACGGGAACATGTGAGCAAGATGGGTAATAATGGGAGAAATACTTAGAGGGCAGTTACGTGTCTAGCTTTCTGTTTCCTACATCGTGATGGTTTCTGTAGGAATAGTGGGACCAGCTGAGGGAAACACTGCAGCCACGTTATGAGACAATGGCCAAAATAACTCTTGCGTGTGGAGAGACATTATGTAACATATCTTGAGTGGTCTTATTCTTCCCTGACCGTGTTCCCTTGAGTTTTTAAACAGTCTGAAACTTTTCCAAAGTGCTACTAATGAAAATACCAAAACAAACCAAACCAGACCCACTCCTGTTGAGTCGATTCCAACACAGAGCAGCTCTCTAGACAGAACAGAAGTGCCCCGTGGTACTTTCCAGGCGTGCATGGCAGACTTGAGCTACCAGTCTTCTGGTTAGCAGCCGTAGCCCTTAACCACTGAGCCACTAGGGTTTCCAGCTAATGACGTTAACTGAGTTCATTGAAATTATTGTAAATAGTATAGTGTGTATTTCTTTGGTGACTTATTAGACCGTATTCTACATGGACAGCTGAGAATTGGAAACGAGCTGTGTCTGTAACTCGCAGTTTGTCATGTTCATTATTGTGTCCTGCTGACACCTCTTTCCTGTTTGATAGAAATGACTGAATTAGTCATACGAATGCTAGGTTTTAGGTTTCCATAAAGTAATTTTAATAGCAAGAAACAGTTACTGCCGTAGATTACTGAAGTTTTGATATTGCTGCATTAGTTTTTTTCTTTTGTTTTCAGGTAACTCTGTGTTAATTGGGGACAGTAGAAGGCATGTAGATGGTGTGCTGCCGTTTTCGTCTAGTACCTGGAGAGGTGATGCAGAGAAAGGAGGGGCTGAAAGTTGGAAGGGTGTTGCTCTACGTCATAGCAGAGTAAGTCTGTATGCCTTTTCTTTAAGCTTTGTGTTTGTATAATACCAAGTTCACTTTGTCAGCAACAGTTATTACTAATTTTTGGAAAATAAAGGAACAGTATAAAGAGGAAAAAATCGCTACTGAGAAAGTTTGTGCGTGTGTGTCTTTATGTATCTTTCATATCACTAAAACGGTGTGAAGTACATAATCGTACATTTTCTTAAATGTGTGTACTTAATGACTTGCATGTAGATTATTCATTTGAAAAGTTCATCAGTTGTATGTCCACCTGTTACATAAAAAACACAAACTGATTATCTTTCACTTTGCACAAAACGTTGTTTTCTGTGGTTTCAGTGTTTTCTGTTTGTTAATGGCACCCCGTCTTTCCTGTGCTTGAAACTTTGTAGTCACTCCTAACTCTCACTCGCCTTTGTCCACTTTGTGTGTGCTTCTATGTGTGTTGTATGCTGTTGAGTTGATTTTCGCCTCATGGTAACCCCGTGTGATGGAGTAGAGCTGCCCCGTAGGATTTCCTAAGCTGTGATCGTTATGGTAGGAGACCACCAGGTCTCTCTCAAACTGGGGAAGTTTGAACCTCCAGCCTTTCCGCCAGCTGCTGAGTGGCTAACCATTGGTCCACCAGCGCTGCTTGCTTTTGTATATGGACAGTCATTTTATCCTCACAATAATCCTTTGAGTTCATTAAAGTAGCAAGTTATAGGAGTGACATTTTAAGAAGGGTAAAGGGCAGGTACTGAGAAGCTAGATCCCTTTAGGGATCTACTTGACACTGTGTCTTAGATTTACCCTTTTCTGTTTATTTTCTTTACCATTATTCAAGTTCAAGGTGTAATTACCACATGGCTGTTTTATTTCCTCTTCTGCAGTGTTGTTACCACTCTGTCATTACTTGCCACTGCAAGGTTAATCTTGTTACAGTGATTTTTTTAAATGATAGTTTCCACTTTTCTGTGTTTAATTAGTCTTTAAGGTGCTGTGTATTCTAACTCCATGTTACTTGTATTTCTTTTACAGATCTCTTCATCCTACTTTTCCTTTCCCAAACCAGATCATAGCCATTTCCCAAATGTTAGATCAGGTTCCTGGTTGCTTTTCAGGACCTCTTCTGTTGTTGTCAGTTGCTGTCAAGTCAGTTTCAACTCATAGCATTTCCCTCATGTGTGCAGAATAGAATGGATCTGTACCGTTTTTAAAGACAGTGACCTTTCAGTGGCAGATGACCAGGCCTGTCCTCTGAAGCACCTCTGGGTGGGTTTGAATTGCTACCCTTTCGGCTAAGTGTCAGGTTCTTAACTCTTTGTGTCACCCAGGGAGTCCTTTTAATAACTGTAAACCAAGACCAAAACCAAAACCAAATTCCTTGATGTCAAATTGATGTAGAACCGTCCCATAGGGTTTCCAGGGAGCAGCTGGTGGATTCCAACTGCTGGCCTTTTAGTTGGCTGAATTTCTCTTTCTTAGTGGTACAGAAAATAATGGCAAATCTGAAAATTAATGCTTAGATTCTGTGAAGTACTCTGGTTTTCCGTTTATAGGAGAGCAATTTTTTTTTTTCCCCTTGTTACTATCAGACATTCTCAACAACTGTTTGAGACATTACCAACGCTTATCCCTGGGAGATGTTCTCGTTCTTCTCTAGGGTGCTGTCGTGCCCTACTTGCTTCCCTTGTAGCCTGCTACGCTGAGAACTTGAGGGTGCTTTTGTTACCTTCTCTTTAAGCCACCTCTTGGATTGCCTTCCCTACCTTTCACACTTCCTAGCTCCTTAGTTTTTCTGACAGGGTTATACTGTCAGTGTAAACAGAGCCTTGAAGTTAGATTTAAAAACCAAAAGAATAGCTGCATTTTTTGTATTCAAGATTATTTTAAGTTCTTGTATGGAAGAGAAGGCTAGTTTCCCATATTTTGTTTTTTCTAGTCTTTGTAAGTGTCTTGTATGAAAAATGATTATACCTTTTTCTCACTTATCAAATGTCTTGCCGTCTTACATTTTACCTGTAGGATAATGGAAAAAATAATACTGTCTTGTTTGTGTAGTACTGATGTGCATCTGCTACTAGCATACACCTAAGTGTGAGGTGAAAGTCACACTGCCTGTGATGTTAAGGTTATGTGTCAACTTGGCTGGACTGTGATTACCAGCTGTTTAGCAGTTATGTTGTGATGTAATCGTCTTCCATTTTGTGGTTTTAACATAATGACCTGCCTAGTCTTTGGAACCTAACCATGCCAATAAGGAGAAGTGGGTGTATCTAGTTTTAAATAATACTTGTCTCCTTTGCCCTTTTTTCTTTTGAGGTATTCACATTTTAAATTCTGATTGTTGAAGCTATCTCCAGTATCAGTTGCAGTTGAGGCAACTCTGACTCAATGGTAACCTCGTCTGTGTCAGAGCAGAACTGTGTTCCATAGGGTTTTCTGTGGCTGACTTTTCAGAGGTAGATTGCTAGCCATTTCTTCTGAGACATATTTAGGTGGACTTGAACCTCTAACATTTGATTAACAGCTGAGTATACTCCTACAGGCTCTTTAAGGAAGTAAGATGATCTTTATGGATTTTCGGTTTCAGTGTTTGAATTTGTGTCGTGTGGGTGCTATAGGAAATTTCCACATACTTGGAGATTTACAGCAACAGAAATTTATTGTCTCATATCTGTAGGGGCCCAAAGTTGAAAATGAGGGAAACCTTTCTCACCTCTTCTACCGTTTGGAGGCTCTTGCAATTACATCTTTGTCCCTGTCTTTACTGCAGTGTTTGTCTTCATCTTCATATGCCCTTCTGCTCCGTGTCTCTGTCTCAAATCTCTCTTTCTTTTCACGCATGAGGACACCAGCCTTTGGATTTATAGCCTCACCGTCTTGAGATTGTTAATTTAATTGCATCTGCAAAGACTGTTATTTCCAAATAGGGTCACATTCACAGTGTTATGGAACAGGGACAGGACATCTTTATGTGGGGATACAGTTTAACTTACTACACTGTTAGAAGTTGTAGTTCACTGAAGAATATAAAGCTGTTTTCTCCTAATAATTTTGTATGTAAATTTTTAAACCATTTGAAATTTGTGTTGATATAAGGTAATTGTACTAGGATTTGAGCCTATGACTTCCTTATTTCAAAGTCAACTTTTTTTTTAAATATGTCTTTTAGTATTTTAATTTTTTTCTCTCTTTTTTTTTTATTGTGATTGAGTGAATGTACATTCCCATATAAATTTTGCATGCCCACCTATAGGCCGCTTCCACTGCTCTCCCTGCCCGGTGAAAGCACGTTATTCCTCTTTGTTCCATACATGTCTCATCTTCCAAACAATTTCCTTTCCCCTCCTCTCCACCCACTCCGCTTACACGGGCAGAGGTCCACAGGATGATATCCTATAGATGCATAGAACCATAAAGTGTATCCAGTATATGGTCACTCTGCATCGCCAAGTCCAATCCAGTCGTGTCCGAAGAGTGGACCTTCGTTATGATTTATGGGCAAGGGTAGCATCAGGGCCAGGGGCCATGTTCCCAGGGGAACCCTGTAGCCACTGGACCATCAGTTGTGGTCTTTTAGTGGAGATCTCAGGATGCACCCTTTTTATTCTTGTGTTGCCAGTGAGACTCAACTTTGTGAGCTCCATCACAGCTGTCACAGGTGGTGGCCGGGTCTCTCTGTCTTCTGGGTTGTCTTTTCCCCATGTCGTTTTGGTCTTCAGAGAGCATCCGTTCCAGCTGAGTTGGGACCATTTGCTGTGCCCTTGGTTGACAGCTAGGCAGCTTTTCAGACCCCGGACGCCACTCACCAATGTGGGGTGCAGAGAGCCCTTTTAGCAATATGCTAGTTGTGCAATTGGTATCTCATTGTCGTTTTGATTTGAATTTCTTTAATAACTAAAGATCGTGAACATGTCCTCATGTGTTTTTTGGCTGTCTGGATCTCTTCTTTAGAGAAATGTCTGTCCCTCTCCTTTGCCCATTACTTAATCGGATGATTTATCTTCTTCTTACTGATATTTTGTAGTACCTTATGGATTATGGAGATCAGTCTGACATAGAGTTGCCAGAAAGTTTTTCCCATTCTGTAGGTGGCCTTTTAACTCTTGTGATAAAGTCTTTGGATGAGCAAAAGTGTTAGATTCTTAGTAGTAACCATTTATCTATTTTTCTTCTGTTGACTGTGGTTTGTTTGACAGATTTTGAAGTCTGTCTACATTGTGTATTAAAACTTCCATTGTTGTTCCTACTTTTTCTTGGATGAGCTTTATCGTTTTACGTTTGATATTTAGGTCTTTTATCCAGTTGGAGTTGGTTTTTGTATAAGGTATAAGATATGGATCTTGTTTCAGCTTATTGCAGATGGAGAACCAATTTTGCCAGCACCATTTGTTGAAGAGAGAGTTTCTACCCCAGTTTAATGTCTTTGGGCCTTTGTTGAATATCAACTCTTCATAGGCAGATGGTATCATCTCTGGGGTCTCGATTCTGTTCCGTTGATCAGTCTATCTGTTCTTGTACCAGTATGAGGCTGTTTTGACCACTGTGGCAGTGTAATGGTTCTGAAGTCTGATAATGAGAGGCCTCCTGGTGTATTCTTCGTCTTTAGTATTACTTTACTTATCTGGGGTTTCTTCCCTTTCCAAACAAAATTGGTGATTTGTTTCTGCATGTAATTAAAAAATGACACTGGCACTTGTATTGGATTGCATTATATAAGTAGATTACTTTAGGTAAAATAGACATTTTTACAATGTTCAGTCTTCTATCCATGAGCAGGGTAGGTTTCTCCATTTATCTAAGTCTCTTAGTTTCTTGTAGTAAGGGCTTGTAGTTCTCTTTGTAAAGGTCGGTCTGTTATTGTTCTGATTAGATTAATTCCTAGGTGCTTTATCTTCTTGGGGGCTGTAGTTAGTGGTACTGTTTCGATGATTTCTTCATTAGCAGTCTCACTGTTGGTATAGAGTCCTACCAATTTACTTATGTTTATCTTATATCTTGAGAGTTTACTGAACTCTTCTATCAGTTTGAGTAATTTACTTATAGATTCCTGGGGATTCTCTGCATATACAGTCATCAGTATTTTAATTTAAAACTTTGCCTGTAAGGCCGTTTTTGTTATCCGGTGTCTCCTCATAACAGAAAAGGTTGTTTTTTCCAGGTTTTATTACCACTTTAGAAAAAGGCAGTAGCCGAATACTTGGAATTTCTAGGCATTTGAGCCTCTTTTTTGAAGTTGTCAGTTTTGGAAAGAATTAAGAAATGCTGTTTGTGAAAACATTAGAAGCATGGCTTAAAGTGTCTGATAAAATTATAGTTGGGTTTATTGGAGTAGCATACTAGTACTACATGCTATTTCATTCTGTCAGGATATTTGCTATCTGCGTTTTCCGTGGTTACTGATACTCACTTGAGTGAGACTCTGTACTAATGGGCTTACTTCCTTAGTAGAGACTTTTAACAGTAACTGTAGAATTTACACTAAAATTTCTAGTTTTTTGTAGTGAAATGGGCACTTATGGCCAGATATTGGTGCCTAAATACTGATGTATGCATTGTCTGTGACCACATTGTAAATTTTGGTTTAGATAAACTAATTAACATTGGGCATATATATTTCAGAATGTGCTAAATGCTGTATAGTCTGTTTTCATTATATAATATTTCATGTCAACTGTAACTTTTTCCCACAAAATTTGAGAATTAATTATGAATAACCCAAGGTTTACTTCTGCTGTGTTACTGATTTTTAAAGGAAGACACAAGACATGAAATCCCGGTGAAGACTAACAGGGCTACTGATGTGAAACGTAGTCCTATTTGTTTTCATGACACAAGTGCTGAGAAAGGTGATTTCGGCTGGTGTAGCCCCATGAAGCAGGGGACAGAATCTCCACATCAAAATGCACATTTGACATCAGACACAGAAGCGTTTTTACACGTGGATGGATGTTTACACCCTGAATCTACCAAAATGTCAATTAAAAAAACCATGAATATAATGTCTTCTAAGCCAGTTGATGACGACAGCATTAAGTTCCCTGGTCACCTCTGGTCACCAGCCACTGAAAGGCGAACATGTGACACTTACAAGTCCATTGGAAAGAGTAAAGACCGTAAGTGATTCTGTTGTTTGTCTGTATTTTAAACAGAGATAAAGAAGTATAGTTAGTGTGTATTTTGGATAGAATGTATTTTCAGATGAACTTTGCCTAATTTCCTTTTGAAATATCAATTGTTTTGTAGATTTTAAAATATACTAGTATAGGATAATTGTAGCTCAAAAATGCTGTGTTTAATGAGAGGTGTAGTAGAAATGTACATTTCAAAGTCTTGGTCTTCTTTTCCTTTCTCCCTTTTCTCCATTGTAGACTTGCACTGTGATTAATGCTAACATTTACTTTGGTGGAATGTTTCTGTTTTTTTATTGTTTATTTTTAACTAGTTGTTAACACTCTTTAGCACTGTTGATAACTGAGACAGGCAAATTAAAAAATAATAATTAAATAATGCTGTATCATTTTATGTGTTATATGTGTCATTGGATATTTTTTGATTTTTTTTTTTTTTTTAGAAACGGATCTACCTCAGAGTGTGGTCTATCAAAATGAAGAGGGCAGATGGGTAACTGATCTTGCTTATTACACATCATTTAATCAAGAGCAAGATTTATGTATTTCTGTAAGAGATGAGATGAATGAAGACTTCATATCTGGTTGTAAGTTTATTGATAACCACTTTATCTTTCTGTTTTCCCTGTGTTGGAATGTGTTTCTGAAATAACTGTGCTGTGTATAGTGTCAGGCTCTTCAGAGCCCTTCTGCAATATGTAATGTAGACCTTCACTTCTGTTTGTAGGAACAAAGTTTTAAACCACCAGTCTCAGTTCTGTAGAATGTGGTGAGCTTTGTTCTTCAAAAGGATGAGGAGCAAAGATAGTGTTCTGATACTTCTTTTTTGATGATGATGATGATGATGATTGAGTGAAAATGTACAATCCCATGTAAATTTGCATTCCCGCCTTTGTGCAGCTCCCACTGCTCTCCCTGCCTGGTGACAGCACACTCTTCCTCTCCATTCTGTTCGTGTCATATCCTCGTAACAATTTCCTATGCCCTCGTCTCCCATTCTCTCTCCCGCCTCCAGTAAGAGGTCACCAGGACAATATCCTATAGATACATAGATCCATAAAGTGCACACACAATATGATCATTCTGTTTCGCCAAGTCCCATCCATTCCTGTGTGAAGAGTTGACCTCCATTATGGTTTACGAACAAGGGTAGGGTCAGGGCCAGTGGCCATGCTCGGGGTTCCCCTGGACCATCAATTGCAGTCTTTTAGTGGAGATCTCAGGGTGCACTCCTTTTTATTCTTGTATTGCCAGTGAGACTCGACTTTGTGAGCCCCATTACGGCTATCACTGCTGGTGGCCGGGCACCATCCGGTTCTTCCAGTCATATGTCAGTGGTAGTGCACCACTGACATGGGTCTGTCTGTCTTCTGGGTTCTCTTCCTCCCTGTTGTTTTGGTCCTTGGTGAACACCCGTTCCTGCTGAGCTGGGACCATTTTGTGTACCTCAGATGTCAGCTTGGCAGCTTTCAAGACTGCAGATGCCACTCACCACCATGAGGTGCAGAAGACTCTCTTAGCAAAATGCTAGTTACGCCAGTTGGCTTTGATGTCCCCTGAGAACATGGTCCCCAGACCCCCTCGCCAGCTACTCTATCCTTGCAATATTGGGTTAAGATGGGAGGAGTAATCATGGTATGTTGAAGTCCAGTTAAAATTGATCTTCTTTCTAATGTGTGCTGTCAGTGATTTCACCTAACGAAATTTCTATTGACTATCTAATGATTGTTCCTTAGCACTGCATAGTGCTCCATTGAGTATATATACCATAGTTTACCTATCCATTTCTCGGTTGTTGGACATCTGGGTTGATTCCAGCTTTTTGCTGTTGTGGACTGTGCTGCAGTGAACATTTGTGTGCTCATATCCATTGGTGTGAATGCCCTTGATTCTGCAGGGTATTCCAAGCAGTGGAATTACTGAGTCAAATGGTGTATCTGTTTGAAGCTTTCTGCGGAAGTACTATGTTCTTGTACTTCTGCATAAATCACAGTATTACAGAGTTGGAAAGGACTTTAGGGTTTGCTTAGTCACTTTGCAAATTCTGTCGTGAACAAAAAGAATTTTGATAAACAAGTCATTACAAAAGACAGTCTGTTTGGAGTGAAAGCTAAGAAGTGTGATAGAAAAGTAACCAAAAAGATATCAGGAATCTCAGAGAATGAGAGTGCTAGAAGAAACAAGTAGATTTGTTGATGAGCAGAACCTTTTACAGTGGAGATGTAGACAGGGTGAGGTCTGCAGAATGCGGGTGCTGTGCCACAGAGGTGCCCAGTACCGGAGCACTTCTTTAAAATGCTCAAAGGAGGATAGGCAGTCAGGACTGCCAAGCTCAGTCGTATTTTTAACTTAGTAACGTTGGACTTGATCATTTGTTTTTAGTTTGAGATTCCAGAGGAAGTTTTTCTTTTTTCAAACTGCTACTTGTACTAAGCTTCTAAGTGTTCATTGATGTGGTATACAGACACAAAGAAGACATTATTGCCATCCTTAAGAAATCAAATCAGGAGGGTAAGATAAGAATGCAAAACACAATGGTTAATAATGTTGTCTGATAATTTCCTCATCACGTTTCTTGAGAATAGTCATCAACATGTCAAGGAACTGAAAGACTCTTGCCAAGGAATCAAAAATCACTCAGTGTACACCACTGGTTGCAGCCCAGGCCATTTCAGAAGCAGCTGAGTCCTAGCCCTACCTCGTAATTAATGATCAGTAGAAACTAGTGAAAACTTTCTCATCCTGCCCACTGCCTTCTTCTACTCCTAAATGAATGTGTATAACATTGTAATTGTTCAAGGAGATTGGGGAACTCTGTCTGAGGTCAATATATGAGTGCCTACTTCGCAGCCTGCTAAATAAACTGTTCTTCCCAAGAAACAGCATCTGTAGAGATTGGATTCTTGTACACTGGACACAGACCTCTTTTGTAGATTCAGTATCATCATTTTCACGAGTAATTCAGGCCACAACCCAGTCTTTTTTCTCCCTACTGTCCAGATAACTAGCCGCCAAATCCTGTCCATTTCACTTTATGTCCTGCATCACCCACTTTCTTTTATTTCTCGCTATCACACACCTGGCTTACTATAGTATCAAAAAGATCAGTGTCAGAAGAAAGTTCACAAAGCATAGGAGACTAGAAAGACTTCAGTGACTCCTTACCGCTTCCCATGCCAGTGTCTACTCTTGGCGTGGTGTCACCGCTTCATCTCTTCCCCAGCCCTAGTTGACTCTCCAGTTTTATTTCTTCATTTCTTATCTTGCCATTAATGTCAACCAAGTTGGACTATTTACCATCATTAAAACACTGACACACTTTCCCACCTCAATCTCTTTCGTCTGGGAGTTACCTTTGAAATTTCTCAGGCCCGTAAGTGTTAGCTGCTGAATCTTTACCATAAAAGCCAGCTTCTATGGTAAATCCTTTTGCTACCCACTGATGCAAAAGTTATTTCCTCTTCTTCTGAACTCCATATCATTTGGTTTGTTTCTCATGATACTGATTATTGCATTGTTGTGCTTTTTTTTTTTTTTCTTTTTTATTTAACATGACTGAGTGAAAATGTACATTCCCGTATAAATTTACGTGCCCACCTATATGCAGCTTCCACTGCTCCCTGTCCGGTGACAGCACACTATTCCTCTCTGCTTCATACATGTCTCATCCTCTGAACAGCCTCCTTTCTACTCCTGTCCACCCACTCCTTCCTCCAGCCAGAGGTCAGCAGGATGATATCCTATAGATGTATAGAACCATAAAGTGCAACCAATATATGGTCACTCTGCATTGCCAAGTCGAATCCATTCCTGTCCAAAGAGTGGACCTTCGTTATAATTTATGGGTAAGGGCAGCATCAGGGCCAGGGGCCATGATCTCAGGGGAACCCCGAAACCGCTGGACCATCCATTGAGGTCTTTTAGTGGAGATCTCATAATGCACCCCTTTTTATTCTTGTGTTGCCAGTGAGACTCAACCTAGTGAGCTCCATCATGGCTATTACTGGTGGTGGCCGGGCACCATCCGGGTCTTCTGGTCCCAAGTTGATGAAGGCACCCACTCTTTTTTTTATTTTTATTTTTATTTAACATAACTGAGTGAAAATGTACATTCACATGTAAATTTACATGCCCCCCTATCTGCAGCTTCCACTGCTCTCCCTGTCCGGTGGCTGCACACTATTCCTCTCTACTCCATACATGTCTCATACTCCCAAAAGTCTCCTTTCCCCTCCTCTCCGTCTACTCCCCTTCCTCCAGCCAGAGGTCAGAAAGATGATATGCTATAGATGTATAGAACCATAAATTGCTTCCAATATATGGTTACTCTGCATTGCCAAGTCCAATCCATTCCTGTCCAAAGAGTGGACCTTTGTTATAATTTATGGGAAAGGGCAGCATCAGGACCGGGGGCCATGCTCTCAGAGGAACCCCAAAACCGCTGGACCATCAGTTGAGGTCTTTTAGTGGAGATCTCATGATGCACCTCTTTTTATTCTTGTGTTGCCAGTGAGGCTCGTCTCTGTGAGCTCCGTCATGGCTATCACTGGTGGTGGCCGGGCACCATCCGGTTCTTCCGGTCCCAGGTCGATGTAGGCACCCACTCTTGTGGGTCTGTCTGTCTTCTCGGTTGTCTTTACCGCATGCCATTTTGGCCCTCGGTGAGCATCCGTTCCTGCTGAGTTGGGACCATTTGCTGTGTCCTCGGATGGCAGCTTGGCAGCTCTTAAGAACCCAGACGCCACTCACAAATGTGGCGTGCAGAGAGCTCTCTTAGCAAAACGCTAGTTGTGCCAATTGCCCTGGAATTGGCCTAAGAGCATGGTCCCCCGCCCCCCGCCCTAGCTACTCTATCCTTCCAGTATTGAGTTAAGATGGAAGGAGTACTCAAGTTATGCTGAAGTCCACGTAATGTTGTTCTTGTTCCTAATGTGTGCTGTCACCGCTTTCTCCCAACTAGATTTCTAGTAACTACCTAAACTAAACCCTCCCCCCCCACACTCCTTCCCTCCCTCCCCTCCTTTGCAGCTGTCAAAGAGTCTTTTCTTCTATACACAAGTCTGTTTTTGAGATCTTATTGTAGAGGTCTCATACAGTATTTGTCCTTTTGTCGCTGACTACTTTCACTCAACATAGTGTCTTCCAGTTGAAACCAGGTTAGGAGATGTTTCCTGGAATCATCTTTATTCTTTATCATTGCGTAGTGCTCCATTGAGTATATGTACCACAGTTTACCTATCCATTCTTCTATTGTTGGGCATCTGGGTTGATTCCACCTTTTTGCTATTGTGGACTGTGCCGCGATAAACATTCTGGTGCATGTGTCCATTGGTGTGAAAGGCCTTGAATCTGTAGGATATATTCCAAGTAGTGGAATGACTGGTTCAAATGGTATATCAATATCCATTTTTTTAAGGAAGCGCCAGATTGCCTTCCAAAGAGGCTGGACCATTTTGCAACCCCACCAACAGTGTAGGAGGGTTCCGCTTTCTCCACAGCCTCTCCAGCATTTGTTGTTTTGTGTTTTCTGGATCATGGCCAATCTTGTTGGGGTGAGATGGTATCTCATTGTTGTCTTGATTTGAATTTCTTTAATAACTAAAGATCATGAACATGTCCGCATGTGTTCTTTGGCTGCCTGGATCTCCTCTTTAGTGAAGTATCTGTCCTTCTCCTTTGCCCATCGCTTAATTGGATGTTTTATCTTCTTCTTATTGATATTTTGTAGTATCTTATAGATTATGGAGATCAGGCGTCGATCTGACATAGAGTTGCCCAATATTTTTCCCACTCTGTGGGTGTTCTTTTAATTCTATTAATAAAGTCTTTGGATGAGCAAAATTGTTTGATTCTTAATAGTTCCCATTTATCTACTTTCTCTTCTGTTGATTGAGGTTTCTTTGACAGATTTTGGAGTCTGTCCTGATTGTGTATTAAAACTTCCATTGTTGTTCCTACCTTTTCTTGGATGAGCTTTATCATTTTAGGTTTGATATTTAGGTCTTTTATCCAGTTGGAGTTGGTTTTTGTATAAGGTGTAAGATATGGATCTTGATTCAGTTTATTGCAGGTGGATAACCAATTTTGCCAGCACCATTTGTGGAAGAGACCGTTTTTACCCCAGTTTAATGTCTTAGGGCCTTTGTCGAATATCAACTGTTCATAGGCAGATGGTGTCATCTCTGGGGTCTCAATTCTGTTCCATTGATCCATCTGTCTGTTCTTGTACCAGTACCAGGCTGTTTTGACCACTGTAGCAGTGTAGTATGTTCTAAGGTCGGGTAATGAGAGGCCTCCCAGTGTGTTCTTCTTCTTTAGTAGTACCTTACTTATCCGGGGCTTCTTCCCTTTCCAAACAAGATTGGTGATTTGTTTCTCCATCTCATTAAAAAATGATGCTGGAAATTGTATTGGGATTGCATGATATAAATAAATTGCTTTGGGTAAAATAGACATTTTCACAATGTTAAGTCTTCCTGTCCATGAGCAGGGTAGGTTTTTCCATTTATCTAAGTCTCTCTTAGTTTCTTGTAGTAAGGGCTTGTAGTTCTCTTTGTAAAGGTCTGTTGTTTCTCTGGTTAGATTAATTCCTAGGTACTTTATCTTCTTAGGGGCTATCACAAATGGTATAGATTTGATAATTTCCTCCTTAACAGTCTCGTTGTTGGTCTAAAGGAATCCTACTGACTTACTTATGTTTATCTTGTTTCCTGAGACTTTGCTGAACTCTTCTATCAGTTTGAGTAGCTTACTTATAGATTCCTTGGGGTTCTCTGCATATACAATCATATCATGTGCAAACAGGGAGATTTTAACTTCCTCTTTGCCAATGCAGATGCCCTTTATTTGTTCATCTTGTCTAATTGCTCTGGATAGAACTTCTAGCACAATGTTGAATAGTAGAGGTGACAGTGGGCATCCTTGTCTAGTTCCTGATCTCAGGAGAAAGTCTTTCAGTCTCTCTCCATTCAGGATGATGTGGGCAATTGGCTTTGTATAAATGGCCCTTATTGTGTTGAGGAATTTGCCGTCTATGCCCATTTTGCTAAGAGTTTTTAGCATGAATGGGTGTTGGACTTTATCAAATGCCTTTTCGGCATCAGTGGACAAAATCAGGTGATCTTTGTCTTTTGTGTTATTTATGTGGTTAATCACATTAATTGTTTTCCTGATGTTGAACCAGCCTTGCATCCCTGGTATGAATCCCACTTGGTCAGGATGGATTATTTTCTTGATATGTTGTTGTATTCTGTTGGCAAGAATTTTGTTGAAGATTTTTGCATCTAAGTTCATGAGTGATATCAGTCTGTAGTTCTCTGTCTTTGTTGGATCTTTCCCTAGCTTAGGTATCAGGGTTATGCTGGCTTCATAGAATGAGTTTCGGAGTACTCCATCCCTTTGTATACTGTGAAATAGTTTCAATAGTATCGGGGATAACTCTTCTCTAAATGCTTGGTAGAATTCTGCCGTGAAGCCATCTGGGCCCGGACTTTTTTGGGTTAGCAGTGTTTTGATGACCTTTTCAATCTCTTCCTTTGTGATGGGTTTATTAAGTCGTTCTGCTTCACGTTGTGATAATTTGGGTAGGTGGTACGAGTCAAGGAATTTGTCCATTTCCCCTAGGTTTTCAAATTTGTTAAGAGTACAGTCTTTCAGAGTATTCTGTTATGATGTTTTTGATTTCTGTTGCATCTGTGGTGACAACTCCCTTCTCATTTCTAATTTGGGTTATTTGTTTCCTTTCCTGCTTTTCTTTAGTAAGTTTAGCCAGTGGTTTATCAATTCTGTTGATCTTTTCAAAAAACCAGCTTTTGGTCTTTTCAATTTTTTCAATTGTGTTTCTATTCTCTAATTCATTTAGCTCTGCTCTAATCTTTATGATCTCCTTTCTTCTGGTGCCCGAGGGGTTCCTCTGTTTTTCTCTTTCTACTTGTTCAAGCTGTAGAGTTAGTTCCTTGATTTGATTTCTTTCTTCCTTCCCGATGTGTGCCTTTATGGAGATAAACAGACCTCTGAGCATTGCTTTGGTTGTATCCCATAGGTTCTGGTGGGAGGTGTTTTCGTTCTCATTGGAATCCATGAATTTCTTTAATTCATCCCTGATTTCCTCTATAACCCATGTTTTTTTGAGCAAGATGTTGTTCAGTTTACAAAAGTTCCACTTTCTATCTCTGTTTTTTCTGCTATTGATTTCAACTTTGATGGCTTTATGATCTGAGAAGATGCTTTGCAATAATTCAATGGCATGGATTTTGTTGAGCATTGCATTATGGCCTATCACGTGGTCAATTCTGGAGAATGTTCCATGTGCACTGGAGAAGAAGGTGTAGTTGTCTGCTGAGGGGTGGAAAGTTCTGTATATATCAAGGAGATTTAGTTGGTTAATTGAGTCAATGAGGTCTTCTGTATCTTTACTGAGGTTTTTTCTAGATGATCTGTCTAGTAATGAGAGTGGAGTGTTAAAGTCTCCCACTATTATGGTGGAGTCATCTAACTCTCTTTTGAGCGTAGTCAGTGTTTCTTCGACGTATTTAGGTGCTCTGACATTAGGTGCATAAATGTTTAATATAGTTAAGTCTTCCTTGTGTACTGAACCTTTCAGCAATAAATAGTGTCCATCTTTGTCCACGATGGTGGATTTGACATTAAAGTTGATTTTGTCTGAGATTAGAATTGCCACCCCTGCTCTTCTTTGTTCATTGTTAACTTGATATATATTCTTCCATTCTTTAATTTTCAGTTTGTTCCTGTCTTTAGGTCTCAAGTGAGTGTCTTGTAGACAACATATGGATGGGTCGTGTCTTTTTATGCAAGGTGACACTTGGTGTCTCTTCACTGGAACATTCAGTCCATTCACATTCAGTGTAATTATTGATAGGTATGTGTTCACTGCTGCCATTGTGATAGGTTTATTTTTATGTTGATGTTTTCTCTGTTGTTCTTATTAGTCTGTTCTGAGACACTCTTTTTTGTAAGTTGATTTTTCACCTTTTTCAGAGCTCGTTTTATAGTTGTTGAGACTCGTGTATTAATTTTCTTGAAACGGTATGATACATCTATGTTGTGCTTTACAGCTGCCCCTATGAACCCCCTTAATAAACGATTTATAAACCCAATTTTAATTACTAGCAGTCTTGTAATCTTCCTCTCCATGTGGAAGGACTATAATGACTATAGTTCATCCCTCTTTTATTATGATAACACCATAGTTTTCATGATGATCACTGGATTTCTTCTTTCCAAATGAAAGCTGTGATTTACTTTGGAGCCTTCCCTAAGTGAGTATTGAGTAGTGTGTCGTTCTGTAATACAAAGTTAGTGGTTTCATTCTTCTAAACCAAAGCCAAGAACTTCTTTCACTATTTCTTGTAGTTTGGGTTTGGTTTTTACAAAGTCTCTGAGTTTCTGTTTATCTGGGAATGTCTTAGTTTCATTTTCGTATTTGAAAGACAGTTTTGCAGGATATATAATTCTTGGTTCGAAATTCTTCTCCTTCAAGACTTTGAATGTGTCGTGCCACTGTCTCCGTGGCAGCGTGGTTTCTGCTGAGAAATCTGACAAGAGCCTAGAGGGTTTCCCTCTGAATGTTACCTTTGCTTTGAGTCTTGCTGCCTTTAAGAGTTGCTGCTTATGTTTCATTTTGTTAAGGTTGATTATAATATGTCTTGGAGTCTTTCTTTTGAGATCTATATTTGGTGGCGTACGATATGCATCTGCGATGTCTATATTCTCTTCCTTCACGATTTCTGGGAAGTTTTCTTTCAGCAGCTCAGCAACAATACTCTCTGTGTTCTCAGATGTCTCACCCTGTTCAGGGACTCCAATTAATCGAAGGTTGTTCCTCTTAATAGAGTCCCGCATTCTTCTTAATGTTTCTTCACTTTTCTTGTTTCTTTTTTCTGATTTCTGCTCATAGACACTGGCATCAGTAGCTCTGTCTTCCAAGTCAGAAATTCTTTTTTCCATTTGTTCCATTCTGTTTTCTTGGATTTGCATGAAAGTTTCTATGTCTTTGTTTTTCTTCTTGATCTGTTGGATTTCAGAGTACTGGTGTTCCATCAGATCGAACAACTTGCTTAATTTTTCATTTTGTTCTTCTGCATTTTGTATCAGATCTAGAAGGGCCCTGTTTATAATCAATTTGTATTCACTTCCTGATGCTTTCATGAAAGTTTCTTCATCTGGAAAACTCCTTGGTTGCTTTGTTTTGGAGCCTTCTGAAGCCATGAGTGATTGCTTGTATGCCACAATTGTCTGTTGCTTTTTGGTTCCCATGTGAGTGTATAGAGGCTGGAAGAGGTACTGTGAGGATGGATTGCAAATGTTTCTCTAGACTGTCTTCAAATGTAAAGCAAAAGGTGTCTGACCAGTTCACAAGTCAGTTAGGTTTTCAGGTGTAGAGGTCCCTGTTCCCATCTGACAAAGTAAGCGCCACTGTATCCAACTACAGATGATAACAACTGAGTTCAGAATACAGCACTGCTACTGCCATGGTGGCCTCTGCTGACAGGGCCTAGCCTTATCCAACACTGAGTCGAGTACTGGTTTTGTGATAGAAAAGCGCTCTCCTGTGGGCAGGCTGTGGCTCCCAAGCTGAAAATTAGGTCCAGCTGCGGCCACCATACCCAGGATGGTGTCCTCCCCACAGGCAGCAGACAGGGGGGCTAAAGGTGCCCAGAGGCAGCGATTCCTCTGCTTCTGTTGCAGGGCCCCCAACATAGACAGCACTGTGCAAAATCACTGCTTTTCTGTCAGAGACGCACTGTCCCGTTTGCAGGCGCTGGCTCCCAGGCTCAGAACGAGGTTCCGCTAAAATCTCGGTAGCAGCATGGCGTCCCGCACCCTGACTGCAGAGCTCCGCAGAAACCCCAGTGAGGCAGCTACAAAACGAAAGGCTCAAAGTGGCTAGATGAACAGAGTCCTGAGCCTGGCTCTCAGAATATGGGAATTTCGCCTGCCTGTCTCCCCAGCAGCGTGTCTGAGTCCAGCCGCCAGGCAAGACGCAGCTCCGCCCCCCAGCCGAGAGAGAGGAATAAAAGTCAAACTGGTGCGTTTACCTTCCGTCCGTGAGCGCGCTGGGGCTAGCCAGGAGTGGGAGTCAGCGAAAGAGAGGAGGTTTTTCGCTGAGTGGTATGAAGTCCCAATTAACAGCTCTGTGCCGTGTCCTCAGGCTGATTAGGTGCTCAGAAGGCTCTGTTTGATTGTCAGTTCAGGTCTTGGTTTTCCAGAGCGATAGAAGGAGATGTGTGCTTAGTCGGCCATCTTGACTCTGCCCCGAAGGCACCCACTCTTGCGGGTCTCTCTGTCTTCTTGGTTGTCTTTACCGCTTGCCGTTTTGGCCCTCCGTGAGCATCCATTCCTGCTGAGTTGAGACCATTTGCTGTGTCCTCGGATGGCAACTTGGCAGCTTTTAAGACCCCAGACGCCACTCACTAATGTGGGGTGCAGAGAGCTGTGTTAGCTAATCGCTAGTTGTTCCAATTGGCCTGGATTTCGTCTAGGAGCCTGATCCCCTGCCCCCTGCCTCAGCTACTGTATCCTTGTAATATTGGGTTAAGATGGAAGGAGTATTCAAGTTATGCTGAAGTCCACTTAATGTTGTTCTTGTTTCTAATGTGTGCTATCACCGCTTTCTCCCAACCAGATTTCTAGCAACTATCTAAAGTAAACCCTCCCCACCTCACCTTCCCTCCCTCTCCTCCCTTGCAGCTGTCAAAGAGTCTTTTCTTCTATACACAAGTCTGTTTTTGAGATCTTATTGTAGAGGTCTCATGCAGTATTTGTCCCTTGCATTGTTGTGTTTTTAGGTGTCCTCAAGTTAATTTGAATTCACAGCAACTCCATGGGACAGTATAACTGTCCTATGGAGTTTTCTAGGCTTAGCAAGTTTTCTAGGCTGTTCACCTTATGGGAGCAAATTACCAGGTCCTTCTCCCTCAGAGCTCCAGGGTGGGGTCTAACCACCGACTTTTCAGTTAGCAGCCAAGCGCTTCATGGTTGTGTCACCAGGATTGCTTTAGAAGCAAAGTTATATCCATTAAAAAAAGTAAATTAGTAAAAGACTTCTTCAAGTACTGTGATAATATGGAATATTCACCAACATAATTTAAAATTCAAGACACAGAACAGCATGGAAAGTGTTTTGACATTTGTGTAAAAGGAGGGCATATACATACATGTATTTGTAAATACATGCAGTAGAAAGGCAAAATCAAAACTGATGACAGGAATCGTGAGCTTCTTGAACTGAAAAATCAAATAGAGATAAATTTAAAGGATACTTGATTCATTGCTTGCTTCATGGGGTGTGGAGGACTGGGTCAGGGTTGAGGGTAATGCTTTCATAGTATACTCTTTTATGTCTTTTGATTCATTTTTTAGTACTCCTTATTGAGCTATAATTTACTTAGATAAACATTTTGAATTTTGAACCATATATACATTACTATTAAATGTAAAGTTGACAAAAATAATAGGAAAATTTAAGGAAATCATCCTTGTGATTGGGAAGCAATAGTGATATCACAAAGGGTGCGTGTGGGCGGTGAGAAGGTGAAGTCAGTGAGTGTGGAAACTGCCCATGGAGAGAGGGTGGGAGTTAAAAAGAATGAACCTGATCAAGTGTGTTAATGAAATGAGAGTCTTTTGGTAGGAAGGAAGGAGGGAGTTTTGAAAATGTGAGGGGGAATTATTCAGAAGAGAAAGATTTGAGCAAGGGTAAAGTTTTATAATGCCTTAAGTCATTTTGTATGAAAAGTTACCTACTGTATTCAGAAGTCATCCTTTGGCCCCTGGTGTTGCCATGAGTCGGATCCAACTCGATGGCACTTGGATTGGATTCAGAAGTCACACTTAAGAGATAACACCCATATTCTCTGTATTTGCCTTCCCCCTTTTAGTAGCTGTATACATGTGAAGTAGTGCATCTTCTTTTGGCCTAAGATTTGTAAAATGATGGGAAGAAAAACGAAGGGCTGTCTTAAAATTTAACTTCTTAACCATTCAGGTGACAATGAGAGGACTGTTATTTTAGGTTTGTCAATGAATTAGGCATATACCAAGTAAAGTTCTGCTTTTTCGTAATCTGTGACTGATTTCTAATAAGCATGCAAGGTAACACAGTGTAGTATATGTTTATCTGACAGGTCTCTTAAATATTAGAGAAAAAGTTTTGAGGAATATAATAAATAAGTGTTTTCAGCCATCTCCACAGTGACTTAAAACCACGTGATAAGTTGTTTTGAGTCGTCACAGTACAGTAAGGTTCCTGTGGGTGCCCTCGTGGACAGCGTCCTCCTTACCCTGTTTTCACTTTTGGGTCGTGTGTTTTGTTGATTGATAATTTTACATTCTAGGGTAGTGGTTTTTAACTTGCGTTGAGTCGTAGGCCACTCAGGCTCAGAGTACTTTCCTAGAAAAGGTTCTGTGTAAAACATACTATTTTGCATGTGATATTGGTTGCTTCACAGTTCTACTGGTAATCTTTCACAGACCTCTAGAGTAAGAATGTGTTTATAAGGAGTGATTGATTCACAAGGCAATGAAACAACACTGTTCTGACAAGTAGGAATCCTGAGCTATCTTTGTTGCTCTGCTCTTCCTGACTGGAAATATTAGTGAGAGGGGACAGAATCTGTCCTGCTGGGCCATGAGCGCGGTTGCCATTTGCTCTTCCTCCTTCCACGGCTCAATCTGGAGGGCCAGGCAGCGGCTCACTGTAGACAGCAGATAAGCCGTTGGAAGTGTAGCCTTCCGATTTTTCTGATTAGCCAACATGTGTACAATCCTTTTTAACTCAGGATGCCTTAAGCAGGGTCCTGTGCTGTCTGGTGTGTCTCAGTCTTGGGTTGTGTTCTACCTGGTGCTCTTTGCTTGCTTGCTCCCCGCCTGTGCTGTGTCCTGGAAACGAGCTGGCTGTGCTGGTGTGGACGAAGGTGCTGAGGTGGAACTTTGAGGGAAGTCGTTAGGTGACTGTTTCTGTGTGCCCACTTGTGGGGTTTCCTCTGATTTCTAAAACTGGGACAGTCATGGGCCAGTCAGGATGGTTAGTGATGAGGTACCTCATTGTTGTTATTCCAAATGAAATCCTATGGGTAGTGAGTACATAACCTCAGTGTGCCAGCTTTTCTAACCTAATACTAATTTTAATCTTCTAAAACTAAAAGCTTGTGTTTATAAAACTCATTTAGTAAGTTATTGCAAGTTTATAAATGATGAAATCAATTACAGTAGGGTGTTTGTTACCAAAAATTTGACAGTTGCTTACTTAAGTGCTTAATAATACAAATTCATGAATTATGTGAGTGGAAGCTTTCATATACCTTTTGTCAATTTTATGTCTTTAGTATTTTATTTTCCTAACTGGCTAAGTTCTAACTGCTAGTGTTTAATTACATAGTTTGTGAAATATTGGAAACTCTGATGTCATAGTGATTAAGAGCTATGGCTGCTAACCAAAAGGTTGGCAGTTCAAGTCCACTGGACTCTTTGGAAACTGTGGGACCATTCTGTAGAGGCGCTGTGACTTGGAGACAGCTTGCTGGCAGTGGGTTTGTTTCATTTTTCTTTTTGTTGTATGTAATATAATTACATCAACTTTTTTCTTTTTTAAGCTGAAGCGCGGGCTTTGATTGCACAAGATGAGGAAGAATTTAATAAAGAACATCAATTTATGCAGGTTTGCAATTATTTGCATAACCAAAGTTTTAGCATTGCCAAAAATATTCATTTCTTTTGAATTGTCATATAGTATAGAATTCTTTCTTACTTTTCTCATGTTACACAGTTCCTTTTTCTCTTCATACTCTATTATTGATTGAAAAGTACTGTAATACTTGTAATATGTTTTTAATTCAATTAAAATCTCCTTAAATAGATGTCCATATTTCCATAGGTCATAACCATGTTTTAAAATGAGATAATTCTGTTTGTTTTCAGTGAAGATGTGTATGTTTTTTAAAGAGTTTTTATTAGTGACATTATTGTTGGATTAAATAATGTATTAAGACAGTGCATGTATTGACTTCAGTATTTCAAAATAAGTTTTCCTCTGGACTTTATTACCTTTAATAGTTACTTAAGCTTGAATTTGTAAGTTTTACAAAATTTAAAATATTTTCAGTTAAATTTTTTCTTTCGTGTATTAAAAGAACAGGAAAAAAGCTTGCTAGAGGATAAAAAAATTAACACCAGTTTTCTTTCCTCCCAGGAAGAAAATATAGATGCCCAGAACACTTCAGTTGCACTAGAGGATACGTCCTGGGGAGCAACAGTTAATTTCAGCCTCTTAAAGAAATCACTTAGCCCATCAGATTTGGAAAAAGATGATGCCAGTTATTTACGTCTGTCTTTAGGAGAGTTCTTTGCTCAAAGATCTGAAGCTCTTGGTTGCCTTGGTGGTGGTAACAATGTGAAAAGAGTTGAGTGTGAAATCTGCTGCAAGTGGTTCAAGTCATCAGCTTTTCTGCTTTCAATGTTGCAGCCATACAGCTAGAACATGGTGCCACTAAAGCTGAGACAGAATAGGGGCATTATAATGTAGTCGCTAAAAAGTTTAGGACTAATTTCCTAGCTCTATTTCTTTAACTATTTCTATGATACTGAACCCCCCTTTGTAGAGAAATAAAAGGTCTCATCTGAACTTCTTAAGTTCATGTTTAGTAATTTAAAATGAAGTCAAAAGATTGTATAATGTGAAGTCATTTAGCTGTAGGTTACTGGTTTTGAAACAGTCTAGAATTTATTAAAGCATTTGAAAATTAAAGAAATAATTCAAGGAAAGTGGGTGGAGAGGAGGAGAAAGGAGACTGTTGGGAGGATGGGACATGTATGGAGCAGAGAGGAAGTGTGTGTTGTCACCGGGCAGGGAGAGCAGTTGAATCTGAGTATAGGTGGGCATGCAAATTTATGTGGGAAAATGTGCACTTTCATTCAGTCATTAATAAAAAAGAAATAATTCGCATGTTTAATTGTTTTGTAGCCATCATTTGGTTATTTTATTACATCACCAGAGAAGAGAGAACCTGTTGCTTTAGTAAGAAAATCTGATGCATTAAGATGTAGTTTGGAAAAAGAAATGGCTCATCGTAACCATAATGTATTAGCAGGTAATGTATTAAATGCAAAAGCTTTTAGAAACCTTGTTTTTTTCCTGTAACTTAGTGTTTGCTTAATTAACAACTTTTATGGGTATAAATGTATATACCACTTTTCAGTTTTTTTCAGTATTGCTTATGGATTTCGTTTATACAGCAACACAGCAGTTCCTTTTTAGTGTAAGGAGGGAATGAGTTAACCAAAATTCACCTAAATCCTTTTATAAAAACAAAGTAAATGAAATAATTTGTTCATAAGAGCTATAAAGAAACTGAGTTAATGAATCATAAAATACTATTTTTATTTAGGTAGACTTTTAGTTAAAGAGGTGTTTTGAAATTTCAACCTGAATAGAATAAGTATGATAAATACTGATGATAAATATCTAACAAATAACACCAGACTTTCTTGGGCAACACAATTATTGAACAGCTACTTTTTGTTAGGACACTGCCTGGTGCTACATAGAAAGACTTCATTTCTTAAAGACTGTGTAGCCCACTTGGAGAGATAAGATCAAGAGTCTATAGTTAGTTGATTTTCTTTTGCTGTAAAGAAATACATCTGAGCTCATTGACTACATGTTTGTGAAATGTTTAAGGCTAACGGATATTAAATGGGTCTGTATATTTACACCAAGCCAAACCCACTGCTGTTAAGTAGATTTTGACTCCTGGTGGTTCTGTGTTGGACGCTGTAGAACTGCCCTGTAGGGTTCCCAAGGAATGACTGGTCAATTTGAACTGGCAACCTTTTGGTTAGCAGAACCACTGCACCATCGAGACTCCCAGGTATTTACAAAGGAGAGAATAAAATCTTTTTTCAAACTTTAGACTTTATGAGATTGAGCCAAATTAACAATGCCATCTTCCTCTGTCCTAGTGACTGTAGTTTTAAACAGTTTTCGTCAGGATGACTGATGACATTTGGCATACAGAGACTTCTTCCCATGCAGTTAATCATTTTGACTGGACCTTATTATACAGTCACAGTGTATTTTTTTTAAGTTAAGTATTATATTTTTTTTCTACAGGAGAATTAAATGAGCAGTCCCAGGCACAGCTAGGTGAAAGATCAGTTACACTCAAGGTTAACGAAATGGAGAGTACTTCACAAGATGATGGAAGTGAAATGACATTAACTGCTGATAAAACCAAAACAGTGGAGGTATTTTAAGCCTTTTATGAAAAAAAGCTAAAACTGTGTGGTCATAGTTCTTATGTAAGACAAAGAAAAGGCCATATGTGAAAAATATTATTTAACCTGTCTGCTGTTTCCCCCACCCCCAACCTGGCTTAAATTTTGTTATATGTTCTTCAAATTTTTTTTTCTTCCTTTTTTTAGTTATGCTTTAGGTGAAAGTTGACTGCTCAAGTTAGTTTTCCATACAAAAGTAATATACAGGTTGTTATGTGGCCGTAGGTGCAATCTCTGTAATGTGGTAGCACACTCTTTCTTTCTACCATTGGCTTCCTGTGTCTGTTCTACTAGTTCCTGTTACTTTTTGTCTTCTCATCCTGCTTCCAGACAGCAGCTGCTCATTGTGTCGTGTTTCTGCTAAAACTAAGAAGCACTTTCTTCATGAGTATTATGTTTTATAGTTCAGTCTAATCTTTGTCTTAAGAGTGGGATTTGTGAATGATTTTAGTTCTGGGTTAACAGACAGTCTGGAGGTGTTCTTTAAATTTTTAAAAACAGTTTTCTTGATGTAAAGTGTACATACAAAAGAATTTATAAAAAAGACTTAAGAACCCAGTGAATTATCATAAATCGTAAACACTCCAATTTAAGAAAAAGAACATCATCAACAAACACTCCAGAAACCATTTTTTGTGTCCTCCCTCTCTACCTTCTCTAACTTCCAAACACCTTAATAAATTCATCTTTGTTTGAACTTTATGTAAAAGCAAACATGTAGCAGGTATTTTTCTTTGATTTCTTTCACTCTGTGTTTGTGAGATTCACCTGTGTTGTTGAGTGTAATAGTAGCTCATTTCATAATTGTGTAGTATTTTGCTATGTGAGTGTCTCACAATTTATGTATCCATTCTGTTGCAAGATGCTTGGAGTGTTTCTGATGTTAAACCGGTTGCCATCAAGTCTTAGGCAATTATAAAATAATGGTCCATGAGCATACTTGTGCCTGTGTATGTCTTACTGGCAGTGTGTACACATTCATAGAGGTTTATACTTATGAGTGGAGCTGCTGATCATAGGGTTTGCATGCCTTCAGTTTTAGTAGGTTTGGCGTAGAATCTATCAGAGTGGTTGTAGCAGTGTAGATTTCTTTCCGGCGCTGTGTGACAACGCTTATTATGACACAGTCTCAGCCGGGCTTGGTATTGTCAGTCATTCTGGTAGCTGTGTAGCAGTACTTCCTTGTTTTAGTTTGTATTTATTTCCCTGATTGCCAATTAAATTGAGTGACTTATCTTTTCATACATTCATTGGTTACTGAGACAGCATCTTTTATGAAGTGCTTGTTCAAATCTCCTGCTCATTTTTCTAATTGAGTTGTTTGTCCTGTTGATGTGTAATTCTATTCATATTCTGGATAGGAGCCTTACCTTGATTCTGAGTGTTTCATGTGTCTTTTCCCACCCTGTGACTTGCCTTTTAACTCTTTAATGCTGTCTCTCTTTACTGACAAATGTATCCTTTCCCCATGTCCCTGATGTGCCGCTTTGTCAGAAATCAAATTATGTATTAATATATGAGTCTGTTTATGGATTCTCTATTCTGTTTCTGTACTCTGTTTGTTTATCATTGTTAAATATCATAACTTTATAACAATCCAGAATGCCCAGGACAGGGAGCCAGTTCTGTCTAGTTTTTCTTTAAAAGTATTTTGGGTGTTTGTGGCCCATTGTATTTCCATGTATATTTTCAAATCAAATTGTCAGCTTCCAACACCATTTAACAAACAACCCTGTTGTATTTTTACTTGAGATTGCATTTAAACTATAGGACAGATGGTAGAATTGATGTCTTTTTAATATGGAACCCTGTAAACCTTGAAAATTATATATCCTTCCATTAATCTAGGTCTTATTTTCTCTCTCCATAGTTTTTTGTGCAGAGATTTTTTTTTTTATTTTTTTTTATTTAACATAACTGAGTAAAAATGTACATTCACATGTAAATTTACATACCCCCCTATATGCAGCTTCCACTGCTCTCTCTGTCCGGTGACTGCACACTATTCCTCTCTGCTCCATACATGTCTCATCCTCCCAACAGTCTCCTTTCCCCTCCTCTCCGTCCACTCCCCTTCCTCCAGCCAGAGGTCAGCAAGATGATATCCTATAGATGCATAGAACCATAAAGTGCTTCCAACATATGGTTACTCTGTACAGAGATTTTTGCGCGTTTTGTTAGATTTCTTTATAAGTTGTTGAAATATCTCTCTTTTTCCACCACTGCTAATGACAAGGTTGGAGTTCAAATCCACCAGGCACTCCTTGAATACACGGGGGTTCAGTTCTACCCTGGCCCCTAGGGTCGCCATGAATTGGATCTGACTTGACGGCACTTGGCTTGGCTTTTTTTAATCTAGGTCTTATTTTCTCTCTCCATGGTTTTTTTGTGCAGAGATTTTTGCGTGTTTTGTTAGATTTCTTTGTAAGTTGTTGAAATATCTTTCTTTTTTAGCTTGATATAATATCCTTACTATTTCTTTAAATAAGGGTCTCTTGGTAATCAATTATCTGTTTTTGTCTCTTTATAAGTATCTTCAGTTCATGTTTACTCTTTTTCTTTGTTATGATTGAGTGGAAATGTACATTCCCATATAAATTTCCATGTCCACCTATATGCAGCTTCCACTGCTCTCCCTGCCCAGTGACAGCACACTGTTACTCTCTGTTCCATACGTGTCTCATCCTCCTAACAGTCTCCTTTCCCCTCCTCTCCACCCACTATACTTCTTCCGGCCAGAGGTCAGCAGGATGATATCCTATAGATGCATAAAACCATAAAGTGCATCCAGTATATGGTCAGTCTGCATAGCCAAGTCCAATCCATTCATATCTGAAGAGTGGACCTTTGTTATGATTTATGGGCAAGGGCAGCGTCAGGGCCAGGGGCCGTGCTCCCAGGGGAACCACGAAGCCACTGGACCATCAATTGTAGTCTTTTAGTGGAGATCTCAGGGTACACCCCTTTTTTATTCTTGTGTTGCTAGTGAGACTCACCTTTGTGAGCTCCATCGTGGCTATCACTGGTGGTGGCCGGGCACCATTCGGTTCTTCCAGTTCCAAGTCGGTGTAGGCACCCACTCATGTGGGTCTCTCTATCTTCTGAGTTGTCTTTACCCTATGTCATTTTCGTCCTCGGTGAGCATCCGTTCTTACTGAGTTGGGACCATTTGCTGTGCCCTCCGATGGCAGTTTGGCAGCTCTTAAGACCTCAGATGCAACTCACCAATGTGGGGTGCAGAAGGCCCTCTTAGCAAATCACTAGTTGTTTCACTTGGCCTCGATTTTGCCTAAGAGCATGGTCCCCTGCCCCCTGCCCCAGCTATTCTGACCTTGCAATATTGGGTTAAGTTGGAAGGAGTATTCAAGTTATGCTAAAGTCCACTTAATATTGTTCTTGTTTCCAATGTGTGCTGTCACCAATTTCACCCAACCAAATTTCTACCAACTGTCTAAACCCTCTGCCTCTTGCCCTCCCTCTCTCCCCTCTCTTGAAGCCATCAAAGAGTCTTTTCTTCTAGGTATTAGTCTGTTTTTGAGATCTTATTGTAGGGTCTCATACAATATTTGTCCTTTTGTCACTGACTACTTTCACTCAACTTAATGTCTTCCAGTTGAAACCAGGTTATGAGATGTTTCTTGGAATCATCATTATTCTTTATCATTGCATAGTGCTCCATTGAGTATATGTACCATAGTTTACCTATCCATTCCTCTGCTGTTGGGCATCTGGGTTGATTCCATCTTTTCGCTGTTGTGGACTGTGCTGCAATAAACATTCTTGTGCATGTGTCCGTTGGCCTTGATTCTGTAGGATATATTCCAAGTAGTGGAATTAATGCGTCAAATGGTATATCGATATCCATTTTTTTAAAGAAGCAGCAGATTGCTTTCTAAAGAGGCTGGACCATTTGGCAACCCCACCAACAGTGCAGGAGAGTTCCACTTTCTCCACAGCCTCTTCAGCACTTGTTGTTTTGTGTTTTTTGGATCATGGCCAACCTTGTTGGGATGAGGTGGCATCTCATTGTAGTCTTGATTTGAATTTCTTTAATAACTAAGATTGTGAACATGTCCACATGTGTTTTTTGGCTGCCTGGATCTCTTCTTAGGAAACTGTCTGTACGTCTCCTTTGCCCATTGCTTAATTGGATGATTTATCTTCTTCTTACTGATATTTAGTATTACCTTATAGATTATGGAGATCAGGCATCAGTCTGACACAGAGTTGCCAGATAGTTTTTCCAATTCTGTAGGTGGCCTTTTAACTCTTGTGATAAAGTCTTTGGATAAGCAAAAGTGACTGGTTCTCAATAGTTCCCATTTACCTATTTTCTCTTTTGTTGATTGTGATTTGTTTCACAGATTTTGAAGTTTGTCTGTGTTGTGTATTAAAACTTGCATTATTGTTCCAACCTTTTCTTGAAAGAGCTTTATCGTTTTAGGTTTGATATTTAGGTCCTTTATCCAGTTGGATCTTATTTCAATTTATTGCAGGTGGATATCCAGTTTTGCCAGCATCATTTGTGGAAGATAATGTTTTTACCCCAATTTAATGTCTTCAGGCCTTTGTTGAATATCAACTCTTCATAGGCGGATGGTGTCATCTCTGGGATCTCAGTTCTGTTCCATTGATCGATCTGTCTGTACTTGTACCAGTACCAGGCTGTTTTGACCAGTGTGGAAGTGTAGTATGTTCTAATGTCGGGTAATGAGAGGCCTCCCAGTGTGTTCTTCTTCTTTAGTAGTACCTTACTTATGTGGGGCTTCTTCCCTTTCCTAAAAAAAATTGGAGATTTGTTTCTCTATGTCATTAAAAAATGACACTGGAACTTGTATTGGGATTGCATTATATAAGTGGATTGCTTTGGGTAAAATAGACATTTTCACCATGTTAAGTCTTCCTATCCATGAGCAGGGTAGGTTTTTCCCTATATCTAAGTCTCTCTTAGTTTCCTGTAGTAAGGGCTTGTAGTTCTCTTTGTAAAGGTCTGTTATTTCTCTGGTTAGATTAATTCCTAGATACTTTATCTTCTTGGGGGCTATAGTAAATGGTATTGATTTGATGATTTCTTCATTAACAGTCTCATTGTTCGTATAAAGGAATCCTACCAATTTACTTATGTTTATCTTGTATCCTGAGAGTTTGCTGAACTCTTCTATCAGTTTGAATAGTTTCCTTATAGATTCTTTCAGATTCTCTGCACATATAATCACATCATCTGCTAACAGGGAGATTTTGACTTCTTCTTTGCCAGTGCAGATGCCCTTTATTTCTTGGTCTTGTCTAATTGCTCTGGCTAGAACTTCTAGTACAATGTTTAGTAGGAGAGGTGAGAGTGGGCCTCCTTGTCTTGTTCCTGTTCTCAAGGGAAACTCTTTCAGTCAGTCTCCATTCATGATGGTGTAGGCAATTGGCTTTGTATAAATGGCCGTTAATGGATTAAGGAATTTTCTTTCTATGCCTATTTTGCTAAGAGTTTTTAGCATGAATGGGTGTTGGACTTTATCAAATGCCTTTTCTGCATCAGTGGACAAAATCAGGTGATTCTTGTCTTTTGTGATATTTATGTGGTTAATCACATGAATTGTTTTTCTGATGTTGATCCAGCCTTACATCCCTGGTATGAATCCAACTGGGTCATGATGGATTATTTTTTTTATAATGTTATTATATTCTATTGGAAAAAATTTTGTTGATGATTTTTGCATCTAGATTGATGAGAGATATATCGATCTTTAGTTCCCTCTTTTTGTTGGGTCTTTCCCTGGCTTTGATATCAGGGTTATGCTGACTTCATAGAATGAATTTCGGTGTACTCCATCCCTTTCTATACTGTGAAACAGTCTTGACAGTATTGGAGATAACTTTTCTCTAAAAGTTTGGTAGAATTCTGTAGTGTAGCCACCTAGGCCCTGGCTTTTTTTTTGATGACTTTTTCAGTCTCTTCCTTTGTGATGGGTTTATTAAGTTGTTCTGCTTCATGTTGTGATAATTTTGGTAGGTGGTGTGAATCTAGGAGTTTGTGCATTTCCTCTAGGTTTTGAAATTCGTTACAGTGTTTCATAACATTCAGTCATGATATTTTTGTTTTCTGTTGGATCTGTTGTGATGAGTCCCCTCCCATTTCTAATTTGGGTTATTTGTTTCCTTTCCTGTTTTTCTTTAGTAAGTTTAGCCAGTGGTTTGTCAATTTTATTGATCTTTTCAAAAACCCGGCTTTTGGTCTTTTCAGTTTTTTGAATTGTTTTCTATTCTCTAATTCATTTAGCTCTGCTCTAATCTTTATGGTCTGTTTTCTTCTAGTGCCCTAGGGGTTCCTCTGTTGTTCTCTCTCTTCTGATTCAAGCTGTAGGGTTGGTTGTTTGCTTTGGTTTCTTTCTGCCTTCTAGATGTGTGCATTTATGGAAATAAACTGACCTCTGAGCACTGCTTTGGCTGTATCCCATAGGTTCTGGTAGGAAGTGTTTTCGTTCTCATTGGAATCCATGAATTTCTGTATTTCCTCCTTCATTTCTTCTATAACCCATGGTTTTTTCAGCATAATTTTGTTCAGTTTCCAAGAGTTCCACTTTCTATCTATGTTTTTTCTGCTGTTGATTTTTACTTCTATGGCTTTATGATCTGAGAAGATGTCTTGCATTAATTCAGTGCTATGGATTTTGTGTAGAATTGCTTTCTGTCCTAGCACATCGTCTATTCTGGAGAAAGTTCCATTTGTACTGGAGAAGGTGTAGTCTGATGGGTAGAACGTTCGGTATATGTGTATGAGGTTTAGTTGGTTAATTGTTGCAGTAAGGTCTTCTTTGTCTTTACTGAGCTTTTTTCTAGATGATGTGTCCACTACTTAGAGTGGAGTGTTGAAGTCTTCCTATATTATTGTGGCGTGATCTATCTCATTTTTGAGTGTAGTCAGTGTTTCTTCGACGTATTTAGTTGCTCTATTATTAGATGCATATATATTTAATATGGTTATGTCTTGCTTGTGTACTGAACTTTTCAGCAGTAAATAGTGTCCATCCTTGTCCATGATCGTGGATGTTACATTAAAATCTATGTTATCTGAGATTAGATTTGCCACACCTGCTCTTCTGTGTTCATTCTTAGCTTTTTATATATTCTTCCATCCTTTAATTTTCAGTTTGTTCCTGTCTTTAAGTCTAAGGTGAGTTTCTTGTAGGCAGCATATGGATGGGTCGTGTCTTTTGATCCAAGATGTCAGTCGATGTCTCTTTACTTGAACATTCAGTCCATTTGCATTCAATGTAATTATTTATGGGTATGTATTCCGAGCTGTCTTTGTGATGTGTTTATTTTTGTCTTCATATTTTCTTTATGGTTCTTATTAATCTCTTCTTAGACTTTCTTTTTTTGTGAGTTAATTTTTCACCATATGGTATGTTGCATCTTTATTGTGCTTTATGTCATTCCTTATAACCTCCCTTAATAAACTATGTATAAAGCCAATTTTAATTACTGCCAGTCTTGTCTACTTCGTCTCCATCTTGAAGGACTATAACAACTGCAGTACATCCCTCTTTTTAATATGATGGCACCATAGTTTTTCATGATAATCCTTGGATTATTTCTTTTAGTGTTAAACTTGGATAGAGTTTGTAGCGTTCCTTAACTAAGTAGGATTCTGGATGATGTGTACTTCTAAAATATAAAGTGGTTTTGTTCTTCTAAGCCAAAGCCAAGAGATTCTTGTAGCTTTGGTTTGGTTTGGTTTGGTTTTTACAAAGGCTCTCAGTTTCTGTTTATCCTCGACTGTCTTAGTTTCAGTTACATATTTGAAAGATAGTTTTGCAGGATCTATATTTCCTGGTTGGAAGTTCTTCTCCTTCAAGGCTTTGAATGTGTCATACCACTGTCTCCATGCCAAGATGGTTTTTGCTGAGAAATCTGACGAAAGTGTACCACGTTTCCCCTTGAATATTAGTTTTGCTTTGTGTCATGATGCCTTTAAGAGTTTCTGCTTATGTTTTGTTGTGTTAAACTCGATTATAATATGTCTTGGAGTCTTTCTTTTGAGATCTGTATTGGGTGGCATACGATAACCATCTCGTATATCTCGTATTTCTGGGAAGCTTTCTGTCAGCAGCTCAGCAGCAATACGCTCTTTGTTCTCAGCTGTCTCGTCCTGTTCAGCGATTCCAATTAATTGTAGGTTGTTCCTCTTAATAGAGTACCACATGTGTCTTCATTTTTCTTGTTTCTTTTCTCTGATTTTTCCTGATAGATGCTGGAGTCAGTAGCTCTGTCTTCCAGGTCAGAAAGTGTCTTTTCCATTTGCTGCATTCTGTTTTCTTTGCTTTGAATAGAAGTTTCTGTGTCTTTAATTTTATTCATGTTCTGTTGGATTTCAGAGTACCGGTGTTCCATCAGATCAAATGGCTTGCGTAATTTTTCAGTTTCCTCTGCTGTGTTTTATATAAGATTTAGAAGGGCTCTGTATACAATTCTTTTGTATTGACCTTCAGATAATGTGAGAAAAAGTTGTCTCGTCCAGAAAGGTCCTTTGTTGTTTCATTTGAAGGCCTTCTGAAGCCATGGGTGACTTCTTGTTTACCGTACTCTCAAGGGTCTGTTGCTTTTGGGGCTTCATGTGAGTCCATAAAGACTGGCAGAGATTCTTTTTTTTTTTAATTTTTTATTTAACATGACTCAGTGAAAATGTACATTGCCGTATAAATTTACATTCCACCTATATGTAGCTTCCACTGCTCTCCCTTCCAGTGATAGCACAGTATTCCTCTCTGCTCCATACATGTCTCATCCTCCCAACAGCCTCCTTTTGGCTCCTCTCCACCCACTCTCCTTCCTCCGGCCAGAGGTCAGCAGGATGATATCCTATAGATGTATAGAACCATAAAGTGCAACCAATATATGGTCACTCAGCATTGCCAAGTCCAGTCCATTCCTGTCCAAAGAGTGGACCTTCGTTGTAATTTATGGGTAACAGCAGCATCAGGGCCGGGGGCCATGCTCTCAGGGGAACCCCGAAACCGCTGGACCATCCATTGAGGTCTTTTAGTGGAGATCTCAGGATGCACCCCTTTTTATTCTTGTGTTGCCAGTGAGCCTCAACCTAGTGAGCTCCATCGTGGCTATCACTGGTGGTGGCCGGGCACCATCTGGTGCTTCCGGTCCCAAGTCGATGAAAGCACCCACTCCTGTGGGTCTCGAGACTGGGAGAGATTCTATGAGAATGAACCACAGATGTTTTTCTAGGCCATCTTTAAATGAAAAATAAAAGGTGTCTGAGCGCTTCTGAAGTAAGTCTGAATTTCAGGTGTAGAAGTCCGTCTTCCAAACTGGCAAAGTAAGCACCTCTATAACCAACCCCAGGTGACATGCACTAGTTCTAAATATGGCAGTGCTACTGTCCTGTTAGTCTCTTCTCACAGGCCCCAGCCATAGTTGACACTGTGTAAACTACCGCTTTTGTGGTAGAAAAGCAGTCTTTTGTGGGAAGGTGCTCATTCCCAGGGTAAGAGTTTGGTCCAGCTGTGGGCATTGTATCTAAGATGGCACCGTGCACAAAGTTGCCTCTGCTTCCGTACGCACTATGCTGTGATAGTGGTAGAAAGAGGGGCCAGAAGTGCCGAGAAGCATTCAGTTCTCCGCCTCTGTTGCTTGGCCCCAGCCATAGGTCACACTGTGTAAACTACGGCTTTTCTGCTGGAAAAGCGCTTTCCTGTGGGCAGGTGCTGGCTCGAAGGCTAGGAATATGTCCAGCTAAAATCTCTGTATCCAAGATGGCATCCTGCGCAAGGATGCCACTGTTTCCATACAAACCACCATGTGGCAGAGACAGAGAGACCAGCCAAAAGTGGCGACATGCCCAGAGTCCTAAGCCTGACTGTCAAAATATAGCAATTTCCCCTGCCTATCCCACCTTCAGTGCATCTGAGACTAGCAGCTTGGCAAGACCCAGCTCTGCTTGCTGGCCAAGACAGAGAAAATAAAGTCATAATGATGAGTTACCTTCAGTTCATGAGAGCTAGAAGTAACCAGTAGTGAGTCAGTGAAAGAGAGGAGGTTTTTTGTTCAGTGGTATAAAGTCCAAATTAACAGCCCTGTGCCATGTCCTGGGGCTCACTTGGTGACCAGAAGGCTCCATTTGATTATCATTTCAGGTCTTGGTTTCCAGAGGGATTTAGGGAGACATGTGCGTAGTTCGCCATTTTCACTCCACCCCCCTGGGCTTCAGTCCTTATCAGGGAAAGTGTATTTTCTTTGTTCATCTTGACTCCTAAGGGTTGCTTTGGCATCGCCAACCGAATTCATTGCAGATTCTGAACTCAGTTATTATACTCTTACTCCCTTGAAACCAACTCTGTTTAGCTGCTTCTTCAAGTAGTACCATTTGCGTCTTGAAGCTGCACATATTCCTAGGCAGAAGCATTCCCAGTACTGGGCTTACTTACCCTCAGATTCTTTCTTATATTGGATTTTGGCCCCGTGATTTTTCACTGCTTTATTAGGAAACCCTTGTGGCGTAGTTGTTATGTCCTATGACTGCTAACCAAAAAGTCAGTAGTTCAAATCCACTAGGTGCTCTTTGGAAACTATGGGAGAGTTCTATTTTGTCCTATAGGGTTCTGTGAGTCAGAATTGACTGAGTGGCAACAGGTTTAGTTTCGTTTAATTAGCTCTCTACTTCTTTGAAGGAGATGTCATTTAATATTTCATCTGGTTCTAATTGTACCCAGCAAGAGGTTGGCTTACATAGCTCCTCCACTATTACTTGAGGCAAAAGCATTATCTCAAGTTCTTTGTTAGTTTCATGTGTGTTTGCTGCTGGGCGTGTTTCAGTTGCTACTCGCAGTTCCTGTTCATCTCTTCCGTGTAAGTATTTCTGACCGTTGACTGAGGTTCCAGGAATTGCGCTGTCACTTGCACCATGTCAATATTTTCTCAGCCTCAGTGTGTTAATATGTTGATTTTTAATTATTTTTCTATTGAAGTTAGTATCTACCTTCTGGCGATTCTCTTTTAAAATAAATGATATTAAAATTTTGTAAATGACTCTGATAATTTGTAATTTAAGTTGTTAGGAGTGATTGTTTTTCATTAGGATATTTTACTGATATACTGTTGTTTTCTTGCAGCTGTGATGTCTTATGTAGCAGTTACAAAGACGGGTTAAACTAATATGTATATGTCCATGCAACTGAGGTAAATTATCTGATGTAACTTTACTCGTTTCTAGGACATTTTCTTAATGGACAGCCACCCCAGAAAGTGCAAGGATGAGCTCTCTGATAGTGGTGATTCTGTCCTTAGGATCAGCACCATTGCTTCAGCCATTGCAAATGCATCTGTCAATATGGATTCTTGCCAGCTTGCTGCCATGATAAAGACACTGTCAAATAAAACTAGAGAGAAGACTTTTCAGGAAGATAATAAACAAGAAAACTTGGCCTTTGTCTCTCATTTCTTACCTAATGATTTAGAAAAAAGTAATGGCTCCACTGCTTTTGATATGGAGAAATACCTTAAAAAAACAGAAGTTAGTAGGCATGAAGCTGGATTGAAAAGCTTTTCAACTGCTGATGTGTCTGATGTTTGGGACTTGTCTTTGCCAAAGGAACAGATTGCACAGGCTGTATATGTAGCGGACTTGAGTGTAACTACCCTGAATGAAGTGGATTCAGAAGAAAACACAGCAACTGTTTATAGCAAAAACACATGCAGAGAGAACCAGGAATCATCTACACCTATAGACTCTTCAAATCCAACAGTAGTTGATGTAAAAACATGTCCTGGTGCTACCAAATTACCCACTGTTGGTAACACTGAAAAAACTACCTCCATTTCCACTGCTACGTCTTACGGTTACTCAGTAGTAAGGAATTCCAGAATAACATCCTGTAGGCTGTTAAATGATTGTAAAGACATACAAAATAATACAGAAAATCAGAGGCAAAATAAGTGTATTAGTGAATCAAGCAACAGTGAAAAACATGTAACTTTTGAAAAACATCCCACAGTCTCACCCCAAAATATTGGTAAGTGTGAGAGTAACTGATCATATTCTCAGGTTTACAAGCCATTTTTTTTCCCCAGTTCTCATTAGAATGTACACTTTTCTGATAGATTTGAAAGATACTTTTCTTGGGCATGATGGACATTGTTCGGAGGATGACCAGGATGGTAGCTTCAGACCTTCAACTTCACCGCTGAGTCATTCTTCTCCTAGTGAGGTTTCTGGAACAGTATCATCAGGGTAGGTGTTTACTTCCTTTTATAAAAATCCATGCTTAGTGTAGGACATACAGAAAAAACCATAAAGTCATCATCCGTGAAAGGTAACTAGTGTAAGTACTTTGTGACTTTCCAGTTTTTTCTGTGCAGATTTGTATATTCTGCTTTTTTCTTCTTCTTATAATCATTTTCTGTATTTAAAGCAAAATAATTAGTATTGAGGGCTACAAATATTCTGTCATGGTTTGATACTTCTGATGGATATTTGTTATTTTCTCTTGTACTTTTTGCCTATTGTAATGGTGAACATCTTTGCTTATAAAATTCTTCCTGTGTTTTGACTGATTTCAGTAAGATAGACATCTGGAAGTGAAATCACTGGGTCAGCAGTAATAGTACTTAAAGGCTGCTTATGGAGTCCCTGTGTAGCTCAGATGGTTAGTTATTTAACCAGTAGCCAAAAGGTTGGCAGGTCAAACCTACCCAGAGATACTTCAGAAGGCAGGCCTGGAGGTCTGCTTCTAAAGATCACAGCCATTGAAAACCTTATAGAGGAGGCAGGGCCAAGATGGTGGAGTAGTCAAACACTTCCTGTGATCACTCTAACAACAAAGGCCCCAAAGAAGAGATGACTTGATTACATATGATATGCCAGGAGCCCTGAACATCAAAAGGAAAGCTCAGAAATAAGACTGAGTAACAGAGAAGGGAGAGTAGTTCCAGAAGTACCTAAGACTGACCAGAACTAACCTGCCGAGTATTGGCGGCAGCCAGTGTGTTGAATGTATTGGTGGCATTTGGAAGTGTCCTTCTCAATGGAGAAGAGCAGCAGAAACTACACTCAAGCCTCTAGAACCAGTGAAATGCAGCACTTGACTGTCAAAAGCTAAGTCACTGATGTCTATTGCTGCTTGTGGATCTTAACCTGCTCTCTGGGATAAACCTTTTTTCCCTTTTCTCAGTGGATTCCCCCTCCCGTCACTGTACTGCTCCCATCTCCAATAATCTGATACCATTAAATAAGCCGTAAGTATTTTGTATGAGTCCACTATTACGAGGACTCATGAAAAAGTTGAAACACAGAAAAAGAAAACAGTCCTTGATGGTTAGATGGGTGGGGAGGGAGGAAGAGGGGTTTTCCTTGATCAGGTAGTAAATAGGAATTGGATTCAGTGAACAGAGGGCCAGCGTGCAGTAGAAGGGAGCTGAGCACAGCTGGACTACAACCAGACCTAAGAGGTGTCTTAAATATAACCCGACACTTTGAAGGACAGAGCAGCAGTGATAGGGGTCTCGGGACCATGGTTTCATGGGACATCTAGCTCAGTTGACATTATAATTTTTTAAAAAAATGTTCTGTGTTCCACTTTGGTGAGTGAGGTTTGGAGTCTTAAAAGCTAGTAAGCGGCCGTCTGAAGAGCATCATTTGGTCCCAACCTACCTGGAGCAGAGGAGAGTGAAGGATGTCAAAGACATAAGTGATGTATGATCCCTAGAGATAGAAAGGGCTGTGTAATCCAGAGACTGCTTCTACATCAGACCGTAAGAACTAGGTGGTGCCTGGTCACCACCAGTGACTGCTCTGACGGGGAATACATAATCGAGCCCTTGATGTAGCTAGAGACTGTAGGACATAAAATGATATAGGCGAAAAGTGTGGTTCTTGGTATAAGTACGTACATGAGTGTGTACATGGCTTAAGCCTATACATGGCGACCCTAGGGCCCAGGTCGCCATGAGTTGGATCGGACTCAACGGCACTTGGCTAAGTATATACATGGCCAAAGTATATGCGTGAGGTTAACTTACCAGCTTAGCAGTTTAGCAGCTTCTTTTCAGAAGTGAGATGAGAGCGTAGGTGGGAGAAATGAGCTGGTTTAATGGAGTTGGGAAATAAGGGTGGAAAGGCAGAATGTGCTTTCACAAGGTAGGGAGGGCAGCCAGTTGCGTGTTAATGTGTGTACAAGGTTTGTATGACAGATTGACCTGGATTGTAAACATGTACTTAAAGCGTAATAAAATATTTAAAAAAAAGAAGAAAACCCTCTGGAGCAGTTCTATTCTACACAAATGGGATTCCCATGAGTTGGAATTGACTCCATGGCAGCTAGCAACAGTAACAAAATATTAGCAAGTAATTTTCTGTAAAGGTTTTAAAGATTGTCAGTCTTACCTTCTTGTGTGATGAAGTGTCTATTTCGCTATTTCGTTAGCATTTTAAATCACTTAAAATTTTAAATAATTTGATTTTAATTTCTCCCTTAAATTTAATGTTAAGTTGCATTTTTGATATGAATTCTGAGATCAGTAAGTGCTTTTTTGAAGGTTTGAGTGAGTTATAAGTTGTAAGAAATTTTTTAAGTTTTTGAAAAAGGTTTCAGCTTACATTGTTCCAACAGTAAATATGTGTGTGTATAAAATTTCCCAGTGTGAATTTATTGACTTCAAGTATATATGTGTATCTGTGCATGTGTATCTCCCTCCTGCTATTTCTCACTTGCTTGGTTCCCTAACCTGGTTACTATAGAACTTCTGTTTCTGAAATATGATGTATAAGCCAATATGAATGTATATTTTTTATAGGACCCTCCTTTTTATACACATACTAGGGTATTATAAAAAATAAGAAGTATGTCCTATCTTTTACCTTACTGTATGTGTGTGGATATATGTATAGTCTGTAGGGTAAATTTCCAGAATTGAGATTGCTGAGGCAAGGAATATACACATTCACATTCATATTTAAATTAGTATATCCCTAGAAAGGGATTGTGTGAATTTAAATTCCTGCTTATAGCTTAAGAGAGAGCCTGTTTTCCCACAACCTTCACTAACAGAATGTTTGTAAAACTCCGTATTGACAATCTAATACATGAAAAAACAGTACTTCAATGTATTTTTAATTTGAATTTCTTTTATAATGTGTGATAGTGATCATGTTGCCAAGAGTATGTATTTCCATATTTGTCAAATAGGTACCTATGAGCATGGTCCATTTTTCTTGTGGATTGTTTGTCTCTTCCTGGTTTGTAGCATCCTTCTTATATTAAGGAGAATGAATAGCCCTTTATTTTATATGAGTTGCAGTTCTTGGTTTGTAAAATCTTTTTTACTTTGAATTTTTTGCCACATTGGAAGGTTATTTGTATTAAATATAATTTATGACTGTTTTAGAGCTTTCTGAAAATTCTTTTATATGTGTATCTATTGAGAGATTAAAAAGAAAAAATTCCTTAACTAGTGAAATTATAGGGAATGTTAAATGTACTTTCTGTTTCAAAATATTTCAAACGTTAAATGCCTATTTATGTAACTGTTAATTTTATATTTTAAAGGTTAATAACATGGACTATACCATTCCCTTTAAGAGGTGCAGCTTATTTCTTTCTTGAGTCTGGGTTGACCTGTTGCTGGTTTCGAGCAATAGAGTGAGACAAAAGTAACTGGTGTGTGCATGTGTATACGTGTGTGTGTGCATGTGCATCTGTGTTGAAGAGACAGGAATAAGTGTGCAATCTACTTGGAGTCCTGCTTTCTAATCTTACTTAGTGTGATGTGATTATCTTTTCAAGTCAAAGGGTAGTACCCTACATCATGATTTTTGATGGTTGGCTAGTGTTTTATTGTGTGTTTGTGCTCTAATTTCTATACCTTAATTCCTCCTGTAAAATACTTAGGATTTCTTACGTTACTGTCAGTAATGATGAGATGACATCACTTTTAATGAAGTCTTTATGTTTATCATTAATTTTTTATTTTTTATGGTAGTTTCTAGATACAGAATATCTTAGTCATGAGCCATGCTTTTATGGCTTTTAATATGTATACTTAATCACTCAGCCAAAGACCATGTCATTTTGCATCCCTCACAGCTCTGTATGACTGCTCCTGTTGTTTTACACTGTATTTGCGTCTTTTGTTGTTTTCTTCTTTGTCCTTTGAAGGGAGGAACTTTTTAAACTATTTTGTTTATTTTTGTTCAGTGCCTTATGTTTTTATTGAATGGATGATTAATGTGATTATGTTACTTTTTAAAAAATGGCACAGTTTTCTTTTGCAGTATTTTGCCATGCTTTATTTAGTACAAATATTATTTATGATTTTAGGTGATTAAATGTAAAATGTGGATTTATGGTTGAGTTATTGCATAGACAACTAGAGCAGAGACTGCAGATTAACAAGATTGTAGGCAAGCATCAGTGACTTTCTGCTAGTGGAGACGATGTTCAAGGAATGTGTAACTTGACTCATAAAGGTTTTCTTCTCTCCTAGGAGTGCGTTAGAGTGTGTGAGTTCCACCACCCATCCTCAGCAGTATACCAGTGAAAGTGTGTTGTCTGAGTTGGTGTGCTCAGGTGCTGGTGTGAGCAAGCTGACTTCTCTGTCTGATGATACAGACAACAGATACCTCATCTCAACCACAGAATATAGTCACGAGGGCCATCAGGTAAGCATGCATCTTGATTGTTTTGTGTAAGGCTTCAGCTCTGCATTGTCACTCTTGTATGACCCTGACTAAAGGTCAGACCTGCGTACTTCTGGGTTGATGTTTTACCTTTAGCATCAGTTTGTTTCTGTGGGCACGCATGTGTTTGTATGTAGAGATCAGATGGCTGCTCGCATTGGGTTTGCTCTGGGGATCTACACAATTTAGTGTCTATCCTCCGCTGTCAGCTGGTGGAGGGCACTGTGATGGCGGTATGCAGCCCGGCTGCTGTGACCACATGCTGGTGTGCTGTGGGAATGCAAAAGGTTACAGGGAGATGGTTCAGCAAAGGACTCTTATAGGCCGATGTACTGAAGGTGTATTGAACAGCACTGCTTGGAGTTAGGGAGGAAACAGAATAACATGGGAGAAAGCAAGACACTGTGAAACACGTGTTGCGTTTGAGAAACTCCAGTAGGTTTAGAGCAGCTGCAGTGAGTCATGCGCACGGGGATGTGTAGGAGGTCAGGATCGAAACATAAAGAAGTCGCCAAACCACAAAATGTCTTGAATGTATGATTAGGGAGTTGGAAGACTTTTAAGTAGAACACTGACATGATCAGTTTACTGTGTTAAAAGCTCACACCAAAGGCTGTGTAGAAGAGGGCTGGAGGGAAGCAAAATCAGATTGAAGAAAACTTGACATTAGGCTGCATGTCGTTGAGGCAGGTGATAGTGTTGGCTAGGGCAAGGTCATGACGGTAGGGGTTGGAGAGAAGCAGATAGGTAGGAGAATCTCAACATTGTTTTGTGGGTGGGGTTTTTGTTTTTTGTAACTGTGACAGTATTGTATTTTTTAATTAGCTGAATATGACTGTTGTGAGTATGCCGTGCAGGCTGCCTCCATTAAGTTATTACATATTTGCACTGAAGTTACTGAATGGATGATGTCATGTTAGACAACATGTTATACCACTTCAGTTGAAGCTGGCTTTTTATTAAATAAAAAAAAAAATGAAAGTGTACATACTCTGTGCTTACAATACTGAGTTAAGACAGGAGGGGTACACAAGTTGTGTTGAAGTCCCGTTAATATTGATCTTCTTACTAATGTGTATTGTCACCAATTTCACCCAACCAAATTTCTAACAACTACCTAATCTAAACCCTCACCCCTTGCCTTCCCGCCCTCCCACCTTCCCCACCCTTATAGCCATCAGAGTCTTTTCTATTATGTATGAGTATGCTTTTAAGTTTTTATTGTAGGGGTCTCATATAATAATTGTCCTTCTGTCACTGACTAGTTTCACTCAACATAATGTCCTCCAGTTGAGACCAAATTGAGAGATGTTTCCTGCTGTCATCGTTGTTTCTTTATCAGTGTATAATACTCCATGGAGTTATATATACCAGAGTTTACCCATCCATTCTTCTCTTGGTGGGCATCTGGGTTGATTCCAACTTTTTGCTATCGTAGACTGTGCTGCAATGAACGTTCGTGTGCATGTAGCAGTTGGTGTGAATGACCTCGATTTTGTAGGATATATCCAAGCAGAGGAATTACTGGGTCACATGGTATATCTATATCCATTATTTTAAGGGAGAGCCAGATTGCTTTCCAAAGAGGTTGCACCATTCTGCAGTCCCACCAACAGTGAAGGAGAGTTCCAGTCTCTTCACAGCCTCTCCAGCATCTAGTGTTTTGCATTTTTTGGATCACGGCCAATCTTGTTGGGGTGAGGTGGTATCTCATCATTGTTTTGATTTGCATTTCTTTAATAATTAATGATCGTGAACATGTCTGCATACGTTTTTTGGCTGCCTGGATCTCCTCTTTAGAGAAGTGTCTGTCCATCTCCTTTGCCTGTTGCTTAATTGGATGATGTGTCTGAAGCTGGCTTTTTAAAAAAAAATTTGTTGTTGTTCAGAATGTAACAGAAGAACATACAGTATTTCAACAATTGGCAAATTACAGTTCAACGTCATTGATTACACCCTTCAAGTTCTGGAACCCTTCACACCTTACTTCTGTGAATTGTTTGTTCCTCTGTCATTAATACGAACTAACTGCCCTGAGTTTCCTTTTTAATCTTTTGCATTGCCATTGTCAGTTTGATTCCATACAGATCTTAGAAGAGCACAGTGCTTAACGCAGATGTTCTTTTTCTTTTAAAGTGGGGCTAGGCTTTAAGTTGTATTTTTAAATCCATGTTGTATGCTAGTCTCATGACCTTAAACTATGTTTCTTACAGGGAAACAAATGTCTATACAGTTGTGCCTAATTTTTTTTTACTTTATGTGTGTGTATGCATCATGTTAAGCCTCATTGGTACTAGTATTTTTACAAGTATGTAAGAAGATGCTGAGTTTATGTCTTTTTGCTGTTCTAGTATTATTCTACTGATACTGTAACAGCCAACATAACAAGGGAAGGCAGACATTCTTTACTAATTAAGCTAAGTCATTGTTTGGGTTAAAGAACAGTTGAGGGGCTGTTTTTTCTTTTAAAGTTTAAAGATTATCTCAGTGCAGTAGTTTCAGGGATTCATCCACCCTGCATGGATCAAGAAAGTCTGTATTTCATGAGACTTTGAAATTACAGTATGTGTTTTCTCCCTTTTTTGATCTGTATTCTTCTGTGGAATCTTTGATCAAAACATTCAGTAGTATGTAGTCAGGCACCCCGTCCAGTTCTTCTGGTCTCATGGCAAAAGGACACCACTGTCAGTGAAGGCAGTTAGCTGGCTAGTGCATTTCTGACTCCTGTTGCTGACTGCCCCTTCCTCTGTTGCTCCAGGCAGAAGGAGACCAGTAGTTAGACTTTGGATGGCCACTTGCATTCTTTTCAGACCGTAGGCACTATGAAGTGAAGTATGAGGTAGCACAGAAGCGCTGAACACAATATTAGGCTAATTAACCTTAGATGCCCCATGAAATCATGACCCTAAACCTCCAAAACAGGAAACCAAATTCCACTAGGCATTTTGTTTTACATAAGCAGCATCTTCAGCTGCTTTTTGTTATTGCTGTAAATATATCTATCAGATAACATTTACCAATTTAATTTTTTACATGTGTGCAAGTTACTGACATCCATTACATTAGTTGGCTGTGTAGCCCTTACCCTTAGTCACTGATTTTTTTCCATCATTGTAAGCTGAAACGGATTGCTGTATAGAGTAGCCCTCCCCTTTTTCCTTCCTGTCACCTGTGTTAACTGCCAATAAACTTCTGTTTCTGTACATTTGCCTGTTCTTGTCTTTTTTTAATTTTTTGTTTAATAATATCTTACTGTATATGGAATGAAAAATTTCACAGCAAATTAGGTTCTCACTTAAATATTACTGCACAAATGGGTGACGTTGGTTAACATTTTTTCACAGTGCATCAACCTTCTCGTTCCATTCTGGATATTTTGTTTTTAGTAACTTGGTTTATGTGTCCCTTTACCTTTCTGTCTTTGTTTTAGAGTAATTGTGGATCATTTGATCCTATGTAGATGATTTTTTAAACCTGTGTAGTACTCACTGATAAGATTCTTTGTTTTATGAGCTAGTCTGTTAATTAGTTATGAGGTTGGCCTCAGGGGCTAGTTTTGGTTCAAGGTTTAAAGGGTAACTCAAGACACTAGTCTCAAGAAGTTCTTTAGTCTCCACTGGTCCAGTAAGTCTGAAGTTTTTAAAAGTTTGAGTTCTGTTTCACATTTTCCGCTTTGATCAGGATTCATCTCTTGTGGCCCTGATCAAAATGGTTGAGGGTAGTAACCTGGCAATACCAAGTTCTGGTTTTAGGGTAAGTGAGACTGTGATTTATATAGACTGTTGGTCCTGTAGACTAGGTTCTTCTTTGAGTCTTCTGTTTCCTTCTTTTTCTTTTGTTCCAGATGAGAAGAGACCAATAGTTATGTCTTTGATGGTCACTAGCAAGCTTTAAGACCCCAGACACTACTCACCAGACTAGGATACACAGTATGAACTTTATGAATTGTATTATGCCAGGTCACTGAATTGTCCCATAAGACTATGGTCTTATGGCTTCAGTCTCAGGAAACGAGTTCTGCAAAGTGTGTGATTATATCTAAGCAGTATCTATAACTGAGCCCCCATGCACTTTATTAGATGCATGAATATATGTACTTGCACACACGTGTATTCACATACAGATTTGTGTGCATATTCACACATACTTACATACATATACACATAACCACTTTTTTTGTGGTTGTTACTGTTTTTGTTGTGTATAAGTAAAGTCATACACTATTTGTCCTTTTGTAATTTGATTTATTTCACTCAGCATACTGTCTTTAAGCTTCATCTGTGTTATAGCATGTATCAAGACTTCATTTCTCTTTCTGGCTGAGTAATATTCCATGGTATCTAAGTACCATGTTTTGTGTATCTGTACATCCGTTGATGGGCATTTAGATTGTTTCTACCTTTTAGCTATTGTGAATAATGCTGCAGTGGATATTGTACATAAGTTTGTTTGCTGTTGTTGGAAAGTATCTTTTTGATGTTGTTGATATTAGATCTATATTATTCATAGAGTGCAGTCAAACAACTGTCCCTGCTACTTCCTGAGACAAATTATTGACCCCTCTGTTTCTTCATCTATAAAGAAAGATATGTGAGTGGTGCTTGGCACTTGTTAAACAAGCAGTGAATATGTATTCGCTTTATTTTTAGTGATGTCAGTTACTGTTGCTTTGCGGTCAGCAACCTTACATATAACAGAATGAAATGTTGCACATTCTGCACAATCTTCATGATAATTGGTATGTTTGAGTTTATTGTGGCTGTTGTGTCTGTCCATCTCATTGACCGTTTTCTTTGTTTCATCTAAAATTTTGTTCTCCTGGATCACTGTGTCATCAAATTTCCTGTCAGATTTGTTATGTTTGATTCCTAACTGCTGCTTCCGTGAACCTTGACTGTTAGCTGACAAATAATCTGGTCTTTTTTTCTCACTGTCTTTTACTATCTTTGTTTCTTTAGCTTTAGTCCAGCAAAATTTCAAAATCAAATGTCAAAAGTAATTGTCAGTAAAAGTTAAAGTATATGCTAGGTTGTGTGTGTGAATTCTAGCTCATCCTTTCCTCAGAGCTGTAGATGTTACCCTTCAGGTTATGCATTATAAAGAAATGAGTATATGAACATTCACTACAACCATTCCTTTATACTTAAGATAGAACCACTCAGTGTTGAAGCTGAAAAAGACTTAGTGCTAACACAGCAGTATGCATAGGTCATGGAGGCAGTCAGATTTATGTTGGCTTTGTGTTCACTTATTCCTGACCTCGAGTTGATAAGCATTTCAGAAGCCTGCACGTTCCACCTTTTGTTATTAGATTTTTTTTGCGGTTTGCAGAAAAACAATTCCTTAAAACTTGTAAAAACTTACTGCTTTCTATTACTGTTTATGTAAATATTTTCAGAGATATAATTGGTTTATGCCTGCTATTTAGTTTCCTCATTATAATTACTTTTATAAAATAATGAAAAATTTCTTACTTTTTTTTTCGTTGCACTGTAGGTGAAAGTTATGGTTCAAGCTACTTTCTTATACAAAAATTTACACACATGTTTATAACTAAGCCTAGTTCCTATTCCTGTATTGTGGCACCACTCCCACACTTTCTACTCCAAGTTTTCTGTGTCCATTTTAACCAGCTCCTTCTCATCTTGCCACCAGACAGGAGTTACGCATTTAGTCTTGTGTGTCTACTTGAAGGAAGAAGCACCGTCTTCATGACTATTCTTTTATGTCCTGTTAGTCTCATGTATGTACTTAAGCCAAGAAGCACACTCTTTGCCAATATCATTTTACACCTTCGTTCCGTCTTTGAAGAGTTGGTTTTGGAAATAGTTTCAGTTCTGTGCTAACAGAGTCCGGAGGCCATGCCTCTCAGGAGCTGTCCAGTCTGTCAGACCATCAAGTCTGGTCTTTTTACTGGAGTTTGAGTTCTGCATCCCACATTTCTCTGGCTCTGTCAGGGATCCTTTGCTGAGTTCCCTATCAGGCTAGTCATTGCTGGTAATCAGATACCTTCTAGTTCTTCTCGTCTCATCCTGATGTAGTCTGCTGTTTATGTGGCCCTTTCTGTCTCTTGGGCTCATATTTTCTGTATGTCTGTGATGTTCTTAATTCTCCTATGCTCCAGAGAACACTTTCTTCTGTGTTTAAACTTTTTCTTGAGTTCTTATAATAGTAGTCTCGTAAAATATTTGTCCTTTTGCACCTGACTAATTTCACCTAATGCCTTCCAGATTCATCTGTGTTATGAGAGGCGTCATGGATTCATTGTTGTTCATTATCATCGTGTAGGGTTCCATTATATGAATATACCATAATTTGTTGATCCATTCCTCTGTTGATGGATTCCATAGTTTTTTTCTCATCTTTTTGCTATTGTGAGTAGTGCTGCAGTGAAAATGGGTATGCATAGATCTACTCTTGGGATGGCTCTTATTTCTGTAGGATATATTTCAGGCAGTAGGATTGCTGCATCTCATGGTACTTTTATTTCTAGCTTTTTAAGAAAGCATCAAATTGATTTCCAGAGGTGTTATGACATTTACATTCCTACCAACATTTGTTAGTCTCTTTGCAATCTCTCCAACATTTATTATTTTGTTTTTTGCATTCATGCTACCCTTGTTTATGTGAGATGATATCTCATTGCAGTTTAGATTTGCATTTCTCTTTTGGCTAATGATCATGAGCATTACCTCATGTATCTGTTAGCCCCCTGAACTTCTTCTTTGGTGCACTGCCTGTTCATATTCTTTGCCAAATTTTTAATTGCATTATTTGTCTTTTAGTGGTTGCAGTTTGGCAGTATCTTGTAGATTTTAGAGATTAGACTCTGATCTGATCTATCTTAGCCAAAAATTTCTTCCCAGTTATTAGGTCTGCTTTTTACTCTTTTTTTTAAATTTTTTTAGGAGTACTCAGTTATCCAATTTCTCTCCTGCTGTTTGTACATTGTTAGTTCTGTTTTGTATTCCATTTATACCATGTATTAGGGCTCCTAGCATTGTCCATTTTTTTTTCATTTTTTCACCTTTATCATTTTTTATTTTATATCTTTGATCATTTTTGTGCATAGTGTGAGGTATGCGTCTTAAATTTTTTTTTTTTTTTTGCGGTTAGATATCCGGTTATGCTGGCACCATTTGTTAAAGAGACTGTTTTTTTCTCAACTATGGAGTTTGGGCCCTTATAAAATATCAGCTGCTTTCAGGGGGATGAATTTACATCTATATTCTCATTTTTGTTCCGTTGGTCTGTATATCTGTTGTACTAGTACCACGCTGATTTGACTACTGTGATGCTATAATAGGTTCTAAAATCAGGTTGTGTGAGGCCTCTCACTGTTTTTCTTCAGTAATATTTTGCTTATTCAAAACATCTTTCCTTTCCATATAAAATTGGTGATTTGTTTCTCCATCTCATTAAAAACATGCCTTGGGAATTTGATCAGAATTACATTTTGTCAGTAGATCACTTTGGGTAGAACTGACATTTTTACAGTGTCAAAGCTTCTTATCCATGAACAAGATATGTTTTTCCACTTATGTGGACCTCTCGGTTTCTTGCAGCAGTGTCTTACAGTTTTCTTTATGTAGGTCTTTCGCCTCTCTGGTTAGATTAATTCCTGAGTATTTTATCTTCTTGGGGGCCATTGTAAATGGTATTAATTTGATAATTTCCTCTTCAAAATTTTCTGTGTTAGTATAGAGAAATCCAACTGATTTTTGTATGTTATTATGTATCCTGGCTTTGCTGAAATCTTTATTATTTATAGTTGATCTCTGGTGCATTCTTTGGGATTTTCAGTGTATAAGATCATATCATCTGCAGGTAGACATAATTTTGATTCTCCCATATGAATTTGGGTGCCCTTTTTTGTTTTTCTTGCCTAATTGTTTTGGCTAGGATCTCCAGCACAATGTTGAGTAAGAGTGGTGGGAAAGAACATCCTTGTCTGATTCTCATTCTGAAGGAGATCATGCTTTCAGACTCTCCATGTAGGATGATTTTGGCTGTTAGCTTCATATACATGACCTCTATTATGTTGAGCAATTTCCTTTCTACTCCTATTTTGCTAAGAATTTTTACCATGAATGGATATTTGACAGTGTCGAGTCCCTTTTCTGCATCCAGTCATAAGATCATGTACTTCTTGTTTTTTGTTTCTTTATGTGACTGCATTTATGTGATTGCATGTTTTACTATTGTTGAACCATTCCTGCACACCTGGTATGAATCCAACTTGGTCATAGTGAATTATTTTCTTGATAAATGTTGTTAAATTCTATTGGCTACTGTTTGATTGAGGATTTTTGCATTGATGTTCACAGGGAATATTCATCTGTAGTTTTCTCTTTTTGTTGTGTCTTTACCATGGTTTTCATCAGTGTTATTCTGGCTTCACAAAATGAGTTTGGGAGTATTCCATCCTTTTCTATATTCTAAAATACCTTTAATATTAATAGTGTCAGTCCTTCTCTGGAAGTTTGGTAGAATTCTCCAGGGAAGCCATCTGGGCCAGGGCTTTTCATTGTTGGAAGTTCTTAAACTGTCTTTTCTGTCTCTTCTATTGTTTTATTTAGTTGTTCTTCCTTTGTGTTAATTTAGGTAGGTAGTGTGTTTACAGAAATTGTCATTTCCATTAGGTTTTCAGATTTGTTAGAATATAATTATTCAAAGTATTCTGTGATGATTCTTTTAATTTCAGTTGAATCTGTTGTGATATCATGAATTTCATTTCTTATTCAGGTTATTTCCGTCCTTTCCTGTTTGTCTTATTGACCAGTGGTTTATCAATTCTGTTGATCTTTTCAGAGATGCAGTTTTTGGTTTTATTACCTCTTTTGATTGTTTTTCTCATCTGTATTTCATTTATTTCTGTTCTGTTTTTGATTATTTCCTTTCTTCTGGTGCCTAAGGGCATCTTCTGTTGTTCTGTTTCTGTTTGTTCACGTTATAGGGTTAATGTATAAGTTTGGCCTTTGTTTTCAATGTGTGCATTTATTGTTGTAAACTGACCTCAGAGGACTGCTTTTGCCATGTCCCAGATGTTCTGGTAGAATGTGCTTTCATTCTCCTTTGATTTCTGGGAATTGCTTTAATTCCGTCCTTGATTTTTTTCTGTAAACCACTAGTTTCTGAGGAAAGTCATGTTCAGTTGCCATGTTTTGGTTTTTCTCCTTTCTTGCTTTTTCGGTTACTGATTCCTACTTCTTTGTTCACAAGAGGTGATTTGTAAGATTTCAGTTGTTTGGATTCTGGCCTTAACTGTGTGGTCTTTTCTGGAGAATGTTCCCTGTGCTTTGGAAAAGAAAATATATTTGTTTACTGTTGGATAAATTGTTCTGTGTATGTATGTCTGTCCGATCAGATTGGTTGAGTATAGCAAATACATCTTACATATCTTTTTTGAACTTCTTTCTGAATAGTCTCTCCTTCATGAAAAGTGATGTGTTGACATCTCCTGCTGTTATTTCGTAGCTGTTTCCTTTTTTCAGTGCTGTAGGGTTTCTTTCAGGTAATTTGAAGTCCAATCATTGGATGTGTAAGTGCTTATTATGGACATGTCTTCCCAGTGTATTGACCCCTTAGTCATTTAGTGTCCTCCTTTATTCTTTATGTTGGATTTTTTTTTTTAAGTTTGTTTTGTCAGAGATTAATGTAACTACTTCTCTTTGATTGGTTATTGCATGCTATATATCTTTTCCATCCTTTGACTTTTAGTTTGTGTCTTTAAGTCTAATATTTGTCTCCTGTAAGGAGCATAGAGGTGGGTTTTATTTTTTAAATCTATTCTCCACCTCTGTCTCTTTATTGATGTGTTTAGACCATTTCCATTCTGCACAGCTATTGATGGGTATGAGTTTAGTACTGTCACTTTGATGTCGTTTATTTTTTTGGTGTTGTTGTTACTTTCTTTGGTCTGCTTAGTTTTTTGTGCTGAGCTCTTTTTCTTTGTGTATTTTCTTTCCAATTTTTTTCCTTTTGTTGGTTTTGTGTTTGCTGAGCCTTTATCCTGTTTTTTGTTTTTTGGAAAATTTTTTTAATTCTGATTAAGTAAAGGTGTACAATCCAAATCAGTTTTGCATGCCCACCTGTCTGCAGCTGCTTCTGCTCTCCCCACCCAGTGGCAGTCCACTCCTCTGTTTCACTCTATATTTCTAGTAGCCTCTTAACAAATATCTGTCCCCTCCTCTCGACCGTCTTCTCTCCTATCTAGAAAGAGACCAGTAGGACAGCCCCCTATAGATGCATAGCACCGTAAAGTACACATAGCACATGGTCACAATGTGTCCCTGAGTCCAGTCCATTCTTGTCTGAAGAGTTAAGCTCGTTACTGGTTTCTGGTTATGGACAACAGCAGGTGTAGGGGCCGTGTTTTCAGGTGATCCTCTGGGCTGTTGGACCATCACTTCTGATCTAGTAGAGTTCTTGGGCTGCACACCTCTTTTTCTCACATTGCCTTGGGGACTGTACATCTTGTCACCCGTCACAGCTGTCTTTGGTGGTAGCTGGACACTGTCTGGCTCTTCTGGTCTCATGTTGATACAGGACCCCATTCGTGTGGGTCGCTCTGTGTCAGGGGCTCTCTTTTCCTCCTGTTTTTGTTGTTATTGGTGATCATCCGTTTCAGATGAGTTGGGACCATTTGGTGTATCTCACATGGCAGCTTGTTAGCTTTTAAGACCCCTGATGGCACTCACCAACATGGGGTGCAGAAGACTCTCTTAGCAGTAAACTAGCTATGCCAGTTGTCCTTGATGTCCCCTGAATGGATGGTCCCCGGACCCTCATTACTGCTACTCTATTCTTCGAAATACTGGGTTGAGTTTAGAAAACCTTTCAATCTATAGTGAAGTCTAGTTAAGTTGTTCTACTGTCTACTGTGTACTGTCACATAAACAAATTTTTATCATCTGTCTAACCTATGACCAACCCTCTACTCCCCTTCCCACTCTCGTAGCCGTCAGAGTCTTTTCTTCTGTGCGTAAGTCTATTTTGAAGTCCTTATAGCAGAGGTCTCATACAACATTTGTTCTTTTGCTACTGACTGTTTTCACTCAGTATGATGTCTTCCAGTTCAAACCAGGTTATGAGATACTTCGTGAAATCATCGTTGTTCTTTTATCATTGCATAGTTTTCTGTTGAGTATATGTACCATAGTTTGTTTATCCATTCATCTGTTGATGGGCATCTGGGATGATTGCATCCTTTTGCTGTTGTGAACTGTACTGCAGTAAACGTTCATGTGCATGTATCTGTTCATGTCACCACCTTTGCTTCTGTAGGATGTTTTCCGAGCAGTGGGATTACTGAATCAAATGGTATTTTTCTTTCTAGCTTTTCAAGGAAGCACCAAACTGCTTTCGAAAGCAGTTGTACCATTTTGCAATCCCACCTGCAGTGTAGAAGAATTCCCATCTCTTCTCAGCCTCTCCAGCATTTGTTACTTTGTGTTTTTTGGATTGTGGCCAATCTTTTTGGGGTGAGATGGTATCTCACTGTAGTTTTGATTTGTGTTTCTCTAGTAGCTAAGGGATGTGAGCATTTCCTCATGTGTCTTTTGGCTTCCTAGATGTCTTCTTTGGTCAAATGTCTGCCCATTTCTTTTGCCCATTGCTTAACTGGGTATTTATCTTTTTCTTATTCATATTTTGCGGTACCTTTTAGCTTATGGAGATCAGACATCAGTACAACATAGTTGCTACATATTTTTTCCTATTCTATAGGTAGTCTTTTAAATCTCTTGATAGAATCTTTGGATGAGCAAAAGTGTTTGATTCTGAGTAGTACCTGTTTATCTGTCTTCTCTTGTGTTATTCATACTTTGTCAGATTTTGTAGTCTGCCTAAGCTATGTATTAGAACTTCTGTTGTTGACCCTAATTTTTCTTAGATGATCTTTATTGTTTTAGGTTTGATGTTTAGGTCAGTGATCCATTTTGAGTTAGTTTTTGTGTAAGGTGTGAGATATGGGTCTTGTTTCAGTTTTTTGCAGATGGATATCCAGTTTTGCCAGTACCACTTGTTAAAGAGACTGTTTTTACCCCAGTTTACAACCTTTGGGCCTTTGTTGAATATCAAATGTTCGTAAGACGATGGTGATACTTTGGGGGGTCTCAGTTCTGTTCTGTTGGTCCATATGTCTCTTTTTGTACCAGTACCAGGCTATTTTGACTACTGTGGCAGTGTAGTAGGTTCTAAGGTCAGGTAGTATGAGGCCTCCCACTGTGTTCTTCTTCAGTAGTGCTTTCTTTATCTAGGATTTCTTCCCTTTCCAAACAAAGCTGGTAACTTGCTTCTCCGTCTCTTTGAAAAACCACACTAGGATTTATATTGGGATTGCATTGGATATATAGATCGCTTTGGATTAAATAGCCATTTTCACAATGTTAACTCTTCCTACCCGTGAGCAGGGCAAGTTTCTGCACGTATTTAAGTCTCTTGGTTTTTTGCAGTACGTCTTGTAATTCTCTCTGTGTAGAGCTCTTGTTTCTCTGGTTAGACTTATTCCCAAGTATTTTATCTTCTTGGGGGCTATAGTAAATGGTACTAATTTCATGATTTCCTTCTAGATGTTCTCTTTGTTGGTTTAAAGTGATCCTACTGATTTACTTATGTTTGTCTGATACCCTGATACTTGGCTGAACTTCTCTATTAGTTCAGTAGTTTACTTATGGATTCTTTAGAGTTCTCTCTTTATACAATCATATCACCTGCAGATAGAGAGATTTTTACTTCATCTTTGCCAGTGTGGATGCTTTTAATTTTTTGTCTTGTCTAATTTCTCTGGCTAGAACCTCTAGAACAATGTTAAATAGAAGTAGTGAAAGTGGACATGTTTGCCTCATTCCTGTTCTCAGGAAATTCTTTGATTCTCTCTTCTAAATCATTCAGTATGATTTAGGCAGTTGGCTTTTTGTTGGTGCCCCTTACTGCCTTCAGGAATTTCCCCCTGTTCCTTTTTTGCTACGAGTTTATAACATGAATTGGGTGTTGGATTTTCTTAAATGTATTTTCTTCATCAGTGGACAAAATCCGGTGATTCTTATCCTTTGCCGAGTTATTTATGTGGTTGAACACATGAATTGGTTTTCTGATGTTGAACCAACCTTCTGAAAGCTTGGTAGAATTCTCCAGTGAAGCAATCTGGCCTAGGACTTTTTGTGATTGGTAGGTTTTTTGATTGCTTTTTCAATCTCTTCTTCTGTGTTGGGTTTATTAATGTTATTCTACTTCTCCTTGTGATAATTTTGGTAGGTGATGTGAATCTAGAAGTTCATCCATTTTCTCTAGATTTTCAAGTCTGTTAGGGAACAGTCTTTCATAGCATTCTCTTAAGATACTTTTAATTTTGACTGGGTATGTTATGAAGTCTCCCATCTCATTTCGTATTTGGGTTATTTGTTGCCTCTTCTGTTTTTCTTTTGTAAAGTTGGCCAAAGTTAGCCAATGATTTATCAATGTTGTTTATCTTTTCAAAGAACCAGCTTTTGGTTTGCTTAAATTTTGTAACTGTTTTTCTCTGATTCATTTAGTTCAACTCTAATCTGTGTTATGTTGACTTGCAGTGCCCGAAGTGTTCTTTTGTTGCTGTCTTTCTGCTTGTTCAAGTTGTAGGGTTAATTCTTTGGTTTGAGCCCTTTCTTCATTCCAGATGCGTGCATTCATAGAGATACATTGATGTCTGAGCACTGCTGTCGCTTTATCCCATAGGTTCTGGTAGGTTGTCTGTTCATTCTCATTTGGTTCTGTAAATTTCTTTATTGTGTCTTTGATTTCCTCTATAACCCATGGATTTTTGTGCAAGATGTTGTTCAATTATCTTGAATTCAGATTTCTACCTGTTTTTTCTGCTGTTGATTTCAACTTTTGTACCTTTATGGTCTGAGAAGATGCTTTGCAGTAATTCTGTGGATTGGAGTTTGCTGAGACTTGCTTTATGCCATAATACATCATCTATGCTGGAGCCTGTTCCATGTGCTTTGGAAAAGGAGGTGTACTTACCTTTTGTTGGGTAAAAAGTTTGATGAGATCTAGTTGGTTGATTGTTGGAATAAGATATGCTGTATCCTTTTATGTGGATGATGTATTCGTTACTGAAAGTGGAGTGTTGCAGTCCCCTACTATTGTGGAGAGATTTATCTGATTTTTCAGTGTTGTCAGCGTTTGATGAATTTAAATGCTTTGTTATCGGGTACATAAATATTTAATATTGTTATATCCTGCCTATGTATTGAACCTTCCAGTAATAGTGACCATCCTTGTCCATGATGGTGGACCTTACATTAAAGTCTATTGTATCTGACATTAGTATTGCCGCTCCTGTTCTTCTTTGTATGTTAGAAGCTTGGTATGTATTTTTCCATCCTTTGATTTTCAGTTTGTTATATCTTTGAGTCTAAAGTGTGTTTCTTGTGTAAGCAACTTATAGACAGATTGTGTCTTTTGATCCAGGCTGTCATTCTTTGCGTCTTTATTGAAGCATCCAGTCCTGTTTACATTCAGTGTAATTATTGGTAGGTGTATGTTTAGTGCTGTCATTGTGAGGCATTTATTTTTGTGTTGTTTCTGAGTTATTTTTCTTTATGTATTTACTTTCCATATTTTTCAGTGTTGGCTTGGTGTTTGATGAGACTTCTGTATTATGTATCTTGTTTTGATATGTCACATTGTTTAGTTTGCTTTGTGGCTACCCCTTTGATCCTGTTAATGTTCTGAGTTTGAACTAATCTTTAACATCTGTATATCTTCTTAATTTCCTCTCCGTGTGAAAGGGTTATAACTACTGTAATATGTTCCTCTTTATATTGTGATGATGTCATAGTTTCTATGTTAAGGTCACTGATTCCCTTTTAATATTTTAGCTTTGACTGAGCTTTGTGACTTCACTAGCTGAATAGGGTTCTTGATGCTGTGTCCCGCATTGCATCTTAAGTATACATTTGTTGTTTTTGTTTTTCTAAACAAAGAGCTTCTTTCAATATTTCCTGTAGTTTTGGTTTGCTTTTGCAAAGTCCCTTAGCTTCTGTTGATCTGCGAATGTCTTAATTTCACCTTCACATTTGAGAGGCAGTTTTGCAGAATATATAATTCTTGGTTGGCAGTCTTTCTCTTTCAAGGCTTTCAATGTGTCATCCCACTTCCTTCTTGCCAGTGTTGTTTCTGCTGAGAAATCAGACAAAAACCTACAGGGCTTCCTTTTGTACGTTAGTTTTGCATTAAGCTTACCTGCCTTTAAGAGCCTCTCTTTATGTTTCATTGTATTAAGCTTGATAATAATATATCTTGGTGTCTTTTTCTTGGGGTCCAATTTTCATGGCATTTGATAATCATCTTGAATATCTATGTTCTCATCTCTCATAATTTCAGGGTATTTTTCTGTCAGTAATTCTTCACCAATTGTCTCTGTATTTTCAGCTATCCCTATCTATTCAGGAACTCTACTTATTTGTAGATTATTCCTTTTGATAGATTCCTACATATTTCTTAATGCGTCTTCATTTTTCTTATTTCATGTCTCTGAATTCTCCTCATAGATTCTGGTGTCAGTTGCTTTATCTTCAAATTCGCTAACTGCCTTCCACCTCCTCAGTCCTGCTCTTTTTGTTTGACATTGAATTGTCTAAATCTGTAAGTTTATTTGTCGTCTGCTGGATTTCAGATTTTTGATGTTCCAGCAGTTCATATAGCTGACTTAGTTTTTCATTCTGTTTACTCTCTAGGAGGTCTCTATACTCCAATAATTTCATAAAGGGTTCTTCATCTCCAAAGTTTTTTGAATCTGTATTTTGGGAGTTTTCCAGAGCCATGGTGATCTGCTTCTTTAAATGGTTAATTATTGATTGTTGTCTTCGTGCTATTAAGGAGGTCTTCAGTTTCTCTGGTGTTACACCAATGGGAGCTGTGGCATAGATATGTGATCCTAGCATGCATTGCACCAGAAGAAGCAGTACTCAGTGTGCCACGGTCTCACTACCGAGAAAGTATTTTCCCCCTTCTTGTTGTGCACTCCAGTTCTCATGACCCTGTGCCTGATCTTGGAGCTCCCAGAATGTCCGCATTGCTCCTTTCAAGTACTGTTCTAGGCCTCGGTTCTGAGAGAGAATCGAGGAGATGTGTGTCTAGTCTGCCATCTTGGTGCCCTCTCTTTATGTTTTTATCATTTCTTATTTTAATGTGTACGACTGTTAGTTGTTTTTGTAGCTACTGTAATATTTACCCCTCTCTTTCTAAGTTTAAACCATTCTTTTTTTTCTTTAAGTCATCTGAATTTCCTCTCCATATAAAAGACGTATAACTGCATTTTTAGTCCCTCTTTTTTGTGTTAATGTTGTCATCTTGTGCATATTGACGTATCTGTTACCTGTTTTCAGTGTTTGAGCTTTATTCTTGTGACTACCCTATCTGGGTTGTTATCTGGTTGCTATGTTCTTTGTTCTAGTCTTGAGTTGCTCTCTTACATTAGTGATTTTCTATCCAGAGAACTGCATTTAGTATTTTTTGTAGTTTATGTTTGGTTTTCACAAATTCCCTAGTCTCCCATTTATCTTTAAATGCCCTAGATTTTCCAACATATTTAGGAGACAGCTTTGCTGGATATATAATTCTTGGATGGCAATTTTTTTGTTGTTGTTCCCTTAAGCTTTATATATGTCATTTCATTGCCTTCTTGCTTATTTTTGGCTGAGTAGTCTGAGCTTAGTCTTATTGACTCTCTTTGTGGATGACTTTTTGTTCATCTATAGCCGCTCTTAAAATTTTGTCTCTGTCTTTGGTTATGGCAGGTTTAATTTTAATGTGCCTTGGTGATTTTCTTTTGGCATCTAGCTCATTTTGAGTTTTTTTAAAATCTTAGATATATATCTTCTCATATTTCACAATATCAGGCAAGTTTTCTGCCAACAAATCTTCAACAGTTGTCTGTCTTCTCTGTCACCCTCGTCTTCAGGTACTCCATTCAGCTGTAGATTGCTTCTCTTAATAAAGTTCTGTGTATTCCTTAGAATGGCTTCATTTTTTAAAAATTCTTTTATATGAGTTTTCCTGAAATAAGTTAGTATCAAGTTCTTTATCTTTAACTTCCCGAATCATGACTTTCATTGCCTCAGCTCTGTTTCTGTGACTATCTGTTGAGTTGTCTAATTCTGAAATTTTATTGTTAGTCTTTTGGATTTCTGTTTGCTGTCTCTCTGTGGATTCTTGCTGCCTGTTCCATTTGTGTTTATGATCTTGTATAACCTTAAGTCTCTGTCTTGCTTTGTTTGTGTGTCTCTGGGCTTGGTCTGCATTTTGCCTGGTCTCCTTTCCGTTTTCATGAAGAACCTTATGTATTAGTGTTTTAAATTCTACCTCTAGTTATTCCAAGAAGCTGTCTTTGTTGGGAAGGTTTCTTTGGTCATTATCTTGACAGTTTGGCAAAGCCATCATGGTCTTCTTCTTTATGTGATTTGATACTGAGTGTTGTTTCCGAATCAACAGTAACTTATTTGTATTATTTATTTTATGATTGCTTCCCATGTCCTAGCTTCTTACTTTGTTTTGAAATGCCCTAATAATTAGGTACATGGGCTAGTCTGATTATTAGCTTCTTTGAAGCTCTTGTGTCCTCTTACTAGGTGGTTAGATCTGTATGTGAGCCCAGGAGTCTGCTTACTTTACTTTTATGGATTGAGCTCACGTGTCTAGGTTGTTGATCACTGAGTTTATGGTTCAGTATGTCCCCCACAGGCTTAGGCAGGCAGGGGTGATTGGAACAGGCACAGGTGACTAACTGGCTGTATTAGTGGATCACGTGCTGAGGAAGTCAGAGGGCTGATAGCTGTCCCGAGTGTATGGGTGAAAAATGTGTCTTAGTTCCCTAGAGTGCATATGTACGTTTTGCAGCTGAATTATGGATACCCAGTGCTGCTGAATGTAAGGACTGGGAGGCACCACTTTTTCCTGGACTCGTGTTGTGGGTGGCTATGTATAGTAGATGGAAGCATCTGTCGTCAGGCCAGTGTAGATGGGTGAGCACTCTGCTCATTAGGCAGGGTTTTGTCAAATGTCTTGAGTCTGCCACTCTACCATATAGCTGATGTAATTGAAAATAGTCTGCAGGTGTATATCCTGTTGTACCATTCAAACGAGGGCCTACACAAGTGAAATGGGCCCTTAAAAGTTCTATGCAGAGGTAAAAGGCATTCAGAGTCCTTGGACCCCTTGTTCCTGTGTGTAGGCAAAAGGGCTTTGCTTGCTCTGAGATCCCATTTTAGGCGAGCTGGAAGATAATATTTTCTTTTTAGTTAGTTTGTTCCTTCTCCAAAGCTAGGAGAATGGTTCAGGGTACTTGAGGGGGGTCCTACTTGTGGTGCAGGGGAAGCAACAATCACTGAAGCCAGCCTGGACGTGGAGAGGGGGCAGGTAAGTGGGAGAGAGGTAATTCCTAAAAGAGGTGGTTTTTTTTTCCCCTGGCTCAGAGTATGTTAGATGTTTGTACTTACCTTTCACTGAGCTCTGTCTGTCTACTCCTCAGTTTCTCACAATGCAGAAAATGCATTCCAAGTGCTGCTGCTTATTTTAGCCTGCATGTGCCTGCCGACGCATCCTGTAGGATGCCATTGTTCGCCTGGTCAGGTCTGGCAGGTCTTTGTTATTTCTGGGCTGTCTCTCCCTCTCTCTGCTGCTCAGTCCAACCCTCAGTTTTGTCGTTGCTCTTCAGGGCTGCTAAATTGTCCTCTGTAATCGATTCACTTGTTTCTTTGGCATTTTGTCTTAAGAGGAAACACAGAAAGCGTCTTATTACTCTGCCATTTTGGCTCCACCCAAAATTTCTAATTTTTATTCCTGTGTTTCACAGGTGCAAAACTACTTTCTTTTGTGTAAAATGAGGGTTTTTTTGAGAGATAGTGTCATGTACATCCTTTTATTATATTTCTTAAGATTATGTCTGCGTAGTTTAAATTTATGATATTCAGCTTGGTTGTGAATTATTTAAAGAAATGTTTTTAATTATACTCAGGGCAACATCTCCAGTGATATGAGCACCACAATTATTCGTGCCAGTCCAGCTCCACTGGAGGAACACACTGTAGAAGATTTGACTGAAAAGGTTCCGTTTCAAGGTAAAGAAAAAAGAACATTGCCACATGTTATTCCAAACAACTTGGATAAGAAAAAAGTAACTGAAGATGCTTTCCTGAGTAGCAGAGCTGAAGATGCGAAGCCTAACTTCAGAGTGTGTGAAGATCCTCCTGCCAAAACCGGAGATCTCTTTGAAACTGGTCTTGTAGCTTTGACATCAAACACTCATGAAATGTGCCAGACCGGTATGCCTCCAGGACCTAGCAGGGCATGTCTCAGCTGCCAGGCTTTGTCACCTACTGCTGACCTCCCTGTTTCTTGTCCAGAATCTGTTACCAGACATCAAAGAATGATGTCTGAAGATGTGTTAACTGCCAACAGTGCCTCAAGTGGCCCAACACCTCACCAGTCAGCTCCTGGTAGCCAGTGTGCCCCTACCCCCAGCCTTGAGGGTCATGGCTCTGCTCGTGAGACCCGGCACCTGCCTGCTGTCATTCCTAAACTGTTGACTGGGTATTCTGTGACCACAACGCCTTTTGCCCAACAGTGTTTGGAGACACAGTCTGCAGCTGGAGACACAGCTTTTCCTCCTCCTTGCCGTGTCGGTGGTTCCACAGTGTGTGGTTTCTCAGGAGGCTGTCCGCGTCCGGCTCTTCCGGGAGAGCATCTTCAGAGCTCTGTGGCTGTGGGTGTTTGTCTAGGACAAAATTTCAACTCTGGATTGATGGGGACCACTTCTCTTTGTAACCCATATTCTAATGCCTTGAATCAGAATCTTCTAATTGGAGCAACACCTTTCCCTGTGCCGTCTGTTGGCACATGCTATGGAACTGGACCATGGGATTCAGGAAGGATGTCAGAATTAGGTAAGATGCTTTTCTCTGTTATTGCTCATTGTTGCTATTATTTAAAAATTGAATATTCTCAAACCAGACCACAAAGCTAATTTGCCTCAAGATAGTAATGGTTGACTTTAATTTTTTGTAATGTCATATTTTTTTTCCTTATGGTGAACTTTGAATACAGAGCATATATATATTTCTATTCCAGGGTCCCTGAAATTGCCTTAGAAAAATACTAAAATTCGTGTAGTGGAAAGGTTCCGTATGCCTTTATTTTCCTTATCTCTCCTTTGTGATTTTCATGTGGATTTCAGTTATTGTTTCAACTAAGGAATAACCAGTTTAGAGTTGGATTCCTGATGAGTGAGTTGCATTTTACTTTTAGGTCTTTTGGAGAGTGTTATGGATTGATTGTATCCCTTAGGAAGTTAATTTGAATTCCTAAGCCTCTGTAATGTAAATATTACCCTCTTTGGAAATAGGAATTTTCTTTTCTTATGTTAATGATTTCACACCACAGTAGTGTGGGTCATAAACCTAATCTCTTGTTAGTAATGTTTCACATAAAGTTCAGAATACACACACACACACACACACAGGAAAGGTACACCCGCAAGCCCAGGTGTGCTAAGAATTGCTAGCCGCAGAAGGTGGAATCTTCCCCTGTAGTCCAGAGAGAAAGAGAGAGTGTGAGAGAGCTTTGTCCTAAACTGAATTTTGAATCACAGGCTCCAGAGCTATGAGACAGTAAATACCTGTTTTTTAAAACCACCCACTTAAGGATAGAGTAGCGAGGACAGGTGTCTGGGGACCATGCTCTCAGGGGAGATTGAGGCCAGTTGGTATAACTGGCCTATTGCTAAAAGTCTTCTGCATCCTATATTGGTGAGTGGGGCCTGGGGTCTTAAAAGCTAGCAGGCTGCCATCTGAGGTACACCAGATGGTCCCAACTCAGCAGGAAGAGATGATTCCCAAAGACCAAAACAACATGGGGGAAAAGAAAACCCAGAAGACAGAAAGACCCATATAAATAGGAGTCTGTATCAACATGTGACCAGAAGAACCAGATGGTGTCTGGCCACCACTGTAGACAGCTATGATGGGGCTCACAATGTTGAGTCCCATTGGCAACATGAGAAAAAAAGTGGTGCACCCTAAGAACGGCACTACAAGACTGCAGTTGATGGTCCGAAGGCCTAGGAATTCCGCTGGGAGCATGGTCCCTAGACTTGATGCTTCCCCTCATCATAGAGCATTACGGAGGTCAGCTCTTCAGAAAGGAATGGATTGGACTCAGGGACGTAGAGTGACCATATTATGTGTGCACTTTTGGTTCTGTGCATCCATAGGATGTCATCCTACTGGCCTATTACTAGAGGGGAGTGGAGAGGGTAGAGAGGAGGGGACAGGAGATTGTTAAGATGATATGATATGTATGGAATGGAAAGAAGGAGTGTGCTGTCACCGGACAAGGAGAGTAGAGGGAGCTGCAGGTAGGCGGGCATGCACATTTGAATTGTATTGTAAAGTTTCACTCAGTTTACAATAGAAAAGAAAAAGAAGACGCCCACGTATGGTATTTTTATTTTGGCGGCCCTCTGAGACTGAGACAGAGAGTAGCTGCGTGTAAGTGAGAGACAATTCCTCCACTCTTTGCTGTCGTGGCTGCACTGTACTGCACTGTACCCTAGCTCCACTAAGTCAGAAATGGGTTATGTACTTTTCCTGATATGATACACACAACCATTGTCTTTTTGTCTGCTGCCTCCTTTCTCTTTTTGAAAAAAAGTCCAACGTAGGTGCATAAATTTGAATTTTTTAAAGGTCAGTCCAGTTAAAGATTGATATTCATGTTAGAGACACTAAGTAAGTACATACTTCTTGAGGTTGCAACCACTTTAGTTTCTTGTTAGTTTAAACACACATACACATACCCACTGATGTCAAGTTGATTCCAAGTCACAGTGACCCTGTGGTTTAGACAATAACTTACAATTCATGGTAGGAAAAAGGAAGAGATGATTACCAACAAGTAAAACATCAGAGTTGGTTAGCTGTAAATCTATGGGTTTGATAAATTTTGATGGTTATTTTTTCCTGAGCTAGATGCAGAAGGAAAAAATGATTGGCAGGACTTGCTGAGGCTTATGTAATATCAAGGATCCTGAAGGATTTGGGGCTCTTGTACAAAAAAACAAAACTCATGGCAACCCTGTGTATGTCAGACTAGAACTGTACTCTAGAAGGTCTGTAGTGACTGATGTTTTGGAAGTAGATCACTGTGCCTTATGAGGCAGCTCTAGATGGACTTAAATCACCAATCTTTTGATTAGCAGATGAGCACAATAAGCATTCGCATCACCCAGGGACTCCTAGGTATAAAGTGGTTTTCTATAATAATTTCCATTTAACCAGTTGTGCTTTTAATGAAGTGTTTAATATAATTTACAACTAGATTATGCTTTATTGTTATCCAGCTAATGTAAGCGTACCTGAGGAGTTGAAGTTTCCCCATGCTTGCTGTGTCGGTATTGTTTCCCAGTCTCACCTCAGTGTCTTCAATCCATCTGACCGCTGGTTACAAGTCAACATTGGAGTGCTCAGTGTCAGTGTTAATGGTGAGAAGGTAAGTTTTCTGTATCTTTTTCACTTGACTTAACTGTTACTTCATAATTAAATCTTGATTTCTCCTTTCTCTAGTACTTTTTTTCATAGTTAGCAGAAATTTATTCTGGTTTGGAAAAGTAATGTTTCAGCCATCCAAGAACAGGAAGCATATAAACTAAGATACTAGACTTATCTTTTCTTAAAAGTCCACCAGCCACCTACAATCATAGAATTTTTTTTTTTTTAATTTTTATTTAACATGACTCAGTGAAAATGTACATTCCCGTATAAATTTACATGCCCACCTACATGCAGCTTCCACTGTTCTCCCTGTCCGGTGACAGCACATTATTCCTCTCTGCTCCATACATGTCTCATCCTCCCAACAACCTCCTTTTCCCTCCTCTCCACCCACTCCCCTTCCTCCAGCCAGAGGTCAGCAGGATGATATCCTATAGATGTATAGAACCATTAAGTGCTTCCAATATATGATCACTCTGCATTGCCAAGTCCAATCCATTCCTGTCCAAAGAGTGGACCTTCATTATAATTTATGGGAAAGGACAGCATCAGGGCTGGGGGCCATGCTCTCAGAGGAACCCCCAAACCGCTGGACTATCAATTGAGGTCTTTTAGTGGAGATCTCAGGATGCACCCCTTTTTATTCTTGTGTTGCCAGTGAGACTCCTCTCTGTGAGCTCCATTGTGGCTATCACTGGTGGTGGCCGGTCACCATCCGGTTCTTCCGGTCCCAAGTCGATGTAGGCACCCACTCTTGTGGGTGTCTCTGTCATCTCGGTTGTCTTTACCGCATGTCATTTTGGTCCTCGGTGAGCATCCGTCCCTGCTGAGTAGGGACTATTTGCTGTGTCCTTGGATGGCAGCTTGGCAGCTTTTAAGACCCCAGATGCCACTCACCAATGTGGGGTGCAGAGAGCCCTCTTAGCAAAATGCTAGTTGTGCCAATTGGCCTGGAATTCGCCTAAGAGTATGGTCCCCCGCCCCCCGCCCCAGCTACTCTATCCTTGCAGTATTGAGTTAAGATGGAAGGAGTACTCAAGTTATGCTGAAGTCCACTTAATATTGTTCTTATCTCATACAGTATTTGTCCTTTTGTCGCTGACTACTTTCACTCAACATAATGTCTTCCAGTGGAAACCAGGTTAGGAGATGTTTCCTGGAATCATCGTTATTCTTTATCATTGCGTAGTGCTCCATTGAGTATATGTACCATAGTTTACCTATCCATTCTTCTGTTGTTGGGCATCTGGGTTGATTCCATCTTTTTGCTATTGTGGACTGTGCTGCGATAAACATTCTTGGTGCATGTGTCCGTTGGTGTGAAAGGCCTTGATTCTGTAGGATATATCCCAAGTAGTGGAATGACTGGGTCAAATGGTATATCAATATCCATTTTTTGAAGGAAGCGCCAGATTGCCTTCCAAAGAGGCTGGACCATTTTGCAACCCCACCAACAGTGTAGGAGGGTTCCACTTTCTCCACAGCCTCTCCAGCATTTGTTGTTTTGTGTTTTCTAGATCATGGCCAATCTTGTTGCATAAAATTTTTTTTTTTAATAATCACATGAAAGTATCTGATCCAAGTCAGTTTTGCATGTCGGCGTCTCTGCAGCTTTATCTGCTCTTCTCACCCTGTGACAGCACGCTCTTCCTCTTCGGTCTTCACTTCCAGTATCTACTTAAGAACATCTTCTTCACCTTTTCCCTCTCCCCTCTGGAAAAAAATCAAGAGGATAGTACTTTCTTTTATACTAGGGAATCTTTTCTAACCCTCTACATGTTTTTTTTAATTGTGACTAAATGAAAGTATACAATCTAAATTAATTTTGCATTCCCGTCTACCTGCAGCTCCTTCTGCTCTCCTTGCACAGTGACAGCACACTCCTCGTTTTCACTCTATAATCGTCATATCCTCTTAACAAGCTCCTGTCCCCTCCTCTTCACCGTCTTCACTCCCATCTAGAAAGTGACCAGTAGGACAGCATCCTATAAATGCATAAAACCATAAAGTAGACACATCACATGGTCATATTTTATCTCCATGTCCAGTCCATTTTTGTTCAAAGAGTTGGCCTCAGTAGTGTTTTCTGGACAGGGGCAACCGTAGTCTGGGGTCCATACTTCCAGAGGACCCCCAGGCCATGAGACCATCAGTTATGGTGTTTTAGTAGAGTTCTTGAGCTGTACCTGTCTTTTTCTTATGTTGCCAAAGGGACTCAACATTCTGTACCCCATCACGGCTGTCTTTGGTGGTAGCCGACGCCATTGAATTCTTCTTCTGGTCACATGGTGATAGAGGCTTCCATTCACATAGGTCCTGTCTTCTGGGCTCTTTTTTTCCTCACGTCTTTGTTGTTCTTGGTTAACGCTCTATGTTTTTATACACTGCACACGATCTTTGGAGCAATGTCTTTTTCTTGGTCCCCCTTTTGTTGTACTTGGAGTATAAGAAGTGAACTTTGTATGTGTTCCTTATTTTCCACTATTTATTACTGCTAAATATTACATTTCATTGCTATTTACTTATAAAAGCCCGTAGATTTGGTTTTACTGTTTTTTATTTAAGTCACTGAAAGCTCTGGGTTTTTGGTCTCTACTTCTCAGACCTTTTATTAAATGTAATTGAATGTAAGCTGCTGCTCACTTGCTGAAAAAAAGAAAGATGATACTCTTGAGAGCTACATGTCACTTTAAAAGAATAATCTTTTTGACTAATGTGTTTGATCATTTTCTTACAGGAATTTTTGAAAAAACTGAAAATATAGTTTTAACATGAGCTTTTTTATAGCCAGGGTCCCTGACGTGATCAGTTTCAGTTAAAACTCTAGAATCTGAAATAATATTCCCTTCCTAATCGCAGTTATCCTTTCAGTCAGTAGGGAAAGTGGGAAATCTGGTTGGAAGCCACTGTTTTCAAACTTGTGGTTTTGCAGCTGGTACTTGGAAGCCAACACTGGCAAATGAATTGACTCTCCCCTTTGTCCTTCTAATACCATTTGTTTACCTGATAAAATAAGAATAGATGAAATGCGGGTAGTTGGAGGTAGGGGTTGAGGATTCAGAGACCTGAGATTTGAGGACTTTTTAGGGGCGTCTGGGTGGCAGTGCTGTCTCTCAGAGTGGGAGGTAGCAAAGAAGATCCTTGTTTATGGTGAAAGGAAAGGAATTGGAGCTGGTCAGAATCATGACATTTTAGGCCTAACACGGACTGTAAAGATCAGCCTAACTCCCCTGCATGTTATAGCTGCAGAAATTTTGTACTAGAGAGTCATTTACTCCACGTCACCCAGCTGTGTTGTAATAGTTGAACAAATAGCAGGGCCAAGATCTACTGCTTTATGTTCTTGTTCTGTGTTTTCCCTTTGGTCGTAGATTACTTGCAGATCAAAAACTGGCATGTTATCCGTAACAGTATGGTTAGTTCTTCTCAGGCACCAAAAAGGATTAAAGAAAATTAACAGGGCTATGAAGTGTGCTGCCATTTTTCAGTGCCTTTTTCAAGGAAATTTCAAGGGTATAGGTAGATTTTTCCTACTTTATAGTAGACTAAGGACGTAGTCTTAACTCTGAAATAGTAGTACAATTTATGAAGGATTCTGACCAACTGTTCTTTAAAGAGTACAAGTTATTTAAGAGTTGACTGTTTTTGAAGGAGTAGTGTCTAAATTTGGTAATTTGAGTGACTAGGAATAAGAACAACTAGTTGATGCTACTTGTTTTTCCATATAATGCCGTTGATTAATGAACCATGTGGCTCTTTTTTAAAGGTGGATCTTTCAACGTATCCTTGTTTAGTTTTCAAGAGTAAAGTCATCATAAGACCTCATACTACAGAAGAGATAAAAGTACTTTTCATACCATCCAGTCCTGGGATCTTCAGATGTATGTTCAGTGTGGCTTCTTGGCCATTGTCAGCAGATGCTGAGACAATACTACAGGCTGAAGCCCTGGCCAGCAGAGTCACTCTCACTGCTGTTGCCGAGACCCCTGTAATCGAGGTATGTGGTTGTAAAGTGAATCTCTGTAATGCCTGACATTTTGATGAAGGTTGTTGAACCTTAGTAGTAATTGTGTTTGGGAACAATAAATTTATGGTAAGAGATAGCACAGTTAGTTTCAAGTTAAACAGAAATTCTTTCCATTCCAAAATTTAGAATAATTTCTATTGTTTTATAGCAATAGAACAGTACTTGCTGAGGTATTTATAAAGAAAATATAGCATTACACTTGATTTCCAGTTGATTCCTGTTTTATAACTTGATATACACTTACCAGGTAAGTGCCAGTGGTTTATATTCTTATCCCTTTTTTATACCTGAAAATTATTTGCTCGATGAAATGTTTCTCTTCTTTTTTTTTTTTATTTTTTATTTAACATGACTGAGTGAAAATGTGCATTCCCGTATAAATTTACATGCCCACCTATATGCAGCTTCCACTGCTCTCCCTGCCCGGTGACAGCACACTATTCGTCTCTGCTCCATACATGTCTCATCCTCCCAACAGCCTCCTTTCCCCTCCTCTCCATCCACTCTCCTTCGTCCAGCCAGAGGTCAGCAGGATGATATCCTATAGATGCACAGAACCATAAAGTGCTTCCAATATATGGTCAGTCTGCACTGCCAAGTCCAATCCATTCCTGTCCAAAGAGTGGACCTTCATTATAATTTATGGGTAAGGGCAGCATCAGGGCCGGGGGCCATGCTCTCAGAGGAACCCCCAAACCGCTGGACCATCCATTGAGGTCTTTTAGTGGAGATTTCAGGATGCACCCCTTTTTATTCTTGTGTTGCCAGTGAGACTCAACCTAGTGAGCTCCATCGTGGCTATCACTGGTGGTGGCCGGGCACCATCCAGTTCTTCCGGTCCCAAGATGATGAAGGCACCCACTCTTGGGCGTCTCTCTGTCTGTCTTCTCGGTTGTCTTTACCGCATGTCATTTTGGTCCTCGGTTAGCATCCATTCCTGCTGAGTTGGGACCATTTGCTGTGTCCTCAGATGGCAGCTTGGCAGCTTTTAAGACCCCAGACACCCAGTCACCAATGTGGGGTGCAGAGAACTCTCTTAGCAAAATGCTAGTTGTGCTGATTGGCCTCGATTTCGCCTAAGAACATGGTTCTCTGCCCCCTGCCCCAGCTACTCTATCCTTGCAATATTGGGTTAAGATGGAAGGAGTACTCAAGTTATGCTGAAGTCCACTTAATACTGTTCTTGTTTCTAATGTGTGCTATCACCGCTTTCTCCCAACCAGATTTCTAGCAACTATCTAAACTAAACCCGTCCCCATCATCCTCCCTCCCTCCCCTCCCTTGCAGCTGTCAAAGAGTCTTTTCTTCTATACACAAGTCTGTTTTTGACATCTTATCGTAGAGGTCTCATACAGTATTTGTCCTTTTGTCGCTGACTACTTTCAGTCAACATAATGTCTTCCAGTTGAAACCAGGTTAGGAGATGTTTCCTGGAATCATCGTTATTCTTTATCATTGCGTAGTGCTCCATTGAGTATATGTACCATAGTTTACCTATCCATTCTTCTATTGTTGGGCATCTGCATTGAGTCCATCTTTTTGCTGTTGTGGACTGTGCTGCGATACACATTCTTGGTGCATGTGTCCTTTGGTGTGAAAGGCCTTGATTCTGTAGGATATATTCCAAGTAGTGGAATGACTATATGGGTCAAATGGTATATCGATATCCATTTTTTTAAGGAAGCGCCAGATTGCTTTTCAAAGAGGCTGGACCATTTTGCAACCCCACCAACAGTGTAGGAGGGTTAATGTTTCTCTTCTATAAAACGAAAAGAAATTCTGCTACCACTGTTGAGGTCATGTAACTGATCAGACCCTGAGTGACCTGATTTCGTTCCACAGGTCAAACTAGTAAGTTCGGTCTCCTGACAGGGGTGGCGAACTGGGCACCCCCTCCCCTAAAGCACATGAAGATGCTTCCTTTTTGGTAGCAAATGACAGAAGATTTTATTAAGGGGAAGTATGGAAAGGTTATTAAGGGGAAGTACATTCCAAAGAGGGAACAGGCCAGTATCCATGAGTGGAAATTGACCCAGCGTAGATTTTGGGGGTGCTTTTTATTGGTGTAGTGGGTTACATGCTACCTTTGCTAACCAAAAGGTCGGCAGTTCACATCCTCCAGGCGCTCCTTGGAAACTCTGTGGGACAGTTCTACCCTGACCTCTAGGGTTGCTATGAGTCAGAGCTAACGCAATGGCAATGGGTTTGGGTTTTTTTTTGTTGACAAATGCAGAGGGTGATGTAATAGATGGGAGAGGGTAGTAGTAACTTGGTTTTTTATTGGGTTTGAGGCTACTGTAGCCACCTCATAACTGCTGGGATGAATTGTTGTATTTGCTGTGTCACAGCTGCCAGAAAGAACTTACATGTGCATTACAAACTACTGGGGAGAACTGTTATAACTGCAATTACCCAATTACCCTTCTTAAGGGTTGATACAATGAGGTGGTATGCAGAAGTGATGAGGGTCCCTAGGGAACCTTGTTAATAAGGGCCCTGTAAGACAAGGTAAAACTGCCCCATAGAGTTTCCAAGGAGTGCCTGGTGGTTGGAACTGCCCAAGCCAGGCATCTACAGAGCAGAGTAGAACTTTCCCACAGAGTTCTAAGGAGTGCCTGGTGGATTCTAACTGTTGACCTTTTGGGTTAGCAGATCTGACACTTCACCACTATGGGAATAACTCTTGGAGCTTTTAAAGGCATCGAGTGCTTGAGCGTGACACACATCAGTTAAATCAAACTGTGGTGTAGTTGTTAATTGCTATGTCTGCTAACCAAAAGGTGAGTAGTTTTATTCTAGAAACTCTGTGGAGCAGTTCTGCTCTCTCCTATAGGGCCTCTATGAGTAGGAATTGAAGGCAGTAGATTTTTTTTTTTTTTTTAATGAGGTGGTGCCTTGTTGGGGGGAGAATGGCAGGGAACCGGGGCAGAGACGTAACAGCTCAAGCGTCCAGTGAAGTTTATTTGAGGAGATAGAAAATGGGGTCTGCACTGAGATGTGACTCAGCCTGCCCCTCGTGGCTAGTAGGGCAATTTTTTTACAGTTTAAAAATTTGGATGAGGCATTGTAGGATGAAGGGATTTATGGTTTGATAAAGAAACAGAAGAGGGCTACAAGGATTTATAGTCTGATAAGGAAGAAGTGTTGATTAGAAGGGAGAGGGGTAAAGTTTGTTTATGGTCATGATTTGATAAGGGAAGAGCTTTCAATTAGGAGAGTGGGGAAAGCAGGTATGAAGTTATTTATGGCTTTATGGTTATAGTAGGTGGGCCACACCAGGCTGTTTTTGGTCATCCCCGTGGGGCATGCATACTATTAGCTATTTTCAGCCAGGTCTGATCGTTGGATAAGATGACCTCCCTAAATCTCAGGGACATAGTTCCCTCAATGACCTCCCTGAATTTCAGGGACAGAGTTCCCTCAGACCTAGCTTTAGTCACCAAGGTTTCCAAATCTCCATAGATTACAAATTTCAGCCTTAATTAAGAAATGTCTTTACTCTTCGTAGACTGATGCTGGTGAAGTGTGTGCTTCTTCATTTAAATATTTACATGAGGCTGTCAACAACTCCTCTCTAGAGACCATATGAGAGGGTGGAGAGCAGGGGACAGAGGTTGATTAAATGAATATGGGAGGAATAGAGGGTGGAAAAGAAAAGGGTGCTGTCACAGGATTTAGGAGAATACTTAGAAAACAAAACCAACAAAAACAAACCTGCTGGTGTCATTTTGATTCAGACTCATAGCGACCCTGCAGGACAGAAGAGAACAGCTCCTACAGAGTTTCCAAGGAGCACCTGGATTCCAACTGCTGACCTTTTGGTTTGCACCTATAGCACTTCACCACTTTGCCATCAGGGTTTCTGAGAGCAGCTAGAGTTGCATAGAAGTCTGTGTAGGGTTTTAATGGCAAATTGGATTGTAAACTTTTACTTAAAGCACAAGAAAGTGTTTTTGTTTTTTTTTTTAATGCTTCACCTCTTAGCTGATTTAATGAAATGAGAACTAATAATGAAATATGGAAAGCTACAAATAGAGGAAAAGCAGAATACCTCTTCAAGAGAATTGAAAAGTAGTTGATTCCTAATATATAACTTGAACCTAACAGGTTTATTTAACCACATTTAACCTTTGTGGTATAGTGATTAAGTGCTACAGCCGCTAACCAAAACGTTGGCAGTTTGAATCTACCAGGTGCTCCTTGGAAACTTTTGTGGGGTAATTCTGCTCTCTCTTACAGAGTTGCTATGAGTTGGAATCCACTCCATGGCAATGGGTTTGGTTTTTCTTTTTCATTTTTTTTTTTTTTTTTTTGGCTTAATGATGTCTTACAATTAGTTTGTTTCATTTACCAAAGCAGTAGCTCCATTTCCTGGGATTAAGGTGGGTGTCAGGAAGGAAAGGCGAATCATTCAGATACTTTCCCCTCTTTCCTCCAGTACACATACCCTTCCTCAACTTTCTCTCTTGAATTTAAGTAGCAGGTTACCAGGGGAATGCTTAGTAGCTTAGTTCAGCAGTTTCTTTAATTTTCCATCACATGGAAGAAGTAGAATTTGAAGATGTTGTTATAAACCCGTTATCATCATCTGCTAGTGATTTTTGCTGAATCTTCTTGTTTATTTTTTTCATGTGTATCTAATTTTTTAATTGATTTTTAAGATTTTATTGTGAGCTCACTTTTATTGTTGAACATGCTACTTTTTGCTGTAGAAACTCCATGTATCCTGGTTTGTGCAAGTGTCCCTAAAGTGCATTTTGCAGAAGTGCTGGCGGTACTAGTGGAGTCTGTGACTCTCAGTTTACAGTTTTATTACATGGGGTATGCCAGAGGCCAATGTTCTTTTCATATCCCCTCATCCCTGGATAAGCTTCCTTGTTGTTTCCGAGAGTTTTCCTAGGTCTTGTCCTATAGGAGGGGCATACCTCTGAATTTCTGGGCTTTAGTATACAAGGTTCAAATTCTACCCTAACAAGGTTGGTCATGATCTAAAAAACACAAAACAAGAAATACTGGATGCCCCGACCTGCGAGGCGAATCAACGGAGGGACGAGGGGGAGCCTGTGAAAATGAAAGTGGAGCAAGGGATGCGAAGAAATGGAGGCAAGACAAAATTCTGATCAAGCCTCAAGGTTTTATTGTAGCAGAGTAATATATATAGAAGTTGGGGAGGGGAAGGGCTTAGGACCGGAAGATAGCTGGTATGAGACAGTTGGCGTTCTATGATTGGGCAGACAGTATGCCTGTACAGCTGACGTTAGGCAGTGACGCTGGGCAGTGACGCTGGGTAATCTTCGCGCACGCGCGTTTTCAAGGGCTTTCCAGACTTCCTGTTTTTTTGGGGCCTGAGGTTTTTTCATGGCCCCTGACATCTACTCCCTTTTTGTTTTGTTTTGGGAGGTGGGCTTTAATCGGGAGAGGAGGTATTGACCACGGCTCCTCCAAGTAATTTTTGGCTCTTGGTATCTTTTGGGGAGGAGAGGTAGAGCCGCCTTGATTTTGTGATAGATACCAACCTCTATGCAAGCCAGGTGTGCCCCAGGGAAAGGTAGAGGAGTTTATGATAACTTTCCCTTGCAATGCTTTGCTTCGCACTTCTCCCGATGCCCATACCTCTCTTGCACACTGGTGAGGAGGTAAGCATGCCTCTACTTCTCATGCTGTTCTCTGAGGAAGGAAGTCGGAGTATCCGTTATTGGTGGCATATTCTTCATCAACTGCCAGGCGATGATAGTGAACCTGGATAGGTTTAGCTAAAGTGGAGTCTATCTGCTGTTTGATAAGGCTTGTAAGTCTTTTGAAGGCCCAAGGACCAAAAGACAGAATTAACATTAAACTGAGAAGGGGGCCGAGGATGGGGAGGAGATAGGGAAGGAATCCGTTCAGTCCAGTCCAAAATGGATTTTCTTGCAGTTTTCTTCGTCTGTTTTGCAGATCTTCTTGTAAATCCTTCATCTTGTTTCGGACAATCCCGGATTTATTGGAATAGAAGCAGCAGTGTTCCTGTAAAACTAAACAGATACCGCCTTTTTCTGCAGTAAGAAGGTCTAAGCCCCTTCGATTTTGTAAGGCTACCTCAGCTAAGGAGTCAATTTGATCTTGTAAATCATTGATAGTACCGGAGAGGTTTGGACATCGTCTATTAATTAACGGGATAACTTACTGTATTTGTCTATGGCAATGCCCAGGCCGGCAGAGCCGGTGGCTGTAGCTCCGGCAACTCCCAGGCCCACAAGAAGGGGTATGAATTGGAGTGCTCGTTTTGATCGTCCGGCTATGTAATCAAAACTGGGGACAGGGACAGGGGTGTCCCCTGATATGATAGAAATATCTGGGAGGAGGTTAGCCTGAACACAGAGTCCTGTCCAGTTTCTGGGTAAGGCTGTATAGGCTAAGTTATTTCCACATATAAAAACCTGTCCAGGGGCTGGACAGAGGGGCTCTGTATGGTTGGTGGTATTGGTACAATTATTAAATGTTATAAATCTGACATCTAGATCAAAGCTGTTATTTTGGAATGACCCTTGGTAGCAATGGGAAGAATTAAAGCCAATAGGCTGTGTTCGAAAAGGTGGGCTGAGGCTACAGTTACTGGATGAAAGTGTAGAGGAGTTGTTGAAAAAGAGATATAGCATTGGAAGATGGTTTGATATAAGGAACTGTCTCTAACACTGGGACTGAGAGAGCTGTGTAAGCACTGTCGGTGTAAAGATTGAAGGGGACATCGTGTAGTATTGTGAAGACCTGTAAGATAGCGACAAGTTCCACAAGCTGGGCTGACTTAAACGGAGACTGGGCACTGTCAGGCTGTGAATTTATGACCCATGCCGCAATGCCAGAGGAGGATCCATCTAAGAAGACCAGAGAGGCTTCTTTCAAAGGACTTAAAGAGGTTATTTTGGGGAAGGTAAAAGGATGTAGCCGCACGAACTGAAGGAGTTTATGGGACAGATAGTGGTTATCAACCGTACCTAGAAACGTGGATAGGGTTATTATCCAATCATCATCATTTGGGAAAGCCAGTCTATTTGTTCCTTGGTGTAAGGAAGGATAAGTTGGTCAGGGTCCTTGCTGAAATGTTGGCGGCTCTTTTCTCGGCCCAGTCTTATAAGTTTGGCCACTAGGGAGGGATAGGTGAGGAGAACTTTAGTTGGGGTGGAGGATAGATGTATCCACAAGAGGGGGCCATTCTGCCACAAAACCCCTGTGGGTGTATGTCGTGTGGCACAGGCAATAAGGGCAAAGGGCTGCTCATAGTTATGAAGGTAACCTGTTGTTGTTGTATGGCCTTTTCAACAATGTGAAGGGCCCTTTTTGCCTCAGGGTTAAGGTGACGGGGAGAGAGGGTCTGGCATCTCCATGAAGAGTATCAAACAATGGTTTTAATTCCCCTGTTGTAAGTTTGAGGTACGGTCGGAGCCAATTAATATCTCCGAGGAACTTTTGAAAATCATTAAGTGTGTGTAGATGAGAGGTTTTTAGGTTAAGTTTTTGAGTGGTGATTTGATTATTATTTAATTCAAAACCGAGGTAATAATAAGGGTCAGTAAGCTGTATTTTTTTCGGGGCAATTTGAAGTCCAAGAGAAGTTAGTTGGCAGGTTAGGTCCTGGCTGCACTTAAGTACCTCTAAGCTGGAGGCCCCCGCCAGTAAAATATCATCCATGTAATGAATGATATAAATGGAAGACCACCCACGCCTAAGAGGGTCTACAGCCTGAGCAACAAATTTTTGACACAGAGTGGGACTATTGGCCATGCCCTGAGGGAGAACTTTCCACTGATAGCGCTGCATTGGTCCTTTAAAATTAATAACTGGGAGGCTAAACGCAAAGCGTTCTCTATCAAGTGGGTGAAGAGGGATGGTAAAGAAGCAATCTTTGAGATCAATAATGATTTTAAAATAGTTAGCTGGAATGGCAACGGGGGAGGGGAGTCCAGGTTGGAGAGCCCCCATTGTAAACATGGTTTTATTAATTTCTCCGAGGTCCTGAAGGAGTCGCCATGACCCATTTTTCTTTTTGATCACAAATATAGGAGTATTCCAGGGAGAGGTGTTTGGTTCTAAATGTCCAGCAGCCAACTGTTCCTGCACTAAAGCTGTGGCAGCTGCGAGTTTTTGTTCAGTCAAGGGCCATTGATCTACCCACACTGGAGACTCAGATTTCCACTTAATCTTATCAGTGTGGGGTGCAGGGGAGTCAATGACCGCTAAGGAAAATTTTCACTTCCCAAGCCTGAACGATTATTTTTAGGCGTTACAGGAAGAGGCTGCTTTATACCTTGATTATTTTTTCCCAGTCCTTGTCCCGGTAGGAAGCCTAGGTTAAGCATCTGTTGGGTAATTATCTCATTTGGGCTACACATGATGACCCCCAGCTGGGATAAGACATCACGACCCCAGATTAACAGGTAAACCCGGAACAATGTAAGGTTGAATCTGTCCTGAGTTACCCTCAGAGTCCTTCCAAGTAAGAATTTTTGAGCTTTGTCTAGGGTTGACAGACTGGCCAATGCCTTCAAGATGAGTTGTTGAGGCCTCACAGGGCCAGTTGGAAGGCCAATATTTAGCTGATATTACCGTGGCATCTGCCCCTGTATCCACTATCCCTTCAAAGGCCTTACCATCTAATTGGAGGGTGAGTCTTGGCCTATCAGGGGTTACTGGTTGCACCCAATAGGTGTCGGAGGACCTAAAGGCAGAATTCAACCTAATGGACTGTATATGTTTGGTGGGTGTGGAATCTAAGGGAAGTAATATAAGTTGTGCTATTCTCTTTCCTTTTGGGACAGGGGCCCCAACGGAGCCGAGGCCAAAAGAGTAATTTGTCCTTTGTAGTCATTATCAATGACCCCAGGGATGACATGAAGGCCCGCCAATGAGAAACTGCCACGCCCTAAGATCAAACCAAACATTCCCGGGGGCAGTGGCCCATAAACCCCTGTAGGGATGAGTTGAACACCCTGATCGGGCACTAATATTGTATCGGTGGCGGAACAGAGGTACAATCCTGCGCTTCCAGGGGTGGCACGGCAGAGGGAGCTGATACTTGTCTTTGTGTCTGTTTCTGGGGGATGAACCTGACTGCGCCTAGGTTCTGTCCCAAGGGTGGGGCCAGGGGCTGGCCCCGCTGGGAATTTCCCTGTTTTGGGAGGAGAGGCTGACCGTTGATGTCAGTTTTAGAAAAACAATCTGAGGCCCAATGTTTGCCCTTCTTACATCGGGGGCACACTGAAGTAGGAGGTCCCCGATTCTGTTTACCTGTGGGACACTTGCGTATATAATGTCCGGGCCGTTTGCAATTGAAGCAAGTTGTTTGTTGTTTATCATGGTCAAGACCTTTGATAGTGGCCCCTATAGCTATACCAATGGCATGAGAAGCTCCTATTCCTGAACAAAGTTTAACGTAATCAGAAAGGCTACCACTGCGGTGGGGTCTTAGAGCCTCTTGACAAGAAGGATTAGCATTTTCAAAGGCAAGATGTTTAATGAAGGCACTGTCGGTTTCTCCTTCCCCCACCAAACGCTCAGCGGCGTCAGTTAGGCGGCTGACAAAGTTACTGTAGGACTCATCAGGGCCTTGACAGATTTTAGCTAAGGAGGTGGTGGCTGAACCCTTTGGGGGAAGACGCCTCCAGGCCTTGAGGCCAGCGTTTTGTATTTGTGCTAATAAACCAGGGGGAAAATTTGCCTGTTTCTCATTAGTATCATAGGGAGTTCGCCCCAAGAGTTTATCTCTTGTCCAAGAGCAGGACGTCCTGCTTTCACTATTACGCTGGGCCGTCTCGCGGCAGTTTTCTGCAAAATTGGTGCGCCAGAGTACAAAATCGGCCCCGGATAAGGTGGCTCGTGCCAAGAAATGCCAATCATTAGGGGTTAGCCATCGCTCACCTAGGCTTTCCAGTATGGCCAGGCTGTAGGGGGCAGTAGGGCCATAGTTATTAACAGCTGCCTTTAAGTCTTTTAAATGTTTGAGGTTTAGGCGGCGATATTTTTGTCTGTCTGAACTACTCTCTTCCGGGGCAGGGTTTTCTTCGTCAGAAGCCTCTCCCCCCCGAGCCTGGGCCTTCACCAGGCTCGCTACTTACTTCCTCTTCTTCAGTATCATGTTGAGACCTTTGACTGCAGGTTACGGGAAATGTGAAAAGGGGGCCTTTGGGACTTGAGCCCTGGGGGGTTTTCTTTGAAACCTGGCTGAGCGTTGTGCAAGCAAGCTCCGCCTCAAGGGCTCGGATTTCTTTGATAAGCTTTAAGTGTTCGCGTTTCTGAGTCAGCAGTTCTCTTAAGGAGGAAACTTCTTGAGTGAGGGAGATTTTAGCCTGCCAAATGGGGTCTGAAACCATGATTGTGCTGTGCTCTGGGTTAAGGGGTGAGGTGAGGGGAGCTGAGGAACCCTGGAGATATGGAGGAGGTTGTAGAGTTTCATTAGGGGGATCGCGGAAGGCAGGGGCGGTGAAAGCCCAACGGTCGCCGCTGCTCTGATATTGTACAGCCTGACTTTCTAATATTTCCCGGTCTTCGGGGGACAACTGGCCCGCATCGGAATTGTCCCTAAAGGGTTTTAAAGATGGGTAAATCAGGCTAGGCGGGTCAGGATTTGTTTGGGGGATTTCTTTTATATCAGCTGTCTGAGGCTCCTCTGGAACATTTATAGAAACCGATGGGCAAGCGGAGGAGGGGTGAGAGCTATTTCGAAGGACCGTCTCCCCAATGTGAGCAAGTTTTTGAACATCTGGGTCTTTAAGGGAGCTTTGTAACACATCATTAATCAATTTCCAATATGAAAAGGCAGTTACAGGGACCTTCTCAGGTCCAAAAGTTCTATAATAATCATTTAAGCAATCTCCAACTCTACTCCAACATTTAGAGTCTATTGTCCCTTGCTGGGGAAGCTAAGGGCAGACATCAGACAAGAAATTAAAGAAATGTACTAAATCTTTTTTTTTTTTCAACTGTAATTCTTTATAACTTGAAGGAATCCCTGATTCCTATCTTTTTGTTAGCCTTAATTCTTCGCATCTTGAAGGAATCTTTGATTCCTGTGAGAAAGAGCTCATGTGAACTCAATTCTTGGCCCATGCTTTTTACCCACTTAGCTCTAACAGATCAGTCTCGCAGGGCAGCTAGTCCGGCGGTGATCAGGAACGAGTCTTCTCACGGGTCAATACCGCACGGTAACTCAGGACGAGCCAAACTCACACCTCGTGGAGGCTCAAGGGGTGCCTGGCCAGGGCTTTTCAAGTGGGTCTTTTCAGCAGCTCCGTACCTCGGGCCCCCACGCTGGGCGCCAGTTTTGCCCCGAGCCGCGGGGCGAATCAACGGAGGGATGAAGGGGAGCCTGTGAAAATGAAAGTGGAGCAAGGGATGCGAAGAAATGGAGGCAAGACAAAATTCTGATCAAGCCTCGAGGTTTTATTGTAGCAGAGTAATATATATAGAAGTTGGGGAGGGGAAGGGCTTAGGACCGGAAGATAGCTGGTATGAGACAGTTAGCGTTCTATGATTGGGCAGACAGTATGCCTGTACAGATGACGTTAGGCAGTGATGCTGGGTAATCTTCGTGCACGCGCGTTTTCAGGGGCTTTCCAGACTTCCTGTTTTTTAGGGGCCCTGAAGGTTTTTCATGGCCCCCGACAACTGGAAAGTCTGTCGAGAAAGTGGAACTCTCCTACACTGTTGGTGGGGTTGCAAAATGGTCCATCCTCTTTGGAAAGCAATCTGGTGCTTTCTTAAAAAAATGGATATAGGTATACTATTTGATCCAGTAGTCTCACTGCTCAGAATACATCCTACAGAATCAAGGCCTTTCACGCCAATGGACACATGCACGAGAATGTTTATCGCAGCACAGTCCACGATAGCAAAACGATGGGATCAACCCAGGTGCCCAACAACAGAAGAATGGACAGGTAAACTATGGTATATATACTCAGTGGAGCACTACGCAGTGATAAAGAATAATGATGATTCCAGGAAACATCTCATAACCTGGTTTCAGCTGGAAGACACTATGTTGAGTGAAAGTAGTCAGCGACAAAAGGACAAATATTGTATGAGACCTCTACGATAAGATCTCAAAAAGAGACTTAATGTATAGTAGAAAAGACTCTTTGACAGCTGCAAGGGAGGGAAAGGAGGGAGGGCAAGCGGGGAGGGTTTAGACTAGAGAGTTGTTAGAAATCTGGTTGGGTGAAATCAGTGATAGCACACATTAGAAACAAGAACAATATTAAGTGGACTTCAGCATAACTTGAATACTCCTTCCATCTTAATCCAATATTGCAAGGACAGAGTAGCTGGAGCAGGGGGCAGGGGACTATGCTCTTAGGCAAAATTGAGGCCAGTTGCACAACTAGCGTTTTGCTAAGAGGGCTCTCTGCACCCCACATTGGTGAGTGGCGTCTGGGGTCTTAAAAGCTGCCAGGCTGCCATCTGAAGGCACAGCAAATTGTCCCAACTCAGGAGGAACAGATACTCACTGAGGACCAAAATGACATGGGGTAAAGACAACCCAGAAGACAGAGAGACCCACATAAGTGGGTGCCTACATCGACTTGGGACCAGAAGAACCAGATGGTGCCCGGCCACCACCAGTGATAGCCGCAATGGAGCTCACAAAGTTGAGTCTCACTCGCAACACAAGAATAAAAAGGGGTGCACCCTGAGATCTCTACTAAAAGGCCTCAGTTGATGGTCCAGCGGTTTCAGGGTTCCCCTGGGATCATGGCCCCTGGCCCTGATGCTGTCCTTGCCCATAAATCATAACAAAGGTCCACTCTTCAGACATGAATGGATTGGACTTGGCGATGCAGAGTGACCATATATTGGATGCACTGTATGGTTCTGTGCATCTATAGGATATCATCCTGCTGACCTCTGGCTGGAGGAAGGAGAGTGGGTGGAGAGGAAGGGAAAGGAGACTGTTGGGAGGATGAGACATGTATGGAGCAGAGAGGAATAGTGTGCTGTCACCGGGCAGGGAGAGCAGTGGAAGCTGCATGTAGGTGGACATGTAGATTTATACGGGAATGTACATTTTCACTCAGTCATATTAAATAAAAAAATTTTTTTATAAAAAGGTTTAAATTCTATTCCAACTAGGCCCTGCTTACAACAAGCTTCAGGTCATATCTTGTTCTTCAAGGGCTATCTTTGGGACCTGAATCTGGACCCAGAAACGTAATGGGCCACTATAGAATTCATCTTTCACTCTCCAGTCTGTCTTTCATTTCTTTTTGTATTATGTCTGACTAGGCCAAAAGAGCATTTGTTGTTAAATTTGTCTGTCGTGATTATGTGGAACACTACATGTCAACAGTAGGCACTGATTTTAAATGTTTTAAACTTTTCGTTTGTCCATTTTAATACAATTCTAAACATTTTCCATGTTGTTAGAATTTTGGATTAAATCTTTTAATGCAAAAATATGTTTTGAAGGGGACTGAGACGTCAGTATTCTAATAATAGTGCTCCTGGAAAGGATGTTTATTTTCTAAAACTGTCCGCGTGGTTTAAGATGAAGTAGTGTTTTCAGAGTAGCAGCAACTGAGATATTCTTTCTATTTCAGAAGAGGGATTGAACCTTTGTTTTGGTAGAAAATGTAAATGTAAAGTAAACTGGGACAACAGGAAAGTATACCTTTAATACTGACTGTTCATTTGTAGTAGAAAAGATGTTTATTATTATGTTGAAACTTTTTTGTTTTTCGTCATTAGGTAGAAACAGAAAAGAAAGATGTTCTGGACTTTGGTGACTTGACTTATGGAGGCTGGAAAGCTCTCCCGTTAAAGCTGATCAACAGGACCCAGGCCACTGTGCCGGTCAGGCTCGTCATTAATGCTGTGAGTGCTGACGTGCAGGAGGAAACCGTTTCAAAAGTACACGGATTTGAAATTGTAGACACTGCTAATACCATCCTGGTTTATCTTTTTTATTAAATTAAACTCTTTTATTAACCATCATGGGTGTTTAGAATGAATCGTAGCTTAACACTGCACTGTTAGTTCTTCTGAAACAGATTTTTCTGTGTTTTAACAGAATGCCATCATGTGGCGCTGCTTCGCGTTTTCTAGGGAACCAGTTAATACTTCTCTGAAAGCTGCTCCTTATGCCGATGTGATTGCTCAACTCGCAGCTCCGTCTGTGATAAATCATGTGATGCCTGCTAGTTATGATGGACAGGTAGATATGTGGGGGGAATGAAGAACTGGCTTAGAAGTAGAGAAGAAGTCACATTTCCAAACTGCTCTTCAGTTAAGATCTTAATGCCAGAATATGTTTTTTTTTAATTTTGCAGGATCCAGAATTTGTGATAATTTGGGTTCTTTTCCATAATCCAAAGAAACAAATGTGCTCTTCAGGTATTACGTTTACAATCTGTGAGAATTGTGTTACATAAACTATAAGTAAACTACTAGTTTGACTCTGTTTCCTCAACTAGTAGATGTGAATTGTGGCTTTTCTTTTTATTGTTGATGTAAAACTTAGGAGACCCCGTATGTTACAGAGTAGGACTGCTGCATCGGGTTTTCTTGGCTACCATCTTCACAGGAGCATATTGCCAGGCATGTGTTTTCCACAGAGACTCTAGATGGGTTCATTCTGCCAACTTTTTGGTTACCAGTTGAGTACGTATCGTTTGTGCTGCCACAGAGACGTTAGTAAGTGTGAACACTTGAGATAACTTATCAAGCGTTTTATGTGGTTTTAAAAATGAGGCAGATGGCTTGCAGTTCTGAGATGTGGAAAACTAAGCCAGACCAGGACCTTTTAGGATAGTTTCATTTGATCTCATCGCATCCTGGAGGTTTTCTTCTGTTTTTCTCCTTTCTGTCAACTCATTTTGATTTTGCTTTGAATTATTTAAAAAATCTTCTTGTCTACAATTTTTTGTAACCCCCACCCCCCAACACTATTTTGGACCCCTGATGGTATTTCCGATTAAGTAACTCTAGTCTTTGAACTGAAAGAATGATCTTTTGTAGAGATGGTGGAGTCAGCAGAAGAATTCCTGGCAAGAATTGATATAGAACTTGATAGCCCAAACCCTACTCCAGTTATTAAAAGTGTTAGTCTTCGAGCAAGAACAGGAGTAGCTAGGATACATGCACCAAAAGATCTACAGGTATCCTAAACTCTCCTTTTTCCCCATTATTGTTTTGTGTTCAGATGATTTCCTTTTTTAATGACAGTTTTTCTTAAATCCTCTAGACTATGTATTTGTTCGCTAGTGTGGCTTCCTCAGCAAAGCATCCCTTGCCTTTGAAAAATGCTGGGAACATTGAAGTTTATTTAGATATCAAGGTATGAATCTATCTAGGTGATAAAATACTTCCTCTGAGACTGCACTCTGAAGGTTGCTGTGCTACCTGTCCTTTCAGAGTGTTGTGAGGATTTGAATTTCTGCTTGTGTTTTAAAAACTGAGTTGTTATACTGGTGTAAAACATGTCGTGTGGTACTTGAACTTTAAGGCCTAATGTTCTGATTTAAAAAAACAAATTCTAGTTTAGTTTCTGAAAAATGGATAGGCTACCCTGTGGAGAATTGAAAGAAAGTGATCCTTATACATAGATATGTTTCTGAGGCTTGTGGTGTTAAGTGCAGGGCGATATTGGTAGGAAGCTGGGAATAGGTAGGGGTTAAGAATTGTTGTGGAGGAAAGGGATACAGTATCCTTTAACAAGAAGATGAGACAGGGTGAGACAGAGTTCATTGTAAATCAAAAAAGAGCGTAACTAAGAAGAGTAACTATATAAAAACTGTTTACATAAGTAGGCATTTAGATATAATTATATAAATATTTAGATCCCAGGTCAAGGAAGTCACTTCTCGGTGGACCCAGAAAATCTATTCCTTAAACCTGGAGAAGAACGTGAAGTTATGGTTTCATTTACCCCGGAGGACTCTGAGGCTTCTGAAAAAAGGTAATAAAAAAGTTTTATAATGACAAGCTTTTATTCATCTTCCAGAGCAACCATTTCTATAGACATGCTTCAGTCCACAGCCTGAATAATGGTGTACATAATTTTATATTATGTAATAGATGGCAAAGCACTGCTTAACCTCTGTTTATTTAGCCTCAGATTTTTCTTTTTCTTGACTAAAAGTCTCCATTTAAATCTGCTGACAGCAAATTGAGAAATCGCTGTTCTCAAGTATAGCAGATTCATTTATTAGTATTTACAAAACCCTAAACCAAACCCACTGCTGTCAAGCTGATTCCAACTCATAGTGACCCAGGAGGTCAGAGAGTAACTGCCCCTTAGAGTTTCTTAGAAGCACCTGGTAAATTTGAACTCTTCACCTTTTCGTTAGTAGATGTGGCACTTAACCAATATACCACCGGGGTTTCCAGTATTTATAGAAGTAAATACTGATATGTCAATTAAGATGCTCTCATTCACTCTTTCTCTCTCCAAAAAAAAACAAAACGTTGGTTCACCTCATCAGTTGTTTTGTTTAAGATACTTTTTCCCATCCCTTCTCTAGACTTTTGACTTTCTGGCACTCAAATCGTAAGGGAATACCAACTTATAGTCAGAATACTAGTGTCAGTAGTGTTTGAACTTGTATTCATATAACTGGGTGCTCATGTAGTTTATCTCCTGCCCTGGGGGATATATGAAGCATTGATGTCTTCAGTCAGTTCTTAGAACCTCATGAGGAAATAAAGAGTCTGGCCTTGACAAATGCAAATACTTGTGCCTGGAGCACCTACCCTCAGCTTCATAGGATTAATGCCTTCATTCAGAAAGCTTTCGTTGATTTGTCCAAATTCCTTTGACTAGTATTCTTGTAACACAAATTTTTTGCATCCATTGTTGAGAGAGGATTGTGGTCCTCTTTCCTTGTGTGTGTTCTTCTCTGCAGCATACCTACTAAGAGTGAGACTCACATTGTCTCCTGAGCATCTGGCAAAGAAGCATCTGAGAAATTTTTCTAAACAAGTTGAACACAGAACATTGAATGTAGATTGCTTTCTTTGTAGGATCATGAAAATATTTGTGCAGCCATTTGGACCTCAATATGAAGTAGTGTTAAAAGGTGAAGTAGTTTCTTCAGAAAATAAAACTGTGACATCTGGATCTTGCTGCTCAGATATTCCATCCATTTTATCCAACAAGCAGTTTCTGGCTTGGGGAGGTGTCCCTCTTGGTAGAACACAGTAAGTATGAATATATCTTAACTCCTTAGCGCTAGGGTTTTGTTCTCTTTGCTTAATGCCATTCTTTGCTGTGATAATTGTGACCAGGTTACTGTTTTTAGAATACAGGTAAAGCTATCCTTTGTTTACTTAATTTTCCTATTAATAATGTTAATTTTTCAATTAAACACCTCACTTTTTTTTTTTTTTTTACAGTGTAACTAAAACAGTTGAGGTTTCCGTTTTCTGAAAGTCTTTGGTATGTTCTCTACTGATTACTAAATTTAGACAGTTGAGAGTATCTATGTCATTGACTGGAAACCCTGGTGGTGTAATGGGTTAAGTGCTATGTCTGCTAACCAAAAGGTCTCCAGTTCAGATCCACCAGGCGCTGTTTGGAAACTGTATGGGGGCAGTTCTCCTCTTGCTTGCAGTGTCCCTGTGAGTTGGAATCCATGGTGGTGGAATTCTTTATATTTTAAAAAATGTTCCTTCTATTGAAAGCACTGTGGAAAAGTAGGAAGAAAAAGCAATCAAGAGCCATTGTTCTCTATAAGGAGTTAACAGTGTAGCTGCTGAGCTTAGTTTAGTAGAAGAGTTCAAGGGAATCCTTTTTGTTTCTGTAGGATTGGTAGTAATGTTCCCTGTTTCATTTCTGACTTCAGTCATTAACATCTCTCTTGTCAGTCTTGCTAAAGGTTTGTCGGTTTTATTGATGTGCTAAAAAAAACAATGTTTGGTTTTGTTGATTGTCTCTGTTTTTCTATTCTTTATTTCATTTATCTTCTGTGTAGTCTGTATTCTTTTCTTTTATCTGGTAGTGTCAGGCTTCATTTCCTTTTCATTTTCTAATTCCTCAAAGTATTAAGTTAGGCTGGTATTTGAGGTCTTTTTTTTAATGTAAGCATTTACAGCTCAAATTACTCATGTAGCTCTCTCTGCCTTAACTGCATCAGATGAATTTTGGAAGGTCGTGCTTTCTTTTTTATTCATCAGTATTATTTACCTGGTGAATTCTTCCGTGTCCCATTGTTAGTTTAGTAGTGTTTTGCTTAATTTTCATACATTTGTGAAATATCTAGTTTTCCTTCTGCTACTGTTTTCTACTTTTATTCCCATTCAGAGAAGAATCTTTGTATGGTTTCAGTCATTTGAAATTTACTGAGACTTAGTTTTGTAACCTAGTATGTGATCTATTCCAGAGATTGATTCATGTGAACTAAAGAGACATTTGTATTCTGCAGCTGTTTAATTGACATTTGTATATATGTCTGTTCACTCTAATTGGTTTATTTGAAAACGAGTTGCTGAGTTCATTCTGGCAGCCCCATATTTGTTAGAGTGAAACTGTGCTCTAGCGGCTTTTCAGTGGGTTATTTTTCAGAAGTAGATCACTAAGATCACATTCAGGCTCCTCTGAGCGCCATTTATACCACCAAGGGACTCTTAATTGTTTTCTAGTCCTATTCACTTCCTCTCTTATTCATCCTCCATAGGTCTTCTATCCATTGTTGAAAGTGGTGTATTGACATCTCCAGCTATTATTGTAGGACGATTTCTCTCTTCAGTTCTCTCAATATTTTCTTCACCTGTTTTGGAGCACTGCTGTTTGGTTGAGGAAGCTTGCTGGTGTGGTGGCAAGCGCTTGACTGTTAATGGAATGGTCGGTGGTTTGAATCTATCAGCCACTCTGAAAGAAAGATCTGGCAGTCTCCTTCTGTAAAGATTACAAACTTGAAAGGCTATGGGGCACCTGTAGCCTGCCAATAGGACTCCTGTGAGATGGAAATAACTTCATGGCAATAGGTTTTGGTTGTTTGGTGTACGTGTCTTTATAGTTATCTCTAGTTGTTGGATTGACCCTTTTTATGTAATGTCCTTCTCTGTGTCTCGTAACATCTAGTTGTATCTGCTGTTCACAGTAGCTGTCTATCTTTTGTTTAGTATGTGCATGAAATAATTTTGCATGTTTTCCCTTTCAACCTTGAAATGCAAAGGCATCTCAAGTGAATCTCTTGTAGAATGCATATAGGTAGTTTTCTTAGTCATAGTGCTAACTATGTGTCATTTGATTGGAGGGTTTCAACAATTTATATTTAAGTCATTACCCTTACATAAATCCTTCTGGCATTTTTTCTTTTTGTTTGTCTGAGTGTCTTAAACCTCCTTTTGTTCCTCATTTCCTCCATTACTACCTAATTTTGTATTTAGTTCAGTTTTTTCTTTAAGTAAACTACTTTATTCCCTTCTTGTTTCCATTTTTATGTATTCTGTAGGTATTTTCTTTGTAGTTACCATGGAGATTTTATTAACATCCTAAATGAGTAGCAACCTAGTTTATATCAATAATAACTTTAGTAGTATAAAAAAACTTAGTTCATATACTGCTCATTTCCCCATTTATATTGTTGTCACAAATTATATCTCTATATGCATTTGTCTTTTAAGTCATGTAGGACATAAAAAGTAGAATAATAGCACAAAAATATTATGAAACTATTAGAAGTGAATGAAGAAAAACAAAACATAAAACCCTGGGGGGAGTGGGAAATACTATTTGAAACTGGCCTCTGTGTTTATCCATGGAATTGTTTTTTACTGGGTGCCCTTAGTTCCTTCACGTGGCTTGGAGTTAATGTGCGCTGTTGTTTCATTTCAGCCTGTGTTAATAGGACTTCCTTTAGCATTTTCTCCCTGAAATTTATTTATTTATCTATTCATTTATTGTTGACAGTGTACACAACAGAGCATACACCAATTCAGTAGTTGCTGTATGTACAGTTTTCTGATATTGATGACATTTCTGAGTTGTGCTACCATTCTCATCTTTTCTATGTTGACTCCCCATCATCAGCACAGGGTCGTGCCTTCCTAATTGTTCAAATTGCTGTTTCATCCCATATAGAAAAGTTCTTAAAAGGGCATAGTGCTTAAGGCAGACTTTTTTTTTTTTTTGTTAGTTTAAACTGTTAATTTGATTAAGGTTATTTCAGGGCAGCAGTTTCAATCTAGAGTCCATCAGAATTTGCAGTTCTGTCCTGCATTTTCCCCTGTTGATCAGGATTCTTCAGTGGAATCTTTGATGAAAAATGTTCAGTAATGGTAGCTGGGCTGTCCTGGAAAAAGAGTTAGTTCGCGACATATTTCACATATTCCTCCTGTGCCTGATTCTCCTTTATTGCTGTTGTTCCAGGTGAACAGAGACTAATTATTATTTATTAAATGGCCACTTCCAAGCTTCTAAACTCCCAGAACTCTGTAGTGAACTAGGTGGTAAAACAGGAGGATTAAACACATTATGAGGCCCACTAACTGGTATGTCCTGTGAAACCATGTCTGTAAGCCTCCATACCAAAGAACTAAATCTCATGAGGTGTTTGGTTGTACATAAGGAGCTTCACCTGCTACAAATGTTTTTGTTTGCTTGTTTCTCATTGCTGTAAATATATGCCGTGGGTTGAATTGTGTCCTTCAAAATGTGTGTAGCAGTTTGTCTGAGCTGTGATTCCCAGTGTTGTATGATTGTCTACTGTTTTGTCATGTGATGGGATTTTCCTGTATGTCGTAAATTCTATCACTATGACTTAATAAGATGGATTGGTGTCAGTTATATTGATGAGGTGTGCAAGATTGGATGGTGTGTCCTAAGCCAATCTCTTTTGAGATTTAAGAGAGGCAAGCAGAAAGATATGGGAACCACGTACCATGAAGAAAGCAGTGCTGGGGGCAGAATACTTATTTCCTGTGGACCTGAGGTTCCTGCACTGAAATGCTCCCAGCCCAAGGAAAGACTGAGGCATCAAAAGGGCCTTCCTCCAGAGCCAACAGAGGGAGAAAGCCTTCTCTTGGAACTGATGCCCTAAATTTGGACTTGTAGCCTACTGGACTGTGAAGAGAGAAATTTCTTTGTTGAAGCCATCTGCTTGTGGTGTTTCTGTTGGAGCAGCACTAAATGACTAAGATGATATCCGTCACACAACTTTTTTGCCAGTTCAACTTTTTACTGGTGTTCAGTTTATTGACAACATTTACAATAATTGGCTCTGGAGCACTATCCTTAATAAATGCAATTATTCCATCACCATTAGTACCCCCTTTTAGCCTCAGCTCTGCTTCTGGTAACCATTAATAACCTTTGGTTTCTATATATTTGCTTTTCCTGTCTTTTGTATAAGTGAGGTCATTCAATATTTGTCCTTTTATAACTGACTTGTTTCACTCAGGATAATGTTTTCAGTGTTTTCCTGCTGTATTGGTATTATAGCAGGTATGAAGACTTCATTTCTTGTACTGACTGTGTGGGTATTCCATTGTGTGTCTAGACCACATTTTTATCCACTTATCTGTTGGTGGGCATTTATGTTGTTTCCACCTTTGGGTTATTGTGAATAGTGCTGTGGGAAACACGAGCATACAAATCTCTGAGTCTCTACATTTAAGCCTTTTAGGTAAAAACCAAGGGTTGAATTATTGATTCTTATAGTAGTTCTATTTCTAGTTTCTTGAAGAACTGCCACGCTGTTTTCCAGAATGGCTATATCATTTTGTCTTCCCAAGAGCAGTGGATTTAAACAAAGAAACAAATTGCTGTTCAGTTGATTCTGACTTATAGTGACGCTATAATATAGAGTAGAACTTCCCGGTAGAGTGTCCAAGGAATGCCTGGTATATTTGAAATCACAGACTTTTTGGTGAGCAGCTGTAGCTCTTGACCGCTACACCACCAGAGTTTCCACCAGCAATAGATAAGGGGCTCAATTTCCTCACATTCTGCATAGTAGCTGTTATTTTCTGGTTTTGTTTTGTGTGTTTTTTGTTTTTTGTTTTTTTTTTTTAATCTTAGCCATCCTAGTGGGAATAAATGGTATCTCACTGTGATTTTAACTTCAATCTCTCTGATAGCCAGAGATGCTGAAAATCTTTTCACGTGTTTAGTGAGCATTTAAGTGTCCCCTTAAGTGAAATGTCTGTTCAATACCTTTGCCCATTTTATAATTAGATTATTTGTCTTTTTCTTAAGTTTTTGAAGTTTATGTATAGATATCGATATGTAGGTTATTATAATCTTATCAGATATATGGTTTCCAAAAATAGTCTCCCAGTCCGTGGCTTGTCTTTTCACCTATTTTGGTGAAATCTTTTGATGAACAAAAGTTTGATTTTTAGGAGACCTCATTTATTTAGTTTTTTTGTTCTTTTTTGTTTAGCATTTCTTGTAGGGCAGTTCTCATGGTAGCAAGCTCCTTTAGGTTTTGTTTACCTGGGAATGTCTTGATTTTACCCTCATTTTTGAAGACCATTTTTGCCTGGTACATGATTCTGGGGTTGACAGTTTCTTGAAAGCTTTATGTCATCCACTTTTCTTCTGGTCTACCTGGTGTCTGAGGTGAAATTCGTGTTTCATCTTACTGAAGAGTCTGTGTTGTACAATTTGATTCCCTCTTGCTGTTTTCAGGATTCTTTATTTTTGTTTCCTAGAGTTTGATTATGAGTTTCAATATGGGTTGCTTTGTGTCTATTCTTGTTAGCGTGCATTTATCCTTTTTTATGTATAGATCCCTGCAGTTTTTCCAAATTTAGGACATTTTCAGCCATTTATTCAAATAGTGTTTCTGTTCCTTTCTCATCTCTTCCTGGGACTCTCAAAATGTCTATTTCGGTAAGCTCAGTGGTGTCCCCAAAGTCCCTTAGATGTTTGCTCACTTCCCCTTCTTTTTTGTTCCTCAGACTTTCTAATCTTAGTTGTCCTATCGTAAAATCCACTGAGTTTTACTTTGCCCGCTCAAATCTGCTGGAGGACCCTTCCGGTGAATTTTTCATGTAATTATTCAGTTCTGGTAATGAGCCAAAGCCAAGTGCCTGTTCATTGTTTTTAATCTTTGTCTCTTTATTGATATTCTCATTTGATTATTATGTTGTTTTCCTTCACTTCTTTGTGTTACCTTTTGTTCTTTGAGCTTATTTAATCATGTTGTTTTGAAGTGTGTGTCTACTAAGTTTGTTAAGTGGGTTTCTAAAGTTACTTTTGTAATGCCGTAACTGTGGAAATCAAATTGTCTCTCTTTCCCATCCTCTGCTGTTTTTGTTTCACTTTTAAATTGTTGAAGGTTACGGTTGTTCCTTTGTCCAATGTCATCCCTTATTTTTTTCAAGCTTTCTTTTTTATGTGCGAACAATGATGCCTGTGTTTCTTGGCTTGCATTCAGCTAGTATTTTAACAAGAGATTTTCTTGCACTCCAAAGGACAAGAATAAAACCTCTGGTCTATGCAGCTTGACCCTGTGCAGAGGGTTGTCCTTTAGTGCTTAGCTGTGGACTAGCATGAGGTGAAAGTATAGGGCTTTCCTGTGTGATTTCCGAGTCTCTGTCTTACCCTAAGCATGTGTGCGGTCGTTTTCAGTGCACTGGTATACAGGATGCTTTTGAAAGCCTTAATTTTTGAAAGAAGCTCTCTTCCAGGCCTTTCCTGCCTGTGTTTATGTCCCTGGTGTATCCCCTTAGCCCCAGGCTGCTACAGACAGTTACAGCCTTAGGTTGTTGCCTGCTGCCTTTCAGCCCACTTGGGCTCCAAGACAGGCTAAACTGAAGGTGTACCTTGCCTCAGTTTTTCAGACAATCCCTAGACAAGTTAGGACACACACATACCGTAATCGATTGGTAAAGTCTGCTCTGCTTCGTCCAGAACAAGACGAGGCTCATTCTCTGGAAGTGTAGGTAGGCCACAGCTACTGCTTTAAGATGACTGCATGGACCTGGAGAGCTGGTAATGCTCAAGGCTGTAGAAATCCACAGCTTTCCTGCTATTTTAGATAATACTTTTTTTTTTTAATGGAGGATTTAGTTTTAGTTGCTGTAACTTTTTGACTAGTTTCCAGAGTTTTGACAAAGTTGTTTCTGCCAGTTTCTCCTTGTTTTGAGAGGGAAAGGGAAGTGGTATTTTAGTGGTGGAATAAGAGTATGCTGCTGCTTATGGCACTGTCTTGCTTCAGGCCTCATGTTCAGTTTTTAGACATGTACCTTCCAGTGGCTCGTTGAAAGATAAATTGGAGTAACATACTCTAAAACAAAAATATAGTTTGGTAAATACTACAGCAAATTTCATAGGACTGCATCTTCAGGTGCTTCAGTATGGTCTGGAAGCATAACACTTAAAAATGGTTCCTCAAAAGCAAATTCCTAGGTTGCTAAAAAGCATATTTTTGAGTAAGATACTTTGGATTATCTAGAAGAATAGATGGAGTAGATGATTTTTAAAAGCACCTCTCAGTAAGTATTTCTCTGGTCTATGTTTTTGAGATATTGAGAGGTAGTGAGTTTGATGCTGTATATCCTTTTCAGTAGATGCAGTATTGTTGGTCATACATGTCCTGTGCTTACTGTAACCAGTTAGGTGGAATCAGGATTGACATTTGTTCAAGGGAAAGGCTAAACAAAGATATGTGCCTGTGTAGAAGGTTTCTCCAGTTGTATACAGTGGTGCCTGAGTAGTGTCTGTATGCTCAAATCGTCTTCTCAGCAGCAATCTGTTGTCTGCTTCAGTGTGTGTGCAAGTAATTGATTGAGGTCTTTAAGTTACGTGCCTTCGGAAGTGGCCAGAATGATTTACCTGTTCATCTCAACCATCAGTGTGTAACTTAAGAAGAAGGAAATTACAGTGTACCCTAGTAATCATAGGTGCTGAAGTGCTCTCAAATTGTATTAAGCTGCAGATTCCAGATTGTGAATAGTTATGTAACTTATCCTATAACATTTCTTGCCCATTAAGTCAAGGCAGAAGGAACGTAAGTTCAGTAAGAGCCATGGTCATTCTTATGTTTCCCTGACAGAACTCTTCACGTTGAGAAAAAATTTGTGACAAATGGTAAATACAGTAGAGATGTCTCTTCTTAAAATCCAGTTTCTCACATGGCATACATTCCTAAAATCTCTTTATAGCTCATGAAAACCAAATTTAACATTTGTTTAACTTTTTAAAAATCAAATACTGCGTTTGTTAAATTAAATGTCTTACGCATGTTTTAGACTTATCAGTAGCATATTTTACGTAGGCCTCTCTGTGTGAAGACCTTCTAAGGATACCTACCTTCATTTCTACACTTCACTTCTCAGGAAAGTTCAGGAAATCGTTTTTATCCAGCAGGTTTATGAGTAAATTCCATACCATCACAGAGGTTTAACCTAAGCCTTACTGAGCTTGCCATTCCAATGGAGAATTATTCTACCTTTAGTCAAGTGGTGTTAAGTGAAATGGTGACTAAGGTTGAACTTGTAAAAATAACTATCCCAAAGCATTTAGTGATGATTAAATGTGTTAAATTCTGTGTGATCATTAGTGTTGTGTGCCAGCTTGGCTAGGCCGTGGTCCTCAGTGGTTTGGCAGTCGTACAGCAATGGGACCGCCTCTGTGAAGAGATCTAATACAGTGTCATCACCTGTGTGATGGAATCTGCTGTGAGTGTCCCGTCACTTGAGAGCGTTTCCTTGGGGCTGTGGACTTTCTGGCAAGGTGGTGGGCTTTTACTTGCTCTGAATCCTGCAGCTGGCTCCTGTTGGTCTGACTCCCAGTTCCTGGGACTTGAGCTAACAGCTCCCTTGCCATCTTGCTGGCCAGTCTCAGAATTCTGCAGGCTCAGCAGCCTGTCAGCTGGAGGCCTGCTGTCTGACCTACCGATCTTGGGTTCAGCAGCTTCTGCAGATCTGTGAGTCAGGAGCAGACTTTAAACTGACCCTGGACTGGAAACTTTCCAGCCTCTAAAAGACTGAGAGCCATTTCCTTGATACACATTTCTCTGTATACGTATTTATATGCTTTACTGGTTTTGCTTCTCTAGAGAATCCAGCCTAAAATATTTGTAAAATAATTTAATATAGCTAAATTTTAGATTTAGGGTTCTGTAATTCTTCCTGCTCCCCTGCTTGGTGTCCTCCACAGAAATGCTTTTCTCACCAAAAATAGTTCATACTGTTCTTCTACAAGGATGTTGCATCACAAATAATGATAAAAGAGTGTGCTGTCTGCTTAGAAGTTGAGACGCCTACCTTTCCTCCTACTCCACAATACCCTAGGAGGCCGGCAGAGGCTGTGCGTGCACATGGTGATTCCGGTGCGTGCTAAGACTCGGGCAACAAGGGGACAGCAGAGCATGTGGCCCCCTGTGTGTTGTCCCTGTGTGTGCCTGCCGTCTCCGTGTCTGTCATTGTAGAAGAAGGTACCTGTTTAAAACGGAGATTTGATCTGGATCCTTTTCCAGAGTACTGAGAAGAAATAACAAAATTTTAGAAGCAGTGTTATCATTCAGTTAATGGGTTTTATCACAGTTATAGGTAGCAATAATAATTATTAACTTAAAATTACTTTTTCTGCGTATAATGTAGTCCAAAGTGTTGCTTCTGTATACTTTATTTATACTGGAGTTTTTTAATTTTGAAATAAAGTTTTGCATCTTTTCTTATTTCTATTCATTTAACCATTCCAGTTTATTATCATAATCAATAAAAATGCTATCAAATCAGTTCTGACTTCATAGCAACCCTATAAGACAGAGAAGAACTGTCCTGTGGGGTTCCTAAGGAGCGTCTGGTTGGTTCAAACTGCCAGCCTTTTGGTTAGCAGCTGCGTGCTTAACCAGCATGCCACCAGGGCTCCAGGTACGTGACATCAGTAAATACTGTGTTTGTTGCTTAGCAGTGTAGTATTTTTTTCTTATTAATTTGTGTGGATTCTTTACATAATAAAGATTTTAACTCTTTTTATTTTGTATAGTTCCTTTTGAAAACAGAACCTGAGAACCCCTACTCAATAAGTATATTTATTGAAAATAATAAACTCATTTTTTAAGAAAATTAAATAAAAACTTTAAAAAGTGTTGCTTTCCAGTAAGTCTTCCCCAGTCACTATGCATGTGGAAGATTTGTCCCAATTGAAAATAATAAACTCATTTCTTTTAAAAATTAATTAAAAAGTGTTTCTTTCTGGTAAGTCTTCCCTACAGTCACTATGCACATGGAAGATTTCCCCCAGGTGTGCTAATATCCGAAGGTCTTGATTTCATTATGTTTTGAAACTCAGCAGCCATTCACTTTTAATACAGTATGGGCAAGAAATAGACCACAACTTATTAACTGCTTGAGATTTACTCATGTTTTTGTTACTGTTTGATGAAGTGACATTCATATACTTTCAGAGACTGAGACACTTTCGTGCTGTCAGCTTGCTGCTGTTTATCTGTCATTCTCCTTGCATTCTACTTTGTGCATATGAGCCTCTTGGAGGGAAAAATCTGAGCAATGTGCCTAGGCCTCCTTGTGTTCATGAAAGCTAGGTACAGCCCAGTATTCAAGCTAGTGTGACAGTGAGTGAATTTTTTAACCTGGATTTTCATTAACTTACTTTTCGTAAGATAAACAGTAGATCTTGTACATTACCATGTAACCAAAAAAAAGCCTAGTGCAGTCAAGTCGATGACCCTATAGGGCAGAGCAGAACTGCTCCATAGCAATACCAAGGAATGCCTGGCAGATTTGAACTGATGACCTTTTGGTTAGAAGACTTAGCACTTAACCAGTATGCCACCAGGGTTTCCAGCCATGTAACGAGAATACTTAAATAGAAATTAAACCAAAAAACTTGTCTGGTAAAGGTACATCTCAACCAGTAGTTTTAGATATTTAGAGACCTGGAACATTGCAGTTGTTTTTAGTTGGTATTTTTTTTTAATTATAGTGGCATCTATAGAAGAAACCTATATTCTTATTAAAATGTGTCATTATTTTTAGGCTTCAGAAACTAGCCCTGAGAAATAATTCTACATCTACAACCCAACATTTACGACTGTTTATTAGAGGACAGGATCAGGACTGTTTTCAGGTTTGTAGAGTGCAAGATTTGATTCTATTTTTTGTTTTTGCTGGGTCCAGAAAACTTACATGTGAAGATAAGATAATTTTGTGGTATTGATATCTTAAGGCCACTGCTCAGTGATGTTGAGTCAATTCCAACTCATAGGAACGTACAGGTCAAAGTAGAACTGCTCCCAGAGTTTCCAAGGAGCGCTTGGTGGATTTGAACTGCCAACCTTTTGGTTAGCAGCCATAGTACTTAACCACTACACCACCATGGTTTCCTGATAATCTTAAGAGCTGGTGTTAATGGTATGTTTTATTTATGATGCTGCTTTGTTTTATGCAATGATTGTTTTTAAATTGTAGCTGCAGAACATCTTTGGTTCAGAAGAGCGTTTGACCAGTAACTGTGAGATCAGAATTCGTCCAAAAGAAGACATTAACATCTATGTATTGTTTGCACCTACTCGATTATCTTGTATGTTTGCTAAATTAGAAATTAAACAACTTGGAATTCGATCACAACTAGGCATTAAATTCACAGTAAGATAATTTTGTTGCTTTTCTTGTGGAATTTATGACATGTAATAATTGGGTTAAAAGTAATAAACTTTTTTTGTAGGTCAAAATATGTGACTGTCTAGATTGACAAACAAGTGTTTGGAAAACTAAACCAACAGCCATCCAGTTGATGCTGACTCTAGAGACTCTGTAGAACCGAGGAGAACTGCCCCACAGAGTTCCCAAGGGGAACCTGGCAGATTTGAACTGCTTCCCTTTTTGGTTAGCCGCCGTAACGCTTTACTACGCCACCAGGGTTTTCACAAGCAAGTTAGGGAGTAATTATATCTTTATAATATTTTAGTGTCATGAAAAGCAGCCACCATAGTACTCTTAGAAGTAATAGTCTCTTCCAATGCTTTTTCAGTCTCTTCTTTGACATTTTTTAAATGCACTAACTATTGAGCTATTTAAGATAATGACTTTCTAAGTGATTCTCATCCTTTCAAGTAAGCGAATATTATTTGAACCATTTGCTACACTCTGTTCCATATAGTAGGGATACAGGCACAAGAGTTTTTATGTTTTGTTTATTCCCAGCTTCATTTTTTAAAATGGTTTGAAGCCAGTTATATAAATATATTCAAGGCAAATAAGAAATAAAAATGATGACTCATTGAGAAAAGGAAATAAAGATAAGGTAGTGTAATAAAACTTCGACTCCTTAACAGTATTAGGTGGTGGGGTGGTACTAAAATTGTGATCTTGTTAACTAGTGTCAAGGAGAGAATGTGATTAATTACAGGATTAAGATCTCTAAAAATTAAGAAAGAAAACATTATGGCAAATACAGGCTTATTTGATGCTAGAGATTGACATATTCCTATGGAGCTGCCTAATGAGTCCCTTGAGCTGTGGTGGACAAAATTGTTTAAAGGCTTAAATGATAATTTTTAAGCAGCACCCTTACATGGGGACCCAGGATACCATGGTCGTAGCCTTCTGTTGATCTGGATTCGTTCAAGAATGAAGTTTTGTATCTGGAGAGGACTAAGTGGGTTGCATCTTTCAGATTATCTTGAACATATTTTGATTCATGTCAGAGTTACGAGCCAAGAATTTGAGATTATTCGTAAGCAAGAATCTTAAGAGAAGTAATTTCTCTGAAGATTTAGGGCAGAACAGTTTGATTTGGCAGTCAGCCTAGTTTGAGTTTGATGTTCACTTAAGAGAAAATCAGAATCCTAATTGGGATTCCTGTCTTCTCATAGAGGGACGCTGGGCTTGAGGTATCTGAATTTACAGAAGATTGTGGTTTTTATCTCACAGGAAGACTTAGAGTCTTCATGTTGATGTCTCTGTAAAGGTACAGTTGCCTTTACTGGAGAGCACTTACTCAGTGGTTAAGAAAACTCATGAGCTAGCCATGTCCCTGTTACTTACAAAGGCGTTAGAATAAACCACTTTAATTGCTTGTGCCTCACTTATTGATAAAATACAACTGTTGCTGCTGTCACAACTTGCCAGTTTTGTTCACTGGACCAAATGAGATTATCTGTGCTTTGGATACTGTAAAAGATATGTGAATGCAATAAAAATGTGTGTATGGATTGCTGAATATATCCAAGGCATTACCCTTAATCGTTGCATCAGTTACCACATTTGTCTTGAAAAGAACTCTCTGAGATAAATGTACTGTCCTCATTTTACACTTGTGGAAACTGAGCCTTCAAGAGATCCATTCCCAGGACCATATATCCTACCTGACTGAGTGTGGAGCCCAGGTTCAAATTCAAGCTGCCCGTCTTCAGAAACTACATTTATCTGTCATGCAGCCTTCAGGGTGATAGTATTGCCTCTGTTCTTGGTCGTCCCCTCTAGTAGTGTGGTTCTCGACTAGAGGCCGTTCTCTCTTGCAGGGGACATTTAGCAATGTCTGCAGACATTTTGATTGTCATAACTGGGTGTAGGGTAAAGGTGCTACCACCATGGAGTAGGTAGAGGCTGAGGATGCTGCTTGACATCCCACAGTGCACAGGATAGTCCCCACCACCATGGATTATCTTACCCAGAATGTCAGTAGCACCAAGATTAAAATCTGAGCTAAAAACCCTGTTTAATCTGTAGATTTGTTGTCATTGGGCAGATTTCATTTATTTTAATCATTAGTTCTTAACCTTTTATTCGGTAATTATTTGTGATTTGTTAGTCATTGAAAATACCAGAGGAACAACCTATGTTGGGTGTTTTCAAAGCTGATCTATTCCTTGGTAGTATTTTATGTTTACTTTCATACATAAAGTTTGCCTGTAAGTTTCTGTGGAAAAGAACAATTTGAAACATTTTTGGCTTCTTGAAACTACTAGGACTTGCTTTGAATGATGTAGGATTTGTAGGAAGTTCAGATCTTAAGAAATTTTAAAATGGTATTAATTCATACGTAAAGGGCAAACCAATACCAACTGATGAGGAGGAGCCGAAATTTAGTTTTCAAAATTTTATGCTGATTAAATACATAACTCAGAATAAACCTGCTGATGTTTTTGTATTTGTGAGGGCATTTTTGTCACCTGTTTTAATTGGAATCAACTCAGTGGCATTGGGTTTGGTTTTTATTTTAATAATTAGGAATACATGATAATTTTTATTTTTTGGCTTTTGCTATTTTTTTATTGTGCTGTAAGTAAAACTTTATAGTTCAGTTAGTTTTTCATACAAAATTCGGTTCGTTTTTCATACAAAATTTATACATATTTTGTTATGTGACCTTAGTCAGTCTCTTTATCATATGACAGACACGCTTCCTTTCCATCTTGTGTTTCCAGTGTCCTTTCACCTAGCTTCTGTCACTTTCTGCCTTCTCATCTCACTTCTGGACAGGAGCTGCTCATTTAGTTTCATCTGTGTACTTGAGCTAAGAACCACACTCTTGATTGAAGAGTATCATTTTATGTCTTATAATCCGTTCTAATCTTTGTCCAAAGGGTTGGCTTTCCGTTGTAGTTTTGCACTAATAGAGAGTTTGAGGGCCGTGTCTCACAAGGTCCCTCTGGTCTAACACCGTTGAGTCTAATCTTTTTACTAGACTCTGAGTTCTGCACTCCGCTTTTCTCCTGCTCTGTCAAGGACACTCTCTGTTGTGTTTCTTTTCAGGACAGTCATTGGTGGTCGCTGGGCATCATGTAGCTCTTCTGGTGTCTGTTTGATGGAGTCTCAGGTCTATGTGGCCGCCCTTCACATAAGATAATTCTTCTCTATTATCTAGTCTGTAAATATCCCTTTTCTTCCCTCTCTGGCCTCGTAACTATCAAAGAATGTTTTCTTCTGTGTTTAAACCTTTTCTTGAGTTCGTATAATAATGATCTTATACAATATTTGTCATTTTGTGACTAATTTCACTCAACATAATGCCTTCTAGATTCATCTATGTTATGTGATATTTTTCAGATTCATGTCTTTGTTTTGTGTTATTCCATTGTGTGAGTATACCAAGATTTTATTTGTTCATCCGTTGATGGGCACCTAGGTTGTTTCTATCTTTTTGGTATTATAAACATTGCTGTAATGAACGTGAATGTGCATGTGTCTGTTTCTGTGGTGGCTGTTATTTCTGTAGAATATATTCCGAGGAGTGGGATTGCTAGATCATGTAATTCTATTTCCAGCTTTTTAAGGAAGTGCCAAATCAATTTCCAAAATGGTTGTACCATTTTAAATTCCCACGAGTAGTGTATAATTGTTCTAGTCTCCACAACCTTGCCAACGTTTATTATTTTGTAATTTTTGGATTAGTGCTAGCCCTGTTGGGGTGAGATGGTGTCTCATTGTAGTTTTGACTTGCGTTTCTCTTACGACTAGTGGGAAACCCTGGCGGTGTAGTGCATAAGTGTTAGCAGCTGCTGACCAAAAGGTTGGCAGTTTGAATCCACCAGGTGGTCTGTGGAAACCTGATGGGGCAGTTCTGCTCTTCCCTGTAGGGTCTCTATGAATCAGAATTGACTCAGTAGCAATGGATTTGGTTTAGTTAATGGGTAATGATGGTGAGTATTTTCTCAGGTATCTTGTAACCACCTGAATATCTTTTTTTTGTGAAGTATCTGTTCATATCCTTTGCACGTTTTTTAATGGAGCTATTTGTCTTTTGTGGTTGAGATTTTGCATTATCTTTTAGACTTTAGATATGAGGGTCTTGTCAGATATGTCATAGCCAGAAAATTTTTCCTAAGTCTGTAGGTAGTCCTTTACTCTTTTGGTAAAGTAGTTGGATGAGTCTAAGTATTTGATTTTTAGGAGCTCCCACTTAACTAATTTCTCTTCTGGTGTTTGTGCATTGTTAGTCATGTTTATTAGTCTGCGTATACCTTATATTAGGGCTCCCAGCGTTGTCCCTGTTTGTTTCTTTTGATTTGATGTTTAGGTCAGTGCTCCACCTCAGCTTAGTTTGTGTGCATGGTGTGAGGTATAGGTCTTGTTTCATTTTTTTTTTTCCTGTGGATATCCAGTATGCCAGCACCATTTGTTGAGAAATTGTCTTTTCCTCAGTTAACAGACTTTGGGCCTTTGTCAGATAGCAGCTGCTCATAGGTGGATGAATTTACATCTCTGGATTCTCAGTTCTGTTCCATTGGTCTTTCTATCTGTTGTACTAGTACTAGGCTGTTTTGACTATCATGATGGTATGATAGGTTTTGAAATTAGGTAGTGTGAGGGCTCCCACTGTTTTCTTCTTCAGTAATCTTTTTTTTGTTTTAATCTCTTCCCTTTCCATATCAAGTTGGTGATTTATTTCTGCATCTCATTAAAAAATGCTGTTGGAATTTGAATCAGGATTACATTTTATCTGTAGATTGGTTTGGGTATAATAGACGTTTTCACAATACTGAATCTTCCTATCTTCCTATCCATGAACAAGGTATGTTTTTCCACTTACGTAGGTCTCTTTTGATTTCTTGCAGTAGGTTCTTGGTTCCTTTGTATAGGTCTTTTATGTGTCTGGTAGGATTTATTCATGAGCATTTTCTTGGGGTCTGTTATAAATGTTATTGATTTGGTGATTTAATCTTCTGTATTCTCTTTGTTGATATAGAGGAATCCAAATGAGTTTTATGTGCTTATCTTGTTTCCTGAAACATTGCTGAAATTTTATATTAGTTAAGGTAGTCTTCTTATGCATTCTTTTGGGTTTTCTGTATATAAGATCATGTCTCCTGGAAATGGCATATGTGATGGGTTCCACTTCCTGCCCAGGGGACATGGAAGTCTCTGAAGCCAGTTCAAGACCTGGTGCAGAGTGGGGAGTGGTCAGGTAAATGAAAGACAGTTTTTTTCCCAATGAGGTGTTTTTTGATCTGCATGGCAGGTTGGACACATGTATTTTGATACAGCACTGCTTTTCAACTGGTTCTGGAGGTGTCAGTAGACTCTCCACTGCTCAGTCTTTGTAGATAAAGGGAAAGGCTACCTGAGTGCAATCGCCTGCCTGGCCACTGGTGCCAGTGGAACCAGCATCTGGCTGGTCTTGGCACCTCCTCCCTGCTTCCAAACTGTCTCACCTTCTCCGTGCTGCTGAATCTCATTCCTTAAGTTTGTCTTTGATGTTCAGAGCTCCTAGCTTATTGTCTGTATAGCTGATTCACTTTTTTTTTTTCATCTCTTTGTTGTAAGAGGGACCACAGGAAGCATCTGACTACCATCTTGGTCCTGCCTTCTAAGTGATAATCTTTGAAGATGTATATTTTAAAGAGTATGTTTGTTTGTGTTTACAGTAGGGTATTTTCTTTGTACTTTTCTTTATGGACCTCATTCTAGGAATAGTTTTATATAATAATGCTAAGCCCTGTGAAAGCAGAAGGGCTCAGTGGACAGTATTACATAATGAATCCTGAAACCTAGTTCTCATCTTTTCCTTCCGCTTATTACCAGTGTGCCTGTCATCTGATAGTTGTTTGAATTCTTATCTTCAATTTGGTGTCTTGTGCATCCTTCACTCTGATACTGACTAGAACAAAAGCAGAAAAAGATATATTGTGGTAAAGTTTCCCCCAAAACATTTTATTATGAAAATATGCACAATTGCTGAGTTGAAGAAACTACACAGTAAGCACCCATATACCCTACCATTCAGATTGATTTGTGCTGTATTGTGATTTGAGCCCACCTAGCAATTCATGAGAGGAAGACCTAGAGTTCTGCTGCTGTGAAAGATTATGCATCAGAGAAAACCCTGTGGGACAGTTCTGCTCTGTCACAGAGAGTCACTCTGAGTCGAAACCAACTCAATTGCATATAAGACTGATACTTCTTTTATTACGTATCTACTGTGTATTTTCTATTTCTTTATACATTTCACTGTACCTTACAATTACCAGTATGTTTTACCCTAAGCACTTGTTAAAGCAAGTGTAAGGTAAAATCTTTTTAATGTTCCTTTGTCATCTAAGCTTGGCAGTTATAACAATGAAAGAATTTTTCTTAGTGTATTGAAAGGTAAGTAATTTGCAGCTGTTTGGTTTGTTTTTGTCTTACAAGAAAGTTTTTAATATAATGCTTTTCTGGAAATGGGGTAACAGTAAATGGTTGTATTAAATCTGTAGGTACTTTCTTCACTAACAGTAATTTAGTCTTCTGCATTCTTCTTACATAAAGATGAATTTGGATGTGTATGTTCTGTGCTTTTAGATACCTTTGTCTGGATATGGAGGAACAAGTAACATTATTTTGGAAGATGTTAAGAAACTGTTTGACAGTTACATGGTTTCAGTGAATGACTTAATTCCTGGTAAAGAAAGTCGACTTGTTTTTTCTGTTCGGAACACTGGCTCTCGAGCAGCTTTTGTTAAAGCAGTATGTTTTAAGGATTTCCAGAAAAAAGTTTTGCTGGATCCTAAAGTGATGAGGATTTTTCCAGATACATTTGTGCTCAAAGAAAGAACACAGCAAGTAAGCATAACAGTCTGCACAAAAAACATGAGACCGTTTTTAGATTAAATTGACAGTTACGTAGTTTGTGGCTGGAAGCTGAGATAGTCATGCTTGAAAGTTATGTGTGTGTAAAAATGTCTGTTTATTTTCTTATCCGTTTGGAAGTGCTATACATGTGTGTTCACATGTATGTTGAATGTTGAGGCTCACATGACAGTTTATTCAGAATGAAATTACTTATTGAGAAAAAATAGATCTAAATTAACTCCTGGATTTTTTTCTTGGCTCAGCGTGTTACTATAATATATAACCCGTCAGATAGAGAGGGCAATTGCAGAACTGCATCTGAGCTATCAACTGTGTACTTCTTTGGTGGCGATGAAATTTCAAGACAACAGTATCGAAGGTAGGTTACTTATTTTAGAGAATGTTGTGGACTATTAGTAGAAATAAGGAACTCTTAAGTGGTTAGAGATTTTGAATTTATAGAACGTGTTTCACTGTTTATTAGTAAACTGGTCAATTTAAAATCTTGGTAAAATTTTTCAACGATAAGCTACCGTAATGTGAGGAGCAAATGCCTATGAGAAACCCAACTCATCTCCCTCTTTGCAGTGTGTATTCTCTTCTAGGTCTGTGTGTTGTCTGTTGTCTTTTGCTTTGCTCAGCAAGAGCATCATGCTTCAGAAAAGCACTGTATTTGTAATGTACTCTTAAGGCTATATCAAGTAATAATAGATAAATTTCAGAAAAGATTTAAGTAGTGACTATTGAAATAATGTGTCATAAAAACACATCTGACTAATGTGGAAACACATCTGACTAATTGAAAAGTTCAAGTCATCTTTTAGGAATGTATAGGCTATTTAACTAGGGTGTTTAAAGTACATTCTGTAAGTTTGATGTATCTTTTTTTAAGTATAGCTTAATATTCTGAAATGTTGGAAAACTTAGGATATTGATTTAGGTCTAGAAGCAACTTAAACATAGGTGAAACTCTGGCATGTTGCATTTTGGGCTCCTGTATTATAAAATACTATTTTCTAGCCTTAGAGCACCAGAATGTGAATAAATGCAGCTCAGGAAGTTCCATCTGTTAGTGGGCCGTCATTTACTTCCAACAGGGAGGGACTGTGCAGGTATATACTAGTCTCTACTTCCAACCCTTTGTGCTCTGTTGTATTTTATTCTGATATCTAACGTGGTTTTATCTGCTGAAGGTCATTGGAATACTTAAAAAGAGGAAACTTAATACCTTCCTACCTGATGCTAGAACAGGTCAAATGTAAAGATGTCAACTTTTAACCTGGTTTTATTTTCCAGTTAAGTATTTTAGAAATGGAAGTTGATGTTTGGAGAAATTAGATGACCAGGGTTTTTGATTTGCCTTTTTACTTTCTCTTTACTGGATTATAGAAATCACTGTTTTTTTTAGAAATTCTGTTTGTCATAAATTTATGACAATGAAGTTTCCTTTGTTTCTGAAAGTGTAATTTGTAAAGATTCCTTGAAAGAGGCCTGATAAACATAGTTATATGTGGAAAATGAAATGTTTCCCTCTGGTGCCTTGTTTGTATCGTTTTTCCAGCAGTTTTTAAATTTTCTTCTGAGACAGATCTCTAACTGGAACCAAATCACAAATAAAAATGGAAGTCCTGAAAAGGATTTAAATTTCTTCTGATTTCTACTCTTATATTAGAGGGATCTTCTTTTGATGTTTATATTTAACTAAAACTATGTTAATTTTATTACCATGTATACCCTTGTAAGGGAACTTTCAAAACAAAGATTCCACCTGAGCAACCAAAAAACTAAAAAGCTTGAACTAGAGCTTAAGATGTGAAATTTGCCATGCTAATGTGTCATATTGTTAGTAGAAATTGCCAAATGCATTAATGAAAATTAAGACTATTTTGTATGCAGAACCACTTTTGAATTAAATCTCTTGTGGCAGGGCCTTATTGTGTAAACCAGGAATTATACAACAGATATTACCAGAGCATAGTCTGCTGCAGAACATTAATTTTGCTGAAACATTTCAAAATGAGCTGCTAGTCACTGAAGGTAAGATTTTCAGCATGTCTTAAATTTGGGGTCATTTATGAAAGTGTACAGTTCCAGTGATGTAGGTAGGAAGAATGTTACTTTATGTTATAGTGTCTGGCTGGTGGTGTCATAGATCCACCATGACTTTGGATAAATTACTTAACATCGCTGAAAGTGAGCTTGCTTTTCTGTAACATAGAAATAATACTATCTAGCTTTTTATCTGTACGGAGTTGTGAGAACCAAATGAGGTGTTCATGAAAGAGCCTTGCTAGACAAATGTTTGTTGCTGTAAATACCACCATGCATCGTGATTGACAGCCGTAAGTTTGTTTTGTCTTGTTGTTGTTGTTGGTATTTATATCCTCTGAGTAAGCTTGTAAACAGAGGAAAAGTAGAATGACCATTATTAATTAGTTATTAAGATTTAATGAGTGTGAATTTATACTCATTTTGAGATTTTGAGCTATTATGCCTACACTAAGATTTATGGAGGATGTGCTGATGGTGGAAAAGTCCTAGACAGATAGTGGTGGAGTGATTCTGATCCAGACGTTTACCCTAAATAGAGATGAACAACTCCCGTATTTAGTAGCGTTTGTTACTCGTTCAAGAACCCTGGCAGCACAGTGGGCAAGAGCTGTGATTCCGTAAGCAAAAGATCGGCAGTTGGAATCCATCAGCTGTTCCTTGAAAACCTTATAGGGCAGTTCTTCTGTGTCCTGTAGGGTCACTTGGCAACACGGGGTTGGGATTTTTTGGGGTGAGGGCGGGTAGGGAGGTATTAGTCATTCAAAAATATTTATACATTTAGAGATACTTACTGTATAAACCCCGTGCATCTGTCAGCCTGGACTGTGGTAGCCTCCATGTTGCCGTGATTCTTGGAAGCTCTGCCACTGGATTTTCAAATACCAGTAGGGTGGACCTGTGGTAGACAGGCTTCAGCTGAGCTTCCAGACTGAGGCAGACTAGAAAGAAGGACCTGATGTGGACTACTGCTGAAAAAATTAACTAGTGAAAACATCATGAGTGACTGCAGAACACTGTCTGATGTAGTACCAGAAGATGAGCCCTTCAGGTTGGAATGCATTCAGAATACAACCAAGAAAGAGTTGCTTCCTCAAAGTAGAGTTGATCTTCATGATGTAGATAGTGTTAGACTTTTAGAACCTTCATTGGCTGATGTGGCATGACTCAAAATGAGAAGACACAGCTGCAAACATCCATTAACAGTAGGAACATAGACGGTGCAAAATATGAATCTAGGAAAATTGAAAGTCCTCAGAAATGAAATGGAACACATGAACGTCAATATTCTAGGCATTAGTGAGCTGAAGTGGACTGATACTGGCCATTTTGAAGCAGACAGTCATATCATCAACTGTGCCAAGAATGACATTGAAGAGGATTTGTCACAAAAAACATTTCAGGATGTGTCTGGAAGTATGATGCTGTTAGTGATAGGATAATATCCATATGCCTACAAAGAATACAGTTAATTTGACTATTACTGAAATTTAAGTACCAACTACTAAGTCCAAAGACGAGGAAATTGAAGATTTTCACCAACTTTTGCAGTCTGAAATGGATCAAACATGCAGTCAAGATGTATCCATAATTATTGGTGATTGGAATGTGAACGTTGGAAACCAAGAAGAAGGAACAGTAGTTGAAATTATGGCTTTGGTGACAAAAATGAAGTCAGGGATAACATGATAGAATTTTGCGAAACGAATAATTTCTTCATTCCAAGTACCATTTTCCAATAACATGAACTGTAACTATACATGTGTACATTGCTGATGAAATACACAGAAATCAAATTGACTCTATCTATCTGTGGAAATAGTGAATGGAAAGCTCAATATTGTCAGCCAAAATAAGGCCAGAGGCCAATTGTGGAACTAAACAGGATTGGAGGAAGATTCATTAACAATCTGTGATACGCAGGTGGCACAACTTTCCTTGCTGAAAGTGAAGTGGACTTGAAACACTTACTGATGAAGTTCAAAGACTGTAGCTGTTGGTATGGGTTACACTTCAACATGAAGAAAACAAAAATCCACAAAACTCAACTAATAAGCAACATCAAGCTAAATGAAGAAAACACTAAAATTACCAGGTTTCATTTTACTTGGATTCGCTATCAACACCTGTAGAAGCAGCAGTGAAGACATCAGATGATGGATTGCATTGGGCTAATCTGTTGTAAAAGACCTCTTTTAGCCAAAAGATTTCACTTTAAGAGTTAGGTGTGCATGACACAAGCTTTGGTGTTTTCAGTTGCCTCATAAGCACATGAAGGGTAGACAATGAATAAGGAAGACCAGAGAATAGACGCCTTTGAATTATGTTGTTGGCAAAAAGTATTGAGTGTATCACAGAGTGTTAGAAGAATGAACAGGTCTGTCTTTTAAGAACTGCTGCCAGAATGTTCCTTAGAGGCAAGAATGGTGCCACTCCATGTCACATACTTTGAATATTTTATCAGGAAGGATCAGATACCTCAAGAAGGGCATTATGCGTAGTAAAGTGGAGGGTCAGTGAAAAAGAAGATGACAAGATGGACTGACACAGTGGCCTCTCCTGGTGTTCACTACTGTCACTGACCTGCTGTCAGTGCCATTTTAGTCATTGTTTGTTTTTGTTGTTGCCCTTGTTTTGTCTATCTCTCTACCGTCTGCCATCTTTCCTTTTCTTTCTCCCATCACTCCAGCTCAGTGCACTGCCTGGACTTCTTGGAAAGCTATGCTGTACTGCTCAGCTAGAGAGCCTCTGGTACAACAGCATCCCTCAGCACCATATTTATTTATCTTTTCCCTTCTCTCCCCCACCTAGACCTTTCTCTGCGTTTCTCCCTCGCTGTCGTTCTGTGCCATGTTACCTAATGAGAAAGACATCGACTTGCTGCCACTGCAATTCTGCCCCAACGTCAACAGCTGGCACTCCTACAACATTTGTTTTTATTATTTTTTTCTTTACTTGTTTGATTGTTAGTTTCTTCCTTCTTTTTCCCCTTTCCTTTTTCTGGCCCACCTAGCCCCCTGTGTCACCCACACTGCTTCTTAACAGGACTAGCCACACCTCTCAGCTAGAGAGGCACCAGTACATAATCTTACCAGGTCTGCCACGCTTCTGCACCTCGCACTAGCCTCTAGCCCTGCCTCATCACCCCCATTTCATGCTGTAAACTACTCATCTTTGCCCTTCCGTTTTGACTGGACTCCCCCCCACCCCGCTCCCGCTACACTTACATAGCTGAGTGAGTAGCCCTGCCCACCAGGACAAGGTAGTGAGAAGTGGTGCGCTCACAGGGAAAAAAAAACAACAAAAACTCTCAGGCTACCTACCCAGACATAACTAGATAACAAAAGTAGATAGATAACAAGATTGGCTTAAACTTAGGACAATGGGGGTAAATTTCAAGATAACCACAAAGTTAAAAAAACACATGCATTTTGAGGTCTGCAAGCTAAGTTCGCAAACTTGACTGTTCTAAGTGCTACATACCTCATTGGCCATTGTGCACAGTGGCATGATGGCAAGTTCACAAATTTCACTGTATAGTTGTCTGTGAGGGAGTTTTCAGCCAGTAAACAGATAACTGTATTGAAACACTCTCCCTACTCACTTGATCTGGCTCCCAATGGCTTTATTCTTTAACAGAAGATAAAGGAAATATTGAAGGGAAGACATTTTGATGACATTCAGGACATCAAGGATAATATGATGACAGCTCTGATGGCCATTCCAGAAAAATAGTTCCAAAATTGCTTTGAAGGGTCGACAAGGCATTGGTGTTGTTAGTACATAGCTTCCCAAGGGGAGTACTTCAAAGGTGACCATAGTGATGTTCAGCAGTGAGGTTTGTAGCACTTTTTCTAGGATGAGTTTGTGAGCTTTATGGGCAGTCCTCATACTCGTCAAAATAAAGAACAGCATATTCTCAGTAAGTACAAAATTTACAAAAAGAAAACACAAGAAATTCAGCACTAAAGAGTAAGAGGAACAGAGAAAATGTCAGCACCACAGAAAAGCACTACAAAATGATAGCAATAAACTTACGCTATCCTTAATCACACTGAATGTAAATGGCATAAATATATCTAGAAAGAGACAAAGAATTGCAGAATGGATTGAAAAAACAAAACAGGATCTGTCATTGTGCTGTCTGTAGGAGATACACCTTAGAACAAACACACAAATTTATTGAAAATCAAAGAATGGAAAAATATACATCAAGCAATCAGCTACTATAAATTAGCAGGAGAAGCAATGGTAATCATAGATAAATAGACTTTAAAACAAAAGATACCATAAAAAACAAAGAAGAGCAATATCTGACGTTTAAAAGGACAGTCCACCATGAAAACAACCACAGTGGGTATCTACATACCTGATGACAGGGCTCCAGAATACATACGCTCTAACAATGCTAAAAAGGGAAATTGGTGGTTCTGCAATAGTAGTAGGAGACTTTGACACATTACTCTTGGTAAAGAAGAAAACATCTAGAAATAAACTGAAGATGCACAAGATCTAAAGGCTACAGTCAACCAACTGAACCTCTTAAATGTAAAGAACACTCTACCAAATCGTAGCGAAGTACTCATTGTTTTCTAATGCACACAGAGTGTCCTCCAGAATAGATCTCACCTTAGACCCCAGAGCAACCCTCAGTAAAATCCAAAAGATGGAGGTAAGGCAGTGTGTCTTCTCTGATCACAACCTTATCAGAGTTGAAGTTAATACAAAGGAGAGTAAGGGACAAAAATCCAATACATAGAAACTGAATAATGCCATGCTTTAAAAACACGTTAAGAAATCAAAGATGGAGTCAAACAATTCCTAGAATCAGATGAATATGAAAACAGATGATACCACAACCTTCGGGACACAGCAAAGGCAATGCCCAGAAGTCAGTTTGTAACAGTAGATGCACACATCTAAAAAGAAGAAAGGGAGAAAATCAGAACATTAACTCCCATTACTCAAACCAATAGAAAGAGAACAGCAAAAGAAGTCCACAGGCGTCAGAAGAAAGGAAACAATAAGGATCAGAGGAGAAATAAATGAAATAGAGGATAGAAGAACAGTAGAAGGAAGCAACAAAATCAAAAGTTGGTTCTTTGAAAGGCTGTACAAAATCAACAAACTCTTGGCCAAATTGACAAAACAGGAGAGGATGTAAATAACCCAAATAAATGATGAAATGGTGGACATTACAGCAGACCCAACTGACATAAAAAGAAGTATAACAGTACTTTGAAAAACTGCTCAAATTTCAGTGTGTAGAGGAAATGGACCAATTTCTAGAGGCACGCTACCTACTTGAAGTGTTTTAGAACATAGATTTGGAAGGGGTACTTCTGAATGCATTCTGTGAACCCGGTACAACCCTGGTACCAAAGCCAGGCAAAGATACCACCAAAAAAATTACAGACCAGGATCTTTCATGAATGCTTCTCAACAAAATTCTAGCCGGTAGAGTTCACCATCGTATAAAATCATGCGTTATGACCAAGTGGGATTCATTCCAGGTAACACTGGAAAATCAATCAACATAATCCATCACATGAATAAAATAACCTCACAATCATCTCAGTCAGTACAAAAGAGGCGTTTGGGAAAGTCCAACACCCGTTCGTGATGAAAACTCAATAAAATGTGCATAGAAAGGAAATTCCTTAACATCATAAAGGGTATCTGTATAAAACCAACTGCTGTCATTCTTAATGGAGTAAGGCTGAAAACATTGCTGTTTAGAAGAGGAACAAGACATGGATGGCCTTTATTACCACTCCTGTTAAAAACTCTTATCAGAAGTCCTAGCTAGAGCAGTAAGGCAAGAAAAAGAATTAAAGGGCATTCAGATTGGTAAGGAAGAAGTAAAACTGTCCCTTTTTCAAATGATAGGATACTAGACAGAAAACGGAGAAGACTCCATGAGAAAACTGCTGGAACTAATAGATTCAACAAAATAGCAGGATTCCAGATCAACATAGAAAAATCAGTTGGATTCCTATATGCTAATAAAAAGAACTATGAAAAGGAAACCAGGAAAAACTAAAATACTTAGGGATAAATCTAACCAGGGATGTAAAAAATACAGAGAAAACTATAAAACACAACTGCAAGAAAGCAAATGAGACCAACGTAAATGGAAAGTGATACCATGCTCATGGACAGGCAGACTTAACGTTGTTAAAATGCCAATTCTGCACAAAGCAGCCTGCAAATAGAATGCAATTCTGATCAAAATACCAACAGTATTCTGTAAGGAGATTTAAAAATTAATCATTAACTTTATGTGAAAAGGGAAGAGGCCTTGGATAATTAAAGTGCTATTAAAGAAGAAAGAAGTGAGAGGACTCACAGTCTGAGCTCAGAATCTGCTATACAGCTACGGTAGTCAAAAAAGTGTAGTACTAGTACAGTGACAGACACATTGACCAGTGAAACAGGATTGAGAACCCAGATGTAAATCATCTGCCTACGGCTATCGGTGACAAAGGCCCAAAGTCTATCAAATGGGGAAAAGACAATCTTGCTAACAAATAATGCTAGCAAAACTAGATGTCTGTGTATAAATAAGAACTCATACCTCACACCATATACAGAAACTAATTAAAAATGGATCAAAGACCTAAATATAAGACCAAAAACTATAAACATCATAGAAGAAAAATAATAGAGTCAACTTTACAGTCCCTAACAGGGTACAAACCATTACTAACAATACAGAAAAACCAGAAGATAAGCTACGCAACTGAGATCTTCTAAAAATTAAATACTTAGACTCATCAAAAGACTTCACCTAAAGAGTAAAAAGAGAACATACAGATTGGGAAAGTTTTTGTGGATACAAAAAAATCACGTAAAACACATCCATAAAAGGTGTAATCTTGAGCTGTGTCCCCTCAAAAATGTGTATAGCCATTTGGCTGAGCTGTCATTCCCAATATTTTGTGATTTTCCTATGCTGTACATCCTAATCTCTGCCTGTGGCTAGTAGATAGGATGATTATGTTAAAAGAGGATTAAGAGTAGGACTGCAACATTCTTCCTAAGGGACTTTCCCTGGAGTGTGGCTTGCACTACCTTTTGTCACTTTACCCTACAAAAGACAAAAGTAAAGGGAAGCAAGCTGAGAATTGGGAACCTTACACCATCAGGAAAGGAGCACTGGAAGTAGAGCATGTGCTTGAGACCTGAGGTTCCTGCACCAGGATGATCCGTGACCAAAGACTGATGCAACACAGGGACTTTCCTCCAGACCAGACGAAGAGAGAAAGGCTTCCCGTGGTGCGGGCACCCTGAATTCGAACTTGTATGCCTCCTGGACTGTAAGAATAAACATTTCTCTTTTAAGGCCATCTGCTTGTGGTATTTCTGTTCGAGCAGTTACAGATGACTAGAACAACCTCCACACACACACACAAAAAAAACAAAAGAGTCCAGTTAAAAAAATGGGCAAAGGATATGAACAGACACTTGACCAAAGGAGATACTCAGACATGTAACAAATGCATGAGGAAATGCTTGCAATTAGTAGCCACTAGAGAAATGCAAATGAAAAACAGTATTAGATACCATCTCATCACAACATTACTGGCACAGATCAAAAAAACAGAAAATAACGAGTGGATTAGAGCTCTTATGCACTGCTAGTGGGAATGCAGAATTGTGCAACCGTTTGGAAAATGATACGGCACTTTCTTAAAAAGCTACAAACAAAAGTAGTATATTCTCTGGCAGTCCTATTCCTAGGAATGTGTCATAGAGAAATAAGAGTGGTCACTTGAGCAGGCGTGTGCACACTTGTGTTCATTACAGTATTGTTCGCAGTGGCAAAAAAAAGGGAAACCACCTAGGTGCCCGTCAACAGACGAATAAACAAGCTGGTCCGTACACACGAGGAAATGCTACAAACAGTGAAGAACAACAATGAATCTGTGAAGCATCTCACAGCTCAGGTGAATCTGGAAGGTATTATGCTGAGTGAAATAATTATGGAAAGACAAATACTCAGTGAGACTAATATAAAAACTCATGAAAAAGCTGAACACAAAAAGAAACAATCTTTGGTGGTTATGAGGCTGAGGGCACGCATCTAATCAGTAGGTAAGTGGTAAGTTTGGTGAGGGTAAGACCATACAGTATTGGGGAAACCAGCACATCTTGTCCAAGCAAGGTCAGGGAAACTCCATGGACATATCCAAACTACCTGAGGGATTCATTTGCTGGGCTGAGAGCTGTGGAAACCATGATCTCTGGGAATATCTAGCTTATTTGACATAACATAGTTTATCGAGAAAATGGTCTGCATTTCTACTGTGGTGAGTAATGTCTTGGGTCTTAAGATATTTTGAGCAGCCATCTGAGATACTCCATTGTTCTTACTCCATCTGGAGCAAGGGAGAAAGAAGAAAACAAAAGATACAAGGGAAAGATTAGTCCAAAGGACTAAGGGACCGCAACTACCGCAGCTTTCACTGAGTCCAGCACAACTACACGTGGCCAACGGCCATCACCACCTGCTCTGACAGGGATCATAACTGAGAGTCCTGCACAGAACTGAATTAAAATATAGAAAAAAATTCTGACTCACAAAATAAGTAAAATCAGTTACCTGCTCTGATGGAGATTGTAACTGAGAGTCCTGCACAGAACTGAAGAAAAGTATAGAAAAAGTTCTGACTCAGAAAATAAATAAAGTCAGAGTTACTGATCTGTCAGAGACTAGAGAAACACCAAGAATACATGCATGTATTGCCAGACACACGTACAGCTCAGCAGTGAAGTCACTCGTGAGGGTTACCCTTCAGCGAAAGATTAGATAGGGCCATAAAACATAAAGAGACTAACTGGGCACACTAGTCCAGGAGCAAGGCAATAAACCTGCTGCCATCAAATCAGTTCTGATTCGTAGCAATCCTAAAGGGCAGAGTAAAACTTCCCCATAGAGTTTTGAAGGAACACCATGTGGATTTAAACTGGCAACCTTTTGGTTAGCAGCTTTAGCTATGCTTCTAGGTTTTTCAAACAAGGCAGAAGGGGGCTGGAAAACTCTTAATGAGGAACCCAGGATTAAGAAGTGAGAGTATTGACATGAGGTTTGTAACAAGTGTATCTGAAATAATCTGTATGTTGTTTAATGAGAAGCCTGCTTGCTCTGTAAACCTTCACCTAAAGTATAACTTTTCCTTCCTTTAATTTAGGTGTAGAGATTTCATTGCAGTATTGTTTATGATTCAAAAAAGTTAAAGTGACCTACATGTCCAAGAATGGAGGATTGTTTAATTGTGTGATATGCTATTTTGAGACCATTAAAACAATTCTGTGAATGTGTATTAAATGGCATAGAAAGCTCTCTATTAATGAAAATATATTTCATAATTTCCATAGTGAGATCACATATTAGCAGGAAAAAATACCCCTTTTTTTAATATGTTACACTCAGAATTATTTGGAATGATGACCATCTTGCTTTTCTGAAATGTGTCATTGTTGCAGCAGTTCTCACAGATGTTTGCTTGTATTGCCTGATGCTTCGTTAATACTGTTTGATTTCAATTTACCATTTTCTTTCAAAATTTGTTTTTAAGAATAAGCAGTTCTTAACATTAATTTCTTGTGTTTGCAGATTGAGTTGAACAAATCTAAAGATGTTCAATTAAGGAGTATTTTATTAACTTAGGTATATTTTGTTATATTAAAAGGCCCTAGTTTCAAGATTTATTTAAGGCTGCCACTTAAATATTGTTTACCCTTTAACAACTTAGGCTCTTTGTACTTCAGATTATTCATCTTTGAAATGATAATACTGAATTGAAAGAGTTGTGAAGATTAAGAGTGTGTATGTGTGTGTGTGTGTGTGTGTGTGAAAGATACACGTAACAGCAAGCGTTTAGATAAAGTTTAGCATGGGCCAGTCACTGTTTTAATCACTTTATGTATAACTATATATAATTAAGTATATATGCATATACATGTACACATATACATTAAAACAGTCCACACTAAGCTGTATATAAATGTTTGCTGCCATATATATCTTTAATGTTCGCAACAACCTCTAAAATGCAAAATATTCTTAATACATGCTATAGTTGAGGAACCTAAAACTTAGAAAAGCTAAGTAGCTTACCAAAGGTCACGGAACTAATGAGTAGAAAGTTGTAGTTCAGAGCCTGAGCTATTGAGGACTGATGCTAAATTGCCTGTAATTTCATGTCAGTCAGTGGTATTAATATTGGAAGCATCTCCTACTCCCAACCTGAGAAAATAATGTTGTGTGACTGTAAATACATCAAATCCACTGTTGTCGAGTCCATTCCAACTCATGGTGACCCTATAGGACAGAGTAGAACTGCTCCATAGAGTTCCCAAGGAACACCTGGTAGCTTCGAACTGCCAGCCTTTAGGTTAGCAGATGAGGCACTTAACCACTGTGCAACCAGGGTTTCTGTAAATATATAAAGTTATGTTATTTTTGTTCTATGATTATGTAAAGATTTATGTATTTCACAACATTATTTTCTGTTACAGAATATGATCTTCCACAACAGCCTAATGTTATTCAGCTGTTTTATGGAAACATGCGTAAAATTATACTTTCAGTCATTGGAGAATTTAGAGATTCTGTGTCTAACAGAGAGTTTCTTCAGCCTTCTTGTAAAGCTAGCTTGGAATCTAAAAGGTAACAAAATTTTTCAACAGATTTCAAGATTAATTACCTTACAATAGAGTTAATCTTTTCTTGTTCTACTCTCTTCCTTTTTTCTGTTTCCTTCTCTCTTATTTTCTAGTCTCAAAATACTTCTCCTTCATATTTTTATTTACTTATGTTTAAATAATTTCATACTTACAGAAAAGTTGAAAAATCTGCCCTCAGAGACCCGAATTGTTAATGTTTTACCACATTTAGTTATGCGGCACATCACTTTTTATTGAACCATTTAAGTAAATTACAGTCATGATGGCCCCTTAGTCTTAAGGATTCCCAGGTTATTAAATATGACTTTCCTAAATTTACACACACTCTCTTAACACTGACATGGTAACCCACTGTTGTCAATCCCAACTCACAAGACCAATGTTAGAACATGAATATTGATGCAGCTCTAACATGTTGTTCACAGGTTCTATCCAGATATCACCAGTTGTTCAAATATTGTCCCTTATACTTGTCGAACAATTAAGCAAAACACTTCCTCTTTACCCCTTCCTTTCTGGTCCACAGTTTAATCTAAGACCTTGTGTTCCATTTTAGCCTATTTCTTTGCTGTTTCTTGTTGTAGAAAATTCCTCTATCATTCCCTACCTTTCGTAACTGAAATAACACGGAGGGTTAGATGATCAAATCAGATACAGAAAATGAAAGGTTGTATTCAGAATTAATTAATAAGGGGGCAGAGGCAAGATGGCAGACTAAACGCACATCTCCCTAAATCCCTCTGGAAACCAAAACCTGAAATGATAATTAAACGGAGCCTTCTGGACACCTAGTGAGCCCTGGGATGCAGCATAGCACTGTTAATTTGGACTTCATAGTCCTGAATGCAAGATCTCCTCCCTTTCACTGACCCCGCTCATGGTGAGCATAAGCCTACACAGACTGAAGATCACTCACCATTTCAATTTTTTTTTCCTCTGTCTTGGCCGGCGGGCAGAAATTGGACTTGACTAGCTGCCGGTCTTGGACGCACTGCTGGTGGGACTGGCAGGCGTAATTGCTAGGTTCTGAGAGCCCAGCTTTGGACTCTAAAACACCTCAGCTCCTCTGGCCTATCAGGAAACAGAGAAGCCCAGTGAGAGGTCCCAGCTGGACTTGGTTCTTAGGCTGGGAGGTGGTGCCTGCCGGTGTGAGAGTGCCTTTCTAGCAGGGAGGTGGTGTTTTGCACAGTGTCACCTGGGCCTGGGGCCCAATGGTGGAGGCTGTGGACTCTGGGCATTTCGGCACTCTGGGCCTCTCTCTCTGCTGGGAGCCTGGTCCCAGCCAGCTGGCAAGCTTCTGAGGGACATGGAAGGCTCAGCTGGACCTAAATCCTGGGCTGGGAAGCAGTGCCCACCCAGAATTCTACACAGTATCACCTACAGCTGGGGCCTGACAGCTGAGGCCAGCAGACCAGTAGACTTTCTGTATTTTGAGCTAGTTTATAACATCTGGGGTTCAATATAGAGGTGCTTAATTTGCCAGCTGGGAAGACGGACATATACAACTGAAAACCTGACTGACTTTGGAAGTTGTGAAATACTTTTTACTTCTCTCATTTTAAGACGGCCTAGAGAAACAACTGTGGTCCATCTTCACAGCATCTCTTCCACCCTCTGTTTACCCACATGAAGCCCGAAAAGCAACAAACATTGGAGAAGACAGTAACCCCGAAGTCACCCGTGGCATCAGAAGGAACCCAAAAGAAACCATCTGAGAACTTCCCAGACGAAGAAGCTTTTCTGAAACTATCAGAAGGTGAATACAAAAGGATTATATAGAGAGCCCTCATAGACCTTATACAAAATGCAGCAGAACAAAATGAAAAATTAAGCAAGCTGTTCGACGTGATGGAACATAGGTACTCGGAAATCCAACAGATCAAGAACAAAATCAAAGATGTAGAAACTTCAATTCAAAGCCAAGAAAACAGAATGGAACCAATGGAAAAGAGAATTTCTGATTTGGAAGACAGAGCTACTGACTCCAGCATCTAGGAGGAGAAATCAGGAAAAAAAATAAACAAGAAAAATGAAGACGCATACGGGTCTCTATTAAGAAGAACAATCTATGATTAATTAGAGTTCCTAAACAAGGCGAGACACCTGAGAACACAGGGTATTGTTGCTGAGCTGGTAACAGAAAACTTCTCAGAAATTATGAAAGAAGAGACTATAGATATCCAAGATACATATTGAACACCACTCAATATAGATCTCAATAGAAAGACTCCAAGATATATTATAATCAAGCTTAACAAAATGAAACACAAGCAGCAACTCTTAAAGGCAGCAAGACTCAAGGCAAGGCTAACATTCAGAGGGAAACCCTGTAGGATTTTGTCAGATTTCCCAACAGATTTCCCAACCATGCTGGCACGGAGACAGTGGCATGACACATTCAAAGCCTTGAAGGAGAAGAACTTTCAACCAAGAATTATAAATCCTGCAAAACTATCTTTCAAATATGAAAAGGAAATTAAAACATTCGCAGATAAACAGAAACTGAGAGACTTTGTAAAAACCAAACTAACGCTACAAGAAATACTGAAAGAATCTCTTGGCTTGAAAGAACAAGACCACTACACAGAATCCTGCTCAATTAGGGAAGGCTCCAAACACAGTCAGAGCTATAATAGTGAAAGAAACGATCTAGTGATCATATCATGTAAACTGTGATATCATCATATTAAAAAGAGGGATGTACTACAGTCATTATAGTCCTTCCAGATGGAGAGGAAGTTGACAAGTCTGGTAGCAGTCAAAATTGGGTTTGTATATAATTTAATAGCAGGATCATAGGCACAGCCATAAAGCACAATAAAGAAGCAACATACCATATCAAGAAATGTTATACAGGAGTCTCAACAATCACAAAACCAACCCTGAAAAAGGTGAAAAATCAACTCACAAAGAAGAAGGTTGCAGAACAGATTAATAAGAACAACAGAGAAAACATGAAAATAAAAATAAATCACAGTGGCAGCACTGAACACATACCTATCAATAATTACATTGAATGTGAATGGACTGAATGCTCCAGTAAAGAGACATCAAGTGACATCTTGGATCAAAAGACATGATCCATCTATATGTTGCCTATAAATGGTTGTAGAGTGTGCTTACTTATCTGATGTGGTAGATTTTACTTTAATGTATATTTTATTAGAAATTAATATTGCCATTCCTGTTCTTTTTTGAATGTTGTTAGCTTGATTTATTTTTTTTCCATCCTTTGAGTTTTAGTTCATGTCTTTAAGTCAAAGGTGTGTTTACTGTAGGTAGCATGTAGATGGACCATGTTTTTTTATCCAGTTACTACACCATCTTTTTATTTATTTAATCCATTTACATCCACCATAATTATTGATATGTATCAATTTGTTGCTGTCATTTTAGTGTCTGTCTCTGTGTGTGTGTGTGTGCACGTTGAAGACAATTCCTTTGTTCCTTTTACTTTTCTGTGCTGAGTCATTTTTGTGTTTCCCCCCCACGCATCTTTTTCATTGTTGTTCATTTGGTATCTGCCAAGATTTGATGTTTTTCTTGTTTTTATTTTGATGTGCAGGATTGCTAATTTCCTTTGTAGTTAGCTTAATATTTACCCCTGTTTTTCTAAATTTAAGCCAGTGTTTAATTTCTTTTTATCACCTTTACTTTCTTTTCATATGAAAAATGTATGACTACATTTCTTGGTCTCTCTTGTTTGGTATAATGTTGTTGTCTTGTCTTTTATATAATGACGTGCCTGTTTCCCAATGTTTTTGATGTTTTTCCTTCACTTCTATGATTTTCTGACTTAAAGACTCACTTTAGCATTTCTTTTACTTTGGTTTGGTTTTTGCAAATTCCCTCATTTTCTGTTTATCTGGAAATGTCCTAATGTTGCTATCATATTTCACAGACAGGTAATTTTTATCCTTCAAGGCTTTGTATATGTCATCCTGTTATTTTCTTACCAGCATGGTTTCTGCTGAGTAGTTGGAGTTTAGTCTTGTTGAATCTCTTTGTTGATTTTCATTTTTCCTTTCCCGGTTTTAAAATTCTCTCCTTCTCTTTGGTTTTTGCAAGTTTGATTATGTTATTTCTTGGTGTCTTTCTTTTGGGATCTATTTTGTATGCAATTCCATGCAGATATTGGATGGATACCTTCTTATCTTTCGTCATATCAGGGAAAATTTTTGTCAATAAATCTTCACAATTTTCTCCATATTTTCTTTTACATCCCCTGTTCTGGTTCCCCAATCACTTGGAGATTGTTTTTCTTTATAGAGTCCCACATAATTATTAGTGTTTCTTGAATTTTTAAAAAATTATTTTATCTAGATATGATGTTATTATACACAGAAAACCCTGAAGAATCCACAAATAAACTACGGGAACTAGTAGAAGAGTTTAGCAAAAATATAAGATAAACATAAAGAAATCCATAGGATTCCTTTACACCAACAAAGAGACCATCAAAGAGGAAATCACTCCTATGAAGAGCTCATATTTGACACAGGCCCAAAGGCCATGAGCTGTGGAAAAAACAGTTCCTTTAAAAAATGGTGTTGTCAAAAGCGGATATCCATCTGTAGGAAACTGAAACAAGACCTGTATCCCATACCTTGCACAAAAACTGACTCAAAATGGATCAAAGACCTAAATATCAAATCTAAAACAATAAAGATTATGGAAGAAAAAATAGAGATGACATTGACAGATCCAATACACAGCTTAAACAGACTACAGATATTACTAATGGTGCACAGACAGCAGAAGAGAAAATAGATAAATGTGAACTACTGAAAATCACACATTTAATGCTTATCCAAACAGTTTATCAAGAGAGCGAAAACACTGCCTACAGAATATTAAAAAATATTTGGCAGGCACATATCTGATGTCTAATTTCCATAATTTACGAGGTACTGCAAAATATTAACTAGAAAAAGGTAACCCAACTGAAGAATCTGCGAAGGATACAGACAGACACTTCACCAAAGAAGACATCCAAGCTGCCTAAAGACACAACAATCGTAATCTATTAAAGAAAGCCAAACCAAATCTACAATGAGATACCATCTCACCCCAACAAGGGTGGCACTAGTCCAAAAACCAAAAAATAACAAATGTTGGAGAGGCTGTGGAGACATTGGAACTCTTCTACAGTGATGGTAGGAATGTAAAATAATACACTCTCTGTGGAAAGCAATGTGGTGCTTTCTTAAAAAGCTAGAAATAGCAATACTGTATGATCCAGTAATTCCACTGCCTATAACAGCAGAAATAAGAGCTGTTACATGAGCAGATACATACACACAAATGTTTATTGCAGCAGTGTGCACAGTAGCAAAAAGATGGAATCAACCTAGCTGTCCATCAACAGATGAATGAATAAACAAACTGTGGTGTATATATACACAGTGGAACACTATGCAATGATAAAGAACAACACTGATTTTATGAAATGTCTCATAACCTGGAATCAGCCAGAAGATACTATTCTGAGTGAAATGAGTCAGCTGCAAAATAACAGATATTGTATGAGACCACAGTTATAAGGACTTGAGAAAAGGCTTATGCACAGAAGAAAATACTCTTTGATGGTTACAGGGGTGGGGAGGGGAGGAGAGGGTTATTCACAGATTAGATAGTCACTAGGAATTTGGTTAGGTAAAGGGAGTGACAGAATGCAGTAGATAGCAGGTCAGCACAACTGGATCACACCACAAGGTAAGAAGTTTTCTAAATACAACCCAACATATATTTTTTACTTTTTATTGTGATTAAGTGAAAGTATACAGTCCAAATCTGTTTTGCATACTCTCCTATCTGCAGCTCCTGCTCTCCCCACCTGGTAACAGCTCACTCCTCCTGGTAACAGCTCACTCCTCCTTTTCACTCTGTATTTCTAGTGTCCTCTTAACAAGGATCTGTCCCCTCCTTTCTACCCTCTTCTCTCCCATCTAGAAAGAAGCCAGTAGGACAGCCTTCTATAAATGCATAGAACCATAAATTACACACACCGTATGTTCACACTGTGTCCCCTATTCCAGTCCATTCTTGTCTGAGGAGTTGACCTTAGTACTGGTTTCCAGTCGGGCAGCAGCAGGACTAGGAGCCATGTTCCCAGGGCATCCTTCAGGCTGTCAGACCATCAATTCTGGTCTTTTTTTTTTAGAGATCTTGGGCTGCACTCCTCTTTTTCTCGTGTTGCCTCTGGGACTCTATATTGTGTTCCCCATCACAGCTGTCTTTGGTGGTAACTGGGCACCTCTGGTTCTTCTGATCTTTTGTTGACACAACCCAGCATTTTAAAGGACAGAGTTGTAGGGACAGGTGTCTAGGGACCATTGTTTTAGGAGACATTGGTCAGTTGGCGTAACTAGTCTTTTTCTAAGAGACTGTTCTGCATTCCATATTGGCGAGTGGCACCTGGGGCCTTAAAAACCAACAGGTTAACATGTAGGGAACATCAGTTGGTTGATGTGAGCTCAGGAGGCAGAAAGGTTCATATGATTGGGAGACTACATCAGCATGAGACCAGAAAAACTACATGGTGCTTGGCCACCACCAAAGACAGCTGTGACACGGGACACAATGCAGAGTTCCTGATGTAGCACGAGAAAAAGAGGTGTGCGGATCCAGAACTCTACATAAAGACCGGGCTTAGTGTTTCGACAACGTGAGACTATGGTCCTTGGACTTGATGTTAGCCCAGAGCTGAGCTGAAACCAGTACTGAAGCCAACCCTTCAGATAACAAATAGACTGGACTTTCAGACACTGAGAGATTCAGCTGGTGTTTGTACTTTATGGTTTAAAATATACAAGTATTTGTATGTACATTTTTGTATGTGTCTAAGACTGTCCAATTGGTTTATTTTTAGAGGGGAGGGGAGAGGATTGAAGCAGGGGGACAAGTGTTGGTTGAGTGGATACTAAAAGTAAAGAGCAGAAAAGAGTGTGGTGTCATAGGATTAGGAGAGCAGATAGAGTTGCGTAGAGGCAGTTGCTCAGGCTTTATGTGGCAAATTGACTTGCATTGTAAACTTTCAATCACAATAAAAAACAATTCTTGTATGTGATTTTTTTCTCAAATATGTTTACATCACATGCTTTGTCTTTGTTATCACTAATTCCCCTTTCCATTTCCTTAACTCTGCTCCTTGGACTTTCTGTTGAGTTATCTAATTCTGTAGTTTAATTTCTACTTCCTGTTTCTTGATGCTTTCTTGCAGCCCACTCAGTTTTTCAGGATGCTCTTCTGCATTTTTTGTCATCTCCTTCCTGATGTTTGAAGAGTACTAAATATCCATCTTTTGTATTCTACACCTGGTAACTCCAGAATGTTCTCTTCATCTGAAAAAATTTTTTGAGCCTTTGTTTTGGGTGTTTTACAAAGGCATCATTGTCTCCCTTTGTAAGTGATTTTATATTGGTTGTTGTGTCCAAGCCATTGGCTAGTTCTATTTGTTTATGATGGCATGTTGTGTTCTGACTTCTTACTTTGTTTTGAAATATCTACATAGCCTGGTTAGTGTGTGCTAGTTTGGTTGTGCCTTTGAGGGTCTAATGTGCTGTCAAGAGCTGTTGTAAGGCATGTGAACCTAGGAGTCTGTTTACTTTTCTTGTATGGATTCAACTCAGCTGTCCAGCTGATCAGTCATGAAGTCTGTGGTGCACCTGTCCCCTACAGCCCTACAGGGGTGATTGGTATAGGCAAAGACGGCAGGCTTCATGCTCTGAGAAAGGCAGGCAGCTTATAGCCATCTGTTAGTGTTTGTAAGAAGGTCTTCCCTTTGTGCCTGTTCAAAGGAATTGTTTCCTCCCTGCATTTCTGGCTCAAGTGAGTCAACAGACTTTTTGTCCCCCTCCCCGCTGTTTGTGAAATTGTTCTCTGAGTCTAGAAGAATGGCTCCGTGTGCACATACGTAGTCCTTCTGGCTCAGTTAATGGAGTCAGACTCCAGCACCGGGGCACAGTGCAGAGAATTGAGGGGGATGCACACTGGGAGAAGAGTGAGAGGTTTATCTCAATGAAAGTTTTAGATCCTCACCCTATAGGTTAAAGACAAGCCACTTAGCTTTTGTCAGTTGAGTGCACTCTCCTCTGCTTTCTCTTCTGCTTAGGAAGAGACCCTCAGGATGCCACTGCTGTATTCATCACACTTGCTGCAGCCGGTTCTCTCAGCATCAGGTCTGGCGATTCCTAAGTACTTCTGAACCTGCTTTCCTTTCCCCATCATTCATTCTACTTTCTCATCTGTCCTTTGGATGTTCAAGGCTCCTAGAATGTCTTACAGAATCGATTCATTTGTTCTTTTCGATCTTTGTGGGTAGAGGGATCACAAGAAGCATCTGCATACTCCATCATTTTGGTCCCGCTCCCTCAAAAGCTATTACTTTTAGACTGTCAATGAATAGAACTAGGAAATACATGAATTTATATTTATATATCTGTATATCACATGCATCTGTATCTCTGCCTATAAATATATTTGAAACTATGAATTTAAACAGATAGTTCAAATTCTGGTCTTTTAATGTTAGGTGTATTGGTCTCTCCAGTACTGGGAATCTTGGCCCCATTGTTCTCATCTGTTAAATTTTTACTCAGTCTCCTAGTGTGTAATCAGTCTCTTCATAAAAGGCCATTGAGTTCATAAGAGTTTCCTGCAAGTCCCAAACTCTCATCTGAGGGTTCACTGCTAACCCTACCACCCTTCCTGTGCCGGCCTTTTTTATCCCCTCCTCTCCTTCTGATGTTGATGTTTTTGAAAGATACTCAGTCAGAGAAAGAATTAAAAATAAGTTATGTGTACTAAAAACTATCTTGAAAATTACTTTGATGGTAAGGACCTGGTTCTTACCATGTTGAAAATAATAATCAACCTGTTATAAAAGTTGTTTTGGGTTTTGGCTGGTACCTCTGTTTTTTCTCTGGGACAGTGAAAGTGTAATTGGGAAAGAGGGCAATGTAATACAAATATGCAGGGATTTCTTTGTTCACTGAGTAGAAACTTGAAATGGAGATGTAGTTCCACTACTGTATGACAGGATTTAGGCAATGCCCAGTTAATTTTCATAATTAGAAAATAGTTGATAAAAATCCTCGTAAATGGTATTACTGTTTTGATCCAAAGACATTTCTGTTGTTAAAGTCTTGTGATATCAGCATTATGAAACCAGTCGTCACTGTGCAGCTGTAGGTACATTAGGAAACTTGGCTAAAAGTTTTGTTGTATTTTCTTAACTTCCTAATGTTGGGTAATTGTGTAGTCAAGTTGGTGTGCCAAAGTCAAGGCATGAACTAAATGGCTTACATTTACTACTCTAATTGTTGGTTGTAACACTTGACCTATATTTCCCTGTACTTTTTATACGTTACCATAAATTTATACAGTGTAACGTATGGTTATTCACTGGAAAGTACACAGTATGTCGTTTTTAGTTTTGTCATAATATTTTCAGATTTATTGAAAATTAAAAATGAGACACTGGGTTTTAGTCATTTTTTAATGTCTTCTGTAGTTTTTCATCTGTATTTTTTATTGTTAAATAATTTTCTAGTGAGTCTGGAACTTCAAGAAAACATAGCAGCAATGTTTCTTTGGACGTTTTACCAGTAAAAGGTCCTCAAGGTTCTCCATTTCTTTCCCAAGTTCTTCATCCACCTCAAGATAAATTAGCTTCTGAAGAAATATGGACTGTTCAACCTGAACACTTGATTTTGATAGCTCCTTCTCCCTGTGAGTATACCAGATGACAGCGTATCAGGAATGCACTGTAGAACCCAGGCTTGCACTTGCTCTAGACTCTTGCCACATATGTGGTATATACATGGACTTTAGGCAGGCTTAACGGATGGTTTTGCTTCACCCAGGTCCTCCTCTCACTTACTGGAAGCCAAATTCAGATTTGAATCTAGCATCTTCTGTGGCGTCAGATTGTATTCCTGAATTTAAGCTCCTGTGTCTTCAATATGACAGAGCCCCATCCATGAGCCCTTTCTTCCCAGCACATCCATAAAGAACTCATTAAGCTGTTGGCCTTAACATTGATGTAACTGGTTCATAGCAGGAACAGATGTGTGTATATATGGGCCAAAGATAGGACTGTGCAGTGATGATTTTCAGATTTCCTTTTTTCTCCTAACTTTATTGAGTATTGCCATTAATCTGTATAGCTTCCTAATGAGAGTAAACAAATGGACTTGTTTTACCAAGAATTTAAAATTCCTGTGATTGAATAATAGAGAAAGTAAAAGTAGTCCACTAGAATATTTATTTAGGATTTATTTTTGTTACTTATTAATCTTTGCCTTTTTCACTAATACTAAGTGATTTTTTTTTTTTTTTTTTTTGATGCAATAGGTGACATGGCAAAAACTAAACGTTTCCAAATTTTAAATAATTCTGTTAGGTCACTGAAATTTGAGCTGTATTGGCCAGCACATTGCCTTACAGTAACACCTCAACATGGAATTATTGAACCAGAGTAAGTATGACTTTTTTCTGTTTTCTTCCATCCATTATTCATCTACTATGATGGTGACTTTTTTTTTCTAACCTTTTATTTTTTAATTGTGATTACGTGAAAGTATACAATCCCAGGAGACCCTGGTGGTGTAGTGGGTTAAGTGCTGTGTCTGCTAACTGAAAGATTAACAGTTCAGATCCACCAGAAGCTCCTGGGAAACTATGGGGCACTTTTACTCTGGCCTCTCAGGTCACTATGAGTTGGACTTGACTTGACAGCAGAGAGTTTATACAATCCAAATCAATATTGCATGCCTGCCTGCCTGTCTGCAGCTCCATCTACTTTCCTCACTCGGTGACTGCATATTCCTGCTTTCACTCTGTGCTTCTAGTATCCTCTTAATGAACACCTGTCCCCTCCTTCTCCTTCCTCTTCTCTCCCATCTAGAAAGAAACCACTAGGACAACCTCCTATAAATGTATAAAACCATAAAGCACACACAGTGTATTTGTGGGTCCAGTCCATTCTTGTCTGAAGAGTTGACCCATGTCCTGGTTTCCAGCCAGCACAAGCAGCATGTCTAGGGGCTGTGTTCCCAGGGGACCCTCCAGGCTGCTGAGCCATCAATTCTGGTCTTTTAGTAGTGTTGTTGAGCTGTACACTTCTTTTTCTCGTGTTGCCTCAGACTCTACATTGTGCCCCCCATCATCGCTGCCTCTCGTGGTGGCCAAGAACCATCTCTTTCTTCTGGTGTCATGCTAATACAGTCTCCCATTCATATGGGTCCTTCTGTCTCCTGTGCGTTTATTTCCTCACATTGTTGTTGATCTCATTCATTTTCTGTTCCAGTTGGGTTGAGACCATTTGGTGTACCTTAGATGGCAGCTTGCTACCTTTTAAGAGCCCAGACATCATTCACCCATAAAGGGTGCAGAAGACACTCTTAGCAAAAGACTAGTTATGCCAGTTGACTTTGATGTCCCCTCAAAATATGGTCTCCAGAACACCTGTCCCTGCTACGCTATTATTTGAAATATTGGGTTGAGTTTAGAAAACCTTTCATTTTTTGGTGTAGCCCAGTTATGTTGATCGCTGTCTAATTAGTGTGGTCACTGCTGCTTTCACCTGAGCAAGTTCCTATCAACTAATCCATGATCATCCCCCTCTCTCCCTCCCCACCGTTGTAGCCATCAAAGAGTCTTTTCTTCTGTACATAGGTCTATTTTTAAGTACCTGTAGCAGAGGTCTTGTATAATACTTGCCCTTTTGCAACTGACTGATTTCACTCAGCATGGTGTTTTCTAGTTGAAACCAGGTTATGAGATGCTTCTTAGAAGCATCATTGTTCTTGATCATTGCATAGTGTTCCACTGAGTATATGTACCATAGTTGTTTATCTGTTTATCTATTCATCTGTTGATGGGCGCCTAGGTTGATTACATCTTTTTGCTGCAGTAACCATTTGTGTGCCACCTTTATTTCTGTAGGAATATTCAAAGCAATGGGATTGCTGGATCATATGTTATTTCTGTTTCTAGCTTTTTAAGGAAGTGTCAAAATGCTTCCCTGAGAGGTTGTACCATTTTGAATTCCCACCAGTGGTGTAGGAGAGTTCCAGTATCTCTACAGCCTCTCCAGCATTTGTTGTTTCATGTTTTTTGGATTATTGCCAATCTTGTTGGGATGAGATAGTATCTCACTGTATCTCAATTTGTGTAATAGCTAATGGTTATGAGCATTTCCTTCCTTAAGTATGTTTTGGCTGCCTGGATGTCTTTGGTGAAGTGTCTGTCCATCTCCTTGCCCATTGCTTAATTGGATTATTTGCTGTTTTCTTGTTGACATTTTGCAGTACCTTGTTGATTACGGAAATCAGACGTTGATCCAACATGTAGTAGCCAAAATTTTTTTCCTATTCTGTAGGTAGTCTTTTAACTCTCTTGATAGTCTTTGGATAAGCATAAGTGTTTGATTCTTAGTAGTTCCCATTTATTTATTTTCTCTACTGTTGGTTGTGCATTACTGGTCAGATTTTGTAGTCTGTCTAAGCTGTGTATTAGAATTTCCATTGTTGACTCTGTTTTTATTGCATGGTCTTTATTTTAGGTTCGATATTTAGGTCTTTGATCCATTTTGAGTTAGTTTTCGTGTAAGGTGTTAGATAAGGGTCTCATTTCAGGTTTCTGCAGATGGATATCCAATTTTGTCAACACCATTTGGTAAAGAGACTATTTTTACCCCTGTTTATGACCTTTGAGCTTTTGTGGAATTATCAACTCTTTGTAAGAGGATGGTGATATTTCTGAGGTGTCAATTCTGTTCCATTGGCCTCTGTGTCTCTTTTTGTACAAGAACCAGGCTGTTTTGACTACTGTTGCAGTGTAGTAGGTTCTAAGGTCTGATAGTGTGAGGCCTCCCACTGTGTTGATCTTCTTCAGTAGTACTGTATTTATCCAGGGTTTCTTCTGTTTCTAACAAAGTTAGTGATTCGTTTCTCCATCTCATTAAAAAATGACACTAGAATTTGTAATGGGATTGTGTTGTATATGTAGATCGCTTTGGGTATAATAGACATTTTCACAATGCTGAGTCTTCATATCTATCAGCAGAGTAAGTTTCTCTACTTGTGCAAGGCTTCTCCACTTGTGATTTTCTCTGGGTCAGTCTCCTTAGTTTTTTGGTTAGATTTATTCCTAGATATTTTATCTTCTTAGGGACTATAGTACATGTTATTGATTTGATGATTTCCTCTTTGATGATCTCTTTGTTGGTATAAAGAAATCATACTGGTATACTTAGGTTTATCATACTGATACTTTGCTGCACTCTTCTGTTAATTCGAGTAGATTATTTATGGATTCTTCAGGGTTCTCTATGTATACAGTCGTATCATCATCTGCAAATAGGGATATTTTTACTTCTTTGGTCATTCAGATGCCCTTTATTTCTTGGTCTTGTCTAATTGCTTTGGCCAGAACCTCTAGTACAGTGTTGAATAGAAGTGATGACACTGGGCATCTTTGTCTAGTTTCTGTTCTCAAGGGGAATTCTTTCAGTCTCTGTCCACTCAGGATGATGTAGGCAGTTGGCTTTACATAGATGCCCCTTATTGCATTGAGGAATTTCTCTTCCCTTCCTATTTTTCTGAGAGTTTTTAACAGGAATGGGTGTTGGACTTTGTCAAATGCCTTTTCTGTGGCTGATCACATTAATTTTTTTTCTGATGTTGAATCAGCCTTGCATCTCTGGTATGAATCCTGTTTAGTGATGATGAATTATTTTTTTGACATGTTGTATTCTTTTGGCTTGGATTTTTTTGAAGATTTTTGCATCTAGGTCCATGGGTAATACTGGTCTGTAATTTCCTTTTTTGTGGATCTTTCCCTGTCTCTGGTATCAGGGTTGTGCCGGCTTCATAGAATGAATTTGGGAGTTTTTCATCCTGTGAAATGGCCTCAGTAGTATTAGAAATAACTGCTCTCTAGAAGTTTGATAGAATTCTGTGGTGAAACCATCTGGGCTAGGAATTTTTTTGGTTGGTAGTTTTTTAATTATTTCTTCAGTCTCTTGGTTTGTGATAGGTTTATTAAGTTCGTCTACTCCTTGTGATAATTTTGGTAGGTGATGTGAATTTGAAAATTTGTCCATTTCCTCTAGGTTTCCAAATGTTAGAGTATAGGTTTTGATAGTATTCTGTTATGATACTTTCAATTTCAGTTACATCTGTTGTTACATCTCCTGTCTCATTTCTGTTCTTTCTTTTTATTATGACTCAGTGTTATAGTTTCCTATATAAATTTACACGCCCACCTATATGCAGCTCCCACTGCTCTCCCTGCCCAGTGACAGCACACTATTCCTCTCTGCTCCATACCTGTGTCATCCTCCCAACAGTCTCCTTTCCCCTCCTCTCCACCCACTCTCCTTCCTCTAGCCAGAGGTCAGCAGGATGATATAGATCCATAGAACCATAAAGTGAGTCCAGTATATGGTCACTCTGCACCTCCAAGTCCAATCCATTCGTTTCTGAAGAGTGGACCTTCATTATGTTTTATGGGCAAAGACAGCATCAAGGCCATGCTCCCAGGGGAACCCTGAAGCCACAGGACCATGAGTTGTGGCCTTTTAGCAGAGATCTCAGGATGTACCCCTTTTCATTCTTGTGTTGCCAGCGAGACTCAACTTAGTGAGCTCCATCGGGTCTATCACTGGTGGTGGCCGGGCACCATCCGGTTCTTCTAGTCCCAAGTCTGTGTAGGCACCCAGTCATGTGGGTCTCTCTATTTTGTGGGTTGTGATTTTGGTCCTTGGTGAGCATCTGTTCCTGCTGAGTTAGAACCATTTGCTGTGCCCTCGGATGGCAGCTTGGCAGCTTTTAAGACCCCAGACGTCACTCAGCAATGTAGGGTGCAGAGAGCCCTCTTAGAAAATGCTAGTTGTACCAGTTGGCTTTGAATCCGCATAAGAGCATGGTCCCCTACCCCCTGCCCCAGCTACTGTGTCCTTGCAATATTGGGTTAAGATGGAAGGAGTATTCAAGTTATGTTGAGGTCCACTTAATACTGTTCTAGTTTCCTATGTGTGCTATCACCGATTTCACCCAACCAAATTTCTACCAACTATCTAACCTAAACCCTCCCTCCCATCCCTTGCAAACGTCAAAGAGTCTATTGTTCTATATTGATCTTATCGTAGGGGTCTCATACAATATTTGTCCTTTTGTTGCTGACTACTTTCACTCAGCATAATGTCTTCCGGTTGAAACCAGGTTAGGAGATGTTTCCTGGAATCATCATTATTCTTCATCATTGCATAGCACTCCATTGAGTATATATACCATAGTTTACGTATCCATTCCTCTGTTGTTGGGCATCTGGGTTGATTCCATCTTTTTGCTATCGTGGACTGTGCTGCGATAAACATTCTGGTGCATGTGTCTGTTGGTGTGAAAGGCCTTGATTCTGTAGGATATATTCCAAGTAGTGGAATTACGCGGTCAAATTGTGTATCTATGTCTTTTTTTTTTTAACGAAACACCAGATTCCTTTCCAAAGAGGTTCGGCCATTTTTCAACCCCACCAACAGTGTAGGAGAGTTCCACTTTCTCCACAGCCTCTCCAGCATTTGTTGTTTTGTGTTTTTTGGACCATGGCCAACCTTGCTGGGGTGAGATGGTATCTCATTGTAGTTTTGATTTGAATTTCTTTAATAACTAGAGATCGTGAACATGTCCGCATATGTTTTTTGGCTGCCTGGATCTCCTCTTTACAGAACTGTCTGTCCATCTGCTTTCCCCATTGCTTAATTGGATGATTTATCTTCTTCTTACTGATATTTTGTAGTATCTTATAGATTATGGAGATCAGGCATCAGTCTGACATAGAGTTGCCAAATATTTTTTCCCATTCTGTAGGTGGACTTTTAATTCTATTAATAAAAGTTTTTGGATGAGCAAAAATGTTTGATACTTGATAGTTCCCATTTATCTACTTTGTCTTCTGTTGCTTGTGGTTTGTTTGACAGATTTTGAAGTCTGACTACATTGTGTATTAAAACTTCTATTGTTATTCCTACCTTTTCTTGGATGAGCTTTATCGTTTTAGGTTTGATATTTAGGTCTTTTATTTATTTAGAGTTGGTTTTTGTGTAAGGTGTAAGATATGGATCTTGTTTCAATTTATTGCGGATGGATATCCAATTTTGCCAGCACCATTTGTTGAAGATACTGTTTTTACCCCAGTTTAATGTCTTAGGGCCTTTGTTCAATACCAACTGTTCATAGGCCGATGGTGTCATCTCTGGGGTCTCAGTTCTGTTCCACTGATCAATCTGTTGGTTCTTGAACCAATGCCAGGCCATTTTGACCATTGTGGTGGTGCAGTATGTTCTAAGGTCAGGTAATGAGAGGCCTCCCAGTGTGTTCTTCTTCTTTAGTATTACCTTACTTATCCAGGGCTTCTTCCCTTTCCAGACAAAATTGGTGATTTGTTTCTCCATCTCATTAAAAAATGATGCTGGAACTTGTATTGAGATTGCATTATATAAGTAGAATGCTTTAGATAAAATAGACATTTTCACAATGTTAAGTCTTCCTATCCATGAGCATGGTAGGTTTCTCCATTTATCTAAGCCTCTATTAGTTTCTTGTGGTAAGGGCTTGTAGTTCTCTTTGTAAAGGTCTGTTATTTCTCTGGTTAGATTAATTCCTACATACTTTATTTTCTTAGGGGCTATAGTCAGTGGTATTGATTTGATCATTTGTTTGTTAACAATCTCGTTGGTCTAAAGGAATCCTGCAAGGAATCCTGCTGATTTATGTTTATCTTGTATCCTGAGACCTTGCTGAACTCTTCTGTCAATTTGAGTAGTTGCTTACAGATTCCTGGGGATTCTCTGTATATACAATTGTATCATGTGCAAACAGAGAGATTTTCACTTCTTCTTTGCCAATGCAGATGCCCTTTGTTTCTTGGTCTTGCCTAATTGCTCTGGCTAGAACTTGTAGTACAATGTTTAATAGGAGAGGTCAGAGTGGACATCCTTGTCTTGTTCCTGTTCTCAAGGGAAAGTCTTTCAGTCTGTCTCCATTCAGGATCATGTAGGCAGTTGGCTTTGTATAAATGGCCCTTACTGCATTGAGGAATTTTCCATCTATACCTATTTTGCTAAGAGGTTTTATCATGAGTGGGTGTTGGACTTTATCAGATGCCTTTTGTGCATCAATACACAAGATCAGGTGATTCTTATCTTTTGTGATATTCATGTGGTTGATCATAGGAATTGTTTTTCTGATGTTGAACCAGCCTTGTATCCCTGGTATAAATCCCACTTGATTATGATGGATTGTTTTTTGGATATGTTGTTGTATTCTATTGGCAAAAATTTGGTTGAAGATTTTTGCATCTAAATTCATGAGTGGTATCAGTCTGTATTTCTCCTTTTTTGTTGAGTCTTTCATTAGCTTTCATATCAGGGTTATGCTGGCTTCATAGAATGAGTACGGGAGTACTTCATCCCTTTGTATACTGTGAAATAGTCTCAGTAATATTGAAGATAACTCTTCACTAAAAGCTTGGTAGAATTGTGCAGTGAAGCCATCTGGGCTCAGACTTTTTTTGGTTGGCAGTTTTGATGACATTTTCAATCTCTTCCTTTGTGATGGGTTTATTAAGTTGTTCTGCTTCACATTGTGATAATTTGGGTAGATAGTATTAATAAAGGAATTTCTCCATTTCCTGTAAGTTTTCAAATTTGCCAGAGTGCAGTCTTTGATAGTATCCTGTTAGAATATTTTATATTTCTGTTGGATCTGTGGTGACAACTCCCCTCTAATTTCTAATTTGGTTTATTGGTTTTCTTTCCTGTTTTTATTTAGTTAGCTTAGCCAGTGGTTTGTCAATTTTGTTGATCTTTTAAGAATACCAGCTTTTGGTCTTTTCATTTTTTTCCGTTGTTCAACTGTCTCATTCATTTAGCTCTGCTCTAATCTTTATGATCTGGTTTTTTGTCGTGCCTGAGGGGTTCCTTTGTTGTTCTCTTTCTACTTGTTCAAGCTGTAGGGTTAGTTCCTTGATTTGGTTTCTTTTTTTTTTTGCTTCCAGATGTGTGCATTTATGGAGATAAACAGACCTCTGAGCACTGCTTTGGTTGTATCCTATAGGTTCTGGTAGGAAGTGTTTTCATTCTCACTGGAATTCATGAATTTCTTTATTTCATCCTTAATTTCTTCTATAACTCGTGGTTTTTTGAGCAAAATGTTGTTCAGTTTCCAAGAGTGGCACTGTCTATCTGTGTTTTTTCTGCTATTGATTTTGACTTTTATACCTTTATGATCTGAGAAGATGCTCTGCAGTAATTGAGTGGTATGGATTTTGTTGAGAATTGCATTATGTCCTAACACATGGTCAATTGTGGAGAATGTTCCATGTGCACTGGAGAAGTTGTCATCGTCTACTGATTGGTGGAAAGCTCTGTATATATCAGTGAGGTTTAATTGGTTAATTATGGCAATGAGGTCTTCTGTATCTTTACTGAGCTTTTTCCTAGATGACCTGTCCAGTATTTGGAGTGGAGTGTTGAAGTCTCTTATTATTATTGTGGAGTTAACTCTTTTTTGAGTGTAGTCTGTGTTTCTTCGACGTATTTAGGTGCTGTTATATTAGGTGCATAAATATTTAATATAGTTAAGTCTTGCTTGTGTCCTCAACCTTTCAGCAATAAGTGGTGTCCATCCTTGACCACCATTTAATGTAAAATGTGGATTTGACATTAAAATTGATTTTGTCTGAGATTAGCATTGCCACACAGGCTCTTCTTTGTTGATTGTTAGCTTGGTATATGTTCTTCCATCCTTTTATTTTTAGTTTGTTACTGTCTTTAGGTCTCAAGTGAGTTTCTTGTAGAGAACATGTGGATGGGTCGTGTCTTTTGATCCAGGATGTCACTCGATAGGTCTCTTTGCTGAAGCATTCAGTGCTTTGACATTCAATGTAATTATTGATAGGTACATTTTCACTGCTACCATTGTGATGTGTTTATTTTTGTGTTGATGTTTTCTCTGTTGTTCTTATTAGTCTGTTCTGGGACATTCTTTTTGTGAGTTGATTTTTCACCTTTTTCAGAGCTGATTTTGTAGTTATTGAGACTCCTGTGTTACATTTCTTGATACAGTGTGTTACATTTTTGTTGTGCTTTATGGCTGCCCCTATGATCCCCCTTAATAAACTAGATGTATAGCCCAATTTTAATTACTAATAGTCTTGTCATCTTCCTCTCCATCTGGAAGGACTATAACAACTGTAATACATCTCTCTTTTTAATATGAGGGCACCATATTTTTCATGATAATCACTGGATTGTTTCTTTCCATATGAAAGCTGTGATTGAATTTGGAGCTTTCCCTACCTGAGTAGAATTTTCAGTAATGTGAAATTCTAAAATATAAAGTCAGTGGTTTTGTTATTCCAAGCCAAAGCCAAGAACGTCTTTCAGTATTTCTTGTAGTTTGGGTTTGGTTTTCACAAAGTCTCTTGAGTGTCTGTTTATCTGGGAATGTCTTAATTTCATTTCCATATTTGAAAGATAGTTTTGTAGGATTTATAATTCTTCACTGGAAGGTCTTCTCCTTCAAGGCTTTGAATGTGTCATGCCACTGTCTCTGTGTCAGCATGGTTTCTGCTGAGAAATCTGACGAGAACCTACAGGGTTTCCCTCCACATGTTAGCTTTGCTTTGAGTCTTGCTGCCTTTAAGAGTTGCTGCTTATGTTTCATTTTGTTAAGCTTGATTATAATATGTCTAGGAGTCTTTCTTTTCAGATCTATATTGGTTGGCGTACGATATGTATCTGGGATATCTATTTTCTCTTCCTTCATGATTTCTGGGAAGTTTTCTGTCACCAGCTCATCAACTGTACTTTCTGGATTCTCAGGTGTCTCATGCCGTTCAGGGACTCCAATTAATCGAAGGTTATTCCTCTTCATAGAGTCCCGTATGCTTCTTAATGCTTCTTCATTTTCTAGTTTCTTTTTTCTGATTTCTGCTCATAGATGCTGGCATCAGTAGCTCTGTCTTCCAAGTCAGAAATTCTTTTTTCCCATTAGTTGTATTCTGTTTTCTTGGCTTTGAATGGAAGTTTCTATGCCTTTCATTTTCTTCTTGATCTGTGAGATTTGAGAGTACTGGTATTCCTTAAGATCGAACAGCTTGCTTAATTTTTCCTTTTGTTGTGCTGCATTTTGCATAAGGTCTAGAAGGGCTCTGTATGTAATTATTTTGTATTCACCTTCTGATGATTTCAGAAAACTTTCTTCATCTGGAAATCTCCTTCATTGTTTTTTTTCAAGCCTTCTGAAGCCATGAGTGATTTCCTGTATGCCATAAGCATCTATTGCTTTTTGAGTTTCATGTCAGTAAGTGAAGGCTAGGGGAGATATTGTAAGAATGGACTGCAGCTGTTTCTCTAGGCTGTCTTAAAATCCAAAACAAAAGATAACTGACTACTTCCCAAGTCAGTCATGTTTTCAGGTGTAGCGGTCCTTCTTCCCAACTGGCAAAGTAAGGACTTCTATATGCAATCCCTGATGATACAAACTAGTTCAAAGTACAACGTTACTGCCCTGTTTGCCTCTGATGACAGGGCTCAGCCTTAGGCGACACCGTGTAAACTACTGCTTTTGTGGTAGGAAAGCACTCTCCTGTGGCCAGGCTCTCGCTCCCAAGCTAAGAAATAGGTCCAGCAGCAGCCACCATATCTAAGATGGCACCGTCCACATGGTCAGCATATAGTGGGGCTAATGGTGTCAAGAGGTAGTGAGTCCTCCACCTCTGTTGCCAGGATGCCACTGTAGGTGACGCTGTGTAAACTGCTGCTTTTCTGTCAGAGAAGTGCTGTCTTCTTTGCAGGCGCTGCCTCCCAGACTAAGAATTAGACCCACTACAATCTCTATATCCAATATGGCATCTCGCACACAAGCACTGCGGTTCTGTACAAACCACGTTGTGGCAGTGATAAAAAGACAGGCCCAAAGTGGCTAGATGAACAGAGTCCTGAGCCTGGCTCTCAAAATATGGCAATTTCTCCTACCTATCCCAGCAGCAGTGCGTGTGAGTCTAGCCACTAGGCACAACCCAACTCTGCCCGCCGGCCAAGACCGAGAAAGCAAAAGTCAAAATGGTGCATTTACTTTCAGTGTGTGTCAGCCAGGGCTACCCAGGAGCAGGAGTCAGTGAAAGAGAGGAGTTTTTTAGTTCAGTGGTATGAAGTCCAAATTAATAGTACTGTGCCTTGTCCTGGGGCTCACTAGGTGACCAGAAAGCTCCGTTTGATTATCAATTCAAGTCTTGGTTTCCAGAGCGATATAAGGAGACGTGTGCTTAGTTTGCCACCTTGACTCTGCCCTCTCCTGTCTCATTTTTTATTTGGGTTATTTGTTTCCTCCCCTGTTTTTCTCTAGTAAGATTAGCTAATAGTTTATCAATTTTGTTGATCTTTTCCAAAAGCCAACTTTTGGTCTTGTTAATTCTCGCAATTTTTTTTTCTATTCTCTAGATCATTCAGTTTTTTTCTAATCTTTATTATCTTTTCTTTTGGTACCTGAGGGGTTCTTTTGTTTTTCTCTGTCTACTTGTTGAAGTTGTAGGCTTAATTCTTTGGTTTGGGGCTTTTCATGTGCATTTATAGAGATAAATTGACCTCTGAACGTTGCGTTTTCTATATCCCACGAGTTCTGGTAGGATGTGTTTTCATTCTCATTTGATTCCATGAATTGCTTTATTGTGTCTTTCATTTTTTTTTATAACCGACGAATTTTTCAGCAAGGTGTTCAATTTCTATGAGTTCAAATTCTTCCCACGTTTTTTCTGCTCTTGATTTCAACTTTTATGGCTTTACGGTCGAAAAAGATGCTTTGCAATAATGTGATGGTTTGGATTTTTGTTGAGACTTGGTTTCTGACCTAATCTGTGATCTGTCCTGGAAAATGTTCCACGTACATTGGAAAACAAGATGAACTTATATGTTGTTGGGTAAAATATTCCAAATATGTCGATGAAGTCTAGTTCGTTGATTGTCCCAATAAGATCTGTATCTTTGCTGACCTTTTTTCTGGATAGTCTGCACATTACTGAATGTGGAGTGTTTAAGTTTCCTAATATTATTGTGGAGTCATCTACATCACTTTTCAGTGTTGTCAGTGTTTGATGTGTTGTAGATGCTCTGGTATTCAGTGCATAAATGCTTAATATTGTTAAATCCAGCTTATGTATTGAACGTTTCAGCAATAAATAGTGACCATTGTTGTCCCTGATGGTCAATTTTACATTAAAGTCTATTTTAGCTGAGATTAGTTTATCCACTCTTGCTCTTCTTTGCATGTTGTTAGCTTGGTATATGTTTTTCCATCCTTTCATTTTCAGTTTGTTCATATCTTTGTGTCTAGTATGTGTTTTTTGTAGGCAACATTGTGATGGATCGTGTTTTTTGATCCAAGCTGTTTCTGTCTGCCTCTTTACAGGATCATTCAATCCATTTCCATTCAGTGTAATTATTGATAATTATGTGTTTGGTGGTATCATTTTGCTGTCTTAATTTTTGTGGTGTTGCCATTCTGTTTCTTCCTCCTAATACTCTGTTCTGGGTTGTTTTTCCTGATGGGTTCATTTTTCATCTTTTTCAGTCCCAGTTTTATGTTTGTTGAGACTCCTGTATTATGTTTCTTGTTTTGATATTTAGCATTGTTAGTTTGCTTTGTGACTACACCTTTGATCCCCCTTAATATTCTAAGTTTAAGCCAATCTTTAACTTTTGTATGTCTCTTTAACTTCCTCTCCATCTGAAAGGGTTATAACTACTATATCTGTATTTATAGTGTAATGATATCATAGTTTTCATGTAGATATCTCAGATTCTCTACTTATAATAGCCTAGCTTTGATTGAACTATGTGTGTTTCTTACTGAGTGGGGTTCTGGATGCTGTGTTCTGCATTGTATCCTTAAGTATATACATCTGATGTTATTGTTATTGTAAGCAAATAGTTTCTTTCTGTGTTTCTTGTAGTTTTAGTTTGTTTTTTGCAAAGTCTCTAAGGTCCTGTTTATCTGAGAGTACCTTGATTTCACCGTCATATTTATCAGACAGTTTTGCAGGCTATACAGTTTTTGATTGAAAGTTTTTCTCCTTCAAGGCTTTGTATGTGGCATCCCACTGCCTTTCTGCCAACATGGTTTCTGTCAAGAAGTCAGCTGAAAGCCTGCAGGACTTCCCTTTTTACTTAAGTTTTGCTTTAAGCCTAAGTGCCTTTAATAGCCTTTCTTTATGTTTCATTTTATCGAGCTTGATTATAATATGTCTTGGTGTCTTTCTCATGGGCTCTAGTTTTCGTGGTATTCCATAAGCATCTTGAATATCTATTCTGTTTCATGATGTCTGGGAAGTTTTCTGTCAGCAACTCTTCAGCAATTCTCTCTGTGGTTTCTGCTATCCCTCTGTCATGAATTGAACTGTGTCCTCCAGAAAGGTGTAGCCATGTGGCTGGGCCGTGATTCCCTGTATTCTACAGTTGTCTTGCATTTTGTGATTTTTGTTGTACTGTATGTTGAAGGATTAGGGTGCGACTATAAATCCCTTCATAGGATCACCTCCCTGCTCCACCATAAAGGGAGTTTCCCCGGAGCATCACTTGCCCCACTGTTAGTCCATTCATCCTAGAAGAGATAAAAGGAAAGGGAAACTGCAGAGAATTGGGAACCTCACATCATCAAGAAAGCAGCACCAGGAGATGAACATGTCCTTCAAACCTGAGGTTCCTGTGCCAAGGTTTTCCCTGGATGAAGACTGATACAGTACTGGACTTTCCTCCAGAGCTGACAAGGGGGAAAGCCTTTCCCTGGAGTAGACATCCTGAATTTTGACTTGTAGCTTTTTTGTCTTTTTTATCTGATATCTCTTGTAAATGCCAGTGTCAGTTGTTTTATTTTCAGTGTCTCTAATCCTGCCTTCCACTTCATCAATCCTGTTCTTTTCGCTTTGCATCGTATGTCTAATTCTGTAGTTTGCTTATTGATCTCTTGAATTTCAGATCATTGATATTCTAGAAGTTCATAATTTTTCATTTTGTTCAGTTGCATTTTGTTTAATCTCTAGAAAAGGTCTATACATAATTCTTTTGTATTCTACCTCCAATAATTTTAGAAAGGTTCCTTCATTTGAAAAGTTTTTTGATTCTTTATTTTGGGAATTCGCTGGAGCCATGGTGGTCTGCTTCTTGAAATGGTTAGGTACTGATTGTTGTCTTTCTGCCATCAAAACGGTGTTGGGTTTCTCTGGTGTTACATCAGAGGGATCTTTGGCATAGTTCTAAGAAGGGAGTAAGGACACTACTGCTAGATTTGTTTGCTGGCCACCATTGCATTTTCTTGGCAGCTCACTCTCTGGCAATATAGTCTGTGTCAAGCCCCACAGTGCTGTTTGGCTTGGTGTCTGGCCCTAGCTGGGCCCTCAGGGGTGACAGGCCCCACCCCTGGCTAATAAAGGTGGAGAGCTACCTGTGCTGGCTCTCCACCATCGTGCCACTTGAGACTACGGTGTAACTCAGAGAAGGGAGGAAAGAAGGATACCACTACACTCAGCCACCAGAGACTGCTGTGTTTTGCAGATGTCCTTAAAAACTGCTTTTCTGATAAATTGGGCTGCTATCGAGCAAAAGCTTGAAACAGCCAAACCCTCAGGGGTGGCAGGCCCAGCCTCCTGGCTGGCAGAGACAGCGTCCTATTTATCAAGTATCTTGGGGGCCATCAGCCAACACTGTGATGTGGCTCAGTTTAGGGTGGTGATAATGGAACCACCACTCTCAGCCTCCAGTCACTATTCCTTTCTCTATATGCTCTTAGCTTAAAAGCTGCTTTTCTGTTGAGAGAGGTATTGACCAGCTGCAGTTGGTAGCAGTGGGCCCCCCAGTTATGGTGGGCCTGTCTGCAGGCCGACAGAGACAGTGCCTCATGGGCTGTCCTCTGACACTATGACTTAGCTCAATTAGGGCTCCTCCATGCTCAGCTGCCAGCTGCCTCTGTGTTCTCTAGGTACAGTTGTTATAAAGACAGCTTTTCTGCTGGGACAAGCCCTATCAAGATAGGCACTGTTGCTCAGCATGGGAATTAGCACCAGCTGAGCCCTCAGGCATTGCTGACTTCACCCCTTAGCTGGCCAAGTGGCGTACCGCCTGAGCTGCAACTTCTGCAGTGAGTCAACAGTATCTATGGTGCACATCACAGAAGAGAGCAGGGAGGGGCACTGGCACTTTTGGTCACCAGCAACTGCTGGGTTCTCCAGATGTGGCTGTCCCAAGCACAGTCTCTCTGCTGCAGCGTACCCTGTTTACTTAGGCACCGCAGTTCAGCAAAATAACTGGTCCATGCCAGGCTCACAGCCTTGGCAGACCCAGACCCAACCTCCTGGTCAACGGAGAAGGCGTCTGTACCTATAATCTACGGAGCCAATGGAGGAGCAGAAGCAGGACTCAGTGCACCACTGCCTCACTGCTGACAGAGGTAGTTTTCCGCTTCCTGTCACCCAGTCCAATCTTACGATCCTACTCCTCATCTTGGGACTCCCAGAATGTCCACACTGCTCTGTTCAAGTATTGTTCTCAGCCTTAGCTCTCAGAGGGAATCAAGGTGATACGTGTCTAGTCTGCCATCTTTGCATCATTGTGACCTTTTCAGGATCAAGTAATACCACATTTAAAGTTATTTAGTAAATATTGACACAGTGCTAACTCTCTACAAAGCGTCACGCCTGTTCCTGGACAACAGCAGTGAATTCAAGACTGCTGCCATTTCATGCAGGGTTGACCACATGCACAGCCTGAAGTAGTAAAGAGTGTCACTGAGCTGTGTCACTCGCCTGTTACAGACGACTCAAGATAGAGCAAGTCCCCTGTCATGGAGAAATCGGAGTGTTCTCTGAAGTGTTTCTCTGACCACAGAAAAATAAAGCAAGGAATAAAATTGGGGCATGTGATTGGCCTATAATGGGTGGCGTCCTGAAACCCAGATGCTTTGGCCAGTTGGTACCTTTTTTCTGTTGGGTCAGTTACTGTGCTGCTTTTGTCTAAAGGACTTTTCTAGACAAAGCTTCTTGACTTTTAGTGTCAGAGCTGTAATCTAACTTACCATTTTCTGTATAAAATACCCAGTGCTGTTGAGTTGATTCTGACTCACAGCAACCCTACAGGACAGAGCAGAACTGCCCCATGGAGTTTCCAAGCAGCAGCTGGCAGATTTCAACTGCTGACCTTTTGGTTAAGAGACATAACACTTAACTGCTACACCACCAGCATTAACAAAAACAGAGGAAACTGTCTTGAGGTGATAACATTTGTAAGCAGTTGCTGTCTACCATAGCTGAATTGCTGGTATAAAAGGAAGCCAGAGCTCTGAAGCCTTCAGAGACTTTGTGTGGTCAGCATAGAGCATTCACATCTGAAAGATTCTTGGTGTTTAGGATTTGCACTTTTGCAGAACGACAGTTAAGTTTACTTACTTTTGCAATAAGTAAATGATGACTAAGTTTTAGGAAGGTTAACTTAATTGAGTCAGTGAAGTGATCTAATGCTTTGCACGTTCAAGACACATTTCTAGACAGAAGCAACCAATTAAATGTGATGTGCAGCATATCCTTTTCAACAAATGTTTGACAAGATAGGGAAATGTCAGGGCAGGGCTTCTGCAAATAACTTTTTCGTAACTACATATTTAGCTATTCATAGTAGAAAATCTTGCTCTGCCTCAACTGTTTTTGAGTGTACAATTCAGTGACATAAATTACATTCACCATATTATGCTAAGGTTGCCAGTATCTGTTTCCAAAAGTTTTATATCACTCCAAACAAAAGCTCAGTGCCTCCCCAGCAGTAACTCCCCATTTTCTTTTTCTTACAGCCCCGGCAGCAGTTATTAAACTTGTACATTTCTCTGTTTTAAATATTTCATGTAAAAAGGATCATAGAATGTTTTTCCTTTTGTGTCTGACTGATTTTACACAGCGTAACTGTTTTCTAGGGTGATCTGCATTGTGGCATATGTCAGAATTTCCTTTCTCTTTATTGCTCACTAGCATTCCATTGTACAGATAATGCCAGATTTTATCTGTTTATTTGCTAATGAGCATTTGCATTGTTTCGATTTTTTGGCTATTGGAAATAATGGTGTACAAGTATCTGTTTGAGTCCCTGATTAAAAAAATTTTTTTGTCATATATAGCGTAATATTTTTTGCAACTGGTAATTATTTTAAAATTACAAATCTGACCACATCATCCACATTTAAAACTCTTCTTAGTTATCCTGTGGCTTTTCAAAAGAGAACTGGGAGCACAGAAAATACTAGCAACTGGTAATCAAGAAACAAGAGACCCCGGGGAGTGCTAATGGTTACACACTCAGTTACTAAGTAAAGGTTGGTAGTATGAGTCCCAGAGGCACCTCAGAAGAAGGTGTTGGCAATCCACTTTCAAAAAAATCAACCATCAAAAGCTCTATAGAGCATATTTCTACTGTGACACAGTTTGAATCTCGAAGAGTCAGAATCAACTGAACTGCAACTTTTTTGTTGTTGTTGTTTTAATCAGGAAGCAGATGATTATTATTCATTTTTTTTCCCCTCTTTTCTGGATCATACCATTTGTTATGGTCAGAAATTTATATTTTGAATTATGAGAGACTACCAGTTAAGTTTGTGAACTCATCCTAGAGGAAGTGCTACGTACCCCATTGCTGAATATCACTATGGTCACCTTCGAGGTATTCTTCCTGGGGAGCTATCTGTGGACCAATGCCAGTGCCTAGTTCACCCTTCAAAGCCATTTTGGAACCCTTTTCTGGAATGCCCATCAGATCAAAGCTGTCATCATACTACCATTGATGTCCTGAATGTCTTCAAAATGTCTTCATTTCAATATTTATCTTCGGGTAAAGAAGAAACTCACTGGGGGCCAGATGAGATGAGTAGGAAGGGTGTTCCAATACAGTTGGCTAAAAACTCCCTCACAGACAACTATACAGTTAAGTTCACAAACTTGCCTCCTTGCCACCAGGTGCAATGGCCATCCTAGAAAGAGTTCCAAAATTGGTTTTAAGGTTGGACTGGGTGCTGGCATTGGTGCATAGCTTCCCAAGGGGAGTATTTTGAAGGTGACCATAGTGATATTCAACAGTGAGGTATGTAGCACTTAGAACATTAAATTCATGGGCTTAATTGTCAGCCCTTGTACTTGTAAATAGTATTTCTGTGGCTTAGTTTATTTTCAGTCAAGTTTTTCCGTAGTTCATGGTCTGAAGTTTGGGCTCTGAGACAGGACCCAGAGTGTGTTGGGGGTGGGGTGGGGGTTGTGGGGCAGCCAAAGACTGCTCTCTGCTATTTCTAGGTAGTAAGAAAGTGGACCTTGGCAGGACATTGTTTATGATTCTTCAGGTTGTTGCTGTTAAAGCATGGGACATTCTTGCTTTTAATTACTAAATTCTTTTTCGTTTAAGGAGTAAACTACAAATTCTTGTGAGTCCTAGTTCCTCGTTATCTACAAAGCATTCATTGTACCCCTGGAGTGGTTTGATCTATGTACACTGTGACAATGGACAGAAGGTACTTAAAAAATTTTTTTTGAACAACATTGTACCTATTTTGCAGCCTTAAGTATTTTGCCCCTTGTTAGCACATATATTTCGGAAGTCAGAAAAAGATACAGCACAGCTCTTGTTTTTATCAGCCCAACTAGATGTATTTAAATATAACACGTAGTACAGAGTTTGTCCTTTCATGATCTGAATCTCTTGGTTGGAGGTGGACAGGCCACCTAGAAGCCATTGCTGATTAAAGAAAGAATGGAAGGGGAGAAGGTAGAGAGTCGAAAAGTTATTTTGTCTGAGAACTAAGTAAGCCTTGATCTCTAAAGTCATCGGTGTTTTGTTTGACATTTTACTTTTCCCTACCGCAATTTAAAAAACATGAATCGTGGTTTTGAGGGGGGGGTTGTTTGTTTGTTTGTTTAATGATAGCTACATTTGTGTCTTACTCCTTTATTTGGCTTATTTCAGAGAATTGTGAAAGTTCAAATTCAAGAAGACTTGACCCAAGAAGAGCGTCCTTTCACTGATTGGACCTCCAGCCTGTTTCAGATCCTTCCTCCAGGAGCTCAGCTTTCTGTTAGTCACTTGGTGAAACCAGTGACTCAGCCACCTTCCACTAATATAGAAATAAGAAACAAGACTGTTACTTTTCCTACAACAGAACCTGGTGAAACTTCAGGTGCCTTATCATGGAATTGAGTAATTCAAATGTCTTCTGATAAATTAAGGAACCCTGGTGACTCAATGGTTAACTGCTCTGCTGCTAACCGAAAGGTTGACGGTTTGAATTCATCCAGGGAGGCTGCATGAGGAAAACCTGGCAGTATGCTCTCATAAAAATTGCAGCCTAGAGAACAATATGGGGCAGTTCTACCTTGTCATGTGAGATCACTCTAAGTCGGAAATCCACTTAACGGCACCTAACAACAAACAGCAACTTATAAATCTAATGCTGTCTTCTTAGTTAGGCCTAAATTAATGATTGGTGTAAATTTCCCATGCTTCAGGATAAAATTAGGTGGTAGTCATTGCCAATAATGTAAAGAATGGGTTGGTTTTGGTAGACCTTGAAAATCTTAAAAGTCTTAAACATAGACATTTAGTAACATTAGTAAATCTTACATCTTTGAGAATCAGAACCATCCCACCCCAATCCTCACAAAAACTTTGCCAAAAATTACTAACAAGTTAGTAGCAAAGAAGAGACGAAGGCAAGTCAGGCCTTACTGTGTCACTTACTGATAGTGGCACCAGAAAGGTTAAAGAGACATGCTCAGTTTCCTCATTTGTGACACGGCCATTGTGATTGAAAGCCGCCATGTACATCTTTGGCGATTAAATGAGAGATTACATGTGGAAAGCATGTGTGTTTGTCATCTAGTAAGCACTCACTGAGTCTTAGCTAATAGCATTCTTAAAACACTCTTAGTTGATTGCTTTCTTTTTTTGATTGTTGGCTCAAGTCTTAATGACATGAATTATATGTGGGGCTGCCTCTTAAAAAGGATTTGGGACCTCTGACTCCTCGGTAGTCTCACTGATTTTTGTCTTCCACTCAGCCCAGGTTCTCCTTTCATGGTTGAATCCTGGTCCTTGTCATTACCAACAGCTGCACCACATTCTCCATTTCGTGATATTTCCTGACTGTTACCCCACCCCTGTGTCATTCCAGCTCACTTACTTTATAGAAATTACAGAATTTCTCAGACCTCACTGAGCCGCCAGCCCATTATCCTGCTGCATGTTTATTCTCCTCCACCCCACTCCTCTTTGTCATCCCACCCGCCTCCATCACCCCACCCTGCTTCGTCATCTTGCCCCAGTCTGCTCCATCTCCCACCGTAATTATATCTTGCTTCCATCATAATCCTCCTTGAATCCTGTGATTTGTTATAGTCACGGTCTCACAAACAACCTTAACTATCTGTGCCCCTTTCCCTCTCCATTCCTGCTTGACAAACCCTAATGTTGGCTAAACCCGAATGTCTGCTGACTCCATGGTCTCCTCTGCAGGAGTAGGAAATTGCTGGAATAAACCATACATGCTGCTGACTTCGTAGTTGGCCCCTATTCTGAGCCTTTCTACAGACCATTTTAGCATGTTTCTTTACCCGTCTCTAACAGTTATTTAACACTGTCTGTCTGCTTAGAGCTCCTGCTGCCTATTCTGCTTTCTACCCTTTTTGCTGTACACTTCATTGCAAATACAGAAGCAGTTTCTGTTCCTGTCACAGACTTAACTCTTCGACTTGGAATCTCGGCCGTGTCTCTTCTTGCTCTCTCAAGGACTTCATCCTGCTGTGGTTGTGTCTCTACTGTGTCATCAGTCCCTCCCTCTTGGTTGCTTTTTTTCCCTTTAATTGTGATTAAATGAAATCCTACAATACAATTTAATTTGTATGCCTACCTATCTGCAGCTCCTGCTCTCGTTGCCCGGTGACAGCACATTCCGCCTTTTCGTTCTGTATATGTCATATCCTCTTATAATCTCCTGTCCCTCCTCTCAACCCTCTCCTCACTTTCCTGGTAAGAGGACAGTAGGACAGCATCCTATAGATGGATGAGACCATAAAATCCACACACCATGTGGTCACATTCTGTCCCCAAGTCCAGCCTACTCCTGTCCAAAGAGTTGACCTCAGTAATGTTTTCTGGTCAGGGCAGCAGCAGGTCTAGGGGCTGTGCTCCCAGGGGAACCCCCAGACCACTGGACCATCAGTTGTCGTCTTCTAGTGGAGTTCTTGAGGTGCACCCCTCTTTTTCTCATCTTGCCACTGGGACTCAACGTTGTGTGCCCCATCACAGCTGTCTTTGGTGGTGGCCCGGCACCACCTGGTTCTTCTGGTGACATGTTGATACCATCGTCCATTCAAACGGGTCCTTCTGTCTCCTTGGCTCTTTTTCCCTTGTGTCTTTGTTATTCTTGGTGATTGTCTGTTCCGAATGAGTTGGGACCATTTGGTGCACCTCACGTAACAGCTGTCCAGCTTTGAAGACCACAAACGCCACTCACCAATATGGGGTACAGAAGAGCCTCTTAGCAGTAGGCTAGTTATGCCTGCTGGCCTCAGTGTCCCTTCAGAGTTGCTACATTCTCATCAGTATGTCACCATTAAAGGGGAGCTTTCCTTTCACTGCACACTGCCTTGCTGCTGCTGCTGCTCACTTTCTCTACACACTCTCATAGGAAAAACTTCTGGTCGCTGTTCTCGGCACCAACATCTGCTCATTTAATTGTCAGATACTTAGAATTTATCCGTGATTGCTTTCCTCCCTTTGTCTCCCTATCCAGACTATCAGCAAGTCCTTTCAGCTCTGCTTTAAAATAGATCCTACATCTGCCTACCACAGAAGCCGTTATTTCTCAGCCAGACTACTACAGTGACTTCTTATGGGTCCCCCTTCTTCCACTCTTACCCACTTAAAATGTTTTTTACATAGCAGCCAGTAATTTTTGAAAAATGTAGATCGTCTGACTGACCACATGATTAAGCTCTCATGTACCTTCCCATTGCTCTTAGAATAAACTCCAACATAAAGTGTCTGCCAAATTTGATTTGTTAGAAAATATCGTAGTTCCTGTTGAACTTCTTTAGGTCTCTAATGGTAGTACTTTTTTTTCCGTGATGGTATGAGACTTATCACATTAATCACCTCACTTACTTACCTCTCCAAGATTTGTCTGAATTGTCATACGTGTGTTCCTTTTAGAAAATTACCTGGAACTTGAGAATCATGGTGACACAGAAGTAAAGTGGCATCTGTCATCTTTAGCTCCACCTTATGTCAAGGTCAGTAATGATTGACTGGAATATATTCATTTTCATATTTAAACTTTTTGCAGGGTATCTTAAAAATCAAACGGCAGAGTATGTTGATGTTACTGATTATTTGTTCCACCAACTCATTTAGTTGGGCATTTCGGTGTGGTTTTTTTTTTAATTTTTATTTGACATAACTGAGTGAAAATGTACATTCGCATATAAATTTACATGCCCACCTGTATGCAGCTTCCACTGCTCTCCCTGTCCGGTGACTGCACACTATTCCTCTCTGCTCCATACATGTCTCATCCTCCCAACAGCCTCCTTTCCCCTCCTCTCTGTCCACTCCCCTTCCTCCAGCCAGAGGTCAGCAAGGTGATATCCTATAGATGTATAGAACCATAAAGTGCTTCCAATATACGGTCACTCTGCATTGCCAAGTCCAATCCATTCCTGTCCAAAGAGTGGAGCTTTGTTATAATTTATGGGTAAGGGCAGCATCAGGGCCGGGGGCCATGCTCTCAGAGGAACGCCAAAACTGCTGGACCATCAATTGAGGTCTTTTAGTGGAGATCTCAGGATGCACCTCTTTTTATTCTTGTGTTGCCAGTGAGACTCCTCTCTGTGAGCTCCGTCGTGGCTATCACTGGTGGTGGCCGGGCACCATCCAGTTCTTCCGGTCCCAGGTCGATGTAGGCACCCACTCTTGTGGGTCTCTCTGTCTTCTCAGTTGTCTTTACCGCATGCCATTTTGGCCCTCGGTGAGCATCCGTTCCTGCTGAGTTGGGACCATTTGCTGTGTCCTCAGATGGCAGCTTGGCAGCTTTGAAGACCCCAGACGCCACTCACCAATGTGGGGTGCAGGGAGCCCTCTTAGCAAAACACTAGTTGTGCCAATTGGCCTCGATTATGCCTAAGAGCATGGTCCCCCGCCCCCCCCCCCGCCCCAGCTACTCTATCCTTGCAATATTGGGTTAAGATGGAAGGAGTACTCAAGTTATGCTGAAGTCCACTTAATGTTGTCCTTGTTTCTAATGTGTGCTATCACCGCTTTCTCCCAACCAGATTTCTAGCAACTGTCTAAACTAAACCCTCCCCACCACCCTCCCTCCCTCCCCTCCCTTGCAGCTGTCAAAGAGTCTTTTCTTCTGTACACAAGTCTGTTTCTTCTATACACAAGATCTTATCGTAGAGGTCTCATACAGTATTTGTCCTTTTGTCGCTGACTACTTTCACTCAAGATAATGTCTTCCGGTTGAAACCAGGTTACGAGATGTTTCCTGGAATCATCGTTATTCTTTTATCATTGTGTAGTGCTTCACTGAGTATTTGTACCATAGTTGACCTATCCATTCTTCTGTTGTTGGGCATCTGGGTTGATTCCATCTTTTTGCTATCGTGGACTGTGCTACGGTAAACATTCTGGTGCATGTGTCCGTTGGTGTGAAAGGCCTTGATTCTGTAGGATATATTCCAAGTAGTGGAATGACTGGGTCAAATGGTATATCAATATCCATTTTTTTAGGGAAGCGCCAGATTGCCTTCCAAAGAGGCTGGACCATTTTGCAACCCCAACAACAGTGTAGGACGGTTCCACTTTCTCCACAGCCTCTCCAGCATTTGTTGTTTTGTGTTTTCTGGATCATGGCCAACCTTGTTGGGTTGAGATGGTATCTCATTGTCATCTTGATCTGTGTGGTTTTTAGTTTGATTGTTTCGATGACTCCTCCATAGGGAGCGGATGAAAGTGGGGATGTTTTCAGAGCTACCTATGCAGCGTTCAGATGCACTCCTGTTTCCGGCCTGTTGGAAAGCCATGGAATCCAGAAGGTGAGTTTCAGCATTTATCACAATCACATGATAAGAACATGGTGCTAGGCAGTCATGGGTGCCTTTTTTGATTATGTGTGAATCAGTTTGTTTTACCTGGAACTGTGCTACTCAAAATGCCAGTCTGCTGTAAGAGAAAATATTTACATTAGAATATAAATTATTGCATTGCTTCCTGCAACAAAAAAGTCTTGCTGTGAAAAAATTGTTAGCTGACTAAAACGTTAGTACACATGTTCTTCATTTTTTTTTGCAGACTAGCGACATATTAAAGAAAAATTATTGGCAAAAAAATATAGAACATGTATGTTATTTGTGTAAAAGTATGTTTATGTTAGGGTGTCAGGACTCTACCAAAAGCAATCTCGAGAGTCAGTGCAATCCGTCATGAAATTGCCAACAGCCCTTTTTTGCAGAAATGTAGAAGCCAATCTTCAAAATCATATGAAATTGTAAGAGACCCTAAATAGTCAAAGCAGTGTTAAGAACAACCAAGTAGGAGGACTCATACATCTTGATTTCAAATTGTACTACAGTGCTGTAATAACCAACAGTGCTGTACTAGCATAGTGCACTTAAAACATACCTCACCAGTGCAGGGTGCAGTTGACAAAAAAAAGAATAAAAGGATGCATGTATTATTTGTGCAAAAATGGTCATTAGTGAAATGCAAGTCAAAACCACAGTCACCAGAAGAACCTAACGGTGCCTGGGCGCCACTACCGAGTATTCTCTCCAGGGTCACAACAGATGGCCCCAGGTGGACTGGGAGGGAAAAACTGAATAGAGTTCAACTTCTGAAAAAATCCAGACCTACACAACCAGTTGAGACTAGAGGATCCCCTGAGATTTACTACCTTGAGATAAACTCTTTAAACCTTGAACTTCTGTTGAGGTCATCTTTTAGCAAAGTAACAGACTGGCACACAAGATAAAGGATATTACCTGCAAGTATGGTAATCCATTTTAAAAAGTGTGTGTGAGACCTGGTGTTGCAGTGGTGAAGTATCCAGCTACTAGCTACATGGGAGAAAGATGTGACAGTCTGTTTCTATAAAGATTTATAGCCTGGGCAACCCTGTGATGCAATTCTGCTCTGTCCTGTAGGGTCCGTGTGAGTTGGGATCAAGTGGACTTGATGTAACAGGTTTTATTACTAACAGTAAACTCTTCAACAAAGTTGAGGTTCTTTACTTTGATAAACTTTTGAAAATACCATATTTAAGTATTACAGTTTTATCATTCTGGAGCTTCTTTAAAGCACCCTCATGTTCCAGTGGTTAAACACTCAGCTGCTAACTGAAAGGTTGGTGATTCTCAAAGTTGGAATTGACTGTAAGGCAGTGGGCGTTGTTTTTTTCAAACAGGAGCTCCTTTTGTATAGGTTGTATATGTAATTGAGTTATATGGTCAGTTACACTGGTCATGACTGCCATTCTGAAGCCTGTCCCATGAGCTGCTGTGAGTTTGCACAGTGGTGTTTGTTGTATTCCACCTCCTGTCATTGTTTGGATATGAGTCTACCAGTTCCCTTTGAATGACTTATTTGCCAGTTCTCCATTTCTTCATCACATTGCCAGCAGAGGGTGCCATAAGCATTGCAGTGGAAAACCCAGCAAAGGTCTGTATTGTTTTGAGGGTGTCATTCTTTCAGGTCTTGTGGGAGATAGCTCTAGGACCTTTTTCCCTAAGGGAACAAAACAAAATACAGTTACTGCACATTTTGAAGAATATTTTATGTAAAGCTTTAAACAAAAATTTATTTACCATCTAGTGTAATAATAAACCTCTTAGAAATAGAATGTTTCAGCTTAATTTTCAATTACTGGCAAAACTAACCAATATAAAAGAATTGGTTCCTTCTGCTTTTTCATGCCAAACCCTTGGATTGGTGATCTGACTGCATATGTGTGTTTTATAGATCTCCATCAGATTTTTGCCCAGAGATAGAGGGAACTACGCCCAGTTTTGGGATGTTGAGTGCCACCCACTGAAAGAGCACCACATGAAGCACACGCTGAGGTTCCAGCTCTCTGGACAGGTGAGTGTTGCCCTCAAGTCTAATCGCCGTATGTTAAAACCGCTGCGTAACACTGGCACAAAAAACTGGCCTGAAACTGCTGGATATTTTCCTGGTACTGTACTAATTTTAATTATTTCCACTAGGTAACCTGCAGTCTTTATTTTGCTGTTTATCTTTATTGACTGGCATGTTTGCAGTCTGAATTTGGCTCTCTTGTTCATACAACTCCTAAGACAGAGTTATGTTAGATACTGTATATGTATGTCTGTGTGTAAGAAGCTAGACAATACAATAAACCAAAAACCCACTGCCATTGAGTCAGGTTCAAGTCACGGTAACCCTAGAGGTCAGAGTAGAACTGCCCCATAGAGTTTCCACGGAGCACCTAGTGGATTTGAACTGCTCACTTTTTGGTTAGCCAATGTAGCACGTAACCCAGGATGCTGCTGGGGTTTCCCAGACAGTACAATGTATGGTGTTTTTTATGGAGTGAAGTGAAAAATCTTAAGTCTCCTTTTGAAAAAAATTAAAGGAGTAGTAGATCTCAGGTGGGTGAATGTCCGTTTGTTTTACTGGTGTATTTATTTCTTGTCCCTTGCCCTGTGATTTCTCTATACAGAGCATCAAAGCTGGAAGTGAGCCTGAGAGTGCATGCATTTCCACGAACACTCTCATTAATGTAGATCATTCTCTTAGGTCCCGAAGAAAAGCCGTATCTGAGGCTTCTGCGTTGATGCATGGGTAAGCTGTTTTTGTCATTCTTAGGAGTTTTTCCCAGCACTTTGTTGAGATATATTCAGTCAGGTGCTCTGTGTCTTTACCTGTAATTTCACATGGGTTATTACCAGCACCACCAACATCTAGAATGTTTCTCAGACCTATGTGCCTGTCTGCAGTCCGCTCAGTGGCCCCTACTCCACTGTTTGTTCTGTTCTATTCTGATTTCTTCCACTGTAGATTAGTTTTGCTTGAACTTTATATGTGTATGTACCTGATGTGTCTGGCTTTGTCACTAACAAACTGTGCTGAGCTTCATTCATGTTGTTGAGTGTGCCTGTAGCTTGTTCCTTTCTATTGTTTAATATTCTGTTATTCAAGCACATCAGTTTATTCATTTCCCAGTTGATATTTGGGTGGCATCTAGTTTAGGGCTATTACGATTTAGGTGCTAAGTAAATGTCTAATAGAATTGCTGGGTCATAGGATAAGTATGTGTTTAAGTAGTGAAATCATTTTCCCAAAGTGGTTTTACATACCCAGAAGCTGTATAAAAAAAATAGATTAAAAACATTTTAAAATGTATATTTAGTACTTTAGCGAATGAAAAATGTTTCTAGTAAACCCTAAAGACTAATATCTAAGTCTAATTAAGTTCTGGAAAAAAGATACTCTGAAGAAAAATATATGTTGAATGCCTGCTGAATTTAATATAAATTTGATCATTTATTTTCTAAGAGGAATTTTGGAAAATGCATTTCAGAAGAAATTAGAGTTGCTTTACAAATTTTTTTTTTTAGCACATTCTCCATGCTGTTTATTCATTTCTTCATCTCTACGTATTGAGTACTCCAGGCCCTAGAGATGAAAGAGTGAGCAGAGTGGCATAGTTATGACCTTCATGGAGGAGGAGTCGTATCCATCTAAAAAATGACACTAAAAAGTTTAATGACAAATGAGAGAGTGCCGGAAGGAAATGGTGCAGTGCTGTGGGAAAGCGTGACAGAGGAGCTTGGCCTCTGGTATCTGGAAGAACTTCCCTGGGACGGCCTATGTACAGGACTGTGGCAGTTAGGGGTTATATGCTCCTGAAGGACTAGAAAAAGGCCATGTGTGGGAAATGCAACAAGTGGGATGGGAGAGTGATCTGAGCAAGGGGAAAGAGGAAGTTGGGCGCAGTCCACACCAACTAGGGCCTTGTTTATCCTTAGATGTGGGTATTTAGAAACATCCGTCTGGCTGTAGATGGGTTAGTTAGAAGAAGGCAGGAGTAGATATGGTAAAACAAGTTAGATGGCTACCTTTGAGTCATCCGGGGCTAAGAAAATTTTAAAGAGATGAAAGAGAAACAAATTTGGAAAATTTGTATTAATGGGGAGCTTGCAAAAGAAGCTGTGTCATGGTTGGCTCCTAGGTATCACTCCAACACCGGAAATATAAGTGGAAGATGGGGTTTGAGGAGAAAAAGTATGCATTTAGTTTTCTATCTGTGGAGCCTGAGGTGTCTGTGAGACAACCAAAGATGTAGATGATAATTGTGTAGTCATTAAATATATAGGTATGTTGCCCAGAGGCTAAGTCTGAGCTGAGGTACCTATCTGGGAGTCACATCAATGTCATAGTCACTGAATCTACTGGCAACAGAAAGAGGTAGCCTAGGGAGAGTGTCATGTGAGAAGGCAGGGTGTCCTGGAGGAGGCCTGGTGGAGTACCGTTAGGGGTCAGATTGTAGACGATGAGATTGCAAAGAAGGGTGAGGGTGGCCAGAACAGGAGTCAGCAGTGTGGTGTCAGGGTGGCCAAGGCAGAAGGGTGTGGCATTACCTTCAAATGTTTCTGAGACACTACAGCAAGCATCAGGTTCTGAGAGCAGCCTGTGTCCCTGTGAAAAGTTAGAGTAGCTCTAGCTGTAGCGTGGAGAGTCCAGGTGGACCCTCAGTACAGCCTGGGCTTTAAAGAAAGAGAGCTTGGGGTGCAGTGGGTGTCGCTGCTGCTTCTCATGTGGTATCGCCTACCCAGCTTTTTGATAAAAGCATTCCTGTGTTCTCGTTGTATCTTCATATAAACTAGATAAATTGCCGTTACAAAATGATTTTTAAAATTGTCAGAGAACGTGTTAAAGCAATGGTTCATAATTTAATATATAAGAATAGCTTAAATTGCTATGGGTTTTAGGTAGTTAACTTTTAAACCCATTACCCTAGCAGGCAGATTGACCTAACTCACCGTGGAGTTTATGCTCCAGAAGATGTCTATATGTTTCTGCCAACCAGAGTTGGGGACTCAAGAACATTAAAAGTCAATTTGCGTAATAATTCATTTATTACACACTTGGTAAGTTGGAAGCATTACCATGGATTTTGGAAAAGTAAGTGTATTAAACTGATAATGAATATTTCTTTGATAATTAGAAACTTGTTTTATAGATATATTTAAGTTGTAATATATAGTTTTTAAAATGCATTAAATGCTGTATTTAAAAAGAAACTCATAAGTTCATGATTATTTAAAAATTGAAAATCATTAGCATTTGTTTTCACATTTTAATTTTTAACTTTCTTTATCTCTTGTTAGTTTTCTGTTTCTTTTGTGCCATCACATTTTTCTGGATAACATTTACTGTAGTCAAAACTAGAGTAGATTGATATTAAAATGTCCTTGAACACATACCTTACCTCATTTTTTGGCTACACCTAAATTTATAAACTGTATCTTTAGTTAAATAAATGCACGGTCTATTTTATATATGCTAACATAATGTTTCTTATTAAATTGTAGCTGAAGTTTGTAAGTCCCAGGGAGCCTTTCTACATCAAACATTCGAAATATTCTTTGAGGTGAGTTTATCATAAATAAAAATGTTCTCTCTATAATGCAGGACTTTGCTTTCAGGCCATAGAAGAACACTGGGGCTTCCAAAGAGCCATTCAGCTCATGTGTCTTCACAAAGGGGAAAGCAGATAAGGAGCCTACAGGGAAAATGTTTCACGATTATCTACAAGTGACTTTAACATATAGCATTCCAGTCTTCTACCATTATTGTGGATGTAGCTTGTGATTCTTTATATCTGGAATTTTGCCAGCCACATAAATATAGAAAGCTCTATTTATTGTGTGATTCAGTTGTAGAATAATTTTTGCTTTAAATGTTACTTTCACTGGTACTTCAGGGATCTGCACTTACCAAAAAGAACAGAAACTTTGCCAGATTAATTGGGAAAACTTGTGCTGTGGTACTTCGTAGTTGTGATTCTTATATGCTCTGTGGTGTTCTTCAATCAGAGCTTCATTTTCCTATCTTCTTTGCTAGTGAAGGGAAACCAAAGACACAAGGGAAACAGGAGTCCAAAGGACTAGTGGACCACAACTGCCGTTGTTTCCAGCATACTGAGTTGAGCACAACTAGATGATACCTAGCTGCCACCACCAACTTCTCTGACAGGGATCACAATAGGGGGTACCAGCCAGAGCTGGAGAAAAATGGAGAACAAAATTCTGACTCTCGCTCACAAAAAAGACCACATTAGTAGTCTGATGGAGAGTGGAGAAACCCCGAGAGTATAGCCCCATGGGCACCCTTTTATTTCAATACTGAAGTGACTTCTGAAGTTCACCTTTCAGCCAGAGATTAGATAGGCCTACAAAACAAAATGAGACTAAATGGGCATAGCAGCCTAAGGGCAAGGATAAGCAGGCAGGCGGGAACAGGAAAGCTAGTAATGGAATACAAAAGATCTAGAAGCGGAGAGTGTTGACATGTCCTGGAGTTGGCAACAAAACAATGTATATTAATTGTTTAATCAGAAACTAATTTGCTCTATAAACCTTCATCTAAAGTATAATAAAAGGGATTTTATAGAGATTTGAGACATTTTATTATTTCTAGTAATTCACAAATTACAAAGCGTCTTAAATTGGAAAGTCTTACTAAGTTCTTTTTAAATGTAAAAATGCTAACATGAAAGACAAAATTCTAGGTAGTTGTCTTAGTCAGCCGTCGCTGCTTTGACAGTAATACCACAAGTGCATGGCTTTAAACAGAGAAATTTTATTTTATCACAGTCCAATAGGCTAGAAGTCCAAATTCGAGGTGTCACCTCCAGGATAAGGCTTTCTCTCCTAGCTCTGAACAAAGGTCCATGTCATCAGTCTTCCCCTGGACTGGAGGCTTCTGAGGTACAGGAACACCACTCATTTCCAAAGGACACATTTAGCTCTTTCTTTCCTGGTACTGTGTGCTTTCTTGATGACAGGAGGTCCCCCACTCTCTCTGCTAGCTTCTTTCCTTTGTGTCTCAGATTGCCTCAAGACACTAAAACAGCCTTAACACATTGAGTCCTGCCCCACCGACACAACTGCCACCCATCCTCCTTCGTTAGCGTCATAACCCCCCACTCCCATCCTGTCGATTCTGACTCATAACTACCCTATAGACAGAGTAGATCCGCCCTGTAGAGTTTCCAAGGAGTGCCTGGTGGATTTGAACTGCCAGTCTTTTGGTTAGCAGCCATAGCACTTAACCCATAACATCATAGGGGTAGGGTTTACAGCATAAAGGAACATCTTACAGTGTGGGGAATCATGGCCCTGCCAGGCAGCCACACACATTTCAGGGGAACACAATTCAATCCATGAGAGTAATCAGTGCCATAAGGCTAGGTTTCATTTTTCAAAAAAAAAAGATAAATTAGCTTTGCCATGAGAAATACGGTATAATGCATTTGGGAAAGCTAACCCAGATTTTGAAAAAAATGTTATATAAATCCAGAAAAAAGGGTTTTGAAATAATTAAACTGTTGTGTACCAAAAAGCTAACATAATGCTCAGTTTTTTGAGAAAAGATACTGAAGCAGAAGGCATGTATCAGCTCTGACTGCTCAACTTCAGAACATGCAGCTCTGAGCTGAGACTAAGGGATGGTACCTTCCCTGTAAGGGGACTCCAAAAATTGTAAATTTTTGCTTTGAAAAGATGAGAACTACAAAGTTAGTGACATCGTAAAGTGTAACAGTTCTGTTCACCATGGTAATAAAGGTATATTATGAATAATTTTGTGGGCAACAACAGCTCCCCCCTAAGTGCTGCTTTGAAACATAGGCCACTTGTTACTTATATAATCTGAAAATAAATTAAGATTTTTCATAAAAGTTCCTAGGATTTTGAAACAAAAACTGCATAACCCTGTTGATAATAGGGATGGGGCTGTTGGCATAACATTGCTCCAGTACAGTATGCTGCCTGAGTTAAAGGAAGTGGGAGAATGGGGTGTTCCTCTAACCCTTTTTTAGGTAGACAGCTACCTGCTTTTGCAGGCAAAATACAAAACGGCGTACACAGTAATTCCCAATCTCTTATTTCCCTTTTCCTGTTTTTACTGGATAACCAGAAATATGCACACAGTACTGTTTAAATTAAATTTTTCTCTCCTTTGTGCCAGTTTCTTAATAAATACTGGCAGCTAAGAAATGAGAGATAAAACCTTTAAGCTGAGCGTAGGTTGACTTGATTCTGTGATCGGAGACATGCGGACTTCTGTGCCAGGGCATTACCCGTGGGGAGCCGTGTGCCTGCCGCCTGAGCCAGCACCAGCTCTGATGCCCTCGTTTCTCTTACAGAGCCCAGCACTACATCAACATGCCAGTGCGGTTCACACCCCCGTCAGCAGGCACGTTTGAAGCTTTACTAGTGATTCAAACAGACGAAGGCAAGAGTATTGCTGTTCGACTAATTGGTGAAGCTCTTGAAAAAGTTAACTAGAATACATTTGTACAAAGTAAATTACGTAGATTGTGTTTGATGACTTTCGTTTTCTACACTACAGTTGTGCTTTTGTGTATATTTTGTATGCTAATTTGGATGTTTATAAATTTTTTTGTTTTGAAAAGCTAATACTGAAGACTCCATTGAAATATGTGTCTAGCCTGCAGTATTGTATTTACTTTTACAGGGGATAAAACAGTTATATTTTTGCATTGATTATGGTATTTTGAGTAAATATGGCATTTATTTTAATGTGACATATCCAGAAATAAACTTAATTTTCCATTGAACGTGTCTCTTCTTTGTGATGCCATACAGTAATTAGAATATTACTTTATTCCACTAAGTATTTCTAAGTTTCTGGGTTAATTCTGTGAGTTTTCTTCACCATTACAGTTTCTTTCTCTTAAGAAGTTCTCTGTCTGTCTTTTCTGTCTTTTAGCTAACTGCCTGGAATAGAAAGGACAGCCCATTTTCAAAAAACTTAGCTTTCTCCAGAGTGCTGTCTATTGTAATTAAAGCTAGACAGGCCCCCACTCCAGAAGACCATTTAGAAGGTACTCTCTGCAGGCAAGTGCCAGTGGGCCTAGTGAGAGGGGAGAGCAGGTCTGCCTGATAGAGCCGGGAAGAGGTTCTTTGGTGTATGGTCTGAAACTGGCAAGACATGAGGCTGAAGTGTCATGGCTTCCCTGGGTGACCCGGAAGCCACAGGAGTCCAGCTCACAACCTTCTCCTTTAAGCAACAGAACCCTGGGTCGTGACTCACGTGCAGTAGCTTGGCCTGTTCACAGTGGGTTTTAGTGATGGAGTCGAAAGCTTGCAGGGCTTGTAAAAAGCTGACTAGGTAGCTTAAGTCCCTTAACAGTTAAGAACCAGTGACTGTGAGCTTGAGATAGAAAAGCAGATCCTTCTTTTCTTTTCCAGTTTATTTAGGAATTCTTGCTTACAAATCAAATTTGTGAAAACATTTCCACAAGTTAAATGGTTAGTACGTTTACTGGTATTGCTATACTCCAATTCTAGATTTTGTATATAAAATGGAAGGTGACTTCACACTTGTTGGGTATTCACTTGACAGCATTTAGCCCCAGAATTTTTAAAAACAGATAATGCTTTTAAAAACACTTCCATGGTCTTTCAAGTCATAAAACCAGTTGCCATCAGGTCAGTTCTGTCTTGGTGATCCTGTGTGTGTGTCGGACTAGAATCATGCTGTAGAGGATTTTCAGAAGTAGATCATCAGGGCTTTCTTTTGAGATGCCTGTTGGTGGACTTGAACTGCCAGCCTTTCAATTAGTAGCCAAACATGTTAACTGTACCACTCAGGAAAAGCTGTGATACTTCCATTTCTCTATAACCATCACTTTTGCCTTGTAGCTTATCCTTAGGAGGTAAGAAAAGGATTGAACAAATGAAAACTTTAAAAGTAACTGCTTCCATATCCATACATGCTTTCTTATGAATATGCAGTTCTTCCTATTCTCCATGTTTTGGATACTTAGAGAGTTACGAACAGTGTTCGACGTGATCAAGGATTCATTACAAGTAGTGATCACTACTAATGCAACAGCCACACACTCATCATTCAAGGTTATAGTGTTAGCATGTATTTAATTAGCTTCCTATCTAGAAGCTGTTTCCTTTCCTTCCCATCCTATTCCAGATTGGCATCTTGAGTCTTAACCTTTCCTCTGAACTCTGGACTCAAATGTCCAACTGGACATTTCCACTCAGTGATCTAATAGGCACTTCAAACTTTTGACTCCCTACCTGCTGCAAACATGTTCTCTCCTCCTATCTCAGTAGGTAGCTCTGCTGTCATCCCAGTTGCCCAGCCAAACCCATGGGGTAGGGTGTCTTTACCCTCACCTCAGAGCTTTGGCGTAGTGGTTCAAAGCTTGGCTGCTCACCCCAAGGCTGGCGGTTAGAATAAACTAGCTGCCCCTTAGCAATACCATGGGGCAGTCCAGCTGTGCCCTATAGGGTCGTTCTGAGTCGGAAACAGCAAGAGGTCTGGCTTGGGTTTGTTTCTTCACCCTTACTCCCACATGGACTAAAGAGTGTGGGCTCAAACTGCCAACCTTTCAGCTGATAGTTCAGTGTTGAACCATTTATACCACCTAGCGACTCATAAGACCAACCTCTTACCGAGCCCTGTACATTACACTGTTTATTTGCATCGCAGCCCCCATCTGTACCTGGTGTTGTCTTGCTTTTTTCCTAGTTTATTGTTTTTCTCCTCTAAAACTTAAGCCTTTTGTGATTAGAAACATCACCTCAGTGCAGTCTCCCCATTACCTACATAGGCAGGGCCTAGATGTATCACTGTGACTGACCATTCTGCAGTGCTGTCTGCTTCTGTTTTAGGGGGTTCTGTGTTCACCACTGGATCCAGGAGAAGACTTCAATGTCTCAGCCAGTTCACACTACGAGCAAACATCTCAGGAAGGCCTCAGCACTGCCTCCAAACGTTTCTTACCAGTCTTAATGTGTATATTTTCAAGTTGTAGTAGCTAAACAAAGTAGCGGTGGAGGCCCAGTGGTTAAGCAGTCAGCTGCTTACTAAGATGTCAGTGGTTTGATCCCACTAGACCTGGAGATCTTACCCTACGCCTGTAAAAACGGTAGGACAGTTCTCTGTCACACTGGGTTGCTCTTGAGCCGGAATGCACTTGATGGCACACAATAGTCAAACATTTATTAAGTGCTTCCTATGTGCTCAGCAATGTCCTAAATGCTCAGTGCTTCTCAACAACTTTATGGCAAGCAGTCCATTCTTGTTCCGGAGGCCTGAGGGAAAAAGAGGGCTAGAGGTCCTCCTGCAGTCTCCAGGTAGCCAGTGGTACCTGTGGATGGACAGATTTACGGTGGCTCTGATATGGGTGGGCCTGAGTGTCAGGGAGGGACAGGATGGCCTAGTCTGTCTAGTGTAAGGTTGACCCTTTTACTATTATTGTGTAGAAACTAAGCTTCAGGAGATTAGTAACTAGAAACTAAGAAACTACCCTCAGGAGATTAGTGATTGGCTAAAAGTCTCACAGCTACAAAGTATTTGAGCTGAGATTTAAACTTGATTTTTCTGATTGTGGTATTCAGGTGCAGACAATTCTTGAGGTAATTAGAGACAATTTAAATACATGGCTGCTTTTAAAAGTTTTATTCCCTTTGGTTGTAAGATTGGAAATGAATGTGTCCTGCCTTATCATTGACTTGATGACATCCTATCAAAGTTGAGGTGCTCTGTTGGTTCGAACCAAGTTCTACTAGGAGGCAGGGGCCCACTGAGATCATCTTAAAGTCACATCTACCGTATTTATTACTCTAATAATCCTTGCTCTGTAAAGAGCAACTATTTTTAAGTTGTCTTTAACTCTGCACATTTTTAAGTCATTGACATATATGGAAGTGAGGATGCCTAATGCTTTGGGTCATGTTTGTCAATCAAATGAAATATTTTGCAGGCAGGATTAAACTTTCATAGAATTCTGTGATGATTAGGGTATAAATACAATAGAAACCCTGATGGTGTAGTGGTTAAGTGCTGTGGCTGCTGACCAAGTGGTCTGCAGTTTGAATTCACCAGGTGCTCCCTGGGAAACCTCTGAGCAGTTCTGAGTCCTATGGGGTCACTACAAGTCAGAATTAACAGCAACATTTGTTTCTGATAGGGGGTTAATGTGTATCACTACTGACTGAATTAGACCAGAAAGATATTGAATAAGAGGGCATCTGTTTTTGGTCTTCAGTTAAACCCAGAAGTTGGGATATGCTTTATATATGGAACATGGATCTCTAAGAAGAACTGGGCTGTGTTCTTTGGTTTCTTGAGTAACCTTCTGTTTCAATTTAGGATTAATTTGCTAAATTCTTCTCTTTAACATGATTCTTGTATTTTACAGAGGTTTTCTGAAAGCCTCGTTCTAAAGTGAAAAACTATTTTCCCATCATCTTCCTAAATAAGACTGTGTGTTATACCTTTTTCATTTAGTGAAAACTGACTTATCAGTTCTTTTACAAATATTTCAGTTTCTTGGCTACTACAAATTTTGGGTACACAGATTGGTTCAAGTGTGTCTGAGTTATGTAGTGCTACTGTAACAGAAATATCACAGATAGATTTAGCAAGAGAGATTTATTCGCTCATAGTCTAGGAGGGTAGAAGTTCAAATTCAGGGTGCCAGCTCCAGAGGAAACCTTTGTCTCTTCGTTGGCTCTGGAGAAATGTGGTTGTCATCATCCTTCCCAGATTGAAGAGCCTCTCCGTACAGGAACCCGGAGTCCAGAGGATGGACTGTTCTTCTGGCTCTTGTTGCTTCGTAGTATGAGGTCCCTTTGTCTCTTTGCTCGCTTTGTCTTTTAAGGCATTTGGTTTGGGACAATCTAATCCTGTTGATCGTGTCCTCATTAACATAACGTAACTTCCTCTCCCATCTCGTAAACATCATTGAGGTGGGATTTACAACACATAGGAAAATCACATCAAGTGACAAAATGGTGGACAATCACACGATACTGGGAATTACAACCAGCCAAGTTGACAGGTACTTTGGAAGCAGACACAATCCATATAGGATGCATAGGTTTCTTACTGTTGGCTTCAAAACCCGAGAAGCTACTCATTTGGTATCTGATGTATTTTTCTTGTTTTTCAAATTTTATGCAGCTTTTATCTTTTTAGGTTGGCTAATTTGTTGAATTTCAGAATGCTACTTGGGGAATTATATAACCACCACCTATACCGTTTTCATTTTGCCTTATAAACTTGATACTCTTTGCCTTAAAACTTTTTCCCAAATCCAAAAATCAAACAGAACCACACTCAGGGAAATTATTTGATATCACTACTTTTTCTTTCATTGTTGTTAACAAGCTAACAAAACATTAAAATACGAAACTAAACAGTTCATTTATTTTTGCAAAGATTCATTGGTTTGCTCATTTGTTCCTGTGTTTTTACACCATTTCCTGTATTTAGGAAAATAAAAAGATGACTTAAAAATGTGCAGAGCTGTGGCTTCTTAAAAATAGTTGTTTTGTAGTCAAGGATCACTGGAGTAAAAAATATGGTAGATGTGACAGGTAGCTTCTAAGATGACCCCAGTGGGTCCTTGCCTCCTAGTACAGCTTGGTTCTAACCAATAGAGTACCTCCACTTTGATGGGATGTCACTTCTGTGACTAAATGACAAAAGTTTCTGACATCCATCTTGCGGCAGACTGTCACTGACTTGAATGAAGCAAGTTGCCGTTTTGGGGAAGCCCCCTGGCAAATAATTGAGGGTAGCATTTGACCCGCTGGCAAGGGAATAAGGCTGTCAGTTTAGAAGACCAAACGGAAATGAACCTCCCAACAATCATTTAAGTGAGCTTAAAGGTGGATCTTTCCTCAGTTGAGTTTCAGATGTGACCCCCAGCCCTAGCCAGCACCTTCATTGCAGCTGTATGAAAGACCTGAAGGGGAGAATGCAGCTAAGCCATGACCAGATGTCTGACCCACAGAAATAATAAATGTGTGTTGCTTAAAGCCACTAAGTTTGTGATCATTTATTATGTACCAATAGGTTAAAACAGTGGATACTTAATGAAAAAGAAAAATAACTGCAATGTAAATGTAATAAGCTCTTAAAAATCACCAGCATTGCAAAATACACATAAAGGGACAATCCAATGGCTATTGATCTTTTTGTGATTAAAGAAAATATCTCTTGTAATCTTTAAGTGACTATGCCTCTCTTTCATTATCAGCATCTTGTAAAATTAAACACTAGGTAAAGTGACGTTCTAGAACAAAGAATACTTTTTAAGTTTTGAAGTGCACACAAATTGAAAAGATTGCAAACATCTAGAGTTTATTGAATTCTAAGGGTGTCTTAGTCATCTAATGCTGCTATAGTAAGTTTCACAAATGGATGGCTTTTTACAAACAAAAGTTTAGTCTCTCAGTCTACTAGGCTGGAAGTTCAAATTCAGGGTGTCAGCTCCAGGGAGAGGCTTTCTCTCTTTGTCAGCTCTGGAGGAAGATCCTTGTCATCACCCTTCCCCTGGTCTATGAGCTTCTCAGTGCAGGGAGTCCAGATGCAAAGGATACTCTGCTCCTGGCACTGTATTCTTGGTCATATGACATTTGACAATCTCTGCTTGAGTCTCTCATGTCTCAAGAGATTGATTTAAGACAAACTAATCTTGTAAATCCTGCCTCCTTGACGGCTGCTAATCCCACCTCACTACCATCATAGAGGTGGAATTTACATAGGGAAATCACATCAGATGACCGAATGATAATCACACGATACTGGGAATCATGGCCTAGCCAAGCTGACATATTTTCTGGGGGTGTGGTGGGGAGGGCATGATTCAATCTGTAGCAAAAAGAGTGTAAGAATGAATTTGGAAAATCACTAATTACAGTTTTATTACAGCAGAAAGGATATAACTGAGGACCAGTATAAAGAAAAGGGTTGATTAAATCATGTTCTTCTATTCCTTGTGGTGGTCTTTCTGGCTGGCCAGCCCCTACCTAAAAGTTATCTCATTAACATAAACCCTCAAAAGTAGTTTTTTTTTCCATTTGATGGTAAGTGCTTCAAAACCACTTCCATGACTCAGAAAATTCCAAGAATGTAGAGCTTATCCCAAGAGCTGAAGACAAAGACCATACTCTTTGGATAAAGTTAAATTCTTCACCCCAGAGTTAGTGGAAATGTGATTAGAATTGAGAAGTTGTAGTGATTCTCATGGAATCCAGATTTCTGGGTTCCAAGGAGCTTGTGGGATAGGAAGAAAACAGGAAAATTTGATCTTAGTTAAAAACTTCCTGTAATATCTGGTATTGTGAAACCCACATCCTGAAGCAAAAGCAGCTGTGACACAAACCTCCAATTTCCTCATAAGTTGTCTTTCAGAAGAACCAACCCTATCTGGCCCCCAGAACATGCACCGCCATCAGTAGGATGGCTGGTGGGTGACTTCCGATACGAGCACCCACGGTAGGAACTGAACTGGCACCCAGAGGAATGGCGCAGGCATGGCAGCCCGTAAGAAGGCCTGGCACTCGGTCCCAGGTTCCATCTTAACAACCGGCTTGCCCGTGTACCTAACTTCCCTATGCTACCATTTCCCAGAAAGCCCTACATTTTTGCCCTGAAATGTAATGGATAAAACTTGAGATCCTTCTTGCCTAAAATGCTTTTAAAAGCCCAGCAAAGCTGTTGTTCATGGGAACAGAGGCTAGTATTGCTTGGTTCTGCTCTGTCCCCACAGGCTAGCCTCTGCTTTCTACCACTAATAAAGCTTTGTTCATGCGGAGACTTTGAGCTTCTCTTGGTCATTCTTGGTCAGTAGAAGGCAAGAACCTAACTGGGGCTTGATTCTGAACAGGAAAGCTTTGCCCTGTAACAGTTGAGGTGACTCACCTAAGCTGTAAGTCTGAACTTCGAGCCTTGAAAGTATTTGCCTCCTAAAAGTCATCTGAAGTCAAGCAATTGGATAGTTTGATTACTTTATCTACCCAACTAATTAATAACAAATGTTTTGACTTACCCATTGTACTCTTTTAAAAGAATTGTCTACATGCAGTTTAGACAGAAATTCCAAAGGCCAGACTAGAGCTATATTTTAGGGTACATTAGTAATTATTTTAATTGTTCTTCAAGGCAATGTTGTGTGGGATTCATAAGGTGGGGTATAAGATTCATTGGAAATTCTGTAGAACATTTTTTACTCTAGTCATAATGTTGGAGGCCTGCTGGTACAGTGGTTAAGCATCCACCTGCTAACCAAAATGTTGGCAGTTTGAACCCAAGAGCTGCTCACTTGAAACTGCCCAGAGCAGTTCTACTCTCCCCTAGGGTTGCTATGAGTTGGAAGAGGCTCAACTGCAACAAGTTTGATTTTTTTGTTTTTAATTGTAATCCCTATTTGGGAAATTGTATATTAAATGAACTTCAGTGAATTTCCATTACTGGCTTCCCCTGATTTTTGTTTTAAAAGAATCTTAATTCTCCTTGGCATTGTATAACTTTTTCATTTAGTGCCCACCTCAAAAGATACATATAAACATAGGTAAATGATTGTTGCCCCCACTTTGTCAATTTGTCCTACTGTGGGAGCTTGCATGTTGCTATGATGGTGGAAGCTACGCCACCAGTATTCAGATACCAGCAGGGTAACCCCTGGTGGGCAGGTTTAGATGCGCTTCCAGACTAACACAGCCTAGGAAGGACCTGGCAGTCTACTTCTGAAAAGAATTAGTGAAAACTTTATGAATAGGAACAGAATATTGTCAGATATCATCCTGGAAAATGAGCCTCCGTGGTTGGAAAGCACACAAAAGAAACTGGGAAACAGCTGCCTCTTCAAAGAATGATACTGAAAATCACATGGTAGAATTTTTCAAGACCAACAACTTCTTTGGTGCAAATACTGTGTTTCACCAACGTAATCAGCAAGCATACACATGGACCTTGCCAGATGGAATACACAGGAATCAAATCGACTACCTCTGTGGAAAAGCTGAAAGTCATCAGTCAAAAGAAGGCCGGGTGCCGATTGTGGCACAGATCATCAATTGCTCACATGCAAATTCAGACTGAAACTGAAGAAAGTTAAAGCAAATCCATGAGAGCCAAAGTAGAAACTTGCATATATCCCACGTGAGTGTAGAGACATCTCAAGAACAGATTTGGTGCAGTGAACACTAATAACCAAATACCAGATGAATGGTAGAATGACATTAAAGACGTCATACATGAAGAAAACAAGAGGTCATTGAAAAGACAGGAAGGAAAAGAAAGACCGTATTGGACGTCAGAATAGACTCTGAAACTTGCTGTTGAACATCAAGTAGCTAAAACAAAAGGAAGAAATTGTGAAGTGAAAAAACTTCAGGAGATTTCAATGGGTGGCTTGTAAAGACAAAGTAATTACATATGTGAAGAGCTGGAAACAGAAAACCAAAAGGAAAGAACAATCTGCATTTTTCAGGCTGAAAGAACTGAAGGAAAAATTCAAGCCTCACATTGCAATAGTGTAGGATTCCACGGGGGAAATGTTAAACAACTCATGAAGCATCAAATGAAGACGGTAGGAATACACAGTCGTTATACCGAAAAGCATTAGTCAACGTTCAACCATTTCAAGAGGCAGCATGTGATCAGCAAGTGATAGTTCTGAAGGAAGCAGTTGAAGCCATGGTGAAAAACAGGTCTTTAGGAACCGATGGACTATCAGTTGAGATGTTTCAACAGACAGATGCAGTGCTGAAAGTGCTCACTCATCTATGTCAGGAATTTGGAAGACAGCTACCTACCTGGCCAAGAGACTGAAAGAGATCCGTATTTCTATCCTTTCCCAAGAAAGGTGATCCAACCAAATGTGGAAATTATTGAACAATACTGTTACGTCACACACAAGTAAAATTTTGTTAAAGATCATTCAAAAGTGACTGCAGCAGTACATTGACAGGGAACTGACAAAAATTCATGCTGGATTCAGAAGAGGATGTGGAGCCAGAGATGGATCTTGGCTAAAGCAGGCAGAGAATTAGAAAGATGTTTACCTATGTTTTATTGACTATGCAAAGTCATTCAACTGAGTGGCTGAATGACTCAGTGGTTTCTGACTCTTAGTGCTCCTATGAATAACAGAATGAAACACTGCCAGTCTTGCACCATGCCCATAATTGTTTTCATGCTTAAGACCATTGTCACAGCCACCGTGTCAGTCCATCTTGTCAAGGGTCTTCCTCTTTTTCACTAGCCGTCTCTACCAAGCATGATGTCCTTCTCCAGGGACTGATCTTTCCTTGACAGCATGTCCAAAGTACGTAAGATGAGGTCTTGCCATATTTGCTTCCAAGGAGCACTCTGGCTGTACTTCTTCCAGAACAGATCTGTTTGTTCTTTTGGCAGTCCATCATATATTCAACATTCTTCTCTTAACACCACAATTCAAAGGCATCAATTCTTCTGTCTTCTATGTTCATTGTCCAATTTTCTCATGCGTATGATGTGATTAAAAAATACCATGGCTTGGGTCGGGCTCATTTTTTAATCAGGGACTCAAACAGATACTTGTACACCGTTATTCCCAATAGCTGAAAAGTGGAAACAACCCAAGTGCCCATCAGCAAATAAACAGATAAACAAAATATGGCATTATCTGTACAATGGAATGTTATTGAACAATAAAGGAAATTCTGATATATGCTACAATGTAGATTAACCTAGAGAACAATTATGCTGTGTAAAATAAGTCAGACACAAAAGGAAAAACATTGTATGATCCCACTTATATGAAATATTTAAAACAGATAAATGCATAGAGATAGTTTAATAACTGCTACGAGGGGCTGCAAGAAAAAGAAAATGGGGAGTTACTGCTGGGGAGGTACTGAGCTTTTGTTTACAGTGATATAAAACTTGGAAACATACTGGTGACGTTAGCATAATATAGTGAATGTAAACAATGCCACTGAATTGTATGTGTAGAAATTGTTGAATTGGCACATGTTCTGCTGAGTATATTCTCAAAATCAACAAAATATTACATCAATATTGAAAGATTTTTATTCTTTAAAACCACCTCCTTTGTGGTATTTCTGTTACAGGAGCGCTAGTTAGCTAAGACGGGATCAGATGCAAGATTCTTTATCAATATAGAGTATGTATTTTCAATCTTGTAAGCTGATCCTTCAACAGCTTCTTTGAAACTGTCTTCATTAACATTATTTTGTCTTCTCAAGCTATCCTTTGAAATCTGTTCCATTCTTTTGTCATTCGTTCCTTTTGTTTTAGCTGCTTAATATTTGACAGCAAATTTCAGAGTCTCTTCTGACGTCCAGTTTGGTTTTTTCTTTCTTTCCTGTCTTGATGACCTCTTGCTTTCTTCGTGGATGATGTCTTTGATGTCATTCCACAATTTGTTTGTTTTCATCGTTAGTGTTCAGTGCACCAAATCTGTTCTTGAGATGGCCTCTAAACTCAGGTGGGATATACTGAAGGTCATAGACTTGTTGGGGTTTTCTTCAGTTTCAGTTTGAATTTGCAGCCAGCACCTGGTCTTGTTCTGAATATTGAGCTTTTCATTTCTTTCTACTGGTGTAGTCAGTTTGCTTCCTGTGTATTCCATCTGGTGAGGTCCATGCGTATAGTCACTGTTTGTGTTGGTGAAAAAAGGTATTCACGGTGAAGAAATTGTTGGTCTCGCAAAATTCTATCCTGCAATCTCCGGCATCATTTGTATCACCAAGGCCATGTTTTGTGTTTCCAACTTTTGTGTTCTAATCACCGGTAATTTTGAGGTCCAACAATTAAGTCTATAAATTTAATTGTTCTAAGTGCTACATGCCTCACTGCTGAATATCAACTACAGTCACCTTCGAAGTACTCCCCTTGGGAAGCTATACACTGATGCCAGCACTTTAGTCCACCCTTCAAAACAATTTTGGAACTCTTTCTTGAATGGCCACTGCATATGGTGGCATGGTGGCAAGTTCACAAACTTAACTGTATCATTGTCTGTGAGGGAACTTTTAGCCAGTAAGCAAATAACTGTATTAGAACACTCTTCCTACTCACCTGATCTGGCCCCCAGTGACTTTTTTCTTTACCCAACAATAAAGGAAATAATGAAAGGAAGACATTTGATCACATTCAGTACATCAAGGGTAATATGACAACAGCTCTGATGGCCATTCCAGAAAGAGTTCCAAAATTGCTTTGAAGGGTAGACTAGGCACTGGCGTCAACACATAGCTTCCCAAGGGGAGTACTTCACAGTTGACAGTAGTGATATTCAGCAGTGACTATCACTGGGATGAGTTCACAAACTTTATTATCAGTCTTCGTACCTTGCAACTTGATTGCGTGTTCTATCAATTTTTGACTGCAGAAGCTGGCAAAAATCTTCAATTTCTTCATCTCTGCCCTTAATGGTTGGTGCGTAAATTTGAATAATAGTCTTATTAACTGGTCTTCTTTGTAGGCAAATGAATATTACTGACAGCACTGTACTTTTTGACAATGAATGCAACACTGTTCCTCTTCACGTTTCCATTCCCGAAGCAGTAGACCATATGCTTGTTGGATTCAAGATGTCCAATACTCATCCATTTCAGCTCACTAATGTCTAGGATCTTGATATTTATGCATTCCATTTCATTTCTGGCGATTTCTAATTTTCCTAGATTCATCCTTCCAATTAATAATGAATGTTTGCAGCTTTTCTCATTTTGAGTTGTGCCACATCAGCAAATGAATGTCCCAAAGGCTTTATTCCATGCACATCATTAAGGTCAACTCTACTGTGAGGAGGCAGCTCATCCCCAGTCATCTACCGAGTGCCTTCCAACCTAGGGTAGCTCACTTGCCAGAACTATATCTGACAATGTTCCACAACTATTCAGAAGGTTTTCACTGGCTAATTCTTTTCAGTAGTAGACTGCTGGGTCCTTCTTTCTAGGATCAGAAAAGTCACTTGGTTTGTTGCTGGAGCTAGTCTTGCCCTGACCTCTGCTTCTGTCCAGCCTCATTCTACCCTCACTTGTTCATTCACAGTCCTGTTCAGCCCCTGAGGATGAAGCAAGCATCTTCTTCACTGATGGCCTTTCAGTATCTCTTCCCTTTAACTGAAACATGTTGCCCATCGTGAGGACACTTGCTACTTTTCTTTAAGGTCCCAGTTTAAGTGTTATTTCCTGAGGTAAGTAGGTCCACACTAACAATTATCTGTGTGCTGGTATGTTGAATATATTTTCCACACATTAAACTAGGAGTTTGTTGTAATTGAATTAGTCTACCCCAAAATGTTTGTAGCCATTTGTGTGTTAAAACTTCCATTGTTGTTCCTACCTTTTCTTGGATGAGCTTTATCGTTTTAGGTTTGATATTTAGGTCTTTTATCCAGTTGGAGTTGGTTTTCGTATAAGGTGTAAGATATGGATCTTGATTCAGTTTATTGCAGATGGATAACCAATTTTGCCAGCACCATTTGTTGAAGATACTGTTTTTACCCCAGTTTAATGTCTTAGGGCCTTTGTCGAATATCAACTGTTCATAGGCCGATAGTGTCATCTCTGGGGTCTCAATTCTGTTCCATTGATCCATCTATCTGTTCTTGTACCAGTACCAGGCTGTTTTGACCACTGTGGCAGTGTAGTATGTTCTAAGGTTGGGAAGTGAGAGGCCTCCCAGTATGTTCTTCTTCTTTAGTAGTACCTTACTTATCTGGGGCTTCTTCCTTTCCAAACAAAATTGGTGATTTGTTTCTCCATCTCATTAAAAAATGATGCTGGAAATTGTATTGGGATTGCATTATATAAATAAATTGCTTTGGGTAAAATAGACATTTTCACCATGTTAAGTCTTCCTATCCATGAGCAGGGTAGGTTTTTCCATTTATCTAAGTCTCTCTTAGTTTCTTGTAGTAAGGGCTTGTAGTTGTCTTTGTAAAGGTCTGTTATTTCTCTGGTTAGATTAATTCCTGGGTACTTTATCTTCTTAGGGGCTATCATAAATGGTATTGATTTAATAATTTCCTCCTTAACAGTCTTGTTGTTGGTCTAAAGGAATCCTACTGATTTACTTATGTTTATCTTGTATCCTGAGACTTTGCTGAACTCTTCTATCAGTTTGAGTAGCTTACTTATAGATTCCCTGGGGTTCTCTGCATATACAGTCATATCATCTGCGAACAGGGAGATTTTAACTTCCTCTTTGCTGATGCAGATGCCCTTTGTTTCTTCGTTTTGTCTAATTGCTCTGGCTAGAACTTCTAGCACAATGTTGAATAGGAGAGGTGAGAGTGGGCATCCTTGTCTAGTTCCTGATCTCAGGGGAAAGTCTTTCAGTCTCTCTCCATTCAGGATGATGTGGGCAATTGGCTTTGTATAAATGGCCCTTATTGTGTTGAGGAATTTGCGGTCTATGCCCATTTTGCTAAGAGTTTTTAGCATGAATGGGTGTTGGACTTTATCAAATGCCTTTTCGGCATCAGTGGACAAAATCAGGTGATCTTTGTCTTTTGTGTTATTTATATGGTTAATCACATTAATTGTTTTCCTGATGTTGAACCAGCCTTGCATCCCTGGTATGAATCCCACTTGGTCATGATGGATTAGGGCTTCTGTGTTTTTAAGCAGTGAAAACATCTAGAGTATATAGATAACATAACATAGGGATAATACATTTGTGTATTTCAAATCAAATCCAGAATCATGCAGATGGAAAAATACTAGAAGCATTCTCATCAAATTAAAAAACAGGAGGAGATTTCTCACCATCACAGCTGTCATTTCACATCTTTCTTGATTTGTTGCTAATGACAAAGGACAGATATGAAAAATATAAAAATGTGAAAGAAGGTAAGTATTTTATCATTATTTACAAGTGGTTTAGTTGTTGATGTGGAATTCCAAGAAAATTTATCATAACAATTACAAACAATAAAAGAATTCAGTAATATATCTGGATACAAATGAATAACAAAAATCAATCATCAATCAGAAAATGCAATCCAAGAGAAGATAAAGCACTTAAGAAAAAACTTACTAAAAATATGTAAACTTTAGATAGACAGAAAAACTTTAAAATCCCATTGAGGGGCACAAAAAGGAGAACTTGATTAGAAGGTAAAATATGGACCTACTCTGCCATAGTGTATTTTTCTATTGTGAATTAAGTCAGATGTGGTTGGTGAAGGGAGTTTTGACAGTGTGGTACAGAGGTTGCCTTGGTTCAGGTTGCATTTTCCCCATACATTAATATATATCACTACAAAGGAGTGCAGTGCAGTAATGGCACCAGCATCCTTGTGCACCCCACCCACTCCCTCTGATCATGCACATCTTGGCTGTAAATCTCCACGCTCTAGACTCCAGTGCATGGCCTACAGGTGCCTGTTTACCTTACAGCACTTTCCTTCAAGCTAGTGTCACCTTTTTTTAAAAAAGAATTAGAACCCTACGCTTAATATGTGTCTTTGTTATCCTTTTACACGTGTTTTTAACTGCTAGTATTTTATCAGAGTTAGGATTATTTTTACTAATGTTTTAGTTATAAAGTTGCATACATTTTGAGTAACATGCCCCAAACTTTATTTTCCCCATCAGCTCAATTTGAGGATTCAAACATCAGGTCTACTAAGAATGCATATTTTGCGTGATAAATCTAATTTTATAAAAGAAGATCCTATGACATGGATCCGACTCAATGACACTGGGTTGTTGTGTTGTTATGACATAAAGCTGTCAGTTCTCTCTAAACTGATCACTAATGTCTTCACAGTAAAAGTACCTACAAGATTTATCTTGTTTACATAAAAAAAGTGATTCTAAATTTGTAAGTAGGAAAATGCTGAGAAGAGTGATGAGGGAGATTAGTCTTACCAGATATTAAAATATAAGATATGAATTGCCATTGTCTTTTGTGGATAGAGTTGTGAAGAAACTTTCATTTCCCCAGAGATAAGTGGGAGGAATCCTCCCACCTACTCCTCATCTTCTTTCTTACCGCTCATAGCACAGGGATAAGTTTCTAGGCTTTCATTCTTGAATAGTCCATAGGATTTACACTTCTCCTCTTCTGCCATTATTGATGGTTCAGTTTAATTCAAGAACAAAACTATAAGGAGCCAAAGCCAAGTGCCATCGAGTAATAATGATAATCTAGGAAGGGATCTATGAGGTCTGACAATTAAGTCAGTGAACTGAATTGTTCTAAGTGCCTCATACCTCATGGCTTAATATCACTAGTGTCACTTTTGAAGTACTCCCCTTCAAAGCTATGCACTCACTAGTCCATCCTTCAAAGCAATTTTGGAACTCTTTCTGGAATGGCCATTGTGCACAGTGGCAAGATGGCAGATTTGCAAACTTAATTATACAGTTGTCTGTGAGGGGTGTTTTAGCCAGTAAACTAACTGTGTTGGAATACCCTCCCTATTCACTTGATGTGGATCCTAATGACTTTTTTCTTGACCTTAAGATAAAGAAAATATTGAAAGGAAGACATTTTGAGGACATTCAGGACATCAAGAATAATACAAGGAGAGCTCTGATAGCCATCCCAGGCAAAGAGTTCCAAAATTGCTTTCAAGGGTAGACTAGGCACTGGCATCAGTGCATAGCTTTCCAAGTAGAGTACTTTGAAGGTGACTGTAGTGACACTCAGTAATGAAACATCTAGCCCTTCTAGGATGGGTTCATAAAATTAATTGGCAGTCCTCGTACTAGAAAGCAAGATAGCAGCAATTAAGCAAGTATTTCATTTTCCATCTGTCAGAACACTATGTCTAATTTTTCACTGGAAAAAAGAAGAAGGTGGTGTGATTTCACTGACCATGTCAAATCCTAACACCATGATTAAAATAACCTGGGTAAGACTGGCTTATGAACAGGTCAGTGAAACAGAATGGAATCCAGAGGGACTCAGATGTATACAGAAATTTAATAAATGATGAATGTGACATTTCAGTGAGTGAAAAGATGGATTATCCTGAAGTGTATTTCAGATGAATTATGTACTAAAAATGAACCTATAGGAGAGGTGGGGCCAAGATGGTGGTCTAGTCACATGTCTCCTCAATTCTGTCTGAAAACTAAAGCCTAGAAAAATAACTGAGCAGACAATTCTGGGAGCCCCAAGATCAGGTGTAGGGTTGTGACATGGGACTGGATAACAGGAAGAGGGAAATTACTTTTGTCAGAGGCAAGACTGGTGCAATGAGCCCCACTTCTGCTGGTGCAGTGGCTGAGAACTACAGGTATGGATGCCTTCTCTGTTAACTGGGAGACTGGGACTGGGAATACCAAGCCTGAGAGGCTAGCAGTGGCCAGCTACTATGCTAGGCTGCAGTGCCTAAGTAATGCTGCAGCATAACCTGTGCTTGGGACAGTCACATCCAGAGAACCCAGCAGTGGCTGGCTACTGACACTGCTGACACCCCTTCCCTATCTCATCTTTGAGCTGTGCCATACATACTACTTAGTGCAGGAGACTGGCTTAGGAGGGATGCCATCTTGGTCAGCTGAGAGGAGAAGTCAGCCATACCTGAGAACTCAGCTGGGGTTAATTTCCATGCTGAACAGCAGTGCCTGTCTGGACAGTACTTTTCCCAGCAGAAAAGCTTTTTTTAAGACAATAGCACTTCCTAGAGAACATAGTGATGGCTGGTGGCCATGTGTGGCAGTTCTCTAACCCCTCCCTTCTTTGACCCATCATAGTGTCTGCTGACAGCTCCAGAGAGACTCGACAAGTAGGGCATCATTCTTTGTCAGCCAGGAGGCAGGGCCTGCCACTCCTGAGGCCCCAGCAGATATCAACTGCTGCTGGTCAATGAGCAGAAAAGTGATTTTTAAGATAAGCACATCCAGAGACTGCAACAGTGACTGGTGGTACAAATGTGGCAATGCCATTTCACCTCCGTTCACCAAGCCACATCATAGCATCTGCAGAAAGTCCCTGAGGGATTTCATCAATAGGGTACCATTGCTGTCAGCCAGGAGGTGGGGCCTGCCACCCCTGAGGCCCTGGCTCCTATCAGCTGCCACTGGACACCACTCCTCTCAAATGAAAAGTAATTTTTAAGATAAGCACATCTAGAGAATGCAGCAGTGACAGGTGGCCGAGTTTGGCAATGCCATTTCACCTCTCTTCACTGAGCTACGTCATGGCATTTGCTGATGGCCCCTGAGAGACTCAATAAGTAGGGCACGATATTTGCCAGCCAGGAAGTGGCGCCTACTGACCCAAGAGACCAGCCGCTTTCAGCTGCCAATAGACAGCAGCCCTCTCAGCAGAAAAGCAGTTGTTAAGATTCTCTGCACCTAGAGAATGCAGTGGTGCCTGGTGGCTGAGTATAGTGGCATCCTTCTTCCTCACTTCCCTGAGCTACACAACAGTCTCAACTGGCATTATGCTGGAGAGCCAGCACAAGTAGGTCCTCATCTTTGTCAGCCAGAAAGTGGAGCTTACAACCCCTGAGGACCCAGCTGGGGATAGCTGCCAAGCCATACAGCATCGAGGGGCTTGACAGCATCTCTATTAACAGAGAAGCCATACATAAGTCAGCTGCAGCTAGAGAACACAGTGGTGGTTGGCAGTCAAGTCTAGCAGTGCGCTTACTTCCTTCTTAGAGCTTTGCCACAGCTCCACTGGTGTAACACTGGAAAAACTGAATAGCTTTTTGCTGGTGCAAAGATAACAATCAATATCTAACCATTTAGAGAAGGAGGCCACCATGGCTCCAGAAAACTCCCAAAATAAAGAATCAAAAAACTTTCCAGATGAAGACTTCCTGAAATTATCAGAGGTAGAATATAAAAGAATTATGTATAGAGTCCATGTAGAGATTAAACAAAGTGCAGCAGGACAAAATAAAAAATTAAGCAAGCTAAATGAACTGCTAGAACATCAAAGATCTGAAATCCATCAACTCAATAATAAAATTGCAGAGTTAGTCAATTCAGTGCAAAGCTAAAAGAGCACGACTGAGGAAATGAAATACAGAATTAGCAAGACTTATGACACAGCAACTTACACCAGTGTTTATGAGGAGAAATCTGATAAAAGAAATAAGAAAATGAAGAGGCATTAAGAAGCATGTGGGAAACTATCAAGAGGAATAATCTAAGAATAATTGAGTTACCTGTACAGGAAGGGATAGCTGAAAATACAGAGAGAATTTCTGAAGAGTTGCTGACAGCAAACTTCCTTGACATCATGAAAGAAGAGAACACAGATATTCGAGAAGCTTATCAAACACTACACAGGGTAGACTCCAAGAGAAAGACATCAAGACATATTATAATCAAGCTTAATAAAATGCAACATAAAGAAAGGCTTTTAAAGACAGCGAGGCTTAAAACAAAACTAAATTACAAAAGTAAGCACTGTAGGCTGTCCTCTGACTTCTTGGCAGAAACTGTGTTAGCAAGAAGGTAGTGGAATGACACATACAAAGCTTTGAAGAAGAAAAACTTTTGAACAAGAAATATATGTCCTCAAAAATTATGTCTGAAATATAATGGTGAAATTAAGACATTCTCAGATAAACAGATGCTTAGAGGCTTTGCAAAAACTAAACCAAACTACAAAAATACTGAAAGAATCTCTTCATTTAGAAAATCAATAACTTCAAATGTATACTCAATCAAGCAATGCAGGACACAACATCCAGGGTCATGCTTAGTTAGGGAAGTCACAAAGCTCAGTCAAAGCTAAAATAGTAAAAGTAGGGAACCAGGAATCCTAACATGTAAACTATGACATCATCACAATATAAACAGGGATTCATTATAGTAGTTATAACTCTTTCAGATGGAGAGGAAGTTCAGGAGATATATAGAAGTTAAAGATTGGTTTAAACTTAAAACATTAAGTGGGATCAAAGAGCAAACTAACAATGCTACAAATCAAAACAAGAAACATAATAAAGGTGTCTCAACAGACATGAAACTAAAATTGAAAAAGATGAAAACTCATAAAGAAAAGTGATCCAGAACAGGATATTAAGTGGAACAAAGAAAACGTCAACAACACAAAAATAAAGTCACCAAAGGGATGGCCAGACAAAAGCCAAGTGTCATAGACAAATATACATAAAAATTACACTAAATGTAAATGGATTAAATTCTCCAATAAAAAGGTACATAATAACAGCCTGGATCAAGAAACATGATTCATCTATATGCTGCTTACAAGAAACACATCTTAGACTCAAAGATATGAACAAACTGAAAATCAAAGGATTGAAAAGGGCATACCAAGAAAACAACATGCGAAGAAGAGCAGGAGTGTCAATATTAATCTCATATAAAATAGATGTTAATGTAATATCCACCACTGTGGACAAGGATGGTCATTATTTATTGCTTACAGGTTCAATACATAAGCAGGATATAACAATATTAAATATTTATGCATCTAAACACATCAAACAAGTGCTGGCAACATTGAAAAATGAGATAGAGCAGTCCACAATGACAGCAGGACACTTCAACACTCCACTTTCAGTAACAGACAGATCATTCAGAAAAAAGCTCAGTAAAAATACAGATCTTATTATGACAATCACCAAACTAGACCTCATTGACACATACAGAACTTTTTACCTAACAACAGATAAGTAAACCTTATTTTCCAGTGCACATGGAATGTTCTCCAGCATAGACCATATACTAGGTCATAAAGCAAGTCTTAACAAAATCCAAACCATTGAATTATTTTTGCAAAGCATATTCTCGGATGATAAAGCCATAAAAGTTGAAATCAAGAGCAAAAAAATGGGTCAAAATTTGAACTCATGGAAACTGAACACTGCCTTGCTTAAAAATTCATGGGTTATAGAAGAAATCAAAGACATAGTAAAGAAATTCATGGAGTCAAATGAGAATGAGAACACATCCTACCAGAACTTATGGGATACAGCAAAAGCAGTGCTCAGAGGTCAATTTTTCTCTGTAAATGAACACATCCAGAATGAAGAAAGGGCCCAAACAAAAGAATTAACCCTACACTGGAATAAGTAGAAAAAGAACAACAAAATAACCCCTCAGGCATCAGAAGAAAACAGACAATAAAAATAAGAGCACAACTAAATAAATTAGAGAATAGAAAGACAATTGAAAGAATTAACAAAACCAAAAGTTCAACAAAATTGATAAACCATTGGCTAAACTTACAAAAGAAAGACAGGAGAGAAAACAACCTGAAAAAGAAATGAGATGGCAGATATCTCAGCAGACCTCACTGAGATCAAAACTATTCTAACAGAATACTACAAAAGAGTGTACTTTAATGTATTTGAAAGCCTAGAGGAAATGGACAAATTTCTGGACTGACATCACCTATCAAAATTATCACAAGAACTAGAAAAACTTAATAAATCCATCACAAAAGAAGAAATTGAAAAAGTAATCAAAAAACTACCAACCAAAAAAAATCTTGGCCCAGACAGCTTTACCAGAGAATTCTACCAAACTTTTAGAGAGGAGTTAATTCCAGTACTACTGAGGCTATTTCACAGCATGGAAAAGGATGAAGTATTCCCAAATCCATTCTGTGAAGTCAGCATAACCCTGATACCAAAGCCGTGGAAAGATTCCACACAAAAAAGAAAACTGCAGACCAATATCACTCACGAACCTAGATGCAAAAATCCTGTCCAATAGAATTCAACAACATATCAAACAAACAAACAAACAAACAAAAAAACATCATAGCCAAGTTGCACTCATAGGAGGGATGCAAGGCTGGTTCAACATCAGAAAAACAATTATGTGATCAACCGCATAAATAACTCAAAGGATAAGAATCGCCTGATTTTGTCAATTGATGCATAAGAGGAATTTGACAAAGTCCAACACCCTTTAATGTTAAAAAATAGGAATAAAAGGGAAATTCCTCAATGCAATGAGAGGCATCTATGCAAAGCCTTCCACCTATATCATCCTGAATGGAGAGATACTGAAGGAATTCCCTCTGAGAATGGGAACTAAATAAGGATGCTCAATGTCACCACTTCTGTTCAATATTGTGCTAGAGGTTCTAGTCAGAATAATCAGACAAGACAAAGAAATAAAAGGCATTTGCATCAGTAACAAAATAAAAATATCCCTATTTGCACATGTCATGATGGTATATACAAAGAACCCTGAAGTACTGGAACTAATAGAAGAGTTCAATAAAGTACCAGGTTAAGAGATAAACTTAAGTAAATCAGCGGATTCCTTTACACCAACAAAGAGATCATCAAATAGGAAATCACCAAATCAATACCATTTACTGTAGCCCCAGGAAGATAAAATACCTAGGAATAAATCTAACCAGAGGAGTAAGAGATCTATACAGAGAAAATTACAAGACTCTACTGCAACAAACCAAAACAGACTTACGTAAGTAAAGAAATTTACCAGGCTCATGGATAGGAAGACTTAACATGGTGAAAATGTCTATTTTACCCAAAGCAATTTATTTATATAATGCAATCCCAATACAAATTCCAGTGTCATTTTTTAATGAGATGGAAAAACAAATCACCAACTTTGTTTGGAAAGGGAAGAAAGCCCGGATAAGTAAAGCACTACTGAAGAAGAAGAACACACTGGGATGCCTCTAACTACCCAACCTTAGAACCTACTGCACAGCCACAGTAGTCAAAAAAGCCTGGTACTGGTACAAAAACAGACATATAGACCAATGGAATGGAATAGAGACCCCAGAATATCACCATCCTCTTATGAACATTTGATATTCAGCAAAGGCCCAAAGGTTTTAAACTGGGGTAAAAACAGTCTCTATAACAAATGCTGTTGGCAAAATTGGATATCCATCTGCAATACTGAAACAAGACCCATATCTCACACTTTACACAAAAACTAACTCAAAATGGATCAAAGACCTAAACATTCAACCTAAAACAATAAATATCATGTCAGAAAAAATAAGAACAACAATGGCTTAGCCAGACTACAAAATCTGACCAACAATGCATGAACAACAGAACAGAAAAACAGATAAATGGGAACTACTAAAAATCAAACATGCTTATCTAAAGACTTCTATCAAGAGAGTTAAAGACTATCTACAGAATGGGAAAAAATATTTGGCCACTACATGTCGGATCAATGTCTGATTTCCATGATTTGCAGGGTAATGCAAAATATTATCAGGAAAAAAGTAAATAACCCAATTAAGCAATGGGAAAATAAGATGGACAGATACTTCAGTAAAGAAGACATCCAAGCAACCAAAAGATGTATGAGGAAGTGCTCACGATCATTAGCTGTTAGAGAAATGCAAATCAAAACTACAATGAGATACCATCTCACCTCAACAAGGTTGGCCATGATCCAAAAAACACAAAACAACAAATGCTGGAGAGGCTGTGGAGGGATTGGAACTCTCCTACACTGCTGGTGGGAATGCAAAATGGTACAACCTCTTTGGAAAGCAATCTGGTGCTTCCTTAAAAAGCTAGAACTGGAAATATCATATGTTCCAGCAATTCCACTGCTCAGAATATATCCTACAGAAATGAAGGCAGTCACACAAACAGATACATGCACATGAATGTTTACTGTAGCACTGTCCGCAACAGCAAAAATATGGAATCAACCTCAGTGCCCATCAGCAGATGAATGGATAAACAAGCTATGGTAGATATACACAATGGAACACTGTGCAATGATAAAGAACAATAATGATATTAGGAGGCATCTCATAACCTGGTTTTAACTAGAAGACATTATCTGAATGAAATCAGCAGCTGTAAAAGGACAAGTATTGTGTGAGACCTCTGCTCCAAGGACTTAAAAATGGTCTTAACTACAGAAGAAAGGATTCTTTGTCAGCTATAAGGGTGGAGAGGGAGGAAAAGGAAAGTTCATAGATTAAATAGTCAATAGGAATTTAGTTAGGTGAAGGGAGTGACACCATGCAGCAGAGGGCAGATCAGCATAACTGGACTACAGCATAAACTGAAAGGTTTTCTAAACTCAACACATTACTTCAAAGGATAAAGTAGCCGGGACAGGGGTCTGGGGACAATGTTTTCAGGGAACATGGAGGTCAATTGGTGTAGTTAGTCTTTAGCTAAAAGTCTTCCGTGCCCCGTAATGGTGAATGGCTGTCAAGCTGCCATCTGAGGTACACCAAATGGTCCCAACCCATCTGGAACACAGGATGACTAAGAACGTTAAAGACATGAGGATAAATGAGCCCAGGAGACAGAAGGACCCGTATGAATGGGAGACTGCATCAACACAAGACCAAAAGAACCAAATGGTGCCTAGCCACCACCAAAGGCAGTTGTGATGGGAAACACAAGGTAGAGTCCTTGAGACAACATGAAAAAAAGAAGTGTGCAGCTCAAAATCTCTTCTGAAAGACCAGAACTGATGGTCCAACAGCCTGGAGGGTCCCCTGAGAACATGGCCCCTAGACTTGCTGCTTGCCCTGACCTGAAACGAGTGCTGAGGTCAACTCTTCAGACAAGAATGGACTGGACTTATATAATATCATTATATAATATAATATCATTATTGTTCTTTATCATTGCACAGTGCTCCATTGTGTATATCTACCATAGCTTGTTTCTCCATTCATCTGTTGATGGGCACTGAGGTTGATTCCATATTTTTGCTGTGTAGACAGTGCTGCAATCAACATTCATGTGCATGTGACACAGTGTGAGCGTAAGGTGTGTGTAGTTTATGGTTATATACCTTTATAGGAGGCTGTCCCAATGGTTTGTTTCTAGATGGGAAGAGAAGAGGGTGAAGAGGAGGAGACAGGTGCTAGTTAAGAGGGTATTCGAAGTATAGAGTGAAAATGAGGAATGTGCAGTCACAGGGTGAGGAGAGCAGATGGGGGCTGCAGATAGGCAGGCATGCAGAATTGATTTGGATTGTGTGCTTTCACTTAGTCATAATAAAAGAAAGTGAAACTATAAACTCCCTCCAGAATCCTGGGGAAATCATGGTCTAGGTTCCAACCCTGCCCACACATATACCAAAAAATTCAGCAAATGTCCTGTGCTCAGCCCTGAGAGACTCTGAATCAGTTGGCATAGGACAGCAATGAGGATCTGCAGATGGACAAGTCACATATGATACGAATACTTCTTCCTCTGTGTCTACCCTCCTGCTCCCAGCACTGCAGACTGTCAGCTGCTGTGAATTACTGAAGTGGCCCCTGCAGAGGGGACTTCTCTCCCAGTCCACACACTACTTGACTGTGAAAAAGGAAAGGTCCCCATACTCTTGCTTTGAAATCAACAAGGCAACTCTAGTTAGAGTTCATTCATGTATGCCTGCCCCTCCCCTCTGGGCACAGTGGAAGGCCTGTGTGTCCTCAGAGAAAAGAGAGCCCTCAAATAGCAGAGAAGGAAACCTTGAACAGTACCTGAGAGCAGCACCCAACCCTATCAGTTGTTCCTTAGGTGCAGTCTCTATAACTGAAAATGTGCCCACAGAAGCAGAGTGGGGGAAGGGACTAACAACAAAAGAAAGATGATCACACCCCCTTGCCATACAGATTAATAAGTGTGACCTCTCTGTTCTATTTAGATATGACCTCTGTGAATGATTGCTTAGTGCTTGTTCTCTGCTGTGTTTGGAAAGCCCTCAAAGTTGGAAGGTATGGTCTGATATTTTCAAATACTACTGAAAACAAAGAAAGAGAGTGAGAGAGAATGGTAAGTATGATCTGATGGCTATAGCCACCTAAAAGTTTCTTGAAGAAAACAATGTTGTCACAAACACTAAATACTGGGAAGAAATGAGAAGATAAACAAACTGAAAGAATTCTAATGCTCCAAACTTGACAAAAAAAAAAAAAAAAAGACACAAGACACAGAAAGTAAATAAAACAATGTCCCATCCAAATGAAAAAGACAAAGGAAGTGAAATTGCATTTTTAGGAACCTGGATAATAAAAAGAACAGGAGAATATAATACAACAACGTTAAATATACTCATCATTTGTTTGTTAGTTTTTCATAGTATGTGGCTTCTGTGTTGCTATTACGCTGGAAGCTGTGACAACAGTATCTCAAATACTGGTAGGGTCACCCACAGTAGACAAGTTTCAGTGGAGCTTTCAGACTAAGACTAGGAAAAAGGCCTGAGGATGCACTTCCTAGAGTTACCAATAAAAACATTATCAGAGTGAGTGCATCAGAGGCTTGGTAGCCACTAGAGCCACATGCACCAAGGAGGCCTGGGCTCAGGTAACCTGAGGTGGGGAGCAGAATGAGCATGCCCATGGCTAGGTAGGCACTGAAGATGGCTCAGGGAGGCCTGGTCTCAAGAGACCTAGGGGGAGTGGAGCAACTGTGCCTGCAACTGGTCATGCATTGGAACCATGTGGCCCAAGAAGTCTGGGGCTCAGGCCATCCAGGAGGAATGGAATGATCATATCAGGGGATAGGCAGGCCTGTGCCAGGGAAGCCTGGGCTCCTGTAACCTGGGGGAGCAGAGTGCTTGCACCAGTTGCTAGGCAGCCACTGAAGCTTTGTGGGCCAGGGAGACCGCAGCTCAGGAGTGGAGTGATTGCACCAGCAGCTAGGCAGATATCAGGACCATGTGCACCAGGGAGGCCTGGGCTCAAGCAACCCAGAGGAAGTGGAGTGAGTGTACCCACAACTGGGCAGACATTGGAGTCACATTTGTCAAGGAGGTCCAGGCTCAGGCAACTAGTGTAGCAGGGTGATCATGCCAGCAGCTAGACAAGTACTGGAGCCATGTGGGACAGGAAGTCTTGGGCTCAGGTGACCAGGGGGAGTGAAGTGATCACACCAGAAGCTAGGCAGGCCCTGGAACTACATGAGCCAGGGAGGCCTGGGCTTGGGCAGCCCAGAGCCACAGACTGGTTGACTGCAGGATCCATGGAGGCAGAGTGATTGCACCCATGGCTGAGCAGGTCTTGGAGACAACATGAACCATGGAGTCAAGTGACTGGTTGATGGAGTGACTGCACCCATGGCTGGGCAGGCCTTGGAGCAGCATGGAACAGAGAGGCCAGAGTTCAGGTGTCTAGACGCAATAGAGTAGGCAATCATGGGACCCAGAGGGGCAGCGTTAATGAGCCTGCAGTTGGGCAAGACTTGGAGCAAGCAGGCAAGGGAGGCCTGGCTTTAGGTGATCGGGGAGGATAGAGTGGGTGATTACAGGACCTAAGGGGGTGGAGTGGATGCACCTGCAACCCAGCAGCCCTTAGAGACATGTGAGCTTAACAGGCCAAGATTTGGTGACCTGAGGCTGCAGTACATGCCAACACAGCCTGGTAAGTCAGCATGGCAGACAATCCAAGTTAGCAGCATTTGTGTGCACATAGACCTGGGCAGCCATTACAAGAGAATATGGACTAGATTAATACACGATCAGGTGAATGAAAGCACATCAGGTTAGATGGAGGAGAGCCTGGCCCACTCACTGGTGGTCCACAGGACAGGGCAGTAACATTACAGGGCAGAAGACCATCAGAAGACACAGAGAAACTCCAGCCCAGGTCCAACTGAGGGACACCAGACAGTTCAACAGAATTATCAGGCCTCCGAAGTAAAGCCAACTTAATAATCTTCAGTATCCATAGATACAACTTAAACCACAATAACCAAACAAAAATAGCAACAACTTTCTGATGGCTCAGAGACAACAAGCAATGTCTAAACATCTAAAAAAACAAACACCATGGCTGCCAAAAACTCCCAAAGAATCAATGGATTCCCTAGATGAAGAATGCTTCCTAAAATTATCAGAGGTAGAACACAAAAGACTGTTGTACAGAGCAGCACATGATATAGGGAAAGAGGTAAAGGGATATGCAGCAGAGCACACTGAAAAATTAAACAAGCTTCAAGAAATGCTTAAGCAGCAATGATCTGAAATTGGACAGATTAACAACAAAATTACCAAGCTTGACAACTCAATAGATAGTCAAAAGAGTACAATTGAGGAAATGGAATACAGAATTAGTGAAACTGGTCCAGCAGTTTTGGGGTTCCCCTGAGAGCATGGCCCCCGGCCCTGATGCTGCCCTTACCCATAAATCATACGAAGGTCCACTCTTTGGACAGGAATGGATTGGACTTGGCAATGCAGAGTGGCCATATATTGGATGCACTTTATGGTTCTATACATCTATAGGATATCATCCTGCTGACCTCTGGCTGGAGGAAGAAGAGTGGGTGGAGAGGAGGGGAAAGAGGCTGTTGGGAGGATGAGACATGTATGGAGCAGAGAGGAATAGTGTGCTGTCACCGAACAGGGAGAGCAGTGGAAGCTGCATATAGGTGGGCATGTAAATTTATACGGGAATGTACATTTTCACTCAGTCATATTAAATTAAAAAAAAAAGAAAGAATTAGTGAAACTGAAGAAGTAAATAATACCAGCATACACAAGGGAAAACCAGATGAACATTTCAATAAAAACAAAGACTCACTACGAGTTGTGTGGGATTCTATCAAAAGGAATAGTAAATGAATGATTTATTGGAGTGCCAGAGCAAGGAAGGATATCTGAAAACACAGAATTGTAGAAGACCAGCTGATAGAAAACTTCCCTGATATTATGAAGGAGAAGACATCCATCCAGGATGTCCATCAAACTCCTCTCAAGAAAGAAACACACCAATGCATATTGTAATCAAACTCAAAAAAACTAAAGATAAGGAGAGACTACTAGAGATAGTTAAACAAAAAATAAACTACAAAGGAAAATTATTAAGACTAAGTTCAAATTACTCAGCAGAAACCATACTGGCAAGACAATGGGACAACATATACAAAGACTTGAAGGAGAAAAGCTTCCAACCGAGAAGTGTATACTGTGCAAAATTGTCTCTCAGATATGAAGGTGAAATTAGGACTTTCACAGATAAATAGAAACTTAAAGAATTTGCAAAAGCCAAACCAAAACTACAAGAAACATTGAAAGAAGTCTTTTGATTAGAAAACCAGTAACAACAGATATATATGCAAACACTCAACTTTTGACAGAGCACCCAGAGTCCATCAGGACAGGAAATCCACAAAAGATACCCAAAGCCAAATCACAAAAAAGAGAAATCCAGAGATCTCAGGGTTTAATTTATGACAATACCATATGTAAAAGAGGGTCTAATTAATGTACCCACAAATCTTTCAGATGGGGAGGAAGCCTGGGAAATACAAAGTCACTGTAGACTGGGCTATTTTTAGTTTAACCAAATATTATAGGCAGTAACTGCAACAAAAACCTATAAACCTACACATTAAAAACACCAAACAAAATAAAAAGCAAGCAAAACATGAAGTCTGAGCAATTACCACAAAAAAAAAACAAAACAAGCAGTGAAAGATAAGCAAGGAAATCTCATAAAGAAAAAAGCTCATCACAGAAAAGTGAATAGAACAGAAGAATTGCCCACAACACACTATAAAGGTCACCAAAATGACAATACTAAGCTCATACATACTAGTAATCACACTGAATGTAAATTGCCTAAATGCAGCAATAAAGGACAGAGAGTAGCATACTGGATTTTAAAAAAAAAAGATCCATTTATATGTTGCTTACAAGAGATACATCTTAGACTCAAAGACACAAAAACTCAAAGGATGGAAAAAAAATTTCCTGGGCTAATAACATCTAAAAAAGACCAGGAATGGCAATACTAATCTCAGACGATATGGACTTTAAAATTAAATCTACCTTACAGGACCAGTAGAAGCACTACATATTGGTTAAGGGCTCAATACAGCAGGAGGACATAATCATATTAAATATCTACATATCCAACAACAAAGCTTCAAAATACATAAAGCAAATACTATTTGCATTGAAAAAAGAAATAGATAGCTCCATAATAGTAGTAGGAGATTTCAACACACCACTCTCAGTAAAGGATAGGACACCTCAGGAAATGTTCAGTAAAGACATGGAGGATCTAAATACCACAATCAACCAACTTGAACTCACAGACATATTTAGAGCACTCCACTCAACGGCAGCCAAGTTTACGTCCTTTTACAATACACATGGAATGCTCTTCAGAATTGACCACATATTGGGCCAGAGAAATACATACCACTATACAAAATATTGCAATAATACAAAGCTTCTTTTCAAACCATAAGACCATAAAGCTAGAAATCAACAATAACAAAAAGATAGAAATAAAATAAAAACCATGGAAACTGAACAATATTTTACTCAAGAACTATTGGATAGTAGAAGAAATCAAAGACGAAATGAAGAAATTCATAGAATCAAATGAGAATGAAAACACATCATATCAGAACCTATGGGACACAGCAAAAGCAGTGTGTGGAGGTCAATTCATCGAAATAAACACATACATACAAAACCAAGAAAGAGCATGAATCAAAGAATTAACTCTTCAACTTGAACAACTGGAAAGAACCCAGCAAAAGAAACTATCAGGCTCCAGAAGAAGGGAAATAATAAAAATGAGAGCAGAAATAAATGAAATAGAAAATAGAAAAACGATGGAAAGAATTAACAAGACACAATTTTTGTTTTTTAAAGATGAACAAAATTGATAAGCCATTAGCCAAACTGACAAGAAAAACAGGACAGTAAACAAATAGGAATAAGAAATGGGATAAGTAATATCACAACCAACCTAATGAAAAGAATCATAACAGAATACTACAAAAAATTGTATTCTAATAAATTTGAAAACCTAGAAGAAATGGATGATTTTCTAGAAAAACGTCACCTACCAAAGCTAGCACAAACAGACACTGAACAACTAAGTAAGTCCATCACAAGAGAAGAGATTGAAAGGTAATTAAAAAACTCCTAACTAAAAAAGTCTTGGCCCAGATGGTTTCACTGGAGAATTCTACCAGACGTTGAGAGAAGAGTTAACACCATTATCACTAAATGTATTCCAGAGCATAGGAGAGGATGGAATATTCCCAAACTCATTCTATGAAGCTGGTATAACCCTGAAAACAAAAACAGGTAAAGATGGCATTAAAAAGTTAAATTACAGACCAATATCTCTCATGAGCATAGACGCAAAACTACTCGACAAAACCCTAGCTAATTGAATTAAACAACACATCAAAAAAATAGTTTACCATGACTAGATAGGATTTACACCAGGGATGCAGGGATGGTTCAAAATTAGAAAAATAATTAATGTAATCAACCATATAAACAAAGACAAGAACCACTTGATTCTATCAATAGATGCAGAAAAGGTGTTTGACGAAGTTCGACACTCATTCATGCTAAAAACACCCAGCAACATAGCAATAGAAGAGAAATTCCTTAACATAGCAAGGGGCATCTACATGAAACCAACAGTCAACATCATTCTGAATGGAGGGAAATTGAAAACCTTCTCCTTAAGAACGGGTACCAGACAAAGATGCCCACTGTTACCACTTCAACATTGTTCTGTAGGTCCTAGCCAGAGCAATCAGGCATGAAAGAGAAATCAGAGGTATCTAGATCGGTAAAGAAGTTAAAGTATCACTATTTGCAAATGACATGATCCTATACACAGAAAACCCTTAAGAATCTACCCCCAAACTACTGAATCTAACAGAAGACTTCAGCAAAGTATCAGGATACAAGACAACCATACATAAATCAGTGGGATTCCTTTACACCAACACAAAGACAATCAAAGAGGAAAGCTCAAAAGCATTACCATTTACTACAGCTCCCGAGATGATAAAATACCTAAGAACATATCTACCAGAGATGTAAAAGACCAGTACAAAGAAAACTACATAACCCTACTGCAAGAAACTAAAAGTGATCCATGTAAGTGGAGAAACCTACTTTGCTCTTGGATAGGAAGACTCAACATTGTGAAAATGACTTTTCTACCCAAAGCGATTTATACATGCAATGCAATACCAATACAAATCCCAATAATATTCTTTAATGAGATGGAGAAACAAATAACCAACTTCATATGGAAAGGGAGGAAGCTGTAAATATGTGAAACATTACTGAAGAAAAAGAAGAGAGTCAGAGGCCTCACATTCCCTGATCTTAAAACATATTACACTGCCACAATAGTCAAGACTGCCTGGTACTGGTGTGAAAACAGACACATAGACCAATGGAACAGAATTGAGACTCCAAATGTAACATCATCCACCTATAAGCAACTAATATTTGACTGAGGCCTAAAGGATGTGAACTGGAGAAAAAACATTCTCTTCAACAAATGGTGTTGGTATAACTGGATGTCCATCTGCAAAAACTGAAACAAGATCTTTATCTCACACCACACACAAAAACTAACTCAAATGGGTGAAAGAGCCAAGTATAAAACTCAAAACAACAAAAATCTTGGAAGAAAAAATTGGGAAGAAAACAGAAGCCCTAATTCATGGTATTTACATTCCAAAAAAGTCACCAGTAACCCTCAAACACCAGAAACGAAAACAGACAAAAGAGAACTCTTAAAATCAAACACTTATGCTCATCCAAAGCCTTCATCAAAAGAGTAAAAAGACCACTTACAGACTGGGAAGCAATTATTGGCTATCACACCTCTGATCATCATCTAATCTCTCTAATCTACAAGATACAGCAAAACCTCAACAAGAAACAGACAACTCAATTAAAAAATGGGGAAAGGACATGAATAGGCACTTCACTAAAGAAGACATACAGGATGCCAACAGATACATGATGAAATGCTCACGATCACTAGCCATTAGAGAAATCCAAATCAAAACTTCAGTGACATACTATCTCATCCCAACAAGGCTGGCAGTTATACCAAAAACACACAAAAAAAATAAATGTTGGAGAGGGTGTGGAGAGACTGGAACTCTTCTACACTGTTGGTTGGAGTGCAAAATGATACAACCAATTTGGAAATTGATTTGGCACTTTTTTAGAAAACTAGAAATAGAAATACCATACCATCTAGCAATCCCACTACTTAGAATATATCCCAAAGAAATACGGTACAACACCAAAGCAGATATATGCATGCCAATGTTTATTGCAGCTCTCTCTCCAAAAGAAAGAAGATGGAAACAACCTAGCTTTCCATCAACAGATGAAGGGTTAAACAAACTATGGGATATACATACAATGGCATACTACACAATAATAAGAAACAAGGATGGTTTAGAGAAATATCTGACAATGTAGGACCATCTGGAGGACATTATGCTGAGCAAAATCAGCCAGATGCAAAAGGACAAACATTGTATGAGACCATTAACATAAGGATGCAATGAATCATATTAGCACATAAGAAATCAATTATTGACAGTTACAAAGTTGGGGAGGGAGGGAGAGGGACTTCTACAAATTAGATGCATGTTAGGACTAGGCTTGGTTATAGGCCATGACAGCACGTAATAGAAAGGAGGTGCCCACTACTGAATTCCAAAACTAAATTCCAAACCTAAACTGTTCCTCAAATGTGACCCACCTCTTTGGAAGGACAGAATAACAGAGGAGTCAGGGGACCATGCTCTCAGGCGACATCTAGACTAATTGGCATATTCAAGTTCTTTTTTTTCTCCCCTTTTCTCTTTCTCTTTAGAAACAGTTCTGCATACCAGCTGGGTGAGTGGTGTCTGGGGTCTTAAAGGCTAACAAGCTACCATCTAAACAGCATAGAGTGGTCTCAATCCACCTGGACCAGAGCTAAAGAGAGGATATCAAGGGTAGGAGGAAAATATAAACCCATTTGGTGGAAGATACCATAAAATCCAAAGACTACTTTAACATGGGACCAGAAGAATCAGTTGGTACCCAGCCATCACCAGTGACTGCCAGAATGGGGTGCACAATTATAGGGGCCCTGACATAGCAGAAGAAACATAAGTGTGCAGAACTACAACTCTACCAAATGACCACAATTGATGCTCCCTCAGTCTGGAGGGCCTCCTGGGAGCATGGCCCCAGATTCTGTAACCCTAAACTACATCCAGCACTGATGCCAGCTCCCCAAAGGCTGGAGTATATAACACATGCAGTGATCCTGGCACCAAACAAACTCCTGGACTTAAGTAGATACACATGGGCTGTCTGAGAAGCTCATTACTGAAGACTAGAAGATAGGGTGGTGGGAGATAGGTCTTGATCAAAAGGGCATGAGACTTTCTGGATGATAAGGGGGTGTGTGCTGTCATAGGAGGGTGGGTAAACAAGGGGAGAGCAGGCAGAGTACAGTAGGGATGTGAGTTCCAAATGTTATACAGCAAATTGGTATCAACTGTATACTTGTACTTAAATCACAATAAAATTTATTTTAAAGACGGCACTTGGCTTTGGCTTGGCATGGATAACAACAGAACATGTTCTATATATTGCTAGAAACTGATCCCTCAGGTTGGAAGACCTTGAAAACATGACTTGGGTAGAGCTGCCTCCTCAGAGTAGAGTTGACCTTAGTGATGTGGATAGAATGACACTTTAGGGATCTTCATTTGCTGATGTGACACAACTCAAAATGTGAAGCAATACTGTAAACATTCAATAATAACAATTGGACTGCCAGAAGAATGAACAAAGCTGTCTTGGAGGAAGTACAGCTTATTTTAGACTTGTCATAGGTGGGACCAATTCCTGCTGGAAGACATCATGCTTGGTAAAATAGAAGTCAGCTAAAAAGAGATAGACCTTCAGTGAGGTTAACTGACACTATGCCTGCAAAAATGGGCTCAAACATAGCAACAACTATAAGGATGGCACAAGAGTGAGCAACATTTTGTTCTATTAAGGATAAGTAACTGAGATTTTTAAGGTTGTATGTCAACTTGGCTGGGCCAAGATATCAGTGATTTGGCAGTTATGATGTAGTTGGCACTTCCATCGTGAGATTTTGTGATATCTTCCATCAGGTGGGTTTGTATTTTCCTCCTGCCCTTGATATCCTCTCTTTAGCTCTGGTCCAGGTGGACTGAGAACACTCTATGAGTTCTGATCACTTCCATCGTGAGATCTGATATAATTGATCACCTCCATGATGGGATCTTCTCGAGTAGACAGTCAGGTGAAAGTGAGTTTCCTTGAGCATGTGACCTGCATCAAATGTAAGTGGACCTTCTGGCAAGGCTTGGGTACTTCTGTTCATTCTGGATCCTGCAGCTAGCTCCTGTTTGTCTGACCTCTGGCTCTTGGAACTTGAGATAGTTGTGATCTTGCCTGCCTATCTTGGGATTCATTGATCTTTGTACGCTGAGAGCAAGAACCTTGCTTTCTGACCTGCTAGTCTTGAATTTACCAGCCCCTATGTGTATGTGAATCAGGAGAAGCCTCTATTCCAACCCCTGAACTTGGCATATTCCAACCTCTACAACCATGAGCCATTTTCTTGATGTAAATTGCTCTTCATGTGTATTTACATGCTTTATAGGTTTTATTTCTCTAGAGAACTCAGCCCAAGACAGTCACTGAGTCAAAGCTGACTCAATGGCACCTAACAACAACAATTAAATATACTTAAAAAAAAAACAAAAAACTAAAGGAAAGCACAAAGCCCTAAAAGAAATCATAAAAGATGATGCACGGGCAAGAAAATCAGGATTTAAAAAAGAAATAAACAGTCTGAAATGAAAACAGACAGACATATTGGAACTGAAAAAGCCAATAACTGGAATGAGAAATACAAGAAAGCATTTAATAACAGATTTGAGCCGGACCGAAGAAACAATAAGCAAATTGAAAGATATGATAGTTGACAGAAGAATATTCCAAGAAATAATGGCAGAAAATTTCCTAAGTCTGAAAAAAGTTGTTGTTGATCGACGCTGTTGAATTGGTTCCAACTCATAGTAAACTTACGCAGCATAGAACGAAACACTGCCCTATCCTGCACTGTCCTCACAATAGTTGTTATGCTTGAGCCCATCGTTGCAGCCCTCTGTTAAACTGTCTCATTGAGGGTCTTCATCTTTTTCATTGACCCTGTACTTTACCAAGCATGATGTCTTTCTCCAGGGATTGATCCCTCCTCGTAACAGGTCCAAAGTATGTGACTTGTAGTTTCACCATTCTTGCTTCTAAGAAGCATCTGGTTGTACTTCTTGCAAGACAGATTTGTTCTTTCTTTCAGCAGTTCATGGTATAGTTAACATTTTTGACCAATGTCACAATTCAAAGGCTTTGATATCCTCATCTCTGTTTCTGTAGTACTTATCACTACTTAAAATATCGAATATTTTCTGTATTTCTCTTGTTTATCTTCGGTATCTCCTCATTAGCATGTAAGCTCCACAGTCATAAATTCTGCCTATCTTTTGTTTAATAATGAAGGAAGCACCTGGCATAGGGTCCAAATCAAAAACCAAACCCTCTGCTTTCAAGTCAATTCTGACTGCTAACAACCCTATAGGACAGAGTAGAACTTCTCCACAGGATTTCCAAGCCTGTAAATATTTATGAAAGCAGACAGCCAGATCTTTCTCCTGAAGTGCATCTGGTGGCTTTGAAACACCTGACTTTGTTAGCTGCTGAATACTTTCACCGTTGTGCTGCCAGGGCTCCTTTGTGAAAAATACGTTTTAGTAATATTATAGTCTTCTTGTGCTTTACCATTCTTGCTTCTAAGACGCATTCTGGTTAGATTATCAGAAGAGAGGGCATTATTCTGTTATTCTGTGCTAAATCCATACCTTGATTTCATGACCAATACATTTACAACTCCTGCCCTAGGGCCCGACTTTTTACCTTTGACCTAAATCTTTCCAGGAATGTGCATCCCACCCTAAATACCAAAATGTCACAATGAGCCTCCTGGTACCTCATATCAGATCTTCGCTGTCTGAGCTGTCTACTTGAATCTTCCTCTAATTGCAAAATCTAGTTCACACACTCATTCTTTTCTTCCTTCCTTGTACCATTTACAAAAGAAGAGCAAATAGTCTACTTGTAGTCTTGAGATCAAAAAGGTATAAAAACCATCTTTGGCTTTATAGTCTCTGAGATTTCTCTATATAGACATATTAACAGTCTGTTCATCCATGCCAGGTTTGTTGAATTAGGCAAGCTTCTAGAACCTCACATGTTACACAGTTCCCATACTAGAAGAATAAACTATTTTTAAAACAAAAATCTAGACACAGAAATATGCTGCATTTTTAAAGGAGTTCTGGTTTCCTAAACCAGGAAACAGCTGTGATTGAGTTGATTCTGACTCATGATGACTCTTTTTTGTGTCACAGTAGATTGTACGCCACAGGGGTTTTCAATGGCTGATTTTTTGGGAAGTAGATCACCAGGCCTTTCTTCCAAAGCAGCCCTGGATGGGCTGGAACCTCCAGTTTTTCAGTTAGCAGCTGAGGGCATCAACTGTTTGTACCACCCAGGGACTCTGTAGAGTCCTAAAACCTTATAGACAATCATCATCAGATGGATAAAGTAAAAAATGATTCTAGTATGATATGTTATTTGACCTCATCTTTCTAAACTGCTTATTTGTTAGGACTATTTTTTTGCTGAGCATTTTATAATGAGTAGTAATACTTCTTTTGTCTACATCCACATATTAGTATATACGAGTTCTGACAATTATGTTAGTGAAATCATCCTAGAAAAAGTGCTACATGCTTCATTGCTGAATATCACTATGGTTACCTTCAAAGAACGTGCCTAGCCCACCCTTCAAAGCAATTTTGGAACTCTTTCTCTGGAATGGCCATCAGAGCTGTCATCATATTACTCCTGATGCTTTGAATGTCATCAAAATGTCTTTGTTTCAATATTTTTTTTATCTTTGAGTAAAGAAAATAGCCAGTGGGGGCCAGATCAGGTGAGTAGGGATGGTGTTCCAATACAGTTATTTGTTTACTGGCTAAAAATTCCCTCACAGACAACTACACAGTTATGTTTGCAAACTTGCCACCATGCCATTGTGTGCAATGGTCATTCTGGAAAAAAGTCCAAAATTGCTTTCAAGGGTGGACTAAGCACGGGCATTGCTGCATAGCTTACCAACGTGAGTACTTTAAAGGTGACTGTAGTGATACTCAGCAGTGAAGTATGTAGCACTTGGAGCAATTAAGTTCACAGCCTTGATTTTTGGACATTGTATGGTACATGTATAGTGTTAGACAAAAAAATCTTACGGATGAGTTTTTATGAAGCACTTCACTTTGGGTCATTTTGTAAGATGAGATGCTATAGAATATAATGACAACAACAAAAAAGTCCCAAACATCCATCTAGAGAGAAAACCCTGGTGTCATAGTGGTTAAGAGCTACAGCTGCTAACCAAAAAATGTTTGAAATCTGAATCCACCAGGTGCTGCTTGGAAACTGTAGAACAGTTCTACCCTGTCCTATAGGCTCGCTGCTAATTGATGTGAACCTACAAACCCACAAAGGTCAAGTAACTCCACATAGGATAAATACCAAGTAATGCACATTCTAATCACCTCTTCAAAAAACTAAAGAGTGAACCTGAAAGCAGTACAAGAAAACAGTCACATGTAAAGGATCTTCAATAAGGCTAACTACCAGTTTCTCCTTGGAGGCCAGAGGCAGTTGAATGACATACTCAAAGTGCTAAAAGTAAAAGAAAACCAAGAATGATATAGCTGATAAACTTGTCCTTACAGAATTAAGATGAAATGAAGACATTCCCAGATAAACAAAATGAGAGAATTTGTGTCCATCAGCTCCAGCCCTGCAAAAATTAAAAGGAGTCATTTAGGTGGAAAAGATACTCAAAAGCAACTCAAAGCCATACAAAGAAAGATATTCATTAAAGGTAATTGCTTGAGCAAGTATAAAGTTAGTATTAAATATTTTTCTTGATAATTGTAATTGGTGTGTTCTGAAGGCTTTATAATGACAAATGGACAAAAAGTATGCATACGTTTATGTTCAGGGATACGATGTGTAGAGATGTAATTGGTGGTAATAAGGGAGGGAGAAAAGGTATACAGTTTTTGTATGTTATCAAAGTTGTATCGCTGTAATTCAAGTTGTTATAAATTCAAGATGTTAAATGTTTTGTGTTTTTTGCATTACTTCTAGCCTTGCTTGAGTGAGATGGTATCTTGTAGTTTTGATTTGGATTGCTCTAAGAGTTAATGATTGTGAACATTTCCTCATGTACTGGTTAACTACCTGAGTGTCTTCTTTAGCTAACTGCCTGTTATATACTTGGCCCATATTTTAATTTGATTATTTATAATTTCATTATTGAGGTACTACAGTGTCTTGTAGATTTTAGAGAGTAGAATTCTATTGGCTAGAACTTTGTTAAAGATTTTTGCATCTGTGTTCATGAGGAACATTGGTCTGTGATTTTCTCTTTTCTGTGTTATCTTTACCTGGTTTCATATTAGGGTTAAGCTAGCTTTATAGAGTTTGATAATATTTCACTCTTGCCAATGCTCTTAAATACCTTTAATAGCATTAACTCTTCTCTGACAGCCTTAGAGAGTTCTCCAGTGCAGCCATCAGGACCATGGCTTTTTTTATTGTTGGGAGTTTTTTTTTTTTTTTTTTTTAATTACCTTTTCAATCTCTTCTTTTGTTATAGGTTTATTTAATTTTTCTACCTCATTTTGTATTAGTTTAGGTAGGTAGTGTGTGTCTAAAAATTTATTTCTTCTAGGTCCTCATATTTGTTGGAGTATAATTTTTCATAATATTCTCTTATGATTCTTTTAATTTCAGTTGTGTCTGTTGTGATATCACCCATCTCACTTTTTATTTTGGTTATTTGCTTTCTCTCCTGTTTCTCTTTTGTCAGTTTAGCCAATGGTTTATCAATTTTGTTGATCTTTTACAAAATTCAACTTTTGACCTTGTTGACTCATTCAACTGTTTTTCTATTCTCTATTTCATTTATTTCTGCTGAAATTTTTATTATTTCTTGTCTTCTAATGCCTGAGGGTACATTTTGTTGCTCTCTATTCAGCCTAGTTGTTGCATCTTACATACTCTGGACGTGCTGTCAGGAAAGATCAGTCTCTGGAGAAGGACGTCATGCTTCGTAGAGTGGAGGGTCAGTGAAAAAGAGACAGACCCTAGACAAGAAGGATTGACACAGTGGCTGCAACAATGGGCTTAAGCATGAAAACTATTGTGTACATGGCACAAGACTGGGTAATGTTTTGTTCTGTTGTTCTTAGGGTCGCTATGAGTTGGAACAGACTTGATGGCGCCTAACAAGAACAATAGCAACAACACCAACAACATCATTTACTCTAGTTGTGGGATAAATGCTTTGATTTTGGTCCTTTCTTCTTTTTGGATGTGTGTTTTTATTGCTGAGCACTGCTTTTGCTGTGTCCCAAAGGTTCTAGGAGGATATGTTTTCACTCTCATTTGATTTCATGCGTTTCTTTTTTCTTTGTGTCTTTGAGTTCTAGATCTGTTTCTTGTAGGCAGCATATAGGTGGATTTTTTTTTTTTTAATTCTTTTTTTTCTCTCTATTGGTGTATTTAGTTTATTTACATTCAGTGTAATTATTGGTAGGTATCAGTTTAGTGCTGTCATTCTGATATTTGTGTGTGTGTTTGAAGTTTTCTTTGTTCCACTTAATTTTCTGTGCTGGATTGTTTTTCTGTATACGTTCTCTTTTCATAGTTGCTGATATTGTATTTGCTGATTTTTTATGTTTTTCTTTTTTGTTTTGGTGTGTAGATTTGTTAGTTTTCTTTGTGGTTGCACTAAGGTTCACCTTTATTTTTCTAAATTTAAACCAATCTCTTATTTCTTGATATCACCTTAACCTCTTCTCCATATGAAAGTTCTGTGATTATACTATTTAGTCTCTTTTTTGTTTTAATATTGTCATTTTTTACAGATTGATATCTCTGTTTTCCTGCTTTCAGTGTTTTAGCTTTGATTCATTTTTGTGACTTCCCTATTTAGGTTGATATCTGGTTGTCCTGTCCTGTGTTCTAGTCTTCTGTTGTTGTTATTTGCTATTATTGATTCTCTAATCTGAGGGCTCCCTTTAGTAGTTCTTCTAATTTTGGTTTGCTTTTTTTTTCACAAATTCTCTTAACTTCTGTTTATCTGGAAATGCACTAATTTCACCTTTGAGAGACAATGTTGCTGAATATATGATTCTTGGTTGGCAAGTTTTTCACTTCAAGTCTTTGTATATGTCGTATCCTTGCCATCTTGTCTGTATGGTTTCTGTGGAGTAGTATGAGTTTAGTCTTACTGATTCTCCTTTGTAGGTTACTTTTTGTTTACCCCAAGCCAGTGCTAAAGTTCTTTATTATTGCTTTCAGTAAGTGTGGTTATATTATGTCTTGATGACTTTCTTTTGGAATCTACCCTGTGTGGCATTCAGTGACCTTCCTGAATAGGTATCTTCTCACCCTTTGTGATACTGGACAGGATTTCTGCCTGCAAATCTTCAATAATTCCCTCTGTATTTTCTGTTGTTTTCCCTCTGCCAACCCCATTCTGGTACTCCAGTCATCCACGGGTTACACCTCTTGATACAGTTTCACATAATTCTTAGGGTTTCTTGTAAAAAATTCTTTTGATTTTTTTCTCAAATAAATTAGTGTCAAGTGTTTTATCTTCAGTCTTATTAATTCTGACTTCTATTGCCTCAATTGTTTTCCTATGATTTTCTATTGAGTTGTCTATTTCTGAAATTTTATTGTTAAACTTTTCAATTTCTAAATGTTGCTTTTTCCTCTTGTACAGTTTTTCTAAATTCCTCTATTGCTTTGTCTACATTTTTCTTGGCTTGGTCTGAGTTTTGTCTGATCTCCTTTCTCATCTCTTGATGAGCTCTGTACATTAATCTTTTAAATTCTGCCTCCAGTAATTCCACTACTTTCTCTTCCCCCAGGAGATTTCCTATTTCTTTATGTTGATTGCTTGCTGAAGCTATCATGCTCTGCCTTTTAACATGGTTTGACATTGACTGCTGTCTCTGAGCCATCATTTATGTATTTGTTATATTTATTTATTGTACATTAGTTTACTGTGTCCTAGCATTTTGTTTGGTATGCCCAAATAGGCTGAGTGTGTGAGCTACTTTGATTATTGGCATCTTTGAAGTTCTCAGTCCTGTCACCAGGTGGTTAGAAATGCTGCTAGGTACATGAGCCCCAAAGTTCATTTACTTTTCTTGTGTTGATTTAGCTCAGGTACCCAAGTACTGAGTCACTGAGACTGTGCTGTGGGCTCTCACCTGCCATCCTAGATGGGCAGGACTATGTAATAGTGATTGGAGCAGGCACATGGGAGGTTATGTACATATAGTTGCCCATGTGCCTAGGTAGAAGATATACCCTGTCCCCTAGAGGATGTAGGTGTGTGGATTTTGCATCTGGACTTTGGGTACTCAGTGTTGTTACCTGTTAGAATACGGAGGTACCACTTAGGCTCAGACCCCTGCTGTTGGTGGCTAGTTACAGTTGATTAAGCTGACAATCCTCAGGGCCCTGAAGTAACTGGGTAAGAACGCTGCTTAATGGGCAGGGCAGTGTCAAATATGATGAATCTATCATTCCCCTCCTTAGCTGTTGTAGTTAAAAATAGGCTTCAAGTGTACACTACTGTACTGTGCTCAAGAGGACTTGAAAACACTTACTGATGAAGATCCAACACCACAGCCTTCAGTGTGGATTACATTGCAATGTTGAAAGACAAAAGTCCTTGCAAGTGGAACAGCAGGGAACATGATAAATGGAGAAAAGACTGAGGTTGTCAAGCGTTTCATTTTACTTGTATCCACAATTAACACTCATGGACATAATAGTCAAGAAAGTAAAAGACACACTGAACTGTGCAAATTTGCAAGCACCTTTTTAAAGTGTTAAAAAGAAAAGATGTCACTTTGAAAACTAAGGCATGCCTGACCTGAACCATGGTATTTTCAGTCACATCATGTGCATGCAAAAGCTGGACAATAAATAGGGAAGACAGAAGAATTGACACCCTAGGATTGTGGTATTAGAGACTATGGAATATACCATGAACTGCCAAAAGTATGAACAGATTTGTCCTGGAAGAAGTACAATCAAGGTACACCTTAGAAGCAAGGATGGCAAAAATACACCATACATGCTTCAAACATGTTGTCAGGAGGGATCAATCCCTGTAGAACATCACACTTAGTAAAGTAGAGGGTCAGTGAAAAAGAGGAAGAACCCCAACAAGATGGATTGACAGAGTGGCTACAGTGATGGGCTCAAGCATGAAAATGATTGTGGACCTGGCACAGGATCAGGCAGTGTTTCATTCTGTTGTCTATAGGGTCACTATGAGTCAGAATCCACTTGAGGGCATCTAACAACAACATTCTATGCTAACAAGGGCCTAAGCTGTTGAATGAGCCTGCACAGGTCTAGGTAGGGGTGAAAGGCATTTGAAGTATGTGGACCTCTTATGCCTATGCCTAAGCAAAGGGGCAGAGCCTTCCCTGATTTTCCAACTTAGGGTGTGTGGTGCTTTTTTTTTTATAAGCTGTTAGGCTGACTTAGACATAGACAGTCTGAGGGCCTAGCTTAGGGGAACTGGAGGTTTCCTTTTCATTTGTTTGTTCATTCTCTCCCCAGAACCAGAATTCTAGTTTGACTCAAGGTATTCCGCTTCCAGCCCAGGGTTGTAGTAACCACTGTAATCTGCTACACCAGAGCTGGACAACAGTGGAGAGGGGGTGGTTGAGTAGAACAGAGACACTTTCCAGAAGGGGAAAGGTTATTTGGATCATGCAAGATGGATTAGACGCTTATACTTAACTGTTGTAGAGCCACAGGGAAGTGGCTCTGGAAGCTGTGCAAACTTTTCACTGCTTGGTTTCTCTCAACATGGTAACAAATGCATTTTCAGTGCTACTGCTTGCCCTAGCCTGTGTGCATAAAATTGTCTAGCCTGTAGGGTACCAGCTGCATCAGGTCTGGCACTTCTTTGATGATTCTGAACTCCACCCCCCCACTCCCATCACTCAGTCTGCTTCTTTAACTTCATCTTTAATGTCCGGAGCTCCTGACTGTCATATATAATCAATTCACTTTTTTTTTTTTTCAGGTTTTTTGTTGTAAAACGGGCCACAGAAAGCATCTATTCTGCCATCTTGGCCTCAGCTCTGCAGTAAATAATTTTTAAAAGGTATCCATAAATACAAGAAGGCCTGGTAGCACAGTGGGCTAAGTGCTTGGCTGCTAATCAGAAAGTCAGAAGTATCAACCAACCAGCTGCTCTGTGGGAGAAAGGTATGCCAGTTAGCTTCCATAAAGACTTAAAGGCTTAGAAACCCTATGGGGGCAGTTCTGTTCTGCCCTGTAGGGTTGCTATGAGTTGAAATTGACTTAATAGCAATGAGTTTTGTTTTGGTTGGAGACCCAACTGCAACTGTTTTATAGAACAGGTTTTATAATCTGAACATCCCTTTTTCTGCTGGCACACAGGACACCAAATAGAGCATATGACTGCTACTAAGGTATTGGCCAGGATGGTTTATTATACAGCCAAGTGTTGCCTATTAACTGTGATGTTTTTCAGAAGACTTTTGAAATGACATTTTCCAGCAGTGTACCAATCTTTCTATCTTAAAAAACTGAGTTTGGGTATTCTCACGGGGATTGTGTTGAATTGCAGAGACTGACAATTTCTCTTATCAGTATATAACCCATGTATTCTGAAACAGCCCAATTAACCAGGTGGCTTCACCTTGTAATGCCAGCTTTTCTATGAAATATGTTCTGATTTGGTGTTCACAGTAAGGAAAATGAGACTTGGAGAGACAAGTGACTTAGTTACTTTCTGCTCTAGTTACCCTGGAGGTCGTTTTGGTGAGAGACAGGGAGAATTGCCCTGGCAATTCTTAGTCTTGGGGCTGCTCTCGTGAAGCTGCTTTGCCTTTGGGAGCTAAATTTTAACTATGCTTGGATATCTTCAACTCTTGTAATCGAAGTGGTTAAGTAATGGTCAAGTGCTATGGCTTCTAACTGAAAGATTGGCAGTTTGAATATGCCAGGCACTTTTTGGAAACTTCATGGGGGCAGTTCTACTCTGTCCTGTAGGGTTGGTATGAGTCAGAATCAACTTGACTGCATGGTTTTTTTGTTTTTTAAGTCTTCAGTTACACCAGCTTCTAGCTACACATTCGTTTTTCTCTTTTCTGTTGTTTTGAACTCAATCATAAAGCCACCTGAAAGTTTCTTTCTGAGAATATTCCTCACTATTTAACACTGTGTTTTCCACCATGAAGGCAATGAGGGGCCAATTCTCATCCAGAGTGACTGTGCCCAGTTTTAGCTCTGGAAAGTGAACCTATGACGAGCCTGGTGACACAACAGTTAAGTGCTCAACTGGTCAGCGGCTCTGCGGAGACCTCATGATCTGCTCCATAAAGATTATGGCCAATAAAAATATACAGGGTCTGACAATTAAAGCTTGTGGACTTAACTGTTCAAAGTGCTACATATCTCATTGTTGAGTATCACTATGGTTACCTTTGAAGTACTCCTCCTGAGAAGCTGTGCACCGATGCCAGCACCTAGTCCACCCTTCAAAGCAAATTTGGACCTCTTTCTGGAATGGCCACTGCACATGGTGGCAAGGTGGAATGTTCATGAAATTAATTGTGTAGTTGTCTTTGAGGGTGTTTTTAGCCAGTAAACAAATAACTGTGTTGGAACACCCTCCCTACTCACCTGATCTGGCCCCCAATGACTTTTTTCTCTACCCGAAGATAAAGGAAATATTGAAAGGAAGACTTTTTGATGACATTCAGGACATCAAGGGTAATATGGTGACAGCTCTGATGACCATTCCAGAAAAAGAGTTTCAAAATTACTTTGAAGGGTGGACTAGGCACCGGCATAACTTCCTAAGGGAAGTACTGTGAAGGTGACTGCAGTGATATGTGGCAATGAGTCATATAATACCTTTCTAGAATGAGTTTGTGAACTTAATTGGCGGTTCTTGTATGAAGCAGTTCTACTCAGTTACAAGGGTTTGCTAGGGGTCAGAATCAATTCAATGACACACAACAAGTGAAGCTGTGCTTGTTTCTTCTGGTTGTCATAATTTTTTTCTCTTGTGCCTAAACCTGAGGCTACCTACTATAACTGGTTAGATGTGAGTTACTAAAACTGTCAATCATGTAACAATGGCTAAGGTATAATAAAAGAAAAATGTAGTTTGTAAAATAATATGTATAATAGGATCCATTTCTGTAGGAAAAATTAACAATAACATTAGATGGTTGTTGTTAGATGTTGTCAAGTTGGTTCTAACTCACAGTGACACTATGTACAACAGAAAGAAACACTGCCTGGTCCTGTGCCATCCTTACAATCATTATTATGTTCCAGCTCGTTGTTGCTACCACTGTGTCAATCACACTGAGAATCTACTTTCTAAACATGATGTCCTTCTCTAGGGACTGGTCCCTCCGGATAACATGGCCAAAGTATGTGAGATGAAGTCTTGTCGCTTTTACTTCCAAGGAGGCTCTGGCTCTGTTTCCCCTGTCAGTCCATGGAGTGTTCGTCATTCTTGTCAAACACCGTAATTCAAAGGCGTCACTTCTTTGGTCTTCCTTTTCATTGCCCAGCTTTCACATGCAGGTGATTCAGTTAAAAATACCATGGCTTGGGTCAAGCATGCATTAGTCCTCAAAGTGACATCTTTGCTTTTAAACACTTTGAAGAGTCTTTTGCGGCAGAATTATTCAATGCAATATGTTGTTTATTACCCGACTGCTTCTTTGATGGGCATTGATTGTGGATCCAAGTAAAATGAAATCCTCAGCAAACAGTCTTTTCTTGATTTATCATGATGTTGCTTACGGGTTCAGTTGTGAGGATTTTTGTTTTCTTTATGCTGAGGTGAAATCCCCACTGAAGGCTATATAGTCTTTGATCTTCATCAGTAAAGTGCTTTAAGTCCTTTTCACTTTAGGAAGCAAGACTGGGTCATTCGTATATCACAGGTTCATGATGTGTCTTCTCCCAAACCTGATGCTATTCATACTCTTCATATAGTTAGCTTCTTGGATTATTTGCTCAGCATAAAGATTGAATAAGTATGATGAAAAGATGCAACACTGACACACACTAGTCCTGACTTTAAACTATGCATTAGTGCCTTATTGTCTTCAAGCAACTGCCTCTTGATGCACTTGTAGGTTTCTCCAAGCACAGCTAAAAATAGAATTTCTTATTCTTTGCAATGTTATACATAATTTGTTATGATCCACACAGTCAAATGCCTTTGTGTGGTTGATAAAACACAGGTAACCATCTTTCTGGTGTTCTCAGCTTTCAGCTATGATCCATCTGACATTAGCAATAATAGCCCCACATCCTCTACTAAATCTGGCTTGAGTTTCTGGCAGTTCCTGTCAATATACTGCCACAACGACAAAATTTCCATTGGAGATGTTGTTAGATAATTTTTTAATGCTGTTGAATAAACTTTCTTTAGAATGGACAAAAAATGGATCTCTTCTAGTCGATTTTCCAGGTAACTGTCTTTCAAGTATCTTGCCGTAGGCAAATGAACACCTCCACACTGCATCTGTTTGTTGAAATAGTTGGTATTTTGTCAATCGCTGGTTTTTCATCAATGCCTTCAGTGCAGCTTGGCCTTCTTTCAACACTATTGGTCCTTGATCACATGCTACCCTTTGAAATGGTTGAACTTTGAACAATTCTTTTTGACATAGTGACTCTGTATCTTCCTTCCATAGCTTTTGATGTTATCTTGAGTCACACAATCTTTTGCCCATAGAATCCTTCAAAGTTGCAACTTGAGGCTTGCATTTTTTCTTCAGTGCTTTCACTTGAGAAATGCTGACTGTATTCTTTTCTTTTGGTTTTCTAACTCTGGGTCTTTGCACATTTTATTCTCACACTTTATCTTCTCTAGCTGCCCTTTGAAATCTTCTGTTCAGCTCTTTTATTTCATCATGTCTTCCACTTGCTTTAGCTAATCAAAGTTCAACAGAAAGTTTCAGAGTCTCTTCTGACACCCATTTTGGTCTCTCTTTCTGCTCCTTTTAATGACTTTTTGCACTCTTTATGTATGATATTGTTGATGTCACCCCACAACTCATCTGGTCTTTGGTCATTAGTGTTCAGTGCATCAGATCTGTTCTTGAGATGGTCTCTCAATTCAGGCGGGATATACTCAAGGTTGTATTTTAGCTCTTGTGGATTTGTTCCAATCTTCTTCAGTTTCAACTTGAACTTGCAGATGAGCAATTGATGGTCTGTTCTGCATTGATATCCGGCGTTATTCTGACTGACAGTATTGAGGTTTTCCATCATCTCTTTCCACAAATGTAGTCGATTTAATTCTCGCATTTTTCATTTGGCAAGGTCAATGCCCATAGTCACCATTTATGTTGTATAAAAAAGATTTATGAATGAAAAACTCTTTGGTCATTCAAAATTCTATCATGTGACTGTTGGCATCGTTTCTATCACCAAGGCCATATCTTCTGACTACTGGTTGGTCCTCCTTTGATTCCAGCTTTCATTTTCCAATCATCAGTAATTATTAAGACCAGCCAAGCTAAGTGCTGTCGACTTTTTAAATTTTTATTTTATTGTGATAAAGGGATAGTTTACTGCTCAAGTCAATTTGCCATAAAAAACCCCTGTACACACACCTTTATGCAACTCTAGTTGCTCTCTCAGCCCTGTGACAGCACACCCTTTCTTTTCCACCCTGTATTTCTGATACTCATTCAACCAACTCCTGTCCCCTCCTCTCCACCCTCCCATCTCATTTCTACAGAGAAGCTGCTCTGAACACCTCAGTGTTTATAGTCCAGTCCAATTTTTGTGTGTGAAGAGTTGTCTTCAGTACTGGTTTCGCAGCTTGGGGTAGCAGAGAGTCCAGAGGTAGGTGAGGCTCTCAGGGGACACTCCAGGATGTCAGACCATCAAGTCCAGTCTTTTAATAGAATTCGAGATCTGCACCTTCATTTTTCTCCTGCTATGCCAGGGATTGTATGCTGTGTTCCCTGTCAAGGCAGTCATTGGTGGTGGCTAGGCACCATCTAGTTCTTCTGGTCTCATGCTGACGTAGTCTCTGGATGACATGACCCCTTCTGCCTCCTCGGCTCATATTTTCCTCCTGTCTTTGACGTAATTTGTTCTTCTCTGTTCAGGTAGATTGGGACCAGCTGATGCTTCTTCAGCGGTAGCTTGCTATCTGTTAAGACCCCAGATGCCACATAGCAAAATGGGATGAAAAACATTTCTCTAAAAAAATCTAGTTATGCCAACTCACCTAGATGTCCCCTGAAAGTATGATCCCCAGACTCCCACCCTTGCTTCTTTGACCTTCAAAATGTTGGGTTGTATTTGGGAAACTCCTTGGCTCTTGGTATAGGCCGGTAGTGCTGATCTGCTTTCTACTGTGTACTGCCACTTCCTTCAGGTAATCCAATTCCTATCTAGTACTTAATTTGTGAATATCCCTCCCTCTCTCCCTGGCAACTGTCAAAGATTATTTTCTTCTATGCTTAAACCTTTTCTTGAGTCCTCATAATCATGGTCTGAGAGAATTTGTGCTTTTGTGACTGAGTAGTTTCACTCAGTGTAATGACAGCTAGATGATTCCATGTTATCAGGTGTTTCCCAAGAATATCATTGCATATGGCAATGGCTTTTGTTTAGTATACCATAGTTTGTTTATTCATTCATCTGTTGATGGGCACATAGGTTGATTTCATCTTTTTGCTATTGTGGACAGTGCTGTAATACACACCAATGTGCATGTATCTGTTTGTGTGACAGCTCTAATTTCTGTAGGATATATTTCAAGCAGTGGGATTGTTGGATCATATGGTATATTTCTATTTCTAGCTTTTTAAGAAAGTGCCAAATTGATTTCCAAAGTGGTTGTACCATTTTACATCCCTACCAGTGGTGTAGAAGAGTTCCAGTCTCTCCACAACCTCTCTAACATTTGCTGTTTTGTGTTTTTTTTTTTTTTTATTAATGCCAGCCTTGTTGAGGTGAGATGGCATCTCATTGTAGTTTTCATTTGGATTTCTCTAATGGCTAATGATTGTGAGCATTTCCTCATGTATCTGTTAGCTGCTTGGATTTCTTCCTTGGTGAAGTGTCTGTTTATATCCTTTGCCTATTTTTTTTTTTTTTAATTGGGTTGCTTGTCTTTTTCTTGTTGAGTTTTGCAGTACCTTATAGATTATGGAGATCAGACGCTGACCACATTGGTGGTTGCCATTTTTTTTCCCCCGAGTCTGTAAGTAGTCTTTTTATTCTCTTGGTGAAGTCTTTGGATGAACGTAAGTATTTGATTTTTAGGAGTCACCATTTATCTATTTTCTCTTCTGGTGTTTGTTCATTGTTACTGACATTTTGTAGTCTGTTTATACTGTGTATTAGAGTTCCCAGTGTTGTACCTACTTTTTCTTCCATGATCTTTATGGTTTTAGATTTTAAATTTAGGTCTTTGATCCATTTGAGTTAGTTTTTGTGCTTGGTGTGTGTTTTAGTCAGTTAGTGCTGCTCTAACAGAAATACCACAAAGCAGATGGCCTTAACAAAGGAAAATTTATTCTTACATAGTCTAGTAGTTTACAAGTCCAAATTCAGGATGTCCATTCCAGGGGAAGTCTTTCCCCCTTATCAGTTCTTGAGGAAAGTCCAGTATTGCATCAGTCTTTGTCCAGGGAGCATCTTGGCACAGCAGCCTAGGGTCTGAAGGACGCATTCTTCTCCCAGTGCTGCTTTCTTGATGTTGTGAGGTTCCCAATTCTCTGCTTGCTTCCCTTTTCTTTTATCTCTTGTAGGATCAAAGGATTAAGGGTGGTACAAGCCATACTCCAGGGAAATTCCCTTTACAGTGGAGCAGGGAGATGATCTTATAAAGGGATTTACAGTCCCACCCTAATCCTTTAACATACAGCATAGGAAAATCACAAAATGAAAGACAATCACAAAGTACTGGGCATCATGGGTCCAGCCACACGGCTACACATCTTTTGGGGGTGGACACAATTCAATCCATGACAGTGTGAGACATGTGTCTCGTTGCACTTTTTTTGCAGGTGGATATCTAGTTTTGCCAGCATCATTTGTTGAAGAGACTGTTTTATCCCCAGTTCATGAACTTTGAGACTTTGTCAAACATCAGCTGCTCATAGGTGGATGGTGGTGTACACTCGGTTCCACTGGTCTACATATCTGTTTTTGTACAAGTATTGGGCTATTTTGAGTACTGTGGCAGTGTAATAGGTTCTAAAGTCAGGTAGTGTGAGGCTTCCCACTTCGTTTAGTTTCTTCAGTAATGTTTTATTTATCCAGGACTTCTTCCCTTTCCATATGAAGCTGGTGATTTGTTTCTCCACCTCATTAAAAAATGACATTGGAATTTGTATTGGGATTCCATTATATCTGCAGATGGATATGGGAAGAATAGACACTTTCATGATGTTAAGTCTTCCTATCCAAATCTAGCAGGCACTCCTTGAATACTCTGGGAGTCAGTTCTACTCTGGCCCCTAGCGTCACCGTAAGTCGGATTTCACTCGACGGCACTTGGCTGGCTGGCTATCCATGATCAAGGTAGGTTTCTCCTGTTACGTAGGTTTCTTGATTTCCTGCAGTACAATTTTCTTTGTGTAGGTCCTTTATGTCTCTGGTTAGATTTATTCCTAGGTATTTTATCTTCTTGGGGGCTGCTGTAAATGATATTGATTTGATGATTTCATAATTGATGATCTCTTTGTCAGTATAAAGTAATACTGCTGATTTGTTTATGTATAACTTACACCCTGATACTTTGCTGAACTCGTCTATTAGTTCCAGTAGTTTTTTGTGGATTCTTTAGGGTTTTCTGTGTATAAGATCACATCATTTGCAAATAGAGATACTTTTACTTCTTCCTGAAAATTTGGATGCCCTTCATTTCTTTATTGTATGTGATTGTTATGGTTAGAACTTCTAGCACAATGTTAAACGAAAGTGGTGATGATAGGCATTCTTGTCTGGTTCCTTTTCTCAAAGAGAATTCTTTCAGTCTCTCTCCATTCAGGATGATGTTGGCTATTGGCTTTGCGTAGATGCCCCTTATTATTTGAGGAATTTCCCTTCTATTCCTATTTCACTGAGAGTTTTCAACACTAATGGGTCTTGGATTTTGTCAAATGCCTTTAGTGTATCAATTGATAAAATCAAGTGATTCTTATCCTTTGTTTTCTTTATGTGGTTTATTTATGTGGTTAATTGTTTCTGTAATTGTGAACCATCCCCACATCCCTGGTATGAATCCTACTTGATCACAGTGAATGATTCATATATTTATTTTTCTATGTTGTTGAATTCTAGTTGCTATAATTTTGTTGAGGATTTTTTCATCTAAGTTCATGAGAGACATTGGTCTGTAGTTTTCCTTTTTTGGCCTGTCTTAGCTCTGGTTTGGGTATCAGGGTTATGCTGGCTTCATAGAATAAATTTGGGAGTATTCTTGTCTTTTCTGAAATACCTTTAGTAATAGTGATGTCAACTTTTCTCTAAAAGTTTGGTAGAATTCTTCAGTGAAGCTGTCTGGGCAGGCCTTCTTTTGGTTGGGAGTTTCTAAATTACTTTTTCAATCTCTTCTTTTGTTTATTAAGTTCTACTTCTGCTTGTGTTAGTTTAGGTATGTAGTGTGTTTCTAGAAATCTGTCCATTTCCTCTAGTTTTTCAAATTTATTACAGTACAATTTTTCATAGTGTTCTGTCATGATTCTTTCCATTTTGATTTAGTCTGTTGTGATATCATCCCTCTCATTTCTTGTTCCAGTTATTTGCTTTCTCTTCTGCTTGTCTTTTGTCAGTTTGACCAATGTTTATTGAGTCTGTTGATCTTTTCAAAACCAGATTTGGGTCCTGTTAGCTTTATTATTTTTGTGTTTCCTAATTCATTTAGTTCTGCTCTAATTTTTAACACTTGTTTTCTTCCGGTACTTGAGGGATTCTTTTATTGCTCTCTTTCTACTTGTTCAAGTGGTAGGATTAATTCTTTGATTTGGGCCCTTTCTTGTTTTGGAATGCGTGCATTTATTGAAATAAACTGATCTCTCAGTAATGCCTTTGCTGTGTCTGATAAGTCTTGGTAGGATATGATCATTTTTATTTGATCCTATGAATTTCTTTATTCTGTCCTGGATTTCTTCTATAACCCAGAAGTTTCTGTGGAAGGTGATGTTCAGTTTCCATGTGTTTGATTTTTTTCTGCTATTGATTTTGATTTTGATGACTTTATGGTCTGATATGATGGTTTGCAATATTTTGATGCTTTGGATTTTGTTAAGACTTTCTTTACAGTCTAACATGTGGTCAATTCTGCAGAATGTTCCATGTGCATTGGAAAAGAAGGTATACTTGTCTGTTGTTGGGTGGAGTGTTCTGTATATGTCTATGAGGTAGAATTGGTTGATTGTGGCATTTAGATTTTCCATGTCTTTATTGAGCTTCTTTCTAGATGTTCTGTCCATCACTGAAAGTGATGTGTTGTGGTCTGTACTATTATGGAGCTGTCTGTGTCCCTTTTCAATGCTGTTAGCGTCTTTTTACATATTAAGATCTCTCATTGGATGTGTACATATTTAATGTAGTTACGTCCTCCTGATGTATTGAAGCTTTAAGCAATATGTAGTGACCTTCCTTGTCTGCTGTGGTGGATTTTACTTTAAAGTCTGTTTTTTTTTCCTGAAATTAATTTGCTACTCTTGCTCTTTTGCAAGTGTTGTTAGCTTGGTATACACTTTTCAATCCTTTGATTTTCAGTGTGTTTGTATCTTTGAGTCTAAAGTGCGTTCTCGTAACCATCATATAGATGGATCATGCTTTTTTTTTAAAAAATCCATTTTGCTACTTTGCATCTTTTTATTGGTGCATTCAACCCTTTTACATCGGGTGTAATTATTGATGGGTGTGGATTTAGTGCTGTCATTTTGGTGCCTTTTTTGGTTCACAGACTCTCTGTTGCACTTAATTTTCTGTACTGAGTCATTTTTCTTTACGGGTTTTCTTTTCATCTTTGTCATAGTTGATGGTTTTATATTTACTGAGACTTCTTGATTTGGTTTCTTGTTTTGATGTGCAGCATTTTTAATTTCCTTTGCAGTTACCGTGATATTTACCCCTAATGTTCTAAATTCAAAGTGGTCTTTAATTTCTTTGTAGCATCTTGACTTTCTGTCCATCTTAAAGATCTATGAATACATTAATTTGTCTGTTTTTTCGTATAATGTCATCACTTACATTGAGATTTTTGTTTACCTATAGGCTCGATGGCACTTGGCTTTTTGGCATCTTAAGTGTGGGTTAAGTACTATGTCTGCTAACCCAAATCCTGGCAGTTCAAGTCTGCCAGGCCCTCCTTGGAAACTCTAGGGGGGGCAGTTCTACTCTGACCTCTAGGGTTGCCATGAGTTGGACCTGACTCAATGGCAGTGAGTTTTTTATTTTAAGTGTTTTATTTTGATTTATTTTTGCAGATTCCCTATTCTTGTTGCTATCTGAATGTCCTTTCCTGCATTGTATTCTTGAGTATATATCTGATATTATTAATTTTCTAATAGAGGGACTTCCTTCAGTATTTCTTGTAATTTTTATTTGTTTTTTGCAAAATCTAAGTTTCTGTTGGAGAATATCCTAATTTCACCATCATATTTGAGAGACAATTAGGCAGGATATTTAATTCTTGGTTTGCAGTTTTCTTTATTCCTTCAAGGCTTCATGTATGTCATCCCAGTGTCTTCTTTCCAGCATGGTTTCCATTGAGTAATCTGAGCTCAGTCTTAATAATTCTGCTTTGTATGTTATTTTTAGTTTAAGCCTAGCTGCTTTAAAACTGTCTCCTTATCTTTAGGAAACTATTTTATCTGAAATTAATATTGCTACTCCTCCTCTTTTGTAAATGTCTACTTGGTATACATTTTTCCATCTTTTGAGTTTTAGTTTGTATCTTTAAATCTAATGTGTGTCTCATGTAAGCAGCATATACTTAAGTTTGCTGATAATGTGTCTTGGTGTCTTTTGTGTGGAGTTTGATGACCACCTGGGATAGATATCTTCTCATCTGTCATGATGTCAAGGAAGTTTTCTGTCAAAATATCTTCAGCAATTCTCTGTGTACTTTCTGTTGTCTCCTCCTGTTCTGATACTTCAATTACTCATAAGTTATTCCTTCTGAGAGGGTCCCACATGGCTCTTAGTGATTCATCATTTTTCAAAATTATTTTATCAGATTTTTTCTCATATATGCTGCTGTCAGTTGCTTTATCTTCAGTCTCAGTAATTCTGTGCACCATTACCTCAGTCTTGCTCTTTGACTTTCTACTACAGTGTTTAATTTTGAAATCTTATTGTTAGTCTGCTGAATTTCAAGTTATTATTGTTCAAGTATTTCTTGTAGCATGTTTAATTTTTCTGTATGCTCTGTTGCAGTATGTCTAATTTCCTTTCTAATGTCTGTCAGAGCTCTGCAAATTACCCCTTTGCAGTGTACATTGGATAATTGCAGGAAGTCTTTTTTGTCTGGAAAATTTATTTATTTATTTAATTGTGACTGAGTGCTTTAGGAATATTCTGAGGCCATGGTGGCCTGCTTCTTTAAATGATTAGAAATTGATTGTTGTTTCAGAGCCATCAGAAAGTTCTTGTTATTTGTTTGCTTATTACGTATCAATTTTTTAGTTAATTTTTAATCTTTTTAAAATTTTATTGTGGTTAAGTGAAAGTATACAATCCAAATTAAGTTTGCATGCCTGCCTATCTGCAGCTCCTTCTGCTCTCCTTGTCTGGTGACAACGCTATACTTCTTTCCATTCTAGATATGTCATACTGTCTTACCAGTCTCCTGTCTGCTCCTCTCCATCCTCTCCTTTCCCTTCTAGTAAGAGGCTGGTAGGACAGCTTCCTATAGGTGTAGAGAACAATAAAGTGCACACACCATAAGGTTACATTGTGACTCCGAGTCAAGTCCATTTCCGTCAGAAGAGTTGACCTCAATAATGTTTTCTGGTCAGGGGCAGCAGCAGGTCTAACAGCCATGCTCCCAGGGGAACTCCCAAGCCACTGGACCATCAGTTGCGGTCTTCTAATGGAGTTCTCGAGGTGCACCCCTCTTCTTCTTGTCTTGCCACTGGGACTCAACATTGTGTGCCATGTTACAGCTGTCTTTCATGATGGCCGGGTGCCATCTGTTTCGTCTGGTCACATGTTGATACAGTCGTCCATTCACATGGGTCCTTCAGTGTCTTGGGCTCTTTTTCTGTCATGTCTTTGTTGTTCTTGGTGATCATCAATTCCAGATGAGTTGGGACTATTTGGTGTACCTCAGACGGCAGCTTGCTAACCTTTAAGACCCTAGACACCACTCACCAACATGGGGTGCAGGAAACTTTCTTAGCTATAGGACAGTTATGCCAGTTGGCCCCGACATCCCATGAGAGCATGCTCCTGAGACCCCCACCTCTACTACTCTATCCTTGCAATACTGAGTTAAGATCAGAAGACTTTTCAGTTGATGTCGAAGTCCAGTTGATTGTCTTTCTAGTGTGTTCTGTCATTGTTTTCACTGAACCAAATTACTATCAGCTATCTAATCCATAACCAGCCCTCTTCCTCTTTCCCCACTTTTGCAGCCATTAGACAGTTTTTTCTTCTGTACATGAGTCTATTTTTAAGTCCTTATAGTACAGGTCTCATACAGTATTTATTCTTATGCCACTGACTGATTTCAGTCAGCATAATATCTTCCAATTGAAAGCAGGTTATGAAATGCTTCCTAAAATCATCATTGTTCTTTATCATTGCATAGTGTTCCACTGAGTGTATGTACCATAGTTTGTTTATCCATTCATCTGTTGTTGGGGGTCAAGGTTGATTCTATTTTTTAGCTATTGTGGACTCTGTTGCCATAGACATTCATATGCGTGTATCTGTGTGACTACCCTTGATTCTGTAGGATCTGTTCTGAGCAGTGGGATTACTGGATCAAATAGTATATCTATTTCCAGCTTTTTAGGGAAGAACCAGATTGCTTTCCAAAGAGGTTGTACTATTTTGCAATCCCACCAGCAGTACAAGAGAGTTCCAATCTCTCCACAGCCTCTCCAGCATTTGTTGTTTTGTATTTTTTGGATCATGGCCAACCTTGTTGGTGTGAGATGGTATCTCATTGTAGTTTTGATTTGGATTTCTCTACTAGCTAGTGATCATGAGCATTTCCTCATGTGTCTTTTGGCTGCCTGGATGTCCTTTGGTGAAGTGTCTGTCCATCTCCATTACCCATTGCTTAATTGGGCTATTTACCTTTTTCTTGCTGATGTTTTGCAATTCCTTGTAGATTACAGAGATCAGACGTCACTGTGACATGTAGTTTCTAAATATTTTCTTCCATTCTGTAGATGGTCTTTTAATTCTTTTGATAAAGTCTTTGGATGAGCAAAAGTGTTTGAGTCTTAGTAGTGTCCATTTATGTATTTTCTCTTCCTTTGATCATGCTTTGTTCAACTGATTTTGAAGTCTGTTTAAACTGTGTATTAAAATGTCCACTGTTGACCCTATTTTTTCTTGCATGATCTTTATAGTTTTAAGTTTGATATTAGTTCTTTGATCCATTTTGAGTTAGTTCTTGTATAAGGTGTGAGATATAGGTCTTGTTTCAGTTTTTTTGCAGATAAGTATACAATTTTGCCAGCACCATTTGTTAAGGAGATTGTTTTTACCGTTTACAATCTTAGGGCCTGTGTCAAATATCAACTGTTCGTAAGAGGACGGTGGCATCTTTGGGGTCTTAACTCTGTTCTGTAGGTCTATATGTCTCTTTCTGTACCAGTACCAGGTTGTTTTGACTTTTGTGGCAGTGTAATAAGTTCTAAAGTCAGGTAGTGTGAGGCCTCCCACTGTGTTCTTGTCCTTCAGTGGTGCTTTGCTTATCCGGGGTTTGTTCTGTTTCCAAAGTTGGTGATTCGTTTCTTCATCTCATTAAAAAATGTCACTGGAATTTGTATTGGGGTTTCATTGGCTATGTAGATCCCTTTAGGTAAGATTGACATTTTCACAATGTTAAGTTTTCCTATCCATGAGCAGGATAGGTTTCTCTATTTATGTAAGTCTCTCTTGGTTTCTTGCAGTAAAGTCTTGTAGTTCTCCTTGTACAGGTCTCTTATTTCTCTAGTTAGGTTGATTCCTAGGTATTTTATTTTCTTGTGGGCTAGAGTGTTACTGATTTAGTGATTTTTTTTCTTTAATGATGTTTTTGTTAGTGCAAAGGAATCCTACTGATTTACTTATGTGTATCTTATATTGTAACACTTTGCTGAACTCTTTTATTACTTTAAGTAGTTTACTTATGGTAGGATTCTCTGCATATACAATCATATCATCTGCAAATAGGAAGAGTTGTACTTCTTTGCTGATGTGGATGCCCATTATTTCTTTATCTTGTCTAACTGCTCTAGTCAGAAGTTCTAGTACAGTGTCGAATAGGACGGGTGAGAGTGGCATCCTTGTCTAGTTCTGGTTCTCAAGGGCAATTCTTTCAGTCTGTCTGCATTCAGAATGATGTAGGCAGTTGACTTTGCATAGACGCCCCTTATTGCTTTGAGGAATTTCCCCTCTCTCCCTATTTTGGTGACAATTGTTAGCACGAATGGGTGGTGGACTTTGTCAAATGCCTTTTCTGCATCAATTGACAAACTCAGATGATTCTTACCTTTTGTGTTTTTTTATGTGGTTAACCACATTAATTGTTTTCCTGATGTTGAACCAGGCTTACATCCCTGATATGAATCCATCTTTGTCATGATGAATGATTTTTTCACATGTTGTTGAATTCTGCTGGCAAGGATTTTGTTGAAGGTTTTTGCATCTAGGTTCATGAGTGATGTTCATGTAAAATTTTCATTTTTTGTTGGATTGTTCCCTGGTTTTGGTATCAGGGTTATGCTACCTTCAGAAAATGAATTTGGGAGTATTCCATCCCTTTCTGTACTGTGAAATAGTCTCAGTAGCACTGGAGTTAACTCTTCTCTAAAAGTTTGGTAGAAATCTCTGGTGAAGCCATCTGGGCCAGGACCTTTTTTGGTTGGTAGTTTTTGATGACTTTTTCAGTCTCTTCCTTTGTGATTAATTTATTAAGTTAATGTACTTCTCTGTGTGATAATTTTGGTAGATGATATGAATATGGAAAATTGCCTATCTCGTCTTGGGTTTCAAACCTGTTAGAGCACAGTCTTTTGCAGTATTATGTTACAACACTTTTGATTTCAGTTGGGTCTGTTGTAGCATCTCCTTGTTTCTTATTTGGGTTATTTGTTTCCTCTCCTGTTTTTCTTTTGCAGTTTAGCCAATGTTTTATCAACTTGGTTGATCTTTTTAAAAAACCAGCTTCTGGTTTTGTTAAGTTTTTGAATTGTTCTTCTATTCTGTAATTCATTTAGTTCTGCTCTAATCTTTACAATCTGTTTTCTCCTGGTGCCTGAGAGGTTCCTCTGTTGATTCCCTTCTACTTGTTTAAGCTGTAAGGCTAATTTCATGGTTTGGGTCTTTTCTTCCTTCTGAATGTGTGCATTAATAGAGATAAATTGATCTCTGAGGACTGATTTTGCTATATCCCGTAGATTCTGGTAGGATATGTTTTCATTGTGACTTGATTCCATAAATTTCTTTATTTCATCCTTGATGTCTTCTATAACCCAGGGCTTTTTGAGCCAGGTGTTGTTTAATTTTCATGAGTTCCAATTTCTGTCTATGTTTTTTCTGCTATTGATTTAGACTTTTACTACTTTATGGTCCAAGAAGATGCTTTCCAATAATTCAATGGACTGGATTTTGTTGAGATTTGCTTTATGTCCTAACATATGTTCTGTTCTGTAAAATGTTCCATATGCACTGGAGAAGAAGGTGTACTTATCTTCTGATGGATAAAAGTTCCCATATATGTTGATGAGGTATAGTTGGTTAATTATGGCAATAAGATCTTCTGTGTTTTTTCTGAGCATTTTCATAGACTATCTGTCCATCACTGAAAGTGGAGTGTTGACTTCTCCAACTATTATTGTGGAGTCATCTATCTCATTTTTCAATGAAGTCAGTATTTGATGCCTTTAGATGCTCTGGTATTGCATGCATAAATATTTAATATTATTACATCCTGCTTGTGTATTGAACCTTTCAGCAATAAATAGTGACTATCCTTGTCTGCACTGGTGGACTTTATATTAAAATCTATTTTATCTGAGATTAGTATTGCCACACTTGCTCTTCTTTGCATATTGTTAGCCTGGTACATATTAGTCCAACCTTTAATTTTCAGTTTGTTCATGTCTAAGGTGAGTTTTTTGTAAGCAACATGTAGAGGGGGCATGTCTTTGATCCAGGATGTCATTCGTTGTCTCTTTATTGGAAAAGTCACTCCATTTACATTAAATGTTATTATTGATAGGCATGTGTTTAGTACTGTCATTTTGATGTATTTATTTTTGTATTGGTATTTTCTATGTTGCCCTAAGTATTCTGTTCTGGATCTTTCTTCTTTATGGGTTGACTTTTCATCTTTTTCAGTGTTGGTTTTGTGTTTGTTGAGACTTGTTTTGATATATTGCATTGTTATTGTGCTTTGTGGCTACTCCTGTAATCTCCCTTAATAATCTAAGTTTAAATTCAATTTTAATTTCTGCATATCTTTTTAACTTTCTCATTTGAAAGGACTGTAATTACTGTAGTATATCCCTCTTTTTCATGTGATGGTGTCATAGTTTTCATGATATGATCACTGGTTCCCTTCTTTAATACTGTAGTTTTGATTGAGTTTTGTGATTACCCTGAGTAAGTTTCTGAATGCTGTGCCCTCCATTGCCTCCTTAAATATATACTTAATGGTTTTGTTTTTCTAAGTCAAGAGCTTCTTTCAGTATTTCTTGTAGTTTTGGTTTGGTTTTTACAAAGTCTCTAAACCTCTGTTTATCTGTGACTATCTTAATTTCCTCTTCATATTTGAGAGATAACTTGCAGGATATGTAATTTTTGATTGGAAGTTCTTCTCCTTCAAGGCTTTGAATATGTCATCCCACCGCTTCCGTGTCAACATTGTTTCTGCTGAGAAATCAGACGAAAGCCTGTAGAGTTTCCCTGTGAATGTGAGCTTTGTTTTGAACCTTACTGCCTTTAAGAGACTCTGTTTATGTTTCATTTTATTAAGTTTGACTGTAATATGTCTTGATGTCTTCTTTTGAGTTCTAATTTTTGTGGCATTAAATATACATCTTGGATATCTATGTTCTCATCTTTCATAATTTCAGGGAAGTCTTCTGTCAGTAAGTCAACAGCAACACTTTGTGTTTCCAGCTATCCCTCCCTGTTCAGGAACTCCAATTACACATAGATTATTCCTCTTAAGAGAGTCACATATGTTTCTTAATTGTTCTTCATTTTTCTTATTTTTTTTCTCTGATTTCTCCTCATAAATGCTGGCATTAGTTTCTCTACCTTCAAGGTCAGTAAGTCTGACCTTCAGTTTTTCAGTTCTGCTCTTTTGGCTTTGAATCATCTAATTCTGTGATTTTTGTATTGATTTGTCAGATTTCAGAATGTTTATGTTCCATCAGTTCAAATAGCTTGCTTAATTTTTCATTTTTCTCTGCTGCATTTTGTTTAATCTCCAGGAGGGCTCTGCGTGTCATTCTTTTGTATTCAACCTCTGATAGTTTCAGAAAGCCTTCATCTGAGAAAACTTTTTATTCTTTATTTTTGGAATTTTCCAGCTCCATGGTGTGTTGTTTCTTTAAATGGCTAGAGGCTGTTTGGTTTCTCTGGTGCTACCTCAACAGGAGTTGAGGTGTCATTTTGAAAAGGGTGTTTTCACCAGCCACCTTGATGTACCCTATTGACTGGCTCCATTGGACTCTCTGGGGTGGAAGCCTCTGCCTTCTTGCTGGCAAGAAGTGTGCCCTACTTAAGGAGTCACTGTGTGGCCATCAACCTTCCCTATGATGCGAGTCAGTGAAGGGCGGGAGAGTTGCCACTGGGCCACTCAGCAGTTATTTTCCCAGGTAGTCTTATTTTAAAAAACTCGGAATTGTCTGAAAGCTGCCACAGTCAGTCAGGCCATCAGGTGGGGCAAGCCTCGCCTTCTAACTGACAACAGAAGTACCTCTTCAGCCATTTCCAGATGCTATGATGTAGTTCAAAGTAGAGAGGGGTTACAGCCTTGCTGCTCTCCTCAGCTAGGCCCTACCCACAAGGTAACACTGTGCTAAACACAGACTTTCTGCTGGAAAAGCACTTTATGGACTGTCATTGCTTCTCAGCCTGGGAATTATCCCCTGCTGAGGCCTCCAGTTGGATGACCCCATCTTCCAGCAGCTGAATACAGCATCCCAGACAGTCTGCCCTTTCCACTGTGAAATGGCAGAATCTATGGTAGATCTCAGAAAACAGAGGATGGAGGGTCAGTGGTGCCCTCAGTCAGCAGCCAGCTTCTCAAAATGTGGATATGCCACACACTGTGTCTCTGCTGCACTGTACGCTGTTTACATTAGCACTGCAGTTCAGTGTATTTGTCTGCTCATACCCATCCCCTGCCTCCTAGATTAGAGGAAGAAAAGGGCAGTACCTGGGATCCATTCAAGTGGTGAGGCAGCAGGAGCAGGGCTCAGCATTTGCTAGGTCGTGCCAGAGAGAGGAAGTTTGCCATTTAGTGGCATATAGTTCATGTGGAAACTCTATGTCATATTCTAGGGCTCCCTGGGTGTCCAGAATACTCCATTCAATGATCAATCCAGGCCTTAGTTTTCAGAGGGAATTGAGGAGATGTGTATCTGGTGTGCCACCTTGGCTCCACCACTCCAAATTAATTATTTGAGTGTCCAAATATTTCAGTCATTTGAGCTAAATTGATTATTGCAGCCTTAAAAATTTCAGTGTCCTGTTGCCAGATGGTTATATCTGTGAGTGCATTGAGAAGGACAGGCAGAGTTGCTGGCTCAGGCAATCTGGCAGAAAATTTTTCTTCCCCTCCTTTTGCTTCCTTCTCCATGTCCAGGAGAATAACTCAGGGCAGTTGCACAAGATGCCTCACTTCTGGCACAGGTAGTGCAGCAGAATTTAGTGTATGGTGAAGAAGAGAAAAATGGGGGAAGCTCTAGGGGAAAGGGAGAGAATTCGCCACATAAGAAAGATTTGGAGTCCGCAAAAGTTTTCAGGCACTTAGCTTATGATGTTCAAGTGAAAGTCCTCTGTTGTTCGGTAGGTGCATCCATCCTAAACTCAACTTCTACACGAAGAAAGACATACTCTGCTCATGGCAATGCTTCTCTGTTTGACCACCCATTGCTGTGCCACGGCTCCACTTGGCTGGCTGAAGCAGCTCCCTTTGTAGGATGCAAATTTGAATCTGGCCAAGGTAGCTATCTCTAGACCTGCTTTGTGCTCCCTGTCATCCAGTCTGATCTCTCAGCTTTCTACCTTGCATTCAGGACTCCTCAGCTTGCTCCCTCTGGCTGACCCAGCCTTAAAGGTGCATGCCGGGTCAAATCTGGCAGATCGACACTGCCTCTGAATCTTCTCTCCCTTCCCCAGCTGCTCAGTCTGATTTTTCAAGTTTATCTTTGATTAGGGCTCCTAAATTGTCATATATAATTGATTCACTTGGTTTTGAGGGGGATCTTTGCTGTGAGAGGGACTATGGGAAGCATCTACCTACTCCATCACCTTGCCCCTACCTCTCAAGATATCTTCATTGCCTGTTTTATCAGTTTCAGACTTCAGAAGTTGGTAAAAATCATCAGTCTCCTGATCTTTGGCATTAGTAGTTAATGTATAAGTTTGAATAATAATCGTATTAAGCGGAGGTGGAGTCAAGATGGCAGACTAAACACACATCTCTCTAAATCCCTCTGGAAACCAAGACCTGAATTGATAATTAAACGGAGCCTTCAGGACACCTAGTGAGTCCTAGGACGTGGCATAGGGCTGTTAATTTGGACTTTACGCTACTGAGTGGAAAACCTCTCTCTTTCACTGACTCTACTTGTGGTGGACACTGGCTTGCAAGGACCGAAGGTAACTTACCATTTTAACTTTTTTGTCTCTGTCTTAGCCAGCAGGCGGAGCTGGGACTTGACTAGCAGCTAATCTCAGATGCACTGCCTGTGGGATTGGCAGGTGAAATTGCCATATTTTGAGAGCCCAGCTTTGGACTCTGTGCACTTTGGCAACTTTGGCCTCTTTTTCTGCCCCCACCATAGAGTAGCCAGTACTCAGGCAAGTGATGAGCTTGTGTGGGATGCCATCTTGATACATTGGGAGGTGGAAACATCTATATACAGGTCCCATCCTAGACTGGGAGGCAGCGCCTGCCCAGAGGAAAGCACTTTTCTGGCAGAAAAGCAGTATTTTACACAATGTCGCCTACGGCTGGGGCCCAGCAACAGAGGCTGTGGACTCTGTGCACCTCAGCACCTTTGGCCTCCCTCTACGCCTGTGCCATAAATTAGTCTACCCAGGCAGACAGTGAGCTTGTGCGGGACACCATCTTGTTACATTGTGAGGTGGAAATGCCCATACAGAGGCCTCAGCTGGACCTAATTCCTGGGCTGGGAGGCAGTGCCTGCCAGGTGGAGAGCAAGAAAAGCAGTATTCTACACAGTGTTGACTACAATTGGGGCTCGACAGCAGAGTCCAGCAGGACAGTAGCCTTTCTGCATTTTGAGCTAGGTTATAACATCTGGGGTTCAATATAGAAGTGTTTACTTTGCCAGCTGGGAAAAGGGACCTATACACCTGGAAACCTGACTGAGCTTGGAAGTTGTCAGACACTTTTTGCTTTTCATTTTAAGAAGGTCTATAGAAACAATTGGAGCCCATCCTCACAACATCTCTCCCAGCCTCTGTTGGCTCACATGATGCCTCCAAAGCAACAAACTCTGGAGAAAAGTGTAACCAGGAAATCACCCATGACTTCAGAAGGCCCCCAAAAGAAAGCACCACAAAACTTTCCAGATGAAGAAACCATTCTGAAACCATTGGAAGGTGAATACAAAAGGATTTTACATAGAGCCCTCCTAGACCTTATGCAAAATGCAGCAGAACAAAATGGAAAATTAAGCAAGCTGTTCGATCTGATGGAACATCAGTACTCTGACATCCAACAGGTCAAGAACAAAATCAAAGAGACAGAAACTTCAATTCAAAGCCAAGAAAGCAGAATGGAACAAATGGAAAATAGACTTTCTGACTTTCAAGACAGAGCTACTGACTCCAGCAACTTTGAGGAGAAATTAGAAAAAAAGAAACAAGAAAAATAAAGAAACATTAAGAAGCATGTGGAACTCTACTAATAAGAACAATCTATGATTAACTGGAGCTCCTGAACAGGGTGAGACACCTGAGAACACAGAGAGTGTTGTTGCTGAGCTGCTGACAGAAAACTTCTCATAGATTATGAAAGAAGAGAGCAAAGATATCCAAGATACATATCAAATGCCACTCAATATAGACCTCAAAAAAAAAAGACTCCAAGATGCATTATAATCAAGCTTAATAAAATGAAACATAAGCAGAAACTTTTAACGGCAGCAGGACTCAAATGAAAGCTAACATTCAGAGTGAAATTCTGTAGGCTTTTGTCAGATTTCTCAGCAGAAACAATGCTGGCATGGAGACAGTGGCATGACATATTCAAAGCCTTGAGTGAGAAGAACTTCCTACCTAGAATTACATACCCTGCAAAACTATCTTTCAAACATGAAAATGACATTAAGACATTTGAAGATCATCGAAAACTCAGACACTTTGTAAAACCAAACCAAAGCTACAAGAAATACTGAATCTCTTAGCTTAGCAGAACACAACCACTAACTTTATATTTTAGAAGCAAATACAGGACACATCACCTAGAATCCTACTCAGTTAGGGGAGGCTCCGAATTCAATCAAAGCTATAATAGTGAAAGAAATAATCCAGTGATCATATGATGAAAACTATGATTTCATCATATTAAAAAGACAGATGTACTATAGTCGTTATAGTCCTTCAAGATGGAGAGGAAGCTGATAAGAATGGTAGTAATTGAAATTGGGTTTATACATAGTTTATTAAGGGGGATCACAGCGGTGGCTATAAAGCACAGTAAAGATGCAACATGTCAATCAAGAAATGTAATACAGGAGTCTCATCAACTACAAAACCAACCCTGAAAAACAAACTCACAAAGAAGAAGGTTCCAGAACAGATTAATAAGAATAACAGAGAAATATCAACACATAAACATATCACAATGGCAGCACTGAACACATATCTATCAATAGTTACATTGAATGTGAATGGACTGAACATTCCAGTAAAAAGGTATTAGTGATATCTTGGATCAAAAGACACAACCCATCCATTTGTTGCCTACAAGAAATTCACCACAGATATGAACAAACTGAAAATTAAAGAATGGAAGAATATATGTCAAGCTAACAATACACAAAGAAGAGTAGATGTGGCAATTCTAATCTCAGATAAAATAGATTTTAATGTAAAATCCATGATCATGGACAAGCATGGACACTATTGCTGAAAACTACAATACACAAGCAGGACTTAACAGTATTAAATACTTACACACCTAATATTAGAGTACCTAAATACATCAAAGAAATACTGACTACACTCAAAAAGGAGATAGATCACTTCACAACAATAGTAGCAGAATTCAACAATCCACTCTCAATATTGTACAGATTGCCTAGAAAAAAATCTCAGTAAAGACACAGAAGAACTTATTACCACAATTAACCAAATAGACCTCATCAACATATACAGAATTTTCTATCCATCAAACGACTAAACCTTCTTCTCCAGTGCACATGGAACATTCTCCACACTAGACCATGTGTTAGGACATAAAACAATTCTCAACAAAATCCATATGATTGCATTAATGTAAAGCATCTTCTCTGATCATAAAGCCATGAAAGTCGAAATCAATAGCAGAAAAGGCATAGACAGAAAGTGGAACTCATGGAAACTGAACAACATCTTGCTGAAAAAACCATGGGTTATAGAAGAAATCAAGGATGAAATAAAGAAATTTATGGATTCCAATGAGAATGAAAACACTTCCTACAGGAACCTATGGGATTCAGCCAAAGCAGTGCTCAGAGGGCAGTTTATCTCCATAAGTGCACACATCTGGAAAGAAAAAAGAAACTAACTCAAAGAACTAACCCTACAGCTTGAGCAAGTAGAGAGAGAACAACAGGGGAACCCCTCAGGCACCAGAAGTAAACATAAAGATTAGAGCAGAACTAAACAAATTAAAGAATAGAAGAACAATTGAAAAAAATTGAAAAGACCAATTGCTGGTTTCTTTGAAAAGATCAACAAAACAGACAAACCACTGGCTAAACTTACTAAAGAAAAACAGGAAAGAAAACAAATAACCTAAATAAGAAATAAGAGTGGAGCTGTCACCACAGACCCAACAGAAATCAAAAAATATTATAGCTGAATACTATCAAAGACTGTATTCTAACAAATTTGAAAACCTAGAGGAAATGGACAAGTTCCTTGATTCATATCACCTACCAAAATTATCACAAGCTGAAGCAGAACAACTTAATAAACCCATCACAAAGGAACAGATTGAAAAAGTCATCAAAAAACTGCCAACCAAAAAAGTCCTGGGCCCAGATGGCCTCACCACAGAATTCTACCAAGCTTTTAGAGAAGAGTTATCTCCAATACTATTAAGACTATTTCACAGTATAGAAAGGGATGGAATACTCCCAAATTCATTCTATGAAACCAGCATAACTCTGATACCAATGCCAGGGAAAGACCCAACCAAAAAGGAGAACTACAGACCAATATCATGAATCTAGATGCAAAAGTCTCCAACAAAATTCTTGCCAATAGAATACAACAACATATCAAAAAATAATCCATCATGACCAAGTTGGATTCATACCAGGGATGCAAGGCTGGTTTAACATCAGAAAAACAATTCCTGTGATCAACCTCATAAATATCACAAAAGACAAGAATCCCCTGATCTTGTCTATTGGTGCATAAAAGGCATTTGATAAAGTCCAACACCCATTCATGCTAAAAACTGTCAGCAAAATAGTAATAGGCAGAAAATTCTTCAAAGCAGTAGGGGCCATTTATACAAAGCCAGCTGCCTATGTCATCCTGAACAGAGAGAGACTGAAACAATTTCCCTTGAGAACAGGAACTAGACAAGGATGCCCACTCTCACCTCTCCTATTCAGCATTGTACGAGAAGTTCTAGCCAGAGCAATAAGACAAGACCAAGAAATAAAGAGCATCTGCATCGACAAAGAAGAAATAAAAATCTCCCTATTTGCAGATGATCTGATTGTATATGCAGAGAATTCTACAGAATCCATAAGTAAACCACTCAAACTGATAGAAGTTCAGCAAAGTCTCAGGATACAAGATAAACATAAGTAAATCAGTAGGATTCCTTTATACCAACAACGAGATCATTAATGAAGAAATCACCAAATCAATACTATTGACTATAGCCCCTAAGAAGATAAGGTACCTAGGAAGAAATTAAACCAGAGAAATAACGGACCTTTACAAAGAGAAGTACAAGTCCTTACTACAAGGAACTAAAAGAGACTTACATAAATGGATAAATATACCCCACTCATGGATTGGAAGACTTTATGTTGTGAAAATGTCTATTTTGCCCAAAGCAATCTACTGATATAATGCAACCCCAGTACAAATTCCAGTGACATTTTTTAATGAGATGGAGAAACAAATTACCAACTTTGTTTGGAAAGGGAAGAAGCCCCATATAATTAAAGCACTACTGAAGAAGAATAGACTGGAAAACCTCTCACTACTTTAGAACCTATTATATTACCACAGTAGTCAAAACAGCCTGGTACTAGTACAAAAAGAGATAGATAGATGAATGGAACAGAACTGAGACCCCAGAGATGACACCATCTTCCTATGAACAGTTGACATTCAACTAAAGCCTTAAGACATTAAACTGGGGTAGAAACAATCTCGTCAACAAATGGTGCTAAAAAAATTGGATATCCACCTGCAGTAAATTCAAACAAGACCAATATCTTACACCTTTTACAAAAACCAACTGAAACTGGATAAAAGACCTAAATATCAAATCTAAAACGATAAAGCTCATCCAAGAAAAAGTAGGAACAATAATGGAAGCTTTAATACACAATGTAGACACACTTCAAAATCTGTCAAACTACAAACAACAGAAGAGAAAATAGATAAATGAGAACTATTAAGAATTGAACACTTTTGCTCATCCAAAGACTTCATTAATAGAATTAAAAGACCACCTGCAGAATGGGAAAAAATATTTGGCAACTATAGATCAGACTGATGCCTGATCTCCATAGTCTATCAGGTGCTACAAGTATCAATAAGAAAAAGATAAATAATCCAATTAAGCCATGGGTGAAGGAGATGGACAGACACCTCTCTGAAGAGGAGATCCAGCAACCAAAAAACACATGCAGGCATGCTCACAATCATTAGCTATTAAAGAAATTCAAATCAAAACTACAATGAGATACCATCTCACCCCAACAAGGCTGGCCATGATCCAAAAAATGCAAAACAACAAATGCTGGAAAGGCTGTGGAGAAATTGGAACTCTCCTACACTGCTGGTGGGATTGCAAAATTGTGCTACCTCTTTGGAAAGCAATCTGGCACTTTCTTAAAAAGCTGGATATAATTAGATATACCATTTGACCCAGTAATTCCACTGCTCTGAATATATCCTACAGAATCAAGGCCATTCACACCACTTGATGCATGCAAAGGAATGTTTATGGCAGCACAGTCCACAATAGCAAAAAGATGCAATCAATCCAGATGCCCAACAACAGAGGAATGGATAGGTAAACTATGGTATATATAATCAATGGAACACTATGCAATGATAAAGAACAATGATAATTTTAGGAAACATCTCATAACCTGGTTTCAACTGGAGAACGTTATGTTGAGTGAAAGTAGTCAGCGACAGAAGGACAAATATTGTATGAGACCCCTAAGAACTTAAAAACAGACTCATGCATAGAAGAAAAGAGTCTTTGATGGCTGCAAGAGTGGAGTGGGAGTGAGGGCTGGGGGGAGGGTTTAGATTAAACAGTTGATAGAAATTTGGTTGGGTGAAATCTGTGACAGCACACAATAGAAGGAAGATCAATTTTAACTGGACTTCAACATAACATGATTACTCCTCCCATCTTAACACAATATTTCAAAGACAGAGTGGCAGGGAAAAGGGGCCAGGGACCATGCTCTCAGGGGAAATTGAGGCCAATTGGCACAACTAGCATTTTGCTAAGAGAGCCCTCTAAACCCCACATTGGTGAGTGGCGTCTGGGGTCTTAAAAGCTGTCAAGCTGCCTTCTGAGGGTACAGTAAATGGTCCCAACTCAGCAGGAACGGATGATCACCAAGGACCAAAACGACATGGGGGAAAGAGAACCCAGAAGACAGAGAGACCCACGTCAGTGGGTGACTATATCGACTACATTGACCAGAACTTGATGGTGCCCTGCCACCACCAGAGATAGTTGTGATGGAGCCCATGAAATTGAGTCTCACTGGCAACACAAGAATAAAAAGGGGTGCCCCCTGAGATCTCCACTAAAAGACAGCAATTGATGGTCCAGGAGCTTTGGGGTTTCCCTGGGAGCATGGCCCCTGGCCCTGATGCTGCCCCTGTCTATAAATTACAATGGAGGTCAAGTCTTCAAAGTGACCATATTATGTGTGCACTTTATGGTTCTATGCATCTGCAGGATGTTGTCCTGCTGACCTCTTACTAGAGGAAGGGGAGTGGGTGGAGAGGACGGGATAGGAGATTTTGGGGAGGATAAGACATGTATGGAGCAGAGAAGAAGAGTCTGCTGTCACCAGGCAGGGAGAGCAGTGGGACCTGCATATAGGTGGGCATGCAAATTTATATGGGAATGTCATCATAAAAAAAAAAATCATATTAACTGGTCTTCCTTGTAAGTGGATGAACATTATCCTATCACTAACAGTGATGTACTTCAGAATAGATCTTGAAATGTTCTTTTTGATTATGATTGCAGTGCTATGTTTCTTCATTTTGTCCTCCCAGCATAGTGGACCATATGATTGTCTGATTTAAGTTAGTGAATACCAGCTGATTTAACTTCAGCTCATTAATGCTTAGGGTACTTATCTTTATGCATGCCATTTCAGTTTTTGACAACTTTCAATTCTCCTATATTCTTATTTCTTACATTCCACATACCTATTATTAACACATATTTGCAGCCATCTTTTCATTTTGAGTCATGCCACATTAGAAAATTAAGGTCTTGAGAGCTTCCCTCCATTCACATAATTAAGATCAGCTCTGCTTTGAGAAGGCAGCACTTCTTCCAGTGTGTTTTCAGTCCCTTCCAAACTGCGAGGTTTAGCTTCCAAGAACTATGTCTGACGATGTTCCATTGCTATTCATAAGATTTTCAATGGCCATTTTTTTTCAGAAGCAGACTGCCAGGTCCTTCTTCTTAAAATTCTGAAATTCTATGGAACGCTGTCCACCAAGAGAAATCCTGCTGGTATTTGAAATACTGGTGGCAAAGCTTTCAGTATCACAGCAACACAAAAGTCACTACAATATGACAAATTGACAGACATGTGGCAGATGTTAATATATATACAAATGTACCAAATCTGTTGCTGTTGATTCTAACTTACAGTCATCCTATAGGACGGAGCAGAACTGCCCCATAGCGTTCCCAAGGATAGTTTTGTGAATTCAGACTGCTAGTCTTTTGGTTAGCAGCTGAGTTCTTAACCACCAGGGCTCCAGTCAATATACAAGAAGGTCCTTTTGGAGAATATGCACCATATTGTAAAATTGGCCGTGTGAGAGCATCTGACCTCTTCATCTAACTTCAGCAGGAGGGAGAAGAATCGTTATCAGTATCAACAGCCTAAGGCTGATTCCTATGAGGCCAAGGTCAGACACATTTCCTCTTTCCAACCGTTTACCGGTTCTTGCACAAACCATCCCTCCCATGGTACTTTCTACTTCTCTGCTGGATTTGCTAATTTGTTGCAAAAGACACATAGAACTCATAGGAGATATTCACAGTTATGGGGTTTATTAGGAAAGCAACAGTAAGTTACAGTTTAGGCTCAGAAATGACTCAGGATACAGTTGTTTGATCAGGAAACATTCTTCTCAGCTGTGACACCAGGCAGACCTCTCTCTGGTTCTTGGTCCCTTACTCCCTATCCTGCTTGGGCAAGTGTTACAAAGCTCCTTAGCTACCACTGAGTGCTCAGAGGCGCACTCCTATGCCAGCAAGCATCCTGTCTGAAGGCACTCAGTTGCCTTATTCAGTGGGTCCACACACTTACTGAGACTGCCTGGCTCCACGGGCCAGGAAGTCCATAGTTTCATCTTGCATCAGTCTCCTTGTTCTGCTGTCGTTGTTTCTCTGCAGCTGCTTCTTGCCATCTTGGGCCCCCTCCAACGTTCGAGCTCTCTCTCTGTGTTCTGGATCTGGGAGGTTCTCAGTACAGGGACGCAAGTCCAAATGATGTGCTCTGTTCCAGTCTCTTCTTCTTGGTAGTAGTGAGAACTCTCCTTACTGCCTCTAACATGGCTCCCTTTAAACATAGTGGGATGACTTATCCTTCATTAGGCTTCCATACACCTTAATTACATGGTCCCACCCACTACAAGGGTGCCATGCACCTTATTTGCATTATTAGCAAGCTGTCTGTCGTGGAATGGATTATGACCCCCCCCCCCAAAATGTGTGTAGACATTTAGCTGGGCTATGATTCCTGGCACTGCATGACGTTCCTATATGTCACAAATCTTGTTTCTATTATGTTAACAATGGACGGTGGGCAGTGGTTGTGTTAGTGAGATAGAACTCAGTCTGTAAGATTATATTGTGCCTTCAGACATGCTTCTGGGGTACAAAGAAAGGGAAGCAAGCAAAGAGTTGTGAGCATCATACTATTAGAAAAGAAACAATGCCAGGAGCACAGCACATCTTTTGGACTCAGGGTTGCCGCACCTCAGAAGCTCCCAGCCCAGGGGAAGATTGACAAGAACCTTCCTCCAGAGCCAACAGAGAAAGACTATTCAGGAGCTGACGCCGTGAATTTGGACATTTGGTTCACTTTTCTGTTAGAAAATAAATTTCTCTTTGTTAAAACCATCAACTTGTGGTATTTCTGTTTTGGCGGCACTAGACGACTAGGACAGAGTAGGGTGCTGCTCTAACAGCTACTACAAATGCAGTTTTGAAATTGTGAGTGAATAGAAGACACAGAAGGAACTGATGAGAACTGTTAACAGTGAAGAAGGTACAGATGTTGAGAAGTAGGAGCTGAGCCCCAGCAGAAGCAGTGAACTGGCCACAAAGAACCAGGACGCTAGCATGAGACAGTGCTGGAGCCAACTGAATGAGCAAGACAGCTGAGTACCTGTGTGTGGGAGGCTTCCTGGCAGAGTGGGGTGCCTCTGGGCACTTACTGGTGGAGCTACAGAGCTTTGGAACACTTGCTACAGCCGAGCAGATATGGACATGAAGCATGGGCTGAAAGGCCACAGAAAGCAGAAACTGAAGAGAAAAGGAGCACAGGAACTGAGTTGGCTTAGTCTCAAAAGATATGACCATGACCTCAGGAGTTTCAAAGGGTGGAGCAATGCCTCTGGTGTTTCTAAGGGTCGGGTTGCCACACAGATGCACTAGGAAAATGGTGTGCCTAAAACCAAGGAAACAGAGTTGCTGTCCTAGTGATCCTGGAAGACGTAGGTACAGCCCAGGATCAAGGAGACTCTACTCAGAATCCAGAGAGTATGGCCAATACCTGTGTAAAATGCCTCAGAGAATGGAACATTATCTTCAAAGCCTTGAGGGCTAATGTAATGTGTTCTGCTGATTTGCTTGGTGCTGATTATTCCTTCTTTTCCTTCAGTTTCTCCTGTCTTAACAGCAACATCTAGCCTGTGCCTGTTCTGCCACTGTAGTTTTGGAAGCAGGTAACTTTTATTCTAGATCTTACAGATGAACAGGAATTTCTGGATCTTGGACTTGGACTTAACACTTTTTCTGTGATAGTGTGAATATGTTTTGCATGTTTCAAGGATGTAAGTTTTGGGGAGCCAAAGGGTGGAGTGTCATGGATTGAATTATGTTCTGCCCAAAAAGCTGTGTGTAGCAATTTGGCTAGGCTATGATTCCTAGTATTCTATGATTTTCCTATACATTGTAAATCTTGCCTTTATCATGTTAATGAGAGAGGATGGGCAGTTATTGTGTCAGTGAGGCAGGACTCAATCTGTAAGACTGTACTGTGCCTTGAGGCAGTCTTTTGGGATATAAGAAAAAGGAAGCAAGCAGAGAGCTGGGGACCTCATATTATCAAGAAAGAAGTGGTACAAGGAGCAGAGTATGTCTTATGGACCCAAGATCCCTGTATCACAGACGCTTCCAGTCCAGGGGAAGATTGTCAACAAGGACCTTTCTCCAGACACAATAGAAAGAATTCTCCTGGACCTGATCCCTTGAATTTGGACTTCTGGCTCACTTTAAGATAAATTTCTCTTTGTAAAATCTATCCATTTGTGATATTTTTGTTATAGCAGCACTAGATGATTAAAACCCTATCCAATCCCCTTGGTGGGACACAAGCACCTTATTTACATCATCTCACTCAGTATTTGATGGGAGTTACAAGACTAGGCAAGAAAGCCATTTAAAAGCAATCCACTGCACCACAGACACTGATAGTCAGAGTGACTTTGGAAAGATCTGATTGGTTGAGATACTTATTTTTCACATTATATCTTTCTGCAATGTTTGATTTTTGAGTAAGACATATGTATTATTTGTCTGACCTAAAAAAAATAAACAGTGTGTGTATGTGGGGAAACTAAACTCAAATTCAGAGAACAGAACCAATCCAATGCACTGGAAGTTAGTTAAGCCCAGAATAAAGTTCATACAGACTCTTAACACATATCAAGATGGAAAGCTGACAGAAAAATCTGGAGGCTTTTTTGTGGGACTTAATACATGCCCAACTTAGTGTCTCTACTTCCAACAAGCTTTGGGAGCACATAATGTCTCCTGGGCTGTGGGCTGCAGTGGCACCTGGTTAACCCCACCCCCTATCATCCAGCCAAGTGCGGGATGTTTGGGAGGGCTTAGGGCTATGGACCTGCCATTGAGACCTAGTGGGCATCAGATTTCTACCCACTTTCTGTATTGTGTTCAGTTTACAATGGCTGAATTAGGTGTCTCAAATCCATCAATGCTTCATGGGAGAACAATCTGACAATCTGATTCTGCAAAAATTTATGGCTTGGAAATCCTATGGGACACTTCTACTCTGTCCTATAGGATTGCTATGAGACAGAATCAACTAGACAGCAATGGTTTGGGGTTTGGTTTTGGTACCAAGACTCTTTGCTCTTCAGTATTGGTAGGCTATGAAGTTAAAAGGAAGAAAAAAAATCCCTCAGGGGCTAGCAAGGGGGCTGCCATGCCCTGCACCCTCGTCTTTCTTCACCTTCCTCCTGTGGTTTTCCCTCAAGGCTAGCAATCAGTGTATTCATCCCACAAAGGGCTGTCTCTTATTGTGGCTGCTCTGTCACCAGCCAGAGCTGTCAGGTATGTCAGTCATGTTGCTTTGTGGTCATGTCATGGGCATAATCAGCAAGATTAGGTGGCCACGGAGCTATGAATGAGGTGGTAATTGCGTTCAAGGAAAAAGAGAGTTAAAGAAAGAGAGACTTCCTTTCTCACAAGATCCAGGAAACAAGTGACAGCTAATATTTTAAAGCTGGAACAAGATAATTGTGGTAAAAGATCTTTGTATGTTCTCTGAAAAATGCTGCATGCTCACAATAAATATTCAAATGCTTGCTTTGTGTTGTGAATACCAGATAACCATTTACAGTGAAACCATTTACATTTGCCATTTTGAAAAGTTTAAATCCACTTCACGAGATATATAATAACCAGACCACACAACCCAAAGGTAATATGAGCACAGCACTGGGTCACTAAGTTGCAGTGTTGAAGACAGCTCGGGCTCAGCAAGAGACTGGAGCACACATACCCTCTCCCATCCTCCTCTACTTTGTCAGGGACTCAACCGAAGCTTTATGTGAGGAAGCAAAATTGACTTCAAATATATTTCTTATTCTTTGCCACTTAGGCACTTAACTCTCCCACAGCACTTACCACAAAAGAAAATTCACAACTTTGGAGTTTCCAGTAAAGCAAAAAATGAAGACAAAAGAATAAAAACAAAACAAAAAAATTTGCATTGGTCCCCCTTGGGAGAAAACAAAAAAATTAAACCATCTACTTTTTAGTATAAAATTAATAAAGGAGCCACAGAAAGGTGTGAAAACTTCCATATAAAACCTCGTCTTGCTAATGTTTCATTTAGACAAGAAGTGTCTAGTGCACCTGTCTATCATGCTTACCCGGATGTTCACAGCAAGGTGGATGCCAGAGGCCATGGGGTGGTCCCAGCTAGTCCAGTGTGCCCATCATAGAAGGGCTTTTCAGGCAGCAGAGTCCCTGGGCACTGTTTGATTGATGGCCCAGTCTGGGCCTTTGGTACAGGTAGACATTTTGATGCAGATGAAGTCATGCTGTGCTTACTAAGACCGCCTCCCTTCCCAAAGCTGTTGAGTGTAGTAATGGGGGTAGGCGGGGGGGGGGGGGGGGGGGGAGAACATGACCACAAAACAAAGCCATGTTGAAGACTATTCACCAAAGCATAGTTTTTGTTTTATTGAACATCCTAAATTGAACCTCTCATCACGTTGAAGATTGACAAATTCAGCTTCTCACATTTTCGTCACAGCCTTTATCACGCCTTCAAGGTTTCTTTCTTTTTCTTCCAGAGTTGGCATTTTTCAAGTTTTCGGTGACTAGACCCATGTGAGCCACAAAGCCACACACAATTCAATGAGGCCATGAGAACATGCTGCAGAAATCTCTGTGGTTTTTATAAGCTATTATACTCCCACATGTTTCACAGACAAAAAACTACGTGGGTCCCATTTAGAGCCTTCTAGCAGCTCAGCAAAGAAGGGGAGTAGCTCTTCTAGCTGAGATACTGACTTAAGAGTGCATTAAAACAATCTTGTTTGCTTTTCACTCTTGAAAACATCTCAAGCCATCTAGTATTCTGAGTCAGAAAACGGTCCAGAGGACCAAGGAAAAGGATTCCTTCTGGGAATCTTTTTCCATTACCTGAGGAAGGCCACCGCAGAGAGTCTTACACTCTACTTTTCAGTTTAAGGTCTCCCATACTTCTCTCTTCAAGTATCTAAGTCTTGTCACAGAGAAGATTGTCAACAGATCCTCTGCCTGCATAATCAACCAAAGCCCAGGAGAACAGCTCTACAAAGGGATGATTATTTTCATGGATTCTGAAACATCACAAATGAAATCATTTCCCTCTGAGACCAGAAAGTGGCATTGGTGGTTCAGTGTTGTCAGTTCTGCCTCCCACGAAGGGGACCCATGATCATCAGTTCTGAGCCAATGCACCTCGTGCATAGCTGCCACCTGTCTGTCAGTGGTGGACTGTATGTTGCTGTGGCCTAGTGATCTACTTCAGAAAAAATAGCCAGTGAGAACTCTATAGATCACAACAGTCTGATTCATTTTTGCCTTCAGTTGGGGGGTAACCGAAGTTAGTGGCAACAGCAAAAGGCAAAAAGAGAAGCCAGTTACAACTCTCTTAATCATTGGTAGGAGGTACTCCTGCCTCAGAAACCAATATTACAAAGGGATTCTGTGAATTCTTATAACTATCTCACTTGCATTCTTGATCTCAGGAGGTCTGGCCCACTTTGAATCCACTACTTTTTTTACCTTGTTCTAACAGAAAGGAGCAGAGTTAGCAAACAGACCTGTGTTTCAGGGATCCTCAACAAGAAAGACAGAGGGCACGCTTCTGTGGGCACCACTCTACTTCCCGGTTGTAAAACAGCCTCAGGAGTCAGGGCTAAGGGAGAGAGGACAAATAGAGCTAGGAAGGACTCTGAATGGGAAAGCTAACATCATCAGGGGGTTACAGCAGCCTCTGTATGAGGCAAAGTAAAATAAGTGGCCACATCTTGAATATAACCTGTACCATTTTGCTTCTTAATTCTGTCTCCAAGCACATATCCCAACTATAAGTCCATTGTTTACCTTAGTTTCTCTCAAGGTAAAGACTAATCTACGTGCTCTTTACCAAAACCCAAACCAAACCTGCTGCCATTGAGTATGCTCTTTATGACTGTGGAAAACCAAGTGATAATAATCTAAAAATCATAAAAGAAAAACAAAGAAATTGGCCTTGTGACCAGGAACTTACGTGATGACCAGACCACAACTGGGCCCGAAATACCAATTAAGAGATCAACACAACCGTGATCTCTGTGACCAACTAAAAAATAGAATTACATGAATTCCTAGGACTCATAAAACCTTATCCCCTTTTTCTATAAAACCTCTAGCTAGTCTCCATTTTCTGGAGACAGACCTTGGAGGAATCTATCCCCTCTGTCACCTTGTACACTGGTACATAATAAAGCATCTTGCTTCTCATCTCACCCCTGTCTCATAGATCAGCTGCTTGCAGCAGGCAGCAAGAACTGTGTTTCGGTTTGTGGTAACACTTCCACTTATGTTAAGAGGATAATTAGAGATTCCATCGGAGGCAGAGAGAGGAAATGTGCTGCTTTTTCTTTAATGAGGTCATACAAAATTATGAAGGATTAACATGGAGCTGTTCACCCCTCTCCAGAATTAGAACTCTGCAATACACTTTACTACCTTTGAATCTTAAAAGAAGGAATTGAAGGAAAGCATCGTTTTCACTTTGTATTTGAGCTAAAAGCGTGAAATTCAGCCTTACTGCCTCTGTTGCTGATCTAATGCTGCTGTAACACATATAGCACAAGTGGACAGCTTTAACAAACAGAAGATTATTTCTTCACGATAAAGTAGACCAGAAGTCCGAATTCAGGGCATTAGCTCCAGGGGGAGGCTTTCTCTCTGCCAGCCTTCTCACCTATCTTTCCCCAGACCAGAAAATTCTCTGCACAGGAAACTCTGGTCCAAGGATGCACTCTGTTCCTGGTGTTGCTTTCTTGATGGTACGAAGTCCTCCACTCTCTGCTTACCTCCCTTGCCTTTTATCTCTTGTAAGATACAAGGTGGTGCAGGTGACATTCCAGGGAAACTCGCTTTACATTGATGAGGGATGTGACTTTAGTAAGAGTGTTACAATCGCACTCTAATCTTCTTTCAGATAGAATTACATTCACAAAATGGAGTACAACCAACCACACAATACTAGGAATCATGGCCAGCTAAATTGTTAACACATTTTTGAGGGGACATAATTCAATCCATGACACTGCTGATGATATGCCTGCTTTGCTAAGTTCATAGATTCTAAATTCCAGAGATTGTTAAACTAGGTAAGAAGCTTTGGAGTGCATCTCTATATTTTGCACATGAGGCCAGGGATCATGTGCTCTCTTTTTCATACCACTGCACTGGTCCAAGGCAGAGCTTAGCTGAGGAGGCCATTCCTCATGGACAGAGGCTTTAATCAGGAAAGTGAAGGGCAGGGGGTGGTCTTTTCCCTGTGCTAATACTGGCTTTAGCCTCACTGTCCCATAGCTCTATCATTTTGGCTGATGCACCCAACTTCTGTCTTCTCTCCCTACTCTCTAGCACTTATTCGCATCCTCCTTCCTTTCCTTCAAAATCCTGACCTTGGTGTTTCAGTTTCCTCACCGGAACAACACGGCTTACCTCATGGGTGAGGAGCATTGAATGAACTAATACTATCTGATGCTCAGAATACACTTAGAATACTGAGACTAGAATAACGTCTGAGGCAGTAGTAGGTCCTGGGAACCTGAGCTGTCCCTGGATGCCATCTTCTTCCCCTCTGCTGAGTCATCTGCTTTCCTGGATCCTTCTTAGGAGGCACCATTAGGAGCCCTGGATTCAGGTTCCTGCTCCCCTCCCCCCTGCCTTAAGGTCTTGTTGTGCTTTGTTTTTTGGAAGTCGGTTGGGGACTCCTAGAGAGATGGCTGATGGTGTCAGGGGATTCTGCGGTGACCTGCCCACTGGGCCCACCGTGTTGCGGGTGTCTGTGATGAGCTCTGCAGGCATTTATTTTGGAGCCTGTGATTTTATATCGATTTGTGGTCAGCCTGTCCATTCTTCATCATTCTCTCTTTTTTATTTAGCGCAACAATAAACACTCCTTCAATGCCTTGAGGAAGGCACTGAGGAAGGTTCTAGCTGTGTAATGGGGCCACAGTGTGTGAAGACAAACCGGTAACCAGTCCCTGTTTTCTGCCTCATTGTGTGTTGGGGACTTGTGTCCAGCACTCAGACCCTAGACAAGAGTTCCAGAAAAGCTGCTGACCAGTAGAGCCCAGGACAAACTGTCAGATCTCCTAAAACGCAAATGTCAGGACTCTGCCAAGCCCCAGTCTAGATAAATATATCACATGCACTTGCTTCATCCTGAGGTCCTGGGATAAAGCTGTAGAAGCCTCAGATTTGGAAAGTGGTAAGGTATTGTAACTGAACGTGGGTTCTTATCCTGTCCTGCTTAATAGCCAGTTGAAATAAGATGAATGCCACCAACTTCAAGGGAAACAGAAAGTAATAATTTATTGTTTGTGTAACCAAGCAGCAGTGTGAGGCCTAGCAACCAAAAGACTACGTGCTCCCTACACAAGGGGAGCACAGAGCTTTTTTGTCCTTGAATCCCCAGGGGACATGGATTGGTGCTTGAAATATGAAACCCCAAGCCCTCGCATTTCCAAATGTAGAGATCTGGGTGCTGAGCCATGTTGCGTAAGAAGTCTGCATTGTGGGATCTCTAGCTTTGCAAAGGGGCTTGGGTGCTGCTGTACGCTGGAGAGTATCTTCCTCTTGTTTGATGCTCAGGTTCAGGGTAAAGGAAGGACAAGGTTCTTCAGGTCTGTGCATGTCTTCCAAGACAGATCTGTTCCTTCTATTGACAGACCATGGTATATTCAGTATTCTCTGGAACCGCAATTCTAAGGAGTCAATTTTTCTTCAGTCTTCCTTCCTTGCTTACTGCTTTTGACGAGATTCAAAATACCATGGCTTGGGTTAGGCACACCTTTGTGTTCAAGGTGATATCTTTGCTTTTCAATGCTTTAACTCTTTAAAGTCTTTCGCAGTAAACCTGCCCAGTGCAATGCCTGCTTTGATTTCTTGACTGCTGCTTCCACATGTATTGATTGTGGATCCAAGTAAAATGAAATCCTTGACAACCTCAATCTTTTCTCCATTTATCATGATGTTGTTTATTGGTCCAGTTGTGATGATTTTTGTTTTCTTGATATTGAGGCATAATCTACACTGAAGGGTGTGGTCTTTGATTTTCATCAGTGTTTCAAATCTTCTTCACTTTTAGCAAGCGAAGTTGTGTCCTCTGCGTAATGTAGGTTGTTAATGAGTCTTCCTGCAACCCTGACTCCCTGTTCTCCTTTGTATAGTTCAGCTTCTCAGATTATTTGTTCGGCATCTGGATTGAATAGGTATGGTAAAGAGATACAACCTTGATGCACACCTTTTCTGACCTTAAACCATGCAACGTCCTGTTGTCCTGTTCACATGACTGCTGCTTGATACCCTGTACTGACTCCTCATTAGCACAATTCAGTGTTCTGGAATTCTCATTCTCTGTAATGGGAAACCTTGTTATCCATGTTTTGCTATGATCCATGCAATTGAATGCGTAATCAATAAAACACAAGTCAACATCTTTCTGGTATTCTCTGCTTTCAGCCAAGATTCGCCTGACACAAGCAATGATACCCCTGATTCCACGTCCTCTTCTGAATTCAGGCTTGAATATCTGGCAGTTCCCTGTCAATATACCATTGCAGTTGCTTTTGAATGAGTAGTCTTTAGCGAAATTTTACTTGCATGTGATGCTAATGATACTGTACAATAATTCCAGCATTTGGTTGGAACACCTTTCCTGGGATTAGGCATAAATACGGATCTCTTCCAGTTGGTTGGCCAGGTAGCTGTCTTCAAATTTCTTGACATAGTTGAGTGAGCACTTCCAATGCTGCATCTATTTGTTGCAACATCTCCATTGATATTCTCAGTTCCTGGTGCCTTGTTTTTCACCAGTGCCTTCAGTATAGGTTGGAATTCTTCCTTCAGTACTGTGGGTTCCTGACCATATGCTACTTCTTGAAATGGTTGAATGTCAACCAATCATTTTTCATATAAATGATTGTCAGTTTCTTCCATCTTCTTTTGATGCTTTCTGAGTTGTTCAATATTTTCCCTGTAGAATCCTTCACCACTGAATTTTTCTTCCGTTTTTTTCAGCTTGAGAAATGCAGAGTATGTTTTTTCCTTTTTGTTTTCTATCTCCAGCTCTTTGCACAAGTCATTGTAATACTTGTCTTTTTGAGTCATCCTTTGAAATCTTCTGTTCAGTTCTTTTACTTCATCGTTTATTCCTTAAGTTTGCTACCTGAAATTGAAGAGCAAATTTCAGAGGCTCTTTTGATATTCAACTTGTTTTTTTTCTGTAATTTTTTAAAATGACCTCTTGTTTTCTTCATGTATGATACCCTTGATATCATTCCACAACATATCCGGTCTTTGGTCATTAGTGTCCCGTGCATCAAATCTGTTTTTGAGATGATCTCTGAACTCAGGTGAGATATGTACAAACTTGCACCACGGCTCTCATGGACTTACTCTAATTTTCTTCAGTTTGAACTTCAACATGAGCAGTTCATCTGTGCCACAATCAGTACCTGGCCTTGTTCTGACTGGTGGCATTGAGTTTGCCCATCATTTCTCTCCACTGATGTAGTCAATTTGATTCTTGTATATTCTGTCTGGTGAGGTCCATGTGCATAGTTGTCATTTGTGTTAGTAAAAAGAGGTATTTACAATGAAGAAGTCATTGGTCTTGCAAAAGTCTATCATTTAATTTCTGGCGTTGTTTCTATCACCAAGGCCATATTTTTAACTACTGATTTTTCTTCTTTGTTTCCAACTTTTGCATTTTAATCACCAATAGCTATCAATGCACCCAGATTGCATCTTTGCTCAATTTCAGACTGCAGAAGCTGGAAAAAGTCTTGAATTTCTTCGTTTTTGGCCTCAGTAGTTGGTGTGTAAATTTGAATAATAACCTTATTAACTGGTCTTCCCTGTAGGTATATGGATATTATTCTGTCACTGACAGCATTGTACGTTACAATAAAAGTTGAAATGTTCTTTTTGACTCTGGATACAATACCATTCTTGTTCAAGTCGTTGTTCCCAGAATAGTTGACCAGATTCTTGTCTGATTCAGAATGGCTAGTACCAGTCCATTTCAGCTCACTAATGCCTAAGGTGTTGATGTTTATGCATTCCATTTCATTTGTGATGATTTCCATTTTCCTAGATGCCATGTTCAAGAGCATCTTTCAGAGCCTCTTCTGGCATTCAATTTAGTTTTTCTTTCCCTGTTCTTTTAAATGACCTCTTGCTTTCTTCATGTATGATGTCCTTGTGCAACTTATCCGGTCTTCAGTCGTTAGTATTCAATGCATCAAGTCTATTCTTGAGATGGTCTGTAAACTCAGGTGGGACACACTGATGTTTGTATTTTACTTCTTGTGGATTAATGGATGTTTTCAGCTGTTTTTTCTGATTTTGAGTCATGCCACATCAGCAAATGAAGGTCCCAAATGCTTCTCTCCATCCCTGTCATTAAGGTGAACTCTGCTTTGAGAAGGCAGCTCTTCCTCAGTTGTTTTTTGAGTGCCTTCCAACTTGATGGGCTCATACTCTGTCACTCTCTCAGATGTTCTTCTGCTGTTCATAAGGTTTTCACTGGGTAATTCTTTTCAGGAGCAAACTAATGGGTTCCTTCTTTCTCACCTCAGTCTGGAAGCTCAGCTAAAACTGTGTCCACCACAGGTGACCCTGCTAGTCTCTGAATACTGGTGACAGAGCTTCCCGCGTCACAGCAACACACAAGCCCCCATACTATGACAAACTGACAGACATGTAGAAGAGGGCAGATTAGGAGGTTCAAAAAGTAAATTAGGATAGAGCATTAGCCTTGCACACATACTGATAGTTGGGCTTACGAAAATGTTCTTGTTATTGTTAACTAACTACAGGTATATTTTTACTAAGAATGGTAAATCTCTGCTGAGACACTGCACGAAAATTTTACAGTCATTTTGATGTCACCCCCTCTGACAGTGTCACTGGTGCGGTCTGCACCCCCTGTACCCCTCTTATTGTCACCCTCCCTTGTGTATAGGAGTTCCTCTGGGCAGTCCTTCCCCAGCCACACACAGACCCTCAGTCTTTCTTCTAGCGTGGTGTCTGCATCAGCTCAATCTGGGCCTTTTCTATCCTGTCAAAAAAAAAAGGTGGGGGGAATGGCTTAACATGTTCTATAGCTGGCCTTCAGCTGTCTGTGCCGGTTTCCAAACTCACTTGAGTCATTGTCATAAAAATACTAACTTGCAAGGAAGCTCATGTTTCCTGTCTTAACACTCTCACACAAGACTTAGTTAATGAACCTACGGGCCTGCAAGGGGGCAAGGGCTGAGTCAAGAGGGAAAAGGCCCTCCAGAGCACCAGCCTCCTCCGGAGGTCCTGGGACTTGTGTAGCACGGTGCCGTAAGGTGCCTCCAGGGACACCTGGCAGAGCCCAACAGAGGTTCCAAGTGAGGCGGCTGTCACCACTCCACCAGGCGACCCAGGTGCACTGAGTTTGATGATGGATGAGCGAGGCATGCTGAGTCAGCATTTTAAATCAAAAGCAACAAGAATCACACTACAGACCCCTTTATTTGTGTTACTCAAAACTGTTTTTTTTTTAGCAACAAATTCATGTCCAAAGTTGATTTAACTCATGTATGGGAGACCAAACAGGATGGTAGAGTGGTTTTAGAGTATTTCAGTCACTGAAGCCAAAAAGCCATTGCCATCGAGTTGATTTCGACTCATAGTGACCCTGTAGATCAGAGTAAAACTGCCCTCATAGAGTTTCCAAGGAGGATTTGAACTGCCACCTTTTTGGCTGGCAGACATAGTACTTAACCACTAGGTCATCAGAGTTCCCAGTCACTAAAAGAGTGTTGGTACAATACATAACTGGCTGACATCCCAGGGCAGTGAAACAGTCCCCATCAGGCTGACAGAAAGTGTACATATCTCAACAGGATAAAGTGTATTTGCATTATTATTTGTTATGGATTGAATTGTGTCTCCTCAAAAGATACGATGAAGCCCTCATTTGTGAATGTGATCTTGTTTGAAAACAGGGTTTTTCTTTTGTTATCAGTTAGGTTACCGTGAAGGCATACTGCAATGGGGTGGGTCCTAATACCTTTGGAGTGGTGGCTTATAAAAAAGGGGGAAGAGACAGACACAGTGTCACAGAATTTCACACACAGGGAAAGATGCCAAGTGATGATGCAGACAGATTCATCAGGTTCACCTAAAAGCAGCAAAGGCGCACCACAGATGACCAGCAGCTGCCAGAAACCAGGAGAAGGGCATGGAATAATTTTTCTCTCAGATAAACTCATAAAGAACTGAGACGGCCAATGCCCTAAAATTGGACTTCTAGCCTCCAGAACTGTGAGACAATAACTTCTATTGTTTAAAGTCACTCACTTTGTGTTATTTTGTTATGGAGGCACTAGGAATTTCAGATACCATTGGACAAGATCATTTCAACTCTATCGGTTTCCTACCAGTTAACACCTATCTTTATAGAACTGTAAATGATCTTAAACTAAAAAAACCAAACCAGTTTCCATCAAGTTAACTCCAACACATGGCAACCCCAGTGTGTCAGAGTAGAAATATGCTCCATAGGTTTTCAAAGTAGAAGCAGATTTCTGGGCTTTTTTCCCAAAGTACCTTAAAAAGAAAAAAAATCCATTGCTGTTGAGTTGATTTCACTCATAGCAACCCCACATGACAAAGTAGAACTGTCCCCTAGAGTTTCCAAGGAGTACTGCCAGATCTGTAGTGCTGACCTTTCGGTTAGCAGCTTTAGCTCAACCACTACACCACTATGGTTTACAAAATGCCTCTGGGTAGGTTCAAACCATCAGCCTTCCATTAGTAGCCCTGAGCTTAGCCATCACGCCACGAGGCTCCTTTACAAATGACCCTAAAAACCACAGAGTCAAACCTGTTGCTTTTGAATTAATTCTGACTCATAGTGGCCCTCAAAAAAATTAAAAAAAACAAAAAAACCCACTGCTGTTGAGTCATTCCGACTCACATTCCAACTCACAGCGACCCTAGAGGTCTGAGCAGAACTGCCGCATAGAGTTTCCCAGGAGTGCTTCATGGATTGGAACTGTCAACCTTTTGGTTAGCAGACATAGCACTTTACCCACTATGCCACCAGGGTTCCTGGGGTGACCCTAGTGAATAGTAAATACTAAGTCAAAACAGAGGCACACACCCTAGAGAATTAGCTAACCTCTGACCTTTCGGCCTGTTACTGCTTCAGTCTGAGGCTGAAGGCACGTGTCATCAGGTGTTTTTCCCATTTTCAGGATTTGGGTCTAGAGGTATCACCTGCTTTTAGTAAATCCACTTCAGCCACCTCACTTTTTATGAAAAGTCCTACATTAGTATTTGGTTTTGGTAACCAAAAGAAATCTGAAGAGGATTTTTCCCTTTTTGAAAAAAGGCAAAAAGTGGGACTAGCATTCAGCAGCCAGCAGTTCAGGGACAGCACACACAGTGTGTACTTTGCCCACTCTGCTTCTTGTTTTGTGCTTCCCATGTCTTGTGCCTCATTTTAATATACTTGTTGGGCCTTTGAGCTCTCTCCCTGAGTGCCACTGGAGCCCAGGCCAACCTCACTGGAGCCCCGGGATCTTCCCTTCACGTGCTAGGCCTGTTTCTCATAGGGGGCAGGCAGCTCATCCAGCAGGTGTGCCTTTGCAGAGTAGATATGCCCCATAGAATTTCCAAGGACTGCCTGGCAGATTTGAACTGCCAAATTTTTGGTTAGTACACACAGCAGCTAACCACTGGGCTACCAGGGTTTTCTAAGACACTGGATAGTAGCCAGCTTTTTCATTTCTTCTGGAGTTAGATCTGAACACTGTTTCTTACTCTTTCACCATTTCTTGACAGCTGCTTTCTCCCAGCCCGGGAAGCTGTCATTCTCCTGTCCCTGCAGGTCATAGTCAGAGCTGTCATGGAGAAGCAGACTGAAAATGTAAACCCACCAAACCAAACCCACCAAACCAAACCCACTGCCAGGGAAATGATTCTGACTCATAGCGACTCTATAGGACAGAGTAGAACTGCCCCATAGGATTTCCGAGGCCGTAAATCTTTACAGAAGCGGACTGCCACATTTTTTCCCCAGAGCAACCGGTAGGTTCCACGTGCCGATGAGATTCAGGGGAGTGGCTGACTCAGAACCTCTTTCTGCCTTTTTGCACCATGACTTTTCCTCTTCTGCCCAGCCCAGGCCACCCCTGAGCCTCGACGGGTGGCTTCCAACCTGTCCCCAAGGCCGGAATGATGGACGTTCTCAGAGCCAGGAGCTGGGAGGGCAGTCATCCGGGGGTGGCAACCCTAACCGGGGAAGGGGGCAGCCCTGAGGCCAGGTGTACCAGCGGGGGATGCCTCCGAGTGTCCAGGCTGCTTCCTGGGAACTGCACTGGTGCCTCAGCGCCAAGCCGCCGCAGCTTTGAGCTATGTCAGCACCTGGGCTTTAATCTGGAGTAATTTGTCCTATCATTCCTGCTTTTACTGTGTTAGTGATGTGTAAGGTTTTATGTGTTATTTGGTACAGTTCGGTAAGCCATTTTTTTGAGCCCGGGGACACTCAAAATTTTTTTTCCCATAGAAATTATAGTAATTGCTCCTTCATTTTACCTCATTTAGACTTAGGAAATGTTTCACAGGAATCTCTACTTTCGGATAGCAGAGGAAAGCTGTACAGGGAAACCTGTGCAAGCTGCAACCTGACAGCACCGCCCTGTTCTGAGTTTCACAAGTTTTCTGCTTTTGACGCCGTGCAGCCTTCCCACTTTTCTATCAGTCTTTATTAGTGGAAAATATTTTAATTTTCCTTCTCTGACAGGTTTCTGCTTTACACAGGTTCCAGCTCTCATAGGTTTTACAGTAGCTTTTTTCTTTCCCCCTTAACATTCCCACCCCTTGTAATTATAAAAAAGGTTCCCAATACCATTCCTAACACAAGACGGCTGGTCACACAGTGTGTAGTTGTGGTCCCTTTCCGTAGGGCAGCAGGAGTTCATTAAACTTTCTAAGTTTCCTTGTTAGAAACAGGAGAGCCAAACCGTGCTAAGTAACAGGTAATACCAGAAGGTAACTTCGGTGTGGAAATTATGTAAGGAATCATATACAAGGACTGCCTTTCTATTAGTATCTACTGTTTCAGGTAAGTTCTATTCTTAGGTTAGGAAACCAGGCTAAACAACACCTCTCCACCAGGTTTGGCCTGCGGTACCTATGAAGAGGGTGAATTCCACTCTCTTATTCTGTCCTGTGGGGTCACTGTGAGTTGGAATCAACTTGGCAGCAGCCAGTTTGGGATTTGGTTTGAGATCCTCAGGATTAGCTAGAGTCCTGTTCTGAAGAATGGGGCTTTCCTTACTATCTGTAAATACAGAAAAGGCTACAAACCCTTTTTTTTGGTAGGGCTTCAGAGACATTAGTGACACATATGAAGTTCAACCCTTCTGCCTCAAAGCTTGATTTGTCGCACCCTCGATCAAGTAAAATTTGTTCTCAAAACAATACTGCAGAAAATTCAAAAGATTTGAGTGCACAATAAATTTGTCCAATTATATTCTGTTCAATAAGAACAGATTCTTATTGAGCACATGCAAATAATGCCATCCAAAGACAGTCAATAAAAATATTTGTTTATGAATTTGGAGGTAATTAAGAATGATATATCATGGAAGGTAGAGGAAAGAATTAATCATGTACCCGTCACAAAATGAAACATTAAAATAATATCAACAAAAGTTAGATTTCCCTCAGTTGTTTATTTAATTCTTACTACAAATGATCTTGTATCTGAAGTTATCTGATTCTGGCCTAAGAAGACCCCAGAATACCCTAGCTCAGTTCCCTAATTCCATCTGATGGTGTCTAAATAATGTCAGCTCAGAAGCATTCATCATGACAAGAACTTCAGTTATCAATAGACTGAATCTCTTTGTAGGGTTCCTGCCACGAGACTCTGAGAATCTTCCTCTTTTGTTGACACTGGTACTCTGTCCACTGGGCTGAGTTGGAACTGTGTTGTCTGGGACCTCTTTCTCTGCATGGTGCAGGGTTAGAGTCTACGCAAGGAGAAGCCCACACAAGGTATAAAGGTCATCACATTTTAGGGCAGTGAGAGGCAGATGCAGAGGTGCCCTGTCTTCCAAAAAGACCCAGGTCTTCCCTTGACACGTCCACCTACAGCCTAGGTGCCCGCTCTGGCCCGGCAGAGGCCTGGCTCCCTGCATTACCAGCATGCACCACATACTAGACCCTAGAGGGTGTCTAGTGCCGTTTCTGGGCCTCCACTTCCTCATGACATCTGCACTTCTCCATTTCTTGAAGTTTTCTAAAGTCTGTTTTCTGTATTGTTGCTGTTAGGTGCTGTGTCCAGTTCTGTACCATCTTCACAACTGTTGTTATGGTTGAGCCCATGGTGACAACTACTGTGTTAATACATTTCACTGAGAGCCTTCCTCTTTTTTGCTGGCTCTCCACTGAGCATGATGTCTTTCTCCAGAACGTGGTCCCTCCTGATAACATGTCCAAAGTATGTGAGATGAAGTCTCATCCCCCTCATTTCTAGGGAACATTCTGGCTATACATCTTCTATAGTGTTATAGATTGAGTTATGTCCTCTCAAAAATGTGTATCGACTTGGCTCGGCCATGATTCCCAGTACTGTATGGGTGTCATCATTTTGTCATTTGGTGTGGTTTTCCTTTGTGCTGTAAATCTTACCTCTGTGAGGTCAGTGAGGCAAAAGTAGAGGCAGTTATGTTAATGAGGCAGGGCTGAATCCACAAAATTAAATTGTATGTTGCGTCGATCTCTTTTGAGATACAAAAGAGAGAAGTGAGCACATGGGGACCTCATACCACCAAGAAAGTAATGCCAGGAGTAGAGTGCATCCTTTGGATCTGGGGTCCCCAAGCTGAGAAACTCCTAGAGCAGACGAAGATTGATGAGAAGGACCTACCACCAGAGCCAAACAAGAGAGAAGAAAGTCCTCCTCTGGAGCTGGCACCCTGAATTCACACTCCCAGCCTCTTACACTGTGAGAGAATAAATTTCTGTTTGCTAAAGTCATCTCTTGGTGGTATTTCTGTAATACCAGCTCTAGATAGCTAAGATCCATGGTATGTTCAGTATTGTTCATCAACATCATAGTTCAAAGGTGGGAGTTCTTTGGTCGTCTTTGTTCACTGTCCAGCTTTGGCAAGCACATGAGTTGAGCTGTCAGTTTTACCACGGCTTGGGTCAGGTGTACTTCAGTCCTCAAGGTTGCTTTTTAACACTTTAAAGAGGTCTTCTGCAGTAGATTTGCCCAGTGCAATATGTCATTGACTTTCTTCTGTTTCCTGTGCTGGCTCCTTAATCCATGACCCTCAGGAGTTTCTGTTTTCTGGACAAATTCCAACTGCAGCCCACAGTGACTAAACAAATTATTCTGGTTGTCTAGGGGTCTTTTGGAAAACACAAAGATAGTTTTAGTGTAAAATATATCTTGAAATTTTTCTTTTTTCACTTTAGAGTTGGTCTTGGGAAGGCAAATCTACAGCATGCCTCAGAGTGATCAATGCTTGTATCTTGGCTGCCTATAAATCAGAGGGCTGATACATAAAAATAAATGGAGCAGATGGGAACATAATTATATAGAACCTTAGCTGTTTTGGAAATGAGAAATTTTTGTTTCATGCACAGAAAGTCACTCTGGTGAGAAAGTCTCTGCCGTCTACACTCGTGACAAAGAAGTAAAAGTAACACACCTCTTGTTAAGGGCAGACTAAATACCCCAAGACTTGCTTGTCATTTTAGTAGACAGAAAACCAAAGTCTAGTCCTGAATTAACATTATATTTGGTAGCAAAGAATTCATGAGCTTCTATTTTTTCTTATGAACAAACCCATTAAATATGAACAACTTTTGCCGGTATTTAACACATTTCATTTCACACTTATTATTTGCAAGTATTTAGAACCAAGGAAAATAAACGTTTCTTCTCAAACCTTCCATAACATTCTATTTTTATTCAAGTTTTATCTTTTACTACTTTCTTTCCCATTCAGGAGCAAACACGCAGTTTAAGAAAGAACGAATCTCTTTTCCGTTTCTAAACAATAAGACATTCCAGTACATATACTTCGCCATGCCTTTGCCACGATTGCTCAACGTGTAGTCTCACAAATTTAAAGTAATAACTTCTTCACAGGCAGAACAAGAGGTAAGTAAATAAGAACTACCTGTCGTTACACAAATGTTTTAGCAGAACAGTGTTCTGGCTGAGGTCTCTGGATGTAGTCAGTGAGACAAAACTGGATGCAGGATATGTTTTAGGGACCACCCTTGGAAGGGAAGAGAGGAGTCAAGATGGGCAGCAGATGAAGCATCACAGCTGACCCCACAGGGAGCTCTGGGGCCCAAACTGACTGCGCCAGACCTTCCCTTCAGGTCTTGCTTAGGTGCTGGGTATGGTCGAGGTGATTTCAGAGAAGGCAGTGCTAGCTAAGAGCATACCCTTCCTGAAAGCACCTTTGCTGTGGGTCTCCATGTCAACAGCTTACAGACACATGGAACAGGACTGCTGACAGCTATGTCAATAGGCAAAAATGAGCAAGTTTGTTCACACAGAGCAAAGGACAGCCAATCTGTAACACAAAAAAAATAAGAATAGACATTTAAAGCTGATCCATTGATTTATTATACTGTAACATATATTCATATGTGATTGAAAGTACCACAGGTGGGTCAGGCGCACCTTAATCTTCAAGATGACATCAATGACAATGTTCTGCTGCTATTCACAAGGTTTTCGCTGGCTAATTCTTTTCAGCAGTGGACTGCTGGGTCCTTCTTCCTAGTCTGTCTTAGTCTGGAAGCTCAGCTGAAACACGTCCACCAGGGGTGACCCTGCTGGTATCTGAAAAGCAGTGGCATACTTTCAGCATCACAGCAGCACACAAACTCCCCACAGCACAACATACTGACAGATCGGGGTGGGGGCACTCATGTTGTGGACCCTAGCAGTGGGGGCTGCTGGATGGAAGTTTTCTTGTTTCTACTTGTCAGAAGGATGAGGGGTGGGAAAGCATTACTAGTTATGAGGTTTTCTGTCTCCTGTTGGGAGCTCCACGTAGTTGCCTTTCTATGCTCTGTTCAGGGTTATTGTTGTCTGGATTTCAAGATGGTAGCACTGTGCCGTGTTAATTGGTGGAAAACCTTTACTCCATGTCTATCTGCTTTCCCTGTTTTCCATCAATTTTTCCTTCATTCAGTGTTTGATCTAATTCTTTATTCTTTCATTTGATGCTCTGATTTCCAGGATTAATGACTGTATTGGTTTTACTTAGTTGCTTTGAGTCTTTGCTGCAGTGGGATGATATGATATGCCTGTCTAGAGTACCATTTTGGCTCTGCTTCCAGTACCATAATATTAATTCTAGGTCTTAAAGTTAATTAAGGGCCATGGATATTATATTTAAGCTGACATATCACAGGACATAATTACTGCTTATATGTCAATTCTGTCTTAGTTATCTAGTATTACTATCTCAGGCTGATTCTCTAGAGAAGTGAAACCAGTAAAGCATATAAATAGAAAAAGAGAGAGAGAGATTTATATCAATGAAATGGTGTATGCAATGGTAGAGGCTGGAACACCCTAGGTATGTGGATCAGGATAGAGACTTCTGATTCATGTAATTGCAGGGGCTGGTGAACCCAAGATCAGCAGCTTGGAGAGCAGGACTCTTGCTCACAGGCTGTGAAGATTGATGAATCCAAAGGTTGGTAGGTAAGCTGCTAGCTCAGGTTCCAAGAACCAGAAGTCACACAAACAAGAGGCAGCTGCGGGATCCAAACAGGGCAAAAGGCAGAACATACACTTCTATCTGGATATAGGCCACATACCCAAGAAAACTTTCAACTGATTGGCTCCACACAGCAGATCCCATCATAGGGTGGTCACACATAAACAGTAAGAACTATAGCCCAGCCAAGTTGACACAATCTCAACCATCACAGCTACTGTAACAGAAATACCGTAAGTGTGTGGTCTAAACAGAAATTTATTTTCTCACAGTGTAGGGGAATAGAAATCCAAATTCAGAGTACCAAGGCTAAGGGAAGGCTTTCTCTCTGTGTCAGCTGTAGAGAAATGTCTTTCTGAGTTTCTACTCCTAGGTGAACCTCATATAGCTTGGAATTTCTATTCCCCCATCTCTGCCTGTTTGCTTGATTGTTTCACCTCTTTTATAGTTCAAAAGAGATTGGCTCAAGACACACCTGCACAAGTCCCATCACATTAACGTAACAAAGACAACCCATTCCCCAGTTGGATTATAACCCCAGGCATTGAGGTTATGATTTGCAACACATATTTCAGGGAGAGGGTAAGGACACACTTCAAGACAAAACACAAAGTTAGATTTATAATTAAATTTAGTTGAACACAATTTTATATATTTTTAATCTAAAACTTTATATGAAGTAGTAATTGCTTATGTGAGCAGAAAAAAGTTTGTAATTTCAGGAAGTTCAGATTATCTAGTTTATTCAAAATAAAACAGATTCAAATCTTATAAAAAATAAAATAGTATGCTTGCATTATACACCACATAAATGCAATCAAAGTAAAAACACATAAATTGTTTTAAACCAAACTCATTGAACTAGTCTGATTTGTCTATTAACTTTGATTACAGAAAGTGTATGAGGTGGTAGTTTTGTGAGAAAAATTTTCTCTTAAAAGCTAAGCACATTTACAGTATTAAAAGTTCAGTTTCTATATTTTGGGGAATTCTAGGTATACTAAATTTATATAGGCACTTATTAGCCTGTACAAACCGATTAGAACAAATTCCTTTATAAAACTTTGTAATATAATTCATTAATATACTCTAGTTATAAAGCAATATTTCAAACTGACACCATAAAGGTAAGGTCTTAGTTAGAAACACAGATAGCCACAGAAAACTTGAAGCTTTCATTCTACAACCTCTGCCATAAATCAAAATAAACAGAGTAGCATAAACTGACTGATCCAGATATTCACCACCCATCTCCTTTCCAATGGACCTGTAACGTCTTTTTGAAGAATTTGAGCTTCTAGACAGACCAAAAATTAACCAGTTGGATTTTTTGTCATCTCTCACTCAAGAGAGAATAAAAAAACAAAACCAAACTCACTGCCATTGAATTTATTCTGACTCATAGCAATCCCATAGGACAGAGTAGAGCTGCCCCAAACGGTTTCCAGGAATACCTAGTGGATTAGAACTGCCGACCTTTTGGTTAGCAGCTGTCGCTTTTAACTACTATGCCACCAAGGTTTCTCAAGATAGAATAGTTCCCCGTAGAACAGAACAAAGGAATACTGTGTGGTTTAAAGTTAGGAAAGGCATGAATCGGATTGTATATTCACATCATACTTACTCAACTGGTATGCTGAGCAAATAATCTGAAAAGCTGGACTGTAACGAAAGAGAACAGGGTATCAAGATTGGAGGGACACTCATTAACAACCTGTGACATGCAGATGACACAACCTTGCTTGCTGAAATTGAAGAGGACTTGAAGAACTTACTGATGAAGATTAAAGACTATAGCCTTCAGTAGGGATTACACCTCAGTAAAGAAAAGAATCCTCACAACTGAACCAGTAAGTAACATCATGATAAATGGATAAAAGGTGGAAGTTGTCAAGAGTTTCATTTTACTTGGGTTCACAATCAACACCCATGGGAGCAATGGTCAAGGAATCAAATTATGCATTGTATTAACCAAATCTGCTGTAAAAGACCTGTGTAAATTGTTAAAAGCAAAGATGTCACTTTCAGGAGAAGGGTATACTTCACTGAAGCCGTGGTGTTTTTGGTTGCTTCATGTGCTTGCAAACATATGCATCCTCACATCATGGAAACCCTGGTGGCGTAGTAGCTAAGAGCTATGGCTACTATACAAAACATCTTCAGTTCCAATCAGCAAGGCACTTGAGGGGCAATTCTACTCCATCCTACAGTATTGCTATGAGTTGGCATCAACTTGACAGCAATGGGTTTGTTTATTTCTTTCATATGCGTACAAAAGCTGGGCAATGAATAAGGAAGAGCAAAGAAAAGCTGATGCTTGTGAATTGGGGTGATGGCAAAGAATGTTGAATACAGCATGGATTGCCAAAGAAATGAGGAAGTTTGTCTCAGAAGAAGTATGGCCAGAATGAGGATGGTAAGACTTCATCTCACATGCTTTGGACATGTTATCAGGAGGGATCATCAGTCCACGGAGAAGGGCATCATGCTCGGTGAAGTAGAGAGTCTGTGAAAGAGAGGAAGACCCTCAATGAGATGGATTGACACAGTGGCTGCAGCAATGGGCTCAAGCACGACAACAATCATGATGATGAGATGGGGCTGGCAGTATTTCATTCTGTTGTAGATAGAGGTTGTTTGAGTCAGAACAAACTCGAAAGCACCTAACAATAACAATAATTCCAATAGAGATCCCAAAAAGGCCAAAATGTAAGGCCAGATTCTAACTCACTGCCGCATGTTGGGAGGAGGATATCAGTTGTTGCCTCTGTCCATCCTGGAACCAAAAACAGAAACACTGAGTCGAAAACAGAGAAAAGAAAAGAGAAATTGAGTCAGTGAAGCTAAAGCTTTGTAGGCATCTGAACTTACTCCAGGAACTAAGAATACATGCTCCTTGGCTCCAGCATATTTGTCAAGCAAGGTATCTCAGTAGCTCTGTGGGTAGGTCCACTTGGCATCATGGATGGGCTACCATAACTGTCAAATTATCTTTCAAAAACATAACTTTTATACATATATGAAAGGTACATATGTAACGATTTACTTAACTCATTAATGAAGAAATCAAAAGGAGGATGAAGTAAGTTCCCATGGTACAAGTAGTCTGTCAATGTACAATGGACTCTCTGGTCATATTCTGTGAGTTTTTCATGTCAGAATAATGTCAAACTCAGTCATAAAAGAACTGTTTTGGGGAGGTGGAGCCAACCTAACACTATCGACAGAAGCATCTTGCTGTCCCTCTACAGCAAAAGCCCCCAAACTAAGTAAAACAGATACAAATGCCAATCCTGCTGCCCTAAGGAAGAGACGAAGGGATGAACCAGATCAAGCACCTTATGGAAGAAGATACTGATAGAGAACAAAGAATGAGGAGAGCTGCAAAATGCAGGTCCCTGTCAGCTAACGTGGCATAGCTTTGTCATCCTAGGGCACAGCCAGCAATGATCCCAGACAGGGAGTAGGGAAAGGTAACTTCACAGAGCTCCCAGCAGAAGACAGACCACCTGGTAACAAGAGAAACGTCTTTCCAGTCCCTCACTCTTCTTGTCTGTATGCTGCCTTCACCACTTCCGAATGGGCCACGGTACTTGGCTAGGAAGACACAGGCTCGTGCCACCCTGTGTCTGTCTTACACCCACTGGCTAGCTTCTGCCTAGCCTTTTTTTCCCCCCTTTCACTTTTTTCATTTTCTTTCTCCCTTCTACCTAACCTGTGTGCTGACTCTGCCCTTTCACAACAGGCCGTTGTGCATGTTGGGAGGAGGATATCAGTTATTGCCTTTGTTCATCCTGGAAGCAAAAACAGAAACACTGAGTCAAAAAAAGAGACTCACTGCTCGGCTAGAAAGCCACAGGCACATTACTACCACAGATCTGCCACACCCTCACATGCCACCCTACCATTTTTTCTGTTTCTTCTTTTTCCCTGTCTTCCTCACACCTAGCCCCATGCACCACATCTACTGCATCCTACTGAATCATGCCTCACCGCCTCAGCTAAAGAGTTACTGGTGCATGTTGACCCCAGGTCTGCTCCACCTTCCCAGCACACAGTCTTTTTAATTTGTTTATTTATTTTGCTTTTGTCTCTGTCTCTTTTTCCTCCTTATCTCCCACCTTACTCTGCACATTATATCCCCTGCCTTCCAACTGGCCCTTGCGTCTACCCGCTCCCATTCACCAACTCCAACAAAGCTTCCAGTTTTTTCTTTAATTTTGAAATTTTTATTAATTTATTTTTTAACTTTTTTTCTATTCTCCTTTTTCCTTCTGCCTATGACCTAGACCCATTAGTCATCCTCTGTACCTGCTCTGGATTCCACTGCACTACCGCAGCTGGAAAGCCACTGGCCTGCCTCTACCCTGGGGCTGCCCCGCCTTCACAGTGCCACCACTTTATTTCTTCTTTTACTTCCCGTCTCCAACCTAGGCTTGCATGCTGCCTCCACTCCTTTCCTGCTGACACCCAGGCCCACCCAACTCCTACTCTCTGGTTACCTTTTTTTACCTCTATCTTTTCCTTTCTATCTTCTTTTCTATCTCCCCCACACCTAGCCCCATATACCACCCTCCCTCCACAGACCCTTGGTGTTTCAGTGGGGTTAGAACACCACCAGTACTTAGGCCAACAACCACTCCAGGCCTGCACTGTCCTCTCAGCATCTGACCAGCTACTGAATGGCGGTAAGTGAGCCCACACTACTCCCTATCTGACAGCTCTCTCTATCTGACAAGGGACTATAAAAGCTCCCATACTGCTAGAATAACATCAGGAGACAAACAGTGCCTGTCTAGTCTGCCTTAGGCCACCTGACCAAACCGGTATACAGTGATTCAAGCTCACCCTGCCTGTTGCTGACCTACCCACCTGGACAAGGCAGTGACAACTGTCATACCTACAGACAAGCAAGCAGAAAAACATATCTGACCCACCCTCACATACAGAAACAAAACAAAAAAGCAGGATGAAACAAAGGAACAATCAACAAATAAAGAAAATAATACCATAATATCTTGGAGACAGCAGACAATATTAAGACATGTAAATAGACAGGACAGGATGGCTTCAGCAAGGGACCAAAATAAAGAATTGGATGACCTTCCAGCAGAAGAAAAAGTATTGGAACTGCTTGATATGGAATTCAAAAGCTAATATTTACAGCTCTTCAAGTTAAAATCAAGGAAAACACAGACAAAGGAGTAGAAGAATTTAGGAAAAACTTACAGTAAAACAGTGTCTTCCCAAACAATAAACAACTAGAAATCACACAAAAACAGCAACTAGAAACCTAAAAGGTAAAAAAATATAAGTTTCAAGAAACAGAAAACTTAATAGAAAATTTCAGGTGTAAATATGATACAATGGAAGACAGAATTAGTGACTTTGAAGACAAATCCATGGGTGTCACTTTGAGGAAAAATCAGAGAAAAGAATAAAGAAAAGTGAGGACAAACTAAGAATTACATAAGACACAATCAAGAGTAAAAAGTTGCACATGATTGAAGTTCCAGAAATGAGGGAGAAAATGGAAGACTCAGAGAAGACTGTTGAAGTTTTACTGGTGGAAAACTTCCCAAATACTGTGAAAGATGTAGAGCAGATCATCCATGTAGCTCAATAAATCCCATATAGGACATACTCTAAAAGAATGTGACCACAGCACAACATAATCACACTTACCAAAACCAAAGACAAAGGAAGAATCCTGGGAGCAGCTTGAGAATAATGATATTTACTTAGAAATGAGAAACTTTAAGACTAAGCTCTGATTACCTAGCAGAAACTATGTAGACAAGAAGGCAGAAGTCTGACATGTATAAAACCTTAATAGAAAAAAAACCCCCAACTGCCAACCAAGAATAAAACTCTCAGATAAAATTGTGAAATGAAGGCATTTCCAGATAAACAGAAGTTAAAGGAATTTGTGTTTAAAAAAAAAAACAAAACCTTAGAAGAAATATTAAATAGACTCCTTTGGTTACAGGCTTCGCTTGGTTACAGAACCAACAACAGCAGACAACAACAAGAGTCCAGCACATAGGGTAGTATCAGACAGATGCCAACTTAAATGAGAAACAAAGAAAATGTCTGAGCTGCAAAAAAAAGAACAATATGACAGCAATAAACTCATATCTATTGATACTCATGCTGAATATAAATAGTTCAAATGTACCCAAAGAAAAAGAATGACAATGGATTTACACAAACAAAATGCAACCTATCAATATGCTGTTTACAGTAGACACATGTTAAACACAAAGGCATAAATTTATTAAAAATCAAGGGATGGAAAAAATATATCAAGTAAACAGTAACTGTAAAAGAGCGGGATTTGCAATTCTAATTTCAGCTACAATAGACTTTAAGGCAAAATCAACAATAAAAGACAAGGAAGGACATTATATAACACATAATTAATAAATAATCCACCAAGAAGACATAAACTTAATAAATACCTATACACCCAAATATAGGGCCTCAAAATGCATAAAACAAATTCTAGAAGCACTAAAAACAACAATAGATGATTTTACAATAATAGTAGGAGACTTCAACGTACCATTCTCAGTAAAACACATCATATCCAGAAAGAAACCCAACAGAGGTACAAGCCTCATGGACAGACATACACAGAACACTCCATGCAATAGCTGCAAAGTATACACTCGTTTCCCAATGCAAATGGACCATTCTCTGGAAAGGAGAAAGTAATAAAATCCAAAACTTGGAAATACTACAAAGCTTTCTCTGTGATTACAATATGGTAAAAGGAGAAATCAACAACGGGATGGGCAAGGATAAAAAAAAAAACATACATAGAAAACTGAATATCACCTTGGTTAAAAACAATTGGATAACAGAAGAAATCAAAGAGAAAACTAAAAATGTTCCTAGGATCAAATAAGGATGAAAACATATCATACCAAAACCACTGAGACACAACAAACAGATTGCAAAGAGGTAAATTTATATCAATATATGTGTGCATCAAAAAAGGAGAATGTGCCAAGATCAAAGCATTAGCCCTACAACTTGAACATACAGAAAGAGAACAGGAAAAGAAGCCCACAGTTACCAGAATAAAAGAAATAGTAAAAGCTTGAACAAAAATAAAGGAAATAGCAATTATAAAAACAGAAAGAATCAATAAGAGCAAAATATGGTGCTTTGGAAACATCCACGAAATCAACAAACCATTGACCAAACTGACAAAACAAAAATAGAAGAAGCAAATAATGTAAATAAGAAGTGAGATTGAGGATATCACAACAGACACAACTGAAATAAAAAAGACCTTAACAGAGTACTATGAAAAACTTTTCTCCCACAAATTTGAGAACCTAGAGGAAACAAATGTCCAGAAACACACCACCTGTCTAGTCTAACACAAATCAAGACAGAAAATCTGAACAGACCCATAGCAGGAGAACAGACTGAAGAAGTAATTTAAAAAAATAAAAATAAAAAACTTTCAACAGCAACAACCAAAAGCCCTGGCCAAGAAGGCCTCACTGGAAAATTCTACCAAACATTGAGAGAGGAGCTGGCGCCAGTACTCAGTATTTCTAAGTATAAAGAAGAATACTGCTGAATTCATTCTATGAAGCTAGCATAACCTTGACACCAAAGCCAGGCAAGACACCACACAAAAAGGAAAATTACAGTCCAGTGTCTCTCAAGAAAGTAGATGCAGAATTTCTCAAGAGAATACTAGGTGAAAAAATTCAGTATTTTCTTTCTTTCTATCTATCTATCTAATCTATCTATCTATCCATCCATCTATCCATCCGTCTATCCATCCATCTATCCATCCATCCATCTATCCATCTATCTATCTATCTGAATAACACACCACAACCCAGTGAAATTCATACAGGGTGTAAAAGTATTTTTCAACATTAGAAAATCAAAGTAACCCACTATATAAATAAATCAAAAGAAAAGAATCACATGGTCATCTCAATCAATGCAGAAAAGGTATTTCACAAAGTCCAGCACCCAATGCTAATAAAAAAAACTCGCAGTGAATTAGGAATAGAAGGAAAATCCACCAACAAAATATAGGGTATCTACACAAAACCAACAGCTAACATCATTCTCAATGTAAAGGGCTTAAAGCATTCCCCCTGAGAACAGAAAGAATACAAGGATGCCCTTTATCACTGCTCCTATTTAACATTATGTTGGAAATCATGAATGAGGCATGAAAAGTAAATAAAGGACATCCAAATTGGAAAGGAAGAAGTAAAGTTATCCCTATGCTTAGATGTTATGATCTCATACATAAAGAACCCTAAAGATTCCACAAGAAAACTACTGGCACTAATACAAATACCCAATAGTGTAGCAAGATACAATATCAACAGGTACAAATTCAAATGGATTCCTACATACTAACAAAGAGAACTTCAAAAATGAAATCAAGAAAAAGAAAAGACCACAATGCATGTCAGAGGAGACTTCAAAACTTGCTCTTGAACATAGGTAGAGCAGCTAAAACAAACAGAAGAAGTGATGAAGTGAAAAAGCTAAAGAGATTTCAAAGAACAGCTTGAGAAGACAAAGCAAAATATTATAATGAAATGCACAAAAACTTGCAGTTAGAAAACCAAAAGAGAAGAACACGCTCAACATTATTCAAGATGAAAGAACCAGAGAAAAAAATGAAACTTTGAGTTGCAATTCTGAAGGATTCTAACAGCAAAATATTGACTGATGCAGGAAGTATCAATACAAATGGAAGGAATACACAGAATCACTGTATGAAAAAGAATTGGTCAATATTCAACCATTTCAATAGGTAGCATACACTCAGTGACTGATACATTGAAGGAAGAAGTCCAAGTTGCACTGAAGCTATCACTGAAGAAAAGGACCCAGGAGTTGACAGAGCACCAGCTGTGTCAACAGACAGTTGTAGCACTGGAAGTCCTCACTCATCTATGCCAAGAAATCTGGAAAACTGTTATGTGGCCAACCCATTGAAGGATATCCATTTTTGTGCCCATTCCAAAAAAAGGTGATCCAACAGAAAGAAGAAATTACTGAACAATATCACTGATATCACAGACAAGTAAAATTTTACTAAAGATCATTCGAAAGTTGTTGCAGCAGTATATCAACAGGGAACCTCCAGATGTTTCAGGTGGATTCAGAAGAGGACATGAAATGAGGGATATAATTGCTGACGTCAGCTGGATTTTGGCTAAAAAGCAGAGAACACCAGAAAGATGTCTACCTGTGTTTTACCGACTATACAAAGATGTTTGATTGTGTATCATAACAAATTGTGATAACATTGCAGAGAATGGGAATTCCAGAACATTTAATTGTGCTCATGAAGGACCTGTACATAAACCAAGAGACAGTCCTTCGAATAGAGAAAAAGGCTACTTGCATGGTTTAAAATCGAAAGGTGTGCCATCAGGATGGGCAGAAGACTCATTAACAGCTTGTGATATGCAACGCCATGACCTTGCTTGCTGTCATGGATTGAATTATGTTCCTCCAAATATATGTGTAGTAATTTGCCTGGGCCAGGATTCCCTGTATTCTATGATTGCCCTCCATTTAGTTATTTTCCTGTGCTCTATGTTAAAGGATTAGGGTGGGACTGTAAATCCCTTCATAGGATCACCTCCCTGCTCCACTGTAAAGGGAGTTTCCCTGGAGTGTGGCTTGCACCACCCTTAATCCTTTCACCCTGCAAGAGATAAAAAGAAAGGGAAGCAAGCTGATAATTGGGAACCTCACACCATCAAGAAAGCAGCACTGGGAGAAGAGTGCGTCCTTCAGTCCCAAAGTTCCTGCACCAAGATGCTCCCTGAAAAAAGACTGATGCAATGCAAGGAATTTCCTCCAGAGCTGACAGTGGGGACAGTCTTTTCCTGGAGTGGACATCCTGACTTTGGACTTGTAGCCTACTGGACTGTGTAAGAATAAACATTTCTCTTCAAGAAGTCTTCCATTTGTGGTATTTTCTGTTGGAGCTGTATCAGATGACTAAGACACTTGCTGAAAGCAAACAGGACTTCAAGCACACGACTTGAAGCACTTTCTGATAAAAATCAAAGATTACAGCTTGCAGTATCGATTACACCTCAACATAAAGAAAACAAAAAATCCTCACAATTGGACCAATGAGCAACATCACGATAAATGGAGAAATGATTGATATTGTCATGGATTTCATTTTACTTGGATCCTCAATCAATGCCCATGGAAGCAGCAGGCAGGAAACCAAATGATAACATTGCATTGGGCAAATCTGCTGCAAAAGACTTCTTTAAAGTGCTGAAAAGCAAAAATGTCACTTTAAGGACTAAGGCGTCCCTGACCCAAGTCATGATATTTTCAATTGCTTCATATGCATGCAAAAGCTGGGAGATGAATAAGGAAAACCAAAGAAGAATTGATCCCTTTGCTTTATGGTATTGGCAAAGAAAATTGAATATACCAATGAACCACTAGAAAAACGGACAGGTCAGTCTTGGAAGAGATACAACCAGAGTGCATGTTGGAAGCAAGGATGATTAGACTTCATCTCATGTATTTTGGCCACATTATTAGGAGCAACCTGTCTATCAAGCTTCACAGAGGATCAGCAAAAAGAAAAAGTCCCCCAGTGAGATGAACTGACACAGTGTCTACAACGAGTTCAAACACAACAATGATTTTGAGGACGGTGTAGGATCAGGCAGTGATGTTATGCATAGGATTGCTATGAGTCAGAGCTTACTCAAAGGTGCTTAACAACAACAAAAAATAAAACACTGAATAAATCTAATCAAGAACATGAAAGACCAATACACAGAAAATTGTGGAAAGCTACTACAAGAAACCAAATGAGACTTATACAAATAGACTAATGTATAGGAAGACACAACATTGTGAAAATGTAAATTCTACCCAAAGCAATCTACAGAGATAGTGCAATCCTGATTCACATGCTAAGAGAAGTCTTTACCGAAATGGAAAAACCATTTGTCAACTTCACACTGAAAGTAAAGAGGCCGTGGATAAGTAAAGAATTACTGAAATGTGGAACAAAGTAGGAGGCCCCTCATAACTCTACTGCAGAACCCTACTAGACAGCCATGGTAGTGCAAACAACCTGGTAGTGGTACCAAGTTTATCTGTCAGACAGAAAAACAATGAAATAATTGAAAACTCAAGCATGGATATATTTACCTATGGTCAGCTGATCTTTGACAAAGACCCAAATTCAATTAAATGGGGAAAAGACAATTTCTCCTTTTTTTCTTTTTATTATGATCAGGTGTAAGTATACAATCCAAATCAGTTTTGTATGCCTCCCTGTCTGCAACTACGTTTGCTCTCCTCACCCTGTGACAGCGCACTCCTGTCTTTTCACTCTTACTTCCAGTATCCTCTTAATGAACACCTGTCCCCTTCTGTCCACCCTCTCCTCTCCCATCTAGAAAGAAACCAGTAGGACAGCTTCCTATAAATGTACAAAATCATAAAGTAAATACAACACACAGTCACACTGTTCCTGAGTCTGGTCCATTCTTGTCTGAAGAGTTGACCTCAGTACTGGTTTCAGGTCAGGGCCAGCAGCAAGTCTAGGGGCCAGGTTCCCAGTGGACCCTCCAGGCTGTCAGACCATCAGTTGTGGTCTTTTAGTAGATTTCTTGAACTGCACACCTCTTTTTCTCATGTTGCCTGAGGGACTCTATTGTACCCCCCATCACAGCTGCCTTTGGTGGTGACTGGGCACCACCTGGTTCTTCTGCTGACGCAGTCTCCCATTCATAGGGGTCTTTCTGTCTCCTGGGCTCTTCTTTGATGTTCTCAGTCATCATCTGTTCCAGATGAGTTGGGACCAATTGGTGTTCCTCAGATGGCAACTTGCTAGCTTTTAAGACCTCAGATGCCACTCACCAATGTGGGGTGTGGAAGACTCTTTTAGCAAAAGACTAGTTATGCCAATTAACTTCGATGTCCCCCAAAAACATGGCAGCAGACATCTGTCCCTGCTATTCTATCCTTTGCAATCCTGGGTTGAGTTTAGAAAACCTTTCAGTTTACGGTGTAGCCCAGTTATACTGTTCTGCCCTCTACCGCATTCTGTCACTTCTTTCACCTAATCAAATTACTATGGACTATCTAATCTATGAACATCACTATCCTTCCCTCCCCACCCTTGAAGCCATCAAAGAATCTTTTCTTCTGTACATAAGTCTATTTTTAAGTCCTTATAGCAGAGGCCTCATACAATACTTGTCCTTTTGCAGCTGGATGATTTCACTCAGCATATCTTCTAGTTGAAACAAGGTTATCAGATGCTTCCTAAAATCATCGTTGTTCTTTATCATTGCATAGTGCTCCATTGTGTATATGTACCATAGATTGTTTATCCATTCATCTGTTGATGGGCACCTAGGTTGATTCCATCTTCTTGCTCTTGTGGACAGTGCTGCAATAAACATTTGTGTGTATGTATCTGTTTGTGTGACCACCTTTATTTCTCTAGGATATATTCTGAGCAGTGGGATCAGTGGATCACATGGTATTTCTATTTCTAGATTTTTAAGGAAGTACCAGATTGCTTTCCAAAGAGGTTGCACCATTTTGCATTCCCACAAGAATGTAGGAGAGTTCCAATCTCTCCACAGCCTCTCTAGCATTTGTTATTCTGCATGTTTTGGATTATTGGATTATTGCCAACCTCATTGGTGTGAGATGGTATCTCATCCTAGTTTTAATTTGGATTTCTCTGATAACTAATGATCATGATCATTTCCTCATGTGTCCTTTGGCTGCCTAGATATCTTGCTTGATGAAGTATTTGTCCATCTTCTTTGCCCATTGATTAATTGGGTTATTTACCATTCTCTTGTTGATATTTTGCGGTACCTTGTAGATTATTGGCTTGGCTTGGCTGTCGATTATGGAAATCTGACATTCATCCAACACATAGTTGCCAAATGTTTTTCCCATTCTGTAGGTAATCTTTTAACTTTCTTAATAAGGCCTTTGGATGAGCATGTGTGGGTGATTTTTAGTAGTTCCCATTTACCTGTTTTCTCTTCTGTTGATTACATGCTCTTGGTCAAATTTTGTAGTCTGTCTAAGCCTTGTATTAGAACTTTCATTGTTGACCTTATTTTTTCTTGCATGATTTTGATTGTTTTGGGTTTTATATTCAGATCTCTGATTCATTTTGAGTTAATTTTTGTGTAAGGTGTGAGATATGAGTCTTGTTTCAGTTTTTTACAGATGGGTATCCAATTTTACCAATACCATGTGTTAAAGGTACTGTTTTAACCCAAGTTTACAACTTTTGGGACTTTATCGAATATTAACTGTTCATAAGAGGATGGGGGTATTTCTGGTGTCTCTATTCTGTTCCTCTGGTCTATATGTCTGTTTTTATACCAGTACCAGGTTGTTTTGATTACCTTGGCAGTATAATAGGTTCTAAGTTCAGGTAGTGTGAGGCCTCCCACTGTGTTTCTCTTTTTGTTTTCTTTTTTTAATTATGACTGAGTGAAAATGTACATTCTCATATAAATTTGCACGCCCACCTATATGTAGATTCCACTGCTCTCCCTCCCTGGTGACAGCACACTATTCCTCTCTGCTCCATATATGTCTCATCCTCCCAGCAGTCTCCTTTCCCCTCCTCTCCACCCACTCCCCTTTCTCCAGCCAGAGGTCAGCAGGATGATATCCTGCAGATGCATAGAACCATAAAGTGCACCCAATATATAGTCACTCTGTGTCGCCAAGTCCACTCTCTTGCTGTAGGAAGAGTGGACCTTCGTTATGATCCACGGGCAAGGGCAGCATCAGGGCCGGGGCCACAGTCCCAGGGGAACCTCCAAGCTGATGGACCATCAATTGTGGTCTTTTAGTGGAGAACTCAGGGTGCACCCCTTTTTATTCTTGTATTGCCAGTGAGACTCAACTTAGTGAACTCCATCGTGGCTATCACTGGTGGTGGCCAGGCACCATCTGGTTCTTCCAGTCCCAAGTCGATGTAGGCACCCACTCATGTATGTGTTTCTCTTTTTCAGTAGCGCTTTACTTATTTGGGGTTTCTTGCCTTTACCAACAAAGTTAGTGAGCTGTTGCTCCATCTCATTAAAAAATGACACTGGAATTTGTATTGGGATTGCATTGTATATGTAGATCACTCTGAATAAAATAGATATTTTCACAGTGTTGAGTCTTCCTATTCATGAGTAAGGTAGATTTCTCTACTTACGTAATTCTCTTTTGGTTTCTTCAATAGGGTCATATAATTTTCTCTGTACAGGTCTCTTACTTCTCTGGTTACATTTGTTCCTAGGTATTTTATCTTCTTGGGGAGCTATAGTCAAAGGTATTGATTTATGTTTTCCTCTTTGATGATCTTTTTGTTGGTGTAAAGGAACCCTACTGATTTACTTCTGTTTATCTTATATTCTGGTATTTTGCTGAACTCTTCTATTAGTTCCAGTATGGATTCTTTAGTGTTCTCTGTGTATATGATCATATCATCTGCAAATACGGAGATTTTTTACTTCTTCTTTGCCATTGTGGATGCCTTTTATTCTTGGTCTTGTCTGACTGCTCTGGCCAGAACCTCTAGCACAGTGTTGAATGCAAGTGGTGACAGTGGGTACCCTTTTCTAGTTTCTGTTCTCGGGGGGAATTCTTTCCATTCTCTCCATTCAGGATGATGTTGGCAGTTGGCTTTGCATAGATGCCCCTAATTGCACTGAGGAATCTCCCCCCTATTCCTATTTTCTGAGAGTTTGTAACATGATTGGGTGTTGGACTTCATCAATTTGTATCAGTTAACAAATTCAGATGATTCTTATCCTTTGTGTTACATATGTGGTTGATTGCATAAATTGTTTTTCTGGTGTTGAACCAGTCCTACATCTCTGGTATGAATCCAACTCAGTCATTGTTAATCATTTTTTTGATGCCAAGCCAAGTGCCGTAGAGTTGTTGTTGAATTCTATTGGCTAGGATTCTGTTGAAGGTTTTTGCATCTAGGTTCATGAATGACACTGGTCTGTAATTTTCTTTATTTGTAGGATCTTTCCCTGGCTTTGGTGTCAGGGTTATGCTGGCTTCATAGAATGAATTTGGGAATATTCCATCCTTTTGTATGTTGTGAAGCAGCTTCAACAGTATTGGAATTAACTCCTCTCTAAAAGTTTGGTAGAATTCTCTGGTGAAGCTGTCCGGGCCAGGACTTGTTTGGTTGGTAGTTTTTTGACGACTTTTTGAATCTCTTTTTTCACTGTGAGTTTGTTAAGTTATTCTACTTCTCCTTGTGATAATTTTAGTAGGTGATGTGATTCTAGAAACTTGTCCATTTCCTCTAGGTTTTGAAATATATTTAGAATACAATTTTTTGTAGTATTCTGTTATGACACTATTAATTTCAATTGGGTCTGTTGTGGCATCTCCTGTCTCATTTCTTATTTGGGTTATTTGTTTCCTCTCCTGTTTTTCTTTTGTAAGGTTAGCCAATGGTTTATCAATTTTGTTGATCTTTTCAAAAGAACAGCTTTTGGTTTTGTTGTGTCTTCCAACTGATTTCGTATTCTTTAACTCATTTAGTTCTACTCTAATCTTTATTATTTGCTGCCTTCTGGTGCCCAAGGGATTCTTTTGTTGTTCTCTTTCTACTTGTTCAAGCTGTAGGGTTAATGCTTTGGTTTGGGTCTTTTCTTCATTCCAGATGTGTGCATTTATAGAGACAAACTGACCTCTTAGCACTGCTTTTGCTCTGTCCCATAGGTTCTGGTAGGATGTGTTTTCACTCTCTTTTGAGGCCATTAATTTATCTATTGTGTCTTTGATTTCTTCTATAACCTGTGAATTTTTGAGGAAGGTATTGTTTGGTTTCCATGAGTTCAAACTTCTACCCATGTTTTTTCTGCTATTGATTTCAACTTTTATGGTTTTATCATCTGAGAAGATGCTTTGCAGTAACTCAATGGTTTGGATTTTGTTGAGAAATTTCTTTATGGTCTAATATGTGATCTATTCTGGAGACTGTTCCATATGCATTGGAAAAGAAGGTATACTTATCTGCCTTTGGTTAAAATGTTTTGTGTATTTCAGTGAGGTCTAGTTGGTTGATTGTCACAATAAAATCTTGTGTATCTTTATTGAGCTTTTTTTCTGGATGATCTGTGAGTTACTGAAAGTGGAGTGTTGAAGTCGCCTACTATTATTGTGGAGTGATCTAGCTCATTTTTCAATGTTGTCAGCATTTATTTGATGTGTTTAGATGCTCTGGCATTGGGTGCATAAATATTTAATATTGTTATATCCTCCTTATATATCAAAAAAAGCTTTCAGCAATAAACAGTGACCATCCTTGTCCACAATGGTGGATTTTACTTTAAAATGTATTTGATTTGAAATTAGTATTGCCACACCTGCACTTCTTGGCATGTTGTTAGCTTGGTATATATTTTTCCATTCTTTGATTTTCAGTTTGTTTATGTCTTTGAGTCTAAGATGTATTTCTTGTGACTGGCATATAGACGGATCGTGTCTTTTGATCCAAGCCATTATTCTCTGTCTCTTTATTATAGCATTCAATCCATTTACATTCAGTGTAGTTATTGATAGATATGTATTTAGTGCTGTCATTTTAGTACCTTTATTTTTTGTGCTGTTGATGTTTTCTTTGTTCCACTTAATATTCTGTTTTGGGTCATTTTTCTTTATCAGTTTTATTTTTGTTCTTTTCAGTGTTGGTTTTATGTCTGTAGAGACTCTCGTATTATGTTTCTTGCTTTGATATGTAGTATTGTTAGTTTGGAAAACTAAATGCTCCTTGGAAACTCTGAGGGCAGTTCTACTCTGCCTATAGGATCTCTATGAGTCAGAATCATCTCAACAGCAATGGGTTTGAGTGGATATTGTTTGTTTTGTGGCTACACCTTTGTTCCCCTTAATGTTCTAAGTTTAAACCGATTTTTACCTTCTGTATATCTCCTTCACATCTTCTCCATCTGAAAGGGCTATAAATACTGTAATATATCCCTCTTTATAGTGTAATGATGTCATAGTTTACATTTTAAGATCTCTGTTTCCCTAATTTTAATATTTTATCTTTGTTACTTCCCTGAGTAGCACTCTGCATGTTGTGTCCTGCATTGCATCCTTAAGTATACATCTGACATAACTGATTTTCTAAATAAAGAGGTTCTTTCAGTATTTCTTGTCATTTGGTTTGGTTTTGCAAAGTCTCTAAGCTTCTGTTTATCTGAGAATGTCTTAATTTCACCATCATATTTGAGAGACAATTTTGCAGGATATATAATTCTTGGTTGGAAATTTTTCTCGTTCAAGGCTTTGTATATGTCATCCCACTGCCTTCTTGCCAACATGGTTTCTGCCAAGAAGTTAGAGGACAGCGTATAAGGCTTCCTTTTGTACATTAGCTTTGATTTAAGCCTAGCGGCCTTAGGAGGCTCTTATTATGTTTCATTTTATTAAGCTCGATTATAATATGTTTTGGTGTCTTTCTTTTGGAGTCTACCATTTGTGGAGTTTTATAACCATCCGGAATATCTATGTCTCTTCTTTTGTAATGTCAGGGAAGTTTTCTGTCAGCAACTCTTCAACAATTCTCTCTCTATTTTCTGCTATTGCTCCCTGTTCAGGAATTCCAATTATTCTTAAATTATTCCTCTTTATAGAGTCCCACATACTTCTTAGTGCTTCTTCATTTTTCTCAATTCTTTTAATCTGATTTCTCCTCATTAATGCTGATGTCCCTTGCTTTATCTGCCTTACTAAGTCTCCATTCTATTTCCTCAGTCCTGCTTTTTTGGCTTTCCATTGATCGTCTAACTCTGTGATTCTATTATTGATCTTCTGGGTTTCAGATCGTTGATGCTTCAGCAGTTCATATAGCTTTCTTAAGTTTTTATTTGGTTCTGCTGTGCTTTGTTTAATCTCTCTTTTGTATTCTACCTCCATAAATTTGAGGAAGTGTTCGTCATCTGGGAAGTTCTTTTGCTTCTTTATTCTGGGAGTTTGCTGGAGCCATGGTGGTCTGCTTCTTTAAATGGTTAGGTGTTGATTGTTGTCTTCGTGCCATCAGAAAGGTTTGTAGTCACTCATTCATATTAAATAAAAAAATGGATCTAGATATAAAAATAAAAGCTTTTTAGCTTCTCTAATGATGCAACAATGGAAGCTGTGGCATAGCCTTAAGAAGAGAGTAAGGGTACTGCTAGACTTGGCAAACCAGCTGCCACTCCATTCTCTAAGTACAGCTGACTTATGTACAGCACCTCTGGTGAGAGAGATACTGTCCAGCCCCATGATGCTGCTAGGATTGGTGGCTAGCCCAAGCTGAGTTCTCAAGGGTGGCAGGCCCCATCTCCTGGCTGATACAGATGGAGACCTACTTGCACCAAATCTCCAGAGCCTATACCAGTTCACACTATGGTGTAGCTCTGAGAAGGGTGGAGAGAAGGATGCCACCACAGTTGACCACTGCATTCTCTGGATACACTTATCTTAAAAACTGATTTTCTGCTGAGAGAGGTATTATCTAGCAGAAATATAGCAGCCGGGCCTGAAATTTATGGAGGTAGAATACAAAAGAGAGATTAAACAAAGGGGAGAGAAGCCACCACAGGCCCTGGCTGCCACTTGATACAGCAGCCAAACATGGAGTTGCCAAGTTGACACAATCTTGACCACCACAATTATCATGGAAGGAAAATAAGGTCAACACTACAGCATACAAACTGTAATTAAGAACACACAAACACCAGAAGATATGATAGATAACAGGGATTTCCTACTGGCTTTGTAGAATGAATTCAGAAGTACCTCTTTCTTTTCTACTGAAATAGTTTGAGAAGTGCAGGTACAAGCTCTTCTCTGAATGTTTGAACGTATTCTCCACTGATGATTTGTTGGCCAGGACTTTGGAGGTTGGAATTTTCTCTTATTATGACCTTTTCAATCTCTTGTTATAGGTCTGTTCAGATTTTCTACCTCAATTCGTGTTAGTTTAGGTAGGTAGTGTGTTTCTAGATACTTGTCCATTTTCTCTAGGTTTTCAAACTTGTTGGAGTACTTTTTTCATGGTAATCTGTTATGATCCCTTTTCTTTCAATAGGTCTGTTGTAATATCCTCTATTTCATTTCTTATTTGGGTTATTTGCTTTCTGTCTGTTTTTCTTTTTTCAGTTTGCTCAGTGGTTTGCTGATCATTTCAAAGAACTACCTTGTGGTTTTGATTTTTTCCATTGTTTTTCTCTTCTCTGTTTCACTTATTTCTGCTTTGATCACTGTTATTCTTTCCTTACATCTGCTGGCTGTGGGCTTCTTTTGCTATTCTCTGAGTTGTACGGTTAAAATTTGGGTCTTGTCCTTCTTTTTTGATGTGTGAACCTATTGCTAAAAATTGGCCTCTAACCACTACCTTTACTGTTTCTGAGAGGTTTTGTGTGATGCATTTTCATTCTCATTTGGTTCCAGAAATTTTTTCTTCTTTTTTATTATGATTCAGTAAAGGTATGCAATCCCAGTCAATTTTGCATACCTGCCTATTTGCAGCTCTATCTGCTCTCCTTACTCTTTGACAGCACACTCCTCCTTTTCACTCTTTACTTCTAGTATCCTCTTAATGAATACCTGTCCCCTTCCCTCCATTCTCTCCTCTCCTCTCCCATCTAGAAAGAAACCAGTGGGACAGCCTCCTATAAATGTATAAAACCACGAAGTACTCACATCACATACTTATTCTGTGTCCCTGAGTCCAGTCCGTTTTTAGTCTGAAGTGTTGACCTCAGTACTGGTTTCAGGTCTTGGACAGCAGGAAGTCTAAGGACCACGTTTCCAGGGGATCTTGCCAAACCACCATTTCTAGTCCTTTAATAGAATTCTTGATTTGTATACCTCTGTTTCTCATGCTGTGTCAGGGACTCTACGTAGTGTCCCCATGAAGGCTGCCTTTGGTGATTGCAGGGCTCCATCTGATTTCATGCTGATGTAGTCTCCCAATCGTATGGGTCCTTCCATCTCCTAGGCTCATTTTTCCTCATGTCTTTGACATTTTCTGTCATCATCTGTACCAGGTGAGTTGGGACCAATTGGCGTTCCTCAGATGGCAACTTTCTAGCTTTTAAGACCCCAAATGCCACTCACCAATATGGGGTGCAGAAGGCTCTCTTAGCAAAAGACTGATTATGTCAACTGACCTCAAAATCCTCCGAAAACATGGTCCTCAGACCCCTGTTATTGCTACTCTATCCTTTAAAATGTTGGATTGAATTTAGAAAATGTTTTATAGTGTAGTCCAGTTATGCTGACCTGCCTTCCGCTCAGTTCTGTCACTCCCTTCACCTAACCAAATTCCTATCAACTGTATGATCTATGAACAACCCTCTTCCTCCCTCCCCACTCTTGTGGTCATCAAAGAGACTTTTCTTCTGTTCATAAGTCCTTTTTTAAGTTCTTATAATAGTGGTCTCATAAAATACTTCTCCTGTTGCCGCTGACTGATTTCACTCAGCTTAATGTCTGCTAGCTGAAACCAGGTTATGAGATGCTTCCTAAAATCATCATTGTGCTTTATCATTGCATAGTGTTCCATTGTGTATATATACCATAGTTTGTTTATCCATTCATCTGTTGATGGGCACCTAGGTTGATTCCATCTTTTTGCTACTGTGCAAAGCACTACAGTAAACATTCATGTGTATGTATCTGTTTGTGTGACAGCTCTCACTTCTGTCGGATATATTCCAAGCAGTAGAATTGATGGATAATATGGTATTTTTATTTTGAGCTTTTTAAGGAAGTACCAAATTGTTTCCCAAAGCTATTGTACCATTTTGCCACCAATAGGGTAGGGGAGTTCCAATCTCTCTACAGTTTCTCCAGCATTTGTTGATTTTTGTTTTTAGGGTTATGGCAAATCTCATTGGAGTGAGATGGCATCTCACTGTTTCTTTAATTTGGATTTCTCTAGTGAGCATTTCCTGGTGTGTCTTTTCACTGCCTGAATGTCTCTGGTGAAGTGCGTTTCCATCTCCTTTGCCCATACGTAATTGGTTGATTTGTCTTTTTCTTGTTGATACTTTGCAGCACCTTGGATATTATGTTGATCTGATACATAAATATTTTTTTTCATTCTGTAGGCAGTCTCTTGATAAAGTCTCTGGATGAGCAGAAGTGTTTGCTTTTTCATAGTTTCCACTTGTCTATTTTCTCTTCTGGTGTTTCAAGAGATTTTTTTATTCTATCTTTGATTTCTATTATTATTCCATGGTTTTTAAGTCAAAATTTTTCAGTCTTCAGTACGAGTTGTCTCTCAACATCAAGAAAAAACATCCTCACAGCTGAATCAGTAAGCAACATCATGGAAGTGAAGAAAAGACTGAGGTGGTCAATGATTTCATTTTACCTGATTCCAAGACCAACGTCCATGGAATCAGCAGTCAAGAAGTTAAAAGACCAATTGCACTGGGAAAACCTGCTGTGAAGGACCTCTTTAAAATATTAAAAAGTAAAGACGTCACTGTTTTAGTCAGCTAGGGCTGCTCTAACAGAAATACCACAGAGTGGATGGCTTTAACGAAGAAAGATTTATTCTTACACAGTCCGGTAGGTTGCAAGTCCATATTCAGGGTGTCCGCTCCAGGGGAAGGCTTTCCTCTTGTCTGCTCTGGAGGAAAGTCCGGTATTGTATCAGTCTTTGTCCAGGGAGCGTCCTGACGCAAGAACTTCTGGTCTGAAGGACACGCTTTGCTCCCGGTGCTGCTTGCTTGATGGTAGCGAGGTTCTCAAATTGTCCTTTGTTTCTTTTTCCTTTTATTCCTTGCAAGCTAAAAGCATTAAGGGTGGGGCAAGCCATACTCCAGAGAAACTCCCCCTACAGCAGGAATTTACAGCTCCACCCTAATCCTTTAACATACAGGTTAGCAAAACCACACAATGGAGGACAGTCCCAAGATACTGGGAACCATATCCCAGCCACGTGGCTGCACACATTTTGGGGGGACACAATTCCAACCATGACAGTCACCTTGAAGACTAGGGTGTGCCTGACTCAAGCCATGGTATTTTCTTCCTTTCTTTTTTTTTATTATGATTGAATGAAAATGTACATTCCCATATAAATTTGCATGCTCACCTATATGTAGCTCCCACTGCTCTCCCTGCCCAGTGACAGCACAGCCTTCCTTTCTGCTCCATACATGTCCTATCCTCCCACCAGTCTCCTACCCCCTCCTCTCCACCCACTCCCCTTCCTCTAGCAAGAGGTCAGCAAGCCAGGGTATTTTCAATTGCATCATATGCATGCAAAAGCCAGACAGTAAATAAGGAAGACCGAAGAACTGATGTCTTTCAACTGTGGTGTTGGAGAAGAATATTGATCATACCATGTACTGCCAAAAGAACAAATATATCTGTTCTAGAAGAGGTACAGCCAGAGTGCCCCTTAGAAGCAAGGATGACAAGATTGCTTCTTACATACTGTGGACATGTTCACAGGAGATGGATTGACACAGTGGCTGCAACAATGGGCTTTAACATAAAAACAATTGTGGGCATGATGCAAGACTGGGCAGTGTTTCATTCTGTGGTTCGTAAGGTTGCTATGATTCAAAACAAACTAGATGGCACCTAACAACAACTACAAATATATATATGCATTTCAAATCTGCCAGGTGCTCCTTGGAAATTCTATGGGGCAGTTCTACTCTGACCTCTAGGGTCTCTATGAGTCAGACCCACCACAACAGCAGTGGGTTTGGGATGTATGTATGTATGTATGTGTGTATATATATGTATATGCATATGTGTATATGTATATATATTGCTGTTGCATTGATTCTGACTCATAGTGACCATGTAAGACTAAGTAGAGCTACCCAATAGGGCTTCTAAGGGGTGGCTTATATATACATATATAGTTCTACTTAGTCTTACATGGTCACTTACATGTATATATATATGTATATGTGTATATATGTATATATATATATACACTACATACAGAATATACATACGTATATATATATATTGCTGTTGCATTGATTCTGACCCATGGTGACCATGTAAGACAAAGCAGAACTACTCAATAGGGCTTCTAACGGGTGGCTGGTGGATTCAAACTGCCTACCTTTAGATGAGCAGCTGTAGATCTTAACCACTATGCCACTGGGGCTCCCTCTTCGTATACATGAAGAGAGAAAAAGAGATGTTCTTCACAGGTTCACCGGTGACTCCAGCCTAAGACAATGATAAATAAAAGTGAGTTTCCCATAGGGAAAATATCAGTTTGAATTGATACGTTACTACCACACTAAGAATGTACACTGGGGAGAAAACTGATGAAGGTGAGGATTGTGAGAAATCTTGCAGACTGAATTCAGATCTTACTATAAGTAAGAGAATCCATACTGGTGAAAGACCCTGTGAATGTAATCATTATTGGAAAACTTTTAGTTATAGTTCCTGTCTCACTCTACACCAGAGAATTCATATTAGGGAGAAACCATATGAATGTGATAACTGAAAAATCCTTTAGTTAGAGTTCAAATCTCATTATACATCAGAGAATCCACGTGGGAGAAGCCTTATCTGTGAAATGTGTGCAATAAATTTTCAGTTGAAGTTCAAACTGCATTCTGCATCAGAATATCCATGCTGAAAGGAAAACTTACAAATGTGATGAGTACAGAACAGCCTTCAAACAGAAATCAGCTGATTTTCTGCATCCGAGAACCCACACTGGAGAGAAACTCTACAAATGTAAACAGTGTGAGAGATCCTTTGGTGAGAGCACAAACCTTATTAAACATCAGAGAAGACATGGTGAAGAAAATGTCCTGCCATTGTCATGACTTAGAATGGCTTTTGTTCAATGTGGATCTTCTGCCATCACTGGAGGAAAACTGATGTAGTATACTTTAAAGTGTTATTTAGCACAGGTTATTGTTATTTGAATTATCTTGTGGCTAGAAACCTCATGAGTACAACAGGTAAATGAAAAATCATATAATATTTACTGATAATCTCTTCCGTTTTGGGCATCCTGCAACTACTGGATATTAATAAAATGTGCCTTCTTAAGTATTTTGTAGTTTAAACTGGTAACGTCTTATACATAAAGCAAGTTCACTGTCATAATCTAAGATAGTTTGGTAATGCTACACTTTTAAACAGATTTTCTTACCTCATCTGTTTTAGGATGTTTCCATTAATCATTCCCACTGGTCTTGCACAATAACTGACATTTGGAGTTCCCTTATCTTAGTGTTTTCCCTTTTAACGAGTAGCTTGCTTCTCCATTAAGAGTGAACAACTGTAGCAATTACAAAACGGGTGTATGTTTTTGTTGGCTTTAAAAGTTATTACTGTTAATGTTTAATATTTTACTGCAGTATATACCTCTGCTTATTCATCTGCTCTCCTGTTGATAAGCATTTGTGGGTTTTTTTCAGAATTTTGCTATTATAAAAGGTACTGCTGTGAACATCCTTCATATGTCTCCTGTTCTAAGGGAATTACAGTGATACTAAGTGAAAAAGTTGAAGTTTAAAAGACTATATGTAACATGATACACTTTTTAGAAAATATACCTTTTAGGATTACAAGTAGATGTAATAAAAGAATTAAAAAATGCTACCAGAAAGCTACATCTAGTTACAGTATAATCAAACTCTGGAAAACCAAGGATAAAGATAGAGTATCGGAAGCAGTACGAGAGAAGCAAAGTACAAAAGATCTTCAAAAAGATTTAAGTGACAGTTCCTCCTCAGAAACTATGCAGAAAAGAAGCAGTGGGATGGCATACTTGAAGTGCTAAAAGAGATGAACTATCAACCAATAGTATTCTATCTAGCAATACCGGCATTCAAAAATGAGAATGAAATTGAAACACTTCCAGATGAAGAAAAGCTAAGGGAATTTGTTGTTACCAGATCAGCCTTACAAGAAATGCTAAAGGGAGTCCTTCAGAAGGAAATAGAGGGACACTTGAAGTTATATATATGGGGAAAAAGAATCTCCATTAAAGATAATTTCTTGACATCTGTAAGGACAAACTTAAGGTATTTTTGGTTGGCAAATACATTCAGTGTGATTCTCAAGCTTTTTTAAAATTATGATTGAATGAAAATGTACATTCCCTTATAAATTCGCATGCTCACCTATATGCAGCTCCCGCTGCTCTCCCTGCCCAGTGATAGCACACCCCTCCTCTCTGCACAATACATGTCCTATCCTCCCAATAGTCTCCTACCCCCTCCTCTCCACCCACTCCTCTTCCTCCAGCAAGAGGTCAGCAGGATAACAACCTGTAGACGCAGAGAACCATAAAGTTCCCACAAGACACGATCACTCTGCGTCGCCAAGTCCAATCCATTGCTGTCAGAAAAGTTGACCTTCATTATGATCTACCGACAGGGATAGCATCAGGGCAGGGGCCATGCTCCCAGGGGAACTCCAAAGCACCTGGACCATGAGTTGCATTCTTTATTGGAGATCTCAGAGTACACCCCTATTTATTCTCTTGTTGTCAGTGAGACTCTACTTTGTGAGCTCCATCGTGGCTATCACTAGTGGTGGCCAGGCACCATCTGGTTCTTCTGGTCACAAGTTGATGCAGAGACCTACTCACGTGGGTCTCTCTGACTTCTGGGTTCTCTTTCCCCATGTCATTCTTGTCACCGGTGATCATCTGTTCCTGTTGAGTTGGCACCACTTTCTGTACCCTCAGATGGCAGCTTGACAGCTTTTAAGATCCCAGATGCCACTCACCAATGAGGGGTGCAGAGAGTCCTCATTAGCAAAACGCTAGCTGAGCCAATTGGCCTCGATTTCACCTGAGAGCATGGTCCCACGCCCCCCACCCCAGCTACTCTGTCCTTGCAATATTGGGTTAAGATGGGAGGAGTACTCAAATTGTGTTGAAGTCCAGTTATTGTTACTCTTCTTTCTACTTTTTATTAAATAAAAAAATGAAAGTGTACATACTCTGTGCTTGCAATACTGGGTTAAGACAGGAGGTGTACACAAGTTGTGTTGAGGTCCCATTACTATTGATCTTCTTACTAATGTGTTCTCATCAATTTCACCCAACCAAATTTCTAACAACTACCTAATCTAAATCCTCGCCCCTCGCCCTTCCACCCTCCCACCCTTGTAGCCGTCAAAGAGTCTTTTCTATTATGTATGAGTATGCTTGTATGTTTTTATCATAGGGGTCTCATATAATAATTGTCCTTCTGTTGCTGACTAGTTTCACTCAACATAATGTTCTCCAGTTAAGACCAAATTGAGAGATGTTTCCTGCTATCATCGCTGTTCTTTACCAGTGTATAGTACTCCATTGAATATATATACTGAAGTTTACCCATCCATTCTTCTGTTGTTGAGAATCTGGGTTGATTCCAACTTTTTGCTATCGTGGACTGTGCAGCAGTGAACATTCGTGTGCATGTAGCAGTTGGTGTGAATGGCTTTGATTTTGTAGGATATATTCTGAGCAGAGGAATAACTGGGTCAAATGGTATACCTATATCCATTATTTTAAGGTAACGCCAAATTGCTTTCCAAAGAGGTTGCACCATTCTGCAATCCCACCAACAGTGAAGGAGAGTTACAATCTCTTTACAGCCTCTCCAACATTTAGCGTTTTGCATTTTTTGGATCATGGCCAATCTTTTTGGGGTGAGATGGTATCTCATTGTTGTTTTGATTTGAATTTCTTTAATAATTAATGATCGTGAACATGCCTGCATGTGTTTTTTGGCTGCCTGGATCTCCTCTTTAGAGAAATGTCTGTCCATCTCCTTTGTCCATCACTTAATTGGATGATTTGTCTTTTTCTTATTGATGTTTTGTAGAACCTTATAGATTATGGAGATCAGGCGTCAGTCTGACATAGAGTTGCCAAATATTTTTTCCCATTCTGTAAGTGGTCTTTTAATTCTTTTGATGAAGTCTTTGGATGAGCAGAAGTGTTTGATTCTTATTAATTCCCATTTATCTATTTTCTCTTCTGATGAATGTGTTTTGTTTGTCAGATTTTGAAGTCTGTCTACATTGCATATTAAAACATTCATTGTTGACCCTATCTTATCTTGGATGAGTTTTATCGTTTTAGCTTTTATATTCAGGTCTTTTATCCAATTTGAGTTGATTTTTGTATAAGGTGTGAGATATGGGTCTTGTTTCAATTTTTTGCAGATGGATATTCAACTATGCCAGCACCATTTGTTAAAGAGACTGTTCTTAGCCCAGTTCAAAATCTTAGGACCTTTGTCAAATATCAGCTGTTCATAACAGGATGATGGCATCTCTGGGGTCTCTATTTTGTTTCATTGGTCTATATGTCTCTTTTTATACCAATACCAGGCTGTTTTGACTACTGTAACTGTGTAATAGGTTTTAAAGTCAGGTAGTGAGAGGCCTCCCAGCATGTTCTTCTTTTTCAGTAGTGCTTTATTTATTCGGGGTTTCTTCCCTTTCCAAATAAAGCTGATAATTTGTTTCTCCATCTCATTAAAAAATGTCGCTGGAATTTGTATTGGGATTGCATTATATAAGTACATTGCTTTGGGCAAAATAGACATTTTCACAATATTGAGTCTTCCTATCCACGAGCAGGGCAGATTACTCCCCTTATGTAAGTCTCTCCCAGTTTCTTGTAGCAAGGTCTTATAGTTTTCTCTGTAAAAATCTCTTATTTCTCTAGTTAGATTTATTCCTAGGTATTTTATCTTCTTGGGGGCTACAGTAAATGGAACTTATTTGGTGATTTCTTCTTTAATAATTTCACTGTTGGTATAAAGGAATCCTATTGATTTAGTTATGTTTATCTTGTATCCCGATACTTTGCCAAATTCTTCTATTAGCTCTGATAGTTTACATGTGGATTTTTTTGGATTCTCTGTATAAACAATCTTATCATCTGCAAAGAGGGAAATCTTTACTTCTTCATTGCCAATACGGATGCCTTTTATTTCTTTGTCTTGTCTAATTGCTCTGGCTAGAACTTCTAGCACAATGTTGAATAGAAGTGGTGAGAGTGGGCATCCTTGTCTAGTTCCCATTCTCAAAGGGAATTCTTTCAGTCTTTCACCATTCAGGAAAGCAGTTGGCTTTGCATAGATGCTACCGATTATATTGAGAAATTTCTCCTCTATTCCTATTTTTCTGAGAGTTTTAAGCATGAATGGATGTTGAATTTTGTCAAATGCCTTTTCTGCATCAATTGACAAAATCAGGTGATTTTTATCTTTTGAGTTATTGATATCATTGATTATGTTAATTGTTTTTCTGATGTTGAACCAGCCTTGCATTTCTGGAATGAAACCAACTTGATCATGATGAATTATTTTTTTATCTGCTGTTGAATTTTATTAGCTAGAATTTTGTTGAAGATTTTTGCATCTAGATTCATGAGTGATACTGGTCTGTAATTTTCTTTTTTTGTGGGATCTTTCCATGGTTTTGGTATCAGGGTTATGTTGGCTTCATAGAATGAATTTGGAAGTATTTCATCTCTTTCTATGGTGTGAAATAGCCTCATTAGTATTGGAGTTAATTCTTCTCTAAAAGTTTGGTAGAATTCTCCAGTGAAGCCATCTGGGCCAGGACTTTTTTTGGTTGGTAGATTTTTGATGACTTCCTCAATCTCTTCTTTTGTGATAGATTTATTAAGTTGATCTATTTCTCCTGGTGATAGTCTTGGTGAGTCATATGAATCTAGAAATTTGTCCATTTCCCCCAGGTTTCCAAACCTGTCAGAGTATAGCTTTTCATAGTATTCTGTTATGATATATTTTATTTCAGATGGGTCTGTTGTAACATCTCCCAACTCATTTCTTAATTGGGTTATTTGTATCTTCTGTTGTTTTTCTTTTGTAAGTTTAGCCAACGGTTTATCAATTTTTTTGATCTTCTCAAAGAACCAGCTTTTGGTTTTGTTAATTTTTTCAATTGTTTTTCTATTCTATAATTCATTTAGTTCTGCTTTAATCTTTATAATTTGTTTTCTTCTGGTGCCTGAGGGGTTTCTTTGTTGCTCTCTTTCTACTTGTTCAAGCTGTGAGGTTAATTCTTTAATTTGTGCTCTTTCGTCTTTCTGGAAGTATGCATTTATAGAGATAAACTGACCTCTGAGCACTGCTTTTGCTGTATCCCATAAATTCTGGTAGGATGTGTTTTCATTCTCATTTGTATCCATAAATTTCTTTAATGTGTCTTTAATTTCTTTGATAACCCAAGGCTTTGTGAGTAAAGTGTTGTTCAGTTTCCACAAGTTTGAATTTTTACCTATGAATTTTCTGTTATTGATTTCAACTTTTATAGCTCTGTGGTCTGAGAAGGTACTTTGCAAAAAATCAATGGTTTGGATTTTATGGAGAATTGTGTTATGACCTAACATATGGTCTATTCTGGAGAATGTTCCATGTGCTTTGGAGAAGAAGGTGTATTTATCTGTTGATGCATGAAAAGATCTGTATATGTCGATAAGGTCAAGTTGGTTGATTGTTGTAATAACATCTTCTGTATCTTTACTGAGCTTTTTTCTGGATGATCTATCCTTAAGTGAGAGGGGAGTGTTAAAGTCCCCAACTATTATTGTGGAATGATCAATCTCATTTTTCAATGTTGTCAGTATTTGTTCAATGTATTTAGGTGCTTTGGTATTGGGTGCATAAATATTTAATATTATTAATTCTTGCTTGAGTATTGAACCTTTCAGCAATAAATAGTGACCATCCTTGTCCATAATAGTGGATTTTACATTAAAATCTATTTTATCTGAGATTAATATTGCCTCACCTGCTCTTTTTCATGTATTATTAGCTTGATATATATTATCCCAACCTTTAATTCTCAACTTGTTCTTATCTTTAAGACTAAGATGTGTTTCTTGTAAGCAACATATAGATGGGTCACGTCTTTTGATCCACGATATCACTCGCTGTCTCTTTACTGGAGCGTTCAGTCAATTTACATTCAATGTGATTATTGTTGGGTATACGTTTAGTGATGTCATTGCAATATGTTTATTTTTATGTTGGTGTTTTCTCTGTTGTGCTTATTAATCTGTTCTGGGACATTCTTCTTTATGGATGGTATGAGTTTTGATTTTATATTTATTGATACTCTTGTATTGTGATTTTTCATTTCAAATGGTATATTGTTAATCAGTTCTATGGCTACATACCTAATCTCCCTTAACGCATGATTATTGAAATCAATTTTAACTATTTTAGAAGTCAGAAACTGTCACTGCATCAAAAACAACTATAACTATTGTAGTGTATCCCTCTTTTAATGTGATGATATTATAGTTGTCATGATATGATCATGAATTCCCTTATTAAAATATTGAAGTTTTTGGCTTGGTTTAATGAAGTTTTGTGCCTTCCTTAACTGATTAGAAATTTGGATGAAGTGTCTTAACTTGTCACCTAAAACATATATTTAGGGAAGAGCTTCTTTCCATATTTCATGTAATTTGGGTTTAGTTTTTATGAAGTCTTTAAATTTCTCTTTATTTTCAAAAGTCTTAATTTCACCATTATATTTGATAGACAATTTAGCGGAATAAATTATTCTGGGATGGAAGTTTTTCTCATTCAGGACTTTGAATGTGTCTGCCCATTGGTCAGATGTAAGTCTACAGAGTTTCCCTCAAAATGTTAATTTTGATTTGAGCCTTGCTGTCTTCAGATGCATCTCTTTGTGTTTTAGCTTATTAAGCTTAATTATAATATGTCTTGGCGTTCTTCTTTTTGGATCTAACTTTTGTGGTGTTTGCTAAACATCTTGGATATCTATGTTCTCTTTGTTCATTATCGCAGGAAAGTTTTCTGTCAGCATCTCTACAGCAATACTCTCTATGTTGTCATTAATCCTCCTCGTTCAGGAACTCCAATTAAACGTAAATTATTCCTCTTCACGGAGTCCCATATGTTTCTTCAATTTTCTTATTTCTTTTCTCTGATTTTAGCTTGTAAATGTTGGCGTTAGTCACTAGGTCACTGATTCTAACTTCCATAGTTCAATCCTACTCTTTTGGCTTTGGATAGAATTATCCAATTCTGTAATTTTGTTATTAATCTGATGTATTTCAGGTCATTGATGTTCTAGCATTTCAAATACTTTACCAAATTTTTCATTTTGTTGTATTGCATGTTGTTTAATCTCTAGGAGGGTTTTATATATAACTCTTTTGTATTCAACATCTGTTAGATTCAGAAAGGCTTCTTCATCTGGGAAGTTTTTTAAATCTTTATTTAGGGAATTTTCTGGAGCATTTGAAGATTGTTTCTTTAAATGACTAATTATGGTCTGTTGCCTGCGCCATCTAGATGCTATTTGATTTCTCTGATAACGGATCTAACAGAATTGTTGGTCACCAGCTGACTCTAATACTGTAGTGATTTGTTTGCTCCAGGTGGACTCTCAAGGGTGAAAGACCTTGCTTATTGAGTAGCAAAGAGGCTGCTCTGTTTATGGAGAAACTGGGGGCTGTCAGCCAATCTTAAAATGTGAGTGAGAGAAAAGAGGTTTTTCAATAGAGAGATTTCCCAGAGAGGAAAATACAAGCCTCTCAGCCTTAAGAAAGTAAACCTTAAAAGTCAAAGCAAACTGCACTTCCATGCAGGGAGCTGTCCAGGTGCTGAGTTGGTAGCGGCAAGCTGTCCAACAGGCTGGCCTGAACAGGCAGTGGGGAACAGCAGACTTCACCTGCCCGCTTATAATGAAAGTATGTTACTGTTACTGGCCGTTTGCAGAAGCTGCAGTTCTCTGTTACAGTGTAGCAGCAGAAGCAGAGGTCAAAGGGTCACTGGATTGTTTTTGAGAGGAGAAGATTAGTACGATACTGTTGCCCAGTCAAATATGTTAGGTCCCAAGGCTTCTCTGGTATTCAGTGCTCCACATAAATATTATCCAGGCCTTAGTTCTCACAGGGAGATGAGGAAACATCTATTTAGTACGCCATCTTGTAACATCTTCTATCTTCTTTCTGATGTGTGCCGTCACTGATTTCACCCAACCAAATTTCTAACAACTATCTACTCTAAACCCACCCCCCCTCACCCTCTCTCCCTCCCCAGGCTTGCAGCCATCAAAGCGTCTTTTCTTCTATGCATGAGTCTGTTTTTAAGTTCTTATCACAGGGGTCTCATACAGTATTTGTCCTTTTGTCACTGACTACTTTCACTCAGCATAATGTCCTCCAGTTGAAACCAGGTTAAAAGATGTTTCCTGCAATCATCATTGCATAGTGTTCCATTGAGTATATATACCATAGTCTACCTATCGATTCCTCTGTTGTTGAGCATCTAGGTTGATTCTATCTTTTTGTTATTGTGGACTGTGCTGCAATGAACATTCATGTGCACTATCAGTTGGTGTGAATGGCATTGATTCTGTAGGATATATTCCAAGCAGTGGAATTACTGGGTCAAATGGCATATCTATATCCAGTTTTTTAAGGGAATGTCAGAGTGCTTTCCAAAGAGGTTGCACCATTTTTCAATCCCACCAACAGTGTAGGAGAGTTCCAATCTCCCCACGGCCTCTCCAGCACTTGTTGTTTTGCATTTTTTGGATCATGGCCAACTTTGTTGGTGTGAGATGGTATCTTATTGTAGTTTTAATTTGAATTTCTTTAATAGCTAATGATCATGAGCATGTCTGCATGTGTTTTTTGGCTGCCTGGATCTCCTCTTTAGAGAAGTGTCTGTCCATCTCCTTTGCCCATGGCTTAATTGGATGATTTATCTTTTTCTTATTGATATTTTGTAATACCTGATAGATTATGGAGATCATGTGTGAGTCTGACATAGAGGTGTAAAATATTTTTTTCCATTCTGTAGGTGGCTTTTAAATTCTATTAATAAAGTCTTTGGATAAGCAAAAGTGATTGATTCTTAGTAGTTCCATTTATCTATTCTCTGATGACAATTGACAGATTTTGAAGTCTGTGTTGTATATTAAACCTTCCATTGTTGTTCCTACTTTTTCTTGGATGAGCTTTATCATTTTAAATTTGATATTTAGGCATTTTATACAGTTGGAGTTGGTTTTTGTAGAAGGTGTAAGATATGGGTCTTGTTTTAATTTAGTGGAGGTGGATATCCAATTTTGCCAGCACCATTTGTTGAAGAGATTGTTTTTACCCCAGTTTAATGTCTTAGGGCCTTTGTCAAATATCACTTGTTCATAGGCATGTGATGTCATCTCTTGGGTCTCGATTCTGTTCTATTGATCTATCTGTCTGTTTTTGTACCAGTACCAGGCTGTTTTGACTACTGTGGCAGTGTAATAGGTTCTAAGGTCAGGTAATAAGAGGCCTCCCAGTGTGTTCTTCTTCTTCAGTAGTGCTTTACTTTTTCGGAGCTTCTTCCCTTTCCAGATGAAGTTGGTAATTTGCTCCTCCATGTCCTTGAAAAATGTCACTAGAATTTGTGTTGGGATTGCATTATATAAGTAGATTGCTTTGGGTAAAATAGACATTTTCACAATGTTAAGTCTTCCAATCCATGAGCGGGGTGGGTTTCTCCATTTATGTAAGTGTCTTTTCGTTTCTTGTAGTAAGGGTTTGTAGATCTCTTTGTAAAGGTCTGTTATTTCTCTGGTTAAATTTATTCCCAGCTACTTTATCTTGTTAGGGGCTATGGTAAATGGTATTGAGTTGGTGATTTGTTCCTGAATAATCTCATTGTTGGTATAAAGGAACCCTACTGATTTACTTATGTTTAACTTGTATCCTGAGACTTTTCTGAACTCTTCTATCAGTTTGAGTAGTTTCCTTATGGATTCTTTGTGATTCACTGCATATACAATCATATCATCAGCAAATAGGGAGATTTTCAGTTCTTCTTTGCTGATGCAGATGCCCTTTATTTCTTGGTCTTGTTTAATTGCTCTGGCTAGAACTTCTCGTACAATGTTGAATAGGAGAGGTGAGAGTGGGCATCCTTGTCTAGTTCCTGTTCTCAAGGGAAACTGTTTCAGTCTCTCTCCATTCAGGATGGCGTAGGCAGTTGGTTTTGTATAAATACCCCCTACTGCATTGAGGAATTGGATGTCTATTCGTATTTTGCTGACAGTTTTGAGCATGAATGGGTGTTGGACTTTATCAAATGCCTTTTATGCACCAATAGACAAGATCAGGGGATTCTTGTCTTTTGTGATATTTATGTGGTTGATCACAGGAATTGTTTTTCTGATGTTGAACCAGCCTTGCATCCCTGGTATGAATCCAACTTGGTCATGATGGATTATTTTTTGGTATGTTGTTGTATTCTATTGGCAAGAATTTTGTTGGAGACTTTTGCATCTGGATTCATGATATTGGTCTGTAGTTCTCCTTTTTGTTGGGTCTTTCCCTGGTGTTGGTATCAGAGTTATGCTGGTTTCATAGAATGAATTTGGGAGTATTCCATCCCTTTCTATACTGTGAAATAGTCTTAATAGTATTGGAGATAACTCTTCTGTAAAAGCTTGGTAGAATTCCGTGGTGAAGCCATCTGGGCCCAGGACTTTTTTGGTTGGCAGTTTTTTGATGACTTTTTCAATCTGTTCCTTTGTGATGGGTTTATTAAGTTGTTCTGCTTCAGCTTGTGATAATTTTGGTAGGTGATATGAATCAAGGAACTTGTCTATTTCTTCTAGGTTTTCAAATTTGTTAGAATACAGTCTTGGATAGTATTCAGCTATAATATTTTTGATTTCTGTTGGGTCTGTGGTGGCAATTCCACTCTTATTTCTTATTTAGGTTATTTGTTTTCTTTCCTGTTTTTCTTTAGTAAGTTTAGCCAATGGTTTGTCAGTTTTGTTGATCTTTTCAAAAAACAGTTTTTGGTCTTTTTAATTTTTTCACTTGTCCTTCTATTCTCTAATTCGTTTAGTTCTGCTCTAGTCTTTATGATGTGTTTTCTTCTGGTGCCTAAGTGGTTCCCTTGTTGTTCTCGCTCTACTCATTGAAGCTGTAAGGTCAGTTCTTTGATTTGGTTTCTTTGTTCCTTCCAGGTGTGTGCATTAATGGAGATAAACTGACCTCTGAACACTGCTTTGGCTGTATCCCATAGGTTTTGGTAGGAAGTGTTTTCATTCTCGTTGGGATACATAAATTTCTTTATTGCATCCTTGATTTCTTCTACGACCATGATTTTTTGAGCAAGGTAGTGTTCAGTTTCCATGAGTTCAACTATCTATCTATGCTTTTTCTGCTATTGATTTTGACTTTTATGGCTTTATGATCTGAGAAGATGCTTTGGATTAATTCAATGGTATCGATTTTGTTGAAAATTGCTTTATGTCCTAACACATGGTCTATTATGGAGAATGTTCCAAGTTCACTGGAGAAGAAGGTGTAGTTGTCTGCTGATGGATAGAAAGCTCTGTATACATCAGTGAGGTCTAGTTGGTTAGTTGTGGCAATAAGAGGTCTTGTGTGTCTTTATTGAGTTTTTTTTCTAGATGATCTGTCCAATATTGAGAGTGGAATGTTGAAGTCTACTATTGTCATGGAGCGATCTATGTCATTTTTATTTTATTTTTTATTTAACATGACTGAGTGAAAATGTACACTCCCATATAAATTTACATACCCACCTATATGCAGCTTCCACTGCTCTCCCTGTCTGGTGACAGCACACTATTCCTCTCTGCTCCACAGATGTCTCATCCTCCCAACAGCCACTTTTCCCCTCTTCTCCACCCACTCTCCTTCCTCCAGCCAGAAGTCAGCAGGATGATACCCTATAGATGTACAGAACCATAAAGTGCAACCAATATATGGTCACTGTGCATTGCCAAGTCCAATCCATTCCTGTCCAAAGATTGGACCTTCAGTATAATTTTTGGGTAAGGGCAGCATCAGTGCCGGGGGCCATGCTCTCAGTGGAACCCTGAAACCGCTGGACCATCAATTGAGGTCTTTTAGTGGAGATCTCAGGATGCACCCCTTTTTATTCTTGTGTTGCCAGTGAGACTCCTCTCTGTGAGCTCCATCGTGGTTATCACTGGTGGTGGCCGAGCACTGTCCAGTTCTTCTGGTCTCACGTCGATGTAGGAACCCACTCATGTGGTTGTCTTTACCCCATGTTATTTTGGTCCTTGGTGAGCATCCGTTCCTGCTGAGTTGGGACCATTTGCTGTGCCTTTGGATGGCAGCTTTTAAGACCCCAGACGCTACTCGCCAATGTGGGGTGCAGAGAGCTCTCTTAGCAAAATGCCAGTTGTGCCAATTGGCCTCGATTTCGCCTAAGAGCATGGTCCCCTGCCCCCTGCCCCAGCTACTCTATCCTTGCAATATTGGGTTAAGGTGGAAGGAGTAATCAAGTTTTGCTGAAGTCCATTTAACGTTGTTCTTGTTTCTAATGTGTGCTATCACTGCTTTCTTCCAGCCAGATTTCTAGCAACTATCTAAACTAAACCCTCCTCCCATCCCCCCTCCCCTCTCTTGCAGCTGTCAAAGAGTCTTTTCTTCTATACACAAGTCTGTTTTTGAGATCTTATCGTAGGGGTCTCATACAATATTTTTCCTGATCTGTCTCATTTTTGAGTATAGCCAGTGTTTCTTCAATGTATTTAGGTGCTGTAATATTAGGTGCATAAATATTTAGTATTATTAAGTCCTGCTGTGTATTGAACCTTTCAGCAATAAATAGTGACCATCCTTGTTCACGATGGTGGATTTTACATTAAAATTGATTTTATCTGAGATTAGAATTGCCACATCTGCTCTTCTTTGTTCATTGTTAGCTTGATATCTATTCTTCCATCCTTTGATTTTCAGTTTGTTCTGATCTTTAAGTAAGGTGAGTTTCTTTCAGGTAATCTATAGATGGGTCATGTTTTTTGATCTAAGATGTCACTTAATGTCTCTTTATTGGAGCATTCAGTCCATTCACATTCAATGTAATTATTGATAGGTATGTGTTCAGTGCTGCCACCATTGTGATATGTTTATTTTTGTGTTGATGTTTTCTCTGTTGTTATTATTAATCTGTTCTGAGACCTTCTTCGTTGTTAGTTGATTTTTCACTGTTTTCAGGGTTGGTTTTGTGGTTGTTCAGACTCCTGTATTCATTTCTTGATATAGTATGTTGCTTGTTTCTTGTGCTTTATGGCTGCCCCTATGATCCCACTTACTAAACTATATTTTAACCCAATTTTGATTGCTACCAGTCTTGTCAACTTCCTCTTCATCTGGAAGGACTATAATGACTGTAGTACATCCCTCTTTTTAATATGTTGATATCATAGTTTACATGATATGATCACTAGATCGTTTCTTTCCCTACTATAGCTCTGATTATGTTTGGAGCCTACCCTAACTGCATAGGATTCTGGATAATATGTCCTTCTAAAATATAAATTTAGCGGTTTTGTTCTTCCAAGCCAAGAATTCTTTCAGTATTTCTTGTCGCTTTAGTTTGGTTTTTACAAAGTCTCTGAGTTTCTGTTTATCTGCGAATGTCTTAACTTCATTTGCATATTTGAAAGATATTTTTGCAGGATATATAATTCTTGGTTGGAAGTTCTTCTTCTTCAAGGCTTTGAATGTGTCATGCCACTGTCTCCATGCCAGCATGGTTTCTGCGGAGAAATTTGATGAAAGCTTTCAGGGTTTCCCTCTGAATGTCAGCTTTGCTTTGAGTGTTGCTGCCTTTAAGAGTTTCTGTTTATGTTTCATTTTGTTAAGCTATTGAGATCTATATTGAGTGGTGTTCGATGTGTATCTTGGATATTTATATTGTCTTCTTTCATAATTTCTGGGAAATTTTCTGTCAGCAGCTCAGCCACAATACTCTCTGTGTTGTCAGGTGTCTCACCCTGTTCAGGAACTCCAATTAATCGTAGATTGTTCTTCCTAATAGAGTACCAGATGCTTCTTAAGGCTTCTTTATTTTTCCTGTTTCTTTTTTTCTAATTTCTCCTGATAGATGTGGGAGTCAGTAGCTGTGTCTTCCAAATCAGAAATTCTCTTTTCCATTGGTTCCATTCTGTTTTATTGGCTTTGAATTGAAGTTTCTATGCCTTTGATTTTGTTCTTAATCTGTTGGATTTCTGAGTACTGATGTTCCATCAGGTCAAACAGCTTGCTTAATTTTTCATTTTGCTCTGCATTTTGTATACGGTCTAGGAGGGCTCTCTAAATACTCCTTTTGTGTTCACCTTCTGATAGTTTCAGAAAAGCTTCTTAGTCTGAGAAGTTCTGAGGTGGTTTCTTTTGGGGGCCTTCTGATGCCATGGGTGATTTCCAGGCTACCTCTTCTCCAATGTTTGTTGCTTTTCGGGCTTCATGTGGGTCAATAGAGGCTGGGAGAGATGCTGTGAAGATGGACCACAGTTGTTTCTCTAGGCTGTCTTAAAATGAGAAGTAAAAAGTATTTGATAACTTTCAAAGTCAGTCAGGTTTTAGGAGTATATGTCTCTCTTCCCAGCTGGCAAAGTAAGCACCTCTATATCGAACGCCAGATGTTATAAACTAGCTCAAAATACAGAAAGGCTACTGGCCTGCTGGCCTCTGCTGTCGGGCCCCAGCTGTAGGTGATACTGTGTAGAATTCTGTTTTTCTGCTGGAAAAGAGGTCTCTTCTGGGTAGGCACTGCCTCCCAGCCCAGGAATTAGGTCCAACTGAGGCTTCCATATGGATGTCTCCACCTTCCAGCTAAACAAGATGGCGTCCCATACAAGCTTGCCAGCTGGCCAGGATCAGGTTCTTGGCAGAAAGGGAGGCCAAGAATACCGAAATGCCCAGAGTCAACAGCCTCCGCCGCTGGAGCCCAGCCCCAGGTGACACTGTGCAAAACACCACCTCCCTGCTGGAAAAGCACTCTCCCCCTGACAGGTGCCACCTCTCAGCCTAGGAACCAAATCCAGCCAGGGCCTCTGCCTGGGCTTCTCTGTTTCCTAGTGAATCAAGAGGGCATCTCGCACAAGTGCGCCTGTACGGCTACCACACGGCACAGTCAGAAAGATAGGTCAGAGGAACCAAGGTGTATTGAGTCCAAAGCCAGGCTCTCAGAACCTGGTAATTATGCTTTCTGGTCCCACCAGCAGTTCATCTGAGACCAGCAGCTAGTCAAGTCCCAGCTCTGCCTGCCGGCCAAGACTAGGGAAACAAAATCATTGGTCTGTGCCATCCTCTGCTCACTGAGAGTGGGGTCAGTAAAGGGGAGGAGGTTTTGTGCTCAGTGGTATGAAGTCCAAATTAACAGCCTTATGCTGCATCCCAGGGCTCACTAGGTGTCCAGAAGGCTCCATTTAACTATCATTTCAGGTCTTGGTTTCCAGAGGGATTTAGGGAGACGTGTGTTTAGTCTGCCATCTTGACTCTGTCCTTTCATGCTTTATAAGGACAAAAGCATCAAAAAAAGTTTAAACTTAAGTTACATTAGCATCCAAGATAAATGTCATTGGTGATAGCAACAAAAAATGGAGGGAGTTAGAGGATTGGTCCAAGGTATGGAGTTTTGTATGTTACTGATATTAAGTTGTTATCAATATTAACCAAGTGATAAAGTGTTAAATGTAATCCTCATGGCAATAACAAAGATAGTAAAGATTATGCACAAAAGGAAAGAAGATTCGAAACAAAATTGTTCAGTATGAGAAAATGAGAGAAAGAAAAGAAAAAATAACTACACACAAAAGAAGATGACACTGGGGGAAAAAATGGGCAAAATAGGTATAAGACACACAAAAAATGATTAACAAAATGACAGAAGTAAGTCCTTTTTTATCAGTAATTACCATGTATGTAAATTGATTAAATGCTCTAATCAAAAGGCAGAGACTCAACTATATGCTGTCTAGAAGGTACACCTTAGGCACAAAGACAAATAAGTTCAAAGTGTAAGGATGGAAAAAATATTCCATGCAAACAGTATTCAAAAGAGAGCAGGTGTGACAATTTTAATATCAAACAAAATAGACTTTAAGTTAAAATCTATTGTAAAACACCAAGGACACTATATAATGATAAAAGGATCAATTTATGAAGAAGATAAGATTATAAATATTTATGAATTTGACCTTAGAGCCCCAAAGTATATAAAGAAAACACTGAAAGAATTGAAGGGGGAAGTAGACAGGTCTGGAATAATAATTGGAGACTAGTACCCCACTTTTGATGGCAGATAAAACAACTGCATGATCAATAAAATACCCCAAAAGTGTTCAAATGTCATTTCTGAGATTAGGTTATAAAAGATTGCTCTTGGATTACAGCTGGGGAAGAAACCAGCTTCTATGTCATAAGAACCCTCAGTCAGCTTCTGTAAAGACATGATAGGAACTGGATGCTTAACTAAAAACGTGGCAATAGTGCCATGAAAGAGCCTGAAAGAGGGTCTTCTCAGTTTAATATTCAGATGATTCAACCACAGCCAACAGCTTGACTGCAAGCTCATGAGAGACCATAAGATAGAATCATTCAGCTAAGCTATCCAGAATTTTGACCCATAGAAACTATGAGCTAATAAATGTGACTTTAAATTGTCAAAAAGAAAGAAAATGAGTTCCCAAAACATCTTACAATGTGGATGAACCTGGAAGACATTATATTGAGCAAAGTAAGTCAATCACAAGAAAACAAATATTGTATGTTCTCACTTTTATGAAATGGCATGAATAGGCAAATATATACAGAAGCTAATGATTGTTAGAAAATTCTGGTGGCATAGTGGTTAAGTGCTACATCTGCTAATCAAAATATCAGCAGTTCAAATCTGTCTGGCACTCCTTGGAAATGTTATTCAGCAGTTGCCTGTGGTTAACGAGGCAAGATTGGATTATGCTAAACAGGATTACAGTGTGACTGTAACACCTTTACTAAGGTCATATCCCTGATCTAATGTAAAGGGAGTTTCCATGAGATGTGGCCTGCACTGCCTTTCATCTTACAAGCTATAAAAGGAAAAGGAAGCAAGCAGAGAGTTAGGGACCTAGTGTCACCAAGAAAGAAGCACTGAGAGCAAGCCATGTTCCTTGGACCTGGGGTTCCTGTGAGGAGAACCTCCTAGTCCAGGGGAATATTGACAAGAAGGATCTTGCTCCAGAGCCAACACAGAAAAAGCCTTACCCTGGAAATGACACCCTGAATCTGGACTTTTAGCCTACATAAATTTCTCTTTGTAAAAGCCAGTCATTTGTGGTATTTCTGTTAGAGTAGCACTAGATCACTAACATATAGAGAGAAGGGTATTTGCTAACTAGATAGTAGATAGGAATTATCTTACATGAAGGAAAGAATAATGCACAATACAGGAGCAGTAAGCACAACTGGACTATACCAACGCTAAGAAGTTTCCTGAATACAACCAAACACTTTGAGAGACAAAGTATCAGGAGCAGGAGTCTGGGGACTATGGTTTCAGGGCGCTTCTAGTTAAACTGGGATAACAAAGTTTATTAAGAAAATGTTCTACATCTCACTTTGGTGAGTGGTATCTGGGGTCTTAAAAGCTAGCAAACATTCATCTACAATGCATCTATTGGTCCCAAGCCACCTGGATCAAAGGAAAATGAAGAACACCCAAGACAGAAGGAAAACTTGAGCCCAAGACACAGAAAGGGCCACATAAACCAGAGACTCCATCAACCTAAGACTAGAAGAACTAGAAGGCACCCAGCTACTACCAGTGACCACCAGGACAAGGAACACAACAGAAAGTCTGAAATGGAGCAGAAGAAAAGTGGGGCACAGAATTCAAATTCTGGTAAGAAGACCAAATTCAATTAATGGTCTCACTGAGACTAGAGTGGCCCCAGAAGACATGGCCCCTGGACTCTCTGTTAGCCCAGAACTGAAACCGTTCCAGAAGCCAACTCTTTGGACAAAGATTAGTATGGATTGTAAGACATAAAAGATACTTGTGAAGAGAGTGCTTCTTAGCTCAAATAAATACAAGAGACTAAGTGGGAAGCTCCTGTCTAGAAGCAAGATGAGAAGGCAAAAAGAAGTGGGAGCTGGTTGAATAGACACAGGAAATCTGGGGTATTACAGGGAGAGCAACTAGGGTCACATAGCAAAATGAGTCTAATATTTTGTATGAGAAATGAACTTGAACCGTAAACCTTCACTGAAAGCACAATAAAAAAAGACATGTAAAAAGTAATAATAATAATAACTCAATGTTTCAGAGATAGCAGGAAATACCAAAACATACCAAAAAAAAAAAAAAAAAAAAAAAGAGAAGGACAAGATGGCTCCAGTAAGTGTCCAGAATAAAGTCCCAGTTAACTTTCCAACAAAATAAAAGGCACTGGAACTACCAGATAGGTAACTCAAAGTCTAACATTCAGGGTCCCACAAAGATTAGGAGAAAACACAGACAGAACTATGGAAAACACAGATAAAACCAACCACAACTCACTCAAAGTCAAGGAAAACACAGACAAAGCAGTAGAAGAATGAAGGAAAATAATACATGGGAAAAAAATGTCAAAACACCTCCATCACCACCACCACCACCAACAAAAAACAATTAGAAATCATACAAAAATAGCAACTAGAAACACAAAAGGTAACAAAATTTCAGAAATGGGCAATGAAATAGAAATTAGAAGCAAATATGAAATAATGGAAGGCCAAAATCAGTGAAGAACAACTCCATGGATGCCACTTTGCTTGAGAAAAAAATCAGAGAAAAGGATAAAGAAAACCTAAAAATCAGTGGGATACAATCAAGACCAAAAATTTTTGTGTTACTGGAGTTCCAGAACAGGGGGAGAAAATGGAAAATACAGAAAGGATCACCAAAGATTTGCTCATAAAAACTTCCATGAAAGATGAAAAGCTGATCATCCAACATGCTTAAGGAACCCCACAGAGGACAGACACCAAAAGAAAGTCACTAAGACATATCATAATCACATGGCCAAAATCAAAAAACAAAGAAGGGAACCTCAAGAAAAATGAGAATGTCACCTACAAAGGGAAACAATAAAACTAAATTGATTACTTGGAATAAACTATGCAAGCAAGAAGGCAATATGATAACATAAGTAAAACTCTGAAAGAAGAAAACTGCCAGTCGAGAATAATATATCCTGCAAACCTCTCCAATATGATGGCAAAATTAGGACATTTCAAGATAAACCAAAATTAAGGGAATTCACAAAAAACAAACCTAACTTATAAGTAATATTAAATGGAATCTTTTGCTTAGAGAACGAACAACATGAGACAACAAGTGGAATCCAGGACACAGGACATCATGAGTCAGATAACAACCTAAGTAAAGAACTCTCAATAATAAAACAAAGCTAAAAGACTTAAACAGGGAAACAGAGATAACAACATCAAAACAATAAACAGGGGAATTAAAGTGTAGGATTACAGTTTTCACATGAAGAAGTCAAGGTAATATCAACTAACAAAAGTCTGTTTCAAACTTAAGAAGGTAAGGATAAATGTCAAGTCAACCACAAAGAAAATTAATAAACCTACTCATCAAAATAAAGAAAAAAAGCATAGTCTCAGTAAAAGCAAAAGCTACAGTAATAAAAAAAACAAAAAGAAATTTCACAGACAAAAGGAACTCAGCACAGGAGAGTAAGATGAATAAATAAAATGACGGCACCACACACATACACACACACACCAAAAAAAAAAAAAAAAAAAAAACCCACAAAAAACACACCAAAAAAACAGAGCTACAGAATGACAGCAATAAACTCACACTTACAGATAATCAGGAGATGCTGGTGGTGGTGTGGTTATGTGCTACGTCTGCTAACCAAAAAGGTCTGGCAGTTCAATTCCACCAGATACTCCTTGGAAACTCTAGGGAGCAGTTCTACTCTGTCTTACAGGGTCACTATGAGTCAGAACTGACTCCATGACAGTGGGTTTTGTTTTTTGATCGATAATCACACTGAATGTAAATGGCTTACCTGCACTCATAAAGAGATGGAGAGTAAAAGAATGAATTAAAAAAAAAAAAAAAAAGAAATGGCCTGTCAGTATGTTGTCCACAAGAAACACAACTTAAAGACATGGGTCTATTAAAAATCAAAGAATGAAATAGATACACCAAGCAAACAGCAATGAAGAAAGAGCAGTAACCACTACTACATTAATCTCAACTAATAGACTTTAAAGCAAAATCAACCATAAAAGACAAGGTAAGATGTTATATAATGATAAAAAGGGGCAGTCTACCATGAAGACATAACCATAACAAATACCTATTCACTCAATGGCAGGGCTCCAAAACACATAAGCTCTAACAGCACTGAAAAGATAAATACGCAGTTCCACCATACTAGCAGGAAACTTCAATACATTGCTCTCGGTAGAGGAGAGAAATCTAGAAAGAAACTCAGCGAACATACAGAAGATCTTAAGGCCACAATCAACCAACGTGACCTCATAGACGTATAGAATAGTCCACTCTTTTCCAACGCACATGGAACATTCTCCAGAATAGGCCACAAAGCAACCCTCAACAAAATTCAAAGCATTGTACTTTAACCACTATGCCACCAGGGTTTCCCCACCTAGTTTGGTGATGTTTTATTTCAGTATTTTTTACTTGTCTACCTGAATGCTAGGCATCTGTTCATTCCACAAGTACCTTTTGAGTCCTCAGTGAAGATGGGACACTGGGGACAGAAGTCCTTTGCTAGACCGAGCAAGGCAAATGCCTGACCTCTCAAGCACTCAGTGTAGGGCCCTGTATTGAATGCTACAGGTTAACAGTCATCAGGATAAAGCTGACATAGAATTATGTTGAACTTTATCATGAGCAAAAATATATCTAAATACCTCCAACTCTCTCACTACTATAAAAGTGAGTGTGTGTTATGGGAGAGGACAGCTGAAATGGAAAGCAATTTCAGGGAGGACAGAAGGGTAGATTCCTTTCATGGCTGTTTTCTAGAAATAGGATAATCTGTGGCTTGGCTTCAAGCTTTAAATTAGAGACCAAAACCAAAACCATGGAATCGATTCCAAACACAACTATATTAGTCAGTGTAATACCAACAATGATATTATTAAGGAAGAAATCACCAAGTCAATATCATTTACTATAGCCCCTAAGAAGATAAAGTACCTAGGAACAAATCTAACCAGAGAAATAACAGACCTTTACAAAGAGAACTACAAGCCCTTACTACAAGAAACTAAGAGAGACTTACATAAATGGAGAAAACTACCCTGTTCATGGATAGGAAGACTTAACATTGTGAAAATGTCTATTTTACCCAAAGCAAACTACTTATATAATGCAATTCCAATACAAGTTCCAGTGACATTTTTTAACGAGATGGAGAAACAAATTACCAACTTTGTCTGGAAAGGGAAGAAGTCCCAGATTAAGTAAAGCACTACTAAAGAAGAAGAACACACTGGAAGGCCTCTCATTACCTGATTTTAGAACATATTACACTGCCACAGTAGCCAAAACAGCCTGGTATTGTTACAAAAAGAGACAGATAGATCAATGGAACAGAATCGAGACCCCAGAGATGACATCATCTGCTTATGAACAGTTGATATTTGACAAAGGCCCTAAGACATTAAACTGGGGTACAAACAATCTCTTCAACAAATGGTGCTGGCAAAATTGGATATCCACCTGCACTAAATTAAAACAAGACCTATATCTTACACCTTCTACAAAAACCAACTCCAACTGAATAAAAGACCTAAATATCAAATCTAAAACGATAAAGCTCATCCAAGAAAAAGTAGGAACAACAATGGAAGTTTTAATACACAACATAGATGGACTTCAAAATCTGTCAAACAAACCACAATCAACAGAAGAGAAAATAGATAAATGGAAACTATTAAGAATCAAACACTTTTGCTCATCCAAAGACTTTATTAATAGAATTAAAAGACTACCTACAGAATGGGAAAAAACATAATGGTGACTATACGTCAGACTGATGCCTGATCTCCATAGTCTATAAGGTACTACAAAATATCAGTAAGAAAAAGATAAATCATCCAATTAAGCGATGGGCAAAGGAGATAGACACTTCTCTAAAGAGGAGATTCAGGCAGCCAAAAAACACATGCAGACATGCTCATGATCATTAGCTATTAAAGAAATTCAAATCAAAACTACAATGAGATACCATCTTACCTCAACAAGGTTGGCCAGTATCCAAAAAACATAAAACAACAAATACTGGAGAGGCTGTGGAGAAATTGGAACTGTCCTACACTGTTGGTGGGATTGCAAAATGGTGCAACCTCTTTGGAAAGCACTCTGGTGCTCCCTTAAAAAACTGGATATAGATATACCATTTGGCCCAGTAATTCCACTGCTTGGAATATATCCTACAGAGTCAAGGCTATTCACACCAACTGATACACGCACATAAATGTTGATCGCAGCACAGTCCACAATAGCAGAAAGATGGAATCAATCCAACAACAGAGGAATGGATAGGTAAACTATGGTATACATACTCAACGGAACAGTATGCAATAGTAAAGAACAAAGATGATTTCAGGAAACATCTCATAACCTGGTTTCAACTGGAGGACATTATGCTGAATGAAAGTTGTCAGCGACAAAAGGACAAATACTGCATGAGACCCCTACTATAAGAACTTAAAAATAGACTCATGCATAGAACAAAAGACTCTCTGACGGCTGCAAGGATGGGGAGGGTGGGAGGGTGAGGTGGGGAGGGTTTAGAGGAGACAGTTGTTAGAAATTTGGTTGGGTGAAATCGGTGACAGCACACATTAGAAAGAAGATCAATACTAACTGGACTTCAACACAACTTGTGTACTCCTCCCATCTTAACCGAATATTGCAAGGACAGAGTAGCTGGGGCACAGGGCTGGGGACTGTGCTTTCGGAAAATCGAGGCCAATTGGCACAATTAGTGTTTTGTTAATGAGGACTGTCTGCACCCCACATTGGTGAGTGGCATCTGGGGTCTTAAAAGCTGCCAAGCTACCAAAATCTGAGAGTACAGCAAATGGTCCCAACTCAGCAGGAACGGATGATCACCAAGGTCCATAATGACATGGGGAAAAGAACCCAGAAGACAGAGAGACCCGAGAGGGTGATTACATAGACTTGTGACAGGAAGAACCAGATGGTGCCCGGCTACCACCAGTGATAGCCACGATGGAGCTCACTGGCAACACAAGAATAAATAGGGGTGCACCCTGGGATCTCCACTAAAAGCCCACAATTGATGGTCCAGGGGTTTCGGGGTTACCCTGGGAGCATGGCCCTTGGCTCTGATGCTGCCCCTGTCCGTAAATCATAATGAAGGTCAACTTTTCGGACAGCAATGGATTGGACGTGGCGACGCAGAGTGACCATACTTTGTGGGCACTTTATGGTTCTAGGCATCTATAGGATGTCATCCTGCTGACCTCTTACTGGAGGGAGGGGAGTGAGTGGAGAGGAGGAGATAGGAGACTGTTGGGAGGCTAAGACATGTATGGAACAGAGAGGAAGAGTGTGCTGTCACCGTGCAGGGAGAGCAGTGGAAGCTGTATACAGATGAGCATGCAAATTTATAAGGGAATGTACATTTTCATTCAATCATAATAAAAAATAGAAAAAAAAGTTAATGCAAGCTTAGATAGGAATTATCATAAGTGGTAAAGTTGATGTTGTTGTTAGTTGCTGTTGAATTGATTCTGATTGATGACCCTCTGTGCAGGGTCGAACTGTACCATAGAGTTTTCAAGGCTATTGCTAGGCCCATCTTCTGAGGCATTTCTGAGTGAGTTTGAACCATCAGCCTTTTGGTGACTGGTAGCTAACCATTTTGATGGCACTTGGCTGGCTGGCAGCTGATAATTTGACCATCTGTACCACTCAGAGTTTCCAAAGCTGAGATTAGGATTTTAAAATGAGGCCTTAATGTAAATGAATTAAATACGTACAAGAAAATTACACACAAGTGAAAAGAATATATTGTTTTGTGGTCTTTGGAAAAATGTATTTTTTTCTTCACTATCACTGGCCGTTTCTAGTTTAAAAGGAAAAAGTTATTTCTCTTTCTACCCAAAGAAGGTAAGACATGGTTTCTCCAGTTCCATAGCATGTGAGACTGTGTCGTATGTCTTAAACCCAAAAGAACTCACTGCCGTCAAGTCAGGTCCAACTCATAGTGACCCTAGAGGTCAGAGTAGAACTGCCCCATAGAGTTTCCAAGGAGCACCTGGCAGATTTGAACTGCCAATCTTTTGGTAAGCAGATATAGCACTTAACCCACTCTGCCACCAGGGTTTCTGTAGTATGCCTTAGTGTTCATTAAATATAAATTAATATGTATATGCTTTTCAGAGTCAGAAAACCTGTATTGAGCACTTACCAGTTCACTGCTCATTTAAAAAATTTACCCTAGCAGGCACATTTAAAGTTCTCCTTCTAGTCTAAAAACTCCTCAGTTATAACGGGATCTGGGCGTTTCCAAATGGTGTCAATGTAGCCGCTACTCTTAAATTGTTGCTTGGCAGACTGAGCGCAAATGAAGGTGTCAAAACTGTAAGTGACGGCATAGTGTACTCATTCAAGGCCCCCTCCCTCTGATGAGTTACCGAGTAGAACTGCTTCTCCGCAGGGTTTTTGTGGTTGTTATCTTTATGGATGCAGTTTGTCAGCTCTTTCTTCCACGAAGCTATTAAACCCCAAACCAAACTCACTGCTGTTGTCGAGTTGATTCTGACTCACTGCAACACTACAGCAATTGGCTAGGTTCCAATTGCCACCTATTAGGTTAGCAGCTAATAGCAAACTGCTTGTGCCATTCAGGAATTTTAAACCCATCTTTGTGGTCTGGGGACAAGTTACTCATTTTTTTCCTTTATCCTTCATTTTCATATCTGTAATGTGGGGACCTACTAACTCACACAGTTATTGTGAGGAGTAAATGAAACAATCCGTGTAAAGTGCTTCGTACAGGGCTTGGTAGTTGTCAAACTAAGAAACCAAACCCACTGCCATCGGGTCGATTCTGACTAATATGGACCCTGGTCATTATTCTTGTTACATCACAAATGAGTACTGATAAACTTCTACACAGTCTTAGTTACCAAGACGGTAGAGAAAAGAATTTCAAAGAATTATTTTTTCTGATATTAATGAAGCATGAACTGTACAAAATATGGCGGGGGGGCGGTAGTTGGAAGTTGCCTCTTTAGTTAGCGCCCATCTCGTTAGTGTAATGGTATATTTTGCTGTGTTTGCAGGAAGTTTAATTTTGGCCAAAGAGGAATCTTCAGTTTTGGTGACTGTAACAAACCTGGGTTAAAACCCATCAAGCTCAGCTGGCCCTGAAGTCCAGTTCATTGCTGTAAGTATTTAGAGCGTAATTCAAGTCAGAAGGGGCCTCAGCGGCTCAGACGAACATGCAGTTCTTGCAGAATAGATCATACAGAACAGGCCCCTGACTTTCCATTCTGGGCCATTTCTTGTGTAAAAGGCTGGCGGGTGAGGCGTTCACTCTGATCTCGCCTCTCCCCGGGACGTATCAGCCTCCTCGACTGTGCCGAGGTGGTACTGTGCCGAGGTGGTACAGAGGGCGCCCCACGAAGTAGTTAACTCCCGCCCCCCATCCTAAACCCAGTGCCATCGAGTCAATCTCGACTCACAGCGACTTAGAGGACAGAGTAGAATTGTCCCATAGAGTTTCCAAAGAGCTCCTGGCGGATTTGAACGGCCAGGCTTCTGATTAGCAGCCGTAGCACTCAACCACTATGCCACCACGGTTTTCCACAAGTGGTTAATGCTTTAGAAATGTCTTCTTTTCTGCCGCGACTGCCAGAGTCCGGGCTGTGTGAAGCAGAGCCACTTTCCAGGTTCTCCCGCAGGTGCCGCCAGGGGCTCTGCGCCACGGCGGGCGCAGCCAGCAGAGGTCAGCACTGGCCCGCTTGAACCCGGGACCACTGTGGGCTGGGAAGCGGCACTGGGCGGAGCTGGAGGCGGAACGGGGCGGGGCTTGAGGCAGACGGGGCGGGACCGAGGGCGGGGCCGGGGCCGGCGCGGGGGCGGGTCCGAGGGCCGGGGGCGGGTCCGAGGGCCGGGGGCAGGTCCGAGGGCGGGGCGGGTCCGAGGGGCGGGGGCGGGTCCGAGGGGCGGGGCGGGTCCGAGGGCCGGGGGCGGGTCCGAGGGGCGGGGGCGGGTGTGAGGGCCGGGGCGGGTGTGAGGGCCGGGGGCGGGTCCGAGGGCCGGGGGCGGGTGCGAGGGGCGGGGGCGGGTCCGAGGGGCGGGGCGGGTCCGAGGGGCGGGTCCGAGGGCCGGGGGCGGGTCTCGGCGCGGAGAATCGCCGCCCACGGGCGCCCGCCTCTCTGTCTCCTCCCCGGCACTGCCCGCGCTCGGGCGGCTGCCTGGATGCTCGCCCGCGCGGCAGGTCCTGCGCAGCCCCGCACCCGCAGGGGCCGCCAGTCCTCGGGAGAGTTGGGGGCGGGCTCCGGCCGAGGGCGGTCTGGCTTTTAAAGTGAGCGGGCCGCTCGGGCGTTCGTGCCGCGGCGCCGTCGGACCCCGGCCGCCTGGAGATCCCCGTGCGCCACCCCGCCCGCCTTCGTCCCCTCAGCTGCAGGGGGCGACCTCAGGTGAGCACGGCCGAGGCCCCGCGGCCGGTGCGAGCCGGACCTTGGGCGTCTGGTTGTGGTGACCACGTTCCGCCCTGAGTTCACCGCGGCGCTGGGGGCGGGGGCGTACAGAGACGCGGGACAGGACGCTCCGGGAACTGGGGGCTCCGGAGCCGCGTCTCGGCCTGCTGTCTGTCCCGCTTGACTGCACTGGGGTGGGACCCCAAACCCCCGGACCGCCGCACCGCGGGGCACTGCACGTGCGCCTCTTCTCTGTCGTTGTGCCCAGATTCATTCGCGGCCCCCGCCTCACTGCCGCTTTCCCTAGCTCTGGTACGTCGAGGTGTGGGCATCAGTCTGTCACCGGGGGAATTTGGCACTGCCCAGGCGGGTGGGGCGAGCAGGCCGAGCTGGAGCCCGGTTTCCGCACCCTGGTGGGGAAGCGTTGAGGGCAGAAGGGATGGGTGGGCGGGCCGTGCGGGGAGCCCTGGGCACCTTGTGCGCCCCGGTCCCTGTTCCTGTGCGCTTCCTCGGTCCTCGGGCGCGCCGTAGGTTCCCGTGTATGTTTCCCCGACCCCCGGGTACGTCTCTTGCCCTCGGGCCCATCGGCGCGCCTTGCCTCACCTGGCAGCCCACTCCAGCCGGCTGCACGACGTAGGAGCGCGACCGCCAGCAGGCTCTGCGTTGGCTGCCAAGGCGCCTGTCCCTGGCTCGGCTGGCTTGCACTTGGGCTGTGTCTTGCAGAACCGCGAAGGAAGCGAGCATGCCTTGGAGTGTTAAGACCGTCACCGTGGGGTAACCGGGAAACAAGCCCAGTCCCTGCGCTTTGTGTTGTGTCCTGCCCTGGACCGCTGAGCAGGTGTTGATCGGTGTCCGTGCAGTCGTCGGCAACACCTGCGTCAGAGGAGGCCGTCGCCTAAGTACGATGTGCGGGACAGGGGGCTTTGTGTTGCTTGATTTGATGTGGTGGCGGTAAGGGCATTTGCTCGTTTTTAAACTTCTTTTGGGACAGAAGGACGCTTCCTCATGAGGCAGAGCATTTGTATGGGGAGAAGTTTTCAGAGGATGAAAGGAACGTGTGCTAGGTAGGGGGGGAGGGCCCCTGGAGAAGACACGCTTCGGTGTCCTGTCTCCCGGGTTACCTGACAGGGCACCTAGCGGGGGGACAGCCACGTGAGGGCGACGAGGGACTTATTAAAGCGAGCGGGTGACTCAGCCAGGAGGTTGGTTGCGGAGTGGCAGTGACACACAGTAGTTTAGCTTCAGTTTCCCCAACGAATCTTTAAATAGGTTGAATTGGATGCTTCTGATTTGCTCTTTTTCTCGTCCTGTGTCTCATCTAGTTTTTGCTCTGCTCTTTCTAATTATACGTGGTGTGTTCCCGCTCCTGGATCCTTCACTTACGGTTGAGTGCCCCCTAGAGGCCTGCTGGGATTTTGAAAAAGACTTACAGATGACCTCGTATGTGCTAGACATTGTGGCAGGCAAATGAGATTATCAGGTTCCCCGAAGCCAAGATGTGACTAGTGTGAATGAACTGTGTAGGCTCTAATACATGGGGGTAGCTGCCATGAAAGCGGGCTCATTCTCCCAGCTTAGTGTTGGGGACTTCCCTTAAAATGTCACTTTTCACTGGTAGGCTGTCTGAGGGACAGTGTTGTCCAGTCTTGCATCTCCCGTCTGTGAGCCTGAGGTCTGCACGACAATCTGCTCCAAGAGACTGCTGGCCTGGATGGAGAACTGCTCTGCGTTTCCTGTAAGAGCACGTTGTCTTTTCTTTATATGGACTTCACTGTTACCCTGGAAATCTGCCTGCTTATTCTTTAGAGTTCTTTTGGACTCTATTGTGTTCAGTAAAGGATTATACTGTCAAATTGGAGTCATTACGTAGATAAACAAGTAGATCTGAATATTTTTCATGGGCATTTATTGAATTATAATATTTGGTTTCCTATCAGGCCTTGAAATGTCATTTGATGTCCCTTGCAAACAGGGCTTTTTAAAACATGGGGATAAATTCTTTGTGATCTTTGAAAGCTTCATTCTTTTAAGAGCTTCACCTTGCTGTTGACATTGAGCACACTGTTAGGAATTAAGGCCGAGACTGTAAATGCCAGTAAGCCAAGCCAAATGCCAGTAAAAGATTTGCTATAATGGAGTTGTAGCTATTCTCCTCTCTTATTTTAAAAAAACCTCTCTAATTTCCTAACATTCTGCTGTTGTTCTTGGAAGAATGTGCCATTGCAGGCCGTGGTTCTTGTTCGTGTAGGTTTGTATTTATGTTGGAGAAGTCTGTTCCAGCAGGTTTTCAGGGCTCTGGAATTCTCTTTAGGACTTGGTTTGCATGACCACAGTCCTGCAGTGGAACTCAGCCAGTGCCAGCTGCTTATTAAAGAGTTTTATGCCAATTTGTTGGTACATCGTTTGAGATTCAACAGTCCTTTCCCCACCCTGGCCAGACTACATGCATACACAAACAAATACTTATTTGCCCTCTGTTGCTGACTGTTCTAAGAATAGTTTTCTTGTTTGGTGTGTTGAGAGCAAGGACCAGTCTGCACAGAAGTGTTTACAATTTCTGACGTAGTTTTGGTTGACTTAGCAGCAGCCTAACAGAGCTGCCCTTACAGCTGGTGGGATACTGTCTGGTTTTTATCTGACTGAAGCACTGAACGTTGACTTCCCTGCCTGGAGAAGAAATGTACAGCAAGTGTTGTGAGTGACTTCGTTCCTTGTGGTCACTTCTGGTGTGTTGTCCTAAGCCCTTGTCTTGACCCCTTTGCATTACCAAGCAAGCAGCTACCCTGTGGTCAGTGCTGAAGAGGTGGTTGCTCTGTGCCACCATGTAAAACCAAACAATCTGAGGGCTCAGGGTAGGCAGGGCAATCTATAATTGTAAACTGGACTTCTGGGGAACCCTTGCCCTGTTTCTTCTCATCTTTTTTCTGAATTGAAGTTTATTGAGTGTGTGTGATGTTTCTGTCCTTTAGGATGACAGTTAATAGAGGAGAATAAACACTCAAGAAGGGATACTGTAAAAGAAGAGCATTCCATTTTTAATCTGGAAAACCTTTAGAAAAAGCACATTTAGTATATTTATAAAACCAAACCAAACTCATTATCATCGACTTGATTCTGACTCATAGTGACCCTATAGGTTAGGGTAAAATTGCCCCATAGTGTTTCCAGGGAGCAGCTGGTAGATTCAGACTGCTGACATTTTAGTTTGTGGCAGAGCTCTTAACCACTGTGTGGATATTAAATGTGAACAGTGGCAAAATTGCTATATAGTTCTAAGTTACTCCTTCTTTTCCTACTTCTCTCCCTGCCTTCTGTTTTTCCTTTTTTGGTCTCAGAATAATCTTGTTTACTGATGTCTAAAATGAAAGTGACTTGTTGTCTATATGGGCTCTGATTGTCTGCAGTTACATCTTGACCTATATTATGGTTGTATATGGAAGTTGAATCTTAAGTTTTAAAATAGGATTGTAAAGGTTCTGCCTACTATTTGAAAATTGAGGCCACCAGATCTGCCTTGTTTTAGGGAAGTTTTTTTTTGTCTTGGTAGCACTGTTCACTTTAATATCAGGCAACTGAAGGAAACAAGCCAGTCCCTGCACTGTTTAGTGCCATAGAAATATTGGTTCACAGTTCGAATTAGTGTTATTTTTACCTCCAGCATAGGAGGACTTGAGAATAATGTTTATCTTGTCACATATTTGTGTCATTTAAGTATAGGTTACGTTTCTTTGGATTCCTACTAAAAATGGGGCTTTGGCCTTTGAAGCTGTTTTTGTTAGGACTTTTCTTTCCACCAAGCTTGTTTTCCAGAGAGGACTTGGAACTTATGAAGAACATAGCTATAATTTCTGCCTTGATTGGCAGCTGGGAGCTTTCTTGAACAAAAATAAGGCTGTACTGTGCCAAATGGTTGACTTTTCTAGAATAAAAACTCTAAAGGGTGTGCAGAAAGTCTTCTGGTTAATATATTGGCATTCCCACAACCTGCTAAAGCCCCAGCAGCTAGCCAATCACCACTTAATGAGGATGCAAAGTATCTGGCACAAATTCCCCTCAAAAGCAGAAGGGGGTGGGGATGGCAAGCCAACACCCTTTACTAATTTTTAATGACTATAGTTTTGTTTTGCAGATTTTGCTGTGTATCCCCTTCCACTAAACCCTGCAATGCCGCAACACTGCCCGCTCCCCTCCTCCCCCAGATTTTCCAGGTTAAGATTCCTGCTGAGGGATCAATCTGTTTGCATGGGATCTTGTTGCTTTTGTTTTTGTTTTTTTTTTGAAGAGGAAGACCAAAAAGGAACAGAAAATGAAAAAACTTTTTTTTTTTTTTTTATGATGCCTTATTGTCGGCAGGAAAAAGAAAAGTGTTTAAGAAACTTGAAGTTTGTCAGACAGTTTACATGACACTGCAAGTTGGTACGTGCCAAGCTCCAGACAGATTGTTAATGTTACATGACAGGGATGAATAAATGACTGCTGTCTGCAAAACGTTTGCACCGCACGTGCCACTTCAGCCAGAGGGCTGCTGTTGAGATTGGGGGTGTGCAGGAGCCTTGTATTTGTAGCTGCGCCAGTACCTCCTGCTTGCTGCCTGGAATTTGATGACTCGATTCGGAAATGAAAAGGGTGTGTCTCTTGCTTTTATTTTTGGCAGTGCTGCAGGCCATAGAAGGCACACAGCAGCCTTCTGTTCTTATTTTCTGGGCTGCCCCTGCTTCTCACCCCTTTCCTCCTCTTTCATACACGCCCATGTTCTTTTCCCCTCTTCCATACTGGGTGACACAGCACCTGTTCTGCTTCCCAGGATACCTGTTTCAGATGTATCTAAACTTTGTTTCTGGCTGCTTAGAGCCTAGGATTTCTGGAAGCTACATTTCCAGCTGTTTCCAGCTGTGTTGTTTGTGCAGGTAGGGACACTGAGAATAAATTGAGGTAAGTGTGTGTTCCTGAGAAGTGGCTGGGCACTCTCTGGCAAAAAGTACTTTCATCTCTGGCACTTTGGAGGCTCAGAGGTCGCAGTAACAGGTGCAGTGAACTACATGGCCTTACTTGAGTTGTTGGTGGACACTGCTCATGTTACAGAGCTACTTTCTAAGAGCACCCAGCAGAGTGTCTTGCTCTTCTCCTTGCAGGCGGGATATAGGACCTGTCTATCAGCAGTGGGACCTCAGGGAGTGAGTGGTCTAAGCAGGTTGTTTTTCAGCCACCTGTCTGCACACTGGATAGACGTGGCCTTTCTGTTCAGAGGAAGCCTGCTCCATCCCGTGCAAATAATGATGCCTGCAGACAGGTGTGGCCAGGATCTGTAGTTGCAGCTGAGTGTCCTTCCTCTGCATTGCACACTGCTTGCATTGTGAGTGGCACCAGGGCACAGTTCTGCAGGGAGTCAGGGCAGTAAAATCTAGTAAAATCTCACTATTGCCCACAGTGAGCACTGGGGAACCCGCAGACAACAGCCAGGCTGTTCTGAATGGCCCCGGAGCAGTGTGTGGTGGGAACCTCTGGTTAGATGCACCCCTTCTCGGGCGTGCAATTCCAGACAGTTCATAGCACTTCTTATGTATCAGGCTGTGTTGTTGGTGCGTAAATGCTTGTTTTATCTTCATAGAAACCCTCTTAGCATAGGTGCTGCTGCTACCTGCATTTTACAGATGCAGAAACTGATGCAAGGAGAAGCCAAGAGACCCACAGTTGGGAGTCTGTGGTGGCTTCAGGGCCCAGCCCAGGAAATCATTGTCTTTAGGAACCACTCAGTAACTGGGGGATGTCTGAGGGAGGTGTTGCTCTCCCAGCCCCTGGCACAGCCCCACCTAGCCAGCAAGCTCCAGTGCTTCTTCCTGTTGCCTTCCTTTCTTGGCTGTGGCGAGGGCCTCATTTTTTAGAATTGGGTCTTTGGTAGCTTTGTCTTGTTGTGCATAGTGCCTTGAGTTCCTTGAAAGAAAGGTAAAGTAAATTCATGTGGATGGTGCCTAATATTTACTTTCTACCATTCCTCAAGAATCACTGAATTTTTTTTTATTATGATTGAATGAAAATGTACATTCCCATATAAATTCCATGCCCACCCATATGCAGTTCCCACTGCTCTCCCTGCCTAGTGACAGCACACTCTTCCTCTCTACTCCATATGTGTCTTATCCTCCCAACAATCTCCTGTCGCCTCCTCTCCATCCACTCCACTTCCTCCAGTAAGAGGGTAACAGTATGATGTCCTATGGATGCACAGAACAATAAAGTGCACACACAACGTGGTCACTCTGTGTCGCCAAGTCCAATCCATTTCTGTCTGAGAGTTGACCTCCATTATGATTTATGGACAGGGGCAGCATCAGGGCCAGGGGACATGCTCCCAGGGGAACTCCGAGGCCCGTGGACCATCCACTGTGGTCTTTTAATGGAGCTCTCAGGGTGCACCCCTTTTTATTTTTGTGTTGCCAGTGAGACTCAACTTTGTGATCTCCATGATGGCTATCACTGGTGGTGGTGGGGCACCATCTGGTTCTTCCAGTCAGAAGTCGATGTAGTCACCCACTCACGTGGATCTCTCTCTCTTCTGCGTTCTTTCTCCCGTGCCGTTTTGCTCCTTGGTGATCATGTGTTTGTGCTGAGTTGGGACCATTTACTGTACGCTTGGGTGGCAACTTGGCAGCTTTTAAGACCCCGGATGCCACTGACCAATGTGGAGTGCAGAGGGCTGTCTTAGCAAAATGCTAGTTGTGCCAGTTGGCCTCGGTTTCCCCAGAGAGCATAGTCCCCGGCCCCCTGCCCTAGCTACACTGACCGTGTAATATTGGATTAAGTTGCAAGGAGTAATCATGTTATGTTTAAGTCCAGTTAAAACTGATCTTTTTTCTAATGTGTGCTGTCCCATATTTCACCCAACCAAGTTTCTATCAACTTTCTAAACCCTCACCCCCTCGCTCTCCCTCCCTCCCCACCCTTACAGCTGTCAGAGAGTCTTTTCTTCTATGCATGAGTCTGTTTTTAAGTTCTTATTGTAGGGGTCTCATACAGTATTTGTCCATTTGTTGCTGACTACTTTCACTCAACATGATGTCCTCCAATTGAAACCAGGTTATGAGATTTTTCCTAAAATCATCATTGTTGTTTATCATTGCATAGTGTTTCATTGAGTATATATACCATAGTTTACCTATCCATTCCTCTGTTGTTGGGCAGCTGGGTTGATTCCATCTTTCTGCTATTGTGGACTGTGCTGTGATCAACATTTGTGTGCATGTATCCGTTGGTGTGAATGGCCTTGATTTTGTATGATATATTCCAAGCAGTGGAATTACTGGGTCAAATGGTATGTCTAGATCTAGCTTTTTAAGGAAGTGCCAGATGGCTTTCCAAAGAGGTTGGACCATTTTGCAATCCCCCCAACAGTGTGGGAGAGTTACAACTTCCCACAGCCTCTCTGGAATTTTTTGTTTTGAGTTTTTTGGATCACGGCCAACCTTGCTGGGGTGAGATGGTATCTTATTGTAGTTTTGATTTGAATGTCTTTAATAGCTAGTGATCGTAAGCATGTCTGCATGTGTCTTTTGGCTGCCTGGATCTCCTCTTTAGAGAGTGTTTGTCCATCTTCTTTGCCCATTGCTTAATTAGATGATTTATGTTTTTCTTGTTGATATTTTGTAGTACCTTATAGATTATGGAGATCAGGCATCAGTCTGACATACAGTTGCCAAATATTTTTTCCCATTCTGTAGGTGGTCTTTTAATTCTATTAGTAAAGTCTTTGGCTAAGCCAAAGTGTTTGGTTCTTAATAATTCCCATTTATCTATTTTTTCTTCTTTTTTTATGGTTTGTTTGACAGATTTTGAAGTCTGTCTGCGTTGTGTATTAAAATTGCCATTGTTGTTCCTACATTTTCTTGGATGAGCTTTATCATTTTAGATTTGATATTTAGGTCGTTTATCCAGTTTGAGTTCATTTTTGTAGAAGGTGTAAGATATGTATCTTGTTTCAGTTTTTTGCAGATGGATATCCAGTTTTGCCAGCATTATGTGTTGAAGAGATTGTTTTTTTTCCCAGTTTAATGTCTTAGGGCCTTTGTCAAATATCAGCTGTTTATAGGAGGATGTCATCTCTGGGGTCTCAATTCTGTTTCATTGGTCTATCTATCTCTTTTTGTACCAGTACCAGGCTGTTTTGGCTACTCTGACAGTGGAATAGGTTCTTAAGTTGGGTAGTGAGAGGCCTCCCAGTGTGTTCTTCTTCTTCAGTAGTGCTTTACTTATCCAGGACTTCTTCCCTTTCTAAGCAAAGTTGGCAGTCTGTTTCTCCATCTCGTTAAAAAGGAATTTGTATTGGGATTGCATTATGTAAGTAGATTGCTTTAGGCAAAATAGACTTTTTCACAATGTTAAGTGTTCTATCTATGAACAGGGTAGGTTTCTCCATTCATGTAAGTCTCTCTTAGTTTCTTGTAGTATCACTAGAATTCTTTAATCAACAAATGAGTGGGATAAACAAAATGTCATACACACACAGAATGGAATATTGCTTAGTGATGAAGAAAAATGAGTTCTGAAACATCTCACAGTGTGGATGAAACTGGAGGGCATTATGTTGAGTTAAATAAGTCAGTCACAAAAAATCTGTATTGTATATTTTCACCTTTCTGAAATGATGCAAATAGGTTACTGAATGTTCATAGTGGTTGTCAGGGGTCAAGTGGGGGAGAAGGAGAAGAATTCTTTAGATAATGGTTACCTTTTGTGTATAGGAATGGAAAATGTGGTACTGAATATGGGATAAATTTGCACAGTATGACTGGTATAACTGATGTTGACAAAGTATACATAGGGAGAAGGAATGATGGGCAACTGCTAGGTTGTATGTGGTTTTGCAACAATAACAACAACCAAAAGCAGGAGGAGAGGCAACAGATGCTGTTACAACTTAGACATGACTAGTCACTTTGTAGGATTAGTTCCCTTGGTTTGGGGTTTAGGGCTCATATGATAATCCAGTCAGTTGACATAATATAGTTCTTAAGGTTTATGTTCTACCTTCCAATATGGTGGGTAGTGTTTATTATCTTAAAAGCTTCTGAATGGCCATCTAAGACACAACTCTTTGTGTTTGCTTGTGTGAAACAAAACAGTAAGAAAGAAACTCAAGAATCAGAGGAGGAACTGGACTACAGAACTAATTGTCTGCATGGACCACTGCCTCCTCCGTCTTGAGACCAAAAGTTAGATGGTGCCCAGTTGCCACTACTGACTGTTCTGATAAGGAACACAATAGATGAATCTTGGTAAAAAGAGAGAAAAATGTGGAATGGAACTTAAAATTCATAAAGATTCCAGACTTACTGAATGTATGGAGTGTGGAGGACCCCTTGAGTCTATAATCTGAGCTGCTCATTAACCACTGAATTGTAACTGTCCCTTAAAGTCACATTTAAACTAATTCACAGTTTAGCTCAAAGAGTAAACAATGTCACCTTTGAGTATTGCGTTTCTGTAAAAAAAAACTGGAAGACCAAAGGCTCGGTAGCTATTTTAAAGGATAGATGAGAAGGTTGGAGGGCAGGGAGATTAAGTAAATGAAAGTAGAACAGGAGGGGGCGGAGTCCAGATGGCCGACTAAGCCCAATTCGCCTTCTATCCCTCTGGAAACCAAGACCTGAATTGACAATCAAACAGAGCCTTCTGATCACCTAATCAGCCTCAGAACACGGCACAGAGCTGTTCATTGGGACTTCATACCACTCAGCGAAAAACCTCCAGTCTTTTGCTGACTCCCGCTCCTGGCTAGCCCCGGCTCTCACGGACAGTTTGACTTTTTTTTCCTCTGTTTCGGCTGGCGGGCGGAGCTGGGCCTTGCCTGGCAGCTGGACTCAGACGCACTCCTGGGGGGATAAGCAGGCGAAATTCCCGTATTCTGAGAGCCAGGCTTCGGACTCTGTTAATCTAGACACTTTGAGCCTTTCATTTTGTAGCTGCCTCGGCGGGATTTGTGCGGAGCTTTGCGGTCAGGGTGCGGGACAACATGTTGGTACCGACATTTTAGTGGGACCTCGTTCTTAGCCTGGGAGCCAGCGCCTGCAAATGGGACAGCGCTTCTCCGTCAGAAAAGTAGTGATTTTGCACAGTGCTGCCTACGTTGGGGGCCCTGCAACAGAAGCAGAGGAATGGCTGCCTCTCGGCACTTTTAGCCCCTCTGTCTGCTGCCTGTGTGGAGGACGCCATCTTTGATACGGTGGCCGCAGCTGGAACTAATTCTTAGCTTGGGAGCCAGAGCCTGCCCACAGGAGAGCGCTTTTCTACCACAAAACCAGTACTCGACGCAGTGTTGGCTAAGGCTAGGCCCTGTCCACAGAGGCCAATAGGGCAGTAGCATTGCTGTATTCTGAACTAGTTTGTTATCATCTGGGGTTGGATATAGTGGCGCTTACTTTGTCAGATGAGAAGAGGGACCTCTATGCCTGAAAACTTAACTGTCTTGTGAACCGGTCAGATAACGTTTGCTTTACATTTGAAGACAGCCTAGAGAAACATTTGCAATCCATCCTCACAGTACCTCTTCCAGCCTCTATATACTCACATGGGACTCAACAAGCAAGAGACAATTGTGGCATACAAGCAATCACTCATGGCTTCAGAAGGCTCCCAAACAAAGCAACCAAGGAGTTTTCCAGATGAAGAAACTTATGAAAGCATCAGGAAGTGAATACAAATTGATTATATACAGAGCCCTTCTAGACCTTATACAAAATGCAGCACAACAAAATGAAAAATTAAGCAAGTTGTTCGATCTGATGGAACACCAGTACTCTGAAATCCAGCAGATCAAGAAGAAAATCAAAGACATAGAAACTTCCATGCAAAGCCAAGAAAACAGAATGGAACAAATGGAAAAAAGAATTTCTGACTTGGAAGACAGAGCTACTGATGCCAGTGTCTATGAGCAGAAATGAGAAAAAAGAAATAAGAAAAATGAAGAAACATTAAGAAGCATGTGGGACTCTATTAAGAGGAACAACCTTCGATTAATTGGAGTCCCTGAACAGCGTGAGACATCTGAGAACACAGAGAGTATTGTTGCTGAGCTGCTGAAAGAAAACTTCCCAGAAATCATGAAGGAAGAGAATATAGACATCTCAGATGCATATTGTACGCCACCCAATATAGATCTCAAAAGACTCCAAGACATATTATAATCAAGCTTAACAAAATGAAACATAAGCAGCAACTCTTAAAGGCAGCAAGACTCAAGGCAAAGCTAACATTCAGAGGGAAACCCTGTAGGCTCTCGTCAGATTTCTCAGCAGAAACCATGCTGGCACAGAGACAGTGGCACGACACATTCAAAGTCTTGAAGGAGAAGAAATTCCAACCAAGAATTATATATCCTGCAAAACTATCTTTCAAATACGAAAATGAAATTAAGACATTCCCAGATAAACAGAACCTCAGAGACTTTGTAAAAACCAAACCAAAACTACAAGAAATACTGAAAGAAGTTCTTGGCTTTGGCTTAGAAGAACGAACCCACTAACTTTATATTTTAGAACAACACACTACTCAATACTCATTTAGGGAAGGCTCCAAAGTAAATCACAGCTTTGATTTGGAAAGAAGCAATCCAGTGATCATCATGAAAACTATGGTGTCATCATAATAAAAGAGGAATGTACTACAGTCGTTATAGTCCTTCCAGATGGAGAGGAAGATGACAAGACTGGTAGTAATTAGAATTGGGTTTATAAATAGTTTATTAAGGGGGTTCATAGGGGAAGCTGTAAAGCACAACAAAGATGTATCATACCATTTCAAGAAATCTAACACACGAGTCTCAACAACTATAAAACCAGCTCTGAAAAGGTGAAAAATCAACTCACAAAAAAGAGTGTCCCAGAAAAGACTAATGAGAACAACAGAGAAAACATCAACATAAAAATAAACATATCACAATGGCAGCAGTGAACACATACCTATCAACAATTACATGGAATGTGAATGGACTGAATGCTCCAGTAAAGAGACACCGAGTGTCATCTTGGATCAAAAGACACGACCCATCCCTATGTTGTCTACAAGAAACTCACTTGAGACCTAAAGACAGGAACAAACTGAAAATTAAAGGATGGAAGAATATATATCAAGCTAACAATCAACAAAGAAGAGCAGGGGTGGCAATTCTAATCTCAGACAAAATCAATTTTCATGTCAAATCCACCATCGTGGACAAAGATGGACACTATTTATTGTTGAAAGGTTCAGTACACAAGCAAGACTTAACTATATTAAACATTTATGGACCTAACGTCAGAGCACCTAAATATGTCGAAGAAACACTGACTACGCTCAAAAGAGAGTTAGATGACTCCACCGTAATAGTGGGAGACTTTAACACTCCACTCTCATTACTAGACAGAAGATCTAGGAAAAAGCTCAGTAAAGATACAGAAAACCTCATTGACACAATTAACCAAATAAACCTCATTGATATATACAGAACTTTCCACCCATCAGCAGATAACTACACCTTCTTCTCCAGTTCACATGGAACATTCTCCAGAATTGACCACGTGATAGGCCATAATGCAATGCTCAACAAAATCCATACCGTTGAATTACTGCAAAGCATCTTCTCAGATCATAAAGCCATAAAAGTTGAAATCAATAGCAGAAAAAACAGAGATAGAAAGTGGAACTCTTGGAAACTGAACAACATCTTGCTCAAAAAAACATGGATTATAGAGGAAATCAGGGATGAATTAAAGAAATTCATGGATTCCAATGAGAACGAAAACACTTCCTACCAGAACCTATGGGATACAGCCAAAGCAGTGCTCAGAGGTCTGTTTATCTCCATAAATGCACACATCGGGAAGGAAGAAAGAAACCAAATCAAGGAACGAACTCTACAGCTTGAACAAGTAGAAAGAGAACAACAGAGGAACACCTCGGGCACCGGAAGAAAGGAGATCATAAAGATTAGAGCAGAGCTAAATGAATTAGAGAATAGAAAAACAATTGAAAAAATTGAAAAGACCAAAAGCTGGTTTTTTGAAAAGATCAACAAAATTGATAAACCACTGGCTAAACTTACTAAAGAAAAGCAGGAAAGGAAACAAATAACCCAAATTAGAAATGAGAGGGGAGTTGTCACCACATATGCAACAGAAATAAAAAATATCGTAACAGAATACTATGAAAGACTAACAAATTTGAAAACCTAGGGGAAATGGACAAATTCCTTGACTCATACCACCTACCCAAATTATCACAACGTGAAGCAGAACGACTTAATAAACCCATCACAAAGGAAGAGATTGAAAAGGTCATCAAAATACTGCCAACCCAAAAAAGTCCGGGCCCAGATGGCTTCACGGCAGAATTCTACCAAGCATTTAGAGAAGAGTTATCCCCAATACTATTGAAAGTATTTCACAGTATAGAAAGGGATGGAGTACTCCCAAACTCATTCTATGAAGCCAGCATAACCCTGATACCTAAGCCAGGGAAAGATCCAACAAAGACAGAGAACTACAGGCTGATATCACTCATGCATCTAGATGCAAAAATCTTCAACAAAATTGTTGCCAATAGAATACAACAACATATCAAGAAAATAATCCATCATGACCAAGTGGGATTCATACCAGGGATGCAAGGCTGGTTCAACGTCAGGAAAACAATCAATGTGATTAACCACATAAATAACACAAAAGACAAAGATCACCTGATTTTGTCCATTGATGCCGAAAAGGCATTTGATAAAGTCCAACATAGATTCATGCTAAAAACTCTTAGCAAAATGGGCGTAGACGGCAAATTCCTCAACACAATAAGGGCCATTTGTACAAAGCCAATTGCCCACATCATCCTGAATGGAGAGAGGCTGAAAGACTTTCCCCTGAGATCAGGAACTAGACAAGGATGCCCACTGTCACCTCTCCTATTCAACATTGTGCTAGAAGTTCTAGCCAGAGCAATTAGACAAGACGAAGAAATAAAGGGCATCTGCATTGGCAAAGAGGAAGTTAAAATCTCCCTGTTCGCAGATGATATGATTGTATATGCAGAGAACCCCAAGGAATCTATAAGTAAGCTACTCAAACTGATAGAAGAGTTCAGCAAAGTTTCAGGAGACAAGATAAACATAAGTAAATCAGTAGGTTTCCTTTATACTATCAACGAGACTGTTAAGGAGGAAATTATCAAATCAATACCATTTATGATAGCTCCTAAGAAGATAAAGTACCTAGGAATTGATCTAACCAGAGAAACAACAGACCTTTACACAGAGAACTACAAGCCCTTACTACAAGAAACTAAGAGAGACTTAGATAACTGGAAAAACCTACCCTGCTCATGGATAGGAAGACTTAAGATTGTGAAAATGTCTATTTTACCCAGAGCAATTTATTTATATAATGCAATCCCAATACAAGTTCCAGCATCATTTTTTGATGAGATGGAGAAACAAATCACCAATTTTGTTTGGAAAGGGAAGAAGCCCCGGATAAGTAAGGTACTACTAAAGAAGAAGAACACACTGGGAGGCCTCTCATTACCCGACCTTAGAACATATTACACTGCCACAGTGGTCAGAACAGCCTGGTACTGGTACAAGAACAGACAGATGGATCAATGGAACAGAATTGAGACCCCAGAGATGACACCATCTGCCTATGAACAGTTGATATTCGACAAAGGCCGTAAGACATTAAACTGGGGTAAAAACAGTCTCTTCAACAAATGGTGCTGGCAAAATTGGTTATCCATCTGCAATAAACTGAATCCAGATCCATGTCTTACACCTTATACAAAAACCAACTCCAACTGGATAAAAGACCTAAATATCAAACCTAAAACGATAAAGCTCATCCAAGAAAAGGTAGGAACAACAATCAAGTTTTAATACACAATGAGGACAGACTCCAAAATCTGTCAAAGAAACCTCAATCAACAGAAGAGAAAATAAATAAATGGCGACTATTAAGAATCAAACACTTTTGCTCATCCAAAGACTTTATTAGTAGAATTAAAAGAACACCCACAGAATGGGAAAAAATATTTGGCAGCTCTATGTCAGACCGACGCCTGATCTCCATAATCTGTAAGATACTACAAAATATCAAGAAGAAGAAGATAAACCATCCAATTAAGTGATCGGCAAAGGAGATGGGCAGACACTTCACTAAAGAGGAGATCCAGGCAGCCAAAAAACACATGCGGACATGTTCACAATCTTTAGTTATTAAAGAAATTCAAATCAAGACAATAATGAGATACCATGTCACCCCAACAAGATTGGCCATGATCCAGAAAACACAAAACAACAAATGCTGGAGAGGCTGTGGCGAAAGTGGAACCCTCCTACACTGTTGGTGGGGTTGCAAAATGGTCCAGCCTCTTTGGAAGGCAATCTGGCACTTCCTTAAAAAAATGGATATTGATATACCATTTGACCCAGTAATTCCACTACTTCTAATATATCCTACAGATTCAAGGCCTTTCATACCAATGGTCACATGCACTAGAATGTTTATCGTAGTACAGTCCGCAATAGCAAAAAGATGGAATCAACCCAGATGCCCAACAATAGAAGAATGGATAGGTAAACTGTGGTACATATACTCAATGGAGCACTACGCAATGATAAAGAATAACGATAATTCCAGGAAACATCTCCTAACCTGGTTTGAACTGGAAGACATTATGTTGAGTGAAAGTAGTCAGCGACAAAAGGACAAATACTGTATGAGACCTCTACGATAAGATCTCAAAAACAGACTTGTGTATAGCAGAAAAGACTCTTTGACAGCTGCAAGGGAGGGGAGGGAGGGAGCGCGAGGTGGGGAGCGTTTAGTTTAGATAGTTACTAGAAATCTAGTTGGGAGAAAGCTGTGACAGCACACATTGGGAACAAGAACAACATTAAGTGGACTTCAGCATAACTTGAGTACTCCTTCCATCTTAACTCAATACTGCAAGGATAGAGTAACTGGGACGGGGGGCGGGGGACCATGCTCTTAGGCGAATTCCAGGCCAATTGGCACAACTAGCGTTTTGCTAAGAGAGCTCTCTGCATCCCACATTGGTGAGTGGCGTCTGGGGTCTTAAAAGCTGCCAAGCTGCCATCCAAGGACACAGCAGATGGTCCCAACTCAGCAGGAACGGATGCTCACCGAGGGCCAGAATGGCATGCGGTAAAGACAACTGAGAAGACAGAGAGACCCACAAGAGTGGGTGCCTACATCGACTTGGGACCGGAAGAAGTGGATGGTGCCCGACCACCACCAGTGATAGGCAAGACGGAGCTCACAGAGAGGAGCCTCACTGGCAACACAAGAATAAAAAGGGCTACATCATCAGATCTTCACTAAAAGACCTCAGTTGAGGGTCCAGTGGTTTTGGGGTTCCTCTGAGAGCATGGCCCTCTGCCCTGATGCTGCCCATAAAGTATAACAAAGGTCCACTCTTTGGAGAGGAATGGAATGGACTTGGCAATGCAGAGTAACCATATGTTGGAAGCACTTTATGGTTCTATACATCTATAGGATATCATCTTGCTGACCTCTGGCTGGAGGAAGGGGAGTGGACGGAGAGGAGGGGAAAGGAGACTGTTGGGAGGATGAGACATGTATGGAGCAGAGAGGAGTAGTGTGCAGTCACCGGACAGGGAGAGCAGTAGAAGCTGCATATAGGGGGGCATGTAAATTTATACGTGAATGTACATTTTTACTCAGTTATGTTAAATAAAAATTAAAAAAAAAAAGAAAGTAGAACAAGTAGAACAGAAATAATGAGAAGTTTGAGACAATGTGAAGTATGTAACCAATGTCAGTGATCATTGTGTCTAGAAATTATGGAGTGGGAGAGAGTTTGGCCCTATGTATTTCTACTAAAAATAAAATAATAAAAATAATAATAACAAAACCTATTGGAATACTTTAAAGACATTACCCATAGCTCTTCGCAGTGTGTTTCTGGTGATGGTTTGGCTGAAGGCATCACTGTCTCATGTTATGGGTTGGCCCAAGTTTGAGAATGGATTGTGGCTTGTGTAGCTTTCCACTTGGTTGCCCATCCCAGCTCTGCTCCAGGTGTTGTTTCCCTTTGACTCTCACATTTGAGAGAAAAAGAAAAAAAATAGTGTTTTTAAGATTTTTCTGTTTTGGTCCTTGGAGATATAGATTCGTCAGCCAAAAATATTGAGGTATACATCCTGTGAAATATTGTCTAAGATAAACTAAATGTTTATCTGTGAAGCCTGGAATGGATTTCCAGAAGTTGCGTATGTGTCTGAGCTTCGGCTGGACGGGCCTTCCCTCTACAAACCTACCCCTGCCAGGGCTTCTGCACGGTGCTGGTGCCTGGAAAGTGTGCTTATAGAAGTTAAGTATCCAGGTGTCCTAGGCTTTAGGATGTGTCTCAGCCCTACGCTGGCCCTGCAAGAAGTTGGGAAAATGCCTATCTCTAAGAGCTAAGGAGATAGGGGTGGCTCAGAGGTGGGGGCAGACCAGGACCACTGGAACAGTCTTATCAGAGATGATTTTAGTGAGGCCCTGAGTCCCTTTGGGAGCCTCCCTGGGCTGTGTTTCTTCCTTTAATCAAATAAGCGAGAGGTTTTAGTGAGAAAGTTGCTAATCTAAGGGTGTTACATGCTAGTCCTGTTACTGCCTAAATTGCTGGAAAATTAGGGTGCTCTGGGTGATGGAAAAACACACATTGTTTATTTTTCCAGGTGTTTGTTGTTGACAGATGTTTGTGGGTTGACAGACTTTTGTTTAATTTGACCTTGCTGTATTTGGCTTGCTTCTTCGGCAGAACAGTAAAATGCCAGAATGTTTTCCTAATAGGAACAGAGGACCTTTTTGGACATAATACACAGGCAAATTCAAGGGTGGAAGTAATGTTCATGGTTTGCAAGCTTGATTGAACATTTGTTTTTCTGCTACTTCAGCTATTAAGGTAAAAACGATGACATTAAAAAAAAATTAGCCCTCATCTTATTTGTATTTAAGCATGAGATTGAAAATCTTTTACTTCTAAACTGGAGGTCCTGGGGTTTGAACTTTTTTTAAATCTAAAAGTCATGTGGAAACAATACACCGATACTGTGTAAGAACACTTGTAATTGTATTACAATGTGAATTTAGTCCAGGAAAATGAATTTGTTTTATGATAATAAAGTTGAGCGTTAAGTGTGACTGGAGCATTTGTGATTTTTTGGTCACCTCAGTTCATTGCTCTGTGATGTGATCTGTACCCTTTGCCGCTATGACATGATTTATCGATTGGATTTTTATAGTTGGACCATTACCTGCCTAAGGGAGAGGCTGGGTTTTGTGTGATTGAGCTGCCTGAGGAATGCCCCGGGGCCCTCCTGTGGACCTGCACCTCGGGCCGCAGACTGACTGTCACCTCTGTGTCTGAAGGGTTTCAGGTGGGGCTGCTTTGTCTGTCTGGCCCGCCTGTCTCTTAGACAGCTCTGAGCCAGGCCTGGACCATCCTCTATGTGTGACCAAACCATTGAAGAAGTATCGCTTGACCTTGTCCACATGGCAGTGTGCCAGCCTTCTGGGACTTTTGAGGGGAGAAGTTAGTACACATGGACATGCCAGGAGAGGCTCAGTACTGTGGCCAGTACCAGTATGGGAACCACTGTTAAGTCATGTAAGCAAGTGCTGAAACGTGCCTGTATGTGGCCGGACCTGGAGACTAATGGAGAAGGGGGAATGTGCGTATAAGACAACTGGTAACTAAGAGCCGGGAGTTTATAATCATTTCTTTAAGTAAGGGCCAAGAAATGTCATTTAAGCTCTGGGGCTGGCCAAGCTCAAATGGTAGCTGAGCAACTTAGCTTGCCACGCTGTTTCTCCCTTCCCTCTGCCACCTCTCTTCCTGCCCTCTTCCGTACAAGGATAAGAAACAGGGTTCTGTCCATATACTACAGGGAGAAGATGTGCAGTTTCCATGCTGTGTCTAAAAGCTGAGGTGAAGGGTGGTCAGGGATGTCAAGGAGGTTGGGGAGAGCTCAGTGCACTTTCGGCCATCCAAGGAGACTTCACGGAGTAGGCCGGCTGACTCGGGGCTGAGGCTTGATGGATGGGATAACCAGGGTGGTAAGCAGAGGAAGTGGTTTTTTTCAGAGAGACGGTACTGTCATTTATATTTATTTCACCCCTTTCAATGTTTTTTGTGTAGAATACATACAGTGTCCTATCATTGTAGTACACATACTTTATAATTAATCACATATAACTCATGTATGTGATCTCACACACTGTTTTGCTTACAGGAGTATGTTCTCAAGTAGTGGGGTCCCAGTGGGCAGTGGAGACCTGTACTGTGAGCTGTGGGGAGGGGATCAGGATGGGCTTGAGTAAGGGCGGGGTGGGGGTGACTCGGATGACTTCATAGGTTGATAACCCACAAACCTAAACTTACTGCTACTGAGTTGATTCTGACTCATAGGACAGAGTAGAATTGCCACATGCAATTTCCGAGTGACGCCTGGTAGATCTGAACTGCCATCCTTTTGGTTAGCAGCTATGGCTCTTAACCTCTATGCCACCAGGGTTTCCCATAGATTGATGGTGGTCCATAATAGCTTCTAGAATTTAAAATTCTAACTGTCCCTATATCTGAAAGAGTGAGCATTAAAGAAGAATTAAATTATTTGTTAACTGTTAAGTGCCATCAATTGAAAATACAGGTGCCATCAACTGGAATCCCATCTACCACTTTGTGACTTCGTCACCTGCCTTGGCACGGGTTTGGTTCTCCTGAGCACACAGCTCCTGAGCTCGTGGAGGGCCAGTTCTGCTGCAGTTAGGGAGGGACAGACACTGGTGCAGGTCATGTGAAATGCTGCTATGATTCTTTCTTGATATAGGGGTATCATCCTTGAGAGGTAGAAAGGGAACAGCTTTAGGGCCTGCCCCTACTCTTTTAGGAATGGTGAATTTGAATGCGGATAAATTCAGTGGTCAGTCATTCAACAAGTGGTCAGTGGAAGTCACAGGGCCATGGAGAGAAGACAGGTTCCATGTGGTGGGAGGCCCATGTGACCCACAAGGCATATGCAGAAGGACAGGATGGCTCAGGACTGGTTGGTAGAGGTGGCCACTTGCCTTGAACAAAAGGTGAGCAAGATTCAGAAACGCAAGGGTAAGTGCTGGGGAAGGTCCAATGTGTTTTAGACCCATTTCAGGCTGAATAGCCACGGTCCTGGGGGTCAGTCATTCAACAAGTGTCAGCTGTGCTGTTACTGCCATTCTTACACCATGGCCCTGGGTCAGGGTAGAGTCAGAATTCTGACTGGGAATTCAGTTTTCCTCTCTTTGCTAGAAACCAAATACTTGGACAGCCAAGGTGAAGAAAACCCATGTGGGTTGGAATACCAGTCTTCCATCTTCACATCTACTTACTTAGAAACTATGATTGTAGTTTGTTAATTTCTGATACTGGTTCACATTTCTTGAAAACTTCCATTTCCCATTCCATGCCAGGATGACCAGTCTGTCACTCTCATGTGGTAATGAAAATGCCTTCTGCTTGTAAAACATTTTTTAACTTTTTAAAGCTTTTCGCATGCAACATCTAATTTCATGTTCTTTAGTTTTAAGAAACAATGAAATGGAAGTAAGTATATAATTAATGGATTTGTTCCTTGTGTGTCTCTAATGTGGTTATTAACAGGTACGGGGAATTCAAGTTAGAGTTTATTTTAATGAGTGAAACCTCTTTGAAAAGAGATGCCACACTGGGTGCAAGCCATATAGCAGGATACCGTCTGAAGTTCCCTGGGAGGAAGGCTTTGCAGCCAGCTGTCTGAGCAAGCACCGCTTGTGATGAGTGCTTAGGATATGGCATGAGAAATCAGACTCAAAATTACAAACAGCTAAATCTAGGAGGTTAGAAAATGCAGGTGGCCAGTCCTTTGCTGACTAGATGCCAAGACAGTGGACTGGGCAGAGCTGAGGATAGGCTTGTGGTGAGCAGGGTAGCTTGTCTGTCATCTCCTTTCCATTATTAAAGGGACAGCTACTGGTGACTTCTGTGTAGGGTAAGAATAAGGATTTAATATTTATAATATGAAAAACTACCATGGAATAAGGATTTAATATTTGTAAGATGAAAAGAATTCTTAAAACTCAACAACAAAAAGACAACTGAAAAATGGATGAAGACTTTAATAGACACTTCTCCAGAGAAGACATACAAATAGTGAACTAGCTCCTAAAAAGACTCTTAATGTCATTAGTGATTAGGGAAACACAAATCAAAACCACAGGAGATACCACATCATACCCACTAGGATGGTTCTTATCTGAAAAATGGAAAACAAGTGTTGACAAGGACCTGGAGAAATTGGAACCCTCATCTGTTGCTCTACAAAAAGTTGAACCAAAGTTGCCAGACCCCTTTGCTGTCAGGTCAGTTCCGACTCATGACAACCCTAAAGGTCTGAATAGAATTGCTCCTTAGGATTTTCGAGGGATCAGGTGGTAGATTCAGACTGCTGGGTTTTTGATTAGTAGTTGAGCTCTTAAGTGCTATACTGTCAAGGCTCCAAATGACTCAGCAGTTCCACTGCTAGGTATATACCGAAAACAGTTGAAAGCACGGGCTCTACTATGTATACCACTGTCCATTGCAGCGCTCTTCACAATTGCCAAAAGGTGGAAACAACCTAAATGTTTGAATGAATAGATAAAATGTGGTATGTTACAGACAATGGAATATTATTCAATCATAAAGGGAAATGAAGTACTGATATGTAACACCAGGTCACGGGGTGGATGAACCTTGAAAACATGATGCAAAAGAAAATGTCAGTCACAAAGGGAGAAATACTGTGTGATTCTACTTATATGAAATACCTAAAATAGGCAGATCCATCCTGACAAAAGAAAATTGGTGATTACCAGGGGCTTAGGGAAGGGAGAAATGGGGAGTTAGAAAAAATATATTGTAGTTTTGGACAAATATTCGTGTTTGGGATCTGTGGAAGTCCTGAATGCGCTGCCTCTTGTTAACATAGTGTGCTAACACATGAGCCCTGTGTGTGGTGTCCAGCAGGCTGGTGCCAGTTCATTCTGGACCCTGCCTGCAGCCTGCATTGTCCTTTTCCTCAAGAAGGCTTTGGTTTCTGTGTGGTGTCCATTTTTTAGTTGGGCATGGAAGTTAACTTCAGCTCTGTTTCTCCCCTTCTAGCAGAGGTTGCACACCTGCAGTGCAGGTGTGCTGGTGGCTGGCGCTTCTCTTCACCTCGCAGGCTCCTTTTCCTCTGGGTTTCTGGTGCATTATTGACGGCCACTCTGCTGCTTTGGCTGCTGAGCATTATAATCTTCCTGAATGCCGCATGGAAGTCCTTCACACCCTGCTCACACTTGCTCCATGTTCCCTGCTGTCTGCTCTGCAGACTAAAAAGTGCCGTCTCTGCCTGTTCCCACTCAGGCTTGGTGTTTAAACTGTGTGTACAGCTGCTGTGGGACCTGGAATGGGGGAACTGACCTGTGAACCTTGCCTGGCTCCTTAGACTAATAGTGAAGAGATCATCTAGCATGCTCGAATGTCTAGTGGCTTTTTCTATGTTATTCCTCCTAGTTTCTGCAGAGAGCAGAAGACCCCTGTACAAATGGCTTGACTACAGCATCTGACCTTCTCCAACCTACAAGGGGGGAAAAAGAACCAAGATAAACAACAGCCTAAGCCTGACTCCATGAACCAAGATAAACAACAGCCTAAGCCTGACTCCATGAAGCAGAAGCTGGACAATCGTGCTCTCTCCACCATCTCTAACAATTCTGACAATTGTCCCCTCCCACAACATTTTCTATTGGATTTGATTATTTCCTTGCAGTGGCCACACAGAACTCACAGAGTATACTCCAAGATTATGGGATTTATCAAGGAATTAACAGTTAGAATTCAAGTTCAGGCTACAGTTCTTCTGTTAGGAGAGCGTCTTTGCAGCAGTGCTCACAGGCATGTTTGTCCCTGATCCTCAGTTTCTGCCCAAAGGCCCTCAGCTTTCTCTCTCTCGGCTGGAGGCTGGCCCCACAGTCTCCTGCTGCTGAGTCTTGCCTGTTGCTCTGTCGTTCCTTAGTGGTGGTGGGCTCTTTGCTTTGGAATTGGCTCTTTTAAGGCAAAACTGACCCATTTCCCTTGTTAGGCCACAGTTACCCTTATCACACTGTCAGCTGGGTGGGAGTTAAAGACCAGGCTAGAAAGACCACACACAGAAGTAATGAATCCACTGTAATGCGTATATTTTAGGTGGAAAATAGAGTGTTTTCTGATTTCTGTGGGTGATTAGTATAGGTAAGCAGTAAGTGCTAAATAACCATGGGTTTGTAATCACCCACTGTATCAAGTTGAATTCTGACTCAGTAACCATATGTAGTTACAAGCAGTGAATAAAGTGGAGAGCTTGTAATAAATCTGTGTTGAAGATGTTCTGCCTGAAACAAAAAACTGTGCCAACTCCTTAAAAACAGAGATGGAGCTGCTACAAAAGCTAATCGTTGTCTTTTGTACCCTCCAGATATGTTTTGTGCTGTTGGTTATGGTGATGACTGTGATTATCTATTAAATTGATTTGTTTGCTTGCTGTTGAGAGCAGACATTATGACAAGCTATCAACAGACCCTTCTGATCTGCTCTTAGAACTGACAAAGAAAGCCTAGCAGAGTCCAGGAAAGAATATAGCAGCTGCTTTTGAAAATTGCATGGAGAGCAAGTATTCTTTTACTTAAAACCCTTCACTCTGTAAACTGTCATTGCTTCTGGGGCTGTTTTATTGACAGCCTCAGGTGTTTGGTCTGTGAAGTGACTGCTGTGTACAGCCTGCCTGTGAGATGTGGCCAGTCTCCCAGAGTAGGCTCTCCATTCCCCGTTAGTGGGGAGAGGTGCCTGAGCCCAGCCCCAGGCCCATGTCTGGATTGCTTAGGGCAGCATCCTGCTGCAGGTATTGAATCCAGTTCCTTAACTCCGTGGAGGACCTCTCTCCGGAATACAGGTTCAGGCCCCCAGCTGCCTATTGGCCGGCTCCCCTTGGAGGTCAAAGAGGCATCTCCAAGACAGCATGTCTAAAAATGAACTCTGGATTTCCCCTTCTCCACTGGCTGGCTCCCGTTTCAGAAAATGGACTCCCATATGCTGATGGTTCAAGGCAGACACTGTGGAGTCCTCCTTGACCCCTCTGATTTCCCTGCATGTAACCTACCAGTGTACCGTTACCTACCTTCAGCACCTGCCTGTCCCTCTGAGTGTACTGTTTCCACCTGGCACTCTGCTGCAGGCTCGGCACTGGCCATCCTGCTGTTGCCCAGGCAGCATGATCAGCCAGAGACCCACTGAACGTCAGCCTGGCCTGTTGTGCCTGCAGTCAGTCTGCTGGTGTAGGGTCCACCTGTGTACCTGCTCACAGCACGGCCCTCCTGCTGGCTCATGCCCACCAACACCTCCTGGCTCTGCTCACTGCTTTCCCAGACGTCACTGGTCTTGTCCCCACTTCAGGTCCTGACATGCCTGATCCACCCCCTGGCCCGTGGTGCTGTATGAATTATGTCATGTGGCTTTGCTCTTTTTCTCCTCACTAGGAATTAAGCTTCATGGGACCACCCTCAGCCTACTTGTCCTTCCCTCTGCTCAGCTTCTGATTGTCCTGATTAGCTGTGCCACTGAGTGGTGTAAATTTGAGCTGAAGTCATGAAGTGGCTGAAGCCAGTGGGCACAGCTCATGGGGCAGGAAAGGTGGGCCAACCTTCTGGCATGGATGCCCAGTATGCGGGAGAGGTCTTTCAGTGTTAACCCTGGGCCCAGCCATACTTTTCAGTCGTAACAGAAATCATGCTAGAAAGGCTAAAGTGCAACCGGAAGAGGAATCTTGTGAAGTAGATCTCCTAATCCACCTAAATCCTGTCATCCCACCCCCGTCCTTTTAGGTTTCTACTTATCTAGGTTAAAGTTTTGTTTTACTTGTTTATGTCCCAAATCAGCTACAAATTGGAAGCCAGGAGAAGCAAGCATTCTCTGGCCTAAGACTGCATTTTTTTCCTCTTCTTTCTCCTCATTCACGTTCAGTTTGTTGGAAAATAAGTTAGAGATGAATTAGATATTATCTATATCTTCAAAGCAAATTTGTCAGCATGTAAAAGATCACCGTATTTATTAAATTTATTAAAAATTATTGTGTGTATATGGAATTTCTCTTTAGGCAAACTTTCTTATTACAATCTCGACTTTCCTAAGCTGTTTTCTCCTGCTATCGGGATCATGAAAAGTTGAAATCAGGGAGTCTTTTGAATTCTCGGTGAATATTTTTTCTGTCTTTGCAGAAATGACTCAGTGTTCTGCAGTTACCTGGAAGCCTGTGTCATTTTTCAGGACATCTGTTTGTGCTTTTATTCTCATATTAGGTGTGTCTATTTTTAGTTTTTATTGTGTTTTTGGCAAAGGTTTACACAGCAGTTCAGGTTCCTATAATAGATACCACAAGCACGTGTCGTTTGAACAAGCAAGAATTTATTCCCTCACCACCTAGGAGGCTAGAAGTCTGAATTCAGGCTGCCAGCTCCAGGGGAAGGCTTTGTCATCAGCCTTTCCTTGGTATGGTAGCTTCTCAGTGCAGGAGAGCTGGGTCCAAAGGATATACTCTGCTCCCAGCATTGGTTTCTTGGTGGTATGAGGTCCACTTCTCTCTTAGCTTGCTGCTGTCTTTGGTATCTCAAAAGAGACTAACTTAAAATACAGTTTCATGCTATAGATTGAATCCTGTCTCACTAATGTAACTGCCTCTAATCCTGCCTCGTTGTCCACATAGAGGCAGGATTTACAATTCATAGGAAGAGCACATCAGATGCCAGAATGGTATATGACCACACAATATTGGGAATCATGGCCTAGTCAAATTGACATACATTTTTTTGGGGGGGGGGGGACGCAGTTCAAGCCGTAACAGTTCCTGTTCAACAGTTTTTATACGTATTGTTCAATGACATTGCTTATATTCTTCACAATGCATGAATATTCTAATTATTTCAGTTGTGGTTGTTCTGTTTCTATTAATTTAGTTTCCCTGCCCTACCCTACTTACATTCTCTTCTTTGTTTAAAATTAGTTGTTGACTCTTTGGTCTCATCCAGGTGATTTTTTAGAGGACTGCAGTACTCACATGTGATGTGCTCTATTTTTTGAGTTGATGTGTTTTCCAGTGAAAAAGGTCACCTCAGGAGCTAGTTTTGGTTCAGGGCAATACTTTTCCGGCAGTAGTCTTGGGGTGTTCTCCAGCCTCACTAGTCTAGTAAGTCTGTTGAGGTTCTGTTCCACAGTTTTCTCCCATTCTGCCAGGATCCATCTGTTAGGGCCCTGATTCAGAACAGCTTGTAATGGTAGCCGGCATTGTCAAGTTCTTCTGGTCTCAGGGTATATGAGACCCTGTGCATGTGTAGACTTTTAGTTCTGTAGACTAGTTTCTTCTTTGAGTCTTTGGTTTCCTTCTTTCTCTTTTGCTTCAGACAAGTAGAGACCAATAATTCTGCTTTAGATGGCTGCTCTGGAGCTTTTAAGACACCAGAGAACCACTTAACAAACCAGGAGGTAGAACATAGTTGTCAAGATCTATATTATGCAGATTGACTAAGGTGTCCTGCAAAACAGTAGTCTTAAATTTCAAACTCAGGAAATCGATACCATGAGATGTTTGGTCATGTCAGAAAAGTATCTGGAGCTATGCCCCATATATGCTTTATTATCTACGTACATGAATATATATACATATACACACATACATGCGTATATATTTGCATACACCTATATATATTCACACATGAACGGGGCTTTGGTGGCATAGTTTCTAAGAGCTTGGCTGCTAGCCAAAAGGTATGCAGTTCAAATCCAATGGCTGCTCTTTGGAAACACTATGGGACAGTTCTATCCTTTCAGAATTGAGTTGATGGCAGTAGATTTGGTTTGAGTTTTATACACACATATACATTCCTATATGATTACATAGATATGTACCTATACATATAGTTTTGGGTTATTGTTGCAAAGTTATATATACCATAGCAGTTTCCAAAAAGCCCTTTTTACTTGTGTGCATCTTAGTGACATTGCTTACCTTCTCTTATTTGACATTGCTATCTTTCTCATCACCAAATGTAACAAGTATTTACTATCTGAAGGGAAAGAACATGCTCAGCATTTCTCAAGGTAAAAGAACTGAGGTAAAAATTGTTATAGTGAAGGATTCTATGGGCAAAATACTGAAAGATGCAGGAAACATCAAAAGAAAATGGAAGGAATACCCGGAATCACTATATTGAAAAAAATTGGTCAATGTTCATTTTAGGAGGTAGCGTATCAGCAAGAACTGATGGTACTGAACGAACAACTCGAAGCTACACTAAACCAAGCTAAAACCAAACTCACTGCTGTCACGTTGATTCCAACTCATAATGACTCTATAGGACAGAGTTGAACTGCTCCATAGAGTTTCCGAGGACCACCTGGTGGATTCACACTGCCAACCTCTTGGCTAGCATCTGTAGCACTTAACTACTCCACCACCAGGGTTTCCATTCTTCACTGAAGACACTGGTACAAAACAAGGCTCCCGGAATTGATGGAATACCAATTGAGATGTCTCGGCAAATGGATACAGCACTGGAGATGCTTACTTGTCTATGCCAAGAAATTTGGAGGATAGCTACCTGGCCAACTGACTCTAAAAGCTCCATATTTATGCCTATTCCAAAGAAAAGGGATACAACGGAATGCTCAAATTATTGAACAATATCGTTAATATCATATTCAAGTAAAATTTTGCAGAAGATCATTCAAAAGTAGTAGTAACAGAACATCAGCAGGGAACTGCCAGAAATTCAGGTTGATTCAGAAGAGGAAGTGGAATGTAGGATGTCGTTGCTGATACCAAATGGATCATGGCTGAGTGCAGAGAATACCAGAAAGATGTTTACCTTTGTTTCATTAACTGTTCTGAGGCGTTAACTGTGTAGATCACAACAAATTATGGATAACGAAAAATGGGAATTACAGAACATGTAATTGTGTTTATGAGGAACCTGTACATATGAGGACTGCCAGTTAAGTTTTGCATACCTCAATGCTGAATATCACTACGGTTATCTTTGAAGTGCTCTGCTTGGGAAGCTATGCACTGACACCAGTGCCTAGTCCACTTTTCAAAGCAATTTGGAACTCTTTTCTTCTGGAATGGCTATCAGAGCTGTTGTCATATTACCCTTGGTGTCCTGAATGTCATCAAAATGTCTTCTTTCAATATTTGCTTTATTTTCCTGTAAAGAAAAGTCATTGGGGGGCTAGATCAGGTGAGCAGGGAGAGTGTTCTCTTGTACAGTTACTTGTTTACTGGTTAATAACTCCCTCACAGACAACCATGTAATTAAGTGCATGAACTTGCCACCAGGCTATTGTATACAATGGCTGTTCTAGAAAAAGTTCCAAAGTTTCTTTGAAGGGTAGACTAGGTGCTGGTGTCAGTGCATCGCTTCCCAAGGGGAGTACTTCAAAGGTGACTGTAGTGCTATTCAGCAGTGAGGTATGTAACACTTAGAATAATTTAGTTCTTGGGCTTAATTGTCACATCTCGTAAACCAAGAGGTGTTCTTTCAAATGGAACAAGAGGGCTGTATAGTTTAAAGTCAAGAAAGAAGTGCGTCAGGGTTGTATCCTTTCACCACACATATTCAGTCTGTATGCTGAGCAAATAATATGAGAAGCTGGAATATATGAAGAGGAATAAGGCATTAGGATTGGAGGAGGAGTCATTAACAACCTTTGATATGCAGGTGATACAACTTTGCTTGCTGAAAGTGAAGAATATGTGAAGCTCTTACTGATGAAGACCAAGGAGTATAGTGTTCAGTATGGATTATATCTCAACATAAAGAAAACAGAAATCCTTACAAGTGGACCAGTAAGTGACATTATGATAAATGGAGAAAAGATTGAAAGTGTAAAGGATTTTATTTTGTTTGGATCCACAATCATCACTTGTGGAAGCAGCATTCAAGTAATTGGATGACATTGGGAAATTCTGCTGCAAAAGACCTCTTTCAAGTGTTAAAAAGCAAAGATGTCACTTCAAGGACTAAGGTACACTGACCTAGACCATAGTGTTTTTAATCACCTGAGATGTCTGTGAAAAGTGAACAGTGAATGAGGCACACTGAAGAAGAATTGATGCCTTTGGATTATGGTGCTCTTGAAGAATATTGAATATACAGTGGACTGCCAGAAAAATGAGCAAATCTGTCTTGGAAGAAGTACCACCAGTAGGCTCCTTAGAAGTGAGGATGGTGAGACTTTGTCTCACACAGACTTTGGACATGATATGAGGAGGGACTAGTCCCAGGTAAAGCAGAGGGTCAGCAAAAGAGAGGAAGACTCTTACAAGATGGATTGATGCAGTGGCTGCAACTGGGGGCTCAAGCATGGCATTAATTATGAGGATTGTGCAAGACCAATGTTTTGTTGTACATATGAGTTGTCATCGAGTTGAGACCTACTCAGAACGACCCTGTAGGGCAGAGTACAACTACCCCATAGAGTTTCCAAGATGTTCCAGGTGAATTCTAACTTCTGACCTTTTGGTTAGCAGATGTAACTCTTTAACACTACACCAGTGTTTCTTTTATTGTAAATAGGGTTGCTGTAAGTCAGAACTGATGTGATGATATGTAACAACAGCAGCTGTCTAAAGAGTGAATCCCCAACCCTAATCCCTGATTACCACTGGAAACATTAGTTTCTGTGTATATACTTACCTATTCATGTCATTTCATAAAAGTGAGAACATACGATATCTGTTTTTTGTGATTGATATCACTCAGCTTTGTTTTTAAATATATTTGATTTATAGTACCCTCTAGGTTCATCCATATTGCAAGATGTTGGAATGTATTTTTCCGTACCACTGAATAATATTTAACATATGTGCCACATTTTACTTATCCATTTACATATTGATGGCCACTTAAATAGTGTCCATCTTTTTGCTATTGCAAATAGTGCTGCAATGAATGTGTGTATGTCTGTTCATGTCACCTTCAGTAGATCCCTGGGGTAGCTACCGGAAACAGTGGTGACACAGTGGTCAAGTGCTATAGCTGCTAACCAGAAGGTTCACAGTTCAAATCTACCAGATGCTCCTTGGCAACTCTGCGGGGCAGTTCTGCTCTTTCTGTAGGGTTGCTATGAGTCAAAATCAACTTGATAGCAGTGGACTGCGAGTACATACCAAGGGGGTGGAGTTACTGAGTCATATGGCAGGTCTAGCTTTAGTTTTTTTGAGGAATGGTAGATTGTTTTTCACAATGGCTCTACCATTTTGCATTCCCAGCAGCAATAGATGGTAGTTACAATTTGTTGATATCTTCTCCAACATATTATTTTTTCTTTTTTAAAAATTAACTCTTAGCCATTCTAGTCAGAATGAAATGGTACCTCATTGTGGTTTTTCTTTTTTTAATTATGATTGAGAATATAAAATCCCACATAAATTTGCATACCTGTCATTGAGTGGCTCCCACTGCTCTCTCTGCCCACTGACAGCACACTTCACCTCTCTTCCATTCTGTACATGTCATATCCTCCTAACAATTGCCTATCCCCTCCTCTCCACCCTCTTCCTTGAGTCCAGTAAGAGGTCAGCTGGATGACATCCTATAGATGCACAGAGCCATAAAGTGCACACATGATATGGTTGCTGTGTGTAGCAAGTCCAATCCATTTCTGTCCAAAGAGTTGACCTCCATTATGATTTATGGACAGGGGCAGCATCAGGGCCAGGGGCCATGCTCACAGGGGAACCCTGAGGCCCCTGGACCATCAGTTGCAGTCTTTTAATGGAGATCTCAGGGTGCACCCCTTTTTATTTTCATTTGCCAGTGAGACTCAACTTTGTGGGCCCCATCATGGCTATCCCTGGTGGTGGCTGGACATCAGCTGGTTCTTCCAGTTACATGTCGATGTAATTACCTGCTCACGTGGGTCTCTCTGTCTTCTGGGTTCTCTTTCCCCATGTTGTTTTGGTCCTTGGAGATCATCCGTTCTTGCTGAGTTGGGACCATTTGGTGTACCCCAGATGGCAGCTTGGCAGCTTTTAAGACTCCAGACACCACTCACCAATTTGGAGTGCAGAAGACTCTGTTAGCAAAATAGTGGTTGTGCCAGTTGGCCTCAATTTCCCCTGAGAGCATAGTCCCTGGACCCTCGCCCCAGCTACTCTGTCCTTGCAATATTGGGTTAAGATGGTAGGAGTAATCATGTTATCTTGAAATCCACTTAAAATTGATCTTCTTTCTAATGTGTGCTGTCACAGATTTCACCCAACCAAATTTCTATCAACTGTCTAATCAATACTCCGCTCTCCCCCTCCCTCCCTCCCCACCCTTGCCTCCATAAAAGAGTCTTTTCTTCTATGCATGATTCTGTTTTTAAGTTCTTATTGTAGGGCTCTCATACAGTATTTGTCCTTTTGCTGCGGACTACTTTCACTCAACATAATGTCCTCCAATTGAAACCAGGTTATGAGATGCTTCCTAAAATCATTGTTTTTTATCATTGCATAGTGTTCCATTGAGTATATATACCATAGTTTACCTATCCATTCGTCTGTTGTTGGGCATCTGGGTTGATTCCATTTTTCTGCTATTGTGGACTGTGCTGTGAGAAACATTCGTGTGCATGTATCTGTTGGTGTGAATGGCCTTGATTCTGTAGGATGTATTCCAAGCAGTGGAATTACTGGGTCTAATGGTATATCTATATCCAGTTTTTTAAGGGAGCGCCAGATTGCTTTTCAAAGAGGTTGGACCATTTTGCGATCCCACCAACAATGTAGGAGAGTTCCAGTCTTCCCACAGCCTCTCCAGCATTTGTTGTTTTGTGTTTTTTGGACCACGGCCAACCTTGCTGAGGTGAGATGGTATCTCATGGTAGTTTTGATTTGAATTTCCTTAATAGCTAATGATCATGAGCATGTCTGTAGGTGTCTTTTGGCTGCCTGGATCTCCTCTTTAGAGAAGTGTCTAGTCTGTAGGTGTCTTTTGGCTGCCTGGATCTCCTCTTTAGAGAAGTGTCTATCTGCTTGCCCATTGCTTAATTGGATGATTTGTCTTTTTCTTATTGCTATATTTGTAGTATCTTATAAATTATGGAGATCAAGTGTCGATGTGATATATAGTTACCATATATTTTTTCCCATTCTGTAGGTGGTCTTTGAAGTCTATTGATAAAGTCTTTGGGTGAACGTGCTTGATTCTTAGTAGTTCCCATTTATCTATTTTTTGTTCTGTTGATTGTAGTGTGTTTGTCAGATTTTAAAGTCTGTCTACATTGTGTATTAAAACTTCCATTGTTGATCCTAAATTTTCTTGGATGAGCTTTATCATTTTAGATTTGACATTTAGTTCACTCAGTTGGGTATCCAGTTTGAGTTGCTTTTTGTGTAAGGTGTGAGATACGGGTCTTGTTTCAGTTTATTGCAGATGGATATCCAATTTCGCCAGCACCATTTATTGCAGAGATTATTTTTTTTTTATCCGAGTTTAATGTCTTAGGTCCTTTGTTGAATATCAGCTGTTCATAGAAGGATGGTGTCATCTCTGTGGTCTCAGTTTTGTTCCATTGATCTATCTGTCTCTTTTTGTACCAGTACTGGGCTGTTTTGACAACTGTGGCAGTATAATAGGTTCTAACATCAAGTAGTGAAAGGCCTCTCACTGTGTTCTTCAGTAGTGCTTTGCTTATCGGGGGCTTCTTCCCTTTCCAAACAAAGTTGGTGATTTGTGTCTCTATCTCATTAAAAAATATTGCAGGAATTTGTATTGGGATTGCACTACATAAGTAAATTGCTTTCGGTAAAATAGACATTTTCACAATGTTAGCTCTTCTATCCATGAGCAGGGTAGGTTTCTGTGTTTCTGTAAGTCTCTCTTAGTTTCTTATAGTAAGAGCTTATAGTTTTCTTTGTAAAAGTCTCTTATTTCTCTGGTTAGATTTATTCCTAGGTATTTTGTCTTCTTGGGGGCTAAAGTAAATTGTATTGATTTGGTGATTCCTTCTTTAATAGTCTCCTTGTTGGTATAAAGGAATCCTACTGATTTACTTATGTTTATCTTGTATCCTGACACTTCGCTGAACTCTTCTGTCAATTTGGGTAGCTTACTTGTGGATTCTTTAGGATTCTCTGTGTATACAATCGTATCATCTGCAGATAGGGAGATTTTACTTCCTCTTTGCCCATGCTGATGCCCTTTATTTCTTGGTCTTGGCTAATTGTTCTGGGTAGAACTTCTAATACAGTTTTGAATAGGAGAGATGAGAGTGGGCATCCTTGCCTAGTTCCCATTCTCTCGGGGAATTGTTTTAGTCTCTCTCCATTCAGGATGATGCAGGCAATTGTATAAATGGCCCTTATTGCATTGAGGAATTTGCTGTCTATTCCTATTTTGCTGAGAGTTTTTAGCACGAATGGGAGTTGGACTTTATCAAATGCCTTTTCTACATTGATAGACAAAATCAAGTGATTCTTGTCTTTTGCGTTATTTATGTGGTTGATCACATGAATTGTTTTTTCTGATGTTGAACCAGCCTTGTATCCCTGGTATGAATCCAACATGGTCATGATTAATTATTTTTTTTTGATACGTTGTTGTATTCTATTGGCAAGAATTTCATTGAGGATTTGTGCATCTAGACTCATGAGTGGTATTGGTCTATAGTTCTCCTTTTTGGTTGGGTCTTTCCCTGGCTTTGGTATCAGGGTTATGCTGGCTTCATAGAATAAATTTGAGAGTATTCCTTCCCTTTCTATGCTGTGAAATAGTCTCAGTAGTATTGGAGATAACTCTTCTATAAAAACTTGGTAGAATGCTGTAGTGAAGCCATCTGGATCAGGGCTTTTTTTGGTTGGTAGTTTTTGGATGACTTTTTCAATCTGTGCCTTTGTGATGGGTTTTTTAAGTTGTTTTGCTTCAGCTTGTGATAATTTTGGTAGGTGATATGAATCAAGGAATTTGTCCATTTCCTTTAGATTGTCAAATTTGTGAGTACAGTCTTTCATAGTATTCTGTTATGGTAGTTTTGATTTCTGATGGCTCTGTTGTGACAATTCTCCTCTCATTCCTTATTTGGGTTATTTGTTTCCTGTTTTTCTTTGGTAAATTTAGCCAGTGGTTTGTCAATTTTATTGATCTTTGAAAAAAACCAACTTTTAGTCCTTTCAATTTTTTCAATTGTTCTTCTATTCTCTAATTTGTTTAGTTCTGCTCTGATCTTTATGATCTGTTTTCTTCTGGTGCTTGAGGGGTTCCTCTCTTGCTTTCTCTCTAGTTGTTCAAGCTGTAGGATTAGATCTTTGGTTTGGGTTCTCTCTTGCTTCTAGATGTGTGTATTTATAGAGATAAACTGACCTCTGAGTACTACTTTGGCTGTATCCCATAGGTTCTGGTAAGAAGTGTTTTCATCCTGGTTGGAATCCATAAATTTCTTTATTTCATCCTTGATTTCTTCTATACCCCAGGGGATTTTGAGCAAGATGTTGTTCAGTTTCCATGTGTTCCACTTTCTGTCTATGTTTTAGTGCTGCTGATTTAGACTTTAATGGCTTTATTATCTGAGAAGATGCTTTGCAATAATTCAGTGGTATGGATTTTGTTGAGGTTTGCTTTACATCCTAACACATAGTGTATTCTGGAAAATGTTCCATGTGCATTGGAAAAGAAGGTATAGTTGTCTGCTGATGGATAGAATGTTCTGTATATGTCAGTGAGATCTAGTTGGTTAATTGTGGCAATCAAGGTCTTCTGAGTCTTTTTTGACCTTTTTGTAGACAATTTATCCAGTATTGAGAGTGGAGTGTTGAAGTCTCCCACTGTTATTGTGGAGTGATCTATCTCGTTTTTGAGTGTAGTCAGTGTTTGTTTGATGTATTTAGATGCTCTAGTATTGGGTGTGTAAATATTTAATATTGTTAAGTCCCGCTTGTGTGTTGAAACTTTCACCAATAAATAGTGTCCATCTTTGTCCACTGTGGTGGATTTTACATTAAAATCTCTTTCATGTGACATTAGAATGCCACACCTGCTCTTCTTTGTGTAATGTTAGCTTGATATATATTCTTCCATCCTTTAATTTTCAGTTTGTTCCTATCTGTAAGTCTAAGGTGAGTTTCTTGTAAGCAGCATATGGACGGGTCATGTCTTTTGATCCAAGATGCCACTCATTGTCTCTTTACTGGCGTATTCAGTCCATTCACATTCAGTGTAATTATTGATAGGCATGTGTTTAGTGCTGTCATTGTGATGTTTATTTTTACGTTCATGTTTTCTTTGTTCTTATTGTTCTGTTCTGGGACATTCTTCTTTATGAGTTGATTTTTCACCTTTTTCAGTATTGGTTTTGTGGTTGTTGAGACTCCTGTATTATGTTTCTTGATTTGATATGTTGAATCTTTATTGTGCTTTGTGGCTCCCCTGTGGTACCCCTTAATAGTCTGTGTTTAAACCCAATTTTAACTACTACAGTCTTATTAACTTCCTCTCAATCTGGAAGGATGGTAAGAACGTAGTACATCCCTGTTTTTAATATGATGACATCGTAGTTTTCATGACATGATCTCTGGATCACTTCTCTTAATATTACAGCTTTGATTGAGTTTGGAGCCTTCCCTAACTGAGTAGGTTTCTGGATGATGTGTCCTGTATTTTGTCCTAAAATATAGAATTAAAGGTTTTGTTCTAAGCCAAGAGCTTCTTTCAGTATTTCTTGTAGCTTTGGTTTGGTTTTTACCAAGTCTCTGAGTTTGTTTATCTGTGAATGTCTTGATTTCATTTTCATATTCGAAAGATACTTTTGCAGGATACATAATTCTTGGTTGGAAGTTCTTCTCCTTCAATGCTTTGAATGTATCATCGCATTGTCTCCATGCCAGCATGGTTTCTGCTGATAAATCAGACAAAAGCCTATAAGGCTTCCCTCTGAATATTAGCTTTGCTTTCAGTCTTGGTGCCTTTAAGAATTTCTGCTTGTGTTTCACTTTTTAAAGCTTGGTTATAAACTGTCTTGGAGTCTTTCTTTTGGGGTGTATATTGAGTGGCATTTGATATGAATCTTGGGTATCTATATTCTCTTCTTTCATAGTTTCTGGGAAGTTTTCTTTCAGCAGCTCAGCCAGAATACCCTGTGTATTCTCAGGTGTCCCACCCTGTGTAGGAACTCTAATTAATCATAGATTGTTCCTCTCACATACTTCTCACATACTTCTTAATGCTTTTTCATTTTTCTTTTTTCTGATTTCTTAGATGCTGGAGTCAGTAGCTCTGTCTTCCGAGTCAGAAAGTCTGTTTTCCATTTGTTCAAGTGTGTTTTCTTGGCTTTGAAGTGAATTTCTATCTCTTTGATTTTGTTATTCATCCTTTGGATTTTAAAGTACTGATGTTCCATCAGATCAAAGAGCTTGCTTAATTTTTCATTTTGCTCTGCAGCATTTTGTATAAGGTCTAGGATGGCTCTCTGTATAATCTTTTTGTAGTCACCCTACAATAGTTTCAGAAAGGCTTCTTTGTCTGGGAAGTTATTTGATTGTTTCTTTTGGGGGCTTCTGAAGCCCTACGTGAATTCTTCCTAATGTTCTGATCCAAAGTTTGTTGCTTTTTTGGGCATCTGGAGGTTGTTTTGTTTCTCTGGTGTTAGCTTAACGAGATCTAAAACTCATTCTGAAAAGGAGGGTGATCACCAGACACTTTTATGTACTCCAGTGACCGGGCTCAATGGAGTCTCTGGAGTAGCAGGCTCCACCTCCTGATTGGCAAAGACACAGCTCCACTTATAGAATCAGTGGGGAGCCGTCAGCTGACCCCTCAGTCCACGCAAGCTGGCACTCAACAATGGCAGGGCTCGGGCGCAAGAGGAGCTTCCTGCTCAGTGGTACCCAGACCAATAGACAGTGCTATGCCGTGTCCTAGGGTTCAGTAGGTGTCCAGAAGTCTCCATTTAATTATCAGTTCAGGCCTTGGTTTCCAGAGGGACCCAGGGAAATGTGTGTTTAGTCTGTCATTTTGACTCCACCCCTCACCGTGGTTTTGATTTCCATTTCTCTGATGGCTAATGACATTAAGCATTTTTTTATGTGTTTGTTGGCTGTTTGAATAGGCTCTTTGGTAAAGTGTCTGTTCATGTCCCTTGTCCAGATTTTGATTGGGTTATTTGTCTTTTTGTTGTTAACTTGTAGAAGTGTTCTTTATGTTGAAGATATTAGACTCTTATAGGTTATGTTTTCCCAAGTTTTTTTCCTAGTCTGTAGGTTGTCCATTTACTTTTTTGATTAAATATTTGATGACTGTAAGTATTTAACTTTTATGAGTTAATAATAGACACATAGACAAATGGAATACAATTGAAAACCTGGAAATAAATTAAAAAATCTATAGTCAGTGAATTTTTAGCAAAGGAGCAAGATCCGTTCATTTAACTATTTTGTTTTCTGTTGCTCATGCATTTGTTGTGTTTGATAGTCTGTCACAGAAAAGTATCAGATCCAGAGCTTTGTTCCTTTATTTTCTGCCAAGAACTTTAGGGTTTTAGATTTATTAGTTCCGTAATCCTTCCTTGATCCATTTAGAATTAGTTTTCCTGTATGGCCTGAGGTGAGGATCCTATTTTATTTTTTTTTGCATGTAGAAATCCAGTTTTGGCAGCACTGTGTAAGAGACTGTTCCTTCCTCACTGAATGGATTTGGTTCACTTGTTCAAAATCAGTTGACCGTAAATGTTTGAATTTACTTCTGGATTTTCCATTGTATTCTGCTGGTCTATGTGTCTGTCATTAAACCAGTAACAAGCTGTTACGATTACTGTGTGTATCATGTTTTGAAGTTGGGAAGTGTGAGGGCTTGTACTTTGCTCCTCTTCAAAATTGCTTTGTCTATTCATGGTCTGTTGTCTTTCCACATAAAATTAAGGATTAGTTTTTCCATTTCTGTAAAGAATGCTGTTGGAATTTTGATCAGAATTGTGTTGTATCTATAGATGAATCTGGGTAGTATTGACATCTTATATTCCCATCTTGATTATGTTAAGTCTTCTAGTCCTTGAGCAGGGAATGTCTTGCATCTATTTAGGTCTTCTTTAGCCTCTTTCAGCAGTATTTTGTAACTTTTATTGTATAATTCTTTCTAGATGTATCTTTTTTGAATTTATTTTGTTACTTTGGATTTAAAATCCACAAGGATTGTAAAGACCAAGTACCTAAATGTGTAGGACAAATGCTGGTAGTGGAAGAGATACAGCGGCTCACTTCTCTTAATAGTCTTGGCTGTATGCGATGCACTGTCACGCCACCAGCTAGGTTTGTGTTCAAGAGGGTTGGCCTGGCTGTGGGAGGTTCCTTACCTGCCACATTGGAGGACACTCAACCCTATGCTCCCAGGCTGTGTTATCACTCAGACTTCTGGTGTGACTGACCCAAATTGCACCTCCTTGGAAGAGATGTGCAGTGCTCCTCGTTGTTCTCAGGAGTCTCATGAAGGATGATTTATAAATTGTGTCTTCCCGTCTTTTCCACGTTTCCTGTAATGATTTCATGTTACTATTTTTATGGCAAGGAAGTTCCCAGTGTGCTTGATTTATTATGGCTGTGGAATAAAAAGCTGATGTCTGAAAAGTTAGGAAGAAACAATCTAATGTGTGTCTCTTAAGGCATTTGGACTCACGGTTGATGTTGCCATGGGTGAGAGGTGGACTTTTCCCCTCCTTTGTGTGCTGGAACATGCAGCCCTATGCCAGGCAGGCTTGCTCACCAGACCTGAAACCATCACAGAGTCACTGCTCACTCCTTTTCCCCTAAATCACCTTGCAGCTTTGATATAACAGCAGTGGAATTGAAAACCTGACTTTGCAACCTCTGAATGGATGTGACTTGAAGCATTTCTGGTGGTCTGTATATTACTCTACTCCTGCTGGAGTGGAGCTGTTCCTGAACGGGGTATTCAGCATTAGGCTTCTAGAACATGGCTAGAGTGAGTTTTCTTTTGTAGAAGTGCCTATGAATGTTTCAGAGGTACTATCATATTCTTTCACTTTACCCCTTAAACCTGTGGGCTGCTTTTCCCGTATGCTTGCATAGAATCAATGTGCTTCTGTCTCTGTCTACACTCGGTGGTGTAGAGACCATTGGGCCATGGCATAGGCACAGTGCAGGGCACACAAAGCTCACTTCCTCGTGTAATGAAGAATAAAACAGGGTGGTTTTACCAAAGTGGTGGGACTTCTCTGTCTCTGAGTGTGAGGCTGTTGTGTGGACTATTAAAGCCAGGCTACCAGTAGACCTGCTGCAGTTTGTCTTACCAGGTTCTCAAGATTGTAGAAGGTACTAGGCTCAGTTTAGGGGCTGCCCCTGGCCCTTGTGGTCAGCTTTGTGGTCTCAGGTGGGGGTCATCTGGGTCCCCTTGTCTGGAGAGTGGGTGGTAACGTATGACTTGGTGTGTTACAAGGCCTGGCTTTAAGTAAGGCGACACTTGTATCTGTTTTACTCTCGCAGAGGCCCAGTCTTGGGAGGTGTTGCTGACCCATCCCAGCACCGAAACCAGTGGCCTGGTGGGCTCCTGCGTGTGCTGCAGTGCCCTGTCTGCCTCCCTGTGAATCTTACATGATGTGGCCTTAGAACCAGCATGGAGTGTTGGTCACCTCCTGAAGCTTATACTTTACATGCTTAATACAAAGCAGTGTTACTGGGATTGGTGAGCCCTTGGACAGCAACTAATTCATTGTCACGTTGATTCCAGACTGGAGACAGAGGTGGCCGTTTCCCTCTTGGTCCCTGAGTGATTGGGCAACTATATACCTAGTGGATGAAGCTGCTTAGATGTCGAGGAACATGGATTCTTTTCACCAGCTGTGTCTCAAGTAGCATTGTTTCCTGAGTGTACAGGCCTTACTCCTTCCATGGACGGTACTGTCTGACTATCTTGTGCCAGGCAGGTGGCTGCTCCAGTCTTTGGCCTTGGTCTTCCTTTGAGAGCACACTTGTTGTCCAGCAGGTTCCACACACTGTATTAGGTAATCCAGCTAATTCAGTTAGTGGCGTTGGGTAGTGGTGTGGGCACTCCCATTTTACCCATGAAAGCACTGAGGCCTAGAAAATTCAAGCAAGTTGCTCAAGGCAGCAGATACACTGTTAGGGTCTCACACCTGAGTGAGAGGCTCAAGTGGTGCCAGGTGCTTCCTGGGCTTCACCTGGCTCTCATGTTTAGAAGCTAGCTTCCTCAGAAACCACAGCTTCCCTGGCTCCATGTGTGGGGAGTGGAGAACAGAGGGAGGGCTGTTCTCTTTCCATCCCCACACGTTACTTGTTTGTTCTGGGAAAATACCTGAAAACTGTGGGCTGCTGGGAGTTGCAGGCTGGTGGTCACGAGGGCACATCTATCCCTTAGCAAGCCAGGGACCCAGCAATCCTCTTTCCCACCTTCTAAGACAGGACCTGATTCAGGGGATGCAGCAGCCTTCTGTCTTTGCTCTGAGGCAGTGCTGCCTAGCTTGTCCCTTGTTTGTACAACCTCATGTTGGTACCCTAACTGGGTTGTTAGAATTCCATCCTTCTTGATTTTTTATTATTTCTAAATGCCTGGAAGGCTCTTGTGAAAGGAACTGAAGCTGCCTTGTTTGGGCTAACTTTCCCCTAGAAGGAAGATGTGTGCTTCTTGCATGCTACTTGAGTTTCTATGATAGTGGAGGCATTTCAAGAGTTGCTGGTTAGTTAAAAGATGTGCAAATACACAGTTAACTGAAGGCAGCATTGCTTTGGAGCCCCAAACGTGGACTCAAGTCTGTTCTGAAATCCGCCTCTAGACTCACTGTGCCTGGACCCTGAAGGCCTGGGTGGGGTTGTGCACATGGGCTGCTGGTGGGGGTGCTGACAGCTTGGAAACCATGCCTGAGTGCTAAGTGGAGACACTGAGCTTCAGAGACCCACCCACTTGAGATTTGGCTGCAGGAATATTCAACAATGCTGTTCTGGGTGCTGCTGCTCCACTGTCCCCGTGTTCCAGCTTCTACTCAGGGCTTTTGTGTGCAGACACAGTAGCAGAAATGGCTACTGAGGGTGCTGGCCCTGTGTGTCCTCAGAGAAGGCTGCTGGTGGGGGTCCTGGTTAATGTTAATCTCTAATGAGATTAGGCACTGAGCTGAGGAATTTAAGGAAAGAAAAAGTATTAAAGGGACAGACCACTTAGACAGACTCAGTGTCCCCTTCCGTGTATTTCTTGTGGAAGGACTTAGTAGCTCCTAGGAGTGCCTACTGGAGTGGGAATAGCACATTTTAAATTCTCCTTAGTTAGTGGATGACTGGCATGGACCTTCTGTTGGGATGAAGTACAGTATTAGCGTGCCACAGTCCCATGGTGGACGTTCCATCCCTTCATGGAGGTTGCACCTCCTTCCAGACACACGCTTTCCTCCTGGAAGCCTGACTCCAAGTGCACTGCCTCTCTGCAGTCCAACCACCGTGGGCCTGGCGTCAGAGTGAGGCCCTGGCACAGGCGTTGTGTGCAGGCCCAGGGGCACTGCGCGTCTGCCTGTGAGGCCCTGACGCAGGCGTTGTGTGCAGGCCCAGGGACACTGCGTGTCGGCCTGCTAACTGAAGAGGGGAATCTGTATATTCTCATACAGCCCTTGCTGCAGAGGCACCCCCTCCACCCACCTTGGTGTTAAACAAGCTGGGATTTACAAGTTGGGTAAGAATCCCTTTCAGAGTGGGGGATAGCACTAGAAGGAGAGTATTAGAGTATATCTGGGATCATCTCTGAGGACTAGCCTGGAGGCCTTACCTCTGACATGCTCTGCTCACCTGAGACTTAGGCCCCGGTGACCTAGAGGTGCTGAGGAGAGGGCGGGAGAAGTGCCCTCTGTGCCCCCTGGCCCTTCCCTCACTCTCTGGGCCTTTATCTGACTTCTCCACAGTGAGGTGCACTTCCTGACTCCCTCATCCCTGAGTGGTCTGGTTGTTTCTTATGATTCACCAGGACAGTGTCTGTACCCTGGCTGCCACGCTCCCCCTTCTCTGAGCTCCTCAGAGTTTGGTCATCGTGTATGTGTGTGTGAGTGTTTATATATATGTGTGTCTGAATGTGTGTATCATTGTGCAGTTATCACTGTGTCTCTGAGTATTGTTTGTGCACATGAGTGTGTGGGCTGAGAGGAGCTGTGGTCCTCTCGGTGTGTCGTAATCCCAGTGTGCATTAGTGTGCATGGGCATTTCACTGTGTATGTGTGTGAGTGCGTGTCTCTTTGTGAGTGTGTGCATGCACCACCGTGTACTGGCTGACTGTGCCCGTTCCTGCCCTTCTCACAGTAGTGGCCTCTCAGTGAGCTGGTGCTGCACGGTTAACCCTTGTGTTCCAGGTACTCAACCCGGCATCTTGTATACAGAGGGCACTCAGAAAATGCTATGTGAGTGAATATCTAAGCCCAGTGGATTTAGGAGATGATGAAAGGTTGCGGTCTTGTCGCATTTTTGGCCCAAGAAGGGATTGGCCCTGGTCGGGGTCTTTTTTCGTGTTCTCTTGGGTACCTCATATAAGGTGGTGCTACTGTTTCTGAGGAAGCAAAGGAGCATGGAGCACAGTGCTGGTCACAGAACTTCCTGTATGTTACCCCATGGTTGCTCAGCATAATGCACAAGCTCAACTCAAATATCTACCTGTCATGGATTGAATTGTGTCCCTCCAAAAATATGTGTAGCCGTGTGGCTGGACCATGATTCCCAGTATCTTGTGACTCTCCTCCATTTTGTGGTTTTCCTGTGCTGTATGTTAAAGGATTAGGGTGGGGCTGTAAATCCCTTCATAGGATCACCTCCCTGCTCCACTGTAAAGGGAGTTTCCCTGGAGTGTGGCTTGCCCCACCCTTAATCTTTTCATCCTACGAGAGATAAAAGGACAGAGAAGCAGGCAGAGAACTGGGAACCTTGTACCATCAAGCAAGCAGCACTGGGAGAAGAGCACGTCCTTCAGACCTGAGGTTCCTGTGCGAAGATGCTCCCTGGACAAAGACTGATCCAATACTGGACTTTTCCTCCAGAGCCAACAAGGGGGAAAGCATTCCCTGGAGTGGACACCCTGAATATGGACTTGTAGCCTACTGGACTGTGTAAGAATAAACCTTCCTGTGTTAAGGCCATCCACTCTGTGGTATTTCTGTTAGAGCAGCCCTGGATGACTGAAACGCTACCCAAGGGCTTTGCCCAGAGATTTTCAGCAGTCCTAACATGTGCTGGCTTTCTGAAGTAAAACACTGTGGCACTTGGAGAACTGCGATGAAAAAGAATTTGCTGTCTGGACCTGCCTGAACTTAGACAGCAAAACCTTAGCTAAGTGGACTTCAGTGTAATTACAACGAGGGTGCATATGAGGGACAAATGTTGTAAACACAGGAAACAGCAGGTGAAACTGTTTGTGGACCTTGAAGGCCAGCCTCATAGCTCTTCTCTTCTTTGACCAGATGCCTGGCACATAGGTGACCTTCCAACCTGGGTGTACCCTCCTGTTATCACTTATCAAAATGCTACACCACACCCTAATCTATGCAACCTCTTCAAATGGCTGAACATCGATCAGTTCTTTCTGGTGTAATGACTCTCTGTATTCCTTCCATCTTGTTTTGATGCCCTCTGAGTCATTTGATAGTTTCCCTGTAGAACCCTTCACTATTGCAATTTGAGATTTGAATTATTTTTCAGTTCTTTCAGCTTGACAAATGCAGAATGTATTCTTCCCTTCTGGTTTTCCATTTCCAGCTCTTTGCACATGTCATTATAATACTTTCTTTTGTCTTCTCAAGCTGCTTTCTGAAATCTTCTGTTTAGGTCTTGTTCTGTGTTCCTTCCTTTTGCTTTAGCTGTTTGATCTTCAAGAGCAAGTTTCAGAGTCTCTTCTGATAACAAATTTGGTCTTTTCTTTCTTTCTTTCCTACCTTTATAATAACCTCTTTATTTTTGGATGATGTCTTTGATGTCATTCCACAGTTTGTCTGGGCTTCAGTCATTAGTGATCAACACATCAAATGTGTTCTTGAGATAGTCTTTAAACCCAAGAGGGATGTGCAGGTGGACTTGTTTTCATTTTCTTCAGTTTCAGTTTGAATTTACATATGAGCAATTAATGATCTTTGCCACAGTCAGCGCTTGGTCTTGTTCTGACTGTTGATAGGGAGCTTTTCCATCGTCTTTTTCCATGGATGTAGTCAGTTTGGTTCCTGTGTATTCCGTCTGGTGAGGTCCATGCATACAGTCGCTGTTTGTGTTGGTTAAAAAAGATATTTGCAGTGAAAAAGTTGTTAGTCTTACAAAAGTCTGTCTAGTGATCTCCAGTGTTATTTCTATCACCAAGGCTATATTTTCCAGCTACCGGTCTTTCTTCTTTGTTTCCAGCTTTTGCGTTCCAGTCACCAGTAATTATCAGTGCATGCTGATTGCATGTTCAGTCAATTTCAGACTGCAGAAGCTGGTAAAAATCTTCAGCCTCTTCATCTTTGGCCTTAGTGGTTGGTGCATAAATTTGAATAATAGTTGTCTTAACTGGCCTGCCTTGTAGGCATATGGATATTATCGTCTCGCTGACAGCATTGTACTTCAGGACAGATCTTGAAATGTTCTTTTTGATGATGAACGCAACACAGTTTCTCTTCAAGTTTTTGTTCCTGGCATAGCATTGGGAAAACCTGCAAAGGACCTCTTCAAGGTATTTGAAAGTAAGGATGTCACCTCGAAGACTAAAATGCACCTGACCCAAGCGATGGTATTTTCAGTCGTATCATGTGCATACAAAAGCTGGACCATGAACAAAGAAGACAGAAGAAAAATTGATGCCTTTGAATTGTGGTGTTGGAGAAGAATGTTGAAGGTACTGTGGACCTCCAAAAGAACCAACAGATCTGTCCTGGAAGAAGTACAACCAGAGTGCTCTTTGGAAGCAAAGATGGCAAGACTGCGTCTTACACACTTTGGACGTGGATGTGTTATTAGGAAAGATCAGTCCCTGGAGAAGGACATCATGCTTGGCAGAATGGAGGGTCAGTGAAAAAGAGGAAGACCTTCAATGAGATGGATTGACATAGTGGCCGCAACAATGGGCTTAAGCATAAAAACGATTGTGGACATGGTGAAAGACCGGGCAGTGTTTTGTTCTGTTGTTCATAGGGTTACTATAAGTTGGAACAGGTTTGACGGCACCTAACAACAACAACAATACCTCATCCCTCTACCATTTACCTCTGAGCATTCTGGTCCTGTTTCATAGGGACCATTAATCAGAGTTGACCCAAACGTGTATTATTAAGCGCATTCTATATCATAATCCCTCTTTCTAGAGGCTGGGGTTATGCAGATAAATGTCACACTGTGAAATGTGTTAACATTTTGCTGTAGCTAAAAATAAATACTGTGGATTCAGCTTGTAGAGACAAAGTTCAAGGTATTTGGGGGCATGTGGAAAAGCTTATACCTGTTACGTGCTCACCTTGAGTGCTCCCATTGTCCACACTGGTCCCGTCTGTACTGGGAGCAGGCCACAGGAGAGGTTCAGACCAGTATCTCAGAGAACTTGTCAGGAGGGCTGCTTGGTGCTTTCCTCTTCTACCACTGGTCATGCACTGTTTCTTTATGCATACCCAGCTTCCTCTTAGAAGTGATATGAAAACAGAAACAGAAATGTTTATAATGTAAAAATAACAGCAAATGTTTGAGGGTTTTAGGAAGTAGAGAAAATACAAGTTTAACAGAAAAAAACAAAGAAGTTCAGACATGCTGACCTATTAGAATCCTTTATTTTCAAATGGCCACTGTGTTATAATATCCAGGGAAGTCCATCAAAACAGTGGTGTTCAGGATTCTACTATTTCAGGCTTTCCTGAAGAAACAAATTTCAAATATTCTCAACACTAACCATCCAGCTACTTGATGTAATAATTCATGTTTCTGTTACAATTAAGGGCTTTGGGTGGGCTGCTTAATTCCTTCTGGTGTTTGACCCAGGCTTCATGCTATGTTTGGTGATTAGTGACTTCTAATCACTGAACTTTATAAACTTTATTTAGATGTGGGAAAACTACCTTCAGGTACTTAGAAAAACTATTCCTTAAGAAATTTTTTTTAAGAACAGTAATATAGATTTAATAATATTTAACCTTTTAAGTACTGTAATCACAGAATGTCATGTCGTTGATGGAGTCAATAGAAAATAAATGCAAAAGACGAAATATTGTACTGAAGTCTAATAACAGTAATTTCCAAGTAGTTTATTTTAAACTTCTCTGGTAGTTTTCTCTGGCCTTCCACACCATCCTGACCCCACTGCCACAGCTTAATTGCAGCTGTTAAGCAGTAAAAACACTTAGTGGATGCAGACTTGTGTCCATATTACTTACTGAATGGGAGGGCCCAGTAGCTCCTACATTCCTTTTCAGCTTGCTGGGGTGGCCCCTTTATTCTCTGCTGTGGCTCCCTCTCCCAGGTTCGTTCCACCCTTGTGCCTCTGTTCACACACTTCTGCCTTCTGTGCTTATCTTTGAGCTGTGTTTTATGCTAGACACACTTACCAACCTTGTCTCTAAGCCTAACTGATTTTAGTTTCCCAGTAAGGCCATAGTTTCTGTAAGACCATCTCACAACCTGATTTTCAGAAGAACTAGGATCATCTTGCTACAGAGCCAGCATGGGGTAGGCACAGAGCCCATTCTGGAGTGCCCAACCTCTGCCTCTTCCTGCCCTTTAACCCTGGGCCATTTCATAGTGGACATAGTAACATTTCTAAAATTGTGAGGATGATAAAGTGAAAGCAATTATGGGTAAGGCACTTGTAACTTTACATCAGTTTCCCTCCCACCCTCCCGTATGAAGCTTAATCATCAATCTTTTATCAGTTATGGAGCTTAATCATCCAACGTAAACTATTATTGATGTCTTTAGACCCCCAAATTATCTGTTACTTGCACATGATTCTTTTTGCTATTATAATGACTAATTCTGTCATTTTGGTGCCTTTTTTGGTGTGTTGTTGACAGTTTCTTTGTTCCACTTAGTTTTCTGTGCTCAGATGTTTTTCTTCATGGGTTTTCTTTTACCCCTTTTCATTGTTGTGGGTTTTATATCTGCTGAGACATCTTGGTTTTGTTTCTCTTTGATATGTAGGGTTGTTCATTTCCTTTGTGGTTACACTGATATTTACCCCTAATGTTCTAACTTTAAACCAGCCTTTAATTTCTTCGTATTGCCTTGACTTTCTCACCATATGAAAGATCTATGAATACATTAATTTGTCCCTCTTCTGGTATAATGTTGTCATAATTTGCCTGCTGAGATCTCTGTTTCCTGATTTTTAGTTTTTTAGCTTTGATGTATTCTTATGGATTCCCTATGCATGTTGGAATCTGGATGCCCTGTCCTGCATTGTAACTTTGAGTATATATCTGATATTATTGATTTTCTAGTTGAAGAACTTCCTTCAGTGTTTCTTGCAATTTTGACTTGGTTTTTACAAATTCCCTAAAATTCTGTTTACCTGGGAATGTCCTAATTTTGCTGTCATATTTGAGAGGCATTTTTTCAGGATAGATAATTCTTGGCTGGCAGTTTTTTTCCTTCAGGACTTTGTGCATGTCATCCTATTGCCTTCTTGCCAGCATGGTTTCTGCTGAGTAATCTGAGCTCGGTCTTAATAACTATGTTTTGTATGTTATTTTTTTTTTTAAAGCCTAGCTGCATTTAAAAACTCTTTATCTTTAGTTTGGTTAAGGTTGATTATGGCATGTCTTGGTGTCTTTCTTTTGGGATCTACCATGTGTGGAGTTCAATGAGCATCTTGGATAGATATCTTCTCATATCTCATAGTATCAGGTAGGTTTTCTGTCAACATATTTTCAACAGTTCTCTCTGTATTTTGTTATTGATCCCTGTTCTGATATTCCATTCCCTCTTGATGGAGTTATTAATGTTTTAAATTTTTTTTCCTCAAATATGCTAGTGTCAGTTACTTTATGTTCAGTCTCACCGATTCTGCATTCCATTGCCTCAGTCCTGTTCCTTTGACTTTCTTCGTGTATGCTGGTGTCATTTACTTTGTATTTAGTCTTGCTGATTCTGCATTCTGTATCCTCAGTGCTGTTACTTTGACTTTCTACTGAGTTATTAAGCCTGGTGATTTTATTGTTAATTTTTCACTGTGCTCTAATGCATTTTGTCTTTCCTGATACCTTGCATAACTCTATACATCAGTCTTTTGTATTCTGTCTCTGATAATTTCAGGAACTCTTTTTCATCTGGGAGATCTGTTGAGGTTTTGGGGATTTTTGGAAGCCATTGTAGTCTGTTTCTTCAGATGTTTAGTAATGGAATTTTGTCTCCAATGCATTAGAAAGTTTTTTTTTTATTGTGGTTTCAGTTGTATCTGTGGATATTCAGGCATCCTGAGCTGGATTCTGTCTTTGGAGATTTGTTTGGTTAACCTGTTCTATGTCTCTTGGGGCTGGGCAAGTGTTTCTCTGTGCAGTCTGATGGCTTTCTGCTCCTTGATCTTACTGACTTGTGCCATGCCCACGAGCAGGTGGGTCAGTTGCTCTGTCACTGCAGCTCCTGGGTGGGGGGTTGCCTGTGCCTCCAGTAACACCACCACTGCCGTTGCCTCTTGGGCTGGGCAGGTTGCTCATGGAGTCTTGGTCAGGAGAGGGATGGCTGTGCATCTGTTTGCTGTCACTTGTGGGTTGTGCATGTCCCCTTGCCACCACCTCTGGGCTGGGTGGGTTGCTCATGAAGCCCTGGTTGTGGCTCTCAGGCCAGGAAGGGATTGTGTGCCCTTTTGCTGCTGCTCCTGGGTTGCATGTGACCCGTTGTCACTGTCTCTGGACTGGGTGGGTTGCTCGTGGAGCCTCAGCCCCATGGCTGTAAGGTGGGGGAGGGTTTGTGAGCCCTTTCACTGCTAGTCTTAGGTCACAAGTGTCCACTTGCTGCTGCCTTTGGGCTGGGTGGGTCACTCACAGAACCTTGGCCACAGCTCTTAGGTGGGGGAGGAGTCGAGCACCCCTTGCTGCTGCTGCCAGTGCATCTGGGCTAGGTGGGTTACTTGTGCAGCCTCGGCCATGGCACTCAGGTTGGGGAGGGGTTGCACACCCTTTTGCTGCCACTCCTGGGTTGCATGCATCACCTTGCCACTGTCTCTGGGTTGGGAGGGTCACTTGCAGAGATTCGATCACAACTGCAGCTCACAGGTGGGGGAGGTGTCACACATGCCTTCGCAGCTGCTCCTGGTCACATGCTTCCCCGATGCCACTGTTCCTGTCACCCCAGGGTTGCGTGCATTCCTGAAGCTGCATTCCTGAAGCTGCCTTTGCCCCCGTGCCTCATGTGAACACAAGCCGTTGCCCCGGCACTCAGGTGCTCCCCATTATCTGCTCCCAGGCCTAGACCATTCTGAGGCTGTGGGGCCGCTGAGTCCTAATGCTCTGTGATCACCAGGCTGATCTCAAGCCCCTCAACCTATGTAGAAGGCTTCCATTCTGAGTTGCTTTGTTTAGGCAGGTGTGGCTCACCTTTACTGGCCCCAGCATTGCTCCAGACCTGGTAGTGTCCCTCAGTCCCACACTTTGATGTTGTTTAGGTTGTGGCGTTTTATTCTGCTCACTTCACCTGTAGCACAGTGGGATCTCTTTGTCTGGAGCCACATTATTTCTTCTGTGGTAGCCCAGTGCTCCTGTGATCTTCCTGTCACCCAGTCTGTTCTTGTATTTTTCTGTCAGGTGTTCAGGCCTTCTGGAATGCTCAATTTGGTTGGTTTAATGGATTCTACAGTTCTTTGTTTTCAAAGGTTGCAGCAAGATTGTGTGGCTATGCTGCCATCTTGACTACATTTTCTCTTTTGACTTTCTATTGAATTGTTTGATTCTGTAATTTTATTGTTAATCTGCTGAATTTCAGTTCATTGTTGCTCAAGTATTTCTTGCAGCCTGTTTAATTTTCTATTATGCTCTGCTACACTTTGCCTAATCTCCTTTCTGATGTCTTGAAGAACTCTAAACATTAGTCTTTTGTATTCTGTGTCTAGTAATTGCAGGTAGTCATCTTTGTCTGGAGAATTGTTTGATTCTTTGCTTTGGGAGTTTTCTGGGTTTGGGTCTGCTTCTTTAAATGAACAGAAATTGGTGGTTGTCTCCAAGCCATCAGAAAGTCATAATTTATTTGGTTATTGTGCTCATATATATGCACATGTATATAAAACATTTTAAATTTTTGAGTGTCCATATATTCTGGTGGTTTGAGCTAGATTATTGCAGCATTAAAAATTCCAATATCGTGTCACCAGATGGTTAGATATGTGAGTGCACTTAGAAAGATAGGAGGAATTGCCAGCTCAGGTTATCTGGCAAAACTTTTTTCTTTTGCTGCTCCCTTAGCTTCCTTCTCCAAGTCTGAGAGAACAGCTCAGGGCATGCACGTGAGATGTCTCACTTCTGACAGTGCATCAGAGTTCAGTGCCTGGTGCAGAGCAGATAAGGGAAGGGGAAATACTGGGGAAAGGGAGCACTTTGGAAAGATTTTGAATCTGTAAGAGTTCACAAGCACTTAGCTTATGATGTTTCCTGAGCTCTTACTGCATACTCAGTGCTATGCTCAGAACTCTGCATGCCATGTCTCATTAACCCTCACACTGCAAAAGGCTGTTGTTCCATGTGCAAGCCCGGAAACAAAGCACATGGCAGGGCACCCCAAGATTGTTATGTGCGTAAGAGAGAGTGCCCCAGCAGAATTACAAGGTCCTCAAGAACACTGGAAGTCATGTGGTTGTGTAGGTATGGCCATTGAAGCTCAACTTCCCTGCTGAGAAAGACATGCTCTGCTCGTGGTGCTGTTGCTCTGTTAATCTGCTGTCTGTGCAGTGCCACAGCTCTGTTTTGCTCCTGAAACAGGGTTCTCCGAGGGGTGCAGCTTTAAATCTGTCCAAAGTAGCTTTTTCTGGACCTACTCTCTCTTCCTTGTTACCCAGTCCAATTTCTCAGCTTTCTGCCTGATATTCAGGGCTCCTACAATGTCCTGTATAAGCCATTCAGTTGTTTTACTGGTGTCTTATTGTTAGAGGGATCAGAAAATACCTGTGGCTACTCCACCATCTTAGCCCCCCACTAATTAACTTCTGAAATTTTTAAAAATTATTAATTGACGCACATGGAGTAGCTGGTTAGTATTATGTTTGTTTAATACTAACTATATTTGATGGGACTGTTGCCATTAAAAGCTTAGGTTTCTCTTCCCACCTTTCTCCAGCACGTGTGTGTTCATACACACATACACACACACCCCTCACACACACATATGCGTACTCAAATGTGCAGGAACAGCCACAGAGGAAGTCTGCCGTCTGAATGTTCCTGTGTGAAGTTTGAACTTATGGATAGACCCCAAAATTGACATTTTTTTTTTGTCTTTGTGGCCAGGTGGAATTGTTTGTTTTCAAGTTAAATGTGATAAATATTTAGAAAGCATGTGCTCCATTAGCAGTTTTTTTTTGGCACTGTGATTGAAACACAGACACACATGAACATAACTGCCAGTGTTTTTGAGGACCTTGTAATTCTGCTCGGGCACTCTCTCTTATGCACATAACAATCTTGGGGAGCCCTGTCATGTGCTTTGTTTCTGGGCTTGCGCATGGAAGCAACAGCCTTTTGCAGTGTGAGGGTTAATGAGACATGGCATGCAGAGTTCTGAGCATAGCACTGAGTGTGCAGTAAGAGATCAGAAAATAGCAGCTATCATTATACTTTTCCTGCAAAGATTCAGTCTCTGCCTGGAGTTACAAGGCAGGGACTGACAGATGTATAAGTAGATGCTCAAGAATAAATTAGAAATGCATTGTTAAAAGAGGATCCAATGTGTGAATGAAGAGTGACATGGAGGCTGGGTCCTGTATTTTTAGAGGCTAATTAGAGTATGTGAAGAATGATAAATCTAGATACCGCGTATCTTCTCAGGCGCCATGAAGCAGTCAATGAAGAGAAATTTTGCTTCAGGATGCAGTTTAGACTTGGAGTTGATTTAAGACTTTTGGTTTGGTTTGATGAGGTGAAAGTGTTTTACATGTGGCAAGGACAAGAATTTTGGGTGGCCAAAGGGTAGAATGTTGTTGATGAAATTGTGTCTCACCAAATTATGTGTCAACTTGGCTAGGCTGTGATTCCCAGTACTGTGTAGTGGTCTCCCATTTTGTGTTCTGATGTAATCATCCTGTGTGTAGTGAATCCTAATCTCTGTGGTTAATGAGGCAGAAATAGGTTCTGTTAAAGAGGATGAAGTTGTGTGTTATGCTAATGAGGTAGGATTAGGATGGAATGCAACACTCTTATGGAGATCACAGTCCTAATCTAATGTCAGAGAGTGTGGCCTGCATCATCTGTTATTTTACACAAGCTAAAAGGTGAGAGAAGCAAAGAGAAATGAGGAGAGGAAGGATCTCCTATCCTAAGAATGAAAAATTGGAAGTGGAATACATCCTTTGGACTCACAGTCCCTATGCTGAGAACCTCGTAGACTCATGGAAGAGTTGATGGCAAGGGACACTGAGTCCACAGATGTTGAAAGGAGCAAGGAGCTTCCATCACAGCTGGACAGAGAAAGCTGTTTCCTAGAGGTGGCACCCTGATTTTGGCCCTCTTGCCTCCTTAACTGTAAGAGTATAAATTTGGTTGTTAAGCTGTCATCCAGTGCTGCTTTAACAGAAATATCACAAATGGATTGCTTTAAAAGAGAAATTTTATTTTGCTGCAGATCAGTAGGCTAGAAGTCCAAATTCAGGGTGTCAGCTCCAGGGGAAAGCTTTTTCTCTTGGCTCTGGAGGAAGATCATTGTTGTCATTCTTCCCATGGTGTGGGAGCCTCTGAGGTGCAGGGACCCTGGTCCTTTCCAAATGATGTACTCAGCTTCTGGCACTGCTTTCATGTGGTCCCCAAATCTCTGCTCATCTCATCTTTTATATCTCAAGAAACTGCCCCAAAGCATAATACAATCCTACTTGGAGACCTGCCCTACCAATACAACTGCCGCTGGTCTTCCTCCCTTCATTAGCATCACTGAGACAGGGTTTACAACATAAAGGAACATCGCTTAATATCTGTAATCATGGCCTACCCAAATGGCTACACACATTTTTGAGGGGAACACAGTTCAGTCCATGATGAAAGCCACCCACTTGTGATATTTCTGTTACAGCAAAACCAAAAAAAAAAAAAAAAAAACCCAAGCCCAGTGCTGTTGAGTCAATGCTAGTTCATAGCAACCATACAGGACAGAGTAGAACTGCTCCATAGAGTTTCCAAGGAGCACTTGGCAGATTAAAACTGCTGACGTTTTGGTTAGCAGATATAGCACTTAACCACTGTGCTACCAGGGTTTAGCAGCATTAAATAATTTAAGACAGGCACAGTGCTGGGCTGAGGAGATGAGCATCTGCAACCTCATGGGCGCTCAGCTTATCTGTTCTGCTTTGTCCGCATAGGCTCAGGCCTGGCAGTATATGTGTGTGTGTGTGTGTGTTGGGGCGGGAGGTTGGGGGCGGCAGGGCGGGGACATGGCTCTGCAAGCCTGTCCAGTCTGGGAGTGAAACACATGCCACGAGCCGCTAGGAGCTCCTTGTTTATTCTCTAGCTGCCTACCTGAAATAGTCATGGAGTTAGGTTTCTGCGAAGTGCTTAATTGATGATGAACAGATGAGTGGTTTATCGTTTGCTGACACTCAACCCTTGAAGGGTATAACCAGTTGCTCTCATTGAGGTAGCCCAGCCTCTATGTAAAATGCATGTCACACATGAGCTACCATGACTGGCCTTTGGTGGTGGTTAGAGTGGTGGGCTTGTGAAGACATTGACCGTGGTGAGAGAATACTTCCTTGTCCACATCTTGGGAAATTGGACCCTGGAGATGCCATGTGGTGCACTGTGCTAGACCAGTCTTTTCCCCTTTCCAAAATACTTAGGCAAGTAACTTACAGGACCTGATAGCCTGTGGTCTTGGCTTCTGTACATTAAACTTCAAGCTGGAATGCATTTGTGCCAGATAACCTCAGAGGAAAATAATCTTGCAGGGAAATCACAAGGTCAGTAACTTGAGATTTTTTAAGACTAGATTAATTTTGTTTCTGAGAGCGTGTAACTTTTATCTTTTCTTTTTTTTAATTTCCTGATAGCAAATTGCATGGAAGTACAGTGATGTTATGCTGAGGACAAAGAAAATCTTGCAAATAAACTCAAGGCTGTGAAAGTCGTAATTAGAAACATATGCATTTCATTAGACAGTCTTGTCAATTGCTACGGATGGTAGGTATTCATAAGGCTAAGTGTTCAGGGTGGCTGTGGAATTTTAAACTTCATACCATTAGTGTTTTGTCACTAAATTATTGCTTTTTTAAAAAAAATGTGCTTGAAGTGAAAGTTTACAATTCAAGTCAGTTCCTCATAAATAAACTTAACACCTATTGTTATGTCACCTTAGTTGCTCTCCCTGCAGTGTGACTGCTTATCTCTCCAGCCTGTATTTCGTGTGTTCGTTCAGGCCCCTTCTGTCTCTTTCTGCCGTCTCATCTCACCCTTAGACAAGAGCTGTACCTGTAGTCTCATGTATCTACTTGAGCGAAGAAGCACTCTGTCCTGAGTATCATTTTATGTTTTATAAATTTAGTTCAGAATGACCTTTGAACAGTTGACTTCTGAAACGGCTTCAGTTCTGAGGCTAACAGAGAGTCCAGGGGCCATGTCTTCTGGGGTCCCCTCAGTTTCAGTGAGACCATTAAGTCTGGTCTTTTTACTAGAATTTGAGTTTTGTACCCCACTTTTCTTCTGCTCCATCACAGACTTCCTGTTGTGTTCCCTGTTGGGATATAAACCGTTGCGTTTTAAGAAAACTTTATTTTGAACTAATTTTAGATTTTCAGAGGAGTTGCGAAGAGAGTCTAGAAAGTTCCTAGCTGCCCTTTCCCAACTCCCTCTTGTGAATATCTTACATAACCACAGTGTTCTTGCCAGATGGAAGCAAAACTGTTCACCAAAACCATGGGCTTGATTTGGATTACATTAGTTTTCTTGCCAGTGACCCTTTTCTGTTCCGGGATCCAACCGGGAATGCCATGTCATATTTAGCCACTTATATTCATTTAAAAACCATATTTTTAACATTTTACCATATGAGTTTTTAAACTATACAAAAGTCGAGAGTGGAGAGTGTTACGCTGTGCTGTCACTGGGAACCGCGTGTTCTCAATAGGTACCAGCCAGCAGGAGGACAAGGATCTGTGTGCTGGTTCTCATTTCTCCTGGTGTGAGAGCCTTAGAGGACTGCAACCCTCAGAAGTGCCAACCTCACAAGTGCCATTAGTCTGTTCCTCATTGAGCTGAAGTGGCTCTTCCTGTACTAGGGGTCCTTCCGAAGTCACCACACTATCCACAAAATTGAGACTTCCTGACTAATGCCCTTGTTTTACTGTTCACCCCAAAGTCACATCACTGTTCTTACCTGTGTCGTCAGTCTCAACTGCAAATGGATGATGTGCTTGGCTGTGAAGTGAAGGGTGGGAGGTTTGAGTCCACCCACAGGTACCTTGGAAGAAAGGCCTTGTTACCTAATGCTGACAAATCAGTCATTGAAAACTCTTTGGAACACAGTTCTATGCTGACACATGTGGGTTGACCATCAATCAGAATTGACTTGATGGGAACTGGTTTTGGTTGCTACTGCCAGAACCTTTAGATAAGACCCAGGTCTGACATTTTTCCTGCTCTTTGCCACTGTTTCCAAGAAAAATACTCCAAATGGAAGCACTATGCGTTAGGATTTGTTGGGATATAAACTCTAGAGCCTCTATTCATGATGCCTGGTTTTTCTTTATTATTGAGTATGATCCAGTGATTAAGAAAATCACTGCAGTTCAGTATAACTACTTTTCTTGAGCGATGTGATTGAAGAGGCAGACTAAAGCAAAGCGTCTAACAGGACAAACACTGTCTTACTTCCATACTCTGATTACCTTCAGTGCCCAGCTGGAAGCCTTCTGTCACTCTCCAGGTACTAGACGGTTGAGGAGGTACCCCTTGTTCCAAGTGTACCCCGTTCTCCTAGCAGACTTTTTCCCAGCCTTTTGGTGTCAGGCACATTGATCACTGCAGCTAGGCATTATCTCATCTTTGTTAAGTGAATAAATGAGTGAATCACTGGCCTACTAATAGGTTTATTAATCTGGCTGTTAAACTACTTCACGCCAAGATGCTAATGGCTGTTAATGGTTTTATTGTTTAAACTTTTTTGCCTGCTTTTTTTTTCAAATACAGTATTTTATTTTTTTGCTGTTAGTGACACACTGTAAAACATACACCAGTTCAAGTTTCTGTATCTAGTTTAGTGACATTGATTCTTTGAGTTGTACAACCATTCTCATCCTTCTGTTCAGTTGTTTCTTCCCCCTTCATTAAACTCACTGCCCTTTAAGTTTCCTATCTAATTTTTGAGTTTTTATTGTCAATTTGATTCCATATAGATAGATGTTAAAATGCTTGAGGCAGACATTGTTTATGAGTTAAGCCAAACTATTGGTTTTAAGAAGACTGCAGGGGATATTTTGATTTAAGGTTTCAAGATTATCTTAAGCAATATTTTCAGGGGTTCATCCAACCTGTCTGGCTCGAGAAAGTCTGTATTCCAGGAGGATTTAAAATTCTATTCATCTTTTGCCTTCTGTTGACCAGGACTTTTCTGAAGAATCTTTGATTGGAACATTCGGTGTTGGTAACTGGGTGCCGTCTAGTCCATTTCCTCTTCCTTTTCCTGACTCTCCTTCTTCCTCTGCTGTTCTAGGTGAATAGAGATCAGTTGTACTCCGGATGGCTGTTTGCAAGGTTTTAATATTCTAGACAGTATGGTACACACTAGGAAGCAGAAGTACTAAATGTATTATTAGACCAGTTAACTGGGATGTGCCATGAAACCATGACCCTAAATCTCTAAACAGAGGAAACAAATTCCTTGAGATGTTTGGTTGTGTATGAGGAGCCATTCTTTTTTTTCTCTTTTTCTTTGTAGTTGTCGTTGTCATCATGTCTGTTACACAACTTTTGCCAAATGAACTTTATAGAGGAGTACAACTCACTGATAGCAATTAACGTTAACTGGCTGTATAACCCTACCTTTAGTCAGTGTTGCAGGAAACTCTGCTGGTGTAGTAGATTAAGTCTTATGTCTACTAGCCAAAAGGTTGCCAGTTCAAATCCGTCAGGCGCTCCTTGGAAACTCTGGGGCAGTTCTGCTCTGAACTCTGGGGTCGCTATGAGTTGGACCCGATTTGATGGCAGTGGGCTGGGTGGTTAATAATCAGTGTGATTTTTCGATCACCATAACAAAAATGCGGTGCTTCATAAACTGTAACTCCCTCTCCTCCCCGCTCCTGCTTATGGTCTCAACTTTGGTCTGTATACATATACAGGGTCTTGTCTTTCTATGAAGCCCTGGTGACACGGTGGTTAAGAGCTCAGCTGCTAACCATAATGTTAGCAGTTCGAATCGACCAGCCATTCCTTGGAAACCCTGTGGAGCAGTTCTACTCTGTTTTCTGTTAAGTTCTACTCTGTGAGTTAGAATTGACTTGATGGCAAGTCGATTTTTTTTTGTCTTTTATGTTAAGCGAGGTCATACAGCGTCTCTTTGCGAGTGTCTTATTTCATTAAGCAGAATGTCTTCAAGTGCCATCCGTATTGTAGCCTTCATCGTCTAGACTTCATTTCTCTTACTGTCTGAGTAGTATTTCATTGTAGGTATGTACTGTATTTTGCTTATTGGTTTGTCTATTGGTGAGTATTTAGGTTGTTTCCACATTTTGGCTTCTGTGAATAGTGCCACAGTGATATACAAGTATGTGATAGTAGGGTTTTAAATCGCCCCCCCGAGGTTATTTACATTTTAATGAGTATGGGCATCTAAGAGAACACTTGCATAACCCAGATGCTTAATCTTACAGTTCCTGACCTTGCGGCAAGCTAGTCGGGGAAGGTATGTTGGTTTTCTTCTTGATCTTCAAAATAGGTTAGTAGCTTGTATGGAAACAATCCTGATGAATAAAAGAAGCAAATTGAAAATAATGCCATTTTCTGTAGAAACATGTTTCTTTTGAGAGGCAGCGTCATGAACTGGAATGTTTCCTCATAGTGGAATATGCCTCCTTGCTGGAAATGAAATTTTTAAATAAAAACCCAGCATCATTAGGAGGCACGTTGCTTATTTTTTCAGAGACACAATGAGTTTAAGATAAGTATTATTTTAAAATCCTTTCCTTCTTATTCCTCGTTCTTTGAAGCAGTTTCTAATCCTGCAGGGCCAGGATAGCTGGTAACTTTTCTTCTGACTTACCTAATATTGGCAGCCAGCTTCCTTTTTGGATTCATTTTGATGTATGGCACTAAGGGAAGTCGATTTGTAGTGGAAGGCATAGTGTGTCTTACCCTTTGCAGTCTGCAAGTGAGTGTGTGTGTAGTGACACATTCAAATAAGACAAAAACATGGCATTTGGAGTAGTCCTTTTGATAGTCTCTTAATTGTCAGAACTACTGCACTTTGATTTCTGTCTTTGGGAGCAGCAGGAGCACCCTGAACCGGCGCTGAGGGCCCAGGATGAGCTGGTGCACCTGTCAGGGAGACACCGTGCAGATCCACTCCTGGGTTTTGTAGTTTCTACCCAGTTGTTGGCCTGTGGCGCAGTGGATGGGTCGGTGACGTACATATGTGGTGACTGGAGAGTGTGGTTGTGTTTGGCTGCCTTGTGAGCACAAGGGGGACATGTGGTCAAGCCATGGAACTGGAGAGTACGTCCCTGAGGAAGGGGAGGCCTTTGCAAAGGTGAGTACGGAGCAGTGCTGGGCACTGAGCAGGGCTAGGCGAGTGATGGGCAGAGGGACACTGAGGCACTGAGGAGGGTCTAGTGGTGAGGGCAGGAGTCTGTAACCAGGAGTGTGGAGGAACCCAGCAGGGTGGAGGGGCTCCAGGCAGCAGGAACCCTTTTTAGGCCTATGTGGAGTCCGGAGGCTCTGGGAAGCCGTTAGCATGTTGTAAGCAGAGGGAGAGAGGTGGCTGGGCTGCACTTTGGGGCCATTGCACGTACAGGACGGGTGGGCCGAGCAGGTGTGGTAGTGTTCTCGTTGTGCAGAATAGATAGCTGTGCAGAATGTTTAGGGGTTGGTTTGCTGGTCTTCAGCCCTGAGGCCTCAGTTGCATTCTTCTGTGGGCCCAGTGTTTTTTTCTGTTAAAGTAGATGCAGCCCTGCCTTTCTACTCATGGCTGTTCTGTGTCAGCCAGGCTGCTGCCAGACAGTAATGGTCTCAGGAAACAAAATGCCCGCATGTCACAAGTGCTAAAAAAATTAAAACACACTTATGATGCTGTTTATTGTTCTAGTTGTGGGAGTTTTGGGTTTGTGTTCAGATGTAGCCCATACAGAAGGCTGTGGTCTTTGATCCTGATCAGGACGTGTTTCAAGTTCTTTCACTTTCAGTAGTCAGAGTTGTGTCATCTGCGTATTGCAGGTTGTTAATGAGTCTTCCTCTGGTCCAAATGCTGTGTTCTTCATATAGTCTAGCTTCTCAGACTATTTTTTTTTCAGCTCCTTTTAAATTAGTCAATGCCAGCAGGTGTGTAGAAGTAAGGTAGGTTGCTGGAGGTTTGGGTCCAGTCGTAGACTGGCTCCTCCAGCATCAACAGTAATCTGGCACTCATAGCTAGTTTCTTAGAGAAACCCTTTGAAGATGAGATCCCTGGCAAGCTTGTGTGTGTGCTGGCTAGATGGAGAGTGCTCCCAAGGAGAGGGTTGAAAATACAGAGCTCCAGGAAAACAGTGTCGGTTGGTGAGAGAGACTCATGTTAGTGCAATTAAATTTCTGTTTGTTGTAAGCTGATGCGCTGAGTTGGAAAACACTGTGCATGGATCTCAGAACTGTTTGTTGCGTTTTCCTTAAACATTTCTCTTGTTAGAATGATGAGAAAATTAACTGTGTAGGAACTTGAGAAGTATGAATTTGTTAATAACTCCTGTGACAATGGTTACGTTCAGGGCTGTGTGTGAACTGTCACAGATCACTTCCCAGTTAAAATATACCTCCTCAGATAACAGTGGTGACTGAATCTGAGAGGGTGCCACAGTGGTGATCCTGCCACCCAGGACCAAAGCACCATGCTGAAGGCCTTCATGGTTGAAGACCAAAGAGTACAGGTGGCTGCATCCTGTGGGAAAGCTCTGATTTTGAAAATTCTTTCCCTTTTAAAAATCTTCAGAAGTCTTAATTTTAAAGCGCAAATTTGTTGTATACAGTCATTCTTTCAGTGGCTAGGATAGTGAGGAATTCAGTGTGTGTCCCTTTGTTCTTTTATGGTAACATTTGTCAGACACAGCAGAGATACAGGCCGTTCATTTTTGATAGGTCATGTACACTGTTGTTTTTCCAGGAGTTGTGATGACTTGTCCTGATCTATTCACTTTGTGCTAATAGCAGTGTCCACAAGATGATTGCCTGGGGTTCAGAGGACAGCCTGTGGCCTTGAATTGTTTCAGACCAAACAATTTAAAGTCTATTTTTTTATGGGTCTGAATGCTTTATAGCAGTTGTCCTCAACCAGGGGTGATTTTGTCTCTCAGGGGACTTCAGCAGTGTCTGGGTATAGGGACGGAGACCACGGATCTTGCTAAACATCATAGAGTGCACAGGATATCACCCACAACAAAGAATTATCCAGTCGCAGATTTCACTATGCTGAGGTTGAGATTGTGGCTCTACAGAGAGTGGCAGTTTTGGCAGGTGGATGAGTGGGCTAGGAAATACACATTGGCCAGATGACGGGTGACAGGATGTCAGATCGCCAGTGTTCAGTTCCACTTCTTTTTATTTTTCGTTTATTTACTTGATATCCAGAAAAGAAGTGTCATTTTCCAAATGCATAGACACTGCATTGGTAGGTGGGCCTGCTTTCATTGTCTGCTCCTAGAATGTTTCGCTTGACAGCGAAAAAGCACATCTCTGAAAGGATGGTAAGAGTTTTCTTTTTAATTTGTGCTTAGTAGTGAATTCTATGAAATCCTTTTTTATTAGCATTAAATGGAGTCTCCTAATAAAACAGTCATTGGGGATGGCAGTGAAAACACCTGAATGTAATGTGTCTTTGTGACGACTGCAAGATTATTGAATTGGGGTATTTACTTAAATGATGCTTGCATGATGGTGCATTTCAGTTTCTTTAAACAAATATTTAGAAATGGCTAGAAATAAATTTAAGAGTAGAAGAGTCTTCAAGTGTGAGCTAAGTATTAAATTATTTTCACAATTTTTCTTCTTTTACTAGGTCCCTTAAAAACTTTTGTGATCTAATTATGTCTTATAGAAATTGCAGTTGATAAACTTGTTCATTAATTCACTAGGCCAATAATGTTTTTATTTATTTATTTATTTATTTATTTATTTATTTATTTATTTATATTTTTATTTAACATAACTGAGTGAAAATGTACATTCACATGTAAATTTACATGCCCCCCTATATGCAGCTTCCACTGCTCTCCCTGTCCGGTGACTGCACACTATTCCTCTCTGCTCCATACCTGTCTCATCCTCCCGACAGTCTCCTTTCCCCTCCTCTCCGTCTACTCCCCTTCCTCCAGCCAGAGGTCAGCAAGATGATATCCTATAGATGTATAGAACCATAAAGTGCTTCCAATATATGGTTACTCTGCATTGCCAAGTCCAATCCATTCCTGTCCAAAGAGTGGACCTTTGTTATACTTTATGGGCAGGATCAGGGCAGGGGGCCATGCTCTCAGAGGAACCCCCAAACCGCTGGACCATCAATTGAGGTCTTTTATTGGAGATCTCATGATGCACCTCTTTTTATTCTTGTGTTGCCAGTGAGGCTCCTCTCTGTGAGCTCTGTCATGGCTATCACTGGTGGTGGCCGGGCACCATAGACCAATAATGTTTTCTTCTGGCTAAGTACTAAAGCCGTGCATCAGTCTCTCATAATACAGATTTCCTCTTTTCTTAGCTCAATTGCCTATACTGTTCAATGAGGTTGATTAAGGGTTAGGTTAAAACAACTTGACTTTTAAAACAAAGTCTTCCAAGAAAGTGCCATCTAATACTGAGAGAGTCTACTGGAAAATGTTCAAGGATGCAGAAAGCATCAAGAGGGGATGGAAGGAATACACAGTCACTTCCAAACGGATTTGGGTGGCATTCAACCATTTTAAGAAATAGCGTATGATCAAGGGCTGATGGTACTGAAGGAAAGGTCCAAGCTGCACTGAAGGCACTGGTGAAAGACAGGACTCCAGGAATTGGCAGAAGACCACTTGAGATATTTCAACAAATGGATGCAGCACTAGAAGTGCTCACTTGTCTAGGCCAAGAAATTTAGAAGACAATTATCTGGCCAGCTGACTGGAGGGGATACATATTTGTACTGTTCCAAAGAATGGTGACCCAACAGAATGCAAAAATTTTCAAACATCATCATTAATGTCACACACAAGTAATATTTCGCTGAAGATCACTCAAAAGTGGTTGCTGCAGTGTATCAACAGGGAACCACTGGATTCGGAGGAGGATGTGGAACAAGGAGTGTCATTGCTGACGTCAGATGGATCTTGGCTAAAATCAGAGAACACTAGAAAGATGTTTACCTGTGTTTTGAGTATACAATGGCATTTGACTATGTGGATCATAAGAAATTATGGATAACACTGTGAAGAATGGGAATCAGAACTCTTAATTGTTTTCATGAGGAACCTGTATTTGAACAGAACAAGAGGAGACTCCGTGGTCTGAAGTTAAGAAGGGTGTGTGTCAGGGTGTATCTTTTCACCATACTTATTCAGTCTGTATTTAAACACACAAACAAACAAAAACAATAAAACAAACAAAAAAAACCCCACCAAAGCCATTGCTGACAAGTTGATTCTGATTTATAACAACTCTTGGACCAGAGTATAACTGCCCCATAGAGTTGCCAAGGAGTAGCTGGTGTATTCGAGCTGCCACCCTTTTGGTTAACAGCCAAACTCTCAACTACTGCACTAGCAGAGCTTCTTCATTCTTTGTGCTGAGGCAGTAATCTGAGAAGCTGGACTGTGTGAAGAAGAATGTGCTTTTGGGACTGGAGGAGGTTTCATGAACTACCTGCGATATGCAGATGACACAACCTTGCTTGCTGAAAGTGAAGAGGACTTTAAGTACTTACTGATGAAGATCAGTAGGGATTTCATCTCAGCATAAAGAAAACAAAAATCCTAACAACTAGACCAATAAACAGTGTCCTGATAAATGAAGAAAAGATTGAAGTTGTCAAGGATATCATTTTACGTGGATCCACAATCAGCACTGTTCTAGTCACCTTGAACTGCTCTAAAAGAAAATACCATGAGCAGAAGGCTTCATGAAGAGAAATTTTATTGTCATTGTCTGGTAAGCCACAAATCTATTCATGAGTTATGAGTCCATTCAATAGGAGAAAGTATCACAGCCCAGTATGCTCAAATTCATTGAGAGCATCTCAGCACAGGAACCTCAGGTCCAAAGGATGTGCTCTGCTCTTGGTGCTACTTTCTTGGTGGTATGAGGTTCCCACCTTGAGTCCTGCCTCACCAACACAGCTGCTGTCCATTTTCCCTCATCAACATCACAGAGGCAAGATTCACAACATATGGGAGGGATTGCACCATGTTGGGACTCATAGCCAAGCCAAATCACTACATACATTTTTGGGGGGACACAGTGCAGTCCATGACAAACACTATAGAAGCAGTAGTGGAGGAATCAAGTGATACATTACACTGCGTCGATCTACTGCATGTGACCTCTTTAAAGTGTTAAAAAGCAAAGGTTTCAGTTTCAGGGCCAGTATGCACCTGACCCAGGCCATGGTGTTTTCAGTTGCCTTGTATGCATGTAAAAGTTGGACAATGCGTAAGGAAGACCAAAGAAGAACTGATGCCTGTTTTAGGCTGAGTTTTCTCCGGAAGCAAAACCAGTAAAGCATATAAATATATACATAAAACCAAAAACTAAACCAAACCCATTGCTATCAAGTTTATTTCAACTTACAGCAACCCTGTAGGACAAAGCAGAATACCCTGTAGAGTTTCCAAGGAGGGTCTGGTGAATTAGAACTGCTGACCTTTTGGTTAGCAGACATAATGCTTAACTATTACGCCACTGGGGTTTTTATGTCAAGGAAATGGCTCACGCAGTTGTAGCAGATGGAACATCGCAAGCCTCTGCATCAGGATACTGGCTTCTTTCAGTTCATATAGTCACAATGGCTGGTGAACCCAAGATCAGCAGATTGTACAGCGGGGCTTTCCCTCATAGGCTGTGAAGACTGATGAATCCAAAGATTGGCTGGCAAGACCACAAGGCTTCTCCTGATTCATGTAGCTTCTGAGGCTGGTGAACCCAAGATCAGTGGGTAGAATGATAGCTTAATTTCCAAGAACCAAAGATCAGATAAACAGGAGGCAGCCACAGGATCTAGAGCAAACAAAAAGCGCCAGAATGTCTACATACATTCAGATATAGGCCATACTGCCAGGGAAACTCCCTTGCAACTGATTGGCTGCTCAGAACAGATTCCATCATAGGAGTGATCACATATAAACACTGAGAATCATGGCACAGCCAGGTCTATAGACAGTCTTTTTTATTTTATTTAATTGTGCTTTAAGTGAAAGTTTACAATCCAAATCAACTTGCCATATAAAACTCCCCACCCACATTGTATGCAATCCTAGTTGCTCTTGCCACCCTGTGACATCACACTCCTAGTTTCCACCTTGTACTTCCTGCATCCATTCAACCAACTCCTGTCCTGCCTCTACCCTCTCCTCTTGCCTCTGGACAGGAGTTGCTGCAGTGGCCTCCTGTATACATTTAAGCCAAGAAGCATGATTTTTGCCAGCATCACTCTATGTCTATAGTCCAGTCCAATCTTTGAAGAGTTGGCTTCAGGACTGGTTTCAGCTCTGGCTAAAAGAGAGTCTGGGGACCATGTCCTCAGGAGACCTTTCCAGTCTGTCAGACCATCAAGTCTGATCTTTTAATCGAGTTTTAGTTCTGCCTGCCTGTTTTTCTCCCGCTATGTCAGGGACTCTGTGTTGTGTTCCCTGTCAGGTGGTCATTGGTAGTGGCTGGGCACCGTCTGGTTCTTCTGTTCCCATGCTGTTGTGGTGTCTGGATCATATGACCCTTCTGTCTCCTAGGCTCGTATTTTCCTTACGTCTTTGATGTCCCTCATTATTCTCTGCTCCAGGTAGATCGGGATCAGTTGATGCTACTTAGATGGCAGCTTGATAGCTTTTAAGACACCAAAGACCACTCAGCAAAGTGGGATGCAGAGCATTTTCTTAAAAATACTTTATTATACCAGTTGATCTGGTTGTCCCCTAAAACTGTGGTTCCTAGACCCCTACCCCTACTACACTGTCCTTCAAAATACTGAGCTATATTTAGAAAACTCCTTAGCTTTTGGTATAGTCCAGCTGTGCTAACCTTCCTTCTGCTGTGTGCTGTCACTGCCTTCACCTAGCCAAGTTCCTGTGTTCTATCTAATCTGTGAACACCCCTGTCATTCCCTCCCCTTCCCCATAACCGTCAAAGATTTCCTTCTGTGCGTAAACCTTTACTTGAGTCCTTGTAATAGTGGGCTCATACAATATTTGTCCTTTTACATCTGACTAATTTCACTCAGCATAATCCAGATGATACCCTATTATGTTTCCTGAGATCATTGTTTTTATCACTGCATAGTATTCCCTTGTGTGAATATACCATAATTTGTTTAACCTAGATTGATTCCATTTTTTTTTGCTATTGTGGACAATCCTACAATAAACATTAGTGTGCATGTATCTATTCATTTGACAGGCCTTATATCTGTAGGATATATTACAAGCAGTGAGGTTGCTGGATCATATGATATTTCTACTTCTAGCTTTCAGAGGAAGAGCCAAATTGATTTCCAAAGTGGTTGTACCATTTTACATTCCCATCAGCAGTGTTGAAGAGTTCTAGTGTCTTCTACAACCTTCCCAACATTTATTATTTTGTGTTTTTTGGATAAATGCCAGCCTTGTTGGAGTGAGATGGTATCTCATTGTAGTTTTGATTTGGGTTTCTCTAATGGCTAATGATGGTGAGCATTTCCTCATGTGTCTGTTAGCCTCCTGGATGTCATCTTTGGTGAAATGCCTGTTCATATCCTTTGCCCATTTTTAAATTGGGTTGCAGTACCTTATAGATTATGGAGGGTAGATGCTGATCAGATTCATGGTAGCCAGATTTTTTCCCCAGTCTGTAGTTAGTCTTTTTACTCTTTTGATGAAGTCTAGAGAAGCAAAAGTGTTTGATTTTTAGTTCTTAGTACTCTCCTTTTTCTTCTGATGTATGTGCATTGTTAGTAATATTTTGTGGTGTTTATGCCATGTATTAGAGGTCCCAGCATTGTCTCTATTCTTTCTTCCATGATTGTAACTGTTTTAGATTTCATATTTAGGTCTTTAATCGCTTTTCAGTTGGTTTTTGTGGATGGTGTGTAATATAGCTCTTGTTTCATTTTTTTTTTGCAGGTGGATATCCAATTATTAAAGAGACTATATTGTCCCCAGTTTACGGAATTTGTACCTTTGTTAAATATCGGCTACTCATAGGTGGGTGATGTTATATTTGGAGTCTCAATTCTGTTTCATGTGTTTTTGTATCAGCACCAGGCTGTTTTGACTACTGTAGCAGTATAATAGGTTCTAAAGTTGGGTAGTGTGAGGCCTTCCACATTGTTCTTCTTCTTCAGTAATGCTTTATTTGTCTATGGCTGTTTCCCTTTCCATACGAAGTCGATGACTTGTTATTCTACCTCGTTAAAAAATGCCATTGGAATTTCTGTTGAGATTGCATTTTATCTATAGATTGCTTTGAATAGACATTTTTACAATGGTTAAATCTTTCTATCAATGAGCAAGGTAGGTTTCTCAACTTGTATAGGTCTCTTTTGGTTTCTTGTAGTACAGTCTTAAACAATTTTTTATAAATTATAAATGTTTTACATCTCTGCTTATATTTTTTTCATCTTGGGGACTATTGCAAATGGTATTAATTTGGTAATTTTCTCTTTGATGGTCTCTTTGTTAGTGTAAAGGAATCCAACTGATTTATGTATGTTTATCTTTTATCCTGATACTTGCTGAACTCTATTAGTTCCAGTAGTTTTTTGAGAATTCTTTAGAGTGTTCTGTGTATAAGATCATATCATCTGTAAATAGAGCTACTTTTACTTCTTCTCTACCAATTTGGATGCCTTTATTTCTTTATCTTGCCTGATTGCTCTGGCTAGAACCTCCAGCTCAATGTTAATAAAGTGGTGACAAAAGGCATCCTTTGCTGGTTCTTGTTCTCAAGGGGAATGCTGTCAGGTTCTCTCCATGTAGGATGATGATGACTGTTGGCTTTGCATAGATGCCACATATTATGTTGAATAATTACCCTTCTATTCCTATTCTGTTGAGAGTTTTTAACATGAATGGGTATTGGACTTTGTCAAATGCTTTTTATGGATCAATTAATAAAATCCAGTGGTTCTTATCTTTTATTTATGTGGTTGATGACATTAATTGTTTTTCTGATGTTAAACTATCCCTGCATCTCTGATATTAATCTTTGTTGGTGATGATGAATCATTTTTTGATTATGTTGTTGAGTTCTATTGGCTAGCATGTTGTTGAGTATTTTTGCATCTAAGTTCATGAGAGATACTGGTCTGTAATATTTTTTATTTTTGATTATTGTGTTGTCTTTACCAGGTTTTAATATCAGGGTTATTCTGGTTTCATAGAATGAATTCGATAGTATTCCAACCTTTTGTAAGGTCTGAAATAACTTTACTAATAGTAGTCAGCATACAGTCTTAACCATTGCAATGTCTTAGAGTTACAGTGTTAGGTTAGAATATTAAATAGCCCAAGGATTGCCAGAAGAACAAACAAATCTGTCTTGGGAGAGGTATTACCAACATGCACATTAGAAGCAAAAGTGGCATGACTTTGTCTTACATACTTTGGACATGTTGTCAGGAGGGGCTTATCCTTAGAGCGGGGCATCACTTATCCTTAGAGTGGGTCAGCGAAAAAGAGGAAGATCCTTAGTGAGGTGGATTGACACAGTGGCCACAACAATGGGCTCACACATGACAACAGTTGTCAGGATGGTGCAGGAGTGGGCATTGTTCCATTCTAGTGTACACAGAGTTGCTTTGTGTAGGAACTGACTACAGTACCTAATCACCACCAGAATAGCAGTGGTGACTCAGAATTTTAATCCAGAGGAGATAGGTTCTACTGTCACATGAAACCCTGGACCCATTGTGCGGCAGACCAGGAAGTCCCCAAGCCAGGGTTAGTGGTATCATTTTTGCTCAATTCAGGGAGACGGTGTTCCTGAGGCAAGCTGTGCTTGACTTCAGTTGTTCTTCCCAGAGCACTTGAATGAGTTTACAACTCTTTCTAAAGGAAAGATGAATTTGCATGGTTTGTGGATACCTCTGAATTTCAAAATGAATTTTGTGTAAAACAAATTTTAATATTAAAAGCCCCCCCACAACTGTAGTTGTAGAGGTGTACTAGGTAAAATAAACCCCATCCTTAGAATGTTATAGCTAGTCATATAGACCACACATTGTTACATGGTTTGGCTTTTTCTCACAATTGTGTCTCTGGCCTACGTTCCTAATTTTTTCAGTGTTTATATCTGTCTGTCTGTCTATCAAATTATCCATCCTACTCCCAAAACTTAAGGAACATTCTGTTGAATTTGTACCATTTGTTTTTGCAACAACCCCATGGATTCTTTGAAAAAGGAAGTTAGATACTTTGTTGTTTACCTTTGCTGGATATGTATTTTGTAAATAAATTTCACTGGATGTAGTTGGCCAAGACCATCCTTATGTCTCTCCTTCTTATATGGGGGCCATGAGGTCAGTGGTATAGCCTGGCTTTGAAAATCTGCTGTCTTGAGGCAGGTACCTCCTTGCGCTGTGACCTTTAGCTATCAACCCTCCAAGCCTCACTTATCTTCCTTTAAAATAGATGTAATAAAATCCCTTGAGATTTCTTATTAGGAATTAAATGAAATTTGGTCTTTGAAGTTTGCAGTGTGGTAGGTGTTCATCAGAGCCATGAAGATTTTTATTGACCTACCAATTTCCAAATGGTAGTCAGTAACCCAAGCTTTGGAAGTGAAATTTCCCTGTGCTTTCCTGGCTTCTGGCTGTAACCCAACCATGCTCTGCTCAGCTGATTGGCTCTTTGTGTCAATGCACACCTGTTAACTCACCTTCTCTAGCTTTTAATCAGCTTTGTTGTGATCCTTGGGCCTTGGTGGGGTAGTTGTTAAGAGCTTCGATGCTAACCAAAAGGGTAGCAGTTCAAATCTACTACCAGCCACTCTTTGGAAACTCTTTAGGGAAGTTTTTTTTTTTTTTTGATTTTTATTTGACATGACTGAGTGAAAATGTACATTCACGTATAAATTTACATGCCCACCTATATGCAGCTTCCACTGCTCTACCTGTCCGGTGACTGCACACTATTCCTCTCTGCTCCATACATGTCTCATCCTCCCAACAGCCTCCTTTCCCCTCCTCTCCATCCACTCCCCTTCCTCCAGCCAGAGGTCAGCAAGATGATATCCTATAGACGTATAGAACCATAAAGTGCTTCCAATATATGGTCCCTCTGCATTGCCAAGTCCAATCCATTCCTGTCCAAAGAATGAACCTTTGTTATAATTTATGGGAAAGGGCAGCATCAGGGCTAGGGGCCATGATCTGAGAGGAACCCCAAAACCGCTGGACCATCAATTGAGGTCTTTTAGTGGAGATCTCATGATGCACCCCTTTTTATTCTTGTGTTGCCAGTGAGACTCCTCTCTGTGAGCTCCATCGTGGCTATCACTGGTGGTGGCCGGGCACCATCCGGTTCTTCTGGTCCCAAGTCGATGTAGGCACCCACTCTTGTGGTTCTCTCTGTCTTCTCGGTTGTCTTTACCGCATGTCATTTTGGTCCTCGGTGAGCATCCATTCCTGCTGAGTTGGGACCATTTGCTGTGTCCTCAGATGGCAGCTTGGCAGCTTTTAAGAACCCAGACGCCACTCACCAATGTGGGATGCAGAGAGCTCTCTTAGCAAAATGCTAGTTGTGCCAATTGGCCTGGAATTCGCCTAAGAGCATGGTCCGCCGCCCCCCGCCCCAGCTACTCTATCCTTGCAGTATTGAGTTAAGATGGAAGGAGTACTAAGTTATGCTGAAGTCCACTTAATGTTGTTCTTGTTTTTAATGTGTGCTATCACCACTTTCTCCCAACTAGATTTCTAGTAACTATCTAAACTAAACCCTCCCCCCCTCACCCACCCTTCCTCCCCTCCCTTGCAGCTGTCAAAGAGTCTTTTCTTCTATACACAAGTCTGTTTTTTAGATCTTATTGTAGAGGTCTCATACAGTATTTGTCCTTTTGTTGCTGATTACTTTCACTCAACATAATGTCTTCCAGTTGAAACCAAGTTATGAGATGTTTCCTGGAAGCATTGTTATTCTTTATCATTGCGTAGTGCTCCATTGAGTATATGTACCATAGTTTACCTATCCATTCTTCTGTTGTTGGGCATCTGGGTTGATTCCATCTTTTTGCTATCTTGGACTGTGCTGCGGTAAACATTCTGGTACATGTGTCCTTTGGTGTGAAAGGCCTTGATTCTGTAGGATATATTCCAAGTACTGGAATTACTGGGTCAAATGGTATATCTATATCCATTTTTTTAAGGAAGCGCCAGATTGCCTTCCAAAGAGGCTGGACCATTTTGCAACCCCACCAACAGTGTAGGAGGGTTCCACTTTCTCCACAGCCTCTCCAGCATTTGTTGTTTTGTGTTTTCTGGATCATGGCCAATCTTGTTTGGGTAAGATGGTATCTCATTGTTGTCTTGATTTGAATTTCTTTAATAACTAAAGATCGTAAACATGTCCGCATGTGCTTTTTGGCTGCCTGGATCTTCTCTTTAGTGAAATGACTGTCCATCTCCTTTGCTCATTGCTTAATTGGATGGTTTATCCTCTTCTTATTGATATTTTGTAGTATCTTATAGATTATGGAGATCAGGCGTCGGTCTGACATAGAGTTGCCAAATATTTTTTCCCATTCTGTGGGTGTTCTTTTAATTCTATTAATAAAGTCTTTGGCTGAGCAAAAGTGTTTGATTCCCATTTATCTATTTTCTCTTCTGTTGATTGAGGTTTCTTTGACAGATTTTGGAGTCTGTCCTTATTGTGTATTAAAACTTCCATTGTTGTTCCTACCTCTTCTTGGATGAGCTTTATTGTTTTAGGTTTGATATTTAGGTCTTTTATCCAGTTGGAGTTGGTTTTTGTATAAGGTGTAAGATATGGATCTTGATTCAGTTTATTGCAGATGGATAACCAATTTTGCCAGCACCATTTGTTGAAGAGACTGTTTTTACCCCAGTTTAATGTCTTAGGGCCTTTGTCGAATATCAACTGTTCATAGGCAGATTGTGTCATCTCTGGGGTCTCAATTCTGTTCCATTGATCGATCTGTATGTTCTTGTACCAGTACCAGGCTGTTTTGACCACTGTGGCAGTGTAGTATGTTCTAAGGTCGGGTAATGAGAGGCCTCCCATTGTGTTCTTCTTCTTTAGTAGTACCTTAATTATCCGGGGCTCCTTCCCTTTCCAAACAATTGGTAATTTGTTTCTCCATCTCATTAGAAAATGATGCTGGAACTTGTATTGGGATTGCATCATGTAAATAAATTGCTTTGGGTAAAATAGACATTTTCACCATGTTAAGTCTTCCTATCCATGAGCAGGGTAGGTTTTTTACAGTTGGGGTGACCGGGGACATATGACAATTAGTAGAAAACAGCATGATTCTGAAATACAGTATTTCTCTTTGACTAGCAGCTCATTTTCTATACTGAAGTATCAATTACTGCCCTTTTCCCTTTTCTCATTCCCTCCTTTCTTTGCACACATCTGTCCTAGAATTTTCCTGGCCTTTTTGATCTTTCTCATGTTAAGGAGTCCCTTCAGGTATACTTTTTGGCTGTTGTGGGGCCATCCTGTCAGGAGGACAGCTGTGTCGATTAGAATGTCTTCTTGACTGGTTGAAAACTGTCTAGACATAGGGTTCAAGCAGGGTTGTTTTTCTGTTTGTTATCTTCACAGATACTGAAGACACCAGTGTACCCCTAGACCACCTTGTGTCTGGGCTGGATGCCTCGCTTGGTCAGCCGTCACTTCTCTTTGTGACCCCTATTGCTCTAGCTGACACCCTTCTGGATGGGAGGCAGGGGGTACTGTGTGGAGCCAGATGTGGTGACACAGCAGGTATGATAAGGTCTGAGAGTGCTGGCCCTCCTGAGAATATACTCCAACCCTAGTACTCCAGATAGTAGAAACATAAACTGGTGGGTGATTGGTTTTCTCCTTGTTAGATGAGAAATTGCCTTCATATTGTTGACCAGGAAAGAATGTGGTTTCTCTGCCAAGGACTTGGATTCCTTCTTCCTGATGAACAGTTTTTGTAGTGCTTTGAGTCTCATCATATCAACTTTGAGAAGAATGTCTCTCTGTGAATGTAGTTTTCAGTAAATGTTTGTAAAATTGCAGTTTAGTTCAAGTTGTGGCGAAGAACCCTTGCTGTTGCTTTTACATTTTTAATCTTTTTAGGTCTTTATAACTTTTAGGGTTTCAGCAGCTGTATCCTAAAGGCCCTACAGAGAAGACCATAGAATTAGGGAGGAACTCAGTTGGTAGGTATGTCCTGTTTTTAGAAATTTAGATGCTTTGTCAGAAAATACAACATTTCTACCCTGCTGGTCTCTCCTAATAACACTCCTAAGTATGTGAGGTGAGGTCTTGCCACCCTCCTTCTAAGGATCATACTGGCTGTAGTTTTTCTGAGACAGATGTGTTCATTCTTTTGGCGTTCACCAGCACCATAAATCCTTATTCGTTGTACATCTTTTGCATGGATACGGGGAAACTGAAAATACCATGGCTTGGATCAGGTGCACCTTAGTCTTCAAAGTGACATCTTTGCTGTTTAACATTTTAAAGAGTCTTTTGTAGCAGATTTGCCCAAAGCAGTGTACCATTTGTTTCTTGACTGTTGTTTCCGTGGGCATTGGTTGTGGATCCAAGTAAAATGAAATTGTTGAAAACTTCAATCTTTTATTCATTTATCATGGTGTTGCTCGACGGCACTTGGCTTGGCATCATGGTGTTGCATTATTGGTCCAGTTGTTAGGATTTATGTTTTCTTTATATCAAGTTGTAATTAGTACTGAAGACGGTGATCTTTAATCTTCAGCAGTAAGTGCTTGAAGATCTGTCTACCTTCAGGAAGCAAGGTTGTGTCATCTGAACAGTGCAGGTTGTTAATGAGTCTTGATGCATTTGCTTCTGATGCATTCATGTTATTACAGTCAAGCTTCTATGATTATTTGCTCAGCATACAGATTGAATAAGTATAGTGAAAAGATAACAACCCTTAAGCATACCTTTTATGATTTTAAACCTTTCAATATCTCCTTATTCTGTTTGAATGACTCCCTCTTGGTCTGTGTACAGGTTCTACAGGAACATGATAGAATGTTCTGGAATTCCCATTCTTCTCAATGTAATCCATAATTTGTTGTGATCCACACAGTTGGATGCTTTTGCATAGCCAGTAAAACACGGACAAACATCTTTCTGTTATCTTTAGATTCAGCCAGGATCCATCTGAAGTCAGCAGTGTTATCAATCATTCTATGCCCTCTTCTGAATCTGGCTTGAATTTCTGAAAGCTTCCTGTCAGTGTACTGCTACAAGTTAATTACCTTTACAAAATTTTACTTGTGTGTGATATTAGTGGTATTGTTTGATAACTTCTACATTCTGTTGCATCACCTTTCTTTGGAATAGGCACAAATATGGATCTCTTCCATTTGATTGGCCGTCTTTCAGATTTCTTAGTATAGATGAGTGAGCACTTCCAGCATGCACCCATATGTTAAAACATCTCAATTGATGTTCCATCAATTCCTGGAGCCTTGCTTCTTACAGTGTCTTTGGTACAGCTTGGATTTCTTCCTTCAGCGTTGTTGGTTCTTGATTGCATGCTGCCTGCTGAAATGGTTGATCGTTGACTAATTCCTTTTGATACAGTGAGTGTGTGTTCCCTGTATCTTCTTTTGATGCTTCCTGTGGCTTTCACTATTTTGCCACAGACAGCTCAAGCCTTCAATTTTTTCTTCAGTTCCTTAAGCTTGACTGTGTTTTTCCCCTTTGGTTTTCTAAGTCCAGGTCTTTGTACATTGAATTATAATTGTCTTAATCTTTCCTTTGAAATTTTCTTTTCAACTCTTTTGTTCATCATTTCTTTCCTTTGCTTTAGCTACTCTGTCTTAAAGAGTAAGTTAAAAAGTCTCTTCTGATATCCATATTCATCTTTTATTTCTTTCCTGTCTTTTTTTCTTTTTTTCAGTTCTACTTTAGTCTTCTTTATTCAGTATACAGCTTTCAAATCCATGTGAGCTGATTGAAAGTCCTATGGCGTAGGTCAGGAACATCTGAGTTCTTAAAGTGGCATCTTTGCTTTTTAATACTTTAAAGCGGTCTTTTGCAATAGATATGCAAAGTGCAGTGTGTCATTTAATTTCTTGACTGATGGTTCTGTGGATGTTGATTGTGGGTACAAGTAAAATGAAATCCCTGATGATTTCAGTATTCTCTCCATTCGTTATGAAGTTGCTTATTGGTTCAGTTGTGAGGATTTTTCTTTTCTTTTTTCTTTTGTTGTGTTTGAGTGAAAGTTTACAGTACAATTTAAATTTGCATGCGTACCTATGTGCAGATCCTTCTGCTCTCCTTACCCAGTGACAGCACACTCCTCCTTTCCGTTCTGTACATGTCAGATCCTGGTAACAATCTCCTGTCCCCTCCTCTCCACCATCTCCACTTCCCTCTAGTAAGAGGCCACTAGGGTGACTTTCCGGTGACCTTTTGCTTTCTTTATATACGACGTCCTTAATGTCATTCCACAGCACTCTCAGTCTTCAGTCAGTAGTGTTCAGTGTGTCAAACTCTACTTAGGAGCTGGTCTCAGAATTAGGGGTGATTTAGTCAAGGTTGTATTTGGGCTGTTGTGAACTTTCGGCTTCAGCTTGAACTTTCATATCAGCAATTGAGAATCTCCCACAGTTCGCCTGTGTCCTCATTCTAAGTGATATTGCACTTCTCAATCTTTTTCTATAGATACAGTCAGTTTGATTATCTAGTATTCCATCTGGCAAAATCCATGTGTATAGCCACCATTTATGTTGTTGAAAACCGTATTTGCAGTGAAGAAGTTGCTGGTCTTGCAAAATTGCAGCATGTTATTCCTGACATTATTTCTGTCACCAAGGCCATCTTTTTCTAACTACGTATCCTTCATCTTTGTTTCTAACTTTCAGATTTCAATTACCAGTAATTATCAGTGCCTCTTGATTGCATGTTTGATATATTTTAGAATGTAGAAGTTGGTAAAATTCTTACATTCATTTTCGGCATGATTGGTTGGTGAACAAATTTGAATAGTCTTATTAACTGGGTGTATACGAGGCCTGGCAGTTAAGTCCGCAAACTTAATTGCTCTAAGTGCTATATACCTCATTGCTGAATACCACTGCCATCACCTTTGAGGCACTCCCCATGGGAAGCTAGGCACCAATGCCAGCACCTAGTTCACCCTTCAAAGCAATTTTGGAACTCTTTCTAGAATGGTCGTTGTGCAAGCTGGCAGGTTTTCCAGCTTAATTGTGTGATTGTCTGTGAGGGAGTTTTTAGCCAATAAACAAATAACTGTATCGGAAAACTCTCCCTGCTCACCTGATCTGGCCCCCAGTGACTCTTTTCTTTGCCCAGAGATAAAGGAAATATTGAAAGGAAGACATTTGGATGACATTCAGGACATCAAGGTCATATGACAGCTCTGGTGGCCATTCCAGAAAAAAGTTGCAAAATTGCTTTGAAGGGTAGACTAGGCACTGGTGTTGGTGCATTACTTCCCAAGGGGAGTACTTTGAAGGTGACCATAGTGATATCCAGCAGTGAAGTATGTGGCAATTTTTCTAGAATGAGTTCATGAACAATTAGTGATCCTTCTATATGTGTATATATAAAAAATAAACAGGTTGATATCAAGTGATTCCAACTCATAAGGGCCCTATAGGGCAAAGTAGAACTTCCCGTAGGAGTTCCGAGGAGTGGCTGGTGGATCAGAGCTGCCAGCCTTTTGGTAAGCAGCCACAGCTCTTTAACTGCTATGCCACCAAGGCTCTGTATAGGTTTTGTTTATATGTGTGTATATGTCACATGTATATGTTTATATGTGTGACATATACACACATATAAACAAACCCTATACAGAGCCTTGGTGGAATAATATGTCACTGTGTGCATACTATGGAACCTGAAACACAGCAGAATTGCTGTGTTTGTGAGGTCTCACAAGTTTCCACGTTTGATAGGATGCTTTTCTATCATTCATTTTAGTGGAAGATATTTGTGTTGCATCTGTCAGGTTTATACCTTCCACAGGTTCCGTCTTTTGCAGGTTTTACCATATACAGTAAAGCTCCTGGGGGGCACATTTGCTGATACGTGTTAGACATAACCAGATACCTCACAGGATTGGATTGATGCTTCCCAGTTTGGTGAGTGGTATCTGAAGTCTTGAAAGCTTGTGAGTGGCCACCAAAATACAACTGTTGGTCTCTACTTGATCAGAACAAAAGAGAAGGAAGGAAACCAAAGACTCAAAGAAAATCTAGTCTACAGGACTAACAGTCTACATGAACTACAGCCTCTACTCCGTGAGACAAGAAGAACGAGATGGTGCCTAGCTACTAACACTGACTGTTCTAATTGGGACCACAATAGATGAATCCTGATGGAGTGGGAGAAAAATGGGAAACGTAGTCTCTAATTCCTAAAAAAAACCAAAACAAAACAGAAAGGCGTACTGGACTAGTTGAGACCGAGGACTGTCAGGAGATACTTTTCAAACCTTGAGCCAAAACCTACCCCTGAGGTTACATTGTAGCTAAATAACACATTGGCTCATAAAAGAATGAATATCACTTCTGAGTACTGTATCCTTTAAAAAATCACCTATATGAGATCAAACCACCATCGGTTATAGTGAAACAAAGATGAGCATGTGAGGGAGCAAGGAATTAGAGTTTTGGAAACCAAATAACCAGAATGGAAATAATGAGAATGTTCATGCTGTGAAGAATGAAACCAGTGTCACTGAGAAAGCTGTGTGTAAATTATTGAATGGGAACTTAAACTGTTGGATAAACTTTTGCTGAAAATGCAATAAAAGGCGTACCCCCCACACCCCAACACGCGTGTACACACACATGTATGTTAAAAATACAGATTCCTAAAGCATGCCCAAAGAGAGTCTGGTTTAGAAGAGCTGAAATGGTGGCCAGGATGCTGCATTTTAGTAAGAATGCCAGGCACTTTCAGTGTAGTTGCTCTTTCGATTGTATGGTGGCACTTGCCCACACCTAAAAACAAAGGCTTATTCAGGATGTGTTTTTAACATTCCCCCTCATCTTTCTTTTTAAACCCAGAAATACAAAACACTGTTTTACTACAAGGGGTGTTAGTAAGTCATCCTGCTGGTGTTTATCACTAGGCGGTGTTCTCCTGAGGGCATGGCACAGGGTTGGCTCAGTGTGCGTCCTGCCCACAGCCCGGTACATTGGACTTGGGAAGGATGGAGGCCAGATGAGTTTTGGAGCCAGGTTTTATTCAACGCATAAAGATGACACTGAACCCAGGGTGTTTGCTTCTCTTATTTCTGGAATGATGTTCCTGAGTCATGGAAGGAGTCTGAAGTTCTCCGACTTCTGAACTTGAATGGGAATTCGTTGTGAATGAGCATTTTTTTTTTAAAAAACTGATACAAATGATCATCTTTGGTGGAAAGAAGGCTGCTCAAGTGGTTTTCACATTTTGAAAGTAGCTGGCAATAGGTTTGCCATGTAGGAGAAGGGAAGGCTTTGAAGTAAGCCTGGACTCCTGCGGCTACTGGATTCCTGGAGCCTAGCCCCACCAGCCCATGGTATTGCCTTCAGGATGTGTGTGTGTGTGTGACAGTTTTCATCACGTTCTGCAAGAGTGGCTGACCACTGAATTGTTTTAGAACTGAAATGAACAGAATGCTGAGTAAGAACAATACTAAAAGTTGCAATTTTTATGTTATATTGAGGTTAAAATTTTGTTTATGTTGACTGAGGGAGAGATCAGCTTTCATGTGGAATGTCTTCATGTTGTGTCACCTCATTTTCTGAGTCCTGGCCATGTCTTCGCTAGAATCAGCATGGTAATAGTGGCAAGGGAGAGGTTAGCAAACATATTATCTGACTGTAATTCTTAATTATGAAAGTGGCTTCTAACATTGTTTTCCAGTCTTCAATTATATTTATGCTTGCAAATGGCCTTTTACTTGCAAGGCCCAAGTAACTAAAGCTGCTAGCAGCATTTTCTGTGTGATCTTGGAGAGCTGTGCATTTTCTCTTTCTGTGCACTTACAATTTATCAAAGAAATTCATGGTCCTTTTGAAAACCCTTCCCAGGACTTGAGTATTCTGTGTGTGCACAGATGTGCAGGTCAGAACTTGTCATAGGTCTCTTCCATCTTGTTTTTTTTTTTTTTCAGTCTACAGCTCATGTTCACCTGTCACTATTTCTTGGCCTTGAACAAGAATGAGAGTGATTTTACTAGGGCTGTGAAGCTTCTTGGGGGACACTTTGGGTGTAGTCACCCGCTTCCTAGAAACCTTGTACAGTGTTTCCATGCTTTGGCTCAGCGCTGACTGGCTCATCTTGAGCTTCTGCCGCTGTGTTCTGGAGATAAGCACAACCTCACTTTAGAAGGTGTCTGTAGCAATTTACATTTGCTGTTTATGTCTGCTCATTCTCATCTTTTCTTTATATGGAAGGTTTTGGCCAGAGATAGCTGCTCCTCCTTTGACTGTTTGCTGAAAGCCATCTCTGTTTTAGCATTGTGTGTTACTAACTGTCCTTTCTGGGCTTTGACTTAGTGTAATGTGGGGAGACCAGTGCATTCTTTTGTCAAGCTTCATTATTCTTGCACTTCTCAAGATAGATAAAGAGAGATTTTCCTCATCTAGCCAGGCCCACAGTTTTACACTTTTCGCCTTCATCTTCATGATCACATGGCAGATCTTTTCTCTGTTGATACCTACGTTCATGCCTCTGGGTGGCACAAATGGTTAATATACTTGGCTGCTAACTGAAAGGTTGGAGGTTCAAGTTCACCCAGATATACCTTAGAAGAAAGGCCTGGTGAGGTACTTCCAGAATATCAGCACTGCAGACCTGTGGAGCACAGTTCTGCTGTTAAACACATGAGGTTGCCGTGAGTTGTTGTATATTTCATATAAGTGGAACCATAATAGTATTTGTCCTTTTATGACTGACTTATCTCATTCAGCATGATGTTTTCAAGTTTCACCCATATTGTGGCATGCATCGTGACTTTATTTCTGTTTGTGGCTGAATACGTTCTGCTGTATGTATATACCACGTTTTGTTTATACCTTCATCTAGTGATGGGCATTTAGGTTGGTCTCACCCTTTGGCACTTGTGAAAAATGGTGGAATGAACACTGGTGTCCAGGTTTCTGTCTGTATTGCTGCTTTTAGTTCTTCTGGGTGTATGCCTAGGATTGGGGATACTGGGCCACTGTACCACCCAGGAACTCTAGCCTATTGACAGAAAGATGCCTGCCACATGATCCTGAAGATGAAGGCAAAAAGTATAAAACAATGGGCTTGACTAGATGAGGAAAGTCTCTCTGCACCTCTCTTGAAAAGTACAAGAGGAAGAAAGTTTGACAAAAGAATGCATTGGTCTGCCCACATTGTACTAAGTTAAAACCCAGCAATTGCTGGAGGTAAGAACTCTCCAATTACTTATTTTTTCATTGTGTTTTAAGTGAAAGTTTACAATTCAAGTCAGTATCTCATGTGAAAACTGAGACACACTTTGTTAGTGATGCTCGCTGCTCTCTACATGGTGTGACAGCACCTTCTAGCACTTGTCCCCCCTCTGCCTTCTTATCTTGCCTCTGGACGGAAGCTGCCCAGGTTAGTCTCCTGTACCTCCTTAAACTGAGAAGCACACTCTTCACCAGCATCACACTGTGTCTTATAGTTAATCTTTGTGGAGGTGGCTTTTGGAATGATTTCAGTCTGGGCTAAACAGAGAGTGTCTGGGGGCCATGTCATCCAGGGACCCTTCTAGTCTGTCAGACCATCAGGTCTGGTGTTTTTACTAGCATTTGAGTTCTGTACCCCACGTTTCTTCCTCTCTATTAGGGACTGTTTGTTGAGTTGCTTGTAAGGACAGTAATTGGTGGTTCACTGGGCATCATCTAGTTCTTGTGTTCTCATGTTGATGTGGTTTCTGGTTTATGTGGCCCTTTCTGTCTCTTGGACTCATATTTTCCGTATGCCTTTGATGCTACTTGTTCTCCTTTGCTCAGTGTGGGTTTAGACCAGTTGACGCTTTGTAGATGGCTGCTTGCTAGCTTTAAGAAAATGCAGAACATTTTCTTAATAAACTTTGTCATGCCAGTTGACCTAGGTGTCCTCTGAAACAATGGTCTCCAGACTCCTGTCCCTGTTACTCTATCACTTGAAGTGTTGGGTTGTAATTAGGAAGAGTCTTAGCTTTTGGTTTAGTCCGGTTGTGCTGATTGCCCCTCGCTTCACCTGAAATAATTCTTGCCTACCATCTAATTCGTGTGTGCCTCTCCCCCTCCTTCCCTACCTGTGTAACCATCAAAGACTGTTTTTTTCAGTGTTTAAACCTTTTCTTGAGTCCTTATAGAGGTAATCTCGTATCTCATTTGTCCTTTTACAAGGAATTTCACTCAGTGTAATAATGCCTTCCAGATTGCTCTATGTTATGTTTCCCCAATTCGTTGTTAGAACTCGATAATTTTTTTAAAAAGCTGTGCACTAACAGCATGTAAGCAATTGACTAAAGATGGTGGTTACTGTCAGGAGTGTGTTCTTGACCTGAGGTTACAGAAAACACGCATTTATAGCTAGGAAATTGTCAGTTAAGAGGGAAGTATTTGCAGCATCCATATTCCTTTCAAATACAATAGAGTGGGACAGGTGGGCAGTTTTATTATGAGGAGGAGAAACAGTCATTCACAGTAGGGCTCCTTTGAAAGATGCCCTTAGCAGACACCCAAGACACTGATCTTCAGCTACAGGGCAGGTTTAGCCATTCAGCATACCATGTTTCACTTTTTAATTAATAGCGGTATATGAGTTACCTCAGAAGAGATCTTCTGTTCTCACCTTAGACGTGGTCAGTATCTAGACATATGTTTTCTTGTTAGGTTCTATTGAGTCAGTTGCAACTCATGGCAAGTCCATGGACAGCAGAATGAAACGCTTCTGGGCCTGTGCCATCTTTACAACCATTGTTATGTCTCAGCCCACTGATGCAGCCACTGGGTCATTTAATCTGTTTACATTCAGCATAATTATGGATAGGTATGAATTTAGTGCTGTTACTTTGATGTCTTTTTTGTGTGTGTTACAGACAGTTCTTTTGTTCTGTTTGATTTTCCGTGTTGAGTTCTTTTTCCTTCTATATTTCCTTTCCATCTTTTTCACTGCTGGTGGTTTTGTGTTTGCTGAGACTTTCATGTTTTTCTTGTTTTTTCTTTTGATGTGTAGGATTGATGATTTCCTTTGTGGTTACCCTACTGTTTACCCCTATTTTTTTCTAAATTTAAACTAGTCTTTATTTTCTTTATATTTCCTTCAGTTCCTCTCCGTATGAAAGACCTACGACTATGTTTTTCAGTCCCTTTTTTTTGAAATAAAGTTTACATAATGACATCTCTATTTCCTTATTTTTAGCATTTTGTCTTTGATTTGTTTCTGTGGTTTCTGTATCTGGGTTGATACCTGATTACTTTGTTCTGCATTCTAGTCTTGGCTTATTATCTGATGTTATTGATTTTCTAATCAAAGGACTCTCTTTAGTATATTTCTTGTAATTTTGGTTTGGTGATTGCAAATTCCCTAAATTTCTGTTTCTCTGGAAGCGTCCTAATTGCACTGTCATATTTTGAGAGACAGTTTTCCTGGATATATAATTCTTGGTTGGCAATTTTTTTCCTCAAGGATTTGTATATGTCATCCATTGCCTTCTTGTTTGGATCGTTTGTACTGCATAGTCTGATCTTAGTCTTATTGACTCTCTTTTGTAGATAATTTTGCATTTATCTGTAGCCACTTTTACAATTGTCTCCTTATGTTTAGTTTAGGCAACCTTGATTATAATATACCTTGGAGTCTTTCTTTTGGGATCTACCTTGTGTGGAGTTCAAAGAACATCTTGGATAGATAGCTCATTATCTTTTATGATATCAAGGAAGTTTTCTATAAACAAATCTTCAACGGTTCTGTCTGTATTTTCTGTTATAGCCCCTTGTTCTGGTACTCCAATCATTCACAGATTATTCCTGTTGATAGAGTTCCACATAATTAGCAGTATTTCATGATTTTTTAAGAAATTGTTTTATCTGAATTTTCCTCAAATATGTTGGTATAACATGTGTTTTCTTCAGCTTCACTAATTTGGCCTTCCATTGCTTCAGTTCTGCTCCTTTGGCTTTCTACTGAATATCTAATTCTATAGTTCTATTATGAATTTTATAAATTTCGACTTCCTGTCTCAGTTTGCTTTCTTGCAGCCTGTTCAATTTGTTGTGCTGTGCTGTATTTTGCCTCATCTCCTTCCTGATTTCTTGGAAGAGTTCTAACTATTAATCTTTTGTAATCTATCTCTGATAATTCCAGGATGTTTTCTTCATCTGGATTCTTTGTTTTGGGAGCTTTCTGAAGCTGTCGTGGTCTGCCTGTTTATGTGATTGCATACTGAGTGTTGTCTCTGAGCCATCAGTAATTTGTTGACTTTATGTTTGCTTACTGTGTTCTAGCTTCTTGTTTTGTTCTGAAGTGTCCAGATACCTTGGTTGTGTGTGCTAGTTTGGTTATTGGTGCCTTTGAAGTGCTAATGTCCTGTCACCAGATGGTTAGAGCTGTAACTAGACCTGTAAGCCCGGGAATCTGTTTACTTTTCTTGTATGGATTCAGCTTGGGGGTCCAGGTAGCCATTGAGTTGTGTGGTGCAGTCTCTTCCTTACTGTCCTTGATGGACAGGCATGATTGGTGTAGGCAAAGGTATTTGGCTTCAGGCACTGAGAAAGGCAAGGGGCTACCAGCTGCCCCTGTGTGTCTGTGAGGATGCCATGTCCCTTTATGTCTGATTCTAGGTGAATTAACTGTTTCTGCCCTGATATTCCAGCTCAGGGGAGTTGACAGATTTTTTCCCCCTTTACCCTAGTTTGTTAAATTGTTTCTCCTCCAAATCTTGGAGGATGGCTCAGGGTGGGCTTAGGGAGTCCTACTTCTGACTCCAAAGCTAGATAGCTCTTCAGAGAAGGATGAGGGAAGTGCTGGGAGAAGGAAGAGAGGTTTATCCTGAAGCAGAGATTTGTATCAGCTTATGGTAGGTTAGATGTAAGCCACTTACCTTTAGATGACCTGGTGCAGTTTTTGATTGTTTCTAGAGGTGGCAGGTCTTCCTGCAGGTCTTCATTGCAGGTCTTCCTCTTTTTTTGCTGACTTTCTACTTTACCAAGAATGATGTCTTTCTCCAGGGATGGCCCCATCTGATAACGTGTCCAAAATGTGTGAGGTGAAGTCTTGCCATCCTTGCTTTTAAGGAATATTCTGGCTGTGTTTCTAACAGGAGAAATTGTTCTTTCTTCTGGAAGTCCATGATATATTTAGTACTTTTCACAAATACCATAATTCAAATACATCAATTTTTCTTGGATCTTCTGTATTTGTTGTCCAGCTTCACACACAGATGAGGCAGTTGAAAATCCATGGCTTGAGTCAGGCACACTTTAATCCTCAGAGAGACATCTTTGCTTTAATACTTTAAAGAGGTCTTTTGCAGAAGATTTTCCCAATGCTGTATATTCTTTGATTTCCTGACTGTGCTTCTGTGGGTGTTGACTGCGGATTGAAGTAAATGAAGTCCTTGACAACCTTAATCTTTTCTCTGTTTATCATGATGTTTCTTATTGGTCCAGTTATGAAGATTTGTATTTTCTTTGTGTTGAGGTGTAATCCCTACTGAAGGCCAATGGTTTTGATATTTGTAAGTAAGTTCTTCAATTCCTCCTTGCATTTAGTAAGCAAGGCTGTGTCATCTGCATATCACAGGGTAACAGTGAGTCTCTCTTCGGTACTGACACTGTTGTTGTTCATGTAGTCAGGCTTCTTAAAGTACTTGCTTAGCGTACAGTATGGTGATAGGATACAATCCTAATATACACTTTTCCTGATTTTAAATTGTACAATTCCCTTGTTCTGTTCGAATGACTTCCTCTTGGCCTGTGTGTGTCTGTGTGCATGATTATGTGTGTGTGTGTGTGTGTTGCATATCACAACTCTAACCACGCACATTCCTACTTGGTCAGCCTGGACCTGAGAAGGCCTTGACATGGCTTCCCATGGCAGCATTCTTTGGAAGATCAGCCCTCTCATCTTCCGGCCGGTATTCAGGTTCTTCTTTGCCCAGTGGGGTGCTCAAGGAAGTGACCAAAGGCTCCAGAAGAGGTCTGTTGTTGAATGAATTGTTGCTCTTCCCACATGGAAGAATAAGGTCTGGATTTGGAAGTAATATTAAATATTAAAATTACTTTAGTTGTTGAAATAATTCCCAAGCATATTCATTTTTAATATACTAGCTAGGCTTCATTTCCTATCCTAATCATTTGCTTTGAGTGCTGCCTGGAACTGAGTGCAGGGTGGAATGGGATCCACATCCCAGCTTTGCCTGTTAGGAGCTGTGTGGTCTTGGACAAATTATCCAGATTCTCTAACCTCCGGTTTTCCCATTTGTCAAGTTTAGGGTATGATAGCGTCCATCTAGGGTTGTTGTGAGCCAGATGAGGTGGCATACATGAAGTGCTGGGCTCAGTACTGAGGGATGTGCCGTGAAAGTTAGCCTTATCATCATCATTACTACTAAGTGTCCAAAGGCTTCAGAGGCAGCATCTCTCCCTGCTGGGGGCCACTGCCTTAGCTTGCTCTTGGGTGGGTTCTAGGGAAGTGCTGGTGTTAGGAGTTGGAGTCGTGAGGACAGTCATTTTTATAATGCTAGGATAGGCACTGTGTGCCATGAATGGCGGTATGGAGAGCCTAGGCAGGGGGCCGAGGCTATATCCTTGGTCTTGACCTGTGTGTGGGGGGAGTGTCCAGAACGTTTGCCTCAGAGGTCCTTGATACCATGCTTGCTATAACACGAGGGTAGAGTGCTGGGAGCCAGCCTTGGCAGGGTCTGGGATCACGAAGAGACGGGTGGTGTCGGCGAAGAAGGAAATGAGACTGAGACAACCAGGAATCTGGAGAGCAGCAGCCTGTTAGGGCCTGCCTTTCTTTATTTTTTATAATCAATGAGGTGACGTGATTTCACTCTGGTCTTTGGCCACGTAAGCTGTTGGCTAGTAAAGAACTGACACCTTGTGGTCTCTTTTCATGTTAATTGTCAAGGCCTTCTAGATAATGGCCCACGGTAAGTATATTGTGGTGATAATTAACAGTGAAAACAAAGTTATGCCTTGAGCTTAAGCAGCTCTATTCATGTCTTGAGGTCAAGGGTACAGAAAGAAGGGTAGATTCATCCAAAGCTCGTCTGGCTGTCTATTTGCTCTTCCCTTGTTCTTATTTTATCTCTTCCTGTAAGGATAGTAAGTGTCCACCGTCCCCCACCCTTAAGCTGTTCTAAGAAGGATATTTCTTTAGTATTTACTCATTTGTCATACCAATTATAATAAACTTGGGAGCCTATCTATCTTCCTGATGTAGGGAGTGGGATGTCTACATCTAAGGGCTGTGTGGAGGGTTGTCCTTGGGAAGCTTCCCAGGGCCTTCCTGTTATCTTGTGTTTCACATGTGGAGGGGGAAGTGCAGTTGGGGGAAGCCAGCGGAGCCGGGCCGGCCTCAGTATTCCCGGGCTGGGTGTGCTGTGTTGGAATTCATTAAGCTGAGGGGGTTGCAAAACCCTTCTTAGAAGGCATCTTCTTTGATCCTTGTGCTGGGAGATAAGAGGGTATTTCTGAGGAATGTTTAATTAGGATGCAAAATGTCATCAGGGAGAGTGCAGCCAAAAAAATATGTCAAGGGTGGGATGTGTCCACCCGCCATCACATAGGCGTCAGACTTTGCTTACAGAGGCTTCTGTGGGTGACGGGCCTTGGCAGTAGAGGACTGGAAAGAGCTTGTCAGGAGTCAGAGCTAGGTATCGGCCTGAGTGTGCCTCTCTGATGCCATTCTGGGGCAGCTAGATGTGAGTGTACTGGGTGCTGGTGCTGTAAAGAGGGAGCTGTATGATTTTATAGGGACAGCAGAGGTGAACCCTTCCTTAGGGCTTGTTTGTCGGTGGAGGATTGCAGATGCCTCTTGAGATCACATGGACATCTATTCTGTAGGGCAGGGGCGGCTCTTCGGCAGTGAATTATGGTTTAGTGGTGATTCTGTTTAGGATGCATCTGTCCTTTATGTTGCGGGCCCCTCCTCCCTCTCCTACTTTTCACAGTGACTGGAAGGTAGTCAACCTTCTCTTCACTTGTGAGCCCCAAGTCTCATAGACAGATGGAGCTGTGTGCTGATGCTGGTGATGGGGGCTGGAGGGCAGGGTGCTGTGGAGGTCATGGTCTGATGTGTCTCTGCTGGCACACACAGCTTGGACACAGTGGCACTGAGTCCTGATGTGTTGGTGTGCTCAAGTGCTTCTGTCTCATGGACTGAGTGCTGTGGCCAGTGGCAGTTCTGTAACATCTCCACTGGCTGCATCCTGGTATACTCTCCTGCCAGGATGCCTGGTGGGGATTACACAGTGCTACTTGCTGAGGAAGCAAAACCAGAATATTGGTGGCTTCCTATCTTTGTCAAGCACTTTGTAACCTCTTGTAGAGGTGATGTTGTTTGTTTTTCTTCCATTGACTTTGGAAATAACTAGGGAAGTTGAAGTATAATGTCTCTTGAAAGAAATCATCCTCTTTTTGTGCTCTTCCTTTTCAGGATTCTAAAGCATCCTATCTGAAGGTTTTTCAACCCATCTCAGTGTTGTGTGTTTGTGTACACATATGAGTATATACATATTTGTATTCAAGAGTGTATGTATGTGTGTGCTCCCATTGGCAGACTGTGTTGTTTTCTAGAGGAAGAATTCCCGGGGAACACGATGTCTTAAGTTTTGTTAACTAAGGTGCTGTTTTGCCACTGGGAGATATTAGTATAAACTTACCTGAGGGTGGCCTTGTCCTATTTTTCTCTTCGATAGTTCTGGTATTTATAGGGCTTTGAAGATGGAGCTTCTGGATTTTCCAGCTGAAGAACTCAAGCCTAGGCAGTGGGGGTGAGGATGGGGAATAGCAAACCTGTGGATTGTTTAGCTTTAGACAACTGTAATGTTTCTGCTTTGGAGTGGGAGGGCGGGGGAGGTCTGGAAAGTATGACTGACAGGAAAGTGCCTTGCTAATGCTAGTGCTGGTGCTTTGGCCGTGTTTTCCACCTCTCCTGCTTCAGCCCCGTTTCTGGGAGTTCTTGCTCGCACCCAGGGGTCGGGTGGCAAAGCTTTTGCCCTGCTGGGGGCCTGGAGGGCCAGGGCTGTGAAGAGCCTAGCCTGTGACCCAGGGAGGCTCAGCTCTGCTTCCTCAAAGCTGTTCATCACTGTACTCACAAAGTGGGGCCCAGACACCGCTGCCTCTGCTTTTGAGAAGAAAAGCAAATCGACTGCCTTTGAGCTGTTTCAGGCCGATAGTGACCTTATAGGGCAGAGTAGAACTGCTTCACAGAGTTTTCAAGGAGCATGTCCCCACATTACAGGCAAGAAGGCTTGGCTCAGAAATCTTTCCACAGCCGGCCGCAGGCACACTGAGAGACTCAGTCTTGGTTGGACATGACCTGGTTATGGACAGGCTGTCATGTCGCGTCATGCTGACCCAGCCGGGTGGGTGTCTCTCCTAGTCACTGCCAGGTCTGCGTATGGTGGCGGTTGCTGATCGCCAGGAGAGAGCAGGCCCTGCAGTGGTTTCGTGGTCAGTGAGCTGATTGGCCACGGAGGCTGAGGTCAGAATCTTAGAGCAGCAGAGTTTCAGCCGTGTTGGACATGGAAAAGACACAGTGAGATTGGTAGTATATAGTCAGTCACTACTTTGATAAAATTCAGTGTACAAGATGCTGTGCACTTTGTGCGAGTCAGCTTTTATAGGTATTATAAATTTATTAAAATATTTAATGTATATATTTTTAAAATTAAAAAATGAAACCTTAATGTTTACTGTAAGGTGGTGTAGCATATCCTGAAAAAATAAATGAGTGAGTGTAGCTGTGCATATTATATTGTAGAAATGTCTCCAACACAAAAACGCGTCCATGTCCTTGCCTCAGCAGAATGTGGGTCCATCTTGAGGGAACATTTTTAGGTATAACTTCAGGATGTCTGAAAAATGAAATATAGCAAATGTACTTTGGGGAAGGGGTTTACTGGAGTTCTGGGGCACAGTGGTTAAGCATTCGGCTGCTAACCAAAGGTCAGCAGTTTGAGTCCACCAGGCAACCCTTGAAAACTCTGTGGTTCAGTTCTACTCTGTCCTTTAGGATAGCTATGAGTCAGAGTTGACTTTACTGCAATGCATTTGGTTTGGTTTCCTGTCTTCTCTGTCGTTTCCTCAATCTCATTCTGTAATGCCGTGTTCCCTGTCCAAGTTAGGAATTCCATGAAATGCCTCCTTCTTGTTACATCCAGGTGCCTGTGTGTTTTAAACAGCTTCACTTCACAGGACTCAAGTGACTCACCTGGAGCAGTTCCTATTGCAGGGAAGGGGAGGGAACATGGGCCAGGTTTTCCACTTAGCCTTGGTCTAGAACAAATCTCTTCCTGAGAGACAGAGAGACAGAGAGACGACAGAGAGACAGAGAGACGACAGAGAGACAGAGAGACGACAGAGAGACAGAGAGACGACAGAGAGACAGAGAGAGAGAGAGAAAATGTGGTGATAGTTCAAAAATGAGCTTGCCTTCCTTTCCCTCTCCTGTTTTGCAGCCTCTGCCATTCCTGCCTCTCCCTGCTTGGTGTGATGACAGGCCTGCCCAGCTGTGCCTGGCCTCTCTGAAACTGACTGACCAGCAAGGCCATCAACCTGCCATGCAGTGTGTACTGTGCTCTCTGTATTCAGGGGCATACATCACCCAGAGGCTGTAGACCTGCAGGGACCCTGCTTCTCCCTCTGACGGCCATGTGGGCAGTGGGGGCAATGTACAAGGGTTGGACAGTCCTTTTCCCGAGGTGCTGTGCTTCGTCTTTCTCTTCACTGTCTCTTAAGTAACCCATTCTTTCCAAGGCCAGTTTCCTTGGTGGAGATGTGATAGTAAAGCCAGTCTTCTTTCTTTAAAGCCTTAGACTTTGTGTTGGCTTCTGTTTGTAACATTTTGTCAAACGAATGCCTTGTTTAAAGCTAAGGGAGGAAGAAGCTGAGCAGCAGGGGAGCTCTGCTCTGCCCCAGATGTGCTGTGTGACCTCGAGGGAGGGATGGTTCCACGTCCCCACTCCCTCCAGCCTGTTATGTGACAGTAGACCTCTGGGTCCCTGGCTATTTTCATAGTTGGAGCTGGCCAAAGAGAGCTGATATTATGCAGGGAGGGAAGTCCTCTGACTTTCTGCCTTGCCTGTCACGGAGCTGGTGCTCACAGTGTCCTCGGCTTGGCTGTATGGGCTTGCTGCTCAAGAGGCTGAGCCCAAGGAGATGAACCTCAGAGGCAATGTTCAGGTTTTCTGAGCTGTTTGTGAGCTAGTGGAGGTATATAGTGAATTCCCGAATATACATTTCCAGGGACTATGACAGGTAGTACAATGATGTTTCTGTACTCTATACTCTTTTAAGTAATTTAACTAATTACACTATTTTAAAAGACCTCTTTTTATTAAAACTAGTCCTTTCCAAATCTGAAACAGACATGCTTTAGCCACAGTTTTCTTTGTAATAAAAACAATTTTTTCTCAAGTGTAGCAAAAACTATAAATTCAGCTTTTATTTTAAACATAAACCGAAACCAAACCTGTTGCTGTCAAGTGGATTCCGACTCATAGTGACCCTGTCAGACAGAGGAGGACTGCTCCTGAGGGTTTCCAGGGAGCAACTGGTGGATTTGAACAGCTCACCTTTTTGGTTAGCAGCTATAGCTCCAAACCACTGTTCCACCAGGTCTCCACTTTAAATATAGCTTAAATAAAATCTTGCTTACAATGATTAAAGAGCATCAATTTTAAAATAAAAAGTGTTAAAGAACTTTTGACATAGCTTGTCAGGAAGTCGCACTAGCAGTTTGTTTCTGTAAACCTGGGGCATTTGACCCACTTAAATAGGTTTGTTCATTTTGGTGGGAATGAAAGATTTATTGACATGAATGGAAAGTTAAGAATGAGCAATAAAGTCTTTCTTTGGAAATTTTCTTAGGGAAGTTTTTGTTTAAAACTTTCAGTCATCAGATAGCTACATGCTAGAGAGGTGACAAAGGTATGTGGCAAAAGAAGTAACCAGCTGAGGGGCATTTCTAATCACTGATTCATGTTTACAGGTGGAATGAAAGAATTAGTACTGGAGAAATTATAAATCTGTCATTTGTTGGGAGAGCATGGGGCTAAATATCTTCCACCTCTTTTGAAATTAATTTTGAGTCCTGAGTTCTGCCTTTGAAGGTTTGAATGAATTCACTTGCTCTGGCTTTATTGTAGGAACTGAATATTCACAAATTGTAACTCCTTTAGTTAAATACATTTTTTAAAATGTGAAGGGTCAACCATGTGCCCATGTTCTGCAAGGTCTTGGGGATGCCAGAAGGATTGATTGCCACTGACTGGAAGAAATTAATTGTCACTTTTGGATGGAGGAGGTAGGGAGGGCTGTTTCTGAAGTATACTTTAGAGGTCTGACAAGTCTGTGAATGTGTTCGTTCTAAGAGTTACATACCTCATTGGTGAATATTACTGTGGTCACCTTGGAAGTACTCCCCTTGGGAAGCTATGCACCATCGCTGGTGTTTTGTTTATCCTTCAGAGCAATTTTGGAACTCTTTTCGGAATGGCCATTGTGCATGGCGGCATGGTGGTGAACTTAATTTTGTAGTTGTCTGAGGGAATTTTTAGCCAGTAAACAAATAACTGTATTGGAACACCCTCCGTACTTACCTCATCTGCCCCCTAGTGACTTTTCTCTTTACCTGAAGATAAAGGAAATCTTGAAAGGAAGACATTTTGATGACATTCAGGACATCAGGGTAATACAGTGACAACTGTGATGGCCATTCCAGAAAAAAAGTTCCAAAAGTGCTTTGAAGGGAGGACCCAGGTGCTGGCATCAGTGCGTAGCTCCCAGGGGGAATGCTTGGAAGTGACCATAGTGATATTCAGCAGTGAGGTATGTAGCACTTTCGCTAGGATGAGTTCATGAACTTAATTGTCGGGTCCAACTCGACGGCACTTGGCTGGCATATATGTGCATTTGTGTATATATATATATATATACATACTCATACTTGTGTTTTATATGTTCCTATATTGACTCAGTGACAGTGGGTTTATATTTAGCTAATTACTAAACTAATCTTATTACTTTTCTATTGCTGCGTGACAAATTACCAGAAATTCACTGGCTTACAGCATGACACATCTGTGGTCTCACAGTTTCCATGGTCAGGAGTCAGACATAGTTTAGGTGTATCCTCTGCTCAGAGTCTCATGGGCTGCGGTCAAGTGGTCTCCTGTGATCCTCGTCTAGAGGCCTGATTGGGAAGAATTTACTTCCAAGCTCACTCAAATTGTTGGCAGAGTTCATCTCCATGTGGTTGTAGGACTGAAGTCTCAGTTTCCCTGCTGGCTGTGAGGCCACTCATACTCCCTGCCATGTGGCTCCTCCTAGGCCTTCTCACAGTATGCCCACCTCTCCTTAGAAAGCAGGACTGTCACTCTTCAGTCTGAAGAGACAGTGACATGTCCTCACCTCTGCCATCGTCTTTTGGTTTGAAGCAAGTTACAGGTCCTAGCTACACTTGGAGGAGGGACCACACAAAGGCATAATTCTTTGGAAGCTGTCTGAGTCATCTAGTGCTGCTGTAATCCAAATAGTGTAGGTAGAGGGCTTCAGCAAACAGAAATCTAGTCTCTCACAGTCTAGTAGTCTTAAAGACAAAGGCAAAACAAAACAAAAAATTGCTGTTGAGTCAGTTCTAGAAGTTCAAGTTCAGGCTGTCAGCTCCAGGGGAAGACTTTCTTTCTTTTGGCTCTTCCCTTGGTCTAAGAGTTTCTCTGTGTAGGAACAGCAAATCCAAAGGACGTCTCTGTTCCTGGCAGTGTTTTCTTAGTAGTACGCGGTCCTCATGGCTCTCTGCTTGCTTCTTGATTGGTTTAACCTAATCTTGTAGGTTGAGTCCTGTCTCATTCACATAAGTAGCTGCTGATAATATTGTATCATTAACATCTTAATAATAGGATTTACAAAACAAAGGAAAATCACAGAACAGTAAACAATCATGCAGTACAAGAAATCGTGACCTAGCCAAGTTGTTGCGCATATTTTTGGGGCCACAATTCAGTCCACAGCAGGGACCAACTTACAATTACGTCTTCCACGATAATTTTTAGTCATTTCCAAGATTTCAGATCATTTGAATCCTAGGAGAACTGACTAGAGCAACACCAGTTGAGGAACAAAAAACTGTGATCTGGAAAATCAAAAATGGATTGTTTCTTCTCCTAAAAAACCAAAACCAAGTCCACTGCCATCAAGTCCATTCTGACTCAGAGGATAGACTAGAACTTCACTGTAGGGTTTCCAGGAAGCTGCTGCTGGATTCTAACTTTTAGTTTGACTTTTTGATAACTTCACTGTACTATCAGAGTGTAGAAAGAGTGAAGAGGAAGCGGAGTCTGCAGTGGTTCACAATATAAGGGAGAGGGAGTTACACAAATCAACAAAGTGTCTGCCACTTTTAGGGTGAACAGTGGCGGCTCACAGATGGCCCTTCAGCGACTTGCAGCCATGTTTTTCCTGGAATGTCTTAGTGCTGGCTGATAGCTCAGGAGGGACATTTGGTGGAAATACACTTGAGGGACAGATCTCCTGTGGAGTGTGTTGTGCACGCAGTCTGGATAGATGGAGCTTAGTCAATCTGGAAGAAGAGTGTCGCTGCAGGCTGGCAGGCCAGGTGCTGAGTGATGCAGGCAGTGTCAGAGGCAAAGCTTGCCTGAGTTTACATAGCACTGCTTTCTCCAGGAGGCCTCAGGGCTCACATAGGGGTGCCTGTGGGCCATGTGGGTGTGCCTGCCATCCTGGGGTCAGTGTGTGAACTGGAGCCAGACAAATCCTGGGGCAGCGTGCAAAGACTGGCTCCCAGCAAGGGCGGAGGGCAGGGTGGAAAACAGCCTATAGACAGAGGACACAGTCATGTGGTCCTAACATAATCTGTATGCTAAGAAAAAAAAAAAAAAACAGTCTTTTCACAGCCATATTTAGGAGACCTATGAATTAAAAGAAAACCATTTGAGTTCACTGCCTGTTGTCTCTAGTGTGCTGCAGGAAGAACCTGTGCAGGAACATCCTCTCTGGCTCACAGTGAAGAGACCCGTGGCTCTGGATGAACAGGACGCTTCATTTCACTGGAAGATGAGGACATAACCCTTGTTTTATATTGTATGTGGGGTGTGTGTGTAAGCTATCGAGTTCAGAGCAACCTTTGTTCCTAATTCATTCGCATCTCTTAACCCAGATGTTTTATTCTGCCTTCATTCCTTGATACTTACCTTGGTAGTCTTGTTTCATTCATTTTGATATCTGTACCTTTTGTTGTGACAGACCTTGAGGATTTTTTGGAATTTCTGGGGTGGTTCACTAAAAGAAACCAGGACATAGTTCACTGAAATCCTTTATTTTTTTGTTGAAGGTCTGCATCGGTCACCTCAAATTTTTGTCTCCTGTCTGGGCCGTTTTCAAGAATCAGCATCAGTCTTCACACAGCTTAAAAGGTGAGTAGAATTTAAGACTTCTCTGTGATATTTTTTGTGAGTTTTAAAATTTTATCATAGCCCTAGCATTCTGATGGTTTTCCTCTGTGAAGAAAATTGTACCGATTTCTGTGTGCAGACTCTGCCTTCCTACCTCAGATTTTTTTGATGGCAGAAAAGCTGCATAGTATCAAACTGAGTGTGACATTTCTTCCTTACTGTTAACTTGAGTATATTCACAGTGGGCCACGAATGTATATAAAGTCGTATGTTTATATTTACTAAAATACCTGAGGAAAAACAGTCTTTTATTGCACTTATATTTATTGCTGGGGATTATTCTTTATTTGTCTTGACCTCCTGGCTCTGGAATGTGGGGTAATAATGGGATCCCTGGAAGAGAAAGCAGGGCACCTCACTTGCCCCACTGCTGTGCTCACCTGCCGCCGTGCTTGCCACCACCAGGCTCACCTGGTGTGTGCCTGTGTTGTCCCTCCCTCAGCTGCTGGCGTGCACTGTGGACAGGCTTACCTTCCTCCTCTCAGTGTCAGGTTGTGAAATGGGGGTGGCCTCCTGGATTGTTCCAGTTGATGCTAAATTTGAGAGCCTGTGTGCATGCTCTTCCTCGCTGGTGGGGTGTGTTAGTGGGTGGGGCCCAAAGCCTGAATCAGAGCCAGATTTGACCGTGTGGGTAGGCAGTGAGTGACAGTGGCAGTTTAGTGGCATGGAGTGGCTTCTCAGTCCTCAAACCCTTTTCTCTGTGCTTCTGTTCATTTTATGAGGACTGGCCTGCCTGGCTGCCAGGACATCAAGTGAAGTATATATAAATTTTCAGAAGTTTTGCAGAATGGAATTTGTGTCATTTTTCTAAATTTTTAAGATGTTGTTACACATTACCAAATATGAGTAGTTGCTGATGGCAAATCTCTTGCTAGCATGTAACTTTTGTAGTGGCAAAGATTTGTTTTCTCAGTATCTTCTCTCTAAGACCCTAGAGCAGTGCCTGGTACTTCCTTCAAATGAAATGCATTTGTGGGGAAAATGGGAAGCTCTCCTAACTTGTCTCCAGCATTTTTTACTATGACTGGTATGAAATTAGATGAAGGACTGGATCCCTTCTGATTAGGAGGAATGTAATGTGCCTCCTCATGAAGGCATGCAGATCCTTGTATGTAAGTGGGCTTCACATTTGGAACTTGCCTCAAATTGTGGGCACTAAAGAGCATGCATTACATAGCAAGCTGTGTTCTAATTCTGTGGTAAGCACAGCTTGTGTGCGTTGCTGAATTGAGTGCCATTTGGATATTTCTTTCCAGAGTGGACTTCATTATTGGTGTCTGGAAGTGGGGTGCATATTCGGTAAACCCTGATGGGGGGCAGTGGCTCACAAGGAGCTCTTGGCCTGCCTGTCCCAGTGTTTGCACTGAGTGCTCACTGATTGTGTTACCAGTCTGACTTGGAGGCGAGAGATGAAGACTCTGCGTCCTGTCTAATTTGGAGAACATGAATCCTTAGCACCACTTTTCTTCCCTATTTGGCACACCCAGCAGCAGTTCATGGTGGGCGTGCCCACTCAGCATGCTAGGGGTGATCAAAGTGAGAGTGTGTGCCTTATCTTCTTTTTTCTCATCTCAGGTTTAGTCCCCACCCACTCTGTCCCCAGCACCAAAACTATCAGCCAGTAGAATATTTCTGGGTCACTGCCGGATTGTAGCTCTCAGCCTGGTGCAACCTGAGTTACAGAATTGCAGCAAGAGTAGAAATAATTCTTAGAAATTACCTAAATACTGATTTAATCTGGTAGGGCTAGCTCTTTCTGCTAGCTGTTTAACTGTTTTTAGAATTGGCAATTGGAATGTTGTTCTTGATGGCAGTCCTGGCTTTTAAAAGAGCTGTGTGGCTGTGTTGCACCTTCTGAGTGACAGAGCAGCTGCTAATGTGAATCTGAGGTATTGATAACCTGTACCTCTGAAGGTGACTACCCTGATGTCTGTTGTTGCTCTGTCACTTGTACGGTTGCATTCCTTACTGAGGCATCACTAAGTGCAGTAGAATGCCCAAAGTCTTGTCACTCTGTGAGTGTGGGAGACTGGCTGGACAGGCCCCAGGGGATAGGGTTTGCTTCAGCTGCAGAATGTGCCTGTCCCCCAGGGTGGTGGACTTTCTGGATTTGGTTTTGACATTTGGCTAGGTCCTTATGTTCAGGTTGTTACCAAACACTTTTTTAAGTTTTGATACCCTGATTGAGATAAAGCCACCATGTTGCCTGTGTGAGGGTGGTGAGAAGGTGGCTGCAGCTGGACAGATGGCCATCCTGTCCTGGTTTGCTTTACTTGGTCCCCTGGGCCCCTCACTGTTCCTCCCTGAGTCTCAGCTTTTCTCATCTTTAAGTGAGGTATGATTTATCTTGCGGAATTTTGAGGAAGATGCCTGTTTCGGTGCTCAGCATATCAGGGACTCCGTAAAGTGTTAGTTGGTATTTTCCACCCAAGAGGCAAGCTCTCCTAGAAGAAAGAGTGTGGAGGTCCTCGTTTCTTTTTTTCCCAGGATTAAGGGGGCTTCTTAAATGGATTCTCTGAGATTTCTTGCTTGACCAGGGCTGTGGGGCTCATCCAGGCTCTGTCCCTTTCCTGTCTTTGTGAGGACAGGCCTCAGACTGGGGTCTGGTGGACATCTCTTGAATTCCTTCAAGGAGTCATTCTGGGGCTTGGAGTGGATGAAGGGGACCAGAGTGGCATGAGACCCAGGGTCCCAGTGGGCAAACTTCTTAGCAATGAAGAAGATAACCCCTGCCACCCTCAACTTCTGTCTTTGTATTAAGTTTAAACTCTTAAGGTAAAATCAGAGAGGATCAGTAGTACTGTGAGAAGCTTACCCTAGGAATGTGTATTCCTGATTCCTATGCAGATATGTTGCATAATGCCCATTTTGCCCAGATATATCTATGAAGCTCTCTCTCTGGCAAGGCAGAGTGAAATAGATTAAATCATGAAAATGTGATGAAACAATCAGAGCCTGATGTAAATGACCACATTACCTGGGGGTCCTAACTTGAATGAGGGTTTGCACCGTGCCTTAAAATTAAGCCCTTTCGGAGGCTGCACTTCTTTTTCTGTCTGCCTGAGCAGCTTGTGGTGGTGGGAAAGTCCTAGGTAAAAATGAGTTCAGCTTCTCTGGGCTCTGTGAGCTCGGGCCTTCTGGCCTACCTCCAGGTTGACCAAAGAAGTAGGGTCTAGGGCTGGGAACTCTAGCCCATGTCTTTTCCTCCTGCTTCAACTTTCAGGTTAAGAGTGGCATTGAGAAAAATAGACATGAAAGGTCTCTGGAAGGCTATGTGCCTGAGTTGTAGGAGTTGGATTAGACAAGACTAGCAAGAGGAAGGCTGGAGAAGGAAGGCCACATTTGTAGGATGAAAGAGGGTGTCACTGCTACAGTTACTGTCTGATCTGGGAATGTGGAGATGTTCTCTGCCTGGTTTTTTGATTCTGTTCTTTTAGTAGTTTATACTGTTTTCTTATCAAGTCAACAGAGTGATGTCAGAAAAACACCTTCACATCCTGCTGTAAACTCAAACCTGTTAGCAGCTTCCTTGGCTCATGACTCACACGATATCATCAGACTGCTAAAAAGCCAGAACAAGTTCTGTGGGGGAGGTTTGGGTGGGTGGAAAGAGTGTGAAAAATAAACTTTTTAGAGATTCTGGATTGCTTGCTGGTGTGTGCATCTTCCATGGTGCTAGAGGTTAGAAATAGCTTTGCTTTTCATAGGATTCGCAGCAGCAGTGGCGGCCCTGTTTCGGTGGTGTCACTTCTGTGGGAGCATGAAGTAGTGGAGTGCTGCTGGCAGCAGATTCTGTATGATCTGTCTTGTCTGCCTGCCTGCCTGCCTGCCTGCCTGCTTTCCCTCTGTCACCTGGACCAAAGGTGCCCAAGTGCCAAGTGTGTGTTGACGTAGTCAGTTTCTTAGGATGGCTTGCGTGTGGCAGCCATTGCCAGCTGTAGCAGATTGGAGTCTCAGCAGCCCTCAGAGCTGCATCAGTGCCTCTGCTCCAGTGTCACTGAGCAGCCTACATAGCCTGCTGCCTGTTCAACTAGCTTTTCCAACCTGTGTGGGATGCATCTAGAAAGGCCTCACACCCTAGCACAGCAGACAGAACTCCCTTTCAGAAGGGACCCTAAGGGATTTGTGAACTTTGTCACAATGGTGTGATTCTTACAAATGAAGACATGCTGATAAGTTCCAGGTTCAGTGCAGGAAAGAGTGGATGGGCCAACTTCTGAACAGGAGTTCTAACCCCAGGCTTTATTTGGATCCTTAGTATTGCTTTAACCTCCAGAAAGCTCAGGAGCTTTTAATTGGAGCTTGAGGGGTGAAGTTCATTTGACATGGAAAACCATTAAGCATTGTCAATGTGGATTGTCAGGTGGGATCATGGGAGCTTGGGGAGAGGGCAGTGGTTGCTGACAGGATACCATAGTGTTATGGGGGAAAAATACAAGTTTAGAAAAGCAAAAAGGAAGTTTTATTTGACATATATTCAGAAGTGCACAAGTGGAAAATCAAGCAAGCATGCTGTTGTAGCTGTGTCTGGCTGAGTCCAAGGAACATAAATGAACCATCAGAATATATTAATATTATAGCTGGATAAAACCATCAAAAGCTTCACCTTTTCACAGATTGGTTAGAAACTATGACTTACATTTTGAATTGCCTTTTGTAACAATCATTGATACTGGTTACAATAGTGACAGAAAGGAGGTCTTCATTGGTCCAACAGATTTTCTATTCACTAAATGCTAATAGAAAAAACATAAGAGTGGAAAGTCTTCTGTGTTTGATGATTTATCTATGTGAAAGTTTCCCTAAAAGATATTTTCAAAGGTTGTCCTAGCAATTGTCTATATACCTCAGGGCCCAATTATGTGTACCTGTGAGTCCAGCTCCAGCTGGGTCACATTCTCTTTGTTCAAGAACAGGGAATAATGATTCCAATATTATTTCCTGTATCAAGAGCCAGGTGTGTGTGAGAGGCAAGGGAGCAGCAGAACAAGGACCTGGGGCTTTACTTTGTCAAGTCTCTTCTTGAATTTCCTGAAATAGCTGAAAAGTAAATTTATCAGCCAAGATGTATGTTGGGCAAGATTTCTGTCATAGGCTGGTTTGGAAGCTTAGTGCTTGGGATAGTCATCTGCTGTTCATGAGTGTCTGGGTTCTGTATGGGCTCAGACAGAACAGTTTCCTCGTTGTTTTCCTGATACCTAGTTTGGTATGTGTTTTGAGTTGAATTTTGTCCCCAAACAGATATGCTGCAGTCCCAACCCCTGGTACCTGTGAGCAAGACTTTATTTGGAAAGAGGGTCTTTGCAGATGCCATTAGTTAAGATGAAGCCATATGCAAGAGTAGAAAACTCCTTGGCAACTGCTTGATTCTGACTCATAGTGAGCCTATAGAATAGAGTAGAATTGCCCCGTAGGGTTTCCAGGGAGCACCTGGTGGATATGAACTGCCAACCATTTGGTTTATAGCTGTAGCTTTTAACTAGTATGTCACTAGAGTTTCCATATTTGTTCCCATCAATTCAATTCTGACTCATAGTAACTCTACAGGATGGAGTAGAACTGCCCTATACAGTTTCTAGGGAGCACCTGGCAGATTTGAACTGCTGACCCTTTTGTTACCATCTCTAGCACTTAACCACAAATCCACTAGGTTTCCATACAGAGTAGGGTGGGCCCTAAATCCTGTATAGCTGGTGTTTTTGTAAGAAGAGAAGAGGGCACAAAGTTGCAAAGTGTCACAAAGTAGCACTTATTTGTTATTATGAACCATGGTATGTGCTTAAGCACTGGTTCCTGGTTCATAACCCCTAGTTTTACACAAGTCAGATGTTCCTAATCTGGGGACCACCTGTGCTTTGTCACAGACCCCAAAAGCTCATGTTCTGTGGTTTTTCATAGATTTCGGATTTCCAGGAACATCTTTGGGAAAGTCAAGGTAGAGCTTTCGTGACTGGCCGGGTGCTCAGGGCCGCCAGCGCCCTCTCCCTTACCCTGCTTTACTGCCCTCCTTCTCACAGGGCAGTCTAGGATGAGCAGCAGGACTGCTGACACCACTGGGAAAATAGTGTATGAATACAAAGCATTGCAGTGCCCAGTGACTATCTAGGAGGTCATGCTTGCTGGCCAGAGGCTGACCCTGGGTAGGCTACTTGATCTACTTGGAGGTAAGAGTTTTCTCTTGAATCTACAGATGTAACTACAGGGGCAGGAAGCAGCATGGTACTGGACTACCAGCCTGCAGATGCTTCTCTTTGTCTTGGGTATTAGGACAGGAGGACCTATCCTGAACGCTTTGGGCACCAAGCTTCACCATTTCCTTTTTAAAAGTGCCAAAGCTGCTACCTGTTCCGCAGGTTTTGTGTTAACTTTTTACCTGTTTCATTATATTCCAAGGATAATGATTTTGACATTCTTTACTTCTGGGCTTTGATTGAACTGCATTTGCCAAGTGGATCACCCATGGGCTAAGAGGAGGCAGGCAGTGTTCTTTCTCCTGCAGAGGTAGTCTGTGAAGGCAGAAACCTCCTCAATGCGTGCTCATGTGTGCGCACCCCCCAGTGGTGGTGTAAAAATACAAAAATGCCATACAGTTCTGGAGTAATTTTGAGAAAAAGTTGTTTGATGTGCCCAGGTGGATTTGTGAAGGGCTATCATGGTGCTTTGGAGAAGAATTTGTCACCACTTAATATTGTGGTCAGCTACTTATTTTTTGAGACACAGTCTTTCTTTTCCTTATTTTGATCCAATTTTTGTTTCTCTAACTTTATGCTTTCATTTTTTAGCTTGAATTCCCAGTGTTACTGGAAAATCATGCTTTGGTTCTTCAGTGTAAGACAGAATTCAAAGAGATATCTACACAAAAAGCCAAGCATGTGAAAGAGTTTTGATAGGGGTTGGTACACTTGACAAAGGAGACTACTGAGAAAAGGATCTGAGAGCCCTGGTCCTGTCTTCCTCCTGGGTTTTATACCCTAGCTTTCCTTTCCCTCTGGAATTTTTGTTCTTTACTCATGGGTACCTTTTGGTGGTTTGAATTAGTGCATAATAAGGGTCCCTTTGGTGGGAAAATGCTGGCATCTTTGTCTTCTTTGGCCACCAGTTATTTCCTGGTTTTTTGGTGGGTAAATGTGGGTGTTTTTGCCTGCCCCTGGTTGTTCAGCCTTTTCATTCTCACATTCCCCTGTCAAGTACCATTGTCTTAGGTCTTTGAGTTGTCCGTGGAAGGTAGTCTCATCTTCTTTCATTGTTCCGTGGTGTAATTAAGGCATAGAGCAGTCTGTGGCAGTAATGCTTGTTCCCTGTGATGAGAGGTTGTTTGTACAGGGGGCTGGGGTTTCGTTGACGTGCCATGTGGCCTAATCTAAGGGACTCTTGAATCTGTCAATGTTTAGGGAAGAGGGAATAATAACTATCTGCATTTGGGTCTTCTGTAATCTAGAAGAAATAAAAGAAGCCAAGGTGTTGAAAAGACAAGGTCCAATATTAGTAAAAGAAACAGAGATGATAATGGGCCTGCCAGTGGCAGGCAGCAACCAGGAACTCTAAGACCAGACAGATGACCAAGACTCCTGTTCCGCTTGTGTTTAAAGTTGTCTTGCTTTGCCAAGAAAATGGTGAATAGGTTTTTGTACTTGTCCTGTTGGACTTACCAAAACAACATTGTTCTAGCGTTGTACATATACCGCCCTGGCTTGTTGCTAGCATGTCCAGTCCCCTTTGATTTTTTTTAAGACAACTGTTTCTAGGTAGTTAATTTGGTTTTGTAAGGTGACTGCTGAGGCTGCTACTTGTATGTTGAGTTGAGCTAGCTCTGTAGAAATATATACATATACTTGATTGATTCTGACTGCCTCAGTGGTTTAACTGCAACACCTCCTATGCCAGTGAGAGTTCTTAGTCATATTAATATAGGAATTAATATTCTTATTTTTTTTTCTATTTTATATTTAGAGCTTAAGTGTAGAGAGATTGGAGCTTCTGTTCCAGCTAGTGAAATTGGAGGGAAACTATAACCAAGGGTACATAAGCTTGTTCAATTTGCAGGGAGATACATATAATATGTTCTATCCCTACAAATATAATGCAAGCCAGATGACAAGGGAAGGCATCCTGAAGTAAGGTATATGCCCACTAAAGCACAATTTATATCTTAGATCGCTGACTATATTTCTAGAAGTAGATAGCTATCAGGGAGGCTGGTGTCAGGGAGCTAAAACAGTAACTGATATTATGAGTAATATTGCTGTTTAAATTTTCCCAGAACAGCAGCCTGCAGGTTGTCTTGATGAATACTTCTTTCTTTGGAACTCTGGTATACTGAAGTCCAAATTTCTTTGTTCGTTTGATTTGACCAAGTAGAGGCTGCCACTAAAGCTAAGTGGTTGCTGCCTATAGGACTGCCTTGGTAAAATCCTCCAGTATAGTTTTTCCAGTGATTAAGAGATGTTTGGAGGAAATGATAATCTGCTGTCAACAGGGGCAGGGTTGGCAAACAGACCGATTAGAGTACTATTATTTGTCTGTATTGTAACAGTGCCATTGTGTAGGGACTGATTTAGCTGTGTCTGCTAACCAGAAGGTCAGCAGTTCAAATCTGCCATACCCTCCTTGGAAATTCTATGGGGCAGTTCTACTCTGTCTTATAGAGTCCCTGTGAGTTGTCATTGACTGAACAGCAGTGAGTTTACAGGCAAAGAATATTTGGAAGGCTCAGTAGAAAAATCAAGGAATTGGTTGGTATGTCTTAATTTGTACTTTTCGAAATGAGTCGTGTGATTGGGTATGTAGTCTAGTCATGAAGTCCTTAAACATCTGTTGGCCTCTTGTGGAGAGGATGTAGTGGACAAAGCCTGATGTCCAGGCTATCCCTCAGCAGACTGTCACTGGGCCTGTAGACAAATCCAGCAAGACTCATTATGTTTTGTTTGGGCAAATGCCTTTGCTTCTTGGTTCACGAGCTGATTGTCTAAAGATGTTTTACTGTCCCTTTTTGGTGTCCTTTGCAGTGCACTACTGCTGTTTCGTGGGGCAGGTGGACTGCGTCTAAGAGTCATAGAATATAAGGACCAGACTTTTATAGGGCTATTCTTAGTGTTCAGCTATCCTCTTTTTTTCCGTGTGCAGGTAGCATGAGAAAGACATAGTTAGAATCTTTAAAAATGTTAATCTGTTTTCCTTTTCTAAGTTTTAAGGCTCAAGTTAAGACCATCAGTTCTGCTAGTTGTGCTGAGGTCTCATTTTGTAAGGCTTTTCTCTCAGTTACCTGATGCAGTGGTACTGCAGCATAACCTACATAGTGCTTTCTTATAAAACTGCTGCCATCTGTAAACCATTCTTCTTCAGCATTTGTTAGTGGTTGGTCAATGACATCCTGTTGGCTAGTGTCTGCTTGGCTTCTGGCCTCACAGCAGTTTTGATAACTTTGATGATCATCTAGGCTTCGGTCAGGTAGTAAGATGGCTGGATTTAGGGTAGAATACTGTAATAATTTTACTTGAGGATTTTTATTATTATTACTAGAATTACTAAATTCTTTAAATTTCTGGCATTAACTGTCAGAGTCAGAGAGTTCTCTGATGAACATGGGCAGAGGAGAAGCCATGCTGAGGTTAAGGAAAAAACAGACAGACAAAAGTTGGGATCAGGGAGCTAACGGTCATCACAGCCGAGAGCCCAGAATCAAGCTTTATTGAAGTATTTATACATCTACTGAAAACAGTATCTTGGGAACCAAGGAGTTGGGAACATTTAGTTACCTGACTAGTTGCTAAGGTAGGAACGGTTTTCTGCTATCTTTTGTGTTGTCATGATTTTCTGCGTTCTTACATGTCCTATCTCATTAACTGGATATGTTCCCATACAACTCCTTTGTTACTGGACACATGGTAAAGTCAAGATAATTGATTATCATGCTCTTAGTACAAATGACTCGACGGCACTTGGTGGGTTGGGTAGTACAAATGATTATATAAAGTTGAAGTAACAGTATGGTAGCCAAGATCGCTGCAGTCATGTCAAGAGAGTTAACATATTTTCCCACATCTCCTCCCTTTTTATTTTTTAAAGTGAAGTATTTTAATAAGGTGGTAAGTGGAGGGAGAAAGTAGATGAAAACAAGTTTTTAGTATGGCTAGGGTGACTGCTGTTTGCCATGTTTCTGTTACCTGGGTCCCATGCTAAGTTGGATGTGGGATACTCAACAGTCATGGGGCAAGAGATCTTCTTCAGGAGACTTTGGGGGTGAAGGCCTAAGTTTCACCGGAAGGTATTTTCTGAATAGCCTCTCTGTGACTGTGCCTGTCTTAGATTGTTCCTCCTATGATGAATCTTACCCGTCATTGGCTAACCTGTCATTCTTCTGATGGCCCCTTTGTGGCTGTGCCTGTCTTAGGTTGTCTCTCCTTTGATGAATCTTACCTGTCTTTGGCTAACCAGCCATTCTCTGGGGCCAAAGAGGGTGACGTGACGCGCTGAGTAGAAGTTTTATATCTCCTTTGTAGTGCTCCACGGTTTCCATGCCCCACAGCAGCCAGGGCCCTTAGGCTGCTGTCACAGGTTTTGGAGAAACCAGATTTCTTTTTTAATACTCGACGGCACTAGGCTTGGCCAGCATATAGTATTGGGCAAAAAATCGAATACATGGCGTCAGCTCCTGGGAGGCGTCAACCTCCACATGGCCAGGAAAACACAAGGCAAACTCACATATGGGGCATGTACAAAACATTTCAGACTAGAAAAACAGTTTTAAACATGTAGAATAGAATCAGTAACTTTCATATAGATTTTCATCAGAGTGGGTACTAGGCAACAAATAAGAAGTCTAACACCCACCAATACTAGTAGTGGTGTCAGGAATGATCTAAAATTAGGAAGACAGGAGGTAAACCAGCTATCCCAGGGCTTCCAGTGTGGGTCAAGTTGAGTCTGATCGACCACATGTTGAATTTGATTCAGACTTACTTCTGCCTCACCAGAGGTATTAATCCAGGTGCAGCAAGTTTTATTAATAACTGCACAAACGCCTCCCACCTTGGCTAGAAGTATATATAATGCCATGTGGTTGTCCAAGACAATGTCAACTAGTGAATTCAAAGAAGTTTGTTGTGCTCTTAGAGCCTTTTCTGTACTGGATGCAAATAGATGGATAGTGTCAGATAAGTAATATATTGTCATGTCAAGTTGGTACATTCCCAGTCCAGGAATGATGGTTCTGAAAAGCCACTGGTTAAATACAGTATGTCCTATAAAAGGATTTGAAGTGGCATCTCTTTTAGTCACTTGAAAAGGAATGGATTGATGTATTTTGATGGACATCTAAAGGAAAGGTAAGGACCCAATGGTACATTGGCCCATATACTTAACATAAGATAAACATTGTAGGGCCCATGACCAAGGTGTCATAGGGCCACCACAAAGAAAAGTTAAGCCAGGTGGTGCACAAAAGTAAGATTTTTGTAGATTTGGCTTAGGGAGTTCCCCAGAACAGTGAGACATTAATCCTAGATCCTTAGATTGTGAAGAAGTGCCATTCAAGGTTATACATGGTACTGTATATTTATAGGTGACTTTACAAGCCTTTAAGGGCAAGTGATCATTACCATCCTTGTAAATAGAATGAAAAGTATGATTAGTCAAAGGAACTGCCAACGGGTGTAAAGATACCCCCGATTTAGGGACATGGTGGCAGAGCCAACAACTTCTCAACCGAGCTCCCTTAGCTACCAACTGAGAGGAAGTTACCAGACCATTTAAGGTCTAGTCCCAAGCATCAGGTGTTGGTATGATTGACAGATGAACTCCACTTCCTCTTGAGAAAATTTTGTCATATGGCTAGACTTTTGATATTTTACACAAAAATAAGTGCCCTCATCTTCTTTAATTAAGGGATCTATAATTATTGAAAAATCTACATTACCATAAATTATTTGATTTCTTAAAGGAGTAATATGAGGGTTGAATCTCTTTTGTTCCCAAATTACTGTTTCATTATGATCAATAATTTTAAGCCATTTTACTGGGCCTGCAGGCCATAATCTTGATATCTTACAATGTAGGACAATTGATGACCCCTCTTTTTCTGATAAAAATCCCTCTGTCTGCGTTAAGAGGGTCACCCATACATACAGTTGACAGTTGTAATTATGGCAAGGAAAGGAGAGATGGAAAACTAAGGAATACTAGCACTATGAAGTAAATGTTCTGCCTCCTGCACTATCTTCTTTAGCTGTCCCCGGGTCGGCGGGCGAGCTTCCTGTGTGCAGGAGGTTGGCTCAGAGGTCCTCCTCTTCGTCATCCTTGCCATCTGTTCTTCTGGGGCTCCATATCTTGGGTGAATCCTTCGTGATGGGACCTAAATAAGATCAGTCCCAGAACCTGGAGAGACACAAGCAAAACCTTTCTTCCATGTAATTATTTCACTCTTTTGCCAGGTATTCATTGATACATCTTTCCACCATATAGGTTGACTTGGGATCTTTTGAAAATTATACACATGAGACCAGTGGGCCTCAGCAGCTGAAATTGCAGAGATCTGAGGGATGTTCAGAAAATTAAGACTATAGAATGCCTGTTGTAGGATTGTTGCAGGAGGGTAGGTGTCTCCCTCCTTTTTATTTAATTTTTTAATGTATGTTTTGAGAGTCTCATGAGTGTGCTCAATGATGGCTTGGCCTTGAGGATTATATGGAGTATCTGTAAGATGATGAATTTGTCACTGAGTAAAAAAGGTTTACATGGAGTTGCTTGTATATGTAGGGCCATTGTCTCTTTTGATTTGACATGGCTTACCCATCACTGTAAAACAGGAGAGGAAATGTTGTTTTACCTGTTTGGCAGATTCTCTGTTCTGTGTTGTTTTCCAAATAAAGTTAGAGAATGTGTTTATACACACATGAACATAAGAAAGTTTACCAAAAGAAGGTACATGGATAACATCTATATGTTGTAAACTATTGGGCATGTCTTTTCTTGGTTTTTGGCCTGAAGGAAAATGAGTTGTTGTAAACTGTTGACAAATGGGACAAGAAGCAACTATGTCTTAACCTGTTGGTTAGAAGTGGCAGATTGTTTTTTTTAAGCCTTTAGAATTAACATGAGTGAGAGAATGGAATTCTTGAGCCTCTTGGAAAACTGAGGCCACCACGGAGTCAGTAGTTGTGTTTCTGTTTGATAGTGGTCCTGGAAGGCCAGTATATGTTCTTATATGTATAACATAAAAAGGATAAGAGCGAGCTTGAATGCAGTTTTGCAAATGAACAAACAGAAGAGTGAGTTGAGTATCTTTTATATCAAGAAACAAGGGTATTGTCTCAGTAATCATGGTAGCATTTACTATATATTGTGAGTCAGATACGATATTAAGAGAAAAGGGCTCATTATGTAATAGTTGGATTATGGCTTTTAATTTAGCCTTTTCTACAGATGAATAAGGTGCTTGTCATACTTTATCAATTTTACTGTAGTATGTAGCTTTTTCCTTTTTACTTGCGTCAGTGAAATAGGTGGTTGCATCAGTGATAGGTTCAGAGAGAGTAACTTTGGGAAGTATCCAACATGTCTGTTTTAAAAATCGAAAAGTTTATGTTTGGGGAAGGCATTATGTAGCCGTTCAATAAAATCTGACAAGCGTAACTGCCATTCTAGGTTATTAATATATCTTTTTCTTATTTGATTGGCAGTTAGGGGCAAAATGATTTCACAGGCATCTGAGACAAGAGTTCGCAACCTTTTTTGGTTTGCAAAAATTAACTTTCTCATCTTATCTAGGTATATAATTAATCTTTTGGTTTCAGTATTAGGCAAAAAGATCCACTCTACGATTCTGTGTTGTTGTACTATAACTCCAGTAGGAGAATGAGGAGTGGGTAAGATTAAAATTTGGTAAGGTTGTGTAGGGTCAGTTTTGTCCAACTGAGCCTCGTGGATCCTTTATTTCATGAACTGAAGTTCTTTTTCAGCCTCTTTGGTTAGTATTCTTGGGCTATAGAGCTGGGGATCTCCTTTTAGTGTCTGAAAGAGGTGAACGAATTGATAAGTTGGAGTGCCCAAAGTAAGCCACAGCCAATTAATATCTCCTAGTAATTTCTGAAAATCATTTAAAGTTTTTAAATTGTCTCTCTGGATTTGCACTTTTTGAGGGAACACTTTAGTTTTCAGTAGCTTATGTCCAAGATAGGAAAAAGGAGTAGACAATTGTACTTTATCTGGAGCAATAATTAACCCAGCCTTTTGCATATATATTTGTAACTGGATATAGACTGACAGTAGCATCTGTTGATTAGGAGCTGCACAGAGAATATCATCCATATAATGGAAGATATAACATTGTGGAAAAGATTTTTTACAGAAGATTGAGCTCTGTTAACAAAGGTTTGACAAATTATGGGTCTATTAAGCATCCCTTGAGGCAGAACTTTCCAATGATATCATTTAGTAGATTTCTGATTATTTACTGAAGGAATATAAAAAAGCAAATTTTTCATAGTCAAAAGGATGGGGGAGGAATAGTAAAGAAACAATCCTGGAGATCTGTTATAAGTGATGGTCAGTTGGGTGGTAAGACTGTTGCACTAGGCATTCCAGGTTGTAAAGCTCCCATAGGTTGGGTAACTGCATTGACACCTTGAAGATCTGTTAACATCCTCCATTTACCAGACTTCTTTTTTATTACAAATACAGGAGAATTCCAAGGACTGAAGGATGATTCAATATGTCCTTGTTTCAGTTGTTCAGATACCAGATTTTGTAAGGCCGACAATTTTTCTTTAGTAAGAGGCCACTGCTCTACTTAGAAGCTTTGTTGTCAGCCATTTTGACGGTATGGGCGAAGTAAAGTTTTGATGAACAGTGGCCCTCATGATAAATTTGAATAACCCAACCCCTGTTTTCCTTTATTAGGTTTTAGCTCCACTGGCTGCTTAACGCCTTGTTCCTGCTTTCCCAGTCCTTTGCTAGGAGTGTAACCCGTAGCTAACATGATTTGATAAGCCTTGTCACCAGTGGTAGTGGGTGACATTTCTGGAATAGTAAGAGTTGTTCCCCATTGTTCTAGCAGATCTCTACCCCACAAGTTAATTGGGATATTTGTTACATAAGGACGAATTGTTCCAGGCTGGCCCTCTGGTCCTTCACATCGCAGAATGTGAAGGCTCTGATGAATGTAAGGGGCCTGGCCTATTCCCTGTAATTGTGTTGAGACTAGCTTGGAAGGCCATGAAGGTGGCCAGTGTTGTTCACTTATAATAGAAATATCAGCTCCAGTATCTAATAATCCTATGAAAGATTTTCCTGAAATTTTGATAGTACCTTGAGGCCTGTCTCCAGAGATAGATTGTTGTAAGAATACTGCAGGAGAGGTGCTTCCAAATCCTCCCATTTGCCTTTTATATTAAAATGACCAATCATAATGTAAGGAAGCAAGAGAAACTGAGCTATTTGTTGACCCTTTTTAATTTGAAAAGGAACTGTTAAGGTCATCACAACTATTAATTTTCCAGCATAATCATGATCAATAGTTCCCGTATGGTCTTGAGCTCCCTTGGCGTTAAGACTGCTTTTGCCTAAAATTAGGCCTACTGTATTTTTGAGTAGCGGCCCACAAACTCCTGTAGGAACTTTATAGGGCGGTTCATTAGGATATAAAGAAATAGAAACACGGAAGCGGAGGTTTACAGCTGCACTTCTGGCTGTAGTAGGTGAGAGGGAGAGAATGGGTTTAAGGGTTGAGCTGCAGGCGTCAACTTCTGTTGAACTGGGTAAATCCCCTGATTTATTGGGGCCCAAGTGTGGCCCCTCTTCCAGTTTCCCATCGATCTAGGTTGACCTTCCTCATCAGATCTAAACTTGCAGCAATTCGCCCAATGATTCCCATTCTTGCACTTGGGACACTGCCCTGATGTCTTTTTTCTGGCATGCGATCTAAACTCTGTGCCAACTTTTCTGCAATCCCTTTTCATGTGGCCTAGTTCGCCACAGCCAAAGCAGCAACTGTTTTTCACATGCAGTGCTGCCATTACTTCTGCCAGGGCGGCAGCGTTAAAAGTTTTAGACCCAACTCCTTGACAAGTTCTAATATAATCTTCTAAACTTCCTCATCCCTTCAAGGGATGAAGAGCCTTTTTGCAGTCTGGGTTGGCATATCGAATGCCAGAATTTGTAGAATTGTATCTCTGGCATCTGGATTTTCAGTAGTCTTTTGTAAAGCATCTCTGAGTCTATCAAGGAAGTCACCATATGGCTTTTTATTAGCTCCGTGTCTTACAGAGCTGAATGTGGGGGTTTCCTGTCCTGACTGACTGATTTTTTTCCCAAGCCTTTAAACATACAAATCTAACTTGGGATATCACTTGATAGTTCATTATCAACTGAGCTTGGATGCCAGCCCAGGTGCCTACTCCTAACAATTGTTCAGCAGAAACATTAATTTGAGCCTCAGTATTTCTTTGAGCGTGTTGTTGAGCAGCATCAGACCGCTACATTCGAAACTGTATATATTCTCCTGAAGATGTGCAAGTTCACGCTAGCACCTCCCAATCATAAGGAATGAGACACTTTCCTTCTGCTAGTCCTCTTAGTATTCCCATAGTAAAAGGAGCAGTGGGGCCATACTGACTGACAGATTTTTTTAAATCTCTTTTAAGACAGTGAAAGGGATGGGGGGATGACTATAATGATAGACTCTGTCAGGATTTTCCTCATCCTGGCCAGGTGGAGTCACCTCTGTGGTTGTTACTGGAAACAAATAAGCATCTAGATCTCCTGCCATTCTGGCCTTTCTGATACCGTCCATGGCTGCAGAAGCAAATTGTGGACTTGGCTTTAAGCCTTTAGAAAGAATAGGAGAAGGTAGAGGAGCACTTGGCTTCAAGCCCTTAGAGAGAACAGGAGAAGACAGAAGAGCAGGTGAAGGTGGCGGTGGCTGGTCGCTCCCCTCGCCCTCCTTGCTTTCCAGTTCCTCTTTGCTTTCTAATTCCTCCTCTCATTGTAGGGACTCTACAGCTACAGAAATGAGATTACACACAGACAAACATAGACCGGAATAGCTTCTCCCTGTTGATGTGCTTGCTTAAGGCAAGACACAACCTTATGCCAGACCTGGACGTCCAGCGTTCCTTCCTCTGGCAACCAGGGACAGTGTTAATAGATGAGATTAAAGAGAAAAGTGAGACGAGAAGAGCTAACTTTTACCTGAATGTAGGAGGTTTTTAAGTAAAAGCTTGTAAGTTTCAAGGTGAGATTGATCATTTCCCATTATTACCCTGATGCTTTTCCCGAGCCTGCACGAACCGCTCACCAGCTCTGTTATAGGTTGTGATAGCACTCACCTTCCTGAGTGACAGTCTCGGGAGCCTTGGTGCTTGATTTCACTGTGGGGCTGGTCCACTGGGTTGTGGGGTCTCTGGGATGCTTCCTCCTCAGGTCCCTGTTCGGGCAACAGCTGTCAGATTCAGAGAATTCCCCAATGAACATGGGCAAAGGAGAAGCCACGCTGAGGATAAGGAAAAGACAGACAAAAATTTGGGATCAGGGTGCTAATGGTCATCACAGCCAAAAGCCCAGAATCAAGCTTTATTGAAGTATTTATATATCCACTGAAAACAGTTAGTATCCTGGGAACCAAGGAGTTGGGGACATCTAGTTCCCTGGCTAGTTGTTAAGGTGGGAATGGTTTTCTGCTACCCATGGTGTTGTCCCTGTTTTCCATGTTCCCACATGCCCTATCTCATTAACTGGATGTGTTCCCATGTAGCTCCTTTGTTACTGGACACAATGGTAAAGTCAAGATAATTGATTATCATGCTCTTAATACAAAAGGTTATATAAAGTTAAAGTAATGATATAGCAGCCAAGATGGCTGCAGTCACATCAAGAGAGTTAACATTATTTTCCCACGGTTAACCAGGGGGGCCCTTATTTTTTAACAGGGGATTGACCTAATGTGTGGTGTATAATTTCTTGTCCCATTGTTAACTTTGGGGCTTTTTCTGTTAGAGGGGTGGCTGCCACTACAACTTGGAGACTGTGCTCCCCTTTCTCCTCCACTGTGTGCTTCTGTATCTAGTTCTTCTGAAAAACACCCACTGGTCATTTTTTTTTTTCGGTCCTAAGGTTTAGGTGAGACCTCCCAAGGCCATTCCCTTTCTTTCTGTTATGTATAGCTGGAAGGGTTTGTAGTAAAGCTCTCTTCATTTCTTTGTTCTCCTCACATCAGTTTTTTTATTTTGATCATCACTAATTTTTAGGGCTTCATACAAAGGTTTGGCTTTCCCCTTGTAACCTAAAATCTACAATCTATAGAAAGCTTTCAGCTTTAGAAATGTCTGGAACGGTTTTAAGCCTGTGGGCTCTGGAATGTTTGTAATAGTTAAAATTTGCTGAGGGTACAGTAATTTCTTTCCTGGGACCAATCTGAGTCCCAGATAGTCTACTTGCTATTGTAAGATCTGAGCTTTTTTTTAAAAAAAAAACTTTGTAAACCTTTTCTGCCATAACAATTAAGGTTTGGATAGTGTATTGGCATCCCACTTTTTCTGTATGGGGCCAAATGAGTAAGTCGCCCTATATACTGTAAGATTTGTCTGCCCGCCTCAAGTGTTAGATCCTCTACATCTTGTATAAATATCTTGCTGAAGGGGGGTGCTGTCCCTAAATTTCTGGGGTAGGAGCGCCAATGTTAGTTGTTGTTTGTGGCCTCTAGGATCTGACCACTCAAAGGCGAAAAAAAAACCTGGCAGTCTGGGTGGTTTCCTTTTCACCCTATGAACAGTTTTTTATTGAAGGAGGTGAGTCTTCTGTAGGAGAACGGTATAGAGAAAATGGCTCCTGAACTCTAAAGAAAGTTTACTGACCTTCCCACTCTGTGATACTTTTAATATTTTACTGGGAGCTTTTTGAAGCCGAGGGTCTTGTTAGTTTAGGGGTATATCAGTTGAGGGAATTGACCTGGGAGCCTTTTGACCCTCAGGACGGTCTCTCTTCCAGTGGCCCAGCTGTTGACAGTTGGGACAGGGCTTCTGAGGTGGCTTATTCTGGGGGCAGTTCCTCTGCCAGTGATTGGACTGCCCATACCTGTGGTAGGCACCCAGTATCCCTTGGGGCTTTCTTGTTTGTAGTGGGGATTGACCACTTTGTATTGCAGCCAGGAGTTGAACTTGCTTCTTTATTCCTTTCTCTCCCTCTCAGAGTCTGCTTTCTTTCTTTTCTGGGAGGCTCTCTTCCTCTGCTTGGTCTGTGTCGTAGAAGACCAGGGAGGAAACTTTAGTAACTCATTCCGTGGGGTTTGGGGTCCCAGTCCATTTTTTTTGGAACTTATGCCTTATGTCTGGTGCAGATTCTGTTTAAAAATCTGTTCTCTATTACTAATTTGCTCTCAGGCCACCTAGGGTCTAGACTGGTCTGTTTCAGGAGAGCTTTCTGTAGTCTCTCTAAATAGGCAGTTGGGTGTCCTTATGGTCCTTGGTCAGTTGTGGCTGACTTACTAAAATTGGTGGGTTTAACCCTACAAGCTTTTATTCCTTCTGTTAAGCGTATTACCATGGGATCTCTTGCCCATCTCCCTTCTTGGATATTGTAATCCCACCCTGGATCATTGCTGGGGACAGCAGCTGTTCCCTTGGGGTAGACCTGTTGATTTTGCATGTACAGCCCATCGGGGAACTAGCTAGCCACTTCAGTAAGATTTGTTCTTTCACCGTGGGAGAGTGTTTGGTTATAAGCTATCATTGTCTTTCCAACTTACTTAAAGGCTAGTGTGAACCCCATAAAGGTCTCTATATAATGACTGGGATCATCTGAACAGCTTCCTAGGTCTGATTTAATTTTTCCTAATTCTGTATTAGTTAGGGAACTTGTACTCTAACTAGGCCACTAGGCACAGACACTTCCTGGAGAGGACAAAGATAGGGAGGCATTGGAGCTGAGGGTGATCGAGCAGCGTAAGGAAAAGCAGGTGGGCTAATTTCCTTCTTAGGCTCCTCCACCTGGCTGATCTCAGCCGGCAGGTTGTCTGATTTAATGTCCTCAGTTCCCTTTGTGGGAACTCCCTCACGGGGAGACAGACTGATGTATCTCTTGGTGCTCCTGTGTAGTTAAGAAGTTAAGCGTCGCATATCATGTTAACCACAGTAAGGTAGGGATCTCCTCTTTTCTGATCTGAAATGTCGTCATCTTGTCAATGAACTCTTATCTACCGGAACTGTCTGTTTGACTACTTGGTTCCCTGGCATGTAGCATAATCTTGAGGGTCTCTTGGAACTGGGTGCAAAGGTGATTAAATAATGGGGAAATCCTTGTTCCATCCAAATCTAAGTAGGGTCATTTTCTTCATCTCTCCAGTTTTGCTATTCCTCTGTGCAAAATGAGCAATCCTTCCGTTTTCCTTTCTCTGTAAACCTCATAGACTGTTTTTGCACACTAAAAGTTGGAATCAGTGTGGATAGCCATCATAAGGAAAATTCATGTGGCCCATTTGTCTGAATGAATACCTGTAGGCTTAGTAAGGGGACATAGGGACAAAGCCTTTGTAATCTAATATAAGTTTAAAACTTTCAACTCAGTATGATGAACTAGTGAATTGCTAGTGATTTGTTGGGAATAGTTGAGAAAAAGGAACTGATTAAGAAATGGCTATAGAAGTTCTTTCTCACAATAGCAATACCAAGAGGAAAGACAAAAGGACTTTTTATACCCAGAATAGCAAATGCAACATTGATTCTTTTGACGAAGCAGACAAAGGCGATATAAATGAACAAAAATCTGCCAGAAATCGGCTGGTGATATAAGATGCAAGAACTAGGAAAAGGGGCTCCTATAAGGGAAATTTGCCATTTCAGCATGATTGTTCTATCTTGGGGTAGAGTGTGGTGGGCCAGAAATGTGCTGTGCTGTGGGCAAGACTCCCAGAGTGTGTGACTTAGCCTTTTCAGATTCTGACAAAAATCAGATTCTTTTACCTTCCTGCTAATGTCATGCCCTTGAAAGAAGTATGCTCAAACAGAGTGGCAGACAGTTTGGAAAAACAGACAATTAAGTAAATTACCTTAGCACTGGGCTGGACAGAATAACAGGGCCCATGCACAAGGTGCGCTTGCCACTTTGGCAATTGAGTCGTGGAACTAGATGATGTTACCATGAAATCATTTCTTGGTTCTTGTTGTCAGTGTAAGAAAGAATTCAAACAAAGAGACATCCACACAAAAGCGAAGCATACGAAAGGATTTTAATAGGTGATAGTACCCTTGAAAAAGAGTGCCCAGCGGGCTACTCGGAAAAGGCCCGAGAGCCTGGTCCCTTGTTCCTCCCGGGTTTCGTGCCCTTGCTTCCCCTCCCTCTGGAAGTTTTGTTCTGCTTGCTCATTGGTCCTTTGGGTGGTTGGAATGATCGCGTGATCTGGCTGTTAGGTAGTTCTGGGTCCCTTTGGCAGTGCTATGCTGGCACCTTTGTCCTCTTTGGCTGTTTTTTTGTGCGTGTGTAAATGTTGGTGTTTTTGCCTGGCTCTGATTGTTCAACATTTTAATTCTAACACCAGACATAAAAAGACCAAACCCACTATTGTGAAGTCGATGCCAACTCATAGGGACCCTATAGAGCAGAGTAGAACCACCTTATAGAATTTCCAAGGAGCACCTGGCAGATTTGAACTGCCAGTCTTTGGGTTAGTAGCCGTAGCACTTAGCCATTACTCCACCAGGATTTCCATTTTAACACCAGGACTTATTCTTATGCAGTGTGCTCCGGTAAGGAATATGAAAGAATGTTATGTTGAAAGGTAGAGCTGTCTCCTTGCGATTACAAGATTTACATGTGAACCAATGAAGAAAAATGAAAAGTACCATAGAACTGTGAGCTAGCCATCACTGTAGAGACAATACATGCTATTCTACCACTTGTCTATCAATTTGTCATCCTGTGGTGGCTTGAGTGTTATTATAATACTGTAAGCTATGCCACCAGTATTCGAATACCAGCAAGGCTAACCATAGTGGACAGGTTTCCGTGGAGCTTCCAGACCAAGACAGACTTGGAAGAAAGGCCTAAGTCATCTACTTCTGAAAATTAACCAATGAAAGCCTTGTGGATGACAACAAAATATTGTTCAGTAAGTGCTGGAAGATGAGCCCTCTTAAGTTGGCAGGCATTTAAAATGGACACAGTGGCACTGACAGTGGGCTTCAGCTTACCAAGATCATAAAAATGGTGCAGGACTGGGCAGTTTCATTCTGTTGTATGTGGGTTTGCCGTGAGGAAGAGCCAACTTAGCAATAAAAACAAAAAACAAAAAAACCCAAACCCATTGCAATTGAGTTGATTCCAACTCATAGTGACCCTGTAGGACAGAGTAGAACCGCCTCATGGAGTTTCCAAGGAGTGCCTGGTGGATTCAAACTGCCAACCTATCCGTTAGCAACCATAACACTTAACCACTATGCTGTTAGGGTTTCTAAGACCAGCTAATGATGATACATTTTGCTAGAGGCTGGCTAGCCCATGCTGTATATTTCTGACCAGAGTATTACCCTTTTGATAGACTGTGAGTGGGGTCGCAGCCTATGCTTGCAGATAACCAAGGAAATAGCTCACTCAGCGCTTGGCCCTCTTGTTACTTTGTTACACAGGCTGCTGATAGCAGCCACTGCCAGGAACTGTGAAGAAATAGAAGAACGGGAAATTTTTTGTCAGAAAAACTTTAAATTGTGACCTTTTAAGGGTGATAATACATTATTTAAAATAAAAATTATGCAGGTGTTTACAGAAATAATAGCTGACCCTCAGGTGCCAGAAGAATGTTTCCATGTGAAATTCCAGGATCAGGTTCACACAGTGCCTGGGTCTGCATGGCACAGCAGACAAGCACACTTATTTCTGTTGCCATTTTCTTTAGTGCGTGAAACAGTCTCATCAAATCAAGAAATAAACTAGCATGAGAGAGGATAGAGGAGTTCATCTCAATCTCAGCAAACCTTGGCTTTCAAAAGTGTGAAGATACTTAAAATAAGTCACCAAGACAAGCTGTTGATGGGAAGAGAGCTGTGGGAAAAGGAAAATGATTGTGATTGATTGAGATAAGATCTGTATTTAGCAAACACATTCAGAGCTCCAGCTACTTCTCTGGCATCTGCAAGGAAGTGGGGAGTGTAGGTAGATAAGGAATAGCCCTTGCCTGTGTAGGACTGGTGGATGGAAGAGACCTACAGGACTTCTTTAGTCGTTATCCCCTGTGACAAGAGCCCAGCTCACTGAAGGGAAGGAACTCAGATTGGGCTTGGGAGGTTGCGGAAACTCTCTTACAGGTGGTGCCATGAAGTGGATCTGGAGGCAGTAGGTAGATCAATGTCTGGAGGGAGTGTTTTGAATATAGGAAAGGCACACAGACTGCCTGGGTGTGATGAGCTGACAGTAAATTAAAGGAACAGCGAATACGCTGGAGTGAAGGGTGCTGCGGAAGGGAAGCAAGAAATAGAGATAAAGCTGGAGAGAATGCTGGGGTCAAATCAGGCAGTATCTGAATGCTGTTTGTGGGTTATCCACTAGTGTGTGGAGAAGCATGGGAGGTTTTCAGGGAAAAGAGTGACACTGGATATCTGTTGAGCGATGTTGAATCTGGGCCAAGGGTGGGAGTGAGCGGGGACAAGACAAGAGGCAGGAAGACTAGCCAGCAGGATAGCCAGAAGGCTGGTCCAGATCAGGGGTGGTCAGGCCTGTGAGAAGTGCTGGCCTTGAGGAGAGCTTGGGCGATAGAATGATGACTGGCTCAAGTCTGGATGAGTAAGGAGCTTGTCTGAGTAGAAGTCCCAACTAGGGCTGAGGGCACATAGACGCCTTGATTTGCCACATATGGTTTTTTTTTTGGTTTTGGGTGGGAGCTTCCAGGTGGAAATGGCTGGAGATGACCGAGACCACAGTCTAAGGCTAAGGAGCTGTAACAGAGATAGAAATTTGGGGTCATCTGCATATGGCAAGACCACCCCAGCAAGGAAGAGAGCAGGCTGTCTGAAAATGGGCCTTTAGTTGTGAAGTCTACAGTACAGAATTTCTTTATCTTAGATAATGCTTATGATCTTGTTTGTAGTCAGTTTTCTCTCTGTCTCACGTAAGTTGTCAAAAACCAGTTATTAAACACTTTAAAGTTTAGTCTTCTATGTGCTTTTACCTCCTCAGGATAGCTGTAGAGAGTTTTACCCGTGGTGGGCCTGTTATCCAGAGGACTTCCTGTCTGTGCCTAGATGTCTTGCATCTGTTGCAACTCCTGCTCCTGCTTGTATCTCAAAAATGGAATGGAACAGAGCTGTTGTGCAATTTGGGTGACTGTGACTAGTGAGCACGCATCTCAGAATCTTTATGATCTAATTCATACTGTTATCTTGTTCCTGTGGAAACCTTGGAGGCTTAGTGGTTAAGAGCTATAGCTGCTAACCGAAAGGCTGGCAGTTTGAATCCATCTGGCACTCCTTGGAAACCCTGTGGGGAAATTCCGTTCTGTTCTGTAGGGTTGCTCTGAGTGGGAATAGGCTCGATGACAGTGGTTTGAGTTTTGGTTTGGTTTCTTCTTCCTATTGAAACTTAGAAGAACTTGTAAGAATTTTACTACATCGCTAATATAATTGGAAGGTTTTCACTGTTGATGTTTTACCGCTAGAAATTGAGGACACTCAGAAGCTTTTCACTTAATCATCCTTCATAAATGCGTTCCACTGAATATGGCTTTATTAACAGATGAAAAAATTAAGGATAAAATGAGTGCCATGCTGTATTTGAATCTGACGTAGAGATGTGAGCCAGGGACCCTTTGCTCCACTTAACAGGTATGGCTGGGGAGACTGGGGGGATGGACAGTGCCATTTAGGTGAGCTCTTTCTCTTACACATGGTCCCAACCTGCTCACCTCACCATGGCCTGCTTTCCATGATCTGCATGTGACCCTCATCTGTGAGTATGGCACCCACAATTTTATCTGCATTATTAGTACTGTTCTGACTTATATGAACTTAGTGTGGATAAATGGAGAAAGAAACATTTGTTTATGAGGGGCGGACTTGGTGTAAGGTAGCATCAGATAAATGAATATTTATTTCAGGAAAAATGCTAGTAATGAAAATAAACTTCTTGCACTTGAGAATAATTAATGGAACACCAACTAAAGAAACACTGGTGACATTTCGTTCAATACAGAGTAAAATGTTAAAAGCCTTTTGTTATGGATTGAATTAGTACCCCTAAAATATGTGTTTTAAATCCTAGTCTCTATGCCTGTAGTTACTTATAATCCCATTTGGAAATGGGTTGTCTTTGTTATGTTAATGAGGCAGGATAAGTGTAGGGTATATTTTAGGTCAGTATCTTTGGAGATAGAAAAAGAGATTAAGTAAGTGAGCAGAGGTGAGACGGTGTAAAATAGGTGCCAGGACACTTGAAAATCTCCAGAGAACCAGGAAGCAAAAGGTGAGGAGACAAGGATCGTCTTCCAGAGTCTCCAGAGAAAAAGCCTTTCTCTAGAGGCAGTCCTCTGAATTGTACTTCGCCAGCTATCTCAGGCTGGGTTCTCTGGAGATCAAAACCTGTGAAGTATATAAATATATAAAAATGAAAAAAACAAACCCAGTGCTGTCGAGTTGATGCCAACACTTGGTGACCCTGTAGGATAGAGTAGAACTGCCCCATAGAGTTTCCAAGGAGCGCCTTGTAGATTTGAACTGCTGACCTTTTGGTTAGCAGCCATAGGACATAACCACAACTCCACCGGGGTTTCCTTATAAATATATAGAGAGATTTATATCAAGGAAGTGGCTCATGTGATTCTAGAGTCAGAAATATCAGGAGTCCGTGGATTAGGATGGAGGCTTCTCTTAATTCGTAGCTTCAGGAACTGGGGAACCCAAGGGCTCCCTCTCTCAGTCTGTGAAGATTGGTGAATTCCAGGATCTGCAGATAAACTGATAGCTCAGGTCCCAAGTGCCAGAGGTCAGGCAAACTGGAGGAAGCTGCGGGAGCCAGAGCAAGTGAGAACCTAAAATGTCTGCTTATATACGCGTGCAGGCCCTACCTCCAGGGAAACTCCCTTAAAATTGATTGCACAGCAGATGTGATCCTGAGAATGGTCACATGTGAACACTGAGAATCATGGCCCAGCCAAGGTGACACACAGTCCTAACCATAACACCTCCTAAACTGTGAGAAAATAAATCTGTGATGGTTAAAGCTATCCACTTACAGTACTTGTTATAGCAGCGCTAGGTAACTAAGACAGTACATTAAAAAAGACAAAGTGATTTTAGGATTTATAGTAAATCATCGGTGGAACTAGGAATCATCAGATAAATGAGTGGGTACTATTATCATTATCTTCAAAATAATCAGTCTCCTCCATGAGTCAGATAGATTAGGGGTAGTTGTAACTATCACTGATTTACATTCCTTTTACATTTTGAGGAATTGACCATCTATTCCTATTTTGCTGAGAGTTTTTAGCATGAATGGGTGTTGGAGGGACTTACGTGGTTGATCACATGAATTGTTTTTCTGATGTTGAATCAGCCTTGCATCCCTGGTATGAATCCAACTTGGTCATGATGGATTATTTTTTTGATATGTTGTTGCATTCTATTGGCAAGAATTTTGTTGAAGATTTTTACTAGATACTGGATGCTAGATTCATGAGTGACATTGGTCTGTAGTTCTCCTTTTTGGTTGGGTCTTCCCCTGGCTTTGGTCAGGGTTATGCTGGCGTCATAGAATGAATTTGGTAGTATTCCATCTCTTTCTATGCTGTGAAGTAGTCTTAATAGTATTGGAGATAACTCTTCTCTAAAAGCTTGGTAGAATTCTGCAGTGAAGCCATCTGGGCCTGTGCTTTTTTTGGTTGGCAGTTTTTGGATGACTTTTTCAATCTCTTCCTTTGTGATGGGTTTATTAAGTTGCTTTGCTTCAGCTTGTGATAATTTTGGTAGGTGATATGAATCAAGGAATTTGTCCATTTCTTCTAAATTTTCAGATTTGTTAGAATACAATATTTCATAGTATTCAGCTGTGATATTTTTGATTTCTGTTGGGTTTGTTGTGACAACTCCCCTCTCATTTCTTGTTTGGGTTATTTGTTTTATTTCCTGTTTTTCTTTAGTAAGTTTAGCCACTGGTTTGTCAATTTTGTTGATCTTTTCAAAACACCAGCTTTTGGTCTTTTCAAGTTTTTCAATTGTTCTTCTGTTCTCTCCTTCTTTTAATTCTGCTGTACTCTTTGGTATCTGTTTTCTTCTGGTGCCTGAGGGGTCCTCTGTTGTTCTGTCTCTACTTGTTCAAGCTGTAGGATCAGTTCTTTGTTTTGGTTTCTTTGTTCCTTGCAGATGTGTGCATTTATGGGGATAAACTGACCTCTGAGCACTGCTTTGGCTGTATCCCACAGGTTCTGGTAGGAGGTGTTTTTGTTCTCATTGGAATCCATGAATTTCTTTATTTCATCCTTGATTTCTTCTATGACCCATAATTTTTTTGAGCAAAATGTTGTTCAGTTTCCATGAGTTCCACTTTCTACCTGTGTTTTTTCTGCTGTTGATTTTGACTTTTGTGGCTTTATGATCTGAGAAGATGCTTTGCATTAATTCAGTGATATGGATTTTGTTGAGAATTGCTTTATGTCCTAACACATGATCTATTTTGGAGAATGTTCCATGTGCACTGGAGCAGAAGGTGTAGTCCGCTGATGGATAGAAAGTTCTGTATATGTCGATGAGGTCTAGTTGGTTAATTGTAGCAGTAAGGTCTTCCATCTTTACTAAGCTTTTTTCTACATGATCTGTCCAATATTGAGAATGAAGTGTTGAAGTTTCCCACTGTAACTGTGGTGCTATCTATCTCCTTTTTGAGTGTAGTCAGTGTTTCTTTGACATATTTAGGTGCTCTAGTATTGTGTGCATAAATATTTAATATTGTTAAGTCCTGCTTGTGTATTTCAGGAATAAATAGTGACCACCCTTGTCCACAATGGTGGATTTGACATTAAAATTGATTTTATCTGAGATTAGAATTGCCACACCTGCTCTTCTTTGTTAATTGCTAGCTTCATATATATTCTTCGATCCTTCAATTTTCAGTTTGTTCCTATCTTTAAGTCTAAGATGAGTTTCTTGTAAGCAACATATAGATGGGTCATGTCTTTTGATCCAAGATGCAACTTGATGTCTCTTTACTGGAGCATTCAGTCCATTCACATTCAGTGTAATTATTGATAGGCATGTGTTCCCTGCTGCTGTTGTGATATGTTTATTTTTGTGTTGATATTTTCTCTGATGTTCTTATTAATCTGTTCTACAACCTTCTTCTTTGTGAGTTGATTTTTCACTTTTTTCACAGTTGGTTTTGTGGTTGTTCAGACTGCTGTATTACATGTCCTAATATGGTATTTTGCTTTTTTATTGTGCTTTACTGCTGCCCCTGTAATCCCACTTACTAAACTATATATAAACCCAATTTTGATTGCTACCAGTCTTGTCAACTTCCTCTCCATCTGGAAGGACTATAATGACTGTAATACATCCCTCTTTTTAATATGATGATATCATAGCTTAAATGATATGATCACTAGATTGTTTCTTTCACTATTGCAGCTTTGATTGTGTTTGGAGCCTTCCCTAACTGAGTAGGATTCTGGATAATATATCCTTCTAAAATATAAAGTTAGTGGTTTTGTTCTTCCAAGCCAAGAAATTCTTTCAGTATTTCTGTAGCTTTAGTTTGGTTTTTACAAAGTCTCTTGAGTTTATGTTTATCTGCAAATGTCTTAATTTCATTTTCATATTTGAAAGATAGTTTCGCAGGGTATATAATTCTTGATTTGAAGTTCTTCTCCTTCAAAGCTTTGAATATATCATGCCACTGTCTCCATGCCAGCATGGTTTCTGCTGACAAATCTGATGAAAGCCTACAGGGTTTCCCTCTGAATGTCAGCTTTGCTTTTAGTCTTGCTGCCTTTAAGAGTTTCTGTTTCTGTTTCATTTTGTTAAGCTTAATTTTAATATGTCTTGGAGTCTTTCTGTTGAGATCCATATTGGGTGGTGTTCGATATGTATCTTGGATATCTATATTGTCTTCTTTCATAATTTCTGGGAAGTCTTCTGTTAGCAGCTCAGTCACAATACTCTCTGTGTTCTCAGGTGTCTCGCCCTGTTCAGGAACTCCAATTAATCATAGATTGTTCTTCTTAATAGACTCCTGGATGCTTCTTAATTTTTCTCGTTTCTTTTCTCTGATTTGTCCTCATGGATGATGGAGTCAGTAGCTCTGTCTTCCCAATCAGAAATTCTCTTTTCCATTGGTTCCATTCTGTTTTCTTGGCTTTGAATTGAAGTCTCTATATCTTTGATTTTGTTCTTGTCTGTTGGATTTCCAAGTACTGATGTTCCATCAGATCGAACAGCTCGCTTAATTTTTCGTTTTGCTCTGCTGCATTTTGTATAAGGTCTAGGAGGGTTGTCTATATAATCCTTTTGTATTCACCTTCTGATAGTTTCAGAAAAGCTTCTTTGTCTGGGAAGTTCTGAGGTGGTTTCTTTTGGGGTCCTTCTGATGCCATGGGTGACTTCCTGGTTACCGTCTTCTCCAACGTTTGTTGCTTTTTGGGCTTTTTGTGGGTCAGTAGAGGCTGGGAGAGATGCTGTGAAGATGGACCACAGTTATTTCTCTAGGCTGTCTTAAAGTCAGAAGTAAAAAGAATTTGACAACTTCCAAAGTCAGTCAGGTTTTCAGGTGTATATGTCCCTCTTCCCAGCTGGCAAAGTAAGCACCTCTATATTGAACCCCAGACGTTATAAACTAGCTCAAAATACAGAAAGGCTGCTGTTCTGCTGGCCTCTGCTGCCAGGCTCCAGCTGTGGGCGATACTGTGTAGAATTCTGCTTTTCTGCTGGAATAGCAGTCTCTTCTGGATAGGCACTGCTTCCTAGCCCAGGAATTAGGTCCAGCTGAGGTTTCCATATGGAGAACTCCATCTCCTAGTGAAACAAGATGGTGTCCTGCAGAAGCTTGCCAGCCAGCCTGGCCCAGGCTCGTGGCAGAAAGAGAGGCCAAGAGTGCTGAAATGCCCAGAGTCCACAGCCTCCGCAGCTGGGCTCCTGCTGCAGGTGACATTGTGCAAAACACTGCCTCCCTGCTGGAAAAGCACTCCGCCCCCAGCAGGCACCACCTCCCAGCCTAAGAACTGAGTCTGGCCGGGGCCTCTGCCTTGGCTCTCCATTTCCCAGTGGACCAAGATGGCGTCCTACACAAGCGCTTCTGTATGGCTACCACATGGTGGAGGCAGAAAGGTAGACCAGGGAAGCCGAGGTGTATAGAGTCCAAAGCCAGGCTCTCAGAACCTGGTAATTATGCTTGCTGGTCCCACTGACAGTGTGTCCAAGACCAGCAGCTAGTCAAGTCCCAGCTCTGCCTGCCAGCCAAGACAGAGGAATAAAAATCAAAATGGTGAGTTACTTTCGGTGTGTGCAAGCCTGTGCTCACCGAGAGTTTGGGCAGTGAAAGAGAGGAGGTTTTGCATTCAGTGGTATGAAGTCCAAATTAACAGCCCTGTGCTGCATCCCAGGGGTTACTAGGTGTCCATAAGGCTCTGTTTAATTATCATTTCAGGTCTTGGTGTCCAGAGGGATTTAGGGAGTTGTGCATTTAGTCCACCATCTTGACTCCACCCCCTTCCTTTTACATTTTGAATTGAGGATTTGTTTCTGTAGTAATTGTAATTGTGCTTTTGAAAAATAATAATACTGTGTTTTCAGTGGACATTTACACCGTAGTTTAGGTTCCCATGGAACACTTTTTACAAAAATTGTTCAGTAGCCTTGGTTACATGCTTCACAATGTGTGAACATTCTCGTTATCTTTGTTGCTGGTTGGTCTGTTTCTGGTAATCTGGTTTCCCTGCATCTTTACTTTTTTATCTTTTTTTTTTTTTTTAAAGTAATTATTGACCAATTGGTCTCATATAGGTGAATTGTTTTAAGGGAGCACTGTACTCAAGGGTGATACTCTTTTTTTTTTTAAATATATTTTATTGTGAATGAAGAACAGCTTTACAGTTTATATCATGCTGCCATATAACACCCAGAACTTTCACTGCTGTTCTATTCTAGCTGATCCACACCGGCCCATGTGACAGCATCCTTTCCCTTTTATTTGGAACTTCTCATGACCTTTTGACCCAGGTATGGCCCTCCTCACCCACTCATCTTGGCTCCCGCAAATAGCCTCTCAAACAACCTTTTGTACGTGTTTAAAGGTTTGTGCATCTCCAGTCTCACTCTATGTTTTGTATAGTCCAGTTCAGTCTTTCTGGGAAGCTGGCACCAGTACTGGATGCAGTTTGTGGTTAGAGAGTCCAGGGGCCACACTCCCAGGGAGCCCTCCATTCGAAAGGATTATCATGTGTGACCTTTTGGTAGAGTTCTGGCTCTGCTCTGTACTCCATCTCCTGCTATGTCCAGAGCTCCCATCTACACTATCATTGGTGGTGATTGGGCACCATCTAGTTTTTCTGGTCCTGTGCTGAAGCAGAATATGGTTCCAATGGTCCCTTCAATTCTGTGGGCTCATATTTTGCTCTGGTCCTTGATATCCACTGTTTACCTCTGGTCCAGGTGGATTGGGACCATTACATGCTAATTAGATGACAGCTTGCGAGCTTTTAAGACCCCAGATACCATTTACCCAGGTGGAATGCAGAGCATTGTCTTAAGAAAGAAAGAGAAAAAAAGCTTATGTATGCCAATTAGTCTTGGATGTCCCCTGAGAGCATGGTCCTCTGACCCCAGGCCCTGTTTCTGTGATCTTCCAAAGAGATGGGCCACGTTAAGAGTACAGTTTGGCTTTGAAGTTGTGTAGTTGTGGGTGCCACACTTCTAGTATGTGCTGTCACATTCTTCATCTAACTCTAATCCTAACGCCTATCTAATTTGTAAAAATCCCTCTCCATCCTAGTGGCTGTTCAAGATTGATTTCAGCTGTGTTTAATTGATTTGCTAGAGCCTAATAATAATGGTCTCATGGCACTTGGCTTGGCTTATAAAACTTATCCTTTTGTGTCAGCCTAATTTCACTTAGCGTAATTTCCTGTAGATGGTCCCACATTGACAGGTATTTTCTAGGCCATCATTGTTTCTTATCATTGCACAGTATTCCATTGTATGAATATACTATAGTTTGTTTAACCATTCGTCCGTTGATGGGTATCTAGGTTGCTTCCAACTTTTTGCTGTTGTGGAGAGAGCTGCAGTAAACATTGGTGTGCATGTATGTGTTTGAGTGGTGGCCATTATTTCTTTGGGATATATTCCAAGGAGTGGAAGTGCTGGATCATGTGGTATTTCTAATTCTAGTTTTTTGAGAACGCACCAAATCGATTCCCATTGTGGTTGAACCATTTTACAGTCCCACGAACAGTGTAGGAGAGTTCCAATCTCTCCACATTCTCTCCAGCATTTATTATTCTGTGTTTTTTGGGTTATTGCCAGCTTTGTTGGGGTGAGATGGTACCTCATAATGGTTTTGATGTTGATTTCTCTGATGACTAGTGCTTGTGAGCATTTCCTCATATATGTGTTGGCAACCTGTATGTCTTCTTTGGTGACGTGTCTGTTCATGTCTTTGCCCATTTTTTAGTTGGATTATTTGTCTTTTTCTTGTGGAGGTTTTGCAGTGTTTTGTAGATTAGAGAGATTAGGTGACAGTGGGAAACGTGGTGAGCCAATAACCATTCCCACTCTGTAGGCAGTCTTTTTACTCTTTTGATGAAGGCTTAGGATGAGCATAAGCATTTAATTTTTAAGAGTTCCCAATCTTCTGTTTTCACTTCTGGTGATTGAGAGCTGTTGGTGGTTTTTGGTAGGATGTTGATGCTATGGGTTGGGGGATCCAATATCTTCTTAATTTTTTCTTCCAAGAATTTTATTGTTTTAGCTTTTATACTTAGGTCTTTGATCCATTTTGAATTAATTTTTGTGCATGTGTGAGATAAGGGTCTTGTTTCATTTTTTTGCAGATAGATAACCAGTTGTGCCAACACCATTTGTAGAAGAGACTCTTTCCCCCAGTTCACAGCCCTTGGGCCTTTGTTGAATATCAGCTGTTCATAGGTGGATGCAGTTGTATTTGGATTCTCAATTCTGTTCTGTTGGTCTATGTGTTTGTTTTTGTGCCACTATCAGGTTGTCTCAATTACTGTGGGAGTACAGTAGGTTTTAAGGTCAGAAGGAGTGAGGCCTCCGGCTTTGTTCCTCTTCTTTACTAATAATTTACTTTTCTGTGGCTTTCTCCCTTTCTGTAGGAAGTTGGTGATTTTTTTCTCTATATCATTAAAAAAGGTCATTGGAATTTGAATTGGGATTGCATTGTATGTGTAGATTGCTTTGGGAAATATAGACATTTTTACAGTGTTAAATAAAAGTGTTTGTATCCAAGTGGTTTCTCCACTTAGGTAATTTACTCTTTGTTTCTTGTAGTTTTCTTTGTATAGGTCTTTTACATCTCTGGTTAGATTTACTCCTAGATATTTTATTGTCTTGGGGCCTATGGTAAATTGTAATGATCTTGTGATTCCTCTTTGGTTGTCTCTTTGTTGGTGTAAAGAAATCTTACTGATTTATGTATGTTTATCTTATATCCTGATAATTTGCTGACGTCTTCTATTAGATACGATAGTTTTTAGTGGATTCTTTAGTGTTTTCTGTGTGTAAGGTCATCTGCAAATAGCAATATTTTAACAACTTCTTTACCAAATGAGATGCCCCTTCTTTCTTTATCATGGCTAATTACACTGGCTAGGACCTCCAGAGCAATGTTGAATAGAAGTGGTGACAATGGGCATCCTTACCTGTTCTTAAGGGGAATGTTTTCAACCTCTCTCCATTAAGTAAGCTGTTAGCTGTTCATTTAATGTAGATGGCCTTTATTATGGTGAGGAATTTCCCTTCTATTTTTATTTTGCTGAGAGTTTTTAACATGAATGGTTGTTGAACTTCATCAAATGCCTTTTCTGCATCTTTGGGTAGAATCAAGTGGTTCCTGTCTTTGTCTTTTGTTTATGTGGTTCATTACATTAATTGTTTTCCTGATGTGGAACCATCCCTGCATCCCTGGCATGAATCTTACTTGGTTGTGATGAACTATTTTTTTGAAGTATTGTTGAATTCTGTTAGCTAGGATTTTGTTAAGGATTTTTGCATCTAAGTTCATGAGAGTTATTGGTCTGTAATTGTCCTTTTTTTGTGCTGTCTTTACCTGGTTTTGGTACCAGGGTTATACTAGCTTCAATAGAATGAATTTAGGAGTATTTCCTCCTTTTCTGTGCCTTGGAATACCTTTAGAAGTAGTGTGTTAACTCTTTGAACGTTTGCTAGAATTCTCCAGCGAAGCCATCCAGGCCAGGGCTTTTTTTTGGATGGAAGTTTTTAAATTACTTTTTCAGTCTCTTCTTTTGTAATGGATTTGTTTGTTGTTCTATCTCTGATTTTGCTAGTTTAGGTAGGTGATATTTTTCTAGAAAACTATCCATTTCCTCCAGGTTTTCGAATTTATTAGAGTATAATTTTTCATAGCATTCTTCTATGATTCTTTTAATTTCAGTAGAGTTCATTCTACCGTCACTCATCTTATTTCTTGTTTGGACTGTTTGTGTCTTCTGTTTTTCTTTTGTCAGTTTGCCTTATCAGTTTTGCTGATCTTTTCAAGAAACCGGCTTTTGGACTTGCCTACTCTTTTAATCATTTTTCTATTTTCTATTTCATTTGTTACTGCTCTAATTTTAATAATTTGCTTTCTTCTGAAGCCTGATAGTTTCTTTTGCTGGGATCTTTCTGGTTATTCGAGTTGAAGAGTTAATTCTTTGATTTGGATATGCACGTTTATTGAGATGAATTGACCTCTGAGCACTGTTTTTGCTGTGTCCCATAGATTTTTAGTAGGATGTATCTTCATTCTCATTTGAGTCTGTTGAGTTCTTTATTTCATCCTTGATTTCATCCTTCTACTACCTAGTAGTTTGTGATCAAAACGTTCAGTTTCAGTTTCCATGATTTTGATTTTATTTGCATCTTCTTTTCTGTTATTGATTTCTAGTTTTATGTCTTTATGTGTAGAGAACAATCTTTGTATTATTTAGAAATTTGAATTTACTTGAGGGTTGCTCTGTGACCTAATATGTGGTCAATTCTGGAGAACATTCTGTGTGTATTGCGAAAGAAATTACAGTTGACTGCTGTTGGGTGAAGTGTTCTGAAAACGTCTGTGAGGTCAAGGTGGTTGGTTTTGGCATTTAGATCTTTCGTGTGCTTCCTAAACTTTTTACAAGATGTTTTGTCTTTTACTGACAGTGGTGTGTTGAAGTCCCCTACTATTATTGTAGAGCTGTCTATTTCTGTTTTCAGTGTAAATAGTGTTTATTTTATGTGTTTTGGGGCCTTGTTACTGGGTGCATAGGTATTTCAGTATGGTTGTGTCCTCCTGCTGTATTGAGCCTTTAGTCATTATATAGCACCCCTTCTTATCCTGTGTGGTAGATTACTAGTCCCACTTCTGCTCTTTTTTTTTTTGAAGTTATTAGCTTAGTATATTTTTTTCCCAACCTTTGAGTTGCATTTTGTGTCTTTGAGTCTAAGTTGTATCTCCTATAAGCAGCATATAGATGGATCGTGTTTTTTTTTTTTTTTTTTTTTTTTCCTAATCCAGTATGCTACTCTCCTTCTCTTTATTGGTGCATTTAGTCGATTTACATTTAATGTGATTATTGATATATATAATTTCATTTTGATGCCTTTTATTGGATGTTGTGGACAGTTCCTCTGTTGCATTCTGTTTTCTGTGCTGAATCTTTTTTCTTCATGTGTTTTCCTGGTGGCTTTCAGTATTTGTTTTCTTGAAATTGTTGTGATTTCACATTTTGCTTTTTTGTTTTTTAAATTTAACATGACTGAGTGAAAATGTACATACCCGTATAAATTTACATGCCCACCTATATGCAGCTTCCACTGCTCTCCCTGTCTGGTGACAGCACACTATTCCTCTCTGCTCCATACATGTCTCATCCTCCCAACAGCCTCCTTTCCCCTCCTCTCCACCCACTCTCCTTCCTCCAGCCGGAGGTTAGCAGGATGATATCCTATAGATGTATAGAACCATAAAGTACATCCAATATATGGTCACTGCATCGCCAAGTCCAATCCATTCCTGTCCAAAGAGTGGCTCTTCATTATGACTTACGGGCAAGGGGAGCATCAGGGCCAGAGGCCATGCTCCCAGGGGAACCCGGAAACCGCTGGACCATCAATTGCAGTCTTTTAGTGGAGATCTCAGGATGTACCCCTTTTTATTCTTGTGTTGCCAGTGAGACTCCTCTCTGTGACCTCCATCGTGGCTATCGCTGGTGGTGGCCAGGCACCATCCGGTTCTTCCGGTCCCAAGTCGATGTAGGCACCCACTCTTGTGGGTCTCTCTGTCTTCTCGGTTGTTGTGAAGATTTGTTTTTCTTGATGTTGAGGTGCAGTCCTTGCTGAAGGCTGTCGTCTTTGATCTTCATCAGTAATTACTTCAAGTGCTTTTCCCTTTCAACAAGCAGAGTTATATCATCTGTGTGACACAGGTTGTTAGTGCCCTGTTCTTCATATAGTCCTGGTTCTCTGATTATTAGCTCAGCATACAAATTGAATAGGTATGGTGAAAGGATACAACCCTGACACATATCTTTCCTGACTTTAAACGATGCAGTGTCCGCTTGTTCAGTTTGAATCACTGCTTCTTGATCTATGTGCAGGTTTCACATGAGCACAATTGAATGTTCTGAAAATCTCATTCTTGGCAGTGTTATGTAGAATTTGTTGTAATCCAGAGACTCAAATGTCTTTGCACAGTCAATGAAACACAGGTAAACATCTTTCTATTTACAAGTGTTTAAAATACTACCTAAAAGAAAGAAATATGTGGAGCTTTGGCTGACTAACTGAAATAAAAAGAGTGCACACAGCAGCATCAAAGCTTTTGTGCATGTGTTAAGTGGGGTCTTTTAGAAACACTTATTGGATATCAGAAGGAACTAGTGCTGTGTTATGCTGTTTAGCAGTTGAGAAGGCTCCATCTCTAGGTATTTTCCACATCACTGGAAGGGTCACAGAAGTAGGTCTGGGTAGTACTCGTTTTGGAGATGCTGTGAGCTAGTGTCATGTATAGTTCCAGAGTGCCTAGTAGTTTCCTTATTGGGGATATAAACTACCTCGTATTCATTTTCTCATTTGTCCCATTTATAGTTGGGTAAACTGAGGGAAGGAGAAATTACATGAGGCATATGATAGTGCTTGTACAAGAAGCGATTAATGAAGTATTAAGATTGTAGCATATTTAACTTTTCAAGGTTTTGTAAATGCCTAGGTTTAGTGCTATTAGTTGGCTAACTGTTGTCTAATCATATAACTTCAGACTTTGTTCAGGAGTGTCATCTGCCTTTAGTTTACAATTGAACAAGCAAAATTGACTATTTTGGGACCTTTAGTTGATAAACCGTAAATACCTAGTGCCTTCGATAGGACTGATTAAAAACTGTTAGTTTGTGAGTGGTCAGAGTTTTCTTGAACTAACCCTGCTGACTGTTTAAGTGTTCAAACCAGTGCAAAGAGGCTGAGATCATCCACGTCTGATGCCAGATATTTGATGTGTATAAATCTCACTCTGCATACAGTGGAAATCTCAGCTTTCTTTCCATGGTCACTCCAGACCCCAGCTGCGCTGCACGTAGCCCTTTCTCTCTTGTCTTCCTTCATCTACAGCTGAGTCAGCAGGTATTAGCCCGTTCTCTGTTTCTTAGGTTTGGTAATCTGTTGGAACAACTCACAGATTCCAGTAGAAAGGCTATCTTTGTAATCCAGCAGAAAAAAGTATACAAGCACACATCGTAAAGTCCAGAAAGGGTCCTGAGGCAGAAAAAGGGATATAAACACGCAGGGGAAAGTCCCAGAGGAGTCCAGAGCAGAGCTTTCAGTCCTCATGGAGTGTGGTTACCGTCCTGAGAGGGAGGTTTCCCTCTCCACCCATGAGGTTACTCTGAGCCTGCTTCTTCCGAGACATAATAAATGGCTTCACCACACTGCCAGGATAGATTATATGATGCTTGCTGAGGGTGAGTCAGCATGGGGCCCCCAGGTGGTTTTTCTTGATCTGGTTAGCTCCTGCTCATTGACCTGAGGTGTGGTCCAGTTCTTAGGAACCAAGACCAGAGACCACATTGTTTACTGCAAGGCAAAGCCCTCCACAATTTACTATTCTGATTCTTTCTCAAGTAAGAGAGATGGATGTTGGTGAAATCATATGGGGCCCACCTCAGTCTCAGCTGTATCAGACCCTCTCTGTCTAGCTTCTGGGCCCTGAGCTCAGTGTGAGAGGTTAATGGTGGAGAGAACAGTGGGTTTACAGACCGAGACTTGAACTTGTGCTGAAGTGGGGAACTCTGGTTGTGCAGTGGTTTATGTGTCTGCTTGCTAACCAAAAGGTTGCCAGTTTGATTCTACCAGCTGCTCCTTGGAAACCCTGTAGGGCTGTTCTTCTCTATTCTGTAGGGTTGCTGTGAGCCATCAGATACTGGGTTTGTGCTGTTTACGTTTTGTTGAAGTAGGTGTCGCTGAACTCTGTCTCAACCTCAGTGTGTGTACTGGGTAGTCACATGAGAGATTTAGGAACCTCTTGTGGGCCACAGGGCTTTCTGGATACTTAGTATAGGGCAACTAGGTTGACCTCTGACTTCTGTGTGCCCTTCTCTTGTGTTCTTGGTTGTCGTCCTGAGATTTGGTGGGCCTCGGGTGGGCTCCCTTTGTGAGTGTGGAGCCCAATGTGTGGCTGGGGCCGCCAGCCTTCCACTGACTGCCCCCAGTCTGACAGCGGGAACTGGGAGTTCTCCACAGTGGTAACATGGAGGGTGCCTTAGTACTCAAGTCAAAGTCACTTTAGGAATCTCTGCAGCTCTTCTTCATTAATCTGATATTATTTATACTCTTGAAGCATTCTCCTACTTTCTCAATACACATCTCTCTATGTCTCATTTATTCTGGGTCACATAATACTGAAACCATTGGAATGATTAATTACCCAAGTTTTACTTGTCCAGAGAATTGATAGCCATTTAAAGTTCATAATTTATTTTCTTCATCTGCCTTTTATTCCCTTCATTCTAGCAACAAGGATTAGATCCTTAAAAACAAACAAACAAACATGATTTGAGTGTGTTTTAGGCCTCCCTCTTTTTGTGGGCTATTCCTATATTAGTATACAGATGTCATGAATTGAATTGTCTCCCCCCAGAAATGTGTGTGGCCTTTTGGCCGATGATTCCTGGTATTGTGTGATTTGCCTACGTGTTGTAAGTACTGCCCCTGTGATGTTAATGAGGGAGAACAGGCAATGCTTGTCTGAGTTAGGACTCAATCTATAAAATTGTATTGTGCCTTGAGTCAGTCTGCTGGAATATAAAGGAAGAGGAAGCTGGCAGAGAGGTGGGAACCTCATACCACCAAGAAAGCAGTGCCAGGAGCAGAGCATGTCCTTTGGACCTGGGTTCTCTGTACCTCAGAAGTGCTCATCGGGGGGGAAGATTGATGACAAAGACCTTCCTCCAGTGCCAACAGAGAAAGCCTTCTCCTGGAGCTGACGCCATGAATTTGGACTCTTAGCTTACTTTACTGTGAGAAAATAAAGATCTCTTTCTTAAAGCCATCAACTTGTGGTATTTTGTTATTGCAGCACTGGATGATTAAGACAGTGAAAATTTCCTTTTGTATAAAAGAACAAATCAAGGCATCTTGAAGAGTTGTCTACCATTAGCTGTGTTGCCAACCCTATACTTGTGAGCAGCACAGCACAGTTCATGTGATATGATGCTGTTACAAGTCAAGCATTGGGTCAATATTATAAGAAGTCAGAGTATATTAGAAAATGCAAGTCTTTCATTCATTAAATCACAGCTGACTTATGCCAACCTTAGCCTCTTAGGTCCCAAGACTGTAAAAACATAAAAGGATTCAGTCTGTATAGGATGGTCATTGCCTGCATGGCTGCATAGATCCCAGACCCATGTGTTGTTGGCAGGGCGCACTGGCCTTTTCATTTTCTGAAGCTAAGTAAACTTAGAGTGGGTTCTCAGTTTACTGTCGGTTAAAAACTGGCCAAAGTAAACATACTGTCAAGACTGGATGGAGTTGGTCCTCCCAGTCACTTCAGTCATAGCATGGGGTCTGCCCTCCTCCTCCGTGTCAGCCAGCTGGGTTTCCTGAAATCTTCACACCTCTCTGACCGAGTCTCAATCTGTCATGCTCCAAAAACCAAAATGAAAAATGGTGTCATTCGTAGTAAGTCTCTCTCTGCCACTAGCAGGGACACTGAAGACAAAATAAGTTGTATTTTAGTTTTTTTATTCATTCACTCAATAACTGATTATTGAGTGCTAGTTGACTGAAACTATGAAGTATTAGTCCTGGTTAAAGCTTCTTATGAAGTAAATTTTGTAGTGGGAGAAACTGAGGCTCAGGTCTTGAAACGTTTTGCCCTTGATTATGGAGAGCTGTTACTTCATTGCAGGCTCGGCACTTTGTTCCTATATAATAGCAAACTCTGTAGATTGGCTTGATCTAAATCACAGCCAACTTATTCCAAACCTTAGCAATATGATTTTAAGACTTAGGAACAGCCGCGAGGCAAATAGGAGTTTTACAGTTACCCTCGGCACACATGGGGTGAGTCCGAACTGCCTTGTGAGCAGCTAGTTTACTGATGTTTTTAAGAACTCCTGAATTTTTATTAAGCAGTGTTTCTGAACAATTAAAATGTGTCATTTCATGATCAATAAAATTTTCTCTCACATTCTTATGCCTACAACCCGTTTTTCTGCTCAAAATTAATGGGACATTCTAGGCACAGCACAGGGAGTGTCCTGTTTTCCTAGGGAGATGTTGCTTAGACATCTGGTGGGCCAATTAGGTTACTTTATGAGCCAACCAGATGAAATCCTGGAAAAGTTTCAAGTAAAAGCAAAATTTTCCATTGTGCTGCAGAAAGAAATATAGGCTGTGTGGATGTTTTTAGTTGAGTTAGCCCGCAGGCACTTGCTCAGTGTGGGTAAGGAGGCACTGGGAGGCTGGTTCAGAGGTACACTGGCCTTCAGGAATTGCTGTAAATCACACAGTAGGGTGAATGGAGGCAGTGGTAAAGTGCTCCTCGGTCCTGATATTTTTCCTCGGTTCATCGTCTTGGGCTTCAAAAGCATACAGCAAATAGCAGTGGTGCGTGCTCTTGATGTGAGCCTAGATGAACCATGGGCTGGCTGTTGAAATGGTTCCTTATGTTCTGCACACATTTGTGATTCTGTGACCCACATTCTATTCCCATCATGTTCCCTGCGAATTCAGATGATTGTGTGGCTTGAGATGCTATAGGGCAGGGAAACTTTTTAAAAAATTTTATTTATTGTGATGGAGTGGAAGTGTACCATCCAATTTAAATTTGTGTGCCCACCTACATGCAGCTCCTACTGCTCTCCTTGTCCGGTGACAGCACACTCCTCCTTTCTGTTCTGTACATGTCATATCCTCTTATCAATGTTCTGTCCCTTCTTTTCCACCTCTCCACTCCCATCTAGTAAGAGGCCAGTTAGACAACATCCTATAGGTGCATAGAACCATTAAGTGCACACATGATGTGATCATTCTGTGTCCCTGAGTCCAGTCCATTCCTGTTCGAGGAGTTGACCTCAGTAATGATTTATGAACAGGAGCATCATCTGGTCTAGGGGTCATGTTCCCAGGGGAACCCCCAGGCCTTTGGACCATCAGTTGTCTTTTAGTGGAGTTCTTGGAGTATACCCCTTTTTAGTCCCGGGTTGCCACTGGGTCTCAACTTTGTGAGCCCCATCACGGCTATCCCTGGTGGTGGCCGGGCACCATCCGGCTCTTCTGGTCGCATGTTGGTGTAGTCACGCATTCACGTGGGTCTTTCTGTTTTCTGGGTTCTCTTTCCCCAGTGTTGTTTTTGTACTTGATGATCATCTGTTCCTGCTGAGTTGGTACTATTTGTTGAACCTCAGATGGCAGCTTGCTAGCTTTTAAGATCCCAGACGCCACTCACCAATATGGGATGGAGAAGACCCTCTTAGCAGTAGGCTAGTTATGCCAGTTGACCTCAGTGTCGCCAGAGTAGGAAAACTTGAGTTATGAAATCTTTTTAGCATCCAGAAATATTCGATGTTCTTCAGTCTTTGGGCCTTGGGGTACCCTTTGAAATACCAAGCAAAGTGAAACATCTCCCAAATATTTTGAGAAAGGAGAGAAGAATCTCTTGGAGTAAGATTTCTGATGCGTAGTTTTGCTTCAGAATATATAATGGAACTGTGAAAACCTTTTAAAAATCGTGTCTCCAGGCAAAGAAACGAAAGCAAAAGCAGCCACATAGCTGATGACTATCATGCCGTGTGAAATACCGCGCTCTCTGGGTTTCTGCTGTCTTCACTTGATTTACCAGCATGTTGTTTTTTGGCTGTTACATAGTCTTTACTTTGCAGTTTCTGAGGCAGCAGCAAGTGACCTTCTACTTTGTGGGGGATCAACAGTCCTGATGTAATTTTTTTTTTTCACTTGCCGCCCTTTTATTGTTTCTCTTGGTAATTCTGGAATATAAAGGCTACTGGAGATACGTCTGGGATCTTTACAGTCTGGTGACATGCCGGGAATCTGATAGTGACAGGTTAGTGTTTGCCTCTGGAAGTCATTGTTAGGCTGGTGCCTCCCCGAGGTGTGTGTGGTTTGGTTCTTGGGCTTGGGTGCCAAGTGCAGTGAATCAACTATCTGAATCTTAAGATGGACACATGCTAGACACGTATGCCTGAAACCCTTGGGATAGGTCATAGCTAAGGCAGAGGTTATTTGACAGCCTCTGAGACGCTGGATCATGCATCAGCATCCTTGATAATGCTGTTGTATGTCCCTCCTAGGCCCTCCGAAGAGTTGACGTGAGCTTACTCTTCTGAACAGCTGATTGTTTATGGGCATGCTAATTAGTGGGGTTGGGGGAAAAGGAGAGGAGATCTTAGTTTGTCTACGCTGCTGGGCGTAGACAAACCACAGCTGATCTTGTGTGTATTTTCTCTGTATCAGCAATAGTCTGTGATTGTATTTTATTGCCTTCGTTTCCTTTCTGCATCTCTGAACAGATTCCAAGGTTATTTGATTAAGTTTAGTTGCATGAAGAGACTGCCTACTACTCATGTACAAATTATGCAAATTTATGTGAGTTGTATACAGATGTGTTGGCATCTGCCTCATCAGTGGACTGGAATATGATACTGTAGCTGGGTCTCCATTTCCATGTCAGAAGACACATGAAAGTCATGTACCTCTGATGTTATATTTTTGAATTAAATCGTAACTTCAGGGTGTTTGTTCTTTTAAAAAGTCTACCTGCTTCACCAAGTAAGAAGTCTTGGATCAAATTCATCTTCCCTCTTTGTTTTTCTAAATAACATAAATTTTTAGCATTACTTCATTTATCATCATCACGTCTGCTGGTCACCTTTGCAGCTGCTTGTATAATTTACTCATAAACTCTTTTGATAGTACTTCTCACCTTGCTTTAAATTCAAGAAAATTGCTCTTCAGTGGCACTGTTTGGAGCCGGATGCATGCTCACGTGTGGCTCACTGGGCTAGCGGTGGGTGTGGCCTCTTGGTGCAGGCTCTGGGAAGGCTCCCTTTACATTCATACCTAGTTATTTTTGAGGTAATGTCTTGTTACTTAGAGCTGCTATAACACAGATAAACAAGTGGCTGGCTTTAAGAACAGCAAACTGTTTTCTCAGAAAGTAGTTGAAGAACAGAAAACTATCAGGGTTTTAACTGTTGATTTCTTCCTTATAGGCAGCCCTGGGTGTTCCTTAGTTCTTTGGCTTGTAGACACACCTCACGTGATGTCTCTCTTCCCCTCTCTGTATGCATGTGTCCCTCTGTCTGTTCCGGTCTTTTTGTAATTCAGGAGTGACTGTATTTAGGATCTGCCCTACACTGGTATAATCTCATTAGCATATATTAGGGAATTAATTACATTAGATGTAAGATAATTACATTATACTATGGGATGTGTCTTAATTGTGCAGTGCTGCTGTAACAGAAATACCACAAATGGATGACTTTAATAAACAGAAGTTTATTCTCTTACAGTTCAGGACACTGAAACCCAAATTGAAGATGCCAGCTCCAGTGACAGCCTTTCTGTCTCTGTCAGCTCTGGGAAAACGTGGTGGTTAAGATTGTGTGTCAGCTTGTCTAGGCCATGGTTTGCAGTGTTTTGGCAGTTATATAATATTGTGATCACTTCCCAGTTGAAATTTGGTATCTGATCACCCCTGTGATGGAATCTGCTGAGTGGTACCGGTGCGGAGGGGGCCTGTGGTGGCTCACTGCTCCTGAAGTCTTCATCTCTCTGCCCCCTCAGCCTTCACCTCTGTGACTGCGATCTCCTACTTCGATACAGCTTACCTCGACAAGGTTCTTGGGTTGTTGTAGATCCTGTGGCTGTCTCTTGTTCATCTGATTTCTGGTTCTTGAGCCTTGAGCTAGCAGCTAACCTATTGATCTTGGGATTTCTCAGCCTTTACTGTCTGTCAGCAAGGGCCCTGCTGATCTTGGGTTCAGCAGCCCCTGTGGCCTGGTGAATCAGGAGAAGCTGCTATCTTGATGTTCCGACTTGGGGTGTACCTGCCTCTACAATCACGTGAGCTGTTTCGTTGATATAAATCTCTGTTTTCTTCTATTTATATAGATATTTATTGCTGGTTTTACTTCTCTAGATAACCTAGCTTAAGACAGGAAAGGTCCTTTTCATCAGTCTTCCTCTGGTCTAGTCATCAGTCTTCCTCTGGTCTAGAAGTTTCTCAGTGCAGGGACCCCAGATCCAAAGGATGCTTTTGGCTCCTGGATCTTCTTTCTTAGTAGAACTGATGTCCCTGTCCTCTCTCTTGCTTCTCTCTTTTGTATCTCAAAGGAGATTGACTCTAGATATATCCTAATCCCATAGATTATATCTTGTCTCATTAACGTAACTAACTCTAATTCTGACTCGTTACTGTCATACCTGTTGCCATTGAGTCAACTCATAATGAGCGTATAGGACAGAGAAGAACTGCCCCATAGACTTTCCAAGGAGTATGGATTCAAACTGCCAATTGTCCATAAAAGAAGGTGATCTGCTCTACCTAAGGCCAACTGATTTGGTCCCATAGATTGTGTAACAGTAGCTAGTGTTGGTCCTAGCCTCTGGACATGACAGTGTAGCCAAGGTGACAGAATGGACCATCTAAGCTTGGAATGACGGACTTGTCCTTGTGGCTTTCTGTTTATCCTCTAGCTGTGTCTAAGTTTCATTCTGTAAAGTAAACTAGAGAAGGTTTATGTTAAATGCTAGCTTTGCCCATGATGAAAGGGCCATTGTCACTTTGTAATAATCTGTAGGCTGGGGGTATGGCAGAAGAGTCTGACCAGAGACTGCTTAAATAAGAAAGAATTATAATCATGGCCTCCTTTTGAAAAAGGCTTCAGCACTCAACTTGATTCCCTAAGAAGAGACTTTTGTCATGTAAAGGATGAGCTTTCGAGTAGGTCAGAATAAAATTGTTATCCCAGGATAAGAGCAAATTACATCTTTTTCTTAGAACTGGAACCGTTCATAAGCAGAAACTTTACAAGCGACGATTTAAGGGTCAGGGCACTGACACTACTCACTGTAGGCAAGGCCCCAGTGAGTGCTTGAGCTGAGCCTTGGAGCTCTTCTTGCCAGCCCTGTGCTTCCTTACACATGCTGACCCCATGCTGCAGGATGGTGATGGAGGATGTTACCAGGCCATTTGAAAGTGATGGTGCTAATGGTTGCTAGGAAAATCCTGGCCACATACTTCTTGCATCCTAAATAATGTTGGGACTGTACACCTCCTTATCTGTGTGCTCGCCCACTGTGTAGAATTGTAAGTAATGGTTATTTTCTTAGTGTGATTCTAGATGGCATAGCTGAGAGATTGCTAGCAGAAAAACTGAGAGGTCATCAGTTCTTTCAGTGGACAAAGAAGCAGATCCATCAGATTTGTTGATTGGTCATAAGAAAATGCTCAGGACCAATGAGTACTCTGAATTGGCTGGTCATATTTTAGGGACACGCTTAATAATTTTGTAATTATCAAGCACAATGAAAACCAAACATGATTCAAAGGTAAAGCTTTCTTGCACTGAGGGAGATGAATTGTGGAATCTGTTTGCAAACCAGCAGCTTTCCTTAGGGAAGGTAGCTTAAGCGAAAATATCCTAGCTTAAGTAAAATTACCAGAAAGAGAGAATATAATATCTGCCTATGGAAAAACTCAGGAGCCATACTCTCTAGCTTGGAATTTTCTGTCATACATGGTGTCTTAGGCTGAGTTTTCTAAATGAACAAAACCAATGAAATGTGTGTATAAACGTATGTACACACACGAGGACTGCCACTTAAGTTCCTGAGCTCACCCTAGAACTAGTGCTACAAACTCCATTGCTAAATATCACTATGATCACCTTTGAAGTCCTGTCCTTGGGAATCTGTGCACTGACACCAGTGCCTAGCCCACCCTTCAAAGCAATGTTGGAACTCTTTTTCTGGAATGGCCATCAGAGCTTTGTTGTGTCACCCTTGATGTCGTGAATGTCATCAAAATGTCTTCCTTTCCATACTTCCTTTGTCACTAGGCAACGAAGAAAGTCATTGACGGCAGGATCAGGTGAGCAGGGAGGGTGTGCCATTACAATTACTTGTTTACTGCTAAAAACTCCCTCACAAACAATATACAATTAAGCTTGTAAAGTTGCCGTCATGTGCAATGGCCATTCCAGAAAGAGTTCCAAAATTACTTTGAAGGGTGGAGTAGACACTGGCATTGGTGCATAGCTTCCCAAGGGGAGTACTTCAAAGGGGACTGCAGTGATGTTCAGCAATGAGGTATGTAGCACTTAGAACAATTAAGTTTGCCAACTTGTCAGATCTTGTGTGTGTATGTGGGTATCTGTGTGTGTGAAGAGAGAGACAGAGAAAGATAGATAGATACACACATAGATTTATTTTGAGGAAATGGCTCATGCTGTTGTAGAGGCCGACAAGTTCCAAATCTGTGGGTCAGATGTCAGGCTGGAGGCTTCTCCTGACTCACATGGCTGTGGAGGCTTACAAACCCCAAAGCGGCAGGTCAGGAGGCAACCCATCAGTTGAAACAGGAGTTTCCTTGGGAGTGTGGGAGTTGTGGGAGCTGGAGAATCCCAAACTATGCAGGTCAGGCAGCAGGCTCTGGCTCACATCCCAGGAGTTGAAGGTCAGAGGATGACAAATTAGAGTGCAGGAGCAGCAAACTTTGCCAGAACATCTAATACAGTGAATGCAGGCCACACTCCCAAGGAAACTCCTGTTTCAACTGATGAGTTGCTCACATCAGATCACAAAATGGAGGATGATTGCATCATATCTGTCAAACAACTGAGCATCATGGCCTAGCCAAGTTGACATATAACCTTAATCATCACACATAGGCTGGCCTTTTATGTATCAACGTGCATATCCTTGCCTGATGCGCTTGACATCCTGAACAACTGTAGTAGTGCTAGTGATTGTAGAAAGCTCACAGTTGGTTGTTTTGCAGGGCTTTAGTGTCATTCTCCTATCAAGCCATGCAGGCAAAGATCTCACTGCACTTTTCTCACCCATGGAAAACTAGTGGCTCCTGAGTTTGTGAGTCTGATGTGGACCCAGGACTTCTTTGCCTTCCCCTACAGTCAGTTGAAGGTTGAGCGTGTTCTTGTGGTATTACCAGTAGCATGGAACAGCTTTACTTAGCCACATGCTTGTTTGTAAACTCAAGCCTATAAAAGAAGTAGAATGAATTTAAAAGGATTAATTGATACCTTGAGATGTTTAGTGTTCTATATATTTAAGTGAGTTGTGGTGGTGGTGACCTGGTGGGTTCCAAGTGGGAAAAATGTCTTCAAGTTACTGTTCCAGGTCATGCCTGTTCTTGAGTGTCTGGGATAAGTGGCTATCAGTTATTGCTGCTGCAGTGCACATACTCTTCTTAGGTGCTCAGACCTCCCAGTAGAATAGATTCCTATGTGTTTTGTGATATAGCTGCTTTCAATGACTGTACAGAAAGGATTTTATTTGATATTTTGTAAGAGAGATTGAGCACTGTGCACATGGTAGGCAAGGAAGTTGCTGTCCTTTAGTAGGATAGGTCCACATGTCTCCTTGGTGGCAGTGGAGAGAATCTTCCTGAAAGGAGTCCTTGAAGCCTTGCAGACGGATTCTTCATCTGCACTGACCCCTGGGATGGTAGGCAGCAAAGGGTGGCACTGGCTCCTGGCACATTCTGGCTCAGCAAAGTTTATATAGCCTCTGCTCTGGTACTCTGTCGCAGAGCTTGGGGGGCTGGGACGATGAAACCTACTAGACTAGAGTTCCTGGATGGCATTCGGCCAGCTAGAGAAAAGGGGCCTGTTGTAAGTGTGAACCCCTAAACTTGATCCTTGGTGCCTAGATGTCAAGTCTAATCTGGAAGCCCCCACTGAGCCTAGTCTGTAATCTCTAAGATCACAGAGAGGCTTTCTTTCTTCAAACAAGAAGCCATACAGAATGAGGCCAGGATTTGGTCTACGGCTTCCCTAGGACTGACCTCTCTAGAAATAAGAGTGGGAACAGTCCTGACTGTGGATAGTGACCAGGAAAAACCGGTAAAGCATGCAGTAAGGAAAACTCACTGTGATCACAGCAGAACCCTGTGAGTGCTGGGGCCTGGTGAGACGGCAGTTTTGGGACAGGTCCTGGGTTGAGATCAGTATCCAGTGCAATCTGCTGCAAAGGTCTGGGATGTGGCTATGTGGCATAAGTCCTCCTGCTTCAGACTGTAGGTGTTCTGAGATGTGGATAGGCAGGAACAACAGCAGGCCCCTGCTGGACTCTAAGAAGCAGAAATTGGTAAGTCATGTGTTTTGTCTGGGAATATGGGCTTTTGAAAAAGCTTTCCATTCTTGAAATTCTGGTGGAAACATCTCCAGATGCTTTGACCATTCACTATGAAATCCTAGAAGGAAGTACTTAACTGGGAGTCATAGTTTTGTAGGACATTTAGGCATCTTATTTTATTTGTTCAGCATACAGAATGAATAGATATGGTAAAAGGATACAACCCTGATGTACACCTTTCTTTAAACCATACAGTATCCCCTTGTTGTGTTTGAATGACTGCCTCTTGAACTATGAACAAGCTTCTCATGAGCACAATAAAGTGTTTTGATCTTCTCATGCTTTGAGATGTTATTCATAATTTGTTAGGATCCTCAGAATTGAATGGCTCTGCATGGCTAACGTAGCACAGGTGTCCATCTTTCTGGTATTCTCTGCTTTCAAGCCAAGGTCCCATCTGATGATCAGCACTAATATCCCTGGTTCTACTTCCTTTTCTGAATCCTGCTGGAATTTTGGCAGGTCTCTGTGAAGAGACCGCTGCAGCCGCTTTGGAATGATCTTTAACAGAATTTTACTTGTGTGTGATCTTAATGATATTGTCCCTGAATTGTAGCGTTTGGTTGGATCACCTTTATTGGAAATAGGCATATAAATATGGATCTCTTCTAGTCATTTGGCCAGGTAACCATCTTCCAGCTTTGTTGGCGTAGACAAATGAGTATTTCCAGGGCTGCGTCTGTTTGTTGAAACAGCTCAGTTGATATTATCTCAGTTCCTGGAGTCTTGTTTTTCACCCATGCCTTCAGTACAGCTTGAACTTCTTTTAGTACCACTGATTCCTGAAATAGTTGAAAGTTGACCAACTTTTTTTGGTATAGTGACTCAGTGTATTCAATCTGTGCTGAGCAGATAGTCCTAGAAGATAGATTGTATAAAGTAGGATGGGGCCTCAAGATTGGAAGAAGACACATTAACAATCTGTTATGCAAGTGACACAGCCTTGCTTGCTGAAAGTGAAGAGATCTTGAAGCACTTACTGATGAAGATCAAAGATCACAGCCTTCTGTATGGATTACACCTCAACATCAAGGAAACAAAAATCTTCACTACTGGACTGATAAGCACCATCATGATAAACAGAGAAGATTGAAGTTGTAAAGGGTTTCATTTTACCTGGATCCATAATTAATACATTGAAGTAGCAGTCTAGAAATCAAAAGAGGCATTGCAGAGGTCAGTTATGCTGCAAAAGACCTGTTTAAACTATTGAAAAGCCAAGATGTCACCTTGAAGACTAAGCTGTACCTGACCTGAGCCATGGTGTTTTTAGTTGCCTTATATGCATCTGAAAGCTGGACGGTGAATAGGGAAAAGAAAAGAAGAATTGATGCTTTTGAATTGTAGTGTTGGAGGAGAAGATTGAATAATACCATAGACTGCTAAAAGAAGGAACACATCTGTCTTGGAAGAAGTACAACCAACATGTCACATATATTGAACATGTTATCAGGAGGTATCAGTCCTTTGAGGAGGGACATCATGGTAAGGTAGAGTATCAGCTAAAAAGAGGAAGACCCTCAATAAGCTGGATCGATGCAATGGCTGCAACAGTGGGCTCAAGCTTAATGATTATGAAGATGGTGCCAAACCTGGCACCAGACCTGGGGTCACTGTGAGTTAAAACTAACTCAGTGGCACTTGATAACAGGCATTTTAAGTAGTGTTAAAAGTCAAAAAAGTTTGGCGTTAATTTCCTTTGCAAAGTGAGCATTGCTTTATAAACCAGCTCTCACTTAGTGTAGAAACTTCAGTGTCTCTTCCCAGTTGACTACATCTTAACTGCTGTGTTGGGTAGGTATGTCCACAGAAGGTCAGTGTTGGACGAGCTTCTCATTCCAGAAGATGGCCAATTTTAATAAAAGTACTGCAGCCTTTTTGATATCTCAAAGCAAAAGCGTTTGTTAAATCCTTGTTTTAAAATTTAGAATGCCCTGTCTTGCCTTCTCTTTCTTTTTCACATCACCTCCTCCCGGCCCTCTGAAAGTTAGAGACAAATTCCACCTTTGTTGCCAACTGTCTGGTAAGGGTCAGTATAAATCCAATCCCTCAAATGTGGGAATTAATCTAGTCCTCACCTTTCCGCTTCTCTGTTGTCGTTATCAGCTGCCTATGTGACACTTGCTCTCCAACCCTAGTCACCAGGAGCTGGGTCAGAGCTCGCAGGCTTGGGTACCAGGTACCCGTGAAACATTTGTCTGATTGCAGTGACCGGGATCTGGGTCAGAGCTCACAAGTTACAAGGATACCATGCTTCAGACTGCCAAGTAGGCAGACCTTAGCCAAACATGTGGGGATTCCTCATGACACCCCACCCTTCAGGTCTGCTGGCCACTGACTGGGGGCTGGTTTCCTATTACTGCTTCAGGATGCTGTCTGCAAGGTCCAGAGTCCGTATGACACCCTTACTTTCTGACCAGCTGGTTCTTGCTGCCCCTTTGGTTTTATAATCCACTGGGACAACTCCCAGAACCCATGGAGTATATTGTAGTTATGATTACAGAATATAAAGAGATGCATAGTATGAGGTCTGGGAGGGCACCTAATGGTAGTGTCCTAAGGGCAGATATTCTTACCAACCAGGTGGTCCCCTGAGCTTCTTTATTGGTCTCGTCCTGTGGCCATCATGCCAAAACCCAAACCAAGCCAAAGCAAACTCATGGCTGTTCAGTTGATTCTGACTCATAGTGACCCTACAGGACAGGGGAGAAGTACCCCATAGAGTTTCCAAAAAATGCCTGGTGGATTCTAATTGCCCAGCTTTGGGTTAGCAGCCTTGCCACTTAACCACTGCGTCACTGAGGCTTGTCAACACTGGTGCCCCAGGTGGTACCCCCTTGATCTGTCTGGCTCCTACTCACTAGCCTCAGGTGTGGTCCAGCTCTTAGGAGCCCAGAACAAAGGCCAGATAGCGCTCTGTGCCTCAGAACCCAGTTCCCCCCGACATGCGTTCTGCAGCTGTCTGCTTTAGAGGAAGAGAAAGACTGTGTAATAACCACCTAGGCTGAATACTTTTGCCAGGCTGGAGATAAGAACACTTTCGAGTTGGACCAGGACAACTTTTGGTCTTTACTAGGGAGATCAGACTGACAATTGTATTCTGTTTTGGCGCCTGTGAGTGGATGCTACTGGTGATGTTTGAGATAGTGGCTCTGAGTATTTGGGGGTCTCCATGTCTGGGTGTGGACAGAGGGGAGCTAAGTGCCCCAGGCTCCTGAGGCTGTTTCCTCATAAAATGGGGATGCCTGGTAGGCTGCTGCTTATCAGTACCCCTTCACTGTTGCCAGACTTTCACAGGTAGTTGATAGCTCTGACAGGAGAAAAGAGGACACAGCCAGTGTGGCTCAACCTAGTGCCCAGTACAACTTTGCTTCCATAGAATGTGGCTCCTCTGAGCCTACTCTCTGCATTGAGTTGCCTCTTGAGTGCTGTTCTCAGATTAAACAGTAGTTTCTGGCTGGTCTGAGCACAAGGGGTCTCATGCCACACCCCGTGAGCCACGTGCCTGCCAACCGTGTCCTGCCAGCTGTTCTTGGTCAGGCTCTCCTACCACTGAGGACACCTCCTTTGTTAGGGCAGGTAGTTGTAGGGGACTGAAGTGCAGTTGCTTTTTGTAGTAAGGACATGTGTCTTCTGGCCTGCCAAGATCACCTGTCCCAAGGCAGACTGTGTTGAGGTGCCGGTGTTGCTGCCTCTGTGGTGGATGCTACCCAGGCTTTTCTTGGGAAAGATCAGCAAATGTCTCTGTGTATTTTTAGCTAGGTTTGTGGGAATTGGCTGTGGATGAGTACTTAAGGCCCAGCAGATCAGGGAGCCGGTCTTTTTATTTCCTCTATATAGGGTTGGATCCGACTCGGCGGCACTTGGCTTGGCTCATAGTATTAGCCCTATCCCCAGTAGTTTCTTGGTTATACAAACCTAAACAATCATTAAATGAGACGGGTCTGCACTGGTCCTGTTTTCTAAGGGGGTTTTGGCTAGGCAGTAAGTTCTTTCTAGAGTCCTCAGTCTGACCTGACCCTTTCTCTGCTGAGCAAACCCTTCTTTATCCTCAGAGGTGGGGGGTACAGAAGGGAATGTAGGGAGCTGAGAGTTGGCTCTGGAGCTGGCTAGCGGTCAGCTGTCTGACGGCAGCTCGTCTCTTACATGGCCTTCCCTGCTGTCACACAGTGTGCCAAGTCCTAGGCCTGGGAGGCTGATGTGGGCCCGTGTGCTCAGGGTGACTGGGCATCAGGAGGAGCGTAGTCACTGGGGGTTGTGCTTACCACGTATCCTGTCTCAGCCTTAGAGTTTCTTTGTTACCACTAAAGGAGACTTCAGGGTATTTAACGTAGACTTTCCCAGACTTAGTTGAACAAGAAACACTTCCCGTGGCTCCCTTGAGCCTGGAAGAGCGTCTGCTTTGAGGAACACGTGGTCTTTGAAGACTTCCTCTGGAACATTCTAGAACTCGAGAGCAACAGGGTGGGAGATGTTTACAAGAGTAATCAAGTGGCAGAGGTTGGGTTGTTCAGGGTGGAGGAAACTGTTCTCCAGACAGCTCTGACTCCAGATTCTGAAGCATGCTGTTTGTGGGGTCCACAGTACCAGCTAGACCCCTGATGGGTGTTTTCTCTGGAGATGAACTCACACATGAAGGAGACGCTCATCATGTTCTTGAGGAGCAAGGATCTGGACATGAGATTCTGTTGTGCTCATGTACTTTGTCTTGTTTCTTCCCTGGCAGATTATAAGCTTCTTGAAGGCTACCCAGAATTCTGTAAAGCTCTCAGCCCTGTGCCTGCTCATGTGGGAGAAGTAACTGATGACAGGGTGTAGAGCCCTCTGCTTACTTTGCCCCTCTCTTTTCTCTGCAGGTGACTGAGGTGGGTGTCCCTGAAGGACCAAAGCAGGGCACATAGGTGAGCCTCCCTGCTAGTCACCTTGTGCTGGTTTGAGGCCTCACACTATTGTCTCTGGAGACCATTCCCCCTCCCAGATTAAGTGCACATGATGTGATGACGTTAAGAAGCTGAAGCCTTTGAAGAAATCAAATTCTTTTGTCCAATGTTAGAATAAAGGCTGTAGTTATTTTAACAACAACAGCAAAATATTCTGCAGTCTTCAGCTATTTCTGGATGTAGACTGGTAATTAGCATGCTATTTGTAATTCGTTACTTTTTCTGGCTTTTTTTCCTTGTTCCAACTCAGCAGTTTGGATAATTCATTTGGAAATGTGATTTTGTGGAGACCTATAAAACACCACCATGAGATTGCTTTCTGTAGCCAAAGTTTGCCAGAGTAGGTTTTTGCAGTTCATTTAGTAGTGCTCAGCACTCTGTGGAAAGGAATAGCAGCTTGCTAGGATGGTATTTAGTTGCAGATGAAACTATTAGAAGCAACTGCTTTAAGAAGGCTTGGTGTTCCTTGAGGAACTGATGCTCACCTAAGTTGATACTATTCCTAGCAATTATTTTATAGTTTTAATTGATCACTTTACTGGTGTGGGTGGAGGCCACGTGCAGGGAGTGCCTTTCTGTGCAGTGTGTAACTTTGAGTGGGTGGACATGCATGCTGGACATGAGCTGCATCCAGAGGCCCTGTTCCCAATGAGGATTTATGCTCGCTCTGCAGCTGCAGGGGAGTAAAGTGTACAGTTACTGTCTCTGCTCTAATGCTGGGGCTGCTAGCTACCACCACATGAGAATTCACCCAGGGCATAGGACAAAAGCTTGGTTCTTAGTTCTTTTAGAAATATTTTCAAGTGGTGGTCTTCAGCGAATAAATGAATTCTCTAGATGTCCTGGGGCTGCCTCACCTAGCTATTCAACTGACCCCAGAGTTGCCAACAGTCAAGCCAAATGTGAGGTGGGTAGCCTCATTCTGGGAAGAGGTATAGATGATTGGCTTGCTCCCTCCTAGTGTTTCCCAGGTGTCTTCTGAGCCCATGGAGGAGGAGAGAGGGCAAGGCTTTGCTTTTCATGAATGAAATGGGGAGCTAGTTTATGCATAAGTTGAATATTTTTAATCAAATCCCACTTACCCTCACTCACCAAGGTATTACAAAGGAAGAAGGAGGTATTATTTTGTGCATCTCTTGCTGAAAGAGTTTAGAGAGATAACTATGGGGTTCATGTAATAAAAGAATCAAAACAGGTTTCAGTGTTTTCCTATAAGATAAGAAGGAACGAGCCTTAGTTGTTGGAGGCCAAGGAGGCATGCGAAACTGTGCATTGCAGTGCTGGTGCAGAGGTTCCCAAGAAAAGCTGTTTCTGGGGATCTTAAGGCAAAGGTAAGCACTGGGTTTCTGGCAGATCTGCATGGTTCTGCATGAAGGCCAAGGTGGACCCTGGTGTTGTGTGTCCAGTACCCAGTGAGAGCCAGGCCCTCTGGTGGATGCTTGACCATGAAGGCTGTCAACAGATACCCTGCATGTGGCCCTCTCATTGTCCACCTAGTGACTCTCTGGGGTGTGACTGTGGGCATGGGTGGGGGATGAGGAGGAGAGCTACATTTTCCAAGCAGATCTCCTGAACTCCCAGTTAATCTGAGCTACTGGGCATGCATGTGCTGAGGCTGTGGAGACAGGCTGTCTGAGAACACCAGGGCCAGTTCTGTGCCCCTGTCAGGGGCCTGGCTGAGCTGGCATGACCCTGCATTGTTGTGGGTGGCCTGCGGCTGTCCTTGGTGTTTTTGTACAACATGACTTATGGGTCAGCCTGCAGGGAGGAAGGTGGTTGTCTTTCAGACTCATTCCTCAGTGACTTCACTGCCAGCATCGGCTCAGCATCAAATCAATCCTTCCAGGTTTCCAGGTGCCACTTTTGGAAAGGGCTTCCATCTGCTCTAGTTTTAAGCTATGACATTCAAGAATCGTTTCTATTTTCTGAAGCTGCTTGTCATGGAAACAGACTTGAGGATAGAAAACTGCTAAATCGAGGACTGCATGGAAGTAAGGATGGAAAAAAGATGAAGAAAGTAAGAGACAAAGCACTGAATGCTTGAGGCAGATGCAGGCCTCTGGTGGCTGAGCCTGGTGACAGAGCCTGGTGACGGAGACTGCTAAGAAAGACAGTTGTCCTCCTTTTTTTTTGTTATGATTGAATGAAAATGTATGTTCCCGTCTAAATTGGCATTCTCACCTATATGCAGCTCCCATTGATCTCCCTGCCTGATACATGTCTTGTCCTCCAAACACTCTCCTGTCCCATCCTGTCCACCCACTTCCCTGCCCCCAGTAAGAGGTCAGTAGGACGACATCCTATAGATGCATAGAACCATAAAGTCCACACATGATATGATCACTTTATGTCACCAAGTCCAATCCCTTCCTCTCCAAAGAGTTGACCTCCATCATGATTTATGGGCAGGGGCAGCATCGGGGCTAGGGGCCATGCTCCCAGGGGAATTCCAAGGCTCCTGGACCATCAGTTGTGGTCTTTTAGTGGAGATCTCAGGGTGCACCCATTTTTATTCTTGTGTTGCAAGTGAGACTCAACTTTGTGATCTCCATGATGGCTATCACTGGTGCTGGCCGGGCACCATCTGTTTCTTCTGGTCACAAGTTGATGTAGTGCCCTACTCATGTGGGTCTCTCTGTCTTTTGGGTTCTCTTTCCCCCATGTCATTTTGGCCCTTGGTGATGATCTGTTCCTGCTGAGTTGGGACCATTTGCTGTACCCTCAGGTAACAGCTTGGCAGCTTTTAAGGCCCCAGATGCCACTCGCCAATGTAGAGTGCAGAAGGCTGTCTTAGCAAAATGCTGGTTGTGACAATTAACCTCAGCTTCCCCTGAGAGCATAGTGCCTGGCCCCTCGCCCTGGCTACTCTGTCCTTGCAATATTGGGTTAAGATGGGAAGAGTAATCTTGTTATGTTGAAGTCCAGTTAATATTGATCTTCTTTCTAATGTAAGCTGTCACAGATTTCACCGAACCACATTTCTATCAAGTATCTAATCGAAACCCTCCCTCCCTCGCCCTCCCTGCCTTCCCACCCTTGAAGCCACTGAAGAGTCTTGTCTTCTATGCATGAATCTGTTTTTAAGTTCTTATCGTAGGGTTCTCATACAGTATTGTTTGTTGCTGACTACTTTCAGTCAGCATAATGTCCTCCAATTGAAAACAGGCTATGAGATGTTTCCTGAAATCGTCATTGTTCTTTATCATTGCATAGTTTACGTATGGTATATATAGTGTATATACCATAGCTTACCTATGGTACATATAGTTTACCAGATGTTGTTGGGCATCTCAGTTGATTCCATCTTTCTGCTGTTGTGGACTGTGCTACAGTAAACATTTGTGTGCATGTATCAGGTGGTGTGATTCTGTAGGATATATTCCGAGCAGTGGAATTACTGGGTCAAACGGTATATCTGTATCCAGCTTTTTAAGGAAGCCCCAGATAGCTATCCAAAGAGGTTGCACCATTTTGGAATCCCACCATCAGTGTAGGATAGTTCCGATTTCTCCACAGCCTCTCCAGCATTTGTTGTTTTGTGCTTTTTGGATCATGGCCAACCTTGCTGAGGTGAGATGGTATCTCATTGTAGTTTTGATTTGAATTTCTTTAATAGCTAATGATTGTGAGCATGTCCACATGTGCTTTTTTGCTGCCTGGGTCTCCTCTTCAGAGAAGTGTCTGTCCATCTCCTTTGCCAATTGCTTAATTGGATGATTGATCTTTTTCTTATTGATATTTTGTAGTACCTTATAGATTATGGAGATCAGGCATCAGTCTGACATATAGTTGAGAAATATTTTGCCCCATTCTGTAGGTGGTCTTTTAATTCTATTAATAAAGTGTTTGGATGAGCAAAAGTTTTTGATTCTTTGTAGTTCCCATTTATCTGTTTTCTCTTCTATTGATTATGGTTTGCTTAACAGATTTTGAAGACTGTCTATGTTGTGTGTTAAAACTTCCATTGTTGTTCCTACTTTTTCTTGGATGAGCTTAATCATTTTAGGTTTGATATTTAGGTCTTTTATTCAGGTTGAGTTGGTTTTTGTAGAAGGTGTAAGATATGGTTCTCGTTTCAGTTTTTTGCAGACGGATATCCAATTTTGCCAGCACCATTTGTTGAAGAGATTGTTTTTACCCAAGTTTAATGTCTTAGGGCCTTTATCGAATTTCACCTGTTCACAGGAGGATGGTGTCATGTCTGGAGTCTCAATTCTGTTCCATTGATCTCTGTCTCTTTTTGTACCAGTACTAGGTTGCTTTGACTACTGTGGCAGTATAGTAGGTTCTAAAGTTGAGTAGTGAGAGGCCTCCCAGTGTGTTCTTCTTCAGTAGTGCTTTACTTATCTGGGGCTTCTTCCCTTTCGAAACAAATTTGGTAATTTGTTTCTCCATTTAATTAAAGAGTGTCACTGGAATTTATATTGGGATTGCATTGTGTAAGTAGATTGCTTTGGGTAAAATAGACATTTTCACAATGTTAAGTCTTCCTATCCATCAGCAGGGTAGGTTTCTCCATTTCTGTAAGTCTGTCTTAGTTTCTTGTAGTAAGAACTTGTAGTTTTCTTTGTAAAGGTATGTTATTTTTCTAGTTAGATTTATTCATAGATATTTTATCTTGGGGACTATAGAAAATCATACTGATTTGATGATCTCTTCTTTAATAATCTCACTGTTGGTATAAAGGTATCCTACTGTTTTACTTATATTTATCTTGTATCCTGAGACTTTGCTGAACTCTTCTATCAGTTTGAGTCATTTACTTGTGGTTTGAGTAGGTTACTTATGGATTATTTAGGATTCGCTGCATATACAATCATATCATCTGCAACTAGGGAGATTTTTACTTTCTCTTTGCCGATGCAGATGCCTGTTATTTCTTGGTCTTATCTAATTGCTGTGGCTAGAAGTTCTAGTACAATGTTGAGCAGAAGAGGTGAGAGTGGGTATCCTTGTCTAGTTCCCATTCTCAAGGGAAATTGTTTCAGTCTATCTCTATTCAGGATGATGTAGGCAGTTGGCTTTGTATAAATGGCTCTTACTGCATTGAGGAATATGCCATCTATTTGTATTTTGCTGAGAATTTTGAGCATGAATGGATGTTGAACTTTATCAAATGCCTTTTCTGCATCAATACACAATCAGGTGATTCTTGTATTTTGTGTTATTTATGTGGCTGATGACATGAATTTTGTTTCTGATATTGAACCAGCCTTGCATCTCTGGTATGAATCCAGCTTGGTCTTGATGGATTATTTTTTTAGATATGTTGTTGTATTCTATTGGCAGGAATTTTGTTGAAGCTTTTTGATCTTTTCAGCTCATGAATGATATTGGTCTGTAGTTCTCCTTTCTTGTTGGGTCTTTCCCTGGCTTTGGCACCACAGAATGAATTTGGGAGTATTCTGTCCCTTTCTATGCTGTGAAATAGCCTCAGTAGTATTGGAGATAACTCTTCTCTAAAAGCTTGGTAGAATTCTAGGGTAAAGTCATCTGAGCCCAGGCTTTTTTTTGGTTGGTGGTTTTTTGATGACTTTTTCAATCTCTTCCTTTGTGATGGGTTTATTAAGTTGTTCTGCTTCAGCTTGTGATAATTTGGGTAGGTGATATGAATCAAGGAATTTGTCCATTTCCTCTAGGTTTTCAAATTTGTTACAATACAGTCTTTCATGGTATTCAGCTATGATATTTTTGATGTCTACTGGATCTGTTGTGACAACTCCCTCTCATTTCTTATTTTGGTTGTTTGTTTCCTTTCCTGTTTTTCCTTAATAAGTTTAGCCAGTGGTTTGTCAGTTTTGCTGATCTTTTCAAAAAACCAGATTTTGGTCTTTTCAATTTTTACAGTTGTTCTTCTGTTCTTTAATTCATTTGGTTCTGCTCTAATCTTTGGTATCTGTTTTCTTCTGGTGCCTGAGGGGTCCTCTGTTGTTCTATCTCTGCTTGTTCAAGCTATAGGGTCAGTTCTTTGATTTGGTTTCTTCCTTCCAGATGTGTGCATTTATGGAGATAAACTGACCTCTGAGCACTGCCTTGGCTGTATCCCATAGGTTCTGATCGGAAGTGTTTTTGTTCTTGTTACAATCTGTAAATTTCCTTATTTCATCGTTGATTTCTTCTGTAACCCACGGTTTTTTGAGCAAGATGTTGTTCAGTTTCCATGAGTTCCACTTTCTGTCTATGTTTTTTCTGCTATTGGTTTAGACCTTTATGGCTTTATGATCTGAGAAGTTGCTTTGCATTAATTCAGTGCTATGGATTTTGTTGAGAACTGCTTTATATCCTAACACATGGACTATTCTGGAGAATGTTCCTTGTGCACTGGGGAAAAAGGTGCAGTTGTCCACTGATTGATAGAAAGTTCTGTGTATGTCGATGAGGTCTAGTTGGTTAATTGTGGCAATAAGGTCTTCTGTGTCTTTATTGAGCTTTTTTCTAGATGATCTGTCCAATATTGAGAGTGGAGTGTTGAAGTCTCCTGCTATTATTGTGGAGTGATCTATCTCATTTTTGAGTGTAGTCAGTGTTTCTTTGATGTATTTAGGTGCTCTAATATTAGGTGCATAAGTGCTTAATACTGTTAAGTCCTGCTTGTGTAGTGAACTTTTCAGCAGTAGTGTCCATCCTTGTCCACAGTGGTGGATTTTATATTAAAATCTATTTTATCTGAGATTAGAATTGCCACTCCTGCTCTTCTTTGTTCATTGTTAGCTAGATGTATATTCTTCCATCCTTTAATTTTCAGTTTGTTCTAGGATATGGTGCATTTCTTGTAGGCAACATATAGATGGGTCATGTCTTTTGATCCAGTATGTCACTTGATGTCTCTTTACTGGAGCATTCAGTCCATTCACATTCAGTGTAATTATTGATAGGTGTGTGTTCAGTGATGCTGTTGTGATATGTTTATTTTTGTGTTGATGTTTTCTCTGTTGTTCATATTAACCTGTTATGTGAATTTCTTCTTTGTGAGTTGATTTTTCACTTTTTTCAGGGTTGGTTTTGTGGTTGTTTAGACACCTGTATTACATTTCTTAATATGGTATGTTGATTTTTTATTGTACTTTATGGCTGCCCCTATGATCCTGCTTAGTAAACTATATATAAAACCAGTTTTGATTGCTACCAGTCTTGTCAACTTCCTTCCCATATGGAAGGACTATAATGACTGTAGTACATCCCTCTTTTTAATATGAAGATATCATAGTTTACATGATATGATCACTAGATCGTTCTTTCACTATTATAGCTTTGATTGTGTTTGGAGCTTTTCCTAACTGATTCTGGATGTGTGTCCTTCTGAAATATAAAGGTAGCAGTTTTGTTCTAAGAAGCCAAGAAATTCTTTCAGTATTTCTTGTAGCTTTAGTGTGGTTTTTACAAAGTCTCTTGAGTTTCTGTTTACCTGCGAATGTCTTAATTTCACTTTTGTATTGGTTGGAAGTTCTTCTCCTTCAAAGCTTTGAATATGTCATGCCACTGTCTCTGTGCCAGCATGGTTTCTGCTGAGAAATCTGATGAAAGCCTCCTGGGTTTCCCTCTGAGTGTTAGCTTTGCATTTAGTCTTGCTGCCTTTAAGAGTTTCTGTTTCTGTTTCATTTTGCTAAGCTTGATTGTAATATGTCTTGGAGTCTTTCTATTGAGATCTGTATTGAGTGGTGTTCGATATGTATCTTGGATATCTATATTCTCTTCTTTCATAATTTCTGGGAAGTTTTCTGTCAGCAACTCAGCCACAATGCTTTCTGTGTTGTCAGGTGTCTCGCCCTGTTCAGGAACTCCAATTAATTGTAGATTGTTTTTCTTAATAGAGTCCCAGATGCTTCTTAATGCTTCTTCATTTTTCTTGTTTCTTTTTTCTGATTTCTCCTCATAGATACTGGAGTCAGTGGCTCTGTCTTCCAAATCAGATATTTTCTTTTCCCTTGGTTCCATTCCGCTTTCTTTGCTTTGAATGGAAGTTTCTGTGTCTTTGATTTTGTTCTTGATCTGTTGGATTTCCGAGTACTGATGTTCCATCAGATCGAACAGCTTGCTTAGTTTTTCGTTTTGCTCTGCTGCATTTTGTATAAGGTCTAGGAGGGTTGTCTATATAATCCTTTTGTATTCACCCTCTGATAGTTTCAGAAAAGCTTCTTTGTCTGGGAAGTTCTGAGGTGATTTCTTTTGGGGTCCTTCTGATGCCATGGGTGACTTCCTGGTTACCGTCTTCTCCAATGTTTGTTGCTTTTTGGGCTTCATGTGGGTCAATAGAGGCTGGGAGAGATGCTGTGAAGATGGACCACAGTTGTTTTTCTAGACCATCTTAAAGTGAGAAGTAGAAAGTTGTTGCAGCTTCTAAAGTCAGTCAGGTTTTCAGGTGCATACGTCCCTCTTCCCAGCTGGCAAAGGAAGCATCTCTATGTTGAACCCCAGATGTTATAAAGTAGCTCAAAATATAGATAGGCTACTGCCCTGCTGGCCTCTGCTGTCGGTCTCGAACTATAGATGATACTTTGTAGAATTTTGCTTTTCTGCTGGAAAAGTGGTCTCTTTTGGGTAGGCACTGCCTCCTAGCCCAGGAATTAGGCCCAACTTTGGCTTCCATATGTATTACTCTGCCTTCCAGCAAAACAGGATGGCGTCTCACACAAGCTCACCAGCTGGCCAGGCGCAGGCTCCCGGCAGAAAGGGAGGCCAAGCGTGCGGAAATGCCCAGAGTCCACAGCCTCTGCAGCTGGGCTCCTGCTGCAGGTGACATTGTGTAAAACACCCCCTCCTTGCTGGAAAAGCACTCTCACCCTGGCAGGCACCACCTCCCAGCATAGGAGCCACGTCCGGCTTGGGCCTCTGCCTGGGCTTCTCCATTTCCCAGTGGATGAAGATGATGGCCTGCACAAGCACATCTGTACGGCTACCACATGGCGGAGGCAGAAAGTTATGCCAGGGGAGCCGAGATGTATAGAGTCCAAAGTCAGGCTCTGAGACTCTGGCAGTTATGCTTGCCGGTCCCACCCGCAGTGTGTCTGAGACCAACGGGTAGCCAAGTCCCAGCTCTGCCCACTGACCGAGACACAGGGAAAAAAAATCAAAATGGTAAGTTACCTTTGATCTGTGCAAGCCTCTGCTCACTCAGAGTGGAGTCAGTGAAAGCAAGGCAGTTTTTCGTTCAGTGTTATGAAATCCAACTTAACAGCCCTATGCTGCACTCCAGAGCTTACGAGATGTCCAGACGGCTCCATATATTTATCATTTCAGGTCTTGGTTTCCAGATGGATTTAGGGAGACATGCGTTTAGTCCACCGTCTTGACCCTGCCCCTCCATAGCTGGTTTATTTTTGTTGCCTTCCCCTTTCTTCCTTCTTCTTTCTTTCTCTTCCTCAGGTTGAAACACTGAGAATTCGAAGGGGATGGAGGCATGGCTTCTGCTCTACAGGACTTCTTTATTTTTAAGGAGACAGGGAAATAAGCCAGGTGTTTCTGAAAGGTGATCATATAGGGGACTTTGCTCTTTTTCCCTGGAGACCAGAGAAAGATGTGTGGGGCAGGTGAGACTGTGCCAAGTACTGATAGAGATGGAATACAGGAGTCCTGATAGGCATGTCCAGGTGAGGCATGGGGACACAGTCTATCTGGCATGTGTGGCCTTTGGTGTGCCCTGGATTCCAGGATCATAGAATATCCAGAAATGAGTAGCCATGGGAGAGGAAACTTCTAGCCTCCAGAATAGGGTAGAGAGAGAAGAAATCTGTGGTATTTTATGCTACTAAGTTTGTTGCAGTTTGTTACAGCAGCCACAGAAAATGAATGTGGCTTCCATTTGGCTGGAGTAAAATTCAAATCTGTTTCCACAGCTGCTTGGTAGCTGAGACTTGCTTCTTGGCAAAGATTTCTCTGACTGCTGCTTGTCAGGTATTATCTGTAATACTCTCTATTCTTGTTTTTGTCTTTTTCACACTCACAGCATCTGAAGGCAGCTCATCCCTGCACTAAGGGCTGGTGCTTGATAAGTGTAGTGACAGATGTGAAGAGGGAGCTCTGAACCACGTAAGTGGCCGGGAAGCCCTCCAGTGTTAATCAGTTGGGCCTGACGCCTAGGGAGTAGTTGTGGTATGAAGAACTCCTCTTGGGCATGTTAGTCCAAGGCTGCTGGGGCTGCTCAGGGGCACTTTCTGGAAGGCAGCTGGCTGTGTAGTCTGAGCAGTGGGGGGAGCTTCAGTTAGCACCCAGCAGTGCTGTAATCAGGTGTGCAAGTGAGCCTGCTCAGGGAGGGTGCCAGAGGGCTGAGGGCAGAACGGGCAGCAGTAAACTTGAGGGCAACATGGAGGAAGAGGCACCCTAGGGCATCAGAGAGTATGGTCAGGGAGATGGAAAAGGGTTCCTGGTGCTGCAGATTGCGGAGAAGCAGGTGCTGTTGCCACTTTTTGCTCTGGGAGGGCTGTCCTGAAGACGACTAAGGACATTCTCTGTGGGAATTTGGAGATCACTGGAGACCTGCGCCAGAGCCGTTTCAGAAACACTGGGTCTGAGCGGTGAGCAGGGGTCACCTGCTGACAGCATCTGCTCCACAGATGGTGGCTGGTGGAAAGGGTGCCCTTCAGGCTGTGTGTCGTTGAAGCACATCTCAATCATGTGGCTGACTCTGAATAGTTACAGAAACTGCTATTGCTGTGTCCACTGGCATGATACATTGTTTCCCTAGTGACTTCTGATACTTGCCAAACATGAAGCTTTAAGAAATAAGTTCTATTTGAGAGAAGTCAGTATATGCAGAACGAATTTAGGAAACTGTTTCCCTTCTTTCATGATTGAAGCCACATGGAGAAACCGTATCACTAACTCATGGGTGAATCACAAGAGTGGATCAGGGAGCTGGGTGACAGTCACAGTGGTGGGATCTGTTATCTGTGAGTCTTACCCACCTCTAGCACCAGAACCAGGAGCTGGCACTGCCAGACCTGTGGGTCTTACGGGCTGAGGGCTGTGCAGCCAGCCCGGGGTTGAGTTGCCCACCTGCCTGCTGCTTTCCCTCTTGCTGTTGCTGTACTTGATTTGCTTACAGACTTACTTTACCTGTCCTTTTGTCATTTGGTCCTGTTGGCATTTTTTGGATGTCTCTTTGGAAACCTTGGTGGCATAGTGGTTAAGTGCTATGGCTGCTAACCAAAATCAAATCCGCACTTCTTGGAAACCCTATGGGGCAGTTCTGCTCTGTCATAGAGGGTTGCTGTGAGTTGGAATCGACGTGATGGCAGTGGATTTTTTGTTTTGCTTGTGTGTGTGCGTCTTGAACACTACCTGTAGATGTTGTGGGAGAGGAAACAAGTGTAGGTTGAAGGCACAGTCTGTGACCTGAAATGAACATCCTGGTGGTGAGTGGTACACCCTATGATATGGAAGAAGTACGTCTAGATCCTTACCGCCTTCCTTAGGCTGAGTGTACCCACTCACCAAGGGAAGGTGTGGAGCGTCACCACTATGCTGCTTTGTAGTAATGGCTTCTGGGTGGCTTGATGTTTAGTTCACTTCTATTTTTTGGCATGTTGTATTTATATTTTTTACAGTAGACAATCTGAGAAACACTGCTTTTAATCTAAAAATTAACATTCTTTTTCTTTTTTTCTTATACGGGAGACTTTAAAGAGTTAAGCTTTCGTTAAGGAGATGATTTGGATGTGCTGGGAAGATGCAGATTTTGGAATCAGATAAACTAAAGTTCACATTCCTGCTGCACACGTTAGTGTGACTGTAGGCATGTCATTGCACCTCACTGAGCCTCAGTTTCCTCATCCACAAAATGTAGAGAATGATACTACCTTGAAAGGCTGTGGTAAGGATAAGAACAAATGAAAAGTTGTGACGACTGTTAGGGAAGACAGAGAGTCAGTGTGATACAACTGTTGTGCCAACAAGTCTGTATTGTGAGCTTTCTGGGTGCCAGGGCCTGAGCTAGGTGGGACACATTTCATATAAGATTCCAGCCCACTGTCAGGGAGCTTTTGGCCTCCTAGTGTGCCAAGGCTGAAATAGGGTCTGAGTTTCTCTGTCCAGGGACCTGCCCTTCACAAGAGGGTTCTGATGGTACGTAAACTCTCGTGTCCATCAGGGCTAGAATGTACACTGACACTCCCGGACTGTTACTTTCTTCATGGTCACAGGGTGCATGGCTCACATTGGTACAGAGATGAGCACTGAGCTCATCCTTAGTAGTAAGGAATGGAAACCTACCCCTGGTGATGTTTTGGGGCAGTTATAATATTCTTAAGGCCGAATGCAAAAATCACCTTTGTGGAGACTCCTAAACCTGACTGTATTTGGACCTGTGATAGCTGGGAGTATTTTCGGTTTGCTCTCCTCATCTTCAAGTAGAGGTGATAGTTGGTGGATATGCAAGATGTGCTCACAGGCTCGGTTGTAGGAAGTTGGCTTTGGAATACCCACTGAGTCATTAGGCTGCACTGGTTTAACCTGGGTTAAAATCTAAGCGGAATCGTGGGATACTTAAAGAGCTACCATGAAGCAACATTAAAAAGGAAAAAAACGAGTCCTAATGATAGCACTATGTAATTTTCCTCTTACAATGAGTTGCTGGGGGGGGGGGGAGGCTTGGATGAACTTGGAAACCATCACGTTGAGTGGAATATGTTAATCACAAAAGATGTGATCTGAGACCCTATTTCGGCCTTGGCACCCTAGGAGCACCTAGGATAGGCACATGTATGGAGATCTGAATGTAATAATGGTCACCCTCATGGCTGCTAACTGAAAGATGGGCTTTCCAAATCTACCAGCCACTCGTTGGAAACCATACAGGACAGTTCTGCTCTGTCCTGTCAGGTCCCTGTGAGTCACAATTGGCTCAACAGTCGTGGGTCTCATTGGTTAACCAGAGATAGGAGGGGGCAGAAATGGGGGCATAATTGTTTAGGAAGTGCTGGAGTTTGTTTATAGGGATGAAAAACTTGGCAGAGGATGTTGGTGATGATAGCACATGACTGATGTAATGACCTCACTGAATCACACACATGAAAAAATGTTTAATTGGTAAATGTGTTATATATATTTTTACAACAATAAAAAATGAAATTATAATAGGTGCCATCATACTGGAGCCTTGGTGGTGCAGTGCTTAAGAGCTCAGCAGCTAACCAAAAGGTTGGCAGTTTGAATCTGCCTGCTGTTCCTTGGGAACCTTACAGAGCAGTTCTGCTCTGTCTTTGAGTCAGGATGAAGTCTTCAGCAATGGGTTTAGGTTTTCTGGTTTGGGTCCCATCATAATAATCTGATAAGTGCCTCTCATTTCCCCAAAAAATATGTGCTACAGACTTTCCAAATAGTAATACCGTTAAAATTGTTATGTAAAAGGTAATCAGGCATGAAACAAAGAGTGTAGATTTTATTTGAAAACAAACCAAAGAGCCATATGGGAAACTCTCAAACAAGCCTCCGTTGTGATGGCTGTCTTACACTGCGGTTTCTGACTCTCTTAGGTTTCAAAGAAATAATAAAATCATGTAAAAATATCACAGGAGTGTGTGTTTGTGCTTTTGTGTTTGTCTTCTCACCAGGGTGAGAGTAGGAAGGGGCTGAGCTTCTTGGAATTCAGCTTTTGAGATTTGACCTACAAGGATTTTTAAGGGCAGGTGCTAAAGAATGTCACCCCATAGCACAGAATTTTGTAGCTACTAGTAGGGGTTTTTTATCTGACTCATTTTTTGCTGTCTTTATTCTTTGAATGGAAATCCTGACGGCACAGTGGTGAAGTGCTATGGCTTGTAACTAAACAGTTGGCAGTTCAAACCCACTAGGTGTTTCTTGGCAACTGTGAGGCAGTACTGCTCTGACCTGTAGGGTCTCTGTGGGTCAGAACTGGCTTGATGGCCCTGGGTTTGGTTGTTTTGGCTATATTCTTTGGATGGAAGGGCAAGCGTGTGGGATGTTTTGTGTCCTTTTCCACAGAGCCCTGTCTGAATGGTTGTCATGCACCTGAGAGTGCTGACCGACCATGTGGGTCAGAGCAGGCTCCATGCCACCTGGATGAGGCTATGGTCAGATTCCTTCCCAAAGCCGAATAGAGTGCCATGCAGTGAGCTTCCTCCGTCTCAGCTGTGTGGTGACAGGAAGGTGTACCAACCAGAAGGACCACTGTCGACGAGCCCTGCGTCTGTTTATTCCTGTTTCCCAAGGGTGCACGCTGGGGTTGTCCGTTGCAGGACTGTCAGGGCTCCCCTCCTCCACAGCTGCCTCCATACGTGGAACACAACCGTAGTCTTGTGGCTCTTCTGTGTGTGTATTTTCCATTTGAACAAGAACCATTTTCCACCAGTTGGTCAGAGATGGATTATCCAACAGGCAGTGTAAGCGCCAGACTGTGTATAGGGTGAGCAGCTTACCATTTTCACCACACCAAAGTTCTGCTTCTAGGTATGGCTTCTGCCAGCAGGACCTTGGTGTGTCAGATAACAGTGTGAAGTAGTTGCTAAATTTGCTTTAGTTTCGTGAAAGGGAGAACTCCTGCAAGAAACTGGTCAGTTCTAAGAACCTATACAGATAAGGTCTTCCAAGTGCTTACTGTAGTTTACTTCCCTTCTCTTCAACCTGAATATATAAAAACCCTGGAAAGGGCCATGGCTAGAGAATTATTCTTGCTTAAAGGGTCATCTGTCCTGAGGCCCACCGACACAGGCTGAGGCTCACCGACACAGCTGAGTCGGGGCTCCTCAGCTTCCAGGGGGATGACAGACGTGCCTGCTGTCTCTGTAGCCATGGACACAATGCAGGACCTCTGCTTCCAGGCACCAGAAGCCTCTGGGACCTAAAGCCAACTCCAATCCTCGGGCTTTAGGAGAAGAATCGACCTTTAAATGATCCTTGTAGGTTTGTGAGTAATCTCAGTCCTAGTTTGGGACTGGTGTAGCGCTGGAGAAGACTGCTGGCTGAAGTCCGTATACTGCTTGTCATCTTGTCACCTTCATCTCATCTTCCCTGCTGTCTGTGGCAGCCTCAGCTTCCGGAGCAGTTTTGAAGAGTCCCAGAGGTCCAGTCTTGGAAAAATGAAGGAAATTAAGTTTGTGTATTTATAAGAAGATGTCATTGTCTATTTATCAGATGTAAATAGGGAAAATGCAGTCATAGAACTCAGTTGCTATGTAGTATATAGGTTAAAATATTTTTAGATGTTGAATGATAATGGTGCTGAAATCAATGCTTTGATTTAGTAAATCAGTGTAGTGGATAGTACATAAAAAACGCTGTCACATTTTCTGGGTTAAAATTTGGGCTCTTAAGAAGGAAATATAAATATTTTTTATATTTTACATATAGGAAGAGACAACACAGAATTATTTTCGTTTGGCTCTGAAATGCATTTTTTTTTTTTTTTGGAGAAGAAATGTTAAGTGTATTTTTGTTTTTTTTAGCTGTTTATAGTTAATATCAGGGTTGTTTGTGTTTCTTTTACACTTTTGTTGTTTCTTTTTCTCAGTCAGTGTGGTGAAGGGAGTTCCTTTATGTAGCCTTCTGGCTTGGTTCATTGGAAAAACAGTTTGAGACATTTTTTTCCCCTTAGCCCTGGGAAGTTACATTTGGGTAGGTTTTCTATCCTGGAAGCGTTGTTACTTTTGTCCAGGTTGATTGACGTTTCCTGGGTAAGCTGAAACTTTTTGGTCTGGTTCTGAGCTGCAGCCTGCCCTGTGATTGGTCTGCACCTTATAGAGACTGGTCTATAGACAATGCAAGTGAAGTATTTGCAGCTTTCCAAGAGGAGACTGGTCAGTTCATAGCCCTGGTGGGAGGATCATGAGTTGAAACTGATGAAGTTTGTCTCTTTAATGACCTCTTGCTCTCCTCATGGATTGTATCTTTGATGTCATTCAACAGTTTGTGTAGTCTTCAGTCAGTTATCAACACATCAGATCTCTTCTTGAGATGGTCTGTAAACTCAGGAGAGAGATACTCAAGATCATACTTTGGCCCTAGTGGACTTACTGTGATTTTTTTCAATTTCAGTTTGAATTTGGATATGAGCAATTGATGATCTGTGCCACAGTCAGCACCTGGTCTTGTTCTGACTGCTGATATGGAGCCTTTCCATGATCTTTTTCCACAGAGGTAGTTGATTTGGTTCCTGTGTATCCTTTCTGGTGAGGTCCATGGGCACAGTTGCCGTTTGTGTTGGTTAAAGAAGATATTTGCACTGAAGTCGTTAGTCTTGCAAAATTCTATCATGTGATCTCCAGCATTATTTCTATCACCAAGGCCATATTTTCCAACTACTGATCTCTCTTCTTTGTTTCCAGCTTTTGCATTCTAGTCACCAGAAGTTGTCAGTGTGTGCTGATTGCATGTTGGATCAGCGTCAGGCTGCAGAAACTGGTAAAAATCTTCAATTTCTTCATCTTTGGCCTTAGTGGTTGGTGCATAAATTTGAATAATAGTTGTATTAACTGGCCTGCCTTGTAGGCATATGGATATTATCCTATCACTGACAGCACTGTATTTCAAGACAGATCTTGAAATGTTCTTTTGATGGTGAATGCAGTACTGTTCCTCTTCAAGTTTTCAGTCCTAGCATAGTAGATCATATGATGGTTGGATTTGAAATGGCTGAAACCAGTCTGTTTCAGTTCACTAGTGCCTAGAATATCAGTGTTTAAGCATTCTGTTTCATTTTTGATGATTTCTGATTCTCCTAATTTCATACTTTGTACATTCCATGTCCCGATTATTAATGGATTTTTACAGCTGTTTCTTCTCATTTTGAGTCAAGCCACATCAGCAAATGAAGATCCCAAAGGCTTTACTGCATTCACAGCATTAAGGTAGACTCCACTTTGAGGAGGCAGCTCTTCCTCAGTCATCTTCTGAGTGCCTTCCAACCTGATGGGCTCACTTTCCAGCACCATATCTGACAATGTTTGGCTGCTGTTCATAAGGTTTTTCTTAGCTAATGCCTTTCAGATGTAGGCTGCTGGGTCCTTGTCTGTCTTAGCTAAAAGCTCATGGCCTAGCTAAATTGCTACTCAGATTGTTTTGGGAATACAGTTTAGTCCATGACACCCACATAGGTGAAAGTCCAGGAAATGTTCAGAAATACAGCAGGCAGGAGAAGGCAGGATAGATATATAATAAGACTGAGTGTAATTTAGTTGGGTATTTAGGATAGTTGCATGTTGCTTGTCTGGGTTTTGAATCAGCTGTAGTTAGCATAAGTGTCTTTAAGAGCTTTTAACAAGCTCCAAAGATAAATGCGATAGTCCTGTTTAGGGTAAAATGATACATAGTTTCAGTAATAGTCCACGAGCTGGCAGAACAACTTTCCCACAAAAAGATCTAGAGAAGCTGGACAAAACATAAAAATGGTGGCCAAAACTTGAGAGACTAGGTCCTGATGAGAAGGGAAGTACCTTAGAATCAAGGTAGAGTCTGTAATGCTTTTACCTTTGAGGTATTTGAGAATTCATGTGACTTGGGAGTGAGGTAGCCAAGAAAAGAGAAATCAAAAAACAGAATAAATGGACAAAAGAGAGTAGGAATGATCCTACTTAACCTATAGGTGTACTCTAAGCTTTTATGGGCAGTCCATACAGATTCCCAGTTTTTTGAACTCAAGCATAATGCACTCCCACAAAGGCAAGCTGAATGGAAGATGCTTCGCTGCTCAGTTGTGTAGCTGCCTAATTTTTTTCTCTTAATTTTTCATATATGTATTTCAATTAATGTTATTGTTGTTAGGTGTGATTGTCAGCCCCCAGTTCACGGAGACCTCATGCCAAATGGGATCCATTTGCTCTGTAGGGTGTTCATTGGCTAATTTTTTGGAAGTAGGTCACCAGGCTTTTTGTTCTAGTCTGAGTCTGGAAGCTCGTCAGAAACCTCCAGGACAGACAGGTAACTAACCGGCTGCTCACGTGGAATCAAATTTAGATCTCTCTCGTACGAAGTGAAAATTCTGCCGCTTACCCACTGCTACCCTCTTTAATAGATTTTATTTTTTAGAGCAGCCTTAGGTGTTAAAAAAAGAGCAGCAAATAGAGTTCCTAAATACTCCCATAGTTTCACCTATGAGTAACATATTACACTAGTTTAGTACATTTGTTACAGTTGGTGAACCAACGTTGCTACATTATTATTCGTTAATGGCCATAGTTTACATAAAGGTTCAGCCTTTGTGTTGTACAGTTGTGTGGATTTGGTAAATGCGTATCTCCATATCCACCATTACAGTTTCCTGTAAAATAGTTTCATTACCCTAAAAATGCCCTGTGCTCCACTTATTCATCCCTCGCCCCTCCAGTAGTTCCCTAGCAACTGCTGGTCTTTTCACAGTTTCTGTAGTTTTGCCTTTTTCAGACAAAATGTCCTGTAGCTGGAATCATATAGTGTGTAGTATTTCTAGGCTGGCTACTGTCACTTAGCAATATGAAGTTGTTTCTTCCATATCTTTTTGTTACTTAATAATTCACTTCCTTTTATCACTAAATGGATGTACCACTGTTCATCCATTCACTTATTGGTGAGAAGTGAGGCTCTGGGTGATTGCATGTTTGATACCTTTCAAATTCTGTCATAGTGAGAAGTATAAGGAAGATGATTGGTTCTACTTCCGCAACACAAACTGGTGAAAGAAAGCAGTGAGCTCAGGGCTTCAGAGTCACAGCTCAAGCACTGCATATGATCTCAAAGTTGCCTGGAAAGAAAGCATTATTTCCTATAGTGACAGAGCTGATAATGCCGCAAACCAAATGCAGAACCTTACTGTAAGAGTAGCTGAATTAAAATGCCAGTTGAATTCCCAATCTTGAATGGTGTCTTCAGTTAAGGTGAGCACATTGATTGAGAAGAAATGGAACCCTGACATATAGGTAGGTAATCAGGAAGCTGGAGACATTGAGCACCGAAATGCCATTGAACTACTACTCCTGGTAACAGAACCAGCCTTTTCACTGTCTATAAGCCATCATCCCCCGTAAAACCTTTAGCGTTTCTACTCACATCTGATTAAGTTAACCAAGCTGTGTGTGAAGAGCTTTTGTGAGTCATCTCCTGGGGAGGCATATGAGTCGTTGCTTGGGACATTGCCTGAGACGGATGTTTTACAAGATATTATTGAATGTTCTCAGAATACATCCCTACCGCCCATTTCTTTTGGCAAGCCCCAGAAGATAAGTACAAAATGTGACCTAGGAGGAGGAGGTATTCTGTACTCCAAAAGAACTGCCTGACTGTTCTAATATGTGCAGACAGAAACCTGGGGAATGTATGTGGGAATGACTACTAAGAGTGTGAGTTAATGGTACAAGGAACCTAAAGTTAGAATCAGCCTGAGTGTATTGATTTGGGCCCACTAAGCAGAGGTCTTGCATTGTTTGGTTACAGAGGTTAAGAAAGGATCTAATACTCTATTTGGTTGGTTTGCTGAAGCATGAATTATGTGGTGACTTACACAAAATCAAGTTAAAGTACCAGACTTGCTTTGGTATGCAATAGAAGGAGGTATCTAAAGGCTTAGGAAACTTTGTATGCTAGAGTGGATTTACCCGTTTAGACCCATACACCCACACATGGAGTGCCCAGAGGATACACCTTTTATCACAATGATAAGGAACAAATCTATAAAGGGAGCCACAGCATCTTTAAAGACTGCTATGATTGTTACTATATGTAGGTTGTGTTTGACAGTGGAGACAGCTGACTGTGGTGTGGATGACCAGACTCTGTGGTGGGAGGGGCCAAGTGGCAGCAGTCGATTGACAAAGCGGAGATGGGTACCCTAAGGGAAAGCAAAGTCAGAGCACTAATCAGAATAGTCTGACTCATATGGATTTACTTAGATTGGCTGCAGAGTTACGGTGTCTCTAGTAATAAAATAGATGGCAAATCTACTAAATATTTACTGGATCTGTGTAAGTGGATGAATTCCAGGCAAAGTGAACAGCAGTCTCACTCAAATTGGCATAATAGTCTTTCCATCAATTCCCAGAGTTATGTCAGTTTACAGACCCACAACCCCTTGAATGAAGGGGAGGCCACATCTCCTTGAGAAAGGACTCCCCGTCACTTCCCACATTTTTTACTATTCGTCTTTCTCTGAGCCTTCCCCAAAGGGATATAAAGACTTTTATGAGAGTAACTATTCAGTGGGAAAAGGAAATAGTCAGGCTTTTGTGGGCTTACCAAATACTCTAATTATAGTATTCCAGGAGACCCAGAGTGTCTCTGTAACCCACTAGTCAGAATAGGCATATGGAGAGAAGATTATTAATGAAATTTTAACTCAGGTTCATCTTACAGTGGGTTCAGTGCACCCAAACCCATCCTGTGGTGATTTTCCCAGTTCCAGAAAGCATAATTGGAATAGATATTCTCAGGAACTGGTAGAACCACCACATTTTATCCCTGGTGTAGGGTAAGGATTATTATGCTAGGAAACCCCTCTGCCTAGGAAAATAGTAAACTAAAAATGCCATACTGTATTCCTGGGTGTTTGGAAGAATTATTGCCAACATCAGGGACTCAAAGGCCAACATCAGGGACTCAAAGGATGCAGGGATGGTGATTCCTACTGCATCACCACTCAACTCCACAGATGGATCTTAGAGAATGACAGTGAATTATTGAAAATTTAGCCAGGTGGTTACTTGAATTGCAGCTGCTCCTCAAGATGTGGCTTCCTTGCTTGAGCAGATGAATACATCTGGTACCTGGTATGCAGCTCTTGATCTGACCAATGACTTTTCGTTGATTCTGTGTTTTAAGGACCACCAGAAGCAATTTACCTTCCAGTGGTAAGGTCAGCAGTACACCCCTAGTGTCCTGTATCAGGAGTGTATCAACTTTCAAGCCCTGTGTCATAATTTAGTTTGCAGGGACTATGATTGCCTTGTCTTCCACAAAGTGTCACTCTGGTCCATTACATTGATAGCATTATGCTGATTGAACTGAAGAAGTATCGGTGACTTTAGGCTTATCAATAGACATTTGCATGCTAGAGAGTGGCAAATCAATATGACAAAAATTTAAATGCATTTCACCTTACTAAAATGTCTAGGGGTCCAGTGGTGTGAAGGATATGGAGATCCTCCTTTTAAAGTGAAGGATAAGTTACTGCATTTGGTGCCTTCCACAGCTGAAAAGGAGGTACAGTGCCTAGTGGGCCACTTGGATTTTGGAGGCAACACATCCTTGATTTGGGTGTGCCTCTCTGGCCTCTTCATCAGGTGACTTGAAAAGCTGCTAGTACTGAGTGGGGTCCAGAATACAAGGAGGCTCTGCAGCAGGTGCGGCTGCCATGTGAGCAGCTGTCGCAAGGGATCACATGACCTAGCTGATCCAGTGGTAATTAAAGTGACAGTGTCTGTCTTTGGGCAGGCTACTGTTGGTGAATCACAATGCAGACCGTTAGAATTTTGGAGCAAAGCACTGCCATCCTTTACAGACAACTGCTCTCGTTTTGCAGAACTGCTTTTGGCTTACTCTGGGCCTTAGTAGAGTCTGAACCCTTAATCATGGGCCACGAAGTCAATATGCTTCCTGAACTGCCCATTGTGAACTGATTGTAATTTTACCCACAGAGTGATACAGTGGGACAGCAGCACTCAGCCATTCGATATAAGTGGTGTATATGAGATTGGGTCCAAATAGAACCGGAAGGCACTAGTAAATTGCATGAGAAAGTGACCCAAATGACCATGGTCTCCGCTTCTGTCTTCTTACCTGCCCTCTCTCAGTTTGCACCTGTCGCCTCTCGGCGAGTTCTTTATAATCAGTTGACTGAGGAAGAGAAAACTTGTGCCTGGTTTGCAGAAAGTTCTCTGTGATATGCAGGTGCCCCTGGAATGTAGACGTGGCAGCAGCACAGCCCTTTTTGTGGGACTTCCCTCATGAACAGTGACAAAGGGAAAATCCTTCCACTGGGCAGAAGTTCTAGTAGGGTGGTGCTATACTGATCCATGAGCTTTGGCCAGTGTTTTGGCTGATGTTCAGGGACTGGGAAGGAACATGATTGGAAAATTACAGGCAAGGTGGTACAGAAAGAGAGGTATGTGAATTGATGTTTCTGGATTACAGAAGTATAGATACTTGGGTCTCAAGTGGATAGGATGATGCATTCTGTTGAAATCACTCATCCTCTTTCCCCAGCCATTCCTGTCATTGCCCAATGGGCTCATGAACAAAGTGGCCTTGGTGACAGGGATGGAGGTTACACATTGGATCAGCAACATGGGCTTCCACTTACCAAGGCCAACTTGATTACTGTGCCCAGTCTTCTGGTGGCAGACACCAATGCTGAATCCCCAGTATGGCACCATTTCTCACAGTGATTGACCGAAAACCTGGTGGCAGGTTGATTGCACTGAATGGCTTCAGTCATGGAAAGGGCAGCATTTTGTTCTTACTGGAGTAGACACTTAACCTGGATACAGATTTTTGCCCCGCATGCCCTGCTTCTGCTGGAACTACCATCTGTGGACTTGCAGATACTTTATCCGCTTTCATGGTATCCCACACAGCATCAGGGGACTCCCTCCACAGTGGATAAATTGCATCAGTGGTTCCATGCTCATGGTATTCAATAGTCTTACTAAGTTCCCTGTCATCCTAAAACAGCTGACTTAATGAAATGATGGAATGGCCTTCTGAAAGACACAATTAAAGCACCAGCCAGGTGGCAGTATCTTGCAGGAATAGGATGATGTTCTCCAAGAGGCTGTACATGCTCTAACTATCATCCATGATGTGGTGCTGTTTCTCCTACAGCCAGGATTCATGGGTCTAGGAGTAAAGGGTGTTGTCATGCATTGAATTGTGTCACCCCAAAAATACGTGTGGCTATGTGGCTGTGCCATGACTCCCAGTATCTTGTGACTGTCCTCCATTTTGTGGTTTTCCTGTGCTGTATGTTATAGGGTGGGACTGTAAATCCCTTTATAAGATCACCTCCCTGCTCCACTGTAAAGGGAGTTTCCCTGGAGTATGGCTTGCCCCGCCCTTAATCCTTTCAACCTACAAGAGATAAATGGAGGGGGAGACAGGCTGAGAATTGGGAGCCTCTTACCATCAGGAGGGCAGCACCGGGAGAACCTCTGATGAGGTTCCTGCACCAAGATGCTCCCTGGACAAAGACTGATGCAATACCAGACTCTCCTCCAGAGCCGACAAGGGGAAAGCCTTCCCCTGTAATGGACATCCTGAATTTGGACTTGTAGCCTACTGGACTGTGTAAGAATAAACCTTCCTTTGTTAAAGCCATCCACTCTGTGGTATTTCTATTAGAGCAGCCCTAGCTGACTAAAACAGGTGTTAATGGGAATGATTCCACTTACTATTATCCCTGTTTACCCACTTGCAAATTTTTTGCTTCCTGTTTCCATGACCCTATGCACTGTAGGTCTAGCGGTCTTATTTCCAAAGGAAGAATGCTCCCACTAGTAGACACAGTACTTATTTCCATTGAACTGCAGGTTAAGAATGCAGTTTGGCTAGCTACTTTGGGCTCCTTCTGCTCTGAATCAGCAGGCAAAGAAGGAGTTGAAATTTTTGGCTAGTGTGATTGATTCTGATTACCAAGAGGAAATTGCAATGATGTTGCATAATGGAAGTAAAGAATATGTCTAGAATACATGAGAGTCCTTGGTGTCTTTTAGTACTACCACGCTGTGTGGTTATTGTCAATAGAAAAGTACTTCAATGCAGTTCTGAAATGACTGCTAAAGGTCTAAACCCTTAAGGAATATTTGGGTCACCCCACCAGGCAAGGAACTGAGGGTAAATGTAATGTGGAGTGGGTTTTAGAAGAAGGTAGTTGTAAATGTCACCTATGATTCTATAACTATTTATAGAAATAAGAACTGTAATTGTTATGAGTATTCCTTCCTTGTGTGTGTACATCAAGTATTTTTGTTTTCCACTTCCAAAATGTAAGGTATAACCTAGTTGTGTTAGTTGTATCATGTTAGGTGTAAGTATGTTGTTGTAATTGTTTTAATTTGGAGATTGTGTCTAGTTTAAGAAGATATATAGGGGTACCAAATTGGCAAGGGGTGGACTGCTGGTTAAGATTTTGTCAACTTGACTATACCAGTATACTGAATAGTTTGTGAGTTATGTGATTATGTAGTCACCTCCAGGATGAGAACTGCTGTGAGTAGGCAATTGGTTGAAAGAGAGTTTCCTCAAGGGTGTGACCTGCATCCAGTATATGTGGACATTCTGGCAAAGCATACTGGCTTTTGCTTGCTCTGTGTGCTGTATCTGGCTTGTCCTCATCTGACCTCAGATTCTTAGGACTTGAGAAAGCAGCTTACCTGCCAGTCTTAGAGTTCTCCAGCCTCCATAGCCTGTAAGACTGTAGCCTGCCATCTGATCTGTTGATTTTGAGTTCATCAGCCCCTGTAACTACTTGAGCCAGAAGTATCAAGCCTGATGTGTGACCTATGGACTTGAGACTTACCAGCCTCTGTAACCATGTGAGCCATTTCCTTGAGATAAGTCTCTCTCTGACTATACGTATACCTTTCACTTGTCTGGCTTCTCTAAAGAACCCAGCCTAAGACACCGTGTGAATTGATATTGTGTGCCAGACACATTTCTTAGTGCTGTAGAGGGGTCAGCTTAGTTCAGGATTCAGTGTTTTTTATAAATGGTCAGGATGTAAAAACTTTAGGCTTGGTATGCCATATAGTCTCTGTTGTAGTTTCTCAACTCTCTTGTAGCATATAAGCAGCCATAAACAGTATGAAAAGGAGTGTGTCAGTGTTTCACTGACAGTTTATTTATGGACACTGAAATTTGAATTTCGTATAATTATCAGATTGATTTTTTTCCAACCATTTAAAAATGTGAAAACTAAACTCGAGGGCTAGATACATCAGGAGTTAAAGGTGGCCCATAGGAAATCTAGTCTAGCCAGAATGGTGTTTGTGGTTATGTTTTGTTAAAAGACTTGTAATTTCAAAAAGACACTTGAGTTGTTGTTGGGTACACTTAAGGTGGTTGTTGTTAGGTGCTGTGAAGTTGTTTCTAATTTGTATGACAGAATGATATTTTGTTTGATCCTGCACTGCCCTCGCTTTAGTAGGTATGTTTGAATGCATTGTTGCATCCACTCTGTCATTCCATCCTATTAAAGGTCTTCCTCTTTTTCGCTGATGCTCTACTTTAGCAAGCTTGATGGTCATCTCTAGGGATTGGCGCGAAGTAAGTGAGGCAAAGTCTTTCGCCATCAGGAGCATTCTGGTTGTACTTCTTCCAAGACAGATTTATTTATTCAGTCAGCAATCCATGATGTGTATTCGATATTCTCTGCCAATGTTGTAATTCAAGTGTGCTACTTTTTCTTTGGTCTTCTTTTTAATTGTCCAGCTTTTGCATGCATATGAGGCAATTGAAAACACCATAGTGGTTAAAAGATGATTGACTAGACACATGTCTCCTCATTTCCCTCTGAGAACTAAGGCCTGGAATGATATTTGTATGGAGCACTGAACATTTGGGGAGCTCTAGGACCCGGCATATTTGACTAGGCACCAGTATCTCTCAAAAATGAGTCAGCAACCATCTGACCTCTGCTTCTGCTGTTTTGCTGTATTGGAAAACTGCAGGTTCTATGAATGGCCAGTAACGTACTTTGATTATCAGCTGGAAGGCCTGTTTTTGGTAGCACTTTTGACAGCGCCTAGTTTGAGAGTTCTCCACTTTTCAGCACCTGGGACAGTTCTGCACATAGAAGTGAAGTTTACTTTTAGGATTGAGAGGCCTATATACTTGTCTGGAGATATGTCTGTTAAGAGGCCTGGCAGCTTTTCCCCCTGTTCTTCTCTGACTCACACTGTAGATTGGCTGACAGCCTCCAGTATCTCTGTAAGTAGGGCAATGTCTTTGCCACCCAATAGGCAGAGACTTCCACCTTAGAAAGTCCAAATCACTCGAGTATATAGAGATGGCTGGTGACCAACTCCTCTCTTAGAACTACACCTCAGCTCCTGTTTAGGTAACACCAGAGAAATCAAACATGTTTGTGTGTAGATGGCATGTAGACAGCAGACCATAGTTAATCATTTAAAGAAGCAGTCCACCTTGACTCCAGAGAACTCCCAAAGTAAAGATTCAAAAAATTTCCTAGATGAAGAAATCTTTCTGAAACTACTGGAGTTTGAGTACAAAAGAATTTCATATAGAACCCTCCTAGAGATTAAACAAAATGCAGCAGAAAAAAAATGAAAAATTAAGTAAGCTGTTTGAACTGATGGAACTTCAATGATCTGAAATACAGCAGAGCAATAACAAAATTACAGAATTAGATTAACTCAACCTAGAGCCAAAAGAGTAGAATTGAGGAGATGAAAAAGAGACTTAGTGACCTTGAAGACAGAGCAACTGACACCAGTATTTATGAGGAGAAATGAGAGAGAAGGAATAAGAAAGATGAAGAAGCATGAAGAAACGTGTGGGACTCTATTAAGAGGAATAATTTACATTTAATTGGAGTTCCTGAACAAGGGGGGATAGATGACAATGCAGAGAGCATTGCTGTAGAGATGTTGACAGAGAACTTTTCTGAGATAATGAACAAAGAGAACATGGATTTCCAAGATGTGTATTGAACACCAAAAAGGCTAGACTGTAAAAGACACCAAGACATATTATACTGAAGCTTAGTAAAATGACAAACAGATGCTTTTAAAGGCAGCAAGGCTCAAAGCAAAGCTAACATTCAGAGGGAAACCTTGTAGGCTTTTGTCTGACTTCTCTGCAGAAATGATGTTGGCTAGAAAACAGTGGAATAACACATTCAACACCCTGAAGGAGAAAAACTTCCAACCAAGAATTATATATTATGCAAAATTATCTATCTAATATGATGGTCAGATCCAACTTTACAGCACTTGGCTGGCAATATGATGGTGAAAATAAGACATTTGCAGATAAAGAGAAGCTTAGAGACTGTAAAAACTAAACTAAAACTGCATGAAATACTGAAAGAAGCTCCTTGCTTAGAAAAACAAAACCGTTAAATGTGTATTTAAGGTGGCAAAACAGGACACAATATCCAGAATCGTACTCAGTTAAGGACGATACAAAACTCAAAGCTAAAATGTTAATAGTAGAAGGGAACCAGTGATCATACTGTGAGAACTGTGATACCATCACACTAAAAAGAGGGATGTACTACAGTAGATACAGTCCTTTCAGATGGAGAGGAAGTTAAAAAGTTATACAGAAGTTAAAATTGGGTTTAATCTTAGTATGTTAAGGGGGATCATATGTGTAGCTGCAAAGCGGATAACAATGCAATGTATCAAAACAAGAAATGCAATACAGGAGTCCCAGCAAACACAAAGTCAACACTGAGAAGTCAACCCATAAAGAATGACCCAGAACAGAATATTACATCAAAACGATGGCACTACACATATACCTATCAATAGCTATGCTGAATATAAATGGTCTGAATGCTCCAGTAAAAAGACAGCGAGTAACATCCTAAGTCAAAAGACATGAACCCTTTATATGTTGCTTACAAGAAACACATCTTAGATTCAAAGATATAAACAAACCCAAAATTAAAGGATGGAGTAATATATACCAAGCTAACAACATACAAAGAAGAGCAGGTGTGGTAATACTAATCTCAGATAAAATAGATTTTAATGTAAAATCCACTGTTGTGTACAAAGATGATCAATATTTATCGCTGAACGGTTCAGTACTCAAGCAGATCGTAACAATATTAACTATTTATGCACCCAATACCAGAGCATCTAAATATATTGAACAAACACTGACAACACTGAAAAATGAGATAGATCATTCTACAAACTAGTTACAGACTTCAACACTTCTTCTATCAGTAGTAGATAGATCATCCAGAAAAAAGCTCAGTAAAGATACAGATCTTAGTGCAGCAATTAACGAACCTGACCTTATTGATATATACAAATCTTTACATTCATCAACAGATAGATACATCTTCTCCCATGCACATGGAACATTCTGCAAAATAGACCATGTGTTACCATTGTGAAGATGTGTGTTACCTAAAGTGATCTACTTACACAATGCAATCCCAATACAAATTCCAGTGTCGTTTTTAAATGAGATAGAGAAACATATCACTAACTTTGTTTGGAAAGGGAGGAAACCTTGGCTTAGTAAAGCACTGCTTAAGAAGAAGAACGTGACAGGAGATCTCACACTACCCGACCTTAGAACCTATTACACTGTCACAATAGTCAAAACAGCCTAGTACTGGTACAAAAAGAGACATATAGATGAATGGAATAGAGTGGAGACCCCAGAGATGCCACCATCCTCTTATGAGCTGTTGATATTTGATAAAGGCCCTAAAATCTTAGGGCTGGATAAAAACAAGTCTCTTTGGCAGTGGTGTTGGCAAAATTAGATATCCATCTGCAAAAAACTGAAACAAGACCCATATCTCACACCTTACACAAAAACTAACTCTAAATGGATAAAAGACCTAAATTTCAAACCTAAAATTATAATGATTATGCATGAAAAAATAGGGTCAACAATGGCAATTTTAATACACAGCTTAGACAGACTTCCAAATCGGATAAACAAAGCATGATCAAAGGAAAATAGATAAATGGGAACTACTAAGAATCAAACACTTGTTCATCCAAAGACTATATCAGAGGAGTTAAGAGGTCACCTACAAAATGGGAAATGCATTTGGCAGCTACATGTCGGACTGTCATCTGATCTCCATAAGCTACAAGGCTCTACAAAATATCAAGAAGAAAATGATAAATAACCCAATTAAGTGATTGGTAAAGGAGATGGGCAGACATTTTACTAGAGAGTACATCCAGGCAGCCAAAAGATGTATGAGAATATGCTTGCAGTCTATCACAGAAGTCCAAATCAAAACTACAATGAGATATCATCTCACCATAACAAGGTTGGCCATAATCCAAAAAACATAAAGCAACAAATGCTGGAGAGGCTATGGAGAAGTTGGAACTCTCTTATACTGCTGGTGAGATGGCAAAATAGTACAGACCTCTTTGGAAAGCAATTTTGTGCTTCCTTAAAAAGCTGGAAATAGATACACCATTTGATCTAGTAATCACACTGCTTGGAATGTATCCTACAAAAACAGAAGCTGTCATGCAAACAGATACATGTACATGAATGTTTATTGCAGCACAGTCCACAACTAAAAGATGGAATCAGCCCAGATGTCGATCAATAGGATAAAGAAATTGTGGAACACTATGCTATAATAAAAAACAATGTAGATTTTAGAAAACATCTAATAACATGGTTTCAATAGGAAGGTGCTATCCTGAGTGAAATCAGTCAGTGTCAAAAGGAGAAATATTGTATGAGATTGCTGTTATAAGTGCTTAATAATGGAATTATCTACAGAAGAAAATAACTTTGATGGCTACACGGGTGGGGAGGATAAGTGTTTGTTATAGGTGAGATAGTTGATAAGCCAAGTTAGAAGTTTTATTCATTTAGTGTAATAAGTAAATAATTTTTTTCTTAAAAAGTAGTAAAACAAAACACCTTAGTGTGAATCATGCATACCTTAGTCATCAAAGTGAAATCTTTGCTTTTTAACAGTTTAAAGATGTCAGGGGCCTGAAAATAGGGAGATGATCCTGAATGATTCATGTGGGCCCAGGCTAGTCCTTACAAGTGGAAAACTTTTCCATGGGTGGAGTCAGAGAAGGGTAGAATTCTGATAAATATCATGAGGAGAACTCCACCCACCACTGATGGTTTTCCCATTGAAACCAGCAACTAGCTGACCTCGGTCATCAACCTGAATGAGCCTGGCTGTGGATATTCCCCTTAGAGCTCCAGGTGAAAGCTCAAGCTTCTGGCTCTTGAATTTCTGTCACGTGAGACCTGGAGCAGAGGACCAGTTGAGCCTGTCCCAGCTTGTAAAGTACCTGAACTGAAATATGTGCTGTCTTAAGCTGCTGAGTTTCTAGTAAGTTAGTAGAAAAATAACACAGGCCCAAGAGTGATACTGTTACCCTACTCAGTGAAGTGAAATGAGTGAAGCCACAACTTGACAGTGTGATGCCATATAATGGCCAAACCCAAACGTTATGTGGAAAACTTGTGTATCTATTAGACCGGATTCCTCGAGGGACGGAGGAAATTCTTGCTTCCTTTGCGAAGTTTGTCCACGTGGACTGGAAGTGAGTGTGGTAGGAGTCCACACTACTGGCTGGAGACCTTTGTGTCCCATGAGAAGAGATACAGTGGGAGGATTCAAGGTGCTGACTGAGACTTCCCAGATGGTCTGGCCAGATGAACAGCTCTCTGAAGGTTGATAAAGTGGAGACCTGGAGACCCACAATATGGTGAACAATCCAATGAGATATTTTAATGAGGTGCAAGAAATACTCTTAGAAATAATCTGATTTTGATGCAGAACTTTCGGGTGATTGAGAACAAGTGTTATACTTAAGCTAGAAAGTTATAGCGTATCTGATACAAAGATTAGAGGCAAATGTCCACATTTTATCTGCTATAAAATTTTGCTATTCACATGAATGATTTTTCATGAGAAGTTTTCTCCCTCACTATTTTATTAAGAACAAAGTTAAACACCCACGTACCCACCTGTAGGTTGTACGGTTATACTTCAGGTCTAATCTCTTCTGTGTGTATTATTAACTAGAGTTGAGTTCAGTAGTATTAGCTTATGGTTTTTCTTTGTGGTAAAATTTACATACTGTCAAATGCACAACTGGTAAAGTATTGCTAAGGAGTTTTGAAAGATGCATACACTGGTCATGGATTGAGTTTTATTCCCCAAAGTTTGTGGTGGTTTGGCTGTTTCATGGTTCTTCGTATGGTGTGATGTTCCTCAGTGTTGTGAATCCTGTCTCTATGACGTTAATGAGGGTAGGTGGGTGGCAGTTGTGTTGGTAGGGCAAGACTCACTATGTAAGATTGTTTTGTGTCTTGAGGCAGTTGCTTGAGGTATAAAGGAAAGAAGCTAGCAGAGAGTTACGGGAACCGCCTGCTTGCCAAGAAGCTGTGCCAGAAGCTGAGCATTTCCTCTGGAAAGGACCGGGGTCCCTGCCCCTCAGAAGCTTCTTCTCCAGGAGGAGGTTGACAAGGCCCTTCCTCCAGATCCATCAGAGAAAGCCTTCCCCTGTGGCTGACACCCTAAGTTTGGACTTTTAACCTACTGGACTGTGACAAAATAAAAATTTTCTTTTTAAAGCTATCCACTTGTGGTATTTCTGTTAAAGCAGCACTAGCTGACTAAAATACCTTCCTTGATAAAGCTTGTAATAACACTAAATACGCTGTTTTGTTTATACATTCATGTGTTGATGGATACTTGTGTTGTTTCTAACATTTGACTATTATGAATAATATTGCAGCCTCCTACCAAGTGACACTGTGAGGAACAAACTATTGTATTGTAACTAATCCCACCCCACCCTGTTAATGGCAACCGCAGTTCTAATTTTTTTCACCAGAGAGTCTACCTTGTACAGTAAATATTCCTGGATAAGGCTTCTTTCACCCATGGAATGTCTCTGAGGTTCATCTGTGGTGTTCTGTTGTGTGCGTGACACTGAGTGTGCCATTGTGTGAGCACACCACCATTTTCTTCATGTGGTCGCACCACTTGGTGAACATTTTGGCAGTTTCTGGTTTGGGGCTGTTGTGAATAAAGCTTCTATGAGCATTGCTGTCCCAGCTTTTTGTGGAGTGACCGTATTGCTGTGTGACATTGGGTTAACTGTTGCTTTCTTCCAAGTCTGGTCTTCATTAAGGTGAGGAGAAAGTTTCTGGTAGTTGCTCTAATGTCTTTAATTCTTGCTAATATCCTTTTATGTCACAGAGACCTAGGGCCTTCTCTGGAGTACTTGGCAGGCAACAGCTTCTAGTTAGAATCTCTAAGCATTGCTTTGTTTTTATTTCTCTTTGTTCTTTATTTGTAGATTTATTTTATTTTATTTTTTTATTTAACATAACTGAGTAAAAATGTACATTCACATGTAAATTTACATGCCCCCCTATATGCAGCTTCCACTGCTCTCCCTGTCCGGTGACTGCACACTGTTCCTCTCTGCTCCATACATGTCTCATCCTCCCAACAGTCTCCTTTCCCCTCCTCTCCGTCCACTCCCCTTCCTCCAGCCAGAGGTCAGCAAGATGATATCCTATAGATGTATAGAACCATAAAGTGCTTCCAACATATGGTTACTCTGCATTGCCAAGTCCATTCCATTCCTGTCCAAAGAGTGGACCTTTGTTATAATTTATGGGAAAGGGCAGCATCAGGGCCGGGGGCCATCCTCTCAGAGGAACCCCAAAACCGCTGGACCATCAATTGAGGTCTTTTAGTGGAGATCTCATGATGCACCTCTTTTTATTCTTGTGTTGCCAGTGAGACTCCTCTCTGTGAGCTCCGTCATGGCTATCACTGGTGGTGGCCGGGCACCATCCGGTTCTTCTGGTCCCAGGTCGATGTGGGCACCCACTCTTGTGGGTCTTTCTGCCTTCTCGGTTGTCTTTACCGCATGCCATTTTGGCCCTCGGTGAGCATCCGTTCCTGCTGAGTTGGGACCATTTGCTGTGTCCTCGGATGGCAGCTTGGCAGCTTTTAAGACCCCAGACGCCACTCACCAATGTGGGGTGCAGAGAGCTCTCTCAGCAAAACGCTAGTTGTGCCAATTGGCCTGGAATTCGCCTAAGAGCATGGTCCCCCGCCCCCCGCCCCAGCTACTCTGTCCTTGCAGTATTGAGTTGTTTATTTGTAGATTTACTTTTTATTTGTGTCTAGTGATAATGGCATTCTAATTTATGGTAATGCCGAGTAAATAATCCAAGAAGCTGGATTACATGAAGAAGAACAAGGAATTGGAATTGGAGGACTACTCATTAACAACCTGCGTTATGCAGATGACACCACCTGACTTGCTGGAAGTGAAGAAGATTTGAGATACTTACTGATGAAGATCAAGGACCACAGCCTTCAGTATGGATGGCACCTCAGCATCAGGAAAACAAAAATCCTACAACTGGACCAATAAACAACATTGTCATAAATGGAGAAAGGATTGAGGTTGTTAAGGATTTCATTTGACTTGGGTCCACAATCAATACCCTTGGAAGCAGCAGTCAAAAAATCAAAAGATGCATTGCATTGGGAAAATTTGCTGCAAAGGACCTCTTCAAAGTATTAAAAAGTAAGGATGTCCCCTTGAAGACTAAAATGCGCCTGACCCATGCCGTGGTGTTTTCAGTTGCATCATATGCATGTGAAAGCTGGACCATGAACAAAGAAGACAAAGAGTTGATGCCTATGAATTGTGGTGTTGGAGAGAATGTTGAAGGTACCATGGACCACCAAAAGAACAAACAGATCAGTTCTGGAAGAAGTACAACCACAGTGCTCCTTGGAAGCAAAGATGGCAAGACTGCATCTTCCACACTTTGGACATGTTGTCCAGAAAGATCAGTCCCTGGAGAAGGATATCATGCTTGGTAGAGTGGAGAGTCAGTGAAAAAGAGAACTCTCAACGAGATGGATTGACACATGGATGGCCACAACAATGAGCTTAAGCATAAAAATGATTGTGGACATGACGCAAGACCAGGCAATGTTTCGTTTGTTGTTCATAGGGTTGCTATGAGTTGGAACTGTCTCAGTGTCACCTAACAACAACAAATTATAGTTATGATAGAAATTTTCCTCTTAAGTAAGCTTATGTTCAGGCAAAATACTGATTTGATTTCTAGAAAAGTAGTTGCTTGTAGCAGTGGCAGAAGCTATGCCTGTACCTTTGGTGCTAGCAGTTTTGGAACCTGCCACGTGTATGTTTCCGGACACTGTCTTCAAAATTTGTGTGATCAAATCCTCAGGTCTTGAGGCATTAACTGAGGTCTGTGTCAAACTTTATCATTTTTATAATGAAAATCTTTTATCTATACCCCCAAATGGAAGACAGGATCAAATCAAACCAAACTAAAAACTAGATGTGGTTGATTGATATAATTATAAAAAATGTGGTTTTGACAGGAAAATGATGTTTATATTGTTGCAGGACTTACAGTTAATCTGATACAGTCCTGAGATAGGAGTTTTAGGTCAGAGGTTTCTGTTGTTTGACATACCTTGTTAGCAACTCTTCTGTCATTTTATCTAACACTTATGTGTTAGGATGCTGTTTCTTTGGGGGAGAAGAATTGTCCTCCACCCTCTGAGCCACACCACACAGCCTTAGATAATTTTGCCTTCACATTTGTTTTAATTTAACTAAGCAGAATGCTCAGTGAAGTCCTGTATTGACATGATCCCCTCTTCTTTCATTTTACTTTTGTGCTACCTCTAGCCTGAAACATTTAAAATTCATCCTCTGGCCTCAGGAAACAAACAAAAAACTCAAACCCATAGCCGTTCAGTTGCTGAGTCAGAATCAATTCAGTGGACATAGGTATTGACTACCTGTGATTTTTTTTTTACATTATGATTGAATGAAAATGAACCTCTGTTGTTTTTTTTTTTAAAGTAATAGTTTATTTGGTTTTTAGTGGCTATTTAATTCTGATTTGCATTCTATTGATCTTTCTCAGATTGTAAGCAGTTGTTTACAGCTCTCTGTTTTCTAATGGTTTTTGTCTGTTTTATAATCTTTTTCACAGAATTTTATAGCTGTCAAATTTAGATAATTATAATGGCAACTCTTATTCCAAAACTGATGTGTTAAGAATAATACAAAAACCTCACATCTTTATTTGTGAAGAAAGCCTTTGAAAGCCAATATAGTTACTTTTAGAATTTTTTTAAAAAACTGCTTTGTTGTTTTTAGTGAAACAACATAAAATACTAATTTTCACCGTAGAAAACTTTATCCTAAGAAGAAAATCAAATGATCTATTTAGATGCTGTCTTGTTCTTATGGAATTTAACAGTTGTTTCTCTGAAAATTTGTCAGTATTTTCTTTCTTGATTTTAAACAAAATTTTATTGTGGTAAAATGTACATTGTTTTGTTTTCCAGTTGGCATTTTAACCATTTTTAAGGATACTATTCAGTGACATTAATTACATTCACTGTGTTGTGCAGCCATCACCACTATCGATTTCCAAAAGTTTTGCATCATCTCAAATAGAAGCTCAGTCCGTCTTCAGCAGTGAGTCCCTATAAATACCTCTCTCCAGTGGCTGGTAACTACTAGTGAACTTTTGTCTATGTGTTTATTTAGTCTACATATCTCATGTAAATAGAATTATACAACATTTGTCTTTTTGTGTCTGATGTATTTCACTTAGTATTTTCAAAATTCATGCTTGTCATAACAAGTATAGGTATTTCATTTCTCTTGTTGTTGTTTCTGGGTACCATGAAGTCAGTTCTGACACACAGCTACCCTGTGTACAACAAAATGGTATGTTTCCTAGTCCTGTGCCGTCCTCACCAACACTGCTGTGTTTGAGCTCCTTGCTGAAGCCATTGTGTCTGTGTTGTTGAGTGTCTTCTTTACAGCTGAATAATATTCATTGTGTTGATACATGCAGTTGGTTGTTTCCACCTTTCAACTATTGTGAGTAGTGTTGCAGTGAATACTGCTGTACATGTCTCTGTGTGAGTCTGTGATTTTAAGTCTTTTGGGTATGTACCGAGGAGTGGGATTGCTGAGTTATAAAGAAATTCTATGTTTAAGTTTTTGAGGAACAGCCAAACTGTTTTCCGCATCAGCTGCACCATTTTACATTGTCATTAGAAATCAGTGAGAGCTCCAATTTCTCCACATCCTTACTAACACTTGATATTTTCCATTTTAAACAGTAGCCATTTGGGTATGCGTGAAGCGATACGTCAGTTGTGATTTTGATTTCTCTTATGACTGTTAACTTTGAGCGTCCTTTCATTTGGTTATTGGGCATGTGTATATCTTTTTTGGAGGGATGTTAATTTAGGTTGCTTGCCTGTTACTTAACTAAGTTAATTGTGTTTTGTTCTTGAGTTGTAAGAGTTCCTTATTAAACAGTTATGAGATGTAAATTCTTTTTTCCATCCTGTAGGTTTTTCTTCTCACTATCTTGACTCAGTGGCACTTGGCTATCTAGAACAAAACCTTTGATACACGAAAGTTTTTGATTTTGATGAATTTTAGTTTATCTGTTTTCTCTTTTGTCGTTCATGCTTCTGGTGTTGTATCTAACAGTTTATTGTCAAAATGAGGTCCTAAAGCTTTATCACTATGCTTTCTTTTAAGAGTTGTGTGGTTTTAATTATTATATTTAGATCCATCTTGAGTTCATTTTTGTATGTGGTGTTCTTGTCACAGTTTGCATCTTCATATATTTTGTGCCCAATAATGAATTTGTAAATTCATTTATATTATTACAGAGTCTTACAAATTGTCAAGAATTTCATTTTACTTGGATCCACCATCAATGTCCGTAGAAGCAGCAGTCAAGAAATCAAAAAACTCGGGGAGGGGGTGGAGTCAAGATGATGTACTAAACACATGTCTCCCTAAATCTGTCTGGAAACCAAGACTTGAACTGATAATTAAATGGAGGCTTATGGACACCTAGGGAACCTTAGGACACGGTACAGGGCTATCAGTTTGGAATACATACCACTGAATGGGAAATGTCTTGTTTTTTGCCAGCCCCCACCCATGCTGAGTTCCAGCTCTCATGGAACAAAGGTAACTTGTGAATTTAATTTTCTTTTTCCTCTGTCTTAGCCAGTGTGCGGAGCTAGGGCTTGACTAGCACCTAAGCTCAGACACACCACTGGTGGGGTGGGATGAGTAGGTGGAATTGCCACATTTTGAGAGCCTGGCTTTGGACTTGGTGTGCCTCAGCACCTGTGGCCTCTCTCTGCAAGCCTCCACCATTGAGTAGCCTGCTCTGAGGCAGGCAGGGGAGCTTGTGTGGATGCCATCTTCTTTGGTTGAGAGGCAGATATATCTATATGGAGGCCTCAGCTGGACCTAATTCCCAGGCTGGCAGGCAGTGTCTGCCCAGAGGAGAGTGCTTTTCCAGTAGAAAAGCAGTATTTTGCACAGTGTGGCCTATGGCTGGGACCTGGCAACAGATGACAGCAGGGCAGTAGCCTTCCCGTATTTTGAACTAGCTTATAGCATCTGGGGTTGCATATAGAGGTGATTACTTGGCCAGCTGGGAAGAGGAACTCGTATACCTGAAAGCCTGACTGACTTTGGAAGCTGTCAGATACTTTTACTTTTCGTCATAAGACTGCCTAGAGAAATAACTGCAGTGTATCCTTATGACATCTCTTCCAGCCTTTATTGACTCACGTAGTAGGGTCATCTGACAGCTACCAAGAAACTCAATAGGTAGGGCTGTGTCTTTGCCAATCAGGTGGTGGAGCCTGTTGCCCCAGAGATTCCACTGAGGGCAGTTGCTGGAGTACCTAGAGGTATCTGGTGATCACCTTCCTTTTCAGACTGAGCTTTAGATCCCGTTAGGGTAACACCGGAGAAACAAAACAACTTCCAGATGCCCAAAAAGCAACAAAGTTTAGATAAAAACATAAAGAAGAACTCACCTATGGCTTCAGAAGCACCACAAAAGAAAGAAACAAAGAACTTCCCAGATGAAGAAGACTTTCTGAAACTATCGGAGGGTGAGTACAAAAGGATTGTATATGGAGCCCTCCTAGACCTTTCACAAAATGCAGCAGAACAAAATGAAAAATTAAGCAAGCTGTTCGATCGGATGGAACACCAGTACTCTGAAATCCAGTGGATTAATAACAAAATCAAAGAGATAGAAATTTCAATTCAAAGCCAAGAAAACAGAATTGAACAAGTGGAAAACAGACATTCTGACTTGGAAGACAGAGCTACTGACTCCAGCATCTACGAGGAGAAATCAGAAAAAAAGAAACAAGAAAAATGAAGAAGCATTAAGAAGCACGTGGGATTCTATTAAGAAGAACAATCTACGATTAATTGGAGTTCCTGAACAGGGTGAGACACCTGAGAACGCAGAGAGTATTGTGGCTGAGCTGCTGACAGAAAACTTCCCAGAAATTATGAAAGAAGAGAATGTAGATATCCAAGATGCATATCGAACGCCACTCAATACAGATCTGAACAGAAAGACTCCAAGACATGTTATGATCAAGCTTAACAAAATGAAACATAAACAGAAGCTCTTAAAGGCAGCAAGACTCAAAGCAAAGCTAACATTCAGAGGGAAACCCTGTAGGCTTTCATCTGACTTCTCAGCAGAAAGGATACTGGCATGGGGACAATGGGATGACACATTCAAAGCCTTGAAGGAGAAGAACTTCCAACCAAGAATTATATATCTGGCAAAACTGTCTTTCAAATATGAAGATGAAATTAAGGCATTCACAGATCAACAGAAACTCAAGAGATTTTGTAAAAACCAAATGAAAGCTATAGGAAGTACTGAAAGAAGCTCTTGGCTTAGAAGAACAAAACCTGTAATTCTGTATTTTAGGAGGAAATACAAGACACATCATCCAGAAACCTGCTCAGTTAGGGAAGGCTCCAAAATCAATCAAAGCTATAATATTAAAATAAGTGATCCAGTGATCATGTCATGAAAACTATGATGTCATCATATTAAAAAGCAGGATGTACTACAGTCATTATAGTCTTTCCAGATGGAGGGAAAGTTAATAAGACTTGCAGTAGTTAAAATTGGGTTTAAACAGATTATTAAAGGTGGTCACAGGGGTAGCTGCAAAGCACAGTAAAGCTTCAACATGTCAAATCAAGAAATGTAATCCAGGAGTCTCAACAACCACCAAACCAACCCTGAAAAAAGTGAAAAATCAACTCACAAAGAAGAAAGTCACAAAACAGGTTAGTGAGAACAGCGGAGAAAACATCAACACAAAAATAAACACATCACAATAACAGCACCGAACACATAGCTATCAATAATTACATTGAATGTGAATGGACTGAATGCTCCAGTAAAGAGACAACGAGTGACATCTTGGATCAAAAGACATGACCCGTCTTTATGTTGCTTACAAGACACTCACCTTAGATTTAAAGATACGAATAAACTGAAAATTAAAGGATGGAAGAATATGTATCAAGCTAACAATACGCAAAGAAGAGCAGGTGTGGCAATGCTAAACTCAGATAAAATAGATTTTAATGTAAAATCCACTGTCATGGACAAAGAGGTACACTGTTTATTGCTGACAGGTTCAATATACAAGCAGGACTTAACAATATTAAATATTTATGCACCCAGTTCTAGAGCATATAAATACATCTTAAGAAACACTGACTACATTAAAAAACAAGATAGATCATTCCACAGCAATAGTGGAAGACTTCAATGCTCCACCCTCAACATTGGATGGATCATCTGGAAAAAAGCTTAATAAAGACACAAAAATCTTACTGCCACAATTAAAGACCTTATTGACCTATACAGAACTTTCTGTCCATCGGCAGACAACTACATCTTCTTCTCCAGTGCACATGGAACATTTTCCAGAACAGACTATGTATTAGGACGAAAAGCAAATGTCAACAAAATCCGTGCCATTGAATTACTCCAAAGCATCTTCTCAGACCATAAAGCCATCAAAATCAAAATCAATAGCGGAAAAAACATAGAAAGTGGAACACATGGAAACTGAACAACATCTTGCTCAAATACCCATGGGTTATAGAACAAATCAAGGATGAAATGAAGAAACTTATGGATTTCAATGAGAATGAAAACATTTCCTATCTGAACCTATACAGCCAAAGCAGTGCTCGGAGGTCAATTTATCTCTGTAAATGTACACATCCAGAAGAAGGAACTCAAACCAAAGAACTAACCCTACAGCTTGAACAAGTCGAGAGAGAGAAACAGAGGAACCCCTCAGGCACAAGAAGAAAACAGATCACAAAGATTAGAGCAGAATTAAAAGAAATAGAGAGCAGAAGAACAATTGAAAAAAGTGAAAAGACCAAAAGCTGGTTTTTTGAAAAGATCAACGAAATTGACAAACCATTGGCAAAATTTACTAAAGAAAAATAGGAAAGGAAACAAATAACCCAAATAAGAAATGAGAGTGGGGGTTGTCACAACAGATCAACAGAAATCAAAAATGTCATAACAGAACACTGTAAAAGACTGTACTCTTAACAAATTTGAAAGCTTAGAAGAAATGGATAAATTTCACATCACCTAACAAAATTATCACAAGGTCAAACAGAACAACTTAATAAACCTATCACAAAGGAAGAAATTGAAAAAGTCATTCAAAAAACTACCAACTGAAAAAAGCCCTGGCCAGATGGCTTCACTGAAGAATTCTACCAAGCTTTTAGAGAAGAGTTAATTCCAATACTGAGACTATTTCACAGCATAGAAAGGGATAGAATGCTTGCAAATTCTTTCTATGAAGTGAGCATAATCCTAATACCATAGTCAGGGAAATACCCAACGAAAAAGGAGAACTACAGGCCAGTATCACTCATGAATCTAGGTGCAAAATCTTCATCAAAATACTTGTCAATAGTATACAATAACATATCAAAAAAATAATTCATCATGACGAAGTTGGATTCATACCAGGGATGCAAGGCTGATTCAGCATCACAAAAACTGTTAATGTGATCAACCACATAAAGAACACAACAGACGAGAATCACCTGATTTTGTCTATTGATGTAGAAAAGGCATTTGATAAAGTCCAACACACATTCATGCTCAAAACTGGCAGCAAAATAGGAATAGACGGCTGATTCCTCAGTGCAACAGGGCCGTTTATACAAAGCCAACTGCCTACATCATCCTGAATGGAGAGAGACTAAAACAATTCCCCTTGAGGACGGGAACTAGACAAGGATGCCCACTCTCACCTCTTCTATTCAACATTGTATTAGAAGTTGTAGCCAGAGCAATTACATAAGACCAAGAAATAAAAGGCATCTGCATGGGCAAAGAGAAAGTAAAAATCTCCCTATTTGCAGATGATATGATTGTATACACAGTGAATCCTAAAGAATCTGTAAGTAAACTACTCAAATTGATGGAAGAGTTAAGCAAAGTCTCAGGATACAAGATACACATAAGTAAATCAGTAGAATACCTTTATATCAATAATGAGATTATTAAAGAAGAAATCACCAAATCCTTCAAGAAGTAAATACCTAAGAATAAATCTAACTGGAGAAATAACAGACCTTTACAAAGAGAACTACAAGACCTTATTACAAGAAACTAAGAGAGACTTATATAAATGGAGAAACCTACCCTGATCAAGGATAGGAAAACTTAACATTGTGAAAATGTCTATTTTACTCAAAGCCATCTACTTATATAATGCAGTCCCGATACAAATTCCTGTGACATTTTTTAATGAGATGGAGAAACAAATTACCAAATTTGTTTGGAAAGGGAAGAAGACCTGGATAAGTAAAGCTCTACTGAAGAAGAAGAACACACTGGGAGGCCTCTCACTACACGATTTTAGAACCTATTACACTGCCACAGTTGTCAAAACAGCCTGGTACTGGTACAAAAAGAGACAGATAAATCAGTGCAACAGAGTTGAGACCCCAGAGATGACACCATCCTCCTATGTACAGTTGTTATTTGACAAAGGGCCTAAGACATTAAACTGAGATAAAAGTAATCACTTCAACAAATGATGCTGGCAAAATTGGATATCCATCTGTAATAAATTGAAAGAAGACACATATCTCACATCTTATACAAAAATCAACTCAAACTGAGTAAGAGACCTAAATATCAAATCTAAAATGATAAAGCTCATCCAAGAAAAAAATAGCATCCACAATGAAAGTTTTAATACACAACATAGACAGACTTCAAAATCTGACTAGCCACAACCAACAGAACACAAAATAGATAATGTGAACTAGTAAGAATCAAACACTTTTGTTCATCCAAAGACTTTATGAATAGAATTAAAAAACCACCTACTGAATGGGAAAAAGTTTTTGGCAACTATATGTCAGACTGATGTCTGATCTCCATAATCTGTAAGGTACTACAAAATATCAATAAGAAAAAGATAAATAATCCAATTAAGTGATCGGCAAAGGAGATGGACAGACACTGCTCTAAAGAGGAGATCCAGGCAGCCAGAAAACACATGCAGACATGTTCATGATCTTTAGTTATCGAAGAAATTCAAATCAAAACTACAGTGAGATACCATCTTACCCCAACAAAGTTGGCCATGATCCAAAAAATGCAAAAAAAACAATGCTAGAGAGGCTGTGGAGAAATTGTAACTCTCCTACACTGTTGGTGGGATTGCAAAATGGTATAACCTCTTTGGAAAGCAATCTGGCGCTTCTGTAAAAAGCTGGATCTAGATATACCATGTGATCCAGTAATTCCACTGCTTCAAATATCTTCTACAGAATATTTCAGGCCATTCACACCAACAGATACAGTCACATGAGTGTTTACTGTAGCAAAGTCCACAATAGCAAAAAGATGGACTTAGCCCAGATGCCCAACAAGAAAGGAATAGATAGGTAAACTATGGTACATATACTCAATGGAACACTATGCAATGATAAAGAACAGTGATGATTTTAGGAAACATCTCATAGCCTGGTTTCAACTGGAGGACATTATGTTGAGTGAAAGTAGTCAGCGACAAAAGAAGAAATATTGTATGAGACCCTACAATAAGAACTTAAAAAACAGACTCATGCATAGAGGACTCTTTGATGGCTGAAACGGTCGGGAAGGGGGGGAAGGGTGAGGAGGGGCTTAGATTAGATAGTTGTTAGAAATTTGGTTGGGTGAAATCTGTGACAGCACACATTAGAAAGAAGATAAATGTTAACTGCACTTCAGTGTAACATGATGACTCCTCCCATCTTAAGCCAGTATTACAAGGACAGGAGTAGCTGGGGTGATAGGCCAGAGACCATGCTGTCAGGGGACATTGAGACCAATTGACAGAAGAGAGTCTTCTGCACCCCACATTGCTGAATGGTGTCTGAGGTCTTAAAAGCTGCCAGGCTGCCAGCTGAGGTACAGCAAATGGTCCCAACTCAGCAGGAACGGATGATCACCAAGGACCAAAATGACATGGGGAGAGAGAACCCAGAAGACAGACCCACGTGAGTGGGTGACTACATTGACATGTGACCGGAAAAACCAAATGATGCCCGGCCACAACAAGAGATAGCTGTGTTGGTGCTCACAAAGTTTAGTTTCACCGGCAACACAAGAACAGAAAGGGGTGCACCCTGAGATCTCCACTAAAAGACCACAATTGATGGTCCAGGGGCCTCGTGGTTCCCCCGGAAGCATGGTCCCTAACCCAGATGCTGCCCCTGCCCATAAATCATAATGGATGTCAGCTGTTCGGACAGGAATGGATTGGACTTGACGACACAGGGTGATCATATCCTGTGTATGCTTTATGGTTCTATGCATCTCTAGGGTGTCGTCCTGCTGACGTCTTACTGGAAGCCAGGAGAAGGTGGAGAGGAGGGGATAGGACATTGTTAGGACCATATGACATGTATCGAATGGAGAGGAAGAGTGTGCTGTCACCGGGCAGGGAGAGCAGTGGGAGCTGCACGTAAGGGCGCATGCAGATTTATATGGAAACGTGTATTTTCACTGAAACATAATAAAAGAAAAAAGGATGAACTCATTATGCTGGACAAATCTGCTGCAAAACACTTCCTTGAAGTGTTAAAAGGCATAGATGTCACCTTGAAGATAAAGGTGCTGCTGACCCAAGTGTTCAGTTGCCTCACATGTGTGTAAAAGCTGGAGAGTGAAAAAGGAAGACCGAAGAAGAACTGATGTCTCTAAATTACAGTGGTGGTGAAAAACTAGTGAATGTACCACGGACTGTGAGAAGGAGGTGTAGATCTGTCTTAGAAGCAGTGTCTAGTCAGAGTGTTCCTTAGAAGCAAGAATGGCGAGACTTTGTCTCATATAGTTTGGACATGTTATCAGGAGGGATTAGTCCCTGGATATGGATGCCATGGTTGGTAAAGTAGAAGATCTGTGAAAAAGAGGAAGACCCTCAGATGGATTGACACAGTGACCACAACTAGGGCTCAAGCATAGTAACAGTTATGAGGATGGTACAGACCCAGGTAGTGTTTTGTTCTGTTATACATAGGGTCACTATGAATCAACCAACTTTCCATCAGATAACAGCAACACAGCCATTTCTTTATTTAGTGACTTCCCAGAACTATTTTCACAAAGACTACCTTATTAGATGTGTAGGGACACTGAAGTATCTACTTCTTGGTTTGTGTTGAGCAATGGCTTGATGTTCTCATGAATTCCAGGTGGAAAAAGCAAATCAAAAAACCTCTACCAATCTATGCAAATTGGCTCTGTGCCGAGGCTGTCTTGCAGCACTTAACTAGGCTTACACTGAACCTTTGTATCAACCCAATGTGCAAACATGGATCTTCTCAGGTAATTTCTGTGACTACTTCTTGCACTAGACATGTATGTGAATTTGGCTGTTTCCCTGTATGCACAGTGATATTGAAAGCCTTAATTTGTGAAAGGAAAAATGTCCATGACTTCTCCTTCCAGCCTGTGTGTACCCCATTGTATACTCTGTTGCACTGTTTCTGTACAAGGTGGCTACAGGCAATCAGAACCCTGGGTCATTGTCTGCCACTCCTTAGCTCTGTGAGAGCTCTGATGTGGGCCACATCTCTGTGAGCACCTTGGTTCATTCAGCTTTTTATGCTGCCCCACAGAGGTTAGCAAAGATACACAGTATTTTGTGAATAAAGTGTGTTCTGGTTAACCTAGAGCCAGAGGTCAGCTTCCTTTGGAGGTGTGCAGACCGCAGCTGCTGCTTGAAGTTGGCAGTGCTGACCTGGGGAGGAGGAGAGGCATCGGAAATAGAAATCCAGAGCTTTTTTTTAACCTTTAAAAAAACAAGCAAAAAACCCCCTGAAAAGCTACTGCCATGGAGTCAGTTCTAACTCATTGCAACTCTGTGTGTTTCATTTTCCTTGATTCAGGTTTGCTTAGTGACTGGTTTCCAGAGTTCTGTTTTTCTTTTTTTTTGATGTGTGTTTTTTGGGGTAGGGTATGGAATTAGTCATTCTGCTGTCTTACTCTGGGCTCATCCTCCTCCTTATTATTATTTTTATGAAACAAATTCAATCAGATTTTTAAGTTTGCTCTTACTTTTTGCATTTGACTTTGTTCCTCACAGATGTGTTTTGTATAATATAAAATGTGTGCAGTATAAGCGCTTTTACTGAGAGTTTTCCTCCTCTCCAAACATAGTTACAAAGTCTGTTTGCATTTCTACTTTTGTGAAGCTTGGTGGGCAGGAGATTTGGCAAGGGGAGTGTAGAAATAAATCTGCTGTCCTGTAAACTCTTGAGAAAAGGCGCTTCTTTCGTAGTTAAAAATATTCTTGCAAAGAATATGTCTTTATACCTGTGTATATTTGCTTACCCTAAGAGTGTTTCTTTTTTTATTATAAGCACATATAGTGAGGACTTGTGCTATGTAGGTGGCATGGCTAGCAGTTAGGAGAGAGAGGAGCACTTGTAGATGAACGATAATTTAGTGCAAGACCTCTATAGCTAGATCATTTTTGTGCCCTAAGCAGGAAACAGTAAATATCATAGTAATCTTTGTTCTTTTCTTTCTTCCACTTAAAGTCACCACCTGACAGGGCCAGGACTAGAGTGAAATGTTGAATTTAAGGAGGCACCAGGCAGCTCAGTACTCAAGATAAGCAGTAACAGTTTCTCTGGTTTCCTTTAGCCTGAGGCCCCATTATGGCTCCTAAGTTAATGGTCTTCCTTGTGTGCCAGCTTTAAAGTGAGCTTCATCTCAGTTTTTTCCTCCTTGGTTTTGTGGCAGATGATTTGTGCATGCAGTTTATTGGGTCTGAAATGTGTGCTTTTCCCCATATTTAGTTTGAAGACACCAAAAATAAGTGATGTTTTCTTGGAATCTTATAAATTTTGTGAAAATAGTACATGACCACAAGCAGAAATTTCTTGTATTATTATGCTATTGTAAATTTTAGAAGCATTTATGTGATGACTGTATTGAGGTGAATATTTGATTTTAGTTGGTATGAATGGAATTGATTCGTGTATCAACAAATGAGGGTATTCTTTTTCTGAGAAGATGTAAATATGTGGCCCCTAGGGTTGAATTTCTTGGGAAAGATCTTAAATATGTGTAGATATAAGAGTTTCTTATTTAAATGAAAAAAAATCGATATTTAATCTGCTTTAAAATAATTTATTAGCATCTTTATATTGGTTTTTGTTCCTTAGTGGACATTCATAATGAAGAAGGAATGAATCTAGTTCAAGGAAAGATGTAATCTTCAAAAAAGCAGAAGTCATTGCTTTAGGCATTGAGTTTTCTGTTAAGGATGATGGAAAAATTTGTAAATAGTGATGATGCAGCACACAACATGATGAATGTCAGTAATGTCACTGAATTGTGCAAATAGAAAATGTGGAGATGTCAGTTTTTTGTGATATACACACATAGACATGTCTGTGTCTATGTCACAGATTTTTTTCTAAAGGCATCAGAAAATGAATTATATACATGTAGCTCCATGAACTGCCGTGGATGTAAGTATACATATATTTTTGATGAGGTTCTGAAATAACTTCCTTACTAATGATTTATTGAGCACCTGTATGTGTAAGGGACAATGACAGAAACGGGGATGTGAGAGAAGGTCCGGCTTGTGGCTTTGGATGATGGCTTCAGGTTTGAACATGTTGATTTTTGAGATAGTGGTGGAACATCTAGTTAGACATGTTCTTCTAGTCCACTGAAAGGGCTGGCCTGGAACACAGCTGAAGGTCTAGAACCCTAAGGCTTTTTGAGATGTGAGAGTTGAAGTTGTAGGTGTGGATGAGCTCTGTGGAGGAAAGAATGTTGTGGGAGGTTGATGGCAGAGCTTTGAGCCCTCAAAGAGGACTGAGAATACAACTCAGAGAGGCAGACAGATTTGAAGAATGCTAAGCCTTCATGAACTCTAATCAAACTCAACCAGCCCAACTCAACCCACTTGGAGACTCAGACCCCAAGCACACAAGACCTCTCCTGACTCTGCGGACCAGTCTGCCTTGTTTTTCATACACCTTATTTAAGGGGAGGGGTGGAGGGTCTCCTCACTTCTTCACAGCCTGCTCCTTTGTCAACTGCCTTAGCATCCGTCCCTGTCATGTCCCTGCATTACTTTCACTGTGTCCATCATGTTGACAATGTGAAGGATTCTTTTCAGGCGTATTTTACTGGGCTTCTGTCCTTCATTCAGCTCTACTGAGCATTTACTTATCTTGAAACTGCTGTGTGCTTTTAAACAAACGTGTCTCCTTATCTGTAAGATGGGTGTCCTCCCAAGAATACGTGGAGCAGTTTGCCTGGGCCAGGATTCCCTGTATTCTGTGATTGCCCTCCATTTTGTGATTCTCCTGTGCTGTATGTTAAAGGATAAGGGTGGGACTGTAAATCCCTTCATAAGATCACTTCCCTGCTCCGCTGTAAAGGGCGTTTCCCTGGAGTATGGTTTGTACCACCCTTAATCCTTTCATCCTACCAGAGGGAAAAGGAAAGGGAAGCAAGCAGAGAATTGGGGAACCTCACGCTGTCAAGAAAGCAGCACCAGGATTAGAGCTTGTCCTTCAGACCTGAGGTTCCCGTGCTAGGATGCTCCCTGGACAAAGACTGATGCAATACAGGACTTTTCTCCAGAGCTGACAAGCGGGGAAGTCTTCGCCTGGAGCAGACATCCTGAATTCGGACTTGTATCCTACTGAACTGTGTAATAATAAACTTTCCTTTGTTAAAGCCATCCACTTTGGTATTTCTGTTAGAGCAGCACTACCTGACTGAAACAGAATTTGGTATCAGAAGTGGGGTGCTGCTCTCATAAATACCTAAAATGTAAAAGTGCTTTTAAAATTGAATGGATAGAAGACTCAGAAGGAGTGGAAAACTGTTAACACTGAAGAAAGTGCAGATGGTAAGAAAAACAGAGGACAAGCAGTGGCAGATGGCAACAGCAGAGTCAGAGCAGTGCAGGCCAGCCATGGAGCCGACCCACAAAATGAGAGAGTTGTATGCCTGTGCACAGAGGTTTTCCTGGTGCAGTATGGTGCCTTTGGGCACTTGAATAATTAGAGCTCAGCTTGCTGACGCATGGAGTAGGACAGTTGAGTACCTGTGTGCAGGAGGCTTCTTGCAGAGTAGGGTGCCTTTGCTTGAATCAGTGGAGCTACAGAGCTTTGGAACGCTTGCCGCAGCAGGGCAGATGTGGGCCTGAGGCCTAGGCCATGCAGCCATAGGAGGCAGAAGCTGAGCTGCCTCAGCCTCAAAAGATACGGTGATGACCTCAAGGGCTTGAAAGGGTGGCACCAGGGCCTTCAGTGTTTGTTTGTTGTTGTTTTTTTTTAATTTTAATTTTTATTTAACATAACTGAGTGGAAATGTACATTCACATATAAATTTACATACCCCCCCATATGCAGCTTCCACTGCTCTCCCTGTCCAGTGACAGCACACTATTCCTCTCTGCTCCATAGATGTCTCATTCTCCCAACAGCCTCCTTTCCCCTCCTGTCCGTCCACTCCCCTTCCTCCAGCCAGAGGTCAGCAGGATGATATCCTATAGATGTATAGAACCATAAAGTGCTTCCAATATATGGTCACTCTGCATTGCCAAGTCCAATCCATTCCTGTCCAAAGAGTGGAACTTTGTTATAATTTATTGGAAAGGGCAGCATCAGGGCAGGGGGCCATGCTCTCAGAGGAACCCCAAAACCGCTGGACCATCAATTGAGGTCTTTTAATGGAGATCTCATGATGCACCTCTTTATTCTTGTGCTGCCAGTGAGACTCCTCTTTGTGAGCTCCATCGTGGCTATCACTGGTGGTGGCCGGGCACCATCCAGTTCTTCTGGTCACAAGTCGATGTAGGCACCCACTCTTGTGGGTCTTTCCATCTTCTTTGTTGTCTTTACCGCATGTCATTTTGGTCCTCGGTGAGCATCCGTTCCTGCTGAGTTGGGACCATTTGCTGTGTCCTCGGATGGCAGCTTGGCAGCTTTTAAGACCCCAGATTCCACTCACCAATGTGGGGTGCAGAGAGCTCTCTTAGCAAAATGCTAGTTGTGCCAATTGGCCTGGAATTCGTCTAAGAGCATGGCCCCTCGCCCCCCGCCCCAGCTACTCTATCCTTGCAGTATTGAGTTAAGATGGAAGGAGTACTCAAGTTATGTTGAAGTCCACTTAATGTTGTTCTTGTTCCTAATGTGTGCTGTCACCGCTCTCTCCCAACTAGATTTCTAGGAACTATCTAAACTAAACCCTCCTTCTGTCACCCTCCCTCCCCTCCCTTGCAGCTGTCAAAGAGTCTTTTCTTCTATACACAAGTCTGTTTTTGAGATCTTATAGTAGAGGTCTCACACAGTATTTGTCCTTTTGTCGCTGACTACTTTCACTCAACATAATGTCTTCCAGTTCAAACCAGGTTAGGAGATGTTTCCTGGAATCATCATTATTCTTTATCATTGTGTAGTGCTCCATTGAGTATATGTACCACAGTTTACCTATCCATTCTTCTATTGTTGGGCATCTGGGTTGATTTGATCTTTTTGCTATTGTGGACTGTGCTGCAATAAACATTCGGGTGCATGTGTCCGTTGGTGTGAAAGGCCTTGAATCTGTAGGATATATTCCAAGTAGTGGAATTACTGGGTCAAAGGGTACATCAATATCCATTTTTTTAAGGAAGCATCAGATTGCCTTCCAAAGAGGCTGGACCATTTTGCAACCCCACCAACAGTGTAGGAGGGTTCCACTTTCTCCACAGCCTCTCCAGCATTTGTTGTTTTGTGTTTTCTGGATCATGGCCAATCTTGCTGGGGTGAGATGGTATCTCATTCTTGTCTTGATTTGAATTTCTTTAATAACTAAAGATCGTGAACTTGCCCGCGTGTGTTTTTTGGCTGCCTGGGTCTCCTCTTTAGTGAAGTGTCTGTCCATCTCCTTTGCCCATTGCGTAATTGGATGGTTTATCTTCTTCTTCTTGATATTTTGTAGTATCTTATAGATTATGGAGATCAGGCATTGGTCTGACGTAGAGTTGCCAAATATTTTTTCCCACTCTGTGGGTGTTCTTTTAATTCTATTAATAAAGTCTTTGGATGAGCAAAAGTGTTTTGATTCTTAATAGTTCCCATTTATCTATTTTCTCTTCTGTTGATTGAAGTTTCTTTGACAGATTTTGGAGTCTGTCCTCATTCTGTATTAGAACTTCCATTGTTCTTCCTACCTTTTCTTGGATGAGCTTTATCATTTTAGGTTTGATATTTAGGTCTTTTATGCAGTTGGAGTTGGTTTTTGTATAAGGTGTAAGATATGGATCTTGATTCAGTTTATTGCAGATGGATAACCAATTTTGCCAACACCATTTGTTGAAGATACTGTTTTTACCCCAGTTTAATGTCTTAGGGCCTTTGTCGAATATCAGCTATTCATAGGCAGATGGTGTCATCTCTGGGGTCTCAATTCTGTTCCACTGATCGATCTGTCTGTTCTTGTACCAGTACCAGGCTGTTTTGACCACTGTGGCAGTGTAGTATATTCTAAGGTCGGGTAATGAGAGGTGTCCCAGTGTGTTCTTCTTCTTTAGTAGTACCTTAGTTATCCAGGGCTTCTTCCCTTTCCAAACAAAATTGGTGATTTCTTTCTCCGTCTCATTAAAAAATGATGCTGGAACTTGTATTGGAATTGCATTATATAAATAGATTGCTTTGGGTAAAATAGACATTTTCACAATGTTAAGTCTTCCTATCCATGACCAGGGTAGGTTTTTCCATTTATCTAAGTCTCTTTTACTTTCTTATAGTAAGGGCTTGTAGTTCTCTTTCTAACGGTCTGTTGTTTCTCTGGTTAGATTAATTCCTAGGTACTTTATTTTCTTAGGGGCTGTCGTAAATGGTATTGATTTAATAATTTCCTCCTTAACAGTCTTGGTGGTGGTGTAAAGGAAACCTACTGATTTACTTATGTTTATCTTGTATCCTGAGACTTTGCTGAACTCTTCTACCAGTTTGAGTACCTTACTGTAGATTCCTTGAGGTTCACTGCATATACAATCATATCATCTGCAAACAAGGAGATTTTAACTGCCTCTTTGCCGATGCAGACGCCCTTTATTTCTTCTTCTTGTCGAATTGCTCTGTCTAGAACTTCTAGCACAATGTTGAATAGGAGAGGTGAGAGTGGGCATCCTTGTCTAGTTCCTGACCTCAGGGGAAAGTCTTTCAGTCTCTCTCCATTCAGGATGATGTGGGCAATTGGCTTTGTATAAATGGCCCTTATTATGTTGAGGAATTTGCCGTCTATGCCCATTTTGCTAAGAGCTTTTAGCATGAATGGGTGTTGGACTTTATCAAATGTCTTTTCAGCATCAATGGACAAAATCAGGTGATCTTTGTCTTTTGTGTTATTTATGTGGTTAATCACATTAATTGTTTTCCTGATGTTCAACCAGCCTTTCATTCCTGGTATGAATCCCACATGGTCAGGATAGGTTATTATCTTGATATGTTGTTGTATTCTGTTGGCAAGAATTTTGTTGAAGATTTTTGCATCTAGGTTCATGAGTGATATCGGCCTGTAGTTCTCTGTCTTTGTTGGATCTTTCCCTGGCTTGGGTATCAGGGTTATGCTGGCTTCATAGAATGAGTTTGGGAGTACTCCATCCCTTTCTATACTGTGAAATAGTTTCAATAGTACTGGGGATAACTCTTCTCTAAATGCTTGGTAGAATTCTGCCGTGAAGCCATCTGGGCCCGGAATTTTTTTGGTTGGCAGTGTTTTGATCACCTTTTCAATCTCTTCCTGTGTGATGGGTTTATTATGTTGTTCTGCTTCACGTTGTGATAATTTGGGTAGGTGGTATGAGTCAAGGAATTGGTCCATTTCCCCTAGGTTTTCAAATTTGTTAGAGTACAGTCTTTCATCGTATTCTGTTACGATATTTTTGATTTCTGTTGCATCTGTGGTGACAACTCCCCTCTCATTTCTGATTTGGGTTATTTGTTTCCTTTCCTACTTTTCTTTAGTAAGTTTAGCCAGTGGTGTATAAATTTTGTTGATCTTTTCAAAAAACCAGCTTTCGGTCTTTTCCACTTTTTCCATTGTTTTTCTATTCTCTAATTCATTTAGCTCTGCTCTAATGTTTATGATCTCCTTTCTTCCGGTGCCCGAGGGGTTCCTCTTTTCTTCTCTTTCTACTTGTTCAAGCTATAGAGTTAGTTCCTTGATTTGGTTTCTTTCTTCCTTCCAGATGTGTGCATTTATGGAGATAAAGAGACCTCTGAGCACTGCTTTGGCTGTATCCCATAGGTTCTGGTAGGAAGTGTTTTCGTTCTCATTGGAATCCATGAATTTCTTTAATTCATCCTTGATTTCCTCTATAACCCATGTTTTTTTGAGCAAGATGTTGTTCAGTTTCCAAGAGTTCCACTTTCTATCTCTGTTTTTTCTGCTATTTATTTCAACTTTGATGGCTTTATGATCTGAGAAGATGCTTTGCAATAATTCAATGGTATAGATTTTGTTGAGCATTGCATTATGGTCTATCACGTGGTCAATTCTGGAGAATGTTCCATGTGAACTGGAGAAGAAGGTGTAGTTGTCTGCTGATGGGTGGAAAGTTCTGTATATATCAATGAGGTTTAGTTGGTTAATTGTGTCAATGAGGTCTTCTGTATCTTTACTGAGCTTTTTTCTACATGATCTGTCTAGTAATGAGAGTGGAGTGTTAAAGTCTCCCACTATTATTGTGGAGTCATCTAACTCTCTTTTGAGTGTAGTCAGTGTCTCTTTGACATATTTAGGTGCTCTGACATTAGGTGCATAAATGTTAAATATAGTTAAGTCTTGCTTGTGTACTGAACCTTTCAGCAATAAATAGTGTCCATCTTTGTCCACGATGGTGAATTTGACATTAAACTTGATTTTGTCTGAGATTAGAATGGCCACCCCTGCTCTTCTTTGTTCATTGTTAGGTTGATATATATTCTTCCGTCCTTTAATTTTCAGTTTTTTCCTGTCTTTAGGTCTCAAGTGAGTTTCTTGCAGACAGCATATAGATGGGTTGTGTCTTTTGATCCAAGATGACACTCGGTGTCTCTTTACTGGAGTATTCAGTCCATTCACATTCAATGTAATTATTGATAGGTATGTGTTCACTGCTGCCATTGTGATATGTTTATTTTTATTTTGATGTTTTCTCTGTTGTTCTTATTAGTCTGTTCTGGGACACTCTTTTTTGTGAGTTGATTTTTCACCTTTTTCAGAGCCGGTTTTATAGTTGTTGAGACTCGTGTGTTAGATTTCTTGAAATGGTATGATACATCTTTGTTGTGCTTTACAGCTGCCCCTATGAGCCCCCTTAATAAACTATTTATAAACCCAATTTTAATTACTACCAGTCTTGTCATCTTCCTCTCCATCTGGAAGGACTATAACGACTGTAGTACATTCCTCTTTTATTATGATGACACCATAGTTTTCATGATGATCACTGGATTGCTTCTTTCCAAATCAAAGCTGTGATTTACTTTGGAGCCTTCCCTAAATGTGTATTGAGTAGTGTGTCGTTCTAAAATATAAAGTTAGTGGTTTCGTTCTTCTAAGCCAAAGCCAAGAACTTCTTTCAGTATTTCTTGTAGTTTGGGTTTGGTTTTTACAAAGTCTCTGAGTTTCTGTTTATCTGGGAATGTCTTAATTTCATTTTCGTATTTGAAAGATAGTTTTGCAGGATATATAATTCTTGGTTGGAAGTTCTTCTCCTTCAAGACTTTGTGTCGTGCCACTGTCTCCATGCCAGCATGGTTTCTGCTGAGAAATCTGACGAGAGCCTACAGGGTTTCCCTCTGAATGTTAGCTTTGCCTTGAGTCTTGTTGCCGTTAAGAGTTTCTGCTTGTGTTTCATTTTGTTAAGCTTGATTATAATATGTCTTGGAGTCTTTCTTTTGAGATCTATATTGGGTGGTGTACGACAGGCATCTGAAATGTCTATATTCTCTTCCTTCAGGATTTCTGGGAAGTTTTCTTTCAGCAGCTCAGCAACAATACTCTCTGTGTTCTCAGATGTCTCACCCTGTTCAGGGACTCCAATTAATCGAAGGTTGTTCCTCTTAATAGAGTCCCACATCCTTCTTAATGTTTCTTCATTTTTCTTGTTTCTTTTTTCTGATTTCTGCTCATAGACACTGGCATCAGTAGCTCTGTCTTCCAAGTCAGAAATTCTTTTTTCTATTTGTTCCATTCTGTTTTCTTGGCTTTGCATCAAAGTTTCTATGTCTTTGATTTTGTTCTTGATCTGTTGGATTTCAGAGTACTGGTGTTCCATCAGATCGAACAACTTGCTTAATGTTTCATTTTGTTCTGCTGCATTTTGTATAAGGTCTAGAAGGGCTCTGTATATAATCAATTTGTATTCACTTGCTGATGCTTTCATAAAAGTTTCTTCATCTGGAAAACTCCTTGGTTGCTTTGTTTGGGAGCCTTCTGAAGCCATGAGTGATTGCTTGTATGCCACAATTGTCTGTTGCTTTTCGGGTCGCATGTGAGTATATAGAGGCTGGAAGAGGTACTGTGAGGATGGATTGCCAATGTTTCTCTAGGCTGTCTTCCAATGTAAAGCAAAAGGTATCTGACCGGTTCAGAAGTCAGTTACGTTTTCAGGTGTAGAGGTCCCTCTTTTCATCTCACAAAGTAAGTGCCACTATATCCAACCCCAGATGATAACAAACTAGTTCAGAATACAGCAATGCTACTGCCCTGGTGGCCTCTGCTGAGAGGGCCTAGCGTTATGCAACGCTGCGTCGAGTACTGGTTTTGTGATAGGAAAGTGCTCTCCTGTGGGCAGGCTCTGGCTCCCAAGCTAAGAATTAGGTCCAGCTGCGGCCACCGTACCCAAGATGGCGTCCTCCCCACAGGCAGCAGACAGAGGGGCTAAAGGTGCTGCGAGGTAGTGATTCCTCTGCTTGTGTTGCAGGGCCCCCAACATAGGCAGCACTGTGCAAAATCACTACTTTTCTGACGGAGAAGCGCTGTCCCGTTTGCAGGTACTGGCTCCCAGGCTAAGAACGAGGTCCCGCTAAAATCTTGGTACCAACATGGCGTCCCGCACCCTGACTGCGGAGCTCCGCACAAACCCCACTGAGGCAGCTACAAAATGAAAGGCTCAAAGTACCTAGATTAACAGAGTCCCGAGCCTGGCTCTCAAAATATGGGAATTTCGCCTCCTTATCCCCCCAGCAGTGCGTCTGAGTCCAGCCGCCGGGCAAGGCCCAGCTCTGCCCGCCAGCCGAGACAGAGGAAAAAAAAAAAGTCAAAGTGGTGCGTTTTCCTTCCATCGATGAGAGCTGGGGCTAGCCAGGAGCGGGAGTCAGCGAAAGAGAGAAGGTTTTTTGCTCAGTGGTATGAAGTCCCAATTAACAGCTCTGTGCCGTGTCCTGAGGCTGATTAGGTAATCAGAAGGCTCTGTTTGATTGTCAATTCAGGTCTTGGTTTCCAGAGGGATATAAGGAGACGTGGGCTTAGTCCGCCATCCTGACTTCGCCCCCCAAGAATCCCTTCTGTATTTGTAAGGATGGAATTGCCACTCAGGTGGGCAGAATTACTGTCCAAGTGGGACTTTCTAGGCAGAGTTATAGCACAGACCTGGGGATCTCCACTCAAAATCCAGAGATTGTGGCCAGTACCTAGAGTCTGGAGGGCAAAGCTATTGTGTAAAGTGTTTCAGAAAGGAAAAGACTGTTTTGAAAGCTTTGAAGGTTAGTGTGTTTTGCTGACTTGATTGTTGCCTGTTAATGCCTTCCTTCCCTACAATTTCTTCCATTTTTAATGAGATGTGTAACTTGTGCCTGTTCTGCCAGTGTATCTTTGGAAGTGGAGAGCTTGTATTCCAGCTTTCATGAATGTGAAGGAATTTTTGAATTTTGGACTTGGAACTGATTTAAGACTTCTATCATATGGGATAGGCATGATTTTGCTATTATGGAATGAATGTGTTACATATTTCAAAATATGATTTTTGCAGATGGAGTAGTTGTCTATACCTTGCAGGTTACATGAGGCTTAAATGAAATAGTATATTAAAGTGTTTGATTATGAAAGTGGAACATACAAGTGCTTGGATAAAAGGAAACCACATTGTATTATTACTAATAAACCACTTCCTTGACATTTGGTTTTGCTCCGACTTGATGGCACTTGGGTGGCTCACTTATGGGATTCTCTTCTTGTACTTATTTTTTTCTACTTCAGGTCAAAGTTTATAGAAGAAACTAGCTTCTCATTAAACAATGAATATATATATTGTTTTGTGCCATTTGTTGTCAGCCCCACAACATGTCAACACTCTCCCCTTCTCAACTTGGGTTATCAGCTTTACTGTTCCCTCCGGTCTTCTTGTCCTTGCACCTGAGCTGGTATGCCCATATAATCTCATGTTGTGGACCTCTGTAGTCTTTGGCTGTAGAAAGTCAGGAATGACTTCAGCACTAAATTAAAAGGGTGCCTTGGAGTCATGCTTGGGATTTCTCCAATCTCTGTCTGACCAGTCTTTTTTGTGAGTTAAAATTTTTTCTACATTTTTCTCCAGCTCTGTCTGGGACCCTCTGTGGTGATCCTTGGGAGAGCAATCTGTGGTGGTAGAGAGGCATCGTTTAGTTGTATTGGACTAAATCTGGCGGAGACTGTGCTCGTTATGGTCCATTATTCCTTTTTACTAACGTTTCCCTGTGTCTTTGGTTTTCTTTATTCTCCCTTGCTGCAGATAGATTGGGACTAGTGGAGTATCTAATATGGCAGCCTATAAGCTTTTAAGACTTGAGATGCTGCTCATCAAACAAGTATGTAGAACATTTTCTTTATCAACTATGTTTTATGCCAGTTGAGCTAGATATTCACTGAGACCACAGTCCCTAGTCCCCAGTCCAGTAATTTGGTCTCTCACGCAGTTTGAATGTGTCTGTCAAGCTTCCGTGACCTTGTCTTAGACAAATTGTGCCAACTTCCCAAGTATTGTGTACTGTCTTACCCTTCACCAAAGTTACCACTTACCCATTGTCTAGTTAGTGTATTTTCCTCCTAACCCCCTGATTCTCTAGTAGCCATCAAGGATTATTTCTTTGTCTGTGTAAACCTTTTCATGAGGTTTTCTAATAGTGGTCTCCTGTAGTATTTGTTCTTTGTGATTGACTTACTTTCGTTAGCTTAACGCCCTCCAGATTCATCCGTGTTGTGAGATGTTCCACAGGTTCATCATTGTTCTTTATTGTTGGGTAGTATTTCATTGTGTGTATGTATCATAGTTTTCATATCTGTTCCTCTATCGATGGGCACATAGATTGTTGCCTTCTTTTTGCTATTGTGAATAGTACTGCAATGATTGACATACTTACTTTTGAAAGTTATTATTTATTAATGTTTCTCACCTCAGCTACTGGTTTGTTATCATTTCCTGAGCAGATGATTATGATGGCAACATAAATGATGATGACTGAGATCATATTATGTAACAGCTAGTTTTATAAGCATTGTGTATTAACTCATGAATTCTCACTACAGTTATGTGAGGTTAGTCTCTGTAGCACTATATCAGGCCCATAAGTGATAACAAGTGCCAGTGACACCAAAGAATCTGGTGCTGCAAAAACCAAGGAGGGAACTTCAAGTTGTGGATCATCAGCGGTATCAACATTGCAGAAAGGTTAAAATTAATAAGGATTTCCTGAGAAAGCATCACAGTGGGAAGAACGAAGCTGTTATTGAAGAGTTTAGTTTTAAATGAAGTTACTAGACGTTTGCCTTTGTTTCTCCAATTGTATATTGGCTTTATGAGGACAGTAGTGCTTGAGTTCTTACACATTCACAACTGTCAGTCTGTGGTCATTATGTTTGAAAGGATGTCTAGGTGGATTTAAAATCCTTGGCTCATACTTAATTTGCTTAAGAATTTTAAATATCTTGAAGTATCCTACTTACTTATGACATTGGATATTGCTGTAAAGAATGATGTAAATTATTTCTCTCATAAGTAAATTGATTTTTATTTCTAAGGAATCTTTTCGTATCTTTAAAGTCCAAATTTAGTAAGTCTAGTTTTACTAGGATATGTCTAGTCATTGACCATTCTGTGTCAGTTTTTTGGTCACATATGGAGCCCTTTGAAGGTAATAGATTTAAATCTCTTTGTATTGAATAATAGCTTCAAGTATTTTTCATTTCATTGTGCTTTCCTTTTTAAGGGTGTCTGGTTATACATACGGCGAATCGCATTTGCTTCTGCAAGTTCTTATCATTTTGCTTCCCAATTTTTTTCTCTTTATTTAAGTTCCATTTTCTTGACTTTTCTAATAAGCATCTTCTGTTATCTTTATTTATATCTGTTTTGTCTTGTGCTCATTTCAAATTCATCTGTATTTCTGTGACTTTTTTTTCTTGCTTATTTCTTTTCTAATTTCAGTCAATTCATGTCTTACCTCCTCCTGTTACTAGTAGATTTTCCTTGAGTTCTTACATTTGTGCTTAATGGTCTTTGTTTCTTTCCCATCATGGGTAGCATTTTTCTATAGAGTATTTTTTGGCTCTTGGTAAATTTTGCTATTGTCTTCCAGAGTTAAAAGAAAATGTATTTTTATTGATTTGCTATCTACTTTTTTATTGCTCATTGGTGAACCAATGGAAAACCCAGCCCAACTTTTTGCAAAAGTAGGTGGTATGGGGAAACTGCTAGGTAGGTTTCTAGGCTCCACATCCAGAACCTTGCTTTTACTTGGCTGCATAAGAGATAGGGCTGTTTTCTACAAATATAGCTCATCTGAGGGACTGTGTGAACCACCTCATCTTTTCTAATTCTTTGAACCAACATAGGTCCTAGATAACTTCTGCCATTAGCCCTGTGCGTACCAGCTCTTGTACCCATTGCTGCAAGCATGGAACATCACTTACTTTCTTTTTAAAATATTTTATTGTGGTTTAAGTTGTGATACAAAACCTTGCATATGTATTGTTACGTAACTCTAGCTGTTCCTCTCCACACTCCCTACCTCCCACCACGTAAGAACTCTCCTGCTTTCTACTGCATGTCCATTCAACCTGCTCCTGTCCTTGTCCACCTTTTCATCTCACCTCTGGACTGGAGCTGCTGAGTTCACGTTGTGTGTATAATTAAGCCAAGAAGCATACTGTTTGCCAGTATTATTTTATGTCTTAGAGCCCAGTCCAATCTTTGTCTGAAGAATTAGCTTTGGGATTGGTTTTAGCTCTGGGCTAACAGGAAGTTCAGGGGCTTCTGGGGAATCTCCAGTCTGATGGACAGTCAAGCCTGTCCTTTTAATACGAGTTCTATTTGTGGACACCTATTTTTCTCCCACTACAGCAGAGACTGTGTGTTGTATTTCCTGTCAGGGTAGTCATTGGTGATAGCTAGGCCCCATCTAGTTCTTCTGGCCTCATGTTGATGTCTGGATTATATGGCTCTTTCTGTCTCTTGGGCTCATATTTTCCTTTTGTCTTTTCTACTCCAGGTGGGTTGAAACCAATTGGTGCTACTTAGGTGGTTGCCTGCTAACATTTAAGACCTTTGGAAACTACTCACCAAAATGGGATGCAAAACATTTTCTTAAAAAACTTTGTTACGCCAGTTGACCTAGACCTCCCCTGAAGCTACAGTCTCCAGACCCCTGCTCTTGCTACTCTGTCTTTTGAAATTTTAGATTGTATGTGGTCTGACAGTTCATTCCACAAGCTTAATTGTTCTAAGTGCTATATACCTCGTTGCTAAATATCACTATGGTCACCTTTGAAGTACTCTATTACGGAAGCTATGTATCAATGTGAGGGCCTAGTCCACCCTTCAAAGCAATTTTGGAATGCTTTCTGGAATGGCCATTGCATATGGTGGCACAGTGGCAAGTTCATGAACTTAATTGTATAGTTGTCTGTGAGGAAGTTTTTAGCCAGTAGACAAGTAACTACATTGGAATATCCTCCCTGCTCACCTGATCTGGGCCCTCAGTGACTCTTTTTGATTGCTGAAGATAAAGGAAATATTGAAAGGAAGATATTTTGATGATATTCAGGACATCAGGGGTAATATGATGACAGCTCTGCTGGCCATTCTAGAAAAAAGGTTCCAGAATTGCTTTGAAGAGTGGACCAGGCGCTGGTGTCAGTGCATAGCTTCCCAAGGGGAGTACTTCGAAGGTGACCATAGTGATATTCACCGGTGAGGTATGTAGCACTTTTCTAGGATGATTTTGCAAACTTAACTGGCATTCCTTATATATATGGCACCGCTTAGCTTTTGGTGTAGTCCAGCTGTGCTGATCTCCCTTCATGCTATCACTCCCTTCACCTAGCCCAATCCCTATCTACTATTCAGTGAATGGATACCCTCTCCTTCTCTTCCCACCCTTGCAACCACCAAAAACTGTTTTCTTCCTTATTTCTACCTTTTTCTGAGTCCTTGTAATAGTGCTCTCATATAATATTTGTCCTTATACAACTGATTAATTTCATTCAACATAGTAGCTTCCAGTTGACTCCATGTTATGAAGTGTTTCTAAGATGATCATTGTTCTTTATCATTGTATCGTATTCCATTATTTGAATATACCATAGTATGTTTATCCATTCATCTTTCAGTGAACACGTAGGTTGATTCCAGATTTTTGTTATTCTGGACAGTGCTACAGTAACAGTGCTGTGCATGTACCTGTTCGTGTGACAGCTCTTATTTTTCTAGGATATGTTCCAAGACGTGGGATTGCTGACTCATATAGTGTTTGTATTTCTAGCTTTTTAACGAAGTACCAAATTGATTTCTAAAGTGGCTGTACCATTTTCCATTTCCACCAGCAGTGTAAAAGTGTTCCAGTCTCTTCACAGCCTCTCCAACATTTATTATTTTGTGTTTTTTTGGGTTAGTGCCAGCCTTGTTGGGGTGAGATAATAGCTCACTGTAGTTTTGGTTTGGATTTCTGTAATGGCTAATAATGTGAGCAGTTTCTTCATATATCTTGTAGCCTCTTGAATGTCTTTGGTGAAGTGCCTGTTCATATCCTTTTAATTGGGTTATTGTCATTTTCTTGTTGAGGTTTTGTAGTATTGGGTAGATTATGGAGATTAAATGACAGTTGAGTTTGTGGTAGTCAAAATTTTTTCCCAGTCTCTAGTTGTCTTTTTACTCTTGGTGAAATCTTTGGATGGGCATAAGTGTTTGAATTTTGGGAGTTTCCAGTTATGTGTTTTCTCTTCTGGTATTTGTGCATTGTTAGTAATGTTTTTGTAGTCTGTGTATGCCATATGTTAGAATTCCCACCATTGTTCCTGTTTTTTATTTCACAATCTTTATTGTTTTAGATTTTATGCTTAGGTATTTGATCCATTTTGGGTTAGTGTCTGTGCGTGATGTGAGATATGAGTCTTGTTTCCTTTTTTTGCAAATGCATATCCAGTTACTCCAACACCCTTTATGAAAGAGGCTGTCTTTTCTCCAATTTATGAACTTTGGGCCTTTGTTAATTATCAGCCACTCATAGGTGGATGATATTATATCTGGATTCTCAGTTCTGTTCCATTGGTCAATATATCTGCTTTGGTACCAGTAGCAGGCTGTTTTGACTACGATGGCAATGTAATGTACTTTAAAGTCTGGTAGTGTGAGGCCTCCCACTTTGTTGTTCTTCTTCAGTAATGCTTTACTTATTTATGGTTTCTTTCCTCTCCATGTGAAGCTGGTGATTTGTTTTTCCAACTCATTAAAAAATGACACTGGAGTTTGTATTGAGATGGCATTGCTTTTATAGATCACTTTGAGTAGAATGGACATTTTCATGATGTTGAGTCTTCCTATCCATGAGCAAGGTAGGTTTCTCTAGTTATTTAAGTCTCCTTTGGCTTCTTACAGTAGAGCCCTGTAGTTTTCCTTCTGTAAGTTTTGCTGTTAGTTCCGCTGGTTTTTTTGGGGATTCTTCAGAGTTTTCTGTATATAAGATCATATCATCTGCAAATAGAGATACTTGTTCTTCATACTTACCAATATGGATACCCTTTATTTCTTTATGTTTTCTGATTGCTCTGGCTAGAACCTCCAGCACAGTGTTAAATAGAAGTGGTAACAAATGACATCTCTGTGTGGTTTTCATTCTGAAGTGGAATGTTTTCAGACTCTCCATTTAGGATGATACTGGCTGTTGGCTTTATTTTTGTGTTGATGCTTTCTTTGTTGTTCTTATTAGTCTGTTCTGGGACATTCTTTTTTGTAAGTTGATTTTTTACCTTTTTCAGAGCTGATTTTGTAATTGTTGAGACTCTTGTGTTACATTTCTTGATATGGTATGTTGCATCTTTGTTGTGCTTTATGACTGCCCCTAAGATCCCCTTTAATAAACTGTATATAAACCCAATTTTAATTACTACCAGTCTTGTCGACTTCCCCTTCATCTGGAAGGACTGTAATGACTGCAGTACCATCCCTCTTTTTAATATGATGACACCATAGTTTTCATAATAATCACTGGATTGTTTCTTTCAGTAGTAAGTTGTGATTAAGTTTGGAGCCTTCTCTAACTGAGTAGAATTATGGATGATTTGTTGTTGTAAAATATCAAGTTAGTGGTTTTGTTCTTCTAAGCCAAAGCCAAGAACTTCTTTCAGTATTTCTTGTAGTTTTGGTTTGGTTTTTACAAAGTCTCTGAGTTTCTGTTTATCTGTGAATGTCTTAATTTCATTTTCATATTTGAAAGAGAGTTTTCCAGGATATATAATTCTTGGTTGGAAGTTCTTCTCCTTCAGGGCTTTGAATGTATCGTGCCACTGTCTCCATGCCAGCATCATTTCTGCTGAGAAATCTGATGAAAGCCTACAGGGTTTCCCTCCGAATGTTAGCTTTGCTTTGAGTCTTGCTGCCTTTAAGAGTTGCTGCTTATGTTTTATTTTGTTGAGTTTGATTATAGTATATCTCAGAGTCTTTCTTTTGAGATCTATATTGAGTGGTGTACGATATGCATCTGGGATACCTATAGTCTCTTCCTTCATGATTTCTGGGAAGTTTTCTTTCAGCAGCTCAGCAGCGATGCTCTCTGTGTTCTCAGATGTTTCATCGTGTTTGGGGACTCCAATTAATCGAAAGTTGTTCCTCTTAATAGAGTCCCACATGCTTCTTAATGCTTCTTCATTTTTCTTGTTTCTTTTTTCTGATTTCTGCTCATAGACATTGGTGTCAGTAGCTCTGCCTTCCAAGTCAGAAATTCTTTTTTCCATTTGTTCCATTCTGTTTTCTTGGCTTTGAATGGAAGTTTCTATATCTTTGATTTTGTTCTTGATGTGTTGGATTTCAGAGTACTGGTGTTCCATCAGATTGAACAGCTTGCTTCATTTTTCATTTTGTTGTGCTGCATTTTGTATAAAGTCTAGCAGGGTTCTGTATATAATCTTTTTGTGTTCACCTTCTGATGATTTCAGAAAAGTTCCTTCATCCAGAAAACTCCTTGGTTGTTTTATTTGGGAGCCTTCTGAAGCCATGTGTGATTTCTTGTATGCCACGAGCGTCTGTTGCTTTTTGGGTTTCATGTGAGTAATTAGAGGCTGGGAGAGATACTGTGAGGATGGACTGCAGATGTTTCTCTAGAATGTCTGAAAATGTAAAACAAAATGTATCTGACCACTTCCCGAGTCAGTCAGGTTTTCAGGTGTAGAGGTCCCTCTTCCCAGCTGGCAAAGTAAGCACCTCTATATCCAACCCCAGATGATACAAGCTAGTTCAAAATACAGCAATGCTACTGCCCTGTTGGCCTCTGCAGACAGGGCCCAGCCTTAGGTGACTGTTTTAGTCAGCTAGTGCTGCTCTAACAGAAATACCAGAGTGGATGGATTTAACAGAGGAAGATTTATTCTTACACAGTCTGGTAGGTAACAAGTCCATATTCAGGGTAATTACAGAGTCCGGTAGGTTGCAAGTCCATATTCAGGGTGACTGCTCCAGGGAAGGCTTTCCCCTTGTCAGCTCTGGAGGAAAGTCTGGCATTGCATCAGTGTTTGTCCAGGGAGCTTCCCGGTGCAGGAACCTCAGGTCTGGAGGACGTGTTCCTCTCCCAGTGCTGCTCTCTTGATGGTAAATAGGCTCCCCATTCTCCTTGTTTCTTTTTCCCTTTTTATCTCTTGCAGGCTGAAAGCATTAAGGGTGGGGCAAGCCATGCTCCAGGGAAACTCCCCCTACAGCAAAGCAAGGAAGTAATCCTATGCAGGAATATACAGCCCCACCCCAATCCTTCAACATACAGTTTAGCGAAACCACACAATGGAGGGCAGTCCCAAGATACTGGGAACCATATCCCAGCCACGTGGCTACACATATTTTTTGGGGGACACAATTCAACCCATGACAGTGATACTGTGTAAACTACTTCTTCTCTGGTAGAAAAGCACTCTCCTATGGGCAGGCTCTGGCTCCCAAGCTAAGAATTAGGTCCAGCTGTGGCCACCATATCTGAGATGGTACCCTCCACACGGTCTGTGGCTTGCGGGGCTAAAGATGCTGAGACATAGTGAGTCCTCAGCCTCTGTTGCCGGGCCCCCACTGTAGGCGACGCTGTGTAAACTACTGCTTTTCTGTCAGAGAAGTGCTGTCCTGTTTGCCAGCACTGACTCCCAGGCTAATAATCAGGTCCTGCTAAAATCTCCGTATCCATCATGGCATCCCGCACGTAGGCTGCACGGTTCTGTATAAACCACACTGTGGCACAGATGGAAAGAGAGGCCCCAATAGGCTAGGTGTACTGAGTCCTAAGCCTGGCTCTCAAAATATGGCAATTTCACCTGCCTATCCCACCAGCAGTGTGTCTGAGACTAGCTGCTAGGCAAGAGCCAGCTCCACACGCTGGCCAAGACAGAGAAAAAAAAGTCACAGTGGTGTGTTTACCTTCAGTCTGTGAGAGCCAGGGCTAGCCAGGAGCGGGAGTCAGTGAAAGAGAGGTGGCTTTTTGTTCAGTGGTATGAAGTTCAAATTAGCAGCCCTGTGCCATGTCCTGGGGCTCACTAGGTGACCAGAAGGCTCCATTTGATTATCATTTCAGGTCTTGGTTTCCAGAGGGATCTAAGGAGACAAATGCTTAGTGTGCCATCTTGACTCAGTCCTCCCTCCCCCCCAGCTGTTGGCTTTATGTAAATGCCCCTTATTATGCTGAGGAATTTCCTTTCTATTCCTATTTTGCAGAGAGTTTTGGACAGGAATGTGTGTTGGACTTTGTCAAATGCCTGTTCTGTGTCAACTGATACAATTAAGTGGTTCTTTTGCTTTATTTATGTGGTTGATTATATTGATTTTTTTTCCTGATAATGAACCAACCATACATCCCCTGTATGAATCCCACTTGGTCATGGTGAATTATTTTTTTTTGATATGTTGTTAAATTCAGTTGGCTAGAATTTTGTCAAGGCTTTTTACATCTAAGTTCATGAGAAATACTGGTCTGTAATTTTTTGTTTTTGTGCTGTCTTTACCTGGTTTTTATATCAGGGTTATGCTGGTGTCATAAATGAATTTGGCAATATTCCATTTTTCTCTATGCTCTGAAACACCTTTAGTAATACTGGTGTTAGCTTTTCTCTAAAAGTTTGGTAGAATTCTCCAAGTGAAGTTGTCAGGGCCAGGGCTTGTTTTTGTTGGGAGGTTTTTTTTTTTTTTAAACTATTTATTGTGATTGAGTAAAGGTGTACAATCTGGTTTAAGTTTTCATGCCTGCCTATGTGCAGCTGCTACTGCTCTTCTTGCCTGGTAACAGCACCCTTCTCTTTTCTGTTCTATGCAGGTCATAACGTCTTAACAATACCCTGTCCCTTCTTCTCCACCCTCTCCACTCCCATCTGGTAAGAGGCCAGTTGGATGACATCCCATAGATAGATAGAAACATAAAGTGCATGCACGATATGGTCACTCTGTGCCGCCAAGTCCAATCCATTCCTGTCTGAAGTTTTGACCTCAGTAATGGTTTATGATCAGCGGAAGCTTCAGGTCTAGAGGCCATGCTCCCAGAGGAACCTCTAGCCCTTCGGACCATCATTTGTGGTCTTTTAGTGGAGTTCTCAGGGTGCACCCCTTCTTATTCTTGCATTGCCACTGGGGCTTAACTTTGTGTGTCCCATCATGGCTGTCCCTGGAAGTGGCCAGCGCCATCTGGTTCTTTTGGTCGTGTGTTGATATAATTACCCTTTCACATGGGTCTTTCTGTCTTCTAGGTTCTCTTTCCCCTGTATTGTTTTTGTCTTTGGTGATCATCCTTTCCAGATGAGTTGAGACCATTTGGTGTACCTCACATGGCAGCTTGCTAGCTTTTAAGATCCCTGATGCCACTCACCAATATGGGGTGGGGAGGACTCTCTTAGCAATAGGCTAGTTATACCAATTGGCCTTCATGTACTCTGAGAGCATGGTCCCCGGACCCCTGCCCTTGCTCCTCAGTGCTTACCTATTTGGTGAAGATTGGAAGAGTTTTTAGGTTATGTTGAAGCCCAGTTAAATTGATCGTCTTTCTAATACGTGCTGTCACTGATTTCCCCCAACAAAATTTCTCTCAACTATCTAATCTATAACTAACCCTCTTCTTCCCTCCTCTTCTCCCTTGCAGCGATCAAAGAGTCTTTTCTTCTTTACATTAGTCAGTTTTCAAGTCCTTAAAGTAGGGGTCTCATACCATATTTGTCCTTGTGCCACTGATTAATTTCAGTCAACATGATGGATAGAAGGTTCTGTATATGTCAGTGAGGTCTAATTGGTTAATTGTTGCAATAAGGTCTTCTGTGTCTTCATTGAGCTTTTTTTTTTTTTTTTTTTTTTAACAGTACAGTCTATTTTATCTGAGAGTAGTATTGCCACACCTGCTCTTCTTTGTATATTGTTAGCTTGGTGTATATATTCCATCCCGTAATTTTCAGTTCGTTTATTTCTTTATGTCTAAGGTGAGTTTCTTGTAAGAAGCATATAGACAGGTCGTGAGTATCCCAAGCTTAGTCTTACTGATTCTCCTTTGTAGGTTATTTTTTGTTTTATCTGTGACTGCTTTTAAAATTATATTCTTGTCCTTAGTTTTGGAAGATTTGATTATAATATGTCTTAGTGGCTTTCTTTGGCATCTACCTTGTGTGGAATTTGATGAGCATGTTGGATAGATGTCTTCTGATCATGATAACAAAGGGTGTTTTCTGTCAATGAATACTTGACTGTCCTGTCTGTACTTTTTATTATTCGCCCCATTCTGATACTTCAGTCACTTGTACTTTATTCCTGTTGAGAGTTCCACAGAATTCTTAATATTTCTTGATTTTTAAAAATTCTTTTATATGATTTTCCCTCAAATATGTTGGTGTCACCTACTTTATTTTCATTATCACTAATTTGTTCTTCTTTTGCCTCGATTCTGCTCCTTTGAGTTCCTATTGAATTGTCTAACTGATTTTATTATTTTTTGAATCTGTAATTCTTGCTGCTGTATTCTTTTTTGCAGCTTGTTCATTTTGTCATCATGCTCTGCTACATTTTTCCTCATCTCTTTAAGAGTTCTAAATATTAACCTTTTTTGTTCTACCTCTGATAATTCCAGGAAGTTCTGTTTATTTGGAAAAATTTTAGATTCTGTTTTGGGAGTTTTCTGATGCCATTGTCATATCCCTTTTTAAGTGATTTGATGTGGACTGTTGTCTCCAAACCATCAGAAAGTTGTTAAATTTATTCATTTTATGTTTGCCCCTAGGGTCGCCATGAGTCGCATCCGACTCGACAGCACTTGGCTACTTTGCATTCCTGTGTTCTAGCATCTTGTTTTGCTTTGAAATGTTGAAATAGGCTGATTGTGTGTGCTACTTTGGTTATTGGTGCCTTTGAAGCTGTAACATCCTGTCATCCAGTGGCTAGAGCTGTTAGTAGACATGCAAGCCGAGGATTCTTTTTTACTATTCTTATATGAATTCAGCTCAGGTGTCCAGGTAGTCAGTCACCAAGTGTGTGGTGAGGGCTCTCCCCTTCTGTCCTAAATGGATGAGGTGATTGATGTAAGTACAGATATCTGGCTGTGGATAGTGAGAAAGGAAGGAGGCTAATAGCCATCCCTTAGTGTTTGTGAGGATGGCATGCCCCTTTATGTCTGAATCTTGGTATAGGCACTGTTTATACTGTTAATTTCTGGCTTAGATTAGCAGATTTCCTCCTCCTTCCCCTAATTTGTTGAATTGTTCCCCTCAGAGTCTAGGAGAGTGGCTTAAGATAGGCTTAAGGATTCCTATTTTCAGATCGCTTAATGGCTTCAGACTCTGGTGCTGGGTGTGAAGGGAAGAGGGGAGCCCTGGGAAAAGAGGGAGAAGTTCATTGTGAATGAAAGATTTAGATCTACAAGTAGGTAAATGCCAGTCACTTATATTTTGACTGTCAATTACCGCTTCTTGCTGTTTGTGGAGGCTTGAGTGTAGTCTCCGTTGCTGTTTGCCGCTTAGGCAGCCACCCTCAAAACTCCGCTGCTCTGCTCACCTTTCTGGCAACAGCTGATTCTTGAGGGATCAGGTTTGGCCAGTCCTAGGTAACTCTGATGCTCCTCTCCTGTTCTCGATGCTCAGCCTGATCTCTCAGTTTTCCTTTTGATGTTCACAGGTCTTAGGATGTTATATGTAACTGATGCATTTGTTCTTTTGCGTCTTTGTTGTTAGAGGGACCACAGGGCTACTCCCCCAATCTTGGCCCTGTGTCTGTTCTCATTTTCATTGGGATGCATTCTGAACCTACAAGTGTGTTTTTGCTGGTGGTATTTGAAAGCTTCCAGTACTAAATCCTTTCACTCCTTTGTGCTTTTCCTCTTTGCTTCCTCCATACAGTTTTGTTGATTGTCAGTTGTCAGCTGCCTGTGGCAGTCTTTAAGGATATTTTGAAGTCAGTGAATTATATCTGCCTAGTTCCATGGAAAATGAATGTCTTAGTTATGTAGTGCTGTTGTATTAGAAAAAACTGCAAGTGGATGACTTTATCAAAGACAAATGTATTCTCTCACAGTCTAGGATTTTAGAAATCCAAATTCAGGGTACCAGCTCTAGTGAGATCTTTCTGTCTCTGTTGGCTCTGGCAGAAGGTTCTTGTCATCAATCTTCCCCTGGTCCAGGAACTTCTTAGTATCACAGATCCTGGGTCCACAGGATGAATTCCTCTCTTGGTTCTTAATTCTTGGTGGCTTGAAATCCCCCTTCTCTCTCCTAGCTTTTTTCTTTTGTATCTCAAGATACAACCTAGACCTATAGTTTTCAGCCTTCTCCGTTAACATAACTTCCTTTAATCCTGACTCATTAATGTCATAAAGGTTAGCATTTAAAACGATATGATGAATATATCAGGTCACAAAATGGAGAACAGCCACACAGTACTAGAAACTACAGCCTAGCCAAGGTGATACACAACTTTGAGGGAGAGAATACATAAAAATCAAGTTTTCAAGTTTCCATGCAACTTTTTTTATCGTTGTCATTTTGCTTTTGTTTGATATCGAGATGGAGAAGAAAAAAGTTCTGTTTTATCTGTTTTTACGGATAAAGTAATTTCAAAAAGGTTAAGTAACTCAATCAGTGTTACTCTGCAAGAGCACAGTGGATATTCAAAACCAAGTTTAGAAGCTTACACACTTCAGGACTAATAATATAGTCACACCACAGAGCAGTTGCATAATCAAAGCAGTGATAATTTTGTTGGATATTTGTCATAGGGGCGGATACATCTGAACAGAAAATGATGATTTCAGAAAAATTTTGCACCTTTATTTAGAAGAACATTAAGAACTTCGTGATCCTGCACAGCTTTGTTTCCTGTCTCTCGTCCTCTCTTTCTTTGTCCTTTCCTTCCTCTCTGCCTCGTTCTTTTTTACCCCCTCCCTTCCTTTGTTCCTCCCTCTCCCCATCCCTCTCTCCTTTCTTCTGTGACCTAAAAAGGAGACTACAGCTTGATTAACCTCTCTGAGCTCGTCTACTGTTGTTCTTGCAACTCCTGTGGATGAGACTGGTGTTTCACATCATCTATTGTTTTTCTATTCTGTTTCTTGATTATTCCTTTTTAGAACAGCACATACTAATATAATACATGTTTCTCCTTTGTTTTAAGGGGGCCTGCAGTCAGACTATAGAGTTGAGGGATGAGTGGGCAAAATCAGAGCTCCTTTCTTACCTTGTCTAGTTCCGCAAGTTATTAGAGGTTGGATTTCCTGAAATATAGATAGGGATCTAAAAACAGTAACTGCTGCTGTTGTATCTGGCAGAAGAATCTGAACCCTGAGTATTGCTGTGTCCTTCTTGAATTCAACAATGCTAGTTTTCTTTGTGACTGTTTGTGAGAGTGCATAAAGATTACAGTTATACATATGTTTACTCTGTAAAGATAAGATTCTGCTGAAAATAGAATTGAATTGTGCCATATTCTCTGTTTTGTGTTTTGCTGTAGAACACCATTTAGTTTCCAACGATTATTGCTGTTTGTATGGGGGGAAAAAGTCTTAATTCCTAACACTGAGCTTCATGTTTCACTGTAGAGTCAAACATAGTTGATTTGAACATACAGGTCCTGCTCACAGATTCTAGCATGCGTGTGTGTTTTTTTTTAATTGAGTAGATTATGGATACTCAAGTTGGAGAGCAGAGAGAGATGATGACAGTGTGTGGAAATGATGCTTTTCAGTTACGTTTTTCTTCTGAATAGTACAGTGGTGAATCTAGGGATTGCTATTTTTAATCCCTTGTTTGGAGTGGGAGAGATAAAGGACATTTTTTTTAAATTGATATGGTATTTAAATTTTTGTTTATGTTTGATTTATGATACCTGTGACGCAGAATTTGACCAAACTGGCAGCATATTTTGGTAGAGACGAGGGAGATATTTGATAGTTTTATTGCCCATATATCAGGGACTGCTTCCCACTGCACGTTGAGAATAACTTTCACTGAGTAAAATAATGGCCTTTCAAATGTTAATGCATTTTATAGTAAAAAAGTCATATCTTTAGATTTGGTTTGTTTTTATGTATCTATTTCTTAAGCTTTGTGTCCTCTTCACATGTAAAAATAAAGTTAGCATAAAAACAGAAATAAAAATTTATATAGCCAGAAGGTATGACAATACAGTGTTGATCTCACTGCCCCGTGATTAATACATCAAATATATAACTCAAATAATTATTAAAATGTTAGAAATTTAATTTCTTTAACGACTTTAAAAAAATGCAATATGATTTTGTAAGTTTTTACCCTTAAATTCCTCACATTGAAGTCTTCATTCAGTGGGTTTACCTGCAGCGTGACTCCTTCTTGTTCACAGGAAAAGAATTTATTCTTACAAGTGGTGTGAATGTCAGTCTGTTTTGAGGGTATCCAACATAGAATCGATGTAAATGGGGCATATACTCGTATATTCTTGTTGGTTTCATACTCTGTGTTTGACAAAAAATTAATTGTTCAGTCAGATAGGTGTAGGTAACGCAAGGCAGTCTGAGCTGATCACAGCTCCTTTCTGTCAGTGTCCTGCAGTGACTTTGGAACAGTCCTTGAAGGTGGGGAAGGTAGGTGAGTGGGGAAACCACCCGCTAGCCTCTTCTGCTTGTGTGATTCAGAGATTTTTTTTTAGCTGATGCTTTCAACAAAGAATCTGTTAATGAAGTTAAAGCAAAATTTCTTTTAAAATGTCTTCCACAACCGTATTATGAAGATTTGCTGATGGGTTTCTAAATGTGTAGTCTGGTCATCACTGGTAGGGCCTGTGTGGCCGATAATTATGTTCTGGAATTTATGCAATTCTTTGGGAGTTTGGCACAGAGATCCTGTCCTGAGGTATCTTCAGTGTCACCAGCGTCAACCTTCAAGGAAGTTCTGCGTTGAAACCTGCTAGCAACATGCAGAAGCTTCCAGTTTGGTTTAAATGGGCTCCCCAAAGGGCAATGAATGGAGACAGTAGTTTGTTTAATCCACACGTCTGCTTGGCACATTGATAATAAACAAGACTGATGGACAGATTGAAGTTGTCAAACCTGCCACAGGATACTGAAGAGCATTTGACACAGAGTCGGCAGAGGACCTTTTAGGAGATGTGACTGTTCCTTGCTTTCATCTAACTTGTCAAGCTAGGTTTTGTTTAATTTAATCAGACCAGACCTGCTATTTTAATCAGAAGTCAAAATGAAATTTTGGAACTCCTGACAGAGATTAAAATTTAAGACTTGAAGAATCAGTGAATCTGAGGATTTAGTGAGACACTCATTTTATCCTTCCATCTGGGTGATCTAGATAATTCTTGATATGCGGTTAAACAGGTGCCCTGGTAATCAGTTAGCAAGAGCAGGTTTGAACCCTCTGTTATTTGTCATTTCTGTGGGAGTTGCTATTGTAAGTCCTGATTGGGCTGTGTCTCATCCATCTGACTGAGTTAGTTAGTGGTATATGCACATAAGGTAAATGAAATATTTTGGGGCTTAATGACAGATTTAGTGTTTGTAGAAGGATGGAGTGCTTACTCATTTTGAGTTTCTGAAACTTGTCCTGTCAATACTTCACATCAGTTAGGCAGAAATCACGTTGGTCATTGCAAGAGTGACTTTTCATTAGCAAGAGTCTTAAGTTGGGTTTTCTGGAAGTAGAGCCGGAGATACCAGTATACTGTGAAGTGATTTATGAAGGGCATGTTCACAGGAGAAGAGAATTGGAAGACAAGATTTAGGATGGAAAACAGATAATAAGAATGTAGCCTCTGGCAGGGTCTTGCTAGAGCACCACCCTGGGGACTCTGACCATAACATGCTTGGTAGAGTCAGTCCAATTGGAGGCAGGGAGTCAGGCTTTGGACTCAGTGGCACAGACTCTTGGGGATGTTGGAATTCAGGGTGGACCATTAAACTGTGCATGAAGGTGGGTCCTGTCAACCAAGGGCAGTGTTCTGAAAACAGACAGCTCTGAGCTGCTGGTGGCCAGCACCCACAGCAGCTTGGGATTGGGGTACTGTCAGGAGTCTAAGTTTACAAAGCACTTAGATAACATACTCATACAGTCATTGCTTTAAGCTACTTTAGCTTATCTGATTTTTTAAAAAAAACCAAACTTCTAGTATACTTTTAACATTTGATTCATCATAAATCGAACAGAGAAAGTGCTGGGGTGTAGAAAGAAGGCAATCATAGGATAAGCATTTTATGAAGAAAATTCTTCCTTTCATTTAAAAATACTACCTTTTAATTGAAAAATAATGCATAATTACAGAAGCCATACAAAATACATTTATAGTTTAGTGAAATTATTCTAAGGCACATACCCATGTAACCATCTCCAGCTTGAAAAATAGAACTTTGCCTCCCACACTAGGAAGCCCCACTTGTGTAGCTCTCTCGTCATGCCCTCCCAAAGTAATCACTGTCCTCACTTACCCTAGAGACTTCCTGACATTTCTTTATGATTTCATCATCCAAATTCAACTGTGTCAAATTTAAAAGCATGATATGTCTTTTAAATTTCTTTTAATGAACAGATTCCCCCTCTGACGCTTCTGTCCTTGGCTGACTGATCTATAGAATTTCCTTCATTCTGAATTTTGCTGATGACATACTCACAGTGGGAGTTCAACATGTCTTCTTGTCCTTTGTTGTTCCTGTAATTGGTAGCTGTATCCAAAAGCTTGAGCTAAATCCTGTCTCTTTGGCAAGTTGAGAAGAGATGCTGTGTTCCTGTATCAGAAATCACACGATAGCTGCTTGTCCTTTTTAAAAAATGTTATCTGCCTAGCTCATTTGGGGTTATAAACTGGCCATGTTGTAATTATCTTGTTTTGTTTTTAGTCATTAGCTGGAACATTTTTATAAGGAGATATTGTCCCTCATCTACCGTTATGCTCCTCAGTGGTCCAGTTCGCATGAGTGCCTGACACTCCTTTTACTTACTAAGTTTCCCTGTCATTCTTAATAGGCAGTTGATTATTTTTTAAAATATAATTATGAACTCCTAGATTTAAAGATACTTGAAGGATTCTAACCCATTATAATTGTCGTTATTAGTAAGCTCATATTGTTCCGTCTTTGACCAATGAACCTCCTCAGTTATCTCCTGAACTCTTTTGACACGGCCCTAGTAGTCTCTGAGAGCTCTCTTGTTGTGTGGTATGAAAAGATGTTCCAGGCTTATCTAGTAAAACATTTAATGCACAATAAAATGTGTTAAATAATAATAATAGAGAGAGAACTGAGTTCCATAGAGTTTTCAATGGCTGTGACCTTCCCAGAAGAAGTAGATCACTTTCTTCTGAGTTATCTCTGAGGGGATGAAACCAATAATCTTTTGGTTAGTAGCCAGGCACTTGACATTTCTACCAGAGGCTCTCTCTCTCTCTCTCTCTCTCTCTCTCTCTCTCTCTCTCTCTCTGTCTCTGTCTCTGTGTGTGTGTGTGTGTGTGTGTAAAGCCTTGTACATTCATGTATTTCCAATTCACATTTAGGGTTACTGGGTTTTTACCTGGAAACCCTAGTGATGTAGTGGGTTAAGTGTTGTGTCTGCTAACCAAAAGGTTGGCAGTTCAAATCTGCCAGGTGTTCCTTGGAAATTCTGTGGGGCAGTTCTCCTCTGACCTGGAGGGTCACTGTGAGTCAGATCTGACCCCATGGCAGTGGGTTTTGCGGAGTTTGTACTTAACTTTTGGTGCACTACATCTATCACCTTCCTTCCACACTGAGAATCCTGGTTCTTAAGGGCACAGAGTGTCATGGAATTAGAACCTCCGTGATTACTTACTTGATTTATCCCATTTTACCTGTTGAAAAGACTTAGACTATAAATATGAACTGCCATTTATGGTTGCTGAAAACAGTTTATTGCAGAGAAAGAGGAATTCTAACTTTGTCCTCTTTAGAGTTTTCCAGTGATTTAAAATTAAAATGTAGGAGCCCAGCTTGTCCTGTTTGCAGCTAGGAACAATAAATGTGTTATAACAAAATTGTAATTCATAAACATATTGAGAGGGTAGATAAGCCAGTTAACAATATTTGTGATGAAATTTAACAAGAGTAAAAATAAAGGTCTAAACCATATTTTGCTTTAGAAACTTCAGTTTTACAACTTCAGGGTAGAAAAGTGAAAAATACTGTGGATAGGGAAGGGTTAGCAGGAAAGCGAAACAAAACAGAAAGTTGTGATGTATACCAGGAATATGAGATAGCTGAAAACAAACAAGCAACACCCGATCACTGAATTTTCAGACTGTGTTGAGAGAAGACTAGAGCCTGGCACAGTGCGTAGTGTCCCATCGAAGCCTCCATTGGTGAGTTCACACTGTTCCAGGTCTCATACAAAGTTATGGGCATGGGCGTTGATACACTAGAGATAGTTTAGAGGCAGTGGCTATGATCACAAAGAATCTGGACACTGGGCTGCACGGAAGAAGATGAGGAGTCTTGAGGATGGAGAAGACTCCATAGTGGAAAACAAATGCCTTCAAACCAGTGGAAAGCTCTTCTGTAGGGGGAAGATACAGAATTTTCGGCATTCTTGGAGATACGAGTCTAGAGCCCACAGGTACAAGTTGCAGGAAGGGAAAACTGAGCTCAGTTGTTGTAATTCCTAACTGTGGGAATTATACAGTGGTGGAATGGACTGCTTGTCAAAGTGCTGAGCTTTCCTGTCTTTACAGTTACACCAACTTTGAGAATACAGTCGTATTCTTTTTTTTATTATGACTGAGTGAAAATGTACATTCCCTTAGAAATTTACATGCCCACCTATATGCAGCTTCCACTGCTCTCCCTGCCCGGTGACAGCACACTATTCCTCTCTGCTCCATACATGTCTCATCCTCCCAACAGTCTCCTTTCCCCTCCTCTCGACTCACTCTCCTTCCTCCAGCCAGAGATCATCAGGATGATATCCTATAGATGCATAGAACCATAAAGTGCATCCAATATATGGTCACTCTGCATCGCCAAGTCCAATCCATTCGTGTCCGAAGAGTGGACCTTCGTTATGATTTATGGGCAAGGGCAGCATCAGGGCTAGGGGCCATGCTCCCAGGGGTACCCCAAAGCTGCTGGACCATCAACTGTGGTCTTTTAGTGGAGTTCTCAGTGTATACCCCTTTTTATTCTTGTATTGCCAGTCAGACTCAACTTAGTGAGCTCCATCGTGGCTATCACTGGTGGTGGCCGGGCACCATCCAGTTCTTCTGGTCTCAAGTGTATGTAGGCACCCACTCATGTGGGTCTCTCTATCTTCTGGGTTGTCTTTACCCCATGTCATTTTGGTCCTTGATGATCATCTGTTCATGCTGAGTTGGGACCATTTTCTGTGCCCTCAGATGGCAGCTTGGTAGCTTGGAAGCTTTTAAGACCCAAGACACCTCTCACCAATATGGGGTGCAGAGAGCCCTCTTAGCAAAACGCTAGTTGTGCCAGTTGGCCTTGATTTCACCTGAGAACATGGTCCCGGGCCCTAGCTACTCTGTCCCTGCCATATTGGGTTAAGATGGAAAGAGTATTCAAGTTATGCTGAAGTCCACTTAATATTGTTCTTTTTTTTTAATGTGTGCTATCACCGATTTCACCCAACGAAATTTCTACCAACTATCTAAACCCTCCCCCCCTCGCCGTCCCTCCTTCCCCTACTTTGCAGCCGTCAAAGAGTCTTTTCTTCTATACATAGGTCTGTTTTTGAGATGTTATCGTAGGGGTCTCATACAGTATTTGTCTTTTTGTTGCTGACAACTTTTGCTCAGCATAATATCTTCCATTTGAAACCAGGTTATGAGATGTTTCCTGGAATCATCATTATTCTTTATCATTGCACAGTGCTTCATTGAGTATATATACCATAGTTTACCTATCCATTCTGTTGTTGGGCATCTGGGTTGATTCCATCTTTTTGCTATCGTGGACTGTGCTGCGATAAACATTCTGGTGCATGTGCCCATTGGTGTGAAAGGCCTTGATTCTGTAGGATATATTCCACTTAGTGGAATTACTGGGTCAAATGGTATCTCTATATCCGTTTTTTTAAGGAAGCGCCAGATTGCTTTCCAAAGAGGCTGGACCATTTTGCAACCCCACCAACAGTGTAGGAGGGTTTCACTTTCCCCACAGCCTCTCCAGCATTTGTTGTTTTGTGTTTTCAGGATCATGGCCAACCATGTTGGGGTGAGAGGATATCTCATCGTGGTTTTGATTTGAATTTCTTTGATAATTAAAGATCGTGAACATGTCCGCCTGTGCTTTTTTGCTGCCTGGATCTCCTTTTTAGAGAAGTATCTGTCCATCTCCTTTGCCCATTGTTTAATTGGATGATTTGTCTTCTTCTTATTGATATTTTGTAGTATCTTTTAGATTTTGGAGATCAGGTGTCGGTCTGACATAGAGTTGCCAAATATTTTTTCCCATTCTGTAGGTGGCCTTTTAATTCTATTAATAAAGTCTTTGGATGAGCACGTATTCTTAATTACTGACATTAATATGCTATTTCAGTTGCTGTGTAATACTAACAAGAAAGAGACTGAAGTTTTCATGGCACATAAACATGATTGTGAGATTGGTTTTGGAGAATTTAATTTCCCAGGAGTGTTTTCCCTTGGACACCTGTCAGAAGGCTGTGTCAGTTGGGATTTAATTTTGTTGATGAGTGATATTATTTCGGTGCTTTATTAGAAGCATTGATCCTAGGAGTCAAACTTCTGGTGATAGCTACATTTAAGGAAATCTTGGTGCAAGCCAGCTGCAACAGCTACATAGGGTACAGATCTTCCAGCTGCTTTGTCTTCAGATGCGGTTGTCCTTGGGATTAGCTGTTCATTTGAACAATTTGCTTTCAAACAGACTTCAGGTGAAAGCATAGTTGGAAATTGATTAGTTTGTTTCTCACTGTCTTTGGTCTTTGAAGTGAATTTGGCAAATAAGTTCTCATCGTCTGGCAGAGCACAGTGAATGTGAGCTGCAGTGGGCCCTGGAATGAAAAGACTTCAGGCCGTAGTGAGTTTTAGAGAGTGACCTTCTTACCCTGGCTCTCTGACATGCTGGCCTTACCAGAGATCAGGCTGTTGACTTTCCCACCAGTTATTTCTTTCATCATGAGGGTGGGGAGAGTTGGGGGGGGTAGCCATTTTGGCAATAGGTTTATTTAGAGTCAAAATGAGAATATAATGTCCTGTAGAGGCTGTTGTCTAATTGGGGTCATAGAAGATAAAGGTAAGTGAGAAGATATGTAGCATTAAACTGTATCCGGGGAGAGGAGTTAGCAATATTTATCAGTGATATTCTTGGTTAGTTTTTGCTTTTAGTGCTATCATGTGTTTTATCTTAAGTTAGACGTGATATTTTTTGTATTACTAGTATCAGTATCACAAAGATCCCTTAATTGTTAAGTCATAGAATTTCCAGGTCAGAAAAGAGCATGAGTAAATATAACATGGATTTCCCAATTTCTTCTGTGCTAACTATTTAAATTTGTTTGCAAAGGTCATTTAGCTCAAAAGGAAATTCCTAATTATTCAAAAGACACAAGGCAACTGAGAGGCCATGGGAATTGGAAGCTCCTTCATACCTAGTTTGGCTAGAGTCAAGGGGAAGACCACATGTGCTGTATTCTCACTCTGCAGGGGAGAGGCAGGAGGAGGGTGTCAGTTTCTGGTCCCCAGAGCAAGTTTTTGCTGTTTACCTTTTCATCTTGCTGATTTATCCACTGACTCCATTTCTTTTTTGAGATGAGGCATGTCGGTTGGGGAACTGAGTATAAAAACTCAACTGAATTTTGCATTCAGGATTGTCTTCAAGACTTGCACCAAATACTTAGGTGTTGTTATGGACTGAACTGTGTCCTCTGAAAATGTATGTTAATTTGGCTAAGCCATGATTCTGAGTATTTTGTGTTTGTCCTCCATTTTGTGATCTGATGTAATTTTCTTTGTTGTAAATCCCATCCTCTGTGTATAGGGTTTGGGTTTTTTGTGGATGACATCAATGAGGCAAGATTAGAGTGACTTATGTTGATGAGGAAGGACATAATTTACTGGGTTAAGTTGTATCTTGAGTCAGTCTCTTTTGAAATACAAAGAGAGAAGCCAGTAGAGAGGAGAGGTCTTATTACCACCAAGCAAGAAGAACCAGGAGTAGATCATGTCCTTTGAACTGTGCCGAAATTTTACTTTCTTACATTTTTGTCAGTTTAAAGTTTTAATGGCCCTGTCATTCAAAGCCTTTTGGCGTCCAAACAGACCTTATAAGAGGAGCTTTAGGAGATGTAAATGAAACCTATAGACAGCAGGAGTTGACACGTAGAAGGTTGAGGGGCAATTTGGAACAGTGTCTTAGGAATCAGATTGATAATTGAGGAACTTTTGACTGATTCCTTGCTACTGGCCGTGGTAAAGTACGCCAGGGTGACCCTTGGCTCCAAATTTCCTTGCCAGAGGTGTGCATCTGAATGTCCTCAGCCTTATCTTTTGTACAAATATAAGTGTATTTTAGACGATAAATTGAGCAAACAAATAGAAAATTCAGAGGTCAAAAGTAGCAGAAAATAGCCTGATAGATCTTGCAGTATGGAATCTGATATTGCAGAAACAAGAGAACAAGAGAAGGTGATTAACATAAAAAAAAACTACTGTCATGGATTCAGTTGTGTCCCCACCAAAATGTGTGTAGCCTTTTGGGTATTGCCATGATTCCTGGTATTGTGTGATGTTCCTATGTGCAGTAAGCCTTGCTTCTATGATGTTAATGAGGGAGGATGGGAAGCATTTGTGTTGGTGGGGCAGGGTTCCTTGTGTAAGATTGTGTTGTGCCTTGAAGCAATCTTTTTTGAGATACAGGGAAGGGAAGCAAGCTGAGGGGGACCTCATACCCTCAAGAAACAAGCAGTGCTGGAAACAGAGCTTGTCCTTTGAGAAGGACCTCATGTCTCTGCGCCTCATAAGCTTCCAGTCCGGGGAAGGTTGATAACAAAGACCTTTCTCCACAGCCAGCAGAAAAAGACTTCCCTTGGAACTGATGCCCTGAATTTAAACTTTTAGTCTGCTTTTCTGTGGAAAAATAAATTTCTCTCTCTCAAAGCCGTCCATTTGTGATATTTCTGTTATAGTAGCACTAGATGTCTAAAACAGCTCTGATTAAGTGGGATTCAGTATTCATTTGTGTTAAGGGCAGGAAACTTTCTCTGATTCCCACTGTAAAAATCTCTTGAGGGAGGAGTAGGCAGAGGGACCTGAGTCTGTACCTTTCAAATACTTTCATGTGTTTGGAAAAGTGCCTAATTGCAAAACATTTTTATTTTTTCTTGGCTTGAGATGTAAGAGCCTGACTCATCTTTTGGGAGAAAATATTCATGTTTCCAGCTACTTCTTTGAGCAGCAGCAGTCATGTTCATCTTAGGAATGCCCAATGGCAGCATGCTTAAAGTTGAAGAAAGAGCAGAAGCAGTATGTGGACAGAGGTAAGCTGGGTGTGGAAGCTTCAGTAGTAAAAAATCTTTAAGGTTGCATCAGGGTTGGTGGTTCTGTAAGTGAAAATGTAGATTTCTCCTGGTATGTGGTCTAATTCAAAACGAGCTTTGTCTAAAGAGAACAAAGCCTGTTGTGCACCGTGTCAAAGAGGTTTGGAGTCAGCTGTGAGGACAGTTTTGTATTATTCACTGTCATGTCATGTTTGGAATAGTTTTGGTTTTTGACCTTGGCTTTCAGGAAGTGTCTTTTGTTTTTGTTTTTTTTTTAAAATGAATTTTTGTTTTATTGTGATTAAGTGTCAGTTTATAATCCAAGTCAGTTTGTTATATAAAACTTCAAGTACGGGGGGGGCGGGGCGGAGTCGAGATGGCCGACTAAGCACACATCTCCTTATATCCCTCCGGAAACCAAGACCTGAATTGACAATCAAACAAAGCCTTCTGATCACGTAATCAGCCTCAGGACACGGCACACAGCTGTTAATTGGGACTTCATAACACTCAGCGAACAACCTCCTGTTTTTCGCTGACTCCCGCTCCTGGCTAGCCCCGGCTCTCATGGACGGAAGGTAAACGCACCATTGTGACTTTTTTTTTCCTCTGTCTCGGCTGGCGGGCGGAGCTGGGCCTTGCCTGGTGGCTGCACTCAGACGCACTGCTGGGGGGATAGGCTGGCGAAATTCTCATATTCTGAGAGCCAGGCTCGGGACTCTGTTAATCTAGACACTCTGAGCCTTTCGTTTTGTAGCTGCCTCAGTGGGGTTTGTGCGGAGCTCCGCGGTCAGGGTGCGGGACGCCATGTTGGTACCGAGATTTTAGCGGGACCTCATTCTTAGCCTGGGAGCCAGCGCCTGCAAACAGGACAGCGCTTCTCTGTCAGAAAAGTAGTGATTTTGCACAGTGCTGCCTACGTTGGGGGCCCTGCAACATAAGTAGAGGAATGGCTGCCTCTTGGCACCTTTAGCCCCCCTGTCTGCTGCCTGTGTGGAGGACGCCATCTTCGATATGGTGGGCGCAGCTGGACCTAATTCTCAGCTTGGGAGCCAGAGCCTGCCCACAGGAGAGCGCTTTTCTATCACAAAACCAGTACTCGATGCAGTGTTGGCTAAGGCTAGGCCCTGTCAGCAGAGGCCAACAGGGAAGTAGCATTGCTGTATTCTGAACTAGTTTGTTATCATCTGGGGTTGGATATAGTGGTGCTTACTTTGTCAGATGAGAAGAGGGACCTCTACACCTGAAGACGTAACTGACTTCTGAACTGGTCAGATACCTTTTGCTTTACATTTGAAGACAGCCTAGAGAAACATTTGCAATCCATCCTCATAGTACCTCTTCCAGCCTCTATATATTCACATGGGAACCAAAAAGCAACAGACAATTGTGGCATACAAGCAATCACTCATGGCTTCAGAAGGCTCCCAAACAAAGCAACTAAGGAGTTTTCCAGATGAAGAAACTTTTATGAAAGCATCAGGAAGTGAATACAAATTGATTATATACAGAGCCCTTCTAGACCTTATACAAAATGCAGCAGAACAAAATGAAAAATTAAGCAAGATGTTCGATCTGCTGGAACACCAGTACTCTGAAATCCAACAGATCAAGAACAAATCAAAGACATAGAAGCTTCCAGGCAAAGCCAAGAAAACAGAATGGAAGAAATGGAAAAAAGAATTTCTGACTTGGAAGACAGACCTACAGATGCCAGTGTCTATGAGCAGAAATCAGAAAAAAGAAACAAGAAAAATGAAGAAACATTAAGAAGCATGTGGGACTCTATTAAGAGGAACAACCTTCGATTAATTGGAGTCCCTGAACAGGGTGAGACACCTGAGAACACAGAGAGTATTGTTGCTGAGCTGCTGAAAGAAAACTTCCCAGAAATCATGAAGGAAGAGAATATAGACATCTCAGATGCATGTCATACACCACCCAATATAGATCTCAAAAGAAAGACTCCAAGACATATTATAATCAAGCTTAACAAAATGAAACACAAGCAGCAACACTTAAAGGCAGCAAGACTCAAGGCAAAGCTAACATTCAGAGGGAAAACCTGTAGGCTCTCTTGAGATTTCTGAGCAGAAACCATGCTGGCACGGAGACAGTGGCACGACACATTCAAAGTCTTGAAGGAGAAGAACTTCCAACCAAGAATTATATATCCTGCAAAACTATCTTTCAAATACGAAAATGAAATTAAGACATTCCCAGATAAACAGAAACTCAGAGACTTTGTAAAAACCAAACCTAAACTACAAGAAATACTGAAAGAAGTTCTTGGCTTTGGCTTAGAAGAATGAAACCACTAACTTTATATTTTAGAACAACACACTACTCAATACTCATTTAGGGAAGGCTCCAAAGTCAATCACAGCTTTGATATGGAAAGAAGCAATCCAGTGATCATCATGAAAACTATGGTGTCATCATAATAAAAGAGAGATGTACTACAGTTGTTATAGTCCTTCCAGATGGAGAGGAAGATGACAAGACTGGTAGTAATTAAAATTGGGTTTATAAATAGTTTATTAAGGGGGTTCATAGGGGCAGCTGTAAAGCACAATAAAGATGTATCATACCACTTCAAGAAATCTAACACACGAGTCTCAACAACTATAAAACCAGCTCTGAAAAAGGTGAAAAATCAACTCATAAAAAAGAGTGTCCCGGAACAGACTAATAAGAGCAGCAGAGAAAACATCAACATAAAAATAAACATATGACAATGGCAGCAGTGAACACATACCTATCAATAATTACATGGAATGTGAATGGACTGAATGCTCCAGTAAAGAGACACCGAGTGTCATCTTGGATCAAAAGACGCGAGCCATCCATATGTTGTCTAAAAGAAACTCACTTGAGACCTAAAGACAGGAACAAACTGAAAATTAAAGGATGGAAGAATATATATCAAGCTAACAATGAACAAAGAAGAGCAGGGGTGGCCATTCTAATCTCAGACAAAATCAATTTTCATGTCAAATCCACCATCGTGGACAAAGATGGACACTATTTATTGTTGAAAGGTTCAGTACACAAGGAAGACTTAACTATATTAAACATTTATGCACCTAATGTCAGAGCACCTAAATATGTCGAAGAAACACTGACTACGCTCAAAAGACAGTTAGATGACTCCACAATAATAGTCAGAGACCTTAACACTCCACTCTCATTACTAGACAGATCATCTAGAAAAAAGCTCAGTAAAGATACAGAAGACCTCATTGATACAATTAACCAACTAAACCTCATTGATATATACAGAACTTTCCACCCATCAGCAGACAACTACACCTTCTTCTCCAGTGCACATGGAGCATTCTCCAGAATTGACCACCTGATAGGCCATAATGCAATGCTCAACAAAATGCATACTGTTGAATTACTGCAAAGCATCTTCTGAGATCATAAAGCCATCAGAGTTGAAATCAATAGCAGAAAAAACAGAGATAGAAAGTGGAACTCTTGGAAACTGAACAACATCTTGCTCAAAAAAACATGGGTTATAGAGGAAATCAGAGATCAATTAAAGAAATTCATGGATTCGAATGAGAACGAAAACACTTCCTACCAGAACCTATGGGATACAGCCAAAGCAGTGGTCAGAGGTCTGTTTATCTCCATAAATGCACACATCTGGAAGGAAGAAAGAAACCAAATCAAGGAACGAACTCTACAGCTTGAACAAGTAGAAAGAGAACAACAGAGGAACCCCTCGGGCACCGGAAGAAAGGAGATCATAAAGGTTAGAGCAGAGCTAAATGAATTAGAGAATAGAAAAACAATTGAAAAAACTGAAAAGACCAAAAGCTGGTTTTTTGAAAAGATCAACAAAATTGATAAACCACTGGGTAAACTTACTAAAGAAAAGCAGGAAAGGAAACCAATAACCCAAATTAGAAATGAGAAGGGAGTTGTCACCACATATGGAACAGAAATCAAAAATATCATAACAGAATACTATGAAAGACTGTACTCTAGCAAATTTGAAAACCTAGGGGTAATGGACCAATTCCTTGACTCATACCACCTACCCAAATTATCACAACGTGAAGCAGAACAACTTAATAAACCCATCACAAAGGAAAAGATTGAAAATGTCATCAAAACACAGCCAAGGAAAAAAAGTCCAGGCCCAGATAGCTTCACGGCAGAATTCTACCAAGCATTTAGAGAAGAATTATCCCCAATACTGTTGAAACTATTTCACAGTATAGAAAGGGATAGAGTACTCCCAAACTCATTCTATGAAGCCAACATAACCCTGATACCTAAGTCAAGGAAAGATCCAACAAAGACAGAGAAATACAGACCGATATCACTCATGAACCCAGATGCAAAAATCTTCAACAAAATTCTTGCCAACAGTATACAACAACATATCAAGAAAATAATCCATCATGACCAAGTGGGATTCATACCAGGGATGAAAGGCTGGTTCAACATCAGGAAAACAATTAATGTGATTAAACACATAAATAACACAAAAGACAAAGATCACGTGATTTTGTCCATTGATGCCGAAAAGGCATTTGATAAAGTCCAACACCCATTCATGCTAAAAACTCTCAGCAAAATTGGCTTAGACGGCAAATTCCTCAACACAATAAGGGCCATTTGTACAAAGCCAATTGCCCACATCATCCTGAATGGAGAGAGACTGAAAGACTTTCCCCTGAGATCAGGAACTGGACAAGGATGCCCACTGTCACCTCTCCTACTCAACATTGTGCTAGAAGTTCTAGCCAGAGCAATTAGACAAGACGAACAAATAAAGGGCATCTGCATCGGCAAAGAGGAAGTGAAAATCTCCCTGTTCGCAGATGATATGATTGTATATGCAGAGAACCCCAAGGAATCTATGAGTAAGCTACTCAGACTGATAGAAGAGTTCAGTAAAGTCTCAGGATACAAGATAAACATAAGTAAATCAGTAGGTTTCTTTTATACTATCAGCCAGACTGTTAAGGAGGAAATTATGAAATCAGTACCATTTACGGTAGCCCCTAAGAAGATAAAGTACCTAGGAATTAATCTAACCAGAGAAACAACAGACATTTAGAAAGAGAACAGCAAGCTCTTACTACAAGAAACTAAGAGAGACTTAGATAAATGGAAAAACCTACCCTGCTCATGGATAGGAAGACTTAACATTGTGAAAATGTCTATTTTACCCAAAGCAATTTATTTTTATAATGGAATCCCAATACAAGTTCCAGCATCATTTTTTAATGAGATGGGAAACAAATCACCAATTTTGTTTGGAAAGGGAAGAAGCCCCGGAGAAGTAAGGTACTACTAAAGAAGAAGAACACACTGGGAGGCCTTTCATTACCCGACCTTAGAATGTACTACACTGCCACAGTGGTCAAAACAGCCCGGTACTGGTAGAAAAACAGACAGATGGATCAATGGAATAGAATTGAGACCCCAGAGATGACACCATCTGCCTATGAACAGCTGATATTCGACAAAGGCCCTAAGACATTAAACTGGGGTAAAAACCGTATCTTCAACAAATGGTGGTGGCAAAGTTCGTTATCCATCTGCAATAAACTGAATCAAGATCCATATCTTACACCTTATACAAAAACCAACTCCAACTGGATAAAAGACCTAAATATCAAACCTAAAACGATAAAGCTCATCCAAGAAAAGGTAGGAACAACAATGGAAGTTTTAATATAAAATGAGGACAGACTCCAAAATCTATCAGAGAAACCTCAATCAGCAGAAGAGAATAGATAAATGGGAACTATTAGGAATCAAACACTTTTGCTCATCCAAAGACTTTATTAATAGAATTAAAAGAACACCCACAGAATGGGAAAAAATATTTGGCAACTCTATGTCAGACGGACGCCTGATCTCCATAATCTATAAGATACTACAAAATATCAATAAGAAGAAGATAAACCATCCAATTAAGTGATGGGCAAAGGAGATGGACAGACACTTCACTAAAGAGGAGATCGAGGCAGCCAAAAAACACATGCGGACATGTTCACGATGTTAAGTTATTAAAGAAATTGAAATCAAGACAACAATGAGATACCATCTCACCCCAACAAGATTGGCCACGATCCAGAAACCACAAAACAACAAATGCTGGAGAGGCTGTGGAGAACGTGGAGCCCTCCTACACTGTTGGTGGGGTTGTAGAATGGTCCAGCCTCTTTGGAAGGCAATCTGGCGCTTCCTTAAAAAAATGGATGTTGATATACCATTTGACCCAGTAATTCCACTACTTCTAATATATCCTACAGATTCAAGGCCTTTCACACCAACGGACACATGCACCAGAATGTTTACCGCAGCACAGTCCATGATAGTAAAAAGATGGAATCAACCCAGATGCCCAACAATAGAAGAATCGATTGGTGAACTGTGATACATATACTCAATGGAGCACTACGCAATGATAAAGAAGAACGATCATTCCAGGAAACGTCTCCTAACCTGGTTTCAACTGGAAGACATTATGTTCAGTGAAAGTAGGCAGCGACAAAAGGACAAATACTGTGTGAGACCTCTACGATGAGATCTCAAAAACAGACTTGTGTATAGAAGAAAAGACTCTTTGACAGCTGCAAGGGAGGGGAGAGAGGGAGCACAAGGGGGAAGGGTTTAGTTTAGATAGTTACTAGAAATCTAATTGGGAGAGAGCGTTGAAAGCACACATTGGGAACAAGAACAACATTAAGTGGACTTCAGCGTAACTTAGGTCCTTGTTCCATCTTAACTCAATACTGCAAGGATAGAGTAGCTGGGGCGGGGAGCAGGGGACCACGCTCTTAGACGAATTCCAGGCCAATTGGCACAACTAGCGTTTTGCTAAGAGAGCTCTCTGCACCGCACATTGGTGAGTGGTGTCTGGGGTCTTAAAAGCTGCTAAAGTACCATCCGAGGACACAGCAAATGGTCCCAACTCAGCAGGAACGGATGCTCACCGAGGGCCACATATCATGCAGTATAGACAACCGAGAAGACAGAGAGACCCACAAGAGTGAGTGCGTACATCGACTTGGGACTGGAAGATCCGGATGGTGCCCGGCCAGCACCAGTGATAGCCACGATGGAGCTCACAGAGAGGAGCCTCACTGGCGACACTAGAATAAAAAGTGGTGCATCGTGAGATCTCCACTAAAATACCTCAATTGATGGTCCAGCGGTTTTGGAGTTCCTCTGAGAGCATGGCCCCCTTTCCTGATGCTGCCCTTTCCCATAAATTATAACAGAGGTCCACTCTTTGGACAGGAATGGATTGGACTTGGCAAAGCAGAGTAACCATATATTGGACGCACTTTATGGTTATGTACATCTATAGGATATCATCTTGCTGACCTCTGGCTAGAGGAAGAGGAGTGGACGGAGAGGAGGGGAAAGGAGAGTGTTGAGAGGATGAGACATGTATGGAGCAGAGAGGAATAGTATGCAGTCACCAGACAGGGAGAGCAGTGGAAGCTGCATATAGGAGGGCATGTAAATTTATATGTGAATGTACATTTCCACTCAGTTATGTTAAATAAAAATTACAACAAAAACCTTCAAGTACCAACTTCTGTGCAACTCTGTCTGCTCTTCTCACTTTGTGACAGCACACTCTTTCCATTCTGATTTTCAGGAGCCACTTAACCAAAACTGTCCTCTCCACCCTCTCTACTCTATGAACTAGTTGCATAGCTTCATATATTTGTTTGTATTTTTGTGTGTGTGCATGTATATATACGTTTGTATGTGTACATATGTATAAAGTACACACACCACCTGCATCACTCTGTGTTCCAGAGTCCAGTCTAATCTTTGTCTGATGTATTGGCTTTAGTAGTAGTTTCAGCTGATAGTGATAATGCTAGTCTTTATTTCTATGATAAAATAGTAGTATAAGAACTAATACTGTAATAAAAATGAATATTGGTTGCGGTTTCATAGGTAGCTCAAATCTTTATAATCAGTTTCATTTTTAAAAATGTGAATGTTTTAACTGCTAGATTAACAGCAATTGAGTGCTTTTTTGGTAGAATCTTAATCTGACTTGAAACTTTGGATTTTCCAGTGTCTGTCAGTACTATGGAAAGCCTCCTGGCATAGTGGTTAAGTGCTATGACTGCTAACCAAAAGGTCGGCAGTTCACATCCACCAGGTGCTCCTTGGAGCTCCTGTAGAGCAGTTCTACTCTGTCCTGTAGAGTCACTATGAGTCGGAGTTGACTTGACAGCAGTGGGTTAGTTGGGTTTGGGGTTAGTGCTAAGAAGCCCTGGTTAGCTGTGCTAACCAAAACGTGGGCAGTTTGAATCCATCAGCTTCTCCTTGGAAATCCTGTGGGGCAGTTCTGCTCCTTGCTGTAGGGTTGCTAAGAGTTGAACTCAACACCAGCAAGTTTTTTTTTTCCTGCCTATACTGAGAGCCCCTGGATGACCACATGCTCGGCGCTTTTCTCTTCTGTCATCTCTACTAGGTCTGATCTCATCAGCAGAGTCTTAAATGAGTGAAGATGAATTTTAACGTAAATTTGAAAAAATTAGCCTTAAATATACTGGGTCGTGTAAGTGTTCTGTTCTGAAGAAAAGATGTAATCAACATAGAATGAATTTTAATATACATTCACTGATAACATGATAAGATAGTCTCTGTAATATAAGCTTTCCTAAAGACTGAAGGATACGTACCAAGAGATTAACATTGGGTAACTTTGGGAGTCACCACTCATTTCTCAGTTTGTCATACTGTGGTTTCTTGTTTGTTGCTGTGATGCTGGAAGCTGTGTCACCGGTATTTCAAGTATCACCAGGGTCACCCACGGTGGACAGGGTTCAGCAGAGCTTCTAGACTAGGACAAATTAAGAAGGACCTGGTAATTTACTTATTAAAAAAGGAGAAAAAAAAGATTGGCCATTGAAAGCCTTATGAATAACAGGGGAACATTGCTTGATCTTGTGCTGGAAATTGAGGCCCTAAGTTTCGAAGGCACTCAAAATATGATTGGGAAGCTGTCTCCTTCAAGTAGAATAGACCTTAATGACATGGTTGGAATCAAGCTTTTGGGACCGTCATTTGCTGAGATGGTGTGATTCAGAATGAGAAGTAATAGCTGCAGATAACAATTAATAATTGGAATGTGAAATCTGGAAGGAAGAATCTAGGAAAATTGGAAGTCATCAAAAATGAAATGCATCACATAAAGATCAATATCCTCGGCATTAGTGAGCTGGAATGAATGGGTATTGGCCCTTCTGAATCAGATAATCATATGGCCTGTGTGCTGCGAATGACAACTTAAGGAAGAATGGCATTGCATTCATCATCAAAAAAACATTTCAGTAGGTACCCTAAAGTACAATACTGTCAGTAAAGGATACTGCCCATACACCTACAAGGAAGACAAGTTACTCAGATCTATGTACCAACCACTAATGCCAAAGGTGGGGAAACTGAAGATTTTTTACCAACTTTTACAGTCTGAAATTGATTACATGTGTGATCAGCATGCATTGGTAATTGCTGGTGATTGCAATGTGAAAATCAGAAACCAAGAAGAAGGATTGATAGTTGCAAAATAAGGTCTTGGTGATAGAAATGACACTGGAGATGTCATGATAGAGTTTTCAACACTAATGACTTGCTCATTGCAAATACCTGTATTCAACAACATAAATGGCCACTGTACACATGGATCTCAGGAGACAGAGTACATAGGAATGAAATCAACTACATCTGTATAGAGAAGCAATGGAGACACTCAACTATCAGCAGTCAGAACAAGGCCACGGGCTGATTGTGGAACAGACATCAGAATTGCTCATTGTCATGGATTGAATTGTGACCCCACCCTACCAAAATATATAAAGAAGTTTGGCTAGGCCATGATTACACTTATTGTGCTGAATTCCTTCACGTTATAAATCCTGCCTCTGTGATGTTAATGAGGAAGGAAGGAAAGGTGGTTGTGTTGGTGGGACAGGACTCAGTGTGTAAAATTGTACTGTGCCTTGAGGCAGTCTCTTGGAATGTAAAGGAAAGGGAAGCAAGCAAAAAGTAGGGGATCTCTTACCACAGAGATGCAGTACTGAGAGCTGAGCATGTCCTTTGGAAAGTGCCTCAGAAGCTCCCAGTCCAGGGAAAGAGTGATGACAAGGACTTTTCTCTAGTGCTGATAGTGAAAGCCTTCCCCTGGAGTTGATACCTTAAGTTTGTATTTTCAGTCTGATGGACTGTGACAGAATAAGATTCTCTTTTTGAAGCCAGCCATCCAATTCTGGTATTTCTGTTACAGCAGTACTAGATGACTAAGATATTTATATACAAGTTCAAGTTGAAGCTGAGGAAAATTAGAGGAAGTCTGTAAGAGCCGAAGTGTGACCTTGCTATAAACCTGAATTTGAAGACCATCTCAAGAATAGATTTGACATATTGAACACTGATGACAGAAACCCAGACAAGTTATGGAATGACACAAAGAAAGCAAAAGTTCATTAAAAAGATAGGAAGGAAAGAAAAGACCAAACTGATATGAGAAGAAACTCTGAAACTTACTCTTGAACTTTAGAGTAGCTAAAGTGAACAGAAGACTTAGAAGTATAACCAGAATGCTCTTAAGAGAGAGAATGGTGAGACTTTATGGCACGTACTTTGCAAATGTTACTAGGAGGAATTAGGCCCTTTTATGTCTGATAGAGGGTGAGCAAAACAGAGGAAGACCCTAAATGACATAGATTGACAGAGCAGCGGCACCAGTGGGTTCAAATATAGGAGTACTTGAGAGGATGGCGTATCGTCAGGTAGGGTTTCCTTCTCCGCACTTGTGGTGGCTATGCGTTGGAACCAAATAAACAGCGCTGTTTTAGCCATCTAGTGCTGCTTTAACAGAAATACCACAGGTGAATGACTTATAAAGAGAAATTGTGACAGTCCAGTATGCTAAAAGTCCCAATTCAGGATGTCAGCTCCAGAGGAAGGCTTTCTCTGCTGGCTCTGGAGGAAGGTCCTCATTGTCACTGTTTCCCTGGACTAGATAGCTTCGGAGGTGCAGAGACTCCAGTCTTTTCCAAAGGACATGCTCAGCTCGTGGCACTACTTTCTTTCTTGTGGCATGAGGTTCCACAATCTCTGCTTGGTGTACTTTATATCCTAAGAGATTGCCTCTAGGCTCAATGTAGTCTCACAGATTGAGTCCTGTGCCTGCCTCCTCATCACAACTGCTGCCCGTTCTCCCCCATTTAGCATCACAGAGGCAGGATGTATAACATGGAGGAACATCACACAGTACTGGGAATCATGGCTTAGTCAAGTGGCTACACGCGGTTTTGGGGGGGGCACAATTCAATCCATGACAGGCACCTAATGATGAAACAACTATTTTTGAAGATGGTTGTAGGTATTAAATTATTTATTTATATATATTTTTCATTCTCTTCCCAGTGAACATTATTATTATTATTTTTCAAAGAGTTCTGTAGTGACATGTATTATTTTGCTGTTTGTTTTGAGGCACATGTTGTTAGGTGAAGAATCTGAAGTTTTCACGGTAGCAAGTAAATTGAAAATCCTCAGTGGAAGCACTTTTGTCTTTTTCCTGCATACCTACAGAAGGGTATGCTTTGAACAGTGTTTTGTATGCAGGCATCTCTCAGTAGTTCCTTCTTGAAGAGGAGAACGAGAGAGACAAGCAGGCAGTGGAGCAAACAGGCGTTGTTATGCTATGTATTTTGTCGAGTATCTACAAACTGTGAATTTGGAGTATGCTAGGTACTAAGGAGCACTGACAGAGTGGTTGCGGCCGTGGATTCAAACATAGCAAGGATTGTGAAGTTGGTGCAGGACTGGGCAGCATTTCCTTCTGTTATACGTAGGGTCATTCTGAGTTGAAACCAACTGAGTGGCGCCTAGCAACAAAGGTGCTACAAGAGAATGGATGCAAAATGCGAGTGTGTTTTGGTCTTTAAGCAACATATAGTCTTGCTGAGAGACAAGACACTCAAAGCCATTAGTATGTGATATGCTTCTTGGGGTATACATTGTATGTTGAGTGTGAGAAAGCTGTAGTGACGTGGTTCAGACTGTGGGTGCAAAGGAGAAAGAGAAAGCTGAGTGGAGCTTGGTATTGTGCAGAGAGGGCTTCTTCTGCCTTCTCAGCTTGACTCTGCTCTTCATCTCTACTGCTGGTTCTGCCCTTGGGGTTAACTTGTAAGCTCTGTTAACTGTCACCTCCCCCACATGTCTAGATGAATGCCTTCTTAGGATGGAAGCTGTCTGTGGGGAATGAGACAGATAAATCTAGGGTAAAGTCAGACTGTTCTTAATTCTGTAGTCATGATTATGAAAATTAAAATTGTCAATATTTGTGGTGCTCTAAGCTGACTCGACGGCACTTGGCTTGGCTAAGGTGAGTTGTGGAATTCATTATAAAAAGCCTCCTCCACCTTTTGTGACTGAAAACAGTAAGGCCACTTAGCCTCTGCAGGAAGACAGCCGTGTGTGGAAATTCTCTCCCTCACAGTTTCTGTTTCTGACAATAGCTAGTTTGGTATCTTGTTAGGTGCTGGCAAGCCTGTTTGAACTCACAGCGACTCCGTGTTTGACAGCATGATACAGTGCTTGGCCCTACACTGTCCTCACGGTCATTGCTGTTTGAGCCCAGTGTTGCGGCCACTGTATCAATCTGTCGTGTTGAGGGTCTTTCTCTTTATTAGTGACCATTTGTTTGACCAAGCATGATATCCTTCCTCAGCAACCTGTGCCTCTTGATAACATGTCCAGTGTATGTGAGACAAAGTCTCATCATCCTCTCGCTTTTTATTAGAAAAAATATTTTATTGTGCTTTAAGTGCAAGTTTAGAATCCAAATCAATTTGTCACATAAAACCCCCTACACACCAGTATACAACTCAACCAATATACAGCTCTAACTCTTAACCACCACCCCACTACTTAGTGAGAGGAAACTCCTCCTTTCTACTTCCTGTATCCATTCAAACAGCTCTGGTCTCCCTCCACCCTCTAATCCCTCCTCTAGAGAGGAGCTGTTTAGGCAGCTGCATGTATATATTTAAGCCAAGGAGCACATTCTTAGTCAGAAAAACTTTGTCTTACAGTCCAGTCCAATTTTTGTCTGAAGAGTTGACTTTGGTGCTGGTTTCAGCTCTGGACTAATGGAGAGTCCAGGGGTCATGTCTTCAGGGACCCTGCGTCTGGTGGACCATCAAGTGTGGTCTTCTTTATAAATAGAGTTCTGGTTCTTCACACCCATTTTTTTCCTGCTACATCAGTGACTTTACAGCTGTGTTCCTGTTCAGGGCAGTCATTGGTGATGGTCAGGCACGATCTAATTCTCCTGGTCTCGTGTTGATGTAGTCTCTGGATAGCATGATATTTCTGTCTCCTGGGCTCATATTTTCCTCGTGTCTTTGATGTCATTTATTCTTCTCTGCTGGAGGCGGATTGGGACCAGCTGATGCTACATAGACAGCTGCTTGCTGGATTTTAAGACCCCAAATGCCACTCCCTGAAGTGGGATGTAGGGCATTTTCTTAAAAAAAAACCTTAGTTATGCCAGTTAGCCTAGATGTCCCCTGAAACACTGGTCCCCAGACCCCTGTCCCTGCTATTCTGTTCTTCAAAGTGTTAGGTGGTATTTGGGTCTTCTAGTTGTGCCGGCTTCCCTCGTGCTGCATGTGTCACTCCTTTCACTTAACCTAACACCTGTCTACTGTCTAATCTGTGAATGTCTGTCTCCCACCCTCTCTACCCTTGTAACCATCAGAGATTATTTTCTTCTGTGCTTAAACCTTTTACGTTCTTATAATAATGGTCTCATACAATATTTGTCCTTTTTTATCGACTAATTTCACTCAGCATAGTGTCTTTCAGATGACTCCGTGGTATGTTTCCTAAAATCATTGTTAATCTTTATCACTGTACAGTGTTCCATTTGTGAATGTATCATAGTTTGTTTATCCTTTCATCTGTTGATGTGCACCTAGGTTGATTCCATCTTTCTGCTGTTGTGGACAGTACTGCAACAAACATGGGTGTGCATGTATCTGTGTGACAGCCCTTATTTCTCTAGGATATGAGGTCTGACAAGTCCATGAACTTAATTGTTCTAAGTGCTGTGTAGCTCATTGCTGAATATCACTATGATCACCTTCAAAGTACTCCGCTTGGGAAGCTATGCACCGATGCTAGTGCCTAGTTCACCTTTCAGAACAATTTTGGAACTCTTTCTGGAATGGCCGTTGTGCATGGTGGCAAGGTGGCACGTTTGCGAATTTAACTATCTAGTTGTCTGTGAGGAAGTTTTTAGCCATTAAACAAATAATTGTATTGGAACACCTCCCTGCTCACCTGATCTGGACACCAGTGACTTTTTCCTTTATCCAAAGATAAAGGAAATATGGAAAGGAAGACATTTGGATGGCATTCAGGCATCAAGGGTAATATGACAGCAGAGCTCTGATGACTATTACAGAAACAGAATTCCAAAATTTTTTTGAAGGGTGGGCTAGGTGCTGGCTTCAATGCATAGCTTCCCAAGGTGAGTAATTCAAAGGTAACTGTAGTGATATTCAGCATTGAGATATACAGCACTTTTTCTAGGATGAGTTTGCAAACTTAATTAGCAGTCCTTGTATATTCAGATTGTTGGATTTTGTTGTATTCCTGTTTTGAGGTTTTTAAGAAAGCACTAAAGGGGTTTTCAAAGTGGTTTTACCATTTTACATTCTTACCAGCAATGTAGAAGAGTTCCAAACTCTCCATAATCTCTCCAACCTTTTTTATTTTGTATTTTTTGGATTAATGCAAGCCTTGTTGGGATGAGATGGTATCTCATTGTAGTTTTGATTTGCTTTTCTCAGATGACTAATGATCGTGAACATTTCCTCTTGTACCTGTTAGTGTCCTGGATGTCTTCTTTGGTGAAGTGCCTGTTCATATCCTTTGCTCATTTTTTAAATGGGTTGTCTTTTTCTGGCTGAGATTTTGCAGTACCTTGGAGATTATGGAGATTAGATGCTGACTGGATTACTGGTGGCCCCAAATTCTTTCCCTGTCTCTAGGTAGTCTTTTTACTCTTTTGATGAAGTCTTTGGATGACCATAAGTGTTTGATTTTTAGGAGTTCTCAGTTATCTATTTTCTCTTGTGTTTATGTGTTGTTAGTAATATTTTGTAGTCTGTTTATGCCCTGTACTAGGGCTCACATTGTTGTCCCTATTTTTTTCCATAATCTTTATTGTTCTAGATTTTATATTTAGGTCTTTTTTTTTAAATAGGTTAGACAGTTTTATTAAATAAAAAATGAAAGTGTATATACTCTGTGCTTACAATATTGGGTTAAGATGGGAGGTGTACACAAGTTGTGTTGAAGTCCCATTAATATTGATCTTCTTACTAATATGTATTGTCATCAATTTCACCCAACCAAATTTCTAACAATTATCTAATCTAAACCCTTTCCCCTCGCCCTTCCACCCTCCCACCCTCCCCACCCTTGTAGCCATCACAGAGTCTTTTCTGTTATCTATGAGTCTGTTTTTAAGTTTTTATCATAGGGGTCTCGTATAATAATTGTCCTTCTGTTGCTGACTAGTTTCACTCAACATAATGTCCTCCAGTTCAGACCAAATTGAGAGATGTTTCCTGCTATCATCATTGTTCTTTATCATTGCATAGTACTCCACTGAGTACATATACCAAAGTTTACCCATCCATTCTTCTGTTGTTGGGCATCTGGGTTGATTCCATCTTTTTGCTATCATGGACTGTGCTGCAATGAATATTCGTGTGCATGTATCAGTTGGTGTGAATGGCCTTGATTCTGTAGGATATTTTCTAAGCAGAGGAATTACTGGATCAAATGATACATCTATATCCCTTATTTTAAGGTGACGCCTGATTGCTTTCCAAAGAGATTGCACCGTTCTGCAGTCCCACCAACAGTATAGAAGAGTTCCAATCTCTCTACAGCCTCTCCAACATTTAGTGTTTTGCATTTTTTGGATCATGGCCAATCTTGTTGGGATGAGATGATATCTCGTTGTTGTTTTGATTTGAATTTATTTAATAATTAATGATCGTGAGTATGTCTGCATGTGTTTTTTTGGCTGTCTGGATCTCTTCTTTAGAGAAGTGTCTGTCCCTCTCCTTTGCCTATTGCTTAAATAGATGGTTTGTCTTTTTCTTATCGATATTTTGTAGTACCTTATACATTATGAAGATCAGGCATCAATCTGACATAGAGTTGCCGAATATTTTTTCCCATTCTGTAGGTGGTCTTTTAATTCTTTTGATGAAGTCTTTGGATGAGCAGAAGTGTTTGATTCTTATTAATTCCCATTTATCTATGTTCTCTTCTGATGAATGTGTTTTGTTTGTCAGAGTTTGAAGTCTGTCTATATTGTGTATTAAAACTTCTGTTGTTGACCCTATCTTATCTTGGATGAGCTTTATCGTTTTAGTTTTTATATTCAGGTCTTTTATCCAATTTGAGTTGATTTTTGTATAAGGTGTGAGATATGGGTCGTTTCAATTTTTTGCAGATGGCTATCTGATTACGCCAGCACCATTTGTTGAAGAGACTGTTCAAAATCTTAGGACCTTTGTCAAATATCAGCTGTTCATAAGAGGATGGTGGCATCTCTGGGGTCTCTACTTTGTTCCATTGGTCTATGTTTCTTTTTGTATCAGTACCAGGCTGTTTTGACTACTGTGGCAGTGTAATAGGTTTTAAAGTCAGGTAATGAGAGGCCTCCTAGTGTGTTCTTCTTTTTCAGTAGTGCTTTACTTATCCAGGGCTTCTTCCCTTTCCAAATAAAGCTGATGATTTGTTTCTCCATCTGTCTTAGGCTGAGTTTTCTAGGGAAGCAAAACTAGTAACACGTGTAGGTACAAAGAAAAATTTATAATATATATATAGATAGATACAGATATAGGAAACTGCTCATGTAATCACAGAAGCTGAATGTCCCAAGCTCTGGCACAAGCCTCACGTGGCTACAGAAGCTGAGGAAGCCAAAGTCAGCAAGTCAGAGACCAGAGTTCTAGATCACCAGTTGTGTAGGTCAGTGGATTCCAAGCTGGTGGTAAGACGAAGCGACAGAGACTGGCACAACCAGGATCAGCAGGTCAGGGAGCAGGAGCAGCAGAGGCTGGTGAACCCAGGATCGGCAGGTCAGGGAGCAGGAGCAGCAGAGGCTGGTGAAACAGGATCGGCAGGTCAGGGAGCAGGTACGGCAGAAGCTGGTGAACCCAGGATCGGCAGGTCAGGGAGCAGGACTCTCAAGTGCCGACTGTAAGGACTGATGAGTCCAACAGCTGCTAGTTCAAGTCCTGGAACCAGACGCTGGAAAAAGAGAGCAGGAGCTCCTGGCCACGTGAGCGACCAGCAGCTTAGTAAAAGGTCGCGAGATGAGAGCCGAGGGGCAGGGAGTCACTACAAACCCCGCCCTGCCACTTAATACAGCAGCCAAATATGTAGTAGGCAAGTTGACATAATCCTGACCACCACACCATCTCATTAAAAAAATGTCACTGGAATTTGTATTGGGAGTGCATTATATAAGTAGATTGCTTTGGAGAAAATAGACATTTTTACAATATTGAGTCTTCCTATCCATGAGCGGGCAGATTACTCCACTTAACGTAAGTCTCTCCTAGTTTCTTGTAGTAAGGTCTTGTAGTTTTCTCAGTAAAGATCTCTTATTTCTCTAGTTAGATTTATTCCTAGGTATTTTATCTTCTTGGGTGCTATAGTAAATGAAACTGATTTGGTGATTTCTTCTTTAATAATTTCACTGTTGGTATAAAGGAATCCTATTGATTTAGTTATGTTTATCTTGTAACATCCCGATACTTTGCTAAATTCTTCTATTAGCTCCAATAGTTTACCTATGGATTTCTTTGGATTCTCTGTATAAACAGTCATATCATGTGCAAAGAGGGAAATCTTTACTTCTTCATTGCCAATACAGATGCCTTTTATTTCTTTGAGTTGTCTGTTGCTCTTTCTAGAACTTCTAACACAGTGTTGAATAGAAGTGGTGAGAGTTGGCATCTTTGTCTAGTTCCCGTTCTCAAAGGGAATTCTTTCACTCTTTCACCATTCAGGATGATGAAAGCAGTTGGCTTTGCATAGATGCTACTGATCATATTGAGGAATTTCCTCTTTATTCCTATTTTTCTGAGGGTTTTAAGCATGAATCGACGTTGAACTTTGTCAAATGCCTTTTCTGCATCAATTGACAAAATCAGATGATTTTTATATTTTGTGTTATTAATGTGGTTGATTACATTAGTCACTTTGCTGATGTTGAACCAGCCTTGCATCTCTGGAATAGAACCACCTTGATCATGATGAATGACTTTTTTTATATGCTGTTGAAGTCTATTGGCTAGAATTTTGTTGAAGATTTTTGGATCTAGATTCATGAGTGATACTGGTCTGTAATTTTCTTTTTTTGTGGAATCTTTCCCTGTTTTTGGTACCAGGGTTATGCTGGCTTCATAGAATGAATCAGGAAGTATTTCATGTCTTTCTGTGGTGTGAAATAGCCTCAATAGTATTGGAGTTAATTCTTCTCTAAAAGTTTGGTAGAATTCTCCAGTGAGGCTGTCTGGGCCAGGACTTTTTTTGATTGGTAGATCTTTGATACTTTTTCAGTCTCTTCCTTTGTAATAGATTTATTAAGCTGATGTATTTCTCCTTGTGATGGTCTTGGTGAGTCATATGAATCTAGGTCTTTTGATCTATTTGGAGTTATTTTTTGTGCATGGTGTGAGATGTGAATCTTGTTCACATCCAGTTATGCCAATACCATTTGCTAAAGAGATTGTCTTTTCTCCAGTTGACAGATTTTGGATCTCTGTCGTCCTCTCATTGTAAAGGAGCATTCTGGCTGTACGTCTTCTAAGACAGATTTGTTCATTCTTTTGACAATCTGGGGTATTTTTAAGAGTTCTTCACCAACACCCTGAAGCAAAGATGTCAGTTTTTCTTCTGTCTTCCTTACTCTTTCCCCAGCTTTTGCTAGTGTATCAGGCAATTGAAGATACCAATGCTCGGGTCTGGTGGACTTTAGTCCACAAAGTAACATCTTTGCTTTTTAATTCTTGAAACATGCCTTTGTCAGTAGATTTTTCCTGTGTAACATGTCGTTTTATTTCTTGACCACTGCTTCCGTGGGCATTTATTGTAGCTCTAAGTACAGTGAAATCCATTACAGTGTATCTGTCAGTAGATTTTCCCTGTGTAACATGTCATTTTATTTCTTGACCACTGCTTCCGTGGGCATTTATTGTAGCTCTAAGTACAGTGAAATCCATTACAGTGTATCTGGACATGGGAAAGTCTCTTATGACTAAATTGACTTGATACTGAAGTGCATTTCCTATAAAAGTCACTTACATTGATGGCAATTCTAAGAGCTGTCTGTGTCAAAGTCGTAAGGATTCCATAGTTGGGTTTCAGTATTTTTTCTATATGAATGCACTGATTTTTTTGAAATAGAAAGCGTTTATCTATTTCTGTAAGGCCTGAATTCATAGTCAACTATACATTCATGTCAAAGTGATTGAGTGTTTTATAAGAGATCCTCCAGGCCACCGTAACCCTCACCAGCTGCACAGCTCTCTGGTTAGCTTTGTGTCTGTTGGCCCCTCCCACCATAGCACCGTAGCAATGCTTCTCAGGCTCTAGAGTGAACCAAAAACATCAGTTCCAGTCCCACAGATTGTGATTTAGTGGCTGTGGATGGGATTATAAATGCCTTTCTCCACTTACCTAAGGGACTTCCATGTCAGGGTAGAGCTGTGCTCCATAGGGTTTTCAGTGGATGATATTTTGGAAGTAGATCACAAGGCCTTTCTTTCAAGTTAATTCTGGGTGGACTCAAACAGCCAAGCTTTCAGTAAGCTGCTGTTTTGGTCAGCTAGGGCTGTTCTAATAGAAATACCACAGAGTAGATGGCTTTAATAAAGGAAAGTTTATTCTTACGTAGTCTGGTAGGCTGCAAGTCCATATTCAGGGTGTTCGCTGTAGGGGAAGGCTTTCCCCCTTGTCGGCTCTGCAGGAAAGTCTGGTATTGCATCAGTCTGTGTCCAGGGAGCGTCTTGGTGCAGGAACGTCAGGTCTGAAGGACGTGCTCTTCTCCCGGTGCTGGTTGCTTGATGGTACAAGGTTCCCAATTCTTCCAGCTTCTCTGTCCTTTTATCTCTCATAGGATGAAAGGATTAAGGGTAGGGCAAGCTATGCTCCAGGGAAACTCCCTTTACAGTGGAGCAGGGAGGTAATCCTATAAAGGGATTTACAGCCCCATCCTAATCTTTTAACATACAGTTTAGGAAAACCACAAAATGGAGGGCAGTCACAAGATACTGGGAATCATAGCCCAGCCACATGGCTACACATGTTTTTGGGAGGACATAATTTGATCCATGACAGCTGCCAAACATGTTAACCACTCACAGTACCCAAGGACTCTGTAAAGATGTTGTTGTGTGCAATCGAGTCAGTTCTGACTTAATTTCGACAGAGTGGAACTGCTCATAGGGTTTCCAAGGAACGATGTGGATTCAAACTGCTGACCTTTTTGATTAGCAGCCTGAGCACCAAACCACTTTACCAACAGAGTGAAGACGTTAGTGGTGGTGACTAAAGGGCAGAAGTGCCAGCTCTTGGGCCTCACCTCTGACAGTGAAGAATGGTTTGGGAAAGTGAGTGAATCTGTCTTTCCAGCCCAAGATGGGGCAACCTCACCTGCTGGCCAAGGGGCCCCAGAAGACAGTCTTGTGTGGTCATGCCTCTGTCCTTCCCACCTGTCACCCCAGTGATTGCTGCTGACAGACCTCTGGCTCAGAGGAGAAGTCATGAGTGTGTCTAGTTGGGGTTTGAGCTTGTCAGAATCTGGAAGTGATGACCACTGGTCAGCAGGGTGGCGTGAGGCCTGCAGCTTCATGAGCATCACTCCCTCCACAGTGCAGAGGAAAAAATGGGGTTGTCCGAGAAGGCACACTGCTGAGTATGCCTCTCTTCTGCACCACAGTCAAATTTTGCTCACTCGAGAACTAATTTCTGCTGTATTTGCTACCTACTAACTCAGGTTAAGTCCTCCTTTTCCAAGCCTTCCTTGTGAAGGATGTGTAGGGGTGTAAGGACAGTACATGCAGCACTGGCAGGTGGCGGCAGGCAGCTGTGAGGTCCTCAAGCCTTTGCCTCCTGTGGCTGGTGGCACCTCCCACCTACTCCTGTGCCCTACCCCACAAGAACTCACAGAATCACAGGCTCTTACCTGTCGAAATCCTAGTAGGTGAACAAGCTGGGAGCAACCCAGAGGATAGACCTGGGCACAAATGATAAAGCGCAAACAGCGTGTAACCGAGCAGTTTATCCTTCTTCTCCCAATTTAAACAGTTCAGAAAGGGTGAAAACATAAATAGGAAGAAAGAGTAGTGGAAAATCCCTGGGGCTTTGCTAGACAAACACTTCAGGTTCTGAAGGGTGACAGAATTGCAGGTGGACAGCTCTGTTTGTGCAGCGCCAAGTGTGAAGTGTGTCGTGGGCAGAGGTCAGTGAGGAATTCCAGCAGGAATTATAGCCTCCTCAGATCTGCCTGTGAGAGAGCCGCCCTGCCACCAGGTTTTCTAGTAAACACTGCTCTCTGGGTTAGATGTCTTGTCTTTCAGTGTCTGTTCCCCTGGCTACAGGCTTCAGTGAAAGCTCAGTGATCTGCACAGCCAGACTACCCCCCCACTTCTTCCATGTGCTCTGTATACAGGGGCCAGGGAAGAAATTGCCCTTCCTGCCCAGCTCTGCTGTCTGGTCACACCCCAGCCCCAGCATCAGGGCTCAGGCTTTGAATTGCTTAGGCAGACTTGAGCAAGGTGAGCTCTTGGTTTCCCAAGTGTGTCTCTATGGGTATGGACATTGTTTAACACCCAGCAATGCACTAAATGCCTGACCACAGTCACCTTTCATATAGGGAGCTGTAGAGATAATTTGTGTCAGTGGCATGCATTACTCAGTAAGAAACGGCTTTAATGCTGTGACCAGGATTCATGATAAGAAAGCATTATGGTGTGACCCACTGCACACATGTACACAAACAGTGCAGTGTACAGCATGAAGCAGAAGTTTTACACAGCTGTCCTAACCCTTCTTTTCTGTTTTAAAAACACTGTCCTCTAGACTCACTCAAGCAGACTTGTGTCTGTGTGGACGCGGCACAGAGGAAGTTGTGCAGGGGACACGGGCATGAGCAAGTGAGATTAAACACTGCTGTCTGAATCCTCCATAGGAGTGCAGCATTGAAAACTGGCTTTACCTTGGGGTCATTTTTGAGATGGCCCTGTCCTTAGAGACTCCTTTTACAACTGTGCAGTACAGTGGTAAACCATGAGCCGTTCTTCTATGTGAGGTGCTCTGCGATGACTGTACAGATTTTAGAGGTCGCATTCTATAAAAATAGTCTTCCCTTTAAGACTGTTAGAATCTAGCCAGGAGGACATCCAAATGAGAGAAGAAGATGGAGAATGCAAACAGCATACAGCAAATAATCTGTGGGACTCCATGCATACTACACATTTAAGTTTCCAGACTGTCAGTGTTGGGGTATTGAGAATTCAGGGTTCCTTAGAGGGGACACTGACGCTGTGGGAAAATAACAGTTTATAGACTGGTCCAGTGGATGGCAAATCATGACCTGTGGGCCACATCCTTCTTAGTGTTATTTGTGTGGCAAGCTTTATTGTCACACAGCAGTGTTCATTATTGATGGGATTGTGGCTGAGACTGCAAAGCTGTCTAAGTTGGCTCTTTTCAGAGTTTTGCTGACCCCTGCTCTCGTTGCTTCTTCATGTCAGCACAAAACATAGCACAAAATAAATATTGACAGCTGATCTTTTGACTGGGATCTCCCAGACTAATAGCTTTCAGAGGAAATGAAGGTAATCATATCTCTGCCTTTATTCACAGTGAGTTTTGTCTTCTTTAATGACTCACACCAGTTTGACATCCTGTACTACAGCTATTGTGTGTGTGTGTGTTGTCTTATAAGCAAATGCAGAAATGCTCCGTTTTGCCGGGTAGATCAAGACTGCTTGCTTGCTGGCATAGTGTGGTGGCACCTTGCAGACGGAGGCTACACTGGCCATGCTGCACGGGTGTGTCAGACTCTTGGGCTCCTAGCAGCCAGGCATGCTGCCCTAGGCTGCCTTGTAGAGCACTGCTGTGTGCGTCCTTCAGAGAGCTGCTGAAATGGGCTTCCCCGTGGGCTTCTGCGATCCGGTGAAGTTGCTCCATAGGTGCTGATGGTGCTGAGTGCTGCTGTGTGCAGGCTAGGGTTCCTAGACTCCCCTTTCCCTTGACTGGTGGTCTTTTCTGAGAGGCTGGTCTAGATGGGAGCTTCCTCGTTCTTTGGAAGAACCTATAGTTTCTGTAGTGTGGTTGTTCTTGGGTGGCTCACAATTTATTTTGTAGCATTTCTTCTTCAATTTTCCTTTAAAAGAAAGGAAGCTTTGTGTGGTTGCGGGAAAGCTTGTTTTCTGAGAGGGTGTAAGGATGTATCTGTCTACATACTACTCTGCATGTAGCTGGAGTCTTCTCTCTGGAGGTAAGTTTGTCTTCATGACACATTGGGCAGTAAGGAGCCTTTTGGCTACTTGTGAGGTGCAGGATGAATAGCACCCCCAAGAAATCTAGCCAGGGGCTCTGGAAGAGGCCCCAGGGCCAGAATGGCATTTAACGTGTTCTGCTGTTCTCTCCCTCTCCAGTGTCTGTCCCAGTAAATGTGGGCTTCCCTTTGGAAATATCTAAGAAAAATATTATTGGAGCATTTCTGTCTGTCACCACCCATCTCAAATCAGAGTTGTCGTTAGGTGTTTTTGCGTCTGTAAAATTTGTTGTTTAAGGCTCCCTTCCAACTCATAATGACCTGATAAAACAGAGTGGAATTGCTCAACCAGTCTTCCTAGGCTGTAATCTTTCCAGAAGCAGACTTCCACTCTCTCTTTCTCAGAGTTGCTGGTTCAAACTGTTGACGTTTTGTTGAGCAGATGAGCGTTTAACCATTGTGCAACCAGGGCTCTTTGGAAAACATTGTAAATTGGATTATTTTCTTTTTTCCAAAATGAATACATTTTTCATAAAATGGGCTTGCAGCCAAAACCCACTGCCATAGAGTCAGTCAGACTCATAGAGGCCCTATAGGTCAGAGTAGAACTGCCCCGTAGCATTTCCCAAGGAGCACTTGGCAGATTTGAACTGCCAGCCTTTGGTTAGTAGATGTAGCACTTAACAACTACATCACCAGGGTTTCCTATGCAATGAAGGCAAAGCTATTTAATGAGAGTTCAGGGCTGTGCCTGCATGTTTGGAACAGGGGCAAATGCAGATGCACTAGAATGTTGGGCACCTGGGAGATTTGGGGAAGCTTTGTTCCTGTAACTGAAGCTGTATGCAAATATTCATTTCTGTAGGAACATCAGCTGTTTTGTTGTCGGTCAGTTCTTGTTAGCTTTATAGTGTCAGTGATTCTGCCCTAACATGTCTTGAGGTGAGCAGATTGCTGAATGTACCGTGTTGGCAGAAGGACTTTCAGGAAGATGCCCTCCCTTTACAGCGTGGAATTTGTGTCTGGGGCCTGGGAAAGCTTGAGAAGTGTATGGGGTGAACTTAAAAGAAAGCATGTTAAAAAGGAAATGCACCAAACAGTAAAAAGGGCAGAGGAAGAGTAGACTGCTGTCTGTCATTGATTTCTGTCATAGAGATGTAAGGTCCTCATGAAACTCATTGGTTGAGAGCTCTCCTGCTAACCAGAAAGTGTCAGTTTAAATCCACCAGTTGCTCCATGGAAACCCTTTAGGAGAGTCCTCTTCTGTACTACAGGATCACTGTGAGTCAGAACCAACTCACTGATACTGGATTTGGTTTTTATCTCTGGTTTTTAACTTCAATATTTCAAAATGAAAACATGAAAAAGACAGTAGCTGGGTCTTTTCCTTTGTCTGTTTTCTCTTCTCATCTTCTATACTTTTCATACCAAATCCTCACCCACTCACTTTCCTAATTCCATGTCCTTTCTCTGTCTCTGTCTGTTGCTAATCTTACCTGGCATGGAATGTTTTTTTAATTCTTTTTTGTTGTTAATGAGAATACACACAGCAAAATGTCAGTTCAACGATTTCTACATGTACTGTTCAGTGGCATCGATTACATTCTTCATACAAACATTCTCACTGTCTTTTTCTGAGTTTTTTCTCCTATGTTAACATAAACTCACTGTCCCCTAAGGTCTATGTAATCTTTCCAATCGCTGTTGTCAGTTTGATCTCATATAGTTAGATTAAAAGAGCACAATGCTCAAGGCAGCCATTCTTTACTAGATAAGTTAAACAATTCAAGTGAAGCTATTTAAGAAGACTCAAGGGATATTTCTGTTTTAAGGTTTAAAGATTATCTCAGGGCTGGAATGATTGTGAGCTTTGAATTTTTATTTATTGGGAAATTCTGTTTTAAGCGAAGACAAATCAGCCAAGGGTCCCTGAGTTGAAATTAGGCCAAATAACTGGAGGAGGACGGCTTCAAACATATTCTTGAAGACCTGACTTCACTGTAATGGCTCTGTTGCTTTAGCACTTGTCAGATGCTGGGCACTGACACAGGCCGGCATGCTCTGTGTGCTCTCTCACTAATGCTAGGCATTGCCCTGCCTGCATGCTGTGTGTGCACCATCAGTGATGCCAGGCACTGCCCATCATCCTGTAGGTGCTGTCACTGATCTAGGAACTGCCCTGCAAGCTATGTTTTCTCACTAAGCTTCACATGCCCTGTGGCTCAGGTGTCATTATTGCATCATTTTCAAAGAGGACAAGTTTAGGCTTTGGGGCTTAAGTAGCTGCCAAGGGCACAGCTTAGAATGTGGGGCACTAGGTCTGAGCCAAGATTTTGTGATTCAGATGCTGGCTCCTGTCTTGGCCTTGTGTTACAGTCCCGGTTGGAGTGTAAGTGTGGTGGTTGGGTCACTTTTGTGTGGCCTTTCTAGTCATGGTCTTGTAACTCCCACCCAAGTGGGCAATTGTGGCTGATTTTTCTTCACAGAAGTTCCCCAATAAATAAAAATTCAAAACAATTCCAGTGCAGAGAGAGGATCCCACTACCACCAAGGAAGAACAGCCAGGAGCAGAGAGCATGTCCAGGATCCCAGAACCAAACAAATTTCTGGAGCTAGGATAGAGAGAGCGAGAGAGAGAACTGAGAAAGATGACATGGAGAGGAGGCATGTCTTCTCCATCTCATAGGAATCAGTCTTGGGCTGCTGATTTTGATTTTCTTTCCCCCTTATGAAGTTAGAGGGGGTCAGAAGCCACCTTCATGCCATCTTTACAGAGTGTTAGGGTGACAGAAATGGCCATGCCATTGTGTTAGCCCAGCCAGCACTAGCCAAGTAGAGCCCACAGCAGAGCCATGGGGCTCCTGTGTCCAGTAAGCTAAAATGAGCTGGAGGAGACTTTGTGAGGCTTGGACATAATTCACTGTGGTACAACCAGCCCTGAAACACTGTCCTTTAATGGAGATGCGTGCTCAGACAGTGATACAGGAATGGCCTGAAGGACAGAGATGCATCCTTGCTTGCTGCTGCCTCCCCAGTACCTAGCACAGTCACCCGGAGCTGCCCACAGATGAGCGTTCAAGGACAGGCTGAGGGCCATGGGCGCAGGAAGAGGCTAATCGCAGGGGCAGAGCTGGTTGAGGCCACCAGGTGTTCTGAGCCAGAGGAGTGGCAGGCATTGTGGGGGTGTAATTAGAGAGGAGCAAGGGCTGTGAGAGAAGCATGAGGGGCAAGACTCTCACTGAAGAATCTGTGGCTGTTCTCCTTTGCTTACCATGCTTGGACCCATGCTGTGACCTTTTCCTTTGCCTCTCATGCGCATCAAAGCTGGTTCCATGTAAAGAAAAGAGGGGCGTGGATTGTCTCATGGCCCCTCTGCTACTGCCTGGCCAGGAGCTGGTGCCTCAGTGTCTGTGACATGCCCAGATGGCACCTGGTACCCTTGAATGCTACACACCAAAGCACTCTGATTCTGTCTGCGCGTGGCCCGGATCGGGTGTGGGGAAATGGATGTCACGCTCAGTGTCTCCCAAATGCTCCATAGCAGTGGTGACAGCTTCATGCTGTGCTGGGCTTCTTGGAGCTCTCTTCTGAGCCAGCCACCTCCTGGCTGTCCTGGAAGGTTGGAGCCCTGGCCTGGTGTTGACACTGTCTGGGCCCAGGTTCTCACCTGCCATGAGCCACGTCTACCCTGAGCTCTGGGCCCTTGTCAGTTAAAAGAAGGGACAGGATAGACGAGTCCTGTGGCTTGTTCTGCTGCTGTGTCATGTGAGCTGATAATTTCAGACTGGCTGAACTGTTACCTTACTTGCTTGTTTTGGAGCCGCCTTTTTCCAACTTGTTGTGAGTAGATCCTCAGACTGTTGATGCTTCAGGCTTTACCGAGGCCAGTGTTTTCCAAGGTGACATTTTGGTTAAGAGCTTGACTGTTATCCAGAAGGCTGGCTGTTCACATCTATGAGCCACTCACTTCTTGCAGACCCTATGAGATAGCACTACTCTGTATCATGACGAGTGAAAAGTAACTTGACAGCAAAGGTGGTTTTTTTTTTTTTTTTTAAAATACAGTTGCTACTTTTTCCTGTTTGTAGTCTGTGTGTGTATTTGCTAAATGATATGAACTTGCTCTGAGTAAGTATGTGAAGTCCATTGAACCGTCTAGGCTATGAGACCCTGAGGTTGTGTTATCAGATTTACAAATTCCTTCACACCCCCAAAGCACGGCATTGAAAGACAACACGGAGAACGCGTTTCCCTTCGACTCCTAGTGAACCCACTTCTCTGATGTGCTCCAGCCTACATCTGAGGCCTCCGCCCGCACTTTCTGAATTGTGTGTATATTTATAGTTTACCTTTCTGAAAGCGGCGTTCTGTTGGGTGCAACTAACTTTTGATTCCCCAGTAACTCTGATGAGCATCGTGTTTTCATATGAGTTTTTGTGAATAAGTTTTAAAGCAAACATATTCCACAACTTTATTTGATAGGTTTTGTGGGCTTTTGCATTTTAATATTAATTCCTGTGGGAATGTTTTTTGTGTGACGTGCTGTGTTTCTGTAGTAACTGTTGTGCTGTTATGGAGGGCCTTACTGATATTTTTCAAGTGCAGTATTGTTTCCTGGTTAGTCCTGCCCATCCTCCTACTTTCCCTCTGTCCCTTCTCCCCTCCCTTCAGTAAGCACGTATTTGGGAGAACCTCTCAGCAGGTGCCAGGCGGCCCACAGGCACTGAGGAGAGATGGTGAGCCGTGCCCTGTTTGTGTACTGCTCCCAGTCCGCCGGGTGGAGGTGGGCGTTAAACAATCACAGACAGCTCCCTAGAATTACAACTACAGAAAGTGCTATGAATAAGACTAGGGGCTGTGAGGGAGCATATTGGGATCGTTATTTGATTAGGGGGACAATCAAAAAAGCATGTCTGGTCATTTGAGTGAAGATTGAATGTTTGAGGCACAAATCTTAACAGTCATCCACTAGTTAGAAGATGCGAAGGACAAGCTAAAGTGACATGGATTTGTTCAGCTTGTTTGCCTTTTTAGTTCTGAATGTTTAGTCTGCAAATGTCCAACATAGCTCTGCTGGTTCAGCTGATGAGTGTCAACTGCCTCTGTGGCTGAGGTGGCTGGCATCCATCCTCTCACTCGCTGTCCACTGCTCATTCAGTAAATGTATACTGAGCCCCAGTGAGTTCTGGCCACTATTTCTGAAGTCCGAGGGCCATCACTTGATCTTGGGTTCAGCAGCTCTAGCAGCTATATGAATCACAAGAAGCTTCTCTCTTGACCTATGGATTGAGATATTCCAGCCTCTACAACTATATGAGCTATTTCCTTGATATAAATCTCTCCATATATTTATGTATACACGCTACTGGTTTTGCTTCTCTAAAGAACCCAGCCTAAGACATTTGGTACCAAGAGTAATTCTAGAAAAAATTCTTAGAAGAGTTTTCTAAATTGGTTCTCAAGTCTGCTGTTTTAGTCAGCTAGGGCTGCTCTAACAGAAATACCACAGAGTGAATGGCTTTAACAAAGGATCATTTATTCTTACACAGTCCGGTAGGTTACAAGTCCATATTCAGGGTGTCTGCTCCAGGAGAAAGCTTTCTCCTTGTTGGCTCTGCCAGGAAAGTCCGGTATTGCATCAGTCGTTGTTCAGGGAGCATCTTGGCGCAGGAACCTCAGATTTGAAGGACGCGCTCTTCTCCTGGTGCTGCTTTCTTGGTGGTACGAGGTTCCCAATTCTCTGCTTGCTTCTCTTTCTTTTTATCTCTTGCAGGCTGTAAAGATTAAGGATGGGGAAAGCCATACTCCAGGGAAACTCTCTTTAGTGTGGAGCAGGGAGGTGATCTTGTAAAGGGATTTACAGTCGCACCCTAATCCTTTAACATACAGCTTAGGAAAACTACAAAATGGAGGACAGTCAGAAGATACTGGGAATCATGGCCCAGCCACATGGCTACACATATTTTTTGGGGGGGACACAGTTGGATCCATGACATCTGGTTAGTCTTAAATATGTTGGTGACTCTTCTTTTAGTTATAAAGAGGACACTGCTAATCCATGGCATGAGAGGCAATACAAATATGCAAAATATTGTCACTAGTAGATTAGGTATTGGCAAGAGGCAAGGAACTGGGTGACTGCTTGTTTGATAACTTTGTACAGTATTGTCATAAAGAGAAGTATAAGAAAACTGGTTTATTGTTCCTGCTTTCTCTAGACAGACTGGTGAACTAAAGACCTGAGGTCAGAGCTTCACGGTCACAGCTCAAGTGCTGCATAAATGACCTCAAATTTTACATTTGTGCCTTGAAAAGAACCTTATTTCTTGTAGCAACAGAGTTGAAATTGCTGAAAACCAAACCCAGAGTCTTACTGCAAGAGTAGCTGAATTACAATGCCAACTCCATTGGCAGCCTTGAGAGAGGTCTGCAGTTAAAAATGAGGGCATTAATTGGGAAGAGGTGGGATCCTGAAACCTAGAATGGTGATACATGGATTGATAATCAGGAAGCTGTAGGCCGGCATCTCTAAATCCCATTAAATCACCCCTGCCAATGTAACCAACCTTCTCCCTTCTGAAGAGATTATTCCATGTTTGTCTGATAAATTTCCCTCTGTAGTAAACAGATTACCCCTCTACACCCATCTAATGGGCTGCAACATCATCTGAAGCAGATTCTCTTTACAAAACAATGCTGAATGTTCTCAAAATACTTTCCCTAGACCTATAACTCAGCTCAGAAGGTATTTATCAATTGTAACCCAGGATGAGGTATGCTGCATTTCAAAAGAAATGCTTGACTTTTCTAATGTGTACAAACAGAAACCTGGGGAATGTGTATGGGAGTGCTTTTTAACTGTGTGGGATAATGGTGCAAGAAACATAAAGATGGATCAATCTGAGTTTATTGACATAGGCTCACTAAGCATTCTTCTTTCAGTTTTTTAGCTTGAAAAGTTAGGAAAGGATCTAGTAGTTTATTTGGTTCAGTCACTGAAGCATGGATTACATGGTGGCTTACACAAATCAAGTTGAAATATCTGACCTGTCTTGATATACCTTAGAATAAGGTATCCAAAGGCTTAGGAAAATTGGCATGCTAGAGTGAGTTTATCAGATTAGACCCATGGACCCAAATATGTGAAGGGAGCTCCAGCATCCTTGAAGACTGCTACGATAGCTATTTTATGGAAGACAGATTTGACAGTAGGAACTGTCCTAACTGAATTAAGATACCTAACTACAATGAGACTAGGTGGACCTTGTGGTAGTAGGTATCAAATTGTGGCACTCAGTTGACAAAACACAAGGTGGAGATGGTTACAGTAATGGACAGTGTCATCAAAACAGTAATCAGAGTAGTCTGACTGGAACAGATTATTAACACTGGCTACTTTGTCATGGTGTACCTAAGAGTGAAATAGATAGGAAATCTGCTAAATATTTATGTGATCTGTACAAGCAGAAGAATTCTAGGTCAAATGAACAGCAGTAACTCAAATCACCAGAATAGAGACTCATGGTTCCTCAGTCAGTTCCCAGATTTGGTTGAGTGAACAGGTCCGTAACCCCTTGAAAGATGGGGAGGCTGGGTCGCCTTGAGGCTAGGTCTCCCTCCCTTCCCCAAAGGGATCTACAGCTGTTCACTGGGGAAAAGGAAGTGATCAGACTTTGTAGGAATTACTGGATAGTAGGTCTGAACTGATAGTAATTCCAGGAGAACCAGAAGACCATTATGGCTCACCAGTGAACATGGTGGCATATGGAGGTCAGGTTATTAATGGAGTCTTAGCTCATGTCCGTCGTACTACAGGCCCAGAGGGTCCTTGAACGCATCTTGTAGTGATTTTCTCAGATCAGGAATGTGTAATTGGGATAGAAACGCTCAGTAACTGGCAGAATCCCCACATTAGATCCCTGACAAATGGACTAACGGCTATTATAGTGGGAAGTCAAAGGGGAACCAGTCCAACTGCCCCTACCTAGGAAAATAGTAAATGAAAAGCAGTAGTGTATTCCTGGAAGAATTACAGAGATCATTGCAACCATCAAGACTTGAAAGATACAGGGGTAGTGATTCCCATCACATCCTTATTCAAATTGCATGTCTGGTTTGTGCAAAAACAGGTAGATCTTGGAGAATGACAGTGGATTATTGAAAACTTAATCAGGTTGTGATTCCAATTGCAGCTATTGTCTGAGATATGGTTTCATTGCTTGAGCAAATTAATGCATCTCCCAGTACCTGGCATGCAGCCTCTGATCTGGCTAATGGCTTTTTCTCCGTATGTGTTTTGAAGGGCCACCAGAAGCAATTTGCTTTCAGCTGGTAAGGTCAGCAATACACCTTCAGTTACTTACATCAGGGCTACATCAGCTTTCCAGCCCTATGTCATAATTTAGTCCACAGGGACTTTGACTGACTTCCTTTGATTGCCTTTTTTTTCCCTGAAGTGCCACAGTGGTCTGTTACATTGATGACGTTATGCTGATTTGACCTAGTAAAAAGCATCAGTGACTCTGGACTTACTGGTGAGACATTTGTATGTTAGTGGGTAGGAAATGAGTTCCAGAAAAATTCGGGTATATTTCACCTCAGTGAAATTCCTAGGGGTCCACTGATGTGGGGCATGTCGAGACATTCCTTCAAAAGTGAAGGGTAAGTTATTGTGCCCCTTCCACAAGTGCAAAAGAAGCATCATGCCTGATGAGACTCTTTGGATTTAGAGCTTGTTGGGTAGATGCCTTTTGGTCTTTCACTATATTCAGGAGATTGCCAGCAAATCTTCAACAATTCTATTTTCTGTTATCACCCCTGTTTTGCTACTCCAGTGAGTCACTGGTTTTCCTGTTGATAGTGTTCCATGTAATTCTTAGAGTTTCTTCATTGTTTTATTTTTTTCCTGATTTTTTTCTCAAATAAATTGGCATCAAAGAATTTCTCTTCAGTCTCACAAAGTCTGACTTCCATTGCCTCTAATTTGCTCCTATGACCTTCAGTTGCGTTGTCTAGTTCTGAAATTTTATTATTAATCTTTTGGATTTCTAGTTGCCCTCTCTGTGTTGTTTCTTACAGCCTGTCATATTTATCATTCTGTTCTTGTATTATTTTCCAGTATTCCTCTGTTGCTTTGTCTCTGTGTCCTTTGGCTTGGCCAGAATTTTGTCTGTTCTCCTTTCTAATCTCTTGAAGAGCTCTGTGTATTCATTTTGGAAGAACTTATCTTCTTTTGGAAGGCTTCTTGGTTCTTTATTTTTGGCCAGTTGCTGGAGCCATCTTAATTTGCTTCTTTATTATTATTTATTTATTATGATTTGAATGAAAATGTACATTCCTGTATAAATTTGCATGCCCACCTACATGCAGCTCCACTACACTCACTGCCCTGTGACAGCACACTCTTCCTCCCTGCTCCATACATGTCTTATCCTCCCAACAATTTTATATCCCCGCCTCTCCACCCACTCCCCTTTCTCCAGGAAGAGGTCTGCAAGATGACATCCTATAGATACATTGAACCATAAAGTGCACACATGGTATGGTCATTCTCTGTCGCCAAGTCCAATCCATTCCTGTCTGAGAGTTGACATCCTATAGATACATTGAACCATAAAGTGCACACATGGTATGGTCACTCTCTGTCGCCAAGTCCAATCCATTCCTGTCTGAGAGTTGACCTCCATTATGATTTATGGACAGGGGCAGCATCAGGGCCAGGGACCATGCTCCCAGGGGAACTCTGAGGCCCCTGGACCATCACGTGCAATCTTTTAATGGAGATCTCAGGGTGCACCCCTTTTTATTTTTGTGTTGCCAGTAAGACTGAACTTTGTGAGCTCCATTGTGACTCGGGTACCATCTGGTTCTTCTGGTCATAAATCAGTGTAGTCCCCCACTGACGTGGGTCTGTCTTCTGGTTTCTCTTTCCCTCATGTTGTTTTGGTCATTGGAGATCGTCCATTCCTGCTAAGTTGGGACCATTTGCTGTACCCTCGGATAGCAGCTTGGCAGCTTTTAAGACCCCAGACACCGTTCACTGATGTGGGGTTGCAGAAGGCTTTCGTAGCAAAACTTTAGTTGTGCCAGTTGGCCTTGATTTCCCCTGAGAGCATGGTCCCTGGCTCCCCATCCCAGCTACTCTGTCCTTGTAATATTGGTTTAAGATGGGAGGAGTAATCATGTTATGTTGAAGTCCAGTTAATATTGATCTTCTTTCTAATGTGTGCTGTCCTAGATTTCACCCAACCAAGTTTCTATTAACTATCTAATCTAAACCCTTCCCCACCCTGTCGCCTTCCCACCCTCCACACCCTTGGAGCAGCCAAAGAGTGTTTTCTTGAATGCGTGAGTCTGTTTTTAAGTTGTTGTCATAGGGGTCTCGTACAATATTTGTCTTTGACTGATTTCACTCAGCATAATGTCCTCCAGTTGAAACCAGGTTATGAGATGTTGCATAAAATCACCATTATTCTTTATCATTGCATAGTGTTCCGTTGAGTATATATACCATAGTTTACCTATCCATTCCTCTGTTGTTGGGCAACTGGGTTGATTTCATCTTATTGCTGTTGGGGATGTGCTGTGATAAATGTTTGTGTGCATGTATCACTTGGTGTGAATGGCCTTGATTCTGTAAGATCTATTCTGAGCAGTGGAATTACTGGCTGAAATGGTATAGCTAGATCCAGCTTTTTAAGGAAGCACCAGATTGCACCATTATGCAATCCCACCACCACTGTAGGAGAGTTCTGATTTCTCCACAGCGTCTCCAGCATTTGTTGTTTTGTGTCTTTTGGATCATGGCCAACCTTGTTGGGGTGAGATGGTATCTCATTGTAGTTTTGATTGGAATTTCTTTAAGAGCTCATGATCGTGAGCATGTCCGCATGTACCTTTTGGCTGCCTGGGTCTCCTCTTTAGAGAAGGGTCTTGTCTGTCTCCTTTGTGCATCACTTAAGTAGATGATTTAGGTTTTTCTTACTGATACTTCATAGTACCTTGCAGATTATGGAGATCACCATCAGTCTGACATATAGTTGCCAAATGTTTTTCCCTATTCTGTAGGTGGCTTTTTAATTCTATTCATAAAGTCTTTGGATGAACAAAATTGTTTGATTTTTAATAGTTCCCGTTTATCTATTTTCTCTTCTGTTGTTTGTGGTTTGTTTGACAGATTTTGAAATCTGTGTACATTGTATATTAAAGCTTCCATTGTTGTTCCTATTTTTTCTTGGATGAGCTTTATCGTTTTAAGTTTGATATTTAGGTCTTTTATCAAGTTTGAGTTGGTTTTTGTATAAGGTGTAAGATATGGATCTTGTTTCAGTTTTTTGCAGATGGATATCCAATTTTGTCAGCACCATTTGTTGAAGAGATTGTTTTCTCCCCAGTTTAATGTCTGAGGGCCTTTGTTGGATATTAACTGTCCATAGGAAGATGGTGTCGTGTCTGGGGTTTCAATTCTGTCCCATTGATCTATCCGTCTCTTCTTGTACTAGTACCAGGCTGTTTTGACAACTGTGGCAGTGTGATAGCTTCTAAAGTCGGAGAGCAATTGGCCTCCCAGTATGTTCTTCTTCTTCAGTAGTGGTTTACCTATATGGGGCTTCTTCCCTTTCCAAACAAAGGTCGTGATTTGTTTCTTCATCTCATTGAAGAATGTTACTGGAATTTGTATTGGGATTGAATTATATAAATAGATTGCTTTAGGCAAAATAGACATTTTCACAATGTTAAGTCTTCCTATCCATGAGCGGGGTAGGTTTCTCCATTTATGTAAGTCTCTCTTAGTTTCTTGTAGTAAGGATTTGTAGTTCTCTGTGTAAAGTTCTGTTATTTCTCTGGTTAGATTTACTCCTAGGTACTTTATCTTCTTAGGGGCTATAGTAAGTGGTACTGATTTGGTGATTTCTTCATTAATAATCTCGCTACTGGTACAAAGAAATCCTACTGATTTACTTATGTTTATCTTGCATCCTGAGACTTTTCTGAACTCTTCTGTTTGAGTAGTTTACTTATGAATGCTTTAGGATTCTCTGCATATATAATGATATCATTTGAAAATAGGGAGATTTTTACTTCTTTGCTGATTCAGATGCCCTTTATTTCTTGGTCTTTTCTAATTGCTCTGGCTAGAACTTCTAGTACAATGTTAAATAGGGGAGGAGAGAATGGGCATCCTTGTCTAGTTCCTGTTCTCAAGGGAAACTGTTTTGCTCTCTCCGAGATTTGGGATGATGTAGGCAGTTGGCTTTGTATAAATGGCGCTTAGTGCATTCAGGAATTTGCCGTCTATTTGTATTTTGCTGAGAGTTTCTAGCATCAATGGTTGTTGGACCTTTATCAAATGCTTTTCTGTATCAATACACAAAATCAGGTGATTCTTGTCTTTTGTGATATTTATGTGGTTGATCACATGAATTGTCTTTCTGATGTTGAACCAGCCTTGCATCCCTGGTATGAATCCAACTTGGTCATAGTGGATTATGTTTTTGGTATGCTGTTGTATTCTATTGGCAAGAATTTTGTTGAAGATTTTTGTGTCTAGATTGATGAGTGATACTGGTCTGCAGTTCTCCTTTTCTGTTGCGTCTTTCCCTGGCTTTGGTGCCAGGGTTATGGTGGCTTCATAGAATGAATTTGGGAGTATTCCATCCCTTTCTATATTGTGAAATAGTCTCAGTAGTATTGGAGATAACTCTTCTCTAAAGCCTTGGTAGAATTCTGTGGTGAAACCTTCTGGACCTGGGCTTTTTTTTTTGTTGGTAGTTTTTGGATTACTTTTTCAGTCTCTTCCTTTGTGATGGGTTTATTAAGTTGTTCTGCTTCAGCTTGTGATAATTTTGGTAGGTGACATGAATCAAGGAATATGTCCATTTCCTCTAAATTTTCAAATTTGTTAAGAGTACAGTCTTGCATAGTATTCTGTTATGATATTTTTGATTTCTGTTGCATCTGTTCTGACAATTCCCCTCTCATTTCTTATTTGGGTTACTTGTTACCTTTTCTGTTTTTCTTTAGTAGGTTTAGCCAATGTTTTGTCGATTTTGTTGATCTTTTAAAAAACCTAGCTTTTGGTCTTTTCAGTTTTTCTTCTATAATTAATTTGGTTGTGCTCCAATCTTTATAATCTGTTTTCTTCTGGTGCCTGAGGGTTTCCTCTATTGTTTTCTCTCTACTTGTAGGTTTAGTTCTTTGATTTGGTTCCTTTCTTCCTTCCAGATGTGTGCATTGATGGAGATAAACTGCCCCCTGAGTACTGCTGTGGCTTTATCTCATAGATTCTGGTAGGAAGTGTTTTCATTCTCATTGGAATTTCTTTATTTCATCCTTGATTTCCTCTATAACTCATGGTTTTTTAGCAAGATGTTGTTCAGTTTCCATGAGTTCCACTTTCTATCTATGTTTTTTCTGCAATTGATTTCGATTTCTGTGGCTTTACCATCTGAGCAGATGCTTTGCATAAATTCAATTGTATGGAATTTGTCGTGAATTGCATTATGTCCTAACACATGGTTTATTCTGGAGAATGGAATGTTCCATGTGCACTGGAGAAAAACATGTAGTTGTGCACTGATCGATAGAAAGTTCTTTATATGTCAGTGAGGTGTGATTGGTTAATTGTGTCAATAAGGTCTTCTGTGTCCAATATTGAGAGTGGAGTGTCGAAGTCTCCCACTATTATTGTGGAGTGATCTGTCTCCTTTCTGAGTGTAGTCAGTGTTTCTTTGACGTATTTAGGTGCTCTAATATTAGGTGCATAAATATTTAATATCGTTAAGTCCTGTTTGTGCACTGAACCTTTTAGCAATAAATGGTGTCCATCCTTGTCCACGATGGTGGATTTTAAATTAAAATCTATTTTATTTGAGGTTAGCATTGCCATACCTGCTCTTCGTTGTTCATTGTTAGGTTGGTACGTATTCTTCCATCCTTTAATTTTCAGTTTGTTCCTATCTTTAAGTCTAAAGTGAGTTTCTTACAGGCAACATATGGATGGATCGTATGTTTTAATCTAGGATGTCACTCGACGCCTCTTTACTGGAGCATTTGATACAGTCACATTCAGTGTAATTATTGATAGGTATGTGTTCAGTGCTGCCATTGTGGTATGTTTATTTTTGTGTTGATGTTTTCTCTGTTGTTCTTATTAATCTGTTCTGGGACATTCTTCTTTGTGAGTTGATTTTTCACCTTTTTCAGGGTTGGTTTTGTGGTTGTTGAGTCTCCTGTATTATGTTTCTTGATTTGATATGTTGCATCTTTATTGTGCCTTATGGCTGGCCCTAAGATCCCCCTTAATAAACTATGTATAAACCCAATTTTAATTACTACCATTCTTACCAGCTTCTTCTCCATCTGGAAGGACTATAATGACTGTAGTAATCCCTCTTTTTAACATGATGATATCACAGTTTTCATGATGTGATCACTGGATTATTTCTTTCACTATTATAGCTTTGATTGAGTTTGGAGCCTTCCCTAACTAAGTAGGATTCTGTATGATGTGTCCTGTATTCTAAGATCTGAAGTTAGTGGTTTTATTCTTCTAAGCCAAGAAATTTTTCAGTATTTCTTGTAGCTTTCATTTGATTTTTACAAAGTCTCTGAGTTTCTGTTGATCTGTGAATGTTTTAATTTTATTTTCATATTTAAAAGATAGTTTTGCAGGCTATACAATTCTTGGTTGGAGATTCTTCTCCTTCAAGGCTTTGAATGTGTCATGCCACTGTCTCTGTACTAGCATTCTTTCTGCTGAGAAATCTGACGAAAGCCTACATGGTTTCCCTCTGAATGTTAGCTTTGCTTTGAGTCTTGCTGTCTTTAAGAGTTTCTGCTTATGTTTCATTTTGTTAAGCTTGATTATAACATGTCTTAGAGTCTTTCTTTTGTGATCTGTATTGACTGGTATCAGATATGCATCTTGGGTATCTATATTGTCTTCTTTCACAATTTCTGGGAAGTTTTCTGTCAGCAGCTCATCAGCAATACTGTCTGTGTTCTTAGGTGTGCAGCTGTTTAGGGACTCCAATTAATCATAGATTGTTCCTCTTAATAGAGTCCCACATGTTTCTTAATGCTTCTTCATTTTTCTTGTTTCTTTTTTCTGATTTCTCATCATTAATGCTGGAGTCAGTAGCTCTGTCTTCCAAATCAGAAATTCTCTTTTCCATTGGTTCCATTCTATTTTCTTAGCTTTCAGTGGAAGTTTCTGTGTCTTTGATTTTGTTCTTTATCTGTTGGGTTTCAGAGTACTGGTGTTCCATCAGATCAAACAGCTTGCTTAGTTTTTCATTTTGTTCTGCTGCATTTTGTATAAGGTGTAGGAGGGCTCTCTATATAATCCTTTTATATTCACCTCTGATAGTTTCAGAAAAGCTTCTTTGTTTGGGATGTTCTGAGGTGGTTTCTTTTGGGGCCTTTTGAAGCCATAGGTGATTTCTTGGTTTTGGTTTTCTCCATAGTTTGTTTGCTTGCTGGGCTTCATGTGAGTCAGTAGAGGCTGGGAGAGATGCTGTGGGGATGGACTGCTGTTGTTTTTCTGGACCGTCTTAAAATGAGAGGTAAAAAGTATCTGACAGCTTCCAAAGTGAGTCAGGTTTTCGGGTGTATATGTTCCTCTGCCCAGCTCACAAAGTAAGCATCTCTATATTGAACACCAGTTGTTATAAACTAGCTGAAAATACAAAAAGGCTACTGTTCTGCTGGCCTCTGCTGTCGGACTCCAGCTGTATGCAACACTGTGTAGAATTCTTTTCCACCAGAAAAGTACTCCTTTATGGGTGGGAACTGCCTCCCAGCCCAGGAATTAGGTCCAGCTAAGGCTTCCCTATGGGTATTTCTGCCTTCCAGTGGAACAAGATGGTGTCCCTCACAAGTTTGCCACCTGGGTAGGACCAGGCTGCTGGCAGAAAGAGAGGCCACAGGTGCTGAGATACTCAGAGTCCACAGCCTGTGTTGCCTGGCCCTAGCCTCAGGTGACTCTGTTGAAAACACTGCCTCTCTGCCTGAAAAGTACTCTCACCTGGGCAGACGCTTCCTCTCAGCCCAGGAACTAAGTTCAGCTGGGTCCTCCACCTTGGAGTCTCCCTCTCCCAGTGGATCAAGATGGCGTCCCACACAAGCTTGCTACAACCTCTGTACAGCTGCTATATGGATGAGGTCGAAAGATAGGCTAAAGATGCCAAGGTGCACAAAGTCCAAAGCCAGGCTCTCAGAATATGGCAGTTGCACTTGCTGATACCACCAGCAGTTTGTCTGAGATTAGCAACTAGTCAAATCCAAGCTCTGCCCGCCGGCTAAGAGAGAGACAAATACAAAATTAAAGTGGTGAGTTACCTTCAGTCCATGCAATCCTGTGCTTGCCAAGAGTGGAGTCAGTGAAGGAGAGGAGGTTTTGCGTACAGTTGTGTGAAGTCCAAATTAACAGCCCTATGGTGCATCCTAGGGCTCAGTAGATATCCAGAAGTCTCTGTTCAATTATTCGTTCAGGTCTTGGCTTCCAGAGGGATTTAGGGAGATTTGTGTTTAGTTTGCCATATTGACTCCACCCTCTTAATTTGCTTCTTTATGTGGTTTGGGTTTCGAGAGCCGTGAGGTCCAGCTTAAAGGTATGGTAGTAGTTAAAGATTGCTGGGCTGGAGTCAGAGCAGCAAAGGATGGGGGGGTAAGTGAGGGGAAAGAGGAACATTTCTGCTGTGGGTTGTTGTCTCTGAGTATGTTGTATCTTGTTTGCTATGTTTTAACTTTCTGTCTTGTTTTGATATGCTTGTGTAGGGTTGGCATGTAACTACTTTGGTTATGGGCATCTTTGAAGCTCTGAAATCCTGTCTGCAGGAGTTTAGGGCCAACGACTTTGTGTGTGAGCCCGAGAGTCTCTTACTGTCCTTGGGCAGTTCAGGTGTCCCAGTTGTCAGTCACTGAGTGTGTGGTGCATACTCTCAACCTACAGTCCTAGATGGGCAGGGATGTATAGGGATTTTCAGAGCTTTCACAGATATTTGGCTACAGTCAGGACTGTGTGCTGAGCTAAGCACTGGGCTTATGGCTGCTCTTCAGTGCCTGAGGGCATGTCCCTGTCCCCTATAGTATGTAGGGGTTGGGTTTTGCAGCCAGTCCTTGGGCACCCAATGCTGTTGGTTGTAGGGACCAGAACACACCACTTATTCTCAGACTTTTGTTGTGGGTGGCTAGATGAAGTGGTTGATACTGCCAGCCTTCATACCCTGATCTGGGTGGGTCAGGTCTCTGCTTAAAATGGTCAGGATGGTATCAGATGTTGCTAATCTGCAACTTCCCCTTGGTTGCTGCCGTTGAAATTGGGCTTCCCATCTATGGACTTTTGTTTTATGCTAATGAGGCATGTGGTGTTACATCATCCCACAAAGCTCTGTGCATGGGTGAAAGGTACTACGGGTTCATGGACCCTTATGCCAATGCCTAGGTGGAGGGGCAGTGTCTGCCCTGAGTTCCTGCAGAGACTTGTTTGGATTTCGAGAGCCGTGACGTCCAGCTTAGAGGTGTGGCAGTAGTTAAAGATTGCTGGGCTTGAGTCAGAGCAGCAAAGGGTGTGGGGGAGAGATAAGTGAGGGGAAGGAGGCACATCTCTGCTGTAGAAGTCACAGAGGTAGAGGAGCTATTTGGATCCTCTGCTGTAGGTTGAGTGCTTGCACTTAGCTTTTTGGGAGGTTTGATGCTTCTCCCACCCAGCTCCAGAGGCTTGTGCATACTCTCCATTGCATGAGCTCTCCCAGCTTGTTGGAATATTTACTGAAAGTTATTGCTTGCCTCTTAGCCCATGTGTGCTGGCTTACCTAGCCAGCAGGGTCTGGTAACCTTACAAGTGGCACTTCTTTGCTGCATCTGAACTGTCTTTGCTTATCCTTGCCACTTAGTCTGACTTCTCAGTTTGTCTTTGATGATCAGGACTCCTGGATTGTCATATATAGTTCAGTCACTTATTTTTTCAGATCTTTGTTGTAGGAGAGACAAAAGAAAGCATCTGACGATTCCATCACTTTGGCTCCACCTCCTACTCTTTGAATTTCAGAGGCAGCATATTCCTTGTTTAGGTGTGCTTCTCCAGTGTGTTTATCAAGTGACTTGAAGAGCTGCTAGTTTTGAGTTGGACCCAGAACAAGAGAATGCTCTGTAGCACGTTCAGGCTGATTTGCAAGTGTCTCTGCTGCTTGGGCCATAGTATCTGGCTGATCCTGTGATGCTTGAAGTGTCCTTGGCTTAATAGAGATGCTGTTGGAGTCTTTAGCAAGTGAATCATACCTTAGACCCATAGGATTTTGGAGCAAATCTCTGCCCTCCTCTGCAGATAATTACTGTCCTTTTGCAAAAACAATTTTTCCCTTCTTACTGGGCCTTAGTAGAGACTGAATGCTTAACCATGGGACACCAAGTCACCATGTGGCTGTAGCTGCCTATTGTGAACTGGGTATCTGTTGTCTGACCCACAGAGTGGTGAAATTAGATGTGAATAGCAGCATTCCACGATTGAACGGAAGTGGCATATACAAGACAAGACCCAAGCAGGAGCTGAAAGCACAAGTAAGCTGCATGAGGATGTGGACTAAATACCCATGGGCTTGGTTTACTCCTGTCACATTACTGTCTGTCTCTCAGTCTATAGCTGTGGCCTCATGGGGAGTTCGGTATGATTATTTAAATGAGGAAGAGAAAACATGCCTGGTTTGTGGGTGGCTCTGCACGATATGCAGATACCATTCAACAGTGGACATCAACAGCTCGGCAGCCCCTTTCTGGGGCCTGCTATCAAGAGGAAAACAAAGCGAAGAGCATAGTGTGTCTTTGGAAACCAGGGTCCCTGCCCTGAGAAGCTCCTAATCCAGGAGACGATTGATGACAAAAACTTACCTTCAGAGCTAAGAGACAGAGAAACCTTCTCTTGGAACTGGTACCCTGAATTCAGACTTCTAGCCTTCTGGAGTGTGAGACCATAAACTTGTGTTTGTTAAGGCTACCCACATGTGATAATTTTGTTATAGTAGTACTTCATAGCTAAGACGTTTTGATTCAAAGTAGCCAGTACCAGCCTACAATAGTTCACTGATGCTGAGGATATCTGTCCCCAAGTGCACTGTTTCATTTTTGATAACTTCCAAGTTTCCTAGAGACATGCATTATACATTCCACATTCTGATTATTCATGAATCTTTGTAGCTGGGTCTTACTGTATTGAGTCATGCTGCTGGCAGAAAACAAGGCTCTGGGAACTGACAATACCAATTGAAATGTTTCAACAAATAGATGCAACACTGGAAGCACTCACCCATTTATGCTAAAACATTTGGAAGATAGCTCCCTGAGCAGCTGACTGGAAAGATCCATATCTGCACCCACTCTGGAAGGTGATTTAATAGAATACATAGATTATCCAACAATATCGTTAGTATTGCATGGAAATAAAATTTCCTGAAGATTATTTAAAAAAATGTGCAGCAACAATAAAAGGTTTACATACAGGGGAAAATAAAAGATTCTGTCATGGTTTCCAGGGACAGGAGGGAGAGGGAGGGAAAATTACTGAAGAGATGGCACTCATGAGTTAATATTGCTGAAGAGAAAGGCAATACGCAGTGTTGGAGAATTAAGCATAGTATGATGAAGGCAAGAGAGGACACTGAGGGGTGTGCCGGATTAACAGACAACGGTGATAAGCAGAGAAACCCGGTTGCATGGTGGTGAAGTGCTACCTCTGCTAACCAAAAGATCGGCAGTTCAGATCCTGCAGGCGCTCCTTACAAACTCTATGGGACAGTTCAACTCTGTCCTATAGGATTGCTATGAGTCAGAATCAATTTGATAGCAGTGGGTTTATTTTTTGTTTTTTTATGGTAACTGGAAACTCTGGTCACATACTGGTTAAGTGCTATGGCTGCTAACTGTAAAGGTCGGCACTTGGAATCTGCCAGGTGCTCCTTGAAAACTCCATGTGCCAGTTCTTCTCTGTCTGTAGGGTTGCGACGCGTTGAAGTTGATAGGGTTGTGACGTGTTGAAGTTGACTCGATGGCATTGGGTTTATGGTAACTGCTGTAGCATAGACAGTCCTGCAGCAATAGAATCAACAAAAAATAATCTTTGAATTAATACACAGAGTTATGCCAAGAGGTAAGGGAAGGGTAAGAGAGCACACACATCAGCACATGTGCAGGTTCAGAGGTGAAAATTTGTAAATACAGGACTCTAGATACTCGTAATGTAGAGCACACAATGGTCAGGGAAACGTCTTAGACATAACGAAGTATCTCACGGGATGAGGTTCCTAGGCTTGAAAACAAAGGCTGTAGACTCGGGACATTTGTGTCACAACACAGTTCTTAAAAACTGTGTCTTACACACCGCTTTGGTAAGCACCATCTGGGGTCTTAAAAACTTTCGATCAGCCATCTAAGATAATGACTATCAGTCTTTTCTAGTCTGGAACAGAGAAGAGGAAGAAAAACTCTTGGACTACTTGCTCAGCTAGCATACATGTCGAATAAGTATGATGAGAAGATAACACATCTCTGATGTACACCTTTTCTGATCTTAAACTATACAGTATCCTCTTGCTCTGTTTGAACAACTGCCTCTTGGTCTGTGTACATGAGTTTATTTCCAGATGCACTCTGCTGCCAGCACTGCTTCTTTCTTGTCTTCTTGCTTCCCTTTACTTTATATTCTGAGGTTACCTCAAGGCATGGTACACACGTTGAGTCCTGACCTATCAATACAGCTGCCTGCCATCCTCCCTCATTGACATCTTGGAGGCAGAGTGTACACCGCATAAGAATCCCACACAATGCTCGGAATCAAAGCCAAGCCAAGTGATATATACATTGTTGAGGGGACACAATTCAGTCTATGATAAAGTGGAATGAGGAATATCATTGTTGATGTCAGATAGATCTCGGCTGAAAGCAAAGAATACCAGAAAGTTGTTTAACTTTATTGACTGTGCAAAAGCGTTAGACTGTGGATTAAAAAAAGAAAAGGACAGATAACATTGGGAGGAGTGAGAATTCCAGAACACTGAATGTGTGTAGAGGAGCCTGTACATAGACCAAGAGGCAGTTGTTCAAACAGAGCAAGAGGATACTGTATAGTTTAAGATCGGAAAAGGTGTACATCAGAGATGTGTTATCTCCTCACCATACTTATTCGACATGTATGCTAGCTGAGCAAGTAGTCCAAGAGGCTAGATGCAGCATCAGGATTGGAGGAAGATACGTTAAATACCTGCTTTATGTAGGTGACACAATCTTGTGTGTTGAAAGTGAAGAGGACTGAAAGTTCTTACTGATGAAAATCAAAGACTATAGACTTCATTATGGATTGTATCTCAACATAAAGACAATGAAAAATCATCATGACTCTATCAATAAGCAGCATCATGATAAACAGAGAAAGGATTGAAGTTGTCAAGGATTTTGTTTTATTTGGATCCATAAAGCTCAGAGAACCAGCAGTCAGGAAGTCAAAAGACACATTGCATTGCCCAAGTTTGCTGCAAAAGACCTGTTTAAAGTAATGAAAAGCAAAGATGTCATTTTGAGGACTAAGGTGTACCTGACCCAGCCCATGGTATTTTTGTTTAACTTACATGCATGCAAAAGCTACACAGTGAATAAGGAAGACCAAAGAAAAATTGATGCCTTTGAATTCTGTGGTTGGTGAATAATATTGAATATACCATAGACTGCCAGAAGAATCAACAAATCTGTCTTGGAAAAAGTATAGCCCAAATGCTCCTTAGAAGCCAAAATGGCAAGACTTCGTCTCCGGTGCTTTGGACCATGTTATCAGGAGGGACTGTCCCCTGGACAAGGACATCATACTTGTTAAAGTACAGAGTATACAAAATATAGGAAAATCCTCAATGAGATGGATTGACAAAGGACTGCAGCAGTGTACTCAGACTATCAATGATTGTGAAGGTGGTGCAGGACCAAGCAGCCTTTTGTGCTATTATGTATTTTGTCACTGTGAGTTAGAACCAACTTGATGACACCTAACAACGAGAAGTCAAAAGAGCAGATTTAGTAAAAGGTCTAGAGCCTGTGGTTTTCCTTCTCATCTGGCCAGTTAAATTCTGTTTTCTAAAATTGATAAGTATAATGCGCATAATCAGTTTACTTCAAAAATTGTCTTAGAGGGAGGGTGTCTTAATCAGCCAGTGCTGCTGTAACAGAAATACCATAAGTGGATGACTTCCAAAAGCAAAGTTTATTTTGTCATAGTCCAGTAGGCCAAGAGCCCAAATTCAGGGTGTCGACTCCAGGGAAAGTATTTCTCCGTTGGTTCTGGAGGAAAGTCCTTGTTGTGAGTCTTCTCCTGGACTGGAAACTTCTGAGGTGCAGGGACCCTGGATCCTTTTCCAAGGACTCACTCTACTTCTGGTACTCTGCTTCTTGGTGATATGAAGCCCCCAACTCTTTTTGCTTCCTTTCCTTTCCTTTATATACCAAAAGATTGCTTCAAGACACAACACAATCTTACACATTAAGTCCTTCCGTACCAAGACCACTCATTAACATCATAGAGACAGAGTTTACAACATGGAGGAAGGTCGCACAGTACAAGAAATCATGGCTCAGCCAAATTGCTACACATACACTTTGGGGGAATACCGTTTAGTCCATGGCAGAGGGCTACATAATCCAGAAATTGTATCAGCATGACTCCAGAACTAGATGGCTCCTGGCCACCACAGGTGACTGTCCTGACAGGGAATACAACATAGAATCCCTGACATAATGGGAGGAAAAGAGGTGTGCAGAACTCAAACTCTGTTAATAAAACCAGATTTAATGTTATGACAAACTGGAGGGTACCTAGAAGACGTGGCCCTGGACTGTCTTGTAGTGCAAAACTGACTCCTTTCCTGAAGCCAGCTCTTCAGAAAAAAGATTCGACTGGACTGTCAGATTTAAAATGATAATGGCTTAAGTAGATACGTGAGGCTAACGGGACAGCGCCTGTCCAGCGGCAAGATGAGAGGGCAGAGGAGGACAGGAGCTGGCTGAAAGGACGTGGGAAATACAGGATGGAAAGGTGGGATGTGTTGTCACAGTGTGGGGAGGGCAGCTTAAGTTACATAGCAATGTGTGTGCAGGTTTTTGTACGACAAATTTACAAATTGTAAACTTTCACTTAAAGCCCAGTAAAACATTTTTTAACAACACTAAAAAAAATAATTTGTTTTAGGACTTTGGGATGCTCGAACTGTATGTATTGGTAATTTCTGATAATGTTGAAATTCAGAGAAAAGATGTTTTGTCACATTTTCAAGCCATTCGAGGCCACTATTTGCTTTAAAAAAAATCATTTTTAAAGTTAGTGTCGACTTTTAGCCGTTTGTTAAACTTAAGAACTCTTACTGGGCCTCACCTTATGAACTTACATTGTTATTGCAGATATGATAGTAAACAATTGAAATTCTTAGTTTAATTACAGTGCTCCATTAATGCTTAAGTCCTGCCTCGTAATTAGCCTGTCTTGGTAGTGTCTTACTTTGTTTCCTTATATTTACACAAACAAGAGTAAAACATATGCTGTCTTATTTTTCTTTATAGAGGGCTCCTTTCTGCTATGTTTTCTTAACCTCATTTTCAGTAGCTTGATGTCCAAAAGGAGAGTGAGGTTACCTTTTCCTAAGAATTGGTTATAAATCAACTGGGATTAAATAGTAATAATGGGGAAAAAGTTTTGTTTTCTTTTTCCAGTATTAAATACTCATATTCAGAACTCATTTTAAAAGTCTGGTACTTTGGGCTTCTAACACTTTTATTATTAGTGCTTGTTCTTGCGTAGTAAAACAACATTGAAAATATTCAAATTGTTTTGTAAAATGCTTTTATTATCATGTAATACACATGGAGCAGTTTAAAGATTGTCTTATTAATAAAACATTAATACAGGTCTTTGTTTACCCTCATAAGAGTGATTTTCTAAAACTATTCAATATTGGTGTCTTAGGCAGAGTCTCTAGAGAAGCAAACTAGTAAAGTATAGAAATACATAGACAGAGAGAGAGGGATTTATATCCCGGAAATGGCCCACAAGGTTGTAGAGGCTGTGACGTTCTAAGTGTGTGGGTTATGATAGAGGCTTCTCCTGACTCACGTAGCTGCGGGGGCTGGTGAACCCAAGACTGGCAGGAAAGTAGGCTGGCTGTGAAAACTGATGAATACAAAGATCAGCGGGCAAGACCCAGTCCTGCCTAGATGACCATCCGTACTCTATGCAGGCCACGTGCCCAGGGAAACCCCCCCTCAACTGATTGGCTACTCACCAGAGTGCTACTCAGCAGATTGAATCATGGGGACAATTACCTGTCAGATCTCAACAGGGGAGTGACCGCAACGTCGTGTTACTGCCACAGTGCTGAGAGTCATGGCCCAGCCAAGTTGACCCACTGTACTAATCATCACAGTGAGTGTGTGTTTGTTTTTTTTAGCTTCTGGGAAGCTAAAGGTAGTAGGTTATGAACCTCCAACATGTCTCTTTCAACACTGAGACCTTGAGGAAGCAACTTAAAAATTAGTTTCTTCCTTAGGGTGTCTGTGAGCTCTGAGAGGCTGGGAGGGAGAGAGGACTTGGTAACTGTTTTGGGGTTCCTGGTGCCTCCAGACTAGGGAGACAGATGCTTTTGTTCAGAGATGAGAGGGGCACTCAGCAAGTCTTCCATGTCAGAGGGCTATCAGGAAAGTGACCACATTTCCCTCTTTGAGAGGGGAGAGTGGACTCATTAGAAAGTCTTAAGATAGCTTTTTTTTCTTTTTTTCTTTGATCTGCATGTGTCTGTTAGTTTAATGTTTCGATAGGTCATCAGGAAAACCATTTTCCTTTTTCCTTTCCAGTGATCTTGCCAGAGGGGAGAGGAACTAACGAGGCTCACAGAATCCAGCCCCTGGAGAGGATACTGGCTGCTGAGTGGTGGGCAAGGACCCAATTCTCGGAGGTGGAAGGACAGACCTGTGGGCCGGCCTCAGCCTGGAGCACCATGGCCACAGCCCTCTGGCTGGGTGGCTGAAAGCCGTGTCTGTCATGTGGTCGAACTGTGTGCTATCCCTAAGAGCAGTTACTCACATCTGAGAGCAGGACAGTGGATGGGGCAGAGTATGGACTCTGGTTCTCTAAGATGGAAGTGACCTGAGGCCTCCCAGTAGTTTCCTGGGAAGGACAGCTGAAGAGTCATAGCACCTTGTCTTGGGAGCAGTATGCCGGAAGCTGGTTTCCAGGCCACAAACGCTTTCACAGGTGAGACCTCTCACTTCCATGAAGAATGTATTCAACTCAGAGTTGGTAAGTGATGATAAAACCCATTTTAAAAAATCTCACTGCTGGATAGCCAATTCCAAGGGAAAGTGACTCACTATATCAAATTAATGCATCTTTGCACGTATTAACAGAAACCATCCAAGGCACGTTCTCAGACTTGTGGAATGGATTTTGATAGTGGGCTTTCCAGTTCTTTCCAAATAGAAATTTGAAAAAGCATCTGAGGTTTTATCCTATGGCTTTGTGTGGTAATAGGGTACACACAGTACCCTGAGATACAGTGGGGAAAAAAAAAAAGTTACTACTGAGTTAATTCCAACTCATAGTAACCATATAGGTTAGAGTAGAATGGAGCTGCCTCATAAAGTCTTCAAGGCTGTAATCTTTACAAAATCAGGTTGCTTTATCTTTCTCCCTATGGAAAATGGTGCGTTTCAACTGCTGAGTTTTGGTTAGCAGCTGAGTGCTTTACCCACTGTGATGCTAGGGCTCCCAAGAGTGAGATACAGTTGTTATTAGGAACCCTTAAGTCAATTCCATATGTACAGCAAAACAAACATTGTCCACCATGTGCACAATCCTTGTTATGTTTGTGTCTGTTGTTGTAAGTTGTAGCCACTGTGTCAATCTGTATCATTGAGGGTCTTCCTCTTTTTCGCTGATCTGTTACTTTACCAAGCATGATGTCCTTCTGCAGGGACCGTTCCCTCCTGAAAACATGTCCAAAGTATGTGAGACAAAGTTTTGGCATCCTCACTTCTAAGGAGGATTCTGGATGTACTGTTTTCAACACAGAGTTGTTCGTTCTTCTGGCAGTCCATGGTATATGCATTATTCTTTGCCACTAATGACCATAATTCAAAGGCATCACTTCTCCAGCTTTCCAAAGAATAGCGTCAGGTTTTGTTCTTTATTGCAGAGCTGGAGCTCTCTGAGTGGCTAATGAATGGGCCTCACCTCCTTCTGCAGCTCTACCCCTGTGCAGACGGGATTGCGGGACCCTTGGGCTGTGCAGTCGTAACTGTGCTCCTCCCCCCACCTCCAGTCCTTTGTACAGTTGCTGGGAGCTTTAGTCTCTTCGGTCCTGGGGCAGAATCAGCTCTCTGGGGACTAATCGGAATCCCTAAATTCTGCCTGGAGAATTCCTGGTAGCTGGTGGCCTGGCATGAGCAAATGCAGCTGTGATTACCCTTTCTCTTACTGCGTGTCCCTGGCAGTGCAGGCAGCCTTCTCCACCCCGGAGGTGGGTCTCAGCTCTTCAGCCTCAGTGTCTCAGTTCCTCCCGAAATCAGATTTCCTGAGAACATCATTTCTTTATAACTTTGCCATTTCCCAGTTGCATCAGCCTACATGAATTAAAAGTAGTAGTAATGACAATGACCATAGCTGACGGTTTTGAGATCTTACTGGGAGCAGGTGTTCAGTGCTTCGCTGATCAGCACTAATTGCCTCGTTTTACAGATGTGGACACTGAGGCTTATTACACCCATGTCTTCTCATTTTCTAAAACACAACTAGTGTTTTAAAAGGGAAAAACAGCAAAACTGAAACTTAGTTACATTTTTATTATTCTAGATTTAAGTGATTTCTCAGAGAAAACATTTTGGCAGAAGATTATGAGACTATACCTAGCAGTACTGTAATAGTCGTTAGAGGTACCCCAGCACTTCTCAAACTTGAACGTCCCTGTGACAACCTGAGGCCTTTGTTACAGTGTAGGTGTGTTTCGGGCAGGATCTGGGGAGGCAATGAGTCTGTTTCTCTTAACAGCCCCAGTGTTGCTGGTGCTGCTGGTCCAGGATGTATTTGGAGCACAGAGTGTGAGGTCATTCTGAGGCTCTCCTACCTCCTCCACCACTGCGGTGTCAGCCTTGGCTGCTTCTTGGGCCTGCCTGAGCAGCTTTTCTATAGCCTGGCCCCACCCCCAGAGACTGTGGTTTGACTGGCCTCGGCAGCACTGGGACCTCCCACATTGATATCTGCATCCTTCATACTAATAAGGTATATATCAGGTATGAGGAGCTGATAGCCAGCACTGGCAAGAGAGGCTTTGGAGGAGAAGTGTGGTTTGAGAGTCAATTCTGGAATAAAAGAACTGACTTGTCCCATTCATTCAGCAGGGAAGATGGAGTTAACTAATCTACCCATTCTTAAAAAAACCACAGAGTTTGAACCTCATTTGTCACAGTCAGACAGGCACATGCAAACATTTTAGCTGCCTTCAGGAATGTAGTTTTAGTGTCTTGGTGTCTCTTAAGGAAATGACTAGGTGATGAAATAAAGGAACTGAAAGTACCTGGCCTTTTCTGGAGGTGGGTCCCTGTGGACTTAGTTCATCGTTTTTACGCCTTCCCTGCTGTTCTCATCTTCATTTGACCAAACAGTTTGTAAAAGTTACTTACGATGTGGAAGTGCTGACCCAGTAACTGGTGAGAACTGTAGTTTAGAGGAAGGGGAGTCAGAGCGCATTAGTTGGTTTGCTGTTCTTCTGTGTTTTGAGTTTAGTATTTTCTTATCACCAAGCAACTAAAGATGCTAGCATTCTACTTTCTGGAATTGAAGGTGCAGTGAGTTTGCTGATTCTTAGGCTCACGGAAAGGAATCTCGTCTTACTCTGGCTGTGACCCTGACTGTACAATAGGACAAACATTGCGTGGTCCTCTGCCATCTCCATGATTGTGGGTTTGCTGAAGTCTGTTGCTGCAGCCACTGTGCACAGTGGTTGAGAGCTTGGCTACTAACAAAAGGGTTGTCAGTTTGAATCTACCAACTGCTCCTTCTAAACCCTATGGAGCAGTTCTGTTTCATCCTGTGAATTGGAATAGACTCAAGGGCCATGGGTTTGCTTTGGTTTTGGTTTTCCAGCGTAGGGCACGTACCTTCCAACCCTGTATCAGACAGTGTGCTGTTGTGATCCAGAAGGCTATTGCTGGATGATTTTCAGAAGTTGATTGTTGATTGTTAAGACTTTTTTTGTACTCCTAGAGGTGGATTGTTGATTGTTCCCACTCTTAGTCTGGAAGCTTCATTGAAACCTGTGCACTATGGGTGACTCTGCTAGTATTTGAAAAACTGGTGACATAGCTTCCAGCGTCACAGCAGCCACAGTAGGGGACAGACTGACAGATGCCTCATGTGTCCTGAATGGCAAAGAGTTTGAGCCATTCTCCTTTGGCTGTAAATCTTAAGTTTTAGGGCAAGGCCAAAGTCACTAGATATATAACTATATCTCTACGGTAAGAGGTAAGCAGTTCAAATCCACCAGCTGCTCTTTGGAAATTCTGTGTTGCAGTTCTACTCTGTCATATAGGGTTGCTCTGAGTTAGAATCTGTGGAAACAGGTGTTTTGTTTTTTAACCCCTACTGAGAGTTGTCTGTGTTTTATGTCTCAGTTGGCTTTTGTGCACAAAGTTCTAAAAATTATTCTAAGAGGGAGCCAGGGAGATTTGTGCCCCTGTTTACAGAGCACACATGGGTTGCGCGGCCCAGTTAGCTTGGATAGATGGAAATCACCACCAAGACAATGGGGCTGTGGAAGCTTGGACCCCTTGCCCCATACACCGCTGGTTTTCCTGAGGGAGTAAAAGTCCTTTCTTAACATGCTGACCCTGTATGAGTGCAGACATGCTGGTATAGATGGCAGATTTCATATCCTAATTCTGATTTTCTTGTTCTGATCCTTGCATGTGGAGATTGGTACATTGTTTTCAATTTTCCTGAGCACATGTAATTTAGAAATGACTTTAATTATTTAGATACTTCTGTTTTATAACAGAAATTTAGTTTTTCTCTTTTAGGAATAATACCTGCTCACTATCAGAAAATTTTGAGGATACAAATAACTAGAAAGAAGAAAAATGATTTCCCATTCATAATCTTGCCATATGTAGCTTTCCATTGTGAATTTTTGGTTTGTATCCTTGCAGTCTTTTTCCTATGCTATTTTCTTCTTTTAGAACTGTGTTCGTAACATATATTCAGTTTTGTAACCTGATCGTTCCTCTTTAACATTATGTTATGAACATTTTCTGTGTTCCAAAATTCTTTATTTTTTTGTTAAATAATATTTTATTGTGTTTTTATTGATGGCTTACATAGCAGTTTAAGTACTCATTCAACAGTTTTGACATATGTTGTTCAGTGACATTGGTTAAATTATTCAAAATGTATGAACATTCTTACTTCTGTTCTAGTTGTTCTGTTAATGTGTTTTTCCTGACCCCTTGTATTTTCATCTTTGTTTTAAAGTAATTATTGGCCATTTGCTTTCATAGAAGTGATTTTTTTAAAGGAGCATGGTATTTATGGGTGATAGTCATTATTTTGTGAGCCCATCTATTATGAGCTATGAGGTGACCTTGGTGGCTAAGCTCATATCAGAGTTTGGGAGTATCTCAGGGCAGTAGTTTGGGGATTTCTCCAGTATCAGGCAGTCCACTAAGTCTGCTTTTTCTTTTCTTTTTTTTTTTTTTTTGGAATTTCTGGCTCTATCTTCATTTTTCTCTCATTCTATCAGAATGCATCTATTGTTGTCCTGGTTAGATGGGTCAGTGGTGGTAGCCTGGCATCATCTGTTTCTGGTCTCAGGGTAGATGAGGCTGTGGTTCGTGTAGAGAGTCTCTGGATCTCTGGTTCCTTTCTTTCTCTTTAGCTCTGGACAACCAGAGGTCAGTAGTTGTATCTTAGATGGCTCCTTGCAAGCTTTTAAGTCCTTAGACAACTGTTCACCACACTAGGTTGTGGAACATAACTTTATAAACCGTGTTATGCCAGTTGACCAAGATGTTCCAAGAAAATATGATCCTGATCCTTCAAAGCCAGAAAATCAGTTCTGCGAGGTATTTGCTTATGTGCAACAAGTATACATAACTGTACCCTCTGTGAAATTTACGATATATAATACATACACATATAGATGTACATGTACATATATATGTTGTTATTAGTTGCTGTCAGATTGGTTCCTACTCATGGTGACTCGACACAGAATAGAATGAAACACTCCCCAGCCCCGCGCCGTCTACGGAGTCCTGGTTTGGGTCCGTTGCTGTAGCCACTGTGTCAGTCCGTCTTCCTGAGGGCCCTCTTCTCTTTCGATGACCCTCTGCTTCACCAAGCATGGTGTCCTTTTTCAGGGGCTGGCCCCTCATGACAGCATATCCAAAGTATGTGAGGCAGACTGTCACCATCCCTGCTTCCAAGGACCACTGTGGCTGTAATTCTTCTAAAACAGGCTTGCTTGTTCTGTTCAGCGACAGTTATATTCAGTACTCTTTGCCAGCACCATAATTCAAAGGCGTCGGTTCTTCTTTGGTCTTCCTTATTGACTGTCCAGCTTTTATTTGCATATGAGGAAATGGAAAATACATAGCTTGGGTCAAGCACACCTTAGTCTGAAATGACATCTTTACATTTTAACACTTTAAAGAGATCTTTGCAGTAGATTTGCCCAATGTAATGTGTTGATTTCCTGACTTCTGCTTCTTTGGGCGTTGAGTAGATCCAAGTAAGATGAAATTCTTGACAATGTCTTTCTTTTCTCAGTTGATCCTGGCGTTAATTGGTCCAGTTGTCAGGATTTTTGTTTTATTTATGTAACCTATACTACTGTGTAATCCATGCTACAGTTGTATGTAGTCTTTGATATTCATCAGTAAGTGCTTCAAGTCCTTTTCACTTTGAACATGAGAGATTGTATCATCTGCGTATCTGCATGTTGTTAATGTGTCTTCCACCAATCCTGATACCACATTCTTCTTCATATAGTTCAACTTGTCTATTTGTTCAACATACAGATTGAATAAGTATAGTGAGAGGATACAGCCCTGATGCATGCCTTTCTTGGTTGCAAGCCACACAATATCCCCTTACTCTGTTTGAAGGACTGCCTTTTGGTCTATGTATAGGTTCCACAGGAGCACAATTAAGCATTCTGAAATTCCCATTCTTCGTAATTTTATCTGTAATTCGTTATGATCCAGTCAAATGCCTTTGCGTGGTCAATAAAACACAAGTAAGTAGCTTTCTGATATTCTTTGCTTTTACTGACGTTTCATCTGGCATTAGTAGTAATTTCTCTCTTTCCAGGTCCTCTTCTTAATGTGGCTCGATTTTCTGGCTGTTCCCTATTGATGTATTTGCTGGAACCACATGTGAATGCTCTTCAACAAAATTTTACTTGTATGGGGTATTAGTTATATTGTCTGATAATTTCCACATTCTTTTTGATCACCTGTCTTGGAGTGGGCACCAACATGAATGTCTTCTAGTCAGTTGGCCTGGTAGCTGTTTTCCAAATTTCTCTGGCACTTCATTTGTTTTTTGAAACATCTTGCTTGGTATTCTGTCAATTCCTGTAGCCTTTTTTTTTCCCACCAGTGCTTTCAGTGCAGTGTGGGCTTCTCCCTCAAAACCATCAGTTCTTAGTCCTATGCTGCCTCCTGTAATCACGGAATGTCAACCAATTCTTTTTGGTAGAGTGACTCTGTATATTACTTCCATCTACTTTTGATATACCCTGCCTCATTCAATATTTTGCCCCTAGAAACATTCGTGATTTCAATTTGAGAAAACTCAGTTTTCTCCTGAGTTCTATCAGCCTGAGAAATGACAAGTGTGTGCTTCCTGTTTGGTTTTCTAACTTCAGGTCTTTGTACCTTTGATTATGATATTTTACCTTGTCTTCTTGAGCTACCCTTTGAAATAATCTGTTCTTTTACTTTATCATTTCTTCCATTTGCTTTATCTACTCTGTTTAAGAGCAAGTCTCAGAGTTTCTTCTGACATCCGTATTGGTGTTTCTTTCCTCTCTTTCTAACGTCCGTTTGCTGTCTTGGTGTGTGGTGTCCTTGATGTCATCCCACACCTCATCTGGTGTTTGGTTGTTAGTGTTCAGTGCGTCAAATCTGTTCTTGAGACGGTCTGTCAGTTCAGGTATATACACTCAGAGGCATACGTCGGCTGTCACGGACTTGCTCTAATTTTCTTCAGCTTCAGCTTGGACTTATATATAAGCAGTTGATGGTCTATTTTGCAGTCCCCCCCTGGCCTTGTTCTGACTGATAATACTGAGCTTTTCCATTGCCTGTTTTCACACATGTAGTTGACTTGATTACTGTATTTTCCTTCCGATGGTAGCCACATGTATAGTAGCTGTTTATAATGTTTAAAAAAGCTATTTGCAATGAATTAATTCTATCAGTTGATCACCAAGGCTGTGTTTTCCAACTACTGACCTCCTTCTTTGCTTCCAACTTTTGCATTCCAATCACTTGTTATTATCAATGCATCCTGATGACATGTTTGATCAGTTTCAGACTGCAGAAGCTGGTAAAAAAATCTTCCATTTCTTCAACTTGGGCATTAGTAGTTGGTGCATAAATTTGAATAATAGTCATATCAGCTGGCCTTCCTTGTTGGCGTGTGAATGTTGTCCTATCACTGACAGCTTTTTACTTCAGGATAGATCTCGAAATGTTCTTTTTGAGAATGAATGCAGTGCCCTTCCTCTTCAGTTTCTCATTTGCATCATAGTAGGCAATACAGTTGTCTGATTCAGAATGACCAATATCAGTCCATTTGGTTCACTAATACGTACAATATTGATGTTTATGCATTCCCTTTCAGTTTTGATGACTTTGATTTTCCTAGGTTCATACCTCCTATCTTCCACGTTCTGATTATTAATGCAGGTTTGCAGCCTGTTTTTTTTTTAATCATTTTGAGTCATGGCACATCAGCAAATGAGGATTCTGAAAACTAAACTCTGTCCATATCTTTAAAGTCAACTCTGCTCTGAAGAGGGAGCTATTCCCCAGTCTTAATTTTGAGTACTTCCCAACCTGAAGGTCTCATCTTCTGGCACTATATCAGACAATAATCTGCTGTTATTCATGAGATTTTACCGGTCACCTTTTATTATTATTATTACTATTGTGACTGAGTGAAAGTTTACAATAGAATTGAAATTTGCATGCCTGCCTATCTGCAGGTCCCTCTGCTCTCCTTGCCTGGTGACAGCACACTCCTTTCTATTCTATACATGTCATATTCTCTTAACAGTCTCCTGTCCCCTCCTCTCCACTCCCCTCTAGTACAAGGACAGTGGGATTACATCCTATAGATGCATAGAACCATAAAGTGGACACATGATATGGTTACTCTGTGTCCCCAAGTCCAATCCATTCCTATCTGAAGAGTTGACATCACTAATGATCTATGATCAGGGGCAGAATCAGGTTTAGGGGACATGCTCCCAGGGGACCTCCTAGGCATTTGGACCATCAAGTGCAATGTTTTAGTGGAGTTCTTTGGGTGGACACCTTCTTTTTCATGTCACCACTGGGACTCAACATTGTGAGCCCCGTCATGGCTGACCTTGGTGGTAGCTGGGCACCATCTGGTTCTTCTGGTCACAGGTTGATACAGTCACTCATTCACATGGATCTTTTGGTCTTCTGGGCTCTTTTTCCCTCATGATGTTGTTGTCCTTGGTGATATCTGTTCCAGCTGATTTGGGACCGTGGTGTACCTCAGATGGCGGCTTGCTAGCTTTTAACACCTCAGACACCACTCACTAATATGGGGTGGAGAATACTCTCACAGTGTTAGGCTAGTTATGCCAATTGCTGGCCAACGTTTTAGTAGTAGACTGTCAGTTTCTTCCAGTCTATTTTATGGTTGAAACCTGCCCATCAAGGGTGACTCTACTGATATTTGAACTACTGGTGGCCAAGCAGTATCACAGCAACATCCAGGCCACTACATTCCAACAAGCAACAGAATATGGTGGTTATCTAGTGCTGTAACTAACTGCTGTCAAGTTGATTCTGACTCATAGGAAGCTCGTAGACAGTGAAACTGCCCCATAGAGTTTCCAAGGAGCACCTGGGGAATTTGAACTGCCGACCTTTGATTATCAGCTGCAGCACTTAACCACCACACCACCAGGGTTTCCGTCTAGTTACCTAGTCCTTTATAACTGTAATACTACAAGTGGATGGCTTTAACAAAGGGAAATTTATTCTCTCTCACTTTAGGAGAGTAGAAGTCCAAATTCAGGGTGCTTTCTTCAGGGAAGACTTTTTCTCTCTCTCAGCTCTGGGGGAGGGAGCCTTGTTACCAGTCTTCTCCTGCTCTAGGAGCTTCTCAGTGTGGAGACCCCGGGTCCCGAGGATGTGGTCCACTCCTGGCTTTTTCTGCCTGTTTCCTCTCTACTTGCTTCAGTATTTTATATTCCAACCAAAGATTCAGCTAATCCTGTAAATCGTGTCTTTCCTCGTTAATATAACTGTCCCTAATCTTGCCTCAATAACATTGTCGAGGTGGGGATTTACAACACAGAGAGTGATTGTATCAGATCACAAAGTGGAGGGCAGACCCAGTACTGGGAACCATGGCCTAGCCAAGTCGATACACATTTTGTGGGGACACAGTTCAGTTTCTAACAGGTTCATGTACACTCATGTATGCACATGAAAACTTGTATATACATTTTATGTGCATATATGCCAACATATATAAATCACGTAAGACCTGTTGAGATCCTGTTTAGACCCTAAGCACCCTGATTCTGGTTTGGGAGATTAGGCTAGCAAGTCCAGTCTCCTAATGGGCAGCAAACTGGGCTCCCCTTGCACCTAGGCATGAGGAGTCAACCTTTTTTTTGTTGTAAATGGCAGAAAAGTTTTATTAAGCAAAAGTACAGGTCAGTCTCCATGAGTGGAGAATGACTCTGAACAGGTTTAGGGGCCATTTTATTTACTGGTAAAGGAGAGGGGTAGGAGTGTTGTTCCTGGTTCTGGTGGTGATGTTGCTCATGGATCCACGTTTTGGGCCATGCATCAGAAACTGTATGATGGGTCCCTTCCCGAAGAGTGTGATGATGATACTGGGATTGGATGGAAACCAGGGCTAGGTTATTTCTTGGTTGCCCTTCCCACGTGTGGCCATTTCTCAACTGCCAGTAGAATGGTTACGCCTGCCTCACAGCTGTCAGAAAACAACTGTTTGTTATATTTGCATCAGAAACTGTCAGGAACAAACTGTTGTATTTCTAACTGTCCTTCTCAAGTGGCCATGATGAGGCTCTCTAACTAACCTTGTCAAAACCTATTGCCATTGAGTCAACTCTGACTAATATGGACCCCGTAAGACAGATGACAGGTGTCCTTTAAGGTTTCCAAGGAGTAGCTGGTGGGTTTCAACTGCCTACTTTTTGGTTAGCAGCCAGGCTCTTAATGCTGTGCCACCGGGGCTTCATATATAAATATATCCGCACACGTATTTTTTTTAGTTGTTTTTGCTGTTGTTTCAAAGTTGTATATGCCATAGCAATTACAGTTTTAGTCCTATCACTTACTTATGTACGCTCCATCACCAAAAGTAACAAGTGTCTATTATCTAGAGACTGAATCTCCCTTTCCTCCCTACCCCTGTTCACTACTAATGTACATTTGTTTCTCTGTCTTTACCTGTTCATGTAATTTTCCTATAAAAGTAAGAAATTACAATTATTATTATTTTTGTTTGCTCAACACAATGTCTTCCAGGTTTATACATGTTTCAAAATGTTTTGGAACTGATTTTTCTTTTATCATTGAATAGCATTTCATCGTATGTACATACCATACTTATCCATTCATCTGTCGATGGGTACTACGATTGTTTCCATCTTTTTTCTATTGTGAATAGTGTGCAGTGAACATAGATGTGCATGTCTATTTATGTCACTTCTATTAGATCCCTAGGGCACATACCTATGAGTGAAATGCTGGGTGTATGGGATCTCTACCTCTAGTTATCTGAGGAATTACTGAACTGTTTTTCATGATGGCTGTCCTGTTTTGAATTCCCACTAGCAATGGATGAGGATTCCAATTACTCCACATCCCTCCGGCAGTTGTTATTTTCTTTTTTTTTTTTAATCTTAGCTACCTAGTAGGTGTAGAATGATACTTGTTGTGGTTTTGATTTGCCTTTATCTGATTGCTAACGATGGAGAGCATCTTTACACGTGTCTGTTGGTCATTTGAATATCATCTTTGGTGTTGTGTCTGTTAATTTCCTTTGCTTAGTTTTCCACTGAGTTACTTGTCTTTTTGTTTTAAGATGTAGACCTTTTCTCTGTATTTTAGATATTAGACCCTTATTGGTTATATTTTCCCAAAGATTTTTTCCAAGTCTGTGGGATGTCTTTTTACTCTTTTGATAAGTCTTTTGATGAATATAAGTATTTAACTTTATCAAGTCCCAGTTTTCTGTTGTTCTTGCATTTGTTGTTGTGTTTGACGATCTGTCCTTGAAAAAAAAAAGGTCCCAAAGCTTTGTACCTGTATTTTCTTCCAAATATTAACAAATAACATGTCCTTAATCTACTTTGAATTAGTTTTGGTGTGTGGCATGATGTATGGATCTTGTTTAATTTTTTATACACATGGAAATCCTATTTTGCAAGCATTATGATCTCTATGGAAACACTGGTGACATAGTAGTTAAGTGCTATGTCTGCTAACCAAAGGGTTGGCGGTTCAGATCTGCCAGGTGCTTCTTGAAAACTCTTTGGGGCAGTTCTGCTCTGACCTGTAGGGTTGCTGTGAGTCAGACTCAACTTGATGGCAGTGGCTTTTGGCTTTTGGCATGGTTGGTATAGGGTCACGAGTCAGAATTGAGTCAGTGGCAGTGGGTATTTGTTGAAGAGACTGTTCTTCCCCACTAAATGGATTTGATCCCTTGTTGAAAATCAATTGACCTTAGACGTTTGGAGTTATTTCTGGGTTTTCATTCTATTCCATTGGTCTTTAGTGCTTATCGTTAAACTAGTAGCAGACTGTTTTAACTACTGTAGCTGTGTAATATGTTTTGTACTAGGAAATATAAGATGTCTTATTTTCTTCTTCAAAACTGCTTAGGCTTCTTGGGGACCCTTGGATTAGTTTTTCCATTTCTGTGACTAATACTATTGGAATGTTGATCAGGATTGCTTTTTATCTGTAGATTGCTTTCAGTAGTGTTGATGTCTCAATAATATTAAGTGTTTCAGTCCATGAGCATGAGCATCTTTCCATCTGTTTAGGTCTTGTTTAATCTGTTTCAGAAGTGTTTTATAATTTTCATTATATAAGCCTTTACATCCCTGGGTAAAGTTATTTATAGATATTTTAGTCTCTTAGGTATTACTATTATAAATAGAATAATTTTCTTTGTCTCCTTTTCACATTTCTCCTTGATAGTATATATATACACCAGCTGACCTTTGTGTGTTGACTTCATATCCTGCAACTTTGTTAAATTCCTCTCTTTGTTCTAAAAGCTTTTTGTAGATTCTTGTGGATTTTGTATACACAGGACCATGTCATCTGCAAATAGGATAGTTTTACTTCCCAATTTGGATACCTTTTGTCTCTTTTTCTTGCCTCATTGTTCTTACTATGGCTTCCAGTACAATACTGAATAGGAATGGTGAGAGTAGGCATCCTTATCTTGTTCCCATTTCCAAGGGAAAGTTTTCAGTCTGTCCGTTTAGAGTGATGTTGTCTGTTGATTTTTCATAGTGAGAAACTTGCCTTTTATTCTTACCTTGGAAGATTTTTTATCAACATAGGGTGCTAGATTTTATTGAATGCCTTTTCTGCATTGCTTGCCATGATTATGTGATTCTTTCTTCTTTTATTAATGTGGTATATTATATTGATTTATTGTCTAGTGTTGAACCAACCTTGTATTCATGGAATAAATTCCACCTGATCATGATGTATAGTTATTTTGTGCAAAGTATTTTAATATGTTTTTGGATTCTGTTTGCTAGTATTCTGTGTTGGTCTGTAGTTTTCTTTTTTTTTTTTTTTTTCCTTTTCTGGTTTTTATACGGGTAATGTTGGCTTCATAAAGAGTTACTCCTGTATTTCTTCTTCCTATTTTGGGGGGAGAGTTTGTATAGAACTGTTGTCAGTTTTTCTCTGAATGTTTGGTAGAATTCCCTAGTGAAACTGTTCCTAGACTGTTTTTGGTTGGGATCTAAAACTCTTTATGAATATAATTTTAAATTAATCGCTCTTTTTTTTTTTTTAAAAAGTTTTTCTTGTTGTTGTGATTGAGTGAAAGTATACAATCCAAGTTAAATTTGCATGCTCCCCTATCTGCAGCTTCTTTTCGTCTCCTTACCCAATGACAGCACATTCTTCCTTTCTGTTCTATACATGTCATATCCTCTTAATAGTCTCCTATCCCCTACTCTCCACCCTCTCCTCTCCCTTCTAGTAAGATGCTAGTAGGACAGCATCCTGTAGATGCATAGATGCATAAAGTGGACACACCATATAGTCACTTTGTGTCCCCACATCCAATCCACTCCTGTCCAAAGAGTTGACCTCGGTAATGATATATGATCTGGGGCAGCAGCAGGTCTAGGAGCCATTCTCCCAGGGGAACTCCCAGGCCTTTCAACCATCAACTGTGGTCTTTTAGTGGAGTTCTTGAGGTACACCCCTCTTTTTCTCATGTTACCACAGGGACACAACACTGTGTGCCCCATCACATCTGTCATTGGTGGTACCCAGGCACCATCTGGTTCTTCTGGTCACATGTTGACACAACCACCCATACACATGGGTCCTTCTGTCTTCTGGGCTCTTTTGCTGTCATGTCTTTGTTGTCCTTAGTGGTCATCTGTTCCGGATGAGTTGGGACCACTTGATGTACTCAGGTGGCAGTTTGTTAGCTTTTAAGACCCGAGATGCTGCTCACCAATAAGGAATGCAGTAGACTCTCTTAGCAATAGGTTAGTTATTAATCATGTTCTTTTATGCATGTGCACTTGAATTTTAAAATTATGTTCTTATTGTTGAATATTAGTTAATGACAGTTGTTACTGTCATAAGTCCTTTGACGAACACTTTTGTGCATAGAGCTTTTTCTGTATATTGGATTATTTTCCCAGAAGAGAATTATTGAGTCAAAGATACAACCATGTTTAAAGTGTATGATTGAATTTCAAAAGGGACTGGTACATAGTAACTTCTGAGCTGCACCAAAACAGGTTTATTTCAGTTGCCTGTTGCCTATTCAGGTGATATATTGAGAACCAGTGGTCTGTTTAAACACTCCAGCTAGGGAAGGGGAAGACTTGCCTACTTTAATGGGAGTGTCTACCATGTAATCAGTACGTATCTGTGAAACTCTTGACAACACAAGGCTGAAAAGACTTACTGAAAGCTCTGCTGGATGGTGATAGCAGTGACACTATGTTGGGACAGTTGAACCTCAGGTGTTCTGTTCTCCCTGCATTACTGTGATCTGTGAAGACAATGATATAGATGGATAGACTTCTACAAGACTGGGCTCTATTGTAAAACAAACCCCAAATAACCATGAGCGAAAGGCATGGGAACACTTGCAGGCTGGCCAGTCAGCTGCCATATATGCACTGCTGTCATGATGGAGAGTTCCTCTGAGGTACCCTGCACTGTCATGGAAAGGAGTCTGGTTGTCATTGTTATAACTTACTGTTAATTGCCGTCAAGTTGGCTCCAGTTCATGGTGACCTCACGTACAGTGGAGTGAAACACTGCTCAGTCCTGCTGCACCGTCTACATGATAGCTGGTATGCTGAGATAGTGGACATTCTAAAGACAGCAGTTTGAGATCCTGCCTTCTCCCTGCCTAATGTCTCTATTAGACGATATAAAGGTTTTGTGCAGTTACTGCCCCAAGCTCTTTAAAAATGTTTTAGAAAAAACATTTAATTTTGGATAACTAGGTAAATGAACTAATTCCTGTGGAAGTGACTTCTTTCCCATGAAAAGGATGATCATTCCTAACTGTTAAATAAATTAAGATGATTTCACCCAGAAAGGAAAATGAGAGTTGATTTAATAGTCTTTAAGGTATTTGAAAGAGAGCCATTTCATGGATGTTGTTGTTTGTGGAAACCCTGGTAGTGTAGTGGCTAAATACTATGGCTGCTAACCAAAAGGTTGACAGTTTGAATCCACCAGGTGCTCCTTGGAAACTTTATGGGACAGTTCTATGTCCTTTCTATAGCGTTGCTATGCACTGGAATCAACTAGATGGAACATTTTTTTTCTTTTTCTTTTTTGATTGTTGTTATTGTTAGGTACCATCAAGTTAATTCCTACTCACAACAACGCTGTATACAATAGAAGAAACACTACCTAGTCCTGCCCCAACCTCAAAATTGTTGATGTGTTTGACATGTTTGAGCCCATTGTAGCCACTGTGTCAGTCCATCTCACTGAAAGTCTTCCTCTCTTTTGCTGATCCTCTGCTTCACCAAGCGTGATGGCCTTCTTCAGGGACTGGCCCCTCCTGTCAGGAACTGGCCTCTCTTGATAACATGTCTAAAGTATGTGAGACTAAGTCTTGTCATCTGGCTTCTAAGGAGCGTTCTGGCTGTACTGTATCCAGGACAGATTTGTTCTTCTGGCAGTCCATGGTATATTCGGTATTCTTCACCAATACCGTAATTCAAAGGCATAAATTATTTTTCAGTCTTCTTCATTCAGTAAATTGGCTAGCTTTCACATATACATGAGACAATGGAAAGCACCATGGCTGTTGTCAGGTCTAGTCCTTAAAGTAACAGTTTTTAAAGAGGTCTTACACAGTGGATTTGCTCAGTGCAATGTTATCTTTTGATTTCTTGATTGCTGCTTTCATGGACATTGATTGGGGATCTAAGTAAAATGAAATCTTTGACAGTTTTAGTCTTTTTTCTGTTTATAATGATGTTGCTTATTGGTCCAGTTGTAAGGATTTTTGTTTTCTTTAAGTTGCGCTGTAATCCACACTGAAGGCTGTGGTCTTTGATTTTCATCAGTAACTGCTTCACGTCATCTTCACTTTCAGCAAGCAAGGTTATGTTATCTGCATATTTCAGGTTGTTAATGAATTTTCCTCCAATCCTGAAGCCTCATTCTTCATATTGACCACCTTCTTGGACTACTTGCTCAGCATACAGATTAAATAAGTGTGGTAAAAAGATACAACCCTGACCATACCTTTCCTGGCTTTAAGCCATGCAGTATCCCCTTGTTTTGTTTGAATGACTGACTCAGTATATGTACAGGGTTCGTATCAGCACAATTGAGAATTCTAGAATTCCCATTTTTCATAGTTTTATCCATAAATAGCTATGATCTGCATGGTTGAATGGCTTTGCATAGTCATTAAAACATAGATAAACATTTTTCCGGTGTTCCCTGCATTCAGATCTAGCTGATATGAGCAATGGTCTGTCTCATCTGAACTCTTGTGAATCCAGTTTGAATTTCGGGAAGTTCCTTCTTGATGTACTGCTGCAAAATTTTAGTTGTATGTGGTATTATTGATACCATTCAGTAATCTCTGTGTTCTGTTGGGTCACCTTTCTTGGAACGGGTGCATTATGGCTCTCTTCTGTCAGTTGACAAAGAAGCTCTCCCCCTAAGTCTACATCTCCTGAGCCATGGTCTGTCCATGGGTGACTGTGTGCATGACTCCAGCCTGATGGCCCTCTGCCTGCAAGGCCATTGCTGCATGGGCAGGCCATCCACCCCCAGGTCTGCTGGTGTGAAGCTTTTCCTGGTGTATACTTACTTGGTGAGTGCTCACACCCATAGGAGCACAAGGATGGGGTGTTTTCTTTACCTAGGACCAGAGGACAACATATTTGATACCTGGTCTTGGTGCAGAAACAGCAATTTATCTCTCTCCGGTTGCTATCATTTGTGACATGGGGGAACCACAGTCATCATAAGGTGGGGGTAGCCTTTGAGAAGACAGGGTTAGGGTTGGAGTTTGACAGACATCTGTCCAAAGGACAGGGCAGGCTCCATCAAAAAGGCACCAAGCCTTGGGGGTGGGCCTGCAGGGGAAGCTCAGGACATGTCTTATGGGGAAGGTAGGTGGAAGTGTGACTGGAAGTGAGAACTGTCATAACAGATCCAATAGAAATCAAAAGTATCATAACAGGATGATATGAAAGACTGTACTCTAATAAATTGGAAAACCTAGAGGAAATGGACAAATTCCTTGATTCATGTCACTTACCCAAATCATCACAAGGTGAAACAGACCAACTTAATAAACCCATCACAAAGGAAGAGATTGAAAAAGTCATCCAAAAATTACCAACCAAAAAAGCATAGGCCCAGGGGGCTTCACTGAAGAATTCTACCAAGGTTTTAGAGAAGAGTTATCTCCAATACTACTGAGACTATTACACAGTATAGAAAGGGATGGAAAACTCCCAAATTCATTCTATGAAGTAGCATAATCCTGGTACCAAAGGCAGGGAAAGACCCAACAAGAAAGGATAACTACAGACCAATATCACTCATGAATCTAGATGTAAAAATCTTCAACAAAATTCTTGCCAATAGAATACCACAACATATTAAAAAAATAATCCATCTTGACCAAGTTAGATTCATACCAGAGATGCAAGGCTGGTTCCACATTAGAAAAGCAATTCATGTGATCAACCACATAAATATCACAAAAGACTAGAATCTCCTGATCTTGTCTGTTGATGCAGAAAAGGCATTTGATAAAGTCCAACACCCATTCATGCTCAAAACTCTCAGAAAAATATGAATAGATGGCAAATTCCTCAATGCAATAAGGACTGTTTATACAAAGCCAACTGCCTATATCATCCTCAGTGGAGAAACTGAAACCATTTCCCTTGAGAACAGAAATTAGACAAGGGTGCTCACTCTCACCACTCCTATTCAACATTGTAGTAGAAGTTCCAGCCAGAGCAATTAGACAAGACCAAGAAATAAAGGACATCTGCATCAGCCAAGAAGAAGTAAAAACCTCCCTATTTGCAGATGATATGATTGTATATGCAGAGTATTGTAAGGAATCCATAAGTAAACTACTCAAACTGATAGAAGAGTTAAGCAAAGTCTCAGATACAGGATAAACATAAGTAAATCAGTAGGATTCCTGTATACCAACTGCGAGATTATTGATGAAGAAAACACCAAATCAATATCATCTACTGTAGCCCCTAAGAAGATAAAGTATCTGGGAATAAATTTAACCAAGAAATAACAGACCTTTACAAAGAGAGCTACAAGTCCTTGCTATAAGAAGTGAAGAGAGATTTACGTAAATGGAGAAACCTATCCTGTTGATTGATAGAAAGACTTAACATAATAAAAATGTCTATTTTACCCAAGCAATCTACTTACATAGTGCAATCCCAATACAAATTCTAGTGACATTTTTAAATGAGATGGAGAAACAGATTACCAACTTTGGAAAGGGAGGAAGTCCCAGATACGTTCAAGCACTACTGAGGAAGAAGAACACACTGGGAGGCCTCTCATTACCAGACTTCAGAACCTATTACACTGGCACAGTAGCCAAAACAGCCTGGTACTGGTACAGAAAGAGACAGATAGATCAATGGAACAGAATTGAGACCCCAGCATGACACCATCTTCCAGTGAACAGTTGATATTCAACAAAGGCCTTAAGACATTAAATGGGAAAAAACAATCTCTTCAACAAATGGTGCTGGCAAAATTGGATATCCATCTGCAAACAGTTGAAATGACCCATATCTTATACCTTCTATAGAAACCAGCTCAAACTGGATAAAAGACCTAAATATCAAATCTAAAATGATAAAGCTCGTCCAAGAAAAAGTAGAAACAACAATGGAAGTTTAATACACAACATAGACAGACTTCAAAATCTGTGAAACCAACCACAAACAACAGAAAATAGATAAATTGGAACTATTAAGAATTGAACACTTTTGCTCATCCAAAGACTTCCGTGGTAGAGTTAAAAGGCCACCTACGGAATGGGGAAAAATATTTGGCAACTACTTGTCAGACTCAGACTTATGCCTCATCTCCATAATCTATGAGGTAGTACAAAATGTCAACAAGAAAAAGATAAATCATCGAATTAAGCGAGGGGCAAAGGAGATGGACAGACACTTCTCTAAAGAGGATATCCAGGCTGCCAAAAACCACATGCAGGCATGCTCACGATCACTAGCTATTAAAGAAATTCAACTCAAAACTACAGTGAGATACCATCTAACCCCGACAAGACTGGCCAGATTCAAAAATTGCAAAACAACAAATTCTGGAGAGGCTGTGGGGAAATTGGAATGCTGGTACACTGTTCGTGGGATCGCATAATGGTGTAACCTCTTTGGAAAGGAATCTGGTGCTTCCTTAAAAAGCTGGATATAGATATACTGTTTGACCCAGTAATTCCACTGCTCAGAGTGTATCTTACAGAATCAAGGCTATTCACACCCACTGATACATGCACACAAATGTTCATCGCAGCACAGTCCACAATAGCAAAAAGATGGAAGGAGCCCACATGCCCAGCAACAGAGGAATGGATAGGTATGGTATGTATACTCAGTAGAACACTATGCAATGATAAACGGTGATTTTAGGAAACATCTCATAACCTGGTTTCAATTGGAGGACAGTGAAAGTGGTCAGTGACAAAAGAACAACTATTGTATGAGACGCCTACGATAAGAACATATAAACAGACTCATACATAGAAGTAAAGTCTCTTTAACCACTGTAAGTGTGGGGAGGGTGGGAGGGGGAGGGAAGAGGGCTTAGATTAGATAGTTGAGAGAAATTTCACTGGGTGGTGTCTTCGATAGCACACATTAGAAAGAAGATCAATATTAAACTGGACTTCAGTATAACATGATTACTCCTCCCATCTTAATCCAATATTACAAGGACAGAGTAGCGGGCTGGGGGGCCAGGGACCACACTTTCAGGGGAAATCAAGGCCAGTTGGCACAACTAGCATTTTGCTAAGAGAGCCCTCTAAACCTAATATTGGTGAGTGATGTCTGGGGTCTTAAAAGCTGCCAAATGGGTATAGCAAATGGTCCCAACTCAGCCAGAGCAGATGATCACCATGGAGCAGAACAACATGGGGGAAAGAAAACCTAGAAGACAGAGAGACCCATGTGATTGCATTGACTTGTGACTGAAACAACCGGATGATGCCCAGCCACCACCAGTGATAGCGGTCATGGAGATCACAAAGTTGAGTCTCACTGGCAACACAAGAATAAAAATGGGTGTACCCTGAGATCTCCATTAAGGTACTGCAACTCATGATCCACGGACCTTGGAATTCTCCTCGGAGCATGGCCCCTGGCCCTGATGCTGCTCTTGTCCATACATTATAATGGAGGCCAGCTCTCATACAGGAGTCGATTGGACTTGGTGGACTGTATCATGTGTGCCTTGTATGGTTCTGTGTATCTATGGGATGTTGTCCTGCTGACCTCTTACTGGAGGAAGAGAAGTGGGTGGAGAGGAGGTGTTAGGAGATTGTTGGGAGGATAAGACATGTGGGGAGTGGAGAGGAAGAATATGCTGTCACCAGGCAGGGAGAGCAGTGGGAGCTGCATATACGTGGGCATGCAAATTTATATGGGAGTGTACCTTTTCATTCAGTCATAATTAAAAACAAAAGAAAAGATTCATTTAATTTTATACCAGGCACTGGGTTAGGTGCTGGGAGTATAATGGGGAAATGACTTACTAACGAGGAAAACATTTCATTTAATAAAATTATGTATGGTTTACATGGGTAGGCAGGCCACTTGTGTGTGTGTCGTATATGTTTATATGTACCACTGGCAGACCGTCACACGCTGCTTGTGTGTGATTATGTTATTTCTAGTGTGGAAAAGAGAAGCTTGCAAGACTCAGTAGTCCTGTCTCTGCATATCAGAGTTCCGCATGGGTGTTTTTTGGACCTTCCTGTGTGCATTAGGAGCCTGTAGGCATGAGAGTTTGTGTTTCTAGCAACAGTCTGGCACTGGCGGGCTCCATCCCAGGATGCACAGTGTGTAGCCACACTTGTGGGCCTAGCTGAGTCCTTTCTGTGTAGCTTGGCCCACAGGTGAGCCAGCAGGACTTGGCAATGTGGAATGGGGAAGGAGACACCCAAAGAACTGAAACCCACTGCTCTCAAGTCAATTCCGACCCTATAGCACAGAGTACAACTGCTCCATGGGATTTCCAAGGAGCACCTGGTGGATTCGAACTGTCAACCTTTTGGTTAGCAACTGTAATGCTTAACCACTACACCAGCAGGGTTTCTGGATGGCACAGCGGTTGGAAGTAGTGAAAAAAGCCCAGCTGGCAGTGGAGCAGGACAGGAGCAGACCCAGCTGTGTTCACATGGCATTGGTAAGTTGACCAGGCAGGCTTCTTCGAAGCCTTACTTTGGTGTAAGGATGACAGAGCTATAGACCAGTTTTATTTATGGACCATGAGGAGTCCCACTTCCAGCTTTATTTACCTCATAAACATTTACTGAGCACTTGCCATATGCCAGGTATAGTGGCCGGTACTGGGGATACAAGGGCAGACTGGCGGAGACAGCTCCCACATTCATGGAATTTGCATGTGAGCTGGGAAATAGATAGTAAGGAAGCAACCAAACATGTAATTTTAGATAGCAGTCATGTCTTTCCTTAGTAAAGTGAGAGAGGAGACTAAAAGGGTAATGAGGAAATACACTTAGTGATGGGGTGATTAGGGAAGGCATCTCCAAGAAGAAGGAGGGGGGCTCAGGGGAAGATGCAGGAATAAATGTTCTAGTCCCAGGAGGCCAGAGGTTGTTACAAAGTGGGTGTCTGAGACCACAAGTGGACACATGGGTGGCACATGATGGATTCTGCGTGATGGGTGCGTCACTGTCCCGCTGTTTCATGCTCTTCTGATCCCCTTTTCTATCTCAGAGGGAGGGAGTGGTCCAGTGGCTATCTAAAATTTCGACCATTTGAAATTGTCTCAGGGAAGATGGATGAGAAGGCTAACACAGCGAACAAGCCTTTCCCTTCCCCTGCAGCTGGAATACATTTCTCTTTGTTAAAGCCATCCACTTGTGGTATTTCTTTTTCCCAAACTGGAGTCCACTGAGTCGGCTTCTGTATTCAGAATCAGTTCTTGGACTTTGGCTTCTGTATTTTTGAGTAATTTGTGAGCCTGCCTTTAGATATGTTGGTGCCAGTATGTGAGAAACACAGGCTTTCACTGGTGGTCTCCTAGAGGGCATAAATGGACGTGCTGCCTGGCTGCAGAGTCTGGCTCACACAACGTGAAGACTGGGACAAGGAAGGACGTAGTAGACCCTTGGCTCGGTCTTACTCTCCAGTTTAAGTACCTGAGGGTCAGAGATGTGGGAAGGTGGGATTCCTTTGCAGCCCGCACTGAGCTTTCTCTAAGCTGGACCGGCTGCAGTCAGCACCTGTTCCGCATCATGTGCCCTTTCAGCAGTGCAGTGCCCTCAGTTCGTCTTGGCAGTTACCTTCCCCGTTAGGTTTGTGGACTAGTTATACAAGTAAGTTACCAGGGGTAGCTCCTTAGGTCCCAGAGCAGCCGTATCATGTAGGTAAGACTTGGCACTAGGGACGCTGCCAGCCATCTTTAATCTCACCGTATTTGTCTCGTCTCGCTTAGAATGAGAACATCTGATGCACTTTTCATGATATTTTAACATTAAATACTGCCTTTTAAAAAGATACACACCAAAAATGTGTTTCATCCTTCTCTTCCAGCTTTTCTCTGAAGGATTGGCTGTCATTTCCTTTTTGTTTGTAATCTCCTGAGTTTCTTCTGTTTCTGCGAGGCAGTCGGGGACAAACTGTTGTTGCCTTTCTTCAAAACCAAAGCTGCTCCTCTGGTGACAGGATCCTGACACTGGTAACCTGAATTCACAGTTTTATTGCAAACACCCTGTCTTAGTCATCTAGTGCTGCTATAACAGAAATACCACAAGTGGATGGCTTTACCAAAGAGAAGTTTATTTCAGCTGCGAAGCCTTGTTCTCTGTGTCAGCTTTCTCTTAATCTTCCCTGAGACTAGGAGCTTCTCTGTGCAAGCACTTTGGGTCCAGAGGACATGCTGTGTTTCTGGTACTGCTTTGTAGGTGGTCCCCAACTCTCTGCTTGCTTCCCTTTCCTTTTGTCTCTTGTAAACTAAAATGCAGCACAGGTGATACCCCAGGGAAATTCCCTTTACATTGGATCAGTGATGTGACCATAGTAAATGTATGACAGTCCCACCCTAATCCTCTTTAACGTACGGTCACAATCATTAAATGGAAGACAACAGAATAACTGGAAATTGTGGCCCATGCAAATTGATATACACATTTTTTGAAAGACATAATTTAATCCATGACACATGCCATTTTCAGAAACTTGTTGCTTAGCAGTGAAATTTAATCCAGTAGCTAAATCTTGCATTACCGAGTTTTTGTCTCCAGTGACTTGAAAAAATTTATAATTTAAGTACATTTCAAAACATGTTTTTGGCACTGAGAGTTTTTTAATCAAAAAGAGATTTATGAAATTTTAGAAAGTCTCATAGATATTTATAGGGCGTTTATGGGAAATGTGTGGTCTAAAAGTGATTTGCTTTCTGTTGTATGTGAATCCTGGATTACTGGTAGGGTAATGAGGGGTTGGGGAGAGTATCTTTGTGTGGAAGAGAACAAGAGACCACCTAGGTACACTCCGTCCTGCACATACACACAGACACGTGTACACACACAGGGAGTGATGGTGGAGTCCAGTTGAGTTGAAAATGTCAACTGAATGGTGGTTGGAGACAGAGGTGTCTGATTTTGTCTGTCTCTGCTCCTGGCTCCAGTGGCATGGGAAATAACTTACTTCCCTCTTCAGATACATGTTCCTAAGAGGATGACGGCTTTAAGTCCCACTACTTTTAGACTAGTGTCTAGATTAATGTCACAGGGTTGAGTGGTACTGGTGGTGAGACTTCTTTAGAATAACATAAGCACCCTTGGGAAGGGACTTCTTTCTTGTGCGCCTACTAGTGCATGGTACAGTTTTGAAACCTATGCTTTCTACCTCTGATGTGGACTTTCTGCACAGTGGCTGCCGTGTGCATCACTGCAGGGTCTCCCAGGTGTGCAAAGTGGTCTTCAGAACATGGAGCACAGGGGCCAGGACCAGCCCTGGGCTTGGGCTTCTGCAGCTCAGTATAAGATCACAGTGGCCTCTGGGACAGCTTCCCTGTGGGGTTGCTCGTGTGATAAGTGTGCTGCAGCAGTGCACTAGTGCCTGGCTGGGCCCAGTGCATGCAGCTCTTCACAGAGACCAAGAACCGCTGTCCTTATCGCTCCAGCTATTGTTAGGCAAGATTTACTCCCAAACAAGAATGCTTTTCTTGTTATTTTAAATTTACATTTAGATTAAAAAAAAATAATTATACAAATTCAATACCTATTTTTTTCTCTTTTAAAGCTTCATCTTATGTTTGTTAAAAAATACACAGCAAAGGACATATCATTTGAACAAAATCGACACATAAGATTCAGTGACATTGTTTACATTCTTCAGGTTGTATTGCTATTCTTGCTCTTTCTTTTGGAGGTATTCTCCTGAACACAGAATCTAGCTTATGGTGTGCCATATCAGCTAGAAAGTTTATGATCATCCCCATTGAGAAGATAATGAAATTTGACTCCAGACATGTCAAATGAGTTCCAAAGATAAAGAGCCATTAATCATTTAAACACTAGTATTTCTTACCATTTCCTATTTCAGCACCTATTTTAATATTCATTTCAGTTTTCTGTGGTATTTTTGAAACACAGGCAAAGAACCAAAACCAGTAACAAAAGAGTACTACAGTGAAAGAGAAACCTAATGAAGGTACAGTGACGTATTGGTGCATAGCTCTGTGACACAGGCACTTTTATGGGCTCCTCCTTCCATGAACTCTAGTTGTTTTAAACTGCTTGTAAGTTTGAACAGAGTCAGTAAACTCTTCTCAAGGGGCTTTTATTATAGTAAATCTTAGCTGTGCTTCTTCTGGTCCTCTGTAAGCTGACTTGCTCCTTAACTCTGTCTTCAGTGTATGAGTGATTGGTTGAGGACTGGGGTTGGTGAGCAACTGCATATTGTGATTTACCAAGAGCAACACCTGTACATAAAACCGAAACAGTGATTTGAGAGAAGCAGCAGTGTCCTATATGGAGTACAGAAACCAAATCTTTAGAGATTGGGAGTTTAGACAGTCATTCAGTCATTCAACAAAATTTCCTGGATATCCAGTGCTCACTGAGCCATTATAGATGCTGTGTTGTCATTTGCATTACTTAGTAAGTTTTTCAAGACATTTCTTATCCTTTTTCTATAGAAGAGTGACATTGGCACATGTGGTCACCAGGGAAATGTTTCTAAAAGAATGTTTGTGGTTCTAGCCACATCTAGGTGTCCTTATATGTGGTAGTTAAGTCAGTGGTGGTGTTTGCCCTGGTAGTGGTCTTGACAAATGCTGCCAAGCCACAGCTGAGTTGCATGGTTAGCTGACTGCCTTTTGTTTCACAAATTCTTGCTGGAGGCCTGTATTGTGTCTGTTGTTGTGCCAGGCACACAAAAAATCAAAAGATGAACAATCTGAGGACGTATAGTCGGAAACCTCATATGCTGGTTACAGGATAAACCAGTGGGCTTTGGAGCTGAGCACACCTGAGAAACAATTTGGGATTTCTACCTTTTAGTTGCTTCATTGACTTGGATAAGTTATGTCATCCCCAGGAAGTGGGGTTTTCAGTGCATTCTCACTGGGTGAAATAGAATGGTGTAGGTACTGTGCCTGATGTCTTAGGCTGGGTTCTCTAGAGAAACAAAACTTGTAAAATGTATAAATACATATATGTAGAAAGAGATTTATATCAAGGAAATGGCTCAAGAAATTTTAGAGGCTGGAATATCCATGTTTGTGGATCAGGATAGAGGCTTCTGATTCATATAGCCATGAGGCTGGCGAATCCAAGATTGGCAGGAGAGCGGGGCTCTTGCTCGTAGGCTGTGAAGATGGATGAATCCTAAGGTCAGCAGATGTCTTGGACTGAATTATGTCCTTCCCCCAAAAATGTGTCTAGCAATTTGGCTAGGCCATGATTTCCAGTATTGTGTAGTTGTCCTCTATTTTGTGATTGTAGTTTTTCTATATGTTGTAAATCCTAATCTTTGCTTGTGGTTAATAGGGCAAGATTGGGTTTTGTTAAAGATGATTAGGGTGGGTCTGTTACATCCTTACTAAGGTCACCTCCATGATCCAGTGTAAAGGGAGTTTTTCTGGGGTGTGGCTTGCACTACCTTTTATCCTACAAGAGATGCAAGGGAAACAAGCAGAGAGTCAGGGACCTCGTACCACCAATAAAGCAATGCTGGGAGGAGAGTGCTTCCTTCAGACCTGAAGTGACTTTGCTGAGATGTTCCCAGACCAAAGAAAGGCTAGTGCAACACAAGGACCTTCCTCCAGAGCTGACAGAGAGAATGTGTTCTCTTAGAACTGGCACCCTGAATTCAGACTTTAGCCTACTGAAATATGAGAGAGTAAACTTCTCTTTGTTAAAGTCATCCACTAGTGGTATTTCTGTTATATCAACACTAGATCACTGAGACAGCAGGCAAGATTGTGAGGCTTCTCATGATTCGAGTAGCAGCAGGGGCTGGTGAACCCAAGCAAGGTCAGCAGGTAAGCTGCTAGCTCAGGTTCCAAGATCCAGAGTTCAGATGAACAGAGGCAGTTGCAGGATCCAGAGAAAGCAAAAGCTGGAATGTCCAGTAATATTTGGATGCAGACCACATGCCCAAGGAAATGCCCTTTTGCCTGATTGGCTGCCAACAGCAGATCGCATCATGGGGAGATCACATAGATCTGACACGTAATCTTAACCATCACGGTCTGGATTATCACCTCTGCGGCCAGTGTTCCATTGTCTTGTTTAGAAATAGGCCAGGGATAGACAGGACTCAGATCCCAGAGGGCTTTCCGTGCTAGACTGTGGTATTTGCACTTTACAAAGGTAATCATCATGTTTCAGTTTCCTAATTAGGCAGCTGTCATGGATTGAATAATGCCTCCCCCTCAAAAAAATATGTAGCAATTTGGTTGGGCAATGATTCCCGATATTGTATGATTGTCCACCAGATTGTCATTTGATGAGATTTTCATATGTGTTGTAAATTCTGTCATGATTTATCATGGGTTGGTGGTAGTTACATTGATGAGGTCTACAATATTAGGTGGTGTTTTAAGCCAATCTCTTTTGAGCAATAAAAGAGAGAAGTGAGCAGAGAGATGGATACCTCATATCAGCAACAAGAAAGCAGTGCAGAAGCAGAGCTTGTCTGCTAGACCTGAAGTTCCTGCTCTGAGATGCTCCCAGACCAAGAGAAGATTAATGTATCAGGGGGACCTTCCTCCAGAGCCCACAGAGAGAGAAAGCCTTTTCCCAGAGCGGGTGCCTGGAATTTGGCCTTGTAGCTTACTGGACTGTGAGGGCATAAACGTACTGTTAAAGCCACCCACTGGTGGTATTGCTGTTACAGCAGCACTAGATGGCTGAGACAGTGAGTAACTGGGGCATATGCGAAAGCTCCACACTGACACACTTAACCCTTTCTTTTAAGTATCTGTATAGCTTGCAGTTTAGCAGGACGTTTGCTAAACCACAAGACTTCCTCATCTCCTCAGGCCAGGAGACAGCTGTGAGGCTGGATCTCAAGGCCATCATGCCATCTTCAGCTGAAGTGCCAGGGAGCTCCCAACAGAAGGATATGGATACATCTTTATGCAAATATAAGTACCGAAACTCCAGGACAGCCATGTCAGGTCAGCAGTTCTCTGGGTCCCCATGCTGTCATTTCCACCCAGGACCAGGGGTGGTGAACACCTGACTTGGGGTCAAACGTAGAGCAAGTGTTTTCAGGCCCTCATCACATACAGGTCACTATAGTAGCGCAGGGGTCCTTGGTTCCTGAAATGTTGGCATGTCCTCCTGGAATACTGTTCATTCTTCAGCTAAAAGATTATTTGGATTTTCAGAACATACAGTCTCTTCTGATCTTAGTAAGATTGTCATTTGCCATTGTTCATTCAGATGGGTGATGAGCTATCAGAGCAACCTTGTGTGGGTAAAGAGCCTTCCCTGGTCATGCAGTCTGTGTGCGTGTACGTGTGGCATGCAGCGTAATGTGGATAAGCCTGGTCTGAGTGGCGCACTGGAGAACCAGTGCCCAGCCCAGAAGGTGGCCTTGGCTCAGGGTTGGGCATGAGGCATATCCTAGGTAGAGACTCTGCCTAGATAGAGACATGTGTCTCCTGTGAGGGCTGGACTAAGGGGGCTGGCCAGTCCCCCACAGACACTCCTGTATGTAGAACACTGGGTGAGCCATCCTGTTTTCAAAACAGTCCTTGGGCTAATCTATCAATGAAAGCCCCTCCAGGGTGGCGGGAGATAGCCTATTCCCTGGACAGGAGATTGCTCCCCTGTGATATCCAGGGGAGACTGACTTCCCACGGACTTCAGCCAGTCTTTGCAGTAGATCGTCATTCTTAAGAGCATGGCTGATGTGAGGCTGCCAGCTGCCCTAGTGTCATTCACAGGGAAGGTAGGCTGGTTGAAATGGCCCTCTTGGCTTGGAACAGCATAGTCCACTGTAACCACGGTGGCTGACCTTGGGTGTTGGGCTCTACTGGTCATTTTCCTGTATACTTGGCTGGCCGCCAATGGGCATTGTGACAGTGGAAGTGGTGGATGGAAGGTAGGTAAGTCAGAAGTTGGGAACGGCAGGGCCTCAGCCTAAGAACAGGGTCATGTGGCCAGGCAAGGACAACTGTGACCCTTCAGACAGATGCAATCAGGAAATTGAGTACAAGGGTCGTGTGAGGTTAAATTTAATACTAGAACGTTCTACAGATCGTCTAGTGCAGTTTCCTTGTTTGTGTAAGTATGAAAACCCAGGCCGGAGAGTTAAAGATACATCCCTTTATAGCAGAGTCAGTGCTGGAAACTGGAGTCTTAATGTCTGGACTTGAGTCTAGGTCTGCTGCTGTCGGCTGATCTAAGCAATTTCCCCTTAGAAACCAGGTTTGCTAATCTCAGCAGCTCCTCTGTGGGTTTGTTGTAAAGCTTAAGTGGCATAATATATGTGAAAGTACCTCGCACAGGTGTGAATGTGAATTGTCACAGTTGCCATAGTTACAAGCTAGAGTTTGGAGACTCTTACCTCCTCAGGACTGGCAGCCTGGCCCTCTTCCAAACAGCGTGAGTGGGGTGATCCCAGTACCAACATTGTCAAATCCTGGTTTTGTTTTTAGTCTCCTTCTCTAACAGTTAACAGGAACTGTAAGTTTGTATAGTCTGTGAGTCTGCTTCCACTCGTTAATAAGTATGATTTTATACTTAATACACAAGGCAGCCCAGTACCGTATCTCCACTGTTTAGATCAGGGCTCAGTACCACATCCCCACAGTTCGGAGAAGTGTTCAGTACCACAACCCTGCTGTTTAGAGCAGGGTTCAGTACCACACCCCTGCTGTATACAGCAGAGCTCAGTATCAGATCCGTACTCTTTAGAGCAGGGCTTCGTACCACATCTTCTCTGTTAAGAGTAAGACTCTGTACCATATCCCTGCTGTCTAGATGTATAATTCAAACAAAGTTTATCAAAGGACCAGTGTTCTAGTTATATAATAGGTAAGGGAATGATTAGTGTCTTCTTCAGCTGTCTGTGTTTTTTGATACGGTACTGGTACCTTAAAACATCCCTCAACAGCACTTGGCTTGGCTTGTAATATAATCATTCACTCGTTTATTTATCCAAGAAAATTTTATTTCCTATAGCAAAATAAAAAAACTATACTTGATGCTCTGGGTGAGAAGATGAGAACAACTCAGGATTTATTTTCTAACAGAATTCATAATAAAAGAGAGAAAACAGATGACATACTAAAATGCAAGACACCTAAATAGGAGCAATATTCTCTGGCCACACACTACTCCGTTTTTGCATTATGTCAGTTAGTCTGTCCACGAGGATTAATGAGGTCGGTACTACTGCCGTCTCATGTTTGTAGGTAAGGGGGCAGATGCACAGAGAGATTAAGTGACTTGTCCAGTTGCATAGCCATGAAATAGAGCTATGCCTCAATTGAAGATAGTACTGCAGCAAAATTCACCCATAAATCTGGTGCCACAGTGCCGTTAAAGGCCAGTGCTATGTTAGAAGTTTGAGGGCAGATAAACCTGAGTGGGGAATGCCTTGTAGCTGTAGATCCCAGAGTTCACATCTCAGTTTTTCAGGGATTAGGGCAGGCCAAGGTCTGGCCAGGACTTGAAAGTCAGAAATCATGCTTTAAGATATGTATTTGTCTAAATGGACTCTTCCTTGCTCAGATTTACAGCTGTAATTCCCAGGCTTTGTATAAAAAGTAACCCAAAGTAAGATGCTCAGCAAAACCAAGCAATTTGTTCCACTTTGGTGTGATCTCTTTATTTGGAGATAGCATAATGGACTGATGATTTGATGTATTTCAAAAACACATAAATTAATGCCCCGTTACTATGGTTTGAAAATGCCAGTAGTCCTTTTTGCTGCATCAGTTTACTGTATTTGATATTTTTTGTACTTTACTTTTATCTAACTCCTATAAATTTTATGACATGGCCAAATTCTGAAAACTACCAGGCTACGTGTCTGTATTGTTAGATAACATCTACCCACTAAAGAAGAGAGGATCTGGAAATTGAAGGCATCCTCCCTATCCAGGCTCATGTCTTATTTTGCAGTTTGAAGCTCAGCTTTCCAAGGATGCTCAGCAGCCCTGCACGTACCCCCACAATGCCTGCTCCTGAGTTTGTCATCCATGCCCTTTGCTGGCCCCACTCTCCCTGCTTAGCCTCTTTCCCAGTTAGTCTCTCTGGTGACACACAGCTCTGTGGGACTTAGCCATGTGGGACTATACCTTGTGACCCCATGATCTGTGCAGGGTACCTTCCCTTCCCTGGGCACATTCTCCTTTAAGAGCCTGCATGGAACTGTCTTCCTTGGGAATCTGCCAAGTCCACTGGCTCTTAAACTGCATATACTGCCTGACTTGCCATTGGGAATATGGAATTTGCTGGCCCAAGCGGAGCTCCTTACAGTTGACTTTTCCTGATTAAGGGCCCCTTAAGGAAACCCTGGTGGCACAGTGGTTAAGCATTCGACTGCTAAAAGAGGCTGATGGTTTAAATCCACCATTTGCTCCTTGGAAACCCTATGGGGGCAATTCTACCTTGTCTTTTGACAGTTGAACTCAGCTCCACAGCAACATGATTTTTTCTTTTTTAAATATGTAAGGGCCCTTAAAACTTCATCTGCCACTTCTGGCCTAGACTCTCCTTTGGTGTTTGCTGGTCTCTGGCTTTGTCTCTCATGGTCTTCATGTCTTTTTTACAGCATAGTAATTTGCTTTTACATTGATTTTACATGCTCAGTTTTGAACAGCCTGTATAGTACATTACACAGTGAGACACCTCAGCCATCTTTAATGCGCTGGATGCAAAACTCTGAACAACAGCTGAGAGACAAAATACTTAGAGCTAAGGTTTGCTAGCATTGCTTGTCGACTAGTAATGTCCTTTCAGAAGCAACTGTTCACTCGGCCAGCATTCATCCAGCATCTTCATGGCCTATCAGCTAAGAACCAGGCATTGTGCCGGAGGGCAGACAGTAAGAGACCACTCATGATGCCATCCCCATGGAGCTGCTACACAACGTTAGTAGCATTGGACTTAGCGTAGCTGTGTCTCAGAACCAGAAAGAGAAATTGTGTATAAATGAAAGAATAGATTAGTGAATTCAGCGGTGGCTTGATTCTATGACCTGAAAAATTTTTACTGAGGAAAAGTTGCAGTAATGCTCTAGGAGGAATGTATGACAATTAAGTTCACAAACTTGCCACCGTGCATTTACATTGGCAGCACCGTACAAACAACTCAGTAAGGTCTTACAACCTCAGTATATCAATGTCTCACAGCTGTGTTTGTGTCAGTGTGCGGTGGTGTCTTGCTGAGTGATGTTCATTATTGTTGCATATTTTTATGTGCTGTTGAGAGAATATCAGAGCTGAATTAGAGCAATAAACATTAAATTTCCTGTTAAACTTTTGGTAAGACTGGAAGTGAAATCAGGGATATGTTAGTCCAAGTTTACGGGGATAATGCCATGAAGAAAACACAGTGTACAAATGGCTTAAATGTTTTTCTGAGGCGAGAGAAAGCGTCACTGATAAAGAGAGGTTACAGTGGCCAGTAGCAAGCAGAACTGATGAAAACATTGCAAAAATCCATTGAATTGTGTGTCAAAATTGTCGGCTGGCTATGAGAAGCATAACAGACCAAGTAAACATCAACAGAGGAACAGTTAGGAAAATCTTTACTGAAAATCTTGGCACGAGAAAGGTGTGTGCAAAAATGGTCCCAGAGGAGCTCACCAATGAACAAAAAACAAAGGAGAGTCAAAGTTTGCCAAGACCTTTTGGAGATGCAAGATGATGTCGTGGACTGTGCTGTCACTGGTGATGAAACATGGGTGTACCAATACAACCCTGAAACAAAGCATCAAAGTGCACAGTGGAAGTCTGCCAATTCTTCGTAACCGAAAAACTGCCATCAGTCCAAATCAAGAGTGACAATGATGTTGCAAACTTTTTTTGATATCAAAGGGATTATTCATTATGAATTTGTAGCAACCAGACAAACAATCAAGGTTACTATGTAGAAGTACTGAAAAGGCTGCATGAAAAAGGTAGACAAAAAATACCTGAATTTTTCGCCAACAATTCATGGCTCTTGCATCAGCTCACACAGCACTGTCTGTGAGGAAGTTTGTAGCTAGCAGACAAATAACTGTAGTGGAACACCCTCCCTACTCACCTGATCTGGCCCCAGATGACGTTTTTCCTGACCTGAGGATAAAGGAAATAGTTGAAAGAAAAACATTTTGATGACATTCAGGACGTCAAGGGTAATACAACGACAGCTCTGATGGTTGTTACAGAAAAAGAGTTCCGAAGTTGCTTTGAAGGGTGGACTAGGCTCTGGCATCAGTGCATAGCTTCCCAGAGGGAAAACTTTGAAGGTTACTGAAGTGATACTCAGCAAAGAGGGTATGTAGCACTTTTTGAAGGATGAGTTTGGGAACTTAACTGTCAGACCTCATATATCATACTACTGCCATTCCAGCCTTTTTTACACATGGACAATTTATTGACAGCAGTAACAATAATTGGCTGTGCAACCCCCTCATCAATGCAATATTTCCATCACCATTCACCGCTCCTTTTCCTCTCCCTCCTGCCCCTTGTAACCATTGATAAACTTTTATTTTATCTGCATTTGTCTTTTCTTGTCTTTTTATAGAAGTAAGGTCATACTGTATTTGTCCTTTGATGATTGACTTATTTCACTCAATAGAATGTCTTCCAGTTCTATCCATATTGTAACATGTGTCAAAGCTTCCTTTCACTTGTTGACTGAGTAACACACCATTGTATGTATGTACCACAATTGTTTATCCATCCGTCTGCTGATGGACATTTCGGTTGTTCATATCTTTCAGCTATTGTAATAGTGCTGCAGAGAAAGTTAGTATGTAAGTACAGTCAGTTTTTTTGTTAAGGGATTTTTTAAACTATGTTTTTTCAAAGTGTGTATTCTAGTTGTGTGCTGTCACTGAAGATTCTTTTATTATCTGTAGTCAGTCAACAGCTTGACAGATTTCACTCTGTTTTCCCTCAAATTAATGAAGAATAGGCGCACTGGCAACTTACAGCACTGTCCTGGAGAAGTCAATGCTGGGAGAAGGTAAAAACTGCAGTTACTACTGTGGTCACCGAGGGCACTGCCAGACCAACCCAACTCTACAAACTAGTCAACCCCATATTCTTGGAGACAGAGGTACCACTGCACATTTTCACATCTGCCAGTTGTTCTAGAAACTAGGGCTGCCAGTCTTGTTACTCTGGGATGGTAGCCACAGGGCACACATAACTCACTACTGGAAGATCAGTAACTTGTCCCTCCATCAGTACCTTCCCAGAGTTGCAAAATAGTTGCTTTCAGTTGCTCTTTCCAGGTTTAATTATTGTTTTGGTGCAGAGACCAACCCCTAAAGCTTCCTATTCACCATTTTTCATGATGTCATTTTCCACATAAGTTTTGTAAGAAAGACTTCTGCATCTAGACATGTACACGACACACATATATTCGTTGATGTTTAATCTGTGTCGTTTCACAGCATATTGTGCAAGTGGGAAAACAACTCATTTAAAGTCAGTAAGCCAAAGTTTTTACTAAGAGTGTGTCCCCAAATTAGTTATTGTTGTCACATTAAACACCCAGGAATCTTCTCACTCTTCAAGTGAATTATGTAGTTTTTCCTTATAATAATACCATGAGGTAAACACTGTTATTACCTACATGGTGTAGGCATACAAATTGTGACTCAGAGAGGTAAAGCAACTTGCTTGAGATCACACAGGTAACAAATGGCAGCACCACAGTGTACACCTTCATACCTCTGAACAATCTGATGTGAGCACCTTGGGCTGCTGATTTTCCTAAGGTGACCTATGTGTGCCTAGCAACTGCCATGCCCCGTTCTTCACCCTGCAGTTGGAACTAGTAGCCCTGGTTCCTAGAGCAACTGGCTGATGCAAGGGAAGGGCATGGGGCCTGAAATATCTCAGTTCTGTGAGAAAGGAGTTGGATCACATGATCTCTGTGGTGTCTCCTAGTCCTAAAATTCTATAATCTGTGATTTATCAGCCAGTAGATTGGACTTTCACTAATATGCATATATATTCATACTCAGTGTACAAATATACAGACTTTAACTTGGAGCCTTGTTGAAAGGCCTGTGTATATGCATAGATTACATGTAGGAAGGCTCTTAGCAAGGACAGAATCTTTGTACCCTTTTGGGTACACTTTCCAGGGAAGAAACAACTGTTTGTCCCTTGTTAACTGGCTACTACACTTTGTGATTTACAATGGAAAATAAGAGACCTTCACAATTAGGTTTTTTAAGGAGGGTGTTCTTGGACCACAGCCTAGAAGGCCACAAAGTGTCTTCTTAACATCTCAATTTTTTAAAATTGTGCTTGAAGCGAAAGTTTACTGTTCACATGAGTTTCTCATACAAAAATTTATACATACATTGTTGTATGACCCTACAATGTGACAGCTGACCCCCTCGCTCCTTTTATCAGTACCTTCAGTTTTGTGTCTTACAGTGCAGTCTAATCTTTGTCTGAAGAGTTAGTGCTCTGATAGTTTTATTTCTGGGTTAACAGAGTCTGGGGGGTCATGCCTTCTAGGGTTCCTCTAGTCTCATTTAGACCATGAAATCTTTTTACGTTATTACGTGGTCTTTCTTCATGAATTTGAGTTCTGCACTGCGCTTTTCTCCTTTCCACCAGGTACTGTCTGTTGTGTTCCCTTTCAGGGTGGTCACTGATGGTAGTTGGAAGCCGTCTAGTTTTTCTGGTCTCAGGCTGATGGAGTTTCTGGTGTATGTGACCCCTTTTGTCTCTTGGGCTATTATTTTCTGTGTGTCTTTAGTGTTCTTCATGCTCCTTTGCTATAGGTGAGTTGGGACCAAGTGATGTGTCTTAGACGGCTGCTTGTTAGCTCGAAAGAGCCCAGACACTGCTCACCCAAGTGGGATGCATGACATTGTTATAGTGAACTTTGTTATGCCAATTGACCTATATAGCCGCTGAAAACATAATTCTCAGACTGCTGGCCCTAATGCTGTGTTCTTTGAAATGTTTGGTTTTATTCAGGAAACTTCTTAGCTTATGGATTAGTCCAGTTGTAACAGTTGCATGGATTGAGCCCTCACTTTGCCCAGGTACACTCTTAAGGACTTAGTATACATTATCTTCTTGCACCAGTCCTGTGAGGGATTTATGACCATTTTACGTAGAAAGAGAATGTCACTCAGACATGAGATCCAAGCTTGCATTTATCTTGTGGCAGAGTCAGGATTTAGACCCAGAGCCATGGCACTGAACCTGATGCTTGTTCTGCTTGAGACCTTCAAGTAACTGTTACTCAGGCCCTAGAGCTCTAGTGGTAGTGCTCAGTCAGGAGAAATGTGTTCAGCATCCTTCTATGCTTTCTAGAACGTAGCAGTCCATGGACAACCTTACTCCTCATTTCCTGAATTTCATAGCATTAATGAATGACTATTCATGTTAGATTGGTCTGGATGTAACAGAAAATGTTTGTTAGATTTGCTGGTGCCAAAAGTTACCTTAGTATTCAACATCCCAGATGCACTTTGAGGGAGAAGTAAAAGTGTCTAGAAGCACAAAAGTAAACACACATGAGCACACACACAGACCTCCACGCAGCGTGGAGTTCCTGTGGCCTCTTCCTGTTCTGCCCTGCAGGGCATTGCTGCTGGAGCTTAGGGAGCCACTGTGGCTTTTTGCCCCTGTCCTCTGGTCCTCTGGTTCAGGATACTGCTCCTATCACCACCATCATCATGGTTGCCATGGAGTAATATTTCCTGCCTCAGGGCTCCAGCAGCCGCTCTGCTCTGTTCTCTCATGCCCCCACGTTGCTGTCTTTGTCTCTGCTGGAAAGAGCAATAGCTCTCTGCAGGCAGCCTGCATCAGTTACTTAGTACTCTGAGCCTCACCTTCCTCCTGAAAGATAATGTGTATAAAGCCCACAAGACAGTGTCTGGCATGGTTTCTTTCTTTCTTTGTTTTTCTTTCCTTATTTGTGGGATGAACTATAGATGATTAAATAAAAATAGGAATAAAGGAATAAAAAGAGACCTCTGATGTTTGAGTCAAAAAAGATTATGGCTTTAATTTCAGTTAGTCTGACATAGAAGTTAAAGAACAGGGAACTTGCTGTTTCTCCAGCGATACTTACAATGTCAAGACATGGGCTTTGTACTGAAACAGAAAGCCATCTACCATGAAAGCTCAAATTTCAGCTCCACCAAATCTAGGTCTCCCCAGGCATTTAAGTCTTTGAAATTCTTTGTTTTTAGGCTGGCCATAGGCTCTGCCCCTATTTACCACAGATGTCTTTCTAGATGGGTGCCCCTGCCTCCCTTGCTAACCCCCAAAAACCCACTGCCGTCAAGTTGGGTCCTACTTATGGTGACCCTAGAGGACAGAGTAGAACTGCCCCATAGAGTTTCCAAGGAGTGCCTGGCAGAGTTGAACTGCTGACCTTTATGGTTAGCAGATGTAGCACTTTTGCTCCTCTACATGTCTACTGAATAGAATAGAATCCTTGTATCCATGAGCAGTTGATAATCAACAAAGGTGCTAAATTCATATGACAGAGAAAGACTGTCTCTATAAATGCCACTGAGAGAACTGGATTTCCACACATGAAAAATAGAGCTGAACCCATACCTAATACCATATGTGAAAAGTAGCTTAAAATGGATCAAGGGGTCGAAATATAAGAAGTTGAAACGTAAAGCTTTTACAGGATAATTAGAGATAAAACCTTGGGACTTACTGTTTAGCAATAGTTTCTTAGATATGACACCAAAAGCACAAACAACAAAAGACAGATGAATGGAACCTCATCAATATGAAAACTTGAATTCCTCATAGGGGCTCTGTTGTCTTCACCATATATCTGATGAGGGTTTAATACCCTGAGTTATATAAAGGACTCCTGTGACTTGACAATAAAAACACAAACATCCCAACCAAAAAAACGGTCAAAGGTCTTGAACAGACGTTTCTCCAAAGAAAAAATGCTAATGGCCAACAAGCATATGAGGAGATGTTCAGTGTCTCTAGTCATTAAAGAAATACAAAGCAAAACCACATTGTAATATCACTGTACACTCACTAACATGGCTGTTGTCAGGATAGAAAAGAGAAAGCAACAAGTATTAGCAACGGGGGGGGGGGGAATGTGGGGAATTGGAACTCCGATCCGTTGCTGGTAAAGTGGTGTAACCACTGTGGAAAACAGGGTCATGATTTCTCAGAAAGTTAAACAGAATTACTGTGTAATCCAGCAGTTCACTTCTGGGTATATATCCAAAAGGCTTCAAAGCAGGAGCGCAAACTGATGCTTGTATACAGATATTTGTTGTGACTCTATTCACAATAACCAAAAACGTGGAAACAACCAAAATGTGCATAAACAAAATGTGTTACATACATATAATGAAATATTATTCTGCTATAAATGGCATTGTGATAATATACTATATAGTATGAATGAATGTTGAAAATATGCTGAACAAAAGTAAGTCAGTGACAAAAGGAGAAATATTCAATGATTTCATGTATATGAGATACCTAGAATAGGCAAATATATAGAAACCAAAATTCATTAGTGCTATCCAGGGGCTGATGGGACAGAGAGATAGGGAGTCATTGCTTAGGGTCCCTTAGTTTCTGTTGAAGATGATAGAAAAATTTGGAGATGAAGAGTGGTGGTGATTGCATAACATGAAAAGTGTAATTAACGTCACTGAATTGTACATATAAAAGATGTTGAAATGGAAAACACTTTATATGTGTGCTTACCACAGTAACAATAGCAACAGTAAGAAACAAAAGTCAGCTTTCTGGTTTATCTCTGTCCTCATAACTACTTCTTTCATGCAAGCCATTATGATGAAAAGAGCACTTTAATGTGTTAAGTATAATTGCCTCATTATAGCAGCTACACATTTCCCACTAATTTGCTTTTGCAAGGCTGTGGGCTTTGTTGTTGTTATTCTTAGTTGCCATAGAGTTGATTCCGAAGCATAGTGACGCTTTGTACAACAGAATGAAACAGTGCCCAGTCCTGTGTCATGCCCACAGTCATTGTTATGCTTAAGGCTGTAGGTGCAGATACTGTGTCATTCCATCTTGCTGAAGGTCTTCCTCTTCTTTATTGCTGACTCTTTACTTTTATAAAGCATGATGTCCTTCTCCAGCGATTGATCCTTCCTGACAACATGTCTGAAGTATGTAAGACACACTCTCGCTATTCTTTCTTCTAAGGACATTCTGGTTGCATGCATCCAAGACAGATTTGTTCCAGACTGTCTTTTGGCAGTTCATGGTATGTTCACTGTTCTTCTCCAACATCATGATTCAAAGGCGTCAGTTCTTCGTCTGTCTTCCTTATTCATTGCCCACCTTCTGTATACATACGATGTGATTGAAAATATCACAGTTGAATGCCTGTGAATAGACTTGATGCACTGAACACTAACGACCAAAGACCAGATCAGGTGTGAAGTGACATCAAGGCCATCATATGTGAAGAAAGCAAGAAGTCATTAAAAAGATAGGAAAGAAAAAAAAAGACCAAAATGGATGTCAAAAGATATTCTGAAACTTGCTCTTGAATGTTGAGTAGCTAAAGCAAAAGGAAGAAAAGATGAAGTAAAAGAACTGAAGATTTCAAAAGGTGGCTTGAGAAGAAAAGCAAGCTGTTACAGGGACATATGCGAAGAGCAGGAAATAGAAATCCAAAAGAGAAGAACACACTCTGCGTTTCTCAGGCTGAAAGAGCCTCAAATTTGCAATAGTGAAGGATTCTATGGGAAAAATACTAAACGACACAGGCAGCATCAAAAGAAGATGGAAGGAATACAGAAGGTCATTATACCAAAAAGAATTGGTCAACGTTCAACCATTTCGAGAGGTAGCGTACGATCAAAAACTAATGGTACTGAAAGGAGAAGTCTAAGCGGTGATGATGGCACTGGAGAAAAACAAGGCTCCAGGAACTGACAGAATATCAACTGAGATGTTTTAGCAAATGGATGCAGCCCTAGAAGTGCTCACTCATCTATGCCAAGATAATTTGGAAGACAGCTACCTAGCTAACCAACTAGAAGAGATTTCTGTTTATGCCTGTTCCAAGAAAAGTGATCCAACCCAATATAGAAATTACCAAACAATATCATCAAGATCACACATAAGGAAAATTTTGCTAAAGATCATTCAAAAGTGGCTGCAGTGGTATATTGATAGGGAGTTGCCAAAAATTCAAACCAAATTTAGAAGAGGATGTAGAACTACAGATATCATTGCTGATGTCAGATAGATCTTGACTAAAAGCGGAGAATACCAGAAAGATGGTTACCTGTGGGCTTTAGGTGCCTACAGCTCATCCTTAGTAACATGATCTCTGTTAACCAGAAGTTAAAAGATGACATTCAAAAGGAGTGTGGCTCTGGTTTTAGTAACATCAGCCTGGGGAGCTGAGCTAGCTCCTTGACTAATCCTGGCACTTTCTGTAAGCTGTGCCAACACAAGGGAATAACCTAATTAACCTGTTGGGAATTTTGATGGCTGAACACCTGTAGTATTTCTGGTGTCCAGAAGTCTTCGTCTTGAAACTGGACCAATGGGTGTGTGCCCAGAGTGAAAGGAGCCACTCTCTCAGATGCTCTTTTTGAGAGGAAGATACTGTTTTACAGGCTAGCAAGCAGGAACTTAAAGATAGTGACCTCAGTCTCAGATTTATTTCCCTCATCTGCTTAACCAATTGCATTTTTTTAGATTTTATTTTTTCTAATTAATTACAGTAAAATAATAAAATTTCTAACATCTGTCTATTATCTATGATAAACCCTCAGCCCCCCACCCACCCATGTAGCCAACACAGTCATTTTCTTCTGTGGATAATTCTCTTGTTAAGCCCTTATAACAGGAGTCTCGTACAACATTTGTCCTTTTCACACTGATTTCACTCAGCATGGTCTCTTCCAAATGAGACCATGTTATGAGATGTTTCCTAAAATTGTCATTTTTTTTTTGTATCATAGTACAGTGTTCCACTGGGTATATGTACTGTAGTTTGCTTATCCATTCATCTGTTGATGGGCGTTGGGATTGAGTCCAACTTTTTGCTGTTATGGACTGTGCTGCAACAAACATTTGCGTACATGTGTCTGTTTGGGTGACAACCTTTGTTTCTGATGGGTGAATTCCAAGCAGTGGAATTACAGGATCAAATGCTGTATCTATTTCCAGCTTTTCAAGGAAATGCCAGACTATTTTCCAAAGACGTACTGTTTTGCAATCCCAACAGCAGTGTCGGAGAGTTCCAGTTTATCTACATCCTCTCCAGCATTTGCCATTTTGTGTTTTTTGGATCATGGGCAACCTTGTTGGGATGAGATGGTATTTCATTGTAGTTTTGATATGAGTTTCTGTAGTAGCTAATGATTGTGAACAATTCTGCATGTGTCGTTTGGCTGCCTGGATATCCCCTTTAGGGAAATATCTATCTCTTTCACCCATTGCTTAATTGGATAATTTATCCTTTTCTTGTTGACATTTTGTAATAACCTTATAGATTGTGGAGATCAGGTGTCAGTCTGATATAGAGTTGCCAAATATTTTTTCCCATTCTGTAGGTGGTCTGTTAATTCTTTTGATGAATCAAAAGTGTTTGATTCTTAGTAGTTCCCATTTATCTATTTTTCATTTCTGTTGATCATGTGAGATTTTGAAGTCTGTCTTCATTGTGTATTAAAACTTCCACTGTTGATTCTATTTTATCTTGCATGAACTTTATCGTTTCAGATTTTATGTTTAGGTCTTTTATCTGATTTGAGTTGGTTTTTGTATAAGGTGTGAGATACCGGTCTTGTTTCAATTTTTTGCAGATGGATATCCAGTTTTGCCAGCACCATTTGTTAAAGAGACCGTTCTTACCCCAATTTAATATCTTGGGACCTTTGTCAAATCTCAACTATTTGTAGGAGGATAATGGCATCTCTGGAGTCTCAACTCTGCTCCATTGGTCTATCTATCTCTTTTTGTACCACTATCAGGTTGTTTTGACTACTGTGGCAGTGTAATAGGTTCTAAAATCAGGTAATGAGAGGGCTCCCAGTGTGTTCTTCTTCAGTAGTGCTTTATTTATCCGAGGTTGCTTCCTTTTTCCAAACAAAGTTGATGATTTGTTTCTCCATCTCATTAAAAAATGTCGCTGGAATTTTTATTGGGATTGCATTATATAAGTAAATTGCTTTGGGTAAAATAGGCATTTTCACAATGTTGAGTCTTCCTATCCATGAGCAGGTAGGTTTCTCCGTTTATGTAAGTCTCTTAGTTTCTTGTAGTAAGGACTTGTAGTTCTCTTTGTAAAGATCTCATATTTCTCTAGTCAGATTTATTCCTAGGTATTTTGTCTTCTTGGGAGCTATAATAAGTGGAATTGATTTGATGATTTCTTCATTAATGATCTCACTGTTGGTATAAAGGAATCCTACCAATTTACTTAGGTTTATCTTGTATCCTGAGACTTTGCTGAACTCTTCTATCAGTTTGAGTAGTTTAATTATAGTTTCTTTAGGATTCTCTGTGTATACAATCATATCATCTGCAAATAGGAAGATTTTTACTTCTTTGCTGATGCAGTTGCTCTTTATTTCCTTGTCTTGTCTAATTGCTCTGGCTAGAACTTCTAGCACAATGTTGAATAGAAGAGGTGAGAGTGGGCATCATTGTCTAGTTCCTGTTCTCAAAGGGAATTCTTTCAGTCTTTCACCATTTAGGACGATCAAGGTGGTTGGCTTTGTGTAGATGCTACTGATTGTGTTGAGGTATTTCCCCTTTCTTCCTATTATTCTGAGAGTTTTAAGCATGAGTTCTTGTTGAACTTTGTCAAATGCCTTTTCTGCATCAATTGACAAAATCAGGTGATTCTTTTGTGTTATTAATGTGGTTGATTACAAAGATGGTCATTATTTATTGCTGAAAGGTTCAGTACTCAAGCAGGACTTAACAATATTAAATATTTATATAGCCGAAACCAGAGCACCTGAATACATTGAATAAATACTGACAACACTGAAAAATGAGATAGATCATTCCACAATAATAGTTGGAGACTTCAACACTCCCCTTTCAGTTATGGATAGATCATCCAGAAAAAACCTCAGTGAAGTTGCAGAAGATCTTATTGCAACAGTCAACCAATTTGACCTTATCAACATATACAGATCTTTTCATCCATCAGCAGGTAAGTTTACCTTTTTCTCCTATTCACATGGAACATTCTCCAGAATAGACCATGTGTTAGATCATAAAGCAATTCTCTCTAAAATCCAAACCACTAATTTACTGCAGAGTATCTTCTTCGACCATAAAGCTGTAAAAGTTGAAATCAATAACAGAAAATTCATAGGTAGAAATTCATACTTATGGAAAGTGAACAACACTTTGGTCATAAAGCACTGGGTTATAGAAGAAATCAAGGGCAAAATAAAGAAATTTGTGGAATCAAATGAGAATGAAAACACATCCTACTTAAATCTGTGGGATACAGCAAAATCAGTGCTTGGAGGTCAGTTTATCTCTGTAATTGCACACACTTGGAAAGAAGAAAGGGCCCAGGTTACAGAATTAACCTTACAGCTTGAACAAGTAGAAAGAGAGCAACAGAAGAACCCCTCCGGCAACAGAATAACACAGAGTATAAGGATTAGAGCAGAAGTAAATGAATTAGAGAATAGAAAAACAATTGAAAAAATCAACAAAACCAAAAGCTGGTTCTTTGAAAAGATCAACAAAATTGATAAACCATTGGCTAAACTTACAAAAGAAAGACAAGCAGAAGATAGAAATAACATGATTTGGAAAGGAGATGGAAGATGTTACAACAGACCCAGCTGAAATAAAAAATACTGTAACAATACTGTGAAAGGCTGTACTCTGACAGGTTTGAAAACCTAGAGGAAATGGACAAATTTCTAGATTCATATCAATCACCAAGATTGTCACCAAGGAGAAGCAGGTCAACTTAATAAATCTGTCACAAAGGAAGATGTTGAAAAAGACATCAAAAAACTACCCACCAAATAAAGTCCTGGCCCAGATGGCTTCACCGAAGAATTCTGCCAAACTTTTAGAGAAGAGTTAAGTCTGATACTGTTGAGGCTATTTCACATCATAGAAAGGGATAGAATACTCCCAAATTCGTTCTGTGAAGCCAGAATAACCCTGATACCAAAACCAGGGGAAGATCCCACAAGAAAACAAAATTACAGACCAGTATCACTCATGAACCTAGATGCAAAAATCTTCAACAAAATTCTAGCCAATAGAATTCAACAGCATGTAAAAAAAATCATTCATCATGATCAAGTTGGTCTCATTCCAGGGCTTTAACACTGGTTCAGCATCAGGAAAACAATTACTGTGATCAACCAATCACAATTTTAGACATATTTATTTACGGGTTGAGGAAGGTGGTAAGCATGATGAGAAAGTTTCACGTATTCAGTTTCTCTTGAATTTTTATTATGAGGTGGGACTAAAACTTGGCCTGAAGTCACCCAGTAGACCTCCACCATCTGAAATGGGCTCAGCTACAGCCAATGATTATATCTGATGAATTTTGGTTCCCTGTCATGAGTCTTTTGGTTCTTTGACGCAAGTCCATTTGCATTATTGAACATGCACCGTGGCCCAGGGTCACATTTTCCAGTCATCCCTGTCTGTTCTGCCCATGTCTGATTACTCTGAACTCCAGAGAGTCTGTGAAACTACTTAGAGGAAGGAGTGAGGTGTTGAGGGAGATGACTAGAAGTGGTCTAATAACCAGTGGTGTACTAATTAATTAGCCATCGCAACTTCTGAGATCCTCTAACAATATTATTTTCAGTGTAATTATGTTGGCTCACCTGAAAGTTTTTGGCACGGAGAGGAACAAAAGTTTCTGATTTTGAGGAAACTTAGGAAAAGTTTCATTTTTCCTTTGAGCTAAAATTTCACCTACTTTCAGGAGCTGGGAAAATGTGAGCCAGCAAGCACTCACTTAGTACTCTGTATATATGTATACACATACACACAGAGTGTGTGTGTGTGTGTGTGTGTGTGTGTGTAATTGCATTCTGTTGTTGAGAATATTCACAGCAAAACACATACTGATCCAGCAGTTTCTATGCGTACTGTTCAGTGACATGGATTACATTCTTTGAGTTCTGTAACCACTCTTACTCCCTTTTCTGAATTGTTCCTCCTTTGTTAAAATAAATTCACTGCTCCTTAACCTTCTTATCTAATCTTTCCAGTTGCTGTTGTCAATCTCATCCCATATAGATAGTTCTTGATCTCATATAGGTAGTTCTTAAAAGAGCACAATGCTCAAGGTAGATATTTTTACTAGTTAGCCTAGACTGCTAATTAGTTTAAAAAGACACCAGGGGATAATTTTTAAGATTTAAAGATACTCCCAAGGCAATAGGTTTAGGAAAGTCTGGAATCTGTGAAAATTTGAAATTCTATTCTGCCCTTTTTCCCTTTTGACCAGGATTCTTCTGTGGAATCTTTAAGCAAAATGTTTGGTAATGGCAGCTGGGCACCATCCAGTTCTTCTGGTGGCAGTTGTTGGAGGTAGTTACACGGCACATTCCATTTCCTTCTGTTCTTGACTCTACTTTTTCCTTTGTTGTTTCAGATAAATAGAGAACTTAGATGGTGACTTGCAAGTTTTTAAGACACCAGGCACTACACTCTGAACTAAGAGGTGAAACAGAAGCACCAAACATATTATTAGACCCAAAACTGTGACCGTAAACCTCCAAATCAAGGAGTCAAATCTCACTAGGTTTTTGGTTGTACATAAGCAATCTCAACAGCTTCTTTTTGTTGTTGTTGTAAACATTTCTAGCACACACTTTTGCCAGTTCAACTTTTATAGGTGTAAAATTTATTGACAGCAATTATTAATAGTAGGCTGTGAAGCCCCACCCTTAATGAACACAGTATTTCCATTATCATTAACTCTCATTTCTCCTCCTATACATTTGCGTTTTCTTGTGTTTTTGTGTAAGTTGAGTCATGAAATATTTGTCCTTTTTAAAATTCTACCTCGAGTTTCCATTTGGTGAATGAGTCTATTTTTTAAATTTTACTATTTTTTTAATTTAATATTTTTCCATTCTTACCTCTCCCCTCCCTGTTAACCATCGAAGCTTGTTTCATAGTAGTGGACTCATGCAACACCTGTTCCTCTGTGATTGACTGATTTCACTAAGCATAGTGACCTCCAGTTTGCTCCATGTTATGAGATGATATCAGGTTTTCCCAGCACCATCTGCTAACAAGACTGTCATTTTCCCATTTGATAGATTTTGGGCCCCTCTTGAAAGATCGGGTGACCGTAGATGGATAGGTTTACATATGAATTCTCAGTTCTGTTCCATTAGTCTATGTATCTGTCATTGTACTAGTATCAGGTATTGTTGTTTCTGAGGTATACTTCTTGTAAACAGCATAGCACTGCAGTCATTTGTGTATGTGTGTGTGCACGTGCACACGTGGGAGGTGCTGGCATTTTCTTTGTTCCTCTTACAGTGCTGTGTTGAATTCTTTTGGTTTGTGGATTTTTTTTTTCTTTTCTGTTTTGCAGTTTTTATTCAGACTATGTTTTCCTTCTTTATTTTGATGAGCAAGGTTATTAACTTTGTGTGGTTACCTTGAAATTTACAATTTTTGTAGGTGTGAGCCAGTCTATTGTTAATTGATAGTTTCTTGCCTTTGACTCTATTGAAAGTTGTATATCTATAGCATTTATTCCTTCTTCTGTTGTTCTGATATTTTTCTTTAGAGATTAACCTGTCTAGTTCCCTGTTGTAATTCTTTTGGCTTTGGATAGTCCTTGATAATTGATTTCCTAGGTTGTTATCTGTCTGATCCAATCTTGCAGCCTAGATTTAGTCTGTAGTCTCAGACTTAAGGATCCTCTTTAATAATTCCCTTTTTTTTAGGCATACTATTTTTATTTGTTAAGTGAAAATTTTGGTTCATCTATGAAATATGCTACTGAATTTGACATCATTAAAATTAAAATATAATCTAAAATTCTATTCTTATTTAATTGCAGTTTATTTCTCTTTTTTTATTAATTACAATAAAAGAATAAAATTTCTAACATCTATCAATTAACTCATCTGTGATAAACCCGTAGCCCCTACCCACCCATGTGGGTTATTTTCCTCTATGGATAATTTTCTTGTTAAGTCTTTATGATAGGGGTCTGTCATGGGTTGAATTGTGTCCCCCCAAAAATATGTGCAGCTGTGTGGCTGGGACATGATTCCCAGTATCTTGGGACTGTCCTCCATTCTGTGCTTCACTAAACTGTATGCTAAAGGAGCTGTAAATTCCTGCATAGGATTACTTCCTTGCTCTGCTGTGGGGGAGTTTCCCTGGAGTATGGCTTGCCCCACCCTTAGTGCTTTTAGCAGGCAAGGAATAAAAGGAAAAAGAAACAAAGGACAATTTGAGAACCTCGCTACCATCAAGCAAGCAGCACCGGGAGCAGAGCGCGTCCTTCAGACCAGAGGTTCTTGCGTTAGGACACTCCCTGGACAAAGACTGATGCAATACCGGACTTTCCTCCAGAGCCGTCAAGGGGAAAGTCTTTCCCTGGAGCGGACACCCTGAATATGGACTTGCGACCTACTGGACTGTGTAAGAATAAATCTTTCTTTGTTAAAGCCATACACTCTGTGGTATTTCTGTTAGAGCGGCCTAGCTGACTAAAACAGGGTCTCATACAAAATTTGTCCTTTTGACACTGACTGATTTTACTCAGTATGATCTCTTCCAAATGAGACCATGTTATGAGATGATTTCTAAAATTGTCATTTTTTATCATAGCATAGTGTTCCATTGAGTATATGTACCATAGTTTGCTCATCCATTCATCTGTTGATGGACATTGGGGCTGATTCCAGCTTTTTGCTATTGTGTGCTGTGCTGCAATAAACATTTGTGTACATGTGTCCGTTCATGTGACAACCTTTGTTTCTGAAGGATAAATTCCAAGCAGTGGAATTACAGGATCAAATGGTATTATCTATCTCCAGCTTTTTAAAGGAAGCATCAGACTGTTTTCGAAAGACGTTGTACTATTTTGCAATTCCAACAGCAGTGTAGGAGAGTTCCAATTTCTCCACAGCCTCTCCAGCATTTGTGGTTTTGTGTTTTTTGGATCATGGCCAACCTTGTTGGCATGAGATAGTATCTCATTGTAGTTTTGATTTGAATTTGTTTAATAGCTAGTGATTGTGAGCAATTCTGCATGTGTCGTTCGGCTGCCAGGATATCCTCTTTAGAGAAATGTCTGTCCATCTCCTTCGCCCATCGCTTAACTGGATCATTTATCCTTTTCTTGTTGACATTTTGTAATAACCTTATAGATTGTGGAGATCAGACGTCGATCTGACATAGAGTTGCCAAATATTTTTTCCCATTCTGTAGGTGGTCTTTTAATTCTTTTGATGAAGTCTTTGGAAGAGCAGAAGTACTTGATTCTCAGTAATTCTTGTTTATCTATTTTCTCTTCTGATGAATATGCTTTGTCAGATTTTAAAATCTGTCTGTATTGCATATTAAAACTTCCAGTGTTGACCCTATTTTATCTTGGATGAGCTTTATCATTTTGGATTTTATATTTAGGTCTTTTATCCAGTTTGAGTTGATTTTTGTATAAGGTGCGAGATAAGAGTCTTGTTTCAATTTTTTGCAGATGGATATCCAGTTTTGCTAGCACTGTTTGTTAAAGAGACTGTTCTTACCCCAGTTTGAAATTTTATGGCCTTCATCAAATATCAGCTGTTCATAGGAAGATGGTGGCAATGGCGTCTCTACTCTGTTCCATTGGTCTCTGTGTCTCTTTTTGTACCAGTACCTGGCTGTTTGGACAACTGTGGCAGTGTAATAGGTTCTAAAATCAGGTAATGAGAGGCCTCCCAGTGTGTTCTTCTTCAGTAGTGCTTTACTTATCAGGGGCTTCTTCCTTTTCCAAACAAAGTTGATGATTTCTTTCTCCATCTCATTAAAAAATGTCCCTGGAATTTGTATTGGGATTGCATTATACAAGTAAATTGCTTTGGGCAAGATAGACATTTTCACAATGTTGAGTCTTTCTATCCATGAGCAGGACAGATTACTCCATTTATGTAAGTGTCTCCTAGTTTCTTGTAGTAAGGTCTTATAGTTCTCGTTGTAAAGATCTCTTATTTTTCTAGTTAGGTTTATTCCTGGGTATTTTATCTTCTTGGGGGCTATAGTAAATAGAATTGATTTGGTGATTTCTTGTTTAATAATCCCACTGTTGGTATAAAGAAATCCTACTGATTTAACTTATGTTTATCTTGTAACATCCTGATACTTTGCTGAACTCCTATATTAGTTCCAATAGCTTACTTATGGATTCCTTTGGGTTCTGACTATAAACAATCATATCATCTGCAAAGAGGGAGATCTTTACTTCTTCATTTCCAGTGTGGGTGTCCTTTATTTCTTTGTCTTGTCTAATTGCTCTGGCTAGAACTTCTAGCACATTGTTGAATAGAAATGGTGAGAGTGGGCATCCTTATCTATTTCCCATTCTCAAAGGGAATTCTTTCAGTCTTTCACCATTCAGGATGAAAGCAGTTGGCTTTGCATAGATGCTACTGACTACATTGAGGTATTTCCCCTTTCTTACTATTTTTCTGAGAGTTTTAAGCATAAATGGATGTTGAACTTTGTCAAACGCCTTTTCTACATCAATTGACAAAATCAGGTGATTCTTTTGTGTTATTAATGTGGTTGATTACATTAATTGTTTTTCTGATGTTGAACCAGTTTGCATCCCTGAAATAAAATCAACTTGATCATGATAAATTTTTTTTTTAAAATATGCTGTTGAATTCTATTGGCTAGAATTTTGTTGAAGATTTTTTCATCTAAGTTCATGAGTGATATTGGTCTGTAATTTTCTTTTTTTGTGGGATCTTTCCCTGGTTTTGGTATCAGGGTTATGCTGGCTTCACAGAATGAATTTGGGAGTATTCCATCCCTTTCTATGGTGTGAAGTAACCTCAATAGTATTGGACTTAACTCTTCTTTAAAAGTTGGGTAGAATTCTCTGGTGAAGCTATCTGGGCCAGGACTTTTTTTGGTTGGTAGATTTTTGATGACTTTTTCAATCTCTTTCTTTGTGATAGATTTATTAAGTTGATCTCCTTGGTGATAATCTTGTTGAGTGATATGAATCTAGAAATTTGAGCATTTCCCCTAGGTTTTCAAACTTGGTAGAATACAGCTTTTCATAGTATTCTGTTACGATATTTTTTATTTCAGCTGAGTCTGTTGTAACATCTCTCATTTCATTTCTAAATCGTGTTATTTGTATCTTCTGCTGTCTTTTGTAAGTTCAGCCAGTGGTTTATCAATTTTGTTGATCTTTTCAAAGAACCAGCTTTTGGTTTTGTTAATTTTTTCAATTGTTTTTCTTTTTTTTTTTTAATTAAATAAAAAATGGAAGTGTACATACTTTGTGCTTACAATACTGGGTTAAGAGAGGAGGAGTACACAAGTTGTATTGAAGTCCCATTAATATTGATCTTCTTACTAATATGTAGTGTCACCAATTTCACCCAACCAAATTTCGAAGATCTAATCTAAACCCTCACCCTTGCCCTCCCACCATCCCACTCTCCCCACCCTTGTAGCCATCAAAGAGGCTTTTCTATTATGTATGAGTATGCTTTTAAATTTTTATCGTAGGGGTCTTATGTAATAATTGACCTTCTGTCGCTGACTAGTTTCACTCAAGATAGTGTCCTCCATTTGAGACCAAATTGAGAGATGTTTCCTGCTATTATCGTTGTTCTTTATCAATGTACAGTATACCAGCATTTACCCATATACCAAAGTTTACCTATCCATTCTTTTGTTTTTGGGCATCTGGGTTGATTCCAACTTTTTGCTTTTGTGAACTGTGCTGCAATGAACATTCGTGTGCATGTATCAGTTGATGTGAATGGTCTTGATTATGTAGGATATATTCTGAGCAGAGGAATTACTGGGTCAAGTGGTATATCTATATCCATTATTTTAAGGTAATGCCAGATTGCTTTCCAAAGAGATTGCACCATTCTGCAATCCCACCAACAGTGAAGGAGAGTTCCAGTCTCTTCACAGCTTCTCCAGCATTTATTGTTTTGCATTTTTTGGATCATGGCCAATCTTGTTGGGGCGAAATGGTATCTCATTGTCGTTTTGATTTGAATTTCTTTAATGATTAATGATCGTGAGCATGTCTGTATGTGGTTTTTGGTTGCATGGATCTCCTCTTTAGGGAAGTGTCTGTCCATCTCCTTTGCCCATCACTTGATTGGATTAGTTGTCTTTTTCTTATTGATATTTTGTAGACCCTTATAGATTATGGAGATCAGGCATTGGTCTGATACAGAGTTGCCAAATCTTTTTTCCCCGATATTTTTTTCTCAATTGTTTTTCTGTTCTCTAATTCATTTAATTCTGCTCTAATCCTTATAATCTGTTTTATTCTGTTGCCTGAGAGTTTCTTCCGTTGCGCTCTTTCTACTTGTTCAAGCTATAAGGTTAATTCTGTAATCTGGGCCCTTTCTTCTTTCCAGATGTGTGCAGTTATAAACTGACCACTGAGCATGGATTTTGCTGTATCCCATAAATTCTGGTAGGATGTGTTTTCATTTTCATTTCAATCCATAAATTTCTTTATTTTTTCCTTAATTTCTACTATAACCCAAGGCTTTATGACCAAAGTGTTGTTCAGTTTCCACAAGTTTGAATTTCTACCTGTGAGTTTTTTGTTACTGATTTCAACTTTTATAGCTCTATGGTCCAAGAAGATACTTTGCAGTAAATCAGTGGTTTGGATTTTATAGAGAATTGCTTTATGACCTAACACACAGTCTATTCTGGAGAATTTTCCATGTGCATTGGAGAAGAAGGTGTACTTATCTGCTGATGGATGAAAAGCTGTGTATATGTTGTTAAGGTCAAATTGGTTGACTGTTGGAATAACATCTTTTGCAACCTTACTGAGGTTTTTTTCTGGATGATCTATCCATAACTGAAAGGAGAATGTTGAAGTCTCCAACTATTATTGTGGAATGATCTGTCTCATTTTTTTTCAGTGTTGTCAGTATGTATTTTTTCCATGTTTTTAGGTGCTCTGGTATTGGGTGTATAAATATTTAATATTGTTAAGTCCTGCTTGAGTATTGAACATTTCAGCAATAAATAGTGACCATCCTTGTCCACAATTGCAGATTTTACATTGAAATCTATTTTATCTGAGGTTAGTATTGCCACACTTGTTCTTCTTTGTGGATTGTTAGTTCAATAAATATTACTCCAACCTTTATTTCTCAACTTGTTCATATCTTTAAGTCTAAGGTGTGTTTCTTGTAAGCAACATATAGATGAGTCATGTGTTTTGATCCAGGATGTCACTCAGTGTCTCTTTCCTGGAGCGTTCAGTCCATTTACATTTAATGTAATTATTGATAGGTATGTGCTTAGTGCCATCATTTTGATGTAGTTACTTTTGTGTTGATGTTTTCTATATTGCTCTTAATGTTCTCTTCTGGGGCATTCTTCTTTATGGGTTGTTGTTTCAGTGTTGGTTTTGTGTTCATTGAGTTTCCTGTATTGCATTTCTTATTTTCATACAATGCATTGCTAATCTGCTTTATGGCTACATGAATTATCCCCCTTAACATACTAAGATTAAACCCAATTTTAACTACTTCATAACTCTGAAACTTCTGCTGCACCTAAAACAAGTATAACTGTCGAAGTGTATCCCTCTTTTAATTTGATGGTATTATAGCTGTCATGATATAATCACGGATATCCCTTTTATAATACTGCAGCTTTGGCACTTGGCTGGCTGGCTTGGTGAAGTTTTGTGATTTCCTTAACTGATTGGAAATTTGGATGAAGTTTCCTGAATGGTCACCTAAAATATATATTTAGGGAAGAGCTTCTTTCAATATTTCATGTAATTTTGGTTTAGTTTTTGTGAAGTCTCTAAATTTCTCTGTATTTTCAAAAGTCTTAATTTCACCATTATATTTGATAGACAGTTTTGCAGAGGTAAATAATTCTAGAATGAAAGTTTTTCCCATTCGGGGCTTTGGACGTGTCTGCCCACTATTTTCTAGCCAGCATTGTTTTGGCAGAAAAGTGAGACGAAAGCCTACAGGATTTCCCTTGGAATATTAGTTTTGCTTTGAGCATTGCTGCCTTCGTACACATCTGTTTATGTCTTAGCTTGATTATAATATGCCTTGGGGGTCTTTCTTTTTAGGTTTAGCTTTTGCGGTGTTCGATAAACATCTTGGATACTTATGTTCTCTTTGCTCATAATCTCAGGAAAGTTTTCTGTCAGCATCTCTACAGCAATACTCTCTATATTGTCATTAATCCCCTTGTTCAGGAATTCCAATTAAACGTAAATTATTCCTTTCCGTGGAGTCACACATGTTTCTTAATGCTTCTTTAGTTTTCTTATTTCTTTTCTCTGATTTCACCTCATAAATGCTGGTATCAGTTGCTGTGTCTTCTAGGTCACTGAGTCTAACTTCCATCTGTTCAATCCTACTCTTTTGGCTTTGGATAGAATTATCTAATTCTGTAGTTTTATTATTGATCATAATTCATAAAGTTCATGTTCCATCAGTTGAAATAGCTCACCAAATTTTTGGTTTTGTTCTACTGCATTTTGTTTAATCTCTAGGAGGGTTCTATATATAAATCTTTTATTTTCAACCTCTGGTAGATTCAGAAAGGCTTCTTTATCTGGGAAATTTTTTGAATTTTTTAAGTCTTTAGGGAATTTTCTGGAGCATTTGAAGGCTGCTTCTTTAAATGATTAATTATGGTCTGCTGCCTGCATGCTGTGTAGACACTATTTGATTTCTCTGGTTTTGGATCTAAGAGAATTGTTGATCACCAGCTGACTCCAGACATGCCACCCCTAAGGGCTTGACTCTTTAGGCTGCTGGTGGACAGCACCCCTCTCAGCAGAAAAGCAGTTTTTAAAACACTCACATCTACAGAATGCAGTGATCTCTGGCAGCTGAGTGTGGAGACATCCTTCTCTCCTCCCTTTCTTGAGCTGCACCATAGTCATGACCGATGTGATGCCTGAGAGACAGCACAACTAGGTTGTCATCTTTATCAGCCAGGAGGTGGGGACTGCCACCCCTGAGGACCCAGCTGGGCCAGCTGCCAAGCTGAACAGCATCATGGGGTTGACAGCATCTCTATTACTAGAGAAGCTATGTGTAAGTCAGCTGCACCTACAGAATACAAGTCTAGCAATGCCCTTACTCCCTTATTAGAGCTTTGCCACAGCTCCTGTTGGTGTAAAATTAGAGAAACTGAACAGCTTTTTGATGCCATGAGGACAACACTTAAAGAAGAAGACCACCATGGCTCTAGAAAACTCCCAAATTAAAGTATCAAAGAACTTCCTAGATGAAGAAGCCTTTCTGAAATTATTGAAGGCAAAATACAAAATAATTATGTAGAGATTCAACACAGTGAAGCAGAGAAAAATCAAAAATTAAATAAGCTGTATGAACTGCTAGAACATCAGTAATCTGAAATCCAGGAGATCAACAATAAAATTACAGAGTTAGACAATTCAGTGCAAAGCCAAAAGAGCAGGATTAAGGAAATGGAATGCAGAATTAGTGAGACTGAAGAGAAAAGTAACTGACACCAGCATTTATGAGGAGAAATCAGATAAAATAAATAAGGAAAACGAAGAGGCATTACAAAGCATGTGGGACTCCATCAAGAGGAATGAATCTAAGAATAATTGTAATTCCTGAATAGGGAAGGATAACTGAAAATACAAAGAGAATTGTTGAAGAGTTGCTGACAGAAAACTTTCCTGACATCATGGAGGAAGAGACCATAGATATTCAGTATGATTATCAAACACCACAAAAGGAAAACCCCAAAAGGAAGACACTCAGACTTGTAATCAAGCTTAGTAAAATGAAACACAGAGGCACTTAAAGGCAGATAGGCTTAAAACAAAACTAATGTACAAAGGGAAGCTCTGTAGGCTTTCCTCTGACTTCTTGGCAGAAACCACTTTGGCAAGAAGGCAGTGGGATGATACATACAAAGCCTTGAAGGAGGAAAACTTCCAACCAGTAATTATATATACTGCAAAATGGTCTCTCAAACGTGATGGTGAAATTCAGACATTCTCAGATAAATAGAAGCATAAAGACTTTGCAGAAACCAAACTGAAACTGTAAGAAATAGTGAAAGAAGCTCTTCATTTAGAAAAATGAATTATATCAGATTTATACTCAGTGCAATGAAGGACATAGCAGCTAGAACCCTACTCAGTTAGGGAATTCACAAAGCTGAATCAAAGCTAAAATATTGAACATAGGGAACCAGAGATGTTAACATGTAAACTGTGACATCATCACACTATGAAGAGGACTATATTACAGTAGTTCTAGCCCTTTCAGATGGAGAGGAAGTTAAAGAGATATACAGAAGTTAAACTTGGTTTAAACTTGAATATTAAGGGACATCAAGTGGTAGCCACAAAGAAAACTAACAGTTCTACATATCAAAACAGGAAACATAATACAAGAACCTCAATAGACACATAACCAGCGTTGAAAAAGATAAAAAGAAAACCTATAAAGAAAAATGACCCCCAAAAGAATATTAAGTGGAACATAGAAAATGTCAATAACACAGAAATAAAGGTACCAAAAGGATGGCACTTAACACATAACTATTAACTGCATTGAATGTAAATGGATTGAATGCTTCATTCAGTCCAAGAGGCAGAGAGTAATAGCTTGGTTCAAAAAACACAGTCAGTGTATATCCTACTTACAAGAAATATACCTTAGGCTCAAAGATATGAAAAACTGAAAACCAAAGGATGGAACAATACATACCAAGCTAAAAACAAGCAGAGAAGAGCAGGGATGGCAATGTTAATCTCAGATAAATAGACTTTAATATAAAATCCACCACTGTGGACAAGGATGGGTCCCTATTTGTTGCTTAAAGGTTTGATCCATTAGTGGGATGTAACAGTATTAAATATTTATGCACACAATACCAGAGCTTCTAAATACCTAAAATGCTGACAACATTGAAAAATGAGATAGATCACTCCACAATAATAGTAGGAGACTTCAACACTCTGCTTTCAGTAATGGACAAATAATCCAAAAAAAAAAAAAAAGCTCAGTAAATATACAGAAGATCTTATGCAACGATCAAAAAACTAGACATCATTCACACATACAAAACTTTTTACGCCCAAATAGATAAGTACACCCTCTTTTCTAGTGCACATGGAGCATTCTCTAGAATAAACCACATATCAGATCTTAAAGCAAGTCTCAACAAAATTCAAACCATTGAATTACTGCAGAGCATCATTTTGGACTGTAAAGCTACAAAGGTTGAAATCAATAACAGAGAAAACATGGGTAGAAATTTGAAGTCATGGAAATTGAACAACACCTTGCTCCAAAATCCATGGGTTATAGAAAAAATCAAAGATGCAATAAATAAATTTATGAAATGAAAACACATCCTACCAGAAGCTGGGATACAGCAAAAACAATGCTCAGAGGACAGTTCGTCTCTATAAATGCACACATCTGGAATGAAGAAGGGCCTAAATCAAAGAATTAACCCTACAACTTGAATGACTAGAAAGAGAACAACAAAAGAACCCCTCAGGCACCAGAAAAAAGCAGATAATAAGGATTAGATCAGAAGTAAACAAATTAGAGAATTGAAAACCAATTGGAAGAATAAAATCCACAAGCTAGTTTTCTGAAAAGATAGACAAAATTGATAAACCATTGACTAAACTTACAAAAGAGAAACAAGAGAGGAAGCAACCTACATAAGAAGTGAGATTGGAGATGTCACAATAGACCCAACTGAAATCAAAAGTATCAGAACAGAATACTGTGAAAAAAAAATGTATCCTAACAGATTTGAAAACCTAGAGGAAAAGGACAGATTTCTAGATTCACATCATCTACCAAAATTATCACAAAGAGAGGTAGAACAACTTCATAAACCTGTCGCAAGAGATTGCAAAGGTAATAATAATAATAAAACTACCAACCAAGAAAAGTCCTGGCACAGATGATTTTACTAGAGAATTCTACCAAACTTTTAGAGAGGAGTTAATTCCAATACCACTGAGGCTTTTTCACAGCATAGAAAAGGACAAAAAACTGCCCGATTCATTCTGTGAGGCCAGCATAATCCTGATACCCAAACCAGGTAAAGATCCCACCAAAAAAAAAAAAAATACAGACCAGTGTTACTCATGAACCTAGATGCAAAAATCTTCAAATCTTATCCAATAGAATTCAACAACATGTCAAAAAAATAATTCATCATGACTAAGTTGTATTCACACCAGGGATGCAGGACTGGTTCAACATCAGAAAAACAATTAATGTGATGAACCACATAAATAGTACAAAGGATAAGAATCACCTGATTTTGTCAACTGATGCAAAAAAGGCATTTGACGAAGTACGACACCATTCATGTTAAAAACTCTGAGCAAAATAGGAATACAAGGGAAATTTTTCAATGCAATAAGGGCCATCTATGCAAAGCCAACTACCTAAATCATGGAGAGAGACTGAAAGAATTCTCCTCGAGAATGGAAACTAGATGAGGATGCTCACTCATACTGCTTCTGTTCAACATTGTGCTAGACGTTATAGCTAGAGGAGTCAGACAAGACAAAGATAAAAAAGGCACCTGAATCAGCAAAGAAGTAGTAAAATATGCATGTTTGCAGATACTATGATTGTATATACAGAGAACCCTGAAGAATCCATAAATAAACTACTAGAACTAATAGAAGAGTTCTGCAAAACATCAGGATATAAGATAAACAGAGATAAATCAGTGGGATTCCTTTCCACCAACAAAGGGATTGTGAAACAGGAAATCACCAAATCAATACCATTTACTCTAGCCCCCAAGAGAATAAAATACCTAGGAATAAATCAAACCAGAGAAATAAGAGACCTATGTAGAGAAAACTACAAGACCCTACTGCAGGAAACCAAAGGAGACGTAACATAAGTGGAAAGGTGTACCTTGCTCATGGATAACAAGACTTAACATTGTGAAAATGTCTATTTTACTCAAAGCAGTCTGCATATCCAGTGCAATCCCAATACAAATTCCAATGTCATTTTTTAATGAGATGGGGACAAAAAAATTACCAACTTTGTTTGGAAAGGGAAGAAACCCAAGATGAATAAAGCACTAATGAAGAAGAGAAACACAGTGTGAGGCCTCACAGTAGCCGACTTTAGAACTTACTACACTGCCATGGTAATCAAAACAGTCTGGTAATGGTACAGAAAGATACTTATAGACCAATGGAACAAAACTGAGAACCCAGAAATATCACCGTTGTCTTATGAACAGTTGATATTTGACAAAGGCCCTAAGATTGTAAACTGGGGTAAAAGCAGTCTCTTTAACAAATAGTATTGGCAGAATTGGATATCCATCTGCAAAAGCTGAAAGAAGAGTGGTATCTCACACCTTAGAAAAAACTGAAAATGGATCAAAGACCTAAACATCAAATCTAAATTGATAAAGATCACACAAACAAACAACAACAAAAATATATATAGGGGCAACAGTGGAAGCTCTAAGACATGGTTTAAACAGACTACAAAATCTAACCAGCAATGCACAAACAGCAGAACATAGAGAAATGGGTACTGCTAAAAATCAGACACACTTATCCAAAGACTTTATCAAGAAAGTTAAAAGACAGCCTACAGAATGGAAGAACAAAAATAATGTGGCAGCTGCATTTTGGATCAGCATCTGATTTCCGTAATCTACAAGGCATTACAAAATATCACCAAGAAAAGGGTAAATAACCCAGTTAAGCAATGAGCAAAGGAGATGGACAGACATTTCACCAATGAAGACATCCAGGTAGTCAAAAGATGGATGAGGAAATACTCACTATCATTAGCAATTAGAGAAATTCAAATCAAAACTACAATGAGATATCATCTCTCCCAACAAGGTTGGCCACAGTCCCAACAGAAAACAAATGCTGGAGAGGCTGTGGAAAGAATGGAACTCTCCTATACTGCTGATGGGAATGCAAAAGGGTAAAACTGCTTTGGAAAGCAATTTGGTACTTCCTTAAAAAGCTAGAAATAGAAATACCATATTGTCCACCAATCCCACTGCTTGGACTATATCCTACAGAAGCAAAGGTGGTCATGAGCAGATACATGCACATGGATATTTATTGCAGCACTGTCCATAATAGCAAAAAGATAGAATCAACCTGGGTGCCCATCAACAGATGAACTATGGTACATATGCACAATGCAGCGCTATGCAATGATAAAGAACGATGATATGAGGAAGCATCTCATAACCTGGTTTCAACTAGAAGACATTATGGAGGTAAAATCAGTCAGCAGCAAAGGGACAAATATTGTATGAGACCATTGCTATAAAGACTTAAAAATGGACTTAAGTACAGTAGAAAAGACTCATTGATGGCTACAGGGGCTGGGATGGAGGGAGAAAGGTGTTCATAGATTAGGTAGTCAATAGGAATTTGGTTATGTGAAGGAAGTGACAGCACACTGTAGAGAGCATATCAGTATAACTTGACTACACCATAAACTATAAAGCTTTCTAAACTCAACCCAATCTTTCAAAGGATAGAGTAGCAGAGATGGTGGTCTGGGACCATGTTTTCAGGGGACATCAAGGTTAGCTGGTATAACTAGCCTTAAGCTAAGAGTGTCTTCTGCACCCCACATTGGTGAGTGGCACCTTGGATCTTGAAAGCTAGTAAGCTGCCATGTGAGGTACACCAAATGGTCCCAGCCCATGTGGAATAGACAATGACTGAGAAAATCAATGACAAGAGGATAAATGAGCCCAGGAGGCAGAAGAACCTGTATGAATGGGAGGCTGAGCTGAATCAGCATGAGACCAGAAGGACCAGATCGTGCCTGGCCATCACCAAAGGCAGCAGTGATTGGGAACATCATATAGAGTCCCTGAGGCAATATGAGAAAAAGAAGTGTACAGTTTAAGAACTCTGCTAAAAGATGAAAATTGATGGCCTGAAAGCCTAGAGGGTACCCTGGGAACATGGCCCGTGGACTTGCTGCTGGCCCTGATATGAAACCAGTACTGAGGTCAACTCTTCACACAATGGACAGAACTCGGAGACACAGTGTGAGCATATGGTGTGTGTACTTTATGGGTTTATACATTTATAGAAGGCTGCCCTACTGGTTTCTTTCTAGATGGGAGAGAAGAAAGTGGTGAGGAGGGGACAGGTGCTCATTAAGAGGATTCAAGAAATATAGATTGAAAAGGTGGAATGTGTTGTCACGGGGTGAGGTGAGCAGATGGAGCTGCAGATAGGTGAGTATGTGGAACTGATGTGGATTGTATACATTTGCTTAATTGTATTGGAAAAAGAAAACTATACACCCCCTCAGAAATATTATTTTAGGTGAAAGTTTGTGCAGCACATCGGTCCCATGTAACAATTTTGTTACAAACTGTTCTGTGATACTGGATGTCATTTTCATAATGTGTCACTGTTCTCATTGTTTCCCTTGTTTGTTCTGTTTCCATAGATGTGGCTTTGCTTTCCCTTCTTTGCTTTTGTGTAAATGTTGACGATTTGTCCTCATGTAGCTGAGCATTCACGTGACACTTTACTCTGGGGTGATATTGTTTATTTTACAAGCCAGTCTATTATGTGGCTGAAAGTTGAGCTGTGGGAGTGGCCTTGTTTCCCAAGGTTATTCTAGGACAGTAATCTTGGGTGTTCCTCTAATCTCTGTTTGTCTAGTAGATTTTTCTTTTCCTTTTTTTTTGTACTTCAGAAGAGATTTTTAAAACAAATTAGCTTCTTACTAAAGTTAGTACACATTGTTTTATCTCTTTCTCTCTCTCTCTGTACAAGTTTGAGTTTTGTTCTACATCTTTTTCCCATTCTATCCAGTACCTTTAATTGTGTTTCTGGTCAGGATAATTGGTAGTGGTAACTGGAAACCTTCAGTTCTTCTGGTCTCATCACTCATTTCTCTGCCTGTCTGATTGCTAGCCCATTATTTCATCTGAATACTCTGCAGTGGCTTTTCTAAGCATGTATACCTGGATTCTCTAAGAAAGTCGTGTTTTTGCACTTCCTACTTTGCGGCCTTTGTTTCAGGAAAACCTGTGTTCTTTTAAAATGCTTGTCCTTTTATACTCCTGTGTATAATTTATGTTTATTTATTTGCAGTATGTTGTTGTTAGGTACCACTGAGTTGGTTCCAACTCAGAGTGACCTATGTATAACATAATGAATCACTACCCCGTCCTGTGCCATCCTCACAGTTGTTACTGTGTGTCTTAGTTATGTAGTGCTGCTGTAACAGAAATATTACAAGTGGATGGCTTTAACAACCGGAGATCTATTATGTCACAGTCTACAAGGCTAACAGCCTACATTTTGGGTGGCAGCTGCAGGGGAATGCATTATCATTCTGTTGGTTATAGGGGAGGTCCTTGTAATCAATCTTCTGCTGATCTAGGAGCACCTCAGTGTAAGGAACCTGGGTCCAAAGGATACACTTCTGCCCAGCTCTTGTTTCTTTATAGTATGAGGTCTCTCTCCTTTCTTTTGAATTCTTTCTTTTGCATCTCAAAAGACATTGACTCAAGATACGACCTAGTCTTGTAGATTGATTCCTGCCTCATTAACATAACTGCCTGTAATCCTGCCTATCAACATCATAGATGTTAGAATTTACAACATGAAGAAAAACCACATCAAAACACAGAATGGTGGCTAATACCCAGTATTGGTAATCATGGCCTTCCCAAGAAAACATACATTTTCCAGAAATACCAAACCCACCGCCATCAAGTATATTTCAACTCAAAGCAAGCTTATAGACAGAATAGAACTTCTCCATAGAATTTCTAAGGAATCCCTGGTGGATTTGAACTGCTGACCTTTGGTTTGGCAGATACAGCACTTAACCACTACAGTACCAAGGTTTTCAACATACATTTTAGGAGAATATAATTCAATCTGTAACATTCCACATTTTAGCTACCCCCAAATTTATGTCCTTGCCACATGTAACCCCTTCACATCATCTCAAAAGTCCTAAATCAATTCTTAGCCCAAATTCCAAATATTCTTCTTCACCTGTAAAATCTAGAATACAAGTACAATGGTGGAAGTGCCACAAGCTGAATATTTCCTTTACAAATGGGAGAAATTCAAGGGAAGGGTTAACAAACACCAAACAAGTCAGCAGAACACATTATATTAGCTCTCAAGGCTTGAAAATATTCCTCTGTTTTATAAGATCATTTCAACAATGACCCTGCCCTCCACACTCCGGATTCTGGGTAGAGATCCCTTGGCTCTGGGATTCAGCTCTGTCTTCCAGCTCAGTGGAACAGCAACTCTGCTCTCTCCGATTTTGGTGGCCCCGTTCACCCAGTCCACCTGAGTGGTAACCCTAACTGCTTGGCCCCAGCAGCCTCCATTTCCCTTCTCCTTGGGCATGGTAGCCCCACAGCCTCAGCTTTGGCCATTGACTCTGGCCCCATCCCACTGGCACTTGTGAAGGCAGCCCCACTCTCCTAAACAGTTGGTGAAGAACTGTGGAAACTTAGGAGCCTGTTGCCCCACCCTTTGAAACTCCAGAGGCCATAGCTTCACCCTTTGAGACCATAGAGGTTATAGCACTGTCCTGTAAGACTGTGCAGCTCTGCTTTCCTATATTCTGTGTCTCTGTAGCCTCTTCCTGGTTATTTGACATCTTGGCCACTCAGGCCCTTGGGCTGGCCCAGCCACTGCCCTGATCAGGCAAGTGCTTCAAAGCTTTGTATCTCTACAGATAAGTTCCTGGAGGCATCTCACTCTACCAGTAAGGGCCTGGAAGGTACTCAGCAAACTTGCCCCCTGAGTCATCAAGCCTGGCTTTACAAGAAAGTGCCCAGAATCATCCCACTATCCTGGAAAGCCTCTTGCACAAAGGCACTGAGCTCCCTTGCTCCATGAGTCAGCTCTAGAGCTCTCGTGTGCCAATAGTCTAGTTATGCTGTTGCTGTTTCTCTGTTGCTCCTTCATCAGCTCTATCTCTGATGTTACAGCTCTCACTTTTTTCTGCGTTCTCAGTACAATTGCTTTAGATATCCGTAATTCCACTAACAGTCTCTTCAAGGCAATCTAGGTTTTATTATTAGACACGTTAAAACTCACCTCATTCACAGTGTCACAGTCACTTTCACATTTTAGATATCTGTTAGAACAGCACCACACTCTTCCAGTATCACATTCAGCCTTAGTTACCTAGTAATGCTATAATAGAAATACTGTAAGAGAAGGGCTTTAACAAACAAATTTATTCTCTCACAGCTGAGTAAACTAGATACCCAAATTCATGGTGCCAGCTACAGGGGAGTGATTTATCTCTCTGTTGCTTCTGGGAAAAGGTCCTTGTCATTAGTCTTTTCCTGGTCTGGACATTTCTCAGCACAGGTACCCCAAGTCCAAAGGATGCCTTCCTTCATAGCTCTTGTTTCTTGGTAGTATGGGATTCCTCTCCTCTCAGGTTACTTTTCTGTTTTGCATCTCATAAAAGATTGGGTCAAAATATAACCTAACCCTGTAGATTGATTCCTGCCTCTTGAACATAAACTACTGTTAATCCTAGTTTATTAACATCAAGAGGATAGGATTTGCAGTATATAGAGACATCATGTCAAATCACACTGGTGGAAAACCACACACTACTGGGAATCATGGCCAAACCAAGCTAACAATGGGGGGACACAGATGAATCTGTAACTTCATGTTGGAGCACAGTGTTGCAGCCACTGTGTCAGTCCATCTTGTCTATCAGAACTATGATTGAAAGCATCAATTCTTCATCAGTCTTCCTTATTAGTTGTCCACACATCACATCATATGAGGCAAGTGAACACGCCACAGTTTGGGTCAGACACAGCTTAGTTCTCAAAGTGACATGTTTGCTTTTTAACACTTTCAAGAGGTCTTTTGTGGCAGATTTTTTTTTTTTATTTAATATGACTGTGTGAAAATGTACACTCCCGTATAAATTTACATGCCCACCTATATGCAGCTTCCGCTGCTCTCCCTGTCTGGTGACAACACACTATTTCTCTCTGCTCCATACATGTCTCATCCTCCCAACAGTCTCCTTTCCCCTTCTCTCCTCCCACTCTCCTTCCAGCAAAGTACATCCAATATATGGTCACTCTGCATTGCCAAGTCCAACCCATTCATGTCCAAAGAGTGGACCTTCGTTGTGATTTATGGGCAAGGACAGCATCAGGGCCAGGGACCATGCTCTCAGGGGAACCCCGAAACTGCTGGACCATCAATTGAGGTCTTTTAGTGGAGGTCTCAGGATGCACCCCTTTTTAGTCTTGTGTTGCCAGTCAGACTCAACTTAGGGAGCACCATCGTGGCTATCACTGGTGGTGGCTGGGCACTATCCGGTTCTTCTGGTCCCAAGTCAGTGTAGGCACCCACTCTTGTGAGTCTCTCTATCTTCTGGGTTGTCTTTCCCCCATGTCATTTTGGTCCTCGGTGAGCATCCATTCCTGCTGAGTTGGGACCATTTGCTGTGCCCTCGGATGGCAGCTTGGCAGCTTTTAAGACCTCAAACGTCACTCACCAGTGTGGGGTGCAGAGAGCCCTCTTAGCAAAACGCTAGTTGTGCCAGTTGGCCTTGCTTTTCCTAAGAGCATGATCCCCTGCACCCCGCCTCAGCTACACTATCCTTGCAATATTGAGTTAAGGTGGAAGGAGTACTCAAGTTATGCTGAAGTCCACTTAATGTTGTTCTAGTTTCTAATGTGTGCTATCACCGATTTCTCCCAACCAGATTTCTAGCAACTATCTAATCTAAACCCTCCCTCCACGCCCTTCCTCCCCTCCCTTGCAGCTGTGAAAGAGTCTTTTCTTCTATACACAAGTCTGATTTTGAGATTTTATCGTAGAGGTCTCATACAATGTTTGTGCTTTTGTCGCTGACTACTTTCGCTCAACATAATGTCTTCGAGTTGAAACCAGGTTAGGAGATGTTTCCTGGAATCATTGTTATTCTTTATCATTGCGTAGTGCTCCATTGACTATATGTACCATAGTTTACCTGTCCATTCTTCTGTTGGTGGGAATCTGGGTTGTTTCCATCTTTTTGCTATCGTGGACTGTGCTGCGATAAACATTCTGGTGCATGTGTCCGTTGGTGTGAAAGGCCTTGAATCTGTAGGATATATTCCAAGTAGTGGAATTACTGGGTCAAATGGTATATCAAGATCCATTGTTTTAAGGAAGCGCCAGATTGCTTTCCAAAGAGGCTGGACCATTTTGCAACCCCACCAACAGTGTAGGAGGGTTCCACTTTCTCCACAGCCTCTCCAGCATTTGTTGTTTTGTGTTTTTTGGGTCATAGCCAATCTTGTTTGGGTGAAATGGTATCTCATTGTTGTCTTGACTTGAATTTCTTTAATAACTAAAGATCGTGAACATGTCTGCATGTGTTTTTTGGCTGCCTGGATCTCCTTTTTGGTGAAATGTCTGTCCATCTCCTTTGCCCATCTCTTGTTAGGATGATTTATCTTCTTCTTATTGATATTTGTAGTATCTTATAGATTATGGGGATTAGGCGTCGGTCTGACATACAGTTACCAAATATTTTTTCCCATTCTGTGGGTGTTCTTGTAATTGTATTAATAAAGTCTTTGGATGAGGAAAAGTGTTGATTCTTAATAGTTCCCATTTATCTATTTTCTCTTCTGTTGATTGTGGTTTGTTTGACAGATTTTGGAGTCTGTCCACATTGGGTATTAAAACTTCCATTGTTGTGCATACCTTTTCTTGGATGAGCTTTGTCATTTTACGTTTGATATTTAGGTCTTTTATCCAGTTGGAGTTGGTATAAGGTGTAAGATAATGGATCTTGATTCAGTTTATTGCAGATGGATATCCAATTTTGCCAGCACTGTTTGTTGAAGATACTGTTTTTACCCCAGTTTAATGTCTTAGGGCCTTTGTCAAATATCAACTCTTCATAGGCAGATGGTGTCATTTCTGGGGTCTCAATTCTGTTCCATTGATTCATGTATCTGTTCTTGTGCTAGTACCAGGCTGTTTTGACCACTGTGGCAGTGTAGTATGTTCTAAGGTCGGGTGGTGAGAGGCCTCCCAGTGTGTTCTTCTTCTTTAGTAGTACCTTTCTTATCCGGGGCTTCTTCCCTTTCCAAACAAATTTGGTAATTTGTTTCTACATCTCTTTAAAAAATGATGCTGGAACTTGCATTGGGATTACATTATATAAATAGATTGCTTTGGGTAAAATAGACATTTTCACAATGTTAAGTCTTCCTATCCATGAGCAGGGTAGGTTTTTCCATTTATCTAAGTCTCTCTTAGCTTCTTGTAGTAAGGGCTTGTAGTTCTCTTTGTAAAGGTCTGTTGTTTCTCTGGTAAGATTAATTCCTAGGTAATTTATCTTCTTAGGGGCTATCGTAGATGGTATTGATTTGATAATTTCTTCTTTAACAGTCTCGTTGTTGGTATAAAGGAATCCTACTAATTTACTTATGTTGCCTTGTATACTGAGACTTTGCTGAACTCTTCTATCAGTTTGAGTAGTTTACTTATAGATTCCTTGGGATTCTCTGCATATACAATCATGTTGTCTGCAAACAGGGAGATTTTAACTTCGTCTTTGCCGATGCAGATGCCCTATATTTCTTGGTCTTGTCTAATTGCTCTGGCTAGAACTTGTAGTACAGTGTTGAATAGGAGAGGTGAGAGTGGGCATTCTTGTCTAGTTCCTGATCTCAAGGGAAAGTCTTTCAGTCTCTCTCCATTCAGGATGATGCGGGCAATTGGCTTTGTATAAATGGCCCTTATTGTGTTGAGGAATTTTCTTTCTGTCCCTATTTTGCTAAGAGTTGTTAGCATGAATGGGTGTTGTACTTTGTCAAATGCCTTTTCTGCGTCAATGGACAAAATCAGGTGATTCTTGTCTTTTGTGTTATTTATGTGGTTAATCACATTAATTGTTTTTCTGATGTTAAACCAGCCTTGCATCCCTGGTATGAATCCCACTTGGTCATGATGGATTATTTTCATGATATGTTGTTGTATTCTATTGGCAAGAATTTTGTTGAAGATTTTTGCATCTAGATTCATGAGTGATATCGGTCTGTAGTTGTCCTTCTTTGTTGGGTCTTTCCCTGGCTTTGGTATCAGTGTTATGCTGGCTTCATAGAATGAGCTTGGGAGTACTCCATCCTTTTCTATACTGTGAAATAGTCTCAGTAGTATTGGAGATGACTTTTCTCTAGACACTTCCTAGAATTCTGCAGTGAAGCCATCTGGGCCTGGGCTTTTTTTGGTTGGCAGTGTTTTGATGACCTTTTCAATCTCTTCCTTTGTGATGGGTTTATTAAGTTGTTCTGCTTCACATGATAATTTGTGTAGGTGGTATGAGTCAAGGAATGTGTCTATTTCCTCTAGGTTTTCAAATTTGTTAGAGTACAGTCTTTCATAGAATTCTGTTATGATATTGTTGATTTCTGTTGCATCTGTGGTGACAACTCTCCTCTCATTTCTAATTTAGGTTATTTGTTTCCTTTCCTGCTTTTCTTTAGTAAGTTTAGCCAGTGGTTTGTCAATTTTGTTGATCTTTTCAAAAAACCAGCTTTTGGTGTTTTCAGCTTTTTCAGTTGTTCTTCCATTCTCTAGTTTGTTTAGTTTTGCTCTAATCTTTATGATCTCATTTCTTCTGGTGCCTGAAGGGTTCCTCTGTTGTTCTCTTTCTACTTGTTCAAGCTGTAGGATTAGTTCCTTGATTTGATTTCTTTCTTCCTTCCAGATGTGTGCATTTATGGAGATAAACGGACCTCTGAGCACTGCTTTGGCTGTATCCCATAGGTTCTGGTAGGAAGTGTTTTCGTTCTCATTGGAATCCATGAATTTCTTTATTTCATTCTTGATTTCTTCTATAGCCCATGTTTTTTTGAGCAAGATGTTGTTCAGTTTCCAAGAGTTCCACTTTCTATCTATGTTTTTTCTGCTATTGATTTCAACTTTTATGGCTTTATGGTCTGAGAAGATCCTTTACAGTAATTCAGTGGTATGGATTTTGTGAGCATTGCATTATGTCCTAACACCTGATCAATTCTGGAGAATGTTCCATGTGCACTGGAGAAGAAGGTGTAGTTGTCTGCTGATGGGTGGAAAGTTCTGTATATATCAATGAGGTTTAGTTGGTTAATTGTAGCAATGAGATCTTCTGTATCTTTGCTGAGCTTTTTTCTAGATGATCTGTTTAGTATTGAGAGTGGAGTGTTCAAGTCTCCTACTATTATTGTGGAGTCATCTAACTCTGTTTTTAGTGTAGTCAGTGTTTCTTTGACGTATTTAGGTGCTCTGATATTAGGTGCATAAATATTTAATATAGTTAAGTCTTGCTTGTGTGCTGAACTTTTCAGTAATAAATAGTGTCCATCTTTGTCCACGATGGTGGATTTGACATGAAAATTGATTTTGTCTGAGATTAGAATGGCCACCCCTGCTCTTCTTTGTTCATTGTTAGCTTGATATATATTCTTCCATCCTTTAATTTTCAGTTTGTTCCTGTCTTTAGGCCTCAGGTGAGTTTCTTGTAGACAACAAATGGATGGGTCGTGTCTTTTGATCCAAGATGCCACTCGAAGTCTCTTTACTGGAGCATTCAGTCCATTGACATTCAATGAAATTATTGATAGGTATGTGTTCACTGCTGCCATTGTGACATGTTTATTTTTATGTTGATGTTTTCTCTGTTGTTCTTACTAGTCTGTTCTGGGACATTTTTTTTGGTGAGTTGATTTTTCACCTTTTTCAGAGCTGGTTTTATAGTTGTTGAGATTCCTGTGTTATCTTGATATGGTATGATACATCTTTGTTGTGCTTTACAGCTGCCCCTATGATCCACCTTAATAAAGTATGTATAAACAGAATTTTAATTACTACCAGTCTTGCCATCTTCCTCTCCATCTGGAAGGACTATAACAACTGTAGTACATCCCTCTTTTTAATATGATGGCACCAAAGTTTTCATGATGATCATTGGATTGCTTCTTTCTGTATTAAAGCTTCGATTGACTTTGTAGCCTTCTCTAACTGAGTAGAGTTTTGAGTAGTGAGTCGTTCTAAAATATAAAGTTAGTGGTTTCGTTCTTCTGATCCAAAGCCAAGAACTTCTTTCAGTATTTCTTGTAGTTTCGTTTTTACAAAGTCTGTGAGTTTCTGTTTATCTGGGAATGTCTTAATTTCATTTTTGTATTTGAAAGATAGTTTTGCAGGATATATAATTCTTGGTTGGAAGTTCTCCTTCAAGGCTTTGAATGTGTTGTGCCACTGTCTCCGTGCCATCATGGTTTCTGCTGAGAAGTCTGAAGAGAGCCTACAGGGTTTCCACCTCAATGTTAGCTTTGCCTTGAGTCTTGCTGCCTTTAAGAGTTGCTGCTTACGTTTCATTTTGTTAAGCTTGATTATAATATGTCTTGGAGTCTTTCTTTTGAGATCTCTATTGGGTGGCATACGATAAGCATCTGAGATGTCTATATTCTCTTCCTTCATGATTTCTGGGAAGTTTTCTGTCAGCAGCTCAGCCACAATACTCTGTATTCTCAGGGATCTCGCCCTGTTCAGGAACTCCAATTAATCATAGATTGTTCTTAATAGAGTCCCACATGCTTCTTAATGCTTCTTCATTTGTCTTTTTTGTTTTTTCTAGTTTCTCATCCTAAATGCTGGAGTCAGTAGCTCCGTCTTCCAAATCAGAAATCCTTTTTTCCATTGGTTCCATTCTGTTTTCTTGGCTTTGAATTGAAATTTGTATGTCTTTGATTATGTTTTTGATCTGTTGGATTTCAGAGTACTAATGCTCCATCAGATCGAACAGCTTGCTTAATGTTTAGTTGTGCTGTACTGCAGTTTGTGTAAGATCTAGGGGGGCTCTCTACATAATCCTTTTGTATTCCCTTCTTATAGTTTCAGAAAAGCTTCTTCACTGGGGAAGTTCCAAGATGGTTTCTTTTGTGGGCCTTCTGATGCCATGGATGATTTCTGAGTTACTGTCTTCTCCAATATTTGTTGCTATGAGGGCTTCATGTGGGTCAATAGAGGCTGGGAGAGATGCTGTGAAGATGGACCACAGTTGTTTGTCAAGGCTGTCTTAAAATGTGAAGTAAAAAGTATTTTACAGCTTTCAACGTCAGTCAGGTTTTCAGTTCCATATGTCCCTCTTCCCAGCTTGCAAATAAGCACCTCTAAATTGAACTCCAGACATTATAAGTTAGCTCAAAATACAGAAAGGCTACTGTCCTGCTGGCCTCTGCTGTCAGGCCCCAGCTGTATGTGATACTGTGTAGAATTCTACTTTTCTGTTGGAAAAGTGGTCTCTTTGGGATAGGCATTGCCTCCCAGCCCAGGAATTAGGTCCACCTGAGGTTTCTGTATGCATGACTCTGCCTCCCAGCAAAACAAGATAGTGTCCCGCACAATCTCGCCAGCTGGCCAGGACCAGGCTCCCGGTGGAAAGAGCGGCCAACAGTGCTGAAATGCCCAGAGTACACAGCCCAGGGCCCTAGCTTCAGGCAACACTGTGCAAAACTTCACCTCCCTGGTGGAAAAACACTGTCCCCCTGGCAGGTGCCGCCTCCCAGCCTATGAACCAAGTCCAGCTGGGCCCTCTTCCTGGGCTTCTCCATTTCTCAGTGGTTCAGGATCGTCTGCCCCACAAGTGCGTTTGTATGGCTACCACGTGGCAGTGGCAGAAAGATAGGCCAGAGGAGCTGAGAAGTAGAGTCCAAAGCCAGGCTCTCAGAGCATAGCAGTTACGCTTACCTGTCTCACCAGCAATGCGTCCAAAACCAGCAGCTAGTTAAGTCTCTGCTCTGCCCGCTGGCCAAGACAGAGGAAAAGAAAAAATCAAAATGGTGAGTTACCTTAGGTCTGTGCAAGCCTGTGCTCGCTGAGAGTGAGGTCAGTGAGAGAGGAGGTTTTGCATTCAGTGGTATCAACTCCAAATTAACAGCCCTGTGCTGCATGTCAGGGCTCACTAGGTGTCCAGAACACTCCGTTTAATTATCATTTCAAGTCTTGGTTTCCAGAGGGATTTTGGGAGACATTCGTTTAGTCTCCTGTCTTGACTCTGCCCCTCAAATTATTCTTAGTGTTTCTTGATTTTTTGAAATTCTTTTTTCTGAGTTTTCCTCAAATATGTTGATGGCGCATGCTGTATCTTCATTCTCATTAATTTGAGCTTCTGTTGTCTCAATTATGTTCCGTTACCTTCTATTGAGTTTGTCTTAGTCTGTAATTTGTTCATTTTCTGAACTTCTGTTTCTTGCCACTCACTTGCCGCTCAACTTGTTCCCTTTGTCATTATGGTCTGCTACAGTTTGCCTCACCTCCTTCCTCATCTCTTGAAGAGTTGTAAATGCTAATCTTTTGTACTCTGCCTCTGATAGTTCCAGGAAGTTATCTTCTTCTGGAAAATTTGATCCTTTGTTTTTAGAGCTTTCTGAAGACATCATTGTCTGCCCCTTTAAGTGCTTTCATATGGACTGCTATTTCCAAGCCATCAGTAAATGGTAATTATTTAGTTTACGTTTGCCCACTGTGTTGTAGATTCTTGTTTTAAACTGTATAATAGTTTAATTTTTATATATGGATTCAGCTCAGGCATCCAAGTGGTTAGTCACTAAGGGTGCAGTGCACGCTTTCACCTATTGTTCTAGATTGGTGAGGATGAATGGTACCGGTACATGTGTCTGGGTGTAGTTGCTTAGAAAGGCAGGGCTAACAAACCTTCTCTGAGTGTCTGTGAGGTTCATGTATCCCCTTGTGTCTGATTCTAGGTGGTAGAACAGTTTATGCCGTGATTTTCCAGCTTAGAAGAGTTGGATGAAAGAAATTTTTTTCCCCCTTCCCCAACTATGCTGGACTGTTCCTTCTCCAAGTCTCAGAGAAGGTTCCGGGCAGGCTTAATGAGTCCTTTTTGTGTCTCAGTTAATGGCATCAGACTCCAGAGCAAGACACAGTGCATAGAAAGGGAGAGTGGCCCAGGGTGGGGTTGATGAACCCCTCATCTGGTTCAGTTAATGGCATCATATTCTAGCACCAGGAATAATTTCTGGGGAACGAGATGTCTGGGAGAAGAGAGATAGACCTGTAGCAAAGGAAAGATATAGTCTGTGAGCAGTACATTATACTCAGAGGCTTAGCTTTCTGCAATATGGTGCTGCCTCTCACTGGTTCAGGACACACAAGTGGATTCTGCAGACTCCTCTGAGCAGCACCCTCACCAACCTCCATGGTTGGTGAGGGATCACAAGGTATCTGCAGCTGCTTTCCAGCAGGTCAGGTCTGTGAAATCCTATGTGTTTCTGGCACTATTGTCCCTTTCTCCCTTTGCTTAGTCCAGTTTCTCAACTTTTCCTTTGATGTTTAGGACTTCTACGATATCATATGTACTAGATTCTTGTTAGAGGGGTCTCAGGATGTGTCCATCTACTCTGCCATCTTGGCCCTGCCTCTGAGTTTCTATTTTATGAGCAAAACATTGAATGATCTAGGAGGTACTGAAAAAAGAGAAAAGGAATAGATAGAGTTACTGTACCAAAAAGAATTGGCTGACATTCAGCCACTTCAGAGAAAGAAATCTAAGCAGCGCTGAGAGCATTAGTGAAAAACAGGGCTTCAAGAATTGATGGATCACCAATGAAGATGTTTCAATAAAGATATGCAGCACTGGAGGTACTCACTTATCTATGCCAAGAAATTTGGAAGACATTTAGGTAGCCATCTGACTGGAAGAGATCCATGTTTGTGCCAAGAGACTATAGAAATTATCAAACAGTATCATTAATATCACATACAATAAAATTTTGCTGAAGATGATTCAAAAGCAGTGCAGCAGTCCATCAGTAGGGAACTACCAGAAATTCAGATTGGATTCAAAGGAGGATGTGGAATAAGGGATATTATTGGTGGTGGCAGGTAAATTCTGACTGATAGCAGAGAATACCAGAGTGATGTTTACCTGTGTTAAATCGAATCCATGAAGCCATTTGGCTGTGTGTTGTTACTGTTTGGTGCCATTGAGTTAGTTCTGACTTACAGTGAACCTGTGTGCAGCAGAATGAAGCACTGCCTGGTTCTGCGCCACGCCTTCAGTCATTATGCTTGAGCCCACTGTTGCAGCTGCCATGTCATTCTGTCTTAGTGCGACTCTTCCTCTTGGTGACCCTCTGCCTTACCAAGCATAATGTCCTTCTCCAGAGACTGAGCCTTTCTGACAAGATATGTAAGATGTAGTCTCACAATCCTTGTTTCTAAGGAACACTCTGACTGTAGCTTTACCCAAGACAGACCTGTTTTTTCTTTTGGTAGTCCATGATATATTCGGTATTGTGTACAACCCCACAATTGGAAGGCATCAGTTTTACTTCTGTCTTCCTTATTCATTGTCCCCTTTTGTGTGCATATGTATGCAGTTGGCTCAGGTCAGGTGTACTTTAGTCTTTAAGGTAACATTTTTGCTTTTTAACACCTTCAAGAGATTGGAAACCCTGGTGATGTGGTGGCTAAGTGCTACAGCGGCTAACCTTGGAAACTCTAGGAGGCAGTTAGTTCTACCCTGTCTGGTAGGATTACTATAAGGTCTGACAATTAAGTTCCTGAACTCATCCTAGAGAAAGTGCCACATGCCTCATTGTTACAGTCACCTTTGAAGTACTCCCCTTTTGAATCCATACACCAATGTCAGTGACTAGTCTATCCTTCAAAGCAATTTTGGAACTCTTTTTCTGGAATGGCCATCAGAGCTGTCATTGTATTAACCTTGATGTCCTGAATGTTATCAAAATGTCTTCCTCTCAATATTTTCTTTCTCTTCTGGTAAACAAAAAAAGTCACTGGGGACCATGTCAAGTGAGTAGGAAGGGTATTCCAATATAGTTATTTGTGTAATGGCTAAAAACTCCCTCAGACTGCTATGCAGTTAAGTTTTCAAACTTGTCACTGTGCACAATGGACATTCTAGAAAGAGTTCCAAAATTGCTTTGAAGGATGGACTGGGCACCAGCATTGGTGCATAGCTTCCCAAAGGAAGTACTTCAGAGGTGACTGTAATGCTATCCAGCAATAAGGTGGATAACACTCAGAAGAATTAAGTTCATGGACTTCGTTGTCAGACCTCATGTTAGTCATAATCAACTTGACAGCGCTGGATTTTGTTTATTGCATCTGATTTGCCTAATGAAATGTGTCTTTTAATTTCTTGACTGCTGCTTACATGGGCACTGATGTTAGATCCAAGTCCAATGAAATCTTTGACAAATTCAGTCTTTTTCCACTTACCATGATGTTGTTTATCAGTCCAGTTGTGTGGATTTTAGTTTTCTTTATGTTGAGGCATATTCTATACTGAAGGCTGTGATCCTTGATTGTTATCAGTAAGTACGTCAAGACCTCTTCACTTTCACCAAGCAGAATTGTGTCATCTGTACAGTGCAGGTTGTTAATGAGTCTTCTTGCCATCCTGATGCCCCATTCTTCTTGATTTGTCTGGCTTTTCAGATTATTTGCTTAGCATACACATTGAATAGGTACAGTGAGAGGATAGAACCCTGAGGCACACCTTTCTAGACTTTAAACCGTGCAGTATCTTCTTGTTCTGTTGTAATGACTGCCTCTTGATCCATACACAAGCTTCCTCACGATCACAATTAAGTGTTCTGGAATTCCTCTTCTCTGCAGTTTTATTCATAATTGGTTATGATCCACATGGTCAAGTGCCTTTGGATTGTCAATGAAACACAGGTAAACATCTTTCTGGTATTCTCTGCTTTCAACCAAGATCAGCAATGATATCCCTGGGACCACATCCTCTTCTGAATCTGGCCTGAATTTGTGGCAGTTCCCTGTCAGTATTCTTCTGTAGCCACTTTTGAATCATCTTCAGCAAAATTTTACTTTCATGTGATATTAATGACATTGTTTAATAATTTCCACATTCGGTTGGATCACTTTTCTTCGGAATAGGCATAAATATAAACCTCTTCCACTTAGTTGACCAGGTAGCAGTCTTCCAAGTTTCTTGGCATAGATGAGTCAACACTTGCAGTGCTTCATCTGTTTGTTCAAACGTCTCAGTTGACATTCCATCAGTTCTTGGACCCTTGTTTTTTGCCAGTGTCTTCAGTGTAGCACGAGCTTCTCCTTTCTTCAACTCTGTGGATCATGAAAAATTATTGATAACATTGCAAAGAATGAGAATTCCAGAACACTTAATTGTATTTATCAAGGACTTGTATAGAGACCAAGAGACAGTCATTCGAAGAGGACATGTTGATGTATGTAGTTTAAAATCAGGAAAGATGTTCATCAGGGTTGTATCCTTTCCTCTTATTCAATCTGTATACTAAGCAAATAATGGGTTATATGAAGAATATACTATGAGGATTGAAGAAAGACTCATTAACAACCTGGGATACACAGATGACACAACCTTGCTTGCTGAAAGTGAAGAAAACTTACAGCACTGACTGATGGAAGACCAAAGACTGCTACATTCAGTACTGACTGCATTTTGACATGAAGAAAACAGAATTCTTCAGAACTGGACCAGTAAGCAACATCATGATAAACAGAGAAATGATAAGAATTGTCAAGGATTTTGTTTGACTTGGATCCACAATCAACATCCATGGAATTGGAAGTCAGGAAATCAATGATGTATTGCCTTGGGCAGAGGTGTTGCAAGAGACCTCTTGAAAGTATTAACAGGAAAGATGTCATTTTTGAGAACTAAGTTGTGACTGATCTAAGCTGTGTTATTTGCAGTCACCTCAGAGGCATGTAAGAGCTGAACAATGAATGAGGAAAACCAAAGAAGCACTGATGTCTTTAATTACAGTGTTGGTGAAGAATATTGAATATACCGTGGAGTAACAGAAGAACAAATGAGTTTGTCTTGAAAGACCTTCGGAAGGTCAGAGTACAGCTAAGCCTCTCTATGGCCCCAAGCAGGTAAAGAAGAAGCATTTATCTGAGAGGGAAACAGGGCTACCCCCCCAACCCAGTCATGGCATGTAAATGTATCATAGCTGTGGCTTTCTACCCACATTGATCCCTTACCTTGACTTTCATTAGTTGTGGGAACCAAAGGCCTTTCTGATAATTAGTTGAAGGTCTTCATGTGGATATGAGAAACTTGCCCTGTGTATTATGTCCCTCATCTGTCCGTGCAGCTGAATGTGATTCAGTAACATATCTGGACACCATGCTGTGTTAAACACAGTACCACTCATTCAGGCTGAAGAATAGTCCTGTCAAGTGGGACAGAATAAGGCTTTTCAGCGGAGAGTTTACATGAAGGAAGAAAGCAGAGTTTCTAAGGAACCAATAGAGTAACGGAAGGTAGCCAGACTTCCTTGTTTAGGGAACAAGTGTATCCAGTATCCACCTAAAAAGCCTAAACCCCACTGTATGAAAGCCCTGTGTTGACTTAGCCCAGGGAGCTGGGAGCCTTAGGAGTGGCTTTGGTGCTGTAAGACCGTGATTCTTGCTTTTGTAGGGTCTTGAGAGGTCAAAGTTTTCAGAATGGAAGCTTCACAAAGAGTGGAGGTAGCTGGATGCCCCCAAGGCGGACCTGGACAAGAGATTCTGTGGGCTCAAGCCAGAGGCCTGCCTGACAGGCAGAAGAGGGCCCTATCTGTGTTGGAAAATCGCGTGTTGTGAATCTGAGGACAGAGCCATCACTGAGTCCTTCCTGCCAGCACCACTGCCATCAAATTGTAAACACCCACTTTACCTCCTGGCTCCCAAGCTGCATTGTACATATAAAAAATAAGACAGGTGGAGAACTCAGCATCCACATCTAACTTTTTAGGGTGCAGAAATCTGCATAGGTTAGGAGTTGGCTGTTCCCTGAATAAACGGTACAGTGCTTTAACCAGACAGTGGGCTTCCTCTGCAAGAAACAGTGCTATACTGAGCAAGACTGAGCAAGAATACTGTGACTGCGGACTTAAACCAGATGACTGGGAAAAAAACAGATGGAAAAAAGTCTGCGTATTTATGATACTGAGGTATAGAGAGAAAGTAAGCTGTAGACTACTAAAAAATCTACTTAGTTGATCATTTGGTCTAGTGCTTTTCCTTAGAAATCTTTCATGTGGTTTAGTGCTAACTTATTTGAGTTTTGTGTCCTTGTTTTTGTCCCCTTCATTTTTCATGTCATTTCATTGAGCATATTTTCTCAGTTAGAAAAACCGTATTATTCACCAAAGGGCATACCAACAGTTAACTGTGATTTCTAAAGCCTTCCAACAAGTTTTACTTGTGTTCATTGATTTTGCTCACACATATTTGTTGAATGCTTAGTATGTACCAGACCCTGTTCTAGATTCTGAGAGTTCATCAGTAGAACCAAATGGACAAAAATCTCTACCTGCTTTTGTCAAGTCTACTCTCTAACAGGAAAAAATGCAATAAACAGCATGTTTAAAATATAATACAAGATGGAAATACGAGTTCTGGAGAGAAATACAGCAGGAAAGGAGGAGAGGAAGGCACAGAAGTCTGGGAGGCATCTCATGGGTAGAGATAAGTTTTAAAAAAGGTGATCAGGAAAGAACCCACTGAGATGGTGACACTTGATCAAAGACCTGAAGAAAGGAAGGAAGTTACTGTTTATCCTGGAAAAGAGAGTTGCAGAGAAGGAAACAGCAGCTCCAGGTGTTGAAGTGTAAGTGAGCCTGTCTGTGCAAGGGACAATAAGGAGGCCAGCATGCGTGTCTTAGCTGATGGGGCACAGAGAAGGAGGTGTCCAGTAAGGCATGTTAGGTTGAGATGTCTACTAGCCATACTTGATAAGATGTTGAACAGGAAGACTCTAGAGTGTAGGGAAGAGGTACAAGGTAAATTTGGGAGTCATTAGCATAGAGTCAGTATTTAAAGCTAGGGACTATTTGAGATCATAAGAGCCTGGATTTTGCAAAAGAAGAAAATCAAGGCTAAGCATGAGACCTGGAGCTAGGCAGTCAGGCATGGTGGAGGAGCTACAGAACAGAAGTGGTAAGGTCAGGACAAGCAGAACAGTGTGGTGTCTTCGGGCAATTAACAAAGCTTCTTCAGAGTGGTGGGCAAGGTTAAGTTATCAAGAGGTGACCATGTTCAGTAGCAGAGAAATCCCTTCGACCTGGACAAGCACCTTTGGGGCAGTGATGGGGGCTAGAGCCTAAGTGGAATTTGGTAAGAGAGTACCAGAAATCACTGACCATGAGTGCAGGTGCCTGTTTTTGAGGCACTGAGCTGTGGGAGCTGAGAAAGAGGGAACTGGGCCAGAATATGGTTTTAAAAATGGGGAAAGTTACAGCACATTTTTATGCTGACTGGCAAGATGTATAGAGGAGCTATTGATAATCAGTATGTATCAAGATGTCCAGAATTCAGGGTCTTGTGTCTTTATGCGCATTGCACATGCTGTGTGGGCCGTCTCACAGTTCCTGGAAGCAAGAACACTGCTAGGAATGAGGATTTTACCCAGTTGTACCAACCATTCTGACCACTGCATTCATCCATTATGATCCAGGCAGACGTATGAGACACAGTCACGTATGTCAATAAAATTAAAGGTAATATTATTTATAGAAAGCAACTACTAAATAGGAACAGATCAGTTGTGATGAAATAATAGACCTGCCCTTCTACATGGAGCTCACTTTGTAGGAGAGGAATCTCCTTACTTCCCAGTGGAAAACCATGGCCTACCCTTCCTTCAGATTACCGATGTCCATACTTAGCTCACTTGGCAGGCACACATGGGTCTGGTCAGATGCTATGTTCACATCATGCTGCTTCCAGCTCTCAGTGCTGCCTGGGCCCACGTGGCTCTGCCTGCACTGACCAGGTGGCCCGTACTGCTCTCAACACCACTCTGCCTGCAGCTGGGCCTCACAAGCCTTTGTGTCGTTGGCTCCTGTGGCATTACAGCATGCCTGTACAACTCCATCCATGCTGTCAGGAGGGGTATTCCCTCTACTGAGCACTCAGGACTCTGCCCTGCTCAGACAAGTGTTACAGCTCTCAGCAGCTGTACGTCTGTTCTGCTCAGATGCCACCTGCCTGGATCCGGACTGTGGTTGCTTCTCCTCTCCATGGCTATGTCCTGCTTCCGTAGTTACCTCCTGCCCAGCTTCTTCCCATAGTCTGACTCTACCCTTCTGCCCACCACAGCTGGCTAGCCCACTGTCTCTTTCTTCAGTGAAACAGCCCTTGACCTATATTACAGTTCTTTTGGGGGGTCTAGAAGTTTCTTAGTGTAGTGACCCTAGGTCCAAAGGATGTGCTCCTTTCTAGGCTCTTGACAGTCATGAGGTCCCCCCAAACTGCCATGAGACTGCCACTGTGTAGCTAATCACAAGGTATTGCCCTCCCCGCAGGACCTCAAACCAGCTAATCTCTTAGTTGGACCACAGGCTACTCCATCCTTGAGTGGAGTAGAAGCCATTTTTTTGGAAAGTAAACCAACAGATCCCTGCAGGCCACTTTTGTGCACTAATCTCTTGTAAGACAGTGGCCTAGTGGATCATTCTGGGAGAATTACAAACCTAGAGCCACAAAGGTCATATAAAAGAAACCTATTGTACGGTAGCACGCATGCATGAATTACTAGAAGGAAAGAGTCCTGGGACCCAATGTTTGCAGTCCTGGGACCCTCTCTGTAGTCTTCTCTTGGGGTCCTGGACACCCACCATGGGTTTGTCCTTCTAGTGGAGACAGGTTGCATCACAGGTGCTCAAGGAAGGACATCTGCTAGTGATCAACCTAGAGCTTTGTTGGGTTTCATGATGTAGGTTGCCTACTCAGTGGATAAAGGCACTAGAGGGTTGTGCTGGTGTGGCTTTGATTAATGTATATTAAGTATTGGCACAGTCTGGTTAACACTCCATTCAGGCACATTTATTTAAAATCTGTACATTGAGAGCCATTGAAGTTCTCAGCAGGGTGTGCAGTTCTTCTTAACCTGAGGCCTGGCCCCCAGAGTCCACTTTGCGCATCACAGTAAGATCCTCCTTATCTGTGTTCGAGCATGCCACAAGGACCTTTGTGTACCTTTCTGTATCTGTCACAGATACCTGTCACTTTGTGAAAATGCATAGAGATGGACCTTTCTGACATTCACATTCACATAGCACACACAAACACATTCACACATACTGTACACATTCATACCACACAAGCTCACATATGCACACCGTATGGATACACAACTCAGCCTCCCCACTCACACAGCACATACACACCCCCCACATTAACATACTCACACATACCACACATGCTTACACACACTCATACCACATGTACAGACACAGTTCATACACATCACACATGCTCATATACACGCGTATCACACACCACATGTTTATACACACACAGACTCAAGCCACACATACACAGCAGAAACACACCACACACAACATATACACGCACACATGAACACACACTCATAAGCATACCCTCACACACTTCAAACACGCATCACACCACACACACCTTCCTAAACATTTATACTTAGCGCATGCTCATAGCACACACATAACATGCACTCACACACCACACACAATTCTCATGCCACACACTAATACTCATACATACACTCACATTCTCAGACACATAAAACACATGGTCATACATGCTCATACATATACCACACATATATTTCATGAGCTCATGCAGTTATAGAAAACATGCTAACACACCATACATATGCCACACCCTCCATATATTATACACATTCACATACTTTCACTCTTAGATCACTGCAGCTCGCCCCCTCACACAGTACACGGTGCATAGTACACAAGCTTAATACACACTTACATAGCACATGTGTATACCACGTGTATACACACTTATACCATACTCACACACTACAAACTGTATCACACATCCACACCTCCTCACACTCACACAGCACATACCATACTCATTCTTAAAACATGTCTGTACACTAATACACTTGTACCACCCACACATGGACACAGATGTGCTCATACACGCTTGTAGCACATACATAGACACTTACACACACACAATACTTGAGTGAAATATTTTAAGAGCTAAGTCAGATTATTCAAATGCTTAGTGCCTTCCGGCTTCACTCAGCATGAAAGCCTGCCTGCTCGGTGGCCTGCAGGGTTTGTGACTATAGCCCCTCTCAGTATCCCTGAAGCAGTGGGCCTCCATTTGGTGCCCCACTCCTCCTTTGCCCACTGGAGGTGCTCAGTAGGAATTTATTGGGAGGGAATTAAAAATAACTCAAAAGGTGTTTACCCTGTGGACCTGAGCTTGGATGCTCTGGAGAGCTAGGTGCTTTATCCAAATCCTATTGCTGTTCAGTCGATGCTGACTCAGGGTGAGCCTATAGGACTGAGTAGAACTAGAGTATCCAGGGAGTGGCTGGTGACTTCAAACGGCCAACTTTTGGTTAGCAGTCCTAGCTCTTAACCACTGTGCCATCAGAGCTCCAAATGTTTTCTCAGTGCCTCTGACATTGTGATTATGATGGACTAGGATTCTACGAACATTAGGTTTGCACAGAGATTTTTCTCTTAAAATAGGCTATTTTTTTCTGCCTACACAATAATATAAAATTCGCAAGAAACTTAAAAATTGCTTGTGACTCCAGTACCCAGAGATAGCCACTGCTTGTGTTTTGCTCAATGTCCTCACTGTTTCCTGTGTGCCACCTGGGTAAAAAGTTAATGTTACTGCCTCTTCCCATTTTACATATGGGAAAACGCAGAAATACATTCACTCGTTGGGTTTTAGACACAGTGGAGAAATAGTGTGTCAGCTGCTGATCAAGTCCTGAAGGATTTTTACAGACCTTGAAAATCTGGTGGTGTCTGATGAAAGTGGTGTCAGTTTTTCATCTGCTTTCACGGCAGAGTTGCAGGACTGTGCTCGAAAGCCTTGGAGCATGCCTAGTGTTTTCCCTGCAAAGTCTCCAACAGTCCTGGACACACTGAAACAGTCTTCTCCACGCTTTATGGCTGTGATAGGCCTCATGAGTAAAATGGATTGAGTTGTTAAATTTTTGGTCTTTGATGGTAGACTCTTGTATGTTTGCCTTAGTACTCAGGTTAATATTGTGTCATTGTCATCTATTTGAAAGAAAATACAGTTTCAGTGGCACCGCTTAAAATACTGACTTTAATTAAGTGCCTGTGGGATAACTTAATTTGTTGTACAGAGTATAAACCTTTGAACTAAATTCCCCCTCTTCCAGTTTTTTGACCAGGAGAGCCTGCCAGGCTCTGTGTGGTTCAGAGTGGTGGTTAGTACTGCAGACAGTGCCAGGTCAGCTCCCTCAGAATGCTTTCTTGTGGTCTTTGGCGGGGACACACATTTTCTACGGGGCTTCTCCACAGGTGCCCAGAGAGATCAGCATTGGCAGTATACTGATCAGTTAAGTCTTCTACAGATTTACTCAAAATGCATACCTTTATATACATTGAAAATCTTCAAAAGCTAAAATTCAAGAATAGCCTAAGGATTGACTTTTTGATTCTCTGGCTTCTCAAAACTTTGTTTGCATGAGTAGCTAAACCATTGCTTTCAGAACACTTCACCTTGAGTCCCAATATCACAACCTCATGGAAGGCCAGTATAGGAAATACCATGGAGAAATACTTCTACTTTTGATAAAATTGATATCTAAGAGTTTGGTTTTTTTGTACATCGTCTCTCATAATAAGAGCAACCAACTCTCTGAAACCTCAAGTGCGGGAAGGGTCTGTTGCTGATTAGTTGAGTGCCAGCTACCAGAGCGGCGTGGGTGCAGGTAGCCCTCTGGCTCCTTCACCTCAGTAGCTGACTGGTCTCCTCAGAGTTGGGGTCACTCTTCAGTTAGCAGTATGCTTTTCAGCCACAGTGTTACCTCTCCCTCTTCCCGGTCTTGCTCCGTGTTTTTGTTTTCTGCTCACTCATTTTTATCTTTGTTGAACTCTGTCTTTATTGTAGATGGTCTTGTACCTTGCAGGGGAATACGTATTGTGTATATAGATCAATAAAAATGCTGTTCTTATCTCTTTACTAGGAAATGTATATTTACGTTAGTTAAGGTAAAGTTATTTATACTTATTTTAGAAACTTAATATAATTTTTTACTTGAAGATTACTAAGTTTAACCTCTGTTGTTTAGTGTCTTAACATTGAGAAAACTTTTTTTTAATGTCAGGAATGATGGAGCCAGAATCACTCTCAGCTTTCAGACTTGTGAATGATAAAAGTGTGAACTGAATGAGTTGATGTTGCCATAAGAATTTTAACAGAAGTAACTAGCATAGACTACTTTGCCAATTCACAGGAAAGGCTGGCTTCATAGCTACTGTGTAATATTGTGTATAGAACTTTATTTTGTGACTAAGATCATATCTGTGAAATGAATACTTTAGAAAGAGTATAGAACAAATAAAAGAACAACTTTGTGTTGCCTTTTAACTAATATGATGTTGAATATAGCAACTGGATTAAATTTATTGTTTGAGTTTTGGATTGTTTCTCCTGGAAGTCAGGATAGAACATTTATATTCTAATCTGGCAAAGTTTAGGTTTAAGACATTCAAATCACTAAGCTGCTAATCTATACATTTGGTTAAATATAGTTTTGCTTTTTTTTTGTAAAAGTTAAAGATTCACAGAAAATCCAGGATGTTCCATTTCTTCCCTGGCTTTGGACTCATTTTTGTTTTAAATAATTCTTTTATTTGTGGTGAAAGTGTACACGGCCAATAGGTACCTATTTAACAACTTCTGTACTTATTTTTCAGTGACATCGGCATGTTATTTACATTGTATCAGCATTCTCATTATTTCCATTCTCTTTCCATAACTTGATTTCCTAGCTCCCCATCTTCTCATCTCTGCTTTAGAGTACTTGTTGACTATTCTCATAGAGGTGATTTTTTTTAAAAAAGTGAGATATGCAAGTGTGATATTCATTGCTTTATGTGATAACTTGCTATTTAGCTAAAAGTTGACTTGAGGTGATGGTTTCAGCTCAAGGCATAAAGAGCGTTTTAGGACGTCTTGGGAATTGCTCCTGTCTCAGTGGGTCTAGTAAGTGTGGAAGTTTTGAATATTTGAAGTTCTGTTGTACATTTTCCTCCCGTTCTATCAGAATCCCTCTATTATGGTACTGCCTGGTGGTAGCCAGACACTATCCAGTTCTGGCCTCAGGGTGGATGAGGACGTGGTTCCTGCAGACAATTAGCTATGGAGATCAGTTCTATCTATGAATCTTTGGTATGCTACTTTTACTTTTACTTCAAAAGAGTAGAGACCAGTAGTTAGATGTATCTAAAAACTCCAGATGCTGTTCACCAGATTAGAATGTAGAACACACATTTTATGAACTATATAATGCTGTTTTATAAAGTTGTCCCACAAGACTATGACCCTAAGTTTCTGAAGGAAGAAAACTAATTCCCGTGAGATGATTGGTTATGTCTAACTCTTACTAATTATTTTTTTGTACTTTGTTTGATATTAGTTTTCACTAATACCATTTTAACAGGGATGAGATGGCATCTCACTGTTACTCTGATTCATGTCTCTGTAAGTTTGCTGTAAGGCATAATAGACTCTAGGGCATCAGTTTTTTGTTTTTTAATTTTTGATTAAGGTCACTATGAGTCAGAACTAACCTTCTGGCAGTGGATTTAATGGGGCTGTTAACACAATTTTTTCATGTGTTTGTTGGATGCTTGTCTAAGTCGTATAGTGCTGTTACAACAGACATACCTCAAGTGGATGGCTTTAACAATGAGAAGTTCTTTCTCTCACAGCCCTGTAGCTGCAAGTCCAAATTCAAGGTGTCAGCTCCAGGGAGAGTCTTTTTCTCTCTCTACTGGCTCTGGAGGAAGGTCCTTGTGATGCATCAGTCTCCCTTGTCTGGGAGCATCTTGCACAGGAACCTTAGGACCAAAGGATGCACTTTGTTCCTGGTGCTTCTTCTTGGTAGAGTGAAGTCCCTAACTCTCTGCTTGCCTTTCCTTTTAATCTCTTGAGAGATGAAAGGTGGTATAGGTCACAACCCAGAGAAACTCTTTTTCCGTTGGATAAGGGTGGTGACCTGGGTAAGGCTGTTAGAATCCCACCCTAGTCTTCCTTAATATAAAATTACAGTCACAAAATAGAGGACTACCACACAGTAGTGGAAATTATGGCCCAGCCAAACTGACACACACATTTTTGGGGGGGCATAGTCAATTCATGACACTGCTTGAATGTCCATTTTGGTAAAGTGTCTGTTCATCTTCTCCACCCATTTTTTAATTGGGTTATTTGTCTTGTTGTTGTTGAGTTGTTAAAGTTTTATGTATTCTTTGGAAATCAGAGCTTTATCAGATACATCATTGCTGAAGATTTTTGCCAGTCTGTAGGTTGTCCTTTAACCCTTTTGATAAAGTAATTCAATGAGCATAAGTCTTCAATGGTTATGAGGACTCACTTGTCTAATTTGTCTTTCTCTGTCCATGTGTTCTCCCTAACAACAGAGGACTAGAAAAATATCTTAGTGAATTATAGAAGACATTCTAGTAGCCCTGGATACTGGGGAAAGCTGAGAGATCAAATTGGGTGACAGGAAGGGGAGAGCAGGTCCAGAATCAGCTAGAATTAAACTAAATCTGCCGAGCTGTTTCAGGCAGAATTAAACCTGCACCCCACAGGGGGAGCTGCTTCTGCCAGCCAAGCAGAGCCACAGCACGACAGTGAGGTGGCCAAACAGAGCGTTGGCAGTGGAGTGCTTCTTTCTTAGAAGGGAAGCTGAGTGTTGGACAACTGCACCTACAGAACCACAGGGGACTTTCACCTGAGTGTCGTAAGCTAAGAGCTTGTGAACTCTTGCAGATTTAAGTCTTTCTAATGTGCTGATTTCTCTCCTTTTCCCCAGCACTTCCCCTTCAGTTCTTTGCTTGGCAGCAGGCACTAAACTCTGGCACTCTACCTGAACCAGAAGTGGGGCACTTCATGAGTGTTCCCTCAGCTATCCTCCTGAACTTGTAGAGGGAAACAAAGGTGGAAAAAGACAAGAAGTCTGCCAGCACGCCTGAGCCAGGAACTGCCCTTGCCTGTCTCAGTGCGCTCCCAGCTCTGACTACTTGGGGACAGGCCGTTGGAATTTCTAAGGCTCCAATATTCAAACTAGCTCAAATGACCAAACTAGTTAACACTCAACATGTAAATTAAAAAAATATATGTATATGTGTTATAGTATCTCTATTTGTAGATAATATGATCTTATACACAGAAAACCCTAAAAAGCCCACAAACTACTAGAACTTTTGAAAGAGTTCAGCAAAAGTGTCAGGATACAGTGTAAACACACGATTCAGTTGGATTCCTTTTTGTCAGCAAAGAGACCATTCAAGAGGAAATTACCAAATCAATTCCATTTGCAGTAGCTACCAAGATAGAATATTTAAGAATAAATCTAACCAGAGATGTAAAAAGACCTATGCAACGAAAATTTACAAGACTTACTTCAAAAAAAGAACCAAAACAGACCTATGTAAGTGCAGAAACCCACCTTGCTCATGGATAGGAATACTTAACATCATGAAAATGTCTGTTCTGCCGAAGTCACTGCCATTGAGTCAATTCTAACTCATGGCAACCTGGGGGACAGAGTGGAAGTGCCACATAGGGTTAGCAGACCTAGCACTTAAATAATAAGCCACCAGGTTTTCCATTATACACAAAAACTCAACCCAAAACTCAGTCCTGTCAAGTCGGTCTAGCTCATAGTGACCCTATAGGATAGAGTAGAACTGCCACATAGAGTTTCCAAGGACCACCCAGTGGATTCGAACTGCTCACCTTTCTGTTAGCAGATGTAGCATTTAACCATTACTCCCCCAGGGTTTCCATTGTACTCAAAGCAATCTGCCAATACAGTACAATCCCAATCCAAATTGCAGTGTCATTAAAAAAAAAGTTTTATTGTGTTTTAAGCAAAGGTTCACAATCCAAGTCAATTTGTCATGTAATAATCTGCTCATATACCTTTCTGCAGGTCTAGCTGTTTCCCTAGCCCTGTGACAGCACCTTCTTTCTGTGGTGTACTTTCCCTATTTGTTTAACCAATTCTAGTCCATTCCTCTCTACTCTCCCATCTCACATCAAAAGAAGAGCTGCTCCTACAGCCTCATATATGTATTTAAGCCAAGAAGCACACACTTTACCAGTGTCACTCTTTCTTATGGTCTGGATTGTTGTCATCGATATTGGCTTCAGTTCTGGGCTAACACCAAGTCTAAGGGCCGTATTCTCACGGGGGTTTCCAGGATGTCAGATCATCCATTCTGGTCCTTTAAAAGAGTACTAGACCAGCACCTGCAGTATCAGATGACTAAGACATTAGGTCTTCTATTTATTGATTTTCTTTCTAGTTGTCCTATCTATTATCCTAAGTGGTATATTTAAATTTTCAACTATTGTTTATTTATTCAATTCTGTTAGAGATTGCTTTAGAAATATAGGATTCTGATTTGGGGTGTGGTCTTAGCTGCTGTCCCCACAGTGTGACAAGAGATACCTTCTTAGTGAGTTGACCCTCTGTTGTTACATAATGTACTTCTTTGATCCTTACAGTAGATTTTGACTTACTGGCAACACTAATACGGCCTCTTTTTTCCTGAAATCTTTTCGTTACTATTTGCTTGACAAGTTTTTCATATCCTTTGACTGTTGACCCATCTGTGCCTTTGTGCTAAGATGTATGCCTCTTATACCAACATACGGCTGTTATGGCCTTTTTTTTTTTTTTTTTTTAATCCATTCCACTACTTTCTCTTTTTTTCAATTTATTTTTTCTCTGTGTTTTAAGTGAAAATTACAATTCGAGGTCAGTTTATTATACAAAAACTTACACATACGTTGTTATGTGATCCTAGGTGCTCTTCCCACACTGACAGCACACTCCTTTCGTCCACTGCATATTTCAGAAGTCCATTCAGCCAGCTCATGTTCTCCTGTCATCTCTTCTCTCCTCTTGACGGGAGGTACCTGGTTAGTCTGCTGTGTCTACTTAAGCCAAGAAGCACATTCTTTATCAATATCATTGTATGTCTTAATATACAAGTTCAGTCTTTGCCTAAGGAGTTGTCTCCTGGAATGCTTTCAGTTCTGAGCTTACAGACAGTCCAGGGACCATGTCTTCCAGGGATCCTTCAGGCCGTCAGACCCTCAAGTCTGGTCTTCTTCCTAGAGTTTGAGTTCTGCACCCCACGTTCCTCCTGCTCCATCAGGGACTCTTTGTTTAATTCTCTGTCAGGGCAGTCACTGGTGGTAGCAGGGCGTCATCTAGTTCTCTTTGGTTTGTGTGACCCTTTCTGTCTCTCTTGGGCCCATATTTTACTTGCGTTTTTTATGCTCTTCATTCTCCTTGCTTCGGGTGGATTTAAGACCTATTGATGCTTCTTAGATAGTTGCTTGCTACCTTTTAAGACCCCAGACACTATTCATCAAAATGGGTTTGCAGAGCATTTTTTAATAATTATTTTTTTTAATGCCAGTCAACCTACATGTTCCCTGAAACCATAGTCCCTGTGTCCCAGCTGATGCTATTCTGTGTCTTGAAATACTTGGTGATATTTAGAAAACTTCTGAGGTTTTGGTTGAGTCAAGTTGTGTTGACTTCTCTTCTACTGTGTATTTCTCAGCCTTCAACCACAGTAATTCTTGTCCATTATCTAATTAGTGAATGCCTGTCACCTTGCCTCCCCGTACTTACAATCATCGAAGACTGTTTCCTTCTGTGTTTAAACCTTAACTCCTTATAATAGTGGTCTCACATGATATTTGTTCTTTCACAGCCAACTAATTTCAGTCAGCATCAAGCCTTCTAGATTCTTCCATGTTATGACATGTTTCCCAGATACATCTTGATTTATCATTACATAATATTGGAGCTTAATACTGGAGCATAATACTGGAGCTTATTTATCCATTCTTCCATTGATGAGCACCTAGGTTAAGACAATCTTTTTGCTGTTGTGGACAGTGCTGCATTGAACATTGGTATACATGTATCTATTTGTGTGGCAGCCCTTATTTCTGTAGGATGTATTCCAAAGTAGTGGGATTGCTGAGTCATGTGGTATTTTTATTTTAAGCTTTTTAATGAAGGTTCCAAATCAATTTCCAAAGAGGTTGTACCATTTTACCTTCCCACCAAGAATGTGTAAGTCTTCCAGTCTCTCTACAGCATCTCCAACATTTATTGTTTTGTGTTTTTTCAATTAATGTCAGCCTTGTTGAGGTAACATGGTACCTATTTGTGGTTTTGATATGGATTTCTCTAATGGTTAATGATCAGAACATTTCCTTATCTATCTGCTAGCTACCCAAGTGTTGTCTTTGGTGAAATATCTGTTCATATTCTGTGTCCATTCTTTTTCTTTTTTTTAAAAATTTTTTATTTAATATAACTGAGTGAAAATGTACGTTCCCATATAAATTTACATACCCACCTATATGCAGCTTCCACTGCTCTCCCTGCCCAGTGACAGCACACTATTCCTCTCTGCTCCATACATGTCTTGTTCTCCCAACAGTCTCTTTTTTCCCTCCTCTCCACCCACTCTCCTTCCTCCAGCCAGAGGTCAGCAGGATGACAGCCTATAGATGTATAGAACCATAAAGTGCATCCAATATACAGTCACTGCATTGCCAAGTCCAATCCATTCCTGTCCGAAGCGTGGACCTTCGTTATGATTTATGGTCAAGGGCAGCATCAGGGTGAGGGGCCATGCTCCCAGGAGAATCCTGAAACCACTAGACCATCAATTGAGGTCTTTTAGTGGGGATCTCAGGGTGCACCCCTTTTTAGTCTTGTGTTGCCAGTGAAACTCAACTTACTGAGCTCCATTGCGGCTATCACTGGTGGTGGCTGGACACCATCCAGTTCTTTCGGCCCCAAGTCAAAGTAGGTACCCACTGGTGTGAGTCTCTTTGTCTTCTGGGTTGTCTTTCCCCCGTGTCATTTTGGTCCTGGGTGAGCATCCATTCCTGCTGAGTTGGGACCATTTGCTGTGTCCTCGGTTGGCAGCTTGGCAGCTTTTAAGACCCCAGATGACACTCACCAATGTGGGGTGCAGAGAGCCCTCTTAGCAAAATACTAGTTGTGCCAATTGGCCTCGCTTTTGCCTAAGAGCATGGTCCCCCACCCCCTGCCCCAGCTACTCTATCCTTGCAATATTGGGTTAAGATGGAAGGAGTACTCATGTTATGTTTAAGTCCACTTAATATTGTTCTTGTTTCTAATGTGTGCTATCACCGATTTCACACAACCAGATACCTAGCTACTATCTAATCTAAGCCCTCCTCCCCCTTCCCTCCCTCCCCTCCTTTGCAGCTGTCAAAGAGTCTTTTCTTCTATACGCATGTCTGTTTTGGAGATCTTATCGTAGACGGCACCTGGCTTGGCATACAATATTTGTCTTGTTGTCGACGACTGCTTTCACTCAACATAATGTCTTCCAGTTGAAACCAGGTCATGAGATGTTTCCTGAAGTCATCGTTGTTCTTTATCATTGCATAGTGCTCCGTTGAGTATATATACCATAGTTTACCTATTCATTCTTCTGTTGTTGGGCATCTGGGTTGTTTCCATCTTTTTACTAACGTGGACTGTGCTACGGTAAACATTCTGGTGCATGTGTCCATTGGTGTGAAAGGCCTTGATTCTGTAGGATATGTTCCAAGTAGAGGAATTACTGGGTCAAATGGTATGTCAATATCCATTTTTTTAAGGAAGCCCCAGATTGTTTTCCAAAGACGCTGGACTATTTTGCAAGCCCACCAACAGTGTAGGAGGGTTCCACTTTATCCACAGCCTCTCCAGCATTTGTTGTTTTGTGTTTTTTGGATCACAGCCAACCTTGTTGGGGTGTGATGGTATCTCATTGTCATCTTGATTTGAATTTCTTTAATAACTAAAGATCGTGAACATGTCCGCATGTGTTTTTTGGCTGCCTGGATCTCTTCTTTAGTGAAATGTCTGTCCATCTCCTTTGCCCATCACTTAATTGGATGGTATATCTTCTTCTGGTTGATATTTTGTAGTATCTTATAGATTATGGAAATCAGGCGTCTGTCTGACATAGAGTTGCCAAATATTTTTTCCCATTCTGTGGGTGTTCTTTTAATTCTATTAATAAAGTCTTTGGATGAGCAAAAGTGTTTAATTCTTAATAGATCCCATTTATCTATTTTCTCTTCTGATGACTGTGGTCTGTTTGACAGATTTTGGAGTCTGTCCATATTGTGTATTAAAACTTCCATTGTTGTTCCTACCTTTCCTTGGATGAGCTTTATCGTTTTAGGTTTGATATTTAGGTCTTTTATCCAGTTGGAGTTGGTCTTTGTGTAAGGTGTAAGATCTGAATCTTGTTTCAGTTTCTTGCAGATGGATATCCAATTTTGCCAGCACCGTTTGTTGAAGATACTGTTTTTACCCTAGTTTAATGTCTTAGGGTTTTTGTCGAATATCAATTGTTCATAGGCAGATGGTGTCATCTCTGGAGTCTCAGTTGTGTTCCACTGATCGATCTGTCTGTTATCATACAAGTACCAGGCTGTTTTGACCACTGTAGCAGTATAATGTGTTCTAAAGTCAGATAATGAGAGGCCGGCCAGTGTGTTCTTCTTATTTAGTAGTGCCTTGCTTAACCGGGGCTTCTTCCCTTTCCAAACAAAATTGGTGATTTGTTTCTCCATCTCATTAAAAAATGTCACTGGAACTTGTATTGCGATTACATTATATAAATAGATTGCTTTGGGTAAAATAGACATTTTCACAATGTTAAGTCTTCCTCTCCATGAGCAGTGTAGGTTTTTCCATTTATCTAAATTGCTCTTAGTTTCTTATAGTAAGGGCTTGTAGTTCTCTTTGTAAAGGTCTGTTGTTTCTCTGGTTAGAGAATTCCTAGGTACTTTATTTTCTTAGGGGCTATTGTAAGTGGTGTTGATTTGATAATTTCTTCCTTAATGTCTCATTGTTGGTATAAAGGAATCCTACTGATTTACTTATGTTTATCTTGTATCCTGAGACATTGCTGAACTCTTCTATTAGTTTGAGTAGTTTACGTATAGATTCCTTGGGATTCTCTGCGTATACAATCATATCATCTGCAAACAGGGAGATTTTAACTTCCTCTTTGCCAATGCAGATGCCCTTTATTTCTTGGTCTTGTCTGATTGCTCTGGCTAAAACTTCTAGCACAATGTTGAATAGAAGAAGTGAGAGTGGGCATCCTTGTCTAGTTCCTGATCTCAAGGGAAAGTTTTTCAGTCTCTCTGCATTCAGGATAACGTGGGCAATTGGCCTTGTATAAATGGCCCTTATTGTGTTGAGGAATTTGCCGTCTATGCCCTTTTTGCTAAGAGTTTTTAGCATGAATGGGTGTTGGACTTTATCAAATGCCTTTTCGGCATCAATGGACAAAATCAGGTGATCCTTGTCTTTTGTGTTATTTATGTGGTTAATCACATTAATTGTTTTTCTGATGTTGAACCAGCTTTGCATCCCTGGTATGAATCCCACTTGGTCATGATGGATTATTTTCTTGATATGTTGTTGTATTCTATTGGCAAGAATTTTGTTTAAGATTTTTGCATCTAGATTCATGAGTGATATCGGTCTGTAGTTCTCTTTCTTCATTGGGTCTTTCCCTGGCTTTGGTATCAGGGTTATGCTGGCTTCATAGAATGAGTTTGGGAGTACTCCATCCCTTTCTATACTGTGAAATAGTTTCAGTAGTATTGGAGATAACTATTCTCTAAATGCTTGGTAGAATTCTGCAGTGAAGCCATCTGGACCCGGACTTTTTTTTGGTTGGCAGTGTTTTGATGACATTTTCAATCTCTTCCTTTGTAATGGATTTATTAAGTTGTTCTACTTCACGGTGTGATAATGTGGGTAGGTGGTATGAGTCAAGGAATTTGTCCATTTCCCCTAGGTTTTCAAATTTGTTATAGTACAGTCTTCATAGTATTCTGTTATGATATTTTTGATTTCTGTTGCATCTGTGGTGACAACGCCCCTCTCATTTCTGTTTAGGTTATTTGTTTCCTTTCCTGCTTTTCTTTAGTAAGTTTAGCCAGTGGTTTATCAATTTGTTGATCTTTTCAAAAAACCAGCTTTTGGTCTTTTCAGTTGTTTTTCTATTCTCTAATTCATTTAGCTCTGCTCTAATCTTTATGATCTCGTTTCTTCTGGTGCCTGAGGGGTTCGTCTGTTGTTCTCTTTCTACTTGTTCAAGCTGTAGGGTTCGTTCCTTGATTTGGTTTCTTTCTCCCTTCCAGATGTGTGCATTTATGGAGATAAACAGACCTCTGAGCACTGCTTTGGCTGTATCCCATAGGTTCTGGTAGGAAGTGTTTTCATTCTCATTGGAATCCATGAATTTCTTTGATTCATCCTTGATTTCCTCTGTAACCCATGTTTTTTAGAGCAAGATGTTGTTCAGTTTCCAAGAGTTTCACATTCTGTCTCTGTTTTTTCTGCTATTGATTTCACCTTTTATGGCTTTATGGTCTGAGAAGATCCTTTGCAGTAATTGAATGGTATGGATTTTGTTGAGCATTGCATTATGGCCTATCAGGTGGTCAATTCTGGAGAATGTTCCATGTGCACTGGATAAGAAGGTGTAGTTGTCTGCTGATGGATGGAAAGTTCTGTATATATCAATGAGATTTAGTTGGTTAATTGTGTCAGTGAGGTCTTCTGTATCTTTACTGAGCTTTTTTCTAGATGATGTGTCTAGTGATGAGAGTGGAGTGTTAAAGTCTCCCACTATTATTGTGGAGTCATCTAACTCTCTTTTGAGCATAGTCAGTGTTTCTTCGACATATTTAGGTGCTCTGACATTAGGTGCATAAATATTTAATATAGTTAAGTCTTGCTTGTGTACTGAACCTTTCAGCAATAAATAGTGTCCATCTTTGTCCACGATGGTGGATTTGATATTAAAATTGATTTTGTCTGAGATTAGAATTGCCACCCCTGCTCTTCTTTGTTCATTGTTAGCTTGATAGATATTCTTCCAATCTTCAATTTTCAGTTTGTTCCTATCTTTAGGTCTCAAATGAGTTTCTTGTAGACAACAAATGGATGGGTCATGTCTTTTGATCCAAGATGTCACTTGATGTCTCTTTACTGGAGCATTCAGTCCATTCACATTCAATGTAATTATTGATAGGTATGTGTTCAGTGCTGCCATTGTGATGTGTTTATTTTTATGTTGATGTTTTCTCTGTTGTTCTTATTAGTTTGTTCTGGGACGTTCTTTTTTGTCAGTTGATTTTTCACCTTTTTCAGAGCTGGTTTGGTGGTTGTTGAGACTCCTGTGTTACATTTCTTGAAATGATATGATACATCTTTCTTGTGCTTTACAGCTACCCCTGTGATCCCCATTAATGAAGTATATATAAACCCAATTTTAATTACTACCAGTCTTGTCATCTTCCTCTCCATCTGGAAGGACTATAACAACTGTAGTACATCCCTATTTTTAATATGATGACACCATAGTTTTCATGATGATCACTGGATTGCTTCTTTCCTTATCAAAGCTGTGCTTCACTTTGGAGCCTTCCTTGAGTAGAGTTTTGAGTAGTAAAGTTGTTTTGAAATATAAAGTTAGTGGTTTTGTTCTTCTAAGCCAAAGCCAAGCACTTCTTTCAGTATTTCTTGTAGTTTGGGTTTGGTTTTTACAAAGTCTCTGAGTTTCTGTTTATCTGGGAATGTCTTAATTTCATTTTCATATTTGAAGGATAGTTTTGCAGGATATCTAATTCTTGGTTGGAAGTTCTTCTCCTTGGCGTTGAATGTGGCATGCCACTGTCTCTGTGCCAGCATGGTTTCTGCTGAGAAATCTGAAGAGGGCTTACAGGGTTTCCCTCTGAATGTTAGCTTTGTTTTGAGTCTTGCTGCCTTTAAGAGTTGCTGCTTATGTTTCATTTTGTTAAGCTTGATTATAATATGTCTTGGAGTCTTTCCTTTGAGATCTGTATTGGGTGACGTATGATATGCATCTGAGATATCTATATTCTCTTCCTTCATGATTTCTGGGAAGTTTTCTGTCTGCAGCTCAGCAACAATACTCTCTGTGTTCTCAGATGTCTCACCCTGTTCAGAGACTGCAGTTAATTGAAGGTTGCTCCTCTGAATAGAGTCCCACGTGCTTCTTAATGTTTCTTCCTTTTTCTTGTTTCTTTTTTCTGATTTCTGCTCATAAATGCTGGCCTCTGTATCTCTTTCTTCCATGTCAGAAATTCTTTTTTCTATTTGTTCCATTCTGTTTTCTTGGCTTTGCATTGAAGTTTTCATGTCTTTGATTTTGTTCTTGATCTGTTGGATTTCAGAATACTGGTGTTCCATCAGATCGAACAACTTGCTTATTTTTTCATTTTGTTCTCCTGCATTTTGTATAAGGTCTAGAAGGGTTCTGTATATATCATTTTGTATTCACTTTCTGATGCTTTCATAAAAGCTTCTTCATCTGAAAAACTCCTTGGTTGCTTTGTTTGGGAGACTTCTCAAGCCATGGCTGATTTCTTGTATGCCACAAGTGTCTGTTGCTTTTTTGGACCCATGTGAGTATGTAGAGGCTGGAAGAGGTACTGTGAGGATGGACTGCAGGTGTTTCTCTAGGCTGTGTTAAAATGTAAAGGAAAAGATATCTGAGCACTTCACAGGTCAGTTAAGTTTAGAGGTGTAGAGGTCCTTCTTCTCAACTGGCAAGGTAAGTGCCACTATATCCAACCCCAGATGATACAAACTAGTTCAGAATACTGCAGTGCTACTGCCCTGTTGGCCTCTGCGTCCAGGGCCTAGGCTTAGATGACACTTCGTAGAGTATTGCTTTTCTGATAGAAAAGTGCTCTCCTGTGGGCAGGCTGTGGCTCCCAAGCTAAAAATTAGCTCCAGCTGTGGCCACCGTATCCAAGATGGCATCCTCCACACAGGCAGCAGACAGAGCGGCTAAAGGTGCCGAGCGGTAGTGATTCCTCTGATTCTGTTGCAGGACTCCCAGAGCAGGTTGCACTAGGTTAATTACTGCTTTTCTGTCGGAGAAGCGCTGTCCTGTTTGCAGGTGCTGGCTCCCAGGCTAAGAATGACGTCCCACTAGAATCTCCATGTCCAACATGATGTCCCGCACACTGACTGCGAAAGTCCGTAGAAATGCCACTGAGGCAGATATAAAACGACAGGCTCAAAGTGGCTAGATTAACAGAGTCCCGAGCCTGGCTCTCAAAATATGGGAATTTTGCCTGCTTATCCCCCCAGCAGCATGTCTGAGTCTAGCCGCTAGGCAAGACCCTGCTCCGCCTGCCGAGGAAGACAGAGGAAAAAAAAAAAGTCAAAATGTTGCATTTACCTTCAGTCCGTGAGAGCCAGGGATAGCCAGGCGTGAGAGTCAGTGTAAGAGAGGAGGTTTTGCGCTGAGTGGTATGAAGTCCAAAGTAACAGCCCTGTGCCGTGTCCTGGGGCTGATTAGGTGACCAGAAGGCTCTGTTTGATGATGAATTCAGGTCTTGGTTTCCAGAGGGATATAAGGAGACGTGCACTTAGTCCACCATCTTGACTCCGCCTCCCTAGATTTTCCTCTGTGTCCATTCTTAATTGTGCTACTGGTGCTTTTGTTGTTGAAGTTTTGCAGTAAGTTATAGATTGTAGAGATTAGATGCTGATCAAATTTGTTGTAGCCCAAATTTTTACTCTCTTGGTGAAGTCTTTGGATGATCATAAGTTTGATTTTTAGGAGTTCCCAGTTATCTATGTTGTCCTCTGGTATTTGTGCATTGTAATACTTTATATTATGCTTATGTGGTATATTGGGGCTTGCTCATAGTGTTGTCCCTATTTTTTCTTCCATGATTGTTATCAATTTAAGTTTTATATTTTTGTTTTTGATCTGTCTTGAGGTAGTTTTTGTCCATGCTGAGAAATGTGGATCTTGCTTCTTTTTCTTTTTTGGGGAAGATACATATCCAGTTACACCAACACTGTTTGTTTAAGAGACTGTTTTTTCACCATTTAACAAACTTGGGCCTTTGCCACACATAAACTGGGAATAGGTAGATAATTTTATGTCTGTATTTTCAATTCTATTCCATGTATATATGTATCTCTGTTGTGGTACCAGTACCAGGCTGTTTTGACTACCATGGTAGTGCAGTAGGTGGTAGTGTAGTAGGTTCTAAAGTCAGGTAGTGTGAGGCCCCTCCACTTTGTTCTTCTTCAGTAATGCTTTGCTTATCTGGGGTCTCTTACCTTTCCATATGAAGTTGGTGATTTGTTTCTCCACCTCATCTGTAAAATGACATCGAATTTGGATAATGATTGCACTGCATCGATAGCTTATTTTGGGCAGAATAAACATTTTCACAGTGTTGAGTTTTCATAAGCAAGGTAGGTTTCTCTACTTACATGGGTCTCTTTTGGTTTCTTACAGTAGTGTCTTATCATTTTCCTTACATAGGTGTTTACATCCCTTTTTAATTTTACCCCTGGATATTTTATCTTCCTGTGGGCTGTTGTAGATGATATTGACTTGGCAATTCCCTCTTTAATATTTTCTTTATTGGTGTAGAGGAATCCAACTGATTTTTGTTTGTTTATCTTGTAACCAGACCCTTTGCAGAACTCTTCTATTGCTTCCAGTAGTTTTTGTAGTTTTAGAGTTTTCTGTGTTTAACATTGTATCGTCTGCAAATAGAGATACCGTTACTTCTTCCTTACCTGTTTGTGTGCCTCTTGTTTCTTTTTCTTGCCTAAATGCTCTGGCTGGAACCTCCAGCATAATGCTGAAGAAAAGTGATGACAGAGGGCATTCTTTTCTGGTTCCCATTCTTAAGGGGAATGTTTTTGGACTTTCTCCATTTAGGATGATGTTGGCTGTTGGCTTTGTATTAAATGGCCATCATTGTGTTTAGAAATGTCCTTTTTCTTCCTATTTCGCTGGTTTTTTTTTTTTAATCATTTTAATTGGTGTTGAACTTTGTCAAATGCGTTTTCTGCATCAAATGGCAAAATCTGGTGGTTCTTACGTTTTATTTTATTTATGTGGTTGATTACATTGATTTTCTAGTGCTAAACCATCCCTGAACCCCTGGTATGAATCCCACTTGGTCATGGTGAATTATTTTTTGATGTGTTATTGAATTCTTTTGTCAAGTGTTGTGTTGAGAATTTTTGCATGTAAATTCATGAGAGAGAAGATTGGTGTGTAATTTTCCTTTTCTGTGGTCTCTTGGTTTTGGAAACCCTTTTGCCATACTTTTAAGTACTATGACTCATAATGAAAAGTTTGACAGATTGAATCCATTAGGTACTCCTTAGAACCTCTTTGGGTAGTTCTCCTCTGTCCAGAGGACTGCAGTCAGTCAGAATCAACGTCATAGCAATGGGTTTGTTTTTTTTCAGAGGGATTTACCTGGTTTTAGTGTTAGAGTATGCTAGCTTCCTAGAATGAGTTTGGGAGTATTCCATCCTTTGCTATGTTCTGAAATACCTTTAGTAATAGTGGTGTTAACCCTTCTCTAAAAGTTTGGTAGAATTCTCTAGTGAAGCTGTCAGGGCCAGACCTGTTTCTTTGGGGGTGGGGGCTTAATTACCTTCTTTTGTTATTTAGTTGTTCTACCTGTGTTTGTGAGAGTTTGTGTATGTTATGTGTTTCTAGAAATTTGTCCATTTCCTTTAGGTTTTAAAATTTGTTAGAGTACAGTTTTTCATAGGATATTTTAGATTTCAGTTGGGTCTGTCATGGTGTCACCCATTGCATTTCTTATTTGTGTCATTTGCTTCCTGTTTTTCCTTTGTCACTTTGACAAGTGGTTTATCAATTTTGTTGATTTTTTTCGAAGAACCAGCTTTTGGTCGTCTTAATTCTTTCTATTGTTTTCCTGTTCTCTAATTCATTGAGTTCTGCTCTAGTTTTTATTATTTACTTTCTTTGGTGCCCAAGGGATTCCTTTGCTGTTCTCTTTCCACTTGTTGTAGTTGTAGGGCCAAGTCTTTGATTTGGGCCCTTTCTTGTTTTTGGATGCATGCATTTGTTGAGATAAATTGACCTCTGAACACTGCTTTTGCTGTATTGCAAAAATTGTGGTGGGATGTGTTTTCGTTCTCACTTGATTCTGTGAATTTCTTTATTCTATCATTGCTTTCTTCTATAACCCAGTAATTTTTGGGCAGTGTGGTGTTAAGTTTCCAGATATTTGATTTTTTTCTATTCTTTTTGTTATTGATTTCTACTTTTATGGCTTTATGGTCTGGAAAGGTGCTTTGAAATATTTCAATACTTCGACTTTTAGTAAGGATTATTTTGTGGTCTAATATGTGGTCAATTTTTTTTGTTTTTGGAGACTGTTTCACATGCATTGGGAAAGACTGGACTGCTGTTAAGTGGAGTGTTCTGTATATATCTATGAGGTTTAGTTGTTTAATTGTGACATTTATTGAAGTTCTTTCTTGGTGTTCTGTACTTTGTTGAAAGTGATATATTGATATTTCCTACTATTATGGTGAAGCTATTTCTGTTTTCAATGTGCTTAGAGTTTATGTATTTAGGAGCCCTATCATTGAGTGCTTAAATATGTAATACAGATTTAACCTCCTAGTATATTGAGCCTTTAGTCATTGTATATTGTCCTTCCTTATACATTGTAGTGGATTTTACTTTAAAATCTATTTTAAAGGAAATTAGTATTGCCATACCTGTTCTGTTCTGAATTCTGTTTGCTTGATACATTTTTTTCCATCTTTTGAATTTTAGTTTGTTTCTTTAAGTCTCTTGTAGACAGCCTACAGACTGCTCATGTTTTTTGATCTAGTCTACAGTTTTCCTGTCTTTTAATTGGTTCATTTATTCAGCATAATTGTTGATAAGTATGAGTCTGTTTTGTCATTTCAATGTCTTTTTGTGTGTTGTTTACAGCTTCTTTGCTCCACGTAATTTTAGGTACTGCTTTTTTTTTCTGTGTATTTTCTCTTCATCTTTTTCATTGTTTTTAGGTTTGTATTTGCTGAGACTTCATATGTTTTCTTTTGATTTGTAGGACTTTTAATTTCCCTTGTGGTTACCTTAATATTTACCCCTATTTTTCCAAATCTAAGCTAGTCGTTTGTTTCATTGTATTGTCTTGACTTGCTCTCCATTTGCTTTTCCTCCATGTTTTCATGTAGACTGTCCAGTTTGCCAATATACTGCACTCCGTTTTGTTGGATCTTCTTTATTATCTCTTGAAGGGTTTTAAATATTAATTTTTTGTATTCTGCCTTTGATAATTCCAGGAAGTTGTCTTCATCTGAAAAATGTCTTTATTCTTTGTTTTGGGAGTTTTCTAAAGCTATCATGTTCTGCCACTTCATGTGATTTGATATTGACTGTTGCCTGTGAGCCATCAGTAAGTTGTATTTGTTTATGTTTGCTTACTGTGTTCTAGCTTCTGTTTTTATTTTGTTTTAGAATGCTCAAAGTAGGCTGTTCATGAAAGCTGGTTTGACTATTGGCACCGTTGAGGCTCTAGCATCCTGTCAGCAGGATGCTGTTAGAGCTGACACTGAGTTTATGAGCCCAGGAGTCCATTTCATTTTCTTGTATATATCCAGCTCAGGTGTCCAAACAGTTGATCACCAGTGCGTGGTGCACGCTCTCCCCTGTAATCCCAGATGGGCAGAAATGACTGGTGTATGCACAGGTATCTAGATGCACACAGTGAGAAAATTAAGGAGCTGACAGCTGTGTGTGAGTGTCTGTGAGGAAAGTGTGTTCCTGTTCCTTAATGTGTGTAGGTGTATAGATTTTTCTTCAGGACTGTGGTTGCACCATGCTGTATGCAGAGGTGAGAGACATTCAAGGTGTGTGGACTCCTCATAGCTGTGCCTAGGCAGATTAATTTGTACTTCCATGGGTTGAATTTTTCTCTCTCCCAAGTCTGGGAGGATGGTTCAGGGTGTGTGTAAGGGGTCCTGTTTCTTTCCCAGGTTATGTCAGTCTCTGGAGCCAACTGGGACACAGTGTAGAGAAGGGAGGGGGAAGCATTAGTAGAAGGGACAGAAGTTTATCCCAGTGGAAAGCTTCAGATCTGCTTGTGATAAGTTAAATGCAGGCTATTTAGCTTTTGCCAAATGAATGGCATTTTCCACCAATTCTGGAGGCATGAGTGGGTTCTCCACCATTTTATCTCTCCCACTGTTTAAGATGTTTTCTGAATGCCTCTGCTTTCCTATCCATGCTCACTGCCACCAGTCTGCATTCAGGGTGCTGATTTCCACCAGGTCAGGTCTGGCCCCTCAGAGATGCTTTAGGACCTCCTCTCCCTTTCCTGTTACTCAGTTCAGTTTCTCAACTTTCCCTTTGATTTTCAGGGCTCCTAGAATATCATTTATAATCAATTGATTTGTTTGGGGGGAGGTGTTTGTTCTTCAAGGGAATACAGGAAGCATCTGACTTCTCTGTCATCTTAGTCCTGCCTCTACTACTCTTTGTCTCCTACTTGGATCATTTAATACATTTACATTCAGTGCCAGTTACCTATAGCAATGATTTTCTTCAAGCAATTTGTTGTACTTTTAAAATTTTAATTATTATTATTTTTACTGCCCTTTTTATTGTAAGTAAGTGAAAATATGCAGTCCATACTAATTTTGCATGCCCACCTGTCTGCACCTCCTTCTGCTGTCCTTACCCCATGACAACATTCCTCTTTTTCATTCTGTACTTGATGTATCCTCTTAACAAGCTCCTGTCCCCTCCTTTCCACTCTCTTCTCTCCCATCTAGAAAGAGACCAGTAGGACATCATCCTATAAATGCATAGAGCCATAAAGTACACACACTGTATGGTCACATTGTGTCCTCAAGTCCAGTTTGTTTTTGTCGAAGGAGTTGACCTTGGTAGTGTTTTCTGGTCAGGGTTAACAGTAGGTCTAGGGGCCATGTTCCCAGAAGATCCCCCGGGCCACTGGACCATGATCTGTGGTCTTTTAATAGAGTTCTTGAGCCGCACTCCTCTTTTTCTCATGTTGCCACAGGCTCTCAACGTTGTGTGCCTCATCATGGGTGTTTTTGTTGGTGGTTGGGCACCATTTGGTTCTTCTGGTGACATTTTGATACAGTCTCTCCTTCACATGGGTCCTTCTGACTCCTGAGCTCTTTTTCCCTCATGTCTGTGTTGTTCTCAGTCATCATCTGTTCCAGATGAGCTGAGACCATTTGATGCACCTCAAATGGCAGCTTGCTAGATCTTAAGGCCCCAGACTCCACTCATGACTATGGGATGCAGAAGAATCTCTTAGCAATAAGTTAGTTATGCCAGTTGGTCTCAATGACCCCCAAAAGTATGGTCCCCAGGTCCCCATTCCTGCTGCTGTATCATTGCAAGATTGGGTTGAGGTTAGAAAAACTTGCAGTTTCTGGTGAAGTCCAGTTAAGTTCATCTACGTTCTACTGTGTGCTGTCACTGCTTTCACCTAACCAACTTTCTATCAATTAATCTATAACCAACCGTCTCCCTCCCTTCCCACCCTTGTAGCCCTTAAAGAGTCTTTTCTTCTATACATAAGCCTGTTTTTAAGTCTTTATAGTAAGGGTCTCATACAATATTTGTCCTTTTGGCGCTGACTGATTTCACTCAGCATAATGTCTTCCAACTGAAACTGGGTTATGAGATGCTTCCTAAAATCATCATTGTTGTTTATCATTACATAGTGTTCCATTGAGTATGTGTACCATAGTTTTTTCATCCGTTCCTCTGTTGATGGGCATCTAGTTTGATTCCATCTTTTTGCTGTTGTTGTGCTGCAGTGAACATTTGTGTGTATTTGTTCATGTGACAGCATTTATTTCTATAGGATATATTCCTAGCAGTGGGATTACTAGATCAAATGGTATATCTCTTTCTAGCTTTTTAAGGAAACACCAAATTGGTTTCCAAAAGATTCTACCATTTTGCAGTCCCACCAGGAGTGTAGGAGAGTTCCAGCCTCTCCACAGCCTTTCCACACTTGTTGTTTTGTGTTTTTTGGATATGACCAATCTCGTTGGGGTTAAATGATATCTCATTGTAGTTTTGATTTGGATTTCTCTGATAGCTAATGATCGTGAACATTTCCTCGTGTGTCTTTTGGCTGTCTGGATGTCCTTTTGGGGAAGTGTCTGCTCATCTCCTTTGCTCATTGCTTATCTGGGTTATTTACCTGTTTCTTGTTGATATTTTACAGTACCTTATAGAGCATGGAGATCAGACATCGGTCTGACATGTAGTTGCCAAATATTTTTTCCCATTCTGTAGGTGGTCTTTTAATAAAGTCTTTGGATGAGCAAAAGTGTTTGATTCTTAGTAGTTCTCATTTATCTGTTTTCTTGTCTGTTGATTGTGCTTTGTAAGTTTTTGAAGTCTGTCTAACTATGTATTAGAACTTCCATTGTTGACCCAGTTTTTTCTTGTGTGATCTTTATGGACTCCCTTTAATTCTGATAGGGTTGGTCTGGTTGTTACAAATTTTGTTGATTTCTTTTTATCTGGGATTGTCCTAATTTCTCCATCAACTTTAAATTACAGTTTTTGGTTGACACTTCTTTTCTTTCAGGGCTTTGTAGCATCATTCCATTACTTTCTTTCCTGCATACTTTCTGATGAACACTTAGTGCTTTGTCTTATTGACCCGCCCTCGTAGGTGATACATTCTTTTTTTGTGCTGCCCTTAAAATTCTTTTTTTTTTTTTTTTTGTCTTTAGCTCTAGCAAGTTTGATTATAGAATATCTCAGTGTGCTTCCAATGGAGTTCGTTGAGTTTTTCGGATGAAAATCTCATCTTTTGAGATATTTGGAAAGTTTCTATCATTATTTGTTCAGATTCTTTCTGTGCATTTTCTCCCTCTGCTTCTTCTGAAATTCCAATGATGTGTGTATTTTTCCTTCTGACGTTGTCTCACACATCCCTTAAGCTTTGTTCGTTTTTCTTCACTGTGTTTTCTGTTTGCACTCAAACTGAATAATTGTGGAATTTTTGTCTTTTATTTCACTAAATCAGTCTTCCATTGTTTCTATTCTACTGGTATGTCCTTTCATGGAGTTGTTTCTTTCTGTCATTTTATTATTAAGCTTTGGAATTTCTGGTTGTTTTTGAATTTACTGAACTTGTTTTGTTCTTGTATTGTTTTTATGAGCTGTTATACTTTTTCTGTGTTTTTCTTTCTCTTTGCGTAAACTCAGTTTTTTGAGATCTTAAATGGAAAATTCCATAATTTCTTTTTCCGTGGAGACCATTTCTGTCCCTTTGTTTATTTGTTAGCTTGGAACATCTTTTTCTGTCTATTCACAGACTTTGTAATTGTTTGTTGTTTTTGAGGCATGAATGTTTTGTTTGCTTTTGTTTTTGCTTTGGTGTATTAGGAATTTATTTTCTCTGTTCTGAAGCTGATTCCTTTCCTTTGTATTCTTTCAGTTGCTTTTTTTTCTTTACCTGGAAGATATGGAAAGTGTAGTACACATGCAGAAAGTATGACATTAAGCACTTAAGATCTCTTTTGGAATGTTGCATGCAACTGAGAGAGTAGAACACTTCCCCATGGTACGGTGAAAAGTGTCAGGTGGTTAGGATTCCACTGAAGAGCTTCAGGAACCATGTAGTTCCTTCGTATTGATGCAAATAGGTAATGTGTCTCCTTGTTTTCTGGTTGGGTCACACATGTGTACACTGCACATTCAGGCATTGGAGACTTGATAGTCTCTTCACACAGTCATAGTTAGGTGGTATGGGTTTTGGGTGGGAGCAGAAGGTTTCTGTGATTCATGGTGGAGGAAATGTTCTGTATACAATGTGGATGGGCTCTGGGGTTGGGGAGCTCTGGATAGTCACTGGGGTTGGAGTGAGGCCTCATTGCCCAGGTAGGTGGACTGAAAGTCTTCTGTGTGGGCAGAATAGAGGTGGGATGAGTCCTTGACAGGGGAATGAAGGTAACCTGGGATTCTTTCATACATGTGTAGAAGGACAGAGGATCCCTGGGGAGGAACAGCTTGGGAGGCTTTTGTACTGTTGCAGAAGAGCAGGAGGTTCCTGGAAGAAGGTGAGGATGGTGCTGATAGTGCTTCCATGCTAAGTGGTGGCCCACTTGGGCAGATGGCTTGAGAGGCTTCTGTGCAGATAGATGGGGGCTATAGTGGAGGGTAAGAAGGGTTGGCCACCTGTTCACAGTGTGTGTGAGGATGTTGGAGACATCCATGCTACTGACCCAGTATTGGTGGGAGAAATAGGCCCTCCTCAAGAGCACACACTGGCAGGCTAGCTCATTCCTTTCTCTATACATACCGGGTGATGTTGGAGCTCATACACTACCTCTTGTACTTCTGTTTGCCCACCAAAAGTATGTACTCTGATTATTCTGTCTCCTTGCCTATGGTTTCTGTAATACAACATGTATCACTTTACGTCAGCAGCTCTTCCCTGTGGTATCTTGGCTTCAGTGCTGTGTTGCTCCCATGAGTTACTGTTTGTCAAGCATGCCCAGACCCAGTGTGCTGCTTGTCTAGTTTGTTGTTCCTTTCCAGGGCTGTTTACACAGCTTCTGTGTCTCAGACTGTGTACTTCTTGCTGATCTCTTCCTGGACTTCTCTTTCAGGGGTGTTGTTTGTAGCTGTCCCCAGATGGCCATGTTTCTGCAGGCTAGTGATTAGGTTATGGACAATCAATCAGTCCCTACTTTCCTACTGTTCTTTTTCTCTCTCTCCTTCCAGCTGATGTTACAGCTTGTTTCTTTGACCCTTCATTTGATGTTTAGAGGATTGAAGTCATCATTTGTATCTGTTCTGAGTTGCTTATACAGCTTATATGAAACTTTGTTGTAGAGGATGTTATAGTCAGCCTAACTACTTTGCCATCTTGGGCCCTCTTGGCTTTAGGACTCTTTACTTTTTTTTTTTTTTTTTAAGGTAACAAACTGTTAGCACATTCTCTTAATCATTCTTTTCCTTCTACTGTGTCATACAGTATACCTCAACTCTTTAATATTAGCTTGAGCATAAATAAAGACTTTCAAGATAAGAGAGATACACCCCTGCCCCCTTCCCCAATTTGATAGACATCTCAGGTTATGTTCGATTATTGGGAATTCCTTGTATGATGTGGAAACACTTAGGAGTCCTCTCTGGACTCTTCTCTAATCTGTAAGGTATGGGGTTAGACCTGTATCTCCAGGCTTCTGTCAGCATCAAAATGTTATGAATCAAGGACAAGTAGAAGTCACTAAATTCATCAGAAGCTTTGTGTAAGAATATACAGAAAATAAAGAAGACCCCAAACATGAAGAAAATTCTGTTATTATTAGAAGTATTTAGAGGGATCAGAAAACCTCTTGTGGATTTTAGAATTATTTTCATAATAAAGAATAGAGAATTGTGGCAGAAATGAATTCCATTTTCTTCATGTGTTTAAAAATTTACAACTGAGGGGGGTGGAGTCAATATGGCAGACTAAACATGTGTCTCCTTATATCCCTCTGGAAACCAAGACCTGAAATGATAATCAAACGGAGCCTTCTGGTCACCTAGTGAGCCCCTGGACACAGCACAGGGCTGTTAATTTGGACTCCATACCACTGAATGAAAAACCACTTCTCTTTTGCTGACTCCCACTTCTGGCTAGCCCTGGCTGTCACGGATTGAAGGTAATGCACCATTTTGACTTTTTTTTCTCTGTCTTGGCTGGCAGACGGAGCTGGATCTTGCCTAGCGGCTAGTCTTAGATGCACTGCTGGTGGGATAGGCAGGCGAAATTCTCATATTTTGACAGCCAGGCTTAAGACTCTGTTCATCTAGCCACTTTGGGCCTGTCTTTTTATCTCTGCCACCGCGTGATTTGTATGGATCCAGTGGCACCTAAGTGTGGGACGCCATGTTGGATATGGAGATTTTAGCGGGACCTAATTCTTAACCTGGAAGCCAGCATCTGCAAACAAGACAGCGCTTCTCCAACATAAAAGCAGTAGTTTACACAGTGTAACCTACGGTGGGGGCCCAGTAACAGAGGCTGAGGACTCACTATATCTCGACACCTTTAGCCCCTAGATCCGCCGACCCTTGATCCACCGACCATGTGGAGGGTGCCATCTTAGATATGGTGGCCACAGCTGGACCTAATTCTTAGCTTGGGAGGCAGCGCCTGCCCACAGGAGAGAACTTTTCTACCAGAAAAGCAGTACTTTACACAGTGTCACCTAAGGCTGGCCCCTGTCTGCAGAGGCCAACAGGGCAGTAGCATTGCTGTATTTTGAAGTACTTCGTATCATCTGGGGTTGGATATAGAGGTGCTTACTTTGCCAGTTGGGAAGAGAGACCTCTACACCTGAAAACCTGACTGACTTGGGAAGTGGTCAGATACCTTTTGCTTTACATTTTAAGAAAGCCTAGAGAAACATCTGCAATTCATTGTCACAGTATCTTTCTCAGCCTTTACTTACTCACATGAAACCCAAAAAAGCAACAGACACTTGTGGCATACAAGAAATCACCCATGGCTTCAGAAGGCTCCCAAACAAAACAACCAAGGAGTTTTCCAGATGAGGAAATTTTTCTGAAAACATCAGAAGGTGAATACAAAAAGATTATATACAGAGCCCTTCTGGACATTATACAAAATGCACCAGAACAAAATGAAAACTTAAGCAAGCTGTTTGATCTGATGGAACACCAGTACTCTGAAATCCAACAGATCGAGAACAAAATCAAAGACATAGAAACTTCCATTCAAAGCCAAGAAAACAGAATGGAACAAATGGAAAAAAGAATTTCTGACTTGGAAGACAGAGCTACTGATGCCAGCATCTATGAGCAGAAATCAGAAAAAAGAAACAAGAAAAATGAAGAAGCATTAAGAAGCATGTGGGACTCTATTAAGAGGAACAACCTTCGATTAATTGGAGTCCCTGAACAGGATGAGACACCTGAGAACACAGAAAGTATCATTGCTGAGCTGCTGACAGAAAACTTCCCAGAAATCATGAAGGAAGAGACTATAGATATCCCAGATGCATATCATACGCCACCCATATAGATTTCAAAAGAAAGACTCCAAGACATGTTCTAACCAAGCTTAACAAAGTGAAACATAAGGAGAAACTCTTAAAGGCAGCAAGACTCAAAGCAAAGCTAACATTCGGGGGAAACCCTGTAGGCTTTCGTCAGATTTCTCAGCAGAAACCATGCTGGCACGGAGACAGTGGCATGACACATTCAAAACCTTAAAGGAGAAGAACTTCCAGCCAAAAATTGTATATCCTGCAACACTATCTTTCAAATACGAAAATGAAATTAAGACATTCCCAGATAATCAGAAACTCAGAGACTTTGTATAAACCAAACCCAAACTACAAGAAATACTGGAAGAAGTTCTTGACTTTGGCTTAGAAGAACAAACCCACTAGCTATATATTTTAGAATGACACATCATCCAGAATTCTACTCAGTTAGGGAAGGCTTCAAACTCAGTCACAGCTTTGATAAGGAAAGAAGCAATCCAGTGATCATCATCAAAACTATGGTGCCATCATATTAAAAAGACGGATATACTACAGTTGTTATAGTCCTTCCAGATGGAGAGGAAGATGACAAGACTGGTAGTAATTAAAATTGAGTTTGTGTATAGTTTATCTAGGGGGATCATAGGGGCAGCTGTAAAGCACAAGAAAGATACAATATGGCATATCAAGAAATGTAACACAGGAGTCTGAACAACTACAAAACCAGCTGTGAAAAAGGTGAAAAATCAACTCACAAAGAAGAGTGTCCCAGAACAGACTGATAAGAACAACAGAGAAAACAGCAACACAAAAATAAACATATCACAATGGCAGCACTGAACACATATCTATCGATAGTTACACTGAATGTTAATGGACTGAATGCTCCAGTAAGGAGACATCGAGTGACATCTTGGATCAAAAGACAAGACCCATCCATATGTTGTCTACAAGAAACTCTCTTGAGACTTAAAGATAGGAACAAACTGAAAATTAAAGGATTGAAGAATATGTAGCAAGCTAACAATGAACAAAGAAGAGCAGGGGTGGCAATTCTAATCTCAGACAAAATCAATTTTAATGTCAAATCCACCATTGTGGACAAAGATGGACACTATTTATTGTTGAAAGGTTCAGTACACAAGCAAGACTTAACTGTATTAAATATTTATGTACCTAGTATCAGAGGATCTAAATACATTGAAGAAACACTGACTATATTCAAAAAGGAGTTAGATTACTCCACAATAATAGTGGGAGACTTCAACACTCCGCTCTCAATACTGGACAGATCATCTAGAAAAAAGCTCAGAAAAGATAGAGAAGACCTTATTGCCACAATCAACCAACTAAACCTCACCAGTATATACAGAACTTTCTGCCCATCAGCAGACAACTACACCTTCTTCTCCAGTGCACATGGAACATTCTCCAGAATTGACCACCTGATAGGCCATAATGCAATGCTCAACAAAATCCATACCATTGAATTCCTGCAAAGCATCTTCTCAGATCATAAAGCCATAAAAGTTGAAACCAATAGCAGAAAAAACGTAGATAGAAAGTGGAACTCTTGGAAACTGAACAACATCTTGCTCAAAAAACTATGGGTTATAGAAGAAATCAAGGATGAAATAAAGAAATTTATGGATTCCAATGAGAATGAAAACACTTCCTACCAGAACCTATGGGATACAGCCAAAGCAGTGCTCAGAGGCCTGTTTATCTCCATAAATGCACACATCTGGAAGGAAGAAAGAAACCAAATCAACGAATTAACCCTACAGCTTGAACAAATAGAGAGAAAACAGCAGAGGAACCCCTCAGGCACCTGAAGAAAACAGATCATAAAGATTAGAGCAGAACTAAATGAATTAGAGAATAGAAAAACAATTGAAAAAACTGAAAAGACCAGCAGCTGGTGTTTTGAAAAGATTAACAAAATTAACAAGCCACTGGCTAAACTTACTTAAAAAAAAAAAAAGGAAACAAATAACCCAAATTAGAAATGAGGGGGGAGTTGCCACAACAGATCCAATAGAAATCAAAAATATCATAACAGAATACTATGAAAGACTATGCTTGTAACAAATTTGAAAACCTAGAGGAAATGGACATATTCCTTGATTCGTGTCACCTACCCAAATTATCACAAGCTGAAGCAAAACAACTTAATAAACCCATCACAAAGGAAGAGATTGAAAAAGTCATCCAAAAACTACCAACGAAAAAAAGCCCAGGTCCAGAAGGCTTCACTGTAGAGTTCTACCAAGCTTTTAGAGACGAGTTATCTCCAATACTACTGAGACTATTTCACAGTATAGAAAGGGATGGAGTACTACTACACTCATTCTATAAAACCCGCATAAGCCTGATACCAAAATCCTGGAAAGCAATCTGGCACTTCCTTAAAAATATCGATCTAGATATACCATTTGACCCAGTAATTCCACTGCTTGGAATATATCCTATGGAATCAAAGCCATTCACACCAGTGGATACATGGACAACGATGTTTATCGCAGCACTGTCCACAATAGGAAAAAGATGCAGTCAACCCAGATGCCAAACAACAGAGGAATGGATTGGTAAACTATGGTATATATAGTTAATGGAGCACTATGCAATGATTAAAGAACAATGATGTTTCCAGGAAACATCTCATAACTTGGTTTCAACTGGAAGGCATTATGTTGAGTGAAAGTAATCAGTGACAAAAGGACAAATATTGTATGAGACCCCTATTATAAGAACTCAAAAACAGACTTATGCATAGAACAAGACTCTTTGACAGCTGCAAGGGAGGGGAGGGAGGGAGAGTGAGAGGGGGAAGGTTTAGATTAGATAGTTGATAGAAATTTGGTTGGGTGAAATCAGCGACAGCACACATTAGAAACAAGAAGAATAGTAAGTGGATTTCGACATAACTTGAACACTCCTTCCAGCTTAATGTAATATTGCCAAGGACAGAGTGGCTTGGGTAGGGGACTGGGAACCATGCTGTTAGGCGAAATCGAGACCAATTGGCACAACTAGTATTTTACTAAGATGGCTCTCTGCACCCCACATTGGTGAGTGGCGTCTGGGATCTTAAAAGCTGCCAACCTGCCATCCGAGGGCACAGCAAATGGTCCCACCTCAGCATCACTGAGGACCAAAACGACATGGGACAAGACAACCCAGAAGACAGGGAGACCCACGTGAGTGGGTGTCTACCTCGACTTGGGACTGGAAGAACCAGGTGGTGCTTGGCCACCACCAGTGATAGCCGTGATGGAGCTCACAAAGTTGAGTCTCACTGGCAACACAAGAATAAAAAGGGGTGCACCCTGAGATCTCCACTAAAAGACTGCAGTTGATGGTCCAGAGGTTTCCGGGTTCCCCTGGGAGCATGGCCCCTGGCCCTGATGCTCCCCTTGCCTGTAAGTCATAATGAAGAGCCACTCTTTGGACAGGAATGGATTGGACTTGGTGATGCAGAGTGACCATATATTGGATGCACTTTATGGTTCTATACATCTATAGGATGTCATTTTGCTGATCTCTGGCTGGAGAAAGGAGGGTGGATAGAAAGGAGGGGAAAGGAGACTGCTGGGAGGATGAGACATGTATGGAGCAGAGAGGAATAGTGTGCTGTCACCAGGCAGGGAGAGCAGTGGAAGCTGCATATAGGGGGGCATGCAAATTTATATGGGAATGTACATTTTCACTCAACCATAAAAAAAATTACAACTTTTTAAAGGAGAAGTTTTAAAATATGACAAATGGTTTTATTTGCTTAGGGAAACACTGTTTACTCAGATGTTCATTCTGTAGCCATTTAAATATTAGACATTCGTAATCACCATGAATTTATTACCAAAATATTTCTAATGTTTAGTAGTCTTTGATTTCCCTCAAGTTGTGGCTTAGCAGAAATGCAGATTAGTTGGACAAAATATAAGAAAACATACCTTTTTATTCTTCTGTATTATTTCTCTGACTTCATTAAGGATGTTTACTTGGCTCTTTAGTTTAATGTTAAGCTAATTGCTAACTGTTCAGAATATTTAGATTTTGTGAATTTGAAATTTAATGAGCAGTGTATGTGCTGATATTTCCATTATCTAAAAAGAAAAGCTTTATATTAAATCAGTAGTGCAAGCTTGTTGATGGTTTGATAGTAATGTTGAGCTTACTTAAGAAACACACACTGTTTTGGGGAATTCTGTTAGGTACAGAAACAGCTGTTACGGTGAATCTCACCGTAGATTCACTGAAGTAGATTGAGAAGCTGACAAGACAGCATGGTGTGACGGAAAGAGCGGAACAATTATGAGCAAGGCACTTAATCTCCGGTTCTCATTCTTCCTCTGTACGGTAACAATATCAACAGCGAATTCACAGAATTCTCGTGGAACTGTATTTTCTCAGCAAATACGTGATTCTCACCAGGCAGCACTTTGGATGTTAAGGATGTAAACAAGGAAAATGTGTGGCCATGAAAGGAGTTAGCACATATATTAGTCACTGGAAACTCTTTAGGGCAGTTCTACTCTGTCCTGTAGGGTCCCTGTGATTTGGCATCAACTCAGTGGCCGTTGATTTGGTTTTTGTTTTAGTACACATTTAAAAAAATTCATATTGCAGCTATTTGAAGAGAGCCCCATCTTTCATTTCTGTTTCCTTGTTAATATGTCTTATAGGAGGGGCTCATGTATTGGTTACTTAAATGAGTGGATCACATGCTTAGCTGCTTTGAAAATATTTTCTTAGCTCAGATGGGTCACCCTGCAAATAATCTGAAATGAATGAAACATTGATGTGATTTTTTTTCCACTGGTGCTTGAAAATCCCATACAAATATGCAGATCACCAGATCCTTTAACCTCATATCCTTTCCAGACATAGCAATGGTTGACTTTTCAATTGGAGTTTGACCCAATCAGGTTATCATTCCTCTTTTTCCTCCAGTCTCCATTTCAACAACATTGATATGGCTAACATACTTTCATGTTTGGTATTAATCTGAAGTCCAATGGTTTTTTTTTTTTGAAAAGTAAGGTAAGTTCTTTTTGACTTTTTTTTATATTCTCATTAAGTTAAAATTGTTAATGTCATCACTAATTTCAGACAGCTAGATTGTAATCTTGGCAGTGTATGGGAAGAAAGGGTTTGGTTTCAGCAGAGCTCTTTACAGATCTGCTCAGCAGATGGTTTTCTAACCGTTGGGAAGCTTGAGTAGTGAAGTTGGTGAGCTGCCTCTGAGCCATGTCCACGTGGCCCATGTCCACGTCACTCAAGACTAGGCCAGCGCCCCCATTTGTAGTGTTCTCTATCCTGTTGCAGGAGAATGTGAGCAAATTGAGATCTATAATGCCTCCTTTTTTTTACAAAAATACTTTCTAACAAGTAAGGAGCTATTCTTTTTGCAGGTGACAAAGTGACCCTCCTAGAAATGGATGGTATCTCTAATGCAGTATAACTGGAAGAAGAGTGTGGAGCATGTGCCAGAGTAGTAGATTGCTGGATATAGGAGGCACTGGATGGGTTCTAGACTGCTACTCATTTCACAAACAGACAAACTAAGACTAGAGATGAGGCCTCGAGAGTTGGCCAGTCAGAGGAGGGCAGGATGGACCTGGCATTGTCATACTTCTCCCGGGGTGCCTTCCACCCCACCCTCTGGTGTGTGTGCATTGCTGCCATCCTGCCCACAGTCTGTGGGCACCCTCAGAGAATGGGAACAGCCAGTGCAAGATGTAACAAACACATGCATGGATTTTCTGTTGCCACGTGTGTATAATTGTGTGATTATCTTTAAGCAGTTTAATGGCTAGGAATGTTGAAAATTTATTTGAAACGTCTTATAAAAATAGTGTGTACTCAAATGTTAATCTACACGGATTTTAGAGACCCTATATCTGGTGGCCCTTGTGGTATAGTGGTAAGCAAATGGCTTGTCATGGATTGAATTGTGTCCCCCCCAAAAATGTATGTGCTGATTTGATTTGGCTATGCGTTCCAGTATGGTGCCCTTCCTCCCGTGTGTTGTGAATCCTGTCTCTGTGAGACTGATGATGGAGAATGGGCTGCAGTTGTGTTAGTGAGGCAGGACTCAAGATACCAGCTTCTGGAGATAAGTGAGCAGAGGAAGTTGGGAACCTCATACTGCCAAGAGCAGATCACGTCCCTTGGACCCGAGGTTCCTGTGCCGAGATACTCTCACTGGATTTGGACTTGTCCTACTGGACTGTCACAACTTCTTTTATTGAATGGACTTGTAACTTATAAATGAATTTGTGGCTTACCGGACTGTGACAATAAAAGCTTCTCTTCATGAAACCTTTCACTTGTATTTTCTGTTAGAGCAGTACCAGCTGACTAAGACATGGCTGCTCATTGAAAGGTTGGGAGTTCAAATCCACCAGCTGCTCTGTTGGCCACTGTGTGGTTGAAAGATGTGGCCATCTGCTTCCATAAAGATTTCAGCCTTGAATAGCTATGGGGCAGTTCTAGCCTGTCCTTTAAGGTCACTATGAGTCAGAGTTGACTTAATGGCAAAGGAATTTTTGGTTGTTTGATATTCTGTGAGACCTGCAGTGACTTCAGTTTAGGTCTGGCCTCTTATTGTTCACCAGCAAGGCCCTTGGTGTGGGAAGCTCTTAGGTAGAAAAGAGTTGACAGGATTCCCCAGGTTTTACATGATTAAAATCAATGCCGCCACCACTTGCATTAAATCTGCTTTTCTTGGGTATTAGGTGAATACCAGGGAAAGCAAATATTTTGCTAAAGCTTCGTAAGAAGACAGTAGCAAACTGAAGGTAAAGTTTATGAGCTTATTTCGGATGAGGCTGAGCCCTAAAGTTTGCCAGTGCCCTAGCTGCCGCTTCTGAGAGTACCCCATCTTCAGAGGCAGGATACTGCCAGGGGTGTCTCAAAGCAAAAGAGTAAAGCCCCACAACTGTGACTTGCTGGGCAGGGCAAGACTGGTGGGCGAGTGCTGTTGGATGGAGCCCCTGTAGTGTCCTGGAGGTGTACCTCAGGTACTGCCCTGGGAGGAAGATCCTTTTCTGCTCCTGAGGTGTGCATGTGTGTGCTCCAGGGTACCTCATTGGAGGCAGGTCTCCCCAGCTCCTGGGGCAAACAAGAAGTGCCTCACAGTAGGAGGGTCCTCCCTGAGATAGCCCTTCCCTGAGTTTGGTTTCCTGGGGTCCCCAGGTGGACTGAATCCCAAACAGCCATGGCACTCAGCAGGAAAACACACACCAAACACCAAGCCTGCAGTAACTGTCTTATGTTTACTTTTCCAGAGTGCAAATTCACCTGCGCCAGCGGAAAGTGCTTGTACCTTGGTTCACTGGTCTGCAACCAGCGGAATGACTGTGGGGACAGCAGTGATGAGGAAAACTGTCTCCTTGTGACTGAGCATCCACCCCCAGGAATCTTCAGCTGTAAGTGCCTCTTGCCTGCAGGGTGACACACTGAATCATACTTTTCAGTTGGTAAAGAATTCAGTTCTTCAGCAAGTGGGAAGGGTGCCGTTTTCTTGCTAAGCAAAGAGATTCCCGTTTTCCCAGAGGAAATATTTTCTTCTTTTAGGACAGAATGATAATGTATCTCAAGGTGGGAAAGTATTCTCAGGGGCAGTTGATCAGGGGCCTGTGTTTTCAATCAGTTTTTGCTGTTGCTCTGAGAAGCTCTGAGGAGCTCTAAGACTTGCAGACCTTGCCAAGAGTGGTCACTCAGGAAGACACTTTGAATAAGCAAAGGAAGATCTGTGAAAGGCCTAGCATTAATTCTGTAATTGAAATAAGAAAGTAGAAAAACTACAGAAAACTTTCAAAGTAGGTCCTGGGCATGTATTTTGCCATTTGACACTGGATGGAGAACAACTTAAGTGAGGTTTTACATGTGCAAATCCCAAAGGGTGGGATTTCAAGTGTTCTTGAACTTGCAAGTGTGATATCAGTTTTTGAAGGTCACTTATTTTTGGTCTCTTGGTTTTTATGAAGAGAAAGAAGATGTCAGTTTTGAAATACTACTGAATTTCTCATAGGAAAAGTGATTTATTATTTTCTCTGTTTCCTTGGGTTAGGTAAAGTGGATAGAGGGCAGGAATCCTTTTTACAGTAGAGTGCCCAGGGAATAAAGTTCCCGTTACTGACCTTTGTCGTCGGGTCTTCTTAGAGAGGATTGTATGATATGCTTAGCATCTCTTCCAGTGTAACTGACATCATATTGAGGAGTTATATTTAATCTAATACTGATTTTAAAACATTTTTGTTATGGAAATTACACTGCATAAATATCAAAGCTGCAAATATGAAAATGGGAGGGTTTTTTTTTTAAGGAAAGTGTTTCCCCTATTCCTACTGTACTTTCCTGTTGGGTGGCAAATTCAGACAAATGCTGTGCCTAGCAAATTTTAAGGCTGCTGTTCACATTTGATAAATTCAGGAATCTGGTTATGTACACATTTTCGTCACGTTTTTGTGTTAGATTAGTGTCTTACACTGAGTATTCTTAGAGCCCACACTGTCGTTTGAAAAGATAGTTTAAGGTTAGTGTGTGTTTTCTTGGTATTCAGCCCATGTTTTCCTCCTAGTTGTTGCTGTGGCAGTAGCTTTTGCAATTGTCAGTACTGTGTTTGCCTCGTGCAGGGATCTGGATGCAGCAAGGGGCTCCACAGCTGACACTATCTTTCCTGGCTGCCCGGAGCCCCTCCAGATGTGAGAATGGCCTAGTGTACCTACTCTCTGAGCTTTCTGCTGTATACAAACTACCTTAGAGAGCAGGGGGAGAATGATGGAAGGAGGAGACTTGATTTTGTTTTTAGATACCATGGTGTTTACTCCAAACTAATAGTGATTTGACATACAACAGGACAAAACACTGCCTGGTCCCGTACCACCCTCACAGTCATTGCGAGGTGGGAGCCTGTTGTTGCAGACACTGTGTCAGTCCATTTAATTGAGGGGCTCCCTCTTTTTCACTGATCCTCTACCAAGCCGTAATGTCTTTCTCCAGCCACTGACCCCTGCTGACATCTCCAAAGTAAGTGTGACAGAGCCTCATCATCCTCATTTGTAAGCGGTATTCTGGCTGTACTTCCTCCGAAACAGATTTGTGTGTTCTTCTGGCAATCCGTGATGTACTCAGCATTCTTAGCCAGTACCACAATACAAGGCATTCACTCTTGTCTGGCTTCCTTTTTCCATGGCTCAAGCTTTTATATGCATATGAGTCAGACAGAAATGCCATGGTTTAAGGTAGGCACACCTTAGTCATCAAAGTGACATCTTTGCTTTTCAACACTCTAAAGAGGTCTTTTGCAGCAGATTTGCGCAGTGCAGTAGGTCATTTGATTTCTTGACTGCTGCTTCCCTGGGTTTTAATTGTTGATCCAAAGAAGGAAATCCTTGACAGTTTCAGTTTCTTGGCCATCTATCACAGTTTGTTGTTTATTAGTTTAGTTGTTTAAGGTTTTCACTGTCTCTGTGTTTAGATGTAATTCACACCGAAGGCTGTAGTACTTGATCTTCATCAGTAAGTGCTTCAAGTCATTCTCACTTTCAGCGAACTGGGTTATGTCTTCTGACTATCTCAGGTTGTTAATGAGTCTTCCTCTAGTAGTGATGCTACCTTCTTCTTATAGTCCAGCTTCTTGGATTATATGTTCAATCTGTAAATTAAATAAGGTGAAAGGATAAAACCTTACCACACACCTTTTTCAATTTTAAACTGTACAGCGTCTCCTTGTTCTGTTCAAACAGTTGCCTCTTGATCCGTGTACAGATTCTGCATTAGGACAATTAAGTGTTCTTAAATTTCCATTCTTTGTAATGTTATCCATAATTTGTTATGATCATGCAGTTGAAGGCCTTGTAGTGATAAAAGACAGGTACATACCTTTCTAGTATTCTCTGTTTTTAACCAAGGTTCAGTAGACATCAACAATGATATTCTTGTTTTATATCTTCCTCTGAATCCAGTTTGAACTTCTGGCAGTTCCCTGTTGAAATACAGCTACAACCATTTTTTAAATTATCTTTAGCAAAATTTTGCTAAGGTGATATTGTTTGATAATTTCTTCATTCTGTTCGATGATTTTTCTTTGGAATGGGCATGAGATGGATCTCTTCTGGTCAGTTGACCAGGCAGCTGTCTTCTAAATTTCTTGACATAAACAAGCATTTCCAACATGACATCTGTTTATTGTAGCATCTCATTGGTATTTGGATTCCATGAATTCCTGTAGCTTTATTTTTGCCAGTTCCTTCAACACTGCTTAGGAAACCCTGGTGGCATAGTGGTTAAGTGCTACATGTGCTAACCTAAAGGTTGGCAGTGTTAATCTACCAGACACTCCTTGGAAACTCTGTGGAACAGTTCTACACTTCCCTATAGGGTTTGGTAAACACAGCTTGTACTTCTTCCTTGGGTACCAGTGGTTCTTGATATAGTTGAACACCAGTTCTTTTTGGTGCAGTAACTCCATGTATTCCTTCTATCTTCTTTTGATGCTTTCTACTTCTTTATACTCTGTGGGGCAGTTGTGTTCTGTCCTGGAAGGTCATTAAGAGTTCGACTTGACTTGATGGCAGAGGGGTTAATGAGAATGCCTAGAATATCAATCTTCACGTGTTCTATTTCATTATTGATAATTCCCAATTTTTCTTGATTTATTATATTTCACACATTGCTCATTTCTGTTATTAATGGTGCTTTATCAGGTAAGTGAAATCATTCAACTGTGTGGATCATCACAAATTTTAGATGCGTTATGAAGAGTGAGAACACTTAATTGTGCTCGTACAGAACCCGTACATGGATCAAGAGGCAGTTGTTTGAACAGAACAAGGGGATACTGCGTGGTTTAAGATTGGAAAACGAGTGTGGCAATGTTTTACTGTTTAACTTATAACAGTGTTTTACTTGTTTAACCTGTATGTCAAACATGTAATCTGAGAAACTGGACTGTGTGGCATCACTACTGGAGGAAGACTCATTAACAACTTGAGATAGGCAGAGGACATGACCTTGCTTGCCAGAAGTGAAGATGACTTGAAGATGCAGGACTGCAGCCTTAAGTATGAATTATATCTAAACACAAAGACAGTGACAGCCTTACAACTAGGCCAATAAACAACACTAGGTGCATTGCCACACAGGACAATACAGGCGACACACAAAGGTTTACATCTTATATTCGTGGCATGTGGGGACAGTTCTTTTCCAAAGCTCCTCTCCAGTCTCCCAGGGCTGCATCTCAAATTATATCTTTACATGTCAAGAAACTGAAACTGTCAAGGATTTCCTTCTTTATATCAACAGTCAATACTCGTAGAAGCAGCAGTCAGGAAATCAAATGACCTATTACACTAGGTGAATCTGCTGCAAAAGTCCTCTTTAAAATGTTGAAGAGCAAAGATGTTACTTTAAGGACTAAAGTGCACCTGACTGAAGCCATGGCATTTTCAATCACTTCACATGTGTGCAAAAGCAGAGAAGAAGCCCAAAAAAGAATTGATGCCTTTGAATTATGTAAGAACACTGAATATACCACGGACTACCCATGGACTACCAGAAGAACTAACCAATCTGTTTTGGAAGAAATACACCCATAATTCTCTTTAGAAGCGAGGATGGTGGGATTGTCTCATGAACTTTGCACATGTTATCAAGAGGGACCAGTTGCTGGAGATAAGACATCGTGTTGGTAAAATAGAGGGTCATAGGAAAAAGGAGTTCTTCAGTGAGGTGCGTTGGCACAGTGAGTGCAACGATGGACTCAGAGTGTGAGCTAGAGATAGCTGTGAGGTCTGACTCTTAAGTCTGCAGACTTAATCATTCCGAGTGCCACACACTTCACTGCTGAGTGTCTCCATGGTCGCCTTTGAAGTGCTCGCCTTGGAAAGTTACGCACCAGTGCCATCACCTAGTGCACCCTTCAAAGCAATTTGGGAACTCTTCCTAGAATGACCCTTATGCATGGTGGCAAGGTGACAAGTTCACGGAGTTTTTAGCCAGTAAACAAATAATTTTGAATTGGAACAGCCTCCCTGCTCACCTGATTGGGCTCCCAATGATTTTTTTTTTTTTGACCCAGAAATAAAGGAAATATTGAAAGGAAGCCATTTTGATGACCTTCAGGACATCAAGGGTAATAGAAGAATGGCTCTGATGGCCATTCCAGAAAAAGGGTTTCAAGATAGCTTTAAGTGTGGACTAAGCACTGGCATTGATGCGTATCTTCCCAAGGGGAGTACTATGGAGGTGACTGTAGTCATATTCAGCAATGAGGTATGTAGTGCTTTTCTAGCATAAGTTTGTGAATTTAATTGGCTGTCCTTGTAGATGATACGGGACAATAACATCAGCCCTTGTGGTGAAGACAAGAGAACTTATGACTCACACTTAACAAGACTGGGGAATAGAGGCAACTCTTTCTGCCATGAGGGCCCAGAGCCCGTATGGCTAGATGTGAGCTATTGCTTTAGACTCTCTCATCCTCTCGGCTTTCCATGGAGAAGGTTAGCCTCTTCAGCTCACTTACCTACGCCGGGTGCGTGCCAGGTCTGGGCTTGTCCAAGGTCAGAAGAGCCAGCTAGCTTGTTTCTCCTTGCTATCCGTGCAGGTGGGGTGGGGTGGGGCCAGGCCTTCTGGAGGCTGACACTGGGCTGAGGGTTTCCACATGCCAGATACTGGCCACTTCAGGTGACTTAAGCTGTTCCGCATGGTCATGGACTGGGATCCCTCTCCCCTTTTAAGCTTTTTCAAAAAAAAAAAAATCCATTGCAAAACAATGATTCACTTGTGTGAAATCCATCCAAGACTGTGTTTGGAATGAGTGAGGAGGAGAATAGGCATCTCTCTAGTCTCTGGCAGCAGTTGCTGTGATAGGGTTGTAGGTTGTCAGTGGCAAAGATCCATCACCTAAGTGCTCCTATGGGTGCCTAGAGGGATCCACAGCCTAGCTGCACTGTATGGCAAGCCCTAGCTGTCTTCAAGCTTGCTGCCTTTTTTCCTTCTGAATATTTTTCTTATCAGTTAGAATTTTGAAGGGTCTTGAAAGGTGATTCAGCCTTTTCTGATGAACAAAGGTAGAAAACGGAAGGGCAAGTTTCCCTAAACCTTAGCTTTCATTTCCACCTGCTGTGACACAGTTTGCACAAATAAAAACAACCTCTTAGATTTACATTTTGATTATGTTACTGCTTTTACATGCGGGGCTGCCCTACTTCAGGTGAAATTTATCCACTTCTTTAAATATTTAGTAGTCTAGTGTGGATGTTAATGAAAGTCTGACAGTGCTATTTTGAGAATTGCACAATGATAGTAATTTTCAGTGTCAGATTACTGGCTTGAAAAGGGAAAGCGAAAGACAAGAGGAATAGAGGACGTGGTTTCAGTCCTAATAGAGTTTGTTGTCTGTGTGCTGGGCCAGACAGATGGGCCATTAATACTGTCTAGACAGTCACTGCCTGAGTGAGCACCGTCTTGGAGAGAGCACACACAAGGAGACGCCAGCTAAGTGCTGGGGAAGTCAGGACAGCTCTTCACTGTCAGAGAGAAATCAATTCCAGCCCTACTTCTAGGGGTCTGGTATAGTGGGAAAGAGGAGAGTACAGTGGGTGTGAGGAGAAAAGGCCCTCTGTTACTGATCAATTTTAGTGAGAACTTGGAGGTTATTAGGTACTATGGAGAGTGTAAAAGCAGGGATAGTATGGTAACGCTATTTACGTAAATGATGTCTTCGAGTAACTGCAGAAAGATTTAATTTGAGATGCAGCCCTGGGAGACTGGAGAGGAGATTTGGAGAGGAGCTTTGGAAAAGAGCTGTCCCCATGTGCCATGAATATAGGCTGTAAACCTTTGTGTGTGTCACTTGTGTTGTCCTATGTGGCAATGCACCCGGATCACACCATGGCAAACTGCACTGTTCACTTTCTAGGCTAGCCTCTTAGTTTGGTGCAATTTTAGAGATTTACCTGGTTTGCTTTATTTTCTTAGGAGCCTCAGAGAACTTTCCAGAGCTGGTTCCTACCATTGGCAGCTCTGTCAATGGTTCTGTGAAGAATTAGAAAAAAATCTCCAGAGAGCCTGCTCAGTTGGACTTAGTGCAGCGGTAGCAACCATTGTTGTTACTAGGAGTTTACATGGTGCAGGCAGTGAGTGTTTTCACTGAAGCTCCAGGCTAAGTGTGCCCGGTGGTAGGGAATGGGGGATGTGGTCATCAGGATGGTAGATGGGTGCAGCACTGATATGGAGTGCATGCTTACAGTTAAGATGGAGTGTGATTCAGCCTCATTGTCATGAGTCTTAGATTTTACTGAAAAAAAAAAGTCATCCAAGTGGGTATATGGTAAAGCTTGGAAGGGACCACCTTTGAGTGATCTCACAAATTCAAGGTGGTTGGAAACCGGAGGCTACTTTCCTGGAATTCAGATACCCGAATTCACCATTTGGGCTGCTAGCTCTTTTACTTATATCTCAATGGAAATGAGATATAGCCTTTTAATTTGGGGGAAAATCTCAACAACCTAGAGTTAGGCAGTCACCATTTTAACTTCTTCCATTCTTGTTACATCTCAAGAGCTCCACCATCCCCAAACTCATTGCCATAGAGTCTATTCTGACTCATAGCAACCCTAAAAGAGAGTAGTACTGCCGCATCAGGTTTTCCAGGGAGCACCTGGTAGATTCAAGCTGACCTTTTGGTTAGCAGCTGTAACACTTAACCACTATGCAGACAGGGTTTCCCAGGAGCAATGGGCACAGGGAAAAGTGGATGATCTTTGGCTCTTCCTTTAGAAAAGAAAGAAAAGGTAAATCAAAGACAAAAAATAGTCTTAAAATAGGTAGTCACTGGAGAAGAAAAAAATGACATTGTGTATTTTAAGAGCCTGCAGAGAAGCTCACTGTTCTTCTAAGTGACACTGCTCAGAAATGTTGCGTTGTTATCCAGAGCCGTAGCAGTCTTTCACAAGTGCTTCATCTTCCCCTGAAACGCCTGTTCGTAGTCTCCACTAGAGTCTTACACATGGGCGTAAACCATCATGTCCTTTGGGTAAAGTGTCAGGAACTTCCATTCATGGCTAAGAGTTCTCCACAGTGAGGCAAGGTGTCAGGGGTGTGATGCTGCGCTCAGGCTGGGGGTTTACAAGGAGAACCACAGTGCTCTCTAAGTGACACAGCGTGCTGGTTCTGTTTGAGTGGAATCAGAGGGACCCAGCATTCATCTGCTCCCTTTACAGATGCCAGCGATTCAGTGGGAACCACCCACATGCCCCAGCTCGGATACTGTAGGGTGATTCCCTCTCTCGAGGAAAGGGTTTATTTCATTTCCTCCCTAGGTTCTAAGCCATGGATGTTTGGTAACATTCTAGGAAACAGGTGAATAATTTCTGAAATTTTCCGTTGTGCTCTCCTTCTGAGTGAGGATTATGTGGCAAGGGCCTTCTCAGGGGACTGGAGGCTTCCTGAATGTTGGTTAGAGTCTTAGGCTGGGTTTTCTAGGGAAGAGAAACCAGTAACATGTAAAATACGTACAAGGAAAGATTTACATAAGGGAAACAGCTCACGCAGTTTGTTGTAGAAGCTGAACCATTCCAAGTCCTGGCATAAGCCTCATGTGACCACGGGAGCTGGTGAACCCGAGGTTGGCAGGTCAAAGATTAGAGTTCTGGATCATAGGCTGTGTAGGTTGGCAGACCGAAGCTGGCAGGTGAGACTGCAGGGGCTGGTGAATCCAGGATTGGTGGTTCAGGGAAGAGGACTCTCACTTGTGGCTGTAAGGATTGATGAATCCACCAGCTGCTAGTTGAAGTCCCAGAAATCAGGTCCAACAAATGAGAGCCGGAGCTGCTGGCAAACGTGAGCAGATAGGAAGTAAGTGGTGGAAGGTGGAAAGATGAGACCTGAGGTGTGGGAGGCCACCACAGGCCTTCCCCGGCCACTTGATACACCTGCCAAACATGGAAAATCGTTGTCCGGCCAAGTTGACACAGTCTGAACCACCATAGTTAGCATTAGCTGCTGTTGCCATGGTGGTGCTGACATTAGTTTCTCTAACTCTTGATAGGGAGCCTTGTATTTGAAAAGTGTCTAGTTTGGTTCATGTCAGTCTAAATTACTTGGAGAGCTTTAAAAATCATTCCCTGGACAAATCCCCACTATACCACGTCGTATTCTCTGAGGCAGGCCTAGGAGTATGCATCTTTTACAACTCACAGTGGCTTTGATGCTGCCCTTCCAGCACTCACCTGGGATGTATTTGTCAGAACTATAGTGTCTAACAGCAGAGGGTTCATTAAAATTAGTGAAGTCTAACTCTTCTATAAAATGGAATGAGGAAATCAATGATGAGAAAATCCAGGCTAGGTGGTGACTGAGGGCGTTAGCATGCCGTAACAGTGTGTAGTGGGTCCCATTCTTCATGTAAATATCCAAGGCAAGCCACCTGTTGTAGGGTCAGCTCTGACTCACAGTGACCCCCATGTGTTGAGTAGAACTGTGCGCTGTGGGGTTTTAGTGACTGATTTTTTAGATCATTTTAGTAGATCATGAGGCCTTTCTTCTAAGGCATGCACCTCTGCGTGACTTGAACCTCCATCCTTTTAGTCAGCAGTGACTTTTTAGCCATTTGAACCATCCAGGGACTCAGTTCTATCTAGATCTCTACACTAGGTATTAAGATTACAGGTAACTGTAATTTTTATTTCTCTTCAGTGTATTGGAGCCCCTATAGCATAGTAGTTACGAGCTCAGCTGCTAACCAAAAAGGCCTGGAGTTCAAATCCACCACCTGCTCCTTGGAAGCCCTATAGGGCGGTTCTGTTCTGTCCTGTTGTGAGGTGCCATCAAGTCAGTTCCAACTCATAACAACACTGTGTACAAGGAATGAAACACTGCCCAGTCTTGTGCCGTGGCCACAGTTGTTTTTATGCTTAAGCCTATTGCTGTAGACACTTTGCCAATCCATCTCATTGAGGATCTTCTTCTTTTTCCCTGGCCCTCCGCTGTACCAAGCATGATGTCCTTCTCCACAGACTCATGCCTCATGATAACATGTTCAAAGTATGTAAGATGCAGTCTCGCTATCTCGGCTTCCATTGGGCACACTGGTTGTACTTCCAGATTAGATGTTTGTCTTCTGGCAATCCATGGTACATACATTCAATATTCCATTCCAGTGCCACAGTTCAAAGGTATCATTTCTTCTTCTGTCTTTCTTATTCATTGTCCAGCTTTCACCTGTGTATGGTGCAGTGGAAAATACCATGGCTTGGAGCAGGTGCACCTTAGTTTTCAAGGTGACATCTTTATTTTTCAATATTTAGAAAGAGGTCCTTTGCAGCAGATTTTCCCAGTTTGATGCATCTTTTCGTTTCTCAACTGCTACTTCCCTGGGCATTGAATAGGGCTCCTGTGAATTGGAATTAACTCAGTGGTAAGAGGTTTGGTTTTGATTTTTTCAGGGTATTGTAGATACAGTTTTAAGAATCTGTTTTGAAAAGTATGTGATTTCAGGGTCACATTGGCCTGGTTCTGATACTCATTAGCTGTGAGACCATCAATAAAATATTAAATCTTGTTGTTAGTATGTCTTCCTCCTTATGTTTGTTAACAGAAATTAGGATTAAGATATTAAAGATTACTTCCTGTTGTGGCACTGGATGATAGCACCTGAGATTCTTGCCTATCTCAGTGCCACTACTGAATAAAGCTTATACAGAGCAGCACCAGCCGTACCTCCCCAGGCACCAGGCAGTGGAAGGGAGCATGGATGATGGATGTTGGTCTCTGCTGTGTGTGCCCCTCATTCTTTGGAGGCCTGTTCTATAGCCCTCTTGATTGAGCCTGTGTGTGCCATCTCACTTCTGCTGTCCTCAGGATGGGAACTTTACGAAAAGCATTCAAGGACAGCATCTCTCTTCTCTTCCAGAAGGCACACACATCTGAAGTGTGTGGCAAACATTTCCATGTTTGGTGCTTTTCTGCAGAGGTGGTCTGACCTGTATACCCTGAGGAGCATGCTGCCTAGGGCACAGTGCATGGCTTCAGTGTGCTTCTGAGGCCTTGAATATGCATGTGTTTATGTTTATGTCAGATGTAGTGCACTTACTGCATTTGCTGTAAAAATGGACATTTTGGAAAAAATTTTCATCTGAAAGAGCATTTTAAACAGAGTTCTTTCAGCCTAGTTCCATGATTGTTGTTTTAAAGGGGAAAACACTTACAAGTGAGCCGAAAGCCAGACAACATTATCATTTCTGACTGCTGCCTGGTCTCCTAGTGTTTCTAAGTCTCCTGAGCACACCCTCAGGGCCTCCGTCCATGCTGGTCCTCTCCACAGATGCTTTTCCCCCAGCCCTCAGCCTCTGGAAGCACCTCTGACTCCTGGGGGAAATAAAAGCCTCAGCTCTGCTCCCACCCTGTGTTTATTGTGGTCTGCCTGATTACCCCCCCACCCCATGTGTGAGCTCTGTGAGGGTATAGGGAATGAGGAGTGAGGTATCTGATGTGCTCCTGTGTCTCCCCAGGGCCTAAGTCACAATAAGGACGTGTTTGTGCATTTACCTACTTTGTGCCAGGCATTGCTCCAAGCGCTGTATGTGTCATTGTTGTCATTAGCTGCTGTCAAGTCAGTTCTGACTTAAAGTGACCTTGTGTGCCGCAGAATAAATTATTGCCCTGTCCTGGGTCATCCTCAGAATTACTGATGTGTGCGAGCCTGTACATGCTACTTTTGTGCCAGTCCCTTTCGCTGAGGGCCTCTTGTCCTTGTTGACCATCTCCTTCACTGAACGTGATGTCCTCTTCCAGTGACTGACCCCGCCTTGAGTCGGAATCAACTCAACGACAGGTTTTAATGATGTGTCCAAAACAAGTGAGTTGGACAGTACTGTGTTGTGACTCATAAGGTTTTCCTTGGCTAATTTTCTGAAGCAGATCACCAGGTCTTTCTTCATAGTCTTTCTTAGTCTGAAAGTATTGCTTAAGCCTGTCCACCATGGGTGACACTGCTGGTATTTGCAGTACCGTTGGCAGAGCTTCCAGAATCATAGCAATATACAAGCCGTCACTGTACGAAAAACTGACAGACGGGTGGTTGGCTTTATGTGTATTTATTCACTTGGAGCTCACACAGCCCGTGACATGGGTGCTACTAATACTCACATTTTGTAAATGGGGACATTCAGGCACAGAGGAATTCAGCCATAGGTACGCACTCAGATTGGTCAGTTGGTCTATTTTGCACTGCAGCTTTTGGCAGAGGAAAAGGGTGTTTGGGGGCTGAACTGGGTGGTATGAGACAGTTTACTGGCAAGGAGCACACTTGCTCAGCAGGCTTCTTGTTCCTCACCTCCCTGGCCCTGTGTGGAAAAATAAAGACTCTGTAGGTGGGTCTAGCTCTTTACTGATATCTTAATCTCTGTTTACATGTTTTTCTGAGGTGCTCTTCTTTCTGTGAAGAAATAACTGGGGAGAGAAACTGCAGGATGACTAGAAGACACATCATATGTAGTTCATCACATGTCCTTTTAACCTGGGCTCCTTCATCTTCTGATGTCACAAGGCCTGGGACTTGATGGGCAGGTGAAAACTTCCTATGCATCCTAGGTGCTGGGAGCTCAGAGCCTCCACACTGCTGCTCTGAACTCATTTTCGCAATGAGCGTGCCTCCCTTCTTCCTCCTTCTGAGTTGTTCACTTACGGAGAGGGGAGTTTCACATCCAGTGACCCACCACTGTGTCTTTCTCAGTAGATCCCTGCCTCTAGTTTTGGCTCGTTACCTGTAGATACAGTGATAACCAAACATACTCAGAAGGTTGCTGTGCGTATGAAATAAGGGACTCTATATTGGAAAGCAGGAAGTGTATCTGGAGCCCGTGGTGGTCACTGCTGTGGGCCAACACCGTCCGCTTGCTCTCAGTTGGGCAAACACCTGTTCTGGAGGGGCTGGCTGTGTGGTGGTATGTGCCGGGAATGCCCTTGCAGCGGGGACGTTTGCAGGACTGCGGCCCTTGGGACAGCACCTTAGTGGGGGCTGCTGGGTGCCTGTTACTCCTTTGATTCTAAAAACTGGGAGAAAAAGGCATTTTAGCTCAGCCACTGACTCTTGTAGAAACCCTGGCAGCATAGTGGTTAGGAGCTACAGCTACTAACTGGAAGTTCAGGCATTTTCAATGTACCAGGCCCTCCTTAGCAACTCTATGGGGCAGTGCTGTTGTGTCCTGTAGGGTTGCTATGAGTCTGAATCAACTTGATAGCAACAGGTTTGGTTGTATTTTAGTACTGACCCTTGTATTCTTCAGTCTCATGAGGGGCCTAACAGTGTTCAGTATAACGCGGTTTGGCTGAACCCATAGGCAGCCGCTCGTCAGTCAGGGTGGCTGCTGGCCTTCTCTGACTTGACTTAAGCCTGTGCCCATGATGCAACATGGTGCCCATAACAGGACAGCCAGGGAAGACACACTGCCAACAGAGACCGCTCTTTCTGTTCTGTAGCTAGAAGACATGGATGTTGAGTGCTGTGTCTGTGTGAGAGAGGGTGCATGACACCGGTTCTTCAGATGCCTGTCTGACCTGAAGAGGCCATAAGGGTCTTTCAGTGTCAGATCTGCCAGGGCACTACCCCAGGTTGCTGTCTTATTACACTTGCTTGGCATGTTTTCATGTTATGGCATTGTAATCTGGAAAGGGCAGGGACTGTTGACCGGTTCGGTGCGTTTTCCCCAAACATCAAGATTCCAGAGCTTACTTAATTTTAGAAGTTGTTAAAAGGTAAATAAGGTCGTGATAGTGGGCCAAAGGGGAATGGTGGTAATTCACTGATAGAATTCTCACCTCCCATGTGTGAGACACAGGTTTGGTTCCAAGCTGGTGCTTTCTGTGTGCAGCCACCTCTCATCTGTCATCGGAGGCTTGTATGTTACTGTGATGCTGGACTGGGCAGAATTCTGTCTGTTCACAGGGACACTGTGAGTGAAGGGCCAACACCATGGCAGCTAGAACAGCAACAACTTACTGGGAGTTGCTTGCAGAAGATAATACTCTCAAGAGTGCCAAAATGCCCTTTGCTTGGTCACATTTGATTGGTGTGTCTGTGAGTGCTTGATATGTAAAAGAGATAGTGCTGGATATATGTGGGCTGGTGTACAAATGCTTCAGGTGTGGAGGGCACATAACAGGACCACTACAAGATGTGACCCCTCCTTCCACTTGGAGACAGTGTTACGGATTGAATTGTGTCCCTCCAAAGTGTGCATCAACTTGGTTAGGCCATGCTTCCCAGTATTTTGTGATTCTTTACCATTTTGTGATCTGATATGATTAGCCAATGTGTTGTAAATCCTAACCTCTGTTATGTTAATAAGGCAGGATCAGAGGCAGTTATGTTAATAAGATATGACTCAATCTCCAGGGTTAGGTTGTCCTTTGAGCCTCTCTTTTGGGATGTAATAGAGAGAAGTGAGCAGAGAGACAGGGGCGCGTCATACCACTGAGAAGGAAGTGCTGAGTGCAGAGTGCATCCTTTGGGCCCGAGATCCCTGCTTCTGAATCAGGGGAAGACTGATGACAAGGATACTTCCCCAGAACTGTCAGAGACAGAAAGCCTTCCCCCGGAAGTGGTGCCATGAATTTTGACTTCTAGCTTCCTAAACTGTGAGAAAATATGTTTCTGTTTGTGGAAGCCACCCCCTTGTGGTATTTCTGTTATAGCAGCACTAGATAGCTAAGGTGGCGTGGGTAGAGAACCACCAGTGCCACGTGAGGATCAGCTAGAAAGGGTTCTCCATTCTGGCAGGTCAGAGGAAGGAGGGGCACTTCCCTGTTGGTGCTCAGGCAAAGACACCAGAGGGCACTCACTGGGGCTCTGAAGGCTCTGTCACTCCACTAGGTGGCCTGGAAGGAGGGGCAGCAGCCACACAGGAGGCTGGAGCAAGGCATTGTCATGCATTGCTAGTGTGCTTTCAGGTGAGGCTGGAGAGGAAATTGGACACTGGATTCTACAAAGGCTAACTATTTTTTGTTCTCTGTCTAGAAGGAAGCCATTTGGAGGTTACTGAAAACGAGAGTGAGGCAAGGGCACAGAGCAGTGACATGCTGGCAGGTCCTTAGTGATGACCTATTTCAATAGGTGAGAAAACTTAAATGCAGAGAATTTACATAGCTTTGTCAGGGTCACAAAATAGTCTTTGGCAGAGACCCTGACATCTCATAGGCCAGCTTTCTTTGCACTGTAACATATTCCCACTAATGTGTAGAGTTTGGCAGTGACAGGAGGGGACAGAGAGGAGACAAAGGCATTTTCACTGGAAGAACTTGAGGTGCATCTGTGTGTAAGCACCAAGGGCCTGTTGAGGAGCACTTTTTTCAGCACTGTTTGGAGATAGCTGTTAAGATTATGTCAGGGAGTCTGCAGGAGCTCACTGGAAGCCCTACTGGAGAACTAGGTAGTCCGAGGGTGCTTTTCTAGGCTACTCATGTCTCACTGTTGTCAGGGGCCCAGTAGGAAGCCCTCTGCGTTGCAGGTTCTGGGGACACCTCTGTGTCCCTCCTTTACTGCTGTCTTGTGGTCAGGTAGTAGAGTTCTCAGAGAGCGGATGAGGCGGGCAAGTGGGAGAGAGTGGGGGTATGGACTGGAGGAGCAGGTGGCCCCCAGTGAGGTCTCTGAGGGAATATTAGGCAAAGAGAAGGGAGGAGGCAGGGGGCCCAGAGCTGGAAAGAGAGTGCTGGAGTCCACACAGTGGTCAGCCTCCCCAGTGCCCAGGATGGGACCAGAAAGGCAGGAACTGTAGCATGGGGATCCACAGTAATAAAAATCAACACTGAGTAGTCTTACCAGTGTTCAAAAGAGCTTTTTATATCTACAAATTTTTCTCTCAATTCCTCGAGGAAAGTTCAGGTTGTTATGATCCTCTTTTTCACAAATAATTGATAATTAATATTTGTGTAGTATTTGCTAGGTGCTGAACTTTGCCTGATTCATATTAATTGTTACAGCTACCAGATGTGATGAGAACTGCTGTCGGTCCTCCTACAGTTGAGGAGGTTGCCAGCATGAGCCAGGTGAGAGTAGCAGCTGAGTGGGAGCAGAGGGCTGGAAGCAGTAGCCAGTGAGCCCAGATGAGGGCCTACCAGCAATCCAGAATAGTGTTGTGGGCAGTCCAGAAGACTCTGGAGATGACCATGAGAGGGAGGGGAGATGGGGTGAGCAGTTCTGCAATTTAGAGCGTGAGTGGAGAAGGTGCTGTGGCCGTGGAATGTGGCCCGGACTCCTGTCCAGAGCCAGCAGGGGAGGGGCAGCTAGCTGAGCAGAGCTGCAGGGCAGAGCTCTTATGCCTTTTGAGGACAGTGCTGGTGGACTGGTTGTGCTCTGTTGCTGGGTGTTATGGATGTGTGTGCACGTGGGGGTCAGGAGACCCCTGTGCTTGCAGAGTGTGTGGTCTGGGAGTGCAGAAGAGAAAGCCACTTGTTTGTCACTGAAACTACAGCACTTAGACCCATCTGCTTCCTGGCGACAGTTTTTTCACACTGTATTCCAAAAGTAAGTTAAAACAACCAGCAGCTTGGCCCACTCTGGTGCAGCTGGCTCATTCATACTTCCACTGAATTTTCCCCAGTCTGCTGGTGAAGAGGGAAGTTCTGGTTCCCAGAGCCACTGTGGTGCAAGAAGCATCCTGAATCAGTGAATTTTCTTCTAAATAGACTTTAACAAAATAAATATCAGGTGCAGTATTTACCCAAGATGAGTACTTCTCTATCAGTACTGTACTTCTCCTCAACTTTTCCGGAGAGGTGTTCATCAGGACACCACTCTTCCAGTGCCTACCTCAGCAACAGCCTGCCAGGTGCCAGGTGCTGTGGGTCCTCCCACGGCCTCCTGCCACCCAGCGCTGCTGTGCAGCCAGCTCACTGGGACCAGTGATGAGGCAGTGTGCGAACTCAGAGTCTGGCACCTGGCGGCACCTTGATAGAAACAAAACTGTGAACACAGCACTAAAACACGCTAACAAGCTGCAGGAGCCGGTGGCCTCTCTGCGCTGCAGATGTTCATTCTGGCGTGCTGCCCCCGCCCTGTGTTTGCGGGCTGTGGCTTTACTGTCGCCTGTTCTCCTGCACCCACAGGGGGAAGGGAATTCCTCTGAGGATGGTGGGGATCAGGAACAGGAGAGGTGAGCAGCTGATGCCTGGTGAGGCACGGCACTGATGGATCACGCCGTCCTCAGGCTAGAAACGAGGCTTTATCTGGGAAACGCTCTGTGAAGAGGTTCTGAATGTGTTGTATAAAAGTGTAAAAATCATAGTATACCAAACTCAAAGGGATGATTTCACTGCATTCCGATGAACTGCATGTATATGGAATTTTTCATTTCTAACTCAGTTTTATCTTGCATTTTCTTCTTGCCCTCTTTTGACAAAGGACTGCATTCTGTTAATGGATTTTGCTCCTAATGAGCACTGAGGCCCCTGCCTTTTATTTGGTAGCTCTCATTTTGTAGAAGTCCGGTGAAAACTACACTTGAGGTGAGTGGAAACGTGGCCAGGTACTGTCGTATGTGGAAGGCTGGGTGGTTCCTGTCTCTACTGAAGGGCAGCCATCTGTAAGGAGGGCTGCCAGGACTTGGGGGATCACCCAGGACTGGGTCCTAGAAGCTGGCAGAGGTGAGGTGGGTAAGATGGGACAGCAGGCACAGCCAGCCCCAGGGAGCAGGTGGTTGGCTCCTTGTCCCTCTGGGGCATGTGGTTCATGTCTGTGTTGTGGGCTGCCTACAGGTGGAGGCACACTCACGTGTGCACGTCTCCATTCAACAAATACCCACTGGAGTGTACTCCTGTGGGTTGGGGTGCCGCTTGTCCTGGTCCTCTGGATTCCCTGCAGCGCCATCCAGTATGTTCCCAGTCAGGACTTGTGGCTAATGAGGAAGTTTCTTGTACGCACCATCACTGTGCCAGGTAGTCAGAGTCTGCATGACTGTGTACGGGTGTGGTGGGCACTGTCCACCATGGGCGACCCTGCTACTATTGGAAATGCCAGCAGCCTGGCTTCCAGCCTTAGAGAAAGAGGCAAGCCTCCAAAGTAGGACAAGCTGACAGATGGTCGGGGTGATGTGACTCAAGAAAAAAAAAAAACAGGTACTGCCTCCAAAACAGAACAGGAAACTGAAAAAACTGAGACATGTTCAATTTCATATGTATGCAACATATGCATGTGAGTTTAGTCAACTGTGATTCAGTCCAACTCATAGATAAATTATTGATGTGGAAGGCGGCTTTACTTTAATGGGTTTTCCAGGTTGTGTGCCATGGTGCAAAGGTCCTCAGATGGTGGCAAACTCTGTCCCTGGAGGAGGCAGGTGGGGAAATACTAGGAGTTTTCCACATTGCCATTAGCCCTAGATGCTGTGTCCTTCACCATCTGAGGAGGGTCTCTGAAACTGGAGAATCAGGAGTGTGGTGGTCGGACCTCTGGTTTGCGTCGGCTCTCTCCTCTTCCTTGAAGTTGCACAGGGATCCCAGAACCTGGACATCAGCCTTCTCCTCTCCAGGTGCTTCTGTCTCCTCACCAGGGGGTAGTGGGGTGTGGGATAGGAAGAACATTGGCACAGGGACAGTGCACCCTTATAGGGCAGATGAAATAATGAACATTTATGGACAGAGGACCCTGTGGTGAGATAACAAAATGAACCAGCTAAAGGCCCTGCCCGGTGGGGATCTAAGTCAGGCTGAGGAGGTAAGATTTTATTGGCACCATATCAGACTGTGTTCTGCTGCTATTCATAATGTTTTCAGTGGACAGTTTTTTATTTTTTATTTTTTCCTTTTTTATTTAGCATGACTGAGTGAAAACGTACATTCCTGTATAAATTTACATGCCCACCTATATGCAGCTTGCAGCTTCCGCTGCTCTCCCTGCCCGGTGACAGCACACTATTCCTCTCTGCTCCATACATGTCTCATCCTCCCAACAGTCTCCTTTCCCCTCCTCTCCACCCACTCTCCTTCCTCCAGCCAGAGGTCAGCAGGATGATATCCTATAGATGTATAGAACGGTAAATTGCTTCCAACATATGGTTACTCTGCATTGCCAAGTCCAATCCATTCCTGTCCAAAGAGTCAGTGGACAGTTTTTTATGATATCGATCACCAGGTCCTTCTTCCTAGTCTGTTTTAGTCTGGAAGCACAGCTGAAGCCTCTCCACTGTAGATGACCATGCTTATGTGTGACATACTGGTAGCGAAGCTTCCAGCATTACAGGAACACAGAAGCCTCCACGGTGTGATACACTGACAGACGAATGGTTGAGGAAACTGTATAGAAAGTGTTTTGCCACGTCATGTGCATACTTTCATAGATTCATATTTAAACCACTGTCCACACTTGTGCAAGCTTTTGTTAATAAGTCATTATAGTAATTCGATAAGAATATTTTACTAAAACACTTTTTTCCCTGTTTTCGATGGACTCAGGTGAGTTCAGTTTCAGGTATCACACATGTTCTCCACCTGTGCACCCTCTCACCTTCTTTCTCTCCTTATCCTTCTGCCCCTCCCAAACTAGAAAAATGATGTCTGTGTCCCAAATGAAATGTGAGACCACAGTTCTAACAGAGGTTCTAGGGTGCAGGGCGCGATGGTACACATTCAAGGCCCACACAGAGCTCTGAATTTTGACTGCCATTTAAAGAGATTCCTTCATCGTTCCTGATTATCAACAGGAGGGCTGCTCTGGAAACGTGCTGGCTCCTTGCCGCGCGTGACCATGGCCTTAGTCTTTTCAGACACTGGAGGAAGCGATCAGACAAGGTAAGAAGGGCACTGAGAAGGGAGGTGTGGCCTGAGGTATGAAATAAACAGCCCTGAAATGCAGAACAAAAAAGTGTGTGTGTGTGTGTGCATGTGTGTATGTGTTTGTTACGTGCCGATACTTTATATTTTTGTTTGTTTGAAAATACCATTCTGACCTCCCAAGTTACCAGACTGAAAGGTCCCTTCAGACTCCGAGTTGGTGGTCAGTGCCCTTATCCCGTAGCTGCCTGTTCTGTCTGTTTTCTTCTGGTGCCTGAGGGGTTCCTCCCTTGCTCTCTTTCTGCTTGTTCAAGCTGTGGGATTAATTCTTTGGTTTGGGTCCTTTCTTCCTTCCAGATATGTGCATTTATAGAGATAAACTCACCTCTGAGCGCTGCTTTGACTGTATCCCAAAAGTTCTGGTAGGAAGTGTTTTCATTCTCACCTCAACCCATAAATTTCTTTATTTCATCCTTGGTTTTTTTCTATAACCCATGACTTTTTGAGCAAGGTGTTGTTCAGTTTCTGTGAGTTCCCATTTCTATGTTTTTTCTGCTATTGATTTCAACTTTCATGGCTTTATGGTCTGAGAAGATGCTTTACAATAAATCAGTGGTTTGGATTTTGTTGAGATTTGCTTTATGTTCTAACATGTGGCCTATTCTGGAAAATGTTCCATGTGCACTGGAGAAGAAGGTGTAGTTATCTGTTCATGGGTAGAAATGTCTGTATAGGTCGATAACGTCTAATTGGTTAATTGTGGCAATAAGGTCTTCTGTGTCTTTACTGAGCTTTTTTCTAGATGATCTGTTCAGTACTGAAAGTGGAATATTGAAGTCTCCCACTATTACTGTGGAGTAATCTACTTCATTTTTCAATGTAGTCGGTGTTTCTTTGATGTATTTAGATGCTCTAGTATTGGACACATAAACATTTAGTATTGTGAAGTCCTGCTTGTGTACTCAACCTTTCAGCAGTAAATAGTGACCATCCTTGTCCACGATGGTGGATTTTACATTAAAATCTATTTTATCTGAGATTAATATTGCCACACCTGCTCTTCTTTGTATATTGTTACCATGGTATATATTATTCCATCCTTTAATTTTCAATTTGTTTATATCTTTAAGTCTAAAGTGCATTTCATGTAAGCAGCATATGGACAGGTCGTGTCATTTGATCCAAGATGCCACTCGTTGTTTCTTTACTGGCAAATTCAGTCCATTCACATTCAGTGTAATTATTGATAGGTATGTGTTTAGTGCAGTCATTGTGATGTTTATTTTTGTGTTGATGTTTTCTCTATTGTTCTTATTATTCTGTTCTGGGACATTCTTCTTTATGAGTTGATTTTTTACCTTTTTCAGTATTGGTTTTGTAGTTATTGAGACTCCTGTGTTATATTTCTTGTTTTGGTATGTTGCTTCTTTGTTGTGCCTTGCAGCTACCCCGTAATAATTTAAGTTTAAACCCAATTTTAACTTCTGCATGTCTTAGTACTTCTTCTCCATCTGAAAGGAGTATAACTACTGTAGTATATCCCTCTTTTTAATGTGATCACTGGATCCTTTCTTTTAATATTATAGCTTTGATTGAGTTTTGTGGTTTCTCTGAGTATGTTTCTGAATGTTGTGTCTTGCATGGCCTCCTTAAATATAGACTTAATGGTTTTGTTTTTCTGAGCCAAGAGCTTCTTTCAGTATTTCTTGTAGCTTTGGTTTGGTTTTTACATAGTCTTTAAGTTTCTATTGATCTGTGAATGTCTTAATTTCATCTTCATATTTGAAAGGCAGTTTTGCAGGATACATAATTCTTGGTTGGAAGTTTTTCTCCTTCAAGGCTTTGAATTTGTCCTCCCAATGCCTCCGTGCCAACATTGTTTCTGCCAAGAAGTCAGATGAAAGCCTGCAGGGCTTCCCTCTGTTTGTTAGCCTTGCTCTGAGTCTCACTGCCTCTAAGACTTTCTGCTTATGTTTCATTTTGTTGAGCTTGATTATATGTTTTGGTGTCTTTCTTTTGGGGTCATTTTATGTGGTATTCAATACACATCTTGAACATCTATCTATGTTCTCTTCCTTCATAATTTCAGTAAAGTTTTCTGTTAGCAACTCAGCAACAATGGTGTCCGTGTTTTCAAGTGTCCCTCCCTGTTCAGGAACTCCAATTAATTGTTGATTGTTCCTCTTGATAGAGTCCCACATGTTTCTTTAGAGTCCCACATGTTTCTTAATGCTTCTTTGTTTTTCTTGTTTCTTTTCTCTGATTTCTCCTCAAGTATGCTGATGTCAGTAGCTCTATCTTCAAAGTCAGAAGATCTAGTTTCTAGTTGTTCAATTTTGCTCTTTTGGCTTTGAATTGAATTGTCTAATTCTGTAATTTTGTTATTGATCTGTTGGGTTTCAGAATGCTGATGTTCCATCAGATCGAACAGTTCACTTAATTTTTCATTTTGCTCAGCTGCATTTTGTATAATGTCTAGGAGGGCTCGACCTCTGTTAGTTTCAAAAAGCTTCTTCATCTGGGAATTTCTTTGATTCTTTAATTTGGGAGTTTTCTGGAGCCATGGATGAATATTTTTTTAAGTGCTTCATTAGGGTCTGTTGCTTTCTGGACATCTAGAGGTGTTTAGTTTCTCTCGTGTTGCTTTAACAGGAGCTGAGGTGCTGTTATGAGAAGGAAATTAATCACTAGCCACCTCTGTCTACTTCAGTGAGTGGGCCCAGTGGTATCTCTGGGGTAGCAGGCTCCACCTCCTAGCTGGCAAAGACACGGCCCTACTTATGGAGTCACTGGGGGGCCATCAGCCAACCCTATAATGTGGGTCAGTAAAAGCTGGAAGAGATGCCATTGGGCTACACCACAGTTATTTTTCTAGGCAGTCTTATTTTAAAAACGTAACAGCTATCTGACCACTTCCAAAATCAGTCAGGCTGCCAGGTGTGTTAATCCCCTCCTTCCAGGTGACAGTGCAGGGGCCTGGTCAGCTGTTCCCAGATGCTGTGATATGGTTCAAAGTAGGATAGGCTACTAGTTAGCTGTCATCTCCTTCCAGGCCCCTCCCATAAGGCTACACTGTGCTAAACACAGATTTTCTGCTGGCAAAGCACTCCTCAGACTGGGACTGCCTCCCAGCCTTCAGTCACAGCAAGGTTTGGCTGTATCTTGCAGTTAGTATCAGTTACAACAGAGCTGGGTCTGAAGGCACCACTGGGTCAGCTGCCCAGTGGTGTCTTCTCCCTGTCTAGTATCTCAGGTTCCTTTTGAAGAGGAGCACAAAGAGGAGGTGCTTTGAAATATGCAAAATGGTACAGAGATCTTACTGAGAAATAACATGCATGATTAACTCCCATTGCTTCCCTTAATTCATAGCTTTAGTGCAATTACGAGAGTAGACCTATACCATGTTGCCTATGCTATGTGTGGCCTTTATTTTGTACTTTCTAATAAATTTGGTGCCAGTGAAGAAATTTTTCTGTCTTATCAGTAGATGCTGGTGTTAAAAAATTTGAAGAATAACAGGAGCTTAAGGGTCACAGGAAGACCAGGGAGAAGGATATCAAATTCACTGCTTTCTCCTGTGGGACCAGTGGTGGTTTTGAATAGCTGACCTTTTGATTAACTGGCCATTCCTTTAGCCACTACACCACCAGGGCCCCTTAGAGGGAAGGATAGGACAATATAAACAAAAGCAAAGAGAAGCCAGGATGACTTGGGTAATGTGACACAATTTTAACTGAAGGTGATTGGGAGGCTCTTAAATGAAAGGAATTTATGGTAGAAAAGTCGCTTGTTTGACCTTCATTCTGCAGAAAATACAGGAAGTTTGTTTTTGAATTTTTATTTTTTGTGTGCTTTAGTTTACAGAGCAAATTAGTTTCTCATTCAACAGTTTATACCCAAATTGTTTTGTGACATTGGTTGCAGCCTTAGTCATGTGTCAGCACTATCCGTCTTTCCTTCCTGAGTTCCCCGTTTCTATTCTTCCCGTTCTCTAGTCCCTTCCTGTCTCTTTGTCTATACCTTTGGGTAGGTGTTGCCCGTTTGGTCTTATATACATGATTGAACTAGGAAGCATGTTTATCAGTGTGTTACTGATTGTTTCATAGATATAATCTGTGGCTAAAGGGCAAAGTTTTAGAGTAGTTTTAATTCTGAGTTAAAAGGGTCTCTAGGGGCTATAGTGTCAAGAGTTCTTTTAGTAAGCCTGGTCTGTCTTTGGTTTTGTTTTTTGAATTTGAATATTTTCCTACATTTTTCTCCCCCTCTGTCCAGGACCCACTGTTGTGATCCCTGTAGGAATGATCAGTGGTGGTAGCTGGGCACCGTCTAGTTGCTTTGGGCTGAGGCTGGTGTTGTCTGTGGTACTTGTGGTCCTTTAGTCCTTTGGACCAATGTTTGCCTTGTGTCTTTGGTTTTCTTCATTCTTTGCTCTGGAAGGGATAGGACCACTATATGTATCTTAGATGGCCATTTGTGAGCCTTTAAGACCCCAGGTGCTCACCAAACTCATATGGAGAACATATTCATATTTGGATCAGCATTACATTATATCTGTAGATCACTCTGGGTAGAACTGACATTTTTACAATGTTGAGTCTGTCAATTCTCGAGCACAGTGTATTTCCTGTTTATGTTGGTTTCTTGCAGTTGTGTTTTGTAGTTTCCTTTGTATAAGTCTTTTGCTTCCTTGGTGTCACAGTCTAAGTTCAGGGTGTCAGCTCCAGGGGAAGGCTTTCTCTGTGGGCACAGTCTAGATTCAGGGTGCCAGCTCCAGGGGAAGGCTTTCTCTGTTGGCACTGAGAGGAGGTGCTTTGAAATATGCAAAATGGTACAGAAATCTTACTGAGAAATAACATGCATGATTAACTCCCATTGCTTCCCTTAATTCATAGCTTTAGTGTAATTACGAGAGTAGACCTAGAAAGAGAGGAAGGTCCTTGTCATCAATTTTCCCTTGGACTGGGAGCTTCTAAGGCCCAGGGACCACGAGTCCTTTCCAAAGGATGCCCTTTGCTCCTGGCACTGTTTCTGTAGTGTGAAGTTCCCCAGTGTCTGTTTGCTTCCCTTACACATTGAGTCCTGCCCCACCAACACAACCTACCCATCTTCCCATATTAATATCATAGAGAGAGGGTTTACAGCATGGGAGAACATTGTACAATATCAGGAACCACTGCCTAGCCAAATTACTACACAGATTTTTGGGGGGTGGGGGGAGAGGACACAATTTAGTCCATGATAACATGGCTACATTCATTTGAAAGTATTTTATTTTTTTTAGGGATTTTATAAATGGTATTGTTTTCCTAATTCCCTTTTCGTAGTGTGTGTGTGTGTGTGTGCGTGTGTGTGTGTGTAGGACTGAAACTAATTTTTGTGTATTGATCTTGTATACTGCTACTCTGTGGAATCTTTCTCTTACTTTTGATAGTATTCTTGTGGAACCTTTAGGGTTCTGTATATATAATATCCACAATGTGTTTGTCAGTTTGTTTTACTGTGGTATGTTATGTGCTGCTGTGATACTGGAACTGTTGCTACCAGGATTTCAAATACCAGGGGGATCACTTTCTTTAGAGAGGTTTCATTGGAGCTTCTGGACTAGGAAAGGCTGGGAAGAAGAATCTGCAGACTACTTCTGAAGAAAATGGCTATAAGTGGCAGCCCCAAATTGTCTGATATAGTGCCAGAAGATGATCCCCTCATGTAGGAAGGCACTCACAGGACGACTGGGGAAGAGCTGTCTCCTTGGAGTAGAGATGTCCTTAATGATGTGGATAAAGTCAAGCTTTCAGGACCTTCATGTGCTGATGGGTCATGAGAAGAAACAGATACAAATATTTGTTAATAATAGGAATGTGGAATGTACATAGAAAAATTGAAAGTTGTCAGTAATGAAATGTGACACATAAAGATCAATATCCTAGGTATTAGTGAGCTGAAATGGACTGGTATTGGCCATTTTGAATCAGACACGTGTATGAGCTACTATGCCAGGAATGACAAATTGAAGAGGAATGTTGTCGAGTTCATCATTAAAAAAACATTTCAGAATCTGTTCTGAAGAACAGAGCTTTCAGCAATAGGATAGTAGTCATACACCTACAAGAAAGACCAGTTAGTACAACTATTACTCAAATTTATGCACCATCCACTAAGCCAAACATAAAGAAATTGAAGATTTTTACAAACTTCTGGAATCTGAAATTGAACAAACATTGAATCAAGATGCATTGATAATTACTTGAATTAAGAAAGTTGGAGAGCAAAGAAGGAACAGCAGCTGCAAAATATGGCTGGAGACAGCATGATAGAATTATAAAGACCGATGACTTCTTTATTGCAAATACCTTTTTTTCAGTAACATAAAGGGCTGTTGTACACATGGACCTCATCAAATGGAACACACATGAATCAGATCAGCTGCATCTATGGAAAGACACAGTGGAGAATATCAGTATCATCTCTCAGAACAAGTCCAGGGGCTGACTGTGGAGCAGACCATTGATAGCTCATCTGTTGAAGTTCAAGTTCAAGCTGAAAAAACATTAGAGCAAGACTATCAGAACGAAAATATGACCTTGAGTACATCACACCTGAATTTAGATACCTTCTCAAGAATAGATTTAATGCATTGAACACTAATGACCAAAGAGCAGATAACTTCAGGAGTGACATCAGGGACATCATCCATGAAGAAAGAAAGAATTCGTTAAAAAGACAGGAAAGAAAGAAAAGAGAAAAATGAATGTCAGAAGAGACTCTGAAATTTGCTCTTGAGTGTCAAATAGCTAAAGAAGCTAAAGAGAAGGGAAGAAATGGTGAAGTAAAAGAGCCGAATGGAAGACTTGAAAGAGCAGCTGGAAAAGACAAAGTACTGTAACGATAATGTGCAAAGACACAGAGTTAAGAAAAGGGAAGAACATGCTTGGCACTTCTCAAGCTGAAAGAACTGAAGAAAATATTCAAGCTTCAAGTTTCAGTTTTGAGTGATATTACAGGGAAAATACTAAATGGCTCAGAAGATAGACAGCATACACAAAATCACTGTACCATAAAGAATTGGTTATTCTTCAGCCATTTCAGGAGGTAACATATGATCAAGAACCAATAGTATTGAAGGAATTAGTCCAAGCAGCACAGAAGGCATTGGTGAAAAACCAGGCTCAAGAAATTAGTGGAATATCAATTAAAATAGTTCAACAAATGGATGGAGAGCTGTGTCTTTGCCAAGAAATTTGACCAAATGATGGGAAGTGATCCATATTTTTTATCCATTTCAAAGAAAGATCATCCAGCAAAATGCAGAAATTGTTGAACATAATTAATGTCACACATGAGCAAAATTTTGCTAACGATCATTCGAAAGTAGGTGCAGCAGCGCATTGTCAGGGAAGTTCCAGAAATTCAAGCCAGATTCAGAAGAGGATGTGGAACCAGGGATAGCATTGCAGATGTCAGATGGATCCTGATTGAAAGCAGAGAATACCAGAAAGATGTTTACTTGTGTTTATTGAGTATGCAAAAGCATTTGACTGTGTGGATCTGAAAAAGATTATGGGTAACATTGCAAAGAATGGGAATTCCAGAACACTTAGTTGTGCTCATAAAGAACTTGTGCTTAGCCGAAGAAGCCGCCATTCCAGTAGAACAATGGGATAATGTGTGGTTTTAAAGTCACGAAGGATGTGTGACAGGGTTGTATCATTACACCATACTTATTCAGTGTGCTTGGTGACCAAATAATCTGAGAAACTGGACTCTGAAAAACCTGGCATCAGTATTGGAGGAAGATTCATCAAAACCTTTGATATGCAGATGACACAAGCTTGCTTGCTGAAAGTGAAGTGGCCTTGAAGCACTTACTGATGAAGATCAAAGACACCGCTTTCAGTGTGGGTTAACCTCGACAAAAAGAAAACAAAAATCCTTACAACTGGATGAATAAGCAACATCATAATAAAGAAAATGCTGATGTTGTAAAGGATTTCGTTTTACTTGAATCCACAATCAGTGCCATGAAAGCAGCAGTCAAGAAATCAAACTTGGATTGGGCAAATTGGCCTCAAGATAACTCCTTAATGTTTTAAAAAACAAAGATACCACTTTAAGGACTGAGGTGCAATTGACACAAGCCATGGTGTTTTAATTGCCTCATATGGTAGACAACTAATAAGGAACACTGAAGAAAAGTTGATGCTTTTGTATTATGGTGTGAATGAAGAGTATTGAATATACCATAAGCAAATCTGTCTTGAAAGAAGTACAGCCAGAATTCTCAATAGAAGCAAGGAAGACCAGACTTTGTCTCACATACTTTAGACATACTGTTAGGAGGGGGTTGTCCCTGGGAAAGGACATCATGGTTGGTAAAGTAAAGGGTCAACAAAAAAAGAGGAAGTCCCTTAAAAGATGGACAACACAGTCAGTCCAACAGTGGATTCATACTGAGGACAACACAGGACTGAACAGTGTTTTGTTTTGTTGTACATAGGGTTTCTGGGAATTGGTACTGATTAAACAGTATCTAACAAGTATAGTATCATAGCAGCTATGAATAGTGATCATTTTACTTCTTTCTTTCCACTTTGAATGCCCTTTATTTTTCTTGCCTTGTTTCTCTAGGACTTCCAGGACAGGGTTACGTGGGAGTGGGGTTACAGGGCCTCCTTGTCTTGCTTCCCTTGTTAGGGGAGTTTTCAGTCTCCACTGAGAATGACTGACTGTTGTTTTACACAGGGGCTTTTTATTATGTTGAGGAATTCTCCTCCCATTCCTACTTTCTTAAATCAGAAATGGTTGTTGGACGTTATCAAATGGATTTTCTGCATTGATTAAAATGGTCCTGTGATTATTTTCTTTTGTTCTGTTTGTGTGGTAGACACATGAGCACTTCTAGGACTGCATCCTTTTGCTGAAACATCTCAATTGGTATTCTTTCAATTCCTCAAGACTTGTTTTTCTCCAGTGCTTCCAGTGCCACTTGAAGTTCTTCCTCCAGTATCATAAGTTCTTGATCATAGAGTACTTCTGGAAATGGTTGAACCTCAACCAGTTTTTGGTACAGTGACTCTATATATTCCTTTAATCCTCTTTTGGTGCATCCTATGTCATTTAATATTTCACTGCATGATCCTTCAAAATTGTAACTCAAAGTTTGTATTTTCTCTTCAGTCCTTTCAGCTTGAAAAATGCCAAGTATGTTCTTTCTTTTTGAAATAATGTTCAGCTCTTTTACTTCATCATTTCTGCTTTTCTCTAGCTATTTGACATTCAAGATCAAGTTTCAGAGACTCTTCTGAAATCCATTTTGGTCTTTATTTCCCGGCTTTTGGATAACCTATTGGTCTTCATGTATGATAGTCTTCATGTCATTTGACAGCTGTTTTGATATTCAGTCATTAGTGTTTAATGAATCAAATCTGTTCTTGAGATGGTCTTTAAATTCAGGTGAAATGTCCTCAAAGTCATACTTTGAATCTTGTGGACTTTTTTTTTTTGTTTTGTTTACCTTTGTCTTGGACGTGTATATGACTGCTGTGAGATGAAATTGACCCAACAGCACATGATATCAACATATGGTGCATTGAGTTAATTGATTTTCTGTTATTTAAGCATCTTTGCATTCCTGTTGTGAATCCTACTTTTTTTTCATATAATGCTGAATTCTATTAGCTAGAATTTTGTTGAATATTTTTATATCTGACTTTATAAAAGTTTGGTGTATACCTTTCTTTTTTCTTATGTGGTGTCTTTGCCTGGCTTTGTTATTAGGGTTATGATGGCTTTCTAGAATGAATTTAGGAGAATCCCTTTGTTTTCTACACCCTGAAACAGCTCATGTGGTATTGATGTAAGCTCTTCTCTGAATACTTTCAGAATTCTCCAGTAACACTATCTTTTTCTTTTTCTTCTTCAATTTTCAACCTTTTCTCTCGTTATGGATCTGTGCAGATTTTCCACTCAGTGTTAGTTTGGGTAGATAATGTGTTTCTAGAAATTTATTCATTCCCTGTAGGTTTCCAAATTTGTTAATTTGAAACAGTTACTCTGTTTTGATCCTTTTTATTTCAGTTCGGTATTTTGAACTGTCTCGAAGCTCGTTTCTTATTTGACTTATTTGCTTCCTCTCCTGTTTTTCTTCATCATTTAGGGCATGGTTTGTGGATTTTATTGGTCTTTTCAAAGAACAAACGTTTGGTCTTGTTGATTCTTTCTGTTGTCTGTTCTCTATTTCATTTATTTCTCCTCTGTTCTTTGTAATTTCCTTATTTTTGGTGACTGTGGGCTTATATTATTATTTGTTTTTTTTGAGTTATAGGGCTGATGTTTTGATTTTGACTCTTGTGCAGAGTATTATTCTGTCTCTTTTTAATATTCCATTGTGCTCTAAATGGAAGTTTACAATCCAATTCAGTTTGTCTTACAAAAACCCACCCGATCTGCTGAGTAACTAGCTGCTTTCCCCATCCTGTGACAACACACTCTCCTTTCCCAGCCTCTGTCTCACATGTCTAGTCAACCAGCTGCTGTCCCCCTCTACCCTGTCATTTTACCTCTGGACAGGAGCTGCTCAGTTAGCCTCGTGTATATGAGGTCTGACAGTTTAGTCCATAAACTTAATTGTTTTAAGTGTTGCATAACTTGTTACTGAATATTGTTATGGTCACCTTCGGAGTACTCCCCTTAGGAGGCTGTACACAAATGTCAGCACCTAGTCCACCCCTCAGAGCAGTTTTGGCACTCTTTCTGGAATGGCCATTGCACATGGTGGTACCATGTCAAGTTTGCAAACTGAGTTTTACAGTTGTCTGTGAGGGTGCTTTTAGCGAGTAGACAAATAACTGTATTGGAACATCCTCCCTACTCACCTGATCTGGCCACCAGTGTTTTTTTTCTTTACTCAAAGAGAAAGGAAATACTGAAAGGAAGACATTTTGATTACATTCAGGACTTCAAGGGTGAGAGCACTGACGGACATTCAGAAAAAGAGTTCCAAAATAGCTCTGAAGGGTGGACTAAGTATTGCCATCAGTGCATAGCTTTCTAAGGGGAGGGCTTTGAAGATGACTGTGTGTTATTCAGCAATGAGGTATGTAGCACTTTTTCTAGGATGAGTTCAGGAACTTAATTGTCAAACCTCATATACTTAAGTCAGGAAGCACCCTCTTTGCCAGTATCATTTTATATCTTGTAGTCTGGTCCAGTTTTTGTCTGGGCTAATGAAGAGTTTGGGGGCAGTCTTCTGGGGAGCCTCCCAGTCTGTCATACCCTCAAGTCTGTTTTTTTAATCAGGTTCTGCTTCCGCACACCCACTGATCTCCCACTACATAGGAGACTGTATGTTGTATTTCCTCTCTGGGCAGTCACTGGTGGCAGATGGGCACAATCTATTTCTTCTAGTCTCCAGGTGATATAGTCTCTGGATTATATGGCCCTTTATGTCTCTTGGGCTCATATTTTCCTTGTGTCTTTGATGTGTTTAATTCTCCTCTGCTCCAGGTGATTTGGCAACAACTGATACTACCTAGATGGCCGTTTGCTGGCTTTTAAAACACCACTCACTAAAGTGGGGTACAGAACATTTTCTTAAAAATGTTTGTTATGCCAGTTGACTTAGATGTCCTCTAGATGCCACGGCTCCTCTGTCCTTCGAAGTGCTGGGTTATATTTAGAAAACGTCTTAGCTTTTGATTTAGTCCAGCTGTGCTAAACTCCCTTTTACTGCACATTGTCAGTCCCTTCACCTAACCCAATTCCTGTCTACTGGTGGTGTAGTGGGTTACGTACTACATCTGCTAACCAAAAGGTTGGCAGTTCAAATCTGCCAGGTGCTCCTTGGAAACTCTATGGGGCAGTTCTACTCTGACCTCCAGGGTTATGAGTCAGATCCAACTTGACGGCAGTGGGATCTAATCAGTGAATACTTATCTCCTTTTCACCTCAGTGTTGTAAACATCAAAAATAATTTTCTGTGTTTAAATGTTTTCTTGAATCCTTATCATAGTTCTTGTAATATTTGTTCTTTTGCAGCTACTAATTTTATTTGGCATAATGTCTTCCAGATTAGTTCATGTTGTATTTCCTAAAACCATTGGGTTTTTTTGCAATACTTTTTTTTTAAAAAAAATTTGTGATTAAGTCAAAGTATATAATCCAAATCAGTTTTGCATGCCTGCCTATCTGCAGCTCCATCTGCTCTCCTCACTCAGTGACAGCACATTCCTCCTTTTCACTCTATATTTCTAGTGTCCTCTTAATGAATATCTGTCTCCTCCTCTCTGCCCTTTTCTCTCCCATCTAGAAGAAACCAACAGGACAGCCTCCTATAAACGTATAAAACCATAAAGTATGTGCTATATGCTCACACTGTGTCACCAAGACCAGTCCATTCTTGTCTGAAGAGTTCACCTCAGCACTGGTTTCTGCTCAGGGCTAGCAGCAGGTCTGGGGGCCATGTTCCCAGGGGACTCTCCTGTCTGTCAGACCATCAGTTCTGGTCTTTTAGTAGAGTTCTTGAACTGCACACTTTTTTTTCTTGTGTTGCCTCAGGGGCTCTATGTGTTCCCCATCACGGCTGCCTTTGATGGTGGCCAGGCACCATCTGGTATTTCTGGTCTCATATTGATACAGTCTCCCATTCATATGCATCTTTTTGTCTCCTGCGCTCACTTTTCTTCATGTCTTTTATCTTATCAGTCACCATCTGTTTCAGATGGGTTAGGACTATTTGGTGTACCTCAGATGGCAGTTAGCTAACTTTTAAGACCCCAGATGCCACTCACCTCATGGGGTGCAGAAGACTTAGCAAAAGACTAATTATGCCAGTTGACCTTGATGTCCCCTGAAAACATGGTTCCCAGACTCTCGTACCTGCTACTCTATCCTTTGATATATTGGGTTGAGTTTAGAAAACCTTTCAGCTTATGGTGTAGTCCAGTTTTGCTGATCTGCTCTCTACTGCATGCTGTCACTCCTTTCACCTAACCAAATTCATGTTGACTGCTAAGATCGTTGTTCTTTATCATTGCATTGTATTTCATTGTATGAATATACTGTATATCATAGTTTATCCATTTCTCTGTTGATGGGCACCTAGGATAATGCCAAATTTTTGCTATTCTGAACAGTGCTGCAATAAACTTGGCTGGGTATGTATCTGTTCACATGACAGCCCTTATTTCTCTAGGATATATTCCAAGAAGTGGGACTGCTGAAACATATGGTTTTTGTATTTTTAGCTTTTTAAGAAAGTACCAATTGATGCCTAAGTGGTTATACCTTTTACATTCCCACCAGCAGGGTAGAACTATTCGAGTCTCGCTACATCTCCAGTATTTATATTTTTGTGTTTTTTGTATTAATGCCAACGTTGTGGAGGTGAGATAGTATCTCATGGTAGTTTTGATTTGGATTTCTTAAATAGCTAGTGGTCATGAGCATTTCCTTATGTATCTGTTAGCTGTCTGGATGTCTTCTTTGGTGAAGTTACTGTTCATATCCTTGGCCCTTTTTTAATTGGGCTATATGTCTTTTTCTTGTCGAGGTTTTTTCCTGTAGATTATGGAGATTAGATACTGATCAAATTCATGGTAGCCAAAATTTTTGTCCCAGTCTGTAGATTCTCTTTCACTCTTTTGATGAAATCTTTGGCTGAGGATAAATGTTTCCATTTATCTGTTTTCTCTTTTAGTGTTTGTGCATTGTTAGTAATGTTTTGTAGTCTGTTTATGCTATGTATTAGGGCTCCCAACATTGTCCTAATTTCTTCTTCTGTGATCTTTATTTGTTTAGATTTTATAATTAGGTTTTGATCCACTTGGAGTTAGTTTTTGTGCATAAAGCCAAGCCAAGTGCCATCAAGTCGGATGCCAATACCATTTGTTAAAGGGACAATCTTCTTCCCAGTTTACAGTTATTGGGCCTTTATCAAATATCAGCTGCTCATGTGTGGATGATGTTATATCTGGATTCTGAATTCTGTTCTCTTTGTCTGTGTATCCATTTATGTACCTGTGCCAGTAGAATGCTTTTTTGACTGCCGTGGCATTGTAAAGCCAGGCAGTGTGAGGCCTTCTGCTTTGTTCTTCTTCAGTAATACTTGAACTATCTGAGGCTTCTTCCCTTTCTGTATGAAGCTGATGATTTGTTGCCCAATCTCATTAAAAAATGTCGTTGGAATTTGTATTGGGATTGCATTGTATCTATAGGCTGCTTTGAGTAGGATAGACATTTTAAGAATGTTGAGTCTTCCTATCCACGAGCAACATAGGTTCCTGCAGTTAAATGGATCGCTTTTGGTTTCTTGCAGTAGAATCCTATAATTTTCTTTGAATAAGTCTTTTACATCTCTGGTTAGATTATTTTCATAAGTATTTTATCTTCTTGTAAGTGGCATCAATTCAGTGACTTTGTCTTTGATAGTCTCTTTGTTGATGTGAAGGAATCCAATTGATTTTTGTTTGTTTCTGTTATATCCTGATACTTTGCTGAACTGTTCTTTTAGCACCTGTAGTTTTCTTTTCTTTCTTTTTTTGGTGGATTATTTACAGTGTTCTATGTATACGATCATATCATCTGAAAACAGAAATAGTTTTACTTCTTACTTACCGCTTTGGATACCCTTTATTTCTTTATCTTGCCTGATTGCTGTAGCTAGAACCTCCAGCATAATGTTGAATAAAAGTGGTGTTAAAGGGCATTCTTGTGTGGTTACCACTCTCAAGAGGAATGCTTCCAGGCTCCCCATTTAGGATGATGTTGGCTCTGGGTTTTGTATAAATGCCTTTTATTATGTTGAAGAATGTCACTTTTATTCCTATTTTGCTGAAAGTTGTTAACATAAATAGGTGTTGGACTTTGTCAAATGCCTTTTGTGCATCAGCTGATAAAATCAAGTGGTTCATTTGTTTTATTTGTATAGTTGATTGCTATTGTTTGTTTTTTAAAGACAAAGTATGCATGCCTGGCATGAATCCCACTTAATCATGTTGAATGACGTTTCTTATATGTTGTTGAATTCAGTTGGCTAGAATTTTGTTGGAGATTTTTGTGTCTACAAGTTCCCTTTTTTGTGATGTGTTTACCTGTTTTGGTTTGGGGGTCATTCTGGCTTCATAGAATGAATTTGGCAGTATTCTATCTTTTTGTATGCTTTGAAATACCTTTAGTAATAGTGGTATTAACTCTTCTCTAAAAGTTTAGTAGAATTCTCAAGTGAAGCTATCAGGGAAAGGGCTTATTTTGGTAGGAACTATCTTACCATTTATTTAGTTGTTCTACTTCTGTTTGTTTTTCCTTAGGTAGGTAGTGTTTTTCTAGAAATTTTTGCATTTCCTCTAGGTTTTTAAATTTGTTGGAGTATAATTTGTCATAGTATACTGTTATGATTTCTTTTTAATATCGGTTGGGTCAGTTGTGATTTCCCCAATCTCATTTCTCTCTCCTTTTTTTTTTTTGACTTCCTCTCCTGTTTTCCTTTTGTCTCTTGGGCCAGTGTTCTGTTGATTTTATTGATCTTTTCAGAAAAACAGCTTTCGGTCTTGTTAACTCTTGCAATCGTTTTTCTATTCTGTAATCATTTTATTTCTGTTCTAATTTTTATTATTTACTTTCTTCTAGTGCTTAGGTGGATGTTTTGCTGCTCTCTCTCTCTACTTGTTTGAGTTGTAGGGTTAATCTTTTGATTTGGGCCTTTTCTCGACATTTATTAAGATAAATTGACCTCTGAATACTGATTTTGCTGTATACCAAAGGTTTTGGAAGGATGTGTTTTCATTCTCATTTGATTCTGTGAATTTCTTTATTCATCTTGTATTTCTCGTATAACTAAGTAGTTTTGAGCAAGATGTTTCTCATTTCCTGAGTGTTTTGATTTTTTTTCCCCTTCCTTTCTGTGTTACTGATTTCTATCTACTTTTATGGCTTTAGGGTCTGAAAAGATGCTTTGTAATATTTTAATACTTTGAATTTTGTTAAGGGTTGTTTTGTGACCTAATACATGGTCAGTTCTGGAGAATGTTCCATGTATGGTGAAAAAGAGAGTACACTTGGCTGCTGTTGGGTGGAGTGTTCTGTATGTGTCTTTGTCTGTGAGGTGAAGGTGGTTGATTGTGGCGTTTAGATCTTCCTTGTCTTTACTGAGATTTTTCCTGGATATCCTGTCTTTCACTGAAAGTGATATGTTGAAGTGTCCCACTATTATTATAAAGCTGTCTGTTTCTCTTTTCAATGCAGTTAGGTTTATGTGTTTTGGAGTCCTGTCATTGGGCGCATAGATATTTAATATGGTTATATCCTCCTGGAGTGTTGAGCTTTTAATTCTTATCCAATGTGGTGTATTTTTACTTTAAACTCTACTTTATCAAATATTAATCACTCCTGCTCTTTTTTAAAGGTTGTTAGGTTAATATATTTTTTCAATCCTTTGAGTTTTAATTTGTTCGTGTCTTTTTATGTTTAAGGTGTGTCTCATGTAGGCAGCATATAGATGGATTGTGTTTTCTTTTATGCAGTCTACCACTTTGCATCTCCTTATTGGTGTATTTAATCCATTTCCATTCAGCATGATTACTGGTATCAGTTTAATGCTGTCACTCTGAAGTCCTCTCTTGTGCAGTGTAGGTGATTCTTTTGTTCCATCTAATTTTCTGTGTGGAATCCTTTTTCTTTATATGTTCTCTTTGTATGTTTTTCAGTGTTGGTGGTTTTATATTTGCTGAGATGTCATGTTTTTCTTGTTTATTTTATTTTATTTTGATACATAAGATTGATAGTTTCTTGGGTGTTTTTATTTACATATATACCCTTATTTTTCTGAATTTAAACCAGTCTTTAGTTTCTTTCTATCACCTTGACAGCCACTTAATTTGAGAAATCTATGACTACGTTTTACTTTAAGTCCCTCTTTTTGTCATAATATTTACATAATGTCTCTGTTTTCCTCTTTTTAGGGTTTGCCTTTGATTTATTTCTGTGATTCCTGTATTTGGGTTGATATCCAGTTGCTGTGTTCTGTGTTCTAATCTTAGGTTGTTACCTGATGTTATTAATTTTTTCTTTGTCTCTCTCTCTCTCTCTCTCTCTCTCTCTCTCTCTTTCTTTCTAACAAAGCACTCTTTTTAATATTTCTTGTTTGGTTTTTACAAATTCCCTAAATTTGTGGTTATCTGGAAATGCCCTAATTTCACAGCCCTATTATATACCTGGATATATAATTCTTGGCTGGTTATTATTTTTCTTCAAAGCTTTGTATGTGTCATCCCGTTGCTTTCTTGCCTTCATGGCTTCTGCTGAATAGTCCAAGCTGACTTGTATTGATTCTCTTTTGTAGGTTATTTTTTGTTTACTCTTAGCCACTTTTAAAATTTGTTTCCTTATCTTTTAGCTTTGGCAAGTTTGTTTATAGTATGTATTGATATTTTCTTTCAGGATCTGCATTGTATAAAGTTTAGTGATCATCTTAGATAGATATCTTCTCATCTCCCATGGTATCAGGGCAGTTTATTGTCAACAAATCTTCAGCAGTTCTCCATATTTTCTGTTACGCCCCCACCCCATTCTGTAGTCCAATCACTGGTAGATTATTCCTCTTACTAGAGTCCTACGTAATTCTTAGTGCTTCTTGGTTTTCTTAATTCTTTAATTTTTGCTCAGATGTGTTGGTGTCACTTCCCTTATCTTCAGTCTTACTAATTTGGTCTTACATTGCTTCACTTCTGCTACTTTGACTTTCTATTAAATTGTCTAATAGTGTAAATTTATTATTTTCAGAACTTATGATTCTTCTCACTGTATACTCTCTGTAGTCTGTTGAATTTCTCTTTACGGTCTGCTGCATTTTGCTTAATCTCCTTCCTGATCTCTTGAAGAGTTGTAAATATTAATCTTTTGTATTCTACTTATGATAATTCCAGGATGTTCTGTTCCTCTGGAAAATGTCTAAATTCTTTGTTTTAGGAGCTTTATGAAGCCATCAGGATCTACCTCTTTAATTGATTTGCAATTGTTGTCTCCAAGCCATCAGTAAGTTTATTTATTTCATGTTTGCCTAGTGTGTCTTAGCTTCTTCTTTTATGTTGCTCTGAATGTCGATAGGCTGGTCATATGTACTCATTTGGCTATTGGTTCCTTTGAACTTCTCATGTCCTGCCACCTGATGGTTAGAGCTTTTGCTAGACATGTGAGCCCAATATTCTGTTTACTTTTCTTGTATGGATTCAGCTCAGATGTCCAGGTAGTCATCAAGTGTGTGCTACAGGCTCTCATCTGCTGTCTTAGATGGGCTGGGCTGATTGGTGTGGGAATAAGTATCTGACTGTATCCACTGAGAAAGGAGAGTGATAACAGTTGTCTCTGAGTGTCTCTGACGATCGTGTTTCCTATTGTGCCTGAATCTAAGTGAAGGAACTGTTTCTACTCCAAATTTCTGGCACAGGGAAGTCAGCAGATTTTTCTCTACTTACATCAGTTTGTTAATTGTTCCCTCCTTGTGTCTCAGAGGGAAAGCCTGGTGGCATGGTGGGTTAAATGCTACGTCTGCTAACCAAAAGGTTGGCAGTTCAAATCATCCAGGTGCTCCTTGGAAACTCTATGGGGCAGTTCTACTCTGACCTCTAGGGTCACTATGAGTTGGACCCAACTTCACAGCATTGGGTTTGTGGGTTTATATGTCAGAGAATGGCATAGAGTGGACTTAAGGAGCCCTATTTCCATCTCAGCTAATGGTGTCAGACTCCAGAGCTTGATGCAGTGCAGAGAGGCATGGCGAAAGCACTTGGAGAAGGGAGAGAGATTTATTCCAAAAGAAAGATTTACATCCACTTGTGGTAGGTTCCACCCATAGTCTTAGCTTTTTATGATCCTTGTTGCTGTTCACTTATTCTAGAGGTGTAATTAGATTGTCTGGTCTGACTTTCCTCCTGAAGAAGACACCCTCCAACCACCACCACTCCACTCATTGCAGTAGCTGCAGCTGTTTCCCTCCAGCAGGTCAGATCTGCCAGTTGCTATGTGCTTCTGACCTACTCTCCATTCTCTGTTGCTCAGTCCAATTTCTTAACTTTCTCTATGATGTACAGGGCTCCTAGGATGTCATATGTAATGGAGTCATTTGTTCTTTTGGGTCTTTGTTGTTTTGAAGTGTCTGACTACTCTGACATCTTGGCCTTGCCACCTCTTCTTTTTTTGATGTGTGCATTCATTAGTATAATTTGACCTTTGAGCACTACCTTTGCTGTGTACCAAAGGTTTTAGTATGGTATCTTTTCATTCTTATTTGATTCTAGGAGTTTTTTTATTCCATCTTTGATCTTTTCCTTTACTTACTGGTTGTAAAGCAAGGTGTTACTCACTTTTCACATTTCCAATTTTTTCAGCTTCTTTTCCTGTTAATTTCTATTTTTATGGTATCGTGATCAGAGAACATACTTTGTGTTACTTTGATATTTTGGATTTTATTGAGGGTTACTTTGTGGCCTAAAATGTGGCCTATCTTGGACAATTTTCTATGTGTGTTGGATAAGAATGTTTAGTTTTCTGACTACAATTTTTGATCTGTGGACTGTTATCATAAGTCTTGACAACAACTATAGACCTTTAGCAATAGCAACTGAGAATGGGTTGAAAAGAAGGGGACACCATCTTATTTTGTGTGGTCCAGCTGTAAGAATCTTGTGAAACAAATGTTGGACAGAGTTTCTAGCTGTGGGTGTTGTGTGTGCTGCCCGTGAGTGGGTCCTTCCTCCTGGATGCTGTAGCATAACCCACTTTGTCTGCATAACCAAGTCTTCTGAAGAAGAGCTATTGGTATAAAATTATTTTTTCCTCCTTCATTTCTTTAAAATGGCAAGTAATATTGTCAGGCCCATTTCCCTGTTCTTTTTTGACCCCTGGTCTTAATGCCTGGAGAGCATGACATGACAGGCGCACTTCCCCAGGATGTGTCAGTGCATCTAGTAAGACGAATGTGTTTACTCTGAGGCCTGTTGAAGTTGTAGCTATATTTTGTTTTTATGCTCCTGTAGGCTTAAAAACAATTGCTAACAGTTACTAACAATTCATCTGTCAGAGATTCTCATTTTTTGAGCTAATGAGCTCACACATCACTTTGATTTACATGCATCAGCCCAAGTACTCACACAGGTCCTGTGTGCCCTGGTGTGGAGCTGGGCTGCCTCCTGGACTATCTTGACAGCCACTGTTCCACTCTGGGGAAGATGTTACTGGTTAACAAGCATGTGTTTCTGTTGAGGAAAGATTCTAAGATTTATTTTGAAATATGTGTTTTATCTGGTTCTCTTGCATGATTTTTGCCCTTCTCAGTATTTCATGAAATTTCTGACTTTTTTATATGGGAAAGAAGGAGATATTTTAAATCATGAAGGCAAGTTTTAATCTAGTACACAAAACTAGGGGGATAGTCTCTTCTGACTTTCAGCCCCATCTTGCTATGTCGTGTTAAATGTGACTATTTCTCCCAATTTAGGATTTTTTTTATTGCTGTACTTTAGATGAAGGTTTACAGAATGAACTAATTTATCAGTAAAATTTCTCAGTAAACAGTACATATAATTTTTGTGGCATTGGCTAATATTTTAGTCATCTGGTACTGCTCTAATGCAAATGCCACAAGTAGATGGCTTTGACAAATAGAAGTTTATTCTCACAAAGTCCAGTAGGCTAGAAGTCTGAATTCAGGGTGCCAGATCTAGGCAAATACCCTCTTTCTCTGTCAGCTCTCAAGGAAGGTCCTTATGTTGCATCAGTCTTTCTTTGTTGTGAGAGCATGGTGGCACAGAAACCTGAGGTCCAAAGGACACACTCTGTTTTCAGTGCTACTTTTACGATAGTATGAGGTCTGCCCGCCTGCTTGTTTCCCTTTCCTTTTCTCTTGTAGTATAAAAGGTAGTACAAGCCATACTCCAGGGAAGCTCTGTTTACATTGGAGCATGAAAGTGACCTTAAGAAGGGTGTTATAGTCCCACCGTTGTCTTCTTTCACATGGTCCAGTCTAATAATCACAGAGATTACGATTTATAGCATAGGAAAATCACAAAATGAAGGGTAATCACACAATACTGGGAATCATGGCTCAGCCAAATTACTACACACATTTTTGAGGAGACACAGTTAAATCCATGACATTCCACTGTTTGCAACCCCTCACATCCTTACAACATGCAAAACATATTCACCAAAAGTTTTAAATCAACTCCACATTCAAAATACAAAAGTTCCTGTACATCTGTGAGGTACAGAATTCGCATTAAACTACAATGGCAGTACAGGCTGGCACAAGATACTCATTTCCATTACCAGTAGGTGAAATCGAAGAAAAAGGAGAAATAATAGTCACTAAGCAACTTAGGAGAATACATTACATCGGCAGTCTAGGTAGTGGCCACATCTTGGACTCTGAGTAGAGGCCCTTTGACTCTGGGCCACAGCTCTGCATTCCAGGCCAACTCCAGCAGAAACTCTGCTCCCTCGGCTGTAGGCACACCATTTTCCTAAACCAACTGAATGGCAATTCCACTCTTAGAAACACCAGAGGTCATGGCTCCACCTTTGAAACCCCTCAGGTAATGGCCATACTTTTTGAGACTAAGGCAGCTCCCTTGTACTTCTGCTTCCTGTGGCCTCTTGGCCCAGGCCTCCTGCCTGCTTCTGCCCTGCTGGGGTGAGTGTTCCAAAGCTCTGTAGCTCCAGTGATTTAAGTGCCCACAGGCACCCTACTCAGCCAGGAAGCCTCCAGCACACAGATGCTCAGCGGTTTTGCTTTATAGGTCTGTTCCAGCCCAGCACTGTCTCGCACTGTTCTGATTCTACCTTGCTGGTTTGCTGCTGCTGCTTCTCACCACTTGTGCCTTCTCTGGTATTAACAGATCTTGCAGTTTCTTTTGAGTCTTTTATCAATTCACGGTTTCAAAACTGCTTCCATATGTCAGGTGTCTGAGTAACTCCCTGCTCCCTCAGTACAAAATTCTGCCTTAGTCATTTTTTAACAGAAAATATCATGACTGGATGGCTTTAACAAAGAAAAGTTTATTCTCACACCACTCAGTAGGCTTGAAGTCTCAATTCAGGGTGCTGGATCCAGGAGAATGCAGTCTTTCTCTGTTGGCTCTGGAGAAAGGTCCTTGTGTTGTGTCAGTCTTTCTTTAGTCTGAGAGTGTCTTGGCATGGAACCTCAGGTTCAAAGATGTGCTGTACTCTCTACTTTCTTGATGATACGAGGCACCGCTCTCTTCTTGTTTCACTTTCTTTTTCTCTCTTACAGGATAAAAGGATGAAAAGGGGTACAAGTCACACTCCAGGGAAGCTCTCTTTACATTGAAACAGGGAAGTGACCTTAGGAAGGTATTACAGTCCCACCCTAATTCTCTTTAATATAATCCACTCTTATTATCCACAGACAGAGATTAGGATATAGCATAGGAAAATGACAAAATAGAGTGCAGTCGCACACTACTTGAAACCATGGCCCAGCCAAATTACTATACCCACTTTTGGGGGGTGTACAGTTCAATCCATGACAGTTAATAATCCCACAACAAGTCAAGATTCTTCTTCTCAATCTTGGATTCCTTATTACCAGCTTTCCTGCCTTCTACTGTTTTCTACTCCTGCCCCTAGGCTGATGTGCCCTTCAGTTTTGTTTCATTTCATGGGCCTGTCCAATCTTTGGCTGAAGAGTGAACCTCAGGAGTGACTTTATTACTGAGCTGCAAAGGTTTCCAGAAATCGTACTCTCAGGGTTTCTCCCATCTCCATCAGGCCAGCAAGTCTGGTCTTTCTTTATGAGTTAGGATTTTGTTCTACATTTTTCTACAGCTCTATCTGGAACTCTGTTGTGATCCTTCTACAGGGATCTAAAATGATTGTCTTTTCCCCATTTGATGGACTTTGTTGACAATGCAGTGACCACAGGTGGATGGATTTACATCTTAGTTTTCAGTTTTCTTCAATTGGTCAGTGTATCTGTCATTATACCAGTACAGATTGTCGTCATTTCTATAGTGTGTCTTTTGTAAACAACATGTTTATGGATCCTGTTTTTTTTTTTTTTAATCCATTGTGTCACTTTCTGTCTCTGTATAGGTACATTTATGCCATTTACTTTCAGTTTAATTATTGATAGAAGTGAATTTACTGCTGTCATTTTGTACTTTTTTTTCCAGTGCTGGTGACATTTTATCTGTCTATTCCTCTTACTCTCCTGTGCTGAATTCCTTTGGTTTTCAGATTTCTTTTTCATTTATTTTAGTAGATTTTGTTTTTACTGAGGCTGTGTTTCCTTAATGTGATATGTAGGTTTGTTAACTTTCTTTGTGGTTACCTTGAGATTTACACTTATCTTCCTAGGTTTTAACCAGTCTGTTATTACTTGATGTCACCTTGCCTTCCACTCCATTAGAAAGTTCAATACCTACCCCATTTATTCCCTCTTTTATTCTCATGTTGTTGCCGTTTATAGACTGATCTCTCTGATTCTCTGTTATCCTTGAGAATTCATTTTTTAGGCAGTTATCTGGCTGGTACAGTTTTGCTTCCTAGATTTAAGCTGTGGTCTGTTGTTACATGTTCTGAAACCAGAGAAATCTGTTTAATAGTTCTTGGAAATTTAGTTGTGTTTTTATATAGCCCCTTAATTTCTGTTAATCGTGACATGTCTTAATTTCACCATCATATTTGAATGAAAGTTTTTCAGGATGTATTATTCTTGATGATTTTGTTCTTTGAAAGTTTTCTATATTGATATCTGTATCTATATAGATATGTATATACACACCATCCCATCCCATTGCCTTCTTGCCTGCATGGTTTCTGCTGAATAATCTATTGTTTCGTCCCTGTATGTAACTGTTTTTCTCAAGCTGCTTTCAGAACGCTTTCTTTTTCTTTGGTTTTAGTGACTATAATATGCCTTGTTGATTTTCTTTGAGGTTCTGTCTTATATGGCATTCTTTGATCTTCTTGGATGGTTAGCTTTTATGTTTTATTTTAGGGAAGTTTTCTGTCAGCAATTCTTCAATGATCCTGTCTGTGTTTCTTGTTTTCTCCCCCTGTTCTGGAATTCCAGGCACTCGTAAATTTTGGCTTTTGATTGTATCCTATGTAACTTTCAGAGTTTTTCATTTTTCTTTGTTCTGTTTCTAAAATGATTTTTTTTCCTCAGTTATATGCAAGTGTTTGGCTTTAGTTTCACTGAGCTTCCATTTTTTTCAAATCTGCTCCCCAGCCCTTCCATGACATTGTTCATTTTTGAACTCTTGTTTTTAACTTTTGGGTTTCTAGTTGTTGTTTTTGTATGATTTCTCTTTGTGCCTTTATTTAGGCTGCCTGTTCCTGTATTATTTTCATGAATTTTTTTGCCTTTTCTGTGAATTTGTCTATTTTTTCCTTTTTGCTTCAACCCTTGGATCACTCTGAATAGTAGAGATTTGATTCTCTGTCAGGTAACTCTAGTGTCTTCTACTGGAAAGTCATCTGATGTCTTGTTTTGGACACTTCCTGGAACCATTCTGTCCTTTTGAGGGGTTTTATTGTGTGCTATGCCATGACGACTCGACGGCACTTGGCTTTTGGCTATCTTTGGAACATTTTGTAGTTATTTTCTTTGTATATTGATGGTAGGCCTGTTTGTTTCACCCTGATTTTTTACTCAGTTATGACAGAGCAGGCAGGCTGTGCATTCTTGGTTGTTTGCTTATCTGTGGTTACAGTATTTTTCACCTCTTTCTGTAATGGGCAGGCAAATTGCTCAGCTGTGGTGCGGTAAAGCAGGTCCAGCTGATGGGGAGGAGCTGGGAAGGGTAGTTTCTGGCTGGTACTAGGGCCAACAAGGTCGGCCAGGAATCATTGCTGGACAGGATCCAGTAAGCTGTGCCTGTGGTGTAATGTTCAGCACACAACTCAGGTAGGGAGGAAGGAGTGGGAAGGTTGTCATTTGTAGAGCTAAGATGGGTATGAGGAGAGCAGAGAGAAAGAAACAGAAACCAAAAGCCAAGAACAACAGAAGAGTGCTAAGGGAGTGGCAAGATGAGAAACCAAGAATTGGAGACAAAATGCTGGGGGAAAAAATACAGAGAGGAAAAGAAAAAAAAAAACTAAAAATTTGGAAAAAAAATAAACTAAGGAAAAGGAAGGGCCCCAGGGATTGCTGAGAAGACCAGGTAAGTGTCTCCCTGGCTGTGTGGTACAGCCTAGATAGAAGGAATATAAATGTCACACAGTGTCAAGTATTCAAGAGACAGGAAAAGAATTATAGAGAAATGAGAACTGGGAAATGAAGAGAGAATAGAAGCAAAAAAGAAAAAAAGAGAAATACTCCCAGGGAGCCCACTGACACAGATGCAAAGAATGGGGAAGTGTGTCTTAAGCCATGGAGTACAGCCCAGGTAAAAGTAACTCCAAGGCCATGAGAAGAAAACAAACAGATATCATAAAGCAGAAGGAGAAAATAAAATAAAATAAAATAGCCCCATAGATTCCACTAGCGTAGCATCAGAGGTCACGGAATGGTTCCCAGTTAAGCAATGCTTCACAGCCTTTCAAGAAGAGGAAAAGATGGCACCTGGAACCAGGTATTTGAGAAAAAGGAGGAGGAGGTGGTGGGAAGTGTGGAAGAACCAAAAGACAGAAAAAAAGCAATGCTATCTACAGACAAATAGTGCTCAGGAAGCTGGCCAGTGGAGCTGAAGAAATGTATTCCATGCCAAGAGACTGCAAACAGCTTAAACAGTAGAAGCTGAGGGAGGTGGGGGGAAGGGTGAGGTTATCCAGTGATCTGTTGCAAGCTCCTGAAGTGCTTTCACGTATTCCTGTCTGTGGATCTCCTGTGTGGCTGGGGTGAATCCAGGCATCAGGCCATATGAGCCACCAGACCCAGCTAGGAGACACCAGAGCAGCAGGGAGAAGATGGGAGATGGGAAGGTGTGTGTTGCTGGTTACCAGGTGCTTGGTCTTCTGCTGACGTTTCCGTGAATCTCGTTTCCTGTGCTCCCTGAGTACTGATCTCCAACAGGTGTCTAAATGGTGAATCTGTACTGAATTAGCTGAAAGGGGACTTCTCTTGTATCTCTTCTCTTTCTCCATACTCTGTCAGTTTCTTATTCCATGTGGTGTTTGGCTGAGATCTTTGTCTTCATTTGACAATTCGGGTTCCAGGACTGATGTTTGCCCCTGTTTAGTTTTTTGAGTCTTTACTCTGGAGGGATGGATGTGATACTTCTGTCTATGACATCATGTTGGCCAGAGATCTAGATGGTTTTCTTTGTAGAATATGAATGAGTATTTACTGGTAACAAAACCTTTCAACTAAACACAACTATTTCTCCATATTGTGGAGCACCTGTCTGTTTGGCCGTGTTTCCTATTTTGATTTTATTTAAAGTGATACTACAGCTAGTAGCTCTGTAAGCAGGGATGTACAGTGCCTTACATGGTGTCACTGAGCAGAAAGACTATTACTTTTCTGTAGAAGTTGTGCTAATCTGATAAATGAAATCAGACAATACATATTTTTGCTCCCCCACATTTATCTATGTTCATGCCCGCCAGCAATCTCCTTACAGTGTTTTGGTTCACCTTTTTAAACACCTGATTAGACCTACTGCCTTTAGGCCTTTCATCTTGGGTCAGAGGTTCTCTTTCCTTTATGTAGCTGGCTTAGGAAAGCACCAGAACTGTCTGAAAGTGAAACTCTCAATGTCAATTGCATGTCCTGCATGGGAGCACAGATGAGTATTGTTAGATACATCCACTGCTTCCAGACTCACAGCACCTGACTGTAGATAGGGTCTTATAAGCTCTCTTTCCTTCAGCCCCCTTCCGCTACTCCCAGGGTTTTAGGACCAGATAGGATGAATGAGTTCAGTCTTTAAAGATTTGAGTGTAACCTGAATGCTCAGTACTCCACATGCATGCCCTGTGCTCCACATTCATGCATGCATTTCCTCGTTGGAACATGGTAATTGATTGGCCAGTGAATAAGAGGAGGAAGTGCAGCTTCCCAGGTGCTCAAACTAGGTTACTGTCTTCTGTGATTCAGGAGGTAGGGGAGTGGTAAAAGAGCCCCCAGATGCTCCCTGCATACAGTGGCAGCCTCAGAGATGGGAAGGGGAATTTTCCTCTGCTCTAGGACGCTTATTACAACCTATATGGCTATAAAGAAAGATAGCACTCTTTAACAGTTTAAAAAGTCTCAATATCTGATTTTGGTTTTTTGCTTCAATGTTGGGCGAGACTGCACAGGCATCACAGGACACACTTAGGTTACCAGACACCTGTTCTCTCCTCCCACGCTATGGTTATCTTTTTTTTTTTTCCTACAGGTCAGATGCATATATTCAAATTCTCTTGGGGTCAGAAATGAAAAGGCATTTTGACCTTTTATAACTTATTTTTAAAATAAATTTTATTGTGTTTTAAGTAGAAGTTTACAGTCATATCAATTTGCCATATAACACTTGAACTTTTACTGCTGTTCTGCTCTAACTGCTCCCCCCCTTGAGGGCACACACCCCACTTTCATCCAGAATTCCCATGTCCATTTAAGGGACATCTGTCCCCCCTCACCATATCCTCTTGCCTCCACTGATGGTCAGGCTGTGTCTACTGTTGACTAGACTAGCGAGTTCCCTTGACAGGGGGAGGGAAGGCAGATTAAATGAGTCATTGGAGGTAAAGAAATGAGGAAAGACATGTGCAGAGTGCTGAACAGGCAGCGGTAGAGGCAGCACATCCAGCAACCCCCACCGGTATTCAGGTACTCCCTGAGTCATCTGCAGGAGCAGGAACATCCGCAGGATCTGCAAGACCATCCTTCTCGGGATGTGTTGTGCTTGTCAGTCGTTCTGGAACCCACAGGGGATTATCAGCGTCCTGTGGGAAAACACAAACAGCTCCCCTGGACCAGACAAGAACAAGGTCTGGCCCTCTCCACTGCCCAGAATATATATCTTTCCAGAGTACTTGGACACGAGGCGTACCAGCGGGTCCCATGTGCCAGTCAGCGGTGGTGCGCCCCGTGGAGTCCAGTGACAAAAAATTGAGTGTGAATAGGGCGAGAGAGAGACGGTCACGGGGAGAACGACCCAGGCCAACTCCCCCTTTTTGTTTTGTTAACATAGTTTTAAGGGTAAGGTGGGCTCGTTCTACGATGCCTTGGCCCTGCGGGTTATAGGGAATGCCATGACTGCATCGTACACCCATAGCAGCCAGGAAAGACTTGAAGGCAGATGATGTATATGCCAGGGCATTATCAGTTTTTAACATTTTAGGCATTGCCCATGCTGTTAGACAGTGTGTGATTACATTCTTAGAGGATTCTCCAGTGAGGGCTGAAGCGCAAATGAGGCCAGACGTAGTGTCCACAGACACGTGGAGATAGTGTGACTTGCCAAATTCAGAAAAGTGAGTGACATCCATTTGCCAGATATGCATTGGTAGCAGCCCTCGGGGGTTCACACCTATGTGTGACTGGGGTTGGTAGGGTGCACAGGAGGCGCATTGTTTTACTATGGCCCGAGCGGCTTCCCGCGATATATGGAAGCGCGAGGAGAGGGTGTGAGCATTCATATGAAAACGTTTGTGAAAAGCTTCAGCTTGTTCAGTGGCATTAAAGATGAGAGTGGCTCTAGGGAGGTGATCAGTGGCGGCATTACCTGTCGCGAGAGGGCCAGGTAAACCGGAGTGGGCTCTTAAATGCATGACATGGAAAGGGTGTTTCCTGTTCCAGATCAGCTGCTGGATAGCAGCAAAGATTAGCCCAACGGGAGAGCCTTGGTTTATTTGTCCTGCCGTTTCTAACTGCATCACCGCCTGGACTACATAAGCACTGTCGGTAATAAGATTGAAAGGTAGATCAATCGTCTGAAAGACGTGCTGAACTGCTTGTAGTTCCACCACTTGGGCAGACACGCCTGGAAACAGATAAAGCTGGGGCTTTTGGTCAGGAATGTGAATGCTCCCAATGCCCGATTGGGATCCATCAGTGAAGATATTTATGGCTTCAGTTAGTGGCCTGGAGGAAGTAAGTTTTGGGAAGACTACCGGATGCTGCTCCATGAACTGTAGGAGGGGGTCTTTTGGGTAGTGGTTGTCTATTTGTCCTTGGAAGGTGAATAGGAGGATGGCCCAATCATCACTAACAGTGCCAAGTGTCTGAATTTGACCTTTGGTATACGGCACTATCAGCTTGGAGGGGTAAGACCCAAAGATTTGAACACTATATTGTAGGCCTATTAACGCTAATTGTGCCACCGCAGCAGGGTACCAAGAAATGCTTTTCCCTGCAGAAATCCGCGGGTGGACCCAATAAAGAGGACCACCCTGCCACAATGTTCCTGTGGGTTGTGTGAGTGAAGGGAGTATGCACAGCTGAATGTCTGCTTTAGGATAGCGCCGCTGGAGGGTAGCATTCGCAAGAGCCTGTTCCACCCTCTCTAAGGCGTGCAGCCCCTCAGGGGTAAGTTGTCTAGGGGATGCTATTTGGGGATCCCCTTGTAGAATATCATATAAGGGATGAAGAATGTGATTGGGCAGGCCCAAATAGGGGCGTATCCATTGTATATCTCCTAGGAGTTTTTGAAAGTCGTTTAAAGTTTTTAACCCATCTCTCCGTAGGGTAATCTTTTGTGGTTTGATTTGTTCAAGGGATATGTGCGAACCCAAATACTCAAGAGTGTCTTCCATCTGCACCTTTTCAGGTGCAATATGCAACCCATAGGTTTTCAAGCTGGTTACCAACGTAAAATAAGCCTTCTTTACTTCAGAATGTGTTGGCGCTGCCAGGAGAATATCATCCATGTAATGGATACATTGTACAGAAGGATGAGCGTTCCTTACGGGAGCAACAGCTTTATCTACAAAGATCTGGCACATGGTGGGACTGTTAGCCATGCCCTGTGGGAGGACCACCCACTCATAACGTTTGTCAGGGGCAGCATGATTGATGGATGGTAGGGTAAAAGCAAACCGGGAGGTATCCTCCGGATGTAATGGGATGGAGAAAAAACAGTCCTTAATATCAATCACTATGATGGGCCAGTGTTGTGGTAGAGCAGAGAGCACTGGTAAGCCCCTTTGTACAGGCCCCATGACTTCCATAGTAGAGTTGATTTCTCTAAGATCATGCAATAACCTCCACTTGCCTGACTTTTTCTGTATAACAAAGATAGGTGTATTCCAAGGGGAATTTGATTCTTTTAGATGGCCTAAAGCCAGTTGCTCTTCAACGAGCTTCGTGGCAGCATTCAGCTTGTGCATTGGAAGGGGCCACTGAGGTACCCAGACCGGCTGCTCTGATTTCCATTTGATTTTTATTGCCTCAGTGGCCCCTGCGAAAAACCCAGCCCTTCACTACCAGTGTGGTTGGACGCGGGCACGGGACTCTTTCTGCCCTGAGAGAACTTTCCCATTCCAAAATTGGGGATGTAGCCCATGTCCGCCAGGATGGCTCTGGATTGAGGGCTGTACAGCTGCTCATTGGTAAGGCGGAGGTCCAAACCAGCCATTACATCCCGACCCCATAAGGTAATAGGGACTTCCAGTACATAGGACTGAAAGACACCTGAATGTCCTTCCTCGTCACTCCAGTGGAGCTCTGAGGAGCTAATCTGAGGTTCTTTTGCATAGCCAAGTCCTCTCAGGACCTGCTGTGATTGTTGGCGTGGCCACTTGTTAGGCCAGTCTCGGTCACTGATCACACTACGGTCAGCTCCAGTATCTAACAGCCCCAAGATCTTTCTTCCATTCACCTTGAGAGTATACACGGGCCGGCGATCGAGATCTAAGGCAAGACAGACACTGCTCGGTCCTGTAGAACCAAACCCTTTCTCTCCCCGGATATTAGCCGAAGCTGGGTACCTTTCATGATTACTGGAGAGGACAAGTAGCTGAGCTAGTTTATCTCCTGGGGATATGGCCAGTATCCCTTTCGGAGATGACACCATAATTTTTATGACTCCTGTGTAATCGGGGTCTATAACTCCAGGGTAGATGACTATTCCTTTTAAAGTGGCAGAACTCCGGCCAATAACTAGGCCTACCGTGCCAGACTCAAGGGGCCCAGAAAGGTCTGAATCTATAGGCTGAACTCCCATGGTGGGTGTCAATATGAGTCTGGTGGCGGCACGGAGGTCCAATCCTGCGCTGCCAGAGGTTGCCCTCCGAGGGGCAGCAGGGCATTCTTCTGTGGGGTTTGAAGTGAGGGCCACTGGTCAGCCTGGATTACATCCCCGGTCGCTTGGGTCTGGAGTGCCCCATATATTCGAGGGCCCTGGTGGCGGAGGCCCCACTGGGCGTTTTTTGGCCGGGCACCTAAGTTGCGGGGTTCTAGAGGGGTTCCATCTACCGTCTTCACAGAGAAGCAATCGGAGGCCCAGTGATTGCCTTTTCGGCATCGAGGGCAGAGACCAGGCTTTTGATCGGTCGCAACAGGCGAGGCTGCAGCATTCTGAGGCTTTCTTTGGGAGCAGTCTCGCTTGAAATGTCCAGGCTGTCCGCAGTGGAAGCAACCTGTGGGGGCCCCTCGAGGTGTTCTAGTTTTGGAGGGAAGCCTCGACACCGCGGCAACAATGGCCGCTGCCAGACCTGCATTAGTTAGACCTCCGCCTACCTCCCTGCAAACCTTCATCCAGACCTCCAACCCCTTCTGTTTATAGGGGGTGATAGCTGCTCGGCACTCCTTGGTGCATTGTTCAAACACGAGCTGTTTGACCAGCGGCATGGCGGCGTCCGGATCTCCAAATATCTTAGTGGCACAGTCAACCATGCGGGCAACAAAGTCGAAAAAGGTTTCTGTGGGTCCCTGAATAATTTTAGTTAAATTCCCGGCCGGTTCTCCTCGGTTTGGGAGGGACTTCCATGCCTTAGTGCAGATTTGATTGACCTGATCGTAAACTTGCTGAGGATAACTGATCTGCTGATTAGCAAAGCGCCCCTGGCCCATCAACATGTCCACATCCCACGCCTGCTGATTGTTGCGGGCGTTACGGGCAGCCTGCTCAATGGCAAATTCAATAACTAAGGACTTCCAATCTAAATACTGGCCTGACGTTAGGCAAGCGCGGGCCAGGTTCTGCCAATCTGAGGGGGTCATACAGTATCTATGGAGATTTTCTAAGGATGCTATCACAAAGGAGGCAGCCACACCGTACGTTCTTACCCCCTCTGCCATGTTCTTAACCACCTTCCAGTCTAGGGGCTCGTGGTACCTGTTACCCTGCTGCTCCTGAAACACTGGAAAAGCACCCATCGTGTGCGGCACTTCTCTCCATATATCTGGGCAGAAACTTCTGCCTGATCCTTCGGTCCCTGTTCTGATCTGTTTTCTTTCTGGATTATAGGGTGGAGGAACGTCTTGGTACACGTCCGGAAGTTTCTTGGGTGGCTCCGGGGCGGAGGGTTTCACAGGCGTCAGGCGGAGACGCCCAAGACGTCCTGACATCTCCTCCGTTTCCTCCTCATCAGAGTCCTCCCCTTCTGACTTATCCCCTCCCTCCCCTTCTGACTCAATAATCACACTTCCTCGTTGAGAGTGTTCCTCTTTCGTCTGCTCAAAGGTGGCGCTTCCTCTTTTCAGTAAATCTACGAATCTTCCAGACTGATCCTCTAAACAAGTTAACACTAAAATCCAGACAGCCATTGTCCTGGGCGGGAGAGAACCTCCCGCGTCCGCCACAATGAGGTCCTGCCCTGATTTATTCCACGATGGTACCATGAGGTGCCCTGACACAAGAAACCAAGGGGCAAATTCCTCCACGGCCAGTAAAAAACTTTCAAGGGTAGCCTGTTTTATCCCTATGCCCTTCTGTTTCAATAAGCACTTTAAGGCATCAAGTAAATGCCGAGAGGAAGGCTGGTTCCCCATCGCCTCTGGGTTTCACACAGCCTCCTAATCTCCACAGTAAAATAGCTTTCCCTTTGCCCCTACTCCCAGGGTCCTACTTAAAATAACTTTCTCTTCGCCCCTACTCCCGGGGTCCTACTTAAAATAACTTTCTCTTCGCCCCTACTTCCGGGGTCCTACTTAAAATAACTTTCTCTTCACCCCTACTTCCGGGGTCCTACTTACGCTAGCATTTCACCTCTTTGGGCTCCTTGATTGAAGAGTGTCTCCCCGTACAGGCCACCACTTGTCGCTGCCTAACTGTCCACCGGCGGAAAGAAGACAGGACACACGGATTCGAGCTGCCTTGCAAGTTGCTTACTTTATTCTCCTCCCCTTTCCTGGTGCTTGCTCAATTTATACCCTAGATTCCTCCAATCATCATGTGCCACGCTCTCCCAAGATGGAGGCCCACGATAGGCTAGCGGGAAGCCACTGCCCACAGGCATGCGCCATGAAAGCCCTAGGTCTGGTAAACAAGGGTGTGGTTGGGGTGCTGTTCTGGCCCTGGGCGCCATCTTGGGCCATCACGTCCCGCTTACCACAGCTAAGTTCTCTGCAACAATGTTGAATATAAGTGATAACAGTGGTCATCCTTGTTGTCTGGTTGTTCTTAAGGGGAATGTTTTCAACTTCTTTCCATTCAGTGTGATGTTGGCTGTTGGTTTTGTGTTGATATAACTTTTATTATCTTAAGGAATTTCCGTTCTATTCCTATTTTGCTGAGAGTTTTTGACATGAATGGGTGTTGGACTTTATCAAATGCCTTTTCTGTATCAACTGATAGGATCAAGTGGTTTTTGTTTTTTATTTTATGTGGTTAATCATTTTAATTGTTTTTCTAGTGTCGAACCATTCCTGTATCCCTAGGATTAATCCTACTTGGTCCTAGTAAATTATTTTATTTGCTATGTTGTTGAATTCTATTGGCTAGTATATTGTTGAGGATTTTTGCATCTAAATTCAAGAGATATATTGGGCTGTAATTTTCCTTTTTTGTGTTGTCTTTACCTGGTTTTGGTATCAGGGTTATAGTAGCTTTATAGAATGAGTTTAGGACTACTGCATCCCTTTGTATACTCTAGAATACCTTTAGTAATAGTTGTGTTAACTCTTCTCTGAATATTTGATAGAATTCTTTGGTGAAGCCATCTGGGCCAGGGCTGTTTTTGGTTCAGAGTTTTTAAATTATCTTTTCAATTTCTTCTGTTGTGATGGGTTTATTTAGTTATTCTGTGTCTGTGCTAGTTTTGGGAGGTAATGTTTTTCTAGAAAATTTTCCATTTTTTTGAGGTTTTTGTATTTAGAAGAGTGCAGTTTTTCTTAGTATTCTGTTGGGATTCTTTTAATTTGAGTTGAGTATGTTGTGATATCATCCCTCTCATTTCTTATTCAGGTTATTTGTTTCTTCTCTTGTATTTGTTTTGTAGGTTTGCCCAATGACTTACCAATTTTGTTGATCTTTTCAAAAAAGTAGCTTTTGGTCTTCTTGACTTTGTCAGTTGCTTTTCTATTTTCTACTTCATTTATTTCTACTCTAATTTTTATTATTTACTTTCTTCTGAAACCCATTGTGTTCTTTTGCTGGCTTCTTTCCAGTTGTTCAAGAGTTAATTCTTTGATTTGGGCACTTTCTTCTTTTTGGATGTGTGCATTTATTGAGATGAATTGACCTCTGAGCACTGTGTTTTCATTCTGATTAGAGTCTATGAATTTCTTTATTTCATCTGTGATTTCTTCTATTACACAGTAGTTCTTGAGCAAAATATTGTTCATTTTCCATGTTTTTGATTTTACTTTCTTCTTTTCTTGTTGTTGATTTCTAGTTTTATGGCTTTATGCTATGAAAAGAAGCTTTGTATTATTTCAATATTTTGTATTTTGTTAAGGATTACTCTGTGGTCTACTATGTGGTGAGTTCTGGAGGACATTCCCTGTGTGTTGAAGAGGAAAGTATATTTGGCTGTTGTTGAGTGGAGTGTTCTGAATATGTCTGTGAGATCAAGTTGGTTGACTGTATAATTTAGATCTTCCATGCCTTTACTGAGATTTTTTTGAGATGTTCTCTCTTTTACTGAGAGTGCTGTGTTGAAATCTCCTATTATTATTGTGGAACTGTGTATTTCTGATTTCAGTGTGAATAGTGTTTGCTTTATGTATTTGGAGCCTTTTGTTGGGTGCACATATATTTAAGATGGTTATGTCTTCCTGTTGTATTGAGCTCTTGACCAGTGTATAGTGTCCCTCCTTATCCAGTATAGTGAATTTAACTTTAAAGTCTATTTTGTCAGAGATTGGTGTTGCCACTCTTGTTCTTTTTTGAAAGTCATTAGCCTAGTATATTGTTTCCATCCTTTAAGTTGTAGTTTGTTTGTGTCTTTGAGTCTAAGATGTGCCTCCTGTAAACAGCATGTAGATTGGTCATTTTTAAAATCTGATCTCTTTGTCTCTTTATTGGTGCATTTAGACCACTTGTATTCAATGTGATTATTATTAAGGGTGAGCTTAGTGCTGTCATTTTGATGTCTTTTTTGTGTGTATGTTCTGGGAAATTCTTCTGTTACATTCAGTTTTCTGTGCTGGGTTTTTTTTATGTGTGCTATTTCCATGTCTTTCAGTTTATTTTTTTGTAACTGCTGACATTTCGTGTTTTGCTTGTATTTTATTTGGTATGATGTTTTAATGTGTAGAATTATATGTTTCCGTTGTGATTACTTCCTTAGCCCCTTTTATTAATTTAAAAGTAATTCAGTCTATAATGTTTTTGTAACTTCTCCTCAGCTCAAAGATATGTACTTACATTAATTAGTCCTTTTTTGTATACTGTTTTAAATTAAGTCCTGTGATCTCTGAATTTCTATTTTTGTGATTTGGCTTTGGATATCTTTGTGGATTTCCTATTCTGATGGCATATGGGTATTCTGTCTAGTGTTCAATGTTTGAGTGTATGTCTAATGTTATTGATTTTCTAATCAAAGAACTTCGTTATTTTTTCTGATTTTGATTTGTTTTTTGCAAGTTCTCTAAACTTCTGTTTATCTGTGAAAGCCCTAATTTCACCTTCATATTTGAGAGACAATTTTGCAGGGTATATAATTCTTGGTTTGCAGTTTTTTTCCTTCAGGGCTTTGTATATATCATCCCATTGTCCTCTTGACAGGATGGTTTCAGCTGAGTAATCTGAACTTAGTCTTAATGATTTTCCTTTGTAGGTTATTTTTTGTTTAAGCTTAGCTAACTTTAAAAATATCTCCTTATCTTTCATTTTATTGAGTTTAATTATACTATGCCTTGGTGTATTCCGTTTGAAATCTGTGTTGAGTGGTGTTTAATGAGCATCTTGAATGGATATCTTCTCATGTTCCATGATATCGGGAAAGCTTTCTGTCTGCAGGTCTTCAACAATTGTCTGTGGTTTTGATTATCTTTCCCTTGTTCTGCCACTCCAGTCGCTTGTATATTATTGCTCTGGATAGAATCCCAGATAATTCTAGTGATTCTTCATTTTTCATTGAATTTTTTATCTGAGTTTTCCTCATGTATGCTGCCGTCGTTTACTTTGCCTTCAGTGTTGCTAATTCTGCATTCTGTTTCCTTGATTCTGCTCCTTTGATGTTCTGTTGGGTTGTCAAGCTTGGTAATTTTATTGTTAATCTGCTGAATTTTGGATCATTGCTGCTCAAGCATTTCTTGCAGCTTGTTTAATTTTTCAATATGCTCTGCTGCGTTTTGCCTGTTCTCTTTTCTAATATCTTGCACTGTTCTGTATATCATCTTTTGTGTTCCACCTCTGCTAATTTTAGGAAGTAGAAATCCATTGATTATTTTGGGAGTTTTCAGAAGCCATGATAGTCTGCTTCTTTAGATGTTTAGAAATTATTGTTTTTGACCCATCAGAAAGACATTGCAATTTCTCATTAGTTTATTGTGGTTTAAGTACTATCTATGGATATTCAACACTTTTGAGTTGGTTTGGTTTTTGGAGACTTAATAATTTGGTTGATTTGTTCAGTGTCTTTCTTTTGGGCCTTCGCTGGTGTTTCTCTATGCTGTCTGGTGATTGACCTTCTGCTCCATAATCTTACTGCTCTATGCTGTGGATGACTGGCTGACCAGGCTCTACACTATCTAACCTCGTATGTGTTTGCTTGCCTAATACTGCACTATTCTGGCTGTGTTTTCCTGTGTTGTTGCCCAAGACCACACATGCATCCATGCTGCCATTCTGGGCTGCATGTGCACCCGTGCCATTGCCCTGGCATGCATGTGCTCCTGCAATGCCACTCTTGGTTGCTGGGACCTAGGCTTATTCAAGCCATGCAGGTCGAAGATTTTCCAGGTAGCTGAATCCTAAGGCCTGCTGATCACCAGCAGACCTTGACCTAGGCCTCTTCAAACTGTGCAAGTCTAAGACCTGCCATGTTTCTGGGTTATAAGGCCCACTGATCACCAGCTAGTCTGCTCCCAGGGCCCTCTGACCTGTGTGGAGACCTTCAACTCCAGGCTGTGATGCTTAGGCTGCAACTTGGTGTCCTCAGCTGGGTCCAGTGTTGTTCCAGCCCTCATGGCATCTCTCAGCCCCACCTCACAGCTTTGAAATGCCAGGAGTAGTTATCCTCCACCTAGCTCCCCTTCAGTGCATGGAGTCTCTCTTCTTGGTGCTACATTGTTTAATCTGGGGTGGCCTAGGGCTCCTATGAGCTTCCTTCCTCCCAGTCCCTTCTTACAGTTTCCTACCTTGTGTTCAGGCCTTCCGCCTGGAATGCTCTGTTTGGTTGGTTTTATTGATTTTCAAGTTCTTTGTTGTTAGAGGGATCATCAAAGATGTGCGGCTATGCCACCATCTTGGCCTCCACCTCTCACCTTTCATGACTTTTAAAGACTCATACAACATCAGGAAATTAGCCTACAGCCATTATCAACAAGTACACAATCCTGATTATTTTCAGCTTTCAAAAATGATCTACAGGAATGAAAATTGTCAAGGTGAGTATGTTGAAGCATTTGATGTTCAAATCCTGCTCCTTTGTTGCTTGATGGATTCTGCAGCCTTTTCTGGCTTGAGAGAGCAGTACGTGGAGCCAGTCATGCCCTCAGTGGCTTAAGATTGTAAAAACAATGCTGACTCTGGTATTAGGGTCAAGAGGACCTAAATCCAAAAGGAAGGGACTAATCCTGGAAAGGTTTCCAGTTTGGTAGATGACTGTCAGAAACAAGGTAAGCCACAGGAGCAGAAGCATCTTCTTCACTGTGAGGGCTTTTCTTTATTTCTGAAGCAATGCTAAGCTGTTGATGTTTGTGTCAAGCTGAAATTTGGATAGGCCTTGTATCCCTTAACACTCTGTCTTCCTTCCTTGCTTTGTTTTTGTTTTTTTCTCTTAACCTGTCTTACTAGCATTCTATGTAGTTTACCTGTCTTGCTTGCTGTCTGTCTCGTCTCCTAGAATGTTACTCCAGGAAGGTTAAGATTTCCATCTGCTTCATTCCCCTTTGTATCTTCAGTGCTTAAAACAATACCAAGTCTCATAGTAGGCACTCAGTAAATATCTATTGAGTGACATAATGGGCTAATCTTTAATATGGTGCTCAGGGTATAGTTTTTGCATGAATAACATATTTTTTTGCAATTCATTCTTTTATAAAAACAATAGACTCATTTGATATGGAGTTAGCAGTGCTGAGTTTTATTCTTCTCTGGAGTAATGTTACTACCACAGATCTGAAGGTCAGAGGATACTAAGGTCATAGATTTTTTGTGACATAAACACATCATAAGAAAGTAATATTTAATAGACCCTATGACATCTAGAGGGATGCTCTCAAGACTTTGTAGATCTCCAAAGGCAAGGTTGCAGAAATATCCGTACAACTTCCCAAGAATCACATTTTCATAGAACTGAATGTTACCTGAATAATTTCTTCACCTCAAATTTATTTCCTCATTAATGATTATTTGTCAAAAATAAATGAAGTTCTCAGCACCACTCAAGTGTGTTTGAGGATGACTAGAAAATAAAAATGTTGATTCTATACTGTAAATTTGGTCCTGAAGCCTGCCCCCTAGCTTCGGAGGCCTGTGCATGCTCATGGCACATGGGGTGAACATGCATCAGAGCCAGACATAGTACTCTGTGGATTATTGGCCTGTGGTCTGTGAAAAGGTATAGGAGACCACCCTGTACCTACCTGGTATATAGCAGGATCTCAAGAGGCACTGTTGGATGAGTTTCCTGTATAGTTAAAACTACAATCTTAACTCTATTGATGCTATGGTTAGTTTGTGCAGTACTGCTTTTACAAGACTGCTCTAAGTGGTGGGAGCACTGACCTGGTAATGGCACTCCCCTGCTTGTTTTGGTGCTGATATCATGGTTCTTGAGCCTCCCGTTCAGTGTGCCAGTGCAGGAATAAGAGGCTGGAGGATTGCTTCTTTTATCTGCAGACTGACAACTCACCACTTGGCTGCTCACGGCATCATCTTCTTATCCTAGTGTCTGTGCCTGCCCTCTACTTCCATCTCACCCTCCTGTCTTGGGCAGCCAGGACACCCCTCTAAGACCACTTATGACCCCTGCCAGTTAGGGTATTATAATGCTTGTCGTCTTTGCAAGCCACTCTGACCTGATGTCTGTCTTAGACAGAGCCTACCTGCTAGCCCCAGAATAGCACAGCATCATTAGGCTCCACAGGAATGAGAATTACCACCTTGGCTGGTGGATACCGTGTGCCAGCAGTGAGAGTATCTGACAAGACCAGGCCTTCTTCTTGCTGTGTTGTCTTGTCTATGAAGCATCTGCTTTGTGGCATGAAGGAGGTCATCAACATTGACACCTAGTGCGGTGTCTCCTTCCCAGTAACCACCAAAAGGGAACACAGGAATGCTTTTCTTTTTGAGGGAAGAAAAGACCAAAGGCAGTGATTCTCCGGATTTTTCAGGTATGAGAACTCCTCCATCAGCAGAGATCATGATTAAGAAGTTTTGGGATATTTTGAGAATTTGCATTTTTCACAAGTTTGCAGATGATGCTGATGTTGCTGAACCAGGGACTACACTTTGAGAACCACCAGTATGCATCATTAGTGAACTCTGGGTGGCCAGCGAGCATCACAGGAGTGGCAGAGCTGAAGGCAAGAGAAAGCAGAGACACAGCAAGAGGGGGAGCAGCTTTGCCTGGGTTGGGTCCCAGGGGCCCATGTAAATGAGATTCTTCCTGGTTGCATTTACTGATGAATGAATATTTTTCTTGAAAAATTTTTCTGGTTATCATTTTGCTTTTTGTTTATTATTTTCAGGCTTGTATGGTGACTTTAGCACTACAGAATAAATTTACTGAATGATTAAAAGCCTATTGTTTCAAGAGAAGGTGTGAATCTCAGGAGGGAAAGTCAGGAGGACAAGGAAGCTCAAAATATAAAAAACACTGATTATGACCTTCCATACAAAGAAAGAGAGCTCTTGATTTTAAGCAAAGGGACTTAGTTTTCGTGGATTCATCTTAACCTGCCCAGTAATGGTGGAAGCAGGCCTGTGTTGGAGGAGGGTTTCTCTCAGTTCCTTCCAAGGGATAGGGATCCTTTCTCCTGGGCCCTGTGATCTTTTGAAGTATTGTCTTATGAAATCCCAGGAACCAAAGCAATCTGCTGTTCCCAAGGCCTTGTGCTTTGAGTTCATCAAGATGTGGAAACATAGCAGCTCTGGCTATCCTTGTTCTTATTCGGATACTCAGTAGGCAGCCAGGGAGCTGGCAGATAAACAAAGTAAGTTAGGTTGAAGTTTCAGACGAAGGACTTGAGGTTCAAAAAACATTCTGGCATGACAGTGCCACCATGTTCTGTGGTACAAAACACAGAATATGAACAAAGGACAGCCAGAGTTGGCCATGTGTTGTGAACTTTGAGGGCTGAGTACTCTCTGTGCTGATGCAGAGTCTACCTGACAGGTCCCTTCCACCATTCATCCCCTTCCCAACCAAGTCTCTTTGCCGTCATTTGGACCTAGCTAGCTTAGTGTTGCCGGAAGGGTTATGGAGACCCAGTTTAAGGTCAAGTACTATAAAAATTATTTATGAATCATACAGACTGCTGGTTAAAACACCATGTAGTTTTTATGATTTAACAAATAATGGTCCTCTACAAACATAATGTATCTTTGGTTTTGGTGGATGAAAAAGGACAGATTTCACTGTTCATAGTTCACAGTAGGTATTTATGAGCAAACATGCATCTCGTTTTCTTTGGAAATGTGGAAAGAAGAAAAGAGACATGTCTCCTGTCTTTCAAACATTCAAAAGTAGTGTTAATTTGTTTTTATTTATTTATAATCCCCGTGTGTCTTCAGTATTCTCTGAACATCATTTGTTTGTAGAAGTCAATGTTAATTAAGCTTATCTCTGAAATAAAAGCACTTTACAGGAACATAGCAGTCCTCCCATCACACAGCGCATCAGATAGATTTAAACTCTTAAAGGCAGAATATAATTGAGAAAGCCAAGCCAAGTGCCGTCGAGTCAGATCCGACTCATGGCGACCCTAAGGGTCAGGGTAGAACTGACCGAATACAAACCTAATTATAGGCTAACAGTCCTGTGTCAGGTGAATTATGGTTGCATCAAAATGAAGACACTTTTTGGGTGCCTCCACTTTGCCCAGACTAAAATCCTGTAAGGAGAGGAGGAGAAGCATGCTGCCAGGATGCCTCACCCTCATTGTCACTGGCTCCTGCATTGTCTGCTGTGGTTATTTGTACCAGACTCTTGGTGTTCCAGAAGAAATCCACAGCCAGACAGTGAGCAATGGAGTAGGTTTTTGATATCCTTTGATTCCGCCCCTTGGCAAATAGGCATTTGGTCTCCTGGACCTTGGAATTCATATATATTCGTATACTGTTGAAGGGAAGAGAACTGCCCTGTAGGGTTTCCAAGAAACAGCTGGTAGATTTGAACTGTCAGCCGTGTGGTTAGCAGCCATGTTTTCAAGCACTGTGCCACCAAGGGTCCTCAAAACAGTTAGGGTTGTTATTTCTAATTTTAGAGAAACAAAATTAACTACTACTCAAAATAATAAGTTATTCTGCTTTTCAAATCACTAAATGGAAATTCTTGACAAAACCAGAATGCTTTCTAGAGGGTTCAGATTATAATTCCTCTCAAACTAGAAGAATTGAGGCACTTGGCCTTGTCCATTTACACTGGGTTTTGGGTGCTGCGAAGGTGGTGTGAACAAACTTTGGATCAAAGTCTGCATCTGGATACATGCGCTTCCTAGCATAGTACATACCTATTTTAAGATTCTTAGTAAAGATTAATAGTTCTAGACTATTAAAGTTTCTTGTTTCATTTGTAGGTATCTTGCCATGGAAGAGAAGATAGATGAAGCTAGATTGGTGGAGAGATAGGGAATAGGTGAGAGGAGAGAGAGGGAAGGTAAGAGGAGAGACAGGGAAGACAGTGGGCTTTTCCTTAGAAGAAGTGTTGTACAGAGACTGCAGAAGAGCAAACGAATTATGTATCAGGTTTGCAATGATAAGAAATCTTGGTCCTTATAATTTGCCCTTGTGTTAAAAAGGTGAGGCTGGGGAACCGTCTGGATTACATACTTAATACAGTAACATGTGAGCCTCTCTGGAGATTTCCAGAGAAGATGTACTCCCCCCTTCCCTCTCTCCCTTTCTGCCTCCCTCCTTTCCTCTATCTCTCCCTTCTACAAATATGTATTGAAACCTACTGTGTGCCAGACTCTGAGCAACATGGACAGCCTCTGTCCTTGTAGAGCCTGTTGGAGAGAGACAGTCAGTGACTGATTAGGTAGTATATTGGAAGATGATGGGTGCTTCAGAAAAAAGGCAGAGAGTGGGTTAGAAGTGTCAGGATTTTCAGTTTTGAGAAGATGACATTTGGGTGAGCACTGAAAGGAGCCGAGTCAGGAAGCTTCATAGACCCAGACAGAGAAGATGAAGTTAGGCCAAGGCGTCCAAGCACAAGTCAGCCTGATGTATTTGAGGAACATCGTAGTTAGGGGGCGAGCACATAAGAGGCATGGAACGTTTTGAACAAGGACTTGTTTGGCTGCTTCTTGAAAAGAGATATTTGAAGGGACAGAGTGGAGTCAGGGAGTCCTACCAGGAGGCTGCTGAGATGGTGATTGTGGCAAGGCTGCAGAACAGTGGCTGTGGGGGATGAGAAATTGTAGGGGGTAGGGCAAGTAGTGTAGGTTTGGACATGTTCAGTGGGGATCCCTAATAAACATCCAGACAGTGACTGGGCAAGGCCACTAGACAGCATTGTGTTATGTCTGTCTAAAGGGAAATTGTTGAAGAGAAGTGAAGAAAACTGATGGGGGGCAAGAGTGGGAAAAATGCTTCACACAACTCTGGAGTGGTTAATTATTCTCTTGTAGTAACAGAGTTTAAAATTATTTTTTTTTTATTTTTATCCAGAATACTCTGATATTCTTTCTTGAACCCCTCATTTGTCTGTATTTCCAATGACATCGTGGTTTGGTGGAGGCTAGATGTAAAGAAGGTATACCCTCAGGACCTTGGTCACCATCATTCTCCTGGCCCGTCCTTCTCCCACAGAGTGTGGTAGTTGTGTCTGTGAGGCACTTACAGGTCAGGCCCACCCAACTGTGAAATGCCTGCACTGCCTGTTCCAGTCACAGCATGAGTCCTTCCTCTCATAGGCCAGTCAGCCCTGACGCCAGAGAACGCCAAGGAGTGCTGCCCTGCGTACCTGAGTGAGCAACAGGTAGAAACTATGAGTTACCCAAGTTAAAAAATGGATTCTGCTTTCACAGGCATCATGTTAGATCTGAATGTTAATCATCAACCCTTTCTCTCTGTGCAGCAGCAGATACCCTCCATGTGTCTGTGGCTGCTCTGCTGAGGACATGATTCAGTTGGTGAACTTAAATAGGGTTGTTGAGCTCCAGGATGGCAATTGGTTGACTAGAAAGAAATAACAGGAACAGTGACACACTGTGATGTATGAACTCTGCTGTACCAGTCACCTTCTCTGTAGCGTGATAGTGACAGAAGCTTTCAAGCCCTTTGAGAGGAAGGTTTTTGAGGGGCCTGAGCTACCTCTCTCAGATGAAGCAAACAGTAACTGGCTGGGGTTCCCAGCTGTGCATCACAGAGCCAGCATCCTCCCCTCCCATGGTTTGTGCACGCCGAGCTGCGTGGTCACAGTGCGGTGACAAGGAGGAGGAGCTAAGAGTGCCTACCTGGGGGAGCATTCATGCAAGGAAACTGTCCCTTAAATCACAGGCCCTGGGAGCTGGAAGAGCAAATCTCACCCTTGAAAGAGCCTGTAACTAGGATGACTGGCACCCGTGAGACAGCTCCCTTGGCCCACCCCACCCCTAAGCCAGGCCATTGAGCTCTGCCATGTCTCCAGCACTGACTCCACCTGGATTTCTTGTTGCTCCCTGGGAAGGTACACTGAGCCCAGGGTGACAGATTAGGGGTCTGCTCAGGCGATAGTGACACATGCTGTGGTGACTAAGCGTCATACTGTTGCTGAGGCTCTAAGCTTTGCTCGGTGTACCTGAGAACTGAATTGTCTACCCTGGAAGTTTTTCGTCCCTAAACTCTACTTTTCCAAGTTTCCTGTCCCTGCCTGAATGGGTATCCTGGGGCTAGGAATCCTTTTAAACCATAACTTAAACCTGATGGATGCCTAAATGGCATCTCACTGAAAGAAGAATGTTTAGTGTAAGAGAGAGAGGGAGCACTGTGATTCCCTTTTCCTGGCCAAACATTGGCAGGTAAAACAAGCTCATTTGTTAGGTATTTCCTAAACACCAGTCAAGGTAGATGTCTTGTGTGTTTTCCAGATGACAAAGCTGGGGCCAGAATGTTTCAGAACTCTCTCAAGCTACTCAGGCAGTGAGCACTTGGGAGCGGAAGTGAGTGCACACCTCGAATCTGCAGCCCTGTGTGGTCCCAATTCTCAATACTTCCCTTTAGGTTCTAGGCCAGGCTCCAGTTTCTCACTCTAGGGGTATATTGTCCAAGAGTGAGCCCAAACTCAATACTTCAGTCCTCTCTCCTGCTGTTTGCCCCCATCACCAAATATCCTGTCCCTGGTTTGGCCCTCTGTTCCAGTCTATCCTGACCCAGTGTGTTAGTCATCTAGTGCTGCTTTCACTGAAATGATAGAAATAGATGACTTTAGCAAAATAAATTTTGTTTGTCACAGTCCAGTAGTCTAAAAGTCCAAATTCAGGGTATCAGCTTTAAGGGAAGACTTTCTCTGTTGGCTCTGTAGGAAGGTTCTTGTCTTTAATCTTCCCGTGGATTGCAACCTCCTGAGGCACTAGGACCCTGGTCCTTTCCAAAGGACCCAGCTCAGCATCCAGCACTGTTTCTTGGTGATATGAGGTCCCCACATCTTTCTGCTAGCTTCTTTTGTATCTCAAGAGACTGTTTCAAGGCACAGAACAATCTTACACATTGAGTTCTGTCTCACCAACACAACTGCCTCCCGTTCTCTCTCATTAGTATATCATAGGGTCAGGGTTTACAACATAAAAAACCATCACACGATACTAGGAATAATAGCCCAGCCAAACAGCCACAGACATTGTGTGGGAACACAATTCAATCTGTGACCAATAGATAGCTGAGAGATACCTTGCATTCTCTTCACTCTATCTTACAGAAAGCCCTGGACTGCAGAGACAGCTGACTGAGCAGTTATTTTAATCAACCTGTTACCTTATTAATTTTGAAAATTTGTGCTCTGCTTTCAATACATCGGGCTGAAGCCATTCCCCCTCTTCCTTCAGCAAATACCAGCCCCAGGTGTTCAGCGTCTCTTCCTTGTGCTGCACCTGCCTCTCAAAACCTGGGCCAGTGGAGGAGCACAGGGACCCTCCGGAAAGCAGGTAAATGTCCTTGTCCGAATACAGCCAGGAAATGTTTGGGAAATGACCAGAGCCAGTCATATGCCTTGCCTCAACTTCTGTCTTCATCATAGTAGGTGCTGGCAGATGTGTTTGTGGTGCCAGGTTTCTGCAGACAGCTAAAGGTAGCCAAAGGAACCATAGTTAGAAGGTCAAAGAGGACAAAATGTGGCATTTTGGGAGCAGTTACAGGAAATAAATTTTAAGCTATGACTTTTTTTTTTTTTGTCTGTATACTTTTAGATAGTTCAGAATCAACTTGATAGCAATAGGTTTGGAGTTTTACACTTTTAGAAGATACTTAAAACATTTTCTTATTGATAAACACTCAAGAATTTGTTCCTTTCTGAACTATCAGTAATAGACAGATGCAACTTTCTACCCTGGGAAAAAGTTTTTCCATCTGATGCACATTCTGATGCACACATCCATACAGATACCCATATCTTCTTTGATTTTTCAAGTGAGTGTCAGCAAATCTGATACTGACTTGAGTGTTTGGGTGGTTTTAAATGTCCCTGGTAGTTCTACAAAGTTGCTTCCGTTCAACCTTAGATTTTGTTGTTGTTAGGTGCCGTCAGGTTTGTTCCAGCTCGTAGGGACCCTGTGAATAACAGAATGAGACACTGCCTGGTCCTGCGCCATGTCCGCAGTCATTTTTATGCTTAAGCCCATTGTTGTGGCCACTGGTCACTGCATCTCATCAGGGGTCTTCCTCTTTTTCTCTGACCTTCCACTCTGCCAAGCATGATGTCCTTCTCCAGGACTGCTCCTTCCTGACAACATGTCCCCAGTGTGTAAGACACAGTCTTGCCATCTTTGCTTGAAGGGAGCACTCTGGTTGTACGTCTTCCAGAACAGGTCTGTTTGTTCTTTTGGCAGTCCATCATACATTCAGCATTTCTCTCTAACACCGCAATTCAAAGGCATCAGTTCCTCTTCTGTCTTTTTTGTTCATGATCCAGCTTTTGCATGCATATGATGTGATTGAAAATACCATGGCTTGGGGCAGGCTCATTTTATCTTTACTTTTGAGTAGATGCAACAATATAATTAGACCTATCTACAATGCTTACAGTAAAATACTCATGTAACAATGCTAGAGTATAATTTTTACTTTTTCAGCTCTACTGAGAACTTTGGAAAGTCGTATTTACTTTTTCATTAAGAGTGATCTATTGTAATACCATCCACATATTTCAAGGAATATTCTACAGCATTTATTGAATATCTGTTATTTGTTAGGATTTTGTGAGGTATTGAGTGTGGGGAGATGAGAAGACAAGCCCCCTTCAAAAGGCCTCCTAGATTGGTGCAAGTAGTTGTGAGAGCAAATGTGGGTACTGCCACATTAGGAATGTGGGCCTGGCACCATGAGATCTCACACCAGCACCCAAGACCTAGCCCAGTCGGCTCTGAGTGTAGTGAACTCATTCATTCAAGATGGGGTGTCTGACTGTGTGGCTGGTGGAAAATCCCACCTAAATGTCCTGGAGCTGTCCCTCTGCTCCTCTCTGGTTTTAGTAAGTTGTTTGAAGGTGAATTAGATCCACGTTCAGAACTTTGGGGTTCACAGTGCCCACCCCCATTCCACAGTCTGGGCTGTTTGTTCTGTGTCTCATGCTTACAGAGGTTTACTCATGTACTGGTTCATCCGGCTTGATCACCTGCCCTTTGATCACCCGCAGGGCCCCACATGTCCCTCTGTCATTGGGCACATCACAGTGCTGTACCCTAAGTGTCTGAGCATGTGTGTTCTCTCACAGCTGACGACTAGCTCCTCACGAGGAAGAACTTGCTTTGCTTGTCTTGGCTTTTTGCTCCCTTGTCAACACGGTCAGTGTCAATGCCCACATCACACTACTCTGCACTGTGTTGCTACTTCTTCTGACTGGTGATGTATCTGGTTGGAGGCAGGTAGTTTGGCAATAGAAACATGGATGTGGGAGTCCGAGGAGCCAAGTTTGAATCTTGGCCCTGGGCATCACTAGCTGTGAAGATTTGGGCAAATGGTGGATTTATCTATTTAGTGAGGAAGAGGATGCTATGTGCTGCTGTAGAGAGGAGGTAATATGTGTAAAGAATCTGCCCTTGAACAAGGGTAGCATGGTGGAAGCTGTTCCTGTGGTGGTTGTCACTGCTGGGACCACTGTTGCTCAGCTATTTGTAGAGCAGAACTGCACTGTGAATGGCCTGGGCTCATCTGGCTGCACTGCGAGATTTTCCTGAGTCCTCTGTTAAAGTGCTTCAAGACCCTCCGAGTCCGCTTTCAGAATTTGCTCAGTTGTGTTCTCATACTAGAAAAGCAATAACAGCATCACTCAGAGGAAGCTCATTCCCTCAAATGCTGTCACAGGTGGTGAGCATTGTTTGCTTTCTCACATGCTCCCGGGGCCTTGGTGACTGTGGCAGGAACTCTGGAAGGTGCTGGTGAAATGCGGGTGTGGGTGGAAGACAGTGCCGGGCTGGACACTACACTGATGCACAAGTTTGATTTGTTCAGCATAATGACTGAAGAGTATTTGGAATCTGAACAGCAGTTCCTCTTTGAATTACTTGGAAATGTTCATTTTCAGGATTTTCCCAGTGTTTTAGTCATCTGGTACTGTTCTAACAGAAATACCATGAGACGGGTGGCTTTAACAAAGAAAAGTTTATTCTTACACAGTTGTGTAGACTACAAGTCCAAATTCAGAACGTCCACTCCAGGGGAAGGCTTTCCCTCTGTCAGGTTAGGTGGAAAGTCCGTGTGTTGCGTGAGTCTTTGGTTGGGGAGCATCTTGGTACAGGAACCTCAGGTCTACAGGCCACATTCTACCCCCAGTGCTGCCTTCTTGGTGGTATGAGGTTCCCATTCTCTGCTTGTTTCCTTCTCCTTTTATCTCTTGTAAGATAAAAAACTAAAAGGTAGTACAAGCCGCGCTCTAGGGAAGCCCTGTCTACATTGGAGCAGGGAGGTGGTCCTAGGAAGGGCTTTCACAGTCCTACCCTAATCTTCTCTAACATAATCCACTCTGTTAACCACAGGCAGAGATGAGGATTTACAGCATCAGAAAACCACAAAATAGAGGGCAATCACAGAATACAGGGAATCATCGTCTAGCCAAATTACTACACATATTTTCTGGGGGACACATGTCAGTCCATGACACCCGGTATACCAGATAGCCTGTAGTCCTGCTTAGCTGATATAATCGTTTATTCAGGAACCAGTCTAAATAAATAATATCACCAGAAAAAATAAGAACAGGAAATGGTCAACTGTGGTTGAAATGCAAAAATTAAAGCCATTTTCATTGTTTTGAAAGAGGACTTTCTCTTCTTCTGACTTAGTTTTGTAGTGATTTGGAAGTAGTTATGGATTACTGACAGTTACCCGTGTTTCTGGGACACAGCAGCCACTTGGAAATAAGAAGGAGCCCTAGGGAACTTTAACCTGTTTACCTTCTTTCTAAGCAGTAATAAGACAAAGCTTCTAAAACCACACAGTGGGGACACATAGACTGAATACATGCTGTATCCCTCCCCTGACCGTGCACAATGCTGGCGCATGAGTGCCAAAATGAAAAACACATATAGTGTTGTGTGACATTTAGATGATTTTCCCATGTCAAGGTAGTCTGTTCCATGTTTACTTTAAGTTATTATTATTTTTTATCACTTTCTTCCCTTGTTAAAGTATAAGAATTTCCTTTCTCTGAAAAGTTGAGACTGTACTGGCATGGCTAATTGTGAAAACAAATAGCAAGTTATTGATTTAAAGATGGATTTGTTGTATGCATAGACAACCCATCAACCATGGAGGAGACGGGCTCTGATGGTACAACCAAAGCAGCCAATGTCCCTCTGCTAGGGACCAAAAGAGCAGCACACAAATAGTTATGCTGTACCCCAGTACTTTGTTCACCCACCTTGTGTTTGTTTGTAAAACAGTGGTTCGTGGAAGGTGTGGGAGCAAGGGAGAAAGATCTTATTTTTATTTTGAAACTCTCTTCTTAGAAGCTTTGAATTGGCATATAAAACAGCATATCACTTGGCTTTGGATATATAATTGTACAACTTACTGGGCTTTTCAGCACAGCCACGTCTGTGTGCCAGCACCCAGATCAAAAAGCAGGACAAGATGTGGTGGTTGTACACTCTGCTGGATGGACTAAATGCCACTGAATTGTTCACTTTAAACTGATTATTTTTCCGTTACATGAATTGCACCTCAATTGAAAGCCAAGACAGAACAAAGCAGAACCTTGCACACCGCTCCAAAGCTCCCTATGCTGGAACCATGTAGTTTTCTAAGGTAGCCCTGCTGATTTCTACTCCAGTCCACAGTGTTGAGAGAGTTCCAGTTGCTCCACATATTTAACAACACCCAGTAGCATTGTTTTTCATTTGGCCAGTTACACTGGCTGTGTGGTAGTATCTTATTGTGACTGTAATTTGCTTTTCCTTGGTGACTAGTGAAGAACACTATTGCCTGTATTTACTGGCCACTTGGATTTTTGTAATTCTCTTTCAAATAGACAATTTTCTCCCTAATGTGAGATGTCTTATGGGAAGCTAGTTATCTTCCATTCCTAAATTTGAGCATTCATTTCGCAGTCACAGTTCTGTTCTGAAACTTACTGAATTTATACTGTTGTTTCCAAGAAGCACAGCAAAGGTCTAGCCCACTGTCTGCAGTGTAGAGGAGAGCAGAGTTTAGCTAGGTTCACATTTTCTTCTGTGGCCTGCATGGTAGAGATAGGCATGTGAACTTCAGGAATTCTCAGGCCCTGGCTATTTAGTTGGGGATATGGGCGGGAAAAAAGAACACATGTCTGTCAATTCAGGGAGTCATCTTCAACTTCCTAGCACGGCCCAAAAAGACCTGGGGGTGAGTATCAATGAAGTGTAAAGTTAACTCTTGATTTCATTAGGTCAGGGGGTACACCGGGCAGATGGACTGATAATGCCAGACCTGCTCAGAGTTCACTGGTGCATGAATTTGATGTCTTGTTGCTGCTGCAGAAGTTGGTCCCTTTCCTGCTGCTCTATCTCCTTGTTTGAGTGATCAGTGTCCACAGGCAGCCTGTATGCATTCATTCATTGTTGTTATTGTGAAGTGCCAGTGAGTTAGTTCCCACTCAGAGCAACCCTGTGCGAGAGAATGAAACACTGCCCAGTCCTGTGCCATCCTCATAATCCTTGTTATATTTCCTGCAACCACTGCGTCAGTCATTCCCAGGGACGGTTGTCCTCTTTCACTGACCCTCTAGTTTAAGGTTGGTGTCATTCTCCCGTGACCAGTCTGCCCCGATAAAATGTCCAAAATATGTGAGACAAAACCTTACAATCCTTGCTTCTAGTGAACATTCTAGTTGTACTTCTTCCAAGACACATTTGTTCAGCTTTGGCAGTCTTTGGTATAATTTTCTTCACCAAAATTATAATTTGTAATCATCAGTTCTTCTTCAGTCTTCTTTAATTCATTGTCCAGCTTCTGCGTTCCCGTGTGACCTAGTTGTTGTTAGGTGTCGTTGAGTCAGTTCCGACTCATAATGACCCTATGAACAACAGAGCCAAACATTGCCCAATCTTGTGCCATTGTCTGCAGTTGTTTTTATGCATAAGCACATTGCTGTGGCTGCTGTGTCACTCCATCTCATTGAAGGTCTTCCTCTTTTTCACTGACCCTCCACTCTACCCAGCGTGATGTTCTTCTCCAGAGACAGATCCCACCTGACAACATGTCCAGAGTAGGTAAGATGCAGTGTTGCCGTCTTTGCTGCCAAGGAGCACTCTGGTTGTATTTCTTCCAGAACAGATCTGTTGGTTCTTTCAGAAGCCCATGGTGTATTCACCATTCTCCTCCAGCACCGCAATTCAAAGGCATCAATTCCTCTTCTGTATTCTTTGTTTATTGTCCAGCTTTCACATGCATATAATGTGACTGAAAATACTGTGGCTTGGGTCAGGCACACTTTACTCTTCATGGTGACATCTTTGCTTTTCAATACTTTAAAGAGATCCTTTGCGCGCAGATTTTCCCAGTGTAATGTGCGTTTTGATTTCTTGACTGCTGCTTCCATGGGCATCGATTGTGGATGCAAGTAAAATGAAATCCTTGACAACTTCAATTCTTTCTCCATTTATGACAGTGTTGCTTACTGGTCCACTTGTGAGGGGTTTTGTTTTCTTGATGTTGAGGTGCAATCCATACTGAAGGCTGTGGTCCTTGATCTTCATTAGTGTTTCAGATCTTTTTCAGTTTCAGCAAGTATGGTGGTGTGATCTCCATAACCCAGATTGTTATTGAGTCATCCTCCAATCCTTATGGCTTGTTCTTCTTTGTATAATACAGCTTCTCAGATTATTTGCTCGACATATGGATTGAAAAGGTATGGTGAAAGGATATAGCCCTGACACACACCTTTTATGACTTGAGACCATGCAGTATCCCCTTGTTCTGTTTGCAAACTGCTTCTTGATCCATGCTCAAATTCCTTAAGAGCACAATTAAGTGTTCTGGAATTCCCATTTTATGCAGTGTTAGCCGTAATTTCTTATGATCCACACAGTTAAATGCTGTTGCATAGTCAACACAGGCAAACACCTTTCTGGTATTCTCTGCTTTCAGCCAAGATCCATTTGACATCAGTAATGAGATCCCTGGTTCCACATCCTCTTCTGACTCCAGCTTGAATTTCTGGCAGTTCCTTGTCAATATACTGTTGAATTTGCTTTTGAATGATGTTAAGCAAAATTTTACTTTTGTATGATATTAAAGATACTGTTCTATAATTTCCACATTTGGTTGGATCACCTTGCTTTGAAATGGGCATAAATATGGATCTCTTCCAGTCTGTTGACCAGGAGCTGTCCTCCAAATTTCTTGCCATAGACGAGTGAGCACTTCCAGCACTGCATGTTTGCTGAGGTATCTCAATCGATATTCCATCAGTTCCTGGAGCCTTGGTTTTCTCCAGTGCCTTCAGTGCACCTTCAGCTTCCTCCTTCAGTACCATCGATTCCTGATCACATGCTACATCTTCAAATGGCTGAATATTGACCATTTCTTTCTGGCATGATGGCTCTGTGTAGTCCTTCCATCTTCTTTTGATGCTCCCTCAGTCATTTAGTATTTTCCCTGTAGGGTCCTTTACTATTGCACAAACACACCTTAGTCTTTAAAGTGATGTCTTTGCTTTTTAACAATTTAAAGAGGTCTTTTGCAGCAGATTTGCCCAGTGCAATGCACTGAGTTTGGTTTCTTGACTGCTGCTCCAATGAGTGTTAATTGTGGATCCAAGTAAGATGAAATTTTTTCAACTTCAATACTTTCTATGTTTATTATCATATTGTTTAGTGGCTCAGCTGTAAGACTTTTGTTTTATGTTGAGGTGTAATCCATACTGAATGCTGTGGTCTTTGATCTTCATCACTAGTGTTTCCAATCCTCTTTACTTTCAGGTGATAAACTTCTGTCATCTGCATATCATGGGTTGTTAATAAGTCTTCCTCCAATCGTGATGGCCTGTTCTTCATATTATCCAGCTTCTCCAATTATTAGCATACAGATTGAATGGGTAAGATGAAAGGATTCAACTCTGATGCATACCTTTCCTACTTTAAATCGCATAATATCCCCTTGATCTGTTCAAATGACTGCCTCTTGGTTTATGTATAGGATCCTTAGGAGACAGGTGAGTGTTCTGAAACTCCTGTTCTCTGCAATGTTATCCATGATTTGTTATGATCCACATAGTCAAATGCCTTTGATAGTCAATAAAACCTAGGTAAACATCTTTCTTATATTCTCTGCTTTCAGCCAGAGTCCAGGGTCCATCCGACATCAACAGTGATAGCTCTAGTTCCTCATCCTTTTCTGAATTTGGCTTGAGTTTCTGGCAGTTTCCTGTTAATGTATTGCTACAGCCACTTTTGAACCATCTTCAGCAAAACTTAACTTATGTGTGATGTTAATCATGTTGTTCAATAATTTCCACATTTTGCTGGATCATCTTTCTTTGGAATGGGTACAAATATGGATCTCTTCTAGTTGGTTGGATGTCTTCCATATTTCTTGGCAGAGACATTTCCAGCCCTGCATCCATTTGTTGATACATCTTAGTTGTTATTCTGTCAGTGCCTGGAGGCTTGTTTTTTGCCACTGCCTTGAGTGTAGCTTGGACTTCTTCCTTCAGTACCATGGGTTCTTGAGCCTATGCTACCCCCTGAAATGGTTGAATGGCAACCATTTATTTTTTGTACAGTAATTCTGTGTATTGTCTCCATTTTCCTTTGATGCTTCCTGCATCATTTAACATTTTCTCATAAAATCCTTCAGTATTGCGACTTGAGGCTTAAAGTTTTTCTTCAGTTCTTTCAGCTTGAGAAATGCTGAACATGTTCTTCTCTTTCGCTTTTTTACTTTGTCTTCTTGATCCTCTCTGGAATAGTCTGTTCAGCTTTTTTACTTCATCATTTCTTCCTTTCGCTTTAGCTACTTGATGTTCAAGAGCAACTGTCTGAGTCTCTTCTGGCATCCCCTTCCTCCCTCCCTCCCGATAACCTCCTACTGTCTTCACAGATGATATCCGTGATGTCATTCCTCATCTCATCTGGGTTTTGGTTGTTAGTGTTCAGTGCATCAAATCTGCTCTTGAAGTGGTCTCTAAACTCAGGTGCGATGTACTCAAGGTCATATTTGGGCTCTCATGTACTTGTTCTGCCTTTCTTTAGCTTCAGCTTGAACTTGACATCTGAGCAACTGGTGATCTGATCTGTAGTCAGTCCCTGGCTGTTTTCTGACTGATAGTATTGGGATTTTCCATCATCTCTTTCCACATATGATTGATTTATTTCCTGTGTATTCCATCTAGCAAAAGGTCCATGTGCATAGTCGCTATTTATGTTGTCCAAAATGGCATTTGCGACAAAGAAGTCAATTGATCTTGAAAAATTCTATCATTCATTTTCTGGCATTGTTTTTCTTACCAAGGTCCAGTTTTCCATCCACTGTTCTTTCTTTGTTTCCAACTTTTAAATTCTAATTACTGGTGTTTTGTCAGTGCATTTTTGGTTGCCTGTTTCATCAATTTCAGACTGCAGAAGTTGATAAAAATCTTCAGTGTCTTCATCTTTGGCCTTAGTGTTTGGTGGGTATATTTGAATAATAGTTTTATTAACTGGTCTTCCTTGTAGGTGTGTGCATATTATTCTATCACTTATAGCACTGTACTTCAGAAAAGATCTCAAAATGTTCTTCTGGGTAATAAACATGACATCATTCCTCTGCAGTTTGTCGTTCATGGTACCTTAGTCATCTAGTGCTGCTATAACAGAAATACCACAGTGGCGTCTTCAACGAGGAGAAATTTATTTTATCACAGAAAAGTAGGTTAAAGGTCCAAATTCAGGGCATCAGCTCCAGGGGAGGTCTTTTTCTGTTGGTTCTGGAGGCAGGTCCTTGTCACCAGTCTTCCCCTGGACTGGGAGCTTCTGAGGCACAGACACCTTGGGCCCAAAGAATGTGCTCTGCTCTTAACACTGCTTCTTTCTTAATGGTATGAGGTACCCCCAATTCTCTGCTTGCCTCCATTTCCTTTATATCCCAAGATATTGCCTCAAGGCACAGTACAGTCTTACAGACTGAGTCCTGCCTCACTAACACAATCTATACCCATTCTCCATCCTTTACATCAAAGGCATATGTATAGCATATAGGAAAACCACACAATATCAGTAATTGTGGCTTAGCCAAATTGCTACATACTGTTTTGGGGGGACACAATTCAATCCATGGTACCTAGCATAGTAGACAATATGACCGTCTCATCCAAAACGGCCAGTGCCAGTCCATTTCTGCTCACTAATGCCTAGTGTATCAATTTTTGTGCACTCTATTTCATTTTTGGTGACTTCCAGTTTTTCTGGATTTTAGCTTATACATTCCACATTCCAATTAGTAGTGGGTGTTTGCAGCTATTTCTTTTCATTTTGAGACATGCCTGTCAGCAAATGTAGGTCCTGAAAGTTTGACTCTAGCCATATCTTTAGGGTCAATTCTACTTCAAGGAGGCAGCTCTTCTTTGGTTGTATTTTGAGTGCCTTCCAACCTGAAGGCCTCATCTTCTAGCGCTGTATCAGAGACTGCTCTGCTACTGTCAGTAAGTTTTTCACTAGCTAGTTTTTTCAGAATTAGACTGTTAGGTTCTTCTTCCTAGTCTGTCTTAGACTGGAAGCTCCACTGAAACCTGTCTACCAAGGGTAACCTGCTAGTATTTGAAATGTTGCTGGCAATGCTTGCAGTACATAGTGTGACAAATGGACAGACACACGGTGAGTTCATTCGTTAATTAGTAGTTAATTCCCTGCTTCTTTCATTCATCCAGTAAGTATTATTGAGCCCCCTACCATCCATCTCATCAATATTGTATGTGAAACACAGGGTATAAATGAAACCCTGCCTTTGTAGAGACCAGAGTGAACACACAGTGAAGATACGGTGAATCAGTGGTGATTGCAGATCTTTGAGAGAGCAGGAAGCAGGTTGAGGATGTCAGGGGTGTTATATGTGTCTTCTCTCAGATGCAGAGACCAGGGAAGGCACTTTGAGGAGTGACATTTGAGTGGAGAGCTGATAAGGGGAAGATACCTGTGGCCACTTCATAGAAACATCTAGGTGTGAGGAACACAAGTGCAGAGCTGGACAGGAGTCAGCTAGGGCTGGGGAAGGCGTGCAGGCCTGAGGGAGCATGGCAGGCGTCTGGAAGTCGGTGCAGAGTAGGGGTAGATGGTGAGGAATTTAAATTGTACTCTTGGTAAAATGGGAAGGACAAGGTGGCCTGACAACCTGATGGCCAGTCTGTGATCTGATCTGTTGATCCTAACACAGCCCTTTCCACTCGAATCTGATCCCTCTTTTGACCATTTCCCCCTGTCACAAGTGACTGCTGACACCTCCTGCACCTCCTGACACCTCTGGGCCACCTGACTAGTCCTTGACCTCCTTTTATGCCTCTTTTTCTTCAAGTTTGTGTTTCCATTTGTGCCCCTGGCTACTATACTTGGACAAGAGAGTATTCGGGTCAGGCTGGGGATGATCTGGTCTGGACAGGACTGGGTAGTATTTCTGCTGTAGTAGAAACACCAGCTGCACCTTCTAGTATCTGACCTTTAAGAGATACATTAAGTACCTGTCTGTGCCCTACTGACCAGAAGGAAAAGGAGTACAACTGAAACAGGCTTCGGATTCTGTCATCTCTCTCCCTGACATCTGTCTGCATATTTCTGAATTTCATGGGCAACACTGAAGCAGAGGTGGAGCAAATTCCCACCTTACTTTAATCTACCAAAAACACTCATTTGCGGAGCAGCTGCTCTGTGCTGTATGGTGTGGAGAATCTGAGAAAAGAGCCATGGCTTCAAGCAGGTGACAGCCACGCTGGTGCTGGTCACTGCTGCCTTTAGGCGTCTTTGCTGGGACAGAGTTGTCTTGTTTTTCATCATTTAAAGCTAGTTGGTGTGTTCTGTGTATTACATCCTGTGTCTCCCTTTCTCTCTGCACATGTACATACTTGCTGTCACACACTCAAACACAGATGCTGTGTGACATCAGTAGTACACATACAGATTAAAAATGTCTGTCGTAGCGTGTAAGTTAGAGTACTTAATTCCCTATAGTATATGCAGATTTCCTGATCAGAGTTCTCAGCACAGGCGTGTAATTGTATCATAGCAACAGCCAAACTGGCAAAGGAGTTTGAGTCACATCTGTAGCTGCTTGTTATGGGTTGAATTGTGTCCCCTAGAAATGTGTGTTGCAAATTCTAATTCCTTATACTTGTGGTTATAATGCCATTTGACAATAGGTTTTCTTTATTATGTTAAGAGTCCATGTCAGTGTAGATGTGTTTTAAGCCAATCGGTCACCTTTGAGGTATAAAAGGAGTGGATTAGGACAAGCAAGCAAGCAGAGATAGGAGAGGATAGATGTCATGCCACATGAAGATCACCAAGAAACCAAGGAGCAGAGAGACAGGGACCTCCTCCAGAACTGACAGAAAGCCTTCCTCTAGAGCCAGTGCCCTGAATTTGGACATTTAGCCTTCTAAACTGAAAAAAATAAATGTCTCTTAAAGCTACCCACTTGTGGTATTTCCAGATAGCATAACTAAGACACAATTGAGGACCTTGGCAGAATTAAAAATATTACAAGGGCTTGTCACTTCTTTTAACATGGGTGACATTAGGAACCTGGACTAGAAAATCAAGGAAGAGGATATTGTGCCAGAGAAGAAATCAAATGGTGAAAAGATGAAGAAAATGTATACATACCTCTTTTCCTTCTGTAAATAACTCACCAAAACGGGCATAAAATCCAGGTCTTCACCACTTGGCCCAAATGTGGCCATATGGAGTGAATTCTTCCCCTTAACTTCTCTAATAACTTTAAAACTGGTATTTGTTTTCCACAGACCAGGAGACTCCTCTCTTGGACACAAGGTCTGCTTCTACCACAGCGGTTCACAGCTGACATTAGGCTGATGTCATAGGAATATTGACTGCTAGTTGTACTACCTTAAACTTTGCAAATTTGTTAACATCTGTTATGAAATGTTAGCAGTAGAACCACCTTGAAATGGGAACCTCTTTTCTTCTGTATATCATTTTGTGAGGTTTTTATTTCAAAATATTACAGTTCAAGTTAATAAATGTACATGAGTGTGTATAGTTTGTGAAAACTGTAACTTAAGATATAATTATACCCAACCTCCCATTAAGTCTTATCTCACCTTACGATTTATAGGGGAAGTTTTCAGCTAATGACTGCCATAGAGGAAAAAAAAAGATATTAAAAGCAAAAATTATACCTTTCAATATCTTCCTAAAAATTGCAGGCTTTACTGTAGAGTACTTCGCTACAGTTGCTGGAGGAGCAGTTCTTAAGCAGCATTGTGTGTCTGCATAGGAGGGTCTGTTGGGTGAGCACCGTAACGCTGTGGATGAAGAGCCCAGAACATGGAGCTCATCAGGGTGTCTCTGCTCTGTGACCAGACAGACTCCTTTGGCAGTGGTTTTCTTCTTGAAAAATGTATAATAGTGCAGCTTGATTCCTTTTCACAGTCATGGAATTCACCAAATGTTGGTTGTGCCAGCGACTGGAGCCCCTGGCACTGGGCAGAGGGAGATGTACTGAAGTGTCCTGTATTACCTCCTCTCTAAGACATTTTTATATTTATGCCATGAATGTGTGAGATGGCAGACCTTGTCACTAGGGAGTGCCAGGACTGCTGAGTGATTTTGTCAAGGAGAGCACTCCTTTTCACAGCACTGGGGCCAGCTCTGCTGCTGCCTGGACCCACCCTCATGGAAGAGACTGTGAACTCGTGCACAACTCGCTGAGTATCCTGAGGGGTTGAAGAGCTCTGGAAATAATTTTTGTATCCACATCAACATGTAAGACAACTGGGGTAATTAAAACATCCCAAGAACTAGCTTTCCCATCTGCAGCTAATAGCTCTGACACCCATGTGTAAGTGGCTGCTTTGTCAAGACTTGACGGTAGCAGCCGGCAGCACTGACGTTAAAGAGCAGAATACAGACAGGCAGTGTGTGGTGTGTTTCTAATTAACGACAAAGAGGCTTTCAGAGAGCTGTTCTTAAGACTGACACATTGAAAGTTCAATGACAATAAGATTGACTTCCTACTTTCTAAGATACTTGATAAGTTTAAAGATTGATAGCTTGTACCAGTGTGTTCAATTTGTGTCTATTGCCTATGAAGATTACTTGTAGTGTTGGTAGGTGCAATTTAGTAATGTCTGGTGAAGATGCTACCATTTGACTCAGTAGCATAACAATAATTTGTATGTAACAAGGATGTTCATGTGTAAGCAGGATTTATTTCCAGTTGTTTGAGAGGCAAGTTTTATACTAATTTTATAAATAACAAGACCTAGAACTAGAGGCCAAGCAAACTAACAGCTGTTTATGAAAGTCCTTTTCAAGTTGAGTGTTACATATTGGCTCTCCTGTAATTTTTGCTGAGGCTCCAAGAATTTCTTAAAGCCTGATAGTACTCTCTGGAGATAAAAGCAGAGATGTGTTCCAATTTATGGGCCTGTCAAGAGAAAAACAAGAGCAAAAAATAAAAGCAGGCTAAGGGAGCTTGCCACTGGAGTGGAGGATGAGAAACTGAGAAAAAAGAAAAAGACTCAAAAACAGTGAGAGAGAAAAAAAAAATTGGAAAAGAAGAGGTAGGGCCAGGGTTACAGAGTCGTCAGACACTTACTGTAATTCACTCAAACAACAAAAATCCCCCCAAACAAATGAATTAATTATATATAATATTACAGGAGCCCTGAACACCAAAAGGAATGTTGAGCAATCAGACTGAGTAACAGGGAGGGGAAAGTAGATTTAGATGTACCTAGGATGAGTGAGACCTGACACAGTAGAATCAGTACCCCTATAAGCAGATTGGTGGCAGCAAGCGTGGTGAGGGGAGCAGTGGTGTAAGGAAAGCGTCATACACAGTGGGAGAGACCAAGCAGTGGAGAGCCCACTCACACCACTAGAATCCATGAGAAACAGCATTTAATCATCAAAAGTTAAGTAATGTGGGTCTAACTTCAGCTGCATGGACCTAAACTTTCCTTTGGGATAAATGGCTTTCTCTTTTACCAGCACTTCGCTCTCCCTTCCCTGCATGGTGGCTGAATTGTCTCCAGGGACTGACACATTCCCTGGACAAGAAGTAGGAAATACTTTAGCATACCCTCAGTCATTCTCCCATGTGTGGAGAGGGAACAGTTTAACCAAGGGGGTGGCTGATGTGGGGAGAAAAAACTAATTTGCTAGCTCCTGTAAGCCAGGAACTCAGGGCAGAAACAGTTCCTTTGCCTAGGCACAGGCCCAAGATCTTGAATGTTTCTCACCTCTGTATGCAACATTGAGCACCTGTAGTCTGGCTGCAAAACTTACCCACCTACACACTTTAAGGAACAGGGACAAGCTTTCCTCACAGACACTCACAGATGGCTGTCAGCTTTCTGCCTTTCTCAGTGTGTGCAGCCAGATACATGTGCCTACACCAATCACCTCTGGCCATCAAGGACTGTGGGGGATAGTCTGCACCACATACTTGGTGACCAACTACCTGGCCATGTGAATTGAATACATACACATGCCTAGTAACAATTCTCACCACCTGGTGACAGGACTTTAGAGCCTCAAACTGGCTCACACAACCAGCCGACTTTGGATATTTCAAAATAAAACCAGAAGCTAGAACATAGTACTCACTGCCATCAAGTCGATTCTGACTTATAGTGACCGTATAGGTCAGAGTAGAACTGGCCCATAGAGTTTCCTAGATGATCTGTCTAGTAATGAGAGCGGAGTGTTACAGTCTCCCACTATTATTGTGGAGTCATCTAACTCTCTTTTGAGCATAGTCAGTGTTTCTTCGACATATTTATGTGCTCTGACATTAGGTGCATAAATGTTTAATATAGTTAAGTCTTGCTTGTGTACTGAACCTTTCAGCAATAAATAGTGTCCATCTTTGTCCACGATGGTGGATTTAACATTAAAGTTGATTTTGTCTCAGATTAGAATTGCCACCCCTGCTCTTCTTTGTTCATTGTTAGCTTGATATATATTCTTCCATCCTTTAATTTTCAGTTTGTTCCTGTCTTTAGGTCTCAAGTGAGTTTCTTGTAGACAACATATGGATGGGTCGTGTCTTTTGATCCAAGATGACACTTGGTGTCTCTTTACTGGAGCATTCAGTCCATTCACATTCAATGTAATTATTGATAGGTATGTGTTCACTGCTGCCATTGTGATATGTTTATTTTTATGTTGATGTTTTCTCTGTTGTTCTTATTAGTCTGTTCTGAGACACTCTTTTTTGTGAGTTGATTTTTCACCTTTTTCAGAGCTGGTTTTATAGTTGTTGAGACTCGTGTGTTAGATTTCTTGAAATGGTATGATACATCTTTGTTGTGCTTTACAGCTGCCCCTATGAACCCCCTTAATAAACTATTTATAAACCCAATTTTAATTACTACCAGTCTGGTCATCTTCCTCTCCATCTGGAAGGACTATAACGACTGTAGTACATCCCTCTTTTATTACGATGACACCATAGTTTTCATGATGATCACTGGATTGCTTCTTTCCAAATCAAAGCTGTGATTTACTTTGGAGCCTTCCCTAAAGGAGTATTGAGTAGTGTGTCGTTCTAAAATATAAAGTTAGTGGTTTTGTTCTTCTAAGCCAAAGCCAAGAACTTCTTTCAGTATTTCTTGTAGTTTGGGTTTGGTTTTTACAGAGTCTCTGAGTTTCTGTTTATCTGGAAATGTCTTAATTTCATTTTCGTGTTTGAAAGACAGTTTTGCAGGATATATAATTCTTGGTTGGAAGTTCTTCTCCTTCAAGACTTTGAATGTGTCGTGCCACTGTCTCCGTGCCAGCATGGTTTCTGCTGAGAAATCTGATGAGAGCCTACAGGGTTTCCCTCTGAATGTTAGCTTTGCCTTGAATCTTGCTGCCTTTAAGAGTTGCTGCTTATGTTTCATTTTGTTAAGCTTGATTATAATATGTCTTGGAGTCTTTCTTTTGAGATCTATATTGGTTGGCGTACGATATGCATCTGAGATGTCTATATTCTCTTCCTTCATGATTTCTGGGAAGTTTTCTTTCAGCAGCTCAGCAACAATACTCTCTGTGTTCTCGGATGTCTCACCCTGTTCAGGGACTCCAATTAATCGAAGGTTGTTCCTCTTAATAGAGTCCCACATGCTTCTTAATGTTTCTTCATTTTTCTTGTTTCTTTTTTCTGATTTCTGCTCATAGACACTGGCATCCGTAGCTCTGTCTTCCAAGTCAGAAATTCTTTTTTCCATTTGTTCCATTCTGTTTTCTTGGGTTTGCATGGAAGTTTCTATGTCTTTGATTTTGTTCTTGATCTGTTGGATTTCAGAGTACTGGTGTTCCGTCAGATCGAACAACTTGCTTAATTTTTCATTTTGTTCTGCTGCATTTTGTATAAGAAGCATGTGGGACTCTATTAAGAGGAACAACCTTTTGTATAAGGTCTAGAAGGGCTCTGTATATAATCAATTTGTATTCACTTCCTGATGCTTTCATAAAAGTTTCTTCATCTGGAAAACTCCTTGGTTGCTTTGTTTGGGAGCCTTCTGAAGCCATGAGTGATTGCTTGTATGCCACAATTGTCTGTTGCTTTTTGGGTCCCATGTGCCATGTGAGTATATAGAGGCTGGAAGAGGTACTGTGAGGATGGATTGCAAATGTTTCTCTAGGCTGTCTTCAAATGTAAAGCAAAAGGTATCTGACCAGTTCACAAGTCAGTTAGGTTTTCAGGTGTAGAGGTCCCTCTTCTCATCTGACAAAGTAAGCCCCACTGTATCCAACCCCAGATGGTAACAAACTAGTTCAGAATACAGCACTGCTAGTGCCCTGGTGGCCTCTGCTGACAGGGCCTAGCCGTATCCAACACTGCGTCGAGTACTGGTTTTGTGATAGAAAAGCGCTCTCTTGTGGGCAGGCTCTGGCTCCCAAGCTAAGAATTAGGTACGCACAATGGCGTCCTCCACACAGGCAGCAGACAGAGGGGCTAAAGGTGCCCAGAGGCAGCGATTCCTCTGCTTCTGTTGCAGGGCCCTGAAGGTAGGCAGCACTATGCAAAATCACTACTTTTCTGACGGAGAAGCGCTGTCCCGTTTGCAGGCGCTGGCTCCCAGGCTAAGAACGAGGTCCCGCTAAAATGTCGGTACCAACATGGCGTCCCGCACCCTGACCACGGAGTTCCGCACAAACCCCACTGAGGCAGCTGCAAAACGAAAGGCTCAAAGTGTCTAGATTAACAGAGTCCCGAGCCTGGCTCTCAGAACATGGGAATTTCGCCTGCCTATCCCCCCAGCAGCGTGTCTGAGTCCAGCCGCCGGGCAAGGCCCAGCTCTGCCTGCCAGCCGAGACAGAGGGAAAAAAAGTCAAAATGGTGCGTTTACCTTCCGTCCGTGAGAGCCGGGGCTAGCCAGGAGCGGGAGTCAGCGAAGGAGAGGAGGTTTTTCACTGAGTGGTATAAAGTCCCAATTAACAGCTCTGTGCCGTGTCCTGAGGCTGATTAGGTGCTCAGAAGGCTGCGTTTTACTGTCAATTCAGGTCTTGGTTTCCAGAGGGATATAAGGAGACGTGTGCTTAGTCGGCCATCTTGACTCCGCCCCCCCCATAGAGTTTCCAAGGAGCACCTGGCAGATTTGAACTGCCAGCTTCTTGGGTAGCAGATACAGGACTTAACTGCTATACCAGCAAGGTTTCCAGAAACAGTAAGCAAACATAAATAAATACAACAGCTTACTGATGGCTCAGAAACAACAGTCAATATCAGATCACTTAAAGAGGCTGAACACAATGTCTTCAGAAAGCTCCCAAACAGAGAATCAAGGAATTTCCCAGATGAAGAGAAAATCCTGGAATTATCAGAGGTAGAATACAAAAGATTAATACTTCGAACTTTTCAAGAGATCAGGAAGGGTATTAGGCAAAATGCAACAGAGCATAATGAGAAATTGAACAGGCTACAGGAAACTATATAGAAACAGCATGTTGAAATTCAGAAGATAATAAAATTACAGAATTAAACAACTCAGTATAAAGTCAGAAGAGCAGAATTGAGGCAATGGAAGTCAGAATTAGTGAGACTGAAGACAAAGCACTTGATACCAACATATTTGGGGAAAAATCAGATAAAAGAATTTTTTAAAATAAGAAACACTAAGAATTACATGGAACTCTATATAGAGGAATAGTCATCGAGTGATTGGAATACCAAAATAAGGGAGAATAACAGAAAATACCGAGAATTGATGAAGATTTGTTAATAGCAGACTTCCCTAATATCATGAAGGAAAAATACCTATCCAAGATACTCATTGAACTGCACACAAAGTAGCTCCCGAAAGAAAGTCATCAAGGCTTATTGTAATCAAACTTGCCAAAATCAAAAATAAGGAGAGAATTTTAAAAATGGCTAGGGATAAAAGAAAATTAATCTACAAAGGAGAGTCAATAAGACCAAGCTTAAACTGCTCAGCAGAAACTGTACAGGCAAGAAGGCAAAGGGATAATATATACAAGATTGAAGGAAAAAAAAAATTGCCAACCAAGAATATTTATCTGACAAAACTGTCTGTCAGATATAATGCCACAATTAGGACATTCTCAGATTAAATAGAAGGTTAGGGAATTTGCAAAAACCAAACCAAAATTACAAGAAATAATGAAAGAGGCCGTTCAGTTAGAGAATCAATAACATCAGATTACAACCCAGAATGCAAGACAGAAGCCAGATAGGGAAGTCACACAAAAAAAATAAAGATAAAACACTGAAAATAGGGAGACAAAGATATCATTATGTAAACAATGTTTTTATGACCAAAATGAGAGACTAAAAAAAAGTAGTCATAGAGCTTTCATATGGAGAGGAAGTCAAGGCGATACAAAAAACAAAAGACTGGTTTAGATTTAGAAAAATAGGGGTAAATATTAAGGTAACCACACAAGAAATTAATAATCCTATGTATCTAAATAAAAAACAAGAAAAATGTGATGTCTCAGGAAATACAAAACGAGCAACAATGAAAATGATGAAAAGAAAATGCATTTTAAAAAAATGGAAAAGGAAGGACTTAAGGAATCCCACCAGTGGTGTTGTGAAGACAGGGAAATGTCTCCCAGGCTGCATGGTGTAGCTGCAGTGTCAGGTATTTAGGAGGCAGAAAAAGAAGAAAAGTATGGAGAGATGTCAACTGAGAAATTAAGAAGGAAAGAAAGCAAAAAAGAAATGTCCCAAGGGAACCACACTGACGTGGATGCCCAGACTGGAACATGGATACTAAGCTTTGTGATACAGCCTGTCTGTAAGGGACTCCTAAGCTGTGAAAAGAAAAAGAAAGCAAACAGTCACAAAACAAAACAAAATGCAAGAAAAGCAAAACAAAAGAAACAAAGCTAAAGAAAGAAGTCGCAAGGATCCTACTAGCATGATGTCACTAGCTGAGGTAGTAGTTCCTCAGTGAAGGAATGCTTCACAGCCTTTTAAGAAGAGGCAAAGAGGGCACACAGAGCCAGGTGTTTGAGAGAAAGGAGGAGCAGGTGGTAGGAAGCACGAAAAGAAATGGAAAAAAGCAACACCAGCTACAGAAAAATGGCATTCGGGACCCAAGCCAGTAGGGTAAGGGGGATGCAGATCCATGCAGTGGCTGTTGCAGAAGGTGTTGCCTCCTGGCTGAAAGACTACAGTCAGCAGAAAGCAGAGAAAATCAAGGGGAGGAGGAAGGCTGAGGTTAGGAAACTGTACGTCTCTGGTTAATGGGTGATCTTTGTCCTGCTGGGAGCTCCTGAAGGTGCTTTCCTGTGCTTGTCTGTCTGCAGATCTTCAGTGCGAGTGAGACAAATCCAGTTGGCATAGATGTTGCACTTCCCAGTGGTGGAGCCAGTGGAGTTAGCTGGGAGACACTGGAGTCATAGCAGTAAGGTGAAGACTGGGGATGAGAAAGCATGATTGCTGGTTAACAGGTGCTTTATCTTCTACAGAGATTTCTGTTTTTCTGTGCTCCCTGTTTGCTGATCTCCAACAGGAGTCCAAGATGGCTAATCTGTGGTGGGTTAGCTAATAGGAAACTTCCCTCGTATTTCTTCTTGGTCTCTGTTCTCTGTCAGTTTGTTATTCTCTTTGGTGTTCAGCTAAGATCTTTATCTCCTCATCTGGCACTTTGGGTTCCAGAATTGACACTTTTCTCTGTTTTACTTAGTTTTCCAAGTCTTTGTTGTGGAGGCACAGAGTCGTGCTTCTGTCTGTGGTGCTACATTGGTTGGAACTGAAGACACCTTTATATACAGCTTTGTTTAAGTGAGCCATGTTTGGAAACTCTGGTGGCATGGTTGTTAAGTGCTACAGTGCTAACCAAAAGGTCTGCAGTTCAAATTCACCAGGTGCTACTTGGAAGATCTGTGGGGCAATTTTACTCTGTCATATAGGATTACTATGAGTAGAAATCAACTTGACAGCAAAAGTTTGGTTTTTGGGGAGGCCTTATTTATTTTCATTTGCTTATGGATATGTAGTGAATATGTAGTTTTAAGTCATGGTCAAATGTTTGCTATTCATATGCCTAGCTTGATGGTTTATGACCTAAAGCTTTATTTTTTGGTTAAAATTAGTATTTTTGCATTATGTATATATGTACATGTAATATAGATGAAGGCTGTGTTAAAATGCTCTCTTTTGCCTTTCCCCATTGTGTAAAAAAATTATAATCAAAGGCCAGTTATTTATCTTAACTAATAAGAACCTTCATTTACAAATGAAATTGCTTTATTGAATCTAGCACTGTAACATTTGTGTTTCATTGATATAATTAATACTTTGTGAATAATTGACAATTGTTTTTGTATAGCATTTGTGCCCCATTCATGGAGGACCCACAACAGAGCAGATAGAGGTAGACAAGCCTCCAGGCAGAATACCACTCTGTGAAGCCCTGCACCACTGTCACATCATAGCCAGTGGAATGGGCAGGTCAAGCTTATATTCCTGAATGGTCAGGCAGGGCTGAAGACCATCACATGGCCTGATAGAGTGTGGAGATCTACACTAAGGCTTGCTATTGGTGTTCTTGGTCAACCGAGAGACTCAGGAACGTCAGTCTTGGCATCTCTCCATGCATATTCCCAAACTCTTAACTGAATCTAGCGTTGTAAAGAAGCTTGTTTCAGTCCAAGTTGTCTCTTTCTGTTTAATTCCCCTTTATGGCCCAGGTCTACGTTGGTTTCAGTTCTGCCCTGCTATGAAGTGAGCTCATGCGAGTGTGTCTTCAACCAGCCTACACTTGTTCATTTATTTCCTTGTCATTCAACCAGGAGAAGTTGGTTCCTTAGCAAAATGATTGTCTGTCGGGGTCCAACATGGTAAGACTTAGGATAGCCAGGGGAAGTGTGTTGGCTTGGTTGAAGAGTGCTGTAGGTTCATAAATCTTTCTCAAGGAGAGGCTAGACACAGGGACTGAGCTCACCTGTGAACATAATGTGCATGTGTTGAAACCAGAGCTAGCCCAGTTATTACCTAGCTTGTTGCCCTGGTCTCACCTGAGTCTGGCATGCCATTCATACCTGGTCCTGGCACCCATTCACACCTGGTCCTGGAGCTCCATTCATACCTGGGCCTGGTGCCAGTCCAGAACTTGAAGAATAAACCCCCTGGGGGGGGGGTCTTTTTGGTTTCCAGACCTGGGTCTGGAAGCATATAGAGCCACCTGAGTGCTTCTCCTGAGATCTTGTCATTCACACAGCTGCCCTCACTCTTGCCTTCTCTGAATTTCTTTCCCTTAAAAAAAAAAAAAAAAAAGCATGGTAAATAGACGTTCCCCTAACATGTAATCACTTGTCTTGTGAACATCTTGACATACTGCTACAGGCAATAAGTTTAATTGTTGCATATCATTTAAAACCATCTTATCTTAGTCATCTAGTGCTGCTGTCAGAAAATATCACAAGTGGATGGCTTCAACAACAACAAAAAGGTTATTTCTTTATATTAAAGCAGGCTTGAAGTCCAAATTCAGGCTTCAGCTCCAGGGAAAGGCTCTCTCAATTGGCTTTCTTCCCCCAGTCTAGGAGCGTCTTCATGCGGGGACACCCAGTCCAAATGGTGCTCTCTGACCCTGGCACTGCTGCCTTGATAGTATGAGATTCCCAGTTCTCTCTGCTTACTTCTTTCTTTTATATCCCAAGAGATTGCCCCAACACAATCCAAGCTTGTAAATTGAGTCCTGCCTCACTAAAACAACTGCTGCCCATCCTTTGCTATTAATATCATTGAGAAAGGATGTACAACATATGGGAAAGGTCACACAGTACTGGAAGTCACAGTGCAACCAAATTGACACACAGTTTTAGAGGGACCCAATTCAGTTCGTGATACATCTTTATGGAAGTCCATTAATGATAAAAATGTAGTTTTGTAATTTTGACCTGAAGACCAGTCCTAAAACTCTTGTTTTGGTTTTCTGTTTTTCGGGTCTTTGTTATCACACAAAAGTGTGATTCTGTGTAAACTAGGAAAAAGTAAGAGTTAAGGTGAACCTTTGATAAAGTAGATTGTGAAATCACTAGTAATTCAAAATAATTTATGTAAAAGCAAATAAATTATTACTCCATTCTTGCACTGGCCACCCCTCGTGCTACTGGCTTTGGTGTTTGTAAGAGAAAAACGTCAGTTTTTAATTGGGAATTTGCCGAGGCCCATCCCCCACAGAAGTCCCTGTAGCAAAGGTACACGCCTATGTGATGACGAGCAGAGGCATCTCACCCTTGGCATGTTTTTGGCTGTACTCTTCCTGATAATATTTTGCATCCTAATTCTTGTAACCATACCAGATTGTGTCATTAGGGACACTGAAAACCCTTCCTCAAAAGTACCCTCTCATCTCCTGGCACAAGGATTAAGGAAGATGCCTTCTAAGAGGGACTTTTCAACCCCCTCGGCTTATGAAATAACATTGAGGAAACCTGAACGGGAGTTCCTAGAGAAAAGAGCTCAGAGGAATGAATCCCAACACAGCACACCCAGCCTGGGAATGCCGAGGCCAGGCTGGCCCTGCTGGCTTCCCCCAACTTCACATCCCCCTCCACATGTGAAATACAAGATTGCAAGGAGGCTCTGGGAGGCTCCTCGGGGACGACCCCCTGCACAGCCCTTAAATATAAACATCTCACTCCCTGCATCAGGAAGATGGATAGGCTCCCAAGTTTATTATAATTGGTATGGCAAATGGGCAAATACTAAAGATATACCCTTCTTAGAACAGCTTAAGAGAGGCATAGGGTGGGGGACAGTAGGCCCTTACTGTCCCTACAAGAAGAGATAAAAGAAGAACAAAGAAGGAACAAATAGAGACAGCCAGATAATAACCTTTAGTTGAGTCTACCCCTCTTCCTGCACCTTTAACCTTGAGGCATAGATTGAGCTGATTGAGCTCAAGGCATAGCTTTGTTTTCACTGTTGATGATAACCACAATATACTTGTCTCGGGCCATTACTTAGAAGACCCTAATGATTAACATGAAAAGAGACCACAAGGTATCAGTTCCTTACTAGCCAACAGCTTATGTGGTCAAAGAGCAGGATGAAATCACGTCACCTCATTGATTGTATAAAAATAAAGACAGGCCTTAACGGGCTGCTGACCTCCAGATTCCAGGTTGTCCGAGTCTCTTTCCTTCGCTGACACCGCCCATGCCTTTGTGATCCCAGACCCTGTCAAGGCTTGCCCCCGGCAAGAATTGCTTTGAATACTTTAGAAACATTTTTCTGTATCTGAGTAGTGTTCGTTTACTAAGTCCTACAATACCCAGTCTGATTCTCAATACAGAAGTACTTCTTCTCTTTGGGAAACCGTGGTACCGTAGTGGTTAAGTGCTATGGCTGCTTATCAAGAGGTCAGCAATTTGAATCCACCAGGCATTCCTGGGAAACCATCTGGGGTATTTCTGCTTTGTCCTGTAGGGTGGCTGTGAGTCATAATTGACTCAACAGCAATGGATGTGTTTCTTTCTTTCTTCTTTGAGAGGAGGAACTGAGGGAGGCAGAGGTGAAATTGTCTCCTGGGGTTTGTACCAGGAGAGCCTCATGTGGGGCTCAGACCAGCATAGTTCTTCTGCTTTTCCGACCTTAAGGCCTTTCTTCCTATAGAGAACATCTTAGAGAAATGAGTACATGGCAGAATAAGGGAGGTGGAGATTAGCCTAGAAGCCCTTCTGTTGCCTAACCTCCCTGGCCCTTTACCTCCACCGTGGTTTTCAGGAGTGAGGTGTGCTCCTTGTGTGGGCACCTCCCTCATTCTCCTTCTTGCCACAGGCTTCCTTCTGGTCCATATACATGTTAACCTAAGCGGTTCCTGCCTCCTGGAAAGACCATGTGTGAGAGACAGCCCAAAGCATGGCAGACCAGTAGTTGTGATGTCGTAGTCCTGAGAGAGGGAGTAGGAGGCAGTAACTCTGGGAGTCAGTCTTCGATGCAGTCTGATATCGCCTGATTTTTTCCATGTTTGGAGGACAGCTTGCTGCAGGCATTACCTAGCAACAAAAATAGCTAGTCAGTCGAGGAAGAAGAAGCAGGGTGGTTGTTACTAATCATGCTGAGATGATATATTATGGCTGAAAAATGGAAAGGAAGGACAGATTAACTATTGACATTGACTGTGTTCCCACTGTGTTACCTTTTGGCTTAACTGACACAAAGGCCAGGCATACATATGCCCTGAGAGGGGAAATCAAATCTTCATCCAACTTGTGCTGCAGGAGCCTTCAATTAAAAATAAAATAAAAAGACAGTAAGCATAATATGACTCACTTCTAGCCTGGCTGCAGCGTAAGAGCTTTGGAACTGAAGTCTGTAAAAGCTGTGCCTGTGTTGAGTGCCATGAAACACATTTTTGCCTTAGGAACATCTCTCATCTATCTCCAAGTTTCATAAAACAGGTAAAATATATCTCTTGAGAAAGAAGAGCATCAAAGACACCAAGTGTAAGTCCAGGAGACAGAAAAGTCCACATAAACCAGACACAAAGGCACACATAGGAGGCCAGAAGAACGAGGTGGTACCTGGCCATTGCCAAAGACTACCCTTACAGGGATCTCCACAAAGAGTCCCTGATGGTGCAGGATAAATGTGGGATGCAGAATTTGAACTCTAGTAGGAAGATTAGACTTGCTGGTCTGACAGACTGGAGGGTGCCTAGAGGATGTGGTCTCTGGACTCTCTGTTAGTCCAAAACTGAAACCATTCTGGAAGCCAACTTCTCAGAGAAAGAGTGAACTGATATGAAAGACATAAACTGATACTGGCAAAGAATGTGCTGCTTGGCTTAGGTAGATACAGGAGACTAACTGGTCAGCTCCTGTTCAGAGGTGAGAGGAGATAATGGAGAGAGTTAGGAGCTGGTTAAATGGATCTGGTAAATATGGGTAAGGGAGGAGTGTGCTGTCACAGTTTGGGGAGAGCAGCTAGAGTCATATGGCAAACTGTGTGAAAGTTCTTGTATGAGAAACTGACTTGAATTGTAAACTTGCACTTAAAACACAATGAGGAAAAATGTATCTTCTCTTGCAATACATGCTCACAGTATGCCTGTAACAGAAAATGTGCATTAAGTAGATAACGATAATAGTGATAACTTGAAGAAGATATGTATTCTACTAGAAACTTGGGTGCTTCCATTGCTTCTGAGAATAGAGGCTTTATTGGAGAATTATTCAAGAAAGTGCTAAACAATACACAACGTAGACAGACTTCAAAATCTGACAAACAAAGCATGATCAACAGAAGAGAAAATAGATCAATGGGGACTACTAAGAAGCAAATACTTTTGCTCACCCAAAGACTTTATCAAAAGAATTAAAAGACCACCTACAGAATAAGAAAAAATATTTGGCAACTATTTGTTAGACTGATGTCTGATCTCCATAATCTGTAAGGTGCTACAAAACACAAAACACTAATAAAAAAAAGATAAATAATCAAATTAAGCAATGGGCGAAGGAGATGGACAGACACTTCTCTAAAGAGGATATCCAGGCAGCCAAAAGACACATGCAGAAATGCTCACGATCATTAGCTATTAAAGAAATTCAATCAAAACTACAATGAGATATCATGCCACCCCAGCAAGGTTGGCTGTGATCTAATGATCCAAAAAACAGAAAACAACAAATGCTAGAGAGGCTGTGGAGAAATTGGAACTCTCCTGCACTGTTGCTGGGATTGCAAAATGGTACAACCTCTTTGGAAAGCAATCTGGAGCTTCCTAAAAAAATGGTAATAGATATACCATTTGACCCAGTAATTCCACTGCTTGCAATACAGAATCAATCATTCACACCAACAGATACATGCACACGAATGTTTATTGCAGCACAGTCCACAATAGCAAAAAGTTGGAATCAAACTGGATGCCCAACAACAGATGAATGAATAAATAAACTATGGTATATATACTCAATGGAACACTATGCAAAGATAAAAAAGAATGATGATTTCAGGAAGCATCTCATAACCTGGTTTCAATCAGAAGACATCATGTTGAGTGAAAGTAGTCAATGACAAAAACACAAATACTGTATGAGACCCCTACGATAAGAACTTAAAAACAGACTCAAGTATAGTGGACTCTTTGATGGCTGCAAGAGTCAGGTGGGGAGGTGGTGAGGGTTGGTTATAGATTAGATAGTTGACAGAAATTTGGTTAGGTGAAATTGGTGACAGTGCACATTAGAAAGAAGATCAGTTTAACTGGACTTCAACATAACATGGACACTTCTCCAGTTTTAACCCAATATTGCAAGGACAGAGTAGCAGGGGTGGGGGTCCGGGAACCATGCTCTCAGGGGACATCAAGACCAATTGACACAACTAGCCTATTGCTAAGAGAGTCTTCTGCACCCCATATTGGTGTGTGGGGTCGGGGGTCTTAAAAGCTAGCAAGCTGCCATTTCAGGTACACTAAATGGTCCAGAGGAAGAGATTTCCACAGTCAGACCAAAAACCAAACCAAACCCAGTGCTGCTGAGTCGATTCAGACTCATACTGAGGAATACTATCTAATGCTTAACAAATCTTTTGCTGAAGATATTAATACTACCTTTTCATCTGACCTGTATGTTTTCTGTGAAAGTTGACCAAAGTGTCCCAAGTGTCCCATGGAGATGAACTGAGGAGATAATGTTACCAGGGGTTTCTGAAGACCCTCAAGGGTCCCTGTCAGACCCACAAAAAGGAATTACTTGGGGAGACCTCGCTGGCCCATGAGGAAATCTTTATTGGAAAATGAAAGGACTTCAAAGTAGGGCAGCAGCAAAGTAGCTGGCACTTGAGCAGGCTTCACCACTGAGCAAGTTCGAGGTTGGGTTTTTATAGCCCCACTATGCCCAGGGTATAGCTGGTGACAGCAGGAGCAGATGATCACCAAGGACCAAAATGACATGGGGGAAAGAGAACCCAGAAAACAGAGAGACTCATGTGAATGGGTGACTGCATTGACATGTGACTGGAGGAACCAGATGGTGCCCGGCCACCACCAGTAATAGACATGATGGGGCTCACAAAGTTGGGTCTCAGTGGCAACATGAGAATTAAAAAGGGCACCCTGAGAACTCCACTAAAAGACCACAACTGATGGTCCAGGGGCCTCAGAGTTCCTCTGGGACTGTGGCCCCTGGTCCTGATGCTGCCCCAGTCCATAAATCGTTACTGAGGTCAACTCTTTGGACAGGAATGGATTGGACTAGGTGACACAGCATGACCATATCGTGTGTGCACTTTATGGTTCTATGTATCTATAGGCTGTCCTGCTGACCTCTTACTGGGGGCAGAGGGAAGAGGATGGAGAGGAGGGGACAGGAGATTGTATAGAATGGATCGGAGGAGTGTGCTGTCACTGGGCAGGGAGAGCAGCGAGAGCTGCACATAGGCAGGCATGCAAATGTATACTGGATTGTACACTTTCCCTCAATCACAATAAATAAAAAATAAAAAAAATAAAGTGCTAAACAAGTCTTTAAAAGTGATCGTTTGTGATTTCAGGTCATTTCTCGCTATGCATGCTGTTCTGTTATTCTAATAGTGGAAGCATATAGCACATCATGGCTAAATTTGGCCCAGGGTGCAGTTCAGCTCTGTTAGGTTTGACCTGAGTGATGCCTGCATACTGGCTGGGCAGTGGGGTGGTTTCTGCAGTCTTATTTGGCATGGAAGAGGACTCACTGGGTTTACACAGTGAGTCCATTCCCATCTGAGAAAACATCCTTTGACTGTAAATATGTGGGACTTATTAAAAAGGCTCCACAGTGGACATCTGGGAAGAGACTATTAAAATTCCAATCCAAGGCCGTCGATATAAAGTGCAACCACATAAGCAGGACTAAAAGTTGTTCACTCTCGTGGCCTTGTCTCGTAGACTGGGGAATATTTCCATTCTAGTGTCAAAGAAGTAAATCTAGACTGAGGAGAGGAGTAAAACAAAAGCTTCTGAAAACAAAATCTTTTCTCGTTCTTTAGTTGGCAAATTTCAGAGCTTAAAATTCCACTGACAAATGGAATCTTAAATGCATCTCCTCTGTTTCTGAAAGCCTGTCATTAGTCAACAAATGTTTTCTGTTCATCAGCCTGAGAAACAGCTTTGGGGCTGCCCCTTGCAATGAATTCGTTTATTTGTCTTTCAGAGGAAATCCAAGACTATGTTTTTTGCTGCTTTTCTGAAATATGAAACAGTGTTCTTGAAAGAGAGAGTCCCAAATACTGTGGCTTAATGAAAAAGGGAAGAAATACATTAAGCATTCTCAAATCTCCTCTTGGATACTTCACAGAATTGGGGTAGTTAAGATGGGTTGAGAATGATTCAGTACAGTCACAGATTGTAAAACAAGGACGGACCTCAAAGGTCATTGGGCTCAGTCCCTGTCTTTAGGTGGTTAGTTGTTAATTATTCTTTAGATGACAGCTGAAATTCAAAGGGATTATGTGTGCCCCACCCAAGACCACGTACGTCACATATACTGCCAGTTCACAAAATTAAGCAAGCTTGCAGATCTCAGCTCATCTGTCACATTGTCTTTGCCCTCAACTGCCCGCCTCCTTACAGAATTTCCTCTCATTGACTTGTAATGCCTCCGCTGACAAACACTGTGCCCTCTTTGCTGTGCCCTGTCCTTCTGACTTCCCCTCTGCCTGAATAAGCATTGCCATGTCTGGAAGACAAGGGTGAATTAGTCCACAGAGGAGAGGTACCAGATGTTTTCCATCCATGGTGAGGAGAATCCAGGAGGAAGTGAATAAGGTCAGCTCTAAAGATATATGTTAAATGCAGGGAAATGGATCCTGAGTTGTGAAGAAATTGTAGAATATGTTGCTCCAGGGCGGGGGGGGACAGGAGTGGAAAAAACTCGCCTTCCTTAAACAAGAGGCAGACTTTCTGCCCTGACTGATTTTAGTAGGGGCTTCAAATAAGAGGGGGAAAAGATGATATTCTGTTTCCCTCTTAATTCTATTAAAAGATTTCCAGAGGAAGAGATTTCCACAGTCAGACCAAAAACCAAACCAGACCCAGTGCTGCTGAGTCGATTCAGACTCATACCAAGGAATACCATCTAATGCTTAACAAATCTTTTGCTGAAGATATTAATAGTACCTTTTCATCTGACCTGTATGTTTTCTGTGAAAGTTGACCAAAGTGTCCCAAGTGTCCCATGGAGATGAACTGAGGAGATAATGTTACCAGGGGTTTCTGAAGACCCTCAAGGGTCCCTGTCAGACCCACAAGAAGGAATTACTTGGGGAGACCTCGCTGGCCCATAGGAAATCTTTATTGGACAATGAAAGGACTCCAAAGTAGGGCAGCAGCAAAGTAGCTGCACTTGAGCAGGCTTCACCACTGAGCAAGTTCGAGGTTGGGTCTTTATAGCCCCACTATGCCCAGGGTATAGCTGGTGACAGCAAATCAGAAACAGGGATCTGAAGTCTTTCCTTCTTTGGCTGGCAGCTGCTTGTCCCTTGGAAGTGCTTGCACACAGATTGAAGATGGTTTCCTCCACGGGGCTTCTGGGACTGCTAGCAGGACTTAATATGGGGTGTTTGGCCTATGCAGTTTCTTTCTCTCTTGGACCCATTCCCCTGTTCTAATTGTAACTCTCTGGTGCCCCCATGGGAAGAACACATAGCATTGGAAACTGGATATTTTCCACATATGCGCGGAGTTGGTTCTGTTTGGTTCCTTAGGAAAAACTTTCAGGAAGTTGATACAATTGTTTGGGAACTTGTCTCAGTGTCCCAGGATGTCGTTAATCCGTGGATCTTTTTATCCCATATTAACTTGTTGATACTTTGGGTCACATTAGAGGCCCTCAGACTCCCTGTTGTACTCCCAGCTGTTGACTCAAAAGAGGTACAGCATTTTCCATAGGGTTTCTGTGGTACATTTCCACACAGACTGTTCTGCCTGCCTCAATGAATAATCAGCTTTTGAAGTCTCCAGTAAAAGTGAGAGTGTGTACATTTAGAGATACCCTGTGCATGTTTTATTTCTTGTCATCTGCGGTAGGTGGATGCTGTGATTGGAGGCTCCCAGCAGACTTGAAGATAATCAGGCAGCACAAGGATTAGAACCTTGCCATTAATAATCTTTATTTTTTTTATTTTTATTAGTTTAACAGAACATAAAAATGCACATGCATTCAGGAAATACAGTAAGATGAAATAATGGGTTTTACAGCAATAATGTTCAGTTAATTGGTGATTTCCACCCCGCTGACAACTCAAAATGCACACTTTCCGTCTCAGTGAGGTTTAGACTGTTGGACTACTAGGCACTGTATTTTGCTTCTTTTAATTACAGCTTTGAATAAAGGGTTCTGACAACACGATCACTTGAGACTATGATTGTAATCCTTCCAACCCAGGAAACCAATCTTGAGAGGTGTTTGGTTATGTCTAAGAAGTGTGTGTAACTGTGCCCCCTTTGTGATTCATTAAATGCATGAGTATGTGTACTTGTAGTCACATACATGTGCATCATACATATGTGTACACATACATGGAAACCCTCACGGCACAGGGGTGGAATGCTACATCTGCTAACAAAAAGGGGGCAGTTCAAATCTCCTGGCACTTCTTGGAAACTCTGTGGAGCAGTTCAACTTTAACCTATAGGGGCACTGTAGGTCCAAATCATCTCAGTCACAGTGGGTCTGTTTCTTTGGGACTCACCTGTGTGCACTCGTGGAGACCCTGGTGTTGTAGTGATTCAGTGCCGCGACTGCTACTGAAAGGTCAGCCGTTCAGATCCACCCGGTGCCCCTCGGGAACCCTGGAGGGCAGTCCCACTCTGTCCTGTAGGGTCTCTGTGATTCAGAAGGGACTCGACAGCAGTCGGTTTGGTTTGGGGATTATATGTACTCTCACACACATAACTATATGCATATACATCTACATACATACATACTTGCACATACATGTTGTGGTGGTTGTTGTTTTGAAATTAGATATTGAAACCTGTGTGTAAGCTGGAACTTAATGAAACTGCCCTTATTTTTCCAGGTCTTGCAAGTTTCCCACCTTTGGCAGAGCACAGTCTTACTACTTTTCTTTTGCTCGTTCTAGCGGAAAACATTGAGAGTTCTCCTTCTCTGACAGATTTCCACCTTACACAGGTTCCAGCTTTTGCAGATTTTCACTGTATAAGCATTTTCAAACATAGTTCTCCAAGCCGTATATGAAGGCAAAAGTGGCCTTTGGGTTATAATAACAGGTTGGATATTATGTTGGGAGCCAGGATATTTTACTGTGTGAAGGATGGCTCCCAAAACCAAAGCCACATTGAGAAGAAACATTTTGCACTTTGGGCTACAGAAAAGGTCCTTCTTACTCTAACAGTGCGAGGAAGGGAGGGTGAGAACGCCGTGTCCCTGACCGTGCACCTTCCCCAGCTGTGGGAAACCTTCATGCTCTTTCACCTTTGCCACCTCAAATAGCCCTCCAATATTATTCTTGGAACAAGGACCCAAGTTTCCATCCCCATAATAACAATGGACATTGGCAGTGTCTCATTTCCTTTCCTCCAGGGTTTCCAGTTCTTATCTAAAGCATGTCCATCCTGCTTCACCGGGAATTTTGGTATTCTGTACAGAACTGTATGTCTGGTGTAGACACGCTTTCTGAGACTTGGAACTTCAGAAATGTTTGGAATAACTTCAAATTCTTTGTTTACATAAGTTGTTTGATCTTTTTAAAAACATTCAACTAATCTGATGGAATTGATGCATATATTAGGAAGCAGGCAGCCCTAACCTAAGCACAAGAAAGCTGTTACTGGGTTATTTTCCACAGCTGGCCAGCTTGTGGAGCTGTCTGCTAAATGCCACTCTCTAGAGCTCCTCCTTTATGGAGGGTCACGCTGGCTGAAAGAAGAAAGGCACTCCCCCTGCCCCGTCTGTCTCTGTGACTGGGGGGGTGATGTGAAGTTCACATATAATGCTGCTCTGACACAGGCTTTTTTCTAAGGCTTCGCCTTAGCACTGTGATTTCTTGTGACTTTTTGGCTAACTGGGTTGGGGGCGTGGCCGATGCGTTTGGTGTCTCTGGAGATGGTATCCGGTGAGCCTAGCTGAACAGAGGCTGGTGTTGGAGGCCCCATCCTGTGAAGGCCCTGAGCATTTTGTAAGTGCTTTGTGAAATAATATGCCTCAAAGTGAATACAAGCTGTTGACAGTAACCACAGAGACAAGGCCATCAAGGACTAGGCTAGGGGACCTGCAGTACCAGTAATTTTTAAGGCCGTAAAACAGGTCATCAGCAGTTGATGGCTTGGTCAATTTAAAATTTTCTTTTTTTTTTTTTTTTTTAGAAAGGAAAAGAAACCATTGGCAGTCTGACCAGTAAATTCTACGGCATTTCCAAATACTACAACTATTAAGGTAGCCTAAAGGAAGCGTCAGGCCCTGCTATCTGTCTCTCCGTTCTCGCTGAAATGATGAAATGAAGGAACCCGAGCCCTCCCGATTCACAGGCTGGGAGATGAGGCTGCAGAGGGGTCTGCAGCGAGATAGTGAGGAGAGGAGGGCGAGGAGGACAGTGAGAGGTCACCCTCTCCTCTCGTACCTGTGACATGATTTTAGCAAAAACCATGCCTTTCCTGTCTTTCTTCTGAGGCAGGTATCATAGCTACGTATTAATATTGATGGGCATAGTAACAGTATTAGAACTGGCAGTAGCATCAAGTGAGTGTGGTCTCCTGCAGTAGAAATATTTACTGGATGTGCCCTGGCAGCTAGAGAGGTTTTGGCATTAAACCTAGACATTACCTCATCTTCCCAGGCAGATAGCCTATTTCTGTGCTAAGCGAGTCTGCAGGAATGAAGGGCTGAATACCTGCCCACTTAGCTGCAGCCCAGACGTCGTCGGCTAGAAGCTATTTCCTCTAGAGAGCTCTGTCTGTCTGGGTCTTGCCCTTAGCTCCTTTCTTTCACAATCCTCCCCCAGAAGGTTTGTCACTGTCCATTTTTAAACTGGGATTTTTATTTTTAAACTTGAAGGCCACCTTGTGAAAAGGTGGATGAATATTAAAACATCAAAGTCTGAAAGCATGTGTGTGTGCATGTGCATGAAAGTGTGTGAGTTTGTGTGTGTGTGTGTGTGGTGCATGTGTGCATGTCCACCTGCAAATATCCTCGCATTTGCACACGTAAAAGAGTCAGATAGGTGAATGAGACTGCTTTTTTTGTTTTGTTTAATTTATGATCCATACAGTAAAGGGGTTTTATTTCAAAACTTTTCAGGATGTTTCTTTCTGAGGACTTAACTAACAACTGAAATAATACTTCAAAACATTTGAAATTATGCTAAAAATGTGACTCTAGATGCTTCTCACCTAGAAAAACATAATGCTTATTAAAACTCTTCTCTCAACGCCCTGAAACGAGCAGTGTGCACAGTGTATGTGCTCTAGCCAGCTCCTGTTGTGCAGGGGCAAGCTGGTTAATGTCATGGTGATATGGTATGGCAGGTGCTCCTGTGTAGGCACCTTCAACAAGTCTGGGCAGAAAGTGAAGTCTTCCTCAGTGCAGCAGATGTGCGGAGGCCTTTAATCATCACCAAATACCAAATAGCCATTCTATGCATTTTCTGACTAATGTATAGAAAACCATTCCAGCTGCCTGAGGTCCACTGTGCTTTACGTTTCCTTTAGCTCTTGACTAAAAGTCTGTTATAGAGATTTTAATGCTGTTACTGCTGCATGGCGTAGTTTATCATTTGGTGTCACACCTTGTAACATTCTGTCGCAGAATTAAGTAGCATTTTATTAACCATCTCTTGTGACTGTAGTCAAAGGTATTTTGTAATGATTCTTCTCTAAAATGTTCTTGTTTGTGTTAGGTTCATCCCTTTCCTTCCCCAGTTGGACACTAATTATTGATAATGTGTATTAGCAACACTTTTGTGTATGAAGTTCATAGTAGTCACCAAGTTATTTAATAAAACTTTTAAAAAGTTTAGTGTAAGAGCTGATCTCATAGATGTGCATTGTGGCTATCCAATAAATTCTTAATTATTTGTTAACTCTTTACAAAGGAAACAATATGGGGGAAAAATAAAGTAGCTTCCTCTGGTGGCCTAATGAGCCAAGCTCTGTAGTTCTGCTTCTCGCCACAGTCTGGGCAGCACGGCCCGTGCCCTGCAGAAACACAGGTTTTGGCACTAGGCAGGGATGCCTCCAGGAGAACCGTCTTTGCTACACCTATGAGGCTGATCCTGTGGGACTGGCCAGAAGTTTGTGGACTCCCATCCTGTCACTGATTGAGTTATGTCCCCCCGAAATGTGTGTAACAGTTTGGCTGGGTTATGATTAGCAGTATTGTGTAGCTATCCTTTATTTTGTGATTGTAATTTTCATACATGTTGTAAATCCTTGTCTCTGCTTGTGGTTAATGGGCAAGAATAGATTATGTTAAAGAATAAGATTAGAAAGAAACTGTATGACCCTTACTAAAATCACATCCGTGATCCAGTGTGAAGGGAGTTTTCCCTGGGGTATGGCCTGTACCAGCTTTTACCTTACAAAAGGTGAAAGGAAACCGAAGCAAGCAAAGAGTTGGAGACTTTATACCGTCAAGGAAGCAGTGCTGGGACAGAATGTGCCGTTTGGACCAGAGGTGCTTGCACTGAGATGTTCCCAGGCCAAGGGGAGACTGATGATGAGGATCTTCCTCCAGAGCTGACAGAGAGAGAATGAAGCCAGCAACCTGGATTCCAACTTTTAGCCTACTGGATCGTGAGAGAATAAACTTCTCGTTGTTAAAGACATCCACTTGTGGTATTTCTATTACAGCAGCACTAGATAACTAAGACATATCTCTTTTAGCAAGCGTGAGAGGTGGAAATCACCACCTCCCCTCCCGTACACCATGTGGTCATCACGTCACAGGCAGCCTTGCATCCACAAATCTGCTATCCATTTTGTTGATGGACCTTTGAAACAATCTCTCACCACATGCTGTTCAGGAAACTAGGTTGGTATTCATCTTGTCAGGGACATTGTGACCAGGCAGTTGTTGCAGGTTGAAAGTTGCAGCAATATCTGTCATAAAAGAATTGGAGGTAAGACATGCTCAAGAATAAAGGGTGGGAGATGGCTCAGGATGGCAGCTTAGAAACACACGCCATGCCATCACTCTACATTAAAGAAATGAGAAACCAAGTGAAACAGATACAGACAATAATCTGGGAACCCAAACCAGCAAATGGAAGGATAAAGAATTAGACTGAACGCAAAAGAAAGGGAACACTAAATGAAAACAGCAACAAAGAGATTTACAGATGGCAGGCACCCTGCTAGCCCACCCAAGGTAGCATTGCCATCTTAAGACAGAGTGAGCAGTGCTTCTGGAGGGGGAGCACAGAAAGGCAACTGCACAGAATTTCCAACAGGAGACAGAGACACTTTGTAGACAGACAAACCGGCAGTGAAGCAAGGTGAGCAGAACATGAACCAGACCTAAGAGGGAAAGTGTAAGCAGGCAGGTGAGAACTGGAAGTATCGAGGCAACCACACAGCAGGAAGGGAGCCAGAAGTCAGGGACAGAACTAGTCATCAGCACTAGTATCTGCTGATTTGGGAGGTGGCACCCACAGAGTAGAGGATCCACAGAGAGGAAACTGGAGATGTGCCACTTGACCAAATTCTGGGCACTCCCTCACTTCTCCAGCCCTCTACCACCAGCATTTGGTCAGGGCCAGGTCCTGATTACTGGCTACACTCTGCTGGAGGACCCTAGTGTCCATGCTGGTGACCAGCAGAACAGACACATTACCTCACTGGCAACACCAGTCACATCCTAACAAGTGCCGTCTGCACCTCTGTTGAACAAGTAAAAGATCCTAGTGCCCTCAGTTAACATCTGCAGAGCTGTAATATTGCATATTCTTTGCTCAGAAAGTTCCCAAAGACAACACATGCATCAAAATCCCGTGGTCTTCTCCCTCCTACTAAGACTTGAATTCATGCATGCACGGTGGGCCTGTCCTATCCATTTGGGTAGCACTGCCTCACAGCACTTATGAAGATTTCCTGCCAACCTCCAGAGAATACATTAACTGCTAGCACCAGTGTGGAAATACTGCATGGACCAGAAGGGATACAGGGGGATCTCGAGCACCCAACACTTGCACCCAATACCAAGGAAAGAACCTTCTTTCTTCCATCTCCACTCAGTCCTATAAGGGAAGACATGTGAGTCTAACCACAGAAGACTTGCACATTCTGACTAGCATACTCACTAATGGGAGAAAATAATGTCCAGCCAACTGACACTACCAAAGTCACACATAGACAAGTACTTCAAAACATAATTAAAATAACACAAAGAAATAAAGCCATTCTAAAGAGAAAAAGAAGAAACAAAGCTCCAGATATATCAAAACAAACCCCCCAAACTCAACAAAAACATAACAATAAATATATAAATTAACACCTTAATGCCTTAGAGGCAACAGACATTAAAAAATCATACAAAGAAACAGGATCAAGTTGCTCAAACAAGTCATCAAAATGAAGGGACAGAAAACTTTTCCTGACAAAGAAATTATAATAGAGCTACCTGTTAAGGAATTTGAAAGACTTATATGTTTAGACTCCACAAAGAAAAAACAGACAAAACCCTACAGGAATTCAGGAAAACAATATAATAACAATATAAAAAAGCAGACATTTAGAAACCACGCAAAAACAACTAGAAATCCAGAAGATTAACAAGAAAGTATTAAAAATAGACAGGACATAGAGGCAGAATTGAGTCAATGGAAGAAAGAACCAGAAGAATAGAAGATATACCCCTTGATACTAACTTGTTTGTGGAATAATCAGAAAAAAGAATGAGGAAAAATAAATAAAGCCTAAGTATTATGTGGGATCGCACCAAGAGGAATAATGGGAATTCTGAAACAGGATGAGGAAAAAAAGTTCAGAATTTTTGCAAATATATTGGCTGAAAACTTCTCTAATATCCTGAAAGATGAGAAGGTTTCCAACCAGGAAGCTAAATACACCCCATACAGTTAGACCCCAAAAGAAACTAACCAAGACAATGACAAAGGATTTTGAGAGTATCTTATGAAAGATGAAATATTACAAAAAAAAAAAACTGAATCTGTTGCTGTTGAGTGGATTCTTACCTATAGCAACCCTGTAGGACAGGGTAGAACTTCCTAGTAGGAGTGCCTGGTGAATTCAGACTGCCAGTATTTTGATTACGAGCTGTAACACTTGACCGCTGTGGTACCGGAGTTTCTGCTACTTGCAGAGGGCTAACAATAAGACTAAGTCCTGGATGACATGCATAAAACTCTGAAAGAAGAGAATTGCCAACTGAGAATCACATATGCATCAAGATTATTTTTAAGATACAGTGATGAAACTAGGACATTTCTCGATCAGCAGAAATTAAAGGAATTTGCAACAAACAGATCAACCTTACAAAAAATAGTACAGGTAGTCCTTCAGACAGAGATGCAATGATATCAGACAAAAACCTGAGACTAAAACACATGACAGCAACATCCACATAACAACCCAGATAAAGAGTTTCAAAAGTAAAATAAAGCTGCAAAACTGATAACAGGGAACCAGAGATGTCAAACTGCAAACTGTGACAACTTCAAACCAAAAAGAGGAAATAAATGGTATTGTTATAGATGAAGCTATGAGCCTGAATTCAAGGTGCCTGCTCCAGGGGCAATGCTGTCTGTCTCTATCAGCTCTGGGGGAAGGTCCTTGTCATCAGTCTTCCTAGACTTAAGGGTTTCTTAGTGCAGAGACTCCAGGGCCAAAGGGCATAATTCTCCTGACACTCATTTCTTGGTGGTATGAGGTCTCCCTGTTTTCCTGTTCGCTTCTCTCTTTTATATCCCAAAAGGGGTTGACTTAAAACACAACCTAATCTTGTAGATTAAGTCCCACCTCATTATAAGTGCTGCTAGTCCTTGCCTCACTAACATCATATAGGTAGAATTTACAACACATAGGAAAATCACATCAGATCACAATATTGTGGACAGTACCATGGCCAAGTTGACACACATTTTGGGGGACACAGCTCAAGCTATAACAACAATGAATGTTTATGGTTTTAAGGCAGCAGTCAAAATTCAGAGAGTGACAGTATAAGAGACAATGAAGGGTGCTATATACTGATTATTAAAGGGTCAATTCACCAGGAAAACATAACAATAATAAATATTTATGCACCCAGTGACGCAACTCCAAAACATGTAAACAAACTAACAGAATTGAAAAGAGAAATGCACAGTTTTGCAATAATGGCAGAAGACTTTAACATAATACTTCCGATGATGGATAGAACAACTAGAAAGTCAAAAAACATACAAAAGATCTAAGTAACATGGATAATCCACTAACTTGACCTAATAGAAAATGTAGAACACACTACCCAACAGCAGTACAGTACTCATTCTCCTCCAACACACATGAATCATTCTCCAGAATAGATCGTATTTCAGGCCACAAAGCAAGCCTCAGTGTACTAAAAAACACCAAAATAATACAAAGCATATTCTCTGACCATAGTGCTATAAAACTAGAAACCAGTAACAGGACACAGAAAAAATGAAATAGAAAACAGAAAAAACAAAACGAAAAAAGAATCAGCCAACAGAGCTAAAAGTTGGTTCTTTGAGAGGATCTATAAAATAGATAAGCCACTGACCAAATTGATACAGTAAATAAATAAGAAAATGCAAATAACCAGAATAAGAAACAAGATGGATGATGCTGAAACAAAACTAGTTGAGGTACAAGAGATTCTAAACAGAATTTTATGATGAAAGTACTCCATAAAATTTGAAAACTTCAAAGAAATGGGCAGAGTTCTAGAAACATTACCTGTACAAATAGAGGTAGAAATTCTGAGCAGACCTGAAACAAAAGAAGAAATTGGAAAAAAAACTCCTAACAAATAAAAAGCCCTTGCTAGATGGCTTCACTAAGAGTTGACACCAATTCTGCTGAAACTATTCCGGAACACAGAAGAGAAAGGAATACTTTCTAATTCACTCTATGAAAACAAAATAACCCTCGTACTACAAAAAAAATAAAATAAAATAAAAACTACATGCCAGTATCCCTCAAGAATATAGATGCATAAATTCCCAACTGAATTGCAGCCAACAGAATTCAACAACATATCAAAAAAATACATCATGGTCAAGTGAGATTCATATCAAGGATGCAAGGAGGGTTCAACATTACCAAATCAATCAGTGAAATTTGCCACACAAATGAAACAAAGGAGAAGAATCACCTGATCATCTTAATCAATGCAGAAAAGGCATTTGATCAAATCCAACACTGTTTTCTGATAAAAACTCTGAGCAAAATAGGAATAGAAGGTCAATTCCTCAACATAGTTTAATGGCACATATGCAAAACCAACAGTCAACATTATTCTCAATGGAGAAAGATTGAGAGCATTCCTCTTGAGAACAGGAATGAGTTAAGGGTGTTTTTTATTACCACTCTTATTTAGTATTATACTGGAAGTCCTAGCCAGAACAGTAAAGCAAGAAAGGGAAATAAGGGATATCCAAATTAGAAAGGAAGAAGTGAATCTCTCATTTGCAGATGATGTGGTCGTATACATAGAGAATCCCAAAGATTCTATAGAAAGTTCCTGGAACTAACAGATTCAGCAAAGTGGAAGGGTATAAGACTAACACACAAAAGTCACTTGTGTTCCTCTACACAAAGAGAACTTCAAAAAGGAAATTGAGAAAATAATACCATTTACAGTAACCCCACAAAGGATAAAATGCCTAGAAGTAAACCTAACCAAGGATGTGTAAGACTTATACAAGGAAAACTATTTTTAAAAAAAAAAGATTACTGCAAGAAACCAAAAGACATAAATGGAAAAATATTCCATGCTCACAGATTGGAGCATTTAACATTGTGAAAACATCAATACTACCAAAAGCCATTTATATATATAATGCAACAACGTTAAAGATGAAGTGGAAAAACTAATCTCCAGCTTTACATGGAAAGCAAAGAGACCCTGAATAGGTAAAGCAATACTGAAGAACAAAGTAAGAGGCCTCATGCTTCCCAATCTCAAAACTTACTACATAGGCAAAGTAATCAGAATAGCCTGCTACTGGTTCAATGGTGGACACAGAGAAAATGGAATATAATTGAGAACTTAGAAGCGAATCCATCCACCCACAGACAAGTGATTTTCAATAGTCTGAATCCATTCAGTGGGAAGAAACAGTATCTTTAACAAATGGTGCTAACAAAACTGAATTATCTACTTGCAGAAAATTGAAACAGGATCCACACCTTCCACATGCACAAAAACTAACTTGAAATGGATACAAGGCCTAAATTTTAAAGCTAAAAAACTATGAAGTTCCTACAAGATAACATGGGGCAAAACTGGGGTGCCTACTTTTGGCATAAATAACCTATCAAACTAAACTAAAAATGCACAAATGACAGAAGATAAACTGTATAACTGGGACTTCCTAAAAAATTAATATTTATGCTTAACAAAAGAGTAAAATAGAACCTATAAACTGGAGAACAATCTTTGGTTAACAACATACCTAATGAAACTATAATCTCTCAAATATATAGAAAATGACAACTAAACAACAAAAAGGCAAACAATTCAACCAAAAAATGGGCAAAGGGCATGAATAAGTGCTTTACCAAAGAGGACATTCAGGAAGCCAGTAAACACATAAAAGATACTTGAAATCATTAGCCATTAGGGAAATGCAAGTCAAAACCACAGTGAAATAACATCTTACCCTTGCAGAAAAGTAGAAGACAAGTGCTAGCAAAGTTGTGGGGAGATTGGAACTCCTAAATATTGCTGATGGGATTGTAAAATGGTACAATCACTATGGAAAATGGCACAGTACATCCTCAAAAAGCTATGAAGAGAGATGCTTTATGATCCAGCAATCCCACTCTTAAATGTATATATCCAAGAGATACAAGGGCCGTGACATGAATAGACATATACACACCTATGTTCGTTGTAGCATTATTCACAGTGGCAAAAAGGCAGAGGCAATCTAAGTGGCTATAAACAGATGAACACCCAAGTGCCATTGAGTCGGATCCAACTCAGGAATAGATAAACAAATTGCAGCGCATACATACAGTGGAATACTATGCAATATAGAGAATAATGAAGAGTCCATGTAACATAATAGATACTCTGGAGGATGTCATACTAAGTGAAATAAGTCACAAAAGAACAGATACTGTATAGTGCCACTGTTAACAAAAAGTCAAGAGTAGGTACACACACAGACAGTAATGTTCTTTGTTGGTTACCAGAAACAGAAAGGACAGGGAGAGGGAAACACTTTGTAGATAGTAGACATTTATTTTTTTGGTGATGGGAAAGCAATACCAATTATAGGTGAGGCCAGTGCAACTTGACCTAGATAAATAAACACACTAAGAAGTACATAAGAAAAAGGAACAATTTCAGTAAATGCTGTAACACATACAGTTTTGCAACAAAAGTGTGTGGTTACACAGGTACATGGGTGTGCATATATCTGTGTATAAGGAGGCATGTGCAAGTAAATGCACATATATGTGTAGGTGTATCCATTAAAAAATAAAACAAAAAAACATTGCTGTCAAGTTGATTTTGACTCACAGTGACCCTATAGGACAGAGGAGAACTGCCCCATAGAGTTTCCAAGGAGTACCTGGTGGATTTGAACGGCCAACCTTTTGGTTAGCAGAGGTAGGTAGCACTTAACTACGCCACCAAGGTTTTCATAACCATATGTATATTCACATCTGTGTGTGCTACATAGGTGACATAGTTAAAGTGGATTCCTAGACATATTCAGACAACTCATGGAATTGATTACTGTGTTAAAAGGCTTAGGACCATAGCCCAGGGGAACAACTTAGTCAGTTGGCATAACATAGTCCATAAAGATGATGTTCTGCATCTACTTTGGTCAGTAGTGTCTGGGGTCTTAAAAGCTTGCAAGCAGGCATCTAAGGTGCAACTTCGTTTCTCCTCCTATGCAGCAAAAGAGAAGAAAGGAGATCACAAGTTCAAAGGAGAAACTAGTCCACAGGACTAATATCCCACACAAACCCATGGCCTCTGCTATGAGACAAGAACTAGTTGGTGCCCTGCTAATACTATGGACTAGTCAGACTAGAAACACAATAAAAGATCCCAGAGAGAAGGGAAGGAAAATGTAGAACAAAATTTAAGTTCCTAAAAAAACACTAGATCTTCCCCTGTGGATGTGGCCCCCAGACTCTCTGTTAGCCCAGAGCTGAAAGAAGCCAACTCTTCAGACCAAAATTAGACTGGACTGTAAGACACAGAGTGATGCTGGTGAAGAATATGCCTCTTGATTTACCTATATACGTGAGACTCTTTGAATATCTCCTCCCTAGAGGCAAAATGTGAGGGTGGAGGGGAGGAGGAGGGTACAAGAAGTACTGAGTGGAAAGGAGGGGTGTCCTGTCACTGGGTGGTGAGGGGAGGAGTGCAGTTGGAGTAGCATAGTGGTGTGTGTTTGAGGTGTTATAAGACAAATTGATTTGGATTGTAAACTTAAAGCACAATAAAATATTAATTAAAGAAATCACCAGCGGTCGGAGGGAGGGTAAGGCTAGATCTACTGGGTCAGTAGAGACTATAGGAATCCCTGACACTATCACCTTAAGTTAGCCTTTAAACTTGGGACTGAAGCCATTCCTGGAGTTCACCATTTAACCAAATAATATATTATAAAATAAACACTATTACCTATGAATAATATGCTCCTTTAAACCATCAACTGGTCAATGATGGAAAGGTCAACACTTACCCAGAAACAAATGTGGCAAGTCAAGGAGAGGAGGGGAAGCTTTATCAATGGAAACAAAACAAATAGAATTTAAATAATGAGAACGCAGACATGTTGTAAAAATTGTAACAAATATCACTAAACAGTTTGTATAAATACTAAATGAGATTCTAATTGGATGTGTAAACTTTCACCTAACACACAGGTTTTTTTTTTTTTTAAGGCTATAAGGGTGGCAGAGAGCAGTTTGCTGTGCAGTTGTTCCTTTGACGGTGATTTACCACGATTAATTTTGTATTTGGTTGTGCATGAATCCTGTCTCTTATAGTTCACTATGACTACTATCAACTGATAATGTAGATAAAATAATGCTTAAAATTTCTATACCAGAAAGTGGAGATTGATACTAAGAGTATTTAGTTTTCTCTGCCTTATTTTACTGTATGATTTTTTTCTAAGTTATGTGGAAGAAGGCTCTCAGTACTGATATAAGTAGTATCACTGAAAGTGTACCTGTTTGCACTCCAGCAATATTTCTAGTCTGCGCAGCCTTTGAAGATCATTTAATACAGACAGTTGGCAATCCACCACCATTTCCAACAGACAAAATATTTTCCCATCAAAAAGTACTGAAACAAATGGGGATATATATTAGGTTGCTTTTCCTAAATACTCTAATGTGAACTGAGACTTTTTTCTCTTTTATATTTTCCTACTGTAAATATCAGATCAAAGAAACAGATATGAAGGAGATAGAGGGAAAAGGATCAGAAGGGGGCTTCCTTGCTGTGAAGGAGACCTATACATTTAGTTCAGAACAGCTCAGTATAGAACAAGAGAGTGGCAATGGGAAATAGAGACACTGGGGTGCTAGAAAGGAGTCAGACAGACAACATATGTCCCTTCTGACAGCACCCCTTTCTGGAGCAATTTTTTTGTATTCTCTACATCAGATGGAAAATTAGAAAGCAACAGTCTTGGCTATTAAAGAAGTATATTCATTGTTTTAAATGAATGATTGCACCGACATAACTAAAAAATACTTTCTGTATTTCTAGAATATACATCTTGCAGGTATAAGTGATGGTTGTGGTTTGGCTGCTGGTTAATAATCCTGTGCCAACATTTCCTCAAGGAGGTACCCATTACTTGATGTGTCGGTGATGGAATCTGATTCAGGAGTATCCATCCTTAATAAGTGGCATCACACCTTTCCACAGAGGAGTTGGATGGATTGTGGGAGAAGGGAGAGAAAGTGTGGACTTAGAACTGACTTTGAATTCCAGCTCTCCATGTACCCTGGACAAGTCACTTAATTCCTCTTTAATAGGATTGTTATTGACAGCCTATAGTACAACCCCTAGCATACTATGGGTACTCCAAGAGATGATGATACAGTTTTAATAAAGAATGTCTATTAATTTTCCTGAGGAATATGAGCTAATCACCCATAAGCTGCGCCTTACTTACCTTCTATCAACAGTAGCAGGGAGATAGTTAGGCTTTCCCTAAGAAGTACAGAACTAAGCAAAACAGAATAACTTTGATATGACTGATTATACTATATATCTAGTACAGGCAGTCCTTCACAGGTCATATGTAGCTGTAAAAATAGCCATGTAAATTGAAGCAATGCACGTCAGTTCTAATCAATGGAAAATATTACAATAGTTCTGTGATCTTTAAAAAACTTTTTGTCATAAACTGGGGTAAAAACAATCTCTTTCAACAAATGGTGCTGACAAAATTGGATGTCCGTCTACACTAAATTAAAACAAGACCCATATCTTACACCTTATACAAAAACCAACTCAAACTGAATAAAAGACCTAAATATAAAATCTAAAACAATAAAGCTCATCCAAGAGAAAGTAAGAACAACAATGGAAGGTTTAATACACAATGTAGACAGACTTCAAAATCTGTCAAACAAACCACAATCATCAGAAAAGAAAATAGATAAATGGGAACTACTAAGAATCCATCACTTTTGCTCATCCAAAGACTTTATTAATAGAGTTAAAAGGCCACGAACAGAATGGGAAAAATATTGGGCAACTTTTTGTCAGACCAATGCCTGATCTCTGTAATCTATAAGGGCCTACAAAATATCAATAAGAAAAAGGTAAATCATCCAATTAAGCAATAGGCAAAGGAGATGGACAGACACTTCTCTAAAGAGGAGATCCAGGCAGCCAAAAAACACATGTGGACATGCTCACAATTGTTAGCTATTAAAGAAATTCAAATCAAAACTACAATGAGATACCACCTCACCCCAACAAGGTTGACCGTGATCCAAAAAACACAAAACAACAAATGTTGGAGAGGCTGTGGAGAGATTGGAACTCTCCTACACTGTTGGTGGGATTGCAAAATGGTCCAACATTTTTGGAAAGCTATCTAGTGCTACCTTAAAATAATGGATCTAGATATACCATTTGACCCAGTAATTCCACTGCTTCAAATATATCCTACAGAATCAAGGCCATTCACACCAACTGGTACATGCACACAAATGTTCATCACAGCATGGTCCACAATAGCAAAAAGAAGGAATCAACCCAGATGCCCAACAACAGAGGAATGCAGTGATAAAGAACAACGATGATACTAGGAAACATCTCTTAACCTGATTTCAACTGGAGGACATTATGTTGAGTGAAAGTAGTCAGTGACAGAAGGACAAATATTGTATGAGACCCCTACGATAAGAACTTAAAAGCAGACTCATGCATGACAGAAAAGCCTCTTTGATGGCTGCAAGGGTGGGGAGGGCAGGAGGGCGAGGGGGGAGGGTTTAGATTAGATAGTTGATAGAAATTTGGTTGGGTGAAATTGGTGACAGCACTCATTAGTAACAAGATCAATATTAACAGGACTTCAACACAACTAGTGTACTCCTCCCATCTTAACCCAATATTACAAGGACAGAGTAGCTGGGGCAGGGGGCCAGGGACCGTGCTCTCAGGGGAAATCGAGGCCAATTGGCACAACTAGCGTTTTGCTAATGAGATCTCTCCACACCCCACATTGGTGAGTCACGTCTGGGGTCTTAAAAGCTGCCAAGCTACCATCTGAGGGTACAGCAAATAGTCCCAGCTTAACAGGAACAGATGATCACCAAGGTCCATAACGACATGGGGGAAAGAGAATTCAGAAGACAGAGAGACCCATGTGAGTGGATGTCTACGTTGACTTGTGACCAGAAGAACCAGATGGTGCCCGGCTACCACCAGAGATAGCCATGGTGGAGCTCACAAAGTTGAGGCTCACTGGCAACACAAGTATAAATAGGGGTGCACCCTGAGATCTCTACTAAAAGACCACAATTGATGGTCCAGGGACCTCGGAGTTCTCCTGGGAGCAAGGCCCCTGGCCCTGATGCTGCCCCTGTCCATAAATCATAATGAAGGTCAACCTTTCAGACTACAATGGATTGGACTTGGTGATGCAGAGTTACCATATTGTGTGGGCACTTTATGTTTCTAGGCATCTATAGTAGGTCATCCTGTGGACCTCATACTGGAGGAAGGGGAATGGGTGGAGAGGAGAAGATAGGAGACTGTTGGGAAGATAAAGCATGCATGGAGCAGAAAGGAAGAGTGCTGTCACCGTGCAGGGAGAGCAATGGAAGCCGCTTGTAGGTCAGTATGCAAATTTATATGGGAACGTACATTTTCAGTTATACTAATAATAACAAAAAATTCTGTCATGAATTAAAAACTTACTGTCAGGGGGGCAGAGTCAAGATGGTGGACTAGACACGTGTCTCCATAATTCCTTCTTAAAACTAAGGCCTGGACTGATAATTCAGCTGAGCCTTCTGGACACACTGAGCCCGTGAACATGGCATAGGGCTGCCAACTTGGACTATGTGTCACTGAATGGGAAACTTCTTTTCTTTCACTGACCCCAACCTTGTTGAATGCCAGCTCTCATGGACTGAAGGTAATGGCAGTTTTAACTTTTTTTTCTGTCTTAGCTGGCAGATGGGGCTTGGGCTTAACTGGCAGCAAAGCTCAGCTGCACTGCTGATGGGATCAGCAGGTGGAATAGCCAAATTTTGAGAGCCCAGGTCTGGACTCTGTGCACCTCGGCCCCTCCGCCATCTGTTTTCAAACCTCTGCCACTGAATCGACTATACCACAGCAGATGGGAGAGCTTGTGCGGGACTCCATCTTGTTTGACTGGGAGGCAGAGTTACCCAAACGGAGACCTCAGCAGGCACTAATTCCCAGGCTGGGAGGCAGTGCAAGCCCAGGGAGGACTTTTCCAACAGAAAAGCTGTGTTCAGTGCAGTGTGGCCTTATGGGTGGGGCCCAGCAGCAGACAACAGCAGGGCAGTCACCTTTCTGTACTTTGAACTAGTTTACAGCATCTAGGGTTGGATAGATAGGTGCTAATTTTGCCAGCTGGGAAGAGGGGCTTGTGCTCCTGGCAGCCTCAGTGATTTCAGATGAGGTCAGATAGCTTTTACCTTTCAATATAAGACTATCTAGAGAAATAACTGCAGTGTATCCTGACAGCATCTCGTCCACCTTTACTGACCCCCATCGTCGGGTCAGCTGATGGCCCCCCAGTCACTCCATAAGTAAGGCCATATCTTACTTATGTAAGTCAGGAGGTGGAGGCTGCTACCCCAAAGATTCCACTGGGCCCAGTCACTGGAGTACATAGAGGTGACTGGTGATCACCGTCCTTCTCAGGCTGTACTTCACATCCTGTTAAAATAACACCAGAGAAACTAAACAACTTCCAGATGCCCAAAAAGCAACAAACTTGGGCCAGAAACTTAAAGAAAAAATCACCTTTGGCTCCAGAAAGCTCCCAAAAGAAAGAACCAAAGAACTTCCCAGGTGAAGAAGCCTTTCTGAAACTATCAGAGGTCAAGTGCAAAAGGATTATATATAGAGCCCTCCTAGAAATTATGCGAAACACAGCCGAGCAAAATGAAAAATTAAGCAAGCTGTTCAAACTGATCCAACACCAGTATTCTGAAATCCAGCAGATCAATAACAAAATCAAAGAAATATAAAATTCAATTAAAGCCAAGAAAACAAAATTGAACAAAAGGAAAACAGACTTTCTGACTTGGAAGACAGAGCTACTGACTCCAGCATCTATGAGGAGAAATCAGAAAAAAGAAATAAAAATGAAGAAGCATTAAGAAACCTACGATTAATTGGAGTTTCTGAATAGGGAGGGACACCTGAAAACAGAGAGTATTGTTGTTAGCTGGTGACGGAAAACGTCCCTGAAATTTTGAAAGAAGAAAATATAGATATCCAAGATGTGTATTAAACACCACTCAGTATAGATCCCAAAAGAAAGACTCCAAGACATAATCAAGCTTAACAAAATGAAACAGAAACAGAAACTCTTAAAGGCACTGAGACTCAAAGGAAAGCTAACATTCAGAGGGAAACCCTGTAGGCTTTCATCTCACATCTCAGCAGAAACGATGCTGGCATGGAAGCAATGGGATGACACATTCAAAGCCTTGAAGGAGAAGAACTTCCAACCAAGAATTAATATGCCTTGCAAAACTCTCTTTCAAATATGAAGATGCAATTAAGACATTTGCAGATAAACAGAACTGAGACATTACGAAAACCAAACCAAAGCTCCAAGAAATACTGAAAGAAGGTCTTGGCTTAGAAGAACAAAACCATTAACTTTGTATTTTAGGAGGAAATACAAGATACATCATCCAGAAACCTACTCAGTTAGAGAAGGTACAAAACTCAATTAAAACTGTAATATTAAAAGAAGTGATCCAATGATCAGTTCATGAAAACTGTGATATCACATTACAAAGAGGGATGTACTACAGTCATTATAGCCCTTCCAGAGGGAAAGGAAGTTAACAACACATGCAGAAGTTAAAATTGGATTTAAACATAGATTATTAAGTGGGATAACAGGGTAGCTACAAAGCATAATAAAGATACAACATATCAAATCAAGAAACTTAATGCAAGAGTGTCAACAAACGTGAAACCAACACTGAAAAGGGTGAAAAATCAACTGGAAAGGGAAGAAGCCCTGGATAAGTAAAGCAGTACTGAAGAAGAAGAACACACTGGGATGCTTCTCACTACCTGACTTTAGAACCTATTACACTGCCACAGTTGTCAAAACAGTCTGGTACTGGTACAAAAGGAGACAGATAGATCAATGGAACAGAGTTGAGACCCCAGAGATGACAACATCCTCCTATGAACAGCTGATATTTGACAGAGGTCCTAAGACTTTAAACTGGGGTAAAAACAATCGCTTTAACAAATGGTACTAGCAAAACTGGATATCTGTCTGCAAAAATTGAAATAAGAGCCATATATAAAAACCAACTCAAACTGAATGATGAAGGCCATCCAAGAAAAAATAAGATCCACAATGGAAGTTTTAATACACAGCATAGACAGACTTCAAAATCTGACAAAGCACTATCAACAGAAGAGAAAACAAGATAAATGAGAACTATGAAAAATCACACTTTTGCTCATCCAAAGACTTTATCAAAAGAATTAAAAGACCCCCTACAGAGTGGGAAAAAGTATTTGGCAGCTTTATGTTAGACCGACACCTGATCTCCATAATCTATAAGGTACTACAAAATTTCAGTAAGAAAATGATAAATAATTCAATTAAGCGATGGGCAAAGGAGATGGACAAACACTTCTCTAAAGGGGATATCCAGACAGCCAAAAGACACACGCAGAAATGCTCACAGTCATTAGCTGTTAAATTCAATCAGAATTACAATGAGATATCATGTCACCCCAACAAGGTTGGCTGTGATCTAATGATCCAAAAAACAGAAAATAACAAGTGCTGGAAAGGCTGTGGATAAATTGGAACTCTCCTGCACTGTTGGTGGGATTGCTTTAGAAAGCAATGTGGTGCTTCCTTAAAAAGCTGGAAATAGACATACCATGTGACCCAGTAATTCCACTGCTTGGAATGTATCCTACAGAGTCAAGGGCATTCACAACAACAGATACATGCACATGAATGTTTATTACAGCACAGTCCACAATAGCAAAAAGTTGGAATCAACCCAGGTACCCAACAACAGTTGAATGGATAAATAAACTATGATACATACACTCCATAGAATACTATGTATTGATAAAGAACAGTGATGATTGCAGGAAGCATCTCATAACCTGGTTTCGACTGGAAGACATCATGTTGAGTGAAAGTAGTCAGTGGCAAAAGGACAAATGTTGTATGAGACCTCTATGATAAGAACTTAAAAACAGACTCATGTATAGAAAAAAAGGCTGTGATGGCTGCAAGGGTGGGGAGACAGGGAGAGAGAGGGTTGGTTATAGATTAGATAGTTGATAGAAATTTGGTTGGATGAAATCAGTAACAGCACACATTAGAAAGATGATCAGTTTAACTGGACTTCAACATAACATGAGTACTCCTCCCATCTTAACCCAATATTGCAAGGACAGAGTAGCAGGGGTGGGAGTCTGGTGACCATGGTCTCAGAGGATATCGAGGCCAGTTGGCATAACTAGTGTATTGTTAAGGGAGTCTTCTGCACCCCATATTGGTGAATGGTGTCTGGGGTCTTAAAAGCTAGGAAGCTGCAATCTGAAGCACACCAAATGGTCCCAACTCAGCAGGAACAGACGATCATGAAGGACCAACATGGCATTGGGGAAAGAAACCCAGAAGACAGACCCATGTGAGTGGGTGACTGCATCAACATGTGACCAGAGGAATCAGATGGTGCCTGGCCACCTCCAGTAATAGCTGTGATGGGGCTCACAAAGCTGAATCTCAGTGGCAACATGAGAATACAAAGGGGTGCACCCTGCACCCTGAGAACTCCACTAAAAGACTGCAGTTGATGGCCCAGGGGCTTCGGTGTTCCCCTGGGGGCATGACTCCTGGTCCTGATGCTGCTCCTGTCCACAAATCATTACTGAGGTCAAATCTTTGGACAGAAATGGATTGGACTCGGTGCCACAGAGTGATCATATCATGTGTGCACTTCATGGTTCTATGCATCTGTAGTATGTTACCCTGCTGGCCTCTTGCGGCAGGGGGAGGAGAGGGTGGAGAGGAGCGGCCAGGAGATTGTTATGAGGAAGTGACATGTATAGAAAGGACAAGAGGAGTGTGCTGTCACCGAGTAGGGAGAGCAGTGGGAAGCTCCACATAGGCAGGCGTGCAAGTTTGTATTTCACTTAGACACAATAAAAAAAAACTTACTGTGAATTATAATTTTTTAGGGAAATGAGAAAAAATGCCAAGCTAAGTGCTGTCGAGTCGGATCCGAGAGAAAAAATAGTGAAACTGTATTTAGTACACTGTAGTTTCAGAGCCCTGGTGGCATAATGGAGCTACCTCTGCTAACCAAAAGTTTGGAAGTTTGAGTCCACCAGCTGCTCCTTGGAAACTCTATGGGATAGTTCTGTTCCCTCCTATTGAGTTGCTGTGAATAGAAATCAGTGGAATGGCAATGGGATAAAGACACTTTAGTTTAAAAATATTGGAAGCAGTGATAATCAAAATGTTTTTTGTATGAGAACCTGTCAAGAGGAGTTTAAACAGTGATTGACCTCATGATATAACTTAGGTGTAGATGAAGTATTGTAATGACACGTGCAAAGAGCTGGCGATAGAAAACCGAAAAGGAAGAGCACAAGTAGACGTTCGGGAGTGACTGCGAGAGTACACTGGCAGAGAACTGCCAGGAATTCAAGCCAGATTCAGAAGAGGGTGGGAAACCAGGGGTGTCATTGCTGATGTCAAGTGGATCCTGGCTGAAAGCAGAAAATACCTGAAAGATGTTTATGTCTGTTTCATTTACTATGCAAAGGCATTTGAGTGAGTGGATCATAACAAATTATAGATAATATTGCAGAGAATGGGAATTCCAGAACGCTTAATTGTGCTCATGAGGAATCTGTTTATGGATCAAGAGGCAGTCGTGGAAAAAAACAAGGTGACACTGCACAGTTTAAAGTCAGGGAAGATGTGCATCAGGGTTGTATCCTTACACCATACCTTTTCAATCTGTATGCCCAGTAAATAACCCAAGAAGCTGGACTGTGAAGATGAATGAGGCACCAGGATTGGAGGAAGACTCATTAATAACCTGCATTATGCTGATGACACAGCCCTACTTGCTGAAAGTGAAGATTTGAAATACTTCTGATGAAGATCAAAGACCACAGCGTTCAGTATGTGTTGCCTCTTAACATCAAGAAAACAAACATCCTCACAACTGGACCAGTAAGTAATGTCATAATAAATGGAAACGGATTGCATCCATCCAGAGTGCTCCTTGGAAGTATAGATGGTGAGACTGCATCTTACATACTTGGACATATGTTGTCATGATGTCCCTGGAGAAGGACATCATGCTTGGTAAAGTAGAGGATCAACAAAAAAGAGGAAGACCCTCAATGAGATGGACGGACATAGCAGCTGCAGAAATGGGCTACGTATAAAAAGGACTGTGGGCATCGTGCAAGCCTGGGCAGCCTTCCTTTCTGTTACTCATAGGGTTGACGGGGTGAAACTGACTCCATGGCACCCAATAACAACAGCATGGAGTGAACATCTTTTCTATGCCTTGACAGATCACCATGCATCTTTCTTAATTTGATCAGCTTCCAACATTTTATCTTTTGTGCTTTAAATGCTGTTGCATATCTCTGACAGTACTTTTAATGTGAATTTTTTTGGTATGTCACTTCCTCTGGGACCCCAGCCTTTTGGCCGTAACCACTTTCCTCCTTTGTGTCGAGACTGAGTTCTCAGACTTGTATATCTTGATTGAGCCTCTTCAACAGTGGAAGTCTCAGCATTCCAGTGATCATCTCTTTCTTCTGGAACTGCATTCATGGTAGATTTAAATGTCACTAACAACATTATCCTTTTCTGTTTACTTGCTACACTTTTATTTTTGTTGGCCAGTTCCATGATTATCCACCTTTGTGTAATGCCACATATGCTTACCACAGGGAGATGGAACCATCACCACTAGATACTTTGTTGTCTGTATGTAAACTGAACAACAGGGATTCCAGTGACCAGTTTTGACAGACTTTGAAAGGAGTGAAGTGGTTGGTCACTGATCATGATGCTTGTCATTTATGCAGTGATCGGTGTACTGAACAGCCAGCTGTGAAGTTTGCAGTTTGTATAATTACTCAGTAAATATAACCTAAGAACCAAAATCAGAAGCTTATCGTTTGGGGACTGGTGCTATTTAACTAAACTGTAATGACTGAAGTTTTTTTCATGTAAGAGCCACGTAAAGCGAGATAGCACGTCCACGGTCCAGTCTTGAGCAGAGCACGTGAGACCCTGGTTTCTTGTTAAAGCTCCTTTGGTGATGGAGTGTGAGACTTTTTGCATGCCATTCCTATGGGCCTCTGTTTCCTTTTCTGTAAAAGGCTGGTGACCTTTCAATTCTAAAATTATTGGATTCTGTATTGTGGGGGTACTTCAGAGGGATTTCTAAAGAAAGACATATAGTTAATTAAAGGGTTGAAAAGGAGGTATCTGGGGAAGCATTAAGAAAACCAGTCAAGCTTTCCTGAGAAGGCGAAGTCTGAAGGGCATTTAATGACTGGTTTCAGCAGCTTGAAAGTTTCTACTCTGAAGCTAGTGTATCACCCTCCATCTCCACTGCAGAGATCAAGAGGGAAATACAGATTTAAAAACTACAGGATTAATTTCAGTTTGTGTGAAGAATAGAAAGAAGACTTCAAGAGAGAAATGAAAAGATATGAAAGTGCTGTGGTGGGATGCTTTTCATCTGCTTAGAAAAATGGAATTCAAGTCTTCAAAAAAAAAATCACACTGAGGTTACGGAAATTGAAATAATCTCCAAAAGAAAGAGCTTTTGAGTCAGGATTAATTTACTGATGTAAATTGTGGGACTCGCATCTCTCTGTGTCTTTAAAAGCAGGATATGTGAGGGATGGTTTGAGTTGAGCCTGCCAGAGACAGGGAAAGAGAGCTCTTGGGCACGCTCTGAAGATCCCTTCTTCACTGGACTTCCTTAATCCTGTTCCTAAAAACAAATAGTTAAAGATTTTCAGAGACAATCTCACAGATACCAACCAATTCATTACAAAACAGGGATGTTCTTTGAAAATTATGCCTGGAGAGCTGATTTGAAAATTTTATGACAAGAAAGACAGCTACTGGTTTGGACTTCCTCGGTATTTGCTAAAGGACGTCTAGCAGCAGGTGATACTCTGAAAGGTGGAAATCCCAAACCGTAAAGCAAAGCAAACCTCTCCTTTTTTTCCCTCTGTTTAACTCCCTGAGGTATATATACAGTGACTACTAATGTATTTAACTGAAGACATTTCATGTGCATAGAAATTAAGTTTATAACGAGGAGTACCTCTGCTCTTTGTCACTAGAAGTTCTTTGGATTCTCATTCTAGCAGCTGTTGACTTTATCTAAATTGGTGCAAAGGCTTAATAACAGTGTTTTTTTTTATGCAGTTTTCTTCTTTCTTTTGATGATTACCTTCTATGAGATATCCCACATGGATTTTTTAAAGTATTTACCGTGAGCTTTTAGAGGAGAGGAAGTTGAGATTTTGAAATATAATGTCCTTGGTAGATTTGCTTGCTTTTGTCATTCCCATGCTAGGTTCATACTTTCATTGATTCATTAGTGAATTTCAGGTTGTTCATAGTTTCTGTATTAAATCACCATGATCAGTTCTTCCTTGAATAGCCTTAGAAAACTAATGGCTGTCCTAGTGAAGGCACTGGACTGATGCTACAGTAGAAATTACAACAAAATTGTATCGAAGGAATAACTTCATTTCATGCAAGAGAGAAACTTGTTGCCTTTCAACAGCAGGTGGTGTTCCACCCCACAAGGGAAGCAGTAAGGTGTTGAACAGGCAGGACAAAGGCAGACAGCTTCATGCCAAATGGTGCAGGGGAGGCAAGAGAAATGCACAGGGCTGTCAGATTGGAAACTTGGTTCCATCAGTTTCTGATCTTAACACAGATCTCGTACTCCTAGTACACTTCAAGTAAGAAAACATTTCTAAAGCAAGATGTATAAACAGTCTTAATGTAGGGGCTTGGTAATGAGTATCAGGCTGACTCAAACCTGGTTGGAATCCTTGAAATGTAGTTTAGTTTAGTTAGGAAAGAGTTAAGATTGAATCAGCTCTAAATCTGAAGTCTTTTGAAATGTAAACATTGCTCATCTGGCTAAGAATGAGTGGGCTAGGGCCCAGGCACTTACTGGGTGAATTCCCTGAAATCAAGTTTACTTACATAAGTTAAGGGGCAAATCTCTGCACTTTTGGTTACAGGCAGTATCACAGCTCCAGTCTGCCTTTTCATTTTAACAACCTTAGTCTCTGTCTGGTTGCAAGTTTTCAAAAAAAAATAACAAATACAGTGGAGAAATCCCAGTGAATGAAGATTTAATTTGGGATCTAGGATATGCAACAGAGGCTTGATATATACTTCTCTTGGCTGTAAAGTCATTTGCAGGCTCTAACTGTAACACACCAGAGCTGTCTTCTAACCTCTGGTTGACCAAGGTACCTTCTCTGGGGCCAGTTGCATAAACTTTTCTTAACAGGCTCCACGGAAATCTTTATCTAGGTTAGAAATTTAGGTTCCTGCCTTCTCTGTTTTTCAAGCAATAAATCTTTGACAAAAGGCTGAATAATTTCTTTAGAAATTAGAAAAATCTTAGTTTAATTCAAAATGTAATTTTTAAATTTACACCTGAAGTCACCCAATTCACATAAACTAGCACCTCAGTTTCTGAAATTCACATATGCGTGACAACTAGATTTGAGAGAATTGGTGATTGGTTTTCTTAGTACTCTGGGCTGTACCACCCCCATTCTAGTTAGTCATAACTGCATTATTGTTTAATTTTTCTTTTTCAATAATTAAGTTCCATCACTTTTTTGGAGTTATTAGGGATTAGGTGTTGTAATCCTAAAGCTTTCACTGGGAGGATATCACCAGGCCTTTCTTCCTAGTTCTTCTTAGTCTGGAAACTCCATTTAACTCTATTTATCATCACAGCTAACAAAAAGCATCCACTGATGGATAGGTGGTGGCTCTGCATGACGTACACAGGCTGGGAATCAAACCTGCATCTCCCACATGGAAGGCAACAATTGTACCACTGAGCCATCACTGCCTCCTGTACTTTTTATGCACTCAGTAAATAGTGATAGCTTGATTAACAAGTCACCCCAGTCAGCCATAAAGTAAAATATATTACTTTCTGGGCAGCATAGCCATGGGAACCAGCCCTGTAGGGGCAGCTGTACCCAGGCATCCCCTGCTGTCCTCTCTGGACCTTTCCTGCTGTCAGAATTATGCATACCCTAGAACCAGCTTTCGGAATATCACTAGCCTAATGCCTCAGGAATGAGGAGCACAGTTCTTTTCTTTAATGAAAATTCAGACTTCAGGAGCCACAGGTGCTTCCTGGGGTGGGTTGGGGTGGGGTGGGGTCTTGGCCAGTGTCAGCTGACTTGAAGTCTGAATTAGAGGAATTACGGAGGCAGATTGAGAATTGTCACCTGAAAATAATGAAAGATGTATCAGCTCTGGGGTGTGAGTCTGTCATCCCAGGTAAATGCAGGCAGCTGGGATGCTGCAAAAATGATGACTCCAACTGATTCAGGACTGGATTCTTCCTGACCTGTATCCTGCTTCAGATTTCACCAGTTTCTAAATAAGAAAATTACTAAGGTTGTATTTCACTTGTAGTTTGTTGCATATATTAGTTTTCACATTAATTTCTAGTAAAATGTATAGTTCACACTCTGTAGTGAGTCGCCCCAGTTTCAAAGACTCCGCAGCACCTCTGGGATGCTGAAGTCCTGAGTTGAATCCTGACCTCTCTGTGGACTGGGTGGGTGAGCTTGGAAGAGTTCACTTAATTTCTGTTAGCCTCAAGTTTCCTCATGTTTATGATGATGGAATAGTAAACCCACCTAATGGCAGATGACTCCATAAGCAAGGTAAGCACAGCATTACTTGTTCTCATTTGCTAATCTGTAGTGAACAATTTCATGTGATTTTCACCACAATGTGATGAAAACCTTGCTGTCAAGGATTATAGATTTGAAAAAGAGGTTTTCATTCTTTAGGAAGGTGCTATGAGAGAGTCATAGGAGAGAGTCAGATACTGGCCATACCTAGAAGTAGACCTTCACCTCTTTGAGGAGGTAAAAAAATGTGAAGTTGCTTACTACAGATTAATAAGTAAGCACAGGTAAGCCCGTGCTTACCTTGCTTGTTGGACATTCCCACCCTATGTCATGGAGCTGTGTGAGAAGGAAATGAATCCTAGCATAATGTCTAATGTGTGAGAGACACCTAGCAGGTGCATATTCATCTCCTCCCTCCCTTTCTGAAGTTTGGAATATGATTAGACATAGCCATGTGGGCCTGGCTGGCAGCTGAGTCAAGATTCTGGGGCCCAAAATACAGACTCCCAGATAAGAAGAGAGCCTTACCTGATGTGGCCCCAACAACTATCAGGTGCTACTGGTCACATGGACTCTGAGAAACGCAGTATTGCATTTGTGGGTGTGTGTGGGTGTGTGTGTGTGTGTGTGTGTCTGTGTGTGTGTGTGTGTGTGTGTGTGTGTGTGTGTGTGTGTGTGTGTGTGTGTATTTTCCTTTGAAGGAGCTTGGGAGTTTACCTGACATTCTAAATTCTACCTTAAGCAGTGGTGGTATTTCTGAGCTAATTCCAGAATCACACATTTAGCCATTGCAAATTTAAGATCGAACAGTGTGCATATACCCCAAGTCGAAGCCATAGCTCTTGTCACGGCCATGGCTTCTCTTTAATGTCCCAGTCAGATGTAAGCTCCAGATGTACCTACCGTCTCCATTTAAAATTCATCTTCTCACGTGATTGATGGAAACCCTGGTGGTATAGTGGTTAAGTACTGTGATTGCTAGCCAGAAGCTCTGCAGTTGCAATCCAGCTGCTCCTTGGAAACTCTGTGGGGCAGTTCGGCTCTGTCCTATGGTGTCACTATGGGCAGGATTTGGAGAATCTTCCAAAGCTTGAACTGGATTGTTGTCCTGTACTCTAAGGATGTTTGAGCCATAAACGCTGCTACCTCCTTGGCCCTGTGTCTCTCCCATTTTACCACTGTGGGCTGGACAATGAAAGGACTTATGTAGGTGCACAACTTTTTTTCTTCATGAACATTTTTGCTATTCTTAAATAGAAAAGAAATAATTAAATGATGTGGCTATTACAGGGTCAGCTATTGCTGAAGAAGGAGAATGTAAGCAGTGGAACACACGCTGTGAATAGTCTTAACTTGTGAGACCATCACAGAGGGTGCACCTCCTTTGGCAGGTGCTCTTTCTTCTTTCCTAGGAGATCCTGCGTCTGTAATTATACCTGTTTTCAGGTGTAATTTCCAGTGGGCACGAGGGAAGGAAAGATGGGTAGTTCTGGCTTTCCTTTTTGTACAGTTACCAAATACACAGCAAAGGAGAAGAGAGGAATGATGTCCACATCCTGGAGCTGCTTCCTCCTCTCATGTTTCACTTTGAATGTAGCTGTAACGATGAAAACTGTGTTTGTCTAGTAAGTGTGTGGTGACAGGACAGTTATGTTTAAAAAAGACATACAAACAGAAACAGACAGCACATAGAAAACCAGGGTCATAAATAGATGTTAAATTGTCAGGTAAAACAAACAACTAATGCCTTTGAGAGGTTTTGGGGAAGGTTGCTGCACCTGTACTGATAATGCTTAATATTGATGAAACTGCCCCTTGTGTTTATCTACCTCGTGAAGAATCTCAGTCAGGCTTAACAAGTTCAAATGTTTGACTTCCATCATCTTAAAATGCTTTTCTCATTGTTTTACCTTTTCTAGTTCCTAAAAAACTCCCCTTTGCTCTCTAACTAGAAAGATGAATTTCATTAGGACAGTGATGACAGAAGACCTGGAAGGTTTAAACATTTCTAAATTACACATAGGACATTACAGATTGATACATTTATTTGTGCTTATGGAGACTTTCTTAAGCAAGCTGAAAGGTTTTTTTTTTTTTTTTTTTTCCATCCTAAAAGGCTCTGCATGTGTGAAACAAGAAAATCATGAATCTTTGGACCTGTATCAAGATTTATTTACATCTCTCCTTTTTCCACTGCCTCCAAATTGGAGACAGATAACTTGAGGGTGTTATAAACACGTATTACAGTAGTAAAGTCCTAATAGGAGTGGATCTTTGCCACTGCCTTATGGCAATCAAAGCGTAGACTGTCTCTCTGCTGGTGCTCCAGAGGAGGCTTACTTTTCACAGAAATGCTGCTGAGTGCATTTCCACCTCTGTTCAATAGTGACCTCGTATTTCTGTGCTGAGACCCAGTGATGCTGAGTCGGCACATACCTGCTCTCTCAGGCTTCCACTGAGGATGTGATTTGGATAGAAATCTGAAGACCAGACAGAAACCTGTGTATCTCGTCAGTCATATACTTATGTAGTGGGGCTCTTTATTCATAGGGAAACATTCTAAATTCCATTTGTTCCTTAAAACCAGTACAGAAGCACTTTGACACTATTTTTTGATTCAGGGATCACTGTCTCAAGGTGCAAATGGATTTTAATTCTAAAAAGCTTCACAGGCTGTAGATGAGGTTATATAATGTTTATTGACTCTGTAGTATGGCAGCACACTGGGAGGATAATCCCTTGGTAGCACTTCCTGAGTGGCCTGGCCTCAGCTGTGCTGTCAGGCAGCTGGCATCACTGTAAAGAACAATTTGTTAGATGTTGAGTAGATACAAAGGAACATTCATAGCATGTTGTTGTTAGGTGCTGTCGAGTTGGTTCTGACTTATAGCGACCCTACGAACAACAGACCAAAACACTGCCCGGCTGCGCCATGTCCACAATCATTTTTATGCTTAAGCTCATTGTTGCAGCCACTGTATCAATCCATTTCATTGAGGGTCTTCCTCTTTTTTGCTGACCCTCCACTCTGCCAAGCATGATGTCTTCTTTGGGACTGATCTGTCCTGACAACATGTGCAAAGTATGTAAGATGCAGTCTTGCCATCTTTGCTTCCAAGGAGCACTCTGGTTGTACATCTTCCAGAACAGGTCTGTTGGTTCTTTTGGCGGTCCATGGTACATTCAACATTCTTCTCCAACATTCACAATTCAAAGGCATCAATTCTTCCTTTTTCTCTGTTCATCGTCCAGCTTTCGCTTGCATATGATGTAATTGAAAGTCCCATGGCTTGGGTCAGTCGCGTTTTAATCTTCATGGTGACGTCCTTAGTTTTGAATACTTTGAAGAGGTGCTTTACAGCAGATTTTCCCAATGCAATGCATCTTTTGATTTCTTGACTGCTGCTTCCAACGGTGTTGATTGTGGACCCAAGTAAAATGAAACCCTTGACAACTTCAATCCTTTCTCCATTTATGACAGTGTTGTTTCTTGGTCCAGTTGTGAGGCTTTTTATTTTGCTAATGTTGAGGTGCAATCCATACTGAAGGTTGTGGTCCTTGATCTTCATCAGTATCTCAGATCTTCTTCATTTCCAGCAAGTCAGGTGGTGTTGTCTGCATAATGCAAGTTGTTAATGAGTCATCCTCCAATTCAGATGCCTCATTCTTCTTCGTCTAATCTAGCTTCTTGAATTATTTGCTTGGCATACAGATTAAAAAGGTGTAGTGAAATGATACAACCTTGACACATGCCTTTCCTGACTTTAAACCATGCAGTGTTCCCTTGTTCTGTTTGCACTTCTGCCTTTTGATCCATATACAGATTCCTTAAGAGCACAATTAGGTGTTCCGGAATTCCCGTTCTCAGCAATGTTAGCCATAATTTAGTATGCTCCGCACAGTCGAATGCTTCTGCGTAGTCAATGAAACACAAGTAAACATCTTGCTGGTATTCTTTGCTTTCAGCCAAGATCCATCTGACATCCGAGATGATATCCCTGGTTCCACATCCTTTTCTGAACCCAGCTTGAATTTCTGGCAGTTCCTTGTCAATATATTGTTGTAGTCACTTTTGAATGATCTCAAGCAGTATTTTATTTGCGTGTGATGTCGATATTGTATGGTAATTTCCACATTCAGTTGGATCACCTTTCTTTGGAATGGGCATAACTATGGATCTCTTCCAGGCAGTTGGCCAGGTAGCTGTCCTCCGAATTTCTTGCCATAGATGAGTGAGCACTTCCAGCACTGCTTCCATTTGTTGAAACATCTCAGTTGATATTCTATCAATTCCAGGAGCCTTGTTTTTCACCAATACCTTCAGTACAGCTTTGACTTCTTCCTTCAGTGCTATTGGTTCCTGATCATGTGCTGCCTCTTCAGATGATTGAACATTGAGTAGTTCTTTCTGGTATAATGACTGTGTGTATTCCTTCCATCTTGTTTTGATGCTCTCTGAGTCATTTAATAGATTCCCTGGAGAATCCTTCACTATTGCAACTCAAGGCTTGAATTTTTTCTTCAGTTCTTTCAGCTTGAGAAAAGCAGAATGTGTCCTTCCCTTCTGGTTTTCCATTTCCAGCTCTTTGCACATGTCATTATAATACTTTTTTTTTTTTAATGATTGAATGAAAGTGTACATTCCCATATAAATTCTCACGCTTACCTATATGCAGCTCCCACTGTTCTTCCTGCCTGGTGACAGCACACCCCTCCTCTCTGCCCCATACATGTCCTGTCCTCCCAACAGTCTCCTATACCCTCCTCTCCACCCCCTCTCCTTCCTCCAGAAAGAGGTCAGCATAGAACCATAAAATTCCCATAAGATATGGTCACTCTGCATCACCAAGTCCAATCTATTGCTGTCGGAAAAGTTGGCCTTCATTATGATTTATGGACAGAAGCAGCATCAGGGCCAAGGCCATGCTTCCAGGGGAACCCTGAAGCCCCTGGACCATCAGTTGTGGTCTTGTATTGGAGATCTCAGGGAGCACACCTATTTATTCTCTTGTTGTCAATGAGGCTGAACTTTGTGAGCTCCATTGTGGCTATCACTGGTGGTGGCCGGGCACCATCTGGTTCTTCTGGTCACAAGTCAATGTAGACCCACGTGGGTCTCTGTGTCTGCTGGGTTCTCTTTTCCCCATGTCATTCTTGTCCTTGGTGATTATCTGTTCCTGTTGAGTTGGGGCCATTTGCTGTACCTTCAGATGGTAGCTTGGCAGCTTTTAAGACCCCAGATGGCACTCACCCATGAGGGGTGCCAAGAGACCTCATTAGCAAAATGCTAGTTTTGCCAATTGGCCTTGATTTCACCTGACAACATGGCTGCCGGCCTCCGCCCCAGCTCTGTCCTTGTGACATTGGGTTAAGATGGGAGGAGTACTCTAGTTGTGTTGAAGTTCAGTTATTATTTATCTTTTTTCTAATGTGTGCTGTCACCAGTTTCACCCAACCAAATTTCTATTAACTAATCTAAACCCTCCCCCTCCCCCCCCTCCTTCCCCACCCTTGGAGCCATCAAAGAGTCTTTTCTTCTACACATGAGTCTGTTTTTAAGTTCTTATTGTAGGAGTCTCATACAATGTTTGTACTTTTGTGGCTGACTACTTCACTCAGCATAGTGTCTTCCAGTTGAAACTAGGTTAAGAGATGTTCCCTGCTATCATCGTTGTTCTTTATCATTGCATAGTGTTCCATTGAGTATATATACCATAGTTTACCTATCCGTTCCTCTGTTGTTAGGCATCTGGGTTGATTCCATCTTTCTGCTTTCGTGAACTGTGCTGCGAGGAACATTTATGTGCATGTATCAGTTGGTGTGAATGGCCTTGATTCTGTAGGATATATTTGAAGCAGTCGAATTACTGGGTTAAATGGTATATCGATATCCAGTTTTATAAGGAAGCACCAGATTGCTTTCCAAAGAAGTTGTACCACTTTGCAATCCCACCAACAGTGTAGAAGAGTTCCAATCTCCCCACAGCCTCTCCAGCATTTGTTGTTTTGTGTTTTTTGGATCATGGCCAACCTTGTTGGGGTGAGATGGTATCTCATTATTGTTTTAATTTGAATTTCTTTAATGGCTAATGATCGTGATAATGTCCATATGTGTTTCTTGGCTGCCTGGATCTCCTCTTTAGAGAAGTGTCTGTCGTTTGCCCATCGCTTAATTGGATGATTTATCTTTTTCTTATTGATATTTTGTATTACCTTCTAGATTATGGAGATCAGGCGTCGGTCTGACATAGAGTTGCCAAATATTTTTTCCCATTCTGTTGGTGGCCTTTTAATTCTAAGTCTCTGGATGAGCAAAAGTGATTGATTCTTAGTAGTTCCCACTTACATGTTTTCTCCTCTGATGATTGCAGTTTGTTTGACAGACTTTGAAGTCAGTCTACGTTGTGTATTAAACCTTCCATTGTTGTTCCTACTTTTTCTTGCAAGAGCTTTATCATTTTAGATTTGATAGTTAGGTCTTTTATCCAGTTTGAGTTGGTTTTTGTAAAAGGTGTAAGATACGGATCTTGTTTTAATTTAGTGCAGGTGGATATCCAGTTTTGCCAGCACCATTTTTTGAAGGGATTGTTTTTACCCCAGCTTAATGTCTTAGGGCCTTTATCAAATATCAACTGTTCATAGGCAGATGATGTCATTTCTGGGTCTCAGTTCTGTTCCACTTATCTATCTGTCTGTTTTTATACCAGTACCAGGCTGTTTTGACTACTGTGGCAGTGTAATAGGTTCTAAGGTCAGGTAATGAGAGGCCTCCCAGTGTGGTGTTCTTCTTTAGTAATGCTTTACTTATCTGGGGCTTCGTCCCTTTACAGACAAAGTTGCTAATTTGTTTCTCCACCTCACTAAAAAATGTCACTGGAACTTGTATTGGGATTGCCTTATATAAGTGGTTTGCTTTGTGTAAAATAGACATTTTCACAATGTTAAGTCTTCCTATCCATGAGCAGGTAGGTTTCTCCATTTATGTAAGTCTCTCTTAGTTTCTTGTAGTAAGGGTTTGTAGTTCTCTTTGTAAAGGTGTGTTATTTCTCTGGTTAAATTTATTCCTAGGTACTTTATCTTCTTAGGGGCCATTGTAAATGGTATTGACTTGGTGATTTCTTTCTTAATAATCTCGTTGTTGGTATAAAGAAATCCTACTGATTTACTTATGTTTATCTTGTATCCTGAGACTTTGCTGAACTCTTCTATCAGTTTGAGTAGTTTCCTTATGGATTCTTTGGGATTCTCTGCATATATAGTCATACCATCTGCAGATACAGAGATTTTTAGTTCTTTGACAATGTGGATGCCCTTTATTCCTTGGTTTTGTCTATTTGCTCTGGGTAGAACTTCTAGTACAATGTTGAATAGGAGAGGTGAGAGTGGGCATCTTTGTCTAGTTCTTGTTCTCAAGGGAAACTGTTTCAGTCTCTCTCCATTTAGGATGACATAGGCAGTTGGCTTTGTATAAATGGCCCTTATTGCATTGAGGAATTTGCCTTCTATTCATATTTTGCTGAGAGTTTTTAGCATGACTGGGTGTTGGACTTTATCAAATGCCTTTTCTGCATCAATAGACAAGATCAAGTGATTCTTGCCTTTTGTGATATTTATGTGGTTGATCACATGAATTGTTTTTCTGATGTTGAACCAGCCTTGCATCCCTGGTATGAATCCAACTTGGTCATGATGGATTATTTTTTTGATATGTTGTTGCATTCTACTGGCAAGTATTTCGTTGAAGATTTTTGCGTCTAGATTCATGAGTGATATTGGTCTGTAGTTCTCCTTTTTGGTTGGGTCTCTCCCTGGCTTTGGTATCAGAGTTATGCTGGCTTCATAGAAAGAATTTGGGAGTATTCCATCCCTTTCTATACTGTGAAATAGTCTTAGTAGTATTGCAGATAACTCTTCTCTAAAAGCTTGGTAGAATTCTGTGGTGAAGCCATCTGAGCCCGGGCTTTTTTCAGTTTCCAGTTTTTGGATGACTTTTTCAATCTGTGCCTTTTTGATGGGTTTATTAAGGTGTCCTGCTTCACCTTGTGATAATTTTGGTGGGTGCTATGAATCAAGAAATTTGTCCATTTCCTCTAGGTTTTCAAATTTGTTAGAATACTGTCTTTCATAGTATTCACCTGTAATATTCTTTATTTTTGTTGAACCTGTGGTGATAACTCCCTTCTAATTTCTTATTTGGGTTATTTGTTTCCTTTCCTGTTTTTCTTTGGTAAGTTTAGCCAATGGTTTGTTAATTTTTGTTGACCTTTTCAGAAAACCAGCTTTTGGTCTTTTCAGTTGTTTCAGTTGCTCTTCTATTATCTAATTCATGTGTTCCTATCTTTAAGTCTAAGGTGAGTTTCTTGTATGCAACAAATAGATGGGTCATGTCTTTTGATCCAAAATGTCACTTGATGTCTCTTTGCTGGAGCATTCAGTCCATTCACATTCAATGTAATTATTGACAGGTATGTGTTCAGTGCTACCCTTGTGATATGTTTATTTTTGTTGTTCAGTTTCCATGAGTTCCACTTTCTATCTATGTTTTTTCTGCTATTGATTTTGACGTTTATGGCTTTATGATGTCAGAGGATGCTTTGCATTAATTCAGTGGTATGGATTTTGTTGAGAATTACTTTATGCCCTAACACATGGTCTGTTCTGGAGAATGTTCCATGTGCACTGGAGAAAAAAGTGTAGTTGTCCCCTGATGGATAGAAAGTTCTGTATATGTCGATGAGGTCTAGTTGATTAATTGTGGCAATAAGGTCTTCTTTGTCTTTATTGAGCTTTTTTCTAGACGATCTGTCCAATATTGAGAATGGAGTGTTGAAATCTCCTACTATTATTGTGGAGTGATCTGTCTCCTTTTCAGTCTAGTCAGTGTTGCTTTGACATATTTAAGTGCTCTAATATTAGGTGCATAAATATTTAATATTGTTAAGTCCTGCTTGTGTATTGAACCTTTCTCCAATAAATAGTGACCATCCTTGTCCATGATGGTAGATTTTACATTAAAATTGATTTTATCTGAGATTAGAATTTCCACCCCTGCTCTTCTTTGTTCATTGTTAGCTTAATATATATTCTTCCATCCTTTAATTTTCAGTTTGTTCCTATCTTTAAGTCTAAGGTGAGTTTCTTGTATGCAACAAATAGATGGGTCATGTCTTTTGATCCAAAATGTCACTTAATGTCTCTTTGCTGGAGCATTCAGTCCATTCACATTCAATGTAATTATCGACAGGTATGTGTTCAGTGCTACCATTGTGATATGTTTATTTTTGTATTGATGTTTTCTCTGTTGTTCTTATTAATCTGTTCTGCAACCTTCTTCTGTGTGAGTTGATTTTTCACTTTTTTCAGGGTTGGTTTTGTGGTTGTTGAGACTCCTGTATTATATTTCTTGATACTGTATGTTGCAATTTTATTGTGCTTTACGGCTGCCCCATGATCCCTCTTACTAAACTATGTATAAACCCAATTTTGATTGCTACCAGTCTTGTCAACTACCTCTCCATCTGGAGGGACTGTAACAACTATAGTACATCCCTCTTTTTAATGTTATGATATCATAGTTTACATGATATGATCACTACATTGTTTCTTTCACTATTATAGCTTTGATTGTGTTTGGAGCCTTCCCTAACTGAGTAGGATTCTGGATAATGTGTCCTTCTAAACTATAAAGTTAGTGGTTTTGTTCTTCCAAGCCAGGAAATTCTTTTAGTATTTCTTGTAGCTTTTGTTTGGTTTTTACAAAGTCTGTGAGTTTCTGTTTGTCGCGAATGTTTTAATTTCATCTTCAGATTTGAAAGATAGTTTTGCAAGGTATATAATTCTTGGCTGGAAGTCCTTCTCCTTCAAGGCTTGGAATATGTCATGCCACTGGGTCTGTGCCAGCATCGTTTCTGCTGAGAAATCTGATGAAAGCCTACAGGGTTTCCCTCTGAATGTTAGCTTTGCTTTGAGTCTTGCTGCCTTTAATAGTTTCTGCTTATGTTTCATTTTGTTAAGCTTGATTATAATGTCTTGGAGTCTTTCTTTTGAGATCTATATTGAGTGGTGTTCGATATGTATCTTGGACATCTACATTCTCTTCCTTCATGATTTCTGGGAAGTTTTCTGTCAGCAGCTTAGCAAAAATACTGACTGTCTTCTCAAGTGTCCCGCCCTGTTGAGGAACTCCAATTAAACGTAGGTTGTTCTTTTGTCTGCTTTTTCATGCTTCTTCATTTTTCTTGTTTCTTTTTTCTGATTTCTCCTCCTAGATGCTGTAGTCAGTAGCTCTGTCTTCCAAATCAGAAATTCTCTTTTCCATTTGTTCCATTCTGTTTTCTTAGCTTTGAAATGAAGTTTCTATGTCTTTGATTATGTCCTTGATTTGCTGGATTTCTGAGTATTGATGTTTCATCAGATCGAACAGCTTGCTTAATTTTTTGTTTTGCTCTGCTCCATTTTGTATGAGGTCTAGGAGGGCTCTCTATATAATCCTTTTGTATTCACCTTCTGATAGTTTCAGAAAAGCTTCTTCGTCTGGGAAATTCTGAGGTGGTTTCTTTTGAGGGCCTTCTCATTCCATGGGCGATTTCCGGGTTACCATCTTCTCCAACATTTGTTGCTTTTTGGGCTTCATGTGTGTCAATAGAGGCTGGGAGAGATGTTGTGGAGATGGACTACAATTGTTTCTCTAGGCTGTCTTCGGTCTGTGCAAGCCTCTGTTCTCCAAGAGTGAGGTCAGTGAAGGAGAGGAGGTTTTACATTCAGTGGTGTGAAGTCCAAATTGACAGCCCTATGCCATATCCCAGGGCTCACTACGTGTCTGGAAGGCTCTGATTATCACTTCAGGTCTTGGTTTCCAGAGGAATTTAGGGAGATGTGCATTTAGTCCGCCATCTTGACCCTACCCCTATAATACTTTCTTTTGTCTTCTCCAGCTGCTCTCTGACACTTTCTGTTTTGGTGTTGTACTTTGCCATTCTTTCCTTTTGCTTTAGCTGCTTGACTTTCAAGAGCAAGTTTCAGAGTCTTTTCTGACATCCATTTGGTATTTTTTTTCCTGCCTTTTTAGTGACCTTTTGCTCTCTTCATGGATGATGTCTTTGATATCATTACACAGTTCTGGTTTTCAATCGTTAGTGATCAGCACATCAGATCTGTTCTTGAGATGGTCTTTCAACTCAGGAGGTATATACTCAAGGTAATACTTTGGTTCTCGTGGACTTGTTCTAATTTTCTTCAGTTTCAATTTGAATTTGCATGTAAGCAGTTGATCATCTGTGCCACAGGCAGCACCTGGTCTTGTTTGAACTGCTGTTGGTTCCTGTGTATTCCATCTGGTGAGGTCCATGTGTACAGTTGCCAAGTCTGTCTAAGACAGGCTAAGAAGAACTAGGAAGAAAAACTGCCAGATGCGTGGTGGCCGAGTATGAGAAGAAAGCTAATACGAGTACTAAAGATATGCCTAGCTCCATCAGGAGCATTCATAAATGCAGTCACATAAGCCAAACTAGAGACAGCCATTCTGTCTTTTTCTCTGTTTTACTTTGAGGACCCTTTACTTCCTCCACCTCACATGCCTTAAGAAGTGGCATACTCCCCCCCATAGAGTGGGCCCCTATCCAGTTCCCACTGTGCTTGCTGCAGCTAAAGTGTGTGTGTTCCAACTGGACTAAACCCAAAGCTAAGAAATTTCCTAAGTATAACAACACTTTTGAATGTCAGAGTAGCAGAGGCAGGGGACTGGGGACCATGGTTTCTGGGGATATCTAAGTTAATTGGTATAACCACATTTTTAAAGAAAATGTTCCACATCTGGGGTCTCAAAAGCCAAGTACATGGTGATCTAATTAACCTCAACTGGTCCCAACCCACCAGAAGCAGAGGAAAATGAAGAACATCAAACCAGAAAGAGCCACGTATTCCAGAGACTATTCCAGTGTGACACTGTAAGAACTAGATGGTGCCCAGCTACAACCAGTGCCTGTCCTGACAGAAAATACAATAAAGAGTCCCTGACATAGTGGGAGAAAAATGGATGCAGAACTCAAGCTCTGATAAATAGACCAGACTTGATGGTCCAGCAGACTAGAAGGTCTGTGAAAAACATGGCTCCCAGACTCTCTGTTAGCCCAGAACTGAAACCACTCCTGAAACCAGCTCTTTGGACAAAGACTGGACTGGACTATAAGACATAAAGTGACTGTTGAAGAGTGTGCATCTTGGTTTTAGTAGATATACGAGATGAACTGGGTAGCACCTGTCCAGAGACCAAGATAAGAAAGTAGAGGAAGGTAGGAGCTAGTTGAATGAACATGGGAAATACAAGATGTAAAGGAGGAGTGTGCTGTCACGGTCTAGTGATAACAGTTACATCACAATGTGTCTGTAAGTTTTTGTGTGACAGATTGACTCGCACTATAAGCTTGCACTTAAAGCACAATAAAATGTTAAAAAGAAAAAATGTGTGTGTTCTCAGAGCCTCTTAAATAGATTACTCTCTGTTTTTTCTATTAATATTTGTTTGGAAATTTTGGTTGAGAAGATTCTTTTTGTTAAACATATTTGTACGATTAGTATATTTTATAATTTGATGCAGGTGTAAAATCATCATTGTGGGAAATATTGTACAATCATTAAGAGCTGGTGGCACTTACAGATGCAGTAAAACCAGGAGAATCCACATAATGACCAAGGCCTTTGTTAGAATCCTCCCTGTGTATCTGTGCACATGATGTAAATCAGGAGGTGGTCCCAAAGCCACAGGAGACAGACCTCCTTTATTGCTCCTCTTTTTTATGGTATGTGGAGTGCAGAGGAAGGAGGGGGCAGTTACTGCATTTGATGTGGAAACTGTAACTATGATGGAACTCCTCTGAGTTTTTACCTCAGTCTTGTATCACCCTTACTGTGTTTTGGCTTTTCAAAAATACTTTAAATATGGGAGATATCTTAGCACTAGAGTGAGAAATATGGGGAAATACTGAAAATATAAAATATTAATAGTCATTTCTGGAACGTAACTTGAAATCTAGTAGCCATCTTGATTTTTCTCTAAGGATGCTGGATAATCTACTCCAGTGCTCAGTTTGTTTCCTTGGGTGAGTTATTTAGCTTGCTGTGCTCATGCCTTTTCTGTGTGAGCAGGTATAAACATATTGGTACTATCTTACTGGATTACTGTGAAGCAGTTCACACAAATCTCCTGGCTAATTCCTGGGTCTTGTTGTGTAAGAAACATTACTTGTTGATACGTATGATTTTTCCCAAAAAGCATTTTCCTGAAACAGGAAAATACCTCCAATATTTTTGTTTCCAGTCATTACTGACTCTATATTAGTATTTTCTTTCCTTCCAACAGTGGCTGCACCAGGTTGAGCTATGTTCTCAGGGCACATTGCATCCTTCTCTGACCAACTTGCTGTTACCAGGAACAAAAGGTCCTCTAATCCCACTGCCCCTTGAAGATGGAACATTATCCATAAATAATAATCATACAGTAGATCAATTTTCACATTTGTGTAGCCTGTCAGCATATCTACCTGGGGTGGTCTTAGGTTTAATTTGATTTCAACAGCCGCTGTGTGAATGAGCTGCATTTTCTGAGATGTCACTAGTTCCATCCTAAGCTCTGTGTCATGCGCTAGAAACTGCTCTCGATGCCCAACAGTGCTCACCTCCCTCATTCAAGTGAAAGTTTCACCACTACACAAAGGACCCACAGGATGTGCCTTCAGCCATAAAGTTGTATCCTAAATAGTAGTTATGTGTCTTCCTCATCTGGGTCACAGGTATGTTTATACATTTAAATGAGGCAGCCGTGGTGGCGCAATGCTTGAGCACTTGGCTGCTAACTGAATTGTTGGTGGTTAAAACGCAGCAGCCACTTCATCAGAGAAAGATGCACCCATGAAAATGTATAGTCCTGGAAGCCCTATGCGGTTTGATTCTGTCCTATAGAGTCACCATGAGGGGGCAGTGGAATTTTGTTTTGTAAATGAGGTGAGCTCTAAAAGCCTAGCAATGAACCTGAGTGTAGGTACGTTTTGCTTTAGGAATTTCAGTAAGAAACTTGTTATGTTGTTTACCTTTTCCTAAATAATATTCTATAATGTTATCTTAAGTATGTATTTCAAGCATGTAAATATGTATTTAATGCATTTAGTAGGCATTTAAAATACAAAAAAGCATAAAGAAGAAACCCAAAATAGCCTCCAATCCACTGCTTACATAAATTCCTTGTAATCAACCATGACTCAGGGTTTAATTAGAAAACATTTTTGTTTTTCTACCATTCCCTGACTCTTCATTTTCAGTCTATAGAAAGTAACAGTGCCTTCATTATAGTTACAAAGACTAATTAGGAGTTAACACTTTCCCTCCCCACAGGAGGTGGGTTGTAGACCTTATTTTCCAGTCATACATCTACCACCTTTCCTCTGTCTTCCTAAATACCATGAAACCAAACAGGGAGAAGGAGGGGAAAAGCAGGACTACTTTGTGCTCTTTGGGTCTGGCATGTGTTTGTAGCTGAGCCTTACTTTCATGTGTTTCTTGGCGTTACATGCAGGGTTCTAAGCTAGCCTCCATGTGCACACACACCTATGTCGTCCCTTCCCATGAGTGGTGGTAGGGCCACGGATGTGATAGGACAGTCACTCTCGACATTAGGTCACTTTATGTAACAATGGTAAGGGGATCTGCAACAGTAAAGGGATCTGGCAGATGTAACTAAGGTCCCTAATCTGATAGGGGTCTGACCTAATCATTGAATCTTTAGAAGAGGCAGAAATGGCAGCAGATTGTCTCCTGCTGGCTTTGAAGAAGCAAAGTGGTTGAGAGGATTGAGTGGGCCCTGTAGCAAGGACCTGAGGGCAGTCTCTAGGGGACAGTTCCCGAGCAACAGCAAGAAAATGGAACTTAGTCCTACAGCTGCAAGGAACTTGATTCTCCCAACTTGAATAAACTTAGAAGAGGCTTCTGAGCCTGGCAGACACCGTGATTTCAGCTTCCTGAGACGTGAGCGGAGCTGTGCACTGGGACCCTTCTTGTGCACTGCTCTGGTGTAGGCAGGCTGTGCTCACCTGCTCCTTCCTGGTGTGGTGATGGCCCCATGCGCACACTGATGCCAGGACACCTTTCCTTCCTAGCTGGAGAGAATTTGAACCTACTTCACATGGGCTCTCTTTCTCGTGACCTGTGTCCTTTGTTTTGAGGAACTCTAGGGTTCCCCTTCCCCCTTTGCCCAAGAAGAAGGGGAGCAGCACCCCTCCTGTCCTGTGTCCTCAGATGCCCTAGTCCACATTCTGTGTCAGAAGCAGACAAAGCCCACTGTGCCCCTTTACTTGTTCTGAGCCTTCAAAACGGTCCAGTGTGCCTCTTTTTGCTTTGACCTGTGAGGAAGGGTAATACTGTGGAGGGGCTCCAGGGAACCTCCAAAGAAACTTGTCTTCAAAAACTTTTCTCCAGCGACACGGGCCTGTATCAGACTCCATGGGTGGCTTTAAAGACCACCCACTAGAGACCCTCTCACCAGGCTTGAGGTGAAGGCAGGCACTACCAGCTCTTCCCCTCAGAGCTGGGAATAGGCCTCCAAGTGCCAGAGAAAGCCCTTTCTCTACCATCTCCATGGCTGTTCTCTGTTTCAGGGCCGATCCAGGTTTAGGGATTTATATCTCTTTGATGTATTGTAGAGAAAAACTTGAATGCTTTTATAAGTTAAAACAGAGAAGTTTATTAAAGATTTAAAACAAGATAGCCCATTAAAAATGGGACCCAGTGTTCCCAGGGCAGCCTCGTTATATAAGTATTTGTATGGAGTAGTAACAGAAACCAAACCACAGGGAAGTCAGTTACATGAAAATCAATGAAATTTGTAACAATCAAACTCTGATTGGTTACTGATTACAGATAGTTTCAAAGGATGCTTAGGTCATGGTCACAAGATGCCGTCAAGTATTTTGTCTCTCTTGCCGGTGACGACATTCAGACAGCACTCCACCGGAGTTTGTGCAGTTTGAGGGCCGCAGGCGGTCATTGGTTAAGATCCCTTGGAGCATATGCTTTCACATCCTGGTTTTGACTGCCAGAAAAAAAGCATGTTTTTCTCGAGAAACATAGCCATTAGTCTAGAAATCCAGATTCAAATTAGATAGTATGGTCAGCATATTATGCCTCTGCCTCACAGACTGCACTGAAGTTTTCTTTTCCTGAGACAATTTCCTCCTTTTGATCTAAGACTTCCTAGAACAGGTTTTGATCAATGATGAATTGAGTATTCTCTCTCATAAACATACACATACCACTACTGTTTGCTGTAGTGGCTGCTTGAATTCTCAAGTGTTTAAGACCAGAGATGCCACACTGCATTTGTGACTAGGCAGCACTGACTGTTTTCACTTCACCCTAACATACTGGAGCTCTCTCCTTCAGGCTAGGCTGGTGTAATGGTACTTACCAAGGAGCAGCTCATCTTCTGCAAGGTCTTCCCTAACTTCACCATATTTTACAGGGAGACACTTTGGTGGCCTCAGAATGGGGAGGATAAGAGGTAACAGTGTCAGGCTGAATGGAGCACAGGCACAAAAGAGTGGTGTATTCTTTCGGTCCTTCTAGTGGGGTTTCTTCAGGTCATCACTGACTTGGATGGTTTGTGTATATACATTATCTTTCTTGTGGGCATTATATTCTCCAGGTCAGAACATGAGTGGTTAATTTCATGTAACATTTCACAGTGTCTGTTATGATGACCACTGAGTTCTTTTCCCTAGTCTGTCTTAGTCTAGAAACTCCCCTGAAATCTTTCGACCATGGAAGACCCTGCTGGTATTTGAAGGCTGGTGACATAACTTCCAGCACTACAGCAACACACAAGCTCCCAGAGTATAGCAAACTGACAGACTAGTAAGAAGGACCCAGTAGTCAAGTTCTGAAAAGAGTTAGCCAGTGAAAGCCTTATAAATAGCAGTGAAACATTATCTGATACAGTGTTAGAAGATGAGCCCCTCAGGTTGGAAAGCACTCACAATATGACTGGGAAAGAGCAGCCTCCTCAAAGTAGAGTAGACCTTAATGATGTGGATGAAGTCAAGCTTTCAAGACTTTCATGAGCTCATGCAGCATGACTCAAAATGAGAAGAAAAGCTGAAAACATCTATCAATAATCCGAACATGGAATACAGGAAGTAGGACTCTAAGAAATCTGGAAACCATCAAAACTAAATTGAAACACGTAAACATTAGTATCCTATGCATTAATGAGGTAAAATAGACTGTTATTGGCTATTTTGAACCAGACAATCATATGGTCTGTTATGCTGGGAATGACAACTTGATGAATGGCGTTGCACTCTTTGTCAAAAAGAACATTTCAAGATCTGTCCTGATGTACAATGCTGTCAGTGATGGGATAATATCTATACACCTACAAGGAAGACTAGTTAATACAACTGTACCAACCACTAAGGCCAAAGGTGAAGAAACTGATAATATTTACTGATCTCTGGAATATGAGATTGATTGAGCAAGCAATCAGGGTGCATTGCTAATCAGTGGTGATTAGCATGTGAAAGTTGAAAACAAAGAAGAAGGATCAGTAGTTAGAAAATATGGCTCTGGTGATAGAAACAGTTCTGGATGTTGCATGATAGAATTTTGCAAGACCAACAACTTCTTTATGATGAATATATTTTTTTTCAGCAACATAAACAGCGATTATAGATGTGGACCTCACTAGATGGAATATGCAGGAATCAAATCAAGTACATCAGTGAAAAGAGAAAATGGAAAAGCTCAGTATCATCAGTCAGAACAAGGCCAGGGACTAACTCTAAAACAGACCATCAGTTGCTCATATGCAAGTTCAAGTTGAAACTGAAGAAAATTGGAACAAGCCACAGAGCCAAATTGTGACCTTTAATGTATCCCACCTGAATTCAGACACCATTTAAGAGAACACTGATGAATTGAAAACTAGTGATCAAAGACCAGATGAGCTGTGGAATGACAGAAAGATACACGTGAAGAAGGCAAGAGGTCAGTAAAACGACTGGAAAGAAATAAAAGACCTAAATGGATGTCAGAAGAGACTCTGAAACTTTCTCTTGAATATAAAGTAGCACAGCAAAAGGAAGAATGATGAAGTAAAAGAGCTGAACAGAAGATTTCAAAGGGCTGCTTATTAAGATCAACTGAATGATTACAGTAATATATGCAAAGAGCCGGAGATAGAAAACCAAACGGGAAGAACACAATCAGCATTTCTCAAGATGAAAGAACGGAAGCTAATTTCAAACCTCACATTGCAGTGCTGAAGGATTCTGTGGGGGAGAATATGAAGTAACACGGGGAGCATCAAAAGAAGGTGGAAAGAATACACAGAGTTATTGTACCAAAACAAATTGGTGGATGTTCAGCTGTTCTGGGAGGTAGCAGGAACCCATAGTGCTGAAGGAAGAAGTCCAGTATGCACTTAAGGTGTTGGCAAAATCCAGGAATTGACAGAATACCAACGGATATGCTTACTCATCTATACCTAGAAGTTTGGAATTCGTAGTGCTCATCAAGAACCTGTACAGATGAAGAGGCGGATGTTCGCACATAACAGGGGTACGCTACGTAGTTTAAGTCGGGAAAGGTGTGCTTTAGGGCCTGTATTCTTTCAGCATACTTCTTCAGTCTCTGGCATCAGGTTGGAAGATTCATTAACAGCCTGTATTATCTAGATAACATGACCTTGCTTACTGAGAGTGAAGAGGTCTTGAAGCACTTACTGATGAGGGTCAAACACTACAGCCTCTAGCATGTATTCTACTTCAACATAAAGAAAACAAAAATCCTCACAGCTAGACCAGTAAACAACATTCTGATAAATGGAGAAAAGACTGCAGTTGTCAAGAATTTCATTTTACTTGGATTCACAGTCAGCACCGAAGAAGCAGCAGTCAAGACATTAAAAGATGCACTGCACTTGGCAAACACACTACAAAAGACCTCTTTAAAGTTGTTAAAAAGACTTGAAGACTAAGGTGCACTTTACCTAAGCCGCAGTATTTTTAGTTATCTCATATTCATGCAAAAGCTGAATGATAAATAAGAAAGACCAAAGAAGAATTTAACACCTTTAAACTGTCTTGATGAGGAATTCTGAATATACCATGGATTGCCAAAAGAATGAGCAAATTTGTCTAGGTATAAATAAAGCAGAATGCTTCACAGAAGCAAAAAATGGCAAGCCTATATCTCACATACTTTGGACATGTCAGGAGGGATCAGTCCTTGGAGAAGGACAGCATGCTTGGTAGAGAGTCAGGGAGGAAGAGAAAGACCCTTAACAAACAGACTGAGACAGTGCACCAATGGACTGTGAGGACAGCACGGGACTGGGTAGCATTGAGTTCTGTTCACTGCTGTTGTTGTTACTAGGTGATGTCGAGTTGGTTCCAGTGCACAGGAAGCCTACGCCCAACAGCAGAAACTGCTGCTGGGCCCTGCACCGTGCCCGCAATCATTTTCATGCTTAAGCACATTTCGCAGCCACTGTGTGAGTCCGTCTTGTTGAGGCTCTTCCCATTTTTTGCTGAACCTCCGCTTCACCAAGCATGATTTCTTTCTGCAGAAATTGACCCCTCCTGACAACGTGTCCAAAGAATGTAAGATGGAGTTGTACTATCCTTGCTTCTAAGGAACATTCTGGTTATACTTTTTCCATTCTTTCAGCAGCCCATGATGTATTCAATATTCTTCTCCAGTGCCACAATTCAAAGTTATCACTTCTTCTGTCTTCGGTATTCATTGTTCGGCTTTCACATGCACATGATACAGCTGAAAATACTGTGGTGTCATGGACTGAATTGTGCCCCCCAAAATGTATCTAGGCTATTATTCTCAGTGTTCTATATGTTTCTATATGCTGTAAACCTGCCTCTAGGATATTATGAGAGAAGATGGGGGACAGTTGTGTTGGTGAGTCAGGACTCCTGTAGAAGAGTGTCGTGCCTTGAGGCAATCTCTTGAGATATAAAGGAAAAAGGCTAACAGAAGTGCTGTTGGGAGCTGAGTGCATCCTTTGGAAAGAACCAGGGATCCTGTGCCTCAGAAGCTCCCAGTCCAGGGGAAGACTGATGACAAGGGCCTTCTTCCAGAGCTAGCAGAGAATGCCTTCCCCTGGAGCTGTCACCTTGAATTCGGAATGTTAGCTTCCTGGACTGTGACAAATAAAATTTCTCTTTTTAAAGCTATCCATTTGTGGCATTTCTGTTAAAGCATCACTAGCTAACTAATGGAGGGGCCTCATACCACCAAGAGATAGTACCAGGAGCAAAGTACGTGCCTGGGAAAGGACGTGGGTCCCTGCACCTCAGAAACTCCCTATCCAGGGGAAAACTGACAGCATGGACCTTCCTCCAGGGCCAGCAGAGAAAGCCTTCCCCTGTCTCATGCCCTGAATCTGGACTTTAATAGCTTACTGGACTATACAAAATAAAATTTTTATTTTTTTGAGCCATCTGTTTGTGGTATTGCTGTTACAGCAGCACTAGATGAGTGAGACACGCGGCCTGGGGCAGGCATACCTTAACTGTGCAGTGACATGTTTGCTTTCAGCACTTTAAATAGGTCCTTTGCAGCAGACTTGCCAAATGCAGTGCTTCTTTTGCTTTCTTGACTGCTGCTTGCATGAGTGTTGATTGTAGAGCCAAGTAAAATAAAATCCATGCCAACCTTAGTTGTTTCCCCATTTGTCAAGATGTTGCTTGTTGGTCTAGTTGTGAGGATTTTCGTTTTCTTGATGTTGAGGTATAATCTGTATTGAAGGATGTGTTCTTTGATCTTCATCAGTAAGTGTTTCAAGCCCTCCTAACTTTTAGAAAACAAGGTTGTGGCATCTGAATAGTACAGGTTGCTAGAGAGTCTTTCTCCAGTCCTGATATCCCATTTCTCATACAGTGCAGATGTGCTTGGCATACAGAACGAATAAGTATGATGAAAGAACCCAACCCAGATGCATACCTTTCCTGACTTCAAACTACATGGTGTCCCTTGATTTATTGGATCTGTGTACAGATTGCTCAAGGGCACAGTTAAGTGTTCTGGAATTTCTGTTCTTTGCACTGTTATCCATAATTTGTCATAAACCATGTAGTTGAATGCCTTTGCATAGTCAGTAAAACACAAGTAAATATTGCTCTGGTATTCTCGGCTTTCAGCCAACATCCATTTGACATTAGCAATGATACCCCTGGTTCCACATCCTCTTCTGAATCCAGGCTTCGGTTCCTGGTGGTTCCTTGTCAGTACAGTGCTGCTGCCACTTTTGAAGGATCTTAAACAAAATTTTACTTGCACATAATATTAATGTTATTGTTTGATAGTTTCTGGATTTGATTGGATCACCTTTCTTGGGAATAGACATAAATATAGATCTCTTCCAGTTGGTTGGCCAGGTAGCTGTCTTCCAAATTTCTTGGCATAGCTGACTGGGCGCTTTCAGTGCTGCATGTGATTGTTGAAACATCTCAATTGATATTCTGTCAATTCCTGGATTCTTGTTTTTTGTCACTGCTTTCAGTGCAGCTTCAAATTCTTCCCTTGGTGACATCAGTTCCTAATCATATGCTATCTCTTTAAATGAGTGAACGTTGATTAATTCTTTTTGGTATAATGATTGTACGTTTTCCTTCCATCTTCTTTGATGCTTCCTGCATCTTTTAATTGCAGCTCAAGGCTCGAATATTTTCTTCCGTTCTTTCAGTTTTAGAAATGCTGATCGTGTTCTTTCTGTCTGGTTTTCTATGGCCAGCAATTTGCACATGTCATTGTAATAGTTTTCGTTGTCTTCTTGAGCCACCTTTTGAAATCTTCTCTTCAATTCTTCTTCTATGTCATTTCTACCTTTTGTGTTAGCTGCTTGACATTCAAGAGGAAATTTCAGAGTGTCTTTTGACATCCAATTTGTTTTTTTCTTTCTGTTCTGTCTTTTGATTGACCTCCTGCTGTCTTTCTGTACAGTGTTCTTGCTGTCATGCCATAGCTCAAAGAAGAAACAGCTGCAGACATTCATGAAAAATGCCATATAGTCACAGTATAACTTGAGTAGGCCAAAATTACCAAGTATCTAAAAATCTGAATAGTGGTTTTTTTTAAAAAAAAGCTTCATAAGTAAGCAATGTGATGATGATTTTATGATGCTAGATTGAAAAATAAGTAAATATATTTCTAACTAATTTAGCAATTGAATAATAAAATTATGACATAGTATTATGTCATATCAGGCATATGTTACTAACATAATTCTGACTTAAAGAAAATTTGTTGATTTTTTGATTTGACAACATGTGTCATGTAATCCGTAACATTTTAAGTAAATCCTTTGGACTTTCTATGAAGTTTTAAAGTTGTAAGAAGTTTATTACAGATTATTGAGAAACAATATTTAAGTTATTTAAAGCAAAGATTTTAAAGCTGGAAACTTTAGTTCCCTCAGTACTATGAGATTTTATTTTGACTTATTAACTAACTTAAAAAGGTTAAACTCTTGTCTTTGTGTCATATTGCTGTAAAGAATAAAATTAACATCTTAGTAACTGAAGAATATTTTGTTAATCATGAGAAATTCAATTTTTAGTTCCGTATGTTATCTGACATTGAAACCTCTTAAATTATTTATTTATTTATTTAATGTGACTGAGTGAAAATGTACATTCCCATATAAATTTACATGTCCACCTATATGCAGCTTCCACTGCTCTCCTTGCCCGGTGACAACACACTGTTCCTCTCTGCTCCATACATGTCTCATCCTCCCAACAGTCTCCTTTCCCCTCCTCTCCACCCACTCTCCTTCCTCCAGCAAAGTGCATCCAGTATATGGTCACTCTGCAGTGCCAAGTCCAATCCATTCGTGTCCGAAGAGTGGACCCTCGTTATGATTTATGGTCAAGGGCAGCATCAGGGCCGGGGGCCATGCTCCCAGGGGAACCCCGAAACGCCCAACAACAGAAGAATGGATAGGTAAAATAAATAAGAACTTGAACCATTTTAAATAACATTCTTTTTAAAGATTTTCCTCTTGCTGTTGTTAGAAATGTAAAAGTTAGTGACAACACCAAGGTGTCAGAGTAGTCAGAATTTTCCAGTGGTCCCTGTTATGTTGTTATTATTTATATGCCATGAAGTCAGTTGTGACTCAGAACAGTACTGTGCACAATAGAACAAAACACTGCCTGCTCTTCTACAGTGCCCACATTTGTTTTTGTGCTTAAGACAATTGTTGCAGCCACTGTGTCAGTCCATCTTGTTGACAGTCTTTCTCTTTTTTTGCTGATCCTCTACTTTACCAAGCATGATATCCTTCTCCAAAAATTGATTCTCCTGACAACATGTCCAGAATATGCAAGATGCTGTCTCACCATCCTTGCTTCCAAGGAATACTCTGACTGTACTTCTTCCAGAACAGATCAGTTTCTATTTTTGGCAATCCATGGTATGTTCAATATTCTTCTCCAGCACGACAATTCAAAGGTATCAATACTTCTTTTGTCTTCCTTATTCATTGTTCAACTTTAGCATGCATGTGATGCAATTGAAAATACCATGACTTGGGTCTCAGGCTCACCTTAGTCTTCAAGATGATGTCTTTACTTTTCAACACTTTAAAGAGGTTTTTTGCAGGAAATTTTCCCAAGGCAGTGCATGTATTGATGTCTTGAATGCTGCTTCCATCAGGATTGATTGTGGATCCAAGTAAAATGAAATCCTTGACAGCCTCAGTTCTTTATCCATTTATCATAATGTTGTTTACTGGTCTAGTTGTGAAGATTTTTGTTTTCTTGATGTTCAGATTCAATCCATACTGAAGGCTGTGGCCTTTGATCTTCTTCAGGAAGTATTTTAAGTTCTCTTCATTTTCAGCAGTCAATGCTGTGTTATCTGCATAAAACACAGGTTGTTAATGAGTCTTCCTCCAATCTTGATGCCTCCTTCTTCTTCATATGTCCATCTTCTCAGATGATTTGGTCAGCATAGAGATGGAAAAAGTATGGTGAATTCTTAGGCACACCATTCTTGACTTTAAACCATGCCGTTTCCCCTTTGTTCTGTTTGAACATCTGCCTCCTGATGCATGCACAGATTCCTCGTGAGCACAATTAAGTGTTCTGGAATTTCCATTCTCCCCTTGTTATCCATAACTTGTTATGATCAGTGCAATCAAATGCCTTTGCATAGTCAGTAAAACACTGGTAAACATCTTTCTGGTATTCTCTGCTTTCAGCCATGTTCCATCTGACATCAGCAGTGATATCCCTGGTTCCACTCCTCTTCTGAATCTGACTTGTGTTTCTGGTAGTTTCCTGTCAGTATACTGCTGTAGCTTCTTTTGAATGATCCTTAGCAAAATTTTACTTGAATGTGGCATTAATGATATTTTTCAATAATTTCAGCATTTGGTAGGATGGCTTTTCTTAGGAATAGGCATAAACATGGATCTCTTCCTGTCAGTTGGCCAGGAAGCTCTTTTCCAAATTTCTTGGCATAGAATAGAAAGCACTTCCAGCCCTGCACCAGTTTGTTGAAACTGTTTTAATAAAGAGCCCCACAGAAAGAAAAAACTGAATCAATTATATATGACAATCTGTGAACCCTGAATATCAAAGGTAAAGTTGAAGAATTGGACTGAGTGATGGAGAGACACAGTTCAGAAGCAGCAAGGAGATGCCAGAATCCAATGTGAATCAGTACCAGCGAGCCCATTCCTCCGGCACCAATGATAATGAAAGTAGTAGAGTTTGAGACATATTTTACACATCAGAAGAGACCAAGTAGCAGAGAGTCCACTCACGCTTTCAGAATCAGTTCACAGCAGCTCCCAGTCTGCAAAAGATAAGTGCATGCGTGCAACCTACCCCATGGATCAAAAGCACACCTTTGGGAAAAACCTGTCTCCCATTTACCAGCTCCTTGCCCTCCCTGCAGCCAGCTTCAGTGATGCTGCATCCTTTGGGCAAAATACTGTACCTGTCACACATCCTGAGTGATTATTTCAGCCTCAGAGAGGAAACAAGTTAACAGAAAAAAATAATTTGCCCACTCCTATAAGCTGGAACTTAGGGTAGAAACAACTGCATTACTTATATACAGGTGTAAGGGGACTTTGAATGCCTTTTACCCCTGAGTAGACCTGTGGGCCCATTTCAGCAGGGTAGGCCTTCATAACCACAGTACAACAAGGTATATACCTGAATATTAGCTTCAGTTTTACTAGCTCTTTGGTGGAGAGACAGGTTCATGACATTTGACACTGCTGTGTCTATTAAGTAGAGTCATCACCTATTCTTATTAGGGGCCTGAGGACTGATGGCTCCACCTATGCCACCTAGGCACCTGTGACAGGTATCAAGAAACAATTGGTGCATCCCAGTCCCTCTAGGCAACAGTATTGGGAATCTGTAGTCTGGCTCCAAAATTCACCTGCTGTTGCACTGTAGGGGACAGGGACATGCCTTCCTTATACACACTCAGAGGTGACTTTCAGCCCCCTGCCTTGCTCAGCACATGATCTGCCTACTATAGCCAGATAGCTGTGCTTATACCAATCACCCCTGCCCATCTAGGACTGTAGGTGGGAGCCTGCACCACACGCTTGTTGACTGACTACTTGTATATCTGAGCTGAATCCATACAAGAAAAGTAAATGGACTCTGGGCTTACATTCCCAGTAACAGACCTAACCACCTGGTGACAGGACTTCAGACCTTCAAAGGTGCCAGTAATTAAGCTAACTCACATGAGCAGCCTATTTGGGCATATCAAAATAAGAAGTTAGAACACAGTAACCATAAAATAAATACAATAACTTTTTAAAGGATGGGAGACAATAGTCAATATCAAATCACATAAAGAGGTAGACTATGATGGCTTCAGAGAACTTCTAAAACAGAATCAAGAAGTCTTCGAGGTGAAGAGAACTTCCTGGAATTATCAGAGGTAGTAGAATACAAAAGATTAATATACAGGACTCTTTAACAGATCAGGAAAAACGTTGAACAAGCCAGTGAACACAGTGAAAAAGTGATGAGGAATTTGAGATTAGAGAAGAGCATAACGACAGATTTAACAGGCCACAAGAATCCATAGAAAGATAGCATACAGAAATCTGGAAGATTAACTGTAAAATTCCAGAATTAGACAACTCAGTAGGAAGTCATAAAAGCAGAATTGATGCAATGATGTCAGAATTGGTCAAATTAAAAATAAAGCGGTTAACACCAACATATTTGAGGAACGATCAGTTAACAGAATTTTAAAAAATGAAGAAACCCTAAGAATTATGTGGCACTCTATTAAGAAACATAACCTGAGTGACTGAAGAACCAGAACAGGAGGGTGCAACAGAAAAGGGACAGAACTGTTGAATATTCGTTGACAGAAAACATACCTGATATAATGAAAACTGAGAAGATATCTGTCTGAGATACTTATCAAACTTTATATGAGATAGATCCCCAAAGAAAGTCACCAAGACATACTTTAATCAGACTTGTCTAAACCAAAGACAGAAAAGTTTAAGGGCAGCGAAGGATAAACAAAAATTCATCTATAGAGGAGAGTCATAAAATTAAGCTCAGACTAGTCAGCAGAAAGCATGAAGTCAAGAAGGCAGTGGGATCATTTATGTAAAGCCTTGACGCAAAAAAATTGCCAGCCACGAATTATGTATCTAGCAAAACTGTCTCTAAATAGTATGATGAAATTATAACACCGCTAGATAAACAAAAGTTCAGGTAATTTGTAAAAACCAAACTAAAATTAATAGAAATACTAAAGGAAGTCCTTTGATTAGAAAACAATAATATCAGTTAAAAACCCAAACTAGAACGCAGGACAGAGCAACCAGATACCAACCCAGACAGGAAAATTACAAAAATAAAGCTAAAACACCAAAAACAGTGAAACAGAGACATCGTTATCTAAAAGATGACAATGTTAAATAGCCAAAGCAAGTGCTGTTGAGTCGGATCCACAGTGTTAAATGAGAGAAACTAAAAAAGCATAGTCACAGATCTTTCATATGGAGAGGATGTCAAGGGGATATAAAGGAATGAAAAATTGGTTTAAACATAGAAAACAGGAGTAAATATTAAGGTAACCACAAAGGCCACTAACCATCCTACACATCAAAATGAAAAACAAGAAAAACAAAGACTCAGCAAATACAATATCAACTATGTTGAAAATGATGGAAAGAAAATGCATAAACGAAAACAATTCAGCACAGAAAATTAAGTGGAACAAGAAAACCCTCAACAAACAAAAACAACATAGAAATGGTAACACTAACCTCTTAGGTCTCTGTAAATTATGCTGAGTGTCAGTGGACTAAATGCGCCAATAAAGAGACGTCTGTTAGCTCAGAACAAACACCGTTTCTGAAGGCAGTGCTTCAAAGATTAGACTAGACCGTAAGATGTAAACTGATACTTGTGAAGATTGTGCTTCTTAGTTCAAGTAGACCCGTGAGACTAAGTAGACAGCTCCTGTCCAGAGGCTGGAGGAACAGACATGAAGGGATCACAGCTGGCTGAATGGACACAGGAAATACAGGGTGGAAAGGAGGAGCGTGGTACCACGTTACAGGAAGATTAACTAGGGTCACAAAACAGTGTATATAAATCACACAGAAAAGCTAACCTGAGTTGTAAACTTTCACTTAATGCACGGTAAAAACAATTAAAAGTTAAATCTTTTTTAATTAACCTACTGGATTTGTGTCATTTTCTAAAAACACTGAGACCTTTTAATTTTATGAGAGCTTGTTTATCATCAGACCAACTAGTAACATTATAACTTAAATTCAACAATATTTAAAAGTAGAAAAGTATTACTTTGTGTTTTGCATGTTTTATAGAATCTGGTAATGGGAGGTTTTGTGAAGAGATAGTTGTGGAATAAGTTGAAGGCCTGGTTATACCAACCAAACAATTTAACTTCTTTTATGTACTTTCGGATAGACCTAATCGCTGCCATACCCCTAACTCATAGATTTTAAGACAAGATGAAATTAGACATAAGGCTGAAATTATGTAAACTGACCTATTATTTACCAAGAACCAAAAAGTGTGTTATAAATTTCATGAAGTTTATCAAGGCAAATCTGGAAAACAAAAAACTATGGACATTTATTGATAAACAGGAATTTACCGGTGAGCAACTAGGTGAGCTGAGTTTTGGGGGGAGAAAAAAGAGAGAACAAAGGTCTGCATCCAGCAAACAACTTCCTATTCTTAAATGTCAGTTTTCCCTCAAACTGTGGGTGGCAATCTAATTTAGAGAACTTATTTCCTGCTTTTCATCGTTGGCCTATGAAACTATTTTAATAAATCATGTGTATTTGGAGGATTTGTGTCTAACCGATGACTCACTATGAAAGGCAAAATCTCTGTTAATTCTGTGGAAGCTGGTTTTGTTGACAGTTGCTGGTCTTAGGTAGGCAGTAGAGAGTTGAATTTGTTCCTGTTCTCTCTTGACCTGGTTTTTGTAATAAAAACAAATGATTTGCATTCTAAAATATTGGGTTGAATTTGAAGCTGTTGGAGTTGTGAAGCTATAAGCTTATTTCATTGTGAGAATTTGTTTACAGGATTCCTTTTTTAATTTTTCACTTAAAAAAAAAAAATCCAGGTTACTTGTAAAAGTTTTAAATACTAGAAAGGTAAAGATTAGGTGGAAACTCATTTTCTCAAAGTGATTACTAAAGTTTTAACTTATTTATAAACACATTCAGACTGTAGTATTTAGAATAGTTACCAAGTATACTCAATCCAGAGCAACAACCTTAAAATACTTTAACCTTGAAAAGTTTAGTTTTGAAAACTAGCAGTCCAGTTTTGAAAGCTTGGTAGTTCAGAATCAAGGTTACAGAAAGAAGGTAATGTCTCCAAATGGCAAATTGGAATTATCTCTGAAGACCAAAAAGCAAAAGTACCTCTGAAAAACAAAAATAGAAACTATTATCAGAGAGAACGAGCAGTTGTAGAGTTCTAATAAGTTTAAACAAATATTATCTTAATACTTTTTTAAAGTTCTTAGGTACCAATTAAAACTATTAAAGGCTTGAGCTTATTTAAAGTTTAGGACTTTCAGACTCAACAAGCCTAGCAGGGACTGTCAATAATCAACCAAGGCAACCAACCAATTAACATGTTATTATATTAATCAATTAAGAAATCAGTCAATTAAGGCTTATGAGTTATAAGGCTCATAAGGTTTATGGGTCAGAATTGATGGGTGGGAACAGATTGGATTTTTTTTTTTTTTTTTTTAATTTTTCTATTTTGATTAAGTGACAGTTTATAATCCAAGTCAGTTTTCTATATAAAACCTTGAGGACCTGCCTCTATGCAGCTCTGTCTGCTCTTCTCATCCTGTGACAGCACACTCTTCTTTTCCACCCTTTACTTCCAGTGTCTACTAGTTTTTTGTTGTTGTTTTAACTGCTTATGGGTTCTGAAATTCCACAAACTCAAAAACTCTAAGGATAAACAATACTTGATTACTGTTACTGATGAAGATAAGATTTATACAAGTAATATTTGGGGACATTTCCCCTGGATGAAATGAAACAGAACAAACACAGATTCTTGAAGAATTCAGTTGTAAAAAGTATGAAATTCTGTATGAGAAAGTTATTCACTCGTTTTCTGTTTTTTGTGGATGAGCTTTTGAAGGTTCTAGAGAGTTAAAATTTCTCTTACAGACTGAGGCTTAAAAGGTGTATTAAAACAAACAAAAAATTTTGTGTACTTAGGGACATGAAAGTAACTTTTTAGCAAGTGACTTCCAAAGGACAAGAAGAATTAGTGTTTCAGAGTTTAGATAGAAGAGATTAGTCAACACCTGTAATAGCTTCAAAAATGTCCCCAACAGCTGGAGTTTTACCAGTGTATTTGCTAGAAAAGCTATCTGGCTTCTGGCCAAAAAAGAAAAAAAAAAATTTGTATACAATTTACAAAGCAGAATTTAGAAGAATTTTCAGATTTTCAACCCTGAAAAATTCAGGCATTAGCTCTGAAAGCTCAGACTTTAGGTTTTTAAATTTTCCTGTATTCAGTCGGAGCCTACTCCACAGCAGTAGGTTTATATTCAGTTCAGCTTAAGTTATTTGAAAGGATTCTGGAGCCTAATTTAAGTTGACACATTATAAAACAATAAACACTTTACAGGAACTAATTTATATTTAAGTCTTCAAAGTAGCTAGTAGAAGTTGAGTTACCTCAAGCAGTTACTCCAAGGCTTAGAAAACTTCCTTATGTGAACAACAAACTAACAACTGCTAGTCATAGCTTTTGAGATAAAACACAAAATCTTAAACATGAAATGAAACAAGCAGTTACATAAATCTATTATTCTGTAAGTCTGTCTCAAATAACATACAAGACAACATAGGAGGCATTCTTCCTGAGCGTAATTTATTTAGAATAGCAACAGGAAACAAAAATGATGCGTCACAGTTTAAAAAAAGAAAACTTAGGTTTCTCTTAATTTCATGACAGTTGATAGCAGTGTTGATCCAAAAATTACATTAACAGTGAGAAACCATTCAAACATTTTAATTTAGAAGTGCTTATATCTTAATCCACTGTGCAAAAAACTCTAAATTCTCCTTAATGAGTGCATACCAGTGGCTAATGGTACTCTCAGTCCTCATTAAATCTGCAGCTACATGTGTGAAAACCATTCCAAAGTCTTTTCAACAATAACACACCTGAATGAGCATTTAAGAGAAAAACAAAGGGAATTCACACAGCCCAAACCAAGTTGCAGTTAGCCAGATAAAATTATCAAGATGCTCTCTAACCAGCCTATAGTAAAGAGGTAAAAGACCCTGAACAAACTTCATAGTGCTTTAAAGGCAAAGACAGCAGAGGTCCTTAGTCAAAAAGGTTTTACCCGGACAAGACCACAAGAGCTGGGAAAGCGGCTTGAGTGTGCAGAGGTGCCAGTGTTCCGTAGTGCCCCCCTTGGGTCATTTAACAGGCAAATTGCCTTGGGATCCCACATCACAGACACCAGAATGTTGCAGAGAAAAGTGCTGTTTCAAGCTAAAACAGAGAAGTTTATTAAGGGTTTTAAATAGTTGTAATTCTGGAACCACATAGCCCACTGAAAATGGAACTGGGTAGTCTAAAGGCAGTTTCATTACACCAGTATTTTTATGGGGTAAAAAGAGGACTCAAACCACAGGGAGAGCAGTTACAGGAAAAATCCATGAAGATGGTAATAATCACACTCTGATTAGTAACTGATTGTTAAGAGTGTGATTACAGAGAGCTTCACAGGATACCTAGATCGTGGTTACAAGATGCTTACAAGTATTTTGTCTATCTTGCAAAAATACCATGTTGACAACAGCACCCAGACAGCACTCTTCCTAAGTATGTGTAGTTTCAGGAGTACAGATGTTCACTTGGTTAAAACCCCTCAGAGCACGTGGTTTCACATCTTGGTTTTAGCCACTGAGGAGAAAATGTTTTTCTCAAAAACACAGCTGTTAGTCTAGAAATCCTGAATAAGATTAAGTAGCATGGTCAGCATATTATGCGTGTCTCACTGACTATACTGAAAGTTATCTTTCCCTGGGACAGGTTTGAAAGTATCCACTTGGTCTTTATCACACTTTGATATATTTATTGTATTTTGATGCTTTACTCAAACCATCCAATTTAACATCACAATATACCTAAAACCAAAAAGAAACCCTTCTGTTGTCAAGTTAATTTCAACTCATAGTGACCCTATAGACAGAGTAGAACTGCCCAGTGGAGTTACCAAGGAGTGCTTGGTGGACTTGAACTGCTGACCTTTTGATTAACCACTATGCCACTAGGGTTTCTGATATCCCTAAGTAGGTATGATGTTTCTGAAGAAAAATAATACATAGTTTTGATATGTATTGTATGTAGTTTTGAATCCTGACTCTTCCGCTTATTTTTGTGACTTTAGAAAATTACTTAGCTTCTTGTCCCTGTCTAATTAGCTGGTGCTGCTGTAACACAAATACCAAAAAATGAAATGAGTTAAATAGCAGACAGGTCTTTAATTTGGGCCTTAGAGAGAGTGAGAGAACATAAATAGGCAGAGTGGTTTACTTTGTTCTCTGGAAATAGAGTTGGAGGAAAGCCCTAACTTTCTTAGTCATCCTAGAAAGGAAAGTTGCTGTCTGTATTAGTTAGCTGTTACCTCAGTAATACTGCATGGCAAACTGCTCCAAAACTCAGTGGCTTAGAATGATAACTGTTTATCACTGCTCATTAGCCACAACACCCCTCCAGCCTTTGTTCCTCCCAAATCTTCTTGCTCCAGCAGAGGCCAGACAGCTGGTTGTGTGGAGTGGCCTGCATCACTGCTCCAGCAGGGCAGGGCTGCTGCTGGCGCCGGGAGCGGTCTCCGCTCCTGAAGCCCCAAGTGTGACTTGATCTTCTTGATCTTAAAGTGAATTAAAATGCCAATTAAACTGGTTTGTGTCACCACCCATCCTGCCCAAATTTTAAATCAAGGCTGACCTCACCAAAGCTTTGGGTGTCAGAGAACACAGTTCCTATCACTGGTTTGTACATGTGGGTGTGTATGCTGTACTCAGGTAGCACACACACTCAGGTGCAGCAGACACATCTCTGGATTAATGTACTGAGATCTACCTGGAAGACAGTGTTTGAACAGGGAGAGAGCATAGTTTGAGAGTCAGGTGACCAGCATTTTGAATCCTGACTCTTCCACTTATTTTTGTGACTTCAGAAAATTACTTAGCTTCTGAGCTTTAATGTCCCTGTCTAATTAACTGGTGCTGCTGTAACACAAATATCAAAAAATGAGTGGTTTTAAGGAATGGAAGTGTATCGTCCCGCAGTTCTGGAGGCTGAAGTCTAAATTAGGGTCTCAGCTATGTCAGTTCCTTCCTGGGTGCTCTTTGGTTCTTGAGTGACCCTCACATGGCATCTGCCTACTGAGTTTGGGAGTGCCTGTCTGTGTGCCTGTTCAGCTCTTTATATAACTCAGAAGTGATTAGGTTTAGGATCCATGCTACACTGGTATGACTTCAACTAATTGATTGATTACCTTACATTATATTGTATTATTGAGGTGATTGCATTAGAGTAGATTAGATCCAAAGTATTAAAAAGAAAGTCACCCCTGAGACAACTCTGACTCAGGACAACCCTGTGTGCAAAGACCAGACTAGAATCATGCTTGGGGGGGCGGGGGTGGGGGGTGAGGTTAAGGCTGTGACCTTTCAGAAGCAGATTGCCAGGCCTTTATTCCAAAACACCTCGGACTGGGTTCAGACCACCAACCTTCTGGTTAGTATTTGAGTACTTACCTATTTGCGCCACACTGGGATTCCTTGTACAGGTAGAGGGACCAGGATTTCAGTGTGTATTTTGCAGACACATAATTCAGTTTACAACAATTCCCACATGTAAAATGGAGATAAAAACTCTTCTGTTTTGCTGGGAGAATAAATGGCCTAGCACGGCACTTGACGTTAAGTGTTCAGTAAGCATCAGTTCCCATTCCTTTGGCTCTGCAGTTTGTATCTTACATTGAAACATTTGATGTCAACATTAGCTTTTGAGGCCCCAGGGAAGCCCCTAGTCCTGCTACTGGTCCTGGACAGTCCGAGCACCAGCCAGTCAGGACCCCAGGATAACGTGATTGGGTCTGTAAATTAGACCAACTGGGCAGACATTCTGCCAGTATCACTGAGAAACAGGTGGACTGTAGGTTGCAGGGCCATCCTGAGTCTGAGCTGTGTTGGAAAGATCATGTCATCTGATGGGATGGCCTTTGAGTAGCTCCCTCACAGTGAGCTTGCGGAGCCCCTGGAAAAGGAGCTCAGGCATGGGCCACAGCCAGACTCAGGTTTATTCTCAGGGAAGAAAAAGCAGGGTGAGCTCCTTATGGTCTTACGCTTTGTTGCCTTCTTCAGATATTTGAAGACAATTATTTCAAGGCAGTTCTTATATGTACTTCCCTATAATTCTCTAATATGGCATCCATATGAGTATATTAGCCCTTTTTAAACTGGAGGGTAATTAGCTTAACTGTGTATCCTGGGTGTATTTGGCATTTGGGCTCCCTGGTGATGCTGGTGGCATAGTGGTTAAGTTCTACAGCTGCTAACCAAAAGGTCAGCAGTTCAAAACTTGCTGGAAACTCTGTGAGGCAGTTCTATTCGTTCCTGTAGAGTTGGTATGAGTCGGAATGGACTTGAAGTCAGTGGGTTTGGTTTTGGTTTGTGGTAGTGAAATCATCTTGTAAACTGAAACCTTTTTTTTCCCCTCCATAAGCAAAAATGTTGTTTACATGTCAACCTGTAAGGATGAGAAGGTTTGCTTATAGTTCTTTGCAATTTGAGGAAACACCTTGGGAAAAGAAGACTTGAAGGGCGGGAAATAGAATGCTGTCATAGGTCTGGCAGCAGCCTCAGATGGTCTGGCCCGGGGTTTGGTCCTCACCTACCTGGCTGCTCACACCTATGCAGAGAGGAAACGAAGGCAGTGTGAGGGGTGTTAACCTGAGTATGCTCTCCCTGTTGGAGAAGAGTCAGGCTTACTAGAGTCTCATGCCGTTTATTTATGTGTAAGTTGACTTTTTCTAAAGAGAGGAAGGGTGAGCAGAAAGACAAGCTTAATCCTACAGTGAAAGCCAAAGAAGCCTCTCTTTCCACTATGAGACTCTGTCCGAGGACTGTTTCCTAGTCCACTGACCACGGAAACTGCTGTTGGCTGAGTGACTACTGTGTGAATCAAGTTGAAGCTCTGTGAGAATAGAACATAGTACAATATGTTGTCCTCTCCCAAGAAGTTCACAGGGTCATCGTTGGGCACAGGGGGACACAGCAGTGTCCAGTCGGAGAGCTGATAGAGGCCAAAATGGGAGTCAAAGAAGTTGAGTGTTCAGTACGTCCTTAACATTTAGATTTAACCTAGGTTCTTTAGAGAACCATCCCATCCTAAATGATTGAAAGAATAAACACACATATCCCATCCTAATTCCTCGTCAGCAATCATCAGCCTCGCTCTCTTCATCCCTGGATGAATCTGGTAAAGTTTTCCTTGATCTTCACTAACTGGAATTCATCTCTGTCCTGATTGTACAAAAATATTTTTCCTCTTGTGTGGATTTATTACACCTAGGTATCTCACTGCTTTTTGGCTTGTTCTCTTATTCTCCAATAGACAGCATTTTGGAGAAAAATAAAGGAGCATCCTGCAGCCTTGACAGCACTTAGCTCAAGAGTAGTTGAATTGTAGCTTTTGTATTAGTTTCTCATTGCTGCTATAACACAAGTCTACAAACCAATTCTATTAGAATGACACTAATTTATTATCTTACAGTTTTGTAGGTTATAAGTCACGGTGGGCTAAAATCAAAGTGTTAGTGGGATTTGAGTTCTTTATTAAGACTTTGAGGGAGAATCAGTTTCCTTTAGGTTCCAGGCTCTTGAGGCCTTCTGGAGTTCCTTAATTCATGACCCCTTCTTTCATCTTTAAAACCAGCAGCGTAACATCCTGAAATCCCTGTCTGTTTCTGATTCCTGCTTCCATTCTTATGTCTTTTTCTGACTGTGACCTTCCTGCCTTCCTTTTTTGAAGGACTTTGTGATAATATTGGGTCCACTTGGGTAATTCAAGACAATCTCCCCATCTCAAAATTCTTAACTTATTCACACTTGCAGAGTGCCTTTGCCAAGTGAGATACATCACAAGTTTCAGGAATTAGGATGGGACATGTTTAAAAATGAAACTAAACCCACTGCCTTCGAGTCCTTACAGAGACCCTATAGGATAGAGTAGAACTCAAGGAGCACCTGGTAGATTCGAACTACTGACCTTTTGGTTAGCAGACATAGCACGTAGCCACTATGCCACCTGATCACAGTTTATTTCAATCATTTGGAGTTGTTTAGGTCAGTTTGTTTAGGTCACTGTGGACGAGACGGAACATTGAAGTGGGATTTAATTGAATAGTCACTGAATAAAAGATTATGTGTAGAACCTGGAAGGAATAAGGGAAATATTCCAGACAGACAAATAAAGGCTGAAATATTCATAGTCTATTAATGGAAGGATGAGCAGAACAGTTTTACTGAAGCAAATGAAAGAACAGTAAACGACTGTTTTCCTAACATATGTTCTTCCTTGTTTCAAGGATATTGTGCTCTTAGCTGTTTGGTTTACGTTACCTCTTACACTGCCCATAATGAAGTCAAAATAAACACAGAAGTGACAGAAACTGCACTTGTCTGCTGTCCAACTTACTTTCTCATACTCATATTTGATACGTGCCCTCTGGTTGGGCACATCTTTTTTTTTATTTTTTTTATTATGATTAAATGAAAGTATACAATCCAAGTTAATTTTGCATACCCACCTCTTTACAACTGTCTGCTCTCCCTACTCGGTGACAGCACATGCCTCCTTTTCAGTCTTTACTACTAGTATCTTCCCAGTGAACGCTTGACCCTTCCTTTCCACAATCTCCTCTCCCTTCTAGAAAGAAACCAGTAGGACAGCCTTCCATAAATGTATAAAACCGTACTGTACACATACCACATGCTCACTGTGCATCCCTGCGTCTAATCCATTCTTAGTCTGAAGTGTTGACCTCCATGCTTGTTTCAAGACAGGACCAGCAGCAGGTCTAGGGGCTATGTTTCTAGGCGCCTCTCCAGCTTGTTGGACCATCAGTTCTAGTGTTTTAGTTAGAGTTCTTGATCTGCACACTTGTTTTTCTTGTGTTGCACTGGAGACTTGCTGTCTGCTATCAAGGCTGTCTTTAGTGGTTGCTGGGTGACATCTGGTTCTTCTGGTCTCATGCTGATATAGTCTCCCAATCACATGAGTCCTCGTGTCTCCTGGGTTCATTTTCCCTGTGTCTTTGGTATTCTCTGTCATCATGTGTTCTAGGTGGATTGGGACCAGTTGATGCTCCTCAGATGGCAGCTTGCTGGTTGTTAAGACCCCAGATGCCACTCACCAATATGGGGTGCAGAAGACTCTCTCAGCAAAAGGATAGTTATTCCAGTTGACCTCAGTGACCCCTGAAAACATGGTCCCCTGACCCCTCTCCCTGCTTCTCTGTCTTGTGAAATGTTGGGTTAAATTTAGAAAACGTTTTAGTTTATGGTGCAGTCCACTCGTACTGACCTACCTTCTACTGAGTGCTGTTACGCCCTTCACCTAATCGAATTCCTATCGACTACCTAATCCAGTTGCCATGAGTTGGATCTCACTGGACAGCACTTGGCTGGCTGGCATCTAATCTATGACCAACCCATTCCCTCTGTTCCCACCCTTGTAGCCATCAAAAAGTATTTTGTTTTGTGCATAAATCCTTTTTTAAGTCCTTATAATAGTGGTCTCATAGAATACTTGTCCTTGTGCCCCTGACTGTTTTCACTCAGCACAATGTCTTCTAGTTGATACCAGGTTATAAGATGCTTCCTAAAATCATCATTGTTCTTTGTCATTGCATAGTGTATCCATTGTGTACATATACAGTAGTTGGTTTATCCATTCATCCATTGATGGGCACCTAGGTTGAGTCCATCTTTTTGCTTTTGTGGATTGTGCTGTAGAAAACATTCATGTGCATGTATCTGTTGATGTGACTGCCCTTATTTCTGTCGGATGTGTTCCAAGCAGTGGAATTGCTGGATCATTTGGTATTTCTACTTCTAGCCTTTTAAGAAAGTGCCAAATTGCTTTCCAAAGGATCTATACCGTCTTGCGTTCCCACCAGCAGTGCAGGAGAGTTCCAGTCTCTCCACAGCCTTTTCAGCATTTGTTGTTTTTGTTTTTTGGATTATTGCCAACGTTGTTGGGGTGAGATGGTACCTCATTGTAGTTTTGATTTGGATTTCTCTAAAAACTAATGATCATGCACATTTCCTTGTGTGTCTTTTGGCTGCCTGAGTGTCTTCCTTGGTGAAGTGTATCTGTCCATGTCTTTTGCACATTGTTTATTTGGGTTATTTGTCTTTTTCTTGTTGATACTTTGCAGTACCTTGTAGTTTATGGAAATTATATGTCAATCCAGTATGTAGTTGCAAAATATTTTTTTCCATTCTGTAGGAAGTTTGTAACTCTCTTGATGAAGTTTTGAGATGAGCATAAGTGTTTAATTTTAAGTCATTCCCATTTATCTATTTTCTCCTCTGTTGTTTATGCATTATTGGTAAGATTTTGTAGCCTGTCTAAGCTGTGTATTAGAAATTCCATTGTTGTCCCTATTTTTTCTTCTATAATCTTTATTGTTTTAGGTTTTTATCTATTTTGATTTAGCTTTTGTGTATTTACTGAACTTCTCTATTAGTTCTAGTAGTTTATTTATGGATTCTGTAGGGTTTTCTGTGTATATGATCATATCATCTGGAAATACAGATACTTTCACTTCTTTACTGATATGGATACTGTTTATTTCTTTGTCTTGTTGGTTTGATCTGGCCAGAACTTCAAGCACAATGTGGAATAGAAGTGGTGACAGTGGGCATCCTTATCTAGTTCCTGTTCTAAGGGGAAATTCTTCCAGTCTGTCTCCATTCAGGATGATGTTGGAGGTTGGTTTTGCACAGAGACCCTTTATTGCATTGAGGAATTTCCCTCATATGAGTAATTTGGTGAGTAGTGTCTTGAGTCTTAAAAGCTTTCGAGTGGCCATCTAAGATACAACTGTTCATCTCTATCCATCTGGAGCAAAAGAGAAAGGAAACCAAAGACTCAAAGAAGACACTATTATGCAGGACAGTCCATATAAACCATGGCCTTATCTGCCGTGAGACCAGAAGAAGTAGATGGTGCCCAGCTACCCCTACCAGCCATTCTAATCAGGGTCACAATAGATGAAACTTGATAGAGTGGAAGAAGAGTGTGTAACAGAGTCTCAAATTCCTAGTAGAAAAAACAAACAAACACATCTGTTGGACTGATGGAGACTGGAGGACCCCCTGAGAGTATTGTCCTGAGACACATTTCAAACCTTGTACCCAAACTAACCCCTTGTAGCTAAGTAACAAATTGGCTTAAAAACATCATTTGTAAATACTTGTTTCTTTAAAAATCATCTCTATGATACCAAATGGTTACAGTTACTTTAAAGCAGAGATGAGAATGTAAGGGGGCAGAGAAACTCGATTAATGGAAATGAAACAACCAGAATGGAAATGATAACAATGTTTCCACATTGTGAAGACATAACGTCTCTGAACAACTTGTTAGGAAATTATTGAATGGAAACCTAAACTGCAGTGTAAATCTTCACTGAAAACACAGTCAAAATTATTTCTAAAAAAATTTAATTCCGTTTTGATGAACAGTTAGATGCCTTTTGGTAATTGTATATAGTTGTGTAACCTCCACCACAATTATGATATAGAACAATCTCATCACCCTCCAAAGTTTGCTCAGATGGTCTTGCATTCAACCTTTTGCCTTGATTCCAGGCTCCAGACCCTCACTGATCTGTTTTTTGTCACCCTCCTTCCTCTTTTCTAGAAAATAATCTAAATAGAATTTTACATTATGTAGTCCTTTTAGTTTTACTTCTTTTTCTTAATATAATGTTTTTGACAGTTACCCATTGGGTGGAGTGTATCGTATCTGTTGTTTTTCTTTTCTTTTTTTTTTTTTTCCTTCACTGATGATTAGTACTTCATGGTATGGCTGTATCAAAATTTGTTTATCCACTCAGGTAGATGTTTGAATTGGTTCCACTTTGGGACTATTATGAACAATGCTGCATTAAATATTCACATAGAAGTCTCTATGTGAAGCTATGTTTCCATTTCTCCTTAGCAAATACCCAAGAGTTGGCTAGCTCGGTAGTATGTTAAGTATATGTTTAATTAAAAGACACTACCATACTGTTTTCCAAAGTGGTCATACTATTTTGCATTTCTAACAGTAATGAGTGAGAATTCCAGTTTCTGCACATTCTCAACAACACTTGATATTGATAGTCTTTTCATCTTTAGCTATTCTAGTGGTGTATCTCACAGTTTTAATACGCATATCCCTGATGACTAGTTATGTTGAACAACTTTTCAGTGTTTTGCGCATATTTTTATTGGATTGTCTTCTTATTGATTTATTGGTAATATAGATATTCTACAGGTAAGCTTTTTATTATATTTTGCATGTGTTTTCTCTTATATTTTTTCTTCTTCTTTCCTTAGCAGTGTCTTTGAAAACTAAGAGTTTTTAATTGTGTGAAGTGCATTTTATGATTTCTTTAATGTATATATTGTGAGTTTTATGTCCTGTTTAAGAAATTTTGCCTAACCTAATAAAGGTATTTTATTATTTTATTCTGTTAGCTCTAATGTTTATTTATTATCAATTTTTAGTTAATTTTTATGTAAGATAAGGGTTAAGTTTTTTTTCCCCCCCCATCCTTTCCCACACTGAATTACCTTGGAAACTTTTTGATAATCAGTGCACCATATAATGTGAAAGTAAGTCTGTTTCTGACTCTCTGCTGTCCCATTAAACTATATACCCATGATTACCACAATCTCTTGGTTACCTTTATAGGAACTCTTCAAATTAGATAGTGTAACTCCCTCAAGCTTATTCTTTTTCAAGACTCTTTGGCTTTAGGTCCTTTTCCATATAAAATTTAAAATTAGTTTGCTGATTTGTTCAAGAAGCACACTATAATTTTAATTGCAATTGCACTGAATTTACAGATTAATTTGGGAAGAATTGCCATCTTAATAATATTAAATTTTCCAGTCCACTAGCATTGTGTATTTCACTATGTACTGAAGTTTTCTTTTGTCAAGTTTTGTGATTTTTAAGCATATAGGTCTTTGTATCTTCGATTACATTTATTCGTAAGGATTATTGTGCTATTGTAAATGGGGTTGCTTTTAAATTTCATTTTTAAGTCATTATTTAAAGAAATGCAGTTGATATTTCTATGTTGACTATGTATGTTATGACTTGCTGAATTCATTCATTATTTTTAAGAGCTTTTTTAAGGACATATTTTCTCTAGTGTTTCCTCTATACAAAGTCATGTTGTCTGCACATAAAGACTTTTTTTCTCTCCAATCGCTATGCCTTTAATTTGTTTCATATTGGCTTGTTGCATTGGCCATAAGTCCAGTACAATGTTGAATTAGAAGTGAAAAAGGACATCCTTGCCTCAGTCCTAATCTTGGTGAGGAAGCTTTTTGCCTGTCATGACTGTAAATATTAGTTGCATGTTTTCTGTGGGTTTTTAAGTGAGGTTGTAGAAGTTCTACCCCTATTTTGCTTGAAGTTCTTTTTATCATAAATAAGTTGAAATTTATTAAATATTTTTTTCTGCATCCATTGAAATGATCTTTTTTATCATTTATTTCTATAAATATGATGAATTACATTGATGAAATTTCAGATGTTAAATCAACTTTGCACTCTTGGGATATACCCCACTTGACCAGGATATATTATTCCTTTTATATATTTTTGGATTCTGTTTGTTAAAATTTTGTCAAGGATTTTTACATCTGGGTTCATAATGGTAATTGGCCTATGGTTCTTCTTTTTGTGATGTCTTTGGTGTCTGAATAATATTGATCTCATAAAATGAGTTGATAAGCAGTCCCTCCTCCGTTTTCAGAAATAATTTGTGTAAAACTTATTTCTTCTTTAAATATTTGATGGAATTCACCAGGGAAGCCTTCTGGGTCTGGAATTTGTGTGTGTGTGTGTGTGCAGAGGTGTGGGGTTAATTACATTCATAGATTTTGTGTGCATGTGAGGGGTATCATTTAAAATTTTTATTTCTTTCCATGACTCTTACTGTAACTGTGAAAAGCCTTCTTTTAGGAAGTTTGGCTCTGGTTAGCATAGAGGGCTTTAGAGTTTATCTGCTTATAAGTCTTTGAAGGAATAATGATGAATCTTTTTCTTTCTAGGAGAGAAATTGGGGCCAGCGCTTTTGCATCTCTTTGCTACTTAATGAAAAATTTAGCCTCTTTTGGTATGATTGTTTTTATTTTGGATTTAATTCTCCTCCAATCATTAAAAAGGGAAAAGAAGGTAAATGGCTGTTTCCAAGTTCTTATTTTCTCTAAGTGAAGTGATTACTCTTTTAGATTTGTTGGAGTAATGAAACGTTGCTGGGAAATCATCTTTATATCTTTCCAACAACATTTTCTTCTGGGGCATCTGAGAAGGCTTTGGATACAGTGAATGGGTGCAGAGCATTTGGTTGGCTGAATGCCGTGACCTACACTGGGGAGCTTGTTTGCAGACTGGCTGAGGGGGACTTTATTAATCTATCAGTCACTGAATGTAGGTCAGTTTCATTTTGTTTTATTTGGATAGAAATAGAGCTATTCAGGGAGGAACCAGAACTAGAAAAAACTGAATTTTCTGTTTCACCAACAGAACACATAGATGCAAGGACTTCTCTGCTTTGTGTCCTTCACTGCGAAAACTCCTTTCTGTATTCTTTTGCAGATAAACCAGTGCAGATTAACTTCTACCCCCTTTTCATCTCTTTAAAGGGATTCTCTACTACCTTGTCACCTATTTCATTATTGGCCAGTGTTAAAATATTCATGTTTTTATGTTTGTCCAGATGGAAATATTATAAATGAAATAGGTAATGTGATGGCTGTGTCTTGGTAGTAGGAAAAAATTACAAATTTATGATGTGAGACCAGTGTCAGGATCAATAGTTACGTATTTGCTCAGTTGTATACTGACTTAGATACACACAACAGATAAAAAAAGATACTATCTAAATATAGTTGTTATTTAAACAAGAAAAGCCCAGTCTTGTAAGAACCAATACAAGCAGAGGAAGTGTAAGCTGTGTTATATTGAAAGTCAGGAGCAGGTATCCAAGCAGCAGACAAATACCCTGATATGGGAACAGTTGGCTGTGCTCCGGGTCACCTGTGGATAATTTAAGCCTGGAAACCCATGGTAGGTGCAAGGATAGCTCTTGTGTTCCTATCTACCCACATCACACATGTAGAAAGGTTGTGGCTCAAACTTCCAGACAGCTAGAACATCACTCAGAATGAGGCATGCACCTGGCATCAGCCATTTCTTTAGTGTTACAGTCATCTGTAATTGAGCCAGACACATAAGTTGCCTACATGGTGCTGGAAAAGTGAAAGCCATTGTTATTATTTGTAGAAAGTAAACAATAACAACAGATTCTCTAAGGGGAAAGGCTTACCCTTCACCAGAATACCTGTGTCCATTCTCATGTCAACAGCCTTAGTGACATAGTGGTTAAGCTCTACACCTGCTAACCAAAGTCAGCAGTTTGAACCCAGCAGCCACACCGTGGGAAAAAGATGTAGCAATCTGTTTCCATAAAGATTACAGCTTCAGAAACTCAATGAGGAAGTTCTTCTCTGTCCTGTAGGGTTGCTGCGAGTTAGAATTGACTCAACGGCACTTAACATCAACACAGAAATTTTTATGTCACTGGGCAGGTAGGTCTACCTCTGGCTACCACCACCCTGAGAGTGGGAGAAGGGATGAGGGGCTGGGAGAGTGGGCTACATGCCTCCTGAAGCTTCTGTTCTACAACTGGGCCCTTTTAGACCTGTGCTTTTGGGCCCTTCCAGTGAGCTGACGCTCCTGCAGAGCAAGGCACATAAGTAAACCATACAGTCAAAAATTACACAGCTGCCAGTAGAGGCTGGGTGAAACTAGATGTGGGGGACTTGGGGGACAGTTTTTTTACCAGATCTTTCTGATTTGTTTTTTGTTAAAACTATAAATTTAAAAAACTGGTGAGAATCACCTGGAATAACAGAGAAAGAAGGCGATTTAGACATAGGAGGAAGAGATAGAATGTATGGCCAATTGCATCCATGAACAACTTCCTCCTTTGCCGTGAGACTAGAAGAACTGGATGGTGACCCACTACTGATGCTGAACATTTGATCAAAGATCTATAGAAGAATCCAGATCAGAAAGGAGAAAATGCAGAACAGAAGTTCAAATTCTCATGGAATCCAGGCTTCCATGGAATACAGGGAAACTGGGTGAGCCCCCAAAACTATGTTCTGAGATAATCTTTAAAACTGAAACCTTAAACCAAAAATATCTCCTGCAGTCTTCTTAAAACTAAACAATAGTTTAGCTTAACTAGTAAAGAGTGTTTGCTGAGAGCATTGTGCTCTTTTAAGAACTATATGAGATCACATTGACAATAGCAACTCAAGGACTGGAGGGAAAACTTAGGGGGCAAGGAGTTTATGTTAATAGTGGAGGAACAACTCAGAACAGGAGAATAGGAATGAGTTGCACAAATGTAAGAATGTAATTGATATCACTGTAATGTACTTGTAGAAATTGTTGAATTGGTGTATGTTCTACTGTGTATATTCTCAACAACAAAAAATAAATTATACATGTATTTTTAAAATTGATAAGCGATATGAGCCAAGAAATTGAAAACGCCATAATTCTTTGTTTAGCTTCTAAGGCAAAGTAAATTTGTATCTAAAACAAAAATAACATTGAGTAAAGTCCAAGAGCTCGTATTTACTGGTGAAAGTCTATAGCTAAAAGCAGGGACGGCTCAAGGCAAACTTTCCTTACTAGTTAAATTGAACTTGTTTAGTTGTTTAGTTTTAAGAAGACTTCAGGAGATATTTTTGGTTTAAGGTTTAAGTTTTAAAGATTATTTGAGAACAATAGGACTTGTGTTTTTTTGGAAGAAACAAGACATTTCATGTGTGTAGTATAGGGCTTTTCCTACCCCCTCACTCACCTCCCACTGTAGACTTTTATAGCTAAGAGAATTTGTGAAAGACATTCCGTCTTGGTTGAGAGATAGAGATGTATTTTTCAGTGGGGCTTCTACAGTGTTTGTTAGTATACGTCAACAGCTGCCAGTGGAAATTAAAGACTGTTCAGTGCAGTTCACAGTAACATTATAAATTGTTCCAGCTTATGAGCAGCAGAAAAGGTAATTTGAAGGAAGCTCCACATTAGTTACAGTGTGCTAAGAGAAATATCTAGTATGAAATACACAGATCAAAGGTGTCTACTGATAATGGTTTTAAAGATGTAAGACTTTCTTGATGTCTTACTCACATCTGTTCTTATCTTTGACTCCCTGGGCTGCAGGGCCCTTTGCCTGCCGGGCCCTTTGCCTGCTCTCATCTCTCCAAGTCGGCTGACTCCTCCCGGTGAGAAATGAGCAGAGCCAGTGCTTAGCTCCCTTCTTATGGGCCCTGGCCGTGGGCAATGAGTGCAAACTGTGAAACCCCAATGTTTCAGACCCTCGAAGGCTTTTACGTTCTGTGCTCTAAGGCAGTGTCCCCAGTGCTCTTGCAAGGAGCTGACCCCGAAACCAGTCTGATCCCAACAGAGCGTTCCCACTAGAGTATGACCTGGTATAGACTCTTGAAAGGTCATGGAGGAAAGTGTAACAAATAGTAAAATGCATGCTATCACTCTCAGCAGTTTAGACCAGTGCACAGTGATAAACACAGTAGGATTGCAGCAGTGAGAAGTGGTTCGCTTTACTGATTGTGGACTGAAAACTTGGCTTCATGCTAACAAATTCCAAGAGTGGAGACTTGGCTACATAAATTATGGAAAGAGGATTGCTACATATGATTGTTGAGTGGGAAACAAAGACCACGAGCACTGTTTGATGCTGTGTGTGAAGTTGTATGTTCACACTCAGGTGTGTACAGTATGTGTAAGCATAGGTATCTGGAAGAATCACCACCAAAATGGAAATTGTGATTGTCTTAGATGGTGGAGTTCCCAAGCTCCCTTTTGGGATATGAGCTTATTTCAAGGGGAACTGATGTTTTTGCAGAAACACTGCTGCAGTGTTTAACATTCAATATCTTTCTGGTTAGTACCGCCAGCAATTGCGATCCCCAGGATGCTCCTCTATAGTCCCTGTGCTACATCTGTAAGATACAGGTAATCTTTGGACCCTGCCTGCTGTGAGATATTTAGTGCACTGAACCTAATATATAGAAAAAGGATCATTTTGAGCTCCAAAATAGAGCAGCAGAGCTCTGTTCATAGAGCTAACAGTTGTGTAGTTTAGATTGGGGATTCAGTTAGTTATTTAGAAAGTTGTATCAGTTCAGGGAATAAGCCCATATATTCTGTGAAGAGGTTATAATACCTACCTTTGGAGCGCCTCTGCTACCTCTCAGTCAGTGTTTGTTACATAATCTTGAAGCACCTGATCACAATTTGGCGTCTGCCTCCTTTTCTGGCCTCACTTTTCCTTACTCTTGTTCACCATTTTCCACAAACACCCGACATTTCCTGTCTCCACACTTGAAATCATGCGGTTTCCTCCCCAAGGTGGACCTTTTCTACCTGAACCAGATCACTGTCCTTCGTTTACAAAGCCTTTCCTGACCAAGCAGAATGAACCACCTTGCCATACAGGAATACACTAGGTCGTAGTTGTTTGCGTGCTGTGGGTCCCCAGTTGGCCTGTCCAGACTCAGAGGTCCCAGCCTCATGGGTGCCTTGTTGATCTCAGCCCTCAGTAATACTGGCAGAAGTAATGGTGGCAGGCAGGACGTGGGCAGAAGAAGAACGGCAAGCGCTGTTCTAGAACACTCACACGAGTCTCTTGTGGGTCCTCCGTGTTGTGTTTGCTTGTGAATCCCCCAGAGTATATTTCACTGCCATGATGGTCCCCTCATGTTTGTTAGGAGAAAGGTCTGTAAGTGGGTCCTTGCAGCCCAGTGGGAGAGGAAGTACCTCCCTTGTGCCTTTGTCTTTTACAGGCCCTTCCTAATTGTTCCCTTTCCCATCAGTTTGGTGCCTGTTACCAAGCTCTTAAGGAAGAGTTAATTCTGGATAAAGCGGCCAGTGGACCAAACCAAATGCACTGCCGTTGAGTTGATTCTGACGTATAGTGACACCACAGGACAGAGCAGCACTGCTCCGTAGAGTTTCCAAGGAGTGCCTGGTAGATTCGACCTCTTGGTTACCAGACCTAGCACTTAACCGCTACGCCACCTGTTGCCTTTGTGATCAGAGTCCAGTGACCCCCCCAAAAAGGGAAGCGCTGGTGTGGGCACCACAGGATGCAAGCATAGCTCATTGGAAGACTGTTTCAGGACCACTGTATAAATTTCTTAAAAAAAAAAAAAAAAAAATCACTGCTGTTGAGTCAATTCCAACTCATAGCAACCCTAGAGGTCAGAGTACAACTGCCCCATAGTTTCCCAGGAGCACCTGGCAGATTTGAACTGCTGACCTTTTGATTAGCAGACAGCACTTAACCTACTACTCCACCAGGGTTTCCAAAAGGATTGGTTTAATGTTGTTTTTCTGATTCAGTCCTGTCAATTAAATCTAGACTTCTTGAGAAGGCCATCAGGTGTAGATAATATGCACCCAAATCAGCACTTTGTGCCTTTAGTACATTCCTGGGACAACCACAAGTTCTAAACCAGGCTGAGACAGAGGGCCTCAAGCTCTTGCTCCTTAAATAAGTCCTCCAGCTGCCCATGTTTGTGAGCCTCACAAGTGTTAGAGTCATGGGCCCTTTCCTTTACGGTTTTCCCTGTGTGTGCTGAGCGAGGAATGGATGGAACAAGGCCACTGGCTTTGACAACCGAAGAGTGAGCTGCTGGTGAACAGCAGACATGGAAAGTGGGATTTAATAAGGATCCCTAATGTCTCAGAACCCTGTGGAGATTTAACATGCTGAACTGAATTGAAGACAATCTGCACTGTAGGATTACTGTCAAAATTGTGTGTTCTCTGAGGCATGGAGACTTCATGCATAACAGAATGAAACATTCTTTCCATCCTGTGCTATCTTCATAATCATTGGTATGTTTGAGTCCATGGTTGTGACTATTAGCATCCCCCTTATTGAAGAGCATTTATGAATCATCTTTACATGCTGGTCAACTTGGTCTGTCTTACATTAGGTCTAGAAGTGGATGGTGAGTCACCTGAGGTTTGCAGTAAGAAGTAACCTATAGATTCAGTGAGACCTAGTTCAAATTCTGACTCAGACATTTATTTTTGTTGTGTTCCTGGGGAAGCCAGGTAACCTCTGAGCCACACTTTCTTCAATAAGGTCATAACTTACCTAAAACAGGGAAAGTTGATTAGGAAAACATACATGAAGGAAACCAATGCATGATCTGGAGTGGAGGAGGTACCCAAGAATACCATAACCCAGCCCATCCTGGGCATGCACGCGTGACATACACACACACGTAAGTCACTCATGGAACTAGGCTGGCATTCTTAACTCTCTGTCCAGATACTGTGCTCTGAATTGCTGGGTCTGCTGTGGAACTTTTCAAAAAGAGAGAGGATTGGGAACCCTGAATAAAGATGTGATTACTGCCCTAGGCACTGCTCTGCCTTGGGCTGCTTTCTTGCAGTGTTGTTTCCCAGTCAGGGTGCTGGCATGGACTAGGGACATTTTAAGGGTGCCACAGAGTCACAACTGTTGAAAAACATAAACAAACTCTCTTTGACATCATAAGTAGGGGAAGTTGTGCTTTCCCTCCACCTCCTGAATAGGGAAGGTATGTGAAGCTGGAAGGAACTGAGTCCTGAACTTAATACAGTTACAGACCGGAAAGGAAAGCTATGTGCAAAGGTCTCAGGGAAACAGAAGATTGTGAAACCACCACAGCATTAGGCACCATGACTGATTTATCTTGAGTGGCTTCTGAAAATAACTGATCACTGATGGTAATGACCCGTAAGGTGGCTGTGCAGTGACACTTGTGTACAGTTACAGAGTGCCTATTAGAAACACACAGCTTTCTCTTAAGACAAGGAAGGGGCAGCAAAAGCTTACAAGCAGACCTAACCAGGGACTGAAGTTTGAACATACCAGGAAACTCAGAGGGCAAGGAGAAGTTGTCTTTATAGCACTGGTGTTTCACAGGCCAAACAGAGTTTGGGACAACAGCCTCGGATGAATCTTGGTAACTGCTCTGTCTGCCTGTCTGCTTTGCACATCAGATGGGCTGTGCCTCAAACTTCTCGGCAGCCATAGACTGCCTGCAGTGAGATGCGTGCACTTACATCAGCCGTTTCATCGATGGTGTGCTCATCTGTGATCCAGCTGCGTACATGTAAACACAGTGTGGGCAAAGTGAAAGCCTGTATTATTTTTAAAAAGCAAATGGTAAACAATAGCAACAGATTCTCAAAGGGGAAATGCTTACCCTTCTCCAAATTATGCTGTGTTCTTATGACCACTGACTCTGGCTTCCACCACGCTGTGGGGGATCTCAGTAAGGGGACTTGCATGGCTCCTGAGGCTTCTGCTCTGCTGTCAGACCCATCTAGGCTTCTGTTGCTGGCTTCTGCTATGATGCCTGGGCCTGCACTGCCTGAGGGCCTGCATAACTCCTGATGATGCCTCGTGGTAGGTGGTGGGGGGAACCTGCAGTTGGGGCACACTCAGGCCTCTACCTTGTGTGAGCAAGTGATTGAAAGCTTGTTTAGCAATGCCAGCACCCCGCTCTTCCAGCAAGCCTGCTGCTGCAAGGCACTCAGCTCTCTCTCAGTGAGCCAAGGGACCACTGCAGCTGCCTTTCTCTCTCCAGGGGTCAGCATGCCCACTGTAGCCACTTATCTTTGGTGGCCAGCAAGCCCACCGCAGTTGTCTACTGGTTTCATCATGGTTCCCACTGCTTTTACCATTGCTAACATTTCTTGCTGCTCGACTCTGCAGTGCTTGCCTGTCTGTTTTGTGATGTCCTATGCTGTCATCAGTGTTACAGTTCTCCCTTCTGGGATTTGGAGATTCTCAGCACAGGAACACATTCTGCTGCAGACCCTTCTTGATTGTAATGAGGTCTCCCTAAACTTCTTTGGGATTGTTCTTTATAGAGGCGAACTCTGCATCAATTTCAAGGCGTAGGCAATCCCAGGAAGACTAGGAAGTAACCAGTACCCTGAGGTGATTGCAAGACAGTTAACTCTCTTAGGCTAATTCTCAGACCACTATTTGCATAATCAACCAATGGTGGCTTCAGCTGGGTTCTCTAGAGAAACAAAACCAGTGGAGCATGTAAACAGAGAGAGAGAGAGAGAGATTCATATCAAGGGAAACGGCTCATGCAATTGTCAAGCCTGGAAAGTTGGAAGTCTGTAAGTCAGTACAAGGCTTCTCCTGATTTACACAGCCAAAGAGGCTAGCAAATGAAGTGGTGTGATCAGGTCCGGTAAAAGAGCCTTCGGTTACATTGCACATGATTCTGACCCTCCCTGACTGCGTCTATGCTGGCTGCAAAAGGAGCCATAGTGAGATCGGTGGCAGTAAAATGAAGGGGTAGAAAAGGGGTGGGAGGCACTTGGAGCCAAGAAAGCAAGTCTCCAGAGTACCTGTGGTACTCAGTACCCAGTGGGTTAGGCCCATTAAGAGATGATTTATCCAAATGTTTCTTGAAAGCTAGGAAGAGCAAAGTGGGGTTTTGAAGGATTTAATAGGTCAGACAGTCAGCTAGCACCCTTTGGAGAGTAAGAATTCAGAGGGTTTTTCACCCCAAAGCTGAGAGGGAATCATTTAGTAGCAGTATGGTGGGATAGGTTCTGGTGGTCCTGTTACTACGGGGCTGGCCGTGTTTTCCAGAATCTCAGTTCCTTCACCTGTGAGAGGAGAACACTGGAAGATGTTTGGAGGAGGCCTCTTGAAATAAGGGAATCAGTCTTTGCTCCCTGAGGGGTTCATCTGGGAACAGGCATGGGAAGGCAACATCAGTTGTGAAAAAGAAATAAGGAGTGTGCACAGGTGCAGAGATGAGTGTGATCAGTCTTTACTTGATGTTTGTAACTCACCAGGTGAGAAGTTGTGCAGTGAGGAGCATAAGTCAGGAAAGAAAGCTCTATAGAGGAGTATTACAGACTTGCTCTCCCACAGGCTAACTGCTGTGTGCTGCTCCAGAGTAATTTGTCTAACAGTGAAATAGCTCAACAGTGAATAGTTGAAAATTGTCATTCTTTTTTTATACCACAAAAACCATCACCATTTCATGTAACTGAATAATATCGCTGGGTTTATTCAGCGTGCTGGAACAAAAAGTGATAAATGCTTCTCACTCCTGAAGAGACATTTCCTCATTGTGGTTCTGGATCAGTGTGGCAAGCACTTAACATGAATTAGGCCTGATGCTGTCAGGGGACACAGTCCCTACTGCACTACTACTTAGTCTGCTGAGAACAGCTAGTTCTGAGGGCATGGCTTTCGTACATAGCTGGTTATATCACCTTTGGAATTTTAGGACTCATATGGTCCCATTTCTAGATATTTTTAGGATGAGGCCTAGCAGATGAAGGCAACAAGGCTCTGACACCTCCCTTCTGTGAGACACAAAATAGCATCTGGGGATGGCCCATGAAGTGCCTTCATTGTCAGCCAAAAGGCGGGGCCTGCCATACCTGAAGGCCTGACTGATTTTGACAAAGTCACTCAGCAGTAAAGCATGATTTTAAAATAAGACTTCCTGGAGAACTGACTGCTGGGTGGGTGTATCATCTCCACCATCGTTACTGATCCACATTATAGTGTCAGCTGACAGGCCCCAGTGACTCCATAAGTTGGATGCCATTTTTGCCAGTCAGGAGGTGGAGCCTGCCACCCCTGAGGGTCCAGCTGCTTTCAGTGGATGCCACACAGTGCCCTTGTCAGCAAATAAGCATTTTTTAAGCTAAAAACATCTACAGAGCACAGCAGTCATGTGCAGTCAAGTGGGGTAGCATTCTTCTCTCCTCCCTTCAGTGAGCTACATCATAGGCTTGATTGGCATAATGACAGAGAGCTGCCACAAGTAACTCCCACCTTTAGCAGATGAGAGGTGGGGCCTGCCACCCTACAGAGTCCACTTGGGGCCAGTCACTAGAGAACACAGAGGCAGCTGGCAACCAAATCTAGTAGTGCCCTTACTCCACTATTAGAACTACACCTCAGCTCCTGTTGCAGTAACACCAAAGAAACCAAACAGCTTCTTGGTGGCTGAAGACAACAATCAATATCTATCCACTTAAAGAAGCAGTACACCATGATCTGGAAAACTCCCAAAATAAGGAATCAAAAAACATCCCAGATGAAGAAGCCCTTTTGAAATTATTGGATGTTGAATACAAAAGAATTATGTATAGAGCTCTCCTAGAGATTAAACAAAATGCAGCAGAACAAAATGAAAAAATTAAATAAGTTATTTCAACAGATGGAACACCAATGATCTGAAATCCAGCAATCAGTATTAAAATTAAGAATCAGACAATTCATTCCAAAGCCAAAAGAACAGGGTTGAGAAGATAGAAGCCAGAGTTAGTGACCTTGAGGACAGAACAACTGATACCAGCACTTATGAGGAAAAATCAGAGAAAAGAAATAAGAAAAATGAAGAAGTATTAAGCAACATGTGGGATTCTATCAAGACGAATAATCTACAAGTAACTGGAGTTCCTGAACAGGGAGGGATAACCAAAAATACAGAAAGTATTGCTGTAGAGTTGCTGACAGAAAACTTCCCTGAAATTATGAAAGAAGAGAACATAGGTATACAAGATGCATATCAAATGCTACAAAAACTACACACCAAAAGAAAGACACCAAGACATATTATAATCAAGCTTAAAAAATGAAACATAAAGAGAGGCTCTTAAAGTCAGTGAGACTTAAAGCAAAGCTGTCATATAAAGGGAAGCCCTGTAGGGTTTCATCTGACTTCTTGGCAGAAACAATGTTGGCAAGAAAGCAGTGGGATGACACATTAAAAACCTTGAAGGACAAAAACTTCACACTAAAAATTATATATCTTGCAAGATTTTCTCTCATGTACCGGCCAAGTCAAGTGCCGTCGAGTCATATCTGACTCATGGCGACCCTAGGGGCCATATGAAGCCGAAATTAAGACATTTGCAGATAAACAGAAGCTTTGAGACTTTGTAAAACCAAACCAAAACTACTGAGAAATACTAAGAAGTACTGAAAGAAGCTCTTCATTTAGAAAAATAAAAGCATCAAGTGTATACTTAAGGAGGTAATGCAGGACACAGCATCCAGAATCCTACTCAGTCAGGGAAGTTGCAAAGCTAAATCAAAGCTACAATATTAAAAGAAGAGAACCAATGATATTAACACAAAAACTATACTATCATCACACTAAAAAGAGGGATGTATTACACTAGGTATGACATTTTCAATGGAGAATAAATTAAAAAGATATGCAGAAGGTAAAATCTGGTTTAAACTTAAAATATTTAGGGGGATTATAGGGGTAGCTGTAAACCAAAACTGCAATGTGACATATCAAAACAAGAAACATAGTACAGGAGTCTCAACAAACTTTAAACCAACATTGAAAAAGATGAAAAGTCAACCCATAAAGAAAAATGACCCAGAACAGAATATTAACAGCAACACAGAAAGCATCAACAACACAAAAATAAAGGTATCAAATTGACAGCACTAAACACATACCTATCAATAATTACACTGAATGTAAATGAACTGAACACTCCAATAAAGAGACAGAGAGTGACATCCTGAATCAAAAGACACCATCCGTCTACGTGTTGCTTATAAGAAACATACTTTAGACTCCAAGATATGAACAAACTGAAAATCAAAGGATGGAAAAATATATACCAAGCCAACAACATACAAAGAAGAGCAGGAGTGACAATACTAATCTCAGATAAAATAGACTTTAGTGTAAACTTTACCATTGTGACCAAGGATGGTCACTATTTATTGCTGAAAGATTCAATATGTAAGCAGGACATAACAATATTAAATATTTATGCACCCAATATCACAGCATCTAAATACATCGAGCAAATGCCTACAACAATGAAAAACGAGGTGGCTCACTCCACAATAATAGTGGGAGACTTCAATACTGCACTTTCAGTAATGGACAGGTCATTCAGAAAAAAAGCTCAGTAGTGCTAATGCTCTAATTGCAACAATTAACCAGCTAGACCTCATCAAAATGTGCAGAACTTTTTATCCATCAACAGATAAACACACAGTGTTTATGGAACGTTTATGGAACAGTGCACATGGAACGTTTTGCAGAATAGACCATGTGTTAGGACATAAACCAAGTCTCAACAAAATCCAAACCATTGAATTATTGTAAAGCATCTTCTCAGACCATAAAGACATAAAAGTTGAAATCAATACCAGAAAAATCATAGGTAGAAATTTGAACTTATGGAAACTGAACACCTTGCTCACAAATCCATGGATTATAGAAGAAATCAAAGATATAATAAATTATAGAATCAAATGAGAATGAAAACACATCCTACCAGAACATATGGGATACAGCAAAAGCAGTGCTCAGAGGTCAGTTTGTCTCTTAAATGCACACAGCTGAAATGAAGAAAGGGCCTAAGCCAAAGAATTAACCTTACAGCTTGAACAAGGAGAAAGAGAGCAATAGCGGAACCTCTCAGGCACGAAAAGAAAACAGATAATAAAGATTACAGCAGAACTAAATGAATCAGAGAATAGAAGAACAACTGAAAAATTAACAAAAGACCCAAACAATTAACAAAGACCCAAAGCTGGGTCTTTGAAAAGAGCAACAAACTTGATAAACCATTGGCTAAACTTGCAAAAGAAAAACAGGAGAGGAAAAAAATAACCTGAATAAGAGATGGGAGATGTCACAACAGACTCAACTGAGATCAAAAGTATCATGACAGGATACTATGAAAGACTGTTCTCTAACAGATTTGAAAACCTAGAAGAAACAGACAAATTTCTAGATTCATATTACCTACCAAAATTATCACAAGAAGTAGAACAATTTAATAAACCCATCACAAAAGAAGAGATTGAAAAAGTAATTAAAAAGAAAAAAACTACCAACTGAAAAAAGTCCTGGCCCAAATGGCTTCACCAGAGAATTCTACCAAACTTGTAGAGAAAAATTAGTTCCAATACTACTGAGACTATTTCATAGCACAGGAAAGGATGGAATTCTCCCAAATTCATTCCATGAAGCCAGCATAACCCTCATACCAAAGTGAAAAGAGCCCACAAGAAAAGAAAATTACAGACAACTATTACTCATGAACCTAGATGCAGAAATCTACAGCAAAATCCTGGCCAGTAGAATGCAACAACATACTAAAAATATAATTCATAATGACCAAGTTGGGTTCATACCTGGGATGCAAGGCTGGTTCAGCATCAGAAAAACAATTAGTGTGATCAACCATGTAAATAACACAAAGGATGAGAATCACCTGATCTTGTCTATTGATGCAGAAAAGGCTTTTGACAAAGTCCAACACCCATTCATGCTAAAAACTCTCAGCAAAATAGTAATGCAAGGGCAATTTCTCAGTGCAATAAGGGGCATCTATGCAAAGCCAACCACCTACATCATCCTGAGTGGAGAGAGACTGCAAGAATTCCTCTTCAGAACGGGAACTAGTCAAGGATGCCCACTCTCACCATTTCTATTCAATATTGTATTAGAAGTTCTACCCGGAGCAGTTAGACAAAACAAAGAAATAAAGGGCATCTGCATCAGCAAAGAAGAAGGAAAAATCTCCCTATTTTCATATGATGTGATTATATATGGAGAGAATCCTAAAGAATCCATAAGTAAATTACTGGAAATAATAGTTCAGCAAACTGTCAGGATATAAGATAAACAGAATTAAATCATTAGGATTCCTTTGCACCAACAAAGAAATCATCAAAGAAGCAATCACAAACACCATACCATTTCCTATAGCTCCCAAGAAAATAAAATACGTAGGAATAAATCTAAGCAGAGAAATAAGAGACCTATACAGAGAGAACTACAGGAGCTTAATGTAAGAAACCGAAAGAGACTTACATAAGTGGAGAAACCTACCCTGCTCGTGGATAGGAAGACTTAACATTGTGAAAATGTCTGTTTTACTCAAAGGGATCTACATATACAATGCAATTCCAATACACATTCCAGTGTGATTTTGTTAATGAGATGGAGAAAAAAATCACCCACTTTGTTTGGAAAGGGAAGAAAGCCTGGATAAGTAAAGCACTATTGAAAAAGAGAAACATATCGGGAGGCCTCACACTACCAACCTTAGAACCTATTATACTGCAATAAACGTTTGTGTGCACGTATCTGTTTGTGACAGCCTTTGTTTCTGTATGATGTATTCTAAGAAGTGGGATTACTAGATCAAACGGTATATCTATTTCTAGCTTTTCAAGGAAATGCCAAACTGCTTTCCAAAGCAGTTGTACGTTTTGCAATCCCACCAGCAGTGTAAGAGAGTCCTGATCTCAACACAGCCTGCTACGGGTACAAAAAGACATACAAACCAGTGGAATAGAGCTGAGACCCAGAGATGTCACCACCCTCTTGTGAACAGTTGATATTTGACAAAGGTCATAAGGCTATAAACTGGGTAAAAACAGTCTCTTTAATGAATAGTGTTGGTAGAATTGGATACCCATCTTCAAAAACTTGAAACAAGACCCCTATCTCACACCTTACACAAAAGCTAACTCAGAATGGATCAAAGACCTAAAGGTCAAACCTAAAAAGATAAAAGATTATGCAAGAAAAAATAGGAATAACAATGGAAGTTCTAATACACAGCTTAGACAGACTTCAAAATCTGACTACAAAACACAATGGAAGAGAAAATAGATAAATGGGAACTGCTAAAAATCAAACACGCTCATCAGATAGATACGTGCACACGCTCATCCAAAGACCATCTACTGAATGGGAAAACACATTTGGCAACTATATGTCGGGCCAACATCTGATGTCCATAATTTACAAGGTACTGCAAAATAGCACTAAGAAAAAAATAAATAACTTAATTAAGTGATGGGCAGACACTTCAACAAAGAGAACATCTAGGCAGCCAAAAGACACATGAGGAAATGCTCACAGTCATTAGCTATCAGAGAAATCCAGATCAAAAAGACAGTGAGATACCACCTCACCCCAACAACGTTGGTCATAATCCCAAAAACACAAAACAACAAATGCTGGGGAGACTGTGGAGAGATCAGGACTCTCTTACACTGCTGGTGGGATTGCAAAATGTACAGCTGCTTTGGAAAGCAGTTTGGCATTTCCTTAAAAAGCTGGAAATAGATATACCGTTTAATCTAGTAATCCCACTTCTTGCAATATATCATACAGAAACAAAGGCTGTCACAAACAGATATGTGCACACAAACGTTTATTGCAGCACAGTCCACAATACCAAAACTATGGAATCAACCTGGGTGCCCATCAACAGATGAGTGGATAAACAAACTATGGTACATATTCTCAATGGAACACTATGCAATGATAAAGAATAATGACAGTTTGGTGAAGCATCTGAGAAACTGGTATCAGTTTGAAGACATTGTGCTGAGTGAAATCAGTCAGCTGCAAAAGGACAAGTATTGTATGAGATCCCTGCTATGAGGACTTAAGGTGGACTTATGAACAGAAGAGAAGACTCTGACAGCTACAAGGGTAGGGAGGGAATGAGAGGGTTTGTCATAGATTAGATGGTTGACAGAAATTTGGTTAGGGTGAAAGCTGTGACAGCACACAGTGGAAAGTAGATCAACTTAACTGGACCTCACCTTAAACTGAAAGTTCTATTCTCAACTCAGCACTGCAAAGAGAGAGTGGCAGGTGTGTGGGAGTCTGGGGACCATGCTTTCAGAGGACATCAAGGCCAGATGGGATAACTCACCTATTGCTAAGAGAATCTTCTGCACACCATACTGGTGAGTGGCATCAGGGTCTTAAAAGCTACCAAGCTGCCATCTGAGGTACACCAAATGGTCCCAACTCATCTGGAACAGATAATGACCAAAGAACAACAAAGACACAAGGAAAAAATAGCTTAGAAGACAGAAGGACCCATGTGAATGGGAGATTGTATCAACATGTGATCAGAAGAACTGGATGGTGCCCAGTTACCACAAAGACAGCTGTGATGGGGCACACAACGTAGAGTCCCTGAGGCAACATGAGGAAAAGAGGGGTGCAGCTCAAGAACATTACTAAAAGATCAGAATTGATGGCCTGATGGCCTGGAGGATCCCCTGGGAGCATAGCCCCTAGTCCCGCTGCTATACCTGGCCAGAAAACACCACTGAGGTCAACTCTTAGGACAAGAATGGACTGGACTTGGGAGCAGAGTGTGACTACATGGTGTGTGTACTTTATGGTTCTCTGCGTTTACAGGAGGCTATCCTACTAGTTTCTTTCTAGATGGAGAGAGGAGAGTGGAGAGGAGCGGTCAGAATCTTCTTGGGAGGATTCTCAAAGTATAGAATGAAAAGGAGGATTGTGCTGTCACTGGGCAAGGAGAGCAGAAGGAGCTGCAGATAGGTGGGCATGCAAAATTGATTTGGATTGTATACTTTGACTTAACCACAATTTTAAAAAAACATTAGATGGTGAGATGTGACTTGCACAGTTCTTGAGCCCATGAGGCTGTGCCTCTTCCTAGGCAGACTGCCTGTGTTACTCACCTCATTTCAGTCAAACCCACCCTTTGAGGAGAGAGAAGAGACAATGTCACACTGGGTGATTTACCTCTGTCACCTTGTGAAGAACACAGACTTGGAGTTAAGATTTCTGATTCTGAGCTTTTTGAAAAGCTGCAGCTATGTGAAAAATCAACTTCTTTTGTAGTCTACTCATAATAAGAACAACGTCTTTAGTTTGTTTGAGAATACATCAGTGTCTAGACTATAGGTCTGTGTAGGTACTAAATAAATATGACGTGGTATGATGCAGGGAGGACCAACTGTTCCCATCGTAACATCTCAAAATGGAGTCCCAAGGCAACTTTTTTAATGTCTAGCTCCCCAAAAGCAAACGGCTACTAATCCCAGGAGATTTTGACAGAGAGTTACATTGCACTTTTGTCAGAAGTTGATGCTAGTGTTCACTTCATGAAGACTTCTGGTCGGGTCAGGTCATGACCTTCTGGAAAAGCTATTTGAAGATGCGAAATGTCTGTCTGTAGACACAAAGGGGGATTGTGCAAGCAGCTAATTTGCTAAGCTCACTGCTGGCAGTTGTTAATGCCTTGTTGATTTTATAAAGCGTTCTTAATAAGAAGGTGGCTACAGCCATAATGAAAACAGTTGTTCTTATGCCTCAGAAATGGCTCCATTACATACAATTGAGGAAACAACTTTGGATACTGGAGACAGTTTGAGATGAAGGTTCAGGGGATACAACTCAGTTTTGCTTGGAGGGGAGGGATCTTTGTCAGGTTTAAAAAGGCCACGTTTCTGTGAAATTATTTTGCTCACGCGTGCATTTCAGTTGAAGTACACATATAGAGTCGTGTTAACACTTGAAGAAAGGGAGCTACATCTGAATGTTTGATCTGTGAGACCTGAACCTTAAACACCTCGTGGCCAATCAAAGAAGAGGTTTCAGGGTTCTGATGGAAGCCGGAGCACAGGCCGTTTGAGGGAGGATAGAGGATGGCTTAGAATTAGTCAGCTCACTGTTAGTCCTGTTCGTTTTGTTGCACATCGGACCACCCCGTGTCTGCTCCTGCACCGTCTTCGTGATCATTTGCGTGCTCAAGTTCATTGTTGTGGCCACTGAGTGTTCTGAGGGCCTTCTAACTAGGGGGCTCGTCTTTCAGTACTGTAGAGGAAGATATTCTGCTGTGATCTTTTCAGAAGTAGACTGCCAAGCCTTTCTTCTTAGTCTGGAAGCTCTGCTGAAACCTGCCCATGAGCAATGCTGTTGGTATTTGAAATACTGATGTCTTTCATAGCTTTCAGTACAACAGCAACACAGAAGACACCGCTGTACAACAAACTGACAGACAAGAACACCACCACTGCCAAAAGCCAGCCAAGTGCCGCTGAGTCGGACCCGTTAGGTGAAGAAAATCCAGAAGAGCAGGAGTTAACTGTCACAGTTTAGCCTCAGGGCCAGCTGGCAGCCGCAGACTGCCTGACCTAGGGGCGTGCTGGAGACACTGCCGCAGTGTTGCTGCAGTGCCTACAGAGACCGTCACTTCCACCAAGTCTAATGTGTCTGTGTGGCATGCCTTTGACCAGAGCTGCATGCAGTGGGCATAGGTTCTAGTCAGTGATTCCCAAGCTGGAGGATAGTGGCATCTCAGCATCCCCGGCTGGGATAGGAGAAGGAGCCAAGGGCGAGGCCAGGAGAACCTAAGCTGTTGTGCATGTGAGCTGGGAAGTAAGCGTGACCCGTGGCACAGGGCCACCCGCTGGCCGACTTGATGTTTGAGTGCCAGCCTCAGGCCACTGCCCTCTACTTAGCACAAACATAGGTCAGAGATCCCAGATATCTGGGAAGGGGGTTAGCCTTTAATTGTCTCAGGGTGCTTATATTTGGTGCCTCCAGATCTTCTCTGGAGGGCCTGTGTACCACCTGCAGACCTAGCCCCTCCGAGTTTCCTCCCTCAAGCCCTCTTAGTGAATGTCTTCAGTTTGTTTTGAGCGTATGATTGACTGCCTAATGACTTGGGCTGATTACTAGGTGGCCTTTGTTATTCCCCATTGTGTCCTGATTTCAGATGTTGCTCTGCCATAAGTTGGGAAGGTGCAGAGGAAGTGATGGAACCCATATTCAGCCTTTTGAATTTAGTTACCTAATGGAGAATGACTGAGAGTACAGTTACTTACTGAGTTCTAATTTTGTTTTTATTTTATTGTTGTTGTTTTTGTCCTGGCTTATTTCTCTCTTGTTAAGAGAAATTGAGTGTGCTCTGTGAAAAAGGTCAGTTTGAGTTATTTGGTTCATCTACTTTCTTTGTGATGAAGCTTAGTTAAGACTTCATCCTTCAGCCTATTTTAAAGAAAGACTCTGAAAAATGATAATAGGTTTACATTTTGTTATTATATATTATTAGTAAATATGACATTCTGGTTGAGTCTAAATATATGCAGACTAGGAGTGGTATTAAAATTGTTTATGAGTGGCAAATAGAAATAAAAATAACTCATAGCTGGTAATTTGTTAAGTGTCACGTAGCAACGTCAATATTTCTGCCACACAGAAAGTTCTGTTTTGGTGCAGGTTGAAACTATTTGTACACTCCCCTTTGTGTGACCTTGTGTACCCGTTATCTAAAGCTCAAAGATCCATCTTCATTGTTGCCAGTTTTATTGCACTTAAGTTGAGTGTCTAGATGCTAGTTACAGTGACAGAAAAATGCCGGAAAACATGAGAGGAGATTTAAAGAGGCACTCTTAAAATATGCCTCTGAGCACAGAAATAAACTGCTGAGTGAGTAAAACTTTAAATTAAAAGAACTTTTTGTTGAGTTTTAAAACATCAGTTTTCTTCTCGTCTAAAGTTGAAACATGATGTTCCCTGAGCCGTTCCAAGAACAGGTAATTCCCGTTTAAAGCCATGGAACTTAATCATTGTCTCTGGTTTTATGGTGGCTTATTATCTAGAACTTCACCAGCTCAGACAGGTTGGTGAGTCCTTACATCCACTGCTCATCATGGCACCTGACCTTCACGTACAGACCCCCAGCTGGTGTGCGGTGGTTTGTGGTGTATGCTCTCCCCTCCGTGCGAGTGCACCAAGGCAGCCTGGGCTGTGTCCTCAGTGCGCTGCATGACCTGGGAGCAGTGAGGGACTCCGTGGCTCGGCGCGCTGCTGTAAGGCGTAACTGCTGTTTAGTAATAGAAATTGTCAGTTGTGCAGCAAGTCAGTGAGGAGGCCGCACTCCCTAGTGCTCTGCTAGGCTAGCTTTTGTTCTTAGTAAAGTTTACGTTTGGTTGCTTCTGATCATTCTAATCACATAGCTGGAATTTAACCCCACACCACCATTTGTTGACTGCTTTGTGCTTGAACAGATAATAATACAGTTAGGTCATTTTTATTTGTTTCTCTGAGGCCACAGCAGAGGCAGCTGTAAGTGATTATGGAACCAAGGGATCCATGGAGGACTCACAGGCAGCACTGGCATCACAGGTGCTCTGTACTGCAGGTGTCTGCACAGAGACTAGCATTGTCAAATGAATGCACATTATGGACAGAGTCCAAAGTTAAGCCAGAGTAGTGTATTTAGCTCAGATTGTGTCTGATCATTTTTAGGTGTTTTTCTAAGTCAGGAAGTCTATATACATGAAATAAAATATGTGTATCTTCTGGAAATACTGCATCAAACACTTAAAATATAACGTTAGGTGGACCCTTTTACCTTAATATTTCACCTTTATCTAGTCAAGTCTAATTTTGAAAATGTAATCCATAAAAGTATAGATACCAAAAGATTCAGTGGTTCAAAAATATTTTCAAATAGAGCTATCGTTTAATGCAACAATAACCTGTTACCCTTTGGTAATATTATCTCTTTTAAAGAAAATGGATATTACAGAAATTGTTAGCAGAACTTACATTTTGATCATTGAAAGGAATATTTTAGTGAGTAAAACTCCACTTGTAAATATTTACAAACTGTAATTGTACCTACTCCTCACTTAGAGATTATCTCGTTATCCAACATTTCACACATTCATGACAATAATGAAAAATCTACTATCGGACTATTTTGTATATTAATGAGGAGCCAAGTCAAGAAAGCAAGGAAGAACAGGAGGGGGAGGTTGTGAGCTGGCGTGAGGAGGTGTGGGGCAGGCACGCATGGGGTGTTGAGGGGCTCGATGAGGGCTCAGGAATAGGAGGGAGGCTTGGAAATCTCTTCTTCCAAAGAGGCCACTCTGCTACCTCATAGACTGTGCTGAGCTTCACCTACCTGCAGGCCCAGTAGCTGCCCAGGGCCCAGGTTCCTCTTCTGCCCTTGGAGTGAAGTGGAGCAGAAAGGTAGGCAAGGAATGTGGGTCCACGCGCAGCCCTGAGCATGGCCAGGTGATGGTGCGTGCCTGCTGCTCTGTAGGCAGTGGGCAACCCCTGCTCCCCGTCCATCACTACCCACAAACCCCGTGGGTTACACGGTGGTGCTGAAGGGGGTCCACCCTGCCACACATGTCCCCAGAGGTGCCAGGGACACTGGACTGGCAGTGAGCCAAGGTACCAGCTGGAATATGGGAGACAGCCCTGCCTCTGGAATAAAGCTGATTTTTACGTAAGAACCTAGTGTAGATGAGTGAGGCATGTGGGTGTGGTTTACACAGATCCTCTGTCCTTAAATCAATAGCATAACCGTCTCCTCTTTAGGTGTGGGCTGCACAGACCAATTTCCTTCCAAATGTACAGCATGGGAAGGAGGAAGAAGTTATGTCACAATACAGAAACGTCACAAACACAACCCCAGCCAGGTAGTCAAGGCCAGCACCCACACTCATCAATCATGTTGAAAGCACATATCCTTGATAAGATGTGATGAGAATGGCATTTTATCTCTGTTGTCTTCCTCCACAACACGTGTAGCCTGTCTTATCATGCGGGAAATTTCAGGGCAAAAAAACAAAACAAACCAATACAGCAGGGTGTTCTGCAAAATACCTGACCAGTAACTCTAAAATCTAAGTAACTGTTAGAGTCAAGAGGAGACTAAGGGGACATGACAACTAAATGGAATGTGGAATGTGGAATTCTCGAACAGAAAAGAGACATGAGGTAAAAACTAAGGAAATATAAACTGTGGTCTTTAATAATGGTTGAAAGCTATAGCTTCTGGCCTCTAGAAGGTCAGCAGTTCAAATCCACCAAGCTGTCCTTGGAAACCCCATGGGTCAGTTCTACTATGTCCTGTAGGGTCACTATGAGTCAGAATTGACTCGAGGCAATGAGTTTAGTTTTGTTTTTTTATGGTCTTTAATTAATTTTTTCAAAAGATAATAAGAGGGGGATGGTACAGAAGAGTCATGTTACTTTAACAATATCTTTCTGAATTCATTTGAGATACAAAATTTTAAATATATTTGCAGCTATTTTAGCACAAAATTAGTCATAGTTTGCCCTTTCCTGCTTTACTTTCATCTTTCTGTTCTCTTTATTTGGGGTAGCTATTAAGCTAGATGACTGCTGTTGAAAGTCTAAGGGTCTCTTACGTGTGAAATTCAATTTTAGATAAATTCTTGGCTTTCAGATTACTATTTTCATCTGAAGTGGGCTCAAAGACAGCAAACTAGAAATATCTACATTTTGTAGCTCTACAAAGTACTTTAGGGTACAAAGAAGGGTAGATTAATTGGGTTTTGAGTTGAAAAATGACATGGTCTGTTTTGTTAGGTAAGCCAGATGTGTCCCAGAGAAACTCAGTGTAATTAAACAGAGACAGAATTAAAATTTGAATTATTTTATAAATATGAAAAAATAGAGCTTATTTTATTACTTAGAGCTTTGTTTGGGTTTTACTGTTATTTTCCAGGAAGTTGGCAAAGTATTCTTGTGCATGTGAACTATTCTCCTATGCTCTCTAATCACTTCATCAGTGTTTTTATTGCATTTTCATTATTTATGGAGAAAATGCAAGCCTACATTACACATTAGATGTATTATCCATGTAGCATAAAGCAGAGGACAGTTCTGGAATGTATTTCTGCTCTAACTAATTAGAGTCCCTGAAATATATAATTTGCCTATTCATACAAATAAAACACGTCTTCTTAAACTAATGTATGTTGTTTTCTAGAATTCATGTCTAGAAACTTGGTTGTTAGGTGCCATCAGGGAGGTTCCAACTCATAGCAACCTTTGTTCTATAGAACAGAACAAGATAGTGACTACTCCTGTGCCATCCTCACAATCATTGTTATGATTGAAATTTGTTATTTGTTAGTTACTTTGAATTTCTGAGACTGTGGTATTATAATTTTCATTATGACAGAGTATTTTTAGGCCAGCCTCATCCTATACATTATAGGAGGAGCCCACAGGAATGAGTACATGGGCTTCATAGAAATTGAATATTTAGTGAACAAAACAGATCTTCTTATGATAGCCAAGCCAAGTGCCATCGAGTCGGATCCGACTCATGGTAATGATAGGCTATCATTATTCTGTGCTTTATTAGGAGCCCAGAAGAATGAAAATGACAAGAGTGTGTTTACAGAAATTGAATACATGAATACTCTGTTTTTAAGAGCCTTGTAACCCAGTGAAGACACATGATTAACTTCCATATGTAAGTATGTTTATTCATATGAAATACATTGATGAGGGTTAAGGTGAGGTGTCGTGGGAGTTAGAAACAGTGGTTGGTTCTGCCATAATCAAGAGAGGCTTTTTATAAGAAGATGTATTATGAGCTGAGGTCTGATAGCCATGTAGACAAAGGAGAGAGAAATAACTTCAGTCTTAGAAAACAAGGGACAGGAAGCACTCAAACCAGATCTTTTAAGCATGACTAGATTTCCAAAGGTAGGGATTTATTTGAACAAAATCGAGGAACTTTTAACTAGTAAACTATAGCAATGGTTCCATGATGAGGATTTGTTGTTGCTGATTACCTCCTAGACTTTGTGTACATGCACATAGATCTTTTTCTTAATGCTGAAGAATGCTGTATAATGAAATTATCAAGGCCCTGTGATGAAAACAAAGTATGAATGTTCCAGTTCTTTGATTAGGCTTAAGAAAATAAAAAGAAATGCTAGACTTTGCCTGTACTTTGAAAAAGATGCTAATCTAAACTTGACCTTCTCGTAAACTAGGACCCAAAGCTTGTTCTTTAGGTTGTTGGCTCCAACTCAGAAAGATCTAATCTATAATAGAACAAAACATCACCCAGTGCTGTGCCATCTTCATGCTTGTTGCTATGTTTGAGTCTATTGTTTCTACAATTGTCACTCAATCTCAGAGAGGGCCTCCCTCACCTTCGTTGACCCTCTATTTACCAACCACGATGTCCTCTTGTAGCAATTGGTCTTCCCTGATGACATGCCCAAAGGAAGGAAGCCAAAGTCTCATCATCCTCAAAGTGCTCACATAGAGAGCACTTTGGTTGTATTTCTTCTAAGACTGATTTGCTTGTTTTTCTGACAGTCCACAATACGTTCAGTATTCTTCATCAAGACAGTTTGAATGTAGGTTCCCTTTAGGCATGGTTTTTTACAGGGAGACGAGAAGTTGTTAAAACATGAATTAAAAAGTGTAACATGTATCTTAGCGTCTGGCATGTAATGGTCACAACATAAGCATCACTATTACCACTGTCATCATGGTGGTCATCATCACCATTGCTGTTACTTGATTTGAACAGATGAAACACCACCACCAAGGTACCAGTAGGCTCAAATTCTTGATAGCCAGCCTTATTATTTTCATTCTGAATTTGAATTAGGAAAATAGTTTTTAAACAAATACAGAATCTAGTCCTTTTTTTGAGGGTAAATTTCACGTATTGGAACATAGTGAATGGTTTGTGCAAAGTTTGACTGGCACTTTAAAAGGTGTTGGAGTACAGCAAGCTGTGAGCCACATTCATCTTCATATTGTGCAGCTTGTATGCTTATCCAGGCTGCCTGAAATGCTTGCTTACAGTCATGTTCAGTAAGACTAAGCCACAGGAGTGGACTGCGTCCTGCCTGGGAGATGAGAGTCTGGCAGGAGAAAATAAGGGACAAATGTTTCTGATGAGCAGGAAAACATTTACTAGGAAACCAGCCCAGGAGATGGTGTGGGACATTCGGAAGCCATTGCTCCTACCTTCACTGCTCAGCGCTTACCCTGTGCCACTTTGACCAGCAGGGGTAGGTTGTTAAGAGAGTGAATTTCCCGTGCAGAGGAGGAAAAAGTCATCATGCTTGTTAAAACACAGGGTTAGTGAAAAAGAAGAAGACCCTCAGGAGATGGATTGACACAGTGGCTGCAATAATGGGCTTAAGCCTAGAAATGATTTGGGGCATGGTGCAAGGCTGGACAATGTTTCCTTCCAATGTACATAGGGTCATTATGAGTTGGAATTGACTCAACAACACCTAACAACAACAACAAGAAGATTGGCAGGCAAGACAGCAAGTAAGTTGCTGGCTTAAGTCCCAAGAACTGGAGGTCAGATGAACAAGAGCTAGCTGCAGGATTCAGAGCACATAAAAGCCCACAGGCCTTGCCAGAATGGCCACTTACATTTGATGTTGGCCACATACCCAAGGAAACTCTTTCAATTGAACTCATAGCAGATACCATCATGGAAATGATTGCAGTGTATCAGATCTCATCAGAGAAATAATCACTACATCTTACAGCTAACTGCCAAACAACATCATAACTGCCAATCTACTGAGACTCATGGCCCAGCCAAGTTAACACAAAGCTTTAACCATCACAAGCACTTATTTTCCATTTGTCTCCATTTGGGGCAGACCTGAAGATTTACCTGAAGATTAACTTTTTTTGTTACTCTATATTTATTAGTAAAATGTATTTTTATCTTTGAGGGTTACAAATATTTGTTTTAGGAGTAACAAATGGTGCTTTTCATAACATCAGCACCCTATTAGTCTCTGAACATAAATCTACAGAGATTTTTCTTAGGCTGACAATTAGATTCAGATGATGAGTGGTGGAATTATACAGATGTCTTCTAGGTGCCCCTGATAAAAATTGCTTTTCAGCCATCACTATTGATTCAAGTAGGAAGAAGAGGACTGTGGATGGTTAGATCATAGGCCAACTTAAAGATGTAAAGACATGGCTTGTTGAGTGAATAGAGGGAGTCTTGACTCCCAAAACCTATCTATGCTGTTTGTGTGTGTATGTTGTGACATGACGAAAGGAGTGAAGCAGAGATATTTTACATTTTCAGAATGTCTTAGTTGTCTGCTGCTGCTGTAACAGGAATATGACATGGACAGCTTTAACCAAAAGAAACTGACTTTCTCACAGAGACTAAAAGTCTAAGTTCAAGGCACCAGCTCCAAGGGAAAACTTCCTTTGTTAGCTGTGGTGGAAGGTCCTCGTTGCCAATCTTCCCCTGTACTGGGAGCTTCTCTAGTGTAGGGACCCGGAGTCAAAAGGTTGCACTGTGTTCCTGGTGCTTCTTTCCTGGTGATATGAGGTCCCCCTGTCTCTCTGCTCACTTGTATCTTTTGTATCTTTTGTATCTCAAGAGATTGCCTCAAGGCACAGTCTAGACTCTTAGATTGAGTCCTGTCTTGCCAACACAATTGCTGCCCAGCCTCCTTCATCAATATCATATAGGCAGGATATACAGCATACAGGGAAATCACATAATATTGGTAATCATGCCAGCCAAATTGTTACACACATTTTTTAGGGGACATAATTCAATCTATGACAGAGAATGTAAATCTATAGAAAAGAATGGACTTTTTCTATGACTTTTCCCACATTATATCTTTCAACTCAATGAAAGAAAATACAAGGCAGAAACCATCCTTACAGGATGTCTCTATGCTCAGAGACATTGGCACATCAACAGAAGCATGTGATCATAGCTGCTAGTGCTGTTAAAGAGAAAAATCCACAGTTTTCATGTGTCCATAAATAATTTATCAAATGCCTGCCGTCATGGGAGATGCCAAACCTACAGGAGAGAAGTTATAGAAGATGGTGGAGTAGGAATCTCCAGTAATCTATTCTTCCATAGAAATAAATACTGAGATAGCAAGAACTGCTTGAATCACCCATTTTAGAAGTCTGGAATCTAGTTGAACACCTGTAGTGTCCAGGGGAGGGCTTAATGAAAAAAAGAGACTGATGAATTTTGGTGAATTTGGGCATTTCACATAGTAGTGCCATCCCCCACACCCCAACCGCATTCCTCATATAGCTTACTCATGCCAAGGTAGACAATAGAGATCTTGTCTTCTAAAAAATCAGAACTGTGTGTATTGATCTCCCTAGAGGATTGCTAAAGAAATGATGGTAAGGGTAACCATGTGGATTTACCAAGGAGATTTAAAGAGCTAGAATCTATTTTATTTTATTATTTTATTTACTTTATTATATTGTATCATATTGTATCGTATTATATCGAGGCATTTAAGGAGATCTCTGTCCAGTCACAGAGATAACAGAACAGAGACTTCAGTGACCACACATGACAGGGAATATTGTCTTTGCCAAAATAGTTTGGAAAAGTCACTAAACAAAGTTACAAATGCAGCCTCTGTCAAGCAGTAACAGAAAGACTTGGGTAAGAAGGAGAACGTTTTTTCCAGAATTACAATATTACATATTCAAACTGTCAAATTTTCAAAAAATATAAAATAAAAAGTTACTGAGCACACAAAGAAATAGAAAAGTATGGTTCGTCCACAGGGGGGATAAAATTAATGAATAGAAACCATGATGCCTGAAAAACCTAGATGTTGAACTTACAAGACAAAGATTTTAAATTAGCTATCTTAAATATTCTTAAAAAATAAAGAGAAATTTAGAGACTTCATGAAAACTAAACCAAAATTACATGAAATATTGAAAGAAACTCTTCCCTAAATATATGTTTTAGGTGATAATTCAAGACACTTCATCCAAATTTCTAATCAGTTAAGGAAGTCACAAAACTTCACCAAGCCAAGCCAAAAGCTACAGTATTATAATAAGGGAATCCATGATCATATCATGAAACTATAATACCATCTCATTAAAAGAGGGATACACTACAATAGTTATAGTCGTTTTTGATGCAGAGAAAGTTTCAGACTTCTAAAATAGTTAAAATTGATTTCAATCGTAATATGTTAAGGGGGATAATACATGTAGCCATAAAGCAGGTTAACAATACATTATATGAAAATAAGAAATGCAATACAGGAGTCTCAACGAACATAAAATCAACACTCAACCCATAAAGAAGAATGCCCCAGAACAGAACATTAAAAACAATATAGAAAACATCAACACAAAAGTAATTACATCAAAATGATGGCAGTAAGCACATACCTATCAATAATTACATTGAATGTAAATGGACTGAATGCTCCAGTAAAGAGACAGCAAGTGATATTCTGGATCAAAAGATATGACCCGTCTATACATTGCTTACAAGAAATACACCTTAGACTTAAAGATATGAAGAGGTTGAGAATTAAAGGTTGGAATAATATGTATCAAGCTAACAATACACAAAGAAGAGCAGGTGTGGCAATATTAATCTCAGATAAAATAGATTTTAATGTAAAATCCACTTTTGTGGAGAAGGATAGTTGCTATTTATTGCTGAAAGGTTGAATACTCAAGCAGGACTTAACAATATTTATGCACCCAATACCAAAGCACCTAAATACATTGAACAAATACTGACAACATTGAAAAATGAGATTGATCATCCCACAATAATAGTTGGGGACTTCAGCACTCTCCTTTCAGTTAAGGATAGATCATCCAGAAAAAAGCTCAGTAAAGATACAGAAGATCTTACTGCAACAATCAACCAACTTGACGTTATCGACATATACAGATCATTTCATCCATCAGCAGATAAATACACCTTCTTCTCCAAAGCACATGGAACATTCTCCAGAATACACTGTATGTTTGCTCATAAAACAATTCTCTATAAAATCCAAACCACTGAAGTATCTTCTCAGACCACAGAGCTATAAAAAAGTTGAAATCAATAACAGAAAATTCATAGGTAGAAATTCAAACTTATGGAAACTGAACAACACTTTGCTGATAAAGCCTTGGGTTATAGAAGAAATTAAAGACACGTTAAAAAAATTATGAATTCAAATGAGAATGAAAACACATCCTACCAGAATTAATGGGATACAGCAAAATCAGTGTGCAGAGGTCAGTTTATCTCTATAAATGCACACTTCCCGAAAGAAGAAAGAGCACAAATTAAAGAATTAACCTCACAGCTTGAACAGGTAGAAACAGAGCAACAAAGGAACCCTTTAGGCACCAGAAGAAAACAGATTATAAGGATTAGAGCAGAACTAAATGAATTGAAGAATAGAAAAACAATTGAAAAAATTAACAAAACCCAAAACTGGTTCTTTGAAAAGATCAACAAAATTGATAAGCCATTGGCTAAACTTACAAAAGAAAAACAGCAAAAAGTACAAATAACCTGATTAAGAAATGAGTTGGGAGATATTACAACTAAATAGTATGAAAAACTATAAGAGGTTTGAAAACCTAGGGGAAATGGACAAATTTCTAGATTCATATGACTCACCAAGACTGTCACAAGGAGAAGTAGATCAACTTAATAAATCTATCACAAAGGAAGAGATTGAAAAAGTCATCAAAAATCTACAAACCAGACAACAATGAGATACCATCTCACGCCAACAAGATTGGCCATGATCCAGAAAACACAAAACAACAAATGCTGGAGAGGCTGTGGAGAAAGTGGAACCCTCCTACACTGTTGGTGGGGTTGCAAAATGGTCCAGCCTCTTTGGAAGGCAATCTGGCGCTTCCTTAAAAAAATGGATATTGATATACCATTTGACCCAGTAATTCCACTACTTGGAATATATCCTACAGATTCAAGGCCTTTCACACCAACGGACACATGCACCAGAATGTTTATTGCAGCACAGTCCACAATAGCAAAAAGGTGGAATCAACCCAGATGCCCAACAATAGAAGAATGGATAGGTAAACTGTGGTATATATACTCAATGGAGCACTACGCAATGATAAAGAATAACGATGATTCCAGGAAACATCTCCTAACCTGGTTTCAACTGGAAGACATTATGTTGAGTGAGAGTAGTCAGCGACAAAAGGACAAATACTGTATGAGACCTCTACGATAAGATCTCAAAAACAGACTTGTGTGTAGAAGAAAAGACTCTTTGACAGCTGTAAGGGAGGGGAGGGAGGGCAAGGTGGGGAGGGTTTAGTTTAGGTAGTTACTAGCAATCTAGTTGGGAGAAAGCAGTGACAGCACACATTAGGAACAAGAACAACATTAAGTGGACTTCAGCATAACTTGAGTACTCCTTCCATCTTAACTCAATACTGCAAGGATAGAGTAGCTGGGGCGGGGGGCGGGGGACCATGCTCTTAGGCGAATTCCAGGCCAATTGGCACAACTAGCGTTTTCCTAAGAGAGCTCTCTGCATCCCACATTGGTGAGTGGCGTCTGGGGTCTTAAAAGCTACCAAGCTGCCATCCGAAGACACAGCAAATGGTCCCAACTCAGCAGGAATGGATGCTCACCGAGGGCCAAAATGGCATGCGGTAAAGACAACCGAGAAGACAGAGAGACCCACAAGAGTGGGTGCCTACATCGACCTGGGACCAGAAGAACCGGATGGTGCCCGGCCACCTCCAGTGACAGCCATGACGGAGCTCACAGAGAGGAGCCTCACTGGCAACACAAGAATAAAAAGGTGCATCATGAGATCTCCACTAAAAGACCTCAATTGATGGTCCAGTGGTTTGGGGGTTCCTCTGAGAGCATGGCCCCCGGCCTTGATGCTGCCTGTTCCCATAAATTATAACAAAGGTCCACTCTTTGGACAGGAATGGAATGGACTTGGCAATGCAGAATAACCATATGTTGGAAGCACTTTATGGTTCTATACATCTATAGGGTATCATCTTGCTGACCTCTGGCTGGAGGAAGGGGAGTGGACGGAGAGGAGGGGAAAGGAGACTGTTGGGAGGATGAGACATGTATAGAGCAGAGAGGAATAGTGTGCAGTCACCGGACGGGGAGAGCAGTGGAAGCTGCATATAGGCCAGCCAAGTGCCGTCGAGTCGGATCCGACTCATGGCGACCGTAGGGGGGGCATGTAAATTTTCATGTGAATGTACATTTTCACTCAGTTATGTTAAATTAAAAAAAAAAAAAGATGAAAAGAAAAATACAAACCAAAAAAAGTCCTGGCCCAGATGGCTTCACCGAAGAATTCTACCAAACATTTAGAGAAGAGTTAATTCCAATACTACAGAGGCTATTTCACACCATAGGAAGAGATGAAATACTTCCAAATTCATTCTATGAAGCGAGCATAGCCCTGATACCAAAATCAGGGAAAGATCCCACAAAAAAAGAAAATTACAGACCAATATCACTCATGAATCTAGATGCAAAAGTCTTCAACAAAATTCTAGCCAATAGAATTCAACAGCATATAAAAAAATAATTCATCGTGATCAAGTTGGTTTTATTCCAGACATGCAAGCCTGGTTCAGCATCAGAAAAACAATTAATGTAATCAACCACATTAATAACAGAAAAGATAAAAATCACCTGATTTTATCAATTGATGCAGAAAAGGCATTTGACAAAGTTCAATATCCATTCATGCTTAAAACTCTCAGAAAAATAGGAATAAAAGGGAAATTCCTCAATATAAACAGCATCTATGCAAAGCCAATTGCTTTCATCATCTTGAATGGTGAAAGATTGAAAGAATTCCCTTTGAGAACGGGAATTAGACAAAGATGCCCGCTCTCATTACTTCTATTCAACACTGTGCTAGAAGTTCTAGCCAGAGCAATCAGACAAGTCAAAGAAATAAAGGGCATCCGTATTGGCAATGGAGACATAAAGATTTCCCTCTTTGCAGATGATATGATTCTTTATACAGAGAATCCAAAGAAATCCATAAGTAAGCTATTGGAGCTAATAGAAGAGTTCAGGAAAGTATCAGGATATAAGATAAACATAACTAAATCAACAGGATTCCTTGATACCAACAGTGAGATTATTAAAGAAGAAATCACCAAATCAATTCCATTTACTATAGCCCCCAAGAAGATAAAATACCTAGGAAAAAATCTAACTAGAGAAATAAGAGATCTTTATAAAGAGAACTACAAGACCTTACTAGAAGAAACTGGGAGAGACTTAAAGTGGAGCAATCTGCCCTGCTCATGGATAGGAAGACTCAATATTGCAAAAGTCTATTTTGCCCAAAGCAATCTACGTATATAATGCAATCCCAAAACATATTCCAGCAACATTTTTTAATGAGATGGAGAAACAAATCATCAGCTTTGTTTGGAAAGGGAAGAAGCCCTGGATAAGTAAAGCACTACTGAAAAAGAAGAACACACTCTCACTACTTGACTTTAAAACCTATTATACTGCCTCTGTTGTCACAACAGCCTGGTACTGGTACAAAAGGAGACATATAGATCAATGGAACAAAGTAGAGACCCCAGAGATGCCACCATCCTCCTATGAACAGCTGATATTTGACAAAGGTCCTAAGGTTTTAAACTGGGATAAGAACAGTCTCTTTAAGAAATGATGCTGCCATAGTTGGATATCCATCTGCAAAAAATCGAAACAAGACTTATATCTCATACCTTATACAAAAATCAACTCAAATTGGGTAAAAGACCTGAATATAAAAGCTAAAATGATAAAGCTTATCCAAGATAAAATAAGGTCAACAATGGAAGTTTTAATACACAATGTAGACAGACTTCAAAATCTGACAAACAAAACACATTCATCAGAATAGAAAATAGATAAATGGGGATTAATAAGAATCAAACACTTCTGCTCATCCAAAGACTTCATCAAAAGAATTAAAAGACCACCTACAGAATGGGAAAAAACATACAGCGACTATACATCAGACTGATGCCTGATCTCCATAATCTATAAGGTACTACAAAATATCAATAAGAAAAAGATAAATCATCCAATTAGCAGTGGGCAAAGGAGATGGACAGACACTTCTCTAAAGAGAAGACCCAGGCTGCCAAAAAACACACACCGACATGCTCACAATCATTAGTTATTAAAGAAATTCAAATCAAAATGACAATGAGATACCATCTGACCCCAACAAGGTTGGCCATGATCCAAAAAATGCGAAACACTAAATGCTGGAGAGGCTGTGGAGAGATTGGAACTCTTCTACACTGTTGGTGGGATTGCAGAATGGTGCAACCTCTTTGGAAAGCACTCTGGCGTTACCTTAAAAAACTGGATATAGATATACCATTTGACCCAGTAATTCCACTGCTTGGAATATATTCTACAGTATCAAGGCCATTCATACCAACTGATACATGCACACAAATATTCATTGCAGCCAAGTCCACGATAGCAAAAAGATGGAATCAACCCAGATGCCCAATAACAGAAGAATGGATGGGTAAACTTTGGTATATGTACTTAATGGAGCACTATGCAATGATAAAGAACAACGATGATAGCAGGAAACATCTCTCAACTGTATTTCAACTGGAGGACATTATGTTGAGTGAAACTTCTCAGCGACAAAAGGACAAATATTATATGAAACCTCTATGATAAAAACTTAAAAGTGGACTCATGCATAACAGAAAAGACTCTTTGATGGCTACAAAGGTGGGGAGGGTGAGGGGCGAGGGTTTAGATTAAACAGTTGTTAGAAATTAGGTTGGGTGAAATTGGTGACAGCACACATTAGTAAGAAGATCAATATTAATGGGAGTTCAACACAATTTGTGTACTCCCAAATTAACTCAATAATGTAAAGACAGTATGTACATTTTCATTTTTACTTAATAAAAAAATAATAATTAAAAAATATTTTCAATCCACAGGTGGTTGAATTTGTGAGTGCAGAGCTTGTGAATATACAGGGACAACTGTATTTGTGTTACTGTGGTCATTCAGTACATTTTATTTCTCTTAACAATTTTTTTGCATCATGAGAAAATACGGAAAAAAAATATTCTTAAACAACTGAAGGAGACCATAAACAAACAAACAAAAAAAACAAGAAAATCAGGATAATGTTGTAAGAATGTAGAGAATATGCATGAAGAGACAGAAATTATAAAAATGAACCAAAAGAAATTCTGGAGCTTAAAAATAAAATAGCTGTAATGAAAACTTATTGGAGGGGACAAGAACAGATTTTAGTAGACAGAAGAAACAATAAATTAACTAGGAGACAGGGTAATTTAAATTACTGACTTGGAGAAGTAGAAAAATGAAAAGAGCCTAAGGTGCCTATAGGACACCATCAAGTATACATGTATATGGATTATGGAAAAGAACTCAAAAGAGAGAGAGAGAGAGTGGCACAGGAAAAAAATATATGTTTGAAGAAATAATAGCTGAAAACTTCACATATTTGATGAAAAATGTGAATTTATAGGTCCTTGTTGTCAGTCTTCCCCTGGACTGGGAGCTTCTGAGGCTCAGGGACCCCAGGTCCTTTCCAAAGGACACCTTCTGCTCCAGGCACTGTTTCTTGGTAGTATGAGGTCCCCAACTCTAAGCTTGCTTCCTTTTCCTTTATATCACAAGAGGTTGTGTCCAGCCACAACACAGTCCTACACAGTCCTATCCCACTAACACAACTGCTGCACATTCTCTCTTGTTCACAGAGACAGGATTTACAACATATAAGAACATCACACAATACTGGGAATCTTGGCCCAGCCAAATTAATAACCACAAATTTTGGAGGGGACACAGTTCAATCAATGACACTAACATTATAATCATACCATGAAAAGACAGAGGCTGTTGAAAGCAACAAGAAGCAATTCTTCATATAGAAGGGATCCTCAATAACAGAAGACAGTGAAGTGGTATGTTTAAAGTGTTATAAGGGGGTGGAAACACCTGTCAATCAAGAACTCCATATCCTGCAAATCTTTAATTTTGAAAGAGAGATTAATACGTTCCCAGAAAAATAAAAGCTAAGGGAGTTTATTGCTAGTAGACCTACATGAAGTGTTGAAGGAAATTCTTCAAACTAGAATGAAAAGACATGGAATAGTCCCTTGAAGCCATATGAAGAAATAAAGATGACTTATAACTACACAGGTAAATATAAATGCTAGTATCATTGTAATTTTGGTATGTAATTCCTCTATTTGTTTTCTGTATTTAAAAGAAAAAGGAGTAAAACAATGATAATATGCCTAATGAGGCACACATTTTATTAAGATGTAATTTCTGATAATAACAGCTTAAGGTGGAGGATGGAACTGGAAAAGATCAGAGTTAATGTGTGCCATTGAAACTTATGAGATGCATATTAAAAAATAACTTGTTTTATAAATTTACAATGTTAACTATAACTGTGGTGATCACTAAAAGAATATACAGAAAAGGAAGTAAAGGGGGGTGGAGTCAAAATGGTGGACTAAATCCTTAAATCCCTCCGGAAACCAAGACCTCAATTGATAATTAAATGGAACTTTCTGGACACCTAGTGAGCCTTAGGACACAGCATAGAGCTGTTAATTTGGACTTCATATGACTGAGTGGAAAGCTTCCTCTCTTTTGCTGACCCCTGCTCTTGGTGAGCACTGGCTTTCACGGACCGAGGGTAACTCGCCATTTTAACATCTTTTCCTCTGTCTTGGCCAGTGGGTGGAGCTCAGACTTGACTGACAGCTGGTCTTGGATACACTGTGAGATTGGCAGGTGAGATTGCCGTATTTTGAGAGCCTGGCTTTGGACTCTGCATCTCAGCACCTCTGGCCTCTCTTTCCGCCTCTGTCATTGACTGGCCTGTGCTGGGGCAGGCAGGGAACTTGTGCAGGACGCCATCTGGTTCCACTGGGAGGCAGATATATCCATACAGAGGCCTCAGTGGGACCTAATTCCTAGACTGTGAGGCAGCGCCTGTAGAGGAGAGCATTTTTCTGGCAGTAAAGCAGTAGTCTACACAGTGTAGCCTACTGCTGGGGCCTCACAACAGAGGCCAGCAGGGCAGTAGCCTTTCTGTATTTTGATCTAGTTTACAACATCTGGGGTTGGATATAGAGGTGGTTGCTTTGCCAGCTGAGAACAGGGACCTGTACACCTGAAAACATGACTGAGTTTCGAAGTTATCAGATACCTCTTACCTTTCATTTTAAGATGGCCTAGGAAACAACTGCGGTTCATCCTCACAGCATCTCTCCCAGCCTATACTGAATCACATGGTGCTCCAAAAGCAACAAACTCTGGATAAAAGTATAACCAAGAAATCACCCATGGCTTCAGAAGACCCCCAAAAGAAACAACCAAAGAACTCCAGGTGAAGAAACCTTTCTGAAAATATCGGAAGGTAAATACAAAAGGATTATATAGAGAGCAGCAGAGCAAAATGAAAAATTAAGCAAGCTGTTCGATCTGATGGAACACCGGTACTCTAAAATCCAACAGATCAAGAACAAAATCAAAACGCTAGAAACTTCAATTTAAAGCCAAGAAAATGTAATGAAACCATTGGAAACTAGACTTTCTGACTTGGAAGTCAGAGCTACTGACTCTAGCATCTATGAGGAGAAATCAGAAAACAGAAACAAGAAAAATGAAGAAGCATTAAGATGTATGTGGGACTCTATTAAAAGGAACAGTCTACGATTAATTGGAGTTCCTGAACAGGGTGAGTCACCTGAGAACACAAAGAATGTTGCTCAACTGCTGACAGAAAACTTCCCATAAATTATGAAAGACGGGAATACTGATATCTGAGATGCATATCAAATGCCACTCAATATAGATCTCAAAAGGAAGACTCCAACACATATTATAATTAAGCTTAACAAAATGAAACATAAGCAGAAACTCTTAAAAGGCAACAAGACTCAAAGCAAAGGTAACGTTCAGAGGGTAACCCTGTAGGCTTTTGTCAGAATTCTCAGCAGAAACGATGCTGGCACAGAGACAGTGGCATGACACATTGAAAGCCTTGAAGGAGAATAACTTCAAACCAAGAATTATATATCCTGCAAAACTATCTTTCAAATGTGAAAATGAAATTAAGACATTTGCAGCTAAACAGAAACTCAGAGACTTTGTAAAAACCAAACCAAAGCTACAAGAAATACTGAAAGAATCTCTTGGCTTAGAAGAACATAACAACTTAACTTCATATTTTAGAAGCAAATACAGGGAAGGTTCCAAACTCAATCAAAGCTATAAGCTATAATAGTGAAAGAAATGATCGAGTGATCACGTCATGAAAACTATGATGTCATCATATTAAAAAAAGGGATGTACTACAGTTGTTATAGTCCTTCTGGATGGAGAGGAAGTTAATAAGACTGGTAGTAATTAAAATTGGGTTTATACATAGTTTATTAAGGGGGATCATAAGGGCAGCAATAAAGCACAATAAACATGCAACATATCAAATCATAAAATATAATACAGTAGTCTCAACAACCACAAAACCAACCCTGAAAAAGGTGAAAAACCAACTCACAAAGAATGTCTCACAACAAATTAATAAAAACAACATTAACTATTAAAGAAATTCAAATCAAAACGACGATGAGATACCATCTCACCAAAAAATGCAAAAGCACCAATGCTGGAGAGGCTGTGGAGAAATTGCAACTCTTCTACACTGTTGGTGGGCTTGCAAAGTGGTGCAATTCTTTGGAAAGCCATCTGGCACTTCCTTAAAAAGCTGAATCTAAATATACCATTTGACCCAGTAATTCCACTGCTTCGAATATATCCCACAGAATCAAGGCCATTCACACCAACTAATACATGCACACAAATGTTTATTGCAGCACAGTCCACAATAGCAAAAAGATGGTATCAACCCAGATGCCCAACAACAGAGAAATGGATAGGTAAACTATGATATATATATATGTAACACTATGCAATGATAAAGAACAATGATGATTTCAGGAAACATCTCATAACCTGGTTTCAATTGGAGGACATTATGCTGAGTGAAAGTAGTCAATGACAAAAGGATAAATACTGTATGAGACCCCTACGATAAGAACTTAAAAACAGACTCATGCATAGAAGAAAAAACTCTTTGATGGCTGCAAGGTTAGGGAGGGAAGAAGAGCAAGGGGGGGTTAGATTAGATATTTAGTAGAAATTTGATTGGAAGAAATCTGTGACAGCACACGTTAAAAAGATCAATGTTAACTAGACTTCAACATAACATGATTATTCCTCCCATCTTAACCCAATATTGCAAGGACAGAGTAGCCCAGCCATGGGGCTAGGAACCATGGTCTCAGGGGAAATCGAGGCTAGTTGGCACAACTAGCATTTTGCTAAGAGAGCCTTCTGCACCCCACATTGATCAGTGGTGTCTGGGGTCTTAAAAGCTGCCAAGCTGCTATCTTAGGGTATAGCAAATGGTCCCAACTCAACAGGAATGGATGATCACCAAGGACTAAAAGGACATGGGGGAAAGAGAACCCAGAAGACAGAGAGATCCACATGAGTCGGGGACTGCATTGACTTATGACTGGAAGAACCAGATGGTGCCTGGCCATCACCACTGGTGATGGAACTGTTAATTTTAGTTCTGCAGTTTTTATTGGCTTCCAAATCCTCACCAGTGGTTAGAAATATAAATGGCAAGCCCTCCAGGCAGGGCCTAAGGACTTTCTGCAGTGCTGGCATATAAACAGTCAAGAGCTGGTGTGCTCAGTGGGACTCTGGGGGTCGGGGTGGGCAGGAGGCACTACATTTTAACTCTTTCCTTGTGAGTGAGCCCACAGTGGAGGTTGAACGTAAGTGTGGATTTTGAGATGACCTAAGCGTGACTAGGGATTGCTGTCACTTGCTAGCTATGCACCCTCTGTCAGTGACATAGACACGTTAGGTTTGAGTGGCCAACTCCTACATGGCATCAAAGTCATGTCAACACTTCTATTCAAATGAGTGTTGGAATGAGATCTGACAGTTAAGTTCATGAACTCATCCTAGGAAAAGTGCTACATACCTCACTGCTGAATATCACTATGGTCACCTTCAAAGTACTCCCCTTGGGAAGCTATGCACCGATGTCAGCACCTAGTCTAACCTTCAAAGCAATTTTGGAACTCTTTTTCTTGAATGGCCATCAGAATGTCATCATACTACTCTTGATGTACTGAGTGTATCAAAATGTCTCCCTTTTAATGTTTATCTTTGGATAAAGAAAAAAGTCATTGAGGGCCAGATCAAGTGAGAGCCAGATCAAGTGAGTAGAGAAGGTGTTCCAATACAGTTACTTGTTTACTGGCTAATAACTACTTCACAGACAGTGTCATCTGAGCTGGTGCATTGCCCTGATACAAGAGCCATGAGTTGTTGGTGAAAAGTTCACATCATTTTTGTCTTTCTCACACTTCCAGATAGTAAACTTGGTTAACTGTTTGTCCATTTGCTACAAATTCATAATGAACAATCCCTCTCATATTAAAAAAGTTTAGCAACATCATTGTGACTCTTGATTTGGATTGATGGAACTTTTTGGTCATGCAGAATTGTCAGACTTGCATTGTCACTTTGATGCTTTGTTTCAGGGTCATACTGGTATACCCATGTTTCATCACCAGTGATAACAGGGCCTAAAACATCACCTAGCCTCTCCAGAAGGTCTTGGGAAACGTCGACTGTCCTTTGTTTTTGTTCACTGATGAGCAACTTTGGGACTGTTTTTGCACACAGCTTTCTCATGCCAAGATTTTCAGTTAAGATTTTCCTAAATGCTTCTCTGTTGATGTGCACTTGGCCTCCTGTGCTTTTTACAGTCAGCTGGTGATTTCGATACATAGTTCCATGAAGTTTTGCAGTGTTTTCGTCAGTTCTGCTCTTTACTAGTGGCCCTGACCTCTCTTCATCTGTGACACTTTCTCTCTCCTCAGAAAAACGTTTAATCTGTTTGTACACTGCTGTTTTCTTCCTGGTATTACCCCCATAAACTTGGACTAACATATCCCTGATTTCACTCCCATTCTTGCCAAGTTTAACAAGAAATTTAATGTTTGTTCATTGCTCTCATTCCAGCTCCAACATTCTCATGATGGTATACAACAACACAACAATAATGAATGTCACTCAGCAAGACACTATCCCACGTCAACATGAACACAGCTATGAGACACCGATATACAGAGGTTATGAGACCTTACTGAGTTGTTTCTACAGTGCTGCCAATACAAGTGCACAGTGGCAAGTTCGTGAACATAATTGTTGGAACTCATGTATGTTCATGCCCAAGGCCTCTCTTATTCATTATTGTCATTTAGACTGTACTATGTGATTATGGGAAACCCTGGTGGTATAGTGGTTAAGTGCTATAGCTGCTATCCAAAAGGCCAGGAGTTTGAATCCACTAGGTGCTCCTTGGGAGCTCTTTGGCATGGTTCCCTTCTGACCTATAGGGTCACTGTGAGTAACAGTTAACTTGACAAAAACAAGATATATGACTGTGAGTTGACTAGCAGCTCTTATTTTAAAATTTGATAACTAACCAAAGTGGACTAGTTGCTATCTGAAAATCAGTAGCCTTAAAAACCTCCTTACAGTGTTAAAAAGCAAAGAGATCACTTTGGTGACTAAAGTGGATCTGACACAATCCGTGGTATTCTCAGTCACCTCATATGCATATGACAGCTGGACAATGCAAAAGGAAGACAGAAGAATTGATGCCTTTGAACTGTAGTGTTGGCAACAAATTTTTAATATGTCATGGACTTCCAGAAGAATAAACTAATCAATTTTATAAGAAGTATAGCCAGACTGCTCTGTAAAAGCAAAGGGGACAAGACTTCAGCTCCTTTACTTTGGACACGACATTAGGAAGGATCTAGTCACTAGAAAAGGACATTTGGCTAACTAATCTTTTTATTTTTAATGATTGAATGAAAATGTACATTCCCATATGAATTCACTTGCTCAGCTATATGCTGCTCCCACTTCTCTCCCTGCCCTGTGACAACACACCCTTCCTCTCTGCTCCATACATGTCCTATCCTCCCCACAGCCTCCTATCCTCTCCTCTCCACCCACTCCCCTTCCTCTAGCAAGAGGTCAGCAGGATGACATCCTATAGATGCATAGAACCATGAAATTCCCACAAGATACGGTCACTCTGCTTTGCCAAGTCCAATCCATTGCTGTCTGAAAAGTTGACCTTCATTATGATTTATGGATGGGGGAAGCATCAGGGCCAGGGGCCCTGCTCCCAGGGGAACCCCGAAGCCCCCGGACCGTCAACTGTGGTCTTTATTGGAGATCTTAGGGAGCACCCCTGTTTATTCTCTTGTTGCCAGTGAGACTCAACTTTGTGAGCTCCATTGTGGCTATCACTGGTGGTGGCCGGGCACCATCCAGTTCTTCTGGTCATGAGTTGATGTAGAGACCCACTCACGTGGGTCTCTCTATCTTCTGGGTTCTCTTTTCATTGGTGATCATCTGTTCCTGTTGAGTCGGGACCGTTTGCTGTACCCTCAGACAGCAGCTTGGCAGCTTTTAAGACCTCAGACACCAGTCACTGATGTGCAGTGCAGAGAGTCCTCATTAGCAAAATGCTAGCTGTGCCAATTGGCCTCGATTTCACCTGAGACCATGGTCATAGGCTTCCTGTCCCAGGTACTCTGTCCTTGCAGTATTGGGTTAGGATGGGAGAAGTACTCAAATTGTGCTGGTCTAGTTATTATTGATCCTCTTTCTAATGTGTGCAGTCCTGATTTCACCCAACCAAATTTCTATTATCTGATCTAAACTCTCACCCTCCCTCCCTCCCCATCCTTGCAGCCATCAAAAAGTCTTTTCTTCTATGCATGAGTCTGTTTTTAAGTTCTTATCATAGAGGTCTCATACAGTATTTGTCCTTTTGTCGCTGACTACTTTCACTCAGCATAATGTCCTCCAGTTGAAACCAGGTTAAGAGATGTTTCCTGCAATCATCATTGTTCTTTATCATTGCAGAGTGTTCTGTTGAGTATATATACCGTAGTTTACCTATCCGTTCTTCTGTTGTTGGGCATCTGGGTTGATTCTGTCTTTTTGCTGTTGTGGACTGTGCTGTGACTGTGCATATCAGTTGGTGTGAATGGCCTTGATTCTGTAGGATATACTCCAAGCAGTGGAATTACCAGGTCAAGTGTTATGTCTAGATCCAGCTTTTTAAGAAGTGCCAGATTGCTTTCCAAAGAGGTTGCACCATTTTGCAATCCAACCAGCAGTGTAGGAGAGTTTCAATCTCTCCATAGCCTCTACAGCATTTAATATTTTGTGTGTTTTGGATCATGGCCAACCTTGTTGGTGTGAGATGGTATCTCCTTGTCGTTTTGATTTGAATTTCTTTAATAGCTAATGATTGTGAACAGCATGTGTTTTTTGGCTGCCTGGATCTCCTCTTTGGAGAGTGTCTGTCCATCTCCTTTGCCCATCGCTTAATCGGATGATTTATCCTTGTCTTATTGATATTTTGTACTACCTTATAGATTATGGAGATCAGGCATCAGTCTGACCTATAGTTGCCAAATATTTTCCCCCATTTTGTAGATGGCCTTTTAATTGTCTTAAAGTCTTTGGACAAGCAAAAGTGGTTGATTCTTAGTAGTTCCTATTTATCTATTTTCTCCCCTGATGATTGTGGTTGGTTTGCCAGATTTTGAAGTCTGTCTGCATTCTGTATTAAAGCTTCCATTGTTGTTCCTATTTTTTCTTGGATGAGCTTTATCATTTTAGGTATTTTATCCAGTTTGAGCTGGTTTTTGTATAAGATATGGGACTCGACGGCATTTGGCTTCAATTGATTGCAGATGGATATCCAATTTTGCCAGCACCATTTGTTGAGTAAATTGCTTTTTCTGGTTTAATGTCTTCGGGCCTTTGTCAAATATCAACTGTATGTAGGCAGATGATATCATCTCTGGGGTCTCAATTCTGTTCCATTGATCTATCTCTCTGTTTTTGTACCATTACCGGGCTATTTTGACTACTGTGGCAGTACAATAGGTTCCAAGGCCAAGTACTGAGAGGCCTCCCAGTGTGTTCTTCTTCTTTAGTAATGCTTTACTTATCCAGAGCTTCTTCCCTTTCCAGACAAAGTTGGTAATTTGTTCCTCCATCTCATTAAAAAATGCTACTGGAACTTGTATTGGGATTGCATTATATGAGTAGATTGCTTTGAGTAAAATAAACCTTTTCACAATGTTAAGTCTTCCTGTCCATGAGCAGGGTACATTTCTCCATTTATATAAGTCTCTCTTAGTTTCTTGTAGTAAGGGTTTGCAGTTCTCTTTGTAAAGGTCTGTTATTTCTCTGGTTGAATTTATTCCTAGGTACTTTATCTTCTTAGGGGCTATAGTAAATGATATTGATTAGGTGATTTCTTCATTAATAATCTTGTTGTTGGTATAAAGGAATCCTACTGATTTACTTATGTTTGTCTTGTATCCTGAGACTTTGCTGAAGTCTTCTATCAGTTTGAGTAGTCTATTTATAGATTCTTTGGGATTCTCTGCATATACAATCATATCATCTGCAAACAGGGAGATTTTGACTTCTTCTTTGCCGACGCAGATGCCCTTTATTTCTTGGTCTTGTCTAATTGCTCTGGCTGGAAGTCGTAGTACAATGTTGAATAGGAGAGGTGAGAGTAGACATCCTTGACTAGTTCCTGTTCTCAAGGGAAACTGTTTCAGTCTGTCTCTATTCAGGATGATGTAAGCAGTTGTGTTTGTATAAATGGCCCATACGGCATTGAGGAATTTGCCATCTATTCCTATTTTGCTGAGAGTTTTTAGCGTGAATGGGTGTTGGACTTTATCAAATGCCTTTTCTGCATCAATACACAAGATCAGGTGATTCTTGTCTTTTGTGATATTCATGTGGTTGATCACAGGTATTGTTTTTCTGATACTGAACCAGCCTTGCATCCCTGGTATGAATCCAACTTGTTCATGATGGATTATTTTTTAGATATGTTGTTGTATTCTATTGGCCAGAAATTGTTGAAGATTTTTGCATCTAAATTGGTGACTGATATTGGTCTGTAGTTCTCCCATTTTGTTGGGTCTTTCCCTGGCTTTGGTATCAGGGTTATGCTGGCTTCATAGAATGAATTTGGGAGTATTCCATCCCTTTCTGTACTGTGAAATAGTCTCAGTAGTATTGGAGATAACTCTTCTCTAAAAGCTTGGTAGAATTCTGCCGTGAAGCCATCTGGGCCCAGACTTTTTTTTGTTGGCAGTTTTTTGATGACTTTCAATCTCTTCCATTGTAAGGGGGATCTGCTTCAGCTTGTGATAACTCGGGTAGGTAATATGAATCATGGAATTTGTCCATTTCCTCTAGGTTTTCAAATTTATTAGAATACAGTCTTTCATAGTATTCAGCTATGATATTTCTGATTTCTGTTGGATCTGTTACGACAACTCCCCTCTCATTTCTTGTTTGTGTTACTTGTTTCCTTTCTTGTTTTTCTTTAATAAGTTTAGCCAATGGTTTGTCAATTTTGTTGATCTTTTCAAAAAACCAGATTTGGGTCATTTCAATTTTTTCAATTGTTCTTATATTCTCTAATTCGTTTAGTTCTCCTCTAATCTTTGTAATCGGTTTTCTTCTGTGCCTGAGGGGTTCCTCTGTTGTTCTCTTTCTGCTTGTTCAAGCTGTAAGGTCAGTTCTTTGATTTGGTTTCTTTCTTCCTTCCAGATGTGTGCATTTATGGAGATAAACTGATCTGAGCCCTGCTTTGGCTGTATCCCATGGGTTCTGGTAGGAGATGTTTTCATTCTCATTGGAATCCATAAATTTCTTTATTTCATCCTTGATTTCTTCTATAACCCATGGTTTTTTGAGCAAGGTGTTGTTCAGTTTCCATGAGTTCCACTTTCTATCTGTGTTTTTTCTGCTATTGATTTTGACTTTTATGGCTTTATAATCTGAGAAGATGCTTTGCATTAATTCAGTGGTATGGATTTTGTTGAGAATTGCTTTATGTCCTAACACGTGGTCTGTTCTAGAGAATGTTCCATGTGCACTGGAGAAGAAGGTGTAGTTGTCTCCTGGATAGAAAATTCTGTATATGTTGATAAGGTCTAATTGGTTAGTTGTGACAATAAGGTCTTCTGTATCTTTATTGAGCTTTTTCCTAGATGACCTGTCCAGTATTGAGAATGAAGTGTTGAAGTCTCCTACTATTATTGTGGAGTGATCTGTCTCCTTTTTGAGTGTAGTCAGTGTTTCTTTGACATATTTAGGTGCTCTAATATTAGGTGCATAAATATTTATTATTGTTTAGTATTGCTTGTGTATTGAACCTCTCAGCAATAGTGTCCATCCATGTCCATGGTGGTGGATTTTACATTAAAATCGATTTTGTCAGAGATTAGAATTGCCACACCTGCTCTTCTTTGTTCACTGTTAGCTTCATATGTATTTTTCTGTCCTTTAATTTTCAGTCTAAGGTAAGTTTCTTGTAGGCAACATATAGATGGATCGTGTCTTTAGATCCAAGATGTCACTCGATGTCTCTTTACTGGAGCATTTTGTCCAGTCACATTCAATGTAAATACTGACAGGTATGTGTTCAGTGCTGCCATTGTGATATGTTTATTTTTGTGTTGATTTTTCTCTGTTGCTATTAACCTGTTCTGTGACCTTCTTTGTGACTCAATTTTTCACTTTTTCAGGGTTGGTTTTGTGGTTTTTGAGACTCCTGTATTACATTTCTTGATATCCTATGTTGCTTCTTTATTGTGCTTTACAGCTGTCCCTATGATCCCACTTAATAAACTATATGTGACCCCAATTTTGATTGCTACCCATCTTGTCAACTTCCTCGTCATCTGGAAGAACTGTAACAACTGTAGCACATCCCTCTTTTTAATATGGTGATATCATAGTTTACATGATATGATCACCAGATCGTTTCTTTCACTATTATAGCTTTGATTGTGTTTGGAGCCTTCCCTAACTGAGTAGGATTCTGGATGATGTGTCGTTCCAAAATATAAAGTTAGTGGTTTTATTCTTCTAAGCCAAAGCCAAGAGATTCTTTGGTATTTCTTTAGCTTTGGTTTGTTTTTTTCAAAGTCCCTGAGTTTCTGCTTATCTGTGAGTGTCTTAATTTCATTTTCATATCTGAAAGATAGTTTTGCAGCATCTATAATTCTTGGTTGGAAGTTCTCCTTCAAGGCTTTGAATGTGTCATGCCACTGTCTCTTTCCTGGTGTGGTTTCTGCTGAGAAATCTGACAAAAGCCTACAGAGTTTCCCTCTGAATGTTAGCTTTGCTTTGAGTCTTGCTGCCTTTAAGAGTTTCTGCTGTTTCATTTTGTTAAGCTTGATTATAATATGTCTTGCGGTCTTTCTTTAGAGATCTATATTGAGTGGTGTTCGATATGCATCTTGCATATCTATATTCTCTTGCTTCGTGATTTCTGGGAAGTTTTCTGTCAGCAGCTCAGCAACAATGCTCTCTGTGTTCTCAGGTGTCTTGCCCTATTCAGGGACTCCACTGAATTGTAGGTTGCTCCTCTTAATAGAGTCCCACATGCTTCTTAATGCTTCTTCATTTTTCTTGTTTTGTTTTGTTTTTTTCTGATTTTTCCTCCTAGATGCTGGAGCCAGTAGCTCTGTCTTCCAAGTCCGCAAGTCTCTTTTCAGTTTGTTCCATTCTGTTTTCTTTCCTTTGAATTGAAATTTCTGTGTCTTTAATTTTGTTCTTGGTCTGTTGAATTTCTGAGTACTGGCATTCCATCAGATCAAACAACATTCTTAATTTTTCGTTTTGCTCTGCTGCATTTTGTATAAGGTCTGGTAGGGCTCTCTATGTAATCCTTTTGTATTCATCTTCTGATAGTTTCAGAAAAGCTTCTTCGTCTGGGAAGTTCTTTGGTGCTTTCTTTTGGGGGTCTTCTGAAGCCCTGGGTGATTTCTTGCTTATGCTTGTATCCAGAATTTGTTGCCTTTTGGGCATCATGTGAGTAAGTAGATGCTGAGAGAGACTCAGGGAGGATGAACTGCAGTTGTTTCTTTAGGCTGTCTTAAAATGAAAGGCAAAAGGTATCTGACAACTCCCAAAATCAGTCAGGTTTTCAGATGTACAGGTCCCTCTTCCAAGTTGAGAAAGTAAGCACCTCTGTATCTTACCCCAGATGTTATAAAAGTAGTTCAAAATACAGAAAGGCTACTGCTCTACTGGACTGTGCTATCTGGCCTCAGCTGTAGGTGGCACTGTGTAGAATACTGCTTTTCTGCCAGAAAAGTGCTCTCCTCCTGGCAGGTACTGCCTCCCAGACTAGCAGTTAGGTCCAGCTGAGGCCTCCATGTGGGTACTCCATCTCTCAGTGTCACAGGATGGCATCCCATACAAGGTCCCCTTCTGCCTCGGTACAAGCTACTCAATGACAGAGGCAGAAAGGAAGGCCAAAGGTGCCAAGATGCATAGAGTCCAAAGCCAGGCTCTCAAAATATGACAGCTTCGCCTGCCAGTCCCACTAGCACTCTGTCTGGTATTAGTTGCTAGTCACATCCCAGCTCCGCCCACAGCTAAAAAAGAGAAAAAAAGTTAAAATGGCAAGTTCCCTTCAGTCTGTGAAAGCTAGTTCTCACCAGGAGCAAGGGTCAGCGAAAGAGAGGAAGTTTTCCATTTAGTCATATGAAGTCCAAATTAACAGCCCTATGTTGTGTCCTAGGGCTCACTAGGTGTCCCCAAGGCTCCGTTTATTTATCAGTTCAGGTCTTGGTTTCCAGAGGGATTTAGTGAGACGTGTGTTTAGTCTGCCAGCTTGACTCTGCCCCCCTGTTGTGATTCTTTGTATCATTTTATGTGTTTTAAAGAATCAGTAAGAAGAAGGGAGATTTTTAATAACTTTTTTACTGATGATTTCTGGTTTGCTTTCTTCCTGTTGATATGAGTTATCATCTGGTGCTATTCCCTTTGTCCTGTATAGCTTTGCTCTCATCTATACCGTTTGAGTTATTATTGTCAAATAGATGTTTCTTTATGTTATAGGGCCAACAGTATAGTTATATATAATGTAAATTATTTTATACACTTCCTTTTTAAATCAGTTAAAGTAGAAAAATATGTGTTTACTCTCTTTTTTAATTTCTTATTTACATTTCATGGAGCTCTGTGTTCCTGAGGATTCAGTTACTGTCCAGAAACATTAGCTTTCAACTGAAGACATTTCTTTAGTGCTTCTTATAATGTAGGTTTTCTAGAAGGAATTTTTTTTCAGTATTCCTTTATCTGGGAATGTCTTTATTTTCATTTTTGAAAGACAGTTTCATGTAATTAATATTCTTGTTTGACAGTTGTTTTATTTCAGCACTGTCCTCATGTCATCCCATTGACTTCTGGCTTTTGTTGTTTCTGATGATAAGTAGCTGTTACTCTTACTGGAGCTCCCTTGTAAATGATGAGTCATTTGTCCCTTGAAATTTTAAGATTTTCTTCCTGTCTTTGACTTCCATATTTTTACTATGATATGTCTTTTTGTGCATTTCTTTGTATTTATCCTACTTTGAGTTCATTATGCTGCCTGGATATATAGATGAATGTTTCTTAATAAATTTGAGAAAAAATTTCAACCATTCTTTCTTTTTCTGCCCCTTTTTCTCTTCTCTTTCTAGTCCCCCTTATGTGTGTGTTGGTACATTTATTAATGTCCTGCATTTCTGTGATACTCTGCTCATTTTTCTTCACTTTTTTCCTCTGTTTTTCAGATTATGTAGTTTCTTTCACTGTATCTATAAGTTCACTAATTCTTTCTCTGATAGTTAAAATCTACTATTGAGTTCCTGTAGTGAATTTTTTATTTTGACTCTTATAATTTCAACTCCAGAAGCTTTTCATACTTCTATCTCTTTACTTATATTCTGTATTGAATACTAGCATTGTCATCTTGTTTTGCTTCTTTAATTATAATTTCCTTTACTTCTTCGAACATATTTATAATAGCTGCTTTAAAAAATTCTTTTAAAATAGTTTTCACCAATTATGGTTGTTGCACTTGGAAGCAGATCAGTGGAGCTCCTCACACCATTCTGAAGTGAATCACCTACGCTTTATCTGAAATACACTCAATTTTCAAACACAAGATATCATCTATGTGGATGAATAATATTTTTCCTATGTAATTAATTGAAACATAATTAAGCAGCAAACATTTTAAATTGGAAAAAGTAAATATGTTTATAGTTTATAAACAATATTAATGGTTGCATTAGAATTTAATTTTATTATACAATTTAAAACAACAAACCAACTTAAAGAAGATATGTAAAATCTCTAGCACTTCAAATCGTTGATTTCATGAATGTTTTGCATAAGAGAGGTTAAACTTTTATGAAAGAGTGAATGAAAGTCCAATTAAAACTCTATACTGTCAGTAATAGTACAAGTGGGAAGCAGTAGTGCGTGAAGGTGAAGGCCTAAAGTATGCAGAACACAGATCTGTTCCCAACACTTGAGGATGGAGCAGGTGCATGATGGTACCCTTGTTAGCAGGAGAGGCAGAACTGGAACCTATGTCTGCTGCGCAGTGTTAGGCACCACCAAGAAGAACTAAAGATGAAGTGCTCCAGTTGTGACAACAGAGACAGTCTGTAGCTTAAGACTTATAAATCACTCATCTGGCATCTGACTAAGGTTTGCTACTTGCTCTTTTACCTATTTGAGGTAAAAATCACCAAAAAGACTATGTGACTGAATTGCCCCTCTGTGGCTGTCATTGGCCGGATTTGTGTCTCTAAGAGGTTTAACGGGACTAGATCAATTTAGAAGTATTTTTCTGTGGTCAGATTGCTTAAACTGAATACTTTTCTTGTACAGAGAGAGCCTTTTATGTGCCTAAGTAGAAATGTGAATCACAGTGGGTTCAAAAATTAACACAGTGGATTTGAAAAGTGTCTCCTAGTTTCAGTACTTTCCAATTTTTGTTAATAAGATACTGAACTCAGCAACCCCTTCAGGCACCTTAGGGTGTTCACGTGTATTAGATTCTAGTGAATCGCTATATAGAGAATATTTAAGTCAGAAAAAAGACAAAGATTAGAGACAGACCCATCAGAGGGTTGCAGGTGTAATAAAATAGTGGGGAAAAGAAGAGGGAGCTTTTGTTTTAGCAAACCCTGCTTTTCATAAAATTTGTTATTTTTTATTTATATTTTTATACTACAGCATAGAGCCAGAAACTTCATAGCCCAAGAAAAAGGAAAAGGTGAAGGCCGTACTTTATCAGAGGATAGGTTTAGTTAAAACATAAAGGAAAACCACCTGATAGCACCGCTGTCAACTTTGCTTCCAAGAATGTTTTCTCTGAAATGCTAGGATTTCCTTCTTATTTGGTGGCATTAAAAGCTCTCAGAGGAGCTTTTAGTGTACACAGGTCTGTCTAGCACCTGGCAGAGGGCTCAATACAAGCAGACACTCGGGGCACAGGGAGAATCTGTTCAATGATAGGGACCTATAGGAGCCCACAGAAGCAGCCCTTCCAAGAACCCTGGTCTGAGAAATTCATTAATTCCTTGAAACTGGTCACTAGTGCTCATAATCATGGCTCTTCCAAAACTAAGACTTGGCACAGGGTCATCCTGGGGCCTCATGATATTCAGTGCTAGGAGCCAACTCTGGAACCAGATTGCCTGGGTTCAAGTCCTGGCTCTGCCACTTGCTAAATGTGTGTTCTGCAACAAGCAATTCAACTTCTCTGTGCCTCAGTTTTCCTGTCTGTAAAATGGGAATAATAACTAGTGCTCATCTTATATGGTAATTATAAGGACTGAATGACTTACTTAAGTGAATTGAGGTGATTTAGAATAGTGCCTGGGACACAGTAAGTGCTATGCAAGTTATTAGCTGTAATCGTGGTTATTAATTAAGTATAGTACTGCTTCTGTGGGCTCCTATAGGTCCCCATCATTGAACAGACTTCCTCTTTCAGGGGCAGAGAGGCTAGAAAGGACATGAAAAGAGAAGAATTCAGAGGAATGGACCAACAGCTCCTTATAATTCTATCTTTAAGAAGAATCTGTGCGTGGTACTTGGGTTTTTCTAGAAGTCAAAATTAGACAAAATTTCTTAACAGATGATGTCCAAAAATTTCCCAAGAATTCTAAAATTTTAGTGAAGAATGCCATATATCCTAGAAATTGTTTCAGAGAGTGGAGCCTTTGTTAACAGCCATCCAGCTCTGCCATTCTCATGAGCACTGCCAACCTGTGCCCAGGTGGGAGAGTGTCAGGAAGTGCCTGTGTTATGGTCCTGGGTCCTGTCCCTCAGTCCAAGAGAGCGGCAGTATTATTTTCCATACATGTGCACACAGATGTTTGCATGCTAAGTATCGTTCTTCCAAGTTATCATTGAGCAATAGTCACTTAGGCCAAAATAGGACCCTTGGATTCTCTCTCATTTCTTCTATGTGGCAATAACTCAAATCACAATTTCTCTGAGCCCCAGACCTGCTCATTTATTCCAGGTGAGAAGCTTGAGTTAGACCTAGGCTTATGAACTTGAACATGCATGTGAACCCTCTGGGGACCTTGGCAAAATGTACTTTGGCCCAGGGGGCCATGGTGGAGGCCAAGAGTCTGTATTTCCCACAAGCTCCGATGATGCTGATAGTGCTGGTCTTTGGACCACATTTTTAGTATAGAGGGATTGTTGCAATTCAAAACAACTCTATATGACAGGGTAGACTTGCTTCTTAGGGGTTTCTAGGCTATAAGCTGTGCAAGAGTAGCAGATTGTCAGTTTTTTCTTCTGCAGAGCTGCTTGTGGGTTCAAATCAACAACCTTTCAGTTAGCCTTAAAGCATTTAGCCACTGTTCCTGCAGGGTTCCTTCATAGAGAGCTCAGTGTGTTGCTTTATTTAACACTCCTGCTTGTCCTATGACCCAGGTATTAGCTTCATTTTACTAATGAGGAAATGGAGCTTAGCTTGAGCTAAGCAGGAGGCAGGACTGAACCCCAGAATTTATAAAAGCTATGTTCCTTCCTTTTCCTTCTAAGGGCTAGAAGAAAGAGTCCCTGCAGTGTATAAAGGCACATAACCATCTTAGTAGTGAGTAGCTTAGCCATGAAGGAGATCTTTACTACCATAAACCTGAAATAATATATAGTTTCTTTTTTTTTTTTTTTCCTGAGAAGGCTATAGAATATTAAGTGAATCCCAAAGTCTGTTACTACAGGGAATGTTGTGGATATTAAGAAACTATTTTATTTACTAAAAATACTTAACATACCTTATCAACTTTAGTCATATTTTTATATTTGCTTAAAATTTGCACTAAATGGTGGGGGCATGTCTTAGTGTTCCTTTAACAGAAATACCACAAGTGGATGGCTTCAAAAGAGACATTTTATTTTGTCCTAGTCCAGTAGGCTAAAAGCCTATATTCAGGGTGTTGGCACTGGGGGAAGTCTTTCTCTGTTAGCTCTGCAGGAAGGTCTTTGTCAGCAATCTTCCCCTGGAATGGTAACTTGTGAGGTACAAGGACCTTGGTCCTTTCCAAAGGATGCACCCAGCTCCTGGCACCGCTTCTTGATGATATCAGGTCCCCAGGTCTCTCTTCTGGCTTCTTTATATCTCAGGAGACTGTCTCAAGGCACAAAACAATCTTACACATTGACTCTTGCCTCGTCAATACAACTGTCGCCCATCCTCCCACATTAACATCACAGGGACAGGGTTTACAACATAAAGGAACATCACACAATATGGGGAATCATGGCCCAGCCATGATTTTGGGGGAGCACAATTCAATCCACTACAGTGCATAAAGCTCAATGGCCAGGGTATATACAAAGTGGTCACATTTCTATGTGAAAACTTCCTTGTACTCCAATTTCTTAAGCCCCAAAGACACAATAGTAGATTAACTTGTGCACAGGCTCATGTTCATAGATACAAAACAAATGATTACTATGTTTTTGATCTGCAGGAATATAAGTTAATGTTCTTTTAAAATTTTATTCACAACTTTGAACAGTGGATTTCCAGGTTACATCAAGTAGACTGCATTCCTAACTGAAAGAAAAAGCTTGTGAGAGAGTCATATGCAGTCTTATGAATATCCTCCTTAAGGACTTGATTATAGGATGATTTTGTTCCACTGACTGAACTTGACCTGGAAGTGCTTTCTTCCTGGATAGCAGGGACCCAGGAAGCACGGAAGCAATTCATAATTCTCAGTGAGGCTCATTCTTCTCTAATAGAATGACATCTGACATTGACTGCTGTCACTCAGTTGCCAACAGTGAAACTCTCAGAAGAAATGGAAAAAGTATTAGCATCAGAGAGGGGAAATTGCTCAAGAAAAATCCAACACCAGCAGTCTCAATCGGCAGGTGCAAATACGTGCACCTGTTGGTGTTTCTGCTGAATTCCTGTTTCTGTTACAGGATTGAAAGTCCAAAAAGTCTCCGGAAGTGTCTTGGTGGTGCTTCTGCTCCTTCTGTTCCCTACGGCATAACTTGGGATACAGATAGCTGTGTTCTGGCCAATCTGAGGCCATGGAGCTGGCTGTTGATGTTACTGTCCTGATGTCCAGTGCTGGTAACCAACAGAGTTTGGTTCTGCTTTGACAACTCCTTTGATAGCCAAAGCTATTATTAGGTCCCATGTGTCACTCCTATTTACCCTAAATAAGGAAAAGCCAAGGCTATTCTGGGTGCAGGGCTCACGGCCAGTGTCTGTAGTGCTGCTGTGACCCAGCCTTACGCTTGATCACCTGGAACTCGTCTGAAAACTGTGCAAACAGGGGAAGCCTGCTTTGTGAGTCCTGTCCCCATTGTAGGTACTGGGCAAGAGGCCCAGGGAGGTCTGCATAGATCTCAGAGAAGAAGACCATGCCTGTACACAGTGACCCTGGAAACCCGTCCTAACAACGTGTCCCCGCTTCCACATTTGAATCGCCTTCTCTTACTATCTGGACTTTTCTCTAATTCCTGTCCCTTGTCCACCAAAGAAGCTCTGGTGGTGTAGTGGGTAAGAGCTACCGCTGCTAAATAAAAGTCAGCAGTTCAAATCCACCAGACACTCCTTGGGAAGGATGCTGAGTCAGAGTCAACTCGACAGCAGTGAGTTTGTTTTTTTGTCAGTTAAAACTGTGTATTGAGACTGAGAGTTCTGACTATGTGGAACTCTCCGTGGTGTTTGTCCTTTAAAGCACTGAGAAGTCATGAGGAGAGCAGGAGCAGAGGAAAAGCCAGGGGAGGGATACTGTGGTAATGACATCTCTCTCCCTCAGGTGCAGGGAGAACTAAGCTATGAGAGCCTGATTGGGTTGGAGACTGTGAACAGGAGCTCATAAGGGAGAGCAGGATGACAGCCTGGCCTCAGCCAGTAAGTGGCTGTCTTAGTGGGTGGTAGGAGGACCAGGTGCCTCTAGGGTGACTCCAGAGCACAGCCTGGTGCAGCTGCTTGATTAGCTTGGCTTTTCCTTGCTTCAGTGCTGAAAGCTTCCAGCAGAGATAAGGGGAAAAATACCTTGTGGAGATTCATAGACATCCCCATTTCTGCCTTATCTGGCTTGATGTTTACCTGTTAAACATATTACTGAGCATAACAGACGCTGTCTGGCTGCGTCTACTCGTCTGCTTCTCCATGCGTGTGTCTGTGTGGGAGGCCAGGCCGAGAGATGCGGGGTGCTGGGTTAGACCATAGCACTGGGCGCTCAGCAGGTCTCGGGATTAGAGACCCTCAAGCTTTTTGTCACCTGCTCTGGGGTACCAGCGCTCCTGCCACAGGCTCAGCGATCTCTGCTGAGGGCAGTTGGTGACCACAGTCTGTGGTAGGAGTTACAGCATTTGAGTCTAGCACCCAAGCTGGGCCCTGCTGATTCAGTAGGGAGTGAGACGGACAGTAAGACATCCCCACGCTGGCTGTAACTGCAGTGCTGAGCTGCCTGGTTAGGAGACTGCTGAGCTGGAAGGACGCTGTGAGCTTGGGGGCCTTCACCAAGGCTGGAGCCCCCTGCAGAGGACCTGATTATGTCAAGTGACAGCCTGAACACCACCACCCTGGAGGAGGCACAGGTTAAAAACCTGTCGTTGAGAAGAGGTACCTTCCAATGGGCCAGCCGTGGAGGACGTTCTCTCTGGCTTGCTGTGTTGTTCTTGGACTTTGAGAACAGAGCTGAGCAGAAGAAATTCTTTCTCAAGAAGTGAATGTCTTCCTAGGAGAGGTCTTCTACCTCTGAGCTCATCTTGGGGGAGGGGATCTTTTTAGAAACATGTGTCAAGCTTTGTCATCTTCCTAGAGTCTGCAATTACTTGACCCTGTTGGGGCTAAACTGCACCAGTACAAGGTTTGCTGCCTTGGAGTTGTTTTCTCCACGACTGTGCACCACCCTTGGAGAATTGAATTCCTCACCATGAGACTGATGGCACTTTTTCTCACCCCCACTCATTGAAAACAACTGCTTAAAGGGAAGATGCCTGTCTCAGGATGTGGTAGTTGACAGGAAGTTTTCTCAGGCCATCACTGTGGTTAGCGGTGGAAATGAGAAAAGGTACTGTCCCTCTGAGAAGGAGGCAGAGAGAATTAAGGAAAGGGAAAGGAAGACGGAGAGCAGGGCATCAACCCTCCTAATTGGAAGGAAAAACAGTTACTTGTGCAGCAGTCTTTTTTCTGATACCCTTTGTAAATTAATAATGTAGGGGTGGTACTGAGGGTAAATTTTGAATGAATCCTGTAGAGGAAATTATGGCTTTATCTAATTTTTTCCATTTATAGCAAAGCAGAGAAGTAGACTTTTTAGAGGTTTGTATTGTTTTTACTCTTCTGCTGTCTTTAATCCCCCCAGAAAATCCCGTCAGTCATCTTTGATTGGAACATATCTAGCTAAATTTCTTTCTGAAGGTGTTGCAAAACTTTAGATTCTAAATTGGTGGAGAGTCTCTGTGTGGACAAATGTTGAGGCCATAGTAAATGAAAAAAGACACACTCTAGCTGAATACACTGGCCAAGTCTATATTCTAGGGACTGTTTATCAGCATCCTTGTTGCTGTCACCTGCCTGCCAGAGCCTTAGCCGCACCAGGTCTAGGAAAGTGGGCCTAGGCTGGATCAAATAAATGTGACTCTGTCACCTGGCCATCAAAGGGACTCTGTGCTGCTTCATCTCCCAGTTTTATTATCATGTAGAATATTTTTTATAAAAATATATTAATATAAATGGCATTATGTAAAAAAAGATAGCATAGCAACCATGAGGCTCTTTTCTAGTTACGTTTAACACTTCCGTAGAATAGCAATTGTTGCAAAATATGAAAGCCTTCAGCAAAACTTCAACCCTACAGAAGTCTCTGGTAAATGTGTGGCTTAGTGTGGTTCTGTGCTAGACACTGTTCAGAGCAGGTTAGACAGTCATGGTCTTTTCCTTCCAGTGACTTCTTCACTCTGCCTATATATGACAAGCACTGGCCATGGGCAGGCATGGTGGCTGGTGGACGGTATTGTAGATGAACAGGATACCACCCTAGGGCTTACTCCCTGGTGGAAAAGGCCAGAACGTGAGCAATGCAAGGCTGTAATGAATGCAGTGACGGGGTTGCAATGGTGTGCCAGAGAAGCCTTCAGAGTGGCAGTTGCTCATCTTGAAGGACTTAGGGAAGAGAGAACAATGTAAGATAAAACTGACAACTGGCAAAAAAAAAAACCTGGCAGATGGCACCAAATCTGGGTCCTTCCGTGAGGCAGCTCTTCTCTCTTACTGCTGTTTGGCCTGTTATGGATGGGACAGAGTAGCTATTCCACTCCACAACTGAGGAAAATAAGTTCAAAATATATAATACAATTGATATAACTCTTATTATTTTGCCTTCTGAACTTTACGATGTGAGGTTATTCTTACAATAAAGGCTGAATTTTTCCTCTTTGGCCAACCACTAACTCTCCAAGAATATTTTTATAAGAATGGCTCACAAACGTGAGGCACTTACTATCTGTATTGATGCAAGCCCCTGCCCCCACCTGTCTCTCTGTCACCCCTTCCAGCCTGTCTCTTCAGGGTGTTAGAATTTACCAGTCTGTGGGAACATTCAACACTTTAAGAGTATGTCACAGAGTCATACATAAAATCTAAGACATTCTTTCCCAGTACCCGAACACAGGCTGTCCTCTTATCCCCCTACACCGTCTCTGCTCAAGACAGAAGGATCGGAGATACCGGCATCTCCTTGGGCAGAAGCTGGAACCAAGCCGGCAGGTATTCGTAGACAGAGGTGTGTTCTAAGAGGGATGGTCAGTTGTGAGAGTTGCTGACTGAATCTGCTGAAGCAAGGAGAGTTCCTGAAGGGGTAAGATTTTTGTAGCAGGCCAGTATAGGAGAGTAGGGTAGGAGTGAGCCATCAGGGGTGGCATATGGACTTTGGGACAGATCTCTGCCATTTCAGCAACACCGGATCTGTTTTGTATAGCTGTTTCCTGAACGTTGCTGAGAAGTTTACTGGAGCTGGGGAGAGGGGTGTCATGTAAGAGGCCCAGACTCTGTCCCCAACCCCCCAGCCCACCCCAACACACACATGTACACACATAGTAGGGTCTATAAGGGCATAAATTACACATCTGTAGCTTCAACATAATTAAACACTTAGAAAACAGGACTTCTATAAAGGGTGATTATTACTAGAGGGAAGGCAAAATAGAAGGTAGTATAAACTACCCCACAAATAGAAATGAATATTAGGAAGCTAAGGTGGTAGAACCATACTTTCCTTAGCCAAGTTCTTTAAAAATGAGACAGATGCTTATGTACCTGGCTCGTACAATTCCGTCCAGTTCTTCTTTGAATGAGGGGACAAGCCAACAGACCCCAGGCCAATTCCTTCTGTTCTTGCAATTCTCCATTATGTGGATTTTAGTTTCTTGGAGATGTTTCTAAAAATTAGAGAGAGGCCATCATCACCATCCTTAGTGTTACTGTTTTACAGTAATATGATATATATCTGCCTTCCTGTAAATTTTAGTTTAGATTTATTATATAATTTGTGGTGTTTAGATGGCAATGTCTCATCCATTATAGCTTCATCATTATGGCTCCATAAAAGGAAGGGAGTGTGGAAATTTCATTTTGGCCTTAAATTCTTTCCTCATGTGACCTGCTTTATGGTATAATTTTGTTGATATCATTAGCTATCAAAATCAAAGAAAACTGACAAATGGGTTGTGTTCAGAATCCATGTCAGGCATGTGAAATTAAGAGACTGTAAAACACCCTCGTATTTTCTCTTAATGTTAGTATTCCTGTAGTTTTTTTTAACTCATTGTTTTTAACAGTTCTTCCAGAATTTATTCTCATCTTAGCCTCCTTCTCCACGTCACTCCTAAAATCAAAACCAGAGTGTGTCTTGCCTTGCTGTGCAACCCAGGCTGTGTGCCGTATTCCAAATTTCATGTTATCCACCAGGACTCTCTTTTAAAGCACTACTTGAAAACAAATGTTTTTGATGGGCTTTATTTTCCCGTGCTATGCCAAAGGCTCTAGAAGTGGGGCACAGGGGGAAAAGGATGGCAGCATGGACTGCACCGCCTCATTTCTGGGCTCAGCTGATGCTTGCCTCACTTGTAGTATGCAGACAGGTGCCTACCTCCAGCAGCGAGAGCGTGTTTGCACGGGGCAGTGGTGTGCAGACAGTCCACTAAAGTCACAGCCATGGCCTCCCACCTCCCCACCTCAGAATTGAGAGGAGAGAACTCCACACATGCCTGCTTATGTACGGTGACATCTGACAGAGGGTGCCACAGGAGAAAGAGAGCCCTACAGGTACAGTAGTGCAAGTTGGGGAAGACCCACCCAGAGGGGTAGACTTGTGTGGCTGAGATCATGAGCCTAGGAATCTGGACACTGGACATCTGGAGGAGCAGATGTGTGGAATCTTACCTAACTTTTACATTCCTTGAAACAGAAGTTGGAACAGGGTTTTTTTCAAGACTGCAAAGCCTGTTTTCCATACCACAGCAAGAGTAAGTTTTTGGCACAGGGCTGTGTCCAGGAGCTAGCAGGGCACATGGAGGCCTGCATGCCGTTTAAAGGTCCTGTAAGAAGGGGGAAGGAGGAGTCGGGGAGTGGAAGAGAGGGAAGCGGAGAGGAAAACAGAAATCACCTAACCTGGTCAGGCAGTGGGTGTCCATGAGGTATGGCCTTGACCTAGGTCAGCTTTTATCCTGTGTTCCAGAATTCTGCTGTTTAAAGACCCTGCATGTGTGCAGGAGTCCAGAGTTGTCCACATCACAATCTTGTTATTCGTCCTGGTATTCACAGGACCCTGCGGGGCAGTCCTTGTGGGCCTACAGAGAGTGACCCCTTCCTGTTATCAGAGGCTGTCATTCCTTCATCTGGGACTGGTGTCATTCACTGTTTGCATCACTGACACCTAAGGCCCCTGGGCCCTGACTTGGTTCCAAAAAACCCTACCACTGCCACCCCGAGGCGCAGCCGGTGCCGGTGGCTGTGTGTCGCCTGCATTTGCCCCGGCATTTTGTCAGGACCTGGCACTGGGAGTGGCTGTGGGGAAGGCAGGAATAATCCTCCTAACCTGACAAAAACTAGCGCCTCTAGCAATCCTATATCAGACTATCACATCAATAAACACTACCCTGATCATACTCTCAGGTATGCTATCAATCGCACTAGGAGGCTGAGGAGGGCTTAACCAACCCCAACTACGAAAAATCATAGCCTATTCATCCATTTCCCATATAGGATGAATAGCTATTATTATAACCTACAACCCTACACTAATAACCCTCAACCTAATCCTATACATCACAATAACCCTATCCATCTTTACAATAATCATAAACAGCCATTCCACTACAATTAATTCCCTTTCCATAATATGAAGCAAAAACCCCGCCATAACTGCACTCCTAATAATCATCCTACTATCACTAGGAGGACTCCCCCCCTTATCAGGATTCATCCCAAAATGAATAATTATCCAAGAAATAACTAAAAACAATATAATTGCTATACCACTTATAATAGCCATTACAGCACTATTAAACCTATACTTCTACATACGATTAATCTACACCTCCTCACTAACCATCTTCCCATCCATAAACAACATAAAAATAAGCTGACGACACTCAAACCCAAAACACCTTACATTCACCCCAACTCTCATCATCATATCAACCCTAATACTACCTCTTACCCCCATACTATTCATTCTAGAATAGGGTTTTAGGTTAACAACAGACCAAGAGCCTTCAAAGCCCTAAGCAAGTACAACGTCACTTAACCCCTGATACTAAGGACTGCGAGACACTACCTCACATCGATTGAATGCAAATCAAACACTTTAATTAAGCTAAGCCCTTCTAGATTGATGGGCTACAATCCCACGAAACTTTAGTTAACAGCTAAATACCCTAAACAACTGGCTTCAATCTACTTCTCCCGCCTCAAAAAAAAGAAAAGGCGGGAGAAGTCCCGGCAGAATTGAAGCTGCTTCTTCGAATTTGCAATTCGACATGATATACACCACAGGACCTGGCAAAAGAGGAATATTACCCCATAGTTAGATTTACAGTCTAATGCTTTTATCAGCCATTTTACCCATACCTATGTTCATCAACTGTTGATTGTTCTCAACCAACCACAAAGACATCGGCACCTTGTACTTACTATTTGGAGCCTGAGCTGGAATAGTAGGAACCGCCCTCAGCATTCTAATCCGAGCCGAGCTCGGCCAACCAGGAACCCTGTTAGGAGATGATCAAATCTACAATGTTGTAGTCACAGCTCACGCATTTGTGATAATTTTCTTTATAGTCATGCCAATTATAATTGGAGGATTCGGCAACTGACTAGTCCCTCTAATAATTGGGTCTCCCGACATAGCATTCCCACGAATGAACAACATAAGCTTCTGACTTCTACCCCCCTCCTTTCTACTGCTACTAGCCTCATCTATAGTAGAAGCCGGAGCAGGAACAGGCTGAACAGTATACCCGCCACTGGCGGGTAATATGGCCCACGCAGGGGCCTCTGTAGACCTGACAATCTTCTCACTACACTTAGCAGGAATTTCCTCAATCTTAGGAGCTATCAACTTCATCACCACTATCATTAACATAAAACCCCCAGCAACCACTCAATACCAAACACCCTTATTCGTCTGATCAGTACTAATTACTGCCGTGCTCCTTCTACTATCCCTACCAGTACTAGCAGCTGGTATCACAATACTACTAACAGATCGAAACATCAACACAACCTTTTTTGATCCCGCAGGAGGAGGAGACCCAGTTCTATATCAACACCTATTCTGATTCTTTGGGCACCCCGAAGTCTATATCCTCATTCTACCTGGATTTGGAATAATTTCCCATATTGTCACCTACTACTCAGGAAAAAAAGAACCTTTCGGATACATAGGCATGGTATGAGCCATAATCTCAATTGGCTTCTTAGGTTTTATCGTATGAGCCCACCATATATTTACAGTAGGAATAGATGTAGACACCCGAGCCTACTTCACATCAGCTACTATAATTATCGCAATCCCAACAGGAGTTAAGGTATTCAGCTGGCTAGCAACCCTTCATGGAGGCAATATTAACTGATCCCCCGCCATATTATGAGCCCTAGGATTTATTTTCCTATTCACAGTTGGAGGCCTTACAGGAATCGTACTCGCCAACTCTTCTCTAGACATCGTCCTTCATGATACTTACTACGTCCTATCAATAGGGGCTGTTTTCGCAATCATAGGGGGATTCGTTCACTGATTTCCCCTATTCTCAGGCTATACACTAAATCTCACATGAGCCAAAATCCATTTCATCATCATATTCGTGGGAGTAAACTTAACATTCTTCCCACAACACTTCCTAGGATTGTCCGGTATGCCTCGTCGATATTCTGACTACCCAGATGCGTACACAGCATGAAATACAGTTTCCTCAATAGGATCCTTCATTTCCCTAACAGCCGTAATTCTCATAGTATTTATTGTATGAGAAGCATTCGCTTCTAAACGAGAAGTGTCCACAGTAGAACTTACAGCAACAAACCTGGAATGACTAAATGGGTGCCCTCCCCCCTACCACACATTTGAAGAACCAGCATTCGTTAAACCTTATTAAGAAAGGAAGGAATTGAACCCCCAATAATTGGTTTCAAGCCAACCACATAGCCTTTATGACTTTCTCTATAAAGTGTTAGTAAAAACATTACATAACTTTGTCAAAGTTAAATTATAGGCTAAACACCTATGCACTTTTATGCCTTACCCTACACAACTAGGATTTCAAGACGCCACATCACCCATTATAGAGGAGCTTCTACATTTTCATGATCACACACTTATGATCGTGTTCCTAATTAGCACATTAGTCCTATACATTATCTCCGCTATACTCACTACCAAACTATCTAATATTCGAGCTTTAGACGCCCAAGAAGTAGAAACAATCTGAACTATTCTTCCAGCAATAATTCTCATTCTAATTGCCCTCCCCTCACTACGAATCCTATACATAATAGACGAAATCAATGACCCCTCCCTAACAGTAAAAACCATTGGCCACCAATGATACTGAAGCTACGAATACACCGACTATGAAGACCTAGTCTTCGATTCATACATGATTCCAACCGAAGAGCTAAAACCAGGAGAACTACGACTATTAGAAGTAGACAATCGAGTAGTACTACCAATAGAAACACCGGTTCGAATGCTAATTACATCAGAAGACGTACTACACTCATGAACAATCCCATCCCTTGGGCTAAAAACAGATGCAATCCCTGGCCGACTCAACCAAGCAACCCTAATATCAACACGTCCCGGACTATTCTATGGACAATGCTCTGAAATCTGCGGATCCAACCACAGTTTTATGCCAATTGTATTAGAAGTGGTTACACTAAAAACCTTTGAAAACTGATCCTCATCCATACTATAATCGTTAAGAAGCTAATATCAGCATTAACCTTTTAAGTTGAAGATAGGGAAACTGCATTTCCCCTTAACGAATGCCACAACTAAACACTACACCCTGACCCATAACCATTATTATCATAATTATAGCACTATTTATTGTAATACAAACCAAAATCTCTAAGTACTCCTACCCAAATAACTTAGCCCCCAAACTTATCAACAAAACTACCCAACACACACCCTGAGAAACAAAATGAACGAAAATCTATTTACCTCTTTCACCATCCCCTCAATAATAGGACTCCCTTTGACAATTCTAATTATTCTATTCCCGGCAATGTTATACCCCACCCCAAGCCGACTAATCAATAACCGCCTAATCTCCACCCAACAATGACTAACTACTCTAATCATAAAACAATTAATGACAACCCATAACAGTAAAGGACGAACATGAACCTTAATATTAATATCACTCATCCTATTTATCGCCTCAACCAATTTACTAGGACTTTTACCACACTCGTTCACACCTACTACCCAACTGTCAATAAACCTGGGAATGGCTATCCCCCTATGAGCTGGGACAGTATTCTTAGGTTTCCGTCACAAAACCAAAGCCTCCCTAGCACATTTCCTACCACAAGGCACACCCACTGCACTAATCCCCATGCTAGTAATTATTGAAACCATCAGCCTCTTCATTCAACCCGTAGCCCTAGCAGTACGACTAACCGCCAACATCACAGCCGGACACTTACTAATTCACCTTATCGGAAGCGCAACACTAGCCCTAATGTACATTAGCCAAACAGCAGCCGCAATCTCATTCATAATCCTGTTCTTACTGACAATCCTAGAATTTGCAGTAGCACTAATCCAAGCTTACGTGTTTACTCTTCTAGTTAGCCTATACCTCCACGACAACACCTAATGACCCACCAAACACACGCATATCACATAGTAAACCCTAGCCCATGACCTCTGACTGGGGCTCTATCCGCCTTACTAATAACCTCCGGCCTCATTATATGATTTCACTTTAAATCTCCCACACTACTAGCACTAGGCCTATTCACCAACACCCTAACAATATACCAATGATGACGAGATATCGTACGCGAAGGCACATTCCAAGGACACCATACACCAAACGTACAAAAAGGTCTTCGATACGGAATAGTACTGTTTATTATCTCAGAGGTCCTCTTCTTCACAGGATTCTTCTGAGCCTTTTATCACTCTAGCTTAGCCCCAACACCAGAACTCGGAGGATGCTGACCCCCAACCGGTGTAAATCCACTAGACCCAATAGAAGTTCCACTATTAAACACATCAGTATTACTAGCATCAGGAGTAACCATCACATGAGCTCACCATAGCCTAATAGAAGGAAACCGTAAACACATATCTCAAGCCTTATCAATAACAATCGCCCTGGGCGTGTACTTCACTCTCCTACAAGCCTCAGAATACTACGAAACCCCATTCTCAATCTCAGATGGAGTATACGGCTCAACCTTTTTCGTAGCCACAGGATTTCATGGCCTACATGTAATCATTGGCTCAACTTTCTTAATGGTATGTTTACTACGCCAATTAAAATTTCACTTTACATCTAACCACCATTTCGGATTCGAAGCCGCTGCATGATACTGACACTTCGTAGATGTAGTCTGACTATTCCTATATGTATCCATTTACTGATGAGGTTCATATTCTTTTAGTACAAACCAGTACACCTGACTTCCAATCAGGAGATTTTAGACCAACCTGAAAAAGAATAATAAACCTAGCCATTGTACTAATCACCAACACACTCTTAGCTACACTACTAGTTACTATCGCATTTTGACTACCACAGCTCAACTCATACTCAGAAAAAATTAGCCCATACGAATGCGGATTTGATCCAATAGGATCTGCCCGCCTACCATTCTCAATGAAATTTTTCCTTGTAGCCATTACATTTCTACTATTTGACCTAGAAATTGCCCTACTCCTCCCCCTACCATGAGCCATCCAAATAAATAACCTTAACCTCATATTCCCCATGTCCATAGTACTAATTACCCTACTGGCCCTAGGACTAGCCTATGAATGATCCCAAAAAGGACTAGAATGAACAGAATTGGTAATTAGTTTAAAAAAAAACAAATGATTTTGACTCATTAAATTATGAACACTCATAATTACCAAATATGCACTACATCTACATTAATATTATCATTGCCTTCTCTATATCCCTGCTAGGGGCCTTACTTTACCGCTCCCACATCATATCATCCCTACTATGCCTAGAGGGCATAATACTAGCCCTATTCGTTCTAAGTACCCTAATCGCCCTAAACATGCAGTTCGCACTAGCCACCATGATACCCATTATCCTCCTAGTATTCGCAGCATGCGAAGCAGCGATTGGACTGGCTCTCTTAGTAATAGTATCTAACACCTACGGCCTTGATTACGTACAAAACCTTAACCTATTACAATGCTAAAAATTGTTATACCAACCCTCACACTAATTCCCCTGACCTGAATATCCAAGGAAAACCTTATATGAATCAACACCACCACCTACAGCTTCATAATCAGCCTACTAACCCTACTACTACTACTAAACCAGACATACGAACCCAGTCTAAACTTCTCCACTACCTCTTTCTCCGACACCCTATCAACCCCCCTACTAATCCTAACCACTTGACTTTTACCCCTCATACTCCTAGCCAGCCAACATCATCTAATGCGCGAACCCATGACACGAAAAAAAATCTACATTACAATACTAATTAGCCTGCAACTGTTACTAATCATTACATTCACCGCCACAGAATTAATTATATTTTACATTATATTTGAATCAACTCTAATCCCCATAATAATTGTAATTACCCGATGGGGCAATCAATCAGAACGACTAAACGCAGGACTATACTTCCTATTCTACACCCTACTAGGATCACTACCCCTACTAATCACCCTACTACATATACAAAACACCCTAGGCTCACTGAACATCCTAATCTCACCGTACTACACCAACAACCTGCCCAACTCATGATCCACCAACCTAATATGACTAGCATGCATTATGGCCTTTATAGTAAAAATACCACTGTATGGACTACACTTCTGACTACCAAAAGCCCATGTAGAAGCCCCAATTGCAGGCTCCATAGTTTTAGCCGCAATTCTACTAAAACTAGGAGGGTATGGCATAATACGGATCACAATATTTCTAGACCCCCTTACAAAATCAATAGCCTACCCATTTCTACTATTATCCATATGAGGAATAGTCATGACTAGCTCAATTTGCATACGACAAACTGACCTAAAATCCCTAATCGCCTACTCTTCAGTCAGCCACATAGCCCTTGTAATTGTAGCTATCATAATTCAAACACCATGAAGCTACATAGGAGCTACCACCCTAATAATCGCCCACGGCCTGACATCCTCACTACTATTCTGTCTAGCAAACACCAATTACGAGCGAGTACACAGCCGAACAATAATCCTCACCCGAGGACTACAAACACTCCTACCCCTAATAGCTTCATGATGAATCCTAGCCAGCCTTACAAACTTAGCACTACCCCCATCCATTAATCTAATCGGAGAACTACTAGTAATTACATCAGCATTCTCATGATCAAACACTACACTAATCCTCACAGGGTTGAACATACTAATCACTGCCATATACACCCTACACATGTTCACAATAACCCAACGAGGCAAACCATCCCACCACAACAAAAATATTACCCCGACATACACCCGCGAAAATGCCCTTATAACTCTCCACCTAACCCCACTTATTCTACTACCCATTAACCCAATAATCACCATAGGAATATATTACTGTAATTATAGTTCAAACAGAACATTAGATTGTGAATCTAAAGACAGAAGTGAAAATCCTCTTACTTACCGAGAAAGTAAAGAAAGACTGCTAATCCTTCAAACCACTTATAAAAAATGGCTTTCTCAACTTTTAAAGGATAGAAGATATCCGTTGGTCTTAGGAGCCAAAAAATTGGTGCAACTCCAAATAAAAGTAATAAATTTATTCTCAACTTCCATCCTATTAACCCTACTAATCCTAATAATCCCAATCATAACATCCATAACCCATACCTACAAAACAAACCAATACTCAAACTACGTAAAAACAACCACACAATATGCCTTCATAACTAGCATAATCCCAATGCTTATATTCATTATATCGAACCAAGAGATAGTCATCTCCAACTGACACTGAATAACAATCCACACTATTAACCTTACCCTAAACTTTAAACTAGACTACTTCTCCCTAGTATTCATTCCCATCGCATTATTTGTAACCTGATCAATCATGGAATTTTCACTATGATACATGCACTCCGACCCAAACCTAAATAAGTTCCTCAAATATCTCCTAATATTCTTAATCACCATAATAATCCTAGTCACAGCTAACAACCTATTCCAACTGTTCATTGGATGAGAAGGCGTAGGCATCATGTCATTCATACTCATTAGCTGATGATATGGACGAGCAGACGCTAATACAGCAGCCATACAAGCAATCCTATACAACCGAATCGGAGACATTGGCTTTGTGTTAGCTATAACATGATTTCTCCTCCACTACAACTCCTGAGAACTCCAACAAATTTTCATAATTGACTCAAAAGAAACTTTACCCACCCTTGGCCTCCTCCTGGCAGCAACTGGAAAATCGGCACAATTCGGCCTACACCCATGACTACCCTCAGCAATAGAAGGCCCAACACCAGTGTCAGCCCTACTCCACTCCAGTACAATAGTTGTAGCAGGCGTATTCCTCCTCATCCGATTCCACCCCCTGCTGGAAACCAACAAACTAACACAAACCCTGACCCTATGCGTAGGGGCCCTAACTACACTGTTTACAGCTATCTGCGCCCTAACCCAAAACGATATTAAAAAAATCGTAGCCTTCTCAACCTCAAGCCAACTAGGCCTAATGACCGTAACCATCGGAATTAACCAACCCTACCTAGCATTTCTTCACATCTGCACCCATGCTTTCTTCAAAGCTATACTATTTATATGCTCCGGATCAATTATCCACAACCTAAACAACGAACAAGATATCCGAAAAATAGGGGGACTATACAAAACTATACCACTCACCACCACCTCTCTTATTATCGGATCACTCGCCCTAACAGGGATACCCTTCTTAACAGGATTCTACTCTAAAGACTTAATCATTGAATCCATAAACACCTCCCACATCAACGCTTGAGCCCTCCTAATCACCCTGATAGCCACCTCCATAACTGCTATATACAGCACCCGAATCATCTTCTTCGTACTAATAGGACAACCACGACACCTACCCCTAATCTCAATCAACGAAAATAACATACCCCTCACTAATCCCATCAAACGACTTATAGCAGGAAGCATCATAGCAGGATACCTGTTATCAATTAGCCTGTGCCCAATATCAACTTCTCAAATAACCATACCCCCCTATCTAAAACTCATAGCACTCATCATCACCATCACCGGTTTCACACTAGCAATAGAACTTAACAACATTACATATCACCTAAAATTTTATCCACCCAAATACCCCTACAAATTCTCAGTAATACTAGGATACTACCCAACAATCATCCACCGGTTACCACCCTATCTCAGTCTTAACGCCAGTCTCACAACAGCATCAAACGTAATAGATCTAATCTGACTAGAAAAACTTCTACCCAAAGGACTAGCCTCATTACAAAAGACCGCCTCCACTACAACATCTAACCAAAAGGGACTAATTAAACTCTACTTCCTAACATTCCTAGTATCAATGACAACAGGTATCCTACTAACCATTTAACGTCCCCGAGTAACCTCCATAATGATAATAATACTAATAAACAACACAAACCCAGATGCCGTTACCAATCAACAACCTGGACCATACAATGCAGATCCCCCAGAATAATCCTCACGAACAACACCAACACCCTCCTCCCCAAGAACCAATCAATCCTCTAAACCCCAAAAACTATAAACCAAACTACGATCCGACATATAATGTTTACTCTCACTTAACACCCAAAAAACCACTAAAACCTCAAACAACACCCCCAAAAACAATGACCCTAACACCACCTGATTAGAAACCCATGACTCAGGATACTCCTCAGTAGCCATGGCTGTAGTATACCCAAAAACAACTATCATTCCACCTAAATAAACCAAAAACATAACTACACCTAAAAAAGAACCCCCAGAACTCACAATCAACCCACTCCCAACCCCACCACTAACAATAAAAACCAATCCTCCAAAAATAGGAGAGGGTTTTGCAGAAAATCCAACAAAACCTAATACAAAAACTACACTCAAAATAAAAGTCACATATACTATCATAGTTCCCACATGGATACTAACCATGACCAGAGACATGAAAAATCACCGTTGTAATTCAACTATGGGAACACTAACATCTAATGACCAACATTCGAAAAAACCACCTACTAATAAAAACAATCAACAATGCCTTCATTGACCTACCAACACCCCCCAATATCTCAACATGATGAAACTTCGGGTCCCTTCTAGGAATCTGCCTAATCATCCAAATTCTAACAGGCCTATTTTTAGCCATACATTACACGTCAGACACAACAACCGCATTCGCATCAGTAACCCACATCTGCCGAGACGTAAACCACGGCTGAATAATCCGATACCTACACGCCAACGGAGCATCCATATTTTTCGTATGCCTCTACGCCCACATCGGACGAGGTATTTACTACGGATCTTACCTATACCCAGAAACCTGAAACATTGGAGTTTTACTCTTACTAACAACCATAGCAACAGCATTCATAGGATACGTCCTACCATGAGGACAAATATCATTCTGAGGGGCAACAGTAATCACAAACCTACTATCAGCCCTACCCTACATCGGCACCGATCTTGTAGAATGAATCTGAGGGGGATTCTCAGTTGACAAAGCCACCCTAACTCGATTTTTCGCTTTCCACTTCATTATACCATTTATCATCGTAGCCCTAGCAATAGTTCATCTCTTATTCCTCCATGAAACAGGCTCCAACAACCCGCTAGGACTAATCTCCAACTCTGACAAAATCCCATTCCACCCCTACTACACCATAAAAGACTTAGCAGGACTAGCATTACTAATCCTAACCCTCCTAACACTTACTCTCTTCTTTCCGGACATATTAGGAGACCCTGACAACTACACACCCGCCAACCCCCTTAACACCCCTCCACACATTAAACCTGAGTGATATTTTCTATTCGCATACGCCATCCTACGATCCATCCCAAACAAACTGGGAGGAGTAATCGCCCTAATCATATCAATCCTTGTTCTAATACTCCTTCCCCTATTACACACATCAAAACAACGCAGTCTTATATTTCGCCCACTAAGTCAATGTCTATTCTGACTTCTAGTAGCTGACCTAATCACACTAACCTGAATCGGAGGACAACCAGTGGAACACCCATACATCATTATTGGTCAAATGGCATCAGTCCTATACTTCACTATCTTCCTAGTACTGATGCCAATCGCAGGTTTAATCGAAAACCACATACTCAAACTCTAATCAAATCTCACCCAGCTCCTGTAGTATAAAACAAATACAGTGACCTTGTAAGCCACCAACGAAGCCAAACCTTCCAAGAGCAAATCAGGAAAAAAGACTAAACTCCACCACTGACACCCAAAGCCAGCATTCTCATTAAACTACTTCCTGACGCAAACGTACCCCCCCCATACATATATATATAAACATACATACACCACCCTATGTATATCGTGCATAACTGATTTACCCCATGCATATAAGCAAGGACATAAAGTCAATGCACAAAAAACTATAAACCATCAAACCACATAAAACCTACAAAAACATGTCTAATCACAACAAAAATCGATTGAACTGAACACAGGACATAACTGAGACAATTCTACCCAACATGCATATCACCTCCCACAGGAATCTATTAATCACCAACTCCCGTGAAACCAACAACCCGTCCACCAGGTATCCCTCTTCTCGCTCCGGGCCCATGACATGTGGGGGTAGCTAAACTGAATCTATATCTGACATCTGGTTCTTACTTCAGGACCATCTCACCTAAAATCGCCCACTCATTCCTCTTAAATAAGACATCTCGATGGACTAATGACTAATCAGCCCATGCTCATAACATAACTGTGGTGTCATGCATTTGGTATCTTTTTATTTTGGGGATGCTGTGATCCAACTAGGCCGTCTGAGGCCTGGGGCTCAGTCAAATAACTTGTAGCTGGACCCTAATTGAATATTTACCTGCTCGCATATACCTAATGTTGTGCTATTTGATTAATGCTTGAAGGACATAATTTATATTGACCTGAATTCCCAGCGTACGCATATACGCATATACGCATATACGCATATACGCATATACGCATATACGCATATACGCATATACGCATATACGCATATACGCATATACGCGCAATGGACACCATACTAAGCTTGCTTACGCAAACCCCCCCTACCCCCCCATACTCTTTACCCAAATTATACAAGTACATTCACACCTTGTCAAACCCCAAAAGCAAGGCTATACCTATATAAATGATAAAAGTACTACACTACGAGGAGGTACCTATTCACACCCTACCTAAACATACTTCACTTAGTACCCATATGCCACTTAAATGGTTTCACTTTGCATTAGAGAGACATGTCCCTACGTCATAAAATCGTATAAAACAAAAAAATCCACGTTAATGTAGCTTAAATTACAAAGCGAGGCACTGAAAATGCCTAGACGAGCCACCCCAGCTCCATAAACATCCTAAAGGTTTGGTCCTGGCCTTCTTATTAGTTACTAGTAAGCTTATACATGCAAGTATCCGCACCCCAGTGAAAATGCCCTTATAATCAACTTGACCAAAAGGAGTAGGTATCAAGCACACACTTGTAGCTCACAACACCTTGCATAGCCACACCCCCACGGGAAACAGCAGTAATAAAAATTTAGCAATTAACGAAAGTTAGACTAAGCTATACTATATTAAGGGTTGGTCAATTTCGTGCCAGCCACCGCGGTCATACGATTAACCCAAATTAATAAGCACCGGCGTAAAGCATGTTTAAGAAACAAAATAAAACTAAAGCCAAATTCAATTCAAGCCGTAAAAAGCCAACAATTGTAATAAAATAATCAACGAAAGTGGCCTTATGACATCTGAACACATGATAGCTAAGACACAAACTGGGATTAGATACCCCACTATGCTCAGCCCTAAACTTTGGCACCTATTAACAAAGCTGTTCGCCAGAGAACTACTAGCTAAAGCTAAAAACTCAAAGGACTTGGCGGTGCTTCACACCCACCTAGAGGAGCCTGTCCTATAATCGATAAACCCCGATAAACCTCACCACCATTTGCCTGCCCAGTCTATATACCGCCATCTTCAGCAAACCCTTAAAGGGAAGAAAAGTAAGCACAACAACATCCATAAAAAAGTTAGGTCAAGGTGTAGCTAATATGGTGGACTCAGATGGGCTACATTCTTTACACACAAAGTAATACGAATGTCACTATGAAACTAGTCACTGAAGGAGGATTTAGCAGTAAATTAAGAATAGAGAGCTTAATTGAATCAGGCCATGAAGCACGCACACACCGCCCGTCACCCTCCTCAAGTACCTTACTCTGACCAATACATAAACACATAAAAATTCAAGAGGAGACAAGTCGTAACAAGGTAAGCATACTGGAAAGTGTGCTTGGAAAAAAACTCAAAGTGTAGCTTAACATAAAGCACCTGGCCTACACCCAGAAGATTTCAACCCCATTGACCACTTTGAGCTAAAACTAGCCTGCCTACCTAACAAACCAAACCACCTCCAACACTAAAACAAAACATTTAATTTTTACCTTAAAAGTATAGGAGATAGAAAATTTACTCAGCGCCATAGAGACAGTACCGTAAGGGAAAGATGAAAGATAACCTAACAGTACAAAACAGCAAAGATTAACCCTTGTACCTTTTGCATAATGAATTAACTAGAACAGACCTGACAAAGAGAACTGTAGCCAGGAACCCCGAAACCGGACGAGCTACCTACAAGCAGTTTTCAGAACTAACCCGTCTATGTAGCAAAATAGTGGGAAGACTTTTAGGTAGAGGTGAAAAGCCAACCGAGCCCGGTGATAGCTGGTTATCCAGAATAGAATCTAAGTTCAACCTAAAACCTACCAAACAAACATACAATTTACCTGTAAGTTTTAGATATACTCAAAAGAGGTACAGCTCTTTTGATACAGGATACAACCTTAATTAGAGAGTAAAACCTACAACTAGCCCTAGTTGGCCTAAAAGCAGCCACCAATTAAGAAAGCGTTAAAGCTCAAAAACAAACAATAATCAACAAAATACCAAAAACAACAACCAACTCCTAAAATAGACACTGGATTAATCTATTAATAAATAGATGAGATAATGTTAATATAAGTAACAAGAAATTTTTTCTCCCACGCATGAACTTATATCAGAAAAAATCCACTGACAGTTAACACATAATAAACTACCACCACCAAATCAACACTTATTAAACAAACTGTTAACCCAACCCAGGCATGCTCACATAAGGGAAAGATTAAAAGAGATAAAAGGAACTCAGCAAACACAAGCCCCGCCTGTTTACCAAAAACATCGCCTTAAGCATAACAAGTACTTAAGGTACTGCCTGCCCAGTGACACATGTTAAACGGCCGCGGTACTCTGACCGTGCAAAGGTAGCATAATCACTTGTTCCTTAATTAGGGACTAGCATGAACGGCCACACGAGGGCTAAACTGTCTCTTATCTCCAATCGGCGAAATTGACCTCCCCGTGAAGAGGCGGGGACGAATATATAAGACGAGAAGACCCTATGGAGCTTTAATTAACTAATTCAATTATAAAAACACAAGTCCAAAGACATAAAAAAAATACTAATGAATTAGCAATTTTGGTTGGGGTGACCTCGGAGAACAAAAAAACCTCCGAATGACATAGACCTAGGCTTCACAAGCCAAAGTACCAAAATCACATATTGACCCAATTTGTTGATCAACAGAACAAGTTACCCTAGGGATAACAGCGCAATCCTATTCTAGAGTCCCTATCGACAATAGGGTTTACGACCTCGATGTTGGATCAGGGCATCCCATTGGTGTAGCCGCTATTAAAGGTTCGTTTGTTCAACGATTAAAGCCCTACGTGATCTGAGTTCAGACCGGAGCAATCCAGGTCGGTTTCTATCTATACCCACCTTCTCCCAGTACGAAAGGACAAGAGAAACAAGGCCCACTAAAAACTAGCGCCTTAGCCTAACTCATGAAATAATCTAAATTCTTACAAGCAGGACAATTAAGTCCAAGACAAGGACCTTGTTGGGGTGGCAGAGCCCGGTAATTGCATAAAACTTAAACTTTTATTTTCAGAAGTTCAAATCCTCTCTCCAACAGTGTTCATAATTAACCTGCTATCCATAATTCTACCAGTAATCCTAGCTATAGCCTTTCTAACACTAACAGAACGAAAAATACTTGGATATATACAACTACGAAAAGGACCAAACGTAGTAGGACCATACGGCCTACTACAACCAATCGCAGATGCAATCAAACTATTTATCAAAGAACCACTACGACCACTAACTTCTTCCAAACTGATATTTACGATCGCACCAGTCCTAGCACTAACACTGGCACTCACCCTATGAACCCCACTACCCATGCCCTACCCACTGATCAACATAAACCTAAGCATATTATTCATCCTAGCCATATCGAGCCTAGCAGTATACTCCATCCTATGATCAGGATGAGCATCAAACTCAAAATATGCCCTAATCGGGGCGCTACGAGCAGTGGCCCAAACTATCTCCTATGAAGTCTCGCTAACCATTATCCTAATCTCTGTACTACTAATAAACGGGTCATTTACACTAATAACTCTAGCTACCACCCAAGAACACATATGACTACTAATCCCCCTATGACCCCTAACCATAATATGATTTATTTCAACCCTAGCAGAAACCAACCGTGCCCCATTTGATCTCACCGAAGGAGAGTCAGAACTAGTCTCAGGATTTAACGTAGAATACGCAGCAGGACCATTCGCCCTATTCTTCATAGCAGAATATGCCAACATTATTATAATAAATACACTAACAGCCATTCTATTCCTAGGAGCGACAAACAACCTACACATACCAGAAACCTGTACTATAAACTTAATCCTAAAAACCCTAATCCTGACCATAGGGTTCCTATGAGTACGAGCATCCTACCCACGCTTCCGCTATGACCAACTCATACACCTACTATGAAAAAATTTTCTACCCCTAACATTAGCCTTGTGCATATGACACATTGCTATACTAATCATACTAGCAAGCATTCCACCCCAAATATAGAAATATGTCTGAAAAAGAGTTACTTTGATAGAGTAAAACATAGAGGTTTAAACCCCCTTATTTCTAGAGCCATAGGATTTGAACCCAAATCTAAGAATCCAAAATTCTTCGTGTTACCAACTACACTAAGCCCTAAGTAAGGTCAGCTAAATAAGCTATCGGGCCCATACCCCGAAAATGTTGGTTCATACCCTTCCCATACTAATAAATCCACTAACCTTCAGCATCACCATCGCCACTCTACTGGCACTGGCCTGGACCTGTCACCCCTTCCCCTGAGTAGCAGGCCCGAACGAAGGCCGATTCCTCAGTCAGAGAAGACCAGCTGTGCCTGCGGGAGCTGCACCCCAGTCAGCCTGCAAGTGGGCCTTCCTAGTCTGACAGGGGGCTTGGAAGCACAGGGGAGAACAACAGCAATGGTTGATGGCCTAAGATTTTTATCTTGTGCAGAGGACCTCTAGCGACATTTAAAAGAGTGGCAGACTAGGAGAAAATACTTGGCAACACAAGAAACAAAGATTTGTAACCTTGGCTTATAAAGCCTGCTTACAAGTAAATGAGAAAATGGCAATAAATAGAATAGAAAATAAAGGGAAGAGATTATGAATAATACAGATTACCAAGAATCATACTAGTAATTGGTGGAATGTAAATCAGAATGATATATGTCTTTACCATCAAATTGGTACAGATCAAAAGGGTGGTGGTCTCCATTGTCAATGAGGGTGTGGGAGAGGTGCCACCCCTTGGTGAGCACCTGCACTGGGGTAGTATTGGGTAAAATAGAGGTTTCACTTTTAACAATCTTTCCAACAGATATACTGGTAAATGTGTAATAGCACACGTGCGTACACTCACACAATCTTTGTTCATAATAGGAATAATTTAAAAAAAAAACTTCCACCGGTTGAAGGGTGGTCAAGTCGGTTACATTGCATCCATACTTTGGAACACTGGATAGACACAGTTAAGAATAAAGACAAGACTGATTTATATGTACTCTGTGTGCTGTGGTTGAAGATGTCCAAGATATATTAAAGGATCACTAGTGGTGCAGTGGTCAGACTGCTCAGCTGCTAACCAAAGAGTGGCAGTTGGAACCCACCAGCCACTCTGTGGGAAAAAGATGTGGCAGTCTATTTCTGTGAAGACTTACAACCTTGGAAAACCTATGGGGGCAGTTCTACTCTGTCCTAAAGGATGGCCGTGAATTCAGAATTGACTCAGTGCAGTCAGTTTAATGGGTGATACATTAACTGAAACTTAGCAGAGCAAGAATCAGGTTGATGTATTTGTAAGAATGACTCCACTGGTCCAAAAGGAGAAAGCCCTATGCACTAGGCAAATGCGCAGCTACGTGAACCGTGCCTTCCCTGAGGAGCGAAAGACCAGGGCGGCACGCACAACTTAAGATGGCAATTCTGACGTCCCACTCTTTGTACTGTTGTCTGCGTTAAGTTTTCAAGGAATCTTCATTATTTTTATAATACTAAAAAGCCTTTTTGAGTCGGATCCGACTCGACGGCACTTGGCTTGGCTTTGGCTTTCTTATGAAACACAAATAGATTAAAAAAGCCCCCTAGAATTTTGAAAATACACTTTTATTTGCCTTGCTACAGTTATCTGCAGAGCTTTCCACGTTCAAGGAAAGCACCTACAAAGATGGCCTCTGAGGAAGAAGTAACCCATGGGGACTTTGTGCCGGACCTGATTGTAATCACCACCTTGTTCTCTTTCCGTTTTCATGGAGTAGTTATTTTCCTGTGAAAAAGAAAATCTACATAAACCCCTAATGCATGCTTTGACCCAGGAGGCAATCTGTGAGTACTCTGTTGTGAATACTCTACAGAATAAAAATAAGGATTTATTTTCTGGATTCGGTTGTCATCATAATGTGACATTTGCTGTCTGTGGCCTGAGCAAAATGCCATTCCCAGCTTTGTTTGTGCTCTTTACTGGGGTGGTAACCCTGGGACTGGTAACGCGCTCCTTTGCACAGATCTTTTCACCACAAGCAATCTCTCATGGCCCCATTGCATGGTAGAAATACGTCTCACAGACAGATGGGTATTTAAGGTATGGCAGGTATGGCATGTGACCTAGGTGCCACTTGAAGCAGTGTGCCAATGAATAGGGTGTGCCTGCTTACAAGCCTGTCTCACCCAGTAGGGCCAAACATTCTTCCTCAAGCAGGGTAGATACAGAAGTATGGGGGTGGAGAGACTGTGGGGAGCACCGGTCCTCAGGCATAAGTCCAAGAGCGTGCTGGACAAGGTACAGAATGACATTCCCATGTACAGTACGTCTGAAAGACACCTGGCTGAGGCATTTTTGCTGAGACTTTCCCCTACCAATGTCTACTCATCTTGACACTGGGGAAGGTAGCAATTTAGAGATTGCCCTAGGCACTTTTTACCATCACAGAAACCCTGCTCACAAACCTGTCACACCTTTTCTGACATACACTCATGGTCCTGGACAGTGAAACACAGGCCTGTGTCCTGGCAGCCACTGCTGTCTCTCAGAGCACACCTGGACAGGTCACAAAGCCCACAGGCCTGCAGTAGTAGCCATGGCATCCCAGACCTTTTTCTTGGCCTCTCTGGGCCCCAAATCATTCGCAGATTCAATTGTTACTTATGATTGTACCTACCATCCAGGCCTTAGCATGTGCTGGACACTGACGATTTAATGGAAGTAATCGGGCTCCTAATCATGGTTTAGAGTGAGTGAGATCAAAGGACACACCTGTGCAATCAAATGTAGTCCAGAGAGACTGCTCGCAGCCTGGTGTGAATTTCAGTGGCATTTATAGAATCTTTCATAATGGCAGTGCCAGAATCACAGAGGTGAACAGAGCACCAGGCATCCCATAAAATAGGGTAGCCTCATATAATTAGAAACCATGAGGATGTGTTTTCTAAATTAATTATGAAACACAAAGCCTTTGAGGAAAGGGGACAGGAACTTTCTTATAAAATATGTGTAACATAAAATTTGCCATTTGAACCATTTTCAGATGTAAAACCCAGTGACATTAATTACATTGACAATCTTGTGTAACAACCGCCACTATTTCTAAAACTTTTCCATCAGCCCAAAGCAAAACTCTGTACCTCATCACCCTCTCTGAGCCCCTACCCAGCAGGCTGTCACACTTTCTCTGACGTATACTCATGGTCCTTAACAGTGAAATACAGGCTTATATCCTGGTGGCAGTCTTCTTACTTATAGCCCCTGGTGACTTCGAATTTACCTTTTATCTCTACCAATTTGTATATTCTAGATATTACCTACGTAGAGTCCTATAATAGTTGTTTTTACGTGTCTGGTACAATGTTCTCGAGATGTATCATGTTGCATTATGTATCAGAACTGTGTTTCTCCTTATGGCTGAATATTCTCTGTTGTATGGCTGGCTGTATGACCTTCTGTTTATCCATTGATGGACACTTGAGTTGTTTCCACCTTTTAAGTATTGTGGATAATGCCGCAGTGAACACTGGTATACAAGTATCTGTTTGAGTCCCCGTTTTCAATTATTCTGGGAATGTCTATAGATGTAGAATTACCAGATCTTACGGTAATTCTCTGTTTGGGGTTTTTGTTGGTTTTCTTGGAGAACCACTAAACTTTTATACAGAAGCAACACTATTTGATATTCCAAGCAGCAATGGGCGAGTGTTCCAGTTTCTCCACATCCTCCCAAACACTTGTCTTTTTCCTTCTCTGCTGTTTTTGTTTGTTTTGTTTTTAAATAAGGGCTTTCTTAGTGGGTATGAAGTAATCTCTGTTTGTGGTTCGGCCTTTCATTTCTCTGATGACTGTCCAGCCTTTTTTCATGGACTTGTTGCCCATTTGTCTTTCTTCTTTGGAGAAATGACTATACAAGTTCTTGATCCATTTTTAAATTGGATTGTTTGTTTTTTGTTGTTGACCTGCAGTTCTTTCTATATCTGGATATTAAACCCTCATCACGGATGTTGTGGTGAGGTGCCATCTAGTTGGTTCTGCCTCACAGAGACCCTGTGAGCAACAGAAAGAAACACTGTCGGGTCCTGCGCCGTGCCTGCAATCATTCTTAGACTTCAGCCCGTTGTTGCAGCTACCGTATCGATCCGTCTTCTTGAGGGTTTTCCTCTTTTAAACTGACCCTCTGCTTTACTGAGCAGGACGTCCTCCAGGGTTTCACCTCTTCTGACAAAGTCCAAAGTAAGTGAGATCCAGTCTCCTCATTCTTGCTTCCAAGGACCACTCTAGTTAGACTTCTTCCGCAAAAGATCTGTTGGTTCTTTTGGCAGTCTGTGGTGTGTTCAGTATTGTTCTCCAACACCACAATTAAAGATGTCAGCTCTTCCGTCTTGTTCAGTCATCGTTGAGTTCTCACATGCATTGGAAATACCGTGGCTTCGATCAGACACACTGCAGCCTTCTAGACATCTTTACTTTTTAACACTTTAAAGAGGTCCCTTGCAGCAGATTTTCCCAATGTAGTGTGTCTTTTGATTTATTAACTGCTCCTTTCATGGATGTTGATTGTGGAACCAAATAAAATGAAATCCTTGGCAACCTCGGTCCTTTCTCCACTTATCGCGACATTGCTCCCTGGTCCCGCTGTGAGGGGTTTTCTTTTCCTGATGTTGGGGTGCAACCCATACTGCAGGCTGTGGTCTTTGATCTTCTTCAGTAAATGTTTCAAATCCTCTTCACTTTCAGCAAGCAAGGTTGTGTTAACTGCATAACACAGGTTGTTAATGAGTCTTACTTCAATCCTGGTGCCTTATTAATTTCATATAGTCCAGCTTCTCAGACTATTTGCTCAGCATATAGACTGAAAAGGTATGGTGAAAGGATACAACACTGACACACACATTTCCTGACTTTAAACTGTGCAGTGTCCCCTTTTTCTGTTCACATGATTGCCTCTTGATCCATGCATAGATTCCTCATAAGCACAATTAAGTGTCCTGGAATTCATATTCTCTGCAATGTTAGCCATAATTTGTTATGATCTACATAGTTAAATGCTTTTGCATAGTCAGTGAAACACAGGTAAACATCTTTCTGGTATTCTGTGCTTTCAGCCAAGATCCATCTGACATCAGAAGTAATATCACCTTCTGAATCCAGCTTTAATTTCTGGCAATTCTGTCAGTACACTGTTGGAGTCGCTTTTGAATGATCTTCAGCAAAAGTTTACTTGCATGTGACATCAGGGATATTGTTCAGTAATTTCACTGTCAGATTAGATTACCTTTCCCAGGAATAGGCTTAAATACCGGTCTCTTCCAGTCAGTTGGCCAGGTAGCTGTCCTCCAAATTTATTGGCATGGATGAGGGAGCATTTCCAGTGCTGCATCCATTTGTTGAAACATCTCAACTGATATTCCATCAATTCCTGGAGCCTTGTTTTTTGCTGATGCCTTCAGCATAGCTTTGACTTCTTCCTTCAGTACCATTGGTTTCTGATCATATGCTCCCTCTTCAAATGGTTAAACGTCAACTAGTTCTTTCTTTCAATGCTTCCTGAGTCATTTAATATTTTCCCTGTACAATCCTTCACTATTGCAACTCGAGGCTCGAAATTTTCATCAGTTCTTTCAGCTTGAGAAATGAGCCGCGTGTTCTTTTGGTTTTGTATCTCCAGCTCTTTGCACATGTTATAGTACTTTGTCTTCTCAAGGCACCCTTTGAAATCTGCTCAGTTGTTGTACTTCATCATTCTTTCCTTTTGCTTTAGCTATTTGACATTCAAGGGCAAGTTGCAGGATCTCTTCTGATGTCCATTTTGGTCTTCTCTGTCTTCCCTGTCTTTTTAGTGACCTCTGGCTCTTTTCATGGATGATCTTTGATGTCGTTCCACAACTTGTCTGGTCTTCAGTCATTGATGTTCCACACATCCAATCTGGTAATTGAGATGGTCTCTAAACTCAGGTCGGATATACTCAGGGTCATGTGTTGGCTCTCGCAGACTTCTAATTTTCTTCAGTTTCACTTTAAACTTACATATGAGCAGCTGATAGTCTGTGCTGCAGTTAGTGCCTGGTCTTCTCACTGGTGATACTGAGTTTTTCCATGGTCTCCATCCCTACCCCTACTTGTTTGTCAGTTTATCATATACATGATTTACAAATGCTTCTTCCCATTTTGTACGTTGTCTTCTCATTTTCTTGAAAATGTCCTGTGATGTATAAAAGTTTTTAACTTTGACAAATCCATTTTTTTCCTAATTTTGTTGCTTGTGGGTTTGGTGCCATATTGAAGAATCCATTGCCAAATACAAGGTTTTGAAATTTTAACCTATGTTTTCTTTTAAGAGTTTTGGGGGCTTAGCTCTTATATTTAGATTATTGATCCATTTTAAGTTAATGTTTTGTATTTAGGATCCAGTTGCATTCCTTTGTGTGTGGAAATTCTGTTGCCTAGACATCATTTGTTTAAGAGTCTGTTTATCCTCCACTGAGTATATGTGACACCCTTGTCCCAAATCAATTGGCCATTGATGTCTGGGTTTATCCAACTCTCAATTCTGGTTACATTGGTCTATATGTCTTTTCTCATGTCAGTATTATACTCTTGGTTACTGTAGCTTTGTAGTAACTTTTGAGATCTGTGTAATTTTGTTCTCTTTTATCAAGGTTGTGTTGTCTCCTCAAGGTTTCTTGCAATTCCATAACACTTTGAGGACTGATCTTCCATTTATAGGAGGAGGAAAAAACAAAAGACTTCCTCAGACTTTACAGGGTCATGTTGAATGTGTAGATTGCTTGGGTGGTACTGCCACTTTAACAATATTAAGTCTTTCAATCTAGGAACACAGGATGTCTTTCCATTTATTTAAATCTCCTTGATTTCTTTCGGAAATGGCTTTAGTTTCATTGTTCAAGTCTCTCACTTTCTGGATTAAATTTGTTTCTAAATATTCTTTTAGATGCTAGTATAAATTAATTTTTTTCATGACTTGTCAGATTGTTCATTGTTGGTAGATAGAAACACAACTGATTTTTATGTGATGATCTTGAACCCTGAGATTTTGCTGAATTCATTAATTAGTCCTAGTACTTTCTTTTGGATTCTTTGAGATTTTCGACATATGGAATTGTGTCATCTGTGAGTAGAAATAGTTTTGCTTCTTCCTTTCCAATTTGGATGGTATTTATTTCTTTTTCTTGCAAAATTACTTTGACTAAACATCCATTACAAGTGCTGAATAACTAAAACCCAAAACATCAAGCCAGTTGCCAATGAGCTGATTCTAACTCACAGCAACACTATAGGACGGAGTAGAAATGCCCCATGAAGTTTCCAAGGACTGTCTAGTAGACTCAAACTACCAGGCTTTGGGTTAGCAGCTGTAGCACTTAACCACTGTTCCACCCAGGTTTACCAATGTTGAATAGTGGTAAAAGCAGACAAACTTGTATTTTTCTTGATCTTTGGGGAAAAAGCTTTCAGGTTGTCAACACTGATTATTGTGTTATCTGTTAGTTTTCCATGAAAGGGTGTTGAGTTCTGTCAGTTACCTTTTCTGCATCAACCGATATGATCATGTGTTTTTTTCTGTATGTGTTTTGTTTTGTTTTTTCCTTTTCATTCCAATAATGAATTAGAATTACATTGGTTGCTCTTCTTGTGTTGAGACACCCTTGCATTCCTGGGTTGAATCGCAAGTAATCATGGCATGTAGTTCTGTCATGGTGTTTCATTCACTTTTCTAGTATTTTGTTGAGGATTTTTGCATTTATATTCATGAGGGGCATTGATCTGTAGTTTGCTTTCTTGTGGTGGTTTTGCTGGAAGTGTTCCCACCTCTTCTGCTATTTTAGAAGAGTTTGAGCAGGATTGGTGTTGATCGTTTTTTAAATGTTTGAAATGTTAGCGTCACCAGTGAAGCCATCTGGTCTTGGGCTTAGCTTTGTTGAGAGTTTTTGGTTTACTAATTTAATATTGTACTTGGTTTAGGTCTGTTGAGATTCCCTTTTTCTTCTTGAGTGATTTCACATAATTTGTGTATTTCTTGGAACTGGTCCATTTCGTCTAGATTATCTGATTTGTTGGCATTACAGTAGTTCCTTCTGGTCTCTTCTGTTCACTGTGGGGCAGTTCTACTCTGCACACACAGGGTCACTGTGAGTCAGAATCAACTAGATGGTAATAAATAACAACAGCAACATTAATACTAATGCCTCCACTTCCATTTCTGACTTTAGCTATTTACATCTTATCTTCCCCCCCCCCCCATTAGTGTAGCTAAAGCTTTGTCAATTTTAGTGATTTATTTTTCGTAAGCAATTTTTGGTTCCTTTGATTCTCTGTTTTTTTTTTTATTTTTACTTTAGTCTTCATTATTTCTTCTTTCTGATAGCTTTAAGTTTAGTTTGCTTTTGTTTTTCTGATTCTTCAAAGTAAAAAGTTCAGTTACTGATATGAAATCATTTGTTTTTCTCTTGAGATAATGCTTCACATATTTAATATTGCATTTGTCATTTCCAAAATGAAATCTTAAAACACTATGCACTATCTAATTGTATTGATCTTTGGTAACAGATATTCCAGATAGAAAAATGTCTTTCATTTTCATTTTGAATTGACATTCATCAGATTGTAAGAGTGTGTCAAAATGCATGTTCAAGTTGGATATTAGGATATATATTGCTTCATATAAATTCTTTTTTTAATTTAATCATGCTTTAGGTGACACTTTGTGAACAAACTTGTTTCTCATTTGAAAGTTTATACACAGATTACTTGATGACGTTTGGTGCTGCCCTACAATGTGTCAGCATTTTCCGCTTTCCCTTTACACCCTGAGTTCCCTGTGTCCATTTGTACAGTTTTTCTGTCCCTTCTTGCCTTTTTGTCTTCGCTTTTGAGCAGATGTTGCCCACTTGGTCTTATAAACTTAACTGGACTAAGAAGCATATTCTTCACATGTGTTATTATTTTTTTTTATAACCCTGTCTAGTCTCTGGCTGAAACGTGAATCTGGGACTGGCTTCAGTCAGCTTGAGACGGAGTTGACTCACAGTAGGTTTTGGTTTTGGGTCAGTTAAGAGTTAGCAAAGTGTCCAGGATGATAGTCTCAGGAGTTGCTCAAGTCTCCATTAGACTACTAAGTCTTATCTGTTCTTGGGAATTTCAGTTTTGTTCTACATGTTTCTTCCTCTTTGACAAGGACCCTCTTCTGTTATCTCTGTCAGAGTGGTTAGTGATGGTCCCTGGGTGCCATCTAGTTCTTCTGGACTCGGGCTGGTGGAGACCGCGGTTCATGTGGTCCGTTAATCCTTTGGACTGATGTTTTCCTTGTTTTTCTTCATTCTCCTTGCTCTGGATGGATGGGACCAATAGATGTATTTTAAGTGGCTATTTTAGGGAGCAAGCTTTTGAGGCCCAAAATGCCAGTCACCAAAGTAGGATGTAGACTATTTTCTTTATTAATTGTTATGCCAGTTGACCCATATGTCGCCAGGACCATGATCCCTAGCTGTGAGCCCGAGTAACTTGGTCTTTCAGGGTGTTTGGATGTGTCTAGGAAGCTTGCATGACTTTGCCTTGGTCAGGTTGTGCTGACTTGCCCTGTATTATGTGTTGTCTTTCATTCAACCAATGTTAACACTTGTCTACTATCTAGTGATTTCCCTATATAATTAATGATTTCCCTTCCCCAGTCTTCCCCCATCTCATAACTATCAAAGATTGTTTATGTGTGTGTGTGTGGTGTGTTTATAAACCTCTTCTTGGGTATTTATAATAGTGGTCTCATATATATTTGTACTTTTGTGATTGACTTTAGTTCCCTCAACATAATACCCTCCAGATCCATTTTGTGAGATGTTGTGTGGATTCATTGTTGTTCTTTATCATTGTGTAGTATTCCATTGTATACGTACCATAACTTGTTCATTCATTCATCTGTTCATGGGCATGTAGGTTGTTTCCATCTTTTGGGGCTATAACTAATGCTAGAGTGAGCATGGTGTGCATATGTCTATTCAAGTCACAGCTCTTATTTCTCTAGGATATATTCCTAGCTATATTCTAGCTTTTTAAGAAAGTGCTATATTGTTTTTCATAGTAGCTGTACCATTTTGCATTCCTGCCAGCTGTGCATGAGAATTCCAATCTCCCCACAACTTCTGCAACATTTGTTATTTTCTAGAGGTTTTTTGTTTGTTTTTTAATTAGTGTCAGTAAGCGAAGGGTGAGATAGGATCTCATTGTAGTTTTAATGTGCAAGTCTCTAATGGCTAATGATCTAGAGCATTTCCTATATGTCTGCTAGCTGCTTGAATATCATAGGTGAAATGCCTGTCTTTTTGTTACTGAGGTATTGAAGAATTCTATAGATTTTAGAGATTAGACCCTTTTCGATATATCACAGCCAAAAGTTTTCCCAGTCTGTAGGTTTGTTTTTACTCTTTTGATGATGTCTTTTGTTTAAATCTTAGGAGCTCTCAATTAATCTAGTTTGTCTTCTGGTGTTTGTTTATTGTTAGTTATGGTTTGTATTCTATTTGTGCTACATGTTAGGGTCTCTAGCATTGTCCATAATTTTTTACCACGTTGTTTATCATTTTAGGTTTTATATTTTGGTATTTGATATATTTTGTGTTAGTTTTTGTGTATGGTGTGAGGTATGCGTAGGGTTTCTTTTCTTTTTTTCTTTTTCTTTTTTTTAACAGATAGACATCCAGTTTTGCCAGTACCATTTGTTAAGAAGACTGTCTCTTCCCCCATTGAATGGGCTTTGGTCTTTTATCAAAGATCAGCAGACCAGAGGTGGGTGGATTTCCACCAGTGTTGTCAGTTCTGTTCCACTGACCTGTTTGTCTGTCACTGTACCAGTACCAGCCTATTCTGACTACTGTGTTTGTATAGTTGGCTCTAAGATCAGGTAGTGTAAGGTCACTGATTCTCTTCTTTTTTCCTTCAGTAATGTTTGTCTTACCTGGTTCCTCTTCTTTCAATATAAAGGTGATGATTCATTTTTCATCCCACTAAAGAATACTGTTAGTATTTGGATGGAGATTGCATTGTATCTGTAGATCACTTTGGGTAGGATCGATATTTTCACAATGTTGAGTCTTCCTATCCATGAGCATGGTATATTTTTCTGTCTATGTAAGTCTTTTTTGGTTTCTTGCAGTAGTGTTTTATAGTTTTCTTTGTATAGTTATTTGATGTCACTGGTTAGAGTTGGTTTTGGGTTAAAGTTATTCTTAAGTACCTTATCCTTTTATGGGCTTTAATAAATGGTTTTGCTTTCCTGGTTTCGTTTTCAAAGTTCTCTTTGTTGGTGTATTTTTGCTATGTTGATCTTGTATCTTGCTATTCTGCTGAATCTTCCTTATTAGTTGCAGTAGTTTTCTTGTGGAATTTTGGAGTTCTACATTTGTAGGGACATATCATTTGTAAATAGTGAGAGTTTTACTTCACTCTTTCCAATTTGGATGCCTTTATTTCTTTTAGCTCAAACTCCAGCACAGTATTACATAGGAATTGCCTTCTCTATTAATGTAGATGCTTACAGGTATAAATTTTCCACTGTTCCCTGCCTTGACTGCATCCCACAAGTTATGGTGTGTTGTCTGTATGTTTTCATTTATCTTAGTGCTTTTTCTAACTTCCCTTGTGATTTCTTCTTTGACTCATTGTTTGTTTAAGAATATGTTGTTTGATTTCCACATTTGTTAACTTTCTCATTTTCTTTTGTTATTGATTTCTAGCTTCATTCCACTATCATCAGAAAAGACATTACATTTTCTATGATTTCAGTCTCTTTCAATTTATGAAGACTTGATTTGTGGCCTGACAAGATCATATACTAGAGAATAATTCATGTGTATTTGAGAAGAATGTGTATTTTTGCTGCTATTAGGAAGAGTGTTCTGTATAATTCTGTTAGGTCTAGTTGGTGTATAGTATTTTTGAAGTCTTCTGTTTGCTTATTGACATTCTGCCTAAATGTTCTATCTATTATTGAAAATATTCATTATTGAAGGATCCAACTGCTGTTGTAAAACCATCCTTTTCCCCCTTTAATCTTGTCTGTGTTTGAGTCATATATTTTGGGGATCTATTGTTAGGTACATATATGTTTTACAATTGTTATATTTTCTTACTGAATTGCCCCTTTAATCAATATATGATGTCCTTCTTGTAACAGCTTTTTTTTAATACCTATTTTGTCTGATATTAGTGTAGCCACCCCTGCTCTCTTTTGGTTACTGATTACGTGGATTATTTTTTGCATTCTTTCACTTTCAATCTGGTTTGTCTTTAATTTAAAATAAGTCTCCTCTACATAGCATATAGCCAAGTGCCATCAAGTCAGATACATAGCATATAGTTGGATACTAAAAGAAAAAATTATTCCACTAGTTTCTACATTTTTTGCTTGGATAGTTTAATCTATTCATATTTAAAGCAATTACTAATGAGAAAGTACTTCTATAATTTTACTGTTTTGTGTGTCATCTATACCTTTTTGTCTTAGTTGCTTCTGTTACTGTCTTTCATTTGTGTTTAGTTGATTTTTTCTTGTAATCAACCATTTTGACTCGTCTCATTGTTTTCATGTGTATTTTTAAGATATTTTTTTGTTGTTTTGGGGATTACTTTAAACATCCTAAATTTACGCAAAAACTCTGTTGCTATCTAGAAGAGTTTAAATGGCATGCAAAAATTCTGTTTCCCCTTGTATCTTAGTTGTCACAAATTGCATCTCTGTGTATTGTGTGTCCAATAATATAGACTTAAAATTTTTTATGCATTTGCATTTTAAATTGTGTAATACATAGAAACAGGAGTTGTTGTTAGTTGTCAACAAGTCAGCTCCAACTCATGGCAACTTTACGTATAACAGACCTAAATATTACCCAGTCCTGTATCATCTTCATGACCATCAGTGTGTTTGAGTTCATTGTTGTGACTGTCATGTCAATCTGTCTCATTAAAAGTTTCCTACATTTTAACTAATGTTCTACTTTACCAAACTTGATGTCCTTTTCTAGTGATTCATCTTTCTTCATGACTTGTCCAAAGTAAGTGAGCCAGTCTTGCCATCCTCGCTGCTAAGGGGCATACTGGTTGTCTTCTAAGACTGATTTGTTCATTTTTCTGGCAGTTCATGCAGTTCATTTAAGTGCCACAATTCAAATACATCAATTCTTCTTCTGTCTTCCTTTTTCTTTGTTAGATTTACATATATTATGAAGTGATTGAAAAAATTATGACTTGGAACAGGCATACCTTAGTCATCAAAATAATTTTTTAATACTTTAAAGAAGTCTTTTGCCACAGATTTACATGTTTGATTTCTTGAGTGCTGCTTCTGTGAACATGGATTGTTGATCAAATTACAGTGAAATCATTGACAACATCAATGTTTTCTTCATTTATTATGATATTATTTATCAGTCACAAATCAAAATTACAATAATATTGGCTTTTACAGTATAGCAGTTATGTTTACTAGGAATTGTTATTTCTTAACATAGTCTTGAGTTATTTTCTAGGGTCCTGTCACTTCTACTTGGGGTACTCCTTTTGGCTCGTCTTGTAGGGCAATGAACCCCTCCTACTTTGGTTTTTCTGAGAATGTCTTATTTTCTGCTTCATTTTTGAAGGATAGTTTTGCTGGATATAGAACTCTTGCTTAACTGTTTGTATTTATTTTTTCAGCATTTTATGTAATGTTACCCCACTACCTTCTGGCCTCCACAGTTTCTGAGGAAAATCAGCTGTTAATCTCATTGAGGCTCCCAAGAATGTAGTCATTTCTTCTTGCTGCTTTCAAGATTCTTTTTAGGCTTTGGTTTTCAACAGTTGGATTGCACTATATCTCAACATGGATATCTTTTACATCTTTCTTGGAATTCACTGACTGCCTAATATTTGTAGGTTTGTGTCTTTGATCACGTTTTGGAAGATTTGGGTCATTGCTTCTTCAAATGTTCTTTCTTCCCCTTTCTATCTCTAGTACCTATCTGGGACTTATGTAATGCTATGTTGGTTTGCTTGATAGTGGCTACAGTTCTCTCAGTCTCTGTTTATTTTTCTTCATTCTTCTTTCCTTTGCTCCTCAGACTTGACAATGTCAATTGTCTTGTCTTCAAATTCACTTATTCTTATGCCATTTTAAATCTGCCATTGAATCACTGCAGTGAGTATTTTATTTTTATGATTGTATTTCCAAGCACCAGTATTTCTGCTTGACTCTTTCTTTAAATTTTAATCTGTTTATTGATACTCTTCATTTTGTTCCCATATGGTTTTCCTTGGCTTTTAACTGTTTTTTTTTTTTTTCTTTAATCCATCTTTTTCTTTAACTCTTGAGTATATAGTTTTTTTTAAAGTACTTGTCTGATAAATCTGTTCTTTGGATTTCCGTGGGGACTGTTTCTGCCACTTTAATTTGTTCTTTTAGTGGGCTGTCTTTCTCTGTTTCTTCCTGTGCTTTGTGATTTTTTTTTCATTGTTGTTATTGCAATTGGAATATTTGAATATTAAAATGTAACTCCAGAAATCAGATTCTTCCACTTCCTAAAGATTTGTTTTGCTTTGTTTTGTTTTTGATTGTTGAAGGTTATAATTGACTTTTCCAAACTGTTTTTTGAGTATATTGCTTGATTTATGTGCTCACTGAAGTCTGTTCCTTTACTTCATGTTCAGTTAGTGTTTTGGCAGCTATTTCTTTCAGTGTAGGAGCAACGACAAAAACAAATGAAACAAATAACACAAACAAACAGAAAACAAACCACCCCCATATACACACCCACCACTTCTGTCTTTGCAGATTGACACTGCACTCAGGCATTCTCTTTCAGAATTACACAGGCTTACACTGAGCCTGAAGAGTGTCTCAAGGTGAAAGCTTAGGGTTTTTCAGATGTTTTTTGAACATGCATATTGTCCAAGATGTGTGTGTGGCTTTCTAAATACCCCTATATGCAGGAGTGCTTTTGAATGTCCTAATTTCCCAAATAAACACTGCCTGGCTTTCCCTGCCTGCCTTTATGTGATAGATTGTATGTATCAGCTGTGGTCTTTTGCCTCAGGTAGCCTCAGGTTGTTTGCCCGCTGCTTTTCTACCCTGGGTACATTCCTAGAAAGATGAAACAAAAGAGCACCCATTAGTCCTTGCATCAGTCCTTCAAGTGTCTGGTTTGTTTGTAGAACAATAAACTCAGTAATTTGTTGGTAAGTTCTGCTGTACTCCCTCCAGTGTCAGGTAAACTGGGAACATGAGTTACTGTCTAAAATTGCTGCCAAGCTTGAGTGGTGATAGGACAGGGCAAGTGAAAGGACCACAGAGCTTTCCCATTTTGAACTTACCTTTTTTCTTGATTCAGCGTTCACTTGGTTGCTGTAAATCTTTGACTTTTTTACAGAATTCTAGCCAAGTTGTTTCTGACAGCTGCTTCTTGTTTTTCTGGAGGTAGAGAGGCTTGAAGCTGCCTATCCCAGTATCTTGTTTAGGTCACTCCTGGAAGTGTCTTTTTAACAGCATGTATTTTCCCTATGCAGATTACACTTTGGAAAATTTGACTCAGTCATAAAGATTGTTTTAACTTTTCCAGAGAGATTAGGTGAATAGCTTCAGTTTTGAGGGCCTTTTCCTTGAGGTGCTGTGAGCTCTTGGTGTATGACATCACCTAATTCCCCTTCTTGCCAGGTGACATTCTCAATCCAGCCTTCGCCCAGAGGAACTGGTAAGGCATCAGAGGCATGTGGCCAGTGGTCTTTCTTTTTCCCATTGCAACAGAACTAAGATTGCTAGATCGTCATCATCATTGTGATCGTCACAGTCATGGTCATGGTCAGTGTCTGAACCATTCAAAAGTCTCCCCTCAGTGAGCGGAAAAAGATGTCACCCAGCAAGAAGCACAGTGAAGTGGTGGTGACAGCTGGCTTTTCACACCCCAGAGAAGACAGCACAGAACACCTACTGGACAAGGAGGGGCTGATCTGAGTGCCAGCTGCCTGTGGCATTCGGTGGATCTGCAGTGTGATGTCCCACGTGGAGAATAGGGTTAACGGCCTCACAGCATCTCAGAAGGCTCCCACACGGTTGACTGAACAAATTTTCTTAAGAGTCTCTCCAGTATAAAATGACCAACGCAAACGTGGTGGAATGCGTTAGGCTGAACACCGAAGGGCAGTTGGGACAAGCCCCAAGCAAGGGCCTCCCTCTCTTGAAGACGCTGTTAAAGTGTCCAGATCTGGCAGTGACCTGAATTTAATGTTATGTGGGAACCAGAGCCAGGCGTCAAAATTTCACAGCCTTGCACTGAGTCCCAGCCCAGTCATGTGCTTGTTTTTTGTCTTTTTTTGTGGCTGTGCTTCCATTTCCTCTTCTTTAAAGTCCTGTGTGGACCCAGTGCGTGCAGGGGACTTCTCTCTCAGTAACAGCAGTATACCTAGAATACCTCGAGGAGGCTGGTGGTCTCAAGAACAGGAGCTTGTACAGCATCAGGGGCATGTGGCTAACCCTCTTTCTCTTCTCATCACAGCGGAGCTGGAGTTCGCTCAGATCATCATCATCGTTATGGTGGTCACGGTGATGGTCGTAGTTGTCATCTGCCTGCTGAACCATTACAAAGTCTCCACGCGGTCCTTTATCACCCATCCGGGTCAGAGCAGGAGGCAGGAGGAGGGGCTGCAGCCGGTGAGTCCAGGCCTCAGGCCACATCCCAGGGGCTGGCTGCATGACCTCTGCCTGAGGCCCTAAAGGTTGGGCCAAGTGCTCGCCAGCCACCACACCGTTCTCACAGCCCCATCCTTATCAGTCTGTGCAGTTTGGAAGCACTGTAAAACTTTTTATTGAAGGCTGACATGCTTATAGGAAAGTGCATATTACAAACTGAACACAACTGTATCACCAGTACCCAGAGAATGGAACTGAAACCCTTTCAGGCCACTGTAGCCACTGTCCCCAGAGTCCCCTCTGCCCTGACGTGTACTAGCACAGGTGGGCTAGCTTCCTTTGCATCTTGTCTGAACAAAAGCACACAGCAGGCCCTCTCCTGTATTCGACTTCTTTCACCTGGCACTGTGCTGGTGAGAGCCTCCATAACGTTTTAAGGATGGTCCTGGAGTTGTCCTAGTGGTCAGTGAGGCCTTTCATTGTCACTGCAAGTGTTTGCACGTCCTGCTGTGCTCAACAGTAGCGTGGGTGTGCTAAGCAGAAGGGTGTGGTAAGAACAGCAGATGCCTGCAGTCCTCTCAGGTTCAGGTCAGCTCCAAGGTAGCGTTGGGCAGTGCAGGGCTGCTCAAAGAACAGTTCATCGTGGCCTTTTTAGGCAGTTGTCTTTTCAGGTTCCTAGCTACCTCTTGACCGAAATCACCTTCCTTCCCTGGGAAATAAAAGACCAATGTTCAGTTAAACCAATCAACTTTTGTACCTGGCGACCAAGGATTGTGAACCTTTCTGTTCCAAGAAGCTTTTACAGTCTGTGATTGTGGTGAGTGTGGTTCGGCAAATATTCTTGGCTTAAGTGGTGGGCAGCGAAGGCAGAATTCCCAGGCCCTCAATCTCTGTGGTGTGTTGGGTGGCAGGGAGACAGTTTAGCTGAAGGCTTTCTAGGCAGTCAACAGAGCCTTCAGCCCCTGCTGTGGGAGTGTAGCCGTGCAGCTGTTGCAGCAGGTAAATGGAAATAAGGTGGATGTATGGACATGCTCCCTGAGCCCGCCTGGAGGAAGACTTTCCCACTTTCTATTGCTCCCTCCTTTTCTTTGTCTCCGCTGGCTGTCGGCCTGGACCCCAAGCCCTCTCCAGCACTGTTAGGTTATTTTTCGTGTCCAAGTGGCTTTAGTCCCACAGGGGGTCTGCTCCCCACTGTGCCCCCTAAGACAGCAGTTCACTTTGACTTCTGGGTCTGTAGCTTCCCTGCTGTGGTACAAGGACAGTTACCTGGAACTGGTAGGGCTGCTTCTTCAGACATTCTGAACATAAACTACAGACAACTCCACAAAGTTTAAGGAATTACACAGGACAGTCACAACAGCAGAGTTCATATGAACTGAGATCATAAGTTTCTGTTCTTCTAATCACCCAGTTTGTGGTCCTTTGTGCAAAGTAAACTACAAGCTTGTAAGTGAACTAGAAAAGGTAGAATAAATTGTTATGAGTATAACTACCTCATCTTTCATAGTAGGGAGTCAGTACATGCTATCTAAAACTAAACTTTGTAGTTACAAAAAATGAAACATTGGCCATGGTGACTTAGTCCCAGACTTGATTTGAGGACTGTAAATGCTGACCTCCAGCCTCAGGTCATATAAAAACAGTCCCATTCACCTGTTATTGTCAAGAATAGATATCCCCAAGGATCCATACATCACAGGATACAAAAAAATCACTTTAATTAAGGATAAGGTTGTAATTGTTGTAATTGCTGCCAATATTGTACACTTCTAAAAAGTTTAATTGTCAAAAGTTGTGCAATAGATACCTTTACAACAGTAACAGAAAAAAGAGTAATTATTGAGGCTGCTTATGTACAGCCAAACACCTCATGTGGTTTTGTTCCTTGATTTGGAGGTTTAGGGTCATGGTTTCATGGAACATTCCATTTAATAGACCTAATAACATGTTTAGTGCTTCTGTTCTACCTCCCAGTTTGTTGTGTAGTGTCTGGGGTCTTAAAAGCTTGCAAGCATCCATCCAAGTCACAAAAAGTAGTCTCTATTTACTTGGAACAACAGAAGAAAGAGAATCAAGAATAGGATGAGGACATGGAATGTATGAATAGTTGACTCCATGAACAACTGTCTTCTTTGCCATGAGACCAGAAGAACTGGATGATGCCCAGCTGCCATTACTGAACATTTTGAGCTAAGATTCCATAGAAGAACCTGATCAAAAGGGGGAAAATGGCCAACAGAATTCAAGTGTTCATAGACTCTAGACTTTTCTGAAGCCATGGAGGAAAGGTGAACCCCTGAAACTATTGCCCAAAGATAATCTTCAAAGCTTAAACCAAAAATACCCCTCTGAAATCAGCTTAAAACTGAATAGTTTACCTTAACAGGTTAAAAAAAAAAAAAAAAAGCTGTCCTGAGCATTATGCTGTTTTAAGAACTATCTATCAAACTTTCAACAATTCAAAAAATTAGATAGAAACTTTTGAGGGCAGTGAGTTTACGTCAGTGAGGGAGGGACAACTCAGAAAAGGAGTTTGAGAATTGCAACTTGAAAAATGTGATCAGTATCACCAAGCTATACATGTAGAAACTGTTAGTTGAAAATAAAAAAAATAATGTTAAGAGCTTCCTGGACACAGGAAACGGAGTTCTTTTCTGTGCCTTTTAGTATGCTTTCTTCCCATCTGGATTTCCACCCCTGCCAGCCAACGCGCCGTGATGCCTCCTGCTCCTGCCACCCTCCTCCAAGCCCCTGCGCCCACCCGCCTCTGCCCAGCATCCTTTCATACTTGCCTCGAGTTGTATCATCTTCCTTTCTGCCCTGACTTGGCCTTGCTTCGTCTAGGTGGCTTCCATAAAGATTGCAACCAAGAAAACCACGTGGAGAAGTTCTACCCTGACACATATGGCATCTCCATGAGTTGAAACTGACTCCAAGACAATAGGCTTTATTTTTGTATAGCTCTAAAATGAAGAAACAGGCAGAGAAAAGAATTTCCTCCTCTGTGGATGCAAATACAGCCCCAGATAACATTATGGATGAGGCCACGGCTCCAAGCTTCCTGTCTTCTCAGGACCTGCTTGCCCAGGGCATCTTGCCTCATGGTGGCCTACTTCCTTCCCTAACTCCTCCTAGAAAATGCATTATTACAGCATTAGGAAAATAAGTGATTAGTTTATACAAGGGCTTCTGAGCCAGGGGATTTTGCCTCAGGGATGCATTTGGCAGTGTCTGGTGAAATGGGTTGTCACAGCTGACAGCTGGCAGCTGGAGGTACTACAGGGATCCTGCTAAACATTCCAGAGTGTGGGAAATCCACCGGCAAAGAATGATCTGGCCCAAACCTCAGCAGACCGAGAAGGCCTGAGTGTACCCAGTCTGCTCGCCACCCTTCCCTCACATCCTTGGCCGTGCTGTGCTCAGGGTACATCTTCTAAAGCACGTCTCTCACGCTGACTCCAGGGCACACAACGTAGGGATGAGAACACTTCCAGCAGCACTGAGGGGTGTACTGGGGTCCATAGAGGTCTGATGACAACCAGAGCATCCTCCTTGTCCTCTTTGGGAGCAGTCTCCCTGGATGAAGTCTGCCTTCTTCTGTCCATCTTTATACACAAAACACCTGCTGGATACTGAATGAGGAGTCAAGCGAAGACAAAGGAGCTCCCTGCACTCCAACCTTTCCCAAGCCCATCTAGCTACAGCAGAGGCCCCAGTGGCATTTTCCGGATCTTAACTGGGGGGGATTCAGGATTTTAGGTACCTTCCGTATGAGGGGTGGGTAGGGCAGAAGTGTCTGGAACAGGGTTCCTTGGCCAGTGCCCCTAGCCCTATGTGGGCTGGTTTATGCTAGGTGTGCACTGGATACTCCCTCGTAGGTCAGTCATCCCTGCCCCGGTACCCCTGAGCATCCACAGGTGACTGCCAGAACCTCCCTGGCTCCTGTCCGGGGGTTGCAAGGATCTATGCAGGTGATTGGCTGGACATTTCCACAAGGAAGGGGAAGGATCTCACTGTGTGTGACCAAGTGTGTTGGTGATTACCCTCCGTCGCTTCCTTGTGGAGCTGTGAGGATTAATGAACCTTTCCTGGGAGGAAAGTGATTGGTGAAGGTGAATGTGTGGTTTTGGTTGCTGCTGTTAGTGGGATTTCTTCTATGAATGAGAACACTCAAATGTTCCTGATGTGTCCCCTTGTTCTTGCCAATAACATACCCCAGGCTCTCTCCCCAGCACCCAGCAGGAGCCCGAAGGGTGCTATGGCTCCAGGAGTCCCTCTTGCCTTCTGCTTGCATGGAACAAGAAGGGCATGGTACACCACCTCAGGATAAAGCTTCTCTGCCTTCTCAGCCTGGGATTAGGGTGCCTCACTTCCGGGGGGCAGTCCTTCTGCTCCTGTCTGTTACAGTGCCACGTAAGGACTTCATTAGCAAATCAGCAAAAGATGTATTTAAACTGGCATGAGAAGAGCAGGGGTCTAATTTATCAGCTTTCGGGTGGTTTAGTTTAACACCATAAACTTGTTTTTATGTTTCTACTGAAAGACTTATAGTCAAGATAGAAAATTACTGTTAGTGAAATATCAGAAGCCAACCAAGTGCCATGGAGTCGGATCCGAATTGGATTTTATTTTGGAAGAGGACACTGGAATATCGATGTTCTGAACTGGTTGTAGCATTGTACTGTCTAGTGTGTGCCAACTGTCATGGTTCATGGGCACTCCAGTTCAACCAAAGGGGAAGCAGAGTTGTGGATATTAAAATTAAATCCCACTAGCTATGAGTACACTGGGCTCTCAGCAAGGGTGTTCTTCTGGAAAGTGACAGTTGGACCAACTGTTCGCTCAGTCCTTTCCCCATCTGAGACAGACCCCTGATGTTGCTGGGAGAGCTTTGTCCTCAAAGGCTCCTCTTCAGCCATGGAGGGCCCAGACTGGTCTCACTCTCTACCACCACTGCCCTGTGCCTCCAACACACGCATCCCATTCTCTTCCTCCTCTGGTTCCCAGAGGATATGTGTGGGAAGAGCAGCATTCTATGGCTCAGGATGCCTGTGGCCAGGCAGTGTGATAGACCTGTGTGGGAGGGCCACCCTCTCATTGTCAGTGTCCTGAGCTAAGAGTGCATTTGTGTTCCAAGACCCCACTGCGGGGAGAGCTCTGTGAATGGGCACTACTGCCCCTGAAGAAGCAGTTACTTCCAGGTAAAAATGAAAAACAGCGACCCAGGCTTAAATTGAACTGCAAGAAAATAGATACATATATAATGGCACCTAGCACTGAGGTTTGTATTAGAAATCCTGTGTGTGCTTTCTCAGGTAGCATACCAAAAACTAAACTCATCGAGTTGATTCTGACCCAGCGACCTTATAGGACAGAGTGAAACTGCTCCATAGTTTCCAGGGAGTGCCCAGCACTTCACCACTATGCTACCAGGGTTTCCAAGACAGCATAGGTTTTGTTTTTGAGAGTCCAGCTTACTTGATTGTAGAACTTTGAGACTGTCTATATTTCTTTTCATTATCCTAGGCCAACAAGTAGCCAGAAAACAACAAAGGGGCCTAAATATTCCAGCCACAGCCGTTTTGAACAAGCTGCTGGTGTTTTTCTTGGCAGAGCCAGCGAAAGCCTGACGGCCTACCCTGCTCACCCCTCCCAGCTCAGCTGCTGCCACACAGTACGGCTCTAAGTACTGGGGAATTCTCATCTTAGGGGTTCTGTTCCTGGCGGACTTCACTTTTGTGGTCCTGACTTGGGAGGGCAGTGAGGAGTAGCAATGGGAGAGGTTAATCATCTGCTAAGGAGAAACAGGGAGATTCTAACTCTTAGTTTGAACCATATGAAGTTGTTGGTATTCAGCCATTTTTTGATCTATCAAAACACCAAATTAAATTTAGGAGTTATGTAAGAAGTCAGGCACTTTTCCTTATCAGCTGCTTCAGGTACTAAATGAATGAGAAAATGCAGACACCTGGGCCTCTCTATGGAAATGATTTTCTGCAGTTCTGAGGGAGGAGCCTTAGGGAGAACACCGGCTTCCCGCTGCGGTCCCCTAGCTCTGCTCATGCAAACACTGGTCTTTCAGTCTACCCAGAGTGACATGCCGAGGGCTGGAGCTTGCGGACTGGCCAGGAGTTGCTTTTGCTCACAGAGCATTTTGACAAACTTGATTCAGCTTTCAAAAAGTGGGTGATTGCACTTAAAAAGTACAGCTTTTCTTGAAAAGATAGGACCTTTGAGCCGCCTGGGCTGTTCCAGCCTGACACCACGGCTGCCCCAGCACGCCATCCGCCAGGCTGCACCATTCTCCGCAGCCCACCTTGAGGCACCACCACGCCTGCAGAGGGTCCACAGCCATTTATGGGTTTTTCTGGTTGGGCTTGTTGCCATCCCTGTCCTGTGCCTCTACCACAAAAGTGAAAAAAAGCTATGGAGGAGGCACCCTAAAGAACCTTTCCTGAGCAGGCAGAGTGTGTCAGCAGAGCCCACCTTCACTCTAGACGCTGATTGCCTCTCTTGGCTGGAACCTGGCCAGGTGCCTGTTCTGAGAGACCCAGCCCCTTTTGATGCAGGCATTAAAAGACCAGTGCTTCCTCAACCATGGCCCTAGGAGGAAGAGTGGAGGATGGGCCAGAGTGGGGCCTGCAGTCTGGGGGCAGCTGGGGCATCTCGTCCTCTGGCTTGAAGCATCCGGCCCTTTGAGATGCTACTCAGAGACCGGTTGTGCTGTAGACCCCAGCTTAAGGACACTGAGCCTGGTAGTATAACACTGTGCAACCTGAGCTGGCCTCAGGACTCTTCCATGAAGCTCCCAAGGTCCTACTGGGTTAGCAGAAAGGGTCTGCTCAGGGATCATAGTGCGGCCAAGGGTACTCCAGGACAAGTTCAGAGAGACACATCACTGGGGGTCTGTATCCCCTTCCCTCTGCCTACTACAACTTACCTGTAGAAACACATTTAGAAAATGACGGAAGTGAACCAAAAGGCTTAATGATGCAGTTGCAATGGGTAAGCACTGCCTGCCACTCAGAATAAAGTAGAGCCACATCTCACCAGACATTGTTGCTATGATGAAGACGGAAGATGGAGTAAGGAAGGTGTTTCTGTGGTGGAGTTCGTCCAGTAAGATTTCTCCCTTATTTTGTGAGCTGCAGAAACTGCATCTCCAGTCGCGAGGAGAACCAGAGTGGCAGGTCAGCTGCCCAGCTGTCAAACCAGTTGCTGTGCTCACACCTCAGCACTGCAGGCTCCAGATGAGCAAGAGCTTCCAGCGAGTCTAGCGGCCAGACTGGCTGTTTACAAGGTCTTAGCCATAAAGGATGGTGCGTTCACTGGAAGAATTTAGAAGATAGACGATGTTAACCTAACTTCAAAGTGTCTCTTCAAGTAAGAGAGAGAGAGAGGGGGGCAGTAACTGGCTGCTGGGCTGGATGTCCTTATAAAATTTATGGAAAAACTTTATAAGCACAGGGTGTTAACTTTTTAAATTCTGAGGGTGATGTTTATTTTTAGTTTAGTCCTTGAAAATGTATATAGTATGCTCTAGACTGTAGATGTCCTGTAGCAGGTGGCTCTTTTGCTATCAGGTGTCTCCAAGCCTGAGAGCAGCTCAGATGCTCCTCTAATAAGATTACTCAGAAGAGTTTTGAAATCATTCTCAAAGCCCCTAGTTCATTTTTGTGAAATTTCTCAAGAGAAATTTCTTTTTAATTCTCAGTGATGGCAAGTCTTCCTTTTATCTATTTCTTGTTTGACGATGGATTCATTTCCGATATTAGTCAAAAATTCACTTCGAGTTAAGTCTTAGGAATTTTGTGGGGGAGTCAAACAAAATGATAGTTTTAGTGCAAAGCCATGTACAACTCAGTTAGTAGGATTTGTATGCAAATTACCGTTTGATGCTGTAGAGAAAGGTCTAGAAGGATCACAGCAAACTGGGACTACATGAGGGGTCTTAGTGTGTTTTGTTGAAAGTTCTGTGGTAAGAATGCATTCAGGTATTACTTTGTAATTAAAAAATATCTTCTGCTCACAATTACTCTATCTGAAGGCAATTCCAATATTTGGAGCATGTACAGAATCCCAGGGTAACTCGTTTGGACTCATTGAGTGGTCTCTGCTGTGGCAAAATGTGCTAAAATCAGATTTTTAGATAAAATTTATGAAAAATTTTATAAGCACAGTATAGTAACTTTTAAAATTCTAATGGTAATGCTTATTTTTAGCTTAGTGCTTGAAAGTGTATACTGTATACTCTGGAAAATAAAACCTCTCAGTTAGTTCTAACTGTGGTTGCCCTTTGTTGAGGAGACTTCACAGGGCAGCAAAGATACACCAAAGCAGGTGGCTGGGTCCTAAGCTCTGCCTTGATCCACTGCACCAAGTTAAGTGCTTGGATTCTGACATGATACCATGACTGCCTAAGCTGATAGTGTACAGGTCCCCACTTTGCATGACCCAATCTTCGTAATTCCCAGAGTAGTTTTCCCATGCAGCTAACTGTTCCCTTTCCTTTCAAGGCCTGGGACAGTGGAGGGGTGCCTGGGTACAGCTCCTTTTCTGCTCAGCTTACCTCTGTGGTTATTTTCCTCTGACTTTTTCTCAAGGCTCCGTTTCCCTGCTGCAGACTCTACCTATAGACCTTTCTTGATCCACTGTATTTTCTAGAAATATAAAGGATTCTCGTTATTTTCTTTACAACAAACATTCTTGTCTGGCTTCTCTTTTAAGGGACATGTCCTAGCTGGTCAGGTTGGAAGAGTCTTAAGAAAAGTCTGATGGTAGATTCCTAAAGTGAAGTAAAGGCAGAGATGCTGGAGGAAACAGTAATTGCCAGCTACAGGTGTTGCCTTTACATCTAAGCTGTTGCTGCCATCTAGAGTAGCAAAGAGAATAATACGATTTTGAAAGTGGAGAGATTACATGATAAAGAAAGGAAACAAGAAAATCAATTTCATCAGAAGATAATCAAGTTAGTGTACATTCAAGGACCAGTTCTTTCATTTAAATTGCTTACGCTGGGTAGAGAGGAGATCAAACTTCCAGACATTTGAAGCCATAAAAAGAAATAGAAAACAAACAAACAAACCAAAAAAAAAAAAAAAAGACTGCTGTTAAGTCCATTCCAACTCACAGCAACCCTAAAGGACACAATGGAACTGCCACATGGAGTTTCCAAGGGCAAAGTGGGGAATTCAGACTGCTGACTTTCTTGTTAACAGCTATAGCTCTTAACTACTGCGCCACCTATAGACCTTCCATATGACACATTAACACCCTGGGAGGAAGTTCTATCTAACATGAGGGCTAACTGGCTTACATAGGAAGCCCTCAAACTGTTTTTGACCCTAAAGAACATTAAGAAACATATTTTACATCACAAATGAAAATATTCACACAAATAAAACCTAAGTTTAATGAAACCATACTTATGCACTGTACTGTCTGTCCTAGGGTAAAATCATCACAAAATAAAGGAAGAAGAAAGATTTTAGTAGGCTTATGTTCTAAGAAGCAAAAGCAGCAAACAGGCAAGCATGCTACCAAAGCCATGTCTGCCACAGTCTGAGGAATGTTACAGAATCATCACTGGCATTACAGATGAGCAAAACTATTGAAAGTCTCACCTTTTCACTGATTAGCTAAAAACTGCTAAATCACCATGATTCTACTTTTTGACTTGTCTTTTTCTTAGTATTTGATTGTGGTTTAAGTAAAAGTTTATAATCCAAGTCAATGTGCCATATAAAACCACATACACATACCTCTGTGCAGCTCTAGCTGCTCTTCTGACTCGATGACAGCACACTCCTTTCCACCCATGACAGCACACTCCTCTCCACCCATGACAGCACACTCCTCTCCACCCCATGACAGCACACTCCTCTCCACCCCATGACAGCACACTCCTCTCCACCCCATGACAGCACACTCCTCTCCACTCCATGACAGCACACTCCTTTCCACCCCATGACAGCACACTCCTTTCCACCCCATGACAGCACACTCCTTTCCACCCATGACAGCACACTCCTTTCCACCTCATGACAGCACACTCCTTTCCACCCCATGACAGCACACTCCTTTCCACCCCATGACAGCACACTCCTTTCCACCTCATGACAGCACACTCCTTTCCACCCCATGACAGCACACTCCTTTCCATCCCATGACAGCACACTCCTTTCCACCCCATGACAGCACATTCCTCCTTGGACTTTGTGTTCTTATTGAGCCAACTCTTGTTCTCTCCTCTCCACCCTTCTGTCTCACCTCTAGGGAGGAGCTGCTCCATCAGCATCTTCTGGTAGCTGTACACTGTTAGTAATATTTTGTAGCCTGTTTATGCTGTATATTAGAGCTCCTAGCATCCCTTTTTTTTCTATCATGATCTTTATTGTCTTAGATTTTATATTTAGGTCTTTGGTTCATTTTGAGTTAGCTTTTGTGCATGGTGTGAGAGATGGGTCTTGTTTTTTTTGTGAAGGGATATCCATTTTTGCCAATTCCATTAGTGAAACAGACTGTCTTTTCCTTAGTTCATGGACTTTGTCAAATATCAGCTGCTCATAAGTGGCTGGTGTTATATTTGGATTCTCTGTTCTGTTCCATTAATTGGTGTAGATGTTTTTGTACCAGTATCAGGCTGTTTTGACAACTGTGGCAGTGTAATAGCTTCTTAAAGTCAGGTAATGCGAGGCCTCCCACTTTGTCCTTCTTCAGTAATGCTTTACTTATCTATACATACGGCTTCTTCCCTTTCCATATGAAGTTAGTGATTTGTTTCTCCATTTCATTAAAAATGAATTAGAATTTGCATTGGGATTACAGTATGTATATAGATCACTTTGGGAAGAATAAACATTTTCACAGCATTAGATTGTCCTATCCTTTAGCAAGGTAGGTTTCTCCACTTATCTAGGTCTCTTGGTTTCTTGGAGTAGAGTCGTGTAATTTTCTTTGTATAGGTCTTTTACATCTCTGGTTAGATTTATTCCTAAGGTATTTTATCTGCTTGGGGACTACTGTAAATGATATTAATTTGGTGATTTCCTCTTTGGTGGTCTCTTTGTTTCTTTGCTGATGTAAAGGAGTCCCACTGATTTATTTATGTCTGTCTGATATCCTGACACTTGGCTGAATTCTTCTGTACTTTTGGTTTGTTCTTGTTGTTGTTTTGTGTGTGTGTGTGTGTGTGTGTGTGTGTGTGTGTGTGTGTGTGTGTGTGTGTGTGTGTGTGTGTGTGTGTGTGTGTGGACTCTATAGGGTTTTCTGTATGTAAAAGCATATCATGTGCAAATAGATCTACTTCTTCCTCACCAATTTTGATGATGCTAGATTCAAATAAAATAAAGTTGTAACCAAGCTAACAGTTAAAAAATGATAAAATTTTGACATGTTATATGTGTGTTGTCTAATATTAGGTGAAAACATAAGAGTAAATATTAACATGTGAATTTTAATCCAAAGGGAATCAGGTGTTTCTCTTGATTTTCACAGCACATTCCATGTAATTTATAAAATATTAAGTAAACTTTTTTGACACTTTTCCTTTATAAAAATTTTTATAAATTTCCATGAAGTTTCACAGTTTCCAGGAGTTTATCATGGGTCACCAACAAACAACACTTAAGTTATTTAACCTCAGTTCTTACAGGTAAAACCATTATCTTTTTTTAAAAAGCTATGCGGCTTGGTTTTTCAACTCAGGAATTTGATTCCAATGAGAAGCCAAACTGAGATAGGTAGAATTAGTCTGAGGGGACTCTACAATGGAAAGAAACTATGGAAAATGTAGTACTTCTTTTGAGTCAACAGTTGGGAGTAAGACAGGGAACCTGGAAAAAACCAACCAAACTCATTGCTGTTGAATCAATTCTGACTCATAGGGAACCTGAGGGCCACTGGAAATAAATGGGACTGAAACCATCAACAAGTAATAAGGGATAAAAAGATCTAACAATTAACTACATCCTGTGGTAGGGAGATAAGTCTACAAACAATTCCATAAATTTCCTCGAAGTTATTTTTTAGATCCTGTAATTTCACTGCTTGGAATTTATCCTTCAGAAACAAAGGTTGTCACACGAAGAGACACATGTACATGAATGTTTATTGCAGCACAGTTCACAACAGCTAAAAGATGGAATCAACCCAGATGCGCAACCACAGATGAATGGATAAACTGTGGTATATGTACTCAATGGAACACTATGCAATGATAAAGAACAATGAAGATTTTAGGAAGCATCTCGTAACTTGGTTTCAATTGGAAAACATTATGTTGAGTGAAATTAGCGGCACAAGGACAAATATTGCATGAGACCCCCTACCATAAGGACTTAAAAATAGACTCATGTATAGAAGAAAAGGCTCTTTGATGGCTGCAAGGGAGGGGAGGGAGGGAGAGGGCTGGTTATATAGCTAGTTGATAGAAATTTGGTTGGGTGAAATCAGTGACAGCACACATTAGAAAGAAGATCAATTTAGCTGGACTTCAACATAACCTGAAAACTCTTCCAATCTTAACCCAATATGGCAGGGACAGAGTAGCAGTGACGGAGGTCCAGGGAACATGCTCTCAGGGGACATCAAGGCTAATTGGCATAACTAACCTATTGCTAAGAGAGTCTTCTCCATGCCATGTTGGTGAGTGGCGTCTGGGGTCTTAAAAGATAGCAAGCTGCCATCTGAGGTACACCAAATGGTCCCAACTCAGCAGGAACAGATAATCACAAAGGACCAAAACGACAAGGGGGAAAGAGAACCCAGAAGACAGAAAGACCCACGTGGATGGGTGACTACATCAACATGCAACCAGAAGAACCAGATGGTGCCCAGCCACCTCCAGTGACAGCCGTGATGGGGCTCACAAAGTTGAGGCCCAGTGGCAATACAAGAATAAAAAGGGGTGCACCCTGAGAACTCCACTAAAAGACCACAATTGATGGTGCGAAGGCCTCAGGGTTCCCCCAGGAGCATGGCCCCTGGACCTGATGCTGCCCTGGATCATAAATCATTACTGAGGTCGACTCCTTGAACAAGAATGGATTGGACTTGGCAACACAAAGTGACCATATCATGTGTGCACTTTAAGGTTCTGTGCATCTATAGGATGTCGTCCTACTGGCCTCTTACTAGAGGGGAGTGGAGAGGTCGGAGAAGAGAGAACAGGAGATTGTTAAGAGGATATGACCTGTATAGAACAGAAAAGAGGAGTGTGCTGTCACCAGGCGAGGAGAGCAGTAGAAGCTGCACACTGGCAGGCATGTGAATGTCAACCAGACTGCACATTTTCACTCAATCACAGTCAGTCAATCAATCAATCAATAAATTTTTGTTCTTTTAACAGCAAGAAAACCAATTCTTTTTTATATGCTCTCTTATATTAAAGCTTCCTTTAAAGATCTCACAAATTAAACCCTCAAACTTTAGCCAGACAAATAAAACTTTGGACCATATCAAATAAACTTATTTTTAATAAACCTCCTAACTGTTGCTTTTGTTGCATATCTCTTATGTTATTGTTGTTGTTACGTGCTGTTGAGCTGGTTCTGACTCACAGCAACCCTGTGCACAACAGAATGAAACACTGTTGGGTCCTTTGCCATGCTGACCATAATTTTTATGCGTAAGCCCATTGTTGTTGCCACTGTGTCAGTCTATCTTGTTGAGGGTCTTCCTCTTTTTTGCTGACCATCTGCTTTACCAAGCATGATGCTCTTCTTCACGGATTGGTCCCTCCTGACAACATATCCAAGGTATGTAAGATGCAGTCTTGCCATCTTTTCTTCCAAAGAGCACTCTGGTTATACTTCTTCCAGAACACATATGTTTGTTCTTTTGGCGGTCTGTGATATGTTCAGTATTCTCTCCAACACCACAGTTCAAAGACATCAGTTCTTCCGTCTTTCTAATTAATTGTCCAGCTTTTGAATGCATATGATGCAGTTGAAAATACCGTGGCTTAGGTTAGGTGTGTCTTAGTATTCAGAGTGACATCTTTACTTCTCAATACTTTAAAGAGGTCATTTGCAGCAGGTTTTCCCAGTCCAGTGTGTCTTTAGGTTTCTTGACTGTTGCTTCCATGGACGTTGATTGTGGAACCACATAAAATGACATTCTTGACAATCTCAATCCTTTTTCCATTTATCAAGATGATGCTTACTGGTTCAGTTGTGAGGATTTTTGTTTTCTTGATGTTGAGGTACAATCCATGCTGAAGGCTGTGGTCTTGCATCTTCATCAGTAAGTGTTTCAAATCCTCTTCACTTCCAACAAGCAGGCTTATGTCATCTGTATAACGCAGGTTGTTAATGAGTCTTCCTCCAATCCTGATGCTCAATGTCCTTCGTATAATTAAGCTTCTCAAGAATGTTTGCTCAGTATACAGATTGAAAAGGTATGGTGAAAGTGTATAACCCTGACACATACCTCTCTGATTTAAACCACACAGTATCCCCTTCTGTTCACATGACTGCCTCTTGATCTATATACAGACTCCTCACAAGCACAATTAAGTGTGCCAGAATTCCCATTATCCACAATGTTATCCATAATTTATGATCCACAGAGTCAAATGCCTTTGCATAGTCAGTGAAACACAGGTAAACATCTTTCTGGTATTGTCCGCTTTCAGCCAAAATCCATCTGACATCAGCAGTAATACTACGTTCTGAACCCGGCTTGAATTTCTGGCAGTTCCCTGTCAGTGTACTGTTAAATTTGCTTTTGAATGATCTATAGCAAAATTTTACTTTCATATGATATTAATGATATTGTTCAATAGTTTTCACATTTGGTCGGATCACCTTTCTTAGGAATAGGCATAAATATATATCTCTTAAGTTGGCTGGCCAGGTACCTCTCTTTCAAATTTCTTGGCATAGACAAGTGAGCACTTCCAGTGCTGCATCTGTTTCTTGAAATAATCTGAATTGATATTCCGTCCATTCTGGAGCCTTGTTTTTCACCAATGCCATCAATGCAGCTTTGACTTTTTCCTTTAGTACCATTGGTTCTTGATCATATGCTACCTCTTGCAATGGCTTAACTTCGACCAGTTCTGTGTGGTATGACTGTGTATTCCTTGCATCTCCTTTTGATGCTTCCTGAGTCATTTAATATTTTCCCTGTAGAACCCTTCAGTATTGCAACTCAAGGCTTGAATTTTCCTTCAGCACTTTCAGCTTGAGAAATGCACAGCCTGTTTGTCTTAGGCTGGGTTTTCTAGGGAAGTAAAACCAGTAACACATGTAGGTACAAGGAAAGATCTATCATATATATATAGATAGATAGATATAGATATAGGAAACAGCTCACACAATCACAGAAGCTGAATGTCCCAAGTTCTGGAACAAGCCTCAAGTGGCCACAGAAGCTTAGGAACTCAAAGTCAGCAGGTCAGAGACCAGAGTTCTAGATCACCAGTTGTGTAGGTCAGTGGATCCCAAGCTGGTGGCGAGACGGAGCGGCAGAGGTTGGCGAACCCAGGATCAGCAGGACTCTCGAGTGCCGACTGTAAGGATTGATGAATCCAACAGCTGCTAGTTCAAGTCCAGGAACCAGACACCGGAAGAAGAGAGCAGGAGCTCTTGGCTAAGTGAGCAGACCAGCAGTAGTAGTGGAAGGTGAGAGAAGAGAGAACTGAGGGGCGGGAAGCCACCACAAACCTCGCCCTGCCACTTAATACAGCAGCCAAATCTGGAGTAGCCAAGTTGACATAATCCTGACCACCACACTGTTCTCTTTTGGTTTTGTGTTTCCAGTACTTTGCATATGTCATCGTAATGCTGTGTCTTCTCGAGCTGCCCTTTGAAATCTCCTGCTCAGCTCTTTTACTTCATCACTCCTTCCTTTTGCATTAGCTACTCAGTGTTCAAGAGCAAGTCTCAGAGTCTCTGCTGACATCCATTTTTAGTCTTTTCTGTCTTGTGTTTTTAATGACCTCTTGCTTTCTTCATGGATAATGTCTTTGATATGGTTTTACAAGTTGCCTGGTTTGTGGTCATTAGTGTTCAGTGCATCAGATCTGTTCTTGAGATGCTCTGTGAACTCAGGTGGGATATACTCAAGGTCGTACTGTGGCACTCATGGACTTGTAATTTTCTTCTGTTTCAGTTTCAACTTGCATATGAGCAGTTGATGGTCTAAGCTGCGGTCAGCACCTAGTATTCTTCTGACTGCTGGTATTGAACTTCTCCGTTGTCTTTTTCCACAAATGTAGTTGATGTGATTCTGGTGTATTCCATCTAGCAAGGTCCATGTATATAGTTATCATTTATGTTGATTAAGAGGCATTCACAGTGAAGAAGTCGTTCATCTTGTAAAATTCTGTCATGTGATCTCCAGTATCATTTCTGTCACCAAGGCTGTATTTTCTAGCTACTGATCCTTCTTCTCGGTTTCCAACATTTACATTCCACTCACCAGTAATTATCAGTGCATCCTGATTACATGTCCTATCAATTTTGGATTGCAGAAACTCATAAAAATCTTCAGTTTCTCCATCTTTGGCCTTACTGGTTGGTGTGTAAGTTTGACTAATAGTCATATTAGCTATCCTTCCTTGTAGGTATGTGAATATTATCTGACAGCATTGTACTTTGGGACAGATCTTGAAATGTTCTTTTTGACAATGAATGCAACACCATTGCTCTTTGAGTTTTCGTGTCCAATTCAATATGGTGAACGCCCATCCATTTCAGCTCACTAGTGCATAAGATACTGATGTTTGTGCCTTCCATTTCATTTTTGGTGATTTTCAGTTTTCCTATATTCATATTTCTTGCATTCTGTGTTCCAGTTATTAATGGATGTTTGCAGCTGTTTCTTCTCATTTTGAGACATGCTGCATCAGTAAATGAAGGTCCTGAACACTGTACTCCATCCAGGTCATTGAGGTCGACTCTACTTTGAGGAGACAGCCCTTCCCTAGTCATCTTTTGTGTCCCTTCCAACCTGGGGGAGCTCATCTCCTGGCACTATATCTGACAGTGTTCTGCTGCTCTCCATAATGTTTTCACTGGCTAATTCATGTCAAAAGTAGACTGCCTGGTCCTTCTCCCTACTCTGACATAGTCTGGAAGCTCAGGTGAAAACCGTCCTCCATGGGTGACCTGCTGGTATCTGAATACCAGTGGCACAGCTTCCAGCACCACAGCAACATGCACGCCCTCACAGTATGACAAAGTGACAGTCCAGTAGGGAGCAGTGCCTCTGGGTGGACTCTAGCCACCAACCATTTGGTTAGCAGCCAAGGGCACTAGTAATTTACAACACCCAGAGACTTCCCCTCTCTCTTAACATCCCTGTCTCTGTCACCATCTGCTCAGACCCTCATCCCTCACTTCAAGGTGTGTTTGAGTCATGGAAACCAGGAGTGTTACTTCTCAGAGTTCTAGCTGGCAGTTGTCATGGGATCCTTATAGAGACAGGGGTTGTAGAGATCCTTTATGACTATTTATTTAAAATGTATTCTAAAAAATGATGAAGCCATCACAATCCATCATTCTTTTATAGAATCAATATTATGGCACTCAGATATCTTTATCACTACAGTACTTTATTCTGAAAACGTATGTTCCCAAATTTTATAACTTCTAAAACAATAAAAAACAAAAACTTTGGCATGATAGTCATCTGACAAACGAAAGCACAACTTAATGAAGTCTCATTTTATGAGTCTAAACTGAAGCAAATATTTGACATACTTTTTAAAATTAATTTGCTGAGCATGCTCTGCCATTGTGAAGAAATAGAAGGATCAACAGAGACCAAATTCTGAGAGTGCCACAAGCCCACATTACTGTTCCACTGGCAATGAAAGTTGGCTGGAGTTGAGCAGGGAGCTATTTAAATAAAATACTGCATCCACTCTTGCCAGGCAAGAATGCTGTATTCACCTGCATGTTAGTGGCATCTTTGCCCTATAAGTATCTGAGTGGTAGTGGATTCTAACTGCCAGCCTTTTGGTTGGCAGCCTGACCTCCTAAGAGTTGTGCCACCAGGGCTCTAAATGCATATGTAATGTATATAAATATATATCGACATAAATGTGTCTATACAGATATATATTTAGGCATATATATATGTGTATATATATAATCAGTATGCATCCTTCCCCTGTGCCATATGAAGCAAAAATATCTAACCTTAAATTATGGTTAATATCTATTAATTCAGTTGAATATAGTTATCTAAAAGATCTGTATACCATAAAACATAATTACTGTTGACATTAAGTTTATTGAAATATTCTAAGCTTTCATTCAACTTCTGCTATTTTCCATATTTTCCCCAATCTAGTTACAGCCCTTAACGATTTTTATCAGGTGGCTTTGAATATCCCAAAGTCTCTGCTCAGTGACTAACTGATTTATATGGATATAACCTTGAGTCTCTGGCTAGACTGTTCACAGTATGTCTGAATGTGATTTCTGCCTTTTGGGAATCTTATATTTCCTCTATGGTAGAGAGAATTCATTCAGTTTTTTGTTTATGATTGAGATCTACCTAGTTTCAGAGAACTACAGTAAGGCAGCATTTTCTTATTTTCTTTTGTCTAGATATGTCTCCACCTAGTTGAATGGGGTCTTTCAAAATCTTCCGTGGATCCATATGACCTCAGAGGCTGGGGGCTGAGGAAGCCTGATCCTGCCCTGTCCTCCATATTTTTTGACTCATGATAGAAAGCCACATTAGGTCCTTTCAGTTCATCTACCTGTATTTAAGTTAGCCTAAGCATTTTACTAGGGAAAAGATAACTAATTTCTTTCCTTTTTATTCTCATCATAAGCAGTTTTGATTTCTTTTTATCACTTCTTTTTATCTACCCAATAAGTACCAAAGATCTTTAGCAATTTTGTAAATGAATCCATTAGTTTTTGCTAACTCTTTTTCTTTTCTCCCTCTTTTCCAGACTTGTCCTATGCCTCCTTTTGCAAACTCTGAACTACTAGTTTTATTTTAAAACAAAATTATCCCTTTTCCTTAAATAAAATGTGTTTCATCATATCTAGCTTAACTTACCTAGAAAGGTTTTTCTTTCAAGACTGACATAGTATGTACCAAAAAAAAATCAAATCCATTGCCATAGATACAATTCCAACACACGGCAACTCTTTAAGACAGAGCAGAACTACCCCATAGAGTTTCTAAGGAGTGCCTGGAAGAGACAAGCTGCTGACATTTTGATTAGCAGCCATAGCACTTCACCATTTTGTCACATTTTTTTATTGTGATTAAGTGAAAGTATACAATCCAAGTCAAGTTTTTCGTGCCTGCCTATCTGTACCTCCTCTGCTCTCCTTGCCCTGTGATGACACATTCCTCTTTTTCATTTTATACTTGTCGTATCCTCTTAAAAAAGCTCCTGCTCCGTCCTTTCCACCCCCCTCTTTCCCATCTAGAAAGAGACCAGTGGGACAGCCTCCTATAAATGCACAGAGCCATAAAGTACACAGACCATACGGTTACCTGTGTCCCCAGGTCCAGTCCATTTTTGTTTGAAGCGTTGACCTCAGTAGTGTTTTCTAGACAGGGGCAGTAGCGAGTGTAGGGGCCATGCTCCCAGGGGATCTCCCGGGGGGTCGGACCATCAACTGTGGTCTTTTAGTAGAGTTCTTGAGCTGCACCCCTCTTTTTCTCATGTTGCCACAGGGACTCAACATTGCGTGCTCCACCGCTCTGTCTTTGGTATTGGCTAAGCACCATCTGGTTCTTCTGGTCCCATTTGATGAAGTCTCCCGTTTGCATGGGTCCTTCTGTCTTCTGCGCTCCTTTTTCCTCATGTCTATGGTGTTCTTGGTGATCATCTGTTCTGGCTGAGTTGGAACCATTTGGTGTACCTCAGATGGCAGCTAAAAGAAATAAAAAAATTCAAGGCTCAAGTTGCAGTACTGAAGGATTCTACAGGGAAACCATTAAACAACTCAGGGAGCATCAAAAGAAGGTGGGACACACAGAGTCATTATACCAGAAAGAACTGGTCGATATTCAGCCACTTGAAGAGATAGTGTATAATCAGGAACCAATGGTACTGAAGGAAGACATCAAAGCTGCATTAAAGGCACTGGCAAAAAAACAAGGCTCCAGGAATTGACAGAGTATCAATTGAGATATTTCAACAAACAGATGCAGTGCTGGAAGTGCTCACTTGTCTATGCCAAGAAACTTGGGGGACAGCTGCCTGGCTGACTGATTGGAAGAGATCCATATTTATCCCCTGTCCAAAGAAGAGTGATCCAACTGAATGTGGAAATTACTGAACAATATCACTGATATCATACCCAAGTAAAATTTTGTTCAAGATCATTCAAAAGTGACTACAGCAGTATATTGACAAGAAACTTCCAGAAATTGAAGCTGGCTTCAGAAGAGGACGTGGAACCAAGGATATCATTGCTGATGTCAGGTGGATCTTGGCTGAAAGCAAAGAATAACAGCAAGATGTTGACTTGTGTTTCATTGAGTATGCAAAAGCACTGGACTGTGTGGATCACACTAACTATGGCTAACGTTGAGGAGAATGGGAATTCCAGAGCACCTGATCATGCTGTTAAGGAATCTGTATATGGATCAAGAGGCAGTAGTGAAGACAGAACAAGGGGACACTGTGTGGTTTAAAATCATGAGAGGTGTGCTTCAGGGTTGTATCCTTTCACCAAACTTTTTAAATCAGTATACTGAGCAAATAATCCAAGAAGCTGGATTCTATGAAGAAGAATAAGGCATCAGGATTGGTGGATGACTCATTAACAACCTGTGTTATGCAGACACCACCACCTTACATTGCTGGAAATGAAGAAGATTTGAGACACTGATGAAGATCAAGGACCACAGCCTTCAGTATGGATTGCACCTCAACATCAAGAAAACAAAAATCCTCATAACTCGACCAGTGAGCAATATTATCATAAATAAAGACTGAGGTTGTCAAGGATTTCATTTTATTTGGGTCCACAATCAACACCCATGGAAGCAACGGTCAAGAAATCACATGACACATTGGGAAAATGTGCTGCAAAGGGCTTCTTTAAAGTATTCAGTAGTAAAGATATCACCTTGAAAACTAAAATGCACCTCACCCAAGCCATGGTATTTTCAGTTGCATCACATGCATGCAAAAGCTGGACAATGAAGACAGAAGAAGAGTTAATGCGTTTGAGTTGTGGTGTTGGAGAATGTTGACTATATCATGGGCTGCCAAAAGAACAAACAGATCTGTTCTGGAAGAAGTACAACCAGAGTGCTCCTTGGAAGCAAAGATGGCAAAACTGCATCTTACATACTTTGGATAAGTTGTCCAGAAAAATAAGTCCCTGGAGAAGACGTCATGCTTGGTAGAGTGAAGGGTCAGCGGAAAAGAGGAAGACCCTTGTCAAGATGGATTGACACAGTGGCGGCAACAGTGGGCTTAAGCAAAAAATGATTGTGGACAAGGCGCAAGACTGGGCAGTGTTTCGTTCTGTTGTTTATAGGGTTGCTATGAGTCAGAACCAACTCAACAGTACCTAACAACAGTAGATGGCAGCATGCTAGGTTTTAAGACCCCAGATGCCAGTCACCAGTATGGGGTGCAGAAGAGTCTATTAGCAATAGGCTAATTATGTCAGTTGACCTCTATGTCGCCCTAGAGCATAGTCCCCAAACCCTGCTGCCACTGCTTTATCCTTGCAATATTTGGTTGAGACTAGAAGAGCTTTCAGTTTATGGTAAAGTCTAGTTGATCTACTTTCTACTGTGTGCTGTCACTGCTTTCACCTAACCGAATTTCTATCAACAATCTAATCTATGACTAACCCTCTCCCTCCCTCACCACCTTGTAGCTGTCAAAGAGTCTTTTCTTCTGTGCATAAGTCTATTTTAAAAAACTTACGGCAGGGGTCTCATACAATATTTCTCCTTTTGCTGCTGATTTTACTCAGCATAATGTCTTCCAAATGAAACCAGGTTATGAGATGTTTCCTAAAATCGTAAGTTTTTTTTTATCATTGCATATTGTCCATTGAGTATATATACCATAGTTTGTTTACCTATTCATCTGCTGATGGGCATCTAGGTTGATTCCATCTTTTTGCTAACATGGACTGAGCTGCAATAAACCTTCATGTGCATGTGTCTGTTCATGTGATAGCCTTTTTTTCTGTAGGATAAATTCCAAGCAGAGGGATTACTGGATCAAGTGGTATATCTATTTCCAGCTTTTTAAGGAAGCAACAGAGTGCTTTCCAAAGAGGCTGTACCATTTTGCAATCCTACCAGCAGTACAGGAGAGTTCCAATTTCTCCACAGCCTCTCCAGCATTTGTTGTTTTGATGGTTTGGGGATTATGGCCAACCTTGTTGGGGTGAGATGGTAACTCATTGCAGTTTTGATTTGGATTTCTCTGACAGCTAACGATTGCAAGCATTTTCTCATGTGTCTTTTGGTTGCTTGGATGGCCTGTTTAGTGAAGTGTCTGCCCATCCCCTTTTCTGTCACTTAATTGGGTTATTTACCTTTTTCTTGCTGATATTTTGCAGTACTTTGTAGATTATGGAGATCAGACATCTGTGTGACATGTAGTTGTCAAATATTTTTTCCCATTCTGTAGTTGGTCTTTTAATTCTTTTGATAAAGTCTTTGGATGGACAAAAGTATTTTATTCTTGGTAGTTTCTGTTTATCTATTTTCTTTTCTGTTGTTCATGAATTATTTGCCATATTTTGAAGTCTGTCTAAACTGTGTATTAAAGCTTCCGTGGTTGACCCTGTTTTTTTCTTTTTTTGCCTGGTCTTCATCATTTTAGGTTTGATATTTAGGTCTTTGACACATTTTGAGTTAGTTTTTGTGTAAGGTGTGAGATATAGGTCTTGTTTCAAGTTTTTGCAGATGGATATCCAATTTTGCCAACACCATTTGTTAAAGAGACTATTTTGACCCAGTTTAAAATGTTAGGACCTTTGTCAAATGTCAGCTGTTCATAAGAGGATGGTTGCATCTCTGAGGTCTCAGCACTGTTCCATTGGTCTCTGTGTCTCTTTTTGTACCAGTACCAGGCTGTTTTGACTACTGTAGCAGTGTATGAGTTTCTAAGGTCAGGTGGTGTGAGGCCCCCCACTGTGTTCCTCTGCTTCAATAGTGTGTTACTTTTCCAGGATTTCTTCCTTTTCAAAACAAAGTCAGTGATTTGTTTCTCCATCTCATTAAAAAATGACACTGGAATTTGTATTGCAATTGCATTGTAGATCACTTTGGGTAAAATAGACATTTGCACAATGTTTGGTCTTCTTGTCCATGAGCAGGATAGGTTTCTCCACTTATATAAGTCTCTTTTGGTTTCCTGTAGTAAGGTGGTGTAGTTCTCTCTGTATAGGTCTCTTATTTCTCTAGTTAGATTTATTCTTAGGTGTTTTATCTTCTTGGGGGCTGTCTTAGTCACCGGGTACTGCTCTAACAGAAAATACCAGGAGTAGAAGGTTTCATGAGGAGAAGCATTTATTGTCACAGTCCAGTAAGCCACAAATCCATTCATAAGTTTCAAGACCATTCAGAATAAGAAATCATCACAGTCTGATAGGCTGAGTACAAATCCAGTGAGAGCATCTCAGCACAGGAACCTTGGGTCCAAAGGACATGCTCTGCCCTCAGTGCTTCTTTCTTGGTGGTATGAGGTTCCCAACTTCCTCAACTCACTTCTCTCCCTTATATTCCACAAACTTGAGTCCTGCCTCACTAACACAACTGCAAACCATTCTCCATCATCAATAGCACAGAAGCAGGATTCACAACACATGCGGGGAAGGGCACCATATTGGAACTCCAAACCAAGTCAAATCAACACATACATTTTTGGGGGGACACAATTCAATCCATGACAGGGGCTATGTACATGGTATTGATTTAGTGATTTCTTCTTTGATGATCTCTTTGTTGGTATAAAGGAATCCTCCTGATTTGCTCATATTTATCTTGTATCTGATGCTTTCATGAACTTCCTGTATTAGTTCTAGTGGTTTACTTATGGATTCTTTAGGATTCTCTGTATATACAGTCATATCATCTGCAAATAGGAAGATTTTTACTTCTTCTTTGCCAATGCAGATGCCCTTTATTTTTTTGTCTTGTGTAATTGCTCAGGTTAGAACCTATAGTACAGTAAGAGTGGACACCCTTGTCTAGTTACTGTTCTCAGCAGGAATTCTTTCAGTCTCTCACCGTTCACAATGATGTAGGCAGTTTGCCTTGTGTAGGTGTCCCTTACTGCATTGAGGAATTGCCCCTCGGTTCCTATTTTGCTGAGAGTTTTTAGCATGAATGGGTGCTGGACTTTGTCAAATGCCTTTTCTGCATCAATTGACAAAATCAGGTCATTCTTATCCTTTGTGCTCTTTATGTGATTGATCACAACTCGACAGCACTTGGCACATTAATTGTTTTTCTGATGTTGAACCAGCCTTGCATGTGTGGTGTGAATCCAACTTGGTCATGATGAATTATTTTCTTGATATGTTTTTGTTCTATTGGGTAGGATTTTGTTGAATATTTTTGCATCTAGGTTCAGGAGTGATACTGGTCTGTAACTTCCTTTTTTGTGTGTGATCTTTCCTTGGGTTTGGTATCAGGGTTATACAGGCTTCATAGAATGAATTTGGGAGTATTCCATCCTTTTGTATGCTGTGAAGTAGCCTCAGTAGCATTGAAGTTAATGCTTCTCTAAAAGTTTGTTAGAATTCTCTCATGAAGCCATTCGGGCCAGGACTTTTTTTGGTGGGTAGTTTTTGGATGGCTTTTTCCATCTCTTCCTTTGCGATGGGTTTATTAAGTTGTTCTATTTCTACTTGTGACAGTTATGGTAGGTGATACGAATCTAGAAGATTTCTCCATTTCCTCTAGGTTCTCAAATCTGTTAGAGTACGGTCTTTGGTAGTATTCTGTTAGGATACTATTGATTTCAGTTGGGTCTTTTGTGACATCTCCTATCTCATTCCTTATTTGGGTTATTTGTTTCCTCTCCTGTTTTTCTTTTGTAAGTTTAGCCAGGGGGTTATTAATTTTGTTGATCTTTTCGAAGAACCAGCTTTTGGTTTGTTAATTTTTTCAGTTGTCTTCTATTCTCTAATTCATTTAGTTCTGATCTAATCTTTATTATCTGTTTTCTTCTGGTGCCTGAGGGGTTCCTTGGTTGTTCACTTTGTACTTGTTCAAGCTGTAGAGCTAATTATTTGGTTTGGGCCTTTTCTTCATTCCAGATGTGTGCATTTATACAAATAAGTTGACCTCTGGGCACTGTTTTTGCTGTATCCCCTAGGTTCTGGTAGAATATGTTTTCATTCTCATTTGATTCCATAAATTTCTTTAGTTCATCCTTGATTTCTTTTATAATCTATGGCATTTTGAGCAAGGTGTTGTTCGGTTTCCGTGAGTTTGAATTTCTGCCTGTGATTTTTCTGCTATTGTTTTCAACTTTTATGGCTTTATGGTCCAAGAAGGTGGTTTGCAATAATTCAATGGTTTGAATTTTGTTGAGACTCACTTTATGTCCTAACATGTGATCTATTCTGAAAAATGTTCCATGCGCATTGGAGAAGAGGTATACTTATCTGTTGATAGGTAGCAAGTTCTGTGTATGTTGATAAGGTCTGTGTGGTTAATTGTCACAATACGATCTGTATCTTTACTAAGCTTTTTTCTGGATGTTCTGTCTACGATCGAAAGTGGAGTGTTGAAGTCTTCTACTATTATTGTGGAATGACCTATCACATTTTCCATTGTTGTCAGCTTTTGTTTGATGTATTTAGATGCACTGGTATTTGGTACATAAATGCTTAATATTGTTATGTCCTGCCTATATTGAATCTTTCAGCAATAAATAGTGACCTTCCTTGTCCATGATGGTGGATCTTACATTAAAGTCTATGTGATCTGAGATTAGTGTTGCCACTCCTGCTTTTCTCTGTATGTTGTTGGCTTGTTATTTATTTCTCCATCCTTTGATTTTCAGTTTGTTCATATTTCTGAGTCTTAGGAATGTATGTCAGAAGCCACATATAGACGAGTTGTGTCTTTCAATACACGATGTCACTCATCTCTTTGTTAGAGCATTCAGTCCATTTACATTCAGTGTAATTATTGATAGATATGTGTTTAATGCTGTCATTTTGATGCGCTTATTTTTGTGATGATGTTTTCTGTTTTTCTTAATATTCTGTTCTGGGTCATTGTTCTCTGTGTCGACTTTTCATTTTTCAGTGTTGGTTTTGTGTTTGTTGAGACTCTGTATTATGCTTCTTGTTTTGATACACTGCATTGTTATTTTGCGATGTGGCTACCACTATGATTCCACTTATTATTCTGAGTTTAAACCAGACTTTAACTTCTGCATGTCTTTTTAATTTCCTCTCCATCTGAGTTATAACTACTGTAATTTATCCCATTTTTTAGTGTGATGATGTCGTAGTTTTTGTGTTATGAACACTGCTTCCCATCTTTTAATAATGTAGTCTTGATGGAGCTTATTGACTTCCCTAAATGAGTAGGTTTCTGGATGCGGTATCCTGCATTGCCTCCTTAATTATACACTTAATGTTTGTTTTTCTAAGCAAAGAACTTCTTTCAGTATTTCTTGTAGTTTTGGTTTGGTTTTTACAAAGTCTTTAAGCTTCTGTTTATCTGTGACTGTCTTAATTTCACCATCATATTTGAGAGACAGTTTTGCAGGATACATAATTATTGGTTGGAAGTTTTCTCCTTCAGGGCTTTGAATGTGTCATCCCACAGTTTTCTTGCTGACATCATTTCTGCAGAGAAGTCAGATGAAAGCCTACAGGGTTTCCCTCTGAATGTTAGCTTTGCTTAGAGCTTCACTGCCTCATCTGTTTATGTTTCATTTTATTAAGCTCGATTATAATATTTCTTGGTGTCTTTCTTTTGGGGTCTAGTTTTTGTGGTATTCAATACACATTTTGGATATCTATGTTTTCTTCTTAATTTCAGGGAAGTTTTCTGTCAGCAACTCTACAGCAATGCTCTCTGTATTTTCATGTATTCCTCCCTGTTCAGGAACTCCAATTATTAATAGATTATTCCTCTTAATAGAGTCCCACATGTTTCTTAATGCTTGTTCATTTTACTTATTTCTTTTCTCTGATTTCTTCTCCTAAATGCTGGCATCAGTTGCTGTATCCTCAAGGTCACTATGTGTGATTCTATCTCCTCAATTCTGCTGTTTTGGCTTTGGATTGAATTGTTTAATTCTGTAATTCTGTTATTGATCTGCTGGATTTCAGATTGTTGATGTTCCATCAGTTCAAATATCTTGCTTAATTTTTCATTTTGCTGTGCTGCATTTTGTTTAATCTCTAGGAAGGTTCTCTATATAAGTCTTTTGTACTTGACCTCCAGAAGTTTCAGAAAAGCTTCTTCATCTGGGAAGTTTTTTTGATTCTTTATTTTGGGAGTTTTCTGGAGCCATGATGTACTGCCATGCCTTCTAGAAGCTATTTGATTTCTCTGTTGTTACCTCAACAGGAGCTGAGGTGTAGTTCTGAGAGGGGAATTAGTTACCAGTCATCTCTGTGCACTCTACTGACTGGCCCCAGGTGGACTGTCTGGGGTGGCAGGCTCTGCTTCCTAGCTGGCAGAGACGGCACCCTACTTATGGAGGCACTGAGGGGCCATCAGCTGACCCTGTTATGTGGATCAGTGAAGGGTGGAGGAAATGCTGCCGGGCCTCTTAGGTAGTCTTATTTAAATGGGTACTTTACTTCTTAGCTGGGAGCTGTCCAACAGCTGCCCAAAACAGTCAGGCCCTCAGGTGTGGCAGGCCCCACCTTCCAACTGACAAAGAAAGTACCTCAAAGGCCATCCCCAGATGCTATGATATGGTTCAAAGTACCAAGAGGTTAGGGCATTCCTGTTGTCCTCTGCCAGACCCCACCCATAAATCTAGACATGAATTGTCTCCAATACCACTTTTCTGCTGGAGAAGCACTTGCTACATGGGTTGCTGCTCTGCTTAAGAATGAGCCGCAGCTAAGGCCCCCAGCGGGGTGACTCTGCCTCCCAGCTGACCAAGATGGCATTCTAGCCAAGCTGACTGTCCTGCTGTGAAACAGCAGAGTCTGTGCTGAAGCTCAGAAAAGAGAGGGTGGAGGGGTAGTGGTACCCCTCAGTCAGTGGCCAGACTGTCAATATGTGGTTTTTCTGCCACACACTGTTTACTTAAGAGCCACAGTTCTGCGTGTTTGTCAGCTCACACCTGGTCCCCACCTCCCTGATGACAAAGAAGGTGTCAGTACCTGAAGTCCTCTGAAAGGGTGAGTCAGTGGGAACAGGGGTTAGCAGCTGCTGGCTCATCTTTGAGAGGACTAGTTTAGTCCATTACTGGTGCCTAGTCAAATCTGACAACACTATGCCAGATCCTAGGGCTTCCCAGATATCCACTGCTCCATTTAAGCCTTAGTTCTCGGAGGGAATTGAGGAGATGTGTGCCTAGTCTGCAGTCTTGTCCTCACCTTGCCATTTTTTTCAGAGCAACTACCAAAGTCGAAATCCTGAAGACAGGCTTAAAGACACAATTTTTTCTTGGATGTGGAAAGAACTGAGATTTTAAGAAAGCCTTACACAAAACAACAACTGTCACTCATAGTCTCCGGCACGATACAGGACATAAACTCAGACAACACTGTAAACCAAAAGCAAGCTCTAAGAACAAAACAAGACAGAAAGACCACATAAACTCACCTGTCTGTAAGGCCAGCTCAAGGAACATGTTTGTACAGTACCACACAAAACAAGAATATGGGGAACATAGCTTTTTAATGTATATATAATAGCAGCTTTTGGTAAGATTGATCAATGGGGGAAAAGAAAAATGGATTCTAGGTAATTCACCTTGCCAGAGGCTGAGATGGAGGAACATTAGACCTATTGACAAAACCCGAGCATCAAACTTAAGTTCCTCCAATGAGGAGGGGAAATGTCTTTTAATAAATAGGAGGAAGGAAAGGGGAAAAAAAGGGCTGATTGAAATTTGTTCTCCCCAATTAAAAACATTGGCTTTGATTATGCTGAATTCAAAAGAAAGCTGTAACCAAGCTAATAATATTTTTAAAGTTGTGACTGACATTATGCTCATGTTGTCTCACTATCAAGAAAAACATAAAGGGAGATACTCATTAATAAATTTTTAACCTAAAGAAAATTTGGCTCTTCTCCTGATTTAATAACACATTTTATGTTAACTCATAATATGTTTTAAATAAACATTTTTTAAAGCACTTTTCCCTTTACAAAGCGGAAACAAATCTTTTGTATCTTTACACAAGCTTTCACAGTTGTCAGGAAGTATTCTAAATCTTCATTCCAACTTCTGCCGTGTCCCATTTTTCCAATCTTCCAATCTAAGCTTAGCCCTTTAAGGTTTTATTTTTTTGTTTTGTTTTGTTTTTAACTCAAAATCTTGGTTCACAGGACCAATTCATTGATATGCCCATTATCTTTGTCTATTTGGGGTGGGATTTTTTTATTGTGTTATCTTTTAACTTTTTAACATTCATCTGCATCCAATTAAGCGATGGGCAAAGGAGATGGACAGATACTTCACTAAAGAGGAAATCCAGGCAGCCAAAAAACACATGCAGACATGTTCACAATCTTTAGTTATTAAAGAAATTCAAATCAAGACAACAATGAGATACCATCTCACCCCAACAAGATTGGCCATGATCCAGAAAACACAAAACAACAAATGCTGGAGAGGCTGTGCAGAAAGTGGAACCCTCCTACACTGTTGGTGGGGTTGCAAAATGGTCCAGCCTCTTTGGAAGGCAATCTGGCGCTTCCTTAAAAAATGGATATTGATATATCATTTGACCCAGTCATTCCACAACTTGGAATATATCCTACAGATTCAAGGCCTTTCACACCAACGGACACATGCACCAGAATGTTTATCGCAGCACAGTCCACAATAGCAAAAAGGTGGAATCAACCCAGATGCCCAACAATAGAAGAATGGATAGGTAAACTGTGGTACATATACTCAATGGAGCACTACGCAGTGATAAAGAATAACGATGATTCCAGGAAACATCTCCTAACCTGGTTTCAACTGGAAGACATTATGCTGAGTGAGAGTAGTCAGCGACAAAAGGACAAATACTGTATGAGACCTCTACGATAAGATCTCAAAAACAGACTTGTGTATAGAAGAAAAGACTCTTTGATAGCTGCAAGGGTGGGGAGGGAGGGAGGGAGGGCGAGGGGGGAACGGTTTAGTTTAGGTAGTTACTAGAAATCTAGTTGGGAGAAAGCGGTGACAGCACACATTAGGAACAAGAACAACATTAAGTGGACTTCAGCATAACTTGAGTACTCCTTCCATCTTAACTCAATACTGCAAGGATAGAGTAGCTGGGGCAGGGGACGGGGGACCATGCTCTTAGGCGAATTCCAGGCCAATTGGCACAACTAGCGTTTTGCTAAGTGAGCTCTCTGCACCCCACATTGGTGAGTGGCGTCTGGGGTCTTAAAAGCTGCCAAGCTGCCATCCGAGGACACAACAAATGGTCCCAACTCAGCAGGAACGAATGCTCACCGAGGGCCAAAATGGCATGCGGTAAAGACAACCCAGAAGACAGAGAGACCCACAAGAGTGGGTGCCTACATCGACCTGGGACCAGAAGAACCGGATGGTGCCCGGCCACCACCAGTGATAGCCATGACGGAGCTCACAGAGAGGAGCCCCACTGGCAACACAAGAATAAAAATAGGTGCATCATGAGATCTCCACTAAAAGACCTCAAATGATGGTCCAGCGGTTTTGGGGTTCCTCTGAGAGCATGGCCCCCGGCCCTGATGCTGCCTGTTCCCATAAATTATAACAAAGGTCCACTCTTTGGACAGGAATGGATTGGACTTGGCAATGCAGAGTGACCATATATTGGAATCACTTTATGGTTCTATACATCTGTAGGATATCATCTTGCTGACCTCTGGCTGGAGGAAGGGGAGTGGACGGAGAGGAGGGGAAAGGAGACTGTTGGGAGGATGAGACATGTATGGAGCAGAGAGGAATAGTGTGCAGTCACCGGACAGGGAGAGCAGTGGAAGCTGCATATAGGGGGGCATGTAAATTTACATGTGAATGTACATTTTCACTCAGTTATGTTAAATAAAAATAAAAAAAAAAAAGATTCATCTGCAATAACAAGAACTTGTTCACAGTTCTTTTATGTTAGTTCTTGTATGATAGAGATCACACAGTTTCTTAAAACTGTATGAAAAGTGTTTTTCTTATTTTAACCCCCCACCAGTTTCTACTGTATTTATTGTATTTTTAAAAGATCTTCAACAAGCCCTGGTGGTGTGGGAGCCAAGTGCTGGGCTGCTGTCTTAGTTATCTAGTGCTGCTATACAGAAATAGCACAAGTAGTTGGCTTTGACAAAAAGAAATTTATTCTCTCACAGTCTAGGGGCTAGAATCCAAATGCAGAGTACTAGCTGCAGGTGAAGGCTTTCTCTCTTTATTATCCTTGTTATCCATCTTCCCCTTATGGAGGAACATCTCAGCACAGGGACCCTGGGTCGAAAGGACACATTGTGCTCCCTGTCCTTCCTTAGTGGTATGAAATATTCTTGTCTCTCTGTTCAGTTCTCTCTTTTGTATCTCAAAAAAGATTGATTTAAGACACAACTTATTCTTGTAGATTGAGTCCTGCCCCATTAACATAATGCCACTAATCCCAACTCATTAACATCATTGAGATGGTATTTACAACACATAGGAAAATCACATTAGATTGACGAAACTGTGGACAAACGCATAATACTGGCAATCATAGACTAGCCAAGCTGACACATCTTTTGAAGGGTGATGTACTTCAAATCCACCGCCACCCCATGGGAGAAAGACTGCTTGCCTACAGATCACAGCCTTGGATACCAGAGGAGGTAGTTTTACTCTGTCCCATAGGATCTCCCTGAGTCAGAATTGACTTGATGAGTTTTTTCAGAAGATCTTGACATTCTGTTGGTAAGCAACTTGGCCTTCTTTTCTATAACACAACGTTTCTTTATAGGTAAATCCATCAAATTCCAAAAAGTTTCCAACTCTTTTTTCACCATGTAAGTTTTTCCTGTGCTTGACTTTATTTTGATTCTGGAACTTCTAGTTTTACAAAATTATTCCTTTTTACTCTAAATATAACAACAGTCCGTGTAACACATAGCTTAGATTGCTTAGATTTTGCTTTGTGGAAAAAAAAAAAACTGATTTTAAGTTTGACATAGTACTGAACAGACACTTCAGTCACAACAAATTCATTTTCATTACTTCCTGGGAATATATGTGGTCTGACAAGTCTGTGAACTTAATTGTTATAACTGCTACATACCTCACTGGTGAATATCACTATGGTCACCTTCAAAGCACTCTCCCAAGGAAGCTATTCACTAACACCTAGCCCACCATTCACAGCCATTTTGGAACTCTTTCTGGAATGGCCACTGTGCACAGTGGCCCTGTGGCAAGTTTGCGAACTTAATTGTATGGTTGTTTATGAGTGATTTTAGCCAGTAAACAAATAACTATGTTGAAACACCCTCCCTACTCACCTAATCTGAATGCAGTGACTTTTTTCCTTACCTAAGGATAAAAGAAATATTGAAAGGAAGACATTTGGATGACATTCAGGACATCAATAGCTCTGATGGCCATTCCAGAAAAAGAGTTCCACAGTTGGTTGGAGGAGGGACTAGGCACTGGTGTTGGTGCCTAGCTTTCCAAGGGGTGTACTTCAGAAGTAACCGTAGTGATATTCAGCAATGAGGTATGTAGCTCTTTTTCTAGCATAAGTTTGTGAACTTAATTGGCAGTCCTCGTGACTAATTTATGTCAGAACTTGTCCAATCAGCATAAATTCTTGGTAGAAATATAATCTGATTTAATTGCATAATAATACCACTTAGAGCTAGAAAATTACTACATTTTCTTAACTGCATCATCTGTACTGTTAGAGAATCTTTTGGAGAAGCAGTTTATTTAATTATTTTTCATTATGACTGAGTGAAAATGTACATTCCCATATAAATTTACATGCCCACCTATATGCAGCTTCCACTGCTTTCCCTGTCCGGTGACAGCACATTATTCCTCTCTGCTCCATACATGTCTCATCTTCCCAACACTTCCCTTTCCTCTCCTCTCCACCCATTCCCCTTACTCTAGCCAGAGGTCCGCAGGATGATACCCTATAGATGCATAAAACCATAAAGTGCATCCAATATGTGGTCACTCTGCATCGCCAAGTCCCAATCCATTCGTGTCCAAAGAGTAGATTTCATTATTTTTATGAGCAAGGGCAGCATCAGGGCCAGGGGCCATGCTCCCAGGGGAACCCCCAAACCACTGGACCATCGTCTTTTAGTGGAGATCTCAGGTGCACCCCTTTTTATTCTTGTGTTGCCAGTGAGACTCAACTTTGTGAGCTGCATCGCGGCTGTCACAGGTGGTGGCCGGGCACCATCCAGTTATTCCGGTCCCAAGTTGATGTAGACACCCACTCATGTGAGTCTCTCTGTCTTCTGGGTTGTCTTTCCCCCATGTCATTTTGATCTTCAGTGAGCATCCATTCCTGCTGATTTGGGACCATTTGCCGTGCCCTCGGATGGCAGCTTGGCAGCTTTTAAGACCCCAGATGCCACTCACCAATGTGGGGTGCAGAGAGCCCTCTTAGCAATATGCTAGTTGTGTCAATTAGCCTCAATTTCACCTAAGAGTATGGTACCCTGCCCCCTGTCCCAGCTACCCTGACCTTGCAATATTGGGTTAAGATGGAAGGAGTATTCAAGTTATGTTGAAGTCCACTTAATATTGTTCTTGTTTCTAATGTGTGCTGTCATTGATTTCACCCAACCAAATTTCTACCAACTATCTAATGTAAACCCTCCCCTACATCTTCCCTCCCTCCCCTCCCTTGCAGCCATCAAAGAGTCTTTTCTTCTGTGCATAAGTCTGTTTTTGAGTTTTTATCATAGGGGTCTCATACAATATTTGTCCTTTTGTCTCTGACTACTTTCACTCAACATAATGTCTTCCAGCTGAAACCAGGTTATGTTTCCTGGAATTATCATTGTTCTTTATCATTGCACAGTGCTCCATTGAGTATACATACCATAGTTTACGTATCCATTCCTCTGTTGTTGGGCATCTGGGTTGATTCCATCTTTTTGCTATTGAGGACCGTGCTGCGATAAACATTCTTCTGCATATATCTGTTGGTGTGAATGGCCTTGCTTCTGTAGGATATATTCCAAGTAGTGAAATTACTGGGTCAAATGGTATATCTATATCCATTGTTTTAAGGAAGCACCAGATTGCTTTCCAAAGAGGCTCGACCATTTTGCAACCCCACCAACAGTGTAGGAAAGTTCCACTTTCTCCACAGCCTCTCCAGCATTTGTTGTTTTGTGTATTTTGGATCATGACCAACCTTGTTGGGGTCAGATGGTATCTCATTGTAGTTTTGATTTGAATTTCTTTAATAACTAAAGATCATGAACATGTCCACATGTGTTTTTTGGCTACCTGGATTTCCTCTTTAGAGAAATGTCTGTCCATCTCCTTTGCCCATTGCTTAATTGAATGATTTATCTTCTTCTTGATATTTTGTAGTACCTTATAGATTATGGAGATCAGGCATCAGTCTGATACAGAGTTGCCAAATATTTTTTCCCATTCTGTGGGTGGCCTTTTAACTCTTGTGATAAAGTCTTTGGATGAACAAAAGTGTTTGATTCTTAGTAGTTCCCATTTATCTATTTTCTCTTCTGTTGATTGTGGTTTGTTTGACAGATTTTGAAGTCTATGTACATTGTGTATTAAAACTTCCATTGTTGTTCCTACTTTTTCTTGGATCAGCTTTATCATTTTATATTTGATATTCGGAGAAGCAATTTAGAATTATCTTTGTCTTTTTTTTTTAAGTCTTTGTTATACGAATTGTTTCAGTCATCTAGTGCTGTTCTAAGAGAAATACCACAAAGTGGATGACTTTAAGAAAGGAAAGTTTATTCTTAAGAGCCAAGTGTCAAGTTTATTCTTAGAAGTCTGAATTCAGGGTGTCTGCTCTGGAGGAAGGCTTTCTCTCTGTTGGCTATGGAGGAAAATCCTTGTGCTGTATCATTCTGTGGTCAGGGAGCATCTTGGCATGGGAAGCTCAAGTCTGAAGGAGGCACTGTACTCCAGTGTTGCTTTCTTGATGGTGTGAGGTTCCAATATTCTGCTTGTTACCCTTTTATCTCTTGTAAGATAAGAGGATAAAGGATGGTGCAAGCCACACTCCAGGGAAGCTCCCTTTACACTGGAACAGGAAGGTAATTTTAGGAAGGGATTTACAGTTCCACCCTAATCATCTTTAACATACAGCATAGGAAAATCATAAAATGGAGGACAATCATAAAATATTGGGAATCATGGCCAGCCAAATGGCTTCACAAATTTTGGGGGGGGACACAGTTAATCCATGACAGCAATCAAAATAAACATCCTATCCTTTTTTCCATATGCTTTTTCAAATAGACCAATTTATATCCAAGTTTCTCAAAGAAGCTGTTGAAAGTCCAAATCATAAGATGGGAACAAGAAGCCATTCTTCTTGCAAGAGGGAAGAACTGAGACTTACAACAGCCTCATGAAAAAGCTAGCAACTGTCTGCCAACATCTCCAACCTGACAGAAGACACAAACTCAGATACAATGCTCTCTTTAGATCAACAGCAAGTTCTCAGAACAAAATGAGACAGAAAAAAACACATAAACGCACTATTATATGAGATAAGTTTGGATGACCAGGCTTGTGCCTGGTGACAGAACAAAAAATGAAGCAATAGAAAACCTGTGTTTTTATTGTTGTTTAAATATCTGCAGGAATTCTTTGGTAAAATCAACATAAAAATAAATTCTAGATAAAATTTAACTCACTTGACAGAGTTTCAGATTGATGCATCTCAGATCCTTTGATGAAACCTGAGTCCTGAACAGAAATTCCTCCAAGAGGAACTGTGAGAGAAAAGGCAACACAAATGGGAACTCATTTTCCCAACATGGAAGGAAAAGAACAGAGCAGATGGAAATTAATTTTCCCGGAATGAAATTCCAAATTACTTTTAGTACATTCAAGTTATAGCACTTTCAAACGTGAACCCTAAACAAGCATCCTGGTTGCAGGGAACTCCACACCCACTTCTCTTCAATGCCCATGATCATACCTATTCCCTTAGGTTGAAACTTCATTTCCTGGGAATCCGCCACAGGGTTTAGTCAGTTTTGTGTTTTACAGTGAATGACAGTTTTCTTGTGGCTGGTGGTCAGCCCAGTGCTCTGGCCCATCAAATGTCCCAGCTTAACTTACAGGAGCACCCTTCTATTGTGGCTGTTGTTGTTGGGTGCCATCAAGCTGGTTGTAACTTGTAGCACCCCCTATGTACAGCCGAACAAAACTGCTGAGTCCTGCAGCATCCTCACAGCCATTGCCATGCTTGACCCTATTGGTGCAGCCACTGTGTCAGCTAATCTCCTTGAGGGTCTTCCTCTTTTTCTGCAACCCTCTACTTTACCAAGCATGATGCCCTTTTCTAGAGACTGAACCCTGCTGATGACATGTTTAAATGCAGTCTCACCATTTTTGCTTCTAAGGAACATTCTAGCTATACTTCCTCACAGACAGACTTGTTCATTCTTTTGGCAGTTCCTGATACATTAAGTAAACATCCCATCGATTCTTCAGTCTACCTTATTCATTGTCTAGCTTTCACATCTATAGGGTCACTGTGACTTGGAATCAACTTGACGGCACTGGGTTTTTTTTTTGTTTGTTTGTTATTTTAAGTTTCACGTGGACTTGAGGATTTGAAAACATCATGGTTTTGGTCAGGCATGCCTTAGTCTTCAAAGTGACATCTTTGTTTTACAACAGTTAAAAGATGTCTTCTGCAGCAGACTTCCCCATTGTAAGGTGTCTTTTGATCTCTTCACTACTTTTGTGAGTTGTAATTGACTCAACAGCAGTGGGTTTAGTTTAGTTTGCTTCCAAGGATGTTAATTGTTGGGATCCAAGTAAAATGAAAGCCTGGACAACTTCAGTTTTTCTCCCATTATCATGTTGTTGTTTATTCAGGATTTTTGTTTTCTTTATATTGAGGTGTAATCCATACGAAAAGGCTGTGGTCTTTGGTCTTCATGAGTAAGTGCTTCAACTTCTCTTCACTTTCAGGAAACAAAATTGTGTCATCTGTGTATCACAGATTTTGAATGAGCTTTGTTCCAATCTTGATGCCTGTCCTTCTTCGTACGTCCAGCTTCTAGGTTTATTTACTCAGCAAACAGGTTGAATAAGTATGGTGAAAAGATATAAGCCTGAGGAACACCTTTCCTGATTTTAAACCAAGCAGTGTCCCCTTGTTCTGTTCAAACAACTGCCTCTTGATCTATATACAGGTTGATCATGAGCACAATTAAGTGTTCTGAAATTCCTGTTCCTTGTAATATTATCAGTAATTTGTGATGAGCTACACAGTCAAATGCCTTAGACAGTGCTGAGGTCATGGCCGAACGTTTTTAGACTGAGACTGCTCAGCTTCTCCTACTCTTCGTCTCTTCTGCTTCTGGTCCTCTGCTGTGTGCTTCTCATCATCTACACCTTCTTCTGTGTTAATGGTTCTCCTTAGTTCCTTCTGAATCTTCTGTCCATTTACAATTTCAAAACTGCTTCCTTATTTTACCCACTGTCTTGGTACCAAATTTTGTGTTAGTCATCTAGTGCTGTTATAACAGAAATACCACATCATGACTTTAAAAATGCACATATATTTTGTCACGGTCCAGTAGGCTAAGAGTCCAAATTAATGGCATCAGCTCCAGGGGATATCTGTCTCTGTCAGTTCTGGAGGAAGGTCCTCATCATTAGTTTTACTCTGGACGGGAAGCTTCTGAGGCTCAGGGACCCTTGGTCCTTTCCAAAGAATGTACTCTGCTCCCAGCACTGCTTCTTGGTGGTATGAGGTCCCCAATCTGTGCTTACCTTCCTGTCCTTTGTATCTCAGGAGTCTGCTTCAAGGCACAATACAGTCTTACACATTTAGTCCTGCCCCATGAACACAACTGTCACATCCTTCCTCATTAATCTTATAGAGCAAGGGTTTACAGCACACAGGAACATCACAATTCCAACCTAATTACTACACACACTTTGGGGGGTACACAATTCAATCCATGACATTTTTTTAAAATCCATTCTGCCATTCTCTGTCTCTTTATTGATGCTTTTAGTCCATTTGCATTCAGTGTAATTCTTGATAGGCATGAGTTTAGTGCTGTCATTTTGATGTCTTCTTGTGTGCATTATTGACAGTTTCTGCGTTCCACTTAATTTTCTGTGCTAACTTGTCTTCCTTTATGTATTTTCATTTTTTTCATTGCTCTTGGTTTTATGTTTGCCAAGTCCTTATTTTTTTTTATTTTGATATGTAGGATTATTAGTTTCCTTTTTGTTCATCTTAATATTTACCCCTGTTTCTCTAGGTTTAAACCAATGTTTTATTTCTTTATACTGCCATGTCTTCCTATCCGTATGAAAGATCTATGACTATTTTTAGTCCTCTTTTTTAAATTTTAATATCACCATCTTTTATACAATGACATCTCTGTTTCACTATTTTCAGTGTTTTAGCCTTTGATTTATTTTCATGATTTCCCTATCTGAGTTGATATCTGCTTGTTCTATCCTGCATCTAGTCTTGGGTTGCTATCTGATGCTGTCAGTTTTATAACCGAAGGACTCCCTTTAGTATTTTTTATAATTTTGGTTTGGTTTGTTTTTTGCAAATTCCCTAAACTTCTCTTTATCTAGAAATGACTTAATTTTATCATCATAGCTGAGCAACATTTTTCAGGGATATATATTGTTGGCTGGCAGTGTTTTGTTTTGTCTTGTTTTCCTTTAAGGCTTTTATATATTTTATCTCATTGTCTTCTTGCCTGCGTTACTTCTGCTGAGTAGTCTGAGTTTAGTCTTACTGACTCTTTTTTGTAAATGACTTTTCTTTTATCTTTAGCTGGTCTTAAAAGCATCTCTTGTCTTTGGTTTTAGCAAGTTTGATTATATGTCTTGGTGATTTTCTTTTGGGATCTACTGTGGGGGGAGTTCAGTGAGCATCTTGGATAGATACCTTCTCAGCCTTCTTGATGTCAAGGAAGTTTTCTGCCAACTGATCTTCAACAGCTCTCTGTATTTTCCGTTATTATCCTGTGTTCTGGTATTGTAATCACTTATAGGTTATTCCTCTTGATAAAGTCACATGTAATTCTTTGGGTTTCTTCATTTAAAAAAAATTTTTTTATTCTGACTTTTCCTCAAATATGTTGGTGTTAAATGTTTTGTCTTCAGTCTCACTAATTCTGACTTCTGTTGCTTCATTTCTGTCCTATGACTTTCTGTTGAGCTGTGTAATTCTGAAATTTTATAGTTAATCTTTTGGATTTCTGTTTGCCTTGTCTCATGGATTCTTGCAGCCTGTTAAATCTGTCATTGTGTTCTTTATCTTTTTAAGTTCCTGTATTGCTGTGTGTGTGCTTCTTGACTTGTTCTACATTTTGCCTGATCTCCTTACTGATCTTGTGAAGGGCTTTATGTATTTCCTTTTGTATTCTACCTCTAGTAATTCCAAGAAGTTCTCTTTATTCAGAACATTTCTTGATTCTTTGGTTTGGGAGCTTTCTGAAGGCATCATGGTTTGGCCGTCTATGTGATTTGATATTGACTGTTGTCTCCAGCCAAGCCAAGTGCTGTCGAGTCGGATCCGACTCATGGCAAGCCATCCATAAGTTATGGTATTTATTTATTTTGTTTGCCTTTTCTGCCCTAGCTTCTTGTTTTTTGTTTGTTTGTTTGTTTTAACATGCCTAAATATCTTGGTCATGTGAACTAGTTTGATTATTGGCACCTTTAAAGTTCTAACATCCTGTCACCAGGTGTTTAGAGCTATTATTAGGTATTTGAGCCTAGGAGTTCACTCACCTGTGGCCCTGGACAGGCAGGAGTGATTGGTGTAGGCACAGGTATCTGCCTGCAATAAGGGTTCATGTGCTGCCTTTTACCTTAGCTACTTGACACTCAAGAACAAGTTTCAGAGTCTCTTCTGACATCCATTTTGGTCTTTTTTCCACCACGCATCTGTCAGTTTGTCAGACAGTAGGGACTTGCTTGTTGTTGTGATGCTGGAAGCACCGCATTCAAATACTAGCAGAGTTCCCTCTGGCAGACAGGAATCAGCTGAGCTTCCAGGCTAAGACAGACGAGGAAAAAGGACTGGACAGTCTACTGCTGAAAATATTCAACCATTGAAAACCTTATGAATAGTAGCAGAATATTGTCAGTTGTGGCTAGTGTCCTTACAGTGCTCTACTCCTGCTCATACATTTGGTGGCTTAAAAAACTCTAGGCTGAGAAACTACTGCCCTGAGATAATCTTTAAATTTTAAACCAAAAATACTCCTTGAAGTCTACTTAAAAGCAAACAATAGTTTAGCTTACCTAAGCAAAAAATGTCTTCTCTTTTAAAAGCCATATGATCAAATTGACAACAGCAACTAAAAGATTAGATTGAAACCTTAGGAAGCAGTGAGTTTATATTAATGAAGATGGAACAACTCAGAAAAAAAGAGTTAGAATGGCCACACAACTTGAAGAATATAATCAGTGATACTAGCGGTACATGTAGAAACCAGAATTGTATTCTCAACAGCAACATAGCAGATAAAATTATTATGTATCATTTTAATTATATAAATTAAACCATATGTAATTGGTTATTTATACAGTTATATATATATATATACACATTTACATGTAACTAACTTTGGGATTCCTTTTTAACAATTATGTGAAACCTAGTTTCATTCTTTGTTAACCTAGTTCATTCTGCCAGCTGGAGACCTAGTCTTTTACAGCTTCCAGTCAATTTCAATTAAGTAGCCAAGCACAATGTAAAAGGTGGAGCTCAGGACCTGAGAATTCTTACCATAGCACCTAAAACACTGGTATGCAGCAGGAAGCAGAAAGAATGTTTTCTGGCCTGGGCCTGTTTCTTGATTTCCTTCAAGGATTTGGAGACATGGGACGATGACTTCAAGATCCTACTTCTGACACTGTTTCCTGTTAATCAAAGCAAAAATCATTTTGTCAGTAAAATAAATTGATTGAAGTTTATTTAATATATGATTTGCAAAGTCAGTAACATTTGAACTAGAGTGTGAAAAAGGTTTTGAAAATGAGAGAACCTCAAAATATTCTTTTGCCAAGTCTTGTCAGCACGGCCACAAAAAATGGGCTGAAATTGAAGTGATAAACAGTTCATGGTTAGGAAGAATTTCATTCAGTATTGTCTTGATGAATGATTAAAATAATTACTGATTTACCCTGAAACACATAGCTCCCAGTCTGACGTTTGAAGTCTCTGTTTCACAAAACTGACTGAGTTGTTCAAAGCAGCACAATGCCCAAGGCAAAATTTTCTTACTGGCTTATCTAGACCATTGTTTGACTCAAAGGTGAGGGTTTGTTTGTTTTTTAAGAAATCAGTTTTTTCAAGGCTCAGTGCTCAGAAGGACATCTAAAGCAAGTGGCCTCAGTGGTTACCCCAACTCCATGGACTCCGTAAATCTAGATTCCAGTAGAATTAACAGTATTTCAGACAGAAGGATTTGTGAGGAGGTTCCAAATTATTTCCTTTGACGTACTGATACAGATGAAAGGACTTAAGGGGATGTTTTGATGTGGCTTGTAGAAAAGGCAAGGTAGACCCACTTTCACTGCCTTGGTGATCATAACGGTCACCACCGTGGTGATGGGGAAGCCCCAGGCTTAGCCCGAGTCATGACTCATCCTGTCTCACATGGTGATTTGTCAAAGAGACACTCTGCCAAGCCTGATGCCAGTGCCCTAACCTGCACAAGGTGGTTACGCGGTCTGCCAATCTTTGGTGAGACTCACTTGCTTATTCAGGTAACAAATCTCAAGCAAGTCTGCTTTTGTCAGGGAGGCTGATTTTGTCAAGCAGCCCGTTTGCCCAGTTCCAGGAATTACTGGCTCACAATCTGTGGTATCCAGCTGACTCTTCCAGTCTCCACAGTCTGGTGCCTTGATATCCTGAAGGAAGGGTTATCTTTTTTTTTACCCAGTTTCTCAGGTTCTCTCCTTATAACACTGGTAAAGAAAATATTGGGCAAAGTTCTTCATAGCTACATCCTTTTTAAAGCAGTGTGACATGGACAAGCAGTCACAGGCAGGGGACACCCTCGGACTGACCACAGTTGACAGTGACCTCCAAACCTGCAGTTCACGCTTGTCTGCAAGAGGACACAGTCATCACAGCTGGGCTTCGGGTGCTCCAGGTCCCCAAAGCAGGTGCTTGATGCCTGATTTGGAGTGACCCACCAGAGGGGTGAATACTGGGCTCCATCTGACTCAAGGAAGAACCTCTGGCCAGAAAAATGTTAAGCTTAGGTATTCTAGCACCTGCTGTTAGAATTTGACAAAGTGATACGTGATTGTGGGGAAGACGTTGCAGACTTGATTTCCTTGTGAAACACATGCAAGAAATAGCTTGAAAATATTTTCCATGGAATAGTCTATAGGTGGGCTGTATCCATATCATGTACTGGCTGAGGACACTTCTTAAGCTTTTTGTGGCTTGCTGAGTTTCTATGCCTGTTTCTTTCTCCAGGACATACATGAGCAGCTCTGAGACTTCCTGTCCCTTTGTAATCCCTTTTATAGAGTTCTTCCCTTACCTCTCTACCTCTCACACAATTCCCCATATCAACCAAAAGTAGGAGCAAGTCCTATTTCAGTCCCATTCTCTGCTTACAAGACTTGATTTTCTCCCTGAAGCCACCCCTGGCCATCTGCCCATCTCCAGCTTTTGAAATCCTTCAGTCCCAGCTCAGAAGTTATTATGTCTTATCTCTCGTGCTATATTATAAGCAATCAAAGGATAAATGTCCTCTGACACCAAACTGAGTGATTTACACATGGCACATATACTATAAATGCATACCAGCCTGACTGGGATGGGCTGCTTTGGCAGTAAATATTTGGGTACACATATTGAGCACCTACAGAGATGATGCTGAGATGTGCTTCCTGCAGCCCTGTGCTCTGCAGAATTGAATGTCCTTGTTAGATTTTTTTCTGCAGCATGTGTAATAGCCCCTGCTGTGTCCTGTGTGTATCAGAAGCAACTCATACTAATAAGAGTGATTTCAGAAGAATGAGACTTAAAAAATACATTAGAGCTACTTCAAAGGGATTTCTAGGGTAACGCTGCTCTTCCTCACTTACAAGCTAGAATACTTTCTTGAGTGGAACATGGGGTTTGATTTATGGATCATGCCTTGGCATTTGTACAGAGCCCCCAACCTGTCCCAGCTGCCCACTGCAAGGGAGTATGTGGCACGAGTAGCTGGAGTGTGTCCCTGCACATCATCCCATGTGTGGCAGTTGGAAGCATTGAGAACCATTGCAAGGACAGAGTCAGTAAGTGTATAACAAGAGTTGTGAATAACGGAGACACAGTCTTCCCTTCTTTTTGATTAGGTTTCTTAGAAGCCTGTGTAAAATTATTAATAAGAATGTTTTCCTAACCCTCAAAATTATCTGAACTCCTTTTGAGTATTATTTTATTTCACAGCTATTCTGAGTATAACACAATATAATGATACAGACATTAGCCGAGAACATTGTTGGGTCTTTCAGGGAGGACACAGAAATGCTGCTATTTGTGTGGACGCTGGCCACATGATTAATGCCTTCCCTGGAAGTGCTGTTACTAGCATTGACAGATGAAGAAAATGAGGTATGTGCACAGGAGCAGCTAAGTCTCCTTTGTACTCGGTTACCTCCAGTCTCTCAAGTAGCACAGAGTGCCTGGAGGAAGTATGCCCTCATATAGTGAACATCTCTGCCTCACTGAGGCAGAGTAAGAACACATGGCTTCTCCTGTTCTAGAGAACTCTTCAAGTTTTAACAAGGAGACCTTCCTGTGCTTGTGTATCAAAGGCCTGGAGTGAGTGGACAGAGGAGGCTGAGGGGTAAGTGACCATAACAGATGAATATCATTCTGGGAAAGGATGAGGGGAGCTCAACTATCAGTGAATAAATGGCTTTACAGTCATTGAAATAGTAATGGTGAGCCATGGTAAAAGGAAATAGTGATGATATTAAAAAATTAAGAAAAAACAACCTGTTGCCTTTGAGTCAATTCCAGTGCACAGTGGTGCTACAGGTCAGAGTAGAACAGCCCCATAGTTCAGCTGGTGGATCTGAACCACTATGCCACCAGGGTTTCACACAGTGTACCATGTGTATGCCCCAGTGGCACAGTGATTAAGTGCTACAGCTGTGGACCGCAAGGTTGGTAGTTCAAATCTACTAGCTGCTGCTTGGAAACTCTGTGGGGCAATTCTATTCTGTTCTATAGGGTTGCTATGAGTCTAAATAAACTCAACAGCAACAGTTTTTTTTTTTAATATGAAGAGTAGAATACAAATAGTAGCTACATTATGATTACAAAATATTAATTTATCATACAAATGAAAGTCACCTGAAAAGAGAAGACAGTTGTTCAAGTACTAGGCTGTTGTGGTTGCAGGTTGATTTCTTCCCATTTTGGATTTTTAATGTTGCTGTTATATTATACTTGCAAGAAATAACAGGCAAAAGGAGCACGTATCTGCAGCATACACACACAAGCAGATGTTCAGTGACTGGCCAAGGCAGGAATGGAGTGAACTCACCTGGAAAAAATATTGCCCTAACCCTGGACCATTTCTCTTCCTGTTCCTGGTTGTGTTTCCAGGCTGTGAGGATTTCAGGGCAGGGTGTCTATCTTCACTCTAGGAAAAGGCACAGAACACAGTTGCCTCGTGTCTCAGCAGGAGGGCTGGGATGGGGCCTTAAGGGTAAGGGTAAGGCATCTTACGGGGATGCAGAGTTGTGCTTAAGGAGCTTCTCCACAAGCTGTCGTTCTTTTGCTGTTCATCCTGACTAGAACTCCTTTCCTGGTTTCAGAAAGCTCCTTGCGTGATGGTCAGAAAACCTCACTAATGATAGCTGCTGGGTCCACCTCTGACTGGGCAATGTCAGCCTGCCCGATTTTCTTTCTGGCCCATATCACAAAATCAGAAGTACATAGGTGACTTCATATAAAGTGGATGTCTTGACTGCTCTTGTCCCTGGAGGACTGGGTAAAGGAAATTGGGTAGGCCTGGCTGAGCCTTCTCAGGAGCAGGTGTTCACCCTGCAGTGAGGGACTCAGGGGCCATTCTCTCTCATGGACACTCTTCTATCCAGGCTGCAGGATCTTGTCATGACAGAAAGGTTTCAGACTAGGAATCATTTTAAAAAGTACTTTAGTTGCTTATTAAACAAATTAAAAGTTTACTATGTCTAAGCCCTGTAGAGTCTATGCCAAGCCAGCCAAGTGCCGTCGAGTCGGATCCGACTCATGGAGACCCTAGACTCTATAGAGGTGGCTTATTGAAAAACACACAGTCCCAGAAAAGATACCAGACTCCTCGTGGTGGTTCCCTGTGAGGCAGGGAGGAGGGAAGCGGGATAAGGGAGATGGTCAGTTGTGTTTTCACCTGTAATGGCTTTTGTTATGTGATAAAAGGGAGCACATATGTCTGTATTACATGTGCGAATTTTAAAAATCAAATGTATGGAGAGAAAAAGATGAAACAACATGACAAAATACAGTTGTTCATTATGGGTGATGTTAATCTCCCAGGAGATCTCAAATCCTTGCTGTCAGTGGGTTGGAGAGACAGGCATGAGTGCAGACGGATGGTAAGGGCGGGAATTCTTCTCCGACAGCGCAGAAACAGGAGCCTAGCTGGACTCAGAGACTTCCAGGTAACCTGGGCAGCCAGCACTGGGACGTGCAAGGACTGGCCATGACAAATGGGTGAGAGGAAAGCAGCCAGGGAAGCCCTGGCGTCGGGGAAGGAAAGGCTTGAGGGGAGCGACTCTGGTGGACTGGGTCAAGGAGTCTGACTTTTCCCAGAGGACCCACGAAGGGTTCTAATAAAAGTACAGGAAGATGGCATTTGCTGCTAGCAGAGAGACAATGAAGGGAGTGAATGAGGCCGCTGGGAGAGGCAGGGAGTGGAAATTGCTGCTCTGGAGGTGGAAAGGGCAGCACTGAGAGGAGGTGAGTGAGTGCAAGTGTGGAGCTGACTGGCTGGAAGTGCTGGGTGAAAGAGGTGGTGCTGTAATACACACAATTGGAGACTTGGGGAGAAGCTGCTGCTGAGCTATACCTCAGAAAGGCTGTGTTTTAGGACTCCAGAAGAATCCAAGAGGAGGCACTGAGAGGGAATCAGGATGTGAGGAGTGAGCTCATGGAGACGGCTGGGCTGGAGACAGGGACTCCTCACCTTAAGGTGGCCATTCACACCTTGGAGGGAGTGAGAGGGTGTGAGAATATGGGAGAACATGCCAGGAGAGATGAGCCAGGGCAAGACTGAGGAAGTCAGTACTGAAACAAAACAGAGGCAGTGGCTAAGGAGCAGCAGGGGCAGCCCGAGAAGTTAGGAGCAAACTAAGAGAGTGCTGGTGCTGTGCTCAACCCAGAGACAGAGTGGCAAGCAGGAATTTGGTACTGTTGAATACTGGGTATTCACAAGGCTCCACGTGGATCTCTTTTGGGGCAACTTTCCCTCCCACCACCGGTTTTACTAATTTTTAGGGAAATGAAGCCACTGAGGTAGTTACTGCCATTTTCAAAAGATGTCCGATCCCCTAATTCTGGGCTGCTTCACTCCTGGTTTACAGGATGGTATAATTTCTGGCCATTTAGCATGTGTGATGCATTTTAATCTCTTTTGCTGTTGTCTGGTGCAGACTTATAGGAGTTGATGTTAGGGCCACTGATGGAAGTAAGAAGTAGGTCATGCAGCTGTGTCCTAAGGGTGGGATGGCACCAGGCACCATTGGAATGACAGAGAGAGGAGCCAAGGCAAGAGTATGCACCTTAGAACACCCAAGAATGAGTTTTGTGAGAGCCGATAGCACGATCCAGAACTATAGCGGTATTTGCTGCTCAGATCCAGAAGAAAATGTGCAGTGGCCCTCCAGACAGCGTTGCATGTGGCAAACAGCAGTAGAACTAGGCACAAAAACATCTTCATTCTTTAGACAAAGTGCTGCGCTTTTGTGTGGATCCCATTGTGAGTCTGGGTCTGCCATTCTGTGATCCCACTTTGGTTAACTGTCACCATTCTAGAGCTATAATACTCCATTGCTGAATTTTATAGTTACAGCCTTAAACCCAGACTTCCTCTAAACACAGCTGAGTCCATTTGTATTTTTTGCTACTGATCCCATGATGTGTACTGTGAGTATTTTAGGAACAGGCTGTTCAGCAACAAAGGAGATAATTGTGTTAGAATGCTGCCTCTAAGGTGCCATCAAGAGGGAAAATCACTCAAAAGAGCAGCAGTGGACTTGATTTTGCATCTGAAGTGTAAGGATGTTTTACTGCTTAGTTCTTTACTTCTGTGCTTTTTCTGACTCTTGGGAATCTGGCTGCTCCAGCTCATAGTGCATTTACTGGGAATCGAAAACACAGGCATCTGGTGCCTCCTACTCCCCTCCCCTCCAATGTTTGTTCACTCTTTATTACAGTAACAGACTAAGAGCCCAACAGATCCTTTTTAATAACCAATGATTGTGTTAAAAAGGGATAATACATTTAAATGTTTTGAAAACAAATTTATGGTATTAGAAATACTCCTTACTAATGCTTGCTGTTTGCTTGTCACTTTGTTGGTCTGGCTGTAAATCTGAAAAAAAGAGAATAAGCAACCAACCAGATGTCAAGTTATACTTGCCTTGTAAATGTACGGAGAAAAGGATAAATTCTTTAGAGGACACTCAAAAGGTGGTCAAGCTTTGGGAATGCAGTTTTAAAAAGGGAAGACAAATGAGTCTGGCTGGGCAGAGCCTTTCTTTTAGCTCAGCTTAGCTCAGTCAAAATCCAGACGTGCCTTGAAAGATCTCCAGAAAGGAGGAGGTGGCTGGCAGAGGTGACTGATGTGTACATTCAAGCATCATCATCCCAGAAATTAACTCCTGTCTCTGTAGTGACTTGAAGATGGTTTGTATGTCAAAATGATGAATGTACTTTGAATACAAAAATGTACAGCCTAAAAGATGTCCGACTTCACATCTGTTTGAAATATATTACGGCCAGGACCTAATTTTCTCATGTTTTGTTTCGGTCACAATCTTCCATCTAGGTATCAGGTGTCAAAGGCACATGAGCTTTCTTGCTACATGTTTTGAGCCAGAATCATGGGATCCCTTGCCCTCTTAAAGTTGTCGTTAGTGTTTCTCAGTTCTGCTAAAGTATAAAACTAATGTTTTTCTTCTGCTTTCTTTCCCCTGGTGCCTTCTTCTCTTCATCACTGCAGGAAGGGTGCCTGTGGCCTTCGGAGAGCTCCATGTCCCCGCAACAGGGTGCCTCAGAGGTGAGAGCCTTGGGGAACGGGGATCAAGCCAGCGGGGTTCTCAGCCTGCAGTGTGGGCAGCACTAGGGCTACAGAACCCTAGTGAGGGTTCTGTGAGGCTGTAGAAAGGACACGAAGGAGGAGAGAAATCATTTTCATAAAATCGATAGGAGGGTTAAATGTGTAACAATAATAGATTAAGTTTAAGTTAAGGCAAATGCCTGTGACTTAGGTTAGAGGGGAAGGGGAAAGGAATTCTGAGAATTTTTAGAGGATTTTTTTTGTACTAGTCTAAAGTTCCTTACAGAAAACAGCTTGAGGATCGGTGGTCTATGCATGACCCCATAAGCTACTCGTAATATGGTTTGACAAATGTCAGTATTGTTCATAAATACTGTATACCCCTTGCTGTCGAGAACTGGTGGGTTCAAACTGATGACCCTTCAGTTAGCAGTCACAGCTCTTAACCACTGCACCACCAGCACTCCATAAATATCATAGCATCACTAATTTTCATATCTCCAAGTTTAATAATCCAACTCATGGGGACCCTAGGGGCCAGGGTAGAACTGACTTGACGGCACTTGGCTTGGCTAAGTTTAATAATATGATTTTTAAGATGTAGTTTTCTCTTTAAGTTCAAATAATGATAGAAGTCAGTGTCTATTTTAATATGTATACAAAATATCTTTTTTTCCTAGAAGAAACTTGGATGGTAGGATTTTTGCAAGAAATGTATTACCTGGAATCTTCTGGAGAAAAAAATGTATAGTTATATTTACTTTGGAGTACAAAACATTTTTCTTGTCAATGACAAAAAATAACTACATGAAACTTTTGTCCAAATAACTGGGAAAGTATAGGAACCAGAAAGAAAAGAAAGGGACTTCTTCTGGATGTTAGAAGCGGAAGCTGGGGGTGGTGAGCCAGTGAGGGCGCTGCCTGCACAGTCCTGCTGGCAACGTGCTTAATGCGTTGTGGGCTTGAAATCAACACTGCAGTCACTGAGCCCTTGGAAAATGTGCACACAGTACACACCATGACTCCTGTGAAACTCACACTTTCAGTCAGCTGCCCGGAAAAGACTGGGCTAGCTGAGCGGTAACCCAAGGGAGCAACCGGAGAACGGTGACTCGGAAACCGCCGTGCGCTCTCCTGCCCGGAGCGTGTTGAGGTGTGGGAGCTGGGAGCCAGGTCGCGGCACGAGGCTGGCACGCGGTCCCCGGCGGTCCCCGGCGGTCCCCGGGCCACCCGCACACCTCTGCCCCTTGCCTTGCAGGTGATGTACGCGCCTCGGCCCGGGGGCCGCTTCGGCGCGCCGGCCTTCGCGCGGCAGGAGCGCGTCCGCCGCTTCCCGGCCCCCTTCCCGGCCCCCTTCCCGGCCCCCTTCCCGGCCCCCTTCCCGGCCCGCTTCCCGGCCCCCTTCCCGGCCCCCGCCCAGCCCCGCGCCCAGCCCCGCGCCCAGCCCCGCTTCCCGGCCCCCTTCCCGCCCTACCCGCCGCCGGAGGTCGACCTGCCGCCCGCCATCGCCCTCTCGGACGGCGAGGAGCCGCCGCCGTACCAGGGCCCGTGCGCGCTGCGGCTCCGGGACCCCGAGCAGCACCGGGAGCTCAGCCGCGAGGCCGTGCGCGCGCCGCCCAACCGGACCGTCTTCGACGGCGACCCGGAGACCGGCGCCGCGCCGCACGGAGGCCCGTGTCCGCCCAGCTGCCACTCGGGCGTCAGCGCGGCGGGCCGCGGCAGGGACGCGCGGGGAGAGCGGCCGCCGCCCGCCTACAGCGAGGTGGCGGGCGGTGGTCCTGCAGCCCCGAGGCCGCGCGCCCCTGGCCCGGAGCGGCCCCGGACGTCAGCCCCGCCGTCCCGCGCGCAGTACCGCCCCAAAGCCACCGATGAGTGAAACCGGACGGGCCGTTGCGGGCTTCCTGCGATTCCTTCCAGGGGGATTGCGTGGGTACCAGATGGAGTGATACTAACTTCCATTCAGTCTGAGGAACATTATTTATTTGGGGCCAGGGGAGAGACGTTGGTCAAGGATAAAAAGCCAAAGCCACTAGTACAAGATAGGCATAGGGAAAGCAGAGAAGGGACATGAGATAAAATCCACAGAGCTACTTGACTTATTTACTTCTGAAAGAAGACTTTGCAGAGAAGTGAGGCCACAATGGCTTGTTTTATACTTCACTAAATGAAGAAGGAAATGTTATATATTATCATGGGAAGAACTGGCCAATTTGCTTTTTCTCCTAGAGTGTGGATCTTTTCTTTTAAAAATATGAATCAAAATTGCTGTTTTGTGTGCCAAGGTATAAAGTGGAGACATAGATGAATGCAAGGAGTTAATTTGTGTTGTGATGATGTACTTTTAAAAGCTGCACTATTTTAACATTTAAAAAATATATAACGGAACTGTCTTACATGAAGTTCTGTGTGTCTTCTCACCTGTTGAGTACTGTTAGGTTCAAGGAATACTCTGGAGTGTTCCTTGTCATCTTGCAAGAAAAGGTATCTGGGGATCATGTAGTATATAGCCTAATATATACTAACTGAACGTAAATCAAGAAAGTCACTCTTTTTGCAATAATTGCACTAAATAGTAGTGTATCACTGAAGCATTTGGAGCCTCTTGGTTGGAAGACAGGGAATAGTAGATTCCAGCATTTACGACTTATTTCAGTTACTCTGCTATTCATAGTTTGCACGTTCGATTACAAATAAACCTAGTACATATAATTTAGGTATCATTATCATATAATGCTGCCCTTCGCTCTCTGGCAGTGCATTTTCTTTAGTAATTTAGATTTTTTTTCCCCACAATGCATAAAATATGTTTAGATACATTATTTTATACAATAAATTGCTTAAAATGCAAGGTGGTTAATTTTAATAATACTGAACTATGTGATTTCTCAGTGTATTCCTACTATCTCTTCTTCTGTAAGTATTTAATGTCACAACTGAAAAGACAGTGAGATGAGCAGGAAGAGCTTTCCATGCAGTGCCCTGTGCAGATACTATAGTGGGTGGAGCTGGCACTGGCTGCTGCAAGTTTAGAAAGCCCCTGGAACTGATGACAACATGTTGCCTATCAGGATAAGAAGCCATTGCATTCTCACTGGCTTAAACAGCATTTTCACTGGATGCAGTGCTCCCAACTGACCCCACTCTTACTGGATCGCACCTAGTCCTTTCCTGGGCAGTTTGGGCAGTGGGTGCACGAACTGGAGAGTCAGCTACAAAACAACAGAAAGGCAATGGTAATGATTTTCAGAGTATGGAATGAAAAGCACAACAGGCACTTAAAATGCAATTAGGAAACTAATTTTAAATCAGTGCTAGTCTTAGTTTTAATTCTAGCTGTTCACAAGCATACATTCTCACAATGGACTTGAACACCTGGGTTTCATGGAAGCACAGCCCAGGAGCCTAGCTGCCCCTAGAGAAGCATGTGACTGCAGTGGCTGCACACTATCTGAAGGGTAGGCTCTGACTCTGCACCTTTTGAGACAGTGACAAGGCAGTTTTAATGTCAAATCAGGATGGGTGTCTCTGTTTCCCTGTGAGGGCCCTAGGGCACACACTGGAGAGCCTGTCTTGAACTGGAAGTCCTGTCCCGATCTGTCCAGTCTGCTGGGTTCTGCTGTTTCTCTTGGCAGGTATGTCACTGTCTGTGTTTTGAGTATTGGAATCTCCTCCATTCATGCAGCCAACCTACAGACTAACATCCACAGAACTAGCAGAACTGTTAGATGAAGAGAGAAAAAAGATGGGTGACAGTTGTCACCTATGAGCCCTTGAGAGCCTTTGGGAATTCTAAGACTGGATTCTGACTTCTGGTCATGGAGGAGAGAAAAGGCACAGCCCTGGGGCTTGGACCTGAGCCCAGGACAAACTTTCCCACTGTCACTGAGACCTGTTAAACTGGCAGCTGGTTGCCTCTGCTTGAAGGAGGTTGGGAGTCATCTCAACACAAGTTCCATCTAGGCTAGGTCTAGGTCTGTCAGTTGAAAATTAGGAAACATTTGTCTAGGTTGGGAGTTTACTGGAGCTAACTTGGGTTGGATTACTGTTCAGATGTCCCTTCAGATGCAAACAAAACAAAAACAAACCCATTGTCATCAAATCAATTCCAACTCAGAGTGACCCTATAGAACAGAGTAAAATTGCCCCATGGTTTCCAAAGAGCACCTGGTAGATTTGAACTGCTGACCTTTTGGATAGCAGGTGTAGCACTTAACCACTATGCCACCAGGACTTCAGATGCAAAGGTAAGGAGATTCACTAATGATTTCATGATCCCCAAATGTGGCCTGCGATTTTGATCAAGTGGGTAAATGCACTCTGTCACTCATAATGGTTTTACAATCTTCACTTTTCTACCTGTTTCAAAAATAAGCTAAACTTTTGCATTGTTAATTTTGCAAGTGAATTAATGTTCTTCAGATGTCAAGAGTATTGGCAAAACAGTTATTTAATTGAAATGACTTCTGTTTTCCCATGAAAAAGAGGTTCCTCCTATTTAGCAACCCTGGAGAATTGCCTCCTAGGTAGTTATTTAAAGATACATTCTTAGCAAACTGTGAATTTGAAAGATCTTTCAGACTGGGCATCTGTCATAAATCAGTTTAAAAGCCACTGTCATAAACTGAATTAACAGTCAGTTTCCCTTAGGAATAGGGAAGGAGGGTCCAGCAGAGTAGCTCTTTTGGTGGCTGGGCCGGCCAGTTGCGCCCCCTTCCCCTGGTGTGATGTCAGAAGAGTAGTGAGAGTGGCGATGAAGCTCACCAGGTGGGGCTCTCGTTCCTTCCGGAAGCCCGTGTACTCCAGAACCCTAGAGTTCAGTATAGAAACCAGTGTTTACGCAACCGATGATAGGCTTATAATCTCAGTATTATTTCAGTAGAAGGTTGCAACAAAGGATTGCGTGGTTTGAAGGAAGTGTTGGTGGAAATTTAGACACTCTTGGTTATAATACTTCTGTGACTTGTGTCCATTGTCCTAGGAAGCACACTGAGTCCTAGCTATAAAAACACTGCCTCCGGGCATATGTTCACTTTTTTTAGAAACTCGAGTGTTTTCCAGGCACTAAAGCAGTCCTTACTTCAAGAGATTTTGCTAAGCAAGTTACACATTTGGGTGGGTGGGTGGGGAATCTGGTTTTCACGAGCCTGACCAAAATTCTGTTGTACAGAAGCTTGACAAGCTCACTGTGACCACCACCACCACCACCACCACCCCACACACACAGACACACAAAATCTACAAAATTCCAACATAGCAGAGATTTCGCACTCAGAATTTATCATGAGGGCCATACTTATGCACTCCCTTACCTAAACACAGACTTATGGAAGAGGAAACAGGAGCAAACAGCATAACTGGACAGCCTCTTTAACACTAGCATAGGAATTGGGTGCACAGAGGAATGCGTTGTGAGCTTCTAAATATTTCCATTTGAACTTCTTCACCTAAGAATGATAATGGTTCAAAAAGTATGCCCTTTTAAAAAGCATCACTACTTTAAAAGAATCCAGTTGACCCCTTGGCTTCTCAGAACTAGTGATCTCTCACAGGGGAGCCTATGTCTTCCCTCCGATTGCTCCTTTGGAAGGTCCTTTGTAGTAATAGTCCACTGTAGTGCCCTTGAACAATGTCCCCAAAGCCAATGCTGGCTTACAGCACAGAGATACTTAACTCTCTGCCCCTTCCCCTCAAAAAAGTGCCATCATACCACCAGCCGCTTGAAGGTACCATGTCTTTCTGATGAAACGGCTCAGGCAGAGCCAGGAGCCTGCTATCCGTAGTTTTCGTCCCAATGCCAGGCTGCCTCAGTCCCCGCATGCCACCTCTTCTGGTGCTTGCTCACTGAACTTGGCTACTTAGAATGTCACATTCACTTTCAGTATGCCATTCCTTTATGTCAGATTCTCTAAAACTGCACTGTGATGAGGGGAAAAAACCCACTGACCCAGTGCCATTGCAGGTTACTTGTTTTCAGTTAGCTTTTTGCTTTTTTTGTCTAAGTAATTAAAACCAGAAATGACAGCTAGTGTTTGGAGATGAGCCTTTTTTTTTCCCCCCTCTGAAGGCAGTATTCCTGTAAAGGCAACTCTATGCCAGTGATGTCAACTTTTGTTTAGAAGCAAGAGCTTAGACTCTTTTGTTTTGGTTACTATTGCCAAGTGCTGTCAAGTTGGCTGCAACTGCTGTCACTTGTTCCTATGCTGTCCTCTCGTTTCTTTGCTGTCCTCATAATTGTTGCTGTTTTAAGGCCACTGTAGCAGCTGCTGTATCTATCACGTTATTCTGCTTATAGTGACCTCATGTGAATCAGAACTGACTTCACAGCAATGGGTTAGATGCATTTACATAAAACAATGCTATTAGACTGCTGGGCAAGACTCTCCTTATTTTGGTACCACAAAGTCAGAAATTAAGAAACTTTGCTTTCACTGCAGATCACATATTCTTGATGCAGCTCCCTTTTTATCTGTTCTAACAAGGCCTTGAGCCAGTCCAGAGATGACGGAGACACAGACAAGTGATAGAAACATACTGATGTCTTGTACTTAAGAATCAGGACTTCAGCATACATTATTGCAATGTCCAGAGTGGTACATCTTTTGCATTGTTCAAGTTAGTAATTCACTGCCAGAGTTAGACATTAATTTGCTGCTGCTGCTGTTGCTGCCTTCCCATAAGGACGATTTAGTCAGCTGCTGAGTGCAGGAATGTCTTGATAAGAAAGTATGTCTTCCTCTCATTCTTTTCTTTCTGTCTTCAATATGTGCTTGTTTGTGTAGTGTTGTGGGTCAGAGCTATGCAGATAGATATATTCACCACGCATGCACACTATACATACATCATTTCCGAGGCATACCTGTGAGGGATTCTTCACAGCGGTGCTGCCTCATGCTTTGACGTAAGCAAGTTGAGAACCAAGCCACCACTGCCATACTCTCCGCTCCCCACTTCATTGTGCCTCACATAAAATGGTGCTTTCCATTTTCTGTCTTCCTTTATGTTTTATTTGTAAGGTGCTGTATATAACTTGAATATATTATGCACATATCCTACCCAATGGGTAGAACAAAAATTTGTTAATACTGTAATATAATGTATAGATGACATCAATTTTAACAAATGGCATACAATTTGTGAATGCCTATGTGCTGTGTCGAAATTTGCAAATGGATGCATACAAATAAAAGTCTATGTAGTTTACTTCCCTATTAAATATCAATGTTATAACACAAAGGAATCTGAACATGCAGCAACAGCTTATGACCAGTGCACAGATAGCAATTGATAGTTGCATCTTTGCTGTGAAAACTTTTTAGATGCTTATTTTAATCCATTTAACAGTGCTCAATTGGAGCCATGTTAGCTATGTTTTAGTTAGAAAAGCATGCTGATTTTTCAGTTTGCTTGAAGCTAGATACCATCTGATGTTGGACTGTTAATGAAAGAGCAAGACCTAGTGAAAAGCAAAAATTTTTGGTGGATAAAATTGCAGAAATTATGTCACAGTAAGGGGAAAAAAACAGCCTGCAACAGACAACTTTACTCAGCTATGACGACACTGGTAACATCCGTGTCCCAATTCTGCATGTGTCTTTTTCTCTTAACCAGTTAAAACTATGGAGCCAGCAAGCAAGTCTGTGGGGAAAGAACACCTCAGGCAAGTCCAGCTCACTTAAGGAAGGCTCTGTTCTTAACTTAGGGAACTGTTTGGCTGTGGGCACCATTACAAGAGCTGCCTGCCAGCCAGGGGTCCTGACCCCACACGAGCCAAGTTTTGCTGCTGGTTTGGGACGGCATCCAGTGTCGTGTCAGGTCCTATTTCCCTTATAAGGCATCATATCCAGCCCACTTTTTAGTGTCTCACTGTGACCTCTGCATTTATCTTACAGTCAAATATGGTATTAAAAAGAGGCCTATAATACTTGTTCATTAATACCACTCTTGTGTGGTGTCACGTGTAGCAGTGGAATTTTGTCTATAAACCCTTGTTTCCAGGTTATTCTGTTATGAGAGGAATAGTATTTCTAACAAATGCCATGTTTTTTTAATTTGTTCTGTATTCTGATTTTGAAAATCACTATCTAACCTGCAGAAATACCCCTAACCTGCAGAAAACAAGTTATTACCGATTATTCTTAAACTAAAATCACTTTTGCAATGCAACTCTTATTGCTGAATAACTCAGCCATCATTTCAGTGCCTGATCTGAAAGGGCCATGAAAAGATGATCACCCAGTGTCTCCACATGCCCTCCGGCAGCCCATAGAGCCAGCTCCACTGCACTGCAGAGAGCATGAAGAACAGAGTGGCCCTCCCACCCCTTCTGATCCAGCTCTTGGAGATACTGTTGGGGATCAGTGTTATCACAGAATGTTTCGGACTCAGAGGTAGTAAAAGTTGTTATCACACCATCGCTTCCTTTCTAAAGAACTGAGGCTTCAACTTTACTGTTAATGCTGCTGTTTCATTTAAATGTTTGTTGGTATAGTTTTCATGACTTTGAAAAATCATTCTCTAACTGTACGTCTCTTTAAAGGCTATTGTAAAATATAATTAAAGTATAATTATATCCACAGAACTTAGTTCATTTAATTTTTATTATACAGCAGTCTACTAGAACATCACAACTGTGTTAGATCTTTACAATAGTGGTCCATGTGAGGTATGGTAATCACACGTCATAAAAGTTTTTTTCTTTTTTAAATTCTTAACAATCACTTGTGTTTACTTTTCAATATAATTTCCAACTGATATGCAGCAAAAGATTTCTAGCTGCTGTGTAACTGCCTCTTGTAACTGAGCAATGGTGATGTAGTTTTTAAGACCTAAAGTCTGTAATTGGAATACTTTTATAGAAAGGGGGTGTTTTAAGTGCTGTTAGTTATGATATACAGGTTCTTCTGCTTGTTCTTAATGCTGTGGTCAAACCATAGCACAGAGTCATTAAAAAATAAATAATGTACATTTGTTTCCTGCGATTTGTTTTCCTCTTAGCAACAAAGCACAAATATGGGAAAAAGTCCATGTTTTAAAACCAGCCTCAAATGCTTCTTAGTGACTCTCTAGTTGGCCTTTTCAGCTTTTATTGATTGTCTTGTTAAAATACAGTATACTTGTTAAAATACAGTATACTGTATTTGCTATAACCAATTTTGGTCACATTAGACCAGATGATTCCATTCTAAATTCTAGGCTGTGCCCAGAACAGTCTGGTGCTCCTCTGCTCTCCCCATGGAAGCAGCTGCAGACAAGAGGCTCGGGGAGGTCTTTGACATGTCTTCAGGTGTGTGGATGGCTGTCATACACAGACTGAATTAGACTCAGCCAAAAACCTGAACTAGAGTTCTCACAGAGAAAACTGTTTGTAACAATGGTACAGATTCCCCAGAGATGATACATTGCTGGCATCACAGGGTTTCAGCCAATGTTGATGTATCAAAAAGCTCTTAATTTTCTATACTGAGAAAATAAAACGGTCTCTAACTTAAGCATACGGGAGCCCTAGTAACACTGTGGTTAAGAACTTGGCTGATAATTGAAAAGTTGGCAGTTCAAGTCCACCACCAGGCACTCCTTGGAAGCTCACAGCAGTTCTACGCTGTCCTATAGGGGGCTGCTGTAACTCTGGCAAGAGTTGTTTCGTTTTAAGCATATGGATTCACAGAGATGATTGTGTATGTACAAAATCCTAATCTGCCAAACAACTAGAATAAGTGAGTTTAGCATGGCTGCAGGAAATACAATTTATTTCTGTATATTAAAAACCTATTGCCATTGAATCTCCATGTGGTCATTTTACATATATATATATATATATATACACAAAATGTATTAGTAGTAATCAAATGGAAAATATTTTTACCTGTTTTGAATTTTTTTTTTTTTATACCATGTCATTAATGGAAACATAATGAGTCATGCAGTGTGTTTCAATTCTTGGTTGGTAATACGGACTTTTAAAAATATTTGGGAATACATGGTCCCACAAACCTGGGTGGGAGAGTGGAATTCTTGGGCACCAGGATTAGTAGGCGTCCATCTGTACCACTGGTCATCGGTGGCACGATGTACTGCAGCACACACACCCAAACACACACCCCCCCACACACCAGAAGCACCAAGGCTCTCTAGCACAAGGAAACCAAAAATATGCTTAAACGGCTCAGCTAGCTGTACAAAAGTCGAGAGACAAAATTTTTTCCCCTTCACACTTTCTGGATGAAATTCCTCCCATCTCAGGCCAATACCCCAGCTACTCTGCGTCAATGATCGTTTCTGTCATCTTTGACCATTACAGGAATCCCTGCTGGAGGGCAGCAAATAAATTTTCTAATTTCTTGTTCAGCAGATCATTAGAGAATAAGAACTACATGTAGCTAAGAACATTCCCCCAATTTGATGTCCCTGAATGAAACTTACAAGAGTGTAAATATCCCTTGTGGAAAATGTTTTGCACACGCATAAGGTCTCAGTGACAATGGGTTGATTTCTGTGTGGGAGGGGACTCAAGCCTTGAGATTTGTGCTTGATGTTGGCAGACAGCGTTCTCTCCCTCTTTAATAGAGTATGTACCAAGTGTCATTTGGTGCTCAGGTTAGACTCCCCTAAAAGCAAAGGTTGAGCCAAGGACTTGGAGGTAGCCGAGTCATATGAGAGCTGTTTCCAGGAGACAGCTGAATGAGACAAGAGGAATGAGCCAAAAAGAAAGCATTTTTTAGCTCATTTCCACTAGAATCAACTGGGGCTCGCTCCTGCTCTGAATAACCACATCAGCTGTGCCTGAGAACTGCCCTAAAGGACAGGAGGCAGTCTCTGAAGACTGCCTGGCTGCTGTTACAGAATGCAATCTACTGTAAAATTACAAATGGCTGAGGGAGTGAGGAAGCTCAGAAGACTTCAGAAAAAGCCTTGCAGCTGAAAGAGATGAACAGTGCTCATGTTCAGATATGAAACTGCAGGTGTGCAGTTTTCCTAGATATAATTCTGACTGCCAAGTGCCACTGAGTCTCCCTACTACGTGATGTATATACCATCTTCTCTCACAGACACAAATCTCTAAGACTCCCTTGGCCCTCTTTCATGGTCTAAAACCAAGCTAATGCTCCACCTGGCACTGAGGGGTGCTCCAAACATGTCTTTTCTGTCCCTCCCAACCCTCCAATTTCTGAAGCTAAGCAATCTCTGGTTTTGACAGTCAACGTACTGATTTGAAAACAACAAAAACGCAGACTGCTGAAAGAATGATGATGCATCACACTCCTCAGGCCCCCCTCTCCTCAGGCGACAGTTCGGAAATGTAGTGGACTCTTGAAATAATCCTCCAGACCTATGAGATCTTTGTAGTAAAACGTCGTATTTCTGACTCTCCATGATGAGACTTGTACATAACAGTTCATAACCAAGTGTTTACTTAGAACTTGTGATTACAATTTTTCATGTACCCTAATTAAAATGCACATTTAGAAATAGTAGCCAGTAAGTAAAATCTTTGCATTTGTAAAGTTGTTTTAATGCCATGTTTCTGTCAAGGCTTCAGCTTTTGCCCTAAACAATGCCAACTTCACTAACCTTATTTTTAAGTCAGAAGTGCCAGGTGTATATATAGTAGCTGTCTGTATAACTTAATCTGTTTACAAAGTAGATTTCATTTATAGAGTTTTATCTTTTCTACTACTGCCAAGCATCCTTACTGGCAAAAATGCTCTAACAATTGATGCTAGCAAATAGAGCAAACATGCTTTGGAATCTAAGTACAGATGTAAGGTTTATTCCAGGTACTTCTCCTGTAAATTTTGGCATGTGGCCAGCATCACTTCATGGCCTTCCTGCTCCTCTCAGCCTGGACCGCTGCTACCCAGAGTTTCCCCAAATTAGGTTGACAGGCTCCACTTTAACATCTTATAAGCATCGTGAAAACACTGAATGTCCTTTAAAAAAATCTAGCTTTTAAGGAGTTAAACATCTAATTGGTTTAAGGGGAGGTTAAGTTTTGCCGTTATTTTGTATGCATGCCATATGCTTGGAGTGTTCTTTAAAAATTACCAAAATAGAATAAAAGACTGTCTTTCACCATACATTAAAAATATGGGGAATAACTCATTTTATCAAAATAAAAAGAACAGTTAGGCTTTAATGTTATTGCTCTAAAAATTATAAGTCATATAATACAGCTACTGAGAGGAAGATCCACAGTGCCTTCAGCGTGGAGTACAAAGATCCACACGGGGGACACATTCATATGCAAACCTGCCACCTTCTTCACTTCCAAAATCGTTTTTTAACATGTAAATTGGTCAAAGTTGGAAACAGAAACGGCTGGCAGAAGGGAGAATGATAAACTGTTTTGGCAGTGTATGATTAACTGTTTCACTGCTTCTGCTCTTACAGACTGAGAAAACAAAATGTGACAAATGCTTTATATTTAGAAGTATTCTCTATGAGCATTCTTATCTGTAAAAAGAACCAAATCTTCTGAAAATGACCTTGCCTATCCATCTTTCCCACTCTGACTGTTCAGTCCATTCACCAGAATAAAAAACAGGCTATTATACTCTACCTTGAAGGTTTCTGAAATCAAGATGCATTCTTTTCACTAAGATCACACTCATCAAAATAACCGGATAATTGCCACAGAAGAGTTACACTCTGTGATTAGTATTGCTGGTGACTGAGCAATTCATGACGAATACAGCTTGATTTCTAGAACTTTAACGCTGAAGGAAGCAAGACAATAAAAAACTTTTGTTGATGAATGAAAACAAATTTGACATCGAAGTCACAAAGGAAAAATCTGAGAGCGAAAATGCATCCGAATGGCGGAGTCAGCGCTTTCCAAATACACGTTACCACCACACAGCGCAGGAGGCAGGTCTTTCAGGAATCAGAAGGCAAGGCCAAAATTCACATCTGAAGATAAATTCTAGGTAGCAGAAGATCCCCTGGACCATTCAAGTCTGTAAAGGAATCATGTGGTCTCAACTCCTACTACTGTACTCTTAGATACATGCTGCAACATCTTTTGCAACCCCGTTTAATACTAACTTGCTACTACGTAATATACTTAAAGGCTAATGAAGTTCATAACGTTGTTAGGTACTCTCAAGACAGTTTTGACTCACAGCAACCCTGTGCACAACAGAAGGAAACACAGCTTGGTCCTGCACATCCTCACGATTGCTGTTACGCTTTTAAGCCCATTGTTGGAGCCACTATGCCAGTCCACCGCATTGAAAACTTCCACTTTTTCACTGACCCTCTAGTTTACCAAGCACAAGGTCCTTCTCCAGGGACTGGTCCTTCCTGTTAACATGTCCAAAGTATGAGATGAAGTCTCACCATCTTCACTTTTAAAGAACACTCTGGCTGTTCTTCCGAGATAGACTTGTTCCTTCTTTTGGCAGACCATACTCAAACTCAATTATTTCTTCACTAACACTGTAATTCAAAGGTGTTAATATTCCTTCAGTCTACCTTATTCACTGCCCAGCTTTCACATGCATATGATGTGAATGAAAACACCATGGTTTGGGCCAGGTACACCTTAGGGTGCAAAGTGTATCTTTGCTTAACTTGAAAGAGAGCATTCAAAGCAAATTTGCCCAGTGCAGTGAGTGTGTTGTCTGACCTCCTGACCGCTGTTTCCATGCGTGCTGATTGTCGATCCAAGTGAAATGAAATCCTTGACAGCCTCAATCTTTCCATTTATCATGACACTTGCTGTTCACTGGTCCACTGGTCAGGAACTTTATGTTAAGGTACAATCCACAACGAAGGCTGTGGTCTTTGGTCTACAGTAAGTGCCTTCTCTTTCAGCAAGCAAGATTGTGTCATCTGCATAGCACAGATTGTGAATGAGTCTTCTTCCAATCCTGACGCTGTATTCTTCTTTGCATAGTCCAGCTTCTCACGTTACTTGCTTAGCACATGAACTGGGTAAGTATGGTGAACAGATGTACTTCTTTAAACCATGCAGTTTTCACTGTCCTGTTTGAATGACTGCCTTGATCTATGAACTAGTCTCCATGAGCACAACTAAGAGCTCTGGAATTCCCATTCTTTGCATATTATTTATGATCCACACAGTGAAATGCCTTTGTACATTCAATAAAACACAAGTAAAAATCTTTCTGGTATTCTCTGCTTTCAGCCAGGATCCATCTGACAACAGCAATATCCCTGAGTCCATGTCTTCTTCTGAATATGGCTTGAATTTCTGAGAATTCCCTGACTATGTACTAATGCAACTGCCTTTTTAATGAGCTTCAGCAAAGTTTTACTTGTGTGTGTTATTAATGATACTGTTGAATAACTGTTGCATTCTGGTGACTCACCTTTCATTAGAATAAGCATTAAGTACGGATCTCTTCCAGTCAGCTGACAGGGTAAATGTCTTCCACATTTCTTGGCATAGACAAGAGAGCACTTCCACACTTCATTCATGTATTGAAATGTCTTTATTGGTATTCTGTTGACTCCTCAATCCTTAGGGTTTTTTGATGTCTGCAGCGCTGCTTGGATTTCCTCCTTCAGCACCATCAGCTTTTGCTCACATGCTACCTCCTGAACTGATTGTCAACCAGTTCCTAAAACATAATTACTCACTTCTGGTTCTCTAGACTTGTAGTTCAGGTGGTTAAATTCCAAAGCAGGAGAGGGGTCCATACATTTCTCGGTCCTTGTGTAAGTACTCAGGCATCTAGACCAATACGATTTCTTTGTAAAACTGCGATGCCAATAAAGCCAGTACGAAGTGAAAAGGTCTTGCAAAAAGAGGGTTTAAATAGGAAATGGCTTCGGCAAAATTCCATCTGTTTTAAACCTATTGAGACTTATTCTATTTTTGCCATAGAATCTTTTAATCTGTAACTTAAGGCTTTCAGCTTGAGAAATGGTACGTTTTTCCCTTTGGGTTTTCTAACTTATATTCTTTGCACTTTTCATGATAATCCTTTACCTTGTTTTCTCAAGCCATCGTTTGCAATATTCTGCTCAGCTTTTTTATTTCCTCATGTCTTCTGTTTGCCTTACCTACTGAACACACAGAGCAAGTTTTGGCATCTCTTCTGACCTCCATTTTGGTCTTTTCTCACTTTTTTAATAACCTTTTGCTTTCATTATATATGATGTCCTTTAAGTCATCCTACAACTCTTCTGGTCATTAGTTATCAGTGTCAAACCCATTCTTGAAATGGTCTCTAAATTCAGGTGGGCTGTTTTCAAGTTTGTACTATGGCTCCCTTGAACTTGTTTTTCTTCAGCTTTGCCTTGAATCCTCACATGAGTAACCAATGGTCTTTTCTGCATTTGTTTAACTGGTAATGTTGAACATCTCAGATGTAGCTGATTTGCTTTCTGTGGCACTGGTGAAAAACAAGGTTTCAGGAATTGATGGGATACTAACTCCTCGACAGATGCAAAACTGCAAAACTTACTTGTTTATGTCAAGAAATTTAGAAGACAGCTACTTGGCCAATAGACTATAAGACCTTCATATTCATGCCCATTCCAAAGAAAGGGGATGGAACAGAATGCAGAAATTATCAAACAACATATCACATGCTAGCAAGGTTTTTCTAATTACAATTCAAGAACAGCTACACCCTGTATCAACAGAGAACTGTCAGAATTTCAAGGCAGATTCAGAAGACAGAGGAGATGGAGGGGTACCATTACTGATGTCAGACGGATCCAGGCCAAAAGCAAAGAATACCAGTGAGATAATTCAGTTGCATTTTATTAAGTACACGAAGGCATTCAATTGTGTAGATTATAAAAAATCATGGATACATTGTGAAGAACACTTAATTGTGCTCATGAGAAACCTGTATACGGATCAAGAGGCAGTTATTTGAACAAAACAAGGGAACAGGACATAGTTTAAAACTGGAAAAGATATTTGGCAGGGTTATGTTCATCCTATTCAATACTCTCAACAAATAATCCAAGAAGCTGGTCTACATGAAGAACAATACAGCACCAGAATTGGAGGAAGCCTCACTAACCTGAGATATGCAGATCACATACAACCTTGCTAGCAAAAAGTACTGAAGTACTTACTGGATGAAGGTCTAAGACTACAGCCTTCAGTATGGATGACACCCAAACACAGAGAAAATGAAAATCCTTAAAACTTGGCCAATGAACAACATCACGACAAATGACAAAGGATTTGTTCTTGCATCAACAATCAATATCCAAGGAAGCAGCAGTCAAGAAACTAAATGACATACTTGCCTGGGCAAAATGCTGCAAAAGACTTCTTTGAAGTGTTAAAAACCAAAGACGTTAAAATGTTGGGAGGATGAGACATGCATGGAGCAGAGAGGAACAGTGTGCTGTCACCGGGCAGGGAGAGCAGTGGAAGCTGCATATGGGGGGGGGGGGCATGTAAATTTATACGGGAATGTACATTTTCACTCAGTCATATTAAATAAAAAATAAATAAAACTCAAAAAAAAAAATACTAAAATGAGGAAGGTTCACCTAACCCAAACCATGGTCTTCTCAACTGCCTCATATACATGTGAAAGCTGCACAGTAATATTAGAAGACTGAAGAACTGATGCATTCAAACCATGGTGCTAGCGACTAATACTGTATGCACCATGGACTGCTAGAAGGAAAAACTCTGTCTTGGGGGAAGCATACCCAGAATAGTACTTAGAGGAGGATGATGAGATTTTGCCTTACTCTGCACAGTGTCATCGGGAGCAGGGGTGGGTTAATCAGGAAGTGAGGTGTTTACCTGCTAATCTATAGTGAAAAATTTCACCTGTTTTTCACATTTCATGTGGTGAAAACAGGTGAAATTGTTCACTACCTATTATTAAGTACACACAAGTAAGCCCATGGGTACCTTGTTTATTGGGTACTCGGGCTCTAAAGGAGGGACCAATCACTGAAGACAGACATGCTTGATAAGGTCGTGGTCAGCTAAAAAGCACAAGTCCCTCAGTGAGATGAGCTGACACAATGGTTGTAACAATGGGCTCAGAGGCTCGTGAGAAAGGAGCAAAGTAACAACTGAAATGAAAAATGCCTTAAGTAAGGGACTTAGTTTGTTCAAAGATAATAGCAAAACATTTGGATCAACAAAATGTTGATAAGTTGGAGATGACTTAATGGTACCTATCATGGAAATTCAATTGGGTTCCCATTTTAAAAAAACAAACTGCAGCCAACAAAACGCATACGTACTTTAGCATAAAAACTATTTTCAGAAGGAATTCTTTAATCATAATTCAGAAATGCATTCTTCATGAAAGCATTTTATAAAAATGGTGTAATTTGTAAAATATCAAGAGATACTCATTTCTTCTGCTTCAGCTGCTAAAGACAGTTTCTGCCCATTTCATCACCATCACTATATTCTCAGATGAAGATGACCAAAATTCAGTGGACAGAACATGGAAGATAAATGTGTCTAACATGCAACTTGCTTCTTTCTTTCAAATACTACTTCTGCCTAAATTACTAAGATTTTAAAATTCCTAGGGTTGTCATCTGTGAGAGTACCAACAAAAGCATTTCACTGCAGACCATAAAAGACCTTGAGAATACCTTCCAGTTGAAAACTAATGAGGGTAGATACCGTCACAACAAAGTGTAGGTTACCTTTAAGGGAGTAATTTTATTGTATTCAATACTAAGAGGAAGGGAATCTTAATGTATGCATTCTTTTTATCTTTTGTTGCAATCTGTAAACACAGCACCTTGTACACAAAAGGCTATTTTAGTAAAAGGTACTTTTTGGTGCAGTACTTTAAAAGGCTGGTTTTGCTATTACCTTTGAAGAAACTAAGTCATTTTTCATTTCAATTATTACTTGGCTCCGCAAACACTTTTCATCCATTATATAAGCTAAATTTCAGTCTACCTCCCTCGTCACCCTGCCAACACACCCTATTTAAATATGAACACACTCAGAACAGGTTTGGAGAGATGCTATGCCTCATATCTCACAAAACGTTGGAGGTGAATTAATCCAAATTTTGCTGTTCATAAAAAGCGGTTCACTATATAGTCTTAATAATTTAACAATAGACACTACTACATTTTGTTAGCCTGATATTAATATTCCAAACAGTGTATCACAGATGCTCCCTTTTTAAGCTCTGTCACTTTTCATTAAGCACAACAAAAGTATAGTGCTAGCAACAGCGTTTCTGCAACATTCCTGATCCCTCATCTTCAGAGAACCTTTTTTTACTTGAGAATTTTAAAGCACTCACTCGCAGAATCTCATTCTATATAAATGAATAAGAACAATTTGATTGAAAACTGGATGACAACATCACCAACTGGAGTGAACAAAAAATAGCTACTCAGGAAGGACATTTCTAGTCTGAAGGCATTATTAATGACTTCTAAGAACCCATAATTTATCCCCATTAGAAAATACACCCTGTAAAATGTGAAAAGTAAAAGTTATTGTTTTAGAAGAGTTCTATGTAACACAGTGTGTTAAAACACATGCATCGTCTCAAGTAGCTAAAAAAAGAAATCTGTTAATGTCTTAGCATTTAGTAAAACTGTGAATTCAATAAACTAAAACATGTTAAGTGAGTTTACCTTTGAAAATGTGAGTCCATCTGAAATAGTACTCACAACTGTTTGAGACAAAACTGATCTGCCCAAACAAGAGCAGACTTTGTATCAGAGCAGCACAGCTTTCACCCCGTTACTACCCCTCAATTCCTAAAAGATTTCAACCACATTATATTGCAAACTTTTTCCAATATAATGGACTATATGTACAAAACATAAACATTTTTTCTCTTTAAACTATTTTCTAAACTTTACCTGATTCAACATTTGATAAAATAACCCCAGCAGCACGGGCCCAAAAGGGCTGTTCTTGGACTCAAGGTACTTTTCAGCCTTATCAGATAACTGAAAATAATGACAATCGCAAATGGGACCATTTCTTTGTCCAAACATCCACGACTGGGTCAGTACTGAAGTTGAGCAGTGAGAGTAAAAGGAAACAGACGCACGCATGCTAAGGCACACTGACACAATCACGACAACTTTCATATGTAATGATGGCTGCATTTCCTTCCAAACAGGTAATTTAATACATGGTTGTGCTACCAAAAATTCAAATAAAATGTTCAAACAAGAGTATTTCAATCTCAAGGGTAAAGAAGCAGCTCTGATTTTAAAAATGTACTCCTTAAGGAAAGCACTATTAGCGGTGAAGTCCTGGGACGGTAAGCACAAGCACGCTGTGGAAAAAGGCCTGTGAACGCGTCCAAGAGAGTGAAGAGTCCTCACGACAACCTGACTGCCGTCTTCTAGTCTCCAAATCTTTATCCAGTTGATAACCAAAAGCTTAAGTCACTGTTTGAGAATATTTCATGAATAAACTTAGAGTATATATTATTTTCACTTTTTTTCTGAAAAATCAGTGGAAGAGAAAAAGTTTTGTGTGCTGGGTGATAAGCAATTTTGAAGAACTATGGCCACAGATATTTGCTTCAACTTCTTTGACTACAACAAGCTTCGGTAAAAACTTTTAAAGGATAATTTTTTTTCATTTATATATAACCAATATATCTTATTTAGAGACACGTCTTCACTTTAATTTTCTTCATATATACATTTTAAATGGTATACAACTATTATATACCATTTTTGTAGAAAGGTAGTTTGATAATGGTCTGTCCCCCTCACTGAGAAGTGTATAGTTAAAACCTTACTGAATAACAGAAAGATGAAGACTTAAGGTGAGCAGCCTGTCTCGGGAGACATCTGCCTCATCTGCATACATTACAGGAGGCAGCGACAGAATATGTGGCAAGCATCAGTGGGAAGGCCTTGAAAAAGAACCTGAACTGCTGTTGGTATAAAATTCTCACACAAAGTTCATTTTTTTCCTCTCAAAAACCACTGATTTTTCTGGTGGTGTTTAACTTTTAAAAGATATCTTTGGTTCTTTAACCCTCAGAGAACTGGTATATTCAGGCAACGAACAAAAAAATTAAATCAGAAAAATATATCATTGCCCGTAATCTCCAAAGGGTTAAAGTGCATGAATTTTCTATGAGCTACTATAAAAGGCATCCTACTCCACTTTTTTCTTAAAAGAAACTTTTTCTTTGGTCTCCTGTAACTTTTCAGTAAGTCGATCCTTTGTTTCTTCCATTTTCTCTGTGAGAAGCTCCTTGGTCTCTTCCATTCTGTCCTGCAGATACTCCTTAACTGGAGGAGGTGTTGACATGTAGCCACGACTTCGCAAGTACTTCACAGTAAAGGATGTTCCTCCCAAAGTCACAGTGTATCGGGCAGGTGTTGCAATCTTAAAAAAAGGCAAACACAGGCAGATCAACACCTGATTATAACCATAATCTCTTAAATCAAGTTAAAATTCTGATAATTAACCAAACAGTATAAAACAGCTTCACTGGCTCACAACGTTACTACAGACATACCCAATACCGTTTTCCCTTCCAACATGGGAATGCATCTTCTGTAACCTCATCTTACAAATGTTTGTCACTCAGACAACCCAACCAAAAATTATACAAGCATCAGGTCAACAGAACTGAAGTCCTTAACTAAAGACCACTAACAGTAACAAAGGCCTAAGTGTTTCCGTACCTTAAAAACTCTGCCAAATAGATTTCTGGCCAACAGGGCACCACAGAAAGAAGCACCATCCAATCCCTCCACAGCAAAGACTCAAAAAACTACATTTGTCTAATGCAGAGATAAAGATCTTAGGCAAACACCAAATGAAGTAAGAAACTGACAGAGAACAGAATAGGAGAGGAAGTCCCCTATTAGCGAACCTAGCACAGATACGCCCTCTTGGACTCCTGTCAGCAACAGGCACACAGAGAGCATAGGAAAGCAGCGTCACAGAAATCCTAGCAGGAGACCAAGTACTGGTAACCGGTGAGACATATTTTCCCACCTCCCACGACCCTGCCCCCCACTTCTGATGCCTCCTGGCTAGCTGTGAAACGCAGCAATCTGTGCCGCTTTGGTGGAACCGGCCTACGTCCAAGAGCAGTAGACGAGGAATATGCAAAGCACCTTCAGGAGCCCCCAGCAGGACGCAAATCACCAGGTAAACATGATGCGTGCTGTCCTAACCGGATCCTTTCCACTCACCTCTCTCCTTCCTCTGCTTCCTGCCAGCTACAGTCTCTTGGCCAAGGGGAAACTCCTTTTGTCCCGGTCAGTTGGATTTTCCCTGTCCAGCCTCCCTCCAACTGGCAGGCTCCCTGAGTGCCATTTCTCTGTAGCTGGTGTTGCTTTTTTCTGTTTTTCTTTTTCCTGTGCCTCCTGCCACCTCCCTGGCTCTGTGTGCCACCTTTGCCTCTCCCTAAAAGGCTGCTGTTTTAGTCAGCTAGTGCTGCTCTCACAGAAATACCACAGAGTGGATGGCTTTAATAAAGTTTATTCTTACATAGTCCAGTACGTTACAAGTCCAAATTCAGGATGTCTGCTCCAGGGGAAGGCTTTTCCCTTGTCAGCTCTGGAGGAAAAGTCCAGTATTACATCAGTCTTTGTCCAGGGAGCATCCTGGTACAGGAACTTAGGTCTGAAGGACACGCTCTTCTCCGGTGCTGCTTTCTTGATGGTACAAGGTTTCCACACGGTCTCCTCCGGTGTTGCTTTCTTGATGGTACAAGGTTTCCAGTTCTCTGCCTGCTTCTCTTTCTTTTTATCTCTTGTAGGATTAAAGGACTAAGGGTGGGGCAAGCCATATTCCAGAGAAACTCCCTCTACAGTGGAACAGAGAGGTGATCTTATAAAGGGATTTACAGTCCCACCCTAACCGTTTAACATACAGCAAAGGAAAACCACAAAACGGAAGAGAGTCACAAGATACTGGGAATCATGGCCCAGCCACATGGCTACACATATTTTGGGGGGGACACAATTCCATCCATGACAGCTGCAAAGCAGCACTCAGGTGGGGAACCATTCCCCTGGCCTGTGATGCAATTCTGGTGGAATCCTTCTTATTTTTTAGCTTTATTTTATTTTGCTTTCTTGTGGGTTTTTTTTTCTCCCCCTCTTCATGACTTGGGGCCATTTCTTTTTGTTGTTGTTGTTTTTGCTGTCTCTCTTCTCCAATTTTTTCTCTTTTCTGCTTCCTGTCTTTCTTCATGTCCCAGTTCTTGTCTATCTATACTTACCTTCTTTTCCTGTTTCCTAAATAACTGACACTGCGACATCAATACCCCTCTAACTTAGGCTATTCAGCACAGCCTGGAAAACACTTCCCTGGTCTTTACAGCAGCACTGATGCGACCTCTGGAGGCCTTTCCTTTTGTTTTTTTCCTTAAATTATTAACTCTGTATTACTTTCCTTTTTGCTCTTCCTTATTTCTTTGCTTTCCCATCTCTCCACTCCAGTGGCAAACTCCTTAGCACTCTCGTTTTTAGCTACTACTTCTCTGTCTGTTTTAACTCCACACATCACAACCTTCCTGTTCCTCCCTGCCTCCCTGAACTGTATGCGGAACATCACTCCTCTGAACAGCACAAGCACGAGCCACTAGAACCAGTCCGCCCCTGCTTCCCGGCTTGCCGTGTCAACCTAGTACATGCCGCACAGTCCACCACAGCCCTTCCCCATCAGCTGGAACTGCCCTGCTGCATTTTAAGCAACTCACCCCACCCACGGGCAGAGGTAAAAATGACTGTGACCACAGACAAGAAAACGCAAAGAAAGCACAGCCTGCCTGCACTGACACAATCAAATAACACAACAAGCAGGTACAATACAAAAGAAGATAAAATCTACAATCAATACCTGTGAAATAAAAACTGAATGTCCCAAAAACAGCACACAACATCAAAGCTTATTAAAAATCAGGAAACAATGTTTCTAACACGCATCCAAAATAAAATACCAGACAACTTTCTAGCAGTAGAATTAGCACTAGAACTACCTGACAGGGAAGTCAGATTTTTAATTTTCAGAGTTACCCAGGAGTTGAAGCAGACAAAAATGAGGAGAACAGACAAATTCAGGGTAGAATTTGGGAAAATATTTTAGGAACAAAATGTCAAATTAAATTCATAACCAGAAATCATACAAAAACAATTAGAAATCCAAAACTGAAACAAGATTTCAGAAATGGACAGTGTCATAGAAAAGCTAAAGGGCAGGTTTGAAATGATAGAAGGATCAGTGAAATTAAAGACTTGGACAATACTCTGAGAAAAAATCAGAAAAAAGAACAACAAAAAATGAAAACAAAAAAAAAACATTTGAACTATGCAGCATACAAACAAAAGCAAAAAATCTGCCAGTGATGGGAATTCCAGAATGGGTGCGGGTGATGGAAATGGAAAACACAGACCACGGTCATTGAAGAATTGCTGAGAGAAATCTTCCTTAATATTATGAAAGATAAAACACTGACCATTCGAGTAGCTCAATAAACCTCAGCTACAAACATGCACATTTCCAGAATCAGAGTGTTATTTGTTCATCAGAAGTTAACTGGCTTCCGTCTAACCTACCGCATACATTCACAAATTTTCTCTCAGACTAAACCTCTCTACCTTTCCCCCCAGCTCATCCCCTTGCCTTCCGTGCACTGTCCTAGGCTCCAAATTCTGATGCTCTACCTGGGTTGGAAGTTGGACCCCCTTATGTGCACTGAGGTATTCTTCCAGACTTGGAGAGGGAGCAATTTCACAAATAGAAGAAGAAAGCAAAAAACTGCTGGCTCCCCTAACCACGGAACTCAGGACAGAAACAAGTCCTTTGCCTAGGTGCAGACATAAGAAGGACACAGCTGTTAGCCCTCTACCTTTCTCAGCAGTGAAACCAGCTACCAGTGCCTGCACCAATCACCCTGGCCCAGTTAGGATGGTAATGAAAAGCTGGACCTACACACTTGGTGACTGATTATATGGGCACTTCAACCAAATACATACAAGAAAAGTAAATGAACCTCTGGGACTATGTGTCCAGTAAGAGCTCTAACCACCCAGTGACAAGACATTAAAAATTCTAAGGCAACAATAATCAGACTAGCTCACATGACCAGCCTATTGTTGGGTGCTTCAAAACAAAATAAAAAAATTAGTTGGAAGGTAAGAACTTAAAAGCAGACTCATGCATAACAGAAAAGACTCTTTGATGGCTGCAAGGGTGGGGAGGGCTGGAGGGCGAGAGGGGAGGGTTTATATTAGATAGTTAGAAATTTGGTTGGGTGAAATTGGTAACAGCACACATTAGTAAGAAGGTCAGTATTAATGGGACTTCAACACAACTTGTGTACTCCTCCCATCTTAACTCAATATTGCAAGGACAGAGTAGTTGGGGCAGGGGGCCAGGGACTGTGCTCTCAGGGGAAATTGAGGCCAACTGGCACAACTAGTGTTTTACTAATGAGGACTCTCCACACCCCACACTGGTGAGCAGCATCTGGGGTCTTAAAAGCTGCCAAGCTGCCATGACATGAGGGAAAGAGAATCCAGAAGACAGACAGACCTACGTGAATGGATGTCTACATTGACTTGTGACCAGAAGAACCAGATGGTGCCTGGCCACCACCAGTGACAGCCACGATGGAGCTCACAAGGTTGAGTCTCACTGGCAACACCTGGGGTTCTCCTGGGACAGGGCCCCTGTCCATAAATCACAATGAAGATCAACTTTTTGGACAGCAGTGGATTGGACTTGGTGACACAGGGTAACCATACTGTGTGGGCACTTTATGGTTCTAGGCATCTATAGGAGGTCATCCTGTTGACCTCATACTGGAGGAAGGGGAATAGGTGGAAGGAGAAGACAGGAGAGTGTTGGGAAGATAAGACATGTATGGAACAGAGAGGAAGAGTGTGCTGTCACCGTGCAGGGAGAGCAGTGGAAGCTGCATATAGGTCAGCATGCAAATTTATATGGGAATGTACATTTTCCTTCAATCATAATAAAAAAAAAAAGGAAAAAAAATTTTTTACAAAGAGAACATTCTAGTATTATCAGAGGTAGAATCCAAAAGATTCACTTTAGCAGTCTTCAAGAGAGCAGGAAGATCAGGAAAAGCACAGAAACTCATCATGACAAACTAAACAGGCTACAAGAAAACCTGATCAACAATGATCTGCATTTCAGCAGATTAACAATAATAAAATTACAGAAATAGGCAACCCAAAAGAAAGGCAAAGGTGCAGAACTCAGAAAATGGAATGCAGAAACAGACTGAAGATAAAGCAAGTAACACCAACACATTTGAGAAAAAAAATCGGAATTTTTTTTAGAAATCGAGAAACACAGTTACATCAGACTCCAGTAAGCATAAAAATTTATGAGTAACTGGAGTACCAGAACAGGAGGGGATAACACAAAATGCTGTGACAACTGTTAAAGATTTTTTGACAGAAAACTTTCCTGGTATGATGAAAGATGAAAAGATATCTGTCTATGCAGGCAAGAAGCCAATAGGATGACATATACAAAGTCTTGAAGGGAAAAAACTGCCAGTCAAGAATTACACACCTGAGAAACTGCCTCTCAAATATGATAGTAAAATTAGGACATTTTCAGATAAACAAGAGTTTATAGAATTTGCAAAAGCCATTAACTGATATTACAAGAAATGCTAAAGGAAGTTCTTCAATTAGAAAATCAATGACATCAGACAAAAACTCCAAGGCTACAACAGAGGATGGAGCAATCAGATATCAACCGAGAGAGGGAAACCACAAAAATAAATCAAAGCTAAAACACTGAAACATAAAAACAGATGTCAGTATGTAAAAGATGACAATATTATACTAAAAAGAGGGACCAAGTAATGTAGTCATAGATTTTTGATATAGAGAGGAAGTCAAGACAATACAAAGAAATTAAAGACCAGTTTAAATCTGGAACAATCGCAGTAAATATTAAGGTGACCACAGGGAAAAAAAATTAACAATCCTACACATCAAAATAAGAGACAATACCAAGAAGTCTCAGCAAATACAAAACCAATGACTAACCATGCTAAATGTAAATGAGTTAAATGAACCAATAAGAGACAGAGTGGCAGAACGGATTCCAAAAAAGAAATCTATCTACATGGTGCTTACAAGAGATATACCTTAGACTTAAAAATCCAAACTAAACTCAAAAAATGGAAAATATACACCCCACAAACAACACTCAAAAAAGCCGAAAGCCGAGTGCCGTCGAGTCAGATCCGACAGGGAGGAGTAGCAATATTAATTTCTAATAAATTAGGCTACAAAGTAGAATACACCACCATGGACAAGGAAGGACCCTCTATAATGACTAAAGAGTCAATACAATCGGGAGGATGTACGCATATTAAATATTTACAGACCCAATGATAGTGTCCCTAAGTACACCAAAGATCTCTCACAGCTTTGAAAGGTGAAGTAGAGAGCTTCACAATGATTAGCAGGAGACTTCAACACATTACTTCTGGTGATGGACAGAACATGCAAAAAGAAACTTAATAAACACAAGAAAAATCTAAATGCTACAATCAACCAACCTGACCTCACATGAGGTCTGATAATTAAGTCTGCAAATTTAATTGTTCTAAGTGCTACATACCTCACTGCTGAGTATCACTATGGTCACCTTCAAAAAACTCCCCTTGAGAAGCTATGCACCGATGCCAGTGCCTAGCCCAACCTTCAAAGCAATTTTAGAACTCTTTCTGGAATGGCCATTGCTCACGGTGGCATGGTGACAAGCTCATGAACTTAACAGTATAACTGTCAGTGAGGGAGTTTTTAGCCAGTACACAAATAAGTGTATTGGAACACCATCCCTTACTCACTGGATTTGGTCCCCAAATCTTTACCTGAAGATAAAAGAAAAAGTGAAAGGAAGACATTTTGATGACATTTCAGGACATCAAGGGTAACAGAACAACAGCTCTGATGGCTTTTCCAGAAAAAAAGTTCTAAAATTGCTTTGAAGGGTGGACGAGGCACTGGCATCAGTGTATGGCTTCCAAGTGGAATACTCTGAAGGTGACCATAGTGATATTCAGCAATGAAGTACTAGTACTTTTTCTAGGACAAGTCTGTGAACTTAACTGACAGTCCTCATAGACATTTACAGAACACCCCACTCAACAACAGACAAGAATAATTTCTTTTACAATGCACATAGAACGTTCTCTAGAATATACCACATATTAGGCCACAAAGCCAGCCTTAACAAAATCCAAAACACTAAAATAAGGCAAAGCATTTTTTCAGACTATAAAGCCATAGAAGTAAAAATCAACAGCAGAAAAAGCAATGGAAAAATATCAGACACATGGAAGTTGAACAATACCTTGCTCAAAAATTACTGGGTTATACAAGAAACCAAAGATGGAATAAAGACATTCATACAAATAAATGAGACTAAAAGTACATCTTACCAGAACCTCTGGGACACAGCAAAAATAGTGCTCAGAGGTCAATTTATTTCAATAAAGGTGCACACTCAGAAAAGAAGAAATGGCTCAAATCAAAGCATTAAGACTATAATTCAAACAAGTAGAAGACAGAAGCAAAGGAACCCCTGAGAATAGAACCCTGGAGAATAGAAAAAAGATTGAAAGAGTTAACAAGACCAAAAGCTAGTTCGTTGAAAAGATCAACAAAATCAATGAACTGCTGACCAAACTGATAAAAAGAAAACAGGAGAGGAAGCAAGTAACCTGAATAAGAAATAAGATGGGTGATATTAAAACAGACCCAACAGAAATTTTAAAAAATCATAACAGAATACTATGAAAACTGTACTCTAAAAGAAAGTCTAGAGGAAACAAATTTTTAAAAACATATTACCTACTTAAACTAACACATACATAGAGAGAAAAACTACATAAACCCATAACAAAAGAAGAGATTAAAAAGGTAATTTAAAAACTCCCAACCAAAAAAGGCCCTCCTGAGGGCTTCACTGGAGAGTTCTACCGAACTTTCATAGAAGAGTTAATATCATTATTAAGAGTATTCCACAGCATAGCAAAGGAAGATATACTCCCAAAACTAATCTAGGAAGTCAGCATAACCCTGATGCCAAAACCAGGTAGGGATACCACAAAAAAAGATACAGACTAAAATCTCTCATAAACTTAGATGCAAAAATCTTCAACAAAATTATAGTCAACAGAATTCAACAACATATCAAAAAGATAATGCACCATGACCAAGTGGGAGTCATACCAGGGATGCATGAATGGTTCAACTATAGAAAACAATCAGTGTAATCAACCACACAAATAAAAGACAAGAACCACTTGATTTTTTAATTGATGCAGAAAAGGCATCTGATCAAGTCCAATAGCCAGTCACATTAAAAACTCAGCAAAACAGGAATAACAGGTAAATTTCTCAACATAATAAAGGGTATCTATGCAAAGCCAATAGCCAACATCATCCTAAATGGACAGAGTCTGAAAGCAGTTCCCTTGAGAACAGCAATCAGACAAGGATGCCCTTTGTCACCACTTCTATTCAACATTGTGCTGGAGGTTCTAGCCAGAGCTATGACGCTATAAAATAAAGGACATCTGAGTTCTGAATTAGTAAGGAAGTAGTAAAACTATCTCTACTTTCAGATGATATGATCTTATATACAGAAAACCCTAAAAAAAAAATCTATGAAAAAACTACTGGAACTAATAGTTCATCAAAGAATCAAGATACACATACAAAAAAGTTGATTCCTCTACACCAACAAAAAGAATGTCAAAGAGGAAGTCACTAAATCAATGCCATTTACAATAGCCCCCAAGAAGGTAAAATACTTAAGAACAAACCTAACCAGGGATGTAAAACACCCACCAAAAAAAAAGAGAGAGACATAACATTACTGCAAGAAACCCAGAGACCAAAATAAGTGGAGAAACCTACCTTACTCATAGGTAGGAAGACTCAACACTGTAAAACTATCTATCCTATCCAAAGTGATTGTTTTAGTCAGCTAGGGCTGCTCTAACAGAAATACCACAGAGTGGATGGCTTTAACAAAGAAAGATTTATTCTTACACAGTCCGGTAGGTTGCAAGTCCATATTCAGGGTGTCCGCTCCAGGGAAAGACTTTCCCCTTGACGGCTCTGGAGGAAAGTCTGGTATTGCATCAGTCATTGTCCAGGGAGCGTCCTCACACAAGAACCTCTGGTCTGAAGGACGTGCTCTGCTCCCGGTGCTGCTTGCTTGAGAGGTTCTCAAATTGTCCTTTGTTTCTTTTTCCTTTTATTCCTTGCAAGCTAAAAGCATTAAGGGTGGGGCAAGCCATACTCCAGGGAAACTTCCCCATAGCAGAATTCACAGCCCCACCCTAATCCTTTAACCTACAGGTTAGCAAAACCACACAATGGAGGACATTTCCAAGATACTGGGAACCATATCCCAGCCACATGGCTGCACACATTTTTGGGGGGACACAATTCAAACCATGACAGTGATCTACAGATATAATGCAATATTGATCCAAATTCCAATGGCATTTTTTAATGAGATGGAGAAACAAATCACCAAATTCATATGGAAAGAGATGAAGCCCCAGATAAGTAAAGCATTACTGAAGAACAAAGTGGGAGGCCTCATACTACCTGACTTTAGAACCTATTACACTGCTATGGTAGTGAAAACACCCTGGTACTGGTACAACAGACACACAGACCAAACGAACACAATTGAGAACGTGCACATAAATTTATTCACCTATGCACGGCTGTTTTATAAAAACCCATAGTTCACAAACTGTAGAAAAGACAGTTTCTTTAACAAATGGTGTTGACATAACTGGCTATTTGCTAAAAAATCAAGTAAGACTTATACTTCACACCACGCAAAAAAGACAACTCAAAATGGATCAAAGACTTAAATACAAAATATAAAACATTAAACACCATGGAGACAAAATAGGGGCAATGCTAGGAATCCTAATGTAGTGCATAAACAAACTACAAAACATCAATAACAATGCACAAACACCAGAAAATAGGTAACTGGGAACTCCTAAAAATCAAACATTCACGCTCAGCTAAAGACTTCACCAAAGGCCACAAAGACAATTTACAGACTGCGAAAAAAAATTTAGCTACCACTAATCCAATCATTGTCTAATCTCCATAATCTGTAAGAAAGTGAAACGACAATTTACAGACTGGGAAAAAAATTTTAGCTACCACAAATCTGATCATTGTCCAATCTCCATAATCTATGAGATACTGCAAAACCTCAACAACAACAACAAAAAAGACAAATAACCCAATTAAAAAAAGAGAGCAAAGAACATGAAGACATGTCACCAAAGAAGACATTCAGGGGGCTAACAGATACATGAGAAAATACTTACAATTGTTAGCCATTAAAGAAATGCAAATTAAAACTACAAATGATATAGTCTCACTCTAACAAGGCTGGCAGGAATCAAAAAAAGCCACAAAGTAATATATGCTGAGAGGCTGTGGAGAGCCTGGAACAGTTAGTTACCCACTGCTGGTGGAAAGGTAAAGTGGAACAACCACTTTGGAAATCAATTTGGTGCTTTCTTAAAAAGCTAGAAACAGAAATACCATACAATCCAGAGATCCTACATCTTGGAATATATTCTAGAGAAATAAACAGTGCCACACAAATAGATAAATGCACACCAATGTTCACTGCAGCACTGTTCACAAAAGCAAAAAGATAGAATCAACCTAAATGCCCGTCAACAGAAGGATGGAGAAACAAACTATGCTATAGTTACACAAGGAATACCCTGCAATGAAAAAAGAACAATGAATTTGGGAAACATAACATGGAAGAATCTGGAAAGCAATATGCTGAGTGAAATTAGTCAATTGCAGAAGGACAAACACCACTACTGTAACAACTCAAGAACATGGAAGGAAATATTTGATCATTATGAGAGGGTGAGTTGGGGGTGGGTATGGCAGAGAGGAGTATTCACGAATCAGATAATTTACAAGAATTATTTAAGATGAAGGGAGAGACAACACAAAAAATGTCAACACAAATGGACTAAATGAAAAGCTTGGAAGTACTCTAATCAAAACCAAACACTTCCAAGGACTGAGTAGCAGGGTCAGGGGTCTGGGGACCACAGCTTCAGGGTATGTCTAGGTCAATTAGCAAAACAAAGTTTTTTAAGCAAATGTTCTGTATCCTACTCCGGTGACTGGTATCCGGGTTCTTAAAAGTTAGCAAGTAATCATCTACCAGGTGTTATTAATTGGCCTCAAACCACCTGGAGCTGAAGAAAAAAGAAAAGCATCAAAGATACAAGCAAAGTGCGAGCCCAAGAGACAGAAAGTGCCACATATAAGAGATAATCAACATGAGACCAGAAGAGCTAGGCAGTGCCCAGCCATCACCAAAGACTGCCCTTTTAGGAATCTCAATAAGAGTCTCTGATAGAATACAAGAAATGAAGGATGCAGATTCAAACTCCAGTAAAAAAGACCATACTTGATATTCTGATGAACTGGAGCAGAGAATTTATACTATTCTAGAAGCCAGCTCCTGAAACAAAGACTGAACTGATAAACGACATAAAATGATACTGGTGAAGCATGTGCTTCTTGGTTTGGGCAGATACTGTAGACTAAGTGGCCAGTTCCTGTGCAGAGGAAAGAGTAAGTAACAGACGGATACAGGGACAAGGGAAATATGGATTGGTGGGGAGGACTGTATTGTTGAAGCGTGGGGAGAGAAGCAACTAGGATCACATGGCCAAGTTTGTGTCCCAAGTTTCTGTATGAGAGACTGATCGCAATTGTAAACTTCCACTGAAAGCACAATAAAAAAAATTATTAAAGTAAAAAGAGACCAAGAGTGACAGAATGGATTAAAAAACAGGATCCATCAATATGCTGTTTATAACAGACACACTTGAGAAAGAAAGACATAAGTTTGTTAAAAATCAAAGCATAGAAAAAACTGTGCAAATAGTTACCAAAAAAGAGCAGAAGTAACTAAACTAATTTTGGATAAAATACACTTTAAAGCAAAATCCACCATAAAAGACAAAGAAGGGCACTATATAATAATTAAAGGGATGATCCATCACAAAGACTTAACTGTTATAAACACGTATGCACCCAATAATAGGGCTCCAAAATACATAAAATAAACTCTAACAACAATGAAAAGAGAAACTGACAGTTCCACAATTACAGTATAAGCCTTTTATACACCACTCTCAGTAAAGAATAGAACACCCAAAAGAAACTCAAGAAATACAGACACTCTAGAGGGCACAATCCAACTCAAAGGCAGTGGGTAAAGGGCACAATCAGCTAACTTGACCTCAGTGACATACACAGAACACTCTACTCAACAGGTGCAAAGTACACATTCTTTCGCAACATATATGAAATGTTTTCCAAAATAGACCACATCTTAGGCCACAGAGCAACCCTCAACAAAATCCCCAACACTGAGATAATAATATAAAGTATCTTTTCTGACCACAACACCATCAAAGCAGAAATTGACAGGAAAAGTAAGGAAATAAAATCAAGTAAATGGAGGCTCAGTAACAACTTGTTTAAAAACCAATACGTAAACTTAAGAAGGAGTAAAAAAAATTCCTAGAATCAATCACAGCAAAACCTTTGGGACACAACAAAGGCAGTCCTCAGAGGTCAATTTACAGCAACACACGCACATATCCAAAAAGAAGAAACAACCTCAAAATATTAGCTGTACAACTCAAACAAATAGCAGCAAAAGAAGCCCACAGCCACTAGAAGGAAACAATTAAGATCAGAGCAGAAATAAATGAAATAGAGAATAGAAAAACTATAGAAAGGATTAACAAAATCATACGCTGGTTCTCTTTGAAAGGATCAACAAAATTGACAAAGCACTGGCCAAACTGACAAAAGAAAAACAGAAGCCAGCCAAGCCAAAAGAAGACTCAAAATAACCCAAATGAGAAATGACATGGGGGATACTGCAACAGACCCAAACGAAATTAAAAGGTTCATAAGAGTATTATAAAAAACTATAACACAAAGGTTTCAATCCATTAGGCACTACTTGGAAACTCTATGGAAGTTCTACTCTGTCCTACAGGGACAGAGTCAGAATCAACTCGATGGCTGGGGGTTTAGTGTTTTTGGATACACTCTAACAAATGTGAAACCCTACAGGAAGCAGACAAGTAGAATCACACTACCTACCCAAAAAACAAGAAATGATGTTATGAATCTGAACAGATCCATACACATAAGAAATTGAAAAGGTAATCTTTAAAACTTCAAGGGAAAAAAAAATCCCTGACCCAGATGATTCTACCAGAGAAAACCTTACACGAGTAACTACTCAAACTATTTCAGAATACAGAAAAGGAATAGATAATTCTGAATTCATTCTGTGAAACCAGTGTAACTGTGATACCAAAATCAGGCAAAGGCACCCCCAAAAAGAAAACTACAAACCAATGTCTCTCATGAATACAGACAGATGCAAAAATTATCAATAAAATCTTAGCTAACAGAATTCAGCACAGTATCAAAATAATAATACATTGTGACCACATAGGATCCATAGCAGGTATGCAAGGATGCTTTAACATTAGAAAAGCAATCTGTGTAATCCACCACATAAAGAATCACTTGATCACCTCACTCAACACAAAAAGAGCATTTAACAAAGTCTAACAACCATTCCTGATAAAAACACTCAATAAAATAAGCACAGAAGGGATATTTCTCAAAACAATAAAGGGCATCTATGAAAAACTAAAGACCAACATCATTCTTAAAGGAGAGAGACTGAAAACATTCTCCTTGAGAATAGGAATAACACAAGGATATCTTTTATCACCACTCCTGTTTAACACTGTGCTGGAAGTCCTAGCTAGAACAACACTGCAAGAAAAAGACATGAAGGCATTTAAACTGATCCTGAAGAAGTTAAACTGTCCCCATCTGCATATGCTATGATACAACTTGGAAAAAGTTCATGAGAAAACTACTGGAACGAACAGATTCACCAGAGTAGCACAATACAAGACAAATGTACAAAAATCAACTCCACTCCTACACATCAATAAAGAAAACAATGAAAAGGAGGAAAACTATTCCATTTAAAATAACCCCTAAAACATATAAATACTTAGAAATAAACCTAACAAGAGATGTAAAAGACCTATACAATGACAACTACAAAATACTACTGCAAGAAACCACAAGTGATCTACATAAATGGAAAAACATACCTTGTTCATGAATAAGTAGACTCAACATTGTGAAAATGACAATTCTACCCAAAGTGGTTTACAAATACAATGCAATCCTGATCCAAATACCAACAACACTCTTTCAAGAGATGAAAAAACTTACTAACCTTTATGGAAAGGAAGGAAGCTCCAGAGAAGTAAAGTATTATTGAAGAAGATGAATAAAGTAGGAGGACTTACACTACCTGACTTCAGAATCTACTATACAGCTACATAATTCAAAACAGCTTGATTCTAGTACAATGACAGAAACACTGACCAATGGAACAGAATTGAGAACCCAGATGTAAATCCATCCACCTATGGTCACTTGATCTTCAACAACGACCTAAAGTCCATCAGAGAAAAGATAGCCTTTTTAACAAACAGTACTGGGCAAAACTGGATGTTCATCTGCAAAAAACTGAAACAGGATCCATACCTCACACCATATACAAAAACTCAAAATGGATCCAAAACCTAAAGCCCAAATCTATGAAGTTGATACAAGAAAAAAAGAGGATCAACACTAGAAACCCTAATACATGGCATTAACAGGATATAAACCATAACTAACAATATGCAAAGTCTAGAAGATAAGCTAGATAACTGGAATCTTCTAAAAATTAAATGCATCAAAAGACTTCACCAAAAGAGTAAAAAGATAATCTACAGACGAGAGAAAAAAATCTTGCCTATTATGAATCAGACAAAGGCCTAATATCTAAAATCTACAGGAAAATCTAATACTTCTAAAAGCCAAACAATTCATTTTACAAACGGGCACAGAAAATGAACAGACACTTCACCAAAGAAGACATGCAAGCAGTCAGCAGACACATGAAGAAATGCTCAAGATCACTAGCCATTAGAGAAATGCATATCGAAACTACATTCCCCGCAGCATTACTGTCACAAATCACCAAAACAGGAAATAACAAGTGTTGGAGAGGCTGCAGAGAGATCAGAACTCTTACACACAGCTGGTGGGAATACACAATGATACAACCATTTTGGAAAGCAACATGGTGCTTTTCTTAGAAACCTAAGAAAGCCACATGATCTAGCAATCCCACTCCTGGGAATATATCTAAAGAAATAAGAGTTGTTACATGAACAGACATATGCACATCCATGTTCACTGCAGCACTGTTCACAACAGCAGAAAGTTGTAAACATAAATACCCATCAACAGATGAACAGATAAAACTGTGGGATACACATACAACTGAGTATTACACAATAGAGAAAAATGATGATTGTGTGAAGCATCTTATAACATGGAGGAAACTTGTGGGCATTTATGATGAGTGAAGTAAGTCAATCACCAGCCATGATGAAGCTCACGAAGTTGAGTCCCAGTGGCAACACGAGAATAAAAAGGGATACACCTTGAGAACTCCACTGAAAGACCGCAATTGATGGTCCAGGGGCCTCAAGGTTCCCCCGGGAGCATGGCCCTTACACCTGATGTTGCCCCTGTTCTTAAATCATTACTAAGGTCAAATTCTCAGACAAGAATGGACTGGACTTGGTGACAAAGAGTGACCATATCATGTGTGCACTTTATGGTTCTATGCATCTATAGCATGTCGTCCTACTGGCCTCTTACTAGAGGGGAGTGGAGAGGGTGGAGAAGACGGGACAGGAGATTGTTAAGGGGATATGACATGTATAGAACAGAAAGCAGGAGGGTGCTGTCACTGGGAAGGAAAGCAGTAAGAGCACACTTACACTCAATCACAATAAATTTTATATATATACATATATATGTAAGTCAATCACAAAAGGACAAACATTCTACGAGACCATTATTGTAAAAACTCGTGAAAAGCCTTATACAAAAAAAGAAACAATCTTTGATGGTTACAAGGGAGGGGAGGGGTGGAGATAGATAAACACTAAATAAACAATAGATAAGTGGACTCTGGCAAAAGGTAAGACACAATACGGGGGAAGCCAGCATGACCTGTACAAAGCAAGGTCACAGAAACTCCACACACACATCTAAACTCTGAAGAGACTGAATCGCTGGGTTGAGGTGCTGTAGTACTCATGATCTCAGGAAACATCTAGCTAAATTGGTATAACATAGTTTATAAAGAAAATACTCTACAATCTACTTTGGTGAGTAGTGTCTGGGGTCTTAAAAACCTGTCAACCACCCAGACTGGTCTTATCCCTTCAGAAGCACAGAAGAATGAAGAAAACTAAAGAAACAAAGGGAAAGATTACTTTAAAGGCCCAAGGGGTCATATCTATGACGGCGTCCAGCAGACTGAGTCAACAAAACTAGATGGTGCCCAGCTACCACCACTGACTGCTCTGACAAAAACCACAACAGAGAGTCTGGGACACATCTGGAGAAAGACGCAGAACAAAATTCTAACTCAAAAAGGGAGAGACTTGCTAGCCTGACAGAGACTGGACAAACCCTGAAAGCATGGTCCCCAGACAGACACTCACTCAGTTCAGTAATGAAATTACTCCTGAGGGTCCCCCTTCAGCCAAAGATTGGACAGGTCCATAAAACAAAATGAGACTGAAAGGGGCATGCCAGCCCAGGGGCAAGGACTGGAAGGCAAGAGATGACCGGAAATCTGGCAATAGCAAACCTGGAATTGAGAAGGGAGAGTGCTGATCTGCTGTGAAATTGTTAGCCAGTGTCATAAAAAAATATGTGCACTAATTGTTTCACAATAAATTATTTCGTATTATCGCTGCTATTCATAAGACTTTTCCCTGGCTAATTCTCTTCAGAAGTAGACTGCCAGGTCTTTCTCCCTACTTTTAGTCTGGAAGCTCAGCTAAAACCTGTCTACCATGGATGACCTACTGGTACTTAAATACCAGCGGCATAGCTTCCCAAATCACAGCAACTAGCCAGCCTCCACTAACAGACAAGTGGGGGCTGCTCACTCTATCTTTACCCTCCTTACCCGATGCTGTCACCCTCCTTACCTGATATTGTTACCGCCTTACCTGATGCTGTCACTCTCCTTACCTTAAGCTGTCATCCTCCTTACCTGATGCTGTTACCCTCTTGACCTGAAGCTATTATCCTTCTTACCTGATGTTATTACCCTCCCAAGCTGATGCTGTTACCTTACAATCAAACACGCAATCAGGACGCATTGATAATTACCGATGACTGGAATGCAAAAGTTGGAAACAAAGAAGGATCAGTAGTTGGAAAATATGGCCTCAGTGACAAAAATAACGTCAGAGATTACATGAATTTTACAAGACTAACAACTTCTTCATTGCAAATACCTTTTTAACCAACACAAATGACGACTGTACACATGGACCTCACCAGATGGAATACACAGGAGCCAAACTAACTATATCTGTGGAAAAAGACAATGGAAAAGCTCCATATCAGCAGTGAGAACAAGACCAAAGTGCTGCCTGTGGCACAGATCATCAACTGCTCACATGTAAATTCATCCTGAAACTGAAGAAAATTAGAACAAGTCCACAAGAGCCAAAGCATGACCTTGAGTATCTCCCTCCAGAGTTTAAAGACCATCTCAAGGACAGATACGATGTGCTGATCACTAATGACTGAAGACCAGACAAATTGCGTAACAACATCAAAGACATCAACCACAAAGAGAGCAAGAGGTCATTAAAAAGACAGAAGATAAAGACAAGACCAAACTGGATGTCAGAAGAGACTCTGAAACTTGCTCTCAAACACAGAGCAGCTAAAACAAAAGGAAGGAATGGTGAAGTAAAAGACCCAAACAGCCAAAGCCAAGTGCCGTTGAGTCGGATCCATGAACAGTAGATTTCAAAAAGCAGCTTAAGAAGACAAAATAAAATATTATAATGACACGGGCGAAGAGCTGGAAATGGAAAACCAGAAAGGAAGAACATGTTCTGCATTTCTCAAGCTGAAAGAACTGAAGAAAAAATTCAAGCCTCAAGTTGTGATAGTGAAGGATTCTATAAGAGGGAGAATATTAAAAGACTCAGGGAGCATCTAAAGAAGATGGAAGGAATACACAGAATGATTATGCCAGAAAGAACTGGTCGATGTTCAGCCATCTGAAGAGGTAGCACATGATCTGAAACCAATGGTACTGAAGGAAGAAGTCGAAGCTGCACTGAAGGCACTGGCAGAAACAAGGCTCCACGAACTGATGGGGCACCCACTAAGACACAGCACTGGAAGTGCTCACTCATCTATGCCAGAAATTTGGAGGCAGCTACCCGGCCGTGATCCATATTTATGCCCATTTCAAAGAAATTCCAACTCAATGTGGACATTACCGAACAATATATTGGTATCACACACAAGCAAAATTTTGCTCAAGGATCATTCAAAAGCAAGTGTAACATTATATTGACAAGGAACTGCCAGAAATTCCAGCTGGATTCAGAAGAGGATGTGGAACCAGGGATATCACTGCTGATGTCAGATGGATCTTGGCTGAATGCAGAGAATGCCAGCAAGATGTTTACCTGTTTTTCACTGACTACGCAAAGCCATTCGACTGTGTGGATCATAATAAATTATAGGTAACATTGTAGAGAACAAGAACTCCAGAGCACCTAATTGTGCTCTTAAGGAATCTGTACATGGATGAAGACACAGTCATGCAGACAGAACAAGGGGACACTGCATGGTTTAAAGTCATGAAAGGTATGCATCAGGGTTGTATTCTTTCACCATACCTTTCAGTCTGTATGCTGAGCAAATAATCTTGGGACTTCATACCACTCAGCGGAAAACCTCCTCTCTTTCGCTGACTCCCGCTCCTGGCTAGCCCCGGCTCTCACGGACGGAAGGTAAACGCACCATTGTGACGTTTTTTCCTCGGTCTCGGCTGGCGGGCGGAGCTGGGTCTTGCCCGGCGGCTGGACTCAGATGCGCTGCTGAGGGGATAGGCAGGCGAAATTCCCATATTCTGAGAGCCAGGGTCGGGACTCTGTTAATCTAGACACTTTGAGCCTTTCGTTTTGTAGCTGCCTCAGCAGGGTTTGTGCAGCGCTTCGCGGTCAGGGTGCGGGACGCCATGTTGGTACCGAGATTTTAGCGGGACCTCGTTCTTAGACTGGGAGCCAGCGCCTGCAAACGGGGCAGTGCTTCTCCGACAGAAAAGTAGTGACTTTGCACAGTGCTGCCTATGTTGGGGGCCCTGCAACAGAAGCAGAGGAATCGCTGCCTATGTGCACCTTTAGCCCCTCTGTCTGCTGCCTGTGTGGAGGACGCCATCTTGGATACGGTGGCCGCAGCTGGACCTAAATCTTAGCTTGGGAGCCAGAGCCTGCTCACAGGAGAGCGCTTCTATCACAAAACCAGTAATCGACACAGTGTTGGCTAAGGCTAGGCCTTGTCAGCAGAGGCCAACAGGGCAGTAGCATTGCTGTATTCTGAACTAGTTTGTTATCATCTGGAGTTGGATATAGTGGCGCTTACTTTGTCAGATGAGAAGAGGGACCTCTACACCTGAAAAACTAACTGACTTGTGAACTGGTTAGATACCTTTTGCGTTACATTTGAAGACAGCCTAGAGAAACATTTGCAATCCATCCTCACAGTACCTCTTCCAGCCTCTATATACTCACATGGGACCCAAAAAGCAACAGACAATTGTGGCATACAAGCAATCACTCATGGCTTCAGAAGTTTCCCAAACAAAGCAACCAAGGAGTTTTCCAGATGAAGAAACTTTTATGAAAGCATCAGGAAGTGAATACAAATTGATTATATACAGGGTCCTTCTAGACCTTATACAAAACGCAGCAGAACAAAATGAAAAATTAAGCAAGTTGTTCGATCTGATGGAACACCAGTACTCTGAAATCCAACAGATCAAGAAGAAAATCAAAGACATAGAAGCTTCCACGCAAAGCCAAGAAAACAGAATGGAACAAATGGAAAGAAGAATTTCTGACTTGGAAGAGAGAGCTACTGATACCAGTGTCTATGAGCAGAAATCAGAAAAAAGAAACAAGAAAAATGAAGAAACATTAAGAAGCATGTGGGACTCTATTAAGAGGAACAACCTTCAAATAATTGGAATCTTTCAACAGGGTCAGACATCTGAGAACACAGAGAGTATTCTTGCTGAGCTGCTGAAAGAAAACTTCGCAGAAATCCTGAAGGAAGAGAATATACACATTTCAGATGCATATCGTACGCCACCCAATACAGATCTCAAAAGAAAGACTCCAAGACATATTATAATCAAGCTTAACAAAATGAAACACAAGCAGCAACTCTTAAAGGCAGCAAGACTCAAGGCAAACCTAACATTCAGAGGGAAACACTGTAGGCTCTCTTGAGATTTCTCAGCAGAAACCATGCTGGCACGGAGACAGTGGCACAACACATTCAAAGTCTTGAAGGAAAAGAACTTCCAACCAAGAATTATATATCCTGCAAAACTATCTCTCAAATACGAAAATGAAATTAAGACATTCCCAGATAAACAGAAACTCAGAGACTTTGTAAAAACCAAACCCAAACTACAAGAAATACTGAAAGAAGTTCTTGGCTTTGGCTTAGAAGAACAAAACCACTAACTTTATATACTAGAACGACACACTACTCAATACTGTACTCATTTAGGGAAGGCTCCAAAGTAGTTCACAGCTTTGATATGGAAAGAAGCAATCTAGTGATCATCATGAAAGCTATGGTGTCATCATAATAAAAAGAGGGATGTACTACAGTTGGTATAGTCCTTCTAGATGGAGAGGAAGATGACAAGACTGGTAGTAATTAAAATTGGGTTTATAAATAGTTGATTAAGGGGGATCATAGGGGCAGCTGTAAAGCACAACAAAGATGTATCATACCATTTCAAGAAATCTAACACATGAGTCTCAACAACTATAAAACCAGCTCTGAAAAAGGTGAAAAATCAGCTCACAAAAAAGAGTGTCCCAGAACAGACTAATAAGAACAACAGAGAAAACATCAACATAAAAATAAACATATCACAATGGCAGCGGTGAACACATACCTATCAATAATTACACTGAATGTGAATGGACTGAATGCTCCAGTAAAGAGACACCAAGTGTCATCTTGGATCAAAAGACACGACCCATCCACATGTTGTCTACAAGAAACTCACTGGAGACCTAAAGACAGGAACAAACTGAAAATTAAAGGATGGAAGAATATATATCAAGCTAACAATGAACAAAGAAGAGCAAGGGTGGCAATTCTAATTTCAGACAAAATCAATTTTAATGTCAAATCCGCCACAGTGGACAAAGATGGACACTATTTATTGCTGAAAAGGTTCAGTACACAAGCAAGACTTAATTATACTAAATATTTATGCACCTAATGTCAGAGCACCTAAATATGTCGAAGAAACACTGACTACGCTCAAACGAGAGTTAGATGACTCCACAATAATAGTGGGAGACTTTAACACTCCACTCTCATCACTAGACACATCATCTAGAAAAAAGCTCAGTAAAGATACAGAAGACCTCATTGACACAATTAACCAACTAAATCACATTGATATATACAGAACTTTCCACCCATCAGCAGACAACTACACCTTCTTCTTCAGTGCACATGGAACATTCTCCAGAATTGACTACCTGATAGGTGATAATGCAATGCTCAACAAAATTCATACCACTGAATTACTGCAAAGCATCTTCTCAGATCATAAAGCCATAAAAGCTGAAATCAATAGCGGAAAAAACATAGATAGAAAGTGGAACTCTTGGAAACTGAACAACATCTTGCTCAAAAAAACATGGGTTATAGAGGAAATCAAGGATGAATTAAAGAAATTCATGGATTCCAATGAGAACGAAAACACTTCCTACCAGAACCCATGGGATACAGCCAAAGCAGTGGTCAGAGGTCTGTTTATCTCCATAAATGCACACATCTGGAAGGAAGAAAGAAACCAAATTAAGGAACTAACTCTACAGCTTGAACAAGTAGAAAGAGAACAACAGAGCAACCCCTCGGGCACCAGAAGAAACGAGATCAAAAAGATTAGAGCAGAGCTAAATGAATTAGAGAATAGAAAAGCAACTGAAAAAATTGAAAAGACCAAAAGCTGGTTTTTTGAAAAGATCAACAAAATTGATAAACCACTGGCTAAACTTACTAAAGAAAAGCAGGAAAGGAAACAAATAACCCAAATTAGAAATGAGAGGGGAGTTGTCACCACAGATGCAACAGAAATCAAAAATATCATAACAGAACACTGTAAAAGACTGTACTCTAACAAATTTGAAAACCTAGGGGAAATGGACCAATTCCTTGACTCATACCACCTACCCAAATTATCACAACGTGAAGCAGAACAACTTAATAAACCCATCACAAAGGAAGAGATTGAAAAGGTCATCAAAACACTGCCAACCAAAAAATGTCCAGGCCCAGATGGCTTCATGGCAGAATTCTACCAAGCATTTACAGAAGAGTTATCTCCAATACTACTGAGATTATTTCACAGTATTGAAAGGGATGGAGTACTCCCAAACTCATTCTATGAAGCCAGCATAACCCTGATACCTAAGCCAGGGAAAGATCTAACAAAGACAGAGAACTACGGACTGATATCACTCATGAACCTAGATGCAAAAATCTTCAACAAAATTCTTGCCAACAGAATACAACAACACATCAATAAATTAATCCATCATGACCAACTGGGATGCATACCAGGGATGCAAGGCTGGCTGAACATCAGGAAAATAATTAATGTGATTAACCACAGAAATAACACAAAAGACAAGGATCACCTGATTTTGTCCATTGATGCCGAAAAGGCATTTGATAAAGTCCAACACCCACTGATGCTAAACACTCTTAGCAAAATGGGCATAGATGGCAAATTCCTCAACACAATAAGGGCCATTTATACAAAGCCAATTGCCCACATCATCCTGAATGGAGAGAGACTGAACGACTTTCCCTTGAGATCAGGAACTAGACAAGGATGCCCACTGTCACCTCTCCTATTCAACATTGTGCTAGAAGTTCTAGCCAGAGCAATTAGACAAGACGAACAAATAAAGGGCATCTGCATCGGCAAAGAGGAAGTTAAAATCTCCCTGTTCACAGATGACATGATTGTATATGCAGAGAACCCAAAGGAATCTATAAGTAAGCTACTCAAACGGATAGAAGACTCCAGCAAAGTCTCAGGATACAAGATAAACATAAGTAAATCAGTAGGATTCCTTTATACCAACACCGAGACTGTTAAGGAGGAACTTATGAAATCAATACCATTTACGATAGCCCCTAAGAAGATAAAGTACCTAGGAATTAATCTAACCAGAGAAACAACAGACCTTTAGAAAGAGAACTACAAGCCCTTACTACAAGAAACTAAGAGAGACTTAGATAAATGGAAAAACCTACCCTGCTCATGGATAGGAAGATTTAACATTGTGAAAATGTCTATTTTACCCAAAGCAATTTATGTACATAATGCAATCCCAATACAAGTTCCAGCATCATTTTTAATGAGATGGAGAAACAAATCACCAATTTTTTTTGGAAAGGGAAGAAGCCCCGGGTAAGTAAGGTACTACTAAAGAAGAAGAACACACTGGTAGGCCTCTCATTATCCGACCTTAGAACATTCTACACTGCCACAGTGGTCAAAACAGCCTGGTACTGGTACAAGAACAGACAGATGGATCAATGGAACAGAACTGAGACCGAAGAGATGACACCATCTGCCTATGATCAGTTCATATTCCACAAAGGCCCTAAGACATTAAACTGGGGTAAAAACAGTATCTTCAACAAATGGTGCTGGCAAAATTGGTTATCCATCTGCAATAAACTGAATCAAGATCCATATCTTATACCTTATACAAAAACCAACTCCAACTGGATAAAAGACCTAAATATCAAACCTAAAACGATAAAGCTCACCCAAGAAAAGGTAGGAACAACAATGGAAGTTTTAATACACAATGAGGACAGACTCCAAAATCTGTCAAAGAAACCTCTATCAACAGAAGAGAAAATAGATAAATGGGAACTATTAAGAATCAAACACTTTTGCTCATCCAAAGACTTTGTTAATAGAATTAAAAGAACACCCACAGAATGGGAAAAAATATTGGGCAACTCTATGTCAGACCGATGCCTGATCTCCATAATCTATAAGATACTACAAAATATGAAGAAGAAGAAGATAAACCATCCAATTAGGCGGTGGGCAAAGGAGATGGACAGACACTTCACTAAAGAGGAGATCCAGGCAGCCAAAAAACACATGTGGACATGTTCACGATCTTTAGTTATTAAAGAAATTCAAATCAAGACAACAATGAGATACCATCTCACCCCAACAAGATTGGCCATGATCCAGAAAACACAAAACAACAAATGCTGGAGAGGCTGTGGAGAAAGTGGAACCCTCCTACACTGTTGGTTGCAAAACGGTCCAGCCTCTTTGGAAGGCAATCTGGCGCTTCCTTAAAAAAATGGATGTTGATATACCATTTGACCCAGTAATTCCACTACTTGGAATATATCCTACAGAATCAAGGCCTTTCACACCAACGGACACATGCACCAGAATGTTTATCGCAGCACAGTCCACGATAGCAAAAAGATGGAATCAACACAGATGCCCAACAATAGAAGAATGGATAGGTAAACTATGGTACATATACTCAATGGAGCACCACGCAATGATAAAGAATAACGATGATTCCAGGAAACATCTCCTAACCTGGTTTCAACTGGAAGACGTTATGTTGAGTGAAAGTAGTCAGCGACAAAAGGACAAATACTGTATGAGACCTCTATGATAAGATCTGAAAAACAGACTTGTGTATAGAAGAAAAGACTCTTTGACAGCTGCAAGGGAGGGGAGGGAGGGAGGGAGGGCAAGGGGGGGAGGGCTTAGTTTAGATAGTTACTAGAAATCTAGTTGGGACAAAGCGGTGACAGCACACATTAGAAACAAGAACAACGTTAAGTGGACTTCAGCATAACTTGAGTATTCCTTGCATCTTATCTCAATACTGCAAGGATAGAGTAGCTGGGGCGGGGCGCGGTGGACCATGTTCTTAGGCAAATTCCAGGCTAATTGGCACAACTAGCATTTTGCTAAGAGAGCTCTCTGCACCCCACACTGGTGAGTGGCGTCTGGGGTCTTAAAAGCTGCCAAGCTGCCATCCGAGGACACAGCAAATGGTCCCAACTCAGCAGGAACGGATGCTCACCGAGGACCAAAATGACATGCGGTAAAGACAACCTAGAAGACAGAGAGACCCACAAGAGTGGGTGCCTACATCGACTTGGGACCAGAAGAACCAGATGGTGCCTGGCCACCACCAGCGATAGCCACGATGGAGCTCACAGAGAGGAGTCTCACTGGCAACACAAGAATAAAAAGGGGTGCATCATGAGATCTCCACAAGACAGCTGGTAGAGTTAATACATGAATTCAGCAGAGTGGCACTGTACAAGGTCAACACACAAAAATCAGTAGAACTTCTATACATTAGTAGTGCATGAGTTGAAAAAGAGATTAATAAAACAATAATATTCACAATAGCATCTCAAAGAAAGACTCAAACACTGAAAACTGCAAAATATTACCACAAGAAATTAAACAAGACCAAAATAAATGGAAGAACACTGCAAGTTCATGGACTGAAAGGCTTAATATAGTTAAGATGTCAATAATACCCAAAGCAATCTAAAAATTCAACATAATCCTCCATCAAAATCCCAGCAGACTCCTGTGTAGAAACTGAAAAGTCAATCCTCAAATTTATATGGATGTTCCCCAAACCAAACATATTGCTGTCAAGGCAATTCCAACTCAAGCAACCCTACACAGCATTGTAGCTCTGTCTCATAGTTTCCAAGGCCATAATCTTTATGGGAGCAAACTGTCACATGTTTCTCCCACAGAGTGGCTGATGGGTTCAAACTGCCAAGCTTTTGGTTAGTAGCTGAGCACATAACCATTGTATCACTAGAGCTCTTTATATGGGAGGCCAAGGTACCCCAAACAGCTAAAGGAGTCTTGAAAAAGAAGAATAAAGTAAGAAGAGTCAAATCTTCTGACTTCAAAACATACTCTAAAGTTACAGTAATCAAAACAGCCTGGTACTGGTATAATGACAAATATACAGACCAATAGAGGAGAACTGAGATTTTGGGGAAAAAAATCCATAGATCTATGGTTAACAGATTTTCAACAAGGGCAGTAAATCCATATAATGGGAAAAGAACAGTCTCTTTAACAAACAGTGCTGTGAAATTCATATTTATACATGCAAAAGAATGAAGCAGGATCCATGTCTCACATCATACACAAAAGCAATTACAAATGGATCACGGACATAAGTGTGAGAAATAAAAGCCACACAAGAGAACACAATGATATGGCTATGAGACCTAGTTTGCTAATAGATATCACAACAGAAACACGAACACCAAAAAGATATGGTAGATAAACTAGGCCTCATAAAAATTAAATACTTTTGTTCATCAAAAGACTTTATTAACAGACTGAAGTGACCATCTATAGATTAGGAGAAATTTTCTGGAACTATATATCCAAAAGGGTCTAATACTTAAAACACACAAAAAATTTCTATAGCTTAACAAGACAAGCTGATCAAAAAAATACGCAAAAAGATGTCAATAGACATTTCACCAAACAGGTTATACAAATGGCCAATAAGCACATAAAAAAAAGGTTCTCAATGTCATTAGCTATTAGGGAGATGCAAACCAAAACCACAATCAGATACCACTTTACTCCTATTAGCTATGATAAAAATAAAAAATATCAAACAACACATTTTGGGAAGAATATGGAGGGAATCCTCATCCACTGCTACTGGGAATGCAAACTGGTGCCGCTGCTATAGAAAAGTCTGGGGATTCCTCAAATAGCTGTACACAGAACACAACGATCCCACTCCTATGCATACGCTGAAACGAATTCAAAGCAGGAAAGTAAACAGAGACCTGTACACTAATGTTCACTGCAGCGTTTTTCCCAACAGTAAAAGATGGAAACAACCTAAATATCTATGACAGACGACTAGACAAAGAAAACATGATATATACATACAACACAGTGCTACTCAGACACAAAGAAAAATGAAGTCCTAATACATACCACAATACGGATGAATCTTGAAACATTATGCTAAGTGAAATAAAGTCTGTCACATAAAGACAAATAATACCTGATCTCACTTGTATGACATATGCAAACATAAAAATATAAACCAAAGCTTATTAGTGTTTTCCAGATGTGCAAGGGAGATGGGAAGGGAGTTACTAGAGCACACACCGAGTTTATGCTGATGGTGGAGACATAATTTTAAAAAGGATATTGATAATAGTTGTACTACATGATGAAAGTAATCAATGTAACCATGTAAACACCGTTAAATCATAAAATATTTTATATGTTATTTGTACCATAATGAAATATATGTATTACATAGACACACATACACACACACACCCCAACACACATAACTGGTTACAGCACTGCATGACTAGGGCTCCTTCCTATAAAGATTATAGTCTAGAAAACCCTATGGGACAGCTCTACTCTGTCACATGGGGTTGCTTAAGTTAAAATCAACTGACACCAACTAACGACAACACTGGAAATAACCTTTGGCTTATCACAGCAGGTTATGAATGACCCAGCTATTTTTAAAGTATCTTTTTGCAACCAATACATATGTATATAGATTCACACATATGTATTATACATACTTATACAAACATAAAATAATTTGTCAGTTGAGAAAATGCAATTAATACAACTAAATTCTATAATTTACAATGTCTTCTCTTCCAAAGACCCATAGGTACAGAAGCTATGTACTTACAAGGATGTTGTCTGAATCCAAGAAATAGTTACAAACACAGTGAACTTCAGAAATGAAACATTCAAAACATCTAGAAACTAAGTCTAAGGTTTATAACATAAAATGACTTGAATTTAACTTTACTATTTTACTTCATGAGAAGATGAACGATTATAAACAGTAAACATGCTGAATTTCACCCACCAGTCAGGTAGCACGGCAGATGTTTGAGTAAGGAAAAGTCAATATAGCACCAACAGAAGACGCGAGAAAAGACAACTACTACCATGGAAACGAGAAGTCCTCAGGGTGAGACAGTTAAGCGCTCCGGTTCTAACTGAAACGTTAGTGGTTCAAACTCACCCAGCAGGCTGCGGTAGAAAGACCTGCTGATGTGCTCCTATAAAGACTGTCACTGCTGTGTGCCCTCAAATTGATTCCAACCCACAGTGACAGAGCAGAACTGCCACATAAAGTTTTTCAGTCTGTAGTCTTTATGGAAGCAGATTATGCTTTTTCTCCCACTGGGCAGCTGGTAGGTTCAAACCATCAACCTTTCGATCAACAGTTAAGTGCTTATACATTGCACCACTGGGGCTCTTTCCTATAAAGATTTACATACTAGAAAATCCTATAGGACAGCTCTACTCTGCCCCACGGGGTTACTAAGAGATTAAATCAACTGACAGCAGCTAACAAGAATCTTGGAAATACACTTGTCATATCATAGTATGTTATGAGTGACCTACCCACTTTTAGGGAACTTTTTCTATACCAACATTTTATTTACATTAGTTTTTTTAACCTTTATTGATTAGATATTTAAGAGATGAGATACATGGTGTTCAATTTCAAAAAAAAATAACTGGTTGAGGAAAAATGGAGTTTTATGGGGTTAAGTCTGGGGAGCAATCTGTTTATAACAGTACCTACCTTAAACAAGGCATATGCTGTTAGTGCATTTCCACTCTGGGAATTTTTGAGGATGTTGACTATGCTGTCAGGTAACCCAATCAGTTCTAGAAAAGGAAGGACATTCACTCCTCTATGAAAGAAACAAAACATAATTCACTATACACAAACTTCTACGGATAAATATTTTCAAAAGACAATCTGCAAACACCAAAGCCACACTTTGCTGTAAGTTACTAAATTTGGTTAAAAGTTGATTCTGCATAATCATTTTCATTTCACTCTGCACAAACATACTAGATGTACATTATGCTCATTATTTTCACCACCAAAAAATAAATATATCACCCTGTTGTACTGTATCTTACTGCCTGTAAGTTCTAGTCTGCCTTTGCAAATATGCATCCCTAACATATTAGAAAAAATAGAAACACATTTATTAGAGTAAAATCAATAGCTTTAAGTAACCTAAGACAATCAGAATCATTTACGTTAGTTTCATCAATCAGGTATTATTGCAAATGCTCCAATTCAAATTTCAATACCTAAGATTTTTACTTTTTTGAAAACTACATGTCAACCTTTGAAGGCAATTACCATAAATTATAGGAAGTTCTGAAGGGATGGAAAGAAGGCAGAGGAAATCACCAATCTAAACTGCTAAACCCTAATTTACTCTTAGTTTCCCCAGTTACCAGCATGTTGCTACACTGGCTCTTGCTTTTACCTGCTGTGTGTGTACAGTGTTGCAGGGTCTTAAGGAAAAATAATTACTCATACTGATTCAGATGTTTCCTCAAAAAAAAAAAAAAACCCAAACCTGTTGCCTTATCACCCCTAAACCAGAAAAGGACATTCTTCCATGAAGGCTTAATATACTTATGAAACTCAGAAAATTTAACACCAATACATTGTTTATTACAGTATTAAACAGTTTATTTACAGTATATAAACAGTATTAAAACTTCCTACTCTGTTCCACTGGGTCTTTTATATCTACTTTTTCATGTCCCTCAAGTATGCTTTTCTCTAGAAGTCCTCCTCAGTTTTTTGGGGGGCAAAAAAGGGTGAAGACAGTAGGATGTCTTTCTTGATGTTGATATTTTTGAAGCATCTAAGTCATTTACATGGTAGAACATGTCTTAATTTGTATTTGTCTGATTTTTTCCTTAGGATTAGGAAACTGTGGTGGCAAGTACACAGTTCAAATCCAACAGCAGCTCTTTAGAAACTCGACAAGGGCAGTTCTACGTTGCCCTGTAGGATCACTATGAATCAGAATCAACTTGATGGGAATGAGTTTTTTGTTTTTTTCCCCGTGATCAGACTCAGGTAAAATAGATTTCAGGAGCCATGGTAGCATGACAATTAAGTACTCGGCTGATAACTGAAGATTGGTGTAGGAACTCGCCCAGGCACTGTGCAGAAGACCAGACTGAAAAAAAAGAAGGCAAACCCACTGCTGTCTGGTTGACTGTCACTTCTTGTGGCCCTATAGTAGAACAGCTCTACAGGTTTCTAAGGAGCAGCTGGCAGCTATTAACATTTGGAGATAGTCAAGAGCTTAACCAGCAAACCACCAGATGCCAGAAAGAACAGAAAAAAATCTTCAATATAACGAATACAACTAGGCAGTTTTGTGTCGGCTATTACACTTACAGAGCTCTTTTACCGCAGAAGGCAAGAGGAACTAAAAGGAAGAAAAACATCTCTTTTAATAGCCCAAATGAAAACTTCATGTTCAATTAATCCAAAACTTTGAGTTCTCCTTCTAAGACCAGGAGATGGAATATTTAAGGGCTACCAAAGAAGGATCTTAAGGAAAAATAATTACTCATACTGATTCAGATGCTTCCTCAAAAAAAAAAACAAACCCAAACCTGTTGCCGTCAAGTCAATTTTAACTCAAAGCAACCCTAAAGAACATAGTTTCCAAGCAGTGCCCAGTAAATTCAAACTGAATGACAGCACTCAAAATGGTATACAATTTCATGCTTTGTCAAAAAAATAAGGGCAGTTCTGAAGACTTCTTTAAATATTAAACATGCCCAGAAAATGTAACAAATAAGAAATCCAACTAAGCAAATAAACAAAGAGCTCCATATAATGTACACACAAGGATCTTCTGCAAAGAAAGATATTAAAGAAAATAACGATACATAATGAAGGTCATAATTGAGTAACAGAAACAAACATAATGGACAAAAAGATAGGAGAAACAGAACTGGATCATTAAACCATGTAAAAAACATTCTTTCAAAAAGTATCTCTCATCCTATGTTTCCCTAGAACACAGTCTTCAATTTATCATCTTGAGATAAAGCCAAAGAAACTACATCCACCTCCGTCAAGTCAATACCAACTGACAGCAACCCTACAGAACACAGTACAACTGTTGCACAGAGCTTCCAAGAAGTACCTGGTGGATTCAAACTGCTGGCTTTTTGGTTAGCAGACAAAGCACTTAACCACTATACCAACAGGGTTTCCCAACTTGAGATAAACCCCAAACCTACTGCTGTTGAGTCCAGTCTGACTCATAGCAACCCTAGAGGTCAGAGTAGAACTGCCCCACAGAGTTTCTAAGGAGTGCCTGGCAGATCTGAACTGCACATCTTTTGGTTAGCAGATGTACCACTTAACCCACTATGCCACTAGGGTTTCCTATCTTCAGATAACTCGTTTTCATTCTAGTAGAAAATAAACCTTTCCCAGGGAGTAAGCTTCACATATAAAACTACCACATTTTATTAATATGTTAACTCAAGCTAATTAACACACTGAAAATCACTAGAATTTTGGAAAGTATAAAATAATTCTAAACTCATCAGGAGACGTCACTAACATGTTAGAATGGTCTCCATGGTAACATCTCACCCACCATCAGGACATTCACAAAGCTGTCTTACTTGATCATTTACAAAAAAATCCCATAAACTAGATTCAAAAGAACAGAAGCTAGTTAGTCAATGGTTCAGTTCTATTATAGGCAAAAACTGGAAATAACTAGGAAGTTATCTCGGTGTATTCCTGTTCCTAAAGTTGTATGACTATCTTACAAGAAAGTAATAGTACTCAACAAGAAACTTCAGAATTTTAGAAAAGTTTTGCACCTGCATGTTTAGACCTATCAACCTGTTAGCTTTTGTTCAGAACAAAAGTTCTTACTTTGACCTTTATCTGACCCAGTATGAGTTTTGAAATAAGACAAACTTAAGTAAGTTTTAGTCCAGGTTATGAGCCAAGCTGTTTTGGAAAAATAACTTAGGCTTGCTTAATCTATTTCTCATTTATAAAACAGGAATAATTGTATTACTTGCTTATACACATCTGTTGAGGATTCAATGAGATAATAGTTAAAAAAAAAAACTAGCAAAATTCCTAGTAAGCAGACAATAGTGTTACTACTAAAATGTGAAAAACAGCTAGCAAAGACATTAAAGCATTTAAAATTTAAGGCTATTGTTAATTACAATTAATACTCTCAAAAAACAGGGAAAGGTATTTAAACTAAGCAAAAACTTACTTTACAGCTGCATAGTAAAATGTCCCAAACCAAACACCAGAAGTTATCAGGTGTACTGGAATCAAAACTTTTCCATACTGTCTAAATGTTTTCTTAAATCGCTGATACAGACTTATAGATTTGTCTTGTAAAGGATCAGGTTCTTCCTTTTCTCCTGTGGGAGTTCCTTGGGATGTGGCCTTGGATGATATGATCCTCTTGGGTAAAAGATTTTGCTCCCAGTGAAGGGCTCCAAGTAGGGGTGGCTGAGCAATGAATGACTTACTCTCCTTTGCAATATACTTGGCAGCAGGTAAGTGCAGCCATTGTTTCTGTGGGCCTTGGACCAACACTACTTTAGATTCAGCATTATACAAAAGTAATAGTCCCTTCATGCTTTGAAAGTGTCCCAAAAGACCAGCTTTAGGTGGTTCCAAGCATGTCCGGTATACCAGCCCAGACACAGTCCGTAGTACATTCCATTGCATTTTGAAGAACGGTGATTGATGGGTTTCAGCTTCTACAGAGACTATATTTAAAAAACAAACATACAAAAAAAAAAAAAAACTTATTACACACAGATTTCCTTCTTAAAGCAATTTAGAAATAAATTCAAAATAAAAAGTCTAAGTAAAAAGATGTTACCGAATCCACAGAAACATTAAGACACACAGTTCTAACACACCACAATTAAAAATTTCATTGAGACATAAGTATGATATAGCTAATTAGTAAAGAATACTGAACATACCATGAACTGCTAGAAAGATGAACAAATAAATCTGCTTTGAAGGAGGGATAGCTTGAATGCTCCTTACACGCAAAGACAGTTAAGACTCTGTTTCACATACTTTGGAGACACGTTACCAGGAGGGATCAGCCCCTGGAGAAGGACATCATGCTTGGTAAAGTAGAGGGTCAGCAAAAAAGAGGAAGATCCTCAAGAGACGGACTGACAAGTCGCTGCAACAACAGGCTCAAACAAAGCCCAAGACTGGGAAGATAGTGCAGGACCAGGCAGTGTTTCTTTCTGCTATACCTATGGCTGCTGAGTCAGAACCAACTTGACAGCAACTAACAACAACAACTGCACACCAGTTCAGTAGCCATCACGGAAAGTAATGTTTTGAGGTTATTTTGTGCCTACCGACGAGGATACCTGTAGGACTTCTGTTATTCTAAAACTAAACAGTGTGGTAGAGTTGAAAAAGCATGGCATTTAGAAGCAGAAGACCTGGTCTGATGTTTGGAAACATTATTCCATGTAATTCTCTTTCACACTCAAAGTCACATACATTAACTAGTAAGATGGGAATTGCTCACCAGCAATGAACAGTCTGAAAATGAAATTAATAATTGCATTTACAAAAACATCTAAAAGAGTAAAACACCTAGGAATAAATTTAACCAGGAGGTGAAAGACTTACACACTAAAAACTAAAGAGTCTTCCAATAAGGGTGTCCTATCTTTGAACTTGAATAAATGATACAGTTTTAACTGTTTTCTTATTTTGAAGTAAATTTGAAGGTATTATGTGTGGAAAAGAACTTTGGGTAAATGGCCACCAAAGTACCTTCCAAATGGGGCCAAAAATAATCAGTTATCATAGCTCAGTATCTTTCATCATTGACAGACACAGCCTCTCCTCCTTCATCTTAGAAAAAATAAGGGCCAGTGATATTGCTGGGCCAAAATCCACATCAAATGGTAACTCTATGGGGATGAAGGAGACATTCTTGAATCTCCACTGGACTTCCATTGTTCCAAATGCGACAGCTTTGTTTGTTAACAAAACCATTCACCCCAAAATGGGCCTCGTCACTGAAGATGATTTTTCAGTCCAAAGCAGGGTTAACTTCCAGTTGCTCCAGAGCCCAGTCAGCAAATGTACAGCAACATCTATGGTCACTGGACGTCAGTTTTTGAGTTAAAGCAATTTTCTAAGGGTAAAACTTCAAAGGCCAGATGCAAAATCTGCCAAATTGTGATTGAGGAAAGGTCCAGTTCTTGTGCTCCGTGAGAAACTGAGCGGGATGGATTCTTGTGTACACTCTGACGAATGGAGGTGACGTTTCCCTGGAGCCTGTGGTCTGTTGAGGCACAGCCATTGTCTGATTAGTTACAGACCCAGCTGTTTCAATGTTTTGATTAAATGTCAAATTTTTCTTTTGGTGGGGTGATTCTGTGCATCGGATATCTCACATAACACATGGAATATCTGGTGAACAGAACAACCATTTTAATAATAAACTTTAACAATTTCTACATGATGTAGAATCGTGTAACTTTTCATGGCTATTTGTCAAGATTTCTTTGAAAAAACATGATAAATATGGCCGCTGTAGCTTCACAAATGTCACTACCCAGAGCTGTCAAAAATAGGACATCCTTATTGGCAGACCTTTTGTAAAACAATGCTGAATTAAAGAAGACCTAAATAAATAGAAAGACATCTTGTTTTCACACACTGGAAGACTTGATACCATTAACATGTCAATGCTACCTGAAGACAATCCCAATCAAAATTCCAACGGCTTTCCTTGAAGGAAAACCTGGTGGTGTAGTGGTTAAGTGCTGTGGCTGATAACTGTTGGGGGAAGGAATGGCATGAAACAGCAGCAGAGACATATCAGCTTGAGTTTCCAGTGAAGTTTATTCAAGAAGAAAGAAGGTGGGGTCAGCCCACCCAACAGTGGGGAGGGGCAGGTTTTATAGTTTTAAAGTTCCAATGAGATAGTGTGGGGTGAGGAGATTTATGGTTTGATAAGGAAAGAAAGAGTAGCAAGAAATTCTGGTACAGGGATTTAGGATCTGATAAGGAAGAAGTGTTGATTAGAAAGGGGTGGGGGTAAGATTTGTTTATGGTCAAGTTTGATAAGGGAAAAGCTTTGATTAGGTGGGTGGAGGTGGCAGACATAAAGTTGTTTATGGTTTTATGGTTATACCCGATGGGGCATATCAGACTGTTTTCAGCTAATGGTCTGATCATCGGGTAAGATGACCTCCTTAAGTTTCAGGGACAGAGTTCCCTCAATGACCTCCCTAAATTTCAGGGACCAGAGTCCCCTCATTAACACAAAAGTCAGCAGTTCAAATCTACCAGGTGCTCCTTGGAAACTCTATGGAGCAGTTCTACACTGTCCTATAGGGTCGCTATGAGTTGGAATTGACTCAGCGGCAGAGGGTTTGGTTTTGGTTTGGTTCCCTGTAGAAATACAAGAGCCAGTCTTCAAATACGGAACTGCTAAGGGATTTGAATAGCCAAAACAATCTTGAAAAAGAACAAAAAAGTGGGAGGACTCATACTTCCCAATTTTAAATCACACTACACAGCTGTCTGTAGTAAACAAAAATTAGTGTGGTCCTTATATAAAGACAGATATAATATAGAGTCCAGAAATAAACTCATCCATCTGTGACCAACTGATGTTCAACAAGAGTACCAAGCCATTTAATAGGGGAAAAAAACAGTCTCTGACAAATAGTGCTAAGACAACTGGATTTCCATATGCAGAAGAATGAAGCGGGATCCCTATCACACATTGCCTACAAAAATCAACTCAAATGTACCAATGATCTAAATGTGAGGCAAAAACATAAAACCCTTAGATAAAACAGAGCTGAATCGTCAGGCACTTGTACTTAGCAATGAATTCTCAGATATGACACCAAAACATTAGTGCAACAGAAGATATAACAGATAAATTAAACTTTGTCAAAATTAAAAGCCTCCACTACCCAAGTAAATGCCTCCCTTGGAGCCCAAGATATGCAAGTAATGAACTTTTGTCAAGTGTCTTCCTAGCCCCTTGTTCCCATATTCAATGATTTACCAGGTGTCATCAAATCAGTACTGTGGAGAGGAAAATTCTCAGAAGTTGTCTAAGAAAGAAGAGAAACAGTCAAGGACATGACAAAGACAAAACATAACAGATAAAAGAGATGTTAAGGGACATCTTAGTTTCCCATTAGTGAAGTCAGAAAAACTTAAACAATGATGAAAAAGCACGTGAGATTGCAAAACCAACAGACTCAACCTATTTTAGGCAAAATAAAATTCCTCACATAAACTCATTTAAAGTGTACAAAAAAAAATATCCTACTGGGACACAAGCAGAAAAAAAGCAGGTTGCCTTAACAGACATAGGAGGGTGTGGGTGCAGCACACTGCTACAGTACTTAACCACTAAAGGAAAGGATGGAGGTTTGAATCCATCCAAAGGCATCTCAAAAGAAAGACCTGGTGATCTACTTACCAGCCACTGAAAATCCTACGATGGGCAAGAAAAATCTGTTTTAAAACAAAACAAAAAAGCCCAGGTCTAATGAACTGGTTTAGACTGGAGGATTGCCCTGAGGGAGTCTGGTAGTGCAGTGGTTAAAGCTATATCTGCTAAAAAAAGGTCAGCAGTTAAAATCTACCACTGCTGCTCCCTGAAAACTTTAAGGGAGAGTTTTACGCTGTCCGATATGGTCACTATAAGTTGGAATCAAGTGGAAAACACCGAGTTTGATTTTTTTGACTATGTCCCGAGACAATCTTCAAAACTTGCACTGAAACTGCTGGCCCAGCCCCTCAAGTCACTTTGTAGCTATACAACAAGCCGACTCACTTAAGTACTGTGTTCCTTTAAAAAACACACAACAAAAAAAATCTCTAGGAGACCTAATGGTGAACAATGACTTTAAAACAAAGATGAGAATGTAAGGTGGCATGGAAACCAATGGATACAGAATACCCAAAATGGAAATAGTGAAAATGTTCACACATTGTGAAGAATATAACCAATGTTACTTTACAACTTGTATAGAAATTGCTAAACAGGAACTTAAATTTCTGTGTAAACCTTCAGCACCAGCCAGCCCAACACAATAAAATATTATTAACAAACAAATAAAAAAACCCTGTGGAGCACAGCTCTGTTCTGACACACATGGTGATACTAGGAGTCAAGGTCAGTTTGATGGTAACTGGTTTGGTTTTTGGTTTTACAAATATAAAAAATTATGTAGGCCTTGGACTCATCTGCTTTATTCAAGTCAGAAAATGGAACAGTATCTGCAGAATTTGAAAAGAATTGAAATCTAAGAATTATAAGAAAAGTCAGTTAACCACATATCATTCCTGAGAAAAATTTTCCTACTGATAGAGGCAAGAATAAAAATTAAGAACTTCAAAATACAGATGTTGTGGCACAAAAGGCTAGTGGTGGTTTAGTGCCTTAAAAAACAGAAATAGTGGGCTTGGACTTCAACCACAGAGATGAAGCTCTGGAGCAGCAGATCTGCTGCTTTTGGCTTTGATGAAGCCTAGCTCTCAGCAGCCCCCACCTGCCTCCCATCCTTCACTGTCACAAACTGCAGAGCATCAAACACTAAGATACGCATATTTTAAACAAATGACTTAGTGTCTGTATTCTTATCCTTATATACATATGCTGATGCTGTGTGCCATCAAGTTGATTCCAACTCACAGTGATTCTACTGAACAAGCAGAAGTGCCAGACCCGTTTCCTAAGCTTTAATTATTTACTGGAGAAAAGACGGAATGGAAAAGCTCAACATCACTAGTCAGAAAGTGGTCATGGGCCAAATGTGGAACAGACTATCAACAGCTCACATACAAGCTCAGGTTGAAGCTGGGGAAAATTAGAACAAGTCCACGAGAGACAAAGTACAACCTTAAGCATACACCACCTGAATCTGGAAACAATCTAAAGAATAGATTTGAAGTAGTGAACACTAACCACAGAAGAACAAATGAGTTGTGAAATGACAGGAAGGACATCATCCATGAAGAAAGGAAAACTACACCAAAGCTACTGCTGCTGAGTCAATTCTGACTCATAGTGACCCTAAAAGATAGAGTAGAACTCCCCCAGAATTTCCAAGTAGCACGTGGTAGAACTAAACTGCCAACTTTTTGGTTAGTGACTGTAACACTTAACCACTATGGCACAAAGATTTCTATGAGGAAAGGAAGAGGTCATTAAAAAGACAAGAAAGAAAGAAAATACAAAAGTGGATGTCAGAAGAGACTCTGAAACTTGCTTTGGAATGCAGAGTAGCTCAAGTGAAAGGCAGAAATGAAATTAAAAAAAAAAACGGAGAGAAGATTAAAAAGAGTAGCTTCAGAAAAGAAAGTATTATGATATGTGGAAAGATTCTCATCGTACAGAAAACATGTCCTACCAGAATCTATGGGATAGAGTCAATTTATCTCTCTGTAACTGCACATCTGGAAAGAAGAAAGGGCCCAAATTAAAGAATTAACCTTACAGCTTGAACAAGTAGAAAGAGAGCAACAGAGGAACCCTTCAGGCATCAGAACAAAACAGATAATAAAGATTAGAGCACAACTAAAGGAATTAGAAAACAGAAGAACAATTGAAAAAATTAACAAACCCAAAAGCTGGTTCTCTGAAAAGATCAACAAAATTGACAAACCACTGGCTCAACTGACAAAAGAAAAATAACAGAAGATACAAATAACCTGATTAAGAAATGAGATGGGACACTTAGCTGAAATAAAAAATATCATAACAGAATACTACGAAAAGTTGTACTCTTAACAGGTTTGAAAACCTAGAAGAAATTGACAAATTTCTAGATTCACATTGTCCACCAAGAACACCACAAGGAGAAGTAGATCAACTTAATAAATCTATCACAAAGGAACAGATTGAAAAAGTCATCAAAACTCTGCCAAGCAAAAAAGTCCTGGCCCACATGGCTTCACCCGAGAACTCTAACAAACTTTTAGAGAAGAGTTAACTTCAACACTACTGAAGCTATTACACTACAGAAAGGGAGGGAATACTCCCATATCCATTCTATAAAGCCAGTATAATCCTGATACCAAAGCCAGGGAAAGATGCCACAAAAAAAAGAAAATTGCAGACCAGTATCACTAACGAACCTAGATGCAAAAATCTTCAACAAAATTCTAGCCAACAGAATTTAACAGCATAAAAAAAAAAACCCAATAATTCATCATGATCAAGGTGGTTTCATTCCAGAAAAACAATTAATGTAATCAACCACATAAATAACACAAAGGAATCACCTATTTTGTCAATTGATGCAGAAAAGGCATTTGATCAAGTCCAACACCCGTTCATGCTAAAAACTCTCAGAAAAATAGGAATAGAGGGGAAATTCCTCAATCCAATTGGTGGCATCTACACAAAGCCAATGTCTTTATCATCCTGAATGGTGAAAGACTGACAGAATTCCCTTTGAGAATGGGAACTGGACAAGGATGCCCGTTCTCACCACTTCCATTCAACACTGTGCTAGAAGTTCTAGCCAAAGCAATTAGACAAGACAAAGAAATAAATGGCATCCGTATCAGCAATGAAGAAGTAAAAATCTCCCTATTTGCAGACAATATGGTTGTATACACAGGGAATTCAAAGGAATCTATAAGTAATTGACTGGAACTAATAGAGGAGTTCAGTAAAGTATTGGGGATACAAGATAAACATAAGTAAATCAGTGGGATTCCTTTATACCAACAAAGAATTGATCAAAGAAGAAATCACCAAATCAATACCATTTACTATCGGCCCCCAAGAAGATAAAATATCTGGGAATAAATCTAACTAGAGAAATAGGAGACCTATGCAGAGAGAACTACAAGGCCTTACTGCAAGAAACCAAAAAGACTTACAAAACTGGAAAAACCCACCCTGCTCATGGATAGGAAGACTTCCCATCGTAATGATTTCTATTTTACCTAAAATGATCTACTTACATAATGCAATCCCAATACAAATTCCAGTGTCATTTTAAAATGAAATAGAGAAACATATCATCAACTTTGTTTGGAAAGGGAAGAAACAGTGGCTTAGTAAAGCACTACTGAAGAAGAGCAACACAATGGGAGGCCCCACACTACCCGACCTCAGAAACTATTACACTGCCATGGTAGTCAAAACAGCCTGGTACTGGTACAGAAGGAGACATACAGACAGATAGAATAGAGTGGAGACCCCAGAGATGCCACCATCCTCTTGTGAACAGTTGATATCTGACAAAGGCCCTAGCATTGTACACTGGGTAAAAGCAGTCTCTTCAGCTAATGGTACTGGCAAAATTGGCACTGAAATAAGACCCATATCTCATACCTTACACAAAAACTAACTCTAAATGGATCAAGGACCTAAATATCAAACCTGAAACAATAAAAATCACAGAAAAAAAAATAGGATCAATGACACATGTTCTAATACAGCGTTTAGATAGACTTCAAAATCTGATAAAGCATGATTAACAGAAGAGAAAATAGATAAACGTGAACTACTAAAAATCAAACACTTTTGTTCATCCAAAGACTTTATCAAAAGAGTTAAAAGACCACCTATAGAATGGAAAAAATATTTGGCAACTGCATGTCAGACCGTCATCTAATCTTCATAATCTATAAGGTTCTGCAAAATATCAACAAGAAAAGAGTAAATAACCCAATTAAGTGATGGGCAGACATTTCACTGGACAGGACATCCAGGCAGCCAGAAGACATATGAGAATATGCTCACGATCACTAGGTATCAGAGAAATCCAAATCAAAACTACAATGAGATATCATCTCACCCCAACAAGGCTGGCCATGTCCCAAAAAACACAAAACAAATGCTGCAGAGGCTATGGAGAGATCAGAACTCTCCTACACTGCTGGTGGGATTGCAAGTTAGTGCAATCTCTTTGTAAAGCAATCTGGCACTTCCTTAAAAAGCTGGAAATAGATATACCATTTGATCCTGTAATTCCACTGCTTGGACTTTATCCTTCAGAAGAACAAGCTGTCACATGAACAGACATATGTACACGAATGTTTGCTGCAGCACAGTCCACAATAGCTAAAAGACAGAATCAACCCAGATGCCCATCAACAGATGAATGGATACACAAACTATGGTAAATATACTCAGTGGAGCACTATACTATGATAGAAAACAACGCAGATTTTAGAAAACATAACATGGTTTCAATCGAAGATATCATGCTGAGTGAAATCAGTGTCCGAAGGACAAATATTGTATGAGACCCCTGTTACAAGGACTTGAAACAGAACTGCCTACAGAAGAAAATAACTGTGTTGGCTGTAAGGGCAGGTGGGGTGAGCATTTATCACAGATGAGATAACTGACAGACATCGGAAATTTTATTCTTTCACTGTAATAATAAAAAATTTTAAAAACTCATTGGTCTTGCAAAATTCTGTCATAATCTCTGGTATCATTTGTATCATCAAGGCTGTATTTATTTACACCTATCAGTACTTCTTTGTTTCCAACTTTCGTATTCTGATCTTCAGAATCAGAATATTATTAACGCATCTTGACTGCATGTTTGATGGGTTTCAGACTACAGAAGGTGGTACACCCCAAATCCAAAAAGGTCCACTATGCAACGTTTCTCCTTTTTAGCTGAGGCAGGTGCCAACTGCAGTAATTTATTCTTTGCTTTAGGATGAGTGCTCCATACATGCCTCTATTACTGAACCCTAGAAATTTCACTGAGTTGGAAGGTACCTGAAATTTTGTTAGATTAACGCTAGCATGTATATGTTTTACCAGTGAGCGCAGAGTAACTGACACTTACTCTTCTTTTTTTTTTTTTATTGTGATTGAGTGAAAGTATACAATCTGGTTTAAAATCACATGTCTGCCTATGTTCAGCTCCTACTACTCTCCTTGCCCAGTGACAGCATGCTCCTGCTTTCTGTTCTATACAAGTCATATCTTCTTAACAATCTCCTGTCTCCTCTCATCTGCCCTCTCTACTCCCCTCCAGTAAGACGACATCCTATAGATGCATAGAACCACGAAGTACACATACAATATGGTCACTCTGTATCCCTGAGTCCAATCCATTCTTGTCTGACAATTTGACCTCAGTAATGATTTAAGAACAGGGGCAGCATCAGGTCTAAGGGCCATGTTCCCATGGGAACTCCCAGGCCTTTGGACCATCAATTGTGGTCTTTTAGTGGAGTTCTCAGGGTGTACCCCTTCTTGTTTTTGTGTTGCCACTGGGGAGTCAACTTTTTGAGCCCCATCACAACTGTCACTGGAGGTGGCCATACAGCATCTGGTTCTTCTGGTCACATGTTGATGTAGTCACTGATTCATGCGTGTCTTTCTGACTTCTGGGTTCTCTTTCCCCACTGTGGTTTTTGTCCTTGGTGATCATCTCTTCCAAATGAGTTGGGACCATTTGGTGTACCTCAGATGACAGCTTGCTAGCTTTTAAGAACCTAGACACGACCCACCAATATGGGGTGCAGAAGATTCTCTTGGCAATAGGCTAGTTATGCCAACTGGCCTCAATGTCCCCTGAGAGCATGGTTCTCAGACCCCTGCCCTTGCTACTCTGTCCTTGCCATGGTGGGTTAAGATTGGAAGAGTTTTCAGGTTATGCTGAAGTCCAGTTAAAGTGATCTTTTTTCTAATGTGCGCTGTCACTGATTTCACCCAACCAAATTTCTATCAGCTATCTAATCTATAACCAGCCATCTCCTTCCCTGCCTCCCTCCCCTCTCTTGCAGCTGTCCAAGAGTATTTTCTTCTGTACATGAGTCTGTTTTCACATCCTTATTGTAGTGGGTCTCATACAGTATTTGTCCTTGTGCCACTGACTGATTTCACTCAACATACTGTCTTCCAAATCAGGTTATGAAATGCTTCCTAAAATCATCATTGTTCTTTATCATTACATAGTGTTCCATTGAGTACACATACCATAGTTTAGCCATTCATCTATTGTTGGACATCTGGGTTGATTCCATCTTTTTGCTTTGTGGACTGTGCTGCAATAAACATTCATACACATGTATCTATTCATGTGAATGACCTTGCTTCTGTAGGATATATTCCAAGCAGTGGGATTACTGGGTCAAATGGTATGTCTATTTCCAGCTATTTAAGGGAGTGCCAGATTGCTTTCCAAAGAGGTTATACCATTTTGCAATCCCACCAGCAGTATAAGTGAGTTTCACATTTATTCTCATAAAGTCCAATCAGTATAATGTCATCAGTGTATTAGACCAGTATAACATCTTGTGGAAGGGAAAGGCAACCAATTGAAGGTTTCTGTGGACTAAATTACAACATACCAAACCAAACCCAGTGTCATCGAGTCAGTTGTGACTCATATTGACCCTATAGGGCACAGAAGAACCATAGGGTTTCCAAGAAGCACCTGACATATTCAAACTGCTGACATTTTAGTTAGCAGACATAGCACTTAACCACTACACCACTGTGTTTAGGCCTGGAAATCTTATATAGCCCTGAGATAGGACACTGAAGTGTATTGTTTGCCTTGCAGGCTACAGACAAACTGCTTCTGGTAGTCACTGAACAGATATGGAGAAAAAGGCATTAGATCATTAGCTACATACCAGGTACCAGGAGATATGCTCATTTGCTTGAGCAATGAAACGACATCTGGAACAGCAACTGCAATTGATGTCACCACCTAGTTATTCTCTAAGATCTCTTTTTTTACACTGGCCAAATAGGCGAGTTGAATGAGAAGGTTGGAATCATCTTTACGGTGGCAGTAATCTCTGCAGTAATCTTCATAATCCCTCCGGAAAGCAATATTGTTTTGGGTTTCGTATTTTCTGAGGTAGGGGAAGTTCTAAAGGCTTCCACTTAGCTTTTCCTACAGTGATGGCCTTTATCGTATTTGTCAGGGATTCAGTGCGGGAGTTCTGCCCACTGCTAAGTACATCAAGTGCAATTATGCATTCCAGAAGTCAGAAGTTCACCACAGGATGCATTTCACGACTCGTTTAATATACTGAGACAAACACGAGCTAAGAGTCCATTAATAACTTTCATATGACCCCACTCTGACTGGTGGGCCACAGTGACATTTTAAGTCTCCTTGAATGGTATCAATTCAGAGCCAATTTCCAGTAATTCTTGAAAAGCCTGATTAATCCCTTTTCCCCAATGAACAGTCACTCTCATAAAAGGCTGTAGATCCCTTTAGGGAAGGCTGGGACAAACATTAACAGTATGCATTTTTGGTGGCATAGTGAGGTCTTTTCTCAAGGGACTCCACATCCCTTCATTGAAGGGTTGTAAGTCTGAGAATTCAATGAGGGGTTGTGACTCTCTATTCCAGCCATTAAAATTACAGACTGCTGTTCATTGTACCTAAAATTCATCAGCTTGTACAAGTCAAGTAAACATTTAATAGATTTCCTGTTTTTCATTTCTAGGGACACCATTGACTAAGCAGCCAAGGCCATAAGTTTACACAAGTCAAGCTATTCTAACGATGGACTTGACTCTGCTGTCAGTTATTGCACCCACACCCACCTTGTCTTTGTCAGTTGAGTGCAGCCACCTGGCCCCTACCACCACCAGATCCAACTTATCCTATTATTAGATGTCTTAATTCAGTTAGGAGAGTTTCTACTGTCAAGTGTGACTTACATAAAATAGCAATCACAGCAGTCTTCAAGGATCTTGTGGCTCCCTTCACAAACTTCTTTGTCAGTGTTGTGAGTACCCTGGTTGTGTAGTGCTACATATGCTAACCAAAAAGTCGGCAGTTAAATCCACCAGGGACTCCTTGGAAGCTCTATGGGGCAGTTCTACTCTGACCTATAGGGTCAGACCCTATAGGGTGATGACACTGGGTTTGGTTTTTGGTTTTGCTTTTTGTGGGTAAACGTGTGTCCTCCAGGTACTCCATATGTGGGACTGTGGGTCTAACCTGATAAATCCACTCTAACATGCCAGTTTCTCTAAGCATATGGATACCTTCTTCTACAGTATATCAAGGCAAGTCTGATATTTCAGGTTGATTTAGGGTACGCCACTGTAATCCATACTTCAGTGACCTAGCCAAATCACCTAGTAGATCCTTTCCTAACCTCCTGAGCTGAAGCACTGAATGAAGAACCTGTGCTTACCGGACCCATATCAGTAAATTCAGACTGATCCATCTTTACATTCCTTGTACCACTATCCCACACCTTTAGAAGCCAATCTCACGCACACTCCCTGGTTTTTGTTTGTACATATTAGAAAAGTCAAACCGTTCTTTTGGAGTATAGTGTATCTTCTCCTGAGTCACACTTTGTACTTCACCTTGGAGTCTGCCTGGGACTTAAGTATGATTATCAGTTATGAAAAGCCACAAGATGTGCTCTGCTGCTGGTGGTGCTTTGCTTTCTTGGTGATATGAGGTCCTCCTGTCTCTCTGTTCATTCCTCACTTTTACATCTCAAAAGTGATCAGCTTAAGACACTGTCTAATCTTGTAGATCTCAACATGACTGCTGCTAATCCATTTCAATACATCATAGTAACAGGAGGTGCAACACATAGGAAAATCACATCATATGACAACATGGACAGTCACACAGTATTGGGAATCATGGTCCAGTGAAATTGATAACATGTATAGTGAGGTCTTTCTTCACGAGGACCCTCTATCCATGCCATTCCACCCTTTGGCCCCTCAAAATTCATCTCCTTACCACATATAAAACACATTCACCCCATCATATCATAGCAGAAGTCTTAAATCAACTCCAAGTCCAAAATCCAAAAATTCTTCCTCATCTGTGAAGTGTCAGATACAAGTTACCTGCTTCCAAAGTACAATGTGCAGGTACAGTGGTGTAAGGTACACATTTCCATTATGACGGGAGAAACTGGACAGAAAGAAGTCATAACAGACACCAACTAAGTTAGCAGAACACATTACATTAGCTGTCAAGCCTTTGAAAATGATCTGTTCTCTGAGACAATTTACACAATGGCACTGCCCTCTAGACTGTAGCTATTGGACAGTCTCTGGATTCTGAGTGGAGGCACCTGGCTTCACCTCGGCCTTCCAGGCCCCTGGGATAGCAACTCTGTTCCCTTGGCTTTAAGCACACCATTCTCCTAGTCCAACTGAGTGGCAACTCTACCGTTAGAAACACCAGAGGGCACAGCTCCACCCTTCGAGACCCTAAAAGTTGTGGCCATAGCCTTTGAGACTGAGGCCTTCCTGTTTTCTGCATTCCTTGTCTCTTTAGTTTCTGCTTTCTGGTTCCCTGGACTTTTGTCCCCTCAGTCATCATCACCTGTGTCCCCCTTTCTGACCTCCGCTGGCACTAAGATCGGTAAGGCACTCAAGTGTCTTATTACATAGGTCAGCAAGCCTGTCTTCACTAGTAAGTGCTCTGAGGTACTCCACTGTGCCAAGAAGCCTCTTGCAAACAAACACTGAGCTCTCTTGCGCCCTGAGTCAGCTCCAGCACTGTGTTTTACTGTTCTTCTGCAGCCAATTCACCACTGCTGCCAGTTCTCTGCTGCTGCTAGTTCTGTCACTGCTGGTTCTCTCCATCTGCACCATTTCTGATGTAACAGCTCTCCTCATTTCTTTATGAGTCCTCTATCCATTACGGTTTCACAGCTGCTTCCACATTTTAGGTAACTGTTAGAGTAGCTTCCCAGTTTTTGTACTGAATTTCTAATTTAGTTTTCTGGTGCAGCTATAGCAAAAATACCACAGTGGATGACTTTACCAAAAAAAAAAATGTTTGTCTTACAGTGTAGCAGACTAGAACTCAATTCACGGTGCCAGCTTTAAGGAAAGGATTTCTCTGTTGGCTCTGAAACAAGGTTACTTGTCATCAATCTTCTGTTGGTCTAAGAGCTTTTCCATGCAGAAACTGTGGATCCAAAGAACACACTCTGCTCACAGTGCTGCTTTCTAGGTAGTATGCAGACCCCTTCGCTCTGCCTCTCTGTTTTACATCTCAAAAGAGACTGGCTTAAGATTCAATTTACTGTTGCAGATCTCATTAATATAATTGTCAATGACCCGTCTCAATAACATTATAGTATAGAACTTGCAACACATAAGAAAATCGCATCAGGTAACACAATGGTCGATAGTCACACAATACTGGGAATTATAAACCAGCCAAATTGATACACATAAGTTTTGGGGGGACATAGTTAAATCTACAGCCTTAATTATCTTTCGACATGTCTCCATCCCAAGTTTCAGAATCCTGACTCTTCCCAATCACTGTCCTCACAAGGACTTCAGACATTACTTGAAGTTAGGAATCTATTTGCCACTGTAATTCATCCATTTTTATGATAAGCCTCTGAGTTTGGTTTTCAGGACTGTCAGTTCTGCTACAAAAAAATAAGGCTTTCTTCCAAGGCACAGGTCATTTGTGTGGCACTTGAGTGGTGACTCTAAAGCCATGACCTCATCGCTCTCTTTTTCCATGTTGTCTGGTGAAAGTAGGACCACCTAACCAGCTTCTGTATACTTATCACAACAAAACTGCAGAAAGATGCTGAACGTATGATTATCCAGGGCTTTGCCTTTCACTGTACCTAATTTACTGGTGATGTCATTTTGCACATTGTACTGCCATCTCAACACCAGGGATGAGCAATACCCTCTTTACTGCTGAAAGCAGCTGTCAACATCTTTAAGACTAACCAGACTTAAAAACCAGTTTAGAGAACTCATGCTTACAATTTTGTTTCTGTGGAACCACTGCTGATATAAAAATGTCAGGCTAGGTTCTCTAAAGGAGCAAAGCCAGTAAAGGGTATAAATAAGTATACAGAGAGATTTATTATTAAGGAAGTGGGTTACGTGGTTGTAGAGGTGGTAATATTCCAAATCCATAGGTCAAGTCAGAAGATGCTTCTGATTTCATGTAGCTACAAGAGCTTGCAAACTCAAGGTGAGGAGGTTAAGCAGCATAGCACTGTCTCAGACTGTGAGGACTAGTGAATCCCAAGACTGGCAGGCAATAAAGATGGCAGCTGCTAGCTTAAGTCCCCAGAACTGGAGATCAGATTATAGGAGCTAGCTGCAGAATCCAGAGCTCCCAAAAACCAATGAACCTTGACAGAAAGTGTACCTATGTTGCATGAAAGTCACACTCCCTAAGAAAATCCCTTTCAATGGATTGGCTACTCAGGGAGGTGATCACATTGCATCAAATCTCGTCATAGAAGTCATCACATTGTTACACAGCTGCTAAACTATAACATGACTCTCAAAGCACTGAGAATCATGGCCAAGGTGACAGAGCTGAGCCAAGCTGACAGACAATAATGATGATCACAGTAGGGTTTCTAAATGTTTTTTACAGAGACAGGGCCAAGAGGTGGAATAGACACAGGTCTCCTCAGTTCCTTCTGAGAACTGTGGCCTGGACTGATAACTGAATGGAGCAGTGTAGCCATCCGTGGAGACCTAGGATCTGGTGTAGGGTTCTTAAGCTGTACTATGTGTCAATGTACAGCAAACTACCTCTCTCTAATATGAGACAGTGTACACTGAGTCCTGCTTCAGCTTACTCACCATTTGGGAGGGCTGCAGGTACTGATGTCTACTTTATTATCCAGAGGCAGGGGCTGGACATGAGCCAGCTAGTGCATTCAATGCAGTGCTTAATAACAGTGTACAGTGCACCAAACAGACTGTGCACGAGATAGCCACATACTGAGAGTCTGGCTGCTGACTGAGGGCACCACCACTCCTCTAGTCTCTCTTGTCTAAGCCGCTCCACGGATTCTGCTGTTTCATGGCAGGCTTGGCAGCTTTGGAGTGATGCCATCTTGGTCACCTAGGAGGCACAGTTAACCACCTGGAGGCCTTAGCTGGGGATAATTCTAAGACAGAGCAGCAACCTATGTCTGGAAATGCTTCTCCAGCAGAAAAGCTGTGTTTAGGACATTGATGCCTAGGGATAAAGGGTGGAACCTGTCAGAGGATGCCAGCAAGGCTGAAACCCCTCCCTACTTTGAACCACATCACAGCATCTGGAAATGGCCTATGAGGTGCTTCCACGGTCAGCTGGAAGGTGAGTCCTGCCACACTTGAGGGCCTGACTGATTTGGGCAGTTGTTGGACAGCTCCTTGCTTAGCAGTAGAGTACCTTTTTAAAATAAGACCACCTGAAGAAATGACAAACGAGCAGTCTGGCAGCATCACCCTTCATTGATCCACAAAATTAACAATATCATTGGCTAAACTGATAAAAGAAAAACAGGAGAGGAAACAAAACCCAAATAAGCAATGAGATGGGAGATGTCAAAACACACCCAACCGAAATAAAAAATATACCAGAATATTATGAAAGACTGTACTCTAACCAATTTGAAAACCTAAAGGAAATGGACAGATTTCTAGACTCATTATCATCCACCAGAACCGTCATAAGGAGAAGTAGAACAACTTAATAAATCCATCACAAAGGAAGAGATTCAAAAAGTGATCAAAATACTACCAACCAAATAAAGTCCTGGCCCAGATGACTTTATCAGAGAATTCAATTCCAGTACTACTGAGGCTATTTTCACAGCACAGAACGGGTTGGAATGTTCCCAAATTCATTCTATGAAGCCAGCATAACCCTGATATGAAAGTCAAGACAAATTCCACAAAAAAGGAAAATTACAGACCAATATTACTCACGAATTGAGATGCATATATACTCACCAAAATCATAGCCAACAGAATTCAACAACATATCAAAAAAGTAATTCATCATGACCAAGTTGGACTCATAATAGGGATGCAGGGCTAGTGCAACATAAGAAAAACAATTAATGTGATCAACCACATAAATAGCAGAAAAGATATGAATCAGCTGATTATATTAACTGATGCAGAAAAGGCATCTGACAAAGTCCAACACCCATTTATGCTAAAAAACTCTCAGCAAAATAGGAGTAGAGAGGAAATTCTTCAACACAGTAAGGGGCATCTATGCAAAGCCAACTATCATCCTGAAATGGAAAGTGACTGAAAGAATTCCCCTTGAGAACAGGAACCAGAGAAGGATGCTCACTCTCACCACTTTTATTCAACATTGTACTAGAGGTTCTAACCAGACCAGTTAGACAAGACAAAAAAATAAAGAGCATCCACACTGACAAAGATTTGCAGATAATGTGATTGTATATACAGGGAATCCTAAAGAATCCATACATAAAATACCAGAACAAATAGAAGAGTTCAGCAAAGTATCATGATACAAGGTTAACATAAGTAAATTGGTAGGATTGCTTTAAATGAACAAAGAGATCATCTAAAAAGAAATCACCAAATCAATACCATTTGCTATAGCCCCCTAAAAGATAAAATACCTAGGAATAAATCTAATTAGAGAAATAGGAGACCTATACAGAAAGAACTATAATACCTTACTGCAATAAACTAAGAGACATATAAATGGAAAAATCTACCTGCTCCTGTATGGGAAAAGTTAACACTGTGAAAATGTCCATTTAACCCAAAGTGGTCTATATATACATTGCAATTCCAATACAAATTCCAGTGTCATCTTTTAATGAGATGGAGAAATACATCACTTTGTTTGGAAAGGGAAGAAACCCCAGATATGTAAAGCTCTAATGAAGAAGAGGAACACAGTGGGAGGCCTCACACTACCCAAGCTTAGAACCTATTACCCTGCTTCAGCAGTCAAAACAGCCCGGTACTAGTACAAAAGCAGACATCTAGATCAATGGAAGAGTTGAGACCCCAGAGATGCTACCACCCTCTTATGAACAGCTGATATTACCCAAGCACCTTAAAGATTGTAAACTGGGGTAGAAACAGTCTCTTGAACAAATGGTACTGGAAAAATTGGATACCCATCTTCAAAAAATTGAAACAAGACCCATATCACACACCTTACACAAAAACTAACTCAAAATGGATCAAACACCTGAACATCAAACCTAAAACAATAAAGATCATGCAAGAAAAAATAGGGTGAACAATGGAAGTTTTAATACACACCTCAGACAGACTTGAAAATCTGACAAAGCATGATCAACAGAAAATAGATAAATGGGAACTACTAAGAATCATACACTTTTGGTCATCCAAAGAATTTATGAAGAGTTAAAGGACCATCTATAGAATGGAAAAAAAAAATTCAGTAACTACATGTAGGATCGATGTCTGATCTCCATAATCTAAAAGGCACCACAAAACAGCAAGAAAAAAGTAAATAACTTATTTAAGTGATGGCAAAGGAGATGGACAGATAGATACTTCACCAGAAAGGACATCTAGGGAGCCAAATGACACAGAAGGAAATGCTCATGGTCATTAGTTGTCAGTGAAATCCAAATCAAAACTACAATGAAATACCATGTCACGCAAACAATGTTGACCATAATCCAAAAAACACAAAACAAATGTTGGAGAAGCTTTGAAGAGATTAAAAATCTCTATGGCTGGTGGCATTGTAAAATGGTACAATCTCTCTGGAAAGCAATTTGGTGCTTCTGTAAAAAGGTGGAAATAGGGGGGCTGCAGTCAAGATGGCGGCCTGAACACACCTCTCCATAAATCCTTCTGGAAAACAAGATCTGAATTGATAATTAAACGGAGTCTTCTGGACACCTAGTGAGCCGCAGGATACGGCATCAGGTTGTTAATTTGGACTTTATACCACTGAATGTAAAATCCCCTCTATTTCACTGACCCCACTTGAGGCAAATGCCAGCTTGTATGGACTGAAGGTAACTCTCCATTTTAACTTGTTTTTATGTCTTAGCTGGTGGGCGGAGCTGGGACTTGACTAGCAGTTAATCTGAGAGGCACTACTGGTGGGATCGGCAGGCGAAACTGCCATATTTTGAGAGCCTGGCTTTGGATTCTGTACATCTCAGAACCTTTGGCCTCTCTTTCTACCTCTGCCATAAAGCCGCCTGTACTCAGGCAGGCAGCAAGCTTGTGTGTGACGCCATCTTGATCCATTGGGAGGTGGGTCCAAACACACGGAGGCCTCAGCTGGACTTACTTCCTAGGCTGGGAGGCAGCACCTGGCCAGAAGAAAGCACTTTTCCAGCAGAAAAACAGTATTTTACACAGTGTCGCCTACGGCTGGGGCCAGGCAACAGAGGCTGTGGATTTTGTGCATCATGGCATCTTTGGCCTCTCTTTCTACCTCCCCATAAAGCAGCCTGTACCTACATAGGCAGTGAGCTTGTACAGGACATCATCTTGTTCCACTAGGAAGTGGATATACCCATATGGATGCCTCAGCTGTACCTAATTTCTGGGATGGGTGGCAATGACTGCATAGAAGAGAGAGCTTGTCTGGCAGAAAAGTAGTATTCTACAATGTTGCCTACAGCTAGGGCCCAACAGCAGAGGCCAGCAGGGCAGTAGACTTTCTGCATTTTGAGCTAGTTTATAACATCTGGGGTTCAATACAGAGGTGCTTACTTGGACAGCTGGGAAGAGGGACCTAAATACCTGAAAACCTGACTGACTTTGGAAGTTGTCAGTTACTTTCCACCTTTCATTTTAAGATAGCACACAGAAACAACTGCAGTCCATCCTCACAGCATCTCTCCCAGCCTCTACTGACTGACACAATGTGCCAAAAGCAAAAAATTCTGGAGAAAAACATAACCAAGAAATCATCCATGACTGCAGAACGCTCCCAAGAGAAAGCACAACAGAACTTCCCAGATGAAGAAGCTTTTCTGAAACTATCAGAAGGTGAATACAAAAGGATTATATAAAGAAACCTCCCAGACCTTATACAAAATGCAGCAGAGCAAAACAAAAAATTAAGCAAGCTGTTCAATCTGACAGAACAAATCCAGAACAAATCCACAACAAAATCAAAGACACAGAAACTTCAATTCAAAGCCACAAAAACAGAATGGAACAAATGGAAAAGAGAATTTCTGATTTGGAAGACAGAGCCACTGACTCCAGCATCTATGAGGAGAAATCAGAAAAAAGAAACAAGAAAAATGAAGAAGCATTAAGAAGCATCGGGGACTCTATTAAGAAGAACAATCTATGATTAATTGGAGTTCCTGAACAAGGTGAGACATCTGAGAACACGTAAGAGTACTGTGGCTGAGCTGCTGACAGAAAACTTCCCAGAAACTATGAGAAAAGAGAATATAGATAGCCAAGACACGTATCTCAATAGAAACACTCCAAGAAATATTATAATAAAGCTTAACAAAATGAAACATAAGCAGAAACTCTTAAAGGCAGCAAGACTCAAAGCAAAGCTAACATTCAGAGGGAAACCCTGTAAGCTTTCGTCAGGTTTCTCAGCAGAAACGATGCTGGCACACAGACAGTGGCATGACACGTTCAAAGCCTTGAAGGAAAAGAACTTCCAGCCAAGAATTATAGATCCTGAAAAGCTATCTTTCAAATACGAAAATGAAACGAAGACATTCACGATCAACAGAAACTCACAGACTTTGTAAAAACCAAACCAAAGCTACAAGAAATACTGAAAGAATCTCCTGGCCTGGAAGAACAAAACCATTAACTTTGTATTTCAGAAGGACACATTATCCAGAATCCAACTCAGTTAGGAAAAGGTCCAACACAATCAAAGCTATAACAGTGAAAGACACGATCTAGTGATCATATCATGTAAACTATGATATCATCATATAAAAAAGAGGAGTATACTACAGTCATTATAGTCCTTCCAGATGGAGAGGAAGTTGACAAGACTGGTAGCAATCAAAATTGGGGTTGTATGTTGTTTATTAAATGGGATTATAGGGTCAGCCATAAAACACAATAAAGAAGCAACATAGCATATCAAGAAATATAATACAGGAGTTTCAACAACCACAAAATCAACCCTGAAAATGGTAAAAAATCAACTCGCAAAGAAAAAGGTTGCAGAACAGAATAATAAGAACAGAGAAAATAGCCACTCAAAAATAAACATATCACAATGGCAGCAGTGAACACAGATCTATCAATAATTACTCTGAACGTGAATGGACTGAATGCTCCAGGAAAGAGACATCAAGTGACATCTTGGATCAAAAGACATGACCCATCTATATGCTGCCTACAAAAAAACTTACCTTAGACCTAAAGATATGAACAAACTGAAAATCAAAGGACGGAAGAATATATATGTGTGTGTGTGTATATATATATATATAAAGCTAACAATGAACAAAGACGAGCAGAGGTGGCAATTCTAATCTCAGATAAAATCAATTTTAAAGTAAAATCTACCACTGTGGACAAGGATGGACACTATTTATTACTGAAAGATTCAATATACAACCACGACTTGACAATATTAAATATTTATGCATCGAGTATTACAGCACCTAAATACATCGAAGAAACACTGACTACACTCAAAAAAGAGATCACTCCACAATAATAGTCGGAGACTTCAATACTCCACTCTCAATAGTAGACAGATCACTTAGAAAAAAGCTCAAAAAAGACACAGAGACCTTATTGCCACAATTAACCATCTAGACTTCATCAACATATACAGAACTTTCTATCCATCAGCAGACAACTATATCTTGTTCTCCAGTGCACACGCAGCACTCTCCAGAATAGATCATGTGTTAGTACATAAAGCAATTCTCAACAAAATCCATACTGTTGAATTAATGTAAAGCGTCCTCAGATCATAAAGCCATAAAAGTCGAAATTAATAGCAGAAAAAACACAGAAAGCAGAACTCATGGAAACTGAACACCACCTTGCTCAAAAAAACATGAGTTATAGAAGCAATCAAGGATGAAATAAAGAAATTTATGGATTCCAATGAGAACAAAAACACTTCCAACCAGAACTTACGGGATACAGCCAAAGCAGTGCTCAGAGGTCAGTTTATCTCCATAAATGCACACATCTGGAAGGGAGAAAGAAACCAAATCAAAGGACTGACCCTACAGCTTGAACAAGTAGAGAGAGAACAACAGAGGATGTCCCCAGGCACCAGAAGAAAACAGTATCATAAAGATCAAAGCAGAACTAAATGACTTAGAGAATAGAAGAACAACTGACAAATTGAAAAGACCAAAATCTGTTTTTTTGAAAAGATCAACAAAATTGACAGACCACTGGCTAAACTTACTACAGAAAAACAGGAAAGCAAACAAATAGCCCAAATAAGAATGAGACGGGAGCTGTCACAACAGATCCAGCAGAAATAAAAAATAGCATAGCTGAATACTATGAAAGACTGCATTCTAACAAATTCGAAAACCTAGAGGAAATGGACAAATTCCTTGATTCGTATCACCTACCAAAATTATCACAAGGTGATGCAGAACAACTTAATAAACACATCACAAAGGAAGAGATTGAAAAAGTCATCAAAAAAAAAAAAAAAAAGCCCGGGCCCAGATGGCTACACTACAGAACTCTACCAAGCTTTTAGAGAAGAGTTATCTCCAATACGACTGAGACCATTTGACAGTACAGACAGGGAAGGAATACTCCCAAATTCATTGTATGAAGCCACCATAACCCTGGTACCAAAGCCAGGGAAAGACCTAACCAAAAAGGACAACTACAGATCGGTATCACTCATGAACCTAGATGCAAAACTCTTCAACAAAATTCTTGCCAATACAACAACATATCCAAAAAGTAATCCATCACGACCAAGGTGGATTTATACCAGGGATGCAAGGCTAGTTCAAAATCAGAAAAACAATTAACATGACCAACCACATAAATACCACACAACACAAGAATCACCTGATCTTGTCTATTGAAGCAGAAAAGGCATTTGATAAAGTCCAACACCCATTCATGCTAAAAACTCTCAGCAAAATAGGAATAGATGGCCAATTCCTCAATGCAATAAGGGCCATTAGAGTCACCATGAGGCGGATCCGACTCGACGGCACTTGGGTTTTTTATACAAAGCCAGCTGCCTATGTCATCCTGAATGGAGAGAGACTGAAACAGTTTCCCTTGAGAACAGGAACTAGACAAAGATGCCCACTCTCACCTCTCCTATTCAGCATAGTACCAGAAGTTCTAGCCAGAGCAATAAGACAAGACCAAGGAATAAAGGGCATCTGCATCAGCAAAGAAGAAGTCAGAAATCTCCCTATCTGCAGATGACATGATTGTATATGCAGAGAATCCCAAAGAATCCACACGGAAACTACTCAAACCAATACAGGAGTTTGGCAAAGTCTCAGGATACAAGAGAAACATAAGTAAATCAGTAGGATTCCTTTATACCAACAATCAGATTATTAATGAAGAAATCACCAAGTCAATACCATTTACTATAGCCCCTAAGAAAAGAAAGTACCTAGGAATAAACCTAACCAGAGAAATAAAGGACCTTTACAAAGAGAACTAGAAAGCCTTACTACAAGAAATTGAGAGTAACATAAATGGAGAAACCTACCCTACTCATGGATAGAAAGACTTAACATTGTAAAAATGTCTATTCTACCTCAAACAATCTACTTACATAATGCAATCCCAATACAAGTTCCAGTGACATTTTTTAATGAGATGGAGGAACAAATTACCAACTTTGTCTGGAAACGGAAGAAGCCTCGGGTAAGTAAAGCATTACTAAAGACGAAGAACACATGTGGAGGCCTCTCATTACCAGACCTTAGAACCTCCTACACTGCCACAGCAGTCAAAACAGCCTGGTGCTGGTACAAACACAGACAGACAGATCAGTGGAACAGAACTGAAACCCCAGAGATGACATTATCTGCTTATGAACAGTTGATATTCGACAAAGGCCCTAAGACATTAAACTCGGGTAAAAACAATCTCTTCAACAAATGGTGCTGGCAAAATTGGATGTCCATCTGCAATAAAATGAAACCAGATCTATATCTCACACCTTATACAAAAACTAATTCCAACTTGATAAAAGATCTAAATGTCAAATAAAGCTCATCCAAGAAAAAGTAGGAACAACGGAAGGTTTAATACACAATGTAGACAGACTTCAAAATCTGTCAAACCAACCACAAACAAGAGAAGAGAAAACAGATAAATGGGAACTACTAAGAATCAATCACTTCTGCTCATCCAAAGACTTTATTAATAGAATTAAAAGGCCACCTATAGAATGGGAAAAATTATTTGGGAACTCTATGTCACACCGACCCCTGATCTCCATACTCTATAAAGTACCAGAAAATATCAATAAGAAAAAGATAAATCATCCAATTAAGTGCTGGGCAAAGGAGATGGACAGACACTTCTCTAAAGAGGAGATCCAGGCAGCCATAAAACACATGCAGACACACTCACGATCATTAGCCATTAAAGAAATTCAAATCAAAACCACAAGGAGATACCATCTCACCCCAAAAAGGTTGTCCATGATCCAAAAAACACTAAATGCCAGAGAGGCTGTGGAGAGTTTGGAACTCTCCTACACTGTTGGTGGGATTGCAAAATGGGGCAATCTCCTTGGAAAGCAATCTGGCGCTACCTTAAAGTAATGGATATAGATATATCATTTGACCCAGAAATTCATTGCTTGGAATATATCCTACAGAATCAAATTCATTCACACCAACTGATACATGCACACGCATGTTTATCGCATCACAGTCCATGATAGCAAAAAGATGAAATCAACCCAGATGCCCAACAACAGAAGAATGGACAGGTAAACTGTGGTACATATATATACTCAATGGAACACTATGCAATGATAAAGAACAATGATAATAGCAGGAAACATCTCTTAACCTGGTTTCAACTGGAGGACATTATGTTGAGTGAAGGTAGTCAGCAACAGAAGGACAAATATTGTATGGGACCCCTACGATAAGAACTTAAAAGCAGACTCATGTATCACAGAAAAGACTCTGATGGCTGTTAAGGGTGGGGAGGGTGGGAGGGTAAGGGGGGAGGGATTAGGTAGTTGATAGAAATCTGGTTGGGTGAAATTCGTGACAGCACACATTAGTAAGTAGATCAATATTAATGGGACTTCAACACAACTTGTGTACTCCTCCCATCTTAACCCAATATTGCAAGGACAGAGTAGCTGGGGCGGGGGGGCCCAGGACCATGCTCTCAGGGGAAACTGAGGCCAATTGGCACAACTAGCATTTTGGTAATCAGGTCTCTCCGCACCCCACATTGATGAGTGGCATGTGGGGTCTTAAAAGCTTCCAAGCTGCCATCTGAGGGTACAGCAAATGGTCCCAACTTAGCAGGAATGGATGATCACCAAGGTCCATAATGACATAGGGGAAGGAGAATCCAGAAGACAGACCCATGTCAGTGGATGTCCACATCGACGTGTGACCAGAAGAACTAGATGGTGCCCGGCTATCACCAGTGATAGCCACAATGGAGCTCACAAGATTGAGTCTCACTGGCAACACACGTATAAATAGGGGTGCACCCTAAGATCTCCACTAAAAGACCACAACTGATGGTCCAGGGGCCTCGGGGTTCTCCTCGGAGCAGGGCTCCTGGCCCTGATGCCGCCCGTCAGTAAATCATAATGAAGGTCAACTTTTCAGACAGCAATGGATTGGACTTGATGATGCAGTGTGACCATATTGTGTGGGCACTGTATGGTTCTGGGCATCTATAGGAGGTCGTCCTGTTTACTTCATACTGGAGGAAGGGAAATGAGTGGAGAGGAGAAGACAGGAGACTGTTGGGAAGATAAGACGTGTGGAGTAGAGACAAAGAGTGCTGTCACCATGCAGGGAGAGCAGTGGAAGCCGCATAGGAAAATTTATATGGGAATGTACATTTTCATTCAATCATAATAAAAAAAATCAAAAAAATGAACAACCGTGGTCTATAAAGAGGAGTAATTTTTGAGTTACTGGAGTACCAGAACAGGGTTGATAACAGAAAATACAGAGAGAATTGCTGAAGCTATTGTCTTAGGCTGGGTTTTCTAGGGAAGCAAAAGCAGTAACACGTGTAGGTACAAGGAAAGATTTATAATATATATAGATAGATAGATACAAATATAGGAAACAGCTCACGTAATCACAGAAGCTGAATGTCCCAAGCTCTGGCACAAGCCTCATGTGGCCACAGAAGCTGAGGAACCCAAAGTCAGCAAGTCAGAGGCCAGAGTTCTAGGTCACTGGTTGTGTAGGTCAGTGGATCCCAAGCTGGTAGCGATATGAAGCAACAGAGACTGGCAAAACCAGGATCAGCAGGCTAGGGAGCAGGAGCGGGCAGAGGCTGGCGAACCCAGGATTGGCAGGTCAGGGAGCAGGAGCGGGCAGAGGCTGGCGAACCCAGGATCAGCAGGTCAGGGAGCAGGACTCTCAAGTGCCGACTGTAAGGACTGATGAGTCCAACAGCTGCTAGCTCAAGTCCCGGAACCAGACGCCAGAAGCAGAGAGAGCAGGAGCTCCTGGCCACGTGAGCGACCAGCAGCCGTAGTGAAAGGTCGCGAGATGAGAGCCGAGGGGCAGGGAGCCACCACAAACCCCGCCCTGCCACTTAATACAGCAGCCAAGTATGTAGTAGGTAAGTTGACATAATCCTGACCACCACAGCAATGTTGATAAAAAAACTTCTCTGATAATCATGAGTCTATCCAAGATGCTCACAGAACTCAACACAAGGTAGATCTCAAAAGACACAAAGACTTTTCATCATAAAACCTGGGAAAACTACAGAGCAGGAAAAGCGTTTAAAGGCAGATAGGCTTAACAAAAAAATAACATATAAAGAAGAGTCATTAAGACTGAGCTCAGATGATTCAGCAGAAATCATGCTTGCAACAAGGCAATGAGATGACATTTACAGAACCTTGAAGGATCTGCAAAATTATCTCTGAAATGTGCTGGCAAAACCAGTACATTCCCAGGTAAACAAAGTTTAGAGAATTTGCAAAAACAAAATCAGAATTACAAGAAACACTGAAAGAAGTTTTTCAATTACAAAATTAATAACATCAGGTATATACTCAAGGATATAATGTAGGACTGAGCATCCAGATATCAACATGAATAGAGAACCACAAAAATAAATCAACGCTAAAACACTGAAAATAGGGAAATAAATCTTAGTATATAAATGATGACAGCATACCACAAGAGGGACAAAGTAATGTGCATCCACGGATCTTTCCAACAGAGAGAAAGTCAAAGCTATACAAAGAAATTAAAGACTGGATCAAGCTTACAACATGAAGGGTAAATATCAAGTAACCACAAAGGAAATTAGCAATTTTACACTTCAAGAAACAAAATCAAGAAGTCTTATCAGATGTAAAACTGAACCTCTGGGACACAGCAAAAGCAGTGCTCAGAGGTCAATTTATCCAAAAAGAAGAAAGGGTTCAAATCAAAGAATTAACCATACAACTCCAAGAGGTACAAAGAGAGCAAGAAAAGAACACCTCAAGCACCAAAAGAAAATAGATAATAAAAATCAGAGCAGAACTAAAAAAATTAGAGACTAGAAAAATGACTGAAAGAATTAACAAGACCAAAGGCTGGTATTTTTAAAAGTATTAATATAATTAATAAGCCACTGGCCAACCTGACCAAAGAAAAAAAGGAGAGGAAGGAAATAACTCAAATAAGAAATGAGATGGGCCATAAGACAACACTCAATTGACACTAAAAGAATCGTAACAGAATACTATGAAAAACTGTAATAGATTTGAAAATCTAGAGGAAATGGACACATTTATAGACACTTGGTACCTACCAAAACTAGCCATACAAGTAGGACAACTTAATAAACATATCACAAAAGAAGATATTGAAAAAGCAATGAAAAAACTCCCCACCAAAAACATCCTGGCCCAAAGGGTTTCCCAGGAGAATTCTACTAAACTTTTAGAGAAGAGTTAATATCACTATTACTAAAGATATTTCACAGCATAGAAAATGATGGTATACTGCCAGAATCACTGGCAGTATCAGCATAACCTTGACACCAAAACCAGGCAAAGACAGCACAAAAAAAGTAAACTTACACATCAACATCTCTCATGATCTTAGATATAAAAATCTTGGGCAGAATTCTAGCCAACAGACTTCAACAACATATCACAAAAATAATTCACCATGACCAAGCAGGATTCACACTAGCGATGCAGGGATGGTTCAACATTAAAAAAACAATTACTGTAATCAATCACATAAATAAAACAAAAGGTAAGAATCATCTGATTTTATCAGTTGATGCAGAACAAGAATTTGATAAAGCCCAGCAGTCATTCATGTTAAAAACTCTCAGCAGAACAGGAATAGAAAGGAAATTCCTCAACATAGTAAGTGGCATCTATGCAAAGCCCCTTATGACATTCAGGACATAATGGATTGCACCTTAACATCCAGAAAACAAAAATCCTCACAACTAGACCAGTAAGTCTTCTCCAAAAGTTTGGTAGAAAAGATCTCTAAAGTTTTGTTGAAAAAAATCAACAAAATTGATAAACCATTGGCTCAACTTACAAAGAAAAACAGCAGAAGATACAAATAACCTGATTAAGAAATGAGATGGGAGACATTACAACACATCCAGCTGAAATAAAAAATATCATTAACAGAATACTATTAAAGGATGTACTCTAACAGGTTTCAAAACCTAGAGGAAACGGACAAATCTGTAGATTCATATCACCCATAAACATTATCACATGAAGTAGATCAACTTAATAAATCTATCACAAAGGAAGAAACTGAAAAAGTCATCAAAAATTGGCCAACCAAAAAAAGTCCTGGCCCAGATGGCTTCACCAGAGAATTCTGCCAAACTTTTAGAGTAGACTTACTGGTCCAGTCGTGAGGATTTTTGTTTTCTTGATGCTGAGGTGCAATCCATTAAGTCCTGAATGTCATCAAAATGTCTTCCTTTCAATATTTCCTTATCTCTGGGTAAAGAGAAAAGTCACTGGGGACCAAATCAGGTGAGCAGGAAGGGTGTTCCAATACAGTTATTTGCTTAATGGCTAAAAACTGTCTCACAAACAACTATACAATAAAGTTCATGAACTTGCTACCACGCACAACGACCATTTGAGAAAGAGTTCCAAAACTGCTTTGATGGGTAGACTATGTGCTGGCATCACTGCATAGCTTCCTAATGGGAGTATTTTGAAGGTAACTGTAGTGATATTCAGAAATCAGACCTCATATATAAAACCTTGAAGGAAAATAATGGCCAGCCAAAAATTATATATCCAGTAAAACTGTCACTCAAATATGATAGCAAAATTAGGGCATTTCCAGATAAATAAGATATTCAGGAAAGTTTCTAAACTAAACCAAATTAAAAGAAAGAATAAAGAAGTCCTTTGATTAGAAAATCACAAACATCAAGTAAGGACCCAAGACTAGAACACAGGACAGGGCAACGGGGTATCAACCCAAATGGTGGAATCACAAAAACAAATTAACAGGCAAAACACTGAAAACAGGGAAACACAGATGTCATTATGTAAACATTATAACAAAACAGAGGAACTGAAAACAAACGGTAGTCATAGATCTTTCATATGGAAAAGAAATCAAAGCGATGCAAAGAAATTAGACTTGTTTAAATTCAGAAAAACAGGGGTAAATATTAAGGCAATCAAGAAGAACATATCAGTCCCAAACATCGAAATAAAAAACAAGATAAACATGAAGTCTCACGTTTATCTTGTTATCTGGTATAATCAAGTTGTTACATATTTTTTAGGGACACAATTCAATTTATGATGTGATATAAATGCCCATGGTCTCCACTCCTGTCATATTATTTTCTACCTCCCAGGCTTCAACTATGGTCTCATGGAGAGTTACTTATGATCAGCTGACTGAGGAATAGAAAACTTGTGCCTGGTTTACAGATGGTTCTATGCACTATGCAGGACCACTCAAAAAGTGGGCAGAAGCAGCAGCAGCAGCACTAAAGACCCTCCTCTCTGGGACCTCCATTAAGGACAGTAATGAACACACATCTTTTCAATGGGCAGAACTTCAAGCAGTGTGCCTAGCTGTTCACTTTATAGGGAAAGAGAATTAGTCAGATATGCAATGTATAATAATTCACAGGCTGTGGCCAGTGGTTTAGCTAGATGGTCAGGGAAATGGTATCAATGTGTTCGGAAAACTGGAGACAAAGAAGTATGGGAAGAGGTATGTAGACAAACTTCTCTGAACTTCTCAAAGAAGTAAAGATATTTGTGTCTCATGTGAATGCTTACCAAAGTGTAACCTGGGCTGCAGAGAATTTTAAGAGTCAAGCAACATGTTCTCTGAAAACCACTCATTCTCTTTCCCCAGCTACTGCCATCATTGCCCAATGAGCTCATGAACAAAGTGACCATGGTGGCATAGACAGAGGTTACACAAGGCCCCAGTAATATGGACATCCACTCACCATGGCAGATCTGGCTACAGCCACAGTTGAGTACCTAATCTGCCAACAGGAGAGGCCAAGAATGAGTCTCCAATACGGCACCATTTCTCAAAGTAATCAGCCAGCAATTTGGTGACACGTTGATCACACTGGACCACTGCAATCATGAAATGGGCAGTGTTTTCTTCCTATTGAACAGGTGCTTACTACGGATGTGGGTTTGCCTTCCCTTTACACAGTGCTTCTTCTAAAACTACCATCCATGAATTTTCAGAATGCCTATCTACCATCATAGCATCTCACACAATACTGCCTTAGATCAAGAGACTCACCGCCAAGCAAATAGGGAATGACAGTGGGCCCATGCTCACGGAATTCAGTGTTCTTATCATGTTTCCCATAATTCTGCAGCAGCTGGCTTGACAGAATGACGAGAACGGCCAGCTAAGTGGCAGTACCTTGCAGTACCTTGGGTCAATGTTCTCCCGGTAGCCTTTTATGCTCTAAATCAGCATTCAATATATAACACTGTGTCTCCCGACAGATAGAATTCATGGGTCTAGAAACCAAGGGGTGGAAATGGGAGCGGCATCTCCTTCTATTACCGCTAGAGACCCACTCATTAAATTTTTGCCTCCTGTCCCTGCAACCCAATGCTCTATGGATCTACAGGTCTTAGTTCCAAAGGAAGGAATGTTCCCACCTGGAGACATCACTGATTCCAATGAACTGGAAGTTAAGAATGCCACCTGGGAATACTGGGCTCCTTATGCCTCTGGACCGATGGTACAGAAGGCAGAAGTTGAAGCTGCACTGAAGGCATTGGCAAAAAACATGGTTCCAGGAATTGATGGAATATCAATTCAGATATTTCAACAGATGCAGTGCTGGAACTGCTTGTCTACACCAAGAACTCTGGAAGACAGTTATCTGACCAACTGACTGGAAGAGATCCATAGTTACACCCATTCCAAAGAAAGATGATCCAACCGAATGTGGAAATCAGAAAACAGAATCGTTGATATCACACACAAGTAAAATTCTGCTCAATAACATTCAAAAGTGATTACAACAATATATTGACAAGGAACTGTCAGAAATTCAAGCTGGCTTCAGAAGACAACATGGAACCAGGCATATCATCGCTGATGTCAGATGGATCTTGGCTGAAAGCAAAGAATACCAGCAAGATGTTTACTTGTGTTTCACTGACAACACAAAAGCATTCAACTGTGTGGATCACATTAAATTATGACTAACATTGCGGAGAACGGGAAATACCAAAAGTGGATGGCTTTAAAAAGGAGAAATTTATTTTCTCACAGAAAAGTCCAAATTCCGGGCATCAGCTCCAGGGGAAGTCTTTCTCCCTTGGCTCTGGAGGAAGGCCCTTGTCATCAATCTTCCCTTGGATTGGGAGGTTCTGAGGTGTAGGGACCCTGGGTTCAAGGACACACTATGCTCTCAGTACTGATCCTTCCTAAAGTCCCCCACTCTCTGCTTGGTTCCTTTTCCTTTATACTCCAAGAGATTAACACAGTGTAATCCTACAAAGTGAGTCCTGCCTCACCAACACAACTTCTGCCCATCTTTCCTCATTAACATCATAGAAGCACGATTTACAACATACAGGAAAATCACACAGTACTGGGAATCATGTCCCAGTCAAACATAAATGCCTCATGATTAAGGTCTATGGAAAACTCCAGCAATCCTATTCCAATATAAGTACAATAGCCTAAACCCTTGAGAACCATGACTAGCTGAAGTGCTCACCAAGAGCAAAGGGAATACAGAATGGGTTGTGGAACAACGTAGTTGTAAATACCAGTTACAATCACATGACCAGTGACAGAAACAAGGACTGTAACTGTGAAAAGTATTACCTCCTTCAATGCATCCATCAAATATTTTTTTCCTTCACTTATAAAAAAGATATAAAGAGGTTAGTACATTTTCCAGTGTAAGTGTTACATGTGTCACATTAGGCACAAATTTACACCTGTTTTTATTTAAATTATTATGTATGGTTTAAGGAGCTTGTGTACAGGTGCCAAGCTGGCAAGGGATGAACTGTGATCATTGAGGTTATATGTCAACTTGGCTGAGCCATGGTTCTCAGCACTTTGGCAGTTACGATGTTGTTTAGCAGCTGCACAATGATGTGACCACCTCCATAATGAGATCTGATATAATGTGATCACTTGCAGTGAGCAGCCAATCAGCTGAAAGGGAGTTTATGTAGGGTTGTGGTCTGCATCCAATATAGGTCGACTTTTACGGCAAGGTTTGTGGGATTTTGATCAGTCTGGATTCTGCAGCTGTCTCCTGTTTATATGACTTCTTGTTCCTCTCACCTGGGCTACCAATTTATCTGCTGTTTCATCTGCGGATCTGTTGTTCTTTACAGCATGTGAGCAAGAGTCCTGCTGTCTGGCCTGCTGATCTTGGCTTTACGAGTTCCTACACTTATGGTGAATAAGAAGTTTTCAGCCTGATCCAAAGACTTAGCAATATTCCACCCTCTACAACCACATGAGCCATTTCCTTAATATAGGTCTCTTTGTCTCTTTCTCTACATATTTACATGCTCTACTGATTTTGCTTCTCCAGAGAATCCAGTCTTAAGCACTTACTACCAAAATTTTGCCTAAAAGGCAGGTACATAGGTAAGATGAAGATATACTTTAAATTATGAATTGAATTACAAACACAGGCTGCTACAGCCAGCCTTCTGACAGTACAAAGCTAAGACTAATCGATGTGTATGAAAACTGAAACGGGCCAATGCACCAGTATGTCAGCAAAAAACAGACAACTCAAGAAAACGACTTAGGTAGAATGTGCAGGGAAACAACTGTTTAGACTAGATAGAAAAGGTGCTCTGTGGAAAGCTGCAAGTTGTTGATGCTACTCTGGTTTTATAATTCATGTTCACAAGACCTATTTGGGGGGGGGGAAAACTCCGCTACCTAAATGAACTACATTTGGAGATTTCATTTCTTTGCCTATATATCCTGTCTTCTCAGTTTCATCACCTTCTCTCTTTCATCTTACCCTACATTCCATCTCAGTCATCGTACTCCCATAATTCATAATATTTACCCTGTTATTATCAATAATTGCACTTTTTTTCATGATCTCAATTTTAAACATTTTCTGACCAGCACCTCCCACATTTTTACCTCACCTCTTCTGGTACCCAACTCTATTCCTGCTGCTGTTGTTCTTGTTACGTACTGTCAGGTTGGTTCCGACACATAGCAACCCTATTAACAACAGAATAAAATACTGCCCCGTCTTGCACCATGTCCACAATTGTTTTTATGCTTAAGCCCATTGTTGCGGACACTATGTCAGTCTATCTCATTGAGGGTCTTTCTGTTTTTCTCTGGCCCTCCACTCTACGAAGCATGATGTCCTTCTCTAGAGACTGATCTTTCCTGACATGTCCAAAGTATGTAAGATGCAGTCTTGTCGTCTTTGCTTCCAAGGAGCACTCTGGTTGTAGGTCTTCCAGAACAGATCTGTCTGTTCTTTTGGCAGTCCATGGTACAGTGAGCATTCTTCTCCAACACCACAATTCAAAGGCATCAATTCTTCTGTCTTCTTTGTTCACTGTCCAGCTTTCGCATGCATACAATACGACTGAAAATACCATGGCTTGGGTCAGACACACCTTAGTCTTCAAGGTGACATCTTTACTTTTGAATAAAGAAGTCCTTGGTTGCAGATTTTCCCAATGCAATGTGTCTTTTGACTTCTTGACTGCTGCTTTCATGGGCATTGACCTTGGAAATTCTTGGCAACCTCAATCCTTTCTCCACTTAAGACAATGTTACTTACTGGTCCAGTTGTGAGGATTTTTGTTTTCTTGATGTTGAGGTGAAATCCACACTGAAGACTGCGGTCCTTTGATCTTCACCAGTGTTTCAAATTTCCTTCACTTCTAGCAAGTAAGGTAGCATCATCTGCATAATGCAGGTTGTTAATGAGTTGTCCTCCAATCCTGATGCCTCACTCTTCTTTGTACAATCCAGCTTTTCAGATTATTTGCTCAGCATACAGATTGAAAAAGTATGGCAAAAGGACACAACCCTAACACCTACGTTTCATGACTTTAAATCATGCAGTGTCTCCTTTTTCTGTTCCCACAATTGCCTCTTGATCTACAAACAGATTCCTTAAGCGCACAATTAGGTGTTCTGAAATTCCCATTCTCCACAGCGTTAGCCATAATTTATTATGATCCACACTGTCAAATGTCTTTCCATAGTCAATGAAATACAGGTAAACCGCTTTCTGGTATTTTCTGCTTTCAGTCCAGATCCATCTGACATCCACAATGATAACCCTGGTTCCCCATCCTCTAAATCCAGCTTGAATTTCTGGCAATTCCTTGCCAGTATGCTGTTGCAGTCACGTTTGAATGCTCACCCCTACTGAGGCCTTCAATTATAAGTCCTTTTAACTTTTCACTGCTTCTTACTTTCTTTATGGCCTCACTTTCCACCTCACCCAGATTAGATTAACGGTCTGTGGTTATAACTGAGGCATTGGCGGTTCAGTGACAGAATTCTCGCCTTCTATGAGGGAGACCCAAGTTCAATTCACAGCCAATATACCTGATATGCAGCCAGCACTCACATGTCAACAGAGGCTTGCATGTTGCTATGATGTTGAACACATTTCAGTGGAGATTCCAGACTCAGATGAACTAAGAAGAAACGATTGGTGATCTTCTTTTGAAAAAATCAATGAAAACACTATAGTTCACAATGACCTAATCTGTAACCAATCATAGAGATGGAGCACAAGTGGGTAGTATTTTCTCTCATTGTACATGGAATTGTTGTGAGTTGGGCTGACTCCATGACAGTTAACAACTACAACAACAGCATTATTATTATTCTCTTGCATATACCCACAATGTCTTTCCTGCTGTCTTTATCATAGCAGTTTGACTAAATCCCATGTGTGTCAAATCCAACCTACCATTTTAAACCGGTACATAGACCCGATAAACACATAAACCATGCTGGCTGATTTCACCTGAAATTCTCATCTACTGGCTTGCCTAACCTGATCACTTTATTACTCTATTGATCATTTCACACCTCTATTCTCAAAGCCTTTCTTGTTCTGTAAACTGACACCATGCTTCCTTTTCAATTTAGAAAAAAGATGCTATGAGAATTCCTACAAGTCTATACCACCATACCTACCAACCTACCCACACTTGTGCCCATGCACTCTGCTTTTCTTTCTATTAAGAACTGTCTGTGCTGGAAGGCCAATAAACACTTCCAAGTGAAATGGATCCCATCACTTCTTTCCTACTCAAGAGACAGTAAAAGCTACAAGGCATTACAAAACACTTTCCAACTCTCATGAATCCTCTACTTTTCAGGAATAGAAAATCCAAATCTCTAGCACTCACATTTATGTTCCCAGCCTGGGAGATAGTCTTCTACCCAGGGAAGATAGTCTGGGTGATGTAGGTAAGCAGTGGGTACAACAACCGAAATAGTTCCAACATCGATATGAACATGTGAAAACGTCAATACTACCCAAAATAATCTACAGCATTTTCAATCTAAGTTTCAACAACATTCTTTGAAGAGATGGGAAAACTGATCAACCTTATGTGGAAAGGAAAGCACCCCAGGGTAAGTAAAACATCACTGAAAAAAGAAGAATAAAGTAGGAGGACTCACACTATCCTATCTATAGCTATAGTAGTCTAAACCACACATACTGGTACAATGACATACACACAGACCAATCAACAGAACTAATAACACAGGTGTAAATGCACCTATCTATGGACACCTGATATTCAAAAAACAGTTGAAGTCCATTAAATGGGGAAGAGATAGTGTGATAATTAAGGATGCATGTCAGCTTCACCAGGTCATGATTTTTGGTTTGGCAGATATAATCGAGTTTGGTAGTCATATGATGATGTGATTACCTCCACAAAGAGATGTGATGTAAGGTGATCACCTCCATGACAAGATCTGCTTTGACTAGCCAATCAGCTGACAAGAAGTTTCAGTGGGGGTGTGGCCTGTATCCAAAATATGTAAGTGGACTCTCAGACAATGCTTTTGAGAGTTTGCTCATTCTGGATACTAAAGCTGGCTCTTATTCATCTGACCTCCAGTTCTTGGTACTTGAATTAGCATCTTACCTGCCATCTTGTCTGCAAATCTTGGGATTTATCAATCTTTGGAGCTTGTGAGCAAGAGCCCTGCTGTCCAACTTACTGATCTTGGGCTCAACAGCCCCTGTATTACATGAATCAGAAAACTCTAGCCTGACTCATGTTCCAGCCTCTATAACCATGTAAGCCATTTCCTTGATATAAATCTGGCATGAATGAAGCACTGTGTAGTGCTTCATTCTGTCGCACACAACGTCTCTGTGAATAGGAACCAACTCGACAGCATCTAACAACTAGTACAATAGAGAACTCAGCCTTCAACAGTGCTGGCAAAACCAGATATCTGTTCGCAAAAAAATTAAACAGGACCCACACTTTATATTAACTAACTCAAAAGACATCAAGGACCTAATATAAAATCTAAAGCTATAAAGTACATAAAAGAAAACATAGGCTCAATGCTTGGGACCCTAATTTATGGCACAGAGAATACAAAGCATAACTAAGTATGTACAAACTTCAGAAGATAAACCAGGTAACTGGAACCTCCTAAAAACTGAACATTTGCACTCATCAAAAGAAGTTTCCAAGAGCGTAAAAAGAAAACCACAGACTCGGGGGAAAAAAAATTGCGGAAAAACTTATAAAGGCTTAATCTCTGAAAACTACAGGAAATTTCAAAAACTAAATGATAAAAAGACAAATTACCCAGTCACAAAATAAACAAAGAAGATGAACACACACCTAACTGAAGAGGACATTCGGGAGGTCAACAAATACATCAAAAGATGCTTGGGATCATTAGCCCTTAGAAAGGTGCAAATCAAAACCATGATGAGACATTATCTCACCTCTGTAGAATGACACTGATCAACAATTCGGAAAACAAATGCTGGTGAGCCTGTAGTAGACTAAAATGCTCACATACTGCTAGTAGGAATGTAAAACAGTACAATCATTATGGAAAATGATATGGTGCTTCTTTAAAAAGCTGGAAATAGAAATACCATATGATCCAGCAATCCCACTCCTAGGAATAGATCCCAGAGAAATGAACCATCATGTAAACAGATGTATGCCTATCCATGTTTGTTGCAAAATTATTCACCACAGCTAAGAGATGGAAACAATCTAAGTGCCCATCAACAAATGAATGGATAAACAAATGTTACATACTTAAAACTCTATGCAATGATAAAAAATAATGATGAATCCACAAAACATCCAATAACATGCATGAATCTGGATGTCATAGTACTGAGCAAAGTCAGTCAACCACAAAAGGACAAATATCATATGAGACCACCATAGTAAAAACCCAAGGGAAGGTTTACACAAAGAAATTAACAATCTTCAGTGGAAAAGTGGAAATCACTAACTAGAGAGTAGACAAGTGTTAATTACAGTAAACGGAAAGACAACACACTATACAGGGGAAATCAGCACAAACTCACTTAAGTTGCACAAGTTTTCTAGAAACATTCTAACACCTGGAATGGCTATGTTACTGGGGCTAAGAGCTAGAGACCACAGCCTTGGGGGAACATTTCGGTTAACTGGCATAACACAGTTCATGAAGACTATGTTCTACATCCCAACTTCAGTGAGTGGCATCTGGTGACTCAAAAGCAGTCACCTAAGATGTCTGAAGACTGCTAATGAAGTTCATGAACTCATCCTAGAAAATGTGCTACACATATACCCCACTGCTGCATATTAGCATGGTACCTTCAAAGTACTCTCCTTGGGAAGCTATGCACCAACACCAGTGCCTAGTCTACCCTTGAAGGCCGTTTTGGAACTCTATGGAATGGCCATCAGAGCTGTCATCATATTACTCTTGACGTCTAACTGTCATCAACGTGTCTTCAATATTTTCCTTTATCTTCTAGTAAAGGAAGAAGTCTTTGGGGAACAGACTAGGTGAGTAGGGTGTTCCAATACAGTTGTTTGTTTACTGGCTGAAAACTCCCTCACAGACAACTGTACAACTAAGTTTGCAAACTTGCAACCTTGCCACTGTGAGCAATGGGCATTTCACAAAGAGTACCAAAATTGCTTTGAAGGGTGGACTAGGTGCTGGACCAGTCCCAAAGTCTGTCATTCAGCCAGAAACTAGACAGGCCTATAACAGAAACACCTGGCAGTATAGCAATTAAATGCTATAGCTGCTCATCAAACAGTTGACAGCTGGAATTCACAAAGTGCTCCTTGGAAACTCCGTGGGGCAGTTCTACTCTGTCTTATTGGGTCACTGAGTCAGAAGTGATCCATCAACAGTGGGTGGGTTATAAAAGAAATAACACACGTACGGGAAGGTGCTTATTAGATTAAACAAGTATGTGAGACCAGATGGGCTACATCTGCCCAAAAGCAAAGACAAAGTGGCAGGAACAGACAGGAAAACTGGACAAAAGGACACAGGTAACTTGGGGTGGAAAGTGGGTGAGTGCTGATGTAGTTTGGGAATTGCAACTAATGTCATGAAACAACTGGTGTATACATTGTGAATGAGAAATTTGCTCTGTAAATTTTCGCCTAAAGCACGAGCATCTACGGGCACACACACAGACACACAAAAAATACACTAAAAATCTTATAAATGAATTGAAATAAATACAGTATGTCCTAAATAAAAAAACAAAACTTTCTTGGAGAACCATCAGTTCAACGAGCAGCTAATACTTGTTAGGCAGCTGGCATAGATCAGTAAATGATGCTTCTGTATTGGTGGAGCTCACATTCCAACAGACGTAACATCCATCCCCAGCTATTTTCTCTCAACATAATAAGCCAGACATGAAGAAGGAAGAAAAGATATTCCAAAAAACTACTCTGCCAGGCAACTGGCGATTCCTGGCTCCTTACAGCCCTGTCTTGGGAGCCAGACTGCCAGAGTGCACATCCTACCTAGCTCCCCTACTAAACGAGTTGTACAACTTTACTTAATTCTCCCTCATCTGTGAAACAAAAATAATCAAAGCAACTATCTCCTTGGATTACCTAGCACAAAGCAATTATCTCATTGGATTACCTGGCAGTTAGAAGGCACTACGGTAAATTAACCAGAAGGTCACCAGTCATTCCTTGGAAACCCTATGGGGCAGTTCTACTCTGTCATTCCAGGCTGCTAATGAGTAGGAATCGACGTGACGTCAACAGGTTTGTTTTTTTTTTTAAGTGCCCTAGAGTCATTCCTGACTTTCCAGTGGGAATCTGAGGAAACGAAGTGTGTTTTTGTCCCGCAATCACGCCACACGAAAGCCTAACTAATGCACACCAGTGTGCTTTTAAGCCTTTCACAAGAAACGGTCCACCCCTTTCTCCAAGAGTCCCTTATGATACAAGCCTCCCTAGAAAGAGGTATGGCACTGCTTCCCAAATATGCCGGTTGGGAATGACCCGCCGCGAGTCCGTAAGGACAAGTGAGTCATGACTCTTTTTAAATCAACTCCGAGGGCCCAGTCCTCTCCGGAGCTAGGAGGAGGAGGGCAAGAGCAGAGGGCAAAGGGTTACAGAGCGGCAGGCTGAGAAACAGGCCCGGGAGGGACTCACAGACGTGGCAGCCTCGCGCCGAAGCTCTTCGGGTCGTTGGCCGGGCTCTCTCCCGGTTCCCGTCACCCCCTTCCCCACCTGGCCCCCGTCGCGCGGTGGCCGGCGCCCGCCTAGTCTCCCGTGGGCCCTGAAGCGTGGGCCCAGGCTACCGCCACGGACGGCAGCAGAGCCGCACAGGCCGGGGGACAGACCCTCGGACGCTGTGACAGCCTCTCCTCGGCGCGGACCTTTCCGTCTCTACGTCGGGACCAGGCGAGCCGGGTCAGGTTTCGAGCCCACTGGCGCCGAGGCTGCTCAGCCCTCCACCCCGCAACCCCGCGGCCGCGCCCCCTGGAGGAGCGAGCAGCACCCTGGGGCGCCGAGGCCGGGTGACGTTCTCTCCCCGCCCAGAGAGGCGGCCCGTGACCCGTCGCGCGCCGGAAGTGACGTCACAGGAACCCCGCCGCGGGAGCTCGCGGTTTCCGGAAACGGAATTGTGGATGCCGGTTCTGGTGAGTGTGGCCGGTGGAGCTTCGGCCCATGCTTTGTCTTCAGATTAGGCCCCGCGCCGCCGTAGCGGAGATAGAAGGGCACTCAGCTCCTGACCTGGGCCCCCTCCGCGTTGGCCCTGTGCCTGGAGTACCTGTCTCCAGGGTCTCATTGTGCTCTCAGCCGAAAGCGAAACAGGTACTGCTCGCGGAGGCCAGCAGGCGTGTTTGCTGCCCAGGACGGAGGGAGCACCCCAGACAGCCTCTCCTCCTCCCGTTTTACACGTACAAGATTGGAAGCAGACTTAATGGTTACTAAGCTGTGTGAAGGAAGGGGGGTGTTGTATTCCAAAAAGTGTGTCCCTGGAGCGGCGGATCCGAAACCGGAGCGGGCGGTGTAAGTGAGAGTGCTAGTGCTAGGCCGCGCAGGCGACGGCCGGGGGTGCGCGGCTGACCAAAGCCGGCCTCTGCTGCGCGCTCTTGACCCTCTGAGGTGACTCCATCAAGCTGTCACTTACTGGGTAGCCCTCCTCCTCGGGCTTAAGCCTCGCGGCGCTCCCTGAGAACCTGAGATGACGGAGAGACGCGCTTTGCTTCAGAGGACGGCCTGATGGAAACGTCTGTTCGGAGATTTACGGCAAACCCATTCCGTTTACTCGAAGCTCCCTCCTCCAGAGATCCGAGGGACGGCTCTCTTCCTATTGGGAGTTTTTCGTGATTGTACTTTGACGCTTAGTTTTAAATATTCTTACACATTTCTGCGGTCATTTGGAATGCTGTCTCATTTATTCTGACCTAATTGGTTACCTTTTTTTGACATCTCATCTGTGTAAGCAAATTTGGCCTATGTAAGTATAGTTCTCAATACTAATTCTAGGCCATACAGTGTCAGCCATAAAACGTACGTTAGACAGTTTTACTTGAATTTAAAGCCTATCTCTGTATCATTATTAGAAAATCAACAGCAGAAGTAAAGATAGGAATTTGGTAATGTGATGGTGAGTTGTACTAGATAATCATGCTAAGTAGTTCTGCAAAATATTTTGAAGTGTTGTTCCCCCCCCCCAACCAATTGAGCTTTTTATATTTTGGTACCTGATATTTTGCCACCTTGAATGGTGAAGAGTTTTTGTTAGTAGCTGTAGAGTGGATTCCAACCCATAGTGATCCCCTGGCACCTTTCTCGGGTGTCAGAGTAAAACAGTACTCCCTAGGGTTGTCAAGATCTTTCAGAAAGTGATTGCATCAGGCCTTAACTTTCAGGATGCTTCTGAGTTTGAACTGTCAACCTTTTGGCTAATATTCAAGTACTTAATCTTTTGTACCACCCAGTTTGCTTCGAAACCCGTCCATAATTCAACTTACAGTGACTTACTTTTCCTCATTCACTTAAGCAACTTTCTTTGTGCTGTTTTTCTTTATTCAGAAAACTTTTTTATTCCCTTCTAAATATGAGGTCCAGTAAGTCCGTGAACTTAATTTTCTAAGTGCCACATAAATCATTGCTGAGCATCCCTACTTTCACCTGCTAAGTACTCACCTTGGAAAGCTATGCACTGATGCCAGCGCCTATTCCATCCCTCAAAGCAATTTTGGAACTCTTTATGGAATGGCCTTTGCACACAGTGGCAAGTTCATGAATTTACTTATTTTTATTACATATTTCTTGTGACTGAGTGAAAGTGTACAATCGAGTTTAAATTCACATACCAGCCTGTGTGCAGCTCCGGCTGCTCTCCTTGCCCAGTGACAGCACACTTCTCCAGCTGTTCTTCTGGAGAAAAATGGGGCAGTCTGCTTCTGTATAGATTACAACCTTGGGAACCCTGTGGGGCTGTTCTAGTCCATCTCCTAGGTTCATTATGAGTCGGAATTGACTCCTCAGCAGGGGTTTTTCACGTATTACACAAATAAAATTTGAAAGAAACTTAATGATTACTAAGCTACAAAGCTGGGTGTCTTGAAACTTCTTGTACAAATCTCCTCTTAACAATTAACTGTCCCCCCTTCTCCACCCACTCCACTCCCCTCTAGTAAGAGGCCAGTAGGACAACATCCTATAGATGCAGAGAACCATGAAGTGCGCACATGCTGTAGTCGTCTGGGGTCTTAAAAGCTAACAAGCTACTATCTGAAGTACACCAGATGGTCCCAACTCAGCAGGAGGAGATGATCACCAAGGACAAAAACCGCATGGGGGAAAGAACCCAGAAGACAGAAAGATCCACGTGAATAAGTGACTACATCAACATGCGACCAGAAGAACCAGATGGTTCCTGGGCACCACCTGTGATGACCGTGATGGGGCTCACAAAGTTGAGGCCCAGTGGCAATATGAGAATAAAAAGGGGTGCACCCTGAGAACACCACTAAAAGTTCATGAATTTAATTGCGTAGTTGTCTGTGAGGGAATTTTTAGCCAGTAAACAAATAAATGTGTTGGAACACCCTACCTACTCACCTGATCTGGCCCCCAGTGACTTTTTTCTTTACTTGAAGACAAAGGAAATCATTGAAAGGAAGAAATTTTGATGACATTCTGAACATCAAGGGTAATACAATGACAGCTCTGATGGCCATTCCAGAAAAAGACTTCCAAAATTGCTTTGAAAGGTGTACTAGGCACTGGTGTTGGTGCCTGCCTTTCCTAGGAGAGTACTTTGAAGGTGACTGTAGTGATACTCAGGTTCTGTCGTTTAACCGAAAACTTTGGAATTTTGCTCTCTTTCCATTTACCACTGTTAATATCTTAACAATGGTACAGAGGTGGTAAACTTCTTGAATGCATAAGTCACACACACTGCTTCATTGAATTCATCTGTAGTGGAGGGTGAATAAATTTACTAACTGAGAGGATACGTGGAGCATTAAAACAATTCCTGTCCAACAGGATTTCCCTCCCCTTTCCATTTTATAGACAGGAGCTCTAATGGCAGAGTGGTTAAAGCACTTGACTGCTAACCAAGTCAACAATTCCAGACTACTTGACCAAGTCAATAATTCACAACTACTAATAGCTCCAGGATAGGAAAGTGTGATAATAGTCTACTTCCATAGAGACTCACAGCTTTGAAAACTATGAGGTTGCTGGGAGTTGGAATTGACTTGACAGCAGTGGAGTTGGCTTTTGGTTTCCCATTTTACAAGCAGCCCTGGTTAAGTGCTTGACTGCTAACGAGAAGTTCAGTGGCTCAAACTTAACAGCTGCTCTGTTGGAGAAAAATGTGGCAGTCTGCTTCATATAGATTACAACCTTGGAAACCCTATGGGGCTGTTCTAATCCAACTCCTAGGTTCGTTGAGTCAGGATTGACTCCTCAGCAGGGGTTTTTCCCATGTTGCACAAATCAAATTGGAAAGAAACTTAATGGTTAGTAAGCTGCAAAATTGAGTCTTGAAACTTGTTGTACAAAGATAACTCCATTCTCTTCACTTTCTACCTAATTTGGATGCTCATTATGAAACACGATTTTCAGAAGTCCTTGCCATAAGTTCTGAAACTTTTCCTGTTAGTGATGACCTTAGTATCTCCTTTTTCTTAGGCCCAAAGAAATACCTAATAGTTCTATTTATTAATTAGTTCAATCTGAAGAGTTCAGTCAGCATTTATGTCCTAACCACTTTGTGGCCGTGTGTGTGTGAGTTTTAGTACACATAAATTAAAATAAAAAATAGTACTTGTGTGTAGTTCTTAAATAGCCACAATTGCTTACTAAAGGAATGTGTACACTTGCTGGACACTGCACAACTGCTTAGGCCTTGAAATGAGGTTAGACACCATGCCACCCTTTTTCCTGTTTCACATGATTTTTTTTTTTTTTTTTGCAGCCCCCAAATTCCACCTTCACGACATTATGATGTCACTGTAAGGGATCCAGTACAGTCTACAGAGTGACACACTTGAAGGCGATAGTTTCCTTTGGTATTCGCCAGATGTCGCACGTTACAGTGCTCTGCTCTGTTTGATGTAGGACCCCAGGGTACCTCAGCACATCAATTGGGTACCGAGGCTGTAGAGTAAGGGTCAAAATAGAAATGGAACTAACCAAAAACATAATTTTCTGGTTTTAGTGCCAATAGTGACTTTTATGGATAAGATTATAGGTATGCTTGGGTATTATAATTAGTTCTGTCTTAGTAGCGTGTTCAGAAATTCATGTCATGTATATAACCTTTGAATGTTTTGGGCATCATGACTTTAAAACTCTTAGTTGATCACTGAAATTAAATAACTAGCTTCTAGTTAAATTTGTTTCTAAGTCTAAGCATTATTGTTTACAAATAATATCAAATTTTTCCATTCTAGTGTTTAGTTTATGAAATTTTAACATCGATCCAAGTAATCAAAAATGGAAAACTTTGCAAAAGCAGAGGAATATGAAAAAATCTCTTCTGAAGAGACAAAACCAGTAAATTCTAAAATAGAATCTTCATTCAGTATTAATGAAAACACAGTAGCTTCTGGGACTGGGCCTTCTGAAAAACCTCTTGTCTGTGAGCAAGTAGGCACACCAAAAAAGAGAAAAATGGAATTTGGAGATGATCTTATAAAGGAAAGTTTTAGTTGTGGGGAAGAAGCTTCGTTCAAAAAAAGAACACTTGATGCTGAAATTTTCCCAGAGGAGAAAGGTTCTGGAGATGATAACAGCGTTCCAAAGAAAAGGAAAATAAAAGTTGATGATGTTCCAACAAATGGCTCTTCCACTGGAGTTGGCTCCCAGCAAAAGAGAAAACTGGAAGTTGAAACTCTTTCTGAAAAACAAAAAGTAGGTTGAATGTATTTTATTTTATTCATAATATAATATGTCAAATTGAAATGTGGAACATTTGTGGAATAATAGTCTTTTGACATAATTTAAGAATGTTCTATTTTTAATAGGATATGGTTTTACAACAGTAAGATTTTAACTCAAGAATTTTTTTTAAGGTGAAATTTCCACTTGCTAATGAGTTAATTTTATGTATTTTAGAATGTTTGTTGGACTAGAAACTTGACAGTCAGTGTTTATGGTTTGCTTTTTGTTAGGGTTTTGAAACACACAAATACATAAGGCCTAGATAATTTTCCCTTTTACCATTTTTACTATTTATTATTGTGTCTGAATTGGTTGAGCTCATCACTTAAAGTGATGAAGTTCAAACTTAGACCCAGCTTTGCATTCCTTTATAACAGTAGTTGGTTAAAGAACTATGTTGTTTCTAACTGTGATAAATAATTTTGCATAGTTTTAGCTAAGTGTCAGCAGAAACCTGATGCAGGAATATTACAGAGAAAGGAATAAAAGCCAGTAGTTTAGACCTAGAAGTACCATACTGCAAAGGACTCTGAAGCAGAAGGAGTAACTGGAGGCAAAGAGTGCTCTCTAAACAACGGGTAACATTTTGCCATTGACCCCGGAGGGGAAAGTGGTAGATAAAGCAGACGTTTGTCCTTGATGGAGTATGAATCTGCGTAGCGGGGGAACTGGTATTATCATGTTCAGACTTTGGCAAACTGTGAAACCCTTTTTTTCAGTGAAAACCTTACATTCAAACTTGATGTGTAGAATAGGTAAAAGATGAGGTCCTTTGGTTCAGAGCTTCCTTATCCCCTTTCCTTATCCTGGCATTTTTATAGAATACCTATGACCTCAGGGAGAACAGGTTGAAAACTCTTGTATTAGAGTAATAGCAAATAGTAATAATAAAAACTGTTGATGTTGAATATAGCCTGTTAAGTTCTAATTCACTTACATATATTCCTTAATCTTCATAATAATTTTATAGTAATAAAAAAATGACTGTAGCTACAGTAACTTCTATTTTATTCTCTTGTAGGAATTCTGTCCGTTGATTGTCATTTATTGAATTGAGTAAATTAGAACTCTGGGAGAGCATTTATTTTATTACGATATTGACACTGAAGTTATACAGGTGAAAGATGAAGATGAAAATATTAAACCCAAGATGTTTTTAAAACTAGGAAATGGGAATTTTGATCATAATTAGCAAGATGTCTATGGTTAATGCCATCGCGTAGCTAACCACAAGGTCGGCAGTTCAAATCCACCAGGCGCTCCTTGAATACTCTGGGGGTCAGTTCTATCCTAGCCCCTAGGGTCGCCATGAGCCGGATCCAACTCGAATTCCCACTGTATTTTATCCTTAAGTAGGCTAGATGTTCTTTTAGGCCAATTTTTACCAGATTCTGATCCTCACTTTCTTTCCATTTTCTTATTTTCAGAGCCTTGAAGAAGGACATAGCTCAGCAGTGGCTGCCCACTACAATGAACTTCAGGAAGTTGGTTTGGAGAAGCGTAGCCAAAGCCGTATTTTTTATCTAAGAAATTTTAATAATTGGATGAAAAGTGTCCTCATTGGTAGGATTGTTTTTTACATTCTGGTTTAGAATTTGAAATTTTTACTTTAGTTGATGTTTCATTTTTCTCTCCCCAGGTAATTAACCACATGCCAAGTTCCTAGATCTTTAATCCCTGTGCATTTAATTATCAAACCTTAATTTAATAAAGTTGAAGCCCAAACTAGGCCTCTGCAATAAATCTTTTTAATGTTTTTGGTTGAATACATAAGGTATTAGTGAACATTTAAGTGACACAATACTGAGAGTAACTACTTAATCATGTTCCTAAAAAACAAGAGCAAATTCATTACCATTGCATCAATTCTGACTCATAGTGACCCTACTGGGCCTTATGATTTTCAAAGCTGTGAATATGATTTCAAAGGCTATGAATCTTTACTGAAGTAGGCTGCCATATCTTCCTCTTTCAGAACAGCTGATAGGTACAAACCACTGACCATTCAGATATCAGCTTTAACTACTGCACCACTTTAATTCCTTTTCATTCTAATCGTTTTGGAGCAATGGCATAGTCTTTGTGTTGGATTATATAGTTAGGTTACAATAAGTCATTAAAATTCTAGGGGAAAGGGAAATATGTCTTTTTTTTTTTCCATCTCCTTTAACGGAGTTCCTGGGTGGTGTAAACAGTTAACAGACTCAGCAGCTAAATGAAAGGTCGGAGGTTCAAGTTCACCTGGAGACTCCTTGTAAGAAAGAACTAGTGATCTATCTCTGAAAAATCAGATATTGAAAACTACTGTGAAACGCATGGAGTTTTCATGAGTTCAAATTAACAATTGTTTTCTATTGATTCTACTAGATTTGATGATAACTTACAAATTTTTAAAGATAAAAATGCCTGGTATTTAATGTTGAGTTGAACTCTGAAAGTAACCTTCAAAAAACCATCTTTCAAAAATGCCACACATTTTTGTCTCTAATGTTGATCAGGTTAGCCTAGTCTGTAATGTTGATCAAGTTAAATTTAGTTATATTTTCAAATGTTTACCAAAAGTTATAAAATAGCTTTATAAATAAACGTGTAATAGCTCACATTATGTGTCAAACAGAAGTTAATAGGTTACTGTAGGTAACAGTTTATCCTTTGGTAAAATGATAATTTCTCTTTTTTAGGGGAATTTTTGGAAAAAGTTCGACAGAAAAAAAAACGTGATATCACTGTTTTGGACCTGGGATGTGGTAAAGGTGGAGATTTGCTCAAGTGGAAAAAAGGAAGAATTAACAAGTTAGTTTGTACTGGTAAGAGAAATAAGTGATGTAGTAAAGAATGACTTGTGGTCAGCCAGGTAAAAGATCTCAGTTTTAGTATGATGCAGTAGTTTTTAATTTTAATATCTGGGGGCTATGCACAAAATGAGTATTTTTAAAAATGATGGATTTATAATGTGGGGAAGGAGCCTGGGATAACCCATCCCTTCTCAAGGGAAAAAAAAAAATGAACCAAACCCATTGCCAGTGAGTCAATTCCAACTAATAGCGACCTTATAGGACAGAGTAGAACTGTTCTATAGAGTTTCCAAGAGGCACCTGGCAGATTGGAACTGATAGTTCCACTACACCAGTAGGGTTTCCTTCTCAAGGAAGGAAGCTATCAAAAATGTTTGGAATTGTTCTAAAGGGCGTAAAGGGCAAACTTGTAAATGCTTCCACCAGCCAAAGGTAGGATAATTTGAACATCAAAAGGAATAGTGATTGCAGTAGATTCAATCATAAAATAAAGGAATAAAACCTCATTACTCAGTGTTGGAGATTGCTAGGAAATGCACTATTCTGAATTTCATAAATTAGGTAAAATCACACATTTATGAACAATCTTTCAAGGCAACCAAACAGTTGATAAAGCACATTTTTTCTTTTTTGAAAAATTATAGGTAATAAATGCAGGAGTAATGATACAAAATTACTCCTTGCCAACATTTGATGAAATAATAAATCTAGCCAACAGTCATAAAAGGATGCTAAAGCTCTTGGGTGAAAGATTGATAGTCACTTAAATGAATAAGTCTTCTGAACCCACTGTTCAGTCTCCACAATCAAAGTGAAACAAACAGGCATTTGTTCTTTCTAATCAATAATAGGAAGTACCCAGCATCACCTGTGAGGCAGCGCCTAACTGAGCAGTTCTCAAACTCTGGTTTTAGGACCCCTGTGTACTCTTATGGAAACCCTAGTGGCATAGCGGTTAAGCATGGCCGCTAACCAAATGGTCGGCAGTTTGAATCTGCTGGGCTGTCCTTCAAAACACGGTGGAGGCAGTTCTACTCTGTCTTACGGTGTTGCTAGAAATTGAAATTGGTGGCAGTGGGTTTGGTTCTGTTTGGTTGAGGTGCTCTCTTAAAAGTTATTAAGAATCCCAAAGAGCTTTTATGTACCTGGATTGTATGTGTTGATATTTACTGTAACTAAGAATTTTTTAAATAGTTTGTAACTGTTGAAAAAATAAAATTTACTGCGAAGACTGGCTTTGATTTACATTCTTGCAAATCTCTTAGTGTCTAGATTGATAGGAAACAACTGAATTCTCATATCTGTTTCTGTATTCAACGTATTATATATTTTTTTGGTTGATAAGTAGTTGTAAAATTAAGGAGTACGTTAACAGTGTTTTCAGATAATTGGATAGTCATCTTTGATACTACGTCATACTCAACAAATGTGAATTCTTTAAGTGTTAATTGCAGTGTGCAATCTGAAACCTTATCTGTGAACTTCTCTTTTACATTAAAATCCACTGATCTATCTTGTACTTTTTAGTAAACTATTTTGCCCCACGTGATCTAATGTTTGGGAAGTATTTAATTGATGAAGTTATGCAAGTCTTCCAAATGTTAATATTAAGAATTCACATTTTCTTTTTTACCTGTCATAAAACTAAGCCTTGGGAAAATGCCTTGTGATGGTGGATTCAAGTGTTTCAGAATTCTGATTGCCACTGGAAAGCTCAGATTTTATCACTGGCAAAATATACGATCCATTGTTTTCCTTTAGGACAGCCTCACTTTGTTTATTTTTCAAGAAAACTTCTGTCAGTTATCCAGGTTTACAGAATTAGTGGTCTCTCAGTGGTTCTTCCAACTTATGATAATTTTCTTTGATAACAGTGACCAGGATAGCTTACAACTTAGTCTCACTAGTGTTCTTGAGGACAGCCATTAAATGGGTTATACAGAAATGTTTTGCAACATCGTATTTTATCACGTGCAAAAAAAAAATTAAAAAATGCCTGTTGTTGTTGAGTCAATTCCAACTCATAGCAACCTTGTAGAACAGTAGAACTGTCCATAGGCTTTCCAGGGAGCAGCTGGTAGATTCAAACTGCTGACATTTTGGTTAACAGCTGCAGCTCTTGTACTGGCACCTTACCACGAGGAATCTACATAAACCCATTGCTGTCGAGTCGATTCTGACTCATAACGACCCTATAGGACAAAGTAGAACTGCCCATAGAGTTTTCAAGGAGCGCCTGGTGGATTTGAACTACTGATGTTTAGGTTAGCAGTTGTAGCACTTAACCACTATGCCACCAGAGTTTCGGGAGTCCACCTATGACATTTGAAAAGATAATATATATTCAAGAATCAATGCAATTAATTTTTATTGCATTATCAAGAGCATTCTGTAGTGAAACTGATGTATGGTGATGAATACATGAAGTATTACTAGTACAGTTTTGGTCGTATTACCTTGTATTTGTTACTAAGATGATAGCAATTTTATTCTATCATTGATTTTCCACCATCCATGCAAATCTCAGCACAGTTGTTAGGTGCTATTGAGTCAGTTCCGACTCGCAACACTCCTTTGTACAACAGAACAAAACACTGTATGGTCTTGAGCCATCCCCACAATCATTGGTATATTTGAGCCCATTATTGCAGCCACTGTCTCAGTCACTCTCACTGAGTTTCCTCTGTTTTGCTGACCCTCTTTCTCCAGAGATTGTCCCTGCTGATGATAGTCCAAAGTATGTGAGACAAAGTCTTGCCATCCTGGCTTCTAAGGAGCATTCTCACCGTACTTTTCTGAGACAGATTTGTTCATTCTCCCTACAGTCCATGGTATATTCATAATTCTTCACCAGCACCGCAATTGAAAGACCAATTCTCCTTCAGGTTTCCTTGTTCATTGTCCAACTTTCGTATGCATCTGAGGTGATTGATGCCATGGCTTGAGTTAGGTGCACTTTAGTCTTTAAAGTGACATCTTTCCTTTTTAACATTTAAAGAGCTCTTTTGCAGTGGATTTGTTCGACATAGGAAAAAGGCAAATAATGTATTTTATGAAAATAGTTTTGTATTGCTGAGAAATTCGTTTTGATCTTGGAAACCCCCTGAAATGGTCTCAGAAATCCCCAAAGGGTCACAAACCACACTTGGAGAATTGCTGGCTTAAATAATTGAACTTCAGTCTAAACGAGTTCCTAGATCTAACTACAGAAAATACAGGGTGTGAAAAAATGCCTAATTCCACGTGGGTACAGTCAACCAAGTCTAAAATGTGGGCAATCTTCAGGACAAACAAGCATGTTTCTTCAGCGTGTGACTGCTGTGTTTGTCTTTAAGAGGTCACCAACCAAATGCATCATGGGCTTTTTGTATCATTACTGAGACATAAGGACGGCGAGAAAATTGGTGTTTAGATAATTGGGGAAAATTAAACACGGACTGTGGGTATTAAATAGAATGGCCATATAACCATAGTTTTGATTCTTATTTTATTTTTTGATCCAAACTGGGATATTTTTTCTGGGATAAAAACCATACTGGACAAAACTCTGAGACACCATGTGTATCCTAGGACTGTGCTGGGCAGACCAGTATTTATGATCACCAGAATAATAGGTGGTATTTTGTTGGGCTTGTTAATGATAACTGTGCTTCTGTTCAAAATAATAGTTTTCATTTGTTAGATTATACATACTGAAGAATAACTAGGAGAAATGGTAGGATATTTGGGGTTTGCTAAAGTCAAGCAAAAGAAAGAAGTTCAGGGGAGAAGGGAAGTGACGTATCAAACTCTTGATGGTTGTTGAAGCTACTAGATACATGGGTACGTGATAGGTCATTGTATTAGTCATTTTACTTTTAAGTATGTTTGAAAATACCTATGTTAAAAAAAGTTAAGTATGGTATTTGGGGTGGGGAAGTACATGAATTAAGGCAGCCCTGTTAGTATTGCTCTTTAAAATAGGTTAAAAGATTACAAGTCCTTGGGAGGCATGAATGATTTCCACTCAGCTTCTAGCCAAAAGATTTGCACTCAGCTTCTAGCCAAAAGGTTGGTAGGCTGAATCCACCTGGCAGGACTGTGGAAAAAAGGTTTGGCAACCTACTTTTGTAAAAATTACGGAGCAGTCATACTCTGCAATACATGGGGGTTGTCATGAGTTGAAATGTATTCAGTGGCAGCAGGTTTTTTAAGTTTCCGGTCCTTAACACTAATTCATTTAAATAGCAAATGTAAGTAAATGTAAGTAAAAATTACATATGTAACATATTTAGTGGTAGAGAATGATAAAATTTGTTGATTGAAGATACAGAATTCATTAAGTATATTTGGATTAATGAATAAAATATTACCTTGAATTCATTATATTTTCTGAAGTTGTTTGGTTGGTGTTTCTTTTTTTTCAATTGTGATTAAGTGAACGTATGCAATCCAAATTAATTTTGCGTGCTTGCCTGTCTGTAGCTCTTTCTGCTCTCCTTGTCCAGTGACAGCACACACTTCCTTTTCATTCTTTACACGCCATATCCTCTTAACAAGCTCCTGTCCTCTCCTCTCCAGTGTCTTCTCTCCCATCTAGAAAGAAACCAGTAGGACAGCATCCTATAAATGCATAGAACCATAAAGCACACACTGTATGGTCTCATTGTGTCTCCAAGTCCCGTCCATTTTTGTCCAGAGTTGACCTCAGTAGTGTTTTTTGGTCAGGGGCAGTAGCAGGTCTAGGGGCCATGCTCCTGGGGGATCAATTTCGCAGGACCATCAGCTGTGGTCTTTTAGGAGAGTTCTCGTGTTACCACAGGAACTCCACATTGTGTGCCCCATGGTGACTGTCTTTGGTGGTAGCCAGGCACTGGTTGCTGTTTCTAATGTTGAATGTGAATTTTCTCGTACTGTAATATATCTCATCCTCAGTTTACCAAGAATATAGGTAGTGCTAATAGTGTTTACCAAGAAATATAAGCTGGTGTTTTCATTTTCTTGTCTTTTCCTTAATAGAGACTCTTTTTCCAGTTATTGGTAAATTTTGCATGTTTTCAAATCATAAACACTACAGTTTATCGTTTGACCAAGAAAAGTATTCAGTATTCTAAATGAATTTGCTTTTAGTTTAAGTCTTCTGTGCTTATGTTTTAATTAAAGTTCCTACTGCATCTATCACCTGTCGGTTTGTGGTGCTGTGGTGACTCGGTGTTGCTCTGAGTCTGGACGCTGCGCTCCCAGCATTTTTAAATGCCTGCAGGGTCGTCTATGTATGGTGTGCAGGTTTCAGCCCTGCAGGGTCGTCTATGCATGGTGTGCAGGTTTCAGCGGAGTGTCCAGTCTAGGAAGAACAGCCTGCGCTCTGCTTCCAAAACTTAGCCGGTAAAAACCACGGGCATCACAGAGTATTGTTCAAGACTTGACTTATTTACTTTGGACACACCATCAGGAGGGACTAATCTCTGGAAAAGAACATCATGTTTGATAAAGTGGAGGGCCAGCAAAGGGGAAGGACATCATTAATGAGATAGATTGGCACAATAGCCACAACAGTAGACTCACACGTACCAACAGTCATTAAGATGGTGCAGGATCACCAGTGTTTTGTTCTCTTATTTATGGCATCACCATCAGTCAGCTGAGTAGATGGGAACTAACAACAAGTACAAGCATTGCATGAATTATAAATATTCACAATTAGAAACTTGTTATTTCCTAAACTGGGTTTACACTGTTGAGTTATAATTATGATTCAAAATTCAGTCTAAACCTTCTTCATTAGACTTTGAGTGAGCATTTAAAAATCATGGTAAAAAGTTTTCGATTAGCACTACCTCATGAAAAAGGCTTTTAGTCCCTTTTGAAAATTAGTGGAGTATTTGCATTGGAATAATAACTTTTTTTTCTCTTTGATTTCTAAAGAAATAGAGCTTTTTGCTTGTGCTAAAGCAGGATTTCATACCAAGTTTAGATTAATTTCTAGAGTTTTGCCATTGTTACTTTTCAGTCTGGGTATGTGTGAACATATGGACTTCCAACTGGTTCTTCCTTGTTCATTAATAGATAAGGAAATGACACTGAAACAGACATGAATTTTAAAATTTGAGTGAATCAGAACAGGTTGAAGCTCTACTAGAAACTTAGTCTTTCTCTTAGAAAACAAAGGCAGTATGCATGTTGCATAGCAACCAAATCTCTTGCCCAGCTAAGTTTGAACAGTAGAGTCCGAAACAGTGGGGCCCTGCTCAGAGATGGCAGCGGACCTCACCACTTTGAATTTGTCACTCTCTTCAGTCCTGCCAGTAATCCAGTCTCACATATCAGTTCCTGAAAGGACTTGCTACATCTCTTCTGTGTCTCCCATTCCAAGACTTTGGCCCATCATTTTTCGCATTCCATTTATCATTCCAGATCACCCAAATTATAAAAATTCAGATTTTACTTCATCAGTTATGCAGAACTGGTTTGAAGACCTCATTAACAATTACTAACTCTCTTCCCTTTCCAGATATTGCTGATGTTTCTGTCAAACAGTGCCAGCAGCGGTATGAGGACATGAAACATCGCTGTCGTGATAATGAATATATTTTTAATGCAGAATTCATAACTGCTGATTGTTCAAAGGTACCTTTTTTTGTTTTTAATTTGTCTGCTTTTTGTGTTTGTGGAAACCGTGGTGACATAGTGGTTACGTGCTATAGCTCCTAGCGGAAAGATCAGCAGTTCAAATTTGCGAAGCACTCGGTGGAAACCGTGGAGCAGTTATACTCTGTCTTGTAGGGTCATGAGGAGTCAGAATCAAGTCAGTGACAATGGGTTTGTTTTTTTGAGGGGGTTACATTTTTACTTTGCATAAATGATTTGTTTAAAAAACCAACTAATTTTTTCATGTCCTTTGAGACATAAATCTTAGGACTTGGATTTTGAGTTTCAGTAAGAAATTGTCTTATGATAAATTTCCTTAAAAGATTGTTCGGGTACTACAGAGAATTTTTGTGGTTAATAATGTGACCGTTAGAAATCATTTGTTGCTTCTCCGTGTGGGTTTATTTTTAGTTATTTTGAAATATAACTGAACTCATAGCATCTTTTGTTCATCTTGTAATTTGTTAGAGAAGTCTGCCAACATCATCAGAATCTGTTTTTACCTACCTTCCAGCTGTTTCTGAATCTTGTAACAACTATGAAGTTTAAAAACTACAGAGGCACTTGAGTGGTGACAGTCTCACCTTAAACTTTATGTTCGTTTCCTGATTCGTCAAGCACACATTTTGTTTTAGGTTTTAAAAGTAAGAAGGAGAGGTGGCAATATACTGCTAGAAAGCTGGAAATCTTTAAAACACTTAGCATTTTTTTCCCCGAAGACCTAGGCTAGTCTTGCTTTCTTTTGTTTTTTCACCCCAGAGTATTGGTGAAAGTGTCTTACTTTCACTTTCAGAGTAAAGCCAGCTGAAGTGATCAATTCCTTTGACTGATATTTTTTTAAACATGATTTCAGAATTCCTAGGTTTTTTTTCAGTTACTCTAAAATTAACAATCACATTATTCTGTTGATATGGTTAAGAGATTGATTTCATTATGGTCCTTACAAAATAGAATTAGTGTGAGGGAAAGGGCAGGTTGGTGAGAGGACTTGTTGCTGTTGGTGTGTCATTGGGGTCTGTTGGATAAATGTTCAACTTACAGCAACCTAGTATGACAGAGTAGAATTGTTCCATGGCACTTTCTAGGGTGTAATCTTTACAGGAGCAGATCACCAAGTCTTTTCCCCTGCTGAGCTTCTGGATGTTTTCAAACTGTCAACCTTTTGGTTGGCTCATATTTTAACTTTCTTCATAATATATCTAAATTGTGAAATTTACTAAAAAGTTTTTATCCTAAAGCACAACAAAGATGTATCATACCATTTCAAGAAATGTAACACACGAGTCTCAACAATGATAAAACCAGCTCTGAAAAAGGTGAAAAATCAACTCACAAACAAGAGTGTCGCAGAACAGACTAGTAAGAACAACAGAGAAAACATCAACATAAAAATAAACACATCACAATAGCAGCACTGAACACACATCTATCAATAATTACATTGAATGTGAATGGACTGAAGGCTCCAGTAAAGAGACAACGAGTGTCATCTTGGATCAAAAGACACGACCCATCCATATGTTGTCTACAAGAAACTCACTTGAGACCTAAAGACAGGAACCAACTGAAAATTAAAGGATGGAAGAATATGTATCAAGCTAACAATGAACAAAGAAGAGCAGGGGTGGCAATTCTAATCTGAGATAAAATCAATTTTAATGTCTAATCCACCATCGTGGACAAAGATAAAAAGTTTTTATCCATGTTTTAATTATTTTAAAATCTTAACCCATTTTAATTTATTTCAGGAACTTCTGATTGGCAAATTCCATGATCCAGAAATGCGCTTTGATATCTGCAGCTGTCAGTTTGTCTGCCATTACTCCTTTGAGTCCTACGAGCAGGCTGACGTAATGCTCAGGAACGCCTGTGAGAGACTCAGCCCCGGAGGCTATTTCATTGGTACCACTCCCAATAGCTTTGAGCTCATGTAAGTAATTTTAAATACATTGTGGTTTACAAAATACTTAATATTAAGCTTACTTAGTAGTAACAAATGTTTGTCATAATTAGAGTGTATAAAACAGGAGATGTCACAGCAGTAAATTTTTATCGGAAAATAGTAATTTCTCATCAGAAGTTTTTAAATGTAAAGGACCTTCCAGTAAGGGTGACCTGTCTTTGAGCCTGAATAAAACAAATTGTGTAGATGATACAGTTTTAATTGTTTTCTTATTTTGAAATACATTTGATGGCATTATGTGTGGAAAAGAACTTCAGGTATATGGCCACTGTGATACTTTCCATCTGGGGCCAAAAATACCTGTTGTCATAGCTCAGTGTCTTTTCACTGTTGACAGTCACAGCCTCTCCTCATTCATCTTGGGAAAAATAAGGGCCAATGGTTTCTGCCAGGCCAAAATCCACACCAAATAGTAACTTTTGGGGGATAAAGTGGACATTCTTGAGTCTCCTTTGGATTCTTACCACTGCCAATGCAACAGTTGTGTTTGTTAACAAAACCTTTCATCCAGAAGTGGGCATTGTCACTGGAGATGGTTTTTCAGCCAAAAGCAAGGTCAACTTCCCTTTTCTCCAGAGCCCAGTCAGCAAGTGTATGGCACAATCTGTGGTTGTTGGACTTCAGTTGTTGAGTGAAAACGATTTTGTGAGGGTAAAGCTTCAAGTCCAGATGCAAAGTCTGCCAAATTGTGGGCAACAAAAGGCCCAGTTCTTTTGCTCAGCAAGAAATTGATTGGGATGAAGTCTCGTGTGTACGCTCTGACGAGCAGTGCTGATGTTTTCTTTGGAACATCTGGTTTGTTGACTTGGAGCAGACCCAGCATCCTCAAATTTTTTGGTTAAACATTGAATTGTTCTCTCAGTGGGACATTTGTATGCAGTATAAATTCCGTGTAATACACAGGATGGTGAATGGAACACCCATTTTGATAATAAACTTTTAATAATTTCTACATGTTGTGAAATCATGTAACTTTTCGTGGCTGTTTGTCAAGACTAATTTAAAAAAAAAAAAAGACAAACATGGCCTCTATAGCTTCACAGATTTCGCCACCGTGAGCTGTCAAAAGTAGGACATCCTTATTGGAAGACCTTTTACTATTTGTTTCTCAGTTACAGCAATTATATTGTACAGTGACATCAAGTTGATGCCGACTCAGCATCCCTTCAGGAGATACTAGAACTACCTCGTAGTGTTTCTTGGGCTATAATCTGTATACTAGCAGAGTGTCAGGTATTTTCTTCCATAGAAAACTTAAAAATCAGTATATTCATTCCTTATTTTAAAGTATTTTCTTTCAAGTTTCGATCCACCAACCTTCCTGTTAGCATCCCAGTGCTAAACCATTGTACACTAGGTTACCCTCCCAGTTGGTCCAGTTAGGACCAATTAAATTTACATAATTGAAGTAATACACAGCTATTGGCTGAATGAGTTAGGTGTTTAGAGTGGAGTAAGTGCTGATGATGTATTTGAATAAATATTTGAAATCTCAGTTCAAAAAATAAATTTACAGATTAACTTGTAAAACCCATGTATAAGTTGGAGATTGTGAAGGTAGGGGTTATAGAGGTAAACAAACTACAGATCAGATACTGCAGCACAGAAGTTGAACCATCTATCAGGCTACTGTATCACTGCCAGCCTAGTTTTATAGGTGAAACTACTAATGCTCTTTATTTATATTGCCTCCTAAAAGTAGCTCACATTCAATTGAAGAAGCTAATCACATTTTTTATTTAATACACAGTTTTTTCATATGTGTAATCTGGTCAAAATAAGTTTCTGTAACAGCCTGAGCTAATAATAATCTTTTTATTTTTTCTGGGTGGGATTTAACCATTACAGAAAACGCCTTGAAGCTTCAGAAACAGAATCATTTGGAAATGAAATATATACTGTGAAGTTTCAGAAGAAAGGAAATTATCCTTTATTTGGCTGCAAATATGATTTCAACTTGGAAGGTGTTGTGGATGTCCCTGAGTTCTTAGTCTATTTTCCACTGCTAAATGAGTAAGAATGTCATTAATCTATTACTATCTCTTTTTGCCTGCCTTATTTAAGTGTGGCATAAAGAAAAGGTATAACCCAAACAACAAACCAAACCCACTGCCATCAAGCTCATTCTGACTCACAGCAATCCTATAAGGCAGAGTAGAACTGTTCCGTAGAATTTTCTAAGAGCACCTGGTGGATATGAACTGCCAGCCTTTTGGTTAGCAGACGTAGCACTTAACCACTACACTACCAAGGTTTCCGGAAAAGGTGTAGCCTTATAAAAAAAGACTGTAACTTACAACCCAAGATTGGTGCTGTAGATGTCTTATATAGCCTTACTTATTTCATGTTTTTTTTCTTCTCATTTCATGAAATTATTGTATCTTCTAGGTAAGTAATGGAACCTGTTACCTTCAACTTGTGACAGAAAATAGCTGATATTACAAGCAGCAAAAGATTTTTTAAAGTAACTGCTGATAACTCAGATAATATAAAATGGAAAAAGACTAGCTTCTGACCCAAGATTGATGCCACAGATCTCTTAGTCTTACTTATTTTGTGTTTTTGTGTTTTTGTTTTTCTCTTTCTTTTTCGTTTTATGAACTTACTGTGTCCGGTGAGTAAGAAGAGGAGCTGTTACCTTCAACTTGTGACAGAGGGTACCTGATGCTGCAGGCATCAAAATGTTTTTTTAAGTAACTGTTGGTAACTCAGATAATATAAAATGAATCTTCCTGAATCAGAGATCCTCCTTTTGGTGGGAGAAGTATAAAAAGTTGCTTTGTATTTCACTAAGCTTCGAAATTGCCTGTGTCTCATAGATGGTGTTGGTAATAAAAATCATGATTCGGAAATGGGTTAACCCATGCACCTCAGTCCCAGAGTCCTGGCAAACCATAGACGTGGGAAAAGTTAGAGATACCAGGCTTTATCAGAAAAGCTTCAAGGCCTTATGATGAACTTTGGTCTTGGGGTGTCCCTGGTAGGGAGAGTATGATGATAAACTTCGACATAGGCCACATGACAGTTTACTGATCTTTATTAGCTACTTAAAAATACATACATAAATTGAGAACAGGAACAGCCTGATTTGCCTAGTTTTGGTTGTAGTTATTTGAATTGAGTAAATCAGTTTGTAAAGTCAGTACAAGATTTTAAGGAGTTTTACATTATGAACATTTTATGTAGTAATATAAGAAAACTGGCAGTGCCATTTAGTCTAAGAAAAATACATGCACAATTTATAAACTATAAAATTAAAAATTTTAAATCATGTTTTTGCATTCTTAAAATTAGTAAGCTTTAGGGAAATAATACTGTTCTTCAACTTTATAAAAGGAGAAGTTAGATAAATGTTTTCAATATAAAAGTTACTGGTGTTTTTTGACTTGCACTTAAGTAAGGTAGGGATTTTAAGACTTGTGGTTAATGAAAGTATGGATTTTAATGTCCCCCAAAAGATAAAGAATGAAATGAAAGTTTGTTTGTTTTTTATGCAAAGCAAGCATTGCCCATCTCTCCTACTTAAGTTGCCTAATGATGATAAATTTATAAAGTCACAGGTCATCAACTTTTAATATCTAGTTTTTGTATTTATGAAAACAAGTGTTATAGGAGATACAGGGGATTTTGAGATGCCAATTTGCCATTTAAGAAGCCAAACAAAAGTATACTTTCTTTTTTTAATTTTAAGATGTTTTGATTAAAAGATTGTGAAAATTCACTCTTTAAAAACCCAGTCTTATTTACAGAGTACTTTAAATTAAGTTAGAACTTTGATCAAATAAAGATTTTGATATCTAATGAAAAAGCTTTTAAGTTTTTTCTGTTAAGCAAAAAGTAGAACTCTCAAAGAGAGGGGAAAAATGCTTTCAATCAGAAAGTTGTGGACTGAAGTATATTTGAAAATGCTCCAGCTCCAAGAGAAAATGACTTTGGTTCAAGACTTCACTGACCCCTGTGTTTTGTCCCTGTTAACTGCTAAAAAGTATGCTATTTATCTACCTATACAATTTTCACATGCTGTCTGAATGCGTAGGTTTCTTACTTATTACGTTCATCTTATGTGAACCTAGAACTTATAACTACCTGGCAGGTCTTCCAGTCTCTTTTTTTCTACATTTCTGTGGTGAACCCTCAATATTCTTTGTCTAACTCACAGGACATAAGCTATTGAAATCTAAGGTTTATAAAGATTATGATGCTATTGGAAAAAGATTAAGGTGAGAAATGACTGTGAACTTGTTAGATAGTTTACATTTCTTAAATTTAACACCTTAGTTATTGCATGATATATAAGTATACCACTAATAGCTGTTTATAAACCAAAACTTAGTATTATTGGACATGGAGTTACATTTTCATTCTTTTAATATATGTTATATAATTTTACCTACTTTTAACTTTTATCTTCAAGAATATTTAAAAATTTGCTTTCATCCATTTTCTGTTTCTCAATTTTATTGTGCTTCAGGTGGACTGGCTTTGTTGTGAGTTAGCTGAGTGTCTGGAGGCCACAGTCTCAGGGCTTCCTCCAGTCTCTGTCAGACCAGTAAGTCTGGTCTTCTAATTTGAATTTTGTTCTACATTTTTCTCCTGCTCTGTCTGCGACCCTCTTTTGTAATCTCTGTCAGAGTGGTCCAGGCACCGTCTAGTTCTTTCGGCATAAGGCTTGTAGAGGCCGTATTTACTATGCTCCTTTATTCCTTTGGACTAATATTTTCCTTGTGTTTGGTTTTCTTCATTCTGCTGTGTTCCAGACAAGGTGGGACCAGAATATGTATCTCAGATGTCTACTCAATAAGCTTTGAAGACCCCAAATGGCTACTCACCAAAGTTGAATATAGAATATTTATTTAATGAGATGTGTTAATACCAAATGACCTTTTTGGAATACTAACTTTTCACCTTTTGGATCCCCCAAATCCATGTTCTTTTCATGTGCAAAACACATTTACCTGGCTTTGCTGTCAGGTTTATGCTGGCATCACAGAATGAATATGGGAGTGTTTTTCCCTTGTCTGTGCTCTGAAATAGTTTGAATACTAAGGGTGTGAGCTCTTCTCTCAATGTTTGGTTGAATTCGTTAGTGAAGTTGTCCAGGCCAGGGCTGTATTTTGTTGGGAGTTTGTTTGTTTTTAATTAATTTTTCAGTGTCTTCTCTTTTATGACTCTGTTCACATTTTCTGTGTTAGTTTGCATTAGTTTGGGTTGATAGTGTGTTTTCTAGGGATTTGTCCGTTTTCTCTTGTTCTCAAATTCCTTGGAGTACAGTTTTTCATATTATTCTGTTAGGATACATTTTACCTCAGTTGAGTATGTGGTGGTACCACCCATCTCATTTTTTCTCTGAGTTATTTGCTTCCTCTCCTCTTTTTCTTTTGTTAGTTTGTCCAATGGCTTATTATTTTATTTTATTTTTATTATTATTCTTTAATTTTGATTTTTTCAAAGAACCAATTTTTGGTCTTGTTGAGTCATTGTTTCTGTTTTTTCTGTCTCACTTATTTCTGCTCAAGTCTTTATTATTAATGTTCTTCTGGTGTCAGTGGGCTGCTTTTGCTGTTCTCTTCCTGTTCAAGTTGTAGGACTAACGTTCTGATTTTGGCCTATTCATATTTTTGGATGTGTGTGTTTATTGCTATAGACTGACCTCTGACCACTGCCATTACTGTGCTGCAAAGATTTTGTTATGATGTATTTCTCATTCTCATTTGATTCTAGAAATTTTTTATTTTATTTCTTACTTGTTATTATGTATTTTGTGTTATTTAATGTGTATGTGTTTTTTTCTTATTGGTTACTTTGTTAGCTTTCTTTTTGATCACCTTGAAATTTGCCCTCATTTTCCTAAGTTTGAACCAGTCTTATGACTTGACATTGCCTTGACTTCTTCACCACTTAAATGCTTTATACCTGCACTATTTATTCCCCTTTTATAGCCGTGATGTTGTCGTCATTTACAGATTGATGCCTCTGTTTCCCTCTTTTAGTCTTTATCTTTGTTTTATTATTAAGAGTTCTTTACCAGGGTTGTATCTAGCTGATGCTATCCTGTGTCCTAGACTCAGGTTGTGTTCTGATGTGCATTCTCTACCCAAAGGACTCTCTATATTATTTCTAGTAGCTTATTTTGTTTTTATGAATTCCTTTAGTTTTTGTTTATCTGGAAATATTCTGATCACACCATTGTTTGTGCAAGTTTTACAGAATACATTCTTGTTTGACAGTTTTTTCTTTTAAGACTTTATATATGTCTTTGCATTGCCTTCTTGACTGCATAGTTCCGGCTGCATAATCAGCCTTATTGTTTCCGCTTTGTAAGTAACTTCATTTTTCTCAAGTTACTTATGGGATTCTTTCTTTGTCTTTGGTTTTGGAAACTGTGATTCTGCTATGTCTTTGTGACTTTTGGTATTTGTGCTATTTGGGGTTTGTTGGACTTCTTGAATGGTCCACTTTTCATCTTTCATGATATTGAGGAAATTTTCTACCTTTAAATCTTCAACAGTCTTCTCCGTGTTTTCCAGTTTCTCCGCTTCATGTAGAACTACAATACATGCATATTTTTTGCTCTTGATTGAATCCCATGTAAATCTTAACTTTTCTTGATTTTTCCTCACTCTTTTCTCTAATTTTCCTCAAAGTGGAGTCTATGGATTTGTCTATAATCTTGCTGATTCTGCCATTTGCTGTTTCAGATTTGCTTCTAAAATCTTTTGTTGAGTTGTCTGTTTCTAAAATGTTATTGTTTATCTTTTGGATTTCTAGTTGCTATTTTTGTATGATTTATAGTTGTTTGCTTTATCATTTTGTCCTTGTATTATTTTCCTGAATTCTTGTGTTGCTGTGTGTTTCCCTCGATTTTATCTGTTGTTGGTTGTGTCTGTGTTTTCTATGCTTTTATTTGATTTTTCCTTGATTTCTTTGCCGTTCTCTTCAAGAACTCTAAATATCAGTCCTTTGAATTTTGTGTCAGTTCCAGTGTCTGTTCTTCTACCAGAAGATTAAGTGATTATTTTTGTTATTCACTGGAACCTTCTTACTCTGCATTTTCAGTGTACTTTGATATTGTCTGTTGTCTGCAATACTTTGTTATTATTTTCTTTATTGATAGTACATTCCTTTTATTTCATCCTGATTTTATGTTTTGTTTTGATATGTCAGGGCAGATAGGTAGGGTGTGCTTTGATACTTGCCCGTCTGTGGATGTGATACCATTCACCACCTTATTGGGTGGGCAGGGCAGCAGCAAGAAGGATGAGCCACCTGTGCTGTATACTGGTTTGTCAAAGTGATTCAGGGTAAACTGGACAGGCAGAGGTGTGCGATTATTCACAACCCCTCTCCACATGGGCAGGGTTGTCAGACAGGGAGTCATGCACTTATTTTCCACCATTCAGCAGCTGGTCAAGTGGTAAGAGGATGGGTACTGTGGGCCTGGTGCAGCTAGAATGCAGGAGGTGCTGAATGGGGCTGAGTGGGAGGGAAAAAGAAAAGAAGGAGAAAAATATGTCAGTGCAATGGGAGGCTGGTGGGTCGGGGCAGGGCATACCTAAACAGTGGCAGGGCTGGTGTGCCAGTGGCACTCTGTCCACAGCGGTGCAACTGGAGGAGGGGGAGGTAGCATAAGGGACTAGTTGGGAGAAATCAAATAATTAACAATAAAGGAGGGAAAAAATGGAGACATGGTGGCAAGATGTATCCTGTGTCAGTGGCTTGTGGGGTCATGTAGGAAAGAAAGAAAAGACAAAAAGTGGCACAGCAGAAGCTGATGCATGGGGGTGGAGTGGGGTGGGCCTTGGTGGTATGTTCCGTCAGTGGCCCTCTAACCCCAGTGGCTTGGTAGGGATTGATGGGAAGGGAGGGAGAAGGCATATGGAGCTTTGTGGAAGGAAGAAAGTAAAGAAGGAAAAAAAATTGCATGGTGGGTGCTGGCATGTGAGGGCAAGGTAGACCCAGATCCATGATAGCAAGGAGAGGTGGGGAGAAAAAAGTCATATAGGGCTAGGTAGAAGTTGTTAAAAAACAGAACAAAAATGATATGGTGAAGGTTAGCTAGTGAGGATGGGGTGGGGCAGACTCGGGAAACAGTAGAAAGGACAGGGAAGTAGTTAGTGTATGTGATTAGGCTAGTGGGAAAATGAAAAAGGAAGGGAAAATGTAGTGGTGTGACAGGAGTCAGGAGGAAAGGCGAGAGGTAGTAGATGGGAAAATACGAGAGGGAAAAAGAAAAAAACGTTTGGCAGAGGGGTGAACCAGACACTTTGGGGGGCAGGGCCTCTTACTGTGGACCCTGGTGGTATAGGGGCTGCCAGGGTGGGATAAGGTTCTTGCTTCTACTCACCAGAAGGGTAAAGATTAGGAAACCGTGTCCCTCTGGTTACCAGGTACTTGGTCTCCTGTTGGGAGCTCTGTGAAGCTGCCGTCTCATAGTCCCTGTTGGGGATGTTACTGGCTATGCTTTAAGGCAGCCGTGCTGTGTCATGTTAGTTGGGAGGGGACCCCTACTCTGTATCTCTCCTCCTCCTTTGTTTTCCATCAGTTTCTTTTTCCGTTTGGTATTTGATCTAGTTCTTTATCCCTTAATTTCACGCTCAGTGTTCCAGGATTAACAATTGATCTGTTTTACGTAGTCTTTCAGGTCTTTGCTGCAGAGGAATGGCATAGTGCCATGTTGGCTGTACCTCTTTAATTAGCATTTCTATGGCGTCACTGTTGCAATTGGTGAAACTTTTTCTGATAGTTCTATATGTTTTTCCTTCTGTGCCTGTTGCCTGAAACGATCTGTAGATTACCTCATGTTGTCTAAGGCAAAATAAAATTCAAGATCTAAAGAAAACACCTGTAAAGAAGTGATGATTTAAGTTGAGATATGAAGGATGAATAGGCGTTGGCCAGTTGAAGACTGGAAGAAAGAGTATTCCAGGGAAAGCCCTGAGGTGGGAAAGCTCTTGGTGGTTCAGGGACTGAAAGAAAGGCACGGCATTGTGAGTGAGGGACTGGCACGGCGGAAGGTAAGGGGACACCTTCTGTAAGTGAGTACTGCGGGGGCTCTATTAAAGACCTGAATTGTGTCCGCGGTGTACTGGAGAACCAACGAAGGGCCTTAGGTGGGAGGGAACATAATCAGGTACGGACTTTTGAAAGCTTAATGTGGCCACAGCTTAAAATAATTGAGGTGTAAGAATGGAATCAGGAAAACAAGCTGTTTGGTTACTGGCCTGATAGAGCTGAAACGGGAATGGTGATTAAAGCAAGATGGAGACAAATGAAGTTTGTAAGAAGTGAGCCTATTTGAGGTATGATTTATAGGTAAAATGGACGAGATAGGTAAAAAGGAGATGATTTAGATAACTCCTCGATATCTGGCATAATCACTAGGTGGATGTGCGTAGAGATTTGCGGAACAATCTGATGTGATTCAGCATTGAGTTTAGATGCCTAGGATGCATCTAAAAGCAGGTTTCTAGTAAGTACTGCAATAAATTAATACAACACAGAGTGTGACTGGGCTGCAGGTAACTACTGACATGTTGTGCAAACATGGGAGTGAGAATGTTTTAAGGTGTTTTCAGTGCTGCTGTGGGAGATTAAGAAAATAAGTAGGTAATGAATAGAAGTTAATCCCTGTAGGTCTACTTCTCCATCTCATAGTCACATGACTCTTCTTTTCTTCTTGACCTGTTTTGTTAAATTACACTGAAATTTAGAGTGCACATTGCCTTGTAGACATGGTTATTGGTGTGTCACTTTTCATCACATAACTGTGAATTCAGGAAACCCTGGTAGTATAGTGTTTAAGTGCTACATCGGCTAACCAAAAGGTGGGCAGTTCTACTCTATCTTATAGGGTTGCTGTGAGTTGGAATCAACTCAACAGCAGTGGGTTTGGTTTGGGTTTTTGGTTTTGGTTTTTGGTTTGGTGGCATAGTGGTTAAGTGCTATGGCTGCTACCCGAAAGGTCGGCAGTTCAAATCCAGCAGGCACGCCTTAGCAATTCTGTGGGGCCGCTCTACTCTGTGTCCTGTTAGGTTGCTATGAGTCAGAGTTAGAATCAACATGATAGCAGCAGGTTTGGTTTTTTGGAGTTAATGTGAATTTATGAAAGAGGTTGATAACTTTTTTAGTTAAACCTAGAAGATGTCACTGTTAGGCCGAAGTAAGCTATTGAGGATTTACAAACTGTGGGGAAGCTTTTTCATTAAATAATCTCTTTTGGACAGAATGGCAAAGAAGTACAATATGAAACTAGTCTACAAAAAGACATTTCTGGAGTTTTATGAGGAAAAGATTAAGAACAGTGAAAATAAAATGCTGTTAAAACGAATGCAGGCTCTGGAGGTAAGTATTTTTAAAAAGTTACAAAAATTTTTAGCTTATAGCAAATGTATTCATTTGTTTTTGAGATTCATTTGAAGGCCAGATAATGCTAAGTATTTCTGTAAATTACACAGATGATTTATAACTTCTGTATACTCTCTAGCACCTAGAATAGGCTGTGATACAAAAACTTTCCATGGTAGCTGCTCAGTAAATATTTGATGGAGGAATAACATTATTTTCAAATGCTGTTTTTGTGGGAAAAAAAAGTTGCTGTCATACAGACTCTGTCTTAGGGTGACCTTGTATGTGTCAGAGTAAAACTGTGCCCCCTTGAGTTATCTTTCTCTCATTTTTCCTTATTAATATTTTGTTGTGTTTTTTGTGAAGATTTACACAGAGTTTAGGCTCCCATTCAGCAATTTCTACAAAAATTGTTAGGTGGATATATACTGGTTACATTTGTCACAATGCATGAACTGTTTTCTGTTCTGATGGTTCTGTTTCCGTTTCTCTACCCCCTTACATGCCCTTCTTTGTTTTAAAACTATTGTTGACTGTTTGGTCTCGTAGAGGTGATGTATTAAATGGAGCAGACTACTACGGGCAATATTCATTATTTTGTGAGCCACTTGGTAGCTGTGAGGTAACCTCAGATGAGTCTGGTATGTTTTGTTTATGTTTCAAAGGAATTTGAGGCTCTGTTCCATGTTTTTCTCCTCTTCTGTCAGGGCCCTGATATGGTGATCCTGATGAGGGTAGTCAGTGGTAGTAGCTGGGCACCATCTAGTTCAGGGTTGGTGAGGTCATGGTTAGTGCAGACTGTCTGTCCTCTGGACTAGCTGCTGCTTTGAGTGTTTGGTTTTCTTCTTTCACTTTTCCTCCAGATAAGACAGAGCCCAAGAGTTGTATCTTAGATGGCAGCTTGCAAGTTTTTGAGACACAAGGCACTACTTTCCAAACTAGGATGTAGTACATAACTCTATAAATTGTAGTATGCCAGTTGACCTAGATGTTTTGCATGATGGTCCTAATCCTTCAAATTTAGAAAAGCAATCCAGTGAGATGTTTGATTATATATAAGAAGTATTTGTAACTGTGCCCCCTGTATACTTTATTATGTATGTATATAACTATATATATGTATAGTCTCATATATGCCCCCGTACAGTCACATAGATTTCCCCCCCCACAGGAGACTAGGTTGTTCAGTAGCTGGATTATAAGAAGTAGATCGTGAGGCCTTTCTTTCAATTCACCTTGGGTAGACTGGAACCTCTAACTTTTCATTTAGCAACTGAGTGCATTAACTCTTTGCACCATCCAGGGACTCTTGTTTTGTAGATACTAAAACCAAATACACTGCTTTTGAGTCAATTCCGACTCAGCAACCCTGCAGGCTGCTTTAAAACAGATTTCTCAACATTGGCCCTGTTGACATTTGGGACTGGATGATTATTTGTTGTAAGGACAGTTCTCTGCATTTGTAGGATGTTGTAGCAGCATCCATGACCTGTACCCACCACGTGCCTGTAGCACTACCACCATTTCTACCAGGTTATGGCAACCAAGAATATATCTAGACATTGCAGATGTCCCTTGGGGGTCAGAATCACTCCCCAGTTAAGAAACGCTAGTTTAAAATGATACTCTTTGATTTCATCCATAATTTAAAACTTCCTAGCTAAGTTCTCAAATGGAAACCTAACTTGCTATGCAGATTTTATCGAATAATCCATAAAATATTAAAAATAAATAAAACTTTTATGCCCAGGGTCCAAGACAAGCTCAGTGTATGCTGAACTATGTTTTTCTGGTGACCATAGTTCTAGCAGGACTCCAGTCTTTTAAACTATATTGTTGCTGAGAGCTGCCTTATCTCTTGGGTTCTTCTACTCTTCCCCTAGCACAGGAGTGAGAGTAGGTGAACTTGACGCCCTAAGCTAATTAAACCAAAAACCAAACCTACTGCCGTTGAGTCAATTCTGACTCATAGCAACTCCATACGACAGAGTAGGTTGCCTCATAGAGTTTCCAAGAAGTGTTTTGTGGATTTGAACTGCAGACTTCTTGGTTAACAGCTGTAGCCTTTAACCACTGTACCACCAGTGTTTCCAGTTAAAGTAATATTTTGTGATTGTTGCTTTGACAGCTTTATTTCATTGATTGAATGTGTTTAAGTCTAAATTATAAATTTAAATGTATCTTAACTACAAAGTTCACTTGCTTTCCTAGCCATATCCTGCAAATGAGAATTCCAAACTTGTTTCTGAGAAAGTAGATGATTACGAGCATGCAGCAAAGTATATGGAAAACAGTCATGTAAGATTACCTTTGGTGAGTACTCGTTTTTTTAAGTACTTTTTATAGAAAATGGAAATAAGGATATTTTATATGAAGACTAAGGAGGTTATTTCACTGGTTTGCAATCCTGAAGTTCAGTGACTTGGTTATTCGGAGTACATCCACGTTAGTATGTTCCACCAAGTCGTAACTACTAGAGCCTTGGTTATAGAATAGCCAAGCCAGCCAAGCCAAGTGCCGTCGAGTCGGATCCGAGATAAGGTACACTTTAGTTTGCTGATAGTGGAGTGCTGTGTCAGAGGCAGTGTGATTGGGAACATTCTAGGTGGGTTTGATGGCTTGCCTGCCCTAACACAGGACTTGTTGACACGGGTACCTGGACTCATAGGTGTCCCATAGAGAGCTCAGAGGGCCATACATTTAGATCGAAGAAAAACAAAATCTTCATTTTGACTAACTTCTACCTGAAATTTAGCACTTTCTTTAATAATGAATGCAAATACCATATCAGTGTTGGGTATAGCTATGACTTTGTCATCAGCAGAAAATGCCAATAAATTTAGTTTCAGAACACATTTCTGCTGACTTCTTAGAATGTTAGCTGCATTCATCACTTCTTTTAAATTATATTCATTATTGGAACTACCATTCCAAAACAAAACCAAGCCCACTGCCATCAAGTCAATTCTGACTCATAGTGACCCTTTAGGACAACACAGAACTGCTCCTTAGAGTTCCGAGGAATGCCTGGCAGATATGAACTGCGTACCTTTTGGTGAGCAGACATAGCACTAGAACTGCCAATAGATACTGTTTTTCAGTGCATGTAACTCTGTCACAGGTGTTTTTCTGAGTAGTTTTGGTAACTATAATTAAATATAATTTGTTTCCTTTGTGAGACATGTACTTTAATTTGTGATTACTTTGAAAACACAAAAAAAAAGAAAATCTCATTTCTTTCTCCATTGTTATTTCATGTTTCAGGATAGGCTTTTTTAGTTTTTCATTTTCCACGTTAAAAAAACAATACACATGCTTTTTTCAGTTGCTGGTATATAGGCACCCATACCCAAATCCATTGCTATTAAGTTAATTCCAACTCATAGCAACCCTATAGGGCAGAGTAGAACTGCCTTCATAGTGTTCCCAAGGATGTAAATCGTCACAGGGGGAAACTGCCTTATCTTTCTTCCAGAGAGCAGCAGGTGGGTTTTAACTCCCAACTTGTCAGTTAGTAGCTGAGCATCTAACCAAGCACTGCAAGGACTCCTTTGTGCACATAACACACACACACACATATACGAGGATACCCTTTTTGCCTGCATTAACCCTTTAATTTAGAATGAGTGGATTGGAGAACTTGACAGGAGGGTGGAAGTGGTAAGATGTCATTAAAAGTTAATTTCAGTTCACAGTAATAGTAGTATTAAATTGTATATATATTGATAGTGAAGGTCAGGCTTTTTGGTCGCCTCTGTCGATTATCATCAAAAAACATACATGTTTATTTCCATATTGAATCTAGTTTTCTCTTTTATTTTAGGGAACCTTAAGTAAGTCAGAATGGGAAGCTACAAGTAAGTCATCATCATTGTTCATTTACTGACATTCTTAAAGGTTTTGTTTCAAGGTAAACATTACAATCTGAAAGTGCTGCAATTTCTCTGACCCATGTCTGAGTTGTAAAGGGTGTTTCTTTACACCCATGGAGACAGACCGGCGTCCCTGTATATGTCTACCTGTTGATTACTCACTGCCATGGAGTCACTTCCCACTCATAACAAACCTGTAGGACAGAGCAGAACTGCCCCATGGGGTTTCCAAGGAGCAGTTGGTGGATTTCACACTACTGACTGTTTAGCGGGTTAGCCCTCGTGCCACCAGAGTTCTATGTGTGTCTAAGTCCCCATTTCTTGACAGGTTTTTAGTACCAAGGAAAATATATGCAAGATACTGGTCACTGTAGATTTTCAAGAGTATATATAATCATTTCATTGCCTACACATGACTAAGGAGGCCTTGGGTGGTGCACATAATACACATACTCCATGACCAACCTGGTTGGAGCATTTCTGCTGCAACACATGGAGTTGCCATGAATCAGAGTCAACAGAACAGCAGCTGTTTGTTACTAAACAGCTGTCTGTATTTAATGTCCTTACCGCCAATTTGTGTTAGAATTTTTGGTTGATAGACCACTTTTATATATTTTGTTTGTTTATAGCTGCTGTAATGTTGTCAGGGAGGGTATAGTATCAGAAAATTTAATCAGTCAGCAGTGAGCAGGTTATCTTGGAGTGATGTGTGATTGATTGAGAAGAGGCATTGCCGGGAGCCAGCCCCAACACTTTTCAGGGTCCCGCACGGAGGGAGGGAAGGCATCGGCGGGAAATGAATAGAGACAGGAAAGAGTTTTTTGGTTTAAGGCAGCCCGACCAAGCAAAAGAGTCTGAACGAGAGCTGTCTGTCTTTATTTTTTATATGTGAGGTGACGTAGTGTTCACCCTATTTTCTTCATCGTATAAACTATTGGTTAACAAGAAACTAACCTAACATTATTGGCTAACAGGAAGCTGACCCCTCGTGGTCTTCTACTTCTAATTAATTGTCAAGGCCTTTTTGGATAATGGTCTGAGGCAGGTGTTCGTGGTGATAAATGTCAGTGAACACAATTAATGGTTTTATTCGTACCTCAAAGTGGAAGGTACAGAAGGGTGAACTTCTCAAGGCTTCACCACTTGGCTGTCTCCATTTGTTTCTCTAAGTTTTTATTTATATCTTCCTGTGCAGATAGTAGGTGTCTGCCACCTGCTCTAAGAAAGATGTTTCTGTAGTGTTTATCAGTTCACCATACCAGCTGTAATGAACCTAGAAGTTTATTTGTTCTTTCTGTTGTAGGGAGTGAGATGTTTGTGTAGTTTTAATGGCTATGTGAAGAATTGTCCTTGCAAAGGCTTTCAAGGGTCACTTTGTAAACCTGTGTATGTGGATAAAAGGGAGGGGGAGACGCAATTAAGAGGAAGTCAGTGAGGCTGGGCAGGCCTCAGTGCTATTAGGCATGCTGTATTGAAATCCATTCCTCTGATCTCTTTTCCCTAGAAGTTTCTGATCAGATGTCCCCAGTATAATTTCATAAGCCGAGGGGACTGTAAAGCCCCAGGGTCGGCTCTCCACAAGGCATGATACAGCAACGTTCTGCAGTGAAGCTCTTGTCTTCAAAAGAGAAATCCAAAAGCCTGGTTGCTAATCTGTGAAGCGCTATGATTCTTTCTTGCATTTTTGTTAAGAAAGTCAGCTCCAAAAGCCTCACTGTTAAGGTGATAATAATTCCCTTCTATGGCTTCCCTGGGATCTGAAAGATGATTCCCACTGTCTATATAAATAATTATTGACTGTACCAAAGGCACAAGTGATAATCGAAAGCAATCCATTTGGTAAACATCAAATATTGACTCATAAAGTTCTTTAGAGGGCTTTGAGAGATAAAAAGTAAAAAGTTGTATCTCTTCCTTCTGGAAGTGTCCAGTCTACTGGAAGAAACAGTCACAAGTAAATGCACTCCTAGGCAAAGTGTTAAAGATAGTTGAATAGGACAAATAGGTGAGAGAGTTTAGTGAAAGTAGTAAAATCTGAGAAATAATGGTAGTTTGCATTATTGTTTACCTTGTATCAGGTGCTGTTCTAAGCTTTTTATATGTAGTAACTCATTTAATCTTCACAACAGCTTGACATGTACACTATTGTTTATAACTCTTTCACAGATGAGAAGAAGTTTGAGTAACTTGGCTAAGGTCACAGAGGTATTCCAAGTGGTTGGCTCCGCAGTCCATAATCCTAGCCATAGCTTTTCTAAAGCCTTTGTAACAGGAAAATTTAGTAGGAGTTGCTGAACTGGATAGAGAAGAAAGGAAAGGACACAGATAGGGCCAAGATATTAGGCTTAATTATCTGAAATAATGGTAGCATTAATAGAGATGGGATTGGGAATAAATTGCAGATCTAATCTTCTGGACAAACTGGGAAATGTGCACAAACTTACGTATTTCATTGCTTTTCTCCTGAATGGGAGCTAGTCACCTGTCTTGGACACCCCACAATTCCAAAGAGTGATGTGAGGAAGAAAAATGGTCAGAAGTCATGGTGATGATGGTATTGACTATATTTTAGAACTATATTTGTGTATTAAGGAGGGCTTAATCGTATCATACATGTAAGAAATTAAGTGGTCCCAGACAGCTGAAGAGATGGCCTACGAATGGGAAAAGCAGTAAGGGAATAACTGTAACCAAACTGCATCCAGCGTCTTTATTCCAGGATCATTTGTCTCTTTGATGAATTAGATATTCAAACTGATTAGCTTCATGGGCTGGAAATTGCCTCACGTGGTGTCACAAATCTTGTAAGTGTGAGGAATCTGTGTTTCAGACTCTAATTGACTTGTTTATTAAACTAATTACTAGAGCATGTTGTCTGTGTAAATGATGTCTTAAAGGGGTTCAGTCTGCTTCTGTAAAGATTCAGCCTGGAAGAACCCTGTGGATCACTTCTGCTCTGTCCTACAACATCACTGTAAGTCAGATGTCTGTGGATTTGGTTTAGTTTCATTTGATCTTTTCAGACGCATAGTGTCACATCTTTCTTCTGTGGAGTAGCTTGTGGTTCCATACTGCTGACATTGTGGTTAGCAGCTGAGTAGTTAACCGCTATACCACCTGGGTTCCTTCACTGGTTTTAATTGACTTTATATTATTAAGACAGGGAAGGACTGCAAGGTTGTTTGCAGTGGGTATCAGTGTGTTTGGGTAGCATTTGGCAGAACTGGAGTGCAGAGAGACCACTTGGAGTGAGGGACAAGGTAAGCAATGCCAGCCTTAGATCTTAAGACATACTTATATTGCTTTGCCTTCTTATCCTCTAGAAGTGTGGATGATCATGTAACCTATTCTCTGTCTAACCTGTCTACTATACTACTAGCCACACGTCCTTTTCCTAAAGGAAATTGGGAACTAAAAAAAAAAGAGAAGAGTTAATATGACTAAGGAAGTGTTATAGAAAGACTGGTGTGGTGTTACTACACAGGTTGAGTTGGAAGTCCAAGAAGCAGGCAGGATCAGGAGGCTGTCACACAGTCAGCTGTCGTTCAGAAACTAGCGTCTGGAGTGAGGGATTTAAGTTACCACAACCTAGTGTCGTAACTGCTGGTTACGTGTCCTGCTGTATGCCCCGAACACACTCAAGGTGCCTTTAGTATTTGTCATCTTCTCGGGTATTTTCTTGACATAAAATTTGCTTGTATCTTACTTGAAGATACAGTGGATTTGAATTTCAGTGTGGCTCAGAATAAAGAATCACCTAGCTGTATTTGAGTGAACACAACTTCAAAGCAGGTGATCTTCTTTGAGAGAGTGCTTTTGGGAATTGATGCATGCAGAGATGTTGCCTTAGAGGTCAGATAAAAAAGTCTCTGTAAGCACTGACCAGCGTTATGGCTTTTGGCTCACATTCTTAGTAAGCCCTATAACAGCAGTTCGGTAAACTTTAACATGGGTATTATGTATCTTCCGTATATTTTTTCTTAGCGTTTTTCTTCAGAGAGGACATTTTAGGGTACGAGTGCCAGTAGTATTCATTGTAGTACAGGTAGTCTACCTCACTACCTTACTTCAGGCAAAAAGATTTGAGTGATGAGTTTTTCTAGTTTTATTTGTGCTTGGTTATATACAAGCACTGACAGTTAAGTTCACAAATTCTTCCTAGAAAAAGTGCTACGTACCTCATGGCTAAATGTTACTGCAGTCACCTCTGAAGTATTCCCTATTGGAATCTATGCGCCAACGCCTGCACCTAGTCCACCCTTCAAAGCAATTTTGGAACTCCTTTCTGGAACAGCTGTCAGACCTGTCATCACATTATCCTTGATGCCCTGAGTGTCATCTAAATGTCTTCCTTTCAATATTTCCTTTATCTTTGGGCAGAGAAAAAAGTCACTGGGAGCCAGATCAGATGAGTAGGGTAGGTGTTCCAATATAGTTACTTGTTTACTGGCAAAACACTCCCTCTTGGATAACTGTACAGTTAAGTTCACGAACCTGCCGCAATGCCACCATGTGCAGTGGCCGTTCCAGAAAGAGTTCCAGAATTGTTAGAAGGGTGGACTAGGTGCTGGTGTCGGTGTACAGCGTCCCACAGGGAGTACTTCCATGGTGCTGTTCAGCAATGCAGATGTAGCACTCAGCACAATTATTTCTCGGACTTAATTGTTAGACCTCCTGTGTTTCATTTTTCTTACCTCAGACTGCTTTGGGAACTTTTTGGAGCTTTTAAATTAATTTTCTTATGAGCTATGATGACATTAAATATTATCCACAAAACCCATTGCCATTAACTCGGTTCCAACTCAGAGCCCCTCTATTGAATACTATAGTAGGTGGATTATTTGTCCTCGGTAAACAAATATGATCCCATGTCTGCTGAAATATGACTTAGAATAAGTGAGAAATTTCTAGACATCTATGTTTTCCTCTTCAAAACCTGTTTGAGAACCTAAAAATATATAGAAAAAATGAGATTGTTATTTTGCTAACCATGATGATGTAAGAAAACCAAACTCTTAACTTGCATTTGTTTTTTCTTATAGGCATTTACTTGGTCTTTGCATTTGAGAAGCAGCAGTGAGCACACGTGCAGTGGCAGCAGAGTAGCTGTATGTCGTCTTAGACAGCTTTCTATATATGTTTTAGTCACTCTAAATGTGCAGGATGCGGCCAGAGACTCTGTCATGTATGTTAACAGTTGCTGTCTGTGCTACACGAACTTTTATTTGTGTGTGTAAGCATGAGCTGGGACTTTGTCTTTAAATGATCTATTTTTAAGTAATGTTCGGAGAATTTGCCTCCACTCTGTTAGCTTGTAAAAATTCTACTCTGACTTCAAGCAGCTGAACTCTGCCCACAGTGCACTTGCATGTTCATTGTTGGTGGACTGTGGTAAATGTGCCACACAGTGAGGGAAACTCAGGTCTGGGTGTGTAAGCTTCTCTGTGGAGTCTTGTTACGTAGTATCTCCAAGATGAAATGGGTTGTGTTCTGTACAATTGAGTGTAAATATTCAGAATGTATTACTGAAGCTAGACGTTTAAAACTGAGTTTTAGATGATAATAAAATTCTAGACAAGTTAGTTAGAATTTAGCCACTTAATACATTTCTATGTAAATTATTTACTAATATACATTAATTCTGAAAGTAGTTAAGGCATTTTAGATGGCAGCATAGAGTTGTAGAGTTTTGGGGCTTTCACTTAAGAATTTAATACCATACTAATCAGTGTTTCTCATTTTCACAAATATGATTAGACAAATTTGTTTTTCTGGTTGAACAAAGATGATGTAGCTGTTTTTTGACTTAATAAAAATCTCTCACAGGTAAACCCACTGCACATTTTTCTCAAATTTATAAATGGTACTGTAATAGCAATGTATAACTGTAAAGGAAGCAGAGAGATGAACCTAAAATTAACTCTTACGGATAATAGAACTAAATTACAGATGTTGTTCCAGATTATTTTACACCCTATAGTTTAGGAAAAAGCAACCTTTATCCCTTTATTACAATTTTGGTTCTTTTCAAAGTAGGAGAATTCTATCTGCCATTTCAGAACTGCTGTAATTATCAGCAGTGGCTTCTTGGAGTGTTTTTCTGTAACTGGCACCAAGGTAGACTTGGAAAACTAGGTGAACTCTTACCCGTACTTCAACATCAGGGTTCGAAGCACTTGCTATTTTTTGATACAATGAAAAACTTAATAAAGTAGTTATATACTCGGTCATTACTGGATGTATATTGTAAAGTCATCTATTTAAAGCCTGGTGTATAGAGATTACTTTCTATAATTGTCCATAGTGCTTGTTTAAAAACCACAGTTTCGTAGTTGGTATCTGTTGATTGTTCCTGGTGGTAGAGTAGCAAACTTTTTAGCAAGAGAACACGGATTTCCTGATTTCTGTTCCATCTGCGATCTTTCAGTCTCCAAACTGCTCCCAGTTTACAAAATTGACAGTGTTTCGGGCTTAGCAATGGCTTTCCTGAATAGTTTAGGTCATTTGGGGAAATGATAATATATCTGACTATGGTGGCTGTCATAAGCTAAGAAAGGTTTAGTGTTCATGCTAGTTGGGGGGGGGGGGGGGAGAAGGTTAGCCCGTACTGCTATTTATGTATCCAGGTTCTTTTTGATTCTAGTGAAGGTACCAGAAAGTTTTGATAGTTTGTTAGAAGGTGCAGAAGGCTTCAGTTTGTTACTTCCTATTGTTATTCTCACTTCATGGTCTTAATTTCTAAGCTAGTGATAAAGCATGTTTTTAGCTTCCTTCCGCCCTTCTCACTTCAGAATAATTTGGGAGGGAGAAGAATCCTGTGAAGGTCAGAGTCATTGATGGCGGTCAAAGAGGAGACCAAAGAAAGGTGGGGTTTTGCCTCCTTGAGGGTCTTCAGGGAGTGGACAAGCGGAGTGTGAGAGATCTGGAAAGGGGCTCTGGGACTGAGCTGGGAACTGGAGTGCGAGAGCAGCACACTCGGAGCCACTTTTAGAGGGTGGGAGGTATGGCAGATGTACTTTTTTGTGAGCTTTGGTTGCCTCATTGCCTTTACTTTTCTGCTCTCCATTCATCTACATCTTGCTGCAGTTAAGTTCCTGGGTAGTAACTGTAGAAAAATTCCTAGGAAAAAAATTGGAAAAACAGCGCCTTGCTACCATTTTGCTTCTGTCACCAAGGTAAAGGCTGACAGGACTCTTGCCCCTCATATCACACAAGCTAAGTATTTGGTAGTTTCTCATTTGGGATTTTTAGAAATTTATAGAAGAGGCAGGGGGTGTCCTGCTGGTCTTCTCATATCCTGGCTTTCACTGTAGGGTCAGGAAGAAGGCACATTCCGAGTTCAGGGTTGTAGGAGGTTCTTGGGAGTGACAGAAAGGCACCCCCCCCAAAACTGGCATGTAGTAGGTCCTGTGGGGTGCAGATGGCAAACGCTGGAGCCCACTCAGAGGCATCTCAGAAGAAACCCCCGGTCATCTGCTCCTGACAGCTCAGCCATCGAGACCTTGAGGAGCATGGCTCTGCCGTGACCCACAGGATTGCCGTGAATCCAAGGAAACTCAGTGACTTTTTTTTCTTGTTAAAATTAGAGATGGAGAACAAATCAGACCAGGAACGTGGCAGAATGTGGTATAGTTCAGACAGTGAAAGTTGAGCTGTTTGGGCCTATAAATAGACAAGAAGAAGGGGGCTGTGTGGCCGCAGTGGTCATGGGGAGAAACCTGGCAGTGTTTCCAGCCGCAGACCAGGAGGGGTGATGTAGCGCACAGATGGTGGAGGTGTGGATAGGTTCTAGCCGGTGCTTCTTGCCCTTTCGTGGCCCATGAAGCCACTCTGGTGCTAGTGAGACTTTCCAAATACGTTTACCTTCAAGAGACAGAGGGCATTGAAAGGTAGGTTACCTGTACAGTGAGTTGCCAACCACCACCTCTTTCTTAGAAGTTATGGAAGTCAGGCTGCTGTCTGAATTCAGGTATTCATGCTGTTACAGAGAACCAGAGCAGAGATAGACAGAGTGATTTGGGCTCCCAGCAGAAGTATCAGCCGTCAGATGTCCTGTGGTGATTCCAGTTCTGTTAACACTTTTGGGGAATCTTCAGCACCTGTCTTAGCTCATTGCCCTTACGTTATTGTAATGTGTATTCAAGTAACTTTCTGATGAAGATTTGGCTTTTTGTATAAGTCTTCCTATGGGGAGAAAATGCCAATGTGAATATTTTAACACCTGAAGATTGTTTTCATTGTTAATAATTTTTAACTCTGTTGTTGACTTTGGTCTTTGTATGTTGAAGTTGTCATGAGTCGGTCTCTGCAAAGGGCTCTAGGTCATCCACGTAGGTGCCAGATGCAGGAACAAGAGCCCTCTAATAAAATTTGTAAAAAGAATACCTGTGGTGTTGAATGGCTGTTTGTAAAATATGAAGCATCATTGCTGAAGTCACCATTTCTCTGTCGTTGCTGTTACATGAAATATGACACACCTGATAAGGAAGTCTTTCCATTTCCCACCCCAGCAAAGCAATATCCTGATTCTTTGAAGAATTACAGTACTGTAATCCCTATAGGGCAGTTCTGTTCTGTCCTTTGAGGTCACTGTGAGTGAACTCCAACTCAACTGGCCACAGTTTAAGGGGCACTTTTAGTAGGAATGGGCCGTAGGGCAACTGGCATGGGTTTTTTTTTTGTTTGTTTTTGTTTTCTGGTTTTGTTTAGGACATTCAGTAGTACTCACCACAATGGCTGTAGAGACTTCAGTTGAACCCCAAAGCAGCATCTAGGGCTTGACTTGGGCCTTCTGTTTTAAGTGTGAAAACACTAGCCTAAATTGAATTAAAATGAAGAGGTCTGTTAAAGGTTTAAGACTGTTCAAACCAGAGATCTCCATCTCCCATGAAAATGCAACCATGAAATCTGAGACACGTCAATTACAAAGACATTTTTGTAGAACTGAAACAAGGAACAAAGCCTTCAATATTCTGACTGGCTTGCAGTAGTTGAAGTCAGTAAAAGGCAGGACAAGGCATTGTTGGTTATCTTGCTACAACTGGCATACATCGATTGGCTGAAAGACAGCTACAGAGTACCTGGTCACAGAGGCATGTCTGATGACCAGTCACAAAGGATGGCATGATGGATACTTGCTTCACAACCAGTGGCACCATGGATGTTTTGGGGAACAAGATTTTGAACATTACTTTGTTTATATCAGGAGATCTAACAAAGAATTATGGTAAGGTTTGGTTACAGACCCTGAACAAAGAGAAAGCGTTTTCTTAATAGAGTTGGTTCCTAAGCAACAAGGTTTCAATGTGTTGTGAAAGGTTATCAGCCTTTAGGATTAGTTCAACCATTTTTTTAGGACAGACACCTCTTTTCATTTTATATCCCATTTTGCTTTATTGGGAACAATGTATCTTGGATAAAATAAAGCTGGATGTCAGCACTTAAACAGCTTCTACTTTTTTATCGGTCCGAAATCATGGTGTAATTAATTGTTAAGTGCCACATCTGCTAACCAAAAGGTCAGCAGTTTGAATCATGTAGGCCCTCCATGGAAGTTCTATGGAGTAGTTCTACTCTATCTTAAAGGGTACCTGTGATTTAGGATTGATGGCAGTGTTTTTTTGTTTTTGTTTTTTATATTGATCACTTTCCTAAAGGTTTTATATATGCTTACATTTTAATCATACACAACTGTATGTGGTAAGCACCATTATCCCTTTTTTAATGATGAGGAAATTGAGGTAGAGACAATTCAGACATCCCAAGGCAGTGTCTTAGGCTGGGTTCTCTAGAGAAGCAAAACCACTAAAGTATATAAACATATAGAGATTTATCTCAAGGAAATGGCTTATGGGGTTGTAGAGGCTGGAATGTCCTGGGTCAGAATTGAGGCTTCTGATTCATGTAGACATAGGCTGGTGAACCCAAGACTGGCCGGTCAGGAGAGCTGTTACTCATAGGCTGGGAAGATCAATGAATCCCAAAGATGAGCAGGCAAGAGTGCAGGTAAGCTGCTAGCTCTGAAAGGAGAAGACTTCCAAGATTTCACTTTAAGATTGACGTAAGCTCAGATGCTTCCCTCCCTGTATGAGCTCAAGGACACTTCCCTCTGCCCTCACAGCATTTCTTGAGATAAAGCCCTGCTTCTGAGGGAAGGGGAATCTCTTCCTTGCAGCGTAACACTGACTGCTTATCTTTGCCTCTGTAGGTTTGTTGGTGCCAACAGAAAAGTAGTATGAAGATCTGTAAACCTGCTAATGCCAGTTAGAAAGCTGCATGGAAATTGCTTTCTTGTGAAAATGTATAAAAGGGATGTTTTGATAACAGGACAGGGTGCACAGCCATTTGGGACCTGAGTCTGGCCTCACCACTAACAATAAAGCTCCTTCCTCTTCAAACAGAGTTGACGTTTGAGGTGTTTTCTGCTCTGCAGGCGGAACTTACCTTTTTCCTGCAACAGCTCAAGTCCCAAAAAATGGGAGATCCAGATGAACAGGAGCCAGCCACAGAATCTGGAATAAGCAAAAGCCTACAAGCCTTGCAAGAATATCCACTTGTATTTAATTCAGGCCACGTGCTCAAGGAAACTCTATTTCAGCTGATTGGCTACTCACAGCACATCCCATCGTGGAGATGATCACGTAATGTGAAATCTGATTATGAAGGTGATCACAACATCACACATCCATCAAGTCACTGAGACTCATGGCCCAGCCAAGTTAACACATAACCATCACAGTCCACCCGTTAGCAATCTGGCAACTATACACACCTTTTCAAACCACACATAATCTCCGAATGAAGCCAACCTTAAAGTCCTATAACAAGCACACATACAAAGAAGAAATACTCATAACAATGATAGTCCTCATTTCTGCAGCTGGTCATGAGGCTGTAACCGGTACTGAGAACAGCCTTCTTCCACCACTCGTTCTGTATTTCCTTTGCCCTCAGCAAACACCTCAGTTGGTCGTGGTGCTTTGCCTGCTTCTCAGAATGGTGAGAAGACTGAAGAGAAGTAAAATTCTGCCTGCTTGGACTCTGGGCAAGATGCCACGAGGTGACCCCATCATCAGGGTGCTGAGAGTCAGGGTCAGGTGTGCCATGGGCAAGATGACATCTCAGACCCCAAATCTACCAGCTGCTTTTTGCACCTGTTATGGCAGTCACAGTCTCTAGGTGACCCAAACTTTGATTCCCTAAGGGTCTGGACCATTAGTAGTCATGTCAAAATTGGGTTGATGAAGTTTTCCGCTGATACTAATTACAGGGCATGGTAGCACTAAGAGATGCCCTGAGGGATTTGCATTTCAAACATACTCTTCTTTATCTCCGTTATGTAATAACAGTCTGATTTCTTCTTGATAATCAGTGTCAGTTACACGAGCCAGTGTAGTAACTCTCTTTGCCTTTTGATCCAGAGACAGAAGGAGCTCAGAGTGGCCAGTGCCATTCTTAGCTTCCAGTTCAACAGAATCAGTGATGTGTTTCAAGGTGGAAGCATTCGTCTCTTTGGAACTAAGACCTCGAGGCCTACAGAGCATAAGGTCATGTGGATGGGAAACAAAAATCTTTCTGGTGGGTCAATAAGGGTAGTGGTGCTACTCCCGTTTCCACCTCTTGATTCATGGACCCATGAATCCTGTCCATGGGAGAAACAGTACCATATATTGGACTCTGGTTTAGAGTATATACAGCCTCCTGGAAAACACTGCCTCAACACTAAGATCTTGTCACCTAGCTGGCACTGTAGTTGTTTCTTTAGAACACCATTCCATCATTTTATCAAACTAGCTGCTTCAGCTGATTGGGAACATGGTAAAACCGGTGAATTCTGGGAGCATGGGCCCACTGACACACGTTATTCACTGTGGAGTCTTTTGATCCAAGGCAATGGTCAGGATTCCTTATATTCTGTGATGGCCCTCCATTTTATGATTTTTTTTATGCTGTAAATCCCAATCCCTGTCTGTGGTTAACAGAGTGGATTATGTTAAGAGAGCGTTAGAGTATGGCTGTAAATCCCTTTCTAAGGTTACCTCCCTGTTCCAGTGTAACGAGAGTTTCCATGGAGTGTGGCTTATACCACCCTTTATCTTTTTATCTTACAAGAGACAAAAGGCAAGGGAAGCAAGCAGAAAATTTGGAACCTTGCAACACCAAGAAAGCAGCACCAGCAGTAGATAGCATCCTTCAGACCTGAAGTTCCTGCGCCAAGATGCTCCCTGACCAAAGACTGATGCAACACAAGGATTTTCCTCCAGAGCTCACAGAGGGAAAGCCTTCTCCTGGAACAGACACCTTGAATTTGGACTTGTAGCCTACTGAACTGTGTAAGAATAAACTTTTCCTTTGTTAAAGCCATTCACTTTGTGGCATTTCTATTAGAAAGCCAAGTGGTGTTGAGCCAGATCAACTAAGCACTAAATGACTAAAGCAGTCCCCAGATCACTTTGCTAGCCTCTTCCGTTTCCATCTCAAGATATAAAAAACACAATACAGTCTTATACATGAAGTCTTGCCCCGTCAACACAACTGCCACCCATCCTCACTTATTAACATTATAGAGGCAGGATTTACAATGTACAGGAACATCACACAACACCAGCAATCATGGCCCAGCTGAATTGCTAGACTCATTTTTGGGGTGGACACAATTCAAATCATGATATTCCACCACCTGGCCTCCCCAAAATCACATCTTTGCAACATACAAAACATATCTAGGTGCCTAAGAACATCACCCTTAGGGAAGAATTAAAAACAATTATACTGTGAACTCTTGGGAAACCACTGCTTGTCTGGCAAGCTCAGCAAGTATGCTACAGTATAGAACAGACATGCCTAATTTTAGGTAATATAACAGTATGAAGAAAAACAACCAGGATGAAGCGATGAAAGAACACGGAGAAGTAGAGAATGAAGTGGGTTAGACTGCCACAGAAGATGCCAACAAGTGATATTCGTCCACAGTGATAATGTGGGGTAAGAGCATCCCAAGTTGGGAGTCAAAACAGAGACGGCAACACTAAAAAGAAAGTAAAAGTAGCCATAGTTAATTAAAGAGTGGTACGTGATGAAACCACAAGATAGTCGGAGTCCAGCTAATATACGGTCCTGTAGGTGGTAGGAATAAATCTGTATATTATTGTAAACTCAGTGGGAAGCCACAGATGATAATGAAATGAATGACATTATCTGTTTCATATGTTTTGAAAGAAGACCTTAATCAGCAAGGATATGGGGTCCGATAATTAAGTTTGTGAATTTGCTTCTGTGTGCTTATGTTGGCAGCACTGTACAAACAACTGCGTAAGGTTTCAAAGCCTGGGTATGTCAGCGTTTCACAGCTGTGCTCCTGTCAATGAGTGGTGGTGTCTTGCTGAGTGATGTTCATTATTGCTGCTGCATGTTTTTGTGTGCCGTTACGAAAATGTCAGAGCTTGAATTAGAGCAACAGACAAACGTTAAATTTCTTGGAAGTGAAATTGGGGATTTGTTAGTCCAAGTATCTGGGGATAATGCCATGAAGAAAATGGCAGTGTACAAATGGATTAAACATTTTTTCTGAGCAGAGCAAAAGCATCACTGATAAAGAGAGGTCAGAGCAGCCAGTAATGAGCAGAACTGATAACACATTGCAAAAATTTGTCAGCTTTTGCATTGAAATTGTTACTGACTGTGAGAAGCACAGAAGACCAAGTAAACACCAACAGAGAAACAGGAAAATCATAACTGAAAATCTTGGCATGAAAAGGTGTGTGCAAAAATGGTCTCAAAGGAGCTCACCAATGAACAAAAAAACAAAGGACAGTTGAAGTTTGCCAAGACCTTAGGGAGAGGCAAGATGATGTTTTGGGCTGTGTTATCACTAGTGATGAAACAAGGGTGTACCAATAAGACCTAGAAACACAGCATTGAAGTGCACAATGGAAGTCAGCCAATTCTCCACAACCAAAAAATTTCCGTCAATTCAAATCAAGAGTCACATTGTGGAAGTGCTGAAAAGTCTGCATGAAGAAGAGAAAAATGACCTGAGCTTTTTGCCAACAACTCATGGATCATGCGTGACGTCAATGTGCCAGCTCATGTGGCACCATCTGTGAGGGAGTTTCTAGCCAGTAAACAAATAACTGTATTGAAACACCCTACCTATGTACCTTACCTGGCCTCCAGTAACTTTGTTCTTTTCTCAAAGATAAAAGAAATATTGAAAGAAAGACATTTTGATGACATTCAGGACATCGAGGGTAGTACGGTGACATCTCTGCTGGCCATTCCACAAAAAGTGGAGGGTAGACTAGGTGCTGGCTTCATGCATACTTTCCCAAGGGGAGTACTTCGAAGGTGACTGTAGTGATATTCAGCAATGAGGTATGTAGTACTTTTTCTAGGATGAGTTTGTGAACTTAATTGATAGTTCTCATATGTGGCAATCCAGCAAACCCGAACATCAAAGACAAAGATGAGGAGCTAGAATAAGCAGCAGGGGTTAGAGGAAGGAGGGATAGTTCAGGAGCAGTGAGGAATTGCCAGCACCCTACAGGCTGTATTGGTTGTCACACTGGAACTGAGGCAAATACTGGTGCTTAGGATATGTTTTCCATGTTGAGAGAAACTGAAAGTTAGGGGATCTGCAGAAGTTTCTGGAGAGGCACAAGTGGCATTGTATCTGCGAAAGTTTATTCTCTAGAAAATGCCTCTTGTCCTCTTATCAGTTCCATCTTCACTCTCCTTCAGTCCCAGTCCTAGGCACAGATCTTACACACCCAAAACAGTAGCTTGGCTTTGGGGACAGAACAAATAAACAAGAAAAAGAGAAACCACCAGCTAAGCTTGGACTGAACTCAGGGCAGGCATTGCCCCTTTGCCTAGCCAGAGACATAAGGGATCTGCAGCCTTTGAATGCATTTCACCTCTGCCTAGACCTGTGTGGGCCCATTCAACAGAGCAGGCCCTCATTAGCATAATGGGTTAAGTCCCACTACTGCTAACCACAAGGTCGGCACTTCAAATCCACCAGGCGCTCCTTGAATACTCTGGGGGTCAGTTCTACCCTGGCCCCTAGGGTCGCCATGAGTCGGATCCGACTCGACGGCACTTGGCATGGCAGGTGCTATCAAGTGGCTTCCTGAGTCACAGTGACCCTGTGCACATCTGAAGGAAACAGCACCCGGTCTTGCGCCATGCTCACAATCATTTTTATGCTTAAGCTCATCGTTGCAGCCACCGTGTCAATGCATCTTTTTTCAGGTCTCCCTTTTTTCACTGACCCTGCATTCAACCCAGCATGATGTCCTTCTCCAGGGACTGATCCCTCCTGACAACATGTCCAAAGTGTGTCAGATGCAGTCTTGTCATCTTTGCTTCCAAGGGGTACTCTGGCTGTACTTTTTCCAAAACAGACTTGTTTGTTCTTTTGGCAGTCCATGGTACATTCAAGATTGTTCTCCAGTACCACAGTTCAAAGGCATCAATTCTTCTTGTTTCTTCCTTATTCATTGTCCAGCTTTCACATGCATGTGATGTGATTGAGAATATTATGACTTGGGTCAGGCACACCTTAGTCTTTTTTTTTTTAACTTCTTTATTATTATTATTATTATTATTATTATTATGACTGAGTGAAAATAAATTTACATGCCCACCTATATGCAGCTTCCATTGCTCTCCCTACCTGGTGACATTACACTGTTCTTCTCTGCTCCCAACAGTATTCTTTCCCTCCTCTCCACCCACTCTCCTTCCTCCAGCCAGAGGTCAGCAGGATGATATCCTATAGATGTATAGAACCATAAAGTGCATACAATATATGGTCACTCTGCAGCACCAAGTCCAATCCATTCGTGTCCAAAGAGTGGACCTTCGTTATGATTTATGGGCAAGGGCAGCATCAGGGCCAAGGGCCATGCTCCCAGGGGAACCCTGAAGCCACTGGACCATCAATTGAGGTCTTTTAGTGGAGATCACAGGGTGCACCCCTTTTTATTCTTGTGTTGCCAGTGAGATTCAACTTAGTGAGATCCATCACGGCTATCGCTAGTGGTGGCCGGGCACCATCCAGTTCTTCCAGTCCCAAGTCTATGTAGGCACCCACTCACGTGGGTCTCTCTATCTTCTGAGTTGTCTTTACCCCACGTCATTTTGGTCCTCAGTGATCATCCGTTCCTGCTGAGTTGGGACCATTTGCTGTGCCCTCGGATGTCAGCTTGGCAGGTTTTAAGACCCCAGATGCCACTCACCAATGTGGGGTGCAGACGGCCCTCTTAGCAAAATGCTAATTGTGCCAATTGGCCTCGATTTCACCTACGAGCATGGTCCCCTACCCCCTGTCCGAGGTACTCTGTCCTTGCATTATTGGATTAAGATGGAAGGAGTACTCAAGTTATGTTGAAGTCCACTTAATATTGTTTTGGTTTCTAATGTGTGCTATCACCGATTTCACCCAACCAAATTTCTACCAACTATCTAATCTAAAACCTTCCCTTCTCCCCCTCCCTTGCAGCTGTCAAAGAGTCTTTTCTTGTATACATAAGTCTGTTTTGGGATCTTATCGTAGGGGTCTCATACAATATTTGTCCTTTTGTTGCTGACTACTTTCACTCATCATAATGTATTCGAGTTGAAACCAGGTTATCAGATGTTTCCTGGAATCATCATTATTTTTTATCATTGCATAGTGCTCCATTGAGTATGTACACCATAGTTTACCTATCCATTCCTCTGTTGTTGGGCATCTGGGTTGATTCCATCTTTTGGCTATCGTGGACTGTGCTGTGATAAACATTCTTGTGCATGTGTCGTTTGGTGTGAAAGGTCTTGATTCTGTAGGATATATTCCAAGTAGTGGAATTACTGGGTCAAATGGTATATCAATATCCATTTTTTTTTAAGGAAGTGCCAGATTCCAAAGAGGCTGGACTATTTTGCTACCCCACCAACAGTGTAGGAGAATTCAACTTTCTCCACAGACTCTTCATTTCTTGTCTTGTATTTTTTGGAACATGGCCAACCTTGTTGGGGTGAGATGGCATCTCACTTTAGTCTTGATTTGAAATTCTTTAATGACTAAAGATTGTGAACATGTCCCGATGTGTTTTTTGGCTGCCTGGATCTCCTCTTTAGAGAAATGTCTATTCATCTCCTTCGCCCATCACTTAATTGGATGATTTATCTTCTTATTGATATTTTGTAGTACCTTATTGATAATGGAGATCACGCATCGATCTGATATAGAGTTGCCAAATATTTTTTTCCCATTCTGTAGGTGGCCTTTTTTTTTTTTAATTTTTATTTTTATTTAACATAACTGACTGAAAATGGACATTCACGTATAAATTTACATGCCCCCCTATATGCAGCTTCCACTGCTCTCCCTGTCCGGTGACTGCACATTATTCCTCTCTGCTCCATACATGTCTCATCCTCCCAACAGTCTCCTTTCCCCTCCTCCCCGTCCACTCCCCTTCCTTCAGCCAGAGGTCAGCAAGATGATATCCTATAGATGTATAGAACCATAAAGTGCTTCCAATATATGGTTACTCTGCTTTGCCAAGTCCAATCCATTCCTGTCCGAAGAGTGGACCTTTCTTATAATTTATGAGAAAGGGCAGCATCAGGGAAGGGGGCCATGCTCTCAGAGGAAACCCAAAACCGCTGGACCATCAATTGAGGTCTTTTAGTGGAGATTTCATGATGCACCTCTTTTTATTCTTGTGTTGCCAGTGAGGGTCCTCTCTGTGAGCTCCGTCATGGCTATCACTGGTGGTGGTCGGGCACCATCCGGTTCTTCCGGTCCCAAGTCGATGTAGGCACCCACTCTTGTGGGTCTCTCTGTCTTCTCGGTTGTCTTTACCGCATGCCATTTTGGCCCTCGGTGAGCATCCGTTCCTGCTGAGTTGGGACCATTTGCTGTGTCTTCAGATGGCAGCTTGGCAGCTTTTAAGACCCCAGACGCCACTCACCAATGTGGGGTGCAGAGAGCTCTCTTAGCAAAACGCTAGTTGTGCCAATTGGCCTCGATTTCGCCTAAGAGCATGGTCCCCCACCCCCCGCCCCAGCTACTCTAACCTTGCAGTATTGAGTTAAGATGCAAGGAGTACTCAAGTTATGCTGAAGTCCACTTAATGTTGTTCTTTTTCCTGATATGTGCTGTCACCGCTTTCTCCCAACTAGATTTCTAGTAACTATCTAAACTAAACCCTCCCCACTTGCCCTCCCTCCCTCCCCTCCCTTGCAGCTGTCAAAGAGTCTTTTCTTCTATACACAAGTCTGTTTTTGAGATCTTATCGTAGAGGTCTCATACAGTATTTGTCCTTTTGTCGCTGACTACTTTCAGTCAACATAATGTCTTCCAGTTGAAACCAGGTTAGGAGATGTTTCCTGGAATCATCGTTATTCTTTATCACTGCGTAGTGCTCCATTGAGTATATGTACCACAGTTTACCTATCCATTCTTCTATTGTTGGGCATCTGGGTTGAGTCCATCTTTTTGCTATTGTGGACTGTGCTGCGATAAACATTCTGGTGCATGTGTCCATTGGTGTGAAAGGCCTTGAATCTGTAGGATATATTCCAAGTAGTGCAATTACTGGGTCAAATGGTATATCAAGATCCATTTTTTTAAGGAAGCGCCAGATTGCCTTCCAAAGAGGCTGGACCATTTTGCAGCCCCACCAACAGGGTAGGAGGGTTCACTTTCTCCACAGCCTCTCCAGCATTTGTTGCTTTGTGTTTTTTGGTTCATGGCCAATCTTGTTGGGGTGAGATGGTATCTCATTGTTGTCTTGATTTGAATTTCTTTAATAACTAAAGATCGTGAACATGTCTGCATGTGTTTTTTGGCTGCCTGGATCTCCTCTTTAGCGAAGTGTCTGTCCATCTCCTTTGCCCATCGCTTAATTGGATGATTTATCTTCTTCTTCTTCTTGATACTTTGTAGTATCTTATAGATTATGGAGATCAGTCGTCGGTCTGACATAGAGTTGCCCAATATTTTTTCCCATTCTGTGGGTGTTCTTTTAATTCTATTAATAAAGTCTTTGGATGAGCAAAAGTGTTTGATTCTCAATAGTTCCCATTTATCTATTTTCTCTTCTGTTGATTGAGGTTTCTTTGACAGATTTTGGAGTCTGTCCTCATTGTGTATTAAAACTTCCATTGTTGTTCCAAGCTTTTCTTGGATGAGCTTTATCGTTTTGGGTTTGATATTTAGGTCTTTTATCCACTTGGTTTTTGTATAAGGTGTAAGATATGGATCTTGATTCAGTTTATTGCAGATGGATAACCAATTTTGCCAGCACCATTTGTTGAAGATACTGTTTTTACCCCAGTTTAATGTCTTAGGGCCTTTGTTGAATATCAACCGTTCATAGGCAGATGGTGTCATCTCTGGGGTCTCAATTCTGTTCCATTGATCTATCTGTCTGTTCTTGTACCAGTACCAGGCTGTTTGGACCACCGTGGCAGTGTAGTATGTTCTAAAGTCGGGTAATGAGAGGCCTCCCAGTGTGTTCTTCTTCTTTAGTAGTACCTTACTTACCTGGGGCTTCTTCCTTTTCCAACCAAAATTGGTGATTTGTTTCTCCATCTCACTAAAAAATGATGCTGGAACTTGTATTGGGGTTGTATTATATAAATAAATTGCTTTGGGTAAAATAGACATTTTCACAATGTTAAGTCTTCCTATCCATGAGTAGGGTAGGTTTTTCCATTTATCTAAGTCTCTCTTAGTTTCTTGTAGTAAGGGCTTGTAGTTCTCTTTCTAAAGGTCTGTTGTTTCTCTGGTTAGATTAATTCCTAGGTACTTTACCTTCTTAGAGGCTGTCGTAAATGGTATTGATTTAATAATTTCCTCCTTAACAGTCTCATTGATGGTATAGAGGAAACCTACTGATTTACTTATATTTATCTTGTATCCTGAAACTTTGCTGAACTCTTCTATCAGTTTGAGTAACTTACTTATAGATTCCTTGGGGTTCTCTGCATATACATTCGTATCATCTGCGAACAGGGAGATTTTAGCTTCCTCTTTGCAGATGCAGATGCCCTTTATTTGTTCGTCTTGTCTAATTGCTCTGGCTAGAACTTCTAGCACAATGTTGAATAGGAGAGGTGTCAGTGGGCATCCTTGTCTAGTTCCTGATCTCAGGGGAAAGTCTTTCAGTCTCTCTCCATTCAGGATACTGTGGGCAATTGGCTTTGTATAAATGGCCCTTATTGTGTTGAGGAATTTGCCGTCTATGCCCATTTTGCTAAGAGTTTTTAGCATGAATGGGTGTTGGACATTATTGAATGCCTTTTCGGCGTCAATGGACAAAATCAGGTGATCTTTGTCTTCTGTGTTATTTCTGTGGTTAATCACATTAATTGTTTTCCTGATGTTGAACCAGCCTTCCATCCCTGGTATGAATCCCACTTGGTCATGATGGATTATTTTCTTGATATGTTGTTGTATTCTGTTGGCAAGAATTTTGTTGAGGATTTTTCCATCTAGGTTCATGAGTGATATTGGTCTGTAGTTCTCTGTCTTTGTTGGATCTTTCCCTGGCTTTGGTATCAGGGTTATGCTGGCGTCATAGAATGAGTTTCAGAGTACTCCATCCCTTTCTATACTCTGAAATAGTTTCAATAGTATTGGGGATAACTGTTCTCTAAATGCTTGGTAGAATTCTGCCGTGAAGCCATCTGGGCCCGGACTTTTTTTTGGTTGGCAGTGTTTTGATGACCTTTTCAATCTCTTCCTTTGTGATGGGTTTATTAAGTTGTTCTGCTTCACCTTGTGATAATTTGGGTAGGTGGTATGAGTCAAGGAATTTGTCCATTTCCCCTAGGTTTTCAAATTTGTTAGAGTACAGTCTTTCATAGTATTCTGTTATGATACTTTTGATTTCTGTTGCATCTGTGGTGACAACTCCCCTCTCATTTCTAATTTGGGTTATTTGTTTACATTCCTGCTTTTCTTCAGTAAGTTTAGCCAGTGGTTTATCAATTTTGTTGATCTTTTCAACAAACCAGCTTTTGGTCTTTTCAATTTTTTCAATTGTTTTTCTATTCTCTAATTCATTGAGCTCTGCTCTAATCTTTATAATCTCTTTTCTTCTGGTGCCCGAGGGGTTCCTCTGTTGTTCACTTTCTACTTGTTCAAGCTGTAGAGTTAGTTCCTTGATTTGGTTTCTTTCTTCCTTCCAGATGTGTGCATTTATGGAGATAAACAGACCTCTGAGCACTGCTTTGGCTGTGTCCCATAGGTTCTGGTAGGAAGTGTTTTCGTTCTCATTGGAATCCATGAATTTCTTTAATTGATCCCTGATTTCCTCTATAACCCATGTTTTTTTGAGCAAGATGTTGTTCAGTTTCCAAGAGTTCCACTTTCTATCTCTGTTTTTTCTGCTATTGATTTCAACTTTGATGGCTTTATGATCTGAGAAGATGCTTTGCAGTAATTCAACGGTATGGATTTTGTTGAGCATTGCATTATGGCCTATCAGGTGGTCAATTCTGGAGAATGTTCCATGTGCACTGGAGAAGAAGGAGTAGTTGTCTGCTGATGGGTGGAAAGTTCTGTATATATCACTGAGGTTTAGTTGGTTAACTGTCAATGAGGTCTTCTGTATCTTTACTGAGCTTTTTTCTAGATAATCTATCTAGTAATGAGAGTGGAGTGTTAAAGTCTCCCACTATTATTGTGGAGTCATCTAACTCTCTTTTGAGCACAGTCAGTGTTTCTTCGACATATTTAGGTGCTCTGACATTAGGTGCATAAATGTTTAATATAGTTAAATCTTGCTTGTGTACTGAACCTTTCAGCAATAAATAGTGTCCATCTTTGTCCACGATGGTGGATTTGACATGAAAATTGATTTTGTCTGAGATTAGAATGGCCACCCCTGCTCTTCTTTGTTCATTGTTAGCTTCATATATATTCTTCCATCCTTTAATTTTCAGTTGGTTCCTGTCTTTAGGTCTCAAGTGAGTTTCTTGTAGACAACATATGGATGGGTCGTGTCTTTTGATCCAAGATGACACTCGGTGTCTCTTTACTGGAGCATTCAGTCCATTCACATTCAATGTAATTATTGATAGGTATGTGTTCACTGCTGCCATCGTGATATGTTTATTTTTATGTTGATGTTTTCTCTGTTGTTCTTATTAGTCTGTTCTGAGACACTCTTTTTTGTGAGTTGATTTTTCATCTTTTTCAGAGCTGGTTTTAAGTTGTTGAGACTCGTGTGTTAGATTTCTTGAAATGGTATGATACATCTTTGTTGTGCTTTACAGCTGCCCCTATGAACCCCCTTAATAAACTATTTATAAACCCAATTTTAATTACTACCAGTCTTGTCATCTTCCTCTCCATCTGGAAGGACTATAACACTGTAGTACATCCCTCTTTTATTATGATGACACCATAGCTTTCATGATGATCACTGGGTTGCTTCTTTCCAAATCAAAGCTGCGATTTACTTTGGAGCCTTCCCTAAATGAGTATTGAGTAGTGTGTCGTTCTAAAATTTAAAGTTAGTGGTTTTGTTCTTCTAAGCCAAAGCCAAGAACTTCTTTCAATATTTCTTGTAGTTTGGGTTTGGTTTTTACAAAGTCTCTGAGTTTCTGTTTATCTGAGAATGTCTTAATTTCATTTTCGTATTTGAAAGATAGTTTTGCAGGATATATAATTCTTCGTTGAAAGTTCTTCTCCTTCAAGACTTTGAATGTATCGTGCCACTGTCTCCGTGCCAGCATGGTTTCTGCTAAGAAATCTGACGAGAGCCTCTGAATTTTAGCTTTGCTTTGAGTCTTGCTGCCTTTAAGAATTGCTGCTTATGTTTCATTTTGTCAAGCTTGATTATAATATGTCCTGGAGTCTTTCTTTTGAGATCTATATTGAGTGGCATATGATATGCATCTGAGATGTCTATATTCTCTTCCTTCATGATTTCTGGGAAGTTTTCTTTCGGCAGCTCAGCAACAATACTCTCTGTCTTCTCAGATGTCTCACCCTGTTCAGGGACTCCAATTAATCAAAGGTTGTTTCTCTTAATAGAGTCCCACATGCTTCTTAATGTTTCTTCATTTTTTTTTGTTTCTTTTTTCTGATTTCTGCTCATAGACACTGGCATCAGTAGCTCTGTCTTCCAAGTCAGAAATTCTTTTTTCCATTTGTTTCATTCTGTTTTCTTGGCTTTGCATGGAAGTTTCTATGTCTTTGATTTTCTTCTTGATCTGCTGGATTTCAGAGTATTGGTATTCCATCAGATCGAACAACTTGCTTAATTTTTCATTTTGTTCTGCTACATTTTGTATAAGGTCTAGAAGGGCTCTGTATATAATCAATTTGTATTCACTTCCTGATGCTTTCATAAAAGTTTCTTCATCTGGAAAACTCCTTGGTTGCTTTGTTTGGGAGCCTTCTGAAGCCATGAGTGATTGCTTGTATGCCACAATTGTCTGTTGCTTTTTGGGTCCCATGTGAGTATATAGAGGCTGGAAGAGGTACTGTGAGGATGGATTGCAAATGTTTCTCTAGGCTGTCTTCAAATGTAAAGTAAAATGTATCTGACCGGTTCACAAGTCAGTTAAGTTTTCAGGTGTAGAGGTCCCTCTTCTCATCTGACAAAGTAACCACCACTATATCCAACCCCAGATGATAACAAGCTAGTTCAGAATACAGCACTGCTCCTGCCCTGGTGGCCTCTGTTGACAGGGCCTATCCTTAGCCAACACTGCGTTGAGTACTGATTTTCTGATAGAAAAGCGCTCTCCTGTGGGCAGGCTCTGGCTCCCAAGCTAAGAATTAGGTCCAGCTGCGGCCACCGTATCCAAGATGGCATCCTCCACACAGGCAGCAGACAGAGGGGCTAAAGGTGCCGAGAGCCAGAGATTCCTCTGCTTCTGTTGCAGGGCCCCCAACGTAGGCAGCACTGTGCAAAATCACTACTTTTCTGATGGAGAAGCGCTGCCCCGTTTGCAGGCGCTGGCTCCCAGGCAAAGAACGAGGTTCCGCTAAAATCTCGGTACCAACATGGCGTCCCGCACCCTGACCGCGGAGCTCCACACAAACCCTGCTGAGGCAGCTACAAAACGAAAGGCTCAAAGTGCCTAGGTTAACCGAGTCCCGAGCCTGGCTCTCAGAATATGGGAATTTCGCCTGCCTATCCCCCCAGCAGCGCGTCTGCGCCCAGCCGCCGGGCAAGACCCAGCTCCGCCCGCCACCCGAGACCGAGGAAAAAAAAGTCAAAATTGTGCGTTTACCTTCCGTCCGTGAGAGCCGGGGCTAGCCAGGAGCGGGAGTCAGCGAAAGAGAGGAGGTTTTTCGCTGAGTGGTATGAAGTCCCAATTAACAGCTCTGTGCCGTGTCCTGAGGCTGATTAGGTGATCAGAAGGCTCTGTTTGATTGTCAATTCAGGTCTTGGTTTCCAGAGGGATAGAAAGAGAGGTGTCCTTAGTCGGCCATCTTGACTCCGCCCCCTGTAGGTGGCCTTTTTAATTCTATTAATGAAGTCTTTGGATGAGCAAAAATGTTTGATTCTTAATAGTTCCCATTTATGTATTTTCTCTTCTGTTGATTGTGGTTTGTTTGACAGATTTTGAAGTCTGTCTACATTGTGTATTAAAACTTCCATTGTTGTTCCTACCTTTTCTTGGATGAGCTTTATCATTTTAGGTTTGATATTTAGGTCATTTACCAAGTTGGAGTTAGTTTTTGTACAAGGTGTAAGATATGGATCTTGTTTCAATTTATTACAGATGGATATCCAATTTTGCCAGCACCATTTGTTGAAGATTCTGTTTTTACCCCAGTTTAATCTCTTAGGGTCTTTGTTGAATATCAACTGTTCGTAGGCAGTTGGTATCATATCTGAGGTCTCAATTCTATTCCACTGATCATTCTGTCTGTTCTTGTACCAGTACTAGGCTGTTCTGACCACTGTGGCAGTGTAGTATGTTGTAAGGTAGGGTAATGAGAGGCTTCACAGTGTGTTTGTCTTCTTTAGTAGTACCTTATTTATCCGGGGCTTCTTCCCTTTCCAAACAAAACTAATCACATTAATTGGTGATTAGTTTCTCCATCTCATTAAATGATGTTGAACGTGTATTGGGATTGCATTATATAAATAGATTGCTTTGGGTAAAATAGATATTTTCACAATGTTAAGTCTTCCTATCCACGAGCAGGGTAGTTTTTCCCATTTATCTATGCCTCTCTTAGTTTCTTGTAGTAAGGCCTAGTAGTTCTCTTTGTAAAGTTCTGTTATTTCTCTGGTTAGATTAATTCCTAGGTACTTTATCTTCTTAGGAGCTATAGTAAATGGTATTGATTTGATGATTTCTTCATTAACAGTCTCGTGTTGGTATACAGGAATCCTACTGATTTACTTATGTTTGTCTTGTATCCTGAGACTTTGCTGAACTCTTCTGTCAGTTTGAGTAGTTTACTATAGATTCTTTGGGATTCTCTGCATATATAATCGTATCATCTGCACACAGGGAGATTTTGACTTCTTGTTGCCGATGCAGATGCCCTTTATTTCTTGGTCTTGTCTAATTGCTCTGGCTAGAACTTGTAGTACAATGTTGAATAGGAGAGGTGAGAGTGGGCGTCCTTGTCTAGTTCCTGTTCTCAAGGGATGCTCCTTCAGTCTCTCTCCATTCAGGATGATGTAGGCAGTTGGCTTTGTATAAGTGGCCCTTATTGCATTCAGGAATTTTCTATCTGTGCCATTTTGCTAAGAATTTTTAGCAAGAATGGGTCTTTTCTGCATCAATGGACAAAATCAGGTGATTCTTGTCTTTTGTGATATTTATGTGGTTAATCACATTAATTGTTTTTCTGAAGTTGAACCAGCCTTCCATCCCTGGTATGAATCCAACCTGGTCATGATGGATTATTTTTTTATATGTTGTTGTATTCTATTGGCAAGAATTTTGTTGAAGATTTTTGCATCTAGATTCATGAGTGATATCGATATGTAGTTCTTCTTTTTCTTTGGGTCTTTCCCTGGCTTGGTATCAGGGTTATGCTGGCTTCATAGAATGAATTTGAGAGTACTCCATCCCTTTTTATACTGTGGAATAATCTCAGTAGTATTGGAGATAACTCTTCTCTAAAAACTTGGTAGAATTCTGCAGTGAAGCCATCTGGGCCCGGACTTTTTTTTGGTTGGCAGTGTTTTGATGACCTTTTCAATCTCTTCCTTTGTGATAGGTTTATTAAGTTGTTCTGCTTCATGTTGTGATAATTTGGGTAGGTGGTATGAATCAAGGAATTTGTCCATTTCCTCTAGGTTTTCAAATTTGATAGAGTACAGTCTTTTACAGTGTTCTGTTATGATATTTTTTATTTCTATTGGATCTGTGGTGACATTTCTGATCTCATTTCTAATTTGGGTTATTTGTTTCCTTTCCTGTTTTTCTTTAGTAAGTTTAGCCAGTGGTTTGTCAATTTAGTTAATCTTTTTAAAAACCCAGCTTTTGGTCTTTTCAATTGTTTTTCTATTCTCTAATTCATTTAGCTCTGCTCTAATCTTTATGATCTGGTTTCTTTTGGTGCCTGAGGGGTTCCTCTGTTGTTCTCTCTCTACTTGTTGAAGCTGTAGGGTTAGTTCCTTGATTTGGTTTCTTTCTTCCTTCCAGATGTGTGCATTTATGGAGATAAACAGACCTCTGATTACTGCTTTGGCTGCATACCATAGGTTCTGGTAGGAAGTGTTTTCATTCTCATTGGAATCCCTGAATTTCTTTATTTCATCCTTGATTTCTTCCATAACCCATGTTTTTTTGAGCAAAATGTTTTTCAGTTTCCAAGAGTTCCACTTTCTATGTTTTTTCTGCTATTGATTTGAGTTATTTGGCTTTATTATCTGAGATGATGCTTTTCAGTAATTCAACGGTATAGATTTTGTTAAGCATTGCATTATGGCCTATCAGGTGGTCAATTCTGTAGAAAGTTCCATGTGCACTGGAGAAGAAGGTGTAGTTGTCTGCTGATGGGTGGAAAGTTCTGTATATATCCATGAGGTTTATTTGGTTAATTGTGTCAATGAAGTCTTCTGTATCTTTACTGAGCTTTTTTCTAGATGATCAGTCCAGTATTCAGAGTGGAGCGTTGAAGTCTCCCACTATTATTGTGGAGTCATCTAACTCTTTTTTGAGTGTAGTCAGTGTTTCTTTGATGTATTTAGGTTCTCTAATATTAGGTGCATAAATATTTAATAAAGTCTTGCTTGTGTCCTGAACCTTTCAGCAATAAGTAGTGTCCATCTTTGTCCACGATGGTGGATTTGACATTAAATTTGATTTTAGCTGAGATTAGAATTGCCACCCCTGCTCTTCTTTGTTCATTGTTAGCCTGATATATATACTTCCATCCTTTAACTTTCAGTTTGTTCCTGTCTTTAGGTCTCAAGTGAGTTTCTTGTAGACAACATATGGATGGGTCATGTCTTTTGATCCAAGATGTCACTCAATGTCTCTTTACTGGACCATTCAGTCCATTAACAGTCAATGTAATTATTGATAGGTATGTGTTCACTGCTGCCATTGTGATATGTTTATTTTTGTGTTGATGTTTTCTCTGTTCTTATTAGTCTGTTCTGGGACATTCTTTTTTGTGAGTTCATTTTTCACCTTTTTCAGAGCTGTTTTTGTAGTTGTTGAGACTCCTGTGTTACATTTCTTGAAATGGTGTATTACATCTTTGTTGTGCTTTACAGCTGCCCCTATGATCCCCCTTAATCAACTATATGTAAACCCAATTTTAATTACTACCAGTCTTGTCATCTTCCTCTCCATCTGGAAGGACTGTAATGACTGTAATACATCCCTCTGTTTAATACGATGGCACCATAGTTTTCATGATAACCACTGGATTACTTCTTTCAGTATTAAAGCTGTGATTGAATTTGGAGCCTTTCCTAACTGAGTCGAGTTCTGAATAATGTGTCGTTCTAAAATATAAATAAGTTAGTGGTTTTGTTCTTCTGAGCCAAAGCCAAGAACTTCTTTCAGTATTTCTTGTAGTTTGGGTTTGGTTTTAACAAAGTCTCTGAGTTTCTGCTTATCTGGGAATGTCTTAATTTCATTTCCATATTTCAAAGATAGTTTTGCAGAGTCTATAATTCTTGGTTGGAAGTTCTTCTCCTTGAAGGTTTTGAATGTGTCATGCCACTATCTGCATGTCAGTAAAATGTAAAATGGTTTTTGCTGAGAAATCTGATGAAAGCCTTCACGGTTTCCCTCTGAATGTTTGCTTTGCTTTGAGTCTTGCTGCCTTTAAGAGTCACTGCTTATGTTTCATTTTGTTAAGCTTGGTTATGTCTTGGATTCTTTCTTTTGAGATCTATACGGGTGATGTACAATATGCATCTGAGATGTCTATATTCTGTTCCTTCATGATTTCTGGAAAGTTTTCTGTCAGCAGCTCAGTGATGATACCCTCTGTATTCTTAGGTGACTCATCCTGTTCAGGGACTCCAATTAATCGAAGGTTGTTCCTCTTAATAGAGTCCCACATGCTTCTTAATGCTTCTTCATTTTTCTTGTTTCTTTTTTCTGATTTCTGCTTATAGACGCTGGCATCAGTAGCTGTCTTCCAAGTCGGAAATTCTTATTTCCATTTGTTGCATTCTGTTTTCTTCACTTTAAATGGAAGTTTATATATCTTTGATTTTGTTCTTGATCTGTTGGATTTCAGAGTACTGGTTTTCCATCAGATTGAACAGCTTGCTTAATTTTTCCTTTTGTTCTGCTGCATTTTGTATAAGGTCTAGAAAGGCTCTGTATATAATCAATTTGTATTCACTTCCTGATGCTTTCATAAAAGTTTCTTCATCTGGAAAACTCCTTGGTAGTTTTATTTGGGAACCTTCTGAAGCCATGGATGATTTCTTTTATGCCACAAGTGTCTGTTGCTTTTTGGGTCCCATGTGAGTAAGTAGAGGCTGGGAGAGATAGTGTAAGGATAGACCACAGATGTTTCTCTAGGCTGTCTTAAAATGTGAAACAAAAGGTATGTGACCACTTCCCATGTCTGTCAGGTTTTCAGCTGTAGAGGTCCCCTTCTCAACTGGCAAAATAAGCACCTCTATATCCAACCTCAGATGGTAGAAACTAATTCAATGCTACTGCCCTGTTCGCCTCTGCTGACAGGGGCCAGCGTTAGGTGACTCTGTGTAAAGTACTGCTTTTCTGGTAGAAAAGCTCTCTCCTGTGGGTAGGCTCTGGCTCCCAAGCTAAGAAATAGGTCCAGCTGTGACCACCGTGTCTAAGATAGCACCCTCCACACAGTCAGCAGATAGAGAGGCTAAAGGAGCTGAGAGGTAGTGAGTCCTCAGTATCTGTCGCTGGGTCCCCACCGTAGGTCACACTGTGTAAACTACTGCTTTTCTATTGGAGAAGAGCTGTCCTGTATGCAGGTGCTGGCTCCCAGGCTAAGAATTAGGTCCCACTGAAATCTCCATATCCAACATGGTGTCCTGCACACTGGCAGTGTGGTTTCATACAAACCACGCTGTGGCAGTGATAAAAAGGTAGGCCCAAAGTGGCTAGATTAACAGAATCCTAAGCCTGGCTCTCAAAATATGGCAATTTCACCTCCCTATCCCACTAGCAGTGTGTCTGAGTCTAGCCACTAGGCAAGACCCAGCTCCACTCGCCAGCCAAGACAGAGAAGAAAAAAAAGACAAAATGGTGCATTTACTTTCAGTCCGTGAGAGCCAGGGCTAGGCAGCTAGGCAGGAGCGAGAGTCAGCGAAAGAGAGGTTTTTTGTTCAGTGGTATGAAGTCCAAATTAACAGCCCTGTGCCGTGTCCTGGGGGCTCCCTAGGTGACCAGAAGTCTCCATTTGATTATCAATTCAGGTCTTGGTTTCCAGAGGGATATAAGGAGATGTGTGCTTAGTCTGCCATCTTGACTCCGCGTCCTGGTTTCACATCTTAGTCTTTAAAGAGATCCTTTGCATCAGATTTTTCCAATGCAATCCATCTTTTGATTTCTTGACTGCAGTTCCCATGAGCTTTGATTATGGAATAAGGGAAAGTGAAATCCTTGACAACTTCAATCCTTTCTCCATTTATCATGATGTTGCTTACCTGTCCTGCTCTGAGGAATTTTGTTTTCTTGATGTTGAAGTGCAGTCCATACTGAAGACTGTGGTCATTGATCTTGATCAATAAATATTGCAAATTCTCTCCTCTTCCAGCAAGCAAGGTTGTTATTAAGTCTTCTTCCAATCCTGATGCTTTGTTCTTCTGCATATAATCCAGCTTCTCAGATTATGTGCTGAGCATATAGCTTAAAAATGTATGGTGAAATGCTAAAACACTGATGCACACCTTTCCTGACTTTAACCCATGCAGTGTCCCTGTATTCTGTTCACATTATTGCTTCTTGATCCGTGTAAGGATTCCTTAAGAGCATAATTAAGTGTTCTGAAATTCCCATTCACCACAATATTAGTCATAATTTGTTATGATCTACACAGTTGAATATCTTTGCGTAGTCAATAAAACACAGGTAAACATCTTTCTGGTATACTCTGCTTTCAGCTGAGATCCATGTGGCATCACTGATGATGTCCCTGAATATCACATCCTCTTCTGAATTGGCTCTAATTTCTGGCACTTACCTGTCAATATACTGTTGCAATTGCTTTTGAATTATCTTGAGCAAAATTTTATTGGCATGTGATATTAAGGATAATGTTCAGTAATTTCTTCTGCATCTGGTTGGAACACCTTTTTTGGGAATAGGCATAAATATGGATCTCTTCCAGCCAATTCGCCAGGTAGCTGTCCTCAAAATTTCTTGGCATAGATGAGTGAACACTTCCAGGACTGCATTCGCTTGTTCAAACATCTCAGTGGATATTCCATCAATTCTTGGAGCCTCGTTTTCACCCCAATGTCTTCAAAGAAGCTTTGACTTCTTCCTCCGGTACCATCAGTTCTTGATCATATGCTACCTCTTCAAATGGTTGAACATCTACAGTTCTTTTTGGTATAATGATTCTGTCTATTCCTTCCATTTTCTTTTGTTGCTTCCTGAGTTGCTTAATATTTTCCCTGTGGAATCCTCCACTACTGCAGCTTGAGGCTTGAGTTTTTTCTTCAGTTCTTTCAACTTGAGAAATGCAGGATGTGCTCTTCCCTTTTGGCTTTCTATTTCCAGCTCTTTGCACATATCATTGTAATACTTTGTTTTGTCTTTTTGAGCTTCCCTGTGTAATCTTTTGTTCAGTTCTTTTACTTCATTATCCCCTCCTTTTGCTTTAGCTGCCTGATGTTCAAGAGTAAGTTTTGGAGTCTTCTGACATCCAGCTTTAGTCTTTTCTTTCTTTCTTGTCTTTTTAATGATCTGTTGCTTTCTCTATGGATGATGTCTTTGATGTCGCTCCATAATTCGTCTGTTCTTGAGATGGTCTCTAAACTCAGGTGTGATATGCTTAAGTTTGCACTTTGGCTCTCATGGATTGTTTTAATTTTCTTCACTTTTAATTTGAACTTACATATGGTCTGTGTGGCCAACAGCAGCTAGCCTTGTTCTGACTGCTGATATAGAGCTTTTCCATTGTCAATTTCCATAGATGCAGTCGATTTGATTTCTGGTATTCCATGAGGTCCATAAGCATAGTCACCATTTGTGTTGGTGGGAAAAAAAGATATTTGCAATGAAAAAGTCATTGGTCTTGCAAAATTCTATCATGTGATCTCTGGTATCATTTCTGTCACTAAGGCTGTATTTTCCAACTGCCGATCCTTCTTTGTATTTAACTTCTTGCATTCCAATCACCAGTAATTATGAATGCATCTTGATTGCATGTTCTATCAATTTCGGACTACAAAAGCTGGTAAAAACCTCAATTTATTCACCTATGGCTGTAGTGGTTGGAGCATAAATTTGAATAATAATATTAACTGGCCTTCCTTGTAAGTGTATGTATATTATCCTATCACTGAAAGCATTGTACTTCAGGACAGATCTTCAAATGTTCTTTTTGACAGTGAATGCAATGGTGTTCCTCTTCATGCTTTCATTTCCAGCATAGTAGACCATATAACTGTCTGATTCAAAATGGCCAATACCAGTCTGTTTCAGCTCACTAATGCCTAGGATATCTATGTTTATGCATTTCATTTCATTTCATCTTTGATTTCCCATTTTCCTAGATTTGTACTTCATGCATTCCATGTTTCATTTATTAATGGATGTTTGCAGCTGTTTCTCCTCATTTTGAGTCATGCCACATCAGCAAATGAAGGTGCTGAAGGCTTTACTTCATCATATCCTTAAGGTCAACTCTACTTGAGGAGGTAGCTCTTCTCCAGTCATCTTTCGAATGCCTTCCAACCTGGGGGGCTCATTTGCTGGCACTATATCTGACAATGTTACACCACTATTCATAAGATTTCACTGGCTAATTCTTTTTCAGAAGTAGATTGCCAGATCCTTCTTCTTGGTCTGCTAGGTCTGGAAGCTCAAGTGAAACCTGTCCACCATGGATGACCCTGCTGGTACATGAATACTAGTAACACAGCTTCCAGCATCACAGCAACATTCAAGGCCCCACAGTATGACGAGCAGATAGACAAATTGGAGCATTAGCATAGTACAATATGGTACATACATGAGGCCTATTTACAACTGCAACAACTAAGGGAGAGTGGCAGGTTCATGACATTTGACACTGCCCTGTCTATTAAGCAAAGTCCTCATGCATGCACATCAGGGGCCGGAAGACTGGCATCGTCACTCACTCCACCTAGCCATCAATGACAGGGTTCCAAGAATAAGTGGTGCCTCCCAGTCCTTACAGCCAACAGCATTGGGTACCCAAAGTCGGGCTGCAAAACCCACCTAGCTATGCACTCTAGGGAACAGGGCTACATCTTCTACCTAATTACCCAGGGGCAGCCATCAGCCCCCTGTGTTCCTCAGCACATAATCCCCTACTGCATCCAGATAACTGTGCCTGCTCCAAAAATGCCTAGGTAGCCCTGCCCATATAGGATTTTGGGGAGAACCTATACTATACAGCCTGTGTCTGATGCAAACATCTGTTAAAACTGGAATGTGGAATGTACAAAGCATAAATCCAGGAAAACTGGAGATCATCAAAAATGAAATGCACGTTTTGAATCAGAGTTGTATGATCTACCTTGCCAAGGATGACAAAGAGGAGTGACATCACATTGATTGTCAGAAAGCACATTTCAAGATCTGTCAGTAATAGGATAGTACCTATATATCTACAAGGAAGATCAGTTCATAAAACTATTATTCAAATTTATGCACCAACTACTAAAGCCCGAGATGAATCAGTTGAAGATTTTTTTCCAATTTCTGCAGTCAGAAATTGACTATACATACAAGCAAAATGCATTGGTAGTTACTAATGATTGGAATGGAAGAGTTGAAAACAAAGAAGAAGCATAAGTAGTTGATGATAGAAACAATGCTGGAAATCACATGATAGAATTTTGTAATACCAATGACTTCTTCATGGCAAATACCTTTTTCCAACACATAAACAGCTACTATACACTTGAACCTTGACAAATGTAATACACAGAAATAAAATTGGCTACATCTGTGGAAAGAGATGATGAAAAAGCACAGTATCATTGGTCAGAAAAGGGCCAAAGGTTGGCTATGGAAAAGATCATCTACTGATCATATGCAAGTTCAAGTTAAAACTGAAGAAAACTAGAACAGTCCACAAGAGCCACAATACAACCTTGAGTATATCCTACCTGAATTTAGAGACAATCTCAAGAAAGGATTTGAGGCATTTAACACTAATGACTGGAAACCAGAACAGTTGTGGAATGACACCAAGGACATCACATATGTGGAAAGCAAGAGGTAATTTAAAAGACAGGAAAGAAAGTAAAGACCAAAATGAATATCAGAAGAGACTCTGAAACATGCTCTTGAACATCAAGTAGCCAAATAGAAAGGAAGATATGACGGAGTAGAAGAGCTGAATAGAAGATTTCAGAGGGCAGCTCAAGAAGCCAAAGTATAATGACATGTTCAAAGAGCTGGAGATAAAAAACTAAAAGAGAAGACTAAGTTTAGCACTTGTAAACCTGAAAGAAAAAAGAATAAATTCAAGCCTTGAGTTGCAATACTGAAGTATTCTAGTGGGCAAATGCTGACAGAAGAAGCAACAAAAGAAGATGGAAAGGAATATACAGCTTATCTATACCTAAAGTAATTGCATGATGCTGGATCATGCCCACAGATAGCATATGATCAGGAACTGATGGTACTGAAGGAAGAGGTTCAACCTGCACTGAAGATATTGGTGAAAAACAAGTCTCCAGAATTGATGGAATACTAATTAAGAGGCTTCAGCAAACAGATACACAGCTGAAAGTGCTCACTTCTCTGTACCAAGAAATTTGAGACAGCTACCTGTACCAGCTGAATGAGATCCGTATTTGTATCCATTCCAAAGAAAAGTGATTCAACAGAATGTGGACATTACTGAACAATATCATTAACATCACAGGCAAGTAAAACTTTACTGAAGATCATTCAAAAGCGACTGCAGCAGTACATTGACACCGAACTGCCAGAAATTCAAGCTGAATTCAGAAGAGGATGTGGAACCAGAGATATCATTCCTGATGTCAGAAGGAGCCTGGCTGAAATCAAAGAATACCACAAAGATTTTTACTTGTGTTTTATTGACTGCACTTGACTGTGTGGATCATAATAAATCATGAATAAAATGCAAAAAACGGGTATCACAGAACACTTAATTATGCTGATGAGAAGCCTGTACACAGATCAAGAGGCACTCATTTGAAAAGAACGAGGAGACACTACATGGTTTAAAACAGGGAAGGTGTGTGTTAGGGTTGTATGTTTTCACTATACTTATTCAACCTGTATACTGAGCTAACAGTCTGAGAAGCTTGACTAAATGAAGAACATAGCACTAGGTTTAGAGGAAGACTCATTAACTACCTGTGTTACGCAGATGACACAATCTTGCTTAGGAAAGTGATGAGAAGTTCAAGTACTTACTGACAAAGATCAAAGACTTCAGCCTTCAGTATGATTACGTTTCAACATAAAGAAACAAAAGGCCTCGCAACTGGACCAATGAGCAGTATTATGAGAAGCAGAGAAAAATACTGAAGTTGTAAAAGATTTAATTTTACTTGGATCCTCCATCAACACCTGTGGAAGCAACAGTCAACAAATCAAATGATTACATTGAATTGGGCAGATTTGTTACAAAAGACTTCTTTATAGTCTTACAGTGCGGAGATATTACTTAAATGACTAAGGTACACCTGACTCAAGCCATGGTGTTTTCAATTGCCCCGCATGCATGCAAATGCTAGACAATGAATAAGGCAGATCACAAAAAAATTTGATGCCTTTGAGTTATAGCATTGGTAAGGAATATTGAGTATACTATGGACTATCAAAACAATGAACAAATCTGTCTTGGAAGCAGTACAACCAGATGCTTATTAGAAGCAGGGATACTGAGACTATAGCTCATATACTTTGGACACGTTACCAGGAGGGACTAGTCCTTGGAGAAGGACATCATGCTTAGTAGAACAGAGGGTAACCAAAAAAGAGGAAGATCCTCAATGAAATAGACTGACACAGTGCTTGCAGCAATGGGCTCAAGCACGGAAATGGCTGTGAGGATGGTGCAAGACCAGGCAGTTTTTTGTTCTTTGTGCATAATGTCATTAGGAGTGGGTACCAACTTGATAACACCTGAGACAACATAATATATGCCTCATGGGAATTTCAGAAGGAGAAAACAGAGAGAAGAGGACAAAAGGAATATTTGAATAAATTAGAAGAGAAAAATTCCATAATAAAGGACATGAAGCTACAAATCCAAGAAATACCCCCAATAAAACAAAAGAGATCCACACCTATACACATTATAGTTAGGCTGTCGATGAGTAAAGCTAGAGAATCTTGAAAGCAGTGAGAGAAGAAAATGTTCACCTACAACGGATTCCCAGTAAGGTTAAGTATCAGCTTCTACACAGAAACTTTGTAAGTCAGAAGACCGTTTAACAAAATATTTAATGTGCTGAGCAGAAAAAAAAAAAACACCACTGTTAACTCAGAAAGTATACCCACCAAAACTGTCCTTCAAGAAAGAGGGTGAGATGTGAACATTCCCAGACAAAAAGATGAGAGAGTTCATACTCAGCAGATCAGCTATACAAATAATATTAATGGGGTTTATTTAGTTGGAAGGAAAAAGACACTAGAAAGTAATCCAAAGATATACATAAAAAGATAGATTCTTAATAAAGGGAATTATGGACAGGTATAAGAGCTACTGGAAACCCTGAGGTGCTACAGCTGCTAATCAAAAGGTCAGCAGTTTGAATCTAGCAGGAACTCCTTAGAAACTCTGTGGGGTAGTTCTACTTTGTCCTGCAGGATTGCTATGAGTTGGAATCAACTGGACAGCAAAGTGATGTTTTTGAAAAAGGTATTCATGTTTGATAATTCTAATTGTTTTGTCCTTCATGCTTTTTAATGAAAAATGTATAAAACGCAGGGACCATATCATGTTACCAGGCCCACGAAACATAAAGATATAATTAGTGATGAAAACAACTGAGTGTGGCAGGGGACAGCAGGAATGGTATAGGAATAGAACTTATTATATATTACTGAAGTTAAGCTGATATCACCTTACCTGACGATGTTGTAATCACAAACTGCTGGATGTTATATTTAAGGTAACCACTAAGAAAATACATAAAAAAGACTCAATGAGTCAATGAAATGAAAAAGCAAGGAGTAATAAAGACAGCAAACAAAAACAAATACCAAAATGGCAGATGTAAATTCACTACACAATCATTGGTAGTGAATGTAAATAGACTAAATGCTCCAATCAAATGGCAGAGAGTGGCAAAATGTATTTTTTAAAATGATCCAACTACATTCCGTTTACAGGAGAGACACACAGACCCAATGGCACAAATAGGTTAAAAGTGAAAGAATGGAGAAAGCAATTTAATGCAAATAATAAACCAAAGATCTGGGTGAATTAGCTAAATAGACTTTAAGACAAAATCTGTTAGGAGAGACAGAGATGGATATTATTTAATGATAGAAGGGTCAATTGATCCAGAAGATTTCACAATCATAAGTATGTATGCACCCAGCATTAGGACACCTAAATGCATAATAGAACTGATAGAATTAAAGAGAAAAATAGGTAGCACTACAATAATACACCATTTTCAACATTGGACAGAACATCTAGAAAAAAGATCGGCAAGAAAACACAGGACTTGTCTCAGTCATTTTGTTGCTCCAACAGAAACATCACGAGTGGACGGCTTTAACAAAGAGAATTTTTTTCTAAATTGTGATTACATGAAAGTATACAATCCAAATCAATTTTGCATGCCCACCTATCTAACTCCTTCTGCTCTCCCCATCTGGTGACAGCATGCTCCTCCTTTCCGTTCTACACTTCCAGTGTCCCCTCAACAAGCATCTGTCCTCTCCTCTCTACCCTCTTCTCTCCCATCTAGAAAGAGACCAGTAGTACCTCCTCCTGTAAATGCGCAGAACCATAAAGTACCCATTCCATGTGGTCACACTGTGTCCCTGAGTCCAGTCCATTCTTATCTGAAGAGTTGACCTCATTATTAGTTTCTGGTCAGGGACAGCAGCAGGTCTACAGGGCATGCTCCCACGGGAGCATACAGGCTGTCAGACCATCACTTCAGGTCTTTTAGAAGAGGATGCACACCTCTTTTTCTCATGTTGGCTCAGGGACTCTACATTGTGTCCCCCATTATGGCTATCTTTGATGGTGGCTGGTCTCATTTTGATAAAGTTTCTCATTTGTATGAGTCTTTCTGACTCCTGGCCTATTTTTCACTTGTGTCCTCGATGTTCACAGTGATCACTTGTTCCAGACAAATTCGGACCATTTGGTGTACCTCAGATAGCAGCTTGCTAGCTTTTAAGACCCCAGATGCCACGCAGCAACATGGGGTGCAGAAGACTCTGTTAGCAATAGACTAGTTATGCCAACTGGCCACAATATCCCCTGAATACATGATCTCCAAACCTCATCCTTGCTATTCTATCCTTTGAAATATTGAAATGAGTTTAGAAAACCTTTCAGATTATGAAGTCCAGTTAAGTTGTTTTACTCCCTACAGTGTGCCGTCACGGCTTTCACCTAACCAAATTTCTATCAACTGTCTAATCTATGACCCACTTTTTCCTCCCTCCCCACCTTTGTAGTCATCAAAGAGTCTTTTCTTCAGTGTATAAGTTTATTTTTAAGTGCTTATAGCCGAGGTCTCATACAGTATTTGTCCTTCTGCTGCTGACTGATTTCACTCAGCATAATGTCTTCCAGTTGAAACCAGGTTATGAGATGTTTCTCCAAATCATCATTGTTCTTTATCATTGCATAGTGTTCCATAGAGTGTATGTACCATAGTTTGTTTATCTATTCATCTACTAGTGGGCATCTAGGTTGATTCCATCTTTTTGCTATTGTGGGCAGTGCTGCTATAAACATTCGTGTGCGTGTATCTGTTCATGTGACCGCCTTTATTTCTGTAGGATACATTCTGAACAGTGGAATTACTGGATCAAATGGTATTTCTACTTCTAGATTCTTAAGGGAGTACCAAATTGCTTTCCAAAGAGGTTGTACCATTTTGCAATCCCACCAGCTGTATAGGAGAGTTTCAATCTCTCCACAACCTCTCCAGCATTTGTTGTTTTGTGTTTTGGGGATTATGGTCAATCTTGTTGGGGTGTGATGGTATCTCATTGTAGTTTTGATTTTGATTTCTCTAATAGGCAATGATTGTGAGCATTTCCTCACATGTCTTTTGGTTGACTGTACATCTTCTTTGATGGAGTGTGTGCTCATCTCCTTTGCCCATTGCTTAATTGGGTTATTTACCTCTTTCTTGTTCGTATTTTGCAGTATCTTATAGATTATGGAGATCAGATGTCAGTCTAACATACAGTTACCAAATATTTTTTTTTTCCCATTTTGTAGGTAATTTTCTAACTCTCTTGATAAAGTATTTGGATGAGCAGAAGTGTTTGATTCTTAGTAGTTCCTATTTATCTATTTTCTCTTCTGGTGATTGTGCTTTGTCAGATTTTGAAGTCTGTCTAAGCCATGTATTAGAACTTCCATTGTTGACTCTATTTTTTCTTGCATGATCTTTATTGTTTTAGGTTTGATATTTAGGTCTTTGATCCATTTTGAGTTAGTTTTTGTGCAAGATGTGAGATATGGGTCCTGTTTCAGCTTTTTGCATATGAATATCCAATTTTGCCAATACCATTTGTTAAAGAGACTGTTTTTCCCCCAGTTCACTATCTTTGGGCCTTTGTCAAGTATCAACTCTTCATAGATGATGGGGTTATTTCTGGATTCTGTTCCACTGGCCTATATATCTGTTTTTGTGTGAGTACCAGGCTGTTTTGGCTACTGTGGCAGACTAATAGGTTCTAAGGCTAGCTAGAGTGAGGCCTCACACTTTATTCTTCTTCAGTAATGCTTTACTTATCCAGCGCTTCTTCCTTTTTCATACGATGTTGGTGATTTGTTTCTCATCTTTTTTTTTTAAAAAAAAAATGCCACTGGAATTTGGATTGGGATTGCGTTGTATCTATAGATCACTTTGGGTAGAATACACATTTTCACTGTGTTAAGTCTTCCTATCCATGAGCAAGTGGATTTCTCCACTTATGTAGGTCTCTTTTGGTTTCCTGCGATAGAGTCTTGTCTTTGTAAAGATCTTTTAAAGTCTAGGTTTAGATTTATTTCTAGGTATTTTATCTTCTTGGGGGCTATTGTAGATGACAATGATTTGGTAATTTCCTCTTGGATAATCTCTTTGTTAGTGTAAGGGAATACAACTGATTTATGTATGTTTATCTTTTGTCCCGTATATTTATATCGTACATCCTGATCCTTTGCTGAACTCTTCAATTAGTTTCAGTGGTTTTTTTATGTGTGCATTCTTTAGGGTTTTCTGTGTATAAGAGCATATCTTCTGCTAATAGAGATACTCTTACCTCTTCCTTACCAATTTGGATGCTCTTTATTTCTTTATCTTGCCTGATTGCTCTGGCTAGAACCTCCAGGACAATGTTGAATGAGAGTGGTGGCGTGGGCATGCATGTGTTCCTGTTTCCTTTTCTCAAAGGGAATACTTTCAGACTCTAGACAGCTTTATTCTTATGTACATATTTGAATTATTTTCTCATGTCTTTTCTCTTTAATCTGAAGGACTCTTTTTTTCTTATGTCTGGAGTTGTGGATATGAACTCTTTTTTTCTTTGGGTGTGTTTCAACATCAACCTCATTAATGAAGGACAGTTTTTCTATAGATAGTGTTCTTGGTTGACAGTTTTTTTCTTTGAGCACTTTAAATTTGTTATTCCATTGCCTCTGGCCTCTTGTTAGGGATCCTGTGTATGTGAATATTCACTTCTTTCTTGCTACTTTCAAGATTCTGTCCTTATTTTTACTTTTTGAGAGCCTGGTTATGCTGTAACTTGGCATAGATCTCTTTGAGTGTATTCTGCTTGGAGTTCACTAAGGTTTTTTGGATTCATGTAGATTCACATCGTTCATCAAATTCAGGAAATTTTCTGTTATTTCTTCAAATATTATTTCTGTCCTTTTCTCTCCCTGAATTTCCATGATGCATATATTAGTTCTCTTGATGTTTGCCCAGAATTCTGTTTTAACTCTGCTCAGAAGTCTTTAGCTTCTTCAGCTCATTTAATATTTACTATCTTATCTTTTCACTCAGTGATTCTTTCTTACGCCTGATCATACGTATCGTTAAATCGTTTCATTGTGTTTCTCATTTTGGTTACTATCTCTTTCAATTAAAATATTTCTGTTCAGTTTCTTTTATAGAGTCTCTCTTTTTGAATTCTATTCTTTTATGCATTTCTTCATTTCATTTAGATCTTTCTTCTTTTCTTTAGTTTTTTGATTATGTTTACCACTGTTGACTTATATTCATTCATTCATTCATTCATTCGGGCATTCACAGATACGATTTGACTTCTTTTGCCTTCTTCATTTGTATAGGCCATTGTTTATCTTGTCTTTGTCTTGTGATTTTGTTGTTGTTGAGACAGTGGAAATTTTGAAAGTATTAACTTTCTCAGTTCTTCTCAGTATTTGACGTTTTTTCCTGTACTACTTTCTGTAAAAACAAACAAAAAACACACAGAAAACAGAACTTAAGAGGGCAGCGTCTCCAGATCTTTTTTCTTTTCTTTTCTTTTTTTTACTATTTCTCCCTCTGTGCTATCTGCTTCTCTGCTTTAATGGGATTAAGAAGGTTCAAATCTCTCATTCATCTTTCAGTGTTTCCCAAACACCCAGTGATCCATCTGTCCACCAGTGAGCACAGCCATTCAGAAGAAGATATTGCACACTAATTAGCCTTTCCACAAGGGCACGTGTTCCCCACCTCTAGTTATGACTCACTCCCTGCTTTGTTCTGCAACCATATCTTCAGTCTGAAAGCCCACTCCCAATGAAGTTCCTGTGGAGTTGAGTATTGCACTTAGTTTTGCCTAAGACTTCTTTTCTTGCATGGTGGGGTTGCTTATGTCTGAGCTGGAATTCAAGAAAGTGAGTGTAGACTTTACTCTGCATCACAGGGTAGAGAGCCTGCCACTCCCCAGACAGGCTTCTGAGAGATGTCTTGCTGCTTTCAGAGCCCCACTGGCCCTGTGTTTGTTGGTGAATCCATGTCTTAGTGTCATTGCAGGTAATTTCTGTAGCAATTTGTATCAGTCCAGTAGCCAAAAGTTACCTGGTGGAGGATGAGGTGGCATGCTCAAAATTGACCCCCATTGAGGTCCACCTTGTTGATTTCAGACCCACAGCCCCAATTATGTTGACTATGGGAGCAGATTTCATTTAAAATGCCTGATTCCTAGCTCATAGTAGCTTCAATGCTAACTGGAACAGGAAGGGCAGGCTAACTTGAAATGACCCCCAGAGAGACCTGCCCTGTTGATTTCAGTAACTGTGGAATAGGTTGCACAGGATGGCAGAATTCTTGTTATGGGGAGAGTCAGCTTCACCGCAGGTAGGGCTTCTGTAGGAATTCATAGCAGTCTGGCAGCCAACAGTTATGAGGTGTAGGAGAAGCTGGTTGATTTTGCGGCAGGAATTTGAAGTCTTGTCTGTTTGCACCCTTAAGTGACGTGGTGGCTGGGTAAGAAAGGCTCCTTTACTGTGGCCACTTCCTCAGTTCACAGCAGCCCTGGTAAATGAGCATAGTCACTACATTCTTTGCCTCTACGAAGAGAAAGAACTCTAGTTCACAGAACAGAACTAGGGGAAGGAGTAGAGATAGTTGCAGTTTTTTTGTTTTTGTTTTTGTTTTTTTACCATATAGGTGACTCATTGCTGACTTGCTGGCTGTCTGTAGTTTTTTGCCGCTGTCTTCTGCTTTCTGATTAAAAGTTCCTCAAGGCCAAGTATTGTTTTCTTATTGTGTTCCTTGTATTTATGGGGGAGGGTCAGAATGATGATCTGTTTGTGCTGCTATTTTCCTAGATTTCCCTAAACTACATACTTTTAAATAATATGGGGTCAAAGAGAAAGTATCAAGAGAAATTAAAAAAATAAATATTTTAAGGAAAATATGACTTACCAAAACTTGTGAGATTCAATGAAAACAATGTTTAGTAGGAAATTCATACCATTAAATGTACATGTTAAAAAAAAAAGAAGAAAAATTTAAGATCAATCATCTAAGCTTTCACCCAGGACACTAGAGAGATAAGAGCGCTGGTTGCTAGGAGTTTGTGATAGGTGATTATGGAAGGATGACTAGGTGGAGCACAGAATAGTTTAGGGCAGTGAAGCTATTCTCTGTGATGCTGTAATGGTGACACATGACACTACGCGTCTGTCAAAACCTGTAGGTCTGCACAACACAAAAAGTGAGCCCTAATGTAAACTATAAGAGACCTGGTGGTGCAGTGGTCCAGCAGTAGAATGGGGTTCTTAGAGGCTAATCCAAGCTCCATGTTATTTCCATCTCTTCGCTTTGCCACACACAAAAGTAGATTTATGGGAATACTGACAAAAAGATAACTGAAGTAGTCACAGACGTTTCTTCCACATCTGACAGCTTCGAAAGGGGGCTGGCTCTTTCTGAGAACTGTCCCAGAAGTTCATCAACAATCCCCTCATATTTTGTTGGCTAGGATTAGAGCAATTAGGCCAAACTTTGGAACTGAATGTAGTGGGAGTCAGCTTCCTCTGTGGCATTTTGTAGCCTGTGTGTGGAGAGCAGGTCCCTGAATACAATCCAGAATCTGTACAGAAGGGGACAGCCCTCAAAATTCCCTCTAAGAGCAAATTGAGATGCTGCTATGGAAGATCCCTATCCCAAGGCTGACAGAATCAGTGGATTTGATTCATATCCTGTCTTCACTGCCTTTAGAAAATCCTGTGAAGAATCAAGATCTCATAGCATCAGATATTCAGAATGTTCCTGAACATCACTCTGAGTTCAATCCACTCTTCACATTCTTAAATCTGTAAGCAGATGCCAACTATTTAGCTTGTGGAGTTAGAACAGTGAATACTTAATCTCATCCAACACATGCTATTGGAGTCGTGTGTATTTCCTTTGTTCAGTTGATCCTATTTAACAAGAACCAAGGCTCTGACTACATGTAATTCATCATAGGGGCTGGCGTTTACTTGTAGAGACATTTAGGAATGCATTGCTTTCTATAGGGATGTTTTCTTGGGTCTTGTGAGTGGGCGTACTTACTTATCTAAGAGGTTTATTGTGTGTCAGTATGAACCTTGTGTTTTTGACAGTTGTTAGCACTGCCTGTCACCTATTGAAGCACCTGCAATATAGCGTGTCATGTTCTCACCAAGGAACTGATTCCATTTTTGGAATTTAACTCTCAGAAAACTTATGGGACAACTAAAAGCTGATCCTTCAATACTCCTGGAAGTTCCAAATAGGCAAGTCTTAAGTAGCTGTGACTAGTTACGGCTTTATTACGGCAAATTAGACTCCAAAATTGTTAGAAGTACAATGTCTTCTACTGGGTGTAAAAGAGAATAAAACATTCTTAGCATATGAATTCTAACACCTTCTCCCACAACTACTAGAACCGAGTACCGTAAGCAGAAGCCCTGCTGGGGCAATGGTTAGGTGCTCTGCTGCTAAGTGAAAGATCAGTGTCTCAAACCCGCTTGTCACTCCGTGGGAGAAGAGATTTGGAATTTGTTCAAGGAAAAATTGCAGCCTAAGACGATCTAGGGAACAGTTCTATTCTGTCATACAGGATCTTTCTGAGTCAGGATCGACTCAGTGGCACCCAGCAACCACAGTGTTGTCAGGTTTTGTCTGAATATTAGGAGTAGTTGGGATGTCACGGGGCAGCTGAGGTGGTTCCATTGGCTAACAGGAGAGGGCAGCAAAAAGCCACCTGAGGTAGGTCTGTGTGTGCTGGATAAACCCAAGAATCAGCTAAGGAAATGGTAAGAAGCCAGGAGAAAAATCTCAGCCCCCAGCTGACACCAGCTAAAGATGGGAAAGATCTAGAGTTGAAGCAGAGTCAATTGGGTGCCCATTGCAACAAAATGGGGGTTCCATGGTGCTAAAATCTTGGGGGAGTAATGACAGCAGATGCTTATGTGTATTTCCAGAATAAAAGAGGTTGATCAAAGCAAAAGTCAGAAAATTTGAGTAAAGCGAGAGTCAGTCATAAGGAATTAGGACAAGTCGGAAGTTAATTACCTTGAGAATTTGCTGAGACATATAGCTTTTCTGTTTAAAGAATAGAATATAAAGCTTATTTATCATTATAAATATAAAATGCATTCACCATGGAAAATCTAGGAAACAAAAACACAAATAATTAAATAAAACTCACTGCAATTGTATTACCTATTTTGGTATCTATCGTTTAACAGTTACATGTCTTTATCTGTCTGACTATCAATCACCTATTATCTTTCAGTCAGTCATCTATCTACCTAAATAAAATGGACAATACATTTAACCATATACCACCAAATATTTATCCCTGCCCTTATATATATTTTTTTTAAATATTAAAAAAAAACCTCTCTGCATCAATTCATCATATGAATGTAGTATTAAGCATCCAGGGTGCCAAAACTAGTCTTAGGGACCCTGGTGCCACAGTGGTTGAGCATCTGGCTACCAACCAACATGTTGGCAGTTCAAATCTACCAACTGCTCCTTAGCAAGCCTATGGGAATAGTTCTTTTCTGTCTTAGAGGGTCATTCTGAGTTGGAATCAACTTGACAGCAATGGGTTTGTTTGTGTTTTGCCCAGTCTTAAGGAGTCTTTGTGATGTACTGGTTAAAGCACTTGGCTGCTAAGTGAAAGGTCGTCACTTTGACCTTGCCAGCCACTCCAGTTGGCTTCATTAAAGATCCACAGCCTTACATATTTTCTGGGGCCATTCTAGCTGGCCTATAGGGCAACTAGGAGTCAGAATCCATTCAACAGAAAAAGTTAATATTTATTCATTTATTTATTTTTCTTTTTTACCCTGTCCTAAAGAAGTAGGTGTCCTGGGACTGCATGACTAAATGTCATGGACTGAGTGGTGTTCCCCCCAAAATATGTGTAGAAATGTGTGTAGCCATTAGGCTAGCCCATGATTCCTGGTATTGTGTGATGTTGCTTTACGTCCTAAACCCTGTCTCTACAATGTTAATGAAGGACAATGGGTGGCAGTCGTGTTGGCAGGGCAGGACTCAATATGTGGAATTGTATAGTACTTTGGGGAAGCCTTTTGTGATATAAAGAAAAAGAAAGAAAGCAGAGATTTGGCACTCTCATGCCACCAAGAAATCAGAGCCTGGAGCAGTGTGTCCCTCAGAAAGGAAAGGGGTTCCTTTGTCTCAGAAACTTTCAGTCCAGAGAAAGACTGACCACAAGGGCCTTCCTCCAGAGCCAGCAAAGAAAGACTTTTCCTGAAGTTGACACACTGAATTTGTACTTTTAGCCTCCTGGAGTGTGACAAAATACAATTTCTCTTTTTAAAGCCATCCATGTATGGTGCTTCTTTAAAGCAGCACTAGATGATGAGGTTAAGTGTTATGGCTGCTAATCAAAAGGTCAGCCATTCATATCTACCAGGTGCTTCTTGGAAACTCCATGGGGCAGTTCTACTCTGTCCTATAGGGTCGCTATGAGTTGGAATTGACTCGACGGCAGTGGGTTTTTAGATTACTAAAACACTGAATGATGTCAGATTTCATGATGCTCCAGATCAAGTACTGTAAAATTAATTTTGGAAAAACAAGTCATCCTTAAGCCTTGTCGAGAAGGTTAGCTAGGGGACCTGATCGCTGCTGCGTGCTGCCTCGTTGTGTCAGTGAGGGTAACTGCGGATATAACAGTTCCTCCTGACAGTTTTTGATGCAAATACTCCTCCTAGCAGTTGTGATGTCGCCATTCGTGTGTGTACACTACCTTAGAGGGATGACCTAGAAATGACTAGTCCCTATCTCCATGCCATCTCCACACCATTACCATACTTTCTGGGAGGGGACCAATCACACAGTTGCTGAGTATTGTTTATAAGTTGAAAGAGGAACAATGTCACCACCCCCCTCCATTAACAAAATAAAAGGACCCTCCCTCGCAACCTATACTGTCTTTCTCCACTTCAGAGCCTGACTTGTTCCCTTTTTCTGCCATTTGCCGCTGAAAAGGATTTTGGTGCCAAAACCAAAGCAGTTGCATCCAGTTCCTGTAACTGATTAGTCTCCAAATGGCCTGGTTCAGGTTTGGTAGATTGGGCCGTAAGTCAGCTCTCTCAACAAGTGGCAAACCAGGCTCCCCCCTTACCAAGGCACCATGACGCAATGGTGGCAAAAGGTGGAAAAGTTTTATTAAGCAAAGCATGTTCTGGAGAGTGAATGGGTCAGTCTCCATGAGTGGAGAAAGATGCGATACAGGTTGGGGGTCCTTTCATTTGGTTAGTGGAAGAGGGTGGTGGGGGGTGGAGACAATGTTCCTGGTTCAGGTGGTGATATTGGTCCTGGTTCCCAGTTCTGGACAATACTCAGCAACTGTATGATAGGTCCCCTCCCAGAAAGTATGATAATGGTATGGAGATGGGGTGGAAGTAGGGGCTAGGTCATTTCTAGGTCATCCTTCTAAAATGGTGTGTACATGTGGGGTCATGTTACAACTGCTAGGAGGAGTTGTTATGTCTGCATTACAACTGCCAGGAGGAATTGTTATCACAGATTGTCAGGAGGAACTGTTATATCTGCAGTTAACCTTCTCAAGCATTGATACAATGAGGTGGTACACAGCAGCGATCAGTTTCTGTAGTTAACTTTGTTGTACTTTAACTTGTTTGTGTCTTTTTCCATGTTAGTCTTTGTCCAAATACACAAATATTTTACCATACTTATGAACACAGTACGCACTTGTATCTACTGCTTCATATGCCCCTCACTTGTCTTTCAACTTGTCGCACTTGCATACTGATGGGATGCTGGAAGCTGTACCACCGGCATTCAGGTACCAGCAGGGTCATTCATGGTGGACAGGTATCACTGAGCTTCCAGAGGAAGACAGACTAGGAAGAAGGACCCGACGGTCTACTTAGGAAAAGAATTAACCAATAAAAAACTATGAACAGTAGCAGGACATTGTCTGATATAGTGCCAGAAAATGAGCTCCCTAGGTTGGAAGGCACTCAAAAGATGATTTGGAAAGAATCTCCTCAAAATGGAGCCAACCTTAATGATACGGATGGAGTCAAGGCTTTAGAACCTTCATCTGCTGATGTGGTACAACTCAAAATGAGAAGAGCCAACAACAAACATACATTAATAACTGGAATGTGGATTGCACAAAGAAAGAATCTAGGAAAACTGGAGATGTCAAAAATGAAATGGAACGCATGCACACTGATGTTCTAGGCATGAGCTGAAATGAACTGGTATTGCCCATTTTGAATAGTATATCTACTTATGCCAGGAATGGAAACCTGAAGAGAAATGTGCTGTGTTCATTGTCAGAAAGAACATTACAAGATCTGTCCTGAAGTACAATTCTGTCAGTGATAGCATAATAGCCATATGTCTACAAGGAGGGCTAGTTAATGCAAATATTGTTCACATTTATGTACCAACCAATAATGCTAAATATGAAAGACTTGAAGATTTTCACCAGCTTCTGTAGTCCAAAACTGAAGGCGCAGGCAATCAGGATGCATTGATAATTACTGGAGATTGGAATGCGAAAGTTGGAAACAAAGAGAGAGGTCTGTAGTTGGAAAATATCGCCTTGGTGATAGAAACAATGTCACAGATTGCATGATAGAATTTTGCAAGATCAACGACTTCTTCACTGCAAGTACCATTTTCGCCAGCATACAAGGACTGCCAGTTAAGTTTCTGAACTCTTCCTAGAACAAGTGCTACATACTTCTTTGCTAAATATCACTACAGTCACCTTCGAAGTACTCCCTTTGGGAAGCAATGCACAGTGACTAGTCCACCCTTCAAAGCAAGTTTGGAACTCTTTCCAGAATTGGCCATCAAAACTGTCTTTGTATTACTCTTGATGTCCTGAATGTCATCAAAATGTCTTCCTTTCACTATTTCCTTTATTTTCGGGTACATAAAAAAGTCAGTGGGGCCCAGATCAAGTGAGTAGGATGGGAGTTCCAATATAGTTATTTGTTTACTTGCTAAAAACTCCTTTATGGACAACTATACAATTAAGTTAGCATACTTGTCGCTGTGCCACCATGCCACACTCTTCCAGAAAGAGTTCCAAAATTGCTTTGAAGGGTGGACTAGGTGCTAGCATTGATTCATAGCTTCCCAAAGGGAGTACTTCGAAGATGACTGTAGTGATATTCAACAATGAGGTATATAGCACTTGGGACAATTAAGTTCCTGTACTTAATCGTCCGATCTCTTAGATGACAACTGTACACAAGGACCTCACTAGGTGGAGTACATAGGAGTAAAATGACTATGTCTGTGGAAAAAGACTTTGGAAAAACTCAGTACCATAAGTCATAGCAAGGCCAGGTGCTGATTACGGCACAGAACATCAATTGCTCACACGTAAGTTCAAATTGAAACTGCAGAAAATTTGAATAGGTCCACAAGAGTCAAAGAATGACCTTGAGTATATCCCATCCGAGCTTAGAAACCATGTGGAGAGCAGATCTGATGTACTGAATGCTAATGACCTAAGACCAAATGAGTTGTGGAATGATATCAAAGACATCATATGTGAAGAAAGCAATATGTCATTAAAGAGATAGGAAAGAAAGAAAAGACTAACATGGATGTCAGAAGACTCTGAAACTTACTCTTGAATGTCCAGTTGCTAAAACAAAGGGAAGAAATGATGAAGTAAAAGATTAGAACAGAAGATTTCAAAGGGGGCTGGAGATGATGACATAAAGTATTATAACGATGTGTCCAAAGAACTGGAGACAGAAAACCAAAAGAGAAAAATATTCTCAACATTTCTCAAGCTGAAAGAACTGAAGAAAAATTCAAGCCCTGTGTTACATTAGTGAAGGATTCTACAGGGAAGATATTAAATGATGCAGGAAGTATGAAAAGAAGATGGAAGGAATACACAGAGTCATTATACTAAAGAGAATTGGCTGACATGCAACCATTTCAAGAGATAGCATATAATCAGGAGCTGACGGTACTGAAGGAAGAAGCTGAAGCTGTGTTGAAGGCACTGGTGAAGAAAAGGTTTGAGTAATTGATGGAATGTAACAGTTGAGATACTTCGACAAACAGATGCAGAGCTGGAATTGCCCACTCTTCTATGCCAAGAAATTTGGATGACAGTTATCTGGCCAACCAACAGAAAGAGATCCATAATTCTGCATGTTCCAGAGAAAGGTAGTCCAACCAAATGCAGAAATCATTGAACAACATCATTAATATCACATGCAAGTAAAATTTTGCTAAAGATCATTCAAAAGTGGATGCAGCAGCTTATTGACAGGGAACTGCCAGAAAGTCAAACTGGATTCAGAAAAGAATGTGGAACCAGGGATGTCACTGCTCGTATGAGGTGGATCTTGGCTCAGAGGAGAGAATACCAGAAGTTTACCTATGTCTTATTGACTTTGAAAAGGCATTTGTGTGGATTATAATACACTATGGATAATATTGTAAAGAATGGGAATTCCAGAACACTTAACTGTGTTCATAAGGAATCCATACATGGATCAAGAGGCAGTTTTTCAAACAGAACAAAGGGACATCACATGATTTTAAGTCAGGAAAAACCATGCATCAGGGTTGCCTCTTTTCATCATACCTTTCCAATCTGCATGCTAAGCAAATAAACTGAGAAGGTGGAATATATGAAGAGGAACAAGGCATCAGATCCGGAGGAAGACTAACAGCTTGTGTCACACACACGACACAACCTTGCTTGCTGAAAGTGAAGAGAATTTGAAACACTAGTGAAGATCAAAAGCCACAGCCTTCAGTATGGATTGCACCTCAACATCAAGAAAACAAAAATCCTCACAACTGGACCAGTAAGCTATATCAAGATAAATGGAGAAAAGATCGAGGTTATCAAGGATTTCATTTTACTGGTTCCACAATCAATGCCCTTGGAAGCAGCAGTTAAGAAATCAAAAGATGTATTGCACTGGGAAAATCTGTTGCAGAAGACCTCATTAATGTTTTGAAAAGCAAAGATGTCACCTTGAAAACCAAAGTGCACCTGACCCAAGCCATGCTATTTTCAACTGCAGCATATGCTTTAGAAAGCTAGACAACTAGTAATGAAGACACAAGAATTGATGCCTTTGAATTGTGGTGTTGGAGAAGAATATTGAATATACCATGGACTGTCAAAAGAACAAACAGATCTGTTCCGGAAGAACTGCAGCCAGAGTGCTGCTTGTAAGCACAGGTGGCATCTTTCATATTTTGGACATGTCAGGAGATATCAGTCTCTGGAGAAGGACATCATGCTTGGTAAAGTAGAGGGGCAGCAAAAATGAGGAAGATTCTCAATAAAATGGGTAAAAACTATTGTGGGCCTATTGTGGGCGTGGAGCAGAACAGCATAGTGGTTCCTTCTGTTGTATATAAGGTTTCTATGAGTCTGAATCTACTCAATGTCACCAAACAACAAGAACAATGATGTCATAAACGCCTTTATATTGTTTGTTAATTTTCAGTGACTACATAATTGTCATTTCAGCGAACATATTATTATTCATTATTATATATTATTTGTTTTTGCTGTTATGAATTACTACCCTACACATCTTTATGATTATTTTTTTCATTCTTTATTATCCTCATAAGAGGATAATAAACCAAAATCAAATTTGTTGCCATTGAGGTGATTACAACTCATAAGGACTCTATATGAGAGAGTAGAACTGCCCCATAGAGTTTCCAAGGAATGTCTGGTGGAGCTCAACTGTTGACCGTTAGGCTAGCAATGGTGACACTGAATCATTATGCTGCCAGGTTTTCCAAAAGGATAATAAAAACCAAACCAAACCATTTCCATGAAGTCAATTCCAAATCACAGTGATGCTATAGGACAGAGTAGAATTACCGCACTCCAAGGAGTGCCTGGCAGATTTGAACTGCTGACCTCGGGCCTACTTAAACTCTAACAGTGGTATAAATATCAATTGCTTGCCTTGGGGTTTGGGAGTACATCTGCATTGATTTTATTGTTCAATTTTTCTCTTCAGCTGAAATCTGCTCTTTTTTACTAGAAAACACATTGAGTTATATAGTAGCACAAAATCCAAATCTAGTCTAATAGCACAAAATCTAAATCTAATCCAAATAGCAAGATTTAAATAAGAAATTAAGCAAATTTTAAATGAGACAGTACTTGATTTTCATAGAGGTACTTTGTTAAAAAACTTCTTTCATATCTCATCACTATGCAACTGTAGGAACGTAAGAGGGCTAAGAAGCAATCATAAAAGCTAACCAATTAACAATAGTCCTGACAAAGCCTTTTCAAATTAGTGGACTTTCACAACTGTGTAAGTTTTTGAAGACTAGTACCTATTTTAGGTATAAGAGTGTTTTTTCTCCTTTTAAAAAAATTATTCTTACTTTAACTTTAAAAAAAAAAAATCAGAAAAAAGATGGAATCAACCCAGATGCCCAACCACAGAAGAATGGATAGGTAAACTATGGTACATATACTCAATGGAGCACTATGCAATGATAAAGAATAATGATGATTCCAGGAAACATCTCCTAACCTGGTTTCAACTGGAAGACATGTTGAGTGAAAGTAGTCAGCGACAAAAGGACAAATATTGTATGAGACCTCTACGATAAGATCTCAAAAACAGACTTATGTATAGAAGAAAAGACTCTTTGACAGCTGCAAGGGAGGGGAGGAAGAAGGGGTAGGGTTTAGATTAGATAGTTGCTAGAAATCTGGTTGGGAGGAATCGGTGACAGCACACATTAGAAACAAGAATAACATTAAGTGGACTTCAGCATAACTTGAGTACTCCTTCCATCTTAACCCAATATTGCAAGGATAGAGTAGCTGGGGCAGGGGACGGGGGACCATGCTCTTAGGCGAAATCGAGGCCAATTGGCACAACTAGCGTTTTGCTAAGAGGGCTCTCTGCACCCCACATTGGTGAGTGGTGTCTGGGGTCTTAAAAGCTGCCAAGCTGCCATCCGAGGACACAGCAAATGGTCCCAACTCAGCAGGAATGGATGCTCACCGAGGACCAAAATGACATGGGATAAAGACAACCTAGAAGACAGAGAGACCCACAAGAGTGGGTGCCTACATCGACTTGGGACCGGAAGAACCGATGGTGCCCGGCCACCACCAGTGATAGCCACGATGGAGCTCACAGAGAGCAGTCTCACTGGCAACACAAGAATAAAAAGGGGTGCATCATGAGATCTCCACTAAAAGACCTCAACTGATGGTCCAGCGGTTTGGGGGTTCCTCTGAGAGCATGGCCCCCTGCCCTGATGCTGCCCTTTCCCATAAATTATAACAAAGGTCCACTCTTCGGACAGGAATGGATTGGACTTGGCGCTGCAGAGTGACCATATATTGTATGCACTTTATGGTTCTATACATCTATAGGATATCATCCTGCTGACCTCTGCCTGGAGGAAGGGGAGTGGGTGGAGAGGAGGGGAAAGGAGACTGTTGGGAGGATGAGACATGTATGGAACAGAGAGGAATAGTGTGCTGTCAACAGGCAGGGAGAGCAGTGGAAGCTGCACATAGGTGGACATGTAAATTTATATGGGAATGTACATTTTCACTCAGTCATAATAAAAACAAAAAGAAAAAAAAAGAAGAACGGCAAGGAATCAAGCTCTAGCCAGATTACCACATACAGTTTTCTTTGGGGCTGGGGACACAATTCAATCCACGGCAATTATCACTGCACAAGTTCTCCTGTGGTATCCCACTGTGATCAACAAGTCAGTCATTTCCCTCTGTGTTGCCATATGAAGCATCCTCTAATTCCCAGTGACTTTTCAGTGCCTCCTGAGTGTAGTGCTTATCTGTCCCGAGTAGTGAGATTCAATAGCACATTTATAGATTGCACAAAATAGATTGCCACATTTTTCCTTTGTCCTCCATCAAAAAATGAATGTGGTAATCCCTTTGCCACCTCTCAAATGAATGGCCCATGAACTTCTACAGCCAATTTTGCTCAATTGTGAAAATCAGACTACAGTTTCCTCAGTTTTGCTCCCGTTCTATATTCTTGATTCAGGGTGTTGCCCCACCTTGTCTCAAAATTGCTGCAGTGAACAAGTGCTCTAGATTTTAGTGGGTAGATTCTTCCAGCTTCTGTGGGACAGAAAGAAATGAGACATTATGACTAAATATAACATCCAACTACGATCTGGATAATTTTAGTACAATTGGAACAACTGATAAAATTTGAAGAGTCTGAAGATTAGATAGTAGCAGTATATCAGTACGAATTTTTTGAAATCTAAAGGGAGTTTGCGTGAGCATACGGTCTGCATCAAATATAAGTGGACATTCTGGCAAGGTTTATGGCTTCTCCTCCCTTGGATCCTACTGCTGGCTCTTGTTTATCTGACCTCCAGTTCTCAGGACTTGAGCTAGCAGCTCACCTGTGGTCTTGCTTGCTGACCTTGGGAGTTGCTGATCCTTCCACCTTGTAAGCAAGAATCTTGCTTTCTGACCTGCTGATCTTGGGTTCCTCAGCCCCAGCAGCTGTGTGAATCAGGAGATGCTTCTATCCTGACCCACAGATTTGGGACATTCCAGCTTCAACAACTGCATGATGCATTTGCTTCGTATAAGTCTCTCTGTACATATTTACATGCTTTACTAGTTTTGTTTCTCTACAGAACTCAAACTAAGAACCAATTCATCTCACCAGCTGGTTTCACTACCAGCTGAGAAGTCATATAGCCATATTTTCAAGACGGTGTTAGGAATCTATACTACTCAGGGATAATGGAAGTGTTCTCTGAGAGATGGATGTGTAAGTATGTTATTGGCCTATCAGGTGCTCAACAAGAGGCAATTGTAATTTCTCTTTTTGTATGTGAGACAGGAAACCTGGTGCATATTTAGTATTCTGTTGTCTAATGCTCACATGTGCATGTGGACTTGTAGCTATATAAACATGGACTTTGGGATGAAGTTCGTATCTGGTGTTACCAATATTAGCGAAGTGAGGTCAGAAAATCGACAGTGTCTCTGGGCCTCAGTGAAAAGGCAGTGATATTGATACCTCCTGGGTGCTATAGGATCAAATGAGTTAATGTATATGAAAGTGCTTTTTGCACTGCAAGGTAAGATGAACCGTTACTCTGTAGCCTGTGTATTCATAGTTATGTATTGCTTTCTCAGGGCATTGTCAAGATAGGCTTTTCCTGATAGTAGAACTCTAGGGTCCTCTGGGTGAGACTCACTTTAGCTTTATCCCAGGCCTGGAGACAAAGCTGATATACAAAAAGAATTTTCTGATGGCTGATTTGGGGAGTCACGAGCATGGAGACAGCTGCCCTGAGCCCTTTCAAGAAAGGCTTGCTGCTTGGCTATAGACTTGGGGCCAATAGCATCTCAGTTGTTGGCCCCTCGGATCAACCTTGCTGCAGAGACCACCACGTTCTGTCAGAGCCTTTCAGGATAGCTTGCTTCTGTGCCCAAGCAAGGCAAGGATGTGACTGGCCATGGTTCCCTCCAGAGTTCCACCTGGTCCCCTCCTGCCTGAGTCTCCAGTCCCTCCTCAGCACTGATCCTGTGGCTCCTCCCTCACACACTGCACTCTTCTCAGTCTCAGCCTCCCAGCAGACCCACCCTGCAATTAGACATGTCCAAGTAGAGCCGACCCTCAGCAGCCTTCACAGTTGTGACTGCACGTATGTGAACTGAGGACCATCTCTGTTGTCTTTGCAGAAGCAGTGATAAAGAGTAAGACCTCTACTGTACGTTTGTTTCATGAGAAAGGAGGCTCTACCACACATAACTCAGTGACTCATAGAGCATCATGTATTGTGTGTGTTAAGCGTTGTTCCTAGGAGGCTATTTGGGAGACAAGGTTTCCTGTGATGGGGACAGCTGAAAAACTTGCTCTGTACTGTCTAAGTGCTATTGATATCGGCTCAGTTACTTTCTTGAAAGAGACATACCATTCCTTCCCTACTTAAAATGTTTCAGAATAGAAAAATAATTGAAAAAATTTCCTAATTTATTTAGCAAAGTCTAGTTAACGTAAGTACACAAATTGGTAAAGATAGCACAAAGATAAGAAATCTGCAAAACAAATCCAGCAGCATTTAAAAAGAATAATACCTTATGCCCAACAGGACTCCTTCAAGTGGCTGCACTGTCCAGTGAAGCCCCTGGACTCTGTTCTTTTCAGCCGTGGGACTTTGGATTTGCCATGTGTCTTAGGCTAGCTTCTCTAGAGAGCAAAACCAGAAAACAGTATTAACGTATAGAGAGATTTATATTAAGGAAATAGTTCATGCGATTGTAGAGGCTGGAACATCCTGAGTCCTTGAATCACAATGGAGGATTCTCTTCATTCAGGTGGCTGCCGGGGGCTGGCAGCCCCAAGGTCAGCAGGTCGGAGGGCAGGGTTCCTGTTCTCAGGCTGTGAGGATTCACAGATTCCAAAATCTGCAGTTAAGGTGACAGCTCAAGTCCCAAGAACTAGAAGTCAAATGAACAGGTGGCAGCTACAGGATCCACAGCAAGCGAAAAGTCAGAACATACTCTTATATACGGATGTAGGCCACACCTCCAAGGAGAATTCCCTTAAACTGATTGGCTACTAACAGCAGATGCAATGGCGGACATGATCATACGTAAACACTGAGAATCATATAGCCCAGTCAAGTTGACACACAATCCTAGTCATCACATCAGGTAACCTCTCTAAGCGTCAGTTTCCTCATTCATGAATGGGAATAGGAAGAGTATCCATTCCTAGAGTTTTTGAAAAAGTTCAATAAGGTGATTCAGGTACAGGGCTCACAGGGTGCCTGGCAAAGCTGCCATTACTGCAGGCTTCCATGCCATGCGGTCAGGATGTTTTCCTGCAACGAGGGTTTCTGGTTTTTTGGGAAACAAAGATCTTTCGCAGAGCCCTCTCTGATCTTGAATATGAGGAATGAATATGATAGTACTTGAATTTTTTTTTATGTTTTCTGTCAGCCATTTCACTTTTGCATTCCTGCATCACTATTCTCAGCCTAAGAAATATTTCACAGATTCCCTCATGTGCCTTGAACACATGGTGATATTGGAATACCCTGGATGTGGTCTCCTGCCGTATTCTTAAGGAGCTCTGTCTGTGCAGTGGGTAGGGGCTGGATCCTCACCAGAAAGGTTGGCAGTTCAGACTCACCAGCCTCTCACAGAAGGAAAGACCTGGAGATTCGCTTGCCTAAAGATTCTGGCCTGGGAACTCCATGGGGCGTGCTATGTCCTGTAGGGTCACTGTGAGTTGGAACCAACTCCACAGCACTTGAAAACAGTAACAACACACTTATTCTTGTGGAAAATGCTGTTGGATCCTCTCTGAAGCCCAAAGCAAACCTCTAGCAGTGAGTCATTCCCACACAGTCTGCCCTGGGCATGCAGGGCATGTCTTCGTGTACCTTTCTGCCTTGTGTCACAAAGATCATTTTAGGTGTTGAAGGTGAGTGTTTGAGGTGTCAAAGAAGTGAGAGGTCCAGCAACTATTGCCTAAAGTCTGGATATCCCGCCAGAAAATTTCCTTTTCTCTCTTTTTGCTTGCGTAACCAAAACACATTAGTGTTTAGAGTGAGGTGCAGAAGGAATGGTAATGTTGAAAGGATTAAGTATTGAGCAAAAAGGGGTGTGTGGAGGATTTCCAGGCCGAGTTTTTCCACAGTACGCTTATTAGGGACCCCTAGAGACCACCGTCAGGGGAAAATACGTGCTGTTTTCATCTGATAGCATTGTAGTCCTTAGGTAAGAGGAAAAGAAGCGCATGCAGAAAGAATAATTAGCTAGAGAAAAATAAAACAAAAAGTGACTACCCTTTTGGGGAAGAACTTTTCCCCAGTCAGGGACGGCAGCATTTTTCCACCGCAGGTGCTGGGGTGTGGGCTCGCGCGGCAGGACTCCGGGGAGTCTTCCAGTCAAAGTGGGGACTGGGGGGATCTTTGGGGTTCGCTGGCCGATGGCGAGGGGCGGGGCCACGGGCTCGCACCCCGAGGGTTGTTTTCTGCTGACGATGTGACTTGGCTCCCAGCTCAGGTCATAGTTCCTGGATGCCAGGTGCCCACGCTGAGCACAGCTCTGGAGCAGGGGACCAGCCGGCTGCGGTGGAAGAGAAGGAGGCGCTGTGGACGCAGAACTGGTAAATGGCAGTTGACTTGAAATGTTTAAATTTCACTTGAAATTTTGTTTGCTTGAAATGTTTAAATGTTTATTTGAAATTGTATGAAATGAACGCAAAATCGTGCTTCCTACAGCAGCAGAAAGAGCACGTGCTGGAAGCCAGCTTGCCCAGTGAACTTGAGGGAGCTTAGTGGGAAGTTCAATGTAATTACTCAGTATATGAAATAGAACTATACATCAATATACAATAAATGACTATAGTTCAATAGTTATTCTCCGTATTAATACTGAGAATGATAGCAGGAATTCTAATCCTGTGATGGGCTCTGAATGTGTGTATCGGGAGGAGGGAGAGAGCTACTGTGTAACAAAGACGGTGGAGGTGTCTTGCTGTAGTACTTAGCAAGTTTACATGCTTTGACTCTCCAGCCTCTGCTTCTGTGGAACTTTATAAAACTACTAGGCAGACCTCATGGAATTTCAAATAACTCAAAAGTTTGGGAAAATACTTACTGAGGGGAAAATGGCATTCTGTTTCCCTTGATTTTAACATGTGCAAACCTAACTTACAAATTGAAGACAGTTAACTGTCATAGTCTAGTGCTGCTATTAAAGAAGTGCCCAAAGTAGATGGCTTTAACAAAGAGAAACAAATTTCCTACAGTCTAGTAGGCTAAAAGTCCAAATTCAGGGTGTCAGCTCCAGCAGAAGGCTTTCTGTCTTTGTTGACTCTGGAGGAATGTCCTTGTCTTCAGTCTGCCCCTAGCCGAGGAACTTTCTCAGGTGCAAGGACCCTGGGACCAAAGGACAAGCTCTGCTACTGGTGCTGCTTTCTTGGTGGTGTGAGGTCGCCCTGTCTCTGGGCTCACTGTTTTCTTTTATATCCCAAGAAATTACTTCATGATACAATACGACCTTGTAGGTCGAGCCCTGACTCATGAACACAACTGCCTCCCTTCCTCTTTCATTAATGTAATAGAGGCAGGACTTATAAAATATAGGAAAGTCACGCAATACCGGAAATCATGGCCAAGCCAAATTGATACACATATTTTGGGGAGGACACAACTCAGTCAAAGATAGTAACTTTCTACATGTAATTATGTTCAAGCTAACAGACTACTGTAGTTACAGCCACGAAGACTGAATCCAGATGGATGCTGAGTGTCAGGATAAATGCTAAATATGCACTTATCTGTCTCTCTTAAGGGAACATGGATTGTACAGTCTTCAGAAACCTGAGCTCACCTTAGGAAGGGGTAGCACAAGAGCCATACCCTACCCATTGCCGTCAAGTCGATTCTGACTCACTGAGACCTTATAAGACAGAGCCGACTTGCTCCACAGAGTTTCCAAGTAGAGTACCTGGTGGATTTGAACTGCTGACCTTTTGGTTAGCGTACGTAGCTCTTAACCACTAAGACACCATAGTTTCCTGTAAGAGTCATCCCACTGCCAAACCCACCACTATCAAGTCAATTCTGACTCATGGTGACCCTGTAGGACAGAATAGAACTACCCCATAGAGTTTCCAGGGAGTGCTTGGTGGATTCAGACTGCCAACTTCTTGATGAGCAGCCATAGCATTTAACCACTGTGCCACCAGGGTTTCTGCATGAGTCACAGTAATCCAAAAATCAGGAGGCTAGAGGAGAGTTTGTAGCTTCTGAGTTGATTGACACTTAACGGGAACTTTTGAGAGTGAAATTGGGTACCACAGCAAAGGCATAAAAAGTAACACTGCCCTAGGCACAGCCAGAGTGTGTAAAAGAAAGGGAGCTTGGATGAAGGAACACAGGAGAGGCTGCTGAAAACCTGGAACCTACATGCTTCAGAGACAGCACTTTGAGAATGAGGACTACAAGTATAACGGGTAAGCCAGGTGGGACCCTCAGATGCAAGTCCCTGCAGGCATCCTCTTCCTTAGGCTTCGCTTGCTTTTGGTGTCCTGTTGTATGTCTTTGGTAGGCTGGATCATGATCTGAAAACCTGTTTTACAGTAATTTACTGCCAAGAAAAGGAAGCATTTTCCTCCAGCAATGAACTACTCATTTCACCCACACTTCTTGGATCTCAACTTGAATGCCACAGAGGGCAACATTTCAGGCCTACATGTCAAGAACAAGTCTTCCACATGTGAAGACATGGGCATTGCTGTGGAGGTGTTTCTGACTCTGGGTCTCATCAGCCTACTGGAGAACATCTTGGTCATTGGGGCCATAGTGAAGAACAAGAACTTACACTCACCTATGTACTTCTTTGTGGGCAGTTTGGCAGTAGCTGACATGTTAGTGAGCGTGTCCAATACCTGGGAGACCATCACCATATACTTGATAAATAACAGGCACCTGGTGATAGCAGATGCTTTTTTGCGTCACATTGACAATGTCTTTGACTCTATGATCTGCATCTCTGTAGTGGCCTCCATGTGCAGTTTGCTGGCCATTGCAGTGGACAGGTATGTCACTATTTTCTATGCTCTGCGTTACCACCACATAATGACGACAAGGCGCTCAGGAGTGATCATCGCCTGCATCTGGACCTTCTGCACAGGCTGTGGCATCATCTTCATCACGTACTACGAATCTACTTATGTCATCATTTGCCTCATTTCCATGTTCTTTACCATGCTGTTTCTCATGGTTTCTCTGTATATACACATGTTTGTGCTGGCACAGACTCACATGAAGCAGATGGCAGTGCTGCCTAGGTATGGGACTGTGCGGCAGAGGACCAGCCTGCGTGGTGCTATCACCTTGACTATGCTCCTGGGCATTTTCATCATATGTTGGGCCCCATTCTTTCTTCACCTTATTTTAATGATTTCTTGTCCTCATAACCTTTATTGCTCTTGCTTTATGTCTCATTTCAATATGTACCTCATACTTATCATGTGCAACTCTGTGATTGACCCTCTGATATATGCCTTCCGCAGCCAGGAGATGCGGAAGACCTTTAAAGAGATTATTTGTTGTCATGGCTTTAGAATCACCTGCAGATTCTCTAGCAGGTACTGAACAAAAATGCATCATTCTCGCTATGGTTGTCTTTGCCCCTTTGGTTACGTTACCACACGTCAATTAGATTCAGCCATGGGGAAAGCAAACCATGCATTCACTTTGTTTTCTGCCTTTAACTTGTGCTCAAGATACACTTCTTTATTCTGTGGCCATTGCTTTGCCTACTAGGCATTTGTTACTTAGCCATTTGGCAATAGTTTGTGACAATTGATTACTGTCCTTTCTTCATGCTACATTTTTTCGTAACATCTTACTGGGCCATCACATCTACTGTTGCTTGCTCTTGTCCACATGTGTGTTCAAGGAAGGTAGAATGGCCCAAATCCAAGTCTCAGCAGGAGTTGAAGCAGTCTGACAGTCATGTTAGAAGAATTGTGAATCTGTTTGTCATGTTTGGTCACTCTGTCTCCCCAGAAGTAGGGCTGTTGTTCTTGTTGGTGTTTCTGGAAGTCATGCATACTTTTTAAGGGCAGAGTAGAGTGGTCGTTCTTTTTTTTTTTTTTTGAGATTCTCTGCAAATTTGATATGCCATATCTCTGCAGCTCTGTTTTTCTGAAGTAAAGGGCTTGTACCCTTGTAGCTTTCATATTTCATCTTATTCTTTCTGGTGTTATTATTTTCTTTTGTTTTTGACATTCACATCCAGACTGAGGCAAAAATATAAATAAAGCATGGACCTTTAGGGCTACACAACAATGGGCAATGGTTAAGGAGAGGGACTCTCCAGTTGAATCCTGATAAGTTAGAGGAATGGAGTTCAGAGTCCAGAAAAAACGGTGTTGGTATGAAGAGCAAAGGTGCATGAAACATCCTAATCTTTGGAAAATGACAAGTTAGCAGGTTGTCAGCAGTTGAGTTTCAAGGGAATACATCGGTACTCAGTGATTAAGAGCTCGGGCTGCTAACTAAAAGATCAGCAGTTCAAGTCTACTAGCTGCTCCTTAAAAAAATGCTTGTTGAAGTTCTAGTCTGTGCTATAGGGTTGCTTTGCGTAGGAATCAGCTCAGTGGCAATGGGTTTGTATTTTGGTTGGTTATCCCTTCAGGTGTTCCCTATTCCTTTTAACTGAAAATTCATGTTGTGTATCCATGATTGGGAAGTGATTCCAGTTTAATTTTCTTGCAAAACTGCACAAATGAGACATCTTAACAGAACGTAGCTGCTGTGAAAGCTGGTCTCCTACCTTTCTCGCTAACCTCTGTGCCCCTGTTGCCTAAAGTACTGCCTGTAGTCCACTGATGTTTGTTAATGTTGCTGAACAAATGTGTATTTAATTTGCTTCCAATAGGTGTGAGTACTTATTGGGGGTCAATTAAGGTTTCAGTTCAATGGATAAAATACAACTATTACCTTGTGGTTTAGATGGGCTGTATCTGGGAATTAACTTCTCATTGGATTAATCGTTTGCTCATAGGGTGCTTCATGACTTATTATAAAGTCTGACATTTTACATAAAGGTTTTTAAGGAAATGCTCAGATATCTCTTCATCTGTGTGTAAATAGTGCAGAAATAACCCACATGCTTGGGTGTATCTTCATTCAGAAGGAATATGTAAATACAGTTAGTCACCGAAGATCTGTAAATGGACGAAACCCTGACACTCCAACACAAAATTCACTGGACAAACAATCCATGTAACTTTTGAAATTTTATAGTATTGTGTGTTAACGTTCTGCTTCTGTAGGAACTTAAGTGGTGTAAAATATGTTCAAAACAATGATTAATAAAATGGAAGGACCAGACCATCTATTCCAAGTGGTAATTCTGATACACAATAGTTGAAGTGTTTTTGGTCTTTTTGTTGATTTTTCAGCAGCTATTGGAGAATTAGGAAAGTTAATTGGTGAATTATGTGAAATTTTCTTCAGACTATTTATTAACTGTAGGATGGCCATTTCTCAATTGAATATGATTTTAATTCCCCAAAATCTAATAAAATAAAATTGCACAACTGGTATCATATACTGTCTGAATTCTTTCTCTGAGTCAGCGTAAGTATTTGAGGCTGTTACCAATCATAGGCTCAGTACAGAAGAATCTCTGCCATCAGAGAACTGATAAGACACTAACTATTTCAAGACTAGCATGTGGGAAGGTTGTCCACAATTCAAGATACGATATGTACTTCAGAGGCACACACTAGACATGTCATAAAATGATGGCCATGATACCCTTCTATGCCTGTAACAGTAAGTTTCATTGGTGGGTCTGGGAGTGTTACTGGACCAAACTCTGGGTTCATGCCACCTGTGACTAAAGCCAGTCTTTGAGACAGGAGCTTAGGTGAAGTGATCAAAGGTTTTATTTCTGTGTGCTAGCAACACAGGGGACAGGTAACATTGTCACTCTCAAAGCCTGTCTGAAGTTGTCAGGCAAGGTTGGGGTTTTTAAAGGGAGAGGCTACATATAGGTCAGGTGCAGGTGTCAGGGAGAAACAATGTGGACAATTGGGGAGGGACATCTCTCTGGGTGCAGGCCTCAGGGATCCTGGGGAGATATGCATCAGGAACGGGGGTCCAAAGGCTTCTGGTTGTCACCTGAGCAAGGAGTCCTTGAACTGGTGCCTCCACTTGTTTGATGCTGCTAAAAAGAAGCTGCAAAGGTTGCAGACTTTATCTCCTATAAGGCTCCTATAAGGCTCCTATAAGTTAATGTGTGATTTCTTGCCTAAGCCAGGTAGTGTTAAGAAGCCAGGAATTTTAAGAAAAACAGGTAAAGAATTGATCCTGACTGCCTACTTTAGTTTCCCTTCTGGGTTCAATCCCCCCTGTTGTTTTTAACCTTCATAATCTTGGGGAGAGGGGGCACTGACTGTTCTGGCTACTTCCTGCTGAGTAGGGGCATGGGAGGGGGTGAAGCCTGTAAGTACAGAGGGTACCCATCAGGAGGGTAAAAGGCCACCACATCCTGTTGGACCTGAGAATATGTGAACTCCGAGGAATGATTGTCAAGAACACTCTTCCAGCCTTTAGGGTTTGGGCTGTTCCCTTGGTAACTATTTTTAGGATACAGGGCCCAAAGATGTAGATGAGGAGGATGATTATAGTAGTAACCAAGAGGGGAATGGTCCAGGAGTTTATGGACTTAAACCATTTAGACAGCTGGCTCCAATAACCTGAGTGATAAAGGGGCCAACCCAGGTACTTCTTTAGAAGGTAGTGTGGAGTCAGTTATTTCTAGGATTTTAAAACTGATGCAGTAACAGAGCTGTTCAAACAGCACAGCCCAGGTATTTGGCACGGCAGTGTTCTAAAACTTCTCATGTAACCAAACTGTTTCCCTGGTATATATCCCCATACCAACAATATAATCAGTTCTAAGTCTTACTTTGTTCCAATTAGTAATTTTTGTCCCAGTAACTGAACTGGACATTCAAGAACACATGGAAAGGAGTGTCTTTTTAACTATATGGCTACTTTAGACCTCATCGGACGTAAAAGTAAAGTTCATCAGACGTAAAAGTAAACTTAAACTGTGAACAGTCCCACTTGGAGAGTGGGACCCATTCCAAGGTAGAGAAAGTGGCTCTCTTGCCTAAGACAAGTTTAATTTCTTTACTTGCTAAGTCTGTCAGCATGCTACCCTTAGCTCTCCTGTGGAGATGTTGGTGTGACCAGGAGGCAGACGGGCCTTGGAGGCCCCCATCAGTGGTCAGATTTTTTTGATTACTCTTTTGATGAAATCCAGGAAGGCCTGTCCATCTAGGTCTTTTGGGGGGAATTCTACTGGACATCCTATTTTAGGGCCCTCAGGACACTTGGCCTTTCAGTGGCCTTATTTTTGACAGCACTTGTATTGATTGAGGTCCATATTTACTGGCCAGTGAGGAGCTCCAAGTCTCAATCTCTGGGGGCCGAGAGAGTTACCTTGATATGGACCTTGGGTAGCCATAGCCAATAACTTGGCTTTCTTTTCATCTTTTTCTCTCTGCTGCCAAAATCTCTGTTATTAAAATACCTTAAAGGTCTCCTCTGCCAACTAGGAGTGTGGGCTGAGGTTTTGCCTTGAGCTTCTGTAACTTGTCATATGTCTGATGTGGACTAGGATACAAAATGCATGGCCATAATGGTTTTTTCCTTTCTGTTTTCAGGATTGGTACTGATATATTTTCCAAAGATTTGGTGAGCCCAGCCAGAGCAAGACAGCTGGGCTCTCTTCATGTCCCTAGCTAAAGGGAGTTTGAGAGTCTTTATTCTTTTCTTACATAAGTAAAACACTTAGCTTTTAGGTCTCTGCCCTGATTGAGGGCCATAAAAGTTTGTAAGTAGGGAGATTTTCTTGTTTTTTTCCCTTACAAGTCAGAATGTCCTGAATGCAATAGTAGACCCATTTATCTGGACCATTATTTGACTTAAGGTGGCCTGAGGAATCAGTCCTTTAAGCCTACAGTTTAAAAGATATCCCAAAGCAGTAGCCTTTGTGGGTCACCTCAATGTTCACAGAAACTAGAAATACAGATCCTAGAGGAATTATATTTCCCACTACAAAACCCTCCATCAGTAATGGTAATTGAACATGATCAGGTTTTTAAGATCTTAGGCACGATATAGTGAACTAGTGAGTAGAATAGAAACACTAACAATACTAGGCCAATTATCTGAAATAACCAATAAAACTATGACCTAAGTTCTGAGAGAGGAAACAAGTCTCATGAGGGTTTTATGTATACCATCAGTAACCTTTCATGTGCCTCAGCAGCAGATGTATTCCTTTGCAAATGTAAATACAGCAACATTTATCTGTCAAAACTTAACCTGTTTCTTGATAGAACAGGAAACCTAATGTGATTTGAATTTGTAAAATTATAGCTAAAATTTCAACCACTTTTCTGGTTATGATATTTACAACTTTGTTAAATTTACCCACAGGAATCCCTAACTGAAGAATTACAACACCCAAACCCATTAGTTAAATAATTTTAGAAAAATGAAAAATGATTTCCTATATCCAGAAAGCGGGACCTCAGAACACCAGCAGTGTTTCAACATAAAACTCATACCATGTTTTCATTTGCTCAGCCTTAAGTAGTTGTTCTCTGTTTTACCTAATTCTGGATCAGCTGCAATCTGTGAAGTCATCAGCTCTGCACAAGAGTTTTGGATATCTCTAGTTATAGCCCTTTTCACCAGTCTAAATCTCTGTTGAAATACTCTGGTTAATTGTTTTCAGGAAAAATAAAAAAGACAAAAACTATAGATGACAAAAACTTAACATGACCATTATCAGTAAAAATAGACTTCTTACTAGTGACAGAATTCAATTACAGGCAGGATATAAAAGCAAACAAAACCCAACCCACTGGAAAAATTGAGACAAAGTACAGTCATTACCCATATTTTTAAGGAATGTTAGACACCATACATAATAATCTTAAGGTATAATATCACACAGTCAGGATATGCCAGGATTATTAAGTCACTAAATACTTATGTAGTATAAAAAAATAAATTTATAGGCTAACAATTTGAATATGCCAGTCAAAGCAATGGCTTTGATGAAGTCAGTAAATAAAATATCTATGATATCCTACCCTTTGTTCTTCAAAAAAAGTACAACCTTGTAATGTAAAACATATTCACCCCATCACAGCAAAAACCTTAAAGTCCAGTCCCAAATCCAAAAATTGTTTTCAGCTGTGAAATTTGGAACACAAGTTATCTGCTTCTAAAAATACAATGGGAGGTGTAAGTTAAAGACATTTTCATTGCAAATAGGAGAAATCACAGGGGAAAAAAGCAGTTAACAGGAACCAGGCAAATTAACAGAACACATCACATTAGCTCTCAAGGCTTAGAAAAGAATTTTTGTTTCTCTGACACATTTTACACAGTGGCCCTGTCTTCAGGTATCAGCCACCTTCTCCAGATTCTGAGAAGAAGCCCCCATTCCTGTACTCTAGCTCTATCTTCCAGACCCACTGGGACAGTACCTCTTGCTCCCTTGGCTTCAGGTGCACAATTTTCTAAGTCCACAGCAGTGGCAACTACACCATTGGAAACATCGGGGACCATGGCTCCACCCTTTCAACCCCCTGAGGCAGCTCAGCTTCCTGTGCTCAGCCTCTGCTTCCTGTGGCTTCATGGCCTGGGCCTCAGGCCTACATCTTCCCTTTTGGGGCAAGTGTTTTGAAGTTCTGTAACTGTACTGATTTCAGTGCCTGGAGACACCCCGCTCTGCCATGTGGCCTCCTGCACCTCCCATCTGGCTCCATTGGTCAGCTCCAGCACTGTTTCACCCTAGTCTGGTTTTGCTGCAATTGCTGCTGCTGCTGCCACCGCCACTGTCACTATTTTTCTACTGTTTCTCACCAAATTAAGTTAGCATCTGAAACCAAATCAAACCCACTGTTGTGAAGTTGGTTTTAATTCACAGCGACCCTACAGAACTGCCCTGTAGAGCATCCAAGAGCAGCTGGAGGACTTGAACTGTAGACTTTCTGATCAGGAAACTCACCTCTATGTAACCAGGGTTTCTTCAGTTAGCAGTTAAGAAATAACAATAAAATCATGACTTAATATTATACATTGTTAGATAATGTTAAGAAGAAAAATACTATAAATTGCAGCCCAGTGAGAACCAGGTACTATTTGATTCCAGTATTGGCTTGGCTTGGCCATGTGCCAAAACCTTTTAGCCCTTTTCTCTTTTTTCAAGTTTCGTGGCTCATTTCTAACTTAGGAATCTTATTCTAATGAAAGACCAAATCTTTGCACCCTTTAAGGAATAAATTAACCGTTTACTCAGAAGTCAGAAAATTTGTTACTTAACACTGAAAAAACCCAATTTTTCTAATGTTAATGTTCTTAAAAATCCCATGAATCAAACTGTTAAATTGTTAGACAAACAAAACCTTTGACCACACCAAATAAATATTTTCCAGTAAACTTCTGTAGTATATTACTTAAACAACAAAAATGAACTTACTCATTAGGACTTATGTTACACACACACACAGACACAGACACACACACAGACATATATTCTTATTGCTTGAAAAACAAACAGTATATAAATTTACATTGAACCAGATACCTATTAACTCAGTTTAATGCCAGTAAATTACCCAAAAGGTCCAGGAAATCATTCCAAGTTTGTAACTGAAATAAATCTTGTTTAAACATTCCAGAATTTTAATTAACCTGCCTTAGAAATCACAAAGTCTCTGTTTAACTAATCAATTACTGCTATACACATAACTTTAAATCTCCTATTACAGTTGGAACAATCAGGCCATTTAAGATGCATCTCAAAGAAACAATAGTGAAAACTTGCGTGTAGGTTGGATCTACCCAATTTTTAATAATTAAAGTGATGATTTTCATCAGTTTTCTTTCTCAGTTTTTTTTTTTGAAAAGCCTCCCTGAAGCAATTTGATTTTTCCCTGCCCCCTAATTGGTAACTCAGGAGATATATTTACATATGTTTAAGTTAATCCAGGAATCCTAAGGGCAAAGGATTCTTTTACTTTCCTGAGGTTGTACCTTCCAGTCCTGTCAGTCATTCACTTAAGCAAACTTAAAGCATTCACACAGTATCACACACACTCTTTGAGCTGACTTCATACTACATTCCAAACAAACAAACCCACTGCTGTTGAGTCAGTTCTGACTCACAGCTACTGTATAGGGCAGAGTAGAACTGCTCCACAGAGTTTGCCAGGAGTGCCTGGAGGCTTTGAACTTCTGACCTTTGGGTTAGCAGACATAACACTTAACCTCTATACTGCTGGGGTTCCACACACCCAAAATTCAGGTGGCAGACCTACCTCAATCAACATGTCTGCTCACAGAGTTAAAAACCTTAGGGGAACCAGGAAAATCTGTCCACCAGCAGAGGAAAATTGCCCCAAGGATACATGTCCACCAAAGAGGGAAAAAATCCTATCTGAGGAGAATCCAGCGGAGAACACCAGAACTGCGGTCATCAGGGCTGAAGGAGGTAAAGTGTGTGGTCCCTGAAATCAGGTGCCATCCCTCCCCCTGGGCTGGTCCACAAGCCAGGCAGACACCCTCTTTTTCTGGGGTCCACAAACCAGAAATCCTAAAACAAAAACCATTTGTCCACGTCTTTCACCCTGAAGTGTTTGATCACTCACCCCTAGAGGGTTTGGTCAAGAGCTGGCAATGCCCTGGCAGGACGAGGGAGTTGGCAGAGGTCCAAATCTTGTGGCTGCTTAAGGAGCTCAGCCAGTTCTTTGTTCTGCCAGGGGTTGTCGAATCCAGGCAGCACATGGTCCCATCTAGGTCACCAGAGTTTGTTACTACACAAAACTCTGGATTCATGCCACCTGCCGCTAAAGACAATCTCTGAGAAAGGAGCTTAGGGGAAGTGATCAAAGGTTTTATTTCTGTGTGCTAGCAACACAGGTGACAGGTCGCATTTTCGTCCTCAAAGCCTGTTTGAAGTTGTCAGGCAAGGTCTGGGTTTTTAAAGGGAGAGGCTACATTTAGGTCAGGTGTAGATGTCAAGGAGCTGGGCATTTCGGGAGGGGTATTCATCCTGGTGCAGGCCTCAGGGGTCTTGGTGAGATATGCATCAGGAACTGCAGTCCAAAAGCTCTTGGTTGTCACCTGAGCAGGGAGTCCTTGAACTGGTGCCTCCTAAAAAAGAAGCTGCAAAGATTTTAATCTCAGTAGCTCCTGTAAGTTAATGTGTGACTTCCTGCCTGAGCCAGATAATGTTAACAAGTCAGGAATTTTAAGGAACACAGGTAAAGAATTCATCCTGACTGCCTACTTTAATTTTCCCTCTGGTTTCAGTGGTGCATATCAGAATCTTGAGATGAGAGAGTAACTTTGAAAAATCCGTCATATATCTCTGCCTCAAGTCCAGGTGTGGCTCCTCCTGATCTGGAGACAATAAACAAATTTATCTGATCCAATTCCAAGCCAATAAACAACAGAGGAACAGGGAACACAGACACTTGCATTCAAGAATAGAAAGAAGGAAAGACACAGGATTCTGTTTCAAGTGCTCAATAATCTTGCATAGCTAGTGGCCACCATATAGGACAGTGAAGATCTACACCTATTTCTTAGACTTGTTGTATTGTTTCTCCTTTTGTTCCCATGCCTCTTTATCTCATCTTTATTATGCATGTTTTGAGTGTATCAGACTTGGAGGAAGAGTGATACTTTTAGCTTCTTTTCTGAGTATTCTTATTCTGCCCAATTAAAAGGTTTCACTGGACATTACATTGTTAGTTGGACCTTAACTGTGAGTTGCCTTCCCTAACCCGCTCAGAGAATTGCACAGTGGCAGTGAAGAAAGCCATCCCCTTGATGTGATTTTAGTGCCAAATCTGAATTTTCATTGGTCTTAGTTTTTGCCTTTACTTCTTGAAGTGACAAGAGCTACCTCTTCCTACCCTCAAGTCCCTGACTCTGGGTTTTGCTTTTACTCCTTCCGTGAAATTAATTCTTTCTTTAGCTCATAATTTTATTGCCAAAGCCAGCCATAACTTTATTGGAGTATCTTACAAATGTAGCCAACAGTGTTCTAATTAACAGTGTTGTTATTAACAGTATAGTTTTACACAATTATATTATTCTGTTTTCTAGTCTTTCCTCATGTAGCTATATATATTATATTGTCTGTCATTCAGTTTCTCTTTTTCGCAACTTTCTTTACTGTCTGCGCACACATTTTAGGTTTGAATTCTGCCACTTTCAGGTAACAATTTCTGCATTAGGCAGGATAGCCTAGGCCAGTGCTTCTTAAACTTTAATATGCATATGAAGGGGACATGTTAAAATTCGGATTCAGATTCTTCCTGGAGCACAGCTGACATTTTGTATTTCTAACTTACTCTCATATGCTGTTAACCCGAGAGCCACACTAGTTACCATGTAGAAACAAACAGCTCTGTCATCTCGGTGACTGAATGTAATTTGTTGATTTTTCCATCAATCTATATGTTCAACACAAATTAATAGGGAATTTCACTGTAGCTACTGAAGAATCCAGGCCAATGGAATCCCTACTCTGACACATACTTGTGCATGTGAGCTTCCATTTCCACTCATGTTGCACTTGTCGTAAGTCGCACTGGCCATCATCAAAGTGGGTAGAGATCTAGTCCTTGATGAATCTGGAAGGAGGTGAATTGGACATTGGAAACTATCACCTATTATGTGCTCGGCCTGTTGTTGGGAGTGTGGCCATTGCAGTGTCTTTGAACTCAGCAGATTACAGGACAAGAAGTGTCATAATAGTAATGTCTATGGAAAAGTAGCTTGGAATTCCAGATACTTTAAATAATGAAGAAAGAACTTTGTACCATAGCTATGTTGTTGTTAAGTGCTGTCAGTTGATTCTGACTTATAGCTCCCCTACGTACAACAGAAGAAGACATTCCTGGACCTGTGCCATCCTCACGATCATTACTACATTTGAGCCAATTGTTGCAGTCACTGTGTCAATCCATTGCTTTTTCACTGATCCTTCACTTTACAAGCATGAAGTCCTTCTCCAGGAACTGGTCCTGCCTGAAACGTGTCCAAAGTACTTGAGACAAGTCTTGCTATCTTTACTTTTAAGGAGCATTTTTGACACGATTAGCTAAGGAAACTGGTCGCCACCACTTGAGGCTTGGGAAGTGTAAGCACAGATAAAATGTCTCCTTCCTGATAATTGGAAATGACAAGACTAGCTTGGGAAAGGTAATCACAGATACAATGATTCCTTCCTTATAGTTGCAATAAGGTACAACAATTTTCCTGACCGCCTGGAATGTGACCACGTGCACAGGAGGGATGACCTGGGGATGACCTGGCCCTTATTTCCATCCTATCTGCGTATCATTATCATTATCATACTCTCTGGGAGGGGACCCGTCATGCAGTTGCTGATGTATGGTCCAAGACTTGGATCCGGGATCCAGGTCACCTGAATCAGGAACAATGTCACCACCCTCCTTCCTTGCCAATATATAAAAAGGCCCCCAGAATCTGTACAGGGTCTTTCTTTACTCACAGAGACTGACCCATTCCCTCTCTGGAACATACTTTCTCTTAATAAAACTTTGCCCCTGCTTGCTGCCAAAATGGTTGGGTCCTCATGGCCTGGGCAGAGGGGAGCCCAGTTTGCATTCAGGAGGCCAGGCTTGCTAGCCTGATCTCTCTAACCTGAACCAGGTTGCTTGGAGTCTAATCAGTTACAGGATCTTGACATTCTGGTTGTACTTCTCCCAAGACAGATTTGCTCATTTTTCTGGCCCCAAACTCCCTCAGACCTGTTGGCTTTGAGTTAATTCTGACCCACAGTTACCCTATAGGACTGAGTAGAACTTCCCCATGGCATTTCCAAGGAGTAGCTGATGTATTCAGACTAACCAAAAGGTTAGCAGCTGAACTTTTAACTACTGTGCCACGAGGGCTCCATTCTTCTGGTAGTCCATGGTATATGAAGTCCAACAATTAGTCTGCAAACTTAATTGTTCTAAGTGCTGTGTACCTCATTGGTGAGTATCACTACAGTTACCTTTGAAATACTGTCCTTGGGAAGCTATGCACTGATGCCACCACCTAGTTTACCCTTCAAAGCAATTTTGTAACTCTTCCTGGGATGGCTGTTTCACACAGTGGCACAGTGACAAGTTTATGGACTTAATTATACAGTTGCCTATAATGGAGTTTTTAGCCAATAAACAAATGAGTGTATTGAAATGCCCTACCTACTCACTTTATCTGGCCCCCAATGACTTTTTTCTTTACCTATAGATAAAGGAAATATTGAAAGGAAGACATTTCCATGACATTCAGCACATCAAGGGTAAAAGGATTTCACCTCTGATGACCAAAAGAGTTCCAAAATTTCTTTGAAGGGTGGACTAGGCACTGGTGTTGGTGCATAGCTTCCCAAGGGGAGTACTTCGAAGGTGACCATAGTGATATTCAGCAAAGAGAAATGTAGCACTTTCCACAGGATGAGTTCGGGAACTTGTCAGAACTTGTATTCATTATTCTTCACCAACACTAATTCAAAGGCGTCAAGTCTTTGATCTTCCTCACTCATTGTCCAGCTTTCTCAGGAAGAAGAGGCAATTGAAAATACCCTGGCTCAGTCAGGTACTCCTTAGTCCTTGTCTTAGTTGTCTAGTGTTGCTGTGACAGAAATACCACAAGCTGACGGCTTTAACTGGGAGCTATTTATTCTCCCACAGTCCAGTAAACTGTTGGTCTGAATTCAGGTAGCCTGGGTCCAGGGGAAGGCATTTTTTTTCTTCCTTTTTTTTTTTAAAGTTGTGATTAAGTGAAAGTATACAATCCAAATCAGTTCTGCATGCCCACCTATCTGCAGCTCTCTCTGCTCTCCCCACCTGGTGCCAGCACACCCCTCCTTTTCACTCTGTGCATCTGGTATCCTCTAAACAAGCATCAGTCCTCCTCGTCTCCACCCTCTTCTCTTCCATCCAGAAAATGATCAGTAGGACAGCCTACTGTAAATGCTTTAGAACCACAAAGTGTTCCTACTGTGTGGGACCACTGTGTCCCCGAGTCCAGTCCATTGTTGTCTGAAGAGTTGACCTCATAACTGCTTTCCGGTCAGGGACAGCACCAGGTCCACAGGCCGTGTTTTCAGGGGATCCTCTAGGCTGCTGGACCATCATTTCAGGTCTTTTCGCAGAGTTCCTAGGCTGCACACCTCTTTTTCTTGTATCTGGGAAAGGCATATTCTATCTCTTGGCTCTGGAGGATGGTCCTTGGGTGGTGTCAGTCTTTCTTTGGTCTGGGAGCATCTCGGGGCATGAATCTCAGATCTGAAGGATGTGCTCTCCTCCAGGCGCTGTTTTCTTGACGATGTGAGCTCCCCAACTCTTTGCTTTTTTTCCTTTTCCTTTTATTTCTTGTAGGATAAAAGATGTTACCAGCCACACCCTAGGGAAACTCAGGGAGGTGACTTCGGTAAGGGTGTTGCTGTTCTACCCCAATCTTATTTAACATCTTGCTCTATTAATCACAGGCAGAGCTTAAGAACTACAACATGTGAAAATCACAAAATAGAGGACAACCACACAATACTGGGAATCATGGCCCAGTCAAATTGCCACAGACATTTGGGGGAAGGTTCATAATTCAATCCACGACAGTTCTGAAAGGGATATATTTGATTTTTAACACTTTAAAGAGGTCTTTTGCAGCATATTTGCCCAATCAGTATGTCATTTGATTTCTTGACTGTTGCTTCCATTAGTTTTGATTATAGATCCAAGCAAAATGAAATCTTTTATAACTTCACACTTTTCTGTTTATTGTGATACTACTTACTGATCTAGTTATAAGGATTTTTGTTTTCTTTATGGGGAGGCGTGAACAATAAATGTCTGCATTGTGGGACATGTGCTGTCTCATGTTGGTTGCACTGATTCTCCAAAGTGGTTGTGGGGCACATATCAGAGTTTTGGGGTGAAGGGATGAGTTTGTAAAAGCTCCTGACATTTTAGAATATACTTAGCTCTTCCCTCCTTCGCAGTTGAAAATAGAGAAACTAACACATGAGCTTATTCTATCAAGTCCTTAAAGGATTTGCACAGTTATTTTCACAGTAGTGGTGAAAATGGCCAGACTAGAACCAAGGGCATATGTTGAGGCAAGACCCACGAATCTGGGACTTGCCACCCTCCACAATCACATGAACAATTTCCTTGATACAGTTCTTGAGTTCTATGTGATGACTTGGCAATGAATTTGGGAATCCAGTGATAGGAGGGAGAGTGCTAGGGCATATGATTGATGTTAGAGATGATACAGTGGTACAACAGCTTGGAAAAGTTGGACATTTGGGACATCTGTAAACTCTACTTCATAAGAAACAGTTTTGGGTTGATCCTTATAAAATAAACTGTTCATTTAGTTGGTGTCAGAATTGTGAGTTTTGCTTCAAGGGAGGACTAGTCTCCCTAGAATATGTGGTTTTTGGAAACAGAGGCTAGATGGGAGAATGGAAAACCTTTGATTTCAGGATGGGATAAGAAATACTCATGGACTGAAGCAGTTGTTTTGTTGTAGTCAATTACCCAAAGCAAAAGCTACTCATGGAATTTAGTAGGGGTGGATCAAAGTCCTGATTAGATTTGGAGTTGGTTAAATGGAAATACAGACTGATAAGGAAAGGGTCAGACACACTGTTTCCAGTTTTCTGTTATCTAGGATAGCTGCGGTGGTAGGGAAAAAGAATATAGGAGCTCATTTTGCACTTAATCAAGCCCACATCGGGTCAATTCAGCTGTAACTGCTGCTGTCAGAGGCATCCTGTGTTGGTGCCTGTGCTGGTGCCGGGGCAGTTCTACAATTGCTGGTCACCAAGAAGGTCATTTAGCAGGGAAACAAGTAAGTACAAGAAACTATAGAGACCAAAGGGGTATAGTGTTAAAGAATTGCTTTAATTTGTAGATCAATGTCAATAGTGTTAAAGAATTGCTTTAATTTGTAGATCAATGTCAACAGCTTCGTGAAGAATTTTACTAAACTGGAGTGTAAGAGTGACTAAAAGTCAGTGTCTTTCTTTAGTGTTGAATGCTGAAGAAAGGAAGAGTGTGTTTGGGTTGATATAAGATCCACAACTCACTATGGAACAGTCAAGAATGATAATACAATATCCATTTAAACAGCAGGTTAACTCAGAGGGGCCAGCCAGCCTAGTGCCCCTTATCTCTTCAAGGAAACCCTCCAGAGGAAGCAGCTAATGTGCTGCCTATAAAAGCCATGCTGGTGTGGCTTTATAATGCTTATGAAAAGTCATGGTAGATATGGTAATCAAGGGAGTCCCTTCAACATGGGTATCCTCTGTAAGCTTGCTATTGCAAAACAAAGCAACAATCTGAGAAGAATTGTCCTATCTGTTGACACAGCTTCCCTGCATGAGTCTTACAGATGCAAGAAACGTAAGGGTGATTCATAGAAGAATGGGAAGAGGCAGTGGGGAGATGTGGGGACACTGTGGAAGGTTGTCTTTGCTCATGCCTTTTGGCCAGGTACAGGCCTTCCATGTAAAAGTGATTCAGCAGTATGACATGCCCTGTTTATGCCCAGATTGGCCTTGAGGACTCAAATCAGGGGGCCAGCTACCTTTATGTAAAACTGGTATATAAGGTCTCTGTGCCATAAGGTGCGGTCTCCTACCTGCAGCTTTTGCTCCCGTGCTGCTGTCTGGGATGCTGTGCTGCCTTGCTCTGCCTTTGCTCCAATAAACCTGCCATGACCACACCAGCCGAGCCTCTGTCATTACTAGGCCTGCCTGAATCTCGAACCTGCAATTCTGACCTTGAACACCTGCTTCCTGACAACTGGTGACGTGGGCAGGACTCAGTACAGACTGGTATGGCAGCTGAGGGTGGACCAGAGGGCTGGCCACATCCTGGTATGTTGTTTATTGCTGGCAACTGTCCTGGTAGCCTGACCCCACCACTGCAGGACTGGCTAGAGGTGGATGGGACGCTGGCTAGTGTTGAGAAAACCCTGCATGCTGTGGGAGAAATTTTGAAGAAAAAAGTAGCCTGTGCTGGTGCCGGGGCAGTGAGCTAGATCTTCCTTGCCGCCTTGAAGGTGATTACAGAAGCAGCTAGGGAGGCAGAGCTGGAGGCTCGAACTGGGGCATGACCCCTGCAAGCGGATGTGGTCAGTCTCTGGGAAGAGCTGCGACAGCAGCAGGAGCAAGCCGCCTTGGAAACAGTCTTCTCACCCAGTCTCCCCTGGGATTCCTGTGAGAAAGTGGCTCCCCAACCCTATCACAGCAGACTCCTCAGATAAGGGGACACAGCACCCAATGATGTCAAAACCCAGCGTCTATGGAGGGGGCAGACGTGCAGCTTGGGCTGCTCACACCGTGGCACTCACCGGAGCCAGGAAGAGGTGATCCCAGCTGAGCTGCTGGAGTGGCAGCCCACGTTCCTAGGCACAGCTGCAGCCACTCGCCACAGCTCCTGCAGGCTTAGAGCCTCTAGTGGTAGAACAGAGCTGTGGGCATGTCCTGATGGCCTGGCTGGTTGCTGCTGTGGCCCAGGGCAGCATGCTCTCTGGGCAGCGCAATAAAGCCAGCCGTGCCATTGCCAGGCCTGCTGGAGCCACCCCTCCCTCTGGAAACTGTTTCTGAAGCTGAAATTTTGGAGGCCATGGAGCGTGGGAGGGGGCCCGAGGGGCTGAGAGGAGCTCGACACTGAGAACAAGGATGATGAGCAGACCAGGCCCTGAAGCAGGTGGGGTGGGAGGCAGCCAGAGCCTGCGGAGAGCTGGTAAGCGGGCACCCTGGCCCCAAGCCAGGGCACGGAGCTATCAACCCTGCTCTTCCGGCAGGAGTGTGGGTGCGGCCTTGGAGGTGTTCAGTGGTGGACAGAGAGCACTGAGGGAAAAAGAAACCTTTCAAGGTAACCCGATCCCAAACGTGGGCTGACCTTGTTGCAGCAGATGTCAGCTGAGAAAAAGTAGATGGGAAGCCTGGTGGTGTGCTGCTGGAGCTGTGGCAGTAATTAAAGCCTAAACAGTGTTATGATGCCCCTAAGTTTAAGAAAGATGGGGACCAGAGGAAGGTTCTGACAGAGTAGGGAGAGGCCTGAGACGTGTAGCTCTGAGGTTATCTGGGGAATTCAGTGACGGTGAAGGCTCAGTTGTCTGGCAGTTTTCCTAGAATCCAAGCCAAAGTCTCCACACAGGGAGCTGGTGCGGGGCGATTGGGGCTAGAGACCCTATGTGGAATTAACCATTTATTGGTCCTCCTCAAATGTGACAGTGCAAACAATACTCAGGGAATTTAAACTATGGAAACGGCTATAAGAGGTGTGGTGGGGTGTTGTGCCTGAACGTCCCCACTGGGGCTGCCTGCTCGAAGGAGAGTTACAATTGTGAAATAGTACCCTCTTCCACAGGGACATGGGGAAACTGTTGAAGAATTGCACAAAGTGCAAATACTGAGGTTAGCCCAAGCCTCTTCAACTCTAGTGTGGCCAGAGAAGAAGTTTGATGGGTCCTGGCGTATGACGGTGGACTACTGTGAACTGAATAAAGTAGTGCCATCCACTTGTGCACGTGTGTGTTCCTAGGCTGTGCTGGACACTGCAGGCGGATAGGGGTTGGCGATAGGGACAGAGATCCCTAGGGAAATTGCTAATGCAGAAGGTGTCTCTGGAGGTATGAAGACAGTGCTGGAGAGCAGTGGGCAGTGCGCGTGGAGAGGCAGACCTCTGTACTGCCTCCCCGTGGCCGGAGTGGGGGCCCAGTGGGGGCAGCCAGAGCCTTGGGGAGGTGGCCAGAACCTGAAGGGGCAGCACCGACAGGTCCCAGGCAGGGGTCTGAAGCCAGAGGGAAGATAAGCTCCCTCCTAGAGCAGGAAAGAGCAATAGGAAAAACAGTGAGAGGCCTGCTAGTCATGTACAAAGGACAGCAAGTGACAGACACCTGCCAAGTGTGCTCTAAGGAGCACCCTTGAAGGATGCCGAGAAGCCCTGAACACATTTGACGGGGGTTGCGACCCTAAAAAATGCTGGCAGGTGGATGTGAATGGCCCCTGAGGAGTACAGCATCCCTTCGTGTAGCTGCACCTGCTGTTCTCAAAGGTGTCTTTGTGCTAAGAATTTGGTATACAAGGCCAGGGAGACCACCCTTGCTGGCTACTCTCTTGTCCAGGGGTGGACAAGTGGCTTGTACTTTGCCAGATGAGAAAGTTGTCCCTCTATTGGTGGTTTTAACCTCTCTTTGGCTGTAGGCTAGCTAATGGGAACACTTTGACTGACTGAGCTTATGCCCTGACAAAAGTCTCCAACCAAGCAGCTTGTTAGATTTGCACTGAGATGCCTCTCAGTGTTGTGGGAGGCCTTCCTTGGAGAATTCACCCTGCCACTGGAGAAAATTGGACATGGTGGTAAGAAAGGGAGCATGCTGACTCCCTCTGGACTGCTACCTGGGAGCATGTGAAGCTTCTGGTGAGAGAATAAGTGGGCCATGCCCAACCTTGGATGGGGTGTGCTGTTTGGGATACCCTAGGGTGGCTCATAGCTGAAGCAGCTGAAGTGTGCAATAAAGTCCCCTGTCACATAAGAGCAGGTGGGGGGCGGGGCAGTCCATGTTGGACAGACTTGTATGGGCCTATGCAGGCCGCACTAGTGTGCAGGCTTGTGCTTGTTGTGTATTGTTGTTGTGGCTTATAGGTCAATACAGCCCATGACTCACCTAGGGATCATGGCAGAAGAATTAATGCATAGATTGTACGGTGAGCAAAACGCCCTTTGGGGTGGAGTGTGGGGATAGTTTGGAAGGTTGTCTTTGGTCAGACCTTTTGGCCAGGTACGGATCTTCCACACTTCAGCAGCATGACATACCCTGTTGATACTTGGCCTTGAGGACTCAAATCAGGCAACTGCCACCTGTGAGTAAAACTTTTATATAAGATCACTGCTCCATGAGGTGCAGTCTCTTGCCAATTGCCTTGGATCACTCTCTGCTGCCTAAGGTACTGTGCTGCCTTGCTCTGCCTTTGCTCCTACAAATCTGCCAAGACCACATGAGCTTAGCTTCCATCCTTATTGGGTCTGCCTGAGTCTCGAACCTCCATTCCTGATCTTGAATACCTGTGTTCTCATAGGAGAGAACTTACTTCAGCCCAACAGAAGTTTTGGGGTGGTGACTAAGAAATGGGATGAGTGTAGTGGTTGTTGATGGAGTTAAGACAAAGGTTCTATAGCAGCACCACAAGAGATTTCTGGACCAACATAAATTCCTGCTGGTCCCCTGATGTGAAAGAGACCTGAACAAGTCTGCCCTATTCTCTCTAGCTGGGAACTATTTAATGATGGGAATTCCCACTTGGGACCGTTTGAAGCAGAAGCTCAGCTAGTTGACCAAGCTGAGAATTGAGGAGGGGGCCAGGATCTTCTGGTCTAGCCCCCAGCATGGAACCCCAAACATGTGTGGGTGAAATGGTCTCAGGGTGGGGTAAAGAGCTTTTTGGGGTTCCTAGACACAGGAGCTCAGGGTACCATGATCCCAAATCCTGTCAATAACATTTTGAAAAGTGATAAGGTTAGACTGGGAGATAATGGGGTTGGAATGGTTGATGGGACTAAAATGAAAGTTTGGCTGAGAACTGAAAGATTTAAATAGATCCCGTATGAAGTACTTACATTTCCCTTACCTGAGTGTATTAGTGGTGTGGCTATTATGTGTAACTGGGGAACACTTCCTTTGCCTGAAGGCCTGCAAGTCTGCCCTTAGGCAAGTATTGCTGAACCCAAAACCAAACCGACTTCCATAGAGTTGATTCCAAATTGCCTGAATTCACTGAGGTTGTTCATTTGAAAGAGTATAAGATACCTGGAGAACAAAAGAAGATTACCACCTTGACTGAAGAAATCCTAAAGGCTGGAGTATTAGTGCCAACAAATTCTCTATATGGCCTGGGTGGCCTATGAGGAAAGCAGATGGTCCATGGCAGCTTCTATTAAGCTATCAAGGCCTAAATAAGCAGCACCACATTGGTGCCAGCCATTCCAAACATGGTATCAGCAGTGTAGAAAATACACCGGAGACTCAGTGGCTGATACTGCAAACGGCTGTTTCTCCATACCAGCCTCAGAAAAGAACCAGCTGTAAACGCATAGTTTGCTTTCGTGTAGGAAGGGTTTCAGTTTCCTGTTACTGCATCGTCACAGTGTTAACTGAAATCCCACTTGCTGTCATAGTTTGATTAGAAGAGCCCTGGACTTGGTGCGGATGGTCCGTATAATAACGCATTATGTTGAGTAAATGACGCTAATATGAACACCAAGGAACAGTTTCGGGCTGATTTGGATACCGTGGTGGCCCACGTGAGCAACAAAGGCTGGTTAATAAACCCAGCAAGAATCTAGGGCCCTGCCCAAAGGGTGAAGTTCTTGGGAATAACCTGGGAATGAGCCATTTGTGACATTCTGTGGGCAGCTGAGAGTAAATTGCAGCTGCTACACACCCCGAGAATAAGCAGGAGGCCTAATATCTGACTGGCTTATTTAGATTTTTTAGAATATTCCACATATGGGAATATTCCTGGCCCCCATCCACGAAATCACTTGGAAGAAAACTGATTCAGATGGGGCCAGAGCGACCACAGGTTGTGTCTGAATTACGAAAAGCAGTTTCACTTTCTCTACTTTCAGATGGTTGTGGTCTACATTCAGACATGATTTTGGAGGTGTTTGTCACATGTGCTTATGTAAACTGTAGCTTATGATGAACACCTGAGGGTGCTCTAGGGTTTCCAGATGCTGCAGCGTGATATGTACCATTTGAAAGGCAATTACTGACCTGATACTGGGTGTTGATTGAGACTGCATCAATGACATAAGGACATAAAATAATTGTGAGACCTGAATTACTTATAATGTCTTGAGTGACGTCAGAGAAACACTCTAATAAGGCAGGTGATGCCCCATATAGTCCATAATAAAATGCAAATACTTCATACAAGAAAAAGCTACTGGGGGCTTGCAGGAGGCACCCACCATGTTCACAAGCAGGTAGCCTCTTTTCCCATAGATCCTACCCTGGAACCACCAGAGAAACTGCCAGAGTCCATTACTACATGGACAGTGCCCTATAAACAATTTTTTGCTGATTGGAAGAAGGCTGCTTGAGTCGCAGATGACAGTTCCAGGGTACATGGACAGCATGTGATGTGGAAAGCTACAACATTAGACCAGCAGACGGAAATACTCTGACTGAAGAAAACAAGAACAGCTCAGTTAGGAGAGCTGAACTGCATGCTGTCTTCCTTCTTAGATGTGAAGGAAGAATTGTGCAATGGTGAGAGTCTTTATGTTTGGATTTTTACCAATTCATGGACTGTGGTCAATGGCTCGGCTACATGACTGGGCAAAGGGATGATGAATAATTGTACTATTAAGGGGATACCTGTGTAAGGCATGAACCTGTGGAGAGCACAATGAGAACTTTTATGGCACATCAGAGTGGGACATGTTGATGCCCTTCAGACCGCAGCACTCACCAGCTACAAAGGCATTTCTTGGTCTCTATGCTCTTTGCCTGATTTTCACTATTTAAACTGTTATTTGCTTTTAAAATTTGTCTCATTAACGTCTGTAACATTGCTCTCTCCTGGCTTCCTGACTGTGGTCACTGCACCAATGATTTTACATTCGCTGTCTCTTTTATCTCTTCCTTCTTCCAAATTTAGGCTGGTATCTTTAGAATTTATTGCTTTTATTTATTTTTCCCTCAGCTTCCATTGCTTTGACTGTTATCTTTAGGAACTGTTTGCTACTCTGAACACAATGTGTACTCTAGGAATTATTTGAGTCAAATTGAGATTGCATGAAACTGATGAACTCACTGAGGGAAAAATGATAAACGCTAAAAATTCTAAAGACATAAACTGAAATTTAGAAGAAGGAAGAGATAGAAGAGCCAGAGGAGGTATCCACGATCTAGGCTTAAATATTTCCCTTCTTAAATACTGTTTTTGGTGTTTAGATTTTTTAAAATTATTTATTTTTATTGTTCTCTAAGTGAAGGTTTACAATTCAAATCAATGTCTCGTAAGAAAAGCTTACACACACTGTTATGTGACCATAGTTGCTCTCCCTACAATGTGACAGCCACTCATAATCTCCACCCTGTGTTTCCTGTGTCCAATCAAACAACTCCTGTGTCCCTCTGTTCTCATCTTGTCTCTGGGCAGGAATTGCCCATTTATTCTCACGTATCTGTTAAGCCAAGAAGCACACTCTTCATCAGTATCATTTTATGTCTTGCAGTCCAGTCTGATCTTTGTAGGGTCACTACGAGTTGGAATTGAGTTGATGGCAGTAGATTTGGGTTTTTAATTTTTTTTCACCCCTGTCTCTTGGGCTCAAAATTGTCTTATGTCTTTGGTGTTCTTCGTTTTCCTTTCCATGTGGGACTGGGACCAGCAGATATATCTTAGACAGCCACTTGCTAGCTTCTAAGACCCTACATGCTACTCATCAAAGTGGATGCATAACGGTTTCTTAATAAACTTTGTTATGCCAGTTGACCTGGATGTCCCTGGAAACCAGAGTCTCCAGACAGCACCCACTGCCACCCTTTTACTCAGAATGATTGGTTGTGTTCACTCTTCTCAATTTTTGACTGGTGTTCTGAGAAGTGTACATCAGCCCATCTCAAATCTTATCTAAGAGAGTTCCTTTTTCTGCCCGAAAGTCTGTAAACGGACCCATCATTTACCCAGGCTCTAGGTACAGAGACCTTGAAGTCATCTTGGATTCCTTTCTCTCCTTTGACATTTCTATAGAGTCAGTTTGAAAATCCTATAGGATCCACCACCAAAATGTCTCATACAGTAATTTTTTCTTCCCATTCCCAATGCCACAAACAAGTTCTGTCTCACTACCTGTTAATACACATTTTTATGTTAACATCTAAAGTGCCACCTCCAGTCTCTCCCTGTGCTTGGTTACCCTAAAGCACTGTTCTGATAGTGTCCTTCCTTTTATCCACGAATCTTTGATAGCTCACCAGTGCTTGCCTAATTAGGTACCAAATTCTCATCCTTATCCTCAATGATCTCCAAAATATTATTAGCTAATCTTCTAGTTATCTTACATATCCATAGAGTCAAGCTACTTGGACTTCCCTCTTATTGTGGTCTGAATAAACTGTGCAACCCCCTGGGTACACCGTCTACATCTGTGCATGCTTTTAAGTGCATCCGAGATGCTTCTTCTTCTACAATTACTTTTTTTTTATCTCTGTGGTTGTATCTAATTTATGTTATGTATCATTCTGTGTATTTTACATAGCAAATAGTTTCTATATCCTTTACTAGAACACAAGAATTTTTGTGGGAAGGATTTTGATCACTTAGGACAGTACTGTATCATAGAACTTTCTATGATGGTGGGAATTCTCTGTATCTCCTCTGTCCACTATGGCAGCCTCTAGCCACACATGGTAACTGAGCTATTGAGATGTGGCTAGCATGACTGAAGAACTAAATTTTAAATTAAATTAAATTTACACTTATGTTTAAATAGCTACAGGTGCTATTTATTATTGGACACTGCAGAATCAGAATTTGGTTCATACCATGTAAGAAAAGACCTCCACAAAAAGCAGTGACCTACCCAAGAGGACAGTTTGTTTTTGTTTTACAGGAAAAAATTTCAGAGGTAGATATTTCAAAGCTAGAAGGAAGCTCAATGGTGCCCTCAAGAATTTGGATTCCTATCATTCTTCGTTCAGTCAAAGTCCAAGAGAGCTGCTTGAACTCTAGCCATCATGTGAATAACAAGATGGAACAGAAGGAAAACAATAAGTCAATTAACTTAAACGTCTTTCCAACAAGTTCTACCCTACGTTTACACTTACACCTCATTCGTCTGAGCTTCGTCACATAGCCACATACAGCCATAGGCTAGAAAATATAGTTTTTAATTCTGGATGGCATTGTACTTAGCTAAAAATAAGGATTATTCTTCCAAGAAGGAAGAGAAGTATGTATCATAGAGAATTCAACTAGTGGTCACAATTAAAGGACTATACTTTGTTCACCTGCACTTAAGAGTAGGTACTCAGTACATATTTATTGAATTAAATCACAAGAAAAAATACTAATTTGTTTTGCCACAGTGAACTATTAATTTAACAAAATAAGCAACATCAGTACATGTGGAGTTCATCTCTAGTTCTTCTTAGTGTCCTTTATAAGGAAAAATAACGTGCTTATACTTCTACTTTATTCATCTGCTTTTGATGGTACGGCAGATTAAAGATGCTACAAACTTTCCCATGTTTCTGCTACTGAGTGTTAAGGCCTATTTACTTTTCCCTGGAGTGTGGGCTGGCTGGGATCACACCGACAAACAGAATGTGGTGGCATGACACTGCACCAGGCCTAGGGCTTACGGTAACAAGACTGGCAGGTCTCATCTTTGCCTTTGGGATGTAAGCTGCTGAGTGAGATGTCCAGCTACCCTGCTGAGAACCCAGTACAAAGAGAACTTGAGACTGTATGAGAGGGACAGCTCAATTTAGCTGGCCCCACCAAGGCACTACACGTAAAGGCAACCCTGTTAGATACTCCAGAGCAGGTCAGCCTCCAGGAGAATATGATAAAGTAGACAATGAAGTCTGTCACACATTGAACTTTGTCCCCCCCCCCCCCAAATATCTGTCAATGGCTAGGCCGTGATTCTCAGTGTTGTATGACTGTCCATCATCTTGTCATCTGATGTGGTTCTCATGTGTGCTATAAATCCCAGCTTTATGATGGAAATGAGATGCGAGTAGTGGCAGTTATGTTGATGAGACTCTTTTACAAGATTATGTTGTGTCTTAAGTCAGTATCTTTTGAGATATAAAAGAGAGAAGCAAGCAGAGAGATGTGCGACCTCTTACCACCAAGAAATAGGTGCTGGAGCAGAGCACTTCCTTTGGGCCTGGGGTGCCTGCTCAGAGAAGCTCCTAGACCAAGAGAAAATTGATGACAAGGACCTTCCTCCAGAGCCAACAGAGAGAGAAAGGCTTTCCCTGAAGCTAATGCCCAGAATTTGGACTTCTAGCCTACTAGACTACGAGAGAATGAACTTCTCTTTTTTAAAGCTGTACACTTACAATATTTCTGTTACAGCACCACTAGATAACTAAGATAAAGCCCAGATGTGACCATGATGCAAATGAGGTCTGTTTTTATATGGCCCTATGGTCTGTTTTTATATGGCCCTCAAAGCAAGAATGGTGTTTTACATTTTGGAAAGGATTACAAAGAAACAATAAAAGGCTATGCAATGGAGGTTGTATGTGGCCCACAAAATCTAAACAATTTACAATCAGACCTTTTACAGAAGATGTTTGATGGTCCCTGATAAAGTGACTGTAGTGCAGAGTAGAAGAGTCACCTAGCTGAACTCTGACTGAAATGCCTGGCAGTAGCAAGACCTTAATAATATGATGGATATTTTAAGCCACTGAGTTTGGAGGTATTTGTTAAGCTGCAACAGGTATTGATTTTCATGGTATCTGTGCCACACATGGATTTCTTTTCAATTACTCTATGATTTACCAGAGTCATGATTGATTTTCACATTTGGGACATGGTTTTCTTTTTATTTCCTTTGTAAATATTTTAATGTGGTTAAGTCAGAATTTACAAATGAAGCCAGTTTGCCATATTCGAGCCCATGCGGAGACCACTACGCCACTTCATCCAGTGTCTCAGCCTTGAAGCAGCACATTCCCCCTTTCTACTCTGCTCTTCCCATATTCATTGAGTCTTGTCCGCTCTTCTCCACCCTCCCATTTAATCACTATAGGGGAGTTCTTCCGATAGCCTCATAGATTATTGTCCAGTCCAATTTTGTAAAAGAGTTGCCTTTGGTGCTGATTTCAGCTCTGGGAGTAGTCATGAGACAAGGGACCCTCCAGTTTGTTGAACCATCAAGTCTGGTCTTTTAATAGAATTCTGGATCTGCATCCCTATTTTTGCCCGCAATGTCAGGGAGTCTAACACTGTATTGCCTCTTGAGGCTGACATTGAGGATGGCTGGGCACTATCTAGTTCTTCTGGTCTTGTGCTGATGTAGATTCTGAATCACTTGGCCCATCTGTCTCCTGGGCTCACATTGGCCTCCTGTCTTTGATGACTTTTGTACTATTCTTTTCCAGTTACGTTGAGACCAGTTGAGGCTACTTAGATGGCAGTTTGCTAGCTTTTAAGATCCCAGATGCCACTCACCAAGCTGGGATGCTGACCATTGTCTTAAGAAGAAAAAGCTTAGTTGTGCCAATTGACCTAGATGTTCCCTGAAAGCACAGTCTCCAGACCCTCAACCCTGCTACTCTGATCTTCAAATTGTTATGTTGTATATAGGAAATCTTTTAGTATTTGGTATAGTCCAACAGTGTTGATTTCCCCTTTAGTGTGTACTGTTACTGCCTTTACTTAACCCAGTTCCTATCTAATATCTGAATATCTGTCTCCCTCCCCTCCTTCCCTGGTCACCAACAAGATTATTTTCTTCTATGCTTAGTCTGTTTCCTGAAGCCTCATAATAATGGTCTCATACAATATTTGTCCTTTTGTGATAGACTGATTTCTGTCAACATAATGTCTTCCAAATGAATGGTTAGTCTCTTTCCTGAAGCCTTATAATAATGGTCTCATACAGTATTTGTTCTTTTGTAATTGACTGATTTCTATCAACATAACGTCTTCTAAGTGAATACTTAGTCTGTTTCCTGAAGCCTCATAATAATGGTCTCGTACAACATTTGTCCTTTTGTGACTGACTGATTTCTTATCGAGATAATGTCTTCCAAATGACTCCATGTTGTTAGGTGTTTCCAAAGATTGTTGTTCTTTCTCATTGCATAATACTCCATTGTGTGAATATACCATAGTTTGTGTATCCATTCTTCTGTTGAAGGGCACTTAGGTTAGTTCTATCTTTTTGCTATTATGGACAGTGATGCAGTGATAAATTCCAAGCAGTGGGATTGATGGTTTATATGGTATTTCTATCTCTAGCTTTTTAGAACCAAAGTTGTACCATTTGCATTCCCATCAGCAGTGCAGAAGCGTTCCAGTCTTTCCACAGCCTCTCTAACATTTGTAGTTTTGTGTTTTTTTGATTAATGCCAGCTTCACTGGGGTGAGATGGTATTTCATTGTAGTTTTGGTATGAATTTCTCTACTGATTAACGATCGTGAGCATTTTCTCATGTATCTGTTAGCTGGTTGATTATCTTTTTGGTGAAGTGCCTCTTCATGTCCTTTACCCATTTTTTGATTTGGTTATTTGTTTTTTATTGTTGAGTTTTTGTAGTACTCTGTAGATTATGGAGATATGATGCCAATCAGATTTTGTGTTGGCAAAAATATTTTCCCAGTCTGTAGGTGATCTTTTTGTTCTCTTGATGAAGTCTTTGGATGAACGTGTTTGATTTTTAGAAGATTCCATTCATCTATTTTCTTTCTGTTGTTTGTGAATTGTTTGAGATATTTTGTGGTTTGTTTACGCCATTTATTAGGACTCCCAGTGTTGTCCCTATTTTTTCTTCCAAGATCCTTCTTATTTTAGGTTTAATATTTAGGTCTATGATTCATTTTGAGTCAGTTTCTGTGCATGGTGTGAGATATGGATCCTGTTTAACTTTTTGCATCTGGATAACCAGTTTTGCCAGCACCACTTGCTGAAGAGATTATTTTCTCCCCAGTTCATGGACCTTTGGTCTTTGTTCAATATCAGTGGCTCATAAGTGGATGCGGTTATAGTTCAGTTGTCTCTCCTGTTCTTCTGATCTATGTATCTGTTTTTGTACCAGTACAAAGTTCTTATGTCAGGTAGTGTGAGGCCTCCCACTTTGGTTTTCTTCTTCAGTAATACTTCACTTATTCGGAGCTTCTTCCCTTTCCACACAAAGTTAGTGATCTGTTTCTCCATCTCATTAAAAAATGACATTGGAATTTGTATTGGGATTGCACTGTATCTACAGATAGCTTTGGGAAGAATAGATATTTTCATGATGTTAAGTCTTCCTATCCATGAGCAGGGTAGGTTTCTCCACTTACATAAGTCTCTTGGAGTAGTCTTATAATTTCTTTATATAGGTCTTTTACATCTCTGGTTAGATTTATTCCTAAATATTTTATCTTCTTGGTAGCAGTTGTGAATGGTGTTGATTTGGTGATTTTGTCTTTGATGCTTTCTTTTTGTTTTTTAAATTTTTATTTTTATTTAACATAACTGAGTGAAAATGTACATTCACATATAAATTTACATGCCCACCTATATGCAGCTTCCACTGCTCTCCCTGCCCGGTGACAGCACACTGTTCCTCTCTGCTCCATACATGTCTCATCCTCCCAACAGCCTCCTTTCCCCTCCTCTCCGTCCACTCCCCTTCCTCCAGCCAGAGGTCAGTAAGATGATATCCTATAGATGTACAGAACCATAAAGTGCTTCCAATTTTGATGCTTTCTTTGTTAGTATAAAGGAATCCAACTGATTTATTTATGTTTACCTTATATCCTAATACTTAGCTGGACTCTTCTATTAGATTTAATGGCTTCTTTGTAGATTTGTTGGGGTTTTCTGTGTCCAGGATCATATTGTGTGCAAATACAGATATTTTCACTTCTTTCTTGCCTATGTGGATGACTTTTATTTCTTTATCTTGTCTAATTGCTGTGGCTAGAACCTCCAGCAAAATGTTGGATAAAAGTGGTGATAATGGGCATCCTTGTCTGGTTCCCGTTCTCAAGGGGAATGTTTTCAGTTTTTCTCTATTTAGGATGATGCTGACTGTTGGCTTTCATAAAAAAAAAAAAAAAAACAAAAAACCTAGTGCCGTAGAGTTGGGTCCATAGATGCCCCTTATTATGTTGAAGTATTGTCCTTCTATTCCTATTTTATTGAGAGTTTTTTTTAACATGAATGGGTGTTGGACTTTGTCAAAATGCCTTTTCTGCATCAATTGATACAATCAGGTGATTCCTAACTTTTGTTTCATTTATGTGGTTGATTACACTTATTGTCTAGTATTGAACCATCCCTGTATTCTTGATATGAGTCCTACTTGATCATGATGAATTATTTTTTTTGATATACTGTTGAATTCGTATTGGTTAGAATTTTGTTGAGGATTTTTGCATTTGGGTTAATGAGAGATATGTGCATGTAATTTTCTTTTTCTGTGCAATCTTTACCTGGCTTCGATACAAGGGTTATGCTAGCTTCATAGAATGAATTTGCTAGTATTCCCTCCTTTTCTGTGCTGTAAAATATGTTTAGTAAGAGTGGTGATAACTCTTGGTAGAATTATGCAGTGAAATCATCTGGACCAGGACTTTTTTTGTTTGAGAGATTTTAGTTACCTTTTCAATGTCGTCTTATATGGTGGGTTTATTAAGTTGCTATACTCTGATTGTGTAAGCTTTGGTAGATACTTTGTTTCTAGAAATTTGTCTATTTCCTCTAAGTTTTCAAATTTATTAGAGTATTATTTTTCATAGTATTCCAAAATGATTTTTTTTTAATTTGAGTTGGGTCAGTTGTGTTATCATCCACCACATTTCTTTCTTTTTTTTTATTTTTATTTAACATAACTGAGTGAAAATGTACATTCATGTATAAATTTACATGCCCACCTATATGTAGCTTCCACTGCTCTCCCTGTCCGGTGACTGCACACTACTCCTCTCTGCTCCATACATGTCTCATCCTTCCAACAGCCTCCTTTCACCTCCTCTCCGTCCACTCCCCTTCCTCCAGCCAGAGGTCAGCAAGATGAAATCCTGTAGATGTTTATAACCACAAAGTGCTTCCAATATGTGGTCACTCTGCATTGCCAAGTCCAATCCATTCCTGTCCAAAGAGTGGACCTTTGTTATAATTTATGGGAAAGGGCAGCATCAGGGCCGGGGGCCATGCTCTCAGAGGAACCCCCAAACCGCTGGACCATCCATTGAGGTCTTTTAGTGGAGATCTCATGATGCACACCTTTTTATTCTTGTGTTGCCAGTGAGACTCCTCTCTGTGAGCTCCATCGTGGCTATCGCTGGTGGTGGCCGGGCACCATCTGGTTCTTCCGGTCCCAAGTCGATGTAAGCACCCACTCTTGTGGGTCTCTCTGTCTTCTAGGTTGTCTTTATCCCATGTCATTTTGGTCCTCGGTGAGCATCCATTCCTGCTGAGTTGGGACCATTTGCTATGTCCTCAGATGGCAGCTTGGCAGCTTTTAAGACCCCAGACGCCACTCACCAATGTGGGGTGCAGAGAGCTCTCTTAGCAAAACGCTAGTTGTGCCAATTGGCCTGGAATTCACTTAAGAGCATGGTCCCCTGCCCCCCGCCCCAGCTACTCTATCCTTGCAGTATTGAGTTAAGATGGAAGGAGTACTCCAGTTATGCTGAAGTCCACTTAATGTTGTTCTTGTTCCTAATGTGTGCTGTCACCGCTTTCTCCCAACTAGATTTCTAGTAACTATCGAAACTAAACCCTCCCCTCCTCACTCTCCCTCCCACCCCTCCCTTGCAGCTGTCAAAGCGTCTTTTCTTCTATACACAGGTGTGTTTTTGAGATCTTATCGTAGAGGTCTCATACAGTATTTGTCCCTTTGTCGCTGACTACTTTCACTCAACATAAGGCCTTCCAGTTGAAACCAAATTATGAGATGTTTCCCGGAATCATTGTTATTCTTTATCATTGTGTAGTGCTTCACTGAGTATTTGTACCATAGTTTACCTATCCATTCTTCTGTTTTTGGGCATCTGGGTTGATTCCATCTTTTTGCTGTTGTGGACTGTCCCGTGGTAAACATTCTGGTGCATGTGTCCGTTGGTGTGAAAGGCCTTGATTCTGTAGGATATACTCCAAGTAGTAGAATTACTGGGTCAAATGGTATATCGATATCCATTTTTTTAAGGAAGCGCCGGATTGCCTTCCAAAGAGGCTGGACCATTTTGTGACCCCACCAGCAGTGTAGGAGGGTTCCACTTTCTGCACAGCCTCTCCAGCATTTGTTGTTTTGTGTTTTCTGGACCATGGCCAATTTTGTTGGGGTAAGATAGTATCTCATTGTTGTCTTGATTTCAATTTCTTTGATAACTAAAGATCGTGAACAGGTCCGCATGTGTTTTTCGGCTGCCTGGATCTCCTCTTTAGTGAAGTGTCTGTCCATCTCCTTTGCCCATCGCTTAATTGGGTGGTTTATCGTCTTCTTATTGATATTTCGTAGTATCTTATAGATTATGGAGATCAGGCGTTGGTCTGACATGCCAGCCAAGTGCCGTCAAGTCGATCTGACATAGAGTTGCCAAATATTTTTTCCCATTCTGTGGGTTTTCTTTTAATTCTATTAATAAAGTCTTTGGATGAGCAAAAGTGTTTCATTCTTGATAGTTCCCATTTATCTATTTTCTCGTCTGTTGATTGAGGTTTCTTTGACAGATTTTGGAGTCTGTCCTCATTGTGTATTAAAACTTCCGTTGTTGTTCCTACCTTTTATTGGATGAGCTTTATCGTTTTAGGTTTGATATTTAGATCTTTTATCCAGTTGGAGTTGGTTTTTCTATAAGGTGTAAGATATGGATCTTGATTCAGTTTATTGCAGATGGATATCCAATTTTGCCAGCACCATTTGTTAAAGATACTGTTTTTAACGCCAGTTTAATGTCTTAGGGCCTTTGTCGAATATCAGTTGTTCATAGGCAGATGGTGTCATCTCTGAGGTCTCAATTCTGTTCCATTGATCGATCTGTCTGTTCTTGTACCAGTACCAGGCTGTTTTGACCACTGTGGCAGTGTAGTATGTTCTAAGGTCGGGTAATGAGAGGCCTCCCAGTGTGTTCTTCTTCTTTAGTAGTACCTTACTTATCAGGGGCTTCTTCCCTTTCCAAACAAAATTGGTGGTTTCTCCATCTCATTAAAAAATGATGCTGGAACTTGTATTGGGATTGCATTATATAAATAAATTGCTTTGGGTAAAATAGACATTTTCACAATGTTAAGTCTTCCTATCCATGAGCAGGGTAGGTTTTTCCATTTATCTAAGTCTCTCTTAGTTTCTTGTAGTAAGGGCTTGTAGTTCTCTTTGTAAAGGTCTGTTGTTTCTCTGGTTAGATTAATTCCTAGGTAGTTTATCTTCTTAGGGGCTATCATAAATGGTATTGATTTGATGATTTCCTCCTTAACAGTCTCGCTGTTGGTATAAAGGAATCCTACTGATTTACTTATATTTATCTTGTATCCTGAGACTTTGCTGAACTCTTCTATCAGTTTGAGTAACTTATAGATTCCTTGGGGTTCTCTGCATAAGCAATCATATCATCTGCAAACAGGGAGATTTTAAATTCCTCTTTGCCAATGCAGATGCCCTTTATTTCTTTGTCTTATCTAATTGCTCTGGCTAGAACTTCTAGCACATTGTTGAATAGGAGAGGTGACAGTGGGCATCCTTGTCTAGTTCCTGATCTCAGGGGAAAATCTTTCAGTCTCTCTCCATTGAGGATGATGTGGGCAATTGGCTTTGTATAAATGGCCCTTATTGTGTTGAGGAATTTGCCGTCTATGCCCATTTTGCTAAGAGTTTTTAGCATGAATGGGTGTTGGACTTTATCAAATGCCTTTTTGGCATCAGTGGACAAAATCAGGCGATCTTTGTCTTTTGTGTTATTTCTGTGGTTAATCACATTAATTTTTTTCCTGATGTTGAACCAGCCTTGCATCCCTGGTATGAATCCCACTTGGTCATGATGGATTACTTTCTTGAAATGTTGTTGTATTCTGTTGGCAAGAATTTTGTTGAAGATTTTTGCATCTAGGTTCATGAGTTATATCGGTCTGTAGTTCTCTGTCTTTGTTGCATCTTTCCCTGGCTTAGGTTTCAGGGTTATGCTGGCTTCATAGAATGAGTTTGGGAGTACTCCATCCCTTTCTATACTCTGAAATAGTCTCAGTAGTATTGGGGATAACTCTTCTCTAAATGCTTGGTAGAATTCTGCCGTGAAGCCATCTGGGCCCGGACTTTTTTTGGTTGGCAGTGTTTTGATGACCTTCTCAATCTCTTCCTTTGTGATGGGTTTATTAAGTTGTTCTGCCTCATGTTGTGATAATTTGGGTAGGTGGTATGAGTCAAGGAATTGGTCCATTTCCCCTAGGTTTTCAAATTTGTTAGAGTACAGTCTTTCATGGTATTCTGTTATGATATTTTTGATTTCTGTTGCATCTGTGGTGACAACTCCCCTCCATTTCTAATTTGGGTTATTTGTTTCCTTTCCTGCTTTTCTTTAGTAAGTTTAGCCAGTGGTTTGTCAATTTTGTTGATCTTTTCAAACAACCAGCTTTTGGTCTTTGCAATTTTTTCAATTGTTTTTCTATTCTCTACTTCATTTAGCTCTGCTCTAATCTTTATGATCTCATTTCTTCTGGTGCCCGAGGGGATCCTCTGTTGTTCTCTTTCTACTTGTTCAAGCTATAGACTTAGTTCCTTGATTTGGTTTCTTTCTTCCTTCCAGATGTGTGCATTTATGGAGATAAACAGACCTCTGAGCACTGCTTTGGATGTATTCCATAGGTTCTGGTAGGAAGTGTTTTCGTTCTCATTGGAATCCATGAATTTCTTTAATTGATCCCTGATTTCCTCTATAACCCATGTTTTTTTGAGCAGGATGTTATTCAATTTCCAAGAGTTCCACTTTCTATCTATGTTTTTTCTGCTTGATTTCAGCTTTTATGGCTTTATGATCTGAGAAGATGCTTTGCAGTAATTCAGTGGTATGGATTTTGTTGAGCATTGCATTATGGCCTATCAGGTGGTCAATTCTGGAGAATGTTCCATGTGCACTGGAGAAGAAGGTGTAGTTGTCTGCTGATGGGTGGAAAGTTCTGTGTATATCATTGATGTTTAGTTGGTTAATTGTGTCAATGAGGTCTTCTGTATCTTTGCTGAGCTTTTTTCTACATGATCTGTCTAGTAATGAGAGTGGAGTGTTAAAGTCTCCCACTATTATTGTGGAGTCATCTAACTCTCTTTTGAGCATAATCAGTGTTTCTTCGACAAAATTAGGTGCTCTGGCATTAGGTGCATAAATATTTAATATGGTTAAGTCTTGCTTGTGTACTGAACCTTTCAGCAATAAATAGTGTCCATCTTTGTCCACCATGGTGGATTTGAGATGAAAATTGATTTTGTCTGAGATTAGAATTGCCACCCCTGCTCTTCTTTGTTCATTGTTAGCTTGATATATATTCTTCTATCCTTTAATTTTCAGTTTGTTCCTGTCTTTAGGTCTCAAGTGAGTTTCTTGTAGACAACATATGGATGGGTCGTGCATTTTGATCCAAGGTGACACTCAATGTCTCTTTACTGGAGCATTCAGTCCATTCACATTCAATGTAATTATTGATAGGTATGTGTTCACCGCTGCCATTGTGATATGTTTACTTTTATGTTGATGTTTTCTCTGTTGTTCTTATTAGTCTGTTCTGGGACATTCTTTTTTTGTGAGTTGATTTTTCACCTTTTTCAGAGCTGGTTTTATCGTTGTTGAGGCTCATGTGTTAGATTTCTTGAAATGGTATGATACATCTCTGTTGTGCTTTACAGCTGCCCTTATAAACTCCCCTTCATAAACTATTTGTAAACCCAATTTTAATTACTACCAGTCTTGTCATCTTCCTCTCCATCTGGAAGGACTATAACGACTGTAGTACATCCCTCTTTTTATTACGATGACACCATAGTTTTCATGATTAATACCGGATTGCTTCTTTCCATATCAAAGCTGTGATTTACTTTGGAGCCTTCCCTAAATGAGTAGAGTATTGAGTAGTGTGTCATTCTAAAATATAAATTTAGTGTTTTCGTTCTTCTAAGCCAAAGCCAAGAACTTCTTTCAGTATTTCTTGTAGGTTGGGTTTGGTTTTTATAAAGTCTCTGAGTTTCTGTTTATCTGGGAATGTCTTAATTTCATTTTCGTATTTGAAAGATAGTTTTGCAGGATATAGAATTCTTGGTTGGAAGTTCTTCTCCTTCAAGACTTTGAATGTGTCATGCCACTGTCTCCGTGCCAGCATGGTTTCTGCTGAGAAATCTGACGACAGCCTACAGGGTTTCCCTCTGAAAGTTAGCTTTGCCTTGAGTCTTGCTGCCTTTAAGAGTTGCTGTTTATGTTTCATTTTGTTAAGCTTGATTATAATATGTCTTGGAGTCTTTCTTTTGAGATCTATATTGGGTGGTGTACAATATGCATCTGAGATGTCTATATTCTCTTCCTTCAGGATTTCTGGGAAGTTTTCTTTCAGCAGCTCAGCAACAACACTCTCTGTCTTCTCAGACGTCTCACCCTGTTCAGGGACTCCAATTAATCGAAGGTTGTTCCTCTTAATAGAGTCCCACATGCTTCTTAATGTTTTTTCATTTTTCTTGTTTCTTTTTTCTGATTTCTACTCATAGACACTGGCCTCAGTAGCTCTGTCTTCCAAGTCAGAAATTCTTTTTTCCATTTGTTCCATTGTGTTTTCTTGGCTTTGCATGGAAGTTTCTATGTGTTTGATTTTCTTCTTGATCTGTTGGATTTCAGAGTACTGGTGTTCCATCAGATCGAACAACTTGCTTAATTTTTCCTTTTGTTCTGCTGCATTTTGTATAAGGTCTAGAAAGGCTCTGTATATAATCAATTTGTATTCACTTCCTGATGCTTTCATAAAAGTTTCTTCATCTGGAAAACTCCTTGGTTGCTTTGTTTGGGAAACTTCTGAAGCCATGAGTGATTGCTTGTATGCCACAATTGTCTGTTGCTTTTTGGGTCCCACGTGAGTATATAGAGGCTGGAAGAGGTACTGTGAGGATGGATTGCAAATGTTTCTCTAGGCTGTCTTCAAATGTAAAGCAAAAGGTATCTAACCAGTTCACAAGTCAGTTAGGTTTTCAGGTGTAGAGGTCCCTCTTCTCATTTGACAAAGTAAGCGCCACTATATTCAACCCCAGATGATAAGTAACTAATTCAGAATACAGCAATGCTACTGCCCTGGTGGCCTCTGCTGACAGGGCCTAGCCTTACCCAACACTGCGTTGAGTACTGGTTTTGTGATAGGAAAGCGCTCTCCTGTGGGCAGGCTCTGGCTCCCAAGCTAAGAATTAGGTCCAGCTGCGGCCACTGTATCCAAGATGGCGTCCTCCACACAGGCAGCAGACAGAGGGGCTAAAGGTGCTGAGAGGTAGTGATTCCTCTGCTTCTGTTGCAGGGCCCCCAACGTAGACAGCACTGTGCAAAATCACTACTTTTCTGTTGGAGAAGTGCTGTCCCATTTCCAGGCGCTGGCTCCCAGGCTAAGAACGAAATCCCGCTAAAATCTCAGTAGCAACATGGCGTCCCGCACCCTGACGGCGGAGCTCTGCACAAACCCCGCTGAGACAGCTACAAAACGAAAGACTCAAAGTGGCTAGATTATCAGAGTCCTGAGCCTGAGCCTGAGTCCTGAGCCTCTCAGAATATGGGAATTTCGCCGGCCTATCCCCCCAGCAGCCCGTCTGAGTCCAGCCACCAGGCAAGGCCAACCGAGACCGAGGAAAAAAAGTCACAATGGTGTGTTTACCTTCCATCCGTGAGAGCCGGGGCTAGCCAGGAGCGGGAGTCAGCGAAAGGGAGGAGGTTTTTCGCTCAGTGGTATGAAGTCCCAATTAACAGCCCTGTGCCGTGTCCTGAGGCTGAGTAGGTGATCAGAAGGCTCTGTTTGTCAGTTCTGGTCTTGGTTTCCAGAGGGATATAAGGAGACGTGGGCTTAGTCCGCCATCTTGACTCCGCCCCCACCTCATTTCTTATTCCAGTTATTTGTTTGTGCTCCTGTTTTTCTTGTGTCAGTTTGGTCAGTGGTTTGTTGATCTTGTTGATCTCAAAAGACTAGCTTTGGGTCATGTTAACTCTCTCAATTCTTTTTTTCAGTCTCTAACTCACTTAGTTTTTATCTAATTTCTGTTCTCTCTTCTTATGTTTTAGAGGATCTTTCGTTGTAATCTTTCTAGTTGCTTGAGTTGTAGGGTTAATCCTTTGAGTTGGGCCTTTATTTTGGGATGTGTGCATTCATTGAGATAAGTTGACCTTTGAGCACTGCCTTTGCTGTGTTTCATGGGTTCTGGTAGCATATGTTGTCCTTCTTGTTGAATTCTATGAATTTCTTTATTCCATCTTTGGTTTCTTCTACAACCGAAAGTATTTGAATATGGTATTGTTCCATTTTTGAGTGTTAGGTTTTTGGCACTTGCTTTTTCTACTGTTGATTTTCACTTTCATGGCTTTATGGTCTGAGAAAAAAATTTGCAATATTTCAGTGTTTTGGATTTTGTTGAGCCTTGCTTTATGGCCTAATAAGCAGTCTATTCTGGAAAATGTTCCTTGTCCATTGGAAAAGAAGTCATACCTGTGTATTGATGGATGGAGTGTTCTATATCTGTCTATGAAGTCAAGTTGTTTAATTGTAACATTGAAGTCTTCCATGTCTTTACTGAGCTGCTTTCTGGTTGTTCTGTTTATCACTAATAGTGGTGCATTTAAGTCTCCTACTATTATTGTGGAGCTATCTATCTTACTTCCCAATAACGTTAGAGTTCATTTGACATACTTAGCAGCTCTATCACTGGGTGCACAGATATTTAATATGTCTGTGTCTTTCTGATGTGTTGACCCTTTGAATAGCATGAGTGACCTTCCTTGTTCATTGTGGTGGATTTTACTTTAAAGTATATTTTATGTGAAATTAATATTGCCACACCTGCTCTTTCCAGATAATTGTTGGCTTGGTGTATGTTTTTCATCCCTTAAGTTTCAGTTTGTTTATGTCTTTAAGTCTAACGTGAGTCTTCTGTAAGTGGCATATGGATGGGTCATGGTTTTGCAGCCCTTTGTCTCTTTGTTGGTGCATTTAAACAATTTACATTCAACGTAATTATTGGCAAGTATGAATCCAGTGTTGTCATTTTGATGCTTGAATTGGTGAGTTGTTAAGACATTCTTTGTTCTACTTAATTTTATATGCTGAGTCATTATTCTTTGTGGGTTTCCATTTCATTGGTTTTATTTTTGTTGGTTTTGTATTTGCTGAGACTTTTTGAGTTTTGATATGTAAGATTGTTAGTTCCCTTTGTGTTACCATTATGTTTACCCCTAGTGTTCTAAGTTAAAGCCAGTCCTTCATATCACTGCATCTCCTTAAATTCCTCTCCATCTGAAAGGGATGTGAAGCATAATTTTGTCATCATTTACTTACTGAGATTTCTATTTCTCTCTTTATAGTATTGAAGCTTTGTTTATTTTTGTGGCTTCCCTGATTGTATTGAAAGTTGGATGTTCTATCTTGCCATGTGTTTGTGTGTTTATGTCAGACGTTATTGATTTTTCTGGCCAAAGAACTTCCTTCAGAATTTCTTGTAACTTTTGTTTGGTTTTAGCAAATTCTCTAAACTTCTGTTTGTCTGAGAATGTCCTAATTTTGCCATCACATTTGAGAGACAGTTTTGCTGGAATCATAATCTTGGTTGGCAGTTTTTTTCCTTCAAGGCTTTGTATATATCATCCCATTGCCTCTGTGCTAGCATTGTTTTGGCAGAATAATCAGAGTTAGTTTGCAGAGACCGACCTTTGTATGGAAACCCTGGTGGTGTGCTAGTTAAGTGCTACAGCTGCTAACTAGAAGATCAGCAGTTCAGATCTTCCAGTTGCTCCTTGGACACTCCATGGGGCAGTTCTACTCTGCCTATAGGGTCACCATGAGTGAGAATCAACTCAGCAGCAATAGGTTTGGTGTAGTTGGTTTTTGACCTTTGTATGTTTTGTGTACATCTTGAAGCACTTAGAACTTTGTCCTTGTCCCTAATTCAGTTAAATTTGATGATAATATGTCTTGGTGTGTTTCTTTTGGGGTCAGATTTGTGTGTAGTTCAATATGCATCTTGAATAGACATTTTCTCATCTTTCATAATATCAGGAACATTTTCTATCAAGATATTCTCAACAATTTTCTCTTTGTTTTCTGGCATTCCACTCTGTTCTGGTACTCCAATCAAACATAAATTATTCCTTTTGATAGAGTCCCACATGACTCTCAGAGAATCTTTGTTATTTTTAAATCTTTTACCTGTTTTTCTTCTAGTATGTTAGTGTCCGTTATTTTATCTTCACTTTCACTAATTCTTCTTTCTATTGCCCTGATTCTACTGCTTTGGCTTTCTACTGAGTTTTCTAAATTGGTAATTTTATTGTTAATCTGCTGAATTTCAGATCTTTTTTCTCAAGGATTTCTTGCAGTCTGTTTAATTTTTCTGTGTGCTCTGTTGCAGTCTTCCTATGTCTGTGAGAGCTTGGAAGATAACATTTTTGTATTCTGCCTCTCATAGTTGCATAAATTCTTCTTCATTTGGAAAGCGTTGTAATTTTTTGTTTGGGGAATTTTCTGAAGCTGTGGTGGTCTGCTTCTTTAAATGATTTTAAATAGTTGGTTGCCTCTGAGCTATCAGGAGATTGTTTTAACGTCAAGTATTGAGATCCAAACTAAGTATGTATGGCCTTATGTATTTTTAGTTTTTGAGTGTTGAAGTGGAGTAGTAGTGTGTGCTGTTTCATTGAGTGGAATCACAGAAATTTTGAAGCCCTATCACCAGGCGGTTAGTCCTGCAACCAGGCACAGGTGCCCTCCTGTTAGTTTGCTTTCCTTGTGTGTATTCAGCCCAGGCACCCAGTCAAATGGCCCCCAACTGTGCAGTGTCCCTGGGGGAGTGATGATTAGTCTAAGCTCAGGTAGCTGGTTGTGCAAGCTGTGAAAGGTAAAGGGACCCTCTCCAGACCCATAAAGGTGAATGTTCTGTAGATGTGAGCCTAGGGAAAATACCTGCTTCTGCCTGCAAATTCCTTTGTTTGGTACCAACTGTCAGTTCAGGTCAGGTGGCCAGCACTGCACAGAAAGGAAAGGGGAGCAGTGAGGTGCCTTGTGGAGAAAGAGTGATCTTTTGTGCCTCAAAGAAAAAGTTGTGATTTCCTTCCAAGAACTAAGGTCTGGATGATATTTTTATGGAGCATTGAGTATCTGGGGAACCTTAGGACCTCACATATTTGACTATGCAACAGTATCAGACTAATCTTATCCTCTCAAAAATGATACATCAACCGTCTGACCTCTGCTTCTGCTATTTCATTGTATCAGGGAACTGCAGCTTCCGCAAATGGCTGGTAACAGTAATGTACTTTCACTATAAGCTGGCAGGTGGAGTCTGCTGTTCCTGACTGCCTGTTCAAGTCAACATGTTGGACAGCTCCCAGCTCCCAGTTCAGCACCTGGACAGCTCCCTGCATAGAAGTGCAGTTTACTTTTAAGGCTGAGAGGCTTGTATATCTGCCTGGATATTTCTCTATTGAGAAGACTCAACTCTTCCTTGCTCTTTTCTCTCACTCACATTGTAAGGTTGGCTGACAGCCCCCAGTTACTCCATAAGCAGAGCAGCCTCTTTGCTACCCAATAAGCAGAGTCTTCTACCCTTGAGAGTCTGCCTGGGGCAAATCATTAGAGGATTAGAGACAGCTTGTGACCAATAATTCTCTTAGATCCATTATCAGAGAAATCAAATAGTATCTTAGGTGGCACACAGGCATTGTACCATAGTTAATCATTTAAAGAAACAGCCTTCAAATGCTCCAGAAAATTTCCTAAAGATTCAAAAATTTCTGAGATGAAGCAGCCGTTCTGAATCTATTGGAGGTTGAATACAAAAGAGTTATATATAGAACCCTCCTAGAGGTTAAACAAAATGCAATAAAACAAAACAAAAAATTTGGTAAACTATTCGCAATGCTAGAACATCAACGATCTGAAATACATTAGATTAATAACAAAGTTACAGAATTGGATAATTCTATCCAAAGACAAAAGAGTAGGATTGAACAAATGGAAGTTAAAATCTGTGACCTAGAAGACAAAGTAACTAACACCAGCATTTATGAGGTGAAATTGGAGAAAAGAAATAAGAAAAATGAAGAAGCATTAAGAAACATGTGGGACTCCATGAAGAGAAATAATTTATGTTTAATTGGAGTTCCTGAACAGGGGAGGATTAATGACAATATAGAGAGTATTGCTGTAGAGATGCTGACAGAAAACTGTCCTGAGATTATAGCAAAGAGAACATAGATATCCAAGATGTCTATCAAACACCACAAAAGTTAGACCCCAAAAGAAGGATGCCAAGACATATTATAATTAAGCTTAACAAGCTAAAACACAAACAGATGCTTCTGAAGGCAGCAAGGCTCAAATTAAAACTAACATTCCGAGGAAAACCCTATAGATTTTCATCTGACTTTTCTGCTCAAACAATGCTGGCTAGAAAACAGTGGGCAGATACATTCAAAGCCCTGAATGAGAAGAACTTCCATCCTAGAATTATTTATCCTGCAAAATTGCCTATCAAATATAATGGTGAAATTAAAACTTCTGAAAATAAAGAGAAATTTAGAGACTTCGTGAAAACTACACCAAAATTACATGAAATATTTAAAGAAGCTCTTCACTAAATGTATGTTTTAGGTGATAATTCAAGACACTTCATCCAAATTTCTAATCAGTTAAGGAAGTCACAGAACTTCACCAAGTCAAGCCAAAAGCTACAGTATTATAATAAAGGATTCCATGATTGTATCATGAGAACTATAATACCATCACATTGAAAGAGGTATACAATACAATAGTTCGAGTTGTTTTTGATGCAGAGAAAGTTTCAGACTTCTAAAATAGTTAAAATTGATTTCAATCTTAATATGTTAGGGGGGTTATTAATGTAGCCATAAAGCAGATTAATAATACATTATATGAAAATAAGAAATGCAATACAGGAGTCTCAACAAACATAAAATTAACACTCAAACAACCCATAAAGCAGAATGCCCTAGAACCGAACATTAAAAACAATATAGAAAACATCTACACAAAATTAATTACATCAAAATGATGGCAATAAGCACATACTTATCAATAATTACATTGAATGTAAATGGACTGAACACTTCAGTAAAGAGACAGCGAGTGATATCCTGGATCAAAAGACATGACCCACCTATATGCTGCTTACAAGAAACACACCATAGACTTAAAGATATGAAGAGGTTGAGAATTAAAGGTTGGAATAATATATATCAAGCTAACAATACACAAAGAAGAGCAGGTGTGGCAATATTAATCTCAGATAAAATAAATTTTAATGTAAAATCCACTATTGTGGACAAGGATGGTCACTATTTATTGCTGAAAGGTTCAATACTCAAGCAGAACTTAACAATATTAAATATTTATGCACCCAATACCAAAGGCTGGCTAGCTATACCAAAGCACCTAAATACATTGGACAAATACTGACAACACTGAAAAATGAGATTGATCATTCCACAATAACAGTTGGGGACTTCAGCACTCCCCTTTCAGTTGCGGATAGATCATCCAGAATAAAGCTTAGTAAAGATACAGAAGATCTTATTGCAACAATAAACCAATTTGACCTTATCGACATATACAGATTTTTTCATCCATCAGCAGATAAATATACCTTCTTTGCTGAAATACATGGAACATTCTCCAGAATAGACCATATGTTCGGTCTTAAAACAATTCTCTATAAAATCCAAACCATTGATTTATTGCAGAGTATCTTCTCAGACCATAGAGCTATAAAGGTTGAAATCAATAACAGAAAGTTCATAGGTAGAAATTCAAACTTGTGGAAACTGAACAACACTTTGCTCATAAAGCCTTCGGTTATAGAAGAAATTAAAGACACATTAAAGAAATTCATGGATTCAAATGAGAATGAAAACATATCCTACCAGAATTTATGGGATAAAGCAAAATCAGTGCTCAGAGGTCAGTTTATCTCTATAAATGCACACTTCCAGAAAGAAGAAAGAGCACAAATTAAAGGTTAACCTCACAGCTTGAACAAGTAGAAAGAGAGCAACAAAGGAATCCCTCAGGCACCAGAAGAAAACAGATTATAAGGATTAGAGCAGAACTAAATGAATTTGAGAATAGAAAAACAGTTGAAAAATTAACAAAACCCAAAGCTGGTTCTTTGAAAAGATCAACAAAATTGATAAACCATTGGCTAAACTTACAAAAGAAAAACAGCAGAAGATACAAATAAACTGATTAAGAAATGAGTTGGGAAATGTTACAACAAACTCAATTGAAATAAAAAAATATCATAAGAGAATACTATGAAAAGCTATACTCTAACAGGTTTGAAAACCTAGGGGAAATGGACAAATTTCTAGATTTGTATGACTCACCAAGATTATCACAAGGAGAAGAAGATCAACTTAATAAATCTATCACAAAGGAAGAAATTGAAAAAGTCATCAAAAATCTACCAGCCAAAAAAAGTCCTGGTCCAGATGGCTTCACTGGAGAATTCTACCAAACTTTTAGAGAAGAGTTAACTCCAATACTATTGAGGCTATTTGACACCATAGAAAGAGATTAAATACTTCCAAATTCATTCTATGAAGCCAACATAACCCTGATACTAAAACCAAGGAAAATTCCAACAAAAAAAAGAAAATTACAGACCAATATCACTCATGAATCTAGATGCAAAAATCTTCAACAAAATTCTAGCCAATAGAATTCAACAGCATATAAAAAAATAATTCATCATGATCAAGTTGGTTTCATTCCAGAGATGCAAGGCTGGTTCAACATCAGAAAAACAATTAATGTAATCAACCACATTAATAACAGAAAAGATAAAAATCACCTGATTTTGTCAATTGATGCAGAAACGGCATTTGACAAAGTTCAACATTCATTCATGCTTAAAACTCTCAGAAAAATAGGGACAGAGGGGAAATTCCTCAATATAATCAGTAGCATCTATGCAAAGCCAACTGCTTTCAACATCCTGAATGGTGAAAGACTGAAGGAATTCCCTCTGAGAATGGGAACTAGACAAGGATGCCCACTCTGACTACTTCTATTCAGCACTGTGCTAGAAGTTCTAGCCAGAGCAATCAGACAAGTCAAAGAAATAAAGGGCATCCATATTGGCAGTGGTATGATATGCAGATGATACGATTCTTTAGACAGAGAATCCAAAGAAATCCATAAGTAAGCTATTGGAGCTTATAGAAGAGTTCAGCAAAGTATCAGAATACAAAATAAACATAACTAAATCAATAGGATTCCTTTACACCAACAGTGAGATTATTAAAGAAGCAATCACCAAATCAATTCCATTTACTACAGCCCCCAAGAAGATAAAATACCTAGGAATAAATCTAACTAGAGAAATAAGAGATTTTTACAAAGAGAACTACAAGACCTTACTACAAGAAACTGGGAGAGACTTACATAAGTGGAGTAATCTGCCCTGCTCATGGATAGGAAGACTCAATATTGTGAAAATGTCTATTTTGCCCAAAGCAATGTACTTATATAATGCAATCCCAATACAAATTCCAGCAATTTGTGTTTTTTAATGAGATGGAGAAACAAATCATTAACTTTGTTTGGAAAGCGAAGAAGCCCTGGATAAGTAAAGTACTACTGAAGAAGAAGAACACATTGGGAGGCCTCCCACTACCTGACTTTAAAACCTATTACACTGCCACAGTAGTCAAAGCAGCCTGGTATTGGTACAAAAAGAGACATATAGACCAATGGAATGAATTAGAGACCCCAGAGATGCTACCATCCTCCTATGAACAGCTGATATTTGACAAAGGTCCTAAGGTTTTAAACTGGGATAAGAACAGTCTTTTTAAGAAATGATGCTGGCATAATTGGATAGCCATCTGCAAAAAATTGAAACAAGACCCATATCTCACACCTTATAAAAGAATCAACTCAAATTGGATAAAAGACCTAAATATAAAAGCTAAAACGATAAAGCTCATCCAAGATAAAATAGGATCAACAATGGAAGTTTTAATACACAATATAGACAGACTTCAAAATCTGACCGACAAAGCACATTCATCAGAAGAAAAAATAGATAAATGGGAATCAAACACTTCTGGTCATTCAAAGACTTCATCAAAAGAATTAAAAGACCACCTACAGAATGGGAAAAAATATTTGGCAACTCTATGTCAGACCAACGCCTGATCTCCATAACCTATAGCCAAAGCCAAGTGCCGTCGAATAAGGTACTACAAAATATCAAGTAGAAAAAGATAAATCATCCAATTAAGCCATGGGCAAAGAAGATGGACAGATACTTCTCTAAAGAGGAGATCCAGGCAGCCAAAAAAACACATGCGGACATGCTCACGATCATTAACTATTACAGAAATTCAAATTGAAATGACAATGAGATACCATGTCTCCCCAACAAGATTGGCTATGATCCAAAAACACAAAACACTAAATGTTGGAGAGGCTGTGGAGAGATTGGAACTATCCTACACTGCTGGTGGGATTGCAGAATGGTGCAACCTCTTTGGAAAGCAATCTGGTGCTACCTTAAAATAATGGATATAGATATACCATTTGACCCAGTAATTCCTCTGCTTGGAATATATCCTAAGGAATCAAGGCCATTCACACCAACTGATACGTGCACATGAATGTTCATTGCAGCACAGCCCACAATAGCAAAAAGATGGAATCAACCCAGATGCTCAACAACAGAACAATGGATGGGTAAACTTTGGTATATGTACTCAATGGAGCACTAAGCAATGATAAAGAACAACGATGATTGCAGGAAACATCTCTTAACTTGGTTTCAACTGGAGAACATTGTGTGGAGTGAAACTCGTCAGTGACAGAGCCAGCCAAGCCAAGTGCCGTCGAGTTGACACGTATTATATGAGACCACTATGATAAAAACTTAAAAGCAGACTCATGCATAACAGAAAAGACTCTTTGACTGCTACAGGAATGGGGAGGACAGGAGGGTGAGGGGCAAGGGTTTAGATTAGGTAGTTATTAGAAATTTGGTTGGGTGAAACTGGCGATAGCACAAATTAGTAAGAAGATCAATATAAATGGGACTTCAACACAACTTGTGTACTCCTCCCATCTTAACCCAATATTCTAAGGACAGAGTATGTACATTTTCAATTTTATTTATTTAAAAAAATAATTGTAAAAAAAGAAAAAGTTCTGATCCACACATAAGTGCCTGTACTTATCTTTTGGCATTCAGATTCTGTCTGCATGTGTGTTGGAGGCTTGGTTTTCGTACTGAGAAGAAACACTTTCCTGATTTGCTTGGCTGCGTTCATGGGCACTGGCTTTGTTTACCATGCAAAGGTCCTCTTGGAAAATGCTAATTTGATGTGTCTGCACCCGCATTCCCCTCTCTGTCAGCCAGCTTGTGCCCCTGGTTTCCCGCTGGTGATCAGGGCTCAAGGAAATTCTTTTAAATTTTATTAATATGGTTTTTCTGTGCCTTAGTTGACAGAGAGATGGGAAGATGAATCTGGTCAGTAGGCAATGATAGCTCCTCCCCCAGGTCATGGTTTTCTTGTCTAGAATTTTTCTCACTCCCTTTTTTCCTTTCATGGGGTTTTGAATTGGCTTCTTCCATTTTGGAGTGGTGATGATTGTTGTTTTCTCGTTGACATAAGAAACAAATACCATCTTTATCATGTCCCTTGGATCTTCCTATAGCTAAGGAAAACTTTCTCTCTGATTAATTCTGCATTTCTCAGAGTGCACGTTTCCCTCTTTTTAGAATTCCTTTCATGTGCTGCTGAGCAATCTCTTTAATTAATGCTTTTAGAAGGCAAGACTTGTATGTAGGTCAGGAGTCTCTGGATGGTGCCAATCGTTGAGTACTTGGCAACTAACTGAAAGACTGGCAGCTTGAATCTACCTACAGGCACCTCAAAGGAAAGGCCTAGAAATCTACTTGCAAAAGATCACAGTCTTTGAAAACCCTGTGAAGTGTAGCTCTGCTCTGGAACACATGGAGTTACCATGAGGTGGAATCAAACACATGGCAACTGATTTTGTTTTTTCAACCTTGCAGGTCAGTGTGAAATGTACTCCCCTCTCAAAAAGAAACAACCCAGGCGAAACCCACTGACACTGAGTAGATTTCGACTCATGGTGAGCATATAGGATGGAGTAAAACTGACTAGTAGGGCTTCCAAAGCTGTAATTTTTATGGTAGCAGACTGCCACATTTTTCTCTCGTGGAGTTGCTTGTGGATTCTAACGCCAACCTTTTTTGTTAGCTGCCAAGTGCTTAACGATTGCACCACCAGGGCTCCTTCCCATGTTCCTACATGTATTAAATGTCTTTATTTTACTCTCACAACTGACGGATAATAAGACTGAAACAGAATTGTAGGTTGGTAAGAATCACCCTCCCTCATTCTCTCACTCCACAGTATTCCAAGAACATTTCTCCACTGTTTTAAGCATCTAGTGCTACTTGTCAAATGTAAGTTAGTATCTTAAAGCTTACTCATTTATTTAAAATAAGTATTTTATACTTGAAGACTTTCTGACAAGTAATTTATGTAGTTTAAAAGTTTCGTCTTGCTTATCCTGTAACGGGTTCTTTTAGCCTAAGGACTCATGTTGAATTGGTTGGAGTTCTACCCAGTTTTGGGAAGGAGAGACTAACCTTGGACTGTTAGAGCTCACTTTGGAAGTGCTAGAGAAACACGCTCAAGCTTATCATCTAGGAACATCTTCCAGCATCAGCTCACTGAGCTGGCCTTGGAAAGGAACAATTCCAGAACTGTATTATGAGGACTGTCAATTAAGTTCGTGAATGCATCCTAGAAAAAGTGCTACACGCCTCATTGTTGAATATCACTATGGTCACCTTCTGAGTGCTCCCCTTAGGAAGCTGTGCACTGATGCCAGTGCCTAGTCCACTCTTCAAAGCAGTTTTGTAATTCATTTTCTGGAATGACCATTAGAGCTGTCATCATATTACCACTGATGTCCTGAATGTCATCAAAATGCCTTCCTTTCAACATTTGCTTTATCTTTTCCTTGAATATTCTGGGAGTCAGTTCTACCCTGGCCCCTAGGGTCACCATGAGTCGGATCTGACTTGACGACACTTGGCTTGGCTTAGGTAAAGAAAAAAAAAATCATTGCAGAACAGATTGGGTGAGTAGGGAGGGTGTTCCAATACAGTTATTTGTTCACAGACAGCTATACAACTAAGTTCTTGAACTTGCCACCTTGCTACCATGCACAAAAGACATTCCAGAAGAAGTTCCAAACTAGCTTTGAAGGGTGGACTGGGCACTGGCATCAGTGCATAGCTTCCCAAGGGGAGTACTTCAAAGGTAATCATAGTGATATTCAGCACTTAGAACAATTACATTTACAGACTTAATTATCAGACCTCATGCTTCTGCTCAATAATAAAACAATACCACATACTCATACAGTTCCATCTGATTGACAGGCTCTAATTACACACTGCACCACAGTATCAAGGGAGTGTAAATGTTTGAAGTTGATTTTTGGGAAATGGGATTCAAATTGTAACTCTCAACATGTGAAAAGGATGTTCAAAATATTTTGGACAGTCAAGAACAACAGTTGTCCATTACAATTTTTTTTTCCATGTCTGAGAAATGGTCTTTGATTATTTTTCAGATTATTTTTTCTTTTTACTATTTCTCTGAGTCTCTTTTTGTAAATCTTGTTAATCCACTTTGGTGAATCCTCTATGTCAGTCTTAGTCATCTAGTGGTGATATAACAGAAATACTGCAAGCAGATGACTTGAACAAAGAGAAATTTATTCTTTCACACTCCAGTAGGTTGTAAGTCTAAACTGAAAGCATCAGCTCCAAGGAAAGGCTTTCAATGTGTGTCAGCTCTGAAGGAAGTTCCTTGTGATGCATCAGTCTTTCTCCTGGGGAACATCTCAGTGCAGCAACCTCAGGTCCAGTGGAGGAGCTCTGTTCCCAGCATTGCTTTCTTGGTGGTATGGGGTTTCCAACTTCGTGCTTGCTTCCCTGTCTTTTTATTTCCCGTGGGATAAAAAGTAGTTCAAGCCATACTCCAGGGAAACTCCCTTTACATTGCATCAAGGAGGTGACCTTAGCAAGAGTGTTACAACCCCACTCTAATCCTCTTTAACATAATCCAGTCTTGCCCTATTAACCACAGGCAGAGATCAGGATTTGCAACAAAGGAAAATCACAAAATGAAGCGTCGCTGGGATTCATGGCACAGTCAAATTGCTACACAAGTTTTGGGGGACACTGTTCAGTCCATGACAATGCCCCTTAATATTTCGCTTCATATTTTCTTTTCTTGTCTTTTGTTATGCATTCAGGAAAATGTCTTCAACTTTTTTTCCTTACCTTTTCGGTTGAATTTTTAATTTGAAAATTATATTTTTAGAGTCTATGACTTCTTAGTTATTCTTTATTGTTTTTAAATAGCAAATATTTTTTGAAGTTATAACTCTGTATCTTGTCCAATCTGTAGGAAACTCTGATCAGTTGTTTAAAAATTCTGTCCTCTTACTTGAATCATTTGTTCCAAAGTGTGTTTATTTTTTTGTTCCAAAATCTGTTTGTTCTTTTTATCTTGATAGATGCCCCTTAAATGTTAGGTGAATTAGATTTCCCATTCATATATACAAGCAAAAGAGTGAATTAAGTGATTGATTTGGTATTTGGCATGGGATTCCTTGCTGTTCCCTTAAATGAAGGCTAATTTTGAATCTCTGTAAGTATGTGGGACACATCAATTGTCAGGCTTTTCTTTAGATTTAAAACACAGCAATAGGCTCGACATACCATTTTTCCTCTGAGTCAAAATGTGAGGATATTGACTCTAGAGGTTCTATCCTCATTCTGGGAAACCTAGCTCCTCCTTGGTATCCTGCTGTGTATTTTTCCACACTTACACCACTCCTACTGCACCCTCAGAATGTGGTGTAGATAAGCCTCTACAGACAGTTCTTATATGAGACACCTCAATGTCCTTCCTTTCTCTCTTCCTTGTTTCTAGTACTACTGACCTGGTAGAACTCCTTTGTAGATTTTTTTCTCTAGTGTAATTTGTACTGTGGTTCCCTTTACTCAGTTGATTTGTCACCTACCTTCCAACTTCTGTAGTTCATAACAAACTGTAATTCTCTGATACCTACCACCCCTTTCTCAAGACTTTTATGAATTCATTCCCGTGTGCGTATGTGTGTGTGTGTGTGTATGGGAACTCTGGTGACGTAGTGGTTAGTTAAGTGCTATGGCTGCTAACCAGAAAGTTGGCAGTTCAAATCTACCAGCTGCTCCTTGGAAACTCTACAGAGAAATTTGGTTCTGTCCTATAGATTAACTATGAGTTGGAATCAGTTTATAAGTTTAGTTTAGTTTTACCTTGAAAAGGTGAATCCTGAAAAATACACTTCTGAGTTAACTTTTAATAGATGGGTTGGGAAAGGCACAAGACTGCCTGATTCAGATATAGCTCTTTCCTTGGCTCTACTCACAAGCACATGGCCACATCCAGGACAAAAGATTTTGCCAGTGTCAAGTAGGTGAAGGTGTCTTGCTTCACTTGGCACCTTGATCAGTGTTCCATTGTCTTCCTTTTGTCTTGGCTTCTAGAAATAACAAAGCAGTTAACTCAACGTCCACAACTAATTCAGTTCAGAGGAGCTGGACAGATCATGCAGGGCATCGTGGTGGGGTTTTTGTTGCGATACTTTAATTGTGTTATCAAAGACTGGCCCTTTTAGACTAAATTGTCAAACTTTCTTCTGCTAGCAGACAGCAGTGAACATATCTGAAAAATTTTTGTCCCGTCTTTCAGTCAATCCTCTGACCAGTCAGTTAATGAGGTATGATAGCCCCAGCTGAGACTCACTTCCTGGTAGGAGAAGAGGAGAAAGAATAGATCTTAGGAAGACCTCATTGTTTGAAAAAAATTTCATGAGTTCAAATTACATAATTTTAAAAGGATTATCTCATTCAATGCTCCAACCAGCTTATAAAGATACTACTTATAATGTTACCATTCCTACTTTACCCATGATGATATCGAAGCTTAGTGAGATTAAGTAACTAACTTGCCTAAGGTTAAACCCGTTGCCATCAAGTTGTTTCCTAGTTACCCTGTAGGACGGAGTAGAACTGCCCCATAGGGTTTCCAAGGAGCAGCTGGTGGATTTGAACTGCTAACCTTGTGTTCTGTAGCCACAATTCTTAGCCACTGTGCCATGAGGGCACCTGCTTAATGCTACACACTTCATGTCTAGTTGTCTCTTGATTTAAATGTAGGGGCTTCAGAAAAAGTCCTGTTTTCTTTGTTGTTTTCAAACTGCAGAGGGCTTTGTTTTCTTGAGCTTCCTGCTACTCCTTGCAAGATCTTTCACCAGGATGTTAAATTCATTGGGTAGGGATGGAGCATGGATGGTCCGATGAGTATCAGAGCAGAACTGTGCTCCATAGGATTTTCAATGGCTGATTTTCCAAAAGTAGATTGCTAGGTCTTTCTCCCAGGACATCTGTGGATCCACTTGATCTGCCAGGGTTTTGGTTAGCAGTGGAGCACATTAACCTTTCCACTATCCAGGGACTCTGGTCAACAGAAATGGCACTTAACTACTGTGCCACCAGGGTTTCCCAGTCCCTGGCAAACACTAATGAATGTTTTTCTATGTTCATTTTCAACTTCTGCTACTTTTGCTCTTAATAGCTATTGCACAAAGCATGGCGTTGGTAGGATGCATCTTCCTGCAGTGGCTTTCTGTGCTTTACTTTAAAATGTGAGCACACACTTTGCTATCTATTGCCTACAGACTTCAAGATCAGGCAATGCTTCCTGAAGGAAATGATATGTATCTTGAAAGTGGGACTGCTATTTCAGTTCATGTAGGAAGGGTTCTTCCCTCTTTGGCATTTGATTTATTTAGATCTCTTGGCATCTATAGCTCTGTAATGCCTTTAAAAAGAAATATACATGCTAGTATGTTCATCTGCCAGCAACATTTACACCATTACTGAAAGAAGACCTCATCTGTAGTGATTTTCACTTTTCTACTATAGTTGCTCAATACCATAGCCATACAACAACCAGTACTGGGAATGTTTTCACTTGTGGCATCCATTCAACACTCAGAATTCCATAATGAGTTATAAACCCTTCATGATTTGGCTTTTGCTTGTCTCTTCACCTTCATTGCTTGCCACTCTTCTCTCTTGCACTTCATGTTCTTGCCATATAGAACTGCTTTTGTTCTTCAGTGGAAGGGTGTTCTCTGTGTTTTGTCTTCAGATCTTTGCAAAACTTGCTGCTCCCTCTGTCCAGAACATTTCTTGTTCTCTGTCTTTCCCAGAGACTGGGAAACCCTGGTGGCATAGTAGTTAAGTGCTATGCCTGCTAACCAGAAGGTCAGCAGTTTAAATCCTCCAAGTGCTCCTCGGAAACTCTACGGGCAGTTCTACTCTCTCTCTAGGGTCACTATGAGTCAGAATCAACTCAATGGCAGTTTTTTTTTTTTTTTGGTACCAGCGTCTGGGATGGAGAAGAATGAAATGGGAGTAAGTGCTAAAGAGATATTTAGTTTCCGTTTCGGGTGATATAAAACTTTTGGAAGCAAACAGTGGTTGTGGTGGCACATTATGAATGCAATTAATGTCAATGAATTGTATACTTAAAATGTTTAAAACAACCATCTTTTTTGTTTCATATATATATATGTATATTTACCACAACAAAATTTAAAAAAAGCCAAAGTTGGAATACTGAGTGACTGAAACGTAAGTGTTCTATACTTCATGTCCAGAACTACGCTTATAAAGAGACCAAGAACTTCAAGGACTGATATAAGAGAGTTAATAATAGAATGGAGTAGAAAACATCTTATACTTTTCAATTATTCATAAAGCTAGATAAGAGGACAGTGCAGAATTAGCACAGTGGGAAGATAGGATCTTAACCACAACCAGCAATGGCCTTGCCTATTCCAGGCACTTCTGACCAAGGGTGTCATCTCCAGGGAGGAGGAAAAGGTGGTTAACACCGGACTTATACAGTAGTTATGTCTATACATTATTTCAAATTTGTATACGTGAAGATATTTATTCTGCATTTACAATTATTCTTGCTTCCTGCTGTCACCTCTTTATGTCAAAACTATTAATGGACTCCCTAGAGTCCATTCCATTTTGTAGAAGTTTTTAATTTTAGCCTAGTTATCTTGCTGATTTCTTAAAATTCTGATTCAAAGATTTTTGTAGCTACTATATCATGATGCCTAGATTGGGCAGACCAGGTAAGCACAGTCTTTGAAGGTTCCATGAAAAGGACTTTTGCCTACTTCAGAGAGATTAGAACATTTGGTTTCATAAGCACTTAATGACTTTGAAATTACTCATTATACCTTAAAAAAAACAGTAAAAAATGTGAATCAATATTTATGAAAAAACTCTACCCATACGTGTGACCATGGGCATGGACACATCCTTACTGTATCCATGGCCATGCCTGCACCTATGTTGTACCCATGCCCATACTCACATGTATGTTCATACCTATGTCTGTATCTGTTTGTACAACAGAGAGTATTTAAGCAGTCACTCAATCTGTTTCTTTTTCTCCCTGGATACACTGTATTTTCCAGCCTACTTGGCAGTTAAATGCAGTTATGTATCCTGTTATGATCAATGAAATGTGGGCAGACTACCTATGAGTTCAGTTCTCAAAATGCTGTTCTTCCCTTCTCAGTTGCCAGATGCTAAGAAAGTAGGCTGGGACTCCAAGTCTGTGAGTGTGGTGAAGCCACCAGATGGTAGAAATATGGGTCCCTTCTACTCTCCCACTCTTTGCTGTCACATCATGAGACTGTGGCATGGAACCAAAATAAAACCTTGTTGTAAATCACCAAGATTTAAGGATAGTTTGTTACATTAGATGGCTGTCCTAATGAATAAACATCTGAACAGTAACACCGCAAAATACTAACAGTATATATATATCTGAATTGTGGAATTATTGATATTTGCTTCCCCTTGTATTTTTACGTATTTTTTAATTTTGCTAAAAGAATTAGTTTTTAGAACAAGAAAAATACCTGTTATTATTAAAATTATTGATGTTCCCATCCAGGCCTTCCTTTCTTTATTTACTTGTCTTTACTTCTGAAAAAGTTGAGTTAAAATTTATAGACATTCCAAATGTCTCATCCTTACATCTTTGTTCTCTAGCTTTGAAAGAGTAGGGAAGTGAGGGAGAGAGCTGGAAGCAGATGCATGTTTGTTGCTCAGAGCTCCTTCCTCTGGGGGACTGGCTTGTCACAGAGTGGGGGCAGGCAGTACCGGCAGTGACAGGCTAGGTGTAGTTCAGCTGCCAGGCCCAGCAAGCCCAGAAGTAGGAACCAGCCCAGAGCAATGCCAGGTCTTGAGGGGCAAAGACATTGGTTCTAGTATCCTCCAACCGCTTGGGTTACCCCAGGTGTCCCCTGAACCACTGGGAGAGTGCAGCAGGCCATGCACCGCACAGAGGTGTGGGGAGAGGCACAGAAATATTTTTATAGTAACTCTGGTAATTGGAAGACTTACATGTTAATTTGATCTCAGAAGCAGTTGATTTGTCCAGTCATTCTCAGCTTTGAAAGTGCACAAATTAAACCCATGGAATGTTCTCTGCTGTGTTGAATCAAAACGTTGATTGTGGAGCCACAACTGGGGACCCACCAGTTTTTACTTCCTGCTTTGTGTTATCGCTGCTGAAGCTGAGTGTAGATACACAAAGGAGTTCTGAAACACCGATTTTTAGGTAACTCTTGACTGGTGGTTTAATCCTAGGCTTTGATATAAAGTGAAGATTTTGAATCATTTGTGGTTTTGTTTTGCTTATACTGTCCCTGCCTTTTATTTAAAACAGTGGAAACCTTTTTCTCACATGACACAAGTGGAAATTTGCTAAATAACTTGAATGACAGAGCAGCTGTTGTTGCGATGGCCCAGCAGTGGCCCACTGAGGACCTCGCTCCCTGTGTACCCCTTCCTTTCACACTTTCAAGGCTGACCAGACTCAGTTTTCTAAAAGTTTTATTGTGCTTTAGGTGAAAGTTCAGAGCACAAGTTAGTTTTTCATTCAAAAATTTATCACAAATTATTTTATGACATTGGTTGCAATTCCATCAATGCGTCAGCACTCTCCCCCTTTCAAACTCTGGGCTTGGACACCATGGTATGCTGGAAAATATTTTCCTCTTTGGATATTCAGGTCAGGGGTAAAGTTCAGGGATATTGCTCTTTAGGTCCTGCACATACACCAAGATCCTGGTCTGCACATGTGTGAGATTCTGGTGGCAACTTCAAACTACAATCAGGGCTTCGGTTGCCTCTGGGGGAAGGTCGTTGTAATCAGTCTTCCCAAGTCAAGGAGCTTCTCAGCTCAGGGACCATGGATCTGAAGAACACACTATTCTTCTGGCTCTTGTTCCTTGGTGAAGTCACTATGTCTGTCTGTTCACTTCTGTCTTAGATCTCAGAAGAGATTGATTGAAGACAAAATCTAATCTTGTAGACTGAGTTCTGCCTCATTAACACAACTGCTGCTAATCCTGCCTCCTTAATATTGTAGAAATAGGATTTATAACATATAGGAAAATCACATCAGATGACAAAATGGTAGACAACCACACAGCAGTGGAAATCATGGACTAGCCAAGCTGACACATATTTAGGGAGGACACAATTCAATCCATGACAACATAGATTTACTTCTGGACTCTCAATTCTATTATGTTGGTCTACATCTTTATACCAGTAACAGACTGTTTTGATAACTGTAGCTTTGCAGTATGTTTTGAAAGGAGTGTGAGTCCTACTTTGTTCTTTTTTAAGGTTGCTTCAGTTATTCGACTTGATGGCACTTGGCTGGCTCAGTTATTCAGGGCTCCTTACAATTTAATGTAAATTTGAGAATTGGAATTTCCATTTTTACAAAGAAAGATGTTGGAATTTCAGAAGAGACTGTGTTGAATCTGTACATCTGTTTGGGTAGAATTTACATATAAACAATATTAAGTCTTTTAATCCATGAACATGAAATGTTCTTTAATTCCTTTCAGCAACCTTTTATAGTTTTCAGTGTACAAGTCTTTCATCTCCATGGTTAAATTTGTTCCTAGTTATTTTATTATTTTAGACGCTATTTAAATTTTACTTTATTTTTTGATTATTTATTTTTTGTTGTTCATGTAAAATGTACAGGCAAACTATACCTGATGTTCCATCTTCCTGTATTGCTCCAGGCAAATAGAGACTAATTGTTGTACTTCGATGGCTGCTTTCAAGCTTTTATGACCACAGACATCATGCAAAAAACTAGAAGGTAGAAAAGAAGTACTAAAAAATGATTTTAGGCCAATTCACTGGGGTGTGCTATGAAATCATGACCCTAAAACTCCAAATGAAGAAAACAAATCCAGTGATGTCTTTGGTTGTACATAAGCAGCCTCAGTAGCTGCCTTTAATATATGTGTGTGTGTGTGTGCCTATCTGTCTATATATATATTACACAATATTCTTTCACTCAACTTTTTACAGATGTATAACTTACTCATAGAAATTCTATTAATCCACTGTCCAACCATTACCCTCAGTCCAGGTGAACTTTCTATCACCGTAGACAGAAACTCAATAACTTCCCGGTTTTCCACTCCTTTCCTTCCCTGTTGTTAGTGATAGCTACTATCAAGTCAGTTCCAACTCTTTATGGAAGCAGATTGTCACAACCTTCTCCAAGTGGGTTCAAACTGCCAACATTTTGGTTAGCAGCCAAGCTCTTAACTGCTGCAGCACCGGGGCTGTTATGCACCTCTGTTGTTGTTGTTAGGTGCCGTGGAGTCAGGTCCGACTCATAGTGACCCTAGAGGTCAGAGTAGAACTGCCGCATAGAGTTTCCAAGGAGCACCTGGTGGATTTAAACTGCCGACCGTTTGGTTAGCAGACGTAGCACTTAACCTGCTACACCACCAGGGTTTCCTTCCAACGTCTAGTATCCACTGAAAAACTTTGGTTTCTATACATTTGCCTGTTCTGGTCTTTTCACACAGATGTCTTCAAGCTGCATACATATTGTAGCACATATCAACACTGCCTTTGTCCTGCTGGCTGAGTAGTGTCGTGTTGTACGTATGAACCACATCTTGTTTGTCCATTCATCTGGTGATGGTCATTTAGGTTGTTTCCACCTGTTAGCTATTGGGAACAGTGCTGCAATGATGGGTATATATCTAGGGGTGGAATTGTTGGATCATAGAGTAGTTCTATTTTTATTTTTTTAAGAAACTGCCACAATGTTTTCCACAGGGGCTATAATATTTGGTATGTATAAGAGTTCCAATTTCCTCACATCCTCTCCAACATTTGTTATTTTCTTTCTTTTTTTAATCTGAGCCATCCTAGTGCAAATGAGATGCTATCTCATAGTGGTATTAATTTGTGTCTCTCTGAAGGTTAATTGGAGCCCTCCTGACATAGCGGTTTAGGAGCTCCTCTACTTACCCAAAGTTCAGCAATTCCAATCTACCAGCTGCTCCTTGGAAACACTATGGGGTAGTTTTACTCTGGCCTATGGGGCAGTTCTACTCTGTCCTATAGGGTCACTGTGATTGGAATTGACTTGACAGCAGTGGGTTTGGTTTGGTCTTAATTATAGGTCTCTGTGAGTTGCAACCCACTCTACAGTACCTAACATCAAGAATGGGTAATTGGAGCCCTGGTGGTGTGGTGGTTTGTTAGCTCTGCTGCTAACCAAAAAGACAGCAGTTCAAATCTATCAGCTGCAACATGGAAACCTCATGGGACAGTTCTACCCTGTCCTATAGGGTCACTATGAATTAAAATAGACTTGATGGCAATGGATACTATTATTATTATTTGGAAAAGCTAATTACATTGAGCATCTTCATGTGTTTGATGGCCATTTGAACTCACTTTTTGGTGAAATGTCTCTTCAGGGCTTTGCCATATTGTGAATGTATTACTTGTCTTTTTATTGTTAATTTGTCAAAGCTTTATATATATTTGGCTATTAGATTCTTAATGACTACGTTCTGAAGATATTCTCACCATTGGTAGCTTGTCCCTTCACTTTTTTGGTAAACTCTTTTGATGAACCAAATTTTTTAATTTTTATGAGGTCCCATTTATTTTCTCTATTTCTGCTTGGGCTCTTTGTTAGTATATTAGATAATCCATTGTTAAAAGCTAGATCTGAAAGGTTTGCGCCTGCATTTTCTTCTAAGAATTTCATGATCTTGTACCCTGTTAGGTCTTTCATCCATTTTGCATTTGTTTCTGTTTATGGTGTGAAGCATACAAAGACTGTTAATGATGTTCGAAGAGTCATCCTAGCAAAAATGTTACATACCTCACTGCTGAATGTCATTATGGTCATCTTTGAAGTACTCACCTTGGGAAGGTATGCACTGACAGCAGTGCCTAGTCTACCGTTCAAAGCAATTTTGGAACTCTTTTTCTGGAATGGCCATCAGAGCTGTCATTGTATTACCCATGATATTCTGAATGTCGTACAAATGTCTTCCTTTCAATATTTCCTTTGTCTTCAGAAAGAAAAAAGTGATTGAGGCCAGATCAGGTGAGTAGGGAGTGTGTTTCAATAGTTATTTGTTTACTGGCTAAAAACTACCTCATGGACAACTATACAATTAAGTTTGCGAACTTTCCATCTTGCCTCTGTGTGCAATGGCCATTCCAGGAAGAGTTCCAGAATTGCTTTGAAGAGTAGACTAGGTGCTGGCATCAGTGCATAGGTTCCCAAGGGGAGTGATTCAAAGGTGACTGCTGTGATATTCAGCTATGAGGTAAGTAGCACTTAAAAACAATTAAGTTCATGGAGTTAATTGTCAGACTTCATATTTACAGTTTTGTTTCCCTACATGTGGAAATCCAGTTTTCCTAACATGATTTATTCAAAAGACCCTTCTCTTCCCATGAGATGGACTTAGCGCCCTTGTCAAAAATCGGTTGACCATAGATGTGTGGGTTTATTTTTAAACTTTCAATTCTATTCAGTAGGTTTATGTATCTATTTTTGTATCAGTATGAGGCTGTTTTGATTTTCATAGCTATGTAATATATTTTCAAATCAGGAAATGTTCATCTTCTTACAAATTATTATAGCAATTTATTATAGCTATTCAAGGCCTCCTGCCATTCCATATAAAACTGAGGGTTTTTTTTTTTTCTGTAAAAAGGCCATTGGACATTTGAATGGAATTCCATTGAATATACAGATTGCTCTGGGTAATACTGACAACTGATGTTAAGTCTTCTCAGTCATGAACATAGAAATTCTTTCCACAATTCTTTTTTCAGCAGTGTTTTATAATTTCCATTATATAAGTTCTTCACATTCCTGCTTAAGTTTATTTCTAAGTATTTTATTCTCCTATACTCCATTGAAAACTCTGGTGGTTTAGTAGTTAAGTGGCAGTTAGAATCTACTAGATGCCCTTTGAAAACACAGCGAGGTAGTCTCACTGTGTCTTCTAGGGTTGCTATAAGTCAGAATTGACTCAATGGAAATTTTTAAATATATACTCCATCGTGAATGCAATCATTTTCCTAATTTCCATTTCAGATTTAATATATTTGGTATATAGAAACACAGCTGATTTTTTATTGTTGATCTTGTAACCTGTAACTTTTCCAAAGTAACCTCACAAGTCTAGATGTTTTATGGATTCTTTGGGATTTGCTATGTATATGATCACACATCCAGAAATAATTTTACTTCTTTTTTGCTGATTTGGATAACTTTTATTTCTTCCTGTCTTACTGCTCTGGCTAGTACTTGCACTAAAATTTTGAATAGGAATGGTGAATGAGCATCCTGTCTTGTTCCCAATTTCAAGGAGAAAGCTCTCTTTTTCTGTTAAGCATGATGTTGGTTGTTGCTTTTTCATAAATCATATTGAGGAACTGCTACATGTGCACTGTAGAAAAATGTGTCTTGTTCTGTTGATAGGTCAAATTGGTTTATGGTTTTATTTAAGTCTCCAGTGTCCTTACTAATCTTTTTGTTTAGATATCCTTTCTAGAATTGAATGTGGTATACTGAAGCCTTCAACTATTGTTGTGGAATTATTCAGTTCTCTTTTCCTGCTTGCCAGTGTTTGTTTCATGTTATTTTGGATTATTGATGTTAGGTGCATGGATATTTGTAATTGTTATATTTTCTTGATGGATTTTCTCCTTTATTATTATGTAATGTCCTTCTTGTAATTGATTTTAATTTAAAATCTATTTTGTCTAATATCTGTATGACCGTCTCTATTCTTTTTTGTTACTAGTTGTATGGAATATTTTACTACACCTTTTATTTTCAGTCTTTCTGTGTTGTAATGTCTAAACTGTGTGTCTTGTAGGCGACAAAAGCAAGCATCTTTTTCTTTAAATCCATTCTGTCATTCTCTGCTTTTTTCATGGGGAGTTTAGACCATTTACATTAAAGGAATGAAATAGCTACTTCATTCATTTTGCTAGATATTTTTAGTATCATATATTTCCTTTGACTTTTTGTCCTCATTTTTGTTTCATTTTTTTTTATTGTACTTTGGATGGAGGTTTACAGAACAAACTAGTTTGTCATTAAACAGTACACCTACTGGGTTAGTACATTGGTTAACCAGCTCACAACACGTCAGTGTTCTTCCTCCCAAACCTTGGGTTCTCTCTGACCAGCTTTCCTGTCTCCTCCTTCCTCCTTCCTCCTCTTTGTCCCTGGATTGGTGTGCTCCTGTAGTCGCATTTTGTCTTATGCATCTGTCCAGTCTTTGGCTGAAGGGTGAACCTGGGGAGTGACTTTGTTACTGAACTGGACGTCTGTCCGGGGGCCATACCCTTGGCGGTCTCTGTCAGGCCAGGAAGTATGCTCTTTATGAGTTAGAATTTTGTTCTGCATGTTTGTCTAGCTCTGTCTGAGGCCCTCTGTTATGACCGCTGTCAGAGAAGTCGGTGGTGGTAGCTGAGCACCATCTAGCTCTACTGGGTTCAGTCCGGTGGAGGCTACTGTTGTTGTTGTCCATTAATTCTTTGGATTAATATTTCCCTTGTATCTTTAGTTTTCTTCATTCTTCCTTGCTTACAAAGGGGTAAGAAGAGTAGAGCATCCTAGACAGGTGCTCATAGGCTTTCAAGACCCCGAGACAGTACTCACCCAAACTAGAATGTCTAACATTTTCTTTGTAAACAACACTACACCAGTTGAAGTAGATATTCTCTGAGACTATGGTGCCCACAGACCTCAACCAAGCAGTTTGTTCCTTCAGGGAATTTGGATATAACTATGGAGCTTCCATGACCTTGCCTTGTACGAGTTGTGCTGGATTCCTCAGTACTGTGTCCTGTCTGACCCTTCGTCAAATTATCACTTGAAAGTAATCCAGTGATTTATTTTGGATGCCTACTGGAACCATGTAGTTCTGTTTTTAAAATGTTTGGGTATTGTCTGCTTTCTTTGGCCCACTCAGTAGTTATTTTCTTTGTTTATTGATTGTGGATTTGTTTGTCTCATTCTGTTTTTTTGTTTTGTTTTGTTTTATTCACTTATGTCAGAGCACATGGAATGTCCGTTCTTTGTTGTTTGCTTGTCTGTAGTCGTAATATTTTTTACCTCCTTGTCCAATGGACAGATCCAATCACTCAGCTGTGGTGCAGCAGGGCAGGTCCAGTTGAAGGGGATGAGCTGGGATGGGTTGTGACACATAGAAGGGCTGACAGGACAGCCCAGGAATCAGTGCTGGGAAGGTTCCAGTAGATAGTGTTTGTGCTATTTGGGGGTATGATGTTCAGCACACAGTGTAGGTTGGTAGGAAGGAGGAGGGAGGCTGTGATATGTGGAACTAAGATGGGTATGGGTAGAAAGAGACAGGAAAGAGAGAAACAGGACCCAAAAACAAAAACAAAAAAAGCATGCTAAGGGAGATGAGAAACAACAAAAATGAATAAAAACAAAAAGAAAACTAAAAAAGAGGAAAAGAAAAAATAACTAGATGAAAAACTGGAAAAAAGAAAAGAAAGGTCTCCAGGAGTCCCACTGGTGCTACTGCGAAGACCGAGGTGGTATCTCCCAGGCTGTGCTGTATAGCCTGGCTAGAAGGGGTGTAGATACCACACAGTGTCAGGTATTCTGGAAACAGCAAAAGAACTGAGAAGTGGGAAAGACAGGAAGCAAAAAAGAGAAAAGAAAGGACAAAAGAAATGTCCCCAGAGATCCCACTGATGCAAATGTAAGACTGGGACTCTGGGCCCTATGTTGTACAAAAAGTCCAGCTAGAAGGGACTCCCAAGCCCCCAAAAGAAAAACAGACAGATAAAACTCAACAAAGCCCAAAAAACCCACAAAAAGCCCTGGGATCCTACCAGCAGTGTCATGGACCTGGATCTGGCAAGTGGTTTTCCTAGTTGAGCAGGGCTTCATAGCCTTTCAAGGAGAGGTGAAGATGGCACTATGTAGTCAGGTATTAAAGAGAAAGGAAGACAAGACGAGATGGTGAGAGACACGGAAGAAACCAATGGAAATGGATAAGAACAAAACTCACTGCAAATAAATGACTCTCAGGGAGCCAGCCATTGTGGGAAGGGTGAATCCAAATGCCTGGGGCTGAAAGAGTTTCCTCTTGGCCAAGAGACTGTGGCCGACAAGAAGCAGAAGAAGCCGAGTTGGAGGAGAAGGATGAAGTTAGGAAAGCATGCAGCGCTGGTTATCAGGTGATCCGTGTCCTACTGGGAAATTCTAACGTTGTTTTCTTACTCCTTGTCTGCCTGTCTCCCACAGGCACTGGCTAAATCCAAGCAGCATGAATGGTGCATTTCTCCACCAACTGAGCCACTGCAGCTAACAGGTATCAGATGTAGAACAGCGAGAGGAAGATGAGGGTGTAAAAGCATGTATTGCTGGTTACTGAGTGCTTTGTCTTCTGATAGGATTTCCATGAAGCTATTTTCTCATGCTGTCTGTTAGCGAGTCCAAGATGGCAAATTCATGCTGTGTTAACTGGCAGGAAACTTCTGTTCATATCTCTTACTGCTCTCTCTCTGTTGTCTGTTAGTTTCTTATTCCATTGGTGTTTGGCTGAGACCTGTGTCTCTCCATCTGACACTTTGGGTTCCAGGATTGATGTTTGTCTCTGTTTTCCTTAGTTTTTCAGGTCTTTGCTGTGGTGCTTCTGTCTATAGTGCCCTGTTGGCTGGAGGTCTGTTATTTTTTTGTTTAGCTTTATTATGTGTTATGTCTTTCTTTTTTTCCATTTCTACTTCTGTTCATCTTTTTTTCTAGGTGTTTCGCTAGTGGCCACCACAAATATTACAGTACACAACTCAGTATTTCAACAGCATTTAATGTAACATGCAACATTAATACATAATAATACTTTATATAATATATAATATATTTATATACTTTATATAATATATAATAATATATAAAGTGACATGCAACATTAATATACTGCAAGTATTTTTGTTTTTCTCTTCCCTTCCCCTTTTCTGTTGGTGAGTCTCCATTAATATCATTGTATTACCTATACTCACTAGGTTTACTTTGTATTTATTTCTTATGCATCTGAAGTTGTATCACTTGTGGAACTCAACTACTGAGTTTATTCCCTGAAATATCATGTACTTGATCCTTATATTTGTCCATGCTGTTATTTAAATAATTTATTTGGAGTACTCTCTCTCTCTCTGTGTTTTATTTTTATTTCACATGTGTAGATTTCAATATTTGTTTAATGTTCTTTCCTTTCCAGCTGAACAGCTACCTGAGATACTTGCAGAGCTGCTCTGATAGTAGCAAATTCCCAGAGCTTCTGTTCATTTAGGAGTGCCTTGATTTATTTCCTCTTCATTTTTGAATGACAAGTTTACTGGGTGCAGAATTCTTGGTTGGCAATTGTTTTCCTTTGTTACTTTATATATATCACTTTACTGTCTTCTGGCTTCAGATATTTCTGGGTAGAAATCTACAGTCATTCTTGTATTGGACCATTGATGTGTTACATTATGATTTTCTATTTCTGCTTTCAGAATTTTCTCCTTGTCTTTCAGTTTCAAAAATTTTATTATGTATCTTGGAGTGGAACTTATTATATTTCCTCTGTTTGGAATTTGTGTAACTTTCTGTATTTGTAAACTTTGTTTCTTGTTCTGGTCCAATAAGTTATCTATTTCTTGAAAAATTCTTTTTATGGCTTTATCATTATCACGATACTTTGGGATTCCAAAATTTTCTAATGCTAAGTTTCTTAATTGGTCCTTACATTTCCATGTAATTTTCTTCTGTTTCCTCTGTTCTTTTCTGTTTCTCGCGAGATTTAAAAGTTGTTACTCTGTCTTCTAATTCACTTATCCTCTCTCTGCTTGAATCTATTGACTTTTTTTGCATTTTCTAATTGTTCTTTAGTCTTCAGTCCCATTTCTCTAGTTTTTTAAAAAATGTTTTCAATCTCTTTATTAAACTTCTCATTTGTATTTCATTTTCCACCAAGCTCTACCAGTATTTTACTGTGTCCTTTATGTTATTTAAACATATATACAGTATATATTATATGATATATTATTTAATATTTATGTTAATATTATTTAATATTTGTGTTAATATTATTTACTATTTATATTAGCATTATTATATTTTAATATTATATATTACAGATAGTAATATATATTAAATATATAGTGTCATGGATCAAATCGTGTCCCCCCAAAAAATATGTGTAGCCATGTGGCTGGGCCATGATTCCCAGTATCTTGTGACTGTCCTCCATTTTTGTGGTTTTCCTATGCTGTATGTTAAAGGATTAGGGTGGGGCTGGAAATCCCTTCATAGGATCACCTCCCTGCTCCACTGTAAAGGGAGTTTCCCTGGAGTATGGCTTGCCCCACCATTAATCCTTCCATCCTATGAGAGATAAAAGGACAGAGAAGCAGGCTGAGAATTGAGAACCTCATACCATCAAGCAAGCAGCACCGGTAGAAGAGTGCATCCTTCAGACCTGAGGTTCCTGTGCCAAGATGCTCCCTGGACAAAGACTGATGCGATACTGGACTTCCCTCCAGAGCCAACAAGGGGGAAAGCAGACACCCTGAACATGGACTTGCAGCCTACTGGACTACGTAAGAATAAACCTTCCTTTATTAAAGCCATCCACTCTGTGGTATTTCTGTTAGAGCAGCCCTAGCTGACTAAAACATATAGTATATATTATTTAAACATATATATATATATATATATATATATATATATATATTCCATTATCCTGGTGTCTATAGGAAAAATTTCCACTTTGTTACAATTTTCTTTTGATTAAGGCTTCTTTTGTGATTGTATATGTTTCTATTATTTTTTGTCAACTCTATGACATTTTAATCTTATTGTGGTAATTTGAAATTTAAAGTCTTCTTCATTTTGAGGATTTTTTTTTTTTTTTTTTTTTTAGGTTTACCTCCACTATCTTCTCCAAGGTTCTGCTAGAGGGCACTCTGGTCGTTTGATTCTTTCAGTGTTGAGCTGGCCATTCCGTCTGAAGATTCTGTTCATTAGGTGCTTTGGAAAATGTTAATTCTCTAGGAGGTCACTATGGGCCAGAATTGACTTGACAGTAGTGGGTTTGGCCTTTTATTTTGGTTCTTTTTTTGGTCTTTCTTTGAGTGGTTTACTCTGGCTGGTTTTCCCTGTGGTGGCTGACTGTACTGATATAAGCATCCCTTTGCCTTCTGGGATTTGGTGGAAGCCTTCTCCAGGCAATTGCACGCTTGAGGCTGGAATCTTTCCCTTCCCTTTGTAGAACTGGGGCATAGCTTTTCCTTTGTGATTAATTGTGCATGTGTGGGACTTTTCCACTGGCTATAAGTAGAAGTGATAGTACTCATATTTCCCAAGGCAAGGAAGAAGAACACTTTATGGCCTTCCTTCATTGGCAACCCTGAGCAGGTTCTTCTGCAGTACCTCGTTGAGGGTAGGATGCTGTTTGTTTCCCGCTGTGTTGCCTGTTGGAGGTATTTTTCTCTCACCCTGGTTAATGGGTAGATCCCATGGTTTTTCTGCTGCTCCATGTCTAATGCCTGTTGACCTCAGACGTTGGCAAGATTCACTATTATTTACAGTGTCTCAGCTTCTCTGGTCCCCTCCCAAGCGTGTGCCTGTAAATTCTCCTGTCTATTCTGTACCACTTTAGTCAGACTACTCTTTCCTCCATTTACAACTGTTCTGTGTTTTTGTTCAGGTTATTGTATCCCTATCCCATAATGGCAACATTGAGCCAAGTCCTCCAGATGCCATCAGTCAGAAACTTCCAGCCGTTCCACTTACTCTGCTTCTCCTCTCCCCTGTTCTGTGACTTAAGTTCATCTCTCCAATTCTTCAACTGCTCTCTGAAACTGTGAGATCTCAGTCTGTGCCAGTTTTTATTTGTTGTTCAGTGAAATTAGTTGCAGGGAGATAAATTGGAGTGCTGTTTACCTTGTGTGATGGTTAAGGTTGTGTGTCAACTTGGTTGGTCCATGATTCTAAGTGGTTTCGTGGTCGTATGATGTAGTGATCACCCCCATGATGGGGTCTGCTGTGAATAGCCAGTCAGTTGACAGGGAATTTTCTTGGGGGTATGGCCTGCATAGAATATAAGTCGACTTTCTGGCAAGGTTCCTAGCCTATTGCTTGCACTGGATCCTGCATCTGGCTCATGTTTGTCTGACATCCAGTTTTGGGACTTGAGCGATCAACTTACTTGCTGTCTGGCCTGCTGATCTTGAGATTTGTCAGTCTTTGCAGCCTATGAGCAAGAACTCTAATGTCTGACCTGCTGATCTTGGGTTAGTGAGCCCTTGTGGCTATGTGAGTCAGGAGAAGCCTCCAACCTGAACCATAAACTTTGGATGTTCCAGTGTCTACAGCCTGAAAGTCATATCATTGATATAAATCCATCTCTACATATGTTTATACTCTTCATTGATTTTCTTTCTCTAGAGAACCCAGCCTAAGACGTTTGGCTCTGAGACTGGTTTTAGAGAAACAAAATCATAAGGATAAATTTTCTAACTTGGTTTTCAAGTCTGTTTAGTCTTAAAGATGTTGATGATACTGCTTACAGTAGTAAAGAGGGTACTGCTAATCCATGGAGTGAGATGGTAGTACAAATATAGAGAATACCGCTAACAACAGAGCAGGTATTGGTACAAGATGAGGTTTAGGGTGAACACATGTATAATACCTTTCTACGATTTTAATATAATAGAAGTATAAGGTAGCTGATTGGGTCATCGTACTTTTTCTAGACAAACTAGTGGAAGAATGAGTTGCGCCCAGGGCTTCAGAGAGAAAGCTCAAGTACTGCATAAATGATCTCAAAGTTTTCACTTGTGCCTTGAAAATAAGCTTTATTTCTTGTAGTAGCAGAGCTGATATTGCTGAAAATGACATTCAGAGTCTTATCGTAAGAATAGCTGAACTATAACATAAACTCAATTGTCAACTTTGAGAGGTTAGTGACGGCGTTGATTGGGAAGGAATGGGATCTTGAAACTTGGGTTGGGGACATATGAGCAAATAATTAGGAAGCTGGATACACCAAGTCCCTAAATTCTGCTAAATCACTCCTGCCAAAGGAACCAGCCCTCTCACTCCCATCTAAAGAGATTACTGTATGTTTGTCTGCTAAACCACCTTCCTCAATAAAAATCATTAGCCCCTCCATTCCCATCTAGGAGATTAACCCAGTTGCATCTAAAGAGTCTTTGTCTGAGTTATTGCCTAGGACATAACCTGAGGCAACTGCTTTACAAGACAATGCTAAGTGTTCTCAAAACACTTCCTCATAGATTGAGGCTTCTAGATGTATAACTAGACTTAAGTCTCCCAAAAAGTGTCATATAAAGTGTGACCCAAATGAGGGTATGGTACACTCCAAAAGAACTGCTTGACTTTTCTAATACGTACAAACAAAAACCTGGGGAATGTGTGTGGGAATGGCTATTAAGGGTGTAGAATAATGGAACATAAAGATGGTTCAGTCTGAGTTTATTGATATGTGCTCACTAAACACAGATTCTTCATTCTATGTTTCAGCTCAAGAAGTTAGGAAAGGATCTAATAGTTTACTTGGTTGGGTCATTGAAGCGTGGATTACATGGTAGCCTACAATAAATCAAATAGAAGTACCAGACCTGCCTTGGTATACTGTAGAAACAGGTATCCAAAGGCTTAGAAAAATTGGAATGCTATGGGTTAGACTCATAGACCCACACATGGGTTACTCAGAGGACACACTTTTACCATAACTATGAGGAATAACAAATTTATGAAGGGAGCTCCAGCATCCTTGAATACTTGCTGTGATTGGTATTTTATATAAGTGAGGTAATAGAGGCCAAATGATAGTATTCAATCAACAAAGACAAGGTGGGCATGGTTACTGTAACAGAGAAAAGAGTCAAAACACTAATCAGAATAGTCTAATTCCTTTGGACTTATGACAATAGCTACTTAGTCATGGTGTTCCCATGACTAATAGATAGGAAGTCTACTAAATATTTAGTTCATCTGTGCAAGTGGATGGTCAAGAGAACAGCAGTCTAACTTGAATTGACAGAGAATGCTGGTCCCTCTATCAGTTCTCAGATTGAGCAAGTTAAAAACCCACAACAACTTGAAGAAAGACTCCAATATATTGCCAAAAACTTGTAATGTTAATTTTTTTCTCAGCTTTTCCCAAAATATCTAAGGCCTTTTATGAGAGTGGATGTTCACTGGGGAAAAGGAAATAATCAGACTTTTGGGGGATTACTGAATATTAGCTTTGAACTAACACTAATTTGAGGAGACACAAAACATCACTGTGACCCACCAGTCAGAGTAGGGGCACATGGAGGTCAGGTTATTACTAGGGTGTGTCTCACAGTGAGTCCCTGAACCCTTCCTGTAGTGATTTCCACAGTTGCAGAATGCATACTCAGCAACTGGCGAAACCCCCACATTGGATCCCTGAAAAATGGTTTAAGGGCTATTATGGTAGGAAAAGCCAAATGGAAGCCATGAGAACTTCCTTTACTTAGGAAAATAGTAAACCAAAAGCAATATTGCATTCTTGGAGGGATTGTAGGGATCACTGCCACGATTGAGGTCTTGAAGGATACACGAGTAGTGATTCTCATATCACATTCCCATTCAACTCTCCTATTCAATCTGTACAAAACACAGGTGAGTCTTAGAGAGTGACAGTGAATAACTGAGAACTTAACCAGGCGATGACTTAAACTTTAGCTGCTGTTTCAAAAATTTCATCACTTGAGCAAACTAACACATCCCCTGGTACACAGTATGCAGCTATTAATTTGGCAAATGCCTTTTTCTCTATACCTGCTTCAAAGGACCACCAGAAACATCTTGCTTTCAGTTGAGCAGTCAGCAATACACCTTCAGTTGCCTACCTTGGAGCTATATCTCTAGTTCCTTGGCAGAATGTAGTGCACAGGAACCGTGATAGACATTCCCTTCCACAGGATGTCATACTGGTTTGTTACATTGATGACATTATGCTGATTTGACCTAGAAGGGGAAAAGTGTCAATAACTCTGAACTTACTGGTAGAACATTACGTGTCTAGTGACTCATAACGCTGTTAGTTTTGAGTGGTGCCCAGGCTCAGGGAAGTTTCTGCAACAAGTTCAGGCTGCTGTACAATCCACTCTACCCCTTGGGCCATGTGATTTGACTGATCCAATGGTACTTGAAATGTCAGTGGCAGATAGAGATGCTGTTTGGAATTTTTGGTAGGTTCTTATTGGTAAATCACAGCATAGACCCTTAGGATTCTGGGTTAAAGCCCTGTGATCCTCTGCAGATAACTACTTTCCTTTTAAGAAACAGCTTTTGCTTTGTTACTGGGACTCAGTAACCATAAACCACCAAATTACCACGTGGCTGGAACTGCCATCATGAACTGGGTGTTGTGTGACCCATAAAATATAAATATGGTGTCCATGGCAGGACACCATAATTAAATGGAGATGGTGTATCTGAGATTGAGCCTGAGCAGGACTGGAAGGCATGAATAAGTTTCATGAGCAAGTAGCCCAATGTCCATGGTCTCCACTCCTGTCACAGTACCTTCCATCCTCCAATCTGCACCTAAGACCTCTTGAAGAGTTCCTTACTTATAATCAGTTGACTGAAGAAGAGAACATTCATGCCTAGCTTACAGATGGTTCTACATGATATGCAGGCACAACTCAGAAATGGACAGCAGCAGTACTACAGTCCCTTTCTGGCAGTTCTCTGAATGACAGTGGTGAAGGGAAATCCTTCCAGTGGACAGAACTTCAAACAGAACATCTCATTGTTCACTTTGCTTGGAAGGAGAAATGGCTAGTTGTGCAACTGTATGCTGGTTCAAAGTCTTGGCGAATGGTTTGGCTGGATGGTCCGGGACTTGGGAAGAACATGATTAGAAAATTGGAGACAAGAAGGCATAGGGAAGAGGTATGTGGATAGACCTCTCTGAATCGTCAAAGACCTGAAGATATTTGTGGCTCATGTGAATGTGCACCAAAGGATGGCCACAGCAGAGGAAGATTTTTAACAATGAAGTGGATAGAATGGAACCAGTCATCCACTTTCCCCAGCTATATCTGTCATTGCTCAGTGTGCTCATGAACAAATTAGCTATAGTGACAGGGATGGAGGTCATGCATGGGGTCAGGAACATGAAAGGGTGACTTGGTTACAACCACTGCTGAGCACCCGAACTGCCAGCAGCAGAGACCAACACGGAGTCCCCAGTATGACACCATCCCTTCAGGTGATCAGCCAGCAACCTAGTGGAAAATTGATTATGTCAGACTACTTCCATCATGGGAAAAGGTAGTGTTTTGTTCTTATTGGAATAGATACTTACTCTGAATATACATTGGCTTTTGCTGCATGCAGGGCTTCTGCCAAAACTGCTGTATGTGGACATACAGAATGCCTTATCCGCCATCGTGGTATTCCACATAGCATCTTTGTGCATAAAAGGACTCGCTTCCCAGCAAATGAAATATGGCAGTGAGCCCATGCTCATGGTATACACTGGTCTTACCATGTTCTCTATCATCCTGAAGCAGCTGGCCTGATAGAACAACAGAGCGGCGCCCTAAATACACACTTATAGTACCAGCTAAGTGACGATAGTTTACAGGGTTGGGGCAGATATGCTCTAAACCAGTATCCAGAGTATGATCCTGTGTCTCCCACAGCCAGGACTCATGAGTCCAGGAATCAGGAGATGGAAATGTAAATGGTACCACTCACTATCACCCCCAGTGACCCACTTACAGGATGTTTGTTTCGTATCTCCACGACTTAATGTTCTGCAGGTCTAAAGGTCTTAGTTCCAAAGGAATATTTTCACCAGGAGACACATTACTGATTGCATTGAACTGGAAGCTAAGAACACTACCTGGCCACTTTTGGACCCTTCTGTCTGTGGATTAGCAGTCAAGGAAGGGAGTTACCATATTGGATTGTGTATCATCAAGAGGAAATAAGACTAATATTACATAATGAAGGCAGGAAAAAGACTGTATGTCTGGAATGTAGGATATCCCTTAGTGCATCTCTTAGAGCCATCTTATCCTATGATTAAAGTCAAGAGACAACTACAGCAACCCATTTCTGATGTCACTGCTAATGGCCCAGAATGCAAGTTTTGGTAACTCCACCAGGGAGAGCCACAACCAGCTGAGGTGCTTGCTGAGGGCACATGGAGTGAATGGGTGGTTGAAGAAGGTTTAAATGGAGCTACGACCATGTGATCTGAGGACAGTAATTGTGATGAATGTCTCTGCTTTGTACCTATGCATCAAATATTTTTGTTTTCTTCACTTATAAAATACAGGATAAAAACAGGGCTGTGCATTTTCAGTTGTATGCATGTTAGCTGCAAGTATGACTCTATAATTATCTTTATTCTGAGATTACATGTGGGTTTAAGTATATGTGTATAGGTGCCAATTTGACAAGGGTTAGACTATGATAGTTAAGCTTGTGTGTCAACTTGACAGGACAACGATTCTTAGTGGTTTGATAGTTGAGTGATGTTGTAATCACCCCCACGATAGGATCTGCTATGAGTGCACAGTCAGTTGTCAGGGAGTTTCCTTGTCTTTTTAATGATCTCTTGCTTTCCACGTGGGTGATGTCTTTGATGTCATTTTACAACTCATCTGGTCTTCAGTCATTAATGTTCAGCACATCAAATTTGTTCTGGAGGTAGTCTCTAAACTCAGGTGGGATATACTCAAGGTTGTACTTTGACTCTCGTGGACTTGTTCTAAGTTTCTTTAGTTTCAGTTTGAACTTGCTTATGAGCAATTGATGGTCTGTGCTCTAGTCAGCACCTTGTCTTGTTCTGACTGCTGATATAGAGCTTTTCCATTTTCTTTTGCCACAGATGTAGTCAAGTTAATTCCTGTGTATTCCATCTGGTAAGGTCCATGTGGATAGTAGCTGTTTATGTTGGTGATAAAAGGTGTTTGCAATGAAAAAGTCTTTGGTCTATCATGCGATCCTCAGCATCATTTCTATCACCAAGGCTGTATTTTCCAACTACCAATCCTTGTTTGCAACTTCTGTGTTCCAATCACTGGTTGGTCTGTCAGTTTGTCCTACTGTGGGGACTTGCATGTTGCTGTGATGGTAGAAGGTATGCCACCAGTAGTTAGATACCAGCATGGTCATCCACAGTGGACTGATTTCAGCTGAGCTTCCAGACTAAGACAGACTAGGAAGAAAGATGTGGCAGTATACTCCTGAAAAGTATGAGCCAGTGAAAACCATATGAATAGCAGCGGAAAATTTTCAGATACAGTGCCAGCAAGTGAGCCACCCAGATGAGAAGGCAGTCAGAAGACAACTGGGGAAAAGCTGCCTCCTCAAGTAGAGTCGATCTTAGTGATGTAGATGGAGTAAAGCCTTCAGGATCTTCATTTGTTGATGTGGCATGACTCAAAACGAGAAGAAACAGTTCCAAACACCCGCTAATAATTGGAATATGGAACATACGAAGTATGAATCTAGGAAAATTGGAAACAATAAAAAATGAAATAGAAGTCATAAACATTGATATCCTAGACACTAGTGAGCTGAAATGGATTGGTATTTGGCCATTTTGAATCAGACAATGATATGGTCTATTATGCTGGGAATAAAAACTTAAAGAGCAGTGATGTTGCACTGATCATCAGAAAGAACATTTCAAGATCTGTCCTGAAGTGCAGTGTTGTCAGTGATAGTACAATATACATACACCTACAAGGAAGGCCAGTTACTATGATTATTATTCAAACTTAAGCTTTAACTAGTAAGGCCAAAGATGAAGAAATTGAGGATTTTTATCAATATCCTCAATATCCTTCAAACTGCTTCTGCAGTTTGAAATTGATCAAACGTGCAGTCAGGATGGATTGGTAATTACCACTGATTGGAATGCAATTGTTGGAAACAAAGAAGAAGGATCAATAGCTGGAAAATATGGCCTCGGTGACAGGAATAATTCCAGAGACTATGTGATGGAGTTTTGCAAGACCAATGACTTCTTCATTGCTAACACCTTTTTGCACCAACATAAATGGCAACTATACACATGGCTCTTACCAGATGGAACATACAGGAATCAAACCGACTACATCTCTGGAAAGAGATGATGGAAAAGCTCAATATCAGCAGTCAGAACAAGACCAGGTGCTGCCTGCAACACAGACCATCAATTGCTCACATGCAATTAAAATTGAAACTGAGGAAAATTAGAATAAGTCCACAAGAGCCAAAGTACAACCTTAAGTATATTCCACTTGAGTTTAGAGACTGTCTCAAGAACAGATTTGATGTATTGAACACTAATGACCAAAGACCAGATGAGTTATGGATGACATCAAAGACATCATCTATGAATAAAGCAGGAAGTCATTAAAAAGACAGGAAAGACGTAGAATTTGTATTGAGATTGCGTTTTATCTATAGACTGCTTTGAGAACAACAGACATTTTCATGATGTTAAGTCTTCCTATCCATGAGCAAGGTAGCTTTCTCCACTTAATGCAGGTCTCTTTTGGTTTCTTGCAGTAGAATTTTATAATTTTTTTCTATAGGTGTCTTATATTTCTGGTTAGATTTATTCCTAAGTGTTTTATCTTCTTGGTGGCTGTTGTGAATGGTATTGATTTGGTGATTTCCTCTTTGATGATCTCTGATAGTTTAAAAGAATCCAACTGATATTTTTCTATCTTATATCCTGATACTTTCCTGAGCTCTACTGTTAGTTTCAGTAGCTTTTTGTGGATTCTTTTGGGTTTTCTGTGTATAACATCATATCATCTACAAATAGAGATACTTTTACTTCTTCCTTACCAGTGTAGTTGCTGTTTATGTCTTTATTGTGTCTGATTACTCTGGCTAGAACCTCCAGGACAATGTTGAATAAAAGTGGTGACAGTTGGCTTCCTTGTCTTCTTCCCATTCTCGAGAGGAATGCTTTCAGTCTCTCTCCATTTAGAATGATGTTTACTTTGCATAGAACCCCAGTATCATGTTGAGGCATTTCCCTTCTATTCCTATTCTTCTGGGAGTTTTTTTTAACATAAATGTGTATTGGACTTTGCGAAACACCTTTTCTGCATCCATTGGTAAAATCAAGTGATTCTTTTATTTATGTCGTTGACTACATTAATTGTTTTTCTATGTTGAACCATCCCTGCGTTTCTGGTATGAATTCCACTTGCTCATGGTGAATAATTCTTTGACATGTTGTCGAATTCTATTGGCTAGAATTTTGTTGAGGATTTTTGCATCTAAGTTCATGAGAGTTTTTAGTCTGTAATTTTCTTCTTTTTTTTGTGTGCTAGCTTTACCTAGTTTGGGTATCAGGGTTGCTAGCTTCATAAAATGAATTGAAATATCTTTGCTAATGGTGGTGTTAACTTTTCTGTAATAGTTTGGTAGAGTTTTCCAGCGACTGGGGCCAGGACTTTTTTTTGGTTGGGAGTTTATAAATTATTTTTTTAACCTCTTGTTTTGTGATAGATTCGTTAAATTTTTCTACTTATGTTTGTGTTAGTTTTCAGAGGTAGTGTCTTTCTAGAAACTTGTCCCTGTCCTCTAGGTTTTCAAATTTATTACAGTACAATTTTTTGTAATTTTCTGTTAATGATTCTTTTTATCTCAGTTGGGTCTGTTGTGATTTTGCCCATCTCATTTCTTATTCAGTTTATTAGCTTTCTCTCCTGTTTTTCATTTGTTAGTTTGGCCAATGGTTTATCAATTTTGTTGGTCTTTTTTTTTTTTTTAAGAAAACAAGTGTGTTCTTGTAAACAATTGCTTTTCCTGTCTCAAATTTGTTTAGGTCTGCTCTAATTTTTACTATCTGCTTTCTCCTGGTGCTTGAGGGGTTCTTTTGTTGCTATCTTTCCACTTGTTTGAGTTGTGGGGTTAGTTCTTTGATTTGAGACCTTTCTTCTTTTTGCATGTGTGCATTTATTGAGATAAATGGAACTTTGAGCACTGCTTTTACTGTGTCACATAGATTCTGAGAGATATGTATTCATTCTAATTTGAGTCTGTGAATTTCTTTATTCTGTTCTTGATTTCTTTTACAACCCAGAAGTTTTTGATTAAGGTGTTGTTTTGTTTCAATATGTTTGAATTTTTTTATTCTTGCTTTTTTAAAAAAATTTTTATTATGATTGAATGAAAATGTACACTTCCATATAAATTTTCATGCTTACTTATGTGCAGCTCCCACTGCTGTCCCTGCCCAGTGACAGCACACTTTTCCTCTCTGCTCCATATATGCCTATCCTCCCAACAGTCTGATATCCACTCCTCTCCACCCACTGCCCTTCCTCTAGTAAGAGGTCAGCAGGATGACATCCTATAGATGCATAGAACCACAAAGTGCCCACAAGATATGGTCACTGTGTGTTGCCAAGTCCAATCCATTGCTATGTGAAGAGTTGAACTTCTTTATGATTTATGGAAAGGGGCAGCATCAGGGCCAGGGACCATGCTCCCAGGGGAACCCCAAAGCCCCTGGACCATCAATTGCAGTCTTTTAGTGGAGACCTCAGGGTGCACCCCTGTTTATTCTTGTGTTGCTAGTGAGACTCAATTTTGTGAGCTCCATCATGGCTATCACTGGTGGTGGCCGGGCCCATCTGGTTCTTCTGGTCACAAGTCGATGTGGGTCTCACATGGGTCTCTCTGTCTTCTGGGTTCTCTTTCCCCCATGTCATTTTGGTCTTTGATGATCATCCATTTCTGCTTAGTTGAGACCATTTGCTGTACCCTCGATGGCAGCTTGGCAACTTTTAAGACCCCAGATGCCACTCACCAATGTACGTTGCAGAGAGCCCTCATTAGCAAAATGCTAGTTTTGCCAATTGGCCTTGATTTCACCTGACAACATGGTCCCCAGCCCCCTGCCCCAGATACTCTGTCCTTGCAATATTGGGTTAAGATGGGAGGAGTACTCAAGTTGTGTAGAAGTCCAGTTAATATTGATCTGCTTTCTAACGTTTGTTGTCACTGATTTCACCCAACCAAATTTCTATCAACTATCTAATCTAAACCCTCTGCCCTTGCCTTTCCTCCCTCCCCACCCTTGCAGCTGTCAAAGAGTCTTTTCCTCTATGAATGAGTCTGTTTTTAAGTTCTTATCATAGGGGTCTCATATAATATTTGTCCTTTTGTCGCTGACTACTTTCACTCAACATAATATCCTCCAACTGAAACCAGGTTATGAGATGTTTCCTGAAATCATCATTGTTCTTTATCATTAGTGTTCCATTGGGTATATATATATATACCATAGTTTGCCTATCCATGCCTCTGTTGTTGGGCATCTGGGTTGATTGCATCTTTTTGCTATTGTGGACTGTGCTGTGATGAACATTGAATGGCCTTGATTCTGTAGGATATATTCCAAGCAGTGGAATTATTGGGTCAAATGATATCTCTATATCCAGTTTTTTAAGGAAGCACCAGATTGCTTTCTAAAGAGATTGCACCATTTTGCAGTCCCATCAAAAGTGTAGGAGAGTTCCACTTTCTCAACAGCCTCTCCAGCATTTGTTGTTTGGGGTTTTTTGGATCATGGCCAATCTTGCTGGGGTGAGATGGTATCTCATTGTCATTTTGATTTGAATTTCTTTAATAGCTAATGATTGTGAGCATGTCCACACGTGTTTTTTGGCTGCCTAGATCTCCTCTTTAGAGAAGTGTCTGTCCGTATCCTTTGCCCATTGCTTAGGTGGATGATTTATCTTTTTCTTATTGACATTTTGTAGTATCTTATAGATTATGGAAATCAGGCATTGGTCTGACACATAGTTGCCGAATGTTTTTTCCCATTCTGTAGGTGGTCTTTTAATTCTATTAATAAAGTCTTTGGATAAGCAAAGGTGTTTGATTCTTAATTGTTCCCATTTATCTATTTTCTCTTCTGATTATTGTGATTTGTTTGACAGATTTTGAAGTCTGTCTACATCGTATATTAAAACTGCCATTGTTGCTCCTACTTTTTCTTGGATGAACTTTACTGTTTTAGCTTTTATATTTAGGTCTTTTATCCAGTTTGAGTTGGTTTTCATATGAGGTTTAAGATATGGGTCTTGTTTCATTATTGCAGATATTGATATCCAATTTTGCCAGCACCATTTGTTGAAGAGATTGTTTTTACTTCAAAATTTCTTGATTTTGATGGCCTTATGATCTGAGAAAATGCTTTGTAATATTTCATTGCTTTGGATTTTAGGTCTTACTTTATCACCTAATGTGTGGTCAGTTATGGAGCATGCTCTATGTACGTTGAAAAAGAAGGTGTGCGTGTCTGTTGTTGGGTGAAGTGTTCTATATATTTCTGAAATGAATACCAAGGGTAACTCTTCAGAGAAAGGTTGGACTGAGCTATAAGATGCAGAGTGATGCTGGCAAAGAATGTACCTTCTTGGCTTCAATGTATACATAAAGCTGTCTGAGCAAGTCTTTTCCAGAGGTGAGATGGGAGGATGGAGGAGGACAGGAGTTGGTTGAACGGATACAGGAAGTACAAGGTAGAAAGGAGGACAGTACTGTCATGGGGGTTGGTGGTGGGGAAGAGCAGTTAGAGTTACACAGCAGTGTGTGTATGGGGTTTCATATGCCAAATTGATTTGGATTGTAAACTTTCACTTAAAACAATAAAATATTTGAAAAGAAAACAAAATAAAGTGGTCTTTCATAGCAGAAAAAATAAAAGATTACTCAATGGAACACAGTTCCGCTCTGACATGCATGGACTCAACAGCAGTTGGCCTTTTGGTTTTAGTACTTGAGTTATATTCATGATCTGATTTTCAAGTAGGTACTAGATTTTGCTAGTACCAGGTGCCAAAACTTATAGCTTCAAGTATTTTACTTTACCTTCAGTCCTAATCTCCGAATCTGTGCTTAAATAGATGTTTGTAGTGTAAGAAATCAGTCAGTGTGTCCCCTCATTTGCTATCTTGCCACTGAAGGCTAAATGAAGTAGAAAGAGCCTTTATTCCCAACCCTTACTCAACATTTATGAGGGTTAGTTAAACTGATATTCCCATAAAGATAAAAAACCTGTGATCAATTTTTGGGTTGTTTTCAATCTTTCACTCTTTCAGTGTATGCTGTATGAGTAATCATTTACGTATGTTATGTCAGTGCTGTGCAATTCCATTTATAGGGTGGTTTCCCATAAGTAGGAATGCCGACTTAAAGGGTAAGGTACGTTGATAAGTTTTATTGATATAAATGTTCCTATATTTTAATTTTAAAAGGTTGCACCAATTCACAACTCACCCAGCAATCTATGTAAGGACTGCTCAGGACTGAGCAGTGTTTCCTTCTGTTATACACGGAGTTGCTATGAATCAGAACTAACTTGATGACCCCCAACAACAGCAATCTGTATGCAGGCCAGTTTCCTCATAACCTCATCAAAAAGTATTAAAAACTTTGGATACAAAATGGTATTGTGAAATAGTTTTAATTTGCATTTTTCTTATTGTAAGAAATACTGTGCATGTTTTCATGTGTTTATTATCATTTGTATTACATATCTGTTGACTTTTTCTCAAATCATTTATTTAAATAACTAGTAATAGGAGGTGGTTAAATAAATTATGGCCCATTTATACAGTAGAATGCTATGCTGTGGTATGAAGGAATAAGGAAGTGATGTGTATGAATGTTGAAAAAGATCTTTTAGATATGTTTGGAAGTGGGAAAAAACGATAAAATAAAGCAAAGTGAAAAAAAAGACAAAACAAGCATGTGTTACATCTTGTGTAAAAAGCCAAGCCAAGTGCCATCAAGGAGAAAATAAAAAACAAGTACCTGTATTGTCTTACATTTGCATAAATGAAGTCTGGAAGGACACATGAGAAACCAATCAATAGTGACTTGTGTATGGGAGTGGGTAGGGGTTAGGAAATTGGTGGATGGCAAACAGCAAGGGAAGACTTCACAGTTTTCTTTTTTAACTGTATGAATGTTACCTATTTAAAGAATAAACCAAAACAAAGGGTGCATGACATTTATTTTGAAAATAGCCTGAATAGAATTCTGTGGTGGTTTCCATCTTTTATACAAGGAAAGTGAGGCTTAGAGAGGTTAGTAACTTGCCCAAGGTGTTATACTGTTAAGCCATGGGGCTGATATCATAAGCTTCTTCTCTGCATCTCCACTTTGTACTTTTGGAGTCCTGATGGCACAGTGGTTAAGAGCTTGATGGCTAGCCAGACATTGGCAGTTTGAATCTACTGGCCACTCCTTGAAAACCCTCTGGGGACAGTTGTACTCTTGCTACAGGGTTTGGATGAGTTGGAATCAACTCAATGGGAGTAGGGATTTTCCTCTGCGAAGCTGATACGGTAAAAGCTGTACTGGATTCCCCAAACAGAACGAGACTCAACCTTATCCACAACTCTCACTTCCCTTCATAGTAGGCCAAGGATTAAAGAAGTTATGAAGATGAAGAAAGGAGATTGTAAGCTGGATTCGTGACTTGAGGAGGGCTCTGCACAGGAGCCTTAGTTTACACACAGTGCAGCCAGATCGCAGGGATGCTGGGTCAGAGCTGCTGCAATAATAAACTAAACATCGGAACATTGTCCGGAACATCCTCTCAATTGCCTCTTTAACTTGCAGTAGACAGGTGGCTGGTCAGCTGTTTGGAATGTCAGGACCAGTCCACTTCTGCTTTCTCTGGTAGGAGACATGGTTGACTCTGACTCTTGAAAAAAGAATGCTTTCTCCCAGAGGTTCATTTTTGATGGGACACAAATCTGATGACCTTGGAGACATACTTCCTCCTTGCTTTTGGTAGCTTAGTGGAGAGTTTTCATTCTTCATCTCAAGAGAAAGCAGACCCCAGACTTGCCCTTAAGATGAGGACGTTTCTTTGACCAGAAATCTTCCATGTTACGTGATCAACGCAGTACTATTTTCTTTAAATGCTGTATTGACACAGTTCTGAGCCCTGGTCTTGAGGCTTAGTCTATTCCCTTTTCTGTGCAGCTGATTAAGTCCACTCTCCAACTTTTCCCCTTAACAACTTACCTTCCTGGGGCACCATGTATCTATCCTGATACCCTGGGGCTAGGTACCTAACAACTAGGAACACCCATATGTCCTGAGCCTGTGCAATTATTCAAAATGCCCAGCCTCCAGGAAGCTGCTGCAGCCTATCTAACCCTACTCTGCTTGCCATATATGAGCTCTCTCCTATAACTCCACCTTGTTGTTACCTTGTCCCTGGGTGCAGTCTCCCGTTTCATGATGTGCTCTGCCTTCCTGTCTGTGGGAACTATGAGAATAATACATTCACTTGTTACTCAGGCCTCTCTCCCCATCATACCTGACTTACCATCCCACAAAGTTGTTAGAACAAGTCATACCATGAAAAAGATAGTTTAATGGAAGGGAATCAATAATGCTCTTCTTTAGAAAATTTTTGCAGTTGTTGTTGAGAATTTAGACAGCAAAAGATATACCAATTCAACAATTACTACAGGTGCAATTCAGTGACATTATTACGTTCTTTAAGTTGCGCAGCCACTCTCACTATCCTTTTCCAAATTATTCCTCCTCTATCAATATAAACTCACTCTCCCCTAAGTTTCCTAGCTACTCTTTTGAGATGCTGTTGTCAGTTTGATCTCATATAGATAATTCTTTTTATAATTTATTTTATTGTAGTTGTCAAGAATATATAAATATATACAACTGAACTTAAACGAATTCAACAGTTTTTCTACATGTACATTTTATTGACATATAATTTATTCTTGGAGTTGTACAACAATTATTGCCTCCTTTTTCAAATTGTTTTTCCAACATTAACATAAGTTCACTGCCTCCTAAGTTTCCCATTCAGCCTTTGAGTTACTGTTGTCAGTTTGATCTCACACAGATAGTTCTTGTTAAAAAGCGTAGTACTCAAAGCAGAATGGTCTGTATTAGTTAAGCTAAGCTGTTGTTTGGCTTTTAAGAAGATTACAAAGAATATTTTTGGTTTAATGTTTAAGATTTAAAGATTATCTCAGCAATAGTTGTAGGGGTTCAACAAGCCTCCATGGCTCCAGAAAATCTGGAGTCCGTGAGAAATTGATATTCTGTTCTTTATTTACTCCTTTTAATGGAGAATCTTCTGTAGACTCTTCCATGAAAAAACTCAATAATAGTAGCTGGGTACCATCCAGTTCTGGTCTCGTGGTGAAGGGGATGGTTTTTCAGGGTGGCACTTAGCCATCCATTCCATTTCCTCCTCCTATTCTTGATCCACTTTCTTTCTGAGTTGCTTCAAGTGAATAGAGACCAATCGTAGCTTGGATGTCTACTTATGAGCTTTTAAGACCCCAAGCAACAGACAGTCAACTAGGGTGTAGAACAGCATCATAAACACGTTATTAGGCCAATTAACCAGAATGTCTCACAAAGCTGATACTCTAAACCTCACAACTGAGAAACCATGAGATGCTTGGTTACGTTTTTTTTTTTTTTTTGGCCATTGTTGTAATTACATCTGTCACGTAACTTTTGCCATTTCAGCTTTTTCGTGTGTCTAATTTATTGAGAGCAATTACATTCACTGGCTCTGCAACCCTACCCTTCCTCAGTCTAATTTTTCCATCACCATTAACTGAAACTCAGTGCTTCACAAGTTATAACCTCCCTTATTCCTTTTTATTCTATCCTGCTAACCACTAATAAACTTTGGTCTATAAATGTTTACCTGTTCTTGTTTTTTATAAGTGAAGTCATACAGTATTTGTCCTTGTGATTATTTCATTCAGCATGTTTTTGAGGTTCACTCATGTTGTGATATTTGATATTTTTATAAAAATATTTAAGTAGGCCATGGAAAAAATATGAGCTTCCTTATGCAATTGTGATTTGAAACTGCTTTAATTTTGAATTATATATAGAGGTTGAGGTAGAGAACCATGATATTTTCAGTAATTATCAATACTAAAGATTGTCATCAGATATAAATATAGCTAAACCCATTGCCACTGAGATGATTCCAACCCACAGCAATGTTATATGACTGATTGGAACTGTCACATAGGGTTTCCAAGGAGCAGTCAGTGGATTTGAATGGCTGACCTTTTGGCTGGCAGCCTGATCTCATAATCACTACTCCACCAGGACTGCTGAATATAGCCAGAGACCGGTAATTGCACTGTAGCAGCATTTAACATTTATGTTCCTAATTTGAAAACATTTTCAATTATTATTATTATTTTTTTTAATTTTTATTTAACATAACTGAGTGAAAATGTACATTTACATATAAATTTACATGCCCACCTACATGCAGCTTCCACTGCTCTCCCTGTCCGGTGACTGCACACCATTCCTCTCTGCTCCATACATGTCTCATTCTCCCAACAGCCTCCTTTCCCCTCCTCTCCGTCCACTCCCCTTCCTCCAGCCAGAGGTCAGCAGGATGATATCCTATAGATGCATAGAATCATAAAGTGCTTCCAATATATGGTCACTCTGCATTGCCAAGTCCAATCCATTCCTGTCCAAAGAGTGGACCTTTGTTATAATTTATGGGAAAGGGCAGCATGAGGGCAGGGGGCCATGCTCTCAGAGGAACCCCAAAACCGCTGGACCATCAATTGAGGTCTTTTAGTGGAGATCTCATGATGCACCTCTTTTTATTCTTGTGTTGCCAGTGAGTCTCCTCTCTGTGAGTTCCACCGTGGCTATTGCTGGTGGTGGCCGGGCACCATCCGGTTCTTCCGGTACCAATTCGATGTAGGCACCCACTCTTGTGGTTCTCTCTGTCTTCTCGGTTGTCTTTACGGCATGTCATTTTGGTCCTCGGTGAGCATCCGTTCCTGCTGAGTTGGGACCATTTGCTGTGTCCTCGGATGGCAGCTTGGTACCTTTTAAGACCCCAGACGCCACTCACCAATGTGGGGTGCAGAGAGCTCTCTTAGCAAAACACTAGTTGTGCCAATTGGCCTGGAATTCGCCTAAGAGCATGGTCTCCCGCCCCCCGCCCCAGCTACTCTATCCTTGCAGTATTGAGTTAAGATGGAAGGAGTACTCAAGTTATGCTGAAGTCCACTTAATGTTGTTCTTGTTTCTAATGTGTGCTATCACCGCTTTCTCCCAACTAGATTTCTAGTAACTATCTAAACTAAACCCTCCCCCCCCCACTCTCCCTAACTCCCCTCCCTTGCAGCTGTCAAAGAGTCTTTTCTTCTGTACAGAAGTTTGTTTTTGAGATCTTATCGTAGAGGTCTCATACAGTATTTGTCCCTTTGTCGCTGACTACTTTCACTCAACATAATGTCTTCCAGTTGAAACCAGGTTAGGAGATGTTTCCTGGAAATCATCGCTCTTCTTTATCATTGCGTAGTGCTCCATTGAGTTTATGTATCATAGTTTACCTATCCATTCTTCTATTGTTGGGCATCTGGGTTGATTCCATCCTTTTGCTATCGTGGACTGTGCTGCGATAAACATTCTGGTGCATGTGTCAGTTGCTGTGAAAGGCCTTGATTATGTAGGAATATTCCAAGTAGTGGAATTACTGGGTCAAATGGTATATCGATATCCATTTTTTTAAGGAGGCAACAGATTGCCTTCCAAAGAGGCTGGACCATTTTGCAACCCCACCAACAGTGTAGGACGGTTCCACTTTCTCCACAGCCTCTCCAGCATTTGTTGTTTTGTGTTTTCTGGATCATGGCCAATCTTGTTGGGGTAAGATGATTTCTCATTGTTGTCTTGATTTGAATTTCTTTAATAACTAAAGATCATGAACATATCCGCATGTGTTTTTTGCCTGCCTGGATCTCCTCTTTAGTGAAGTGTCTGTCCATCGCCTTTGCCCATTGCTTAATTGGATGGTTTATCTTCTTCTTCTTGATATTTTGTAGTATCTTATAGATTATGGAGATCAGGCGTCGATCTGACATAGAGTTGCCAAATATTTTTTCCCATTCTGTGGGTGTTCTTTTGATTCTATTAATAAAGTCTTTGGATGAGCAAAAGTGTTTGATTCTTAATAGTTCCCATTTATCTACTTTCTCTTCTGTTGATTGAGGTTTCTTTGACAGATTTTGGAGTCTGTCCTCACTGTGTATTAAAACTTCCATTGTTGTTCCAAGCTTTTCTTGGATGAGCTTTATTGTTTTATGTTTGATATTTAGGTCTTTTATCCAGTTGGAGTTGGTTTTTGTATAAGGTGTAAGATATGGATCTTGATTCAGTTTATTGCAGATGGATAACCAATTTTGCCAGCACCATTTGTTGAAGATACTGTTTTTACCCCAGTTTAATGTCTTAGGGCCTTTGTCGAATATCAACTGTTCATAGGCAGATGGTGTCATCTCTGGGGTCTCAATTCTGTTCCATTGATCGATCTGTCTGTTCTTGTACCAGTACCAGGCTGTTTTGACCACTGTGGCAGTGTAGTATGTTCTAAGGTCGGGTAATGAGAGGCCTCCAATTGTGCTCTTCTTTAGTGGTACCTTACTTATCCGGGGCTTCTTCCCTTTCCAAACAAAATTGGTGATTTGTTTCTCCATCTCATTAAAAAATGATGCTGGAACTTGTATTGGGATTGCATTATATAAATAAATTGCTTTGGGTAAAATAGACATTTTCACAATGTTAAGTCTTCCTATCCATGAGCAGGGTAGGTTTTTCCATTTGTCTAAGTCTCTCTTAGTTTCTTGTAGTAACAGCTTGTAGTTCTCTTTGTAAAGGTCTGTTGTTTCTCTGGTTAGATTAATTCCTAGGTACTTTATCTTCTTAGGGGCTATTGTAAATGGTATTGATTTAATAATTTCCTCCTTAACAGTCTCGTTGTTGGTATAAAGGAATTCTACTGATTTACTTATGTTTATCTTGTATCCTGAGACTTTGCTGAACTCTTCTATCAGTTTGAGTAGCTTACTTATAGATTGCTTGGGGTTCTCTGCATATACAATCACATCATCTGCGAACAGGGAGATTTTAACTTCCTCTTTGCCGATGCAGATGCCCTTTATTGCTTCGTCTTGTCTAATTGCTCTGGCTAGAACTTCTAGCACAATGTTGAATAGGAGAGGTGACAGTGGGCATCCTTGTCTAGTTCCTGATTTCAAGGGAAAGTCTTTCAGTCTCTCTCCATTCAGGATGATGTGGGCAATTGGCTTTGTATAAATGGCCCTTATTGTGTTGAGGAATTTGCCGTCTATGCCCAATTTGCTAAGAGTTTTTAGCATGAATGGGTGTTGGACTTTATCAAAAGCCTTTTCGGCATCAATGGACAAAATCAGGTGATCTTTATCTTTTGTGTTATTTATGTGATTAATCACATTAATTGTTTTCCTGATGTTGAACCAGCCTTGCATCCCTGGTATGAATCCCACTTGGTCATGATGGGTTATTTTCTTGATATGTTGTTGTATTCTGTTGGCAAGAATTTTGTTGAAGATTTTTGCATCCAGGTTCATGAGTGATATCGGTCTGTAGTTCTCTGTCTTTGTTGCATCTTTCCCTGGCTTAGGTATCAGGGTTATGCTGGCTTCATAGAATGAGTTTGGGAGTACTCCATCCCTTTCTATACTCTGAAATAGTCTCAGTAGTGTTGGGGATGACTCTTCTCTAAATGCTTGGTAGAATTCTGCCATGAAGCCATCTGGGCCCGGACTTTTTTTGGTTGGCAGGATTTTGATGACCTTTTCAATCTCTTCCTTTGTGATGGGTTTATTAAATTGTTCTGCTTCACGTTGTGATAATTTGGGTAGGTGGTATGAGTCAAGGAATTGGTCCATTTCCCCTAGGTTTTCAAATTTGTTAGAGTACAGTCTTTCATAGTATTCTGTTATGATATTTTTGATTTCTGTTGCATCTGTGGTGACAACTCCCCTCTCATTTCTAATTTGGGTTATTTGTTTCCTTTCCTGCTTTTCTTTAGTAAGTTTAGCCAGTGGTTTATCAATTTTGTGGATCTTTTCAGAAAACCAGCTTTTGGTCTTTTCAATTTTTTCAATTGTTTTTCTATTCTCTAATTCATTTAGCTCTGCTCTAATCTTTATGATCTCCTTTCTTCTGGTGCCTGAGGGGTTCCTCTGTTGTTCTCTTTCTACTTGTTCAAGCTGTAGAGTTAGTTCCTTGATTTGGTTTCTTTCTTCCTTCCAGATGTGTGCATTTATGGAGATAAACAGACCTCTGAGCATTGCTTTGGCTGTATCCCATAGATTCTGGTAGGAAGTGTTTTCATTCTCATTGGAATCCATTAATTTCTTTAATTCATCCTTGATTTCCTCTATAACCCATGTTTTTTTGAGCAAGACGTTGTTCAGTTTCCAAGAGTTCCACTTTCTATCTCTGTTTTTTCTGCTATTGATTTTGACTTTTATGGCTTTATGATCTGAGAAGATGCTTTGCAGTAATTCAAGCGTATGGATTTTGTTGAGCATTGCATTATGGCCTATCACGTGGTCAATTCTGGAGAATGTTCCATGTGCACTGGAGAGGAAGGTGTAGTTATTTGCTGATGGGTGGAAAGTTCTGTATACATCAATGAGGTTTAGTTGGTTAATTGTGTCAATGAGGTCTTCTGTATCTTTACTGAGCTTTTTTCTAGATGATCTGTCTAGTAATGAGAGTGGAGTGTTAAAGTCTCCCACTATTATTGTGGAGTCTAACTCTCTTTTGAGAGTAGTCAGTGTTTCTTCGACATATTTAGGTGCTCTGACATTAGGTGCATAAATATTTAGTATAGTTAAGTCTTGCTTGTGTACTGAACCTTTCAGCAATAAATAGTGTCCATCTTTGTCCACGATGGTGGATTTGACATGAAAATTGATTTTGTCTGAGATTAGAATTGCCACCCCTGCTCTTCTTTGTTCATTGTTAGCTTGATATATATTCTTCCATCCTTTAATTTTCAGTTTGTTCCTGTCTTTAGGTCTCAAGTGAGTTTCTTGTAGACAACATATGGATGGGTCGTGTCTTTTGATCCAAGATGACACTTGATGTCTCTTTACTGGAGCATTCAGTCCATTCACATTCAATGTAATTATTGATAGGTATGTGTTCACTGCTGTCATTGTGATATGTTTATTTTTATGTTGATGTTTTCTCTGTTGTTCTTATTAGTCTGTTCTGGGACACTGTTTTTTGTGAGTTGATTTTTCACCTTTTTGAGAGCTGGTTTTATAGTTGTTGAGACTCGTGTGTTAGATTTCTTGAAATGGTAAGATACATCTTTGTTGTGCTTTACTGCTGCCCCTATGAACACCCTTAATAAAATATTTATAAACCCAATTTTAATTACTACCAGTCTTGTCATCTGCCTCTCCATCTGGAAGGACTATAACGACTGTAGTACATCCCTCTTTTTATTATGATGACACCACAGTTTTCATGATGATCACTAGATTGCTTCTTTCCAAGTCAAAGCTGTGATTTACTTTGGAGTCTTCCCTAAATGAGTATTGAGTAGTGTGTCGTTCTAAAATATAAAGTTAGTGGTTTTGTTCTTCTAAGCCAAAGCCAAGAACTTCTTTCAGTATTTCTTGTAGTTTGGGTTTGATTTTTACAAAGTCTCTGAGTTTCTGTTTATCTGGGAATGTCTTAGTTTCATTTTCGTATTTGAAAGATAGTTTTGCGGGACATATAATTCTTGGTTGGAAGTTCTTCTCCTTCAAGACTTTGAATGTGTCATGCCACTGTCTCCGTACCAGCATCGTGTCTGCTGAGAAATCTCAAGACAGCCTACAGTGTTTCCCTCTGAATGTTAGCTTTGCCTTGAGTCTTGCTGCCTTCAAGAGTTGCTGCTTATGTTTTATTTTGCTAAGCTTGATTATAATATGTCTTAGAGACTTTCTTTTAGATCTATATTGGGTGGCGTATGCTATGCATCTGAGATGTCTATATTCTCTTCCTTCAGGATTTCTGGGAAGTTTTCTTTCAGCAGCTCAGCAACAATACTCTCTGTGTTCTCAGATGTCTCACCCTGTTCAGGGACTCCAATTAATCGAAGGTTGTTCCTCTTAATAGAGTCCCACATGCTTCTTAATGTTTCTTCATTTTTCTTGTTTCTCTTTTCTGATTTCTGCTCATAGACGCTGGCATCAGTAGCTCTGTCTTCCAAGTCAGAAATTCTGTTTTCCATTTGTTCCATTCTGTTTTCTTGGCTTTGCATGGAAGTTTCTATGTCTTTGATTTTCTCCTTGATCTGTTGGATTTCACAGTACTGGTGTTCCATCCGATTGAACAACTTGCTTAATTTTTCATTTTGTTCTGCTGCATTTTGTGTAAGGTCTAGAAGGGCTCTGTATATAATCAATTTGTATTCACTTCCTGATGCTTTCATAAAAGTTTCTTCATTTGGAAAACTCCTTGGTTGCTTTGTTTGGGAGCCTTCTGAAGCCATGAGTTATTGCTTGTATGCCACAGTTGTCTGTTGCTTTTTGGGTCCCATGTGAGTATATAGAAGCTCTCAAAATATGGGAATTTCGCCGGCCTATCCCCCCAGCAGCGCGTCTGAGTACAGCCACCAGGCAAGACCCAGCTCCGCCCGCTGGCCGAGACAGAGGAAAGAAAAGTCACAATGGTGCGTTTACCTTCCGTCAGTGAGAGCCGGGGCTAGCCAGGAGTGGGAGTCAGCAGAAGAGAGGAGGTTTTTCGCTGAGTGGTATGAAGTCCCAGTTAACAGCTCTGTGCCGTGTCCTGAGGCTGATTAGGTGCTCAGAAGGCTCCGTTTGATTGTCAATTCAGATCTTGGTTTCCAGAGGGATATAAGGAGACGTGTGCTCAGTCCGCCATCTTGACTACGCCCCCCCATTTTCAATTATTTTAAAAACAATAACGACAAAAACAAAAGCCTGTTACCGTCAAGTTGATTCTGTCTCATAGTGACCCTGCTAGTCAGGAACCTAAAACTGAAAATGTGTCTAGATTGTGAAAATAAATGTTAAATGTTGCTAAATTACATGCATTTCAGATATGTGTGAGTCCTTTCAGATCACAACTCAGCCTTTTTGGGGGGGTTTTGTTTTATACACTAGTAGAATAACCTTGTTGATCTTGTTTCCCAGAAAAATCACAGCAAATTGAAGGTATGTAGAGGTAGAAGAATTTCTGAGTACTCTTCCTCTGGAAGGAAACCCTGCAGGTGCAGTGGTCACATGCTGCGGCAGCTAACTGAAGTGGCCAGTGTGAATTCATCAGATGTGCCTTGGAAACCACACGAAGGAGTTTTACTCTGTCTTATACAGTTGCTATGAGTCAGAAATGACTCAGCAATCAATTTGATGGCAAAGCACTTCAGGTTAGGTTCTTCTAATAGTAGTCAGACATGATAGCTGTGCTTATTGTGATAAAGAGATAGCAAAGCCATTACAATGGAAAGGACTCAGTATGCTTAGCATTTGTGGACCATTTATGGTAAAGGTTAACTTGCTCTACTACCTCTGTAGGGTAACAGTACAAAATCAAAGAAAGGTAACGTTTTACTAGAAATACTCAGCTTAATCCAAAGATTTGCTATACATTATTTTAAAGTTATAAATAACATGTTGATAAATTCTGGATTTGTACTTTGAATTTTATGGAAAATAAGTTTACATGTAGCATCTTATGTATAATAAATCTGAGTTAATATACATTAGAGTAATACAGTCCATTTAGTGATTGAGAAAGATCATGTAAGTATTTCTGCATAACAGGGGACAAAAAGACGTATTGTAGGTCTTTGATGTTCATCAGAGGTCAGCTGGGTATATTATATGCTTGGACTTGTGCTCTCAGTTACTCTGTGCTCTGCTCCTAACATTACTGTTTTCCCCGCTTCTTAACATCGGTCCATCATTAAACTATCAATCTGATTTGTGCTTGTCTTCCTCTTTGAACATTTCATGTAAAATCTTCTTAACCCAAAGCCTCTTCCAGAAGATGCTGCTACTCTCTTACCAAAAGAAACCAAATCCACTGCCATCGATTCAATGTCGACTTATAGTGACCCTATAGGACAGAGTAGAACTGTCCCATACAGTTTCAAAGACGTGCTTGCCCAGTTTGAACTTCCAGCCTTTTGGTTAGCAGCAGCAGCACTTAACGACTACACTACTAGGGTTTCTGCTACTCCCTTAGTGGGTCCAAAATAGTCAACTATTATGAATCTGAAAACCTTACTTCTTTCTTTTATATCTTTCATTATTCATTAAACTGTTTTCTGGCTTATCAGTGACTTACAATCAAAGTTTGCTTCTTTAATTATTAAAAATGAAAGAATTAGAATTTGTTTTCATTTCTTTAGGGGGTAGAAGCATTTTTTCAACATCTGGTATTTTGTCTGTGGCTGACGATACGATGACATTTTCCAATGACTAGATTTCCCTCTCAGACTAGTCTGTGGAATGTGGTAAATTTTTTATTTTAGGTCTCTGGCTTAGTTCTCTAATAATAGAATTGTCACTTAAACTGTTGTTTTGGTATTAGTTTTCTCCATAATCCAAAAGCATGGTAAACGTGTGCACACATACACATACATGATCTACTTATTCCACAGAATGCACAGTGAGACTTTTTCTTTATTTCTACATTTGGACGAATATCTCATACACAAAAATTGATTATATCTTCTTCAAATACAATTTTCCTCTTGACATTTATTTTTTCCCACATATGAGTAAAGCAGATTAAGTTTTTACTTTCTGAAGCATGAGCAATTTTAACCAAGAAAGGATTTTGAGCAGGCAAAGAATTCTAGTACAGAAGATTCCTTTATTATTGAAGTTTTAAAGCTGGTTATTTGGCATTTGTAACTTATACCCTGTCTGCTTCTAAAAAAGATGTGTGATGACTTAAAATATAGCAGGTAAGCAGAAGAGAGGGAAGGATGGTAGGACTTCTGCATGTCTGGGGAAGATAGGTAGTGAGAAAATCAGCTGCAGCAATATATTGGCAGACTTTGGCTTACAAAGATCCTATCGGGTTTTTCCCTAAGTCGCTCCAACCAGGGACTTCAATTTTTAGAAGTTGGATTATACCCTTTCTAGATAGGTATAGAACAATAACTTTTTCTCTTGCCTTAGTATATACCTTTGAATTTGTATTGCTGTGTGTATTTTGTATTACATCCTTCGTTTTAACACATTATTTTATTTCTCATTTATCAAAGTTACTCCTATAAAAAGATTGTTCACATAGAAACAAACTGTTAGAAATGCTATATCTGTGGATATCTCTCATGTCTATTAGGGAAGGAAAGGGAAGAAGGTTCATTAGTATTTGTTGATACGCTATTCTGTAACTTGACAGTGTTATCCTTGGGAATTCTGCAACCAAGGATCAATAATTCCACTGGTACCTGTTGCAGAAGATCATCTTTTTGAATGCCTCTCTGAGCTCTGCACTCCGAAACGCATATATAAAGGGATCGATGACTGCATTACACATGATCAACATGCCATTCACCTGGAAGAGGGACATGTAGCAGGCACAGTATGGATTATTGGGGCAGAATGTCATTAAGAGGACATGAAGGACAAAGGGAGCCCAACAGAAGATGAAGACCCCAAGCAGGATGGTCAGTGTGATAGCCCCTTTCATGTTGGCTCTTGGCAAGGTTGAAATCTTTCTAGCATGGGAACGAGCTAGCAAGAACATGTGCACATAGAGGCACAGGATAAAGAGCAGCATCAGAGGAAACAGAGAGGTGAAGGTGAGCACTGTAGGGATGTGATGGGAGAAGACCACCATGGTGATGCCGCTCCCTGTGCAGAAAGTCCAGATGACAAGGAGAATGACGACAGTGCGGCGCATGGTCACAATGCTGTGATACTTCAGCGCGTGGAATATTGTGATGTAGCGGTCAGCAGCAATCACAGACAGGCTGAAAATGGAGCCAAGCAGAGAGAGAATGAACATGGAATCGACGATATCATCTGTTGCACTTTCAAAGTTGCCATGAGGCTTAAGGTAACCCATGTTTCTCAACGTGATCAGGATATTTTCCAAGATCTTGTACAGGCTGCCCAGCATATCAGAAACGGCCAAACTGCAAATGAAAAAGTACATGGGTGACTGAAGATTCTTATTCTTGATCACAGCGAAAAGGACGATTAGATTTTCCAAAATCCCAAGAATGGAAATTACAAAAAATATTTCTTCTGGCAATACTACTGGAGGACAGTCTGAACCATTTCTGGATGAATTGTTGATATTTCCATATGGATTGACAATGTGCTTCATTTCTCCTGCAGTTAAGACAGAGGTGTTACTGAGCTTTGACTTGACAGAAGGAGAACTTGCTGGAGATCTGAGGTGAAAATCACTCGGTCACCCAAAATAGAATGTGGGGAAACATCCGTTGCAGAATAAACTACAAAATAAAAACAAATCATGATGACTTTAAGAAAACTCTATTATCTCAATGAAATATAATAACAGAATAATTTAAATAGAACAATTTACTGGACTCTCTTTGTAAACTACTCTGCGAATAACATTTTTAGCGGAATCTTTACCTCAGAAATAAAATTTTCTTTGCCCTTTCTCTTACAATTCCCTCATCCTTCTTAAGAATACAGTGGAATGTGTGATGGGTTAAAGTGACCACCAATGGCACCGTCGAATGAGAAAATAAACAAAATGCATCTGTGAAAACAGGAAAGCACACAACTACCCTTCATTACTTTGGAGGAAGTGGTTTGGTTGAATGGATTGCTCAGACGTTTAGGTCCTTTTGTTTTCATTGCTTCTCCTCTTGGGTTACTGGCTGACCCTATAGCTTATGGGTAGGTAATGAGTGACACATAATCCCCAAAGTTACCTATGCAACATGTGTTATCACTTCTATTCGAAAGGTATATCACCTAGGAGTGTTATTTCTGGAGACATAATATGGTTAAGGTGTCTTTAGGTTGGAGCTGAATTGTGGCAACAGAAGAGTCCAGCTTTTTCTCAAGAGGCCAAGCTAGAATGTAACAAATCACTTGGATACATCAGGTCCTGGAGAGATGCCAACTTTTTGCTAATTTTGTTTCCAAGTGATAGTGTTGATGGCTAGGCAAGCACAGTTTTATGAAATGTGTCAAATTTGCCTTTGCCATCCAGGTGGCTTCAAAGATATGACCACAGATTCTTTATAGTCTGCCCCTTAAGGGGTGGAGCTTAATTTCCCCCTACTTGAGTGTGGGTGAAGCCAGCTGCCCTATTGTGAGGTGGCCCTAGGGAGAGACAGTGGATATAGGAGTGCTATTGCTAGAAAAGAACTGCTTCTCTTAGAAAGGATTGAGGCCAAAGGCCTAGTGCTAACAGGAGAATTGATGAGTTAGGTAGATAGATGATTAGAAAAGGAGTCTAAGTGCCTGACAGTAGCTGCTGATGGCATCCCACCTAGGGTGAACAATTCATTCTTGTTTGCCTGGGATTGTCAAATTTTAAAACTGAAATTTCTGCATCCTTGGAGCTCCCTTCAGTTCTGGGAAGATAAGGTGTTTCAGCAGGGTGAGTTTAGCCAGTAAACACTGGTATGTACTGGCTTGCACTGAGCAAAGTAAGCACAGGCCAAACTGTATTTTTCTGATAATCTGTGATGAGCAGTTTCACATGGGTTTTGCCACATCTTTCGCTATGCCGAGGGATGGGTGAAACCGTGCACTGCAAAATGATGGGAAAGCACGATTGGGCCCGTGCATGCTTTCTTATTGGGTAATCTGGCCTTGGGTGACTGACATCCTAGTTGTACCTCCTGGCTCAGCACCGGGGAGAGTGCGCACTGGCGGCATCACAGAGTCCACACGTGCTGGAGGAGCATCACAGGGAAAGGGTGAGGCAAAGGCCCATCAGAGTTACTTTAGGGAGACCCTGTCTGGGCACACCTAGGTCTGTTAAACGTGATCAGGCTGGTTATATATTTGCAGTCACAAAGTATTTGAGGGTAAAATTCACGAATAAAAAAAGAAATATCAAAAGAGTTTTTGACACTTTTTAGAAAAGGTGACTTTGAAGCTCAGCTTCGGGCAATGTGCATTCCTGATTTGTGGCTGCTGCCAATCTTATAAATCCAGAGGAGCCTCCTGAACTTGAAAAGGAAGGTAATATGGTCCCTGAGGCCACTGCCATTGGGCTTCCAGTTACCCTTTATCACTGCCAGCCTGGCTATTGAGGCCCACAGGCAATGAACAGCCATGTTCTTGGTTGAAGGGGCACATGACACTAACAGGTAATATTGATGAGTGCTTACTGTGTGGGGGTTACTTTCTAAGGACTCCACAGGTCCTACTTAGCAGTCCCCTGACGGGTGCTGTGATTGTCTCCACTCTAGAGCTGTGGAAATCTTTCCAGAGAGCTTAGGTAAATTGCCCAGTGCCATGCCTGGGGAAGTTTGAACTACCGCACCACTACTGATCTCCCTAATAGCGGGGGCTAAAAGTATATACAAGAAACTTGACAAATCAGCCTTTCCCTCTGCCAAAACTGCAGCAAAAATCAACATGTATTAATTTCTTACTGAGTCAGTATCCTCAGTGTGAAGAAGAATTCTTGGGTTGCAGTGTGGTCCTGGGCCCAGGTCCCATTTGTGTGTTGTTTGATGACACATTAAGTAACAGTTGCAACAAACAAAACTTATTTCCTTTAAATTTCACAGCGACACCTCTGTTAACCTGCTTTGATACTCCAGGTATTTCAGTGGAAGTATTCTTTGGCTTGAAGAACTCAGGTAATTGCTTGTACTGTTGTTTTCTGACACTATTAGAAAATAGTTTTGTTGTAGAAACAAATTTCTGAAATGGGAGGCACTTTGACACTCCAGTTGAATGTCACAGTGTTTTAAACTGCAGGGAGAATAGTGGATTTTTTTATCAACTTGAAAGCACCAAGCGGGGTAGAGTTACAAGAAAAAAAAATTACAAGTGGGCTATCAAACACAAGCATTTTTAAAACGAATCTCTAACCTCCTGGAATATGTTTGACTAATACTTTTTAACATCAGCAAGTCTGTTTGTCAGTATTCTAGGGAACAAGGAGTCAGTTTTCTGCCTCTCCCTTTCATCTGAAGATAACAAGTTACACCTTTACAGATCTACAAAGAGCTTGCAAAAGGGGCAGAGGTTTCTTTGAGTGAATCAAGTCTGATTTGAGAGGGTTAGAAAATTAGATTAAGGCTTGACTAATTGATTTTCACCTCATCTTGGTTACAAAGTTACAAAACAATTCCAGGGCTTCAGCTTTGCTTAACATTACCAATCCTTTTTTATAACCTCATGTTGACCAAAGTAATTTTTCCTAGGACAAGCTGCAAAAACATTCTTGACAAACACATTTTAACAAGTATGTGGTAGCACAATCTAAAAAAATTCCTGACCCTAACTCCTTCTGTGTTATTAGCAGTTAAACTTGGACAAGAAGCTGAATTGCTCCTTCAGAGTAATAATGGCATTTTCAGGCCTAGCTACAGCTTAAGTAAAACACGAAGTTTTGTTTTTAGGGTTTGCAGGTCTACATACACCTCTGTGCACAGTGATAACCAATTCAAAGCCCTCTGTTGTTCCTTTCCTGTCTGCATTTTGTGTTTTGATTTCTTTACTGTAAGTGACGTTGCTTTAGAAAGCTTCCACTTCCTTTATGTGTCTGCCGTCTTCTCAACAACAGACATCCACTTTCAAATCTATGCTGCTCTTCTGTATACGAAATTCTATTAAAACCTGCCTCTGGCTCTGCTCAGTCCCCTCATCGTGATCGAAACCCTACAAACTCTTTTGATATGCAAAACATTGCATTAATATATTCAGCATTTATTTCTTTACAGTCATAGCTTTTGGGTAAATAAATTTGATTTGGCAACACTGTGTTTCAAAATTTGTGTTCTTTTAATTTTGCGGAGCTGTTGAGTTCTATGGGTGCTCAAGTGCTGATAAGAAACTACCCCAGTTTAGTTTTTCCAAAAAAGCAAATATTTTGTAATAATAAAAAGAGCATTAAATAGTCATAGGCTATTCAGAGTGGCAAATGAAGACAAATTAGTCTGGGCTCTTTGTGTATTTCCTAATAAGAAGATGTTATCTGTGGGACAAAGAACTCAACTTGGCCTTCGTCTTTGGCTTCTTGGAAGATAGCCCTTACAATTTCTTGAGGAATCAAGGGTGACTTTACTTTTTTTTAAATAGCTAGGCAAAATTGAAGCTTGTGCAAGTGAGTTAGGAGTGCCCAAGAGCGTGACTGAAAACCAAACCCAAGAAAGAAGGGTCACAACGCAATCGTTCATACACACTCATTGATTCAACAGATTGTGGGTATGCACTGAGGCTCCAGACATGAGGATACAATATTACAAGACGCCCTGCACATGAAACTATTTTGGTTCCTGGATTGGCAAGATCATCCATGCATGGGAAATCAGGCACATCCCTGGGGATAATGGAGAGCCTATGTTGGGGCTTATCCTGAACTTCGCCTGATCTGTCTGTCCATATACTCTCTGGTTATAATAAATGGGCAGCTGGAAGTATAAGTTAGTCTCCATCACTTTGGTGAAATTTTCCAGAGAATAAACTTACAGGCACAGCAGGGAGGCAGCAGATCAGAAGTATGGGTACTGTGTAGAATCTCCAAGCTTATGGCTGATATCTTAAAGGGGGTAGTGGGGAACTGTTGCTGGGTGGAAATCCCAGGTTTTGCTTTGTGCAGCTCATCTCAGCCAATAAACAAGAGGCCAAGGTGGGAGATTAGAAAGGCCCCTTAATTTCATTGCACAAGGAAAGGAACAGTTGGAGCTGCTGCCTCCAAGACTATCAGTGAAGGTGAGAGGGAAAGTTATTTCCATGGAGTTTACAACAAGGAAGCTTATACATTACATCCTTAATCATACTACACAATGGGATTTACATATAACCTCATGTATCATATAGTCACAAAATTGTGGTTAAACTCTATCAGAAGTGGGGAAGTAACTATGTATGAATCACTTAATGAGCTAAAAGTTTATCCAGAAAGTCAATATGGTTCCTAAAACCAGGTTATGCTGATTTCCTCTAGTTCTGATAGTAGTTAAGGAAATGGGAACCAGAATGTTAACACAAAGCTACAGGGTATGGCAGATAGGGTACCAAGATATTAACATAAAGCTATGGGTCGTGCCAAGCAAGCTGCTTGAGACAGTGGCATTTTCTACAGTATAGGGACCTGTGTCTTAAAACCATCCCTGAATCTGTGGACACTAGGACAGGAGGTTGAGGTATTGCAGCTGCTGTCTGCCTGGTTAACAGTCTGATAGGGATGGGTTCCCTTTAACTGGTAAATCTCTGACCTAGCTATGGCTAGTGAGGGTCAGAGAGAAAGACAATGCTACTTTCGAGTGGCTGGTGACAAGGATGATGGAGAATCTTGATCCACTTCCTAGTAGGAACTGGATTCATGCTGATCCTTACTATGCAGTTAGCAGTAAAAGTGAGATTTCCTCACCTTGTCCCATTTTCTGTGCAATTTACAACAGCACAAGCTCTTGTGTGAAAAAAGTATTAGATGTGGGGTTCTCTTCCAGATACAAATTCCTTGAGACTGTAGTTTTCTTTATAAACACTCTGCCTTTTGCACTTTCTTTCTGAAAATGTCTTGTAGAGCATTGTAAAATGAAGGATTTAGTGTGTACTAAATGATGCATAATGGATTTCTAGATTACCTTACCAAGGAAGGCAGTTTAACAATCATCAGTGGTCTCCAGAATGCAACTAACAATCATCAGTGGTCTCCAGAATGCAACTGGTTGGTTAAAATAATTGTTAAAATGAGGGCAAAAAAAAAAAAGAATTGTTATCCCAGAACGAAGAGAGAATCAACTTATACATAAGTAGGAGATTTTTTTTTTTTTCTTCTTTTTCTAAATGACTCCGACCTAACACTATCAGGCATTTGGTACTCTGTCCTGTTGAATAGAAAAATTAATCAGAGATATCTGACTTTGATTTTAACATCTTTGTTATTGATGCAACCAATATATTAACTATAAAAAGTCTGACCTAAGCCTTCCAGAAACTGCTCTGCAGCAATGTGAAATTGTCTCATCCTACTAGAAAAGGACAATTGTCAAACCATCACTCCAAATTTAAATCTCAAAAAGTCTCATGGCTGGTGAATAAAGGACCGAAATCTTTAGCAACCAAATCAGAAGTGAGGAGGAATCGAAGAGATTACTGATGAAGATAAAAAACGACAAGCCTTTGACATAAGAAAACAAAAATCCTCACAACGAGCCAATAAGCAACATCATGATTAGTGGAGACAGCTGTTAAGAAATCGAATGATGTATTGCATTGGGCAAATCTGCTGCAAAAGAGTCCTTTAGAGTATTGAAAAGTAAGATGTTTAAGGACTCAGGCTGTGTTTTCAGTTGCCTCATACGCATGTGAAAGCTGGGCAGTGAATAAGGAAGACAAAAACAGAACTGACACCTTTGAATTGTGGTGTTAACAAAGAATATTGAATAAACCAATAGACTGCCAAAAGAATGAATAAATCTGTCTTAGAAGAAGTGCAACCAGAAAGCTCCTTAGAAGAAAAATGGTGAGACTTCATCTCACCTACACTGGACAGGTTCTCCAGAGGGATTAGTCTCTGGGAGAAGGACATCATGCTTGGTAGAGGGTCAGCAAAAAAGAGAAAGACCCTCAACAAGGTGGACTGACACACTGGGTGTAACAGCGGGCTCAGGTATAACAATGATCGTGGGGGTGGCCTAGGACTGGGTAGAACTTGATAGCATTGAACAACAACAGACCAGAACTAACCTGATGAGAATTAAAAAATGTAGCGAAGACAGGTTTCAGTCCATCGTGTTACTACTAGGCGTTGATCTGTATTTCTCCCTCTTCTTCTTTTTACAAGCTTCATTGTATCTAGATTCCTGAAGCCATTGCTTTTTCTGGAATCAAAATGGTCTCCCTGTATATGTACAGAATAACTGCTCAGAATAAAGCTTATGTTCAAATTTTGGTGAGTTTTAATTATTTCTATTAGTCTTCCCTACTAGAGTGAAGCTATTGTTTAACCCACTATTGAGCTCGCTTCTTGAACAAGCAGCCCAATTATTCAAGCTGAACTGTCACAGCCTGACTTATAAAGTTTACATCCGCTGAAACACTGGTGGCATAGTGGTTAATTACTACAGCTGCTAACCAAAGGTTAGTGGTTTGAATCCACCAGCGGCTCTTTGGAAACTCTATGGGGCAATTCTACTATGCCTAAAAGGTTGCTGTGAGTTGGAGTTAACTTGACGGCAGTGGGTATTTTTATTTATTCTTACTTTTTTTTTTGGCTTAAATCCTTTGTAAAAGATAAAGAAAAAAGGGAAAACATGGCCATCAAGTCAACTCTGACTCGTAGTAACTGTAGGACGGACAGAACTGCCCCATAGGGAGTTCCCAAGGAGTGCCTGGTGGATTTGAACTACTGGCCTTTTGGTTAGCAGCTATAGCACTTTCAAGCCCTACACCACCAGGGTTTTCTTTTACAGCTCAGTCCTTCTTATGTTATTTTTCTCCTCTGTGGTTAATTCCTTGCCTGAAGACCAAACTTATCCATCTTGACCTTTCCCTTTAGATCTTAGAATGCTTCAACTCCTCGGTGTTGCTCTAAGATGCAGAGTTGGGAGGAGGAGTAATTAAAGAGAAAAGAAAGTTTTTCACAGCTTTAAAAATCTGGACCCAGAAACAAACTTTGATGATTCATCTGTCCTGAACAAGTAGGTCTTCATTGGTAAAGCAGAGAACTGGGGATGATTGCAATCATATAAGCCTGCCAGGAAATGCAAAACCCATTCCAACTTTGACTGGATCTAGAGAAGTGTGAATTGCCATGGTGTGAAATAATGTGGCCTCAAATACTTTGATGCTGCTGAACTTGGTAAGTGGATCTTTGCAGAAGGTACATGAGCCAGGGCAACACTAAAATGAGACTTTTATATTGATTATTAATCAGAGAGAGCTCTTTTATGTGTTGAATTCCAATAAGTGCCCCTATCCATCCAAGATCTTTTTAGAAACACATTAACAACCCTGTTCTTAAAATCTCTCTGTGCCACATGGGCCTTTGTTTATATTGTTCTTCTGGAGAACAACTGGAAAAGTAGGATTATTTCTCTGCTGATTTATTTTCATACAGAGTAGATGAGTGATCTTTATTGTAGGGCTTCCAGTCTTTTCCAGCAGATAGAATTTTATTGCAGAAACTTTATATAGGTCACACTGGAATTGAGGTCTTGAGTTTAGAAGTGGTTTAAGTATGCGCACACACGGCTGTGGGGCAGAGTTCTGAAATTCCATCTGAATTACCTGAGCTCTCAGCTCAGCGTACCAGCTCCTAAGCTGCTTCTTGTTTCCACTAGTTATACTTAATATTTTTATTTTGTTCTTTGAATAGATCCTCAGGCATGTGTATTTATATACATATGTGTGTGTGTACCTTTAAACCAAAACAAAAAACAACAGTTGCTGTGAAACTGATTCGGACTCATCATGACCCCATGTATGTCAGAGCAGAACTGCTCTTCGTAGGGTTTTCGTTGGCTGTGATCTTTTGGAAGTAGATTTCTAGGTCTCTCTCCTGAGGCACTTCTGGGTGGACTTAAGCTTCCAACAAGAATGTGAGTGTGTCTGCCACCCAGAGACTCTGGTGCTTGTGTACACATGCATACGTTTCAGAAAACTTTCCCTCCCAACCCTGTACTGCATGGCCTAAGTATATCCCCTCACAGAAGGGACCACTGCCCTTCTTCACCTTCTGGAGCTTCTTTATATAAAAATCCAAGCCTGTGTAACTATGTATTTATGCTCCTAATTATTGGTTAGGGTGCTCTAAGAAGCAGCCACCAAAAGGGGGCAGAAACGATGGTGAAGGATGTGGTAAGAGGAGCAGACAGAGGCAGGAAGCCTCTTCGATTGTAGCATGGGTCTCAGCAAACGATGTCTCCCAGTCCAAGTTGCCCCCTTTGGAGGATGCCTATCACCTGTAGCCATGACATGTCTGTTTCTGTGTGGCACTGTGGTGGCTTCCATGTTGCCATGATTTTGGAAGCTATACCAACGTTATTTCAAATACCAGCAGTGTCACCTGTGATAGGTGAGTTTCCACAGAGCTTTACGCTAAGACAGACTAGGAAGACTAGGCCTGGTAATCTTTCAAAAACTACCCAAAGAAAATTTTATGAATCATGACAGCACTCTGCCTGACTTGCTTTCTTTGAGTGTGTCATCAGGAGGGATCACCCGCTCGGGGAGGACAACACATTTGGTAAAGCAGAGGAGCAGTGAAAGCTAGGAAGACATTTGGTGAGACAGATTAGCACAGCAGCTGCAACAAAGGACTTGAACGCGTTAGCAATTGTGAGGATGGTAAAGAATGCAGCGTCAAGTTTACTTCTGTTGTAAATAAGGTCTCCATGAGCCGGAGTCATGCCAGGGCAATCGCCAACAACAGAACCTATAGGTGGAGGTGGGTAGTGCCACAGTGCGGCACTCAGGGCTGGAGGTGCCCGGGGGAAACACCTCCTAATGTCCGGAGGAAGCTGGGCTGTTAGTCAACTGTATTTCTACAGCTAGAGATGTGGGTAGCCATGATCACCATGCCCCATCCTTTGTGTTAAAAAGTTAGTGTATTATGTGTAACCTTCTGTGCCTTGTTCTAATTTGGGGGCTTTTGAGATGATATGCCACTGTGTGGATTATGGATGTGTCCTAAATTACTTATTTGTATCGATAGCTGAGTTGTCTCCAGTATTTTGCTGTGCAAAGAATGTTGTGGTAAATAATCAGGTAAATCTACAATTTTTTATGTGTCTTTGTGAGTAAGTTCACAGAAATGGAATTATTGAATAAAATTGTATCTTTTTTGGTAGTTTTCATAGATATTGTCAGTCTGCATTCCACAGGAGTTGAACCAATTGATCCCCTCACCAGCAATGGGGAAAATGTGGTAATCAACATAAAACTTTCCTTTTCTTCACATGGTGGGAAAGACAAACTAGAACTCTTCAGGAAGATGATCCCCATCAGGACACCTGATGAGCTTGGATACTTTCAAAGCCCTTCCACTACAGCACTAAGCTCTCCTGGTCTGTAAAAATATGAATGGGACGATACTGTGAAGCAAAAAGGTCAGCAAGCTTCAAACTGAAAGTTCCCTGCACTTCAGTTGATTCCAGGGAACCAAAGGGCGCAAAGGGACAAGGAAAAGTGTAAAGTCAGCTGCAAAATCAGCTAAAAATGGTCTAATAAAAAGAGATAGAAAATTCAAATAGGAAACAATGGTAAAACTAGAAAGACTAGCATGAAGTGTTAGGTGAAGCTTTACATAAGTTAAAAATAGCTGAATAGTAGATTTTTTCCTGCGTAAATCATAATCTCAGCTTCTATGAGGAGCCATTTCCCTTATACCAGGCTTGTGGGAAAGCTGAGTAGTGCAGGCGCTATCCACGTTCATGACTCTCCCCTGTGATATCTTTCGCTAAGTATTTTGTTCACTAAAGTTCAAGATGTAAGTCACCTAAATGTTAGAAAGAAAAGACTTATTTGGGTGTTAAAACAGAGATTAAAGGCTCTGACTGGAACTAAAAATGGAAGATGAGGAAAGAGGACGGAGTGGAACAGGTAGGCAGGCCAATCAGCTCACCAGCAGGTTTAGCTATTCCCTACTCTATGGATAGATTCTCCAGTCTCCCCTTCTGCTTAACACCTAGACACTACACAGCTCTGCTGGCCCTTATGTGTTCTTAAGGTAAATGTCTGTCATGGATTGGCTTGTGTCCCCCCAAAAATATGTGTAGCCATGTGGCTGGGCCATGATTCCCAGTATCTTCTGACTGTCCTCCATTTCGTGGTTTTCCTATGCTGTGTGTTAAAGGATTAGGGCGGGATTGTAAATCCCTTCATAGGATTACCTCCCTGCTCCACTGTAAAGGGAGTTTCCTTGGAGTACAGCTTGCCCCACCCTTAATCCTTTCATTCTATGAGAGAGAAAAGGACAGAGAAGCAGGCAGAGAATTGGGAACCTTGTACCATCAAGCAAGCAGAACCGGGAGAAGAGCGTGTCCTTCAGACCTGAGGTTCCTGCGCCAAGACGCTTCCTGGACAAAGACTGATGCAATACTGGACTTTCCTCCAGAGCTGACAAGGGAGAAAGCCTTCCCCTGGAGCAGACACCCTGGACATGGACTTGCAGCCTACTGGATTACGTAAGAATAAATCTTCCTTTATTAAAGTATTTCTGTTAGAGCAGCCCTAGCTGACTAAAACAGTATATAACTGATTAGCCCATTGTTACCTCTCTGAAGGGAGGGTCTGAGAACTTTGCAGGTACAGTCAACTGGAAAGAGTTCTGTAATTGTTGTGAGATGCTTTATAAGAGATGTCAATTCTCAATCCATGTGGAGCGAAATGTTTTTCTCCAGCACCTCCCACTGGATGCCCAAGTCTTCCCTATCATGTAGTTGGTGCTTTTTAGACACAGACCCTGCTCATTACTGTGCAGTGATTCGTGAAATCTTTGACCTTATCTTTCATTTGGTTTATTTCTGTGTGCCTTCCTCAAGTTAATCTTTTTATATGATTAGCAGGTGACCTAAGGTCAAGAGCATGGATTTTCCACAGTGGTTTGTGTGTAGCAGAGTCTAATTTGGATTAATGCTAGTACTGATATTAAAATCAGAGAAGCAATTCCATACCACTGTGCCTTTGGTTCCCTGGAATCAACTGAAGTGCAGGAAACTTTCAGTTTGAAGCTCAATTATGTTTTTAACTTTATATTATAATCCCATTAGTATTTTTATGGACCAGGAAAACTGAGTACTATAGTGGAAGGGCTTTGAAAGTATCTAAGCTCATCAGGTATCTTGCTGGGGATCTTCTCGCTTGAGGGTTTTTGTCTCTCCCACCAAGTGAAAACAAAGTTTTATGTTAATTACCACACCATTCCTCTCAACCAGTCTTAACTGTCACCTGTGTCATCTTTATCATACGTACATTTGTGTTCGATGTAAACGTGCTGCCCTACTGCCTAGGGATGACTCGATTGAAATTACTAACAAAATAGGAGATTCTGAGTTACATTTCATACACATCAAAACACCAAAGCAACTGCCATTAAGTCGAGTCTGACAAATAACAACCCTATAAATCGGAGTAGAACTGCCTCAGAGTTTCCAAGGAGTGAGTGGTAGACTTGAGCTGCTGACATTTTTGTTAGCAGACATAGCACTTAACCACTGTACCACCAAAATTTCCTGAATGGATATTGATTTTGCTCAAATTATGTTATCCTGTGCAAATGAAGATAGAAGACTTCATCATTGAGGTAGAGCAGCTGAGTCTACAGGATATTTAGATTGATTTCATGTTTATACTGGAGAAATGGTGCACTTTGCCAGAAAGTAGCTGGTTATGTTCGTAAGAAACGAGCTAAGGATATTCACCGGAAGGACAACTTTAAAGATATGATACAATACCCAAATACCAGATTTTGAGGAACTATGCTTGTATTTTTAGTTGTGATATAACCTTTGTGTCTCACCATCTGCTTACTCATCTCTCTTTCCCTTTTGAAAATTTTCCAGTATTTTAGAAAATTTACAGTATTTCTGAAAGAGGAATATGAGGATTAGTGGTGTATGTGTGTGTTTGTGAGTGTGTGTGTGCATACTTGTGAAAGAAATAGGAACAGTATATCAAGATTAAACTAAGGTTTAGTCTTATGGGCAGTTGCTAGTGATTCTGATATCTAGTTAATCTTAAAAATACAAAAAAGCGTCTCGTAAAAGTTAACTTTTTGTTTGAGTCAAAAAGAAGTAAGCGTTGGAATTGTAAAGCAGCATCAAAGAAACAGATATTCTGAAACTTTGTGGTCTTTAGTTCCCACCTATGTCAGTGGAGACAAAAATGTTTAGCTCAAGGAATCTGTTTTTATTTAGTAATATGTGTAAATCACCTTGCCCAGAGCTAGGTACATAGTGTGGTTAATTATAAAAGCTGTTGCTCTTTAGTGAGCTCTCTTTCTTCTCCAAGTTCCTTCTAAAATTCTCTGATCTCTTTGTTCTGTATAGATCTACTTTTCTTTAAGCCCAAAGTCGTGTTCAAGCACCTTGAATGTCTCTGCTCACTATCTCAGTCCATGTGTTCTCTCTCTGTTCTCAGTTTCTGCAGCATCTTACAGAAAGACCAACTTGTGTTTGGTAGTCACCTTACTGTGCTCAGAAACCCTTGTGGTATAGTGGTGAAGTGCTACATCTGCTAACAAAAAGATGGGCAGTGCAAATCTGCCAGGCACTTCTTGGAAACTATGGAGCAGTGCTGCTCTGTCCCATAGGGTCATGGTTTGGGTTTTACTGTGCTCATGTGAAAGGTCAACTTCAAGCGTGTATGTCTTGTTTCCCTAGCTGCTGTGCCATCTGCTGGGTGGCTGGCACCAAATCCTGCATTCGTCTTCTTTATATCCACTTAAGTAACTGACTGATGTGCCCGATCAGTATTTGTTGATGCATTAGAGTGTGACTATTATTAACCGGAATAATCAACCATTTATGTTTTTAAAAAGATGTGTTTTGGGAAAGAGATGAGAAATACCCCAAAAACAGAGCTAATGGTTTTATCCTTTTCTTATGTCAGAGCATAAAAATTTTGATGGATACTGTTTGAACTAAAATCAGTAAATAAGTGTTTATGCTAGAAATTAAATTTTATTTTCCTTTTCTTTTGAAGTGGTGCCAGAAAATGAACAGCTTTTACTTTTCTCTTAGAAACAGGGCAGCATCATGTATTTTACAATCCCAGATACAGGTTTCTTTGGCAAAGGATGTTGACTTAATGGCAGTGGGTTTGGTTTTATTGGTTTTGTGGTACAGGGCAAAAGGTCTTCTGGGCAAGTGAGTGTAGAAGAGACTAACTTAGAAAAAGACAGGTGAGTACCTTTGTAGACAGAAGCTAAAATATGACCCTTTTTTTGATGTAAGGAGGAAAAAAAGTCCAATCTCTAGGAATGTTTATTCTCAGGATAGAAAAGAAACAGTAGATATAGTCTACCTGTAGGAAGAGAAAGGAGATGAATGTGAAACCCACTTTTGGGAACGGCTGCATGTGAATTAGAAGTGACAAGGATTGCAAGCTGTGCTTGGCAGAGCTCCAAACTGTCATCTCTCAAAGTGCTCTTCTGCTAGAAGATAGAGTCGTTCTCGACAGTGACACCATGTGGCATTGAGAAATAAGAACAGTCATGGCTTGGTAGAACACTGAAGCAGATTAGTGCTTGAATATTCAATTACAATATTAGGAAATGTGACTGTTTTTAACATGACTTTTGAAGCTACTCATGATGGTTACATGTAGTCTTTATAAAAGTACAAATTCTAAGATATTTGGGCCACAAAGTTATTACATTGCTTAAACAAATAATAGTTATGAAATAGTTGCCATGATTAGAAAGTATATGCCCAACGTTATAAATGTAACTAAACACTCACTGCCATCAAGTCGACCCTGACTTACAGGACCCTATATAACAGTATAACTCCCTTATGGAGTTTCCGAGGAGCACTTGGTGGACTTGGACTGCCTGTTTTTTGGTTAGCAGCCATCTGTAGCACTTAATTGCTGCACCACCAGGGTTTTGTATACAATGTAAATGTAACAAGGGTAAAATTTTTCACTAGTTTCAGGTCCCTTGGGTTTCATATAGTACCAATAGATTAATAGCCTCTTTAAAAAAATAATCTTGATTAGACCAACTGGTCAACAATTACTCTAAAGCAAAGATAAAAGGATAACAGGACAGGAAAACAAGATGACTGGAAGCAAGAGATCCAGAAAGAAGTTGATGAGAATGTTAAAACACTGTGAAAAATGTAGCCAAGGTCTGTGAACAGTCTGAGTAGCAGTTATTAAATGGGAACCTAATCTGCTGCTTACATTTTCACCAAAACCTCAATAAAATATTATTTTAAAAATAGTCTAGTGAGTTGACAAAGATAATGAGTCGCTTTTCTCTTTGACACTGCCACTCAGATCTTCTATCCAGGAAACAAAAGGCCAATGATTGGTTGCAATTAATTATTCCCTGCTTTAGGTAAAATATGGACCTGAAATAAAACAGTTAAAGCAAACTTAAAAAAAATTGGAAACTCAAACCATAACAGTTCAGAGAAATCAAAACTGAAGAAAAGAAGATGAAAATATAGCTATTAATTAGCTACAAATAAAATTAATTAGCTACTTTAAAGGATCGTGGAAACCCTGGCAGCTTAGTGGCTGAGTACTATGTCTGCTAACCAAAAAGTTGGCAGTTCACATCTGCCGGGCACTCCTTGGAAACTCTGTAAGACACTTCTACTCTTGACCTATTGGGTCACTCTGAGTTGTAATCGACCCCATGGCAGTAGGTTTGGTTTGGTTTTGTGAAGGATCATAATCACAGTTGATTTATTTAAATAAATGTAAATTGTTAAGGATCCAGGTACTAGTTTTCGTAAAATACGTATGTCTAGTATTTACATCTGACTCTGTTAAAAAGTGTACCATCATGAAAAATTGGGAGAAAAAAGCCTAGTCACACATGCTAACCCAACAGAATGTCACAGAAATGGCTTCATTATCACTGAGGTGCAGTGAATTGCTTTTATATGGCCTTTCTAGCCATGGTCTTATAACTCCCACAAGAATGGCTGGGAATATGCAAATAAAGTATATAAAAACTTTTTATTGACCGGGAAGTTTACTATGGCTATACAGTCACCCGGAGTCAGACCCGACTCTACAGTACCTAGCAATAACAACAGGCAAACAAGGTGACCACGGCCTACAAGGGTCTTGGTTACTTTTGCCATCTCACGGGGCTTAAAGGAGTCAGTCTCACAGAGGTTGAGGGGGACCTCTCCAAAATCAAGAAGAATAACCTAGAAAAGAGCAAGTCCTTTAGAACAGGAATCAAAGTCTCTGTTGAGAACTGCTAGACTCAGAGAAAGAGCAAATGCTGAAGATGGTAAGAGACAGCAGTCACGGTGAGTCTGCCTGGCCCACAGAGCAAGAGCCAAGTGGCTTCCCAAAGAACCTTGCTGGCAGAACTAAAAGGGTTCTAACGCTTGCCCATGCAGGGCATGGGCCTCAGTGTGTCCCATGAGGTGGTGATATACCTCCTAACCTGGGCAGCAGGGGGCCCAGGTAGCCTGGCTTCAAGAAAGTCATTCATGCCTGGTTAGCTTGGTAGGAGCTAGCAGCAGAGGCTTAGAAGGGCCCAGTGGCAGAGACTCAGGAGACCCCATGCTGGCAGGAGTGCAGGAGGCCACCCACCCACCCTCAAGCCCCGAGGCAGCATGATGGTAGCAGGAGGATCTGACCCAAGTCACAGCACGCCTGCCTGGAGACAGAAGAATGATCGTGAGAAACTTGGGGAAGGGTAAACGGTTGTTGCTACTGTTGTATGTTTGTTACTGTTTAGTGTTGTTACTGTTTAATCTGTTGTTACTGTTTAATGTTTGTTCTCTATAAAAACACACAATACTGTGTGTTTTTGGCTTGATTACAGGTGACAATAGCACTCATGGAATGGTTGATGCCAGTGGGTGTATGTGTCTCATTCCTAGAATTCTAATTCCTGCCTGGAAGTTTGAGGTACAGTCTGTATGAGGTGCAGTACCGATAGACAGATACGTGTCTATGTACAATCACATCGGTTGCTTTCATAGCTCTAAAAACCTGACTCATTTTTGATTCTGTGGCTCTAGACAAATAACCTATGATACGTATAAAGCTGTGTGTACAATGGTGTTCATGGAATTATTTATAACAGTAAAATACTGAAAACAACGTAAATTATAACTGGTAATCAAATTTAATCTCTGGCAGAACTATGTGATAGAATGTTATATAAAAACTAAAATCATTTTTCAATGGTACATAAGCATATCTCTGTATTTTATTTATGTCTATGTCTGTCTAAGTATTTCTGGTTGTTAGGTGGCGTTGTGTAGGTTCAGACTCACAGCAATCCTGTATACAACAGAACAAAACACTTCCTGGTCCTGCACCGTCCTCACAATCACTGTTGTGTTTCAGCCCACTGTGGTAGCCACTGTGTCAGTCCAGCTCACTGAAGGTCTTCTTTTTCACCGACTCTCTACTTTACCAAGCGTGATGTCTTTCTGCAGGAACTGATCACATGTCCAGAGTACATGAGACTCTCAAGTCTTGCCATCCCCGCTTCCAACGAGCACTGTGGCTGTGTTTCTTCCAAGATAGTATTCATTCTTCTAGTAGTCCTTGGTAAATTCAACAGTCCTTCCCAGTTTTCCCAACATTCTTTCCACGAGTGGGAAAGAATTGTTGAATTTTCATTGCACGTGAGGTGACTGAAAATACCCTGGCTTAGGTCAGGCACACCTTAGTCTTCAAAGTGACTTTGGCTTTTTAGTACTTTAAAGAGGTTTTTTTGTAGTGGATTTGCCCAAAGCAATACGTCATTTGTTTTCCTGACTGCTGCTTCCTTGGGCATTGATGTGAATCCGAGTAAAATGAAATCCTTGACAATGTCAATCTTTTCTCCATTTATTGTGATGTTGCTTATCAGTTGAGTTGTGGGGATTTTTGTTGTCTTTATGTTGAGGTGTAATCCATACTGTATAGTCTTTGATCTACGTCAATAAGTGCTTCAAGTCCTCCTCATTCTGAGCAAGCAAGACTGTGTTACTTGCATACTGCAGATTGTTAATAAGTCTTTCACCAATCCTGATGCCACATTCTTCTTCATACAGTACAGCTTCTTGGATTATGTGCTCAACATATAGATTGGCTTGATAGTAGTGATTTTGCTTGTTTCTTTCTTTCTTTTTTTAAAATATAAAATGATTAGATTAGCTCAAAAGGGAACATGTGCATGCATGGTTGGCTTTGATGAGAGAGAAAAACCCCCGAGTCTGCATCAGTGCACAGGGGAAGAGGCCTGCCATGGCCCGAAGGCCCCGAGAATGCGTGCACAGGATGCACCAGGGAGCAAACGTGGTTTCATTCAGTCGCCCCAGGAGCTTTGTTTTTACTGAACAAAGGAACCACATCCAGCTCTTGTTGAAGTTCCCTTAAAAACGAGTGCTACTGTGGTTTCAGGTAACATAAAGTTCAGTTGGAATGATTAGTGTTTTCTAAGAAATTGTTCTGTATCCCGTATTGGTGAGTGGTGACTGGGGTCTTAAAAGCCATCGAGGTGCCATCTAAGGAACACAAGTTGGTCCCAACCCACCTGGAGCAGGTGAAAACCAAGAACATCAAAGACGTGAGGACCAGAAAACAGAAGGGACCATATAATTGGAAACCACATCAGCATGAGACCAGAAGAACTAGGTGGTACCTGGCTACCAATGTAGAGTCCCTGATGAAGCATGAGAAAAAAGTGAATGGAGATCTAGAACTCTCGTAAAAGACCAGACTTGACATCCTGGAGGTCCCCGAGAACATGGCTCCTTGTCTCGCTGCTGGCCCAGAGCTGAAACCAGTACTGAAGCCAACTCTTTAGAAAAAGACTGGGCTGGACTATGGGACATCGGGTCATGCAGGTGGTGTGTGCGCTTCCTGGCTTAATACACACATGAGGCTGTCCAACAGCTTCCTCTCTAGAGGGCAGAGGGGAGGGTGGAGAGGAAGGGACAAATGTTGGTTAAGTGAATGCTGGGAGTATGGGGTGGAAAGTAGGAGTATGCTGTCACAGAGTGAAGAGAGCAGATAGAGCTGCATAGAGGCACATGTTTAGGGTTTTCTATGCCAAAAGACTTAGCTTGTAAACTTCCACTTAATTACAATAAGAATAAACTAAAACAAGTCCTCGATTCTTCCCTGTACTGTCTCATTTCTATGGCTGTCTGTGCCTAGCTCCAAATTTTGTCTCTTTTGAAAAAGCATTAAATAATTTGTGTTAACTGAACAAACAATAATGCACAAATACAACACCGTTAAACGTCAGTTTTCTTCCAGAGGAAGAATTCTAAACGTCATGTCTTTGGATAACTTGATGTCATCTTTGCCTGACCTCTTTCCTGCTATTACCACCTCTGTGGAGTGGACTGGATCCAACCTCCCTAGGACTGGGGCCACCAAGAGGCCTATGGGAAGCTCTTGGTCTCTAAACTCTGCTCTGGAGTGTTGAATTAGCAATCACTCGCCTATTTTGTGCATTCAGAGGTATGGCCCAGAAATGAGGAGGTACTAATGGGGTTAGTAGTTGTTTTCCATGGGTGGTGAAGGGAGTGGGAGTGTGAGGAGGCAAGAGCAGTCTTGTTGTTGTTATAGATGTTGAATTTGTTTTGACTCATGATGACCCTATGTGCAACAGAGTGAAACAATGTCATTCGCATGACCACTGTCACGCTTCAGCCTATTGTTGTAATCAGTGTGTTGATCCTCTTCTCTTTTTCGCTGATCATCTACTTTACCAAGCATGATGCCCAAGTATTGCTCTTTCCTGATAACATGTTTGTGAGATGAAGTCTCATTTTCCTTGCTTCTAAGGAGCATTCTCTTTGTGCTTCTTCTAAGACAGATCTGTTCATTCTTCCGGGAATCTGTGGTATACTCAGTATTCTTTGCCATCACCGTAATTTAAAGGAATCTATTCTTCTTTGTTCTTCCTTATTCACTGTCTAGCTTTTACATGCATATGCGTATAAGGCAGTTGAAGACACCATAGCCTGAGTTAGGAAGATCTTAGTTCTTAAAGTGGCATCTTTGGTTTTTAACAATTAAAAAAGACTTCGGTTGAAGTGTGAGTGTGGACTTGGAACCAAGTAATCAAATAACAAATTGGCAATTTTGAGTACCTTCAGGGATCCAATTTTGGGCTTTTGTGTGGTTAGGAATTAAAATGATACAAGAGACTCTCTACTGTCCAGTACAGTCTCACTGCAGAGATAAGACATGCACACTGCAGAATGAGAACAGGTGAAGTTATGATCATTTGCTCATCTGATCCATGATGGTTACATGCCATAGGTGACATGGAAAAGGACTAACTTTACTTGCAGGTGCTTTCAGAAATTTATCTTTGACTGTGTAGGGCCCCAGATATTTATTTACCAATTTTAACTGACACATAATAGAAGACAGGGCAAACTTCCAAATATATCAACATACCCTTAAAAGTGTACTTTATGAACCCAAGAGACAGAAAGGGCTGCATAAACCAGAGACTACATCACCATGACACTGAAAGAACTATATAGTTCCTGGCTACCTCCAATGACTCAACAAAGAGTCCCTGAGGCAGTAGGAAAAATGTGGGGTGCAAACATTGAACTCTAGTAAAAAGACCAGACCAGATGTTCTGACAGAATGGAGGATCCTCAGAAGACATGATCCTCAGAATCTCCCTTAGCCCCAAACTGAAGTTAGAGACGTAGGATAACTTACTCAATGTCACTAACTATTAAGCTTACCTTACTCCAAGGCCTAGGTTCTCTCTTGTGTTCTAAGAGGACTGTTTGTACCATTTAGAGCAGTGGTTCTCCCTCTACAGGCTGTGAGCAGTTGGGAGGTGCAGGTGGTGTGCTAAATGAGCTGTGGAAAGAGCCAGTAAGTGGGGAGGTTCCCCAGACTCTTAAGTTGTCTGGTGCTGTTAAATGAAATAAAAATGGAGTTGTGTGGCTGACAAATTAGCAGTGGTGGCCGAGCAAACAACACCCCTAAGATTTGTTTTCCTGAAACCTTAAGCCTAGCTTTCCTGAAAATTGGGCCACCTTCACTGAGATTCTTAGCAGAGCTTCTGTCCTTGTTGAGCAGTGAAATACTGACAGTGTTTCAATCATAACTTTTATAAGCCAATCAGGGATATGCTTTCTTTGCTATCAAGTTTTGCCTGGGTAAGTTAACCACTGCTGATACTTAGTGTAGTACCTTTCCATATGTGGTTTGGGGCTACCAAATTTGTGAATCTTCTGCTCAAATAAACTGCATCTAATAGATTAATTTTATGATTCAGTCAGGTTCTTCTGACAGTGCTAAATTAATAAAATAAAGTAGCATCATAATCAAACTTGTAGACATTACTAAATACTCTGTTGAAAGGAAAAGTGGGGAAGAAATCTAGTGACAGACGAACTTCTAATTTATGTGTTGTTTCTGAGCTGTCTGAGCAACCCTGCGGGTGCAGGTCACGTGTTGTCTCTGAGCCGTCCGAGCTGTCCTGTGGGTGCCGGTCGTGTGTGGTCTCTGAGCTGGCCGTGCCACCCCATGGGTGCAGGTCTCCCCTGACCCTGCCGCGTTTCCCTACACCTCAGTTACCACTGCCAAATAGAAAGATTTATAACCCTGAGACGACCGCATGTGGCAGTGCTTGCCAGTGGTTGAGTCACAGTTTTCCTCAACACAGGACACATCCTCTTTTGAACTCTACCTGTTGCTGCTGTTGTTAGCTGCCACTGGATCAGTTCTCACTCACAGCAACGCCGTGTCCAACAGGACCGAGCACTGCCCAGCTCTGCGCCACCCTTGCAGTCACTCCTACGTCTGACCAGTGGTTGCAGTCGTCGTGTTAGTCCGTCTTGTTGAGGGTCTTCTTCTCCTTTAATGGCCCTCTGTTCAGGTACATTGTTCTGTTTCAGGGATTGATCCCTCCTGATAACACATCTACAGCCCGGAAGAGGAAATCTCACAATCCTCTCCTCTAAGGAGCACTCTAGCTGTACGTCTTCCAAGATCTATTTGTTTATCCTTTTGTCAGTTGATGGCATAGATTCCGTATTCTTCGCCAACACTGTAATTCAAAGGCATCCATTCCTTGGTCTTCCTTATTCAGTACTCAGCTTTTTCATGCATATGAGGTGACTGAAAACACCATGGCTGAGTCAAGTCCTCAAAGTGGTATCTTTGGTTTTTAACAAAGATGTCTTTTTTAGCAGATTTGCCCAATGCAGTACATCTTTTGATTTCTTGAATGCTATTTCCATGGGCATTGATTGCTGAATGTGAATCCCTCATTAGAGGTCTTCAATTTACTTCGGCAAGAGCCCCATTCTTATCTTTCCTAATGCTCCTGAAATGCAGGAGTGCAAGGGTAATGCTCAACTCAGTGGTGTAAGCATAGAGCAGCAAGCTAGCCACAAAGCTTGTCCATTGTAGGTTTATGTATTTTACAACACTTTACACTTTACAGAGCACTTCCACCTACAATTTCTTAGCTAGTATTCACAACCAGATTGGACACATTTTAGGCTGAGAAGGTCAAAGTTCTGCCCTAGTTTATATAGCTAGAAAGGCTTGATGCCTACAGGCGAAACTTCCTGATGGGAGTCAATGCTCCCTACCCCGCAGAGAGGGCCACCGTCTTCACCCGCACCCCTTAACCTTCGCTGGTTCGGGCTCTTCGCACCCTCTAGCTTCACTTCTTATGGTCAGACATGGACACCAGCTGGCTTCCTCCGTTTTGTGCCCATGCTGATCTTCCCTGCAGGATCCTGAACAGCTTACAGGAATACTTAGTAGCTCTACATTTTGATACTTGAACATCTACTAGGTTGTTTATTCTCTATTTTGTGGTATGTTGCGCTTTTTCACCAAGTCATGGTCCGTGTCTCATACGTATTCCTAGCACTACGAGTGGATACATCCGTACTGGGAGGTGAGGTGAGCACTTATTTTAAAAACATTCTCAAACTTCTAATACTGTGGAGCTTTATAGTCAGGAAAAGAAGTTAAATGCCTCAAGAAGATATTTATACTCTCTGCTTGTCCTTCCTTTCTAGTGTTTCATGCTCTCCAAACCCCAACCCCACCTGAGTTCCCTCCACACTAGAGTGACCGTATGCTGAGACATTCTCTCACCTCGAGTCTGTGCACACTGAGTTACTTCTGTGTGGTACCCTTTCCCAACTTTCTTCATCACCTTTTTATGTCCAGCGTACATATTCCTTTCTCCACGTATGCTTTCCTAAATGGCCTGCCACGCCCCGAAGAATCACAAAGTGGCTTCTCATGTGTGTTTCCATAACTATTGGTCTTGTCTCTGTAATAGTATTAACCACATAAGAAACAGTGAGTGCTTATTCATGGTTTCCCCCTGTAAATGGATCCTGAGTTCCTTATAGTAACTGCCCTAGACATGACTCTAAATTTGGACCCCCAAGAATATAGTAATAACACATGTATGAGTGAAAAATGAGTGCTGCGTACACTGAATAGGCAGCTATCATTAATAGTTGATCAGCCCTAGAACATTCAAATAGTAGATATACCTGAAAGAATTAACAAGATAAATAGAATGGCTTTTATTTTTTTTTTTAGGTTGAACTACTTTAAGTTCCTCTGAGGCAGTCAGCAGGTGATTTACTGCTGGAGAAAAATTTACCTTTTTCCCTATGCCAGACGAATATAGGACTGCAATGCCTAATTTTATGTGTCAACTTGCCTAGGCGATAGGCCTGGGTATTTGGTCAAACACTGGATGTTACCATAAAGTTATTTAGTATACGTGATTAACATTTACAATCAGCTGACTTTAAATAGGGAAGACTATCCTTGATAATCCGGGTGGACTTTGTGCTTGATAATGTTGAAGACCTTAAGAGCATAAACTGAGGTTTCTTGAAAGAAGAAATTCTGCCTCAAGTCTACAACACAAAATTTTCCTAGAGTTTCTAGCTTGCAGGCTTGTCCTACAGATTTTTGACTTGCCAGCTTCCACAATCCTCTGATTCATTCCAGTACCTTATTTTTTTTTCCTAAAGAGAGAGAGACTAAGAGAAATATTTTTATTTTAAGCAATATTCAAAGGAAAATAAAGAAAACCTGTTGCCCTGGAGTTGATGCTGACTCATAGCAACCCTACAGGACAGAGTAGAACTGCCCGTAAGTTTTCCAGATCTATACATCTTTATGGAACAAGATTGTTCCACGTCTTTCTCTCACAGAATAGCTAATGAGTTCAAACTGTAGACCTTTTGATTAGCAGCCCACCGCTAAATCACTGCACTGCCAAGGCTTGCACGTCTCTGCGATGCTTTAAGCTATGGCATCGGTAATTCAAATGTCAAAAGAGTAACCCACAGTGAACATATTTCAGCTGAGCTTCCAGACTAACACAGGAGAGGAAGAAGGCCCTATTGGAGTATTTTAGAAAAAAATTAGCCAGTGAAAACCTTATGAATAGAGCACAACACTGTATGACATAGCACCAGATGAGCCCCTCAGATGGGAAGGCACTCAAAATATGACTAAGGAAAAGTTGCCTCCTCAAAAGAGTCAACATTGATCATGCAGATGGAATCAAGCTTTTGGGACCTTCATTTCCTAATATGTCATGATTCAAAATGAAAAGAAATAGCTGCAAATAGCCATTAATTATAGAAATGTGAAATGTATGAAGTATGAATCTAGGAAAACTGAAAGTCATCAAAAACTAACTGGAACCCATAAAAACCACTATCCTAGGCATTATTATCTCAACTAGGTGGGTACTGGCCATTTTAAGTCAGAGAATCATATGATATAATATGCCAGGAAGAAAAAAATTGAAGAGGTATAGCACTGCATTCATTGTCAAAAACAGCATTTCAAGATCTGTCAGTGACAGTACAATATCCATACTTTAGGCAACTATAGTTAATATGACTGTCATTTAAATTTCCACATAAACTATTAATGCCAAGGAAAAGAAAATTGAAGATTTTTACCAGTTTCTGATATACTGATAATTATTGGTGATTGGAATGCAAAAGCTGGAAACAAAGAAGTGTGTGTAGCTGTAAAATATGACCTCAGTGATAGAAATGATGCCAGAGAGTACATGAAAGAATTTTATAAGGGCCAGTGAGTTCTTCATTGCAGACACGTTTTGTTCACACACCTAAATGGTGGCTATGGATGTGGACCTTGCTAGACTGGAGTACAGAGAAATCAAACTGACCACACATTGAAAAAGACAATGGAAAACCTCAATATTACCATCAGAACAGGACCAGGGACCGACTAGGGAACATGCCATCAATTGCTCGCATTCAAGTTCAAGCTGAAGTTGAAGAAAACTGGAATAAATCCACGAGATACAAAGTATGACTTTCAATATATTCCACCTGAATTTAGAGACCATTTCAAGAAATGATTTGATTTGTTAAATACTAATGACCAAACATCAGACAGATTGTAGAACGACCCCCAGAACGTCATCAATGAAGAAAGAGGTTATGAAAAAGAAGAGAAAGAAAAGACCAAAACGGATGTCAGAAGAGTCTCTGAAACTTGCTCTTGAACATAGAGTGGCTAAAGTGAAATGAAGAAATGATGAAGTAACAGAGCTGAACAGAAGATTTCAGAGTGGCTTGAAAAAACAAAGTATTGCAATGAATTGTGCAGAGACCTAGAAGTAGAAAACCAAATGGGAAAAAATATACTCTACCTTTTGCAAGCTGAAACCACTGAAGAGAATATTCAAGCCTTGACTTGAAATATTGAAGAATTCTATGGGGGGAAATATGAAATGACCCAGGATGTATCAAAAGAAGATGGAAAAAATACAATGAGTCATTGTACCAAAACGAAGTTGATATTCAAGTTTCAGATGGTAGCGTATGATTAAGAACCAATGGTACTGAAGGAAGAAGTGCGAGCTGCATTTAAGGCACTGTTGAAAAGCAAGGCTCCCAAAATTGACAAAACACCAGTTGAGATGTTTCAACAAATGGATGCAGTGGTAGAGATGCTCACTCCTCTACACCAAGAAGTTCGGAAGACAGCTACCTGGCTAACTGACTAAAAGAGATCTCTTATTTTTGCTCTTTTCACAGAAAGGTGATTCAACAGAGTGTGGAAATTATCAAACAGTATCATAAATATCACATGCAAGAAAAATTTTTCTGAAGAGCATTCAAAAGTGATTGTACTAGTACATCACCATGGAACTGCCAGAAATCCAAAATGGATTCAGAAGAGGGCATGGAATGAAAGATATTATTGCTAATGTCAACTGGATCTTGACTAAAAGCAGAGACTACTAGAAAGAAGTTTACCCATGTTTTATTGACTATATAAAGGCATTGGACTGTGCAGATCATAACAAATTATGGATAACATTGCAAAAAATGTGAATTTCAGAACACTTAATTGTGCTCAGGTGAAACCTGTACTTTGAACAAGAGACAGTCATTTGCACAGAACAAGGGAATACTGTTTGTTTTAAAATCAGGAAAGGTGTGCATCAGGATTGCATCCTTTCACCATACGTACTCAATTTCTGTGCTGTTCAAATAATCCGAGAAACTGGAGTATATGAAGAAGATGGATTTCAGATTAGAGAAACACTCATTAACAACCTGTGATGTGCAGATGAGATAGCTTTGCTTGTTGAAGGTGAAGGGGACTTGACACACTTACTGGTGAAGATCAAAGACTACAGCTTTATGTGCGGATTACTCCTTAACATAAACAAAGTGACAATTCTCATAACTGGACCAATAAGCAACATCATGGTAGGCAGAGAAAAGATTGAAATTTTAAAGCCAAGCCAAGTGCCATCGAGTTGGATGAAATTTTAAAGGACTTCATTTTACTTGGATTCGTGATCAGCATTCATGGAAGCAGCAGTCAAGAAATAAATGACACATTTGCCTAATGCAAAGGTGCCATTTTAAGGACTGAGGTGCACTGAACCTTGGTTTGTGTTTTTGGTTGACTCATATATATACGAAAGCTAGACAGTTAATAAGACCAAAAAATGAAGTTATGCCTTTGAATTATGGTGGTTGGCAAAGAATATTGAATATACCATGGACTGCCAGAAGAGCAAACAAATCTTGGAAGAGGTATGATCAGAATGCTCCTGGGAAGCAAGGATGGCAAGACTTTGTTACACATATTTTGGACATGTTATCAGCAGGGACCAGTCCCTGGAGAAGAACATCGTCTTTGGTAAAGAAAAAGGTCAGCAAAAAATAGGAAGACCCCCCCCCCCAACAAGATGGGCTGATTCAGTGGCTGCAATAATGAGCTCAAGCATATAATTCGATGGCACAGTATCAAGCAGTTTCATTCTGTTGTACATAACATCAGTAAGTCAGAAATGACTCAGTGGCACCTAACAATAACGAGTGTATTTATATGTGTGTGTGTGTGTGTGTATGTATACATATATATGTGGTCTCCTATTTCATTTCCTCAAGAGAATTCTGATGATACAGATTTTGGTACTGCTGTACCAAGTATGGAAACCATGGTTAGCCTGGTGGTTAAATGTTACAGCTGCTAACGGAGAGTTTGGCAGCTCGAATACACCAGGAGCTCCTTGGAAACTCTATGGGGCAATTCTCCTGTATCCTGCAGGGATGCTGTGAGTCAGAACCAACTTGATGGCAGTGGGATTGGTTTTGGCACTGGTATAAAATACATAAAATGTGAAGGTGGCTTTGGAGTCAGGAAATCAGTAGAGGCTAGAAGAATTTGAGACTACTGGTACAAATACGAATATTGAAGATGATCCTGATGAGCGACATGCTATTGGACGTGTTATAAATCGGCAGAGAACTTGGCTGAATTATGTTCTACTCTTCTGCGGAAGGAAACCCTGGTGGTGTGGCAGCTAAGTGCTACAGCTGTAAATCCCCCAGACACTCCTTGGAAACTCCTTGGAGCAGTTCTCTGTCCTGTAGACTCACTATGAGTCAGAATTGGCAATGGGGGTTCTGTGGAAAGCAGAACTTGTAAGCAGTGAACTTAGGTATTCAGCTGAGGAGATTTCGAAGCAAAGCATAGAAGATTTTTCTTTTGATTGTTAAGACTGTGTTTCAATGAGGCTGAGCCAAGATTCTTCCTAGTTTGGCAGTTATGATGTAGTTTGCAGCAGTATGATGACGTGATCGCTTACGTGATGAGATTTGATCTAATCACTTCCCTAATGGAATCTGCTGTGAATAACCGGCAAGTTGAAAGGGAATTTCCTTGGGAGCGTGGCTTGCACAGAATATGAATTGACTTTATGGCCAGGCTCCTGGGGTTTTGCTTGTACTCAGGTGTCCTGCTGGCTCCTGTCCCTCTAACCTGCAGTGGATCTTGGGATCAACTGGTCTTCACAGAGTGTGACAAAGAGCCCGACTGTCTGACCTGCCCATCTTGGGTTTGCCAACAAAGACACTATACTGACCCACAGACTTGTGATATTCCTGCCTCTATAATTGTGTGAGTCATTTTCTTCATATAAATCTCTCTCTATTTGTACTTATGCACTTTACTGGTTTTGCTTCTCTAGAGTAGAGAAACCAGGCTGATTTCTACTTGCTGCTTATGGTAAAATGTGAGAGGAAAGATAAAACTGAGAAAGAAAATATTAACTGAAAAGGAACCACAACTTGGAGACATAGAAAATTCTCAGCTTATCCATACTGCAAAAATTTAAAAAGAGCTCACTGGAGAGAGCACCAAAAGTATGACCAGACAACCGTTTGCTGAAGAAATTAGTTATGTAGCTAATGGATCCAGTCAAGCACTTCAGCACATAGGCTACAAGTTGGACTGCAGGAAACATTTTTTTTTAAAAAACAAAAAACTAAAAAACCAAAACTGTTGCTGTCAAGTTGATTCTGACTGCACAGTACCCGTATAGGACAGAGTAGACCTGCCGCATAGGATTTCCAAGGAGCAGCTGAAGGATTTAAACTGCTGACCTTTTGGTTAGCAGTCACAGCGCTCCCAGGGTACATAGATGAGATGAGGTGAAGGAAGGCTGTCAAGCTGCTGGGATGCTCTTGGCAGGAAGTGGGCCAACAGACCACTTGTCTGTGAGCAGGTGTTATTATTTAAGGAAACAGAGTGTCGGTCTGGGTATGATGCTGTCCTTCTCAGTTTCAGATGTTTGTCACAGCTAGGAACCCAAAGGTGAGGAGAGCTGCTGTGGCCTGAGAGGTCAAAACCACCTTAACTAGGATTGGGATGTGTGTTGGGAAGAACATAAATTTTGGGGAGGGGAGCAGAAGGTAGACTTTTATGGGTGCATTTGTGTCCCTCCGAAAGGTACGTTTATGTTTTAACCCCCAGTACCTGTGAATATGACCCTATTTATTTCTTTCTTATTCACCTCATTCCTCTGATGCATGTCCGCCTTCCATCTCCCTCCCTAGCCTGGGCTGGGCTCCCAGGATGGAGGAGGTCAGAAGAATTAGGGTCCACTGCTCTGTGCTTCCATAACTCTTTGCGTATGCATGTTCTCCTCTAGGAGTTGGTGTGAGGTGTCGTCTCAACAGCTGTGTGTCTGCCATCCTCTCGGGCTCTAGGAAGCTGGCCGCAGACATTCCGACTTACACTTGCAGCAAGCACTAGCGCCTATGTGTTCCTTAAATATTTTTTGACCAGTGCATGAATGAACGAAAAGAGCTTGTAACTAACCCCTACTCGCTTCAGCTTGGTATCAACTGAAACATGACTCCTCTCTTTCCAGTCTTGCTTAAGGCTTTACTTTCAGCTCTTTCCACTTAATCATTTCTTTCCCTCTTGAGATGTGTGTGTGTATCTGCATGTCTTGTGTGTCTTTTTGTGTGTGTGTATATGAGTATAGTTGTGCATGCGTGTGTGCGTGTGTGTATGTGTATTTGTGTGCATGTGTGCGAGGTCCAACAATTAAGTCTGCAAACTTAGTTGTTCTAAGCGCTACATACCTCACTGCTGAAATGTCACTGTAGTCACCTTGGAATTATTCCTCTCGGAAAGCTCTACACCAATGCCAAGTGCCTAGTCTACCATTCAGAGCAATTTCAGAACTCTTCCTGGAATGGCCATTGTGCACGATGGCGAGATGGCAAGTTCCTGAACTTAGTTGTGTAGTTGTCTGTGAGGGAGTTTGTAGCCAGTAAACAAATAACTGCATTGGAACACCCTCCCTACTCACCTGACTTGGCTCCAGTGACTTTTTTCTCTGCCTGAAGGTAAAGAAAATATTGAAAGGAAGACATTTTGATGGCATTCAGAATATCAAGGGTAATACAATGACAGCTCTGATGGCCATTCCAGAAAAAGAGCTCCAAAATTGCTTTCAAAGGTGAACTAGGCAATGGCATTGGTGCACAGCTTCCAAGAGGAGTACTTTGAAGGTGACTGTAGTGATATTCAGCAATGAGGTGTGTAGCACTTTTCTAGGATGAGTTTGTGAACGTAGTGGTGAGATCTCATGTATGTCTGAATGTGTATATGTGAATGAGTTTGTGTATATATACATGTGTTTGTGTGTATGTGTATGTTTGGGAGGATTGATAGCATTATCTCAAAGCAACTTGAGAAAATAAAAATATGAAGAAAAGCTTTTTTTTTTTTTTTTGTATAAAATGACCTCAGCTCTGGATAATGCCTATCTCTGTGACCCATAAAAACTCACTGCTGTAGAGTGGGATCTGACTCATGGTGACCAGAGCCAACCAAACAAAATGATAAGCTTCTCGTATTTGCATTGACTCAACCCACAGCTTTCTAAGTGATAAACACTTCAGAGGAGCATATCATTGTGTTTTTAATTCACATTTTATGCTATATCTTATATCCTCTATTGCTACTCAGGGAAAGTGTTCATTTACCATAAACAATCTGGATGTGTATATCGATGGCAGCTCTTCACAGACACTGATGCTGGTGGCACAGTCAGTCAGTAAAAGTCAGAATCCCTCATCATCATGGCAGCACAACTTTAGTACTCTAGTCAACAGAAAACTTTATCAGGTAAAAGCGTGACTCTCATGAATGGGTGAAAGAAGTATAACTTTTTTTGCCCCTAATTCTCCTAAAAACCTAGCTATAGTTCTAGAATAAAAGTTAATGATAATTTAAGGAAAATTGAGAAGTTAGTAGATTCTTTAATAGAAAAGATTGCTTTATCTAGGCAAAAAAGTAATAAGGCTTGTTGTTACAATTTAATTAGAACAGTAATTACTCCCTAAGGAATGACGAAAGATGATAATTAAGAAGATGAGCTATTAGGAGGGATTCTTAACAAAGCTTTTTCTCAGATTTGTTTTTAATTGTTCTATTTATAATCCAGGAAAACCTGATGACATAGTGGTTTAAGTACCATGGCTACTAACCAAAAGGTCGGCAGTTCAAATACAGCAGGTGCTCCTCAGAAACTCTGTGGGGGAAGTTCTACTCTGTTCTATACGGTTGCTAGGAGTTGGAATCAACTCAGAGGCAATGGGTTTCATTTATTTATAATCCAAAAGCAATTAATAAGATGAGAAATTCATAGAAAATGTACTTACCTTCTTCTCTGAAGCAAAAACTTCTAGCCACAAGGACTGAGAGTGAATGAGCCCAAAAGGGAAATATCCTGGGGACCTTGTGCTGTGATGTCCCAGGAACCCATGCATCACAGTAGACAGTTTGCCTGTTATCATAACCTTGAAAATGTCACATGAAATTAACTGCATGCTTCTGATGATGCAAGGTTAAAGAAATGGAAAGAAATAGTTAGGTTAAGATGTAATTACCATGGTTTCAGTGAGACAAGGTTACTTCTGATGTTTATGACAGCAAACACTGTGTAATTGTGATCTTGTACCATTTCAACATGATTTTAAAGCTGCTTTTAGTTTTAGGGCCAAGGAATTTAATATAGTAGATGTCTGAGGGAAATGTTTTGGAAGAATTTGTTTTAAAATTTCCACAAACTTCTCAAGACATCTTGTAAACATTTGGATCATTAACCTCATTATGAAAAAAGGAAGAAACCCAGCACCTACATTTCACAAGACTGCGCAGTGAGACGGTGGGAGTGTGCGCTCCAGGGTGTTTGATGAAGCCTGGGCCGAGACAGAAAAGAATCTAGAGTCCTGGTGGTTCTCTTCTGTTGTAGTGTGTCACAAAAATTACCAATGATAACTTGATAATTCGAAGCAAAATTGATCCCTTTTGGGGTGCAGTGTTGTGCTTTTTGTTTGCTGACCCCTGTAGGAAAGGGGTACTGCTGGTATTAAGTGCACCAGTCTGAAAGAATGTTTAAATGTAGAATTGGACCACATCTGGGCATGGTGCTGGGCCTTTGGAGCTGAACCCAAGCTAGTGGCACTTTCTGCAACTCACAGCGCCAGCCCATAACTAGAAGAAGTTGTTCATAGGTGGGTGGTCTAGAAGCGACTGAAGACCAAAGTCTGAACTTAATCTTCTAAGTGGGTAAACACATTTTTATGAAGTGCTCCCTTCTTGTCTCTCTCTGAGGGACAGTGTGTGAGCCCCAGCACGGTAGCTGTGAGCTCCAGCAACATGCCCCGAGGTATAAAGAAAAGGTGTCCTCCCCTTAACAGAGTCACATATTTGAGGCAGTATGTGAAAGCTATGCTTCAAAAACCCACTGTTTGTGTTCCCTGGGGTTGTGGGGTGGGGAGGAACAACTGGTCCTCAACTCCCACACTCATAGCATCTGCAGAATCTTGGGCAAGGTTCTGTGGATCTAATTAACTAATCTGAAAAACTGGTAGCAGGGCCCGAGGGAATGGGGCATCAGGCAGGCTGGCAGATGGTGGGATACTGGGAGCAGCGGGTGCTCTTGAAGAAAGCAGGTCCAAGCAGGTTCCCTCTGGTGGAGACATGGGCAGCTCGAGACGCAGCTGGAATCTATCCACAATAGTTCAGGAGGCATTCCAAAGTGTTTTAGGGAAGTATATACTGCCTAAGGGATTTAGCTAAACCTCAGGAAAGACGGTAGCTTTTGCTAAATTTAATTCTTCCTTTTTGTTACAAGGCTCATCTTCCTCTAGTTTTTCAAGAGAAGAAGGCAGAAATCTCTTGGAAGGAGCAGAATAGAAACGATATAGGATTTAGAGACAGAAGACGTGGGTTAGTTTTCTAATTCGGCCAGGTCTTCAGATCTCTAACAGATCACATAGAGTAAGTGGTGATGAAAATTACAGGAGATAAAGTTTGCGGGAAATGTGGTAGTAAATCATACACTGATACATCTGGGGTCGCTACGTGTCAGACTCGAGTCGACAGCAGTGGGTTTGGTTTTCTACTGCTGGTTGCTGAGTGGGCTCAGCATCACGGCAATCTATACAAAACAGAATGAAACACTTCTCACTCCCGTGCCGTCTTCATGGTGATTGGTAGGTCTGAGCTTAGTCTAGAAAAATTATTGGAATAACAGTCATTTTTTTTTATTATGATTGGGAATAGCAGTCATTTTTAAGAAATAATTTAGTCATGAGAATTCATTCAGCCTGTGAACATTTGAAAGAAAGTGCGTCAGCTGAGACACTGGCAGATCAATGCCAATGGTCAGTGTTAGTACCACGCCTTGTGTACCATCGCCCTCCCCACTCAGGGGGCATGAAAGGAGCCCCTTGCATACCCTTCTTTTTTTCTCTTACACAGTCTAGCAGCTGACAGTCTTCACAACTGCACCGCCCTACTCAGTGCCAGCCCTTTCCTCCACAAACATTAAAGAACCTGCAAGATCAGAGGAGGGGGAGGGAGAAGAAATAAACAACAGACAAGGCTATTCCATTCAGCAAGACACAAAACGCTGGAGGTGACTTGCAAACATCTTTGAAAAAATAGGCTGTCAAGGGCATAGTAATAAGTCATATAGTATTTTTATGTCAGGCACTGCCACTGTTATAGGTAAAGTTCAGAGAAGTGGAGTAACTTGCCAAGGTCGCACATGTAGTTGACTGAGCACCTGCGATTCAAGGATGATTTGTCGGGTCTAAAACCATGTATTTAACTGCTGTGAGGAAGGGGACACGAGACATAGAGGAGACAGAGCATCAAGTATTACTGCTCTTTATTTTCTAAGTGGTGGCGGTCTTCGTCATGAACCTTGTCATCGCTGGTGCTCCGATGGAAGAATGAGGCAGAGGCCAGATCAGGCAAGGACTTGTAGGCCACAAGAAGTCTACATATTTTCTTCTGCATATGGTGAGAAGCCAGTGGGGTTTTAGGCAGAGGAGTGCCATGGCCTGATTCATATTTTGATAGGCTCCCTGGCTGCTTTGTAGAACAGTTAGTGGTGCAAGAGGGAAGAGGCTGCAGAGCCTGAAGCCTAACCGGCCTCGTCTGGGGAAGGAATGGAGAACGAGAAAGAGCAGAGGGCAAGCCCAGCGAGGGGCTTCAGCAGCTGTGGTGTGAGAGGGTGCAGAGGGATAGCTGGTACGAGGAGGGAAGGCACTCTTTTCAGGAAATGGTCCCCAGTATATGCCTCATCATATGCCTCAGACCCAAGAAACAAAATTCTCAGTTTTAGATTTCCTATTTTGTTCCCACCTTCAGACTTAAAGGGGTCTCAAATGTTAAGGTAAATTTTTGGAACCCCTCACTTGTATAAATGCCTAAAAGCATAAAAACCCTTACTTGGCATAAAGATTGATGCAGAACTGGTTCTCCATAGAGTGTGCCCTGTCCCATTCCTGTCAGGCCCTTCTGTGTATCGGGACCTTCATACACATTAGCTCCTTGGTCCAGGACTTAGACATCTTAGTGAGGCCCCCTTTATTTCATAGTGACACCCCCAGGGCCAAAGAGCTCTCTAAGGGAGAGTTAAAATCTGTGTGTTTTCATATACTGCTTTGTTTTTCAAAGAGTTTACAACAGTAAGGACTTAGCTTTCTCCAAGTTACACTGAATTCTTCTGCTTCTTTTATTTCACTCCAATCATTTATTTTTTGATTCCTGATCTTTTCTAGAATTTCTACTTACCTCCCAATTTAGGGAGCTCACAGCTACATGCTGTGTCTGGCAGGAAATGGATGGCTTGTTCAAATGGGATTATTTGAGAAGACGCGGCGCAGCAGGAAAACCAAAGTTTAGGACAGTAGTATCTGTTACCAGCCTCAGGTCTGGAGCATGAGCAGAGGGAGGACTTACGCCATGGACTGAACTGAGAGGTGAAGCCACCTTGAGGTGATTGTAGGGAAAGAGTCAAGGGAGAGAGGAATAGTCTGTGTTCCTTCTCCTCCCTCTGTCTGATCTCCAGCCAGAAGCCAGAGGCATAAGTAAACACTAGCTGGTTTGTCCCAGCTGCTGCTGTCTCAGAAGAGAATGGAAAAGAAGTCTTGGAGGGTGGAGGTAGCTTCTGACAGATACACACTTGGTCAGGGTAGACGCCTCCTCATCCAAGGCCTGCCTCACCACCTCTTCTTCCTCTCTGTAGCCTGTGATCACTCCCAGAAACCTTGTGTCTCATTAAGCAAACTCAAGTGTTTCCAAAGCTTGGTTCCAGACTGATTCTGCAACAAGCACTGTTTGTGCCATCTTAAGACAGCAGCCTGGGCAGACCAGCTAGTAACTGTATAGCCCCCTGGCTTTTGGCTAGAGATCAGACAGAAAGGTGAGGGAGCACAGGGTACCCCTCCGTCCCTTAACTCCTCTGCAGTTACCTCAAGGTGGTTTTGTCCCTCAATTCAATCCATGACATAAGTCATCTACCTGTTCCTCCTTCTTTATTAGTAAATAGATCCTTTAGAAATTCGCCACTTATGGAGGTTCTGTTTTGCTAATACAAATGGAAAAAAAAAGGTTCCAGAAATTTTAGAAACAAAAGAAATGTTAGTGCACTCTCTGATCTGGAACTGGGCATGATGTTAATTGTTGTTGATCTTGGCACTTTCCCTGAAAAGAGAAAATAACACATTTGCCTTCGTTTTTTAAAGACAATCCTTATCCAGTTGCTATGGTTTCTGATGAAAACCTCTATCAAATTCTAGACTCCTACACCTGGAAGAGTACCCACAGATCTTTTTGTCTAAATATTTTTTGGCTGTAGATAAAGAAACCGAGGCTGAGGGAGCTGAAATGGCTCTCAGTACAATCATGTAAGGCTGAGTAACTGTCTTTAACACCTAATACATGTCTTTGGAGTTCCAAATTTTCCAGTTTTCTCTTTGCCAGACAAACTAAATCCTGTGTGTTGCCAGTCTAGCTTTTCTCCTAGTTGCTGAAGGGGATTTCATAATGAGTATTCTCTTGTTGCCAGCCTCCACCTGCTCTGATCTGTTGCCCTCTCCGTCTCCCCTTTGCCCTGGACCATCCGTCTCTGACTGCAGCCTCTGACCTTGCCACACTCTGCTGTGGTCCAAGCACACAGTGAGCCCTCTCTTTACCCCCCCTAGCAACACCAACAAAGTCTCCTGGAAGTCTCCAACAATAGCTCAGAACTCAAGGTCACCAGCCATGCTGCATTATTTAGTCACTCAACAAATATTTATTGATAGCTTCCTACTTGTCTGAAAGTATTTTGACTACTAGAAATTTAGTAATGAACAAAACAAGTGGCTATATTATGGAGCTTCCATTTTAGGGTCCATCTACTTGGAAATTCACTCCTTCACTCTCTTGACACCACTTGACTAGGGAGCTTGTCCCTCAGGAGAGGATCCTTTTTACTATGTCCTCTGCTGTTGGATCCACAGTCTCCCCAAATTCCTTTCACTCTCAGTAGTCCAGAGGAAAACAGAAAATTCCTTTAAGCAACAACAGCAGATATCTGCCCAATGAAAATACCTCTTTACTGGATTTTACTGAGCAGTAGTTCTCCAGCAGCACCCCGTGGACAAGCAGTAGGAAGCTTGCCTGGGGTGCCAGGGGGCCCAGCAATGCACGCTTTAATGATCTTTAGATGATTCTGATGCCCATAAACTTGTTGTTGAGACATCTCCCACCTGTCTCAACCTTCTGTCCTTTCTAGGCCTGAGGCTTCTCTTTACGTAATGAAAATCCAAGCAAAAATCCTGTGTGGTGGAGTTGATTTCCACTCATAGGACCCTATATGACAGGGTAGAACTGCCAAGTGGGTTTCCAAGGCTATAATCTTTACAGAGGCAGACTGCCAAATCTTTCTCCAACAGAACAGCTGGTGGGTTTGAATCACCAGCTGCCGAAGCCCATCACCCACAGAAACCTCTGTAAGCAAGGTCACACGCTTATGTGATGGAGAGCAGAAGCATCTCACCCTTGACATATTTTTTTGGCTGCAATCTCCCAGATGATATTTTGCATCCTAATTAAACCTTCCTCAAAAATACCCTCTTATCTCCCGGCACAAGGATCAAAGAAGATGCTTTCTAAGAAGGGTTTTACGACCCCCTCGGCTTAATGAATTCCAACACAGCACTCCCAGCCCAGGAATACTGAGGCCAGCCCAGCTCCACTGACCTCCCCCAACTGCACTTCCCCCTCCACATGTGAAACACAAGATTACAGGAAGGCCCTAGGAAGATTCCCAAGGACGACCCTCCACACAGCCCTTAGATGTAGACATCCCACTCCCTACATCAGGAAGATAAATAGGCTCCCAAGCTTATTATAATTGGTATGACAAATACTAAAGAAATATCCTTCTTAGAACAGCTTAAGGGTGGGGGACGGTGGGTGATTACTATCCTCGCAGGAAGAGATGAAATGAAAACAAAAGAGGAACAAATAGAGACAGCTAGACAATTAGCTTTGGATGAGTCTACCCTTCTTTCTGTACCCTTGACCTCGAGGCATGAATGGAGCTGATTAAGCTCAAGGCATAATTCTGTTTTCACTGTTAATTATCACCGCAACATACTTGCCTTGGGCCATTATCTAGAAGGCCTTGACAATTAACATGAAAAGAGACCAGAGGTGTCAGTTTCTTACTAGCCAACAACTTTCAGTGGCCAAAGACCAGGGTGGAATTACGTCACCTCATTGATTATAAAAAATAAAGAAAGGCAGGCCCTAACGGGCTGCTGATCTCCAGATTCCTGGTTGTCTCAGTCTCATTTCTTTCTTCGCCAATGCCACCCATTTCTTCGTGATCCCAGACCCTGCCGAGGCTGGCCCCCGGCAACCAGCCTTTTGATTAGCAGCCGAGTACTTCACCACTGTGCCACCAAGCCTCCTTATATAACCAAGAGGTCCAATGAAGGGTACTCCCAGATAAGAAAAGGCTATTCCTGATACATTCAAGAAAAAAAGAAATGCATCAAAATTTCTAACTTTTAAGAAGAGTTGGTTGATGTACTTTTGAAAATTAGTGATGGGGTAGGTATTTAGATTCTACTGGGTATAACACACTAAATGATATAATAGGTTTTAAGTGTTAATATTTACAATGTATCAGGAATCATATACTTTGCAGGTACGTGAACATAGGATGAAAACTGTTGAAAGTAACATGAGAAGTTCACATGAGGATATGGAGTTCCAAAACCGTGTTAAGGGAGAGGCAACTGAGCAAAAATGTGTGAAGACATTCTGTAGTGTAAAGGGTACACTTTTAATATAAAACACTCTGTGATATAAACTATGCTTATGTCTCCAATTTCATGAAGCCTGGAGCTGGTTCCTTTACCCATCCACAGCTTCCCTGAAGACCATGCAGCCCTCTAACTGCATCTGTCAAGCCTTGCTACTCCATCTGCGTGGCCTCCTTGACCCCTCTGTAGGGCATCTTCTGCACCTCTCTGAGAGCAAGGACAGGTGTCCTGTTCAAGCCTCCCATGGCCCCTCCAGAATGAATGGGATGTTCCCTGCCCTTCCTCCCCATCCCTTTGTAGTTGATATACAGAGATCTTACCTGCCTGTTTATGACCATTTGTTTGCCTAGTTCCTCTGCAGGTTCTGAGCTCCTTAAAAAGGCAAGCTCTGTGGCCTTTGCTTATCTTTCCCCCTCTTGCTAGGCTTTATGTTTGAATTATCCTGTTACCAGTTGCAATTCATTTTGTGTTGCAATTGTAATATTTTTTTCTGCTTTCAAGATAAATCAGTGTATGTTACACTTGGTCACTATTTTATATGTCCATGCAAAACATGTACTGCCTGTTTGTCAAGTTAGTCTATGTTAGGTTTAAATCTTTATTTTGTTGAATGACCATAAGAAAGTTGGTATGTGCAGTTGTTTTTCCTCAGCTTAAGATTTGTGCTACATAGTCCTTCACAGCTATACATAAGGGCTTATTTTTGAGTTTGATAAGCAGAATGGTAAGCACTCCAGTAAGATTGTTAGGAGCACTCTGGAAACTACAAGGAAGCTTAAAACAGATGGAAATTCTCAGATAGCCACAGGCAGAGGCCTACACTCAGTGGAAATTCAGAGAATTTGAGACAAAACTGTTGGCCAATTTTTAAGTTTGGATTACCAAGCAAAGAGAAACTTATGTTTTAATGTCCTATGGAATAGCTTCAGGTGACAAAAGATGTTCATGGAATAACTCTACAGTTGTTCACAGACACTGAGTCTCAGGTGTCTCACTGAGTCCCAACTTCTGCTGTTTCAATTATTGGTTCATTGATGTAAACATCTTTTTTGTGCATATATATGTTCTTTACAGATGTCTATAATTATTGTATAAGACACGTATCTCTGTGGATTATAAAATGGTGCCTAGAATCTTAAAGAAATGGCGTATTTATTCCAAGACATGATGGGTATCGTGGCAAGCCCTATGGAAAAGTTTGTGATTTGTTGTCATTATTAGTGTCCTGAAAATAATGCATTGGGAGGGTAGTAAGTTTGCTCACAGAAATTCCCGAGGAGATAAGCTGTGTGTATGTGGTGAGGGTGGTGGGTACAGAGAAATGAATCTGAACTGAGGGCCACAGTAGCTAATATCTGGTAGTTTTAAGTAGGTAGAAGGTGGTAGGTATGAAGCTCAGGGATATTAAACCAAAGCAAAACCTGTACTGGGAAGCTAAGATCATGTACCTGAGCAAAATTCAAAATCAGGCAGGCAGAGACCAAAAGTGTATGGCCAAGTGCACTTGAGTGCTGAGTGGGGTGCAGTCAGTTTTTCTATTATCCTTAACAGAAATTCAGTGCCCTCTAAGCAATGACCCCTTCTTTCCCTCTCCCTTCCACTCCTGGTAACCACTAATAAACTTTAGCATCCATACTTCTGCCTATTCTAGATATTAATGGAGGTATTTTTAATATTGTACTTTAAATGAAGGTTTATAGAACAAACTAGTTTCTCATTAAACAGTACACATTTTGTTTTGTGACACTGGTTGCCATTCCTTCAACATGTCAACAATCTCCCTTGTCAATCTTGGGTTCCCTATTACCAGCTTTACTGTCCTCTCCTGCCTTCTAGCCCTCACCTCTGAGCTGGTGTGTCCCTTTAGTCTTGTTTTGTTTTATGAGCCTGTCTCATCTTTGCTGAAAGCTGGACCTCAGGAATGACTTCATTACTGAACTAAAAGGGCATCTGGGGGACACATTCTTGGAGTTTCTCCAGTCTGTCAGCCCAGTACATCTGCTGTTTTTTTGAGTTAGAATTTTGTTCAACATTTTTATCTGGCTTTGTCTGGGACCCTCTTTTGTGACCCTTGTCAGAGCAGTCAGTGTGGTAGCTGAGAACCAACTAGTTCTACTGCACTCAGTCTGGTAGAGTTTGTGGCAGTCGTGGTCCATTTATCCTTTCTACTTATCCACTGAGTCAATTTTTGACTCATAGGAACTCCATGTGACAGAGTAAAACTGACCCATAGATTTTTCTAGGTTGTCATCTTTATGGAAACAGATCACCGGTTCTTTCTTCTACAGAGCTGCTTTTGGGTTCAGACTGCGAACCTGTCAGTAGTCAAGTATTAAATGGTTATACCACCAGGGCTCCCTAAGAAAATGATAGCCTAGAAATTTATGTTGCTGAAATTGACCCAAGATGTAGACAATTTAGATATTAATTTTAGAATTATTATAGAATAAATAATCTGAGAAACGTGTTAGAAGCAAGAATTCTCTAGTTAAACAGATGCTTGTTGCCACCAAGTCAATTCTAATTCATAGCAACTTGCTAAAGGAACAAACCTGTTGTGAAAAATATACAGCAAAAAGTGCTCCTTAGAAACATGGATGGCAGAACTTCATCTCATGGGCTTTGGACATGTTATCAGGAGGAACCAGTCCCTGGAAAAGGACATCATGCTTAGTAAAGCAGAGGTTCATCAGAAAAGAGGCAGACCATCAACAAGACGGGTTAACAGAGTGGCTGCAACAATGGACTCAAGCACAGCAACAATTGTGAGAACGGAATAGGACTGGGAAGTGTTTCGTTCTGTCGCACGTAGAGTCACTATGAACAGGAAGCCACTCGACGGCACCTAACAACAACATGTTCTTAGATGTGAAGACAATATAAACCCACAAATGATCCCCAAATTAAGAAATAACATTAATGTAATTCTAATTAAAATCCTAAATTTTTGAATTGAAAAAAAATAATGATGACATCTATGTGAAATAATAAATGTTTGAGAGTAACCTAAGAATTAGAAAATATGGACTTACCTTGCCAGTTTTTGTTTTGGTTTCAGTCAAGTCAAGAAAGCTAGAAGCTATACATATATTAAAAGACTATTTGGCCCCACTAATACTTGTGGAAATACCAATCTTTAGAGAATCACATTATGTTTAGTAGAGTGGGGTCAGCGGAAATGAGGGAAACACTCAGTGAGATGGGTTGACACAATTGTCTCAACAAGAGACTCAAACATATCAAAGGTCAAGAAAAACGCGCAAGACCAGGCAATGTTCTGTTTCTTTTACATACAAAGTCACCACGAGTTGAAGCTGACTCTGTGGCAACTAACAGCAAATATGGAAAGTAGACAACCCCATAAAGCAAGTAAAATGACAAGTTGTAATTTGGGAATAAAATACATAAGTCAGATAAAAGGACTTCTTACCAGGCGTTTCAATCTCTGTTCCCGGCCTTGCATTCTTCCGTAACACTGATCTCCATCAGTTATAATGTATATTTATATCATGCATATTTTGATGACTATTTGTCTGTCTGCCCAGCTGCCTAATGGCATAGATGTTAGCTCTTTCTTCAGGGCCTAAGACAGTGCCTAGTTCTAGTGTTGTTAGATGCCGTCAAGTCAGTGCTGACTCATAGTGACCCTATGCACAACAGAAAGAAACATTGCCCAATCCTGTGCCATGTCCACAATCGTTTTCATGCTAAAGACTATCACTGCAGCTGCTGTGTCACTCCACCTCTTTGAGGGTCTTCCTCTTTTTCCCTGAGACTCCACTCTACCAAGCATGATGTCCTTCTCCAGGGACTGATCCCTCCTGACATGTCCAAATTGTGTTAAGACACAATCTCACTATCTTTGCTTCCAAGGAGAACTCTGATTGTACTTCTTCCAGAACAGATTTGTTTGCTCTTTTGGCAGTCTGTGGGACATTCAATATTCTTCTCCAACACCATAATTCAAAGGCATCAATTCTTCTTCTGTCTTTGTTATTCATTGACCAGCTTTTGCATGCATGATACGATTGAAAATATCATGGCTTGGGTCAGGTGCACCCTAGTCTTAAAGGTGACACCTGTACTTTTCAATACTTTAAAGAGGTTCTTTGTAGCAGATTTTTCCAGTGCAGTGTGTCTTTTGATTTCTTGGCTGCTGCATCCATGGGTGTTGATTGTGGAGCCAAGTAAAATGAAATCTGTGACAACCTCAGTCCTTTCTCCATTTATCATGATGTTGCTTACTGGTCAATTGTGAGGACTTTTGTTTTCTTGATCTGACTCGATGGCACTTGGCTTTTGGCTTTGTTTTCTTGATGTTGAGGTGCAATCCATACTGAAGGCAGTGCTCCTTGATCTTCATCAGTAAGTGTTTCAAATCCTCTTCCAGCAAGCAAGGTTTTGTCATCTGTATAATGCAGGTTTTTAATGAGTCTTCCTCCAATCCTGATGCAAAATTTCACTTGCATGTGATATTAATAATATTGTTTGGTAATTTCCGTATTTGGTTGGATCGTGTTTCTTGGAAGTAGGCATAAATATGGATCTCTTCCAGTCCGTTGACCAGGTAGCTGTCCTCCAAATTTCCTGGCGTAGGTGAGTAAGCATTTCCAGTGCTGTATCTGTGGAAATACCTCAATTTGTAGTCCATCCATTCCTGGAGGCTTGTTTTTTGCCAACGCCTTCAATGCAGCTTTGACTTCTTCCTTCAGTACACCAGTTCCTGATCATACGCTACCTCTTGAAATGGCTGAATATCGGTAAGTTCTTTCTGGTATAGTGACTCTGTGTATTCTCTCCATCTTCTTTTGATGCTTCCTGAATCATTCAGTGTTTTCCTGTGGAATCCTTCACTGTTGCACTGGAGGCTTGAATTTTTTCTTCAGTTTTTCAGCTTGAAAAGTGCAAGATGTGTTCTTCTCTTTTAGTTTTCTATCAGTGTATAAATCAATAAATATAGAAGTAGTGTACAAAATGGTCATAAAAAGACAAAACATGCAAATGAAAAGAGGCCAAAGTGTATGAAAAGATGAATCACAGAAAAAGAGATGTAACAAACCATAAAAAAAGTGTTCTGTTCAGTTTCTCTCAGGGAGATGGAAAATACAGTTGCAATGACATATGACTTCTCGTGATTGGTAAAAATTAGAAAAGGCTGTAATACATAATCCTGGTAAGAACATGTGGAAAAAGTCTTCATGTATATAGCTGGAAGAAATTAGAGTTGTTACAGCATTTAGGAAAAACAGTCAAGTATTATCTTTTAAAATAATATATGATATTTACTTGGCTTGGTGAACTGGTTCCCGAGAATTTATAACATATAAATAAAAACACTAGTATTTAAGGACATGCATACAAGGATCTTGATTTCAACATTGATTACAAAGATGACAAACAAAAAATTAATATCCATCAAATGAGAAATTATTGAATAAATTATTGTGTGTCTACACCACGGAATGCTTATGGCATTTTGGAATCAAATAATTCATCTATTAGGAAAAAAATAGAACCCTACTAGTTAATTCTTATGAGATATTGTTTAGTCAGAAAAGCAAGATACAGAAAATATGTAATATACTATCAAACTGTTAGAACAAACAATGAAAACAATGACAAAAGTAAATACTCACACACACATGTGTGAGTACATGGGTGTCTGTTTATGTGTGTTTACATCTGTGAGTGTAAGACCACAGAAAAGAAAGTATGAAGGAAGGAATGAAAAACAATAATTCAGTAAATCCTTATGGACAGAATTGTTATAAACTATATATTGTTAAGTGAAAAGAATAAGTTGCATAATTATGTTTGTAGTATGTTTATACACACTTACATTTGAAAATATGTGTCTATGTGTATATATCTAGATATGTATAGAATACCTCAAAGTGTACCAAAATCTTAAATGTGAACACTTCGAAGGACAGATATTCGTGGAGATGAGGAGGGAAGAGGGATTATGAAATACATTTCCTTTTGTCTCATACAGTTTTAAAGTGTTTTTCAAACTGATGATGAGCTACATTTATAATAAGTTTTAAAAAGTCTCAAGAATGATGTCTGTCTTGACTTATTTTGTCTTGTTTGTGCTTTAGGATCTTTGGGTATAAGCCATTCTGAGTTTCTTTCCTCTGGTTTAACACTTGCTTGTTGCTGGGTGGACATGGAGGAGAAACGTACCCTGTGAATCTGATTGTGTGTTAATGTGTATATGTAAGTCCATGGCTGAAGAATCAGGGATCAATAGATACTAATGTCTGAATTAGTGGGCAACAGGACCAGTTTTTTTTTTTTTTTTTTTAGATTCTATCTTCTCTATCCTTTTACTGGCTTGTTTAAGAAAGTGCAGCTTTCAGGGATGCCAGCCTGGGCCTATGGAGATGTCTACATAACGGAAGAAGCCATTTCAGGTCCTAACTGCTGACAAAACCAGTATATTTATTGTATGGGACAGAATGAATCCATAGATGGGGAAGACTTCACCGTCTTCCTAGTAGGAATTAAGAGTTTTGCCATTGACTTGTCATGTTTGCTCTGCCTGTCAGCTCTTTTGATTTTTCCAAGAAGTGCCACTTAGGGAATCTGAGTAGTCATAGCCACCCATCTGCTCATCACCTCTAGTTTGCTGCACGTCTCAGAATTTCATGTTAATTCTAACTACTGTTTTAGCTGTCAATAAAGTACAGGGCAAGGCTTAGGAAAAATGTTCGTTAACTTGCTCAGGTATTTCTCATTTACCCAGTTTTATTTTTCAAGATTCTTAACCTTCATCCCCACCCTTGTAATCAACAAAGCCTGTTTTTTTCTTGTTGAAACCTTTTCGTGAGTCCTTATCATGATGGTCTTGTACAATATTTGTCGTTTTGCAACTGACAAATTTCACTCAGCATCATGCCTTCCAGATTCCTCCATGTTGTGTTTCCAAAAGTCATCATTGTTCTTTAGCATTGCCTGATATTCCACTGTGTCCATGCAGTGTAGTTTTTTTTATCCATTCATTCATTTTTGGGCACCTGTGTGATCCATCTGTTTGTTATTATTGCGGACAATGCTGTGACATACATGGATGTGCGTGTATTTGTTTGTGTGGCAGCTCTTACGTCTCCGGTCATTTATCCATTTACTTGCCCTTCCAGCTATTCATCTGTCAGTACATCGATAACTGGTCAGTATTTTTATGAAGATCTAATATGTGCCAACCTTGTCTTGGGGATTTATACCTTGTGTATCGTGAAAAACAAATGCCACAGCTGCTCTCTTGGAGGTCCTTATCTAGGTGGAGCGTCTACATACACACTATAATAGAGTGTGTGCACTAGGTACTGTGAAGGAGGCAGGCATACAGCACTGTAGGAGGCAGTAATGAATGTTGTTCTGGAGGAAGGATTGGGGGATCCATAGAAAGCTTCCTCAAAGTGGTGTTGAGCAGGACTAGGAATGAGGAATAGAAGTCTTACAAGAAAAGAGGGGGTGGTATGTACTAAAATAAATGGAAGGTGGCAGGGGAAAGAAAGGTAAGACACACAGGACAGAAAGAAGTAGAGTGACTGTTTTTTTTTTGAGGCTACAGTGCAATTTAAGGTGTTGCCTTCAGGTTATATAGAATTTTCCAGTAATGTCAAGAGTGTACCTTGACGTCTGTCAACTAGGCAACTGACTCCTAAGAATGTGAGGAGCATTCTCACAGTTAACTAGTTTCACATGGGGCTCAACCTAGAAGAAAGCCTATCTCTGAAAAGAATGTGGTGTGGCTTTTATCTAATGGAGTGTGATTGTGAGTTCCATCTGATTTCATACATAAGAAACACAAAGTTTATTAAGGAATCATATCATCTTGAACTGAAAGAATAAAGACAGTTTATAATTAGAAGACAATCCAGTGCCCTGAAGCATCTATAGGCAGGAAGCAGGCTGAAACTTTTCTCAGCTATAAATATTGACTATTTCTTATGGAAGAGGATGAAGCCAAGAATAATAGCAGGACTACAAAGCATGACTGGTCCCTTATCAAACTGGTGGCACATGTCCAGGTGAATTTCACAGTTGTCTGAGAAGTGACTATGAGCTTCCTATCCACCTCCCTTTGAGTGAGAGCAACTACAGCAAGTATATTATCCTCACCCCACCTTAGATGTACACGAAGCTGATAAGTTTTTTCTGTAGTTCACAGGTCTTCAAATTAAAGTTACACTGAAGCGATCATAATGGAAGAACTTCATCTTTACTTAGAACTGGTTTAGATAACTTTAAATTTCTGCTTCCATTAAATCAATACGTTTGGCGTATTGGTCTAAGTGTATTTTTCTCATGAAGGCGGACTGTGGTGGCTGCTGTCCGAAAACAGCCTCAGGAAATTCCATTACTCACTATACGCCCAGGATGTCCCTCTCATCTGAAACCATGTCTATTCCCTTTGGTTCCAAGGTGCTTTTACTACTACTTTGACTAATAAAACATGGAATAATTTAATTTTGGAACTTTTGAGTTTGCAGTTAAAGAACACCTGAAGCCTCAGCCTCCTCCCTCTTCAAGAAGACATTATACTGTGAGGATGCTCAAACAGCTACAGGAAGAGATCCATGTAAAATAAAGCTGAGGTACCTAACAAATGGCCTTAACTGAGCTCCACATCCATAGCCAACCAATGTGCCAGCAGTGTAAGTGCACCATCTTTAAAGTGGAGTGTATAGCTCAAATCAAGCTACTCTAATGCCAGAGAGCAACAGGTGAATCCTTGCCAAGCCCTCCTTGTATTATAAATTTGTCTTTGTTTTAAGCCAAAAGGTTAACTTACACTAGATGTTATTTTCTTCTCTGAGAATTTCACTTTTTGCTAGACTTTTTCAACAGTGTGTGTAAAATAGAAAGCACTGAAGTCGATTCAAAACAACTAAAGAATGAAGGTTGAATAAAGGTAGAGCACACAGAACTCACTTGTCTGTCAGTGGGGGCTTGCTTGCTTGTTGCTGTGATACTGAAATCTATGCCACTGGTATTTAGATACCAACAGGGTCACCCAAGGTGGACAGATTTCAGCTGAGCTTCCAGCCTAAGACAGACTAAGAAGAAAGATCTGGTGGTATACTTCTGAAAAGAATTAGCCAGTGAAAACCTTATGAATAGCAGCTAAACATTGTCAGACATGGTGCCAGAAAATGAGTCTCCCAGATTGGAACGCACTCAGAAGATGACTGCGGAAGAGCTGCCTCCTCGAAGTAGAGGCGACCTTAATGATGTGGATGGAGTAAAGCCTTCAGAATCTTTATCTGCTGATGTGGCACAACTCCAAATGAGAAGACACAGCTGAAAACATCCTTCAATAATCAGAACATGGAATGTACGCAGTGTGAATCTAGGAAAATTGGAAATCATCAAAAGTGAAAAGGAACACACAAGCATACCCTAAACACTAGTGAGCTGAAATGGACCGGTAATGGCCATTTTGAATCAGACAATCATACAGTCTACGATGCTGGGAACAAAAACTGGAAGAGGAATGGTGTTGCATTCATTGTCAAAAAGAACATTTCAAGATCTGTCCTGAAGTGCAATGCTGTCAGTGATAGGAAAATATCTATATGCCTACAAGGAAGCCAGTTATTATGATTATTATTCAAATTCACACACCAATCACGAAGGCAGTAGATGAAGAAATTGAAGATTCTTTACCAGTTTCTGCAGTCTGAAATTGATCGAACATGCAATCAGAATGCATTGATAATTACTGGTGATTTGAATGTGAAAACTGGAAACAAAGAAGAAAGATTAGCAGTTGGAAAATACTGCCTTTGTGAGAGAAATGATGCTAGTGACTGCATGATAGAATTTTGCAAGACTAATGACTTCTTCATTGCAGATACTTTTTTTTAATCAACACAAATGGCAACTGTACATGTGGACTCAGCAGATGGAATACACAGGAATCAAATCCACTACATCTATGGAAAAAGACAATGGAAAAGCTCCATATTAGCAATCAGAACAAGACTAGGCGCTGACTGTGGCTCAGATCATTAAGTGCTCACATGCAAATTCAAATTGAAACTGAAAACAATTAGAACAAGTCCACAAGAACCAAAGTACAACCTTGAGTATATCCAAGGTGAGTTTAGAGACCATTTCAAGAACAGGTTTGATGTGTTGATAACACTAGTTATCAAAGACCAGATGAACTATTGAATGAAATCAGAGACAACATCGACGAAGAAAGCAAGAGGTCATTAAAAAGAAAGAAAAGACAAAACTGGATGTCAGAAGAGACTCTGAAACTTGCTCTCAAATGTAGGACAGCTAAAGCAAAAGGAAGGAATGATGAAGTAAAAGAACTGAACAGAAGATTTCAAGGGGCATCTTGTTATAATGACATGGGGAAAGAGCTGCAAATGGAAAACCAGAAGGGAAGAACACATTCTGTATTTCTCAATCTGAAAGAACTGAATTAAAAATTCAAGCCTTCAGTTGCATTAGTGAAGGATTTTATGCCAAGCCAGACAAGTGCCGTGGAGTCAGAGACCCTAAGGATTCTATAGGGAAAATATTAAATGACTCAGGGAGCATCAAAAGAAGGAGGAAGGAATGCACAGAGTCGTTATGCCAGAAAGAACTACTCGATGTTCAGCCATTTGAAAAGGTAGCATATGATCAGGAACTGATGGTACTGAAGGAAGAAGTCAAAGCTGCATTAAAGGCACTGGGAAAAAACAAGGCTCTAGGAATTGATGGAATATCAGTTGATTTCAACAAACAGATGCAGTGCTGGAAGTGCTTATTTGTCTATACCAAGAAATTTGGAGGACAGCTACCTGGTCAACTGACTGGAAAAGATCAATATTTATGCTCATCTCAAAGAAAGGTGATCCAACCAAAGGTAGGAATTATCAAACAATATCATTAATATCACACACAAGTAGAATTTTGCTAACAATCATTCAAAAGTGACTGCAACAGTATATTGACAAAAAACTGTCAGAAATTCAAGATACATTCAGAAGAGGACATCAAGGGTATCATTGTTGGTTTCAGATGGATCTTGGCTGAAAGCAGAGAATATCAGAAAGGTGTTTACCTGTGTTTCACTGACTATGTGAAGGCATTCGGCTGTGTGGATCATAACAAATTATGGATAACATTGTGGAGAATGAGAATTACAGAACATTTAATTGTGTTCTTAAGGAATATGTACATGGACCAAGTGGCAGTTTTGCAAACGGAACAAGACATTGCATGGTTTAAAGCCAGGAAAGGTGTGCATCACAATTGTATCTTTTCACCATACATTTTCAATCTGTATGCTGAGTAAATAATCCAAGAAGCTGGATCATATGAAGAGGGACAAGGCATCAGGATTGGAGGATGACTCATTAATGACCTGTTACATAGATGACACCACCTTAGTTGCTGAAAATGAAGAAGATATGAAGTACTTACTGAAGAAGACCAAAGACCACAGTCTTCAGTATGGGTTGTACCTCAACATCAAGAAAACAGAAATCCTCACAACTGGACCAGTAAGTAATATTGTGACAAATGGGGAAAGGACTGAGTTTGTCAAGGATTTCATCTTACTTGGGTCCACAATCAACATCCATGGAAGCAGGAGTCAAGAAATCAAAAGAAACATTGCTTTGGGAAAATCTGCTGCAAAGGACCTCTTCAAAGTATTGAAAAGTAGAGATGTCACCCTGAAGACTAAGCCGTGATATTTTCAATCACATCATATGCATGTGAAAGCTCGCCAATGAACAAGGAAGGCAGAAGAATTTATGCCTTTAAATTCTGGTGTTGGAAAAGAATATTGAACATCCCATGGACTGCCAAAAGGACAAACAGATTGGTTCTGGAAGAAGTACAACCAGAGTGCTCCTTGGAAGCAAAGATGGTGAGACTGTGTCTTACATTCTTTGGACATGTTGTTAGGAGGGATCAGTCCCTGGAGAAGGACATCATGTGTGGCAGAGTGGAGGATCAGTGAAAAAGAGGAAGACCCTCAACCAGATGGATTGCCACAGTGATCACAATGATGGGTTTAAGCATAAAAACAGTTGTGGGCATGAAGCAAGATTGGGCAGTGTTTCGTACTGTTGTACACAGGGTCACTGTGAGTTGGAACTGACTTGACAGTACCTAACTACAACAACAAAGAATGGAGGCAGGTAGGAAATACCTGATTCTGTTATACGTTTTAGAGCTCTTCATGTTGAATATGTAGTCATAAAAATCTTAAGTTGATTATCAATTTAAAGTGTGTGATTCATTTTGAAGACAAAGTATGGAAAATATTATCATTTGAAAGAAAAGAAAGAACAGAGCATACTCTGCTCTCTGAGAGCATATCACAAATCCAGAGAATAGAAGAGACTAATAGGGCTGGGACTGCTAGACATCAGGATTATAAAAGAGCATTCTTCAGATTGCAAATTGTATGTGGTTCTCTACCAGTTACAAAATTGAATCTAAGCAAGCAAAATCTGTTCATTTTGGTATGTTCACAGCTGATTCTGAAGTAAGGCTAAATCAATTCCATGTTGAACTCTAGGAAAGGGCAGAGACGTCTACTGGTTTTGTAGTTGTGCACGTCCATGAAAGTGAGCAATCAACATCTCTATTAGATGAAAACTAAGTTTTATGAGAACTGATGAAAATTCCTTCACTGCTTCTACACTTCAGCCAGAGCCGCAGAATGTGAACATTTGACAGAAAACTAACACGTTTCTATCCCTGGGAGTGAGAATGTTTTAACACTTAGGAACTGGAGCCTCCAGCCTCTTCCCCACATTTTTCAACATAACTTCATTACGAACATTTATTCTTGCTTTGTATGAGTGGGCTCTTCCAGATTAAATTCCTGGTATGATAGCAGGTATCCAATTTCCTTCTTGTCTTATTCTCCCCACGTTCTTTTTGAACAATAGAAAATAATTTGTCTTCTTAATTTTTCCAGTTTGGTATGATTCAGTGACCTGGTATTCAAGTTCAATTACGTGAGTGTGATCTCTGTCCTTGATTTCACAAGCAAGCCTTCTACCAAGCTGGGCAGGAAAAGTGGCACTGCATGAGTGGACATGTACTGTCCTACAGTAGCAAACTTGATCTACCCTCAGTCACCTTGAACAACTTTCCCCAAATATTCCTAGTGGAACTTCTCTTCCCCTTGTGCACACTGCAGTGAGGATCTAGAATGTTAATTTCGTCATGTTCTATATTTACACATTATGTACTTCAGAGTCTTAAATTATGAAATAATGGTTTTTCAATAAAATAAAGAATGATGAAAAAATGAGCGGAATATGAACCGCATCTAAATACAGGGATAAATCTTTTACTGGACAAAACCCTGGGTTCATGCTACCTGCTGTGAAACCAATCTCTGAGACAGGAGCTTGGGTGAAGTGATCAAAGCTTTATTTGCAAACTGGTATGCAAAGGGACAGGGAGGTATTCTTGTCCTTGAAGCCCGTTGGAAGTTGTCAGGCAAGGTCAGGGACTTTAAAGGGATAGGCTATATGCAGGTGCAGGGCCAGGTGTCAGGGAGAAGCACTGTGGGCAATTGGGAGAGAGGCATCTGTCTAGGAGCAGGTCAGGTGAAATATACAACAGAACTCAGGTCCAGGAGCTCTTGGTTGTCACCTGAGCAGGCAGTCATCCAGCTGGGGCCTTCACTTGTTTGATGTTCCTAAGAAGCTGTAAAGGCTGTAAAGCTTTGATCTCAGTAGCTCTTGTAAGTTAATGTGTGACTTTCTGCCTGAGCCAGGCAATGTTAGGAAGCCAGGAACTTCAAGAAAAACATGTAAAGAGTTAGTCCTGAAAACACAGGTAAAGAACTAGTCCTGACTGCCTTCTTCAGTTTCCTGTTTGTGGGGCCTTCCAGTTTCAAGTTCATCAACCACCACCTTAAAGCCACTTCAGTGAAATCAGACTGAACGCAGAGAGAGTTATGGGGGCTCTGGTCTTTCAGCTGGGCATTAATGATGAGGAAAATTTGGTAAATACTCCTCAAAAGTGGGAAAGTTCCTAGTCCACCTGAGAGGCTCTACGACCTGATAATAAAGAGGTGCTCTTGTTGATAACAGATGCCCTGGAAGTCATTCAAATTCATAATGACCCAAGGCACAATAAAACAAAACATTGCCTGATTCTGTGCCATCCTCAGAGATTTTGCTGTATGTGAGCCCATTATTGCAGCCACTGTGTCAATCCACCTTGTTGAGAGTCTTCCTTTTAATTTGTTTTGCTGAGCCTCTACTTTACCAAATGTGATGTCATTCTCCAGGGACTGGCACAACTTGATAACATGTCCAAAGTAAGCAAGACCAAGTCTCACTATCTTCCCTTCTAAGGAGTATTCTGTCTTCTTCTGAGACAGATTTGTTCAGTTTTCTGGCAGCCTGTGGTGTGTTCAATATTTTTCATCAGCAACATGATTCAAATGCATCAATTGTTTCAGTCATCATTATTTATTTTCCAGCTTTTTCATGCATATGAAGCATGGCTTGGGTCAGGGCACAAGTTGCACTTAGGCAATCTCCGGGAAAAGAACATTAAGAATCATTCATTCATTCCATACACATTCATTTGGAATCTATTTACCAGATAATGTGTTGGTGCCAGAGCACAGAGATTTCTCTGTTCTCAAAGAGTCCATTGCTTGATGAGCTAATGATTATATCAGCTTTTCCAATGTGCAGTTAAGAGTGATGTTTAAATATATACAAACACATGATAAAAGCACAGCAAAAGCCAAGAACAAAAAATACCAGTCATTAACCAGGTGTGGTATTTAGAGCTTGTGAACTGATTCATCCAATTGTTCATTAACCACCTTTTCTCACAGTATTTCCTTCTGTGTTTTCCTCCATTTTGCATGTATTTAAAAATGGCTTTGTCCTCAACTTTTCCCTTTTCCTGGTTCTCTCTGCTTACATTATAAAATAATCAATTTCTTCCTGTAGGTACAGGCTACGAATTAATGGAACTGGGGAGAATGTAGTACAACAGAATGGTTAGCTGTGGGGGTCTAGGATCCTGCTTATTGGTTTAGAATAGACTTGTGCAACTTGATGATAATGAGAACCCGGACAAGTTACCCAGTTCTGTAAGTCTCAGTTTCCTCTGCTGTAACATAGGAATGATGAAAACCCTGGTAGTGTAGTGGTTAAGAGCCACAGCTGCTAACCAAAAGGTCGGCAGTTTGAATCTGCCAGCTACTCCTTGGAGACCTTACGCAGCAGAACAGAACTGCCCTATAGGGTTGCTGTAAGTCAAAATCTGTGGCAGTGGTGTTTTTTTAAATACATGAGTGACAGGGATAGTATTGATCTCCTAGGAATGTTGTGAAGACTAAAGGAATTAGGTGTACAAAGCAGAGGCCCAGCACCCAGTAAACAACTAGTAGGTGTTAGCTTTTTTTGCTTTCAGACTGAATGCAGAGGAAGTTACGGGATTCCAGATTCACAGCAATGGGCTTGTGGCATTGATGATGATGAAAATTTGTTACATTCTCCTTGAAAGTAGGAAAGTTTGTAGGTCTGTGAAGAATCTGGAGGCTCTAAAACCTAAGAATAAAAATAATGCTAGAAATACTAGAGGCAACCAAGAAGGCTCATGTGAAAAACAAGGTGGCAAGTTGAAGTCTTCTGGGGGTAGGCAGAGAGTGAAGATAATTTAGAATAGAGATTGAGGATTTAGGTATTATAGAAACTGTCATGAACTGAATTGTTTCTCCCCCAAAAATGTGTGTAGCAGTTTGACTAGGCCGTGAGTCCTGGTATTGTGTGATCTTTCTATAGGCTGTAAACCCTGCCTCTGTGTTAATGAGGGAGTATGAATGGCAGTTGTGTTGGTGGAGGACTCAATCCATAAGATTGTTTTGTGCCTTGGGGCAATCTCTTGGGCTATAAAGGAAAGGGAAACAAGCAGAGAGTTAGGAACCTCATGCCAATGAGAATGCAGTGCTGGAAGAAGAGCGTGTCCTTTGTAAAGGATCGGTGGTCCCTGCGCCTCAGAACCTCCCAGTCCAGGGGAAGATTGACAAAAGGATCGGTGGTCCCTGCACCTCAGAACCTCCCAGTCCGGGGAAGATTGACAAAAGGATCGGTGGTCCCTGCACCTCAGAAGCTCCCAGTCCAGGGGAAGATTGACAAAAAGGACCTTTTTCAAGAGCCAACAGAGATAGACTTTCCTTGGACCTGTTGCCTGGAATTTGGGCTTGCAGTTTACAATAAAATTTCTCTTTTTAAAGCCATCTATTTGTGGTATTTCTGTTATAGCAGTACTAGGTGACTAAGACAGAGACATTATAGAATATCAAAATAAAAGAAAATCCATACAAATGTTCTAATCTGACCACTTCATTTATAGTTAAGAAAAGGTTCAAAGAATTTTAAATGGTACCCTGAAAGTCATCCAGCTGGTGTAGGAACATGTATCCCTTGCCAAACCTTTGACTAACAATTTCTTTCTTTTTTTAAAATATAGTTTTTTATTACAATTGAGGGAGAACATACAATTCCATATGAATTTGCATACCTGCCAATGAGCGGCTCCCACTGCTCTCCCTGCCCAGTGACAGCACACTCCTCTTCTTCGTTCTGTACATGTCATATCCTCCTAACAATCTCCTACCCACTCCTCTCCACCCTCTCCCCCACGTCCAGTAAGAGGTCAGCTGGACAACATCCTATAGATGCATAGAACCATAAAATCCACACACGTTATGGTTAAAGAGATACAAAGAAGCTAAAGACTGGTTTAAACTTAGAACATTAGGGAAAATAGTGGGGTATCTGCAAAGCAAACTGACAATACTACACATCAAAACTAGAAATACATTACAGAAGTCTCAACAGACACAAAACCAACATTGAAACAGCTGAAAAGAGAATCCATAAAGAAAAATGACTCAGAACAGAGTATTAAGTGTAAGAAAGAAAATGTCAACAACACAAAAATAAAGGCACCAAAATAACTGCACTAAATACATATCTATCAATAATTACACTGCATGTAAATGGATTGAATGCTTCAGAAAAGAGACAGAGAGTAACAGATTGGATCAAAAAACATGATCCATCTGTATGCTGCTTACAAGAAACACAACTTAGACTCAAAGATAATGAATGAACTGAAAACCAAAGGATGGCAAAATACACACCAAGTGAACAACATGCAAAGAAGAGTGAGAGTGGCAATATTAATCTCAGAAAAAATAGATTTTAAAGTGAAATCCACCATCATGGACAAGGATGGTCTCTTAAAGCTTCAGTGTATAAGAAGGATATAGCAATATTTAAATGTTTATGCACCCAGTTTTAGAGCATCTAAATATATTGGACAAACACTGACAACTTTGAAAAATGAGATAGATCACTCCACAATAATAGTAGAAGACTTCAATATTCCATTTTCAGTAAAAGACAGATCATGCAGAAAAAAAACTCAGTAAAAACAAAGAAGAGCTTATTTGTATCAGTCAACTAACTCAACCTCGTAGACATTTACAGAGCTTTCTACCAAACAACAGACAAGTACACTTTCTATCCAATGCTCATAGAACATTTTCAAGACTAGACCATGTATTAGGCCATAAAGAAAGTCTCCACAAAATCCAAAACATTGAATTATCGCAAAGTATATTCTCAGACCATAAAGCCATAAAAGTTGAAGTCAATAGCAGAAGAAATTCAAACTAATGAAAACTGAAAAACACCTTCCTCCAATATTTATGACTTACAGAAGAAATCAAGGATGTAATAAAGAAATTCATGGAATCCAGTGAGAATGAAGATACATCCTACCAAAACCTATGTGATACAGCAAAAGCAGTGCTCAGAGGTCAATTTATCTCCATAAATACACACATCTGGAATGAAGAAAGTGCCCAAATAATTCACCCTACAACTTGAACAAGCAGAAAGAGAACAACCAATCGCTCAGACACCAGAGGAAAACAGGTAATAAAAACAAGAGCAGAGCTAAATGAATTAGAGAACAGAAAAACAATTGAAAGAGTTAATAAAACCAAAACCTGGTGGTTTGAAAAGATCAACGAAATTGATAAACCATTGGCTAACTCACAAAAGAAAAACAGGAGAGGAAACAAATAACTTGAATAAGAAATGAGATGGGAGATGTCACAACAGACCTAACCAAAATTAAAAGTATCATAACAGGATACTATGAAAAATTGTTCTCTAGATTTGAAAATCTGGATGAAATGGACAGGTTTCTAGATTCCCATTACCTACCAAAATTATCACAAACAGAAGCAGAACAATGTAATAACCCCATCATGGAAGAAGAGACTAAAAAAGTAATAAAAAAAACTACCAGCCCTAAAAAGCCCAAATGGCTTCACCAGAGAATTCTACTAAACTTTTAGAGAGGAGTTAATTCCAATAATACTGAAGCTATTTCATAACACAGAAAAGGACGGAACATCTTCAGATTCATATTGTGAAGCCAGCATAACCCTGATACCAAAGCCTGGTAAAGATCCCGCAAAAAAAAAAAAAAAAAAAAAAAAGCAAAGCAAAGCAAATTACAGACCAGTGTTACCTAGATGCAAAAATCTTCAACAAAAGACTAGCCAGCAGAACTTAACAACATATAAAATGATAATAATTCACCATGACCAAATAGGAGTCATACCAGGGATGCAAGGCTGGCTGAACATCAGAAAAGCAATTAATGTAATCAACCACATAAATAAAACAAAAGATAAGAATCACTTGATTTTACCAATTGATGAAAAACGGGCATTTGACAAAGTGCATCACCCACTCATGTTAAAAACTCTCAGCAAAATAGAAGTAGAAGGGAAATTCCTCAAAGTAATAAGCAGTATCCACTCAAAGCCAACAGCCGATATCATCCTGAATGGAGAGAGACTGAAAAGAATTCCCCCTGAGAATGGGAAACACAAGGATGTCCACTGTCACCACTTCTGTTCACTATTGTGCTAGAGGTTCTAGCCAGAGCTATCACACGACAAATAAGGTGGAGACGTAAAGGGCATCCACATCAGCCAAGAAGAAGTAAAAGTATCCTTATCTGCAAATGATATGATCTTACATACAGAAAACCCTGAAGAATCCATAAATAAACTACTGGAACTAATAGAAGAGTTCATCAAAGTATCAGGATATAAAATAAATCCATAGGATTTCTTTACACTAACAAAGAGATCATCAAAGAGGAAATCACCAAGTCAGTACCATTCATAACAGCCCCCAAGAAGATAAAATACCTCAGAATAAATCTAACCAGAGATGCAAGAAACCTATACAAAGAAAATTATAAGACTTTACTGTAAGAAACTAAAAGGCTTACATAAGTGGAGAAACCTACCTTGCTCATAGATAAGGACACTTACACTGTGAAAATGTCTATTTTACCCAAAGAGATCTATGTATACAATGCACCCCCAATGCAAATTCCAATATTCCTAATGCAATCCCAATACAAATTCCAGTGACATTGTTTAATGAGATGGAGAAACAAATCACCAACTTTGTTTGGAAAAGGAAGAAACCCTAGCTAAGTAAAGCGCTATTGAAGAAGAGGAACACAGTGGAAGACCTCACATTACCCAACATGAGAACACATTACGCTGCCACAATCGTCAAAACAGCCTGGCACTGGTACAAAAACAGATGTATAGACCAGTGAAGTAGAATCCAGAATCCAGAAATAACCCCATTCACCTTTGAACAGTTGATATTTGACAAAGGCCCAAAGGTCATGAACTGGGGAAAAAACAGTCTCTTTAACAAATGGTGTTGGCAAAACTGTACATCCATCTGCAAAAAAACTAAAACCCCTATCTTACACATTATGTAAAAACTAACTCGAAATGGATCAAAGACCTAAATATCAAAACTAAAACGATAAGACCATGCAACAAAAAATAGGTACAACACTGGAAGTTCTGATACACTGCTTACGCAGACTAAAAAATTTTATTAACAATGCACAAACATCAGAAGAGAAAACAGACAAATGAGAACTACTAAAAATCAAACACGTTCATCCAAAGACTTTATCAAAAGAGGAAAAAGACTGTCTACAGACTGGGAACAGTATTTGACGACCACGAATCTGATCAAAGCCTGATCTCCATAATCTACAAAGTACTGTAAAATCTCAACAAGAAGAAGACAAATAACCCAATTAAACAATGGGTAAAAGATGTGGACAGATACTTCTCCAAAGAAGACATCCAAGCAGCCAAAAGATGCATGAGGAAACGCTCACAATCATTAGTTAGTAGAGAAATCCAAATCAAAACTACAATAAGATACTATATCACTCCAACAAAGTTGGTTTTAGTCTAAAAACACAAAATAGCAAATACTGGAGAGGCTGCGGAGAGATTGAAACTCTTCTACACTGCTGGTGGGAATGTAAAATGGTACAATCTCTTTGGAAGGCAATTTGGGGCTTTCTTAAAAGGGTAGAAATAGACACACAATGTGATCCAGCAATTCCATTTCTTGGAATATATCCTAGATAAGTAGGGGCTGTCACTTGAACAGATAGACGCAGTCTAATGTTTCTTCAGCACTCCCCACAACAGCAAAGAAAATGGAATCAATCTAGGTGCCCATCAACAGACAAACGGTTAAACGAACTATGGTGTATACGGAGCCGTGAAACTCCATGCAATTATAAAGAACAATGATGATTTTAGGCAACATCTCATAACCTGGAATCATCTGGAAGACATTATGCTGAGTGAAATCAGTCAGCTGCAAAAGGACAAATATTGTATGAGACCACTATCATAAGGACTGAAGAAAAGGCTTATGCACAGAAGAAAATAGTCTTTGACAGCTACAAGAGTGGAGAGGGAGGTAAAACGTTATTCATAGATTACGTGAGGCCGTAAGAATTTAGTTAGGGAGTTTAGAAGGGAGTGACAGCACGTAGTAGGACGGAGATCGGCACAACTGCGTTATACCATAAGCTAAAAGGTTTCCTAAACACAACCCCAAACTTTAAAAGACACAGTAGCAGGGACAGAGGTCTGAGGACCATGCTTTTAGGGGCCATTGTGGTCAATTAGTATAACTGGTTTTTTTTTTTCCTAAGAAACTGTTTTGCATCTCATGTTGGTGAGTGGCACCTCGTGTCTTCAAAGCCAGCAAGCTGCCTTCTAAGGAATATCAATTCGTCACAACCCATGTGGAGCAGATGAACTCCAAGAACATCAAAGACATGAGGAAAATATGAGCACAGGAGACAAAAGTGTCTGTATGATTGGGGACTACATCATTTACAGACCAGAAGAACTGGATGATAGCCAGCCACCACCAAAGACAGTCCTGACGGGGAACAGAATGCAGAATCTTTGATAAAGCTCAAGAAAGAGGGGACTGCAGATCAAGAACTCTATTAAAAGACCAGCCTTGATGGATGGACATCCTGGAAGGTCTCCCTGAAAACGTGGCCCCTGGACCTGCTGGTAGCCCACAGCTGAACATATCACTGAAGCCAGCTCTTCAGACAAAGATTGAACTGGACTATAAGAGATAGAGGGATGAAGATGACGTGTGTCCTTCTTGGCTTAATATGTACATGAGGCTGTCCAGTTGGTTCTTCTTTAGAGGTGAAAGGGAAGGACAGAGAAGAAGGGGCAAGTGTTGGCTGGGTGGATATTGGAAGTACAGGGTTGAAAGGAGGAGTGTGCTGTCACAGGGTGAGAAGAGCAGATACAGTTGCATAGAACCGTGTGTTCAGGGTTTCATATGGCAAACTGACTTGGATTGTAAACTTTCACTTAATCACAGTAAAAATGAAATAAAATAAATTAAAATCAGAAAATTCTTCCAAAGACTACTCTGTGCTCTGAGAGGAAAGTTATAATAGCACAGAATCTGTGTCCTCAGGATCATCTGAAATGCCATCTCCTCAAGAAATGGAGTTAATACAGTCAGCAGTTAATTAGATAAAGTGATCTTGTTAGGAACAAGGAAAAAATAATATTTTTCTGCTTCCACCCTGTTTTCACACTGACCCTATCTGAATTCTGTCGCCAGTGCCCAAAAGAGACCTCCAAGCTTTCCCTAGCACTTTCAAGGATTAGAAGAAAACACTCATTTGCACACATTACAATTTTTTGTCTATGTGACTCAGAGTTTAAACCTCTGATTTAGCAAAAAGCTTCCATCGCTTAGACCTGACTGGGGTCACCAGGCACTGCTCTGCTGCTCCAGGCAGGTGTGAGACTGGAATGGCGATGTATGGGAGGCGTCAGGCGCCAGCAGTGGTTGCACTCTGATGTGGATACCCCCCTCTCCCCGTAAGGAGCAGTGGTCCAATGCTGATTATTTTGTAGGGGTTGCTCTTGGAGGCCCTTCAAGTACATGTGCACACAGCTAGGCATCTTGGCACCGCTGCTGCCTAGCAGCATCATTATGTCCTCTGGCTTTCCACTTACAACTTGCCCCTCAGCTCCTGCGGGAGGGACTCCAACTCACAACCGCTTTTCTGCTACTGGGGACAGCTCCCTTCAGAGTTTTCAAGATGAAAGTCAAGCCCCAGTATCCACAGGCACTAACTCCAGTGCCACACACCTCTGGATATCCTGGGAAGTCCTTCACCAGCATATGTTTTTATCCAGTGCTACCAAGGCCTGGAAGCTTCTTACTCTTAGCAAATAGCCTGGCAGAAGAACCTGCCACTTGGCAGTGGGAGTGGGAATATGATCTGTTCTCTTACCCTGACAACTTTTTTTAAAAAACAAATCTTCTTTATCATCTTTCATCCTATCATTCTCATCTCTTCTAGACCAAAAGTGCATAAAAACTGAATGATGGATGTCTTAATCAGGTTCGGTGGGGGAACAGAATGTTCTGTAAAACATACAAGGAGTGCCAACTAGGTTCATGAACTCATCCAGAAAATATGCTACATAGCTCATTGCTGAGTATCACTACAGGCATCTACAAAGAACTCCCCTTGGGAAGTTATGCACCTACACCAGAGCCCAGTTCACCCTTCAAAGGAACTCTTTTCCTGGAATGGCTGTCAGATCTAGATATATATCCTAGATATATATCCTCTTCTTGATTATTGACATGATTAGGTTCCAACATGTCATAATTATCTAGTGTTGCTGTAATAGAAATACCACCAGTGAATGTCCAAATACAGGGTGCTGCCTCCAGGGGAAGGCTTTCTCTCCCTGTTGGCTGTAGAGGAAGGTCCTTGTGTTGCATCTTCATTTTGTCTGGGAGCATCTCAATGTAGGAACCTCAGGTCCAAAGGATGTGCTCTGCTCCCAGCACTGCTTTCTTGGTGGTATGAGGCTCCTGACTCTCTACTTGCTTCTCTGTCTTTTTTCTCTGTAGGATAAATGGTAGTGCAAAGCCATATCCCAGGAAAACTCCATTTATGCTGGATCAGGGTGATGACCTCAGTAAGTGTGTTATAGTCCCATCCTACCTCTCTTTAACATAATCCAATCTTTCCCTATTACCCACAAACAGAGATTAGGATTTACAACATAGGAAAATTCCAAAATAGAGGGCAACCCCACAATACTGGGAATCATTGTCCAGCCAAGTTCCTACCAACTTTTGCCAAAACTAACAGTACTTGAAAATGAAGCATGACTACATCAGATCACAAAATAGAGGATGACTACATCATTACATAACTGCCAAATTATGTCATTATGTAATAGTCAAACTGCAGAGAATCATGGCCTAGTCAAGTTAACACATAGCCTTAATCATCACTGACAGCATTACACTTGTCTGGTACCTTGACATTCATTACTACAAGATGTACCTTGTTAATGCCCCAAATATTTGGATAGTCTATTTTTTTATTATTTTTGTAAGTGTTAAATGTCACGTAACAGTATAGTCAATAAATGAAGAGTGTGTGTGTATGTGTGTGTGTACACATATATATACACTATATGTAGATATCATATATATGAACCATATGTATGAATATGTAGATTCTGAATATATATACCAAACCAAACTCATTGCCGTTAAGTCAATTCTGACTCATAATGAACACATAGGATGAAGTAACTGCCCAATAGAATTTTCAATAAGTGCTTGGTAGATTTGAATTGCAGAGCTTTTTGGTTAGCAGCTGTAGCACTTAACAACTAAACCACACATGTATATATATATACATATATATACACATATACACATATGTATGTATGTATATATACACATACATACTTGTATATGTATTCACTTACACACATATATGTAATATATGATACATATCATATAGTGTGATATATATGTACACATATATATCACAGTTCTGAATATATATAAACACGTATACATATATATGTATATACACAAATATATACATATATATATATAGATAAGAGAGAGAGTTACTTCAAGGAAATGGCTCACACAGTTGTGGGAATGGGAAATTTCCAAATTCTTAGGTTAAGCAGAAAGCTGAAGAACCCTGCTGGCTCACAGAATTGTGGACACTGGAGCACCCAAAATCTGCAAGGCAGGTGGGAGGCCGCCGACTTCCGCAGGCTCACACCTCAAGAGACACACAGCAGAGATGGTCATGTGAAGACGGAGTCAAAAGTTGAAGTTCTGCCTCCACAAGCCAAGCAGTGCCTAAGGCTACCAGCTGCTGAGAGAGAAGAAGAAAGATCTTCCTCTACGGCATTCACAAAGAGCACGGCTCTGCCAACTCCCTCAATTTAGATTTCTAGCCTTCAGAGCTGTGAGATAACAAATTTTTATTGTTTTACGTCACCCATGTCATGGTAGTTTGTTAAAGCACATTTAGGAAACTAATATAGCCATTCTGTCTTCTAATTACTATAAATTTATCACTTATGCTAGTGTCTGAGACTGCTGTCCCTTCTGTCTTCTGCCTCCTCCTATAAACCTCTGAAGCAATCTAATCAATCAACTTCATCAAATGATAACGACAACATAAAAAACAGATCAGATGCCAAAAAACAATCCATTCTAACTCATAGTGACCCCGTGTGTCTCAGAGGAGAACTGTGTTCCAATGACCCATTTTTCAAAAGCACCAGGCCTTTCTTCTGAAGTACCTCTGGGTAGACTCAAACCGCCAAACTTTGGGTTAACCTCCAAGCTTCTAACTATTTTCACCATCCAGGGGCTCCAGTGATGGCCTAGATGTGCCTCGTGTTAAGCACAGCGTCAGTACTTGGTGCTGGCATTCAAGGCTCGTAGTAGCTTGTTAGAGAAAGCCATCTAATACGCTAAGACAACTAGGGAATAAGAGAAAGCCCTCGGAATGGGAGGGCTTTCATGCCCTGTAAGAGCTGCAGGAGACCCAGCCACTGTGGGCTGAAGGGCAGGTGTCAGGTCAAGGAGATGAATTTGAGTCAATCCCTGAAGCACAGGTAGGGATGATATGGAAGAGCCAAACAGAGAGAAGAAGGCAAGCTGGTTCTTCCAGGCCAGAATTTTGTGACTAACAAGGAGTCATGTAGGGGACGGGAAGAACCTGGACCAAGTTTGCTGACCCCTCAGAGCTTAGGATCCCCGGTGGTTCAAAGCGCAGTGTCAACTCTAAATACAGAGGGTCACTCAAGGCCCCCTGAGTCTGTTCTCAAAACTCCTGTCCAGTCTTACAGTCCGCACGCGGTCTCTATTCACTTTACACACAATCTTTGGAAACTTCTTGCCAGTTCACGAAAACACTGTTATCTTTGTGGTCTTTGCTCTTTCTCTTCTCTTTGCCATCCACTTCCTCTGCTGAGGGAGTTCTTTATTTTTCAAGCTCAACACGATCTCTTCTGTGGTGTGTTCCATCACACTTCCTACCATGAGGACTAATGAATTAACCCCTACAATGCTTTCTTTACAACTGCATCACAGTATCCACGTTGGTACTGTTCACCAGCGGTTCTCCTCCTTTTAACTCTCAGTTACTGTCTTTGGGGTTTGGGGTCCTTAGGCAACAGGGTTCTTAGGACTGATGGAAAGGTTCTCAGCCATATCTTCAAAGCCCATTTAATTCCAATGTAGTTAAAGTAAAATGCTACATTTGACCACTGGCCAGCCAAATAATGTTCATTCAAAAGAAGACACGTCATCTGACTTGAGGTGCCAGGAACATATCCTTCCCCTACATGGTATAGGGCAGAAACTGAATTCCTCAAGTTCTGCACTTCTGGTAGCATCCCGAGAGTAGAGCAAATGTTAGGAGATTGGATCTGGCAGAAAGAAAATCTAATATACAGGCCCCTGGAAGGAGAAGTTACATACATCAAGTGCTCTGGCTTTTTTGCACCAGCAATGAGATTTGTGAAGAAGAAGGAGGTAGAAAGGAAGGTATGCAAGGGAATTCTGCTTGTGTACCACAGCGAAGGAAGGGGCCATTTGTGTCTGCACGTGTCTATCTGACTGTACTGTGCTTCAGACTTCCAGACAGTCATTAGAAAGGTAGGAATGAGACATGTACGCAGACTGCCATCAACATTTCCACCACTGTTACATTCATCTGTGATCAAGCCAAACGCATGGGACAGTTACACAGTGTTGGCAAAGTGCAAATCTTATTATTTATAGAAAATAAATGGTAAATAATAAGAAATTCCCAGAAGGGAAGCCCTACTCCTCTCCCTAAATTTCTCATGTCCATTCTTACATTGCTGCGTAGGCACGCAGCAGTTCAGGTCAAATGTGCTCATGTCACTGCTGCCACTGGCTGCCGCTACACCACCCAAGACTTCAGCATTGCAGCTGGCAGCTGGGCCGCCCAGAGCCTTGCCTCACTAGTGGCAAGAACCTTGCACAGGATCTCCCAGGCCTCTGCTACTGGGCCCTTCTAAGCCTCTGCCATTGGCTCCCACCACATTAACTGATCTTGTGGGGCTCTCTTGCTACTTCCCACATTACCTGCACCCCCACTGCCTGAGGGAGGGAAGAGGCATGCAAACTTTATGGGGCACACTCAAGCCTGTCTTGCTCTACATACGCAAGCACTGCAGCTCTTTTAGCTCTATGGGTGTCTGGGCCCACACTGCTGTAGGAAGCCCCTTACAGGATCCTCCAAGGTAATTCTTGCATGGGTTACACTCAGGCCTCTCCATTGCACAGAGAAGTGCTGCCCTCTTTAGCTCCACTGGCAACTCTCGTGTCTGAAGGCACTCAGTTCTTGCTCTGTGGATGACTATATCTGTCATTGCTACCTCTTATCTCTTGCCATCTTTGACATCCTCAGTGTTTGCTCTGTTTTCTGGGTCTAAAAGTTCTCAGCACAGAAACCCTGGGTCCTTGGTCCAAAGGATGCATTTTGCTACAGACTCTTCTTGATGGTAGTTAGGCCCTCCCCTCACCTCTGTGAGATTGGTCCTTACATAAGGAAATTCCTTGTCAATTTTAAGACATGGTCCTCCTACTAGGACCATGAACAGACACCCTCAGTATACCACAAATAACTAAATTTCCATAGTAAACTGAACAATTATTTGCAAGACTGGGTCCAGTCAATCGTTTTGGGAGAGTTAGAGGCCATGGTTAGAAAGGCTATATAAAAGCAATTCACTGCGCAGTGTTTTGGCTCCTACTTTCCCTGTAGATTCCTTGGGGGAGAAAAAGACTCAAGGTACTATGACGTTTGATAGCTGAGCATGTTCTAAGTGTCTGATATGACAAGAGCTTGCACTCAGGAGGCAATGTTTTTGGTTAGTGGCAGACTTTTACCAAAGAAAAATGGTATGGTAGAGGCTTTGTATGATTTCATACAAGAATCCGCACCTGTCACAAGCTGTTGACAAGGATGCTAAGAAACAAAGCAGCCCCTCCGCAGAGTTTCCTTGGCTGCGTGGTTGAGCAGTGCCCTCTAGTGGAGCGCTGAACAAACTGTTCTTGGTCGAGAACTCATGAAAAGACCCACTGCGTTTTGAAAAAGAAAATATTTCTGATGAGTAAGTCATCGGCTTTATAGAATTTTTTCATGAAATCTCCAGCATCCTTGGAGAAATGGCCAATTCTGTGATCAGATCAGGAAATACAGATGGTCCCTAAATTTTATGATTTACTTTTCAAAACACTACCCTAAGCAGGTTATAGCTTCATCTACAATGAAGTTAGTGTTGGGATTAGTAACAGTAGAAAGTTGGGCCAAGTTCAACTCTGATGACGTATGCCAATTGAAATGTACACACGTCTGACAGCTGCTACAACTTGCTAAGTTATGTAAGCATGCTACAAGCATTTGATCCGGATAATATTGGTGGAAAAATTGCCCACATGGCAAGAATGCTGAATTTAAAATTTGATGTTATCAATGTAGAGCAACTCGTAGATCACAAAGAAAGTGAACTGATAGGTCGGAACTTAATGGACTCTGAAGAGGAAAGAAACTATGAAGAAGAAATAAATAATGGAGATGAAGAAGGAGAGAAACTGTAAAAGAATTTTACAGTGGAGGGATTAGCTGGAGTTTCTAATAAATGAAATCAGGAATTTCTGCTTCTTGGAAGCACAGACCAAAACACTGATCAATTTGCCAAAGTCCACAGGCAGATTTAGGAAACAATGAGTTGTCCTATGAAATACTTGGGGGGAGGGGTGGGAAGGATCATACAGACAACTGTTACTAATTTTCTGAATAGAGACACCATTCCCATCCTCATCTCCAAAGATTATCTGGATAACTCAGAACTTTCCACAAACAGAGTTATACGGCCTGACAATTAAGTCCACAAAGTTAATTGTTCTAAAGACTGCATATGTTATTGCGGAACATCACTATGATCACCTTTGTAGTCCTCCCCTTGGGAAGCTGTGGACTGATGACAGAGCCTAGTTCACCCTTCAAAGCAGTTTGGAACACTTTACGGAATGGCCATTGTGCACAGTGGCAAGGTGGCAAGCTTGCATACTTAATTGCATAGTTGTCTGTGAGGGAGTTTTTAGCCAGTAAACAAATAACTGTTGGAACACCCTTCCTACTCACCTGATCTGGCCCCCAGTGACTTTTTCTCTACCCAAAGATAAAGGAAATATTGAAAGGAAGACATTTTGATAACATTCAGAACAGGAAGAGTAATATGATGGCAGCTCTGATGGCCATTCCAGGAAAAGAGTTCCAAAATTGCTTTGAAGGGTAGACTAAGTTCTAGTGTCGATGTATGGCTTCCCAAGGGGAGTACTTCAAAGGTGACTATATTGATATTAAGCAACGAGATATGTAGCACTTTTTCTAGGATAAGTTTGTGAACTTAATTGGCTTTCCTTGTATTACCTCAACTGACAAAATGGCAAAATTACCCAACTCTTCTTCATTGCCAGAGTAAATTTTTATGATTCTTGTATTTTTATGTATGTATACATGCATTAACAGATACATGCAAGCTTATGTCCAATGTTTCCAACCCTCAAAGACAAAAATAAGAGTTATTAAGATATGAACAATGAAAAGTAATAATAATGAAAACTTTCTTTAAAACAAGGTATTCGACTTACGTTGGAATTACAGGGACTACCTGAGTATAAAATGCACACGGAGCACCTTGCAGTGCTAAAATGCAAGGAACGTCTCAAAGAAACTGCAATACTGCAGATGCGTCTACGTGTTACAACAGTCAACTGAAGGACCTCCCAATGGCTAACACTGGAAATGTTTGATCAACAAAATATGACCAAGGTTAACATTAACAGTCGTAAATCACATAAATGTATCTTTTGATATTATATGACGAGAATGGCACTTTATCTCTGAGGTCTTCATTCAAAAACTCGTAACTCCAGTCTGACCATGAATAAAGTACTATATAAATTCAAAGAGTGACATTCTAAAACAAGACTCCTCAAAATTATGATGGTCATCAAAAACAAGGCAAGTCTGAGAAACTTACACAGCCAAGAGGGTCCTAAAGAGACATGACAACTAAATGTAATATTCTAGGATGTGATCCTAGAACAGAAAAAATGATGTTGTGTAAAAATTAAGGAAATTGGAATAAACTATAAACTTCAGTAAATGATAATGTACTGATATTGGTTCATTAGTCGTAACAAATGTAACCTTTCTAATGTAAAATAATAACAGTGGAAATTGGGCTAAAGGGTATGTATTATTTTCTTAATTTTTATGTAAATCTAAAACTGTTCTAAAAACAAAGTCTGTTAAGAAGAATGTTGCTGAAAATCAGCAGTAATGCAGCGTTAACAAGTTTCATAAAATACATGGTAAAAAGATGTATGACAACAATATTCACCGTAAAAGGTCAGAGGAGGTTAAGATTATACTGTTTCAACATCCTTGTGTTGTGTCGGAAGCTATAAATTATAAAGGTTATTACACACAATATGATTTGTCTGCAGACACACATCATAATCAGAATAAAACCAAACCAAGCTGCAGCCTAACAATATGAAATTTGTGATTGGGGAGGAATTGTCAGACAGACTCCAAACCTCTTTGGAAATGAGGAGCACATGTTGATGTCTGGTAACAGCTAGAGGTCGTAGAGCATCAATCCCTCTTCTGATACCAAAAAAAAAAAAAAAAAAAATCAGAAAGAAAAAACAAAATCCTAGTTTCTGTAAAATAGAGTTTCATTCAGACTCAGAGATTTGCAAATCAGGAAGCAGCAAAATGGTGTTCTGAAGAGGGAGTATAAATGCATGTCTTTTATCAGAACGTTGAATAGGGTGAGGAAAATGTGCATGGGTACATCTGCTTGATTGACTTTCAAAGAATTTATCAAAAATTTCTATTGACTGAGTTACTCAACCTTAGCCACTGTTTCCCGTGTTCCAAACTTGGTTCCTGCAATAACCCGGGTAGACTATTTCAGAATGTTGCACAGCAAGTTATTTTGGTCATGAGTGTAGTCATGGATAACATGCTCTAAATAAACAGAAGCAAAGTACCTACAACCAAATGGAGTCCAGTTCAGACCTGTGTTGACTATTTTAGTCATGTCACTCACCCCAGTGTTAGATTGTTCTTTCACAGATCAGAATAGAGTTCAGGAATAGACTCACAAATCAATAGTTGTTTGATTTACATTTATAACCCAAGCAATTCCCTCAAGGCATAATATAGTCTTATGCACTGAGTCCTGTCCCACCAACACAACTATCACCCATCCTCCCTTATTAACATCATAGAGGCAGGGTTTACAGCATGGAGGAACATTAAATGATTTCCAGAATCATGGCCTAGACAAATGTTACACATTCTTTGGGGGATGTAATTCAATCCATGACATTTCACTCTTCATACTCACAAAAATCACATCTTTGTAACGTGTAAAACACATTCACCCTATCACAGCGAAATCCAGGTCCAAAATCCAGAAATTCTTCTTCAACTGTGAAATCTAGAACATAAGTTATTTGCTTCCAAACTGCAATGGCAGAACAGGTAGGCACAAGCTATATATTTCCATTACAAATAGGAGAGATTTCAGGGAAAGACCAGGCACCAAGCAAATTAAAAGAACACTTTACATTAGCTCTCAAGGCTTTGAAAACAATTGTCCATTCTCTGAGACATTTTTACAATGCCTCTGTTTCCAGACTTTAGGTGCTGACCACACTTTCTGGAGGCCCCACTGCTCTGTTACATCTCTGCCTTCCAAGCCCACTGGGACAGCAACCTCTGTTCCCTTGGCTTTAGGCACACCATTTTCCTGATCCAACTAAGTGGTAACTCTGCCCTTAGAAATACCAGAGACCATAGCTCCACCTTTAGAAACTCCTGCGGCCATGACCATACCTTTTGAAACTGAAGCAGCTCAGCTTCTCACGCTCCTTGACTCTTCAGCGTCTGCTGGCCTGAGTCTCACATCCACATCTGCCATGCTGGAGCAAGGGTTCCAAAGCTCTGTAGCTCCACCAATTTAAGTGCTCAGAGTCACTTCACTCCACCAGAAAGCTTCCTGTGCACAGGCACTCAGCTCTCTTGCTCCATCAGTTGGCTCTAGCTCCGTCTTGTGCTGGTCTGGTTCTGCTACTGCCTGTCTACTGCTGCTGGTGGTCCTTTGCTACTTGCCTCTCATCGTCTGTGCCTTCTGTGGTGTTAATAGTTCTCCCTGGTTCCTTGTGAGTCTTCTATCCATTTACAGCTTCAAAACAGTCTCCACATTTTAGGTAGCTATTAGAGCAGCATCCTACTCTCAGTACCAAATTTTGTCTTAGTCATTTAGTGCTGCTTTAACAGAAATACCTGAAGTGGACAGCTTTAAAAAGAAAAAAATTATTTTGTCACAGTCCAGTAGATTAAAAGTCCAAATTCAGGGTGTCAGCTTCAAGGGGAGGCTTTCTCCGCTGGCTCCTCAGGAGAGCCCTTGCCATAAATATTCCCTTGGACTGGGAGCTTCTGAAGTGTAGGGACCCTAAGTACTTTCCAAAGGCTATGCACAGCTCCCGACACTGCTTCTTGGTGGTCTGAGGTCCTCGGTTCTCTACTAGCTACCCTTTCATTTGTATCCCAAGAAGTTGTGTCAAGGCACAACACAATCTTACACATTTTTAGGAAGGGCACAATTTAATCCATGACACTGGATTTCATTAAATTGAAGAAAATCTCTTTATCAAAAGGCATTATCAAGAGAGAGAATAGGCAAGCCACATACTGGGACAAGATATTTGGAGACATCTATGTATGACAAGGAAACCCTCGTGGTATAGTTAAGTGCTGTGGCTGCTAACTAAAAAGTGAGCAGTTCAAATCTGCCAGGTGCTCTTTGGAAACTATGGGGCAGTTCTACTCTGTCCTGTAAGATTGCTATGAGTCAGAACTGACTCAACAGCAGTGGGTTTTTTGGGTTGGTTACGTAGGACGAGGAAACCCTGGTGGCATACATCTGTTAATAACATACATCTGTTAATCAAAAGGTTGTGGTTTGAATCTGCCAGGAAACTGCTTGGAAACTCTGTCTATCAGTTCTACTCTGTCCTGTAGGGTCACTATGAGTCAGAATGGACTTCATTGCAGTGGGTTTGGTTTGGGTTATATATGTCAGGTAGCTTTAGCAGCACAGTGGGTAAGCGCTTGGCTGCAAACCAAAAAGTGGGTGCTTCAAACCTACTAGCTGCTCTACAGAAGAAAGATGTGGCAGTCTGCTTCCAGGAAGACTTACAGCCTTGGAAACCCTGTGAGGCAGTTCTCTGCCCTGTAGGATCAGTTAGATGGAAGTAGAGTTACCTCCCTCCCTCCCTTCCTCCCTTCCTGCTTCCCTCCCTCCCTCCCTTCCTTTCTTCCTCTCTTTCTCTCTGTCTCTCCTTCTGTTTCCCTCTCCTTCCTTCTTTCCTTCCCTTCCTCCCTCTCTCCTTCCTTCCTTTCTTCCTTCTTTGCTTCCTTCCTTCCCTTCCTCTTTCCCTCCCTCCTTTCCCCCTTCCCTCCTTCCATCCCTCCTTCATTCATTCCTGCCTGCCTTCCTTCTGTGTGAGGCAAACAGCTAAGTGTGGCCTTTTTTCTCTGGCCCCTAAAAATAGCCTGAGCAGTTAAGATGCTGTTTGTTATCTAACAAACCCTGATGGCACAGAGGTTAAAAGCTATAGGCAGCTAAGGCTGCTACCCAAAAGGTTGGCAGTTCAAATGTACCACTGCTCCTTGGACATCAAATAGGGCAGTTCTACCCTGTCACATAGGGTTGCTCTGAGCTGGAATCAACTTGAAAGTAATGGGTATTTTTCTAAAACAGACCTACCCAAATCAACCCCACTGCTGTCAAGTCAATTCCAACCTATAGCAACCCTACAGGACAGAGTAAAACTGCCCCACAGAGTTTCCAAGGAGCACCTGGCAGATTTGAACTGCTAACCTTTTGATTAAAGTAGCATGTAACCACTATACCACCAGAGTTTCCTCTAAAACAGAGAGTACTTAAACATATGCAAATGAGCTGACCCTGTCCAACTCATTACCTAGGCAATAAGACTCAGACGGGGATACTGCATGGCTTTTACCATCCCACTCTTCTGAGGCCTGATATTTGCCCATGTAGTGTTCCACATGGGCTTTGAAGTGTGAAAGTGGCTGATTGAGGGCCGTTGTTCCTCAGCGGCGGTACTACCAGGTGGGAATACATGTACCGTAAGTGAGCAGCCCACCTAACTAGGCCTACCAGGTGAAGGGGCACCGGCAGAAAGTAGGCCCCGATAGGAGTTCCTCACCCACAGTTCTAGGTAGAAGCTGGTATGGAAGCGTTCTCTACATCCGCTGGAAAAGCTTCCAGAAGCCAGGGGGATCAGCATGCCGTGTAATTGACCCTTCTGTGGTGCATAGCAGGTAAAGTTTTAATCTTTGCCCGTATGACTTTTGAGCCAGGGAGACTGCTTGTGTGTAGTACAATGTCTGTTTCTTTTTGTTTACGTATTAAAAACATGCACTCAGATTCCGATTAGAAGGATACGGTATCCATGGAGAAAACATATCTAGTGATTTATGTCCTATTTCTAATGGCTTCTTTACTGTTTGGAAATCTGGGGCCACTTGTGAACACTAGGCAGTTTGGGTATGTTGCCCCAAATCTGTATGAGTGTATCTGTATCGTCTATGGATCCCTGGTGGCAAGTAGTTAATAGCGAGGCTGCCAGGCAAAAACGTTGGCAGTTCGAATCCATCACCTGCAACTTGGAAATCATATGGGGCAGTTCTACTCTGTCCTGTAGGGTTGCTATGAGTCAGAATCAACTCCATGGCAAGAAGTTTATATCACCTATATCTATATCATCTGTCTGTCTGTCTGTCTGTTTATCAATCTATTTATCTATCTTCTGACAGAGGACGTAAATATAAATATCTCCTATAAATGCAACAGGAAAAGATGAAATATAAATATCTTCCATAAGCCAATAAGTAAAAGGCAAAATAAAGGAATGTATACAAATGGCCATTACATGTAAGAAAAGATGCCACCCATGATTACTCATCCTGAAAAGGTAAACTGAAATCACAGCATGATATTTTCACATACTTAGACTGAAAAGAAAAAGTCTGAGAACATCAACTATTACTGAATGTGAGGAGGAACTGAGGATCCCTTATACAGAGCATACATTGGTCTACTATACTTAAACATAGACATACTGTAAGACTCAGCAATTCCACTCCTAGGTATATGTACACAGCAAGATATATGGAAGAGTATTCATAGTATCTGTATTCATAATAGCTTTAAACTGAAGATAGATGACATGTTCATCAACAGTAGAAAGAACACTAAATGAGTTGTGAATAGCCCTGCAGTGGAAAACTAACCAGCAATAAATGGTGAGTTACTTAAACACTCAACATACATGACAGACATTATTTTGAGCATAAGAAGAAATGAAAGAGCATTTATCACATAATTTTATTTCTATAAATTCAAAAACCAAAGAAATTGATCAAAAATGACTGAAGTCAAAATAATGGTCAAATGGGGAGGGAGTCTTTATTGAGAAGGGGTATTGAGAACTTCCAGGATACTGAAATATTTTATATCTTGGATGTGCAAATATGTAAAAATGCATGGTTATACACTTAGAATTTGTTAAATGGAAACCTAATTTGCTATGTACTCTTTCCCTAAAAACACAACAAAGTATTTTAAAAAGAATAAAATCCATTTTAATTTATTCTATGGTTATTTTGACTTAAAATGGTCAAACTAAATATTTAATTAAGTATATATTTTAATTTGGCTTCAAAGAAATCTAATTTTAGTTTCTTTCTGTAGATCATTAAATTTTCTAATTACTAAATGAACTGAATTTTATTTGAATTTTCTCAGTGCATGAATCCTACTTTCCATTCTGAATTACAAGCAATCAAAGTGATCACTACTTTTTAAAAAGGGACTAGCTTTATATTAAGTTGATATTACATGTTAATTTTCATTTTAAAGATTCTTGGCTTCTGTTTTAGCAGAAATAGCAAGAATTGCATGACTTTTATTTAAGACCAAGTTTACCATGGGACTAGGCATTGTTCCAAGTATTGCTGATGGAAGATGATATAATCCTAGTTTCATCTCCAGTCTTAATTTCACAGAAAATTGCTTTCTATGAATATATGTATTCTAGAAAAACTTGAAAAAGATGAAAAAAAAAAGAAAATTCAAGATTTATTTGATAAATCTTTGTCTATTTTATAATCTTTCTTGGGAGAGTGTTTTAGTATGGAGATTTGTATACTCAATTAATTTAAAATTTATATAAAATAAACAAAAATCTGTTTCTATCAAGTCGGTTCCGATTGTGTTCAACTGTTAACTGAAAGATTGGCAGTTCAAACCCACCTGGAAGTACTTTAGAAGAAAAGGACTGGTAACCTGCATCCATTAAAGTAACAGCCAAAAATCTCTGTAACCCAACCCACTGCTGTCAAATCCGGTCTGACTCACAGTGACCCTAGAGGTTCAAAGTAGAACTGCCCTATAGAATTTAGAAATCTCTATGGATCCGACTCGACGGCACTTGGCTTGGCTGGCATGGACCAGTTCACCATGAGTTGGAACTGATTGGACAACAACTAACAGCAATATATAGATATAAGCATGGACATAGATAAATAGATGATTGTTGGATGAATGGCTGGGTATATGGATAGCTAGATATAAGCATAGACACAAACACAGATTTAAAGATTATAATGTAGAGGCAATAACAAAAATATCTACTATATAAAACCTTTCAAGACAGGCATTATTAGTTCCACTTTTGAGATGAAAACCTGATCTCAGGGAAGTTAAGTAACTGGGCGTATCTGCTATTTGAGCATCTCCTAGGGCTACCACACATCTGTTGTCTTAAAAAAACAGAAGTTAATCTTCTCACAGTTCCGAAGGCTAGAAGTTTGAATTCATATTTACCGTCAGGGCCATGCTGTGTCTGAAGACTCTCGGGGCAGATCCTTCCTTGTGTTTCCCAGTTTTTGCTAGTTTCGGGTGTCCTTTGGTTTGTGGCAACCTAACTCCAGTCTGTTTTCATCTTTACATAACGCTCCTTCCTCTGTGCCTTCCTGTGTCTTTTTCTTTTTTTATAAGGGTATCAGTCGTAATGAATTAGGGTCCACCCTACTCCGTACAACTTCATGCCAATTAATTATATCTGCAAAGTTGCTATTTCTGAATTAGGCCACATTAGCAGATGCAGTAAATCCTGGGGGCATAATGGTTAAGTGCTATAGCTGCTAACCAAAAGGTCGGCTGCTTGCATCTACCAATTTCTCCTTGGAAACTTTATGGGGGCAATTCTACTATGTCCTATGTGGTCGCTATGAATTAAAATGGACTCAGTGGCAATATTTTTTTTTTAAAGAGGTGCAAAGGTAAGACTTGAATGTATCTACTTGGGGGACACAAATCAGTCCATAACTCTGGTAAACTAAGACTTGTGTTTTTCTGAATCCACTTCATTGTTCTATTGTAAGAGTGCTCCCTAAGTACCATAGTCTGGAAAGCCAAAGTATCAGAGCTTCCAGATATTTCTCTTGGGATGCATGCATGCTCACGAAATTACAGCTGGTCATAAAAAGGAGGAGAAAGAGGGAATACTTAAACAGTGGGCAATGCCTCCATGTGAGCTGGAAGACACGTGTCCACACTGTAAAATCAGTCTCAAGCCAGCAAGGCTGTCAGCATCACCCCCATCACCCACCGTGCTGGAGCCCTGGACTCCTGCTCTTTCATTTACGCATGTGTCTTCCTCATTTGGATTCTCTTCTCACTCCTGCACCACACCCAACATCTTCATCCCAACCTTCAGAAAGTAAGAAATGAAAAGAAGGAGAGGAAAAGGAACTTCTTCTTTCCATCCACCCACTGCATCTTCCAAACCAACCTCAGGGCTTACTCACTCGGTTTAAAAGTGTGGTGAGGTCGGGAAAGGAGGAAGCTGCCAGAGTACATTCTTCAAAATCAACACCCTTTCAAAGGGTTAATGGTGACATGTAAGAGTAAGGACTGTCCTTAAATGATGAAAAGAACTTGGAGTTAGTGACATGAAAGCAAGAGGTGGAGCCATTTAGAGAAAGTAGTTAAAAGAAAAACTGTTCTACGAAGTCTTGCTCCAGCTCTGCCTCCTTGTGGACCTGGTGACCTGAAGATAAAACCTAGCTGAGCCCTGAGTTTCAGTCTTGATAAGGCTCATCTTGTTATAAGGAGAGACACTTCGGTTTGTTTTGATAGGCCTTTTATCGAAAGATAACTAGGGCTTGTGAGTTCTGCAGAGATTGTGGTGGTAGTATTGAGGAGGGCAAACATCATCAGTGCTCACGTGCATAAACTCAGGACAGACACATTCTTCCCCATGACTCTCCTCTTTCATCTAGAAATAATGGAGCCTGAGTATTTGCAGAATTACTTACACAGCCACTAAAGAAGTTCCTTTTCCTCTCCTTCTTTTCATTTCTTACTTTCAGAAGTGAACTGGCTCCACAGGGACACTCTCAGAAGATGGAGGAAGTGTCCCAGGTTTGGGCTTAGAACTGGCTCTACCTGGCCAACAGAAGATCCCCTGAAACATTTCTGTGACCACTGGGCTGCTTGGGAGGTGTGTGAGAGAACACCATATTATTGCCCTCAACATTTCTAATGCCACCTTTCTATCCAGTTTACTTTGTCAATTGCGTAACTTCATAACTTGCTTATTTTGAAGGTGATAATTCAATAATCTAATGAATTAATTTAATTAAATCCTAAGAAGTGATAGACCAAAAACCAAGCCCATTACCACTGAGTCGGTTCCGACTCATAGCAACCCTAGTGTTCAGAGTAGAACTGCCCCATAGAGTTTCCAAGGAGCCCCTGGCAGATTTGAACTGCCGACCTTTTGTTTAGCAGATGTAGCACTTAACTCACTACACCACTGGGTTCTTTTCTGGGTATTTGGACTTTACAGCACCAAATACTCAAGAAAGAGCAATAGTGGTCTGTTTTGTTTACCATTTCATTGTCTATCTCTCCATATTTTTTTATCACCTAACATAAACAGGACACCCTGGTGGCATAGTGGGTTAATTGCTATGTCTGCTAACCAGAAGGTTGGCAGTTCAAGTCTGCCAGGTGCTCCTTGGAAACTGTATGGGCAGTTTTATTCTGATCTATAGGGTTGCTATGAGTCAGACCTGAGTTGATGGCTGTGAGTTTTGTTTTGGTTTTTAACATAAACAGGAAACCTTGATAGCGTAGTGGTTAAGTGTTACGGTTGCCAGCGAAAAGGTTGACAGTCTGAATCCACCAGGTGCTCCTTGGAAACTCTATGGGGCAGTTCCACTCTGTCCTATGGGGCCACTATGAGTTGAAATGACTCTTTGGCAGTGAGTTTGACTTCAGGTTTTAACGTGAAAAGCACTGATCAGCATGCATGAATGAATTGATTTAAATCCCCCAAGGAGGTTTGAGTTGCATATCAGATCATCAGGTAACCAGGTCAATACTTCATGCAACTCTCTATAGAAACTCTCTAACCAAGTGTCAACACTTCATCCAATATTTAGACTTAGGAACAGAAGTGTAAAAAATGTATTCATCAATATATGGATTCTTTCCACTTGACATACCAAATCAAAAAACTAACCCACCACTATTGAGTCAATTCTGACTCATAACGACCCTAATGGCTTAGTGGTTACGTGCTATAGCTGCTAACCAAAAGGTCAGCTGTTCGAATCCACAAGGTGCTCCTTGGAAGCTCTATGGGACAGTTTTACTCTGTCCTCTGGGGTCACCATCAGTCAATGACTTGACATAGAAGCATGGGAAAATCAAGAATACTTACCTGAAATTTTATACTAGATTACCTTGGAAATCATAAAATCTATACTCTAGTGTATCACTTTGGCTACATTCTTGCTGTATGTAATGTAATTGGAAGAAATAGCAGACAATGGTCAATATTTAAATTTACGCATCATCATTAGAGGTTGTATTGGTTAGTGTCCATTTGTTCCTTCTGACCATTCCTGGCCTTTTGCTTCTCTGCTCCATGCCCCAGGAAGTTAATCTGGCTGGAGCAATCTATCCAGGCCCCCTTGCTGGCTTCCGGCTGGTTGAATTCAGCCACCGAGAGGCACCAGCAGAAGATGGAAGATCGAGAGCAGAGTGAAGTCAGGGTATGTCTTTCCTCCTCCCTTCACTGCTTTCATCTTATAACTGCATCTCCCACAGCATGGCCTCTTATCCCTGCCTCCAGCTCTCAGTGAGTGCTGGTAACCGCATTTACACACATCCTCTTTAAGCCTGAGGTGACAATGACTTTTGACAGTTGTCATACACTGGTTGTCTCAACATTCATTTTTCTACCCTTAACACTGTTAAGGTAGTCCCTTCACTGAAGTTTGTTTGTTTGGGCCATCTTGGGTAAAATTCCTTTCCTTCTGACTGTTACAAATGTGGAGAATTTTTCTTCAATAGGAAAATTTCTTAAATTACTAAAGTGATCACTACCCTGTCTATATCAATAGGAGAGAAGAACAATCTAATAATACAGAAATAGAAGTCAATGCTTATTTTTAATTCAAAATGTGATAGTATACATCTTTTAATTAATCCATTAGCATATAAAACATAAAAATCTTATTTTTCACAGATATTAAAGATACAGGACTTGAATATACCTATTCGAGGGACACAAATCAATCTGTAACCTTGGGTAGTCTGAGACTCATGTTTACCTGAGTCTACTTCATTGCTCTGTTGTGCCAGTGCTCAGAGCACCACAGTCTGAAAAGCTAGAGTACCAGAGCTTCCTGATATTTCCCCTGGGATGCGTGCATGCTCATGACGTTACTGGTTTTTTTCCTTTTTGAGCAGTAGCTACTTGGCTTTTGGCTACGTGCAATTCAGGTAGCTAGGTACTGTGTGGGATGTGAAGATATAAAAGGGATTTTCAAGGGTTTCACCATTTAATAGCATAGTGAGACAAGTATATTACAAAAGTTCTATTACTAAGAATTGCAAGACAGGCAAGGTAAATGTGATGGTTGGGATTGTGTGTAAACTGGGCTGGGCTATGCATGATTCTTAGCATGACCACTCCCGTGTTTAAGTCTGCTGTTAGTAGCTGGGTTTTTTTCCTAAGAATACTTCTTTATTTACTATTAAGAAATAAATCATAAAATAAATGAAGAATATAAATCGTCTAGACTTATGTTTGCGTAAAGCTTGAAAATACAAGCTAGAAAATACGCTAATTACATGGTAGTGGAGAACACATTAGTTTTATATTCTGTGGCCTAAATAAAAGCAAAAACAAAAAATAGAAAGTTATTGTAATCTTCAGAACCATTTCAACTTTATGAATTCAAAGAATTATTATAAACAATTGATTCACTGGCCCAAATTCCTTAAAAATCATTTCTCTAAATTTCCAAACTAATTATTTTACTTGTTAATGGTTCAGATGAGTTTTACTTTAAGCTTCGTCTTTTTATGCCTTTCTGAATTTAGTTGAAATTCATTAAAATCTTAGTGAAAACAATGAGTCTTTGGTAACAGAGGCACGTCCAGAACCTTATATATACTTACTTCCCTAGATTCAGTACTTGAGGAGGATGTAACAGCTCAGCAAACCTCAGAAGCCTTAGTGGCATAATGGTTAACAGCTATGTCGGTTAACCCAAAATATCGGCAGTTCAAATCTGTAAGTTCTCCTTGGCAACTCATGGAACAGTCCTGCTCTGCCCTATAGTGTCACTGTAAGCCAGAAATGACTTGATGGTAATGAGTTTGGGCATTTTGGGGGGTTTTAATTTGCAATTTGTGACAGTGTGTTGGTTTGGAACTCTGTAAGGAACAACAGTGGGAAATATTGCAAAAGCATAGGGAGACTTCAAGAAAGACTTCTGCTCAGGCCTCCGCTCAGTGTTCCTTGCTAATCTTTTTCCACCTATGTTTGACGGTCTCAGGGATGGTGGCTACAGCTGTGATCTAGTTGAAAGACGTTTGCGGAGATTTTTGTCAGATTCACTGTTCGCACAAGCATCCTCTTCATGGTTCACATTTATCTCAGTATATTTTTCTTTTCAGTTGGAATCTTTCTGTCTTTGAAACTCTGACTCAGCAGGTCCAGTGTCCTTCCTTTGAAGACACTGTAAGTTACAGAGGTCAGTGACCTTTTCTGTATCTTAGATCGTGGCCTTTTTGAGACTGAGGAGGCTCATCTCCTGGTGCTCCTTGTCTCTTTCAGCTTCTGCTTTCTGCAGCATCGTGGCCCAGGCCTCATGCCTGCATCTGCCCTGCTAGAGTAAGTGTTCCAAAGCTCTGTAGCTCCACTGCTAAGTGCCTGGAGACTCCTCACCCCACCAAGAAGTCTCCTATGCACAGACATTCAGCTGTCCCACAGCATGGATCAGCTCCAGTGCAGTCTCATGCCGGTCTTCTGGTTTTGCATTGCGGGTTCACTGTTCCTTATTTCTCACTATCTGCACCTGGTCAGGTGTTAGGACTTCTCTTCAGTTTCTTCTGACTCTCCTGTCTATTCACAGTTTCAAAACTGCTCCCACATTTTAGGTATCTATTAAAGCACCACCCTAGTCTTTCAGTATCAAATTCTGTGTTAGTGATCTAGAGCTATTGTAACAGAAATAACCACAGGTAGATGACTTTAACAACCAGAAATTTATTTTGTCACAGTCCAGCAGGTTACAAGTTCAAATTCAGGGCATCAGCTCCAGGAGAAGTCTTTCTCTGTTGGCTCTGGAGGAAGGTCCTTGTCATTAATCTTCCCCTGGACAGGGAATTTCTGAGCCACAGGGATCCCAGTTCCAAAGAACACTCTCTGCTCATGGCACAGCTTCTTTTACAATGGTATGAGGTCCTCCACCAATCAGTCAGTTTTAATGGAATTTCCTTGGAGGTATGGCCTGCATCAATACATAAGGAGATGTTCTGGATTTCTGCTTGCTCTGGATCCTGTGGCTGCCTCCTGTTTATCTGAACTCCAGCTCCTAGGACTTGAGCTATCAGTTTATCTTCAGATCTTGGGATTCATGGATCATCATAGACTGAGAGCTGGAGCCCTGCTCTCCAACTTGCTGGTCATGGATTCATTAGCTCTTGTGGCTGATGTTGCAAGGACCCTTGACCTTTCCAAAGGATGCACTAAGCTCCCAGCACCACTTTCTTTCTTGATGGTAGGAGATTCACAAATCTCTCTGCTAGCTTCTCTCCTTTATATCACAAGAGCCTACGTCAAGGTACAATACAATCCTACACGTTGAGTCATGCCCCACCAACACAACTGCTCCCCACCCTCCATCATTTAACATCACAGAGGCAAGGTTTACCACATGGAGTAACCTTACAAAATACCAGGAATTGTGGCCCAGCCAAACCACCACACATATTTTTCAGGGAACACAACTTCATCCAACACAACGTCTTTAAAGTGTTAAAAAGTAAAGAGGTTACCTTAAGGACTAGGTGCCTGACCCAAGCCACGAGATTTTCAATCACTTCATATGCATATGAAAGCTGGACAATGAATAAGGAAGACTGCAGAAGAGATGATGCCCCTGAATTATGGTGTTGATGAGGAATATTGAATATACCATGGACTACCAGAAGAATGAACGAATCTGCCTTGGAAGAAATAAAGCCAGAATGCTCCTTGGAAGGGGGCATGATGACACTTCAGCTTATGTGCTTTGGTTTATGTTGTCATGAGGGTCTGGTATCTGGAGGTTCTCATGCTTGGTAAAGTAGAGGGTCAATTAAACCTTCAGTGAAATGATTTGACACAGTGGCTACAACAGTGGGCTCAAATATGACAATAATCGTGAGGATGGCACAAGACCAGGCTGTGTTTCATTCTCTTATGCATGGGATTACTGAGTCAATCCTCACTCAGTAACACCTCAGAACAACAAATGAGTCTTCCCTAATGCCATGATTTCACTCACGATGTGTATCATTTTAGCTTTCATATTAAGGTCTTTGATCCATTTTGAGTTAGTTTTCATGAAGGTGTGAGATACGAGTCCCCTGGGCCAGCAACAAGTCTAAGGGCCATGTTCCCAGGGGACCCATATCTCACACCTTCATGAAAACTAACTCAGAATGGATCAAACACCTTAATATCAAAGCTAAAATGATACAGATCATGCAAGAAATATAGGGACAACAATGGAAGTTTCAGTACATGGCTTAAACTACAGAATCTGACCAACTGGTTTCTGAGTGAAATCATTCAGCTGCAAAAGAACAAGTATTGACTGAAAGTATCACATGAGACCACTATTACAAGGACTTAAAAAAGAACTTATGCAAAGAAGAGAAGACTCTTTGATGGAGACAAGTGTAGGGAAGGAGAGAGTGGGTTAGTCATAGATTAGACAGTTGACAGAAATTTGGTTAGATAATGGGTGTGACAGCACTCAGTAGAAGGCAGGTGAGCACAGATGGACTACAGTATAAACTAAAAGGTTTTCTAAATTCAGTCCAACATTTGAAAGGATAAAGTAGCAGGGAGAGCATTCTCAAGACCATGTTTTCAGGGGACACTGAGGTCAATTGGCATAACTAGCCTTTTGCTAAGTCTTCTGCACCCTGTATTGGTGAATGGCATCTGGCATCATAAAAGCTAGCAAGTTGCCATCTGAGGAACATCACTTGGTCCCAAGCCACCTAGAACAGATGACAATTGGGAACATCAAACACATGAGGAAAAATGAGCCCAGGACACAGAATGACCCATGTGATTGGGAGGCTACATCAGCACAAGACCAGAAAAACCAGATGGTACTTGGCCACCACCAAAGACAGCCTTGATCAGGGCACAATGTAGAGTCCCTGATGTAATATAAGAAAAAGGGGGGTACAGATCAAGAACTCTACTAAAAGCCCAGAACTAATGTTCTAATAACCTGAAGGGTCCCCTGGGAACATGACCCCAGACTTGTTGCCGGCCCAGACCTGAATCCAGTACTGAGATCAACACTTCAGACTAAGAATGGACTGCATTCAGTGACACAGGGTGAGCATGTGATGTGTGTACTTCATGTTTTTCTGCATTTATAGAAGGCTGTCCTACTGGTTTCTTTCTAGAGAGGAGAGGATAGAGAAGAGGGGACAGGTGTCTGTTGGGAGGACACTAGTAGTAAAGAGTGAAAAGGAGGAGTGTGTTGTCACAGGGTGGGGAGAGCAGACAGAGTTGCAGAGACTTGGATTGTATGCTTTCACTAAATCATAATAATAAATAAATACAAACTAGAAGGAGATACCATCTCCCCCTGACATTACTGGCATGTATCAAAACAAAACAAAACAGAAAATAACAAGTGTTGGAGAGGTTGTGGGGTAATTGGAACTCCTACACCTTGTTAGTGGTAGTGTAAAATAGTATAACCACTGTGAAAATTAGTATAGTGCCTTCTTAAAACACTAGAAATAGAAATACCATACGAATGAGCAACCTCATTACTAGGAACATATCCTAAAACCCATATAAGTGAGGGACACATCCCAGAGAAATAAAAACCATCATATGAATAGACATGTGCGTACCTTTGTTGACTGTAGCATTATTTGCAATAGAAAAAAAGATGGAAACAACCTAACTTCCTGTCAACATGAATAAACAAATTATGGTACATACACAAAATGGAATACTATGTAACAATAGATAACAATGATGAAATATGAAACATCTCTCAATCTGGATGCATTTGGAGGGCATTATGCTGAGTGAAACCATCTATTATAAGTGGGCACATATTATATGAGATCAGTATTATAAAAACTCAAGAAAGGGTATACACACAGGAAAAATAATTGATAATTATGAGAGACGGTTGAGGAAATCACTAACAAAATAAGAGGCAAATGTTAACATTGGTGAAAGGAAAAAGAATTACACAGTATAGGGGAAGTCAGCACAACTTGACCAAGGCAAAGTCGTAGAAGTTACTTAGAACTCTCCAAACACCTTGAAGGACCAAATTACTGGGCCTGAGGGCCGGGGACCATCGTATCAGGGTACAGCTCTGTCCAGTGGCATAGCACAGTTCATAAAGAAAATATTCTGCCTCTGACTTCTGTGAGTAGCATCTGGGACCTTAAACGCTTGTGAGTTTCCATGTAAAACACACCTATTGGTCCCATCACTTTCAGAGCAGAGGAGAATAAAGCAAAAGACACAGGGAAAATATTAATCCAAAGCACTTCAGTAGACCACATGAACCACAGCCTCTACCACCCTGACCCTAGAAAAAGTAGATGGTGTTCATCTACCACCAGTGACTACTCTGATAAGGATCCCAATGGAGGGTTCCAGACAGAGCAGGAGAAAAATGTAGAACAAAATACAAATTCAGAAAAAAAGACCAGACTTACTGGTGTGACACAGTTTGTAGAAATCTCTGAGACCATGGCACCCAAACATACTGCTAAATCAGAACTGAAGTCCACCTTTCAACCGAAGATTAAAAAGGCCTATAAAACAAAGTATAAAGCATGTGAGCAATGTGCTTCTTAATTCAATCAAGTGCATGAGATCAAATGCAAAAGCAAAGATGAAAAGGCAGGAGGGGATAGGAAACCTGGATGAATGGACACAGGTAACACAGTGCAAGGAGAAAGAAAGAGTGCTGGCACATTGCAGAGGCTGCAAAAAATGTCACAAAACTATCGGTTTAAATTTTTTTTTTATTTTGATCAAGTGAAAGTATACAACCCAAATTAAATTTGCCTTCCTGGGTACCTGCAACAAATTCTGCTCTCTTTGCCCGGTGACAGCACACACCTCCTTTTCGTTCTATATACGTTCTATGCCCTTAACAATCTCCTGTCTCCTCCTCTCCACACTCTCCTCTCCCTTCTAGCAGGAGGCCAGTAGGACAGCTTCCCACAGATACATAGAACCATAAAGTGCACGTAACATATGGTCACACTGCGTCCTTCAGTCCAGTCCATTCCCGTCTGAAGAGCTGACATCAGTAACGTTTTCTGGTCAGAGGCAGCAGCAGGTCTAGGGTGAACACTTTCAGGGGCACCCCCAGGCTGCCAAGCCATCAGCTGAGGTCTTTTAGTGGAGTTCTTGAGGTGCACCTCTCTTGTACTTGTGTTGCCACCTTATGTGACCCATGATGGCTGTCTTTGCTGGTGGCCGGGTACCATTTGGTTCTTCTGGTCACGTCTTGATACAGTGACCCATTCACATGGGTCCTTCTGTCCCCCGGGCTCATTTTTCCTTGTGTCTTTGTTGTTTTTGGTGATCATCTGTTCCAGACGAGTTGGGACCATTTGATGTATCTCAGACGGCAGCTTGCTAGCTTTTAAGTCCCCAGACGCTACTCACCATCGTGCGGAGCAGAAGACTCTCTTAGCAATAGGCTAGTTATGCCAGTTGGCATTAGTGCCCCTTGAGAGCATGGTCCCTAGACCTCTGTCCCTGCGTCTGTATCCTTGCAATACTAGGTTAAGATTAGAAGAGTTTTCGGTTTACAGTGAAATCCAGTTAAGTTGCAGCCATCAAAGACTCTTTTCTTCTGTACGGAAGTCTATTTTTAAGTTCTTATAGTAGGGGTCTCATCCAATATTCGTCCTTTTGCCGCTGACTGATTTCACTTAGCATAATGTCTTCCAGTTGAAACCAAGTTATGAGATGCTTCCTAAAATCACCATTGCTCTTTATCATTGCATGGTGTTCCACTGAGTGTATGTACATAGTTTGTTTATCCATTCATCTGTTGTTCGGTGTCTGGGCTGATTCCATCTTTTGGCTATTGTGGACTGTGCTGCAATAAACATTCATGCGTATGTATCTGTGTGACTGCCCTTGATTCTGTAGGATATATTCCAAGCAGCAGGATGGCTGGATCAAGTGGTGTATCTATTTCCAGCTTTTTAAGCAAGCACAAAATTGCTTTCCATAGAGGTTATACCATTTTGCAATCCCACCAGCAGTAGGATCATGGCCGATCTTGCTGGCGTGAGATGGTATCTCACTGTAGTTTTGATTTGGATTTCTCTAGTAGCTAAGGATCATGAGCATTTTCTCATGTGTCTTTTGGCTGCCTAGATGTCATCTTTGGTGAACTGTCTGTCCACATTCTTTAACCATTGCTTAATTGGGTTGTATACCTTCTTCTTGTTGATATTTTGCAGTTACTTTGTAGATTATGGAGATCAGACATCAGTGCGATATGCAGTTGAAAAAATTCTTTTCTCATTCTGTAGGTGGTCTTTTAATTCTTCTGATAAAGTCTTTGGATGAGCAAAAGTGTTTGATTCTTAGTAGTTTCCATTTATCTGTTTTATGTTGATTGTGCTTTGTTTGTCAGAGTTTGAAGCCTGTCTAAGCCTTGTTTTAGAACTTCCATTGTTGTCCCTATTTTTTCTTGCATGATCTTTATTGTTTTAGGTCTGATTTTAGGTCTTTGATCCATTTTGAGTTAGTTTTTGTGTAAGGTGTGAGATACGGGTCTTGTTTTAGTTTTCTGCAGATGGATATCCAATTTTGCCAGCACCATTTGTTAAGCCAAGCCAGCCAAGTGCCGTCGATTCAGATCCAGGTCAGAGACTGTTTTTACCCCAGTTTACAATTGTAGGGCCTTTGTTGAACATCAACTGTTCATAAGAGGATGGTGCAACCTCTGGGATCTCAACTCTGTTCCATTGGTCTATACGTCTCTTTTTGTACTAGCACAAGGCTGTTTTGACTGCTGTGGCAGTATAATAGTTTCTAAGGTCGGGTAGTGTGAGGCTTCCCACTGTGTTCCTCTTCTTCAGCAGTGCTTTGCTTGTCCAGGGTTTCTTCCCTTTCCAAACTAAGTTAGTGATCTGTTTCTACATCTTATTAAAGAATGTCACTGGAATTTGTATTGGGATTACATTGTATATGCAGATCGCTTTGGGCCAAATAGCCTTTTTCACAATGTGAAGTCTTCCTATCCACGAGCAGGGTAGATTTCTCCATTTGTGTACATCTTGCTTAGTTTCTTGCAGTAAGGTCTTGTAGTTCTCTTTGTATAAGTCTCTTATTTCTGTAGCTAGATTTATTCCTAGATATTTTAACTTCTTGGGGGCTTTAGTAAATAGTATTGTTTTGGTGAGTTCTTCTTTGATGATTTCTTTGTTGGTATAAAGGAATCCTACTGATTTACTTTATCTTATAGTCTGATACTTTGCTGAACTCTTCTATTAGTTCAAGTAGTTTACTTACAGATTCTTTAGGATTCTTTGTGTATAAAAACATATCACCTGCAAATACGGGGAGTTTTACTTCTTTGCTTATGCAGATGCCCTTTATTTCTTTGTCTTGTCTAATTGCTCTGGCTAGAATTTCTAGTACAGTGTTGAATAGAACTGGTAAGAAAGGGCATCCTTATCTATTTCCTGTTCTCAAGAATTAGTCTTTCAGTCTGTCTCCATTCAGGCTGATGTAGGCAGCTGGCTTTGAGTAGATGTATCTTATCATGTCGAGGAATTTCCCTTCTATTTCTATTTTGCTGAGAATTTTTAGCATGAATGGGTGTTGGACTGTTGAGTTCCTTTTCTGCATCGATGGACAAAATCAGGTGATTCATATCACTTGTGTTATTTATGTGGTTGATTATATTAATTGCTTTTCTGATGTTGAACCAGCCTTGACTCCTTGGTGTTAATCCAACTAGGTCATGATGAATTTTTTTTTTGATATGTTGTAGAAGATTTTTGAATCTAGGTTCATGAGTGATATTGGTCTGTAATTTCCTTTATTTTGGGGATCTTTCCCTGGTTTTGGTATCAGGGTGATGCTTGCTTCATAGCATGAATTTGGGAGTATTTCATCCCTTTCTATGCTGTGAACTAGTCACAGGAGTATTGGAATTAAGTCTTCTCTAAAAGTTTCGTAGAATTCTCTGGTGAAGGCATCTGGGCCAGGATTTTTTTTGGTTGGTAGCTTTTTGATGACTTTTTCTGTCTCTTCTTTTGGGATGCATTTATCAAGTTGTTCTACTTCTCCTCATGATAATTTTTATAGGTGATATGAATCTAGAAATTTGTGCATGTCCTCTAGATTTTCAAATCTGTTAGAGTACAGTTTTTTGTAGTATTCTGCTATGATACTTTTTGATTTCGGTTGGACCTGTTGTGACATCTCTTGTCTCCTTTCTTATTCAGGTTATTTGTTTCCTGTTTTTCTTTTGTAAATTTAGCCAATGATTTATCAATTTTGTTGATCTTTTCAAAAAACCAGCTTTTGGTTTTGTTGATTTTTTCAATTGATCTATTCTCTAATTCATTTAGTTCTGGTATAATTGTTATCTTCTATTTTCTTCTGGTGCCTATGAGGTTCCTCTGTTGCTCTCTTTCTACTTGTTCAAGCTGTAGAGTTAATTCTTTGGCTTGGGTTCTTCCTTCCTTCTGGATGTGTGCATTCATAGGGATAAACTGACCTCTGAGCACTACTTCGGCTGCATCTGGAAGGTTTTGGTAGAGTGTGTCTTTATTCTCATTTGACTCCATAAATTTCTTTATTTCATCCTTGATTTCTTCTGTAACCTATGGCTTTGTGAGCAAAGTGTTTTTCAGTTTCCATGAATTCAAATTTCTACCTATGTTTTATCTGCTGTTGATTTCAACTTTTATGGCTTTTTGGTTTGAGAAGACGCTTTTCAATAATTCAATGGTTTGGATTTTCTTGAGACTTGCTTTTTGTCCTAACACATGGTGTATTCTATAAAATGTTCTATATGCACTGGAGAAGAAGGTGTACTTAGCTCTTGATGGGTAAAAAGTTTCGTGTATGTCAATGAGGTTTAGTTGGTTAACTGCCGCAGTGAGATCTTCTGTGTCTTTACAGAGCTTTTTTTATGGACAATCTGTTCATTACTGAAAGTGAAGCGGAAGTCTCCAGCTATTATTGTGGAGTGATCTATCTCAGTTTTCAATATCATCAGTGTTTGTTTGATGTATTTAGATACTCTGATATTGGGTGCATAAATATTAATAATGTTAAGCCCTGCTTGTATATAGAACCTTTCAGCAACAAATAGTGACCGTCCTCATCCATGATAGTGGATTTTACATTAAAATCTATTTTATCTGTGCTTAGCATTGCCTCACCTGCTCTTCTTTGTGTGTTGTTAGCTTGGTATATATTATTGTATCCTTTAATTTGCAGTTTGTTCATGTCTTTAAGTCTAAGATGTGTTTCTTGTAAGCAACATAAAGATGGGTCATGTCTTTTGATCCACGATGTCACTTTTCTCTTTATTGGAACATTCAGTCCATTTGCAGTCAGTGTAATTATTATAGGTGTGTATTTAGTGCTGTCATTTTTACGTATTTATTTTTGTGTTGATGTTTTCTATGCTACTCTTAATATTCTTCTATTCTGGGTCATTCTTCTTTATGGGTTGACTTTCCATCTTTTTTGTGTTTGTTGAAACTCCTGTATTATGGTTCTTGTTTTGGTATGTTGTATTGTTACTGTGCTTTGTGGTAACCACTATGATCCCCCTTAACATTCTAAGTTTAAATGCAACTTCAGCTTCTACATATCTTTTTAACTTTCTCTCAATCTGAAAGGACCATAACTACTGTAGCATATCCCTCTGTTTAGTGTGATGATATGATATGATGTGATGATCATGATATGATCACTGGTTCCCTTCTCTTAATATTGCAGCTTTGATTGAGTTTTGTGACTTCCCTAACTGAGTAGGATTCTGGATGCTGTATCCTACATTGCTTTCTCAGATATGCACTGAATGGTTTTGTCTTTCTAAGCAAAGAGCTTCTTTAAGTATTTATTATAGTTTTGGTTTGGTTTTTACAGTCTCTATGCTTCTGCTTATCTGCAAATGTCTTAATTTCATTTTCATATTTGAAAGATAGTTTTTCAGGATATAGTATTCTTGGTTGGATGATTTTCTCCTTTAATGCTTCAAATGTGTCATTCCACTGCCTCCTTGCCAACATTATTTCTGCTGAGTACTCAGACGAAAGTCTACAGGGCTTCCCTCTGAATGTTAGCTTTGCTTTGAATTTTACTGATTTTAAGAATTTCTGCTTATGTTTCATTTCATTAAGCTTGATTATAATAAGTCTTGGTGTCTTTCTTTTGGGGTCAAGTTTTTGATGTTTGATGCACATCCTGGATATCTATGTTCTCTTTCATAATTTCAGTGAAATTCTCTGTCAGCAAATTAACAACAATACTCTCTGTGTTTTCCCGCTATCCCTCCTTATTCAGGAACTCTAATTAATCATAGATTATTCCTCTTAGTAGAGTCCCACATGTTCCTTCATGCTTCTTCATTTTTCTTATTTCTTTTCTCTGATTTTCCCTCACAAATGCTCATGTCAGTTGCTCTGTATACAAGGTCACTAAGTCTAACTTCCATTTCCTCAATTCTTCTCTTTTGGCTTTGGATTGAATTGTCTAATTCTGTAATTTTGCTATTGATCTGCTGGATTTCAGATCGTTGATATTACATCAGTTCAGATAGCTTGCTTAATTTTTCATTTTTCTCTGCTGCATTTTGTTCAGTCTCTAGGAGGGCTCTCTATATAATTTTTTTGTATGGGACCTATGATAGTTTCAGAAAGGTTTTTTCATCTGAGAAGGTTTTTGATTATTTTGGGAGTTTTCCTGAGCCACGGTGGATTGCTTCTTTAAATGGTTAGCAATGGTTTGTTGCCTTCAGATCATCTAAAGGCTGTTCAGTTTCTCTGGTGCTACCTTGACAGGAGCTGAGGCGCAGTTCTAAGAAGGGAGCTGGTCATGAGCTGCCTCTGTGTACTCTAGTGACTGGCCCCATTGGACTCCCTGTAGTGGCAGGTTCCACTTCCTGACTGGCAAAGATGGCACTCTACTTATAGAGTCACTGGTAGGCCATCAACTGACCCTATGATGTCAGTCAGTAAATGCTGGAAGGGGTGAGCTGGGCTGCTCAGCAGTTATTTCTTCAGGCAGTCTTATTTTAAAAAGCTGTGAACTGTGTGATAACTGCCTAAATGAGTCAGGTCATCAGGTGTGGCAGGCCCCGCCTTCCAGATGACTAAGAGAAGCCCCTCTTTGGCCTTCCCCAGATGCTATGACCTAGTTCAAAGTAGGAAGTAGTTACAGCCTTGCTGCTGTCCTCAGACTGGCCCCACCCATAAAGTAACAGTGTGCTAAACACAGCCTTTCTGCTGGAAAAGCACTTTCCAGATTGGCACTACTTCTCACCCTGAGAACTGGCCCCTGCTGAGTCCTCCAGTTGGGTGACTCTGCTGACCAAGATGGAGTCCTGGCCAAGCTGCCCTTCCTGCCATGAGACAGCAGAATCTATGGCGGAGCTCAGAAAAGAGAGATGGAATGGCCAGCCAAAGCAGTGGTGCCTGAATTCAGCAGCTTGGGTCTCAAAATGTGTTTATCCTATGCATTGTCTCTCTGCTGCACTATAGGCTACTTACTAAAGCATTGCAGTTCAGCTTATTTGTCAGCTTATGCCCATTCTCTGACTGCCAAATAACAAAAACGGCTTCAGTACCTTCCACCTACCCAAGCAGTGAGTCAGCAGGAGTGGGGCTCAGCGTGCACTGCATTGTGTTAGAGAGAGGTAGTTTCCCATTTAGTAGTGTGTAGTCTAGTCTGACAACCATATGCCATGTCCTACAGCTCCCTGAGTGTCCAGAGTGGTCTGTTCAATTATCAACCCCGGTCTTAGTTCTCAGAGGGAATTGAGGAGATATGTGTTTGGTCCACCATTTTGGCCCCGTCCCCTGTATAAAAAATTTTTGAATGAAAATTAATTTGTGCTATAAACTTTCACCTAAAACACAATAAAAACTTTTTGAAGATAAAACAGAAAACTGTTGGGTAAAGAACAATTATCTTTAAACAGAAAGGAATTCACACCTTCAGAAACAATGAGGGAATGAAGAAATAAGTGTAGAAATATGAAAAAATCCTCAACAAAAAAACAAGTATATATTCTGCCTATGAAAGACTCACTTTATTTCTAACAAAATGATTGGCAAAAAAAATGAAAGGATGGGAAAAATACATCATTGCAAATAGTCACTAGATGACAGCAAAGGTGGCATTTTTTAGTTCATCTTGATGCTGCAAACAGAAATGTAGACATGTTACCTGAAACTCTAGTATCTGTATTACACCATGAGGTGAACTTTGAGAGATAAGTCACAAAACGAGACTAGTACAGCAGAAAGACAGAAACATCCAGGGTTTTCTGGAACTTCAATGATAGTTCTGGACTAGCTATCTCTAAAATTATTCTGCATGAAAAAATAAGTGCTTGTGTGTTTAAGTCATAAGTATTTGGGAGTCTTCTGTTACACGGTTGAATTTAACCTTAACTCCTATGAGACAAAAACAGAATAAGTGACATAAAAACAGAGAGAACAGTAGGTATAAAAGACAAACAAATGAGAGGGGAATATTTGATACGTATTTCAAAGATGTGTCTGCCACATGGGTGTTCTCAGATCCCCTTCCTTTATTTTAAGACCATTCTTTCCTTTAAGATCAAATTGATATTATTTTACCCAGTGATCTACTGTAGGGAGTCTGTGCTCTTCCATTACCATATCTTGAGCCTGCTTCTCTTGGAGGCCTTCTATAAGTATCACTCGTTTACTGTTGTTGAGAATCCCTCTTCTTGGAGGATGAATAATCGTTTCATTTCTACGGCTGTTTTCTGTTCTGTCCTCCTCTGTCTTCACACTCCTTCTTGCACTAGCCACTCTTTCTCTTCTCTTCTTCCACAAAACTCCTTTAACAAAATGCTGGCACAGAGCAGTGCTTTTCTGAAAAGAAAAAAAAGGTGATTTCAGCCCAGTGATAATTTAGAACATACTATAACACATCACTGCTGTATAGCTGCTACACTTGAATTACAGAGGGGAATCTCATTACCCTCCACCCCACCCTGTTACTCTGTTGCCATTTGCTTGGGCCTCTATCCCTCCCTGCAAAGATCCTCATCTTCCCAGTCTCAAATCTTCTGCCTAGCCCCAGGGGTCTCAAAATTTACCTTATCAGCCTTTCAAATGGAGAAAGATTTAAAATTTTCATTATTAAAGAATATATATTTTCTTTAGCAGTGAAATTTCATATTCTTTGTTACAACCTTCACCCATTTGAACTACCTCAAGGAGAATTCATAACAACCAAAAAGGTCAGAAAGTATTTTATAAGACAGAAAGGAAATGGATCCCAGTCTCCCCCCTTGAAACATAAAGAAATGTTGCAAAAGCTTTGAAATTAAAGTTTTCTTTGAACTTGAGCCAGTTCAAATGCTTGGGCAAATTCCTTCCTCTCTGTAAGTGAAAGAGGCCAGTAGAACATTTTTTTCTCCTATGACCAGAGCAAGGTTTCAGGGTCTGTGGTTCCTACTTCCCTTTCTGACACACAAATGCCAATGAGTTAATATCTTGAATATGATAAACTTTCACACATTAACAAGGAATATTCTAGTAAAGAACTATCCCAATAAGCAATTAACACACGTGTGTGTGTGTCTCTCTCTCTCTCTGTGTGTGTGTCTGTGTGTCTTAGTCATCTTGTACTGCTCTAACAGAAATATCATGAGTGGGTGGCCCTAGCAAAAAACAGTTTATTTACACAGCCTGGTAGGCTGCAAGTTCGAATTCAGTGTCCTGGCCCCCAGAGGAAGACACACTCTCTCTCTGTTGACTCCGAAAGAAAGTCCTTGTGTTACGTCAGTCTTTCTTCAGTTTGAGAGCATCTCAGCACAGGCACCTCAGACCCGAACGATGAGCTCTGCTCCCAGCTCTGCCCTCTTGATGGCTTGAGGTCACTAGCTCTCTACTTGCGTCCCTTTCCTTTTATCTCTTACAGGATGAAAGGATAAAAGATGGGGCAAGCCATACTCCAGGGAAACTCCCTTTACTTTGGATCTGGGAGGCGACATTAGGAAAAGTGTTACTGTTCCCCTTAATCCTCTTTAACATAACCCAATCTATTAACCACATGCAGACATTAGGTTTTATGGCATAAGAAAAGCACAGGAATCGAGGACAATCACAAAATATTGGGAATCAAGGCTCAGCCAAATTGTTATGCACATTTTGGGGGAACACAATTCAATACATGACAATAGGTTAAAAAAAACTTATTTTTTAAACATTTCTTAACATGATGTAATAAAAGTGCAAATATAAATAATGACTCTTCACTATCATTTGGCAAAGATCAGAGATTAATGACATTCAGTACACTCTTATATACTGTTGGTGGCACACGTTCTTATTTTTGCTTGGCCCACTTGCCTCCCATGCACTTGCCAGCTCGCTCAGCGGAAAGCTCAGATGCAGCCAGCATACATGTACCTCCTAGCACTGACGCAATCCTGGCCTCCACGTGGAAGGGCCTGGCCTCTGGTGTGGGCTTACTGCTCCTGCGGCGGTTCTGGCTCCCACGTCCAGCCTAACCGGATCACTGTGGCTCTGGGATCTTCCACTGGTTTTCAGTGCAAGTGTTGCACAGTGGGCACGGAACTTAGCTTCTTCTGCAGCTGCTCAGGAATGACACCAGATGCATGGGCGGGGAGTTAACATCTCACAGGGAGACTTTAACTAATGAGAGACAGCTGCTGATGGCTATTTCTTTCCCTCACTGCTTCCAACATATTGTTGCGTATGATCCACCCCGAGGCTTCCCTACAACAAAGCAACTGGCTGAGTGTTTGCATAAAGCTGTGACCCCTGGGTAATACAGCTCCTTTATTTGCTTTTCTGAGTTTTGTCTCCCCCCACACTGCCATTCCCCTATTGACACAGTAGTTACAACAATGGACTCAAGCATGAATAATCATGAAGATGGCCAGGCAACCTTTAGTTGCGTTCTATGTAAGGTCTCCAGGAGTCAGAGCTGACCTGGCAACTAGCAACTTTCTCGCCTAAGATAGCTAGCATCTGACCCCTTCCTCTAACATAGTATCAGGATTTCAACTTTGTATCCAGTGCAGGATTTTAGGACACCTAGAAGACATTAACGTAGTACAATGTTTTCTGGAAGACAATTTGGCAGCACACATCAAATCGTAAAAGGTACATGTACTTTTTGACACAGAACTCTTCTAGGAAGTTATACTAAGGATTTAAAAAGCATATCTGCAGAACTTTTACCTCGCTGACATTTTACATTCAAACCTTATACACATTTCTCAAAATGTCTTTCAGTTGCTAGTTACATAGGAAAAGTTCACAGTCACATATAAAAAGCCTGACACATTTTAAACAAGATGATGTATCATGTAAACGAGATGATATACAATTTTAAACAAGATGGTAAAAGTCTTGAATGACATTCCAAATACAACTGCTGGAACAGTATTATCTTATGCATATATTCTCAAAGTCAAACTAAGTCTCAACAAAGGGGTTGTGTATCTTCAGAGGTTGCTGGGGCTAAGAGAGACATTCCAGCAAAACTGTTCACAAAACAGCTATGTTCTTGATTTATAATCAGAATGTGATTTTTAAAGCATTGTTTGTATTAACAGAAGCATTTTAACCCTCTTTTAGTTGTGTTTTTGGCAAGCAGTTAGGATTTGGTATTGACACATAAGCAGAAATATTAAAATAATAAGCAGTGTGTTTCTGTGTATTGTTTTCATGGAAACACTAGCTCAATGGAAAGCTCCAGTTGTCCGAGTCTGCTCACCTCTTAGAACTGTCAACTGTCTTGGCAGTTCAGAAATAGATTACCACTAAGTAACTTAATTGGGAGAAGTTTGTAAATATTTATGTTTAAGGATGTCCATCAGTGATTCTTTTAAGATCTGCATTTTAGAAATAGCCCGTATGTCCACTTGTGAGATGCAGACAAGTGAATAGCCAGTCTATGCTGGGCTTTCCGGAGTTGGCTGAACACAAAGATGCATTTGTGGGTGAAAGGGCTATTGAGGAAGCATGGTCTGTAAAGTCTGCAGTCCTGTGCAGGAAAAGAGAAACACTTTTCCTTCTATCCACTACTGTGTCTACAACTTCTTTCCTTTAAGGGGAAATGGTAATCCTACAGGTGAAGGCATTGATTAGGTCACACTTTTAGTAGGTAGGTCTTTGAGCCTTACAGGGTCCTCCACTCTCTGTTCTGTTTCATCAAGTCCCATGCTGGAAGTCTTGAGTCATAAAGGGGCTGTTTCAGGGAAGCTCCAGCCATCTCTCCGCTCTCTTACTCTGATTTCCCCTTCGGCTTTCTCCTATACTAATTCTCCTCCATGAACTTTAGCTTAATCTATTAGTGAGCTAAACTGAGTCTGGATGTCCTGAAAGGCTGGCCATTTCTTCCCTCTCTTTCTCTCCTCAATTTGAGCATGCTCTTCACTGACTAAAGTCCAACGTTATTGTGAAAAAACGAATTCTAGTGAGAACTATCCTCAACGACCCTTGGTCTTGTGGGTGGAACCTGTGAATATGAGGGAATGTCACTCGTGTGGTTACATTACGGCCAAAAGGCGGTGCATAGGCCTAATCTGATCATGAGTCCTCTAGAGATAGAGTGTTCTCAGATTGGGAGCAGAAGGGGAAGATAGAGAAATTTTCAGCATGAGAGCAATATGCTGGTGCTGTTTGGATGGAAGAGACCACGTGCAGGAATCAGAGATCAGTCTCTAGATGCGAAGAGTAACTCCAAGACAACACCCAGCAGAGAACTGAATTCTGCCAACCGAATGAATGAAACTGGAAGCTGATTTCTCCCCTAGAACCTTCAGGTAAGAGCCGAGACACCTTGACAGCTTGACGGCAGCCTTGTGAGACCCTAAGCAGAAAACCCAGGTGAGCCCACTCAGACTCCCGACCTAGAGAATTGTAAATTAATACGAGGATGTTGTTTTCATCTGTTAAATTTGTGATTATTTGTTATTGAGTACCAGAAAATTAATACAATTAATTACTTTACCAGCTAGAGAGTACTTACTGGAACTCCACTGAGCCTCAGCTGTGTCATCTACAAAACAGGAATAATAACAGAAATCAGTTTGTCATTGGTTTAAAAGAGACAACGAATCTGAAAAAACGTGTAGCTTGTAAAGCACTGGTGAAAAACGTAACTTCTTACTGCGGGGACACTGACCCGGATGGCCCTCTGTCACCACTTTCCACAGTTTCAAGTGGGGCAACATGGGGACTGGAGCAAGGCGGGGGAGGAACAGGAAGACGCTGGCCTGGAGAGGGGTCGTTCTGCGTTGCAGCCCAGGTTGCGCTGTGTCGCTGTGTCGCTGTCAGCAGCAGGTAGTGCCTCCCCCCACCCCCACCCCCCACCCCCACCCCCACCCCCACCCCCACCCCCACCCCCACTCCCACCCCCCACCCCCACCCCCCCCACCCCCACTCCCACCCCCACTCCCAAGCCCCCCTCCCCCTCCTCCGCCCCGTCTCCAGCCCCGGTTTTAATCCTTTGTTTGCTTCCAAAGGCGAGCAATTGTCTTGGCGCTGGGGGAGTGCGGCTCACAGGAGGGTGCTGCTGGGGGACAGAGAGCCTGGAGCTGTCTGGGAAATGCCTGCTCAGCCGTGTCTCATTTGTGGCCACCACAAGAAGGCGGGCGGGGGGTGGTCCTGCTCCCTACACTTTGTCAGAGAGGGTCTTGGACTCTCATCTATTTTCTGTGCCGGTTTGCATTATCCGCAGCAAACCCCCTTTCTCCCCTCACCACGGCTTCTTTTATCTCAGTCCAAGCCACCCTGGATGCCATGGCTGTGTTAGTAATGCTCTTTGCTCTTGGTACGGGGACAGTGCCATGTCACTTATGACTCTGGTGACTTTCTCTCACATTCTCCACGTCTTTTAAAACAGATCCATAGACATGTTTCAACCAGTCACACATATTCTGGAAGAAACTGTGGCATTGCTAGGATTAGATTTTTGGGACAAGCAAACTCTAACTCCTTCAGGTTTCTTCAAGCAAATTTCTTTTCCAAAAACATCAAAATTTCTGAACAGGATTTAATTATAATCTTGCCCATAAACTAACTTACAAAAAATTAGGACAGGAGTAACAATTACCGACGTACACACACACACACACACACACACACACACACACACACACACACACACACACACACACACACACACACACACACACACACACACACGCACACACACACACACAGCCACATATCCATAAGAATATGTATGTGTGTTATATAGCTTAGGTGTCTAAACCCAAAAACCCACTGTTGTCAAGTTGATTCCACCTCATAGCAACGCTATAGATCAGAGAGGAACTGCCGAATAGAATTTCCAAGGAGTGCCTGGCAGATTTGAGCTAGTGACCTTTTGGTTAACAAGTGTAGCATTTAACCACTAGGCCACAATGTTTCCTTAGGCTCCTGCTGGGATCAAATTTGAATCTGTCACTAAATGTGACCTTGGGCAAGTTACATAGACTTTCTTAGTTTCATCTGTGCTAACGTCTACCTCACAAGGCTGTTGCTAGTATGAAATAAACCAGTATATGAGAAATGCTAGTGCATTACTCGGCAAGCATGTCTATTTACATCTATCTAGAGTTTGGTCCAAGGTAATTGGAGAAAGAACATTCTTTTCAATAAACACTGCTGGAGCAATTCAATATCCATAAACAAACCCATGAATCTTGAAGCTCATCTCACATTGTACACAATATGTAACGTGAAATAGATCATAGAACTAAATGTAAGAAGTGAAATTATACAAATCTTAGACAAAAACACAGGAAAAAAAACCTTAGAAATCATAACTTAAGGACATTTTAGGTAGGATGCAAAAAGCTAAAATTATAAAGAAGAAACCCCGGTGGCATAGTGGTTAATTGCTCCATCTTGTAATCAAAAGTTTGGCTGTTTAATTCTACCAGGCATTTCTAGTCTGTCCTGTAGGGTCACTATGAATCAGAGCTGACTCGATGGCAACAGGTCCTAATGTAAAGTATTGACAAGTTGAACTTTGTCACTTTTATGGTGAAACTGTTCTGTAGAATACAGTGACGGTGAGTTGTTGTGCTGTTGGGTTGGTTCTGATTCATTGCCGCCACATTTAACAGAAGGAAACACTGCCTGGTCCTGCACTACTCTCACAATAGTGGGCATGTCTGAGCCCATTGTTATAACCACTGTGTCAGTCCAGGTCACTGAGGATCTGCTTCTGTTTCACTCCCTGCTTTACCAAGCATGATGAACGTCAGGAGCATTCTGGCTGTGCTTCTTCCAAGAATAACGATGGGTACCTGATAAACAGAAAACACTGAAGTTGTCAAGGATTTCATTTTACTTGAATCTACTATCAAGGCCCATGGGAGTGCAGTTAAGAAATTAAGTGATGTGTTGTGCTCGGCAATTCTGCTACAAAAGACCTTGCTCAAGTGTTAAAAAGCTGAGACGTCACTTTAAAAGATAAGGTCCACCTGATTCCAGCAATGGTAATTTCATTTGCCTCATATGCATACAAAACTTGACAATGAACAAGGAAGGCCAAAGAGAAACTGATATTTTTGAATTATAGTGTTGGTGAAGAGTATTGAATATACCACAGATTGCCGGGACAAACATATTTGTCTTTAAAGAAGTATAGCCAGTATGTTTCTAACAGGAGAGGGTGGTGAGACTTTGTCTCATGTTCTTTGAACATGTCATCAGGAGGGATCAGTCTCTGGAGAAAGAGACATCGTGCTTGATAAAATAGAGAGAGTAAGCCAGAAAGAGGAAGACGTTGAATAAGATAGGCTGACGCAGTGTTTATCAGAGTGGGATCAAGCGTAACAGGGTGGTCAAGGTCCAGGCATGAATATACGTAGGGTCACTGTGAGTTGCAACAGATGTGACAGCACCTAACAACAACACGTGACAATATTCATTTGTCAGTACTCATAGAAATTTTTAAATTTTTATTGTTTTAAGTGAAAGCTTACAGTTCAAGTTAGTTTCTCATACAAAAATTTATATTCACACTGTTGTGTGATGCTAGTTGTTCTCCCTATAGTGTGACAACAGTATCTTCTTTTCCACCCTGAGTTTCCCATGTCTGTTCAGCCAGCTCCTGTCCCTTTCCGTCTTCTCATCTCGCCTCCAGATAGGAGATGCCCGTTTATTCTCACGTATCTATGTGAGCGAAAAATTGCACTCTTCACTGGTATCATACGATGTCTTATACCAGGCTAATCTTTGTCTGAAGAGTTGGTTTCAGGAATAGTTTCAGTCCTGGGCTAATGAATCCGGAGGCCACATCTTCCACGATCCCTCCAGTCTCACTCACTCAGACCATTAAGTCTGGTCTTTTTACCAGAATTCGAGCTCTGCACCCCACTGCTCCATCAGGGACTCTGTTTTTAGGGCAGTCATTGGTAGTAGGGAACCATCTAGTTCTTCTGGTCCCAGGCTGATGTAGTTTTTGGTTTATGTGTCTCTTTCTGTCTCTTGGGCTAATATTGCCCTTGTGTCTTTGGTATTCTTCATTCTGCTTTGCTACTGTTATGCTGAGATCAGTTGATGAAAACCTATGGAGTTCTATAAAAGAAAAAGTGAGCACTAATGTATGAAAATTAAATAAAATCATTTAGAATATTGGGATCTCAGAAAGGAAGGCAAACTGTGACGGAGAATTAAATGAAAGGCAAAAACATGAACCTCACTGAAAGGAGTAGGGGAAAAGATACTGAACATAAACAACTTGGAAATAAATCGAGTCTGTAAGACTGAAGATATAGTACATATAGTTGATAAAGTTGGTTCCCAAAAAGTACTAGTTAACAATTTTGCTACTACTGTACATACTTACTGAAATTGAACAATTACATGAATGGATGGCAAACGTTAAAAACCAGGTTTCTCAATGTTGGAATGAGAACTTTTAGATGAGCGAGGTGAAGAGACTAGACTAATCCTTACAGTAATGAATTCGAATTGTAGACAGGAAGAACTCGTTTTAACTTAATATGGATAAAGACGGTTACACATAGAAATGTTTATAGATGTACATGCCTACAGATTAGTATGTGCACATATATTTCTTTGCTCTATCAGCTAACGAGGCCTAGAAGCAATGAGCCCACTCAGCACCCAGATCTTGGCTACTAATACTATTTTCAATAAAAGGAATCAGGCTCCTCGGAGAAATGGCTGATTCTAAGACTAGGGCAGAAAAAATACCAGATAATCTCAGAGAATTTCATGGTGACAAAACAGTAAGGAAGTGCTAAATCGAACATAAAAAAAGCTCACGATGGTGGACACTGACAAAGGAGTCGCCTTAAAGAGCTCCCAGTGGCCGAAGCTGGAAAATATTGAGTAAAACAATCAAGTAGTGTTAAACTATAATCCAGAGTAAAACATAGATATCCATGAGAGCACACTGTAATAAGAAATGATTAAATGATTTTTTTTAAAGAGGAAGAAGTAACAAATCACCTGTGCATAAAAATTGCAAATAAATTATGTAAATACTTTGCCCCCAAAAGACTGTTTTCCCTGCCCTGGTCCTGTAATCAGCTACTTCTCCGAGAAGCCCTGATTCTTTTTATTAGGAAATGGCATGAGAAACCAAGATTTGGGTGCTGAATGTGCTCATTGCCTCTAGGTCCTCTTAGATGACACAGCAAAGAAACATATATGTGAATTCTAATCTGTATGCACACACACGTCTGTTATTCCTCACCCCATTAGTGTGGGCTGAACACAGTCACTTCCTTGTAAAGAGTTTAGTGCAGATAAGGAGGGAGAGGTCTGACAAACAGCACTTCAGCCTAGGTGATCAAGGTCAGCATCAGCAGTCATAAGTGAAGTAGCGAGTATATACCTTTCACGTAATATGATGAAAATGACACTTTACTGTGTAATATTGCTCCCTAAGCCCATAACCCCAATATAATAATGATAAAAACATCAGCAAATTCCAATAGGGGGATATTCTACAAAATAGCTGATGAGTGTTCCTCAAAACTGGAAAGAATGTCAAAAAACAAAGAAACCAAGAAACTATTACAGCTAAAAGGAACCTAAAAGGGCATGGCGGCTGGACACAATGTGGTATCTTGCATGAGACTCTGAATGAGAAAAAGGACATCTATCTGACAGAAAATGGGAAACCCTAGTGGCCTAGTGGTTCAGTGCTGTAGCTACTAAGCAAAATGTTGGCAGTTCAAATCCATCAGGAGCTCCTTGGAAACTTTTCATGTTCCTAAGAGTCAGTGGTGGGGATAGAAACTAAAAAAGTATGAACAAATATAAACATGAGTAATTATGAACTTTAGTTGATAGTAATATATTAATATTGGTTAATTAATTATAAAAAAATGTACCACACTACTGTGTGATGTTAATAACAGGGGAAACTGTGCTATATGGGAACTCTCTGTGCTATCTGCTTAATTTTTCTGTAAATTTAGAACTGCTCTAGAAAATAAAATGTGTTAAAAAAGTCACTGTTAAAAAAGATAAGTTCACACTGGGAAAATATTTAAAAAACATATCTGTTAAAGAATTTATATTCATAGTATATAAAGGACTTTCACAACTTGTAAAAGACAAGTATCTCAACTTAAAAAAATAGATAAAAGATTTGAATAGACATTCTGCAAAAATAGGTACAAAATGGCAAATAAGTACAAGAATTGATGCTGAGTATCATATTGTTTGAGCTATCACTACTAGAATTATTGATATTACAAAGGCTAACAATACCAAAAGTAGGGGGGCAGTTAAGGAACAACTAGAAATCTTGTAAATCTTACATGTTAATGGGAATGCCACTTAGGAAAAGTTTTACATTTCTTAAAGAATTCATACTTTCTGACCATACAACCCGGCAATCCTACTCCTACATGTTAACTCAAAAGAGATAATGACACATTCCCACTGAAAGTTTTGCACTTCAATGTTGATGACAACTTTATGCATAATCATCAAAAACTTTTAAGTCATCCAAATAAATAGATTGTGGTATATGTGTACAATGGAATGCTACTCAGCTCTAAAAAAGGAACATCCTGTTGAGTCACAAGAGATGGACAAATCTTAAAAGCAATAATTAAGTGAGAGAAGATGAACACAAAAGACCACATGCTATATAATTCCACGTGTAAGAAAACTTAGATGAGTCAGCTTATAATGACATAAAGCAAAACAGTGGCTTCTAGAAGAAGGAAAAGAAAAATACTACAAGGGAGCACTAGAGAACTTTTGGGAGTGAAAGAAACACTTTGTGCAATGAATGTGGCAGTAACTATATGACTGTTTGCATTTGTCAATTCTGCACATATAAAATTGTTAGATTTTATTATATATAAAATATGTCTCAATAATTATTGTAAGAAAGGAATTAGGTCACAAAGCCTGTATCTGAACCAGTCTGTATCAAGATTCGTTCTGTGGATAGGGACCCAAACTTTACTAAGGAACAAGACCATCTTAAACCCCAATAAAATGCAAGATGGTTAGCAAGAAGGTGGGATTATGACCAGCAATAGCTTCTATCTTGGGTCATCTCTTCACAGGTTTTGGAAAACACTAAGGTCTTTATAAAATTAATTGTATGTAATCCTCACCTAGTAATTAAAATCTAGCTTTTCATGAATGGTAATTGCTCACTGAACCATTCCTGATAACCCTGAAAAACAGCTATACAATTGAAAGTCCTACATTGCACTAATTTTCAGTGAGCTGGTATGGGAAGTCTAGGGAGAGTGAGAAAGCTCCCTCTGAAAGAAGCTGTGACATTGTGACTAGTACATGTGGTATGTGACCTTCTTTGGACTTCCCTTCTCTTCCCTTCCCTTCAACATGGGTTATTTTGTTTTCAATCCTTGACTGTTTAGCTTCTGGCTTTGAAGGGAGGACGCTTGACTTGACTCTCAGAGAGGAAAGACATATGCTGCTCTGCTGTTGAAATCTGTTTATTTCCCTACTACATGTGTTTTGCTTCCTTCTTTAATGTCTGTGTTGAAATCTAGAAATTTGCCTTGCACCAGTGGTTCTCATCAGGCTGACTCCTGTTTGTGTCTAGATTTCAGAACCGTAACTTTTCATGGGTGAGTTACAGAGCTATGCATAACTTAGGTCATGCTATTCATGCACCTGAGATTGAAATATTTCCCTCTTGTAGGCCAAGTTTCCTTGAAGCTAGCCCATTAGTTTAATCACACAAGTCCTGCTATCTCAGCAGAGGACCCCAGATAAAGACAGGACAAGTGGGAAAGTTTGGACTGGACTTGGTTGTGGACTTGCACATGTGAAAGTGTATGTGTGTATGTGTGTGTGTGTGTGTGCGCGCGCACACACACATGCACATGCGTCTGCATGCGTGTCAATGATCAATATTTGAATGTTTGTGCTTCGGTGGACCTTTTCCTTTCTGACAAGCTGATTTATTCATCTTTAACTCTCCTTGCTGTTCACCTCACATCTGACATAGGCAGGGTATGATATATTTTATATTACAACAAATGCTATCTCCATTACTGGCAGTTAAAAAATTCAGGCCTGAATTGACTGGGATCTGGTAGAGACTCACTTGAAATAGCTGGTATTTAAGAAAGACAATTCAACAGAAAAATAATTGATGCATTTTTTAGAAGTTTTTAGGTCCTAAATCCCTTTAGGTCCTAACTATGCTGGAATTTAGATAATGAGAAAGCAGACAGACCTAGTCTGATTACCTTTGTTCTTTTCTTTGTAAATGCTCTCTCTGAGTTAAAGAGTGAAAGCAGCTCTTCGGGCTCTGCTGTGTTGTTAGCTGCCATTAAAATGGCTCCAACGGAAGGTTACCCCATCTATAACAGAATGAAGCGAGTTGCCACCCTGTGCCATTGTCACAATGGTTGGTGTGTTTGAGTTCATTGTTGTGATTGCTGTGTATTTTGAGAGCCTTCTAACATTGTACTGGACAATATTCTACTGTATTCCATAGATTTTCACTGGTCAATTTTCTGAAGCAGATTTCCAGTCCCTTCTTCCTAGTCTATTTTAATGTGGAAGCTCTACTTAAAGCTGTCTACTATGGATGACCCTGCTGGTATTTGAAATATCAGTAGCCTAGCTTCCAGTGTCATAGAAACATGTAAACCAGAACAGTATGGCAAGCTGACAGACGGGTGGTGGCCCCAGGCTGTCAAGAAGGTTAATAGGAGAACCATCTTCTCACATAGCGTTGTGGCTTAGAAGACTGTAACTCAAAATATTATGTGTTATGTTGACAATTCACGGTTGATAGATGAATTATTAAATTTATTTAAATTAAAATGTCTCTGCAGATAAATTTACACATTTTGTTTTATTAGAAAGTAAAAACTTGGCAACTCTTGGCATTTTTATTTTTCTCTCAGTTTTCGGAAGGCTTAAAAGCTAAACCTACTGTAGAGCTGTAATGATGACTGTAACTTAGATACCTATTAGCAGCCAAAACATTTACTTTTCCAAATGGTCTCAATGAGAGACCCTGTAAAATGTCTAGCTACAGGGACCTGGCCCTTAGCCTTGAGGGTAGTTTGCCTCTACTCACTTCTGTTACTCAGGGATTTTTCTGCTCTTTGCGAAGTTATGCCACCACTTGAATTGGCAATGCTTTTTCCAGGGCAGACGCAGAGGATGTCTGGACTATAAGAAAAAGGACCTCCTTCCTGATGGCTAAATGGGAATAGTTTCCTGGACTGGGGAGTCTCAGGAGAACCCCCAAGCTGCTTTAAAAGTAAACGTACCTGCCTACAGCTTCCTTCATCTGTATACCCACCATTTGGGGAGCTTTGCCAATTGTGTTTTTGACCCTAGCCTGGCTGGCTTTGTCTGTCCCTAACTTGGCCTCACTTGCTCTCATACTCCCTGTCTCTCTTGCTCTGGATTTCATCTTCCACATAATTAGCCTAGATTACTAGGACTGTGTTCTTATCTCTGTGTGTCCGCCCACCATGCCCTAGCATAGTATACAAGAATTTTTCTGTGGTTATCACTAGCATGATTTTCTCAACTATTTCTCACTCTTCTCCACTCGTAATTAGACACAATCAGGTGCCTAGGTCATTGAAACATAGTTGGATGCCTTGAGAGCCAGTATGTGATTTGTTACTTTTCATGTTCCATTGGCAATCATGAAACCATGTGTTGAGATGGAGACTCCATCATCTGTGATTCCTGAGGAACAAACAGTAGGGAACAGAGCCCATAGCTAACCCACAATGATCAAGAAATACCTCTTTGAGAGTCTTCTGCACCCCATAGTGGAAAATGGCATCTGGGGTCTAAAAAGGTAGCAAGGTGCTGTCTGAGGTACACCAAATGCTCCCAACTCATCCAGAATGATGATCACAGAGAACACAAAGACACAAGGGAAAAAGAGCCCAGGAGACTGAAAGACCCATGTGAATGGGAGACTGTATCAGCATGCGAACAGAAGAACTAGATGGTGCCCGGCCACCACCAAAGACAGCTGTGGTGGGGCACACAATGTGGCAACACAAGAGAAAGAGGGCTGTAGTTCAGGAATTTTACTAAAGAGACCACAACGGATGGTCTGATGGCCTAGGGGATCCCCTGGGAGCATGTCCCCTAGACCTGCTGCTGCCGCTGTCCAGAAAACACTATGGAGGTCAGCTCTTTGGAAGAAAATGAACTGCATTCAGGCACACAATGTGACCATATGGTGTGTGCACTTTATAGTTCTGTGCATTTATAGGATGCTGTCCTACTGGTCTCTTTCTAGGTGGGAGAGGAGAGGACGGAGAAGAAGGGACAGAGGGCACAGGAGTATATGACAAGCATCGGATGAAAATGGGGAGTGTGCTGTCACCAGGCAAGGACAGCAGAAGGAGCTGCAGATAGGCAGGCATGCAAATTTAATTTGGGTTGTATACTTTCATTTAACCACAATAAAAAACAAACAACAAAACAAAACAAAAAAACCCGGAAATGCCTCTTTGTTGTCTTAGGTTTCTAGATTTGAGAGTTGTTTGTTACTGCACTATATAGCCTAACACATACTGATTGATATAACCTCTCCTGTGATTGTCTTTTATTCTGCTGTTTTGCAGTACTGCATAACTATTTCACATTCTTTATTTCCCTGAATCTTTTAGGACTTGGTTTCCACACTCTTGTATAGACATTATCTGTCATTATTCTTAAAGACTTCAACACTTGTATTTTATGGCTGTCAGCACCTTAGTCTCACTGTTTTTTCCTTCCTTAAGAACTTTTTTCTTTACATTAGTCAATCTTCAACTGGATCATATCCTGAACTCATTAATATAAGGCATCCACACCATGACTGAAATCACTAATCAAACTTTTCTTCCAAACTCCTAAGTCCAAACTTCTCTGCTTGACTCACCTTGGTTAAGCCACTTAGGCACTCTGTGCCTACTTCCTTATTACAAAAATAATTTGAGCAAAAGTACCTATCCTGTAGGGTTGTTCTGGGAACTGAATGAAAAAATATTCAACAGCCCTTAGAGTAGTGCCTACTGCATTTCATGTGCTTAATGCCTGTTAGCTCTAATAATTATTGTCGGCTGTACTCTGTCAGCGGCTACTCTGCCACATTTGCCAGACGTACTCTACATTCTTGTTACAATGAGTGTTTTGTCCCAGCACCTCATACACTTCATGTCATCGGCATTCTCTTGGCCAAAGTGTTTTCACTTCATGCATGTCAGCTCTGGCTCCACTAAGTCCTTGCATCACTTGCCATAGCATTGACCGGAAGTAGGTAAATGAACCCAAGAAGGCCAGAAGAAAAAACATCCTGCTAAGCCACAGAATTATCTTGTGGAAAGGAAGTAATTATTGCTTTATGCCATTCAGTTAGGAGGTGGTTTGTGACATAGGATACACATTTTTAGCTGTGTTAGTTAACATCTCTGAATCTCTGTTGTTTTACTTTTAAGGTGGAAATTACATTTATCTTGCATTTGTGGATTAAACAGCATAATAAATGTTCAGTAACGGGAGTGTGTTATGCATCTTCTCTAACTTCCTAGTGCACTCAACATAGCCTCTATAGTTGTATACCATAAAATGTCCATTTGGGCAACCTCTGACTGCTTACATATCTGTGCTCTTATAAGCTTATAACTTTAAAAAAGAAAAGAAAGCAAACCCATTGCCATTGAATGGACATAATGCCCCATAGAACTTCCAAAGAGTGGTTGGTGGATTTGAACTGCCCACCTTTTGGTGATAATAAAGTTGTAACTCTCCCCCAGGTTACAATAGAATTGAGAAATTCCATCTGGTGAATGGGACATATGGCAGACATAACCAGATATAGTGAACAAAACAGTTTCCTGCAAGCAATATGTGTATCTCGTGTCTCTTGTATATGAAGCAATTACGCTGTCAGGCCTATAATGGTACAGTACATACATAATCTATAACACGTATGTCTTTAGTCTTAATAAACACCTGTTATTGGCTTGTGTGTGTACTGTTCTGTGCTTGATATTGTTATTTTAGTGTTAACTTTTGCTACTTACAAATAAAAAATTTACCATATAACAGTATATGCTTCCACTGGTAGGCGGTAGCATAGAATCTCATGTATCAAGCATCTTTTGAGTGTTGTAGCATTATCTTTCTGTTCAGTTTTCCTTTAAAATGTTACCATGAAGGGGGTCATGGCTCCCATATGCACCAAAGCCAGTCTTAGTAATAGCAACAGCAAGAAGCAAAGAATAAGTATCGATTTGGAAGTGAAACAAAGGGATCCCATATAGTGTAGCTAACTACGTAATGTGGTGTTTGGACAATGTCCGCATCACATAACATTCTATTTCACAAAATGTGTCATGGATATGATGATGTGACAGATGACTGTATTTTATTCTTTGCACTTTATTCTTGCTCCAATTTCCTTACTCTAGTTCCCACCTTCAGGGGATAAATCCTGCATACATTTTTCATGAAAGCATCCAGCATAAATCCTGCATACATTTTTCATGAAAGCATCCAGCAGTGCTCTGCCAGAAGTGCTCTGGTTTTGACTCCATTCATTGTGACCTCTCTCTACACATTCTCTGTGTGTGAGCTCCCTCATGCCAGTGGCCTCTAGGTCATGCAGGGAAGATTAAGATATCTAGCTCTATCTGTAATCTTCATCTGCCTTGAATTTCCAGTTGTTTTCCTGACATCTCCATTTGAACATCTGGCAGCATCTCAACCACAGCAGTTAAAGTGTGCTTATTATTTCCTGAACTATTGGCTCACCTTGCAACCTAACAAATTTTTTTTCTCAGAAAGAAAATGTTCAATCCTGTTTTTTATATCATATGTATTTAATTAGTTACTGAGTCGTATTTCGTCTTGATTGATTGACCAGTTCTCTTTATATTTTTCTTTTTTTCCATTCCCATCCCTGCTTCTCTTTTCTAAATCCTTATCACCTCAGCCCAGTTTACTACGTCACTTACCTTCACTTTCTCTTGATTCCGCTCTTTTAAGTTTACTACTAACAGATTTTCCCTGAAAAGATTTGTGTCTTATTTTTTTTCTGCTTAAGAGCACCTAATAATTTCACGTTGCCACTGTTCTGTGCTCAAATTCCTCATCCTGGGTTTCTTCCTACCCTGGGTGGCATATATCTAAACATATTTCTGGCTTCACGCACATTACTTCATTCAGTAACCCAGAATCTCCATAAACAGAGCCCAAGGCCAAGGTTAAGATGCTGATGCTTTCCTTGAGAAGCGCAAGTCCACAGCATAAAAGATGAGGAAAGTGAGAAATGAAGAAAGAAAGGACGGGAAGCTTATCAATGAGGCATTTCTGCTCTGTGTACTGTTCCATTCAGAACTACAAAGAAACACAAGTTGCTTGGTGGTGGTGTCTGCAACTGAACTGCTCCATGTGGGCTACAGCGCTGGGACTGAAATTAGTGCCTAGAAGAGAAGGAGGAATCTTTCAGTCCCGTCTCTTCTGTCTTCCATTTCTCATTGGTCAACATCTACCCTGTAGGGAGTAAACGGTGCCAAACTTCTGGGTCTCATCTGTCCCATTCGCCAGCTGCCTATATGATCTCACACCATGTGGGACAGTGTTTCACCCAAGTCCAGAAGTGTAGACGGGAGGTTCTGTAAATGGGAGGTTGCCCAGCCCCAGGGCAGGTATCTGCTTCGTCTCTGGCACGGACAGAGTCCAGGCAGACCTGAGAGCCTGGCACCTGATGGGCTTTGTCTGTGACTCTGTACAGTCTAACCCATTCAATTTCCTTGCTTATGCTTGTTCCCCAAACCTTCCATTTTTTGCTTTACTCTTCCGGATTGTGTTTATCTTTCAGTGACTCTTCAAGTTTCCTGGCCTCCAGAAATCCCTTGCCAGCTACCTGAAGAAAAATGTGCTGTTGTGGATGTTATCCAGCAACACCTCCCTCTTCTTTTTAGCACTCCATTGGCTTTTTGAGGGAGAATTGCCCGTTGCGTAAAACCTTACTTCCCTCTTTCTCATTCACACTTCCCACTGTGGAAAAAAGGAGTCAAATCTTATCATACTCCCACCTTGGCAGGTGGCTCAAGCTCAGCCAGTCCGTTACCTTGTTCCCCATGTTTTGAACCTTGAGCTAGTGAAACAAAGATGAAGAGAACAAAACATGTGCAGCCTAGACTACCGCAGCCGCTCGGTTTGGTAGGTGACCTTGCCGGTGAACTCTGTAGCCTAGCGTCTGTAACTCTCTTTATTCTTACATCTGTTTTCCAGGGTCATCCTACAGATTGCTGCTGACTCTGTGAAGCTCTATTCTCCCTTCTCCACTAATATTTTTCCAGTCAACTTGGCTTTTGTTAAGGTGGTGACAATCCATTTTTGTGTCTTATAACTCAGAACTGTGTTTGATGCTTTGTAGCTTGTATTATTTTCGGTCTCCTTGTAATTTTTAGAACACTTTGTTATAATTTACATAGCATGTTTAGCACAGTGCCTGAAATGAGTGAGTACATAAGAACTGCAATCAAGTGACATCATGTCACATTAACAAATACTGGTCAAGTGGCAAACACTGTAGGAAGTGCCAAGACCAAAAATAAAATGTAAAGGAGTAATAGTTTCTTGTTTAGATGGAGAAACAAGTACATGAAAGCAACAGTTGTATTAAAGTAGAGACGGTATTGCAAGTACACTAACTTCACAAAGGAGTAAGTGGTGGACTGGTACTGGAACAATAATAGAAGACTGTATGGAGGAGAAACCTCAAAAGATGATTAGGAATTTGACAGGTGGAAAAAGGAAGAGTTGGGCCTCATAACACCCCCCTTAAAGCAAACCCATTGCCACTGAGTCAGTTGCGACTCATAGCACTCCAGTAGAACAGAGTAGAACTTCCCTATAGGTTTCCAAGGAGTGCCTAGTGAATTCTGACTACCAAGTTTTTGGTTAGCAGCCAAACTCTTAACCACTATGCCACCAGGGTTTCTGTAAGCCTCATAGGAAGAAGAAAATGTACCTCCTATAGGCCTTTGACACACACTGTTTGCTTCACTGAGAACACTTGCCCCCACCCATCACCAACCCCTTAGCACTGACTTATTTTAGTTGTTACATCTTGTGAAAAACTTCTGCAATCCGTCAAAGACAAGGTTACATGTCCATTCTTTGCTCTTCATAGGACCCATTCTAGAAGTTACTCAGGCCTTGAAACTGTTTATTCTCTGGTCTTATCCTCCACAAAACCATAAGCTCCTTGAGAATGTGTTTGTCATTCACTGTTGTACTTGGTATGACCCATAGCTCAGAGCTGAAGATAATGAACAAATGAATGAATGAACAAATGTAAATACATATGATCATGAAGTGGTTCAAAATGCTGGGGGAACTACAAACATAGCTTGTGTTCAGCAGGTAAACAGCTGAATAGTGTCAGATTGTGGGATGCACTATATGCCAGCTAAGGGATACAGAACTCATGCTTAGGCAGAGGATAAATATTAAAGGCTTTTGTAAAGACAGAAACCATACTGAATGTTACAAAGATCATTTAGTAACAGTATATAGGATGACTTAAGGACAACGAAGCTAGAGATAGCAATTCCAGTTAGGAAACGATTGCAATATAGGGAATAAAAGATGCTCAAAATGTAACTTGAGGCAACAGAGGGTTTGAGAGGAGAACAGAGATGCAAAACAGAATGAACAGAGGCCTAGTTGACGGTACAGAGAAAGATGGAAACATTGAGAACAACACCCAGGTGTTTGGGTTACTGACTGGATGACTAGTGTGGTCATTAATCCAAACAGAGACTCTAGGGAACTGTTAGGGTTGTGTCTCTCAAAAACATATCTTCAAGTCTTGTCTCCAGTGATCTTATTTGAAAACACAGTCTTTGCAGATATAATTAAACTAGAGTGAGGTCATACCAGAGTAGGATAGGCCTTAATCCAATATGACTGGCATTCTGAACCCCCCCAAAAGGAAAGAGACACAGAGACAGACAGACAGAGAAGAATGCTATGTGACAGCAGTGATGCTGTCACAACCCAGTGAACACCTGGGGCCACCAGAAGCTGAAAGAGACAAGGAAAGGACAATCCCCTAGAGCTTTTGGACAGAGCATGGGCCTGCTGACAACCTGTGTTTGAACTACCACAGAATAAAGTTGTGTTGCTTTAAGCCATCTGCTCTGTGGTATTTGTTATGGCATCCCAAGGAAATTAGTACAGAAATAAATGGGTTTCAGAACAAAAATGAATTCACTTTGGAATTTGGTAACTTCTACATGTTAGGTGGCTATGACCTGTGGGTAACATGTATATATACAAGTCCATTGGTGAGACTGGGAAGACGTTATCTGTCTATAAGAAATAACAGGAACCTAAGCATCTTATGGAAACCCTGGTAGCATAGTAGTTAAGTGCTATGGCTGCTAACCAAAGGGCTTATAGTTTGAATCTACTAGGAGATCCTTGAAACTCTACTGGGCTGTTGTACTCTGCCCTATAGGTTCACTGTAGTCAGAATTGACTTGACAGCAATGTTTTCTTTCATTCCCTCCGTCCCTCCCTTCGTCCCTCCGTCCGTCTGTCCGTCTATCCCTCCCTCCGTCTGTCCGTCTGTCCCTCCATCCGTCCGTCCATCTGTCCATCCGTCTGTCCGTCCCTCCTTCCCTCTCTCTTTCCCTCCCTCCCTCCCTCCCTTCCTTCCTTCCTTTTTCAAGTATCTTACACAGTCCAGGGCAAGACTAGGGAAGAATATTCTGGGATCCTAGCCTCATGAAAAGTTAAGGCACGGCTTGCCTGCGAGCAGCAGAGCTCAAAATCAAATTATTCTTGACTGAGAAGGAAATTAAAAGCCATGAAGGCAATTAAATGTATTATCAGTCTTGAGCTGGTTGATAAGGAGAATCTAAATACAGATCAGAAAATGCGAATGAGAGTGGTCAGTTGAGAGTGAGAGAACTAGACATGAAAGGTGAGAAAATGGTCCTGGAGGACTCTAATGATCCTTGAGAACATAGTGCTGGCACTTTTCTGGAGGGGTATTCCAGAAGAAAACAGTACAATGAAAACCAAGGGAACGCAGCTCAGGAAGAAAGGAGTATTGCTTGCTGCAGAAAGAGAGAGTTAAAGATGGAAAGAATAGTACTCACTTGGTTTTGCATTCTGGAGCTCAAGAAGAAAATATAAGGAGATGAATTTAGGGCTCTGGTTCTTAGAGCATATGAGACCACATGTGCTGTGGCAAGGATACTGATTTTTACTCAGTTACATGGGAGCTGCTGGAAGATTTTGAGCAAAGGCGTAATATCACCTAGTTTAGTGTTACTCTTGTTGCTGAACTGATAATAGAATAAAAGTGGAAGACAAGGCAGACGTAAGGAAACGGGTGTGTAGGCTATGCAATCATCTACATGAGAGATGGTGGTGGTGTGGACCAGAGCCTGGATTTTGCAGATTTCCTGAAGGAAGAATCAGCACGGTGTACTAAGAGAGAAGTCAAGAAAGACTCCAAGATTTGGGCCAATTAATCAGAAAGATAGGACTGCCTTCACGGAAACTGAAATATTGAAGAAAGCGCTTGAGTAGGGCATCAGGAAAGTCTTTCTAACTCTTGGAAATTCAAGCAGAGAAAGGAGCAGATATTTAGGTTTCAGAAAATGGAATCAAGTTGAAAGGACGGTATGGTTGCATCTGCGACGTCCCTAAAGCTATGAGACTAGACGAACTACTGTAAGTACTGAGTGCAGGTGAAGAGGTGTGTACAGTAGGCCCGGGGACAAGCACCCCATCTTTTAGAGATTGGGGCTCCAAAAAGGAACTACTAAAAGAGATTGGAAGTGGAAACCAGTAAGGGAGGAGACAAACCAAGAAAGAAGCCAAATGACTAAAAGAAGTCAACAAGCGTGGTGTGTATACTTATGTCAAACCTGGTAATATACCCAACACCAAAAAAATAAACAAACGAAACCCACTGCCAGTGAATCAGCTCTAACTCATAGCTACGCTGTAGGATAAAGTGGAATGGCCCCATAGAGTTTCCAAGGAGCGCTTGTTGGATCGGTCCAATAGAAATGAGAAATGACCGTTGAATTTAACATTAAGGTCAGTGGTGGTATCTGTAAAAAAAGTTTCCTTGAAGTGGTAGGAGCAAGAGCCTGACCAAAGTATGTTCAAGAGAAAACCGGAAGAACAGAGAAATAGACAAGTACTGAGGGTGTTTGGGAGGGCATAAAGATGGTCAAGTACATCTCAGTCTTCCAAGTTATATCTTCACTTCTCCACATTTTCAACAATGTTTTTGCAGTAGGTTTGCTCAGTGCATTTTTGATTTGTTGACTGCTGCTCCCATGGCTGTTGATTGTGGATCCAAGTACAGTGAAATTCTTCACAGTGTCAGTATTTTTTCTGTTTATCATGATGTTGCTTTCTGGCCCAGTTGTGAGAATTTTTGTCTTTGTTGAAGCATAACCTTTACTGAAGACTGTAGTCTTTGATGCTTGGCAGTAAGTGCTTCAGGTTCTGCTCACTTTCTGCAAACAAGGTGTGTCACCTGCACATCAAACTCTGTTAATGAATCTTCCTCCAGTTCTTCATACAGTCCAGCTTCTTGGATTATTTGCTCAGCATACAGACTGAATATGTGTGGTGACAGGGTAACACTGACACATACCTTTCTTGATTCTAAGCCATGCAGTATCCCTTTACTCTGTAAGAACAACTGACTCTTGGTCTATGCACAGGTTCTTCACGAGCACAGCTAAGTGTTTTGGAATTCCTATTTTTACCATGTTGTTCATAATTTGTTATGGTCCACACAGTTGGATGCCTTTGCACAATCAATAAAACAAGGGTAAATATCTTTTTGATTTTCCCTGATTTCAGCCAAGATCCATTTATGACTTCAGCAGTGATGACCCTTGTTTGATGCCCTAAATCTAGCATGAATTTCTGGCAGTTCCCTGTTGAAGTACTGCTGCAAAAGTTTTTGAGTGACCTTCAGTAAAACTTTACCTGTGTGTGATATTAGTGATATTGTCGAATAATTTCCACATTCTGTAGGATCACTTTCCTTTGGAATGTGCACAAATATGGATCTCTTCTAGTCAGCTGGGCAGGTAGCTGTCTTCCAAATACTTGGCATAAACAAGTGAGCACTTTAAATGCTGCATCTCTTTGTTAGAACATCTCAGTTGGTATTCTGCAAATCCCTGGAGCCTCGTTTTTTTGCCAGCTCTTTCAAAGTAGCTTGGGTTTCTTACTTCAATACTGTTTGTTCTTGATCATATGCTACCTCCTAACATGGCTGGAAGTTTAATAGGTGAGGATAAAACATGAGTGTGAAACAGCAACCTACAAGATTTGGAAAGTGAAGTTTGGAAAAGGTAGTAGGATTGCCAGCCAATTCTAAAAGCTCATTTAAGTTTAGTGGACCTAGATTTCACTGAGATGGGTTGCCACAGTTTTCCACTCTCATTCAACTTCCCTAATGCAGTCTTGGTATAGGTAACATTGTAGATTTAATGAGGAAAAATGTGGTAACAGAAATAAAATAAGCATGCCAAGCCAAGTGCCAAGTGCCGTCGAGTCGAATAAGAATAAATACGTGGTAGCTGTAATTATTACTACTGTTGTTAGAGGCAGTAACAACTAGTCCTAGTAAGAGATGTTGTTATTCAAATTTTATAAAGAAAGAAAATCAAGGCTCAGAAAAGTGACCATCCAAGGGTTAAATTGCTAATAATTTCCAAAGAGATGTTTCTGCTTTAGGACTTCTGATTTTCTGATACCCGGTGTTGCCTCCCGGGATTCAATACCTCTTGTATGATGTAAAGAATCTTTAGATGAAAGAATGCTGTCTGTTGCTACAACAAAATCTATTTCTTGGTGATATTTTTTCTTGAAATTTGAATATTATCTTTGCCACTTGCTCATTTTTAGTTTTAAGAGTTATTTTACTATAAATTGGCTTCTTGATGAAAAGACTTAGAAAAGATGTTATAAAAGGGCAGTAAGTGGGCATCCTGAGGAAATGCGGCAAAAAGCAGCTCTCCGGGAACTAAACACGAAGAATATTTGCTTTCATCAGGAGAAAACGGAGGAAGCTAATAAAAAGCATAAGGAAGCACCAGTAACAGTGAGCAGCACAGTGACTTATAAGCATATTCTAAAACAGATGAAAGTGACACAATGACAAGTTTAGTTATAAACTAAACCTGTATTTCTTACTTTTGAAGTAGTTGGTGTCCAACTACATGTTAATGCTATCACAGAACTTGATTGCCAAGGCGAACTTTCCTTGTGAAAGCTTTTATCGTTACAGATACACAGCAGGCAGCATCCTGCAGAGGACGGGGACAAATGATGTTTCCAAGTCCTGGCCGACAGCTGTCTTCCAGGCCTCTTCCAAACCGGCTTTATCTGTAAAAGAAAGCACATTCACCAAATCCTCTAATAATTAACTGCCTTCAAAACAGTTTAAAAACAAAAAAAAACCTTTTTTTAAAAAATACATGGTCACTCTTTTATTGTAACCTTCATCTATGACTCGCTTGTCAAGAAGATGTCTTTGACTAGCTTGTCTCTCCCCGTTGGACTTCTTCCTATATGAATTAGAAAGTGGAGGATTGTTTGTCTCTTCTCACTTACCTGTTATAATCATGTGGCTGAGAAATTTGTGTACCCTCACTACAGTCTTTATGCAGTACCTTTACAACATTGCATCCTAATCCACACATGATGCTGATAGCAACAGAAGGAACTATCAGATGCTTACTTGATGCCAGGCGCTGTGCTAAGAACTCTGTGTCTGTTACAACACTTAATTCTTACCTTTTAAGGTAGGCCTTATTTTCTTTATCATCATTGTATAGAAATGGAATCTGAGAACAAGGAAGTTGAATAATTCTCCAAAGATCATGCTGAAAAACCCAAACCCATTGCCATCAATTCCAGTTTATAGTGACCCTCAAGTGTAGAGTAGGCGGTGGTCTTTATAAAAGCAGACCGTCAAATTTTTTTCCCTCAGAGTGTCTGAAGAATTCAAGAACTTTAGATCAGGCCTCCAGTGTCTAAGCGCACCATCACTAGGGCTCTTACCAATCACTGAGTCAAGTAAATGCGGGAGCTGGTGTTTGGTCTTCTTCTTCTTGTTATTGCTGGCTGTCAATTCATTTCTAACTCATGGTGACCCGTGTGTGCAGAGAAGAAAGCTCCACAGGGTTTTCAAGGCTGTGAACTTTCGGAAGCGGATCACCAGGCCTGCCTTCCAAGCTGCCTGTGTGGGTGGTTTTGAATCACCAGACTTTTGACTTGCAGTCATGCAACAATAAAAAGCAGTGTTTAAAAAACAAAAATAAAAACAAAAACCAGAAATCAAATTATTTAGGTACTGGGTCCTAGAAAGTCTAATTCCTGTATTTATTTATTTATTTTTTAAAGCACTGTTTTGTCTTGTTTAAAATCCTCATTAAATTTTATTTGTAAGTATTTTTCAAGTTGTACTCCAAAAATTCACATTTGAAACTATGAATACTATAAACCCCCTAAGAAACTGCTGAGCATCGGAAACAGATGATAGGCAACTTCTGTATGACCACTAACGGAAGCTACATCAGTATAACAAAAGTGTGTTTGTATAAGGTGCAGAAAGGAATCTGGCCAGTGTTCTTGGTTCCGGAGAGCTGGAGCCACATCTGAGACTAGGGAATGGCAGCTGGCCCGTTCAAGAGGAACTGCCTAGCCTAATCTCTAATGTGGTATGTTGTGAGCATGGCTTGGCTGTGACCACTTGGTGAGGCCAATTAAGATGCTGAGCACTGAGATGCAGAAGGCTTACTGGTTGTGCAGAACATCTGCTCTCTGGAAGATAATGAGACATGGAAGCTTCTGGTTGGGAATCCTACAAGACCCCACCCTATGTGTCTCCTCATTTCCATTCTTTTATTCTATAATAAACAATAAATCAGTATATTTATTCGCGTGCTATCCATGAATTTCATGGGTCATTACAGTAAATTATTGGACCCAACTGGCATTGAGAGCCAATGGCTCAGAAAATAAGGCGTCATGTGAACTCCCAAGCTTAAGGCCGGAATCCTGAAATGATTGTGGAAAATAAGCCCTAAATGGCCAGCAGATCAGAAGGATGGGATGTTATAGGGACTCCCCTAGCTGTGACTGGCATCAGCCCATTTGGCAGTCTGAAGGGCACTGTCCTCCTTTGAACTTGTAACCTATAACCTTGGTCCAGGTAGTCAGTGTCAGAGAGAGAGAAAGAAAGTGAGAGACAGTGTTGAGAGGGGTGCTGATGACAAGGATGGAGAAGGGAGAGTATAAAGACAGGATCAGTTCTCATGGGGGATAGGATTTATGTTGACTCTAAGGCTCAGATATCCCTGCTTAGGCAGGGTCTTAGATCAGTGACTGTGATCAGCTAAGTCATGCAGTGGTGGCTACAGAAGACGGCCAGGTAGGAGGTAGGGACAGGGGTGAAAGGCAGGAAAACGGATAGGGTCCTGTTGGGCAAATCATGTATTCTTGTGGTAATACTCATAAAATATGTGGGATGTGATTAAACTATTCCATAGAGGTCCTGTATAATGAAGAAGCTTAGGAATTTTGTTAAGAAATATTTCCTAAGAAATATCCCTAAAAAATGTTTTCCGAGATGAAAGCCTCAATTTCAGGTTGGAAAATTTTGTTGTTTGAACAGGTAGCTCTGGGCTAGACAAGCGTGTTAGGTTTCAGACAGTGGTCACCTTTTTACTCACGTGGTTCTAAATTCTTGCAAACTAATTATAGCAATGGGGTTTTGAAAAGTAAATATTTCCCTGATATTCAAACTGATATAGCATAGACTGTCCGAGGCAAATAAAGGCCATGATGATGTTGTTAGGTGTTGTTGCATTGGTTCTGACTCTCAGCAAACCTGTGCGTAACGGGAGAAGCAGTGCCCTGTCTTGTACCACAGTGACTGTCCTCACAGTCACTGCTATGCTAGCAATGACTTTTTTTTGCAGCTACTGTGTCAGCCTTTCTCATTGAAGGTCTTCTATTTTTCCTGACCCTCTGCTTTAACAAGCCTGAAGTCCTCCCCCAGGGACTGGTCCCTCCTGGTAACACTGACACGTGTCCAAAGTGTGTGAGATGAAGTCAAGTCTCACTATCCTTACTTCTGAGGACCACTTTGGCTGTACCTCCGAGACAGATTGTTCATTCTTCTGGCCTCTAGGGTATGTTCAATATTCTTTTAAGTCACCATAATTCAAAGGTGTCAATTCTTCTTGGATTTTCCTTAATAATTGTCCAACTCTTGCATGCATGTAAGATGATTAAAAATACAATGGTGTGGGTCAGGTGCACGTTAGTCTGTGAGATGACATCTTTGCCTGTAATAGTTCAAAGAGGTCTTTTGTAGCAGATTTCCCCAACTCTGTTGACTGCCATTTCTGATGCATTGATTGTGGATCCAAGTAAAATTAAATCCTTAACAATGTCAATCTTTTCTCGGTTTATTATGCTGCTGCTTATTGATCCATTTGTGTGAAATTTTGTCTCTATTTTGTTGAAGTGTAATGCATATTGAAGGCCATAGTCTGATCTTTATGGGGAAGTGCGTCAAGTCCTCTTCACTTTCAGCAAGCAAGGGGGCATCATCTGCATATCACAAGTCATTAGTCAGTCTTCCTCCAATCCTGGGGCCAAGTTCTTCTTTGTGCAGTCCAGCTTCTTGGATTATTTGTTCAGAATACAGATGGAATAAATATGGTGAAAGGATACAACCGTAATGCAGACCTTTCCTGATTTTAAACCGTGAAGTAGCCCCTTGCTCTGTTCTTACAACTGCCTCTTTGTCTATCTATAGGTTCCCCGTGAGCACAATTAAGTGTTCTGAAATTATCATTCTTTGAAATGCTATCCATAATTTGTCATGGTCCACATAGTTGAGTGCCTTTGCCTAGTCAATAAAAAGCTTGTAAAAATCTTTCTGGTATTCTTCATTTTCAGCTAAGATTCATCAGCAATGATATCTCTTATTCCACATACTCTTCTGAATCTGGCTTAAATTTCTGGCAGTTCGGTATTGGTGCTGTGCAGTTAACTGTGTTTTAATTATCTTTAGCACAATTGTGCTTTTGTGATATGTGATGGTTAGAATTGTGTGTCAGCTTTGGTTGGCCATGATTCTGTGTCTCTGTGTGATCACTCCCATAAATGCTCAATGGGCTCCTTAACAAAGTGGCCATGGTGGCAGGGATGAAGGTTATACACAGGCTCAGTAAATGGACTTCCACTCACCGAGGCTGACTTGGCTATAGCCGCTGCTAAGTGATCAATCTGCCAGCAACAGAGAGCAACACTAGGTTCCCAATATGACACCAGTCCTCAAGGTGATCAGTCAGCAACCTGGTGGCAAGGTGGCTGCAGTGGACCACTTTGATCATGGAAAGGGCAGCATTTTTTCCTTACTGGAATAGACACTTACTCTTCGTGTGGATTAGCCTTCCCTGCACACAATGTTTCTGCCAAAACTACCATCCATGGACTTACTGAATGACTTATGCACCATCGTGATATCTCGTAGAATTCACTGGTCTTACCATGTTCACCATCATCCTGAAATAGCTGGTTTGATACAATGATGCAGTGGCCTTCTAAAGATACAGTTATGGCACTGGTTAGGTAGCAATACCTTGCAGAGTTGTGGCAGTGTTCTCCAGCAGGCTGTATATGCTCTAAACAAGTGTCCAATATATAATGGTGTTTCTCCCACAGCCAAGATTCATGGGTCCAGGAATCAAGGGGTGGAAATGGGAATGGCATTACTCTCTATTACTCCTAGTTACCCACTTGCAATATCTTTGTTTCCTGTCCCTGTGACTTCATGCTCTGTCAGTTTAAAGGTCTTAATTCCTAAGGGAGAAATGCCCCCACCCAGGGATGCATCACTGATTTCATTGATCTAGAAACTAAGAACACCACCTGGCCACTTTGGGCTCCTTATGCCTCTGCATCAACAAAAGGAAGTTACCATACTTGTTGGTGTGATTGATGCTGATTACCAAGAGGAATTCAGATTAATATTACATAATGGAGGTAAGGAAGAATATGTCTGGAATGCAGGAGATCCCTTAGGGTGTCTCTTAGTACCACCATGCCCTGTTATTAAAGTCAGTGGAAAGCTATAACAACTCAATTCCAACATAACTACTAACTCAGGCCCTCCAAGAATGAAGGTTTGGGTTACTTTGCCGGGCAAAGAATCATGGCTAGCTGAGGTGTTTTCTGAGGGGAAAGAGAATACAGAATGGGTGGTGGAAGAAGGTAGTTCTAAATACCAGTTACAGCCACAAGACCAGTCCCAGAAACAAGGACTGTAGTTATCATGAGTACATCTGCTTTGTATGTGTGCCTCAGATGCTTTGTTTTCTTCATTTGTAAAATACAGGAGATAAACAAGGTTAGGGCATTTTAAGTTGTGCATGTGTTAGTTGTATCTTGTTAGGCACAAATATGACTTTATAATTGTCTTTATTCAGAGATTATACATGGTTTAAGGATAGGTGTACATGTACCAAGGGTAGACTCTGATGGTTAGGATTGTGTGTCACCTTGGTTGGGTCATAATTCTCAGTGTTTGTAGGTGATCGCTCCCATGATTACGTCTGTTGTGAGTAGCCAGTCAGTTGAAATGGAGTTTCCTTAGAGGTGTGGCCAGCATCTCTATATAAACATTCTAGCTTTTTGCTTGCTCTGGATCCTACAACTGCCTCCTGTTCATCTGACCTCTGGCTCTTCGGACTGGAGCTATTAGTTTAGGTGCAGATCTTGGAATTCATCCATCTTAACATCCTGAGAGCAGGAGCCAACCCCTGCAGCTATGTGAGGTGAGAGAAGCCTCCACTCCGATCCACAGACTTAAGACATTCCAGCCTCTACAATCAAGTGAGCCATTTCCTTGATTTAAGTCTCTCCATAAGTATTTATACATTTTACTGGTTTTGCACTCAAGAGAACACAGCCTAAGACATGATATTAATGATATTGTTCTATAATTCCTCATTATGTTGGATTACTTTTCTTTAGAATAGGCACAAACATGGTTCTCTTCCAGTAGATAGCTATCTTCCAAATTTGTTGGCGTAGATGAATGAGTGCTTCCTAGAGCTTTGTTTGTTGCCAATGCCTTCAGTACAGCTTGGACTTCTTCCTTCAACACCATTGCTTGGGTTCTTGATAATATAGCTACCTCCTGAAATGGCCAAACATTTTTGGTTTTGTGTAGTGACTCTGTGTCTGTTTCATCTTTTGATGCTTCTACAGCACTCAACATTCATGACTGTAGAATGCTTCAATACTGCAACTCAAGGCATAAAACCGAATTTTTTTCCTTAGTTCCTTCAACTTGAGAAATGCCGAGTGTGTTCTTCTCTTTGGGTTTTCTAGCTTCTTGTCTTTGTACCTTTCATTCTAATATTTTACTCTGTCTCCTCAACCTGCCCTTTGACATCATCTGTTCAGCTCTTTTATTTCATTGCTTTTGTTCACTTTAACTATTCTATGTCCAAGAACATGCTTCAGAGACTCTTATGACCTCTGTTTTTTCTTTTCTGTCATTTTAATGACCTTTTACTTTCTTCCTGTGTAATGTACTTGATGCCACCATACAGCTCATCTGGTCCTCAGTCCTTAATGCTCAGTGTGTCAAATCTATTCTTGAACTGGTCTCTAAATTCAGGTGAGATATGCTTGTATTTTGGCTCTTGTGGACTTGTGTTAATTCAGCTTCAGCTTGAACCTGCATGTGAGCAATTGATGTTCTATTCTATAGTCACCCTGGCCTGGTTCTGAGTGACAATAGTTGAGCTTCTGCTTTGTCTCTGTCCATTAATGTAGTCAATTTGATTCATATGTATTACATCTGGTGAGGTCCATGTGTAGAATCACCATTTATGTTGCTGCAAAAAAGTATTTCCAATGAATAAATAAACTACCCTGGAAAATTCTATTTTGTGATTGCTGCCATCATTTCTATTAGCAAGGTTCTATTTTCCAACTATTGATTTTTCTTTTTTGTTTCTAAATTTCACATTCTAATCACCAGTAATTATCAGTGCATTTTGATTGCAAGTTTTTGTTCAATTCCAGACTGCAGAGGTTTGCAAAAATCTTTGATTGCTTCACATTTGGCATTAGTGGTTGGTATGTAAATTTGAATAATGGAAGTATTAACTGATTGTCCTTGTAGGTATGTAAATATTAGCCCATAACTGGCAGTGTTGTATTTCTGGATAGATCTTGAAATGTTCTTTTTGATGATGAATGAAATACCATTCTCCTTCAATTTGTCATCCTGGCATAGCAGACCATATGCTTATCTAATTCAAAATGGATAGCCCATTTCAGCTCACTAATGCCTCAGATATCATTGTTCAAGTATTCTTGTAGACAACATATGGGTGGGTGATGTCTTTTGATTCAAGATGTCACTTGATGTCTCCTAACTGGAGCATTCAGTCCATTCACATTCAGAGTAATTATTGATAGGTATGTGTTCAGTGCTACCATTGTGATATGTTTATTTTTGTGTTGATGTTTTCTCTGTTGTTCTTATTAAGCTGTTCTGGGACCATCTTCATTGCGAGTTGATTTGTCACTTTTTTCAGGGTTGGTTTTGTGGTTGTTCAGACTCCTGTATTACATTTCTTGATATGGTATGTTGCTTTTTTATTGTGCTTTATGGCTGCCCCTATGATCCCGCTTACTAAACTATATATAAACCCAATTTTGATTGCTAGCAGTCTTGTCAACTTCCTCTCCATCTGGAAGGACTATAATGACTGTAGTACATTCCTCTTTTTAATATGATGATATCATAGTTTACATGATAAGATCACTAGATCGCTTCTTTTACTATTATAGCTTTGACTGTGGTTGGAGCCTTCCCTAACTGAGTAGGATTCTGGATAATGTGTCTTTCTAAAATGTAAAGTTAGCAGTTTTGTTCTTCCAGTATTTCTTGTAGTTTTGGTTTGGTTTTTATGATGTCTCTGAGTTTCTGTTTATCTGGGAATGTCTTAATTTCATTTTCATATTTGAAAGATAGTTTTGCAGGATATATAATTCTTGGTTGGAAGTTCTCCTTCACGGCTTTGAATGTGTCATGCCACTGTCTCCGTGCCAGCATGATTTCTGCTGAGACATCTGACAAAAGCCTACAGAGTTTCCCTCTGAATGTTAGCTTTGCTTTGAGTCTTGCTGCCTTTAAGAATTGCTGCTTATGTTTCATTTTGTTAAGTTTGATTATAATATGTCTTGGAGTCTTTCTTTTGAGATCTCTATTGGGTGGTATACGATATACATCTGAGATATCTATATTCTTGTCCATGATTTCTGGGAAGTTTTCTGTCAGCAGCTCAGCAGCGATACTCTCTGTGTTCTCAGGTGTCTCACCTTGTTCAGGGACTCCAATTAATTGAAGGTTGTTCCTCTTAATAGAGTCCCACATGCTTCTTAATGCTTCTTAATTTTTCTCGTTTCTTTTTTCTGATTTCTCCTCATAGATGCTGGTGTCAGTAGCTCTGTCTTCCAAGTCAGAAATTCTTTTTTCCATTTGTTCCATTCTGTTTTCTTGGCTTTGAATGGAAGTTTCTATGTCTTTGATTTTGTCCTTAATCTGTTGGATTTCAGAGTGTTGGTGTTCCATCAGATCAAACAGCTTGCTTACTTTTTCCTTTTGTTCTGCTGCATTTTGTGTAAGGTCTAGAAGGGCTCTGTATATAATCCTTTCATATGCACCTTCTGATGATTTCAGAAAAGTTTCTTCATCCAGAAAACTCCTTGGTTGTTTTGTTTGGGAGACTTCTGAAGCCATGGGTGATTTCTTGTTTGCCACAAGTTGCTTTTTGGGTTTCATGTGAGTAAGTAAAGGCTGGGAGAGATACTGTGAGGCTGGACTGCAGATATTTCTCCAGCCAAGCCACTGTCTTAAAATGTAAAACAAAAGATATCTATCTGACCACTTTCCAAGTCAGTCAGGTTTTCAGGTGTAGAGGTCCCTCTTTCCAACTGGCAAAGTAAGCACCTCTATATCCAACCCCAGATGATACGAACTAGTTCAAAATATAGCAATGCTACGGCCCTGTTGGCCTCTGCTGACAGGGCCCAGCCTTAGGTGACACTGTGTAAACTACTGCTTTTCTGGTAGAAAAGCGCTCTCCTGTGGGCAGACTCTGGCTCCCAAGCTAAGAATTAGGTCCAGCTGTGGCCACCGTGTCTAAGATGGCGCCTTCCACATGATTGGCGGATAGAGGAGCTAAAGGTGCTGAGATGTAGTGAGTCCTCCGCCTCTGTTGCTGGGCTCCCACCGTAGGCAACATTGTGTAAACTACTGCTTTTTGGTTGGAGAAGCCCTGTCCTGTTTGCAGGAGCTGGCTCCCAGGCTAAGAATTAGGTCCCGCTAAAATCTCCGTATCCAACATGGCGTCCCGCACCTAGGTGCTGGCGGTTCTGTACAAACCACTCTGTGGCAGAGATAAAAAGACAGGCCCAAAGTGGCTAGGTGTACAGAGTCCTAAGCCTGGCTGTCAAAATATGGCAATTTCACCTGCCTATCCACCAGCAGTGTGTCTGAGAGTAGCCGCTAGGCACTACCCAGCTCCATGCACCGGCCAAGACAGAGAAAAAGAGTCAGAAGAGTGTGTTACCTTCAGTCTGTGAGAACCAGGACTAGCCAGAAGTAGGAGTCAGCAAAAGACAGGAGGTTTTCTGTTCAGTGGTATGAAGTCCAATTTAACAGCCTGTGCTGTGTCCTGGGGCTCAGTAGGTAACCAGAAGACTCCGTCTGATTATCAGTTCAGGTCTTAGTTTCCAGAGGGACATGAGAAGACATGTGTTTAGTCTGCCATCCTGACTCTGCCCCCCTCAATCTTTAAGTGTTCTATTTCACTTTTGACAACTTCTGATTTTCCTTGATTTATACTTCATACACAACATGCTCTAATTATTGGATGTTGCAACTTCTCCTTTTGAGTCATGTTACATCAGCAAAATGAAGGTCCTGAAAATTTACTCTATTCATGCCATTAAAGTCTGTTTTGAAGAGACAGAAATTCTTCAGTTATATTTTGAGTGACTTCTAGCTAGAGGGACACCCTGGTGGTAAAATAGTTAAATGCTACAGCTGCTAGCCAAAAGGTTGGCAGTTCAAATCCACCAGATGCTTCTTGGAAACTCTATGGAGCAGTTCTACTCTGTCCTATCAGGTTTCTATGAGTTGGAATCAACTCAACAGCAATGGGTCTGGTTTTGTTTTTCCTCCAATCTGAGGGACTCACCTTCCAACACAATACCAGATGATGTTCTGTTTCTATCCATAGGTTTTCAGTAGTCAATTTCTTATGGAAATACATCTCCAGGTCCTTCTTCACAGACTGTCTTAGTCTGAATGCTCCACCAAAACTTGTCTACCATGATGTTTGAAATGCCAGTAGTGTAGCTTCCAGCAACACAGCAACACACAAGCCACCACAAAACGGACAGATTGTGAGTACCCACAGAAACAAAGATATTGTGAGATATATTGAAAGGAGGACATAATATGAAAATTGAAATTAATTGAAGTTGACAAATTCAGAATTTGTTAGAAAAAAGATTTTTTCTCAGGTCCAGGGCATGATTAGGGTAAGATTCATCTCTGAGGTGTGTAAGAGGTTGAATTATGTCTCTCCAAAACCCCTATACATGTGGCTATAATGTAAGCTAATCTCTTTTACAATCTAATGTAATCAATCAATCAACTATATAATACCAATCAACGTAGGATGGATCCAAAACCTAATTACTTTTGAGTAACGTAAAGAGCAGCATAGACACAGAGACACATGAGGGGGATACAGATGCCATTTGAGGAATGTCTGAAAGTCAAGGAACCAAAGAATGCCTGGAACTACCTACAAGGAAGGAATCAGACCTTGATTTGGACCTTTATTTTCCAGAATTGAGAGAAAATACATTTGTGTCCTTTAAAACTCCCTGCTTGGGGCATTTCTGTTACAGCAATGCCAGAAAACTATATTGTTGTTGTTGTTGTTAGGGACCATCAAGTCAGTTCCAACTCACAGTGACTCATAGCGACCCTATGAACAACAGAATGAAACACTGCCCAGTTCTGGGCCATGTCCAAACTGTAGCAAGGTAGTATTTATTTTCTTCTGAAAACTGAATTCTTGTAGACTAGCCATTTCATTGTTAATTAAACTTAGATATTTTAATAAGTTTGTATTTTTATAATGTTAAAATAGATAATCTGGTGGAAAATCATGATAATCTATGTTTATTATTAGCTACACAGAGGAGTCAGGTTATTTAGTTATAAGATGTATTAAGGTAAGATTGGGTTCTTTGATAAAGGATTCGAAAACACAGGAGCTTAACTTAGACAACAGCTTATTACTTTCTTCCATCAGGTAACCCAGGCAGCAAGGCAATGCTGCCTCATAAACTTAACTGTGGCTTCACCATCCTTTAGGGAGTTTTATCACCAGAAGTGTTGAAGCTGCACAGTCAAACAACATCTGAGTTCAGACCGGTGAGTAGGAGGATGAGCTGAAGATCTAGAGCAAGGATGTTGTCTTTGGTTGAATACTTCACATCTGCGTACATTCTTTTGGCCTGGACCCAGAAAGAATCACACTTAGCTGCAAGAGAGGCCAGATACGCAGTCTCCAGCTGGAGGCCAAGTGTTCAAGAAAAAGAGAAGCCTGAATTTTGGGAGATGACTAGCAGTCTGTCATCTAGGGCTATAAACAGAGACCTTTCATTTATGGAAGCTTTGTCCAAATTACATGCAGAATTTAAAGTGCACTATTTCTTTCATAAAACAAGAGCTTATGAAATTTACTCTTCTTATCTTCTGCTGTGTTGAAATCTTCTGTTCTTCCTCTTTTCTCTAATGAACCTTGTAATTTCTTCCAACTCATTTTTCTGATCTTTATCATCCACACTAATGTAATCTTCAGCATCTCCTTAGATTTTGATATAACCAAAAAAAGCCAAGCCAAACCCATTGCCGTTAAGTTGATTCTGACTCATAGTGACCCTACTGGACAGGGTAGAAGTGTCACATAGAGTTTCCGAGGAGCACCTGCTGCATTTGAGATGCTGACCTTTTGGTTAGCAGTAGTAGCACTTAACCACTACACCACCAGGGTTTCCAAGATTTCGATATAGCTGCTGGTTATCTTTTTTCCTAATATCTTCTACATTTGACTTCACAAACTTTGCCTAATAAATTTTATATTACTGTCCTATTTCTGCTGTGGTAATCACCACAAATTTAGTGGCTTTAAACAACAGAAATATAATATGTCTTCTGTAAGACAATAGATTTCACTGGGGCAAAATCAAGATGTTCGTTCTAGAGGTTGTAGGGCAGAACCTGGGAGGTTGTAGGGGAGAAATCATTCATTCTGGAGGTTGTAGGGTACAGTCTATTTCCTTACCTTCTCCAACATCTAGAAGCTGCCTGTAACAGCAGAATGAGCCCTTACATTGTATCACTCTGATACTTACTCTCCTGTGATTCAGTTGGGCCCATCAAGATAATCCAGAATAATCTCATCATCTCAGGATCCTCAGTGAAATCATATCTACAAAATCCCTTTTGGCATGTAAGGTAATATATTCCCAGGTCCCATGGATTAGGACTTACGTATTTCTAGGGGGCTGTTTGGCAGTTCAAATCCTTGGAAACTCTGTGGGGCAGTTCTAATCAGTCATTATGAGTTGGAATCAGCTCAATTGCAAGGATTTTTTTTTTTTTTAAAGGAGGCAGTTAATCTGTCTGCCATATTGAATTTGTCTTCTTTTTCTTCTAGTCCTGCCACCCCTCATCCTACCTCTAATGCTTACAGCTAAAGTTTAGGCTCCAAACCACCTGGCCTCTAGTCACTGACTTTTCAACTCTTGTCTTGTACCCAAGCTCCTAGCTTTATACTCTTTATCCTGTTGTGATTCTCCTGTGTCTAAGTCCTCACTTGATATCTCAGTTCCTTAACAACTTAGGGACAGCCTCACAAGCAGAAACCACACCAGAGAAGTAGACTTCTACACCCAATTCCAGACCCCCTGCTGGGTCCCTGCTGTAAAGGTGTCAGGCCATCAAGGGCTTTCTCTTAAGGCTTGTAACCATGCTCCTGAGACCATCTACACAGTCTGCTTAACCCCTAATTATCAGGACCTAAGTTACCTTCCATGTGGGAGTAGATCTCTGTAACCCTATATATTAAAATAACCGAAGGAGCTTTTAAAAGTCTGGATAAGTGTCTTTACTCCACACCTAATTTAATCAGAATTTCTGGGGGGATGGAAACCAGTGTTGATATTTCAAAAAATCTCTCTGTTGACTTCAACTGGCAGGCAAAAGAGAGAATCAGCTAGTAGACCACATGCTACCTTAAAGTGTGCTCTGCATACTAGCAGCATTAGCATTACCTGGGAGCTTCTCACTAGAAGGCAGTTATGCCAAAACTCAGGCCTCCAACCCAGACTTACTGATTTTGAGTCTGCCTTTCAACAAGGTCGCTGAACTGAGTTTGAAAAGCTCTGATCTACCAGTGCTTTGAACCAATGGTTGAGAATTTGCATTTCTACCTCAGAGATACTAAATAAAAATCTACAGTTTAAGAAGATCTCTAGGTGATTCTTACACATAAATTTCTGTGAACTTGTTAAAAATGCAGATTCTCAGCAGGGAACCTGTTAGAAACTCAAACTTTCAAGCAGGGTTTCAAACCAGAAAGAACCTGATATGAAGCCCTAGATCTGACCCGTCTTATCCTTTCTGAACCCTGGTTCCTAATCAAACTTGCCTGTGGTTGTTGAAAGTGTAACACTATTAAGGAAATATATTTTTAATTAGTAGATTACTGATTAAGCATTTGACATGTTAGACAGAGTGCTGACGCAGCACTCAGGTGGTACAGTGATTAAGTACTCTGCTGTTAACCAAAAGGCTGGCAATTCAAACCAGCTGCTCTGTGGGGGCAAGATATCACAATCTGCTTCTGTAAGGACTACAGCCTGGGAATCCATTTGCGGTACTTCTACTTGGTCTTACGGGATCACTATGAGTCAGAATCAACTGGACAGTGGTGGGTTTTGGGGACAGAATGCTGATGATTTATACATGTTGGCTCACTTTATGCATACAATAAAGCCTTCCAGCAGAACCTTCCCTAACTGCCTATTCATGCTTGCTGTCCTCTATTTTCTTTCTCAGTAGTCTGTTGTTTCTTTTGTAGCGCTTATTAAAATGAAAGGTTCTTCTGTTTCCTTTTGCTGCCATAAGTACCAAATTAAATATTCCACGAAGGTGAGAATTTGTCTGTCTTGTTTGATGATGGTAAATCCTCAGTGCCTGGAACTTAGCAGTGAGTCAGTATTGTTGATTAAACAAAGTAGACACTGCTATTTCACAGATGAGGAGACTTGCCCAAACTTCACTGCAAGAAGAAAGCACAGAACCATCTCTGAGCGCAGCGCCAGCTCTTCATCACTGCGCTACAACACCCACACCACCACCCACCGTCTTAGGAAGCCAACACAACTGGTGTCCTCTGTATATTGTCTTCTAACTTGTCACTTGCATGTGCATCTAATTGTATATAATTGGAATCAGAATGCCCATATTCTTTTAATTTTGCTTTTCTCACTTATTGAGGTCTTTTTTCAGATTTTAGAAATTGTATACTTTTTAAATGGCTGCCTAGTATACTGTTATGTTGATTTATTGTAATAAAATGAGGCACTTTCTATTGGTCCTTTTTAATAGATGGCTTTGAGGCAGGCATGTTTTTTTGTGCGTACGTGAGCTGAACCTGTGTGTGTGCGTGTGCTCTTTAAGTGAAAACTCACAGTTCAGGTTAGTTTCTCATACAAAGATTTATGCATATATTGTTGCGATCCTTATTGCTCTCTCTATAACGTAACCACACATTTTGCCTTTTCCACCCTGTATTTCCACCTGTATTTCCAGTGTCCATTCACTTAGCTCTTAACCTTTTTTGCCTTCTCATCTCACCTCCAAATAGTCGCTGCCCATTTAGTCTCAGACATCAATTTGAGCTAAGAAATACGCTTTTCGTGAGTATCATTTTATGTTTTACAAACAAAACAAACTCATCAACACTGAGTCAACTGTGCCTCATAAAGACCCCATAGGACAGAGAAGAACTGCCCCATCGGGTTTTCAAGGAGGTCCTGGTGGATTTGAACTGTTGACCTTTTGGTTAGCAGCTATAGCTCCAAACTGCTATGTCACCAAGGTTTCCTTTATGTCTTAGAATCTTTAATCTTTGTCTGAAGGGTTGGTTTTGAGAATGGTTTTACTTCTGGGCTGTCAGAGAGTCCAGGGGCCGTGTCTTCTGGGGTCCCTCCAGTCTCAGTCAGCCCATTAAGTGCAGTCTTTTTGCTAGAGTTTGAATTCTGCTCCCCATCTTTCTCTTTCTCTGTCAGGGACTCTCTGTTATGTTTCCCATCACTATAGTCATTGGTGGTAGCTGGGCACCATCTAGATCTTCTGGTCTCAGGCAGATGGAGTCTCTGGTTTATGTAACACGTTCTCTAGGGTTCGTATTTTCCTTGTGTCTTTGGTATCCTTCATTCTCCTTTGTAGATGAGCTAAATTCTTAGCTTCTCATAAAATACGAATAGTTTTACATTCCTTTTCACTTTGAATAGTCCATCCTGCGTGTTCTTGATGCACCAAGTAATTTAGATATTTCCAAGCATAATGAAGAATGGAAAAAATGTACTTAAGGGTTTTAGAAGACATGTCAAACTGTGGCATTGTCACTACTCCATCGTATCCAAGTCCATTCACTGAATTGGCCTCTGAAATTCGTCTTTCTCTGAAAACCGTTCTGCTCAAGTTTAAGCAGTGGCAAATTTTGCCTACTTGCATCTTTTGAGGCTTTGTGTACCTCCTCAAGAAACCCTGGCGGTGCAGTGGTTAAGTACTCAGCTACTAACTACCCTCTGCTCCAAGGGAGAAAGATGAGGCCATAGGCTTCTGTAGAAATTAGAGCCTTGGACACCCAAGGGGCCAGTTCTAATCTGCCTTATGACGTTGCTTTGAGTCACAATTGACTCAGTGACAATGGGTTCTGTTTGTTTCTGTTTATTCACTCCCCAAATGTGCTAACCTTTGCTCTCTGTGAGTTCCCTGGCTCTTTAAAGATAAGGTAACTTAAGTCCAAACTAAGGAGTCAGGATGTGGGGAGACAGACAACCCCTGTGATTCCGCCTCTGTGCTCTTATCTCATCCTCCACGATTTTAGTGTGGTGCGTTGAGGATCCTGGACTAGAAATCAGAGTGTCTGGGACCCAACTCTGATTGGACGCTGTGTGAATGTGTGTGTATACAAAGTTACTTGAGGAAAGAATCTTTAAAATTATTTTAAATTTGACACTGTGGTGAGTACCTTCTCACCAAACTATATGGTATTAGTCTATACTTCTATGCTTTTTAAAATAATCACTAAGAATTATAAATAAATGTAATTCATTAAGTGTGTCAAGATGTGTCCACAGAAAAACTGTGAGTCGTAGAATTGTCAAGTTGATTCACATAACTCAGATAAAATTGTCTCCCTATGGGGGCCGGGCAGGCAAAATGAAAGCATGAGACAGTAACTAGGGACTTTGGTTATCTTGTATGTTTATGCTGTGAGAATGAAATCTGCGAAGTGTTAAGAATAATTTGTTAGGAAAAACAAAAACTAGAGGAGATTAATTCTCTCACCAGAATCGGACATCGTGTTAGAACAAACAAATACGTAAAACGGAAGAACAAAGCAGTTGAAATCTCATGTTAAGGCTAAGCTCCACGGTTTCCAGAAGAATGAGGGCTCTTTCTCCAGCACTACAGATACCGCTAATAATAATAATAATGAGGTCCAAAGGACACTTCCTGCCCTCCTTAGGCAAGCAAAGTGAAAAACACAAGTTAGGATTCATTATTTGAAAAACCCTCACATGGTCCTCAGCCACCAGCGGAGGTGGGGGTGGGGGGTGGGGGTGCAGGGGACGAAGGGTCCGCTTTGCAGCCAAGCTCGGGGGTCCCCCCGCGCCAGGCGCTAGCCTGGAGGTGCACACCCGCGGGCTCCCAGGCCCAGCCTGGTGGCAGACCGCAGTGAGCGTGAGAATGGTCACCATGGCAAGTACCTCTGCTGAATCCGCCGGCCTAAGCCCGCTGCAGCGGGTTTTCTCTGCGCACCAGTCCGCTTTCTCTCTCCACCCCCACCCCTCCTCGGACCCGGGTCAAACAAACAACAGAGCTGGAGAACACAGGACAGAGGGCCCCAGCCCCGGAGCCAGGGGCCCGGCAGCGGCCGGCTGCCCCGCGGGTCCGAGCCGCGGGCCGGTGGGCCCTCCCTCGGGGGAGGGTCTCTGCGCCGCCGGGCTGCGGGGAGGGCCGGGGTGGGCCCGGGGTGGGAGGCCGCCGCGGGGCGGGACCTCGGCGGCGGCTCTCTCCCGGCGGCGCTGGGCCGGTTCCCGCCGGGGCGCAGCGGGCGCGGCGACATGCTTGGGGACGGCGCGCTGCTGGCCGCCCTGTGCTGGGTGGCCGTGCGGTGCCAGCCGAGAGGTGAGCGGGCGCGGGCGCAGGACGGAGCCGCCGCCGGCTTCTTTCGCCCTGACCGCGAGTCGCGGAAAACAGGGGTCTTCGCGGGTCGCTGAGGAGCTTCCCCTGGACGGGGGCCGAGGGGACTCGGACCCTCAGAGACCAGCCCCTGGGGCCGCTCCGCGTCTCGGTTTCTCGGGGCTGCCAGCGTTGGGGCGGTGGGACTGGGATGCTGCGGGAGGGGTGATGGGAGGGCTCCCGCCCCGCGCCTCCTGGGGCGTCGGTCTCGGGCTCAGGGCGCCTTGCGGAGGGTGTCGGGTGCTCACTCCAGAGCGCGAAATGAATGGGAGAGGCATCTCAGTCACCTTCATTGTCCTGAAGTGGATTGCCGAGTCGTCCGCGGCAGGACGTGGCGGGCTCATCGCGGGCCAGGTACCCAGCTGGGTGGGAGACCGGGGGAGAACGCGCCTCTGTCGGCTTCGGTCCCCCGGATGGCGACCAGAGCCGAGATGCGTGCGTCCTCCCGCGCCTCCTTCTTTGTGCGGGTCTCCCAAGAGGGCAGACGGGCTCGTCTCGCGCCCGAGTTAGACCGGAGTCCCTCGGGGGCGGAATAGACCCTGCGAAGAGCAGGTTTTGTCTGCTAGCTGCCTGGTGCGGTGGCTCTTGGTGCAAGGTTTAGGGTGAGCAGAAAACTGGGGTGACTTTTCAAGATTTTTGTCCTTGCTGGGAAAGTATGATCCTCTTACCGCGGACAATTCCTCCAACTCTTAACCCCATAGGGTTGAGTATTACCAGTGGGGCTTCTTGTTGGTTAGGCCACAAAGAATTCTTGAAAACGTTTTAATATATAACTCAGGCCAATGGCCATATGCTCACAAAAGCAAGTTTCTTAAAAAAAAAAAAAAAAATAATTTAAAAGTGGGAGAAATGCGAACTCCCTACGTGGGAAACTGTGCTTGGAATCACGCTTAGTTGTGGACTGCACAGGGAAGAAGCCATCTCATTGATTCAGGCGTTCCACTTGGAAACCGTGGACCAGGGCTGTAGGGGCGGCTCGGCGAGGACCAGGGCGAGGACCTGGCGAGGACCAGGGCGAGGACCTGGCTGGGACGCCGGACATCAACATACTCAGCCATGCAAGGAGCTGCCTTTGTGGAGAAGAGGCTTTTGACCCTCTCCAAGCCTGACTCACTTCCAGCAGATTTCTGAAAGGGAACAAATCCTGATTTCCCACAGTGTGGAGAGCCAGCTTAGTTCGGAGTTACTGTTGTAAGGAATTGTCCAAGGAAAAAGTCCAAGAAAATTATCAGTCCAGGGAGGGGCGCTGCAGGTTTTTGGTGTCCCTCGGCTTTGGAGGTTATGAATGGTGTTTGGAGAAAGTGGGACAGCGTGGGACTTTCCAGGGTGAGACGCCGCAGGGATCATTCGTAAAACTTCTTATATTTTCTAGGCTCTTTCCCTTCCTGGAAGTTCCTGGGTGGTGCCGAAGGATAAGGAGAAAGTTTAGAAGTTAGGGTCCACCCAGAGATGACTCTGAAGAATGGTCTGGTGATCTACTTCAGAAAGAGCAGCCACTGACAACCTAGGGAGCACAGTTCTGCTGTGACAACGTGGGGTCGCCATGAGGTGGCACGGGGTGGGGGGGGGCGGTTGTAGCCCCATCCCGTTAACCATAAACTTTCTTGCCAAATGTCTTTCAGGGAGTTTTAATTTTGTTAAATATACATATATATACACGTATAGCCTCATGTATAGCATGAAGTGATTAGTAAAATCGCATAAGTGTGATCATCATAAAATATGACCCGCATATCACCTATTTATATGGCTGAAAATGATGATAATCTAACGGCATTGGATACCCAGTTCATTTCGTAGCCTCTCTAGGTAGCCTCACAACTTGTAGTGTGTGACCCAATGATTCAATTACCTTTGCAATGCAACAGGTTTAAAGTGAGCTATTCCTGAGCCCATGATAGGAGATGGTTGAGATGGTATGCTTCTGACAACAATGTGTTAAATCTGTAGACAGTTATTACACAGAATTCTAGTCACTTCAGGGGTTGGCTCATCTTTTCTGCGTTAAATCGTGTTTAACATCCCCCTCCCCGCCCCAGTAAAGGGATAAGGAGAAAGTTGAGAAGTTAGGGTCCAAAGTAAGGTAGATGCTCTTGGACCATGCCCATGCCCTTCCCTTTTCTTCTCGTTTCCCGCATGGCCTCTCACATTGCCTGGTCTCCAAGTGTGGCTCTGTGTCTAAGCCCATGGTGTCTAAGCCCATGGTGTGCCCCTTTCATATCCCTCCCCCCTTTCTGTGCCTTCTTTATGGGCTGAAATCAATGCCTTCTGTGCGCTTCTTAGCATGTGCACACCAAATGGTACTCATGTATCAGTCACACCAGGAGTAAACTGAGGTTCTTGGTACCCTAATTGGTTTGGTGCCCAGAGCTGAGGGTCATCGTCCCTGGCATACCTGCACCTACCCATAGCTCACCAGTGTTTCCTGGCATGCAGGGACTAAGCTTTACAAGTCTTTGTTAGGATTCTAAAGCCCTGGCAAGTCTTCCTAGTCCTCTCCATGCCGAGTTACTCATTAGGTGCCTTTCCCCGGAGTCTGCTGTTGTTGGACTTATCACATGTAAATAATTGGCTAACTTGTCTGTCTCACCCACTAGTTTAGGTTTCTTATGGACAAGATTAAATCTGTTGAGATAAATTGAAATAAATACTTTTATTTAGGAATCAAGAACTTTTTAAAAGGTAATATTTTTGAGTAGATAATCCATATGCATGGTACAAAATTCAAAAAACACTAAACAGTATACAGAAAAAAAATGTTGCTTTGCCTTTGTCTCCTTCTTTTGAGACAGTTACTGCTTTTGGTTCTTGGGTAATCTTTGGTATACTTTCAGAGATGTTTCTTAAAAGCAAATCGCCTTGTTAAACCTGCTTCTTTCCTAATAGTATAAGATAGTATACGTAGCCTAAGATGAAAAATAGTATAAGATAAAAAAGCCAAACCAGGTGTTGTAGAGTCGGTTCTGACTCGTGGTGACCTCGTGTGATTTGGAATAGGACTACTCTCCACAACATTTGTAATGTTTGATTTGTCAGGAGCAAATGGCCAAGCCTGTGTTCTGAGGTGCCTCTGAATGGACTTGAGCCTCCGATCTTTTGGTTAGTAGCTGAGTGCTTTAATGATTTGCATCATCCTGGGACTCCTGATAGTAAACTTATAAGATCGGTACCAATTCTTTTCTGACAAATAATAATAATAAAAAATTCCTCTTTCTAGTGCCCTCCCCTCATACTACTTTTTAAGTGTACCTTTGGCTGGCTATCCAAGGTATTAACACATCACTTAATTAATATATATATTTGGAAACTCTTCAGCTTCCAACTTGTACCTTCCAAGTAGGTCCTTGGCTGAAAGTTATTAAAGCAGTGCATCTCAGGTCTTTTGGAATTTTGAAAACTATATCAGCAATTGATTTTATGAGTTTATGGTGTTACTATAACATTAGTAAGCTATTTTTTTAAGTCATAAAGAATTAAAAAATGTAGGGCATTTATATACAGAAAAGTCACAATTGAGAATAATTCTACTAGAAGTTTTTGTTATTAATTTTACCAGTAATCATGATTAATTATTGAATCATTGTGACAGACACTGAAAAACTTAAGTATCTAGGTAACTTCTGATTGACAAAATTAAGCCTGCACCTTGAATTTGGAAGTTAACTGCAGACAATTAGAGAAGCATTTGGATTTTAAACATTATTCTGTTATATTCTGCAGCTACAGTTAGTTTGGCTGAGCAAGAGGAACTATATAGGACCTTCTAGGAAAGATGTGTGTAGCAAGGTTTGCAAACAATCCTTTTACTTGTTTTATTTCTAAAATAGAAACATGTATTCTTAGGTGGTTGGGTAAACAAATGCATTTTAAAATTAAGGATGAGGAATAATAATAAACCTTTTATAGAAGTAATTTTGTTAAGGTCATGAACCCAGGTTCTGTTGAAACTTGCCTGTCAGGGAGCTGTTTCAGCACAAAATACCACACTATACTAGGGTTTATTGCATTCTTATGTCCTTTGTAGGGAAGGTGGCAGTTCATCCACAGAGTAACCATTTAATGCAACAGAATTCTTCTACTTGAGTCTTTGTTTTCTCAAGGCTGGACTGAAAGCTTTCTTTGGGTTAAATTGTTTCTGGTGACTTTGTGTGAGGAGAGACAATGGAAGCAGTGAAATTCCAAATCAGTTAGTGTGGTGGATAACTTTTTTTTTTTTGGTAAGCATTTATCTCAGTGTTAATCTGGAGATAGCAGTATAGAATGCATAAGGAGGAGCATGATTTCAGTGTGTGCTTGTATTTTTTTTCTGTTCCTTTGAATCAGCCATTTGAAATTTAAATCTCTTTATTCCTGAAGTTATCTTTGAAGTCGAGTCTGTTGGCCCAGCAGGCATTGTTAATTCAGTTCTTAAACTAGCACCTTCTGTACTGCTGGTGGGAGTGTCAAAATTAGATCCACAAGTGTTTATGGTAAGTGCCGTCTTTGCCATTCCCTGAAGTATTTCCTGCATTTCCTTCCACTGCACCACATTTTCCTCTAGAAACTCAGAAAATTCTCAATGACAAGAGCGATGTTAAACAAGGTACTTAAATTAAGCAGATCATTTGTAGCCAAGATAGAATATTTAGGAAGAAAAAAAGCCTCACATCACATTACCGATTATTGTATACCATAGACTCTTAAACAGTTTCCTTTCCTTTTATTTTGGTTAATGGCAGGAGTTTGCTCATGCAAGTAGTCTTCTTGTTATCTTGAGCCCAGCACAAGCCATTCTTCCCTTCTTGAAATGCCTACCCCACCTATATCTCCCAAGTCAAAGGTATTCTTGCATTTATCTTGGCTTTGTCTTTATTTTCTTCTTTTTGTGTCCCCTTATCCAAATTGATCGACTAAATTTTTCTTTCTTTTGCGAATTCTGATTTTCTCTTTGCTTGTTTGTTTCTATCACTGCCAAAGAGCCCTGGTGGTGCAATGGTTAAGAGCTTGGCTGCTGACCAAAAGGTTAGCAGTTGGAATCTACTAGGTGCTCCTTGGAGATCCTATGAGGCATGTGTACCATGCTGTGTAGGGTCACTGTGAGTCAGAATTGTCTGTACGGCAGTGGGAAGCTTGTTTTGTTTTTGTTTTATGTTACTGCCACAAACTATCACCATCTGTCTAAATGGCTGTAACTTGCCTCTCTTAAGAATCTCTGATGTTAGTATCCTTTCCCTCCGGTGATTTCTGTGCTACCGTTAGAGACCCTGCCTTCATAATCCCCCTCCTCTCCTTCATCAAGTTCCAACTTCTGCATACCTGCCACGGCCTGTAGTCCCTCCAGACTCAGTCAACTTTATGTACATCTTTATCTGTCCTAATCTTCCACCTCTGGTGCAAAAGTCTGGCCTCTCTAAGTGTACTTGGTGTATTGACTTTCACCTCTGTAATTCTGTTCATGCTACTCCTTTGCTTGAAATGCAAAGCCAGACAGGACCACAACTTTCTGCTTTAGAGCAGCTCTTATTCGAATGGCCTATATCAATCAACTGTTCTTTTTCTGAATTTGTGTTGTCTTTTGTGAAAAATCAGCTTTCCCAAGGACCCAGAGTTGCCATCTGGTCTTCTTTTGGATTGCTTGTTCAGAATATTATCAGCTAAGGTCAAAAAGAAGGGACATTTCTCTTTTCAAGATCAAAACCTTGACTTCTGACATTTCTTGCAATAATACACAGATAACTGGGAGTATGGGGCTGCGTACTAAGCTCTGAGTGATTGGCCGTGGGAGAGTAGTAATACCCACAACACCCACAAATGCTTCAGAGGCGGCAGGGTTGCCTCAGCAACTATAAAATCCCTTCTCTCTCCCAGGATTGCAAACTCAGCACTGTGAGGGCCTCTAGTCTCCTGGATTTCATTGTTTCCTGAAGGGATCCTGATGCTGTAGGTCTAGGTAGCATCCGGAATCTTTCTGTTAAAAAGTATTCCCTTTTGGTATCAAGAGACACAAGGACATTTCCAACTGGTCTTCAAACTGACCTCTTTGGTTTTCTGATTTAAATTGTTGTTCTAGAACAATCTCTGCCATTTGGCCTAGTTCCTCTCCCTGTTGTTATGCCTTGCGGTGGCTAGCACCACTCCTCCCTCCACCAACAGTCTCATGAAACTATTCTTTCTGTTCTGAGTCTCTCAATTCTGTCTTTCTGCCTTTGCTTTTTATACAAAATATGGTTCACAACTCCACACTGGGCTTCAGTTCAGGGGCATATTTTTGCTCATTCTAGAAACTTGGGGTGTGGAGTGTGGAATAAGTTTGGGGTGTTCAGTAAGATAGTTACTGACATAGTAAACACCTTTGGAAGTTCCCGCTGCCTTTCTCTTCCTTTTTTTTTCAAGGGGTTTATCATTTTAAGTAGTTAACACTAATGTACAGCCTCTATCCTGTTCTTCTTGTAAAGGGCAATATTTCCTTGTGGGCTTGTTGACCTTTAGATTCCCTTTTCTGATTTTTGTCTTGGCCTTGCTGATTCATTTATTCATGCGCTGAACATGTGTGGGAACCTCCATCAGGGTAGGCCCTGTCTTAGGGACGTACAAAGGCTAGCAATGCAATGCCTGTCTCGAGGACCCTGTTCTCACCTGCTTTCCTCGCTGTCATTCCAGGGAAGTTCTTGACATTCTTAATGCACTTGTTTTTGAGGAAGCCCAAGGAACCAAAAAATGCATATACTGAAAGAAGTTTTACGCATAATAAATAATGGTCAGAGAAGGAGTGGGGCAATTCAAATCATGTTTGGGGTTTTTGCTGTCTATATTTTGTTGTTTATGTACCTGTAATGCATTCGTGTTAGAATGAGTGGGCCAAGTGGTGGAGTCAGAGAATGGAAAAGAGAAGGCACAGAGGCGGTTGTCATCAGCTGGTGGTAGTACTGGAGTGTTGAGAATACCTTCCACAACCAACGCCAATGTTGGTGGATGACTGTAGCCTCACCCTTAGCTTTCCTTTCTTCCTTGTGGGACCTGGGACCTCCTCTGCTGGGCTAGCTCTTCCGTGACCTCCAACTTCTTCCGGGAGTTCTCAGTGTAGCAAACATAAACAAATGGTTCACATAGAAGTTCTCTCCCCATGATGTAAATTAGACATTAATAATATCAGTGCACAAGTCCTGACCCAAAGGTTCGTCATTCATTTGGTGTTGAGCTGGGCCTAGTCATTTGAATTTAACCACATATTCCCCAGTGGTAGCACTCTGCAGGAATGAGTGCTTTCCTGTGCCAGTGAATACAATCACGCAAAAATCCAAGGCATGAGGAAGGTGACCCCATACTTGTCTCTGGTAGAGGACATGCCATGACTATCTTGTCTGCACAGGGCACTGTCAAAGGCTTTGTACATACGCACTGTTAAATGCTTAAACTCTGACCTACTTTTTGACTGCTCCGTGAAGTAGGGATAATAGCACACACTTGGACGTGTATATGATCACCTGGATCACTGCAGTCCCTAAATAAAGTCACTTCATTCTCTGCATCCAAGTAGCTCCTCATCAAGTGTTTTTCACCTGGTGAGTGCTCAATTCACAGTCGTTGATTGTTGTGCTTATGTTTAAATTAGCCCAGTTTCAGTCTTGTTTCGTTAACTTGATCACTCCTAAAGGCCCGTTTATCTTTAAAAAAATTCTTCTGGCCAAATATGACATTTAGAGTCTACCATGTTCTCATATATGATCTGACATTGCGAGGATGGGTGGTTGGTTGACTGAATAATTTATTCATTCATTCTTTACTTAATTAACTCCAAATTCATCAAAAACTGTCTGTATTCTGGCATTATTTTGTGCTGTGTCCGTTATCTCTCAACTCCTTTAAATGAACAAGCCACAGGTACCTTTTCTCTGGGATTAATCAGGACTACCTCCTGCTTGCGTGATCCAAGCAGCTGATTTTCACTTGTGACTCCAAAGTTAAGCTCCCCTTGCTCCCTTCGTCTGATGTTGTCTTTAATTGGTAATCCATTAGGTATTGGGTTGTCCTGACCTCCTTCAGAATTTTTCTTCAGTAGTTTGTAATTTACTTCTAATACCACCCAACAAAACATAAGCCATTTTCACCTCCACGTCCCCAACACACACCCCCACCCCACATACACACACACGCACGTTTTTCCACAACCTCAACATACACATATGTATACAAATACACTATCTGGCTGCTTGCAGACCAGCTCCCTGCCTGGCTTCCCTGGTAAAGCTACTTTGAAAGGTTTTATGTTGATAAACCCAGGACTGATTAGAGACAGATCTGGACCTGGTCCTATTTGCTGTGATGCGGCAGATTCTGCTAGAAGAGCCAGGCCGATTGCAAGTACCGGGATTAAGTCTGACATGACCAATAAAAGAGTTTTCTAAGGGCCCAGAGAGCTATTGGTATCTAAAGCTGTAGCTGTGTTAGTGGATGGTGAAACTGACAGTGTCATTCAATCCTTGTTGGATTATTTTCATAGCTTCTTACTGTCTGGTGAGTAGCAGATACAGGGTCCTTTGTCACCTGACCTGCTCAGACCTCTCCATAGCCCCTTCTCCCACTGCCAGCCTTACTCTGGCCGTTCTGAACTTCAGTGGTTGCCACAGTGTGACGTGGTGACTCAGGCCTGTGTGCTTTTGAATGTATTAAAAGGCCTTTGCTTCACCAGCGACACTTCGGCTTGTTCTGGTTTATGCAGGCATTCCTCTTTGTTGTTTCTGCAGTAATCCATCCATACATCCAACCAGCACATCATTTGTTAACTGCTTGTTAACGTGCTTCTTTTTCCCTCGTGGACAAAGATTTCTGCTTATTTGTCTAATACCTAGTACAGTGCCTGGCGTGTAGTGTCAATTTTGTATATAAATGATGTTGTTTGGATGAATGAATGAAAACCCCACAGCAGACATGCAACAGAGACTAAAAAGGAGTCCAGTGGACACTAGTTATTTGTCCGCATGGACAGGAAGTTGGAGGAGCCACTGATGAAGAAACAGCAATAATCCCCTGGGATAGGGCAGAGTGCCCGCTGAAGAAGAACAGGACAATTTAGCAGGTCACCAAGACAGGATTTGGGGCCAGGGAACAAAGAGAAATAGAGATAACCAAAATAAAGCAGAGAGTAAGCGAACGTTTCAGGACTAAGGCATTGGCTCACATTCTAGCAGCATGAATAACAGGTTCAAATTCTTTCTGCTTAGCCGCAGAGTCCCACGTAGTACTCACTGGTGGGGTCCAAATGTGGAGAAAGAAGAGCCGATGAATCTGGTAATTAGGAGGATCTTGGTAACTTCAAGAGATTGTTAATCTTTTTTCCCCCATTTCTCATCTAAATTACCAACTCAGTACATAGAAAAAAATGGATCACATTTTTGTTATTGAACTCAGTCTTTCCTGATGATGAATTTTTAATACAGCCTTAAAAAATTTATTTCTGGATTTGGGACCCACTGATTTCTAGCTGTTTCATGCCAGCTGTTCATTAATTTGTATACTGAACAACTATTTGTTGAGTTTCTAATGTGTTCTCCGCACTGGTGACAAAAGTGATCCCTGTACCCACTCCCACTTGCAGTCCAATAAAGAGAAGTAAACAGTACACCCCCAAGTCTCTAACAGTGTTCCTTAGTTGAGATTTTGGACAGGTATTTTTGGGTTTCCATGCATCAAATGTTAGTGTAATTACGCTTATTCCCATAGAATAGTGTCACCTTAAATAGAGAATTCTGATTAGATACTACACTTCTGCTACCTGATGGTTTCTTTCTAGCTTAATAATTGTGAGTTTAGATTACGCTGTCTTTTGCAACTTCAGATTGTTAGTATTTGTTGACACCTCTGGTAGTTACAGTATTTTCACATGAAGTGGAGATTTGTGAAGGCATTTACCTGCCGGCCTGTGGAGAACATTTTAAGTGGAGGAACAGCTGTTCTCCGGGCACTCAGGGATAAGATATTCTCCTCTTCTCAGGAACAGAACAAAGACACACAGAATTTATGCCACAGATGGATTTTTGTTCGACAAAAATCACTTACCGCAGAATAACTGAGTGGTCTGTTCTCTTTAGAAGTGTGAACATAACATTTCCGGTGTCTTGAGTGTTTTTTGACTTCTTTGGTCTAACTTTCATAGTGCAGTTGATTGAATTAAGATCTGCCTCATTTTATGTGGCTAAACTTTCCCTGAAAATCTATTCATAAGATAGTTTTCTACAGGTGAAATAATTTCAAATTTAGTATTAAAATATTTCCAAAATAATATTCAAAGCAGCTTGCAAAGAAAATACACATCTCTTTGGTTGTTGATGTCAGTGGGGCTAAGCTAAGTTAGTTATTACAAATAGTGTATGCCTGATATGATTTTTGGCCTGTCAAGTATTTTTCTGAGTGCATTATAATTTTTTTTCAGCAAAGTGTAACATGTAAGAAAAATTATTATAACACATTTATGAAATTACCTCAAGGGAGAAGAGTGTAAAAGGAAAATGTAGAAGGCATGCAATACTTGCATATTGTTTTCAGATGCTGTGAGATTGGCTTGACTTACAAAGACCTCAGATGTATCAGAGTAGAATCGTGCTCCCGAGGGCTTTCAAATGGCTGACTTTTCTGTAATAGACCACTAGGCTTTTCTTTGGAGGATGCTGTGGGTGGATTTGAACTGTCAACCTTTCAGTTACCAGCCAAGCCCTTAACTGTTTGCACCACATGCACATTATTCACATACATTTTTTAGCAAAAGCAAATCCCAAACAAGTAATAGGTCACGTTCTGTAAGCTCAATATAATCAAACTCTCCGTCCTTTTGGATTTTCAGCCCTCTCTCTGAGTTACCAGCAGACAGTGAGCACCCTTCCTAAGCCAATGTCTGGATGACAATCCTTGAGGATACAGGCTTTTGACTGATTGTATTTATACAAGAAGGGGGAATATCTCTATTTTTTTTTCCTTTTTTAAGCTTTATATGTATATCAAAAGGTTCTACCTATCACCAGATTTTTTAGTAAATTAAGTTGTACAGCCATCACCAGATTCTGGTTTTGGAACACTTCCAAGATTTAATACTCATTTACAGTCAGTCCCACTCCCACTTTTACCCCAGGCTCAAGTAACCGATGATTTGCTTTCTACATTTTAGATTTTCCCTTTTATGAACACTTTATGTGAATGGAATCATAAACTATGTAGTTTTTTGTGTCTGGCTTATTTATTTTACCTAGTATATGATATTTTTGAGGTTCATCCATATTGTCACCTGTATCAGTGGTTTGCTCCATTTTATCACAGAATGCTGTTCTACTATGTAGAGATATGATGGGTTGGAGGGCTCTGTATGTTATTATGTACTTTATTTGTACAGTCATTTGTGGATGGGCATTTTGATTGTTTACAGTTTGGGTCCATTATGAATAATGCTGCTGTGAAGTTCACATGCAAATTTTTGTGTGATGTTTTTATTTCTCTTGAATAAGTACATAGGACTGGAATATGGGTCACACGGTAAGTTCATGTATTTTTTTTAAAGAAACTGCCAAGTTGTTTTCCAAAGTTGCTGATATTATTTTCCTTGGCAGCAACGTATGAGGGCTCCAGTTTTGCTACATATTTGCAAGCACCGTGTAGTGCCTGTCTTTCTGATTATAGATACTCTAGTAGATGTGGGATGTTATCTCATTGTGGTTTTACCTTGTGTTTCCCTAATGACTAATGCTGGTGGTTATCTGTAATAAGTATATCTTCTTTGGTGGAATTCTGTTCAATTCATCTGCTCATTTTAAACTGAGTGCTCTTTAGTTTTACTGATTTGTAAGAGTTCTTTATATATTCTGGATTCAAGCCCTGTATGAGAAATATGATTTGCAAATGATTTCTCCTAGTTCATGTTTTCACTGGTGTGTTTTGAAGTACAGAAGGTTTAATTTTGGTGGTTGTTGTTAGGTGCCGTGGAGTTGGTTCTGATTCATAGTGACCTTATGAACAGCAGAATGGAACACTGCCTAGTCTTGCACCATGTCCACAATCATCTTTATGCTCAAATCCACTGTTGCAGCCACTGTGTCCATCCATCTCATCGAGGGTCTTCCTCTTTTTCACTGACCCTCCACTCTACCAAGCATGATGTCCTTCTCCAGGGACTGATCCTTCCGGACACCATGTCCAAAGTACTTAAGACACAGTCTTGCCATCTTCGCTTCCAAGGAGCGCTCTGGTTGTACTTCATCTAGAACAGATCCGTTTGTTCTTTTGGCAGTCCATGGTACATTCAGTATTCTTCTCCAACACCACAATTCAAAGGCATTAATTCTTCTTCTGTCTTCTTTGTTCATTGTCCAGCTTTCGCGTGATTATGATATGATAGAAAACACCATGGCTTGGGTCAGGCGCGTTTTAGTCTTCAAGGTTACGTTCTGACGTTTGAATACTTTGAAGAGGTCTTTGCAGCAGATTTTCCCAATGCAATGCGTCTTTTGATTTCTCGACTGCTGCTTCCATGGGTGTTGATTGTGGACCCAAGTAAAGTGAAATCCTTGACAAGCTCAATCTTTCCACCATTTACGACAGTGTTGCTTACTGGTCCAGTTATGAGGATTTTTGTTTTACTGATGTTGTGGTGCAATCCACACTGAAGGCTGTGGTCCTTGATCTTCATCAGTGAAGTGTCTCAAATCTTCTTCACGTCCAGCAGGTAAGGTGGTGTCGTCTGCGTAACATAGGTTGTTAATGAGTCATCCTCCAATCCTGATGCTTCATTCTTCTTTGTATAATCCAGCTTCTCAGATTATTTGCTTGGCATACAGATTAAAAAGGTATGGTGAAAGGATACAAGTCTGATGCACACCTTTCCTGATTGTAAACCATGCCATGTCCCCCTGTTCTGTTCACATGACTGCCTCTTGATCCATACACAGATTCCTTAAGAACACAATTAGGTGTCCTGGAATTCCCATTCTCTGCAACATTATCCATAATTTAGTATAATCCACATGGTCCAATGCCTTTGCATAGTCAATGAAACACAAGTAAATATCTTGCTGGTATTCTTTGCTTTCAGCCAAGATTCATCTGACGTCACCAATGATATTCATGATTCTATGTCCTCTTCTAAATCCAGCTTGAATTTCTGGCAATTCCTTCTCAGTATACTGTTGCAGTTGCTTTTGAATGATCTTGATCAAAATTTTACTTGTGTGTGATATCAACGATATTGTTTGGTAATTTCCACATTTGGTTGGATCACCTTTCTTTGGAATGGGCGTAAATATGGATCTCTTCCAGTCAGTTGCCCAGGTAGCTGTCCTCCAAATTTCTTGGCATAGACAAGTGAGCACTTCCAGGGCTGTCTCTGTTTGTTGAAATATCTTAATTGATAGTCCATCAGTTCTTGGAGCCTTGTTTTTTTCCAGTGCCTTCAATGCAGCTTTGACTTCTTGCTTCAGTACCATTGGTTCCTGATCATATATTACCTCTTCAGATGGCTGAACATTGACTAGTTCTTTGCGGTATAATGGCTGTGTGTATTACTTTCATCTTGTTTTGATGCTCCCTGAGTCATTTAACAGTTTCCTTGTAGAATCTTTTACTATTGCAACTCCAGGCTCAATTTTTTCTCTTCAGTTCTTTCAGCTTGAGAAATGCAGAATTTGTTCTTCTCTTCTGGTTTTCTATTTCCAGCTCTTTGCACATGTCATAATAACACTTCCTTTTGTCTTCTCGAGCTGCTCTTTGAAACCTTTTGTTTAGGTGTTTTACTTTGCCATTCGCTTCCTTTTGCTTTAGCTGCTCAACATTCAAGAGCAAGTTTCAGAGTCTCTTCCAACGTCCAGTTTGGTCTTTTCTTTCTTTCCTGTCTTTTTAATGACCTCTTGCTTTTGTCATGGATCATGTCTTTGATGTCATTCCACAATTCATCTGGTTTTCAGTCGTTAGTGATCAACACATCAAATCAGTTCTTGAGATGGTCTTTAAACTCGGGAGGGATATACTCAAGGTCATACTTTGACTCTAGTGGACTTGTTCTAATTTTCTTCAGTTTCAACTTGCTTATGAACAGTTGATGATCTGTGCCACAGTCAGCACCTGGTCTTGTTCTGACTGCTGATATGGAGCTTTTCCATTGTCTTTTTCCACGGATGTAGTCAGTTTGGCTCCTGTGTATTCCATCTGATGAGGTCTATGTGTACAGTTACCGTTTGTGTTGGTTAAAAAAGGTATTTGCAAATGAAAACTTTGTTAGTCTTGCAAAATTCTATCATGTGATCTCTGGCATTACTTCTATCACTAAAGCTGTATTTTCCAGCTACTGATCCTTCTTCTTTGTTTCCAACTTTTGCATTCCAGTCACCAGTAATTATCAGTGCATCCTGATTGCATGTTCAATCAATGTGCGACTGCAGAAGTTGGTAAAAATCTTCAACCTCTTCATCTTTGGCCTTAGTAGTTGGTGTGTAAATCTGAATAATAGTCATCTTTATTGGCCTTCCTTGTAGGTGCATGGATATTATCCTATCACTGACAACACTGTACTTCAGGACAGATCTTGAAATGTTCTTTTTGATGATGAACACAACACTGCTCCTCTTCAGGTTTTTGTTCCCAGCACAGTAGACCATATGATTGTCATATTCAAAATGGCCCAAACTGGTCCACCTCAGCTCACTAATGCCTAGGATGTCAATGCTATACATTCCATTTCATCTTTGACAGTTTCCAGTTTTCTTAGATTCATACTTCGTACACTCCCTGTCCCGATTATTAAGGGAGGTTTGCAGCTGTTTCTTCTCATTTTAAATCGTGCCACATCAGTGAACAAAGATCCCGGAGTGCTTACTTCAGCCACATCATTAAGATTGACTCTACGTTTAGCAGGAAGCTCTTCCCTGGTTGTCTTCCAAGTGCCTTCCAATTGGGGGGGTTCACTTTCCGGCACCATATCTGATGGTGTTTGGCAGCTCTTCACAACTTTTTCCCTGGCTAATTCCTTTCAAGAGTAGACTGCCGGGTCCTTCTTCCTAGTCTGTCTTAGTCTGGAAGCTCATCTGAAACTTGTCTACCATGGTTGACCCTGCTGGTACATAAATACCGGTGGCATAGCTTCCTACATTACAGCAACAAGCAAGCCTCTACTGACAGAGGAGTGGGGGCTGCTTATTGTTAGGTCCCATTTATTACATTTTTTTTTTAATGGATCATGCTTTGGTATCATGTCGATGAACTCTTTGCCTAATCTAGGGTTGTAAAAATTTTCTCTGGTGTTTTCTTGCAGAAGTTTTATAGGTTAGCTCTTAAACTTAGGTCTATGATCCATTTTGAGTTAATTTTTTTACATGTGGTAAGTAGATTCAAATTTATTTATTTTTTTTATGTGGATACTCAGTTGTCTCAACACAATTCCCTACTGAGTTGTCTTGGCATCTATGTCAGAATTTAATTGGCCATAAAATAAGTGTATATTTCTGAATTCTCTGTTTTGATCCATTGATCTATAGACCTGTCCTTACACTAATACCATACTATCTTGATTCTTTTGACTTGATAATAGCTTTTGAAATAAGCTACTGTAAATCATTCAGTTTTTTTCACTTTTTCTAAATTGCTTTGACAATTTGGGTTCTAGGTCCTTTGGGTTTCCATTAGTGTCAGCGTGTCAATTTCTGCAACAAATTGTGTAGGGATTTTGACAGGAATTGCACTGAATCTATAGACCAATTTGGGGAGAACTGCAGTCTGATAACATATAGTCTTCTAACCCATGAATAAAAAAAAAACCACTTCATTTAGGTCTTCTTTCTCTCAGTAATGTTTTGCAGTTTCCAATGTATAGGCCTTGCATTTATCTCATTATTACTTTACATTTTATTCTTTTGGAGTAAAAAAAGCCTGGGATGTATGGAAAGGTAATCTAGCCTTTCTTTGACTCTCATGTTTCCAAGATCTTCCTGTTAAATCTCTGACTGGTCTAGTGGTCTGCCACTCATCCCTACTGGAACTGCAACCTTGAGCTTGCTGAGCTATTACCTTCCCTGTTCATCTTCCATGAATCTACTAGTTTTCCCAATGTACGTTTTCACCTTCTACTCCAAATGTAGTCAGCCATCTCTAGCACTGAAGCCTCTGGTTTCCCTGGCTAACACCATCCTAGTAAAACTGCCATGCCAGCTGAGCTGAAAGAAGAATGGGAGCATCCCCAGGCAGAACGCTCCTGCTTCTTACTAGTCTTTACTAAAACTCCAGCAGCTTTTCATGAACAACCAAAACTGAAAACCAAAACCCATTGCTTTTGAGTTGATTCCCAGTCATGGCAACCCTATAGGGCAGAGTAGAACTCCCCTGGAAAGTTTTCAAGGCTATAGTCTTTATGGAAGCAGATTGTCACATCTTTCTCCTGTAGATTGGCTGATGGATTGGAACTGCCAACCTTTCAGTTAGCCACTAAGCACTTGATTGCTGCACCACCAAGCCTCCTCTTCATGAACAAATACTTCTCAGTTTTTTGATTCTCTGGTTGATTTTGAGTATTTCAGTCTGGTTATGTAATGTTTTTCTGGAAAAACAGTTTTCCAACCTCTTTGTTTTGCCATAAGCAGAACATCCCCTGAAATATTTTAATTTATGTAGATATCCTGATACCCTAGATCTTGCCAGTAAGAATTTATGTCTGTTATTCATCAGGCTCTCAAAATCCACTGATTATACTAGCAACATATTTCTGATATTCCCCATGCTAATTAGCAAAGTACTAGTGTTGATGGAAATGTAGTCAACAAAATCGCTATTGTGTGTGTCTCTGGAATATGGACAGTGTTCCATTTTTCCCAACACCATATCCAGAATACCAGCTGACTACCCTGGAATGGGCATCATGGATTTTAATACTAGCTGGATATGACTTATATTTTATCCTAAATAACACACACACACACACAGTTTCACAGTCCTTAAACTGAAGTATCTTAAAGTTAATTGCAGCTGTTATGCCACTTATCATCTGCACTTAAACCAATGTTCATCCTGAGTCAGCCCTCAGTTTGAATAATTGTCAACACACTCTAGTGAAGGACAACTCTGTGGGAACGATAGTCACCGAGGGAAAATGAATGGCAAATTTGAAGAATTCCTGTATGAGCTACTTGGAGCCAGAGTCCTAAAAATTGACAGAAGGGCTGAGATTCTTCTATAAGTAAATCAGGCAACTGGACATTCCTAACTTCTTCGGGGAAAAAGCACAGAGAGTTGGAGAAAATAGCAATGGGTCAACCACAAGATGCAGGCCTCAGACAGGACGGGGAGATAAGTATGGAATGTGCAGCTTGGAACTTAAACTGAAGAAAGTCACTCTTGGGCAGTGTATCAGTTAAAGGTTTGCAGTCTTAAAAGGGGTAATCTATACGTGAATCACAGCAGAGTATGAAGCAAAGATAAGCCATCTGGCCCTTAGTAGCTTGTTTTAAAAGAAAATGATTCTAAAAAATGTGTGATACATGCTTTCTTTGTGATTTGTTCATTAACTAAAGTGTGGAAATAAAGTAAGTTTCCCCTACTGGTATTTTTGTGATAAAGATATAATAAAAGAGAGAACTTAGAAAATTAGGAAGCTCCTATTTTAGAAAGACCGAAAAAAAAAATTGAGAAAGGACCACGTTGAGTGCAGGGTGCTGGACTTATCTCTGCTCCGATGATGAGCTGCATCTCCTTGTAGAAGGCGACGGATCTCAGTCTCAAGAGGTGTGGATAAGTGACAGCACTTCAACTTCTTCCATTCTCAGCTCTGTTCTTTGCTAGAACTGGGAAACTGCCCCACCCTGTGTGGATGGTCTGCTTATGCTTTCAGAAGCCCTCTTGAAAACTTTTTGTTTTGCATTTGTCTCCTGGCATGAACGAAAAAGACCAGCATTAGCCCCTCTCCTGGAAGCTCAAACTCAAGCTCCTGGGCACCGGGAAACAGGTGCCGTGCTGCCCTCTCAGCCCCCTACTCCCTTCCCTGCACCAAGCCCTTTCTGCAGCCCTCTGTGAGGAGGCACTGGGAAATGATCCAGTCCTCTGCACCGTTAAGCTGGTTTGAATGTCAGCAGCTGGCAGGACATAGATAGTGCTTTTCTCGAGGTCCTGCAACTTATTAAACCCTGAGTGACCTGGTTCAGGTTCCAGAGATCGAGATAGCAAGTTTAGTCCCCCAGCGGGTAGCAAACTGGAGTCCTCCTCCCCCAAGGCACACAACCTTCTTGGCAGCAAAATTATGTTAAGAAAAGTTTTATTAAGTGAAAGTTTGTTCCAAAGAGAGAGTAGGTCAGTCTCTGAGAGTGGAGAAAGGACTCTGTACAGACTTTGGGGGTCCCTTTTATACATTGCCAAGGGAAGAGGGTGGTGGCATTGTTTCTGGTGCATGTGTTCATGTGGTTATATAGCCAGGAACACTATTGTGTCCTTATCACAATTATCAGGAAGGAACCATCCTATCCATGATTATCTTTCCCAGGCCAATCTTGTCATTTCAAATTGTCAGGAAGGAGCCATCCTGTCTCTGATTTCCCTTACCAAGCCTCAAGTTGTGGCGACCAGGCTCCCTAGGTAATCCTGCCACTTCGAATCAGAACTGACTTGACAAAAATAGGTTTTTGGTTTATAAAGATAGTCTTCTTTTTAAATTTTAAAATTACATCACAAATATTTTTCCATGCCACTTAATGGTTTCCAAACACCATCATTTTCAATGGTAGTACAGTACTGACTTGCATGACTGAGCCAGGCCAATGGCAGCTTTATTGGTAGACCAGGGCTCCGATCTTAACGCACGGTATGAGCTGTCCCTGGGTATATAGGGCCTAAGCACCACTAGTTTGCTTTAATACGTTTTCTTGGTCGACACACAATTGACTTTCTTCGTATGCTGTGCCTTTAATTTTGAAGACTTTATTTTAACTTAAGTACCACATTCTCTCCAAAAATAGTTGCCAAAGTTCTTCACGACTTGAATGGGTAATGAGTGTTCTTGGGGAGGGTAAACAGTGACCAGAAGCTGCTAAAGCATGATCACTGTCTTGTAATCAGCCTGACATTCTCTGTACAAAAACTTGGCTAAATTATTCGAACACAGGGCCTGGTGGGGGTAACAACAAGAGATCATCTCATCTCTTGTGTGATGGCAAGACTATATTTTACATACCTTGGACATGTTGTCAGGAGCGATCTGTCCCTGGAAAATGATGTCATGCAAAGTAATTACAGGATCAGTGGAAAAGATGAAGACCCTCAATGTGATGACCCTCAAATGGGCTGACACAGCGGCTGCAACAATGAGCTCAACAGTAGAAAATGATTGTGATCATGGTGTGTGACCAGGCAGTGTTTTGTCATATGGTACACGGGTTTGCGGTGAGTTGGAATCACTCGATAGCACTTAATAGCAACTTGTTATTTAAATTGGTATCACCTGGAGCTCAGTAGGAATGCAGAATCTCAGCTCTACTCAGACCTGCAGAATCAGAATCTGCATTTTTATAAAAGCCAGCAAGCCGCCATCTAAGGAATACCAATTGGTCCCAACCCACCTGGAGCAGACAAAAACCAGTGACATCAAAAACAAGAGGAAAATAGGAACCCAGGAGAAAAAAAAGGTCCATATGATTGGGAGACCACATCTGTATTAGACCAGAACTAGATAGTGCCCAGCTGCCACCAGTAAGTGCCCTGATAGGGAACACAACATAGAGTCTCTGCTATAGCAGGACAAAAACGGGGTGCAAATCTAGAACTCAGTTAAAGACCAGACTTGCTGGTCCGACGTCCTGGAGGGTCCCTTGAGAACATAGTCCCTGAATTGGCTGTTTACTCAGAGCCGAAACCAGTACCAAAGCCAACCCTTCAGATAAAAATTGGACTGGACTATAAGACGTCGAGTGATACAACGTGCTGTGTGTACTTCTTGGCTTAGATATATGTACATGAGGCTGTTTGACCAGCTCCTATCTAAAGGTGAGAAAAGAGGGTGGAGAGGAGGGAACATGTGCTGGTTGAATGAATACGGGAAATAGGGTGCAGAGGAGGAGTGTGCTGTCACAGGGTGTGGAGAGCAGATATAATTGCATAGAGGCATGTGTTCAGGGTTTTATATGGCAATCTGACTTGAATTATAAACTTTCACTAATCACGTTACAAATAAATAAATAAAAGCACCACCATGCTAAGGGTCATCTATGGATTTGATAAACACAACTTAAATATTTCCAAGATACTCAGATATCTCTTACGAGTCATACTAGTGTTTCTCAAACTTGCATATGCACAATGCATCTTGTCAAAATGCAGATTCTTTCTTTTCCTTCCTTCCTTCCTTCCCTCCCTCCCTCCTTCTTTCCCTTCTTCCTTCCTCTCTTTCTCTCTCTCCCTCCCTCCCCTTCTTCACCTCTCCCTTCCCTCCCCTCCCCTCTCCTCTCCTTTCTGTTTCACTTTCTTTCCTTCTTTCCTCCCTCTCTCTCTCCCTTCTTTCCTCTCTGCGTTTTCTCCTCTTCTGCTGTGCTGGAGTGGGTCTTTGTGCTCGCTCAGTAGAATCTCTAGAATATTTCAAAGCTTTTCTTTACTAACAAGCATCAATAACTAAGTTGGTTTAGTCCGAAAACCAAGTGGGAGGGGAAAAGACAGTGAAAGGAACCATTATGTATCTCGGTTTTCGCCTGTGGTCTGTTCCTAGAGGGGACTCAATTCACCTTTGTTTCAAAATTCTCCCAAATGTTAGGAATTTTTTTTGAGTAAGAAAATAACAGATTGGTAATATTTGAATAATTCTTTTTGGAAATGGAAGTGCTGTTTTACATTAAACAAGACTTGTGTATGTTGAAACATTAATTTTGATGTTATATTACTTAAAATATTTGGAGACACTGGGTATTTGAAGTACAAAACAAGATCATTTAGTAGTAATTAAAATAATTTTAATTTGTAATAGATAAGTTGAAATAGAATCTCTTTAAATGGCATACTAGTATTATGACACAGTGTTTGCCCATAGGTTATTTATGGAGAAGGAAGGGAGGGATAGACAGTGTAAGGGGTGAGGAATGCCTTGCAACCGCTGATTAGGTAGAAGTAAAACTAAGGACACTTGGAAATAGATGGTATATTAGGAACATATGTGGTGGTTAAACAGTTTAATTACTCTTAATTTCGAATACATCTACTACAGGTAAATTTGTATTGTTTTCTGGAAAAGAAAGAAGTTTAGGTTAAGATAACGTTTTTTGTCACAGCTTTAACACTTTTGTCACAGCTTTAAATAGTCTCCTGAACATTTTAAGGGTCAGGGATGTGTTCCTGTTAAGTAATTTAGATTTAAACCTTTACTTCCACTCCTTTTGTGTATGCCTATGGTGAGTAACATTCATAAATAATGTATCCTGAAAAATAGGCTGTGAGAAATCAAATAATAACTTGTTTTTGATAGTGATTTTACTTCCCAGGGAAGGCAGATCAAAAGACACTATAAACCTTTCAATTAGTTTCCTCAGGACGTCTTAAATCATGGGCCACACAACCTGGATGTCACTGAGGACAGGGACAAGCACTTCCTGTTCCTGAGCTGGAGGCAGCCGTCTCTAAACCCCACTACCGGTCTGGCCAGCGTGGGGCTTCACCTGGGCAAGCTGAGCCCGGCCTTACTTCTTTACCTGGCCCCAAGTGTCTCACTGCTCTTCTCCATCCATGTGAAAGAAAAGCTCATGACCCTCAGGGATGCCTTTGTCCTGTGACGCACCGGATGGAGAAGGTAGGGAAGGAGAGGGCAGAGCCACCTGTGCCTCCTCCCTGACTTCGTCCCCTGCCACATGCTCCTTGCTCACAGCTACAGCCAAAGCCCCTTGCTTTTACTAGGTTCTTGACCTTGCTGTGTCAGTGGACCTGTTTAGTAACCTTTGGGGACCTGTTATCAGCATCTTTAAAAAACTTATGATTAAGTGAAAGTATACAATCCAAGTCAATATTGCATGGCCACCTATCTGCAGCTCCATCCGTTCTCCTCACCCTGTGAAAGCACACTACTCCTTTACACTGTTCACTTCTATTGTCCTCTTAGTGTACACCTACCTGTCTCCTGCCCTCCACCATCTCTTCTGTCTAGAAAGAAACCAGTAGGACAGCCTCCCATAAGTGTACAAAACCATAAAGTACACACACCATATGCTCACACTGCCCCCGAGTCCCGTCCATTCTTGTCTGGAGAGTTGACCTCAGTACTGGTTTCCAGTCAGGGCCAGCATCAAGTCTAGGGACCATGTTCCCAGGGGACCCTCCAGGCTGTCAGACCATCAGTTCTGGTATTTTCGTAGAGGTCTTGAGCTAAATGCCTCTTTTTCTTGGGCTACATCAGTGACTCAACGTTGTGTCCCCCATCACAGCTGCCCTTCGTGGGGGCTGAGCACTGTCTGGTTCTTGTGACCTCATGCTGATGTAGCCTCCCATTCATAGGGGTCCTTCTGTCTCCGGGGCTCATTTTTCTCAAGTCTGTGATGTTCTCAGTTGTCGTCTGTTCCAGATGGGTTGGGACCATTTGGTGTTCCTCAGATGGCAGCTTGTTAGCTTTTAAGACTCCAGGTCCCACTCACCAATATAGGGTGCAGAAGACTCTCTTAGCAAAAGTCTAGTTATGCCATTTGACCTCATTGTACCCTGAAACCTCGTGCCCCTGTCTTTGCTACTGTATCCTTTGAAATACTGGGCTGATTTTAGCAAACCTTTCAGTTTATGGTGCAGTCCAGTTATGCTGATCTGCTCTCTACTGCGTGATGTCACCCTTTCACCTAACCAAATTCCTATCGACTATCTAATCCGTGAACATCCCTCTCCCTCCCCCCCCATCGAAGAGTCTTATCTTCTGTGCATAAGTCCACTGTTAAGTCCTTACAGCAGAGGTCTCATACAATACTTATCCTTTTGCAGCTGGTTGGTTTCACCCAGCATGATGTCTTCTAGTTGATATCAGGTTATGAGATGCTTCCTAAAACCATCATTGTTCTTTATCATTGCACAGTGTTCCACTGAGTATATGTACCATAGTTTGTTTATCCAGTTATCTGTTGATGGATATCTGGGTTGATTCCCTCTTTTTGCTATTGTGGACAGTGCTGTAATAAACATTTGTGTGCACGTATCTGTTTGTGTGATTGCCTTTATTTCTGTAGGATGTATTCCAAGCAGTGGGATTTATGAATCATATGGTATTTCTATTTCTGGCTTTTTAAGAAAATGTGAGATTACTTTCCAAAGAGGCTATACCATCTTGTACTCCCACCAGCAGTGCAGGAGAGTTCCAATCTCTCCACAGCCTCTCCAGCATTTGTTGTTTTGTGTTTTTTTGAATTCTTGCCAACCTCATTGGGGTAAGATGGTATCTCATTGTAGTTTTGATTTGGATTTCTCTTCTGGCTAATGATTATGAGCATTTCCTCATGTGTCTTTTGGGTGCCTGAATGTCTTCTTTGCTAACGTGTCTGTCCATGTCCGTTGCCCATTGTTTAAATGGGTTATTTGTCTTTTTCTTGTTGATATTTTGCAGTACCTTGTAGATTATGGCAGAAACTCAGGTGGCATAATGAGTTAAGTGCTACATCTGCTAACCAAAATGTCGGCAGTTCAAATCCATCAAAGGTGCTCCTTGGAAACTCTGTAGGACAGTTCTACGCTGACCTCTCGGGTCACTATGAGTCAGAACCAACTTGACGGCAATGGCTCTGCTTTGTTTTTTTTGGTAGATTATGGAAATCGGATGTTGATCCGATATGTAGCTGCCAAATATTTTGTCTCATTCTGTAGGTAGTCTTTTAACTCTCTTGATGATGTCTTTGGATGAGCATAAGTGTTTAATTTTTAGTAGTTCCCATTTATCTATTTTCTCTTCTGTTGTTGTGCATTGTTGGTCAGGTTCTGTAGTCTAAGATGTATAGTAGAACTTCATTGTTGTCCCTATTTTTTTTTTTTTTTGCATCATCTTTATCATTTTAGGTTTGATATTTAGGTCTTTGGTCCATTTTGATTTAATTTTTGTGTAAGGTGTGAGATACGGGTCTTGTTTTAGTTTTTTGCAGATCGATATCCAATTTTTCAAACACCATTTGTTAAAGAGACTGTTTTTACCCTAGTTCACAACCTTTGGACCTTTGTCTGGCATCAGCTGTTCAAAGGAGGATGGTAATATTTGGGGATTCTCTGCTCTGTTCTACTGGTCTATATGTGCTTTTGTACCAGTACCAGGCTGTTTTGACTTCTGTAGCAGTGTAGCGGATTCTAAGGTCAGGTAGTGTGAGGCCCCCCACTATGTTTCTCTTAGTACTGCCTTACTTATCTGGGGTTTCTTCCATTTCCAAACAAAGTTGGTGATTTGTTTCTCCATCTCATTAAAAAACAACACTGGAATTTGTATTGGACTTGCATTGTATGTGTAGATCACTTTGGGAAAGGTAGACGTTTTCACATTGTTAAGTCTTTCTATCCATTAGCAAGGTAGATTTCTCCACTTACGTAAGTCTCTTTTGGTTTCTTGCAATAAGGTCTTGTAATTTTCGCTGTACAGGTCTCTTACTTCTCTGGTTAGATTTATTCCTAGGCATTTTATCTTCTGGGGGGCTGTAGTAAAGGGTATTGATTTGGTGATTTTCTCTTTGGTGATCTCTGTTGGTGTAAAGGCATCCTACTGGTTTACTTCTGTTTATCTTGTATCCTGATACTTTGCTGAGCTCTTCTATTAGTTCCAGTAGTTTATTTATGGAATCTTTAGGGTGTTCTGTGTATATGATCATATCACCTGCAAATAGTGATGTTGTTCTTTTTCTTTACCAGTGTGGATGCCCTTTATTTTGTCTTGTCTGATTGCTCTAGCCAGAACCTCTAGCACAATGTAGAATAGAAGTTATTAGAGTGGGCATCCTTGTCTAGTTCCCATTCTCAGGGAGAATTCTTTCAGTCTCTTGCCATGCAAAATGATATTGGTGGTTGGCTTTGTGTAGACACCTCTTATTGCATTGAGGAATTTCTCTTCTGTTCCTATTTTGCTGAGTGTTTTTAACATGAGTGGGTGGTGGACTTTGTCAAGTGCCTTTTCTGCATCAATTGACGAAATCAGGTGCTTCTTATCCTTTGTTGTTATTTATGTGGTTAATCATATTAATTGTTTTTCTGATGTTGAAGCAGCCCCGCCTCCCTGGTATGAATCCTATTTGGTCATGATGAATTATTTTTTTGACATGTTGTTGAATTCTGTTGGATAGGATTTTGTTGAAGATTTTTTGCATCTAGGTTCATGAGTCATATTGGTCTGTAATTTTCTTTTTTTGTGGGATCTTTGGTCTCAGGGTTATTCTGGCATCATAGAGTGAATTCGGGAGTATTCTGTCCTTTTCTGTGAAATAGCCTTGGTAGTATTGGAATTAACTCCTCTCTAAAAGTTTGGTAGAATTCTCCAGTGAAGCTGTCTGGGTCAGGAATTTTTTTGGTTGGTAGTTTTTTGATGACTTTTTCAATCTCTTCTTTTGTTGTGGATTTATTAAGTTGTTTTACTTCTCCTTGTGATAATTTTGGTAGGTGATGTGAATCTAGAAATTTTTCCATTTCTTCTAGGTTTTCAAATCCGTTAGAGTACAGTTTTTTGTAGTATTCTCTTATGATACTTCTAATTTTGGTTGGGTCTGTTGTGACATCTTCCGTGTCATTTCTTATTCAGATTATTTGCTTTTTTTTGGTGAATTTAGCCAGTGGTTTATCAATTTTGTTGATCTTTTCAAACAACCAGCTTTTGGTTTTATTAATTCTTTCTATTGTTTTTCTGACATCTAATTTGTTTAGTTCTGCTCTGACTTTATTATCTGTTTTTGTCCTGGTGCCTGAGGGGTTATTTTGTTGTTCTCTTTCTACTTGTTCAAGTTGTAGGGTTAATTCTTTGGTTTGGGCCCTTTCTTCATTCCAGATGTGTGCATTTATAGAGATAAAATGACCTCTGAGCGCTGCTTTTCTGTATCCCATAGGTTCTGGTAGGATGTGTTATTCTCATTGGATTCCATTAATTTCTTTTCTTTCTTTATTATTATGAGTGAAAATGTACATTCCCATATAAATTTACATGCCAACCTATATGCAGCTTCCACTGCTCTCCCTGCCCGGTTACAGCACAGTATTCCTCTATGCTCCATATATGTCTCATCCTCCCAACAGTCTTCTCACCCCTCCTCTCCACCCACTCCTCTTCCTCCAGCCAGGGGTCAGCAGTATGATATCCCATGGATGCATAGAATCATAAAGTGCATCCAATATGTGGTCCCTCTGCATCGCCAAGTCCAATCCATTTATTTCTTTATTGCATCCTTGATTTCTTCTATAACCCATACATTTTTGAGCAAAGTGTTGTTCAGTTGCCATTGGTTTGAATTTCTACCTGTATTGTTTTTTCTACTGTTAATTTCAACTTTTATGGCCTTATCTTCTATTCTCAGCATGTTTTTAACAGCACAAAATAAATGTTGTTCCTAAGAACAGCAAATACATTTTTACAGTATCACTCTGCCCTTGCATGGCTACCTCCTTCTCACTTTCGTAAATGATCAAATGTCCCCTCCTCTCTTAGTCATCAGGTACTGCTCTAACAGAAATAACATGAGTGGATGGTTTTTAACAAAGAAAATTTTATTCTTACAAGTTCAGTAGTCTGGAAATCTGAATTCTGTGTGCCAGTTCCAGTGAAACATACTCTCTGTGTCAGCTCTGGAGGAAGATCTTTGTGTTGCATCTATCTTTCTTTTATCTGGGAGCATCTTGGTGCAGAAACCTCAGGTCTGAAGGACATACTTTGCTCTTGGTGCTACTTTCTTGATGGTATGAGGTCCCCAACTTGCTGCTTGCCTTCCCTATTATTTCTTGTACGATAAAAGTATAAAAGTATAAAAGTATAAAAGGTGGTGCAAGCTGCACTCCAGGGAAATTGTCTTTATACTGGAGCAGGGAGGTGACCTTAGTAACGGTGTTACAATACCACCCTAATGCTTGTTATCATAGTCCAATCTTGCCCGTTAACCGCAGGCAGAACTTAGGATTTCCAACACAGGCAATTCAGTAGACAGAGAACAACCTCACAATACTGGGAATCATGGCCTAGCTAATTTGCTATACACATTTTTGGGGGGACACAAGTCAATTCACGATACTTCCTTAGAGAGGCCTTTCCTTTTCAGCTCATGAGACAGTTAAAGGAGATTTAAGAGTTACAAATATGTATTTAATTTATAGACTTCACTATGCATGTTGCAAAGACAACATCGGAAAGAATAATAAGAAAACGAGGGGGAAGGAAGGAGGGGAAGGAGGGTAGAAAAAAAGGAAGGAGCAGAGATAATAGTGCAGGCAGCTCTGCTCAGCATTCTGTGTAGTGAGTCCTTGTGATGAGATGTGTGTCTGCTCTTTCCTCCTTATGTCTCCCATTACGCACATCACTTTGGACTGAGAATGTTTCTTCTGTTTATGGGCAAGTGCTTTTCTATCTTATGATGCAAGCCAACTACATCCATAATTCAGAGAAACAGAGATCCAAATATCTAATATGACCATGAAAATCGAATTATTTTTTGAGAAGCTTTGTATCAGTACTATCGCTAATATGAAATTTATCAAAAACAGTTAGATTTTCATGGCTATGTTTCATGTATGTTCCTATGAAAAATATAAAAATAATGATATCAACTATTTGTTGACCCCTTAATACTTTATAGTAAACACTTTATCCACAGTATCCCATTTAATGCTCACAAAAATAACTAGCTAATATTATTCTTTGCACAAGTAAGGAGAATGAGATTCAAATCTCAGCCAAGGTTGTATAGCTGACAATGGATAGACCTGGAATTCACCCCCAAGACTGTCAGACGTGAAAGCTTATGCTCTCATTCCTTACCCAGAAAGCCTGGTGGTACAGTGGTTAAGTGTTTGGCTGCTGACCAAAAGGCTGGCAGTTTAAATCTACCATCTGCTCCTTGGATTCTAACAGAGTTGATGTGAATGATTGGAATTATCATTTGCATTATAAACCTAGACTCATACAAATTAGACGTTAAATATAGGATACTGAATAGAATTTATTGCTTGGAAATATTCCCATATGATGCAGATTTATACACTTAAGTGGGGATTAGGCAAGTACTAAGACAAGCACTATAGCCGCAGGCGAAGACTGAAGGCAAAGCTACCCTCTATTATTTCTCTGGTCATAAGCCAATGTAGTATGAGACATCATTTACTTCACTTCCAACTCTTCTTACAGTTAGAGTTGAAAGGAGTAAATTTCTTCACTATACTATATAACGTAATCATCCATTTCTATGCCTCAATGTAGTGATAAAATTGTATTTTCCAGATTCAGAAATTTAAACTACAAACATGTGAATTTGCAGTCTTGATAAACTTGAATTTTACCTAGGTGCCTTCAACCTGGACTTGAATGCCTACTCAAATCCCCTCACGGTGAATGTTTGCCATTCCTCTGATGAGAACACTGAACATTTTATTGACTTTTGTTGTTGTTGTTGTTAATGAAAAGTTCATTTTCAATTTATTTATTTATTTTTATTTTTTTATTTTTATTTAACATAACTGAGTGAAAATGTACATTCCCATATAAATTTACATGCCCCCCTATATGCAGCTTCCACTGCTCTCCCTGTCCGGTGACAGCACACTATTCCTCTCTGCTCCATACATGTCTCATCCTCCCAACAGCCTCCTTTCCCCTCCTCTCCGTCCACTCCCCTTCCTCCAGCCAGAGGTCAGCAAGATGATATCCCATAGATGTTTAAAACCACAAAGTGCTTCCAATATGTGGTCACTCTGCATTGCCAAGTCCAATCCATTTTCAGTTTAAAGGGCACAAGAGTGATAAAGCCACTTTATATTTCTGCCTGGTTCTTTGATCCAGGAAGATCAAATAATTGCAAAATTACTTCTTCATATGTCATTTGTTTGTTTACTCTTCTGCATGTTGAATGGAGAAATGCTTTTATTACTTCATTTTCCACATAGTTAGAAAAGAAATGGTGGACAAATTTACCTGATAGTCTATTAAAGCAAAATCCTAACATCACAGTGTTTTAGGAGGGAAAAAAGACTCACAGAAAAACTTTTGTAATGATAGGGAAACAAAAGTTCTGAGAAATCAACCTGTCCGAAGGTGGTAGGTTGATAAGATGTGAATTTAGCAGTTTAGACCTCTAGTGCTTCACAATGTCCAGTAGTTTATGACTGAGAGAACATTCCTTCGTTCCTTCTTTCATGCAGGCTTTACTGGCTTTACTGGGCATTCTGATAGGCCAGGTACTGCAGGTCAAATAAGACATGGTTTCTGCCCTAAAAGAGCTTACAGACTGATCAAGAGCTGATTTTATTTTTTTAGAGAAGGATGGTGAGGGCAGGATTTGGGGGAGTCAGGTCAGTAAATTCATGATCTTTATATCAGTAGTGAATATAGTACTGGGCAGGCAGACTTAAGGTTAGACCAAAGAAGGACATTTATGTCAGCCTTGGGTTCAGGGGAAGAATAAGCCTTACCTTAAACCACGGGACAATTAGGACATGAATGAATGTATCAAAGGCGTGGAGGGAAAGGAAATTGAAATCAGACTGCAGACCATGAGAGGAGCCATTAAAAGATTTTAGAGCTTAGCTCTCATATTGCTGCCTGGATTACTGCCTCCTGACTAGTGTTCTTGCTTTAAACGCTTCTCCAGTGTATTGTAAGTGTTACAGTGTTTTTAATGAACTTTACATAGTCTCTGAGTATGAGATGTGAGAACTAAGTCTGCAAACTTAATTGTTCTAAGTGCTACATACCTTGTTGCTGACTGTGACTACAGTCACCTTCAAAGTACTCCTCTTGGAAAACTGTACACCCACGCCAGTGCCTAGCCCATTCTTCAAAGCACCTTTGGAACTCTTCCTGGCAGGGCCGTCACACCCGGTGGCAAGTAGCAAGTTTGCGAATTTAAGTGTATGGTTGTCTGTGAAGAAGTTTTTAGCTAGTAAACAAATAGCTGTACTGTACCACTCTTCCTGCGCAGCTGATCTGGCCCTGAATGACTTTTTTCTTTACCTGAAGGTAAAGGAAACACTGGAAGGAAGACACTTCGATGACATTCAGAACATCAAGGGTAATACAACAGCAACTCTGATGGCCATTCTGGGAAAAGAGATCCAAAATGGCTTTGAGGGGGAGGGTAGGCTCTGGCGTTGGTGCGTAGCTTCCCAAGGAGAGTGCTTTGAAGGTGACCATAGTGATATTCATCAATGAGAAATGTAGCGCCTTATCTAGGGTGAGTTCCTGAACTTAATTGGCAGTCCTGTCATTGTCTCTTTCCCTCTGGACTGTGAGAGCCTTGGGGTGAGGGGTAGCTCATTCGTATACTGTCTCTGGGAGGAACCTGGAGAACGCTTCACACTGAAGACGTTCTCCTTAAAAGTTCATTGGATTTAATCAAGCATCTCATCTGCTTTTTTCTGACGGGTATGCGTAAATGGCGTAGTGGTTAGGAACCGGGTGGCTAACCAGAAGATTGGCAGTCTGAAACCTTGTGGGGCAGTTCCATTCAGTAAGTAAATAGCTTTGATTATTTTCGGAATGAAAACCCCTGGTACATGAAGTTACTTTGGTTATGTAACCATATAAAGCCCTTATTTCATTCTGGGAAATATTGATCAGAAACATTGCCCCAGATCCTTTAACTGAGAATTCTGGCATCATCATTTTGTCAAATTTCACATGGGTTTTAAGCATGGATTAGGTAAAAGTAACATTTTGTAGAATTTTAAACCTTTTTTTTTTCAAAATGAAAATACAAAATCTCATTAGGAGAAAGCTTAACATTTCTCTGACACACTAGTGCTCTAAGGCTTCAAGTCATGGGCTAAAACTATTTGAAAAATATTGATTAAGTTGTTGTGATGAGTTTTGTCAGGACTAGTCAAAATTTTAGATTACTTTACTTTTTAAGACTGGGACAATATTTCCTGCTAGGAAAAAATTGGAAACCCAGGAAACTCTAAAAATAATCAATCAAACTATCTGAAACTGTCTCAGCTAAAACTTTGGTTACTACGTGTAATAGCTTTGTTGTTCATCACCTCACAAATTTTCACCTAGTGTTAGTAAGGGAACTTTCCAGGAGATTAACAGAGACCTGAAATGCGTGTAAGAAGGTTAAGCATACTGAAGATATGAAGAAGGGGAAAATTAAAAGAAAAACTGCTGTTGAATGAGAAGGAATTTATTTCATCTTCAGTGGATGTGGGCATTCTGTGCTGATAGGAAATGATTCCATTGTGTGTCCTAAATGAAAGACAAGCTACAAGTAAGTTATTGCTACATTATCGATAACTAAAGTGTCTCAAAATAATTTGTAGTGTAATTTATTAAGTGTATGATCAAGTAATGGGGAAACTATGTCACATATGGATCGTGCTACAGCCTTTATTTGCCTTGGATTTTTACGTGTGAAGTTAAACAAAATTTTGTTCTTGATGTTCTTGATTGCAATGCCCTTTCTTACTCTTTTAGTTGTAGTTTCTGTTTGTTGGAGTATTTCAGTAGTCGTTAAATGATCCAGTAACTTGAAAGAGGTTTTTAAGAAGTTATCTTTAAAAATGTGCTTTCTTCGGACCATATTTCCAACTTTTATCTTCTAATAGATGTGGTCATATGCAACAATGAATAATAGTTATTTCATTACTACATAGTGATACTAATTGTAAAAAACAAGGAATTTGTTTTTAGTGAATATTTTTTCCCAAATATTGACTTAGCTGAAAAGGAAGCTTTTGTTGTAGTGAAAAACAACTTGGATATTTTTTATGAGACATTTGTGCACAGTCACACTAACGAAGGAATTTACCTTCCTTTTCATTAAGAATCCGTTTGGAGGAAAATGAAAATTCTTTCAAAGCTAATGCTGGTTACTAAAATTGAGATGTTTGCAATTATGTTAAATTTATGTTTATAAGATTTGAACTTCTTTTTCTCCATGACTCAGGGCAGGGACTTCTGTGTGGAGACAGCATGGTACCCTTTTAGCTGCCTTCTAACCCTCAGTCACTCAGGGCCCTGGCACCTCTCCCGAGTGGGAGGGTATCTTGATGTCTAGCAATTAGATGGGGGAAAAAAGAGAACATTTATTGAGTTAACAGGCAGAGTATTTATTATTGCTAGAAAAATGCATTGTCCCTGATACAGCCCCTGTTCCTAAATCATAATGGAGGTCAACTCTCAGACAGGAATCGATTGGACTTGGTGACACAGAGTAACCATATCATGTGCACACTTTATGGTTCTGCGCATCTATAGGATGTCCTCCTGCTGACCTCTTATTGGAGGAAGGGGGGTGGGTGGAGAGGAGGGGACAGGAATTTTCTGGGAGGATAAGACATGTATGGAGCAGAGAGGAAGGAAGAGTGTGCTGTCACTGGGCAGAGAGAGCAGTGGGAGCTGCATATAGGTGGGCATACAAATTTATACGGGAATGTACATTTTCATTCAATCGTAAGAAAAAAGAAAAAGAAAAATGCATACGTCCCTGGCTTCTTTCTTCAGCTTTGGGCACACTGCTTACTCTGTGTGAAGGCAATGCATAGAGCTGGTTGTACTGCAAATCTAAATGTGAACGTGTGGTGTGGAACTAGGAAAGTTTGCTTTAGTATTTGGATTAGTATTTTCAATTATTATGTCAGAAGATATATTTGAACCAGGTTACTAGAACATTAGGATTATTCAGGATGAACCTCGTTACCAAACAGAATATACACCAAAAAATATAGTGATCGCAGTATACGATGTAAGTCTGTGTTTAATGGGTCAGTATTAAGAATACTACTCTCAGAATACAAATATTAAAAAATCTTTTCTACTGAAACTCTCAGGGCCTATTGACTTAAACAGGATAATTCTATGAAGGTAAAACAAAAGTTCTGTGTGTTAAGTCTTTGAAAAACCACCTAATAAGCTTTATTTTTTCCCCAATAAAAATGATACATGGTAACTTTTTTTTAAAACACAGCAACTCTTAGAAAAATAATTTTTATTTTTAACTTAAATTATTAAAACATTTATAATAGAAAAGATCATTGAAAATTTTAGGCAGTAGCTAAAAATAAATATCAGAGAATGAATTCCTTTCGTATTACTAAAATTGTACTGTGCTATTTCAAATTTTACTTGAAAGGAAACCTTTCAGAAGTGATATTGACTATACAGTCTTCATAAAGAAAAGACTTTTTCTTCTGTGACATTTGAAGACAAACTCTAGTAAACTAGAAAAATTCCATTAGGCTGAGACCCTCTCTTATGGCTTCAACTGTTTTCCTCAAAAATGTGTGTCAGTTTGGCTAGGCTGTGATTTCCAACCAGGTGATTTTCTACCCTTTTGTAATATTATGTGATTATCCCACATGTTGTAAATCCTAACCTTTGTGATGTTAATGAGTTGGGATTAGAGGAAATTATGTTAGTAAAGCAGGAGAAAATCTACAGGGTTAAGTGTTGTCTCAGTCATCTAGTGCTGCTATAACAGAAAATACTACAAGTGGATAGCTATAAGAAGAGAAATTTTATTATGACAGTCTGGACAGTCGAGAGGCGGTCATGTGAACGGAACAGGGTGACACTGTATGGCTTAACGTCGGGAAAGGTGTGTGTCAGGGCCGTGTTCTTTCACCATGCCTTTTCAGTCTATATACCAAGCAAATAGTCTGAGAAGCTGGACTATATGAAGAAGAATGAGGGATCAGGATTGGAGGGCGACTAACCACCTGCACCATGCAGATGACACAACCTGGCTTGTGGGAAGTGAAGAGGATTTGAAACACTTGCTCATGATGAGTAAGGACCAGAACCTTCAATGTGAATTGGGCTTCAGCGTCCAGAAAACAAAAAGGCCACAATTGAACTAGTAAGCAACATTGTGATAAACAGAGAAAGAATCACAGTTGTTAAGGATTTCATTTTACTCGGTTCCACAATCAATGCCAATGAAAGCAGCAGTCAAGACATCAAAAGATGCATTGCAGTGGGACAATCTGCTGCAAAGGAACCCTAAGCATTTACAGGTAAAGATGTTACCTTGAAGCCTAAGGTGCACCTGACCCAAGCCATGGTGTTTTCAGTTGTATCATACGCATGTGAAAGCTAGACAATGAATAAGGAAGACAGAAGAAGAATTGATGGCTTTAAATTGTGGTGTTGAAGAATATTGAATGCACTGTTGACTACCAAAAGAACAAGAAGAAACAAATCTGTCTAGAAGTACAGCCAGAGTGCTCCTTGGAAGCAAAATGGCCAGACTGTCTTACATACTTTGGATATGTTGTCAGGAGGAATCAGTCCCTGGAGAAGGACATCACACTGGGTAGAGGGTCAGCAAAAACGAAAAAGACCCTCAACGAGATGGATTGACATAGTGGCTGCAATGATGGGCGTAAGCATAAAAACAATTGTGGACACGGCGCAGGACCAGGCAGGGTTTCGTTCTTCTGTGCAGTAGGTTGCTATGAGTTGGAACTGACTTGACAGCACCTAACTACAATAGCAATGCCAGTCTCGAAAGCTGTGGGTCCAAATTCATTTTATTATCAGTGTTCAGTAAACTACAAGTCTTGAGTCAGTATGACAGCATGTTGACACAGGAACCTCAGGTCTGAAGGCATGCTCTACTCTCAGTGCTGCTTTCCTGGTGCTATGAGGTTCCCGATTCTCTGCCTACTTCTCTGCTTCGTACCCCACAAGCTTGTAGACTGAGTCCTGCCTCACCAACCAACTCGTGCCCATTCTCCGTTATCAACTTCATAGAGGCAGGATTCACAACATGTGGGAAAAGTCACTGAACACTGGGAACCATGGCCCAGCCAGCCAGATTGGTACACATATATTTTGGGAGATGTACTTTTGGGGGACACAATGCAATGCATGATAGGCCATTCTTTCCTCCCTCAAAATTGTACCTTTGCAGCATATCTGTTAGACCAGGACCCCACTCCAGTACCAAATTCTGTTTTCAGTTACCTAGTGCTGCTGTAACAGAAAATATCACAAGTGGATGGCTTTAAAAAGAGAAATTTTATTATGACAGTCCAGTAAGCTGCAAGTCCAGATTCATTTTGTTATCATAGTCTGGTAAGCTACAAGTCCTAATTCAGTATGAAAGCAGCTTAGTGCAGGAACCTCAGGTCTGAAAGACATGCTCTGCTCTTGGTGCTGCTTTTATGGTGGTGTGAGGTTCACAACTTTCTGCTCACTTCTCTCTTATATCCCACAAGCTTGTAGATTGAGTCCCACCACACCAATACAACTGTTGTACATTCTCCCTCATCAACACCATCAAGGTAGGATTCACAACACATGGGAAAAATCACTCAGTACTGGGAATCACGCCAAGCCAAGTTGATACACACGTGTCTGGGGAACATGGTGTCCCCAAAACAGTTGTATCTTCAGTCAGTCTCTTTTGAGATATAAAAGAGAGAAGCAGAGTGACAGAGGGAACTTCTACACCAAAAAAGCAGAGCCAGAAGCAGAGTGTGTCCTCTGGACTCACGGACCTTGTGCTGAAATGCTTCCGTATCAGGGGAAGATTGATGCCAAGGACTTTCCTCCAGAGCCAGCACAAAGAGAAAGCCTTCCCCTAGGGCTGGTTCTCTGAATTCTGACTTTTAGCTTTTTACACTATGAGAGAATATATTCTGTTTGCTAAAGGCGTTCTTTTGTGGTATTTCTGTTACAGCAGCACTAGATAACTAAGACATCCCCCTGTACCCACTCTCAGTTCACAATGCCCAACCTTGTTCGTATAAAATGTCCGTTTATCATTATTATGTGCATCATTGTTTGTAGCTGGCATTGTTTCGAGACCTTTATAGAATCTTTACTGCTGTTATCCCTATTTTACCAAGGTAAAGGTAAATTTCTGAAGAGCCTAATTGAGTTACCTTTTTCACAGTCTCTCTAAAATCATTTCCTAAATAGTTTGGACCTGCTACTGGTTCCAGCTGCTTAAAGACAAAAATTGATCATGTCTAAGGGAGTGTGGAGAGACTAAGATTAGTGCTGAATTGAAGAGAACTTGGAAAACTGGATCTCTGTGTTCTAAAATTGTGCACTGACGAAAACAGGCAATAAAGAAAAAGAAAAAACCTAGATAATTACAGGAAATCCCATGTATGTGCTACCAAAAGCCACTGATTCAATGTGTGCAGAGTGGATACTCTTCCTCTAGGTGGTGGGTGTTTGACCCTAGTGGTAGGTGCTTTAGCTCACTGGAAATGTCTTAAAACCCGTTTTCTCAACGTTCAAGTATTAACATTTTCAATCAGAAAAGTTGAAAGAATTGTACAGTGAATGCCTAGATTCTACAATTAGTATTTCACTGCACTTGATCCATCATCAATCTATATACTGATCAGCTTAATTTTGGGTCCATTTCAAAATGAGTTGAAGACACAAAGTAGCCTTCTCTTCTCAACATTTTGGCATTCGGCATGTACACCAATATTTTTTCGTGACTGTTTTAAAAATCTTAAAATCTATATAGAGTGAAATTTGCAAATCTGTGGGTCACAGGTGTATGTACCCTATAATTTTTGATCACTGCATATGCTTGTCTAGCCCAAATATTTATCAAGATATAAAACATTGATTACATTACCCCCAGAAAGTTCCCATGTGTCTGTTCATAGTCAATTCCCACCCTCTGCAATCATGATGCTGATTTTTTTCTTTACAGATTAGGTTTGCCTGTTTTAGAATTTCATAGAAATGAAATGATCATCTATACTGTTTATGGGTGAGGCTTCCTTCACTCATGGTATCTCTTGCTTTACTTACGAAACGATCCCATTTTGTGATTTCAAGTGGTTTTTATTATTTGGTGAATATTTTCTTTCAGGCCTGTTTCCTGCCATTCTCAATCTTGCCAGCAATGCTCATATTAGCACCAATGCCACCTGTGGTGAGAAAGGGCCTGAAATGTTCTGCAAACTTGTGGAACACGTGCCCAGTCGTCCTGTGCGAAATCCACAGTGCAGAATCTGTGATGGAAACAGCTCTAATCCCAAAGGCAAGTTCTGTATCTTCTATTTGAAAGTACTAATGGCAATTTATTATTTAGACATGAGGACTACAGATTTTTATAAGGATACCACAAATACTGTGCTCGTTTGTAATGCCATTCGTTTCCACAAGCTTACAGTTCAGAAGTGTTAAAAATTTACAACAGGAATCGAGAGGGCTTCATATTTTTGTTTTCTCTCACCAGAACGACATCCGATAACAAATGCAATAGATGGCACCAATCACTGGTGGCAAAGTCCCAGTATTCAAAATGGGAGAGAATACCACTGGGTCACTATCACTCTGGACTTAAGACAGGTGCGTAAGGCTAAGATCATTGAGGACTGTCTACATGCTACTGAACTGTTCCTTAAACTGTTTTCTTCTGATGACTTTTGGGAAAGCCTGACTTGTCTCTTAACATGTTAACATTCGGGGTTCACTGTTTTTCAACTAGGTGAAGTCGAGTGATGTACACAAGTAGTTTGTGGTGCCGTTTCTTGACACCTTTCTCCTTGCTAGGTATCTCTGAGAAGACAAATGAAATTGTTTCCCTATGGTTTGAAGTTCTTAGGTGCTGTGTGGCATATTCATCCATTCAGGATACTACACCAGGCCAGGTGCTGACAGATGCACTAGAGGGTACAGCACAGCGAGTTCCTGCCTTTTGAGCTTGTTGTTAGCTGCTGTTGAGTCTGCTCCTATGCATGGTGACGTTATGCGTAACAGAACAGGACTTTATCTGGTCCTCTGCCATCTTCATGATCATTACTATGCTCGAGTCTGGTGTTGCAGCTATTGTGTGGTGCCTTCCAATCAACGAGGCTCATCTTTCAGCACTATACTGGATAGTATTTTGTTATGATCCACAGATTTTGCTTGGCTAATTTACTAGACTGTCTTAGTCTAGAGGCTTTGCTGAAACCTCTCTATCGTGGGTGACCTTGCTGGTGTTTGAAATTTCTATGGCATAGCCTCCAGCATCATAGCAACACACAAGCCCCCACTGTAGAGCAAACTTAGTGTCTTGTTATCATTGTACACTTACCATATAAAGTTGTGTGCAGAAAATGAGGATAGGAAGCAAAAGCGTATAGTACGAAACCGTCTCTCACCCCATCAGGTGCTGTCTGTCGTGGCTGCGTGTGAGCTGTAACTGCCCCAGTGCTTACATGAGCAAAGTGTTCAGCGTGTCCTCCTGCCTCTCTTCAAGGCCACACAGAAGAGTGTAGAGAAATACGATATGGGCACCGGTGACCACAGTAGTTGCAGGAGAGGAAAGAAAGGGAAGCAACATCTAAGTAGAAAGGTTGAAAAAGAAAAGTATTTTGAGGTGTAGTCACAAGTCCTGATTTGAGTTCTTTGGAAAAGTCATTGCACAACATTCTTACTTTATCTCCGTTCCATATTCTTTTGTATTCTTGTTGTTATTGTTAGATGCCGTCAAGTCGGTTACAATTCATAGTAACCTCATGTACAACAGAATTATACACTGCCCAGTCCTAGGCCATGCCCACAATTGGTGAGATGCATATTGTAGCCACTGTGGCAATCCATCTCACTGAAGGAGTGTTTTAGTCGTCTAGTACTGCTCTAACAGAAATACCACAGAGTGGATGTCTTTAAAAAGACGACCTTTATACTTACACAGCCCAGTAGGCTGCAAGTCCAAATTCAGGGTGTCTGCTCCAGGGCAAGGCTTTCCCTCTGACAGCTCTAGGAAGGTTCCATGTGTTGCACCAGTCTTTGGTCAGAGAGCATCTTGGCACAGCAACCTCATGTATGAAGCACATGCTCTTCTGCTGCTTTCTTGATGGCCTGAGGTTCCCAAATCTCTCTGCTAGCTTCTTTCCTTTATATCTCAAAGGACTGCCTCAAGGTACAGAACAATCTTATATGTTAAGTCCTGTAGCTCCAACACAACTGCCACCCATCCTCACTTGTTAACATCATAGAGGCAGTGTTTACAGCATACACAATACCTAGAATCATGGCCCATCCAAATTCTTCCACACGTTTTTTTGGGGGGAACACAGTTGAATCCATGATGGGACAGATATGGAGTCTTTCGTGTTAGAGCTCATAAAAAAAAAAAAAAAGCCCCAAACCCACTGCCATTGAGTCAATTCTGATTCATAGTGACCTTTATAGGACAGAGTGGAACTACCCCATAGGGTTTCCAAAGAGCACTGGTAGATTTGAACTACAAATCTTCTGGTTAGCATCTGTAATTTCTAGGCACTATGCCACTAAGGTTTCCAGAACCCGTGAATGCTATGTAAAATATTTGTATCAGGTGAAAAAGACATAAAAATGAAGTGTGCATTGTAGGACTGAAATAGGAATTTTGGAGATTGACGAATGTTCATAATTCTTTGAATAAGTGACTGTTAAGAAAATGTCCAGAGTTTTAAGCAGAAGACAGGCTAACACTGTATAAAGAAACTTTAATAATAATGATGGGAATTAGGCAGTAATTAGATAAAACCAAAACCAAACCCAGAGCTGCCAAGTTGATTCTGACTCATAGTGACCTGTAGGACAGAGTAGAACTGCCCCATAGTTTCTAAGGAGCGCCTGTTGGCTATGAACTGCCAACCTTTGGGATAGCAGCCATAACACTTAACTGTTATCCCACCAAGGTTTCCGGTAATTAGATAGTCAAAGGACGTTTTTCCACATTTGGGTTCACAGTATTATCAAAATAAAATTGCACCTCTAGTAGTTTTTATACATAAATCTGGAATTAATGTGTCATGCCTTAATACTTTCAAATCTCCCTAAAGAAAGAGAGGAGCCCCTTTCTGCCCTGGCCTTTTATCTCAATGGTAAGTGCTTTTGTAGGAGACTTTGGTTTTCCCACTACCTTTCCGATTTTTTTTGTTTATCTAAGGAGAAAAGTGTAATCATTTTCATACTTTGCCATAAGTTTCATCATTTAGATATATGATTATACATAAGTTCAGCCAAATTAATAAGAAGACGTTTTATGTGGGAATTTCTCATCCACCTTGGACTGTCCTTTGTTTTGGAGTTTCTCATGTTTGCTTGCGTGGTGAATGGAAGCATTTTGCTTCAGGTCACATTGAGTCAGTCTGAGGAATTTCAGAGAGGAGCCATCAGTTTTAGGTCTTTAGGGCATATTTTTTGAAAGAAGCGTATGCACATGATAGTGATACACTTCTTCAGGTAAATTCAATCAGTGTAGTTAGATAAACTTTTATAAAAATTAGTACTCAGAAATTTCTAGACCTTTCACACAGTATAAATTTCTGTCATGCTATTAGTTTACAAAAAAAAGAGTATGGTATGCTTTGTGTAAACAGTTAACATATTTTATGCTAACCAAAAAATTGGAAATTCAGTTCCACCGAGAGGCACCTCAAAAGAAAGACCTAGTGATCCACTTCTGGAAAATACACCACTGGAAATCCTGTAGAGCATGATTCCACTCAGACACACATGGGTGCTATGAGCCGGTGTTTACTCATTGGCAAGTGTATGCTTATAAGTAAACTTTTCTCATGTTTGCCGAGACTTTTTAAATGAAAATTGTTGAACCTGCAGGAAACACATTACAGTGGATGCATACATGCATGCCCATCCCTGAAATGCAGGGATTGTTAAACACTTGCCTTATTTGTTTAATCTCACTGTACAATTTTCAAGGGAATTGCAGTCACTGTGACGTTTTACCAATACTTCTGCATGTATCTTCAAAACCTAAGGGTATGTCATGGATTGAATTCTGTCCCCCCAAAAATGTATGTAGCCATGTGGCTGAGCCATGATTCCAGGTATCTGTGACTCTCCTCCATTATGTGGTTTTCCTATGCTGTATGTTAAAGGATTAGGGTGGGGCTATAAATCCCTTCATAGAATTACCTCCCTGCTCCACTGTAAAGGGAGTTTCCCTGGAGTATGGCTTGCCCCATCCTTAATCCTTTCATCCTATGAGAGATAAAAGGACAGAGAATCAGGCAGAGAATTAGGAACCTCGTACCATCAAGCAAGCAGCACCAGGAGAAGAGCGTGTCCTTCAGACCTGAGGTTCCTGTGCCAAGATGCTCCCTGGACAAAGACTGATGCAATATTAGACTTTCCTCCAGAGCTGACAAGGGGAAAGCCTTCCTCTGGAGCGGACACCCTGACTATGGACTTGCAGCCTACCAGACTATGGAAGAATAAACCTTTCTTTGTTAAAGCCGTCCACTCTGTGCTATTTCTGTTAGAGCAGCCCTAGCTGACTAAAACAGGGTATTTGTACTGGATAGACTCCACGCCATTAATACAAGTAACAAAACTAATAGTAATTTCAAAATTACTACTTTTCCGCCCATATTCAGATTTCACTATTTGTTCACCAGTGTCTTTTATATCTTTTTTCTTTTTTTTTCAAACCAGGATCCAGGATCCAGAAACCAGGACCCAAAAGGCTTATTCATTTCACATAGTTGTTTATGCTTCTTAAATATTTTTCAATGTGAATAGTCCAAGCTGTGGACTGAATTTTGTATCCCCCAAATTTGTGTGTTGTAAATCCTAACCATAATCTCGTGTGGGAATGGGTTATCTTTGTTATGTTAATGAAGGAGGATTAGTGTAGGTTTTGTCTGGAGGGAAGAGAGATGCCAAGCCACCTGAAAATCACCCAGGAGCAGAAACTCAAAAGAGATAAAGACCTTCAGAGCTGGCACTCAGAATTTGAACTTCCAGCCTCTTAACTGACAGAAAATAAATCTCTGTTTGTTAAAGCCACCTATTTGTGGTATTTCTGCTATGTTAGCAATTGGTAACTAAGATAATCCACTGTTTTTTTCTTATAATATTGATTTTTTTTTTTTTTGATAGACCAGGCCTTTCTTCTTGAAGAAAGTCTCACATTTCTGGATTGTCCAATTGTGATTTTTTAGCATGTTCCTTACGCCCTCTATTTCTGTATACTAAACAAGCTCTAAAGACATCCTCAAATTTTGGTGCCATTGATGGTTGTTTCCACCTTTTGGCTTTTATAAATAGTACTGATAAATTTATAAATATATGCATACAAATTTTTGTTCTCGTTGGAATCCATAAATTTCTTTATTTCATCCTTGAATTCTTCTATAACCCATGACTTTTTGAGCAAGATGTTGTTCAGTTTCCATGAGTTCCACTTTCTATCTGTGTTTTTTCTGCTGTTGATTTAGGCTTTTATGGCTTTATGATCTGAGAAGATGCTTTGCATTAATTCAGTGGTATGGATTTTATTGAGAATTGCTTTATGTCCTAACACATGGTCTATTCTGGAGAATTTTCCATGTGCACTGGAGAAGAAGGTGTAGTTGTCCACTGATGGATAGAAAGTTCTGTATATGTTGATAAGGTCTGATTGGTTAATTGTGGCAATAAGGTCTTCTGTGTCTTTATTGAGTTTTTTCTAGACGATCTGTCCAATATTGAGAGTGGAGTGTTGAAGTCTCCCGCTATTATTGTGGAGTGATCTGTCTCTTTTTTGAGTGTAGTCAGTGTTTCTTTGATGTATTTAGGTGCTCTAATATCAGGTGCATAAATATTTAATGTTGTCCTGCTTGTGTTTTGAATCTTTCAGCAATAAGTAGCACCTATTGCCATGAGTTGGGTCCGACTCGACGGCACTTGGCTTTGGCATCCTTGTTCACAATGGTGGATTTTACATTAAAATTGATTTTATGTGAGATTAGAATTGCCACCCCTGCTCTTCTTTGTTCATTGTTAGCTTGATATATATTCTTCCATCCTATAATTTTCTGTTGGTTCCTATCTTTAAGTCTAAGGTGAATTTCTCGTAGGCAACATATGGATAGGTCATGTCTTTTAATCCAAGATGTCACTCGATGTCTCTTTGCTGGAGCGTTCAGTCCATTCACATTCAATGTGATTACTGAAAGGTATGTGTTCAGTGCTGCCATTGTGACATGTTTGTTTTTGTGTTGATGTTTTCTCTGTTGTTCTTACCAATCTATTCTGGGACATACTTCTTTGTGAGTTGATTTTTCACCTTTTTCAGTGTTGGTTTTGTGGTTGTTGAAACTCTTGTATTACGTTTCTTGATATAGCATGTTGCATCTTTATTGTGCTTTGCAGCTGCCCCTATAATCCCACTTAATAAGCTATGTATAAACCCAATTTTATTTACTACCTGTCTTGTCAACTTCCTCTCCATCTGTAGTACATCCCTCTTTTTAATATGATGACATAGTTTTCATGATATGATCACTGGATCATTTCTTTAACTATTATAGCTTTGATTGAGTTTGGAACCTTCCCTAACTGAGTAGGATTGTGGATGATGAGTCCTTCTAAAATATAAAGTTAGAGATTTTGTTCTTATAAGCCAAGAGATTCTTTCAATATTTCTTGTAGCTTTGGTTTGGTTTTTACAAAGTCTCTGAGTTTCTGTTTATCTGGGGATGTCTTAATTTCATTTTCATGTTTGAAAGATAGTCTTGCAGGATATGTAATTCTTGGTTGGAAGTTCTTCTCTTTCAAGGCTTTGAATGTGTCATGCCACTGTCTCTGTGCCAGCATTGTTTCTGCTGAGACATCTGATGAAATCCTACAGGGTTTCTCTCTGAATGATAGCTTTGCTTTCAGTCTTGCTGCCTTTAAGAGTTTCTGCTTGTGTTTCATTTTGTTAAGCTTGATTATAATATGTCTTGGAGTCTTTCTTTTGAAATCTACAGTAAGTGGTGTTCGATGTATATCTTGGATGTCTATATTCTCCTCTTTCATAATTTCTCTGAAGTTTTGTGTCAGCAGCTCAGCAACAATACTCTCTGTGTTCTCAGGTGTCTTGCCCTGTTCAGGAATGTCTATTAATTGTAGATTGTTCCTCTTAATAAAGTCCCACATGCTTCTCAATGCTTCTTCATTTTTCTTGTTTCTTTTTTCTGATTTCTCCTCATAGATGCTGGAGGCAGTAGCTCTCTCTTCCAAATCAAAATGTCTATTTTCCATTTGTTCCATTCTGTTTTATTGCCTTTGAATTGAATTGATTTTGTTCTTATCTGTTGGATTTCAGAATTCTGGTGTCTGTCAGATAGAACAACTTGCTTAATTTTTCATTTTGCTCCGCTGCATTTGGTATGAGGTCTAGGAGGGCTGTCTATATAATCCTTTTGTAATCACCTTCTGATAGTTTCAGAAAAGCTTCTTTGGAAAGTTCTGAGGTAGTTTCTTTTGGAGGCCTTCAGATGCCGTGGGTGATTTCTTGGTCACGGCCTTATCCAGAGTTTGTTGCTTTTTGGGCTTCCTGTGGGTCAGTAGAGGCTGGGAGAGATGCTATGGGGGTGGACTGCAGTTGTTTCTCTAGGCCATCTTAAAATGTGAAGTAAAAAGTATCTGACAACTTTCAAAGTCAGTCAGGTTTTCACATGTATAGATCCTTCTTCCCATCTGGCAAAGTAAGCACCTCTATGTCGAATCCCAGATGTTATAAACTAGCTCAAAATGCAAAAAGGCTATTACCTGTGGCCTCTGCTGTTGGGCCCCAGCTGTAGATAATACTGTGTAGAATTTTGCTTTTCTGGAGGAAAAGCACTCTCTTCTGGGCAGGCACTGCCTCCTAGCCCAGGAATTAGGTTTGGCTGGGGTTTCCATGTAGATATCCCCACCTCCCAGCAGAGCAAGATGGTGTCCTGCACAAGCTTGCTGGAACCAGGCTAGTGGCAGAAAGAGAGGCCAAAAATGCTGAGATTCCCAGAGTCCGCAGTCTCTGTTGCCGGGCCCCAACCTCAGGCAACACTGTGCAAAACACTGCCTCTCTACTGGAAATGCACTATCCCACCCAGCAGGCACCACCTCCCAGTCTAGCAACAAAGTCCAGCCAGGGCCTCTGCCTGGGCATCTCCATCTCCCAGTGGATCAAGTTGACATCTTGCATGAGCTCATCACCATATCCGTACGGCTACTACATGGCGGAGGTAGAAATATAGGCCAAAGGAGCTGAGATGCACAGAGTCCAAAGCCGGGCTCTCAGAAAATGGCAGTTGCGCTTGCTGATCCCACCAGCAGTGCGTCTGAGACCAGTGGCTGGTCAAGTCCCAGCTGTACCCTCCGGCCAATACAGAGGAAAAAAAATGGTGAGTTACCTTTGATTTGTGCAAGAAAGAAGAAAGAGAAAGAAGAATGAAAGAGACAAGGTTTTGCATTCATTGGTATGAAGGCCAAATTAACAGCCCTAAGCTGCATCCTAGGGCTTACTAGGTGTCCAGAAGTCTCTGATTAATTATCAGTTCAGGTCTTGGTTTCCGGAGGGATTTAGGGAGATGTGTGTTTAGTCTGCTATTTTGACTCTGCCCTGCATACAAATTTTTGTATGGAGACATGTTTATACTTCTCTTGGGTATATCAATTACTTAGGAATAGAATTGCTGGGTCTTATGTAAATCTTCCATTTTACCATTTGAGGAATTCCTAGGCTGATTTCCATAGTGATTATGCCATTTTACACTCCTGTCTTCAGGGTATGAAGATTCTGATTTCTCCACGTCCTCACCAGTGCTTGTTATTGTCTGCCTTCTTAATTCCAGTCACTCTAGTGGATGTGAAATAGTCTCTCACTGTGGTTTTGGTTTACATTTCCCTGATGACTAATGGTGTTGAGCATCTATTCATACTATCAACTGAAAAATTGGATGTTTGAGCCTTTTTTGAGGTACCTCAGAAGAAAGGCTTAGTGATCTATGTAGTTGTAAAAAATCATCTAGTGAAAACCCTGTGGAACACAGTTCTAATCTGGCACACATGGGCTTGCCATAAGTTGGAGTCAACTTGACAGCAACTAGTTACTGGTTATGTCTTTCTAGGAGAAATGTCTCTTTAGATCCTTTGCTCGTTTTTCTCATCAGGTTATGTTTTTGTTATTGAGTTACAATAGTTGTTTATATATTGTAAGTATAATTCTCTTGTCAGATAAATGATTTGCAAATATTTTCTCCCATTCTTTTCACTTTCCTGATGGTGTCCTTTGCCACACAGAAATGTTTTATGTTGAAGTGCAGTTTATTTGTTTTCTTTATCTTGTTTGTACTTTTGGTGTCATATCTAAGAATTCTTTGCCAGATCCCAGGTCTTGAAGTTTTATAGATACATTTTTTTCTGAGTTTTATAGTTTTTGCTCTTACTTTTAGGTCTCTGATTCACTCTGAGTTACTTTTGGTATGTGGTGTCAGGTAAGGGTCCAGTCTTATTCTTTGTTATGTGGCTTATCCAGTTGTTCAAGTACTGTTTGCTGAGAAGACTGCTTTTTTGTCTGCTGAATGAACTTAACATCTGTGATGAAAATCAGTTGATTTAAACATGTAGATTTCTTTCTGGGTCTTGATTTTGTTCCATTGATCTGTCTATGTCTATCCTTGTTCCACTACTACACTATTGTGATTATAGTTGCTTTGTATTATGTTCTTCTACTTTATTCTTTTTCGGTGTTGTTTTGCCTATCCTGGTACCTTAGCATTTACTCCTTGAATACTCTGGGGGTCAGTTCTACCCTGGCCCCTAGGGTCGCCATGAGTTGGATCCGACTCGACAGCACTTGGCTTTGGCTTGTCATTTTCTACAAATAAATCATCTGGGAGTCTCACAAGGATCACATTGAATATATAGATCAGTTTGGGAGTATTGCCATCCTTACAACGTTAAGTCCTCTGATCCAGAAACATGGGATGTTTCTCCACATACTTTAAACTGACCTTTAATGCGTATAGTACTCTGAATTATCTGGGTGGGCTCAAAAACATGGGATGTTTCTCCACATACTTTAAACTGACTTTTAATGGGTACAGTACTCTGAATTATCTGGGTGGGCTCAGTACATTAGACAAACAAGCAAGCAAAAAAACCCAAAACCATTGCTGTCAAGTTGATTTTGACTTCCAGTGAATATACAGGCAGAATAGAGCGTCCCCATAGGGTTTCCAAGTCCGTAATCTTTATGGAGCAGACTGTTATTGTCTTTCCCAGCAGTGTAACTGTTGAGTTCTAACTACCAACCTTTTGATTAGCAACCAAGCTCTTAAACGCTATGCCATGAGGGTTTCTTTGTACAATGAGAGGTGCCCTTAAAAGATGGAAGAAGGAAGCTGGAGAATCAGAGAAGGAAATGTGACAGTGGAAGCAGTGTCAGAGTGATACAGTGTTTTAGTCAGCTAGGGCTGCTCTAACAGAGATACCACAGAGTGGATGGCTTTAACAAAGGAAGATTTATTCTTACACAGTCTGGTAGGCTACAAGTCCAAATTCAGGATGTCTGCTCTGGGGGAAGGCTTTCCCCCTTGTTGGCTCTGAAGGAAAATACTTGTGTCATATCAGCCTTTGTTCAAGGAGCATCTTGGTGCAGGAACCTCGGGTCTGAAGGACACACTCTTCTCCAGGTGCTGCTTTCTTGATGGTATGAGGTTCCCAAATCTCTACTTGCTTCCCTTTTCTTTTGTCTCTTGCAGAATGAAAGGATAAAGGGTGGGGCAAGCCACACTCCAGGTACTCCATTTACAGTGGAACAGAGAGGTCATCCTATGCGGGGATTTACTGTCCCACTCTAACCTTTAATGTAAAGCATAGGAAAATCACAAAACGGAGGACAATCACAAAGTACTGGGAATCATGGCCCAGCCACATGGCTACTTACATCTTTAGGGGGACACAATTCAACCCATGACATACAGTGTGGGAAGGACTGAGGCAGCCATTGTTGGTTTTAAGGTGGAGGAAGAGGCCATAAGCCCAGGAATCTAAACAGTTTCTATAAACTGGAAAAGGCAAGAAAACAGATTTTTGCTTAGAGTCTCCAGAAGGAATGCAGCTGTGCTGATACCTTTTAGCCCAGTGACACCCATGTTGAACTTACGAGCTTTAGAACTGTAAGACACAAATTCTGTGGTGTGAAGCCACCAAATCGGTGGTGGTTTGTCATGTGGCTGCAGAAAACTCATGAAGAGGGCAGCACGGCCAACTGTGGACTGACTTTTCCTTTAATGGAGGGGTGGCAGATTCAGGCAACCAGGAGCACCTGTAGCCCTGAGTGCCAGTCAAAAGTATTTGTGGATTTACCCAGATCCCTGTCATTAGGACTGGACAGTCCTATTATCCTTGCCCCCATTGCTTATGCCCCTTTTTCTCCCACATCTCACCCTATGTCTTAGGTCTCACTGATGCTGAGGTCTAAGGCAAGACTATACCTCCTAGTGACTTTGGTCCATTGCTAAAATCTATGTACTTCCCTATTGGTACTAGATAATTTCTAGATCACATCCTCCATGAGGGCTGGGATCACAGCTGTTTTCTTTTTCTTCCTTTTTTCCCCCTCTTTATGTTTATTGAGATTTGTCTTCTTTACTATTGAACACCTAGATGTTGACGCATTTGAGGCCCTGCATTACTGCACTATGAATAAATGCTTTTTTATTCACGTCTTCTTCTACTGTTGTTTTTCCCACAGCTTGTAATAAGAGATGATAATGGGGAAAAAAAAGTTTTCAACTGTTTTGTTTCAGTCATGTAAGGGTGTAAAATTAAAAGTATAGATCTACTACTACTGTTCACTGCCATTGAGTCAATTTTGACTCACAGAGATCATATAGGACAGAGTAGAACTGCCCCATAGAGTTTCCAAGGAACATCTGGTGGATTCAAACCGACAACCTTCTGTTAGCAGCTGTAACACTTAACCACTACACTACCTTGGTTTCCACAGTATAGATTTATAAAGCAAAATTATAAAGAACCCTAATATTATCAGAAGGTCATAAAAATTTCATACTGTGTGTTTATGTGACTTAATAGGATTCCTAATGGTGCAACAGTTAAGTGTCCTGACTGCTAAGGAAGAATGATTGTTCAAACTTACTCAGCAGCTCATAGGAGAAAAGACTGGCTGTCTGCTCTCATAAAGATTACAGCCTAGAAAACCCTCCAGGACAGTTCTACTATGTCACACAGGGTCTCTCTGAGTTGGAATTAACTTGATGGCACCTAACAAGAACAATTTAATAAATGTATCAGTTCCTGAGATTTTTGTGATCAAATGAACTTCAGTCTGTGTTGGCAAATGCTGAAGATGTTCATTTGTGATTTTCTAGTTGATGACTTGTTGAAGTGTTTACACTTTGTGTATTGTGTTTGGTTACCTGCTAGATAAAGTTAAAAAGTAGTGTTAGCAGAAAGTCTGTAAATGCTGTATGGTTTGCAATCAGATAGAACCAGAGGATATTTATTTTAGTAATGTATTACTATAACCTAAAAAACAAACCCACTGCTGGGAATGATTTATTTCTTCTTTAAAATAATGCCCTCTGTTCATTTTGTCCCCTGATTAAAGATATTTTATTTATTTATTTTTTTAATACTTTATTGTGCTTTCAGTGCAATTTATGATCCCAGTCAATTTGCCATTATAACCCCCCCCTGCACACACCTCTGTGCAACTCTAGCAGTGCTCCCCACCCTGTGACAGCACACTGCTCCTTTCCACCTTGTACTTCCCTTACTCGTTCAGCCAACTCCTGTCCGCTCCTCTCCTCTCTCTCATTTTGCCTCTAGACAGAAGCTGCTCTGATGACCTCGTGTGTATATGTAAGCCAAGAAGCACGTACTAAACTGGCATCACTCCATGTCTTAAGTCCAGTCTAAGCTTTGTTTGGAGACTTGACTTTGGCACTGGTTTCAGCTCTGTTCCAGCAGTGAGTCTAGGCCATGACCTCACAGTACCCTCCAGGGTGCGAGACCACCAAGTCTGGTCTTTTTAATACAGTTCTAGATTGGTGCCCCCATTTTTCTCTCTCATGTCTGGGGCTGTACATTGTATTCCCCGTCAGGACAGCCATTGGTGGTGGCCAGGCACTATCTAGTTCTTTTTGCTCTCATGCTGAAGTAGTATTCTAACAATATGGGCATTTTTGTTTCCTGGCTCATATTTTCCTCATGTCTTTAATGTCTTTTGTTCTCTGCTCCAGGTGATCTGAGACCAATCAATGTTTGTTAGATGGCAGCTTGCTAGCTTTTAAGACCCCAGACACCACTCATCAAAATGGGATACAGACCATTCTCCAAAAAAAAAAAACACCCCAAACTTAGCTTTGCCAGTTGATGTAGATGTCCCCTGAAACCATGGTTCCTAGACCCCTGCCACTGCTACTCTGATCTTCAAAATGTTGGACTGTGGAAACCCTGGTGGCATAGTGGTTAAGTGCTATGTTAGCTAACCAGAAGGGCAGCAGTTCAAATCCACCACTTGATGGCAGGTCATTTTTTTTAGGAAACCTCTTAGCTTTTGGTGTAGTCCAGCAGCGTTAATCTCCCTTCCATTGTGCGCTGTCACTTCCTCCACTTAATCCAAATCCTATCTACCATCTAATCTATGAACACCACTCTCTCTCCTTCCCCTCCCTCATAACTATCAAAGATCATTTTCTTCTGTTATTAAACATTTTCTTCAGTCCTTATGATAGTGGTCTCGTACAATATTTGTCCTTTTGCAACTGACTGATTACACTCAGCATAATGTCTTCCAGATGACTGCATGTTATCAGGTGTTTCCCAAGGTCGTTGTTTTTCTTCATTGTATAGTATTCCGTTGTGTGGATGTACCATACTTTGTTTTCCCATTTATCTACTGGTGGGCACTCAGGTCAATTCTGTCTTTTTGCTATTGTGTAGAGTGCTGCAATAAACATTGTGCATGTATCTGTTGGTGTGGCAGGCCTTATTAATCCAGAATGTATTCCAAACAGTGAGATTGCTGGATCACGTGGTATTTCTATTTCTAGCTTTTTAATAAAGCATGAAGTCAATTTCCAAAGTGGTTGTACCATCTTACATTCCCACCAACAGTGTAGAATGGTTTCAGTCTCTTCACAACCTCTCCAGCATTTATAGTTTTGTGTTTTGGTGGTTCATGCCAGCTTTGTGGGGGTGAGATGGTATCCCGTTGTAGTTTTGACTTGGATTTCTCTAATGGTTAATAGTTGTGAGCATTTCCCCATGTATCTGTTAGCATGTCTTCTTTGGTGAAGTGCCTATATCTTTTCCCCATTTTTTAATTGGGTTATTTGTCTTTTTCTTGTCGAGTTTGTACAGTACTTTGTAGACTATGGAGATTAGACACCAATCAGATTTGCGGCCACAAATTTTTTCTCACTCTGCAGGGAGTCTTTTTACTCTTTTGGTGAAGTCTTCAGATGACTGTGTTTGATTTTTCAGAGTTCCCATTTATCTGTTTTCTCTTCTGCTGTTTGTGAAATGTTAGTAATATTCTGTAGTCTGTTTACACTGTGTTTTAGGGCTCCCAGCATTTTCTCTATATTTTTTTTCATGATCTTCATCATTTTAGATTTTATATTTAGGTCTTTGATCCATTTTCAATTAGTTTTTGTGCATAGTGTGAGGTACAGGTCTTGTTTCAGTGTTTTGCAGATGGATATTCAATTTTGCCAACATCATTTGTTGAAGGGCCTGTTTTTCTGCCAGGTCACAGACTTTGGGTCTTTGACAAATACCAACGGCTCTTAGATGGATGCTGTTATTTCTGGATTCTCTATTCTCTGCTATTGGTTTATGTATTTGTTTTTTGTAACAGAAGCAGGCTGTTTTGACCACTGTGGCAGTGTAATAGTATCTGTAGAGGCCTCTAATCAGGTAATGTGAGGCCTCCCATTTTCTTTTTTCTTCAGTAATGTTTGATTTATCCAGGGCTGCTTTGTTTTCCCTATAAAGTTGGTGCTTTATTTCTTCATCTCATTAAAAAATAATATTGGAAGTGGTATTGTGATTCCATTGCATCCATAGACAGCTTTGGGTAGAATAAACATTTTCACAATGTTGTTTTCTTATCGCTGAGCAACACAGGTTTCTCTGCATATGTACCTCTCTTTTGGTTTCTTGCAGGGGTTCTTGTAAATGGTATTGATTTGGCGATTTCCTCTTTGATGGTATCTTTTAGTTGGTGTAATGGAATCCCATGATTCATTTATGTTTATTTTATATTCTGATACTTTTCTGAACTCTTTTATTAGTTCCTATTGTATACATACACACACACACACACACACACACACATAGTGGATTCTTTAGGGTTTTTTGTATATAGTATCATATAATCTGCAAATCATGCTTTTACTTCTTTCTTAATAATGTGGATGCCCTTTATTTCTTTACCTTCTCTGTTTGCTCTGACTAGAACCTCTAGCACGATGTTGAACAAAAGCGGAGACAATGGGCATCCTGTTCTGGTTCCAGTTCTTAAGGAGAATAGTTCCAGTCCGTCTCCATTTTGGGTAATGTTGGCTGTTGGCTTTGTGTAGATGCCCCACATTATTCAATTCCTATTCTGCTGAGAGGTTTTTCCTTTTTTTTTTTTTTTTTAACATGAGTGGGTTTTGGACTTTCTCAAATGCCATTTCTACATTACATTGATAAAATCAAGTGATTCTTACCTTTTGTTTTATTTATGTGTTTTGCTACATTGATTGTTTTTCTAATTTTGAATCATCTCTGCATCCCTAGTATGAATCCTACTTGGTCACGGTGAATTACAATTTTTTATATGTTGTTGAATTCCGTTGGCTAGAATTTTGTTGAAGATATGTGCATCTAAGTTCATGAGAGATAATTGGTTTCTAACTTTCCCCTTTTTTGTGCTATCTTTACCTTGTTTGGGTACCAGGGTTATGCTGGTTTCATAGAATGAATCTGACAGTGTGCCATCCCTTTCTGTTCTGTGAAATGCCTGTAGTAACAATCATGTTAACTGTTCTCCAAAAGTTTGGTAGAATTCTGCAGCGAAGCCATCCGGACCAGGACTTTTTTTGGTTGGTAGTTTTTAAATTACTGTTTTGATATCTTCTTTTGTGATGGGTATATTAAGTTGTTTTATTTCTGTTTGTGTTAGTTTTTGCAGGTTGTGTGATTCTAGAAATTTGTCCATTTCCTCTAGATTTTCAAGTTTGTTAGAGTATAATTTTTCATAGTTTCTGCTATGATTATTTTAATTTCAACTGGCTCTGTTGTAATACAGTCCATCTCATTTCTTATTCATTATTTTCTTCCTCTCCTGTTTTTCTTTTGTCAGTTTGGCCAGTGGTATGTTGATTTTGTTGATCTTTTCAAAACAACAGCTTTTAGTCTTGTTAACTCTTTCAATTGTTTTTCTATACTCTAATTAATTTAGTTCTACTCTAATTTTTATTACCTCTGTTTTTCTGGTACTTAAAGAATTCTTTTGTTATTCTCTTTCTATTTGTTCAAATTTTAGGGTTAATTCACTAATTTAATTTTAGGGGTCTATCTTTGTTTTGGATATATGCATTTTTTTGAGATAAATGGGCTTCTGAGTACTGGTTTTGCTGTGTTCTGTAGGTTCTGGTAGCATGTGTTTTCATTCTCATCTGATTTTCTGAATTTCTTTATTCTGTCCTTGATTTCTTCTGTAACTCAAAAGTTTTTAAGCAAGGTGTTGTTCAGTTTCCATGTGTTTGGCTTTTCTCTTTTCATTGGGATTAAGTGAAAGTATACAATCCAAATTAAACTTGCATACCTGCCTATCTGCAGGTCCTTCTGCTCTCCTTGCCCAGAGATAGCACATTTATCCTTTTTATTCTATATATGTCACGTCCTCTTGACATCTTCTGTCCCCTCCTCTCCACTCTCTCCTCTACTGTCTAGTAAGAGGCCAGTAGGACAGCATCCTACAGATGCATAGAACCATAAAGTACAAACACCATATGGTCACATTTTGTCCCTGAGACCAGTCCATTCCTGTCCAGAGAGCTGACTTCAGTAATGATTTCTGGTGAGAGGTAGCAGCAGGTCTAGGGGCCATGCTCCCAGGAGAACCCTCAGGCTGCCAGACTATCAGTTGTGGTCCTTCAAAGGAATTCTCAGTGTGAGCCCCTCTTTTTCTCATGTTGCCACTGGGATTCAGCTATCTTTGATGGTGGCTGGGTACTGTCTGGTTCTTCTGGTCACGTGTTGATACAGTCAACTATTCACACGGGTCCTTCTGTCACCTGAGCTTGCTTTTCCTTGTGTCTTGTTTCCCTGTATATTTGTTGTTGGTGGTGGTCATCTGTTTTGGATGAGTTGAGACCATTTGGTGTACTTCAGATGACACTTCCCTAGCTTTTAAGACCCCAGATGCCACTCACCAATATGGGGTGCAGAAGACTCTCTTAGCAATAGGCTAGTTATACCAATTGGCCTTGATGTCCTCTGAGAGCATGGTCCCCAGACCCCTGCCCCTATTATTCTAACCTTGCAATATTGGGTTAAGATTAGAAGGGTTTTCAGTTTATGTTGAAGTCCAGTGAAGTTGATCTTCTTTCTACTGTGTGATGTCACTGCTTTCACCCAGCCAAATTTCTGTCAACTGTCTAATCTATGACCAGCCCTCTCCCTCCCTACCCCCACTTGCAGCCATCAGAGTCTTTTCTTCTGTACATAAATCTATTTTAAGTCCTCATAGTAGGCTCTCATCCAATATTTGTCCTTTTGCTGCTGTTTCACTCAGCATAGTGTCTTTCAATTGAAATCAAGTTATGAGATGCTCCCTAAAATCATCATGGTTCTTTATCATTGCATGGTGTTCCACTGAGTGTGTGTACCATAGTTTGTTTATTCATCCATGTGTTGTTGGACATCTGGGTTGATTCTATCTTTTTGCTAATGTGGACTGTGCTGCAATAAACATTCATGTGCATGTATCTGTTCATGTAGCTATCCTTGACTCTGTAGGATATATTCTGAGCAGTGGGTTTACTGGATCAAATGGTTTATCTATTTCCAGCTTTTTAAGGAAGCACCAAATTGCTTTCCATAGACATTGTACCATTTTGCAATCCCACCAGCAGTGTAGGAGAGTTCTGATCTCTCCACAGCCTCTCCAACATTTGTTGTTTTGTGTTTTATGGATCATGGCTAACATTGTTGGGGTGAGATGGTATCTCATTGTAGTCTTGATGTAGATTTCTCCAGTAGCTAATGATAGTGAGCATTTTCTCATGTGTTATTTGGCTGCCTGGATGTCCTCTTTGGTGAAGGGTCAGTCCATCTCCTTTGTCCACCGCTTAGTTGGGTTATTTACCTTTTTCTTGTTGATATTTTGCAGTACCTTGTAGATTGTGGCAATCAGACATTGGTCTGACATGTAGTTCCCAAATATGTTTTCCCATTCTGGTCTTTTCTTTTAATAAAGTTTTTGGATGAGCAGAAGTGTTTGATTCTTAGTAGTTCCCATTTATCTATTTTCTCTTCTGTTGACTGTGCTTTGCTTGTCAGATTTTGAAGTCTAAGTTGTGTATTAAACCTTCCATTGTTTACCCTATTTTTTCTAGTATGATCTTTATCATTTTAGGTTTGATATTTAGGTCTTTGATCCAATTTGAGTTAGTTTTTGTATAACGTGTGAGATATGGACCTTGTTTTAGTTTTTTTGCAGATACAATTGCCAATACCATTTGTGAAAGAGAATATTTTTAACCCCAGTTTACAATCTTAGGGCTTTTGTTGAGTATCACCTGTTCATAAGAAGGTGATGGCATCTCTGGGGTCTTAGTTCTGTTCCATTGGTCTATATGTCTCTTTCTGTACCAGTACTAGGCTTTTTTGACTACTGTGGCAGTTTGATAAGTTTTAAGATTGGGTAATATGAAGCCTTCCACTGTATTTGTCTCCTTTAGTAGTGCTTTGCTTCTCTAGGGTTTCTTCCCTTCCCAAACAAAGTTGGTGATTTGTTTCTACATCTTATTTTTAAAAAAGTCATTGGCATTTGTATTGGGATTGCGTTGTATACATAGATCGCTTTGGGTAAAATAGACATTTTCAGAATGTTAAGTCTTCCTATCCATAAGCAGTGTAGGTTTCTCCGTTTATGTAAGTCTCTCTTCTTTTCTTGTAGGAAGGTCTGGTAGTTCTCTTTGTATAGGTCTCTTATTTCTCTAGTTAGATTTATTCCTAGGTATTTTATCTTCTTGCAGACCATAGTAAATGGTATTGATTTGGTGATTTCTTCTTTGATGATCACTTTGCTGGTATAAAGGAATCCTACTGATTTACTTATGTTTGTCTCATATCCTGATATAAGTCTCATATCCTGATACATTGCTGAATTCTTCTGTTAGTTCAAGAAATTTACTTGTGGATTCTTTAGGATTCTCTGTGTATACAATCATATCATCTGCAAATAGATTTTTTACTTCTTTGCTGATGCAGATGTCCGTTATTTCTTGGTCTTGTCTAATTGCTCTGGCTAGAACTTCTAGTACAATGTTGAATAGAAGTGGTGAGAGTGGGCATCCTTGTCTGGTTCCGTTCTCAAGGGGAATTCTTTCAGTGTCTCTGCATTCAGGATGATATAGGTGTTTGGCTTTGCATAAATGCACTTTATTACATTGAGGAATTTCCCTTCTATTCATATTTTAGACTTTTTAGCATGCATAGGTGTTAGACTTTGTCAGATGCCTCTGTGTTATATATGTGGCTGATCACATTAACTGTTTTTATGATGTTGAACCAGCCTTGCATCCCTGGTATGAATCCGGTTTGGTCGTGGTGAATTATTTTTTTTTTTTTGAAATAGTCAACAAATTCTATTGGCAAGGATTTTTTTCAAGATTTTTGCATCTAGGTTCATGAGTGATACTGGTTTGTAATTTTCTTTTTTGTTGGATCTTTCCCTGGCTTTGGTATCAGGATTATACTGGCTTCATAGAATTAATTTGGAAGTATTCAAAGCCTTTCTATGTTGTGAAGTAATCTCAGTAGTATTGGAGTTAACTCTTCTCTAAAATGTGGTAGAATTCTGTGGTGAATCCATCTTGGCCCAGACTTCTTTTGATTGGTAGTTTTGTGATGATTTTGTCAGTCTCTTCCTTTGTGATGGTGTTATTAAGTTGTTCTACTCCTTGTGACAATTTTGGTAGGTGATATGAATCTAGAAATTTCTCCATGTCCTCTAGGTTTTCAAATCTGTTAGAGTATTTAGTAGTTTGTTCTGATACTTTTGATTACAGCTGGGTCTGTTGTGACAGCTTCCACTTGTTTCTTATTCAGGTTATTTGTTTCCTCTCCTATTTTTCTTTTTGTACGTTTTGATAATGGCTTATCAGTTTTGTTGATCTTTAAAAAAAACAGCTTTGGGTTTTGTTAGTTTTTTCAATTGTTCTTTTGTTTTCTAATTCATTTGGTTCTGCTGTAATCTGTTTCCTCCTGGTCCATGAGGGGTTCCTCTTTTCTATTTTTCAAGCTTTAGGGTTAATTCTTTGGGTTAGTCCCTTTCTTCCTTCCATATGTGTGCATTTATAGAGATAAACTGACCTGAGCACTGTTTCGGCTGTATCCTATAGCTTCTGGTAGAATGTGTTGTCATTCACTTTTGATTCCATAAACTTCTTTAGTTCATCCTTGATTTTTCTATAGCCATGACTTTTTGAGCAAGGTGTTGTTGTTTCCATGAGTTTCAATTTCTGTCTATATTTTTTCTGCCATCGATTTTGATTTTGATGGCTTTATGGTCCAAGAAGATTCTTTGCAATAATTCAGTGGTTTGGATTTTCTTGAGACTTGCTTTATGTCCTAACGCATGGTGTGTTCTGGAAAATGTTCCGTGTGCATTGGAGAAGAAAGTGCACTTAACTGTTGATAGATAGAAAGTTCTGTGTATGTCAATGAGTTCTTAGTTAATTGTCACAATAGGATCTTCTGTGTCTTTACTGAGCTTTTTTCTAGATGATCTGTCAATTAATGAAAGTGGAGTGTTGGAGTCTGCAAGTATTATTGTGGACTGATCTACCTCATTTTTTATTATAGTCAGTGTTTGTTCATTGTATTTAAATGTTCTAGTATTGGCTGTATAAATATTTAATGTTGTTAAGTCCTGCTTGTTTATTGAATCTTTCAGCAATAGATAGTGACCATCCTTGTCCACGATGGTAGAGTTTACATTACAGTCGATTTTATCTGAGATTAGTATTGTCACACCTGCTCTTCTTTGTATGTTTTTAGCTTGGTGTATATTCTTCCATCCTTTAATTTTCACTTTGTTCATATCTTTGAGTCTAAGGTGTGTTTCTTGTAAGCAACATATAGACAGGTTGTGTCTTTTGATCCAAAGTGTCACTAGTTGTCTCTTTATTGGAGCATTCAGTTCATTTACAGTCAGTGTAATTGATGATAGGTGTGTGTTAGTGCTGTCATTTTGATGTATTTATTTTTGTGTTGGTGTTTTCTATGTTGGTCTTAATATTCTGTTCTAGGTCATTCTGTCTTATGGATTGAATTTTGATCTTTTTCAGTGTCGGTTTTATGTTTCTCAAGACTCCTGTCTTACATGTCTTGTCTCACCATGTTGTATTGTTATTGTGCTTTGTGGCTACCCTGATCATCCCCCTTAATATTCTAAGTTTAAGCCCAACTTTAACTTCTGCATATCTTTTTAACTTTATCTCCATCTCAAAGGACAATAAGTACTGTAGTATATCCCTCTTTATAGTTTGATGCTGTCATAGTTTTTGTAATATGATCACTTGTTGGCTTCTTTTATTATTGTAGCTTTGATTGAGTTCTGTGACTTCCCTATCTGAGTAGGTTACTGGATGCTGTGTCCTGCATTGCCTCCTTAAATATACACTTAATGGTTTTGTTTTTATAAGCAAAGCACTTCTTTCAGTACTTCTCATAGTTTTGCTTTGGTTTTTACAAAGTCTCTAAGCTTCTGTTTATCCGCGTGTATCTTTTTTGGACTTTTTAAATTTGTATTAATTACAGTAAAAGAACAAAATTTCTAACATCTATCAATTATCTCATCTATGATAAACCCTCAACCCCCACCCACCTATGTAGCCAATACAGTTATTTTCTTCTATGGATAATTTTCTTGTTAGGTCCTTATAACAGAGGTCTCCACAACATTTGTCCTTTTGACACTGATTGATTTCACTCAGCATGATCTCTTCCAAATGAGACCATGTTATGACATGTTTCCTGAAATTGTCATCATTTTTTATTATAGCACAGTGTTCATTGAGTATATGCACCATAGTTTGCTTATCCATTCATCTGTTGATGGGCATAGGGATTGATTCCAACTTTTTGCCATTGTGGACTGTACTGCAACAAACATTCATGTACATGTGTCTGTTCATGTGACAACCTTTGTTTCAGAAAGATAAATTCCAAGCTTTTTAAGGAAGCACCAGACTGTTTTCCAAAGAGGTTGTACCATTTTGCAATCCCAGTGTAGGAAAGTTCCAAATTATCCACAGCCTCTCCAACATTTGTTATTTTGTGTTTTTTGGATCATGGCCAACCTTGTTGGGGTGAGATGGTATCTCATTGTAGTTTTTATTTGAATTTCTTTAATAGCTAATGATTGTGAGCAATTCTGCATGTGTCGTTTGGCTTCCTGGATATTCTCTTTAGAGAAATGTCTGTCCATCTCCTTTGCCCATAGCTTAATTGGATTATTTATCCTTTTCTTGCTGATATTTTGTGATACCTTATAGATTACAGAGATCAGATGTCGATCTGACATAGAGTTGCCAAATATTTTTTCCCATTCTGTAGGTGGTCTTTTAATTCTTTTGATGAAGGCTTTGGATGAGCAAAAGTGTTTGATTCTTAGTAATTTCCTTTTATCTATTTTCTCTTCTGTTGAATTTGCTTTGTTTGTCAGATTTTGAAGTCTGTCTACCTTGTGTATTAGAACTTTCATCCTTGAATACTGAGTCAGATCTGACTCTATGGTGCTTGGCTTTTGCTTGTTGATTCTATTTTGTCTTGGATGAGTTTTATCATTTTAGATTTTATATTTAGGTCTTTTATCCAATTTGAGTTGGTTTATGTATAAGGTGTAAGATAGGGGTCTTGTTTCAGTTTTTTGCAGATGGATATCCAGTTTTGCCAGCACCATTTGTTAAAGAGACCATTGTTACCCCAGTTTAAAACTTGGGGCCTTTTACAAATATCAGCTGTTCATAAGAGGATGGTGGCATCTCTGAGGTTTCTACTTTGTTCCATTGGTCTATATGTTTCTTTTTGTAAATCTGTGAATATCTTAATTGTGTCTTCCTATTCAGGAGACAATTTTGTAGGATATATAATTCTTGGTTGGAAGTTTTACTCTTTCAAGCCTTTGAGTGTGTCATCTCACTGCCTCTTTGCCAACATCATTTCTTCTGAGAAGTTAGATTAACATTCTCTCTGAATGTTAGCTTTGCTTTGAGCCTCACTGCCTTTAACAGCATCTGTTTATGTTTCATTTTATTAAACTTGATTATAATATGTGTTGGTGTATTTCTTTTGGGGTCAAGTTTTTGTGATGTTCGATATACATCTTGGCTATCTCTTCTTTCATAATTTTGGGGACGTTTTCTGTCAGCAAGTCAACAACAGTACTCTCTCTATTTTCAGCTATCCCTCCTTGTTCAAGAACTCCAATTAATCATAGATTAATAGAGTCCCCTGTGTTCCTTAATGCTTCTTCAGTGTTCTAATTTCTTTTCTCTGATTTCTCCTGATGAATGTTGGTGTCAATTGCTCTGTCAAGGTCTGGTTTCCATCTCCTCAATTATGTTTTTTTGGCTTTGGATTGAATTGTCTAATTTTGTAATTCTGTTGTTAATCTGCTGGATTTCAGAATATTGATGCTCCACCAGCTGGAATAGCCTGCTTTAATTTTCGTTTTGCTCTACTACATTTTGTTCAATATCTAGCAGGGCTCTCTATATAATTCTTTTGTACTCAACTGCCTGTATTTTCCAAAAGACTTCATCAGGGAAAGTTTTTGATTTTTTATTTTTGGAGTTTTCTAGAGCCATTGTGGACTGTTTCTTTAAATGGTTAGCAATTTTTTTTTTGCCTTCGGGCCATCTAGAGACTGTTTAGTTTCTCTGGTGTTACCTCAACAGGAGCTGAGGTGTAATTCTGAAAAGGCAGTTAGCCACTAGCCAAGTCTGTGTACACTAGTGACTGGCCCCAGTTGGCTCTCTGGGGTGGCAGCCTCCACCTTCTGGCTTGCAAAGTTGGCAACCTGCTTGTAGAATAACTGGGGGGCTGTCAACTGACCCTATCATGTGAGTCAGTAAAGGGTGAGCAGCCACTGGGCTGCTCAGCAGTTATTTCTCCAGGCAGTCGTATTTTAAAAAGCTGCGAACTAGCTGATAGCTGTCCAATTCAGTCATTCTGTCAGGTATGGGAGGTCCCACTGTGCCCTCCAGCTGACAATGGAAGCACCTCTTCAGCTGTCTCCAAATGCTGTGACATAATTCAAAGTAGGGAGAGGTTACAGCCTTACTGTGATTGTCAGCTGGGCCTGACCCATAAGGTATCACTGTACTAAACATAGCCTTTCTGCTGGAAAAGCACTTTCCAGACTGGCCCTGCTTCTCAGCTTAGGAATTGTCCCTGCTGAGTCCTCCAGTTGGGCAATTGTGCCTCCCCAGCTGACCAAAATGACATCCTGGCCAAGCTCACCTTCCTGCTGCAAACCAACAGAATCTATGGTATTGCTCAGAAAAGAGAGGGTGGAGGCACAATGATGCCCTCAGCCACTAGCTGGACTTTCAAAATGTGTCTGTCCCATGTACTGTCTGTCTGCTGCACTATACACTGTTTATTTTAGCACTGCAGTTCAGCATATTTGCTGGCTCATGGCCATCCCCTGCCTCCTGGATAACAAAAAAGGCACTAGTACCTGCAGTCTGCCTAAGTGGTAAGTCAGCAGGAGCAGGGACCAGAGTGTGCTGCCTCCAGTTAAAGAGATGTGGCTTCCCATTTAGTGGTGTATAGTCCAATCTGACTGACCCTATGCCATATCCTAGGGATCCCTGGGTGTCCAGAATGCTCCATTCAATTATCAATTCAGGCCTTAGTTTTCAGAGGGAATTGAAGAGACAGATGTCTAGTCTGCCATCTTGGTCCTACCCTGCATTTAATTTTTTACCCTTGCCTTTTCTGCTATTGATTTATTTATGGGTTTATGGTCTGAGAAAATGCTTTGCAATATTTCAGTGCTTTGGATTTTGTTAAGACTTGCTTTGTGGCCTAATATGTCAGTTATTCTGGAGAATGTTTCATGTGCACCAGAAAAGAAAGTACACTTGTCTTTTTGGGAGTGGAAAGTTCTATATATTTCTATGAGGTCTATTTGGTTGATTGTGGTGTTTAGATCTCCCGTATCTTTATTGAGCTTCTTCTGGATGTTTGATCCATCACCAAAAGCGGTGTTTTGAAGTCTCCTGCTTTTATTGTGGAGCTGTCTATCTCACTTTCCAGTGCGGTCAGTGTTTGTTTTATGTGTTTAGAAGCTATGTTGTTGAGTGCGTAAATATTTTATGTGGTTGTGTCTTCCTGATGTATTGACCCTTTATGCAATATACACTGATCTTACTTGTCCATTGTGGTGGATTTTATTTTAAAGGCTATCTTATTTGAAATTAATATTGCCACTCCTCCTCTTCTTTGAGTTTTTTTTAGCTTGGTATATAGTTTTCTATCCTTTGAGTTTCGGTTTGTGTTTTTAAATGTAAGGTGTACTTCTTGTAAGCAACATATAGACAGATGGGTTTTTTTCTGTTTTTTAAAAAATCCATTCTCCTCCTCTTTGTCCCTTTATTGGTGTGTTTAACCCATTTACATTCAATGTAATTATTGATAGGTGTGAACTTAGCGCTGTGACTTTGGCACCGTTTTTTTGTATCGTTGGTAGTTTGTTCCATTTAATTTTCTGTGCTGAGTCATTTTTCTTCATGGGTTTACTTTTTATCTTTTTCATTGTTGGTTTTGTATCTGTTGAGACTTCTTGATGTTTCTTGTTTTAGTGCTTAGGATTGTTAATTTCTTTTACCCAATATTTCCCCCTAGTGATTTAAGTTTAAACCATTCTTTAAATTCTTTCTATCACCTTGACTTGCTCTCCATCTGAAAGACCTATGGATGCATTAATTTGTTGCCCTTTTTGGTATAATGTTTTTGTCATTTATATGCTGAGATCTGTTTCCATATTTTTAATATTTTAACTTTAAGTTTCATGGGTTCCCTATCCATGTTGATACTTGGATGCCCTGTCATGCATTGTATCCTTGATATTACTGGTTTTTAATCGAAGAACTTCCTTCAGTGTTTCTTGTAATTTTGGTTTGGTTTTTGCAAATTCTCTAAAGTTCTTTTTATCTGGCTATGTCCTAATTCTACTGGAATATTTGAGAGATAATTTTGTAAGATATATAATTCTTGGTTGGCAGTTTTTTTTTTCCTTCAAGGCTTTGTATATATATCATCCCTTGCCTTCTTGCAATCTTGGTTTACACTGAGTAATCTGAGTGCAATCTTAATGACTCCTTTGTGTGTTATTTTTTGTTTAAGTGTAGCTGCCTATGAAAGCTTCTCCTTACTTCGCTTTCAATAAGTGTGATGATAATATGTGTTGGTGTCTTTCTTTTTGGACATATACAGCACTTGGCTTGGCTGGTACCTTTCATGAAATTCTATGAGTATCTTGGACAGATTATCTTCTCATCTCTCATAGTATCAGGAAAGTTTTCTGTCAACAAATCTGCAAATCTATGTATTTTCTGTTATCCCTTCCTGTTCTGATACTACAATTACTCATAAATTATTATTCTTGACAGAGTCCCACATAACTCTTATATGTTCTTCATTTTTAAAAAATTCTTTTATATGATTTGTCCTCATATATGTTGGTGTCAGTTGCTTTATCTTCAGCCTCACTAATTCTGTATTCCATTGCCTTGATCCTGCTTGTTAGCTGTCTACTGAATTGTCTAATTTTCCAATTGTTAATCTACTCAATTTCAGATTTTTGCTGCTGAAGAATTTTTTGCAGCCTGTTTAATTTTTCATTATGTTCTGTTGCATTTTACCTAATCTCTTTCCTGATTTCTTGAAGGGTCTGTATATTAGTCTTGTATTCTACTTCTGATAATTGAAGGAAGTTTTCATCTGGAAAATTTTGATTGTTTTGGGAGTCTTCTGATGCTACCATGGTCTGCATCTTTAAATGATTAGAAATTAATTTTTGTCTCTGAGCCATCAGAAAGTTGTTATATTTTATTTGGTTATTGTGTTCAAATTTATATACATGTAAATATATTTTAATTTAGTTTTTGACTGTCCAAGTAGTCTATTCATTTGAGCTAGTTTTATTTTTAGATCCTGAATAATTCTGATGCCCTGACAGTTGTTAGTTAAAGCTATGAGTGCATTGAGAAAGGTAGCAGGAGTTGTCAGCTCATGGGAGCTGGCAGAACTTTTTATCTAGCCCTCTCTTTGTTTCCCTCTCCAAGGACGTGAGAATAGCTCAAGGCATGTGTGTAAGATGACCCACCTCTGGGCTAGGTAGCATATCAGAGTTTAGCACATCAGAGTTGAACACCTGGTGCAGAACAGAGACGTGAGGGGGAAGTGCCAGGGGACGGGAGAGAAATCCACACAAAGGATTTAAACTGCAAAAGGTTTAAACTGCAAGAGTTCCCAAGCACATAGCCTATAATGCTCAGGAGAAAGTCTCTTACAGTTTTGTAGGTGGGGCCGTCTGAAGCTCAGCTTCCAGGATGAGAAAAACAGCTTCCAGTTGTGCGCCACTGCTCTATGTGGCCGCGCGTTGCTGTGGCTCCGCTTCGCTGGCAGAAGCAGGCACATCTGCAGGTGCAGTTTTGATTCTGGCTGAGGTAGTTGCTTCTGGTCCTCCCCTCCCTGTCACCCAAACCTATCTCTCAGCTTTCTGCCTGATAGTCAGGGCTCTTAAAATTTGCTATATTGTCCATTCAGTTGTTTTTCTGTTGTTTTGTTGTTAGATTAGAGAAAACATGTGGCTGCTCTGCTATCTTAGCCACTATCTCTGATTCAAGATATTTTAGAAGACACACTGTTAGATATTTGGTAATATCCTACATTATTTTTTTCTCAGAATCCATGGGAATTGAGTGAATATAAGTTTTCAGACAAATTTACAGGTCAACTTTAATAATGTATGATTAATGCATATGTAGGCACTATCTATAATTAGGATGCTGTTCATTGTCAAGTGATTTAAAAGCTTATTCTTTCAGACTCCCTTTCCAGTATATCAGTGATCTTTTTAATAACTTACAATTTAAAATAAATCACTCAGGGAAAGACAGAGAATGCCTATCTCACAGATTTTGCATTTTATGGTTGTCAGAATTCTTTTAGGCCCTGCTAATTAAGGGGTCTCTGGTGGTATGAATAGTTAATATGTTCAACTGCTAAGCAAAAAGTTGGAGGTTTGAGTTCACCTTGAAAAATCTACCGCTGGAAAACCTGTGGAGCCTAGTTCTACTCTAACACACATGGGATCACCATGAGATGGAATCAGCTAGATGGTAACTCGCAAAAAGAATATATTAAAACGTACACTCTATGGTAGTGTTTCTCAGTGAAAGCACACAAAGATTTTCAGAAATGCTACATTAAAAGTCCCTGCACTGTAAAATACATGTTAAAAGTTCGTACACTATAAAAATACATCATATGAGCCGAGTCCAATCAGGAAAACAACAGCTGGACCAGTTATTTATGGGATCCTAATGGGTATAAGGAATTGGTTAAACAGTACTGGAGAACTGGAAAAGGGAGCTTCAAGGGTACTCAGAGACAGTAATAGCTAAGGAAGAACTAGGGGAGGATTGTTACTGTCTATGAGCTTAGAGGAGTTCCACCCCACTTGTGGGGTGTAAGGAAATTCTTTGGGGCGTACTGAGAAAGCTGAACACTGGACTCTCCTGCTGATTCAAGGACAGGCTGGCTGACGAAGCAGCAGAACTCAGAACAGCCAGTGGATGGAGAGAGAGCTAGTCCTTTCTGGCTCTCCCTCCTCCCGGCTTCCAAGCTTCCTGTAGTGCCTTTACTCACAGAACTTAACAGGCAAATCTAGATGGCAGAAGTACAGGGTGCAGCACTCCAGTCCCCGTCTCACCAAACACACTATAGGAAGGTGGGTTTGTAGGTGAGGGTTAACAGCTTACAGCTGGATCCAGTGCTGTCTTCTTGGAAGATAAGCTGGTGCCTGCAGTAATATGAACACACAAAAATAGCCACTGAAGTAAGGAGCAGTGTTTTGTCATATGGTGGTCAGCCTGTGAGCTTGAGTATGCTCACATTACATTTCTAGACCAACTCTGGAGTGAAAATGCAAAATGTGAACTAGAATTCGCATGACAAAATCACAGTGACAGAGTAGGTGTCCTTGAATCTCAGTTGAGTGACTGCCTTGAGACACCACTTGGCACTGTGAATGTAGGAAGGAAAGCTGAAGTAGTTCTGTTTAGTTGCTATTATTATTATTGTTGGCTGTATGGTGTGGGTAGAGATGCATAGTGTATAGTGGGGTAATAGGCTTTAATATTGTTTACAAAGTGAAAGGCATTAGTCTTATCAATGAAGGATGATTCCATAATGTGCCCAACACATTCCTCACAATAAATAACCATGAATTTTTTTTGTCATATTTGTAGTTCATAAATTAGATTCCCCCAAATATTCAACTCTCACTGAGGGAAATATAAAACAGAAATTCTATATAGTCTAATAAGAGCTAATTAAGATTAGCAAAAAAGTACAGTTATATGCAGATTTTGAGAAAACAAGCTCATAACAGTAATTATTCCTTTTTTTATTGTTGGAAAGTAGTATGGACTCCTTGTAGAAAAAATAGAAGGTACAGATAAGGGTAAGGAGGCAGAAAAATTTAGAGCACCTTTGGCCTCATTTAGAAGCAGCTGCTAATGTCGTGGTGTATCTTCCTTTAAATTTTTGTAAGCATTTTTATGTATTTAGTAATGTTACAAAAATGCTGTCATTAAAAATAAGGATTGGATACTGTGCTAAGCATTGCATCTCAATTCTGCCATTGAATCATCTTGATTACCCTACCAGTTTGATTATGTTATTATACCCTTTGTATAGATGACATAACTGAGACTCAGAGTGTAGGTAAATTTCTCAAGGGTAGGATTCACTGAGTTTCAAGAGCTTGGAGTCTGAAGCATGAGACTGTATTGTACTTCTAACTGAGATTATATGACATTTAAGTTTGTATCCTCATATTTTGTTTAACTTTATGGTATTAGCATTTTCCCATTTGACTAAAACTCATTAATATATTTTTAAAGCTGCATTAATCTTCTACTATATACCTGCCCATTATTTGCATGAAATTATCGTGCCTGACATTTGGGTAGTTTTTCCATTATCGGTAGTCATTGAGGTTTCAAAGAAAAAGTGCTAATGCTGTATTCATGCCGGTGAGGTAATGCAGCAAATACACATTGTTTTGTATATCCGTTTAACAAGGAATAGTTATTGCTTCCCTGGTGGTGCAGTGGGTATGCATTTGGCTGCTAACCAAAAGGTTGGCAGGTTGAATCTACCAGCTGTTCTTTGAAAACTCTGGAGGGCAGCTCTACTCTGCTGTGTAGGGTTGCCGTGAGTAAGAATGAACTTGATGGCAACAGGTTTTTTGGTATGTGTGTAGAAATTTGCAGGTACAAATCGTGGACTACACAGCATTTTTCCTCTCGTATATTCTCTCATCTTTTCTTCCCAGCAATGCTGGGACGTGACAGATCTCTTCTTTGTGGGTATGAAAATTGAAGCACAGAGTAGTGCAGGAACTAGATATGCTAAAGGCAAAATTGGAAACCGAGACGTCTTAGTCTTCCTCTGATGTTGCTTCTGCATGATGCTACACCGCCTCATGTCATGTGTCAGTGGCCTCCTGTCCTTGTTTTCCTTTGCCCTGTGATTTTATGGGGAAAGGCAGTGTTTGAGTCAGCTAGGGCTGCTCTAACAGAAATACCACAGAGTGGATGGCTTTAACAAAGAAAGATCTATTCTTACACAGTCCGGTAGGTTGCAAGTCCATATTCAGGGTGTCCGCTCCAGGGAAAGACTTTCCCCTTGTCAGCTCTGGAGGAAAGTCCGGTGTTGCATTAGTCATTGTCCAGGGAGTGTCCTAACGCAAGAACCTCTGGTCTGAACGACGCGCTCTGCTCCCGGTGCTGCTTGCTTGATGGTAGCGAGGTTCTCAAATTGTCCTTGGTTCTTTTTCCTTTTATTCCTTGCAAGCTAAAAGCATTAAGGGTGGGGCAAGCCATACTCCAGGGAAACTTCCCCCATAGCAGGAATTCACAGCCCCACCCTAATCCTTTAACATACAGGTTAGCAAAACCACACAATGGAGGACAGTCCCAAGATATGGGGAACCATATCCCAGCCACATGGCTGCACACATTTTTGGGGGGACACAATTCAAACCATGACAGGCAGACAGCTGTAAATGATTTTCTTCTGATTTTGGAATGTTCAAAGTCTTCCTAAGTTTCTTCCCGAGGATTGTCTCCCCTATGGGTTAGGCAGATTATTAACATTTCTGGGATGCATTTGCAGAGAAGGACAGAATTGGGTGCAGGAAAAAAAACTTGTGTTTTTTGACCAAGAAGAGGGAAATGCAGCAGTGTTTTGTATTGTCCATTAAACATTTTAAACCCGGGCAAAAGTTTCCCTGGGAGTGGTCAATGTACCAGTAAAACTTTGTAATGTGCCTTCAGAAGATAAATGTTTTGTAAAAAAGGAAATGTTTCCTATGGCATTAAAAATAAAACTGCCTTTTGAAGCACTGCTTTATTTTCTGTGTAGGTTTAATTAGGAAGTGGCACTTTGTTGTGGGAACACGGTCACAGAAGGCCCTTTGTTTTCTTCAAACCTTTAGAGAAGAGCTGCTTGTTTTTGTAAAGCCTCATTAATTCGGACCTCGTTTTTCACCCAGAATTTCTGAAAAATTTACCAGAACTGGGTTGAGATTTATTATTGTATCATCCAAATATAAACAGCTTAACAACGCACTGACAGGGTAATAAGAAAAAATGAGGCAAATTTCTTAAGGCAGCAAACTTTGAAAGAGTTTTAGAACAAGAAGTGCATGTAAATTGGAGCTTCTGATCACAAGTGAGTCTTGGGTGTTCATGAAAAGAGGTCAGTTAGAGACCTTCCCAGAAACACTGTGCTGGGGATTACTGTGACTGTGTACAAGTACTTATTCAAACTGATTCTGCGTCAACTTTTTTTTCTTTCATAGTGTCTTGAACTGCTTAAAAATATTAAGGTTTTCTGGAATTTGGCAAGATGGCTAGACTGAAAGAAGTCTTTCCCTTTCATTCTGATTTGGAAGTAAGCCAGAAATTCATGTCCTTCAGAAATTTTTATCTTTTACTTCATGGTCTCTGTGAAGCTGCTATTCTCAGAGATAGACCTCTCTTTTGTTTTCTTGTACACAGGCTTTGTTCTGGTAATAATCTACTGCTGTATAAGAAATCACCACACAACTTTATAGCTTACAACAGCAACTTTCATTCTGAGATCTCTCATTGTTTCTGTGGGTGAGGGTTTCTGAACAGGCTTGGCGGGGGGGTCATGTTTCAGGGTCTCTCGTGTAGTTGAGGTCAGACGGTAGTGGAACTGGCACAGCTGGAGAAGGGGCACAATGCCCACTCTGTGTGGTCTCTCCATGTGGCTAGTGAAAGCTGGTGGCCTGAATCAGATTACTTCCCCAGCATTTCAGGACTCTGGCATGAGGTTTCCCAAGAAAGGTGTCGAAGTTGTACCTCCTTTTAGACCTAGCCTCCAGAGTTACAGTGCCACTTCCGGCATGCTCTGTTGGCCACCAAGTCACCAAAGTTTGCCAAGATTCAGTGGAAGGAACAGGTTGGCTCTGCCTTTCAATGGGAGGTTGTTGTTGCTGGTTGCACTGGAGTCCGTTTTGACTCATGGGCACCGAACTTTTACGGAGTAGAACACTACGCGTTGCGGTTGCAAGGCTGTGACCTTTCAGAAGCAGAATGCCAGGCGCTTTTGAGGCGCCTCTGACTAGGCTGAACCGCCAACTTCTCAGCTGGCAGCTGACCGCTGATTTGTTTGTGTCATCCACTTCAGGGGATGAAGTGATAAGGAATTTGTAAACTGATTTCAAAACTGTGGTGGCCTCATACACCAGCAAAGGTGTTTCTCTGAGCTACTTTTCTCCTTTTAGACCTTCTCTATCTTATCTTTTAGATGTCATACCCTTGTCTTCAAGTGAAGTAAATAGCTGTATCATTCAAACAGAATGCAGACATCTTACTGTAAACTGTTAATGACAATGAACTAAGTGAAACTGATGGTGCTCAGGCTTTGAGAACGATATACAGTTTTGCTTCTGGATAAGATTTATTCTTAATCTTTATCATTTCTATACTATGAATTAAAATGTATAGCCAAGGATACCATTTTGTCATTTATTAGAGTTTAGTTCAAATCTCCCCCTCCCTCCCCCTTTTTTTTAATGACAGAGTATCAAGACTGTTCCTATTACATTGCACCTTATGAAAATGGGGCTTCTTAGTCCGAAATGTAAGAGGTCTCTTAGAAATGAGAGGGATAGATTGGTGGGTCTTTGTTACAATTTACTTTTCATATCCCTGACTGCTTTGGATTCAAAATAAAGTTTTTATAGAATTGTTACAGGGGGAGGTCTTTGAAGACCCTCAACGGTTCTTATAAGACCCTCAAGAAAGAATAACCCGGGAGACCTCTGGCCCAACAGAGAAATCGTTATTGGAAATGACAAGTACTTCCAAGTGGGGCAACAGCAGAGTACATGCCACTCCAGCGGCTGCACCACTGAGCAAGTCCATGGTTGGATTTTTATAGCCCTCCTGTGTCTGGGATATAGCTGGGGACAACAAATCAGTGATGGAGATCTGAAGTATTTCCTTTTTTGGAAGGTGGTTGCTTGTCCCTTGCTTGCATGCACATGCAGACTTCAAGACAGTTCCTGCCACGGAGGTTCATGGGACAGGTAGCAGGATGTTTCTCAGGCGTCGTCCGTGTACAGTTTCTTGCTCCTTTGGTTTGATTCCCTAGTCCTGACGGTAGCTCTCTGTTGCCCCCCTTTGGAAGGATGGGTAGAGGTCAAAGTGGGACTTTCTGAGTATCTCCCCAGAGTTGGTTCTGTTTGGTTCCTTCTGAAAAACAACTTTGAGAAAGTTTACACAGTTGTTGGGGGATTTATCTCAGTGTCCCAAGATGTAGCTAAACACTGGATCTTTTTATCACTTATTGTTTGATGATAGTTTCAGTCACACTATTTACAGAGGCCCTTAGGCTCCCTGTCTTACTCCCAACTGCTGACTCAAAAGAGGCACTATATTTTCCATAGGGGTTCCATTGTACATTTCCCCAGAGTATTTTTCTAACTCAGAATGAAAAACAAGTTCCTTCTGAAATCATTAGTTCTTCCTGTAGTATTGAAGCTGAGAAGAAGGTAATTGTTAATTTTTGAAGAAATAGTTCTTTGAAAGATTGGCATACCATCTAGCTTTTTTTCTTTTCTTTCTTTTTCAGTATTTTTGCATTGGCTCAGTGCTCTCCTTAAATTGCAACTTTTCCATCTTTAAAAGGACAGTTGTGATGAATTTTTAAAAAGTTGCTTATGAAAGCTTCAGCTATATTTCAAAGTATTTTGTGCCTTCAGTATCATAATTTAATCTTCTCTTTATATAGTTCCCTTTATTGTGACACAGAAGTAAAATATATACTAAGAACAGGAAGTTTTAAAAATACAGAAAGTGTAAAGAAAAAACTTTAAAATCACCTGTATAGGTAAGAGCCAGTGATTACCTTTTAACCCATTCCATCATACTTGAGAACATTGCATATGTTTAGTAATTCATGGAATGTGCATTTATTGGGGTCTGGCTGCAGGGATTCACTGATGGACAGTGATGTTGTCCATGTAAACCCTTAGAACAAGGCATGATGATTATGGTAACCATTAGGCTCAGGCCCACAAGAAGCATCGATCTAGTGAAGAAAATAGGTGAGAAACCACTTAGGTTCTGTGGCATAAATGGGCAGATTATCTAGTAAGCAAGGTAAGAATAGGCTTACTTATGTTTACTTATTAACCTGTAGTGAACAACTTTCCATGGCTTCTACCGTGTCTCATTAAAGTGAAAACCACATGAAACTGTTCACTGCAGATTAGTAATTAACACAAATCTGTGCTTACCTTGCTTACTGAGTTATTGCCTCTGTCATGGATTATAAATTCAAAAAATTGCTTTGATTCTGTAAGATGGTACTGTGAAGTTTGAAGAGACGCAGATGCCAGCAGTAAATAGAAACAGAATCTTTGATATGATGAAAAATGTGAAATTAATAAGTAAGTACATGTAAGCCCATGCTTACCTTGCTTCTTGGATAATCTACTTCTGGGGGTAAGGGCTGTGCAGGGGGTGAGCGATGCGTGGAAGAGACATGGGAGAGGCAGCTTAGGGGGTCAGAGAACATGACCCTAGGGAGGGACAGTGAAAGGAGGGTGACAGGAATGAGGAATGTGGCAGAGGACAGCGCAGTGTGGGAAAGTCTGTCAGTGAGGAGGCCTGGCATGTTTGTGGAGCTCACATAGTCCATCCAGTCCTACAATGCATATTTCTTCTTTCAGTTTTTTCTTTTTATTGAGATATAATTTATGTACAGTGAAATGCACAGATTTGAAATGTATAGTTGGAAGACTTTTGACAGATGTAGGCATGGGGGGATGCCATACCCTTATCTAGACACTGAGCATTTCCTTCCCCTAGAGTGATGTTCCCTGGGCCTTCTTAGCCGCATTCTCCCAGGCCCTACCCTCTGGTGGCCAGAGAAACCACAGTTCTGAATTCTTTTAAGTTAATTTTGCCGTTCTAAATGGGATCTCATAGTGTGCACTCTTTTGTATCTGGTACTTCTTTTAGCGTATGTCTGTGAGACTCACACACTGTTGCTGCTGTTAGTAGAATTTTATTTCATGGTCGTTCCAAGATTTGTTCATCCATTCTCCTGTTGATAGACATTTTGGTTATTGAGTTGTTTTCAGTTTTTGGATGATGTAAATAAAACTGCTGTGAACAATCTCGTGTAAGTTTTTTCCTGGACATTTGTTTTTATTTCTCTGGGAGTGGGATTACTTGTTCAAAGGACATGTGTATATTTAACTTTGTAAGACACTGACAAGACCCAGCCTACAAAATGCCTCCAGGCAAAGGCCAGCATTGTCCTGAGCTCTTCTCTCAGGAAACACTGCCCTGTGCTGCTTGTTGTACAAGATTTGAAAACCATGTTTTCTATATTTTGTCTTGTTTTCTAGTTGTTCACTGTACAAGGAACAGGCTGGTACCAGTTTCTTCATGGTCCACAGCTAAATTCCTGTGGTAGTGTTTAGTGGTGGAGTAATATTTCTTCCTTTGGATACTCAATAATTTATTTGATTTGACGTTCATTGTTGGATGTTTAAGGTGCTTCCCATTTTTCCCTGTTGTACATCATCTTGCAACAAGTATTTTAAGTATTTTTGTGGCTACAATGCTGCTCATTTTCTTAGTGTAAAGTTCAGAAAGTGGAGTTACTGAATCAAAGCTTAAACATTTTTCAAATGTGGTTTTTATTACCACTTCTTTTTCAGAAATATTGTTCAATTTATGTATTCACGGATATAGTTTTATTTATGTGCCCCCAGTAGCTCCTATACCTGTGGATATAATCCTGTTTGGAAATAGGATTTCTTGTGTGTTAACGAGACCATATCAGTGTAGAGTATATCCAGGGGTGGATCACCAAGTGCAATTATCCAGTTAATCTGTAACCAACAATTCCATATGAGTTTTACCACATCTTTGATTCATCACTGCAGATTAGTAAGTAAGCACATGTAAGTTTGTACTAACCTTACTTGCTGAGTCATCTGCCCCTGTCAGGGACTAAATTTGAAAAGGCTTTGATTCTGTGGGAAAGTGCTCCAGGATTAGGAGGGAGACAAATGCCAGTGACAACTAGCAGTAGAATATTTGATGTGGTGAAAAAAAATGTGAAAGTTTCACATCAAGTGACTTGGTAAGCAAGGTAGGCGTGTGTATGTTGCCTAGTGAATAATCCACCCCTGGGAATGTCCTAAACCTAATCAACTCTGAGATGTAAAGGGAGCAGATTGGAAACTAAACAAGCACAAAGGAGGGAAGATAGATGCAGGTGCCACATGAAGATCATCAAGGATCTGAGGAGCAGAAGCTGAAGGAGTCAAAGATCATCACTTCTGGAGCTGTGAACAGATAAATTTATCTTCTTTAAAGCCACCCACTTGCGGTATTTCCATCACCGAAGCACTAGCTGACTAAGACTCTCTGCACTAACAGTAAATGGGAATGTGTCTCACAGTCCCTTGGGAGCATGGAGATTAGAAATATTTTTGTTATCTGCTGACTGAATAGCAAATTATCTAGTTGCTTATTTAGAATGAGTTATTCCATTATATTTGCTTGATAAAGTAGAAGGTCAGAAAAAAAGAGAAAGACCCTCAATGAGATGGACTGACACTGTGACAGCAACAGTGGGCTTAAACATAAGAACTGTTGTGGGCATGACACAAACTGGGCCATGCTTCATTCTGTTGTACATGGTGTTGGTGTGAGTCAGAACCGACTCGATGGACCTAATGTCAATAACAACGTTCTGTTATATCATTGTTGTCAAGTCGGCTCTGACTCATGGCAGCCCCCTGTAAAACAGAACAAAGCATTGCCTGGTCCTGTGCCATCTTTACAATCATTGCCATGCTCGAGTCCACTGCTGTGGCCACTCTGTATTCTGAGTGCCTTCCAATTTGGGTGCTCATCTTCCAGAACTATATCAGACAATATTCTGTTGTGATCCATAGGGTTTTCATTAGCTAATTTTTGGAAGTAGATTGCCATACCTTTCTTCCAATTCTCTCTTAGTATGGAAATGCTACTGAAACCTGTCTACTAGGGGAAACCCGGCTAGTGTTTTAAAAGGCTGGTCACATACCTTCCAGCATCACAGCAACATGCAAAACATCACAGTGAAACAAACTGGCAGGAAGATGGTGGTATGTTATTGTAGTGGACATAGATTTGAAAAAAATGGGCTGAAGTCAGGTGCTTAGACAATGTTCACTTTTCCATCATAAGTGTAAATTACATCATGAGTATTAATCTGTATTGAGGCTGTCAAGTTGCCTTTTAACACAGTAGTGACAGTTTTAGATATTTGAATATCAATGTAAGGAGAAAAAATTATTAACAAATTTTTTTAATGCTAGAATTTATTTTTCCTTTTTTATTATGACTGAGTGAAAATGTACATTCCCATATAAATTTGCATGCCCAGCTATATGTAGCTTCCACTGCTTTCCCTGCCCAGTGACAGCACGCTATTCCTCTCTGCTCCATGCATGACTCATCCTCCCAACAGTCTCCTTTCCTCTCCTCTTCACCCACTCTCCTTCCTCCAGCCAGAGGTCAGCGGGATAATATCCTATAGATGCATAGAACCATAAAGTGCATCCAGTATACAGTGACTCTGCGTTGCCAAGTTCAATCCACTGCTGTCTGAAGAGTGGACCTTCATTATGATTTATGGGCAAGGGCAGCATCAGGGCCAGGGGCCATGCTCCCAGGGGAACCCTGAAGCCACTGGACCATCAATTGCAGTCTTTTAGTGGAGATCTCAGGGTGTACCCCTTTTTATTCTTGTGTTGCCGGTGCGACTCAACTTAGTGAGCTCCATTGCATCTATCACTGGTGGTCGCCGGGCAAAAAAATTATCAACTAATTTGATTACATCATTTTGGGAGATGCCAATTGTCAGAATAATTATTGAATTTGAGTAAAGTGATGAAACGTCCACCTACATTTATAATGTACTTTTCTATCCACCATTTCATCTTACTCTTAAAACAGGAAAAGCCTGAAGAATGTCTTCCCTTCTTTGAATGAAGAAACTGAGCCCAGGCTGTACCCACTGCATCTGAATAAAGTTGTCAAAGATTTCATTTTACTTGGATCCACAATCAACACCTGTGACACTGGTAGTCAGGAAGTCAAAAGACACATTGTGTTGGGCAAATATGCTGTAAAAGACTTCTTTAGAGTGCTGTAAAACAAATATATCAGTTTGAGGACTAAAGTGCACCTGACCCAAGCCATGGTGTTTTCAGTCTCCTCTTACACATACAAAAGCTGGACAATAAATAAGGAAGAGTGAACAACTGACACCTTTGAGTTACAGTATTGGTAAAAAGATTGAATATACATTTACTGCCAAGAGAACAAACAAATCTATCTTGGAAGAAGTACCACCAGAATGCTCCTTAGAAGTAAAGATGGCAAGACTTCATCTTACACGTACTATGGATATGTTATCAGGAGGGCCCAGTCCCTGGAGAAAGACATCATGTTTAGCAAAGCAGAGGGTCAGTGCAAAAAAGGAAGACCCTTAATGAGATGAATTAACACAGAAGCTGCAACAGTGGGCTGAAGCATAGCAATGATTATGAGGATTACGCAAGATCAATCAGTGTTTCCTTCTGTTGTACAAAGAGTCACCGTGAGTCAGAACCAACTCAAAGGCACTTAATAACAATAGCAGTGCAGTGGAGTGTAGAAAAATCAATCTTGGAGTGATCATTTCAAGCCTAAAAATTTACTTTTGTAGTTTTCTAGGCTGTAAGAAAATCAAAATTTATTAGTCGCTGATCACTACCTTTTTTTTGTATTTATGGAAATCCAGTTCTGTAAACCTTAGTTCTCAGGAGACTATGAAGCTGCCAACACAGTGGTCAAAGTAGAGACTCTCGATGGCTGTGACAGCTGTGTATTTAGGCTAGTGCCTTTCCCCATGCCTACAATCATTAAATTGCTCACAGGTACTTCAAGAGCGCTGGCTCACTTTGGTCTGCCCTCTATCCTTGTGAGGGTAAGGCAGTGAAGCCTGGGAAAACTGCAAGATCGAATTAAAACCTGCAAATCATTAGCTGAGTAACACAGCTGTGCAAACTGAGACGTGCTGAGAAATTTGTGAAGCTCTATTCAGTCAACTGGAATGGCTTAACTGTCTTACAGTAACTAGTAATTGTTTGAGTATGTACATAATTAGTTTCTTAGTCATTTTTGGAGTGCTAGTCATCTTTCTATGATTAAATCATAAAATGACTGGTCTAGTACAATTTCAGTGATTTCTAAGGCTCTGTTTCTCCCAGGCACTTACAAGATGACTGAGAGTGTTCAGTCATATCATTTAACAATCTCTGTTTTCCCTACTGTTGTTGTTACAAAAATGTGTATATATATAACACAGCATTTTCAACTCAATATTTTAGATGTACAATTTAGTAGTATCAACTGTATTAATCGTGTCCCTATTGTGTAGTATGTAAGCAAAAGATATTTATTTTTGTTCTTTATGTGACAGAAGCACAAAAAAGCCAGAGAAATGACCATTTAGTAGGCCTCCAAGGGGATGGCCAACATTTAGGATCATTCACAACTTATTACTAGACTAGAGCACGGGAAAAATGGGGCTGGCCTGAAATCTTGCTGTTTAGGAAATTTTACTGAGAGTTAACAATTTGGAAAACAATGTGACTTTCATCATGCTACCTTCAGGGCCATTTTTCACTTTAGAACCAGAAGAGTTTTGGGCTCTGATTCTATATTTTGTGATACATCATGCCCTGATAAGAGTACCACAGGAATAAGATGAAGTTTCAACTGTGCTTTCTGAGCTTTCTTGGCTTGATTTCTGTTGATGGAATTGGCTTCTCTATAGTGGACTCTCTTCTAGAAATAATACATTCCTACATATATAGACTCGACGGCACTTGGCTTTGGCTTACATATTTCAGTGTAGACATCTCCATCCTCCATGAAAAGCTGAGTCTTGCCCACTCTTTACATCTTTTTAAATAAGGAAGACCTTTGTATCTGAGACCTTTATTTGGATATTCTTTTAATAAAAAGCTTTAAAATGTAGATAAAAGACCTAAATATCAAACCTAAAATGATAAAGCTCATCCAAGAAAAGGTAGGAACAACAATGGAAGTTTTAATACGCAATATGGACAGACTCCAAAATCTGTCAAAGAAACTACAATCAACAGAAGAGAAAATAGATAAATGGGAACTATTAAGAATCAAACACTTTTGCTCATCCAAAGACTTTATTAATAGAATTAAAAGAACACCCACAGAATGGGAAAAAATATTTGGCAACTCTGTGTCACACCGATTCCTGATCTCCATAATCTATAAGATACTACAAAGTATCAATAAGAAGAAGATAAACCATCCAATTAAGCAATGGGCAAAGGAGATGGACAGACATTTCACTAAAGAGGAGATCCAGGCAGCCAAAAAACACATGCGGACATGTTCACGGTCTTTAGTTGTTAAAGAAATTCAGATCAAGATGACAATGAGATACCATCTCACCCCAACAAGATTGGCCATGATCCAGAAAACACAAAACAACAAATGCTGGAGAGGCTGTGGAGAAAGTGGAACCCTCCTACACTGTTGGTGGGCTTGCAAAATAGTCCAGCCTCTTTGGAAAGCAATCTGGCACTTCCTTAAAAAAATGAATATCGATATACCATTTGACCCAGTAATTCCACTACTTGGAATATATCCTACAGAATCAAGGCCTTTCACACCAACGGATGCATGCACGAGAATGTTTATCGCAGCACAGTCCATGATAGCAAAAAGATGGAATCAACCCAGATGCCCAACAACAGAAGAATGGATAGGTAAACTATGGTACCTATAGGCAATGGAGCACTACGCAATGATAAAGAATAACGATGATTCTAGGAAACATCTCCTAACCTGGTTTCAGCTGGAAGACATTATGTTGAGTGAAAGTAGTCAGTGACAAAGGGACAAATACTGTATGAGACCTCTACGATAAGATCTCAAAAACAGACTTGTGTATAGAAGAAAAGACTCTTTCATAGCTGCAAGAGAGGGGAGGGAGACAGGGTGAGGGGGGCATGTTTTAGAGTCGATAGTTGCTAGAAATCTGGTTGGGAGAAAGTGGTGGTAGCACACATTAGAAACAAGAACAACATTAAGTGGACTTCAGCATAACTTGAGTACTCCTTCCATCTTAACCCAATATTGCAAGGATAGAGTAGCTGGGGCAGGGGGCAGAGGACCATGCTCTTAGGCGAAATCAAGGCCAATTGGCACAACTAGCGTTTTGCTAAGAGAGCTCTCTGCACCCCACATTGGTGAGTGGTGTCTGGGGTCTTAAAAGCTGCCAAGCTGCTATCCAAGGACACAGCAATTGGTCCCAACTTGGCAGGAACGGATGCTCACCGAGGACCAAAATGACATGCGGTAAAGACAACCTAGAAGACAGAGAGACCCGCAAGAGTGGGTGCCTTCATCGACTTGGGACTGGAAGAAATGGGTGGTGCCCAGCCACCACCAGTGATAGCCATGATGGAGCTCACTCAGTTGAGTCTCACTGGCAGCATAAGAATAAAAAGAGGTGCATCCTGAGATCTCCACTAAAAGACCTCAATTGATGGTCCAGCGGTTTCAGGGTTCCCCTGAGAGCATGGTTCCTGGCCCTGATGCTGCCCTTACCCATAAATTATAACAAAGGTCCACTCTTTGGACAGGAATGGATTGGACTTGGCAATGCAGAGTGACCATATATTGGTTACACTTTATGGTTTTATACATCTATAGGATATCATCCTGCTGACCTCTGGCTGGAGGAAGGAAAGAGGGTAGAGAGGAGTGGAAAGGAGGCTGTTGGGAGGATAAGACATGTATGGAGCAGAGAGGAATAGTGTGCTGTCACCGGACAGGGAGAGCAGTGGAAGCTGCATATAGGTGGGCATGTAAATTTATACGAGAATGTACATTTTCACTCAGTCATGTTAAATAAAAAAGAAAAAAAAAGCTTTAAAATGTGATGATTTGTTAGTTAAATGCTTGATGAAGGATAAATGTTCAATGAGGTGGGATGTCTCTAAAGGAAAAGGTGAATTTTCAAATAGCATATAGATGAAGGTTCTACAGAAAAAGTTACAGAAAAAGTTAAACCTTGAAAAAATTTCTGATGTCTGCAGTGCTAAAACTGTAAACAATTCAGCTAGAATTAGTGACTAAAAGAAAGAAATACATAATTATTGTTTCTAGGTGTTGTAGATATAAAATTAGTAGGTTAATATTTAATTGGAATTAATCAAGTAGAGATCTGTACTTTTTTTTTTTTTTAAAGGGAGGATCACTAGTAGGAATTTAGTGACTTAATGACTAGGGTCCCCTTTAGTTTTACAAGGTGTCGTATGTCGTATTTTCTCCTAACAAAGGACTAGAAGGAAGGTGAAGCTGTAAGATCTTAACCATTGCCATCTAGTCAATTCTTACTCATAGTGACCCTACAGAAAATAGAGTAGAACTGCCCTATAGGGCTTCCAAGGAGTAGGTGGTGGATTCAAATTGCTGACTTCTTGGTTAGTAGCCGTTGCTCTTAACCACTGTGCTACCAGCATTTTCATTGCCAGATCTATGGAGGCAAAAATAGATCATCATAAGGAGAAGGGGATGAAAAGGAGTTGAGTTTTCATCCAGAAATTTCCAGGAACTGAACAAAGGAAGGAAAGTGTAGCCTTTGGGGCCAAGTTGAGACCTCTAAGGTCTTCCTGCAATGGAGACAGGAATCTAGTCAAGGATCTGGGAAGCCTTTCTTAGCCTATTTGTATTTTCTTAAGACCCACTTGCTTATCCCCACTTTAGTCTGTAAATATTTACCATGCCAATGCCACTCTCTCTTGATTTACAGGCACCAATATTCAATTCTGTGATCTTTTTATCCACAGTGACCTGTTAAAAGCTTGGTTGAAGGTCGTCCAGAGGTCTCATATGTTTAACATTGTCCACAAAGATGGATAAAGTTAGACCTGAACCCTGCAGTTCTGTCCTCAAGCTAACCAAATGTCCTTTCCCTTTCAGTACTACTTCAAGCCTACCCTTCAGGGCTATCATACTATGTACAAGGTCTGACAATGAAGTTTGTGAACTTGCCACTTGGTACTTACATTGGCAGCACTGCACGAACAACTCAGTAAGCTTTCATAACCTTGGTGCATCTGTGTCTCACAGCAGTGTTTTTGTCAATATGTGGCAGGGTATTGCTGAGTGGTGTTCATTATTGTTGTTGCATGTTTTTGTGTGCTGTCACAAGAATTTCAGAGCTTGAATTAGAACAGTGAACAAACATTCAATTTCTTGTTAAACTTGGAAAGAGTGGAAGTGAAATCAGGGACATGCTAGTACAACAGTACATAGGGATAATGCTGTGAAGAAAACATCAGTGTATAAATTGGATTAAACACTGTTGTGAGGAGAGAGAAAGCCTCACTGATGGAGAGAGGTCAGGACAGCCAGTAACAAGCAGAACTGACAAAAACATTGCAAAAATTTGTCAAATTGTGTCGAAATTGTTGACTGACTGTGAGAAGCGTAGCAGACCAAGTAAACTTCGATAGCAAAACAGGAAAATCTTAACTGAATATCTTGGTACGAGAATGGTATGTGCAAAAAATGATCCCAGAGAAGCTCACCAATGAACAAAAGCAAAGGAGAGTCCAAGTTTGCCAAGACCTGTTGGAGACGCAAGATGACGGTTTAGGCCACGTTATGCTAGTGATGGATAAAACGTGTGTGTACCTCAAAATGTTGAAGTGCACAATGGAAATCAGCCAGTTCTCCACAACCAGAAACCTTCTGTCAGTCCAAATCAAATGTCAGAACCATACTGCTAAACATTTTTGTTATTAGAGGGATTGTTCATTATGAATTTGTATCAACTGAGCAAACAGTTAACCAGGTTTACTATTTGGAAGTGCCGTAAAGGCTTTGTGAAAAAGTTAGACGAAAATGACCTGAACTTTTTGCCACCTACTCATGGCTCTTGCATCATGACATGCACCAGCTCATACGGCACTGTCTGTGAGGGAGTTTTTAGCCCGTAAACAAATCAGTGTTTTGGAACACCTTCCCTACTCATCTGATCTGGCCCCCAATGACACTTTTCTTTGCCCAAAGATAAAGGAAATATTGAAAAGAAGACACTTGGATGACATTCAGGACATCAAGGGTAATATGATGACAGCTCTGGTGGCCATTCCACAAAAAGAGTTCCAAAATTTCTTTGAAGGGTGGACTAGGCACTGGCATCAGTGTATAGTTCCCAAGGGGAGTGCTTCAAGGGTAAGCATAGTGATATCCAACAATGAGGTATGTAACACTTTTTCTGAGCCTGCAAACTTAATTGTCATACCTCAATCCCTCCACCTGAAAAGCTAACCCTGACTTTGCTTTGCCTAGACTGCTCCTTCTTAGTCTACTTATCTCTTCCCATCCCCTACAGATGATGTTAGCCTTCCCACCATGCCTGAATACTTCCAAACTTCTGCACTCCTCCTTGGTGGCTTATGTCATCTCTACCTTTCCCATTAGGGCTTGCCATTGATGCAGATGGTGCTCTCTACTTCATTGCTATATTTGTAGCACATGCTAAAGCCCCTGTAACAAAGTGTATACTCATTGAATGTTTATTAAATTAACCTTAAAATGAAAATATTTTAGGGGCATCCCTTGTTTCCAATCTCTTGTCTCCGTTTTTCTCTAAAGTAGATTTCTGCTTCTCTCCCAATCCTTTCTTCACCCTTCCTTAGGAGAAAAGCTATTATTTTTCTAACTGGGTGAAAGTGCTCATTCTGCTTCCAGAGGCCATGTCTGTGTTTTCTTCTAGCAGTTTTCTCTCAGGACACTTCAGATGCTTTCTCCTGACCCACAAGATAAAGATGTTGAGATAGGCTCTGTCTCTGGGTAGGTCTGCAAGTGCCCATGCTATCTTAACATAGGGCTTAAGTAGTAGGTATCTTTTACAGCCACATCTGAAACACAAATCTAATTTTACTTTTACCTGGAATATAGCCAGCTCCTTTTTAAATCCCTGTGATGTATTCCTTAGTGCACTATCCAAATCAGGAGTGGAAGGAATGCACATTGTTTGTGGCTACTCGCCTCCAACAAGAACAAATGGTGGGCTGCACTTTAGGGAAAAGTTCAACGTAATTTCAAAGGCTAAGATGTTTATAGGTGAAAACTCCGTCCTCTGACCAAGGTGGGTAGTTAGAGAATAGAAGATATGCTCGTTCTATTTCTCTGGATAGAGCCTGTAGCTGCACTTCACAGCAAGTGGGTTGATCCCGTTCTTGAGATCTGAGATCTGGGGCTGTCACGTACCGCTTACAAGATAGAGGACAAAAGTAAAGATTATACAAAGGACATTTGGCTGCATACCTAGTTGTGCTTTGGAGACAGTTCCAGCTAACCTCCCAGAAAAGTTATTGAAATTATCGCAGAACACTTGTTGATAGTGACCATTGGTAACAGTTATATGGAGAACTAATTTGAGACTTGTCTGTCAATTTGTTGTACTGAGGGAGTATGCATATTGCTGTGATGCTGGGAGTTGTGTCACTGGTATTCAGATACCAGCAGAGTCACTCATGCACACAGTCTGAGCTTTCAGACTAAGAAGGACTAGTCTACTTTTGAAAGGAATTAGCTAGTGAAAACCTTACGAAAAGCAGCAATTATAGGGACAGAAACTGAGCTCACCAGGTTTGAAGTAACTCAAAAGATGACTGGGGAAGAGCTGCCTCCTCATATTATAGTCAGTTTTAATGACATGGATTGAGTCAAGTTTCCACGATTTTCGTTTGCTAATGTGGCACAACTCAAAATGGGAAGAAAACAACGCAAACATCCATTAATAATCAGAATGTTGAATGTACAAAGTATGAATCTAGGAAAATTGGCAGCCATCAAAACTGAAATAAAACTGAGCAGCATCATATCCCAGGTGTCAGTGAGCCAAAATGAACTGGGTAATTTTGTATCAGACAGTCATACAATCTACTATGCTGGAAATGAAACAACTTGAAGAAGAATGTCATTACGTTCATTTTTAAAAAGAACATTTCAAGATCTGTCCTGAAGTAGAATGCTGCCAGTGATGGAATAATATCCATATGCTTGCAAGGAATATCACTTAATGAGACTAGTATTCAAACTTATGCACCAACCTCAAGGTGAAGAAGTTGAAGAAGTTACAAGAGCAGTGACTTCTGAATTGCAAGTATCTTTTTCCACCAACATGGACAACAGCTAAACCTTTGGCTATTCCACCTCTCCAGATGAAATACACAGGAATCAAAATGATGTGTCTCTGTGGAATGAGACACCATCAGTCAGAAGAAGGCCAGGGACTATGGAACAGGCAAGCAATTGTTCATATGCAAGTGCAAGCTGAAACTGAAGAAAGTTAGAACAAGCTCACAAGAGCCAAAGTACAACCTTGACTATAGCCCACCCAAGTTTAGAGTCTATCTCAAGAATAGGCTTGACATGTTGAACATTAATGATGGAAAACCAGATGAACTTTGTAGTGATATCAAGGACATCATACATGAAGGAAACAAGAGATATTAAACAGACAGAAAAGAAATAAGAGACCAAAGTGGATGCCAGAAGAAACTCTGAAACTTGATTTTGAGTGTCAAATAACTAAAATGAAAGGAAGAAATGTGAAATAAAAGAAAGGAAGATTTCAAAGGGCAGCTGGAGAAGATAGAGTACTGTAACAATACATGGAAAGAGCTGGAGATAGAAAACCAGAAGAGAAGAACATGCTTGGCATTTCTGAAGCATAAAGAATTGAATAAAAAATTCAAGCCTTCAATTGCAATGCTCAAAATACTGAAATTATGGGGAAAATATTAAATGATGCAGGAAACATTAAAAAAAATAAAAGATGGAACAAATGCAGTATCATTATACCAAGAAGAATTGGTCTGTATTTGACTATTTCAAGATGTAGTGTGTGATCAGGAACCAATGATGCTGAAGGAAGAAGTCTAAGTTGCACCAAAGGCACTGGTGAAAAACAAGGCTCTCAGAATTGACAGGATATCAACTGAGGTATTTCAACAAATGGATACATTACTGGAAGTGCTTCCTCATCTTTGTCAAGAACTTTAGAAGACAACCAGCTGGCTAAACCATGTGGAAGAGGCCTATATTCAAGCTTACTCCTGAGAAAGGTGACTCAACAGAGTGCAGAAATTACTGAATAATATCACATGCCTGTAAAATTTTGTTGAAGATCATTCAAAAGTGGCTGCAGTAGTTATAGATAGGAAACTACCAGAAATTCAGGCAGGATTCAGAAGAGGATGTGGAACCAAGAGTAACGTTGCTGATGTCAGATGGATCCTGGCTGAACGAGAATACCAGAAAGACGTTTGCCTGTGTTTTATCAACCATGTAAAGCCATTTGGCTGTGGGGATTATAAAAAACTGTGGATAATCTTGTGAAGACTGGAAATTCCAGAATACTTCATTATGCTCATGAGACACCTGTGTGTAGACCAAGAGGCAATTGTTCAAACAGAACAAGGGGATACTGCCTGGTTTAAATAAGGAAAGGTGTTCTTTAGGGTTGTATACTTCCACCATACCTACTTAGTCTGCGTGCTGAGCAGAAGACCTGACAAGCTGAACTATGTGAAGAAGAACCTGGCGTCAAGACTGGAGGAGGAGTCGCTGACAACCGCATCGTATGGACGACACAACCTTGCTTGCCGGAAATGAAGAGGGCTTGAGACACTTGCTGATGAAGATCAAATATCACAGCCTCCTGTATGGATTCCACTTCAACATAAGAAAAACAAAAATCATTGGTTAAACAAATTATGGTATATTCACACAATGGAATATTGTGCAATAATAAAGAAAATGATGGATCCTTGAAACATCTCATAACATGGATGAATGTGGAAGGCATTATGTTGATTGAAATTAGCTGTAAAAGCACACGTTTTGTATGAGACCTCTATTATAAGAATTCAAAAAATGGCTTAAACACAGAAGGAAATGCTCTTTGATTGTTGGGAGGATGGGGCGGGAAGGAAAAGGGTAGTCACTAATTAGATAGTAGACAAGAACTGCTTTATGTGAAGGGAAAGACTGTACACACATACAAGAGAAGTCAACAGAACTGGATTAAGCCAAAAGCTAAGAAGTTTTCCAAATACAGCCAAATACTTTGAAGGACAGTGTAGCAGGAATAGGTGCTGGGAACCTTGGTTTCAATGGATATCTGGGACAATTGGCATAATAAATTTTATTAAGAAGATGTTCTGTGTCCCACTTTAGTGAGTGGCATCTGGGGTCCTGAAAGTTACCAAGCAGCTATCTAAGAAGTATTTATTGGCCCCAATTTGTGCAGAACAAAGGAAAATGAAGAACATCAAAGACATACGGAAAAGTTGAGCCCAAGAAACGGAAGGGGCCGTGTAAACCAGAGACTTCCATCAGCCTGAGACCGGAAGAACTAGATGGTGCTCAGCTACTCCTAATGAGTGCCCTGGCAGAGAATATAACAGAGAGACCCTACTGGAGTGGGAGGAAAGTAAGACACAGAGCTCAAATTCTAGAAAAAGGACCAGAATTGATGGTCTGAGTGAGACTGAAGGGACCCTAGAATTCATGGCTCTTTATTAGTCTGGAACTAAATTAGCTCCCAGAGCCAGCTGTTTATACAAAGATTAGACTGGACTATAGGATATAAAATGGTACTTGTATGTATTTCTTACCTTAAGTATATACTTGAGACTAAATGGGAAGCTGCTGTCCTGAGGTGAGATGGGAAGGTGGAAGGGGATAGGAGCTGCTTGGATGATTATAGAAAATACAGCGTAGAGTGGAGGAGTGTGCTCTCGCATTGGAAGGAGAATAACTAAGATAACTATGCATGTGCAAGTGTTTGAGAATAAAGAAAAAGAAAAGTCTTCACAACTGAACCAATAAACACCATCATGATAAATGGAGAAAAGAAGTCTTCAGGATTTCATTTCACTTAGATCCCCAGTCAACACTCGTGGAAGCAGCAGTCAAGAAATCAAAAGACACATTGCATTGGGCGAATCTGCTGCAAACGACCCTTATAAAGTGCTGAAAAGCAAAGATGTCACCTTTAAGACTAAAGTGTGCCTGATCCAAACTGTAGTATTTTCAACTGTATCATTATGCATATGAGAGCTGGGCAATGACCAAGGAAGACTGAAGAGGAACTGGTACCTTTGAATTGTGTTGGTAAAGAATATTAAATGTACTCTGGGCTGCCAAAAGAACAAACAAATCTGTCTTGAAAGAAGTACAGCCAGAATGCTCCTTAGAAGCAAGGATGGTGAGACCATGTGTTACAAACGTAGGACATGTTGTCAGGAGGGATCAGTCCTTGGAGAGGACATCATGCTTGGCAAAGCAGAGCGTTGGTGAAAAAGAGGAAGACTAGCAACAAGAAGGATTGACGCAGTGATTGCAACAATGGGCTCAAGCATAACGACAATTTTGAGTATGGTGCAGGACCAGGCAGTATTTTGTTTTGTTGCACTTAGGGTCACCATGAGTCAGATCCGACTCGACGGCACTTGGCTACTTGGCTGGTACTCAGGGTCACCATGAGTCAGAATCAACCAACCGTTCCAAACAACAACAAAATGAAACTAGGAAGGGAAATTAAACCCTTACTTATCAGTTTGAACTTTCTAGATAAAGATTTTACCTTTGGAGTTATACTCCTGGCCATCTTCAAACATGAAGAGTGACCCATGGGCTATTGAAGGGCTTACTGATGGGATCCTTTAGAAATAGCTCTTCTATGTGAAGGATAACAGAACTACTTTGACAAATGTTTTAAATATTCCGTTCCTGTCTTTAGGAAACCCTGGTGCCATAGTGGTTGAATGTTATGGCTGTTAACCAAAAGTTTGGCAGTTCAAATCCACCAGCTGCACCTTGAAAACTCTGTGGGGCAGTTCTATTCCACTCTATAGGGTCAGTATGAGTTGGAATTGACTTGAAGATAGGGGATTGGGTTTCTTTCTTTCTTTTTTTTAATTCAGATGACTGATTTCAGATTACTGTTTACTTTTAAATGGACTCACTCTGTATGCTACCTATTTGTCTATGGCCATATTACTTACTCTGGCTTTTCATCAATGTCTATGTTTAAGTATTTAACCATGGATCAGACCTGAGCATTCCTTGATTTTCTAAGATACAAGTGTTCAGAATTTTAAGAAAGAAACAAAACAAAAACTGATCACTAATGAAAGTCTCTATTCCAGCCAATAAAAGGAAAAACAAAAAGCAGAGTAATGATGAATAAAAAACATTGCTGTTTTTTGTCATGTTGACTTTGTGCTCTCAAGGACAGCACAAAATTTAAAGAAAAACACATCCAATTTTATTCTAAAATTCTCTTCTCCCTCATGAGGCTATTGATTTTTATCTCAATTTTGTGTGTTGTTACCAAAACCAAACCAAACCCATTAGCTTAGGGTTGATTCCGAATCATAGTGACCCTATGGGACAGAGTGGAAATGCCCCACAGGGATTGCAGCCTATGGCTGTGACGTGCCTTCAAGTTGGCTCCAGCCGTCAGCGACCCCGTGCATAGCAGAAAAATTACTGCCTGGTGCTGTACCATCCTCACGATCATTGCTATGTTTGAGTCCATTGTTTCAATCACTGTTTCAGTCTGCTTCACTGAAGGTCTTCCTTTTTCCTGCTGATCCTCTACTGGACCTGAAATGAGGATGTAACAGTAAAGCAACCAACTAAAATATAATCAAACTGACATTTAAGGTAATTGGTTATAGTAAGTTTACCAAAAACAGGTATCACACATGTCTTACTCATCCAAGTTAATTTCTAAATTCTGTAATTTATCTTGTTTCTCCCGGTGTCTGTTGCTGCTTCATACAGTTATCAGTTGACTAGATATTTTAGTGATTGATATTCTATAAAATGTGGAAATGATTCATATCAGTGTTAATAATTGACCTCTTGTTAATTACTTAACTATGAATTACCTGTAATTAAAAATTAAGTAATTAATAAGAAGTTAATTATTAACACAGAATTAGAAACTCTAGTGCATAATGGTTCAGGGCTATGGCTGCTAACTAAAAATTTGACAGTTCACATCCACCATCTGCTCCTCAGAAACTTTATGGGGCAGTTCTACTCTGTCCGTTAGGTTCACTATGAGTTGGAATTGACTTAATAGCAGTGGTTTGGGGTTTACTAAGTAACTGCTTCTTTATTCTAGAGTACTAAATATTTATTTAAATAGTCATTTTAACTTTGATTTTCTAATAATTTCATAAGTAATAAAACTTATAAAGGACAAATGCAACACCTTTATTGGAAAACCTGAGTGTTAATATTTTTCAAATGCACTTAACCATTCACCTAAATCTCTTTTGTCTGTGAAAAATACATTTCCATCATGTGAGAGAAGAAACATTTCCCTTTCCACTGATGAGTTACTGCTGTGGGGCAGTTGTGAGATTCCGTGGGGACTTCTGGGAGGGCGGTCGTGCCTGGTTCGGGGCCTGCGTGTTGACGTGTAGAGAACAGGCTTGAAGAGGATGCACTTTCCATGGGCAGGAAAGGTTTTCCTTTCCCTGCCCGTGGGAAACTGGCCTCTGACACTGGAGCATCAGGCTATCTATATTTTTCAGATGTCTGGGCTTGGGATGGATTTAGAATACTTAAGTATATTGAGGCCCATATGAAAATTCCTGTCTGGATTCCTCTGTGGAAAGTAGTGTTTGATGTGCGCCTGCTTTGTTTATGTGACGCTGTTTCTGTGGATTCCACTGGTCATTAACAAAGGTCACTTGGTAGGTATCTGTGATGAAAGTGGATTTAAAAACGGCTTTATCAACTGCAGCTCTGGCAGGACTGCAATGACTCTACATCGAGTGAAAACTCCTGGGTCATCAATTTGTGTTCAGCCAAGCTTATACAGAGAGAAAGGGCAGTTTAGTCAAACATGCAAGAACAGTGCAGTGGAGATACTGTGGATTTCATTTAGACAAAAGTTTAAAATTCTGTATGTTAACAGAGATCCCTAGCTTATGTGTAAGGCCTATTCATCATGCATGATTGGTGAATAAGGACTTAAGCAAAGACAAGTTGCCTACAGATTCTTCATAGCGTCCTCTTTCTCAGTGCCTGTGGTCTTGTCTTCATTTGTTTCCTGGTCTCCAACTTGGAGACTTTGAGGACTACTGAGATGCAGTAAAGCAGCTCTCAGCTTCATAGATGCAGGCCTGAGCAGGATGGCAGTTAAAAGATTTGTGATGGATTTGAATTCAAAAAGGGCAGACTTGCTGGCCTGATAGATACTGGAGAAACCCTACAAGTATGACCCGTAGACACCCTTTCAGCTCAGTAATGAAGTCACTCCTCAGGTTTACCATTTAGCCAAAGATTGGACAGACTCATAAAACAAAAATGAGATGTGAGGGATGTACCGGCCCAGGGGCAAGGATAAGAAGGCAGAAGGGGGATAGGAACGCTGGGAATAGGGAACTCAAGGTTGAGAAGGCAGAGTGCTGACACGTTGTGGGGTTGTTAATCACTGCCATAAAACAAAATGTGTCGTGATTGCTTAATGAGAAGCTAGTGTATTCAGTAAACCTTCACCTGAAGTACAATTTTTAAAAAGTCTGCGGTTTGACACCGACACACACAGACACACATAGACAAAAGGATTCCTCATGGAGGAACCATCCTGAAGTTTTCCACTGTGGTTGTTTTTCCACTTGGTATCTTATGGCTAAGCTTAGTGTAAAAGCTGATAAGAGCTTTTTTGAAAATACTAGAACATGGTACTGAAATAACTGTTGCTAGTTGAAGTGAGCTATGGCTGCTAATCAAAAGGTCAGCAGTTCAAATCTACGAGCTGCTACTTGGAAACCCTGTGGAGCAGTACTGTTCTGTCCTATAGGGTCACTGTGAGTTGGAATCCACTCAGTGGCAAGGGGTTGGTTTTTGTTGTTGCTGCTGAAGTAACAGACTGGGAAAACTGGGTTTACCTTGCTAGTTTGCCCCAGCTAAGGATTTCACTCTCCTATTTCTTTACAGGAAACCCTAGTGGCATAGTGGTTAAGTGTCATGACTGCTGGCTGCTAACCAAAAGGTTGGCAGTTTAAATCTGCCAGGTGCTCCTTGGAAACTCTATAGGGTGGTTCTGGTCTGTCCTATAGAATTGCTATGAGTTGGAATTGGCTTGGTGGTAGTGGATTGTGGTTTCTGAGGGTATTTCGTTACAATCCTGTAGAGGTGTAGTGTACCTTCGCACTTAAGAGAATAAAAAGTTCAAAGCCTTGCAATATACAATTTCGTACTGATGAGAGCCTGGGAAGGTTTATTTAACTTTCTGTGTCTCAGTTCCCTCATATGCAAAGTGGGGAAAATAATAGGACTCTCTTAGTAAGAACAATGTAGATCTAAGGATTAGAAAAGCTGCTGATTCTAATGAAGCACTTAGTATTGTCACTGGCTTCAGCAACTGCTACAGAAGTGTTAGCAGTCATTTTTTCTTTTCCTGCACGCTATCTCCTCTCCTCTGATTCTGGACTCTCCTGACAGATAGCATCATGTTGAATGAAACAACTACTTGTTCACATACAAGTTGGGTGTCAAAATGAATGTGGGAGCCTTTTTCTGTATTATGGGAGGAAAACTTAGAGCCTTAGGTATGTGGGAAAGTCTGGGGCCAGTGGCCAGGTGGGCAACAAGTATGGTGGCTAAGAACTTTGGAGGGAGGCCACTTGACTTCTCATCAGAACTGCAGCTCAGGAGCTTGTCTCCGAGCTCCTTTTACGTTCATTTCCAGATATGTAAAATGGGATCCAGGGATTATCTTGAGAATTAAATGAGAGGTACACAAACAGTTCTTAAACTCACATGATGAATCTATTTTGTCTTTCTGTTTTCAAAGGTGCAAATAGAAAACAAAGGGTAAATATATTCCCATTTCAAATGCTTCTGTAGGTCACTTAGCCTCTGTCTTTCTAAAATGGGCTGTTGTGGTCAGCGTATCTCCTCGGGCACTTCCATTTGGTAAACCCTCATTTAGATATTCAACAGTGGGCAAGAGTAATGACCTGCATGCTGAAAGACAGCAATATTCTCTCTTCGGTTAGCTTGGGTATCAGGATGAAGACCAACCATAAAGTTGTTTAGATTGTGGCCCGCTGTGATGTTCTAGGACAACATGACTACTGATAAAATACACCAGCACTCTTGCCATTGAGAATCCAGGTGGAGAGGACGCTGGAGTGAGAACAGGTCTGCAGTACTCACTAACAGGTTGTGTAACAAGCTCTCTATACCCTTCAGGAATAGTTTTAGAATAAACAATAAAATGACTTAAGAAATATTTCTGAGAAGTGTGTGCTATTCAGCAACATAAAAACAGAATAATATGTAAATTGTGAAATGTGATTTATAAAAAAAGGCTTTATTATTTAGTTTTAAATAAGCTCTTAGAACAAAACAAACAAACAAACAAAAACACTAGTAATCATTTCCTGTAGATATCCGTGCTAGGACTAAGTAGCCATTGCATTATTTTAATTTTTGAAAGCAGTTCTCATGGGTAATGGTGATCTGGATTTTTAAATATTTGATTCCAGGTTCAAGCATTAACAACAGATGGATAGGTTCCTGACTATTCTCTATACTGACACTTTGATAAAAGTATCTTACTTTTAATATGTGATAGAAATGGTGGGTACCTTTTTAAAGAAGACAGCACGTAAACATAGAAAGCCAGAACACAGGACCTGCTCGCAGCTTAAACTTGGTTGGAGAAAATGCCTGGTAGGTGAACACCTGGTCGGTGAACATATTTAAAGAGAAAGAACTAGACTTTCCAGGGAGTTATTTAGTAGGTCAATGTAAAATGATTTGGTTTGTCATAGGTTAATTTTAGGAAGTTCTTGTGTTCCTGGAATTGGTTGGGGCTGAGAAGAGGAGAAGCCAAACAATACCACCAACAACAAAGATAATAAGACACGGATTCCTTCCTGTCCCAGCCATCTAGTGCTGCTCTAACAGAAATACCACAGTGGATGACTTCCACAAGGTTATTCTTATACATGCCAGTAGGCTGAAAGTCCGAATTCAGGATGCCACCTCCAAGTGAACACACACACTCTCTCTCTGTTGGCTCTGGAGGAAGGTCCTTTTGTAGGGTCAGCCTTTCTTTGGTCTGAGAACATTTTCGGCACAGGAACTTGAGGTCCAAAGCACGTATTGTGCTCCTGGCACTGCTTTCCCCAGTCCTCTGCTTGCTCCCCTTTCCTTTTATCTCTTGTAGGATAAAGGTGGAGGAAGCCATAATCCATGGTAAACTCTCTTAGTAAAGGTGTTATGGTCCCACCCTAATCTTCAGTTTAATCCAATCTTGCCATATTAATCACAGGAAGAGATTAGGATTTACAACACAGGAAAACTGGAAAATAGGACAGCCATACAATACTAGGAATCATGGCCCAGCCAAATTACTATGCACAGTTTTGGGGGGACATAATTCAATCCATAGCACTTCCCAACACATAATGCACACACATACATGCATTTATATACATACAACACACACGCATATACAAACAACACATATGTACATCTATTTACATTTGTGTATGCATGTATATATTTGTCTTAGATGAAGTGCACCCAGAGTGTTCCTTAGAAGCAAAGATGGTGAGACTATGTCTTCTGTACTATGGACGTGTTGTCAGGAGGGATCAGTCCCCGGAGAAAGATAGCATTCTTGGTAAAGTAGAGGGTCAGCAAAAAGAGGAAGACCCTCAGTGAGATGGAGTGACACCGTGCTTGCAACAGACTCAAACATAAAAACTGTTGTGGGCACGGCACAGGACTGGGCAGTGTTTTGTTCTATTTGTGCATAGAGTTGCTATGAATCAGAACTGACTCAACAGCACCTAACAACAGCATATATATGTTAACTATTTAAAAAGGAATCTCTGGCTGGCACAAAATGTTTAAGAGCTTGACTGTTAGCTGAAAGGTTGGCAATTTGAACTCACCCAGAGGACCCTGGGAAAGCAAACCTGGCCATCTGCTTCTGAAAGGTCAGAACTTCGAAAACTCTATGGAGAAGAGTTTGGCACTCTGGCACACATAGTGGTCGCTGTGAGCTGGAATTGATTCTGTGGCAACTGACTGCAGCTAACTACCATAAAATATTTAAAAAAGAGAAGGTACTGGACTTTGAAAAATCATCTACATCAGTATGGACTAGAAGAAATCTGGAGAAAATACCAGTTCACATTTAAAAAAATAAAGGTTATTATTTATTGCTTGTAACTCCAACTTAAACTAGTAATCTAAATTTACTATCAGAGTGAATCTTTGCTAAGGCTGAGTTATTAAAACAAGGTACATACTATTTTGTTATGTTCTTCCCAGTTTAGAAAACATGTGAAGCTTTATATTAAGTTCATGGAATTTTAAAATAAAGTTGTGTCCAGAGCATCATGACTAGTGATGAGGACTTAATAAATATTGTTTTCAGAAAATAGTATGTTGAGAAGAAGACTTTGGGTTCTGGAGATGATATATGATAGTTGTACTCAGATCGTTAAAGCGCAGTGTGTGATAAAGATCACCATGAATCCATTTCCCAAAATGTGGAAGCTGATCCAGTCTCTATCTTTCCAAATCTTTTTTTTTATTATTATGACTGAGTGAAAATGTACATTCCCATATAAATTTGCATGCCCACCTATATGCAGCTTCCACTGCTCTCCCTGCCCAGTGACAGCACACTATTCCTCTCTGCTCCATACCTGTCTCATCCTCCCAACAGTCTCCTTTTCCCTCCTCTTCACCCACTCCCCTTCCTCCAGCCAGAGGTCAGCAGGATGATATCTTATAGATACATAGAACCATAAAGTGCACCCAACATATGATCACTCTGCCTCTCCAAATCTAATCCATTGCTATCTGAAGAGTGGACCTTCGTTATGATTTATGGGCAAGGGCAGCATCAGGGCCAGGGGCCATGCTCCTAGGGGAACCCTGAAAGCCACTGGACCATCAACTGTGGTCTTTTAGTGGAGCTCTCAGGGTGCACCCCTTTTTATTCTTATGTTGCCAGTGAGACTCAACTTTGTGAGCTCCATTGGCTACCACTGGTGGTGGCCAGGCACCATCCGGCTCTTCCGGTCCCAAGTCGATGTAGGCACCCATTCATGTGAATCTCTCTGTCTTCTGTTGTCGTTTTGGTCCTTGGTGAGCATCTGTTCCTGCTAATTTGGGACCATTTACTGTGTCCTCGGATGGCAGTTTGGCAGCTTTTAAGACCCCCAGACACCACTCACCAATGTGGGGTGCAGAGAGCCCTCTTAGCAAAACTCTAGTTGTGCCAATTGGCCTCGATTTCGCCTAAGAGCATGGTCCCCAGTCCCCTCCCAAGCCACTCTGTCCTTGCAATATTGGGTTAATTTGGAATGAGTGCTCAAGGTATGTTGAAGTCCACTTGATATTGTTCTTCTTTCTAACGTGTGCTGTCACCAATTTCACCTAACCAAATTTCTACCAGTTATCTAATCGAAACCCTCCCCGCCTTGCGCTCCCTCCCTCCCTTCCCTTGCAGCTGTCAAAGAGTCTTTTCTTCTATGCGTAAGTCTGTTTTTGAGTTCTTATCATAGAGGTCTCATACAATATTTGTCTTTTGTTACTGACTACTCAACATAATGTCTTCCAGCTGAAACCAGGTAATGAGATGTTTCCTGGAATCGTCGTTATTCTTTATCCTTGCATAGTGCTCCATTGAGTATACGTACCATAGTTTACCTATCCATTCCTCTGTTGTTGGGCATCTGGGTTGATTCCATCTTTTTGCTATCGTGGACTGTGCTATGATAAACATTCTTGTGCATCTATCCGCTGGTGTGAATGGCCTTGATTCTGTAGGATATATTCCAAGTAGTGGAATTACTGGGTCAAATGGTATATCGATATCCATTTTTTTAAGGAAGCACCAGATTGCTTTCCAAAGAGGCTCGACCATTTTGCAACCCCACCAGCAGTGTAGGAAAGTTCCACTTTCTCCACAGCCTCTCCAGCATTTGTTTTTTTGTGTTTTCTGGATCATGGCCAATCTTGTTGGGGTAAGATGGTATCTCATTGTCATTTTGATTTGAATTTCTTTAATAACTAAAGATTGTGAACATGTCCGCATGTGTTTTTTGGCTGCCTAGATCTTCTCTTTAGAGAAATGTCTGTTCATCTCTTTTGCCCATTGCTTAATTGAATGATTTATCTTCTTCTTATTGATATTTTGTAGTATCTTATAGATTATGGAGATCAGGTGTTGGTCTGGCATATAGTTGCCAAATAATTTTTCCCATACTGTAGGTGGCCTTTTAATTCTATTAATGAAGTCTTTGGATGAGCAAAAGTGTTTGATTCTTAATAGTTCCCATTTGTCTATTTTTTCTTCTGTTGATTGTGGTTTGTTTGACAGATTTTGAAGTCTGTCTACGTTGTGTATTAAAACTTCCATTGCTGTTCCTACTTTTTCTTGGATGGGCTTTATGGTTTTAGACTAGATATTTAGGTCTTTTATCCAGTTTGTATTGGTTTTTGTATAAGATGTAAGATATGGATCTTGTTTCAGTTTATTGCAGATGGACATCCAACTTTGCCAGCACCATTTGTTGAAGAGATTGTTTTTACCCCAGTGTAATGTCTTAGGGCCTTTGTCAAATATCAACTGTTCATAGGCAGATGGTGTCATCTCTGGGGTCTCAATTCTGTTCTATTAATCGATCTGTCTGTTCTTGTACCAGTACCAGGCTGTTTTGACAACTGTGGCAGTGTTACAGGTTCAGAAGTCAGATAATGAGAGGCCTCCCAGTGTGTTATTCTTCCTTAGTAGTACTTTACTTATCTGGGGTTTCTTCCCTTTCCAAACAAAATTGGTGATTTGTTTCTCCATCTCATTAAAAAATGATGCTGGAACTTGTATTGTGATTGCATTATATAAGTAGATTGCTTTGGGTAAAATCGACATTTTCACAATGTTAAGTCTTCCTATCCATGAGCAGGGTAGGTTTCTCCATTTATCTAAGTCTCTCTTAGTTTCTTGTAGTAAGGGCTTGTAGTTTTCTTTGTAAAGGTCTGTTATTTCTCTGGTTAGATTAATTCCTAGGTACTTTATCTTCTTAGGGCCTATAGTAAATGATATTGATTTGATGATTTCTTCATTAACAATCTTGTTATTGGTATACAGGAATCCTACTGACTTCCTTATGTTTATCTTGTATCCTGAGACTTTGCTGAACTCTTCTATCAGTTTGAGTAGTTTGCTTATAGATTCTTTGGGGTTCTCTGCATATACAATCATATCATCAGCAAACAGGGAGATTTGAACTTCTTCTTTGCCGATGCAGATGCCCTTTATTTCTTGGTTTTGTCTAATTGGTCTGGCTAGAACTTCTAGTACAATGTTGAATAGGAGAGGTGGGAGTGGGTATCCTTGTCTAGTTCCTGTTCTCAAGGGAAACTCCTTCAGTCTCTCTCCGTTCAGGGTGACGTAGGCAGTTGGCTTTGTATAAATGGCCCTTATTGCATTCACGAATTTTCCATCTATGCCTGTTTTGCTAAGAGCTTTTAGCATGAATGAGTGTTGGACTTTATCAAATGCCTTTTCGGCATCAATGGACAAAATCAGGTGATTCTTGTCTTTTGTGATATTTATGTGGTTAATCCCATGAATTGTTTTTCTGATGTTGAACCAGCCTTGCATCCCTGGTATGAATCCAACTTGGGCATGATGGATTATTTGTTTGATATGTTGTTGTATTCTATTGGCAAGAATTTTGTTGAAATTTTTGCATCTAGATTCATGAGTGATATTGATCTGTAGTTTTCTTTTTTTGTTGGGTCTTTACCTGGCTTTGGTATCAGGGTTATACTGGCTTCATGGAATGAGTTTGGTAGTGCTCCATCCCTTTCTATACTGTGAAATAGTCTCGGTAGTATTGGAGATAACTCTTCTCTAACGGCTTGGTAGAATTCTGGGGTGAAGCCATCTGGGCCCAGGCTTTTTTTGGTTGGCAGTTTTTTGATGACTTTTCAATCTCTTCCTTTGTGATGGGTTTACTAAGTTGTTCTGCTTCACATTGTGATAATTTGGGTAGGTGACATGAATCAAGAAATTTTTCTGTTTCTTCTAGGTTTTCAAATTTGTTAGGGTACAGTCCTTCGTGGTATTCTAATATTTTTTTTATTTCTGTTTGATCTGTTGTGACAACTCCCCTCTAATTTCTTACTTAGGTTATTTGTTTCCTTTCCTGTTTTTTCTTTAGTAAGTTTAGCCAGTGGTTTGTCAATTTTGTTGATCTTTTCAGAAAACCAGCTTTTGGTCTTTTCAATTTTTTCAATTGTTTTTCTGTTCTTGAATTCATTTAGTTCTGCTCTAATCTTTATGATCTGTTTTCTTCTGGTGCTTGAGGTGTTCCTCTGTTGTTCTCTCTCTACTTGTTCAAGCTGTAGGGTTAGTTCTTGATTTGGTTTTTTTTTTTCCTTCCAGATGTGTGCATTTATAGAGATAAACTGACCTCTGAGCACTGCTTTGGCTGTATCCCATAGGTTCTGGTAGGAAGCGTTTTCATTGTCTTTGGAATCCTTGAATTTCTTTATTTCATCCTTGATTTCTTCTAACCTATTGTTTTTTGAGCAAGATGTTGTCCAGTTTCCAAGCGTTCCACTTTCTATCTATGTTCATTCTGCTATTGGTTGACTTTTAAGGCTTCATGATCTGAGAAGATGCTTTGCATTAATTCAATGGTATGGATTTAGTTGAGAATTGCATTATGTCCTAACACATGGTCAATTCTGGAGACTGTTCCATGTGCACTGGAGAAGAAGGTGTAGTTGTCTGCTGATGGGTAGAAAGTTCTGTACGTATCAATGAGGTTTAGTTGATTAAGTGTGGCAGTGAGGTCTTCTGTATCATTATGGAGCTTTTTTCTAGATGATCCATCCAGTATTGAGAGTGGAGTGTTGAAGTCTCCCACTATTATTGTGGAGTGATCTAACTCTTTTTTGAGTGTAGTCAGTGTTTCTTCAATGTATTTAGGTGCCCTGATATTAGGTGCATTAATATTTAATATAGTTAAGTCTTTCCTGTGTACTGAACCTTTCAGTAATAAATAGTGTCCATCTTTGTCCACGATGGTGGATTTTACATTAAAATTGATTTCATCTGAGGTAGAATTGTCACCTCTGCTCTTCTTTGTTCATTGTTAGCTTGATATATATTCTTCTATCCTTTAATTATCAGTTTGTTTCTATCTTTAGGTTTCAAGTGAGTTTCTTGTAGACAACATATGGATGGGTCATGTCTTTTGGTTCCAGATGTCAGTCGATGTCTCTTTACAGGAGCATTGGGTCCATTCAGATTCAATGTAATTATTGATAGGTGTGTGTTCAGTGCTGCCATTGTCATATGTTTATTTTTGTGTTGATGTTTTCTCTGTTGTTCTTATTAGTCTGTTCTGGGACATTCTTTTTGTGCATTGATTTTTCACCTTTTTCAGAGTTTGTTTTCTAGTTGTTGAGACTCCTGTGTTACATTTCTTGACATGGTATGCTGCATCTTTGTTGTGCTTTGCAGCTGCCTCTATTATCCCCCTTAATAAACTATATATAAACCCAATTTTAATTACTACCAGTCCTGTGAACTTCCTCTCCATCTGGAAGGACTATAATGACTGTAGTACATCCCTCTTTTTAATATGATGGCACCATAGTTTTCATGATAATCACTGGATTGTTTCAGTATTAAAGCTGTGATTGAGTTTGGAGCCTTTCCTAACTGAGTAGAATTCTGAATGATGTGTCATTCTAAAATATAAAGTTAGTGGTTCTATTCTAAGCCAAAGCCAAGAGCTTCTTACAGTATTTCTTGTAGTTTGGGTTTGGTTTTTACAAAGTCTCTGAGTTTCTGCTTATCTGGGAATGTCTTAATTTCATTTTCATATTTGAAAGATAGTTTTTCAGGATATATAATTCTTGGTTGAAAGTTCTTCTCTTTCAAGGCTTTGAATGTGTCATGCCACTGTCTCCATGCCAGCATGGTTTCTGCTGAGAAATCTGATGAAAGCCTACAGGGTTTTCCTCTGAACGTTAGCTTTGCTTTGAGTCTTGCTGCCTGTGAGAGTTGCTGCTTATGTTCCATTTTATTAAGCTTGATTATAATATGTCTTGGATCTTTCTTCTCAGATCTATATTGGGTGGCATACAATATACGTCTGGGATATCTATATTCTCTTCCTTCGTGATTTCTGGGAAGTTTTCTGTCAGCAGCTCAGCAATACTTGTTCTCAGGTGTCTTGTCCTGTTCAATTAATCAAAGGTTGTTCCTCTTAATAGAGTCTCACATGCTTCTTAATGTATTTTCATTTTTCTTGTTTCTTTTTTCTGATTTCTGCTCATAGACGCTAGTGTCATTAGCTGTCTTCCAAGTCACAAATTCTTTGTTCCGTTTATTCCATTCTGTTTTCTTGGCTTTGAATGGAAGTTTCTATGTCTTTGATTTTGCTCTTTATCTGTTGGATTTCAGTATTTGTTGCTTTTTGAGTTTCATCTGAGTAAGTAGAGGCTGGTAGAGATACTGTGAGGATGGACTGCAGATGTGTCTCTAGGCTGTCTTAAAATATAAAACAAAAGATATCTGACCACTTCTCAAGTCAGTTAGGTTTTCAGGTGTAGAGGTCCCTCTTCCCAACTGGCAAAGTAAGCACCTCTATATCCAACCCCAGATGATACAAACTAATTCAAAATATAGCAATGCTACTGCCCTGTTGGCCTCTGCTGACAGGGCCCAGCCTTAGGTGACACTGTGTAAACTACCACTTTTTTGGTAGAAAAGCGCTCTCCTGTGGACAGGCTCTGGCTCCCAAGCTAAGAATTAGGTCCAGTTGCAGCCACTGTATCTAAGATGTTGCCCACCACACAGTCAGCAGATAGAGGGGCTAAAGGTGCTGAGATGTAGTGAGTCCTCCACCTCTGTTGCTGGGTCCCCACCATAAGTGACACTGTGTAAACTACGGCTTTTCTGTTGGAGAATTGCGGTCCTGTTTGCATGCACTGGCTCCCAGGCTAAGAATTGGGTCTTGCTAAAATCTCCGTATCCAACATGGCGTTCTGCACATAGGCGCCAGTGGTTCCGTACAAACCATACTGTGGCAGAGATAAAAAGACAGGCCCAAAGTGGCTAGGTGTGCAGAGTCCTAAGCCTGGCTCTCAAAATATGGCAATTTTGCCTGCCTATCCCACCAGCAGTGCATCTGAGACTAGCCACTAGGCAAGACCCAGCTCCGCCCACCGGCCAAGACAGAAAAGAAAAAAAGGTCAAAATGGTACGTTACCTTCAGTCTGTGAGAGCCAGGGCTAACCAGGAGTGGGATTCAATGAAAGAGGAGGTTTTTCGTTCAGTGGTATGAAGTCCAAATTAACAGCCCTTTGCTGTGTCCTGGGGCTCACTAGGTGACCAGAAGGCTCCATTTGATTATCAGTTCAGGTCTTGGTTTCCAGAGGGATATAAGGAGATGTGTGCCTAGTCCACCATTTTGACTCCACCACCCAAATCTTCATCCTAGTCACTGCTGCCCCTCAGACACTGTCTCTCTGACCTAGTCACCTGGAGCTAAGTTAGAGTTCACAAGTAAAAAGGACATTGTGCTTCAGAGTGCCAAATAGGCAGATGTCAGCCACAGGTTTGAGGAGTCCACGTGTCATGTCTGTCAACTTTCTGACCTGTGCTGGCCACAAATTTGGGGCTGATGTTTCACTTTTCCTTCAGGATGCCAGCTGCAAGCTCAAGAGTCCACATAGTAACCTTACTTTCTGACCTACTGGCTCCCATTCTCTCTTTGGGTTCAGTAATTCACTGGAACAACTCACAGAATTCCCAGAAAGTACACCATACTTATGAGTACAAGTTTATTACAGCTAAATAATGCAAATAAAGGGATGTATAGGGTGAGTTCTGAGAAAGGTTCCAATGTGAAGCCACCATGTTCCAAGGGATGCTTTCCCTTCCCAAGAGCAGATATTCTCACCAGCCAAGATGTTCCCAGAGCCTCCATGTTCAGGACTTTTATCAGAAAGTTTTACATGATACACTAAATCACGCTTCCTGAGGATAATTGATACTAGCCTCCCAGGTGAATTTTTTCTGGTCTGGCCAACCTCTGTTATTCAGCACAAGTCCTCAGGTGGGTCCTGGAAGTTCCGGACCAAGCACCCCAGTTACTCCAAGAGTTATTTCTCAGGAACTGAGGAAAATGGCTACCTAACTTTTGGTGGAAGTAGATTCTCTACCCCACAGGCAGTTATATGAAAGTGGACTATAACACCTTTTGCGTAGAATTTACAAAGGACTTCAAATCAAAGTAAGAAAAAATCTTTAGCAAGGGGAGTTGTCATAAAACAGAATGACTGTTTTAAGAGGTAACGGATTTCCCATCAGTGGAAGTGTTTTAAGAGGGGTTGGATTGTTGGAAAGATGATTGCTACTTTGTAGTGGATTTTGAACTTTGTGTATACAAAGATCTCTTCCAAGAATTTGTCTGAACAGTTTTCTCCTACTGTTATCAGTCAGTTACATCACCTTTTTCCTGTTTGTGACATGAACATACAAAATACGTATTTTAATGTTTTCCTTCCCACTCTGACTTGTTTTTCCCTCATATTCAAATGTCTCATGTCCACGTAGCTATGATAAATACATTTAATGCTATTGCTAATGTAATAAAATGCATTTTTATTATTTAGGATCCAGATAGTGAATGACAGAAACAAACTCATGTTCTTAAAAGCCAAGTGCTGTCAAGTCAGGCTCATGTTCATACTAACACTATTAATAATAATTGACATTTATTTGTCAGTATTTTTCCTTTCTTTTCCTGTTATTGGTTTCTCTTTTATGGCTTTATGATCAGAAAAGATGCTTTGTAACACTTTGAAACTTTTAAGTCTGTTAAGGCTTGCTTTATAACCTAGTATGTAGTCTATTCTGGAGAACGTTCCATGTGCATTGGAAAAGAAAGTATATTTGGCTGCTGTTGGGTGGAGTGTTCGGTATATGTCTAAGAGTTCAAGTTGGCTGATTGTGGCATTTAGGTCTTCTGTGTTGTTACTGAGCTTCTTTCTGGATGTTCTGTCCTTCACTGAAAGTGGTGTGTTTAAGTTTCCTACTAGTGTTGTAGAGCTATTTGTCTTTTTAATATTGTGAAAGTCTGTTTTATGTATTTAGGAGCTCTGTTATTGGGTGCATAAATATTTAATATGGTTATGTTCTCCTGGTGTATTGCTTATTTAATCATTATATAGTATCTGTCCTTATCCATTGTAGTGGATTTTCCTTTGAAGTCTAATTTGTCGGAAATTATATTACCACTTCTGCTCTTTTTTGAATGTTATTTGCTTGATATATTGTTTCCATTCTTTGCATTTTAGTTACTTTCCGTGTTTAAGTCTAAGTTGTGCCTCTTACAGGCAGGATATAGACAGATTTTTTTTTTAAATCTATTATGTAACTGTCTCTACTTGTGTGTACTATTGAAAGGTATGAGTTTATTGCTCTCATTTTGATATTTTTCATGCATTGTTGACAGTTTATTTTGTTGCACTTCATTTTCTGTGCTCAGTCATTTTTCTTTATGTATTTTCTCTTCATCTTTTTCATTACTGTTTTGTATTTCCTGAGTCTTTTTATGTTTTTCTTGTTTGTGTTTGGGTGTGTAGGATTATAACTTTCCTTTGTGCTTACCTTAATATTTACCTTGATTGTTTTATGTTTAAATCAATCTTTTATTTCTTTATAATGCCTTGACTTCCTCTTCATATGGAAAATATTTGTCTGCATTTATTAGTCCCTCTTTTTTGATATAATGTTGTCATCTTTTGCATAGTGACATTTCTATTTCTCTATTTTCAATATTTTAGTTTTGATTTATTTTTGTGATTTCCCTATCTAGGTTGATACCTGGTTGCTCTGTCCTGTATTCTAGTCTTGAGTTGTTATCTGATGTTACTGATTTTCTGACCAAAGGGACACCCATTAGTATCTTCTGTAATTTTGATTTCATTTTTGCAAATTTCCTAAACTTCTGTTTGTTTGGAAATGTCCTAATTTTGCCATCATATTTGAGAGAGTTTTATTAGACATATAATTTTTGGCTCAGAACTATTTTCCTTCAAGGTTTTATCTGTATCATCTCATTGCCTTTTTATGGCTACGGTTTCCACTGAATAATCCAAGCTAAGTCTTATTGACTCTCCTTTGCAGATGACTCTTCATTCATTCCCTAGCTGCTCTTAAAATTCTCTGTCTTTGGTTTTGGTTAGTTTGATTATAATGTGTCTTGGTGACTTTCCTTTGGAATCTACCTTATGTGGAGTTCAGTGAACCTCTTGGATAGGTGTCTTCTCATCCTTCACAATATCAGGGATGTTTTCTGCCAACAGATCTTCAATCATTCTTTACTCATTATCTGTTACCTCTCCATTTCTGGTACTCCAATCACTTGTAAGTTATACTTCTTGATAGAGTCCCACATAATTCTTAGTGTTTCTTCAGATTTGTAAAATTCTATTATCTGGTCCTTCCTCAAATATGTTAGTGTCAAGCACTTTGTTTTCAGTCTCACTAATTTTGACTTCTATTGCCTGAATTCTGCTCCTGTGACAGTCTACTGAGTTGTCTATTTCTGAAATTTTATAGATAATCCTCTGAATTTCTCTTTGCTATGTTTCTGTGGTTTCTTGCAGCCTGTTAAATCTGTCCTTATTTTCTTCTCTAAACTTTCTGAGTTCCACTATTGCTATGTCTGTGTGCTTCTTAACTTGTTCTGTGTTTTCCTGAATGTCCTTCCTGATCTCTTGGAGAGCTCTGTATATTAATCTCTTGTATTCTACCACCAGTAATTCCAGGAAGTTCTTGTTATCTGGGAGCTTCTTAATTCTTTATTTTTGGAGCTTTTTGAAGCCATCATGCCCTGCATCTTTGTGTAATTTCATATTGACTGTTGTCTGCAAGCCATCAATAAGTTATTGTATTTATTTGTTCTATGTTTGCTTACTGTATCTTCTCTTCCTGTTTTGTTTCATTTTGATATACCCAAACAGGCTGCTTGTGTAAACTAGTCTGTTTATCTGAACCTTCAGAGCTCTAATGTCTTGTCACCAAGTAGTTACAACTGTTACTACGTATATAAACCCAAGACTCCGTTTATTTTTCTTATATGTATTCATCTCAGCTGTCCAAATAGTTGTTCACCAAATGTGTTGTGTAGGCTGTCAAAGTTCTAGATGGGCAGGGATGATTGGTGTAGGCACAGGTATGTGGCTGAGCAAGGCAGAGGGCTGACAGCCACCACAAATATCTATGAGGAAAGCATATCTCTGTTCCCTAAAGCATGTAGAAGGGTAGGTTTTATAGGCAGACTATGAGTGACCAATGCTGTTGGCTGTGAGAACTGGAAAGCACCTCTTATTCTTGGATCCTTATTGAAGGAGGCTAAGTAGTGTGGATAGAGCTACCAGTCCTTAGGTTCCTTCTATGGGTAGGTGAGAACCCTGCTTAATAGACAATGCGATGTCAAATGTCACAAATCTGCCTTTCCACCATGTAGCACAAACAGTGCAATTAGGGTTCAGGTATGGATCCTGTTGAACTGTGCTAATAAAAGCTATGCTGTTGTAGTGGGCCTGCACAGGTCTATGCAGGGGTGAAAAGCATTCAAAGTCTGTGTCCCTTTATGCCTGTGCCTAAGCAAAGAAATTGTCCCTGCCTTGAGTTCCCAGCTACAGGACCTGGCAGATTATTTTTTCCTCTTGAATTTGTTTTTTCTCCAAGGCTGGGAGAGCGGCTCAGTTTATGTAGGAGGTTCTACTGTTGCCCCATGGTATGCACAGACCTAGTGTAGAGCAGGAGGAGGGCTGATAAATGGGAGAGAAGTTTATCCCAAAGGAGAGTTTTTAAATCCCTTTGCACTTGCAATAGTCTAGATGAAAGTTACTTGATTTTTAATGACTGTGTGCTACTTTTTACTGATTCTGTGAGTGGCTGTCCACTGTTGGGTCTCTCCTGATAGGGACACATAGGCTGACTGCTACTGCTCACATCAGCAGATCAGGCTGCAGTGTGTAGATTCCTGCCAAGTCAGGTCTGGCAACTCCTTGTTGTTTCTGAACCTCTTTCTCTTCCCCTGCCACTCAGTCTAATTCCTCAACTTTACCTTTGATGTTCAGGGATTCTAGAATGTTATAGATAAATGACTCACTTGTTTATCTCGGCCTGTGTTGTAAAAAGGACCAAACAAAGTGCCTGACTACTCCACCATTTGACCTCACCTGTTGTTTGGGAGGTGTTTTTAAGTTTTATGGTGCCACCCAGGAAAACTTACAAGGCATTCTTCTGGTCAGCATTGACAATTAGTATAGTCAAATGCATTGAGAGACATTGGTGATCATTTACAGTGGTCTCTCAGGAACTTTGGGTTTTGAACAGTGGCTACTGATTCTGGACTGAGATTGAGAGTGTCTTTGTTGCAGGTCTTTCAAGTTGCATACGTCATCATCAAAGCTGCTAATGCCCCTCGACCTGGAAACTGGATTTTGGAACGCTCCCTGGACGGTACCAAGTTTGCTCCCTGGCAGTATTATGCAGTCAGCGATGCGGAATGTCTGGCTCGTTACAGTATAACGCCACGGCGAGGCCCGCCCACGTACAGGGCCGACGACGAGGTGGTCTGTACTTCGTATTACTCCAGGCTGGTGCCCCTGGAGCACGGAGAGGTACTGTGCCCGCTGCGGCGTGGTCCCCCAAACTGAGCGTAGCCACCACTAGCCCCTCAAAATAGGGGGCTCACCATATGAATTTCAGTGATCTGTCTTTCCTGTTGTTCACCTGTCTTTAAAATATCATTGAATCATGTCTGCTGATGATTAACTTTACAACCAGTATATTTTACCTTACTGATTTCTTCTCCTCAAGAAGTCTCCTCAGTCTTCACCTGGATGTGATTTATGCACTCCATTAGTTTCTCCTTTAGACTATCTTTCTCTTGTTGAAGCACTGAAGAATGAAAGTGACTCAGATATATTCCCAGTATTCTCTGTTGGGATGGGGAAATGGCGCATAAAGTATTACAACCCAGTGCTTGATACACCCAGATGTACATACTCCATTAAAAATCAGAGTACAACTAAAAAATGCATTCTTTAGTAGCCCTTGTCTTGATGAGCTAAAATTACAAAAACTTTGTGAAGTCTCCTCACCATGGGAATGTATCAGTGAGCCCTGGTGTCATATAATTAAGAGAACAGGAATATAGGTTTTTTGGCACTTTGTTTTCCAATCTCATGGCATTTGGAATTTGTGTCAGAGAAGTTATAGCATAAAGATAAATGTTAGAATATCCTTGCCCCATTGGAGGAAGTAGTTCTGTTTAGAGGTTTTTAGTTATCACTGAATCTCGAATGTGGATGAATACGATAAATTGAGGATGTGTTGTGATAATGGTTGTCCACAGATAATTCACAAATTTTAGAGGTTTCTACAAGAACATAGTTCTGTTTTGGTTTTAGATACCATTTTCATAAAGATTATGTCCCAAATTAAATAACCAGGGCTATGTTTTTACATGCTTAGAATTGAAATGTGTTTATTTTGATGTATTTGTCTTCAGATTCATACGTCACTAATCAATGGCAGACCAAGTGCTGATGATCCCTCACTCAGGTTGTTAGAATTTACTTCGGCCCGATATATCCGCCTTCGCTTGCAGCGTATTAGAACTCTTAATGCGGATCTTATGACCCTTAGTCACAGGGAGCCTAAAGATGTCGATCCTATTGTCACACGACGAGTAAGTAATAATGGCAGCTTTCCTGACAATTGTGAAATGTTTCTTTTGATTAAGGACCTGCCTTCTTTTTGGTCTCCTTTTTCCCTCTTTGCTGTGATATCATTATTTTAATGAAGACCATTGCATGATTTGTTAGAAATGCTATCTTTAAACTGAATAATGGTACTGATATCATATCCTCAGGTCTCTCCTCATCCCTATTCTCCACATACCATAATATGTTGAATGTAGGGGCTGTTGTTCTTGTTATTATATGAGGACTGGCAATTAAGTTCAGGAACTTATCCTAGAAAAAGTGCTACATACCTTGTTGCTGACTATCACTACAGTCATCTTTGAAGCACTCCCTTTAGGAAGCTATGCGCTGATGCCAGTGCCTAGTCCACCCTTCAAAGCAATCTTGGAACTCTTTTTCTGGAATGGCCATCAGAGCTGTCATTGTGTTACCCTTGTCCTGAATGTCATCAAAATGTCTTCCTTTCAATATTTCCTTTGTCTTCAGGTAAAGGAAAAAGTCTCTGGGAGCCAGATTGGGTGAGTAAGGAGGGTAGTCCAATACAGTTATGTTTCCTGCCTGAACACTCCCTCACAGACAACTATACAGTTAAGTTTATGAACTAGCCACCGTGCACCGTGCACAATGGCCATTCCAGAAAGGGTTCCAAACTTGCTTTGAAGAGTGAACTAGGTGCTGGTGTTGGTGCCTAGCTTCCCAAGGGAAGCACTTCAAAGGTGACCCTAGTGATATTCAGCAGTAAGGTATGTAGCACTTAGAACAATTAAGTTCACGGAATTAACTGTCACAACTTGTAGTCTGTTTCTACAACCGACCTTCAGCAAATCAAGCTTTTAATTGTATTTTCCTTAAAGGAAAATATAAAAATTTGACATACAGTTTACATTGCATTCAAGAAAGTATATAGATTTTAGGTGTATAATTCAGTGTACAGGGCTTGTGTGGACAAACATTTTCAAATTCCTTTGTATAACATAGCAATAGAATTGAATTGTGGGGTAGCTATGTGCTCAATTTTTAAGGGACTGCTAAACCTTTTGAAAAAGTAGCTGTACCATTGTATAATCAGAACGGCACTGTATGAGAGTTCTAGTTGTACTACATGCTTTCAAGTATTTGACACCGTTAGCCATTCTAAATGTGTGTTAAGTGGCATCTCCTTATGATAGTAATTTACATTTCCTTGATGACTAATGTTTAGTGTGTGCTTTTGGTATCTAATCACATTTTTGCACATTTTTAAAATGGGTTATCTATCTCCATATTACTGAGCTGTGAAAGGCTTGTATATATTTTGACTATAAGTCCTTTGTCAGACATTCATTATGTATATATCTATATTATACATGTAATACAGATATATAAGTTTTGGGTCTTCTTTGAAAAAATATTTGCCATTCTAAGTTCACAAAGACATTCTCCTATGTTTTCTTCTAGCAGTTTTAAAGTTTTAGCTTTTATGTCTATGACCCATCTCAGCTTAATTTTCACATTTTCTGGAAGATAAAGGTCAAAGTTTGTAATTCAGCTGTTTCAGCAGCGTTTGTTGAAAATCCTTTTCCTCATTAATTTGCTTTGGTACTCTGAAATTATCTCACTTTATTATTGTGGATTTATTTTTGTAGTTTATAGTCTTTCATGAACCTATTTGTCTACCCTTATAGCAGTATGAAACTTTGTTCACAATTTTGGCTTCATAGTAACTCTCAAGGTTAGTTATTGTTGTCCTAAAACTTGATTGTATTTCAAGATTGTTTGGCTATAGGTTCCTTGTATTTTGTTTGGAGCCTTAGTTGCATAGCAGTTAGAACTTGGCTGCCAGCCAAAAGGTTGGCAGTTCAAATCCACAAGCTGCTGCTTAGAAACCCTATAGGGTAGTTCTACTCTGCCAAATAGGGTCACTATGAGTTGGAATCAACTCAGTGGCAATGGATTTGGTTTGTGTTTGGTTTGCATTTTGTTAGAAATGTAATCAGTTTGTCAATTTCTACTTAAAAAAAAAGTCTGCGAGGATTTTTATTAGGATTCTGATGATTCTGTTGATCAATTTGGGAAGAACAAACATTTCAATGACATTGTGTCATCCAATCCATGAGCATTAAATTCTTCTTACCAATATTTTGTTGTTTATTTGTAAAAGTGTTGTGCATCTTGTGTTTGGGTTATTCTTAAGTATTTTATGTCTTTGTATGCTAGAGTTGGTAGAGTGCTTTTTAATTTTACTTTTCAATTGTTCATTGCTAGTGTACAGAAATGCAACCCATTTTTTCTCATTGTTTTTATATATAGTGACACTGATAAATTCACTTATCATTTCTACTAGCTGTTTTACAGATTCTAAAGCATTTTCTGTGTGTACAGTCATGTCATCTATGAGAGATGGCAATTTACTCTTACTAATCACTCTGTATGTCTTTGATTTCTTTTTTTTCTGGTATTGCATTTCTGGTATCTCCCCTAAAATGTTGAATAAAGTGATGAGTAGATTTTAGAAGAAAATACTTCCTGTTTCACTGTTAGCTATAAGTAGTTCGCCGTTTATCGGGCTGAGGAGATTCTTCACTGCTTCTCACTTACTGAGCTTTTAATGAATTGTGTTGAATTCTATAAAATGCTTTTGCTGCATTTATTAATATGATCAAATTATTTTTTCTAAATTCTGTTAAAATGGTGGTTAGTGTTTATTTATTTATTATATGTTCAGCTAACTTTACACCCCTGGAATAAATCCTACTCTGACATGATGTGTTGTCCTTTTTATATATTGTTGTATTCATTTTGCCAATATTTTTTTTAATATTTTAAATAGTATGGATTTTAAGGATGACTGCCGTGGTTTAAGATGCAGTAATGTTGGGAAATTTTTTCAGACTTCTTTGGCTTCTGTTCTTGAGCTAACTTGAGCGTTATTTATTTTAATCAAGCATAAGGATTCTTTGTGCTTTATATATAATTTAAAATGTGTGTCTAATTATATTTTAGATGACTGATATGAATTCTTAAACTACCTGAATATTTGTTGGAGTGGCAACATTTTCTTTTCACTGAGATGTGAAAGGCTTTATTTTTTTTCTTTGTATTTTTCTTTTTCCCAAGTACTACTATTCAATAAAAGACATTTCTGTTGGAGGGATGTGTATTTGCCATGGCCATGCCAGCAGCTGTCCATGGGATGAAACTGCAAAGGTGAGTTCCAGCATTTTACACTTTACTAAAGTTTCAAAATAGAAGTTTGGTTTTAGTGTTGGTATTACTCTTTTAAAAAAATATATATATATATATTTGGAGAAAATCTTGAAAGATATAAAGTCATGATGCAAAAAAGAAAAAAGGTTTTCAAATAATCTAACAGGTGACAGTTTTTAGCAATTTCACTTTTTTTCAAGCAGATCTTTCTAATTAAATCTTTATGAATTCTGAAGTTCTCTCTGTAAGGCAGTGAAGCAAAAAATATTGGCAGTTACAAAATGGATTTAGATTTTTTTTTTATTTTTAGGAAAATATTGCTCCCCTCATTTTCTCCTTCCATTTTTGTGGTAGTAAATCAAGACCAGATGAGGTTTATTAGTTTCAGCATAACGTTAAGTGCTGATATGACACTTGCCCCTCCCCCCTTTAAACAACTTGTATTACTTCTTGGGGTCACCCCTCCTCAATCCTTGGTATTACCCCCTTACTGATGCTGAAAAATACCTCGTTGAACATCAGAAAAATTATCAGTTGGAATTTCCAAGCCATTAAAGTCAATGTACCTTCTAAAAAAATTGTTAATCTATGTGTTAGTTTTGCTTTGTTTTCCCTTCTGTTCGTGCTTAGGTTGTGTATACATATTTATTCTCTAAAAATTAAATGTCTTTTGTTTTAATGTTGCTGCATGTTCTTAACTGCGAGGTCTTCTACACAGTTGATTGTAGTAGACTCTAAGTAACTCGAAGTAAAGTATGCAGGTGAAGTTGGTGATGAAATGTTTTGTTCCTTCCTGTTTAGAGATTACAGTGCCAGTGTGAACATAATACCTGTGGGGACAGTTGTAATAAGTGTTGTCCTGGGTATCATCAGCAGCCCTGGAGACCTGGGACTGTTTCTTCTGGTAACACATGTGAAGGTAAATATGAATAGAATTTGCAGAATGTCACATTCCGTCTCCTGCCCCCTCCCCCATTTAATATGTTTAAGTTTTCAGTGACTTAACTTTTATAATTGGGAGATAACTTATGTTTTCAGAAATTCAAATAGTTCCTAAAGCTGCTGATTACCTTGTAAAGTTTAAACAAATGAGATTTAGCTGCACATTAACTCTATTTACAGAGTTTGCTGTTGAAGTGATATGCTTTTTCTAGAAACAGTTGCACAAAATTCTATTTTGCAGGTATAACATAATTTATTTAAAGAATCACCTAGCAGTGAATATTTTGTTATTAATCTTTCATTTACAAAATGTGGATTGTTATTTACAAGTGTGTAAGTATTTCTGCAAGACACAATCACAGAAGGTGGTTGCTGAATCAAGTGAAAACGCACATTAGTAACTTGGATACCCATTCCAAATCATCCTCTGTAAAATTTCCAATATCCTATTAAAATGATTTGTCCTAGAAACTTAATTTATAGTCCAATTTACTTAGGAAGAGGAGGACTTTCTCTGTGTAGAACATCACGTGCATATTAATTGAGATGTTACAATATTCTCTTAGAATGTAATTGTCACAATAAAACCAGAGACTGTTACTATGATGAAACTGTTGCACATCAGAAGAGGAGTTTGAATATTGCTGGAAAGTTCCAAGGAGGAGGAGTCTGTACAAACTGCCAACAGAACACCATGGGGGTCAACTGTGAGACCTGTGTCAATGGATATTATAGACCACATGAAGTAAGAGGATTTCTGCCCGGGAGCTGTACTTGATCTTTTTTGTGGATGTGAAAGTGATGCTTAGCCAGCTCTCAATCTCAATCTCAGAGACTCACTTTCTTTTGTAACACTTCATTTATATTCTTATGTTAGTCAAGTTCTTCAAATATCGATTTCCCGTTCTATCTATCCTGTTTTCTTGCTCAAAGTAGGACTTTTACTAATTATGATTTAACATGAGTTCTTGGACACATTACCTATGCAACTTAGATTTTTAGAATACTGACCATAGAAGGGAACAGTCAACCAATAACTACAGCAGCTGTGTCTTGCCTGTAGGAAGTGCTTAGTAAATCCCCAATTAAATTTGTATGTAGCTGTTCAATGAGGACCTCTGCTGGCCTGAAACTAGTTGTCACTGAGTTTCAACTCATGGTGACTCCTTTAGTGTCAGAGTAGAACTATGCTGCATAGAGTTTTTGGTAGTTAATTTTCAAAAGTAGATTGTCAGGCCTTTCTTATGAGGCACCTTTGGGTAGTCTGCAACCACCAAGCTTTTGGTGGCAGCCAAGTGCATGAACCATTTGCACTACCCAGGAGGTCCTGGGCTGATTATAGGTGATGCTTAAAATCAGTCTCTGACAGATAAATAGCAGAAAGAGGGGGTTTGATAGCAGTGGTAAAAGGAATAGGGATGAAACTCTGCTCATGATGCTAACAGCTGTCACCACCAAAGAGGTGTTTAAGGCTTCCTGGTTTAAGGTTGGAAACCTTGGTGGTATAGTGGGTTAAGTGTTACATCTGTTAACCAAAAGGTCAGCAGTTCGAATCTGCCAGCTGCTCCTTGGAAACTCCATGGGTTGGTTCTACTCTGACCTCTAGGGTCACTATGAGTTGAACCTGACTCAAATGGCAGTGGGTTGGTTGGCTGGTTCGGTTTAAGATCACTTTATCTTCCTGAGACCTACACTGCCTCAGTACGCTAAGATCATCATAATAATCACATCTTGAATCAAAAGTAGATGAGTTTTCAGTAATATTATTTTGATGTTATTGCTGATATTGCTGCTATTTCTAGTACATTCATTCGACAACCTCTGCCCTTTAGGTTTCAGCTTATGAGGATGACCCTTGCCATCCGTGTGACTGTGACCCCTTAGGGTCCTTCAGTTCTGTCTGTATTAAGGATGACCTCCATTCTGACTTACACAATGGTAAGTATTTGATTCATTTTTGTACTGGTAGGTCACCATGAGTCAGATCCAACTCAACGGCACTTGGCTTGGCAAGTGATCGGGGGGAGAAGGATTTGGACCCAATGGAAATATTACCATTGTATAGTAATTTGATTATAGGCATTTTGTTGACTTTTTGCTCACCAGTATTTACTAAGCACCTACTGCATGTTAGGCAATTTTCTAGGACCTAGGGACCAGTGATATAACTAAGTTATGGCTGGTAGGGCACATGGCCTGGGGACACTTGAGGAGGGGGCTATTAATGAGCAGTTTCCATTGGCCACTGAAGTCTCTGTCGCCAGCTGTGTGAGATCGTTCAGCAATTTAAAACTAGTTGCCGTAGGCACTGTTTTCTGTAGATAGGACTGTGCTAGCAATCTATACTTGAACAGGATAACCAGAGTCCTCACACAATAGTCCAGCACAAAACAAACAAGACCATGAGAATATGATGGAAGGTAGGGACAAGTGCAATAAATATGTAAAAGATTAACCAGAAAAGAATCTATACTCAGGCTAACAGTAAGCACGGTATGCACAGGCTTCGTTGTGCTTACTAATGCTGAATCTCATATGAATTTCACCACATCTTTGATGAAATTGTGCCCTGTGCTTACCTTATTTGTTGGATAATCTGTCCCCAGCTGTGAACATAAAGCAACTTTAGTAATGGTGAATGGATGGGGATTGGGTGTGGAGATGGCCACATTGGGGTGATGAAATGACGTTTGAGCAGATCATTGACTATTTGATAAAAGCAGATGAAGTTCAGTTTAAGCTGGTATTGAAAACAGTAAACAACAATCACTGGCTGTTAGAAGACTCGCAGAGATGTTTGCATACATCTTCTCACAAGGCAGATAAAATCCTCCAGTTAACTGTGCAAATGGCAATGTTCTTCCCATCTCAAATACTGGCAAATAGACTTGCAAATACCAGTCTCCTGAATAAGTTGCATCTCTTCAAAGAGTTCTATGACCACATCCAATTCTCAGGCAGTGGCAGCTAAAATGAATACTGAGTAGGCTGGAAGGATGTTGCCAACACTGAGGGCCCATCAGGAACGTGGAGTGTAAATCACAGCGTTGAAGTAATCTCACAGGCTACTGCTGGTAACAGGATGAGGAGATGATGACGACTGCCCTTGACCATAATCTACTTTCTGTCTCTATTTTCGTATTCTGGACACTTCATCTAAATGGAACCCTGTAATATATGCCTTTTTGTGACTGATTTCTTTTACCTACCATAGTATTTTCCCAGTTCACTCGTTTTGCAGCATTCATCCCTACATCGTTCTCTTTTATTGTCAAAGAATATTTAATCGCACGGATACCACATTCGATGTATCCATTCATCAGTCGATGCACATTTGAATATTTCTCTTTTTGTCGGCTATTATGGATTACGATGCAGTGAACATTCTAGTAGAAGATTTTTTGAGGATGTACTTTTTTCATATTTCTTGGGTATATGTCTAGGAGTAGAATTGTTGGGTCATGTGGTAACTCTATGCTTAACATTTTGAAGAACTGCCAAGTGATTTTCCAAAGTTGCTGCACCATTTTTTGTTTTCCACTTCCGTTGCACTTTCCTGGCAGTCTTTGTGCTCTTCGTTCCTGTTTTCTTTCTTTAAACCAGGGATTGAAAAATGTGGCTCATTAGCCAACTCTGGCACACTGCTTATTTTCATAAATACAGTTAAGTTGGAACAGAGCCATGCCGATTCTTTCTGTATTGTCTATGGCCACTTTTAAGCAACTATGGCTCAGCTGAGTTGTTACAATAGAGACTCTATGGCCAAAAGCCTAAAATATCTAGTATCTGGCCCTTTATGGAACAATCGATTTATACTTCTTTTATCTTCATGTTTGACCATTGCTATTTGCTTCTTTCCAGGTAAATGGCCAGGTCAGTGTCCGTGTAAGGAAGGTTATGTGGGAGAAAAATGTAACCGCTGCCAGTTTGGGTATAAGGGTTATCCCCACTGTGTTCGCTGTGAATGCAGTCCAGTCGGCAGTGTGAACGATGACCCCTGCACAGAGCCTTGTGTCTGCAAGGTACGTGGGGGGCCATAGGAGATGATGAAAGACCCTGTGCATCTTTTGAGGCTTTGACTTGGGTGATACATTCTTGAGCAAAGCAGTAAGGTTAAAGCAGAACACCCTTTTCCTCCATACCTTCCTAAGAAACATGGCATTCTATCACAAGTTGGCCATATTATATGACCTTGGACTTCAATGGCACCTGATTTTCTTTGTTGAGACCCTGTGAATACTGGTCATGTAGGCTAGAGGCGTTTCTCTGACTTCTTAAGTAGAGCCAAATAAAGCCTTCATTTATAACTCACCTCTTCCATGACATTCTTTCCAGTTTTATGTTTGGAGGACAACAAAAACCAAAAAACCAAAACCCACTGTTGTCAAGCGGATTCCAACTCATAGCAACCCTAGAGGACAGAGTGGAACTGCCCCATAGAGTTTCCAAGAAGCAGTTGGTGGATTCAATTTGCTGACCTTGTGGTTAGCAGCCATAGCAGTTAATGACCATGCCACCGGAGTTTGACTATGCCACCAGGGTTTCCCAGTAAATACTAAATTTCAAAGAACATTAATTAAAGGCAGATATGTGATTTTGGATTCCTCTTAAAAAGGAGCAGAACTGTTATAAGAAATTCAGTTAAGCTGATAACCAGTGAGGTGTTTTACTTGGTAGTGTAATACTAATAACATTTTACCTTGACAATGCCTAGGGCTTCCTGTTGTATCTTATATGATTATTATTTCCATGTAGGCAGGTAATTAGGCACATTTTATATATGATGACAATGCTTTTGCCAAACTCCACAGGCTGAGGACATAGTTCTCCATGTGACTGTCTTTATTTTAGACACTAGGTGCAAGTCTGGAAATCCTCAGTGGCACCTTTATTTCTGACCAGTTGACTGCCAATCTGGGGTCTCCATGACCACCCTCAGGTGTAAGGATTCCTTATAAAGATTCATAGAAATAAGAAGGCACGATTCTCAGGATTACAATTTTATTATACAAAAGAATGCAAATCAGTACCACCCAAAGAGAGAGACAAATGGTGCAAAGTTTGGGAGAGTCTCAAGTATGAAACATCCTTGTCTTCAGGTGGCATCTCCCTCCTTCTCGTGTTGTCACACTGATATGTGGCAATATGTAGTTTGTGAACCAGGGAAGCTCACCCAAGCTCTGACGTCCAGAGATTTCATTAATGTTTTGTTACTTAGGTATGATTGATTGAACATCTCCAATGTGGTTGAACTCATTCTCTAGCTCTCTGTCTTCCCTGGAGGTTGGCTGACATCAAGTGGTTCGAGGTGCCAACCCTTTAATCATCTGGCTAGCGTTTCTGGTGTAGACAGCCCCCATCCTAAAACTATGGGTGTGGCCAGCTTCACTGGAGTCCTCTTGTTAGCATCAACTATCAGGTGTGGTCCCAGGGGTCCATCATGAATTTAATACATTCCTGTCACTCAGGAAATGCCAAGGATTTAGAGGTCACACAGCAGGAGCTAGGAAAAAGGCAATGCCTGTTTTTTGGTGGAATTAATTCTTCACCATTAATTGTTTATTAATAAGAGTCCTGTTTGCACATTGCTAAGCACTCAACTACCAATTGAAAGGTAGTGGTTTGAACCCACCAGCCCTGTTCCCCGGGAGAAAGATGTAGCAGTGTGTTTACGTAAAGATGACAGCCTTGAGAACCCTGCTGGGTGGTTTTCCTTGTAGGGTCACTATGAGTAGAAATTGACTCAACAGCAGCTGGTTTAGTTTTAGTATTTGTTCGTAAGACTAGCAATTATATAGCCCTTTTCATAATTTAAAATGCTGAAAGATCAGCAAAAGTGGAAGACTTAAAACAGGAAAGACACAAGGCATTTTAGTATAATGCCCAAGTTCTCATTCTCAGTCTTGTTCTTGACTACAAAATCAAATGATAAAAATTTCAAAATATTTATTCTGGAAATGTAGGAGAAAAAATGTGGCATTCTACTTCCATAAAGATTGTCTAGCCTTGGAATCCCTACGAAGCAGTTTTACTTTGTCCAGTAGGACCACTATGAGTCAGAAGGGGAACTTGATGGCACCTCACAACCAACAACATTCTGGAAATAATGACTTCATGAGACTTCCCATGTACCTAGAATGTTTGCTTATTTAATTACCTCTTTCTCTGTATTTCCAAAGCTTTTCCTGTTAATGTCATTTTGTAGTCTGTTTTTATGGATGTTTTGGTTTCAAAAGCTAATCTTTTACACTCACTTACAGGAAAATGTTGAGGGAAAAAACTGTGATCACTGCAAGCTAGGATTCTATAACCTGAAGGAAAGAAACCCCCAGGGCTGTTCCGAGTGCTTCTGCTTTGGCGTGTCTGATGTTTGTGACAGCCTTTCTTGGCCCATCAGCCAGGTGGGATACAGTGTCCCTGATCAAGGATTTAATATGTTAGCTACCTCAGAGGGGCTATCTTCATATCCTCCTGTCACTCTTCTTCACTAGGGGTGGCATCAACACAGAGCAAAGGCAGGCAGCTGCTAACAGTGCCCCAAGCCCTGAAATTTCGTTATATACCACCCATTTGTCGTAACAAATATTTGCTGTAGAAACCAGTTAATGATAGAGTGTAGCTGAATGCATCCCATCTAAGTGTCTGAACAGCATGAGAAGTGCACGGAGCTGTGAAGTCAGATCTCAGCCCACCTGCTTCTGCCCATCCCGGGCCAGGGAGCCACACCAGAACCTGGGGTCATATAGAATTTTCTGAGTTTGAAAAAGGTGGCAGTGATGGTGTGCTCCAGTAGCAAGGGTTGGCACAACAGTGGGTGTCACAAGGGTTATAAAGGGCAGGAAGGTACCCCCACTATTTGGGAAACGAGGAGTTCTTGGGGAGGAGGTAGAGGGTGGCACTAGAACAGCTAACTAAGGGAGGAAATAGTATGAAGGCTAGAGGGCAGGGAGGGGCTACGAGGATGGGTCATCCTGCTGGTTACCACCTTTCTTCCCAACTCTCCCCATTTCAAGAGACCAGCTTTCAGCATGGCAGGGTCTGGTGTGGAGGGCTAGTTCCCGCCTACCCTTCTCTTCCTCTTCCTTCTTCTCACGCTTTTGGCATGGGAGAAAGAAAGTGAGTCCTGTGGCCACCAGCCGGAGCTAGTGTTTGCGTCTCTATGCAACTAATAAATTGGGAGTATAGATTCTGGAGGTAATTTCTATACACTTTCAGCATTTGGGTAAATGCCAGGGGCTGCAAAGAAGAATCAGAATTAGCAAATGACATTTTACTTGATCCATTTATCAAGTTCTTTGCTTTTTTAAATCTAATATATGTATCCATGGCGTTTATGCTTTTACTGCTACTTTTCTTGTAATTGATCTGGATCTGGGAATATATTTGGCTTTATCTCAGGCTTTCCCAGTCCTTTGACTGATATGAGGCTCACAGGTTGTGCAGTACCACAGCCACTGTTGCCTTAATTCTATCATTAGCTGAGCTACGTGGGTCTGTTTCTTCCTTTTAAACGTATTAGTCCTGGACTGGGCTGAATCTAAAGTAACTTCTAGTTTATATTCTAAAATCCTTGGATTTTTTTTTAAGGTCATTGACATGTCTGGATGGCTGGTCACAGACCTGATCAGTTCAAACATGATGCAGTCTCAGCAGGATCCTCATGGAGGACTTCATCAAATTAGCATCAACAACTCTGAAGTCATACAAAAGCTGACTTCCAAGTACTATTGGTCAGCCCCTAAGGCTTACCGAGGAAATAAGGTAAGGTCATAATTGGAAGTAGTGGCATCTTGGATAGAGATCTCAGAAAATATTAAGAAAGAAGTTCTGTTTGAAACTTCAGCGGCTTTATTGACCACTGAGTGTTTGGCAGGAAACTTTGCAGTATTTGCTTATAATTTATCAGAATCGTAGTATCTTCTTTACCCTTTTTTCACTTTTATTTCATCATTAAAATATGATATCTTGTTCTTCTTGGCCCAGTTCATAGGAAGTTTGTTTTATGAAGTTTTCTTCCCCTCCCATAATAGCCATTTTATTTTCCTTCTCTGGGTTCTTGAATCACTTGAGCCTTTAATGAAGTATTAGTCATGTTCCTGCTCCATTCATCTTTGACTATAACTTTATCTTATATCCCCACGGCCTTGTAAAGGGCCTGGCATGTCGAAAACACTCATTAAAGGTTTGTGATATTTCCTCAGTTTCCTTATCATTATACACTGTTACATATTTTACGTTCAGGAAAAGATGTTAAGAAAATGTAAAGTAGTCATTTGACAGAGAATTGATTTATATGGTTTAACCTTTCCCTTCGACGGAATATTCTCATTGCTTCCCACAGTTATGCCACTTCTGCCCAGATTGTGATTGATCCAAAAATTGATTCAGTGAAATCAATCTCTCCACTGACTTTAACTGTGCTTTTAAAGTCATGTTATATTTTTGTAGTGACTGGTAGCTTAGTAAATTTCTAGTTAATTGAGTTTTATGTTTTAATTTTGTTACTTGCTTTATAGATTGTTAAGTATTGTTTATTTTTCAAAGTGATTATTTTCTCTCATATTATAATGCTGAAAAATGTGCAGCTGTATTACAGTAAGATGTCAGTTTTTTCCCCCTCTGGGTTGCTTCTGTTTTCATAGTGGAGTCAACTCTGACCATGATGCTGTTTGTTGCTCTTACATACCGTCTATGTCATTGAAAGTTGCATACTCATTTGTATCATCAAGGTTATCCAGAATGGAAAGAAAAAAAAAGCCAAAAAGACAAATACATTGACATCAAAACAATTCTGACTCCTAGTAACCCTGGAGGACAGAGTAGAAGTGCCCGCTGGGAGTTCCAGTGAGTCACTAGGGAATTGAAACTGACAGTCTTTGGCTAGCAACCTTTTTTTTAAAAAAAATTTTTTAAATTATTTAATTTATTTATTTATTATGACTGAGTGAAAATGTACATTCCCATATAAATTTACATGCCCACCTATATGCAGCTTCCACTGCTCTCCCTGCCCGGTGACAGCACCCTGTTCCTCTCTGCTCCATACGTGTCTCATCCTCCCAACAGCCTCCTTTCCCCTCCTCTCCACCCACTCTCCTTCCTCCAGCCAGAGTCAGCAGGATGATATCATACAGATGTATAGAACCATAAAGTGCATCCAATATATGGTCACTCTACATCACCAAGTCCAGTCCATTCATGTCCGAAGAGTGGACCTTCGTTATGATTTATGGGCAAGGGCAGCATCAGGGCCAGAGGCCATGCTCCCAGGGGAACCCCGAAACCGCTGGACCATCAATTGAGGTCTTTTAGTGGAGATCTCAGGGTGCACCCCTTTTATTCTTATGTTGCCAGTGAGACTCAGCTTAGCTCCATTGTGACTATCACTGGTGGTGGCTGGGCACCATCTGGTTCTTCTGGTCCCAAGTCAATATAGGCACCCACTCATGTGGGTCTCTCTAACTTCTGGGTTGTCTTTACCCCATGTCATTTTGGTCCTTGGTGAGCACGCGTTCCTGCTGAGTTGGGACCATTTGCTGTGCCCTCGGATGGCAGCTTGGCAGCTTTTAAGACCCCAGACACCACTCACCAATGTGGGTTGCAGAGAGCTTAGCAAAGTGCTAGTTGTGTCAATTGGCCTCGATTTCACATAAGAGCATGGTCTCCTGCCCCAGCTACTCTGTCCTTGAAATATTGGGTTAAGATGGAAGGAGCATTCAAGTTATGCTGAAGTCCACTTAATATTGTTCTTGTTTCTAATGTGCACTTTCACCAGTTTCACCCAACCAAATTTCTACCAACTATCTAATCTAAGCCCTCCCCCACTCGCCCTCCCTCTCTCCCCTCCCTTGCAGCTGTCAAAGAGTCTTGCTGAACCACTGCATCACCAAGTTTCTTCTAGAATGAATATGAGATGTAGTTTGAGGAACTGGCTCACAGTTTTGGAGACTGTCAGTTTAAAATCTGCTGAGCAGCTAAGGCTGGCTGACTGCACTCAGGCAGCTGATGTTACAGACTTGAGTCTAAACTCTGTCAGGCAAGTGGGAGGCTGGAAACTCAGGCAGGGTTTCTCTGTTACAACCTGGAAGCAGAATTCTTTCTCCAAGAAACCTTGTTTTTCGCTCTTTGGGCCTTTACCTGATTGACTGAGGTCCACTCACGCTATCTAGGGTACTCTCATTTACGTAGAGTCAACTGATTGTACATGTTAATCCTGTCTACAAAATACCTTCAAAGGAACGTCTAGGCTAGCATTTGGCCAAACAACTGGGCACCACAGCATAGGCCTGCCCAGTTGACAAATAAAATTAACCGTGAAACTGTCATAAGGAAAGTCTCTATTTTACGTTGAAGGATATCTGATTAGAAATACCTTTTGTGCTTCCTTTACCTAGAGTATAATAGCAGATGAAACATATTCCTTATTGTTGGCCTAGAAGCAGTGTAAGGAGATGAAAATGTTGAGGTTGTGATAATGGGTCAAATAAGGGGTAGCCTAAAAAATTTCAAGGAAATAAATGTCTGTTGAATGGTTAAATGAAGTTAATGGTCATTTACCATGGGGTACCAAAGGAGGAATACATTTCTATGTGCTTTAACGGTATCTTGCGTTTTGATAATATTTGTTCATAAAATGTTTACATAACATTGCTTCTTAGTCGTAATCTTAAAGATTGTAGCTTTGGACAGTGTGAAGCCTGATTTTTTTCAAGTGAATCCTAGTAACCGCTTCCTCTTATTTGGGGGTTATGATGCTTCTCCTCTGTGGTGTTCACTCTACCTTAATCCATTTCAGCTGACTGCATTTGGTGGCTTCCTGAAATACACAGTGTCTTATGATATTCCGATGGAGGCATCAGACAGTGACCTGGTATTTCACACGGACGTTATTATTAAGGTAATTGTTTTTACATTGCTTTAGCCACTGAGCGTTAGAGCTTAGTGGGTTTGTGAATCAGTGTGGCTCCAAAAAAACACCAAACCCACTGCTGTTGAGTCAATTCTAACTTATAGTGGCCCTATAGGATAGAGTAGAACTGCCTCGTAGAGTTTCCAAGGAGTGCTTGGAGGTTTGAAACTGCCAACCTTTTGGTTAGTAGCCATAACACTTAACTACTATGCCACCAGGGTTTCTGGAGTGGCTCAGCAAGTCACACTAACCAGAACTCAGGGCCAAGTGGCTAGTCAGCAGTGTGTGTATAATCTCTTCTGGCCACCAGTAAAACTCACATGAGAATAAGCATTCTGTCTTTGTACCCATTTCAGAGTTGTCTCAGGGCAATACATGTTGCTCTCCCCTGAGTCACTTCAGCTTGCGTGTCTTTTCACATTTAAAAAGGAAGTGAGCTTTTGCTCTGACTTGGAAACTACTCTTGGAGCCCTTTAAAGCTCCCTTTCCCCTTCCTGCCACTTTGCCTTTCGAAGTGAATCAGCTGGGCAGTGTTGGCAACAAGAGGACCAGGGACATCAAGCCACTTTTATAGGGTCCTGTCTTGTGTCACCTACCTCTGACCTGTACCCCATTCACCAAAGGACACATCTTGACAGATCTTGCATCTCTCTGAAAGATTCCCAGAATGTTAGCTCCAGGGGTCTGCAGTGCATTCGGGCAGAAACAGTTTCAGTTCCTTGTCTCCAGTTTCTACACTCGTCTCCTGCAGTAGTTGGAAGCTGTCTGCCTTTTGTTAACGGTAGTTCTGCAGAGAGCTGGGGTATAACATACATGCTGTTTTTACTTCTGTCCCTTATGTTAGTTAAAGATAGGGATGTAAGATTTGTTTCTTCAATAAAAGCTGCATCAATTCATGACTGTTTATTTTCCCAGATTACAGCAAAGACCATACTCTTTATAAATTTATTATCAGAATCCCTGTTAGAGGAATCCAATGTAACAGCTTCTCTAATAACCATGGACCAAGAATTATAGACTCCATCACATTTTTTGACATAAAAACTGAAGCACACTGAAAAATTAGGTTGCTGGATAAAATACATGCTTTTATTTTCATGATCATTAAATTTAATTATAGATACATTCCCTCTTACTGTTAAATGGTAGGGAAGTGGACTCACTTTAAGCACACAAGTAGAGGGCCTGTCACTGCAACCATATGAAGAGTACTTCAACGTGGTTAGACTTGTGCCTGAGAACTTCCGAGATTTTAACAGCAAAAAGGAGATAGATCGAGACCAGCTGATGACTGTCCTGGCCAATGTGACCCATCTCTTGATTAGAGCCAACTACAATGCTGCAAAAATGGCCCTTTACAGGTATGTGTTGAAGAGGAAGGAAAAACTTTGGTATCATCTTTATTGTTATATATTTTAAGCTTAACGTATTTTACTATCCTTATTTTAAGTATACAGCTAGTGAAATTGGATCGATGGCACTTGGCTTGGCTGGCTAGGAATTATTTTTACTAACACAATTTTATTGAAGATTTAAGAACAGATATCCGTGAGAGATGTATCTTGAAGGATAGAGCCTTGCTGTCAGGATCAGAAACTTTTGAGTTGGCAACTATTGATACCATTTTGGAGTCGGGTTCTCCCACTTCTGGTGTTAATGGTTTTAAGTTTTAACATATTTAAGCTAATGTATCCATCTTTGGTCACTTTATTACTTTGAGGTCAAATTCTGGCAGTGCTTGGCCAAGCATAAAAGTTGGATGCAGCTAAGTCAAACACTAAAAACAAACAAACAAAAAAACCCAAAGCCACCCATTTCCATCAAGATAACTTCAACTCATTGAGACCCTATATGACAGAGTAGAACTGTCCCTATAGGGTTTTCAAGGAGTGGCTGGTGGACTCAAACTGTAGACCTTTTGGTTTGCAGCCTGAGCTCTTAGTCACTGCACCACCAGGGTTCTTCAAAACAAATATAGAATTACGCGTGTCAGTGTACTCTCTGCAGTAGAGATATGAGGATTGATTAGATGGATTTTTCTGAAATGCAACAAGTTCAGACCCATTACCCCAGCTGTCTATGGGCAAAGCACATTTTTGCACCAAATGTTGATGGCCTTGCCGAGAGGGGATAATGATGGCTCACAGAGAGCTAATTGTAAAAACCTTTAGTTACTTACAAAAGTCACGTCACCATTTCATTTGCATTCTATGTTTTAAGAATCTTTTGTCACTGAGGTGTTAGATATCATTTGTAAATTTGTAAGACATATACCAAACCCTGTCCGTTTGCAGGCTGGGATCTGTGTCTCTGGATACAGCAAACCCAAATGCTGTAGATCTGGCCTTGGCCACTGATGTGGAGCACTGCGAATGTCCCCCGGGCTATTCCGGCATCTCTTGTGAGGTAAAGCGTCTCTTCTCCAACTATTGCCTTCTTTTCCATTCATGCCTGAGGGGGGAAACATGCACTGAAGTTATGTAATGATGCACATGTTAATTTTAAATTTAGAAACTCAATATTTGGTTCGACATTTTTGGGTTGCTGACACATTTAGAATGTTTGTAGGAAGTCTTGTTGTTTAAAGTGACTGCATACCTCTGTTGTGTAGTGGGGGCATCTGCAAATAACCGTAGTGCAGCTCTCTTGTCTTAGACTGTAGGAAAGTTCAGTACCCGTACTGTATTTTGCATTTCTAAGGAGAATTGAACCTGATTAAATTTACATCACCAACACACATATTGCACAGCTTTACACAAGCCAGGCTTAATTTCAGAGATATTTTGGCACCAGGCTGTTTTGTACATGAGTAGTATGTCATGAGAAGTGTGCACGCCTGCTTTGGACTAAACTTTCAGTTAACTAGGCACAAAATCAAATTGCTCTGTGTTCCAGATTCCACACTTGTGAAGATACTATGTCATAGGGTTGTCAAGATGGTTTAATGAGTTACTGCGGGTTGGGTGGTCTACCCTTGAGCACCCATACTGCCGGTCCAGTGCTTAGTCTGTAGAAAGAACACCTTCAGTGTTTGCTAGACAAAACTGGTGTGCTTTGACTCAGGGCTGCACTTTCATAATTTGTATAATGGAATTTTTTAATGATTTGTAAAGGGTGGAGGAGAGAGAACCAAAGTTAAAAGAAAAAGTCCTCTGGATTGAAACACTGATTAAATGATTGAATATTACTTAATTCTAGTTTAAGAATATTGCTATGGAGTACCACTCAGGTATATGTTGACTGAGTTGTGTGTATGTTTTTTGCCTTTAAAAAGAAATACGAAACTGAATTAGGGTGATAGTTGCACAACTCGATAAATTCACTAAAGATCGTTCAATTGTACACTTAAAATTGGTGAATGTTATGGTATGTAAGTGATGCCTCAATAAAGATGTTTTCTAAAAAAGGAATGACTAACTACCTCTAGTCGTGGAAAATTGAGCAGCTGGCTTTGCTAGTGCAGTGGAGAAATGTTCACACAGCCTGCGGAGTTGCGTTCACAGCACAGTCTGTCGTGCCTTCTTTTGCAGTCCTGCCTCTCTGGCTATTACCGTGTGGGTGGAATACTCTTTGGAGGAATTTGTCAGCCTTGTGAATGCCACGGCCATGCCACTGAGTGTGATGTTCACGGCATTTGTTATGTGAGTTTATTGCTGTAACTTTTAATGCCTGCATTTTGCCCACTCCAGATTCATTTGCAGAGCAGGTATGAGTTATAAAAAACACTTTCTACCCAGGAAAAATACCACTGACCTTGTACACTGCAAAATAGAACTATGGATTTAAGTTTATAGTATGGAAAGTTTTCTGCTTTTTTTTTTTTTTTCTTTCCTAGTTACTTTGGTATAAGTGAAAAAGAGATATACAATTTCATTGCTGTTTTTTTGTTGGAACAATGACTAGGATATAAAAGTCCTCCTCCTCCCCCCCAAAATGTGTGAGGTATATTAATTGATTTTGGATGATTTTTTTCCTTGATCGGATTACTGCTTCTGGGCTATGTTCCTTTAAGCTCTTTATGCTTAAGTACATTTTACTTGAAGAAAAGTAATTATTATAGAAAGTGTTAGTCACTAGTTAAATAAAAAAGGACTGGATCTTTAAATAAGAGTACTTGAATTTTAAGGAAACCCTGGTAACTTAGTAGCTAAGAGCTGTTGCTGCTAACCAAAAGATCAGCAGTTCAGATTTACCAGGTGCTCCTTGGAAGCTCTATGGGGCAGTTCTGCTCTGTTCTGTAGGGTTCCCGTGAGTTGGAATCAACTTGACAGCAATGGTTTTTTTTTGATGTTGTATCTTAAACAATATATTGTATTGTATACCATAAGAGGAATAATAAGACTTTTAGCAATCACCCTCATTTATACAATATGTAATGCTTTACAGTTGTTAGCTTCGATAAACTCTCCAAACAAGGAACTCTTTTCTTCCAGTAAGAGTTGAAACTGGGCTTAAAAAAATGTGTAGTTTATCTTAAGAGTGAACTTTGGGGTAGATACAGGACAGGACTTTGAACTTCAACCAGGAATTCTTTGAAACCTTAAAGCTAGGCTCCGCTGCAAAGAATCCTCACGGAAGGAGTGGACGCATATGCGAATCAGTTACATTGTATTCATGAGGTACAGGAAAGCTTCTGCTCTTTTCAGAAGATGTCCGTGAAGCCACAGGACTGGAGAAACTCTGTATAGACCCCAAGAGGAAATCCCAGCTTGCTGCTCTGTGTCTTTCAGAGACCAAGTGGTCTTTGTCCTGCATATAGGGGCCAGTAGGAATTTTGTGAAAGGATACTTTGCACACAGACTCAGTTCCTGTAGGATCAGTTTCCTCACACTAACACCTTTCAGCTACTTGATGGGGTTGTTGTTTTTTTCCTGTTTCTTCCCTTTGCCATTTGGGTTTATAGGACCAGCCTTTGGAGCTTTTCTACCAACATTTTGAGGAGCAGTCAGTAGGAAGCACCTTCAGTTACAGTTAGCTACCGGCCTTGAAGTAAAGTAAAATAAATAATAATAGTTTTTGTTGTTCTAAACTATTTTTGTGGAAATTTTAAATTTAAACAAGAGTTGCAAGAATATTAGAGTTCTGTGTATAACCAAATACCATTGTCAGTACTAAGAAACTAATACTGATACAATTATGTTGACTAAGGTGCGAGTATTTTTAGCTTTCCTCAGATTTTTCACTTATGTCTTTGTTCTCTTCTGGGTCAATTCCCGGCGCCCACAATGCATTCAGTGGCTTTGTTTCCTTAATCTCCTCCAATCTGTGACAGTTCTTCAATTTCTTAGAAAATTCTTGAGCATGTATATGACAGTTTTATGTCCTGATCTGCTAATTCCATCATCTCTGTAATTTATGAGGGTTTTTCTAATGACTGATTTTTTCCTGGTTGTGGATCACACATCTCTGCTATTTCTCATATCTAGTAGTTTTTAGTCCCCATTAAAAAAGAAAATTACTAGAAATAATTTTGAATTTGCCCTAAAATTATAGGAATGACAAAGATATTTAGAACACCCATCATTCACCCAAATTCACTTACAGTCGACCTTTTTTCCCGTATACTTTATTATTACTATTACCTATTTATCTATTAAAAATATAGAATTATTTTCTGAATTACTTGAAAATAAGCATCATATATATGGCTTTTTATCCCCGAACATTCCAGAGAGTATATCCTGAGAATAAGGATATTCTTCCTCTATACTTATGGAGTAGCGTTCAGCCTTCTACTGTAAGCAAGAACCCTTATACTCTCTTCCCATATTATATACCTATTTATCATCTGTCTGGATTCACGGATGCCCGATCTTCCCAGATTCAGCTAGTAGGAGCACATCCAATAGTGTTTGATTGCATGGTAGAAATTGTCATTGCTCAGCTAGATTCATGCTCTGCTTGAGTTTGCCTGCTGTGCACCTGTCTACCTGCCTTCTCTCAGCGTCACGCCTGAACTTTCTGCATCCAGGGTCTGAATGCAGTTGTTTGAGATGCTTTGTGTGTTTAGTTTTTTTTTTTTTTTTTAAACAGGTGAACAAGTCTGGTTCCAGTTAGTCTGACATGGTCTGAAGCAGAAGGTCTTACTTTTCTCACTTACACAAATGGAACACTGTATTAGTTAATCAGAAAACAGACACCTCTTCCCCACGTAACTGAGAATTTGGTGACTTGTTAATGCTTTGTCTTTTTTTTCCTGCCTGGACTTCACCTGGATTTCACAACGTCTGTCAATGAATCTGAAAACCCCTTGAAGGTACCTAAGATGAGTCTCTTTTCCATGTGCCCTAGGCTTGCCTGCACAACACCACAGGGGACCACTGTGAACAGTGCCTGCCTGGCTTCTACAGGGCGTCTTCCCAAGGAACTCCTGAAGATTGCCAGCTCTGTGCCTGCCCCCTCTCTGCAGCCTCCAACAAGTATGCCTCACAGCACCACCAGCTTTCCCTGTCCGGGGTGATCGGGATACTGCTTTCTTCCCAAGGCGGGCTGGGTGTGGAGGTGGGGTGAGGAAGGTTTCCCCTACAAGTATTTCTGTCAAGATGAGTACTAATATTGTCAGAGCCAGGCTTTGCATATAATACCAGAAGCCAAGCCAACTGCCATGAAGTGGACACCAACTCATAGCGACCCTATAGGACAGAATAGAACTCCCACACTGAGTTTCCAAGAAATATCTCTTGGATTCAAACTGCTAACCATTTGATTAGCAGCCATAGCACTTAAACACCAAGCCACTGGAGTTTCCTTGGATGAATAAGAATGTAGAATTTTGTTCAACATTAGTTAGTTATAATTTAAGATGGACAGGTGAATTGTCTTTCTTTTTAAAAAAAAATCTTAATGTAGTAAAATATGCAAAGTTATGTGATAGCAAAGATACATGGGTAATTTTTCTTCTTGGTCTCAATGTGGTCATTGGTTCTTTCACGTATGTGAAATATGTGCCTGCCGTTGGATAAGGAGGCATGGGAGCCACAGAGGTGAGTGAAACATTATCCCTGGACTTAAGGGAGTTTGGATCTATGACCAAGCATGTGTGTGAGAAATAAATGACAATGGGCTGGTTCATTCCTTGATTCAACAAGTATTTATTGAGTGACTTCGGTGTACAATGTGTCATGGTAGGTGTTCTGGGTATAAAACTGCTCACGCATGAGTGCTAGCCCAGTAAAATTACAATGTGGTCATCACTGTAGTGGGCACAGGGGAAGTAGCATGGAATCTCTCTGCGTGAGGCCGAGAGGCATCCGTAGAATATTCTTAATCTGAGAGTTGGAGGAGGAGAACAAATTTGGCAGGCACAAGTAGTAGGGCATTCTTAACAGAGGAAATGGGTATAGCAAGGCGTGACAGCAAAAAGGGACACACTGTCCGAGGAACTGCCACTAGCCCTGGGTGTACAGCAGGGGAAGGGGAAGGGATAATCTTGGGCAAGGCCTGGTATGGCCCCAGGACAAGCGTCGACTTCACCATGACTGACAGCCCTCTTGCTCACATTATTTAGTTTTTAGAATGCTGCCTCTACCCATTCCCAAAGCATCCACCCCCCACAGGGGCTTTTTATTAGAAATCTCAGTATCTGTGATAGATACAGTCAGGGCTTTCTTAATGAAACCATGCTGTGCTCTAAATCAGCCCAAACATGACTCGTAGGCCTCCTCAAGACTTGGACAAAGTCTGAAAGTGACTTTAGACAGCAGTGGAGATGCTGAGGGAATGTCGAATGCCCGGGTGCAGGGGACTTTGAGTAATACTTAAGTTTAGCTAATTTCTGTGCTGGTGCAGGACAGTATTCTGAGGCAGGAAGGCTAGTATGTGATGCTAGTATATCTAGGTACCCAGAGAAAGGGGACTCGTCTGGAATAGAAGCCTTGGAGGAAGTGGGCCTCCTGGAGAAAGTGATCAGTGGGTGGCTGGGCTGCATGCTGGGGATGAGCTGGTTCAGCCCAGGCTGAGAGAGGAGCAGAGCACTCTGAGTTGAAGGAAAGGGAGAACCAGAGCCAGAGTGGGTAACAATGAGTTTACGTCACACACAGACGCATATGATGTGCCAAGCCCCCAGAAGGGGAGCAGCAGGAAGCTTTGGGTTTTGGGTGAAGAGGCAGGGTCCCAGGGGAGTCTGTGAGACCAGGAGTGGTGGATACTCAGCATTTTCCATATTTAGATAGGCTGGACCACTCACACAGGGCTAGGGCCAAATTGTGCTTATCTCTGCCTCTGGACAGTTTCAGCCCCACCTGCCACATGAATGATGGAGGCGAAGTGCTCTGTGACCAGTGTGCTCCAGGATATACCGGTGCATGGTGCGAGAGGTACTCTGCTTCAGTCAACTGCCTTTAAAAAGCTGTATGAAGTAGTTAAATTAAATTTAAACTAAATGTGTGCATTTTTGTATTTGGTAAACTACATGCGTGCGGTTGTTTGTGGAGTTTTAATGTGTAATTATTTCAAATAATTGAGAAAGATTAGTGTATCATTTTAAAAGTTAATTTTAAACCTTCCTGGAAACTTTTAAAGAACAGTACTGTATTTCTGTGAGGGCATCCAAATTCTCATCCAGAGTGGTATTAAGCAGCGAAGAGTCAACATTACAGTTTTCATGCATTTAAATATTGTATCACTGTGGGAAAATTCCCTCTGGGAGTGGTGATTTGATGTGACAGTTTCTTGCTGGTACTCAGGGGCCAGTGTTATTTCTTCCCACATGTAAGTCTCGACGCAAGCTCTGTGGAAGGCCAAGTGCGGGAGTGTGTGAAACCAGTCAGTGGGATGGCTGGGGTGGAACTGACCTTGTGATGGGCATATCCACATCTGTGCCTCATTTTGAACACATTCCCTTCTCTTCACAGTTGGTACAGAAAGTCTGTGAATGCCTGAACTTGGAGTTGCGTTTCTTCTACCATAAATCTTAAGTAAAATCGTCAGTCTGACTTATTAACCATTCAGATGGTCCCAGGATGGTCTAGCAATTTCTTGTATAATTGCATTTATTTTGATGCCACTTCAATATTTTCTACAGATGTGTGGATGGTTACTACGGAAACCCAACAGTGCTTGGGGAATCCTGTGTTCCGTGCAATTGCAGTGGCAATGTGGACCCCTTGGAAACTGGCCACTGTGATTCAGTTACTGGAGAGTGCCTCAAGTGCATTGGGAACACAGCGGGAGCCCACTGTGAGCACTGTGCTGATGGGTTCTATGGGGATGCTGTGACAGCTAAGAATTGCCGCTGTAAGTGTGTGGTCATGAAGTAACATCCATTAGGTATTGCTCTTTGAAGCCTTTATCTCCTTAGATATGTCACAGCAGGCTCAGCCTGCTAGTTAACTTTACCTGAGTGGTTACTTGTATTAATGCTGAATTTCTAATTAAACATAGACATAAACCGAGGTTTTTCCCTTTCTATCCCATGTCACCTTGATTAATTACTATAAATGACTGAGCAATGGGCAATAAGATAGGTATGGTTCTATTTTACCAGTAACAAAAAGTGCTGTTTTATTAAGTATTAGCCCTACTCCAAACAACTGAAAATAATGAAGAGTGATACTTAGAGCATGTCATGTTTGTGAGGGAGATGGTAACTGTTTTTATGTGGTAGATGAGATTGCAAGATACAGGTAGGGAAATGATACGGCTAACAATATACCTGAGATGACCAACTTACAGCCTTAGGGCTGCTACAGCCTTCAGATCTATCACCATGTTGTGCCACAATCATCAACAACATCCTTTTCCAAAAGGTTTTCTTCACCCCAAACAGAAGCTCAGTTCCCCTTCTGCAGTAATGTTTATTCCTTCCTCCTCTGAAAGCGCCTGGTAACTACTAATTCTTTCACTTCTGTGTATTTGTATATCCCGGGTATTTCACGTAAGTGGGTTCGTGCAGTATTTGTGTTGGACATACTTCATTTAGTTTAATGTTTTCAAGGTTCATTCATGTCACAGCATGCACCAGGACTTTATTTTTCTTTATGGCTAAATAATGTCCCATTATTCTACCACATTGTGTTTACCTGTTTATCTGTTGGTGGATACTTGGGTTCTTTCCACCTTTTGGCTACTATGAATAGAACTACAGTGAACACTGGTATACAAGTATCTGTTTGAGTCTTTGCTTCCAAGTATTTGGGGTATATATACCTGTGAGTGGAATTGCTGGATCATATGGCAATTCTATTTTTAAAGTTTTCAGGAAATATCCAGACTGTTTTCTGTAACAACTATACTGTTTTACATTCCTACCAGCAATGAGTGAAGGTTCCAGTTTCTACACATCCTTGCCAGCAGTTGATATTTTACATTTTTCTGATGATATCTATTCCAGCAGATGTGAAGTGGTATCTCCTTGTAGTTTTTATTTCCATTTCTCTAATAACTGCAGGATTATTACGAGTCAGAATCAACACAATGGCAACAGGTTTGGTCTTTGGTTGATGATGTGTCATGTTTCACTAACGATGCTGAGCATCTTTATACATTTAGTAGTCATTTATATATCTCCTTTGGAGAAATGTGTACTCAAATCTCTTTTCCATTTTTTAAATCGAGCTGTTTGTCTTTTTCGTTTTGAGTTATAGTAATTCTTTATATGTTCTGATAGTATACCCTTATCAAAGATATGATTTCCAAGTGTCTTCTCCTGTTCTGTAAGTTGTCTGTTCACTCTTCTGTTTCTCGTTCTTCATCTCCATCTCCTTCTCCTTCCTTCTTTCTTCTTTCTTCATCTCCTTTGGCTTGTCCTTTTGGTGTCGTATCTAAGAATCCGTTGTCCAAAACAAAATCTTGATGTTTCACCCCTGTTACTATCTAAGAGCTTTGTGGTTTTAGTTTTCACGTTTAGGTTATTGATGCATTTTGGCACTAATTTTTCTGTAAGTTACGATGTCTGGGTCAACTTCCTTCTTTTGCATATGGAGATTCAGTTGTCCCAGCACCATTTTAGAAGAGACCTTCTTTCCTCACGGAGTGGACTTTACCACCCTTATCAAAAATCAGTTGATCATAGACATACAAGGACTGCCAGCTAAGTTTGGGAACTCATCCTAGAAAAATGCTACATGGTTCACTGCTGAGTATCACTATGGTCACCTGTAAAGTACTCCCCTTAGGAAGCTATGAATCCACATCAGTGCCTAGTCTACTATTCAAAGCAATTTTGAAACTCTTTTTCTGGAACAGCCATTAGAGCTGTCATTGTATTACCCTTGATGTCCTGAGTATCATCAAAATGTCTTCCTTTCAATATTTATCTTTTGGTAAAGATAAAGATAAGAAAAAAGTCATTAGGGGCCAGATCTGGTGAGTACGGAGGGTGTTCCAATACAGTTATTTATTTACTGGCTGAAAACTCGCTCATAGGCCACTATGTCATTAAGTTCGCACACTTGCCACCGTGTGTAACAGCTATTCCAGAAAGAGTTCCAAAATTGCTTTGAAAGGTGGACTAGACACTGGCATCAGTGCATGGCTTCCCAAGGGGAGTACTTCAAAGGTGACTGTAGTGATATTCATCAATGAGTTATGTAACACTTAGAACCATTAAGTTCGTGAACTTAATTGTCGAACCTTGTATAGCTCAGCCCCTAAATTTTGTACAATTCTTCAGAGTGAAAAGAATAAAAGTGACAATTATAAATATTCATATTTTTATAACTGCATGTAAATACTGAAGTCCTACTATGTTATTACGGTAGGGAAACACAAAGGAAGCTAGAAATAAAATATATATATATAAATTTTCAAGGGAACATATTCAGAGATTGTAACATTTGTATAGTGCTTAGACAGTCAACCTGATATATATATTTTTTATGATTGAATGAAAATGTACATTCCCATCTAAATTTGCATGGCCACCTATTTGCAGCTCCTACTGCTCTCCCTGCCTGATGACAGCACACTCTTCCTCTCTGCTCCATACATGTCGTATCCTCCCAGAAGTCTCCTATCCCCTCCTCTCCACTCACTCTCCTTCCTCCAGTAAGAGGTCAGCAGGATGACATTCTGTAGATGCATAGAACCATAAAGTGCACACATGGTATGGTCACTCTGTGTCACCAAGTCCAATCCATTCCTGTCTAAACAGTTGACCTCCTTTAGGATTTATGGACAGGGGCAGCATCAGGGCCAGAGGCCATGCTCCCAGGGGAACTCCAAGGCCCCTGGACCATCAATTACAGTCTTGCAGTGGAGATCTCAGGATGCACCCTTTTTTATTTTTGTGTTGCCAGTGAGACGCAACTTCATGAGCTCCATCATGGCTATCACAGGTGGTAGATGGGCACCATCCAGTGGTGCTGGACACAAGTCAATGTAGTCACCCATACACGTGGGTCTCTCTGTCGTCTGGGTTCTCTCTCTTTCCCCCATGTCATTTTGGTCCTTGGTGATCATCCGTTCCTGCTGAGTTGGGACCATTTGGTGTACCCTAAGATGGCAGCTTGGTCGCTTTTAACACCCCAGATGCCACTCACCAATGTGGAGTATAAAGGGCTCTCCTAGCAAAACTCTAGTTGTGCCAACTAGCCTCGATTTCTCCTGAGAGCATGGTCCCCGGCCCCCCACCCCAGCTACTCTGTCCTTGCAATGTTGGGTTAAGATGGAGGAATAGTCCTGTTATGTTGAAGTCCAGCTAATGTTGACCTTCTTTCTAATGTGTGCTGTCACCAGTTTCACCCAACTAAATTTCTATCAACTATCTAATCTAAACCGCACCCCCAGTCCTCCCTCCCTCCCGACCTTGCAGCCATCAAGGAGTGTTTTCTTCTATGCATGAGTCTGTTTTTAAGTTCTTATTGTAGAGGTCTCATACAGTATTTGTCCTTTTGTTGCTGACCACTTTCACTCAGCATAATGTCCTCCAATTGAAACCACGTTATGAGATGTTTCCTGAAATCATCGTGTTCTTTTTTTATTTTTTTTTAATTTTTTTATTTAATATGACTGAGTGAAAATGTACATTCCCATATAAATTTACATGCCCACCCATATGCAGCTTCCACTGCTCTCCCTGTCCGGTGACTGCACACTATTCCTCTCTGCTCCATACATGTCTCATCCTCCCAACAGTCTCCCTTCCCCTACTCTCCACTCACTCTCCTTCCTCCAGCCAGAGGTCAGCAGGATGATATCCTATAGATGTACAGAACCATAAAGTGCATCCAATATATGGTCACTCTGCATCACCAAGTCCAATCCATCGTTGTTCTTTATCTTTGGAGAAGAAGGTATAGTTGTCTGCTGATGGATAGAAAGTTCTGTATATGTCGATGAGGTCTAGTTGGTTAGTTGTGGCAATAAGGTCTTCTGTGTCTTTTTTTAAGTTCTTATCGTAGGGGTCTTATACAGTATTTGTCCTTTTGTCACTGACTACTTTCGCTCAACATAATGTCTTCTGATTGAAACCAGGTTATGAGATGTCTCCTAAAATCACTGTTGTTCTTTATCATTGCATAGTGTTCCATTGAGTATATATTCCATAGTTTACCTATCCATTCCTCTGTTGTTGGGCATCTGGGTTGATTCCATCTTTTTGCTATTGTGACTATGTTGTGACAAACATTTGTGTGCATGTATCAGTTGATATGAATGGCCTTGATTCTGTAGGATTTATTCTGAGCAGTGGAATTACTGGTCAAATGGTATATCTAGATCCAGCTTTTTAAGGAAGTGCCAGATTGTTTTCCAATGAGGTTGCACCATTTTGCATTCCCACTGACAGTGTAGGAGAGTTGTAATTTCTCCACAGCCTCTCCAGCATTTGTTGTTTTAAATTTTTTGGATCATGGCCAACCTTGTTGGGGTGAGAGTGTATCTCATCATGGTTTTGATTTGAATTTCTTTAATAACTAAAGATCATGAACATGTCTGCATGTGTTTTTTGACTGACAGATCTCCTCTTTGGAGAAATGTCTGTCCATCTCCTTTGCCCATCACTTAATTGGATTATTTTTTTTTTCTTATTGATATTTTGTAGTACCCTATAGATCATGGGGATCAGACATCAGTCTGATAAATATTTACCAGATATTTTTTCCCATTCTGTAGGTGGCCTTTTAATTCTATGAATAAAGTCTTGGGTGAGCAAAAGTGTTTGATTCTTAATAGTTCCCATTTAACTATTTTCTGTTGTTTGAGGTTTGTGTGACACATTTTGAAGTCTGTCTACATTGTATATTAAAGCTTCCATTGTTGTTCCTACTTTTTCCTGGATGAGCTTTATCATTTTATATTTGATATTTAGGTCTTTTATCCAGTTTGAGTTGTTTTTTGTATAAGGTGGGAGATATGGGTGTGGTTTCAATTTAGTGCAGATGGATATCCCATTTTGCCAGCACCGTTTGTTGAAGAGATTGTGTTTATCCCAGTTTAATGTCTTAGGGCCTTTGCTGAATATCAGCTGTTCATAGGAAGATGGTGTCATCTCTAGGGTCTCAATTCTGTTCCACTGATCTATCTTTCTCTTTTTGTACCAGTAACAGGCTTTTTTGACAACCGGGGCAGCTTAGTATGTTCTAAAGTTGGATAGTGAAAGGCCTCCCAGTGTGTTCTTATTCTTCAGTAGTGCTTTACTCATCTCGGGCCTCTTCCCTTTCCAAACAAAGTAATTTGTTTCTCCATCTCATTAAAAAATGTCACTGAAATTTGTATTGCTATTGCACTATAAAACTAGATTGCTTTGGGTAAAATAGACATTTTCACAATGTTAAGTCTTCCTATCCATGAGCAGGGTAGGTTTCTCCATTTATCTAAGTCTCTCTTAGTTTCTTGTAGTAAGGGCTTGTAGTTTTCTTTGTAAAGGTCTGTTATTTCTCTGGTTAGATTAATTCCTGGGTACTGTATCTTCTTAGAGGCTATAGTAAATGATATTGATTTGATGATTTCTTCATTAACAATCTTGTTATTGGTATACAGGAATCCTACTGATTTACTTATGTTTATCTTGTATCCTGAGACTTTGCTGAACTCTTCTATCAGTTTGAGTAGTTTACTTATAGATTCTTTGGGATTTTCTGCACATACAATCATATCATCTCTAATAGGCAGATTTTGACTTCTTCTTTGCTGATGCAGATGCCCTTTATTTCTTGGTTTTGTCTAATTGTTCTGGCTAGAACTTCTAGTAAATTGAATAGCAGAGGTGAGAGCGGGCATCCTTGTCTAGTTTCTGTTCTCAGGGAAAACTGTTTCAGTATCTCTCCACTCAGGATGACAGGTTGTTGGCTTTGTATAAATGGCCCTTATTGCAATCACGAATTTTCCATCTATGCCTGTTTTGCTAAGAGCTTTTAGCATGGATGGGTGTTGGACTTTATCAAATGCCTTTTCTACATCGATAGACAAGATCAGGTGATTCTTGTCTTTTGTGATATTTGTGTGGTTGATCATGTTTATTCTTTTTCTGATGTTGAACCAGCCTTACATCGCTGGTATGAATCCCACTTGGTCATGATGGATTTCTTTTTTGATATGTTGTTGTATTCTGTTGGCCAGAAATTTGTTGAATATTTGTGCATCTAGATTCATGAGTGGTATCAGTCTGTAGTTCTCCTTTTGGGTTGAGTCTTTCTCTGGATTTGGTACCAAGGTTATGCTGGCTTCATAGAATGAATTTGGGGGTATTCTATCCTCCTCTATACTGTGAAACAGTTTCGGTAGTATTGCAGATAACTCTTCTGTAAAAGCTTGGTAGAATTCTGAGGTGAAACCATCTGGGCCGGGGATTTTTTTGCTTGGCAGTTTTTTTATGACTTTTTCTATCTTTTCCTTTGTGATGAGTTTATTAAGTTGTTCGGCTTCACGTTGTGGTAATTTTGATAGGTGATATGAATCTAGGTTTTCAAATTTGTTAGAGTACAGTCTTTCATAGCATTCTGTTATGATATTTTTGATTTCTGTTGGATCTGTTGTGGCAGCTCTTCTCTCATTTCTTACTTGGGTTATTTGTTTCCTTTCCTGTTTTTCTCTAGTAAGTTTACCCAGTGGTTTGTCAATTTGGTTGATCTTTTCAAAAAAAACAGCTTTTGGTCTTTTCAATTTTTTCAGTTGTTCTTCTATTCTCTAATTTGTTTAGTTCTGCTCTAATCTTTATGATCTGTTTTCTTCTAGTGCCTGAGGTGTTCCTCCATTGTTCTCTCTCTACTTGTAGGGTTAGTTCTTTGGTTTGGTTTCTTTCTTCGTTCCAGATGTGTGCATTTATGAAGGTAAACAGACCTCTGAGCACTGCTTTGGCTGTATCCCATAGGTTCTGGTAGGAAGTGTTTTCATTGTCGTTGGAATCCTTGAATTTCTTTATTTCATCCTTGATTTCTTCTATAGCCCATGGGTTTTTGAGCAAGATATTGTTCACTTCCCATGAGTTTCACTTTCTGTCTATGTTTTTTCTGCTGTTGATTTCAACTTTTATGGCTATATGATCTGAGAAGGTGCTTTGCATTAATTCAGTGGTATGGATTTTGTTGAGAATTGCTTTATGTCCTAACACATGGTCTATTCTGGACAACATTCCATGTGCACTGGAGAAGAAGGTGTAGTTGTCCACTGATGGATAGAAAGTTCTGTATGTCGATGAGATCTAGTTGTTTAATTGTGGCAGTAAGGTTTTCTATGTTTTTATTCAGTTTTTTTCTAGACGATCTGTCCAATTTTTGAGAGTGGAGTGTTGACATCTCCCACTATTACTGTGGAGTGATCTCTCCAATTTTTTAGTACAGTCAGTGTTTCTTCGATGTATTTAGGAGCTCTAATATTAGGTGCATAAGTATTTAATATTGTTAAATCCTGCTTGTGTATTGAATCTTTCAGCAATAAATAGTGTCCATCCTTGTCCATGATGGTGGATTTTACATTAAAATCTATTTAATGTGTGATTAGAATTGCCACCCCTGCTCTTCTTTGTTCATTGTTAGCTTGATATATATTCTTCCATCCTTTAATTTTCAGTTTGTTCATATCTGTAAGTCTAAGGTGAGCTTCTTGTAGCCAGCATATGGATCGGTTGTGTCTTTTGATCCGAGATAGCACTCTATGTCTCTACTGAAACGTTCAGTCCATTTACATTCAATGTAATTATTGATAGGTATGTGTTCAGTGCTGCCATTGTGATATGTTTATTTTTGTGTTGATGTTTTCTCTGTTGTTCTTATTAATCTGTTCTGGGACATTCTTCTTTGTGAGTTGATTTTTCACCTTTGAGGGTTGGTTTTGTGGCAGTTCAGACTCCTGTAGCACATTTCTTGATTTGATATGTTACATCTTTATTGTGCTTTACAGCTGCCCCTATGATCCCCCTTAATAAACTAGGAATAAACTCAATTTTAATTGCTACCATTCTTATCAACTTCCTCTCCATCTGGAGGGACTATAATGACGATAGTACCTCCCTCTTTTTAATATGATAACATCATAGTTTTCATGATATGATCACTGGATTATTTCTTTCACTGTTATAGCTTTAATTGTGTTTGAAGCCTTCCCTAACTGAGTAGAATTCTGAGTGATGTGTCCTGAATTTGCTTCTAAAATACAAAGTTAGTGATTTTGTTCTTCTGAGCCAAGAGATTCTTTCAGTATTTCTTGTAGTTTTGGTTTGGTTTTTACAAAGTCTCTGAGTTTCTGTTTATCTGCGAATGTCTTAATTTCATTTCATGTTTGAAAGATAGTTTACAGATCAACATGATCTCTAGCTGGTTGGCTGTCATAGGATAACAATTACATTAACTAATGTTTGTATAATGCTTTAAAGTTTGATTCTCAGGTCATTTCCTTTGATCTCTATTGTAGACCATCATGATTTATTTCCCATTCACCCTTTATTAACAAACTAAACCCACTGTCATTGAGTTAATTTTTACTCACAGGGATCCTATAGGTCAGAGTAGAACTAACCTATATAGTTTCCAAGGAGCTCCTGGCAGATTTGAACTGCCAACCTTTTGGTTAGCAGACATAGCACTTAACCACTGCACACCAGGGTTTCTCATCGTTTATTAAAAGTCTATTGTTTCCTTGCTCTGTACTGTAATAAGCAGCTGAAAAATTATGGTCCACAAGTTATGGTGTAGTGAAATAGAAGACAATGTGGATCCTAAGCTTTGGAGTCTGACAAGTATGGGTTTGATTCCAGGGTTCGTCACTCACCAGCTATGTGACAGACAAATTTGTTAAAGCCTCTGAGCTACTATTTCCTCATCATAAAATGGACACAATTATGTATATACATACTGGGGCCTCTCTGAAAAGTCAGTGTGATAACAAACTTGAAGTTCTAGATATAGCATAAATGGTAACTGTTATAATTGCTAATGAGCCCTGTGGTGCAACAGTTAAGTATTCAGCTGCTAACTGAAAGGTTGACAATTCTAACTCACCCAGCAGCTCTGTGGGAACACAACTTAAGTGATCTGATTCCATAACATTTATGGCCAAGAAAACCCGATTGGGCAGTGTTACTCTTTCTCATATAGGGTTGCTATGTTTCAGAATCAACAGCACATAACGACTGTAGAATCACTAGTAGTAACAATGATCATATACACTATCCAAAAGACATGTGATGCAAGGCATACATGCAATTTTAAATTATCTAGAAGCCACATTTAAACAGTTTTTTAAAGGTAATTTTTATTTTAATAATATATTTCATTTAATTTGGTATATAAAAATACTATTGTAATCAAGTTTTTATTATGTGATATATATATTTTTTTGAAACCCGGGTTGGGTAGTGGTTAAGTGCTATATCTGATAACCAAAAGATCAGGAGTTCAAATCCACCAGGTGCTGCTTGGAAATTTTATGAGGCTGTTCTACTCTGTCCTGTAGAGTTGCTATGAGTTGGAGTCAACTCAATGTCAGTGTTTTTTGTTTTTTTTTTTTTTATTTCTTAGTACTGTTCTTGTTGTTGGGTGCCATCTCATGGTGATCCCATGTACCGAAGAATGAAACACTGCCCAGTCTTGTTGTTATGCTGGAGCCCATTGTTGCAGCCACTGTGTCAATCCATCTCATTGAAGGTCTTCCTCTTTTCTTCTGACCCTTTACTTTACCAGCCATGTGGCCCTCTTCAGGGACTGATTCCTCTTGACAACATGTCCAAAATCTGGAAGATGTAGTCTTGCCATCCTTCTAAGGATCGTTCTGGTTGTACCACTTCCAAGACAGATTTGTTTGTTCTTTTGACAGCCCTTGGTATATTCAGTCTTCTTTGCCAGCATGATGGTTGAAAGATATCAATTCTTCTTCTGTCTTCCTTATTCATCATCTGCCCTTTGCCTGCATATCACGCAGTTTAAAATACCATGTCTTTGGTCAGGCACAGTCAAGTCTTCAAAGTGATGTCTTTGCTTTTTAATACTTCAAAGAGGTCATCTGTAGGAGATTTCTCCAGTGAATCTTTTGATTTCCTGAGTGCTGCTTCCATGGCTATTGATTGTGGGTCCAAGTAAAATGAAGTTCATTGACAACCTTAATCTCCCCTTCTTTTATCATAATCTCGTTTATTGGCCCAGTTGTGAGCATTTTGGTTTCTTGTTGAGGTGTAATGCATTATGAAGACTATGGTCTTTGATCTCCATCAGTAAGTGCTTCAAGATTTCTTCACTTTCAGCAAGCAAGATTATGTCACATTCATAACATGTGTTATTAATGAGCCCTCCTCCAAGCCTGATGTGTCATTCTTCTTCATATAGTCCAGCTTCTTGGATTATTTGCTGAGTTTAAAGGTTGAATATGTTGGTGAAAGGATACAACCCCGATGCACACCTTTCCTGGCTTTAAACCACTCCTTATTCCCTTGTTCTTTTTGAACAGCTGCCTCTTTATCTATGTACAGATTCCTTACTCTTTCAATTAAGTGTTCTGGAATTCCCACTTTTTGCACTGTTATCCATAATTTCCTATGATCCGCAAAATTGAAAACCTTTGCATAGTCACTAAAACACAGGTAAATGTCTATTTGGGATTATCTGCCTTCAGTCAGGATCCATCTGACATCAGCAATGATATCCCTGGTTTCACCTCCTCTTCTGAATCTGGCCTGAATTCCTGGCAGTTCCTTCTTGCTACACTGTTGCTATTTCCTTTGAATGATCTGCAGAAAAATTTTACTTGCGTGTGATTTTGACAGTATTGTTCAATAATGTCCACATTTGGTTGGATAAATTTTCTTGGGGGTAGGCATAAACATGACTCTCTTCCAGTTGGTTGGCTAAGTAGGTGTTGTCATGGATTGAAATGTGTTCCCTGTAAAATGTGTGTAGCTGATTCCTGGTATGGTGTAATGTTCCTATATGCTGTAAACCCTGCCTCTATGATGTTAATAAGGGAGGATGGGTGGCAGTTGTGTTGGTGGTACAGGACTCAAGGTGTAAAATTGTGTCTTGCCTTTAGGCAATCTCTTGGGATATACAGAAAAGGGAAGAAAGCAAAGAGTGCCAGCCAAGCCAAGTGCCGTACCTCATATTACCAAGAAGTAGTGCTGAGAGCGGAGCACGTCTTTTGGGAAGAAACTGGGGTCTCTGAGCCTCAGAAGCTCCCAATCTAGGGAAAGATTGATGACAAGAGCTTTCCTCAAGAGCCAACAGAGAATGACTTCGCTTGGAGCTGATGCCCTGAATTTGATCTTGTAGCCCTCTGAACTGTGACAGAATAAAATTTGTCTTTTTAATGGCCGTGCTAGATGACTGAGACATCTGTCTTCCAAATTTCTTGCCATAGACAAGTAAGCACTTCCAGGGCTGTGTCCATGTGCTGGAACATCTCAGTTGCTATTTTGCCAATTCCTGGAAGCTTGTTTTTTGCCTTCAGTGCAGCTTGGACTTCCTTTTGTACTGTCAGCTCTTGATTATACGCTACTGCTTGAAATGGTTGAACGTTAGCCAGTTCTTTTTGGTATAGTGACTCTGTGTATTCCTTCCATGTTTTTTGATGTTTCCTGTGTCCTTTAATATTTTCCTCAGAGAATCTTTCAATATTGCAACTCAAGGCTTGAATATTTTCCTCAGTTTTTTAAGCTTGAGAAATGCCAAGTGTGTTCTTCCCTTTTGGTTTTCTGTCTCTAGCTCTTTCCATATGCTTATTATAATACTTCATCTTCTTGAGCCACCTGTTGAAATCTTCAGTTCTTTTACTTCGTTGGTTCTTTCTTTTGCTTTAGCTGCTTAGCGTTCAAGAGTAAGTTTCAGAGTCTCTTCTGAAATCCATTTTGGTCTTTTGTTTCTTTTCTGTCTGTTTAATGGCCTCTTGTGTTCTTCATCTATGGTGTCCTTCTACAACTGCTCTGGTCCTTGCTGATTAGTGTTCAGTGCATCGTATCTCTTCTTGAGATGGTCCCTGTTCTCAGGTGGTATTTACTCAGGGTCATACTTTGGCTCTCATGGATTTGTTGTAATTTTCTTCAGTTCCAACTTGAACTTGCATTTGAGCAGTTGGTGGTCTGTTGCATATCTGTCCCCCCTGGCCTTGTTCTGAGTGATGGTATTGAGCTTTCCATCATCTCTTTCCAAAGATGTAGCCAGTTTAATTTCTGTTTATTCCATCCAGTGAGGTCCGTGTGTATAGCCACTATTTATGTTGGTGAAAAAAGATATTCACAATGAATAAGTTGTTATTCTTGCAAAATTCTATGCAATCTCCAGCATCATTTCTATCATCAAGAGTGTATTTTCAAACTACCAAACTACCAAAGAAGAACAATTTTAGACTGCAGAAGTTGGTAAAACTCTTCAATTTCATCTTCTTTCATCTTAGTGGTTTGGTGCATAAGTTTGAACAATGGACACATTAACTGGTCTTTCTTGTAGATATATGGATACTATTGTATCACTGATAGCATTGTACTTCAGGATAGATTTTGAAATGCTCTTTTTGTTAATGAAAGCAAAACATTTCCTCTTCAAGGTACCATTTCTGGCATAGTAGACCATATGTTTGTCTGATTAAAATGGCCAATATCAGTCCATTTCAGCTCACGAATGCCTAGGATATTGCTGTTTATGTATTCCATTTCATTCTTGACAGTTTCCAGTTTTCCTAGATTCATACTTCATATACTCTACATTCCAGTTATTGATAGATGTTTACAGCTATTTCTTCTCAGTTTGAGTCATGCTGTATCAGCAAATAAAGGTCCCAAAGGCTTGACTCCATCCATGTCATTAAGGTTGAGTCTACTTTGAAGAGGCAGCTCTTCCCCAGTCATTTTGTGCATTTCTTCCAAACTGGGGGACTCAGACAGTGTTCTGCTGTTGTTCATAAAGTTTTCTCTGGCAAATTCTTTTCAGAGTAGACTGTTGCATCCTTCTTCCTACTCTTACTCAGGAAGCTCAGCTGAATCCTGTTTTCCATGAGTGACTCTGCTGGTATCTGAATAGTGGTGGCATAGCTTCCAGCATCACAGCAGCATGCAAGCTCCTACAGTATGACCTACTTATGACCTGTGGGGGGTTTTAATACTGTGCCTTTAAATTCAGTGTATATGTTATAGCCCATCTCAATCAGGAGGCTAAATTTTCATCATGAATAGTTGATCTATCTTTAGATTGCATATAATTTAAAGTTTAAAAAGTGGATTCACATACCTATGTTGTTCGAACAAACTTAAATGTTCTCCATTGTTTACTAAAAAATCATTTTCCTTTAGTGTCTGCATCCTCATTGACAAAACTGTTTCATCTTTAAATTCAATAAAATCAGAAATTCAGTTTCTTAGTTGCTTTAGCCCCTTGTCGTTTTCATACGTAGTGTGAAATTAGTCTAAAAATTTCATTATTAGGATCCGACTTGGCGGCACTTAGCTATATGTGAAGATCCAATTGTCTCAGCACCATTTATTCAAGAGACTCTTCTTTCCTTATTGAGTAGACTTCACACTGGTGTCATTAACTGTTGCTGCACTAGACAGCATAGCTCTAGAGAAGTGTTTTCCCTGGTCTGCGCAAAGAACCATGAGATCCTGAAAGAAGAGCACACCCATCTCCCTAGGGCAACCTAGGCCAACTCCTGGAGAAAGTTACTTGAAGGGTGGAAAAGGCACACAAGGCCAACTGAGGAGTAGCATGAGGAGGACTTTCAGGTTAGATGGTCTTCCAGTGTAAGGTCCAGTGGTATGAGAGAGTGTGGTAGGATGTAATAGGCTAAGCTGGGGAATGGCAGGGTCTGAGATTGACAGGTGCGGAGCACCCATGTCACAAAGGGTTCTTGTGTGTGATACCAGGATGATGAGGAGACACCACACATCCTTCACTAGCACTCAGTGGGCCCCTGTTTTTAAGGCACTGAACAGGGTCTGAGGATGATTAAATCCTGTGGGTTTGAATGGTCACTTTGGTACCCATGTTGAGGATAGATTGGGTGAGCAGGACATAGGTAACAAGATCAATAAAGAATCTTGCTGGTGAGAGTTAATGAAGCCTTCAAGTAGAGTGTTTGCCTCGGGGATGAAAGGGAAAAGAGAAAATATAGTCTTGGTAATGAGTTGAAAGGTGAGGGGAGGAAGGTTAGAACAGGTAGGATTTGAGTCTGAATCTAAGCTGTTGACTCACGTAGCTAGACTAGTTTGGAAACTGACATTTCCCAGCTTATGTCTGCTTCTTTAGCATTTGAATTTTTTTTTTCTTTTCCTTCACCTTTTTCTTACCTAGCTTTGATGAGACAAATTCCTACTAATTGGCTCTGGATAATTTAGTAGAAATCTTACAGTCTTCCTATAGGACCCCACACACTTATATAATGCCGTATTTTCTAAGGTTAAGCCAAGTGAAAATGTCAGTAGTCAATATTTTTGACCTAAAAAAAGTCATATGGTTTAACCCAATATTTATCTGTTTAATCATTTATATCCATGAATCACTTGAAACTTAATAAGGGCAATACCTGTGCCTGCCATGCCCAACCCTCTGCCTCTGGGGCTTAGTTCTTCTGCTCCTATCTCACAGTGAGCAGTCAAAGGCAGGAGGCCCTCCCAAGAGGGAGCAGCAGGTGGCAGGGGAGGGCAGTGAGCTCAGCTTGTCCATATGTGGGAAATCCACCCCACCCAGTGCTGTTGAGTTGGGTGCAACTCATAGCAACCCGGTAGGTCGGAGTAGAACTGCCCCATAGAGTTCCCAAGGAGCACCTAGTGGATTTGAACTGCCTACCTTTTGGTTAGCAGACGTAGCACTTAACCTATTATGCCACCAGGATTTCCCATATATGAGAAGTCTCGCGAATTATTGAAGAGACATTTAGATATTTAGGAATACAGGAAGGACAAAAAACATGGAGACTGGAGACACAGATTGAAAGTCATCAGCTTTGGAATAGTGTTTGAAATGGTGGGTACAGTTGTCCAAAGTATAGAATTTAGTCACAGGGTTGTAGAAAACCCTACAGAACTCCAATATCAAAGGAGCCTCATATGAAATAAATTATATTGTGAGGCTCTCTGAGAATTAAAATATACTCAAAGTTCCTGGAGGTCAGTAATTGGCAACTATTTTAAATTGATAGTATAAATTAATATTATTTATAGCATGAACATTTTAGCAATTGTTACCATAGTAGTTATTATTAAAGAAGGATAAATTGATTACTGTGTGGCCTAAGCCAGTTACTTAATCTTACTAATTTTTAGATTTCGTATCTGAAAATAGAGAAAATGATATGGGCAGGTAGGAAGGGAAAACGGGAGTCACTGCTTAGGGGTAATGAGTTGGGGGTGATAAAAAAATTGGGGATGTATGTAATGTCACTGAATTGGACATGTAAAAATGATTTCAGTGGCAAATGCTTTGTTAGAAATTTCTCATTACAATGAAAACTATTTTTAAACCTATACAAATCTTTATATGGAAAACACTAAATGAAATATGGGCGTGAAGTATAATAAATAATATTTATTGTCATAAGTATCATATTGATTGTGCTTGAACTGGACTTTGAATGTCACTAGGAGGAAGAAAAGAGGCTTTAGATGAGACACAGAGGGAGAAAGGTGAGAAATAAGAAAACCAGAAGAGTGGGTGTTACAAAAACCTCATTAAAAAGAGGTTCCAAAGGAGAAAATGGCCACTGTGCCAAAGTCTGCAGAAAGAGATGAAGACTGAACATATGGTATAGTGGTTAAATGCTCAGCTGTTAGCCAAAAGGCTAGTAATTCCAACCTTCTAGCTACTCGTCCAGAGATAAATGTGGCAGTTTGTTTTTGTAGAGCTTACAGCCCTGGAAACCCGATGGAGCCATTCTCTGTCCTCTAGGGTTGCTGTGAGTCAGAACTGACTTAATGGAAACAGGGTTTTCTTTTTGTTGGGGAGCAGGAGGAGGAATCTGGCAACTAGGATGCAACCAGAGATCTGTGAAAAAGAGTTTCTGCAGATGCAGAGCCAGGAGGGTGCAAAGCAAAAGTGGAATTGGATAGATGTGTTCAAGGGAAGTGAGGGAGAGAGAGAGAGGAAATGGGGAGAGTCAGGAGTTAAAAACTCATACTTAGAGCTGACAGAGAAGGACTGTGTGCATCTTACTTTGGCATTGTTGGTGATTCAGAGTTGAGAATGGTTGTATGTATGCTAGGGAGTTCATGGAGTGTGCAAAGTTAACCTACAGGAAGAAATGTGTGGAGGAAAACCCTGGAGTGCAGTACTGAGTGCTGGCCCACAGTTGTTCCTCGTCTTGTGAAGGAGCTGTTAGTATTAATCCACTTTTACCTGAAAAAATGAGGGTGAGGAAAGGTTGCCCATAGTCAGTTAAGGAGGCAGGATTCCCACGTCAGCCTTCTACCTTTCCATTTCCATCACTTCACTGTCTCGTGATACAGTATGTCACCATACTAATTGTTGTGCTTCGGGTTTAGATCATTTCTGAAGTTTACTATTTTCCCTTCTTACATTGTTATACCTATAATAACAACTGTGCATATTCTGAGTGCAAGGACTCATAAATAATATGTGTGCCTGGGACATTTTGTGAGTGAACATATTACATATTTTAACAAAACTGCATAATGGCAGTTGTACTGTGATTAAGCATTTCTTGGATTCATTAAATTGCATCATTTTGAAAAGTTGGAGGACCGTTCAGTTTTAAATATCAGTGTTATAAGTGTAGATAACTACTAAAGCATCTGGCCTAAAGATAAATTTCTTAGAAATACAAATGATTCATGATATAAAACAATTCACTAAATTATGAAATATAATACTGATGCATAAATTATCTAGAATATGTTCAAATGAAGCTTTGGACTATTTATGCATAATTGCATTGAGAATAAGTAGTTATCTTAACTTTTAAATCTCCATGGCATTTTTTTTTTAAATCAAAATTTGCTAATAAACATTCATAGCTTATTTTGAAATTTTCAAGGAATGCGTGAAACTGGTGAAGTTACTTTGCTTATTATTATCTTTAACAGCATCAATAGTTTTTTCTCTGTGGTGGTTTCATACACTAATCCTATTTAGGCTTACTCTGTGTAAAAATTGGAAATTTTAAAAATAAAGTGATATTTTTGCTTTATGTTTTAAAACATGGATGCTTAACATTTTTCCTTTGGAAAGTAAAATAATTTCACTGTAACCAGGCTTATTTAAATACTCAAATGTCTGTCCTTTTTATTTGTGGTAGCTTGTGAATGCCATGAAAAAGGCTCCTTCTCTCATGTTTGCCATGTTGAGACTGGACTCTGTGATTGCAAACGGCATGTGACTGGACGACGGTGTGACCAGTGCTTGGTAAGACGCTTCTTGGTCATTGCATAATGTCTTTGTCAGTGTTTTTAATTGACACCACCCTTCTGTTCAAACTGAGATGAATTTACAACTGTCAGAAAGAAGTAATTAGCTGAACCTTCTTGGTAAAAGTGTTCTCTACATAAGTATTTATTTACTTCACAAAGGACTGAATTATATTATAAATGCTTGTGATTCTATGAAGCACCCTATGTTTGATTTAGAAAACATCCTATTACATGTCAATTGCATACTAACACACATTTTGGCCTCCGTGGCTCTCTTCCTGTTTCATGAAACAGAATGGATATTATGGGTGGAGCACGGGGCTTGGCTGCCTGGCCTGTAACTGCAGCGCATCAGGGTCCACGTCGGATGAATGCACAGATGAAGGCCAGTGTCACTGTGTCCCAGGAGTGGCTGGGGAAAGGTGTGACAGGTGTGCACACGGCTTCTATGGATACCGGGATGGCGGCTGCACACGTAAGCCCTTGAATTCATTATCTGAGACTAATTATAATAATCCCCAAGTTTTTTGGAAGGAGACTGCCTTTGACTTCTGGCTAATTCTCTTACGATCCTTTCCTTTTTTCCTTCTGTGAATGCAGGATTTTGTACCTTTTTTTTTTGTCTATTTCGGGATCCCTACTCTGGTTTCCAGCACAGATTTTAGATCATAACTCTGACATCTACTAATTCTCTGAACTTAGATTACTTATGTGACATCACTTAGCCTCATTTTCCTCCTGTGTAAAACGAAGATGATAATTATAATCTGCTTCAAGGACTTATGTGAAGGCTGTATTGTAACATCATTATCATGACATTTTACATACAATAAATACTGATACTAGCTCTATGTAATCTTTTTAAAAAATATTATCAGATTTATATTTTATGCTTTAAGTGAAAGTTTACAATTCAGATCAGTTTCTCACACAAAAACTTACCCAGCCATTGTCATGTGACCCTAGTTGCTGTCCCTACAATGTGACGCACTCCCCCTCTCTGTCATGCATCTCCCACATCCATGCAACAAGCCTTAGTCCTTTTCTACCCTCTCATCTTGCCCCTGAATAGAGGGTACCCATTTAGGCTCATGTATCTGTCTACTTGAGGAAAGCAACACACTCTCCATCAGTATCATTTTGTGTCATATACTCCAGTCTAATCTTTGATGAGTTAACTTTGGGAATCGTTTAGTTCTGGATTAACAGAGAATGTGGGGCCATGTCTTCCTGTCTTGCTCCAGCCTCAGTCAGACATAAAGTTTGGTCTTTTTATGTGAATTTGAGTCCTGCACCCTACTTTTGTCCCACTCCATCAGGAACTCTTGACTGCCTTCCCTGCCAGAGCGGTCACTGCTTGTAGCCCAGCACCATCTAGTTCTTCCAGGCAGAGGATGATGGGGTCTCTGGTTTATGTGGCCCTTTCAGCTGCTCATGTTCGTGTTTTCCTTATGTCTTTGCTATTCTTCATTCTCCTGTGCAGCCGGTGGGTTGGACCAATGGATGCATCTTAGATGGCCACTTGTTAGCTTTTGAGATCCCAGGTGATGTTCAGCAAAGTGGGGTTCACAACAATTTCTTAATACAATTTGTTATGCCGATTGACTTAGATGTCCCTTAAACCATGATCCCCAGATCCCTGCCCCAGCTACTCTGTCCCTTGACATTATGTCAAGAAACTTCTTAGCATTTGGTTTAATCTAGTCATGTTGACTTCCCATTGTGTATTATCTTTCCCTTAACCTAAAGTAATTCTTGTCTACTATTAATTTAGTGACTACTACTCTCCCTCCCTCCCCACTTTCCTATCAAAGAATGTTTTCTTCTCTGTGTAAACCTTTGAGTTCTTATAATAGTAGTCTTAGATAACATCTGTCCTTTTGCAACTGACTAATTTTATTCAGAATAATGCCTTCTAGCTTCATCCATGTTATGCTTTGCAGATTCATCATTGTTCTTTATCATTTTGTAGTATACCATTGTGTGAATATACCATAATTTGTTTATCCATTCATCCATCGAGCAGCACATAAGTTGTTTTCATCTTTTTGCTACTGTGAACAGTGCTGCAAATGAACGTGGATGTGTATATATGTATTTGTGGATGGCTCTTATTTCTCTAGGATACATTCCAGTGAATGAGATTGCAGGATCCTATGATAGTTTTGGAACCCTGGTGGCCTAGCGGTGAAGTGCTACAGCTGCTCAACAAAAGGTCAACCATTCAAGTCGACCAGATGCTCCTTGGACTCTATCGGGTAGCTCTGCTCTGTCCACCAGATGCTCCTTGGAAACTCTATCGGGTAGCTCTGCTCTGCCTGTACGGTTGCTATGAGTCAGCAATTTTTTTTTTGGCTGGTATCGTAGTTTTAGTTCTACCTTTTCAATGAAGTGCAAAATTGATTTCCAAAGTGATTGTGCCATTTTGCATTCCCACCAGCAGTGTGTAAGTGTTCCAGGATCTCCACAACCTTTCCTGTGAAGAGGTTTCATTTCATAAGCATATCTTTGGTGAAGTGAAAAATGATGAAGAACCCATTTTTAATTGGGTTATTATGTCATTTTGTTGTTGAGGTTTTGCATTATCTTGTAGATATTAGAAATTAGACACTGAATTTATTATATCCAATTATTATTATTATTATTTTTCCCCAGTCTGCAGGTTGTGTTCTTAATCTTTTGACAAAGTCTTTGGATGAGCATATGTGTTTGATTTCTAGGAGCTTCCAGTTACCCATGTTCTTTTCTGCTGTTTGTGCCTTGTTAATAATGTTTTTGATTCTGTTTACACCACGCGTTAGAGCGCCAGCATTGTCCTTATTTTCCTTCCATGATCTGTTTTGTTGTGCACTTTATATTTGGGTCTTTGACCCGTTTTTAGTTTGTTTTTATCCATGGTATGAGGCATGAGTCATATTTCTTTTTCTTTTTCTTTTTTTGCTGATGAATATCCTGTTACGCCAGCATCATTTGTTAAACAAACTGTCTTTTCTCCATGGGACTCTGTCAGATACCATCTGCTCACACTGTATGTCTGGATTCTCAGTTCTGTTCCATTGGTCTGTGTATCTGCTGTTGTACAAGCAGCAGGCTGTTTGACTACTGTGGCAATATAACAGGTTCTAAAATCAGGTAGTATGAGGTCTGTGACTTTGTTCTTCTTCAATAATGGTTTACTTACCTGGCTCCTCTTCCCTTTCCATATGAAGGTGTTGATTTGTTTCTCCATCTCATTAAAACATGCCACTAGAATTTGGATTGGGATTGCATTGCATCTATAGATTGCTTTGAGTAGAATAGACATTTTCACAGTGTTGACTCTTCTTATCCATGAGCAAGGTATATTTTTCCACTTGTGTTGGTCTCTTACTTCCTTGCAGTTTTCTTTCTTACATAATTTTCTTTGTATACATCTTTTGTCTCTGGTTACATTTATTCCTAGTGTTTTCTCTTCTTGAGGGCTGTTATGATTGGTATTGATCGGTGAGTTCTTCCCTGATATTCTCTTTGTTGGTGTGGGGAAATCCAAGTGATTTTTGCGTATTTATCATGTATTCTGATAGTTCTCTTAATTATTCTATTAGTTCCAGTAGTTTTCTTGCAGATTCTCTAGAGTATTTTATGTATAAGGTCATATTGTCTTGCCAATACAGATACCTTTACTTATTCCTTATCAATTTGGATACCCTTTATTTCTTTTTCTAACCTATTGGCTCTGGCTAGAATCTTCAGCATAGTGTTGAATGAAAAGTGGTGACAAAAGGGTATCCTTGTTTGGTTCCCGTTCTCAAGGGAAATGCTTTCAGACTGTCTCCATTTAGGATCATGTTGGATGTTGGCTTTATTATGTTGAGGAATTCCCCTTCTATTCCTGTTTGGCTGAGAGTTTTTCTTTTTGTTTTTTTAATCACGAATGGGTGTTGAACTTTGTCAAGTGTGTTTTTTGCACCAACTAATAACATGTAGTTCTTGTTTTTTGTTTTATTTTATGTGATGGACTACATTGATTGTTTTCCTAATGTTGAACCATCCCTGCATACCGGATATGAATCTTGCTTGGTCATGGCAAATTATTGTTTTGATATGTTGTTAAATTCTGAATTTTGTTGAAGATTTTTCCATCTAAGTTCATGAGGAATATTGGCCTGTAATTTTCTTTTTTCTGTGGTACCTCTACCTGGTTCTGAGTATCAGGGTTATGCTGACTTCACAGAATGAGTTTGTAAATATTCCATCCTTTTCTGTTATCTGAAATACTGTTAGTAGTAATGATGTTAATCTTCTCTGAATATCTGGTAGAATGCTACTGGAAGCTATTATGGTCAGGGAAGTTTTGGATGTTGGGAATTTTTTTAAATTGCATTTTCAATCTCTACATTTGTTATTTGTTTATTAGATTGTTCTACTTTTGTTTGTGTTAATTTAGGTAGGTAGTATGTTTCTAGAAATTTGTTTATTTTCTGTAGGTGTTCAAATTTGACTAAAACTTTTTATAGTATTTTTATAGTACCCTTTTAATTGTATTTGGGTCTGTTGTGATATCGCCCATCTCATTTCTTATTCAGGTTATTTTCTCTCTCTCCTGTTTTTATTTTGTCAGTTTGGCCAGTAGTTTATCAATTTTGTTGTGATTTCAAAGAACAAGCTTTTGGTCTTTGTCTTATTCATCTAGTGCTACTATAACAGAAATACCACGAGTAGGTGGCTTTAACAAAGGAAAGTTTATTTTCACACAGTCTGGTAGGCTGTGAAGTCCAAATTCAGAGTGCTGGCTCCAGGGGAACACACTCTTTCTGTTGGCTCTGGAGGACGGTCTTCCTGCTGCATCAGTTTTCTTTTGGTCTGGGAGGATTTTGGAGCAGGAACCTCAGCTCCGAAGGACGTGCTGTGCTCCCACAGCTGCTCTGTTGATGGTATGAGGTCCCCAATTCTCTGCTTGCCTCCCTTTCCTTTTATCTCCTGTAAGATAAGAGATGGTGCAAGCCACACTCCCACGAAATTCCCTTATAGCTTCACCCTAATCCTCTTTAACATTATCCAATCTTGCCATATTAACCACAGAAAGACATTAGGATTTATAGCATAGGAAAGCCACAAAATGGAGGACAGTCACTCAATTTGGGAATCATGACATATCCAAATTTCTACACACATTTCTGGGGGGATACAATTCAATTCATAACAGTCCTGTTATCTCAGTCAGTTGTTTGTTTTTCTGTTTTCTGTTGCTACTCTCTGTGTCATTTAGGAAACCATTGTGCCTTAATGGTTATGTACTATGGCTGCTAACTAGAAAGCTGGCAGTTCACATCTGCTAGAAGCTGCTTGGAAACTGTGGAGTGATCATACTCTGTCTACTATAAAATTACTATGAGTCAGAATTGACTTAACAACAAATAAAAAATATTATTATTTCATTTAATTCTAATTTTTTATTATTTGCTTTCTTTCAGAGCCGAAGAGCTTCTTTTGCTGCTGTCTTTTTATTTCTTTGAATTGTGGGGTTAATGTTTTGATTTTGGCCATTGTTTTTCAATGTATACATTTATTGCTGTAAATAGATCTTTGAGCACTGCTTTTACTGTATCCCAAAGTTCTGGTAGGATGTATTTTCATACTCATTTGATTCTGTAAATTTCTTTATTGGGTCCTTAATTGCAGTTTTTTGAGCAAGGTGTTTTCCAGTTTCCATGTATGTTTTATTTATTTTTTCTTTCTATGCTTTTTTTCATTCCCTTCTACTTTTATGGCTTTATGGTTAGAAAAGATGCACTGTAATATTTCAGTGGTTTGGATTCTGTTAAGTCTTGCTTTATGGCCCAATTCATGGTCTATTCTGAATAATATTCCCTCAGTGTTAGGGAAGTAATTACACTTGGCCGCTGTTGAGTGGAATGATCTGTATCTGTCCATGATGTCCAGTTGGTTGATTGTGGCATTTAAATCTTCAGTGTCTTTATTGAGATTCTTTCTGAATGTTCTGTCCTTCACCAATGTGCTAAAGTCTTGTACTATTATTGTGGAGTTATCTAACTCTTTTTTCCATGCTCTTAGAGTTTACTTTATATATTTTAGGGGGGCTGTTGTTGGGTGCGTACATATTTAATATGGTTATCTGCTGATGTATTCACACTTTAATTGTTGTATAGTGTTCTTTCTTATCCTTTGTAGTGAATTTTAAAGTCTGTTTTTTTTTAGAAATTAATATTGCTTCTCCTGCTCTTTTTTGATAGTTTGATTAATTTTTTTCTCATCCTTTGATTTTTCAGTGTTTTTGTCTTTAAGTATAAGGTGTGTCTCTTGTAGGCAGCATATATACAGATCACGCTTTTTAAATTCATTCTACCACACTGTCTCTATATTGGTACATTTAGTCCATTTACATTCAGCATAATTATTGATAAGTATGAGTTTAGTGCTGTCACTTTGACATCTTCACTTGGTGTGTTGTTGACGGTTTCTTTTGTTCATGTTAATTTTCTGTGCCTAGTTGTTTTCATTAGTGTGTTTTCTGTTCATCTTTGTCACTGTTATTGATTCTGCATTTGGTGAGTATTTATGTTTTCTTGTTTTTTATTTAGAAGTATAGGAGTGTTAGTTTCCTTTGTAGTCACCTTAATATCTACCCCTGTTTTTCTAAGTGTAAATCTATCTTTTATTTCTCTTTAATGCCTTAACTTCCTCTCTATGTGAAAGATTTATGATGATATTTTTTAAGTTCTTTTTTGTTTTAATGTTGTTGTATTTTACATAATGACATCTGTTTTCCTCTATTTTCAGTGTTTTAGCTTTGATTTATTTTGTGATTTCCCTGTCTACGTTGAGATCTGGTTGCTCTGTCCTGTGCTCTAGTCTGGAGTTCTTATCTGATGCTACTGATTTTCTAACTAAAGGACTTCCCTTAGTATTTTTTGTTATTTTGGTTTGGTTTCTGCAAATTCCCTAAACTTCTGTTTATCTGGAAATGTCCTAACTTTGACATATATTTGAAAGACAATTTTGCTGGATATATAATTGTTGGCTGGCAATTTTTTTCCTTCAAGGCTTTATATATGTCATCCCATTGCCTTTCTGCTTGCATGGTTTCAGCTGAGTAGTCTGAATAATTTAGTCTTACTGACTCTCATTTGTAGATTATTGTTCCTTTGTCCCTCACTGCACCTCAAATTCTCTTTTTCTTTGGTTTTGGCATGTTTGATTATAATATGTCTTGGCTCGATGGCACTTGGGTCTTGGCTCTGATGACTTTTGGGAGGATCTGCCTTGTGTGGGATTCAGTGAACATCTGAGCATCATGTATAAATATCTTCTTATCTTTCATGATGTCAGAGAAATTTTCTGCCAACAAACCTTCAACATCTCTCTCTCTTTCTCCCTCTCTCTTTTTTTTTGTTATGCACACCTTTTCTGGTACTCCAGTCACACAGAGATTATTTTTCTTGCTAAAGTCCTGTATACTTCTTAGGATTTCTTCTTTTTTAATTCTTTTATCTGTTTTTTTTTTTCCCTCAAATATATTAGCATCAAGTGCTTCATCTTCAGTTTCACCAATTCTGACTTCCATCTTTCTATTGAGTTCTCTAATTTAAAAGTTTGTTACTGATTTTCTGAATCTCTGTTTGATGTCACTATGGATTTTTGCAATCTCTTACATTTGTCATTATGTTCTCCAATTTTCTCAGTTTTATCATTTGCTCTGTCACTGACTTTCTTGGCCTGTTTTGCATTTTGCCTAATCTGTTTCCTGGTCTCTTGAAGAGTTGTGCATATTCCTTTTTTGATTCTACATATGATAATTCCAGGAAATTCTCTTCAGCTGGGAAATTTCTTAATTCTTTGTTTTTGGAGCTTTCTGAAGCTATCATGGTCTGTGTCTTTTTGTGATTTGATACAGTATGTTGTCTGCAAGCCATTAGTAAGTTACTGTATTTATTTGTTTTGTGTTTCCTTACTTTGCCCTATCTTCTTGTTTTGTTCTGCTTTGATATGCCCAAGTAGGCTGCTCTTGTGATCTGGTTTAATTATTGGGACCTTTGGAGCTCTATTACGAGGTGGTTAGAGTTGTTACTAGGTATGTGAGCCCGTGAGTCCATTTATGTTTCCTGTATGCATTTATTCAGCTCACATGTCCAGGTAGTCATCCACCAAGCGTATGTTGCAGGCTGTCACCTACAGTGCTAGACAGGCAGGGATGATTGGTGTAGGTATAGGTACCTAGCTGTATGTGCTGAGCAAGGCAAGGGGGTGACAGCCACTCCCAGATATCTGTGAGGATAGCATGTCCCTTATTCCCTAAAGTATTCAGGTGGCTAGGTTTTACAGCCAGACTATGAGTGCCCAGTGTTGTTCTGTAGGGAATGAAAGGCATCACTTGTTTTTGGACCCCTGTCATGGGTAGTGTGGGTGGAGCCACTAGTCCTCAGTCCCCTGATATGTGTAGATTAATGGTAGGACTCTGATTAATAGGCAGAGTGGTGTCAAATGTCATAAACCTGTCCCTTCACCGTATAGCTGAAACAGTTGAGATTAGACTTTAAGCATATACCCTGTTGTGCTGTACTAATAAGGATCTGTGCTTTTGAAATGGACCCACATTGGTCTATGCAGAAGTAAAAGGCATTTGAAGTCTGAGGACACATTAGACTTATCCCTAGATGAAGGATCTCTTACTGTCTTGAATTCTTGGTTTAGGGGAGTGCAGATTATTTTTTCCTATTTGTGAATTTGTTTTCTCTCTAAGTCTGGGAGAATGGCTCAGGGTATGTGTCTTGGTTTTACTTTTGACCCAAGGGATGCATCCGTCTCGGAAACCAGCTCAGATCCAGGGCAGGGCAGGAAGGGGGAGCCAGGTAAACACGAGAGGGGATTTTCCCAAAGGGGTGTATTTTGATCCATGTGGAAGGATAGATCACGTAGGTATTTATCGTTTGCTGATTGCTTACTGCTCTTCACAGATTCTGGAGGCATGATTAGACTCTTCACCTCATGGTCTCTTCCATTGTGGAGAAGCAAACCAAAGCCAAACCGTTTGCTGTTGACTCAACTCCGACTTGTAGTGTCCCTGTAGTAGAGAGTAGAACTGCCACGTAGAATCTCCAAGGAGCTCCTGGTGGATGACAACTGCTGGCCCTTTGGTTCATAGCTGTAGCTCGTAACCACTGTGGAACCAGGGAATGTGTCCCAATTACTCCACAGCTGGCTTCACCAGTGGATCCATCCTCTGGGCTGCTGGTTCCCACCACGTCAGTTCTAAGAACTCCTCACTGCTTTTGAACTATCTCTCCCTCCGCTTGCTGCTCAGTCTGACTCCTCAGGTTTGCCTTTGGTGTTCAGGGCTGCTAGCTTGTCACATATAATTGAGTCACTTTTTTGTGTGTTTCTCTGTTATAAGTGGAACCACAGGACGCATCTGACTGCTCCACCATCTTGACTCTTCTTCCTCTTCACGTAGTAAAGTTTTTCCCAACCTTCCTTGCTCCTTCCCCATCCCTTCTCTCCCAGCAGCATCTCCTGATGTGAAGGAATAACCACTTCTCGTGAAACATAGAGGTGTCCCGGGAATCAGAAGGTCTCTAGAAGAATGGTGTAAATTATTAATAAAAGAGAAATTACTGGTAACATCAATGCTCAGTCATTCATTTTCATTGATCATTCTGACATGTTAGACAACTGTTTGTCTTTATTTTAGCCTGTGACTGTGCTCAGACTCAGAATACTTGTGATCCAAATTCTGGAGAGTGTACTTGTCCCCCTCACACTTGGGGTTTGAAATGTGAAGAATGTGAGGATGGATACTGGGGCCATGACCTGGAAGTTGGATGCAAGGTATCCACTGTCCTCTATGTATTTCCTTCTATGTATTTTGAGTTTGCTGTAGTAAGTTATCTTCTTTTTCACTAATCTGTTTTCTTGATTTTCGGTTGTTTAATAGCTTTATGGTTAGTATGTAAAACAGTGTGGATTGTTGGCATCAAAATGGAAAAGTAGCACTCTCAAATTGATTCTGACTCATAGTGACTCTATAGGACAGAGCAGCACTATTCCATAGGATCTCCAAGGCTGTAGTCTTCATGGAAGTAGACTGTAGCCATTCAGTTAGCAGCCTAGTGTTTAACCACTATGCCATTAGGACTCCTAATTGATAGTTAGAAGATCAAATTTTTGTTTTAGTACCCTTTGAATTTGTTTTGTAGTGTATACAGTCTTCCAGGAGAAAGGCGAGAATCACTTTATTAGCGGGTTATAGTCTATCTTTAGTTGTCTCTGGGTGGCATAAGGAAACCTGGTAGCATGGTGGTTATGTGCTACAGCTGCTAACCAAAAGGCTGGTAGTTCAAGTCTGCCAATAGCTCTTTGGGAACTCTATGGGACAGTTCTACTCTGTCCCGTAGGGTCACTATGCGTCAGAATTGACTCAATGGCACTGGGATTTGAGTGGCACAAATTGTTAAACACTCAACTACTAGCCAGAAGTTTGTCTGGTCCAATGCACCCCGAGGGGCCTTAAAAGTAAGTCCTGACAGTCTGCTTCTGAAAGGCATGAAAAGCCTATGGAGCGGTTCTACTCTGCACTCTAGTACCACCAGGTCAAAACAAGTTCAACAGCAACCAGCAACATGTTTTGAGGGCTCTTTTTTCCTGTAACTTTCTTCAGTTGGAACTTAGAAACATTTTGTATTTTGAAAACTGAAGAGTATATTTGGCTTCTAAAACCATTTTGCTGGATAGTTTTGGCCTACTGAGCACACTGTTTAGGTTCCATGCTTTGGCCCTGCACATGTGCTCGGGAGAACACAGGTGCGGTGTGTGTTTCCCACTGGCACGGTGAGTCTAGGTAGCAACAGCCAGGCGGAAAGTGGTTCGTTGGTATAATCTCCCTATACTTAGTTCTCTCCTGTAATCCTAATACACATACACTATGAGAACATAAATACTCCCTTTTTACTTATTTAGATATTTCTCTTTCAGTCCTGCAATTGTAGCATCTTGGGGTCTGCTAGCCATCAGTGTGATGTGCTAACTGGCCACTGTCAATGCAAGCCTACTTTTGAGGGCCCAAGCTGTGACCGGTGTGCCCTGGGCCACAGGGACTTTCCGGCATGTGTTTCCTGTGATTGTGACCTAAAGGGGTCATTGGTGGATACTTGTGATCAGGAACAGGGCCTCTGCAGCTGTGAAGAGGAAACCGGTAACTGCTCTTGCAAGGTATTTGTATGGACAGCCTTCCTCCTTCATCTCTTCCATCCATCATTATGATTTTTATGCTTTTAGATATTTAAATGAGCAGCTAGGTTTTAGGTTCTTATTTAATGACTCCTTGCTAAATGAGTTTCACACTGTCTTCTGTGTTGGGGTTTAAATTCTACAACTATGGATAGATTCTTTAAATAGAATTATTGCTGTTCATTTCAAGTGCAGATGATGGAACTGATCTGAAAAACCCTCTTAAGTTTCCTATTGTGTGTTCCAGTTGGCTGGTTAGCCATCTTGAACAGATAACACAGAGTTTCACAAGGATTTGTGATTCAGTAGCTGTTACAAAATTCTCTTGTATGTGCTGGCTAGATAGAAGTGAATTAGTCTTCATTATGTTCCAGAAAAGTAAGATTTCAGTGCACTTTTTATATTTTATATATTTCCATTAGTTTTCCCATGGTGCTTTGTCATTAGGATGTCAGCCCTGCATAGTCCTCTGTGGCTGGAGGAGGAGGGTAAATCCAAGACAGTTAGGCTTTCATTAGTGACTGGAGATGAAGAAGGAAAAGCTCCCTTAGGTACCACTACCCGGGAGTAAAGGAAACATCCGTGTACATATTTTTGACTTGCCACATGTTCTGCTAACAGTTCTTCTTACAAATAAGCAGAAGTGGAAGGGACCTGACTTAGCTTCCACACCCTGACTAGTCATCAGAATCAGCTAGGACTTCAGAAAGATTCCTGGCCCACCCTTGAATCATTGTCCAGGAAGCAAGAATTTGGGCCAGGAAACCTGTATTTCCAAAAAGTTTCTAAGATGATTCTGATAATCAGCCATGTGTGGGTGATTGATCTTCTGACTGATCTCTGAGAAAACTGGTACTGGGAGAGGTGAAAGATCTTATTCAAGGGAACAGCTAGTACAGTGATGCTTGTTGGCCCAAAAATGCTTTTTTGTTTTATTGTGTTTCTGTTTATTCAGAAATCATGTCTCTTTTTTTCAGGTGAAACTGAGTCAGTTATTTCTTTCTCTCTAGGAAAATGTCTCTGGTCTTCAGTGTAACACATGCAGAAGTGGCACCTACGCTCTTGATGCTGACAACCCTTTGGGGTGCACCCAATGTTTCTGTTTCGGGCTGTCACAGTTCTGCACAGAGTTGGAGGGCTATGTGAGGGTCCCAGTAAGTTCTGATGCAGTGGAAATGGTCTCTTTCCAACTACCTGTGCCTTGGGGAGTTGGGTAGGGCTTAGGCCAGACAGTTAAATGCTTATGTTAAAACTTGCTCTTGTGGTATCAGAAATTCTAGGGGACTAGTTTTGAATAGCATATGAATCAGAGCACTGCCTCTGCTGTCAGAGTTAAAAAAAAAAAAATGGATCTTAACCTAAAGGCACTGAGCATTGCTCCTTAGCTAATCTAGCAAAAGCTTTACTAGGAGAGAATAAATCTGCAATATCTCAACACATTCTCTATATCATTGAAAATTAAAACAATATAACAATTATTTGAGCCCAAATGCACTAGTTTAAGGCATTTTCAATTCATTTAAACCTCTAACATTAGAGGAAATGTCTTCACCATTCCCATTTTAATAATGAAACTGTGTCATCTGTGAAATGATGGTAGAGTCTGAAACATCAACTCGTGTAGTTAAGCCACCTTCTGAAATACATTTTTCCCCCTTCAATGCCTAGATAACGCTGGCTTCAGAACAGCCTCTTCTGCGTGTGGTTTCTCAAAGTAACCTGCAGGGCACAACTGAGGGAGTCTATTACCAGGCCCCCGACATCCTGCTGGACGCGGAGACTGTCCGACAGCACATCCACGCAGAACCGTTTTACTGGCGGCTGCCTAGTCAGTTCCAGGGAGATCAGGTGAGGCCATGTCCAGTCTCAGGGGAGTGGATGTCATTTCAAACCAGAAGAGACTTCAAGTCTAGTGGAAATCACTTAATTTTTCTCCTCATTAAGTAGCCATTCAACAAACATTTGAAGTATTCGCTGACGTAAGTTCAATATAACTCTATGTGCTATAGTCATTTAGAGAGGGACAGTCTTGGAAGGTGTTGCTAATGTTTTTAGTATACACGTTAGAGTCTGTATATGAATTCTCCCCGAACTTTAAAATTTATGAATATCTATTCAGTTCTCCAGTAGATAGACATCATTCTTAATCTATGAGATCTTGAAAATAAAATCATTACCATATTGAATTGTTATTTTGAGCCTGCTTTGATTGATGTCATCAAGAACTATAGATTGGGTCAACTGAATAATCTGTAATTCAGTAGAATTAGAGGGAGTAAGATTGTACAACATATTTCACTCAATTGATATATGTTTAAAATTGCATATGTAAATAAGATTTCTTTCAAATGTCAGCAGGCTTTGAATAAAATGTTTTTAACCAATAATATGTTAGGAAATAAACACTTATTTATTATTTGGATAGCTCATGGCCTATGGTGGCAGACTGAGGTACAGTGTGGCCTTCTATTCTGTGGATGATGTTGGCACTTCTAACTTTGAACCTCAAGTCCTCATCAGAGGTGGCTGGGCCAGAAAGCAAGTCATTTACATGGACGCACCCGCACCTGAGAATGGCGTGAGACAGGAGCAAGAAGTGGGAATGAAAGAGGTGATGACAGGATCTTGTCACAGAAGCTTCTTAATATAAATTTTGCCATCAGTGTGATAAAATTTTGAAGCTGCTTGTAAGAGAAGGAGTCCCTGAGATCAGAATTCCAATGGTTTTAGCGAGATTTCTAGAAATTATTCAAATTTTGGGTTCTTGTGTAATATATGTTAATTTAGTGGGAATTGCATCTGAAATTCTTTTTCTTGGTTCCCAAGTCTCTACCTGCATAGACATAGTGGTACGGAAGTCTTTTGGCTCTCCTAAATTGGGAAAACATTCATTCATTCTGTAGATTTTTTTATTGAGTGTTTGTTCTGCAGCTGACACTGTCTTCAGTTGCGTGTATCTGTGAACAGGTTAATCTGACAATATCTCTGCCCCTGTAGAAGTCACAGGAGACTTTCATCAATTAAACTCATGTCACGCACAGAACTGTGTTCATTTCAGAAAAAAATGATAGAAAAGCACATTCTTTCTAGGTTCACATACTTTAGAATTTGTGCTCTGAATTTAATACAGTATGTTTCTCATCCACAGAACTTTTGGAAATATTTTAACTCTGTTTCTGAAAAGCCAACAACACGCTCAGACTTCATGTCTGTTCTTAGCAACATTGAGTACATCCTCATCAAGGCCTCTTATGGCCAAGGCCTACAGCAGAGCAGGTACGGGGAAGCTTCTTCTAGAATTTTATGTATTTTTCTTATTTGATACAGAATTGGTGAGATTTGACTCCTTCATTCCCATTACCTCTCTATTGTTAAGTGTGCCCCTGTTCCTCACATGACCTTATTAAATAGCAACATCCTCGTGAAATGTGTGCAATGTGACATGTGTTACCCACCCTTATGCTAATGTGGGTATAAATAAGTACATCCTGGTGATAGCTTATATGAGGATGAAGTTTAAAAAACAGAACAAAAGCGCTCTTCTCCGCTCTTAAATGCTGCAATGCCCATTTCTTTACAAAGATGTAGAATGCTGGCAGCTGATCCTTTAAAACTTTAGCTCATGAAGAAATTCACTAAATTTTGGCCATGCTAGTACTTGAAGAGGTTTTTCAGGTGTGCTTTCATTAAAATTATTTTGAAGTTCTAAAATATAAACTGACAACCTACCCCATGTGATGACAGTGCTCATGTACTTTAGTACATTGCATTTAAAATCATGTGAGGAACTATCCCCAGCTTGGGAGAAAAGCTATGGTTTAACCTAAAACCGGGAAACCAAACCCACAGCTGGTGAATCAATTCTGACTCACAGCGAGTCCACAGGACACGGTAGAACTGCTCTGTCAAGTTTCCAAGGCCGCAATCTTTATGAAAGGAGACTGACATGACTTTCTCCCGCTGAGCAGCTGGTGAGTTTGAATTACCAACCTTTCAGTTAGCAGCCAAGCACTTTAACCACTGCACCATCAGGGCTCTTCTGATTTAATATTTATATGTGCAAATGTTATTGTGTCGTGTACTGAATTGCTAGAGAGTGTTATCCAAAATATTAACATTTATTCTCTCCTTTCTCCATACTATGGTGTCACAGAATCTCCGGCATTTCAATGGAGGTGGGCAGAAAGGCTGAGGTGCTGCCCCCAGACGCAGAGGCGGCCTCCCTTCTAGAGCACTGCCTCTGTCCTGCAGGCACAGCTGGATTCTCCTGTCAGGTAGGCAGACCGCACTGAAAACCCACTTACTGGTTTCGCAGGAATTCCAAGTGATGAACAGAGCTCTCATGTACCTTTTCGGTCCTTTTCGCTCTTCTTGTATTATCTCAGAACTGTGCTCCAGGGTACCACAGAGGGAAGATTCCTAAAGGTGGTGGCAGGCGACCCCATCCTCTGATTGCTCCCTGTGTGCCCTGTCATTGCAACAACCACAGTGAAGCCTGTGACCCCCAAACCGGAAAGTGTCTGGTAGGCTTGTCTGTATCGGTGCTCATCTGACATTTAGAACTGGAGTTGAGAGAGAATGAGAGTCGGGGTTAAGCATTTGGGTTTTTGTTCTGTAGCCATACCAGCTCCTTGGTTTAAACAGAGCTTAAGTTCAGCTAAATGTAAAATATGTTCTCTTCAGCAAGGCTTAGCTAAGTATTCTGACATTGTTGGTGGACATTTTTTTCAAGAATTTGATGGTTTATCTATGTGAATTTGAAAGTTAGCTAAGGGTCCATTGTTTCTAGTTATAGTACTGGTAGTTGTAGGGAGGGAGTGATAACTGTGTCATATTGAAGAATGAGCTGAAAGTTTTGAAGGATTTTTTTTGCATATTCTACTTCTTCGACTTTTAAAAACATGCACACTCTCTTGCATGACGATAATACATTCAATTGTTCACATCCCAGTATTCATTGGTATCTCAGCTGCCTCCCCCAGATAAAAATTATCTCCAAGACACGAGGAGAGCACTACCCTGGAGAGAACCGAGCTGACCCAGACAGAGGACTGTGGCCCTGGCTGAGAGCACACTCTTGTATCTGTGATTCTCCTCAAGCTGATGGGGCCTGACTGATAGCACGAATCCACCTGCAGTTCTTTCCCTGTTCCTGTAATCTCATTCTTCACGATGATATGGAAACAGTGTAAATTGCATAAATTGTGCCAAGACTAACTTGCCCTGGGTTAGAATAACTCACTGGAAGGAAATGAGCACCACCCTTTCCCCAGAAAGGCACACTGTAGCCTCTAGGTGTGAGCTAAATCATAGGCAACCCTCAGAACCAGAGCAGAAGCTCAGGAAAATCAGCCTGGCTGGGCGTTCAGCCATGCTCTGTTACTCTTCTTAGCCCATTTAGAAGTGTCTCTTATGTGCAAAATTTAAGGACAATGTCCAGAGATGAAACCACTGATGTGTAACACTGTGCACAAAAGTTTACAAACAGAAGCACTGCATGGTGTTCACAATTAAAATGATACATGTTAACCTGTGCTGCTTTTATTATGCTTGTAGAATTAAAAGATTATTGCAGTTAATGGACACTCCGGTGGTGTCGTGGTTAAGTGCTACAGGTGTGAACCAGAATGTTGGCAGTCGAATCCACTAGGTGCTCCTTGGGACCTGCGTGAGGCAGTTCTACTCTGATCACTAAGAGTCAGAATAGACTTGACAGCAGTAGATTAGAATGAAAAATGGACTCAGTGAAGTTGTAAATTGCTGCAAACTACTGAAAAAATTATCGTTCGCTCTAATCAATTCATGCTGCAGGCAAAAGCCTAATGGGGAAAATGAGATTTCTCTTTTAACGGTTTAAGGAGAATTGATTTCAGGAACTTAAGGTAAGATGTAATTAACCGGGAAGGTACTTTGTCAGTCGGGAGGACAAAGGGCACATGCATGGACAGTGTAAAGAACTTGAGCTCCTTCAATCTTCATTTTATTTGGTACAGCTGACCTTCTGAACAAGATCAGGGGCTCCTGGAGCACTCACTTGTCACAGCACCTTTCCTGGCCTTAATCTGCCACAACAAAGTTATAGTCAGCAATGGATCTGTTGATATGTATCCAGAAATAACACCAGCTGCTTTAACCCAATATATGAAATTACCTTGGAGCAAGGAGAGAAATCTCCATAGGGTACACAATGGCTGATGAGCACCTGGAAGTTCCCAGTTCTAAAAGGAATGAAGCCACAGAGTTTTGTTAGTCCTTGACCTGAGGCTGCTGTCAGATACTGCAGGAAGAAACAGCGGTTGTACTTGACTGCCAGGAGTCTGGACAAACATTCTAAATGTGGATCTCACTCCTACAATCTCGTAATATTGAGCCAAGTTGTCAGAGTTGGTATTAGCACTGGAAAACTCAGCTATTTGTTGCAACCCTCTCTCGTCATCTATTCATCAGCTTTATGTTATGCCATTAAAATAAGTATTTAACACAGTTACTTTAGAAAAAGAGGTTGCCAATCTTATCTCTAATGAGATATGAGTTTTAGGGACAAAGTGGATCCTGGTAAAATTTGTTTTTCATCAGATGAAATAGGAATGCATCTTTAAAAATACTAGAGTACTTTTTTAATGTAAAAAGGAATTGTCTTAGTCATATATATACTGCTGTAACAGAAATACCACAGGTAGATAGCTTTAACAAAAATTTATTTTCTCACAGCCCAGTAGTCTAGAAGTTCAAATTCAGGGCATCGGCTCCGGGTGGAAGCCTTTCCCTCACTGTTGGCTCTGGAGGAGGGTCTTCCTTGCCAATCATCTCATCTTCTAGGGGCTTCTTGGGGCAAGAACCCCAGGTCCAAAGGTTGAGCTCTGTTCCAGGGGCTTCTGTCTTGAGGTGTCAGTTCCTCAAACACTCTTCCTTTTAAAAGGTGTTGAGGCCTCTCCCCAGGGGCACTCCTTTTCCTTTGGATCAGGGGTGTGACCTGGTAAGGGTGTTACAATCCTACCCTAATCCTCTTTAACATAAAAGGACAGTGACAAAATGCTGGGAATCCTAGCCAGCCTAACTCATAGACATGATTTTGGGGAGATATAATTCAATCTATGACCAAGACTTAAAAAGTAATTTTCAATATGTAAAAAGATTTCTTTCTACATCACTGCCAAGGATGAAAATAGGAGTCAGTATGAAAATTTGCTCAGGTGCTCCTCAGTGTTCCTTGCTTTCTTTCTTGGTAGCACCGACTGGGTGTCCTGTGCATAGCATGGGCTGGACAAATTGTGGTTGGCTGAACAAAAGCAGATTTTAAGTTAGAATCTGATGTCAAGAATTGCTTGCTTTATTAACTTAAAAAAAAAAGCATAAGTTTTTTAAAAATACCACATAGTTCCAAATGATAATGTAAAATTTAACTAGAAATGGTTTGGTTCCCATAATCTGTTGTTGGTGCTGTAAAATCATTAAGTTTTTTCCTTGTTGGCTGTTTTGTAAACCACCTGTCTGCTTCTTCTTTTTCAACAGCCCACGTATGATTGTTGAACCTCAGCTATGTGCAAAAGCAGGGCTTCTGCATCAGTTTGTACTTTAAATCCATGCTTTAAGGATCTGACAGCTAACTGGTTTTAGAAGCACAGTGTGTATTTTCCTTAGGAATAATGCACTAGTGACTTCTATACTGCTTTAGATGAATGCAGTGTTATAAAGAGGAGCTGGATGTGTTTTCAGGGTTTAAAAATCATAAATATGAAAATGCTCTCTTAAGAATAGACAGAAAATGCTGATAAGAAATGTGGTTGGTGTTGTTAGTTGCCATCAAATCAATTCTGACTCTCAGCAACCTAATCAATATGAAATATGTTGATGCTTAGCTTTTACCAGATATGAAGGATTTCTAACCATTTCTCATTTTTTACCTCTGCTTTTTGAAACTTGGAACAAGAACTGCAGGGATAACACTGCTGGTGATCGCTGTGACGTGTGTGCCCCTGGGTACTATGGGAAGGTGACTGGCTCCGCCAAGGACTGTTCTTTGTGTGCCTGCCCTCACACCCACTCTGCCAGGTGAGCTTGCCCAGCTGGGCTGCCCTCTTCACCCCACTGCTGCCGTCTTCATCCTAAGCTTCGCTTCCCCCGATTTCTAAGTGGGTGGTTTTTAGGTAGTATTCTGTATCTACTGAGAAAGGTCATAGGCATTTGAAGAGTGTCTTCAGAAGTAAACTATCGGTGTTGGTTTGAGGTGTTAGAGTAGAACCAATTAAAGAAGGGAATTTCAGGGGTTTTGTTTTTTAAAGTTGATTTAAGCCCTCAAACTATATATGCAGTCTGCATATAGATGAATTGCTATTACTTTTATGAATCATGACTGAAATAATTCTGTTCCTGTTTAAGCAAATGGTTAGAATTTATGGATTCTGATGTCTGAAAGTACAGTGATAAAGTGGGGTTAAGTTCTACCTTGGGCTCATGAGACTTATACAGAATTGTCTGAGTGTGGGGGGAAAAAAACCTAGGGAACTGAAGTGAAACTTAGAATATCACCACGACATCATAGTGGTTAATTGCTATAGCTGCTAACCAAAAGATCAACTGTTCAAATCCACCAGGCAGCCTTGGAAACTCGGTGGAACACTTCTGCTATGTTCTACAGAGTTACTATGAGTCAGGAGTGAATTTACGGCAGAAGATGTAGTTCTTCTTTCGGTTTGACTAAAAATTGATACTGTTAAATAATATTACATTATTACTTAGAATATATGACAAGGTATGGAATGTACATAGGTCAAATGCTGCCCTTTAGTATACTGAAATCAAGTTTTCATTTTAATAATTGTATGACTATTTCTTTATTATCTCCAAGTAAGTGATGCTTGATGATGAGCATCAGAGAGCCTCTGTATAAATTTTGCTTGTAAACTATCAAGCATCCTAAGATTTGTTTCTATCACTTAATATTTTGCAATGAATCTGTATATAAATTTTGATTCATCAATTCCAGTTCTGTAATCTGTTATGGAAACACTTGCATAGGTGTGTAAAGATGAGTGCATTTTAGCATTGCTTGTAATCGTGAGCAATTAGTGGGGAAAACAGGAATAACTACCTACAAGGGATTGATTAAGCACGTGGTGATACATTCCTTGAGAGAAATATTATGCAAACACTGAGAAAAGAGTAAGATATATATGTACTTACAGAATTGCTGAAAGAGCCAGTTGAATTACAGTTGAATTTATAATGTCCTGTTATAAATCTATGTGAAAAATTCATATACATGTGTAAATATCCACAGATATACTATGCTCAGAGAAAAGCTTATAAGAATATTTCACCTTTCTACTTGGTCAATCTCCATATGTTTGAATATTTTACTTCTTCAGTAAAAAGGGTTATTTATGACTGCTGAAAAACCCATGTTACTAAGTTAAAAGATATGCTATTAAGGAGAGATAGTGAGGGTGTGAATAATATAGTATGAATCTTAAAGGCCTTGAACTTTATTTTCTGCTTTATTCTGTGTTTTCACTGAAATGTGTCCCTTTGGCCTCTAAAAAGGAAAGAAAAATAGAAGCTGTGTGAAGCCAACAGAGAACCCTGTAATTCATAAGCTGCAAGCCATCTTGCTAGCCAGGAAAGGCCCAGGCTGTTCTTAACTTTTTGATAGTTTGCAGGTACCCAATTCCGCCTCTAGAGGGCTCATTAGTGATTTAAAACGTGGAATCCTAGTTTTCTAAATCAGCATTTGTTAGTTATTTCTTACGCATTTAGTAATTTATAACTCTCTCTTATTACCTTATTACGTAGTAAGTCCTCCTTCACTCTTGTGAAATCTCACAACTAGACCCTTTTTACTTGGACGGTTTCTTGTTTGCTGACCAATCAGTCGCTCTGCCTTTGCTTGGTGCTCGCATGGTTATCAGCAGACAGGTACGCAGAGAATACCTTTGGAGACAAGATATGCACAAAGTTACACTGTCATATATTTATTTTCCTTCTTTTTGTCTTGTAGATTGTAATCCCTAAAAACCTTGTCTATTTGCCCAGTGTAAAAACTTAATGTATCATGTGGCTTAACAGCAATGAATAGCCCACCTTAAGAAAGGTTTGAGGTTGTTTTGTTTTGAGTTTGCTGTTGTTTTTAATTTCTTTTCCTCCAGTTTTAGTCCCACTTGTATCCTGGAAGGGGATCACGATTTCCGTTGTAATGCCTGTTTGCCAGGCTACGAAGGACAATACTGTGAGAGGTATGCTGTTGAGTTACCCCACGGAAACGGCTGTCACATCTGCTCCTGCTTTTTAAGTAGTGCACTAGGTGTACTTACTGAAGTGTGCTGGGAGTCACTTTCAGTTTGGACGTGTATGATTTTTTTGCATCTTATTACCATTCTAAACAAGTTCTCTTGGTACCTTCTTTTACCATCTCATCCTCCTTTTAGGAAGTAAACTTAAAATGAGGCAAGTGGAACTTTTTAATCTTTGTACTTCACTTATTAGAAATGATGACTGTCCTTGGGCAAAATGTGGTTTATGAATTTAATTACTGTTGTTGATCGTACCTTGTAAACCTAACTATTTCTGCTTTCTGAAGGTGCTCCTTGGGCTATCACGGGAACCCCCAAGTCCCAGGGGAAAGCTGCCGGAAGTGTCAGTGTAGTCCACAAGGCTCAATACACGGTTCCTGTGATGGCATCTCTGGGCAGTGTGTCTGCAAGCCGGGGGCCACGGGGCTGCGATGTGACCAGTGTGAACCCAGGCACACTCTTGTGGAGAGTGATTGCGTTTGTGAGGATTTCTCCATTACATTGTTAAATGCTGGTTTCTCTTTCCAAGGGTTTTCTTTGTGAGGAAATGTGCATTTTTGGATCAATAAGACAGAGAAAGTACTATTTTTCCAACTTACGTTAACTTCAGTAGGCCTTGGTTGGGTGTGGTTAAGAGTCTGACTGCTAACCAAAAGGTCAACTATTCAAATATACTGGCTCCTCCTTGGAAACCCTATGGGGCAGTTCTGCTCTGTCCTGTAAGGTCATTATGAATAGGAATTGACTTGACAGCAACAGGTTGTTGTTGTTATATTAATTTATATTATCCATTTTGTTTAGCCAAACGTAGATTGTCGTTGCACCTGACAAACACTGTTTGTCTTAGTTATATGGTACTACTCTAACAGAAATGCCACAAGCGGGTAGCTTTAATAAACGGAAATGTATTTTCCCACAGTGTAGGGACCAGAAGACTAAACTCAGGGTGTGGGCTCTAGGGGAAGTTTCTCTCTCTGTCTACTGTAAGGGAAAAATCATTGTCTCAGTTTATCTGGCACTCCTGGCTTGTTTATCTTGCCCTCCATTTGAGCTTCCTTTTCTATGTCTAATCTGCTTTTCTTATATCTCAAAGATGATTGGTTTAAAACACATCCTACATTATCAGCGTTTATTGACAAATGGCTCATTAACTGTAAAGGGTTCATTAACAAAACAATAAAAATCCTACTCCCAAAAGAAATTACAGCAGATTATAGTAGAACTATTTTTCTCCCTTTTTGGCAGTCTGAGAAACAGTAATTTCAGGTTTATAGTTTAGCTGCCGTTAATATCTCTTTTGGCTGATCAGTTGTCAGCCAGTCCAAGAGAAGAAAGGTATTTGTAGGACTGCCATTGTACTACCCAGATTTCACTATAGCTTCAGTTCTTTGCTATCTTTAATATTTTTCCCCCAACTGTGATTTAACAGTTGGAGTAGTAATCTTGGGATGTATTATCTTCAGTGTTTCATGCCAAAGAAGGGAAGAAGTCGTTAGAGTCATGGAATTCCCGTATTATTTTTTCCAGTCTACCTCATACATACCTGCTGAATGTGTATCTGTTAGCTAACTAATACAACGTCTGACCAGGCCTTAAAAAAGGAAACACATTTGGAATTCACTGCAGCTAGTTCAAATTAAAAATTATCAAAGGTCAGCGCAGTGTAATGAGATGTGTACCGGATCTGAGATCGAGTCTGGGGTTTAGTACATCCTACCCTTCCTCACACTGCACAGTTGATATGAGAATTCAATCTGATGTGGTACCTGAAAGGGCTTTCTAATGTACTCTACCAGTGTATAAAAGTGGTTTATGCAGGTCCATGTAAAAATGTACGGACAGCTTTGCATTAACTGTAACTTTCTTTTTCTTTTAGCTTGTGATGATGAATGTGTAGGTGTGCTTTTGAATGACTTAGATAATGCTGGTGATGTCATTCTTTCTGTGAATCTCAGTAGTATCATCCCTGTCCCATATGGAATCTTGGTAAACGTGGAAAGTACAACCAAGTATCTGAGGGTAGGTACTACATAAAAATATGAAAAGAAACATGTATCAGTGAGAGATGGAGTTGGTGAGAACTCTGTAGAAGTCATTCTGTCTGTCCTTCTTAGTGTCGGGGTCTCATCTGCAGCATCTACAAGTGGTAGTTTCCAGCCTTTCCTTGAGTGTAACCAGTGCCAGGGATCTTATCATCTCACAAGCTAACTTACTTCATTGTGGAACAGTTCCTGTTATTTAAAAGTTGCTCCATAGCTGCCCCCTCATAGTCTTTTCCGTGGTCCTTGTTCTGCCTGTTGGGATGATATAAAGTCCAATCCTTCTTCTTTAAGGTAGACCTTTGGATGTTGGAAAACAGCTGTTCCAACGCAGATATAACAAATAAATCAGAACTTCTTCTTCACTGTTGAGATATGCTAAAAATGAAATGTTTTCTATAAATGTATTATTTCCACCTGAGGTTACAAGGCACACAAGTCCCTCTAGAAGACCACATAAAAAAACTTAAAGGACAAATCATAGTTTCATGGTTTGTGAAGCTGGGTCAGGGTCAAATAAAGGGTGGGAAGTTAAGAAGCAGACAGCCTTCTGCTCAAAATATTTAATTATAAGTGGAAAAAAATGCTGATTAAAATTTTTGCTTTATACTTATACATTAAAATTTGAGATAATTTATTCAAGTGTAATGTAGTTACAGAGGCCAACTGACTGGAAGAGATCTGAATTTATGTCCAGTCCACAGAAAGGGGATCCAACCAGATGTGGAAGTTACTGAACAATATTGTTGATATCACATGCAAGTAAAATTCTGCTCAAGATCATTCAAAAGCCACTGCAAAGTATACGGACAAGGAACTGCCAGAAATTCAAGCTGGATACAGAAAAGAACATGGACCCAGGGGTATCATTGCTGATGACAGATGGATCTTGGCTCAAAGCAAAGAATACCAGCAAGATGTTTACTTATATTTCATTGACTATGCAACAGCATTTGACTTTGTGGATTATATTAAATTTTGGCTAACATTGCAGAGAATGGGAATTCCAGAACACTTGATTGTGCTCTTCAGGAATCTGTATATGGATCAAAAGGCAGTCGTGCAGAGAGAATAAGGGGACACTGTATGGTTTAAAGTCAGGAAAGGTGTGTGTCAGGGTTGTATCCTTTCACGGTACCTTTTAGTCTGTCTGCTGAGCAAATAATCTGAGAAGCTGGATTATACAAAGAAGAACAAGGCATCAGGATTGGAGGAAGATTCATTAACAACCTGCATTACACAGATGATGCCACCTTTCTTGCTGGAAATGAAGAAGAAGTGAGACGCTTACTGATAAAGATCAAGGACCACAGCCTTCAGTATGGATTGCACCTCAACATCAAGAAGATAAAAATCCCCACAACGGGACCAGTAACAACATCATTGTAAACAGAGTCAGAATTGAGATTGTCAAGGATTTCATTTTACTTGGTTCTGCATTCAACGTCCATGGAAGCAGCAGTCAAGAAATCAAAAGATGCATTGCACTGGGGAAAATCTGCTGCAAAGGACCTCTTTAAAGTATTCAAGAGTAAAGATGTCACCTTGGAGAGTAAAATGCTCCTGACTCAAGCCATGATGTTGTCAGTGGCATCATATGCTTGTGAAAGCTGGACAATGAACAAAGAAGACAGAAGAAGAATTGATGCCTTTGAATTGTGGTGTTGGAGAAGAATGTTGAAGGTACTATGGACCTCCAAAAGAACAAACAAATCTGTTCTGGAAGACGTACAACCCGAGTGCTCCTTGGAAGCAAAGATGGCAAGACCGCATCGTACATACTTTGGGCACGTTTTCAGGAAGGATCAGTCCCTGGAGAAGGACACCATGGTTGGTAGAACAGAGTATCAGCAAAAAAGAGGAAGACCCTTAACGAGATGGACTGACACAGTGGCCACAGCAATGAGCTTAAGCGTAAGAACAATTGTGGACACGGCACAAGACTGGACAGTGTTTCGTTCTGTTGTCGGAACCAACTCAGTGGCACCTAACAACAGCAACAGTGTAGTCATAAAATTATGGCCCTTCCTGAATACCTTTGTATGCTTGTGTATATGTATATGCATGTGAGTGTGTACGTGTGTGCTGTACTCTTCGGGGTCAGCCATCCTTTTTTTACAGTGGTCTTATTCCTACTGACATAGGGCAATAAAAAAAATCAAGTTGAAAAAATACTTTCGTTATTTTTTTCTTCAAAAGGCAAAAATAATTTCAAGAAGATGAGGTTTTACATACATAATTTTTAAAAAGGCAAGAAAAAAAACTTCTACATTTGTTTTCCAATTGACACACACACACACACACACACACACACACACACACAATGTTTGCATGGTAATTAGGAGCCTTGACTGCTAACCAAAAGGTCAGCAGTTCAATTCTACCAAGTGGTCCTTGGACACCCTATGGGGCAGTCCTACTCTGTCCTAAAGGGTCACTATTAGAATCAACTCAACAGCAATGGATATGTGTGTGTGTGTGTGTATACAATCAAGTATTAATTATTGTCAGTTTGGTCCTCAGCTATACAAATATCTTTTAAATTTATCAAGTGAGCTAATTACTTTAAAAATTTTAACTTATAGTAATTGTGAAAGGAGCTCTGGTTACGCAGTGGTTTAAGCACTCAGCTGCTAACTGAAAGGTCATTGGTTTGAACCCACTAGCTGCTCCAAAGGAGAAAGGTGAGACAGTCACTTTTATGAAGAGTGTTGTTGTTAGAAGGTGCTAGGTGAGGGCTGGTATAAAGTGAAAGTTTATTAGGGATACATTGTGAAGACGTTTTCTTCATTTAATTATTTTGTATTTTGCCTAGGAAGCAGTTTTTATAAATTGCGATTAAGTGAAGGTATACAATCTAAATTAATTTTGCATGCCCCACCTGTCTGTGGCTTCTTCTGCTCTTCTTGCCTGGTGACAGCACACTTCTCCTCTTCATTCTATACTTGTCATATCCTCTTAACAAGCTCCTGTCTCCTCCTCTTCACAATCTTCTTTCCTATCTAGAAGGAGACCAGGACAGCATCCTATAATGCATAGAACCATAATGTACACACCCCATATGGTCACATTGTATCCCCAAGTCCAGTCCATTTTTGTCTGAAGAGTTGACCATAGGCAACTCTTGACAGGGGCAGCAGCAGATCTAGGGGCCACACTCCCAGGGGACACCCCAGTCTGTTGGGCCATCACCTGTGGTCTTTTAGTAGAGTTCTTGAGCTGTGCTCCTCTTTTTCTTGGGTTAGCACAAGGACTCAGCATCGTGTGCCCGTCACAGCTGTCTCTGCTGGTAGCCGGGCACCGTCTGGTTCTTGCAGTCACGTGTTGATGCAGTTCCCCGTTCACATGGTTCCTTCTGTCCCCTGGGCTCTGTTTTCCTCATGTCTTTGTTGTCGTCAGTGATCATCCGCTCTGGGCGAGTTGGGACCAAACGGGGTACAGGAGACTGTCTTAGCAATAGACTAGTTATGCCAATTGGCCTCAATGTCCCCTGAGAGCATGGTCCCCAGATCCCACCCCTGCTACTCTATCCTTGCAGTACTGGGTTGAGATTAGAAGAGTTTTCAGTTTATGGTGAAGTCCAGTTAAGTTGATCTACTTTCTGTTGTGTGCAGTCACTACTTTCACCCAATCAAATTTCTATCAGCTATCTGTGACCAACCCTCTCTCCACCCCCCATCTTTGTAGCCATCAAAGAGTCTTTTCTTCTGTACATGTCTATTTTTAAGTCTGTATAGTTGAGATCTCATACAATATGTGTCCTTTTGCCACTGACTGATTTCACTCAGTATAATGTCCTCCAATTGAAACCAGGTTATGAGATGCTTCCTGAAATCATGACTGTTCTTTAGCATTGTGTATTGTTCCACTGAGTATATGTTCACAGTTTGTTTACCCACTCATCTGTTGAGGGGCATCTGGGTTGATGCCGTCTTGGACTGTTCTGTAATAAACGGTCATGTGACAGTCTTTGTTTCTGTAGGATATGTTCTGAGCAGTGGGATTACTGGCTCAAATGATATATGTATTTCCAGCTTTTTAAGGAAGTGCCAAATTGCTTTCCAAAAAGGTTGTACCATTTTGCAATCCCCCCAGCAGTACAGGAGAGTTCCAGTCTCTAGGAAGCATTTTTTTTATTGTGTTGGCAATTATAAATAAAATGTATGTAATACTGATACTAAAATAAACCAAGACTTTTATTTAAGAATTGTAGCCACATTAGATCCCACTAGATAATCAGATTTTAAAGTTAATCAAACTACCTTATCTGACATTACACAAGTAACTAAACTTTTGCATGATTTGATCCTTCCCAACTGTAGTAAAAATAACATATGTAAATGATGAGTTGGTTTTATGATGATATCATACCTGGTTATCTCTCTTTAATTGCATGTTATGTTATTGTTTCTGACTTAAAAGACAGCTTAAATTATTGGAAATATAATAAAAACTATGGCAGTACGAAATCATGTTGGCACAATGAAAACTTAAGAAAATGTAATGAAATCTGATTCATCCCTTAATGACTATTTCAAGGAAAGAATTTCAATGAACAAAAAGAAATAAAAAGTGATTCTCAGTTACGAAGCAGAATATTTCATTCTGAAGCATTGTCACTTGTTTTCTTCATTCTTAGGAATCTTTATTAAAGGAGAACATGCGGGAGGAACTGGCAACAATCCAACTGGAAGATGCCGTACAGCAGATCCAGGTCTTGCAAAAGAAGGTGAATTCTGACCCTCTCCCTGCCCACCCTCCACAGCAGTCCCTGGAGCAGTTAACAGCATGCTGTGCTGAAGATTCTGGTTGCATCCAGCAGCTTCTTTCTTCCTGGGCTGCGCTAAGGGAGTTACCGTCAAATTGGTTTAACCCTGCCGGTTTCTATGGTTTAGTGGGAAAAAGCTCCCAACTTAATTTCCCTTTGTCACTTTTGCTGAAAAAATAGTTGGGCATTGTCACTTCTGCCAAGTGTGCAGTTGAGCAAGTCGTTTTACTATTTGACTTCAGTCTTCTTTGAACCATGAAGGGTGGAATCCCTCAAATCCCAGAGGGTCCGTCCGTCTCCTAAACTCATTCTGACAGAGCCCTGGTGAGTGCTGGGCTGCCTACAGGCTGAAAGTGGAGGATTCTTCAGCAGCTCTCTATGTAGGACAGGTGCTGCCAACCCCACTGGCCTGTGTAGAAGGCAAGCTGCAGGCCAGAGGTTTTAATTTGTTGCCTTTGCATGGCAAACAAAGTAGCTTTTATGTCAGCAGGGAATTATTTATTCTATTTAGCCCATGACCTGTGGACAGTTCTTAGTGATCCTAAAAGCATATCTTCATTTGCAGATAGTGAGGGAAGCCTAGCTTCAAATTTAAAAAGGTTATGAATTTGTGTGTGTGTGCATGCCTGTGCCCATGTACACATATAATGTACACATCATATGTATATATGTGATAGTGCTTATGTACACTTATATACAATTAATGTGTTTAATCTCTGCCTCTAAACATATGCACCCATACAATATTATGCATCTAAAAAAATATTAACTTGGCGGCTGTTAATTTAGAATTAATGAAGATATGAGAAGAATTTAAGGGTTTAAATGTGGGCTTTAAGTATTTCAGGGTAAACATTTGGTCAGAAGTGATAGCTGATTAAAATAAACTATCTACATCTATTGAAGAAGATTCTTTTTGAATCTTGACTAGAAACTATGTGTCTGAAAACATGTGTCTGAGTCACTCTTGCAAATTATAAACAAATGTTTCCTTTTACAAATTATAAAATGTGTAATAAAAGTTACAGCTAAGGGCAGCAAGTCCCACTCTCTAGACTCTGTACTCTAGCAACTTTACTGCCTTTAATCCTTGTGATAGCTATGTGAGCTGTTTAATAAGTGGTCCGTGGCATGGCAAAATCAGACCTAGAACCCGTTTGCCTGATTCTGTCCTCTTAACTCTTTTAATAATCAGTACAGGTTGGTAATATTTTACTTCCTATATTCCATGTATTTGGGTCCTAAAGTGAACACAGGCTTTTGCAATATAGACACTGGAAGAGTCTGTAGTTTGATAGCTAAATTGGCTGATTTAAAGCACTAATTTAGCACTGTCATTTTTGCTGGCGAGTGAATTTTCAACCCTGAATCATAAACCTTGGTTTACATGATAGTATGCATCTTTACTATATAATCTGAAATATATTTTATTGCTTAAAAGAAGTAACAACTGGGAACACCAAAATTTACATATTTCAAGTCAAACTGACCTGAGACTTCTCTTCTGTCAGCTTGCCCGAGTGTTAACAAGTAGCCAACATATGAACAGGGTGACAAAAAGAGTCTTCAACAGAAGTGAAGACCTCAGGACATTTATTGAGAAGCTACAGACAGACATCACAGGTAGTGTGACCAGCATCCGTTGCTGGGGGAGATGGGAGCCTGCGCATGTTTGGTAGAAAAAGACACACACCCTTTATTGAACGTATCAGTAGAAGATGTGCCAGATCACGCAGTGGACTCCTTGGAGCCAAAGGAACAAACTGCAAGTTTGGAGATCTGGAAAGATCTGGGTCAGAGTCTTTCACTGAGAGTTTTATCTTTTTTAAAAAGAACGCGTGTTTCCCTTTTTATTTGACATATTATGCCTCACAGTTGGGCCTAATTATCAAGCCCCATTAAGGTAAACTAGAAATGGTGCCTCTCCATCCCTTTGCTCTGACTAGCTTCTGCTTGCAGCTAGGACATCAGTTTTGCCCCAGAGTGTGTTCATAGTATTAGAGTAATTTATTCGCTACTCAGGATAGACTGTCTAGTTTGGCTTTTAGAGTGCTACTTTTAGTCTTTCTGGCTACCCAAACATGTTCTGGCTTTTCTTCACAGATTATTGTGTAAAATCATAGAAAGTACAAAATCTAGTGCAAATCAGACTTATGGGGCAAAGATGAGGACATTATTAAAACAAAAAATACTTTAAGTAAAAAGTAGTGTTAACAGAGTGACCATATCGTGTGTACACTTAATGGTTCTATGCAGCTATAGGATGTCATCCTACTGGCCTCTTACTAGAGGGTAGTGGAAAGAGTGAGGAAGGGGGACAAAATTTGTTAAGAAGATATGACATGTATGGGATGGAAAGGAGGAGTGGGCTGTCACTGGGCAAGGAGAGCAGAGGGAGCTGCAGATAGGCGGGCATGCAAATTTGAATAGTATTGTAAAGTTTCACTCAATCACAATAAAAAAAAGTGTCAAGTGCTGTCCTTATTCGTGCAGTGAATACTAATTGCTCATTTCTATGTACCAGGCACAGAAAATGCTAAAGTGAATGTGGTAAACACAGTCCCTACCTTTCTGAGGCTTATTGTGGATGCTGGGAAAGATAGACATGAATAATCCAGTAAACTCAAATGCTCAGATGTTTTGTTAGGAGATGTGCAGATTACTTGGGGAAGTATGGGGTGGCATGACGGGCCACGCCTGGAGGTCCAACCCAGGCAAATCATGGCAGCCTCATTGAAAGGGGTTCTATTGTCAACTTACTAAAATGATATTGATTCATTTTTCTCCATAGAAATTATTGAAAAAGCAACAACTCTAAATCAAACCTCGGATGAAAAAATCCAGCTACCCAGTTCTACTGTTCAGAATATGCAAGAAAACATTACGTCATCCCTGGCAGCTATACAAAAAAGACATTTCATGCAGTTGCAACAAAATGCTACTACTGAACTCAAGTAAGTGCGTGTTATTCATGATACAGCCAACTACAGACAGGCGTTTACATGTGGAGGAAGGAGAAGGCATAATGAGAGGAAAGGATGCAAAGGAAAGTTCTCACTGAAGATGAAGTAGCTTAGCAGGGGGACCCTGTTGCCAAGTGTGGCATGCAAAGAGTATCCAACCTCTCCAAAGAGAAAAAAGTGTCATCAATGACAATATCTTTATCTGTTGTTTTTATTGTAATTTAGTTGAAGATTTTACAAAGCAAACTTGTTTCTCATTAAACAGTTAGTACACATATTGTTTTATGACAACGATTAACAAACTCATGTAAACACTTTCCCTTCTGAACAGTGGGTTCTTACTAACAGCTTTCCTGTCCCTTCCTGCCTTCTAGTCCTTGCCCCCGGGCTGCAGTGCCCCTTTAGTCTCGGTTTATTTTATGGGTCTGTCCAGTCTTTGTCTGAAGGATGAACCTCATGTGTGACTTCATTACTGAGCTGAAAGGGTGTCTGGGGACCAGACTCTCAGGGCTTCTTCAGTCTCTCTGAGGCCAATAAATCTAGTCTTTCTTTTTGGTGAAAATTTTATTCTACATTTTTCTCCAGCTCTTTCTGGGATGTTCTACTGTGGCAATCCCTGTCAGAGTAGTCAGCAGGTCGCCTGGCACCATCTAGTCGTACTGAAGTCAGTCTGGTGGAGGCCTTTGCAGATGTGGTCCAATCATCCTTTGGACTAACCTTTTCCTTGTTTCTTTACTTTCTTCATTCTTTCTTGATCTTAAAGGGAGTGAGATCAGTGGACTATACTAGATGGATGCTTTTGGGACCCTGGCCACTACTCAGAAAGTAGAATGTAGAACTGACCGGCATGTTCCCTGAACATCTCGTGGTCCCCACAGCCCTCGGCCCAGCGATTCAGTCCCTGAGGGAGTTGAGACATGTCTGTGGAGCTTCCATGACCTCTGCCTGGTACAAGTTGCACTGGCTTCCCCAGTGTTGTGTGCTGTCTTAGTTTCACCCAAGTTACCACGTATCTGTTTTCTGTTTAGTGTTTTTCCATCCCTACTCCTACCATCCTTTGTAACCTTCAAATTTGTTTCTTTTTGTGTATAAACTTTTTTATGATTTTTATAGTGGTGGTCTCATACAATATTTGTCCTTTTGTGACTGACTTATTTCACTCAGCATAACGCCCTCCAGGTTCCTTCATGTTACGAGAGCCTTCACAGATTCATCAGTGTTCCCTACTGTTGTACAGTGCTCCGTTGTGTGTACGTACCACAGTTTGTTTATCCATTCATAACTTCATGGGCATGTAGGTTGTTTCCGTTTCTTTGCTGTTGTGACCAATGCTGCAATAAACTTGAGTATATGTCTATTCATGCAACTACTCTTATTTCTCTAGGATATATTCCTCGGAGTAGGATTGCTAGATCATATTGTGTTTCTATTTCTCACTTTCTAAGGAAGCACCACGTTGTTTTCAAAACTGGTTGTATCAATTTGCATCCTACCAGCAGTACATAAGAATTCTAATCACCCTGCAACCTCTTCAGTTTGTGTTATATCCTGTTTTTGTGATGTGTGCTGGTAGTGCTGGGTTGAGATGGTATCTATTGAGATTTTGTTTTGCATTTTTCTTATGGCCAGTGATAATGAGCGTTTCTTCATGTGGGTGTTGGCCACTTGACTGTCTTCTTTGGTGAAGCTTCTGTTCATTTCTTTTGCTCATTTTTCAAATTGGATTGTTTGTCTTTTTGTCATAGAGGCATTGGATTTTCTTGTTGATTTTAGAGATTCGAGCTTTCTCCGATTTATGTTAGCCGTTTTTTTCCACCAGTTTGTACATTCTTTCTCTTTTTATTCTTTCAGTGGTCTTTTGTTGAGGAAAATAAAGCTCTTTACTGCAAGTCTTCTCAAAGTTTTTAGTGGTTGATGTGCATCATAGGTCTCCAAGAGAGGCGTGAAGGATACAGGTAAACTGATTTCATTGAGGAAACTTTTGCTCATTGTCTTAGTTATCTAGTGGTGCTATAACAGAGATGCTGCACGTGGGTAGCTTTAACAAACAGAGGTTTCTTCTCTCACAGCCTGGTAGGCTAGAAGTCTGAATGCTGGGTGCTACTGGCGTTGGCTTTCCTTCTCTGTTGGCTGTGGAAGAAGGTGCCTGTCATCAATCTTTCCTTGGTCTAGGAGCTTCTCAGTGCAGAAACCTTGGGTCCAAAGGACACTTGCTGCTTCCCGGTGGGTTTTCTCCGTGGTGTGAGGTCCCGCTGGCTCCTAGATCGCTTCTCTCTAGCTCAGAAAAGACTGACTTAAGACAACAACTTAGCTTTGTAGATTGAACCCTGCTTCATAAATGTAACCCCTTCTAATCCTGCCTCTTTCACATCATAGAGGTGGGATTCACAGCACGGGGAAACCACACTAGATGCCGTAATACTGGGAAACGTGGCCTAGCCAAGCTGACACTTCTTTTGAGGTAACAATCCACTAACACTCACAGAACTCTAGTGTTGTGTATAAATATAGTTTGAGAAACAGTGGTTTACTGTATCAATTGAAAAATTTTACAGGAAGAAGCTAATTATGAGTGCTAAGTGTTTTTAAAATATTAAAAAAAATTTCAATCTATTTTTCAGAAAGTCATTGATGACTATGCCATGCATTTGGTTTCAATTTAGATAGTAACATATTTTCATAGGTAAAAAATTGGCCTCTTAAAATTTGTTAGATTTCTTTTCTATTCCTGCAACATATATATAACAAAACATTAACCATGTTAACCTTTTCTAAGTGTATAATTCAGTGACATTAATTACATTTACAGTGTTGTGAAACCATCACTATTATCTGTCTTCAAATATCTTCAACACCATAAACAGAAACTCAGTGTACCGCTTAAGCAATAACTCACATTTCTCCACTTCAAACCCTGATTACCACTAACAAACTTATCTCAATGCCTTTCTGTATTTGAGATCATGCAGCATTTGTCCTGTGTGTCTGCATTACCCCTCCTGTTTTCAAGGTTCATTCACGCTGTGGCATGCCTCAGGACTTAATTTCTCCTTACGACTGGGTAATATTCCATTGCATTCATATACTACATTTTGCTTATTCATTCTTCTCTCAATAAACCTTCAGTTGTTTCTGTCTTTCATCTGTTGTGAATAATGAGGCAGTAAACACTGGTTAACATGTATCAGTTTGAGTCCCTGCTTTCAAGTCTTTTAAATATATACCTTTTATCGATTGAATTGTGTCCCCCTAAGAAATGTGTATAGCCATTTGGCTTGGCCATGATTCCTGGTATTGTGTAATGTTCCTATATATTGCGAATCCTGCCTCTATGATGTTAAGAGAAGATGGGCAGTGGTTGTGTTAGTGAGGCAGGACTCAATGTGTGAGAGTGTATTCACTGGGCCTTGAGGCAGTCTCTTGAAATGTAAAAGAAAAGGAAGCTAGCAGAGATTTGGGGACCTCACGCCACCAAGAAGCAGTGCTGGGAGTAGAATGTATTCTTTGAAAAGGACTCAGTGTCTTTGCATCTCAGAAGTTCCCAATCTAGGGTGAGATTGATGACAAGGACCTTCCTTTAGAGCCCACAGGGAAAGCTTTCTTCTGGAGCTGACACTCTGAATTTGGACTTGTATCCTACTGGGCTGTGAGAAAGTAAAATTCTCTTTGTGTGAGCCATCAACTTGTGTTTCTGTTATAGCAGCACCAGGTGGCTAAGGCAACACCTAAGAGCGAGATTGCTGGGTCATATGCTAATTGTGTGTTTGATCTTTTTATTAACTGCCAGAGTATCTTCTGTAGTAGCTGTCCCATTCTGCATTCCTACTAGCTGCGCAGCCTTGTCAACACTTGCTATTTTCTGTTGTTTTTCTGATAATCGCTTTTCTAGTAGGCATGAAGTGGTATCTCATTGTGGTTTTGATCTATATTTCCCTAATGACTAATCACATTGAGCATCTCTCCACCTGCTTAATGATCGTGTGTGTGTGTGTGTGTGTGTGTGTGTGTATTAGAAATGTCTTTCAAGTCTTTTGCTCATTTTTGATTGGGTTGTTTTGTGTTGAGTTGTAGAAATTCTTTATGTATGCTGAGCATTAAACTCCTATTGACTATATGATTCCCAAATACTTTCCTCCATTCTGTTGTTGTTGCGTTGCTTGACTTCCTAAATAAAGTCCTTTGATGCACAAAAGATAAAAATGATAAAAGATAAAATCTAATTTATCTATTTTTGTGCTTTGGTTGCTCAACCTTTTGGTGTCATATCTAAGATTCCATTGTCAAAAACTAAGTCCCAAAGATTTACCCTGATATTTTCTTCTAAAAGTCTTTTGATTTTACTTTTTGTATTTAGATCATTGACCCATTTTCAATTAATTTTTGTGTATGGTGTAAAGTCTGGTCCAACACCATTCTTTTGCATGCAGACATCTAGTTGGGCCAGCACCGTTTGTTGAAGATACTATTCTTTCCCAAGTTAAAAGGCCTTGTCACCTTCATTGAAAATAAATCAGTCATAGATATGTGGCCTTACTTCTGGACTCTCGATTCTACTCCATTGGTCTGTATGTCTGTGCTTACACCAGTACCACACTAATTTGATTGCTGCAGGCTTATAGTACCTTCTAAAATCAGAAAGTCTGAGTCTTTCTGTTTTATTCTTTTACAAGATTACTTTGGCTGTACTGCAGGCTTATAGTACCTTCTAAAATCAGAAACTGTGAGTCTTCCTATTTTATTCTTTTGCAAGATTGCTCTGGCTGTTTGTAACCTCTTTCAAGAAAAATGTCTTTGTTAATGAGAAGAGTGATACATTCATGATCAGACCAATATATAGAATATGCTTGTGTATTTATACCATGTACTTATTTGAGTTTTGTTGACTACTTCATAATGTAACACCTTTATTATCATTAAAAATCATAAAATGTTCACATAACTCCTGATACTGTTCTAATGTTGTTAGAGTTTAAATGGATACCATTGAAAAATGCCTTCTGTTATGTCTTAACTCGATGATATAATAGCTGTGAATGCTCAGGGTAGTTTACAAGGCATTTTCCACGGAATGTGTGCAAAGTCTCCTGATGAACTGAAGCAATGAGTTAACTGCATACATTCAGCCATAATTCAAAGATAATGTAGTATGAAAATGTATTATTCTATGCAGTTATAAAGTCAAAATTGATTTCAATAAGCAATTCGGTAATGTTTGTAAAGAAATAGGAAAAAATGTCTTGATATTTTAAATCTTGCATTTGTCCATAGCAAAAATTGTATCTTTCTGGCATTTTGAATTTGAATACTTTTATAAGATCTATTTCTTAGCTAGCTGCAAAAAAACTTTTATATCATAGAAGTACACATATAAATTCATGGCAAATCACGGACTAGTCTTTTTCTTTCAATTTCTTACCGTGTTACAGTGAAAGATTGCAGTTCTCCTTGTTAAGAGACTATATGTGCCTGTTTTCTAAATACAGATTTACTGACATAATTCTTTTAATTGCATTATTAAAATGTGTTAGGAAGTTTGTGAATAAAGTTAATTTGGTGAGGTTAAAGTATAAATCTGCCATACCAGTAGCTGCCGTAGCAGAATTGTTATAATTCTTAAGAAGTTATGGGTTATCACTTATGATTTCAGGGAGAAAAAATTGATATGAATATGAGATCTGACAGTTAAGTTGGCACACTCATCCTAGACAAAGTGATCCATACTTCATTGCTGTGATCACTTTTGAAGTCCTCCCTTTAGGAAGCTGTGCACCCATCCCGGGGCCTAGCCCACCCTTTGCAGCAATTTCGGACCTCTTTTTTTTGGAATGGCCGTCAGAGCTGTTAATTGAATATATTCAGTTCTGACTGAATTAAGTTCATGAACTCATGCTAAAAGAGTGCTACGTACCGCACTGCTGAATGCCCCTGTGGTCACCTTCAAAGCAGTCCCCTTGGGAACCTATGCGCCCATGACGGCCTCTGGTTCACCCTTCAAAGCCCTTTTTCTAGGAGTTTATGCACTTGTCAGATTTCTGATGATGAGAGCTCTCATGGAGCTGTCTACTCTTTTGAAGGGTAGACTAGGCACTGGCATCAGCGCACAGCTTCCCAAGGGCCTAACTTGTAAGGCAACTGTAGTGACGGTCAGCAATGAGGTGTGTAGCACATTTTCTAGGATGAGTTTGCGAACTTAATTGTCCCAACTCATGTGAATATTTCTTCCATGCCACTTCAGAGAGCTGAGTTTTATTGTTCATTTACTTACTATGTGAGCCATTTATGTCTATCAGAGCTGCTGAAGATTTACTGTCACAAATTCAGAAGAATTACCATAAGCCACAGGAAAGGTTGAAGATATTAAAAGAGGTAGCAGGCAGCCTCCTTTCAAAACACAGCAGTGAACTTCAGAAGGCAGAAGACCTAGTGTGTAAAGCAGATTCCATGACTCAGGAAAGCAGCCGCCTGCTGCTTATTATTAATGCCAACTTGAGAGAATTCAAGGTGAGTCTCAAGCTGCTCTCCCTTCTTAATTAAAGATGGTAACCATATTCTCTAATGTAAATTATACCACTGTCAGTGCCTTAAAATGTGATCCTCTGAGTGTTAATTTCAGCACATAGCAATTAGACAGTGTTAGGAAGCTAACAAGTGATTTTTGCTGCAGGATAAAAAGCTGAATGTTCAAGAAGAACAAAACTTGACCTCAGAGCTAATTGCCAATGGGAGAGGATTGACAGATGCTTCTGCTGTGCATGCAGTTGCTGTCCAAAATGCTCTAATTGTAAGTTACTCCTTAGCATGGCTTCAATACAGTGTTGAAAGAATCTTTATATACTTCATACAGATGCACACATGTACATTTTTAGGAGTCCATGGGCTATGCAAATGGTCAAGGTGCTCAGACACTAACTCTAAGTTTAGAGATTCAGGTTTTCCCAGGGGCACCTCAGAAGAAGGGGCTGAAGATCTGATTCCCAAAAATCAGCCATTGAAAACCCTGTGGAGTAGTTTTACTGTGATGCTCATGGGGTTAAGATGAGTTTGAAATGACTTGATAGCAACTGGTTTGTTGACACTCTATTAAATAGATGCATATATTTAAAATATTTATTTTTCTATGTAGCTGCTAGGGCATCACCAGGATGAGCTACTTCTGTGGAGTGCCAAACTCAGGGGCCATGTAGATGATTTGGTCATGCAGATGTCCAGAAGAGGAGTGCTTGACCTTGTCTACAGAGCTGAAGATCATGCCGCTGATCTCAAAAGACTGTTAGGTGTTCTAGACAGGTAAGACCACAGCTTTATGGGACTTTGAGAGGTTATAAACACTGATCAAAGAAAATAAGAATGGCCACTTCCTTTATAACATTGAGCCACTATTCTTCCTATATACAAACATGAAGACTCCTGTCATATTTTACACATCAAGTAAGACTTCCTCCCATGTCTCTGGCAACATGATTAACTGAATAACAGCAGAATAAATGTATGATGAAAAAAATGAAAACTGACCGTCTCACACCAACAAGGCTGGCGTTAATGCGAAAACACAAACTAATAAATGTTGCAGAGGTTGTGGAGAGACTGGAATACTTCTACACTGTTGGTGGGGTAGTAAAATGGTACAATAACTCTGGAAATTGATTTGGCACTTTCTTAAAAATCTAGAAATAGAAATACCATTATCCTGCAATCCTACCTCTTGGAATGTATGATAGAGAAATAAGGGCTATTAACACAAATAGATATGTGCACATCAGTGTTTATTGCAGCACTATCCACAATAGCAAAAAGATGGAATCTACCTGTGTGACCATCAGCAGATGAATGGATAGACAAACTATGTTATATTCACACAGTGGAATTCTACGCAATTGTAAAGAGCAACAGTGACTGTAAGAAACATAACAGAGAGTCACTTGGAAGACATTATGCTGAGAGAAATTAGTTGCAAAAGGACAAATAGTGTATGAGACTACTATTAATAAGGACTCAAGAAAAGTTTAAGCACAGAAGAAAATAATCTTATAATCTTTGATGGTTATAGGCTGGGGAGAGAAGGAGAAGAGTATTCATAGATTAGATACCCAAACCAAAAAGCCAAACCCAGTGCTGTCAAGTTGATTATGATACTTTAGATAGTAGATAGGAATTGGGTTAGGTGAAGGAAATGACAGTGCACAGTAGAAGGGAGGTTAGCACAGCTGGACTGTGCTAAAAGCTAGGAGATTCCCTTAGCTCAGTAACTCAGTATTTTGAAGGACAGAGTAGTAGGGGGAGGGTTCCGGGGATCATGGTATCATGGAATATCTGGGTTAATTGGCTAACAGATTTTTTTAAAGAAAATGTTCTGCATCCCACTTTGGTGAGTGTCATCTGGGGTCTTAAAAGCTAGCAAGTGGCCATCTGTTGGTCCCAATCCACCTTGAACAGAGGAGAATGAAGGGCATCAAAGACAGAGGGGCCATGTGATCCAGAAACTACATCAGCGTGAGACTAGAAGAACTAGATGGTGCCTGGCTACCACCACTGTCAGGGAATACAATGTGGAGACCCTGATGTAGTAGGACAAAAATGAGTGTACCAAACTAGAACTCTATTAAACGACCAGACTTGATAGTTTAGCGGACTGAAGGGTCCACAGAAGACGTGCTTTCAGACTCTCTTTTAGGCCTGAGCTGAAACCGGGACTAAAGCCAACTCTTTAAAGGTTGGACTGGACTTATTAGAAATAGAGTAATGCTATTGAAGAAAATGCTTCTTAAATATATACATGATACTGTTTGGGCAGCTACTGTCCAGAGGTGCGATGAGAGGGTAGAGGGGAACAGGACTTGGTTAAATGGATAGGGGAAGCGCAAGGTGGAAAGGAGGAATGCGCTGTCGTAGGATGGGGAGAGCAGCTAGAGTTGCACAGCAGGGTGTGTACAGGGTTTTATATGGCAAATTGACTTGGATTGTAAGCTTTTCCTTAAATTGTGATTTTTTTAAAACAGCAAACTGAAGTGGATAGAAATTTAAATGACTGTAATGCTATAATATCAAGCCACTGAGGCTTTATTAAGCACCTCCTAGGTGGTCAGTGCTTTGTTACGTTGCATATGTGTCAGAACAAGGATGTTCATTTCTTTATACATCTTCCTTTTCTGAAGCTTGTGATTTGGGTAGCTATATCCAGGCGTGGAGGGAGTTCTGGTAGTACAAATGATTAAGCTTTTAGCTGCTAAACACTGAAAAGCTGGCAGTTCAAACTCACTCAGTTGCTCTGCAGGAAAAAGACCTGCTGATCTATTTCTGTCAAGATTACAGCCTAGGACATCCGGTGAGGCAGTTCTGCTCTGTCGCTTGGGGTTGCTAGGAGTCAGGATTGACTCCATAGTACCTAATAGCAACAATTGCATAGTGGAAGATGTAGAATAAAGTATTACAGGTCTCTTTCCTAAGCTCTGATAGCTTATACCCCTAATTGTTTTGTGCTACCTGAAGGTCCATCACTGTAATAGAATGATTTAACTTGTGTCAAATATGCCTTCACTCTGTTTAAAATGCCGTTAAAGGTACGCACTTATTATTGAGAAAGTCTTCATACCTTTGTTTCCTTTCTGTCTGTGCCATCCCTTCCCATCTGCCCCAACTCCAACTGAGATTTAGTTGGTCAGGGTATGGGATGGATTGTGGAATTTGGTTTTTTTTTTTAAATATTTTATTGTGTTTAAGTGAAAGTTTACAATTCAATTTGCAGTACAAAAACTTACACACACATTGCTACGTAACTCTAGCTGCTCCCCCCACAGTGACAACACACCCCTCCTTTCCACCCTGTGTATTCCACGTCCGTTCAACTAGCTTTTGTCCTCCTGTGCCCTCTCATCTCACCTCTGGACAGGAGCTAGCCAGTTAGTCTCTTATATCTACTTAAGACAAGAAGTACTGTCTTTTCCAGTATTACTCTGTTTTTTTATACTCCAGTCTAATCTTTGTCTGAAGAGTTGGCTTTGGGAATGGCTTCAGGTCTGAGCTAACAGAGCATTCAGGGACCATGTCTTCTGGGACCCCCTCCCCCCCCAGTCTGCTAGACCATCAATTGTGCTCTGTCCAATAAGGTCCAAGTTCCATATCCAGTTTTTCTCTGACTAGTTAGGGATTCTTTGTCTTCCCTATCAGGGCAGTTATTGGTGGTGGGTGAGCACCATCAGGTTCTTTTGGTCTCATGCTGATGTAGTGTCTGGATTTTGTGGCCTCTTCTGTCTTTGGGGCTTATATTTTCCTTATGTGCTAATGTCCTTTATTCTCCTGTGCTCCAGGTGGGTTGTGACAAATTAATACTACTTAGATGACTGCTTGCTAGCTTTTAAGACCCCAGACACCACTCACCAAAGTGGGATGCAGATAATTTTCTTTCAAATCTTGGCTATGCCAGTTGACATAAATGTCCCCTGAAGCCATGGTTGCCAGATCCCTGCCCCTGCTACTCTGTCCTTTGAAGTATTAGGTTATATTGAGGAAACTCTTTAGCTTTTGATTTAGTCCAGTTGTGCTGATTTCTCCTCTACTACTTCACCTAACTTAATTCTTATGTGCTATGTAATTAATGAATAGACCAAGATTCCCAGGTGATTCTCATGTACAGAAATGTGAAAACTGGTATTTTAGGCCTTATGAGTGATTTGTACAGTATTGTGAGCTAAGTGATAAATTTATCTCATTAAAACGTTATAAGTTATGGGTGAAAAAGATCTAGAAATTTATGTTTTTGTGGTGTGTGGACATGTTTTTTGGGAGGGGGAATAAATATCTTTCCAGTTTGAGCAATGCTGGCAGTGAGTGATTCAATCAAATGATGAAATAATTAAAGTAATGTAAGCTAGCGCTGACGGAACCGGAGTTAAGCACTCTGCTGCTAACCAAAACGTGTATGGCTCAAACCCACCAGGCGTTCCACAGGAGAATGATGTGACAGTATGCTTCTGTAAAGGTTATAGCTCTGCAAACCTTATGGGATGTTCTGCTCTGTCCTATAGGGTCCTCATGAGTCAGAATCGACTCAGCACCTACGGGTTTTTCTCTCTCTCTTTCTTAAAAGATAGAATACTGTGTAAATTAAATGTTTAACTGAGCCCCAAGGTTTGCATATGTCACAGGAATCAGTAATACAAAATGGAATTGGATATTCAGTTAATTTCTTCCTTTTCACCTCCTCTCATCACTTCCTGAAAGAGTAAAATATGTTCTCCACCTACTACCTAACTGGAATAAAACCTTTATTACTTAGTGCAGGAGTAGTCAAAGCAATTTGATATGATGTATAAAGTTAAATAACATCACTAGCTTTTGTTTATAAATCACTGGGTTTTGCCAGTCAAATAGTAACAAGAAATAAGTGCTCATAACAGTTTTGGGAACCACCCAGTTCAATAACTTTGGGAAGCAAATGAAATCAGTTACTCAGGCAAAGATGTGTTAGTTGTCAGATTTCGTTTTCAAAACAGACAGAACTCTATGAAATTGCGCTGTTACCCATTGGCAAGTTCATAAATGATTTACCCTTTTGTAAGAATGAAGTTCATCTGATTGAAGTATTATCTGAAATTTCTAGTGAATTTCATTAAATTGGTATATACTGTCTCAGTGATAAGATTTAGCACACTTACATGAGCTTAGAAAAGCTTTTTGAAAATTAACAACTGCATTGCAGGGAAGACTGTAATGAATGCAAACTTGGCACAGCACCACAGACATAGGCAGAAGTTTGAGCAGAGTAGTGAGGCTGGTGGAAACTGGTAAGTGAACAAGGAGATGGAAAACATCAATGGCTTCTTCTTCTTCTGGTTTTAATTAAACAGTAACTGTGAGTGTTACACCAGTGTGGCTGGCTACTGCTTCTCAGTGATTACTCTGGGAGTTAGAGAGGAATCCATATATTGCTAGTCCTTGTTGATACTTTGTTAGGGGGAAAATTAGAAGGCTTTCGAGAATAGGAGGGCACTTACAGTTTTTAGTGAATGAACTTGAAAGTTTTGTTTAGTTTGTCATAACATCTCTAATTATGCTGATTTAATAGTGGCTTTGCAAATGTCAGACACGTGTCCCTGAACGCAACCAGTGCAGTCCATGTTCGTTCTAACATTCAAAGGCTAATAGAAGAATCAGAGAGACTGGCAAACTACACTCTCAGGACCATAACTGAGACAAGCCTGGTAAGAAATGCCCCTGGGCCGTCATGTGTGCACAGCTTTCCTGGGATTCTATGGATGTTTTTCCTTAAATGCTGGGGCAAAGTGTCAGTGGCTCAAATCTATGCCTCTCAACATTCCTTTTCTTATGGAGTCTGTTTATGGTTATAGGCATATGTAAGTTTTAATTGCTCGAGATAATGCTTCTTTTTTTTAAAGACTAGGGACTAGTGACGTAGAGATGATAATAAATATGAGAATGCTGTTTTGTAGCTCCTTGAGACATTGGTCTTTTCCTGTGGGGATATCTTTGTTTAATGTCTAGTTTCCTTTTTATATACTTAGAAATCTTTGTGTTTTCTCCCTGTGTTCATTTTAAGTTGTACCTACCCATTGCCCAGTTTCTGTTCTAGTTGAGAACTTGACTGGAGGCTATTCTGAGAAAGTGACCTTCTTTGTCTCCATCAGGATTCCACTTGCACTCCAGTAACTGGGTTCTAGTTGTCCTGTTTTTCAGTTTTCAGAATCCCTTGTTTCTAATGGGAAAGCAGCTCTCCATGGCAGTTTCAAATTTCTAAAAGAAGGCAATGGCCTGAGCAAGAGCCACCAAGGTCAGTTTCCTGGACCGGACTGTTGACAAGTAGACTATATAAATGCACATGTCCTAGAAGATTTTCCTTTTCTCAGCACAGTTTTCACCTTAAACTTTTTCTGTCACATTAATGTTCCGAACCTATTCTCTAAACGGGGAGCCCTGATAGAGCAGTGATTAAGCACTCAGTCTTTTGCTAACCAAAGGATTGGCTATTCAAACCCACCAAGTGCTTCATGGAAGAAAGAGGTAGCAGTCTGCTTCAGTTAGGATTATAGCCTTGGAAACCTGTGGGGCACTTAAACTCTGTCCTGTAGGGTTGCTAAGATTTGAAACTGATTCAACAACAGTAGGTTTTGGTTTTGTTTTTATCATGTAAACACTATAAAATTTTAAATTGTATTCAAATTTATGTCCTTATTTAATGTACAGTGTCCTCTCTCTTCCATAGGCACTTTAAGCTTTCCTTATAATTAAATTTACACTCATTGATTGTCTTGTCAGCTTTCCCTGTTCAGTCACAGTGTTTGTTGAGTTAGGTCATCTTTGATTGTATATGTACAACTTCAACCCTCATTTCTTCACTGTTCATTGAAGGTATATGTTATGTTTGATATGTCTTTGACTTGTCTCCCAAGGCTAATATAATGCTAGACTCATGGCAAGCTTGCATAAGATAATTGTCAAAGTAAATCATTCTTGATTTATCAATTTTTCAAATTGATTGTGTTCAGTTTTTCCTAAGGATTTTTATAAGCAATTGCTTGGCATATGTTAGTTATCTAATAATACAACAGGGAAATAAGAGTCTGTTGTACAAGGTATTTGTAAAAGAATTTATGTAGGCATACAAATTTTTCATAGCATATAGCATATTTTTCACCTTAAACATACTAAAATCTCAAGAATATCAATGTTTTTCCTACAGGAGTAGATAGCAGACCATATGCAAAGCTCTTTTCAGACTAGTTCCATGTCTGCTACTGAATCCTTCCCCAGCTGTCTGAAACAAGGGCTTAGATATGTCATGCTTTTTGTTTCTCTGTTACTGACAGCATTTAGAAAATGTTTTCTTGCAATATACAAAAAGACACAATGCTGATCCTAAAGACTGAACAAACTCTAGCATCAATGCTGATGGCTTGTGGTTTCTGTTTACAAAACAAGCAAAGATACTTTACAGACCATGAAATAGTGGACTTTCTGACAGAACTATGATGTTCATCAAGAATTTTAACAGTAACTTATTTTTAAGTTAGGTATTCAGGATCCAAATGTAATTGTTCATTATGAACAGAAATTTAAAAAGTAAAAGCTTGAAACAGCTGTGTCAGGCTTAAAGAAGACTGGGTTGAGTCACTGTTGGGTGATCAGAAGGGAAAGGGGAGAAGCACAAGCCAGGGAAGCAGGTGGGAGATGGTGAGGCAGAATCACAGACAGGAGCCCACATTTGGGACTTGACAACCTAAAGAAGTACACAAGATTTAGGTATGGACAGGAAATGATTCTGACTAATGCAATGATTTACCCTTGGGCTTGAGTTAATTAGACATGAAATTTGAGAAGCAATATTAGAGAGGACAGCAAATTAAGTAGAAAATGATCTGGGAAACTGAAAGCCCATTCAGTTTCGGTAACAAATACAGCTGAACTCACTGTCTGCCCTTGAAATTTTCAATACCGGAGGTCTCTCTGGAAAACTGAATTCTGTAGATGGGATCTGGAGTGATAAAGTAACTGCCTCTGTGACTGCTTAACAGGCTAATCTAACAGCGAATACTTCCCTCTTCCACTTTAAATAGGTGTTACCTTGAAACTGAGTGGATTGAAAAGAGCAGTAAACAAATTTCAAGAGAATGCTGATAAAATTACCAGGCAGATCAATGAATCATTCCTGATACTTAGAGCAATCCCTGAAGGTAAGAGAAAAGGGATTTCTTAATTTAACAGCATCTCACTGCAAAGTCACTACATGTGAGAACTTCTGCCTCAAGACTGACTTGATGGCACTTGACTTTTGGCTTGGCTAGCTGTAAAGGACACCAAGATTGATAAAAAGTTTTTACTTGCAAAGAAATCTGATTTGGAAGTTAAGATGACTATTTTTTAAGTAATTTCAGAACGCTTACATTAAAATGCTTGAGTTACACACTTAAAAGCAAAATATTTAGAGTCTTTGTGCTGCCGTCGATGAAACGAGTGCCATAGGTGAGACAAGTGCCGTTCACAGCCGTCAGCAGGTAACCAGGCTGGAGTGCTCTTTCCCAGCCTTGAGGGGAAATAGTGGATTCATTATAAATGTGGGAATTTAAAGAACCCTTGCTTGGTATTATTTCTTCATGGAGCAGTAAAAAATATTCTAAAATAGAGTCACGTAACACTTTAATACTGACAGTTTGGAAATGTAGTATTAATGATAATTTTAAGTAGGATAACTTTTAAATGCTTAACTCAAACAAATTATGCTCTGATACATTGTTTACACTGTCTCAAACTTCTCTTTGTTCTTAATAAGGGTTTTTCAAAAGTCTTAGATGATACTCAAACTCATCTCCCAAGTCCTTTCATCTCCGTAGTTCCATTGTAAGCGTGAAAATGACCTTAGTGAGCTGTGCTTTGGGCTTCTTTCTTACCTTTAAATCAATGGAGCATTTTCTTATTTGACAGTTTCTTTCTTTTTTTTAAGGATAATATAGGTATATATTGATTAAACAGTTAAAAATAACTTTTTATTCAGAAATAACTTCAGACATACAGAAAAAGTTGCAAGAACATAAAGAATACCTATGTACCCTCTTCCAAGACTCTCCTAGCATTTTTTTGCCTTATTTGTGATTAAATACTTTTAAAATGAATAATAGTGCCTTTAAAAAAATTGTCGCTCAAATTTTCAGAATCGCAATTCACTCTGAATCCCAATTTATTTCCAGTGACCACTGAGTCTTTGTTCTGCTGTCATATTTGGCAGCTGGTGATGCTGTAGCAAATATCACTATGACACTTTCTTCCCACTGATGTACATGAGTCCTTGAACCTTCTTATCCAGATGTGCACTTAACCTGGAGAAGGGATGTAATGAAAATGAGAAGGGTGTGATTAGAAAAGAAACCAAATAAAGAAGTGTACCTTTTATTAACATAAAAGATACCCAGTACACGGTGATTAGCTGTTGCTTTTGTGACCTTATTGTGCATTGAAATCATATTCCAGAGGGTTACTGCAAAAGATATTTGATTTGTATCAAAAATGGAGGTGTAGAGCCACTAAAACACAGCCTTTACATACTGGCAGACTGGCCTGAATTGTAAACTTTCACTTGAAGCACAAGAAAAAAAAATAATAATAAAACAAAGTCCAATCTTATGTTCAGCAACCAGTAAGAAATACTGACAAATGTGTCTCTGTAGCATTACATTTGCTTCAGTTTCAATTTTTCCACATGTTTAATCACTGGAGTCTATGTTCCTGCATTAATTTATTTTAGGTATCAGAGACAAAGAAACACATACCATCGGGCTGGCTGCCTCTGCAAACCAGAGCACGGCAAGCATCCTGAGGGATGTTCTGGGTTTGAGCCAAAAGCTGCTGAATACATCAGCTGTTCTGTCCAGCGTGAATGCTACATTACGAGAAACAAATGGGCTCATGCATGACTCCTCGGAGGCTGGTACGTCAACAGTCTTCACGTTACCAAACTCTAGGCCTTGCAGGTTCTAAGCTTATGAAGTGCAAAATCATGGCTCCACAACTGTTCACCAACAACATTCCTACAAAAACAAAAAGGCACTAACATCTGGATTTGCATTTATAGAGAAATAGAAAGTTTGGGGGCAATGTACTTCTCATATATTTACCCAAATTTCAAGGACATGATTATTTCAAGGATTTGATAATCTAAGATGCTCTGTATCTGGTGCCTTGTTGATGGCATTAGCAATGCATTTATTTTGTCTTGACCTCCTCAACTTTTCTTGTCATGCCTCACCTCCTTGTATTTGTTAGCTCTGTTAGTTGGAAGAAAAGTTAAGGATGTGGAGGCACAAGCCAACCTTTTATTTGATCAGTTGAAGCCTCTGAAGATACTAGAAGAGAACCTGAGCAGAAATCTGTCAGAAATTAAACTGCTGATCAGCCAGGCTCGGAAACAAGCAGCTTCCGTGAGTGTGGGCCCCTCTTCACCCTGTACCCCTGTAGGGACACAGGTGCTCTCAGCAACACATAGCAACCTAGAATTCCTGTAGAAACTACTTCCCCCTAACACCAGTCTCACAGAACTCACTTAGTCCAGCTGTCAATAAAACCAACTTCCTCGTAGCACCTCCTAAGTATATTTGTTAGTATACTTTATTCAACATACTTCAGCATGTGTTTAGGAATTTCCATGTCTTTATAGAAATGTATGATTGTAACCATTCAGTTACTTGTGGAAACCCTGCTATAGTGGTGGGTTCAGTCCTACACCTGCTAACCAAAGGGTCGGCAGTGCAAAGCCACCAGGCGCTCCTTGGAAACCGTTGGGCAGTTTTACTCTGACCTCTAGGGTCACTGTGAGTCAGACCTGACACGACAGCAGTGGGTTTGTTTTTTTTAAGTCACTCATGGCTTGAGTTGGAATTGACTCAGTGGCAATGAGTTTGGTTTTGGCTTACCCAGTTACAGTTGCTGTGAAGTCATGACAATGCCTTCAGTGTTGTGACTCATGGCAGTCCTATGTGTGTCGGATTAGAGCTGTGCCCCGTAGGGTTTTCATTGGCTGAGTTTTTTGGAAGTAGATCACCGGGTCTTTCTACTAGGGCATCTTTGGGTGGACTCGAACCTCCAGTCTCTTGGGTGACAGCATAAGATGTTTACTATTTGTACTACCCAGGGACTCCATTTAAAGTGATAGTATGAATTTGTAGATTATAATTATTAACCTAGGTGGTATAGTCGTTAAGAGCTGTGACTGTTCACCACAAGTTGAGCAGTTTGAATCCACCAAGCGAGCACTCCTTGGAAACCACGTGAGGCTGTTCTACTCTATTGGTATAGGGTTGCCATGAGTTGGAATTGGGTTTGGCTTTTTTGTTGTTATTGTTGTTTAGATGGTATAGAACACATTAAGTCTAAGTGTATTATCATCACTCCAAATTTCACTGCTTGCATACAGTGTGACTCTATCATTTTGCCAACTTAGCCTCTGAAAGCCAGATATTCTTCAGATATCCATACAGCATGGGCCTAATCCCCTGGGAGTTTACAAACTGAGAAAGCAGTTTGTACATGCACAAATGCTATACAAATGTGTCACTGTCTACAAGCACACAGACAGCCCAAGCTTGAGAAAATGTCCATCATTCTCCAAGGCCCATAGCTCTGGTGATGCCCTAAAGGAGAGGAGTTTCCTAGAAACAGAGTGTAGCTGTCATGCCACTTGAAACCTTGTAGAGGATAGCTCTGCTGTCTCATCTTGTATTTATCCACCTGAAGATTTCTAGCCAGGACAAAGGAGTTCCAGGCTCTTTGGTTTCCCTCCAGTGTAGGTTTACCTAAACTTTGTCTTCTTAGCCACCCCAAAGCAAACCCACTGCCACTGAGTCAATTCTGACTCATAGTGACCCTGTGGGATTGAGTAGAATGCCCTGTAGGGTTTTCAAGAAATGCCCGGTAGGTTCAAACTGCTGACCTTTTGGTTACCAGTCCTAACTCTTAACCAGTACATCACCAAGTTTTCCATCTTAGTTACAGTTTCTAAAATAAATGTAAGCCCAAGGGACGGTTCCAATGCTGTGATGCATACAATCTTTTAATCTTCAAGATTAATATAAGCTATACATGTAAATAAATGCAAACTGCATAAATATGTGATAAGTGCATTGAGCATGCTATAAATATTTGCTAAACAAAAAAATTTGTTGTTCCTCTATTTATTTGCCATATCATCACGAATATCCTCTGTGTGCCAGCTTTAAAGATTCTAGGTGATTTGGATATAGTCTTTGTCTTTCAGGAATTAAAATTATATGATCATGACTGTTTCCTATATAAAATGCTCTAAAAACTAAGAACACCAGTGTTCTTTATTTAACCATTTACAAAATGAAATAATTTTCTCCCTTATCTGATTTCTTACTTCTTATGACCCAAAGCTGCAAGTATGTCCTGTTAAGGTAAGAAACCTATCTAGCAGTGAACATCAGTTACAGATAACACTTCAAACTCTTGGTAAGCTGCTGGCACTTGCCTTGAAGTGATTAGTATGCTTCCCTCTTTCTCTGCAGATTAAAGTGGCTGTGTCTGCAGACAGAGACTGTATCCGGGCCTACCAGCCACAGGTTTCTTCCACCAACTATAACACCTTAACACTGAATGTTAAGACAAGCGAACCAGACAACCTCCTGTTCTACCTTGGGAGCATCACCAGTGTAAGATACAGATGTTCGGAAAACAGTGGTTTCTTGTGAACATAGATACTTTATGAATTGACATTCATACTGTGGCTCCTCTGCCAACTAGATTCCAATGGTTCCCAGAGGGAGTGCCTCCCTCTAGAGAATGCCCTGGAAGACTATTGTGCCAGTAGGACTGGGCCAGAATCCACTAGTGTGTTAGGACAGAAGATGTCAGAAGGCCATATACTACCTTCTGTGACTTCTCAGGAGATCTTGTGCAAAAGCCATGAGTGCTTACAGTGTGCAGTTCCGTAGCTCCGGTTTTACTGTGTGTCTCTCAATTGAAGGGTTCCTCCTCAGTAAACGACTGGAAAACAAATGGGCACAGAGTCTAGCCTCGTGCTTTCTGTGACCTGTAGAGATGGGCAGAGGGTGTAACTGAGGGGCTGCCGTAGGAGAAGTGTCATGAAGGGCTGTTCAGGCAAGGGCCGTGGGGAAAGAGTATTCCAGAGTGACCACTATTCCACTGAATCTGATTCATGGTCCAGCTCCAAGGAGGGGAGCAATTTCAGAAAAAGGAAGACAATTTGTGGGGGTTTAATTTTTTAAATTTGAAAATGCTGTGCAAGCTTCTTCTTTAGCTTTTTGATAGTCCAGAGAACAGGCCAGCATGAACACTCACCACTGCTTTGATATACCACCCACAGGATGATTTTCTGGCTGTAGAGATGCGGCATGGGAAGGTGGCCTTCTTGTGGGATGTGGGCTCTGGGTCCACAAGATTGGAATTTTCGAACTTCACAATTGATGACAACAAATGGTACAGTATTTATGTAACCAGGTAAGAGAAAAAGTTCTCTCCTAGCATTTCTCTTTTAAATTTGTGTAAAATTTTGTAAGTAGCCACATGCTTGTAGCATCACATAATAGGCTTTAAAACTTCTAGGAAGTTAGACTATAAGCAAAGAATACTTCATTTTAGATTAACTGTAGGAAAAAGGACTCCTTTCCCTCATTACAGAAGAAACAAACTTTGTTACCCTAAATCAACAATCCAAAAAAGGAAAAAAGTTTAGGTTGCCTTGAGAGTGGTAGGAGTAATTCAGAGGCAGATTGCCCAGTAAGGTGTCAGCAGGGCGTAAAACACAGCATGGTAGAAATTCCCTGGAGATGGCAATGGTACATAAGTAGAAGAGGACCAAAGAAAAGGATACAAGTGGGAAATGCATTCTCTTAAAATTTAGCACAAAGCAAAATTCTTCCTTGAAGCTCCTCTCCAGAGCTAACTGCTTTTAGCAGCTTGAGGTATATCTCCTTCTCACATTTTTGTAGCGTTATAGTTTGTTGTTGTTGGAACCTGTATTTTGGGTTGTTTTCCCCCAAAATGGGGTAATATTGAAGTTAGTAGTCTTTGAATGGTTCAAACGTTTAATGTGCTCAGCTGCTGGCCAAAAAGTCAGTGGTTCAAGTCAATTCAAAGACATCTCAGAGGAAACCATGGCCTGTGCTTCCAAAAATCAGCCGTTGAAAAACCCTATGGAGAATAGTTGTACTCTGCGTATGTGGAGTCACTATGAGTTGAATTGACTTTATAGCAACTGGCCCACTGAAGACAGTAGTCTGCCTCCAAATATAGTTTAACTCATTGTCTGTAATTGTTTTAAGCAGAAAAAGAGCAGAATGAGGCATGTGTGTTAGAAGAATTACTCTACAAGATTATGAAAAGCAAACTAGGTAGTGGGAAGGTGGACTGAAACAGAAGTTAGAGACCAACTAGTTGGGAAACTGTTGCTGTGGACACGGAAAGAAACAGAGGGAGGCTGTGTATGAGACAGCTTTGTAAAATTTCTGGTACTGACTTAAAATTCTGAAAGTGTTGCTTTTGTAATTCTTTATGATATGTAGATTTGGAAACACTGGTTCACTGAGTATAAAGGGAAAGAGCTCAACTCAAAAGCCACCAACAAAAACAAGTAAATCCCCTGGAACAGCTAATGTTCTAGATATAAACAAATCCACATTAATATTTGTTGGAGGACTTGGAGGACAAATCAAGGTAAAATTCTGTAAAGTTCTCTGAACAGGACTAATTGATTTCTCCTATATATAGGCACTTGGCTTGGCTGGCGTTTAAATTGTTGACTATTATCCTAGGCAAATGAAGACTTTTCTGCTTCTATTACTTTGCTTAAATCTACAGGGCTGGGGTGGTTTTGAAAGATCAAAGGTCATGCTTAAGTAGTCTGTAAATTGAGAAGCCAATGGTTCATTTTCCAAAGATGAGACTTGAAATTCCATATTCCATATTAATTTCTGTGAAGTTCCTTTATTTCTAGTGGTTAACTAATACTAATTTGTGTTTACAATAAAGCCAGCTGTATTTCTAACAACATGAGTTATCCTCTCACCAAGCAAAGTTGAATTCCTTCAGTTGGTTCTGCGCTTTGAAATGAGGACAAGCGTCTCAGTCCCAGCAGGGCCCCTCACCAATGACCATGTTCTCTGGGTTTCAATTTACTTCTAAAGGAGCTTCACTCCAGAGACCCTAGGTACTGAAGTGATCTTTAAGATCCCACCCAGTTTTCACTTACTGTAGGATCCAGCCTTAAAACTGGAAGGAAAACCAGTGAATACAACTGACCGTATTTCTACGGTCATTTTCTCAAAATTTGGATCTGTTAAATTTCAGCCCCCAGGAGAAGTTTCAGTGCTCGGAGAATGTATTTCTCTCCACTAAAAATACATGGGTGACGTTTGTTTATTTCTTTATATTAGAAGTCTCCTGCTGTGAAGGTGACTCACTTCAAAGGCTGCATGGGTGAGGCCTTCTTGAATGGAAACTCCATTGGCTTGTGGAACTACGTTGAAAGAGAGGGCATATGCCGTGGTTGTTTTGGAAGGTAACATTTGCCCACTGTTTGACATTACAGTGTGTTGTTCTGTTAACATCTGTGAACAGCTTAAAGAATTTACGTACACATCCAAAACACTGATAAACTTTGTGACATTGATTGTCTTGTTACAGAGATATGACATAGATTATTTACTAACAGAAGCATGAGAATAATTTTTAACCTTTAAAAAGAAATATTGTTTTTGCTGTCTCTTATATGATTTGTTGATGAATTATAAATTTCAGAAGCTTCAGATATTTTCTCAATCTTTTGTCTCAAAGAATTACAATTAAGGCATCTTAAGTAAACTACTGCATGTTTTTAGCTTCAAAATACGTCAGAGTATGAAATTTGTTTTTCTTAGTTCTTTTTGAATATATCAGTACGCTCCGTTATAAGGACTGTATTAACATTGTTTTTGCGTGTTTCACCTGGTGATAGCGTGTTTTGTCGTGATGAACAATCTCTTAAATTCTCAAAGGACATAATACAATTAAAATTCCTAACACTTATCTAGGTATGGAAAAAAGTATTTTTGTTTAATTAACAGCTTAATCATTGTTGAGAAAAGGCAGAGAAATAGAGTGCTGGTCATACAGCTGACCTTTGTGAGTCATTAAAATCTTGTGGTTTTCCAGGCCATGTGCTAAGGACTGGAGATGGCAAAATTAGTAAAATATCTTTCTCTTCTCAAATATCTTATAGTCTAGGGAAAAATAAAAATGTAAAAAGTGCTATGTTCTGTGGCAAGGAAAGAAATAATAATAGAATCGTGTGCTTGGGACTGGGACTCAAGCATCGCTTCACTCATCTGCAAAACAGCTACGTGGCGCGCTGACAGGGAGCTACTGTGACAGCCTGATCTCGTGAGTGAGAATCTGGAGATCAGAAAAGTCTAGTCGTTTTCCAGGCTCGTGGAGCTTGAGAGCTGGGAGGGCAGATTTCAGCCTAGCATTGTCTGACTCCAGAGGTCACCTAGCTTACTACTGGCTTATGGTGCTTTCTGAAGGAGTAAAACAGAGGTGCAGACGAAGGACTGGGAGTGGTCAGTTCACTGATGTCCCTTGCCGCTTATACAGGCAGGGCCGTCGGGCTGACTGCAGAGGCATGTGTGTCTCGTGAGCCCGGGACAGCCTGCACTAGCTCCAGCAGAAGCTCCGTGAAGTGACTAGTGTGGTGACTGTCTGGGAGACCCCTGTCAGCCACCACTCCACTGGAATTCACCCCTCGTTCATGGCCACTCTCTCAGGCAGGCTCTACTGAGAGAGGGAGGCGGCAGACACAGAGACCCAGGAACTGAAGAGCAGAGACCTCCAGAGCTCTGCAAGCACAGATTTCTGAGGTTTTGTTTGCAACTCAGCTCCACCGTTTCCTTGGGTCTGTCCTTGGGCAGGGTGCTTATTTTTGAGATTCTATTTTTTCATAGCCACAGTGGGGATCATGCTGCCTATTTTGTAGGGTAGTTGTGAAGAATAGAGAGACCATAAACAAAACTGACTGGTATAGCACCTAGTAGCCATTCAAGTAGTGGTAAGGACTGTGCGAGTCCAAAGACTCATCTCTCAGCAAATGCATACATTCAGCTAGACTTTGTACCCTTTCTCTAACCACCCACTGTCATCCCACTGAGGACCTCTGAATACAGCAAAACAATAAAGAGCTAAAATAGAGTGGCATTTTCCCATGTTCCAGTCACTGTTACAGCTGCTTTACAAATACTAAGCCATGTACGGCTCTTCCAGAGAGATATACTTATCTCTAGATATGAAGCAAAGAGAGGTTGGGTAACTTTTCAAGGCTCACGCAACTATTAATTGTAGAACTGGGCTTTGAACTGCAACAGCCTGAGTCTATGTAGCCTATGTCCTTAGTCACATGAAACTGAGGTCAGCCAAGAGGTAGCAAAATGGGATATACTGCTAGAAAACTACAGGTTTAAGAATGAAGAATTAAATCACAGTTCTAAAATGGACACACAGTACTTTTTCTTTAAGGTTTATTTATTAAAAGGGAAAAAGCAGAACTGCACTTGAAACCTCCATTTTTATAATGCATGGCTATTTTTTTGCTTTTTTTTTATTGTTAATGGAAACAGTTTCACTGTTTGACTATATTGACCTGCTTTGAAATGTGTTAATAAGTTTGTTATGTCTTCTGTTGGGAGGAGTTCAAATTTATACTCGCAAATATCCAAATGCAAGTTTCACTTTCAAATCCTATGATATTTTAGAAAAATATTTTGGAAACATAATGATAATTCTACATTAACTAACTTAGTATTGAATAGTGAACCAAGTCATCCTTTTGAGGTAGAAGGGGAAGAAGGCTGGACAAGCCTTACCTGAAAGGTGCTATGGGCCATATTATGTAACTCGTTTGAAAGCTATCCATTTTGTCCCTAAATGTGATCTAGGTCTTGAAACTCATCCTGCAGATTTTTGAGGACATCAGTGATTTTGTGTAAAATGAACCGTCTGGTATGTTGACACTTGTTTGTGTCCCACTGTATCTCCGGTGTAACTGATGTCTCAGTTACGAACGGCAGAGGAGGGAATGTGATAATGTAAAATATATTTGAAAGCCCTGGAATTAGGAAAAGAGTTATACTACAGGAAATTAGAGTGAATAAACAATAAAACCTGTTGATAAGTACAAATACAGCAATTATCTTTCCTGTGAAGATGTTTCTTTTTGCTACAGTAAACACTGTCTACATCAAATTTCTTTTCCTTTAAAACAGTTGGATGCTTGGCTTGCCTAATCTCCTAGTGAGGGTATTTTTAAGTATTAGTGACTTACTTTTGTAACTGAATTTTGGAAATAATAGCTCCCGCAGGATTTGGGGTTGGGGAAACTCAGTACAGGTCTCGTTTGCTCTCTTTAGCTGCCTTCCTGAAACTAGATCACATTTTTCTGGCATTTCTCTGCAGTCTCCTGAGTGAAGACTCCTCTTTCCATTTTGATGGGAGTGGATATTCCATCATAGAAAAGACGCTCCGGACGACTGTGACACAGATAATCATGCTCTTTAATACCTTTTCACCGAATGGGCTGCTTCTCTACCTTGCTTCAAATGGCACCGTAAGACTTTTTATGGGGCATTAGGCCCTACTATGTACATACATTTAAATGACTGTGTGGACATTTGTATTTAATGATTACTTTATGAATACACACTAAATAAATAAATAGAGACATCGATAGACAGATAAATAAAAGCCCCAATTCTGTTTCCATCAAATTGCTTCTGACTCATAGTGACCCTATAGGGCAGAGTGGAATTGCTCTGTGGAGTGTCCAGTGAGTGACTGATGGATCTGAACTGCTGACCTTTCAGTTAGCAGCCATAGTGCTCAACTACGACTTTTCCAGAGTTTCCAACAAGCTGTGTGTGTATGTATACATATGTGTATATGTGTGGCTATATATATAAAACATGTATGATATGCTATATGCTGTCTCCTATCTTAAATAACTTATTCACTGAGGAACTTTTGTAAAATATAGAACCCAAAGTAGAAAATAACCTTTGCCAATATCAATTAAACATTTACTAAATTGAGAGTTTAAATAGTAAAACATTTTCTGTGTTTACTCTGACCCCAGAGGCTTTTTATTTGAAATCTACCTTACAGGATTTTTTGTTCCTGTTTTATCTGGTAGCATAGTGGTTAAGTGCTACAGCTGCTAAACAAAATGTCACTGGTTCAAATCCACCAGGTGCTCCTTGGAAACTCCATGGGGCAGTTCTACTTTACCGTATAGTGTTACCATGAGTCAGAATTGACTTGACAGTAATTTTTATTTATTAATTTTTTTGGTATTTTATCTCATGTTCACTTGAGTCAGAATTTATCTGTGGTAATGGATTTGGCTTTAGTATTTCATGTTACTACGGATTCTCAATGCTGGTGATTTCTGTCCGTCAATCTTCTAGTTTTATTATTTTGAAGACTGTTTCTCTTGTCATTCTAAATGAGAGATGCACAAAAAGATTCCAGTTCTTACTGAATAACAGATTTTTTGCAGCAGTGAATAAATAGTGTTTCTTTTGTATATTTGTGGTGGCCTAGAAAGCCTTCATGAACATTTTTAGTTTCATAGCCTAGAACTCTGGCTTTTGGGCTGAGTCTAGTTTTGTCAGTTTGACTTTAGGTGTCTGCCATCCTTATCTTAAAAGGAAAGGAAGTCTTGTGATGAATATGTGGTTATGAATAACTATTTTCCTGTTTTTTACAGAAAGACTTTTTATCCATCGAACTTGTACAGGGCAAAATTAAAGTCACAGTTGACCTGGGTTCAGGGCCTCTTGCTCTTATTACAGACAGACGCTATAACAATGGGACCTGGTACAAAATAGCCTTCCAGAGAAACCGAAGGCAAGGTGAGTCTGTAGATGGATAACCATGATTTTGGCATCCTTACTAGGAAAAGGAATTTTTCTAAAATTAGCACTGTTTAGTCTACTTTTGGAAACCCTGATGTCATAGGAGTTAAGAGTTATGGCTGTTAGCCAAAAAAGGTTAACAGTTCAAATCTACCAGTTGTACCTTGGAAACAATATGGGCAGTTCTAGTCTGTCCTATAGGGTCATTATGAGTAGGGATTAGCTTGACAGCAAGGGGTTTTTTTGTTGTTGTTAGTCTACTTTCATTTCCTGAATGATATTCAGATTGAAACCTATTGTTGTCTTTGGGATATCAAGCAACAGGATTCGTATTTTACAGAAGGAATATTATAGTTCTACTTCTGTATATTTCCAGGTGCTTTATTTAACTTCAAAAACCAAATTGGGATCAAGAGTCAAATCCATTCTATTGTCATTTATACACATACTGCTGTTGTTTAGCAGTGTGTAGTCTGAATTTAGAGAATACCAATTTTCTTTTGATAGTTAAGAACATTAACTGGTCTGATTCGCAGAATCTAAAATAATATGTCTTTGCAAATGAGCTTTGACAAACTTGTTCTAAAAAGGGCATAATGTTGAGTTTCGCTTCGATGTAGAAAGTGATTTTAGTTTTCTTATCTATTCCTTTCTACCTCATTTTAGGACTCCTAGCAGTTATCGATGCCTATAACACCAGTTATAAAGAAACCAAACAAGGTGAAGCTCCAGGGGCATCTTCTGACCTCAATCGCCTAGATAAGGATCCAATTTTTGTTGGCGGATTACCTAGGTCAAGAGTTATAAGGTATGATAGTCAACTGCAGAAAATGTATCTGTAATTACCAGCTTTTATTAAACTACTATATGCCACATAAATTGAAGCCTTCTGCAGTCAAGCTAATGCTTATATATTTATTGCCTTTTAGGACATCTATTAAGAGAAATTGTTAACGAGCAATATTTGGAAACCCTTTGCATCACACCTTGTCTTCTTTAGACAGTTTAGATCAGTAGAGTCTCTTTAAGGGCAAAAAATAGTTTATACTTTCTGCAGACTTACCTGGATTCCCCCTTCATATGGTTAGAATGAATACTGCAATGTGTGTGAAATTTGAAAGACAGTAAACTACATAAAAAAAGGTACATGGGAGAGGCAATAGAATCCTTTTGTTACAGTGAGTTCTGTTTTCAGTAATTGACATAAACTTTCTGTGCCCCATCATCCTTAATTTTGTAATTTTGGATTAGACAAATTAAATGCTAAAGTTCTTGCCCACTGTTACAAAAATAAAAAAGAAAAAGTCACATGTGAAAGACTGGTTCTCAAGGCCATTTTTTTTGTCAAGCAGGTAGCTTCCAAGGAATGGGCTCATCAGATGTCCAAGCTGGGTCACTCAACTCAGTGGTCTTCAGATGTGTGTTCATAGCAGAACCCTGTCTTCAAACTGAGTTTCTATGATATATGACATGTGCAGCCCCTAAGGTTGCTATGGGTTAAAAAACCCAAGATGCAATACTTCCCATTGTTTCTTGGCCAGCAGTATCTGCAAGTTCCAAGGACTTATAACCATAGATTTAGCCACCTCCAATCTTGGAACTGGTTAAATTTAAGCCTCAGGAGAGCTGGTCACCTGTCCTAGGTCATGCCCATCTGTCAAGATAAAGCCAGGACTAGATCTGTCTCCTAACGCTAATTTATGGTGGAACCAAAGAGTTATTTCTGTAGCCACAAGCTGTGTCATAGTTAATTTATACTTGACCTAATGTCACTCAATTGGACATTAAACAAAAGGAGAGATGGCCTTTTTCTAGTAAGACATTCCAAAACTACAGACTTTCATCCTAGAAGGATAAGTCAGAGCCAGTCTTCTCATTTGCAACAAGAGGAAACTGAGATCCAGAAGGGTTGGAGTTTGCCCCAAATCACATAGTTGCTTGATAGGTCACAGTTCATTGCTCAACACAGAAAAGAATGAGATATAATCTCAACAGCAAACCACTAGACTTCACCAAATGCAGTTGCTTCATTCAGAATAGTGTTCATGAATATGCAGTATGGACAAAGCCAAAAATCTTATGTGTCCAATCCTAGGAAAAAACATGGTCTACACTTACTCCAGGAACTAAATTTTGATCTACAGGCTGTAATTTCCATATGACAACTCACTGTCTTAATTTTAATAAGTATATTTAAATTGCAGTGAGTGAAATTTTACCTCTTATAATAGCAAACATATTTTTATGTAGATGAGCATCTAAGTCACCAGTCACACTAAATCTGATCCCTTTGTCTAGTCCTAAGGAAACTATTTGTTTGATTTAAATTTCTCACCAGTGGTATACTTAGAGGTCTAGACATTTCTACAGAATGACACATGGGTCTAGATCTTCCAAATGATAGGTTCATCATTAATCCTCTTTTCAAAAACTGAGTTTAAAAGTCTGATTTTCTTGTTGGTACTCTCATGTCCTTCCCTTCAGGAAAGGCCTCAGCAGTAGAAGCTATGTGGGCTGTATCAAAAACCTGGAAATATCTAGATCAACCCTTGATTTACTCAGAAATTCCTATGGAGTGAGAAAAGGCTGTACAGTGGAGGTATGGAGCCTCTTATTAATACTGGAATGAGTTCCTATAAATGCCCATTGATTTATCTACTTGATAAACAAGGTAGAAACTAGTGGGGTAGGAAAAAGAGAAGATGAGTGAAACAGACAGTATCCATTATGGGAGACTAAATATCCATGGGGAGCTAATGGACTTTGCATCTCCTTTGTGGCCAGCCTATCCGGAGTGTCAGCTTCTTGAAAGGTGGATACGTTGAGTTGCTGCCCAAGTCTTTGTCACCAGAATCAGAATTGTTGGCAACATTTGCTACCAAGAACAGTAGTGGCATCATCATGGCTGGCCTTGGCAAGGGCATGGAGAAGCAGGCCCGACGGCAGGCACATGTGGTGAGTAGCTCAAGGGCTGACCAGCCACGGAGCTGGGGAGGAAGTAACTCCTAGAAATGCCAAGGGGAAATTCACTTGGTTGTAACATTTATGAGAGCTGCATTCCCAGTTTGTGGATCTACATTTTTAATAAATAAAAGTAGTTGTTGCTGAAGGTCTTTCCCTTGAGAATCAGTGATCCCTTTGTACTGTATGATGTGTCTTATTTGTGTAATACATATTTGTCGTGTACCTCTATTTTTTTAAAAACTCATTTAGATAGCATTGCTGAGTTCTTCCACATTTTATGCCTATTTACCCTGAAGCTGAAACAACATGTCCTTAGATTCAGTAGAGTTCTTTATTATACTGCTGCATGAAGCTAGATTTCTTTATTTACTATAGGACTGAAAGGCCCAGAAAGAGAAATGAGATCATTGGTAAGAACAGAGGACTAATATGAAAGAAGAGAAAAGATAATGTTTTTAAGTTTTTCCATATTTATATTTCTCTTCAGTAGCATAGAGTTATTTACTGCCCCCCTAAATTTATATGTATCATGAAATTCAAATGCATTTCATAGAATACTAATGTGCTATTTTAATTAAATAGAGATCATGCAACTTGCATTTGTAGAATACTATAATCTACTGTGCAAGATGCTTCCCAGACATTATTTTTCATATACTTATTCTGGTGAGGAAGAAACAGGTTCAAAAGGCCTGGCTCACCTGCCTAAGGTTACAGAGCTGTTATGGGTTAAAGCTAGGTCAGCCAGCCCCTAATATTTCAACAGCCACTTGGTGAAAAGGGTGGTAGTAACTAAGATTGGTATGTAGTCTCCACCAATCTTCGTTTTTGCTTGTTCATTTCTTTAATTATTGAATTGAAATTTACATAACATAGCTACTGCCGTCTAGTTGATTCCAGCTCATGGCAATCCTACAGACAGGGCAAAACTGCCCCAGAGTTTCCAAGGAGCACCTGGTAGACCTTTTGGTTAGCAGACATAGCACTTTTAAAGTGAAAAATTTAGTAGCGCTTAGTATATTCATAATGTTGTCAGCCACAGCATCTGCCTAGTTCCAAATACATTTTCATCATCCAAAATAAAACTCTGTATCCATTAATCAGCTGCTTGCCATTCTGCCCCCTAGCCCTTGGCAGCCATCAATCTTCTTCCTGTCTCTATGAGTTTACCTATTCTAGGTATCTTATTAAACTAGAATCATGTAATGTGTGACCTTGTGTATGTGACTTCTTTCGCTTAGTATGTGGTAGCATATATTAAAACTTCTTTTCTTTTTATGACAAAATAATTTTCCATTTTATTTCTATGCCATAATTTTGTTTATCCATTCATCCATTAATAGGGCCACATTTTGACTAGTGTAAATAGGTTCTGTGTTCACAATGCTTCTGTAAACATTTCAGTCCAGGTATCTGTTTGAATCTCTGTTTTCAATTCTTTTTCATATAAACATAGGAATAGAAGTGTTAGGTCATAGGATAATTGCATATCTAACTTTCCGAGTAACTGCAAAATTGTTTTCCTCTACCAATCTTAGTACAGTTGCTTCCAAATCAAAGTTTGCTACCAAGTCAACAAAAAAGGAATGACACCATTCAGTGCTGGTGGCATCATAAATTGTTATTCCTCTTTTCAATGCAGCAAACTCTTAGAACTGTTAGAAACACTTTTACAGTAAAAAGATGAAAGGTTAAGTGTTTATTATGTATGGTACTAAAAATTAGAAACAACTGCAATTCTCAATAAAGATACAGATAAATGAATTACATGGTATCTACTTGTTGGAATACACAGAGGCTTAGCGAGGGTAATAAGCATTCAGGGATAATCTCTAAGTTTGTGCCTGACGTGCCCAGGTGGCATATACTCCTTGCTGACCTCCCCACGAAGCTCTGGTGGTGCAGTGGTTAAAGAGCTTGGCTGCCAACCGAAGTATGGGTTGTTCACACCCACCAGTTACTCCTCGGAAACCCTGAGGAGTACTCCTACTGCTTCCTATGGTATTGCTATACCTCTGAGAATATAGTTAGCAATGGAAATCTTTGTTACGTTTAGAGATGATAGCAAAACACAAATCATATAAACTGGTTAGAAAATAGTATACAAAACTTTAAAATGTTGTACTGTATGTTGAGATTTTTAAGCAATTGCTTACCTGGTGTAAATATTCCAGCATTATCATTATAGGATGATAATTTCTTAAATCATATAGTTATGAGAAATTCTCTAATGTGAAAACTCCCTAGCCCTTCTTTGCCATCATGCTGATTGAAGGCCACATCGAAGTGCATGTTAGTTCTGGGGATGGAACAAGCCTAAGAAGAGCTCTCCTGCATTCTCCCCTGGGCACTTACAGTGATGGACAGGAGCACTCCATCTCCCTGGTTAGGAGTAGAAGGTAATGTCCGAATGGCAAGGTGTGGGGACATTTGTGTGACGGCAGTGTGGTTACCTTATAAAAATTTTCCCATTAAGAACCTATGCGCCCTTGGCAGTGATGTAATTTGGATAATTCTATGGCATCTGTAGCATTCAAAGAAGTTTTAATTACTGTTTTAAGTTTCTGTAGTCTCAGAGTAGTTCTAGAACCTTTCTAGACCACCTCCTTGGGAATCAAGTTAATCTGTTTTTAATATTTGTAGAATTTTAATAATTGAAATGCCTTAACCCTTCCCTTTTCTGGAGCACAATGTAAACCATCTTTACATTAGATAATTCTGTGATGATCAGGATTAAATCAAGATTTGCATATATTTACCTTCAAAACTGTAGACCAAATGCTTTTATAAGCATACTAGACATTGTAGAATTGTCCCATAAGATAATAATCATTGTTGTTTTTCTTATTAGTTGCTATGAATCACGTCAGTGCTGATGGTTCATGGTGACTTCCCTCCCCTCAAAAAGCAATCAGATTCAATGATATTTAAAAATATTTCATTCATTTCTGGACAATGTTGATTTATAAATTTTAATTTTCAAAATTCATATTTTTATTCACACACAATGTCATGGTAAATTTTATCTGCCAAAAGTTTTTGTTATTCAATAAGAACTTACAGGAGTAATGAATTAAACAGTTACTGATTAATTATATTATACAGTTTTTATTTTATTTCTCCTGTGACCTTTCAGAATCATCACTGTCCAGGTGGATGAGAGCACTCCTACGGAAATGAGGCTGGGACCATTAGCAGAAAGCAGGACAATAAACATATCCAACTTGTACATAGGAGGCATTCCAGAAAGTGAAGTGACGTCTATGCTCAAAATGAGATGGTCGTTCCATGGCTGTATCAGAAACCTGATCTTTAACATGGAGTAAGTTTAATTGTGATCTCAGCATGATTTTGCTTTTTTCAATCTCATAATGGTGCATGCTAACACTAATCTACAATCTAATTTTGCTATTTGAGAGTGTTTAAAATTCTATGGTTTCCTAAATGACAATCACTATTCCATCATGAGAATCTCTCAAGTATATTTTATTGGATTTAATGATGAACAGGTCTGGCCATCATACTTAAAAAAATATAAAAAAAAACTAGTTGGCTATTAGTTCCACAGAATTGTTATCAGCAAATACCAGATGTTAAAGTACAGTTTGAGAAGTATTTCAAAGAATGTACAAGTTTCTTCTGTCGTGTGCTCCTTACTTTAAAGACGCATTTACACGTGGGATGCTCACAGCTTCAAATTAGTATGGTTTCCCCTAAACCTGTTACTGTATGACTAAGGACTGGGATTCTCCTCCACTGTGTAGAACAACTGACTGGAGAACCCAGAGTGGTGCTCAGGGGCCAGAGGAGGGTTAACAGGTGTCTAATTCCTCCTGACTCCCTCTCTGCCTCACTGTTATCGTGTTGATGGGACAGAAACTGTGCTCTGACTTGTGGGGTACCAGAGGGTGCCCAGAAGCTAAACGAGCACTGAGCATTGGAAGACTGAGGCTCTTCTCCCAGCTAGGCCACTAACATATCTTGTCACCATGAGCAAATGCTTGGATCTCTCATGGACTCAGTGTCCTTTCTTGCAAAATTACCTCTTAAGGAGTCCTTGTAATCTGCAAAAATAAAATGTTACATTAGAGTTTAAGAATTGACTAACTTCTTATACAGTTGATATAATATATACCTATTCATGCAATTCTTGGATTAACTAAGTGGTTAGGCATCTTTATGCTTCTGAAAGCTGTGAAACTAGGAAGCTTAGGTCCAGAAACTTTTCTATACTGTTTACAGTCATGTACGTGGTTCAAAGCACTGGGCTGCATTTTCAGAAAGTACCCAACAGAGTATATACAGGCGTTGAAAATATTGTAAGGGATGCAAAACAAAAGGCCTTCCAACACGTGTAGCTCATGACCTCAAGCAGAAGGGAAAACTGTCATAAAGAATCACAGTGTTTCACAGAGTCCACTGCACAGCATTGTGAGAATGAGAGGAAGAACCTGTACCTGAGGCAGCTCAGTCAGGGCTGCAGGAGGAGGTAACAGCTTTCAGAGCATGCCCAGGAGTTTGTCAAGTAGAAAACATGAGGATGGACAGGAAGGTTTGCCATTTCAAATGGAAGGATCAAACAAGAGGGCATGTAGAATAATATATGTGAACTCTTATTCACTGTAAAAGAAGGCCCACTTAGTTACTATAATGTTGTTAGTCATTGCCAAGTCAGCTCCCACACGTGGTAACCCTGTGTACAGTAAAATAATGTGTTGCGTGTCCCGAGTCAACTTCATGCTCATTGCTATGCTCAACTCCATTGTTGCAGCCACTGTATATTTTGAGATCCTTCCAACTTATGGGAAACCTTGGTGGCATAGTGGTTAAGGTCGGCAGTGTAAGTCTGCCAGGCATTCCCTGAAAACTCTACAGAGCAGTTCTACTATGTCCTATGTGTTGGAATCTACTCGACAGCTGTAGGAATTTAGGTTTTCAACCTATGGGGCTCATCTTCCAGCACTATGTTGGATAATACTCAACTGTGATCCACAGGACTTTCGTTGGCTAATTTTGAGAAATAGGGCACTAGGCCTAGCCTGTCTTAATCTTGAAGTACCACTGACACCTGTCCACTGTGGGATGATCCTGTTGGTATTTGAAGTAGCAGTGGCATAGCTTCCAGCATCAAAACAATGTACAAGGCAACACAGTACAGCAAACTGACAGACGTGTTGTGGTTAATTATATAAATGTGCTTCTATTGGTAATATATTAATAGTTTTAATGAATTTTAATTGTTTGATAATCAGATGACACTAGTTCATGTACTAGTTTATAATAACTTAATTTTGAGTTACTTTTGTTTGTTTCTAGACTTCTAGACTTCTCTAGTGCAGTTGGCTATGAACAGGTGGACCTGGACACTTGCTTGCTTTCAGAAATGCCTAAATTGGCTTACCAAGAAGAGGACATCAATCTTCTACCAGAACCTCACCTTCTACCCAATACAGTAAGAATGAATAGTCTTCTTTCATTATATATCAGCCAAGACCAGTCAGAACAAAAGAACTCATGCCAATATGAAACCACCAGCTGCTCCATGGGAGAAAGATGTAGCAGTCTGCTTGCATAAGGATTCACAGTTTTGGATACTCTGTGGGACAATTCTTCTGTGTTCTCTAGGGTTGTTGTGAGCCAGAATTGACTCTGCAGCAGTGGGTTTGGTTTCTTTTTTTTAACCTGTGGACCCTGCCATGTTCACGGCACTTCCACGGATGCTCTGCTCTCAGGACTCTTCTCAGAGCCTTGGCCTCGAGCATTCCAGAAGGCGACAGGCCTGATGAGGAGTTTGTGAGAAGGACTCCAGTGTCTGTATGAATTTAAGTGAATTTGCACAGGACTTGGAGCTCTGGGGGTGCAATGATCCTGTGCTCAGCAGCTAGCTAAAAGATGGGTCTGCAATTTGCACCCTCCAGCAGCTCCTTGGAAACCTGATAGGGCGGTTCTACTCTGTCCTACAGGTTTGCTGTGAGTAGGAATTGCCTGGATAGCAACAGTTTTTTTTTCTATTCTTGAATTAGATTAAGGTGAAAGAAAGAAGCTCAAATTGCCTTCCTAGAGTGATAAGGGGATTGCTTGACAAAATTATTTAAATCAAAGAAGATTAAAGCAATGTAAGCAGAATTAGTGTTTGTTTGTATTTTGATGTGATTGCTTCTGAGTGGTTTTCATCATGGAAACACACACACTGTAAGCAGGACCTGGCTGTGGAGGGCTGAGTGTCCCTGTGGCTTTCTTTCAGGGACAGTGTTCGGTGGATAGAGTCCCAGAATTTGTTGCCAACGCTGACCAGTTTGGCCTGGCACAGGACAGCCATTTCGTGCTTCCTTTCAACCAGTCAGATGTTAGAAAGAGGTAGGTGTTATTTCATCATTATTTTGAGGCATCTGTTTACTAGGTGAATCTGGGAGGTATCTTCAGTAAAAGAGTTTTTTCTAATAGAAGCTTCTTGTGATATTCTTTAATATGGAGTGCTCATGAGAAGACAAAGAAATAAAAATTCAGACAGTGTTTAACACGGAGGTCCTGTCATACCTCTCGTTCCCCCTTCTTGATGACGGCTGACACGTAGATATCTACCTAAATCTGTCTTTCTTCCAGAAGGCCAAACCCTTTGTATCAATCATCACCCCCACTATCTTTTAAACACTCACTGATAGTACAATTGTCTGCCTAGACTCTTTCACTGTGTCCCCAGATTCCTGTGCTACAGCCACACCTTTGCACAGAGCCTCTGCCGTAACACCTGCCTGTCTCTTGTGCCTTTTTCCATGAAGCCGTGCCACATCCACAAATTCAAGGACCGGCTGGCTTAGGGTCCTCAACTCCCGTTTTCTTCTCTCTCCTTCGTATTTCCAGCTCCTCTGAAGTTCGTGCCTTTGTCTGTGAACCAACACCCCAGTTATCTGCCTTTAAGCATTGGCTCAGTGCCTTTTATTTTATACCGCTTGCCACAATTCTCCTGGACTCTGGAGCGGTCTGACACCTGACTCTCGGACCCTCAGGCTCCTGTGCACCAAAGGTCTTCTCTTTTTCCTCGGCCACCTTTCCCTTGGCTCTTCGGTAAGCATGCACCCCCCTGAGCATGTCCGCGTTAAGCCTCCCGTTACGTGGCCTCCTCCTTGGCCTTGAGCTCTTGACTGCATTATTGCTCCCTGCAGCCGCTCTTCGTGCGCAGCGTGGCCTCTAAGCTACTTAACGCTGTTTCTTCTCTCCGCAGTCACCCCTCTTCTCTTGCCCCCGTACCCTGATATGTTCCTGCTCAGATAGATTCTCTATCATTATTGTAAGTGTTCCTTCACAAACTGCCTTAACATACTCATCTCCTCCACTACTGTGACCCTGGGTTTAAAGCCCCCAACCTGCTTTCTCCATGCCAGAACCCAAACTGGTAGTCTAAGCTGGTAAAAGGCGTATCCCTTTCTTATGCGTTGGAAACAATGACTACGTATTTCAAACGGACCCTCTAAACTACATGTCAGTTACCTTTCCTATTGTGTTTATTGTTTTTTTGATTTGTCGTAAGTCACTGCCCGCTTCTTTTCATATCTCAAAACTCCTATACGTCCTCACAGCCTCTCTCTGCACCCCAGGCAATAACCTTACCTCACGGAGAAGACTGAAGCCGTAGGCAGGAACCCCCTCACTTGTTTAGAATCACAAAGATCCACCACCTCCCTTTTCCCCCAACTCGCTGTCTCTCTGTGTTACTGGGAGCAAACGGCCCTTTTCTGGCCAGTGCTGTCCCTCCGCTGTCCTCTGGGTTCCATGCCCTTCTACGTAAGGATACCTCGTCTTCCATCTCTCTCTCGTTAACGAGGGATTACCATCGTGCTTCGTGACAGGAAGTGCAGCAAACCTTTATGCAGAGACCAGTCTTCATATTTTACACATGCAGCTAATTTACTCCCCGTAATTATCTTAAGAGGAAGGTATTGCTATCCTTATTTTACCCTGAAGGAAACTGAGGCACAGGGAAGTTCAGTAATCTACTCAAAGTCACACAGCTGGTGGAAGGTAGAGCTAAGACTCAAACCCGGGCAGTCTGCCTGCACAGTGCATGCCTGTAACCATGCTGTATTCCCTCTCTATCAGTTTCTAACTTTTCAAACAGAAACTCTGTACAGTACCCACTCCCTCACCCCAACTCAAAGGCACAATATCTGGACTTGTTTGCACAGTAAAAGTTTTTGAAGGAGTTGCTGTTGCTGTGTCTGCCCCTTCCTCACCTCTGGCCACCCAGTCAGCCTCCCTTTCACTGCACAGGTTGCTTTCCTGGGAGTTCTCTAAGACCTACCTGTGGCCACACTCAGTGATGCCTTCTCTGCTGGATGCTCAGCAGCGTTGCTCACTCTCGGTCTACCCTCCTGGTTTCCCTGCTATTTCTCTGCCTGTCTCTGTCAGTCTTCGGGGCTGGCTCCTCTTCCACACCTTCTTCTCTAGTCCTGTGGCCTTACTACCATCTAGAGGCCCCAACACCTGCCTCACTCGCTAGCCTTGACCTCCGCTGGACTGTTTAACTAACTGGCTATTTGACAGCCCAAAGCAAATGTAAACAGGCATCTCAACTCTTAATACCCCAAAAGGGAGTTCACGATCTTCCCTAAAGCTGCTCTCCTGGTTTTTGCTGTTTCTGTAGACATCCTCACATTCATCTGGTTGTCCAAGTCTCAGACCTAAAAGTTATTTCTTACTGTTTTCTTTCCCTCAGTCATCAAATTTAGTCCTATTGCCTTTTCCTCTAGAAAATTTCAGAATTAGTTTAACTCCTGATTTCCACTACCACTGCCCTGTATTCCAAGCCACTGTCTTGTCTCTGCTGGATGACTTTAACTGCTGATTGACCAACCTGCCTGCTGCTGTCATTCTTGCTTGATCTAATTCATTCTTCACACATCAGACAGAGCAGCTTTTTAAGATGTAAATCAAATGGTATGAATTCCAGCCCCTTCTTAAAACCCTTTTTGGCTTTCCACTCCACTTAAAATAAAATTCCCTCACCCACTGTGATCTAGCCGTATCTCCTCTTCTCTTTGACTTTCAGTTTTCACAGCCTTGCCCTTCCTTCTGAGGAAATACCTCTCACATACTATTTTTCTTCCACATCTGTGGTAGGTCTCCTACATGTTCACCACTGGGGACACTGGGCTGTCAATCGTCATTAAGCCCTTCTTCCAGTATACTCTGTATTGCCCTGAAAGGAATTCTTTTTTTTGCTGAGCTTTTTGTGGCTTGCTCCTTCTTGTCATTCAGAGTTGAACTGAAACATCATCTTTTCAGAAGTGCCTGCTCTGACTACTTAATGTAGCTCTCAGTTCCTCTGCAATCTTAACTATTTCTTGTGTATGACCGAGTCTTAACTGTGCACTATCTAGTGCCTGCTATCAGCAGCCACTCTTCAATATATTTCAGATATTACTTTCAGGGCAGACGAGATCGTCTCTTGTTCACAGCTTCATCCAGCTTATCCTCCTAGATAAATTCCTGGCATATGCAGGTACACAGGATGGATGGATGATCCTCTGTTTCCACTTCCTTTTTATATACAAGTGTTTAAACAATTACTGAGTTCTGTCTTTGCAGTTATGTTAAAAATTAAGAGTGAAACTTGATTCTTTTTTGAATAGTGGGCTTTCATTTTCTTCCAGGCTTTCAGTTCAGCTCAGGCTTCGAACATTTGCCTCCAGTGGTCTGATTTACTATATGGCTCATCTAAACCAAGTTGATTATGCCACACTCCAGCTTCATAGTGGCCGCCTCCATTTCATGTTCGACCTTGGCAAAGGCAGGACAAAAGTCTCTCACCCCACACAGATTAATGACGGCCAGTGGCACATGGTATGGCCTTTGGAGATTTGTGATTATATGCTCTGTGTTTTATTCTACCTGTAACTTTTGTTCACTCTATTTTGCTGAAGTAGAATGACTCCTTTGGATGTCTAGTCTGCTGTGAGTCTGGTATCTCCCCCTATAAAATGTAAGCTCCATGAAGATAGCGTTCTCCTGTTTCTTGAAATATCCTCAGGGCTCTGACAATATTTACTGCTAATACCTAGCAGGCACTCGATAAACACTAGCAGAAAGAATGAAAGGTGTGAAAAATGACCTCCACTTGACAAGCCATAAATGAAATCCACTGTAAGTGGTGAACAGACCAGAGCTGATTTCATGGCATTTGCTATCCGATAAAAAAGACTCCAGAAGATTTTCTCTTCTAAAGTGTGCTTTATCCAGGCCTGTGCCTGTACTTCTGCCAGTGTTCACACCTTCTCAGTATCAACTGTGTGAAAGCCTGACCTGTCCTTAGGATTTAGTTCAGGTTATTATAACTGTAATTAATAAGTGTTGTGAAGAAACATCTGTTAATGCTGCCTCAGGTTCCTTAAACGTCATGAATGTTTGCATTTTGCTTTAGGTCAAGACAGAGTACTTTAAAAGAAAGGGCTTCGTGACTGTTGACACCCTAGAAGCCCCAGTGGTGACCGCAGTGGGAGACGGCACTACGCTGGATGTGGAAGGAAGGCTCTACCTAGGAGGGCTTCCTGCCCAATACAGGACCAAAAACATTGGAAATGTAAGCCTGCATGGAGGTGTATGTTACGTGGAGTGTAGGTGTGGTAATTTTGTATAGGAAAGTAGTTCTTTACATATTATGGTTAAATTACCTTGTTTGAGCCCAGAGCTCTGCTGCATTATGCATGTTTTTTCAAATCATTTCCCAAAGTTGTGTGTTGTGGCTTCCACATAACACATGACTAGACATTCCTGCCTATTAGTTAATGAACATTTCATTTCTCTGGCCACCGAGCTGCAGTAGAAATGAGGAAAGGCCATCAATGTATATTTGGCGGTTAATAAGCTCAGCATTCTTGATTTCCATGATATTTTATTGAAATAACAGAGAACTATTTTAGTGCGTTATCAGCTAACATACTCAAATGGTAGCTCTAAATTAGACATTCATGTTAAATATTGTAGTGACGTACTTTAAAGAACAAAAAGGTAGTATTTTAGTTGCTTTGATGAATGAATCAAATGTGGTACAATATAGGAAAAAACCATGTCTTTTCCTTCCCTTTAAACACCACTACCCACTCTGACATGGCATTTGTTTCAGATCACCCATAGCATCCCTGCCTGCATTGGGGAGTTGACCATTAATAGCAAACCACTGGACAAGTACCACCCAGTGTCAGCCTTTGCAGTAAGCAAGTGTTATGCAGTGGCCCAGGAAGGAACTTTCTTTGAAGGAAGTGGATATGCTGCTCTTGGTATGTATTATCAACAATCTCAAAAGAAACACTTGGGATCAGGCCACACTCTTAGATGGTGTGCATCCAAGAAGTTGATGAGACAAAACCTGACTGCGCAAGACTGCAAGAAGACAACATCTGATTAAATTTACCAGTTTATTCTTATTTTCTAGCATTCATGTAAGAGCTTCTTCCTCTCGTGTGTTCCAGTTGGCCTAGCAGCATTTCCTCCAACCGCGAGTACTATGACTCCTGCTGGGGGCAGATGTACCATGTTGGCTTCGTCTGTACTACATACAAATCTGTGGAAGGCACACACTCACTGTCAAAGTCAATAAGAGTCTTTGAAATAAAAATTAGCCAAATGAAATATACAGACCAACAAGCTGAATGCAGATCAGATTTGATGAGGACATTAAATCCATTTAGACTGTTGAAAATAATGAATTTCTAAAAAGTAAAATTTACATCTACAAAATAGAATACAAATTCATCAAGATTTAGAATTAGCCTCTGTAATGTGTCTGACTATTCCCTCCCAATTTTAAATACTTGATTTGTAGGCTAACTTCCTGTTTGCACATAAACCATGCTTCTGTCTGCCTCTCTTCTGCTTTCCACCACCGGAGCTCTGTCCTTCTTTGGTGTCCAGGAAGCCTCTGGCCGCAGGGTGGGAGGTGGCTGCTAGTTTCTCCCCTTCAGTCTTTATCTCCTCTGTTGTGTTAAGATACTTGCCTTCCGGGTCCAGCTCCGGCCCTTGCTGGGCAGCCACTGCCCTCATGGCTTCTGAGCCGTGAGTCTACTACCTTCTCTTATTTTCCTTCAGCAAGAAGAACAACAGCCTGCTATTGCTAATATCTCCAATGTAACATTTCAGCTTTTTTATCATCAAGATAGAAATAATCTCAATTAAACTTCCACTTTTAAAAAGACCAGTATGGACTCTGATACTAGTACATAAGTACTAGTAAAATAAATTAACATCTGGATACACGATGAGGGACTATTTGGACCAAATCCTGTTTTTTGTTTGTTTTTGTTTTATTTGTTTTTTTTACCTAACAGTTTATGGGGAAGATAGTATTGGTACTTACCTAAAATGCAAGCCTGTGCATGTGCCAAATGCCACCCAGCAGTGGTTGAAAGGACATGCCTGTTGTCAATCTAGTGTGGCTTTTTCCAACAGCCATTCTGTAAGAGCTTTGTTTCACCTGACACATCTGGAAGCAGAAGCTCAAAGAGAGAGGTGACTTTCCTGGTGGGTTGGATCCTGAGAAAGAGCTCTCCTGAGCCTCAGTAGGAGTGGAGGTGTGCAGCCCACAGCCTGCCTGTGAGCTGAGCCATGTTGAGCTGGCAGAGTTCACGTCTCACTCTGTGCTGTCCTTATGTTTTTCAGTCAAAGAAGGCTACAAAGTCCAGTCAGACATAAGCATCAGCCTTGAGTTCCGTACTTCCTCAGTGAATGGTGTCCTCCTGGGGATCAGTAGTGCCAAAGTGGATGCCATTGGATTAGAGATTGTCAGTGGCAAGGTAGGTATTTAGCTTTGACAATGTCCTTCTGGGACCTGGTGTAAGAGACAGAGGAGAGAAAACAGTAAACATACCTGGATCCAATTGTCTGTTGTAATAAACCCCAAACCAAACCCACTGCCGTTCAGTCAATTTGAACTCATAGCAACCCTATGGGACAGAACAGAACTGCCCCATAGGGTTTCCAAGAAACACCTGGGGGATTTGAACTGCCAGCCTCTTGGTTGGCAGCCATAGCAGTTAACACCACTGTGCTACCAGGGTGGAGAAATGATTCAATAAATATTTAAAAACAGATAGTACTGAAAAGCTTTTCAAAAGAAACTTCTATAATTTCAGAATTAAACTTACAGCAAAATTGCACCTACAATACAGTTTCCATCTGATGCCCATCCCCCAATATATATCTAACTTTTTACTTCAGACTAATTCTAGATTCATAAGAAATTGCAGTGAAATACGCTAGGTGGCCGCTGTGCACCCTGAATCCTGCCACCCCAACTCTTACTTTGCTTCTTACTCAAATCAACACTTGTTTTCCAGTGGCAGGAGTCAGTGGATTTCCTGAGAGTCAGTGTGTGACAGCTGTGTGTGACAGCTGATAGCACCTGTGAAGGAGCACTTACTCTTTTCTGACAACCTGTAGATAGTCTGCCACAGCGAGCAGGACCACAAGAATCTAAGCCTTCCAAATGATGGGGGCAGGGATGGAGAACTGCAAGCACATAGTTACATGGTTCCTACCCCGTAAATGAGGCTACTCCATATTATTTGAAGGTGGTGTATGAAAAGTTAAAGGTGTAAATGAAAAACTTTTGGACAACCATTAAAAAAATTTTAAAGGGTGCTAATAGCCAATAATAGAGATAAAATGCAAAAATTCTATTATTTGGCAGCCATTGTACTTCTTTTTTTTTTAATTTTTTGTTTAATATAACTGAGTGAAAATGTACATTCCCATGTAAATTTACATACCCACCTATATGCAGCTTCCACTGCTCTCCCTGTCCAGTGACAGCACACTATTGCTCTCTGGTCCATACGTGTCTCGTTCTCCCAACAGTCTCTTTTTCCCCTCCTCTCCACCCACTCTCCTTCCTCCAGCCAGAGGTCAGCAGGATGACATCCTATAGATGTATAGAGCCATAAAGTGCATCCAATATATGGTCACTGCATCGCCAAGTCCAATCCATTCCTGTCCGAAGTGTGGACCTTCGTTATGATTTATGGTCAAAGGCAGCATCAGGGAGAGGGGCCATGCTCCCAGGGGAACCCTGAAACCACTGGACTATCAGTTCAGGTCTTTTAGTGGAGATCTCAGGGTGCACCTCTTTTTATTCTTGTGTTGCCAGTGAGACTCAACTTAGTGAGCTCCATCACAGCTATCACAGGTGGTGGCCGGGCACCATCCGGTTCTTCCAGTCCCAAGTCAATGTAGGCACCCACTGATGTGGGTCTCTTTGTCTTCTGGGTTGTCTTTCCCCCATGTCATTTTGGTCCTCGGTGAGCATCTGTTCCTGCTGAGTTGGGACCATTTGCTGTGCCCTTGGATGGAAGCTTGGCAGCTTTTAAGACCCCACTCACCAACCTGGGGTGCAGAGAGCCCTCTTAGCAAAACGCTAGTTATGCCAATTGGCCTCGATTTCGCCTAAGAGCATGGTCCACCGCCCCCTGCCCCAGCTACTCTTTCCTTGCAATATTGGGTTAAGATGGAAGGAGTACTCATGTTATGTTTAAGTCCACTTAATATTGTTCTTGTTTCTAATGTGTGCTATCACTGAATTCACCCAACCAGATACCTAGTAACTATCTAATCTAAACCCTCCCCCCTCTTTCCCTCCCTCCCCTGCCTTGCAGCTGTCAAAGAGTCTTTTCTTCTATACACAAGTCTGTTTTTGAGATCTTATCGTAGAGGTCTCATACAATATTTGTCCTTTTGTCGCTGACTGCTTTCACTCAACATGTCTTCCGGTTGAAACCAGGTCATGAGATGTTTCCAGAAGTCATCGTTGTTCTTTATCATTGTGTAGTGCTCCATTGAGTATATATACCATAGTTTGCCTATCCATTCTTCTGTTGTTGGGCATCTGGGTTGATTCCATCTTTTTGCTATCATGGACTGTGCTGCGATAAACACTCTGGTGCATGTGTCCGTTGGTGTGAAAGGCCGTGATTCTGTAGGATATATTCCAAGTAGTAGAATTACTGGGTCAAATGGTATATCAATATCCATTTTTTTAAGGAAGAGCCAGATTGCTTTCCAAAGAGGCTGGACCACCTTGCAACTCCACCAACAGTGTAGGAGGGTTCCACTTTCTCCACAGCCTCTCCAGCATTTGTTGTTTTGTGTTTTTTGGATCATGGCCAACCTTGCTGGGGTGAGATGGTATCTCATTGTCATCTTGATTTGAATTTCTTTAATAACTAAAGATCGTGAACATGTCCGCATGTGTTTTTTGGCTGCCTGGATCTCTTCTTTAGTGAAATGTCTGTCCATCTCCTTTGCCCATCACTTAATTGGATGATTTATCTTCTTGTTGATATTTTGTAGTATCTTATAGATTATGGAAATCAGGGGTCAGTCTGACAGAGTTGCCAATTATTTTTTCCCATTCTGTAGGTGTTCTTTTAATTCTATTAATAAAGTCTTTGGATGAGCAAAAGTGTTTAATTCTTAATAGATCCCATTTATCTATTTTCTCTTCTGATGATTTTGGTTTGTTTGACAGATTTTGGAGTCTGTCCATATTGTGTATTAAAACTTCCATTGTTGTTCCTACCTTTTCTTGGATGAGCTTTATCGTTTTAGGTTTGATATTTAGGTCTTTCATCCAGTTGGAGTTGGTTTTTGTAAAATGTGTAAGATATGGATCTTGTTTCTTTTTGTTGCAGATGGATATCCAATTTTGCCAGCACCATTTGTTGAAGATACTGTTTTTACCCCAGTTTAATGTCTTAGGGCCTTTGTTGAATATCAATTGTTCCTAGGCAGATGGTGTCATCTCTGGGGTTTCAGTTCTGTTCCACTGATCAATCTGTCTGTTCTTATACCAGTACCAGGCTGTTTTGACCACTGTAGCAGTGTAATATGTTCTAAGGTCGGGTAATGAGAGGCCTCCCAGTGTGTTCTTCTTCTTTAGTAGTACCTTGCTTAACCGGGCTTCTTCGCTTTCCAGACAAACTTGGTAGCCATTATACTTCTGATAAAAATTTTTACATGTGGTAAAAATTTGCAAGTAGATAAAAAGGTTTTCAAAATTCTTTTAAGGTATAAGTAAAGGAAAATATTGGCTGTAAGCCCCAGACAGCAACGTGTTGTAGAGGCAGCTTGGTTTAGATGTGAATAAAAAGAGAAGGGAAAAAGGGCAAGAGGTCAGATATGAGTGTTTAGATGCTATCCACCCCTTTCTAGGAAATCCTAGGCGTCAAACATCCAGGAGAGATATTACTGAGAGTGACTCAGGCTTGTTCTCCTGAAAGTGGCCATTTGTTCTTCTGGAAATTTTAAGGGTAGTATGGTGTCTGATTTCTTTAGAAGGCTATTTTTAGTAACTATTTTTGTTTGTTTGTTTAATAGATAGCCCTCTTTTTTAGCAGAATATGATTTCATGCATTCCAACAGCATAATGCAAATGCACAGTTTCTTAAACATAAAAGAAAAATCATTAAAATTTACTTATGTGCGTTGTGTGTTTAGCTTTTCTTTCATGTTAACAATGGTGCTGGTAGGATAACAGCCACATATAAGCCCCAAACGATGACTACTCTCTGTGATGGAAAGTGGCACAAGCTCCAAGCTAACAAAAGCAAACACCGCATAATCCTGATTGTCGATGGGAATGCAGTTCGTGCTGAAAGCCCACACACCCGGTCCACCTCGGCAGACACCAACAATCCCATTTATGTTGGTGGTTATCCTGGTACGTATGGCTCCCTGCTCTGCTCTTTCACTGCCATTGCGGGACATCCTAGTTAGGGTGGGGAAAAGAGGAATTATAAAATATGATACATAGTTTGTATGACAAATTCTTTATGACCAGAAAAGCTATTTGAAATACATAAGAATTCTTGGGAAAAAAAACAAAATGATCTACATATATAAGTTAATCATTAGGTAAGATTGTGAGAACGTTGGGTCTGATTTAAAGTAAGCTGGGTGACTTTCCTGAGGAAGATCAGTCATCATTTTAGGGAACAAACATGAGTTTTATCATCACACATCAATTCTGGGTTAGAATCATGCATGTCAGTTCTTCCAAGTAACTGTTACAAATTAAATGATATAAACATTTCTTTTACAATTTTTAACATAATTGTGCCTTTAAATTATGATACATTAACATTTCTTATTCTTTGAAGCTACGAATGTGGTAAGAGGTTCTTCTCATTTTGATACAGAGACTTCTCAAGGTTATTTTTGTTGTGCGTATGCCATTGCAAAAAAGTTAACCAGGATTTGCTGTCTCTTCCTTCTTCCCTAAACAGCTGATGTAAAGCAGAACTGCCTGACAAGCAGAGCCTCATTCCAGGGCTGTTTGAGAAAGCTCACCCTGACGAAGGGCCTGCACGTGCAATCCTATGACTTCAGCAAAGCTTTCCACCTGCAAGGAGTGTTCCCTCACTCCTGTCCTGGGGCTGAGACCTGAACTTCAGGGAAAATCCCAGTTGGGAATCATTGTGTATACTTTGAGGAGAATTACTTTTGTGAATTAAACTCTTCCATTCAGATTTTATTTCTGACTCAAGTTGTTTCCAGATAGAAGTATTTAGCTTATGTTAAACTAAAACCATATATTACAACAAATACTTCTATTAAATTGCTCCAAGATATAAATTGACTTAATTGGCTTTCTTAATTTTTTTTAAATTAATCTTTATAAACATTGAATGTTCTATTGATTACTTGACAGTATTTCATTTTTGCATTCTGAGATTTTAAAAAGTAAAATATCATTACAGACTATAATAGATTAGAACAGAGTATGAATACTTTGATTTTCTTAACAAAATTAAAATTGTAAGCTCCAGTTCCTACAAAAGGTAATGCCATTGGTTAAATTCCAGCCTAGGGCACATACCTGACATATCCTTGTTCTGTCAGGACCTGACCTAATAGCATTTTGCCTGACAAAAAGGTTTAAAATGTTAATGTAACCAGTTAGTTCTAAATTTATTGTCAATTCTGTCCCCCTTCCCACCCTTTGGAATGAGGCATCTTTCCTTAATCAGCTGTTTTTTCTGTGAGAACATGTGCTATTTGAAAAGAAGGTAAATTTAAAACTCACGCAGCTGTGTTCTTTTAAATGGACTAAGAAGTTTTAAACCTAGATTTTGTTCCTTGCAAATATATTTTAGCTTTGCTCTGGAACCATGGCTGGGGTCAAAGTGGCTACCATACCACTTTCTCTAGACAAATTATTTCCTTTCTCAAATGTTTACTTGAAGAGTGATATCTGCCTTTGTTAGAAATTACCTGATTTTTGAGAGTGGGTAGAGAGGAGCGGAAAGGAGGCTGTTGGGAGGATGAGACATGTATGGAGCAGAGAGGAATAGTGTGCAGTCACCGGGCAGGGAGAGCAGTGGAAGCTGCATAGAGGTGGGTATGTAAATTTATATGGGAGTGTACATTTTCACTCAGTCATGTTAAATAAAAAAGAAAAAAAGGAGAAATTACCTGATTTTCTAAAATGAAGATGATACATTTAATTTTTATGTCTATTAGGGACTTTAATTGGACAAATAAGGAAAGAAAGTGTGGTCCTAGTCCTTATTCCTATTCTGTGTGCCTTCTCTGAGCCTGGCAGCCATCTGTACCTTCTGGCTGATGCATTTGAAGTTTGTAATTGCTTCCTGATTAAACATCTTTGTAAAGAAATTCTTCCAGAAAGACAGCAGCCAATAGAAATGGTGATTGTTCTGTGACACCTGGTAATACAAGAACTCAGACTCCTATAGCATAAAGGCAATTCACTTGGGCAGCTAACTTAAGAAAGGGGCATTGCTACCTCAGCTGATAGGCAGTGGTAAAATGCACAAGGATTTCCATTCACATTTCTATAGAAACCAGCTGCGGTGGGAGATGAGGGCTTGGATATTTGAGACCTTGGTCCACACATTGGGTAAGGAAGTGCTCAAAACTGGGACACAGAGCACAGGTGGAGGGGTTGCCTTGGACTTGATGCCTGCCAGGTCTTAGTAACTGTTCTCGAGACCAGACAGCAGAGCCCTGATGCTTACTGTCAGGCCTTCTGTTGGTTACTTCTTGGCTGTCAGTGAGGCTGATTCCAGCTTGTGGAGCAGGGCTGCCAGACAAAGCATGGGGCGCATGTTAAAGTTTGAACTTCAGATTTCTAATATAAGTGTGCCCTAAATAGTACATGAAATCCTTTATTTTTTATGTACTACATCTGGCAACCCCATTTTATAGTCTCCAAGGAACTAAAATGGATTATGATACCCCATTTTTCACTGTCAAGTAACTCAAAATCAAAACAAATGTAAGCCTTAAAATGCATACAGTAAAGTCCATTGAAGATTATATTTTTCTCAAGAGACTTTTCTTGAATTACTGGATTGTTTCCCTTGGTTTTTGGTGCCCCAGGTCTTTGCTTAGTTGGCCCACCAATTAATCACTGTTTTTAAGAATAATTTTCTCATCTGTTAAATGGGATTATGATACTTAGGCTGTCTTCTCTAGAAAAGCAGAACCAATAAAGCATATAGATATATAGAGAGATTTATATCAAGGTAACAGCTCACATGTCATAGAGGCTGAAATACCCCAGGCCCTGGATCAGAATAGAAGCTTAAATGTCCCAGGTCCTAGATCAGAATAGAGGCCTCTCCCAATTCACGCAGCTACAGGGACTGGTGACACCAAGGTTGACAGGTAGGGGACCTCAGGCTGTAAAGACTGACTAATCGAAGATTGACAAGAAGGCTGCTAGCTCACATCTCGAAAACAAGAGGTCAGAAGAAAACAGAGATGCCAACTGCTGAATCTGTAATAAGCCAAAAACCTTGACAAGGTGAGCAGAAAAGAAATACGTGGCCCAAGGTGGTGAGAGCGAGGCTGAGGTGGTGACCACACTGCCACCGGTGCCACTCAGCGGATTCCGTCGCGGGGATGGCCACAACATTATACAACTACCAAAACACTGAGAATCATGGCCCAGCCACACTGACACACAATCTTAACCACCACAGATACTCACCTCAAAAATGTATATATTTACCCTGACAGAGGAGAAAGTAAGTGTGGTATGTAACTCAAATTCACATAGGAAGACCAGACTTAAGGGACTAACTGGAAGAACCCTCAGAGCCGTGGCTCCTGAATGGTCCATTAACTGAGAACGAAAACCAGTCCCTAAGCCCTCTCCTCAGGCAAAGATTAGATTGGATCATAAAGTTTAAAATAATATCCATGAAGAGTGCTGCTTAGTTCAGATAGATACAGGAGACCAAGGGGGCAGCTCCTGTCTGCAGGCAGGATGAGAAGGCAGGAAGGGACTCAAACTGGGACTGCATTGATATGAGGAATCCAGGGTGGAAAGGGAATGTATTGTCACACTATGGGGATTCTCAATAGGGTCACATAGTGATATATGTGTGAATTTTTGTATGGGAAAACAATTTGAGCTGTAAACGTTTACCTAAACCACACACACAAAAAATATCAATTTTTTTTTTAAAAAAAGCCTAGGTGCCTAAGGAAATCTGGACTAGATTAAAATAAATGAGAAAGCTTAAAAAAGGTATATATTTAGGAAATATTAAAACTGATTCAAAAAGAAGGTAAACACCTGGGTAAAGAAATCACATTGACTGCATTGAAATTCAATCCTCAATCACATCTGGCTGTAAAAAGTTCAAGGACTAGATGGATTTATAGACAGGCCACATGAAACATCAGAATAAGAGCGTGCAGGAAAACGAGCCAACTGGTTTAACATAGTTATCATAACCTTTAAGGTGCTCTGGCGGCTCAGTGTTTAAGCACTCTGTTGCTAACTAACAAGTCAACAGTTTGAACCCACCAGTGACTCTGAGAGAGAAAGATGCTGCAGCCATGGAAACCCTGCGAGGCACTTCTGCTCTGTCTTACAGTACTGCTGTGACTCAAAATTTGACTTGTGGCAATGGGTTTCGTTTTGGGTTATAATCTTTATGAAAAACAGAAGAAGTACTAAATAATTACAGACCAACTTTACTTATGGACTTAGATGTAAATATCCTTAATAAAACGTTTTTGTTGAGTGCCTCATAGTGGCCCCATGTGACAGAACAGAATTGCCCAGTAGAGTTTCCGTGGCTGTAACCTTTATGGAAGCAAATCACTAGGACTTTCTCCTTCAGTGGTGCTGGGTTGTTTCAAACTGCCAACCTTCTTACAAACTGCCAACCTGCCAACAACTTAACTCTCGTTGTACCACCAGGGCTCCAGTTAATTCAGTCTTTCTGGAAAAATCATGGCTGATCACATTTCAAACCCATGAACTGTTCTTCCTATCCTCATATGTGGTATATTTTTAACTATGTCTTCATTCATCTTTTCAGTTTTACTTTTACTTTCCCTGAAGTTTTAACTTATTCTCATTTTATCCTGACATTACAAACAGGCTGGCTGTTTTCAAATGAGACCATAGAGATACCAGATACTAAATGAAGAGAGGATGCTGGTGGGTTGACTGGCACACAAAATTTTAAAGTAAAAAGGAACAGACATTGAAAGAAAGGAGGCAGATTCTGTCATTTGTGGCATAGTGGTGACATGCTATGTCTGAGAACCAAGAGACTGAAAATTCAAATTCAGCAGATGCTCCTTGGAAACTTTGTGGGACAGTTTTACTCTGACCCATAGGGTCACTAGGAGTCAGAACGGACGCGACAGCACCTAACAGTATTTGTCAGCTCCTTGAATGTATTTATGCCCAGAGAAATGCCTCAGAAGATTTGAAACAATTTTATTATGTCACAAAGGCCCTGAAAACAAAGAGTGCTATTTCTTTAACATAGAGATTCATGACCAATATGTATAGTACATTACTGATTTTCCTGTATTATCTGCCTACACAGTCATCTCTAAAATGATATGTGGTAATTAGAGATTATATATGCACGGCAGAATATGGAACTAACACAGGCCAGTTTAGTGCCCAAAGTGAATATTGAGATTGAAAATAGATGAAATGCTCTATTAGCATTGCTGAAGCCATGAAGCATATGTGCTTTTACTTTGGAATACTATAAATCAAGGACTAAATTTCACTACCCTGGGGTAGATAGGTCAGGGTAGGCGTAAAGAGGTGGCTGTAACTAGGCTTTGCAGAATATATAATAACAGGATTTGTGAATGCAGTCCAATGAGCTCCATATGGTGATGCCTGGAACTGAAAAATAGAATGTGACAACTCGGTGCAGGACCTAAACTGCCCAGGAGAACTGCTGGGAGCAGCTGGGGAAAAGGAGGCCAAGAGGAGAGAGCACAGAGTGGACAGGCCTGGTCTGGGAGAACTCGGCACAGACAAGCATGTGGAGAGAAACTGGACATGAAGCCTGTCGAAGCACCAGGGTCTTAGATCAGGGGAGTGTTGAGAAGAAACTGGGCATTCAAAGTCATGAATTAGTTGGAGTACTGCCTTGATCAGCCAACTGAGAAGAGTAAGTGGTGCCTGATAACAAGGGAAGTGATGAGGGGAGAGAGGGTAATTTAAGAATGTGAGCAGCTCCAGCAATATGCAACCATATACAGTAATGGGTTGTGAGGCTCGCAGGGAGTTTGGAGCTCAAAGCTCTTCTGACCTCAACTCAATATTGCAAGAATCGAGTAGCAGGGGTGGGGTACAGGGGTCGTGCTCCGAGGGGACACTGACATCAACAGGCATAACTAGCCTGTCGCTAAGAGAGTGGTGAGTGGCGTCTGGGGTCTTAAAAGCCAGCAAGCTGCTATTTGAGGTACACCAAATGGTCCCCACTCAGCTGGAACAGTTCATCACCAAGAGCACCAAAGGCATTGGGAGAAAGAAGGCCCAGGAGACAGAAGGACCCACGTGAACGGGAGACAGCATCAACATGTGACCAGAGGACCCAGATGCCCGGCCCCACCGAGACAGCCGTGGTGGGGCACACAATGAAGAGTCCCTGGGGCAACACAAGGAAAAGAGGGGTGCAGCTCAAGACCTCCACCGAAGGACCGCAACTGATGGTCTGGTGCCTGGAGGGTCTCCTGGGAGCATGGTCCCTAGACCTGCTGCCGCCCTGACCAAAAAACGCTACTGATGTCAACTCTTTGGAAAAAAATGGACTGGACCTGGGGACAGGGTATGACCACATGACGTGTGTACTGTATGGTTCTATGCGTTTACAGGAGGCTGTCCTACTGATCTCTTTCTTGATGGGAGAGAAAGGGGTGGGGAGGAGATTGTTAAGAGGATATCACAAGTACAGACTGAGAAGGAGGAGAGTGCCATTACCATGCAAGAAGAGCAGAAGAAGCTGCATGTGAAATTGGTTTGGAGTGTATGCTTTCACTTAATCACAGTAAAAAAAGAAAAACTTTAGCAGTGTAGATCTTCCAATATACTCAAAAAAAGTTCTTCATAAGTACAGTTACTCCAAGGCATCTAATAGGCCTTAAACAACATGACAGAATAAGCTTATGTTACAAGATATTCCGAAAAGAAGTACTATAGGCTTAGTATCTTTTTTTCATAATACATCATGAATTTTTCAGAGTATATTCTGAAATATTAAAAATATCAGGATATTTCCACAGGGAGGCTCACGCTCCTTTCAGATTCCTGTGGTGTCCAAACATGCAACTGATAAAAGCTGTCTGAATCAAAGGCTTTAAAGAGAACATAATGGAAATCATTTTTTTCTCACTGACTAACACAATTTAGAAATGATAATGTCTTCTCACATTATGTAATGTAATGCACAATGCTTGACTGTAATGCTTGATTATAAAGCACTAAACATGAAATTCAGTGTGAATATTGAAGAACTGTGATCTCTGTTTACATTATTAGAGGAATTGCATAGCTATGAGAGAATCAAGTTTATGGCAGATTGTTTTAGCCCAGCACCATTATACACATTGAGCATTTCATTAAAAATTTAATCTTTAGCATATGTCTGGAATTCAAACTTTACTATCTATCATGAATAAAAATTAGTAAAATCTTTGACACAAGTTAAGGAGCACTGAATCCTGTTCCTGCTGGTTGGATAGAAGAGAAGAATAGGGTACTAACATCAGGCAAGGCAGCAGGTGGAAGACCATGAGAAAGAGACACATGAGCCAGAGGCTTCTCTGAGGGTCTCACAAGCTAGAGCAGAAAGGTGACCAGAATTTAGGTGTGGACGGAAAGGTGGTGATTGATTAATGCTGTGTGGTGTAAGTGCAATTCTGCATTCTTGAACTCTGACTTAATTGAACATAGGTGTTTAAGGAGAAATATGCAAAAGAGGGATGAAATAAAGTGATCTGTCAGGCTAAACTCATTAATTCTTGCTGAAAAAGACATTTTAACTTAGAGCACTGTGAAACCCTTCAGTCTTCTAGATGAGGTCAGAAATAAACTAAAAATGTACTTCTTAGTAGTCTAAGCTAAAAGGGAACATTTTTTCCTCTTTATATTGTGTTACATAAGAATTTAATGTTTTTTTTTTAAAAAAGGAGGAACAGTTCTAGCTGATAAAATGACTGCCCAAATCAAAGAATCAATGCTGATTCTTACAGCAATTCCCAAAGATAAGAGGAAGTGTGTGTGTGGATTTTAACTAAAAGAAAGGGGAACAGAAATAACGATCTTAACATAATCTTGTGATTTCTAACTAGAACAGAATACATTAGCCTTCTTCAAAGGCTTACAACATGATACAGAATCTACAATGTAGATCATTTATGATGTCCAATATATAATCCAAAAACTCTCTTTGTATGAGCTATCAGGAAAATGGGATCAATTTTGAAGGGGATGGAGGGAACAATCAACAGACGCCAATCTTAAGATGACACAGATGCTGTAATTATCAGAATTAATAGCAGCTTCTATATCTATGCTTCATAAGATGAGGAAAGCAGAGACACAGAGATTCTTAGCCTAAATATCTTAAATGAAGTGACAGAAATTCTCAACAGAGAAATGAAAAATGTATAAAGGAATTTAATGGAAATTATTTAATAATAATAGTGTAATTGAGAACAGCAATATCAAGTAAAAAAAATCATTGGGTGGACACAATAGCAGAATGGAAATATAAAATGTCAGTAAACTTGAACTTGGAACAATAAAAATAATCCAACATCCTAAACAAAGAGAGGAAAGATTAAAAGAAAAAAGACAACATCTAACATTATAACACAGTATAATTGGAATCCCAGAGGAGAGATGAACGAGATTGAAAAAGTATTTTCAGCAATATTGGCCACTTCCTCCCCTCACCCTAATTTACCACATATCTATGGGCAAATTGGATTTCCACATACAGAAAAGTAAAACAGGATACATGTGTCACATCATACACAAAGATAAATTCGAAATGGATTAAAGACCTAAATGTGAATACTAAAACCACAAGATTCTTAGAAATAACTGTAGGGGCAAGCCTCTTAGGCCTAGCTTTTAACAATTCAATGTAATGATAAAAGCATAAACAACAAAAGTCAAATAAATGGGATCTCAAAAAATTAAAATTTTTTGTTTATCAAAGAATTTACAAAAAAATGAAGACTATCAATTAAAAGAATGTCATCAGAAACAATATATCCAACAATAATCTATTAACCAGTTTATTAAAAAAAAACTTCAACTTAACAAAGATACATGATCCAATCAAAAATGGATAAAAAAACTTAGACATTTCATCAAAAAGGCCATTCAAATGTCCACCAAACACATAAAAAGACACTTAATATCATTAGCCATTAGAGAGATGTAAACCAAAACTACAATGAGATGCCATGTTACTCTCAGTGGGATGGCTAAGGAGCTCTGGTGGTGCAGTGGTTAAGATCTCAGTCTATAATCAAGTTTGAATTCACAAGTTACTCCTTGGAAACCCTGTGGGTCAGTTTTCCTCTGTCCTACAGGCTCACTATGAATCAGAGTGAACTTGATGGCAGCAAGGTTTTGTGGTTTTGTGAGGATGGCTAAGATTGAAAAAAAAAGAAAATAATTGAAAGTTTGTCATGGTGTGGCAAAATTAGAACTCTTATCCACTGTTGGTGGGAATGCAAAATGGTACAATCAGCATAGAAATCTTAGTCTGGTCCTGAGAACCAGAAGTCGGATGCAGGATCCAAAGTGAGGAAGACCAAAAGTTTTGCCAGAAAGTCCACATGTATTGGATGTAGGCTACACCACCAAGAAAACTCCCTTTCAAGTGATTGGATAGCAGATCTCACAACGGAGATGTTTACATTATATCAGATCTTCCATGAAGGTGACGATATCATTACATAGCTGTCAAACTATATCATAACTACCAAACCACTGAAGATCATGGTCCAACAAAGTTGACACACAACCTTAACCATTACACGTAACACCCAACAACTCCACTCCTAAGTGTATACCCAAAAGACTTGAAAGCATAGACTTCTCCAGTAATGTTCAACACAGCACTGTTCTCAAAAGCCCAAACGTGGAAACAACCATCCACAGATGAACAGATGAAAAAATGTAGCATATACACACACAATGGTCTACTACTTATACAATAGGAGAAATGAAGCCTTGATAACATGCTACAACGTGGGTGGAACTTGAAGACATAATGCTAAGTGAAGTTAGTCAATCACAAGAGGACAAATATTGTATGACTTCCCTTATATAAAAAAAACATACACAGAGTATAGTTTATTAGTGGTTACCAGGGGTAGGAAGGAGGAAGAAAGGGGATGGGGGTTTATCGCTTACGGAATATTGAGTCTCAGTGTGTAGTGATGGAAGAATTGCATTGATCAAGGGTAGGTTGCACAGTCAATTAATGTAATTGCTGACAGAGTTGTACATTTGTAAAAAGTTGAGCTCACAAAAGTCATGTAATACTTATGTTCACAAAAATACCAAAAAAAAAAAAAAAAAGCATAGGTAAAACTAGATTATTTGGTAGAAACCAGGCAAGGAGGCAATGGAATAATACACATAAAACCTTGGAAAAAAATGTCAACCAAGAATAATATAGCCTACAAAACTCTCATTCAGTTATGATGGTGAAACTAGGACATTCTGCCAAAGAGCATAAACAGAAATTAAGGGAATATGTTAAAACCAGAGCAAAATTCTACAAATGATTAAAGAGAGTCCTTTGGTCTGAGAAGAAACAATAACAGGCTACAGAATGAATCTAGGACCCAAGATTGTACCAGCGAGATACCAACTAGGAAATGAACTCTCAAGGACTACCTACAACCAAAAGAAATACAACAGGACTCAGAGAGGTTCATCTACAAACAACAACAATGTCAGAACAATAGAAGAGAGAACAAAAGGTGTAGGTATAGAACCTTCTAATGGAGTCAGAGGCAAGGTCCTTCCAATTGACAATACATTGGTTCAAACCTAGAAGACAAGTGTAATTTCAAGGTAACTACAAAGAAAGTTAATAAAAATATTCATCAAAATCAAGAAGGAAAACATAAAGTCTCAATAAAACCAAAATCTACAAAACCAAAAGAAATTCACAAACAAAAGGAATTCAGCACAGAAGAGGGACAAAGAAAATGTCAGCGCCGTACACACACACACACACACACACACACACACACACACACACACACAAACTACAAAATGACAGCAATACTATGCTGCTTACAAGAGACAACACCTTTGAAACAAAGATCCCTGGTAGCAGTACAATGGCAGATACATAGACCAATGGAATAGAATTGAGAACCCAGTTATAAATCCATCTATCTATAGTCACCTATTTGATGAGGGCCCAAAGTCCATATAATATGAAAAGGGCACTCTTTTTAGCAGATGGCCCTGTCAAAACTTGATGTCATTTCATAGCATGTAGCGAACTGGAGTGCATTATGCTGAGTGAAACGAATCAATCATAGGACAGATGTTATGTGAGATTGCTGCTGTAAAAACTTATGAAAAGATTTACACAGTGGGAGAAACACTCTTGGATGATTGCCAGGGAGAGCATGGAAAAAATAAAATAAATAAAAGTTAAATATAAAAGGAAATATATAGAGAGAGACATTATTGCCATATTATCCGTAAAAATGAAAGAAAGAAAAAAAATCTTGCTAACAGCCAACAGTTGGTCTCTATTACCTGGGGGCAACAAAAGAAGTAGGAGAATTATGCAGAGTAGAAGGAAAAGGAATGTGTGGCTAATTGCTTCCATGAATAACTGCCTTCTTTGCAATGAGACCAGGAGAACTGGATGATGCCTAGCTATCATTGCTGAACATTTTGATCAAAGATTCTATAGAAGAGACCTTATGAAATGGGGGAAAATGCAGAGCAAAATTTCAAATGTTCATGGACTCCAAAATCTCATGGTAGATGGATGAACCCCTGAAACCATTGCCCTGAAATAACCTTTAAACCTTAAACCAAAAATATGCTGGTCTTTGTAATACCAAATAACAGTTAAGCTTAACTAGTAAAGAATGTCTTAAGCATTGTGCTTTTTTAAGATCTATGTATGTGGGGTCAAATTGACAACAGCAACTCAAAGGACTAGAAAGGAAACTTATGGGGCAGTGAGTTTATGTTAATGAGGGAAGAAGAACTAAGAAAAGGAGGATGAGAATGGTTGCACAACTTGAAAAATATAGTCAGTGTCACTGAACTGCAAAAACAGAAATCCTCACAACTAGACAAGTAAGCAGCATTTAGGATGCAAGAAGTTTGAATTCAGGGTGCTAGTTCTAGTGGAAGGCTTTTTCTCTCTATTGCCTCTGAAGGAAAGTCCTTGTCTGTTTGAGCTTCTGCTCTTGGGTGATCTTGGTGTAGCTTGGCAAGTGTCTTCATTTCTGCCTGCTTCTTTAATCTCTTTTATGTTTCAAAAGAGACTGACTTCAGACTCACTCTACACTAATCCCGTGTCATTAAAATAACAAAGACAGCCTAGTCCCCAAAGGGATCATCATCACAGGCATACCCTTTCCATCTAGTCACTCTGACTCATAGTCACTCTGTAGAAAAGGGAACATTCCCACAGGGTTTCTGAAGACAGCTTGTCGGATTCAAACTGTTTGGTTTGTAGTCATAACCTTTAACCACTATACTATCAGGGTTTCAATGGCTACTAAAAAATAAAAATTGCCAGGGAGTTCATTCCAGCTCATAGTGATCCTAAAGGATAGCACAGAACCACTCTGTAGGGCTTTTGGGGCTGTAAGTCTTTATGAAACAGTGGTTAAGGACTCAGTTGCTGGGGGCGGAGCCAAGTGGTGGAATAACAACATGACCCTGCTAAATCCTCAACAACTAAGAAACTCACAATTAATGAAATCCACCAAATACAGCAATCTAGAAGAACTAAATTGTGCTTAGAGAACTCTAAGTACAAAGGGAGCAAAAGGAAGATCTTAGGAATCCTGAACCACCTTGGATAAAACAACGCAGCCTGGGCAGATTCTCTGCAAAGAGAAGGCAACCAATCAGAGAGAACACCTGCCTTCAGCGAATCTTAGCAACCAAGCTGAGCAGAGAAACAAGAGTTGGAGCAACCTTGAATTTGACTGAAGACACCTGACCCAGCCTAAGCATCACCATCCACACTCTAGACCTGAAGGCCCCTACACAGGTTAGAACACTCTGGGACCAGGCTTGCTGGAGGTCAGTACGCCACCAGACCCAGTGGCCAGAAGGCCTGCACTGACTTAGAGTGGCAAGGGGCCAGGAGGCCTCAGATGGAGGAGCAGGGAGAAGGGGCTGGAAGCACAGGCCCAGGAGGCCAGGGCTCCTAATGTCTCAGGGTGATAGGACAGAAGAGGGCAGAGCTGGTGGGGGCATGCAAGTTTACTTTGCACAGCAGGCCTTAGTCCTGCATGGGACTGGGAGGCCCCAGTCCAAGTACCTCACGGCTATAGCGGAAGATTGTGGGACCTGGGCTGGAGGGTAGAATGAACAGCTCTGCTGCTGGCCGGCCTGGGAATGGTCATGGAGCCAGTGGACGGGGAGGCTCTGGGATCCCGTAGACTGGGGTTGGGGGCTGAGAGTCTGATCCCTCCAGCAGCTGGTCAGCCATTGGAGCTGTGCACTCCTGGGAGCTCTGGGTTGAGGTGACTGTAGGGGAAAGGCAGTGAGCACCAGGGGCTAGGCAGCCATTAGTGCTGTGTAGGCTGAGAAGGCTTGGGCTCAGGTGAATCAGGAGGAGGGGAGAGATTGCCCCAGTGCCTAGACAGCTATTGGAGCCAAGTGCTTGAGGGAGGTCTGTGCTCAGGTGACCCTGAAAGAGTGAAGTGATCATTGGGTGGCTAGGCAGCCATTGGTGAGTGTACACCACAGTGGTCTAGGCTCAAATGAATTAGGAAGAGAGGAGAGACTGCCCCAACAGCTAAGCAACTGTTGGTGCCACATACATTAGAGAGGACTGGGCTCAGGCCACCTGTGGGAGAGGGAGTGATTGTCCTGGCAGCTAGGCAGCCATAGGAACTGAATGCACCAGGGAGGCCTTGAGGAGTCAGAAGATTACCTCAGTGACTGGGCAGCCACTGGAGCCAAGTGTGCCCAGGAGTCTTGGGCTCAGGTGACCCCGGGGGAGGGGAGTGATCACCCCATTGGCTAGGCAGCCATTGGAGCTAAGTGCACCAAGAAGGCTTGGGCTCAGGTGACCCAGGGACACTGAAGTGATCACACCAGTGGCTAGGCAGAGAGGGCTGGGCTCAGGTGACCTGGAGGAAGGGAAGTGATCACCCCAGCAGCTATGCAGCCACTGGAGCCAGCTGCACTGGAGAGGCCTGGGCTCAGACAACTTGAGAAGAGTTAGGCAGCCATTGCAGCCAAGCACACCTGGAAGACTTAGGCTCAGGAGACCTGGGGCAAGGAGAATGATTGCCCCAGTGGCTGGATAGCCATTGGACAAAGATCCCAAAGATCCCTGCTCAATCCAGAGGCAACAAAAACAGCAGCAGCAGTTGCTTCTGTGACTTGGGGAAGAATGCAAGAGTAAGTGACCACTCCCTCTCCCTGCACCTGAGTCCAAGGCTGAGGCTTTATGGGGGGATCTGCCCAAACCAGAGGCAGCTGCAGCAGCACTTGAGTCCTGCCTGCTTTGGAGGGGCTGCAAAAGCAAAGCACCAGTGCACATGACCACCACCAGCACAGATACAGAAGCAGTGATAGTGCTGCTGAAACTAGGAGTGACTCCCCTACCCCAGGAGCTGTGCCAGCAGCAGCGGCAGCCCAGTCCGGGACAGTACGAGAAAGCAACAGAAAATAATCAGAATGCACAGAGAATCTGTGGCCCAGCACCAAAAGAGAGACGCTGATCTGGCCAACTGAACCATTAAGTCTCTTTTACTGCCATGACTTGAAGGTGACTCGGAGACAACAATCAGTTTCTAAATACCTGAAGAAGCAGACTACCATGGCTTCCAAAACTCCCCAAATAAAGCATCAACAGATTTCAAAGATGAAGAAGAATTCCTACAACTATCAGAGACAATAAAAAGATTGACACAGAGAGCAAGATTTCAGGAGCGAGATCAGGCAAAATGCAGCACAGCACACTGAAAAATAAGCTTCAAGAAATGCTGGAGCAGCAGCAATCTGAAGTTCGACAAATTAGCAATAAAATCTCTGAGCTTGATAACTTGATAAAAGTCAAAGAAGCAAGATTGAGGACATGGAAGGCAGAATTAGTGAGCTTGAAGACAAAGTAAAAAAATGCCAGCATACACAAATTAAAATCAGAAAAAAAGAGTCAATAAGAATGAAGAATCCCTAAGGGTGATATGAAATTCTATTAAGAGAAATAGTATCTGTGCAATCAGAGTACTAGAACAAGGTGGGGTAGCTGACACTACAGAGCTAATAGTTGAGGACCTGCTGACAGAAAACTTCCCTGATATCATGAAAGAAGAGAATATCTCCATTCAGGATGCTCATAGAATCCCACTCAAGATAGATCTCAAAAGAAATACAGCAAAGAATATCATAATCAAGCTCAATAAAACTAGAGACAAGTAGAGACTATTGAGGGCAGCCAGAATAAGGAAAAAAATAAGCTACAGAGGAAAATTATTAAGGTTAAGCTTAGACTACTCAGCTGAAATGATGCCAGCCAGAAGACAGTGAAATGGCATATACAAAGTCCTGAAGGAAAAAAAAAAACCTGTCAACTGAGAATAATATACTCTGCAAAATTGTCTCTCAAAGATGAATGGAAAATTAAGACTTTCACAGATAAACAGAAATTGAGATAATTTGTAAGAACCAAACCAAAATTACAAGAAATATTAAAGGAAGTTCTTAGATTAGAAAATCAATAGCATTAGATATATACTTAAATATCCATCACTCAACAGAGCATCTAGATAACATCAGGAAAGGAAATCCAAAAACAATAACCAAAACCAAATCAGAAATTCAGACATCTCAGGATATAATTGCCAACTATATTATATGAAAAAGAAGGTCAAAGAAAGGTACACATAGACCTTCCAGATGTGGAGGAAAACAAGGAGATGCACAGATACCAAAGTTTGGACTACTGTTAGATTAATAACAGGGAGTGTAACTGTAAAAGCCAAGACAGCCAAGTGCCATCGAGTTGGAGCCAATAAAAGAAGCCTGTAATTCTACACATCAAAAAGAAACATATAAAATCACAATTTCAAGAAAACAAACACTGAAAACCGTGGAAAGAAAATACATGAGGAAAAAAACTCTCAGCACAGAAAATGGAATGCAACAGAGGAACTGTCCACACACCTAAAAAAAGACATCAAAATGACAATGCTAACATGATAATTATCAGTAATCACACTGAGTGTAAATGGACTAAATGCACCAATTAAGAGAAGGAGAGTAGCAGATTGGATAAAAGAAATGACACATCTATATGCTACTTACAGGAGAAACACCTTAGACTCAAAGGCACAAACAAACTACAACTCAAAGGTTGGGAAAAAATATATGAGGCTAACAACATTCTAAAAAGAGTAGGAGTGGCTGCTGAAGCCATCACCCACAAAGACCTCTGTGAGCAGAGCTACAAGCCTTTGTGATGGCAGACGGACACATCTCATCCCTGACATATTTCTGGCTGTATATTTTTTCACCCCAATTAAACTCTCCTCCAAAATACCCCCTCGTCTCCCTGCATGAGGACAAATGCTGAGCCCAGGAACGCCCAGCCTGAGAATGCCCAGCCCAGGAATGCCAGGGCTGACCCAGCCCCACTGACTTCCCCCAACTGCACTTCCCCCCCATGTGAAAAGAATTATCCTTTTTAGAATAGTTTAAGCAAGGCATAGGGTGGGGGACGGTAGGTGTTTACTGTCCCCACAGGAGGAGATAAAATAAAGAGCAAAGTAGGAACAAATAGATTATAACCTTTAGACCCTTCCTCCTGTACCTTTTAACCTTGAGGTATAAGTAGGGCTGATTGAGCTCGAGGCATAACTTTGTTTTCACTGTCAATTACACACCTGCCTCGGGCCATTATCTAGAAAGCCTTGACAATTAACAAGATCACGAGGTTTCAGTTTCAAGTTAGCTAATAGCTCGTGTGGTTGGGGGGGCAGGGTAAAAATCACATCACAAGATCACAAGGTTTGGGTTTCAAATTAGCCAATAGATTATGTGGTCAGTGGGCAGGGTAAAACTCACGTCACTTTGACTATAGAAACAATAAAGACAGCTCTCTCTCTTGGTCGGGCTGCTTTGAACCAGAAAACTCTTTTCTGTCTCTCTTAATTCTTTTCCCGCTGCGCCTCTCCCTCCTTCCATGTGGGACTCTGAAAAGTGTTGGGACTGGCTCCCGGCAAGTGGCTACACTAATCTCTGACAAAATAGGCTTTAAAGTTAAATTCACCATACAAGATAAAAAGGTTCACTAATGGTCAAAGGCTAAATTCAACAGGAGGACTTAACCATACTAAATACCTATACACCCAATGGCAAGTCTCCAGAATACATAAAACAAACATTATTTGCACTGAAAACAGACAGCTCCACAATAACAGTAGGAAACTTCAACACACCACTCTCAGTAAAGAACAGAACATCCCCAAAAAAGCTTAGTAGACGCACGGAGGATCTAAATGCCACAATCAACCAACTTGACCTTACAGACATATTCAGAACAGTTCATCTAACTGAAGCCAAGTTATACTTTCTTTTCCAACATTCATGGAACGTTCACCAGAATTGACCACATCAGTATCCCAGAGTGATACTCAACAAAATCCAAAATGTTCAAACAATGCAAAGCTTCTTCTCAGACCACAAAGCCACAAAACTAGAAATCAATAACAGAAAAAGGATGCCAATTAAACCCAAAACATGGAGATTGAATAACGTTTTGCTCAAGAACTAGTGTGTAATAGAAGAAATCAAGGATGCAATAAAAAATTTTATAGAATCAAATGAGAATGAAGACACATCCTACAAAAATCTATGGAACACAGCAAAAGCAGTGCTCAGAGGTCAATTCACCTCAATGAAGGCACACATCCAAAAAGCAAAAAGGGCAAAAAGCAAAGAATTAACTCACCAACTTGAACAACTACAAAGATTTCAGCAAGATTTCATCAGGCTCCAGAAGAAAGCAAATTATTAGAATTAGAGCAGAAATAAATGAAATAGAAAATTTAAAAAATGATTGAAAGTGTAGACAAGTCCAAAAGCTGTTTTTTCAAAAAGATCAGCAAAATCGGTAAGCCACTGGCCAAACTGACAAAAGAAAAAAGGAAAAGAAACAAGCAATCCAAATTAGCAATGAGATGGGCAATATCACAACAGACTCTGCAGAAATTAAACAAATCATACAATAATACTATGAAAAGTTATACTCTAATAAATTTGAAAACCTAAGGGAAATGGACAATTTTCTGGAAAAGAATACCACCTACCTAAATTAGTAAAATCAGAGAGAGAACAACTACACAAACCTATTACAAAAGAAGAGATTGAAAAGGTAGTTTAAAAACTTCCATCCAAAGTAAGCCTTGGCTTCACTACAGAGTTCTATCAAATGTTTAGAGAAGAGTTAACACCACTACTTCTAAAGGTTATTACAGAGCATAGAAAGGATGGAATACTCCCAAATTCATTCTATGAAGCTTGTACAACCATGATACCCAAACTAGGTAAAGATAGCAAAAAAAAAAAAAAAAAAAAAAAAAGGAAATTACAGACGAATTTCTCTCATGAACTTAGAAAAATCCTTAACAAAATCCTAGCTAACAGAATTCAACAATATATCAAAAAAAAAAAAGTTCATCACAACCAAGTAGTATTCATACCAGGGATGCATGGATGATTCAACATAAGGAAAACAATATACTCAACCACATAAAAGACAAGAACAATGTTATTCTATCAATCGACACAGAAAAGGCATTTGATAACATCAGCAAAATTGGAATATTAGGTTAATTCCTTAACTTAATAAAGACCATCTACAGGCACTCCTTGAATACTCTGGGGGTCAGTTTTACCCTGGCCCCTAGGGTCACCATGAGTCAGATCCAACTCGACGGCACTTGGCTTGACACTAAACCAACAGCTAACATATTTAATGGAGAGAAGTTGAAAACATTTCCCTTAAGAACAGGCACTAGACAGGGACGCCTGTTGTCATCACTTCTATTCAACAATGTTCCGAAAGTCCTAGCCAGAGCAATTAGACATGATAAAGAAATAAAGGGCCTCCAAATTGGCAAAAAAGAAGTCAAGGTTTCACTATTTGTGGATGATTTGATCTTATACACAGAAAACCCTAAAGAATCCACCAACAAACAACTGGATCTAATAGAAGACTTCAGCAAAATATTAGGATACAAGATAAACATACATAAATAAGTGGGATTCCTTTACACCAAAAAGTGACAACCAAAGAAGAAATCACTAGAACATTACTATTTACTAAAGCCCCCAAGACAATAAGATACCTGTGGGGAATCATGTAAAACTCTCTTGACATAAGTGCAGCCATCTTGGCTACTGTACCATTACTTCAACTCTGTATAACCTCTTGTACTGTTTGTGTACTGTAACCTAGAGGCAATCTGGGAACACCTCCAAGTGCTAGCCCGAACATGTGGAACAGTGTACAACCGAAACTGTAAACAACTGACTTAGCTACTGAATGTTTCAGTTCCTTGCATTCTAAGTCACCAAAAGGGTATAAATACTGTAAGAAAACTTTGCTCTGGGCTCTCGGCTGTGGGATGCCATTAGCCCCCTGATCCCAAACTGTTTCATGTCTGTCTTTTCTTAAGTGCTCGGCACTGCTTCTCCTCCACCCATGTTCAAGTGGGAGAACTCCCTGAGTAGCAGGAATACCGACAGATACCTGAGGATAAATCTAACCAGAGATGTAAAAGACCTATACAAAGAAAACTACAAATCCCTACTGCAAGAAACAAAAAATGACTTACACAAGTTGAGAAGTCTACCTTGCTCCTCAATAGGAAGACTTAACATTGTGAAAATGTCTATACTATCCAAAGCAATCTACACATGCAGCACAATCCCAGTTCAACTTCCAGTGACTTCTTTTAGTGAGATGGAGAAACAAATCACCAACTTCATAAGGAAAGGAAGGAAGCCATGGATAAGTAAATTATTACTAAAGAATAGGAACGAAGTGGGAGGTCTCACCCTTCCTGACCTTAAGACATTTCACACTGCCACAGTAGTCAAGATAGCCTGGTACTGGCACAAAAACAGATGCATAGACCAGTGGAACAAAATCCAAAATCCACATATAACTTCATCTACTTATAAACAGCCGATATTTGATAAAGGCCCAAAAACAGTGAATTGGGTCTATTCAACAAATGGTGTTGGCATAACTGGACATCCACCTACAAAAACGTGAAACAAACCCTTATCTCACACCATGCACAAAAACTAATTCAAAATGGATCAAAGATCTAAATATAAAAGCTAAAACAATAGAATTCTTGGAAGGAAAAATTGAGAAGATGATGGGCGCACTAATCCATGGCATCAACAGTCTAGCGAAAACACCAACAACCATCAGTCATCAGAAATGAAAACAGATAATTGTTATTCTTAGGTGCTGTTGAGCCAGTTACAAGTCATAGTGACCCTATGAACAACAGAACGAAACACTGCCTGATCTTGTGCCATGTCCAAAATTGTTTTTATGCTTTAAGCCCACTGTTGCAGCTACTGTGTCAATCTGTCTTGCTGACGGTCTTTCTCCTTTTTGCTGAACCTTCACTCTACCAAGCAAGATGTCTTCTCCAGGGACCGATCCATGCTGACAACATGTCCAAAGTATGTAAGATGCAGTCTTGCATCCATTTTGGCTTCCAAGGAGCACTCTGGTTGTACTTCTTCCAGAACAGATCTGTTTGTTCTTTTGGTGATCCATAGTACCTTTAACATTCTTCTCCAACACCACAATTCAAAGGTGTCAGTTCTTCTTCTGTTTGTTTATGGTCCAGCTTTCACATGCATATGATGCTATTAATAATATCATGGTTTGGGTGGGGCACATTTTAGCCTTCAAGGTGACATCTTTACTTTTGAATACTTTAAAGAGATCCTTTGCAACAGATTTTCCCAATACAAAGCATTCTCTGATTTCTTGACTGCTACCTCCATGGATATTGATTGTGGACCCAAGTAAAATGAAATCCTTGACAAATTCAATCTTTTCTCCATTTATCATGATGTTGCTTACTGGTCCAATTGTGAGGACTTTTGTTTTACTGATGTTGAGGTGCAGTCCATAACGAAGGCTGTGGTCCTTGGTCTTCATCAGTAAGTGTCTCAAAACTTTTTCATTTCCAGCAAGTAAAGCGGTGGTGTCTGTGCAATGCAGGTTGTTAATGAGTTGTCCTCTAATCCTGAGGCCTTGCTCTTCTTCATATAATCCAGTTTATCAGATTATTTCTTGTTATACAGATTAAGAGGATGTGGTAAAAGGATACAACCCTGACATATACTTTTCCTAACTTTAAACCATGCAGTGTTCTTTTCAGACGACTTCCTCTTGATCCATATACAGATTCCTTAAGAGCGAAATAAGCTGTTCTGGAATTCACATTTTCCACATTAGCCATAATTTAGTATGATCCACACGGTTGAATGCTTTTGCATAGTCAATGAAACACAAGTAAACATCTTGCTGATGATTTTTGCTTTCGGCCAAGATCCATCTTGCATCAGCGATGATACCCCTGGTTCCATGTCCTCTTCTGAATCCAGCTTGAATTTATGGCAGTCAGCACTTGGCTTGGCTTTTGAAACATACTGTTGCAGTTGCTTTTGAATGATCTTCAGCAAAATTTTACTTGCGTGTGATATCAATGATATTGTTCGACAGTTTCTGCATTCAGTTGGATCACCTTTCTTTGGAATGGGCATAAATATGGATCTCTTCCAGTCAGTTGGCCAGGTAGCTGTCCTCCAAATTTACTGGCACAGAGGGGTGATTGCTTCCAGTGCTGCATTTGTTTGTTGAAATACCTCAGTTGATATTCCATTAATTCCTGGAGCCTTGTTTTATGCCAATGCCTTCAATGCAACTTTGACTTCTTCCTTCAGTACCATTGGTTCCTGGTTATATGCCACCTCTTCAAATGGCTGAACATGGACTAGTTCCTTCTGGTATAATGGCTCTGTGTCTTCCTTCCATGTTGTTTTGATGCTTCCTGAGTTATGTAATAGTTTCCCTGTAGAATCCTTCACTATTACAAGTCAAGGCTTGAATGTTTTCTTCAGTTTTTTCAGCTGGAGAAATGTAGAATGTGTTCTTCCCTTCTGGTTGTTTTTCATTTCCAGTGCTTTGCACATGTCATTATAATACTTTCTTTTGTCTTCTGAAGTTTTTCTTTGAAATATTCTGTTTAGGTCTTTTACTTCGCCCTTCCTTCCTTTTGCTTTAGCTGCTTGACATTTGATAGCAAGTTTCAGAGTCTCTTCTGATGTCCAATTTGGTCTTTTCTTTCTTTCCTGTCTTTTTTTTTTTTTCTATTTAATATAACTGAGTGAAAATGTACACTTCTGTATAAATTTACATGCCCACCTATATGCAGCTTCCACTGATCTCCCTGTCCGGTGACAGCACATTATTCCTCTCTGCTCTATACATGTCTCATCCTCCCAACAGCCTTCTTTCCCCTCCTCTCCACCCACTCTCCTTCCTCCAGCCAGAGGGCAGCAGGATGATATCCTATAGATATATAGAAACATAAAGTGTATCCAATATATGGTCACTCTGCATTGCCAAGTCCAATCCATTCGTGTCCAAGGAGTGGAACTTTGTTATGATTTATGGGCAAGGACAGCATCAGGGCCAGGGGCCATGCTCCCAGGGGAACCCCGAAACCGCTGGACTATCATTTGAGGTCTTTTAGTGGAGATCTCAGGATGCATGCCTTTTTATTCTTGGTTGCCAGTGAGACTCAACCTAGGGAGCTCCATTATGGCTATCACTGGTGGTGGCCAGGCACCATCCGGATCTTCCGGTCCCAAGTCGATGTAGGCACCCACTCATGTGGGTCTCTCTATCTTCTAGATTGTCTTTACCCCATGTCATTTTGGTCCTCGGTGAGCATCCGTTCCTGCTGAGTCAGGACCATTTGCTGTGCCCTTGGATGGAAGCTTGGCAGCTTTTAAGACCCCAGACGCCACTCACCAATGTGAAGTGCAGAGAGCCCACTTAGCGAAATGCTAGTTGTGCCAATTGGCCTCGATTTTGCCTAAGAGCATGGTCCCCTGCCCCCTGCCCCAGTTACTCTGTCCTGGTAATACTGGGTTAAGATGGAAGGAGTACTCAAGTTAGGCTGAAGTCCACTTAATATTGTTCTTGTTTCTAATGTGTGCTATCACTGATTTCTCCCAATCAGATTTCTAGCAACTATCTAATCTAAACTCCCCCACCCCTCCATCCCCTCCCTTGCAGCTGTCAAAGAGTCTTTTCTTCTATACACAAGTCTGTTTTTGAGATCTTATCATAGAGGTCTCATACAATATTTGTCCTTTTGTCACTGACTACTTTCACTCAACATAATGTCTTCCAGTTGAAACCAGGTTAGGAGATGTTTCCTGGAATCATTGTTATTCTTTATCATTGCGTAGTGCTCCATTGAGTACATGTACCATAGTTTACCTATCCATTTTTCTGTTGTTGGGCATCTGGGTTGATTCCATCTTTTTGCTATCTCTTTCCTGTCTTTTTAATGACCTCTTGCTCTCTTCTTGGATGATGTCTTTGTTGTCATTCCACAATTCATCTGGTCTTTGGTCTTTAGTGATCAACATATCAAATTTGTTCTTGAGATGTCTTTAAACTCAGGAACGATATACTCAAGGTCATACTTTGACTCTCATGGACTTGTTCTAATTTTCTTCAGTTTGAATTTGAATTTGCATATGATCAGTTGATTATCTGTGCCATAGTCAGTACCTGGGCTTGCTCTGCCTGCTGATATGGAGCTCTTCTGTTGTCTTCTTCCACAGATATAGTCAATTTGGTTCCTGTATATTCCATCTGGTGAGGTCTGTATGTACAGTCACCGTTTCTTTTTTTTAGAAAAAGGTACTTGCAAAGAAAACGTTGTTAGTCTTGCAAAATTCTATCGTGCGATCTCCAGCATTATTTCTGTCACCAAGGCCATACTTTCCAACTACCTGTCCTCCTTTGTTTTCAATTTCTGCATTTCAGTAATTATCAGTGCATCCTGATTGCATGTTCAATCAATTTCTGACTGCAGAAGCTGGTAAACTCTTCAACCTCTTCATCTTTGGCTTTAGTGGTTGGTGTGTCGATTTGAATAATAGTTGTACTAACCTGCCTTCCTTGTAGGCATATGGATATTATCCTATCACTGACCGCACTGTACTTCAGGACAGATCTTTTGATACTGAATGCAACACAATTCCTCTTCAAGTTTTCGTTCCTAGTGTAGTAGACTATGGGGTGTTGGTTTCAAAATGGCCAAAACCCATCCATTTCAGCTCACTAACGCCTAAGATGTTACTGTTTATGCATTCCATTTCATTTTTGACGGTTTGCAGTTTTCATAGATTCTTTTTTTTTTTTTGGCTTTAACAAAGGAAGGTTTATTCTTACACAGTCTGGTAGGTTGCAAGTCCATATTCAGGGTGACCGCTCCAGGGGAAGGCTTTCCCTTTGTCGGCTCTGCAGGAAAGTCCGGTATTGCATCAGTCTTTGTCCAGGGAGCGTCTTGGCACAAGAACCTCTGATCTGAAGGACACGCTCTTCTCCTAGTGCTGCTTACTTGATGATAGTGAGGTTCTCCAGTTTTCATAGATTCTTACTTCACACATTCCATGTCCTGATTATTAATGGATGTTTGCAGTTGTTTCTTCTCTATCAGCTGCTCTTGGGAGTCATGCCACATCAGTGAATGAAGATCCTTACTCCCTCCACATTGTTAATGTTGACTGTACTTTGAGGAGGAAGCTCTTCCTCAGTCGTTTTCCAAGTGCCTTCCAACCTGGGAGCTCACCTTCTGGTGCCATATCTGATGATGTTCAGCTGCTCTTCATAAGGTTTTCACTGGATAATTCCTTTCAGAAGTAGACTGCCGGGTCCTTCTTCCTTGTCTGTCTTAGTCTTGAAGATCAGCTGAAATTTATCTACCATGGTTGACCCGCTGGTACCTAAATACCAGTGGCATTGCTTCCTGCATCACAGCAACAAGCAAGCCTCCACTGACAGACAAGTCGGGGCTGCTCACTGTCTTTACCCTCCTTACCTGCTATGCTGTTACGCTGTTATGCTGATTACCTGATGGTGTTACCCTGCTTATCTGATGCTATCACCCTCCTCACCTAATTTTGTTACCCTATTTACCTGATGCTGTCATCTGGTTTATCTGATGCTGTTATTCTCCTTGCCTGATGCTTTTACCCTCCTTAGGTAATTGGGAACTCTTAAAAATTAAACCCGCTCATCCAAAGCCTTCCTCAAAAGAGTAAAGACCACCTATACAGTGGGAACGAATATTTGCCCACTATGCTTCTGACCGCTGCCTAATCTCTCTAATCTATAAGATACTGCAAAACTGCAACAAGAAAAAGACAAACAACCCAATTAAAAAAATGGGCAAATGACATGAACAGGCACTTCACCAAAGATGGCTGCCAACAGACACATGAGGAGATGTTCATGATCTCTAGCCATCAGAGAAATCTATATCAAAACCACGATGAGATACCATCTCACCCCAACAAAGATGGCAATAATCCAAGAAACACAGAATAATAAATGCTGGAGAGGAGAGTTTGGAACTTTTTTACACTGTTGGTGGGGTTATAAAATGGTTCAACCACTATGAAAATTGATTTGGCACTTTCTTAGAAAGCTAGAAATAGAAATACCATATAATGATACAGCAATCTCTCTCCTTGGAATATATCCCAAAGAAATAATTAATAGCACTCAAACAGATACTTGCATGCTAATGTTTATTGCAGCTCTCTCCAGAATACCAAAATGCTAGAAACAAGTTAGATGCCCATCAAGAGACGAATGGTTAAACAAACTCTGTTATTTTCATACAATGGAATACTATGTAATGATAAGACACAATGATAGCTTAGGGAAATGCCTGTCAATGTGGGACCACCCAGAGGAAATTACACTGAGCAAAATTAGCCAGACACAAAAGGACAAATTTTGTATGAGACCATTATTATAAGGGGGCAACTAATCATTTGAGCATAGTAGAAATAAATATTTGACAGTTACAAGGGGGGAGGGCAGGGACGGAGAGGCATTTTTTAAAAATTGTGTAGTGGTTAGGGTTAAGGATGGGTATAAGATGTGACAGCATGCACTAGAAGTGGGGTACTCACAACTACTCAACTTCAAAACAAAATTGTCCCCTTAATGTGGACCACCTCTTTGGAAGAACAGAGAAATGGGGTCTGGGATCAGGGGGCCATGCTGTCAGGAGACATCTAGACTAATTAGCATACCCAAACTTTTTTCCTCTCCCTCGCTCAAGGTATCGCTCCACATACCAACTGGTGGTGACTAGGGTCTTAAAATCTTGCAAGTTCCATCTGAATAGCACCAAATGGTCCCAATGCACCCGGACCTGAGGCAAATGAAGGACATGGAGGACAGGAGAAAAATATGAGCCCACCAGATGGAGGGGACCATATGAGCCATAGCCTGCTGCAGCATGGAACCAGAAGGACTAGAACGTGCTTGGTCACCACCAATGACAGCCTAGATCGGGTACACAGAAAAGAGGTGCAGACCCAGCAGGTGATAGAGTAGAGGGTAGAGCTAAAACTCTTATCAAAAGACCACTCTTGATGGTCCTTCTGAACAGAGGGCTCACTGGGAGCATGGCCCTTGAACTCTCTCACCCAAATTGCATCCAGCACTGGGGCCACCTTCCGAGACAAAGACTGACCTGGAGCATACACAATATAGAGCGATACTGGAGGTGAACAAAACCTCAGAAATGTACATGGGGTTGTCTGAGGGACACTTTGCTGGACCTGAGCTGATTGGATGAGGAGGGCCAGAGTTTTATCAAAAGGTCACAGGAATTTCTGAACAAAAGAGGAAGGATGCTGTCACAGGGTGGGGAGCAGCTAGAATAGAGGTGAAATTTCTGGGTTTTATATGGCAACATGATATAGACTGTAAAAATGTTCTTAATTCACAATTAAAAGAAAAAGCTCAGTTGCTAACCTAAAGGTCAGCAGTTTGAATCTACCAGCTGCTCCTTGGAAACCCCATGGGTCAGTTCTACTGTGCTGTACAGGGTCACTATGAGTCACAACCAATTCGAAGGTGTATAACAACAACAGTAAATGTTTACGAAAATAGACAGCCGTGCCTTTCTTCTGTAGAGTGATTTTCTACCCCTGACCTTTCACTTAGCAGCCATTGCTTAACCACTGTGCCCCGAGGGCTCCATAGCCACTAACAACAGTAACAAAAGCTGCTGTCCAGTTGATTCTGAGTCATAGCAGCCCAACAGGACAAGGCAGAACTGCCCCGGTAGTGTTTCCAAGGAGCAGATGGTAAATTCAAACTGCTGACCTTTTGGTTAGCAACCGAGTTCTTAATCACTGTACCAACAGAGCTTAAACTCCACGTAGTCATTTGAGCTTCGTATCTCAAAGCAAAGTATGAACATCCTTTCTGGGAAGACACTGTCTCTGCTTTCACATGACATGCCATGATCTGGGGATTTGGAGTTCTTTTTTAAGTAGAACAGTCTGACTGATGCTGCCTAAGCAACTGAAATTTGTCAGTTTTAACTAGAAATTTCCTTTTGTTTTAGATTCTGACAATTTATTTCTAGAAGGTGATTAATAACCCAGCAAATCTTCAGGGTCATTGTTTTAAGCTTATACAAATGACAGGTAAGGACAATATTTTAGGTAGACGGCTTACATGATTTGACTCAAAACATACTGTGAAAGGAAATTTAAAAATAAATAAATAAGTAAATACAGTTCTTCCTGACTTAATATGCCCTAGTAGAAATCAGAGAAACATACTAGGGAATAAATCTTGGGATTTTGAATGGGGTGGGTGATAGTACCACATGGCCAGCAGCCAGGGAAGCACCAAAGCTGTAAACTGGAGTCATGGGAGCAAAGCAGTCCAAAAACACGCTGAGAAAGATTTGCTTCAGATTCCAACAAAAGAAGTGGCAAAAGTCCAGTTGACTGGACTAAAGGTTTTTAATTAGGTGAAACTAAAGGTACAGAAGGACAGTGCTGAATTCCAGGAACTCATTGTAAAGTGCTGGCTGCTCAGAGGGTCTTTGCTCTAGCAATTATATACTCAAAACCCAAAACCAAATTATTGCCATGAAGTCAATGCTGATTCATAATGACCAGTGGAGTTTCCAAGGAGCCCCTGGTGGATTTGAACTGCTGACCTTTTGGTTAGCACACATAATGCTTAACCACTACCCCACCAGGTGTATGTACTCAAAGTGTTGATGCATTACAAAGGGGAAGAGAATATGACATAGGTATAGCGGGGGAAGGGAAGGGAAACTCTGCAAACCTGAGGTGCGGGGCCAGGAAGGACAGGTATTGTGGCCCTGAGAAGTTTACTTTGCTAAGTGATGGCTGGATTTGCACCTAAAGCCTTACCAAATTTCCAGTTTCCAGAGACATTTTTCTTGCCTGTAACTTAGATTCTATGTCTGAAGTTTAAATGTGAGCTAAGTGGGAAAGATTCCCAAAACCAATATCCACAGCCGCAGGCACTCCTTCAAAATTTAGTTCCTGTTGTCTACAAGGATTTTGATGTGTCACCTATCAACTCACATCCACCTTGGTTAAATATACCTAAAAAAACAACCCAAACCACCACCACCGGTAGATGCCAGCTCACACCTATGTCTTCCGTACATTGACTTCACTTCTGGATTTCCCTATTCTTAGTCATGCCACCATCATTCTCTCAATAGGCAAGAAATTTCCCCCTATGATTAGAAATGCCTAGATAATAGTAATAATAAAAAACAAACAAAAGTACCAAACATTTCAAAGTCAATTCAGATGCTTAATTACTCTGTAACATTGGTACTCATGAATCTGGCCAACTGACTGGAAGAGATCCATATTGATGCCTACTTCCAGGAAAGGTGATCCAACTGAATGCAGAAATTATCAAACAACAATATCATATACAAGTGAAATTTTGTTACAGATCACTCAAAAGCAGTGGTAGCATACGAGATCTGACAATTAAATTTGCGAACATAATTTTAACTGCTACGTACTGCACTGTTGAATATCATTACTGTCATCTTCGAAGTACTCCCCTTGGGAAGCTATGCACTCATGCCAGTGCCTACTCCACCCTTCAAAGCAATTTTGGAACTCTTTCTGGCATGCCCATTGTACAATGGTGGCAAGATGGCAGGCTTGCAAACTTCGTTGTCAAGTTGTCTGTGAGGGACTTTTTAGCCAGTAAACAAGCACCCTGCTCACCCGATCTGGCCTCCAGTGACTTTTTTCTTTACCAGGAGATAAAGGAAGTATTGAAAGGAAGACATTTTGATGACAGGATATCAAGGGCAATACAATGACAGCTCTGATGGCCATTCTAGAAAGTGTTCCAAAATTGCTTTGAAGGGCAGACTAAGTGTTGGCATCAGTGCATAGCTTCCCAAGGGGAGTACTTTGAAGGTGACCATAGTGATATTCAGCAATGAGGTATGTAACACTTTTTCTAGGATTAGTTTCCGAACTTAATTGGCAGTCCTCACATATTGACAGGGAACTGCCAGAAGTTCAAGCCTGACTCAGAAGAGGAAATGGGACCAGGGATCTTGGCTGAATGCAGAGAATAACATAAAGATGTTTATCTGTGTTTTATTGACGATGCAAAGGCGTTCAACTGTGTGGATCATAATGAATTGTGAATAACATTGAGGAAAATTGAGAATTCCAAAACACTTAATTGTTATGTGGAATCTGTACATGGATCAAGAAGCAGTAATTTGAACAAGAGAACATTGTGTCATGAATTAAATTGTGTCACCCCTAAAACATGTGTAGCATTTTGACTGGACCATAATTCTCAGTATTATGTGATGGTTCTCCAGTTTGGGATTTTCCTGTGCTGTAAATCCTGATTTCTTCCTATGGTTAATAGATAGGATTATGTTAAAAGAGGATTAGCTCCCTAACTAATGGAGCTTCCTTGTAATGTGACTTGCACCACATTTTATCCGTTTATCTTGCAAGACATAAATGGAAATGGAAGCAGAGAACTAAGAACCTCATACCATCAAGAAAGCAGCACCAGAAGATGAGGATGTCCTTAGGATTTAAGGCCCCTGTGTCAGATGCTCCCTGACTAGACTGATGCAACACAAAGACTTTCCTCCAGAGCCAACAAAGGTGGAAAGCTTTCTGCTGGGGCAGACATTCTGAATTTGGATTTGTAGCCCACTGGACTGTGTAAGAATAAACTTTTGTTTGTTAAAGCCATCCACTTACAGTATTCCTGTTAGAGTGGTAACAAAATAGTCACTGCCCTCATGACTTCATCAGGCATCTTGCACTCCTAAAAGACTCTTTTGATAGCATTGCTACCACACACCCCCCAGCCTGTGAGGGGACTTTCTAAGATAAATTGCACGCTCTCAAAATCCTCTATTTTATCCAAACTGGGCTACTTGCTGTGTATAGACGTCTTAGCCCATTTCTACTTCCTTACTCTTGCCTGTTTACAATCCCACCTACAATCTCCTCCTTCCATTTCTTTGCCTTTGAAGTTCTGATTTACCCTTTAATAAGACTCGGATGCCCTCCATTCTGTGAATTCTCAGCCCTATTTGTTTACAGAAATCTCTCTCGCTTCCAAATTATTTCAGTATACATACCCAGCAATTAACAGTGGTTTAACTTAGCACATCTCTTCCACTGCAAAGACCTCCCTATCAATTGCACTGATATTTATATGTTTGTCTTCTCCCTAAACTTAAGCATTGCTGCTTAATTAACAATAATAAAGAAAGCAACCAAACCCACTGCCATCAAGTCAATTGTGACTCATGGTAACTCTATAGATAGAGTAAAACTGCCCCATGGAGTTTCCAAGGAACACCTTGGATTTAAATGCAGACCTTTTGGTTAGCAGCCTAGCACCTAACTGCTGTGCCAGCAGGGTTTGCAATTAACAATGGTTGATGCACTGTATCTGACTGTGACAATCTGAATTGACTATAGCCTCAGCCTTAGTAATATGTTCTTTGTGCTCTACTTCTCCACAAACCAACCACATGAGTGGTTACTTTGTTACAACTTGGCAAATAGCATACTATTAGGATAACCAGCTTAACTTCCATACCCTATTGTATCTAGATCTAAAAAACTGCCCATCATTTTGATTCTTTTGGGCTTACTGCATTTCAGAATTCTTTTTTAGTGATTGCCTCCATTTGAAGTTCTTACCAGAAAAGCTAATCTGACTCAAAGGGTGCTTGAGACAAGAATTACTTTCACTTGAGCAAGCTTTATTTCACTTACGACAAGTAAAAGGAGTAAGTGGGTGTCGAAACCTCTCCAAAGTCTGACTTGACTCAGAGAAAGAGTTTGGAGTCTTTATCGTCTCAAGGCTAAGTGGGCAGCTAAGATGATTCAAGAATTGTCCAAGACAGGGGTATGGTAACTAGAGAAGCGGGCAGGAACAGGCTAATGAGGTTGCGGGTGCAGCTGGGCACTGTTTTAGTCAGCCAGTGCTGCTCTAACAGAAATGCCACGAAGGGGATGGCTTTAACAAAGCAAAGTTTATTCTTACACAGGCCAGTAGGCTACAAGTCCAAACTCTGGATGTCCGCTCCAGGGGAAGGCTTTCCCCCTTGTAGGCTCTGGAGGAAAGTCTGGTATTGCATCAGTCTTTGTCCAGGGAGTGTCTTGATGCAGGAACCTCAGGTCTGCAGGATGCATTCTTCTGCTAGTGCTGCTTTCTTGATGATGTGAGGCTCCCAATTCTCAGCCTGCTTCACTTTCCTTTTATCTCTTTCAGGATGAAAGGATTAAGGGTGGTACAAGCCATACTCCAGTGAAACTCTCTTAACAGTGGAGCAGTGAGGTGATCCTATGAAGGAATTTACAGGCCCACCCTAATCCTTTAACATACAGGATAGGGAAATCACAAAATGGAGGACAATCATCGAATACAGGGAATTATGGCCCAGCCACATGGCTACACATGTTTTTGTGGGGTCACAATTCAATCCATGACAGGCAACTAGATAGATTCTGCAACAAATGTTTCTGGGACCTGGAGCAGGACCTATTATGGGTTGTTGCATTTGTGTGCTTTCTTGCTCCCCCTGTTCAAATCCCCAGGCCAGGTCAGGGCTCCTAGGCACTCCCAGTAGAAAGTCATATAACAGTCAAGGGGTTTCTCTTTCCACATGTTCAGCAAATTTTCTGGCTGTCCATTTCTGTAAAATAAACAATTCAAGGACACTGGTTAGTTACCTTGAGTAACTTGTTTTATCTTCCTAGAGTGTGGCAAGGCCAAGGCGGGGTTGTTTTGTTCCAAATGGTTATTATCTCATCTTGCATGTTTCACATCACATTTGGTTTACGTCAGTCCCACTGCTCCATTTCACTGTATCAAAATGTGTCACTTTGATGTTCTCTCCTCACTACAAATTGTCTTAGGCATTGGATTATATATGTCTAGAGTGTTATCTCACATACTCTATCAACTTTACAAAGTTTTGTTTTCTTTTTCGTGTTCATTTCAATATGTTGTTCCACAATACACCAACTTTGCCCTGCAAGCCTAGTGCAACTCATGTAGATTTGCTGTTTCTCAAAAGAGCTAAATGTCATGGCTTCAACATGCTGATCTATACAAATATATAACAACTTGTTAATTATTGTTTAAAATCTGTTATGGGCTCAATTATGTCCCCCCCCAAAAGATATGCTGAAAATCTGACACTATACCCTTGAATGTGGTCCTGTTTGGAAACAGGGTTTTCTCTTGGTCATTAATGGTCATACTGGAGTAGAGTAGACCCTGCATCTGATCCTTTCTGAATGGTGTCTTGTAACTTGCAGTGAAAACACAAATGAAGGCACACACATGGGAAGACAGACGCCGTGTGATGGAGGTAGACGTATCTACAAGACCAGAAATGCCAAGGATTGATAGCCATCAGCTACTAAAAGCTGAGACAGGAAGGACTTTCCCTGAGAGTGGATGTCCTGATTTAGACTGATAAATCCCAGAACTGTGAGACAAATTTCTGTTTTGTAGCCACCAACTTTTAGTACGTTGTTAAGGCATTTTCTTAAGATACCCTAGAAGACAGTTAGTTATTTAGCATAAAGATTAAGAACAGACTGAGAAGAATATAAACTATTTCTCTATGACTCCTTCAGAGTTTCACTTATTAGAACAAATTGAGGGGAAAGGTGAAATGTATGTCAACTAGCTACTTATTTTAGTGACCAAAACTCGTTAGATATGCAAAAAGAAAAACAAAATATTTTGGAGGAATCTATCCTCTCTAATTCCTTGTGTACTGGTACTCAGTGAAACGTCTTGCTTCTCATCTCACCCCTGTCTCAAAAATTGGCTATTTGCAGCAGGCGGCACAAACTCTGCTTTAAATCTGTGGCAACAGACGTGTAAAGATAATGCAGTCTTTACTGGTACAAAACCACGGGGTCACTGTGTATTTCTGGACATACGCAGTATTAAGTTCACCAGTCCTGCTGGGCCGTTGATAGTTCAAGTACACATGTTGCATGTTTGAATCCCAGATGACAACCCTGAATGCCACTGATAGGTTTCAAATAAAATTTTGTTCAAGTCTTATTTTAATCCCTAGAGTGATAGATGGGATACCAAGAGGCATACCAGTGGAAGACGGGAGAATGATTCCCTTATATCAAGGTGACAAGACATCCTGAAACAGGTAGTTGCCCCAGCTGCTTTTCCTGTGCTAGCATTGGCTGCTCTGCTACTTGCAGAGGAAACAATATCCATCATGAAGACTTATGGGGCAGGGGGTGTCAGAAACTACACTGAGAGTTGCATGCAAGAGAAAGTTACTTCAGGTAGAGAAGGCTACTGCCAAATGAAATGCTACATCAGTAGATGCCACCTGTGTGGACAAGCTTGTCCCTGGCAGCAGCCTGCAGACTAGGATGGGAGTTCTCAGCCTCCAGCCCAGTCTGACTCTTGGAGGAGCCTGGCCTGAAAGTCTCACTTGCCAGCGTGACCCAATTGGGGTCTATGCCCTGGAGCATCTGAGTCAAAGAAACGTGCTTCAAGTCAGAAAGAGAGGTTTATTAGGAGGTATGACACCAACACAGACTCGACAGCAGTGCAGACTGTCGCTATGGAGTCTCAAAAGACAATTTTTACATCAGAGCTTATACATCATTTTGCCAAGGACTACCTAATGTTTTTGAGCACATACCCCACAGGTGGTTATATACGTCACAGAACAACCACAAAAAACCATTAAACTGAAAATACGCATGTCAGACACCTGGTCTCCAATGTGTATGTTTGTAACAAGCTGGGGAAAAAAGTACATAAAAATCTTCCAGTTAGTGGAACTAGGCAGCCAAGCCCACTCTCACTGAGATAAAGAAGAAGAAAGAAAGTCGTGGATCAAAAGGGTCAGGCAGCCTTCCCAGCGGCTGTCGTACAGTCTGAAAGCCATTTCTCCAGAGAGTAAACACCAGAGAAGAAGGCCACAGGGGCGAAGAGTGTCCCAGACCCCTTTGGAAAGAGACCAGTGCAGTTGCTGCAATAAAAACAGTTATAGATGACTTAGAGTATCATTATAGCGTTAGTTACGTCAAACTCCCAATCACTAGTTTTGAAAAGCAAAAAACATGCACACCAGGTCTGCCTCTCAGAGCCTTGACTTACTTGGACCTGGGCTCCTGGCAGTCTGCCCAGCATAGGGCTCTGTAGCACATTCCTCATTTGGGGGGGAAAGTGGTTTATCAGTTTACTCTTGGAAGATGCAGTTCAAATAGGGAAGAAACATGGACACTGGGTCAGCTAGAGAAGGGGTACTGGTGCTGAGGCAGGATAGCCTGAGGTGGCGGCTTGGGGACCCGGTCACTTGGATAACAGGTCTCAAGAGCAGGGCTCATTTCTGTCAGGGCTGAGTGTGGACTGCGGAGACAGAGTGTCCACACCATAGGTGGTCCCTCACCTGACCCGGGACCCGGTTTCTTGGAGACTGGGAGCAATATTCGGCTCCTCCAGAGCTTGACCTCGGCTAGGCGATCTCGTGGTCTTCTCTGTGTGTGCCTTCACCTTCTCAGACCAGGAGAGAAGATAGTCAAGTTTTTCAAGGCCACTTAAACCAATACAAGTATGGAGACTTGGACGACTTGACAGAGAGTAGGATGCTACCGCCCCAGGCCAACGTAGCTGCTAACGCAGGCATTCCAGGCCAAGTAAAGGTCTAGCAGGCGAGTGGCCATCCTAAAGTCCAGCCTGCACGTGCCTAGTGCTCAGGGCCAACGGGTAGGTCAAGCAGTTTTGGCTTTTGCTCAAGGGCAGATCAGAGGGAAGAGTCTGGGTAAGGGCTGCACACCTGGTCAGACGGGGGCGGACGTCCTCTGATGCCGGATGCGCACTGGAGCCCCAGTCCTGGCGTCACCTGAGAGCTTGGAGGGGCGGAGGATGTGATCCGAGGACACAGGGCGGTCCAGGTTGTGCGACATGGGCTTGGGACAACCGAGCTCCTTCAGATTTATAGATGTCAGCATGCCTTTTTAATTCCTTGCTTCAAGGAGTATGACTCAACAAGCAGACGTCCAGGAGATCAATGAGTTTAAAGTAATTTTTTTCTTCAGTGGTTTTTAATATATTTTAATATATTCACCACAATCAATTTTAGAAAGTTTTCACCACCTGAAAAAGAAATGCTATACCTCTTGACAGTGACTCCTAATTTCGCTCCAATCCATCCAGCTATAAGCAATCACTGATCCACCTTCTGCCTCCACAGTTTTGCCTATTCTGGACATTTCCTATAAATGGAATCACATAATACACAGTGTTTTGGTCTGGCTTCTTTAACTTAGTGTAATGTTGGCAGTTTGGGTTGTTTCCACTTGTTGGGTATTATAAATAATACTGCTGTGACCATTTACATACAGGTCTTTATGTAGATATGTGTTTTCATTTCTCAGGGGTAGGAGTGGAATTTAACTCTTTTTTTTTTTTTAACTTTTATCAAACTGAAACAATACTGCAATTTCAAAATTCATTTTCCATTAATAACCAGTTCTAATAATTTATCCTGTAAAGTTGCAGTTACATTCAAATTACCATCAACCAAAATTACATTTTGGTGAAAGGCATGGTTTTCCTATGTATAGATCTTCCACTAATGGAAAATAAAATTCAGAGCATCATGTGCAATTCATAAGATGTTTATAACTTTCCACAGATCAGCAGTAAGAAGACTCATCCACTGTGTTGGTAGTCATTGAATTATGGACCAAAAAAACCCTCCAAACCCACAGCTGTTGAGTCGATTCAGATTCACAGTGACCCTATAGAACAGAGTAGAAATGCCCTATAGAGTTTCCAAGAAACAACAAGTCAAAAATCTGTAGAAACCCTGCTCTTCTAAGCTTCTAACTCTTGTTTTTGGCTTTCAACCCTATCGTTCTTTTCAGAAACCATGTTGCCATTCTTCCTTGCATGAAAGTAGAAAAAGCATTAAAAATAGTTACAGTGGCCAGAGAAGCAAGGCTGACCGGTCACTGCACACTTTACAAACTTGATACTGACTAGTTTCTAGTTTTGTAGAAACACTGAGAATTTGTTTTGTAGTTTAGAATTCTTGACACGAGTTTTCTGTTCCATAAAAATCCTAGTTCCACATGCGATAACAGTTGTTCATGATCCACCTCCTTATTATTGCATCATAAAAGGAATAATGTTAGGTTTTCCACGTTAGGCTTTGCAGTATCACTAGGCACACTGTTTAGTTACCCTGACATACACCACAGCAAGCTTTCTCCGTCAAGTAAGTGCTGTGCTGATTACAGTTAGTGTAATCTGAAGGTGAGTATGAAGCTTCTCTATCTAGGCAACTCTTTCAAAATGTTCTTCTCTGTTGTGGTTGTGTCATCAGTGTATACATTTACGCTAGACATGTTTGTTGATAGTATAATGCTTCATGGTTCAGTCGGTTCAGTGCAAATTGTGTTTGTCAGCAGTAAAGCTGGAAAAAAATTTAATCATTTAACCATTCTCAAATTACATAAAACTATGCTGTCGTTTTAGCAATATCTGTGCATTTTTTGTTTATTCAGTGACTTGCTTTTATATCTCATTAACCAGTTTCTGAACACTTCAGATTGGAAATTAGCCCGTAAGCCTTGTTTTCTTTTCACTGTCAGCTAACCTGGTATTTCTAAGCAAACATCTCTGATGCAATCTTGTGCTAATCTATCAGCAATTAAGTTTTTTTTTTTTAAAAAGAAAACACATTTTTGCAGTCTGAAGAACAATTCTATACAAAGCCTGAAGAACCCGTAATGTTTACATTTTTTGAAATGTATTTTCTTGAACTCTTTCTTGAAGAAATCCGTCATCTTAAAGAATTATTTTTGTTTTGATCTTTTTTTTGGTAAGTCAATATCGCTTAAACTTTGATGGCTTAATGTTTTCATTACTCACTACTTTTCCATAAATAATTAGCACTTTGCTATAAAAATTAACCAGCCTAATATGGCTACTGGAATTAGTGTTTAGGTGCTACTGGTGCTAACCAAAATGTAGTCAGTTTGAGTCCACCAGGCATCCCTTGGAAACTATGTGGCAGTTCTGCTCTGTCCTATAGGGTCACTATGAGTCATAATTGACTCAATGGATGGTGGTTTGGTTTGGTTTTAATATAGCTACCCATTAAGGAATCTTGGTGGTACAGTGGTTAAACACTTGGCAGCTAACCAAAAGGTTCAAATCCATTAGTTGCTCTATGGGAGAAAGGTGTGGCAGTTAGCTTCCATAAAGATTTATAGACTGGAAACTCTAAAGGTCAGTTCAGCTCTGTCCTGTACTGTAGCTAATGAGTTGGAATTGACTTGAAGGCAGTGGATTTAGTTGTTTGTTGGGAGAGTTTAGTATAGCTACAAAATACATGCATACAAAAAATGCATATTACCTGTATAAGAGTCTAAAACAAAATGATTGTAAAAACAAACTAAATGAATCACAAAGGCATATAGGTTATACAATATTGCATTATAGTTGACAAAGCTTAAAATATCACATATTTTGAAAAGGTCCTTCTGTGCTACACAATTTATGCTACCTAGCATTTGCCCTAACAGTTTGAACACATCCAAAATACTCTATACTATGTTTCATGAAATGAGGTTTTTTTTTTTATATGTTTTGTGTTTATTGTCTTTTAGATGAAGGTTTACAGAGTAAACTAGTTTCTCATTAAACAGTACACATAGTGTTTTATAACACTGATTAACAACTCCACAACTTATCAACACTCTCACTTTCAACCTTGGGTTCCCTATAGCCAGCTTTCTGGCCACTGCCTGCCTTCTGTTCCGTACCCTGGGCTAGACTACCTCTTTAGTCATGTTACGTTTTATGGGCTTGTCTAAACTTTGGCTGAAGAGTGAACTGTGGGAGTGACATCATTACTGAGCTGGAAGAGTATCTGGGAGCCCTAGTCTCAGGGTTTCTGCAGTCCGTGTCAGGCCAGCACGTATGGTCTACATTTTTCTCCAACTCTGCACTGCCAGAGAAGTCAGTGGTGGTAGCCAGGCATCATTTAGTTGTAATGGACTCAGTCTGCTGTAGGCTTTTGTAGATGTGGTCCCTTAGTCTTTTGGACTAATCTTTCTCTTGTATCTTTAGTTTTCTTCATCCTTCCTTGCTCCCAAAAGGTGAGAACAGTAGAGTATCCTAGATGGCAGCTCACAGATTCTTAAGATCCCAGACACTATTCATGAAAGTAGAACCATTTTCTTTATAAACCCTGACATGACAATTGAGCTAAAAGGGAAAGGGGTGACAATACACAGCAGAGGACGAGTCAACACAAATGGACTAAACCCAAAGCTTAAAAGTATTCTCAATAAAACCAAACCCTTTCAGGGACAGAGTCCTGGGCCAGGGGTCTGGTGACCTTGGCTCCAGGGGTCATCCAGATCAATTGACACAACACAGTTTTTTAAATAAGTGTTCTGCATCCCACTTTGGTGAGTGGTGTCTGAGGTCTTAACAGCTAGCAAGTGACCATCTAAAAAACGTTAAATGGTCTCAACTTACCTGGAGAAAAGGTGAAAGAAGAGCATGAATGACAAGCAGAAAGTGTGAGCCCAAGAGAAAGAAAAGAGCAGCAAACACAACAGACAATATCAACACAAGAGCAGGAGAACTAGATGGCACCTGGCCACCACCAAGGACTGCCCTTATGGGGACCTCAATAGAGTCCTTGATGGAACCAGAGAAATGTGGGCTGCAGAACTCAAAATCTAGTAGGAAGACCAGACTTGACGATATGATGAACAGGAGTGTTCCCAGAAGACATGGCCCTTGAACTTCCTGTTGGCCCAGAACTGAAACAGTTTTGGAAACCAACTCTTCAGACAAAGACTGAGCTGATATATAAGACATGCAGAGTGCGCTTCTTGGCTTAGGCACATACAGGAGACTAACCAGGCAGTTCTCACTCAGAGGCTAGAGGGACCATGAGCCACGTGCAGGATCTGGTTAAATGGTCATCAGAATTGGGCTTGAAGGGAAAGAGTGTGCTGCCACAGTGTCTGAAGTGTAGCTAGGGTCACGTGGAAGAGTGTGTGCAAGTTTTTGTTTGAGAAACAATTTAAAAAAAGATCTAAAGAGATTGCCTCAAGGTAAAATACAATCTTGTAGATTAAGGCCTGCCTCACTAACATGACCACTGCCCATCCTTTCCCATTAGCATTTTGGAGGCAGGATTTATAACATATAGGAACATCACACAATACTGGCAATCCTTACCTAGCCAAATTTCTACACACTTGTTTTGGGCAACACCATTCAATCGATGACATGGTGTAAAACCGATCATTATGATATTAATAAAATAGATTTGGCAATTATATTGATGAGATCTTTCTATAAGATTAGCTAGTGTCCTAAGTCAATCTCTTTTGAGATGTAAAAGAGAGAAGCAAGCAAAGAGACACAGGGACCTCCTACCACCAAGGAAGCAGCACCAGGAGCAGAGTGTATGCTTCCTGCAGAGAAGCTTCTAAACCATGGGAAGATTGACGAGAATTACCTTCCTCCAGATCTGACAGAGAAATACTTCCCTTGGAGTAGATACCCTGAAGTTGGACTTACAGTCCACTAGACTGTGAGAGAATAAATTTCTCATTTTAAAATCATCCATTTGCATTATTTCTATTATACCAGTTCAGGATGAGCAAGACACTGTATGATATATCAGTCCCTTTCCTGCGAATACATCCTAGAGAAATAAGAGCTGTCTCATGAATAGACACAGGTACCCCCATGTTCACTGAAGCATTATTCACAATAGAAAAAAATGGAAATAAACTAAGTGTCCACCATAGGATGAGCAGATAGGCAAACTGTGATAATATATATACAGTGGAATACTGTGCACTATGCACTATGGTCTTTCGATACATACAGAGCAATAATGAACCTTGAAATATCTGACAACATGGATGAATCTGGAGGGCATTATGCTCAGTGAAATAAGTCAATCACAACAAGACAAATACCGTATGAAACCACTATATACAAATCAAAAAAAAAGGTTTTTGCACAGGAAAATAATAATAAAAAAATAACAACCCCAAAATCCCACAACTTTGATGGGTATGAGTGGAGGGATGATCACTACAGAGCTTCTGGACAAGTTACCTTTGGTGAAGGGAAAGAATACACAACATAGGGGATGTCAGCACAATTTGACAGAGGCAGAGTCTTAGAACCTTCCTAGATAAATCCAGACATCTGAGGCAACAAGTTCCTGGGGGTGAGGTCTAGGCATTATGGTCTTTTGATACATCTAGGTCAATTGTTATAACTAGTTCACAAAGAAAATGTTCTGTATTATACTTTGGTGAGTACTGCTGGGGTTCTTAAAAGCTTTTAATCACCCAGTCACCTTTAAGACACACTCTTTGGTCCCATCAGGTTAGGGGCAAAGGAGAATGAAGAAACCAAAAGACACAAGAAAAATTAGTCCAAAGGATTAATGGACCACATGAAACCCCAGCCTCCACCAGCCTCAGCCCAGAAGAACTAGATGGTGCCTGGCTACCACTACCAACTGTTGTGACAGGGTTCACACGAGAGGGTGCTCAACAGAGCAGGAGAAAATGTAGAACAAAGTTCAAATTCACAAAAAAAACAGACCTAGTTGTCTGACAGAGACTGGAAGAACCCCGGGACTGTGGCCCCTGGATACTCAGCTATCTCAGAACTGAAGCCACTACCGAAGTCCACCTTTCAGGAAAAGATTAGACAAGCCTATGAAACAAATAACAAACATAAAGAATATGCTTTTTAGTTCAATCAAGTATATGAAACCAAATGGCAACACCTGCTGTAAAGCAAAGATAAGACAGCAAGAAGAGACAAGTGTCTTAGTTGTCTAGTGCTGCAATAACAGAGATTCCACAAGTGGATGATTTTAAAAAAAGAAATTTTGTTTTGTCACAGTCCAGCAGGCAGAAAGTCAGAATTCAGGGTGTCAGTTCCAGGGGAAAGCTTTCTCTGTGGGCTCTGGAGGAAAGTCCTTGCCATCAGTCTTTCCCTGGAATGTAAGCTTCTGAGGCATAGGGACACGGGTCTTCTCTGAAGGATGCACTAAGCGCCCAGCATTGCTTCTTGATAATAGGAGGTTCCCAACTCTCTGCTTGCCTCCCTTTATGTCCCAAGAGATTGCCTCAAGGCACAATACAGTCTTACACATTGAGTCCCGTGCCACCAACACAACTGGCACCTATTTTCCCTCATTAACATCATAGAGCAGGGTTTACAACATAAAGGAACACCGCATAATACAGGGAATCAGGGCCTAGCCAAAATGCTAGACACATTTTTGTGGGGACACAATTCAATCCATGACAACAGAAAAACTGATTGAATGAACATGGGAATCTGGGTTTAAAGAGAAACTGGGGGTGTGCTGACTTGTAGGGATGCAACCAATGTCACAAAATGGTTTTTGTGTAAAAGTTTTGAATGAAAAACTAATTTGTGCTGTAAACTTTCACCTAAAACACAGTTTAAAAAACAAAAAAACCAAGCCAGAAATAGCACCAAATCAAACACATTTAGGAAATACCAGAAACCAAATGAATAAATAAAACTTGCTTATTCATTTCATAGGATACCCTGGAGCCACGGTGGTTAAGTACCATGGCTGCTAACTTTAAGGTCAGCAGTTCTAATCCACCAGATACTCTTTTCTGCAGGGTCACTATGAGTCAGAAATTGAGTTGATGGCAGTGAGTTTGGTTTTGATTTATTCATTCTATCCTCTACCCACAGCCATCCAGCATTACCATAGTGCCAAGTTGCTTCTGCACATCTGGCTAGGAAGTGACATAAATTATACTCAAACATAGGCCTCACTTCTAACCTCCCACTCTTTTCACCAACAGCATTGGACAGTATTATAAATTGGATTTTATCCTCCCCAAATGTGCTGTAAATCCTACCCCAGTACCCTAAACTCTAACAGGACTAGAAGTGTGTTAATGAGAACACATCAATGTGGGTTGTATTAAGCCAATCATCTTTGAGGTATAAAAAGAATAAACTGGTAGAGAGAAAACCACCAAGTTGATTTCTGACCTATAGCAACCCTATAAGACAGAGTAGAACTATACCAGTAGGGCTTCCATGGAAAAGTTGGTGGATTCAGACTGCTGACCTTTTAGTTGGCAGCCTTAGCTCTCAGCACTGTTCAACCAGGGCTCTAGGTACAGAAAAGGAAGCACAAACGAAGGGGAAGGTACACTACGCCGCATGGACACCGTCAAGGGACTGAGGGACAGAAGCCAAAAAGAGGCACAGACCTTCCCCCAGAGATGACCCATAACCCATTACCATTGAGTCAATTCTGACTCATGTCAACCGCACAAGACAAAATAAAACTGCACCACAGGGCTTCTAAGGCTGTAAATCTTTAAGAAAGCCAACTGCCTGTGGAGCAGCTGGTGGGTTCAAACTGTTAACCCTCCAGTTAACAAATAACTTTAACTACTGCATTACCAGGTCTCTTTTTCAGAGCTGACTGAGTAAAAAAAAATCTTCCCTTATAGTGAAATAAAAAATGCACTGTTGTTGAGCGAATTCTGATTCATAGTGACCCTACTGAACAGAGTCGCAGACCATCTGGTGAATTTTGAACTGCTGACCTTTCAGTTAGCAGAGGTTACACTGAAACACATAGCCACCAGGATTTCCTCCCTTAGATCCAAAATTAAAAACCAAAGCCACTAGGTCAGAGTAGAACTGCCCTATAGAGTTTCCAAGGAGGACCTGTTGGATTTGAACTGCCGACCTTTTGGTTAGCGGATGCAACACCTAACCACTACACACTAGGGTTTCTTCCCTTAGAACATGTACCCTGAATTTGGATTTATAATCTCCTAAACTGTGAGAAAATAAATTTCTGTTACAGCAGTACTAAGAAACAAAGACAGGCCCTGAGACTAGTTGAATATAACAGTTCATGTGACAAAGCCTTTAGATTTTTTCTGTATTTTTAAAATTATGATTAAGTGAAAGCATACAATACAAATCCATTCCACATGCCCACCTATCTGCAACTCCATCTGCTCTCTTTACCCTGTGACAGTACATTCCTCCTTTTTCACTCTACACTTCTAGCATCCTCTTAATGAGCACCTGTCCACTCTTCCCCACCCTCTTCTTTCCTATCTAGAAAGAAACCAGTAGGACAGCCTATTGTAAATGTATAAATCCATGAAGTACACACAACATATGGTCACACTCTGTGCCCAAATGCAGTCCATTCTCGTCTGAAGTGTTGACCTCAGTACTGGTTTCAGTCCAGGACCAGCAGCAAGTCTAGGGGCCATGTTCCCAGGGGAACTTCCAGGCTGTTGGACCATCAGTTCTGGTCTTTTAGAAGAGTTTTTGAACTGCACATCTCTTTTTCTTGTGTTTCCTCAGGGACTCTATATTGTGTCCCCCATAGAGACTGCCTTTGATGGTGGCCAGGTACCGTCTGGTTCTACTGGGCTCATGCTGATGCAGTCTGTCATTCATATGGATCTTTTTGCCTCCTGGCCTGGTTTTTCCGCATGTCTTTGATGTTCTCGGTGGCCATCTGTTCCAGATGAGTTGGGACCATTTGGTGTACCAGAGATGGTAGCTTGCTATCTTCTAAGACCCCAGTTGTCATTCACCAATGTGATGTGCCAAAGACTAGCTATGCAAATTGACCTCGATGACCCCTGAAAGCATGGTCCCCAGACCCCCATCCCTGCTACTCTCTCTATCCTTTGAAATACTGGGTTGAGTTTAAAAGACCTTTCAGTTGATGGTATAGTCCAGTTACGCTGATCTGCTCTTCAGTGCGTGCTGTCACTCCCTTCACCTAACCAAATTCCTATCCACTATCTAATCTATGAAAATCCCTCTTCCTCCCTCCCCACATTTGTGGCCATCCAAGAATCTTTTCTTCTGTACTTAAGACCCTTTTTAAGACCTTATAACAGGTATCATACAATACTTGTCCTTTTGCAACTCATTGCTTTCACTCAACATGTCTTGTAGTTGAAACCAGGTTATGAGATGCTTCCTAAAATAATCATTGTTCTTTATCATTGCATAGTGTTCCGTTATGTATGTGTACCAAACATTCATGTGCATGTATCTGTTCACGTGATTGCCTTTATTTCTGTAGGATTTATTGCAAGCTGTGGGATTGCTGGATCATAAATTATTTCTATTTCTAGCTTTTTAAGGAGTGCCAAATTGCTTTCCAAAGAGGTTGTACCATTTTGCCTTCCCACCAGAATGTGGGAGAGTTCCAATCTCTCCACAGCCTCTCTAGTATTTGTTGTTTTGTGTTTTTTGGTTCATGGCCAAACTTGTTGGGGTGAGATGGTATCTCATTGCAGTTTTGATTTGGATTTCTCTAATAACTAATGATTGTGAGCATTTCCTCATGTGTCTTTTGGCTGCCTGGATGTCTTCTTTGGTGAAGTGTCTGTCCATAACCTTTGCCCATTGCTTAATTGGATTATTTCTCTTGTTGATATTTTGTAGTACCTTGTAGATTATGGAAATCACATGTTGATCTGACATGTAGTTGCCAAATATTTTTTTCCCATTCTGTTAGGTGGTCTTTTAACTCTGTTGATAAAATCTTTGGATGAGTATAAGTGTTTGATTTTTAGTTGTTCCCATTTATCTATTTTCTTTTCTGTTGTTTGTGCATTGTTTGTCAGATTTTGTAGTCTGTCTAAGCCTTGTTTTAGAACTTCCATTGTTGTCCATATTTTTTCTTGCATGATCTTTATTGTTTTAGGTTTGATATTTAGGTCTTTGGTCCATTTTTGAGTTAGTTTTTAAGTAAGGTGTGAGATATGAGTATTGTTTCAGTTTTTTGCAGATGGATATCCAATTTTGCCAACACCTTTTGTTAAAGAAACTATTTTTACCACAGTTTACAACCTTTGAGCCTTTGTAGAATATCAACTGTTCATAAGAGGATAATGATGTTTTTGGATTCTCTGTTCTGTTCTCTTGGTCTGTATGTCTCTTTCTGTATCAGTACCAGGCTGTTGTGACTATCATGGCAGTGTAGCAGGTTCTAAGGTCGAGTGGTGTGAGGCCTCCCACTGTGTTACCTCTCTTCAGTAGTGCTTTACTTATCTTGGGTTTCTTCTCTTTCCAAATGAAGTTGGTGACTTGTTTCTCCATCTCATTAAAAAAATGTCACAGGAATTTGTATACGGAATGCATTGTATATGTAGATTGCTTTGGGCAAAATAGACATTTTCATAATGTTAAGTCTTTCTATCCATGAGCAAGGTAGATGTGTCCACTTACGTAAGTCTCCTTCAGTTTCTTGCAAAAGGGTCTTGTGATTTTCCCTGTATAGGTCTCTTACTTCTCTGGTTAGATTTATTTCTAGATACTTTATATTCTTGGAGGCTATAGTAAATGGTATTGATTTGGAAATTTCTTCTTTGGTGATCTCTTTGTTTGTGTAAAGGAATCCTACTGATTTACTTATGTTTATCTTATGTTCTGATACTTTGCTGAACTTGTCTATTAGTTCCATTACTGTGTTTATGGATTCTTTAGGGTTCTCTGTGTATATGGTCATATCATCTGCAAATAAGGAGGTTTTTACTTCTTCTTTGCCAGCCTGGATGCCTTTTATTTCTTTGTCTTATCTGATTGCTCTGGCTAGAACCTCTAGCACATTGTTGAATGGAAAATGATGAGGATGGGCAACCTTGTCTATTTCCCGTACTCAGGGGGAATTCTTTCAATCTCTCTCTATTCAGGACGATGTAGATGGTTGGCTTTGTGTAGATGCCCCTCATTGCACTGAGGAATTTCCCTTCTATTTGTATATTGTTGAGAGCTTTTAACACGAATCGGTGTTGGACTTTGTTAAATGCCTTTTCTGCATCAATTGAAAAAATAAGATGATTCTTATATTGTGTTATTTATGTGGCTGATCACAGTAATTATATTTTTCATGTTGAACCAGCCCTGCATCCCTCCTTTGGATCCAACTGGGCCATGATGAATTACTGATACCTTTTCAATATGTTGTTCGATTCTAATGGCCAGGATTTTCTTGAAGATTTTGGCATCTAGGTTCATGAGTGATATTGGTCTGTAATTTTCTTTTTTTGTGGGATCTTTCCCTGGCTTTGGTATGAGGGTTGTGATGGTTTCATAGAATGAATTTGGGAGTATTGCATCTTTTGTTATGCTGTGAAATAGCCTCAATAGTATTGGAATTAACTACTCTCTAAAAATTTGGTTGAATTTTCTGGTGAAGCTGGCTGGGCCAGGACTTTCCTTAGTTGGTAGTTTTTTGATTACTTTTTCAGTTTTTCTTGTGATAGGTTTATTATGTTGTTCTACTTGTGACAATTTTGGTAGGTGATGTGAATCTAGAAATTTGGCCATTTCCTCTAGGTTTTCAAATCTGTTAGAGTACAATTTTTCATAGTAGTCTGTTATGATATTTTTTATTTTGATTGGGTCAGTTGTGACATCTCCCATCTCATTTCTTATTTGTGTTATTTGTTTCCTCTCCTATTTTTCCTTTGTAAGTTTAGCCAATATTTTATCAATTTTGCTGGTCTTTTCAAAAAACCACCTTTTGGTTTTGTTCATTTTTTCAGTTGTTCTTCTGTTGTCTAATTCATTTAGTTCTGCTGTAATTTTTATTATCTGTTGTCTTCTGATGCCCGAGGAGTTCTTTTGTTGTTCTCTTTCTACTTGCTCAAGTTGTCGGGTTCATTCTTTACTTTGGACACTTTCTTCATTCCAGATGTGTGCCTTTATAGAGATAAAGTGGCCTCTCAGCACTGCTTTTGCTGTATCTCATAGGTCTTGGTAGGATGTGTTTTCATTCTCGTTTGATTCCATGAATTCATCTATTGCATCTTTGATTTCTTCTATAACCCTTGAATTTTTGAGAAAGGTGTTGTCCAGTTTCCATGAGTTTGAATTTCTACCCATGTTTTTTCTGCTAGTGACTTTTAACTTTTATGGCTTTTTATTATTATTGTTGTTACTGCGACTGAGTGAAAGTGTACAATCCAATTTAAATTTGCATGCCCACTTATCTGCAGTTCCTTCTGTTCTCCTTGCCTGGTGGTGACAGCACACTCTTCCTTTCCGTTCTTTACATGTCATATCCTCTTCACAATCTCCTGTCTCCTCCTTTCCACTCCTGTTTAGTAAGAGGCCAGTAGGATGACATCCTATAGATGCATAGAACCATAAAGTGCACACACGATATGGTCACTCTGGGTCTCCAAGTCCAGTCCATTCCTTTCTGAAGAGTTGAACTCGGTAATGATTTATGATCAGGGGCAGCATCAGGTCTAGGGGTCATGTTCCCAGGGGAAGTCCCAGGACTTCATCACCAATTTCAGTCTTTTAGTAGAGTTCTTAGGGTACATGTGTTTTTTTCTCATGTCGCCACTGGGACTCAACATTGTGAGCCCCATCACGGCTGTCATTGGCGGTGGCCAGGCACCATCTGGTTCTTCTGGTCACATGTTGATATACTCACCCATTCATGTGGGTTTTTCTGTCTTCTGGGATCTTTTTCCCTGATGTGATTGTTGTCCTTGGTGGTCATCTGCTCGAGCTGAGTTGGGACCATTTGGTATACCTCAGATGGCAGCTTGCTAGCTTTTAAGACTCCAGACGCCACTCATCAATATAGGGTGTAGAAGACTCTCTTAGCAATAGGCTAGTTATGCCAACTGGCCTCTATGCCCCCTGAAAGCATGTTCCCTGATGCTCTATCCTTGCAATGTTGGGTTAAGATTGGAAGAGTTTTCGGGTTACATTGTAGTCCAGTTAAATTGGTCTTCTTTCTAACGTGTGCTGTTGCTGATTTCACCCTACCAAATTAATATTAACTATCTAAGTTATCACCAACCCTATCTCTGCCTTCCTTCCCTCTCTCCTAGCCTTCCAAGAGTCTTTTCCTCTCTTCACGAGAGAGTGCTTCTAAGTCCTTATAGTAGGGGTCTTATACAATATTTGTCCTTGTACTGCTGATTGATTTCACTCAACATAATGTCTTCCAACTGAAAACGGGTTATGAGACACTTCTTAAAATCATCATTGTTCTTTACCATTGCATAGTGTTCCATTGAGTATATATACCATAGTTTGTTTATCCATTCATCTGTTGTTGAGCTGATTCTTTTTGCTGTTGTGGACTGTGCTGCAATAAACATTCGTGTGCATGTATTTGTTTGTGTGACTGCCCTTGATTCTGCAGGATATATTGCAAGCAGTGGGATTACTGGATCAAATGGTATATCTGTTTGCAGCTTTTTTAGAAAGCACCAGATTGCTTTCCCAAGAGATTGTACCATTTTGCAATCCCACTAGTAGTGTAGGAGAGTTCCAGTTTTTCCACAGCTTCTCCAGCGTATGTTGTTTTGTGCTTTTGGACCATGACCACTCTTTTTGGGGTGAGATAGTATCTCATCACAGTTTTGATCTGGATTTCTTTAATAGCTAATGATCATGAGTATTTATACATGTGTCCCCTAAGGCTGCCATGAGTCGGATCTGACTCGATGGCACTTGGCTTTGGCTGGCTTTTGGCTGCCTGGGTATCTTCTTTAGAGAAGTGTCTGTCCATCTCCATGCCCAATGCTTAATTGGGCTATTTATCCCTTTCTTATTGATATTTTCCAGTACCTTGTAGATTATGGAGATCAGATGTCATTCTGACATATAGTTGCCAAATAGTTTTTCCCCTTGTGTAGGTGGTCTCTTAATTCTTTTTTTTTTTTTAATTTTTATTGGGTGAAAGTTTACAATACAATTCAAGTTTGAGTGGCTGCCTATCTGTAGCTCCTTTGGCTCTCATTGCCCAGTGACAGCACACTCCTCCTTTCCTTTCCATACATGTCATATTCTCTTAACAATCTCCTGTCCCCTCCTATCCACCCTCTCTTCTCCTGTCTAGTAAGAGGGCAGTAGAACAACATCCTATAGATGCATAGAGCTATCAAGTGCACACACAATATGATCCCTCTGTGTGCCCAAGTCCATTCCATTCTTATCCAAAGAGTTGATCTCAGTAATGATCTATGATCAAGGGTAGCATCAGGTCTAGGGGTCACACTCCCAGGAGAACTCTCAGGCCTTTGACCATCAGTTACAATCTTTTAGTGGAGTTCTTAGGGTGCACCCCTTCTTTTTCTCATGTTGCCACTGGGACTCAATGTGGTGAGACCCATCACGGCTGTCGTTGGTGGTGGCCAGGCACAATCTGGTTCTTCTGGTCACATGTTGATACAGTCACTCATTCACTTGGGTCTTTCTGTATTCTGGACTCTTTTTCCTTCATGTCATTATTGTCCCTGGTGACCAACAGGCCAAGCTGGGTTGAGGCCGTTTGGTCTTCCTCTGGATGCAGCTTGCTAGCTTTTAAGCACCTAGACACCATTCACCTATGTGGGGTGCAGAAGAGTCTCTTAGCAATAGGCTAGTCACGCCAATTGGCCTCTATGTCCCCTTAGAGCCTAGTCCCCAGGCCCCCAACCCTGCTTCTCTATCCTCGCAATATTGCATTAAGATTGGAAGAGTTTTCGGGTTACGTTGAAGTCCAGTTAAATCATCTTCTTTCTAATGTGTGCTGTCACTGATTTCAACCAACCAAATTTCTATCAACTGTCTAATCTATATGCAACCCTCTCCCTCCCAACTTCCCCTCCCTTGCAGCTGTCAGAATCTTGTCTTCTGTACATAAATCTTTTTTTAAGTCATTGTAGTATGGATCTCATACAATATTTGTCCTTGTGCTGCTGACTGATTTCACTCAACATAATGTCTTCCAGTTGAAAACAGGTTATGAGATGCTTGTTAAAGTCATCATTGTTCTTAATTGTTGCATAGTTCTCCTATGAGCATATATACCATAGTTTGTTTATCCATTCATCTGTTGTTGGGCATCTGGGTTGATTCCATCTTTTTGCTATTGTGGACTGTGCTGCAATAAACATTCATGTGCATGTATCTGTTCATGTGACTGTCCCTGTTTCTGCAGGATATATGCCAAGCAGTGGGATTACTGGATCAAACGGTGTATCTATTTCCAGCTTTGTAAGGACGTGCCAGATTGCTTTCCCAAGAGGTTGTACCATTTGCAATCCCACCAGCAGTGTAGGAGAGTTTCAATTTCTCCACAGCCTCTCCAGAATTTCTTGTTTTTATGTTTTTTGGATCATGGCTGACATTGCTGGGGTGAGATGCTATGTCATCATAGTTTTGATTTGAATTTCTTTCATAGATGATGATTGTGAGCATTTCTGCATGTGTCTTTGGGCTTCCTGGATATCCTCTTTAGAGAAGTGTCTGTCCATCTCCTTTGCCCAGTGCTTAATTGGGTTATTTATCCTTTTCTCGTTGATATTTTGCAGTACCTTGTAGTTTATGGAGATCAGACGTTGGTCTGACATATAGTTGCTAAATATTTTTTTCCACTCTGTAGGTGCTCTTTTAGTTCTTTTGATAGTCTTTGGATGAGCAAAAGTGTTTCATTCTTAGTCGTTCCAGTTTATCTATGTTCTTTTCTGTTGACTGTGCTTTGTGAGATTTTGAAGTCTGTCAAAGTTGTGTTAAAACTTCCATCATTGACTTTATTTTTTCCTGCATGATCTTTATCATTTTAGGTTTGATATTTAGGTCTTTTATCTAATTTGACTTGGTTTCTGTGAAAGGTGTGAGATATGGGCCTTGTTTCAATTTTTTGCAGATGGATATTCAATTTCGCCAGCATCATTAGTTGAAGATACTGTTTTTTCCCCAGTTTAATGTCTTAGAGACTTTGTCAAATATCAACTGTTCATAGGAGGATGGTTTCATCTCTGGGTTCTCAGTTCTGTTCCGTTGATCTGTCTGTCTCTTTTTGTACCAGTACCAGGCTGTTTTGACTACTGTGGCAGTGTAATAGTTTCTAAAGTTGGGTAGTGAGAGGCCTCCCAGTGTGTTCTTCTTCTTCAGTAGTGCTTTACTTATCTGGGGCTTCTTCCCTTTTCAAACAAATTTGGTGATTTGTTTCTCCATATCCTTAAAAAAAATCTCACAGAAATTTGTACTGGGATTGCATTATGTAAGTAGATTGCTTTGGGTAAAATAGACATTTTCACTATGTTAAGTCTTCCTATCCATGAGCAGGGTAGCTTTCCCCATTTATGTAAGTTTGTCTTAGTTTCTTGTAGTACGGTCTTGTAGTTCTCTTTGCATAGGTCTCCTACTTCTCTAGTTAGATTTATTCCTAGGTATTTTATCTTCCTGGAGACTATAGTAAATGGTATTGATTTGGTGATTTCTTCTTTAATGATATCTTCACTGCTATAAAGGAATCCTACTGATTTGTGTATGTTTATCCTGTATTCTGATACTTTGCTGAACTCTTCTATTAATTTGAGTAGTTTACTTATGGATTCTTTAGGATTCTCTGCATATAAAATCATATCATCTACAGATACAGACATTTTTACTTCTTTGCCGATGTTGCTCTTTCTTTGTCTTGTCTAACTGCTCTGGCCAAAACTTCTAGGAAAATGCTGAATAGAAGTGAAAGTGGGCATCCTTGTCTAGTTCCCATTCTCATGAGGAATTTTTTCAGTCTTTCTCCAGGAATTCTTTCAGTCTTTCTCCATTCAGTATGATGTTGGCAGTTGGCTTTTTGTAGATGCCCCTTATTCCACTGAGAAATTTCCCATCCGTTCCTATTTTGCTGAGAGTTTTTAACAAGAATGATGTTGGACTTTGTCAAATGCCTTTTCTGCATCAATTGATAAAATCAGGTGATTCTTTTGTGTTATTCATGTGGTTGATCACTTTAATTTTTTTCTGATGTTTAACCAGCCTTGCATCCCAGGTATGAATGCACCTTGGTTGTCATGAATTTTTGATATGTTGTTGAATTCTATCAGCAGGGATTTTGTTGAAGATTTTTGCATGTAGTTTCATGAGTGATATTGGTCTATAATTCTCCTATTTTGTTGGGTCTTTCTGTGACTTTGGTATCAGGGTTATGCTGGCTTCATAGAATTAATTTGGGAGTATACCATACCTTTCTATGCTGTGAAAGCATCTCAGAGTATTGGCGTTAACTCTTCTCTAAAGGCTCGGTAGAATTCTTCAGTGAAGCCATCTGGGCCAATACTTTTCTTGGTTTGTAGTTTTTTGATGACTTTTTCCAATCTATTCCTTTGTGATGGGTTCGTTAACTTGTTCTACTTCTCCTTGTGATAACTTTGGTAGGTGATATGAGTCTAGGAATTTGTCCATTTCCTCTAGGTTTTCCAATCTGTTAGAGTACAGTCTTTTTTAGTATTCTGTTATGATACTTTTGGTTTCTGGAGGATCTATTGTGACATCTCCCATATTATTTGTTTTTTGGGTTATTTGTTTCCTTTCCTGTTTTTCTTTTGTAACTGTAGCCAGTGGTTTGTCAATTTTGTTGATCTTTTCAAAAAACTAGCTTTTGGTGTTTTCAATTTTTTCACTTGTTCTTCTATTCTCTAATTCATTTAGTACTGCTCTAAACTTTATGATCTGTTCTCTTCTGGTGCCTGAAGGGTTCCTCTGTTGCTCTCCTTCTGCTTTTTCAAACTGTAGAGTTGATTCTTTGGTTTGGGTCTTTCCTTCCAGATGTGTGTATTTATAGAGATAAACTGACCTCTTAGCAGTGCTTTGGCTGTATTCCATAGGTTCTGGTAGGAAGTGTTTTCATTCTCATTGGAATCCATAAATTTATTCATTTTGTTCTGATTTCTTCTATAACTCATGGCTTTTTGAGCAACGTGTTGTTCAGTCTCCATGAGTTCGAATTTCTATCTATGTTTTTTCTGCTATTGATTTTGACTTTCATGGCTTCACTGTCTGAGAAGACGTTTTGCAATAATTCAGCGGTTTGGATTTTGTTGAGATTTGCTTTACGTTCTAACACATGGTCTATTCTGGAAAATGTTCCATGTGCAATGGAGAAGACGGTATAGTTATCTGTTGATTGATAAAAAGTTTTGTATATGTCAATGAGTTCTAATTGGTTAATTGTCACAATCTTCTGTGTCTCTACTGAGCTTTTTTTCTAGAAGATCTGTCCAGTACTGAAAGTGGAGTGTTGAAGTCTCCCACTATTATTGTGGAGTGATCGTTCTCATTTTTCAGTGTAGTCAGTGTTTGTTCAATGTATTTAGATACTCTAGTATTTGGTGCATAGATATTTAATATTGTTAAGTCCTGGTTGTGTATTGAACCTGTCAGCAGTAAATAGTGACCATCCTTGTCTATGATGGTGAATTTGATATCAAAATCTATCTTATCTGAGATTAGTATTGCCACACCTGCTCTTTTTTGTGTATTGTTAGCATGGTATATATTCTTCCATTCTTTAATTTTCAGTTTGTTCTTATTTTTAAGTCTCAGGTGGGTTTCTCATAAGCCACATATAGACGGTTTGTGTCTTTAGATACAAGACGTCACCCATCTGTCTACTTGAGCGTTCAGTCCATTTACATTTGGTATAATTATTGATAGGTGTGTGTTTAGTGCTGTCATTTTGATGTATTTATTTTTGTGTTGATGTATTCTCTGTTGCTCTTAATTTTCTGTTCTGGGTCATTCTTTATGAGCTCATTTTTCATCATTTTTAGTGCTGGTTTTATGTTTGTTGAGACTCCTGTGTTATGTTTCTCATTTTGATATGCTGCACCTTTACTGTGCTTTGCAGCTACTCCTGTGATCCCCCTTAATTAAGTTTAAACCCAGTTTTAACGTCTATATATCTTGTTAACTTCCCTTTCATCTGGAAAGAGTACAACTAATGTAGTACATCCCTCTTTTCAATGTTATGGTATCTTAGTTTTCATGATAGGATCACTGGACCACTTCTTTTAATATTATGGCTTTGATTGAGCTTTGTGCCTTCCCTAACTGAGTAGGTTTCTAAATGTTGTGTCTTGCATTGCTTCCTTAAATATGAACTTAATGGTACTGTTTTTATAATCCAAGAGCTTCTTTTGGTATTTTCTATAGCTTTGCTTTCATTTTTACAAAGTCTCTGTTTCTGTTTATCTGTGAATGTCTTAATTTCATCTTCAAATTTGAAAGACAGTTTTGCAGGCTATATAATTCTTGGTTGGAAGTTTTTCTCCTTCAAGGATTTCAGTGTGTCATCCCACTGCCTCTGTGCCAACATCATTTCTGCCAAGAAGTCATGGCTTCCCTCTGAATGTTAGCTTTGCTTGGAATCTTGCTGCCTTTAAGAGTTTCATGTTCTTAAGCTTGATTTTAATATGTCCTGTTGTCCTTCTTTTGGGGTCTATTTTGTGTGGCATTTGATGCACATCTTGGACATCTGTGTTCTCTTCTTACATAATTTCAGGGAAGTTTTCTGTCAGCAACTCAACAACAATACTTTCTGTGTTTTCAGTTATCCCTCCCTGTTCAGGAACTCCAATTAATCATAAATTGTTCCTCTTGATAGAGTCCCACATGTTTCTTAATGCTTCTTCATTTTTCTTGTTTCTTTAATTTCTCTTTATAAATGTTGGTGTCAGAAGCTCTATCCTCAAGACCAGTAAGTCTAGTTTCCAGTTGTTCAGTTCTGCTCTTTTGGCTTTCAACTGAATTGTCTAATTCTGTAATTTTGTTATTGATCTGTCAGATTTCAGAATGTTGATGTTCCATAAGTTCAAACAGCTTGCTTAATTTTTCATTTGCTCTGCTGCATTTTGTATAATGTCTAGAAGGGCTCTCTATATAATTCTTTCGTACTTAACCTCTGATACTTTCAGAAAGGCTTCTTCATCTGGGAAGTTCTTTGATTCTTTATTTTGGGAGTTTTCTGGAATCATGGATGAATTTTTTAAAAAATGGTTAGTTAGGATTTGTTTCTTATGGGACGTCTAGATGCTGTTTAGTTTCTCTGGTGTTGCCTTAACAGGAGCTGAGGCATATTTCCGACAAGGAAGTTGATCATCAGCCACCTCTATGTACTCTAGTGATTGAGCCCAGTGGAATCTCTGGGGTAGCAGCCTCCACTTCCTGGCTGGCAAAGACACAGCCCTACTTATGGAGTCACTGGGGGGCGGTAAGCTTTCCCCATGATGTGGGTCAGTAAAGGCTGGAAGAGATGCCAATGTGCTGCACTGTAGTTATTTCTCTAGACAGTCTTATTTTGAAAGGTAAAAGCTATCTGACCATTTCCAAAACCAGTGAGGTTGGCAGGTGTGGGAAGCCCCTCCTTCTGGCTGAGAACAGAGGCACCTATTCAGCTGCCCCTGGATGTTGTAATATAGTTCAAAGGACAGGCTACTGCCCTGCTAATATAGCTTGTTGGGTTCCACCCATAAGGCTACACTGTGCTAAACACAACTTGTCTTCTGGAAAAGCACTCCTTTTGCTTGGACTGCCTCACAGCCTGGGAATTAGCCTCTGTTGAGGCATCTGGTTGGGTAACTCCCAGTCAAACAAGATGGCCTTCCAGTCAAGCTGTCCTGCTCCTATGAAACAGCAGAATCTATGGTGGAGGTCTGAAAAGAGAGGGTAGAGGAGCTGTGGTGCTCTGAGTCTGGAACTGGGCTCTCAAAATGTGGCTATTCCACCCTCTGATCACTTTTGCACTGTGGCTTTATGTGCCTGCTGATTGAGTGCCTCCCCTGCCTGCTGGCCAACAAAAAGAAAAAAAAGTTAATAACACCAGTTACTTTCAGTCAACAGGAGCCAGTCAATTCAACCAGAGCAAGTAAGGCTCAGCCAAAGACAAGAAGTTTCCCATTCATTGACATGTAGTCCAAACTTACAGCCCTAAGCTGTGGCCCAGGGCTCACTGAGTGTCCAGAAATTTCCATTTAATTATCAATCCAGGCCTTAGTTTTCAGAGGGAATTAAGGAGACATGTGTCTAGTCTGCCATCTTGACTCCACCTCCCTCAACTTTTAGCATCTGACAAAATGCTGTGCAATAATTCAGTGGTCTGGATTTTGTTGAGACTTGCTTTATAGCCTAATGCATGGTTTATTCTGGAGAATGTTCCATGTGCATTGCAAAAAAAAAGCATATTCATCTATTGTTGGGTAAAAAGTTCTGTATATGTCAATGAGGTCTACTGTTGTTGATTGCTGCAATAAAATCCTCTGTATCTTTGCTGAGGTTTTTTCTGGATGATCTGTCCATTGCTGAAAGTGGAGTGGTAAAGTCTCCTACTACTACTGTGGAGTCATCTATCTCATTTTTTGATATTGTCAATGTTGGTTTGATGCTTTTAGATGCTCTTGTACTGGGTGCATAAATGTTTAACATTGTTGTATCCTGCTTATCTATTGAACCTTTAAGTAATAAATAGTGACCATCCTTGTCCATGATGGTAGATTTTACATTAAGTCTATTTTATCTGAGACTAGTATTGCTACTCCTGCTCTTCTTTGCATGTTGTTAACTTGGTATATATTTTTCTATCCTTTAATTTTCAGTTTCTTCATGTCTTTGAGTCTAAGTTGTGTTTCTTGTAAGCAGCATATAGATGGATCATGTTTTTTGATCCAAGCTGCTACTCTCTGCTTCTTAATTGGAACATTCAATCCATTTACATTCAGTGTAATTTTTGATAGATATGTGCTTAGTGCTGTCATTTTAGCACCTTTATTTGTGTGTTGATATTTTCTTTGTTCCATTTAATATTTTCTGGGTTTTTTTTTTTTTTAATCTTTTTCAGTATTGATTTTGTGTCTGTTGAGACTCCTGTATTAAGTTTTCTGTTTTGATGTGTAGCATTGTTAGTTTGCTTTGCAACTACCTCTTTGATCCCCCTTAATGCTCTAAATTTTAAACAATCTTTAACTTCTGTATATCTCCTTAACTTCCTTTCCATCCAAAAGAGTTGTAACTACTGTAATGTCTGATTCCCTACTTTTAATATTTTAGCTATGATTGAGCTTTGTGACTTTCTTGAATAGGCCTCTGGATGCTGTGTCCTGCATTGCACTGTTTGTACATGTGATGTTATTTATTTTCTAAACAAAGAGCTTCTTTCAGTATTTCTTGTAGTTTTGGTTTGGTTTTTGCAAAGTCTCTAAGCTTCTATTTATCTGAAAATGTCCTATATTCACCATCATATTTGAGAGACAATTTTGCAGGATATGTAACTCTTGGTTGGACTTTTTTCTCCTTCAAGGTTTTGTAGATGTCATCCCCTTGCCTTGTTGCCAGCATGGTTTCTACCAAGAAGTCAGAAGAAAGCCTACAGAACTTCCATTTGTACATTAGTTTTGTTTTAAGCCTAACTGCTTTTAAGCACCTCTGTATATCTTTCATTTTATTAAGTTTGATTATAATACGTCTTGATCTATTTTGAGGGAGTCTATCTTTTGTGGTGTTTGATAAGCATCTTGAATGTCTGTGTTCTCATCTTATATCATGTCAGGAAGATTTTCTATCAGCAACTCTTCAACAATTCTCTCTGTATTTTCTGCTATCCCTCCCTGTTCAGGAATTCCAATTATTTGTAGATTATTCTTTTTGCCAGAGTTCCACATGCTTCTTAATGTTTCTTCCTTTTTCTTGTTTCTTTTATCTGATTTATCTTCATAAATGCTAGTGTCAGTTGCTTTATCTTGAATCCTGCTAATTCTACATTCCATTTCCTCAATCCTGCTATTTTGGCTTTGCATTGAATTGTGTAATCTGCTGGACTTTAGATCATTGACATTCTAGCCATTCATAGAGCTTACTTAATTTTTCATTTTGTTCTGCTGCACTCTGTTTAATCTCTAACAGGGCTCTATAAATAATTCTTTTGTGTTTTACCTCTGATAATTTCAGAAAGGCTTCTTCATCTGGGACATTTTTTATTCTTTATTTTGGGAGTTTTCCAGAGCCATGGTGGTCTGTTTCTTTAAATGGTTAGATATTGATTGTTGTCTTCATTTCATCAAAAGTTGTTCAGTTTCTCCAGTGTTACACCAATGGAAGTTGTGGTAAAGTTCTAAGAAGTTAGTAAGTAAGGGCACTGCTAGACTTGGCTGCCAGCCGCCATTGTGTTCTCCAGGTGCAGATGACTTATGTACAGCTTCTTTAGTTATAAAGATGTTATCAGGCCCCACAATGTTGCTCAGCTTGGCGGCTGGTCCCAGCTGAGTCCTCAGGAGTGGCAGGCCCCACCTCCTTGCTGAGAACAATGGCTATGTACTTGTGCCAACTCTCTGGCATCATGCCAGTGGAGACTATGATGTAGCTTAGGGACGGGAGGAGAGAAGGAAGCCTCCACACTTGGCCACCAAAGGTATCTGCATTCTCTAGGTGTGCTTATTCTAAATACTGGTTTTCTGCTGAGGGGGCCATGGTCCCACAGCAGCCAAAAGCAGCTGGGCCCTTAGGGGTGTCAGGCCTTGCCTCCTGGCTGGCAAAGATGATGTTCTACCTATGGAGTCTCTTGGGGGCTGTCAGTAGGTGCTATAACGTGGAGGTGGAAATAGCACCAGCACACTTGGCTGGCAGTCCTGCTGTGTTCTCTAAATGCACTTACCTCAAAAACTGCTTTTCTGCTGAGAGAGGCGTTGACCAGCAGCAGCTGATAGCAGCTGGGCCCTCAGGGGTGGCTGGCCCTGCCTCCTGGGTGACAAAGGTGGCACCGTACTTCAAGAGTCTCTCAGTGGCTGTCAGCAGATGCTAGGACGTAGTTTAGTGAATGAAGGTGGAGGTGGTACCACCACCCTCCACCCTCCACCACCACCACCTACCAGTGATTGCTGAGTTCTCTAGATCCATTGATCTTAAAAACTGCTTTTCTTCTGAGAGAGGCAACTGATAGCAGTCAGACCCTCAAGGGTGGCAGACCTCACATCCTGGCTGACAAAAATTGTGCCCTACTTATGGAGTCTCTTGGGGGCCATTATCAGACACTATGACATGGCTCAGAGAAGGGAGGAGTTAGGGCACTGGCACACTTGGCTGCCAGCCACCACTGTATTCTCTAGTTATGGTTATCTTAGAGAAACACTGTCCAGACAGGCACTGTTGCTCAGCATGGGAGTTAGCCCCAGTTGAGTCCTCAGGTGTGACTGACTCTGCCTCTTAGCTGAGCAAGATGGCATCCTGCCTGAGCCATCTCTCCTGTAGTCAGTCTGCAGTATCTAGGGCACAGCTCCGAGAGGGGGAGGGGCAATGGTAATCTCAGTCGCCAGCTGCTGCCAGGTTCTCCATATGTGATTTTTCCAAGCACAGCCACTCTGCTGAGGAATACACTGATTAGTTAGCACTGCAGCTCAGAATAGTAGCTGGACCATACCAGGCTCTTAAGCTTGACAGTCCCAGTCCCAGTCCCATGGTTAACAAAGAAGGTGTCCATACCTGTAAACCTCTCAGCTGTTGCACAAGCAGAAGTGGGACTCCTTGCACTGCTGCCTCACCTCTGACAAGGTAGTTTCCCCCTTCCTGTCGCCCACTCTGATCTCACAACCGTATGCCTGATGTTGGAGTTTTAGGCCTTAGGTCTCAGAGGAAATCAAAGAGATATGTGACTAATCTGCCATCTTGGCCCCCCTCCTCTTAATTTTTATGGATAAAACATGATATACTACGAAAATGCAAGACATACATTCTAATCAATGATGAAAATTGGTGGGAAAAAAAGAATCTCTTAGCTTGAGATGAGAGAAAACACACAAATATTGGCTTTATCTAATAACATGATTTTTCAAAGTATACAATGTAGAAAATAGAAATGCCAGGAAGAAAAGATGTTAATTTTAAGTTTGGAGATTTAGTATATGTTTGTGTAAAACTTGAAAATGCTTGAAAGAAACACTTTCATCCCAGACCAAATAATATTTTATAAAGTGAAATAAATATTTATGGAAGACTGTTGAAAAATGCTTGTCATAAAATAGGAATTACTTAATCCAATAATTATTCTTTTCAAGCAAATAAAACATTTGTGAGAAACAGTTCAAATATGCTTGAAAGAAAGAGACATTTAAATCTCTTGTTAGCCTTCAGCTAAGTACAATGTGTGGAAAGCAGTTCAAAAATACCCTGAAAGAAAAGTTGAATATTAATTCTTACACTTGAAAATCCATATCTAAATACAGTTAAGGTTAAAAACAAGGCAATGATGGATACAGATTCTTTCAGAGTAGAGCAGATCACAGTTACAAAGTATTTTTACTTGCAAAGATTTTGCTAAAAATTTTTATATCAGTAAAAGTACATTATTAGATGTACTTTGAAAGCTAACTGAAGTGACTTAAATGATAAAATTTAGGAATGGTCTGTAATAAAAATTGTTTGAACCCATTAGATTTTTTCCAAGAAATGCAAGTGAGGTAGTTTTTACTGTATATACATTGTAAAGTAATTAACACTCCAGTCTGTTTGAAGGTCATCTCCAAGTGAGCTGTTTAACAATGGGATCCTTTACTTTTTTTTCCAAAATGATGGGAAAAATGAGCCAGCTTTAGGATTTTTCTTTTTCCTGAATAAGTCTTCCTAAAATGTTAACTTCCTCTAATCCTTTCCCAGATGGTTATACTGTTTTACTAACTGTACACCAAGTGTATGGATTGAGTGAGGTCAGAAGCTATTAAGAATGGAATTTGGAAACTTGGCATGTAATTCATCTTTTGTTTGCAAACATACTTTTACAGACAGATTACTGAACCATTTTAAAGCAACTCTTGGGTGACAGAAAGATAATTCTTTCAATAGTGAGTTGACAGATATTTTTAAATGTAAATTTTAAGTGTTTATTTTTTGCAAGAATAAAATTAGTTACTAACCATTCAAATATTAGCATTGTGTGTCTATTGAAAATTCCTCTCTAATTAGGTAGCCTTAAGAACAAAAGTTAAAACTGATGATGTTGGTATTGATATTTGAAAGCTGTCACCTCCTGCATTAAACTGAAGCGATTCATTTAAAGTTATTGATCCAGCTAAGTGTTTGACTTCTAAAACTATACAAAAATGGATAAGAAATTCAGGAACATGTTGTACTTTACATGTTATATGTGAGCTACTTATTTAAAACTGATGACAAGGTGAAGCAAATCATAAAATCTTTAGAACTTATGTGTAAGTTCTAATGTGTTTTCAGTTAAATATGAACTCCAAAATAAAAATGCAATTGTGACTTTTCTATATAAATGCAACAGAATCTAGCTATTCTAACGAGGAAAATCAGCCATGGTTTTCGTATATACACAGAAGAATAATGTAGATATTTGAAGAATTTCTTCTATGTATAAACTTATATTACTGCCTTCCTGTTGCTTGGGAGTTAGCACCTATATAAAGTAAAACATTTATTATATTTATGGGTAAATTCTGTTTGTCTCTGTGAACTACAGAAGTTATACAGACATATTTTCCAGACTCTAAATTCATTACTTAAATTCACGTCATTACTTAGCCATACATTGAAAAGTGATGCAATGTGGGAATAAACGTAAAACTATAGAATGCAGTTTTACTTTTTAATGGGTTTTCAGGTTAAGGAAATCAAGAATCTCAAATACAGAAATCAAATGAATGGACTTTGTGTTCGCTCTGAAAATACGGGAAAATCCTAATGGCCAGAAATGCAATTACCTGCATGTTGAATATAAGTAATGTTCTGTATAGACAGAAAAGTATAGTGTAGCATATGAAATATTTCTCCTACATATGGGCTTAAATTACATCACACTCTGTGTTCACAGTGGGGGGGGGTATATAAAGTGTTCTCTGCATTTGTTAGCAAGGTTTTTGGCCAGTTTTTTTGAATTGCAAGACAGAGAAAGAGTCATTGGGTCTTAAATCTCTAAAGCTGACATAAATTCATAAAAACCTCAATCTGTGCATTAAAAATCTGAACTACTGGGGAGAAACGAGAACTCTATCCCCATTTAGCTAAATCTAGAAGGACTATCTCTGCAGTCCTAAGATGAAAGGCAGAATTGTCCAGTCCTGAGCACATCATTTTATATCTGCTCTAAATTAGAATCCAGGGTACTACTATGCTCTCTGACCACTTGCAGGTCTGGAGAATGGCTCTCGAGAATCTAGATAGACTGTTTACAGTTAGCCAGACATTTGCCTGTTTTGAAAGCTGAATGCCAATGTGCAGTGCCTGGCCATGAGTACAGTTAGTGAGCAAAAGGAAAATCTGTTTTATACAGGATATAAAATGTGGTTATAATTACATTTTTCAATACTCATATATAAAACGAGTCTGGTATCTTTAAAATTGTGCCAGTAAAAATGACTGCTTATAGTTGTGAAATACACAGAATAACATGTTTGATGAGAATAAGAAATCTCTGTGTGCCACATGGGCATTCTTTACTGAGCACCAAATCATAAGGACAAAGCAGGCTCTGTGGCCGATGATTGTAAGGGACACTGTGAAAGCAGGACACATTTTGCCAAACTGTGTTTCTGTATGGGGACACGTGCCTATAACAAATAAACTTTTAAACTAGCAATTTCCATAGTCATTGATAGACAAATGTATATTTGCACCAGAGTGCTGATAGTTAGGGAACACAGCACAACATATAAAAACAGTACAGTTTTCTCTAAACAAAAATTTCTCCTCCTCCAGTTCAGAAGTGAGTCAGGAGTATAAATATTATATACTTAACTTTTAAAAAATGGAATTCCCTGTTGAAATTTTTCTGAGCAAAAATTATATATATTGTGGGTATTCTTGCTCAAAAATGTCAATATATGTATGTAAGTATAAAAAGAGGGTTTCATTCACCTCTTGTGTTTGGTGGCATTGACTACATAAATGTTTATCTCCAGGTTTAGGATAAAATTCATTTCTCCTGTGAAGCCAAAAATACTAGAAATGATGAAAGTTCCATATTCTAAATTGTCCCTTCTTCTGGAATGAGTACATCCCATTTACTTTTTCAAAGAAACAGCATTGAGAAATCCCCAGCTCAAGTGGTTAACCAGCTGCTCTTCCAATGTTCCCATCTGATGCCAGGAGCCACCACAACTTGGTGCTGAGAAACATCAAGACGATTATAGGAACCAACATGTCAGAAGCAATTCCTTTCCCTCTGTCAATGTGACATCCATTTATGAGCGTACTTCAAAAACTTGATTGGGGTTTAATCACCCACTCAGCTTGAGGATTTACATGATACACATCCAGTATATAAGCATCTGGATCCAAGCAATGCTGTCCTAAAAGAAAGAGAAAATCGGAAAATGTCTTCAAGAGTGCGTGCTTCTATGAATGTTCACAAGATTTAAACGAGACCAGTGCAGTTCTTTCAACAAAAGTAAATGCAATTCAAAGTTCTTAGCAAACTTTTTTTTTTTTTAAAGATTGTGAAATATTTCAACGAAATTACATATGAAGTAGTGGAAAGACATATAGTCTACAGGCAAATTGGTCCTAGCTATGGCTAGGTTCAGGTACAAACTGATTGTTTGTATGGTAACAGATGACATTTGATGATTTTATAGATAGGAAGTTGACTGGGAATAAAGAAGATTCAATTAAATTCCATGTTACAAATGGTCATTTCTTTTCTTTACCGGGGATGTAGTATCTGTAGGCAAGATGTCTGGAAAGCACAAAGAGGAGATCACTCTGTGGGGCAAATGCACAATTTGACTATCTTTCTGCACAGCGTGTTTGAAATGTATACTAAAACCTTACATAAAACTAGTAAGATTTGCTTGCTTGCTTCAGCCACTCATTGATTTAGTATTTACTGAGAATTATTATTCTAGTCAGTATTCTAGGCACTGGGGATATAGCACCACCTTAGGAAGCGAAAGCATACTTGCCCTCAGGAAGCTTACACTCCAAAAGTGGCAAAAAACAATAACAAACAAGTCCAATGTAAGTCTGGTGGTGATAGGAACACGAGGGAAAAGTGGATCAGGGAAGGCACATAGGCAATGTGGATTTATAGTGAAAATTTAAAGGGTGCTCAAGAGAGGATCCACTGAGAAGGTGATATATGGTGAAATTTTGAGAGCTGGAACTTGACGGGACTTGCTTTCCTGGGTCTCAAAAGTTTTGCATGACAAAAGTTTTGTGTGACTATTAGTGGAAAATACTTAAGTTTTCCTTTTCTGGCTGGTATCTTCCTTACAAGGTTTCCAGCTTTCATGGTGTCATCAAAGACTGAGAGAGGCGAGGGAATGAAAAGTGACGGTACCTGCGGGGAGCGCATCTTAGAGAAAAGTAGAGCCAACACAAAAACGCCGAGACAAAGGGTGTCTGTGATCGGACACGTGAAGTGGTGTTCAGGGAAGTCTGAGAGACAGTCTTGAGTGACCTCAGCATACAAATGTATTTCAAGCCACGAGATTCACCAACAAAGTTAAGTACAGATAGAGGAGAGCTCTGAGGATGGAGCCCTACAATTCTCCAGTGTTGACAGGCTTGAAGAGTAAGACCAGAACCAAACAAAATCCACTGCTGTTGAGTCAGTTCCAACTCACAATGACCTTACAGGGCCAACTAGAACTGCTCCAAAGGGTTTCCAAGGAGTGCTTGGTGGTTTTGAACTGCTGACCTTTTGGTTAGCAGACATAGCATGCAACTACTAGGCTACCAGGATTTCCACAGAATAAGAAGTAAACGGCAAAAGACTTAGAATGAACAACCAGGGAAGTAGAAGGAATATTTTTAAAAGAATGGGAAGATGAACTCAGTCAGTCAAGGAACATAACTGAGAGGAAATGATTGGGTTTTACAACCTAAGAATTCTATAGTGACTTTGATGAAAGAGTAGTTAGGTGGAGTGGCGGGGTGAAGCTTGCCTGAAGTGGATTCAAGAAGGAATGAGAGGAATAAACTACACACAACTTCCTCAAGGAGCTTTTGCTATAAAATGGAACAAAGAAATAGGATTAAACTTGAAGTCAAGAGTGAGTTTCGTAAATATGAGAGAAACTGCTGTCAGCTTTTAGACAGTTGGAATTGATCCCTTTGAGAGGAGTCGGGGGTTCTTGGAGCCATGCCCTGGGGAGGCGGGAGGTCTGCCAACAGAGGCCAGACAGAGTATAAGGCATGGATGAAAGTAAAGGGAGACAGTGGGTTTTTCTTTTGATTCCATCCCACAACCCCCAGACAAGTATTGAGTCATCTTTGAGAGTGAAAACAGGGGAGTTAAACAAAAAAGGTCTCATGCTTCTGAAAGTCCTCATGATGTTCTCTCTTCCATTGGTTTGCATGAGTCTCCAGAAAGAGCCTTTCTGATTTTAAAAAAACTCAGATGTCTACTCCATACCAAAACTATTCTCATTTAACTTTTCAAAATATTGTAGAAAAATCATAGTTGTTTCTAAGTTGAGATTTGAAAGTCAGAAACTTACCAATTTTAAATTTATCAAAGAAACTTATACACTTATTTACAACAATAGCAGCACACTTCCTTTAGAGTAACAGAATTTAGCAGTAAACATTATTGAAGAACACTTACCTATATTTCCTCCAATTTCATATAACCTTTGGTTCTGGATCTTACTGCATTCTGATGAACTGTAACCAAAATGAGAAGCAAGTACAACTTTTAATCTTCTTTTATGATCTGAGGTAAATTTGTGGATTAACTATGGTAACCAAAAATTCACTTTGCTTTAAGTACGCCCCACATATCCTAATTGTGACAGAGTTGTAGTTACATACATATATTATTCTGTTTGATACAGACAAAAAGCTCAGGTCCAGAGAGAATAGGACTCTTCCAAAGCCAAGGTGCAATGCTTCAGTACTCTACAGCAAGACACTCCACTCCATTCTCCACTGCCAGCTCTAAGTTACAGGCAAAACTGGTGCTGAGATGTCAAGGGTGGCCAAGGAGCAGGTGAGTGCTTGATGTTGCCCTATCCTTGGTTTCGTCAGTTCAAAAGAAGTCAAGTTTCTCTTCTGTATTTGCATGCAGTTGGATGGAATTCCCTCCACAGTACATGTCACAGTTCTAACTTTGCCTAATGTCTTGCAAACTGGCTGCCTTCACTGTATGTCTCTGCCTATAAGTAAAAGCAAGTCAGATACATATCCAATTTAATGTCTCCGCCCCAGACTAGAATGCTGGGTAAGGGACTCAGAAAGAGCATTGTTAATCTCCATCCTGGCTCAGAAATAACTTACAGTTAGCTACTTCAAAAAGATTGTTCTCAGCTCTCTACTGTGAGGAAGGAAGCATATGCTTCCTCCTCACCACATTTTTATGATTAATTAAGCTTTTTTATTGGGATAACTGTAGATACACATATAGTTGTAAGAAATTACTCAGAAGGATCCTATAAAGCCTAAACTCTGTTTTCCCCAATACTAACACTGTACAAAACTCTAGTGTAATATCACAACCATGATGCTGACATTGATTTAGTCAAGATATAGAACATTTCCTTCCTCTTTGTCTTTTATAGCCATGTCCACCTTGCTCTCCTCACCCCACCACCCCTATAAAAGTGTATTATCTTAAAGATGCTATCTAAATGGAAACAGACAGTATGAAATCTTTTCGTGTTGCCTTTTTTAAGAAATTCAGCATAGTTCCCTGGAGATTCATCCAAGTTGGTGGATGTGTCAGTAGTTCATCCTTGAGAATTTATTCCAGGACAAACCACAGTTTAACTATTAACCAGTTAAAGGACATCTTGGGCTAGTGTTGGGCTATTACAAATGAAGTTGCTATAAGCATTTGTATATAGATTTTCATGTGAATACCATCTTCAGTTCTTTGAGGTAAATACCAAGGAGTGATTGTGGAGTCACACAGTAGTTGTCTTTAGTTTTATAAGAAACTGTTGAACTGCTGGTTTTACTTTACCAAGTTCCCATCAGCAATGTATGGGTAATACAGTTCTTGTCTATGCCAACATTTGAAATTGTCACTAGTTTTTATTCAGTCCTCTGACAGGTGTGTAGTCCTCTGACTAGGACTTCAGTCCTCTGACAGCTCCTTGTGGTTTTAATTCGTATTTCCTTAATGGTTAATAATGCTGAACATTTTTTCAAGTGCTCACTTGTCATCTGCATATCCTCATTAATGAACTATCTATTCATGTCTTCTGCTCATTTTCAAATAGGACTTTTTTTTAACTGTCAATTTTTGAGTGTTTTTTATATGATAGAGACCTAGTCCATTGTCTAGAAACCCTGGTGACATAGTGGTTAAGTGCTACATCTGCTATCTGAAAGGTCAGCAGTTTGAATCCATCAGGTGTTCCTTGGAAGCTCTCGGGAGCTGTTCTCTGTCCTATAGGGTTGCTAGAAGTCAGAATCAACTTGGTAGCAGTGAGTCCCTTGTCAGATGTATGGTTTGCAAATGTTTTATCCCAGTCTGTAGTTAGTTCTTTCGTTGTCTTCACTGGATCTTTCACAAAGTTAAGTGTTTTCAGTTTTGATGAGGTCTAATTTATCAGTTTTTTATCTTTTATTATGATTTTGGTGTCAAATCTAGGAAATCTTCACCAGTGCCATATATCTATTATTCTGAAATTTTATAGTTCTAGATTTTACATTTAAATCTGTGGTCCATTTTTCATTTTTCATTTTTTCCAGAACTTCCCATTTCTTTCTTTCCTCAGCTCTGGTAACCACTAATCATTTGTCTCAGTAGATTTGCCTGTTCTAGATATTTCATAAAAGTGGTATCCTACGATATTTATACTTTTGTATTGACTATTTTTCACTTAGTATAATGCTTTCAAAATTCATTCATGTGGTGATATGCGTCAGAACTTTATGTCTCTTTAAAGCTGATAATACTCCATTGTATGTCTATATCACATTTTATTTATCTACTGATTTGTTAGTGGATATTTGGGTTGTTTTCACATTGAGGCTATTATGAATAATGCTGCAGTGAACACTGGTGTACATGTGTCTGGGTCACTGCTTTCAGTTCTTTGGAGTATATACCCAGGAGAGCAACTGCTAGATCATATTGTAATTCTGTATTTTGCTTTTTTAAGGAAATGACAAACTGTTTTTCACAGCAGCTGCCCATTTTACATTCTCACCAACAACGCACAAGTGTTCCAATTTCTCCACATTTTTGTAATATTTATCCGACCCCCCTTTTTAAAATGATAGTCATCCTGGTGGGTGGCTAGGACTTCCAGTAAAATGCTGAACAGCACTGGTGAATGCAGGCGTCTTTGTCATGTTCCTAATCTTAGGAGAAGAGCTTTTGGTCTTTCACCACTGAATATGATGTGTGTATGAGTTTTTCATAAATGCCCTTCATCATGTTATGAAATTTTCCTTCTATTCCTAGTTTGCTGAATATTTTTACTCTTGTTATATAACTGTTGAGAATAACTGTTGCTGTTGTTAGGTGCTGTTGACTCAGTTCCAACTCATAGTGACTGTGTGAACAACAGGATGAAACTCTGCCTCATCTGGTGCCATGTTCACAGTTGTTTTAATGCTTAAGCCCATTGTTGCGGCCACTGTATCAATCCATCTCATCGAGGGTCTTCCTCTTTTTTGCTGAACTTCCACTCTGCCAAGCATGATGTCCTTCTCCAGGGACTGATCCTTCCTGACAACATGTCCAAAGTATGTAAGATACAGTCTTGACATCTTTGTTCCCGAGGAGTGCTCCCGTTATGCTTCTCCCAGAACAGCTCCGTTTATTCTTTTGATGGTCTATGGTCCGTGCAACATTCTTTTCCAACACCACAATTCAAGGGGATCCATTCTTCTTCCACCTTCTTTGTTCATTGTCCAGCTTTCACATGTATATAATGCAATTGAGAATACCATGGCTTGGGTCAGCTGCACTTTAGTCTTCAAGGTGACATCTTTATTTTTCAGTACTTTAAAGAGATCCTTTGTGGCAGATTTCCCAATGCATTGTGTCTTTTGATTTCTTGACTGCTGCTTCCATGGGCATTGATTATGGAACCAAGTAAAATTAAACCCTTGACAACCTAACCTTTTCCCCATTTAACATGCGGTTGTTTACTGGTCCTGTTGCGAGGATTTTTGTTTTCTTGATACTGAGGTGCAATCTATACTGAAGGCTGTGGGCCGTGATCTTTATCAGTGTTTCACACCTTTTTCACTTCCCAACAAGTAAGGTGGTGACATCTGTGTAACACAGGTTTCTAATGAGTTGGCCTTCCATCCTGATGCCTCGTTCTTCGTGTAGTCCGGCTTCTTGGATTGTTTGCTCCACATACAGATCGAAAAGGTATGGTGAAAGGATGCAACCCTTATACACACCTTTCCTGACTTTAAACCATGAAGTGTTCTGGAATTCTCATTTCCTGCAATGTTAGCCATAGTTTGTTATGATTCACACAGTCGAATGCCTCTGTATAATCACTGGATACACAGGTAAATATCTTTCTGGTATTCTCTGCTTTCAGCCAAGATCTGTCGGACATCAGCGATGATATCCCTGGTTCCACATCTTCTGAATCCAGCTTGAATTTCTGGCAGTTTCTTTGTCAGTATACTGTTGCAGTCACTTTTGAATGACCTTGAACAAAATTTTACTTGCATATGATATTAATGATATTGTTCGGTAATTTCTGCATTCAGTTGGATCACCTTTCTTTGGAATGGCATAAATATGGATCTCTTCCAGCCAGTTGGCCAGGTAGCTGTCCTCCAGATTTCATGGCATAGACGAGTGAGCACTTCCAGTGCTGCATCTGTTTGTTAAAATATCTCAACTGACATTCCCTCAGTTTCTGGAGCCTTGTTTTTTTGCCAATGCCTTCAATGCAGCTTCTTCTTCTTCCTTCAGCAGCATTGGTTTCTGACCGCATGCTACCTCTTCAAATGGTTTAATATCGACCAGTTCTTTCAGGTACAATGACTCTGTGCATTCCTTCCATCTACTTTTGATGCTCCCTGAGTCATTTAATATTTTCCCTGTTGAATCCTTCACTTTTGCAATGTGAGGCTTGAATTTTTTCTTCAGTTCTTTCAGCTTGAGAAATACAGAATGTGTTCTTCCCTTCTGGTTTTCCGTTTCCAGCTCTTTGCACATGTTATTATAATACTTTCTTTTGTCTTCCCAAGTTGCTTTCTGAAATCTTCTGTTTAGGTCTTTTACTTTGCTGTTCCTTCCTTCTGTTTGCTCTAGGCCTGTTTTGATCTTCTTTTTCTTGATGTAGGAAATTAGCTGATTGACTTAGGACCTTTTTTCTTTTCAAATATAAGCATTTTCTGCTATAAAGCTGTATCATCACTGGATTAGGTATATTTCACATAACTTGGTATGTTGTAATTTCATATTAATTCTGTATATTTTTTAAAACATTTCATGCAAGCTACTCTCATTGACATAGGAATTATTTAGAAGTGTGTGGTTTAATTTTCAAGTGTTTGAAAACGTTTATGTTGTTCCTATTATTTATATCTAACTTGAAATCATACTAAGTATGATTTCAGTTCTTTTAAATTTGTTGAGATTTGTTTTATGGCCCAGAATACAGTAGTCTTTAGGATTCTATCCTAAAGATTTTATAGCATTTATAATGTTTTGAGGATATTGCTTTGTATACTTTCTTAGTGGTTACTCCAGGTATACTTACATAACTTTTCACAGTCTACTAGTACAGAAGTTTACCAACCACTGTGAATGATGTGCAGGAATGCTACTTTCATTAGGTATCTTTACTCTCTCAAGTTAAATTTTATTTTTTATTATGATTGAGTGAAAATAAACATTCCCATATAAATTTACATGCCCACCTATATGCAGCTTCCATTGCTCTCCCTGCCCAGTGACAGCACATTATTCCTCTCTGCTCCACACGTCTCATCCTCCCAACAGTTTCCTTTCCCCTCCTCTCCACCCACACCCCTTACTCCAGCCAAAGGTCCACAGGATGATATCCTATAGATGAATAGAACCATAAAGTGCATCCAATATGTGGTCACTCTGCATCGCCAAGTCCATTCCATTCATGTTTGAAGAGTGGACCTTCATAATGATTTCTGGGCAAGGGCAGCATCAGAGCCAGGGGCCATGCTTCCAGGTGAACTCCAAAGCCGCTGGACCATCAATTGTCGTCCTTTAGTGGAAATCTCAGGTGCACTCCTTTTCATTCTTGTGTTGCCAGTGAGACTCAACTTTGTGAGCTCCATCGCAGCTGTCACAGGTGGTGGCCGGGCACCATCCAGTTCTTCTGGTCCCAAGTCGATGTAGGCACCTACTCATGTGGGTCTCTCTGTCTTCTGGGTTGTCTTTCCCCCATGTCATTTTGGTCCTCAGAGAGCATCCATTCCTGCTGAGTTGAGACCATTTTCTGTGCCCTCGGATGGCAGTTTGGCAGCTTTTAAGACCCCAGACACCACTCACCAATGTGGGGTGCAGAGAGCTCTCTTAGCAAAACACTAGTTGTGCCAATTGGCCTCGATTTCGCCTAAGAGCATGGTCCCCTGCCCCCTGCCCCAGCTACTCTGTCCTTGCATTACTGGGTTAAGATGGAAGGAGTATTCCAGTTATGTTGAAGTCCACTTAATATTGTTCTTGTTTCTAATGTGTGCTATCACCGATTTCACCCAACCAAATTTCTACCAACTATCTAATCTAAACCCTCGCCCTCCCCCTCCCTCTCTCCCCTCCCTTGCAGCCCTCAAAGAGTTTTTTCTTTTATGCTTAAGTCTGTTTTTGAGTTTTTATCGCAGGGGTCTCATACAATATCTGTCCTTTTGTCTCTGGCTACTTTCACTCAACATAGTGTCTTCCAGTTGAAACCAGGTCATGAGATGTTTCCTGGAATCATCATTGTTCTTTATCATTGCATAGTGCTCCATTGAGTATATACACCATAGTTTACTTATCCATTCCTCTGTTGTTGGGCATCTGGGTTGATTCCATCTTTTTGCTATCGTGGACTGTGCTGCGATAAATATTCTTATGCATGTATCCGCTGGTGTGAATGGCCTTGATTCTGCAAGATATATTCCAAGTAGTGGAATTACTGGGTCAAAAAAATTTTTTTAAGTGCTCTTTATTTTTAGTTCTTTGAATTAAAAATCATGTGTGCTAAAGTAGGAGGACCATTAACACGTGCAGATTTCATTTTTAAAATAAAGATAATTCTGATATTCTACCATGCCTAATTTTAGCCTAAAATTATTATTTTGCCATTAAATACTGATAACTTTTTTTTAATTCATAAGACTCTATCAGTTTTTAAAAATAAACTTTTAATCTGAGGACTATTTTAGATTTACAAAAATACTAATGACAATAGTGCAGAGTTCTATATATACCATACCCACTTTCCCCTATTTTTAACATCCAATATTAACATGGAAACCTTGGTGGTATGGTGGTTAATATTAATATGGTATATTTGTTACAATTAATTAACCAATGTTGATACGTTATTATTAACTAAGGTCGATACTTCAGTTAAATTGCTTTAGTTTTTTACCTAAGGTCCATTTTCTGTTCCAGGATCCCACCCAGAACCATCACATAGCTGTGGTGGGTTGAACAGTGCCCCTCCCCATTCAGGCTATCTAGAACTTCAGAATGTGACTTTATTTGGAAATAGGGTATTTTCAGATGCATTTAATTAAGGATGTTGAGATTTAATCATCTTGGATTTAGTGTGGGCCCCAAATCTTATGACGAGTGTCCTGATAAGAAGGCACAGAGAGATACAGAGAAGGCTGTGTGAAGATGGAGGCAGAGATTAGAGTGATGCACCTGCAAGTCAAGGAACATCAAGGTTTGCTGGCTGCCGCCATAAGGTAGAGAGAGGCATGGTCCAGTTCATCCTCAAAGCATCCAGTGGAACTAGCTATGCTGACTGACACTTTGATTTCAGACTTCAAGCCTCTTGAACTGTGAGAGAACAAATTTCTTTTTTTTTTTAAGCAACCCAATTTGTGGTAATTTGTTGCAGCAGCACAAGGGAACCAATACAAAAGTAATGCCTCTTTATGCTCTTCTTAGCTGTGACAGTCTCCTAAGGTCACCTTGTTGTCTTTACCCCATGTCATTTTGGTCCTCCGTGAGCATCCGTTCCTGCTGAGTTGGGACCATTTGCTGTGCCCTCGGATGGCAGCTTGGCAGCTTTTAAGACCCCAGATGCCACTCACTAATGTAGGGTGCAGAGAGCCCTCTTACAAAATGCTAGTTGTGCCAAAATTGGTCCAGCGGTTTCGGGGTTCCCCTGGGAGCATAGCCTGATGTTGCCCTTGCCCATAAATCATAACGAAGGTCCACTCTTCAAACATGAATATATTGGACTTGGCAATGCAGAGTGACCATATATTGGATGCACTTTATGGTTCTATGCATCTATAGGGTGTCATCCTGCTGACCTCTGGCTGGAGGAAGGAGAGTGGGTGGAGACGAGGGGAAAGGAGACTGTTGGGAACATGAGACATGTCTGGAGCAGGGAGGAATAGTGTGCTGTCGCTGGACAGGGAGAGCAGTGGAAGCTGCATACAGGTGGGCATGTAAATTTATACGGGAATGTACATTTTCACTCAGTCATATTAAATAAAAAAATAAAATAAAAGATTACCTTGTTTTTAGCAATTTTGAAGAGTACTGCTCAGGCATTTTATAGAATATTCCTGAAGTGGGTTTTGTCTAATATTTTTTCATACATGTAGGCAGGGTTATGAGTTCTTGGCAGGAAGACCACAGAGGTACTGTTGTTCTCGTTTGTCATATCCAGTGTACTCTCTAAATGACTCGGAGCCCTGGTGGCTCAGTGATTAAGAGCCTGACTGCTAACAAAAGGTCAGTAGTTTGAATCCACTATCCATTCCTTGGAAACCCTCTGGGGCAGTTCTACTGTGTCATAAATTTCACTATGATTCAGAATGATTTGATAGCACATAACTTATTGTGTTAACTTTTATGACCTGGCTAAGACAGTGTTTATCGGGTTTTGTGACTGTCAAATTATTATTTTTTCTTATTTCCATTTGGAAGGAAGTCATTACGTACAGTCCACACTTAAGAATTGATCTCCTTCCTCCCTTTTAAAACTGTCTTAAGTATGTCCTCCCTATACACTAATCACCACATCAAATGGTGTTTTTACTTTTCAACTTTCAAATATGATTTGCTTTAATTGTCAAGTTAAAAATGCATGAGAAGTAGGATAGTCTCTTATTGTTACCTATTCTGATGTTCTTTCATTTTACATGTTCCAAGCTTTCTTCTATCATCCTTTCTATTTAGGGAGTTTCCTTTAACCATTGTTTATAAGTAGATTTGCTAGCAACAGATTAGTTTTCCTTCATTTATAAATGTTTTTATTTCTCTTGCAGTCATAGAGGATATGTTTGGAGAACACAGAATTTGTGGTTGACAGTTCTTTTCTTTCAATACTTAAAAAATGTTATTCCACTTTTTCTGCCCTTTGTGGTTTCAGATGAGAAATTCATTGTCACTTGAATTGACATTTCCCCATAAGAAATCACCATTTCTTTCAAGATTTTTGTATGTTTAGTAATCATGAGTTTAATTATGGTATGTTTTCGAACGGATTTCTTTGGGTTTATTCTGTTTAAGATCTGCTTAGCTTGTTAAATCTGTAGGTTTATGTCTTTTAGCAATTTGACTTTTTTTCAGCCGTTATTTATTCAAATACGTTTTCAATCCCATTGTGTTTCCTCTAATTTGGGGGACTCAGTGATGTAAATGTTATCTCTTTTGTTGTCGTCTCACCAGTCCCTGAGGCTGTGTTTCTTTTTCAGTCTATTTTTTGTTGCTTAGAATGGATAAGTTCTATTTATTTTTCTTCAAGTTCACTGATAACATCCTCTGCCATCTCCATCCAGCAATTTTTAAAAAAATAAGTGTTACTGTATTTTTTAGTTCTAGCTTCCATTTGGTTCTCTTCTGTAGCTTCCACTTCCTTGCTGATATTTTTTTACTTGTTTCAGGAGAGTCGGTAATCGCTTGTTGAAGCGTATCTTTGATGGCTGCTTTAAAATCTTTGTCAGATACCGCAAACATTTGAGCAGCTTAGTGTTGGCATTTGTTGTTTTTTCCAATACATGTTATTTTCCTGGTTCTAGGTATACTGAGTGAATTTCTTTATTTTGGATGTTACATTAGGAGACTAGTTCCTATCTAATCTTCAATTTTTTGGCAGGCAGTCTCTGTTCTCACTGATCTCTACTGATACCTTCCCAGTGGAAGTAGGCAATGGTCAACAGTGCTTTATCACTTTTAACTTGGGTGTAAGATCAATTCCTTACTAGTTTCTTCTGCCACCAGTGAGAGTGGAAGCCAAGTGGTGGCTCATACTGCTTTGTTGCTGAAAAGCGAGAGGGGAAACTCAGCTCCCTGCTAGGTCTTAATGAACCAGAAGAGAGAGGAATGGTAGCTAAGAGTGAACTACACCAGCTCCCTACCATCTGTCTGTTCCATTTAGTTGGCGCCAGGTGGGGACTGAGGCTCCCCTCCCCACTGTGTTCAGCTGATACCACTGGGTGCAGGAGGAACAGGAGAGCTAACTAGCCCTTCTCACACTGACGTGGAGGGGATGGTGATCAAGTCTAAGAGTGACTAGCCTGCCATGTACTGCCTCCTTGCTTCTGGGTAGACGTTGCCTCAAGACTCTGGTGGGGAATCACATTACCACCTGCTTCTGTTTAGTGGGAGATAGAAGGTCAATTGTCTGTTCGGTTCTGCTAAAACTAAGGGAGCAAGTCATGTGTTTTTCTGCTGGTATTTGGTTGGAGGAAAATGGGTATTACAAAAAAGTTTTGTTGTTGTTAGGCTGCCCTTCACCCAGTTCTTTGAACAGAGGCTAGTAGGCTTTTATTGGGGGCTCTTTTTAGTCTCAGCTTGTTGTCACTTCTCAGTTGGAGGCTTTTGAAGTGCTCTGTCTGGGATATAGGGTTGATATGAGTTGGAAGTGACTTGGTGGCAACAAGGTTTTTATGTTTTTGAAGGGCAGTAAGAAAACTCAAGGAACTTACAGCTATCTTGTTACTCAAGGCCCAAGGCCCCTAGACACTGTTAGAGTCTCCTATGCTTGTTGCATTTTGTCCAAGGTTGTTTTAGAAGTGAGAGGGAAAACTTGAGAGCCTGGGACTTCTCTCCTCTTGTTTACTGGAACAGGTGGGGAGATGAGTCAGCAGTCAGAAAACAAGGTTCTAGCGACGTACACCAAAAAAAGTGGAGGGGTCGGTTTATAACTTAAATTTAAATAGGCTGTAGTTCTAACTAGTTAAGTGAACAGGAAGGGCAAGATCTTTTGAAGAAGTTGGTATAAAATTTGAATCTATTAGCAGTTACTGAATCTAATTTATTTTTAATAGAAACTTCCCCCCACCCCACAAAAGGTCTGCATGAGACTGTTAAATCAGTTTACTAGGAACCCACTAGATGTCAAATCCTTCAAATGGAACATGGAGACCTGGTAGAGCTGTGGTTAACAGCTTGGCTGTTAATCAAAAGATCAGCAGTTCAAACCCACCAGCTGCTCCTTGGAAACCTTCTGGGAGCAATTCTTCTCTGTCCTATAGGATTGCTATGAGTCAGAATTGATTCAACAGCAATGGGTTATGATTACCCATTTGTAACTGTTTACAGAACTGCAGGCTCCAGACCAACTGCAGAGATTGTGTGTGTGTGTGTGTGTGTGTGTGTGTGTGTGTGTGTGTGTGTGTGTGTGTGTGTGTGTGTGTGTGTGTGTGTGTGTGGAGGGGGAGGTTCTCTTAGCCTCTGTCTACTCTTCTCCCCTCTTTCCAGTGTAAGCTTTAAACTATATACACAAAGTACATACAACTTCATGAATTTTAAGTACGTGAACACACCATGTAATAAGCTCCCCTGTTTAGAAAAGCAGCTTCTTAGAAGCACCACCTTCATACCATACCTTCTCAGTCACTGCCCCTTCCACCCTCACCAGAAAACTACCATCCTAACTTATAACACCATAGATTACTTTTATTGGCTACTCCTATTTTAGATTGACATTTTTATTGAGATAATTATTGTTCCCATGTACTTGTAAGAAATAACATAGAGAGATTCTTTGTACAATTTGCACAATTTTCCCCAATGATAACATTCTCCTAAACTATAGTGTACTACTACAATCAGGATACTGTTATTGATATAATCCAGTCTCACGGAGATTTCCCAAGTTTTACTTGTTATCTGTATGTGTGTGTGTGTGTGTGTGTGTGTGTGTGTGTGTATGTATTAAGTTGATGCATCCACTAACTACAGTCAAGATACTGAACAGTTCCCACACCAAGGTGGTTCTTCCTGTTGCTCTTTGAGAACCACACCTACCTCCCTACCATGAACCCTGCAACAGAGCTCTGCAACAGGACACTGCAGAAGCCTCCAACCCTACCCTGTAACTGGCAACTTCTAATCTGTCCTCTAGTTGTAAAATTTTGTCATTTAAAAAATGTTATCTAAATAGAGTTATGTAATAAGTAACATTTGGCAACTTTTTTTCCATTCAACAGATCTATTCCTTGTTAACATACTTGAAAGCTTCTTTGTAAGGGTACTCAGCAGACCTTTATTAGAGACTGTCAAAACCATATTTTGCTCTTCAAAGGAGAGATTTTTAGTGGTGCTTCTCACCTTTTAAAAACATCATAGCAAATGTTTATCCTTGGGTAAATATGGCTAAATAAAAATTGTTTGGATTTGTGGTCTTTTAATGTGATTTGTTGCAGATATGTAAAGAGAATTTTTTCAAGTGTCATGCTGATCCCAAGGATTATCAATAGCGTATTTAAAATAAAATAAATGGCTGTGTTGCTCTTTTTGCCACATAAAATTGATCTGATACAGGCATGCTAAAGCCCAATGTTGAATAATGATATTTGTAAAAAATATTTCATATCAACTAAAGTAACTTGGTATATTCTTAATTATGGAAAAATCGTAAAACTCAATGAATAAATTAAGCCACCAAAACAAAAGATGCCTAATGAGAATCCCATTTGTAAAAATTTCCTTCAAGAGCAGCTTTCATAGCAACCCTACAGGACAGAGTAGGACTGCTCCCATAGAGTTTCCAAAGAGCTCCTGGTAGATTTGAAACTGCCAGTGCTCTGATTAGCAGCCATAACTTTAATCACTGTGCCACTAGGGTTTCCACCATCATTCTAGACAATTCTGTTCTCCACTGTTTTTCTCTATTTCTGACTATTAACCTAATGGTTAAGTCCTCAAAGTAATAGATTTTAATTTCTCAAACAGGCCAAATTTGGGAATACCTGAAAAATTATTCCTCTGATAAAAATCCACTTTTATGCACAAATACTTTCATTCATTTTTACTTACCTGTTCTCATATTGAAACTTTGCCAATATGTCTTTGGCCTTGGTTTGACTACTAAGTTGAATGGCCATGGATACCTTAGAGAGAAGTGGAGCATGGACTCTTATGACTCCTTCAGGTATGTCAGACTGCAGACAGAAAAGACATGAAGTACGTTCTGTGAAATTAGGATGGATACCTGTGCAATGGTTGCATTTAAGAGAAACCATGAAAATCAGAAGCAATAAACTGAGAAAAACTTGTGAATATAACCAGTATTCAATTAGAATGAAACCTTACTTTCTTTTGTACTGGGAGACTCACTGATGACTAAAGTTAACCTGGGATTTTATTTTTTTGTAGAAAAGTAAAGGTCTTACTCTAATGCTTTAAAGCCATGAGAGAAGTACAGTTGGATCATGATGAAAGTATGTTTCTATAACCAAATTTCCTTAGAGAAAGTCCTAAATAAGCCTGCTTGAAGGATGACTCTGTGTTTCTATATATATTGAGACCAGCCTTCCAAAAATTTTAAGGATCAGTTAGAAAATATGACTTTTTAAATTTCATCTTTCCTCAACTAGCAGACATTAATGACCAGTCCACAGTTTTGGAGGTGATAAAAAGGTTCTGTGATTAGATAGCAGTTGATTATTGTTCAGTTTTTTTTTTGTTTGTTTTGAAGCTTCATTTACTCAATAAGTTACTTCTTTATTATGATTGAATGAAAATGTACATTCCCATATAAATTTGCATGTCCACCGGTATGCAGCTCCCACTGCTCTCCCTGCTCATTGACAGCACACTCTTCCTCTCTGCTGCATACACATCTTATCCTTCCAACAATCTCCTATCCACTCCTCTCCACTCACTCCCCTGCCTCCAGTAAGAGGTCAGCAGGACAACATCCTATGGATGCACAGAACCATAAAGTGCACACATGATATGGTCACTCTGTGTTGTCAAGTCCAATCCATTCCTGTCTGAAGAGTTGACCTCCATTAGAATTTATGGACAGGGGCAGCATCAGGGCCAGGGGCCATGCTCCCAAGGGAACTCTGAGGCCCGAGGACCATCAATTGCGGTCTTCTAGTGTCCATCTTCTGGGTTCTCTTTCCCTCAAGTCGTTTTGGTCCTTGGTGATCATCCATTCCTGCTGAGTTGGGACCAGTTACTGTAACCTCAGATTGCAGCTTGGCAGCTTTTAAGAACCCAGATGCAACTCACCAATGTAGGGTGCAGAAGGCTCTCTTAGCAAAACGCTAGTTTCCCCTGAGAGCATGTTCCAGCCCACCACCCAGCTACTCTGTCCTTTCAATTTGAGTTAAAACGGAAGGAGTAATCATGTTATGTTGAAGTCCAATTAATATCGATCTTCTTTCTAATGTGTGCTGTCACAGATTTCACCCAACCAAATTTCTATCAACTATCTAATCTAAACCATTCCCCCTTCACGTTCCCTTTCTCCCTTCCCTTGCAACCATCAAAGAGTCTTTTCTTCTATGCAGGAGTCTGTTTTTAAGTTCTTATCATAGGGGTCTCATACAATATTTGTCCTTTTGTCGCTCTCTACTTTCACTCAAAATAATGTTCTCCAGTTGAAACTAGGTTATGAGATGTGTCCTAAAATCATCATTGTTCTTTATCATTGCATAGTGTTTCATTAAGTATATATACCATATTTTACCTATCCATTCCTCTGTTATTGGGCATCTGAGTTGATTCCATCTTTTTGCTATTGCAGACTGTGCTGTGATAAACATTCGTGTGCATGTATCAGTTAGTGTGAGTGGCCTTGATTCTGTAGGATATATTCCAAGCAGTGGAATTACTGGGTCAAATAGTACATCTAGATCCAGCTTTTTAAGGAAGTGCCAGATTGCTTTCCAAAGAGGTTGCACCATTTTGTAATCAACAGTGTAGAAGAGTTCCAATTTCTCCACAGTCACTCCAGCATTTGTTGTTTTGCATTTTTGGATCATGGCCAACCTTGTTAGGGTGAGATGGTAACTCATTGTAGTTTTTATTTGAATTTCTTTAATAGCTAATGATTGTGAGCATGTCTGCATGTGTTTTTTAGCTGCCTGGATCTCCTGTTTAGAGAAGTGTCTGTCCATCTCCTTTGCCCATCACTTAATTGGATGATTTATCTTTTTCTTACTGATAATTTGTAGTACCTTATAGATTATGGAGATCAGGTGTTGGTCTGACACATAGTTGCCAAATATTTTTTCCCATTTTGTAGGTGGCCATTTAATTTTATTAATACAGACTTTGGATGAGCAAAAGTGTTTGATTCTCAGTAGTTCCCATTTATCTATTTTCTCTTCTGTTGTTTGTGGTTTGTTTGACACGTTTTGAAGTCTGTCTACATTGTGTATTAAAGCTTCCATTGTTGTTCTTACTTTTTATTGGATGAGTTTTACTGTTTTACATTGGATACTTAGGTTTTTTATCCAGTTTGAGTTGGTTTTTGTATAAGGTGTAAGATAAGGGTCTTGCTTCAATTTATTGCAGATGGATATCCAATTTTGCTAGCATCATTTGTTGAACAGATTGTTTTTACCCCAGCTCAGTGTCTTAGGGCCTTAGTTGAATATCAACTGTTCATAGGCAGATGGTGTCATCTCTGGGGTCTGAATTCTGTGCCATTGATCTATGTGTCTCTTTTTGTACCAGTACAGGCTGCTTTGACTACTGTGGCAGCGTAATAGGTTCTAAAGTCAGGTAGTGAGAGGCCTCCCAGTGTGTTCTTGTTCTTCAGTAGTGCTTCACTTATCCAGGCTTCTTCCCTTTCCAAATAAAGCTGATAATTTGTTTCTCCATCTGATTAAAAAATGTCACTGAAACTTATATTAGGATTGCCCTATATGAGTCGACTACTTTGGGTAAAATAGACATTTTTGCAATGTTAAGTCTTCCCATCCATGAGCAGGGTAGGTTTTTCCATTTATGTAAGTCTGTCTTAGTCTCTTGTAGTAAGGACTTGTAGTTCTCTTTGTAAAGGTCTGCTATTTCTCTGGTTAGATTGATTCCTAGGTACTATATCTTCTTGGGGCTATAGTAAATGGTATTGATTTGGTGATTTCTTTCTTAATAATCTCATTGTTGGTATAAAGAAATACTACTGATTTACTTATGTTTATCTTGTATCCTGAGACTTTACTGAACTCTTCTATCAGTTTCAGTAGTTTACTTATGGATTCTTTAGGATTCTCTGTGTATACAATCATATCATCTGCAAATAAGGAGATTTTGACTTCTTTGTTGATGCAGATACCCTTTATTGCTTGGTCTTGTCTAATTGCTCTGGCTAGAACTTCTAGCACAATGCTGAATACGAGAGGTGAGAATGGGCATTCTTGTGTAATTCCTGTTCTTAAGGGAAACTGTTTCAGTCTTTCTCCATTCAGGATGACATAGGCAGCTGGCTTTGTACAAATGGCCCTTATTGCATTAAGAAACTTGCTGTCTTTTCCTATTCTGCTGGGAGTTTTGAGCATGAATGGCTGTTGGGCTTTATCAAATGCCTTTTCCACATCAGTAGACCAAATCAGGTGATTCTTGTCCTTTGTGTTCTTTACGTGGTTGGTCACATTGATTGTTTTTCTGATGTTGAACCAGCCTTGCATCCCTGTTATGAATCCAACTTCATCATGATGGATTTTTTTTTTTTGATAAGTTGCTGTATTCTATTGGCAAGAATTTTGTTGAAGATTTTTGCATCTAGATTCATAAGTGATATAGGTCTGTAGTTCTACTTTTTCTTGGGTATTTTCCTGGCTTTGGTACCAGGGTTATGCTGGCTTCATAGAATGGATTGGGCTGTATTCCATACCTTTCTAGTCACAGTAGTATTAGAAATAACTCTTCTCTAAAAGCTTAGTAGAATTCTGTGGTGAAGCCATCAGCAACTGGGGGTTTTTTGGTTGGCAGCATTTGGATGACTTTTTCAATCTCTTCCTTTGTGATGGTTTTACTAAGTTGTTCTGCTTCATGTTGTGATAATTTTGGTAGGTGATATGAATCAAGGAATTTGTCCATTTCCTCCAGGTTTTTGAATCTGTTAGAGTACAGTCTTTCATAGTATTCTGTTATGATAATTTTTATTTCTGTTGGATCTGTTATGGCAACTTCCTCTCATGTCTTATTTGGATTATTTGTTTCCTTTCCTATTTTTATTTAGTATGTTTAGCCAATGGTTTGTCAATTTGGTTGATCTTTTCAAAAAAACAGCTTTTGGTCTTTTTGAGTTTTTCAATAGAAATGCTCTAATTCGTTTAGTTCTGCTGTAATCTTTATGATCTTTTTCTTATGGTGCCTGAGGGGTTCCTCTGTTCTCTCTCTACTTGTTCAAGCTGTAGAGTTAGTTCTTTGATTTGGTTTCTTTCTTCCTTCCAGATGTGTGCATTTATGGAGATAAACTGACCTCTGAGCACTGTTTGGGCTGTATCCCATAGTTTCTGGTAGGAAGTGTTTCCATTCTCATTGGAATCCATAAATTTCTTCATTTCATCCTTGATTTCTTCTATAACCCATGGAGTTTTGAGCAAGATGTTGTTCAGTTTCCATGAATTCCACTTTCTATCTTTTTTTTCTGCTATTGATTTCAACTTCTATGGCTTTTTGATCTGAGAAGATGCTTTGCGTTAATTCAATGATATGTATTTTGTTGAGAATTGCTCTATGTCCTAGCACATGGTCTATTCTTGAGAACGTTCCATGTGCACTGGAGGAGAAGCTGTAGTTGTCCACTGATGGATAGAAATTTCTGTATATGTTGATGTCTTCTGTGTCTTTATTGAGTTTTTTCCTAGACAATCTGTCCAACATTGACAGTGGAGTGTTGGAGTCTCCCACTATTATTATGGAGTGATTTATCTCCTTTTTGAGTGTAGCCAGTGTTTCTTCCATGTATTTAGGTGCTCTAATATTAGCTGCATAAATAATATTGTTAAGTCCTGCTTGTGTATTAAACCTTTCAGCAATAGTGACCAGCCTTGTCCATGATGGTGTATTTTACATTAAAATCTATTTCATCTGAGATTACAATTGCCACCCTTGTTCTTTGTTCATTGTTAGCTTGATAGATATTCTTCCATCCTTTAATTTTCAGTTTGTTCATATCTTTAAGTCTAAGGTGAGTTTCTTATAGGCAACATATGGATGGGTTGTGCCTTTTGATCCAAGATATCACTCGATGTCTCTTTACCGGAATTTTCATTCCATTCACATTCAGTGTAATTATTGATAGGTATGTTTTCAGTGCTGCCATTGTGATATGTTTATTTTTGTGTTGATGTTTTCTCTGTTATTCTTATTAATCTGTCTGGGACATTCTTCTTTGTGAGTTGATATTTCACCTTTTTCAGGGTTGGTTTTGTGGTTGTTGAGGCTCCTGTATTACGTTTCTTGATTTGATATGTTGCATCTTTGTTGTGCTTTAGTAAACAATGTATAAACCTAATTTTAATTACTACCAGTCTTATCAACATCCTCTCCATCTGGAAGGACTATAACGACTATAGGACATCTTTCCTTTTAATATGATGACATCATAGCTTTCATCATATGATCACTGGACTATTTCCTTCACTATTATCGCTTTGAGTTTGGAGCCTTCCTTAACTGAGTAGGATTCTGGGTGATGTGTCCTGTATTTACTTCTAAATTATAAACTTAGTGATTTTGTTCTTCTAAGCCATGAGATTCTTTCAGTATTTCTTGTAGCTTTGGTTTGGTTTTCACAGAATCTCTTAGTTGCTATTTATCTGTCAATGACTTCATTTCATTTTCTTATTTGAAAGATAATTTTGCAAGATATATAATTCTTGGGTGAAAGTTCTTCTCCTTAAGGCTTTGAATGTTTCATATCACTGTCTTCATGCCAGCATTGTTTCTGCTGAAAAATCCAACAAAAGCCTACAGGGTTTCCTTCTAAATGTTAGCTTTGCTTTGAGTCTTGCTGCCTTTAAGAGTTTCTGCTTATGTTTCATTTTGCTAAGAGTGATCATAATATGTCTTGGAGTCTTTCTTTTGAGATCTATATTGAGTGGTGTTCGATAGGCATCTTGGATATCTATATTCCCTTCTTTCATAATTTTTGGGAAGTTTTCTGTCAGCACCTCAACCACAATACTCTCTGTGTTCTCAGGTGTCTTGCTCTGTTCACAAACTCTAATTAATCACGTTGTTCCTCTTAATTGAGTCCCACATGCTTCTTAATGCTTCTTCATTTTTGTTGTTTCTTTTTTATGATTTTCTCTCATAGATGCTGGTGTCAGTAGCTCTGTCCTCCAAGTCAGAAAGTCTCTTTTCCATTTGATCCATTCTGTTTTCTTGGCTTTGAGCTGAAGTTTCAGTCTCTTTGATTTTGTTCTTGATTTGTTGGATTTCAGAGTAGTGGTGTTCCATCAGATCAACCAGCTTGCTTAATTTTTCATTTTGCTCTGCTGCATTTTGTGTAAGGTCTAGGACAATTCTCTATATAATTCTTTTGTGTTTACCTTTTGATAGTTTCAGAAAAGCTTCTTTGTCTGGAAAGTTCTGTGGTGCTTTCTTTTGGGCGTCTTCTGAAGTCATGTGTGATTTCTTGGTTTCTATTTTATCCAGAGTTTGTTGCTTTTGGGGCATCATGTGAGTCAGTAGAGGCTGGGAGAGATGCTGTGAGGATGGACTGCATTTGCTTCTCTAGGCCATCTTAAAATGAAAGGTAAAAGATATCTGACAACTTCCAAAGTTAGTCAGGTTTTCAGTTGTAAGTCTCTCTTCCCACCTGGCAAAGTATGCACCTCTATGTCAAACCCAGATGTTATAAACTAGCTCAAAGTACAGAAAAGCTCCTGCCCTGCTGCCTTCTGCTGTTGGCCTCCCAGCTGTAGGTGACACTGTGTAGAATACTGCTTTTCTGCTGGAAATGTGCTCTACTCCAGGTAGGCCCTGCCTCTCAGCCCAGGAATTAGATCCAACTGAGGCCTCCATGTGAGTAATCCACCTCCTAGTGGAACAAGGTCGTGTCCTGCACAAGCTCTTTGCCTTCCTCAGTACAGGCTACTCTATGGCAGAGGTGGAAAGAGAGGCCAAAGGTGCCGAGATGCACAGCGTCCACAGCCTCTGTTGCCAGGCCCCAGCCATAGGCAATACTGTGTAAAATTCTGCTTTTCTGCTGGAAAAGTGCTGCCTCCCAGCCTAAGACCTAGGTCCAACTGGGGCCTTCACGTGGGTTTCTCTGCCTCTGAATGGATCAAGATGGCATCCTGCACAAGCTTGCCACTTGCCTCAGTACAGGCTACTCTGTGGTGGAGGTGGAAAGAGAAGCCAAAAATACTGAGATGCACAGAGTCCAAAGCCGGGCTCTCAAAATACGGCAATTTCGTCTGCTGATCCCACCAGCAGTGCATCTCAGATTTGCTGCTAGTGAAGTCCCAGCTTTGCTCACTGGCTGAGACAGAGAAAAAAAATTAAAATTGTCAGTTACCTTCAGTCTGTGCAAGCCAGTGCTCGCCAAGAGCAGAGTCAACGGAAGAGAGGAGGTTTAGCATTCAGCGTTATGAAGTCTAAATTAACAGCCCTATGCCATGTCCTCGGGCTCACTAGGTGTCCAGAGTCTCCATTTAATTATCAATTCAGGTCTTGGTTTCCAGAAGGATTTAGGAAGATGTGTGTTTAGTCTTCCATGTTGACTATGCCCCCCTCAATAAACTATTTTTAAGAACATATGGGAATTTGAAACCTCGTTCCTCAAAATGTGCTGATGACAGTGTGATGACAGAGTATGGGCATATTCTCTTGGAAGAGAGTGTCAATGATATGACTGACCAGAGCCTGAATGCTTCACAGCTCTATCTAAATCGAGTAAGTGAAGAACAAACCAGTTGCCATCAAGTTGACTCTGACTTATGGTGAGCCTACATGTGTCACACTGTAACTATGCTCCATTGGTTTTCAGTGGATAAGTTTCCAGAAGTAGATTGCCAGGCTTTTCTTCCAAGGTGCCTGTGGGTAGACTTGAACCTCCTACCTCTTGCTAAGCAGCCAAGCATGTTAACCATTTGCATGACGCAGTGCTGTCTAACTGAGATTTTTCTGTTGTCCAAATTAATTGGAAAATTCCTTTTATTTCAAAATTTGAATGGCTTTTAAATTAACTTCCTACTTAGAAGATGAACAAGAATTACATTTTATTTGTTTGAGGACCTGGCTAGTTCTCAAATAACTGTACATTCTTAAAGGACGGCATCGTGTATGTCAAAACTTTATATAAGTTGACTCAATTCACACCCTGGAAAAATAATTTAAAATAAGGTCTGTATTTATCAGACCATCTACATATTACCAGTAAGAATTAGACAGCATGCCAGGGAACGGATAATGAGGGTTTGGAACTTGGGAAGAGGGAGAGAGTGTACCTGGCTAATTGAAGCCAAAACTGTGTTCTTATAGTAGTCACTGATTGTCTCACATTCCTCTCCTTCCAGACTGCCTGAAGCCTTGTTAAGTTTCACAATCCTGACATTACTGGATCCGTGATCATAATAAACATATTTCTTCTGTAACTTCCTCTAACATTCGCTTATGTATGAGCTGCCTAACCACCTCATTTTAGTGATCATACCTTCATGTGTCACATTAAAAACTTCCAGTTTGACCAAAGTTACCATGTATATGTTTAATGTAGGCAGATAATACTTTATAGATAGTTATTAGGGACAAGAGGAAAGTATTTGTTTTCTTACCACTCTTCTTGAAGAGGGTGATTTTTGTAGTATTTTTGAAGTCCTAGGGCTTGTAACCTAAAGAAAAAACATTTGGTTTTTAAGATTAATTAAAAGAAGCTTATGATGCTGCCGTATGATAAAGGCTTCCTGTTTGCTTGTGTGTGCATAGAGGATCTCTGAAGTCTGCATGAGCCCTCTGTCCTTAGTGATGTCATTTGTCTCTCAGAAGGGATGTCAGAGGTTGCCAATTCAATTTTTAGTCTGTATTTTTTTTTCTTTTTTTTTGAAAGTTATAACTTTGGGGTGTGATTTTATTTTATTTTAAATATTTTATAGTGCTTCAAGTGAAAGTTTACAATCCAAGTCAATTTGTTATACAAAACCTTGCACACACACTGCTGTGTAACTCTAGCTGCTCTCCCGACCCTGCGACAACCCACTCCTTCCTTCTACCTGAATTTCCTATGCCCATTCAGTGAGTTCCTATTCCCCTCCACCCTCTTATATTGTGTCTGGACAGGAGCTACTCAGTTAGCTTCATGTATATACTTAAGCCAAGGAAGACACTCTTTGCCAGTGTCATTTTATGTCCTGTAAGTCAGATCTGACTCGACAGCACTTGGCTTGGCAGTATAATCCAATCTTTGAAGAGTTGGCTATAGGACTGTTTTCAGCTCTGGGCTAAAAGAATCTGGGGGCCATGTCTTCCACACCTTCCAGTCTGTCGGACCATCAGGTCTGGTCTCTCAGTAGAATTCTAGTACTCTGCACTCATTGTTGTTTTTTTGAATTTTTATTATTTATTAATTACAGTAAAAGAATAAAATTTCTAATGTCTATCAATTAATCATCTATGATAAACCCTGACACCCCACTCACACTTGTAGCCAACACAGTTATTTTCTTCTCTAGATAATTTTGTTTTTAAGTTCTTATAACAGGGGTCTCCTACAATATTTGTCCCTTTGACATTGACTGACTTAACGCAGCATGATCTCTTACAACTGAAACCATGTTATGAGATGTTTTCTAAAATTGTCATTGGTTTTTCACCATAGCATAGTGCTCCATTGAGTATATGTACCATAGTTTGTTTATCCATTCACCTGTTGATGGGCATCTGGGTTGATTCTATCTGTTTTTTTCTTTTAATTTAATATGATTGAGTGAAAATGTACATTCCCGTATACATTTACATGCCCACCTATATGCAGCTTCCACTGCTCTCCCTGCCTGGTAACAGCACACTATTCCTCTCTGCTCCACATATGTCTCATCCTCCCAACAGTCTCCTCTCCCCCTCTCTCCTCCCACACTCCTTCCTCCAGCAAAGTGCATCCAATATATGGTCACTCTGCATTGCCAAGTCCAACCCATTCGTGTCCAAAGAGTGGACCTTCGTTGTGATTTATGGGCAAGGGCAGCATCAGGGCCAGGGTTCATGCGAAAATGTCTATTTTACCCAAAGCACTCTACTTATATAATGCAATCTCAATACAAGTTCCAGCATCATTTTTTAATGAGATGGAGAAACAAATCACCAAATCTGTTTGGAAAGGGAAGAAGCCTCGCATAAGTAAGGTACTACTACAGAAGAGGAACACACTGGGAGGCCTCTCATTACCTGATCTTAGAACATACTACACTGCCACAGTGGTCAAAACAGCCTGGTACTGGTACAAGAACAGACAGATTGATCAATGGAACAGAATTGAGACCTCAGAGATGACACCACCTGCCTATGAACAGTTGATATTCGACAAAGGCCCTAAGGCATTAAACTGGGGTACAAACAGTCTCTTCAACAAATGGTGCTGGCAAAATTGGATATCTATTTGCAATAAACTGAATCAAGATCCATATCTTACACCTTATACAAAAATCAACTCCAACTGGATAAAAGACCTAAATATCAAACCTAAAATGATAAAGCTCATCCAAGAAAAAGTACGAACAACAATGGAAGTTTTAATACACAATGTGGACAGACTCCAAAATCTGTCAAACAAACCACAATCAACAGAAAATAGATAAATGGGAACTACTAAGAATCAAACACTTTTGCTCATCCAAAGACGTTATTAATAGAATTAAAAGAACACCCACAGAATGGGAAAAAAATATTTGGCAACTCTGTGTCAGACTGACTCCTGACCTCCATAATCTATAAGATATTACAAAATATCAATAAAAAGAAGATAAATCACCCAATCAAAAGATGGGCAAAGGAGATGGACAGACATTTCACTAAAGAGGAGATCCAGGCAGCCAAAAAACACATGCGGACATGTTCACAATCTTTAGTTATTAAGGAAGTTCAAATCAAGACAACAATGAGATACCATCTCACCCCAACAAGATTGGCTATGATCCAAAAAACACAAAGCAACAAATGTTGGAGAGGCTGTGGAGAAAGTGGAACCCTTCTACACTGTTGATGGGGTCCATCCTCTTTGGAAATCAATCTGGTGCTTCCTTAAAAAAAGGGATATTGATATACCATTTGACCCAGTAATTCCACTACTTGGAATATATCCTACAGAATCAAGGCCTTTCAAACCAACGGACACATGCACCAGAATGTTTATCACAGCACAGTCCACGATAGCAAAGAGATGGAATCAACCGAGATGCCCAACAACAGAAGAATGGATAGGTAAACTATGCTACATATACTCAATGGAGCACTACACAATGATAAAGAACAATGATGATTCCAGGAAACATCTCCTAACCTGGTTTCAACTGGAAGATATTATGTTGAGTGAAAGTAGTCAGCGACAAAAGGACAAATATTGTATGAGACCTCTACGATAAGATTCTACCTTTTAGCTACTGCAAACTGTGTTTTAGTCAGCTAGGGCCGCTCTAACAGAAATACCACAGAGTGGATGGCTTTAATAAACGAAAGTTTATTCTTACACAGTCCGGTAGGTTACAAGTCCAAATTCAGGATGTCTGCTCCAGGGGAAGGCTTTCCCCTTGTCGGCTCTGGAGGAAAGTCCAGCATTGCATCAGTCTTGGCATAGGAACCTAAGGTCTGAAGGATGCGCTCTTCTTCTGGTGCTGCTTGTTTGATGGTGTGAGGTTCCCAATTCTCAGCCTGTCTCCCTTTCCTCTTCCAGGCTGAAAGGATTAAGGATGGGGCAAGCCATACTCCAGGGAAACTCTCTTTACAGTGGAGCAGGGAGGTGATCTTATAAAGGGATTTGCAGTTCCACCCTAATCCTTTAACATACAGCAAACGAAAACCACAAAATGGAGGACAGTCACAAGATACTGAGAATCATGGCCCAGCCACGTGGCTACACTTATTTTGGGGGGGACACAATTCAATCCATGACAATGGGCATCTGAGTTGATTCCACCTTTTAGCTACCACAAACTGTGCTACAACAAACATTCATGTACATGTGTTTGTGACAACTTTTGTTTTGGAAGGATAAATTCAAAGCAGTGGAATTATGGGATCAAATGGAGTATGTATTTCCAGCTTTTTTTTTATTTTTATTTTTTTCTTATGATTGAGTGAGAATATACAATCCCATATAAATTTGCATACCCACCAATAAGCGGCTCCCACTGCTCTCCCTGCCTGGTGACAGCACACTTCTCCTCTCCATTCTGTATATGTCATGCCCTCCTAACAACTTCCTATCCCCTTCTCTCCACCTTCTCCCCTGTGTCCCGGAAGAGGTCAGATGGATGACATCCTATATTCTCTGTGATGATCTGTTCTGGATGAGTTGGGACCACTGGGTGTACCTCAGATGGCAGCTTGCTAGCTTTTAAGATCCCAGATGCCACTCAGCAATATGGGGTGCAGAAGACTCTCTTAACAATAGGCTAGCCAAGTGCCGTCGAGTCGGATCCGAGTTATACCAATTGATGTCGATGTCCCCCGAGAGCATGTCCCCAGACACCATCCTGCTACTCTGTCCTTGCAATACTGGATTGAATTTAGAACAGTTTTCAGTTTACGGTGAAGTTCAGTTAAGTTGATCTACTTCCTATTGTGTGCTGTCACTGCTTTCAACCAACCAAATTTTTATCAACTATCTAATCTATGACAAATTCTCTCCCTCCCTCCCCACCCTTATAGCCATCAAAGAGTCTTTTCTTCTGTACATAAGTCTATTTTTAAGTCCTTATATTAGGAGTCTTGTACAATATTTGTCTTTTTGCTGCTGAGTGATTTCACTCAGCATAATGTCTCCCAGTTGAAACCAGGTTATGAGATGATTCCTAAAATCATCATTGTTTTTAGCGTTTCATAGTGTTCCACTGAATATAGGTACCATAGTTTGTTCATCCATTTATCTGTTGATGGGCATCTAGGTTGATTCCATCTTTTTGCTATTGTGGACTGTGCTGCAGTAAACATTCTTGCACATGTGTCTTTGTGTGATAGCCTTTGTTTCTGTAGGATAAATTATGAGCAGTGGGATTACTGTATCAAATTTTTAAGGAAGCACCAGATTGCTTTCCAAAGAGGTTGTACCATTTTGCAATCCCACCATCAGTGTAGGAGAGTTCTGATCTCTCCATAGACTCTCCAGAATTTGTTGTTTTGTGTTTTTTGGATCATAGCCAACCTTGTGGGGGTGAGATGGTATTTCTTTGTAGTTTTGATTTGGATTTCTCTGATAGTTGATGATCATTAGCACCTCCTCATGTGTTTTTTTGGCTGCCTGGCTGTCCTCTTTGGTGAAGTGTCTGCCTATCTCCTGTGCCCATTGCTTGGTTAGCTTATTTACTTTGTTCTTGTTGATATTTTGCAGTACTTTGTACTGCATATGTTTAATGGAATGCTATGAAATGCTAAAAAACTGATGATTTTAGGAATTATCTCATAACCTGGTTTCAAATGGAAGAGATTATGTTGAATGAAATCACTCAGTGGCAAAAAGACAAATATTTTATGAGACTCCTACTGTAAGGACTTAAAAACAGACCTATATACAGAAGAAAAGACTCTTTGATGGCTATAAGGGTGGAGAGGGAGAGGATTTGTCATAGATTAGATAGCTGATAAAAATTTGGTTGGTTGAAAGCAGTGACAGCACAAAATAGAAAGTAAATTATGGAGATCCATTTTGAGTTCATTTTTGTGCATGGGAAGAGATATGGATCTTGTTTCATTTTTTTGCAGATGGATATCTAGTTATGCCAACATCATTTATTAATTAGACTGCTTTTTTTCCCCAGTTTATGGGTGTTGGATGTTACATCTGAATTCTCAATTGTGTTCCATTGGTGTATGTATCGTTTTTGTACTAGTACCAAGCTGTTTTGACTATTGTGGCAGTGTAGCAAGTTATAAAGTTATATAGTGTGAGGCCTCCCACTTTGTTCTTCTTCGGTAATGCTTTATTTATCTGGGGATTCTTCCTTTTCCATATGAAGTTGGCAATTTGTTTCTCCATCTCATTTAAAAAAATGACATTGGAATTTGTATTGAGATTGCATTGCATCTATAGATCATTTTGGGTAGACTAGACATTTTCAAGATGTTGTCTCTTCCTATCCATGAACAACGTACATTTCTCCACTTATGTAGGTCTCTTGGCTTCTCCAGTGAAGTCTTCCAATTTTCATTTATAAGTGTTTTATGTCTCTGGTTAGATTTATTTGTAAGTATTTTATGTTCTTGGGTGCTGTTATAAATGGTATTGATACGTTGATTTACTTTGACAGTCTGCTTGTTGATGTAAAGCAATCCAACTGATTTTTGTATGTTTATCTTATATCGTGATACTTTACTGAATTCTCTTGTTAGTTCCAGTAGTTCTTTTAATGTGGACTCTTTAGGGTTTTCTGTGTTTGAGATCATACCATCTGCAAATAGAGATATTTTTACATCTTCCTTACTAATGTGGATGTGCTTTATTGCTTTATCTTGCCTGACTATTCTGGCTGGAACCTCTAGTACAGTGTTGAATATAAGTGGTGACAAAGGGCATCCTTGTCTGTTTCCTGGTTTGTTTCCTGCTTTCAGACTGTCTGCTTTTAGGATGATGTTGGCTATTGGCTTTGTATAAATGGCCTTTTATTATGCTGAGGAATTTCCCTTCCATTCCTATTCTGCCAAGAGTTTTTAACATGAATGAGTGTTGTGCTTTGTCAAATGCCTTTTCTGTATCTGTTGATAAAATCAAGTGACTCTCGTCTTTTGTGTTACTTATGTGGTTGATGTGGTTGCTTACATTGATTGTTTTTCTAATGTGAAATCATCCCTGAATCCCTGATATGAATCCCACTTGGTCATAGTGAGCTATTTTTTGATATGTTGTTGAATTCTGTTGGCGAGGATTTTTGCATCTAAGCTCATGAGAGATACTTGTTGGTAATTTTCCTTTGTGTGCTGTGTTTTCCTGGTTTGGGTGTCAGGGCTATTTTGGCTTCATAGAGTGAATTTGGGAGTGTTCCATCATTTTCTATGCTCTGAGATGTGTTTAGTAATAGTGGTGTTAACTTTTCTCTAAAAGTTTGGTAGAATTCTCCAGTGAAGCCATCAATGCTAGGGCTTTTTTTGGTTGGGAGTTTTAAAATTACCTTTTCAATGTCTTCTTTCATGACTGGTTTATTTAGCTGTTCTACCTCTGTTTGTGTTAGTTTAGGTAGGTAGTGTGTTTCTAGAAACTTTTCCACTTTCTCTAAGTTTTCAAATTCATTAGAATACAAATTTTTATAGTGTTCTATTATACATATATATTTTAATTTCAATTGATTCTATTGTGACATTACCCATCTTATTTTTTATTCATGTTATGTGCTTCCATTCCTGTTTTTGTTTTGTCAGTTTGGTCAATGGTTTATCATAGATTATTCATCTTTTTCCCCCCCGTACTTTTTTTTTAATTATGACTGAGTGAAAATGTACATTCCCATATAAATTTACACGCCCACCTATATGCAGCTCCCACTGCTCTCTCTGCCCAGGGTCAGCACACTATTCCTCTCTGCTCCATACATGTCTCATCCTCCCAACAGCCTCCTTTCCCCTCCTCTCCACTCACTCCTCTTACTCCAGCCAGAGATCAGCAGGATGATATCCTATAGATGCATAAAACCATAAAGTGTATGCAATATATGGTCACTCTGCATCGCCAAGTCCAATCCATTCGTGTCCAAAGAGTGGAACTTCGTTATGGTTTATGTTAAGTGAAAGTAGTCAGTGACAAAAGGACAAATATTGTATGAGACTCCTGTGATAAGATCTCTAAAACAGACTTATGTATAGAAGATTATTCCTCTTGATAGAATCTTACATAATTCTTAGTTTCTTGATTTTTAAAAAAATTCTTATATGTGATTTTTTCTTAACTATGTTGCTGTTACATGCTTTATCTTCAGTTTTACTAATTTTGCCTCCTATTGCCCCATTTATGTTTTTGGACTTTCTACTGAGTTGTCTAATTCTGTTATTATTAACTTTCTGAATTTCTAATTTTTGTCACTCTGTGCTTTCTTGCAGCCTATTCAGTTTATCATTATGCTTTGCTGTGTTTTATCTCCTTCCTGGTCTCTTGATCTTTTGTATTCTGCCTGTGATAATTCTAGGAATTTCTGTTCATCTGAATAATTTCCTGATTCTTTGTTTTGCAAGCTTTGTGAAGTCATCATTTTTGCCTCTTTAATGATTTTATATATACTATTTTTTTCAACCTATCAGTAAGTTGTTGAATTTATTTATGTAATTTATTGTGTTCTAACTTCTTGTTTTGTTTTGAAATGTCCAAATAGGCTGGTCATATGTTCTAGTTTGGTCATTGATGCCTTTGAAGCTCTAATATCCTGACAGCAGGTGGTTAAAAGTGTCACTAGCCCTGTGAGCCCAGGAGTTCATTTACTCTTCTTGTATGAATTCAGCTCCGGTGTCCAGGTCGTCAGACTTCAACTGTGTGGCGCAGGCTCTCCGCGACCATCCTAGATGGGCAGGAGTGATTAGAGTAGACACACATATCTGGCTGCAAGTGCTGAGAAAGGCAAGGGACTAACAGCCATCTCTGAGTGTCTAGTAGGATGGCATGTCCCCTTATGTCTGATTCTAGGTGAAAGCACTGTTTCCACCCTGAATTCCTGGCTTGTGTAAGTTAGCTTATGTTTTTTCTCCTTGTCCTAGTTTGTTTGATTGTTGTCTTTCTAAGTCTAGAAGAATGGCTCAGGGCAAGTTTAAGGAGTCCTACTTCTGGTTCAGTCAATGGCTTCAGACTCTGAAGCTGGGTGCTTCAGAAATAAGGAGGGAAAGCACTGGGAAAAGGGAGAGAAGTTTATCCTGAAGGAAAGATTTAGATCTACTTGTGATAGGTAAATGCCAGTCACTTAGGTTCTCACAATCAAGTGCTGCTTTTCACTGGCTCTGGAGGTTCAAACACACTTACTGCTGCTCTTTGTCACGAGGAAGATGCCCTTCAAATGCCATCTCACCATGCTGGCTGCAGCAAATTCCTCACAAGCCAGGTCTGGCCAGTTGTGGATACTTCTGGACCTTTTCTCCCTTTTCTGTTGTTCATTCAAATTTTTCTCAACTTTCCCTTTTGATGTTCAGGGCTCCTAGGATGTGATATGTAGTAGATTAATTTGTTCTTTTTGGTATTTGTTGTTAGAGGGATCACAGAAAGTGTCTGACTACTCCACCATTTTGTACCCACCTCCTAGTCTGTAGTCTTTTGTACTGTTTCAATATTATAACCTGTTAATGAACTATTACAATCAAAATTAATAATTAAAAAAATGTTACAAGAAAATATTCTTTGATGGTTAGTGTGGTGGTAATTGAGAGAGAGCTTATTTCAGTGATCAGATAATAGACAAGAATTAGGTGAAGGGAAGGACAACACACAGTACAGGGCAAGTCAGCACAGTGGGCTAAAACCAAAAGTTATGAAGCTTCCTGAACACAACAAAACACTTTGAGAGATAGTATATCACAGTTGGGGTCTGGGGATGATAGTTTCAGACATCTAGGTCAACTGGCATAACAAAGTACGTTAAGAAAATATTCAGCATCCCACTTTGGGGGAGTGGCATCTGGGGCCACCTAAGATACATGAATTCCTGCCAAACCACCTGGAGCAAAGAATGAAAACATCAAAGACACAAGGGAAATATTAGACCAGGAGGCAAAAGGGGGCACAAAAACCAAAGACTCCATTAGCCTGAGAATAGAAGAACTAAATGGTACCTGGCTACCACCCATGGCTGCTATGACAGGCAACACAGCAGAGAGTCCCTGATGGAACAAGAGAAAAATAGTGTGAAAGCTCAAATCTAGTAAAAAGACCAGACTTAATGGTCTGACTGAGACTGGAGGTACCCCAGAAGAAATGGCTCCTCAAATTTGTTAACCCAGAACTGAAAACATTCCCCAAACCAACTCTTCAGACAAAGAATAAACTGAAGTGTAAGACATGAAATGACATGAGAGTGTGCTTCTTAGTTAAAGTAGATACTTGACACTAAATGGGCAGCTCCTGTCCAGATGCAGGGTAAGAAGACAGAAAGGGATGGGAGATGGTTGAATTGACACAGGAAATCCAGGGTGGAATGGAGGAATCTGCAGTCACAATATGGGGATAGCAACTAGGGTAGCATAACAATGTATGTATAAACTTCTGTATGAGAAACTAACTTGAGCTATAAACTTTTATTTACAGCACACACACAAAAAGATACTGGACCTTGAATAGACATATCTCAAAGAGGATGTAATAATGGCTGATAAGCATCAGAAGAGATGCTCAGTATCATTAGTCATTAGGGAACTGTAAATAAAAACTACATTGAGACACTACTTCTAACTTGTTAAGATGATTATTATCTCTCTCACACACAGGCGCACACACACACACAAACGTTGGTGATGATTTGGAGCAAATGGTGCTAGCAAAATTGGATATCCATCTGAAATAAATTGAAACAAGACGCATATCTTACACCTTATACAGAAACCAACTCAGACTGGATGCCAAGCCAAGTGCCATCGAGTCAGATTCGACTCATGGCGACCCTAGGCTAAAAGACCTAAATATCAAATGTAAAACAAGAAAAAGTAGGAACAACAGTGGAATCTTTAATACACAATGTAGACAGACTTCAAAACCTGTCAAACAAACCACAAGCAACAGAAGAGAAAGTAGATAAATGGGAACTACTAAGAATCAAACATGTTTGCTCATCCAAAGACTTTATTAATAGAATTAAAAGGCTGCCTACAGAATGGGAAAAAAATATTTGGCAACTATATGTCAGACCAATGCCTGATCTCCATAATCTATAAGGTACTACAAAATATCAATAAGAAAAACATAAATCATCCAATTAAGCAATGGGCAAAGGAAATGGACAGAAACTTCTCTAAAGAAAAGATCCAGGCAGCCAAAAAAACACATGCAGATATACTCACAATCATTAGCTATTAAAGAAATTCAAATAAAAACTACAATGAGTTACCATCTCACCCCAACAAGGTTGGCCATGATCCAAAAAATGCAAAACAACAAATGCTGGAGAGGCTGTGGAGAAGTTGGAACTCTGCTACACTGTTGGCAGGATTGCAAAATGGTACAATCTCTTTGGAAGGCAATCTGGCACTTCCTTAAAAAGCTGGATCTAGATATACCGTTTGACCCAGTAACTCCACTGCTTGGAATATATCCTACAGAATCAAAGCCATTCACACCAACTGATACATGCACATGAATGTTAATTGCAGCACAGTCCACAATAGCAAAAAGATGGAATCAACCCAGATGCCTAACAACAGAGGAATGGATAGGTAAAATATGGTATATATACTCAATGGAACCCTAGGCAATGATACAGAACAATGATGATTTTAGGACACATGTTATAACCTGGTTTCAATTGGAGGACATTTCAATTGGAGGAAATCAGTTGTGGCACAAGGACAAACATTGTATGAGATCCCTATGATAAGAATTTAAAAACAGAGTCATGCATAGAAGAAACGACTCTTTGATGCAAAGGTGGAGGAGGAAGGGTGGGGGGTAGGGTTTAGATTAGATAGTTGATAGAAATTTCGTTGGGTGAATCTGTGACAGCACACATTAGAAAGAAGATCAACATTAACTGGACTTCAACATAACATGATTACTTCTCTCATCTTAACCCAATATTGAAAAGACAGAGTAGCTGGGGCAGGGGGCCAGCGACCATGCTCTCGGGGGAAATAGAGGCCAAAGTGGCACAGCTAGCATTTTTCTGAGAGAGTCCTCTGCACCCCAAGTTGATGAGTGGTGTCTGGGGTCTTAAAAGCTGCCAAGCTGCCATCTGAGGGTACAGCAGATGGTCCCAACTCAGCAGGAAGGAAAAATCACCAAGGAGCAAAACGACATGGGTGAAAGAGAACCCAGAAGACAGACAGACCCATGTGAGTGGGTGACTACATCAACTTGTGACCAGAAGAACTGGATGGTGCCCAGCCACCACCAGTGACAGCCATTATGGAGGTCACAAAGTTGAGTCTTACTGGCAACACAAAAATAAAAAAGAGATACACCCTGAGATCTTCACTAAAAGACCACAATTCATGGTCCCAGGGCCTTGGAGTTCCCCTGGGAGCATTGCCCATGGCCCTGATGATGCCCCTGTCCAGAAACCATAATGGAAGTCAACTCTTCAGACAGGAATGGTTTGGACTTGGTGACACAGAGTGACCATATTGTATGTTCACTTTATGGTTCTATGCATCCATAGATTGTCTGACCTGCTGACCTCTCACTGGACGTGGGAGAGTGGGTGGAGAGGAGGGGATAGGAGATTGCTGGGAACATAAGACAAGTATGGAGTGGAGAGGAAGAGTGTGTTGTCACTGGGCAGGGAGAGCAGTGGGAGCTGCATATAGCTGGGCATGCAAATTTATGTGGGAATGTACATTTTTCACTCAATCATAATAAAGAAAATAGCAAAAAAAAGAGTTAATCATAGAATTACTACATAACCTAATAATTCCATCCGAGGTATACATACATAGAAGACTTGAAAGCAGGGACTCAAACAGATAGTTGCAAGTCTGTGTTCACTGCAGCATAAGTCACAGTAACTAAACAGTGGAAACAATCCAAGTGTCTGTCAACAAACGAATGTATAAACAAAATGTGATATTTAAGTACAATGGAATATTACTCAACCATTAAAGAGAAATAAAGTTGTGATACATGCTATGACTTGGGTGAACCGTGAAAACATTATATGAAGTGAAATGTGTCAGACACAAAAAGACAAATATTCTATGATTCCATTTATATGAAATGTTTAGAATAAGCAGACGAATAGACAGAACGTACATTAGTAGTAAGTAGGTGTGGGGTTTCCTTTCTGGAGTAACGAAAATATTCCGTGATTAGATAGGTGATTGTTGTACATCACTGTAAATATGCTAAAATTCATGGAATTGTATATTTTAAAAAGGTTTAATGGTGAATCTGATGTTTTTGCACTTTGACTTAAATCAATACAAATCTTTAAAAAAACTTCCAAGTAAGAGTGTTGATTCTATTTGATTTAAAGTGGCTTTGTCTATAATCAATAGGGAACACATCCATTTACTCTGGCTGTGATTAATCAGTTGTAACACTTTTTACTGCCTTGGCATTTACATTCCCTTTCTGTGAATTCACGTATTTACTTTCTTTCCCCTTCTTTTCTCCCTTCAAATGCTATCCATCCTTCAAAATGTAGTTGTCCCCAGTTTCTCATGTTGAAACTCACTTCTTTCTCTTCTGCATAGCCCTAGCACATGATCTGCACCACTGGTCCAGTGTTTACTGCCTGATGCCTCATGGCTAGTATGTATATTTTCCTCCCATACTAGGAAAAGGGTAAACTCTTTTAAGCCTAAAGCAAATTTCTTGTATCTCTGCATCAAGGTCTAATGCAATGCCTGATACAATCATTTCTCAAATTCATTAGAATCCTTCTGTTACATGCTGCCACAAAAACAATTGTGCTAAATCACAAATTCTTTGGAATCCAATGAATTTACACAAAACAACTTGAAAGTTAGATGTTCTTTTATTACCCAACCAATGATTAAGTCTCTTTCCCTACTTATTACCTATATTGGAGACTGTATTCCTCCTAAACCTAGTTCATAGGGACTACAATGTCAACTTTAGCTTTTGTCAAAACTGTTTTAGCCTTTCACTAAGAAGTTAACAGAATACTAAATAATCTTTATGCTGTCTGTATTTCAAGTACTTTAACCAAAAATCCCATAATTAAACAAAATGGCAAGACTGTAGTACTCTGTTATGGATATAATTGTTATAATTTTTATATTTATAGAGCTGTCCAATAGTTTATACAAACTTTGGGTTCTAAAATTACAAGCTACTTTGTGTCTTCCTTGAGAAGTAAAAATCTGTGTACTAAACACTGTTTGTGCTCTTACTGATTTTCATTACCTCTCGTTCTATGGTCCTCCTCCTTAGCAGCTTTTTCACACTTGGGAGTTGTTTCTTTAATAACATGGTGGCTTCATTCATTCTTCTTACTTGAGTGATTAAGAAAGATGGAACCTGGAGAAGAAATGTAATTTGACTAAAGAGAAAACACTTGGCTTACACTTACTTTCCTAGTAAATTCTGCCTTCAGTTACAGTAACACCGTAGACATTCAGTGTCTTGGAACCTAAAATGTAATGTTGGGACTCGTAAAGACTAGGAGAAATCACTAATAGCCAATGGAGAAAGTGTTAAAGTGCATAATGAACCATGAAGTTATAACCAACCTCCAACTGTCCTTCCATAAATTAGGAATTTCTGGTTCACGGAGATTTAACATCTCTGGGAGATGGTGGACTTCTAAGGAGAACTTAAACATTGCATTTGTTACTCACCTTCCACAAAATTTTCTGGTACTTAAGCATTAGGCGAATTATGTGAGCTGCAGTGTTTGCTAACAGTAATTCTTCATAATCAGAATGTTTGCTTCTACTGAAGAAAAGGTTTGGTGCCATAATGGTAGAAATGTTCCACATATTCATTCGGTTTTTTGATTCATTGGCAATCACTTTATTGAAGAACGTCATGAGGGCCTAACAGAAACAGTATTATGTCACATTCTTGCAAGTTACCAAAAGTCACCACTGATTGAAAGCATCCACTTTAATATCCACCCTTTGTGACTCTGGATAACTTCCAGAAGTACAGAGTTGTTAAATGTGTCATGTTTTCCCTTTAACTGCTTTAAAGTGCTAATAAGAAATGTGAGTAGTTTATTCAATTGTGTGCCTTGTAAAACGGCTATATTTTTATGGAGTGTAGTATAATGGAATCTCTATAAATAACACTTTGCATTTTCATATTTTTTTAAAATACTAGAGTCTCTTGATAAGTATTAAAATTAAAGACTAAGAGTAAGGAATACAAAAACTCCACCTCAAATAAATGTGAAATATACTTTATTTTGAAGCAAAAAATTATTTTAAAAAACCCATTATTTAAAACATTCCTGTGGAAAAAGTATCACCTCCTTCCTTGGGAAAGGAAGACCTACTTACACAGCAGGAGCATCTCATTCTAAATCAAATGATGAACTCAATCAAAAAATTTTAATTTTTTACTTTTTGGATGCCATTTTTCTTGTGCTTTTCAATTTTGGAATCCTCAGTTGACCAAAGGTAAATATTAATATGCAGCTGTTTTCAGCATTAAAAGTAAGGAAGATCTGAGAAGGATTTTTAAAAAAGACTTGTGGAAACACTGAAGTACAGATTCTTTTTTTTTTTATTATTATGACTGAGTGAAAATGTACATTCCCATATAAATTTACATACCCACCTATATGCAGCTTCCACTGCTCTCCCTGTCCGGTGACAGCACACTATTCCTCTCTGCTCATACATGTCTCATCCTCCCAACAGTCTCCTTTCCCCTCCTCTCCACCCACTCCCCTTCCTCCAGCCAGAGGTCAGCAGGATGATATCCTATAGATGCATAGAACCATAAAGTGCATCATAACTTGAATACTCCTTCCATCTTAGCCCAATATTGCAAGGACAGAGTAGCTGGGGCAGGGAGCAGGAGATCATGCTCTTAAGCAAAATTGAGGCCAACTGGCACAACTAACAGTGTGTCACATTGGTGAGTGGTGTCTGGGGTCTTAAAAGCTGCCAAGTTGCTATCCGAGGGCACAGGAAATGGTCCCAACTCAGCAGGAATGAATGACCACTGAGGAACAAATTCTTATCAGAAGCTCTTAAAATTCATCAGTAGGACTGATATTCCAAAAGAGGATGCCTTCCAAGTTTGGCTTCTAATACAGTATTTGTAATAATAAAATGTATAGAACATGACAATGTGCTTTTCACTGCTGCTGTCCACTCAGCCCCTGACTCATGGCAATCTCATACACAACAGAACAAAATCACTGCCTGGTCCTGAGCCATCCACATGATGGGTTTCAGGTTGGAAAATTGTGATCTACTAGGTTTTCGGCTGATTTTTTGGAAGTAGATCACCAGACTTTTCTTCCTAATCTGTCTTAGTTTGCACATTCTGCTGAAACCTGTTCAGCATCACAGCAGCAAGCAAGCTCTGCTGACAGATGGGTGGTGGTGATGTATAAGGTACACTCGCTGGGTATGAAAGGTGAAAATTCTACCAATGAACCACCAATACCCCTTAATAATGGAATAATAAACACCTCACCAAAACAAAAAACAAACAAACAAAAAAAACCCTACTACCATTGGGTTGATTCTGACTCACAGCAACCCTATAGAAGAGAGTAGAACTACCCCATGGAGTTTTCAAGGAGTGTCTGCTGGATTTTCCAGCTTTTTGGTTAGTAACCATAACTCTTAACACTACACCACCAGGGCTTCCTCAGTAAAAATAGTTAACATTTATTAAGGACTTACTGTGAGTCAGGCATGATTCTAAGTATTTTATATTGGCTCTATTTAGCATCGTTCCAAATCCTTTGACAAAGATACTAATATGAACTTTGTTTTACAGATGAGGAAACTGAAGTATAGAGGGATTTAGTTGGTTTGCCTAACATCAGTTCCTTAAGTGGTGGAGCCAGGATTTTAACAGTGGAAAACTAATTACTGAGCCAGAATTCTTGGTCTCTACTTGGTCTCTACTACCCAATTTCTATCTTAGCTCCAGTCACAATTCAGAATGGAGAGAAAATAAAAGTATATGTGTATCGATATAGTATGTTCATAAGTCACATTTTTTATTTTAAATCTTGTTACATATTTAATGATTTCAAAGAGGTAAGATAACATGGTGCCCTAAATAGACACATCATGCCATCTCTCTGCAGCAAACACCCCCAGAATTGAGCAAAAATCCTGGAATTCTAAGTATCAAGTAAAGGGATGACAAACAAGATCAAACATCAAATAGATGAAGAAACTAAAGGAACATGGAGAACAAGAAAAGACACACAGTGGAGGTCCCTGCCAACTAACACGGCACAGCGTTGCCACCTTAGAGCACAGCCAGCGATGACCCTGCACAGGGAGTATGGGAAGGAAACGTCATAGAATTCCCCAAATCAAACAGATCACCTGGTAACCAGAGAAACACGCTTTCCCACCCCTCATCCTCCTTCTCCATGTACCACCTTCCCTCTTTCTGGTGTGTCACATTGCACTACGTCGGCTAGACAGTCACCAGCCCACTGTCACCACAGGTCTACCCTGTACCTTTCCACTGGCCTCTGCTACACCATTGCCCCTCTTTATTCCTTTTCCTTCTCCATTTTACCTAGACCCATATGGAACTTCAACCCCTTTCTGCTGGGCTGCACTGGGCTGCTCAGCTAGGGAGATAAAGTCCTGCCATCACCCTGGACACACCCCACCCTTGCCTACAGGCTCCCACTGCCCCATTTTCCCCCCTTTCCACCTCTTCTTTCTCTCTCTTGTCTAGCTGTGTATACTATCTCTACACCTTCCACGGGCCCAAGCTGCACCATTGAGGATAGAGAGCTACTGGCTTGCTGCTGTCTCATGTCATTTTCCCCCCTTTCTCACTTTTCTTTCTCCCTCTCATCTAGCCTTGCATGCTACTTCTATTCCTTTCTTCTGAACCAAGCCAAACTACTGCAGGTACATAGCCAAAGGCCTGCTGCCCCCTTAAGTCCACCATGCCCACACCCACTGGCTTCTGTCAAACCACATTTTTCTTTTGTTTTCCCTATCTGCCTTCCCCCTAGCCCCATGTGCCACCTCTACCCTTCCTGTTGGGTGCACCGCTGTGGTTAGAGAGTCACTGGGCCAACACTACCTAAGGTCATATTGTCCATACTTGCTGGCTAGCACCATGTCATTTTTTTCCTTTCCTTTTCTTTCCTTTCTCACCCCCGACTATCCCCATATTCTGCCACACATTTCTGCGACCCTTACCATGTCACTCTGGCTACAGTGTTCCCAGTTCAGGCCCACCTCTGAAACAAGCTTGCACTGTCCCCCCCTCTCCTCCTATTCAACCAGCAGTTGAAGGCTGGGAAGATAGCTCACACCATTCCCTGTCCAACTTCTCAGCCAGTCTGATAAGAGGCTGCCAGTGCATGCATACTGGAGAATCAATATCTAGAGGCAGATAGTACCCCCAGAGTCCACCCTCAGCTATCTTGTCAAACCAGTATATAGCAAATCAAGCTTGCCCTGCCTGCTGCTGTACTGCCCTCTCAGAAAACAGGGTGAGACCAGTTGTGCCTCCTGATGAGTGAGTAGCAAAGCAAGCCTGGTGGACTCATCTGCACATCTTAAAACAAAATAAAAAAGCAGAATCAAACAAACAAAATGTCTAATCAATGAATAAAACAATAACTGCGTGTCTCAGAGACAGTAGACATTATCAAAACACATAAAAAAGAAGGATAAAATGGCTGCAATGTGTGACAAAAATAATCATATGACCTTTCAGTAGAGGAAAGGCAGTGGAACTACCTGATATGAAATTAAAAAAGAATAATAATTTGGGCTCCCCAAGAGCCTAGGAAAGAGATCATGAAAAGCACACACAAAATTGAAGAAAAACTATAGACAAAATCATATCAAACACAGACCAAACCAATGAAAACATAGCCAGAATCAAGGAAAATGCAGACAAATCAACAGAAAAATTCAGAACTAAGCATCAAAATGACTTACCAGTCAGAAATCTTAAACAATAAGAACTAGAAATCCAGAAAATAAACAACAGAATTTGAAAAATGGGCAACTTAATGAAAGTTTTAGGAACGAATCTGGAACAATGGAAGACAGACTTATGGAGATTGAAGACAAATCCATGGGTGTCACTTTGAGGCAAAATCAGAGAAAAGAATGAATAAAAATGAAGAAAACATAAGAATCATGGGAAATAAGAGCAAAAATGTGCACGTGACCAGAGTTCCAGAACAGGGGGAGAAAATGGAAAATACAGAGAAGATTGTTGTAGATTTACAGGTAGAACACTTCCCAAATGTCATGGGAAGTGTTTATTAAGATAAAAAGCTGACCATCCAAGAAGCTCAACAAACCTCATGTTGCATAGACCCCCAAAGGAAGTCATTAGAACATATCATAATCACATTTGCCAAAACCAAAGATTAAGAATCCTGAGAGCAGCTGGAGAAAAACGAAACATCACTTACAAAGGGAAAACACTACTACTAATCTGTAATTATTCAGAAAAATCTATGAAGGCAGGAAGGCAAAGGGATGACATACGAGGACTACAAATTAAGTTTGCAAACTCATCCTAGAAAAAGTGCTACTTACATCAATATCGCTGTGATTATGTTTGTAATACTCCCCTTGGGAAGCTATGCACTAAGACCAGTGCTTAGTCCAGCCTTCAAAGTAATTTTGGAACTCTTTTTCTGGAATGGCCATCAGAGCTGTCATCATATTACCCTTGATGTCCTGAATGTCATCAAAATGTCTTCCTTTCAATATTTCCTTTATCTTCAGGTCAAGAAAAAAAGTCACCGGGTTGCCAAATCGGTGAGTTGGGAGAGTGTTCCAATAGAGTTATTTGTTTACTGGCTAAAAACTCCCTCACAGACACCTATACACTTAAGTTTGTGAACTTGCCACTGTGTCACCATGTGCTATGGCCATTTCAGAAAGAGTTCCAAAATTTCTTTGAAGGGTGGACTAGGCACTGATGTCAGTGCATAGCTTCCCAAGGGGAGTACTTTGAAGGTGATATGATTGAAGTGATATTCAGCAGTGAGGTATGTGCCACTTAGAACAATTAATTTCACAGACTTGATTGTCAAACCTCATATATGAAACCTTAAAAGTACAAACAAAACTGCTAACCAAAAATAAAATACCCTGAAAAACTCTCAAATATGATGGCAAAATTAGGACATTTCCAAGTAGATTTAAAGGGACTTCATAGAACAAACAAACAAAAGAAACATTAAAGGAGTCCTTCAGTTACAGAACCAACAGCATTACACAACTGGAGTTTAGGATACAGGACAGCATCAGCCAGATACCAACCTAAGTAAAGAAATTTCAGTAATAAAACAAAGCTAGAAGATTTAAAATAGGGAAACAGAGACATCAATCTTTAAATGAACATAAGGTCAGAACAATAAAAGGGGGGAATAAATGGTGTAGGTATAAAACTTTGCAAATGGAAAAAAAGTCAATGCAATATCAAGGTATAAAAAGCAAGTTCAAACTTCAGAAGATTAGAATCAATTTCAAGGTAACCACAAAGTCAGCAAACCTACTCACTGGAATAAAAAACATGAAAAAATCTCAATAAACACAGAATCTGTAATAACAAAACAAAACAAAACCCACAAATGAACTCAGCATAGTAAGGGAAGAGAAATAAACAAAATGTCAGTATTACAAAAAACAAAGCACTGTATGAAAGCAATAAACTGATACCTATCCACAGATCATACTAAATCTAAATGGCTCATATGCACTATAAAGAGACAGTGGCAGCATGGATCAAAAAGGACAACCCATCAATACGCTGTCTACAAGAAATATACCTCAGACACAAAGACAAAAGTATATTAAAAATAAAATGATGAAAAAAATGTATCAAGCAAACACGAACCAAAAAGGGTGGGAGTGGTAATACTAATCTCAAATAAAATGGACTGTGTTGGCAGAACTGGATGTCCATTTATAAAAAATGAATCAGGATATATATTTCACAAAAACTGTATTACACAACAACTAACTCAAAACGGATCAAGGACCTAAATATAACTAACATGATACCGTTCTTGGAAGAAACCACAGGGGAAATGCCAGGAGCCCTAACAGACGGCCTAACAAGAGTGCAAACGATAACTAATAATGCGCAAACACCGAAAGATCACTGATAACTGGGAGCTCCTCAACATATAACACCTGTGCGCTTCAGTCTTTGGAGACTTCACCAAGAGTAAAAAGACAGCCTATAGACTGGGAAAAAACTGGGCTATAATTTTTTTTTTTTTAATATTATGACTGAGTGAAAATGTACATTCCCGTATAAATTTACGTGCCCACCTATATGCAGCTTCCACTGCTCTCCCTGTCCGGTGACAGCACACTATTCCTCTCTGCTCCATACATGTCTCATCCTCCCAACAGCCTCCTTTCCACTCCTCTCCACCCACCCTCTTTCCTCCAGTCACACATTAGAAACAAGAACAATATTAAGTGGACTTCAGCATAACTTGAATACTCCTTCCCTCTTAACCCAATATTGCAAGGACAGAGTAGCTGGGGCAGGGGGCAGGGGACCATGCTCTTAGGTGAAATTGAGGCCAATAGGCACAACTAGCATTTTGCTAAGAGGGCTCTCTGCACCCCCCATTGTTGAGTGGCATCTGGGGTCTTAAAAGCCCTAAATTTTTATTTATATTTTTATCCAACAAAGGTCTAGTCTCTAAAATCTATAAAATACTTAAACACCTCAACAACAAAAAGACAAATAATCCAATTAAAAAATGGGCAAAGGGTATAAACAGATATTTCACCAAAGAACACATTCAAACACATGAGGAAATTCTCACAATCATGAGCCCTTAGAGAAATATAGACCCAAACTACAATGCGATACCATCTCACCCTGATATTACTGGCATTAATTAAAAAACAAAAACAAAAACAAACCCCAGAAAATAAATACTGGAGAGGCTTTGGGGAGATTAGAACTGGTGCACACTCCTAATGGTAATGTACAATGTTACAGCCACTATGAAAAACGATATAATGATTCCTTTAAAAGCTAGAAATACCACAGGATCTGACAATCCCAACCCTAGGAACATAACCTGGAGAAGAGCCATCACACCAATAGATATGTGCACAATCATGTACATTGCAGCATTATTCACAATAGCAAAAAGATAGAAACAGCATAAGTATTCTTTTAATAAATAAAAAAATGTATCTGTTGTACATAGGTCATTGTGAGTTGGAACTGGCTCAGTGGCACCTAAGAGGAACATTTGATAATCAGATACATTCTTTCCTTTTTAAATTTTTTGGTAAATAACAATGTTTAGACAAAGCCCAAACACAGGCAAAGATATTTTCAGGTTTTGAAAAATTACCAGATTTTGTCAGAAACAGACATTCTTATGTTATACCTAATCCTTGGGGTGAAGCTCAGGGGTTCTGAGGTCAGAATGATAGGAGGGATTTAGTAAGGCTAGGAATAGAGAAGGCAAAGGGGCAGAAAGAAAAGGAGGAGACGGTCAGGGACATCTGGGTGCATATTGCTGATAATTGAAGATAGTGATTTTATAATCCGACAGATACTTTGGCAATGCAGGGTAAAGATTCTCAGCACACTGAACTGTGAGATAAGAGGTAGTACTAAGAATCATCTCAGTTTCAGCAGTGTATTCACTGACCTCAAAATGATGAGCTTTTCACTTACATGAAATATCTAGAACAGGAAAGTGTATAGAGACTTAAGGTTATTAGTGGTTGTGAGGGGTGGAGAGAAAGAGCCACCTATTTCTTAGGGGACATTAAGCTTCTATTAAGAGTGATGGCAAAATATGGATATGGAAAGTGGTGAAGATTGAACAAGATAAATATGATAAATGCCACTGAATTGTACATGTAAAAATCTTGAAATGGCAAATATTTTGTTGTATATATATTTACCACAATAAAACATAAATAAAACTTTATGGGCTCTTCCCAACACATTCTTACCTCTAATTCATTTCAAAAATTTTAAATAACTGTTGCATTATTATCAAATTTTAGGTTGTATATAGAATCATTATCAAAATAGCAAGAGAAACTTGAAATAAATATCTTTTTTTAAATTGCAACTTAAGTGAAAGCTTACAGTACAAGATAGTTTCTCATACAAAAATTCATACACTCATTGTTTTGTGACCCTAGTTGCATGCTCCTCCTTTCTGCCCTGGATTTCCTGTTTCCATTCAACAAGCTCCTGTCCCCTCTGCCTACTCATCTGTAAGAGGAACTTAGGTATTTACTAACAGAAAGCAAAGACCTTACTTTTAAAACAGGGATGGAGTATTTGGTATGATGGGAAAGGTGTGTGTCAGAGCTGTTTCCACTCATCATACCTATTCAATCTGTATGTTGAGCAAATAATCCAAGAGGCTGTACTATATGCAGAAGAATGGGGCATTAGAATTGCAGGAAGACGCATTAATAACCTGCAGTAGGCAGGTGACAAAACCTAGCTTTCTGAAAGTGAAGAGAACTTGAAATACTGATGAAAGACCACAGTCTTCGGCATGGGTTGCGCCTCGACATAAAGAAAACAAAAATCTTCACAGCTGAACCAATAAGCAACATCACAATAAATGAAAAAAAGGTGGAGGTTTTCTGGGATTTTTATCTTGCTTGGATCCACAATCAAAACCCACGGAAGCAGCAGTCAAGTGTTAAAAGGCAAAGCTGTCACTGTGAGGACTAAGGTGCACCTGACCTGAGCCAATCTCATCATATGCATGTGAAAGCTGGACAACGAATAAGGAAGACCGGAGAAAAAAAGATGCATTTAAATGATGATGTTGGTGAAGAACAGTGAAGGGCCTGCCAAAAGGAAGTTGTACAGCTGGAGTGCTCCTTATAGAAGCAAGGATGATGAGACTACATCTTACAGACTTCGGACATGTCAAGAGAGATCAATCACTGGAGAAGCAAATCATACTTAGTAAAACAGGGGGTCACAGGAAAAGCGGAAGACCATCAACAAGATGGATTGACACAGTGGCTGCAACAAGGGGCTCAAGCACAATGATTGTGGGCATGGCATGGGACTGGGCAGTGTTTTGTTCAACAGAACACTGGGTCATTAAGAGTTGGAATTGACTTTACAGCACCTAACAACGGCAACTCCATAGACACTCTGGAGTTTTTGTTGCTAAATTAAGGCGATTAAGTGAGGATTGTGATGCTGTAGTGGTTAAAAGCAATGACTGCTAACCAAATGGTCAGCAGTTCAAATCCATCAAGTGCTCCCTGGAAACCCTGTGGGGCAGTTCTACTCCATCCTATAGGATTACGATGAGTTGGAATTGACTCAGTGGCAGTGAACGGGTTTTATATTTTACTAGTTTCATAGTAGTCTCATTTTCTTTTGACATTATTCTACTTAATTCTTTCATCTTTGTTTCTTCTCCTCCCCTAACACATAGCCTGCTGCTTGGCACATGATAGACAGTTGGTATGAATGAATGAATCCTAAATGTCCAAAGAAGATGTTAAGATTTACATTCCTTTCTGTCTTTTTCAGAATAACAGCAGCGGGAATAATCAAAGACGCCAGGTCAGAGAAGACTCAGGTTGCCCAGTAAGTTGCTGTCTTTGTTTTCTTCTCTCCTTACGAGCCGTTCCCTCCAACCACTAACAGTCTAGTCACAGACAGCAAGGCTGACACAGCATACCTGGGCTGTGTCTCTGTTGGCATCAGGCAGTGCCATAATCATGAGGTGTAAGGCTTGAAATTGTATTTTGGTGTGAGGTCCTCCTAAAAATAAAACAGAGAAAGCATCACATATTTTAATACCACTGATACCTTCTGACAGCATTTCTTCTAAAATCTGTTAGTGTAGGAGGATTACTGGTGACTTTCAGTATGGAGAAAGGTTTTGTGTCCAGAAATACAAATTTGTTCACTTTGGATGGGATCCTCAGTCTATCAGTTTTCCTTTCACATCCCAGAATACCATCGTAGGGGAAAATTCCCCCCAAAAATCTCAAAATAATCAGGGACTTATGTAGCATTTCCCTTTCCAGCACACTTTCACACACCTAATTTTTATACTACGAGCAAGAGACACGAAGCTCAATTTAAGAGGAAATAACTCTTAATCCATATAATGAGTCAGGAAAGTACACACACATATATTCTAGTAGCAGGTACAAATCCTTTTCCTACAACTTAATAGGGTAATTTAACTTCTTGTTTCTATTTTATCATCTGTAAAATAGGGTCATCATAGTACTTACCTCACAGGACTATCATGAGGATACAATGAATTAATAAATATAGTGTTTAAGTCCAGACAAGCACACAATTACCACCACATAAGTGTTTGCAATTGTTATTACGATCCATGACACCTAATATTAGATCTTAGATGGACTTTAGCGAAGGTGACTGGAGTTGAAGCTTTGTTTCTTGAGTACTTTCACAAGGACACAAGAGGGCACCAGAGGGCTGACATTTACGACTGAGTTCTAAATGCTAGCGTCTTTCCCAAGGAGGATTCTTAGGGATTCCAACCAAAACTAGACAATCTACAATCAGCTGTGCTGAAAATTTAGCGTACACTAGAGAATTCAGTATTGCATTAGGCAAATCTGCTTCCAAAGACCTCTTTAAAGTGTTAAAGAGTGAAGATGTCGCTCTGAGGACTATAGCGCACCTGCCCCAAGCCATGAGTTTTTCAGAAGCCTTACATGCACGCGAAAGCTAGACAATAAATAAGGAAGAATGAAGAACTGATACCTTTGAATTACAGTATTAACAAAGAGTAATAAATATACTGTGAACTGTCTGAAGAACAAACAAATGTATCTTCAAAGAAGCATAGCTAGAATGTTCCTTGGAAGTGAGGATGGCAGGGTTTCTTCTCACCAGTTTTGGCCATGTTATCAGGAGGGACCCAAACTCACCCACAGCCACTGAGTTGATTCAGACTCACAGTGAGCCTGTAGGGCACAACATGACTGCCCCATAGAGTTTCCAAGGAGTACCTGCAGCTGTAGCACTTAAACACTATGCAACCAGGGTTTTGAAAAACGATGTCACGCTTGGTAAAATAGAAGGTCGGTGAAAAAGAGGAAGACCCTTGATGAGGTGGACTGACACAGTGGCTGTGACAACGGGCTCAAGCGTAAGAAGCAGTCGTGAGGGTGGTGCAGGACCTGGCAGTGTTTCTTTCTGTTGTACACAAGGTCACTCTGAGTCAGAAGTGACTCGATGGCACTAGCAATTACTGCAAAAACAGGGAATTCAGGCTTCCCTTGGTTTCTTTGTAATCTTCCCCAAATATCTCTTGATGAGGAGCATTATGTTCTAGAATTCCTGAGGAGTTCTCGAGTTGAAGAAAAATCTGTTTATATTCAGTGGCAGACAGGCAATCAGCAGTCTCTAAAGTTACCTTGTTTTACAGCAGTGGAAACACTCCTGTGACAAGCTTCTAGGTTGTAGAAGGTGTGTGCACCTTAATAATGAATAGACAACCAGTGTATACAGTCATGTAAAAAAGGAACAGCCGTCATGAATATTTATAGATCCAAATTATACTGTCTCAACACACACATGTTCTTGATGTTTATATCAAATTTGTAAACAAAAAAATGACCTGAGTCTAGGACGTTGTTGACAATGACTGAAGTGGGTCAACATGAGCTTGCTTGAATACAGGAATTATCAAGAGAACATCTCAGTAAAAAGTATTTATGGCGAAATAAGACATTGTTTTAATGCAGAAATACTGGCAGATGGCTGCCGATGATCTTCAGTGCAATCAGAAATAACGCCTGCACAGGGGAACGGATGCCGATTTAAGCTGAAAGCCTTTGTGTTTCCCTCCAACAATTTCATAGAAGTTAAGAAGTTTCCTTAAGATCAAAAGTTTCAACTGGCAAATAAACCATTTTCATTTCACTTAGGAGACCTGACCTTACACTGTTTTGAAGGCAATAGTTTCATAGTTAACTCACTTAGCACATCTTAGCTGTGAATCATTTTTTCCTCAGGTCATTATTTTCCCAGAAAGTTACTAAGCTTTTCATGGAAGTGTCTGAGATTTGACTGAGGAATTATTAGTCCTTTAATTTTATGGGCAATTTTGGGGCCAAGTTTGGAAAGAGGAGGTAATTATACTAGTGGAGAGACTCTCAGCTCTGAGTTCACTCTGAGAGTCTAGAGTGAAGAGGCATAGCTTACGTACACCCATGTAACATGTTCATAGCTTTGTCCTTCAGAATATTGCATTACAGTTAGAGTTTACTTTAGGTGGGAAAAAAGTCTTTTTTTTTTTTTTTTTGCTGTCAGCAGACCAGAACTCTGCGGTCCCTGCAGGGTTGACTGGTAGCAAATCAGTCACTTGCAATGCAGTATTTTTCACTTTTAAAGCCATACCAAAAAAATATGGGAAGCTCTGTGAACCTTTTCAGGATGTTTTTCAGACTGTCTTCAGTGAAGCGTGTTGCCAGTAGTCAGATATGCAACACTGACGTTAAGAGAAATGAATTCATGTGTATACCTTTCTTACATATGGTTCTCCGAACAGGACTAGCACTAAGGGTTTGAAATCTCGTTGCCTAATTCTGTAACACCAAAACAAAATGAAATACTGACAAAAAAGCTCTCAGTGGTTCCAGTTTGTCTGCTGAGTTGTCTGGTATATAAATCACAGACAAGGGGCAAACAATAATTTTTTGATTTGCTTTGGAGGAGATCAGGCTACAAAAACATCGCACATTTAATGATTTAAACACAAAAGGAGAGAGTTCTGCCTCTGATACGGCTGAGTAAGCCCCTCTGGGCCAACCCTTCAGAAGATAACAACCGGAAGGTGTGGACAAAATACAAAAGCTATTGCCTGAGGCAATGGAGACTAAACAAAATCAGAAGACTGGACACTTGGAAATAGGGAATGGAAAACTGCCTCATCTTTTTGGCTTTTAGTCTAAGATTAGGATATAGTCAGCACTGCACATGGTGACTAAAACTTCAAAAGAAAATAGCAGATGTTCTGGCCTGGACAGTTACAGGTGGAATCTCAGTAAAAGAGACCCAGAGGCAGAAGACCTCTAAATCCACCCAAATATCTCTCTCATCCAGGAACCATTTGTACTTGGGGTAGCGCGCTCACCCACTGCCATCGAGTCAATTCCAATTCCTAGTGAACCTATAGGACAGAGTGGAGCTGCCTCATCGAGTTTTCAAGGAACACCTGGTAGATTTGAACTGCTGACCTTTTGGTTAGCAGACAGAGCACTTAAGCACTATGCCACCAGCGTTTCTGGATAACCCCCCAACCAAACCCACTACACTGAGTTGATTCTGACTCCTGGCAACCCTGCCCATCAGAGTAGAACTGCTCTACAGAGTTTCCAAGGAGTGCCTGGCGGATTGGAACGGCAGGATTAAATAATTGAAGTGAGAGTGGAGCTGCTGTCCGGTCAAGTCAATTGTCTACCTAAAAACTGAAGTAAAACAAAACAAAACCAGTTCCAAAATACTCTCGGAAGAAAAGAAGAATCCAAAATGTCTAAAACACGATATTCACTTGGTCCAGTACTTGACACGCAAAGTAACACGAAAGTGTGGCCCAGTCTGAAGGGGAAAGACAGCACAGAACGCCGGAGCTAGAGGCTAGGGATGCTGAAGCAGTTCTCATCACTGTGCTCAGTGATGCACAGAAGACATGCTTCTAATGAGCAAAAAGATAGGACATCCCAGAAGATCAGTGGAAAATACTAATAAGCAGCAACTGGGAGTTCTAGAACTGAAAATTACAGCCTCTAAAATAAAATTAATGATGGGAACTAGTTTTTCTTCTTCTTTTTTTTTTTCAAGGTTCCCCCTTAAAAAACATAAGATCATATAAATGACCAGAAAACTTACGACCAGAAACACTGGTCATATATAGTATATGAATTAAAGCTAAGAAAAGGTCTGCCTTGACTACTGTATGTTCTTCTTTGAAGGCAAGGGAGAATTTTCTGGATCTTGTTGAGTTAAAAATGTATAGATTTGGAACCTGCTAATTTTCTGTATAAATTTTGTCACATAACTTATGATTTGACTGCTCTCTTCCTTGTGATTTTAAATGTTGCTCTAGTCAACCTGCAGAAGGCCATAAACTGGCAGATACAGCTATCACTTGCTAAGCTCACACTGTACCTGAAAGTGTGGTTGACATTCTCCCGTTACGTTTTCCCACTAAAGCCTAGAGTTGGCCTCTCAGGTCTACATGGCCACCATTATCAAGAGCTAAGCAGTGGCTGACCCGTTTAGAAAAGAAAGGCTGTGCCCTCTTAAGTTTGTCACAGCCCTTTTTTCCCATGTAGAATCACTGAATACTTACATATATGTACGTATCTGGACTGTGACTCTTGAACAACTCAGGTCAGTAGTCAAAGCCCCCACTATCTAGCCCAGTTCAACTTTCTGAAATTTTCTCTGTCACACACTGCATAGCATTCATCTCTGATGCTCGAACTATACCAAACTATTTACCGCCAAACATTGTATGCATTTTCTAGTTTCTTTGCCTTTACCCAAGTACTGCCATGTGACGTCACAATTTTCAAAAACGTTATGTGAGATTATAATTTTCAAAGACAAACTATCTTATGTATAATATTTATTTGGACCTACATCATCATACTGAGGACCTTGGAGTTAAGAAAGAGAGAGAGCTCATATTTTTTGAGGAGCTATTGTATATTAGGCACTATTCTAGATGACCTATTTAAAATGTACAACAACTATGACAAGTGATTACTGCTTATTATTTACAAATGCAGTAACTGAAACTCAGAAAATTTGACTGCACAGTTAATAGATGGTTGAACAAGAAATCTCCAGTGCCTGGTCTTTCTGTAAACTGCCGCTTCTTTTTAATGATTATAAACTCTCTAAAGTCATACCTACCAGAGTTAGATATATAAATACATAGAGATGACTTTGTACCATCATACTCAATATTTCATCAAGCACTGCCAAGAAATAGCAAATCCATACCACTATAAACATATTTTGATCATGCATCTTTATTATTCTGCTCTGCATCACTTTATCGACTGACATGTCAGTCCATTCACACTTAACTTCTTCCACTTACTTTCCATTAGAGTGATGAAGGCAGGTATATATTCCACAGGGAAGAGAGAGGTGGGTAATTCTCTGAAAAATGCTTTCAACATCACTGCAGCTTCTCTATGGCACATTTTGTCCCATTTAAATTTATCAGTATTAAACTTGGCATCCAGTTCTTCACGATATTGCTGCAAGTTAAAGAAAAATAGTCAATATGCAATGAATAAGTTTTTACCACCAGATTCCTGTTTTCTGTGTCGAAAATTGTCATTTCATAAATGGTTTTTATGCTCTTGAACAGCTAATCTCTATTAAATCTAAGATTTTTCAATATTATTAAGAGAAATGAAATTATTATAGGTGAATTTGAAAAACTTCTATAACAGGTTTAGAATATTAATCTTAGAATAATTTGATAATTCTCATAAACATACAAGTTCTTTGTTCAGATCATACTATACTTTTTGTGGCCTCTAGATTTTGACAAAGATGCCATCTCCCTTTATTCATAAGCCCTTTTACCACTCTCTGGTCTATTTCTAAATTAAATGAAGAATGTATGCCTCTCAGCTAGTTCACAGAAACAATGAGGACTATCTCAACAGAGGAACTCGGACCTCACTACGATGTGGTACCCGCTGCTGTCCAGTCAATTCCGACTCATAGTGACACTAGATGTCAGAGTCGAACTGCCTCAAAGAGGGTGGATTTGAACTGCTGACCTTTTGGTTAGCAGAGACGTAGCACTTAAACCACTATGCCACCAGGGTTTCCACTACTACAACATGTAGACTGATGTTATTTTCCTAGAGCAGTCACAACAAAATCTCATGGCAAAGCATAGACATGCACACTTTCCACAAGTTTGCATACTTGCTCAGACTTTCCTCAGGTTTAGAACATTGTCTAAATACTTGAGGACAAAAAAAGAGAAAGAAACCAGCAAAAGAAAAAAAAAAAAAACCACTAAACCTCTGTAAATTCTACTTGACTTACAAATTTTACATTATTAATTCATCTAATTATTGATGCTACCTATTCTCCATGTTTTGTTTTCAAAGTCAAATTCATTTTTCTACTGCTCCCTTGAAGTCGAGGTCTCACCTATACCACCAGGCTGTTATAGCCAGTTGCCCAGCTGATGCCACCTGTCCCCAGAAGGATACCTGACTTAGAAAAGTAACTCTGAAAACACTCAATGTCTTTAAGGCCTCTGCTTTATTCTTGTGAGAAGTCTAATTCTTTCAGTCCTGATCTACAAAGGATCTGCTCATTAACATGCTCAGACATAAATTGTTTTCATGGTTCCAAAGCCTGCAAAGCAGAGAGCCCTGTCAGGGACAAGTCACACATGCAAGAGACACATGTGATTCTGAGCAACCCTACCAGTTCCTACAGGTGACAACATACCAGGAAGATTTCCTTCTTATCTGAGAGATATTTCCAACCTATGAGGAAAAACACAGTCAAATATTCTTTATAAAGCATTTAAAGCATACATTAAAGCCCTCTCTGGAATGAGAGTGACTATAGAGGACTATGGGAGGCTCTGGGAAGACAAGAGGCACGAGACACATTTTCTGCCTCTATGGATCCTGCATTTCAGTGGAGGGGACCATTTCATAGCTTATCACACCAAATGGGATATGAAACTCATGTACAGGGCACCACGAGGCCACGACAGAGAAGATTCAAACTCTTGGTGAGGCCGTACCTTGTGGACTGATGACTAGAATGCTGGGCAAGAGGAAATAGAGGCTGTCTGAGGCAGAAGAACCAGCTCAAGCAATGATACAAATGCAAGGAAACCCAGCGTGTCCAGGGACTCCCAATTATGTCAGTGTTGCTAGAGCATCATGGGCAAGGAGGAGAGTAGAGACAGGGCTGAGACTACAGAAGCAGATCTTCATTCTGTAGGTAATAAGGCTGCATGGAAATTTGCTATGCAAGGCAATGATAAGGTTACATTTGTCTTTTCTGACAGCTAGATGTGAAAATAATTTGGAAAGTATACAGTTTGGTACTGAATGGGGAGCAGGCTAAAACAAAAACAAAACCAAAAAAAAAACAGTTGATTTTGAGTTAATTCTGACTTGTAGCAGCCCTATAAAGTAGAGTAGAACTTCCCCATAGGATTTCCGAGGAGTGGCTGGGGGATTCAAAGCAGGATTCTATAGACCTTCTGGTTAACAACCGCAGTTGTTAACCACTGTGCAACCAGGGCTCCAGGGAAGCAAGCCAGAGTTAAAGAATCCAGATATGGACTAAGGAGATGGCTAATGAAGAGATAATCAGGATAAGCAACTGTAGGATTGAAAGCAGATGTGGTATTTAAGAAATGCTTTGGAGTTAAGACAGCCATGGGACAGGTTTGGAGGTAAAATTCTCAAGAATCACTGATAGAGATTGAATATGAGGCTCAGAGGGAGAAATAATAGTCCAATGTGATTCTGTGTTTCTAGCTAGGATAACAGGCAGATAGGGGTATTTTTAACTCAGAGTAGGAAACAAGAGTGAGAGAAGCAAATGCTTCTATTCATTGCCTGGTACCATTGCCATAAAGCAGACGGAAAAAGTGTCTTTCAAGATGCCAGGAGGCACCAACAAGAGCAGAATAGTTAAAACAATTTTCCATATACCTCTGCCAAAGTAGTCTATCTGAAACACTAATGTGACCATCCTTCCCACCTCCCAGTGGCTCCCTGTCATCTAAGAGGGTCAAGGGTAGGCTCTGCAACCAGGGGTTTTGGGTGGTTATCCCTGCTCTGCAGCTGACTAGTGTGTGGCCTGTGCCTCAGATTTCTCAGCTGCATTATATAGATAGTAAAACAACCCCACAGAGATTAAGTCAGATGATGTACATAAAGCTCATGGAACAGCAAACGTTCAATAAATGCCAACTGCTTACAATTCTCCTCCTTCCTAGGTCCATTATAATAACCTTTAGTACTAATGCTGTGGGAAAGCAATACATATATTGGGACAATACTTTGGTAATAGCATCACTTCATCTTGTCTGGTTGACCAGTGAAAAAACAATGGGCAGAAAAAATGTCCCCTCTTTGTTTCAACCACAGCAGAGCTGACATTTCTATGGTGATCTTAAATATAAAACCATATAAGCCAGGAGTTGAATTTACCTTGCCAAAGACGGGGAGAGTCTGTAGGTTAAAGGGATCATGTTTTCTGTCCAGTGTTAACGAGAACACTAGGCAAGGGCCAGCAGTCATGTATGTACATCTCCTCTAAGCCGTGTTTTTTCTTTGCTAAGCAAAAATACAACCTCCTTCAGTTTTTGAGGTAGTGTTATAAAAATGCAAATGGCTAGCCTTCAGCTTCAAAAAACTAGCTCAGGAATGGAAACCAATTGAATCATGTAACTCAGTTATAAAACATTTATCACAGACTTAGAATAACTGAATCTAGTCAAAGAAGAAAGCCTTACATGTCAGTTTTCCTTCTTCCGTAATGTATATTTCCTAGTGTTTGACTCAGATTTCTGCCATTTGAAAAGACAACCATTGGAAACAAGAAGGTATCAAACTAGTTCCAAATGCTCTGATGCCTCGAATGTAGGAGCTGGCACTGCGTTGTATGTGTCCTGCTTGGCTAAAACGAGTACTTTCCTCTCAGTGTGCCTTCCCTGCTGTTCTTACCAAGGCTGTAAAGCATGAACCCAGATCTGGCTGTTCATAAAGATACATCTGAGCACCCACAGGTTTAGGGCTATCTACTTGCCACAACTTGAGTATAGTGATAATAAAGTTTTTCTTTTTTTTTTTTTTAAAAAAAAAACAAAACACTAAACTAAACCCCCTAGGAAAAATCAACTGCCTTTCCTCAAGCACATTACCAGAAAAAAAAAGTTTAGCAGTTGAAATAACAACATAAAGTTTGAGCTATGTAGAGGAATAAAGAACTATTTAATATATCAAGTTACAATTCCTTTCTAATTGCAACGTTTTCCTGTTTCTGTTCACTATCCCAGATTTCGTTCACATTTGCTTTCATAGAGTTCAAACAATGGAAACATCTGGATTACATTTTTTTTTTTTCCTAACAAACAAGTGATAGAATAACTAGGTTGAAACTTCATAACTGATTCGGTGGGAAAAGAGACTTTCATCTAAATGTGGTTCAGGAATGTATGTCCATATAGAACCTTGATGAACATTCTATAAAGATTAGCCAGTGATAAAAGATGATGTTAACCTAATATACACAAGAATTACTACGTGATATTTTCTCCTTTTATTATTTAGAAAAGAGAATTTTAAATATCCATTATGCTTTACATACACTCACATATATACACACCCACAACCCAGCAAGAATTTGTGCAGATATAATTTCTTGATTATGGAGGAGGCTTAGTAGGAAAGAGTCTGGTTCTGTTTAGTAAATTGTTTTCCATGACTTCATTTTGGCTTCTCTGACTCTACAGACTTAACCAAAGATGTAACCAAAACCAGTGAGAACTTTCTCTTCAGATTTAGGACACATTTGTTCAGTATGTATAACAGTATGTATAACAACCACACCTGTGAGAAACTGAGAGTAGAAGTAGATTTAATTTAGAAACTATAAACTTTAAGGGGCCATTAGGCATTTTTCTTGCACCAGCACTTAGCAACCTCTACTCTCAGGGAGTTACAACTTCTTGACATACCTCACATGCAGCCAACCAGGAAAGCTTTGGTGCAATCTCACATCTCCCATCAAAAAATAACTTGTCATGAGCTGCATAAAATTCAAACAGTTGATCCTTCTAGCTGTTAGTGCCTCTTGGATCTACTTCAGCATTTGAGCTGGAGCCCTGCCCTTCATGGGGAAGCCCAGCCAGTGGCCACTGTAGCCAGGATGCCAGGCTTGGCCCCTTCAGCCGGAGCAGTGGTCCTGGAGAAGAGTTGGCAGACCCACATCATACGCTCAGGTGCTCCCAGCAGAGCGCTGTTCCTGCCTCCTTTTGTTTTTTACATGCCTTCTTGGCAATAACTCTCTTCTATGCCTAACTCCCTCTCAGCATCTGCTTTTAGGAGGATCCAGTTGACACAGTCTATTTCATCCCAGTCTCCACTTGGAGAACATCTTGTTACACCTTTAGATACAAACTCTGAGAATTCTGACACAAATAGAACTTCCTAAAACATTACACTAAAATGAATCAACAAACAAATGCTTTACTGCCTCTATACATTTTATTTTAGTAGTTCTCAGCCCAGCTGGGCTAAATTTTCTCACTTGAGATTTTCTTCAGGGTCTCATCATTTAAACTTCCCAGGCTTGCATGTCTACAGTGATCTGAGGGTAGGTGTGAGTTACACATTCTCCATGTCTACTTGTAGACTTAGTGTGGCGCTTTGATGGAAATTTATGAGAAAAGCCTTTCTTCTCTAATGATTCTTTTGTTGTACTCTAGAGCTTGCTATGATATAGAAGTAAGAAAGCCTAGAAAAAGGATTCACATTCTAGAAGGTACTTTATGTGTGGACGCTAACATTACTTTAAAAGGAATTGAATTTTAAACTGCTCAGTGAGTATTCTAGTGGTTTTGGCTATTGCCACAAATTCCTATAAGGATCTTTCATTAAAAGGAAAGCCAAAGCATGTTTCTAAGTTTAAAGCTACTAATGATGGAAATAAGGTCACATGTAACACTGGCTTAGTAAATTACGTGACTGGGAGGAACACGGCAACTAAAATGCGGAGCCCGCAAAACATTTTAACTTTTCAAACTAAGAACAAGAAGCAATTTTTGATGATGAATTGATGTGTTTTATAGTTGTTACTGTTCTTTTAATTTAATATATAAGACTATACAATTTAGCTTATGTAGTCTTATAAATGCTTAACCATAGCGTAATCAAGAATACTAAGTATGGCCAAGAGACAGTATCAAAGAAACAACAAATTAGATACCTAATGTTCATGTGAACTGTGTTAAGCTAGCTTTGAACTCTAGGAAGAGAGAAGCTCTTTGATACCTTGACTTTGGCAGTACATCCTGAAAGTCGAAAAATTCCTTCAGATTCCAGGCCCGATTCCTCGACTTTCTCAAAGAACTAGAAAGCAAAGATGGATATAAACAAATAAATACCTCCATCTAAAAGGATGATGACCACATTCAATAAGTCGTCAAGCATGCAGCTGGCACTTTAATGTTTTGTTAAGTATTGACAACCACCCTATGAAGGAGGTCAAGCTATCCTCCACTTTGCAGTGAGGACACAGAGTCTTGGAGCTGTGACACAGCTTTCTAAGACCAACCTAGGAGGTAAAGGCATGGGCTCTCTCCAGCTACTGCTCTTGACCACTGTAATACAATGCCATGCAAACCTCTTTCAGATCTGATTATAATGTCCCTTTGTGCAGAATGACTAATAACAAAGGACTGTAACTTGACTATCGTTAGTTGCACCTACCCTGGCTAAGAAATTAGAGGAATCCAAGGAGTCTGACCAAGGAGTCGGAAATTAGAGAGGCCACTATTTCTCCTGAGGTCTCATGGTAGTGGTAACAATAAGAGTAATAAATGTTGGTATTTACTGTGTACTTACTGTGTCAGACATTGTTTGCAGCACTTTATCTATATGCACTCACTGGACCTTCCTAGTGATCCTATGAAGCAGTTCTATTATTATCCGTCTTCTATAGCTGAAGAGACCGAGGCACAGAAAGGACAAGGAATTTGCCCAAGATCACACAGTAAGAGGATGGCCCAGGGTCTCTGCTATTTTCCCCTCAAGAAAGGATGCTGGCTTGAACTCAGTGTGGATAGAAATAGTTATTTAGAAGGAAGCATGGGCATGTAAAAACTGTCCTGTAGTGGGAGATTAGTACCTCAAGTGGTGTTTCTGAGGAACGCAGTATCAGTAGTATTAAGAGTTAATATCTACTGAGTGTTGCTAATATGAAATAAATCTAGTTTCAGATTAATTAGCATTTCCATTTCCTAAGTTCTATGCTAACTTTTTGTATCTGTGTAATAATATGAATACCTATACTGAATCCTCTCCGTCTCAGATTTCGTGGATTTCTTCAAACTCTATTCCTCACATAGAGAATAAAGGGTGTAATTCAGTTTTAATTTAAGTAAGGAAAAAGAAATCCTCAGTTAACCATGGACTTTGGGTTTGGGTGCATACTGTGTTCTTGTTTCCGCTCCACCTCTTGCTGGATGTGCACTCTTGGGGAAGTTACCTCGCCCTCCAAAGCCTCGGCTGCCTCATCAGTAAGAGGTTGATAATAATATCAGCCTGCTTGAACTGCTCAATGATGACTGCTTGTGCTGTCCTGTGGACAGCCCAGTACAGTCCCTGGGCAGAGAGTCACAGTACAGGTGGCACCTGCCTGCACATGAAGGCAACTCACCAGCAACCTTTGGTTCTCTGGTTGCCACCCTGCCTGCTGCCATCACAAGCCAGTCAATCACTGACTTAAGCAGTTGCTTAACTGGAGGCGATGCTATGCAAAATATAGGAACATGGGAGAGGAAGAATTATTAGTACAAATAAAAGAAGTATTTATTTTCTGAGTCAGTATTTATACATGTCATTCAAAAACTCATTTTACAGTAAAATAATACACATGTAAGGCTTGGAATTTTGTGCCACTGGATGTCACTGTTGAATAAATGCACACCTGTGTAATTCAGTGGTTGTAAAAAATGTGATTTAGAAGTAAATCAGGTATTCAGTAATGATGGTCAGAGTTTTATTATATCATAGTTTGAATAATACCATTTTCAAAATTTCCTTCAATCAGAAAACTTTACAGGCAGCAATGGATTGGACTTGGTGATGCAGAGTGACCATATTGTGTGGGCACTTTATGGTTCTGGGCATCTATAGGAGGTCATCCTGTTGACCTCACACTGGAAGAAGGCGACTGAGAAGAAGAAGGAGAAGATAGGAGACTGTTGGGAACATAAGACATGTATGGAGCAAAGAGGAAGCGCGTGCTGTCACCGTGCAGGAGAGCAGTGGGAGCTGCGTGTAGGTCAGCATGCAAATTTATATGGGAAAGTACGTTTTCATTCACTCATAATAAAAAAATAAACCTTATTATGTAACTCCAACTCTTCTGTTTAAATGTATCCTATTTCTCAGTCATGCCTGAAAAACCACCAGAATAAACTGATGTTTAGCCTTTCTTAACCTCTTTGTAAAATTAATAAAGTGATTATATATACATATTTTAGAATCACCTGGACCTATAAAATACCTTAGTAATTATTTTCGTGATAGTAAATGTACTGACAATTATAAGAACTTATCTTTTATCCTACAAAGAATAATATACATACAAACATATAACACAAATAACATTGGAGAAGAGTTTTAATTGAAAATTATGTTGCATTGAAAAAAGGCAACCAAAGGAAATCATGTAACACAGCATTTATGTCTATCACCTGATTTATATTTTTATGGTCAACAAATGTGAGAGGTTCCAAAAGTGGACACAAAGGCAAATGGGTTCCACTGCCTGAGGGACATACATGAGACCTCATGGAATAAAGTTAAAAATCACAAGAAGCCTGAGTCCCAATAAGGTTTTCTAATCTTAAATAAACAAACAAATAAATAAATAAATAGTGGTTTTAAAACCACTATCAAGTTGACTCCAGTTCATACTGACTCCATGTGTGTCAGAGAATTGTGCTCTGTCATTTCTTTGGTGGCTGATTCTTTCTTTCTTCAAATATTTTATTGTGGTTTAAGTGAAAGTTTACAGTTCAAGTCAATTTTCCCTATAGAACCCTGTACACACATCACTACGCAACTGTAACTGCTCTCCTCACCCTGTGACAGCACAATCTTCCTTTCCACTCTGTACTTCCTGTGTTAACTCAACAAACTCCTATCTAGCCCTTTCCACCCTCCCGTCTCACTCCTGGACAGGAGCTGTTTAGACAACCTCGCGCGCGCGTGTGTGTGTATTTAAGTCAAGAAGCATACACTGTGCAGCCTTACTCTATATCCTATAGTCCAGTCCAGCTTTTGCCTGGAAAGGTAGCTTTAGTAGCGATTTCAGCTCTGGGCTAGCGGTGAGTCCAGGAGCTATGCTGTCTGGGAGACCCTCCCAGCTAGTCTTCTAATGGAATTCTGGATCTGCACTCCCATTTTTCTCACACTACGTCAGGGATGCTATGTTGTACTCCCTGTCAGGGCAGTCATTGGTGGTGGCCAGGTGCCATCTAGTCCTTCTGACTTCATGCTGACATAGTCTCTTGATCATTTGGTCCCTTCTGTCTCCTGGGCTTATAATTTCCTCCTGTCTTTGATGTCCTTTGTTCTCCTCTTCTCTAGCTGCGTTGCAACCAGTTGGTGCTCCCTAGGTGGCAGCTTGCTAGCTTTTAAGACCTCGGATACCCCTCCCCAAAATGAGATGCAGAATGTTGTTTTGTTTATTTTTTTTTTAAAAAAAAGCTATGCCAGTTGACTTAGATGTCCCCTGAGGCCTGCCCCTGTTACTCTGACCTTGAAAATGTTGGGTTGTACTTAGGAAACTTGTAAGTCAGAACTGACTCGACGGCATTGGGTTTGGTTTTTGATTCTTAGCTTTTGGTGTAGTCCAGCAATGTTAATGCCTCTTCTACTTCATGTGGTTACCTCCTTCTCAGTGGCTGAAATTTTTGAAGAGTAGATTGTTAGGCCTTTCTTCTAAGGTGCTTCGGCATGGATTCAAGCCTCCAACCTTTAGATTAGCAGCTGAATACATTTCCCCATTTGCATCACCCAGGGATTTCTTAGTGGCTTTACAAAGTACCAAATCATAAATACAACGCTCTATTAATCACTCCTTCATTTCCTTTCTACTCACTTTTTGTAACACAAGGGGAACTTTCACTCCAGAGTCTTTTTTTCGATCATTGTCCAACAGGACTGTGAGTGGAACTCCAAAAATGCCATTGTCTTCATTAAGAAAAGGAGAAAGAGAATCAGAAAAGCACTCCTTTCTTCCAATTTGTTTAAGGGTTAAAATCAGATGAAATGAGTGTTCTTACTTACCTCGCCCCTTTACTTTCTCTGTTTTGTTTCTTTTCAGTGGAATTCCAAAGGCATCAAAAAAGGCAGTCAATTCAATCAGAGAGAGCTGGCGGATTTTCTTCATGTCTTCGACAGACAGATCTCCCGCTTCTGTTAAGCCAAATCTGGTTTTCTTAACAATAAATTTCTAAAATACAAATTGTGTATATTTATTCAGTTTCTACAGCAATGAAAAGTTATTATATTTTTGTCCAAACACCACACTGATATTCTTAAGCTATATGGCAAAACATACAATTTTTGAAACTTCTAGGAAGAGCAGGCTGCACCATAGAAGGCCTTTACTAGCATAATTTTTAGAACATCTGAAGATCACAAGAATGCAAAGAAGTGGCCTGAGGTACACTATAACACTATCCCTTACAACTATGGAAACTGCCTTCTTATCAGACATGTCTGTATTGTATTGTTGACCAGCATCTACAAAAGCCAGGCACTTCATAGAAGGTGCCAATGACCTGAACATCTGGATTGCCTATAACACACAAATACAAAGCAACACCATCCAGGTTCTTATACCAGTAAAGCTTTACATACACATTTATTTTGTTTGAGACAGTTATTCCTTTTATCAGATATTGTCTATTGTGAACTGCATACTTAAAGGACTCTTGGCAATCTCCCAATCTAAACTGCTAACATATCCTTGCTAAGATAGCCATTATTTCACCTTAGAAATCAAACTTATATAACCCCAAATATTCCTTAAAAAGCAAAATGCACTGAAAATGTCAACAATCCTACAAACAATTTGAAGACAATGATACTGATACGTTCTCCATTTCCAAAAAAGGAAAAAAGACTCTAAAATAACAACAACAAAATCTTCAATAATCCAGAAATGTTGTATAGAATCAATGTAGCAAGACCTTTTAACAGCAAGAGATTGTTCCTATATAATAGCCACAGGTATATGTGCTCTCAGAAAATCTGATATTTAAAAAATGTTAACCGAATTTAAAGCACAAAGCTTTAAAAGTAAGTATTCTCCATAGGGACTTCCTAAATTAGTTTCTTTGTTTTGTTTTGGTAACCATCCACCCACTCTTTCATTCATTCTATTATTCTTTAGAATCCTGAAAGTAAAACTCAAATGTGGTTTGGCATACCTTGTGGTACTAAAAGCTGAGTTAATTTTACCTTTCTGAAACAAAGTCCATGTAAAACAACACATAAAAACAATACAAACAAGAGCCACAGTAATTTATTGAGCAATTATTTTGTACTAAACCTCATGGAAAGTTTTCGTTGTAAAACTAACTGACCAGCTTCAGGGACTGAGCCTAAACTTGGCAGGAAATGGCTTTGACATGGAGGCTAATATTTTCCTTGTGTCTTTGGTGTTCTTCATTATCCTTTACTCCAGGTGGGTTGGGACAGATTAACCCATTTTAGATAACCACTCACTAGCTTTTAAGATCACAGACACCACTCATCAAAGTGGGATGCAGGACAGTTTCTTAACTTTTGATCTTGGGTGACTCTTCTTTAAAGACTCAGACACCCTCCCTTGAATCCAGGCTCCTTCTGGGTTCCCTTCTTTGTTACTGGACACCATTCTGCCCTCTAATACGGAGAGTCTGCTTAGCGGGCAGTGGGGCTTCACGGTTCAAATCCTGTTTCTGCCACTCACTAGCTGCTAGGCTTTGGACACGTTACTTAGTCTCTCTGGGCCTCAGTCTCCTTCATTAAAACAGGAGTAGTCCTTAGGTCCAGGACAAGAGCATCAGGTAAGGAGGGTAACAGCATCAGGTAAGGAGGGTAATACAGAAAGAGCAGCCCCCAGTTGTCTGTCAGTGGAGGAAGCTTGCTTGTTGCTGTGATGCTGGAAGCTATGTCACTGGTATTTGGGTACCATCAAGGTCACCCATGGGAGACAGGTTTCAGCTGAGCTTCCAAACTAAGACAGACTAGAAATAAAGACCTAGCAGTCTACTTTCGAAAAGAATTAGCCAGGGAAAACCTTATGAATAGCAGCAGAACATTGTCAGGTTTGGTGCTAGAAAACAAGCTCCTCAAGTTGGAAGGTACTCAGAAGAAGACTGGGGAAGAGCTGCCTCCTTAAAGCAGTCTGCCTTAACGACATGGATGGAATAAAGCTTTCTGGATCTTCGTTTGCTGATGTGGCATGACTCAAAATGAGAAGAAACAACTTCAAACATCCATTAACAATCAAAACATGGAATGTACGATGTATGAATCTAGGAAAATTGGAAATCATCAACAATGAAATGGAATACATAAACATCGATATTCCAGGCATTAGTGAACTGAAACCGACCAGTACTGGCCATTGTGAATCCAACAATCATGTGGTCTTCTATGCCAGGAACAAAAACTTGAAGAGGAACAGTGTTGCATTCATCGTCAAAAACAACATTTCAAGATCTTCACTGTCAGTTATAGAATATATCAGTACATCTACAAGGAAGGCCAGTTAATACGACTGTTATTCAAATTTATGCACCAATCACTAAGGCCAAAGGCGAAGAGACTGAAGATTTTTACCAGTGTCTGCAGTCCGAAATTGATCAAAGACTCAGTTAGGATGAATTGATGATTACTGGTGACTGGAATGCAAAGTTGGAAACAAAGAAAGATTGGTAGTTGGAAAATATGGCCTTAGTAATAGAAATAATGCCAGTGATCAAATGATAGAATTTTGTAAGACTAACAACTTTTACATTACAAATACCTTTTGTAACTAACACAAACGGTGAACACATACATGGGCCTCACCACATGGAATACACAGGAAGAAAATCGGCTACATCTGTAGAAAAAGATGATGGAAAAGGTCTGTATCTGCAGTCAGAACAAGATCAGGTGCTGACCATGGCATGGATCATCAGTTGCTCATATGCAAATTCAAATTGAAACTGACAAAAATTAGAACAAGTCCATGAGAGCTAAAATATGACCTTAAGTATATCCTCCCTGAGTTTAAACACTATCTTGAGAACGGATTTGATGTGTTGACCACTAATGACCAAAGACCAGACGAACTGTGGAATGACATCAAAGACATCATCCATGAAGAGAGTAAGAGGTCATCAAAAAGACAGGAAAGAAAGAAAAAACCAAACTGGATATCAGAAGAGACTCTGAAACTTGCTCTTGAATGTTGAGCAGCTAAAGCAAAAGGAAGGAATAGCAAAGTAAAAGACCTAAACAGAAGATTTCAAAGGGCAGCTTGAGAAGACAAAACAAAGTATTATAACGACATGTGCAAAGAGCTGGAAATGGAAAACTAGAAAGGAAGAACACATTCTGCATTTTTCAAGCTGAAAGAACTGAATTAAAAATTCAAGGCTCGACGATGCAGAGTGACCATATATTGGATGCACTTTATGGTTCTGTGCATCTATAGGCTATCATCCTGCTGACCCCTGGCTGGAGGAAGGAGAGTGGGTGGAGAGGAGGGGAAAGGAGACTGTTGGGAGGATGAGACATGTATGGAGCAGAGAGGAATAATGTGCTGTCACTGGGCAGGGAGAGCAGTGGAAGCTGCATAGAGGTGGGCATGTAAATTTATATGGGAATGTACATTTTCACTCAGTCATATTAAATAAAATAAAAATAAAAATAAAAAAATTCAAGGCTCAAGTTACAATAGTGAAGGATTCTATAGGGAAACTATTAAATGACTCAGGGAGCACCAAAAGAAGATGGAAGGAATACACAGAGTTATTAACCAGAAAGAACTGGTCGATATTTAGCCATTTGAAGAAGTAGCATATGATCAGAAACTGGTGTTACTGAAGGAAGAAGTTGAAGCTGTGTTGAAAGCATTGTAAAAAACAAGACTCCAGATATTGATAGAATATCAATTGAGATATTTTAACAAACAGATGCAGCACTGAAAGTGCTCACTGGACTATGGCAAGAAGTTTGGCCAACTGACTAATCAAGATTCATATTTATGCCCATTCCAATTCTTTGCAGAAATTACCAAACATTATTGTTAATATCACACACAAATAAAATCTTGCTCAAGATCATTCAAAAATGACTACAACAGTACACTGACAAGGAGCTGCCAGAAATTCAAGCTAGATTCAGAAGAGGAAGTGGAACCAGGGATATCATTGCTGATAGTCAGATGGATCTTGGCTAAAAGCAGAAAATACCAGAAAGATGTTTACCTGTGGTTCATTGACTATACAAAGGCATTCAACTGTGTGCATCACAATAAGGTAACGGTAAAGTATGGAATGCATCTCAACATTAAGAAAACAAAAATCCCTCACAATTGGACCAGTAAGCAACATTGCCATAAATGGAGAAAGGATTGAGGTTGTCAAGGATTTCATTTCACTTGGGTCCACAATCGACACTCATGGAAACAGCACTCAAGAAATCAAAAGATTCATTGCATTAGGAAAATCTGCTGCAAAGATTCTCTTTCAAGTATTGAAAAGTAAAAATGTCACTTTGAAGACACGGTATTTTCAATTGCATCATATGCGTGCGAAAGCTGGACACTGAAGAAAGAAGACAGAAGAGGATTTGGTGCCTTTGAATTGTGGTGTTAGTAAGACTGCATCTTACACACTTTGGACATGTTGTCAGCAAGGATCAGTTCCTGGAGAAGGACATCATGCTTGGTAGAGTGGAGGGTCAGTGAAAACGAGGAAGACCCTCGATGAGATGGATTGACACAGTGGCCATAACAATAGTTTTAAGCATAAAAACAATTGTGGACATGGCACAAGACTGAGTCATGTTTCATTCTTTTGTGCGTGGGGTCACTATGAGTCAGAACTGACTTGACAGCACCTAACAACAACAGTCCTTAGGTCCACCATACAGCTGGAATGCCTAGTGAAGCGTCAGGCAGGTAGATGGCATTTAGTGAGCCTTCAAGGGTCCTCCCCTGTCATCTTCCTCTACTCACCAAGATGCAGCTGTCTGGGTGTGGTCCAGGCTATTTCGTGTAGATTCTGCCTGTCTCTAGGAGATGTGTCGCTTTAGTTCTGACACTGTCCTGGCCCTGCTCACCATGGTTCCAATCAGATCAACACAGAGTATTCAGGGCTTCACATTATGAACACTTTCAAAATGCTCTTGTTGAGAAGCAAACAGATCAAAGTAAAATAACTTTGATACTTGGCTTTCAGGTTAAAGTATCCTGGGTACATATAATAAGGCTGTCAGAATACCATATAGCTCCATTTATACCTGCTGTAGTGATACTAAGCCTTGTGCTTTAGTCATCCATTGCTGCTGTAATGGAAATACCACAAATGGATGGCATTAACAAAGAGAAATTTATTCTCCCATGGTCTAGGAGGCTAGAAGTTCAAACTGAGGATATCAGCTTCAAGGGAAGGCATTTTCTCTCTTTATCTCCTCTGGAGAAAAATCTTTGTCATCAATCATTTCCTGGACTAGGAGCTTCTCTGTGCAAGAATCCCAGGTCCAATGCAGTCTTCTCCCAGCACTGATTTCTTGGTGTTATGAGGTTCCCCACTTTCTGCTTGCTTCCATTTCTTTTTATTTTATAAAAATAAAAGGCAGTGCAGGTAACACCCAGAGAAACTTCCTTTACACTGGATCAGGGATGTGACCTGCAAGGGTGTTATCATCCCATCTTCATCCTCTTAATGTTACAATCACCAAATGGGGAACAACCACACAGTACTGAGAACCATAACATACCCAAGTTGACAACATAGTTTTGGGGAACACAATTCAATCCATGACACCTGGAATGTGTTTTTAATGACTTTCTAAGATCTGTCCTATGAGCTCTCATTCCTCATTGCTATGTTTTGTGACTTTGTGCAATTTCTCATATGTGGCTCTTAAGGCACAACTAAGTATACAGTATACAGTACACAGTTAGGGTGTACATTGATCTGCAATAATATAACAATGTGAAGTGCATGAGTACATGCAAGCCAGGCAGCAATCATCAGGTACACTCAGATAGCCTCACCCAGGGCCACCATGAATGGCCTGGCAATTTAAGCACTGCACAACCAGTGGCACCCCATGTTCCCCGTGTTGTGCAGCACCGATGGAATGCCCCTCAGAACTCTCTTGTGGATGCATAGAGAAATTGGGGGGTGGGGGAGGAAGCCAGTAGTTTTGTCCTATGGAGAAGCCACAGGTACTGGGATAATTATGAAAGGCTTTACTTACAGTTAAAGGATAGTCTTCTTTCTTAATCACTGACTTTTTTAATTTATTTCTTTTTGGAGCCTCTGTAATTATTTCTGAATAAGATATTTCAAAGGACAGTTCTTCAGCTTCTAATGGAATGTTCTTTTCCAGATAGTAGTCATCTAAAGTAACAGAGGATGTACAAAATTTAATGCATCACTTAATCAGTCAATATCATTTACTGGAAAACAAGTAAAATCTTCTACCAGTGAATATGTATGTACTGGAGGATGTTGGCGTTCAAAGAGAAGCATCAGACTCCCTGAGGATATCAGTTAAACAACAATGCAGTGTAATCATATTTCCACATGAACAGATTTCTTATCATCATTACCTAAACATGCTTGCTACTTAACTGTTTCTTTTAGATTGTTACATCTCATGAAAGTCACTGGGGATTATTACAGGAAATTCCCCAATTTAAAAAGAAAAAAAATAATGTGCTTTAAGTGGAAGTTCACAGTTCCAGTCAGTCTCTCATCAAAAATGTATACACACACTTTTATGTGACCCTAGTTGCTCTCCTATGATGTTAAAGCACATTCCCCCCTGCACTCTGGATCTCCTGTGTCCACTCTACCAGCCCCTGTCCTTTTCTGCCCTCCAAATGGGCCTCTGGACAGGAGACTCCAGTTAGTCTCATATATCTACCTGAGATAAGAAGTAAACTTCTTCACAAGTGTCATTTTATATCTTATAATCCAGTCTAATCTTTATCTGTAGAGTTGGCTTCAGGGTTTTAGTTTGAGACTAACACATAGTCTTGTTTTTTTTTTTTTTAATTATGATTGACTGAAAATGTACATTCCCATATAAATTTGCACGCCCACCTATGTGCAGCTCCCACTGTTCTCCTTGCTCAGTGACAGCACACTCTTCCTCTCGATTCTACACATGCCTTATCCTCCTAACAACCTCCTGTCCCCTTCTGTCCACCCTCTCTCCTGCTTCCAGTAAGAGGTCAGCAGGACGACATCCTATAGATGCATAGAACCTTAAAGTGCACACACAATATGGCCACTCTGTGTTGACAAGTCCAATCCATTCCTTTTTGAAGAGTTGACCTCCATTCTGATTTAAGGACAGGGGCAGCATCAGGGTCAGGGGCCACGCTCCCAGGGGAACGCTGAGGCTCCTGGACCATCAGTTGTGGTCTTGTAGTGGAGATCTCGGGGTGTACCACTTTTTATTCTTGTGTTGCCAGTGAGACTCAACTTTGCGAGCCAGTTTGTGACTAACACAGAGTCTTGGATCCACGTCTTCTGGGTTTCCCTCATCACCAGTCAGGTCATTACGTCTAGTCTTTTTACATGAATTTGAGCTCTCATTCCCCTTTTTACCAGCTCCGTCAGGGACTCTCTGTTGTGTTCCCTGTCAGGGCAGCCATTGGTGGTAGGTGGGCACCATCTAGTTCTTGTGGTCTCAAGCTGATATAGTCTCTGGTTTGTGTGCCCTTTTTGTCTCCAGGATTAATATTTTCCTTGCACCTTTGGTGTTCTTCATACTTTTTTACTCCAGGCAAGTTGGGCCAGAGCAATACATGTTAGAAGGCTGCTCATTAGCTTTTAAGACTCCAGACACCACTCACTAAAGTGGGATGCAGAACGTTTTCTTAATAAACTTCATGGTGCCAGTTGGCCTGGATTTCCCCTGAAACCATAGTTCCCAGACCCCTACCCCTGTCATCCTGTCCCATGAAATGTTTGTTTGTATTCAGGAAACTTCTCAGCTTTCGCTTTAGTCCAGTTGTTCTACTTCCCCTACATTGTGTGTTGTCCTTCCTGTCACCTAATTGTTGTGGACTCTCCATTAGTGAATAACCCTCTTCCTCCTTCCCCATCCTTGCAACCATCAAAGAATTTCTTCTGTATTTAAACCTTTTGTTCAGTTCTTATAATAGTAGTGTCATACATTTGCATTTTGTGACGAACTAATTGGACTCAGCAAAATGCCTCCCAGATCCATTCATGTTAAGGGACATTTTACAAATTCATTGTTGCTCTTTATCATTGTGTAATAGTCCTCCAAATGCAGTATTTCTGTATATTCTTATGATATTAAAATCAGTTTACTAGGCTCAGTATTATTGCTAGTGAGGAACGAGAAGCCTGAAGTAGAGGAAGAAAGGCCAAGAGAGTCTACTAGAATTTCTCTCTACTGGCGCAGTAGTTAAGAACTCAATGGAATATTAAGATAAACAACTACAATGATTTAGGGAAATACCTGATATCATGGGGCCATCTGGAGGATACTATGCTGAGTGACATTAGACAGAAGCAAAAGGACAAATATTGTATAAGACCATTATTATAAGGATGCAACAGAAGATTTAAGCACAGAAGAAAATAACCTTTGATGGTTATAAGGGTGCGGAGGGAGGGAGAACAATTTCTACAAATTAGGTAGTGCTTAGGATTCAGGTTAGGTGACGAGTGTGACAGCACAAACTAGAAGAGAAGTATGCAGAACTGTACTACACTGAAACTAAATTGTGTCCTAAATACAATCCAATTCTTTGTAGGGACAGAGTAACAAGGACAGGGATCAGTGGACTATGCTTTCAGGGGGACATCTAGACTAATTGGCACACCCAAGTTTTTCTTCTTTTTTTTTCCTAACAAAAATGTTCTGCATACCACTTAGGTGAGTGATGCTAACAAACTCCATCTAAGTAGCAGCATCAATTAGTCCCAGTGTCCCTGGAGCAGAGGTAAACAGAGGACATCAAGAACAGAAGGAAAATATGAGCCCAGCAGATGAAAGGTGCCATAGGACTCAGAGACTCCTTCCGCACAGGACCAGAAGAACTTGATGGTGCCTGGTCACCATCAATGACTGCCTGATGGGGAACACAGTGTACAGCCTCTGATGCACTGGGAGAAACATAAGGGTACAGAGCTAACTCTAAAAAAGGACCACATCTGATGGTCCATCAGTCTGGTAGGTCCCCTGAGGACACGGCCTCGGAGTCTCTATCAACCTTAAACTGCATCCAGCACAAATGCCAGCTCTGCAGACAGAGACTGAACTGGACTATGTAAGGCATGGAGTGATATTGGCGAGGAACATCCTTTTAGGCTTAAGTACATACATGGGGCTGTCTGAGCAGCTCACTGCTGGAGCACAGATGATGGGGTGAGGGGGACAGGACTTGGTTTAATGAACATGGAAAGTTCAGGGTGGAAAGTGGGAGTGTGCTTTCAGAGGGGAGGGAAGGGTATAGGAGAGGGGAGAGGAGTACTTAGAGTAGAAGAGCCGTGTGAGTTCCAGGTGTCATACAGCAAATTGGTGTGGATCATAAACTGCCCCTTAAAATACAATAAAATTTATTTATTTTTAAAAGTGTAAGTCAACAGATTCAAATATTCTACACAGTAATTGCAGCGAGCAACCTAATAAATGGGTACAGCAAGAACTTACAAAAGGACAAAGGGTGAATTAGGATTTGCACTCTTTACACAGAGGCTTTTATTTAAAACAGAGGAAGGTAAAAGTATTGAATAATGCTCTAGCTTAATATTCTTTGGACAGTAGCAATTAAACACACTCATGCTGTAAACCAGCAGGCCCTTCCACATAGACTACTTTTTCCCAGTGGCATGATTTGAGCTAAATAACAGCATGGCAGCTAACAGAGTGATAGGAAATAATTTCTGACAAATCCTTTCTCTTTTATTTATTTGGCAACAGTTTTATTCAGATATAATTCACATACTATACAATTTAAAGTGTACAAATTCAATATTTTTTAGTATATTCACAGAGTTGTGCAACCAACATCACAATGATTTTCAAATATTTCATCACTCCAAATTCTGTGATTTTTGAAGCTAGGGCTAAAAGCACAGGCTTTGTTATTTATGAGAAGCAAGCACCTATTTAGCAAAAACTTGTAAGAATTACAAAAGTTATTACCTGAAAGGCTCTGTTTTCTGTAAGGAGGGTTTGAGACTCCATGCTGAACCTATGTAGACCACCCATTTGGGGCCACCACTCTTGTGGACAGGCCTGGTCAAATAAACGCACCCTGTAACCTTGTGTATCATAAGCTACTCTGTCTAGTGCTCCGTACGTTGGGGCAGTAATTAGGGATTCTTTGAAGTCGCCTACTTACTGGCCTACTTATAACTGTTAAGTTGATTCAGATGATTTAAAAGTCCCCAAATCAGAAACACTCTCCAAATGAGCAGTTTCTAAGTGATACAGGAAAAGATTTTGCTTCCTGTTTTGCTCAATCTTGTTTCTGTGTGACAGAATTGGGTGTCCTGGAGTAGGTGGGAGTGGTAGAATAGGTGTTGAAAGTGGTAGACTCATAGTGGAGAGAAAAATCAGTTGCATTAACTTTTAGACATTCATTGTTAAGTGTATTGCATGCCAGAGGAAAAAAGAGAAGACACAGCTTACGTTCATTTGGAGGTGGTCTTACCATTCACTGCATTTTTAAATGGCTTCTCCCGAGGGTCTGACGATCCCTTGGCATGAATTCGTATATCTGGAATGGTCTCAGATATACGCTGTAAAGCAAAGGAAGACAAACACAACAATTTTTACTGTAAATACAGTGTACCGGCATTTCAATCTGATTTATTTTCTGCAGTATAATGAGTTATTTTCAACAAAAAGCAATTATTGTTTTCATGCAGGGTCTGATTCTGGTATGCTTTGTTTCTGCATTCAGTTTAGACCTGTGTAGCTCATACACATTCCTCCAAAGGGAGCTACATCAATGACAAAGTAACTATGACTTCTTGTCTCTTAAGTAACCACTGCTTACACTTTTTGTGATGATGCTAGATGTCACAGAATCTGATAATTATGTCATTTGATATTCTGGACATAGTCACACATTTAGTCTTAACCTCTTAAGTGGTGACACACTAGGTGGTTTATGAGACATATATGTTGGAGCCAAATTGCTAGATTCTAATTCTTATTGTATCACTGACTAGAAGTGACTAGAACTTTCTGTGGCCTAGTCTCCTCACCTATAAAATGGTGATGTCAATAGAATATACAAGAACTGACAATCAAGTCCACTTAATTGTTTTAAATGCTACATATCTCATTGCTGACTTTCATTACAGTCACCTTTGAAGTACACCCTCAGGAAGCTATGCACTGATGCCAACATCTAGTCCACCCTTCAAGGCAATTTTGGAAGTCTTTCTGGAATGGCCATTGCACATTTTTGCACTGTAGCAAGTTTGCAAACATAACTGTATAGTTGTCTGAGGAAATTTTTAGACAGTAAACAAATAACTGTATTGGAACACCCTCCCTACTCATCTGATCTGGCCCCCAATGACTTTTTTCTTGACCCAAATATGAAGCAAATATTCAAAGGAAGTCATTTTGATGACATTCAGGATATCAAGGAGAATATAATGACAGCTCTGATGACCATTCCAGAAAAAGAGTTCCAAAATTGCTTTGAAGGATGGACTAGGCACTGGTGTCAGTGCATAACTACCCAAGAGAAGTATTTCAAAGATAACCCTAGTGATAATCAGAAATGAGTTATGTAGTACTTTCTCTGAGTTTGCAAACTTAATGGCAGTCCTTGTATTCAAAGAGCTTTTGAAGATTAAATGACTATTTTCTATAAACTACATAGAACAATATCAAGCACTCAATTTATACTATTTGAGGGTTAGCTACTATTATTACAATACTACTATATTAATTCACTGCACAATACAGAGCAACCATAACTACCAAGAACTTAAATATCTTTGCTAGTTCAATTTCCACTTGTAATTGATATATAACTCTCTTCGATGAGATTCTGCCAAAGCACTGAACTGCTTGAAATATTACTGTACATTGAGTCTCTGTCTGGATGAGTCTCAGGTCTGGATGAGACTAGTAAGTTTACAATCAGATCTGCCATTACAAATGTCACCATGGGAGTTATTATCTGAGGATGAGTGAGGGTAAAAATTTTTGATTGTTCAAGAACTGTTTATATGCTATTCGCACACAACATCTGTTCTTCGGTTTGAGGCTAGAATTGTTTCCCCACAGTCTACTGTTTCTGTTTCCTTATATTTGTTTAGTAGTAATGAAGCACCTGTTTAATGAAAAATTCTTTACTGTGTGATACAAATTCTACAAGAAGGTTGTACATCTGAGCCTTGTGTTCTTTTTCTTGTCCTATTTTATTTTAAAGGTGTTAGTACTTCTAATTGTGTAAGCAAAATGTGAAAAAACGGCCAATTCATAAAACAAAAGTGCCCAATCCTTGCAGGTGGTAGACAAATGAAAAGAGAAAAAGGATATAAACCAAAAGCAAACCCACAGCCATGGAGTTGATTCTAACTCTTAGCAACTGTATAGGACAGAGTACAGCTGACCCATAGAGTTTCCATGGAGAGCCTGGTGGATTCAAACCACCAAGCTTTTGGTCAGCAGCCATAGCACTTAACCATTACACCAGCCATGCAGTTCTTTGTTGGGCAGATCTCAGTGACTCTAAAAACTGCCAATGCAGAATAAAGACTATCCACAGAACACTAACACCTACAGAACACCAAGAGCTGATTGCTATATTACAAACTCAGGTGTTACTGGAGAGAAATTGGGAGGAAAGGAAGTATTACCAAGAAGGTTTTTGTTGGAAAGATAGTTTCATTTGAGACGAAACTCAAGGAATTATAAGTAGAACTTGGACAGAGGAGAGAGGAAAAAGTACAAGTTAGAAATGGAAGTAGAAATCTAAGGTATGGAAATCCTTGAAGTGCTTCGTCTACCTCAGGGCACTGGAGTGACTGGTTTGCCAGGGCTGAGGCAAAGCCTTAGAGAACCATGAGAAAGATGTTGTTCAAGAGTGTTATCTTTAATTATGAAAGGCTCTGAAAGCCCTGTAGAGAGCTGAGATTAATCACAGGGATTTAAAAATAAGTAAACAGAACAATTACTTGTTAAAGAATGGGAGTGACCTAGCAGAAGGGAAAGAAGAAACTTACTCTGTCATAAGCCTTGACTTTGGAAGTAGATGTTGAACAAAGGCATCACATGTTTGGCTTATATGGCTTTAGAACATAGATTCACCTGTTAAATATCATTTTAAGAGCAGCACAATTTTCTAATTTTATCAGCCATTTGAATTTATTTCAAGCATGAAGGCCACTCCCTTGAAAACAGACTGGCCTGTTTGTAAAAGCAGCATGTATAACCACATCATTTCCCAGCAGTGGAAAGTGCAAGGCCGTGTCTTCCACCATAATTTTTTCTGTTGTCCATGTTACACCTAGCTCTGACTACAGAATATAGTATGGGGGCTAAGAAATTGCTATTTTAAAGTCTAAATTATAAAACATTAGTACTGTCTGCTTTAGTTTTCTGTGGAAACTAGACTTGCATTAAACCCAAAATATCAAACAAACTCACTGCTATTGAGCCAATGCCAACTTACAGCAACCCCGTAGGACAGAGTAGAACAGTTTCCAAGGAGCGCCTGGTAGAGTCTAGCTGCCCGTCTTTTGGTTAGTAGCCATAGCACTTAACCACTACGCAACCAGGGTGTCTGGACTTGTACTAGCATTTTCGAGTTCCTTCAAGTTAAATGAATACCATACTGAACACTGTCTATACTCTCTTCACCACTTAGAAGATAAATTTGTTGACTCAGAAGATGCTTCTTCCATTCCTGCCTGGTGGGCTTCCTTTGAGATCTGAGTCTATGAGGTCTGACAACTAAGTTCATGAACTTATTTGTTCTAAGTGCTGCTTACCTCACTGCTGAATATCACTACGGTCACCTTCGAAGTACTTCCCTTGGGAAGCTATGCACCAATCTCAGTGCCTAGTTTACCCTTCAAAGCAGTTTTGGAACTCTTTTTCTCGAACAGCCATTGGGCACAGTGGCCAGGTGACAAGCTAATGAACTTAATTGTATAGTTGTCTGTGAGGGAGCTTTCAGCCAGTAAACAAATAAGTGTATTGGAACACCCTCTTTACTCATCTAATCTGACCCCCAGTGACCCAAATATAAAGGAAATATTGAAATGAAGTCATTTTGATGACATTCAGGCCATCAAGGACAATGTGATAACTGCTCTGATGGCCATTCCCAAAAAAGAGTTCCAAAATTGCTTTGACAGGTAGACTAGGTGACAGCATCAGTGCATAGCTTCCCAAGAGAGGTACTTCGAGGGTGACCATAGAGATATTCAGCAACCAGATCCACAACACTTTTTCTAGGATGAGTGCAAGAACTTAATTGGCAGTACTTATGTTATAACTTATGGACTAAAGCTGCCTAGCTGAGTCAATACAGACAACTGGGTTCCTGTCTCTTCTTGCGCCCTAAGATCCATATCTTGCAACCACTTTGCTTCAAATTTCCCAAAGGCTAGTTGAAATAAGCTACATTCACTGACAAGTGCAACAAAGTTTGAAATAAAAAGATAACAATAATAACAAAACCAATCCAAAAGTGAATTTAAACGCATTCCAATTGTATCTTGGACTAAAAAAATAATCACATTTGAAATTATGAAATTAAAAATTAAAGACAATGAGAGCATTCAGCAGGAAAAATCCATGAGAAGGAAGTATTACTCAAAGATTAATGTTTAACTGTAAGTGCCAACAAGAAACACTAAAAATAACTATGCTTATAATTATAACCAGGCCTTTCTTCTTTTACCTTTTCTCCTTCTTCTCCCTCCTCTCCTTCCTCTTCCTCCTTCTTTTCTCTCCTTATCCTCCTCTTCTCCTTTTTAAATATTTTATTACTCTTTAAGTAAAAGCTTACAACCCAGGTTAATTTGCCATAAAAACTCTGCACACACACCTCTGTGTGGCTCCAGCTGCTCTCTACTCCTCCTTTCCACCTTGTACTTCCTATGTTCATTCAGTTAACTCCTATACTCGTCTCTTCACCCTCCCACCCTGCCTCTGGACAGGAGCTGTTCCCATAGCCTCATGTATGTATTTAAGCAAAGAAGCATACACTTTACCAGCATCATTCTATGTCTTATAGTTCAGTCCAATCTTTGTATGGAGAGATGGCTTCAGTACTGGTTTCAGATCTGGGCTAGCAGTGAGTTCAGGGGATGTGTTCTTGGGGGACCCTCTAGGATATCACACCATAAAGTCTGGTCTTTTAATACAGTTCTAGAACTGTGCCCTCATTTTTCTCCTGCTACATCAGGGACTCTACACTGTGTTCCCTGTCAGGGAAGTCATTGTTGGTGGCTTGGCACCATCTAGTTCTTCCAGTCTCATGCTGAGGTAGTCTCCTGGGCTCATATTTTCCTCGTGTCTTTGATGTCTTGCATCCTCCTCTGCTCCTGGTGGATTGGGACCAACTGATGATACTTAGATGGCAGTTTTCTAGCTTTCAAGACCCCAGATGTCACTCACCAAAATTGGGGTGCAGAACACTTTCATGAAAACAAAAAGCAAAAAACTTAGCTATGCCAATAGATGTATAAGTCCCCTGAAACCATGGACCCCAGAACTCTGATCTTCAAAATGTTGGGTTGTAGTTAGGAAATCTCTTAGCTTTTGGTGTAGTTCAGCAGTGTTACTGTCCCTTCTACTGCTTGCTATCACTTCCATCATTTAATCCATTTAATCCATTTAATCCATTTAATTCCTACCTACTACTTATGCTGTGAACACCCACTTCCCCCTCTACCCTCCCTTGTAACCATCAGATTCTTTTCTTCTGCACTTAAACCTCTGCATAAGTCCTTACAATAGTGGTCTCACACAGTATTTGTCCTTTTGTGACTAATTTCACTCAGCACAGTGTCTTCCGGATGACTGTGTTCGTTGATGCTTCCCAAGATTATCACACAGATTGCTGACTGGATTCAGGATAGTAGATTGTTTTTCTTAGTCTCTAAGTACTCTTTTTACTCTTTGGGTAAAATCTTTGAATGAGCATACATTTTTGATTTTTAGGAGTTCTCATTCATCTATTTTCTATTTGTGGATTCTCTTCTGCTATTTGTGGTCTGCTTATACTGTGTATTAGGGCTGCCAGTATTGTCTCTATTTTTTCTTCCATGGTCTTTATAATTATAGGTTTCATATTTAGGCTTTTGATCCATTTTGAGCTTGTTTTTGTGCATGGTTTGAAATATAGATTTTGTATCATTTTTTTTGCAGATGGATATCCAGTTTTGTCAACATCATTTGTTGAAGAGACTGTTTCGTCCTCAGTTCACAGACTCTGGGCCTTTGTCAATTATTAGATATTTATAGGTGGATGGCATCATATCTGGATTCTCTATTCTGTTCCATCGGTCTATGTATCTGTTTTTGTTCTTAGTACCAGGTTGTTTTGACTACCATGGCAACATAAGAAGTTCTACAGTCAGGTAATGTGAGGCCTCCCACTTTGTTCTTCTTCAGTAATGCTTTACTTATCGTGGGCTTCTTGTCTTTCCATGTGAAGTTGGTGATTTGTTTTTCCATTTCATTATGAAATGACACTGGAATTTGTATTAGGATTGGACTGTATCTATAGATCACTTGGGGTAGAATAGATATTTTCATTATGTTAAGTCTTCCTATCCATGAGCAAGGTAGGTTTCTCCACTTATGTGGGTCTCTTTTGGTTTCCTGCAGTAGTCTTATATATATATATAGTAAGGTCTTTTACATCTCTGGTTATATTTATTCCTAAATATTTAATCTTCTTGGAGACTACTGTACATGGTATTGATTTGATGTAAAGGAATCCAACTGACTTATTTATGCTTATCTTACATCCTGACACTTCAGTGAACTCTTCTCATTCCAACAGTCTTTTGTGTGTGTGTGTGTGGATTCTTTAGGGTTTTCTGTGTGTGTGTGTGTGTGGATTCTTTAGGGTTTTCTGTGTAAAAGATCACATCATCTGCAAATAGAAATATTTTTACTTCTTCCTTACCAATTTGGATGACCTTTATTTCTTCATCTCATCTGACTGCTCTGGCTAAAACCTCCAGCACAGTGTTGAATATAAGTGTTGATAATGGGCATCTGTTTTAGTCAGCTAGGTCTGCTCTAACAAAAATACCACAGAATGGATGACTTTAACAAAGGAAGGTTTATTCTTACATGGTTCGGTAGGCTGCAAGTCCATATTCAGGGTGCCTGCTCCAAGGGAATGCTTTCCCCTTGTTGGCTCAGGAGGCAAGTCTGGTATTGCATCAGTCTTTGTCCAGGGAGTATCTTGGCGCAGGAACCTCTGGTCTGAAGGATGCGCTCTCCTCCCAGTGCTGCTTGCTTGATCTTACGAGGTTACCCATTCTCTGCCTGCTTCTCTGTCCTTTTATCTCTTGTAGGATTAAAGGATTAAGGGTGGGGCAAGCCATACTCCAGGGAAATTCCCTTTACAGTGGAGCAGGGAGGTAATCCTATGAAGGGATTTACAGTCCCACCCTAATCCTTTAACATACAGCATAGGAAAACCACAAAATGGAGGACAGTCATAAGATACTGGGAATCATGGCCCAGCCACATGACTACACATATTTTTGGGGGACAGAATTCAATCTATGACAGCATCCTTATCTGATACCAATTTACAAGGGGAATGCTTTCAGACATTCTCCATTTAGGATGATGTTGGCTGTTGGGTTTGCATAGATGCCCCTTTTTATGTTGAGAAATTTCCTTTCTATTCTATTCTGGTTAGGGTTTTTGACATGAATTTGTGTTGGACTTCATCAAATGCCTGTGTACGTCAATTGATACTATAATTATTACTTGTGTTATTTATGTGATTGACTGCATTAATTGTTTTTCTAATGTTGAACCATACCTTTATCCCTCGCCTAAATCCTATTTGGACATGGTGAAGTAGTTTTATGATATGTTGTTGAATTCGATTGGATAGAATTTAGTTGAGGGTTTTTACATAAACATTCACGAGAGATACTAGTCTGTAATTTTCCTTTTTTGTGCTATCTTTACCTTGTTTGGGTATCAGGTTTATACTGGCTTCACAAATGAATTTAGGAGTATTCTGTGAAATACCTTTAGCAATAGTGCTATTAACTCTTTGCTATAAGTTTGGTAGAATTCTCCAGCCTGGGAGCCAGACCTTCCCTTGGTTGAGAGTTTTTGATTACATTTTCAGTCTTTTCTTTTGAGATGGTTTTACTGTCGTTCTACTTCTGTTGTGTTAGTTTGGGTAGGTAGCGTGTTTCTAGAAATTTGACATTTCCTCTAGGTTTTCAAATTTATTACAGTACAATTTTTCATAGTATTCTGTTTTGATTTTTTTAAAATTATTTCATTGGGGTGTGTTGTAATATTGTGCATCTCATTTTTTATTCAAATTACTTGCTTCCTATCCTGTTTTTCTTTCACCAGTTTGGCCAGTGGTTTATTGACTTGATCTTTTCAAAGTACCTTGTGGTCTCACTAACTTTCAATTGTTCCCTGGTCTCTGCTTCATTTAGTTCTGCTCTAACTTTTATTATTTGTTTTCTTCTAGTGCGTGAGGGGGTTCTTTTGTTGCTCTCTTTCTGCTTGTTCAAGTTATACAGTTAATTCTTTTATTTGGATCTTTTATTCTTTTTGGAAGTGTGCATTTACTGAGATAAACTAACCCCTGAGAACTGCTTTTGCTGTGTCCCATAGGTTCTGATAGGATACGTTATCATTTCCACTTGGTTCTTTGGATTTCCTTATTCCTTCCCTGATTTATTCTACAACCCAGACATTTTTGAGCAGGTGTTATTCAGGTTCCACGTTTTTTATTTTTTTACCCTTGCTTTTTCTGCTATTGATTTTGACTTTTATGGCTTTATGATCTAAAAAGATGCTTTGCAATATTTCAATGCTTTGGATTTTGTTAAGACTTGCTTTATAGCCTAATACATTGCAAAAGAAAGTATACTTGTCTGTTGTTCTGTGAAGTGCTCTGTATATGTCTGTCAGGATGAGTTAGTATCTTCTGTATCTTCACTGATCTTCTTTCTGGATGTTTTGTCAGTCACTGAATGTGGTGTGTTGGTCTCCTAATATTGTGGAGCTGTTTATCTCATTTTTCAATACTGTTAGAGTTTGACGTATTTAGAAGATCTGTCACTGGATATGTAAGTAAATATTTAATACGGTTATGTCCTCCTATTGTATTAAACCTTTAAGCAACATATAGTGACTCTCCTTGTCCACTGTGGTGGATTTTACCTTAAAGTCTATTTTATCTGAAATTCAGTATTGCTATTCCTGCTGTTGTTTGAGTGGTGTTAGCTTGGTATATATTTTTCCATCCTTTGACTCTCAGTCTGCTTGTATCTTTAAGTCTAAGGTGTATCTCTTGTAAGCTGCATATGGATGATGTTTTATTTTACTTTTTATCCATTCTGCCACTCTTTGTCTTTTTATTGGTGCATTTAACCCATTTGCATTCAACATAGTTATTGATAGGTAAGAATTTACTGCTGTCATTTTGGTGCCTTTTTTGTGTATTGTTGACAATTTCTTTGTTCTATTTATTTTTCTGTGCTGAGTCATCTTTCTTTAAGGGTTGTCTTTTCATCCTTTTCATTGTTGTTGGTTTTGTATTTGCTGAGACATCTTGATTTTGTTTCTTGCTTTGATGTGCAGGATTGCTAACTTCCTTTGTTATTACCTTAATGTTTACCTCTCATATTTTAAGTTTAGCCCAGTCTTTAACTTCTGTGTATTGTCTTGACTTCCTCTCCATCTGTAAAATCTATGAATACATTAATTTATACCTCTTTTTTGTATAATGTTGTCATCATTTACATACTGAGATCTTATTTTCCCTATTGTTAGTGCTCTAGCTTTTATTTATTTTTTTGGATTTCCTATCCATGTTGATAGCTGGTTGCTCTGTTCTACATTGAATCTTTAAGTGTGTATCTGATGCTATTAATTTTTTAATTGAAGACCTTCTTTCAGTGTTTTTTGTAATTTTGGTTTGGTTTTTGCAAATTCTCTAAACTTCTGTTTATCTAGGAATGTCCTCATTTTGCTGTCATCTGTAAAAGAAAATTTTTCAGGATATATAATACCTGGTTGGTAGTATTTTTCTTTTAAGTCTTCATATATATCATCCCATTGCTTTCTTGCAGCATGAGTTTCTGCTGAGTAATCTGAACTAAGCCTTAATGACTCTCTTTGTATGTTAGTTTTTTGTTTAAGCCTAGCTCCTTTAAAAGCATCTCCTTATCTTTAGTTTTGGTAAGTTTGATTATAACATGTCTTGGGATTTTCCTTTTGGGATCTACCTTGTGTGGAGTTTCATGAAGATCTCCGATAGATAGCTTCTTACCTTTCATGATACCACGGGAGTTTACTGTCAACAGATTTTCAACAATTCTCTGTTCATTTTCTCCCTATTCCTCCCCATATTCTAGTACTTCAGTCACTCATCAATTATTCCTTTTGACAGAGTCCCACATAATTCTTAGTGATTCTTCACTTTAAAAAAGTTATTTTATCTGATTTTTCCTCAAGTATGCTGCTGTCAGTTGCTTTGTGTTCAGTCTCACTAATTCTGCCTCCCATTGCCTCAATCCTGCTTCTCTGACTTTCTATTGAATTCTCTAATTCTGTAGTGTTATTGTTAATCTGTTAAATTCCAGATTGTTGTTGCTCTAGTATTTCTTGCAACCTGTTTAATTTTTCATTATACTGTGCCACACTTTGCCTAATCTCCTTCCTGATATCTTGAAGAACTCTAAACAATACTTTTTTTGTAGTCTACCTTTGATAATTACAAGACAGCTTCTTTGTCTGGAAAATTTTTTGATTCTTTGTTTTCCGAAGCAATGGCAGTCTGCTTCTCTGAATTATGAGAATTTGTCATCTCTGATACATCAGAAAGTTGTTTGGTTATTGTGTTCTTACACACACACACATATACACATGTATATGCATATATACACATGTTTGTGTTTGTGTGTACATATATATGTGTGTATATATATATATATATATATAAAATGTGGGGGCATGTAAACCCTGGTGGCATAGTGGTTAAGTAATATGACTGCTAACCAGAAGGTTGGCAGTTCAGATCCACCAAGTGCTTCTTGGAAACTCTATGGGGCAATTCTACTGCGTCTTATAGGGTCACTATGAATTGGCATTGACTTAATAGCAGTGGGTTTTTTTTTTTGTTTATATATATATATGTATATATATGTGTGTGTATATATGTGTGTGTATGTGTGTGTGTGTGTTGGGTGTGTGTGTGTATATATATATATATTATATGTTTCTGAGTGTCCAAACAGACTGGTCATTTGAGCTAACTTGATTACTGGAGATCTCAAAATTCCTGTGCCCTGTCACTGTGTGGTTAGAACTATAAGTGAACTAAGAAAGGTAGAGGGAGTTTCTTGCTCAGCAGAACTGGTAGAACTTTTCTTCTCCCCCACCTTTTTTTTTCTCCCTCTATGTCCATGGGAATAGCTCAGGGCACATGTTTAAGATGCTTCACTTCTGGCTGAGGTAATGCATCAGATTTCAGCATCTGGTACAGAGTAGAGAATGGAGGGGGAGATGCTGGAGAAAGGGACAGAAGTCAGTGCATAGCAAAGATTTAAATCTATAAGAGTCTGCAAACAGATTATGAAGCTCAGGTAAAAGTCTCTGTCCTTCTGTAGGTGTGACCTTCTGAAGTTTAGCTTCCTTGCTGAGAAAGATGCACTCTGTTCATGGCACTGCTGCTCTGTTTGGCTGCCTTGGCACTGTGCTGTCATGAGGCGTCTCTCCTAGGCTTGCAGAAATGGGTCCCTCTGTGGGGTGTGGATTTAGTTCCAGCTGACATAGTCACTTCTGAACCTGTTCTCTTTGCCCTGCCCCCCAACAACCAGTTGGATTTCTCAGCTTTCCCTCTGATATTCAAGGCTTCTGGAATGTCCTGTATAATCTGTAAAGCTGTTTTTCTGGTTCTTTGTTGTTAGAGGATCAAAGAATACATGTGGATACTCAGCCATCTTAGGCTCAACTCCCTGCCAGGCATTTCTTCTGAGGTACCTCAACCACCAACCTTTCAGTGAGCAGCTGAGTACTTAAACACTTTTGCCACCTAAGGACTTTCAATTGTTAAGAAGCTCTCAAAAATGAGGACTGCAATTAAGTTCATGAACTTATCCTAGAAAAAAATGCTATGTACCCCATTGCTGAATATCACTTTAGTAACCTTCAAAGTACTCCCCTGGAAAAGCTATGCACCATCACCAGTGCTCAGTCCACACGTCAAATCAATTTTGGAACTTTTCTTCTAGAATGGCCATCAGGGCTGTTGTATTATCCTTGATGTCCTGAATGTCATAAAAATGTCTTCCTTTCAACATTTCCCTCATTTTTGGGTAAAGAAAAAGTCATTAGGGGCCAATTCAGGTGAGTAGCTGGGGTGTTGCGGTACAATTATTTGTTTACTGGCTCAAAACTCCCTCACAGACAACTATACAATAAGTTTGCAAGCTTGCCACCATACCACTGTGTGTAATAGCCATTCCAGAAAGATGTCCAAAATTGCTTTGAAGAGTGGCCTAGGTATTGGCATCAGTGCATAGCTTCCCAAGGTGAGTACTGCGAAGGTGACCACAGTGATATTTAACAATGAGGTATGTAGCACTTAGAACAATTAAGTTCATGGACTTGTCAGATCTTGCATATTAGCACAGAGGTTGTAAGGGTTTTGCTGGCATCTGTGGGATACTTCATTGTCTAGCCATTTTGAGTAGCATTTCTAAGTAAATATATTAACTAATCAACAAACAGTGCTACCAGGGTCTCCATTATACCCCTAAATATTCAGAATTCCTATTTATAGACAGACAGTACTCAAAAAGGATTTGCTGAACAAATGAATCAATAAATGATATGGATAAATTATTTAAAAAAAGAAAGAAATTGGAAAACATGACTAGCATTAGTTTTATTAGGAATAATGGCTATGGAAATCTGTAGCTATGGAAATGCTATGGAAAATCTTAGAAAAAAGGCCTATCTGCCCTTCTCTTTTTTTGGCAACCCCATCTGGCTTCAGGTTTTTCTGGGTGCATACATACATGAAACAACACGCAGTTGTTTGTTGGTGACTTCTACAAAATGTTAGGTGTATAAAATTCAGCTAGAGGGACACATGACAAAGACTTTGTTATCTGTGTCAGGAGGCTTCATGTTGGAACTGTGTCTGGGAACGAGTGAGGGCTTTGCATAACACTTGCCTTTAGACAGGTGACCTGCAGGGAGAGGAGGGTCCACAGCTAATGCGGGTTCTCGCTGTTTCTCTACACCCTATCAACCCAGGCAGGGCACCTGAACTGTCAGGTTTTGATCGATGGAGACATAAAGTTGGGATTCCCAGTGGGACAAGGAGAGGGAGAATGACAAGTTTTGGACAAATACATATTCTGTTATTTAAGGTCAGGTGACTGACTATATCTGAAGAGTTTTTGCAGTTAAGTACTGAGAGCTCAGCTGAAAATGCCAGAAATAAAGTCTTCAGTACTAGAATGAGATTTGCCATTCATTCTCCAAGTAAAATGTTGCAGAGTTAAGTTGAACTTAAGATCATCCAACCTCTGATGTTTTATGCATGAGCTCAGTCAAGAGAACAAAGTTAACAAACACTCCCATGCCTGCTATACATAAATGACACTTTTTTGGCTTCTGGCCATAGTGGTATTGATTTATGGAATTCTCTTTTAAACTCAGTATCTATTCATTGCTGACTTTGTCTTCTTCTTTCTGGTTGTTACAGGAATTGTGGATCTATTGGAACCTGCTTTCCCTGCAATTTTAGTTAGGATAATATTTTCAAGTTATTCTTATTTGTCTCGGAAAAATAAATGCTGCCTATCCCTTTCCTACTTTTAGTTTCTTTGTGATAACTTACCACAGAGTCTTCTAGGGGTTCTGTCAAACTCCCTTCTTCATCTTGGGACCCATCTGGCAAAGCAATACTGTTGAGAGATGCATCATTGGGCTAAATGGAGAGACAAAAGCACCATTCTCATTCAGGAACACTTTCTAATGTGTTTGTGTGTTCTACTATATATGCATATTTAGATATATATAACAATGACTCTACTAAAATTACCTGCCCCCAAAACTTATCCCACTGCCATCAAGTCAATTCCAACTTATAGCAACATTGTCTTTCTTTACTGAAAGATTCTTATTGCAAAATTGAATATTTTTTACTTAAAAAACTATATAGTTTTTTGTCTTTTTAAAGAAAAACTATCATTCTTCATCTTTCTCAACTGTATTTCCTAAAAGTCCTGTAGATGGTACAAAAAATCCATTTTTGTCAAGTCAATTCCAACTCATAGCAACTCTATAGGGCAAAGTAGAACTGCCCATAGGAACACCTGGTAGATCTGAACTGCCAGCCTTTCAATCAGTAGCCATAACTCTTAATCAGGTTTTCCACAGAAAATATACATAACTTCATAGTATGAAATTCTTTTTTCTTTTTTTGGAAAAGAAGTAAATGCAATAAGTGAACTACCAAAAATACAACCAAACCTACTGCAGCTGAGTCATTTTTGCCCTATAGTGACCCAATAGGGTTTCAAAGGCTGTAAATCTTTATGGAAACAGACTACCACATCATTCTCCCATGGAGCAAGCCACTGGTGGTGTTGAGCTACTGATCTTTTGGTTAACAGTCATTGTTTTAACCACTGCACAGTCGAGGTCAACTCGATGGCAGCAGGAATCAATGAACTAATACAACAAATTTAAGTCAAGGTGTCTGACAATTATCTACCTCTCTCTTACCCCCAAACACTAGAAATAACAGAAAATACATGTTTAAATGAACAGATTTTTAACAACACTGGAAGCTGGCAGAAAGTTCCATTTCAGACTAACAGAAACTTCTAGATGAAAAGTGAGAAGTCATTTTATGTCTCCTGGAATCCAGATGTCTAGGTCCACGAAGTAGAGAGGAACCACTGAGGCCATTTGTTCTTCGGACCTTGATCCTTTAAGTAACTAATTTTCTGAAGTTACTTTCACATCAAACATCAGCCTAGTAAGCGGCTTAGCAGAGAATGTTTTGCCTTAGGTACTGGGATCTTTCAGAGAATTACAATGACCTTTCAGGAGCTTTCTCTGCTCAGATTCTGCCCAAGTAACATGTTTTTACTATTCTCCCTTTGGAAACTCTTCCCAATAGCTTTGTGTTGACACAGTCTGGTTGAAATCATATCTATTCACAATAAATATTTTCTGTTACACTAATTTTTGGTGTTTATCTGTGCATTCAGGCTTTGACAAAAGCAGTTGGCAAGAAACTACACATGCAACCTAAATAAGATGAGCTAATTTTCCTGGTGGTGGTGGCAGCTAAGGTGTTCCTCATGTCAGCATGAGGCCGCTAAAAAAGACAGGAATTGAGACTGAAAAATAAAATTATCTTTGGAATCGAGTTCTTCACCTTCTTATTTGTTTTGCATTTGGGGAGAGTGTGTGCTAACCTACTCATCCTCTTAAAGTTAACCATACTCTACTCACTTATGAGAACACATAATCAACAATTTTGTCCTTGTAGGGATACAGGTCTATTAGCTGCAAAGGAAACACAGTAATTTCCTATGCTGATCAATAAGGGGCCCTGGTGGTAGAGTTGGTAAGCATTCAACTGCTAAAAAGTCAGCAATTCCAACTCACCCATGGCAGTCTTCCTCCATAAATATTACAAACCTGGAAACCCCATGGGGTAGTTCTGCTCCATCTCATAGGGTCACCGTGAGTCAGAATCGGCTTTACAGCAATGGGTTAAAAATCAAATAACCAGTAAAGCCAGCTTTCTGACTGCAGAGAACTCAGGGCCCCAGAGAAGTTGTACTTCCACCTGAAATTCTGTGGATACCTCTGCCTTGCAGAACAACTTCCCCCATGCATTTTTTTGAGTGTTGCCTTTTGGTGGTCATATCATCTTCCTGCTGTGACATCATCCAAGCAGAATTCTGAGATCTCAGCGGGGAGGGGGCCTAGGGAGCCGGGCAGGAAATACACACCTTGGATTGACTGTCTTGGTCAGAAGCAAATGGCCTATATCTCACTTGCATTGGAGATACAACCTGAGGCTGGGGACACTGCAGCCACCCATTCAACCACAGGAGAGGGGCTCCCTGACAGGACAGCCCTCACACAAGAGCAGAGACTGTGCTGTTTGCTTCACTTATTGCTACACATAACAAAAGCTGACCTTTAAAAATAACTAGAGGAAGCTAAATATTTATGTCTTAGTTGATAGTGAAAATGAGGAAAAACCTACTTACATAGACATGTGACTCAGTCATAAGGACCAAGCTTTAGTTGACAGCATCCTCCACATGGGACATGCGTTAAGAATTATTGTGTTTGTTTCTGCTTGTAGATATGTTTTTATTTTCCTTAAAGATAGAATTTAGTTATTCTGGATTTACCTATTAAGTTATCCCTCTCCGTGCTTAAGAGCTATGGTGACAGATCTGTAAGTGGCTATGCTTGCCAGCAAACTGAATTATGTTGTGTCTCAGAGTTTGCTTGATTATCTGGGAGACTTCTGCTTTCCCACATCCCCTACTCTTGGCTAACTTAAGGTGACTTACCCTGGGCGACTTTCACTTGGACTCTGTTCTCTATTGAACTATGTACCCTCAAAAGATATGTTGAAGTCCTAAGCCTTGGGTTTGTGAATGTGACTTTTTTTCCCCCTTGGAAGGTGATATCAGTTAAGTGGAGTGAGTTCTAATCCCTGTTTAAGGTATTTTACAAAGGAAAGGAGAGACAAGGAGACTCAGACTCAAGGTGGGAGAGGGTCACTTGGAGACATATTTACACACAACAAAGGAACATCAAGAGTCTCCTGGGGCTAACAGAAGCTGGAAAAGACAAGAAAGGATCTTCTCCTAGAGTGGGCAAAGAGAGCATGGTCCTACTAATTCCCTGAGTTGGGATTTCTATCCCGCAAAGCTGTGAGACAATAGATTTCTGCTCTTTACAGCCACCCACTTTGTAGTATTTTATTATGGCAGCCCTGGGAGTTTTAATCTACTGTTGAATATTTTCTTTACAGATTGATTAAAAGTAGGTTAGTATATTGACAGCTGTGGTTTCTCAACAATCTTAATCATGCATTTTCTTCCCCCCAAGTTTTACGTGACTGTCTTGAAGAAATAGCTTCTACCTACATCCCAGTTTTCCTGCTAGGACTTCCCATGGGAAGACTTGTTTTGATAACTGTTGGTATCTCTCTTTCTTCCTGCATGCCATACAACTGAGCAGTGTGTTGTCACAAGTATCACCTGGCTAATGACAGTAATGAAAGTCATTTTCCCCAGATGTATCTTCCCAAATATGATCATGTATTCAATTATGTGTTACATATAATTTGTATATATTATGTACAACTATGTGGCAATGCATGTAGTTAGGGTCTGTCTGTGCCCTGATTATAGCTTTCACCAAATTGTTCATAATCATTTTGATCTTCATAAATGTCATGCTCTATAATAGAAGTTGATCTTAGAAGCAGACACTATCAGCTGCCTAACAAAATCTACTTTCTTTTTCTTCTTTAATGTGTAAATAGCATGATTTTGCTTCAAGATTCTTTGTGTACAACTAAAAATACTGTGTAATGAGGTCTACTTCTTGGCAGATCCAGGATGGAATCAAGAAGAGGAATATGGTACCTGTCAGGTCCATTCATCTTATACTCATTAAAAATTCAGTCCATATACTAAGGAGAACAGAGAGAAAAGAGGAGAAGTTGGCAGAACCATGCCATAGCAGTCCTGGACTTCCTACAGTTTCTGGTTAGTGAGAAAAATAAGCTCTGGTTTAAATCATGTAGTTTATTGAGAAAACCATGCTGTTTTAAAATCAGACCTCATGATTATATTTTGCAATGATTTATAAATCAATAGAAGGAGTAGTCAGGCTTTTTGGAATTACAAAATTATAAATAAGGTGTTTGATTACCTCATGAACACTTATAACTGGATCAATTATTTCACTCCTGTTCACTGAACATTGGGAAAAATTGATTTTACTTATAAAGGAAGGGTATCTGGAGAGTATGCTTCTGATAAACTACATTGTAGATCTCTCGCAAATGCTCTAAGATTTAATGGAATTCATGTTACTATGGATGTCATGGACTGAATGGTGTGCCCCCCCGAAATCTGAAGTCATTTGGCTGGGCCATGGTTCCTGGTATCGTGTCATATCCTTTCTGTTTGTAAATCCTGCCTCCGATATTAACGAGGGTAAATGGGCTGCAGCTGAGTTGGTGGGTCAAGACAATGTGTGGGATTGTACGGTGGCTTGAGGCAGCCTCTGGGGATACAAAAAGAAAGGGAGGTAAACTGAGATTTGGGGACCTCATACCATCAGAAAGGAAGCAGTGCCTGGAGCTAAGTGCATCCTTTGGAAAGGACTGAGGTGCCTGTGCCTCAGAAGCTTCCACTTTAGGGGGAGGGTGATGGCAAGGACCTTCCTCCACAGCTGGCAAATAAAGCCTTCCCCTGGAACTGACATCCTGCAATCAGAGTTTTAGCTTACTGGACTGTGATGAAATACAGTTTTCTTTTTAAAACCATCCACTTGTAGTATCTCTGGTAGGGCAGTGTTAGACGACTGAAACACATCTTATTTACTGAATAATGGAAAAAAACCTGATTTCCCTTACACAGGAATGGTATCGCGAGACTACGCTTCTGATGGACTACATTGGAGACCCCCTGCATGTGCTCTAAGGTTTAGTGGCATCTGTGACACAATGGCATTACCAAAAGTAAGACATGGACATTCTACTCCATTTTAAAGTAATTTTTTTACAAAATTCAATGTACTGAAAATTAATGAAATCATAAATGTTTACATCGGAGCTTAGAAACAAATTTTTAATCTTGCTTTTCTGTATTTTCTAACTTTTCCACAGAATATGTACTAATAAGAAAAACATAAATCTGTTTTTGAGTGGAAATGATGCTTAAGAGACAGTACAAGAAAAACGTAGTTCACGATGCAAGACTAAGTGTCATGGGCTGAACTGTGTCCCCAGCCATTTAGCTGGGCCATCATTTTCAATATTTTGTGTTTTTTCCTATGTTGTACACCCTAATCTCTGCCTATGGCTAATAGACAGGATGATTATGTTCAAAAAGGATTAGGGTGGGTCTGCAACACCCTTGCTAAGGGAGTTTCCCTGGCGTGTGTCTTGCACCACTTTTTGCCCTTTCATCCTGTGGGAGATAAAAAGAGAGGGAAGCAAACAGAGAACCGAGAACCTCATACCATCACAAAAGCAGCACCAGGAGAAGAGCACATCTTTCAGACCTGAGATTCCTGTACCAATGAAGCATACAAAGACCAATGCAACACAAGGACTTTCCTCCAGAGCTGACAGAGGGAAAGCCTTCCCCTGGAGGAGACACCCTGAATGTGGATTTGTAACCTACTGGACTGTGTAAGAATAAACTTTCCTTTTTGAAAGCCATCCACTTTGTGGTATTTCTGTTGGAGCAGCACTAGCTGACTAAAACACTGAGTGTGCTCCTCTGCTCTCAACCAAATCACTCAAATTAAGAGAAGATATACCTTCTTACAAGAACAGTATGCAATCATTGTTTAAAAATATTCACTCTTTTTGAGTCAATTCTGACTCAGAGTGACCCTACAGGACAGAGCAGAAATGCCCCATAGAGTTTCTAGGGTGCACTTGGTGGGTAGGAATTGCCAACCCTTCAGTTAGCAGCTGTAGCATGTAACCATTATGCCACCCAGGTTTCCTGTAATCACCCTGGAAGCCAACAAAGAGTTCTCATTATAAGTCAGAAATCATAAGAAATTCCTATAAAGTAGAAAGTTTTGTTTGATAATCATAGAGAAATTCTCATTCTAATAACAGTACTAGACAATGTTGCTGGTAGGATTCGAGAAGATCCAGAAAAAAACAAGTATTGTTTTTATTAATATTACTGTTATCTTACAATCTATCTAACAAGATCTATCTTTTAATCTATTTAACAATATTACTGTTTTCTTCATTCATTGTCAGCATTATTTTACAGTATGAGGGATGTGAATCCTGGAAGGGTTGTTTGATAATCATAGAGAAATTATTGTATTGTTTGATAATCATAGAGAAATTCTCAGCCTAATAACAGTATTAGACAATATTGCTGGTGGGATAAGAGAAGATCCAGAAAAAAACAAGCGAACAAAAATCATGCTTTGAATGAAGCATACAAAGGGCAGGAAGGGGATCCCAGGTAATGGCCGGATAATTTACTGCAAAAGTATTTTCTCATGTGAGGGGCCATATGACTTCCCTTCAGCCTTCACAATGAAAGCAGGCAGTAGCTGTATGGACCCCAAGAAAAGTGCTCTCAGAGAAGCGAATGACCCACCTCAGGAGGATTTCCAGAGTCAGTGTCTAGGCCTGCACCCGATTGCTCTGGACCCCTACAAAACACATGAACGGGACACTAAAAAGAAAACTTCATCCTCACTTGGGAGTGAAACCAGTTGAAGTCATCTACCATTTTCCTTTTGGAACTGATTTATGTGCCTATGTGTGTGTACACTCACGCACGTGTGCCTACTACACTAACCTCCATTCACATGTTACAGTTCACACAGCACACCAACTCACACAGAGTCCAAATAGTGCCCTCTTAGTCAAGACACAGAGTACTTCAGGGAAATAGTTATAGAATGGCACATAAATCATATTCAAATGACATATCCCAGATTATTAATAAAGTTCATCAATAAATTTAAATCAATCACCAAGGACCACCAGTCATTGAAAAAAATCAAAATAATTAAAAAGATATAGAAGATAAATATCCCGGGGAAACAGATAATGAAAGGAAGAGAAGAAATGACTCAGTTATTTAATTTTATAATGATTTGATTTTTTTCCAGATATTTAAAGTTTATCACAACCACATATCAAGAACTAACTGGAATGATAAAGAGGACATCAGTGAAAAAGGAACAATTCTTCTGAATTAACAGTGTGTTTAGTAAATTAAAAAACCAAGAGACCAAATTATAACCAACCATGGCAACATTAGAATTAGGGTTTCTACTTAGGAAATTATAAAATAACATATACAAAATCTAGCAGAACACAGACAAACAGAAAAGAAGACAACAGAAATAAAAGACATCATTCAAGAGATAATGCAAACTTCATTCAAGTAATGAAAGGAATAGAGTATATCGAAACAAAGAAACAATGAGAACAGAATGTTCATTACTGAAGGAAACGAACAGTTGTCAGAGTCAAAAGCTGAACACTGACCCCCTGAAACAAAACAAAACAGAACAAATCACAAAAAAGACACCATATCTTGATGACAGTTTATGTCTCCAACAATAAACACAAAAAGTTTCCTGAAATATAAAAATGAAAACATCTAAGTAACAAATATAAAGAGTAAATCAGAAAAACAGGCACTGGACTCCTCAACATCTACACTGTGTGAAAAAGCACATGGACCAATATCTACAACTTCCTGAAGGAAACTGGTTTAGTGTCTAGCATACTGATACTATTCAATTTAGAATTCCTGTTTTTGGACAGGAAAAATTAGCACCCAGAGACATGTCTTTTTATTTTTTCATTGCGTGTTAAGTGAAAGTTCACAATTCGAGTCAGTTTCTCATACCAAAATTTACACAAACTTTGTTATATGACCATAGCTGCTCTCCCCACACTGTGAAAGCACACTTTTCCCTTCTGTCTTGTATTTCCAATATCTATTCAAGTGCTTGGTTGTATTTAGGAAACTTCTTAGCTTTTGGTTTAGTACAGTTGTTCTGACTTCTCTTCTACTGTGTATTGTCCCAACCTTCACCTAAAATAATTCTTGTCTATATCCAATTAGTGAATACTGCCTCCTTCCTTCCCCACCTTTGTAACCATCAAAGAATGTTTTCTTCTGTGTTTCAACCTTTTCTTGAGTCCTCATACTAGTGGACTGATATTTATCCTTTTGCAATAGACTAATTTCACTCAGCATAATGGCTTTGAGATTCCTCCATGTAATGAGACGTTTCCCAAATTCCCTGGTGTTCTCTACCATCGCATGCTATCCCATTGTGTGACTATACCATAGTTTGTTTATCCATTCATTCGTTGATGAACACCTGGGTTGATTCTGTCTTTTTGCTATTGTGGACAATGCTGCAGTGGACACTAATATATGTGTATCTACTTGTGTGGTAGCTCTTATTTCTCTAGGACATTCTCCAAGAAGTAGAATTGCCATGAATCAGACCTGACTCGACAGCACTTGGCATGGTATCTCTATTTCTAGCTTTTTAAGAAAGCACCAAATTGATTTCCAAAACAGTTGTAATAGTTTACTTTCCCACCATCAGTGTGTAAGCGTTCCAAGTCTCTCCACATCCTCTTCAACATTAACTATTTTGTGTTTTTTGGATTAATGCCAGTCTTGTGTGTATGCAAGATGATATTTCATTGCAATTTTTATTTCTCTGATGGCTAATGATTGTGAACATTTTCTCATGTATCTGTTAGCCACTAGGATGTCTTCTTTGGTGAAGTGCCTGTTCATACCCTTTGCACATTTTTTAATTGGGTTACTTGTCTTTTTGTTGCTGAGATTTTATAGTATCTCACTGATTTCAGAGATTAGATACTGATTGGATTTGTCTTATACAAAATTTTTTCCAAGTCTGTAGGTTGTCTTTTTACTCTTTTGGTAAAGTCTTCAGATGAGCATAAGTGTTTGATTTTTAGGAGTTCCTAGTTATCTGGTTTTTCTTCTGGTGTTTGTGCATTCTTAGTAACATTTTGTAGTCTGTTTATGTTGTGTATTAAGGTTTCCAGCATTGTTCATACCTTTTCTTCTATGATCTTTATCACTTTAGATTTCATATTTAGGTTTTTCTTCTTCCATTTTGACTTAGTTTTTGTGCATTTTGTGAGATATAGGTTTTGTTTCATTTTTTCAGAGACTTTTTTGCCAACTTGCTCAAAGAATAAGAGGTACAGTATGCTAAGATATAACACATTGTAATGTATGTGATCGTGAAAATTAGTAATTAACTAGTATCTGAAGACATTTTCTTAATGCCAGCCCCCTTCATCATCCTTGGAGAAAGGTTAGTACTTGCTTTCTCTTTCCACAAACCGATGTGTAGTTCAACAGTGGCCAGCCAAGTGCGGTGGAGTAAAAAAATTCTGTTACGTGTCAGCTAGAGATTTATTCACCTTTTTGGCAGCATATTCATCCCTTAACCAACCTTTAACAGGTGAGAAGACCTTCAATGAATTGAAATAAAAGGGCAATGAAGGCCAAGTGAAAGAACACTGTTTGGGTCTCAATGGATGCAGAAGTATGTTAGAGTCTGGCTATGACTGGGGACTCCATAGTGTAGTCCTGAGGAGGCCTTATGATTCTTCAAACATGTCAGTATTCACTCCATGTGATGAGGCTCAAGGAAGAACAATCTTTTTTGTAATGAAGCTAGAGCTCATGGTTTAGCCTAGGCCAGTTGCATGTGGGTGGAAGATAACAGATGGAAGATAATGCAGGGTGATAATGTTTCCCTTTGGTTGACATAAAATCATCTCATAAACAGTCTATTCAAAGACCAACTATCATGTTACTCAGTAACAGGTAATTTCCATGTCTTGACTTCCACATTTAGCTTTTATTGCTTTGGCTTATTGATAAACTGAATTGTTAAAGTATGTAAAATTCCTGTACATGGACCATGTCTTCTTGTTTTGCTTCTATTATCTGGCAGGCTAGGGGATTCATGAGTGTTTAGTAAATTCCTGCTGATTATTTCATTCTGACTATCACAGATTTACTTGTGGGCATCAAAAATGTGTCCATTAGTTTGGCTGGGCCACAATTCTGCTACTGTGTGACTTTCCTGTGGGCTATCAATCCAGCCTCTATGATGTTAATGACAGAGGAAGGACTGATTCAGTGTGTAAGATTGTATCATGCCTTGAGGCAATCTCTTGGGACACAATGGAAAGAGAAAAAGAGAGTTGGGGACCTCAAACCTTCAAGAAAGAAGCAACAGGAGCAGCCTTAGAACTTGAGGTCCCTGTACCTCAGAAGCTCCCAATCTAGGGGAATTACTGACAACAAAGACCTTCCTCCAGAGCCAACAGGGAAAGACCACCTGGAGCTAGTGCCCTGAATTTGCATTTATAGCCTACCAGATTGTGACAGAATAAAATATTTTTTTGTTTAAGCCATCCACTTGTGCTTTTTTTCATATAGCAGTACTAGACGACTAAGACACTGAGTATCCTACCCATTTTTAAGAGGAGAAAATGAACGCAAATGAAAAAGGTTTTACTAGTCCACACCAGAAACATATTTCTTCCTAAGTGGCATGCTGCAGAAGCGAGTTAGCCTAGCAGGCCTGACCTCCAGCCTCAGACAAGCTGTGTGCTGAAACTTGGGACAGGGTTCCCACCATTTCTTAAGGGCTCAGTGACTCACTGGGTCCTGACTGTTTATGTAGAACATCTGCTTTCCTTACAGAGTTTGGAACTGTGGTGCATACTAGGCAGAGGGTACCTCTGTGTCCAGACTCCCACTGGAAACTTTGGGTTCTCAGTTCAGGGACCTTCCCTGGTAGACAGCGTTTCACTTGTGTTCTTTGCTGGAAGAATTAAACTTGGCTTATGTGACTCTACCAGGAGAGGACTAGTGGAAATATGTGCCTGGATTCCGTTGGAGTTTGTTACATACTTTTTGCCCTGCGCTGATTTTATGTACATGATTTTGTTGTCATATATCACAGTCACAACTGTGAGTCCTGTGAGTCCTTGCAAACCACTATCTGCGGGATTCCCACCTAGTACAGGAGCAAACCAGTGCATATTCAAAGTTACTAAATGTAAACATCCAGTTTACAAGCATTTGAAGACAAGCAGTTGTTCAATCTCCGTGTCCCTACTCTTTTATAATTACCCGCACTATCATCTGCTTCAGATGCTCAGACCTGACAAATGTAAAAAAAAATATATTTTCCAGACCTACCAGCCACTACTCACCTGATACAAAGGCTGCAGTCTAGTTGGAAAATCTATGAATTATAGAAAGACATAACATACTCCTCTAAGGCAGAAGTCCTTCTTCAACACCATATTGGCCCCTAGAAGAAAATCTACAAGAACTCATCATTTTGCTCTCTTCAGTTTGGAATAAGGTAGAAAAGCAAACACAAGGATAGAAAGAGAAATGAGAAAAGATAAAAAGATAATCTCAGACCAATGTGAGTCTATGGCAAGGAGTGTAGGTAGAGTCAAATAGGGAAAAGGCTCATAGGAAGCCATTACTTCAAAGTAGTCCAGGGTCTGCTCCAACTGGTCACTCCTGTAGCCGAGGGAGAGGCAGTGGCTGCTGGGAAGGGGAGCAGGGAAGGCAGAAGCAGAGTATCTAATGCTCTCTGCACAGAGGAAATCACTCCTGAGGACACCTGCTGCCACGCTGACAGGAAGTGTGAAACCTCTGACGAGATGGAATTAACACATTTATGAGAAATATAACAAAACTGGAAGAAATAGAGACTAAATCTGCAAAACAGAATTGCTCACAGCCCGCTGACTGTATTCCACCTCTGTACCTCAGCCTCCCCTCAGGCAACAGAAAAATAACTGGAACACACACTGGTCACATAGAAACCATTCAGCAGAATCCTGGGAGGGACGAAGAGCTGGCCAATATCAGGACAAGAGTAAGGACCAGATAAAGCATTCTACAGTTAAATATGCATAGGACAAAAATGAATTATGCAGAAACTAAACATCATCATTATGAGTGGGTCAAGTTGTGCAATAGCTATTCTAGGACAGACAGAATTCTCCAGACAGAATTCTCTCTGACAGGAAGGGAAAAATATAACTGAAGAGAGGAACCATACTGAAGTATAATGGAGGAAGGTCTCTGAACACAAATTATCAGTTGCAATGGGTCAGTGTGGCAAATATCAGCAAACTCATGCCCTTCTTCTGTCTTCACTTCACAGTGGACCACTTAAATAGGAGGTTCTGAACCTTGTGCCAAGCATATAGACCATGAGATGAGATACATTCCTAACAATAATGCTTTCTACAGATACATCTTTATTGGCAGCCATGAAGTCAGATCCACATTCTTTGAAACTCTGGACTAAAGTTTGCTGAACACCAGTTGGCACTGAGTCAATGTGGACTGATGGCCACTCCACTCTGTGTGTCAGAGTAGCACTGCGCTCTATAAGGTTCTGGATAGCGGATCTTTTGGAAGTATGTCGTTTGGCCTTTTTTCTAGGGCATCTCTGGGTAGACTCAGACCTTCAATTTTTTGTTTAGCAGCCAAGTGCTTAACTCTTCATATCATCTAGGGACTCCAACAAAATGGACAAGATGGGCTACAGTCACATATGTTTTCCTCATGTACATCTCATATACGTGGACATACTGTCATGAGTGTTCAAGCCCTGGAAAAGGACATCATGCTTGGTAATAGAGAGGGGTCAGCAAAAAACAGGAAGACCCTCAAGAGATGGACTGATAGACTAGCTGCAACGATTGGCTCAGTCATGACAAGAGCTGTAGGGAAGATACAGGACTGAGCAGCATTTCATTCTGTTGTACATCGGATTGCCGTGAGTCAGAACTTACTCAGTTCTGACAACAACATGTGTGAGATGCTTTATTTATTGTTTACCTGTTGCTACACATCAAAGATATATTGCTGCTCCCCACAGACACTTATATTTATAAAAATTCTGGAATTTCTTATACTGACAGTCAAAATTAACATTGAAAGATACTGGACTGCAGCACAAGAGTTTTCATTAGGAGGTCAGTGAAGAGCATGGATTTTTAACTGAAAATTTTTCCTACATCTTAATTTCTGGTTGTGGTTGTAGCTCCCTTTATTGTTGCCACAGGCACAGGCAGGGCAGGTAGTTATACGTAGCTATTTATTGACTTATTCCTGAATTTAAGAGTCTCTGTTTTCTTCATTATTATAAGGTAAATAGGTTTTTCTTTTCATATTTTCCTACCTGTCTTAAAATAACTACTTGCTCTAAAATCCTCACTTTGTCTTACTGGTTGACCATTTCTGCAGGGAATTGCTGGTATCATTTTGTCATCCAGGATTTCATCCCAAAGAAGAGCTGCGATACAACAAAAACTATTTGACCATTGAGAAAAATGAAAGCACTTTTTTATCCTGGCATATTTTCCCTGTAGATGTATATTCAATCCCATATTATCCACATTATGTGTCTGTCTGTACAGACAGGTCTGGTTGCACAGTGGTTAAGAATTTGGCTGTTGACCAAAAAGCTGGTAGTTCACATCTACCAGCTGCCCCTTCAAAACTCTGAGTCAGTTCTACTCTGTCTTATAGGATGGCTGTGAGTTGGAATTGACTCGACATCAAGAGGTTTTTTATGCATATACAGTTTTCAAGTTGGCTTAAGTCCAGAGTTATGGCTGTCTTGCAGTGACAATTATCTTTAGCCCTTCATAGACCAATACTGAGAGCCCACTAAATACCAACGCACTATAACAGACACTGCTGTCTGTAGGAGACACCGCTAATTGCCTTCCCCAAATCCATTCTTCCTGTCTTTTGTAGTATTCTGACTTTCCCCCAGGAAAGTATGTGTCCAACTGAAAAAAAAAAGGAAAAGATTCTCCAAGTTCACTTTCAGCTAAGGATGTTTATAGTTTGGGCTACTGAAAGGTAAGTGTGATTCTACTGCGAGAGTTTTCCAAGAAAGTAAGATCAGAAGGACAGAGCCAGTTTGTACAAGCTCCTTCCAGGAGCATGGATGGGTGCCTAGTGCAACCTCGCCAGCTGGTAGGCTAAACAATGAAGGTCACATGTGAAAGATGAAATGAAAGAAAAAAAGAAGCTAAATCCATGCTAAAGAAAAAGGACCTTCTAACTTCAGTTTCTTAAATCCTTATTAGTGTACAAGCTAATGATCATAGCTCATGATTTCTTGAGTTTTCTGTTCTAGGCAGTCAAATATACACATGTATGCCATAACGACGTCTTTTAAACCAACCGGAAAACTATATATACATATAAAACTTCTTGCTGTCAAATCAGTTCCAACTCACAGCCATCCTATAAGAAAAAGCAGAACTGACTCAGAGTTTTGACGGGACAGCTAGTAGATGTGAACTGCCAGCCTTTTGGTCAGGAGCCAAATTCTTAGCCACTGTGCTACCAGAGCCATTAAACAGTCTGTTATGCATCAGTCTCACTTTTAGCTAGTGGCTTTTCAATTATGAAATTGAAAATAAATATTGTGAAAATGTATCTGGGCAATGTAATCCTGCTAATGTTAAAAAAGACCATAAACTTTGTACTAGATATAGAGACTGATTTACCTTTTATGAGTTCATGTACAACAGCTCTACTAAAACAAGGATAATATTCTACTCCTATATTATAAGAATTCCATTGAAAATTTTAATTTCTTTGGACCCACAGAAATTGTTCTTGTTGCCTCTTCATATTGTCTGAGTTTCCTAAATATTACGTGTTACTTTCATAATTGGAAAAAAAATACTTGTTTTTTGGAAATGAACAAATACCAAGAAAGAAGCAGCGCACACATAAAAATGTGACCAAGATAGCAAAACGCACACACCGCTTTCTCTTCCCCTTGCAGATTACTCAAAAGAGTATATCTAAAACCCAGCAAATATTTCCATTAGGTAGACCAGAAATTGTGGAAACTTCTTGGAAGATAAAAAGTAGACAACTGTGACCTGAAAGAGAAAAACCTCAGGTGGAAAAACAGGCGCAAGAGAAAAATGAATAGGAGGTATATACTGGTCCAGAAGAAGCTCATATTTAGAATGAGACTTAAAAGAGCATATAGGCGTCCTATCACTCAGAAGGCAATGACTAAAGTGATAAAAAAAATCTTTTTCTGAACAAAGAGGTCAGACAGACGCTATACTCCATTTATCATTAAATAGCAGGCATCAGCTAATTATGACCTCAGGGAAAAACACAAGAAATGTGCTCTTGGGGGTAGAATATAAACATACTCTTGTCTGCCATAGTGGTGACAGTGGTTATGGGGGCCCTAATATGGGTGTAGTGGTCTTACAGAAGGAATTTCACTTGGGGCCATAAGAATGGAAGTCAGGCTCGCCTGAAAAGGAAATAGATTACAGTCCTTCAGGATCTTGTTATTTTGGCATCGATGCCATGTTTATGTGTCCTGAAGTCAAGTGCGATGGTCAACACACGTAACGACTCATAACTCATACTCGTGGTCACAAGAAAGCTCCTTGGAGGAAACAGGTCAGTACATGGAGGAAGTACATGGCCATCACGTACGCTGGCTGATCAATCAAACTAGTCCTCCGTTAATAAATATGAGTTAACACCCAGCCCTCAAAAGCTAGTGAATAACAACAATGGGAGGACAGACAGAAAACACACGACCTTCGAGGAAACACACAATTACAGGAAAAGAGGAAAGCCTTAGAACTGCACTTTTAATTTAGTACTTTCATACTACTGAAAGGCCACCGCAACCAGCAAATAAGAACAGATTGCTGTGATAAAGGGTAGTCAAGAAAAAGGAGAAGCTTTGGTAAATTTACAAGATTAATGTTAAACAAACAAAAAATAATTAATGTAAGATATTAAAGGTATAAATACAATCAAAGCCAAATAACTGATCTAAAAATTGAAATGAAAGAGATATCCAAGAACGAAGAGCAAACCCCAAAAAGGAAAACGCTGAAAGCAGAAGAGGACATTTACAAAACTTGCAAGTTCAATCCAAGCTATGCAAAAATCCTCTAGCAGAAATTCCAGGAGATCACTGAGAAAATGAAAAGAATAAACACCTTTTAAAATGTTAGAAGAAAACACCTAGAACCTGAAGAACAAACTAATGCCCAGATTAAAAAGGCTCATTACTGACCAAAATGACATTTCAAGGCATCAACAACACAACAAATTTAAAACACTTCCACAGTCACTGTGTAGAGGAATGAGATGTTATGGGCATTATATTTCTCCACAGCAATGAGGCATGTTAGAACACAGGGGACAAATGCCTTCAAAATCCTAAAGAAATATGATTTTGAGCACAGAATTTTATATTAAAAAAATTCATGATTAAGTGAAAGAAAACAGTGTGCATTTTTGGACATAAAAAAATTTGTCATTCAGAGTCAATTTTTGCCAAAAAGATTCAAGGAAGTTCTAAAGCAAAAGGTGAAATATAGTATCTGTTAGAAGATGGAATTGCTATGCTAACAAAATAGTTTGACTTTATGTATCACAGGAAGGCTATTAGAAACACAGAGGAAATTAGCCAACAGATGTCTTGGGATATTTTAATAGAACTCTACTAAAGACGGACAATTTAAAAAGACAAAAGGTGGGGGAGGGGGGAGGAAAGAAAACTGAAAAGGCATACAGAACGTATGAATAACAATTAGCAAACAAAATTCTGATAACTGACAGACTTGATTTTACATATGTACAAATGTGGAAGCCCTGGTGGTGTAGTGGTTAAGTGTTATGTCTGCTAACCAAAAGGTGAGCAGTTCAAGTCTGCCACATGCTCCTTGGAAACTCTGTGGGGCAGTTCTACCCTGATGCACAGGGTCGCTGCAAGTTGCAACTACAAGTTGCAATATACTCAGCGGCAGTGGGGTTGTTCTGGTTTTCTTCCAAAGATGGACAATTGAAGCAGATCAAAAAAAAAAAAAAAACCTAAAAAGGAATACAGAACACATGAATAATAATCAGTAAACTGAATCCTGATAATCGGCAGGCCTGATCTTACATATGTACAAATACTGCATATATTAATACATATATATACACATACGTATTTGGTCTATTGAGTCATTTGGGTCCATTATACTTAATTATAAGCAATGTCAAGAATCCCATATTTGCGAAAGGAGGAATGAAACAAGTACATTCATTGAATACAATACAGTGAAATTATAAATCAATTATAAATGGATAACAAGAATAAAAAAATGGAAATCTAAAACATCTTTTTGACCACTTATCTGACTCGACGGCACTTGGCTTATTGGATTAAAGAAGTCATCAAAATTAAAGTTATATATTAAAAACAAAAGACGACAAAAATACAGCATATGAAAATGCCTTATGAATGGCCAAAGAGATAACTAGACAAAAATTTAGCCTAAATGCAACTAAAATTAAAAAATTAGTTAATTTTATTCATTCAGAAAAACAAATCCAAGTAACAGAGTTAACAGAAGTACAATAAGTTAATACAATGAAAATAAATGTAGTAAATAAAATAAAATGTCAGTTCTTCAATTATTATAGTTGAAATAACCATGGCTATCAGACTAAATACACAAACATTACTAACAATGATTGCAAATAGAGACAAAGATTATAATACACACATATGTTCAACTTTGCATTGCTATACCTTAAAAATCTAAATAGTTATTTTTAGAAAAATTCTAATTACCGTATTTCAGTAAACTAGAAGGCCAAGTGCTGTCGAGTCGGACCCGACTTGTGGAAACCCTAGGGGTCAGAGAAGAACTGCCCTCTAGAGTATTCAAGGAGCACCTGGTGGATCTGAACTGCCAAGCTGGTGGTTGGCAGTGGTAGCACTTAACCCACTGCACCAGTTTATAAAAGCAAATAAACCAGTGAAACTGTAGTAACCGTAGAGATATTCAGATACTTATGCCTAAAGAAGACTCAACATGCTGTAAAGTTTATTAATAGTTCTTCCAAGTACCCAGAAAATACATAATCTCTATTTTTTAAATAAACTGCTCCATAATTGGGGAAAATATGCAGCAAATACATACTGAGACTAGAATAACCCTGGTATGAAACAAACAAAAAGATAAACACAGGGGAGTTTCATTTACTAACATAAATGTGAAATAAAACATTACTTATTAATTGAACCAAAAACGTTTAAAATACAATTTAGCTGAATTAATTTTATCCCAGCAAATCAAGAATATTACAAAAACAAAAACCATTGCCGTTGAGTTGATTTTGACTGAAAATCTATCACTGTAATTTGCTATCAAATAAAAGATAAAATAATGCATTTATTTAGAGACTGAAACTGATTTAATAATGTTTAGTGTTCATTCTTGATGAACCACAGCTCTTTAGTGGTTTGGCAGATATCATCTCATCAATCTCCCATTTTGTGATCTGATGAGAACAGCCAATCAATTGGAAGGGAAGCTTCCTTAGGAGTGCACCCTGCATCTAACATTTATGGGTGTTCTTCCAGAGCTTTCTGTCTCCGATCCTGCATTCGTCTTGTCATCCAGCCAGCAACCTGCTTCTTGATCTGCAGATTTTTGATCTGCCAGCTTCTGTGACTCTGTGAGCCAGCAGCTTGCTCTGCTTGACCTGCAGATATGGGGTCCCTCAGCCTCTGCAACTACCTGAATCCAAAGTCTCCAGGTTACTGCCAGTCCCAAGAATTGGAGACTCACCAGCCTCCATAACTGCATGAGGACATTTCCTTGAAGTAAATCTCTCTCCATATATATATGTATATATATATATATGTATGATTGACTGGTTTTGCTTTTCTTTAGAAGAAAGCATAAGACAGAAACTTACACTGATAAAGAGTATCTACTAGAATCCAGAAAAATATTCTATTCAAATGAGAACCATAAGAACATATGATAAAATCATAAGGATGTCCATAATTTCTACTGAATGATGTACTATAGAGATCTGAGTCAATCTAATAATATAATGAAACAAAGTAAGATATGATTCTGATGAAGAATAGATAAGACTGCCTTCTGTGGACTATACCCACATCTGTGATGATACGTAACTCACTACCAGAAAAAAACTGTTAAAACTAACTTGACAAGAAGAATTCAGGTAAACAGTTATTACTAAAAAATTAAAAGGAGTTTAGTATACTTTGATAAAAACATCAAGAAACTATGATAAAAAGAGACACCACACTCAATAGCTACAAACCTATTGTTACGGTTAACTTTATGTTGTCACTTGCCTGGGATAGGATGTTCAGTTGCTTGGCCAAACACTAATCTTGATATTGCTAGGAAGCTCTTTACAAGTGATTAACATTTAACTCAGTTGAGTTTAAGTTAAACAGATTATCCTTCACAATGTGGGTGGACCTCATCCAATCAGATGAAGAATTTCAGAGCAAAACTGAGGTATCCCAAAAGAGAAAGATTCTGCCTCAAGACTGGAACATATACAAACCTGCTGGACTTTACAGCCTGATTTTTGGACTTGCCTGCCCCCGAGTTATACGAGCCAGTTTCTTAAAATAAATCTATGTTTCTATTTCCCAATAAATAATCTTATTACTTCTGTCTGAGAGCAAGTGGTGTATTCGAACTATTAATTTTTGGTTAGCAGGCCAGCTCTTAAACACTTTGCTACTACAGCTCTATACTGCAAGAGGAAATAAAAACAAATCTTCATTGCCATTGAGATGATTCCAACTCACAATGACCATTTTGAACACAGTAGAACCTGTCCCATAGCGTTTCTAAGTTGTTACTGGTGGATTCAAATTACTAACATTTTGGTTAACAGTCAAGCTCTTAAACCACTACACCAGTACCTCCAGGTAACTGTCTCAGAAAGAAGTATTTACATATGCTGAAGAAGCATGTATTTGAATGCTCATTAGTGTATTATCATAGTATAAAGTTTAAACAAGCTAAATGTGTTATAATAGAAAAATCATTAAATTATACCACTTCCATAACTGGGAATTACTTTGGAATATTAAACAGTAGTTTAAGAGTATAAGGTAGGTTTATGTTTAATAAAAGGAAAGAATTCTAAGTTGTAACAATAATAACATATATACAAGATACATAAAAACACATCTGTTACTCCACTTAGTCACAAAGCAATATACAGAGTGTAAAGGAATACAAAAGTCTTGATGAGGAGACACGTCAAAATGACAACACTACTTGTCTCTGGATAGCGGGGTAGGTGGCACTAAGAATACCAGTATCAGATTTTTTTGTAGTTTTATACATACCTTTTTACAGTAGAGAGGTATTCCTGCATTGTGCAAAAAAATTAAGACCATAACTAATAGAATCTATAGTTATGGTCTTAATTTCCACAAGAGCCAAAGTATCACCTTGAGTATAGCCCACCTGTGTTGAGAGACCATTTCAAGAACAGATGTGATGTGTTGAACACTAATGACCGAAGACCAGACGAACTGTGGAATGACATCAAAGGCATGATCCGTGAAGAGGGCAAGAGGTCATTAAAAAAACAGGAAAGAAAGAAAGGACCAAACTGGATGTCACAAGAGAATCTGAAACTTACTCTCGAATGCTGAGCAGCTAAAGCAAAAGGAAGGAATAACAAAAGTAAAAGAACTGAACAGATGATTTCAAAGGGCAGCGCAAGAAGACAAAATAACGTATCATAATGACATGTGCAAAGAGCTGGAAATAGAAGACCTAAAGGTGAGAAAACATTCTGCGTTTGTCAAGCTGGAAGAAGTGAAATAAAAATTTAAGGCTCCAGTTGTAATAGTGAAATATTTAAAAGAGAGAATATTAAATGATTCAGGAAGCACCAAAAGAAGATTGAAGGAATACACAGAGTTGGTACACTGAAAAGAACTGGTTGATTTTCAGCCATTTGAAGAGTTAGCATATGATCAGGAACTGATACTACTGAAAGAAGAAGTTGAAGCTGCATTGAAGGCATTGGCCCAAAGAAAAAAAAAAAAAAAGCCACAGGAATTGATGGACTACCAACTGATATTTCAACTAGTGGATGCAGTACTCGAAGTGAACATTTGTCTATGCCAAGAAATCTGGGGGATAGCTACTCGGCCAAGTGACTGGGACTGGAAGTGATTCGTATTTATGCCTATTCCCAAGGAGGTGTGACCCAACTGAATGCAGAAATTAATCAAACTTAGCGATGACTCAATAAAGTTGTGTCTCACTGGCAACATCCGAACAAAAAAGGGGTGCACCTTGAGAACTCCACTAAAAGACTGAAATTGATGGTCCAGGGGTCTCGGGGTTCCTCTGGAAGCATGGCCCCTAGATCTGATGCCGCCTTTCTTCGTAAATGGTTACTGAGGACAACTCTTTGGACAGGAATGGATTGGACTCACGGACACAGACTGACCATATCTTGTGTGCACTTCATGGTGCTGTGCATTTATAGGATGTCATCATGCTGGCCTCTTATGGGATGGAGGGGAGAAGGTGAACAGGAGGGGACAAGAGATTGTTGGGAGGATATGACACATACAGAACAGATAGGAGGAGTGTGCTGTCACCAGGCAGGAACAGCAGTGGGAGCTGCACACAGGTAGGCATGCAAATTCATATTGGACTGTATACTTTCACTCAGTCACGGTAAATAAATGAAAAAAGAAACTATCAAACTATATGACTAATGTCACATGCGATAAAATTTTGCTTGAGGTCATTCAAAAATGACTGCAACAGCATATTGACAAGGAAATGACCCTTTCAAGTTGGATTCAGAAGAGGACATATGTAATGGATTGATTTGTGTCCCCCCAAAAATATGTGTAGCCATGTGGCTGGGCTATGACTCCCAGTGTCTTGTGACTGTCCTCCATTTTGTGGTTTTCCTTTGCTGTATGTCAAAGGATTAGGTTGGGACTGTAAATCCCTTCATAGGATTGCCGCCCTGCTCCACTGTAAAGGGAGTTTCCCTGGAGTATGGCTTGCCTCACCCTTAATCCTTTCATCCTATGAGAGATAAAAGGACAGAGAAGCAGGCTGAGAATTGGGAACCTTGTTATTATCAAGCAAGCAGCACTGGGAGAAGAGTGCATCCTGCAGACCTGAGGTTGCTGTGCCAAGATGCTCCCTGGACAAAGACTGATGGAATGCTGAACTTTCCTCCAGAGCCAACAAGGGGAAAGTCTTCCCCTGGAGCAGACAACCTGAATACGGACTCATAGCCTGCTGGACCGTGTAAGAACAAAACCTTCCTTTGTTAAAGCCACCCCCTCTGTGGTATTTCAGTTAGAGCAGCCCTAGGTGACTAAAACAATGTGGAACCAGGGATATCACTGCAGATAACAAATGATCTTGGCTGAAAGCAGAGATTACCAGAAAGATGTTTACCTATGTTTCATTGACTATGCAAAGGCATTTGACTTTGTGGATCATAACAAATTACGGCTAACATTGCAGAGACTGAGAATTCCAGAAGACTTAATTGTGCTGTTATGGAATCTGTACACGGATCCAGAGGCAGTCTTTCCAACAGAACAAGGAGATGCATGGTTTAAAGTCAGGAAAGGTGTGTGTCAGGGTTATATCCTTTCACCATACCTTTTCAATCTGTATGCCAAGCAAATAATCCAAGTAGCTGTACTATATGAAGAATAAGGGGACATCAGGATTGGAGGGTGGCTCATTAACAACCTGCACTATACAGATGACACAACCCTGCTTGCCAGAAGTGAAGAGGATTTGAAACACTTACTGATGAACATCAAAGACCACAGTCTTCAGTATGGACTGTACCTCAACATCAAGAGAACAAAAACCCTCATAACTGGACCAGTAAGCAACATCTGATAAATGGAGAAAGGATTGAGGTTGTTAAGGGTTTCATTTTACTTGGGTCCACAATCAACACTCATGGAAGCAGCAGTCAAGAAATCAAAAGATGCACTGTACTGGGAAAATCTGCTGCAAAGGATCTCCTTCACGTATTCAACAGTAAAGATGTCACCTTGAAGACTAAGGTGTACCTGACCCAAGCCTTTGTATTTTCAATTGCATCATATGCATGCAAAACCTGGAAAACGAATTGGAAAAGAGAAGAACTGACATCTCTGAATTGAGGTGTTGGAGAAGAATGTTGACTGTTCCACAAACTGCCAAAAGAACAAACATTTTTGTTCTGGAGGAAGTACAAGAGTGTTCCTTGGAAACAAAGACGGTGAGACTACATCTTACATACTTTGGACTTGTTGTCAAGAGGGATTAGTCCCTAGAGAAGGACGTCATGCTTGGTAAAGTGGAGGGCCAGCAAAGGAGGAAGACCCTCAATGAGATGGACTGACACAGTGGCTGTGACAATGAGTTTAAGCATAAAAATGATTGCGGACATGAGGCAAGACCAGGCAGTGTTTTGTTCTGTTGTGCATAGGGTCACTATGAGTTGGAAGTGACTCAACAGCATCTAAAGACAATAAAATTTACATATTTATTTTTTGAATCACTGAATGTTTATCCTCACTGAATAAGTATAGGGGGTCAAACTGATAAAACTTAGATGCTAACTATTCACTATTAAGTTGATTCTAACTCATAGCAACCCTAGAGACAGAGTAGAACTGTGCTATAGAGTTTTCTGGGAGCACCTGAAGGATTTAAACTGCTAGCCTTTGGGTTAGCAGCCACAGCACTTAACCACTATACCACTAGGGCTAACCACTATATCACCAGGGTTTAAGTATTCACAAAGAATGAGATAAAAAATTTAGGTAATTATTCTATCAAATTATGTAATACTGCCAAAGAGAGAAATAAAGGCAAGGATGGGGGGCAAAGGAGGAGAGTAGAGGGACAGAAACAGGGAGAGAGAAAACACACAGAGACAGACCATGACAGATGGATGGAGAGAGGAACTATTGCCTGTTCTGTCAAATTCAAACAAAATGTTCATGAGCATTCCCTATAAACAACCAAATTTCTTTACTTTGCAGGAGCAGATACTGAAGATTTTAGGAAGAAAAATCAGAGATGTTTACTAGGCCTTATATATCATAAATGTAAAACTTTTTTTAAAAGCCTAGCTTTGTATGATATTTTATATTTTTTACACAAGGGATAAAATAGACAGTTCATTTATATTCTGCCTATAAGAGACATGTCTTAGAAACAAAGACAGGAACAAACTAAAACTGAAACAGTGGAAAAATATATATCAAGCAAACATTTAGAAAATGAACTAATGGCAATGTTAATTTCTGCCAAAATATAATTTAAGGTAAGATCCATCACAGTGGACAAGGTAGGACTATATGTAATAATTAAAAGATGACAGCGTCTGCAGGACATCCTCTGATTAAATATTGACCCATTCGATTATAGTGGTCCTAAGTGCATCAAGTAAAAATTAAACAACATTGAAAAGAGACAAGGAAGGCTTCACAGGAACAGAAAGGGACTTCAACACACTACTTTTGGTGAAGCAAGTAACACTCAGAAATAAGCTCACAAAAGACGTGACATGGCCAATCAAGATGCCTCAGTAAAACAACTTAACCTCAGAGACACATATGGAAGACTGTACCCAACAGCAGCCAATGTAACTTCTTCGCCAATGCATATGGAATATTCCTTAAAACAAAACATATATTAGGCCTTAAAGAAAGCCTTCACAAGACCCCAATCATTGAAATCAGAGGTGTTTACTAGTCCTTATATATCAGAAATGTAAAACTTTTTTTTTGTAAGGCTAGCTTTATATGATACTTTATATTTTTCACAAAGAGCAATCGGAATTTGTAAGCTGTGTCCAATTCTGGGCCTAAATGAACTTTTAGATGCCCAGGTACCAGGATAGCAGAAGACCTCTTTATTCCCTGGACTACTCACACAGCCTTATTCCTCACTCTCGGTTACTACGGAACTGGCTCTTGAGCACCAAGACTGGAAGAAACTTAAGGAAGGCAGAGAAAAGAGTGAACCCACAGGTTGTTCCTCTCTTCACCTACAGAGACGCTCTCTGCCTTTCCTGGAATTAAATCCGTAACAGTTTATGGAGTCCATGTCTGCTACAAAAGTGAAGCATTTCTGTTCACAATTAAAGACCCAATGAATAAGTGCCTATTTCACCTTTTCTCTTCAAGATTTAAATGAAAGGGAAGGAGACAAAGAGAACTCTTTATCTCACTGTTTTCACGTCATCAGAAGTCTAAAGTTATTACGGTTGTTGTTATGTTAGGTGCCCTCGACTCAGTTTTGGCTCACTGCAATCCTGCTCACAACAGAATGAAACACTGCCCAGGCCACCGTTATCACAATGATTACTATGTTTGAGTGCATACTTAGAGCCACCATGTCAACCCATTTCAGTGAGGGTCTTCCTCTTTCATTGATTCCCTGCTTTATCTAGCATGTGTGCTTTCCCAGGAGCTAGTCACTTCTGGTTAACATGTCTAAATTAAGTGAAACAATGTTTTACCATCCTTACTTCTAAGGGATGTTCTGGTTATAGTTCTTTTAAGACAGATTTGTTCTTTTTTGTGGCAGACCATTTAATAATTCTTTACCCACACCACAGTTCAAAGGCATCAATCCTTCTTTGATTTTCTTTATTTATTGTCCAGCTTTCACACGCATATGAGGCAAATAAAACCCCCCCAGCTTGGCTCAAGTGTACCTCAATCCTTAAAATGACATCTTTGCCTTCTAACACTTTAGTGGGTTTTTTTTGCAGCAGATTTGTCCAATGTAATGAAATTTCATTTCTCAGCTGTTGCTTCCATGGGGTTGATTGTGGATCCAAGCAAAATGAAATCCTTGACAACTTCCATCTTTTCTGTTTATCATGATGTTGCTCATTGGTCCAGTTGTGAGAATTTCGGGTGACTTTGTGTTCAGCTGTAATCTATACTGAAGGCTATGGTCTTTGATCTTCATCAATAAGTGTTTCCAGTCCTCTTCATTTTTGAAAAGCAAGGTTGTGTCATCTACATATTGCAGATTGTTAATGAGTCGTCATCCAATCCTAATAGCCTGTTCTTTTTCCTATAGATCAGCTTCGTGGGTTATTCATTCAGCGTGCAATTTGAATACGGTGAAAGACACACACAACCTTGACACACACCTTTCCCGAATTTAAACCACACAATATCACTGTATTCTGTTTGAATGACTGTCTCTTGGTCTATGTACAGTTTCCTTATAAGCACAATTAAATTTTCTGGAAATCCTATTCTTGTAATATTACCCATAATTTGTTAATTTCCACAGTCAAACGCCTTTACTTAATCAATAAAACAAGGGTAAACATCTTTTTGGTCTTTTTTGCTTTCAGCTATGATCCATCTAACATAAGCAACGATATCCCTAGTTCCATGTCACCTTCTGAATCTAGCTTGAATTTTGGGCAGTTCCCTGTCAGTGTAGTGTGACTGCTTTTGAATGATCTTAAATTAGTGATATTATTTGATAGTTTCCACATTCTGTTGAATTCCATTTCTTTGGAATGGGTATAAATATGGATCTCTTTCTGTCAGTTGGCCAAGTAGCTCTCTCACAAATTTCTTGGCACACACTATTGTGAGCACCCAGTGCTGCACGTGTTTGTTTAAACATGTCAGCTAGTACTCCATCAATTCCTGGAATCTTGTTTTTTGCCAGTGCCTTCAGTATAACCTGGACATCTTTTAGTACCATCTATTCTTGATCACATGCTACCTCCTCAAATGGCTGACTATCAACCAGTTCTTTCTGGTACAGAGACTGTGTATTGTGTATTCCTTCTATCTTCTTTTGATGCTTCCTGAGATTTTTAGTATTTCTCCATAGACCCTTTCAATATTACAACGTGAGGCTTGAATTTCCTTTTCAGTCCTTTCAGCTAGAGAAATGTGGAGAGTTCTTCCCTTTTAGTTTCCGGTTCCCAAGCCTGTGCATATTCCATTATAATGTTGTGCTTTCTCTTCTTGAGTCACCTTTTGAAATTTTCTCTTCAGCTCCTTTACTTCATTTCTTCCATTTTTACTTTACTTCACTTCTTCCATTTGCTTTAGATACTTGTGATGGTGAAGACTGTGTGACAACTTGGCTGGAGCAGTGTTTTGGCAGCCGTATACAGTGGCATGGGTGGGGACTGTGATGGCTCGCCACCCACTTCCAGTCTTTATCTCCCCACCTTCTGCCCCCTACTTCTATCTGAACATGTTGCCAGAAGTTCCTGCTCTCTTTTCTTCTTATGTCTGGTTCCTGGGACTTGAACTAGCTGCTGCTGTTGGATTCACTGACCCTCAGGCTGTAAGAGCCCTGTTCCCTAACCTGCCATTCCTGGGTTTGCCAGCCTCTGCAGTTCTGTGAGTCAGCAGGAACTTCACAGTCTCGCTCACCATCTCGGGATCAGCGGACCCACACTGCCTGTGATCTGGAACTCTAATCTCTGACATGCTGACCTTGAGCTCACCAGCTTCAGTTGCTGTGTGAGGTTTGTGCTCCCATCCAGGACTCAGGACACTTTAGCCTCTACAATTGTGGGAGCAGTTTCCTTATTATAAACCTTTATACACACTATACATGTTACTGGTTTTGCTTCCCTAGAGAACTAAGCCTAAGACACTACTCTATATTCAAGGGTGAGTTTCAGAGTTTCTTCTGGCACCCACTTTGTTCTTTTCTTTGGATGACCTCTTGTTTTCTTCATGTATGATGTTTTTGATGCCATTGCACATCTTGTCTGATCTTGAGTTATTAGTGTTCAGTGCATCAAGTTTTTTCTTGAGATGGTCTCTAAATTGAGGTGGAATACACTCAAGGTCATATTTTAGCTCTCATGTAGTTGTTCTCATTTTTTTCATCTTGAACTTGAAATTGTATACAACTGATAGTCTATTCCACAGTGCACCACTAGCCTTATTCTGACTGATGTTATTTGGCTTTTCCATTGTCTCTTTCCACAGATCTAATAGATTTGATTCCTCTGTCTTCTATCTGGTGAAGTCCATGCCACAATGAAGAAGTCATTGATTTATCAGTTTGTAATATTGTAATACTGTGTCTTTGGTAATGTTGTGTCAGGAAAGATCAGTCCCTGGAGAGGGACATCATGCTTGGTAGAGTGGAGGGTCAGTGAAAAACAGGAAGACCCTCAACAACATGGATCGACACAGTGGCCGCAACAGTGGGCTTAAGCATAAAAAATGGTTGTCCCAAGCCACTGTATTTTCAGTCCCATCATATGCATACAAAAGCTGGGAGATGAATAAGGAAAATAGAAGAAGTGACTCATAGCAATCCTATAGTTTGTTAGGGACTGGAGCTATCCATTTGTGACTTTTCCAAACTATTTTTGCAACAATGGCTCAAATGTAAAAACGATTATGGACATGGCAGAAGACCGGGCAGTGTTTTGTTCTGTTGTTCATGGGGTCACTATGAGTCAGAACCGACTCAACGGCACCTAGCAACAACAGTAATGTAATGTTTTGCGGATTGCTGTGATGCTGGAAGATTTGCCACTGATGTATCAAATACCAGCAGGATCACCCCTGGTGAAGATATTCCAGCTGGGTTTCCAGACCAGGACAAAGCAGGAAGAAGGACCTGGCAGTCTGCTGAAAAAACTGGCTAGTGAAAACTTTATGAATAACAGTGAAACACTGTCTGATATAGCGGCAGAAGACAAGCCCCTCAGGTTGGAAGGCACTCAAAATATGACCAGGAAAGAGGGACTTCTTCAAAATAGAGTCAACCTTAATGACACAAATGGAACCTAACTTTCAGGACCTTTGTTTGCAGATGTAGCTCCACTTAAAATGGAAAAGAAAATCCCAGCTATAAATATTGATAGTAATTAGAATGTGGAATGTACAAATTACAAATCTAGGAAAACTGGGAATCACCAAAAAAGAAATGGAATGCATAAACATCAATATGCTATGCATTAGTCCCCTGAAATGGACTGGTATTGACCACTTTGAATCAGACAACCTCTATAGCGGAAATGAAAAATTTAAGAAGAATGCAAGCATTTATCATCAACAAGGAACATTTCAAGATCTATCCTGAATTACAATGCTGTCAGTGATAAGATGATATTAATATGCCTACAAGGAAGACCAGTTAATAACACTATTATTCAAATTCAGTCTCCAACCACTAAGCTGAAGAAACTGGAGATTTTTAACAACAGCTGCTGTCTGAAATTGATGAGATACGCAATCAAGATGTACTGATAATTATTGGGAATCAGAATACAAAATTTGGACACAAAGAAGGATTGGTAGTTGAAAAATATGGCTTTGGTGATAGAAATTTATAAGGAACTCTAGAGAGAGAACATGTGTACAGGAGAAGCCTATAGACTCTTTCTTATTCCATAGCTTCTTAAAGAATAGCAAAAACCTTAGTCTGAAGTCTCTGAAAATAGGAGTGGGAAAGGAAGCATGTGGGATGTGTTCTTAGATGATCCTGGAGATAACTGATCATATGAAGATGGAAATAAGTGAACAGTGACTTAGGGAATTTTAACCAGTAGGGCAAACCTTTTCTTTGATAGGCACCTTGGCAAGGACATTTGTAATTGGAGTCCTTCCCTTTACAGCTGTAGAAAATCCTACCATTCAGGAAGTTATAAGTTTCAATCAGATTGAAGTTTCAAACAGCACAGAACTCCAAGTTTATTTACATCAAGGCACGTCATTGTACACAGCAAAAGTTGTTGGAACCTTGTTGTTCAGGACATTAGCTATGAACCACATACAGCTATTTAAATTTAAGTTAATTAAAATTAAATACAATAAAAAGTTAAGTTCCTTAGTTACACTAGACACATTTCAAGCTATATATGACTACCACATTGAACAGCCAAGAAATAAAACACATCTATTATTGCAGAAAGTTCTGAGGAATAGCACTGCTCTGGAATACTGTTGACGCAAATGCATTATGTGTTAGTAGACACGTGTGAGCTGCCCTGACAACTACACAGTTCATTTAATAAATTTAAGGAAAGAAATGGGTTGCAGACAAGCTAAAGTAATTCAAACTGGAGACTGACTTCAACCATGCTTTCTTCTCAATATCCTTGAAATGTTGACCTATGTCATTTTTGATATAAAAATTAAACAGATAAGAAACTTAAATCAGAATGATTAATTTGTCCCAGGCAACTCTTTATCTGTAACTGCAGCAGAAGATCAAGCTTTCTTGTTACTATATACTCAGTATCTTCAAAATTCCAAGAATCCTAGTAACATGGAATTTGATGTACTTCGTACCTTGTATGGGACTGTATTCAGAATTTGTTCTACCAGTGGATGAACACATAATGGGTTGTAAAGGGGAGAGACCAGCAAAACAGGAATTCCTAAGTGGTGCAAACTATTAAAGTTCTCTTCTGTCAACCAAAATGTTGGAGGTTTGAGCACCCACAGGCAACTCAGAAGAAAGACCTGGAGATCTACCTTTAAAAAAATCAACCATTGAAAACTGCATGGAGTACAGTTCTAGTCTGACACACACGGGGTTGTCACAAGTCAGAGCTGATTACAACTGCATAGGAATGAAACAGAGGTAGAAATGACAGAAGCAGACTAACAGCCTCAGTGGTAAAACTGTGGCTGTAAAAGTACGAAGTGTAAGGTAGAATTTCAACCACTCATTCCTCATTTTTACCATTATGATTTATCTGAACATAACGGCTTCCCCACCCACTGCACCACACCACTTCATTTAAATGAATGACCTGTGCTTGTTTCTAATACATAGGACCACTTTCCAGGGACTCATCTGCCCTACTCCAGAGTTTCCCTCACAGAGCTCAGATTTAAGTAAGGGCTCTATGTATCCTACCTATAAAAATTGGTTCTGTCGTTAAAGAAGTTGCTCTCCAGCAAAGAAAGGAATAAATGTAATGTTGACATAAGATTGCAGTACGTGAGACAACAAATGACACTTAACTTCAAACTGGTAAAAACTTACACTGTGCTGTCTTAGTTTTCTCTGAAAGCTAGAATATGACCAACATTTTCTGATTTTTTTGCACTCCTCCCCTCACCCTACTGCCCCAAATCAAACCCGAATACTCCTTAAGCTGTGTTCATTACTTACAGGAGATTCACTGGCTCCAAAGACGTCCCTGACATCCCTGACAGACTGCTTGTTCTTTATTCTCATGGTCTGAGTATAGGTGTTATATCTCTTCTTCACTGCAGCTGCTTGGGTTCGAGTCAATGTAGAGAGCAAAGCCTTCCCATCCTCCTTCTCATCATCTGAGATCAGAGCTGATAAACCCACATCTTTCAACCATTCTGCTTCAAGTTCTCCTTCTGTCAAATAACATTATTGAGAGCAAGTTAGCAACATACTTGGTGTGCTTAGATGACATATATAACTATAGCTCTGTGCGTATCACACCATAAGAAACAGCAGTCAGCAATATATTGAGGGTCTTCACAGCACAATCAAAAAGAAAAAAGTCTTTTTAAACTGCAACTTTAGTGAATAAACATAACAAGGAATAAATTCTTTGCAAAAATGGTTTGGAAAAGTCACAAATTGATATAGCTCCAGTCCTTAACAAGCGAAACCCAGCCATTCCTGAGAAGTGGGGCGTCAGATTATCGGCACATTATATCCAGTTCTCACTCTCTATCTCTTTCTCTACATATTTGCATTTTTGGCTTGTAACTCCTCTTTTTTCCTATGATTTAAAAAGGTAAATGTCTAAAGAATAATTATAAATGTCTATGTTAATGAGCAAACAATGTATGAAGATGTAATCTGTGATGATGACAGCATAAAGGTGGTGTGACAAAGTGTATAGGAACAGAGTGTTTGCTGTTGAAAGCGAACTGGTATTATTCAAACTAAACTGTTAAACATTCACGGTATTTTAACCCCAAAGTAATCATTAAGAAAACAATTTAAAAAAAAACTACAGAAAAGGAAAGAAGAAGGAGTTCAAAAGGGTGCGCTACAAAAATTCAAGTAAATAATAATAATCTTAAAAAGCAGTAAAGGAAGAATGAGGGAAAAACATACAAGGCATAGAGAATATAACAGCCAGATGGCAGAAGCAGATACGTCCCTATCAGTAACTTTAAATGCAAATGAAAAATTGTCTTATTTTCCCCACCCAAATTATGGGAAAGTCCAATGAGAGTGAATGTGCTGTAATTTTTAACAAAACTCTATTTTAATATATTTTATAGTAGAGTAATTTTGCTAACTGTGAAAGCTGGTAAAATGTTTTCCTTGACAAAGAGTGAAATATAAACTGTACCCAGGCTACTTATTTTTCAAAAAGTTAAAAAATATCATTATTTGAACTAAAGTGTAAGGTAAAAGAGTGGATTACTAGAACACAAGAGGATTTTTAATCACTCATATATGCAGATTCAAATCTCAGTCCCACCATGTAGTAGCTAGGTAGCTTTGGTAAATTTTCCAATAATCTCCAGGCTTTAGTGTCTTCTCTGCAAATGGTGGTAATAAGAAGAAAAACATTACATTGCTGTGAAGGTTATTTTATCCAAGTATTCATGACAGATGGCAAAGAATCTGGGACAAAGCAGGTGCCCAGTAAATGTGCTTTTACTTTTCTCCTTTTTCTGAACATCAAGTAATCTTTTGCCTTTTCAAAAGGCAATTCAAAGGCTTAAAATTCATCATAATGAGAATTAATTGCTATTGTAAAGTAGATGTGTAGAAAAATAAAGAATCAAGAATAAGGATATCCTGTAACAGATAATCTCTTACACCTAGACTTCTGGGAACTATGCTGAACAGTCACCCCCTAAATGAGGTTTGTTTAAGGAGCAGATTAGACTGATTTCTAAATAACATCAAAGCATCAGTCAGGGATTCTGAAGAGCGCTTACATTATCACTCCATTTTGTATGTAAACAAAGACTTCTACGTGCTTGACAAGTCTAATCTTTTACCTAGAAAGTTTTTTTTTTATTTTTATTTAACATAACTGAGTGAAAATGTACATTCACATGTAAATTTACATGCCCCCCTATATGCAGCTTCCACTGCTCTCCCTGTCCGGTGACTGCACACTATTCCTCTCTGCTCCATACATGTCTCATCCTCCCAACAATCTCCTTTCCCCTCCTCTCCGTCCACTCCCCTTCCTCCAGCCGGAGGTCAGCAAGATGATATCCTATAGATGTATAGAACCATAAAGTGCTTCCAATATATGGTTACTCTGCATTGCCAAGTCCATTCCATTCCTGTCCAAAGAGTGGACCTTTGTTATAATTTATGGGAAAGGGCAGCATCAGGGCTGGGGGCCATGCTCTCAGAGGAACCCCAAAACCGCTGGACCATCAACTGAGGTCTTTTAGTGGAGATCTCATGATGCACCTCTTTTTATTCTTGTGTTGCCAGTGAGGCTCCTCTCTGTGAGCTCCGTCATGGCTATCACTGGTGGAGGCCGGGCACCATCCGGTTCTTCCGGTCCCAGGTCGATGTAGGCACCCACTCTTGTGGGTCTCTCTGTCTTCTCGGTTGTCTTTACCGCATGCCATTTTGGCCCTCGGTGAGCATCTGTTCCTGCTGAGTTGGGACCGTTTGCTGTGTCCTCGGATGGCAGCTTGGCAGCTTTTAAGACCCCAGACGCCACTCACCAATGTGGGGTGCAGAGAGCTCTCTTAGCAAAACGCTAGTTGTGCCAATTGGCCTGGAATTCGCCTAAGAGCATGGTCCCCCGTCCCCTCCCCCCAGCTACTCTATCCTTGCAGTATTGAGTTAAGATGGAAGGAGTACTCAAGTTATGCTGAAGTCCACTTAATGTTGTTCTTGTTCCTAATGTGTGCTGTCACCGCTTTCTCCCAACTAGATTTCTAGTAACTACCTAAACTAAACCCTCCCCCCCTTGCCCTCCCTCCCTCTCTCCCCTCCCTTGCAGCTGTCAAAGAGTCTTTTCTTCTATACACAAGTCTGTTTTTGAGATCTTATTGTAGAGGTCTCATACAGTATTTGTCCTTTTGTCGCTGACTACTCTCACTCAACATAATGTCTTCCAGTTGAAACCAGGTTAGGAGATGTTTCCTGGAATCATCGTTATTCTTTATCATTGCGTAGTGCTCCATTGAGTAGAAGTACCACAGTTTACCTATCCATTCTTCTATTGTTGGGCATCTGGGTTGATTCCACCTTTTTGCTATTGTGGACTGTGCCGCGATAAACATTCTGGTGCATGTGTCCGTTGGTGTGAAAGGCCTTGAATCTGTAGGATATATTCCAAGTAGTGGAATTACTGGGTCAAATGGTATATCAATATCCATTTTTTTAAGGAAGCGCCAGATTGCCTTCCAAAGAGGCTGGACCATTTTGCAACCCCACCAACAGTGTAGGAGGGTTCCACTTTCTCCACAGCCTCTCCAGCATTTGTTGTTTTGTGTTTTCTGGATCATGGCCAATCTTGTTGGGGTGAGATGGTATCTCATTGTTGTCTTGATTTGAATTTCTTTAATAACTAAAGATTGTGAACATGTCCGCATGTGTTTTTTGGCTGCCTAGGTCTCCCCTTTAGTGAAGTGTCTGTCCATCTCCTTTGCCCATTGCTTAATTGGATGGTTTATCCTCTTCTTATTGATATTTTGTAGTATCTTATAGATTATGGAGATCAGGCGTCGATCTGACATAGAGTTGCCAAATATTTTTTCCCACTCTGTGGGTGTTCTTTTAATTCTATTAATAAAGTCTTTGGATGAGCAAAAGTGTTTGATTCTTAATAGTTCCCATTTATCTACTTTCTCTTCTGTTGATTGAGGTTTCTTTGACAGATTTTGGAGTCTGTCCTCATTGGGTATTAAAACTTCCATTGTTGTTCCTACCTTTTCTTGGATGAGCTTTATCGTTTTAGGTTTGATATTTAGGTCTTTTATCCAGTTGGAGTTGGTTTTTGTATAAGGTGTAAGATACGGATCTTGATTCAGTTTATTGCAGATGGATAACCAATTTTGCCAGCACCATTTGTTGAAGAGACTGTTTGTACCCCAGTTTAATGTCTTAGGGCCTTTGTCGAATATCAACTGTTCATAGGCAAATGGTGTCATCTCTGAGGTCTCAATTCTGTTCCATTGATCGATCTGTCTGTTCTTGTACCAGTACCAGGCTGTTTTGACCACTGTGGCAGTGTAGTATGTTCTAAGGTCGGGAAATGAGAGGCCTCCCAGTGTGTTCTTCTTCTTTAGTAGTACCTTACTTATCCGGGGCTTCTTCCCTTCCTAGAAAGTATTTTACTTGATATCATGTTTTTCTTTTTCATTTGCTTTGTAGGACTTCCACAGAGAATACAAACCACAAAAACTTACTGCCACTCTGAGGGAGAGAAAAGCAGCCACTGTGAGGGAGAAATCTATCACAATCAGCTCCTGCAAAGATACAACCTTAGAAACTCTACAGGGCAGTTCATTCCTGTCCTATAGCATTGAAGTGAGTCAGAATCACCTTGATGGCAGTGGGGCAACGGGTTAAGATTTTGTTAGGTGCCATCAAGTGAGTTCCAACAGAATGGGATATTGCATAGTCCTGTACCATCCAAAAATAGTAGGTAGTTTTGAGTCCATTGTTGCAACTACTGGGTACATCGATCTTGCTGACCCTTGGTTTTGCAGACTCCGTACTTAAGATGTAATGATGTCATTCTCTAGGGGTTGGTTCTGATAGCATGGCCAGAGTAAGTAAGACAAAATCTCACCATCTTCATGTCTAAGAGGCATTCGGGGTGCACTTCTTATAAGACAGATGTCTTAGCCTGGGTTCTCTAAAGAAGCAAAACCAGTGAAACAGAACTCTGAAACCTATTGCTGTCCTGTTGATTTTGACTCATAGTAACTTACAGGACACAGTAGAACTTCCCCATAGGGTTTCCAAGGAGTGGCCTGTGAATTCAGACTGCTGAGTTTTTGATTAGCAGCTGAGCTCTTAACCATTGCACCACCAGCTCCCTGTGAAGCATATATACACATATAAAGAGATATTTATCTCAAGAAAATGGCTCACATCATTGTAGAGGCTGCTAAGTTCCAAGGCTGTGGCTTAGGCATCAGGCCAGAGGCTTCTCCTAATTCATGTTGCTGCAAGGCTGATGAACGCAAGACTGGCAGATCAGACAGTAGGCCACTGGCCCACGGGCTGCAGAGGCTGAAGATTCCAAGATAAGCAGGCAAAGCAGCAAGCCCCTGGCTCAAGGTCCAAGAACCAGAGGTCAGATGATGACAAACTGATTGTAGGATCCAGAGAAAGCAATTGAGATTTTCCACAATGTCCATATATACTTAGATACAGGCCACCTACCCTACTCCCCTTACAACTGATTGGTTGATTACATTTGGATTACATCATGGAAGATGACTGCATCATTATATAATTGTCAAACCAATGAGAAGACCAGGTGAAGTTGACATGCAACCACAGGCTTCACCAATGATTTGTTCATACCCCTGTTCATGCTGTATTCAGTACCCTTCACCAAATTGACAATTCAAGTACGTCATTTCTTCTTTGGTTCTTCCCATTCTTTGTCCAGCTATCACACGCACAGGAGGGTTAGTGTGGTCTAACTCCTTGAACTCTGATTGCTTCCATAGAAAGGAAGTCCGTGGTGTGTATCAACGTCACTCCTGTTTGCCGCGTTATGAGCAGTACAAATGTGTGCCCATTATTCCAGTTGCCAATGGATGCTTTCATCATTGAATGCTCCTTTGAATTTCAGATCTGTATACGCTACTTCCTAGAAAATATCTATTTGAAATTATTAATCATATGCCAAACTTAACATTTGCAAAACTGGGCTCATATTCTTCATTCTCAAGTATAGTTCTATGCCAGCATTCCATATTTCAACAAATAAAACCCACCATCCATCAAATTTGACAAGTGAGTAAACCAGGAGTCATTTTTTACTTTTTCTTCTCTTTTATGCATCAAAAGTAATACACCACCAAGACTTTTTAATATTATCTCCTTATTATGTCTCATATTGCCCCCTTCTCTTTCCATCTTCTGCCATAACCCCGGCCCAAACTATCATCATCTCTTACCTGGACTATCGTAATAGCCCCCCAGAAGATCTTCCCTTAGAACTTCTTGATCCTTTTCCAATTTATTTTCCAAACTGTAACTAAATTAGTTGTTTCAAAATACAAATATAAGTTTATTAACCCTTTCTAAAATAATGCTACATTTTTCCTTGTTCTTAGGATTAAGAAAAACAAACAGAAATCTTATAGGCAAAAAAAAAAAAAAAAAAGGCCTATAAGATATAAAGCTGGTTACCTTCCTGGCCACAGTTTTTACTATATTTACCATCTGTTTTCCAGAAATACTAGCCTACCTTTGGTTCCTCAAAAATCCATGCTTTACTTTTTATAAACCTTTAGATACATTGACTCTTTTAATCTTTCAGATCTCAGTTTATACACCACTTCCCCAAAAAAGTTTTTTTCCTAAACCCCTCAGACAATCCCAAATTCTATTGTTTGGGCCTATCTATCCATTTATAAAAACACTGCTCTCTCTCTCTCTCTCTCTCTCTATATATATATACACATACATGTATATACATATATATGCATGTATATGTATATATACATATATGTATGTATATATATATATTCAAGTTATTTGACCCCAAAAGTCATACCTATTTTTATGATCATTTGATTAATTGCTTTCTCTTACAGATTATAAACTTGAAGAAGAAAGAACATTTCTGCTTTTGCTTATAACTCTAACACCAATACCTACCACAGTGTCTGATACATAGTAAGTTCTGTTTTTTGAATTAATTAATGTTTAATTGAAATACAGATTTGAGGAAATTATTTTAGCAACTCAGGGAAACCATGGATACAAAACATGAACTTTTTCAAATGAATGTAGCTATCTATCATTTGAAGTCCACCAATTAGTGAATTTGCTAGGGAAACATCTCAAAAAATAGACAAAAACTTTTAGTACGTATGAGATCTACATGAGTTGAAATGAACTTGTTAACAACTAACAACAACAAAAGGTGAAGTCATTTGAATCTAAATAACAGTCTAGCGTTCAACAATTATAAACTTTGAACAAAATACATAAAATAACTATTTGAGGGTAATGGAGAGGAATCAAACACAGACAGAAACTGAAAAAATAATCAAAACTGATAAATAGAAATGTACTGGAAGAGATTAGCATTCATATACCTTTTTAACTTAAGTCACTTTCCAATCTCTATAGTACAGCATGGGTAGAACTCAAATAGGAGTTAGAAAACAAAGTATGGGATTATCAAAACAGCTGGGAAGTGACAAAGAGACATATTTCTAATTAGAGGGAGACACACAGGAGAGAGCCTCAAAATCTTTATAAAAACTCTGAGAAATATCCCTGACTAAACCCTGAACTAAAAATGTGTGTGGGAAACTAAGCATATCAATAGAAAACATCATCTAGAAGGCTAAATCATTCACCAGTATTACAGATGCTGCACAGACAGAAAAAATGGAGGTGGGGAGGGCAGCCAAGTTAACTGTTTGCTAAAACTGACTTTAACTATTTTTCAAGAAAGACAATGGAACACAGAGTCTCTGAAGCATATCAATCATGTAGTGTAAATATATTCAAAAAGAACACAAAAATGGACTGGTTTATTAAGAAAGAAAATAGTCAATGGAAACTGACTCTGGGATGACACTGATGGTAGACAAGAACTTTAAAGCAATATATATGCATATAAATTGTTGTTGTTCTTAGATTCTGCCAATTCTGATTCATTGAGACCCTATGTACCATAGATGGCACACTGTCTAATCCTGCACCATGCTTCACAATCATTGTTATGCTTCAGTCCACTGTTGCAGCCACTGTGTCAATCCATCTCACTGACGGATTTCCTCTTTTATGCTGGCCCTGTACCTTACCAAGCATAATATCTTTCTCCAGGAACTGGTCCCTCCTGACAACACGTCCAAAATATGTATGACATAGAATGTCTGACAATTTAGTCCTCAAACTTAATTGTTTTAAGTGTTACATACCTGCTTGCTGAATGTCATTACGGTCACCTCCAAAGTACTTCCCTTGGGCAGCTATGCACTGATGCCAGTGCTTAGTCCACCCTTCAAAGCAATTTTGGAACTCTTTTTCTAGAATGGCTATTGTGTACGGTGGCAAGGTGACAAGTTCATGAACTTAATTGTCAAATTGTCTGTGAGGGAGTTTTTAGCCAGTAAACAAATAACTGTGTTGGAATACCCTCCCTACTCACCTGATCTGGCCCCCAGTGACTTTTTTCTTTACCTGAAGATAAAAGAAATATTGAACAGAAGACATTTTGATGACATTCAGGACCTCAAAGTTAATAAATACAACAGCTCTGATGGCCATTCCAGAAAAAGAGTTCCAAAATTGCTTTGAAGGATGGACTAGGCACTGGTATCAGTGCACAGTTTCCCAAGGGAGTGCTTCTAAGATGACCGTAGTGATATTCTGCAATGAGGTACATATCGCTTTTTCTAGGATGAGTTCGCAAGCTTAATTGGCAGGTCTTGTAATCTCAATGCCCTTGCTTCTCAGGAGGGTTCTGGTTGTACTTCTTCTGAAACAGATTTGTTCATTCTTTTGGTCATCCGTGGTATATCCAATATTCTTCACCAACACCACAGTTCAAAGTAATACATTCTTCTTTGGTCTTCCTTATCCATTGTCCAGGTTTCACACGCAGATGATGCAAAGGGTTCAGACACATCTTAGTCTTCGAATTGACTTTTTTGCTTTTTAACACCTTAAAGAGGTTTCTTGTAGCAGATTTACCCAACGCAATGCGTCTTTTGATTTCTTGAGTGCTGCTTCCATGACTGTGGATCCAGGTAGGATGAAAACCTTGACAACTTCAATCTCTTTTCCATTTATCATCATGTTACTTACTGTTCTGCTTCTGAGGAATCTTGCTTTCTTCGTGTTGAAGTCTAATCTATACAGAAGGCTGTGGTCTTTCAACTTCATCAGTAAATTCTTCAAGTTCTCTTAACTTGCAGCAAGGAAGGTTGTGCCATCTGCATAATACAGGTTGTTAATGAGATTTCCTCTAATCTGGATGACCTGTTCTTTACATAATCCAATATTTTGTGTTTGCTCAGTATACAGGTTGAATAGATACGCTGAAAAGATACGACCCTGATACATACTTTTCCTGACTTCAAACCATGTAGTATCCCTTTGTTCTGTCTTCTTGGTCTACATCCAAATTCCTCAGGAGTGCAATTTAGTAGTGTCATGGAATTACCATTCTTTGCAATGTAATACACAATTCGTTATGACCTACGCAGTCAAATGCCTTTGCAGACTCAATAAAACACAGGTAAACATCCCTCTGATATTCTCTACTGTTAGTGAGCAACCATCTGACATCAGCAATAATCTCCCTTGTTCCATATCCTCTTCTGAATCCAATGTATTTTTTGTGCAGTTCTCTGTTGATATCTTTCTACAGCTCCCTTTGAATGATCTTCAGCAATATTTTACTTGTGTGTGATATTAATGATACTGTTTGATGATATCTCCATTCAGTTAGATCACCTTTCTTTGGAACAGGCATAAATATGAGCCCTTCCAGTCAGTTGGCCAGGTAGCTGTCTTCCAAATTTCTTGGCATAGATGAGTGAGCACTTCCAGCACTGCTTCCATTTGTTGAAACATCTCGACTGATATTTGTCAATTTCTGAAGCCTTGATTTTTGCCAGTGACTTCAGTGCATCATGGCTTCTTCCTTTGGTACCATCGGTTCATGATTATATGCTGCTTCCTGACACACTTGAACACTGATCAATTCTTTTTTTTGTATAAAGACTCCATATACCAACCAAACCTATTACTGTAGAGTCAACTCCAACTCATAGCAACCCTGTAGAGCACAGAAGAACCGCCTTATAGGGTTTTCCAAAGAGTGACTAGTGGATTCATACTGTCAACTCTTTGTTTAGCAGCTAAGAGCTTGACCACTGCACCACCAGGGGTACATACATAAATAAGCATAGGCAGTGGTGATTCACTAGTGGAATTCTCAATTTCTATGTGGGAGACTTCGGTTTAATTCCAGAGGACATGCCTCAGACATAGTCACCATCTGTCTGTCACCGGAGGCTTGTGTGTTACTATGATGCTGAACAGATTTCAGCAGACCTCCTAAAATAAGATTAACTAGGAAGAAAGTGATAATGATCTACTTTTGAAAATCAACCAGTTAAAACCTGTAGATCACATCAGTACCATTCATGACTGACCACAGGGCTGGTGCAGCATGGGACAGCTCATGTGGTTGCCATCAGTTAGAGGCCAACTTGATGTCAGTTGACAAGTTGACAACATGTTGCTGTGTGTAGTCAAGTCTGTTTCAACTTACAGTGACCCTACATGACACAGAGGAGCCCTGGTGGCACAGGGGTAAGCATTCAGCTGTTAACCAAAAGGTCAGCAGTTCAAATTCACCAGCTGCTCCTTGAAAATCCTATAGGGCAGTTTCCCTCAGTCCTTTAGGGTCACTGTAAGTTGTAATTTACTAGCTGACATATAACAACAATAATGCACAACATAGTAGAACTGCCCATTGGGTTTCCCAGACTATAAACTTTATGTGAGCAGACTGCCAGGTTTTTCACCTCCAGTGCTACTTGGTAGGTTCAAATGCTTAACCACTGCATAACTGGGGCTCCTATATATATATACATATATAGCCAAGCCAGGGGCTCCTATGATATATATATATATATGTATATATATATATATATATATCCTTATTCAGTCTGCTAAGAGGGTCTTAGAACAGCATAATCTTTCAAAGCATTGAGCCCAGCTAGTGACCAGATCTTGGTGTTCAAATATCAGTCTACACTAAAAAAAGGTAAAGTGTCTCAGAAAAATGTCTGATTCAAGACTGATGCAACAGCCTAGACCGTCTTGAATCAGAGTGCAAGGAAACGTTGAAGGCAAGATTGGGTACTTCAAAAGGGCTGGGAAGTCAGTTTAAAAGAGCTTCCACTGACCAAATCTAGCACAATATGAGAATCAGAATAAAGATAGTAAATGATTATAACCTACTAAATAAACCAGGAGTCTATTCCTGTATTAAAAAATAATTCAGAAGATGGTGGACTAGACATACATCTGCTCAATTCCCTCTGCGAACTAAGGTCTAGAAAAAATAACTGAATGGATCAGTGTGGACATTCTGTGAGACAAAGATCTGGTGTAGGGTTGGGAGGTTGGACTGGGTGACAGGAAAGGGGAAGCCGCCTCTGTCAGAGGTGAGGCAGCGGTGCACTGAGCCCTGCTTTTGCTGGTAATAGTATGGACACCTTGTTTGTTAAACAGGAAGCTAAGACTGGGTCTTCTAAGTCTGTGAGCCTGGCACAAGCCAGTTACTATGCTGAACTGCAGTGCTTAAGTAAACAGCATATGCCACAGCAGAGAGACTGTGCTCGGGACATTCACATCTAGGGAACCCAGCTGCAGTGGCTGAGCAAGAGCACCAGAGCCCCTCCCATCTCTCCTCTCTGAGCTGCACCATAGATACTGCTGATTCAGTGCAGGAAAGGTGGCTCAGGTGGGCAACCATCATGGTCATCAGAGAAGCTGAGATAGCCATACCTGAGGTCTCATCTGGGGCTAATCCCCATGCTGAGCAACAGTACCTGTCTGGATAGTGCTTCTCCCAGCATAAAAGCTGCTTTTAAGGCAATCATACCTAGGGATCATAGTGGGGGCTGGTGGCCAAGCATGGCAGTGTCCTAACAGCTCTCCTCCTTGAGCCACATCATACTGTCTGGGGATGGCCTATGAGGCACTATCTCTGCCAGCTAGGAGGTAGGGCCTGCAACCACTGAGGGCCCAGCTGCTTTCAGCTGCTGCTGGTCAATACCTCTGTCAGTGGAAAGGCAGTTTTTTTGTTAAGAGCAGCTAAAGAATGCAGTGATGATGGGTGCCTGAGTGTGGTGGTGCCATTTCTACTACCCTTCACTGAGCCACATCACAGTGTCAGCTGATGGCCCCCCAGACACTCCACAAGTAGTGAGCTGTCTTTGACAGCCAGGAGGTGGTGCCTGCCACTTCTGAGGGCCCAGCTGCTCCTAGCAGCTATTGGATAGTGCCCCTCTCAGCAGAAAAGCAATTTTCAAGACAAATGTATCTAGAGAACATAGCAGTCCCTGGCAGCTAAGTGTGGTGGCATCTTTCTCTCCTCCCTTCCCTGAGCTACACCATAGTCTCGACTGGCAAGACAATGGAGAATTGGTACAAGTAGCTCACCACCTTTAGCAGCCAGGAGATGGGGCCTGCCACACCTGAGGGCCCAGCTGGGGCCAGCCAATAAGCCGAGTCAGCATTGTGGGGCTCAACAGTGTCTGTGTTGCCAGAGAAGCTATACATAAGTCAGCTTCAACTAGAGAATGCAGCACCAGCTGGAGATCAAATCTAAAATGCCCTTACCAACTCCCTTCTTACAACTACACCTCAGCTCCTGTTGGTGTAACACCAGAGAAGCTGAACAGCTTCTTGATGGTGTGAAGACAATAATTAATATCTAACCATTTAAAGAGGCAGACCACCACGGCTCCAGAAAATTGACAAAACAAAGAATCAAAAAAATTCCCAGATGAAGTAGCTGTTCTGAAATTGTTGGAGGTAGAATACAACAGAAATGTGTATGGAGCTCTTCTAAAGATTAAACAAAATGCAGCAGAGCAAAATGAAAAATTAAGTAAGCTATATAAACTGTTAGAATATCAATAATCTTAAATCCAGCAGATCAGTAATAAAAACACAGAATTAGACAATTCACTGCAAAGCCAAAAGAGCAGGACTGAGGAAATCAAATATAGAATTAGTGAGCTTGAAGATAAAGCAACTGACACCCACATTTGTGAGAATAAATCAGATAAAAGAAACAAGAAAAATGAAGAAGGATTAAGAAGCACGTGGGGGGTGCAACTAGAATAGAATAGACGTGAAAGTTCTGGGTGTTATATGGCAACATGATGTAGACTGTAAAATTGTTCTTAACTCACAGTAAAAAGAAAAAAAAAAGAAGCATGTGGGACTCAATCAAGAGGAACAATCTTTGAATAATTGGAGTTCCTGAACAGTGAAGGATAGCAGAAAATACAGAGAGAATTGTTGAAGAGTTGCTGAAAGAAAACTTCCTTGAAATCATGAAACAAGAGAATATAGACATTCAGGATACTTACTGAACACCACAAAAACCATACCCAAAAGAAAGACACCAAAATATACTATAAAAACCAAACCAGGCTTAATTAAATGAAATATAAGGAGAAGCCCTTAAAGACAATGAGGCTTAAAGCAAAACTAAAGTTCAAAGGGAAGCCCTGTAGGTTTTCATCTGACTTTCTGGCAGAAACCATGTTGGCAAGAAGACAGTGGGATAACGCATACAAAGCCTCGAAGGAGAAAAACTTCTAACTAATAGCCAATTAATATCTAACCATTTATATATCCTGCAAAATTGTCTCTCAAATATGATGGTGCAATTAAGACATTCACAGATAAAAAGAGGCTTAGATATTTTGCAAAAGCCAAACTAAAACTACAAGAAATGCTGAAAGAAGCTCTATGTTTGGAAAAGCAGTAACATCAAATGTCTACTTAAGTTTGCAATGCACGACACAGCATCCAGAGGCCTACTCAGTTAGGGAAGGCATTAAGCTTAATCAAAGCTAAAATACTAAAGTAGGGAACTAGTGATCTTCATGCGAAAGTTATGACATCATCACACTATAAAAAGGGATATATTACAGTAGATATAACCCTTTCAGATGGAGAGGAAATTAAGAAGATATACAGAAGTTAAGATTGGTTTAAATTTAGCACACTAAGGGGGATCGAAGGGATAGCTGTAAAGTAAGCCAACAATGTGACATATCAAAACAAGAAACAACACAGGAGTCTCAACAAACACAAAACCAACACTGAATAAGAGAAAAAGTAAACCCATAAGGAAAAACGACCCAGAACAGAATATTAAGAGGAAGAAAGAAAGTATCAACAACGCAAAAGTAAAAGCATCAAAATGACAACACTGAACACAGGCCTATCAGTAGTAAATGAATTGAACATGCCATTAAAGACGGAGAGTATCATCTTGGATCAAAAAACATGATCCGTCTATATGTTGCTTACAAGAAATACACTTTAGACTCAAAGATATGAACAAAGTGAAAAATCAAAGGATGAAAAAATATATATCAAGTTAACAACATACAAAGAGGAGCAGGAGTGGCAACACTAATCTCAGATAAAATAAATTTTAATGTAAAATCCACCATCGTGGACAAGGATGGTCACTAATATTGCTGAAAGATTTGATAAGCAGGATATGACAGTGTTAAATATTTATGCACCCAATGCTAGAGCATCTAAATACATCAAACAAATGCTGTCAACATTCAAAAATGAGACAGATCATTCCACAATAATAGTAGACTTCAACACTCCACTTTCAGTAATGGACAGATCATCCAGAAAAAAGCTCAGTACAGATACAGAAGATCTTACTGCAGCAATCAACCAACTAGATCTTGTTGACATATACAGAACTTTTTACCCAACAACAGGTAAGTAAATCTTTTTTCCAGTGCACATGGAACTTTCTCCAGAATAGTCTACATGTTGGGTCACAAAGCAAGTTTCAACAAAATCCAAACCATTGGATTATTGCAGAGCATCTTCTTGGAACACAAAGCCATAAAAGTTGAAATCAATAGCAGAAAACACATAGCTATAAACTTGAACTCATGGAAACTGAAAAACACCTTGCTCAAAAATCCATGGGTTACAGAATAAATCAAAGATGCAATAAAGAAATTTTTGGAATCGAATGACAATGAAAACACATCCTACCAGAACCTATGGGATACAGGCAAAGCAGTGCTCAGAGGTCAATTTCTCTTTCTAAATGCATACATCTGGAAGCAAGAAAGGACTCAAATCAAGAATTAACCCTCCAGTATGAACAAGCAGAAAGAGAGCAATGAAAAAACCCTTTGGGCACCAGAAGAAAGAAGACAATAAAGATTAGAGCAGAACTAAATAAATTAGAGAAGAGAAAAACAAGTGAAAGAACCAATAAAACCAAAAGGTGGCTTTTTGAAAAGATCAACAAAACTGATAAATCACTGGCTAAACTCACAAAAGAAAAACAGGAGAGGAAACAAATAACCCAAACAAGAAACGAGATGGGAGATGTGACAACTGATGAAACTGAAATCAAAAGTATCATAACAGAGCACTATGAAAAACTGTACTCTAACAGGTTTGAAAACCTAGAGGAAATGGACAAATTTCTAGATTCACATCACCTACCAAAATTGTCACAAGGAGAACAACTTAATAAACCCATCACAAAGGAAGAGACTAAAAAAGTAATCAAAAATCTACCAACCAAATAAAGTCCTGGCTCAGATGGCTTTCCAGAAAATTCTACCAAACTTTTAGAGAGGAGTTAATTCTGATACTACTGAGTCTATTTTCAGCAAAGAAAAGGATGGAATACTGCCGAATTCATTCTATGAAGCCAGCACATGACTGGTGCCAAAGTCATGGAAAGATCCCCCCAAAAAGAAAATTACAGACCAATATCACTCATGGAGATAGAGAATGAACAAAGAAGACAGAAGAAGAATTGTAGCCTTTCAGTTGTGGTGTTGGAGAAGAATGTTGACTGTACCATGGACTGCCAAAAGAACAAACAGATCTGTTCTTGGAAGAAGTACAACCAGAGTGCTCCTTGGAAGTAAAGATGGCAAGATTGCATCTTATATACCTTGGACTCGTTGTGAGGAGGGATTAGTCCCTGGAGAAGTATATCATGCTTGGTAGAGTGGAGAGTCAGCAAAAAAGAGGAAGACCAATGACAAGATGGATTTACACAATGGCCACAACAATGGGCTTAAGCATAAAAACAATTGTGGACATGGCACAAGACAGGGCAGTGCTTTGTTCTTTTGTTCATAAGGTCATGATGAGTCAGAATGGACTTGACAGCAGCTAACAATGATTACTCATGGACCTAGATGCAAAAATCTTCAACAAAATCCTAGCCAATAGAATTCAACAATATATCAAAAAAGTAATTCATCACGACCAAGTTGGATTCATACCAGGGATGCAAGTCTGGTTCAACATCAGAAAAACAATTAATGTGATCAACCACATAAATAACACAAAGGATAAGAATCACTTGATTTTGTCAATTGGTGCAGCAAAGGCATTTGCCAAAGTCCAACACATATTCATGTTAAAAACTCTTAGCAAAATAGGAAAAGAATAGAAATTATTCAATGCAATAAGGGGCATCTACCAAAGCCAACTGCAAACATATTCCTGAATGGAGAAACTGAAATAATTCCCCCTGAGAACAGGAACTAGACAAGGATGCCCACTATCACCACTTCTTCAACATTGTGCTAGATGTTCTAGCCAGAGTAGTTAGACAAGATAAAGAAATGAAAGGCATCCACATCAGCAACAAAGTAAAAGCGTACCTACCTATTTTCAGACAATATAATCATATACACAGAGAACCATAAAAAATTCATAGATGAAATAGATTTTAATGTAAAATCCACTTTTGTGGACAAGGATGGTCACTATTGCTGAAAGGTTCAATACTCAGGCAGGACTTAACAATATTAAGTATTTATGCACCCAAAACCAAAGCACCTAAATACATTGAACAAATACTGACAACATTGAAAAATGAAATTGATCATTCCACAATAATAGTTGGGGACTTCAACACTCCCCTTTCACTTAAGGATAGATCATTCACAAAAAACTCAGTAAAGATACAGAAGATCTTACTGCAACAATCAACCAACTTGACCTTATTGACATATACAGATCTTTTCAACCATCAGCAGATAAATACGCCTTCTTTTCCAATGAACATGGAACATTCTCCAGAATACACCATGTATTAGGTCATAAAACAATTCTCTATAAAATCCAAACCATTGATTTATTGCAAAGTACCTTCTTGGACCACAGAGCTATAAAAGTTGAAATCAATAACAGAAAATTCATAGGTAGAAATTCAAACTTGTGGAAACTGAACAATACTTTGCTCATAAAGCCTTGGGTTATAGAAGAAATTAAAGATACAATAAAAAAATTTATGGATTCAAATGAAAATGAAAACACATCCTACCAGAATTTATGAGATAACAGCAAAAGCAGTGCTCAGAGGTCAGAGTATTTCTATAAATGCACACACGTGGAAAGAGGAAAGGGCCCAAATTAAAGAATTAACCTCACAGCTGGAACAAGGAGAAAGAGAGCAACAGAGGAACCCCTCAGGCACCAGAAGAAAACAGATTATAAGGATTAGAGCAGAACTAAATAAATTAGAGAATAGAAAAACAATTGAAAAAATTAACAAAACCAAAAGCTGGTTCTTTGAAAAGGTCAACAAAATTGATAAACCATTGCCTAAACTTACAAAGGAAAAACAGTAGAAGATACAAATAACCCAATTAAGAAATGAGTTGGGAGATGTACAACAGACCCAAGTGAAATAAAAAATATCATAGCAGAATACTAAGAAAAGTTGTACTCTAAGAGGTTTGAAAACCTAGGAGAAATGGACAAATTTCTAGATTCATATGACTCACCAAGATTATCACAAGGAGAAGATCTACTTAATAAATCTATCACAAAGGCAGAGATTGAAAAAGTCATCAAGAATCTACCAACCAAGAAAAGTCCTGGCCCAGATGGCTTCACTGGAAAATTCTACCAAATTTTTAAAGAAGAGTTAACTCCGATACTACTGAGGCTATTTCACACCACAGAAAAAGACGGAATACTTCCAAATTCATTCAATGAAGCCAACATAACCCTAACACCAAAACCAGTGAAAGATCACATGAAAAAAAGAAAATTACAGACCAATATCACTCATGAACCTAGATGCAAAAATCTTCAACAAAATTCTAGCCAATAGAATTCAACAGCATAAAAAAAAAAATCATCATGATCAAGCTGGTTTCATTCCAGAGATGCAAGGCTGGTTCAACAGCAGAAAAACAATTAATGTAATCAACCACATTAATAACACAAAAGATAAGAATCACCTAAATTTTGTCAATTGATGCAGAAAATGCATTTGACAAAGTTCAACACCCATTCATGCTTAAAACTCTCAGAAAAATAAGAATAGAGGGGAAATTTCTGAATGTAATTGATAGCATCTACGCAAAGCCAACTGCTTTCATCATCCTGAATGGTTAAAGACTGAAAGAATTGCCTTTGAGAACAGGAACTAGACAAGCATGCCTGCTCTCACCACTTCTATTCAACACTGTGCTAGAAGTTCCAGCCAGAGCAATTAGACAAGTCACAGAAGTAAAGGGCATTCTATGAAAAAGTAAAAATTTCCCTCTTTGCAGATGATATGACTGTTTATAGAGAGAATCCAAAGAAATCCATAAGTAAGTTATTGGAGCTAATAAAAGAATTCAGGAAAGTATTGGCATACAAGATAAACATTACTAAACCAATAGCATTCCTTTATACAAACAGTGATATTACTAAAGAAGAAATCACCAAATCAATTCCATTTACTATAGCCCCCAAGAAGATAAATTGCCTAGGAATAAATCTAACTAGAGAAATAAGAGATCTTTACAAAGAGAACTACAAGACCTTACTAAAAGAAACTGGGAGAGACTTACATAATTGGAGTAATTTGCCCTGCTCGTGAATAGGAAGACTCAGTATTGTGAAAATGTCTATTTTTCCCAAAGCACTCTACTTATATAATGCAATCCCAATACAAATTCCAGTGACATTTTTTAAGGAGATGGAGAAACAAATCATCAGCTTTGTTTGGAAAGGGAAGAAGGCCCAGATGATTAAAGCACTACTGAAGAAGAACACACTAGGAGGTCTCTCACTACCTGACTTTAGAACCTATTACACTGCCACGGTTGTCAAAACAGCCTGGTACTGGTACAAAAAGAGACATATTGACCAATGGAACAAAGTAGAGACCCCAGAGATGCCACCATTCTCCTATAAACAGCTGATATTCAAAAAAGTCCTAAGATTTTAAGCTGGGGTAAGAATAGTCTCTTCAACAAATGGTGCCGGCATAATTGGATAGCCATCTCCAAAAAACTGAAACAAGACCTATATCTCACACCTTATACAAAAATCAACTCAAATTGGATAAAAGACTTATGGCTAAATATAAAATCTAAAACGATAAAGCTCATCCAAGATACAATAGGGTCAACAATGGAAGTTTTAATATACAATATAGACAGACTTCAAAATCTGACAAACAAAGGACATTCATCAGAAGAGAAAATAGATAAATGGGAATTACAAAGAATGAAACACTTCTTCTCATCCAAAGACTTCATCAAAGGAATGAAAAGACCACCTACAGAATGGGAAAAAATATTTGGCAACTCTATGTCAGACCAACGCCTGATCTCCATAATCTATAAGGTACTACAAAATATCAAGAAGAAAAAGACAAATCATCCAACTAAGTGATGGGCAAAGGAGATGGACAGACACTTCGCTAAAGAGGAGATCCAGGCAGCCAAAAACCACATGTGAACATGCTCACGATCATTAATTATTAAAGAAATTCAAATCAAAACGACAATGAAATACCATCTCACCCCAACAAGATTGGCCATGATCCAAAAAACACAAAACACTAAATGCTGGAGAGGCTGTGGAGAGACTGGAAGTCTCCTACACTGTTGGTGGGATTGCAAAATGGTGCAACCACTTTAGAAAGCAATCTGGCACTACCTTAAAATAATGGATACATATATAGACTTCACACAGTAATTCCACTTTTTGAAATACATCCTACAGAATCAAGGCCATTCATACCAACTGATACACACACATGAAAGTTCATCACAGCACAGTCCACAATAGCAAGAAGATGGAATCAACCTAGATGTCCAACAGAAGAATGGATAGGTAAACTATGGTATATGTACTCAATGGAGTACTATGCAATGATAAAGAACAATGATGCTAGCAGGAAACATCTCTTAACCTGGTTTCAACTGGAGGACATTATGTTGAGTGAAAGTAGTCAGTGACAGAAGGACAAATATTGTATGAGACCCCTACAATAAGAACTTAAAAGCAGACTCAAGCGTAACAGAAAAGACTCTGATGGCTACAAGGGTGGAGAGGGCAGGAGGGTGAGGGGTGAGGGTTTAGATTAGATTGTTGTTAGAAATTTGGTTGGGTGAAATTGGTGACAGCACACATTAGTAAGAAGATCAATCTTAACGGGACTTCAACACAACTTGTGTACTCCTCTCATCGTAACCCAATATTGCAAGGACAGAGTATGTACATTTTCATTTAATAAAAAAATATGTACTGTTAAAAAAAAGAATCCATAAATAAACTACTGGAACTAACAGAAGAGTTCAGCAAGGTGTCAGGATACAAGATAAACGTAAGTAACACTAACAAAGGAATCATCAAAGAGGAAATCATCAAATCAATACCATTTACTATAGCCACCAAGAAGATAGAAAATACCTAGGAATAAATGTAACCAGAGAAATAAGAAACCTATACATAGAAAATTACAAAACTTTACTGCTGGAAACTAAAAGAGACTTACAGAATTGGAGAAATCTAGCTTGCTCAAGCATAGAAAGATTTAACATTGTGAAATGTTAAATCTATGTATACAACAGAATCCCAATACAAATTCTAGTGTCATTTTTTAAAAAAATTTATTATGATTGAATGACAATGTACATTCCCATATAAATTTTCATACTGACCTACATGCAGCTTCCACTGCTCTCCCTGCACGGTGACAGCACACTCTTCCTCTCTGCTCCATACGTGTCGTATTTTCCCAACAGTCCCCTATCTTCTCCTGTCTACCATTCCCCTTCCTCCAGTAAGAGGTCAACAGGATGACCTTCTATAGATGCCCAGAATCATAAAGTGACCACACAGTATGGTCACTCTGTGTCACCAAGTCCAATCCCTTGCTCCCTGAAAAGTTGACCTTCATTGTGATTTATGGACAGGGGCAGCATCAGGGCCAGGGGCCATGCTCCCAGGGGAACCCCTAGGCCCCTTGACCATCAATCATGGTCTTTTAGTGGAGATCTCAGGGGGCACCCCTATTTATGCTTGTGTTGCCAGTGAGACTCAACTTTGTGAGCTCCGTCATGGCTATCACTGTTGGTAGCCAGGCACCATCTGGTTCTTTCAGTCACAAGTTGATGTAGACATCCACTCACGTGGGTCTCTCTGTCTTCTGGATTCTCTTTCCCCCATGTTGTTATGGACCTTAGTGATCATCCGTTCCTGCTAAGTTGGGACCATTTGCTGTACACTCAGATGGCAGTTCGGCAGCTTTTAAGACCCCAGACACCATTGAGACCTCATTAGCAAAACACTTGTGCCAATTGGCCTCGATTTCCCCTGAGAGCACAGTCCCTGGCCCCCCACCCCAGCTACTCTGTCCTTGCAATGTTGGGTTAAGATGCGAGGAGTACACAAGTTATGCTGAAGTCCCGTTAATATTGATCTTCTTACTAATACGTGCTGTCACCAATTTCACCCAACCAAATTTCTAACAACAATCTAATCTAAACCCTCCCCCTTCACCCTCCTCTTCCAGTGTCTTTTTTAATGAGATGGAGAAACAGATCACCAGCTTTGTCTAGAAAGGGAAGAAATCCTGGATAAGTAAAGCACTACTAAAAAAGAGGAACACAGTGGGAAGCCTCACACTACCTGACCTTACAACCAATTATACTACCACAGTAGCCAAAAGAGCCTGGTGCCAGTACAAAAAGGGACATATAGACCAATGGAACAGAGCTGAGACCCCAGAAATATCACCATCTTTCTATGAACAACTAATATTCAACAAAGGCCCTAAGATTGTAAACTGGAGTAAAAACAGTCTCTTTAACAAATGATGCTGGCAAAATTGGATATCCATCTGCAAAAAACTGAAACAAGACCCATATCTCTCACCTTACATAAAAACTAACTCAAAATGCATCAAAGACTTAAATATCATCTTCAATAAATGGTGCTGGCAAAATTGGATATCCATCTGCAATAAACTGAATCAAGATCCATATCTTACACCTTATACAAGAACCAACTCCAACTGGATAAAAGACCTAAATATCAAACCTAAAACAATAAAGCTCATCCAAGAAAAGGTAGGAACAACGGCAGTTTTAATACACAATGAGGACAGACTCCAAAATCTGTCAAAGAAACCAGAATCAACAGAAGAGAAAATAGATAAATGGGAACTACTAAGAATCAAACACTTTTGCTCATCAAAAGACTTTATTAATAGAATTAAAAGAACATCCACAGAATGGGAAAAAATATTTGGCAACTCTATGTCAGACCAATGCCTGATCTCCATAATCTATAAGATACTACAAAATATCAATAAAAAGAAGATAAATCATCCAATTAAGCAATGGGCAAAGGAGATAGAAAGACACTTCGCTAAAGAGGAGATCCAGGCAGCCAAAAAACACATGCATACATGTTCACAATCTTTAGTTATTAAAGAAATTCAAATCAAGATGACAATGAGATACCATCTCACCCCAACAAGATTGGCCATGATCCAAAAAACACAAAACAACAAATGCTGGAGAGGCTGTGGAGAAAGTGGAACCCTCCTACACTGTTGGTGGGGTTTCAAAATGGTCCAGCCTCTTTGGAAAGCAATCTTGCGCTTCCTTAAAACATAGATATTGATATATCATTTGACCCAGTAATTCCACTACTTCGAATATATCCTACAGAATCAAGGCTTTTCACACCAACGGACAAATGCACCAGAATGTTTATCACAGCACAGTCCATGATAGCAAAAAGATGGAATCAACCCAGATGCCCAACAACAGAAGAATGGATAGGTAAAATATGGTACATATACTCAATGGAGCACTACGCAATGATAAAGAATAAAGATGATTCCAGGAAACACCTCATAACCTGGTTTCAACTGGAAGACATTATGTTGAGTGAAAGCAGTCAGCGACAAAAGGACAAATATTGTATGAGACCTCTACGATAAGATCTCAAAAACAGACTTGTGTATAGAAGAAGAGACTCTTTGACAGCTGTAAGGGAGGGAACGGAGGGAGGGAGAGGGGAGGGCTTAGACTAGATAGTTGCTAGAAATCTGGTGGGGAGAAATTGGTGATAGCACACGTTAGAAACAAGAACAACATTAAGTGTACTTCAGCATAACTTGAGTACTCCTTCCATCTTAACCCAATATTGCAAGGATAGAGTAGCTGGGGCAGGGGGCAGGGGACCATGCTCTTAGGTGAAATCGAGGCCAATTGGAACAACTAGCATTTTGCTAGGAGGACTCTCTGCATCCCACATTGGTGAGTTGCGTCAGGGGTCTTAAAAGCTGCCAAGCTGCCATCCGAGGGCACAGCAAATGATCCCAACTCAGCAGGAACAGATGCTTACCGAGGACCAAAACGACATGGGGTAAAGACAACCTAGGAGATAGAGAGACCCACATGAGTGGGTGCCTACATTGACTTGGGACCGGAAGAACCAGATGGTGCCCGGCCACCAACAGTGATAGCCGCGATGGAGCTCACTAGGTTGAGTCTCACTGGCAACACAAGAATAAAAAGGGGTGCATCATGAGATCTCCACTAAAAGACCTCAACTGATGGTCCAGCGGTTTTGGGGTTCCCCTGAGAGCATGGCCCCTGGCCCTGATGCTGCCCTTGCCCATAAATTATAACAAAGGTCCACTCTTTGGACACCAGTAGATTGGACTTGGCAATGCAGAGTGACCATATATTGGATGCACTTTATGGTTTTATACATCTATAGGATATCATCCTGCTGATCTTTGGCTGGAGGAAGGAGAGAGAGTGGAGAGGAGGGGAAAGAAGGCTGTTGGGTGGATGAGACATGTCTAGAACAGGGAGGAATAATGTGCTGTCACCAGACAGGGAGAGCAGTGGAAGCTGCATATAGGTGGGCATGTAAATTTATACGGGAATGTACATTTTCACTCAGTTGTATTAAATAAAAAAAAAAAAACAGACTTAAATATCAAACTCTAAGTGATGGAGATCATACAAGAAACAAATAGGATCAACAATGGTAGTTCTAACACACAGCTCAGACAGACTTCAAAATCTGACCAATGAACAACAGAACAGAAAATAGATAAATAGGAACTACTAAAAATCAAACACTTATCCTCACCCAAAGAATTTGTCAAGAGAATTAAATACTACCTACAGAATTGGAAAAAATATTTGGCAACTACATGTTGCTAGATCAACATATGATTTCCATAATCTACAAGGTACTGTAAAATATCAACAAGAAAGAGGTAAAGCATCCAATTAGGAAATGAGCAAAGGGGACAGACACTTTACCAAAGAAGACTCCTAGGCAGCCAAAAGACACATAAGGAAATGCTTATGCTCATTAGCTATTATAGGAATCCAAATCAAAGCAACAATGAGATACCATCTCACTCCAACAAGTTTGGCAATAATCCAAAAAAACATAAAACACAAATGCTGGAGACTCTGCAGAGAGATCGGCACTCTCTTACTGCTGGTGAAAATGTAAAATGGTACAACCTCTTTGAAAAGCAATTTAGCACTTCCTTAAAAAGTTAGAAATAGAAATACCACATGATCCTGCAAGCTCACTGCTCTCAATATATCTTACAGAAGTAAAGGTGGCCACAAGGACAGATACTTGCACACAAATATTTACTGCCAGCCAAGTGCCACCGAGTCGGAGCTTGCAGCAGTGTCAACAACAGAAAAAAGAATGAATCAACCTAGGTGTCTATCAACAGATGAATGGATAAACAAACTATGGTATATATATTCAGTGGAACACTATGCAATGATAAAGAACAATGATGATTTTAGGAAGCATCTCCTAACTTGGTTTCAACTGAAGGCATTATGCTGAGTGAAATCAGTCAGCAGCAAAAGCACCAGTATTGTATGAGACTTCTGCTAAAAGGACTTAAAAATAGACTCATGTACAGAAGAAAAGTCTCTTTGGTGGCTATATGGGTGGGGAGGGTGGGAGGGGGTTGGTCATAGATTAGATGGTAGATAGGGATTTGGTTAGGTGAAAGCAGTGACAGCACGCAGTAGAGAGCAGATCTACATAACTTGACTACACTATAAACTGAAATCCGACTTGACGGCACTTGGCTTTTATTCTATACTCAACCCAATATTTCAAAGGATAGAGTAGCAGGGACGGGGTTTTGGGTAGCATGTTTTTAGGAGACATAAAGGTCAATTGGCACAATTGGTTTTTTGTTAAGAGTCTTCTGCGCCCCATATTGGTGAATGGCCCCTTGGGTCTTAAACACTAGCAAGCTGCCATCTGAAGTACATCTCATGGTCCCAACTGATCTGAAACAGTGAGGACAAAAGAGCCCAGGAGACAGAAGGATCCATATGAATGGGAGACTATACCAACATCAGATCAGAAGAACCAGATTGCGCCTAGCCAACACCAAAGGCAGCTGTGATGGAGGACACAATGTAGAGTCCCTGAGGCAACATGAGAAAAAGAGGGGGCAGCTCCAGAACTCTGCTAAAAGACCAGAATTGATGGTCTGACAACCTGGAGGGTCCCTTGGGAAGATGGTCCCTAGACCTGCTGCTGGCCCTGACTGGAAACCAGTATTGAGGTCAACTCTTCAGACAAGTATGGACTGGACTCAGGGACACAGTGGGACCATACGGTGTGAGTACTTTATGGTTCCATACATTTATAGGAGGCTGTCCTACTGGTTTCTTTCTAGATGGGAGGGAAGAAGATGGAGATGAGATAGGTGCTTGTAAAGAGGATACAAGAAATACAAAGTGAAAAGATGGATTATGATTATGATTATTATGATTACTGGGTGAGGAGAGCAAATGGAGCTGCAAACATGTGGGCATGCGAAATTGATTTGGACTGCATACTTTCACTTAACCACAGTAACATGTAAATAAATAAAAATAATTCAATAGCACCACTATACCGATGCATGCACAACATGTAGTTGTACATATGACAACAGAACAAAAAACAGGATAAGAAGGTTAAATGGAGGAGTCTTACATTTTTACATGAAAATGTATACTATTTTCTCTAAGTAGGCTGTGATAAATTAGGAATGAATATTGTAATATTTGAGTAAAAAAATATCAAATCCATTGCTGGTGAGTCAATTCCAACACACAGTAACACTGTAGGGCAGAAAAACTGCTGCATGTTTTTTCCAAGGAGCATCTGCCGGATTTGGACTGCTTTTAACTACTGTGCCATCAGGGTTTCCAATACGTGAGTAACCCACTGCTATCGAGTTGATTTGAATCATAGCGACCCTATATAGTTCCTAAAAAAATCAAAGTCAGTATAGCTATAATGCCAACCCAAAGCAAAAACACCAAATCTATTGTTGGGTCGGTTCCAACTCAGTAACACTATAGAATGACGCTACAGGGTTTCAAGGAGTGGTTAGTGAATTCAAACTGCCAGTCTTTTGGTTAGCTGTCACGCTGTTAATGACTAAGCCACCAGGACTCCAAAATGCCAACGCAAAAATTTAAAAGGAAGAAAGACAGTAAGAGGATGGAAAAACATAAGATGCAAAAAGTAACTGTAAGAACACCAGAATGACTATATCAATAATAGACAGAGTACTAGACAAGGAATATTACCAGAAGTGTTGAGGAAGGAAATTTTCTAATGACAAAATGGATCATTCAAATAGAGGAATAACAATCATTTATGGTATGGACGTAATAACAGATCTTCAAAATACAAGAAGCAAAACTTGACAGAATAAAAGGGAAACAGACAAAGCCACAGAGTTGGATATTTCAACAGCCCATTCTCAGATATTAATAGAAGAATTAGACAAAAAAAATAAGGGTGCAATAGATCTCATCAAAACTATCAACTACTTTGCTCTAACTGGCAGTTAAACAATGGCAGAGCATGTTTATTTTAATGCACATAGAACCTTGACCAAGACAGACCATAAAATAAATTCCAAAGATTGGAATCTTACAAACTGTATTATCTAACCAAAACACAAATAACTTAGTAACCAGTAACAATGAAGTATCTAGAAAATCTGGAAACTAAGTAACAGTAAGAAAAATGAGAAAACATTTAAAGGAATGGCAATAAAAATAGACCAAATTGTGTTCAGTTTCAAGTGGAGGCTCTTAGTTTTTAATATAGCCAGCTAGCTAAAAAGAAAAAAGGGGTAGGGGAATGAGATATGTTTTCCTTGATTGTCTTTTTGCCCTGCTGGGTACAAAAGGCAAGATGCAATGTACGAAGTCAACAAGAACACATCTCACTGGTAGAGATGTTACTTTGAACTTTATCCTCACTAAATGTGCTTTGCGGTTTTTATATCTAACAGTGTATGATTTTGTGGTACATATAAACTAGATAGATTTGTAGAAAAGGGAACGAAGAATAAAAAAGCCTTTTAGTATCGGTGTATCTTGGTAGGTATTTTGAGGTTAATCGCAGGCTGAGGAAAACATTCTTCAGTGTGTACTTACCAAACTGCCTTTGATGTTTCTTGGATTTCTTATGTATTGTTGATACATAGGGCAGGGAGGAAATGATGCCCAGTTTCAATTAAAAGTGAATAATTTTTTTTGTCCTCAGCCTTCTTTTACTGTATTTTTACACAAATAATGCATACCTTCTACATTTGTTTGTCATTGGCTCCTTCCCCTTCCAAGATATTTTCATAAGGGCTGCTATGCCAATTTAATTTGTGTAATACTCCAGTATTTCCCCTTTTCTTCTATTTAATTTCACTGAAAACTAATCAGTTTCACTGACATGGCTTTCACTTTATAATGTATAAGAAAATTGCTCTCTAAATACTTCAGAGTCAAATATTATCCTTTCAAATTACAGTGGTAAATTTTTTTGTCTCTCACTCTGTTACTTTTGTTGTTGGTAATTTGTATTCAAATACCCAGATGCCAAAGTCACCAAAATTTGAATATTCTATTTTCTTGATGATAATGCACAAATAAACAGACAGGCACAGAAACCTGAAGTGGCTGTATACAAAGGATCCTTTGGATTTTGCTGAGAGAGAGGCCCAGCCCTCCATTAGCTCGTATCACATTGGGTGAAAGCTACCCTGATCCAATCCACGGGGGAAGAAATTAACAGTTGTCACTGAGTCAAGTCTAATTCATAGAGACCTCATGTGTGTCAGAATAGCACTGTGCTCCGCAGCATTTTCAATAAACTGATTTTTCAGAGTATATTATTAGGCTTTTCTTGTGTGGCACCTCCAGGCAGCCTTGAACCTCCAGTCTTTTGCTTAGCAGCCAAACACGTTAGCCATTTGTGCCATCCAGGGCTTTCTGAACCAGTCAGTACATGGGGAACCAAATCGAGCTCCTTACCATCCACAGGTTTGATCTCCGTTGGTGTTTGCTCCTCTTCCCCTCCCATGCAGCTCTCTTTAATATTTTCTATTTCACGCAAGAAATTCTCCATGGAGGTGCTGCTGTCTATAGAGCTTTGTGAGCTGGAACAGCTAAATGTGGGAGAACTTAAAGATTCACTGGACAGCATCCTGTTAACTCTTCGGCAGCAAGGAATGGATTTTCTGAGGAAAAACAAATATCTGAATGAATATCAGGGTCATTTATTTTATAAGTTACACAATTAAATATAAGTTTAAAATCAATCGATACGGATGTAGTGTGGTAGAGAGGGATTTCAGGGATTGAACACACCATTCAATGGCCACCCTTCTTTTTGATCACATAATTTTTACCTCATGATGGAAATCCTGGGTGGTGCAAACAGTTGACACACTCAGCTGCTAAATGAAAGGTTGGAGGTTTGAGTCCAACTGCCAAGCCAAGCCACCAACTAGAGGTCTCAGAAAAAAGCTCTCGTGACACTTCTGACAAGTCAGCCATTGAAAACCCTATGGAGTATAGTTCTATTCTGACATCAGTGGGGTCAGTATGAGACAGAATCCACTTGAAAGCAACTATTTTTTCTTAATATACTTCATAATGACTCTGGTCAGATAGGAATTACCATAAAATATTTTTACAATGTTCACACACTCATCAAATACTAAATTATTTGTATTAGTCAAAACCCATATGGAACAAGTTTGTGTCTTTAAAGTGTCTAAGATGATGAGAGAGAAGGGTGTGAAAGTTGGCTATGGGGATAATGAGATTAGTAAAAGGAAATGATCTTTAATGTCAGGGGGGAAACTTCATGAGTGCAAAAATACAGGGAAGATAGTGCTCCCATAAATAAGAAAATAAATAATTTGTTCATACTCTCTTTCTCTAGGAGTTCTAGATTTCCAAGTGATCTGTAGCAGAAATTTTGGAATTTAATCACCAGTGCTTTCATGCGACCAGACTGTTAAGTAATTCTTTAACATTAACAGTCACTGACTGAACCAGTTTATTTTTAAAACTCCAAAGCACTTTAGGAAAATGTGAAATATCTGCTTTTATTTTTAATACTGTGCTTTGTGATAAAAAGAATGTTAGGCAGCTGTGTTTGATAGTTGGGTGGTAAGAGTTTTTCACCAAATTCCTTACCATTATAATAAGAGAGATCTATTCTACTGGTTAAAACATAAAATCATCAAAGATACAATGTCATGAAATCATCATAGATATCAAAACAATAAGTTTCCCTTTATTGCTTTTAGGCTTTTAAGCCTTTTGCTTTTCATATAAAAGCAACACTATATACTACTAACACATTCATGGTATGTAAACATGTCTTGTAAAATTAGAAACTCTAATTCAAATACCACTGGTCACACTGCCTATGACCCTCCTTGTACCATAGTCACCCTAAAACACGTCATAGACATTTTTCCAAGTCAAAAAAGGCAGATCACTTCAATGGCTGCATGCAGACTAATTTGTCTTATCAATTAAGTAAACATCCAGATATACCTAATCACTGAAAATTTATGAAAACTTGAGAAATTTGGGCATAATAAACTTTAGGAGAAGAGAAGCAGATACATTTAGGGATAGTAACAGTAATTTCATATCACGATGAACAGTTTCTTATTTATGTAAAGCATGTGTTCATGACACCTCAGAGAAGTGATCTGCATAAACTTTGCCAGTAGACAGGGGAAAGTGATGTGAAATATAGTTACAAAAAGCTGAGTAAAATGCTGGTCTTCTCTGAGACAATCCACCCAAACAATCGTTTAATTGCAAAGATGAACAATTTTTCTTGGCAAATAAGTCAGATAGCATTTTTGGGACACGCATACTTGGAAGAGCTCTCACTTATTTTTAGTACAGGATCTAAATGCTTGCCACTTCATCCCAGGGTGGAACATGGACCATAACCTTATACTCTTGCAGCATTACACAACTGTGGCCCTTAGGCTCACCCATGGTTCAATGAGTCTTAATCTGTAGCTTCATACCTCACCATATTAGGATAAAACAGATACTGGGGCTTCATTAGCTGTTTGTATTTCTCTATTCTTAAACGATTCCAGGAAAATGTTACATGAAAAACAGAAAGTAATTGTGTTACACAGCAACTTTGTTGGGAAAACACCATTAGGTTTAAAATTAGATTTTAAAAATGCAACTACTATAAATTCGAAGTGACATTAAGAAAACAGGACAGATTTTATCATTTGGTTTTTACTTCTATTGTCTTCGTAACTATAGCTTGTATTATGTTTTAATGGTTAACAGAGATTTATAATTTATTAGAGTTCCTTATGACAGTGTAATTCCATTTACCCCTTCCTCTTGTACTCTACATATTACTATTTTCATATGTTACTTTTATATACCTATTACATCTCACAAGAATTGTTATTGTGGTTGCTTTAAAACAGTTAATATTCTCAAAACATCAAAACATTTTTTTTATTGTGCTAAAAGCGCAAGTTTACAGTTCAGGTTGGTTTCTTATACAAAACTGTATACACATTGTTATGGGACCCTGTTGCTATCCCTGTAATCCTCCTTTACAGCACAGATTTCCTGTGTCCACTCAGTAAGCTCCTCTCTCTTTCTTTCTTCTTATCTTGTCTCCAGAGAGGAGCTCCCCAGTTAGTCTCCTATGTCTACTTGAAATCAGAAGCATACTCTTCAGGAGTATCATTTTATGTCTTATAGTTCAACCAATACCTGGCTGAATATTTGGCTTCAGGAATGGTTTCAGTTCCGGGTTAACAGAGAGTCCAGGGGTATGTCTTCTGGGGCTCATCCAGTCCCAGTCAGACCATTACGTCTGGTCTTTTTACTAGAATTTGAGTGTTGCAGTTGACTTTTCTCCTGTTCCATCAGGAACTCTTGCATTGCCTGTCAGGGTTATCATTGGTAGTAGCTGGGTACCATCTAGTCCTTCTGGTTTCAGGTTGACAGAGTCTCTGGTTTATGTGGTCTTTTTGGTTCCTGGGTTAATATAATCCTTTTGCCTTTGGTATTCTTCATTCTCTTTTGCTCCAGGTGGATTGAGACCAAGAGAAGCATCTTAGATGGCTGCTCACTCACTTTTAAGTCCCCAGATGCCATTCACAAAAGTAGGATGAAGAACATTTTCTTAATGAAATTTTTATGCCATTGATCTAGATGTCTCATGAAACCGTGACCCACAGATCCCTGCCCCTGCTACTCTGTCCTTCAAGTGTTTGATTATATTCACGAAGCTTCATAGCTTTTGCTTTAGTCCAGTTGTGCTGACATTCCTGTATTGTGTGCTACCCTACCCTTCACTTTAAGGAATTCTCACGTACTATCTAATTAGTGAGTATCCTCTCCCTCCCCACCCTCAGAACAATTAGAGAATGCTTTCTTTTGTGTTTACATCCTGAGTCCTTCTACAACTGAATGATTTCACTCAGCATAATGCCTTCCAGATTGACCCACATCACAAGATGTTTCACAAATTCATTGTTGTTCTTTATCATTATGTACTATTCCATTGTGTGAATATACCATAACTTTTTATCCATTCATCTGCTGATGGGCACCTAAGTTGTTTTCATCTTTTTGCTACTGTGAACATGGGTGCACATATATCGGTTTGTTTGCTGATGGGCACCTAAGTTGTTTTCATCTTTGTGCTGCTGTGAACATGGGTGCACATATATCGGTTTGTTTGACTGCTCTTTTTTCTCTAAGATATATTCCAAGGAATGTGGTTGCTGCATCCTATGGTATTTCTATTTCTAGTGCCAAATCAATTTCCAAAGTGGCTGTACCATTTTACATTTCCATCAGCATTGTATAAGTGTCCCAGTCTCTCCATAATTTCTGAAACTTTTACTATGGGTTGTTTTTGGATTAACTCCAATCTTGTTGATGTGAGATGGTATCTCACTGTAGTTTTGATTTACATTTCTTTAATGGCTAATAATCATGAATGTTTCCTCATGTATCTGTTAGCTGCCTCAGTGTTTCCTGTGTTGAAGTGCCTATTCATATCCTTTACTCATTCTTTAATTCGGTTATTTGTCTTTTCATTTTTGAGGCTTTGCTGTGTCTTGTAGATTTTAAAGATTGGACCTTGATAAGACTTATCAGATCCAAATTTCTTTTCCCAGTCTGTAGGCTGTCTTTTCCCTCTTTTGGTGAAGCCTTTGGATGAGCTTTAGTGTTTGACTTTTACGAGTTCCCAGTTATCTGTGTTCTCTTCTGGTATTTGTGCATCGTTAGTAATATTTTTAGTCTGTTTATGCTGCATATTAGGGCTCCCAGCATTGTCCCTATTTTTTCTTCTATGATCTTTTTGCTTTCTATTCTACATTTAGGTCTTTGCTCCATTTTCAGTTAGTTTTCGTGTGACATATGGGTCTTGTTTCTTTTTTTTTTTTGCAGATGGATATCCAGTTATACCAACCCCATTTGTTAGAGAGACTGTCCTTTGGACCTTTGTCAAATACCAGCTGCCTGTAGGTGGATGATGTTACACCTAGATTCTCAGTTCTGTTACACAGGTATGTATGTCTGTATTTGTACGAGTACCAGGCTGTTTTGACTACTGTGGCAGTATAATAGGTTCTAATGCATGTAGTGTGAGGCATCCCACTTTGTTCGTCTTCTTCAGTAATGCTTTACTTACTGATCCAAGGCTTCTTCCTTCTCCATGTAAAGTTGATGGTGTGTTTCTCCATCTCATTAAAAAAATGCTACTGGAATTAGTATTGGTATTGCATTGCATCTATAGATCACTTTGGGTAGAATAGACATGTCATGATGTTGAGTCATCTTACTCATGAGCAAAGTAGGTTTATCCACTTATGCAGGTCTCTCGGTTTCTTGCAGCAGATTTTTGTAATTTTCTTTATTCAGGTCTTTTGCATCTCTGGTTAGATTTATTCCTAGGCATTTGATCTTCCTGGGGGCTATTGTAAATGCTATTGATTTGGTGATTTCCTCCTTGATGGTCTCTTTGTTGGCATAAAGAAATCCAAGTGACTTATGTCTGTTTATCTTGTATCCTAATTCATTTGCTGAACTCTTCTATTAGTTCCAGTATTTTAGAGGGGTGGGGGGCGGCGCAAGATTCTTTAGGGCTTTCTGTGTATAAGATCATATAATCTGTAAATAGAAATGTTTTGACTTATTCCATACCAATTTACATGCTCTTTATTTTTTCCAATTGCTTTGGCTACAACATCAACGACAGTGTTAAGTAAAGGAGGTGACAGTGGGTATCCTTGTATGGTTCCCATTCTGAAAGGGGATGCTTTCAGACTTTCTTCATTTAGGATGATGTTGGCTGCTAGCTTTGCATAGATGTCCCTTAATCATGTTAAGGAATTTCCCTTCTATTCTTCTTTTGCTGAGAGTTTTTAACATGAATAGGTGTTGGACTTTGCCAAAAGCCTTCTCTGCATCGATTGATAAAATCAAGTGTTTTTTATCTTTTGAATTACCTACGTAGTTGATTACATTAATTGTTTTTCTAATGTTGAACCATGGCTTCATCCCTGGCATGAATCTGATTTGGTAATGTTGAATTATTTTTTTGATATATTGTTGAATTGTATTGGCTAGAATTTTGTTGAGGTTTTTTGTATCTAAGTTCATCAGAGATATTGATCTGTAATTTTCCATTTTTGTGCACTTTTCACCTGATTTTGGTATCAGGGTTATGCTGGATTCATAGAATGAATTTGGGAGCTTTCCATCCTCTTCTATGCTCTGGAATACATTTAGTAATAGTGGTGTTCTCTCTTCTTTAAGAATTTGGTAGAAGTCTCCAGTGAAGCTATCAGGCCCAGGGCTTTTTTTAGTTGGGAGTTTTTAAATGACTTTTGCAATCTCTTCTTTTGTGATGGGTTTATTTAGTTGTTATACTTCCGTCTGTGCTAGTTTTGGCAAGGTGATGTGTTTCTAGAAATTTGTCCATTTCCTCTAGGTTTTCAAATTTATAGAGTGCATAGGAAAAGAAAGTATATTTGGCTGCTGTTGTTCTGTATACATCTATGAGATCCAGTTAGTTCATTGTGGTATTTAGAACTTCCATGTTTTCACTGAGTTTTTTTTCTAAATGTTCTGTCCTTCACTGAAAATTGTGTGCTGTAGTCTCCTACTGTTACTCTGGAGCTGTCTATTTTTCACTTCAGTGCAGTTAGTATTTCTTTTATGTATTTTGGAGCCCTATCATCAGGTGCATAGATATTTAATATGATTATATTCTCTTGAAGAAGTAATCTTTTAATCACTATATAATGTCCTTCCTTATCAAATGTAGCATATTTTAAAGTCTGTTTTATCAGAGGTTAATATTGTCACTCCTACTCTTTTTTTGAATGTTGTTAGCTTGGTATTCTTTTTTCAGTCTTTTGAGTTTTAGTTTGTTTCTTCCCTTTAGTATTTCTTGCCATTTTGGTTTGGTTTTTAGAAATTCCCTCAACTTATATTTATCCGGAAATACCCTGATGTTGCCATCATATTTAAGAGACAATTTTGCCGGATGCGTACTTCTTGGTTTGCAGTTATTTTCTCTTTAAGGCTTGTATATGTCATCCCATTGCCTTTTTGCCTGGATTGTTTCTGCTGAGTAGAATGAGCTTATTTTATCAACTCTCTTTTGTAGATGACTTTTTTTTTTTATTAAATAAAAAACGAAAGTGTACGTACTCTGTGCTTACAATACTGGGTTAAGAGAGGAGGAGTACACAAGTTGTATCGAAGTCCTATTAATATTGATCTTCTTACTAATACGTATTGTCACCAATTTCACCCCACCAAATTTCTAACAACTATCTAATCTAAACCCTCGCCCCCACCCTCCTGCGCTCCCACCCTCCCCACCCTTGTAGCCTTCAAAGAGTCTTTTCTATTATGTATGAGTATGCTTTTAAGTTTTTATCATAAAAGTCTAATATAATAATTGTCCTGTCGCTGACTAGTTTCGCTCAACATAATGTCCTCCAGTTGAGACCAAATTGAGAGAAGTTTCCTGCTATCATCATTGTTCTTTATCAGTGTATAGTACTCCATTGAGTATACATACCAAAGTTTATCCAACCATTCTTCTGTTGTTGGGCATCTGGGTTGATTCCAACTGTTTGCTATCATGGACCGTGCTGCAATGAACATTCGTGTGCATGTATCAGTTGGTGTGAATGGCCTTGATTCTGTAGGATATATTCCGAGCAGAGGAATTACTGTGTCAAGTGGTATATCCATATCCATTATTTTAAGGTAACGCAAATTGCTTTCCAAAGAGGTTGCACCATTCTGCAATCCCACCAACAATGAAGGAGAGTTCCAATCTCTTCGCAGCCTCTCCAACATTTATAGTTTTGCTTTTTATGGATCATGGCCAATCTTGTTGGGGTGAGATGGTATCTCATTGTCGTTTTGATTTGAATTTCTTTAATAGTTAATGATAGTGAACATGTCCGCATGTGTTTTTTGGCTGCCTGGATCTCCTCTTTAGAGAAGTGTCTGTCCATCTCCTTTGCCCATCGATTAATTGGATGATTTGTCTTTTTCTTATTGATATTTCATAGAACCTTATAGATTATGGAGATCAGGCATTGGTCTGACATAGAGTTGCCAAATATTTTTTCCCATTCTGTAGGTAGTCGTTTAATTCTTTTGATGAAGTTTTTGGATGAGCAGAAGTGTTTGATTCCTATTAATTCCCATTTATCTATTTCATCTTCTGATGAATATGTTTTGTGTGTCAGATTTTGAAGTCTGTCTATATTGTGTATTAAAACATTCATTATTGACCCTATTTTATCTTGGATGAGCTGTATCGTTTTAGCTTTTATATTCAGGTCTTTTATCCAATTTGAGTTGATTTTTGTATAAGGTGTGAGATATGGGTCTTCTTTCAATTTTTTGCAGATGGATATCCAATTATGCCAGCACCATTTGTTAAAGAGACTGTTCTTACCCCAGTTCAAAATCTTAGGACCTTTGTCAACTATCAGCTGTTCATAGGAGGATGGTGGCATCTCTGGGGTCTCTACTTTGTTCCATTGGCCTATATGTCTCCTTTTGTGCCAATACCAAGCTGTTTTGACTACTGTGGCAGTGTAATAGGTTTTAAAGTCAGGTAGTGAGAGGCCTCCCAGCATATTCTTCTTTTTCGGTAGTGCTTTACTTATTCTGGGTTTCTGCCCTTTCCAAATAAAGCTGATAATTTGTTTCTCCATCACATTAAAAAATGTCACTGGAATTTGTATTGGGATTGCATTATATAAGTAGAGTGCTTTGGGCAAAATAGACATTTTCACAATATTGAGTCTTCCTATCCATGAGCAGGGCAGATTACTCCACTTATGTAAGTCTCTCCTAGTTTCTTGTAGCAAGGTCTTGTAGTTTTCTCTGTAAAGATCTCTTATTTCTCTAGTTAGATTTATTCTTAGGTATTTTATCTTCTTGGGGGCTATAGTAAATGGAATTGATTTGGGAATTTCTTCATTAATAATTTCACTGCTGGTATAAAGGAATCCTATTGATTTAGTTATGCTTATCTTGTATCTCAATACTTTGCCAAATTCTTCTATTAGCTCTAATAGTTTACTTATAGATTTCTTTGGATTCTCTGTATAAACAATCATATCATCTGCAAAGAGGGAAATCTTTACTTCTTCAGTGCCAATACAGATGCCTTTTATTTCCTTGAGTTATCTAATTGCTCTGGCTAGAACTTCTAGTACAACATTGAATAGAAGTGGTGAGAGCAGGCATCCTTGTCTAGTTCTTGTTCTCAAACGGAATTCTTCCAGTCTTTCACCATTCAGGATGATGAAAGCAGTTGGCTTTGCATAGATGCTATTGATTATATTGAGGAATTTCCCCTTTATTCCTATTTTTCTGAGAGTTTTAAGCATGAATGGATGTTGAACTTTGTCAAATGCCTTTTCTGCATCAACTGACAAAATCAAGTGATTTTTATTTTTTGTGTTGTTAATATGGTTGATTACATTAATTGTTTTTCTGATGTTGAACCAGCCTCACGTCTATGGAATGAAACCAACTTGATCATGATGAATTATTTTTTTAATATGTTGCTGAATTCTACTGGCTAGAATTTTGTTGAAGATTTTTGCATCTAGATTCATGAGTGATATTTGTCTGTGATTTTCTTTTTTTGGGAAATCTTTCCCTGGTTTTGGTATCAGGGTTGTGCTGACTTCATAGAATGAATTTGGAAGTAAACGACTTTTCATTTATCCTTAGTTTCTCTTAAAAGTCTGTCTTTATCTTTGATTTTGGCAACTTTGATTGTAACATGTCTTGGTGACTTCCTTTTGGTGTTCATCTTGTGTAGGGTTTGATAAACATCTTGGGTAGATATCTTCCATATTTCATGATATCAGAAAAGATTTATGACAACAAATCTTTTTGAATTTTCTCTTATTCCCCATGTTCTGGTACTCCAATCACTCATATGTTAGTCTTCTTGATACAGTCTCACATAATTCTTAGGGTTTCTTCACATTTACAAAATTCTTTTATAAAATTATTTTACAAGATTCTTTCCCCCAGATACATTAGTGTCAAGTGCATTTTCTTCAGTCTCACTAACTCTAAGTTCCATTGCCTCAGTTTTGGTCCTATGACTTTCTACTGAGTTATCTAATTCTCAGATTTTATAGTTAATCTTTGGATTTTTATTTGCTGTGTCTCTGTGGTTTCTTGCAGCCAGTCAAATTTGTCATTATGCTCTCTTGGCTTGGCTAATCTTTTTAGGTTTCTCGATTGCTTTACCTGTGTGCTGCTTGGCTTATTCTCTGTTTCTTCTGATCTCCTGAAGAGTCTTATATATTTATCTTTTGTTTTGTACTTCCAGTAATTCCAAGGAGTTACCTTCCTCTGGGAAGTTTCTTGATTCTTTGGGGCACTCGTTATAGTCATCATGGTCTGCCTCTTTACGTGATTTGATATTGACAGTTATCTCAGAGCCATCAATAAGATGTTACATTTATTTTATCATTGCTGACTGTGTCTTGGTCTCTTTTGTTTTGATATGCCCAAAAGGGATGGTCATGAGAGTTTGACTAGTGGCATCTTCAAGGGTTCACATCCTGATACCAGATTATTAGAGCTCTGACTAGGTATATAAGCCCAGGAGTCCATTTACTTCTCTTGTATGGGATTCATCCCAAGTTGTCCACATAGTCATCAAGTGTGTAGCTCAGGCTTTCACCCACAGTCCTAGACAGGCAGGGGTGCTCGGAGTATGTTCAGGTATCTGGTTGCAGTAGGTGGCCATGCGCTGAGCAAATAAGGGAGCTGATGGCTGCCCCTGACTTCCTAGAAGGAAAGTGAGTCCCTGTTCCTTAGAGGATGTAGGTGGGTGGGAGTTGTAACTTCACTATGGGCACCCAATGCTTTTGGCTCTAAGGACAGGAGGCACCACTCATTCCTGGACCACTGTTGTGGGTGACTTCATGGCTTGGTGGAGCCACCAGTGCTCAGGCCCCTGATGTGAGTAGGTGAGGGCCCTGCTTAATGGGCAGAACATGTCAAATGTCTTGAATCTGTCACTCCACCTTATAGCTGATACAGTTAATAACAGTCTTCAGGTATATACCATGTTGTATGTGATAATGAGAGTCTATGCTGTTGAAATGTGCTCACACGGGTTTATGCAGGGACAAAATGCATTCAGTATTGCTGGATCCTTTATGCTTGTGCCTAGGCAAAAGGAGCAGTGCCTTCCATGGGCTGCTGGCTTAGAGGAGCTGGAAGACTATTTTTCCTGGTGGTCTTCTCTCAAAAGCAGGAGAATGGCGGAGGGTGCAGAACAGGTCTTATTTCTAGTTCATGGGATGTGGCAATTGCTGATGCTGGCCCAGACCCTATGCACAGTAAGGAGGGAGTAGGTATATTAGAGAAAGATTCTCCTCAAAAGGGGTGATTTGTGATCCATGGGGTAGATTAGATACATGTTTTCATCTTCTGTTGATTGAGAGCCACTTTTCACTGGGTGTGTAGACCTGAGTAACGTCTCTGCTGCTTGGTCACTCCCAAGGTACAAAACATGTCCTGAGCACCACGGCTTACCTCACCATTCATGCCAGCTGATCTAGCCCTACAGGGTACCAGCCCTGGCAACTCCTGGCTGCTTATGAACTATCTTTCCCAACTCCTGTTACTCAATCTCATTCTTCAACTTTGTCTTTGTAATTCAGAGGTCCTAGATTGTTGCATAATTGTTTCATTTGTTTTTATGGGTCCATATTGTAAAAGGGACCACAGAAAGCAACTACTATTCCACCGTCTTGCCTCCACCTCTCTTAAAATATATTTTTAAAATAGTCTTTTATATTTCTCCTTTCTGATATTCTTCATTACTTCTTTGATGTTCAATATCTGAATAGCAAAATTTCTCTTCAGCTTTGAGGACTTCCTTTAGCATTTTTCTTCAGCTTTTCCATATTCTTTCCCTAGTATTTCTTGCACTATATCTCTACTGGCAACAAATTTCTTCCTCAAAATGTCTTTGATTTATTTTAATTTTGAAAATACTTTCATTTGGCAAATATTTGCGTGTAGAAATCTAGGCTGGGGGAAGTAGTTAAGACAGCAGACTAAACACACATCTCACTAAATTCCTCTGGAAACCAAGCCCTGAATTGATAATTAAATGGAGCCTTCCAGACAGCAGTGAGCCCTAGGACATGGCAAAGGGCTGTTAATTTGGACTTCAGATCACTGAACAGAAAATGTCCTCTCTTTGGCTGACCCTGCACTTGGTGAGTGCTGGCTTTCACGGACCAAAGGCAGCTTGTCATTTTAACTCCTTTCTTCTGTGTCGTGGATGATGGGCAGAGTGGGACTTGACTAGCAGCTAATCTCAGATGCACTGCTGGTGGGATTGTCAGGAGAAATTGCCACATTTTGAGAGCCTGGCATTGGACTCTGTACCTTGGCACATTTGGACTCTCTTTCCACCTGCACCACAGAATAGCCTGTACCAAGGCAGATGGGGAGCTTGTGCAGGATGCTTTCTTGTTCCACTGGGAGGCAGATATATGGAGGCCTCAGCTGGAACTAATTCTTAAGCTGGGAGGAAGCAACTGCCTGGAGGAGAGTGCTTTTCCAGCAGAAAAGCAGTATTCTACACAGTGTTGCCTACAGCTGGGGTCTGACAGCAGAGGCTAGCAGGGCAGAACCCCTTCTGTATTTTGAACTAGTTTATAACATCTGGGGTTGGATACAGAGGTGCTTACTTTGCCAGCTGGGAAGAGGGATATGAACACCTGAAAATCTGACTGACTTTGGGAGTTCTCAGATACCTTTTACCTTTCACTTTAAGATGACCTAGAGAAACAACATGTGGCACATCCTCACAGCATCTCTCCCAGTCTCTATTGACTCACATGATGCCCAAAAAGCAACAAACTCTGGAGAAAGGGATAATAAAGGAATCACCCATGGCTTCAGAATGCCCCCAAAAGAAAGCACCAAAGAACTTGCCAGACAAAGAAACCTTTCTGAAACTATCAGAAGGATAAATAAACTACAAAAGGATTGTATAAAGAGACCTCCCAGACCTTATACAAAATGCAGCAGAGCAAAATGAAACATTAAGCAAGCTGTTCAATCTGATGGAACACCAGTACTCTGAAATCCAACAGATCAAGAACAAAATGAAAAAGATAGAAACTTCTATTCAAAGCCAAGAAAACAGAACGGAACAAATGGAAAAGAGACTTTCTGACTTGGAAGACAGAGGTATTGACTCCAGCATCTATGAGGAGAAATCAGAAAAAAGAAACAAGAAAAATGAAGAAGGATTAAGAAGCTTGTGGGACTCTATTAAGAGGAACAATCTACGATTAATTGGAGCTCCTGAACAGAGAAAGACACCTGAGAACACAGAGCATTGTTGCTGAGCTGCTGACAGAAAACTTCCCAGAAATTATGAAAGAAGAGAATATAGATATATAAGATGCACAGTGAACGTCACTCAATATAGATCTCAAAAGAAAGACTCCAAGATATATTATAACCAAGCTTAACAAACTGACATATAAGCAGAAACTCTTGAAGACAACAAGAGTCAAAGCAAAGCTAATGTTCAGAGGGAAACCCTGTAGGTTTTTGTCAGATTTCTCAGCAGAAACCATGCTGGCACGGAGACAGTGGCATGACACATTCAAAGCCTTGAAGGAGAAGAACTTCCAACCAAGAATTAAATACACTGCATAACTATTTTTCAAATATGAAAATGAAATTAAGGCATTCGCAGATAAACAGAAACTAAGAGACTTTGTGAAAACCAAACCAAAGCTACAAGAAATACTGAAAGAAACTCTTGTCTCAGAAGAACAAAACCACTAACTTTATCTTTTAGAAGCAAATACAGAGCACATCACCCAGAAATCTGCTCAGTTAGGGAAGGCTCCAAACTCAGTCAAAGCTACAATAGTGAAAGAAATGATCCAGTGATCATGTCATGGAAACTATGATATCATCACATTAAAAAGAAGGATGTACTACAGTCATTATAGTCCTTCCAGACAGAGAGGAAGTTGATAAGAATGGTAGCAATTAAAATCTCACTTATACATAGTTTATTAAGGGGCTCCTAGGGGCAGCCATAAAGCACAATAAATATGCAGCATATTAAATCAAGAGTGATCATATATTGGATGCACTTTATGGTTCTATACATCTATAGGATATCATCCTGCTGACCTCTGGCTGGAGGAAGGAGAGTGGGTGGAGAGAAGGGGAAAGGAGACTGTTGGGAGGATGAGACATGTATGGAGCAGAGAGGAATAGTGTGCTGTCACCAGATAAGGAGAGCAGTGGAAGCTGCATATAGGTGGGCATGTAAATTTATATGAGAATGTACATTTTCACTTAGTCATATTAAATAAAACAAAGAAGAAACATAATACAGGAGTCTCAATATCCACAAAAACAAACCTGAAAAAGGTGAAAAATTAACTCACAAAAAATGTCCCAGAACAGATTAATAAGACCAACAGGGAAAACATCAAGACAAAAATAAACATAGCACAATGACAGCACTAAACACATACCTATCAGTAATTACATTGAATGTGAATGGACGGAACACTCCAGTAAAGAGACATTGAGTGACATGTTGGATCAAAAGACATGACCCATCCATATGTTGCCTACAAGAAACTCACCATAGACTTAAAATTATGAACAAACTGAAAATTAAAGGATGGAAAAATATATATCAAGATAACAATGAACAAAGAAGAGCAGGTGTGGCAATTTTAATCTCAGATAAAATGGATTTTAATGTAAAATCCACCATCGTGGACAAAGATGGACACTATTGTTGAAACGTTCAATACACAAGCAGGATTTAACAATATTAAATATTTATGTAACTAATATCAGAGCACATAAATACATCGACGAAACACTGAGTACAGTCATAAATGACATAGATCACTCCACAATAACACTCCACTCTCAATATTGGACAGATCATCTAGAAAAAAGCTCAGTAAAGACACAGAAGACCTTATTGCCACAACTAACCAACTAGACCTCATTGACATATACAGAACTTTCTATCTATTAGTGGAAAACTACACCTCCTTCTCCAGTGCTCATGGAACATTTTCTAGAATAGACCACGTGTTAGGACATAAAACAAATCTCAACAAAAATCATATCATGGAGTTATTGCAAGGCATCTTCTCAGACCATAAAACCATAAAAGTCAAAATCAACAGCAGGGAAAACATAGATAGAAAGCAGAAATCACGGAAACTGAACAACGTCTTGCTCAAAAACCCATGGGTTATAGAAGAAATCAAGGATGAAATCAAGAAATATATGGATTCCAAAAAGAATGAAAACACTTCCTACCATTACCTATGGGATACAACCAAAGCAGTGCTCAGAGGTCAGTTTATCTCCATAAATGCACACATCTGGAAGGAAGAAAGAATCCAAAGAACTGACCCTACAGCTTGAACAAGTAGAGAGAGAGCAACAGAAAAACTCCTTAGGCACCATAAGAAAATAGATCATAAATATTAGAGCAGAGCTAAATGAATTAGAGAATAGTAGACATGAGTCGGATCCAACTCGACGGCACTTGACTTGGCAGAACAATTGAAGAAAACTGGAAAGACCAAAAGCTGGTTCTTTGAAAAGATAAACAATATTGGCAAACCATTGGCTAAACTTATGAAAGAAAAACAGGAAAGGAAACAGATCACCCAAATAAGGGATGAGAAGGGGGTTGTCATAACGAATCCGAAAGAAATCAAAAATATCATAGCAGAATACTATGAAAGACAGTACTCTGACAAATTTGAAAACCTAGAGGAAATGGACAGATTCCTTGATTCATATCACCTACCCAAAGTATAACAAGGTGAAGCAGAACAACTTAATAAACGCATCACAAAGGAAGAGATTGAAAAAGTCATAAAAAAAAGTACCAACCAAAAAAGCCATGGCCCAGATGGCTTCATCGCAGAATTCTACCATGCTTTTAGAGAAGAGTTATCTCCAATTCTATGGAGACTATTTCACAGTATAGAAAAGGATGGAATACTCCCGAAGCCAGCATAACCCTGATACCAAAGCAGGGAAAGACCAACCAAAAAGGAGAGTTATAGATCAATATCACTCATGAATCTAGATGCAAAAATCTTCAACAAAATTCTTGCCAATAGAATACAACAACATATCCAAAAAATAATCCATCATGACCAAGTTGGATTCATATCAGGGGTGCAAAGCTGGTTCAATATTAGACAAACAATTAATGCGATCAACCACATAAATAACACAAAAGACAAGAATCACCTGATTTGGTCTATTGATGCAGAAAAGGCATCAATATTGTCAATATTGTTTATCTTTTCAAAGAACCAGCTTTTGGTCTTTCCACTTTTCTTCAATTGTTCTGATTTGAGCATCCACTGATGCTCAAAACTCTCAGCAAAATAGGAATCAACAGAAATTATTCAACTTAATGAGGGCCATTTATACAAAGCCAACTGCTTATGTCATCTTGAATGGAGAGAGAGTGAAACAATTTCCCTTGAGAACGGGAACTACACAAGGATGCCCACTCTCACCTCTCCTATTCAACACTGTACTAGAAGTTTTAGCCAGAGCAATTAGACAAGACCAAGGAATAAAGGGCATCTGCATCAGCAAAGAAGAAAGAAAAATCTCCCTGTTTGCAGATGATATGATTGTATACGCAGAGAATCCTAAAGAATCCATAAGTCAACTACTCAAACTGATAGAAGAGTTCAGGAAAGTCTAGGAATATGAGATAAATATAAGTAAATCAGTAGGATTCCTTTACACCAGCAACAAGACTGTTAATGAAGAAATCACCAAATCAATGCCATTTACCATAGCCCCTAAGAAGGTAAAATACCTAGGAATATATCTAACCAGAGAAATAACAGACTTTTACAAAGAGAAATACAAATCCTTACTACAAGAAACTAAGAGACTTATATAAATGGAGAAATCTACCCTGCTCATGCATAGGAAGACTTAACATTGTGAAAATGTCTATTTTACCCAAAGCAACCTACTTATATTTTACAATCCCAATACAAATTCCAGTGACATTTTTTAATGAGATGGAGAAACAAATCACCAACTTTGTATGGAAAGGCAAGAAGCCCTAGATAATGAAAACACTACTGAAGAAGAACACATTAGAAGGCCTCTCACTATCTGATTTTAGAACCTATTACACTGCACAGTAGTCAAAACAGCCTGGTAGTGGTACAAAAAGAGACAGACAGATCAGTGGAACAGAATCTAGACCCCAGAGATGACACCATCTTCCTATGAACAGTCGATATTCAACAAAGGCCCTAAGACATTAAACTGGGGTAAAAACAATCTCTTCAACAAATAGTGCTGGGCAAATTGGATATCCATCTGCAATAAATTGAAACAAGACCCATATCTTACACCTTCTACAAAAACCAACTCAAACTGGATAAAAGAGCTAAATATCAAATCTAAAATGATAAAGCCTATCCAAGAAAAATTAGAAACAACAATGGAGGTCTTAATACACAACTTAAACAGACTTCAAAATCTGTCAAACAAATCACAAACAATATAAGAGAGAATAGATAAATGGGAAGTACTAAGAATCAAGCACGTTTGCTCATTCAAAGGCATTATTAATGGAATTAAAAGGCCACCTACAGAATGGGGGAAAAAATATTCGGTAACTATTTGTCAGACCGATGCCTAATCTCCATAACCTATAAGGTATACTACAAAATATCAATAAGAAAAAGAGAAATAATCCAATTGAGCAATGGGCAAAGATGGACAGACAGTTTTCTAAAGAGTCAACCAAAAAACAGATGAGGTCATGCTCATGATCATTAGCCAGCCAGGTAAGTGCCATTGAGCATGATCTTTAGCTATTAAAGAAATTCAAATCAAAACTACAATGAGATACCATCTCACCCCAACAAGGTTGGCCATGATCCAAAACATGTAAAACCACAAACGCTGGAGAGGCTGTGGAGAAATTGGAAATCTCCTACACTGTTGGTGAGATCGCAAAATGGTGCATCTTCTTTGGAAAGCAACCTGGCACTTCCTTAAAAAGCTGGATCTAAATATATCATTTTACCCAGTAATTTCACTGCTCGGAATATAGCCTACAGAATGAAGACCATTCAGACCAACTGATACATGGCACACAAATGTTACTGTAGAACAGTCCACAATAGCAAAAAGATGGAGTCAACCCAGATGGCCAACAACAGAGGAATGGATAGGTAAACTATGGTATATAGACTCAATGGAACACTATGCAGTGATAAAGAACAATGATTAATTTAGGAAACATCTCATAATCTGGTTTTAATTGGAGGACATTGTACTCAGTAAAAGTAGTCAGTGACAAAAGGACAAATATTGTATGAGACCCCTACAATAAGAACTTAAAAGCAGACTCATGCATACAAGAAAAGACTCTGGTGGCTGCAAGGGTGGGGAGGGAGGGAGGGGAACGCAGGAGTAGGGAGGGCTTAGATTGGATAGTCGATAGAAATTTGGTGGGGTGAAATCTGTGACAGTGCACATTAGAAAGAAGATCAATATTAACTGGACTTCAGCATAACATGATTACTCCTCGCATCTTAACCGAATATTGCAAGGACCTGAGTAACTGGGGTGGGAGGCCGGAGACCATGCTCTCAGGTGAAATCGAGACCAACTGGCACAACTAGCGTTTTGCTAAGAGAACCTTCTGCACCCCACATTGATCAGTGGCGTCTGGGCTCTTAAAATCTGCCAAGCTGCCATCTGAGGGTATAGCAAATGGTCTCAACTCAGCATGAATGGATGATCACCAAGGACCAAAATGACATGGGAGAAAGAGAACCCAGAAGACAGAGAGACCCACTTGAGTGGATGACTACATCAATTTGTGACCGGAAGAACCAGATGGGGCCTGTCCATCACCAGTGATAGCCATGATGGAGCTCACACAGTGGAGTGTCACTAGCGACACAAGAATTAAAAGGGATGCACCCTGAAATCTCCACTAAAAGACCACGATTGATGGTCCAGTGGCCTTGGAGTTTCCCTGGGAGCATGGCCCCTTGCCATGATGCTACCCCATCCATAAATCCTAATGCAGGTCACCTCTTCGGACAGGAATGTATTGGACTTGGTGACACAGAGTGACCATTTCATGTGTGCACTTTATGCAACTATAGGATGTCGTCCTGCTGACCTGTTACTGGAGGCAGGGGAGTGGTGCAGAGGAGGGGATAGGAGATTGTTGGGAGGATAAGACATGCATGGAGTGAAGATGCAGAGGGTACTGTCACTAGATAGGGAGAGCAGTGGGAGCTGCATATAGGTGGGCATGCAAATTTCTATGGGAACGCACAGTTTTACTCAATCATTAAAAAAATAATCTAGGCTGGCAGTTTTCCGTGCCTTTTTTTTTTAATACTTCTGAATATGTTAACCCATTTACTTCTGGACCCTATTACAGATTCTAGTGAGGCTGTTTTACCATGATTCTTGCTATTTTTCTAAATGTAATGTTTTTATTTGCATGCTTTTGATAGATTTTTTTAAATTATTTTATAAGTTTGAGTATAATAGGCCTGTGTTGAGGTTTTCCTTATATTCTGTATGAGATTTATCGAGCTTCTTGAATCTGTGGACTGATGTCCGTTATGGACTGATTTGTACATCCCTAAAGTGTGATTTGTATATATTACTCCTATACCCGTTGTGAAAACCTAGGTCGCATAGTGGTTGAGTACTACTACTGCTAACTAAAAGTTCAAATCCACCAGATGTTCTTTGGAAACTCTATGAGACAGTTCTACTCTATCTTATAGGGTCACTATGAGTTGGAATTGACTCAATGGCAATGGGTTTTGTTTTTAGTCTTCTATACCTGTGCCAGGTCAAATCTAATGGGTGCACTTTGGAAATCATATGAGGCAGTTCTACTCTGTTCTGCGGGGTCACTATGAGTTGGAATCAATTCCACAGCAAAAGGTTTTTTACCTGTGATTATAATCTCACTTGGAAATATGTTTTCTTTAACATGTTAATGAGAATATTAATATAAAGTGTATCTTAAATCAATTTCTTTTGAGATATATGAGGGCTGATAAGTCTATGAATTTAATTGTTCTAAGTACTACATACCTCATTGCTGAACACCACTATGGTCACCTTTGAAGAACTGCCCTTGGGAAGCTATGCACCAATGCCATTGCCTAGCCTACCCTTCAAAGCGATTTTGGAACTCTTTCTGGAATGGCCACTGTGCACAGTGGCAAAGTGGCAAATTTGCAAACTTAATTGTATAGTTGTCTGTGAGGGAATTTTTAGCCAGGAAACAAACAGCTGTACTGGAACACACTACTTACTCACCTGATCTGGCCCCAGTGACTTTTTTCATTACCCGAAGATAGAGGAAATATTGAAAGGAAGACATGTTCAGGACATCAGGACATAACGGATAATATGATGACAGTTCTGATGGTCATTCCAGAAAGAGTTCCAAAACTGTTTTGAATGGTGGACTAGGCACTGGCATTGGTGCGTAGCTTCCCAAGGGGAGTTCTTCAAAGATAATCATAGTGATATTCCGCAATGAGGTATGTAGCACTTTTTCTGGGATGAGTTTGCAAACTTAAGCCCTTGTGTAAGAAGTTAAATAAGTAAGCAAGCAAAGAGATACGGGAGAAGACAGATGTCAAGTCACATGAAGATTGTCCAGGAGCAGAAGCTCAACAGAGACAAGGATCTTCTTCCACAGCTGACAGAAAGAGAAAGCCTTCCCTCGGAGCCAGCATGAAACTACAGGTGTCAAGCTGCAGACTGCTAGTGTCCGAAACTGTGAGAAAATACGTTTCTGCTTCTTAAATCCACACAATTGCAGTATTTCTGTTATAGCAACACTAAATAACTAAAACAATGTCTTTCATCAAGCTGGGGATTTTTAAATAAACTTTCTCTTCAAATATTTATTCTGCCCTATCCTACCGGGACTCTAATTACACAATGGTTTGACATTTTCATGTTGTCCAAAATGTCCTTCATGATCTGTCTTGCTGGCTCATTCCCACTCTTTCTCTCTGTGTGATTCAACTTGTAATTTCTATTTGTGTCTTCACTTTCACTGACCCTTCTTCTACCGAATGTAATCTCCTGTGAAGTCCATCACAGATGCTTTAACTCAGATATTGTACTTTTTCATGTCTACAATTTCCAATAAATTCTTCTTGGAGATTCTATTTCTCTGTTGACACTATCCATTTTTGTATCTATTTGATTCATCTTTTTCCTCTAATCACTTTGCAGTATTAATAATTGTTATTTGAAATCCTTTTGTCTTTAAGCCAGTGTCTTCATCATCAGTGTATCTGTAAACACTGACTAAAAAACAAGTCAATTATTTATGCATCACATTTTCCTTTTTTCTTTGCATCTCTCTTTGTAAAATTGCTCTACAGACATTGTATTTACTCTAAGAAACGGGAGTAAATAGTAATTTCCTCTAGAAAAGGCTAGGCTTAATCTCTGGCAGTTGCAGTAAGGGGCAGATCACAATTCAACCTGATGTGGAGTTGGGCCTGGGTGGGGTTGTAGCTTTAAGCAGTTTTAGGTCAACTTTGGTTTCAAATGCTTTGAAGGGAAGGTCTATCCCCATTCCAGGAGGGCTTTGGAATAAATACTACATGACTATAGAAATCTCTTTCTGCTTTAGAGTTCAGCCCTCAGCCTCCTCTGTTGCTGAGCTGTCCAGAAAAATCCAAAGGGAGACTTGTTAGGTGGAGAATTACATAGCCATTACAAGTCCTACTGGTGTCTCTGACTATGCTGGACTGCTCTTCTACCCACCAGGATATAGACTTAGTAAATGCCTGAAAAGTGACCACAGGTCTGCTCACCTAGGAAAAGTGCTTCCTTCTCTGAAGTTTAGTTCTATTAGACTATATTCATAGTTCTATGATATAATTTTTATAATGTATGAGTTTTAAACTATCTTTTGGTTCTTTATTTGTTACAGAGTGAAAGTCAGTCTGTCACAAACACCTAGGCCGAAATGAAAGTAGAACTCCCAGAAATACTGAAATCCTATAAGATTAAACCATGTTGTATATTTGTATGTATAACTTGCACTGTCAAAGTACAAGCTCAGTTGTTCTGAGTATATCACCAAAAAATATTTCCAAGACATAGGGTACTTCTTGCTAAGAAAAATTAATGTTTCTAGTTGCCATTGAGTCAGTTCCGACTCACAGAATCCTATACCCAGTGCCATTGAGTCGATGCCAACTCATAGCAACCCTATAGACCAGAGTAGATTTTCCAAGGTGTGCCTGGCAGATATGAACAGATGACCTTTTGGTTAGCAGTTGTAGCACTCAGAGTATCCTATAGGATATGGCATAACTGTCCCTTAGGGTTTCCATGGCTGCAATCTTTATGGAAGAAGATTGCCATATCTCTTTAGTGTGTGTTTAAACAGCCAAACTTTCTTTCCATTAGTAGCTTAGCACTGTAACCAGTGTACCAACAGGGCTCCTCAAAATTTCTTGAGGGCAAGTGCAATAACATGGATAAAACTACTTATCAGAATTCTTTTCTGACCTCATTCCACAGCTTTGTTTCCTTAAAGCCCTTAGACAAAAGTAGCCATATGACAGAATTCTGGTCAAATTAATGTCAGTAAAAGTCTTCTCCAGGGTTTCCACAAAATCTTTTGTTTTCTTCATATGTCTGCTATCACCTCTTCTTCATCATTATCCCTCCTGAAGATGTGAACAAAGTGACCGGTCTTCAGCAGCTATCTTGCAACCATGAAAGGAAGATCACGAACACTGCTATGATAGGCCGTGGTAGTACTGAACCTGTGAAGTACCACTGGATGCTACCTACCTCTCTCCTTCTAGGAACAAGCAAACAAACAAACAAAACCACTGCCATCAAGTCAGTTCTAACTCAGCAACCCTATAGTACAGAGTAGAACTACTCCACGGAGTTTTCAAGGAGCTTCTGTGTTCAAACTGTTGACCTTTGGTTAACAGATGTAGTACTTAGGAGATATGGCACCAGCATTTCCTGGTACTTCTAGAAATGCAAGAAAAATCAACTTTTATTTTTAAAAAGTACTCTAGTCTTTTTTATTGTTTTTAGTGTAACTTGCTGCCAAATTCATTCCTAACTGATAGAAGTAAAAAGAGTACTTTCAATAAGTCACTGGGATGGGTGAGAAGAGATACTCTCCACATACCCCCAAGGAGAATATTCAAGTAACAATACACAGTCAATAACTTGCCTTCTGAAAGAACGTGAATGGCTAACTTAGCGGTTTTCAATTTTGAGAGCCACCAAATGATTAGCTTAACCACATGTCTAGGTCTAGTCTTAAGTAGTATACTTGGAGGTAAACATTATTCCATTGAAAATACCCTTGGGTAAATGTGAAGGAAATATATTCGCATTGCTCTGAGGCTGAACGTGTTTCCAAATATGCAGGAAAAATACACCATATCAAAGACCCTTCTTCCTACATCTGAAAGATGAGATTTGGGTCCCCCAACACTTATCATTGCCTCTGATGCTGGCAGCAGCACAGCAGTGGTATCAGGAGATGTTGTCTTACCCAGAGAGTGCAGTAGGCGTTGGCAGCAGGACACTTGCAGGAGAACCTGCCATTTTCTGAGATAGCCCTGGACACAGTCCCAGTGACCCAGCTACCCACCACCGTCTAGTTTACTCAGGAGTGCCTGAAGATAAAGTCAGGACAAGCACTTGATTTTATGCTCTGGCTTCTCAGTAATCTTTGGAATCTAAGTTATTTATAAACAAGCTCAACTTGGAAGTTTTGCAAAAAGAAACTCAAAGGCAATGATGATAAAACGAAGCTATAGTTTAAGGCTACCAGAAGTTCTTAGCCTCAATTCTCAGGCTCCAGGGTGTTCTGTTACTCAGCCATCACAGCACCCTGCCATCCTGGCTCTGTCCACCGTCTTCCTGGGCTGCCTGATCCTTCCTAGGTGATCAAGGAGAAAGCTGAAGCTTTTCTGCTAGAAAGTAAATAGGTCTGCTGAAACTTCTGTGTCGTCATTAAAGAATATGAAAACAATGTGTTTGTAAATTAGAGGACAGCTCAGAATTACAAACAAATCCTTCAGTCACCCAACGGGGAATATTTGAAGCAAATTTGAAATACAGATTTTTTAAAAAATAACAGTTGAGATTTGCATCAGCAGTTACATTGTTAGGCCTTTGTGTGTGTCAGCATCATTATGCTAGAGAAAGGACCAATGAGAGTGGAAGAAACAACACACCTCAAGTCATCATACAACAAACCAGTGATTTACAAAGGAGCAGGTCCAGATGCGGCAATGCCTCACTCTGGTATCGTCTGGAGGACTTGCCTGGGTTTCACAGCCCGCTGTCTGCTTCTCTTGTTCCTCTGAGATACTTGCTAGAATACAAGCATTTTAAGTCACTGTTGCTTGTACAACTCTGATCTGTATCTGTTGTTGTTGTTTCTCAGTCATTACTGTATCAGACACACAGTGTGAAAACTCCAGTGAGCCTTGTACTGGTTTTCAAGTTCTGCTGTCTATTCCACTCTTCAGTTCCCAACATTCAGTAATAGTGGGACACTCACAAATATGATCAAAGGGACCACCAAGTGGCCTTTCTGGCCTGGTGTTTGGTATGGACAGTCTAACAGGGAAAGGTGTTACAGAACACCTTGGTCCATCCTGATGCCACTGTCTCACCTTCTCATTCATGGATTACTGGTATCAGCTTGGCTTTAACTGTTCATTACGGAATCCAAAGTGACATGTAAATCCAGCTCACTAAATTCTGAGTTGGTCACCTGAAATAAATGCATAAGTCAATGAATGAATCCCTTGATTTTTCTTCTTCACAATCTTCTTCATCCACTTTCAGACTTACTTCATGATGATTTAAACTCTATCGGGTCCCCCGGAGCAGCAATAATCATGTTGTAACTTTAAGATGGTTGCTTCCTAACATCCATACAAATCAGGGCTTCAAACTGTTTTGTTCCCAGGAAGTTATGCATAAGAATCACCCGAGGGATTTTGTTAAAATGTAGATTCTGATTCAGTATATCTGGGAGTGGGAATGAAAACTCTTAGCAGGAATTCACACCAGAATGAGCATATTCAAAGCCCTGGTATAAACAGCTTTGAATAGGAAAGGCGTAAGTCAGGTTTCTAATGAATCAGAGGATCAGAAAGGTGGTTAGTTAAATGAGAAGTTGAGAAATGCTCAGTAAATTACCACATTTTATAGATAAGGAAAAGGTAGCTCAGAAAAGCCAAGTAACATCCAAATCACACAGCTAATTACCAAAGATTAGATGGTACAAATGGGTTAACTCCCTCACCTGCTAACTGAAAAGTTAAAGGTTTGAATCCATGCAGAAGAAAGGTCTGGTAATCAACCCAAACCCACTGACACTGAGTCAATTCTGACTCATAGCAACCCTACAGGACTGAGTAGAACTGCCTCATAGAGTTTCCAAGGTGTGCCTGGCACATCTGAACTGCCCGCCTTTTGTCTAGCAGACATGGCACTCAAGCTCTATGCCACTAGGGTTTCTGGTCTGGTAGTATACTTTCAAAAAACCAGCTGTTAGAAACTTAGAGGAAACAGTTCCACTCTGACATGCCTGAGATTGCCATGAGTCACAGCGAACTTGAGAACAACAAGTTTAATCTTGCTTTAATAATAGCTAATTTTTGAGGACTAGAACCACAAATCTTAGTCTCCTGGCACAAAATTTCTTTTTCTTTCACCAGACCACAAGTCTGTTGATCCATTTATACTTTATATTCTTCTCTTACCAAATAATTAAGATTCACACTTTTCCATTAGAGATTATCTTCTTTCACTCCTCCATATATTCCTGAAAGCTTATAATAAGTATAAAAAAAACACATATTTATCATATAATAAGTTGGGAGTTACTTCCCTAGTCAAGGTCTTCATTAAAAATAAGAGAGCTAAATACAAAACTGTCATAAAAAGAAAATATTTATATATATGTATGTATATATATGCTGCTTTTGTTGATTGCGGTTGAGTTGATTCCGGCTAACAGTTATCCTGTAGAACAGAACAGAGCTGCCCTATAGGGTATCGAAGGAGTGGCTGGTGGCTTTAGATCACACATCTTTTGGTTAGCAGGAGAACTCTTAACCACTGTGCCATCAGGGCTCCATGTATGCATGTATAATTCTCTAAAACTTTGATGGTAAACTAACGAAACAGGCAAGTGTAGCTGACTGAAGACTGGTTACTATATAAATTATATATGAAATACAGACAGATACAACACATTAAAAAGCAACAGCTAAGTATTGATTTTACGAAGACATTCGCACTACCAAAGATCAAACTTTAATTCTTTGGTTGGCATCTTAAAATGTACTGAAACTTCTTTACATAGTCAGTGACTCATGTGTACCGTTTTCCTTTTGACTGAGATCACCTTGTGACATACACAAATATTCTCAAGTGTTACAGCCAGGTTAAAAGAAAATAACAAATTCCAAAGTCATGTTTTATTATTGTTGCTATCAATAATAAAAAAAAAAATCTACTTGAAAGCCTTTTTGAGTTCTCCATCTCACCCTCTCTGGTTTACTCAAAACACTGTTCATCTTCAGAGAAATTCCTTGAGCAGACCCTAAGAGCCAGTAGTAGTCACAGCACTTCACATTCTCTAGGAATGCCATACAACAACTGCTAAAATTAGGGTCCTCATAACTTCTCTCACAGAATAACAAAGTCACAGGCTAGTAACCTAAACATCCACACTAAATGCAAACTTTGGAAAGAAAAGAGCCTTAAGGTACATCAAAAGAGAATAAAAAAATAATGTTATACTGGTTGACCTTTATGAGTTGAGTGGTTTTGATTGCCAAGGACCTCTGAAGCTCCAGTATTGTCTAAATGAATGGCTTGAAAAGTTCAGTATCTAATCCCAGACATCAGACAAAAAACTATAAATCCCTGATCAATATTTATGCCCGGAATGGAGAGTGATTACTGTTTCCGTCACCTTAGATAGGAAGTTTTTTTTCTTCCTAAGAGAAGTAAATCAATCAAAAAACTTTTCTCTGGAACTTTCTGTTCAATAATTTCTCCAGTAATATTATTTTGTTTCTTTACCAAGGGTCTGGATTAATTATGAGAATCAGTAATTTCTTCAATAGACTTTGTTGTGAACAAATCTGTTGAGTTTTCATCCTTTGTTAAAAAAACAAACATATGAATGATGTAAAGGAATTAGTATTACATTTCACTGTACTTACATTAATTTAAAAAATTCATATCCCATTAATTAAAAAATATATATTTTAGCTTTTTTATTTTTCAGTGAATGGGCAAGTGACATTAAAAGACTGTTTTGCTTTCATTCTCCACTCTAAAGCTCCATCTTTGAAACTAAATAAGGACAACAACCAAGAACAGATTATATCTAGCGAGATAACTCTATTTTAGTAGAGCTGTTAAGTAAAACTGAAGGAGGGCTCCTGCTAGCCCATATAGAACCCTTGTATTCAGAAACTCTACCTTCTCTGGGAAAACGGCAAAACCCCTTAGTCAGCTTCTTGTACTGTGGTAATTTGCATGTTGCAGTGATGCCGTAAGCTGTATTACTGATACTTCAAATACCATCAGGGTCACCCATGGTGGCCAGGTCTCAGTGGAACTTCCAAAGTGAAATAAAATCTGTTGCTAATGAATCGATCGATTCTGGGTCATAGCAACCCTGAAGCACAGAGTAGAACGGTCTCTATAGGATTTCTGAGAAGTGAATGGTAGGTTTGAACTGTTGACCTTTTGATTAGCAGCTAGCTCTTAACCACTACACCACCAGGATTTCATCAGAGTAAAACAGACTAGGAGAAATTACCCAATAAAAATGTTATGGATCATGAAACAACATTGTCAGATACAGTGTTGGAAGGTGAGCCCCCTAAGACGAAAGACACTAAAAATGTGCAATGACTGGGACAATGGACTCAAGCATCTAATAATCCCAAAGAAAGTGCATGACTTGGCACTATTTGATTCTGCTATTTATGGGGTCACAATGAGTCAGAGTTGACTCAACAGCAGCTAACAACAACTGGGAAAAATGTGGTTTGTCTAATGGACCCACATTGGATCTTAGCCCCAACTTTCACCCCTTGGCTGGACATTTCTGCACAGTAAACAACTTGTACAACTACATTTACTGATCAGAGCTTCCTATTTATCCCTATTATACAATTCTATCTGCAGTAATACTTAATAGAATCACATATTTAAGAGAAAAATAATTTTCTTAAATGTTTGGTACATGTGGATTTATACTCAATGAAAGCTTAGTAATTATACGAAAGTTATAAATACTAGTTGTGGCTACTTGAGAAACCTTTTGAGAAATACACTGTTTCATAAAAGAAAAGAAAAAGAATAAACATTACATATTTTTCAAAAGAAGACACAGAAATAAATGCATCGTAATAGGGAAAAAGCAGATCTGCAATGTTAAAAACTCCAGGAAAATGGTAAGTTAAAGCTTCTCATTCCTCTCACACATACTTCTGCATATATAGACAGAAAATGTATGGACAGAAGAGACACTTAACAGTTGCAGTCATTTGGATGAATCTCACAGACATTAAATGCTATATAGCAAATACTTGCTGTTAGCTACCACTGGGCAGGCCCCTAAATCATGGTGACTCCATGTACAACCGAAGAAAATGATATATGGTCTTGTGCCATCTCCATGATAATGGTGGATCAGACTATGGTGATCCACAGGGCTGGCTTTCATTGGATGACTTTTAAAAGTAGTTTGCCAGGCCTTTCTTACTACTCTATCTTAGTCTGGAGCTTTGCTGAAACCTATTCAGCTTCATAGCAACACATAAGCCTCCACTGACAGATGGGTTGTGCTGTACATGAAGTGCAATGGATGGAAATTAAACCCAGATCTGTCTAATGGAAGGCAAAAATTCTACCAATGAACTACCACTGTCTCTGACTTACTTATCTAGTGTTGCTATAAGAATACCATAAAATAATGGCTTCAACAAATGGAAGTTCATTCTCTCACAATTTAGGGGCTAGAAATCCAAATTTAGGGTGCCAGAGGAAGGCTTGTTATCTGTTAGCTCTGGGGTAAGATCTCTATCATCTATCTTCCCATGGTCTAGAAGTTTTTCAACACAGGGACCCCAGGTCCAAAGAATGCCCTGCTTTTGGCATGTCTTAATTGCTGGTTGATGAGGTTCCTACGTCTTTCTGCCTCTGTTTTATATCTCAAGACAGATTGATTTAAAATACAAACTACCTTGTAGATTGAGTCCTGCCTCATTAACATAACTGCCTCTACCACCTCATTAACTTTATAGAGATAGGATTCACAACACATAGGAAAATCACATCGGATGACAGAATGGTGGACAATCACACAATACTGGGAGTCATGGACCAGCCAAGGGGACACTTGTTTTTGAGCGGACACACTTAAATCTATAATAGACTCTACAAGCAATGCTAGTCGCACTTATTTGTGTGCCAGCCTTCAAACCACAGGCCTGTCCGCTACCTTGGGAGACGATCTTCTCCTGATTCTCACTGAACCTCTCTTACCAGGGATCCTCCACTTACTTTCTGAGTCTCCTTTACCCACCAGTTCTGATGACTGCTGTTTCTGAAGGTTCTGTTTTGACCACATGACTCTTCATTCTTTGTAAGACTCCCCCAAAAAGCTTTTCTTACCTCTAGTTTAGCATAAGCCTACATGCTGATGCCTGTCCAGTCTTTAACTGCATCCTTGATCCTTCCCTCAGACTGATAGCCAACAGCCAGCTGGACATCTCATTAGGATGTTGCTATGGGTCTTCAAATCAATAACAAGAAGTTCCTCCACTACACATTCTACAGATTAATGACTTGATGCCTTCACTCATGGCTTTTCTATGCCTGGAATCTTTCTTCCTTACTCCTACCTAATTCTAAAACTTAATTTAAGATCCACTTTTGGTGGACTCTCTTCAAAGAAAAACACTCCTTCTACCCTTTTGTAGGATAAAAGCTGGTGCAAGCCACACTCCAGGGAAACTTCCTTAGGAGAGGTGCTACAATTCCACTCTAATCCTCTTTAACATAATCCACTCTTACCCTATGAACTACAGGCATAAATTAGCATTTACAAGAGGGAAATCACAAAATGGAGGATAACTATACAATAGTGAGAATCATGACCCAGACAACTGCTACACACGTTTTTGGGGGTACACAATTCAGTCTGTGACAGTCATGGTCTAAATACTTGGGTCCTAGAAAATGAGGGGAGTGCCCATGTGAGTGAATGGCCAGGTACTGTCCAGCATGTGACCTGGAGCCCTGAGAAGGTCATGACAAGAAGGCTCCAGGCACAAGTGAGGGCAACAAGAGAGTTGTCTGGTGCCCCTGTCCCCCCACCCCCAGGCCTCTCAGTAACTGCTGAGAGGACTTGAGAACAGATCAGGCACCCACTCCTCCCCATAAAAGGGGTACCTGTTTCCATATGTAGGAGGCAGTGAGATGGGCCTGATGCTGAGTCAGGCTCTGGACATCCCCTGGAAGGCAAGTGCCAGATGAAGAACAGTCTGACAATGGTTGAATGAAAGTTATGCAGTGTATGACCATATACTGTTGTAGCCAAGCCAGCCAAGTGTCGTCGAGTAAGGTTTCTATAACATACAAAGTGCAAAAAAGAAACGAAAAAAAAGAACCCATTGCCTTTGAGTTGATTCCAACCTATAGCAACCCTATTGGACAGAGTAGAACTGCCCAAAGAATTTCAAGGAGTGCCTCGTGGATTTGAACTGCTGACCTTTCAGTTAGCAGCTACAGAACTTAATCACTATGCCACCAGTGGTATAATACTATTTGAAAGTAGGCTGTTATAAATTAAAGATTATAATACGTGGTTTAAAGCAATCACTAAAATAATGCAAGAGTTGCAGCTATTACGTAAAAAATGATTAATTCAAAAGAATACCCTAAAAGGTGTGAAGAAAAACAAAAGGTGATAAATACAAAAATAATGGAAAACCAGTATCATATAATCACATTAAAATGTAAATTAAAAGGCAGAGATTGTCAGATAGGATATATTTTTTTAAAAAGCAGGACACAATAATATGCTGATGATAAAAAACAAGATTAAAAATCCATTTTAAAAATAAAGACAAGCAAATTAAAAGAATAAAAAAAGATATACTATGCTAAAATAAATCACAAAAAGCTACAGCAAATAACCAAGATCAGAAGGTTGGTTTCACTGCAAAAAAAAAAAAAAAAAAATTACTAGCTGCTGTTGTTAGGTGCTGTCTTGACTCATAGCAGCTCCCTGCACAGTAGAGTAAAACCGCCTGGTCCTACCACACCCTCACATTCATTTTTATGTTTGAGTCAGTTGCTGAAGCCACTGTATCAATCCACTCATTGAGGGCCTTCCTCTTTTTTGCTGACCCTGTCCTTTACCAAGCATGATGTTCTACCCCAGGGACTGACCACTCTTGATAACACGTCTGAAGTATGTAAGGCAGTTTCGGCATCCTTGATTCTAACGAGCATTCTGGTTATGTTTCTTCCAGAACAGATTTATTCACTCCTCTGGCAGTCCATGGTACATTCAATATTTTTCACAAATACCACAAATTGAAAGGTGTTAATTGTTCTTCAATCTTGCTTATTCATCATCCAGTTTTTTCATGCATATAAGGTGACTGGAAACACCATGGCTTAAGGCTGGCACACCTTAGGGCTTAAAGATGACATCTTTGTTTTTCAACACTTTAAGAGGTCTTTTGCAGCAAAACTACCTAATAAAATGCATTTTATGATTTCTTGACCGATGCTTCCATCAGTGTTGATTGTGGATCCGAGTAAAATAAAATCCACGACAACTTCAATCTTTTCTCCATTTTTCTTGATATTGTTTTACTGGCTCAGTTGTGAGGATTTTTGTTTTCTTTATGTTGAGGTGTAATCCATACAAGTGCTTCAAGTCCTCTTCACTTTCAACAAGCAAGATTGTGTCATCTGCATAATGCAGGTTGCTAATGACTCTTCCTTCAATCCTGATGCCCCATTCTTCTTCATATAGTCCAGATTTGGGGATTATTTGCTCAGCATACAGACTGAATATAGGGTGAACCTTTCTTTCCTGACTTTAAATCACTCAGTATCTTCTTGTTTGGTTCCAGTGACTGCCTCTTTATCTATGTACAGCTCCCATTCTTCACAATTTTATCCATAATTTATTGATTCTTGCAGTCACATGCCTTTGTGTAGTCCATAAAACACAGGCAACACATTTATGGTATTCTGTGCTTTCAGTGAAGGTCTGTCTGATATGAGTAATGATATCCTTGGTTCCATGACTTCTGAATCTGTCCTGAATTTCTGGCAGTTCCCTGTTGATACACTACTGCAGTTGCTTTTCAATGATCTACAGCAAAATCCTATTTTTATGTGATATTAATGATATTATTCAATAATGTCTGCATTCAATTAAATCATCTATCTTGGGAATATGCATAAATATGAATCTCTTTCAGTCAAGTGGTCACATAACTGTCTTCCAAATCTCTAGGCATAGAGGAGTGAACACTTTGAATGCTGCATTCATTTGTTGAGACATCTCAATCGGCATTCCATTAATTCCTGGAGCTTTGTTTTTCACCAATAACTTTAGTGCAGTTTGGATTTCTTCCTTCAGTACCATTGGTTCCTGATCATACACTAGCTCCTAAAATGGCTGAACATTGACCAGTTCTTTTTGGTACAGTAACTCTGTGTATTCCTTTCATCTCCTTTTGATCCTTCCTATCCCGTTTAATGTTTTCCCAACAGAATCCTTCAATGTTGCACTTTGAGGCTTGAATTTTTCTTCAGTTCTTTCAGCTCTAGAAATGCTGTCATGGGTGTCTTTCCTCTCAGTTTTCTATTTCTAGGTGTTTACACATATCATTATAATACTTTATTTTGTCTTCTCAAGCCACTCTGAAATCTTCTATTGAGCTCTTTTACTTCATCATTTATTCCTTTTGTTTTTGCTACTCGATGTTTAAAGGCAAGTTTTAGCATCTTTTCTGGCATTTTTTTTGTCTTTTCTTTCTTTTCTTTTTAATGGCCCCTTGCTGTCTTCATGTATGATGTCCTTGTTGCCAGTCCACACTTGTCTGGTTTTTAGTCGTTAGTGTTCAACGTATCAAACTTCTTTCTGAGGTGATCCTTAAATCCAAGTGGGATATTCTCAAGATTGTGCTTTTGATCTCATGGACTTGTTCTGATTTTCATGTTTCAACTTGAACTTGCATATAAGCAAGTGATGACCTGTTTCAGAGTCAGCCCATGGTCATGTTCTGATTGATGATACTGAGCTTTGACATCATTATTAATAAGATCATTTTATAGTAGTTAAAGTACCAACTAACCAAGAAGAAATACCAATCTTAAGCCTTAACATACCCAATAGCAAAGCTTCAAAACATATAAAGCAACTACTGATAGAACAATAAAAACACACAAAATCATAACTATACTGAGATATTTCAAAAGCTCTCTTTAATTAACGTTAGAAAAGTACATGGTAAATCAGTAAGGATATAAAAATCAACTAAACCTAACTGCCATTTGTAAAATGCTTCATCTATCAATAGTAGACCTTTTGTTTAGCAGCTGAGCTTTTAAATTTTTCCAGACCAGAGCTCCAGAATAGCCAAAGCTCTTTACTATCAAGTCAGTTCCAACTCACAGCGACCCAGTAGAACAGAGCAGACCTCCCCCATGGCTTTCAAAGGAGCACCTTGAAGATGTGAACTGCCGATCTTTTGGTTAACTCTTAACCACTGTGTGACCAGGTTTCCAGAATAGCCATGGCAAGTTTGAAAAAGAGCAGTCAAAAAACTTAATATAATCTGAATTTAATAGATACTATAAAGCAACAGTATTGGCATAACGCAACAGTAAGTAAACAGTGTAGTACTGACATCAAATAAACAGATCAATGAAATAGAAGACAGTCTAAAAATACACCATTGCATACGTTGTCAATTCATTTTTGACAAGGATGTAAAGACAGTTATGTGGGGAAAAGATCATCTTTACAATAAACGATGCTGGCACAACTGGACATCCTTATGCAGAAAGGAAGGAGAGAAGGAGGAAGGAAGAAAAGAAAGGAGGAAGAAAAGAGGGAAGGAAGGAAAGAAATAGACTTCTTACCTTAATACTAAATATTTGAAAATTCAAAGGATCACAGATTTAAATGTAAAATTTTAGATCTTTAAAACTTCTAGAAGACTATGTAGTGGTCTTTCCTTAGGCAAAGACTTCAAAGATATGACTCAAAAAGCATAATCCATAAAAGGAAACATAAAAAATGGACATAAAGTGTTCTGCTCTTCAAGAGACACTGGTATGAGAATGTGAAGATGTGCCACATACTATAAGAAACTATTTGCTAATCACATCTTTGAAAAAGTCCTTATATCTAGAATATGTAAAGAAACTTTCAAAATTCCATAATAAAAGACAAAAAGAAATAAGAAAAAAAGGGCCTGGGGTGGGGCCAAGATGGTGGACTCGACACATATCTCTTTGATTCCCTTTGCGAATTAAGCCCTAGAATGATAACTGAATGGAGCAGCGTGGACATCTGGGGAGCCCTAGGATCTAGCATTGGGTTGTCAGATTGGACTATGCACCAGAAATGGGGTTAATACCTCTCTCAAAGATGAGGCAGCAACACTGAGTTCTGATTCTGCTGACTTACTGTTTGGGAGGACTGCAGGTACTGACACCTTCTTTGTGATCCAGGAGGTGGGAACTGGGCATGAGCCTGTTAATATGCTGAACTGCACTGCTTGAGCAAACAGCGTATAGCACAGTGGAGAGAATGTGCTTGGGATAGCCACATATTAAGAGCCCATCTGCAGACTGAGGGCACCACTGCTGCTCTACCCTCTCTTCAGTTGTGCCACAGATCCTGCTGTTTCACAGCAGAAAAGGCAGCTCAGGTGAGACAGCACCTTGGTTACCTGGGAGGCAGAGTCACCTACTGGGAGGCAGAGTCACCCACCTGGAGGCATAAACTGGGGCTAATTATCAGACAGAGCAGCAGCCCCTGTCTGGAAAGTGCTTATGGTGGTGCCTAGAGTTGTGGGTGGGGCCTGACAGAGGGTGGCAGCAAGGCCATAAACCCTCCCTACTTTGAACCATGTCATAGCATGTGGGATGGCCTATGAAGTGCTTTTGTTGCCAGCCAGAAGGTGGCACTGCCACATCTGAGGGTCTGACTGATTTTGGCAGCTATTGGACAGCACCTTGCCTAGCAGTAAGTACATTTTTAAAACAAGACCACTTGGAGAACTGACTGATGAGCAGCTTGTGGCATCTCCTCTACTCTTCACTAATCCACATCATAGCATCAGCTGACAGCCACCCAGTGACTCCATCTTTGGCAGCCAGGAGGCCACCCCAGAGAGTCCAACTGGGGCTAGTCACTAGAGTGGGGGGCAGCAACAGAGGTGGCTGGCAACCAACTCCCCTCTTAGAATTAGGCCTTAGCCCAGAGAAACCAAACAGCTTCTAGATGGCGCAAAAGCAACAACAAATACCTAACCATTTAAAGAAATAGTCCACCGTGGCTCTGGAAAACTCCCAAAATAAAGAATCAAAAAAGTTCACAGATGAAGAAGCCTTTCTGTAACTACCAGAAGTCAAGTACAAAAGAATTACAGATACAGCCCTCTTAGAGATTAAACAAAATGCAGCAGAACAAAATTAAAAAATAAGTAAACGATTTCAACTGATGGAACATCAATGATATGAAATGTAGCAGATCAAAAATAAAATCACAGAATTAGAAAATTCAATCCAAATCCAAAAGGGCAGAATTGAAGAGATAGAAGTCAACTTAGTGACCTTGAAGATAAAGCAACTGACACTAGCATTTATGAGGAGAAATCAGAGAAAAGAAATAAGAAAAATGAACAAGCATTAAGAAATATGTGACACTCCATTAAGAGGAATAATTGGAGTTCCTGAACAGGGAGGGATAGCTGAAAATACAGACAGTTGCTGACTGAAAACTTCTCTGAAACTATAAAAAAAGAGAACATAGATTTCCAAGACACATATTGAACATCACAAAAGCTAGACCCCAAAGGAAAGACAGCAAGACATATTATAAACAAGCTTAATAATATGAACCATAAAGAGAGGTTCTAAAAGGCAGTAAGGGTTAAAGCAAAGCTAACATTCAGAGAGCAGCCCTGTAGGCTTTCATCTGACTTCTTGGCAAAAACAATGTTGGCAAGAAGGCAGAGGGATGATACATTCAAAGCCTTGAGGGAGAAAAAGTTCCAACCAAGAATTGCATATCCTGCAAAATTGTCTGCAAATATGATGGTGACGTTAAGACATTTGCAGATAAACAGCAGCTTAGAGACTTTGTAAAAATCAAACAAAAACTACGAGAAATACTGAAAGAAGCTCTTTGCATAGAAGAACAAAAATATTAAATGTATACTTAAGGAGGCAATGCAAGACATAGTACCCACAATCCTACCCAGTTAGGGAAGTCACAGAGCTCAATCAAAGCTGCAATAGTAAAAGAAGGAACCAATGATCATATCACAAAACTAAGACATCATCACATTAAAAAAAGGCATGTATTACTGTACTTACAGCCCTTTCATAGACAGAGGAAATTAAAAAGATACACAGAAGTTAAAATCTGGTTTAAACTTAGAATACTAAGGGCAATCATGAGGATAGTCACAAAGCAAAATAATGTAGCATATCAAAACAAGAAACATGATACAGGAGTTTAACAAACACAAAACCAACACTGAAAAAGATGAAAAGTCAACCCATAAAGAATGACCCAAAACAGAAAACTTAGAGCAACTTAGAAAACATCAACACAAAAATAAATGCATCAAAATGACAGCACTAAACACATGCCTAGCAATAATTACACTGAATGTAAATGGACTGAATTCTCCAAAAAAGAGTTAGTAAGTAACATCCTGGATCAAAAGACAAGATCTGTCTATAGGCTGCTTATAAGAAACACACTTTAGACTCAAAGATATGAACAAACTGAAAATTAAGGATGGAAAAATATGTACCAAGTCAACAACACATAAAGAAGAGCAGGAGTAACAGATAAAATAGACTTTAGTGCAAACACCACCATCGTGGACAAGGATGGTCACTATCTATTGCTGAAAGGTTCAATACATAAATAGGACACAGCAATATTAAATATTTATGCACCCAATACCAGAGCATCTAAATACATTAAACAAGCACTGACAACACTGCAAAATGAGACAGATTACTCCACAATAATAACTGGGGACTTTAACACCCTACTTTCAGTAATGTACAAAGCAACCAGAAAAAAAGTTCAGTAAAGATACAGATCTTATTGCAACAATCAACCCACTAGACCTCATCAACATATACAGAACTTTTTATCCGTCAACAGATAAGTGCACCTTTTTCTCCAATGCACATGGAACATTTTACAAAATAGACCATGTGTTATGACATAAAGCAAGTCTCAACAAAATGGAAACCACTGAATTATTACAAAGCATCATCTCAGACCATAAAGCCATAAAAGTTGAAATTGATAGCAGAAAAAAACTTAGGTATAAATTTGAATTCACGAGACTGAACAGCACTTTGCTCAAACACCAAAGAACTTTTGGAATCCAATGAGAAAGAAACATCCTACCAGAACCTACAGGATACAGCAAAAGCAATCCTCCGAGGTCAATTTATCTTTATGCATGCACACAAGTAGAAAGAAAGCAACAGACGAACCCCTCAGACACTGGAAGAAAATCAAGATTAGAAAAAAACTAAATGCATCAGAGAATAGAGAACAACTGAAAAAATTAGCCAAACCAAAAGATGGTTCTTTGAAAAAATCGATAAAATCAATAAACCACTGGCTAAATTTACAAAAGAGAAACAGGTGAGGAAACAAATAACTTGAATAAGAAATGAGATGGGAGATGTCACAACAGACCCAACTGAAATCAAAAGTATCATAAGAGAATACTATGAAAGACTGTACTCTAACAGATTTGAAAACCTAGAGGAAATGGAGAAATTTCTAGATTCATATCACCTAGCAAAATAATCATAAGGAGGAGGAGAACAACTTAATAAACCCATCACAAAGGAAGAGATTGGGGCGGGGGGAATCACAAAACTACCAACCAAAAAAAGTCCTGGCCCAGATGGCTTCATCAGAGAACTCTACTAAACTTTTAAAGAGGAGTTAACTCCAATACTACTGAGACTATTTCACAGCATAGAAAGGGATGAAATACTCCCAAATTCATTCTATGAAGTCAGCGGAACCCTATTACCAAAGCCAGGGGAAGATCCCACTACAAAAGAAACTGACAGACCCAATACCACTCATGAACGTAGATGCAAAAATCTTCAACAAAATCCTAGTCAATAGAATTCATCATAATCAAGCTGGATTGAGACAAGCAATGCAAGGCTGGTTCAACATCAGAAAAACAAATAATGTGATCAATCACATAAATAACAGAAGATATAAAAATCACCTGATTTTGCTAATTGATGCAGAAAAGGCATGTGACTAAGTCCAACGCCCATTTACCCTAAAGCCTCTCAGCAAATAGAAATAGAGGGGAAATTCCTCAATGCAATAGGGCCGTCTACATAAAGCCAACCACCTACATCATCCTGAAAGGAAAGAAACTGAAAGAATTCCTCCTGAGAATGGGAACTAGACAACGATGCCCATTCTTATCACTTCTATTCCACACTATACTGGAGATTCTAGCCAAGGCAATTAGACAAGACAAAGAAATAAAGGACATCTTCATTGGCAAAGTAGTAAAAATCTCCCTATTTGCAGATGGCATAATTGTACATGCAGAGAATCCTAAAAAAACCATAAGTAAACTACTAGAACTAATACAAGAGTACAGCAAAGTATCAGGATGTAAAGTAAACAAAAGTAAATCAGTAGGATTCCTTTATATCAATAAAGAGATCATCAAAGAAGAAATCACCAGATCAATACCATTTACTATCTATCCCAGGAAGATAAAATGCCTAGGAATAAAAATAACTAGAGAAGAGAGCTATACAGAGAGAACTACAAGATCTTACTGCAATAAACCAAAAGAGACTTACATAAGTGGAGAAACCTACCCTACTTATGGAAGACTTAACATTGTAAAAGTATCTATTTTACCCAAAGCAATCTACATATACAATGCAATCCCAGTACAAATTCCAGTGACATTTTTTAATACCAGCCAAGCGCCGTCGAAAAAAGTCACCAGCTTTGTTTGGAAAGAGAAGAAACCCTTGATGAGCAAAGCACTACTGACGAACCAGAACACACTGGGAGGCCTCTCACTACCCGACCTTAGAAACTATTACACAGCCACAGTGATCAAAACAGCCTGGTACTGGTACAAAAAGACATATAGACCAATGGACCAGAGTTGAGACCCCAGAGATGCCATCATCCTGTTATGAACATTTGATATTCGACAAAAGCCCTAAGATTGTAAACTGGGGTAAAAACAGTCTCTTTAACACATGACGTTGGCAACGTTGGATATCCATCTGCAAAAAACCTGAAACAAGATCCATATGTCACACCTTACACAAAAACTAACTCAAAATGGATCAAAGTTCTAAATATCAAACATAAAACGATATCAATCTTGCAAGAAAAAATAGGATCAACAATGGAAGTTTTAATACACAGTTTAGACAGACTTCAAAATGTGACAAACAAAGCAGGAGTAACAGAAGAGAAAATAGATAAATGTGAACTACTAAGAATCAAACACATTTGCTCATCCAAAGACTTTATCAATGGAGTTAAAAGACTATCTACAGAACAGGAAAAAATATTTGGCAGCTACATGTTGGACCAATATCTGATCTCCATAATCTACAAGGTACTGCAACATATCAACAAGAAAAAGGTAAATAACCTTTTAAAGCAATGGGCAAAGGAGATGGGCAGATACTGCACCAATGAGGACATCCAGGCAGCCAAAAGATACATGAGGAAATGCTCATGATCATTAGCCAGAAGAGCAATCCAATTCAAAACTGCAATCAGATACCATGCCATCCCAACAAGGTTGGCAATAATCCAAAAAAACACAAAACAACAAATGCTGGAGAGTCTGTGGAGAGATCAGAACTTACCTACACTGCTGGTGGGATTGCAAAATGGTACAACCTCTCTGGAAAGCAATTTGGCACTTCCTTAAAAAGCTGTAAATATATATAACATGTGATCCAGTAATCTCTCTACTCGGAATATATTCTACAGAAACAAAGGCTGTTCCATGGACAGATACATGAATAAAAATGTTTACTGTAGCACAGTCCAAAATAGTAAAAAGATGGAATCAACCCAGATGCCCATCAACAAATGAATAGATAAACAAACTATGGTACATATACTCAGTAGAACACAATGCAATGACAATGAACAATGATGATTTTAGGAAGCATCGCATAACCTGGTTTCAATTGGAAGACATTATGCTGAGTGAAATCAGTGGCAAAAGGACAAATATGTATGAGACCCTTGCTATAAGGACTTAAAAATAGACTTATATACAGAAGAAAAGACTCCTTGATGGCTACAAAGGTGGGGAAGGAGGGAGAGTATTGGTCATGGATTAGATAGTTGATAGAAATTTGGTTAGGTGAAAGCAGTGACAGCACACAGTCGAAAGTAGATCAACTTAATCGAACTTCACCATAAACTAAAGACTCTTCTAATTTTAACGCAGTGTTGCAAGGATAGAGTAGCAGGGGTGGGAACAAGTGACCATGCTCTCGGGAGACACTGAGGCCAATTGGTACGACTAGCTTATTGCTAAGAGAATCTTCTGCCCCCCACATTGGTGAGTGGCATCTGGGGTCTGAAAAACTAGTAAGCTGCCATCTGCAGTACAGCAGATGATCCCAGCTCATCTGAAACAGATGATCACCAAGAACAACAAAGACATGAGGAAAAGAGTCCAGGAGATGGAAGCACCTATGTGAATGGGAGATGCAACAACATGTGACCAGAAGAACCAGACGGTGCCCAGCTACCAGCAAAGACAGCCGTAATGGGGTCCCTGGAGTAACATGAGAAAAAGAGGGGTACAGCTCAAGAGCTCTACTAAAAGACCACAGCTGTTGGTCTGACGGTTTGCAGGATCCTCTGAGAGCACGTTCCATAGTCTTGTTACTGCCCCTGTCCAGAAAAACACTACTGAGGTCAACTCTTTAGATTAAAATGGACTGGACTCGGGAACACAATGTGACCACATGGTGTGTGTACTTTATGGTTCTAGGCGTTTATAGGATGTTGCCCTGCTGGACTATTTCTAGTTGTCAGAGGAGGGGGTGGAGAGGAGGGGACAGGAGATTAAGAGCATTCAACAAGCATAGAATGAAAATAGGGAGTGTGTTGTCACTGGGCAAGGCCGGCATGCTGATTATTTTGGATTGCATATTTTTACTTAATCACAAAAAAAAGAGTCAAAATCTGAACACATACTTTACCAAAGACAAAAATGGAAAAGATTGTTAAGAAGAAAAATGAGGAGGTATCTATTGTAATAACCAGGAGTTACAGTACCATTTTCTTAGAATATAGTCGATCTTGATCTTATCAGACAAAAATGATCTGCTATCCTATGCCACTTACCTGTTACCATCCCAGATTACACTGACTTGGGGATACGACTCATCTCAATTACTAAATTGTAAATTTCTTGAAATTAAAATGATCTTAGATTTGTTTTGACATCCCCCAGTCTGTCTTGGAGGCCTGTGATGATACCTGCTTCTTACTAGAGTAATATTAAATTTTAGGTATAATATTGAATTTTAGGTATAATAAGGAACTGCTTTTTAAAGTGAATTTTGTATTAAAGCAAGACAGTTTTTAAAAAAATTATAACTAATTGTTTGTCATTTGTCTCTTTTTTGTGTGCTCAGGAAGAACTTCAATTTTATCAAACAAAGTAATACCTATCGTCTTCCTCTTTTCAACTATGATGTTTTTCCTTTAAACTTGAGATTAAGAACAAAAACTTGTTTTTAAAAACCATTATCCACAGTTAGTCACTATTCTCTAGTTTCCCTTCTCTCACAGGCCTCTTAAATTGTTGAAATCTGTTCCAGGCAGTGCTAGCCCCACAAAGATAACAAAACTATGCTATTACAGGAGAGAAAAGGAAACAGAGACAGGATGTGTAGGGAGGGACAGGGTAAGGGAGGGAAGAAATATCACATAAACTTTCACAGAATCCAGAGCCCTTAAGTTCATGTGCTGTCCCAGGATTTACTGCCAGAACGATCCTGGTCTTAGATAAATTCTGAAGCAAAGGCAGAATCCTCAGCCACGAAAGTATCTGAAGTTTATACCCATCTTTTCTAGTCTTGAAGTAACAGAGCACAAGCTGCAAAAAAACATCAGTGACCTAGGTTTTATCCTATTTCTAAAGTCTTGCTTAAATGGAAAAGGGGGGAAGCTGCCTTTCCAAAAAGCAGGCCAGATTTCTAAAGTGGGTCATCATACTACAGAAAGTCAACAGGCAGGGAAAAAATAGGCCTGCAAAGTCTATTATTTCTAATAAATATTTATTGGACATATACATATACAATGTTTCCCCCTTTACAGTGAGCTTTGATGTTGGCCTAAATTAAAATTGTTCTATTACCATCATCAGTTTCTGATGCTGTCTACCTACCAAGTACCTTGGCTAATGTTTGTCTATTGTCCACTTACTATTTGTTAATTTAATAACCACTAACTTAAAAAAAAAATTTTTAATGAAATATAAACTATAGAAATGCGTCTGTGTGCACGTGTACGTGTGTTTGGATGTGGCTTTCATATTGCTCTATTTATTCATTAAGCTCAAGCTGGATTCTGAAGAGGACATGGAACCAGATATATCATTGCTCATGTCACACAGATCTTGGCTGAAACAAGAAAACATGAGAAAGATGTTTACCTGTGTTTGATTATGCAAAGGAATTCAACTATGTAGATCATAATAAATTATGGTAAACACTGTGGAGAGTGGGAATTCCAGAACATTTAATTGCGATCTTAAGGAGTCTGTACATGGATAAAGAGGCGGTTGTGTGAACAGAATGAGGGGACACTGCATAGTTTAAAGGCAGGAAAGGTGTGTCTCAGGGTTTTCTCCTTTCATCATATATCTTCAATCTGTATGGCAAACAAATAATCTGAGAAGATGGATTATAGAAGGAGAAACGAGGCATCAGGAGTGGAGGATGACTGATTAACAACCTGCATTACGCAGATGATATTACCTTACTTGCTGGAAGTGAAGAAGATTTGAAACACTTACTGATGAAGATAAAAGTCTACAGCCTTCAGTACGGATTGCACCTCAGCATAAGGAAAACAAAATCCTCACAGCTTGGCCAGGAAGCAACATCATTATAAATGCAGAAAGGATTGAAGTTGTTAAGGATTTCATTTTACTTGGGTCCACAATCGATGCCCATAGAAACAGCAGTCAAGAAATCAAAAGATGTACTGTATCCAAAAACCACAAAACAACTAATGCTGGAGAGGCTGTGGAGCAATTGGAACTCTCCTACTGCTGGTAGGATTGCAAAATGGTACAACCTCTTTGGAAATCAATCTAGTGCTTCCTTAAAATGCTAGAAATAGATATTCCCTTCTACACAGTAATCTCACTACTTGGAATATATCCTACAGAAGCAAGGGCAATCACACGATCAGATACATGCACACGAATGTTTATTGCAGCACAGTCCACAACTGCAAAAAGGTGGAATCAACCCAGATGCCCAACAACAGATGAATAATAAATAAACTATGGTATATATACTAAGTGGAACACTATGCAATAATAAAGAACAATGATGATCTTAGGAAGCATCTCATAACTTGGCTTCAAGTGGAAGACACTATGTTGAGTGAAATTAGTTAGTGGCACAAGGGCAAATATTGTATGAGAGCTCTACTATAAGGACTTAAAAACAGACTCATTTACAAAAGAAAAGACTCTTTGATGGCTGCAAGGGAGGGCAGGGGAGGGAGGGAGGAAGAAGGCTGGTTATAGATTAGATAGTTGCTAGAAATCTGGTTGGATGAAATCAGTGACAACACATATTAGAAAGAAGATTCATTTAACTGGACTTCACCATAAACTGATAGCTCTTCTACTCTAAACCCAATATTGCAAGGATAGAGCGGCAAGGGCGGGGTCTAGGGACCATGCTCTCAGGGGACATTGAGGTCAACTAGCATAATTAACCTACTACTAAGAGAGTCTTCTGCATCCCTTACTGGTGAGTGGCATCTGGGGTCTTAAAAGCTAGCAAGCTGCCATCTGAGGTACACCAAATGATCCCAACTCAGCAGGAACAGATGATCATCAATGACAAAAATGACATAAGGTAAAAAGAACCCAGAAGACAGAAAGACCCACGTGAATGGGTGACAACATCAACATGCAACCAGAAGAACCAGATGGTGCCCAGCCACCACCAGTGAGAGCCATGATGGGGCTCACAAAGTCGAGCCCCAGTGGCAACATGAGAATAAAAAGGTGTGCATCCTGAGAACTCCATTAAAAGACCATAATGGATGGTCTGAAGGCCTGGGGGTCCCCGAGGAGCATGGGCCCTAGACCTGATGCTGCCCCTGCTCATAAATCATTACCGAGGTCAACTCCTTGGACAGGAATGGATTGAACTAGGTGGCACCGACTGACCATGTCATGTGTGCACTTTATGGTTCTATGCATCTATAGGATGCTGTCCTACTGGCCTCTTACTAGAGGGGAGTAGAGAGGGTTGAGAAGAGGGGATAGGAGATTGCTAAAAGGATGTGACACATATAGAATAGAAAAGAGGAGTGTGCAGTCACTGGGCAATAAGAGCAGTAGGAGCTGCACATAGGCACACAAGCAAATTTAAACTCGATTGTACACTTTCACTCAATCACAATAAATAAATAAATAAAGATGCATTGTACTGGGAAAATCTGCTGCCAAGGACCTCTTTAAAGTATTAAGATGTAAAGATGACACCTTGAAGACCAAGGTGCATCTGACCAAAGCCATGGTATTTTCAGTTATACCACACACATGCGAAAGCTCAACAATGAACAAAGAAGACAGAGGAAGAACTGATGCCTCTGAATTGAGGTATTGGAGTAGAATGTTGAACGGACCACAGGCTGCCAAAAGAACAAACAGATCTGTTCTGGAAGAAGTACAACCAGAGTGCTCCTTGAAAGCAAAGAAGGCAAGATTGTGTCTTACATACTTTGGACATATCATCAGGAAGGATCAGGCCCTGGAGAAGGACATCACACTTCACAGAACGGAGGGTAAGCAAAAAAGAGGAACACCCTCTATGAGATGTATCGAGACAGTGGCCGCAACAATGGGCTTAAGCACAAAAATGATTGTGGACATGATATAAGACAGAGTAGTGTTTCGTTCTGTTGTTTATAGGGTCACTATGAGTCAGAACTGACTCTATGGCACCTCACAACGAAAACAATTCATTAAGCATCTAATGGGTTTTTGCCAAACAGGTTAATTTGTCAATCTCATTATTTATAAAACCTACAGATTGTTGTCTTTTTGAAATATGAGAAAAAGCTGGACCTAATAGAACTGAGAGGGCGGCGGGAGAAAGAATTACTAACTCGAGAAGAGTTCAGTGAACTTGCTACCACTGAACTTCTTGGTCTGTAAGGTAACCTACCTTTCTTGATGAAAATGACTCCTGTTTAGCTGCTTTCAAGTCTGTTCTGACGCGTGGTGACCGTCTGCGTGCACAGCAGAAACAGTGTATTCAGAGAAATTCTTATTGACACAGAATGAGGAAAGTCTGCACATCTTTGAAGGTGAGAGGTCGGGAGGAGGCAGAAAGCTTTTTGAGAAGGAAAGACTGATACATAGTTAGGGACATAGTGAGGTAGGAAGATACAGATTCAAGCTTTCCAGAGAAAGCCATGTTTTTCTCAATCAGGAATAGAGAGAGAGAAGTTGATATGTGACAAAAAATCAAAGTTAGGGGGTCTCACGTGGCCTCAATTTTCTCAAAAATAAGTAAACATAAGTTTATGTTTAGTCACTGGGTGGTACAAACAATTAATACACCTGGATGCTCAAAGTAGTAGAATTCTATTCTTCTCTTCTTTGTAGGGCAGTGCAGGTTTGATTCCCAACCAATGTACCTCATGAATAGCCACCATCCATCTGTCAGTTGAGGCTTGTGTGTTGTTGTGATACTGAACAGGTTTCAGTGGAGCTTCCAGATTTGGAGAGATGAGGAAGAAAGGCCTGATAATATATTTAAAAAATCTGCCCATGAAAACCCCGTGGATCATAACAGTGCCATCCTCAACTGATCGTGGAGATGGTGCAAAACTGAGTAGCCCCTCCTTCCATTGTGCGTGGGTTGTCATGAATCAGGGTACGATTCAACAGCAGCAAATAACAACATATGTGTGTTTGTATCTTTCCATATACATGCGTGTATGTGGGCATGTAGTATGAGTATGTTACCAAGGTGCGGGCTAACCACCGAGCAAGGTACTCATTTTTTGATGTGGTGAAAAACAGGTGAAATTGTATACTACATATTAGTAAGCCTGTACATACCGTATTTATTGGGTAATCTGTCCCTGCCTACCATTGACTGAGAATTTCTTGTCAGTCTGCCTTTGTAGTCATGCTGGTTGTTAGCATTTGTTGCTTTTGTAGGTACTATATCTCTTTGACAGCTATTACATTTTTAATATCACCTTTGCATATACTAGATGTTTGTTAAGTACTTCCATCCACCCATTTAATGGCCTGTAGACCTTAACTATAATTTTATGGCATTTGCCACATGCTGTAATTTGCATTTAGTCTACAATGTTACATCTGAAATGTAAGGATGTAAATAGCATTTTGCTATGTTTTGCACAGTTCTCCTGGGTTCCTCAGGCTGTGGCCTGGAAGCCCAACCTCTAAATATCTGGTTTCCCCCTCTGCAACCAGGAAGCTGGTCCCTGAAGCCCTTCTCTCATATTAAAAGTCAGTCCATACCCAGCTAGCATAGTAGAAGGTGGGCTGTGACCTTAAGAAGGGGCTTCACAAACTGGCAATGGCTAGGCCTGTGGGGTAAGCCTAGCCATTGCCAGTCTGTGAAGACACAGTTTTACTGATACATGGCCACTCCCACTTGTTTTCATGTTGTCCATGGTGGCTCTGACACTGCTAAGGTTGAGTTGAATAGTTGTACCAGGGACCACATACCTTGCACAGCTGAAAATAATTGCTGTCTGACCTTGCACAAAAGATATTTTCCTTTTCCTGACCACTGGCCTATAAAGACCACATGTTAGGTCCACCTTGGCCCCGTGTACCTGCCTTACATATCGACAGGACTGAACTTTCTCAGGCCTAAGAGGAAAGACTGTTAGCTTCCCAATTTCTCCACCATCCACACGTGCTGTACTGGCTTCAGAGCAAGAAACTCCACCCCTTTACTTCCTCTCTGGCCAGAACTCTTCCCATGTCCCTCCCGCCTGGTCTCAGGAAGAACGGTAGGGTCAGAAAAAGCCTGTCCTTTCTTCACACTTCTGTCTAATAAAAAAAAGAATATTCTCAGATTTCACTGTTGGATCTACAAAATCAGTCTGTAATAAAGCTAATATGCAGGAAAATAATGTAATGACAATTTGTAAAAACAAACATTAATTACTTCAATAAATTTTTCCAGAAAGCCTGTTCAAATCAGTTTGATATTTCTTCATGTATCTAATAAAAATTATATTGAAAATTTAAATTGGTCAGGTGCTTTTAGAACCCATAGGTCCCAGCTCTATTGAATCACCAAAATCAAGATTGACAGTAAAGGTTTTAAACTGTTAAAGTGAATCTATGAATTTACAAGAAAAATTGAAAACCACTACGAATTTTCAATATCACAAAGTTAGGATAGACAATGCACTCAAAAACAAAATTGTTGAAGGACAGCTATGTTCTAATAGAGACAGCAGAACACTCAAAGTTACTCGTTAATGGAATCTCAGGTTCCTCCCGGTGAGACCAAGGGGACTGCTAAAGCAGCAATGCCAAGACTCCTCTGCCATTCATGGGATTCTGTCCCTTGTGTTTTTCTACTACCTGCCTAAGGTCAATGAGTCAACATTAAAAACGTGACACTTTCTCTAGTGTTTTTGAAGTCAGGCAAAAGCATAAAGCAAAAAGCACTGTGTTTTCCCTACTGAATTATGAAGCAAATAAAATGGACAAGAACAAATCCTACTAGCCTAATTGTAGCTTTGAAATCTACTTTGTGGACAGGACTGAAAGAACTAGGGAGAGGAGAATTCTTGATGCTTGATGAGAGATGCTGTACAAAACATGCAACAATCTTGGCATCTATTTTCAGCACATTTCATTTTCTGTGCAGCTATGTTGCGACACAGTAAGTCTAAAATTGCACACCATAAACATTTTTTAAAGAGTAATTATTCTTGATCTTTAAGTGGGAAATAGTTTAACAATGTTATATAGTGCTTGTATTTTCCCTCACTGAAAACAAGTACAGAACTAATATAAGCAATGTTATAATCACTTAGAATTCACAAAGTAGAACTTCTCACTCTCTTTCATATCCATTGTATAACGATCTAATTACTAGAGGTTTAGTAAGCAATTCAAGCCACTCCTATACTGATGAGTATAAAATTTTCCATTCATACTGTGAATCATACTTTATAATGTCCTTCTGGATGACCATTACCCTTTTTGAGCTCTTGGAAGAATGTAGAATCTAAATCAATTCCTCAGCATATTGGAAGCCAGCATCCATACTTTACTAATGAAATCAAACATTTACTAATGTCACTTCCAAGGCATGTTTTATGACTCACAGCGTGGCTCCACTTGGAATTGAGTTGTGAGAAGAGGGAGGAGCAAGTAACACAGAGGGAAGGCTAAGGCGCTTAGTTAATTCCCAGAAGATCACCTGGAATTCCTGGTGCTCTTCTGTGTAGACCACAGCCTCAAGAGGCCTAAGTGTAACTTTCAGCCACTACGCTGTCTTTATCCACCCCAAGTTCATTCATTCCCTTTACACATGGAAACAGACTACAGAAAAGGAAAAAATAAATGAACACAAAATGAAATAGAAAGTGCCTTAGGCTGAGTTATCTAGAGAAGCAAAACTAGTAAAATTTGGAAGCATGAGGACTGCCAGTTAGGTTCATGAACTTATCCAGAAAAAGAGTTACATAACTCGTTGCTGAATATCACCACAGTCACCTTTGAAGTACTCCTCTTGGGTAGCTATGCACCAACGCCAGTGCCTAGTCCACCCTTCAAAGCAGTTTCAGAACTCTTTCTGGAATGGTATCAGTGCATAGCTTCTCAAGAAGAGTACTTCGAAGGTGACCATAGTGATATGCAGCAATGAGGTATGTAGCACTCAGAACAACTAAGTTCATGGACTTAATTGTCTGACCTCATATGTGTGTGTGTGTGTGTGTGTGTGTGTGTGTATACATGTGTATATATTTACGTATATATGTGTAAATATTTATTACATATATATGTGTAAATACACACATATATATTTATTACATATATGTGTAAATACACATACATATGTGTGTATATTTATATACACACACACACAGATTTACATAAATGAAACGGCTCACACGGTTGTAGAGGCTGGAACATCCTCTGTCGATGTGTAAGGCTGCAGGCTTCTCCTGATTCACGTAGCCACAAGGGCTGGTGAACCCAAGATCAGCAGGTCAGACAGCAGGACTCTTGCTCACAGGCTGTGAACATCAACAAATCTCAAGATCACATCCCACGATTAGCAGGAAAGATGGCAGGTAAACTGCTAGTGCAAGTTGCAAAAACCAGAGGTCAGATGAACAAGTACCGTTGCAAGATCCAAGACTGAACAAAAGCCCATCAGCCTTGCCAGAAAGTCCACTTATATTCAAGACAGGCCACATCCCTCAAGGAAACTCCCTTTCAACTGACTGGTTACTCACAGAAGATCCCATCACAGAGATGATCACATCATATCAAATCTTATCATGGAAGTGATCACATCATCATACAGCTGCCATACTACATAACTGCCAAACTACAGAGAATCATGGACCATCCAAGGTTACACACAACTTAATGATCACAATGTACCCCTTGTCAACTTACACACAACTTAATGATCACAACCCACCCCTTGTCAACTTGGCATCTCTACACATCTTAAAGAATGCAAAATCTCTGAATGAAGACAATTATAAAGTCACACTTTTACCTTATGTGACACGAGACACATACACAACCAGTATGCACTAGTCCTGTTTACATCTTGTATTTTATAAGCAAAGAAAACAAACATATTTGATGCATGCATACAAGGCAAAAATACTCCTAATTACAGTCCTCATTTATGCAACTGATCGTGTTTTTGTCACTGGTATTTAGAACTACCTTCGTCTATCACCCATTCTGTAATCCCATTGCCTTCAGTAAGTACCTCAGCTAGCTGTGGTCCTTTGCCTGGTGTGTGACCCAAACCTTCGTTCCTGGGGGGTCTGGGCCATTACTAATAATGCTAGAATTGAGTTGCTGTAGTTTTCCAGGGACTCTTAGTAGTACTGAGAGATGCCCTAAGGGATCTCTGGCATTCCAGACAGGTTTAGAGTTTATATAGTCTCTTGAAGAATGTTGCATCTGCAAGGTATTGGCACCTACCAGGCACTGAAATTATATTTTTAGAAGATCATTCCACAGTTCCATCAAGCCAGCTGCTTTAGGATAATGGGGAACATGGTAAGACCAGTGAATACCACGAGCATGGGCCCATTGCAACACTTCATTTGCTGTAAACTAAGTCCCTTGATCTGAGGCTATGCTGTATAGGATTCCATGATGATAAATCAGGCATTCTGTAAATCCACAGATGGTATCTTGACAGAAGCACTGCATGCAAGGAAGGTCAATGCATTTCCAGAGTAACTTTTTATTCAGTAAGAATAAAATGCTGTCCTATTCATTACAGAAGTGTCCAATGTGTAATCTTCACCACTGCTGCCATGACCACTTTGTTATGAGCCCACTGAGCAATTTTCCCACTGGCTGGGGAAAGAGGATGACTGGTCCCACAGAACATGTCATCTTATCTACTTGACAGTTAAAATCATCCTATGCTAAGGTCACTTTCTGGTGAGCATTCATACAGAACAGAAATATCTTCACTTATTTGGCCCCTTCAGAGAAGTCTATCCACATACCTCTTCCCTATATCTTCTTGTTTTCAGTTTTCCAATTGTGTTCCTTCCAAGTATCTGACAATTCATCTGAGCCATTGACCACAGTCTGTGAATTAGCATATAACTGCACATCTGGCCATTTCTCCTTCCAAGCAAAGTGAACAACCAGGTACACTGCTTGAAGTTCTGTCCATTGGGAGGATTTACCTTCACCATTATTTTCTGGGGTGGTCCCAGAAAGGAGACAGTGTTGCCACTGTCACATTTGAGTGGTGCCTACTCATTACCCCAAACCATCTGTAAACCAGGCATAAGATTGCTCTTCCTCAGCTAATCATAAGGAACACCCCATAAGGCCATAGTTGCAGACTGGAAAACGCATGGCAATGTGACAGGAGTAAAACCACAGGCACTTGGGCCACTTTCTCATGCAACTTACTTGTGTCTTTGGATCCTGCTTGGGCCTGATCTTAATGGCGGATAGCTTCTATGCACGCGTACCTTTATGGCTCTGTGGGTCAAAAAGTATCCAGTGACAATGAGAATCTCAAGCCACATGGTAACTTAGTGGCCCATGCTTAAGTGTTCAGTCTCTACTAAGGCACAGTAACAAGTCAGAAGAAGAGTCATCTGCAAAGGATGGCAGGGCTTTGCGCCAAAATCCAATGGTCTGCACTGTGATTTACCAACAGGGGCTTGCTAAAGACTACAAACAACATCTCTATGTGCCAAGGACACTGAGTACCATTGGATCAGACTTAGCATATAGCCCAAAGGGCACAGCAACTTGCACAACAGCCTGAACCTGTTGTGGAGATTGCTTTTCTTCTGGGCCCCATTCAAAACTAGTAGCTTTTTAAGTGACTTGATATATAGACCAGGATGGAACACCCAAATGAGTAATACGCTGCCTTCAAAATCCAAAGAGGTCCTCCAGAGATTGTGCTTCATTTTTATTGTGGGAGGGAACAGATGCAATAATTTACCCTTCATATTAGAAGAAATATCTTAAAACTCTCCATACCACTGGACCCTGGAAATTTCACTGTGGGGTTAATTTGCCACCGTCTAGCAGGCTAATGTTTTTTATCAACTTCCAGAGTCACTGGCACTTCTTCCTTACTAGACACAATCAGTATAATGTCATCAGTGTAATGGAGCACTGTGAGATCTTGTGGAAAGAAAAGGTGATCAAGGTCCTGTAGAATAAATCAGGATATAGGGTGAGGCTTGAGATAGGGTGCTGAAGATGTACTGCTGATCTTTCCAAGTGAAAGCATACTGTTTCTGGTGGCCCTTCAAAACAAGTATAAAGAAAAAAGAATTAGCTAGATCATCACTTGCCTACCAAGTACCAGATATACTAATTTGCTCAAGCAATGAAACCACATCTGGAGCAGTAGTTGCAGTGGGAGATGCCAACTGGTTAAATTTTTGATAATCCACTGTCATTCTCCAAGATCCATCTGTCTTACGCACAGACCAAGTAGGTCAGCTGAATGGACATGTGGTGGGAATCGTCACCCCTGTACCCTTTGAACCCTGGGTGGCGGCAGTAAGTTCTTCATCTCTCCATGAATACAGTATTGCTTTTGACTTACTATTTTCCTAGGTATTGACAGTTCTAACGGCTTCCATTTGGTTTTTCCTACCACAACAGCCCTTAACCCACATACTAGGGAAAAATATGGCGGTTCTGCCTGTTTCTGAGCATATCTAGTCCAATTATGTATTCTGGAGCTAGGGAAACCATTATAGGAATGACTTGGGAATCCACTGGACCCACTGTGAGATGTTCATAAGCTTAGACTCCATTAACAACCTAAGCTCCACACGCTCCCACTCTAATCGGTGGGCCACTGCAATTTGGGGGGGGTTCGCATTCAGTATCTGTTCAGAGTCACTATCCAGTGACACCCCAAAAACCTGGTTATTTCCTTTTCCTCAATAAACAGGCACTTTCATAAAAGGTGGGGAGAAGGATTGACAGTGTAACTTTTGTCAGTATTTTGGACTCCTTCCTCAATGGCACCTGAACTCAAGGGGTTGTTGCTCTGTAAACTCACTCAAGTCTGGGAATTGATTGAGAAGCCACGGCACTCTATTCCAGTGATCTGAGCTTGACTGCTGTTCACTTGACCTAGAATTCTTCTTCTTGTACAGATCAAGTAAATATTCAGTAGGTTTCCTATCTATTTCATGTCTAGAAATACCATGACTAAGTAGCCAATGCTGCAAGTCCATATGAGTCAGACTATTCTGATTACTGTTTTGACTCTGCTACTCTGGCCTCTTGGGTTGTCATGAGTCAGATTTGACTCAATGGCACTGGGTTGTTTCTGTTTTTCTGCTGTCCATCACAGTGACCATGCCCCCCTTGTCTTTGCTGATTGACCACCCATTGTAGTTCATAAAAAGTCAAACTCACCTTCACTGAGTCGATTCTGACTCATAGAGATCCTATAGGAAAGAGGAGAAGTGCTCCATAGAGTTGCCAAGAAATGTTGACTTTTTGGTTAGCAGATGTAGCACTTAACCACTAAACCACCATGGTTTGTAGTTAGGTGTTTTAATTCAGTTAGGGCAGATCTCACTGTCAAATGGGACTTAAATAAAGTAAAATAGCAATCACAACAGTCTCCAAGGATACTGGGGCTCTCTTCACAAATCTGTTGCTACAGTTGTGGTAAAATGTGTGTCCTCTAGGCATTTCACATGTGGGTTTGTGGGTCTAACCTGATAAATTCACTCTGATGTGACAATTTCCCTGAGCCTTTGGATACTTCCTCCTACAGTATCCCAAGGCATGCCTGGTACTTCAATTTGATTTAGTTTAGGCCACTGAATAATCCATGTTTCAGTAATTCAACTAAATAAACTATTAGATCCCCACCTGACCTCTCAAGCTGAAACATTGAAACAAGAATCTGCTTAGTGGGTCCATACCTATAAACTTAGATTGATCCATATTTCTGTTTCTTCCATTATTATCTCACACTTTTAATAGCCATTCCCACACATATTCCCCAGGTTTCCATTTGTGCATATCAGAAAAGTCAAGCAGTTCTTCTGGAATACAGCATACTTCTCTGCCTGGGTCACACTTTGTACTTCACCTATCAGAGTGTGCTGGAACTTAAGTCTGGTTGTAGGTCTAGAAGCAACACTGGTGATGGGGATGTGTTTTGAGAACATACAGCATTGTCATATAAGGCATCTGTTCACTCAGGTGGTGCCCTAGACAATGGTTCAGACAAAGGCTCTTTAGAAACAGCTTGCTTAATCTTATTAGATCAGGGTGGAAGGGCTAATAATTTTACTGCAGAGTGTGGCTTAGGAGACAAATATGAAGTAACACCTTCAGATGTAAATGGGTGGGCTGATTCTGTTAGCAGGAATGATTCAACAGAGTTTAGGAGCTCTTCGTTTCCAGCTTCCTAATTATCTGCCAGTATGTCTCTATCGCACGTTTCTTCCTAAGCAATGCCCTCCCTTTAACTTCAGATACCTCTTGTGATTGGTAACTGAGTTGGCATTGAAATTCAGCCCCTCTTTTGATAAGACTCTAGATGTGGTTTTTGGAAATATCAGATATGTTATAAGAAATAAGGCTTCCTTTAAGTCACAAGTAGAAACTTTGAGGTTATCTATGTAGCACTTAAGCTTTGACTCTGAAGTCCTGGGTCCGTCTCTTTCCTTCACTACGTCGTTTAGTGAAAGTAGGACCAAACAATCAGCTTCCTCATACTTCTCATTATGTCAAAATTGTACAAAGGTATCACACGTGAAATTAGCCTTTTACCAGCACCTGAGCTACTTTTGGTGATATTTTATGTATTTCTGTTACCACCTCATGCCGTGGATTAACAATGCCCTCTTTACTACTTCTTCTTCCAAGAAAGAGATTCATCGGCTCTTTGAGAATAACCAGACTTGAGATCCAATTTAGAAAATTCAGCCTTACAGTTTTGTTTCTCCCAAAACACTCTTGGTATGAATGTCTTAAGCTGGGTTCTTCAGACAAGCAAAACCAGTAAAACGTATAAATACATATATGCAGAGAGATTTGTATCAAAGAAATGGCTCACATGGTTGTAGATGTTGGGATATCCCTAGTTTGTTGGTTAGGCTGGAGGCTTCTCCTGATTCACATAGCAACAGGGACTTGTGAATGCAGAAACAGCACATCAGACAGCAAGGCTCTTTCTCACAGGCTGTGAAGACTGACAAATCCCGAGATTAGCAGGCAAGATGGCAGGTAAGCTGCTAGCTCAATTCCCAAAAGCCAGAAGTCAGACAAACAGGAGCCAGCTGCAGGATCCAGAGTGAACAAAAGCCCATCAGCCTTGCCAGAAAGCACACTTACATTCCAGGCAGGCCACATCTCCAAGAAAACTCTCTGTCAACCGACTGGCTACTCACAGAAGATCTCATCATGGGAGGTGACTGTATTATATCAAATCTCATCATAGGAGTGATCAGATCATCACACAGCTATCAAGCTACTGAAAATCATGGCCCAGCCAAGCTGATACACAGCCTTATTTATCGTAGAAGATGTATAGGAGACAAGTGTTCATGGCCTGAATACTTAGAGTAATAGTTAAAGGAAATACTGAGGAATGATTGTTCTCATTTTGTCTTGATTTCAAGTAGAAGAGTTTTACTTATGCTTACATGCCAAAGTTTTCTATATTTGATCACGGTCCATAACATAATGATGCAGCATTTTAGGTTTTCACATTTATTAGATTGCACATATCTTTTAGTGTTGAAAAGTAAAGATGTCACCTTAAAGACTGAGGTGCAACTGATCCTAGCCATGGTATTTTCAATCATATCACATGCATGAGAAACCTGGACAATGAATAAGGGAGACAGAAGAAGAACTGATGCCTTTGAATTGTGATGCTGAAGAAGAATACTGAACGTGCCATGGACTGTCAAAAGAATGAACAGACTTGTTTAGAAAGAAGCACAACCAGAGTCATCCCCAGAAGCAAGAAGGTGAGACTACGTATTATGTATTTTGGACATGTTGCCAGCAGGGATCAGTCCCTGGAGTAGGACACCATGCTTGGTAAAGTAGAGGGTCAGTGAAAAAAAGAAAGAGCCTCAAACCAGATGGGTTGATGCAGGGGCTGCAACAATGGGCTTAAGCATAAAAATGATTGTAGGCGTGACACAGGACTGGACAATGTTTTACTCTTTGCACATAGGGACACTGAGTTGGAACCAACTCGACAGCACCTAACAACAACATGTATCTTTTAATTCCAATGAAGTGGAAGCTCTTGATGTTCAATGACTTGTCCAAGGTCACATGGTGTGAACACAGAATGATCTTTTGGGGAGTAAACTTTTCAACTAAATATAATTAGTATAAAGCAAATACGTCACAAATCACCCAGAGTGATCAACAGTCCCTGTTCCCCCAAATCTTCACTATGTTCTGCTTAATATTTAAAATAAAGTTTGAATTAGATAAATGTAAGCATTAGGCTGGAGGCAGTTTAATCACAAATTTAATTTGAAGTAGGTTCAAAACTGTCAAATTAGAGGACCTGAGGCATTTGTGTGTCTAATGAATTCACCTAAGAACTTACAGGTCAGACAGGAAAGGTGAAGGAATTGGAACACTTAGGTAGAAAAGCTATTGCAGTTATTATTGCATTGTATTAGTTCTCATTTCTTGCTTAGCCAGAACTCTATAAAGACGAAGGATCTGAGAAGGACATTTGGATCTGTGAACCATGCTTCTCACTTCGACTGTGCCCATGGAGCACTATGAAAGAACTGTCTGATTATTACAATGATCAGGCATATCCATGGCATTTAATTGGTAAGAATCCTACAATGTACTGGACAGTCCTGCACAACAAAAGGTTGACCTGTGTTACATCCAACTTTCATATCCCCCGGAACACACTCACCACAGGGGAAACTTGTTTATAATTATCTGAATCCAGAAGCCAATCCAGTTTTATACATAACATGAAGCAGCTCTTATGCATTGAAGTCCCAGCAACACAACAACAGCGTAAGTATAGAGAAAACTACTTTGTTTTGTTGTAATATCCACTGCTTTGGAAACTGAGGTCATTTGCAGCAACACAACACAGAACGTGTGGCCTGGTTTCCATGTGCAGCTTTTCCATTGATGGTAACTGTGCTCATCAGCACAGTCACCTAACTACGGTACTTCAGTTTAGTCACGTCCAGATGATTACATAATAAGTTGCATATTATTTTCCATTTACATTTTTCTTTATATGACAGTTGGGGTATTCTATTGATTGTTCCCCCTCCTAAATTTTATCTCTTTTGTTGTTGAGAATATATACAACAAAACATACTCCAATTCAACAGTTTTTACATATACAGTTTAGTGACACTGATTGCATTCTTGAAGTTGCACCACCATTCTCACCTTGTCTGAATTGTTCCTCCCTCATTAACATAAACTCACTACATCCTAAGTTACTTAACTAATCTTTCCAGTTTCTGTTTTCAGTTTGATCCTGTATAGATACAGAAATCAAAATTGACTCAATAGCAACTTTTTTTCAAATGGGTAAATCAAAAATCCAAAACCCAAACACACTGCCATTGAGTCAACTCTGACTTATAGTGACCCTACAGGACAAAGCAGAATTGCTCCACAGAGTTTCCAAGGAGTGCCTGGCAGATTTGAACTGCCACCTTTTTGATGAGCAGCCATAGCACTTAACCACTGTATTACCATGGATTCCAATGAGTAGAAAGTTTTTCAAAAAGCATAACGCTAAAGGCTGACCTTTTTCTACTACTTAAGTTAGACTTTTGGGAATTTTTGGTTTAATGTTTGAAGACTATTTTAGAGCAGTATTTTTTAAATTGGCTCTTTAAACTACATGCACAGGTAGATTTCTATTATCTATAAATTTCATTTTAGAATGGTAAATGGCAACAATGTGTCCGATAAAGTTGAGAACGAGGGCTGTAGACCATCCTTTCCTTTTTGGATAACCTCTCACGCCTGGCTTTCACAACAACACTATCTTCTGGTTTTCCTATTTTACTGGCTCCTCCTCTACCCAGTCTATAATAGCACTGATATTTCTAAAGTTTTATCCTCACCCCTCTATTCTTTCTTTTTTCTCTCTCCCACTTACTCCTATGATTTTGACTAACACTTCCATGCCAATCTGCCTTCAAATCTAGACTTCAAGATCTCACATCCTTTTTTACTAAATTCCATATCACGCTTTCAATTGCTCACTGTATCTTACTTAGATTTTTCTACTAGTGGAATATTTTAAATGTAGAAAGTCCAAAACAACTCATTGTCAATTCTGTGAAGCCTGTTCTTTTGAATGTCTATTTTCACTGGTTAGTGATGATATCATTTACCAGCTATGTGAAATTAGGGAGCCCTGGTGGTGCAGTGGTGGAGAGATTATGGCTGCTACTCAAAAAGGGTGATAATTCAAAATCACCAGGCACTCCTTGGAAACTCTGTCCTATAGGGTCACTATGAGTTGGAATTAACTCAGCAGTAGTGGCTTTGGTTTCTTTTGGTTTGGCTAAATATGGAAGCTAGAATCAGCAATTTTTTACCAAATCTAAAATAATCCTGTCTTGAATATTTCTAAAATCTGAAGCTCAAGTTTTTGTACTTTTTCTGTGAAGAGTTACAGCAGAATTAAAGTCTTACTAAGTAAGATAAACAAATGATTTAACTCATTTATTCTACTTAAAGCATATAGTCCATGGAGATACTAACAGGTTCAGAGAAAGATTTTTCTCAAAGATATTAAAGTTTTTTTTTTTTTAATCTGGAGGCAACCAATTATGGAGACAGTTTACTTTAACCATATAAAAGTGATTTTGCAGTTATTAAAATTATGCTAATAGAGTATCTTTATTTTTATTTTATTTTTCTTATTAAAGAAAAATCAGAACAAAAACTTCATAAGATATGCCAAGAAAAACTCTGGAAATAATTGCTGACGGTAGCTATCTCAGAGCAAGGGTTACATATAATTTCCATTTTCCTCTTTATATTTTTCTGTTACCTCTAGATTTTCCACAATGATCATATTTTTCTTATAAGTAATTATTTGAAGTCCTTGTGCAGTCTACTCCCTCTTCTTGTCAATAGCCCCTGTACTTTATTTCAGGCTTTTGTTGCAATAGCCACCTATTCTCTTTTCTTGCTTCCTGCATCTTTGCTTTTACACCCATCCTCTACGTGACCAGGGAGGAGATCTGTTCCTGTACTTCCTGTCCTGTGGCTACCTACTGTGCAAAGGTTGATGTGCAAACTCTAAAGTATGCCTTCAGGATCTTAAACTTTCTCTCACAAGAGTGTATTTTCATCTTCTCAGCCAGAAATTCCTCACTCACAAACAAATCTTCCCATAGTTGCTTGAACAACCCAGGTATAGACGGTGGTTTTTGCAAGGTTTTTTCTTTGACAAGAATGTTCTTTCCTCCTTTACTGTCAGACCAAATAACATACTTACCATTTAAGACTCAATTCAAACGTCATTACCTGTGTAAAAGCTTTTCCTGATAGAGCAAATAGTCACACCATCCTCTCAGGCACTGCAGCAGACACTGAATTTTCACACTTCTCCCTCTGTATAAGGGAAGAATTGGCCACAGGAACTCTTCTGTCAGACAAAAACTGTGACTGAATCATTTTTGTATACCAAGAACCTGATACAAAGCCTGGCACACAACAGGCACTCAAAACATGTTCAACGAATAATGATATTAATGTGTATCACTAACACTGCAGGAAGAAAAATCTGAAAGAGCATGGGATCTGAAGCTGCCCTAAGGCCTGAAGAAGCTGAAGTTAAACTGTAGTTTCTGAGGAGACAAAAATGCAAAGAGTCAGAATGCACTGAAAGAAGCAGAACTACTCAAGTTAGTTTAGGAAGAAATCACAGCTGGATTAAGCAGAGATTAAAACTGAAGATTGCTGTGAAAGATGAATTACACTTCCTCATTAAAAAAAAAAATCCCTTGGGCCTGTATGTTTCAAATATAGATGTCTTTGAAGTTATGCCTGACACTTTTAATGAACAATGATAACTTTGGTCAATACCGTGTATTTGAGTAGTAAAACAGAACATCCAAACAATTGCTCTCTACAACTATGGGAAGTGAAGCAACCAAATTAATATTCAACCATTTGTGGTTTTCAACTTTGAGTTTACCATGTGATTTATTAAAATCTGAAGCCTGGACTACACTATAGATCAACTGAATCAGAATCTTAGAGAGTGGGGACCACACGCTCAGAGGAGTGAGCCACAGGTGCTGGTCCGAGGTGGCATCCAGGACAAAGAAGGCAGAGGAGACAGTCAGAACTCCAGACGTCAGATCTTTTCTCTACTGCTAAATTGTAATGCCAGGAGGAGAAAGTAAAACTGCTGGTAGTAAGTTTTGAATGACATACCTGATCCTCTTAGATGACTCATTGCCATTGATGAAGGAACAGTTAAACTGGTGTTTGTAGCCCCAAGCTGGTATTTCTTTAAAAAAGATATAACGGTATGAAAAATTGCCTGCTTCCCTCCTTCTCCACCCCTCCCCCCATCATGACTGGGAAATTAGGAATCTCTGTTATTTCATTTGTAAGATAACGGGAATAAAAATGGAAGTGTCACCAACAGGTGAAAGTCACTAGGTGAGGCAAACTGTTAACATGCTTGAAGACTAATTGAAAAGTTGGAGGTGCTTACCCAGAGGTGACTCAGAATAAAGCCCTGCCCAGCTGCTTCAGAAAAATCAGATACTGAAAACTCTGTGGAGCACAGTTCTACTATGAGACCATTGGGTGTCCATGAGTCAGAATCAGTTGGCAATTTTTTTTAACTTCTTGTTGTTAGGTGCCAGTGAGTCAGTTCCAACTCATAGTGACCCTATGCACAACAGAACAAAACACTGCCCAGTCTTCCACCATGCCCACAATTGTTTTTATGCTTAAGCTCATTGTTGCAGCCACTGTGCCAATCCATTTTGTTGAGGGTTTTTCTCTTTTTACTGAACCCCTACTTTACTAAGCATGATGCCCTCCAGGGACTGATCCTTCCTGACAACATGTCCAAAGTATACAAGACAGTCTCGCCATCCTTTCATCCTAGGAATACTCTGGTTGTACTTCTTCCAGAACAGCTCCGTTTGTTCTTTTGACAGTTCATGGTACATTCAATATTCTCCAACACCACAACTCAAAGGCATCAATTCTTCTTCTGTCTTCCTTATTCATTTCCAGTCTTCGTATGCATATGGTACAACTGAAAATACTATGGATTAGGTCAGGCACACCTTAGTCTTCGAGGTGACATCTTTACTTTTCAGCACTTTAAAGAGGTTTTTTGCAACAGATTTTCCCAATGCAATGAGTCTTTTGATTACTTGACTGCTGCTACCATGGGCATGGATGGTGGAATCAAATAAAACAAAGTCCTTGATAACCTCAACCCTTTCTACATTTAGCACAGTGTTCCTTACTGGTCCAGCTGTGAAAGAGTTTGTTTTCTTGATGTTGAGGTGCAACCCATACTGAAGGCTGTGGTCTTTGATCTTCATCAGTGTTTCAAATCCTCTTCACTTCCAGCACCCAGGTTTATGTCACCTGCATAGTGCAGGTTGTTAGTGAGTCTTCCTCCAATCCTGATGTCTAATTCTTCCTCATACTTCCAGTTTCTGAGATTATTTATTCAGCATAAAGATTGAAAAAGTATGGTGAAAGGCTACCACCCTGACACATTTCCTGACTTCAAACCATGCAGTATTCCCTTATTCTGTTTGAACAACTGCCTCTTGATCCATGTTCAGATTCCTCATGAGCACAATTAAGTGTTCTGGAATTCCTATTATCTGCAATGTTATCCATAATTTGTTAGAATCCACACAGTTGAATGCCTTTGCAAGTCAATAAAACATAGGTAAACATCTTTCTGGTATTCTCTGCTTTCAGCCAAGATCCGTCTGACGTCAGCAATGATATCCCTGGTTCCATGCCCTCTTCTGAATCCAGCTTGAATTTCTGACAGTTCTTTGTTAATATACTGCTGCAGTCACTTTTGAATTATCTTTAGCAAAATTTTATTTGTATGTAATATTAATGATATGGTTCGGTAATTTCTGCATTGGGTTGCATCATCTTTCTTGGGAATAGGCATAAATATGGATCTCTTCCAGTCAGTTGTCCAGATAGCAGTCTTCCAAATTTCTTGACATAGATGAGTGAGCACTTCCAGTACTGCATCTATTTGTTGAAATGTATCAGTGGACATTTCATCAATTCCTGAAATCTTGTTTTTTGCCAAGACCTTCGATGAAACTTTGACTTCTTCTTTCAGTTGGCTCCTGATTATATGGTACCTCATGAAATAATTGAATGTTGACCAGTTCTTTTGGGTATAATTACTCTGTATTCCTTCCATCTTCTTTTGATACTTCCTGAGCCATTTAACATTTTCTCTGTAGAATCCTTCACTATTGCAACTTGAGGCCCAAATTTTGTCTTCACTTCTTTCAGGTTAAGAAACAAGGAACTTGTTCTTCCCTTTTGGTTTTCTACCTCCCGCTCTTTGCACATGTCATTCAATACTTTACTTTGTCTTCTTGAACTGCCCTTCGAATTATTCTGTTTAGTTCTTCTACTTCTTCATTTCTTCCTTTTCCTTTAGCTACTCAGTGTTCAATGGCAAGTTTCACAGTCTCTTCTGACATCCAATTTATTCTTGTCTTCCTTTCCTGTCCTCTTAATCACCTCTTACTTTCTTCCTGTATGATGTCTGATGCCATTCCACAACTCATCTGGTCTTCAGTTACTAGTGTTCAACACAACAAATCTATTCTTGAGATGGTCTTTAAACCTAGGTGGGATATATCAAGGTCTGACTTTGGCTCTTGTGGACTTGTTCTAATTTTCTTCAGTTTCAGTTTGAACTTGTATATAAGCAATTGATCTTCTATGCCACAGTAAGCATCCAGTCTTGTTCTGACTGATATTGAGCTTTCCCATCGTCTCTTTCCACAGATGTAGTTGATTCAATTCCTGTGTATTCCATCTGGCAAGGTCCATCTGTATAGTCACAATTTACACTGGTGAAAAAAGGTATTTGCAATGAAGAAGTCATTGGTCTTGCAAAATTCTATCATGCAATTTCTGGCATTATTTCTACCAGCAAGGCCATGTTTTCCAGCTACCAGCACTTCTTTGTTTACAACTTTTACATTCCAGTCACCAGTAATCACCAATGCATCCTGATTGCATGTTCAATCAAATCTGAACTGCATAAGCTGGCAAAATTCTTCAACTTTTCATCTTTGGCCTTAGTGGTTGGTGCATAAACTTGAATAAGAGTTGTATTAAGTGGGGTCCTGTGTAGGCATATGGATATTATTCTATCACTGACAGCACTGTGCTTTAGGATAGATCTTGAAATGTTCTTGTTGACCATAAATGCAACACCATTCCTCTTCAAGTTTTCAGTCCCAGCATAGTAGACCATATGATTCTCCAATTCATAACAGCCAATACCAGTCCATTTCAGCTCACTAATGCCTAGGATACTGATGTTTATGCTTTCCATCTCATTTTTGATGATTTCCAATTTTCCTAGATTCATACTTTATGTAACACACATTCCGATTATTAGTGGATTTTTGCAGCTGTTTCTTGTCATTTTGAGTCATGCCACACTAGCAAATGAAGGTCCTGAAAACTTGACTCCATTCACATCATTAAAGTTGACTCTACTTTGAGAGTTATCTTTTGAGTGCCTTCCAACTTTGGGGCTTATTTTGTGGCACTGTATCAGACAGTGTTCTACTGCTACTCTCTTCCTCAAAGAGTTTTGTTTTATTTAGTAAACTTCTTAGCTTTTGGTTTAGCCCGGTTCTACTGACTTCCCCTGTTTTGTACTTTGTCCTTTCCTTCACCTAAAGTAATTCTTTGCTGCTATCTAGTCAGTGAATACCCCTCTACCTCCTTCCCCACTCTCAAACTCACCAAAGAATGTTTTCTTCTGTGTTTCATTCTTTTCTTCAGTTCTTTTAATAGTGTCTAATATTTGTCCTTTTAGGATTGACTAATTTCGTTCATCTTAATGCTTTCTGGCTTCATCCATGTTATGAGATGTTTTGCAGATTCATCATTGTTCTTTATGTCTGAATAGTATTTTATTGTGTGATTATCCATTCATCCATTGATAGGCACCTAGTTTTTTTCCCCATCTTTTTGCTACTGTGAATAGTGCTGCAATGAGCGTGGGTGTGCATATATCTATTTGTGTGATGGCTCTCATTCCAAGGACTGGGATTTCTGGTTTCTATTATAACTTCCATTTCTAGCTTTTTAAGGAAGTTCCAAATCAATTATCAAAGCGGTTGTAACGTTTTACATTCCCACGAGCAACACATAAGTGTTCCTTTCAGTCTCTCCACAATCTCTCCAACATTTACTATTTTGTGTATTTTGCATCAATTCTAGCCTTGTGGGAGTATCTCATTACAATTTTGATTTTGATTTCTCTCATGGCTAATGATAGTGAGCATTTCCTCATGTATCTGTTAGCTGCCTAAATTGTCTTTTTTGATGAAGTGCCGGTTCATATCTTTTCCCATCTTTTAATTGGGTTGTCTTTTTGTTGCTGAGGTTTTGTAGTATCTTAGAGATTTAAGAGAATAGATGCTGACTGAATTTATTGTGTCTGCAAAATTTTTCCAGTCTGTAGCCTTTTGGTGAAGTCTTTGGATGAGCATATTTGATTTTTAAGAGCTCTGCTATCTACTTTGCCTTTTGGCATTTGTGCATTGTTAGTAATGTTTTGTATTCTGTTTATGCTATATACTAGGGCTCCTAGCATTGTCTGTATTTTTCTTCTAAGATATTTATTGTTTTAGACTTTGTATTTAGGTCTTTGATCCATTTGAAGTTAGTTTTTGTGCTTGGCATGAGGTATGGGTCTTGTTTCTTCCATTTTTTGCAAATGGATACCCAGGGATGTCAGCACTATTTTTTTTTTTTTTTTTTTTAAAGAGACTGCCTTTTCCTTGATTAATGTCTTTTGGGACTTTGTTAAATATCAGCAGCTCACATGTGTATGGTGCTCAATTCCATTAAATTGGCCTATGGATCTGCTTTACTACTACCAGGCTGTGGTAGTTTAGTAGGTTCTAATATCATGTAGTATGAGGCCTCTCACTTTGTTCTTCAGTAATGCTTTCCTTATCTAAAGACTTGTTCCTTTTCATATGAAGTTGGTAATTTCTTTCTCCATTTTGTCAAAGGTGGAGCCAAGCTGGCAGACTAGACACACACCTCCTTGATTTTCTTTGAGAACTAAGACCTAGAACAGTAATGGAAAACAGCAGTGTGGACACTCTGGGAGATCCAAGATCAGGCACAGAGTTGTGAGATTAGAATGCACAGCAGGAAAATATACTGTCAGTGGTGAGACAGCGGCACAGTGAGCTCTGCTTCTGCTAGCACATTGTCTGGGAGGACTGCAGATATGGACACCTTCTTTGTCAGCCAGGAGGCTGGGACTGGGTCTACTGAGACTGTGAACCTGGTATGGACTGGCTGCTTTGCTGATCCATACTGATCCATGCTGATCCACTGCTTTGCAGTGCCTAAGTGAACAGTATATCCTGCAGCAGAGGGATGGTGCTTGGGACACCCACATTTAGAGATCCCAGCAGAGGCTAGTAACTGGGGGTGCCAGAGCCCCTCCCCCATCTCTTCTCTGAGCTGCATCATAGAATCTGCAGACTCACACTATAACAAAGGCAGCTTGGGCAGGATGCCATTTTGGTTAGCAGATAGGTGGAATCAGCCTAGCCTGAGGGCTCAGCTGAGGCTAATTTTCATGCTATGTAACACTGCCTGTCTAGTTAGCACTGCTCCTAGCAGAAAAGCTGCTCTTAATGCAATTGCACCTAGAGAAAGTAGTGGCAGCTGGGGGGCCCAGTGAGGCAGGGCCCTAACCCCTCCTTTCTTTAAGCCATGTCATAGCATCTGCTGACTGCCAGTGAGGTGCTATCTTTGCCAGTCAGGAGCTAGGGCCTGCCACCCCTGAGGGTCCAACTGCTATCAGCTATGGCTGGTCAACACCTCTACCCCCAGAAAATAAGCTTTTAAGACCTATGCCACAGCTCCTATTGGTGTACTACCAGAGAAATGGACCAGCTTCTGGATGGTAGAAAAACAACAATAAAAAAATCTAACCATTTAAAGAAACAGAGCACCAAGGCTCTAGAAAACTCCAAAAATAAAGATCCAAACTACTTCCCAGATGGAGAAGCCTTCCTGAAACTATCAGAAGTAGAATACAAAAGAATTACACATAGAGACCTTCTAGAGGTTAAGCAAAATGCAGTAGAACAAAATGAAAAAATTAAGTCAGGTTTATTGAACTGCTAGAACATCAAGGATCTGAAATCCAGCAGCTCAATAATAAAATTACAGAATTAGACAACTCATTGCAAAGTCAAAAGATCAGGTTGGGGTAATTGGAACACAGAATCAGAGAACTTGAAGATAAGGCAACTGATACGAGTATTTATGAGAAGAAATCAGATAAAATAAATAAGGAAAATGAAAAAGCATTAAGAAGTATGCGGGAATCTATCAAGAGGAATAATTTACAAATAATTGAAGTTCCTGAACAAGGAGGTATAGCAGAAAATGCAGAAAGGATTGTGAAAAAGTTGCTGACAGACAACTTCCATGACATCATGAAAGAAGAGAACATAGATATTTAAGATGCTTATCAAACACCACAAAAACTAGATACCAAAAGAAAATCACTGAGGCATACTACAATCAGCCTTAATTAAATGAAATATAAGGGGAGGCTCTTAAAGGCAGTGAGGCTTAAAGCAAAACTAATATACAAAGGGAAGGGCTGTAGGCTTTCATCTGACTCCTCAGCATAAGCCATGTTGGCAGGAAGACAGTGGAAGGACACATATAAAGCTTTGAAGTAGAAAAACTTCTAACCAAGAATGATATATTCTACAACATTGTCTCCCAAACATCATGGCAAAATCAAGACATTCTCAAACAAACAGAAGCTTAGAGACTTTGATAAAACCAAACTAAAACTACAAGGAATACTGAAAGAAGCTCTTTGTTTAGAAAAAGCAATAAAATCAGTTGTATAATTAAGAAGGCAATGCAGGACAGAGCATCCAAAGTCCCACTGAGTTAGGGGAGTCACAAAGCTCAATCAAAGCTAATATATTAAGAGTAGGGAACCAAAGATTTAACATGAAAACTATGAGATCATCACACTGTAAACAGGGATATATTACAGTAGTTACAACCCTTTCGGATGTAGAGAAAATTAAGTAGATATACAGAAGTTAAAGATTGTTTTATATTTAGACTATAAAGGGAAAACAAAGGGGTATCCACAAAGCAAACTAGTAATGCAACATATCAAAACAAGAAACATAATACATGAGTCTCAACAAATACAAAACCAACACTGAAAAAGATGAAAAGTAAACCCATCAAGAAAAATGACCCAGAACAGAATATTAGAAGAAGCAAAGAAAACATCAACAACACAAAAATAAAGGCATCAAAATGACAGCACTAAACACACACCTATCAATAATAACACTGAATGTAAATGGTCTGAATGCTCCAATAAAGAGGCAGAGAGTGATGGCCTCAATCAAAAAACATGATCCATCTATATGTTGCTTACAAGAAACATACCTTAGACTCAAAGATACAAACAAACTGCAAGTCAAAGGATGGAAAAATACATACAAAGCTAAAAACACATGAAGAAGAGCAGGAATGGCAATACTAAACTCAGATAAAATAGATTCTAATGTAAGCTTCACCATCGTGAAAAAAGGATGGTCACTATTTATTACTGAAAGATTCAATGCATAAATAGTATATAACAATATTGCATATTTATGCACCCAATACCACAGCACCTAAATACATCCAACAAACACTAACAACATTGAAAAATGTGACAGGCCACTCCACAATAATAGTTGGAAACTCCAACACTCCACTTTCAGTAATGGACAGATCATCCAGAAAAAAGCTCAGTAAAGATACAGAAGATCTTGTTGCAATAATCAACCAAATAGACCTCATTGACACACAACTTTTTATTCAACAACAAGTAAGTACACCTTCTATTCCCATACACATGGAACATTCTCCAGAATAGACCATGTGTTAGGACTTAAAGCAAGTCTCAACAAAATACAATCTACTGAATTATTGCAAAGCATTTTCTTGGACCATGTTTTAGTCAGTAGGGCTGCTCTAACAGAAATACCAGAGTGGATGGCTTTAACAAAGGAAAGTTTATTTTTACACAGTCCGGTAGGCTATGAATCTAAACTCAGGATGTCCACTCCAAGGGAAGGCTTTCCCGCTTGTCGGCTCTGGAGGAAAGTTTGGTATTGCATCAGTCTTTGTCCAGAGAGTATCTTGGCGCAGGAACCTCAGCTCTGACAGATGTGCTGTTCTCTCAATGTTGCTTTCTTGAGAGTGTGAGGTTCCCAATTCTCTGCTTGCTTCTCTTTCCTTTTATCTCTTGTAGGATGAAAGGATTAAGGGTGAGGCAAGCCATATTCCAGGTAAACTCCCCTTACAGTTGAGCAGGGAGGTAATCCCATGAAAGGGTTTATGGACCCACCCTAATTCCTTAACATACAGCACAGGAAAATCACAAAATGGAGGACAACCACAGAATTTTGGGAATCATGGCCCAGTCACATGGCTACACATGTTTTTCGGGGGCACAATTCAATCCATGGCAGACCACAAAGCTGTAAAAGTTGAAATCAATAACAGAAAAAACATAGGTAGAAATCTGAACTCATGGAAACTGAACAATACCTTGCTCAAAAACACTTGGGTTATAGAAGAAATCAAAGACATAACAAAGAACTCCATGGAATCAAATGAGAATGAAAGCACAACCTATAGGAACCTATGAGATGCAGCAAAAACAATAGTGAGAGGTCAATTTACCTCTATAAATTCACACATCTGGAATGAAGAAAGGGCCCAAACCAAAGAATTAACACTACAACTTAAAGAGAACAACAAAGGAACCGCTCAGGCATCAAAAGAAAACAGATAATAAAGATTAGACCAGAACTATGTAAATCAGAGAATAGAAGAGCAACTTAAAAAAATAACAAAACCTAAAGTTTGTTCTTTGAAAAGATCAACAAAAGTAATAAACCACTGGCTAAACTTACAAAAGAAAACCAAGAGATGAAACAAATAGCCTGAATAAGAAATGCGATAGGAGATGCCACAACAGATCCAACTGAAATCAAAAGTATCATAACAGAATACTACAAAAGACTGTACTCTAACAGATTGGAAAACCTAGAGGAAATGAAAATATTTCTAGATTCACATCATCTACCAAAATTATCACAAGAAGAAGTCAAACAACTTAATAAAACCACTACAGAGGAAGAGATCAAAAAAGTCATCAACAACTACCAACCAAAAAAAGTCCTGACCCAGATGGCTTCACCAGAGAATTCTACCAAACTTTTAGAGAAGAGTTAATTCCAATACTACTAAGGCTATGGGACAGCATAGAAAAAACAGAATACTCCCAAATTCATTCTATGAAGCCAACACAACCCTGATACCAAAATCAGAGAAAGGTCCCACAAAAAAAGTACAGACCAATATTACTCATGAACCTACATGCAAAAGTCTTCAACAAAATACTTGCCTATTGAATTCAACAACATATCCAAAAAATAATACATCATGACCAAGTGGAATTCATACCAGGGAAGCAAGGCTGGTTCAGCATCAGAAAAACACTTAATGTGATCAACCACATAAATAACTCAAAGGTTAAGAATCACCCGATTTTGTCAATTGATGCAGAACAGGCATTTGACAAAGTCTGATAGCCACTCATGTCAAAAACTCTTAGCAAAATAGGAATAAAAGGGAAATTTCTCAATATAACAAGGGGCATCTATGCAAAGCCAACTGCCTACATCATTCTGAATAGAGAATGACTGAAAGAATTCCCCCAAGAATGGGAATTAGACAAGGATGCCCACTGTCACCACTTTTATTCAACACTGTTCTTGAGGTTTTAGCCAGAACACTTAGACAAGACAAAGAAGTAAAAGGCATCAGTGTCGGCACATACGAAGTAAAAATCTCCCTATTTGCTGATGATATGACTGTACACAGAGAATCCTAAAGAATCCAGAAGTACACTACTGGAACAAATAGAAGAATTATCACGATACAAGATAAACATAAGTAAATTGGTAGGATACTTTTACACCGATAAAGAGATCATCAAAGAGAAAATCACCAAATCAATACCATTTACTACAGTTCTCTAGAAGATAAAATACCTAGGAATAATTCTAACCAGAGAAACAAGAGACCTGTACAGAAAGAATTACAAGACCTTAGTGCAAGAAACCAAAAGAGACTTACACAAGTGGAGAAACCTACCTTGCCATGCTTAGGAAGACTTAACATTATGAAAATGTCTATTTTACACAAAGTGATCTACATATACAGTGCAACCCCAATACAAAGTCTAGTGTCTTCTTTTTTTTTTTTTAATAAGATGGAGAAACAAATCACCAATTTTGGAAAAGGAAGAAAACCTGGATAAGTAATACACTACTAAAGAAGAGGAACACAGTGGGAAGCCTCACACTACCTGAGCTTAGAACCTGCTACACTGCCATGATAGTCAAAAAACCCTGGTACTGGTACCAAAAAAAAAAAAAGACATAAAGACCAATGGAACAGACTTGAGATGCCAGAAGTATCACCATCCTCTTATGAACAGTTGATATTCGACAAAGGCCCAAAGGTTGTAAACTGTGGTAACAACAGTGTCTTTAACAGTGTTGGCAAAATTGGATAGTCATCTGCAAAAACTGAAAAAAAGACCCATATCTCACACCTTACACAAAAACTAACTCAAAATGAAACAAAAACTTAAATATCAAGCCTAAAACAATAAAGATCATGCAAGAAAAAATAGGGTCAACAATGGAAGTTTAATACACAGCTTAGACAGACTTTGAAATCTGACTAAGCATGAACAACAGAAAAGAAAATGGATAAATGGAAATAAGAATCAAATACTTCTGCTCATCCAAAGCCTTTAGAGTTAAAAGACTACCTCCAGAATGGGAAAAAATATTTGGCAACTGTGTGTTGGACCGATGTCTGATCTCCATAATCTACAAATTACTGCACAATATTAACAAGATAAATAATCCAATTAAGCAATGGGCAAAGGAGATGGGCACACGCTTCAGCAAGAAAAGACATCCAGGCAGCCAAAACGCATGTGAGGAGATGCTTACAATCATTAGCTTTTAGAGAAATCCAAATCAAAACCAAAATGAGATATTCTCTTACCCAAGTAAATCTGACCATAATCCAAAAAACACAAAACACCAAATGCTAGAGAGACTGCAGAAATATTGGAACTCTCCTCCACTGCTGGCAGGATTGCAAAATGGTACAACCTCTTTGGAAGGCAATTTGGTACTTCCTTAAAAAGCTGGAAATAGAATACCATTTGATCCATTAACCCCACTGCTCAGAATATATCCTACAGAAATAAAAGCAGTCACATGAACAGATACATGCACAGGAATATTTATTGCAGCACTGTCTACAATAGCAAAAATATGGAATCAAACTAGATGCTCATCAACAGATGAATAGGTAAATAAACTATGGTACTCACACTCAGTGGAACACTATGCAATGGAAAAAACAATGATGATTTCAGGAAACACTTTACAACCTGGTTTCAACCGGAAGGTATTATGCTAAATGAAATTAGTCAGTGGCAAAAGGACAAAGACTATATGAGACCTCTGGTATAAAGACTTAAAAATAGACTTTTATACACAGAAAAAAAAAAACACCGTTTGATGGCTACAGGGGAGGGAGAGGGTGAGACATAGATTAGATAGTCAATAGAAATTTGGTTAGGTGAAGGCAGTTACAGCATTCAGTAGAGAGTAGAACAACTTAACTGGACTTTACCATAAACTGAAAGGTTTTCTGAATTCAACTCAATATTTCAAAGGATAGAGTAGCACGGATGGAGGTCCAGGGACCATGTATTCAGGGGACATTGAGGCCAACTGGCATAACTAGTCTACCGATAAGATAGTCTTCTGCACCCCATGTTGGTGAGCAGCTAGCAAGCTAGCAAGCTGCCATCTGAGGTACACCAAATGATCCCAATTCATCTGGAACAGACGATCACTGAGACCATCAAAGATACAAGGAAAAAAATAGAAGTTGAAGTGACAGAAGGATCCATATGAATCAGAGACTGTATCAGCATGAGATCAGAAGAACCCAATAGTGCCTGATCACCACCAATGACAGCCATGACGGGGGATACAATGTCGAGTCTCCTAGCCAAAACAAGAAAAAGAGGGGTGCAGCCCTAGAACTATTCTAAAAGACCTGAATTGATGGTCCAACACCCTGGATGCTCCCTTGGGATTATGGCCACCAGAACTGCTGATGCACTTGACCAGACACTAGTAATGAGATCAACTCTTCAGACAAAAATGGTCGGGATTCAGGGACACAGTGTGACCATGTGGTGTGCGTACTTTATGGTTCTGTGCATTTATAGGAGGCAGTCCTACTGGTCCCTTTCTAGGTGAAAGAGAAGGGGGTAGAAAGGAGGGAACAGATGCTTGATGAGGGGGCACTAGAAGTACGGTATGGAAAGGAAGAGAGTGCTGTGACTGGGTAGGGAGAGCAAGAGGAACTGCAGATAGGTGGGCATGCAAAACTGATTTGGATTGCGTACTTTCACTTAATCACAGAGACACACAAGTCATTGGAGTATGGATTAGGATTGCACTATATCTATAGATCACTTTGGGTAGAAGTGACATTTTATCAATGTTACATCTTTCTATTCAGGAACAAGGAATGTTTTTCCACTTAGGTAGGTTTCTTTTGCTTACTTGCAGTAGTGTCTTGTTGTTTTCTCTGTCTAGGTCTTTTACTTCCCTGGTTAGATTGATTCCTAAGTATTTTATCTTCTTAGGGGGTATTGTAAATGGTATTGATTTGGTTATTTTCTCTTCAATGTTTTCTTTCTTGATGTAGAAGTATCCAACTTATTTTTGTATGTTTATCTTGTTTTCTGATACTTGGCTGAACTCAGGCATTAGTTTCAGTAGTTCCTTTGTGGACCCTCCAGCACAATGTTGAATAGAATAATGATAAAAGACATTTTTGTCTGGCTCCTATTCTCAAGGGGAATGCTATCAGACCCTCCCCATTTAGAATGATGTTGGATGTAGTTGGATCTGACTCGATGGCACTTGGCTTTGGCTGGCTTTAGATAAAGGTTCTGTTGTGTTGAGCAAGAATTTCCTTTCTATTACTATTTTGTTGAAAGTTTTCATCATAAATGGCTGCTGGGCTTTGTCATGCCTTTTCTGCTTGAATTGATAAGATTATGTGGTTTCTGTCTTTTATTTATGTGAAGGATTACATTTATTGTTTTTCTATTACTGAACGATCCCTGCATACCTGCATACCTGGTGTGAATCCTACTTACTCACGGTGAGTTATTTGTTCGACATGTTGTTGAATTATATTGGCTAGAATTTTGTTGACGATTGTTGCATCTATGCTCATGAGGGGTATTGGTCTGTAATTTTCTTTGTTGGTGGTGTCTTTACCTGATTTGGGTATTACAGCTATGCTGGTTTTATATAATGAGTTTGGGAGTTTTCTGTCATTTTCTATGCTCTAAAATATTTTTAGCATTAGTGGTGTTAACTCTTCCCTGAAAGTTTGGTAGAATTCTCTAGTGAGGCCTTCGGAGCCAGGAATTTTTGTTGTTGTTAGGAGCTTTTAGATTATATTTTTAATCCTACTTTTTGGTTATAGGTCTATTTAGTTTTTCCACCTCATTTGTGTTAGTTTATATAGGCAGTGTTTCTATAAATTTGTCCATTTCCTTTAAGTTTTCAAATTTGTTACTACAGTATAAGTTTTCATACTACTGTCTTATAACTCTTTTAATATTGGTTGTTTGTGTCTATTGTGATATCACTCATCTCATTTCTTATTTGGGTTATTTGCTTCCTCTCCTGTCTTTCATTTGTCAGTTTGGCCAACAATTTACTGACTTTATTGATCTTCTCAATGAACTAGGTTTTGTTCTTGTTATCTCTTTCAGTAGTTTTTCTATTCTCTATTTCATTTAATTCTGCTGTAATTTTTATTATTTACTTTCTTCTGATGCCCAAGGACATCTCTCTGCTTCTTTCTTTCTATTTGTTTCATTATAGGGTTAATGCTTTGGATTTTTGACCCTTTCTTCTTTTTGGATGGGAACATTTATTGCTACAAACTGATTTCTGAGTACTGATTTGCTGTGTCCCAAAGGGTCTGGTAGGATGTGTTTTCATTTTCATCTGAGTCTGTAAATTTATTTATTCAATCTGCAAGTTCTTTTGTAACCCAGTAGTTTTTAACCCAGCAAGGTGTTATTCAATTTCCATGTGTATTTTTTTTTTTTTTGGCTTTTTCTGTTGTTTTTATTGTCTTTATTTTCTGTTGGTAATATTGCAGTGGTTTGGATTCTGTTATGTTTGCCTATGGTCTAACATGTGGTATATTCTGTAGAATGTTCCATACACACTGGAAAAGAAAATACGTTTTGCTGCTGTTTGGAGTATTCTATATATATCTATGAGATCAAGTTGGTTGATTGTGGCATTTAGAGCTTCTGTGTCTTTAATGAGCTACTTTCTGGATGGTGTGTCCTTCACCAAAAGTGGTGTGTTGAAGTCTCCTACAACTATTATGTAGTTTTCTATTTTTCTTTTAAATGCTGTTAGTTTTTTTTTAATGTATTTTGGAGCCCCATCATTAGGTGTGTAAATATTGACCATAGTTTTGCCCTTTAATCATTGTATTGTGCCCTTCCTTATCCTTCGTGGTGGATTTTAAGTCTATTTTGTCTGAAATTAATATTATCATTTCAGTTCTTTTTTGAGTGTTCTTAGCTTCACATATCTTTTTCCATCTTCTGAGTTTAAGTTTGTGTAGTTAAATATAAGAGCTGTCTTTTGTAGGCAGCATTATAGATGGATCCTGGGGTTTTTGGTTAGTTTTTTTTTGTTTTTTTTTTTTTTCTCCATTTTGGTATTTTCTGTCTTTTTATTGGTGCATTTAGTCCATTTACATTCAGTGTAATTATGAAAAGTACATGTTTAGTGCTCTCATTCTGATACCTTTTTGTGTGTGTGTTGTTGACAGCTTCTTAGTTCCACTTAATTTTCTTTGCTGAGTCATTTTTATGTGTTTACATTGTTGTTGATTTTGTATTTGCTAAGCTTTTGTATTTGCTGGTTTTTATTTTGATGTGTAAGGCTATTTCCTTTGTGGTTACCTTAATATTTCACCTCATTTTTCTAATTTATTTATTTTTCCATTTCTTGATATCACTTTGACTTCTTCTCAATATAAAAGATTTATATTTCTTTGTCCCTGTCCTGGATTGACTTTCATCCCCCCAAAAATATGTGTAGTGATTTGGCTGGGTCAGGATTCTCTGTATTCTGTGGTTGCCCTCCATTTCATAATTTTCTTATGCTGTAAATCCCAATCTCTGTCTGTGGTTAGCAGAGTGGGTTATGTTAGAAAGGATTAGAGTGGTATTGCAAATTCCTTCATAAGATCACTTCCCTGCTCCACTGTAAAGGGAGTTTGCCTATACCACCCTTTATCCTTTCATCCTACAAGAGATAAAAGAAAAGTTCATCGAGCAGAGAACTGCGAACCTCATACTGTCAAGAAAACAGCACCAAGAGAAGAGCCCATGCTTCAGACTTGCAGTTCCTACACTAAGATGCTTCCTGACTAAGGACTGATGGAACACATAGACTTTTCTCCAGAGCCAACAGAGGGAAAGCCTTCCCCTGGAGCAAACACCCTGAATTCAGACTTAAAGCCTACCAGGCTGTGTAAAATAAACTGTCCTTTGTTTAAGTCAACCACTCATGGCATTTCTGTTAGAGCAATACTAGCTGACCAAAACAGTTCCTCTGCTTTGTTTTGTCATCACTTATACAATGACATCTCTATTTCCCTATTTTTGGAATTTAAGGTTTGATTTATTTTCATGATTTCCCTATCTGAGTTGTTTTTTTTTGGTTGCTCTGTTCTCTCTTCTAGTCTTGGGTTGTTAACTGATGCTTTTGATGTTCTAACCGGAGGACTCCTTTTATTATTTCTTGTAAATTTTTGTTGCATTTTCCAAATTCCCTAAGCTTCTGTTTTTCTGGAAACATCCTAATTAGGTTTAATATTTGAAAGACAGATTTGCTGGATATATAATTCTTGACCGGCAATGTTTCTCCTTCAAGGTGTTATATATGTTATCCCATTGCCTTCTTGCCTGCATGGTTTCTGTTCAGGCTAGCCTCATTGGCTCTTCTTTGTAGATAACTGTTTATATCCAGCCACTCTTAAAATTCTGTCTTTATCTTTGGTTTTTGGAAAGTTTGATTATAATATTTCTTGCTGACTTGCTTTTAGGGTATGTCTTGTGTGGGGATCAATATGCATATTGGATAGATACCATCTCATCTTCCACAACTCTAGAAATTTTTTTTTGCCAACAAATCTCTCTCTATTTCTCTTATCTCCCCTGTTCTGTTACTCCAATCACTCACAAGTTTTTCCTCTTGATGAGTCCTACCTAATTTTAAGTTTTTTTTCACTAAAAAAAGTCTTTTAGTTGATTTTTCCACAAATATGTTGGTGTCAAGTGCTTTATCTTCAGTCTCACTAATTCTGACTTTCATTGCCTCACTTCTACTCCCATGACTTCGTATTGAGTTATCTAATTCTGAAATTTTAATCTTCTGGATTTCTGTTTGCTGTCTCTCTGTGGATTCTTGCAGCCATTAAATTTATCATTGTGTTCTTCTCTAATCTTTTTAATTTCTTCAATTGTTTTATCTGTGTGCTGCTTGGCTTGTTCTCTTCTTTGCTTAATCTCTTTCCTGATTACTTGAAGAATTCTGTATATTGATCTTTCATAATCTGCTTCTGGTAATTCCAGAGAGTTGTCTTCATCTGGAAGATTTCTTGATTCTTTGTTTTGGGAGCTTGCTGAAGCATCAGGCTCTGGCTCTTTTTGTGATTTGACAGTGACTGTTGTTTCTGAGCCATCAATAAGTTACTGTATTTATTTATTTTATGTTTGTTTACTTTGGCTTGTCTACTTTGTCCTAGCTTCTTGTTTTGTTTTGATATGCCCAAATAGGCTGGTGGTGTGAGCTAGTTTGATTATTGGTGTCTTTGAAGCTCTCACATCCCATCACCAGGTGGTTACAGCTGTTACTAGGTATGTGTGCCGAAGAGTCCATTTACATTTCTTGTATGGATTAATCTCAAGTGTCCAGGTAGTTGGTCACCAAGTATGTAGTGTACACTCACACCTACAGTCCTAAACAGGCAGAGGTGATTGATTTAGGCACAGATATCGGGCTTTGTCAGGGAGTCATGCACTAAGCAAAGTAAGGGTGCTGATAGCTGCTGTTAGTGTCTTTAAGGGAAGTATGTTCCTGTTCCACAGGGGGCATAGATGCTTGAATTTTGCAGGTGGAACATGGGTACCCAATGCTATTGGCTGTAAGGACTGAGAGGCATCACTTATTCCTGGAACCCTGTCATGAATGGCTAGGTACACAGGTGGCATGATCCTGCTTAATAGCAGAGTAGTATCAAATGTCACAAACCTGCTTTTCTACCACATAGGTGATATAGTTAAGGTTAGACTTATACAGTCTGTTGAGGAAACCGAGTGGTATAGTGCATTAAGTGCTACATCTGCTAACCAAAGTTTTGGCAGTTCAAATCTTCCAGGCACTCCTTGGAAACTCTATGATGCAGTTTTACTCTGACCTATAGGGTCATGAGGAACTCCATTTCTATAATGGGCCCACACAGATCAACACAGGAACAAAAAGTATTCAGTGTCTATGGCTCCCTTATACCTGTGTCAAGGAAAATGAACTTTCAGCACTGATTTCCTGGGCTAGGGATATTAGCAAGTTATTTTTTCCTAATGTTGCTTTATTCCCTTGCCAGCACCAAGAGAATGGCTCAGGGCTCATGAAGGGTCCTATTTTCATCCCAGGGGCTGTAACAGTCTCTGCAGCCAGCTTGGATGTAGTACAGAGGGGGCAGGAAGCAGGTAAACGGGAGACATGTTTTTCCCAAAGGAGTGTTTTTTGTCTGCATGGGAGGTTAGACCCAAGTACTTATCATTTGCTGCTTGTATGCCACTGTACACTGATTCTGGAGCTGTGAGTAGACTCTGCTGCACAGTTTCTACCATTGAAGAAAATGTATCCTGAATGTCACTGCTTGCCTTATCACAGTCATGCTAATGAATTCAGCCTGCAGGGTGTTTGTTACCGCCAGACAGGGCTGGCAACACTTTGCTTCTTCTGAACCATCTCTCTTTCATCACAAATCCTCAGCTTTGCTTTTGATGTCAACATGTCTTGGTTTGTTATATATAACAATTTGCTTGTTTTTTTTTTTTTTGGTCTTTGTTGTAAGAAAGACCACAGGTAGTGTCTCACTACTTCTACGAGCCATCTTGGCCTTGCTCCTGTATTTTTGTTTTCTTTTTGCTGAAGTGTAACCTGTGCTGAAGGCTGTGGTCTTTGATCTTCAGCAGTAAGCACTTTAAGTCTTCTTTACTTTCAGGCTGTGTCATCTGTATAAAGCAGATTGTAAGTGAATCTTCCTCCAATCCTGTCCAGCTTCTCAGATTATTTGCTCTGCATATAGACTGAATAAGTATGATGAAAGAATACAGCTCTGGTTGTATACCCTTGTTCTGTCTGAAAACTGCCTCTTTATCTATCTACACATTCTTCATGAATACAATGAAGGGTTTTGGAATTCCCATTCTTTGCAATGTCATCCATAATTTGATAAGAGTCATACAGTCAAAAGTCTTTGCATAGTCAATAAAATACAGGTAAATACCTTTCTGGTATTCTCTGAATTCAGCCAAGGTCAATCTGACATTAGCAATAATATCCCTCGTTCTGCATCCTCTTCTGAATTCAGCTTGAATTTCTGACAGTTCTCCATGGATATACTGCTGCAGCTGCTTTTCAATGATCTTCAGCTGAAATTTCCTTTTGTGTGATATAAATGATATTGTTCAATAATTTCTGTATTTGGTTGACTTATCTTCCACTGGAATGGGCATAAATATGGATCTTTTCCATCAGTTGGTTGGCCAGGGAAGCTGTCCTCCAAATTTGTTGGTATAGATGAGTACGTCAGAAGTGTATCTGTTTGTTGAAACATCTCAGTTAGTATTCTATCAATTCCTAGAAGTTTATTTTTCACCAGTGCCTCAGGTGGACTTTGCTAAAATCTTCAAGTCGTTTTGTAAATCTATATGCTTCACTGTTCCTGTGTTAAAGTCCTAAGTGGTTTGCAATTGGCTGCTAACCTAAAAGTTGGTGGTTCTAACTCATTTAGTTGTGCTGTAGAAGAAGACCTTGCAAAAGGCTTCTTTTCTAAGGAACTCTCTAGAGAGAGTTCCACTCTCTGACACATGGGGTTTGTCATGAGTCAGAACTGACTTGAGGGTAATGGATTTGGTTTGCAGTTAAACCAAATAGCATATACTCTTAAAAGAGAGGAAGTCTTGCCATGTCTAAAGGGGCTACATGAAAAAGACTGCAGTGAGCCTTGTTGATTTCCATAGCTAATCTCTACAAAGAAAAGAACCTCAAGGGGCTTGGTAAGTAGGGGTGGCTTTAAAGACAAAATAATACTAAACTTAATGTCTAGGGCAAAAGAATAAAATATTGGCTCTGGAATTAGAATCTAGTGATCCCTAAAGTTTCCTTGGAGATGCAGACTGGCAGGATTGGGGTAGTCAGGAAGACCTGCCTTACCCTTCAGTTTGGCCGCAGGTAAAATTTGCTAAAATCCTCAAGTCCTTTTGTAAATCTGTATGTAATATTACATTTGGATTCCTAAAATTTTAAGAAGAAAAGCTTGAGAAAATAGTAAGTGGTTAAATATTATGATTGAATAGCTATCTTCCAAAAAAATCCAACCGGAAGTCCCCTACATATTATATAATATACATAGTTTATATATTTATCTAGGGATTCCTTATGAGCTCTAGTGAAAGATCTTAGGAAAGCCTTTAAAAACAAAGCACAGCCTCTTCATATGAGGACTTTTAGGCTGTTCAAAAGCAGTGTTTTTACCCTTTGTGTTATCAGCACTCCAAGGAGGAGACACGTTCCTCATTAGTAACCATGACTATGGTGGCCTAGCACAGCACTTGTCCTCCAGGTGTGGAGGCTTCTTGAACCTGCTCTGGACCCTGAATGGTGAGTCAGATTCAGTCACTCTGCCAGGATGATGACAGAAATATCGACGGATATGTCTCCTCTTCATCTTTGCCTCTGCCACTCCAAACCCACCTAAAGCCCAAACTTCAGCTGGTTGTGGCATGGCCCATTCACCCTTTTCCCTACAGGGCATTACCAGGAGAAAAACAGCAAAGATTCCAAGTTCTTAGCTCTACTTCAAATGAGAGACTAAAATAGTTTTGAAAAGAGACTATGAACTGGAAGAACAAGTTTTTCCACTATCATTCCAAATTGGAGAAAAGGGGAAAATGTGGAGAAGAGCGGAGTAAGCAGTTAGAGGTTACAAAGTTCTTTGAATCGCAGCAGCAGAATAAGGGTGGGGGTTGGAATTATCACAGATTTCCCCAGACAAGTTCAGGGCATCTGGGAGAAGATGAGTTTCACTTCTTTAATTATCAAGGGACGCAGTCTCAGAGACCAATATTTGTCACTGGGCATGAAGACTGCAGTGGATGGAGTTGGCAGCCCTGTGGGCTAAGGCATGCATGACTGGAAAGGTGTTTCCTGCACCGCCCTGGAGGCTGATTGTAGCTGAAAGAAAAACAGACAGGGACGGATTCTAAGAGTCTGACTAAAACTCATGAGTGGAGATAAAGTCCCTATGACAGCAGATGCTGAGTACAAGGTCCTGCCTGAAACCAGGAGGATGAAGGCTCCGCTCATGACTGAGCCATTGTGGGAGCCAGGTGATGTCCATAGATGCCCAGGTCCATTTAGGGAGCCCTGAATTATTCAGACTCTGAGGAGGAGTCAGGAACACTGGTCCCCATGGCTTCCAGAGAGGCCCTGGCTTCAAGCATCCACAGGGAAGGAGGAGACAGATAAAGGGGAAAGTTCTTGAATATCCATTAATTTTTAACCAGAAGCAACTTAGAAATCACTAAATTGGAGCAAGTTGACTCGCTGTGGCTGTGACTAGAGTAAATTTTTTTGCTAATCTGGCAGAGATGAAGGCTCAGGGTTGGAATGTAAATTTGGTTACAAGAAATAAAGAAAATTACCTTCTGTGACTGTCAAATTCAATACACTACAAGACTGACTGATTTTTACCAGCCTCCACTGCCAAAATGTTAAGTTTCATCCAGAGCAGCAGCCTAGTGTTCCAATGTTTCCATGTGATGGACAAGCTGGTTCACCTAGCAATCTGGCCTTGCTACTGGTCTCACCTGAGGTCTGACTTAGAGACAGCAGTGGCCAAGTACATCCAGCTGGTGCTTAACCAGTGCAGTCACCACTGGAAGCATGTATGGTTTATCCAGGTCCTGGGTCCTGATATAAAGTGTGAAACTGGGGTCAAGCCTGAGCTGAAGTCCAAATGTGCCCGCCAACACTGCTGTTCATAAAAAGGGCCTGGTACCTTCTGTTCTCTTTTATTTTTCAACAACTGACTATAGTTGTATATTTTTCCTGAAGTTTACAGGTCAGTTCACAGAGGTCTTTACTTTCTATAGAAATTTGTGGCTCATAGGTGCAATATAAATGACATTTTGTGTTCTCTTCCATTCACTTTTGCAGCAGGATGACTGAGTTTCTGCCAGAGGTTTGCTAAAAAGATGAGTGTAGGCCAGGTAAGTCTGAAGCAAGTAAAAGGCCTAAGCATATCGTGACACATGACTTTTCACCATTCCTTAACTCATGTTTCTTGTTAATAATGAAGATGTAAAAAATGCTATACAAGAACAGACCAACATTTTGCTGCCATCAGAATGGGCCGGCAATGAAAACCACATCTTCCTCCGAACCAGAGCACTGGACTGTTTTTCACTATTTAGGGACTATGGCATTCCTATACTTCAGGATTTATACCCTGAAACTTTTACTGTAGAGTGTTGATGAAAAGTTCATGAAAGTTCACGAAAAGCAATTTGCAGTGGTGGTGAGGACTCTTGCAATCTTGCTTTACCCAAAGAAATGTGGTAAGTGCGTGCAATCACTGGAAATGTTTATTCATCTAGAACTGTGTCTCATTTTCCAGTCATAAAATTTCTGCAACCCTAACCAGCAGTCCAAGAGAATACTATACTTACTGCTTCAAGACCTATCTAATACTGAAATGTGATGAAATTCTCACATAATATATGGTAGAATGGTTATTATGTACAGCATGCAGTACATCCTTCAACAAGACCTAGACCCAAACTAAATTTGATATTCATTATAGTCTGCAAAAAGGCTTAGGCACTTATCTGCATGATTCTATGTGATAGACATTAAAGACAAAACTTACTACAAATGTTGTTTTTCATATCACGCAAGGGTTCCTGGTGACTGGCCTAGAAGATAAAAGTAATGAAAATACCAGAGTATCTGTTGACCACTTCATATGTTCTGACCCCTGCTTGGGCTACAGGCTAGCCAAAGCTCTGCTTATAGTCATAAACTGGTAATTCTGTGAGAAGAAGGGAGGGATATCCTGAAAATGTGTAGTCTTTTATTAAGTTATGTTCCTCTAAAATACATGTTGGGATCCTAAATCCTGTACCTGTGAATGTAATCCTGTTTGAAAATACAACTTTCTTTGTTATCTTAAACTATACCCACATAGGGTAGGTTCTAAACCTAATCAATTCTGAGTATGAAAAGAACAGAACAGACAAAGAGATACACATGACAGACACTGTGAGGATCACCTGCAAGCCAAGGTAACAAGGAATGCCAGTTTTACCTACAAGGTTAGAACTCAGAGGCACAACTTACCTACGAGGAAGGAAATGACACAGCAAAGATCCCGATATGGACTTTTTTTGCCAACAGAACTGTGAGAAAATAAATTTCTGTTCATTAAAGTCACCTACATGTGATATTTGTTTTACTCTAATACTAGGAAACTGAAAATGCATTAGAATGAACTTCAGTGATAGTCCAATACCCCTAATGTCATATAATCCATTATGCACAGTCCCATGTGGCTAGGAATCTATATTATATTCAGGAAAGTCAGATAAAAACATGTCAGATACTACAGCACTCACACAGGCATTTAAAACAGAAAATGAGGGAGTCACTGACCATAGGCAAGGTGTACTGATACTTGGTAATTACAGATAACATACCCTAGTGACAAACATGGTGAAAAAAAATGCCTGCTGCATATCATCACAATCCTGAGAAATCTATCGGTACTATTAGATTTTCCTTTTTACAAATAAGGAAACAAAAGCACAGCTAAAGTTGGTCACTGGCCTAAAGACCCATAGCTATTAAGTGAAAAAGCCAGGATTCACGCTCTTGATCAGTCTAACATCAGGTCCCGAACACTTTTTCCACAGGGAAAGCATTTTGGAGGGAGAAGGGAGTACAACGGAGAAGAGGAAGCCTTTTGCATTTTTGTACATCACTTGCGAGCACAGTTGCTGCTTATGCAGTAGCCACTGCTAAAAGCTGCTTATGAATATAGAATGTGACCAGTTTTCTAAGATGCTTCTGCTCCGTACTAAAAAAGCTCCATAGCACGATCAAGGGATACATCTATTTTTAGACACAGGAATTTGCCAGCAAAGTTTCCAAGATATTTCACAAACCTGTGTAGTTAGTTAATTCACCTGTATCCTATTACTGAACAAATTTATTTTAAAGCTAGAAATGTAACTTCAAACTTTATGCAAACAATCATAAAGAAAAGCTCAAACACACAATCCAACAAAGGCGTTATGGATGAGTTATATACACCTGCAGATAACACAAATCCTTAGTCAACATATAAAGGGCAAACTGTTTCCCAAGTTCAGAGTCAATCATCTGAAAGTGATGCTAGCAAATACCAACAGCTAATGGCTTCGACCTGTCAAAGGAAGCCACCCTAAAGGATGGGTGTGCAATAATGGACAGAGGCTCCAGAAGCAAGAAGGCCAGTGAGAGAGCCCATAGTATAGCCACTGGCTTAGGACACTGTTAGGGATGGTGTACCTTCAATATTAGTGGCTTGAAGATTTTGTCCTTCATCGTCTTTCAGTATTTTTCTTCTTGCAGTGTCCCCAGCCAGTTGTTGTGATCATACTTGTCTCTCAGTTCCAGTAATGGCAGCACTACACACCCTGCCACATTTTAGTCCTTCTTCCTCACCTCCCACAAACACAGTGTGTAGGCTTCAGACATCCCTCTCAAATCTGTCTTTTCCTTTTACACCCACTATCCAAGTTTATGATACAATCTAGGCTACTACACCACCTAACTGATCTCTCAATCTTGTCTTCTCCCAATTTAATACCCTTTGTATATTCTTAAAATAATTAAGTTGCCAAAATCAAAATTTTATTTTCCCACTCTCTTGTTAACAATCATGAGGCTCCTTCAGTCATTGGAAGCATATTGCAAACTCTGTGCTTGTATAAAAGTTTCATTACAACTTGACTTAACTTACCTTTTCAGACTCATCTCCAGCTATTCCTCTCTACCTGTACTCCCTCCATACATGCTAAAATTCAGCCATAATGATATGATCACGGATCCCTTCATTGGGTTGTGAGCTTTTGAAAACTCCTGCCTGTCCTCACATTGGAGTGCTCATAGTTCAGAAACCTGCCAGTTTTATGAGATCCTTCCCTCAGCTCCTTTTTATCCCTTTCTTCTGGCATTGTTTGTATTTTTAAATTCATCTTCACCAAAAGAGCCTCCAGCAATTCCAAGTGTTCAGTGAATGTCGGATAAACAGTATTAGCTGGGGACCTCATAATAAGCATAGCTAAAGATGACTATTTACTACAGAGACTCTATGCTAAGTAATTTATATACATTGGCCCATTTAATCTTTATCCCTCTGATAGCTTCTAATATTTTCAGCTAACAATGAAGTACATGAAATTTAAATACCTCAACTGTAGCTCTTCAGCTTTGAGTGGAGAGTATGTGATGTTGAAACTAAAGTATCTTAAACAAAACATCCAAGTACAAGAATGATATAGTCAATTAACAAAACTCCAAAGACAATCATGAAAGGAAAATAGAAGACTTGATAGGTTTCTCATGACTCAGTCAGTCACCTCATGTTAACAGCAGCCAATTCTACTCATCTCAGTGAACATCTTTGGTGCTCCTCTGTCTGCATCTGTCTGCCATGATGAGACCAGTTGGTACAGTTCGCTGTTGAGTAGGCCTCCCAATTCACGGTGACCTCACATACAATGGGATTAGCTTTTCACTGGCTAATTTTCTGGCCTTTCTTCCCAGGTCATATTATTCCAGAAGCTCTGCTGAAATCTACTTAGCATCAGAGCCATATTGTAAACTTCAGTGACAATTGGTGGCTACACTAGAAGTGCTTTGGTTAGGAATCAAATCCAGGTCTCCCCCATGGAAGGCAAGGAGTCTACCACTTCTCACTCTTACGACAATTAGTCTTTGCTGAAACCATAGAGCTAAACAGAAATTTGTTATACCATCGAAAGTCCTAAAATGATTTATAACCTTTGACCTAGTAATTTAGCCTCGTGGAATTTGTCTTAATAAAATACTCAGAAATGTAAACAAAGATTCGTATGTAACTGTGATAATGGCAGCACTATTTATAGTGGTGGAAAAGTGGACTGAAATGTCCATTATCAAGAAACTGGCTAAAAAATTGTACATTCATACAGTGGTAGCATGTATGGCTTGTAACTATTGTTTTAATACTTTTGAATGACCTGAAGAAACCTATTCAACATAGTATTAATTGTATAGGATACAAAACTACTTATATAAGATAATATGCATTTAACCAATTACTGTAACTGCTATCAATACACACCTATAAAATGTTGAATTGGCAAAAGATATATTTACAGCAATGCCCAAAAAAGACTAGCTGCTGAACCTGCTTATGTACAGCGAAAAAATTGATGGGATTTGTTTTTCTGATTTGGAGGTTTAGAGTCATGGTTTCATGGTACATTGCAATTAATTGGCCTAATAACATGTTTAGTGCTTCAATCCTATCTCTCAGTTCCATGTGCAGAGCCTGGGGCTTTAAATGTATGCAAATGGCCACGCAAGACACAACAACTGATCTCTACTCACCTGGAACAAGAGAAGAAGAAGGAGAGTCAGGAATAAGAGGAGGATATGTAACATGTGACTATTAGCTTCCATGAATAACTGCCTCCTTTGCCATGACCTCAGAAGAACTGGATGGTGCCTGGTTATTGTTACTAAACATTTTGATCAAATATTCTGTAGAAGAATCCTGATCAATAGGGAGAAAATGCACAGCAGAATTTAAAACTCTCATGGCCTCTATATTTTCTGAAGTCATGAAGGTTGCATGAAACACTAAAACTACTGCCCTGAAATAATTTTTAACCCTTAAACCAAAAATACCCCTGAAGTCTTCTTAAAACAAAAAGGTAATTTAGCTTAATTAGTAAAAAGTATCTGTCTTGAGGAAATCCTTGTGGCATGGTGGTTAAGTGCTACATCTGCTAAACATGTGGTCAGCAGTTCAAATCCACCAAACTCTCCTTGGAAACTTTATGGGGTAGTTCTACTCTGTCCTATAGGGTCACTATGAGTTAGAATTGACTCATCAGCAGTGGGTTTGTTTTTTTTATTTTATTTGCCTTGAGCAGTATGCTCATTTAAAACTATCTAGGGGGCAGAGCCAAGATGGTAGACTAAACACACATCTCCCTCAATCCATCTGGAAACCAAAACCTGAACTGATAACTAAATGGAGATTTCTGGACACCTAGTGAGCCCTAGGACATGGCATAGGGCAGTTAATTTGGACTTCATACCACTGAATAGAAACCTTCCTCTCCTTCGCTGGCCTCTGCTCTCAGTGAGTGTTGGCTTTCAGAGATTGAGGGTAACTCATCATTTTAACTTTTTTTTCCTCTGTCTTGGCCAGCAGGCAGAGCTGGGACTTGACTGACAGCTGGTCTCTGGAGCACTGCTAGTGGAATCAGCAGGTGAAATTGCCACACTCTGAGAGCCCAACTTGGGATTCTGTGCATCTCTGCACCTTTGACCTCTTTTTACACCTCTGTCATTGAGTGGCCTGTGCTGTCGCAGGTTGGGAGCTTGTGCAGGATGCCACCTTGTTCCACCAGAAGGTGGATATATCTATACAGAGGCCTCAGCTGGACCTAATTCCTAGGCTGAGAGGCAGAGTCTGCCCGGAGAAGCGTGTTTTTCCAACAGAAAAGTAGTATTCTACACAGTGTCGCTTACAGCTGGGGTCTAACAGCAGAAGTCAGCAGGGTAGTAGCCTTTTTGTATTTTGAACTAGTTTATAACATCTGGGGTTGTATATAGAGGTGCTTACTCTGCCAGTTGGCAAGAGGTACCTGTACATCTGAACATCTGACTGACTTTTGAAGTTCTCAGATACCTTTTACCTTTCATTTTAAGACGGCCTAGAGAAACAACAGCAGTCCACCCTCACACCATCTCTCCCAGCCTTTATTATCTCACATGATTCCCCCAAAGCAACAAACTCTCAATAAAAGCATAATGAAGAAATCACCCATGGCTTCAGAAAGGCCCCCAAAGAAAGTATCAAAGACCTTCCCAGACAAAGAAACCTTTCTGAAACTATCGGAAGTTGTATACAAAAAGATTCTATATAGAGCCCTCCTAGACGTTATGCAAAATGTAGCAGAGCAAAAGGAAAAATTAAGCAAGCTGTTCAATCTGATGGAAAACCAGTACTTTGAAATCCAACAGATCAAGTACAAAATCAAAGAGATAGAAACTTCCATTAAAAGCCAAGAAAACAGAATGGAACAAATGGAAAGAAAATTTCTGACTTGGAAGACAGAGGTACTGACTACAGCATCTATGAGGAGAAATCAGAAAAAATAAACAAGAAAAAGGAAGAAGCATTAAGAAGCATGTGGGACTCAATTAAGAGGAGCAATCTATGATTAATTGGAGTTCCTGAACAGAGCAAGACACTTGAGAACACAGAGAGTATTGTTGCTGAGCTGCTGACAGAAAACTTCCCAGAAATCATGAAAGAAGAGAATATAGATATCCAAGATGCATATCGAACGTCACTCAATGTAGATCTCAAAAGAAAGACACCAAGACATATTATAACCAAGCTTAACAAAATGAAACATCAGCAGAAACTCTTAAAGGCAACAAGACTCAAAACAAAGCCAACATTCAGAGGGAAATCATGTAGGCTTTCGTTGGATCTCTCAACAGAAACAATGCTGGCATGGAGACAGTGGCATGATACATTCAAACTTTGAAGGAGAAGAACTTCCAACCAAGAATTATATATCCTGCAAAAACTATCTTTCAAATATGAAAATGAAATTAAGACATTCACAGATAAACAGAAACTCAGAGACTTGTAAACACCACACCAAAGGTATAAGAAATCCTGAAAGAATCTCTTGGCTTAGAAGAACAAAACCACTAACTTTATATTTTAGAAGCAAATACAGGACACATCACCCAGAAACCTATTCAGTTACAGAAGGCTCTAAACTCAATCAAAGCATAACAGTGAAAGAAATGATCCAGTGAGCATATCATAAAAACTATGATGTCATCATATTAAAAAGAGGGATGTACTACAGTCGTTATAGTCCTTCCAGATGGAGAGGAAGTTAATAAGTCTGGTAGTAACTAAATTTGGGTTTATACATAGTTTATTAAGAGGGATCATAGGGACAGCCATAAAGCACAATAAAGATGCAACATATCAAATCAAGAAACATAATACAGAAGCCTCAACAACCACAAAACCAACCCTGAAAAAGGTGAAATATTAACTCACAAAGAATGTCCCAGAACAGATTAATAAGAACAACAGAGAAAACATCAACATAAAAATAACCATATCACAATGGCAGCACTGAACACATACCCATCAATAATTACATTGAATGTGAATGGACTGAACACCCCAGTAATGAGACATCAAGTGACATCTTGGATCAAAAGACATGATCCATCCATATGTTGCCTACAAGAAACTCACTTGAGACTTAAAGATAGGAACAAACTGAAAATTAAAGGATGGAAGAATATGGATCAAGCTAACAATGAACAAAGAAGAGCAGGTGTGGCAATTCTAATCTCAGACAAAGTCAATTTTAATGTAAAGACCACCATCATGGACAAAGATGGACACTATTTATTGCTGAAAGGTTCAGTACACAAGGAAGACTTGACTATATTAAATATTTATGCACCTAATATCAGAGCACCTAAATACATCAAAAAAACACTGACTACACTAAAAAAAGAGTTAGATCTCTTCACATTAATAGTGGGAGACTTCAATACTCCACTCTCAATATTGGACAGATCATCTAGAAAAAAGCTCAGTAAAGATACAGAAGATCACATTGCCACAGTTAACCAATTAAACCTCATCGACATATACAGAAATTTCTATCCATCAGCAGACAACTACACCTTCTTCTCCAATGATAAAGAATAACGATGATTTTAGGAAACATCTCATAACCTGGCTTCAGTTGGAGGATATTATGCTGAGTCAAAGTGGTCAGCAACAAAAAGACAATTATTGTATGAGACCCCTATGAAAAGAACTTAAAAATAGACTCATACATAGAAGAAAAGACTCTTTGATGGCTTCAAGGGTGGAGAGGGAGGGAGGGTGGGGGGTGGGGGGAAGGTTTAGATAGTTGATAGAATTTTGTTTGCGTGAAATCTGTGACAGCACACATTAGAACAAAGATCATTACTAATTTGACTTCAACATAACATGATTACTCCTCCCATCTTAACTCAATATTTCAAGGACAGAGTGGCTGGGGCAGGGGGCCAGGGACCATGCTTTCAGGGAAAATCGAGGCCAATTGGCACAACTAGCATTTTGCTAAGAGAGCCTTCTGCACCCCACATAGGTGAGTGGCATCTGGGGTCTTAAAATCTGCCAAGATGTCATCTGAGCGTACAGCAAATGGTCCCAACTCAACAGGAACAGATGATAACCAAGGACCAAATATAGGGGAAAGAGAACCCAGAAGACAGAAGACCCATGTGAGTGCATGACTACATTGACCTGTGACCAGAAGAACTGGATGGTGCCTGGCCACCACCAGTGATAGCTTTGATGGAGCTCACATTGTTGAGTCTCACTGGCAACACAAGAATAAAAAGGTGTGCACCCTGAGAGCTCCACTAAAAGACTGCAGCTGATGGTCCAGGGACCTTGGGTTTCTCTTCGGAGCATGGCCCCTGGCCCTGATGCTGCCCCTGTCCATAAATCCTAATAGAGGTCAACTCTTTGGACAGCAATGGATTAGACTTGGTGACACAGAGTGACCATATCATGTGTACACTGCATGGTTCTATACATCTATAGGATGTCGTCCTGCTGACCTCTTACTGGAGACGAGAAAGTGGGTAGAGAGGAGGGAATGGCAGATTGTTGGGAAGATAAGATATGTATGGAGCGGGAAAGAAGAGTGTGCTGTCACTGGCAGGGAAAGTAGTGGGAGCTGCATATAGGTGGGCATGCAAATTTATATGAGAATGTACATTTTCACTCAATCATAATAATAATAAAAAAGAAAACTACATGGGATCAAAATGACAACAGCAACTCAGAAGATTAGATAGGAGCCTTAGGTGTTAATGGAGAAGGAATAATTCAGAAAATGAGGGTGAGAATCATTGCACAACTTGAAGAATGTAATCAACCTCACTAAATGGCATATGCAGGAACTATTGAATTGGTTTACATTTTGCTGTGTATATTCTTAACAAAGTTAGTAAAATTATGGTATATTCTTAACAAAATTAGTAAAATTATGTTTTTAGAAAGATGATATACATTGACTGCATATATTTTTGACTGCAAGCACATGTGAATAAAGACTGGAATGAAATCTACCAAAATATTAACATTATTTTTTGTTTCTTTATGGTAGTCTTCACAATTTTTTGTTGTTAGTTTTTTCTCAAATTGGACTTTTTTCAAAATTTATATAATAAAATATGCTACTTCTGTAGTAGCAAAAACATTCTAATTACAAAATAAACATAGCCACTCAGAGAAAGAGCCAGATCATGATGTGCTCTCACCAACATGCCTGGTGTCTCAGGGTCTGTTGTGTCCACAGTCTAAGAGACAGGCTGGTATAAAGATGTGTTATTCACGAAGAGACTCTTTCAAAGGCAAAAGGATAGAAGGAAACACCTCCTCCAAGACTATCAGGCATTGACTTTCTAGGTATGTATTTTTTAATATTCATCACAATGGACAGAAAACTGCTGAATAAAACTGCTGAATAGGAGTCAATTGGGACAAGATACCACACTGATCTGGAAAGGGCTTTGTAGCTAGACTGATATCAACTGAACTACTTTATCATTTACTGGAGTAACCTATGTCAGCACTATGAAACTTAATTTCCCCTTGCCTCAGTAATGGGATTATAAGATAAAGCTGTAATAAGCACTACATAAAATGTGTTACCCATTAAAATACTTCCTCCCATCAGGTATATTTATATATACACTATTTAACATAGGGAAACCCTGGTGCCATAGTGTTTGAGTGCTATGGCTGCTAATCAAATGGATAGCAGCTCCACACTACTCAGGACTCACCGGAAACCCTATGAGGAAGTTCTACTTTGTCCTACAGGGTCAGAATTAACTTGACAGCAATGAGTTTTTGTTTCTTTATTTAACATAGAGACAAATGTTCAAAGAAAAGTAGTTTTACAAATGTATTGTTATTAGTTAGTTGATGATGTTCTCAAGCCTTTAATCACTAGAACGTTTTTATCATTTAAGTGAATATTTAAAATTACAGTCTGTTTCTCATATAAAAACTTACACTTTGCCATGTGACCCTACCTACTCTCCCCACACTGTGACAGTACACTCTTCCCCACCAACCCGTGTTTTTCAAGACCATTTCAACAGCTCCTGCACCCCTCTGTCATTCCTTCTCATCTCTGAGCATGAACTGGCCTGTGAGTCTCTTGTATGTGCCCAAGCCAAGTATCATTCATGTGTTATATACATCAGTTCAGTCTTGGTCCGAAAAGTTGGTTTCCAGAATCGTTTGAGTTCTGGATTAATAGTTTGGGGGCCATGTCTTCTGGGTACCCTCCAGTTCATTAGACTATCAAATCTGATCTTTTTACTAGAGTTCTGAATCCCACATTTCTCTCATTTCATCAGGGATTCTTTGTTGAGTGCCCTGTTATGACAGTCTTTGGTGGTAGCCAGACACCATCTAGTTCTCTGGTCTAATGCTGATATAGTTTCTGGTATATGTGGCCCTTTCTATATCTTGGGCTTGCACATTCCTTGTGTCACTGATGCTCTTCTTTATCCCTTGCTTCAGGTAGGTTGGGACCAATGAATGCTTCTTAGACGGCCACTTGATAGCTTTTAAGATCCCAGACACCACTCATCAAACTGGGATGTAGAACATTTGCTTAAAAAACTTTGTTACAACAACTGACTTAGATGTCCTCTGAAGCCCTGGTCCCCAGGATCTTAACTGTAGCACTCTGTCCCTGGAGGGCTTTGGTTTTATTTAGAATACCTCTAATCTTGGGATTTAGTGTATTTGTGCTGACTGTCCTCTACTATGTGTTGTCTTCCATCCACCTAAAATAATTTTTGACAGTTATCAAATTAGTGAATACTCTTCTCCCTCCCACTCCTTGACCCTATAACCATCGAAGAACACCTTCTTCTGTGTTGAAACTAAATTTTGAGTCCTTATAATAGTGGTCTCATACAATATTTGTGCATTTGCAATTGACTAATTGTGCACCAGATTCTCCCATTTCGTGAGATGTTTTCCAAATTCATCATTGTTCTTTATCAGTGCATAATATTCTACTGTGTGAATATATCATTGTTTGTTTATCCATTTTCTGTCCATGGGCACTTAGGCTGATTCCATCTTTCTGCTATTCTGAAGAGTGCTGTCATGAACATTGGTGTGCAGGTAACTATTTGTGTGGCAATTCTTATTTCTCTAGGGTATATTCCAAGAAGCAGGATCGCTGGATCATACGGTATTTCTACTTTTAGCTTTTTAAAAAGTGCCAAATCAATTTCCCAAGTGGCTGTACAATTTTACATTCCCCCCCAAAAGTGAAGGAATGTTCTAGCCTCCCTACAGCCTCTCCAACATTTCCTTTTGTGTTTTTTGGATTAATGACAGCCTTGTTGGGATGAGGTCATATCTAATTCTAGTTTTAATTTGCATTTCTCTGATGCCTAATGATTGACAGCATTCTCTCATGCTTGTGTTAGCCATGTAGATGTCTTCTTTGGTGATGCATATGTTCATATCCTTTGTCCATTTTTAATTGGATCATTTCTCTTTTTGTTGTTGAGGTTTTGCAGTACTTTGTAGGCTATAGATTGTGGTAGCCAATTTTTTTTCTTCCAGTCTGTAAGTTGGCTTTTTACTCCTTTGGTGAAGTCTTTGGATGAGCACAAATGTTTGATTTTTAGGAATTTCCAGTTATCTATTTTCCATTCTGTTGTTTATGCATTATTATTAATGTTTCATAATCTATTTACGCTTTGTATTAGGGCATCCAGTGTTGTCCCTATTTTTTTTTTCTTCCATGATCTTAGTAGTTTTGTATATGATATTTAGGTCTTTGATCAACTATGAGTTGTTTTTTGTTGATAGTGTGAGATACGGGTTTTCATTTGAAAAATACGTTTTACTGTACTTCAAATAAAAGTTCAAAATCCAAATCAATTTGCCACATAAAACCTTGAATATATACCACTATGCAACTCTACCAGCTCTCACCACAACCCCACGACAACACACTCCTTTCCACCGTGTACTCCTTGTATCCATTCAACCAACTCCTGCCCCACTCCAACGTCTCATCTCACCTCTTGATGTGAGCTGTTCAGAAAGACTCATGTATACACAAGTATTTAAGCCAAGAACATATTCTTCACCAGTATTACTCTATGTCTTCACCAGCATCACTCTATGTCCAATCTTTGTCTTAAGACTTGCTTTGGGTACTGGTTTTAGCTCTGAGCTAACAGAGTCTGAGGGCCATGTTCTCAGAGGTGTTGGACTTTGTCAAGTGCCTTTTCTGCATCAATTGATAAAATCAAGTGATTCTTTTATTCATATGATTGATTATATTGCTGTTTGATTGATTGATTGATTTTGAACCCTCCTTGTATCCTTGTACGAATCCCACTTGGGTCATAGTGAATTATTTTTTTGATATGTTGTTGAATTCTATTGGCTGGAATTTTGTTGAGCATTTTTGCATCTAAATTCATGAAAGATATTGGTTTGTACTTTCTTGTGTTGTCTTTACCTGGTTTTGGTATCAGGGCTGTACTTGCTTCACAGAATGAATTTGACAGTATTTGATGTTTTCTATGCTCTGGAATACCTTTAGCAGTAGTGGTGTTAACTCTTCCCTGAAAGTTTAACAGAATTTCTCAGCGAAGCTGTCAGACAGAACAGAAGTCTTTTAGTTGGGAGTTCTTCAATTACCTTTCGAATCTATTTTGTGATCACTTTATTTAGTTGTTCTACTTCTGTTTGTGCTACTTTGGGTAGGTAATGTATTTCCAGAAATTTATTCATTTCCTCTAGGTTTCTGAATTTAGTACAGTATAATTTTTCTTTTATTTACTTATTTATTTATTGTGATGGAGTGAAAGTGTACAATCCAGTTTACATTTGCACGCCCACTTACATGCAGCTCCTACTGCTCTCCTTGCCTGGTGACAGCACACTCCTCTTATCTGTTCCACACATGTCACATCCTCTTAACAATCTCCTGTTCCCTCTTCTCTACCCTCTCCCTCCGCTCTAGTAAGAGGCCAGTAGGACAACATCCTATAGATGCATAGAACCATAAAGGGCACACACTATATGGCCACTCCGTGTCGCCGAGTCCAATCCATTCCTGTCCAAAGAGTTGACCTCAGTAATGATTCAAGGACAGGGGCAGCATCAGGACTAGCGGCCATACACCCAGGGGAACCCCAAGGCCCCTGGACCATCAATTGCGGTCCTTTAGTAGAGTTCTCAGGGTGTACCCCTTTTTATTCTTGTGTTGCCAGTGACACTCAACTTTCTGAGTCCCATCACAGCTATCATTGGTGGTAGCCGGGCACCATTTGCTTCTTCTGGTCACATGTTGATGTAGTTACCCACTCACGTGGGTCTCTCTGTCTTCTGGATTCTCTTTTCCCCATGTCATTTTGGCCCTTGGTGATCATCTGTTCCTGCTGAGTTGGGACTGTTTTGTGTACTTCAGATAGCAGCTTGCTAGCTTTCAACATCCTGGATTCCACTCACCAATGAAAGGTGCAGAAGACTTTCTTAGCAATAAGCTAGTTATACTAATTGGCCTCAAAGTCCCCTGAGAACATGGTCCCTGGAAGAGTATTCACGCTATGGTATATATACCCAATAAAGACCCCTGTCTCACACCTTATACAAAAACCAACTCAAATTGGATAAAAGACCTAAATATCAACTCTAAAATGATAAAGCTCATACAAGAAAAAACAGGATCAACAATGGAAGTTTTAATGCACAATGCAGACAAACTTCAAAATCTAACAAAGCACGATCAGCAGAAGAGAAAATAGATAAATGGGAACTACTAAGAATCAAACACTTTTTCTCATCCAAAGACTTCATCAAAAGAATTAAAAGACCATACTATGTTAAAGTCCAGTTAAGTTGATTTTCTTTCTAACATATCCTGTCACGTATTTCATCCAACCAAATTTCTATCAAGCATCTCATCTGTAACCAGCCCTCGTTCTCCCTTCCTCCCTTCCCTTGCAGCCACCAAAGAGTCTTTTCTTCTGTACATGAGTCTGTTTTTAAGTCCTTATTGGAGGGGTCTCATACAATATTTGTCCTTGTGCTGCTGACTAACCTGAAATCAAGTTATGAGATGCTTCCTAAAATCATCATTGTTCTTTATCATTGCATAGAGTTCCATTGAGTAGATATACCACTGTTATATATTCATTCATTTGTAGTTGGGCATCTGGGTTGACTCCATCTTTTTGCTATTGTGAACTGAGCTACAATAAACATGCGCATGTATCTGTTTGTGTGAATGCCCTTGATTCTGTAGGATATATTCCAAGAAGTGGAATTACTGGATCAAATGGTATATCAATTTCCACCTTTTTAAGGAAGTGCCAGATTGCTTTCCAGAGATGTTGTACCATTTTGCAATCCCACCAGCAGTGTAGGAGAGCTCCAATCTCTCCACAGCCTCTCCAGCATTTGTTGTTTTGTGTTTTTTGGATCATTGTCAACCTTGTTGGTGTGAGATGATATCTCATTGTAGTTTTAAGTTGAATTTCTTTAATAGCTAATGATAATGAGCATTTCCACATCTGTCTTTTGGCTGCCTGGATATTGTCTTTAGAGAAGTGTCTGTCCATATCCTTTACCCATCACTTAATTGGGTTATTTACCCTTTTCTTATTGATATTTTGTAGTACCTTATAGATTATGGAGATCAGACATCAGTCTGACATACAGTTGCCAAATATTTTTTCCCATTCTGTAGGTGGTCTTTTAATTCTTTTGATGAAGTTTTTGGGTGAGCAAAAGTGTTTGATTCTTAATAGTTCCCATTTATCTTCTGTTGATAGTGCTTTGTTAGATTTTGAAGTCTGCGTTGTGCATTAAAACTTCCATTGTTGATCCTATTTTTTCTTGGGTGAGCTTTATCATTTTAGAGTTGATATTTAGGTCTTTTATCCAATTTGAGTTGGTTTTTGTATAAGGTGTGAGACAGGGATCTTGTTTCAGTTTATTACAGATGGATACCCAATTTTGCCAGCACCATTTGTTGAAGAGATTGCTTTTACCCCAGTTTAATGTCTCAGGGCCTTTGTCAAATATCAACTGTTCATAGAAGGATGATGTCATCTCTGGGGTCTCAACTCTCTTTCGTTGATCTGTCTGTCTCTTTTTGTACGAGAACTAGGCTGTTTTGACAACTGTGGCAGTGTAATAGGTTCTAACTTGGCTAGCGAGAGGCCTTCCAGTGTGTTCTTCTTCAGTAGTGCTTTGCTTATCAGTGGTTTGTTCTCTTGCCAAAGAAAGTTGGTGATTTGCTTCTCCATCTCATTAAAAAATGTTACTGGAATTTGTATTGGGATTCCATTACAAGTAGATTACTTTGGGTAAAATAGACATTTTCACAACATTAAATTTTCCTATCCATGAGCAGCATATGTTTCTCCATTTAGGTAAGTCTTTCTTAGATTTTTGTAGTAAGGTCTTGTACTCTTTATAAAGGTCTGTTATTTCTCTAGTGTGATATTCTTTGGTATTTTATTTTCTGGGGGGTGATAATAAATGGTACTGATTTGGTGATTTCTTGTTTAATAATCTCATGTTTGGTATAAAGGAATCTGACTGATTTAGTTAGGTTTATCTTGTATCCCGAGACTTTGCTGAACTCTTCTATCAGTTTGAGTAGTTTACTTATGGAATCTTTAGGGTTCTCTACATATACAATCACATTGTCTGCAAATAGGGAGATTTTTTATTTCTTCTTTGCCAGTGCAGATGCCCTTTATCTCTTAGTCTTGTCTAATTGCTCTGGCTAGAACTTCTAATACAATGTTGAATAGGAGAGGTGAGAATGGGCATCCTTGTCTAATTCCCGTTCTCAAGGGGAATTGTTTCAGCCTGTTTCCATTCAGGATTATGTAGGCAGTTGGCTTTGTATAAATGGCCCTTATTGGATTAAGAAATTGGCTGTCTATTCCTATTTTGCTGAGGGTTTTTAGCATGAATGGGTGTTGGACTTTATCAAATGCCTTTTCTGTATCAGTTGATAAAATCAGGTGATTCTTGTCTTTTGTGTTATATACGTGATTGATCATATTGTTTTTCTGATGTTTAATCACCCGTGCATCCCTGATAGGAATTCAACTTGGTCATGATGAATTATTTTTTTGATATGCTGTTGTATTCTATTGGTGAGGATTTTGTTGAAGATTTTTGCATCAAGGTTCATGAGTGTTATTTGTCCCTAGTTCTCCTTTTTTGTTGGATTGTTCCCTGGCTTTAGTATCAGGATTTTACTGGCTTCATACAATGAATTTGGGAGTATTCCATACCTTTCTATACTGTGAAATAGTCTCAACAGTATTGGAGTTAACCCTTCTCTAAAAGCTTTGTAGAATTCTGAGGGGAAGCCATCTGGGCCAGGGCTTTTTTTGGTTGGTAGTTTTTTGATGACTTTTTCAATCTCTTTCTTTGTGATGGGTTTATTAAGTTGTTCTGCTTCACCCTGTGATAATTTTGGTAGGTGATACGAATCTAGAAATTTGTCTATTTCCTCCAGGTTTTCAAATCTGTTTGAGTACAGCCTTTCATAGTATTCTGTTATGACATTTTTGATTTTGGTTGTATCTGTCGTGACATCTCGCATGTCATTTCTTATTCAGGTTATTTGTTTCCTCTCTTGTTTTTCTTTAGTAAGTTTAGCCAGTGGTTTGTCAATTTTGTTGATCTTTTCAAAAAACCAGCTTTTGGTCTTATCAATTTTTTCAATTGTTCTTCTATTCTCTAATTCATTTAGTACTGCTCTAATCTTTACAATCTGTTTTCTTCTAGTGCTGAGGGGTTCCTCTGTTGCTCTCTTTCTACTTTTTCAAACTGTAAGATTAGTTCTTTGGGTTGGGTCTTTCTTGCTTTTGGATGTGTGCATTTATAGAGACAAACCGACTGCTGAGCACTGCTTTGGCTCTATCACATAGGTTCTGGTAGAAAGTGCTTTCTTTCTCATTTGAATCCATAAATTCCTTTATTTCATCCTCGATTTATTCTATAACCCATGGCTTTTGGAGCAAGATGTTGTTAAGTTTCCATGAGTTCCAATTTCTATCTATAGTTTTTCTGCTATTGATTTCAGCTTTTATGGCTTCATGGTCTGAGAAGATGCTTTGCAATAATTCACTGGTATGGATTTTGTTGAGAATTGCTTTATATCCTAAGACACGGTCTATTATGGAAAATGTTCCATGTGCACTGGTGAAGAAGGTGTAGTTATCCGCTGATAGAAATTTCTGTGTTTGTCAATGAGGTCTAGTTGGGTAATTGTGGCAATAAGATCTTCTGTGTCTTTATTGTGTTTTTTTCTAGAATATCTGTCCAAAGGTGACAGTGGAGTGTTGAAGTCTCTCACTATTATTGTGGAGTGATCTATCTCATTTTTGAATGTAGTCAGCATTTCTTTGATGTATTTCAGTGCTCTAGTATTGGGTCCATAAATATTTAGTATTGTTACATCCTGCTTGTATACTGAAACTTTCAGCAATAGTGTCCATTCTTGTCCACGATGGTGGATTTTACATTATAATCTATTTTATCTGGGGTGGCCATGAGTCGGATCCGACTCGACGGCACTTGGCTTTATCTGAGATTAGAGTTGCCACACCTTCCATTCTCTGTATATTGTTGGCTTGGTATATATTCTTCCATCCTTTAATTTTCTGTTTGTTCATATCTGTAAGTCTAAGGTAAGTTTCTTGTAAGCAACATATAGGCGGGTCATGTCTTTTGATCCAAGATGTCATTAGTTGTCTCTTTATTGAAGTGTTCAGTCCATTTACATTCAACATAATTATTGATAGGTATGTGTTTAGCACTGTCATTGTGATGTGTTTATTTTGTGTTGATGTTTTCTCTGTTGATCTTAGTATTCTGGTTCTTGGGTTGTTATTTGGTATTACCAGTTTTCTAATCAAAGGATCCCTTTTAGTATTTCTTGTAACTTTGGTTTGGTTTTTGCAAATTCTAGAAATTTCTGTTTATCTGAAAATGTTCTGATTTCATCGCCATATTTGATAGACAGTTTTCCTGGATGTGTAATTCTTGGCTGGCAATTATTTTCCATCAAGGCTTTGTATACAACGTCTGGCAATTATGTTCACAAACTTATCCTAGAAAAAGTACTACGTACCTCATTGCTCAATATTGCTACAGTCGTCTTTGAAGTGCTCCCCTTGGGAAGCTATGCACCTCTGCCAGCACCTAGCCTATCCTTTAAAGCAGTTTTGGAACTGTTTTTCTGGAATGGCCACGAGAGCTATTGCCGTATTACCCTTGATGTACTGAATGTCAAAAAATTGTCTTCGTTCAATATTTCCTTTAACTTCAGGTAAAGAAGAAAGCCTCTGGGGGCCAGATCAGGGGAGTACGTATGGTGCTCCAATACAGTTACTTTTTTTACTGGCTGAAAGCTCCCTCGTAGAGTTCCGTGCCAGGTGATGCATTGATGTAATGCAAGAGCCATTAGTTGTCAAAAACTTCAGGTTGCTTTAGTCTACCCTTTTCATGCAACCTTTATCACACTTCCAAATAGTAAGGCTGGTTACCTGTTTGTTCAGTTGTATGAATTCATAATGAACAATCCCTCTGATATCAAAGGAGTTTAGCAACATGGTTTTGACTCTTGATTTGGACTGACAGAACTTTTTTGGTCATGGAGAACTGGCTGACTTCCATTGTGCACTTTGATGCTGTGTTTCAGGGTCATATTGGCACACCCATGTTTCATCACCAGTGATAACATTGTCCAAAACATCATCTTGCCTCTCCAAAAGGTCTTAGCAAACTTCAACTCTCTTTTGGTTTTGCTCATCAGTCAGCTCCTCTGGAACCATTTTTTGCATACACTTTTCTCATGCCACGATTTTCAGTTAAGATTTTCCTGTTTCTCTATTGATGTTTACTTGGTCTACTATGCCTCTCAAAGTCAGCTAGTACTTCTGGTGCACAATTAGACAAATTTTTGCCATGCTTTTGTCAGTTCTGCTAGTTACTGACCTTTTGACCTCTCTTCATCAGTAACACTTTCTCTCCCCTGGGAAAAATGTTTAATACATTTGTAATCTGCCATTTTCTTCACGGCATTAACCCTATACACTTGGACCAATATGTCCTGATTTCACATCTACTCTTGCAAAATTTAATAAGAAATTTAACATTTGTTCGTTGTTCTAGTTCAAGACCTGACATTATTGCAATGGCACACAAAAACAGCACAAAAATAAGGAACACCACTCAGCAAGACACAGCCAGATGTCGACACGAACACAGCTATGAGACACTGATATACCAAGTAGTGAAACCTTATGGAGTTGTTTGTACAGTGTGGCCAACATAGTGCATGGTGGCAAGTTTGCAGACTTAATTATGAGACCTTGTGTGTCATCCCATTACCTTCTTGCCAGCAAGGTTTCTATTGAATAGTCTGAGATTTGTCTTTGTGAGTTATTTTTCAGTTATTCCTGGACACTTTTAAAAGTGTCCCCTTGTCTTCAGCAACTCTCTCTGTATTTTCTGTTATCCCCTCCCCCGTTCTGATATGCCAATCACTCATACAGTATTCCTGTTCATTCACAGAGTCCCACATTATCAGTGTTTATTGATTTTTTTGTTCTTTAATCTGATTTTTCCTCAAAAACGTTGATGTCACATGCTTTATGTTCAGTCTCGCTGTTTGGGCTTCCACTGCTCAATTCTACTTCTTTGACTTTCTACTGAGTTGTCTAATTCTGTAATTTTATTGTTAATTTTCTGAATTGCTAATTCTTTCTGCTCAATGCTTTCTTTTAGCTTGTTCAATTTGCCATGATGCTGTGCTGAATTTTACCTCATCTCCTTCCCCATCTCTTTAACCATTCTAAATATTAACCTTTCATAGTCTACCTCTGATAATGCCAAGAAATTCTCCTGTACTGGAAAATTTGATTCTTTCTTTTGAGCACCTTCTGAAGATATCTCAATCTTCCCTTTAAGTGCAGTGATATGGACTGCTGTTTCTAAGCCATCGGTAAATTGTAGTTATTTATTTTATGTTTGTGTGTTCCAGCTTATTGCTTTAAAATGTGCGTTTTACTTTTCGTATATGGAGTTAGCTCTGGTGTCCCTGTGGCCAGTCACAAAGTGTGTGATGCAGGCTCTTGCATGCTGTCCTAAATAAGTAGTGGTGATTGATATAGGCACAGGTGTCTGGCTGCAGTTGCTAAATAAGTCAAATGATGAACAGTCATCTCTGAGTGTCTGTGAGTCTGGTGTATTCCCTTACATCTGAATCTAGGTGAATGAACAATTTCTGTCCTAGTTTTCCAGCTTACAGGTGTTAGCCCAACACACACACACACACACACACACACACACACACACACACACACACACACACGTATGTATTTTTTCTTTTCCTTCCCTTCCCCAAGTTTGCTAAACTCTTTCCCCTCAGAGTCTCAGACAATGGATCATTGTCTGAGGTGGGAATAAGGAGTCTTACTTCCAATTCAGTTAATAGCACCATATTCTAGTACTGGGCACAGATCAGAGAAGGGAGGAGGAAACATGGGGAGAAGGAAGACAGATCCATACAACAAAAAAATCAGTTCCACACATACTATATTATATGCAACTACTGAGCTTTTGATGATCGAGCACGGTACCTCACTGGCTTTGGAGGTGCAAGTCAACTCCAGACAATCACCTCCACTGAGGGGAATACCCACCAATCTCCATGCTGGACCCACCACACAGTGGTTGCAGCCTCTTCCCAGCAGGTCTATGGAATCCTATGCAGTTTTGGCATTATCTTCCCTTCCCTCTTGCTTAGTCCAATTTATTAACCCTCCATTTGATGTTCAGGGCTCCCAGTATGTCACATGTACCGGATTCATTTGTGCTTTTGGGTCTTTGTTTTTAGAGGGGTCACAGGAAGCATCCATTTACTCTGCCATCTTGACCCCACCCCCTTGTTTGTTTTATTTTGCAGGTGTGTATCTAGTTACACGAACACCTTTTGCTAAAGAAACTGTCTTTTCACCAGTTTATGGAGTCTGGACCTTTGTCAAACACCAGGTGCACACAGGTAGATGATTTTACGTCTAGATTCTCAATTCTGTTTCATTGGTCTGTATACGTCTGTTATTGTACTAGTACTAGGCTGTTTGACCACTGTAGCAGTATAATAGGTTCTTAATTAAGGTAGTATGAATTCTCCCATTTCATTCTTCTTTAATAATGCTTTATTTATCTGGGCCTTGTTCCCTTTCCATATGCAGTTTGTGATTTGTTTCTCCATCTCAATAAAAACATCATGTGAATTTGCATTGGGATTGCGTTGTATCTATAGATCATTTTTAGCAGACTTGTGTAGGTATCTTTTGTTTTCTTGGAGTAGAGTCTTATAGTTTTCTTTGTAAAGCTCTTCGACATCTCTGGTTAGATTTATTCCTAAGTACTTTATCTCCTTAAGGGCTATTTTAAATGGTATTGTTTCAGCGATTTCCTCTTTGACATTCTCTTTGTTGATGTAAAGGAATCCAACTGAGTTTTGTACATATAATCTTGTATGCTGATGCTACGCTGAATGCTTCTGGTACTTCCAGTAGATTTTTGCGGATTCTTTAGGTTTTCTTTGTATAGGATCACATCACCTGCACAGAGAGATACTTTTACTACTTCCTTACACACTCAGATGCACTTGCTTCTTTTTCTAGCCTGACTGCTCTGGCTAGAACCTCTAGCAAAATGTTGAATAGAAGTGGTAATAGAAGGTATCCTTGTGTGGTTCCTGCTCTCAAGAAGAATGTGTTCAGATTCTCTCCATTTAAGAAGATCTTGGCTGTTAGCTTAGCAGTGATGTCCTTTATTACGTTAATGAATTTCCTTTCCACTTCTATTTTGCTGAGTTTTTTTAACATGAATGGGTGTTGGACTTTGTCAAATGCCTTTTCTGCACCAATTGATAAAATCAAGTGGTTCTTGTTGTCTTTTCTTTTATTGGTGTGGTTGATAACCTTAATTGTTTTTCTAATGTTGCACTATCTCTGCATCACCAGTATTAACTTCACTTGGTCACAGTGAATTATTTTTTTGATATATTCTATTGGCTAGAATTTTTGTTGAAAATGTTTGCATCTATGTTCATGAGCAATATTGGCCTGCAATTTTCCTTTTTTTGTGGTGTCTTTACCTGGTTTTGGTATTAGGGTTATGCTAGCTTCATAGAAGGAGTTTGGGGGTATTCCATTCTTTTCTATGATCTGAAATTTCTTTAGACTTAGTGATGCTATTTCTTCTCTGAAAATTTGGTAGAGTTTGTCAGTGAAGTCATCAGGGCTAGGGTTTTTATTTTTATTTTCTTTTGTTTTTTGGTCAGGTGCATTTTTAAATTCCCTTTTCAGTCTCTTATTTTGTTACACGTTTATTTAACTTTTCTACCTCTGTTTGTGTTAAAGTGTCTTTAGAAATTTGTCCATTTCCTCTAAGCTATCAAAATTGTAACAGTACACTTTTTCCTTATTTTTTTATTAATTACATTAAAAGAACAAAATTTCTAAAATCTATCAATTATCTAATCTATGATAAAACTTCAGCCCCCCACATACCCATGTCAACACAGTCATTTTCTTCTGTGGATAATTCTCTTGTTAAGCCCTTATAACAGGGGTCCCGTACAACATTTGTCCTTTTGACACTGATTTCACTCAGCATGATCTCTTCCAAATGAGACCACGTTATGAGATGTTTTCTTCCATTGAGAATATGTATCACAGTTTGTTTATCCATTCATCTGTTGATGGGCATCAGGGTTGATTCCATCTTTTTGCTATTGTGGACTGTGTTGCAACAAAAATTTGTGTACATGTGTCTGTTCATGTGACAACATTTGTTTCTGAAGGATAAATGACAAGCAGTAGAGTTATAGGATCAAATGTCATATCTATAATCCAGCTTTTTAAGGAAGCATCAGATTGTTTTCCAGAGAGGGTGTACCATTTTGCAATCCCACCAGCAGTGTAGGAGAGTTCCAGTCTCTCCACAGCCTCTCCAGTATTTGTTGTTTTGTGTTTTTTGGATCATGGCCAACCTTGTTTGGGGTGAGATGGTATTTCATCATAGTTTTGATTTGAATTTCTTCAATAGCTAATGATCATGAGCAATTCTGCATGTGTCTTTCAGCTACCTGAATATCCTCTTTAGAGAAATATCTGTCCATCTCCTTCACCCACTGGATTATTTATCCTTTTCTTGATATTTTGTAGGACCTTGTAGATGATGGAGATCAGACATCAGTCTGACATATGGTTGCCAAATATTTTTTCCCATTCTGTAGGTGGTCTTTTAATTCTTTTGATGAAGTCTTTGGATGAGCAAAAATGTTTGATTCTTAGTAGTTCCCATTTATCTATTTTCTCTTCTGTTGATCATACTTTGTCAAATTTTGAAGTCTGTCTACATTGTGCATTAAAACTCCCATTGTTGATCTTATTTTATCTTGGATGAGCTTCATCATTTTAGATGTTATATTTAAGTCCTTTATCCAATTTGAGTTGGTTTTTGAATAAGGTGACAGCACTTGGCTTGGCTGGCTTTAAATAAGGTGTGATGTATGGGTCTTGTTTCAATTTTTTGCAAATGGATATCCAATTTTGCCAGCACCATTTGTTAAAGAGATTGTTTTACCCAGTTTAAAATCTTATGGCCTGTGTCAAACATCAACCGTTCATGGGAGGATGGTGGCATCTCTGGGGTCTCAACTCTGTTCTATTGGTCTATATGTCACCTTTTGTACCAGTACCAGGTTGTTTTGACAACTGTGGCAGTGTGATAAGTTCTGAACTCGGGTAGTGAGAGGCCTCCCAGTGTGCGCTTCTTCTCCAGTGGTGCTTTACTTATCCAAGGTTTCTTCCCTTTCCAAACAAAGTTGGTGATTTTTTTCTCCATCTCATTAAAAAATATCACTGGAATTTGTATTGGAATTGCATTATGTAAGTAGATTGCTTTGGGTAAAATAGACGTTTTCACAATGTTGGGTCTTCCCATCCTTGAACAGGGTAGATTACTTCACTTATGTAAGTGTCTCTCAGTTTGTTGTAGTAAGGTCTTGTAGTTCTCTTTGTAAAGGTCTCTTATTACTCTGTTTAGATTTATTCCTAGGTATTTTACCTTCTTGGGGGCTGTAGTAAATGAACTGATTTGGTGATTTCTTCTTTAATAATCTCACTGTTGGTATAAAGAAATTCTACTGATTTAGTTATGTTTATCTTGTATTCCGATACTTTGCTAAGCTCCCCCATTAGTTCCAATGGTTTATTTATGGATTCCTTTGGATTCTCTGTATATTCAATCATATCATCTGCAGAAAGGGAGATTTTTACTTCTCCATTGCTGATACAAATGTCCTTTATTTCTTTGTCTTGTCTAATTGCTCTGGCTAGAACTTCTAGCACATTGCTGAATAGAAGTGGTGAAAGTTGTCATCCCTGTCTAGTTCCTGTTCTCAGAGGAAATTCTTTCAGTCTTTCACCATTCAGCACAATGAAGGCAGTTGGCTTCACATAGATGGTACTGATTGTATTGAGAAATTTCTCCTCTATTCATATTTTTCTGAGAGTTTTTAACATGAATCGGTATTGAACTTTGTCAAATGCCTTTTCTGCATCAATAGACAAAATCAAGTGGTTCTTATCTTTTGTGTTATTAATGTATTAATGTGATTGATTACATTAATTGTTTCTCTGATGTTGAACCAGACTTGCAAACCTGGAATGAAACCAACTCGATCATAATGAATTATTTTTTTATATGCTGTTGAATTCCATTGACTAGAATTTTGTTGAAGATTCTTGCATCTCGGTTCATGAGTGATACTGGTCTGTAATTTTCTTTTTTTGTGGGATCTTTCCCTGGCTTTGGCATCAGGGTTATGCTGGCTTCACAGAATGAATTTGGGAGTATTCTGTACCTTTCTATGGTGTGAAATAGCTTCAATAGTATCCAAGTTAACTCATCTCTAAAAGTTTGGTAGAATTCTCCAGTGAAGCCATCTGGGCCAGGGCGTTTTTTGGTTGGTAGAATTTTTATGACTTTTTAAATCTCTTCCTTTGTAATAGATTTATTAAGTTGATTTACTTCTCCTTATGATAATCTTGGTAAGTGATACGAATTTAGAAAGTTGTCCATTTCCTCTGGGTTTTCAAACTTGTTAGAGTACAGCCTTTCATAGTATTCTGTTATGATATTTTTTACTTCTGCTGGGTCTGCTGTAACATCTCCCATCTCATTTCTCAAGTGGGTTTTTTGTATCTTCTGCTGTTTTTCTTTGTAAGTTTAGGCAATAGTTTATCAATTTTGTTGATCTTTTCAAAGAACCAGCTTTTGGTTTTATTAATTTTTTTAATTGTTTTTTTACTCTCTAATTCATTTAGTTCTGCTCTAATCCTTATAATCTGTTTTCTTCTGGTGCCTGAGGGGTTCTTCTGTTGCTCTCTTTCTACTTGTTTAAGATGTAAGTTTCAATTCCTAATTTGGGCCCTTTCTTCTCTCCAGATGTATGCAGTTATAGAGATAAACTGACCTCTGAGCTCCTCTTTTGCTGTATCCCACAGATGTTCGTAGAATGTTTTCATTCTGATTAGATTCCACAAATTTCTTTATTTTGTCCTTGATTTCTTCTACAACCCAAGGCTTTTTGAGCGAAGTGTTGTTCAGTTACCATAAGTTTGAATTTCTACCTATGATTTTTCTGTTACTGATTTCAACTTTTGTAGCTCTATGGTCCAAGAAGATATCTTGCAGTAAATCAATGGTTTGGATTTTATAGAGAATTGCTTTATGACCTAACACATGGTCTATTTTGGAAAAGTTCCATGTGCACTGGAGAAGAAGGCGTACTTATCTGTTGATAGATGAAGGTGTACTCATCTGTTGATAGATGAAAAAATCTGCATATGTTGATAAGGTCAAGTTGGTTGATTGCTGCAAAAAGACCTTCTATATCGTTACTGAGCTTTTTTCTGGATGATCTATCCATAACTGAACGGGGAGTGTTGAAGTCTCCAACTATTATTGTGAAATGATTTATCTCATTTTTCAGTGTTATATTTATTCAATGTATTTAGATGCTCTGGTAGTGGGTGCATAAATATTTAATATTGTTAAGTCTTGTTTGAGTATTGAACTTTTCAGCAATAGTGACCATCCTTGCCACAACAGTGGATTTTACATTAAAGTCTATTTTATATGAGATTAGTATTGCCATGCCTGCTTGTCTTTGTATGTTGTTAGCTTGTTACATATTATTCTATCCTTTAATTTTCAATTTGTCCATATCTTTAAGTCTAAGGTGTGTTTCTTGTAAGCAACATATAGATATGTCGTGTCTTTTGATCCAGGATGTCACTCGCTGTCTCTGTACTAGAGCATTCAGTCCATTTACATTCAATGTAATTATTGATAGGTATGTGTTTAGTACCATCGTTTTGATGTAATTATTTTTATGTTGATGTTCTCTATATTGCTCTTAATGTTCTGTTCTTGGGCCATTCTCCTTTACGGGTTGTTTTTTCAGTGTTGGTTTTGTGTTTGTTGAGACTCCTGTATTACATTTCTTATTTTGATACAATGCATTGTTAATTTGCTTTATGGCTCCTTCTATTATCCCCTTAACATACTAAGATTAAACTCAACTTTAACTACTGCATAGCTCTTTAACTTCCTCTCCATCTGAAATGACTGTAAGTATGGTAGTGTATCCCTCTTTTAATGTGATGTGTCATGGTTGTCATGATATGATCATAGATTTCCTCATTTTAATATTATAGCTTTGATTAAGTTTCGTGACTTCCCTAACTGATTAGAATTTTGGATGATGTGTCCTGCATTGTCACCTTACTTATACATTTAATGGTTTTGTTTTTCTAAGGAAGGAGCTTCTTTCAACATTTCATGTAGGTTTGGTTTAGTTTTTATGATGTCTCTAAGCTTCTCTTTATCTGCAAAAGTCTTAATTTCACCATCATATTTGAGAGATAATTTTGCAGGATTAATAATTCTTGGTTGGAAGTTTTTCTCCTTCAGGGCTTTGAATGTGTCAGCCCAGTTTTCTAGCCAGCACTGTTTCTGCAAAGAAGTCAGATGAAAGCCTACATGGTTTCCCTAGGAATGTTAGCTTTGCTTTGAGCCTTGCTGCCTTCAGAAGCATCTGTTTATGCTTCATTTTGTTAAGCTTGATTATAACATGTCTTGGTATCTTTCTTTTGGAGTCTAGCTTTTGTGGTGTTGGATAAACATCTTGGATACCTATGTTTTCTTTGCTCATAATCTCAGGAATGTCTTCTGTCAGCATCTCTACAGCAATACTCTCTGTATTGTTATTTATGCCCCCTTGTTCAGGAACTCCAATTAAATGTAAATTATTCCTCTTAATGGAGTCCTACATGTTTCTTGATCTTCTTCATTTTTCTTATTTCTTTTCTCTGACTTCTCCTCATAAATGCTGGTATCAGTTGCTCTGTCCTCAAGGTCACTGAGTCTAACTTCTATGTGTTTGATCCTATTATTTTGGCTTTGGATTGAATTATCTAATTCTATAATGTTGTTACTCATCCGATGTATTTCAGATCATTGATGTTCCATCAGTGGAAATAGCTTACTAAATTTTTCATTATGTTCTGCTGCAGTTTGTTTAATCTCTAGCCAAAGCCAAGAGCTGTCGAGTCATATCCTTGAGGGTTCTATATATAATTTTTTTGTACTCTACATCTAATAGATTCAGAAAGGCTTCTTCATCTCGGAAAATTTTTGAATCTATATTTTGGAAGTTTTCTAGAGGATCTGAAGGCTACTTCTTTAAATGATTAATTATTGTCTGTTACCTGCCTGCCATCTAGACAATACTTGATTTCTCTAGTATTAGATCTAAGAGAATTGTTGGTCACCTGCTGTCTCTAATACTTTAGTGATTTGCCCCAGGTGGATTCTCTGCAATGAATGTCTCTGCTTATTGGGTAGCAAAGATGCTTCCTTACTTACAGAGAAATTGGAGGCTGTCAGCCAACCCTACAATGTGGGTCAAAGCAGGGTGGGAGGAGAAGATGCCGGGCCTCTCAGCAGACAGATCTCCAGGCAAATACATAGGCCTCTCAGCCTTGAAAGTCAACTTTACTTCCATGTGGAGAGCTGTTCAGGTGTTGAACTAGGAGCTGTCCAATGTGCTGGCTGAAACAGGCCTTCAGGAGCAGCAGACTCTGCCTTCCAGTTGATAACAAATGTACATTTCCAGCTGCTCGCAGAAGCTACAGTTCTCCTATACTGTGATACATCAGAAGTGGAGGTCAGACGGCCACTGGCTCATTTTTGAGAGGTGAAGATTGGTCTGATACTGGTGCCTACTCAAATATGCTAGGTCCTAGGGCTCCCCAAATGTTCAGTGCTCTGTACAAACATCATTCCAGGCCTTAGTTCTCAGAGGGAAATGAGAAGACATGTGTCTAGTCTGCCATATTTTTTTATTTATCCACAGTACACTTTTTCCTTTTAATGATTTTTGAAATTTCAGTTGGGTCTGTTGTGATATTGCCCATCCCATTTCTTATTTAGGTTATTTGTTTCCTCTCCTGCTTTCTTTTTTTCAATTTGGCCAGTGGCTTATTGATTTTGTCAGTCCTTTCAAAGAATTAGCTATTGGCCTTGTTAACTCTTTCAATCCTTTTCCTATTCCCTAATTCATTTAGTTCTGCTCTGGTAGGCTGTGTTTTCATTCTTGTTTGTTTCTGTGAATTTCTGTATTCTGTCCTTGATTTCTTCTATAACCCAAATGTTTCTGAGTGAGGTATTGTTCAGTTTCCATGTGTTTGAATTTTTACCCTTGCTTTTTCTGCTATTGACTTCAAATTTTATGGCTTTACAGTCTGAGAAGATGCTTTGCAATATTTCAGTGTTTTAGATTTTGTTAAGATATTTAAAGATTTTTTTAAAGATTATTTTTAGATTTTTGAATTGCTCATGATCATTAGCTATTAAAGAAATTCAAATCAAAACTACTGTGGGATACTATCTCACCCCAACAAGGTTGGCCATGATCCACAAAACACAAAACAACAAATGCTGGAGAGGCTGTGGAGACATTGGAGCTCTCCTACACTGCTGGTGGGATTGCAAAATGGTACAACCTCTCTGGAAAACAATCTGGTGCTTCCTTAAAAAGCTGAATGTAGATATGACATCTAATCCTGTAATTCCACTGCTTGGAATTTATCCTTCAGAAACAAACGTTGTAACACAAACAGACACACGTACACAAATTTTTGTTGCAGCACAGTCCACAATATCAAAAAGATGCAATCAACTCTGATGCCCATCAACAGATCAATGGATAAACAAACTATGGTACATACACTCACTGAACACTATGCTATGATAAAAAAAACAATGATGATTTTAGAAAACATCTCATAACCTGGTCTTACTTGGAAGCGATCATACTGAGTGAAATCAATAAGTGTCAAAAGGACAAATTTTGTACAAGACCCCTGTTATAAGAACTTAAAAAGAGAATTATCCACTGAAGAAAATGACTATGTTGGCTACAGGGGTAGGTGAAGGGGCTGAGGGTTTATCATAGATAATTGATAGATGTTAGAAATTTTATTCTTTTACTGTAATTAAGAAAAAAATTAAGAAAAAAGACTTGCTGTATGGTTCTGGAGAATGTCCCATGTACACTGGAAAAGAAGGTATGCTTGCTTGTTTTTGTGTAGAGTTCTGTACAGGTCTATGAGATTGAGATGGTTGATTGTAGTAGCATTTAGATCTTCTGTATATTGAGCTTCTTTCTGGATTTGCTGTCCATCAACAAAAGTGGTACGCTGAGTCTCCTACCATTCTTCTGGAGCTGTCTGTTTCACTTTTTAATATTGTTAGCATTCATTTAATTTATTTAGAAACTCTGTCATTGTGTGTGTAAATATTTAATATGGTTGTGTCCTCTTGATGTATTGATCATCTAAGCAATATATAGTAAACTTTCCTGTCCACTCTGGTGGATTTTACTTTAAAGTCTGTCTCATCTGGAATTAATATCACCAGTCCTGCTCTTTATTTATTTATTGCATGTTGTTAACTTGGTATATGTTCTTTGATCCTTTGAGTTTCAGTTTGTTTTTATCTTTAAGTCTAAGGTATGTTAGCTGTAAATAGCATACAGACAGATCATATTTTTCTATCCATTCTGCTACTCTTTGTCTATTGGTACATTTAACCCATTTTTATTCAATGTAATTATCAATAAATATGAATTGAGTGTGGTTATTTTGCTTCCTTTTTTGTGTTGTTGACAGTTTCCTTGTTCTATTTAATTTTCTGTGCTGAGTCATTTTGTTTGTGAGTTTCCTTTTCATCTTTTCCATTGTTGCTGGTTACATATTTGTTGAGGTATTTTTGTTTTGTTTCTTGCTTTGATGTGTAGGTTTGCTAATTTCCTTTGCTTTTCCTCTAATGATCTAAGTTTAAACTAGTCTTTAAATTCTTTGTATCACCTTCACATCCTCTGAATCTAAAAGATCTATGAATACATTAATTTCTCCCTCTTTTAGGTGTAATGTTGTCATCATTTACGTACTGTGATCTCTGCTTCCCTATTTTCAATGTTTTAGTTTTGATTTGCTTTTATGGGTTCCACATCCTTGTTGGCATCTGGATGCTCTGTCCTGCATTGTATTCTTGAGTATATATTTGATGTTAGTGATTTTCTAACTGAAGAATTTCCTTCAGTGTTTCTTTTAATTTCAGTTTTGTTTTTGCAAATTCTCTAAAATTCTGTTTATCTAGGAATACCCTAATTTGGCCTTCATGTTTGAGAGACAGTTGTTCAGGATATGTAAATCTTGATTAGCAGTTTGTTTGTTTTCTTTTTCCTTCAAGGCTTTGTGTATGTCATCCGATTGCTTTCTCGCCAACATGGTTTACACTGAGTAATCTCAGTTCAGTCTTAATGATTATCATTTGAATGTTATTTCTTTGTTTAAGCTCACTTGCCTATAAACATCCTTATGTTTCATTTTGGTAAGTTTGTCTTGGTGTGTTTCTTTGGTGATCTACACTACGTGGAGTTCAATGAGCATCTTGGATAGATATCTTCTTGTTTTTCATGATATCAGGGAAATTTTCTGTCAATAAGTCTTCAAAAATTCTATCCGTATTTTCTGTTATCTCTCTTTGTTTTGGTATTGCAATCATTTGTTATTCATTTTTATAGAGGCCCCTATAACTCTTAATGATTCTTCATTTTTGACGATTTTTTTTTATCTGACATTTTCTCATATATGCTGGTGTCAGTTGCTTTATCTTCAGTCTCACTAATTCTGTTCTGGCACTAATTCTGTATTCCACTGCTTTGATCCTGCTCCTTTGACTTGCTACTGAATTGTCTAATACTGTAATTTTATTGTTAAGCTGCTGAATTTTAGATCATTGTTGTTCAAGAATTCCTTGCAGTCTGTTTAATGTATCATTATGTGCTGATACACTGTGCCTAATCTCCTTCTTGATATTTTGATGAGCTCTGTACATTGTTTTGATGAGCTCTGTACATTTGTCTCTATCTCTGATAATTGTAGAAAGCCTTCTTTGTCTGGAAAATTCTTAGATTCTTTGTTTTGGGAGTTTGCTGAAGCCATGGTGGTCTGCTTCTTTAAATGATCATAAATTGATTGTTGTCTCCAAGCCACAAGAAAGTTGTTGTTATTAATTTGATTGGTTACTGTGTTCTAACTTATATATATATATATATATATATATATATTAAATATATTTCAATTTAGTTTTTGACTGTCTAAGTGGTCTAGTCATTTTAACTAGTTTGATTTTGGAGCCTTAATAATTTTGAGGCTGTCACCAGATGGTTGGAGCTGTGAGTATGCTGAGAAAGGTAAGGCGGAGATGCTAGTTCAGGAGAGTCAGTAAAACTTTTATCCTACCCTTTTCTTGGTTTCTCTTTCCAGGTCTGGAAGAATAACTCAAGGCACATGTGTAATATGTCCCATTTATAGTCCTCTCAGATAGTGGGTCAGAGTTTAGTCCCCAGGGCAAAGTGGAGAAGGGTGGAGGAAGCACCGGGGAAAAGATAGAGAAATCAGCATGTAGGAAAGGTTTGAGTCCACAAGGGTTAGTGAGCACTTAGCCTGTGATGCTCAGGTGAAAGTTCTCTGTGGTTTTGGGTTTTGTAAGTACTGCCATCCAAAGTTCAGCTTCCCTGCTGTGCTCTGCATGGCACTGCTCTGTTTGGCTACCTCACTGCCATGCTCTGGTTCCTCTTGGCTTGTAGTAGTAGGCTTCTCTGCAGATGCAGATTTGATTCTGGCCCAAGTAGTTTTTCTGTTTCTACCCTCTCTGCCAGTCAGTCTGATCTCTCAGCTTGCTGCCTAATATTCAGGGCTCGTAGAATGTCCTATATAGTTCATTCAGCTGCTTTTCTAGTTCTTTGTTGTTAGAGGGATCAGAAAAGACATGTAGCTTCTCTGTTATGTCAGCCCCACTTCCCTCCATGATGGTTTTTCAAGGGAATAAAGATTATACTTTATAAAAGGACAATAAATTGTTTCACATTTTACCTTGTTATGCTGCATAAAGCAAAATGCATATTCCCAGGAGTTTAGGGGTGCAGAAGTTAAAATTAGACTTTGAACAACTTAGTACTCTAAAAACAATATTGATATACACAGTTATATCATGAAGGTTATATTTCTCCAAGCTACCTTCATTGCTTAGTGACAATAGATTTGTGTAAGTGACTATAAAAATATTGACTAATACTTGACATTCCATCTGCTGACTGAAAGCCAAAATGGCTATGAATTTGGTCTCTAGGTGGATACATCTCAGAATGTGTCCTTGGGAAAACGTTTCTGCTTCCCAATTTCCTGTCTCCATATACTTGAAAACATTACCTCTGACAGTTGTGTTTTGATGAGTCAAGAAATCAAGTTCATAACTTATTCTGAGCTTCTTCAGAAAAACCCAACATTTATTGACTTACCAATTTATTGACTTAACCAATAAGAGTAGTTACTATGTTCCAAGTACCATCATAAAAATCTTACACAAACTAAAATCATTTAATCCACACAATAACTTAATAAGATAGGAAAACGTTGTTGCCACCATTGAGCAGATTCTTACTCATGATGACTCAGTATATGCATAGAACTCCTCATATGTTTTTCAATAGTCAGCAGTTATCGAAAATCCTATGGAGAGTTCTATGTGCATACAGTGACTCAAGTTAGCACTACTGAGAACATTATAAGGCCTGTCTTGCCAGGCACCTCTTGGTGGGTTCAAACCGCCAGCCTCTGGCTAGTAGCCAAGCACTTAACCATATATTCCTTATGAAACTGAGGTTTTGAGAAAAAATTAAGTTGCCCACAATTATACCATTACTAGGTGGTACAGCTGGAATGAAACATACTAACAATCATGAAGAAGGCACAGGACTTGGCAACATTTTGTTCTGTTAAACATAAGATCACCATGAGTTGGTATCAACTCAATAGCAACTAACAACAGCAGCAAAGGGGTCAGCCAGGGTTTGCACACAGCTATCTACTCCTAGGACCTCTGTTCTCAACCATTATACCATATTGGTTTACATAAAAGAGAATATAAAATAATGGATATAGATATACCACTTGACCCAGTAATTCCAATACTTGGAATATATCCTACAGAATCAAGGCCATTCACACCAACTGATACATGCACACGAATGTTCATTGCAGCACAGTCCACGGTAGCAAAAAGATGGAATCAACCCAGATGCCCAACAACAGAAGAATGGATGGGTAAACCTTGGTATATGTACTCAATGGAGTACTATGCATCGATAAAGAACAACGATGATAGCAGGATACATCTCTCAGTTTGGTCTCAACTGGAGGACATTATGTTGAGTGAAACTAGTCAGTGACAGAAGGACAATTATTATATGAGACTCTGACGATAAAAACTTAAAAGCATACTCATACATAACATACATAACAGAAAAGACTCTTTGATGGCTACAAGGGTGGGGAGGGGGGAGGGCGGGAGGGTGAGGGGCGAGGGTTTAGATTAGATAGTTGTTAGAAATTTGGCTGGGTGAAATTGGTGACAATACACATTAGTAAGAAGATCAGTATTAATGGGACTTCGACACAACTTGTGTACTCCTCCTATCTTAACCCAATACTGTAAGCACAGAGTATGTTTATTTCATAAAAAACAAAGAGAGAGAGAGAGAGAGAGAGAGAGACCATATAGTAAGTACTAAGTGTTTTTGACAATGCTTTGGAAGGTCAAATAAAGAGAAACTACTTCCAATCAAAAGTTCAGAAAAGACATTATGGAGAAGAATAAGTAGGATTCTGATTGGCAGAGGTGGTAGGGGCATAACATGCATTCTAGGCAGGATATAGTTTAATTGGAATGAGTATAAGGTACATGTTTAGGATGTTTATGTCCTGTTATGTGAAAAAAAAAAGAAAGACACAAAAAAACAGATCAATACATGCCAATGAAACTAAGTGGATCTTAAGTGGCATAAAGACATCCTGTTCAGAAAGAAGAGATGATTGTCCTAAACCCAGCAGAACTGGAAATCACTTCTGGGCACCAGGCTTAAGGAAGAATGCTGATAGGCAGAAATGAATTCAGACCAGGGTGGTGGAACAGAGACTATTAGGAAGCCATATCAATATGAAAATACTGAAAGTACTGAAGATGTTTAGAATGATCTAGGAAAGGAGGATCACTGTATTCAAATATTTCAAGACGTGTCCTTTGATAACAATCTGTAGCCTCATGGCACAAGATAATCAATGGGAGGATAACATAGTCAATGAATCAATCAGTACTGAAGGCCAACTCTGTATTTGGCTTTGTACTGGGGTAGGAGGTTACCAAGGTAAAAGAAATAATCAGTACCCAAAGGGGACCTACAGCCTAGTTAAGGAGACAAGAGAAAGCAACTAAAAAGAAAATTCAACTTGATTAGAATGGGAGTGTATAACCATTAAATGAAAGGTATTGCTAACACAAACTTCAGGAATTTGGAGAAGAGGTCAGGGCCGAGGGAGTGGGGAGACAGTGTGAGGGCAATGTGGGATTTGAACTGGACCTTGATGAATGAGTCAGCTGACAAATCCAAGGTGGTAAAGTAACAGTCACAAAGGTGAATCTTCAGTGAACAGAATGGTAAGTGCATCACTGAAAACACTCAGTGAATCTCGAGTTTTAAAATATTCAAAAATTCTCTGTAATTTATGCCTTCCTAAATTCATGTAGTATATAAGGGTAAATGTAATTCCTTTCACTTCTTTTGTCTCAACAGGATCCCCTACACACACACACACACACACGATTTGCATATTTTTAGGGAAGAGGAAGATGGATCCCAGGGTGGCACATGTGCTCAACTACTAGTTCAAAAGTTGGTGTTGGTAACCAGCCAGAGGTGCCTCAGAAGATAGGCTTTACTATCTGCTTTTAAAAGAGCACAGCCTTGAAAATATGGTGCAGTTCTACTCCACACATGGGGTCTCCTTCAGATGTAACTAACTGCATGGCAACTAACAAAAATAGCAAGGGAAGAGAAAGAGGTATTATCTTCTCCTTCAAGACAGCAGATAGGAAGACGAAGGAAGGATGGAATGAGAACAGAAAATATGGAGCCCAATTAATGCAGAGAGATTAACTACTCCCACCAGAACCGCAAAAAGTTTTCTACGACCTCTAGACTGAAAAACAGAGAACAAATTTTGTCATTCATTCACCCTTGTGTGGGAGAAAGTGCTCAGCTTAGAATCAAATCAACTTCAGGTCACATTCTTGCCCCAACACTTAGTAATTTACAATTCTGAACCTCACTGTGCACGGTTTCCTCATCAGTACACTATGGATAAACACTTCTATGTGGAGTTTCTGTGAAGATTAGTGAAACAGTATTTGAAAACTGCCTACATATAGGAGGTCACTGAATATACAGGAGCACTTGCAGTATATCTCTAGGGAAGCTGCATATTGGTGATTTGGCCACAGAATGAGTATATTCCCTTGTGAGGTAAGAGTTTTTTGTTAATAAATGTAAACCAGCAGGCAAACAGCTCAGTGCTCTGACATAGTCCCCACTGTGCAAGCAGTTGCCAGTAATTGCTTCTCATGCCTTCATTGTTCAATGATTTCAAATTATTTTGACTTGTGGAATATGTTTATATATAAGTCTACTATTAAAAGGGATGAAAAGGTTAAAGTAAAATGCTCTGGTTGAATCATGATGGAGTTTCCCAGTGCCCTTCCTCTTCGTGGCCTTCCACTCCAATCCTCACCCACAGCGCTTCTCCAATTCAGGTTTAGAAACCTCTGTATCATGTTTCTTATCCTCAAAGTCCCTTCCCACTCTACCACTTATAATTCTATTTTGTGCCATGGCCACCAAAACCCATAGATTCCTAGTGGTAGATGTTTTGACAGCTCAAGCACATCTGATTCTTTGGAAATCACACTTCTTGAAATGGTCTGAGATGGGTTTGCCTAACACTGATTTATATGTTCATAACACATACAAAAAAATTTAAATGTTCATGTTTAATTTATTTAACTAACTACCTCTTAAACATGGACAATGACTTACAATAATCCTCATATGTGAAAGACAAGATCTGTTTACTCTGCTTGCTTTCCTGAGTTTGTTTGGTACCTGAGCTTTGAGTCAGAATGAGTCAGAATCAACTCGATGGCAGTCAGTTTAAAACTGTCCAACAATGACTATCCACGCAGTCAGCACTTAACATTGTACAAACACTGCTCTCGAATTTTTCTTTTCCTTTAAATAATTCACAAGATTATCAGTAAGAAACAATTTTCTTTTTCTAAGTCATTCCTTCACAGAAGGAATCTTCTATCTCAGTACAATCTTCTATCTGTGAGTGGTCTTTTCTGCTCAGTCTTCCAGTAGCAGTACCTTTACAGAGGAGTTGAATTCCTGCTATACTCTGTCTCCCAAAGGTGGTAAATTGCTTCTCATGCCTTCATTATGCTAATCCTATACTATTGGTTCAACTGTTCTCATCCTCTACTTTTGGAAAATTTCCAGGCAGGGCCAGTGCTTACGTCAGCAAGAGTGATTCAAAACATTACCTCTAGAGTTGCTGATAGGCACTGAAGTATGTTCCTGCACTTAGCTCAAGGGTGGTCAATAGGAGGGCTTCCAGTAAACCAGTTACTTTGCTTTGTCATTCTGTTTTTTGTGATAAGCATTGCTTTCCTTTTATTTCATTGCCTAGGTTTGTGGAATTTGTTTATGTAGAAATTATCTTGTAGTTTTTTCTTTTTTTTCCCCTAAAATTTCTGCAAGAACCTTGGCTCATAGGGTCTTAGATTGCTGCACCTGCTGTCTTCAGATTTCTTTATCTGTAAAGATTCTGCTTGCTCAGGTAGTGTAAATGCTGCTCTTCTGTTTACCAATTCACTTTTTTTTCTCCTTTAGCTTCATGATCAGTTGCCTACCACCACTAAAATATAACGTAACACAATCAAAAATCCTTTATCCTACAAACATGTACACAGGTACACATATACAAAACCAAACTGACTCACAGAAACACATATACAAAGACATACTTATATACAAGCAAGCAATATGTCATGAAAGTAAGCTTTTTTTTTTTTAAATCACATTCTAAACTAATCTAAAAAGAAGGCACTGTGAGGTCAGAGTAGATTTTACTTTTTGGTTACTAAATACACTAGGAAAACAATTGAAAAATAAAGGTGCAATAAACACACAAAAAATACCCCCATTGCTATCAAGTTGATTCTGACTAATAGTTATAGAAATATAAAGATATCCATTTGTTACTCCTAATGATGCTACTTAACTAACACAACAGTATCACAGAATGTTCTGGACCAGATGATTCCAATCTAATTTAAAGGAAACAAAATTCAAATAAATAATACCATCCCCTTTTGTCCATCCAAAACACAACAAAAAGAATAGGAACAGGAACAAAATGAAACAGGAAACAAATACAGCATCATTGACAAAGTATAGCTGAAAATGCCCTAAAAAATCAAACATTAAAATATATTATGCAAACCATTCTGGGAATAGTACATGTTGGTATTTCTCCAAGTAGACCCTGCTTGCTGCTATCTAAGTTGGTGTTAGCCTTTGAGAATACAGTCAGACAGACACACTTTGTTCAGTACTGAAACAGAAGCCTTGGTAGACCAGAAACTGTATTAATTCTGTTAAAGAGTAGAATAGCTTGCTTGGATTATGGAGTCTATATCAATAGACATTTCTAAAATTAGACGATTTTCTGTAAGGATTTAGATTAGATCATTTAAAGTCTCCTGTACAAAAACAGGAATTAGAATCAAAGGGCCACTCAGCCATTCATTGTTATGCCACTATTGATAGTCCCTTTTAACTAATCTTCTCAGATTGGTAATATAGCTTACCTATGGTCCATATGGAGATTCTGGTGGTGCAGTGGTTAAGTGCTACAGTTACTAACCAAAAGGTCAGCAGCTCAAATCCTTCAGGCGCTCCTTGCCTCTGTGTGTTTACATTGGCAGCACTGTACTAACAACTTGGTAAGGTTTCATAACCTTGGTATATCAATGTCCCACAGCTGCATTTGTGTTGATGTGTGGTAGTGTCTTGCTGAGTGGTGTTCATTACTGTTGTGTGTTTTTGTGTGCTGTTGTGTGAATGTTGGAGCTTAAATTAGAACAACAAACATTAAATTTCAGGTCAAACTTGACAAAAGTAGAAGTGAAATTAGGGACAGACATGTTAGTTCAAGTTTATGGGAATAATGCCATGACAAAAACGCACAGTACAAATGGATTGAACATTTTTCTAAGGGGAAAGAAAGCATCATGGTGAAGAGAGGTCAGGGAGGGCAGTAATGAGCAGAACTCATGAAAACATTGTAAAAGTTTGTTGAATTGTGTGTCAAAATCATCCACTGACTGTGAAAAGTATAGTAGATAAAGTAAACATTGATAGAGAAACAGGAAAATTTTAAATGAAAATCTTGGTATGAGAAAGGTATGTTCAAAAATGGTCCTGAAGGAGCTCACCAAAGATCAAAAGCAAGGACAGTTAAATTTGCCAAGACCTTATAGAGAGGCAAGATAATGTCTGGGGTCATGTTACCACTGGTGATGAAACATGGGTGTACCAACACAATCCTGAAACAAAGTGTCAAACTGCACAACTGAAGTCAGCCAATTCTCCATGACCAAAAAAAGTCCATCAGTCCAAATTAAGAGTCAGAACGATGTTGTTACCCTTTGTTGATATCAGAGGAATTGTTCACTTTGAATTTGTACCAACTGAACAGTTAACCAAGTTTACTACTGGAAGTTCTGAAAATGCTGCATTAAAAAGTTAGATGAAAATGACCTGAGCTTTTCGCCAACAACTCATGGCTCCTGCATCACGACAGTGTGCAAGCTCAACTCACACGGCACTGTCCGTGAGGGAATTTTTAGCCAGTAAACAAATAACTGTATTGGAACACCCTCTCTACTCACCTGCTCTGGCCCCCAATGACTTTTTTCTTTGCACAGACATAAAAAAAAGATTGAAAGGAAGACATTTTGATGGCATTCAGGATATCAAGGGTAATAAATTGACAGCTCTGATGGCCATTCCAGAAACAGAGTTCCGAAACTACTTTGAAGGATGGACTAGGCACTGGTGTTGGTGCACAGCTTCCCAAAGGGACTATTTCGAAGATGACTATAGTGACATTCAACAATAAAGTATAGAGCACTTTTTCTACTATGAGTTCGCAAACTTAATTTTCAGACCTTGTATTCATTACAGTAGTGAGAAGAAACTCTTTGCCATACAAAAGAGACACATGCCTGACATCTCTTCATCAGGCTAAACATATACATACCAGGCACCCAGGCTCCAATGTCGTGGGGTGGGGGAGTCATAAGTTACAGTTGGATGGGCACAACAGAAGTTGTTAACATCAGATCAAAACAAGAAGCAAAGTTATTTGCAGTAGGTCAAAACAAAGGCCTTAGCAAAGGCATGAGACAAGGAGAAAGCAGGCTGAGACAGGAGAAAAATGTACAGGTTTATCATGGTATTAGTTACTTCAAGCTTTCAGTTGCTCATTTGAAAAATGAGAAAACATGATGGGAAATAACGAGGCTCGTGTTAGTATTATGTACCTATAACTAATATAACTGCCAGCCTCATCAATGCATTCACCTAAAAATAGAATTTTTTAAAAAGCTATCAGCAACTATTTACTCTCTTCCTTTCTTTTTTAATAGAAAGCATCAGAACTCTGCAGCTGAAAAAAGTCTGTGTAGACAAAGTTATCAATTTAGGAAGAGTTTTGAGACTTACCCTTCAGCAGGTTAAAAGTCTCACTGATGGTATTCTTAAGGGAGAAGCATGAAACGGCCTCTGTGCCCTGGTCTTCCCATGGTCCAGAGACAGGATAGCTGAGCTGGACACTATTGATGGAGGAGGTACCTGCAGTACACAGGCAGCCTCAAGCCTTTCTCATTGTGTCCCACTAAAGCTTCCATCCATTTTCTAAGGAAGACTGAGAAGTGCAATTAGCCTCAACAAGACTGACACTTGTGAAAACCTCGGCTTTACATACAGGTTTTACCCTGATTTTTTTCCCCTTAACAGATATAAAACCAAACCAGACCTAACTCATTGCCATCAAGTCAATTCCAACTCATAGCAACCCTATAGGACAGAGTAGAACTGCTCCATAGTTTCCAAGGAGTGCCTGGCGGATTCCAATTGCCTACCTCTTGGTTAGCAGACAAGCACTTAACCACTACACAACTATGTACGAGGCTTTATTAAAAGTGCTTTACAAACAAAAAAACATATCTATCACGATTTTCTAAAAAGTGTATCTATTCCTGAAACTTTTTTAGTCTGACATGTAGAAATGAAAGAATTAGTGGATCATTAATCCAACATGTGTCAAGCAATAACTCTGAGAGAAATTTTCCAACTCATGGTAGGATGGCAAGGGTTTGATTTGAAAAAGCTTTGCCAGTTACTAGCTTTGGGATCTTCAGAAAGCTACCAAGTTTCTGGACCTCAGCTTTTAAATAAATGGAGTGTAAGATGACTATAGAAAGACTCCATAGTTATGATATCCAATCGTGTTTCTAACTCCTCAGCTGCTGCTATATCATACTAGATTACTGTTGTCAGGCCATGGCATTGGCCTGTGACTCACGGCAAACCCACGCACTACTGAACAAAATGCTGCTCGGTCCTGCAGCGTCCTCGTGATAGGCTACAAGTCAGACTGTTGTGATCCAAAGAGTTTTCACTGGCTGAATTTTGGAAGTGCCTTGCCTGGCCTTTCTTCCTAGGTCATCTTAGTCTGGTGGTCTAGTAGGAGAATTGGGGAGACTCAGGATCGATTCCTGGCCAATGTGCCTCATGCACAGCACCCTCATCTGTCAGTGATGGGCTGTGTGTTACCATGACGCTGAATAGGTTTTAGCAAAGCTTCCAGACTAATATAGACTAATGTAAGACATTAACAGCTACATACAAAGAACTAATATGGCTCCTATCATGTCTCCTAGATTGTTACGTATGTGTGGATTTGCTTGTGTGTTGTTGCCTGACTTCCCCACAGGCACTGAGTTTGAAAAAAGCATAGATGCCTCACTTGTTATGCTGTTTTAACAATATCTGAAGTGTCCAGAATAGCTCTTGGCACATATTAATTGGCAGTAAATATTTGTTAAATGAATAAATAGGTGAAAAAAATAATGGATGACTGCATAATTTCTGGAAAAATTAAACACAGTGTTTTACAAACTACTGTTTGTAAGACAAATACTGAATTAGTGAAGCACTACAACTTGTTTTTCTATAGAGAAACACTCCAGGGAAAGGGTAGCTGTTGAAAATAATTGAGATATATATCACTGTACATCGTTGTTAAACCATTCTGTTCAAATATATTATTAAGATGGTCACTGTGCAAACAAACTGCTTACAGCATAGGTATTTAATATGAATTAACATGCTGAAAAATGTTTGCTTAGTTTAGAGTATATCTGAAACCCTGTCTCAAGCCTGTTCCTGCCAGAAATGGAAATTCTTTCTGCTCTGTTGCCTTTTTTATCAGTTTTATTTTGTTACTTTTGTGTGTGTGTGTGATTGAGTGAAGGTATACAATCCAAATTCAGTTTGCATGCCCGTCTATCTGCAGCTCTTTTTGCTCTCCTTGCCTGGTGATAGCACACCCCTCCTTTCTGTTCTACACATGTCATATCCTCGTAACACTCTCCTATTCTCTCCTTTCCACCTCTTCCACTCCTTTCTAGTAAGAGGCCAGTAAGACAGCATCCCATAGATGTACTGAACCATAAAGTGCACAGACAATATGGTCGCATCGTGTCCCAAAGTCCAATCCATTCTTCTCCAAAGAGTTGACCTCAGTAATTATTTAAGAAGAGAGGCAGCATCAGGTCTAGGGGTCATGCTCCCAGGGGAAACCCCAGGGCTTCAGACCATCAGTTGAGATCTTTTAGTGGAGTTCTTGAGGCAACTCCTCTTTTTCTTGTTGTGCCACTGGGACTCAGCATTGTGTTCCCCGTCACGGCTTTCTTTGGTGTTGGCCAGGCATCATCTGCTTCTTCTGGTCACATGTTGATACAGTCACCCATTCACGTGAGTCCTTCTGTCTTCTGGGCTTTTTTTCCCTCATGTCATTTTTGTCCTTGGTGATCACCTGTTTCAGCTGAGTTTGGACTGTTTGGTGTACCTCAGATGGCAGCTTGCTAGCTTTTAAGACCCCAGACACCACTTACCAATATGGGGTACAGGAGAGTATCTTAGCAACTGGCTAGTTATGCCAATTGGCCTTGATGTCCCCCAAGAACACGCTCCTCAGATCCCCATCCCTGCTACTCTACCCTTGCAATATTGGGTTAAGATTAGAAGAGTTTTCAGTTTATGCCGTTCAACAGTTAAATTGATCTTCTTTTTACTGTGTGCTGTCACTGCTTTCACCCAACCAAATTTCCATCAACTATCTAATCTAAAACCAGCCCTTTCCCTCCCTCTCTCCCCTCCCTTGCAGTCATCAAAGAGTTGTTTCTTCTGTAAATGATTCTGTTTTTATGTCCTTCTATTGGGGTCTCACGCAATATTTGTCCTTGTGCTGCTCTGTTGCTTTAAGGACTTGATAAAAGGCTTGATAAAAGCACACTGATGTTATTTTTTTAAGAGCATTACCTAGACGAAAAGCATCAGAATATGAGATATGTGGTCCCTTGTGGTTCTTATAACCTATCTACTATGTTTACAAAACAATCTGTCAGGAACAGAATAGTCTCAGTGATGTGAAACAAAGTATGTAGTTTTTAACTTTCACATTTTGCCTGAATCCAGTTCATGCTACTAAATCAGACGAAAACCAAATCTGCTGTAGTAGATTTGGTTCTGACTCATAGTGACACTATAGGACAGAGTAGAACTGTCTGACAGAATTTCCAGGGAGTACCTGTGGATTCCAACTGCCAACCTTTTGGTTAGCAGCTGTGGCACTTAACCACTATGCAACCAGGGTTTCCTTCAATCCACTAAAACTACAAAAATAAACTTACTGCCGTAAAGTTGATTCTGACTCACAGCAACCCTACAGGACAGAGTAGAACTGCCCCATAGAGTTTCCAAGGAGCACTTGGTGGATTCAAACTGCTGGCCTTTTGACTAGCAGTCGTAGCACTTTACTGAGGCTAAAAGTCAATTCCTTGCTGGCTGTTTATTCATCTGTTATGTGTAAGGAAGAAAATGACTTTAGCAGATATTTGTCTGTTTAATTTTCTAAAACAGATGGTATTAATTTTGTAAAACATTGTCTCTCTACTTCTGTTTTATAGAAAGAACAAGATTTATCCTTACCATGGATCCTCTGGGTGGCATAAACAATTAAGCACTCAACTGACTAGATGAGAATTAGCAGTTGGACCTCACCAAGAGGTGCCTCAGAAGCCAGGCCTGGTAATGCGCTTCAGAAAGGTCATAGCCTTGAAAAATCTATGCAACAGTTTTACTCTGCACATGTGGGGTAGCCATGAGTTGGAATGGACTTCATAGCAACCAACAACAATAACAAAAAGAATGCTTTAAAGTTATTTCCACTGAATGAAATCATTTTAGCTTCAAAATGCAGGAAAAGTTTCATAATCATTGAACCTGAAAGTTCTATAGTGAAACAAAATTTCTGAACAACAGAAAGTGGTGATAGCATAAAAACAGAATTTAGTGTCTTTAATAATGATCTATTGCTGGCTTGGCTATGTTTTTCTGAAATCATAGTTTCAAATATCACGACAACGTCTTCCCTTCCCCTCCTTCCCTTCCTTCCACCTCTCCTGTCTTCCCCATTACTCTACTGCCCAAGTGCCAAAGGCATTTTTAAACTGAGTAATTAAATATTCAAAGAAGTCTGAAATGCTTTTTTGACAGTCTCCAGCACAAAAAGTTGCTTACTTGTAATTTAGCCTATTACCTGACAGGCAGAAACCGAAAAAACCAAACCCATTGTCAAGGAGTAGATTCCCCAAATTGTGTTTGAACTACAGAAGGTTATTTTGAACTTCAGAAGTGTTTCAAATGGTCTCCCTTAACATTTAAATGTAAATGTGACCTTACAGGGGGATGGATTGGAGCTCTGGTAGCACACTGGTTAAGCATCTGGCTGTAACAAGAAGTCTACATCTCAAATCCACTAGCAGCAGCTCCTTGGAAACTCTATGGGACAGCTCTGTCCTATAGGGTCACTATGAGTCAGAATCCACTTGACAGCTGCTCACTTGATTTTTGGTTTCAGGGGATGTTGATGCCATGGATTGAACTGAATTGTGTTACCCCCAAAACCTGTGTAGCAATTTAGGTAGGCCATGATTCCTGGTATTGTGTGATGTCCTCCATGTTGTAAATCCTGCCTCTATGATGTTAATGAGTGGAAGGGCGGCAGTTGTGTTGGTGGGACACGACTCAATGTGTAAGATTATTTTGTGCCTTGAAGCAGCATCTTGAGATATAAAGGAAATAGGCCAGCAGAAATATTTAGGAACCTCATACCATCAAAAAAGCAGTGCTCGGTAAACAGCATGTTCTTCAGACCTGAGGTTCCTGTGCAAAGATGCTCCATGAACAAAGACTGACACAAGACAAGGATCTTCCTCCAGAGCCGGCAGAGAGAGAAAGCTTTCACCTGGAGTGGACAGCCTGTACTTGGACTTGTAGTCTATTGGACTGTGTAAGAATAAGCTGCCTTTGTTAAAGCTATCCACTCATGGTACTTCTGTTACAGCAGTGTCAGCTGACTAAAACAGGAATGGATTGTGGAAACTGCTATCTCATAGACAAGTTTCTTACTTCATCCAGTGTAAGAGCTCTTCTTCACAACACCCAGAGGCTGGGATTAGTCTCAGAATACTGATGACCCCCATGGCCATTGACTGTAGAATAGCTTTATTGCCTTGATTATTGATAGGAATAATCAATATATCACTGAGTGTTTGGTTTGCAAATAAAAGAATAACTTCAAGTCACTGATTATAGGGTCTTGCTGTCATTTGAGCCCATTTATCTTATTTCAATAAACATTTATCTGAACACGGTGAAATGCAAAAATCAAGCTTATATGGGAAGATAATTTATAGGCATGACTAAAAAGAATAAATACCACAGAACACATTATTCCAAAGTCTGCAGTTACTAGGTATGTATCCTTCACAACAAAGTAATAATGCATTCTTCCTTCTGTTGTCTGTTTTGTTGTAGAAGGATACTTGACTTCCTGTCAGCTGACTCTAGTCACTGTGATTTGTTAGAAACAAAATAAGTAAAACAAAATTACACCAAAGGATTAATTTTGTTGATAAGGAAGTATTTTAATTCAAAGTCAATTCTAAGACTTTAGGGCTATTTCTTAACCAAAATGAGAAAAAAGGGACTTAGTACCTCCCCCTCATCTCCTCTTTCTTTAGGTCATAGAAATGGTTATTGTGCTTAGCTATGCATGGAAAGGCTGGCAGTTCATGACTACCCAGAGATGCCTTGGAAGAAAGGCCTGGCAATCTACTTCCCCAAAATCAGCCTTGAAAAATCTTATGAAGCACTATTATACTAAGAGAAAACATGGAAATCTTGGAGAAAACTATTCCATGTAGTGTTCCAATGCACTACAACATAGGAGGCAAACAATTTTTATTATGGCAAAACATTTATTACATAAAATTTGCTATTTTAGCCATTTAAGTATACAATTCTGCATGAAAGCATTAAACTACAGTCACAATGGTATGCCATCATCACCACTCCCTAGTTCCAAAACTTATTCATCACTACAAAAAGAAATATACAGTCCCTTTTAGTATGCGAAAAGTGACTCGCCACACTGTAGAGACTTAATCACAATTGTCATTCATTTAAGCAGATATTTATTGTATATTTTACTACATGCCAGACTTTCTTCTAGACATTTGAGATTCATTCATCAGAGAACAAAGACCTTCACCCTCATGAAACTTAATTCTAGTGACAAAGAGACAATACTTAATAAATAAGTAGACTAGACTGTATTTAAGCACATACCAGAACAGAGGAAATGAAGTTGGGTTCCAGAAGGCCAGGAGTAGAAAAAGGCTAGGCAAAGCAGGAAGTCACAGTATTAAATAGGGCTTTCAAGGCTTCAAGTAGTAGATGAGATTTATATAACTTCAGTTGTTTATAAAACTTCAACAATTTCTGCTTAAATAAAAGGATTGTTCTAGTGCTACCTGGAGGCACACTTCAAATTTGATGTCTGAGACAAAGAGATCATTCTAGCTGATGCCCAGCTTCCCTGCTTTTGTATTTTCTCTCTTTCTAAGATAGTTCTATAAACAAAAACATTCTGAGTACTAATTGATGATTTTATTTTAATTTCTAAGTGGCAATGCAAGAAGAAGAACCTCACTGGTAGATGTTATATTTTTAGCTTCTTTCAGCTGAAAAACACTGGTAGATTTTTATTTTTGGAAGTCCCTATGCCAAATTGAACTTTAGTGAAATGAAAACATTTGTGTATTGAAGGACTTTATCAAGAAAGTAAAAGGACAGGGGGTGGAGTCAAGATGGCAGACTAAACATACGTGTCTCTACATCCCTCTGGAAAGCAAGACCTGAACTGATAATTAAATAGAGCCTTCTGGACACCTAGTGAACCCTAGGATGTGGCATAGGGCTGTTAATCTGGACTTCATACCACCCAAAGCAAAACTTCCTCTGTTTTACTGACCCTACTTTTGGAGTGCACTGGCTTTGCACAGACTGAAGGTAACTTACTATTTTAACTTTTTCTTCTCTATCTTAGCCAGTGGGTGGAGCTGGGACTTGAATAGGGGCTAATCTCGGATGCACTAATGGTGGGATCGGCAGGCAAAATTGCCATATTTTGAGAGCCAAGCTTTGGACTTTGTGCATGTTGGCACCTTGGGCCTCTCTTTCTGTCTCCGCCATAGAGTAGCTGGTACTGAAGCAGGCAGTGAGCTTGTGCAGGACGCCATCTTGATCCATTGAGAGGTGGATACACCCATACAGAGGCCCCAGATGGACTTAGTTCCTAGGCTGAGAGGCTGTGCCTGCCCTGAGGAGAGCCCTTTTCCAGCAAAAAAGCAGTATTTTACACAATGTCACCAACAGCTGGGGCCCAGCAACAAAGGCTGTGGACTCTGTGAATCTTGTCACCTTTGGCCTCTCTTTCCACCTCCACCATGGGATATCCTGTACCCAGGCAGGTGGTGAGCTTGTGTGAGACACCATCTTGTTCCACTTGGAGGGTAGAGATATCCATATGGAGACCTCAGTTGGACCTAATTCCTGGGCTGTGAGCCAGCGACCACCTGGAAGAGAGTGCTTTTCTGGCAGAAAAGCCGTATTCTACACAGTATCACCTACAGCTTGGGCTTGACAGCAGAGGCCAGCAGGCCAGTAGTCTTTCTGTATTTTAAGATAGTTTATAACAACTGGGGTTCAATATAGAGGTGTTTACTTTGCCAGCTAGGAAGAGGGACCTATACACCTGAAAACCTGACTGACAGTGGAAGTTGTCAGATTACTTTTTACCTTTCATTTTAAGATGGCCTAGAGAAACAATGACTTAATGGCTTTGACTGGCTTGGCTAGAGAAGCAATTGCGGTCCATCCTCACACCATCTCTTGTAGCCTGTATTGACTCACATGATACTCAAAAAGCAACAAACTCTGGATAAAAGTATAACTAAGAAATCACCCATGGCTTCAGAAGGCCCCCAAAAGAAAGCACTACAAAATTTCCCAGATGAAGAAGCTTTTCTGAAGCCATCAGAAGGTAAATACAAAAGGATTATATAAAGAGACCTCCCAGACTTTATACAAAATGCAGCAGAAAAGTTAAGCAAGCTGTTCAGTCTGACAGAATACCAGTACTCTGAAATCCAACAGATCAAGAACAAAATCAAAGACATAGAAACTTCCATTAAAAGCCAAGACAACAGAATGGAAAAAATGGAAAAAAGAATTTCTGACTTGGAAGACAGAGGTACTGACTCCAGCATCTATGAGGAGAAACAAGAAAAATGAAGAAGGATTAAGAAGCATGTGGGACTCTATTAAGAGGAACAATCTACGATTAGTTGGAGTTCCTGAACAGAGCAAGACACCTGAGAACACAGAGAGTATTGTTGCTGAGCTGCTGATAGAAAACTTTCCAGATATTATGAAAGAAGAGAATACAGACATCCAAGATGCATATCAAACAGCATTCAATATAGATTTCAAAAGAAAGACCTCAACGCATATTATAACCAAGCTTAACAAAATGAAGCATAAGTAGAATCTCTTAAAGGCAACAAGACTGAAAGCAAAGCTAATGTTCAGAGGGAAATCCTGTAGGTTTTCATCAGATTTCTCAGCAGAAACAATGCTGGCATGGAGACAGTGGCATGACACATTGAAAACCTTGAAGGAGAAGAACTTCCAACCAAGAATTATATATCCTGCAAAACTATGTTTCAAATATGAAAATGAGATTAAGACATTCACAGATAAACAGAAACTCAGAGACTTGTAAACATCAAACAAAAGGTACAAGAAATCCTAAAAGAATCTCTTGACTTAGAAGGACAAAAATCACTAACTTTATATTTTAGAAGCAAATACTGGACACATCATCTAAAATCCTACTCAGTTATGGAAAGCTCTGAACTCAATGAAAGCTATAAAGTGAAAGAAATGATCCAGCGATCATATCCTGAAAACTATGATGCTATCATAGGATCTACTACAGTCGTTATAGTCCTTCCAGATGGAGAGGAAGTTGACAAGAACAGTAGTGATAAGATTGAGTTTGTACATAGTTTATTGAGGGGGATGATAAGGACAGCCATAAAGCACAATTAAGATGCAACCTATCAAATCAAGAAATGTAATACAGGAGTCTCAGCAACCACAAAACCAACCCTGAGAAAGGTGAAATATCAACTCACAAAGAAGAATGTCCCAAAACAGATTAATAAGAACAACAGAGAAAACATCAACTTAAACATATCACAATGGCAGCACTGAACACAAACCTATCAATAATTACATTGAATGTGAATGGACTGAACACTCCAGTAAAGAGACATCAAGTGACATCTTGGATCAAAAGACATGACCCATCCATATGTTGCCTACAAGAAACTCACCTTAAAGTTATGGACAAACTGAAAATTAAGGGATGGAAGAATGTATGTCAAGCTAACAATGAACAAAGAAGAGCAGGTGTGGCAATTCTAATCTCAGATAAAGTCGATTTTAATGTAAAATCCACCAGAATGGACAAGGATGGACACTATTTATTGCTGAAACATTCAGTACACAAGCAGGACTTAACAGTATTAAATATTTATACACCTAATATTACAGCACTGAAATACATCAAAGAAACACTGAATACACTAAAAAATGAGACAGATCACTCCACTCTCAATATTGGGCAGATCATCTAGAAAATAGCTCAATAAACACACAGAAGACCTTACTGCCACAATTAACCAACTAGATCTCATTGACATATACAGAAATTTCCATCCATCAGCAGACTACACCTTCTTCTCCAGTGCACATAGAATATTCTCCAGAATAGACCATGTGTTAGGACATAAAGTGATTCTCAGCAAAACCCACACCATTGAATTAATGCAAAGCATCTTCTCAGATTATAAATCCTTGAAAGTTGAAATGAATAGCAGAAAAACATAGATAGAAAGTGTAACTCATGGAAACTGAACAACATCTTGCTCAGCAACTCATGGGTTATAGAAGAAATCAAGGATGAAATAGAGAAATTTATGGATTCCAGTGAGAATGAAAACCCTTCCTACCAGAACCTATGGGATACAGCCAAAGCAATGCTCAGAGGTCAGTTTATCTCCATAAATGCACACATCTGGAAGGAAGAAAGAAACCAAATCAAAGAACTGAACCTACAGCTTCAACAAGTAGAGAGAGAACAACAGAGAAACCCCTCAGACACCAGAAGGAAACAAATCATAAAGATTAGCGCAGAACTAAACGAATTAGAGAATAGAAAAAACAATTGAAAAAACTGAAAAAACCAAAAGCTGTTTTCTGGAAAAGATCAACAAAATTGACAAACCATTGGCTAAACTTACTAAAGAGAAACAGGAAAGGAAACTAACAACCCAAGGAAGAAATGAGATGGGAGTTGTCATAACAGATCCAATAGAAATCAAAAATAGCATAACAGAATACTACAAAAGTCTGTACTCTAACAAATTTGAAAATTAGAGGAAATTGACAAATTCCTTGATTCATATCACCTACCAAAATTATCACAAGCTGAAGTAGAACAACTTAATAAACCTATCACAGAGAGATTGAAAAAATAAAAAAGAAAAAGAAAGTAAAGGGACAACCTATAGAGTGGGACAAAATATTTGAAATAAGGGTTTACTTCAGAACATAAGAAAAAGTCCTAAAACTAACTACAGAAAAGATAAAAAAACTCAAATAATAAACATGTAAAAGATTTGAAATTTCTCCAGAACAGATGCACAAATGGTCAAGAAACATAAGGAAAGATACTCAACATCATCAGTTATTAGGGAAGTGCAAATTAAAACTGCAGTGAAATTAAAATCACATACCTGCTAAGCTGGCTATCACCAGAAAAACAGAAAAAAATAAGTGTTGGTGACAATATAAAGAGTCCGGAACCCTAGCGCATTTTTAGGAGTCCTTGGGTGGCACAAAATGTTAAACACTTGACAACTAGCTTAAAGGCTGGTGGTTCAAACCCATCCTGAGGTCCCTCAGAAGACAGTCCTGATATCTGCTTCCAGATGGCACAGCCTTGAAAATGCTATGAAGAAATTCTACTTTGTGGAATCGGTGTCACCATGAATCTGAACTGATCTGATTTGAAAGCAACTAACAAGTACATTTCTGATGGTATTGTAAAATGGTACAGTTGCAGTGGCATTTCCTCAAAAAGTTACACAAAGAACTACCATTAAAAAAAAAACGACAACAACAAAATCCAAAACCCTCATTATCTTCAGGTCAATTCCAACTCATAACAACTTTCCTAGCAATTCCACTTCCGGGTAACATACCCAAGACATGCAAAAGCAGATTCAAACAGATACTTGTCCACCAAAGTTCACTGCACCATTACTCCACAGCTAAAAGGTGTAAACAACCCAAGTGTCCATTAATAAATGAATGGATAAATATACATGGCATATCCAAACAATGGAATACCAGTCTCCCAATAAAATTCTGATGCATGCAAGACATGGATAACTTGAAAAAATTATACTGAGTGAAATAAATTAAACACAGAAGGAGAAATACTATATGATCTCACATATGTGATCTATCTAGATAGTAAATGCACAAAAAACAGAAGTTGTAATAGTGGTTATTAGGGGACTGGGAGAGCAGGAAATGGGGATATACCTGAAGATAACTGAATTTCTGTCTGGGGTGATGTAAAACTTTCAGAAGTGAATAGTGGGTTATGTAGATGGCAGCACAACATGGTAAACTCAGTATCACTGAATTTTATACACTGAAATAGTTAAAAAGACAAACTTGTCATATTTAGTTTACCACCACACACACACACACACACACACACACACACATTAATGCCATGAGCCCTGGTGGGGAAGTGGTTAAGAGCTGTGGCTGCTGACCAAAAAGTTGGCAGTGAGAACCTACTAGCTGCCCCTTGGAAATCCTATGCGGCAGCTATATTCTATCCTAGAGGGTCACTATGAGTCAGAATCAATTCAACAGCAATGATTCTAGTTTGTTTGTTTGTTTTGGTAATGCCCCAATCACAAGCAAGTTTTAAACAGCTTTTTAACTTAAGTGTCAAGAACTTAAGCCACCCTTTTGGAGTAAACAGCTCTGTAAGTAAAAATGTAGTGCAAGTTTTAAAGAAGTTTCTAATTTAAGTGTCAAGAACTTAAGTCATCCCTTTGGAGTAAACAGCTCTATAAGTAAAAATGTAGTGTCCTCAACAACACAAATCATCTTCAAATGATTACTGGGAACAAAAGAAGCAAAATTATTGTTAGGAGGAAGTGTGCTGTGAATCCAGGGAATTGTTCTTGTTTACAGTGAACAGCAGCTGGTCTTGGTTGCTCTGTGCCAGTGATCCTTAACTGAGTTGCTTTCTGAAGGCATGAAGTCACAGGAAGACACCTACTTGGATGCCACACTTCTCTAAAGCCTGACTGTATTACACATTGCCAACAGATATTTCACTACACAAAATCACTGAGGTACCCAGGGAAAGAAGCCTTGATTATTTATTTAATAATACATACATGCAACAAGGAAGAACAGATAAGAGAATCAGATATGATTCTCCACTTACAACCGAAACAACTTTTGCCTCCATAACAGGTTATGCCTTTAATTCCAAAAATTACTGATCATTGATAAGTGAACATGTTTATTTTTTCTCAAGCTTTGGAGAGCCAAACCTTTCATAGGCAGATATTTATGATCTACATGTCACGCCAGCCTTAAAATTATGACAACAGTAAAATAGTTTTAGCATTTACCAGGGAATGATTAGTGTTTTCAGTGTTTTGCGTGTGCTAACTAACACTGTCCTCACAATCATGTCAAGACTCTATTACTATTATCCTCATTTTACAGATAAAGAAAGTGAGACACAGAGCAGCTATACAATTTACCCAGGATTGCAGTTGGGCCTCTGATTCTTTTTAAGCTAGAGAGCTATCCTCCAGTGTGCCAGTTCTGACTTCAGCTTTTACATTGCAGAAATTTTCATTTTCACAACGCTGTTAATTCTGAGAATGCCATTTTATACCTTTGAGTTTGGGTTTTACTTTTTTCTTTTCTTTCTGCCTTTCTCTCTCCCTCTTTCTTTGGTCTATATGATCTAATGAGCTAAAACACAGAAAAACATAGCATAAGGAAACAATAACAAGGTTCTTCTATGAGCTTTCCAGCATAGGCCAGCTTGTCAGGACAAAAAAAAAACTTCTTGGATAACACAATAGTTCACTTGCTAGGCTACAAGCACATTTACAAATGGAGAAGCAGCATGTGAGAAGGTGCTAGATTGAAATGTAAGCAGGGTAGGATGGGCTCAGCCCTGGTATCTGGCTGTCAGTGACCCACAGGAAGAAGAATTCAATTCAGCTGTCAAATCAAAACTAACCCCCACATCTAGGAATGAGAAAAGGATGTTATCACTGTTTACCAAACCTTGTCCTGTAAATCCATTTCCTAAGACAAGAAAAATTGTCCTTGCTCAAGTATTCTATGTAACCAGACCTACAAGGAAAATGTAATCACTGAATGCATTAAGTGCTCTGTGTAAAAGGAAGGGGAAAAATTTATATTTATTGAGTGCCCTCATGGGTCCAAGCACTGTGCTATGCTGTTTCCATTCCATATAATTAAATCTTGACAACAAACTTACAGGTGTTATTGTCTTCATTTACAAGAATGAGAGAAACAGAAGTAAAAGAAAAACCAAACTAAACCCATTACTGTTAAGTTGCTTCTGACTCGTCGTGACCCTATAGGACAGAGTAGAACTACTCCATAGAGTTTTCAGGGAACACCTGGTGGATTTGAACTGATGGCCTTTTGGTTAGCAGCTGTGGCACTGAACTACTGTGTCACCAAGAGGCTATATAAACTGCCTGAGTAAATACTATGGCTAGGTCAGAGTTCCAATTCTGATCTGTCAGCTTCCACAGCTCAGAGGTTTCCATTTCTCCATTCCCACTTTCAAAATGCCCCTTTTATTGTTTTCCTAATTAAAAGGGTTTTCTTTCTAAGAGATTGTCCACTTTTATTGAAAAAGCTGTGCTTTGCAGTGGTCAAGAGCATGAGCAACAGACTACCTAGATTTCAATTCTAGCTCTGCTGATGACTATGAAACCTTGCACAACTTACTTGATCATGCTGTGCCTCAGTTTCCCCAATGTTGTTTAATAACAGTACCTATCTCATAGTAGTGCCTCAATATTAAATGAGCTAACACACACACATGCACAGAGACAAGGGCATTTATAAAGCAGCAGAACTATCCCTTTGTTCTTTTAAAACCACTACCTCTTGATGTGTGTGCAGATTTCTCAAGAGCACAGTAAAGTGCTCTGGAATTCACATTCTTTGGAATGTTTTATCTACAACCTTCCTTGCTAAAAGTGAAGAGGACATTAAGAGCTAACTGATGAAGATCAAAGACCACAGCCTTCAATATGGGTTACACCTCAACATAAAGAAAATAAAAACCCTCATAACTGGACCAGTTAGGAACATCATGACAAACAGAGAAAAGATTGAAGTTGTCAAGGATTTCATTTTACTTGGATCCAAAATCAAAATCCATGGAAACAGCAGTTAAGAAATCAAAAGAGGTGAGGACAAGGTAGTGGACTCCTCAATTCCCTCTGAGAACCAGGGCCTATGAAAACAGCTGAATGGAGCAGTGGGGGCACTCCAGTGGCCCCAAGATCAGGCGGAAAATTGTGAGAGTGGTCTGAGTGACAGGAAGAAGAAAATTACACTTGTCAGAGGTGAGACGGCAATGTAAAGGGTCCTACTTATGCTAGCATGGTGGCAGGGAAGCTAACGGGTACAGATGCCATCTTTGTCAATCAGGAGTCTGGGACAGGGGCTGCCACATCTGAGAGCCTTGCTGGGAAGCAGTGCTTGAGTGGATAGTATATCTCACAGGAGAGATGCTGTACTTAAGATAGCCACATCTAGAAAACCCAGTCGCAGCTGGTAGTCAAGTCCAGAAGTGCCCCTCCCCTCCTCTTCTCTGAGCTGTGCCATAGAATCTGGTGGCACAGCACAGGAGAGGTGGCACAGGTAAGACACCAGCTTAGTCATCTGAGAGGTGGAGTCAGTCATGCCTGAGGGCCCGACAGGGGCTGGCTGCCACACTGAGCAGCAGTGCCTGACTGAACAACACCTCTCTCAGCAGAAAAGTTGTTGTAAAGATAACTGTACCTGGAGAATGCAACAGTAGCTGGTGGCTGGTGTGGTGGTGCCCTTCACCCCTCCTTTCTCTGAGTCGCACCATAGCATCAGCTGACATAGCTGGGGAGAGACTCCACAAGTAGGTTGTCATCTTAGTCAGCCATGAAGCAGAGTCTGCTGAGCTGAAGCCTGAGACCAGCTGTCGCTGGACAGAGTCTCTCTCAGCAGAGAGGCTGTTCCTAAGACAGCTGCATCTAAGGAATGCAGCAGCAGCTGGTGGTTGAAGGAAGCAGCAAATTTCTGCCTCCCTTCTCTGAGCTATACCATAGTGCCTGCAGGCTTGACTCTGCAGACTGTACACAAGAAGGTCACTATCTTTATAAACCAGGAGATGGGGACTACCACCCTGAGGGCCCAACTTGGGGCTGTTGCCAACCTGATCAGCACTGCCTGACCGGACAGCATCTCTCTTAGTAGAGAAGCTGTACTTAAGAGAGTTGTACCTAGAGAATGCAGTGGCAGCTGGCAGCCAAGTAAAGCAGTGTCCCACTCCCTTCCCTGCACCATACCATAGCTTATGCTGGTGTGACACTGGAGAAGCTGAACAGCTTTCCAAAGGCATGAAGAGAACAACCGGTATCTAACATTTAAAGAAGCATACCACAGTAGCTATGGAAAATTCCCCAAATAAGGAATCAGAAAACCTCCCAGATGAAGAAGCCATCCTGAAATTATCAGAAGTAGAACACAAAAGAATTATGCCGACTCGATGGCACTTGGCTGGCTTGGCATAGAGCTCTTCTAGATATTAGGGTGGAGATTAGGCAAACTGCAGAACAAAATGAAAAATTAAACAAGCTATATGAACTGCTAGAACAACAATCTGATGTTCAGCAGATCAACAATAAAATTACAGAGTTAGACAATTCAATTAGAAGCCATAAGAGAAGGATTGATGAAATGGAATGCAGAATTACTGAGACTGAAGATAAAGCAACTCATACCAGTATTTATGAGGAAAAATCAGATAAAATAAAGAAAAATCAAGATTCATTAACAATCTGGTGAGATACTATCAAAAGGAACAATTTATGAGTAATTAGAGTTATAGAAGAGGAATGGATAGCAGAAAATACAGAGACAATTGTTGAAGAGTTGCTGACAGAAAACTTTCCTGACATCATGAAAGATCATAGCCATTTAGGATGCTCATCAAGCTCCACAGAAGGTAGACACCAAAACACAGACACCGAGACACACTGCAATCAAAGTTAATAAAATGAAACATATGGAGAGGCCCTTACAGGCAGACAGGTTTAAACAAAAACTAACATACAAGAGTAAATCTGTTAGACTGACCTCTGATTTCACAGCTGAAACCATGTTGGCAAGAAGGGAATGGAAGGATGCATACAAAGCCTTGAAGGAAAAAAACAATTTCCAATCAAGAATTATATACCCTGCAAAACTGTCTCTCAAATATGATGGTAAAATTAGGACATTCTCAGATAAACAGAAGCTTAGAGACTGCAAAAACCGAGCCAAAATTACAGCAAATACTGCAGTTCTTCACCTACAGTGCCACAGTAGTCAAAAGAGTCTGATATTGACACAAAAAGAGACATAGAGACCAATGAAACAAAATTGAGACCCCATAGATGCCACCATCCTCTTATGAATAGTTGATATTTGACAAAGACCCTAAGATTGTAAACTGGGTTATAAACAGTCTATTTAACAAATTGGCTGGCCAAATTGGATATCCATCTGCAAAAAAATGAAACAAGACACGTATCTCACACCTTACACAGAAGCTAACTGAAAATGGATCAAAGACCTAAATATCAAACCTAAAATGGTAAAGACTATGCAAGAAAACACAGGGTCAATAATGGAAGTTCTAATATACAACTCAGACAGACTTCAAAATCTGACAGAACACTAACAACAGAAGAGAAAATAGATACATGAGAACTACTAAGAATCAAACATTTTTGCTTATCTCAAGATTTTATCAAGTGTTAAAAGATACCTACAGAACGGGAAAAAGTATTTGGCAACTACATATTGGACCAATGTCTGATTTCCATAATCTACAAGGTACTGAAAAATATCAACAAGAAAAAGGTAAATAACCCAGTTCAGAGATGGGCATAGGAGATAAACAAATACTTCACCAAAGAAGACATCTGTCAGCCAAAAGACATATGAAAGAATGCTCACAATTGTTAGCTATTAGAGAAATCCAAATCAAAACTACAATGAGATACCATCTCATCCCACCAAGGTTAGCCACAACCCAAAACACACAAAATGACAAATATCTGAGAGGCTGTGGAAATATGGGAACTCTCCTAAACTGCTGGTGGGATTGCAAAATGGTACAGCCTCTTTGGAAAGCAATTTAGTGTTTCCTTAAACAACTGGAAATATATGTACTTTTTGGCCCATTAATCACACTGCTCGGAAATATATCCTACAGAAACAAAGGTTGTCACATGAACAGATACATGCACACAAATGATTATTCCAGGACAGTGCATAATAGCAAAATGATGGAATCAACTTAGATGCCCATCAACAGATGAATGGATGAACAAACTACGGTACACATACTCAGTGGAACACTATGCAATGATAAAGAACAATGATGATTTTAGCAAGCATCTCATAACCTGGTTTCAACTGGAAGACATTATGCTGAGTGAAATCAATCAGCAGCAAAAGGACGTACATTGTATGAGACCCTAGCTATAAGTACTTAAAAATGGACTTAGATACAGAAGATTCTTTGACAGCTACAAGGGTAAGAAGGGAGGGAGAGGTTTGGTCATAGATTAGATAGCTGACAGAAATTTGGTTAGGTAAAGCAGTAGAAAGTAGATCAACTTAACTAGACATCATCATAAACTGAAAACTCTTTTAATCTCAACCCAATATTGCAAGGATAGAGTAGCAGGGGCAGGGTCTAGGGACTATGCTCTCAGGTGACACTGAAGCCAATTGGCATAATTAGCTTATTGCTAAAAGAGTATTCTGCACCTCATATTGGCACCTGGGGTCTTAAAAGCTAGCAAGCTGCCAACAGAGATACACCCAATGGTCCCAACTCATCTCGAACAGATGATCACTGAGGATAACAAAGACATGAGGAAAAAGAGCCCAGGAGACAGAAGGACCCATGTGAATGAGAGACTGTATCAGCATGTGACCGAAAGAACCAGATCGTGCCCGGCCACCACCAAAGACAGCTGTGATGGGGCACACAATGCTGAGTCCCTGTGGCAACATGAGGAAAGGAGGTGTGCAACCCAAGAACTCTACTAAAAGCCCACAGTTAATGGTCTGACAGCCTGGAGTATCCCCTGGGAGCATGGTTCCTAGATCTGCTGCTATCCCAGTCCAGAAAACACTAAGGAAGTCAACTCTTCAGAAAAAAAATGGACTGAACTTGGGGACACAGTGTGATCATATGGTGTGTGTACTTAATGGATCTATGCATTTATAAGAGGCTGTCCTAACAGTCTCTTTCTAGATGGGAGAGAAGAGGGTAGAGAGGAGGGGACAGGATTGTTAAGAGGATATGACAAGTATAGAATGAAAAAGAGGAATGTGCTGTCACTGGGCAAGGAGAGCAGAAGGAGCTGCAGATAGGCAGGCATGCAAAATTACCTGGGATTGTATGTTATCACTTAATCACAATAAAAAGAAAGCAAAAATCACTGCAGTTCTTTGATGAGAAAATCAATTACAACGGATATATATTCAAGGTTTCAGTGCAGCATCCAGAGTCCTACTTAGTTAGGGAAGTCACAAACCTCAATCAAAGCTAAAATATTAAAAATAGGGAAATGACGATTTCAACATGTAAACTATGACAACACTGCAGTATAAAGAGGGACACAGTACACTATTCATAGACCTTTCAGATGGAAAGGAAGTTAAGGAGATATAAAAAAGTTAAACACAGGTTTAAACTTAGAACATTAATGGAGAACAAAGGGATAGCTGCACAGAAAACTAACAATACCATATATCCAAACAAGAAACACAACATAGAAGTCTTACACCACCACCCACTGCTGTGGAGTCAAGTCTGACTCATAGTGACCCTAGAGGTCAGAGCAGAACTGTCCCATAGAGTTTCCAAGGAGTGCCTGGCGGATTTGAACTGCCAAACTCTTGGTTAGCAGACATAGCGCTTAACCCACTATGACACCAGGGTTTCGATACAGAAGTCTTAACAGACACAAAACCACATTGAAAAAAATGAAAAGAAAACTCATAAACAAAAATGACCCACAAGAGGATATTAAGTGGAACAATTGGCATAACCCGCCTTTTGCTAAGAAAGTGTTCTGCACCCCATATTGGTGAGTGGCATCTGGAGTCTTAAAATCCAGCAAGCTGCCATCTGAGGAACACCAACTGGTCTCAACCCACCTGGAACAGATGATGACCTAGAACATCAAAAACAAATAAGTCCAGGATACAGAAGGACCCATACAACTGGGAGACTGCATCAGCATGAAACCAGAAGAACCAGATGGTGCCCAGCCACCACTAAAGACAGCCTTGATGGGGAATACAATGTAGAGTACCTGATGTAGCACGAGAAAAAGATGTGTGCAGATTAAGAACTCTAGCAAAAGACCAGAATTGACAACAACCTGGACGGCCTTCTGGGAACATGGACGCTAGACTTCCGGCTGTACTAGACCTGAAACCAGCACTGAGATCAACACTTCAGACTAGGAATGGACTGAACTTGGGGACACAGAGTGAGCATGTGGTACATGTACTTTATGGTTTTGTACATTCATAGAAGGCTGTCCTACTGTTTTTTCTCTAGATGGGAGAGGAGAGGGTGAAGATGAGGTGACAGGTGTTCTAATATCCAGGATACTAGAAGTAAAGAGTGAAAAGGAAGAGTGTGCTGTCACAGGGTGAGGAGAGCAGACAGAGTTGTAGAGAGGCAGCCATGCAAAACTGACTGGGATTGTATACTTTCACTTAATTAAATTCAATCAATCAAAAAATGCACTGTATTGGGCAAATTTGCTGCAGAAGACCTCTTTAAATTGTTAAAAAAAAAAAAAAACCCAAAGATATCACTTTAAGGACTAAGGGGTACCTCACTCAAGTTCTGGTGTTTTCAATCGCCTCTTATGCATGCAAACCTGGGAAATGAATTAGCAAGTCCCAGGAAGAACGGACACTTGAATTACAATGTTAGCTGAGAATATTGACCATACCATGGACTGCCTAAAGACTGAATGAGCAAATCTGTCTTGGAAGTAGTACAACCAGAATGCTCCTTAGAGGAGATGATGGTGAGGCTATGTCTCACATAACTGGCACTTGTTATCAGGAGGGATCAGTCCTTGGAGATGCACATCACACTTGGTAAAGTTGAGGGTCAGTGAAAAACCAGAAGACACTAATGAGGTGGATCAACACAATGGCTGAAACAAAGGGCTGAAACATAACAGTGATTGTGCAGGACTGGGCAGTGTTTCGTTATGTTGTACAGAGTGTTGTCATGAATCAGAACTGCCTTGAAGGCACCTAACAAGAACAACATATATATAAACAGCAAGAAGAACAACAAAAAATATTACCACTGAGTCAGTTCTGTTCTTATAGGATAGAGTAGAACTGCAGCCTCACCAGGGCTCACTATATGCACATACACACATGCATATATATGCTTAAAGACGTTAGAGAAATATCTAGCACATGCATACTCACTACATATTTTTGTTCATATTAAGATAAATCTCCCCTTTAACACACAGTCCCTGAAACACACGTATTATATCTGAAGTATTACAAACCTATTATACAAATGCTTGGCACTTTATATAATCCCTGATACAAAATAGATGTTCAATACAGTTTTGATGAATAAGTGAATACATAGACTAAAGGTTTGTAAAATCAAATATTTAAAATAGCTGTCAAAGACCTACATTATCTAATCAGCAAATCTCTCCTCCTCATTTCCTACTAAGCACTAGTAACATTGGTCTTCTTGCTGTTCCTTGGCACAACAGGCACCCTATGACGTTTGATGAAAATCTGGTCTTCTTACACTCCTTCATCTCCTTCAGGCCTAAGTCTAAATGCCCCTTTCTCAGTGAAGTTCTTCCTATCACATCTTTTTAAATTGCAACAACCCCTAACCCAGTTTTTCAGCACCTCTTATATTCTTCGTTTTCTCCCGAACTATATATACCAACTAGAAATTTAACTTACGTATTTTGTATATTGTGTAGCCCCTAGAATGTAAGCTTTACAAAGACAGAAGTTATTATCTCTGTGATTATACACTATCATATCCTGAGTATTTAGAAGATTTCCTGGTGCTTAGTAGGGTCAGTAAGTATTTACTGAGTAGATTAGGATTATAATTCATTAATTATTTGAAATTCAACATTTCAATTTTGCATGAGTCTGTATATAGAGATATATAGAGATACATGCTAAGAAAATAACAGAAGAACTAATTTCTGGGTAATAAGTGGGTAAGATAATAGTAAACTGTAAATGCTTTTCTAGAAAGCTATAAACTTTGTAAATAAGTTAAACTGGAACTTCAGTTTCCGTATTACATGTATATGCATGGAAGATGTTATCTCTACCTTTATCTCACAAACACACATGGTAATTCTGAAACTTAAGTCACTCTACATTTCACTTAAGTAAAATATATAATTTTTTAAACATCAGCAAATGTGTGATCTTTTTGTCTTGCTATTCTTTTGTTTCTTTTTTATCATGTTGCTTTAAAGAAAAGGAATTTATTTTCTTAAAGTACAGGCAACTAGAAGTCAGAATTCAGGTCTCAGCTTCATAGAGAGTTTTTTTCTGGTCTATTTCAGCATCTAGTAGCTACCAGTAATCCCTGTTGATGCATCTATCTCCATAGTCTTCCTCTTTTCTGTTATGTGTTTTTCTGTCCATTCTGCTATTTTTATGACTCAGAGGTGATTATATTTAGAACTCACTCTACTGGGTATGATCTAATTAATAGACCATAACAAGGAAAACCCCATTTCCAGATAGAATTACATCTAGAGGTACACAGGTTGGTATTCCAACACATGTTCTGGCAGGACACAATCCAGTCTGTACCACTCACTTCATTCATGTTGCCGCTCCAATGTCACCTTATCAGAGGAAGATTTCTTGATGACCCTACCTAAATTGCAAGCCCCAGTGTTGCTACAATGTGAACAGGTTTCAGCAGAGCTTCCAGGCTAAGACTAGGAAGAAAGGTCTCATGATCTCCTTCTAAAAATCACCCAGTGAAAACCCTATGGGCCACAACGGAATATTGTCTGATACAGTGCTTGAAGATGAGGCCTCTAGGTTGGAAAGTACTCAAAATGCACTGTGGCCAAAATGATTCTGAAGATGGCACAGGACTTGGCAACATTTGGTTCTGTTTGACTTGGGATCACCTTGAGTCAAAGCCAACTCAACCACAACAAACAACAAGTTTAAAATAGTAAGATAGTTTAAAATAGGAAGCAGTTTGGAGTTTACACTAAAGGAATTGGGAGACCCTTGTAGAATTTCAAGAAGGATGTATGTATGGCATAATTAACTTTGTGTTTTAGAGAAATCACCCTGATTATAACAACTTTTTGCAGTTAGGGAAAACACTTGTGAAGTTTTTTTTTTTTTTTGTCATTGTTGTAACATTTTACTGTAGTATGGGTGAAAGTCCACAGAGCAAATTAGTTTCACATTCAACATTTCCATTTGCCAATATTTTCTGCTTCTTTCTGTCTTTTGAAGTTTTTTAGCAAATGCTTCCTTTTCTGTCTCACATGGTTGCTCGTTCTGAGGAAAACATTCCTCATGACTGTTACTGTTTATTTCATAGGCCTACTAGTTTGCTAAAAGTTGATCTCTGGGAGTGGGTTCAGTTCTAGATCTGAATGTATCTAAGGGCCATAGTATTGGTTTGGAGTTCCATGAGTCTCCACCAGACCAGTAAGTCTGGTCTTTCTTATGAATTTGAATTTTGTTCTACATTTTTATCCTACTCTGTCCAGAATTTTCTCTTGTGGTACTGATCAGAGTGGTAAGTTGTGGTAGATGGACATCATCTAGTCTTTCTGGTAACAGGCCAATGGAGGCTATGGTTTGTGGGGTCTATTAGTCCCTTGGACTTACTATTTCCTGGAATCTTTGATCTTCTACACTTTGTTTTGCTGTGGATAAGAACAGACCAATAGCTTTATCTTAGATGGTTGCTGGCAAACTTTTAAGACTCAAGTTGCTACTCACCAAACTAGGATTTTAGAACATTGTCTTTATGAACTATGTTATGCTGACTGTCCTAGCTGTCCTCGAGATTATGGTACTAAATCCTGAAGCCTAGTAACTCAGTCTCTCAAGTTCTTTGGATATGGCTAAGAAGTTTTCCATATTTTGCTCTTGTATGCTCTATTACACACATGGATATCTTGCAGCATACAAACACATATGTAGAAATAGCCTCTGTCAAAACTGACCAGGAAGTCTTTTGAAGTGAGATAAGTGACAAAGGCTTGCAGTTTGAGTTATGGCAAGGGAATAAAGAGCTCATCAGTGGTCCTACAGATTGTTTGATAGGGAAAGAAGATAGAGGAGGCAAAAGAGAAAAAAGAACGATTCATGTAATTGGACCTGTGCACTTTCAGAAACCTCTGGGACTCCCAGTGGACCACTGACTAATGATGAGAGCTATCACATATTAAACTCTTCCTATACAACTCAGGGATCCTTCATGGTGTAGTGTTAAAAGCTTGGCTGTTAACCAAAAGGAGGGCAGTTCAAATCCACCAACCACTCCTTGGAAATTCTACAGAGCAGTTCTCTTTGGAAACCCTATGGGGCATTTCTACTCTGTTCTGCAGGGTCATTATGAGACACCTACTAGTCAAAAGTCAGCAATTCAAACCCACCAGACACTTCTTAAAAACACTATGGGGGGGCAGAGTCAAGATGGCAGACTAAGCACATGTCTCTTTATATCCCTCTGGAAACCAAGACCTGAAATGATAATCAAATGGAGCCTTCTGATCACCTAATCAGCCTCAGGACACAGCACAGGGCTGTTAATTGGGACTTCATAACACTAAGCGAAAAACCTCCTCTCTTTCACTGACTCCAGCTCCTGGCTAGCTCTGGCTCTCATGGATGGAAGGTAAACACACCATTTTGACTTTTTTTTCTCATCTTGGCCGGCAGGCACACCTGGGTCTTGCCTAGTGGCTAGACTCAGATGCGCTGCTCGGGGGATAGGCAGGCGAAAATCCCATATTCTGAGAGCCAGGCTTAAGACACTGTTAATCTAGCCACTCTGAGCCTGTCGTTTTATATCTGCCTCAGCAGGGTTTGTACGGAATTTCGCAGTCAGTGTGCGGGATGCCATGTTGGTACCGAGATTTTAATGGGACCTGATTCTTAACCTGGGAGCCAGCGCCTGCAAACAGGACAGTGTTTCTCCAACAGAAAGCAGCAATTTTCCCAGTGCCACCTACGTAGCAGGCCCTGTAACAGAAGCAGAGGAATCACTACCTTTCAGCACCTTTAGCCCCTCTGTCTGCTGCCTGTGTGGAGGATGCTATCTTGGATACAGTGGCCGCAGCTGGACCTAATTCTTAGCTTGGGAGTCAGAGCCTGCCCACAAGAGAGCGCTTTTCTATCACAAAAGCAGTACTCGATGCAGTGTCATCTAAGGCTAGGCCCTGTAAGCAGAAGGCAACAGGACAGTAGCATTGCTGTATTCTGAACTAGTTTGTTCTCATCAGGGGTTGGATATAGTGACACTTACTTTGTCAGTTGAGAAGAGGAACCTCTACACCTGAAAATCTAACTGACTTGTGAAGTGGTCAGATACCTTTTGCTCTACATTTTAAGACAGACTAGAGAAACATTTGCAATCCATCCTAACAGTACTTCTTCCAGCCTCTACATACTCACATGGGACCCAAAATGCAACAGACACTTGTGGCATACAAGAAATCACTTATGGCTTCAGAAGGCTCCAAAACAAAGCAATGAAGGAGTTTTCCAGATTAAGAAACTTTTATGAAAGCATCAGGAAGTGAATACAAAATGAATATATACAGAGCCCTTTTAGACCTTATACAAAATGCAGGAGAACAAAATGAAAAATTAAGAAAGCTGTTCGATCTGATGGAACACCAGTACTCTGAAATCCAACAGATCAAGAACAAAATCAAAGACATAGAAACTTCCATGCAAAGCCAAGAAAACAAGTAGAAAAAAGAATTTCTGACTTGGAAGACAGAGCTACTGATGCCAGTGTCTATGAGCAGGAATCAGAAAAAAGAAACAAGAAAAATGAAGAAACATTAAAAAGCATGTGGGACTCTATTAAGAGGAACAACCTTCAATTAATTGGAGTCCCTGAACAGGGTGAGACATCTGAGAACACAGAGAGTATCGCTGCTGAGCTGCTGAAAGACAACTTCCCAGAAATCATGAAGGAAGAGAATATAGACATCTCAGATGCATATCATATGCCACCCAATAGAGATCTCAAAAGAAAGACTCCAAGACATATTATAATCAAGCTTAACAAAATGAAACATAAGCAGCAACTCTTAAAGGCAGCAAGACTCAAAGCAAAGCTAACATTCAGAGGGAAACCCTGTAGGCTCTCGTAAGATTTCTCAGTAGAAACCATGCTGGCATGAAGGCAGTGGCACGACACATTCAAAGCCTTGAAGGAGAAGAACTTCCAACCAAGAATTATATATCCTACAAAACTATCTTTCAAATACGAAAATGAAATTAAGACATTCCCAGACAAACACAAACTCAGAGACTTTGTAAAAACCAAACCCAAACTACAAGAAATACTGAAAGAAGAGGCTATGGCTTAGAAGAACGAAACCACTAACTTTATATTTTAGAATGACACACTACTCAATACTCTTTTAGGGAAGGCTCCAAAGTCAATCACAGCTTTGATATAGAAAGAAGCAATCCAGTGATCATCACAAAAACTATGGTGTATTATAATAAAAAGAGGGATATACTACAGTTGTTACAGGCCTTCCAGATGGAGAGGAAGATGACAAGACTGGTAGTAATTAAAATTGGGTTTATATATAGTTTATAAAGGGGGATCATAGGGGTAAGCTATAAGGCACAACAAAGATGTATCATACCATTTCAAGAAATGTAACACACGAGTCTCAACAACTACAAAACCAGCTCTGAAAAAGGTGAAAAATCAACTCACAAGAAGAATGTCCCAGAACAGACTAATAAGAACAACAGAGAAAACGTCAACATAAAAATAAACATATCACAATGGCAGCAGTGAACACATACCCATCAATAATTACATTCAATGTGAGTGGACTGAATGCTCCAGTAAAGAAACACTGAGTGTCATCTTGGATCAAAAGACATGACCCATCGACATGCTGTCTACAGGAAACTCACTTGAGACATAAACATAGGAACAAACTGAAAATTAAAGGATGGAAGAATATATATCAAGCTAACAATGAACAAAGAAGAGCAGGGGTGGCAATTCTAATCTCAGACAAAATCAAATTTAATATCAAATCTACCACTGTGGACAAAGATGGACACTATTTATTGCTGAAAGTTTCAGTACACAAGCAAGACTTAACTACATTAAATATTTATGCACTTAATATAAGAGCACTAAATACATTGAAGAAACACTGACTACACTCAAAAGAGAGTTACATGACTCCACAATAATAGTGGGAGACTTTAACACTCCACTCTCCTTACTAGACAGATCATCAAGAAAAAAGCTCAGTAAAGATACAGAAGACCTCATTGCCACAATTAACCAACTAAACCTCATTGATATATACAGAACTTTCCACCAATAAGCAGACAACTACACCTTTTTCTCCAGTGCACATGGAACATTCTCCAGAATTGACCATGTGATAGGCCATAATGCAATGCTCAACAAAATCCATACCATTGAATTCCTGCAAAGGATCTTCTCAGATCATAAAGCCATCAAAGCTGAAATCAACAGCAGAAAATAACATAGATAGAAAGTGGAACTCTTAGAAACTGAACAACATCTTGTTCAAAAAACATGGGTTATAGAGGAAATCAAGGATGAAATAAAGAAATTCATGGATTCCAATGAGAACAAAAACACTTCCTACCAGAACCTATGGGATACAGCCAAAGCAGTGCTCAGAGGTCTATTTATCTCCATAAATGCACATATCTGGAAGGAAGAAAGAAACCAAATCAAGGAACTAACCCTGCAGCTTGAACAAGTAGAAAGAGAACAACAGAGCAACCCCTCGGGCACCAGAAGAAAGGAGATCATAAAGATTGGAGCAGAGCTAAATGAATTAGAGAACAGAAAAACAATTCAAAAAATTGTAAAGAACAAAAGCTGCTTTTTTAAAAGATCAACAAAATTGACAAACCACTGGCTAAACTTACTACAGAAAAGCAGGAAAGGAAACAAATAACCCAAATTAGAAATGAGAGGGGAGTGGTCACCACAGATCCAACAGAAATCAAAAATATCATAACAGAATACTATGAAAGACCGTAGTCTAACAAATTTGAAAACCTAGGGGAAATGGACAAACTCCTTAACTCATACTACCTACCCAAATTATCACAATGTGAAGCAGAACAACTTAATAAACCCGTCACAAAGGAAGAGATTGAAAATGTCATCAAAACACTGCCAATCAAAAAAAGTCCAGGCCCACACAGCTTCACTGCAGAATTCTACCAAGCATTTAGAGAAGACTTATCTCCAATACTACCGAGACTATTTCACAGTATAGAAAGGGATGGAGTACTCCCAAACTCATTCTATGAAGTCAGCATAACCCTGATACCTAAGCCAGGGAAAGATCCAACAAAGACAGAGAACTACAGACTGATATCACTCATGAATCTAGATGCAAAAATCTTCAACAAAATTCTTGCCAGTAGAATACAACAACATATCAAGAAAATAATCCATCATGACCAAGTGGGATTCATACCAGGGATGCAAGGCTGGTTCAACATCAGAAAAACAATCAATGTGATTAACCACATAAATAACACAAAAGACAAGGATCACCTGATTTTGTCCATTGATGCAGAAAAGGCATTTGATAAAGTCTAACACCCATTCATGCTAAAAAGTCTTAGCAAAATGGGCATAGACGGCAAATTCCTCAACACAATAAGGGCCATTTATACAAAGCCAATTGCTCACATCATCCTGAATGAAGAGAGACTGAAAGACTTTCTCTTGAGATCAGGAACTAGACAAGGATGCCCACTCTCACCTCTCCTATTCGACATTGTGCTAGAAGTTCTAGCCAGAGCAATTAGACAAGACCAAGAAATAAAGGGCATCTGCATCGGCAAAGAGGAAGTTAAAATCTCCCAGTTTGCAGACGATATCATTGTATATGCAGAGAACCGCAAGGAATCTATAAGCAAGATACTCAAACTGATAGAAGAGTTCAGCAAAGTCTCAGGATATGAGATAAACATAAGCAAATCAGTAGGATACCTTTATACCAACAATGAGACTGTTAAGGAAGAAATTATCAAATCAATACCATTTACGATAGCCCCTTAGAAGATAAGGTACTTAGGAATTAATCTAACCAGAGAAACAACAGACCTTTACAAAGAGAACTACAAGCCCTTACTACAAGAAGCTAAGAGAGACTTAGATAAATGGAAAAACCTACCCTGCTCATGGATAGGAAGACTTAACATTGTGAAAATGTCTATTTTACCCAAAGCAATTTATTTATATAATGCAATCCCAACACAAGTTCCAGCATCATTTTTTAATGAGATGGAGAAACAAATCACCAACTTTGTTTGGAACGGGAAGAAGCCCCGGATAAGTAAGGTACTACTAAAGAAGAAGAACACACTGGGAGGCCTCTCACTACCTGACCTTAGAACATACTACACTGCCACAGTGGTCAAAACAGCCTTGTACTGGTACAAGAACAGACAGATGGATCAATGGAACAGAATTGAGACCTCAGAGATGACACCATCTGCCTATGAACAATTGATATTCGACAAAGGCCCTAAGACATTAAACTGGGGTAAAAACAGTGTCTTCAACAAATGGTGCTGGCAAAATTGGTTATCCATCTGCAATAAACTGAATCAAGATCCATATCTTACACCTTATACAAAAACCAACTCCAACTGGATAAAAGACCTAAATATGAAACCTAAAACAATAAAGCTCATCCAAGAAAAGGTAGGAACAACAATGGAAGTTTTAATACACATGCACAGACTCCAAAATCTGTCAAAGAAACCACAATCAAGAGAAGAGAAAGTAGATAAATGGAAACTATTAAGAATCAAACACTTTTGCTCATCCAAAGACTTTATTAATAGAATTAAAAAAACACCCACAGAACGGGAAAAAATATTTGGCATCTCTATGTCAGACCAACGCCTGATCTCCATAATCTATAAGATACTACAAAATATCAATAAGAAGAATACAAACCATCCAATTAAGTGATGGGCAAGGGAGATGGACAGACATTTCACTAAAGAGGAGATCCAGGCAGCCAAAAAAGAAATGCAGACATGTTCACGATCTTTAGTTATTAAAGAAATTCAAATCAAGACAACAATGAGATACCATGTCACCCCAACAAGACTGGCCATGATCCAGAAAACACAAAACAACAAATGCTGGAGAGGCTGTGGAGAAAGTGGAACCCTCCTATACTGTTGGTGGGGTTGCAAAATGGTCCAGCCTCTTTGGAAAGCAATCAGGCACTTCCTTAAATAAATGGTATCGATAAACCATTTGACCCAGTAATTCCCCTGCTTGGAATATATCCTACAGAATCAAGGCCTTTCACACCAAAGGACGTATGCACGAGAATGTTTATCGCAGCACAGTCCACGATAGCAAAAAGATGGAATCAACCCAGATGCCCAACAACAGAAGAATGGATAGGTAAACTATGGTACATATACTCAATGGAGTACTACGCAATCATAAAGAATAACGATGATTCCAGGAAACACCTCCTAACCTGGTTTCAACTGGAAGACATGTTGAGTGAAAGCAGTCAGCGACAAAGGGACAAATACTGTATGAGACCTCTATGATAAGATCTCAAAAACAGACTTGTGTATAGAAGAAAAGACTTTTTAACAGCTGCAAGGGAGGGGAGAGAAGGAGGGTGAGGGAGGGAGGGAGGGTTTAGTTTAGATAGTTGCTACAAATCTGGTTGGGACAAAGCGGTGATAGGACACATTAGAAACAAGAACAACACTAAGTGGACTTCAGCATAAGTTGAGTACTCCTTCCATCTTTTTTTTTCTTTTTTTATTTTTCTTTTTCTTTTTTTATTTTTATTTAACATAACTGAGTGAAAATGTACATTCACATGTAAATTTACATGCCCCCCTATATGCAGCTTCCGCCGCTCTCCCTGTCCGGTGACTGCACACTATTCCTCTCTGCTCCATACATGTCTCATCCTCCCAACAGTCTCCTTTCCCCTCCTCTCCTTCCACTCCCCTTCCTCCAGCCAGAGGTCAGCAAGATGATATCCCATAGATGTATAGAACCATAAAGTGCTTCCAACATATGGTTACTCTGCATTGCCATGTCCATTCCATTCCTGTCCAAAGAGTGGACCTTTGTTATAATTTATGGGAACGGGCAGCATCAGGGCCGGGGGCCATGCTCTCAGAGGAATCCCAGAACCGCTGGACCATCAACTGAGGTCTTTTAGTGGAGATCTCATGATGCACCTCTTTTTATTCTTGTGTTGCTGGTGAGGCTCCTGTCTGTGAGCTCCGTCATGGCTATCACTGGTTGTGGCCGGGCACCATTCGGTTCTTCCGGTCCCAGGTCGATGTAGGTACCCACTCTTGTGGGTCTCTCTGTCTTCTCGGTTGTCTTTACCGCATGCCATTTTGGCCCTCAGTGAGCATCCGTTCCTGCTGAGTTGGGACCATTTGCTGTCCTCCTTCCATCTTAACCCAATATTGCAAGGACAGAGTAGCTGGGGCAGGGGGCAGGGGACCATGCTCTTAGGCGAAATCGAGGCCAATTGGCAGAACTAGTGTTTTGCTAAGAGAGCTCGCTGCACCCCACATTGGTGAGTGGCGTCTGGGGTCTTAAAATCTACCAAGCTGCCATCCGAGGATACAGCAAATGGTCCCGACTCAGCAGCAACGGATGCTCACCGAGGACCAAAATGACATGGGGTAAAGACAACTTAGAAGACAGATAGACCCGCAAGAGTGGGTGCCTTCACCGACTTGGGACCAGAAGAACCAGTTGGTGCCTGGCCACCACCAGTGATAGCCATGATGGAGCTCACTAGGTTCAGTGTCACTGGCAACACAAGAATAAAAAGGGGTGCATCCTGAGATCTCCACTAAAAGACCTCAATTGATGGTCCAGCAGTTTTGGGTTCCCCTAAGAGCATGGCCCCCGGCCCTGATGCTGCCCTTGCCCATAAATTATAACAAAGGTCCACTCTTTGGACAGGAATGGATTGGACTTGGCAATGCAGAGTGATCATATATTGTTTACAATTTATGGTTCTATACATCTATAGGATATCATCCTGCTGACCTCTGGCTGGAGGAAGGAGAGTGCATGGAGAGGAGGGGAAAGAAGGCTGTTGAGAGGATGAGATATGTATGGTGCAGAGAGGAATGGTGTGCTGTCACTCAACAGGGAAAGCAGTGGAAGCTGCATATAGGTGGGAATGTGAATTTATACGGGAGGGTACATTTTCACTCAGTCATGTTAAATAAAAAATAATAATAACTCTATGGTGCAGTTATACCCTGTCCTACAGGCTTGCTTTGAATCTGAATTGACTTGATGGCAACAGATTATAACACAAAGAGTATATCAAATACTTTACCATATTATCAGGCACCTTTTTTAAGGATGATGAAGTTGAGCCTTAGTGAGGCTAGATAACTTAGCCAAAGGATCATAGCTAGTAAGTGGCAAAGTTCAAGTGAGTGTTAAGTCTTTGCAATTTCAGAGGCCAAGTAGAAGCTGCTATTACCTAGGTATGGAACTCAGAAAGGAAACTATGCTGGCGATACATAGGTGGAGATCATTAGATCACAGAGTTCTGGGTCTTCTGGCTTCACTTCCCAGCTTCCCTACCAACCACAGCTCAGCCTGGTCCTCACCCTAGACCCTCATCCACACCTGTTGTTGTTAAGTGCTGTCATTGGTTCTAACTCCTATGTACAACAAGAACCAAATACGGCCCAGTCCTGTGTCATCTTAACAACTGTTGTCATACTTGATCCCATTCTTGCATTGTCAGTCTGTCTCACTGAGGATCTTCCTCTTTTGTTTTGACTCTCAACCTTACCGAGCAAGGTGTCCTCCAGGAACTGGTCCCTCCCGATATGTCCAAAGTACGTGAGGTGAAGTCTCACCATTCTCACTTCTAAAGAGCATTCTGGCAGTACTTCTTCCAAGATAATTTTGTTTGTTCTTCTGACGGTACATGGTTGTCATGGATTGAATTTTGTCCTCCAAAAAATATGTGTAACAATTTGGCTGGGCCATGATTTCTAATACTCTGTGATTTTAATATACGTTGTGAATCTTGACTCTAAAATATTAATGAGGGAGGAGGTATGGCAGGTGTGGTAAGGTTGGACTCAATGCATAAGACTGTACTGTACTATCTGTTAAGGTAATCTCTTAGGATATAAAGGAAAGGGAAACAAGCAGAGAGTTGGGGACCTCATACCTTCAGGTAGGAAGCAGTATCTGGAGCACAGCACATCCTTTGGACCCACGATCTCTGTGCCTTAGAAGCTCCCAGTCCTAGGGAAGACTGAGGATAAAAGACCTTCCTCCAGAGTCACCAGAGAAAGACTGGAGCTGATGCCCTGAATTTGGACTTTCAGCCTATTTTAACATGAGAAAAAAAAAAATTCTCTTTGTTAAAGTCGTGCACTTGTGATATTTCTATTATAGTAGCACTAGATGACTAAGACTATGGTATATTAAATATTACTTGTCTATACCATAATTCAAAGACATCAGTTCTTCTTGGAGCTTTCTTATACACTGTCCAGCTTTCACATGCATATGAGTTGTCTGAAAACATCATAGTTTGGTTCAGGGGCACCTTAGTCCTTACTGTAACATTTTGGCTCTTTAACCCTTGAAAGAGATCTTTTGCAGTAGTTTTGCCTAATGGAATGCATCACTTGATTTCTTGACTGCTGCCTTCATAGGTGTTGATTGTGGATCCAAGTAAAATTAAATTCTTAACAACTTCAATCATTTCTTCATCTGTCATGATGTTACTTACTGGTCCATTTGTGAAGGCTTTTGTTTACTTTATGTTGAGGTGTAATCCATATTGAAGGCTGTACTCTTCAACCTTCATCAGTAAGTGCTTCAAGCCCTCTTCACTTTCAGGAAGGAAGGTTGTGTCACCTGCATGATGCAAGTTGTTAATAAGTCTTCCTCCAATTTTGATACAATATTCTCCTTTATACAGTTCATACCTGTTAGATTATAAAGTGGCTGGTAGGTCAGTGGTCCAACTCTAGAGCTAGGAGCCCAGGTCCATACTGAGTATTACTGTAATGGAAATCACCAATCTCCATGGATACTTATATTGAGAAACATTACTGGATTTCAGGATCTGTGAGATGTCTGGGCACAACAGCAGCACTTTAAACTTGGAGCTGAGTAAGGATTCAGGACTTAAAGTAGGGAACCAAAACACAATGTTTATGAACACAAATGTCTAAAGGAAAAAAAATAGGTGAGATCAAGAAGTTGGACTAACCACACATCTACTCTGATAGCTCTAACAAGCAAGGCCTTAAAAATGGTCCTGGTTCTGCTGTCACGGCAACACAGAGGCAGTGCAGGTGTGGAGGCCATCTTTGCCAGCCAGGAGGTTAGGACCAGGACTGCTGCACATGAGATCACAGCTGGGGCTGGCTGCCATGCTGAGCAGTTGCAACTGAGTGAAGACAGCTGTTCTCAACCAAGAAGTTGTGTTTAAGATGGCCACTCCTAGAGAACACTAGCAGCCCACTGCAGCAGCAGCTAGCAGCTGAGTGTAGCAGCACCTTTCAATCCCTCCTTTCTCTGAGCTCTAGTGGAGGCTAAATTCTGGTGCATTCCCTGAACCAGAAGTGGAAAATTGTATGTGTGTGCCCTCAGCTTTTTTCCTGTACTAAGAGAGAGAAACAAAGGGAACAGTAGAAGAAATCCTCTGCTGGCTCCCCTGAGCTGCAGATCACCACATCTTCAGAGCTCCAGGTGAATTCCAAACAATAATTGTCTCAGGATAAGTGCTTGGTATCCCTCATGGCTCAATAATTTCCTACATGTTGATTTTCTTCATCTCCAGCCTTTCCCACCTAACTTCTCTGCTTTACACTTCAGACTAAATTCTAGTGTGCTACCCATGTAAAAGTAGGACATTTTACTTGTGTGCCTGAGCTTTTCTCCCAGAGTGGGAGAGGGAAACAAAGGGATGGTTAGAAAACAAGTTCCACCAGCTCCTCTGAGCTTTGCATTGCTGCACTCACTAGAGTGTCAACAAACTACATGCTCATCAACTTTTGTGACTCAGACCTTGCCTACACACTGATGTCATTCCTTATACCCACCTGTTCCCCTCTCCCTTCTCTGCTTTACACAAAACTCCAAATTCTAGAGCACTATATGGCCAGAAATGGGATATTTTATGTGTATGTCCTGAGCTTTTCTCCCAGGCCTGGGGAGGAAAGAAAGAGTGGGCTGGAAGACAAGTTCTTCAGGCTCCCCTGAGCCAGCAATCCCAGATATATCTCTCAGGGCAGTCATCACTCCAACCACTGGATGACAGGACATCAGAATTATTAAGGCTCCAGTAGCCACTGTAGCTCAAATGTCTAGGCTACCTGGCCAGAGATGACCAAATTAAAATGCAAATATATGTATGCTAGATGGCAGTAATCTAATAAATAAATCACAGCAGCTTTCTGATGGCTCAGAGAAAGCAGTTTCTAAATATTTAAAGAAGCAGGTCGCCATGGCTCCAGAAAACTCCCAAAATAAAGAATAAAATTTTCCAGATGAAGAAGCCTTTCTGCAATTATTGGAGGTAGAATACAGAAGAGTTACATATAAAAAGCCTTCAAGAAATTAGGATGGAGGTTACACAAGATGCAGCAGAACAAAATGAAAAACAAGCTACAAAAATTGCTAGAGCAACAATGATGTGTAATTCAGCAGATTAACAATAAAACCACAGAATTAGACAATTCAATAGAAAGTCAAAAAAGCAAGATCAAGGCAACGGAACACAGAATTAGCAACACTGAAGATAAAATAACTGACACCAGCTCTTACAAGGAAAAATATCTGATAAAAGAATTAAGAAAAATGAAGACTCATTAAGAGTAATGTGGGATTCTATCAAGAGGAATAATTTTCTGGTGATTGAAGTACCTGAACAAGGAAGGACAGCAGAAAATACAGACAGAATTGTTGTAGAGTTGCTGACAGAAAACATCCCTGAAATTATGACAAAAGAGAGCATAAATATCCAGGATGCTTATTGAACACCACAAAAAGTAGGCATGAAAAGAAAGACACCAGGACATATTATAATCAATCTTAATAAAATGAAAGATAAGGACAGGCTGTTAAAGGCAGCTAGGCTAGAGTCCTTCAGACTGATTTCTGATTATTCAGCAGAAACCATGTTGGCAAGAAGGAAATGGGATGCCATACACAACACTTTGAAGGAAAAACAACTTCCAGCCAAGAATTACTATATCCTGCAGAATCTTCTCTCAAATATTATGGTGAAATTAGGATATTCTCAGAGAAATTGAAGTTTAGAGAATTTGAAAAAATCAAAACAAAATTACAAGAATTACTAAAGGAAGCTCTTTGATTAGAAAATTAATAACACCAAACACATAAGGATACAATGCTGAACACAGTACCTGGAGTTCGACTTGATTAAGGAAGACAAAAAGCTCCATCAAAGCTAAAATATTAAAGTCCAGGAAATAGAGGTCTCAGTACGTAAGTTATGATAATATTATACTAAAAAGAGGGACAAATTAATACATTCATAGATATTTCAGATGGAGAAGAAGTCAACGACATAGAACTTAAAGACTACTTTAAACTTAGAACATTGGATGGGGGGGAATAGTGGAGTGGCCACAAAGCAAATCAACAATACCACATGTCACAGCGAGAAACACAATCTAGAAGTCTCCATAGATATAAAACCAACCTTGAAAAGAATGAAACAAAAACTCATGAAGGAAAGTAACTCAGAACAGAATATTATGTGGGACAAAGAAACTGTCAACAACACACCAAAAAAGGCATCAAAAATGACAGCACTAAATTCATAACTATCAATAATCACACTGAGAGTAAATGGATTAAATACATCAGTAAAGAGACAGAGTAACAGGTTGGATTAAAACACAATCTGTCTATATGTTGCCACAAGAAACATACCAAGACTCAAAGATATGAACACACTGATACTCAAAGGATGGAAAAATACACATGAAGCTAATAGCATGCAAAGAATAGCAGGAATGGCAATACTAATCTCAGATGAAACAGCCTTTAAAGTAAGATCTACTATCGTGGACCTGGATGGATTGCTTAAATGCTCAACACATAAGGAGGGTGTAACAATAATAAATATTTATGTATCTGCTATCAGAGTATCTAAATATGCTGAATGAACACTGACAACATTCAAAAGATAGATTGCTCCCACAGTAACAGTAGGAGATTTCAACACACCACTTATAGTAATGAACAGAACATCCAGAGAGGAGCTTAATCAAGATACAGATGATCTTATTGTGACAATCAACCAACTCAACCTTATAGACATATATAGAGCTCTCCAACAACAACAGACAAGTATACTTTCTTTTTCAATGGACATGGAACATTCTCCGGAATAGACAACATATTAGGCCATAAAGCAAGTCTCAACCATATCCAAAGTATTGAAATATTACAAAGTATTTTCTCAGGCCATATAACCATAAAAGTGGAAATCAATAGCAGATAAAACATGAGTATAAACTCAAACTCATGATAATTGAACGACAGCTTGCTCAAAAAATGCTGGGTTATAGAAGAATTCAAGGATGCAATAAATAAATTCATGGAATCAAATGAGAATGAAAACACATCTTATCAGAACCTCAGGGATGCAGCAAAAGCAGTGCCCAGAGGTCAGTTTATCTCAATAAATACACACATCCAAAATGAAGAAAGGGCCCAAATCAAATAATTAACCCTTCAACTCAAACAAGTAGGAAGAGAACAACAAAAGAACCCTTTAGGAAACAGAAGAAAACAGATAATAAAAATTAGACAAGAACTAAATGAATTAGAAAAAGGAAAGATAAACCCCAACCCCAAATCAGAAGAATTAAGAAAACCAAAACCTGGGCTTCTGAAAAGATGAACAGAAATGATAAACCACTGGCCAAATTCACAAAGGAAAACAGGAGAGGAAACAAATAACTCGAATAAAAAATGAGATGGGTGATTTCACAACAGCCCCAACCAAAATTAAAAGAATCATAACAGATTATGAAAAATTGTACTCTACTAGATTTGAAAACCTAGAGGAAATGGGCAAATTTCTAGAATCACATTACTTACCAAAACTAATACAAACAGATATAGAACAACTTAATAAACCCATCACAAAGGAAGAGATTGGAAAAAAGAAAATTAGCAACCACAAATGTCCTGGTCCAGATGGCTTCCCTGGAGAGTTCTACCAAGTTTTTAGACAGAAGTAAATTCTAATCCCGTTAAAGGTCTTTTACAGCATAGAAAAAGATGGAACTCTCTGAAATTCATTCGATGAAGCCGGCGTAACTCTGATACCAAAACCAGGTCAGGATAGCACAAAAAGAAAATTTCAGACTAATATCTTTCATGGATTTAGATGCAAAAATGCTCAGCAAAATTCTAGCCAATAGAATCCAACAATATAGCAATAATAATAGTAACAACTGACCATGACCGAGTAGGATTCATACCTGGGATGCAGGGACGTTTCAACATCAGCAAAACAATTAATGTAATCAACCACATAGATGAAACAAAAGATAAGAATCACTTGATTTTATCAACTGGCCCCCCAAAAGGATTTGACAAAGTCCAACACCCAGTCATGTTAAATATTCTCAGCAAAATAAAAATGAAAAGAAATTCCTCAACATAATAATGGACACCTACCCAAAGTCAACAGATTCTGAAATAATGCTCCCTGAGAACAGGAACCAGACAAGGATGCCCATTGTCACCACTTTTATTCACATTGTGCTGGAAGTTCTAGCCAGAGTAATCAGACAAGATAAATAAATAGAGGGTATGTGTATCAGTAAAGAAGTAAAAGTATCTCTATTTGCAGATATGATCTTACACACAGAAAACCCTAATAAAACTACTGGAACAAACAGAATAGTTCAGCAAAGTATCAGGATATAACATAAACATAAATCAGTAGGATTCTTTTACATCGACAAAGAGATCATCAAAGAGGAAATCACCAAATCAATACCATTTACAATAATACCCAAGAAGATAAAATACCTAGGAATACATCTAACCAGAGATGTAAAAGACCTATACAAAGAAAATTAAAAGACCCTACTGCAAGAAACCACAAGAGACAGATAAGTCTTGCTCATAGATAGGCAGGCTTAACACTAGAAATGTCTATTCTACCCAAAGTGATCTATATATGCAATGCAATCCCAATACATATTACAATATCATTTTTTAATGAGATGGAGAAACATCTCCATCCTTGGAAAAGGAAGAAATCCCAGATAAGTAAAGCACTACTGAAGAAGGGGAACACAGCAGAGGCTTCACACTACCTGGCCTTTGAACCTATTACACTACCATGGTACCCAAAATAGCCTGGTACTAGTACAAAAACATTACAGACCAATGGAACAGAATAGAGAATCCAGAAATAACACCATTCACTTATGAACAGCTGATATTCAACAAATGCCCCAAGGCTGTGAACTCAGGAGAAAACAGTCTTTTTAACAAATGATGTTAGTGAAACTGAACATTCGTCTGCAAAAAACTGAAACAAGACTCATATTTCACACCTTACATACAAACTAACTCAAAATGGATCGGAGACCTAACTATCAAATCTAAAACAATAAAAAGTATAGAAGAAAAAATAGGGGCAACAATGGAAGCTGTAATACGCAGCTTAAACAGACTACAAAACATAACAGTGTACAAACAGCAGAAGAGAAAATAGATAAATGGGAAATACTAAGCATCAAACACTTTTGCTCATACGAAGACTTTATCAAGAGAGTAAAAAGACTACCTATCGACTGAGAAAAAAAAAATTGGCAATTGCATATCTGATTGATGTCTAATTTCCATTATCTACAAGGTACTGCAGAATATCAGCAAGAAAAAGACAAATAACCCAATTAAATAAGGGGCAAAGGATACAGGCACTTTTCCAAAGAAGACATCCAGGCAGCCAAAAGACACATGAGTAAATGCTCACGATCAGTAGCCACTAGAGAAACCCAAAGCAAAATTACAATGAGATACCATCTCACCCCTACAAGGCTGGCACTAATCCAAATCCAAAAAACACAAAATACCAAATGTTGTAGAGGTTGTAGAGAAACTGGAACTCTTCTACACTGCTGGTGAGAATGTAAAATGGTACAACCTCTCTGGAAAGCAATTTGGCGCTTCCTTAAAAAGCTACAAATAGAAATATCATATGATCCCACTATACCACTGCTTGGAATATATCCTACAGAAATAAGGGCTGTTACATGAAAAGATACTTGCACACAAATATTTATTGCAGCACTGTCTACAATAGCAAGAAGATAGACTCAACCTAGGTGCCCATCAACAGATGAATGGATAAACAAACTATGGTATATATACACGATGGAACACTATGCAATGATAAAGAACAATGATGATTTTATGAAACATCTCATAACCTGAAATCAACTAGAAGACATTATGCTGAGTGACATCAGTCATCTACAAATGGCCAAATATTGTATGAGACCACTATTACAAGGACTTAAAGAAAGGCTTATGCACAGAATAAAATACTCTTTGATGGCTACAAAGGTGGGAATGGAGAGGGTTATTCATAGATTAGACAGTTGACGGGAAGGTGAAGGGAATGACAGCACACAGTAGAAGGGAGGTCAGCACAACTAGACTACACCATACGCTAAAAGGTTTTCTAAATACAACTCAAAATTTTAAAGGACAGAGTAGTAGAGAAGGGTCTGGGGGCCACTGATTTGAGAGAACATCGAGGTCAATCAGCATAACTAGTCTTTTTCTAAGAGATTGTTCTGTATCCCATATTGGTGAGTTGGACCTGGAATCTTAAAAGTCAGCAGGCTGCCACCTAAGAAACACAAATTGGTCCCAACACAAGTGGAGCAGATAAAAACCAAGACATGAAGAAAATACAAGCCCAGGAAACATAAGAGTCCATAGGATTGGGAGACTACATCACTGTGAGGCCACAAGAACTACATGGTGCCTGGCCACCACCAAAGACAGCCCTGTCTGGGAACATAATGTAGATTCCCTGACATAGCACAAGGAAAAGGGGTGTGCAGATCAAGAACTCTATTAAAAGACTAGACTTGAGGGTCCGACAGCCTTGAGGATCCCTTGAAAACGTGGTTCCTGGACCTGTTGCTAGTCCAGAGCTAAAACCAGTACTGGAGCCAACACTTCAGACAAAGATTGGACTGGACTAAGGAACACAAAGTGATGCAGGTAGTGTGTACACTTTGTGATTTAATACATATACATGAGACTGTCCAACTGGTGTCTTTTTAGAGGGCAGAGGAGAGAGGGGAGAGGAAGGGACAAGTGTCAGTAAAGAGTAGAAAGGAAGAGTGTATTCTCATGGGGTGAGGAGAGCAGACAGAGCTGCCTATAGGCAGGTGCTTAGGGTTATATATGGCAAATTGACTTGGATTGTAAACTATTACTTAATTACAATAACAAATTAATGAATGAAGAAGTACAATAAAGCATTTGAATATAATATACATGCATACAAATGTAAGCATGTCATACGAGAGTAGTTTGATGAAATTTCACAGCTGGAACACAACTACGAAGCCACATGGAACTCTCAAAAAACAGTTCCCAGCAAGCCCTCCTTATGTCCCTTCTGGATCCTAACCTTTGCCTAACTAGGAAAACAACTGTCCTGAGTTCTGACACTGTAAAATAGTTTGACCTATGTTTTACAACATACAAATGAATTCATACAATGTATCCACTCTGTTTACATGCCTTTTGAAGTCTGCTATTTCAGTTGGGGCAAAGTGTGGACACTGAGTGAGTGTACTCCCATGATCTTATTTCCAGTTTTATATGGACCTCCTGGTAAAGGTAGGTGAATACACATCTGTATTCAGAATTACACATAGGTAAAGTCAGTAATATGAAATGGATCCAGGTAAGTACATTTCCATGTTGTATCCTTCAGAAGAGATTGAGTCACTGACCCAGACTAACTGTAATAATCCTTTAATACAAATTCAAGATTAGAAAGTAAAATAATTCTAATGCCAATAGAGATTTTAAAGGAAAAGTTCTATTGCCAATATTTAATGTAAATTGAGATAAGCTTGAAATATTTGGATAATAATGAAGTTGAAATAAACTTTATCACATCAAATCCTTTTTCTAGCAAGGAATCTTGCACATCACTAAGGAACTTAACATTCGTTATGTTTTTGAAGGTTAAATAGCTAGTGTTTAAAGGTGTAAAAGCAATGTAAATGTCAAGAGAAAATAAACTTTATTAGCTTTGTAAATGCTTGTCTAAAGCAATTTCATAGGCTATACACTTAATTTTCAATATTTTACTGTATGATTATTATATTATGTAATTTTGCATTTTGCATTTTACTTGCCTTGGTGGCTCAGTGGTTTACAGCTTAGCTGATAACCAAAAAGTCAATGGTTTGAATCCACCAGCTGCTACTTGGAAACTATATGGGGGCAGTTAAATCTACTCTGTCCTTTAGGTCACTACGATTTAGAATTGACTTAATGGCAAAAAGTTTATCTTGTTTTGCTCCTTTTCTGAATTCTCAGTTGATTTTGTACCAGTTCTAAGGATTTCTTGTTGAGTTATAGGTACAGCCTTATTTTCACCCTGACAATCATCTGAGGAATTTTATTGCTTTTGTTTGAGCACAGTATAAAACAGCCTTATTTGGCTGACTATTTTGACCCTGACAGTTCTACAGTGAACTTTATTACTTTTGCTCTCAAACACAGTATAAAAAGATGCAAAGAAATTTTACTGGGACAGTGTAAATGGTCATGTTTGCAAATTTACTCCTATAAACTTTTAGGGTTGTCAAACGTTTCCAAAGGAAACAAACAGAAACACAAACTGTACATATTTGTGGAAATTCTCCAAAAAAAAAAAGATAGAGTTGGTTTTTTACTTTAATTTACATAGGTAAGCATGTATGATGGATTGAATTATGACCCTCCCGCCCAAAAGAGTGTGTATCACTAGAAAGAAGATTAATTTAACTGGATTTCAACATAATGCAAATACTCTTCCAATCTTAACCTAATATTGCAAGGATAGAGAAGCAGGGGCAGCGGTCTGGAGACCATGCTCTCAGGGGACATCAAGGCCAGTTGGCATAACTAGTGTAATGCTAAGAGAGTCTTCTCCACCTCATATTGGTGAATGGTGTCTGCGGTCTTAAAAGCTGGCAAGCTGCCATCTGACGTACACCAGATGGTCCCAAGTCAGAAGGAATAGATGTTCAACAAGGACAACAGTGACATGGGGGAAAGAAAACCCAGAAGACACAAAGACCCATGTGAATGGGTTAACTACTACCATAAGTATCAGATGGTGTCAATCTATAAGATGTTGTCCCACTGGTCTCTTACTAGATGGGAGTGGAGAAGGTGGAGAAGAAGGAACAGGAGATTGTTAAGAGGATATGACACACACAGAACAGAAAGGAGGAGTGTGCTGTTACCGGACAAGGAGAGCAGTAGGAGCTGCACATCAGCAGGCATGCAAATTTAAGCTGGACTGTACACTTTCACTCAATTACAATAAATAAAATTTTTTAAAAATTTGGCTGAGCCATGATTCCCAGCATTGTGTAGTTGGTCAACATTTTCTAATTTGATAGGTTTTTCCTGTGTGTTGTAAATTCTATCACTCTGCTTAAGAGAGATTAGTGGCAGCTATACTGATGAGGTCTACAAGATTAGATAGTGTCTTTAGACAATCTCTTTTGAGATCTAACTGAGAGAAGTGAGTAGAGAGACACAGGGACTTCATACCACCAAGAAAGTGGTGGGAGCAGAGCATGTCTCCAAGCAGGATCCTGCATTGAGATGCTCTCAGACAAAGAGAAGACTGATGCATCCCAAGGACCTTCCTCCAGGGCTGACCGAAGAAGAAAACCTTTCTCTGGCGCCAGGACACTGAATTCAGACTTCAAGCCTACTGGACTGTGAAAGAATAAATTATGTGTTAAAACTGTCTACTTGTGACAATTCTGTTATAGCAGCACTAGATTACTAAAACAGCATGTTAATAAATAATTCCATTTCAAGGAAAGTTCACTTTGTTTCTTAAGACAGCAAATTCTTTGTGTGAATCCCTGCAGCAAATATTTTCATTACAAAATCTTTTTATTTTTATGCAATAAAAAATGAAAGTGTACATACTCTGTGCTTACAATATTGGGTTAAGATAGGAGGAGTAAACAAGTTGTGTCAAAGTCCCATTAATATTGATCTTCTTACTAATGTGTATTGTCACCAATTTCATCCAACCAAATTTCTAACAACTATCTAATCTAAACCGTCACCCCTCATCCTTCTTCCCTCCCACACTTCCCACCCTTGTAGCTGTCAGAGTCTTTTCTGTTATGTATAAGTCTGCTTTTAAGTTTCATTGTAGTGGTTTCATATAATAATTGTCCTTCTGTCGATTACTAGTTTCACTCAACATAATGTCCTCCAGTTGAGACCAAATTGAGTGATGTTTCCTACTATCATCGTTGTTCTTTATCAATGTACAGTACTCCATTGAGTACATATACCAAAGTTTACCGATCCATTCTTCTGTTGTTGGCATCTGGATTGATTCCAACTGTCTGCTGTCGTGGACTGTGCTGAAATGAACATTTGTGTGCGTGTACCAGTTGGTATGAATGGCCTTGATTCTGTAGGATATATTCTGAGCAGAGGAATTACTGGGTCAAATGGTATATCTATATCCATTATTTTAAGGTAACGCCAAATTGCTTTCCAAAGAGGTTGCAACATTCTGCAATCCCACCAACAGTGAAGGAGAGTTCCAATCTCTCCACAGCCTCTCCAGCATTTACTGTTTTGCATTTTTTGGATCATGGCCAAATCTTGTTCGGGTAAGATGGTATCTCACTGTCGTTTTGATTTGAATTTCTTCAATAATTAATGATCGTGAACATGTCCGCGTATGTCTTTTGGCTGCCTGGATCTCCTCTTTAGAGAAGTGTCTGTCCATCTCCCTTGCCCATCGCTTAATTGGATGATTTGTCTTTTTCTTATGATATTTTGTAGAACCGTATAGATTATGGAGATCAGATGTCGGTCTGACATAGAGTTGCCAAATATTTTTTCCCATTCTGTAGGTGGTCTTTTAATTCTTTTGATGAAGTCTTTGGATGAGCAGAAGTGTTTGATTCTTATTAATTCCCATTTATCTATTTCTCTTCTGATGAATGTGTTTTGTTTGTCAGATTTTGAAGTCTGTCTATATTGCATATTAAAATGTCCATTGTTGACCGTATTTTATCTTGGATGAGCTTTATCATTTTAGCTTTTATATTTAAGTCTTTTATCCAATTTGAGTTGATTTTTGTATAAGGTGTGAGATATGGGTCTTCTTTCAATTTTTTGCAGATGGCTATCCAATTATGCCAGCACCATTTGTTAAAAAGACTGTTCTTACCCAATAGCTTACTTAAGGATTTCTTTGGATTCTCTGTATAAACAGTCATATCATCTGCAAAGAGGGAAATCTTGACTTCTTCAGTGCCAATACAGATGCCTTTTATTTCTTTGAGTTGTCTAATTGCTCTGGCTAGAACTTCTAACACAATGCTGAATAAAAGTTGTGAGAGTGGGCATCCTTGTCTAGTTCTCATTCTCAAAGGGAATTCTTTCAGTCTTTCACCATTCAGGATGATGAAAGCAGTTGGCTTTGCATAGACGCTACTGATTATATTGAAGAATTTCCCCTTTATTCCTATTTTTCTGAGAGTTTTAAGCATGAATGGATGTTGAACGTTGTCAAATGCATTTTCTGCATCAACTGACAAAATCAGGTGATTTTTATCTTTTGTGTTGTTAATATGGTTGATTACATTAATTGTTTTTCTGATGTTGAACCGGCCTTGCATCTCTGGAATGAAACCAACTTGATCATGATGAATTATTTTTTTATATGCTGTGGAATTCTATTGGCTAGAATTTTGTTGAAGCTTTTTGCATCTAGATTCATGAGTGATATTGGTCTGTAATTTTCTTTTTTTGTGCGATCTTTCCCTGGTTTTAGTATCAGGGTTATGCTGGCTTAATAGAATGAATTCGGAAGTATTTCATGACTTTCTACGGTGTGAAATAGCCTCATTAGTATTGGAGTTAATTCTTCTCTAAAAGTTTGGTTGAATTCTCTGGTAAAGCCATCTGGGCCAGGACATTTTTGGTTCATAGATTTTTGATGACTTCCTCAATCTCTTCCTTTGTGATAGATTTATTAAGTTGATCTATTTCTCCTTGTGATAGTCTTAGGAGTCACACGAATCTAGAAATTTGTCCATTTCCCCCAGGTTTTCAAATCTGTCAGAGTATAGCTTTTCATAGTATTCTGTTAGGATATACTTTATTTCAGATAGGTCTGCTGTAACATCTCCCAACTCACTTCTTAATCGGGTTATTTGTATCTTCTGTTGTTTTTCTTTTGTAAGTTTAGCCAATGGTTTATCAATTTTGCTGATCTTTTCAAAGAACCAGCTTTTGGTTTTGTTAATTTTTTCAATTGCTTTTCCTTTTTCAAATTCACTTAGTTCTGCTCTAATCTTTACAATCTGTTTTCTTCTGGTGCCTGAGGGGTTTCTTTGTTGCTCTCTTTCTACTTGTTCCAGCTGTGAGGTTAATTCTTTAATCTGTGCTTTTTCTTCTTTCCGGAAGTGCGCATTTATAGAGATAAACTGACTTCTGAGCACCACTTTTGCTGTATCCCATAGGTTCTGGTAGGATGTGTTTTCATTCTCATTTGAATCCATAAATTTCTTTTTTTTTAATTTATTTTTTATTATGACTGAGTGAAAATGTAATTTCTTTAATGTGGCTTTAATTTCTTTTATTACCCAAGGCTTTGTGAGTAAAGTGTTGTTCAGTTTCCACAAGTTTGAATTTTACCTATGAATTTTCTGTTATTGGTTTCAACTTTTATAGTTCTGTAGTCTAAGAAGGTACTTTGGAGAATTGTTTTATGACCAGAACATATGGTTATTCTGGAGAATGTTTCATATGCTTTGGAGAAGAAAGTGTATTTATCTGCTGATGGATGAAAAGATCTGCATATGTCGATAAGGTCAAGTTGGTTGATTGTTGCAATAAGATCTTCTGTATCTTTACTGAGTTTTTTCTGGATGATCTATCCTTAACTGAAAAGGGAGTGTTAAAGTCCCCAACTATTATCGTGGAATAATCAATCTCATTTTTCAATGTTGTCAGTATTTGTTCAATGTATTTAGGTGCTTTGGTATTGGGTGCATAAATGGTTAATATTGTTGAGTCTGGCTTGAGCATTCAACTTTTCAGCAATAGTGACCATCCTTGTCCACAAAAGTGGATTTTACACTAAAACCTATTTTATCTGAGAGTAATATTGCCACACCTGCTCTTTTTCATGTATTATTAGCTTGATATATATTATTCCAACCTTTAATTCTCAACCTGTTCTTATCTTCAAGTCTAAGATGTGTTTCTTGTAAGCAACATATAGATGGGTCATGTCTTTGATCCACGATATCACTCACTGTCTCTTTATTGGAATGTTCAGTCCATTAACATTCAATGTGATTATTGATAGGTATATGTTTAGTGGTGTCATTGTGATATGTTTATTTTCATGTTGATGATTTCTCTGTTGTTCTTATTAACCTGTTCTGGGACATTCTTCTTTATGGATGGTATGAGTTTTGATTTTATATTTGTGGAGACTACTGTATTGTGATTTTTAAATTCAAATGATATATTGTTAGTCTGTTCTATGGCTACATACCTAATTCCCCCTAACATAGCATTATTGAAATCAATTTTAACTACTTTATAAGTCAGAAACTTTTGCTGCATCAAAAACAACTATAACTATTGTAGTATATCCCTATTTTAACGTGATGGTATTATAGTTGTCATGATATGATCATGGATTCCTTTATTATAATACTGTAGCTTTTGGCTTGGCTTGGTGAGGTTTTGTGACTTTCTTAACTGATTAGAAATTTGGATGAAGTGCTGTAAATTATCACCTAAAACATACATTTAAGGAAGAGCTTCTTTCAATATTTCATGTAATTTTGGTTTAGTTTTTATGAAGTCTTTAAATTTCTCTTTATTTTTAAAAGTCTTAATTTCACCATTATATTTGATAGACAATTTTGCAATATAAATAATTCTAGGATGGAAGCTTTTCTCATTCAGGGTTTTGAATGTGTCTTCCCATTGTTTTCTAGCCAGCATTGTTTTGGCATAAAAGTCAGATGAAAGTCTACAGGGTATCTCTTGGAATGTTAGTTTTGATTTGAGCCTTGCTGTCTTCAGAAGCATCTCTTGTGCTTTAGTCTATTAAGCTTAATTATAATTTGCCGTGGCATTCTTCTTTTTGGATCTAACTTTTGTGGTGTTCAATAAACGTCTTGAATACCTATGTTCTCTTTGTTCATAATCTCAGGAAAGTTTCCTGTCAGCATCTCTATGGCAATACTCTCTATGTTGTCATTAATTCTCCCTTGTTCAGGAACTCCAATTAAATGTAAATTATTCCTCTTCATGGAGTCCCATATGTTTCTTCATTTTTCTTATTTTTTTTCTCTGATTTTACCTCATAAATGTTGGTGTTAATTCCTTTGTCTTCTAGGTCACTGATTCTAACTTCCATCTGTTCAATCCTACTCTTTTGGCATTGGATAGAATTATCCAATTCTGTAATTTTCTTATTAATCTGATGTATTTCAGATCGTTGATGTTCTAGCATTTCAAATAGTTTACCAAATTGTTCATTTTGTTCTATTGCATTTTGTTTAATCTCTAGGAGGGTTTTATATATAACTTTTTTGTATTCAATCTCAGTTGGATTTAGAAAGGCTTTTCATCTGGAAACTTTTTTTTAATCTTTAGGGAATTTTCTGGAGCATTTGAAGACTGTTTCTTTAAATGATTATTTATGGTCTGTTGCCTGCACGCCATCTAGACGCTATTTGATTTCTCTGATAATTGATCTAAGAGAATTAAGCAGCAGAAGCAGAGGTCAGACGGTCGCTGGATCGTTTTTGAGAGGAGATTAGCCTGATACTGTTGCCCAGTCAAATATGTTAGGTTCCAAGCCTTCCCAGGTAGTCTGCTCCATTAAAAATATCATCCAGGCCTTAGTTCTCAGAGGGAAGTGAGGAGACATCTGTTTACTCTGCCTTCTTGTAACGGAATGTTATTTTAAATACAAGATCTTTTTAAATCTCTAAAATCACTGCTTATATTTTCTTTCCCTCTCCTAGAAAGTAGCTCCATTTGAGAAATGAATCAACCACCTATGACCAAAATTTTGATAGTAGGACACTTTACCTTTAAACATCATGGGAAGCAGCAATTCCTGGGCTAAATTTAAAGGCAGGTTATTTCTCGCCAGGGGAAGTCCGCAGCTAGATGTAGGAGCCTATTTTCTCTGTTATCTATTTAATTTTCTTGCAACAATCAAATGAGAATCTGTGAAAATGTTCAAAGTTATGTTAGTTTTTATTTTTTTGTTATTGAATTTTTCTATGTTCATATTATTTCTATATTATTTCAGCTCCTTCATTTAAGACTGTTCATAACCATCTTTTGTTTTATTTAAAATTCTTAAACTTACTAGGTATAAAGCTCTACTTCTCAATACTTTTTTTTTGTTAACTTACTGCATTCCAGGAGAATAACTCTGGGTAAAAACTAATAACAGCTTATACTTGCTGTCCAGCACATATGATCAATATCATTCTCACGAATCCCATTACAGATAATAAAATACACAGTCTTACTTATGCATAGCCAGTCTAACTGGAAAAAGTTGAATTGTGTTGAGATTCACATCTAATGTTCTTATCATTATTTTTCAAGTTATTCTTTATAATAATTCCACAGTCATTAGTCTATGCCAACAAATAAACCAATGACTACTCACCACTCAGCATTTATTCAGCTATCATCATGTGCCTTTTCTTTTGTCATGATACCTCATTTCCAAGTTTTTACTTAGCAGGAATCATTTCCTTAATTTTTCTCTTACCTATAAAATTCATTCAGACACAGGGGCATCACTAGAGTAGGTGTTTCCCAGTGTAGTAACTTATGGTGCAATCCCTCACCCCATGGACCTTGTCTTGTACCAGACCATACAGAATCCTTAGTGCAGGCATACCTTGTTTTGTTACACTTCACAGCTATTTGCTATTTTTTAGTTGAAGGTTTATGACAACCTGGGTTAAGTAAGTCTATCAGTAATATTTTTGCATTATTTTTGTCAGTTATGGTGATCTGTGATCAGTGATATTTAATGTTAGTGCTATAATTGTTTTGGAGTGTTATGAATGTCACCCATATAAGACAGAGAACTATAAATATTCTATTTGTTCTGACTGCTCCACCAACCTGCTGTTTTCCCATCTCTCTCCTTCTTCTGAAGACTACCTATTCCATGAAACATGACAACATTAAAATTAAGACAATGAATAACCCTAAGACAGCCTCTAAGTTTTTAAAGGAAAGGGTAGCACATCTCCCACTTTAAATCAAAAGCTAGACGTGATTAAGATTACTGAGCAAGGCATGACAAAATCTGAGATAGGCTAAAAACTATGTCTCTTCCATGAAACTATTAGCCAAGCTGTGAATGTGAAGGAAAAGTTCTTAAAGAAAATTAACAGTGCTACTCCAGTGAACATATGAATGATAGGAAAGAAACATGCTGATCCAGAGAAAGTTTCAGTGATCTGGATAGAAATACTAAACAGCCACAACATTCCCTTAAGCCAAAGCCTAATCCAGAGCAAGACCCTAACTCTACTAAATCTTCTGAAGGTTGAGAGAGGTGAGGAAGCTGCAGAAGTAAAGTCTGAAGGTAGGAGAGTTTGGTTTATGAGGTTTAAGAAAAGAAACTGTCTCAATAACATAAAATGGCAAAGTGATGCAGCAAGTGTTTATGCAGAAGCTATAACAAGTTATCCAAAAGATCTAGCTAATTGATGAAGATGACCACACTAAACAACAGATTTTCACTGTAGTTGGAACAACTACATTGTAGTTGGAACAAACTTATATTGGAAGAAGATGCCATCTGGGACTTTCACAGCTACACAGGCAATGCCTGGTTTCAAAACTTCAAAGGGTATATTGCACTGAGGACTAATGCAGCTTGTGACTTTAAGTTGAAGACAATGCTCATTTGCTGTTGTGCAAAACCTAGAGCCCCTAAGAATTATGCTAAGTCATGAGTCGGATCCGACTCAATGGCACTTGGCTGGCCTTGGCACTGTCTCCTTGCTCTAAAACTGGAACAAAGCCTGGATGACAGCACATCTGTTTACAACATGATTTATAGAATATTTTAAGCCCACTGTTGAGAATAATCAGAAAAAAAGATTCCTTTAAAATATTACTGCTCATTGACAATGCAGTTCGTCACCCAAGAGCTCTAATGGAGATGTACAAGGAGATTAATGTTATTTCTCTTCTGTTTTCTTAGCCTGGGTTCTCCAGAAAAACAAAACTACTAAGGTGTATATATGCGTGGGCTTGCACGCGCGCGCACACACACACACACACACACACACACAAAGGTCTTACAATTAAGTTTGTTAACTCATCCTAGAAAAAATGTTACATACCTCGTTGCTGAATATCACTATGGCCACCTCAAAGTACTACTGTTGGGAAGCTACGCACTGATGCCAGTGCCTAGTCTACCCTTCAAAGCATTTTCACTAGGATAAGTTCACGAACTTAATTGTCAGACCTCATCTGACGGCAGCTCTGACAGACATTCCAGAAAAAGAGTTCCAAAATTGCTTTGAAGGGTAGACATGGTGCTGGCACTACTTCACAGCTTCCCAAGAGGGGTACTTTTAAGGGTGACTATAGTGGTATTCAGCAAAGAGGTATGGAGCACTTTTTCTAGGGTAAGTTCATGAACTTAATTGTCGAATCTTGTATACATACAGCAAAAAAACCAAAAATGACTTACATGAAAAAAAAGCATACACATTTGTAAAGGCTGTAATGTTCCAAGTCTGTGGATCAGGATAAAGGTCTCCCTTGATTTATGGAGCTGTGGAGGCTGGTGACCCCAAGTCCAGCAGGTTAGAGAGCCGGGCTCTTGTTCACAGGTTGTGAAGATTAATGAATCTCAGGAAAGACTGTATGGTTTCTTCTGGTTCATGTAGCTGCAGGAGCTAGTGAGCCCCAAACTGCTAGGTTTAGCAGGGCTCTTGCTCTGGCTGTGAAAATGAAAGAATCCCAATACTGGTAGGTAAGCTGCTGGCTCAAGTCCCATGAACTGGGGGTCAGATGAACAAGAGGCAGCTGCAGGATCCAGAATTAGCCAAAGCTTTGTCAAGGTGAGCAGGAAGGAAGTAGGCAGCAGAGGGTAGGGAGATGAAGGCTGAAGTGTTGGTAAGCCACTATAGGTAGAGCTTGATAGCTAGCAAACAGCATATTCCCTTATGGGGGTGGTTACATATCAATTTCAAAATAGAAGTGATCACAGCATTATACAACACTGGGAATCATGGCCCAGCCAAGTTGACACACAAACTTAATCATTGCAAACCATTGCAACTTGTTAGCACAACATCCAAGCTGCAGCTCATGGATCAATGATTTCAGATTTCACGTGTTATTATTTAAGAAATATACCTCATAAGGCTATAGCTGCCTTAAATAAGGATTCTTTTGATGTATCTGGACAAAGTAAATTGAAAACCTTCTGGAAAGGATTCACCATCTTACACATCATTAAGAGCATTCATGATTCATGGGAGAAAGTCAAAATGTCAACATTAACAGGAATTTAGAAGAAGTTTATGCCAACCCTCATGAGCTTTTAAAGGGATTCAACATGTCAGTGGAGAAAATAACTTAAATATAGTGGAGTTAGCAAGACAACTAGAATTAGACATGGAGCCCAAAGCTGTGACTGAATTGCTACAATCTCATGATAAAACTTTAATGGATGAGAAGTTGTTCTTACACATGAGCAAAGAAAGTAGTTTCTTGAGATAAACTCTACTCCTGTTGAACATGTTATGAATACTGTTGAAATGACAACAAATTTAAAGTATTATATAAACTTAGTCGATAAAGCAGTAACAAGCTTTCAGAAAACTGACTACAATTTTGAAATTTCTACTGATGATAAAATGCCAGCGAACAGCATCACACACTACAGAGAAATCTTTCAAGAGTTAATCACTGTGGTAAACTTCATTGTTATTTTAAGAAATTGCCACAGCCACCTCCAACTTCAACAACTACCACTCTTATCAGTCAGCAGCCATCAACATCAAGGCAAGAACCTCCACCAGTGAAAAGAGATGACTATAACTAGCTGAAGGTTCAAATGCTTGTTAGAATTTATTTTGCAATATTTTTCTCTTTTTTTTTCTTTGCTCATTTTTTATTGTGGTAAGTACAGATAACAGACCACTTGCCATCTTTACAGTCTTCACATGTATGATTCAGACATTAATTACGTACCCTGTGTTCTTCCACAGTCACCATTAACCATTTCCAAAATTTCTATTACCCTTAATAGAGCCCCCTAATCTTAACATGTAAAGTTCCTATAGCACCTTTGTTACAATAATGAAACAATATTGACATATTTGTATCTAAAGTCCTCAGTCATGCGTACACTCTCACGGGCTTTCACAGATGCATAACATCACGTGTCCTCCATAACAGTATCCTGTAGAATAGATTTCACTGCCCTGAAAGCCCCTGGCAACCACTGTTTTTTTCACTGCCTCTAGAGGTTTGCCTTTATAATTTATCAGTTTTCAATGGCAAAGCCGTAGTTGCCAAGTGTGGCTGATACTGTCCCTGACAAGTGCACAGTAGCTGGTGACACTTGGCAGGGGTCAGCTCCCTGTCTCTGGGGTACCTGTCTGGTCATGACTCTGTGTGTCCCAGAGGGATGCTCAGGAAGCTGAGTCCAGAATGGGGCAGAGTCAGGCCTGCCTGGGCTTCCATCGCTGCAGCACCACAGGCACCTGGTTCCTGCCAAAGCTTGGGGTGTGCAGGGGCCCTGAGGCTTCTCCCTTCTTAATTTCCATGAAGAACTTCCCTTTAGATATATCTGTCCATTTGGGCTGTGGGCTAGGAGTCATCATCTCGTAGGGTGTTTTTGTAGACTCTACCCCTGACCTATTCTGAAGGCAGGCACTCACTCTTCACTCCCCAGGCTTTGTTTGATTTTCATGTGTGGTTAAGCAGTGGGCACAGATGATGTTTGCAGGGAACATAGGACAGGCTGAGCCCTGGACACGGCAAGCAGGGACAGAATCACTTACTGTCCATGTTGACTCTGATCTTATCACTTAGTGCAAAGAATTTACAATCAAAGCTCTTTTTTACTGTAAATGTTGGCTATGGTTTTGGCTAAATAGGCCAGTCCTAGGCAGGCAGTCATGAGCTTCCTGTAACTGACATTGGTCTCAACAGTGTCCAGCAGGTGTGTTGTGCATGGGACGGCACCATAGTCTTGGTGAGAGACTTAGCCACTGTGAGCCCCACATCTAAATGGGGAGTGTTTTAAGTAATGTTATTCATCTTTAAAAGGAGGGGAGAGTAATTTAAGAGTGCTTTAGCGCATAGTTTGAACTATCATGAACTCCGGGGTGATCTGTTATCTGAGGGTGTGAAGACACACACCGAAGAGCCACACAAAGTGATTTCACAGCTGTTGCACTGTAAACAAATAAGCCATGGTTTCATCTTGTTTGACTTAATGGCACTGTGTATCCACAGTTCTTAAATGCTGTACCGTGTGCCTGAGCAGGAGTGAATAGCAGCAATCTGTTTGCTGATCAGTACAAATTAGTACCTGTCCTAATCCAGTGGACCTTGTCTTAACATGATCATGTTTACAGACACCCTGTTTCCAAATAAGGTATGTTCATAAACTTGGGTACTGTGCTTCTGGGGAGATATTTTGGGGGTGCTATTCAACCTGGTGTAATCAGGTCAAGGCAGCAGAGTCTTCAGTGCCAAGGTTTGGGTGGGTGGGACTCCTCACATAGTCCCTTCCCAGCCTTGTACCTCAGTTTCCTCATCTGCCAGGTGGTGGTGGTGGCCTCCTAGAACTGTGAGCATTTAAGGAGATCATCTCTGCAAAAGGCCTTCCTTAGCTCAGAGTAATGGCTCCACAGCAATAAGGCATTCTTTCTTTATTTTTTTGACATAATGCTGTTTCACACTTAACAGACTACAGTGCAGTATAAACATAATTTTAATATTCATTGGGAAACCTAAAAATTTGTGTGCCTTGCTGTACTGAAATATTCTCTGTATTGCAATGGCCTGGAGGCAAATCCACAGTATCTCTAAGGTATGCCTGTAATGTTTTTTATACCACTGATAACTCATAAATCATAATTCCTGTCTATCATTTTCTTTTCCTTTTATTACTACTGCCTAATTCTCAAAAAAGTTTGTGACATAGGCTCACAAATGTTAATTACTACAATATCATAGTTAAAACACCAGAAAAATTGACAAAAATCACAGTTATGGAAAATCTGTAGCAAAAAAAAAAAAAAAAAAAACTTGCAGAATATATAAAAAAAACCATGTGGTTCTAAGTATCATTGTAATTGGGAAATAGTGAGACCTCTGACTGGAATACATAAGAAGGTTCAAAAAGTAAATTAGCAGAGTTTTAACCTTGTAGGTATATTGATACATGTAAGCTAGATTTATGAAAAATGTTTTTGTTATTATTACTAAGCACAGGGATATGTTACAGGAAGTCATTCTGAAATCTCCCCTCTGACAGTGTCAGCTACTGTGGTCCATACCCCTGTACCTCTCTAGTGATAACCACTGTTAGGACAACCATATTTTTAGCAAATGTGTGTGATCTACGTTTTTTGGCCAATCACCTTTCCTCTCAGGTATTTTCATAAGTACACTATGCCAGTTTTTTTCTACATATTGCAGAAAAATACAAAAATAAATTATAATATAAAAATACCTTGGGCTTACAAACAAACATAGCGTGCATGTGTTATCTGCATAAAATACAGGTTACTGATTAACTCAAAAACATAAAAAGATCAAAATAAAACAAACTCCCTCTTTCCCTACCCCTTCAAAATAAATAATAGACAACTTTCTGTGCATGTAAACGGCTATTACGCTAGTTGGCATAAAAGCTAATTAATAATCATGTAAGTTCATAGAGGCATAAAATTCTATCAGTGTTGTCTTCTTAGACATTTTACTGGATGTGTTACAACACTGCGCTTTAAATCATCTTTTACTGGTCTTCTTAGAGTTAATATTGGCATAAAACCTGACAAGTGCTGCACTTGGTTTTAATAATTCTGATTTTTTCATTTTTTCCTTTCTAAACTTAGTTGTTTTTACCACAGGGATCTACATGGAGCCTTTTCCACTTCTCTCTTTATGCATCGTCCTAGCGTCAAACATTTCACTTCCTTCTAATTCTTGTGCCAAATCACTGTATCTCCTCCTGTAAAACTTTCTAGTCTGTAATAATCACTTCAATAGCATCCATACCTTAAGGATTCGTTTGTCACTTTTTGGAAACAAGCCACATTGCAATTTTACTCTTTCTCATTATGTTTCCTATAAAGCCTCTGACGCAGCCATCTCTTTAATAATGATCCACTGCTGTTGAGTCGATTCTGATTGAACGTGACCCTGTAGGATAGAGTAGAATCGCCCCATCAGGTTTCCAAGGAGTGCCTGGTGGATTCAAACTGCCAATCTTTCAGTTACTGGTCATAACACTTAGCCACTATGCCACCAGCATTTCCAATAATTTTAATAGGCTTATGCTTTTCTCATATCTCTTTTTAATTCCTCTGAAAAATTACTTTTTTGTGTGCCTCTCACACAGACCCGCTGACCACCTCACCCTCTGCCCAATTCATAGATTCACTCAAATATTTATTCTACTTGGCAAATGCATAGCTAGCAAATTGACCTGCCCTGGAAGCAGTACCATTAGCAATCAAGTCAATTCTGACTCGTGGTGAGCCCTTGAGTGTCAGAGTAAAACTGCATTCCATAGGGCTTTCAATGGCTGATTTCTCAGAGATAGATCACCAGACCTTTCTTCTAAGGCATCTCAGGATAGACTCAAACTGCCAACTCCTCGGTTAACAGCCAAGTGAATTAACTGTTGTACCACCCAGGAATTGGGCTAAACTTCACCATACTGCTTATAAAGTGCCTTGAGAAACCGGCACAAGATGAATGCAAGAAATCCCTTGCTTACCTCTGTAAACTCTCAGTTCAGATAAGCCCAGAAACAATGATTTTAATGACTTTACCATTACTCTAGGTTGCCTGATCACATATGTTGGAGGGTGCAGTAGATTACTAGTTCTGCAAAGTTGCTCCCTGTCTGTGATGAACTGTAAAGAGGGCCATGTGACCACTATGTTCTGCTTGTTGTTGTAGTTACGTGCTGTCAAGTCAGTTCTGACTCACAGTGACCCTGTGAACAACAGGCTGAAACACTGCCCAGTCCTGTGCCATGCGCATCATCATTTATATGTTCAAACTTGTTGTGGACACTGTGTCAATCCATCTCATGGAAGGTCTTCCTCTTTTGTGCTGACCCTCCACTCTACCAAGCATGATATCCTTCTCCAGGGACTCATACTTCTTGACTGCATGTCCAAAGTATGTCAGACTCAGTCTTGCTATCTTGGTTTCCAAGGAGCAATTACGGTTGTACTTCTTCCAGAACAGTTCTGTTTGTTCTTTTGGCAGTCAATAGTACATTCAACATTCTTCTCCAACACCACAATTCAAAGGTATCAATTCTTCTTTTGTCGTCTTCATTCATGGTCCAGCTTTCACATACATATAAGCAATTGAAAATACCATGGCTTGGGTCAGGCGGACTTTAGTCTTCAAAGTGACATCTTTACTTTTGAATACTTTAAAGAGGTACTTTGCAGCAGATTTTCTCAATGAAATGTGTCTTTTGATCTCTTGACTGCTGCTTCCAAGGGTGTTGAGTGTGGACCCAAGTACAATGAAACCCTTGACAAGCTCAGTCTTTTCTCCATTTATGATGGTGTTGCTTACTATGAGGATTTTTGTTTTCCTGATGTTGAGGTGCAATCCATACTGAAGGCTATGGTCCTTGACCTTCATCAGTAAGTGTCTCAAATCTTCTTCATTTCCAGCAAGTACGATTGTACTGTCTGTGTAACACAGGTTGTTAAGTTGTCCTCCAACCCTGATGCCTCATTCTTCTTCATAGAATCCAGCTTCTCAGATTATTTGTTCCACATACAGATTAAAAAGCCATGGAGAAAGGATACAACCCTGACACATACCTTTCCCAACTTTAAATCATGCAGTGTCCCTTGTTCTGTTTGCATAACTGCCTCTTGATCTGTATACAGATTCCTTAGGAGCACAATTCGTTGTTCCAGAATTCCCATTCTCTGCAATGCTAGCTGAAATTTAATATGATCCACACAGTTGAATGCTTTTGCACAGTCAGTGAAACACAAGTAAACATTTTTCTGCTATTTTTTGCTTTCAGTCAAAATCCATCTGATATCAGCAATGATATACCTGATTCCACATCCTTTTCTGAATTGAGCTTGAATTTCTGGCAGTTCCTTGTCAATATACAGTTGCAGTTGTTTCTGAATGATTTTGAGCAAAATTTTACTTGCATGTGATATCAATGATATTGTTCAGTAATTTCTGCATTCAGTTGGATCACCTTTCTTTGGGACTCTATGAAGAGGGGAAACCTTGGTGGTGTAGGCGTTAAAAGCTACATCTGCTAACCAAAAAATTGGCAGTTCAAATCCTCCATGCACTCCTTGTATACCTTGTATTCTCTATAGGGCAGTTATAGTCTGTCTTACAGAGTCACTATGAGTCAGAATCAACTCAACAACAGTGAGTTTGGTTTGGTTTACTATGAAGAGGAGTAATCTATGAGTCACTCAAGTCCCAGAACAAAGGGAAACAACAGAAAATACAGACAGAATTGTTGAAGATTTGCTGACAGGAAACTTTCCGGATATCAAGAAAGATGAGAAAATACTTATTCAAGACACTTATTGAACTCCACACAAGGTAGATCCCCAAAAGAAAGACATCAAGGTGTATTATAATCAAACTTGATGAAACGAAAGAGGTACTTTTAAAAGCTGCTGGGAATAACTGAAAAATAGTCTGCAAAGGAAAATTTATAAGACTTAGCTCAGACTACTCAGCTGAAACCATGCAGGCAAGAAAGTGACAGAATGACAAATACAAAGCCTTTAAGGAAAATAATTGGCAACCAGGAACTATATGTCCAGAAAAAATTGCCTCTCAAATATCATGGCAAAATTAAAACATTTACAGATAAATAGAAATTTAGGGAATTTGCAGAAACTAAACAAAAATTACAAGAAATATTAAAAAGAGTCTTTTGATTAAAAAAACAAACAAACAAATAACACCAGGTAAAAATTCCAAATCAAAACACAGAACAGAAAAACTGTATAGTAACCCAAACAGGAGAATCATAAAAAATAAATCAGTAGGCAAAGTCAGGATGGCAGCATAGCCACACGACCTTGCCAAACCCTCTGAAAACAAGGAACTGAAAAATCAATTAAACTGACCAAATTGAGCATTCCTGTAGGCCTGAAGAACTAGTAGAAAAATATAGGAATAGACTGGCTGACAGGAAGATCATAGGAGTGCTGGGTCACCACAGAAGAAACAATGTGGCAACAGACAGAAAGACCCCATGTGCTGAAGATGAGGCAGGGAGAGCAAAACTCTCAAACCAAAAGTAAGTTATACTGTGAGACTGAGAGACACCAGGATGGCTGGAGCAACACTCAGCCTGCCAAATGTGATCAACACCAGACTAAACATAGCAGCTGAGGGCCAAAGGCTTCCATACAGATCAGAGGGGCTTGAGACAAGGCCAGCCAGCGATACGAGGGCACTAGGACTCAGCAGCCCAGCAGGCCTCAGAGCAGCACAGGGAGAGGAGGCTTTGGTCCAGTGGACCCTGGAGCAGTGACGTGTATTCATGCACGGCCTGCAGGCAGTGGCAGTTTGGGTGACATATGCATCCTGAGGATGACAATGGCAGAGACATGGGTGACAAGCCCAACCCAGTGACGGCAGCAGCAAGGGTGCAGGTGATGTACCCAATCCAGGGGTAGTGATTGCAGAGCTTCAGATAATATGCCCAGTCCGGGGGCTGTGGTGAGCCGGCATAGGTGACCTGCTCAGCCTGGGAGTGGCAGCAGGAGGTGACCTGCTTGGGCTGTGTGCAGTGCATGTGATGAGACAAGCCAGAGGGTTGTGGCAACAGCAATGTGGGTGACATACCCAGCCTGGGGGTGGGGACATGGTGACACCTGAGGCCCAAGGCCAGTGGCAGTGGTAGTGGCACAAGAGACACAGCCTGGGGCAGTGTGTAGACAAGCATGGGCCAGAGTGGTGTAGAACCAGATAGGAGATCAAGAGAAAGCTCAGGCTGAAGAGAGCTGTGCTGGCCTGTCTAAGACAGCATGGAACAGTTAGATCAAGGAGCAAAAATTCATCTGACTTCATGGAGAAACACTAGCCCAGCCCCAAAAGAGAGATCATCTGAATTATTAAGTCTCCAAAAATTAAGCCAGCTCAGATGTTCTGAATATCCATAGATAAAACTTAAACCACAATAACCAAACAAAAAAAGCTGCAATAATTTTCTGATGGCTTGGAGACAACAATCAATTTCTAAACACCTAAACAGGCAGACTATCATGGCTTCTGAAAATTCCCAAAATAAAGTATCAGTGGAGTTTTCCAGACAAAGAAGACTTCATGAGATTATCAGATACAGAATATGAAAGACTGATGTACAGAGCAGTGAAAGAAATGAGGCAAAATGTAGCAGAGCACAATAAAAAATTAAACAAGCTGTAAGAAATGCTTGAGCAGCAACAACCTGAAATTTGACAAATTAACAAGAAAATAACCAAGCTTGATAACTCAATAGAAAGTCAAAGGAGTAGGATGGGAGAAATGGAATGCAGAATTTGTGAGACTGAAGACCAAGTAAATGATACCAGCATACACAAGGAAAAGTCGAATAAGAGAATCAATCAGAATGAAGAATCATTAAGAGTTACGAGAGATTCTATCAAGAGGAATAATATACAAATGATTAGAGTATCAAAATAAGGCAGGATAGCTGAAAATACAGTGACAGTGGTTGAAGACCTACTGACAGAAAGCTTCGCTGATATCGTGAAAGATGAAAAGAAACCCATTCAGGATGCTCACTGAATCCCACTCAAGGTAGATCTCAAAAGAAATACATCAAGACATATCACAATCAAACTCAATAGAACTAGAGAGAAGGAGTGACTACTAAGGGCAGCTAGGTTTAAAAAAATAACAAAGGAAATTTATTAAGATTAAGCTCAGATTACTCAGCCAACACCATGCTGGTAAGAAGACAGTGGGATGACATATACAAAGACCTGAAAGAAGGGGGGGGACAAAAACTGCCAACAGAGAATTACATAGCCTGACAAATTGTCTCTCAAATATGAAGGGGAAATTAGGACTTTTACAGATAAATAAAAGTTTACAAAACCTGCAAAAATCAAACCAAAATTACAAGAATCAGTAAAGAAAGTTCTTTGACTAGAAAATCAATGACATCGAATATACACTCAAATATCCAATGCTCAGCAAGGCATCTAGAGACCATCAGGACCACCATCAGGACAGGAAATCAAAGAAATTCAGAGACCTCAGGATTTAACTTACAAAAAACATTATATAAAAAGAGAGCTAAAATAAAGTACCCACAGATCTTTCATATGCGGAGGAAGTCAAGAAGATACAAAGACACTGAAGTTTGGATTACTTTTAGATCTATAAAGGGGACTAAGAGAGAAACCACAAAAGAAATATTTATTTCAACACTTCAATATGAGAAACTGAAAAAAAAACAAACAAAACACAAAATCTCAGCAATTTCAAAGAGAAAAAATTAAAGACATGAAAACACATCAAATGCAACAGAGGAATTATGCATAACTAAGGCATCAAAATGACAGCACTAACATTATACCCATCAATAATCACACTAAATGTAAATGGACTAAATGTACCAATAAAGAAAAGGAGAGTAGCAGATTGGATTTAAAAAAATAACCCATCTATATACTGCTTAGAGGAGACACACCTCAAACTCCAAGACACAAACTACAAATCAGAGGTTGAGAAAAAATATATCAGGCTAATAACATTCAAAAAAAGAGCAGGAATGGCAATACTAATCTCTGACAAAACAGATTGAAAGCTAAATCCATCACAAGAACTAAGGTGGGACACTATATGATGCTTAAAGGCTCAATACAGCAGGAGGACATAACCATATTAAATATCTACACACCTGATGACAAGGCTCCAAAATACATAAAATAAACACTTATTTGCACTGAAAACAGACATACACGGCTCTATAACACTAGTACAAGATTTCAATACACCCCTCTCAGTAAAAGATAGACATCTCGAAAAAAGATCAGTAAAGGCATGGAAGATTGAAATGTCATAATAAACCAACTTGACCTTGCAGACATATTCAGAACACTTTATCCAATGGCAGCCAAGTAAGCATAATTTCTCTTCCAATATACACAAAAAGCTCTCCAGAATTGACCACATGTTAGGCCACAGCTTCTTTTCAGACCATAAAGCCAGAAAACTAGAAATCAATAAAAGAAAAAAGATTAAAATTAAATCAAAATCATGGAAACTGCACAACATTTTGCTCAAGAACTACTGGTAAATAGAAGGAATCAAAGATGCAATAAAGAAATTCATAGAATTAAATGAGAATGAAGAAGTATCCTACCAAAATCTATGGGATACCACAAAAGCAGTGCTCAGAGGTCAATTCATCTCAATAACACACACATTCAAAAGGAAGAAAAGGCCCAAATCAAAGAATTAACTCTTCAACTTGAACAAATGGAAAGATCCCTCTAGAAGACAGGAAATTATTAACATTAGACCAAAAATAAACAAAATAGAAAAATGATTGAAAGAATTAACAAAACTAAAACCTGGCTTTTTGAAATGATCACCAAATTGATAAGCTATCGGCCAGACTGACAAAAGAAAAACAGAAGAATGAAATTACCCAAATAAGAAATAAGATGGGGAAAATCACAACAGACCCAACTGAAATTTAAAAAAAATATCATAGCAGGACACTGAAAAGTTGTACTCTAATAAATTCAAAAACCTAAAAGAAATGGACAGAAGATTCCATTGCAAGATGGCGGAGTAAACAGATGTCTCGTCATCTCCCTCTGAGAACTAAGGCCTGGATGATATTTTTTATGGAGCATTGAATGCCTGAGAAGCCTTGGGACCTAACATATTTGACTGGGCAACAGTATTGGGCTAATCTTCTCCTCTCAAAAACAATCCAGTGACCGTCTGACCTCTGCTTCTGCTGCTACAGTGTAACAGAGAACCTCAGCTTCTGCAAACAGCCAGTAACAGTAACATACTTTCATTATAAGCAGGCAGGTGAAGTCTGCTGTTCCCACTGCCTGTTCAGGATCAGCCTGTTGGACAGCTTCTAGCTTCCAATTCAGCCTCTGGACAGCTCCCTGCATAGAAGTGCAGTTTACTTTTACTTTTAAGGTTTACTTATTAAGGTTGAGAGGCTTGTATTTTCTCTCTGGAAATTTCCCTATTGAAAAACCTCTTTTCTCTCACTCACATTTTAAGATTGGCTGACAGCCCTCAGTTTCTCTATAAACAGAGCAGCCTCTTTGCTACTCAAAAAGCAAAATCTTCCACCCTTGAGAATCCACCTAGGGCAAATCACTACAGTATTAGAGTCAGCTGGTGACCAACAATTCTCTTAGATCAATTATCAGAGAAATCAAATAGCATCTAGATGGCATGCAGGCAACAGACCATAAATAATCATTTAAAGAAACAGTCTTCAAATGCTCCAGAAAATTCCCTAAAGATTAAAAAAAAATTCCCAGATGAAAAGCCTTTCTAAATCTAACTGAGATTGAATACAAAAAAGTTATATATAAAACCCTCCTAGAGGTTAAACAAAATGCAATAGATTTGGTAAACCATTTGAAATGCTAGAACATCAATGATCTGAAATACATCAGATTAATAAGAAAATTACAGAATTGGATAATTCTATCCAATGCCAAAAGAGTAGGATTGAACAGATGGAATGTAGAATCAGTGACCTAGAAGACAAAGTAATCAGCGCCAACATCTATGTGGTAAAATCAGAGAAAATAAATAAGAAAAATGAAGAAACATTAAGAAACATATGGGACTCCATGAAGAGGAATAATTTACGTTTAATTGGAGTTCCTGAACAAGGGAGAATTAATGACAACATAGAGAGTATTGCCATAGAGATGCTGACAGGAAACTTTCCTGAGATTATGAACAAAGAGAACATAGGTATTCAAGACATTTATCAAACACTGAAAAATTAGATCCAAAAAGAAGAACACCAATGCATATTATAATTAAGCTTAGTAAGCTAAAACACAAAGAGATGCTTCTGAAGACAGCAAGGCTCAAATCAAAACTAACATTCCGAGGGAAACCTTGTAGACTTTCATCTGACTTTTCTGCCAAAACAATGCTGGCTAGAAAACAATGGGCAGACACATTCAAAGTCCTGAATGAGAAAAACTTCCATCCCAGAATAATTTATCCCACTAAATTGTCCATCAAATATAACGGTGAAATTAAGACTTCTGAAAATAAAGCGAAATTTAAAGACTTCATAAAAACTAAACCAAAATTACATGAAATATTGAAAGAAGCTCTTCCTTAAATGTATGTTTAGGTGATAATTTACGGCACTTCATCCAAATTTCTAATCAGTTAAGGAAGTCACAAAACCTCACCAAGCCAAGCCAAAAGCTACAGTATTATAATAAAGGAATCCATGATCATATCATGACAACTATAATACCATCACGTTAAAAGAGGGATATACTACAATAGTTAAAGTTGTTTTTGATGCAACAAAATTTCTGACTTATAAAGTAGTTAAAATTGATTTCAATAATGGTATGTTAGGGGGAATTATGTATGTAGTCATAGAACAGACTAACAATATATCATTTGAATTTAAAAATCATAATACAGTAGTCTCCACAAATATAAAATCAAAACTCATACCATCCATAAAGAAGAATGTCCCAGAACAGGTTAATAAGAACAACAGAGAAATCATCAACATGAAAATAAACATATCACAATGACACCACTAAACATATACCTATCAATAATCACATTGAATGTTAATGGACTGAATACTCCAGTAAAGAGACAGTGAGTGATATCGTGGATCAAAGACATGACCCATCTATATGTTGCTTAGAAGAAACAAATTTTAGACTTAAAGATAAGAATAGGTTGAGAATTAAAGGTTGGAATAATATATATCAAACTAATAATACATGAAAAAGAGCAGGTGTGGCAATATTACTCTCAGATAAAATTGATTTTAATGTAAAATCCACTATTATGGACAAGGATGGTCACTATTGCTGAAAAGTTGAATACTCAAGCAAGACTTAACAATATTAAATATTTATGCACCCAATACCAAAGCACCTAAATACATTGAACAAATACTGACAACACTGAAAAATGAGATTGATCATTCCACAGTAATAGTTGGGCAATTTAACACTCCCCTTTCAGTTAAGAATAGATCATCCAGGAAAAAGCTCAGTAAAGAGACTGATCTTATTACAACAATCAACCAACTTGACCTTATCGACATATACAGATCTTTTCATCCATCAGCAGATAAATACACCTTCTTCTCCAAAGCACATGGAACATTCTCCAGAATAGACCACTGATTTATTGCAAAGTACCTTCTTGGACCACAGAGCTATAAAAGTTGAAATCAATAACAGAAAATTCATAGGTAAAAATCCCAACTTGTGGAAACTGAACAACACTTTACTCATAAAGCCTTGGGTAATAAAAGAAAGAAAAGACACATTAAAGAAATTTATGGATTCAAATGAGAATGAAAACACATCCTACCAGAATTTATGCGATACAGCAAAAGTGGTGCTCAGAGGTCAGTTTATCTCTATAAATGCACACTTCTGGAAAGAAGAAAGAGCACAAATTAAAGAATTAACCTCACAGCTGGAACAAGTAGAAAGAGAGCAACAAAGAAATCCCTCAGGCACCAGAAGAAAAGAGATTATAAAGATTAGAGCAGAACTAAATGAATTAGAGAATAGAAAAACAATTGAAAAAATTAACAAAACCAAAAGCTGGTTCTTCAAAAAGATAAAGCTAAGCCAAGTGCCGTCGAGTTGGATAAAAACAAAAAAGATAAACAAAATTGATAAATCATTGGGTAAACTCACAAAAGAAAAACAACAGAAGATATAAATAACTTGATTAAGAAATGAGTTGGGAGATGTTACAACAGACCCATCTGAAATAAAATATATCATAACAGAATACTATGGAAAGCTATACTCTGACAGGTTTGAAAACCTGGGGGAAATGGACAAATTTCTAGATTCATATGACTCACGAAGACTATCACAAGGAGAAATAGATCAACTTAATAAATCTAACACAAAGGAAGAGATTGAGGAAGTCATCAAAAATCTACCAACCAAGAAAAGTCCTGGCCCAGATGGCTTTACCAGAGAATTCTACCAAACTTTTAGAGAAGAATTAACTCCAATACTAACGAGGCTATTTCTACCACAGAAAGAGATGAAATACTTCCAAATTCATTCTATGAAACCAGCATAACCCTGATACGAAAACCAGGGAAAGATCCCACAAAAAAAGAAAATTACAGACCAATATCACTCATGAATCTAGATGCAAAAAGCTTCAACAAAATTCTAGCCAATAGAATTCCACAGCATATAAAAACAATCATTCATCATGATCAAGTTGGTTTCATTCCAGAGATGCAAGGCTGGTTCAACATCAGAAAAACAATTAATGTAATCAACCATATTAACAACACAAAAGATAAAAATCACCTGATTTTGTCAGTTGATGTAGAAAAGGCATTTGACAAAGTTCAACATCCATTCATGCTTGAAACTCTCAGAAAAATAGGAATACAAGGGAAATTCCTCAATATAATCAATAGCATCTATGCAAAGCCAACTGCTTTCATCATCCTGAATGGTGAAAGACTGAAAGAATTCCCTTTGAGAACGGAAACTAAACAAGGATGCCCGCTCTCACCACTTCTATTAAACATTGTGCTAGAAGTTCTAGCCAGAGAAATTAGACAAGACAAAGAAATAAAGGCATCCGTATTGACAGTGAAGAAGTAAAGATTTCACACTTTGCAGATGACATGATTGTTTATACAGAGAATCCAAAGAAATCCATAAGTAAACTATTAAAGCTAATAGAAGAATTCAGCAAAGTATCGGGATACAAGATAAACATAACTAAATCAGTAGGATTCTTTTATACCAATAATGAAATTATTAATGAAGAAATCACCAAATCAATTCCATTTACTACAGCCCTCAAGAAGATAAAATGCCTAGGAATAAATCTAACTAGACAAATAAGAGATCTTTACAGAGAAAACTACAAGACCTTGCTACAAGACTAAGAGAGACTTAGATAAGTGGAGGAATCTGCCCTGCTCATGGATAGGAAGACTCAATATTGTGAAAATGTCTATTTTGCCCAAGGCACTCTACTTATATAATGCAATCCCAATAGAAATTCCAGCGACATGTTTTAATCAGATGGAGAAACAAATTATCAGCTTTATCTGGAAAGGTTAGAAAACCTGAATAAGTAAAGCACTACTGAAAAAGAAGAACACGCTGGGAGGCCTCTCACTACCTGACTTTAAAACCACAGTAGTCAAAACAGCCTGGTATTGGTACAAAAAGAGACATATAAACCAATGGAACAAAGTAGAGACCACAGAGATGTCACCACACTCTTATGAACAGCCGATATTTGACAAAGGTCCGAAGATGTTGAAATGGGGTAAGAACAGTCTCTTTAACAAATGGTGCTGGCATAATTGGATAGCCATCTGCAAAAAATTGAAACAAGACCCATATCTCACACCTTATACAAAAAATCAACTCAAATTGGATAAAAGACCTGAATAGAAAAGCTAAAATGATAAAACTCATCCAAGGTAAAATATGGTCAACAATGGATGTTTTAATATGCAATACAGACAGACTTCAAAACCTGACAAACAAAACACATTCATCAGAAGAGAAATAGATAAATGGGAATTAATAAGAATCAAACACTTCTGCTCATCCAAAGACTTCATCAAAAGAATTAAAAGACCACCTACAGAATGGGAAAAAATATTTGGGAACTCTATGTCAGACTGACGCCTGATCTCCATAATCTATACGGTTCTTCAAAATATCAATAAGAAAAAGACAAATCATCCAATTAAGCGATGGGCAAAGAAGATGGACAGACATTTCTCCAAAGAGGAGATCCAGACAGCCAGAAAACACATGCAGACATGTTCACGATCATTAATTATTAAAGAAATTCAAATCAAAATGAGATACCATCTCACCCCAACAAAATTGGCCATGATCCAAAAAATGCAAAACAATAAATGCTGGATGGCTTAGAGAAATATCTGTTAATGTGGGACAACCTGGAGACATTATACTGGGTGAAATTAGCCAGACAGGAAAGGACAGATATCGTATGAGACCATTACTAGAAGGATGCCACAAATCATTTACGCACACAAGAAATCAACGAGATAATGGTTAGGATTCAGGGTGGGTGCAGGATGTGACAGCATGGACTGAAGAAGAGAGGTGTCCACCACCAGATGGTGCCCAGCCACCACCAATGACTACCTGGATGGTACATGGCATGGAGTCCTTGACATAGTGGGAAAAGGAGTAGAAGACAGAGCTAGAAGACCACACTTGATGGTTCTTCTTACTGGAGAGTCCCCCGGGAGCATGGCCGCTGTACTCTCTAACCCCAAGTTGCATCCATTACTGGGACCATCTCTCAAGGCAGAGACTGAACTGGACTATACAAAACACAGAGTGAGGTTGGTGATGAACAAATCTTTGAACTTAAACATATACATGAGGTTGTTCTAGAGGCTCATCACTGGAGCTGAGATGATTGGGTGAGGGTGGCCAGATCTTGGCTGAAAGGTCACAGGAAGTGCTGGATGAAAGGGGAAGCATGCTGTCATAGCTGGGGTTGGGGAGCAGTTAAAACAGAACAGCTGTGAATGTTCCAAGTACCATATGGCAAAATGATATAAACTAAAAATCTTCTTAAATCACTATAAAATTCATTCAAAAAATAAAAATAAATCATAGGTGAAACACTGAAAATAAGAAACAGAGATGTCATTATGCAAACATTATATGTTAAAAAATAAAAAGTAAAAAAAGGGACCCAAAAGAAAATGCAGTCATAGGTCTTTTATATGCAGAAGAATTCAAGGTGTTATAAAAAATTTAAAGACTGGTTCAAATTTAGAAATATAGGTTAAACATTAAGGCAACCACATAGGAAAATATAAATCCTACACATTAAAATAATAAAAAAAAGAATAACACGAAGTCACAGCAAATACAAAACAACATTAGAAAAGATAAAAAGAAAACACATAAAGAAAAAAGACTCGGCACGGAAAATTAAATGGAACAAAAGAATTGTCTACAATACATAAAAACGACAACAAAATGACAGCACTAAGTTCATACCTAACAATAATCACACTAAATGTAAATGAACTCAATGCAAAAATAAAGAAAGTGGCACATTGGATAAAAAACATTACCCATCTATATGCACTTACAGGAGACACGTCTTAGACTCAAAGACACAAACTACAAGTCAAAGTATGGAAATAAATCTATCAGGCTAACAATATTCAAAACAGAGCAGCAGTGATAATATCACCCTTTGATAAAACAGACTGTAAAGTAAAATTCACCACATTATAAAGAAGGACATTATGTAATGATTAAAGGATCAATAATTCAGGAGGGCATAACCATATTAAATATCTACATACCCAAAGACTGGGATCCAAAATGCATAAAACAAACACTATCTGTATTAAAAACAGAAATAGACAGCTCCACAATAATAGTAGGAGACTTCAACACACCACTCTCAATAAAGGGCAAAATATCTAGAAAAAAGCTCAGTAAACACATGGAAGCTCTAAATGTCACAATCAGCAAACTTGACCTCATAGACATACACAGAAAACTTCTCTCAACACCAACCAAGTATACTTTCTTTTCCAATGCACAAGGAACATTCTCCAGAACTGACCATATATTAGGCCACAAAGCAATCCTTTACAAAATTCAAAGTATTGAAATATTATAAAGTATCTTTTCAGACCATAAAGCCATAAAAGTAGAAATTAGTAATAGAATAGACAAGGAAAAACAAACACATGGAAACTGAAAAACACTTTGCTCAAAAGCAATTGATTATAAAAGAAATCAGGGAAGGGATACAGAAATTCACAGAATCAAATGAGAATAAAAGCACATCCTATGAGAATCTATGAGACACAACAAAACAATGCTCAAAGCTCAATTTATCTCAATAAATGCACACATCCAAAAAGAAGGAAGGGCTCAAATCAAAGAATTAACTCTACAACTTGAACAAGTAGAAAGAACCCCTCAGGCACCAGAAAAAAGGAAATTACTAAAATTAGAGAAGTAAATGGAATAAAGAATAGAAAAAAGACTGGAAGAGCTAACAAGACCAAAAGCCTTTTACCCTTCTTTTTTAAAAAGATTAACAAAATGGGTAAATTGATAAACTGTTGGCCAAACAAACAGAAGGAAAATAGGACAGGAAGCAAATAACTCTAACACGAAATAAGCTGGGTGATGTCACAACAGCTGCAATAGAAATTAAAAGTATCATAACAGAATACAAAGAATAATTGTACTTGAATAAACTTGAACACCTAGAGGAAATGGACAAATTTCTAGAAACATCACCTACAAAAACTAGCACAAACAGAAAAACTAAATAAACTCATCACAAAAGAAGAGATTGAAAAGGTAACTAAAAAAACTCCCAACCAGAAAAAAAAAAAAAAAAGGCTGGCCTTGATACCTTCCCTGGAGAATTCTGCCAAACTTCCAGAGAAGAGTTAATACCACTATTACTAAAGGTGTTCCAGAGCATAGAACAGTACGGAATACTCCCAAATTTCTTCTTTGATGCCAGTATAACTCTGATATCCAAACCAAGTAAAGACAGCACAAAAAATGGAAACTTACAGACCAAGAGCTCTCAGGAATTTAGATGCAAAAAATCCTCAACAAAATTTCAGCCAATAGAATTCAACAATGTATCGAAAAAAACCTAATTCACTATGACCAACTCAGATTCATATAAGGGATGCAAGGATGGTTCAATGTTAGAAAAACAATTTCTATGATCAACCACATAAATAAAACAAAAGACAGGAACCACTTTGTTTTATCAATGACACAGAAAAGTCATTTGGGAAAGTTCAACATCCTTTCACGTTAAAAACTCATGGCACAATAGGAGTGGAAAGGAAGTTCATCAACATGAAAAGGGCAATTATACAAGCCAACAGCCAACAGAGTCTGAAAGTATTCCCTTTGAGAAGGGTAACCAGACAAGGATGTCCCTTTCTTACCACTTTTATTCAGCACTGTGCAGAGCACAGTGTTCCAGAAGCAGAGCACTCAGGCAAGAAAAAGCAATAAAGGGCATCCAAATTGGTAAGGAAGAAGTAAGCCAAGCTACATGATACACTCTTATACACAGAAAACCATAAAGAATACACACACACACACACACACACACACACAGACACACACACGAATTTACTGGAACTAATAGAAGAGTTCAGCAAACTATCAAGATATAAGGTATACATAAATCAGTTGAATTCTTTTACATCAACAGACCGTCAAAGAGGAAATCACAAAATCATTGCCATTTACAACAGCCCACATCCCAAACCAAAACCAAACCCACTGCTTTTGAGTCAATTATGACTCACTGAAACCCTATAGGACAGAGAAGAACTGCCTCATAGAGTTGACAAGGAGCACCTGGTGGATTTGATCCACCAAACTTTTGTCTAGCAGCCATAGTACTTAACCACTACAAAGCAGTAGCCCCCAAGAGTAAATATAACCAGAGATGTAAAGGACTTATATAATACAAATTACAAGACTCTATGGCAAGAAACAAAAAGAAACTTTTGCAAGTGGAGAAACCTATCTTGCTTATGGACAGGAGAATTTAACGTTGTAAAAATGTCCCATCACCCAAAGCGATTTATAGATTCAATATAATCCAATATAAATTCCAATGACATTTTTTTAATGATACAGAGAAACAAATTAGCAACTTCATGTGGAAAGGAAAGAAGCCCCAGATAAGGAGAGCATTACTGAAGAAGAAAGACAAAGCAGGAAGTCTTACTCTACCTGACTTTAGAACCTATTACATTGCCACAGTAGTCAAAACAGCCTGATGCTGGTACAAAAACAATACATAGATCAATGGAACAGAACTGAGAATCTAGATACAACATCATTCACTTATAAGCTGATATTTGACAAAATTCCAAAATCTGTAAGCTGGGGAAAAGTCTCTGTAACAAATGATATTGCCATAACTGGATATCCCTCTGCAAAAAAATGAAACAAGAGATTGTGCTTGGGAGGTGGGACCAAGACTGTGGACTAGACACACGTCTCCTTGATTCCCTCTGAGAACTAAGGCCTAGAAAAGCAACTGAATGGAGCAGTCTGGACATTTTGGGAGACCCAAGATCTGGCATAGGGTTGTGAGATTGGACAGGAAGTGGGAAACTACCTCTGTCGGAGGCAAGGCAGCGGTGCACTGAGTCCTACTTCTGCTAGTGTATCATTGGAGAGAATTAGAAGTATGGACACCTTCTTTGTTAACCAGGAAGCTGGGACAAGGACTGCTGAGTCTTTGAGCCCAGCATGAACCGCAGCACTGAAGTAAACAGTGCATCCTGCAGCAGAGACTGTGCTTGGAACAGCTGTATCTAGAGAACCTAGCTGCAGCTGCTGAATGAAGGTATTAGTGTGCCTGCCCCTCTCTTCTTTGAGCTGTACTATAGATACTGCTGACTTGGTGCAGGAAAGGTAACTCAGGTAGGATGACATCTTGGTCAGCTAAGAGGTAGAATTAGCCATGCCTGAGGTCTCACTTGGAGCTAAATCCCACGCTGAACAACAGTGCCTGTCTGGATAGTTTTCCTCCCTGCTTTTTAAGAAGATTGTACCTAGGGACCATAGTGGGGACTGGCAGCCAAGTGTGGCATTGTCCTAACTCCTCTCCTGCTTAGCCAGGTCATACTTTCTGGGGAATGGCCTACGAGGCACTGTGTCTGTCATCCAGGAGGTGGGGCCTGCCACCCCTGCTGGATTGGCTGCTTTCGGCTGCTGCTGATCAATGCCTCTCTAGGTACAAAGTCAGCTATTATGTTAAGAGCAGCTAGAGAATGCAGCAGTGACTGGCACCTGAGTGTGGTTGTATCATTTCTATCACTCTTTGCTAAGCCACATCATAGCATTGGCTGATGGCCCCCCAGAGACTCCATAAGTAGAGTGCCATCTTTGCCATCTAGGGAGTGGGGCCTGTCCCCTCTGAGGGTCCAGCTGCTTTCAGCAGCTGCTGGAAAGTGTCCCTCTCAGCAGAAGAGCAGTTTTTAAGACAAATGCATCTGAAGAACACAGCAGTCCCTGGCAGCGGAGTGTGGTAGTATTCCTCTCTCCTCCCTTCCCTGAGTTACATACACCATAGTCTTGACTGGTGTGATGACAGAGAGTCAGCACAAGCCAGGAGGTGGGGCCTGCCACCCTTGGGGTAGCCACTAAGCCGAGCAGCGTTGCAGGGCTTGACAGTGTCTATATTGCCACAGAAGGTATACATAAGTCAGCTGTACCTAGAAAACACAGTAATGGTTGGCAATCGAATTTGGCCATGCCCTTATCCACTTCTGTCTTAGAAATACACCACAGCTCCTGTTGCTTAACACAGTGTGAAGAAAACAATCAATATCTAACCATTTAAAGAAGTAGACCACAATGGCTCTGGGAAATTCCCAAAATAATCAAAAAGTTTCCTAGATGAAGAAGGCTTTCTGAAATTATCAGAGGTAGAATACAAAACAATTATCTATAAAGCCCTTCTAGAGATTAAGTAAAATGTATTAGAACAAAATAATAAGTAAGCTATATGAACTGCTAGAACATCAATGATCTGAAATCAAGCAGATCAGTAACAAAATTACAGAATGAGACAATTCAATGCAAAGCCAAAACAGCAAGATTGAGGAAATGCAATACAGAATTAATGAGCTTGAAGAAAAAGCAACTGATATCAGCATTTACGAGGAGAAATAAGATAAAAGAAACACAAAAAATAAAGAACATTAAGAAGTACATGGGACTTGATCAAGAGAAGTAATCTACACATAATTGCAATTCCTGAACAGGGAGGTATAGCAGAAAATACAGAGCAAATTGTTGAAGAGTTGCTGACAGAAAACTTTCCTGAAATCATGAAAGAAAGAACATAGATATTCAAGATGCTTATCAAACATCACAAAAACTAGACACCAAGACATATTATAATCAGGCTTAACAAAATGAGATGTAAAGAGAGGCCCTTAAAGGCAGGGAAGCTTAAAGCAAAACTAACGTACAAAGAAAAGCGCTGCAGACCTTCATCTGACTTGCCAGCAGAAACCATGCCGGCAAAAGACAGTGGGATTACACATACAAAGCCTTGAAGGAGAACAACTTCCAAGCAAAAATTCCATATCCTGAAAAATTGTCTTTCAAATATGACAGGATAATTAAGACATTCACAGATAAACAAAGGGTTAGAGACTTTGCTAAAACCAAACCAAGAATACAAGAAATATTGGACAAACTTTATGTTTAAAAAACAGTAATATCCAATGTACACTTATGGATACAATACAGGACACAGCAAAGCACTACTGAAGAAGAAGAGCACAGTTGGAGGCCTAACACTACCCGACCTTAGATCCTACTACACTACCACACTACCGCAGTAGTCAAAACAGCCTGGTATTGGCACAAAAAAGAGAAATACAGACCAATGGAACAGAATAGAGACCCCAGAAGTATCATCATCCTCTCATGAACCATTGATATTCAACAAAGTCCCCCAAAATCCTAAACTGGGGTAAAAACAGTCTCTTTAACAAATGATGTTGGCAAAATTGGATATCCATCTGCAAAACACTGAAGTAAGACCCATAGTTCACACCCTACACAAAAACTAACTCAAAATGGATGAAAGACCTAAATATCAAACCTAAAACGATAAAGGTCATGCAAGGAAAAAAATAGGGTTAACAATGGAAGTTCTAATACACAATTTAGACAGACTATAAAATCTGACAATGCGCAAACAACAGAAGAGAAAAATAAATAAATAGGAATTACTAAGCATCAAACACGTGTTCATCGGAAGACTTTATCAAGAGAGTTAAAAAGACTACCTATGGAGCAGTCACTATGTGTTGGATTGATGTCTAACTTCCATAATCTACAAGGTACTGAAAAATGTCAACAAGAAAAAGGTGAATAACTCAATTAAGTAATGGGCAAAGGAAATGGACTGACACTTCACCAAAGGAGACATCTAGGCAGCCAAAAGACACATGAGGAAATGCTCATGATCATTAGCTGTTAGAGATATCCAAATCAAAACTACAACGAGATACTATCTCATCCCAACAAGGTTCACAATAATCCAAAAAACACAAAACAACAAATGCTGCGGAGGCTCTGGAGAGATTGAAACTCTCCTATACTGCTGATGGGAATGCAAAATGGTACAACCTCTTTCAAAAGCAATTTGGCACTTCCTTAAAAAGCTAGAAATAGAAACATCATGTGATCCAGCAATCCCACTGCTCAGAATACGTCCTACAGAAATAACTGTGGTATCACAAACAGATATTTGCACACAAATGTTTATCACAGCATTGTCAACATTAGCAAACAAATGGAATCAACCTAGGTGCCCATCAACAGATGAATGGATAAACAAGCTATGGTATATATACTCAACGGAACACTACGCAATGATAAATAACAATGATTTTATGAAGCATCTTATAACCTGTTTTCAAACAGAAGACATGCTGAGTGGTATCAGTCAGTGGCCAAAAGACACGTATTGTATGAGACTTCTGCTTTAAGAACTTAAATATAGACTTACGTACTGAAGAAAAGACTCTTTGGAGGCTACAAGGGTGGGGAGGGAGGGAAAGGGTTTGTCATAGATTAGATAGCAGATAGGAATTTGTTTAGGTGAAAGCAGTGACAGCACACAGTAGAGAGCAGATCAACGTAACTGGACTTCACCATAAACTGAAAGGTTTTCTAAACTCAACCTAATATTTCAATGGATAGAGTAGCAGGGACAGGGGTCTGGGGACCCTGTTTTCAGGGGACATCGACACCAATTGGCATAACTAGTCTTTTCCTAAGAGTCTTCTGCACCCCATATTGGTGAGTGGTATCTGGGGTCTTAAAATCTAGCAAGCTGCCATCCGAAGTACACCAAATGGTGTCCCGACTCATCTGAAACAGAGGATTACCAAGAACAACAAAGACATGAGGGAAAAAGAGCCCAGGAGACAGAAGGACTCACATGCTGGGAGATGGTATCAACGTGAGACCAGAAAAACCAAATGGCGCCACCGCCAAAGGCAGCTGCACTGAGGTAACTGAGTGTAGCTCAAGAATCCTACTAAAAGAACAAGATTGATGATCCGACAGCCTGGAGGGTCCCCTGGGAACATGGCCCCTAGACCTGCTACTGGCCCTGACCAGAAGCCAGTACTGAAGTCAACTCTTATTTTTTTATTATGACTGAGTGAAAATGTACATTCCCATATAAATTTACATGCCCACCTATATGCAGCTTCCACTGCTCTCCCTGCCCGGTGACAGCACACTATTCCTCTCTGCTCCATACATGTCTCATCCTCCCAATAGTCAACTCTTCAGACAAGAATGGACTGGAGTTGGGGACACGATGTGACCATATGGTGTATGTATGTTATGGCTCTATACATTTATAGGGAAACCCTAGTGGCCTAGTGGTTAAGTGCTATGTCTGCTAACCAAAAGTTCAGCAGTTCAAGTCTGCCAGGCACTCCTTGGAAAATATGGAGCAGTTCCACTCTGATCTCTAGCGTCACTATAGATCAGATCAACTCGATGGCAGTGGGTTTGGGTTATTTTTTTTGGTTATACATTTGTAGGAAGCTGTCCTACTGGTTTCTTTGTAGATAGGAGAGAAGAGGGTGGCAAGAAGGAGACAGGTGCTCTTTAAGAGGATACTAGAAATATAGAGTGAAAAGGAGGATCATGCTGTCACTGGGTGAGGAGAGCAGATAAAGCTGCAGACATGCAGGTATGCAAAACTGATTTGGATTGCATACTTTCACTTAATTGCAATTAAAAAAATGAAACAAGGCAAATACCTTACACCATGCATGAAAAGCAACTCAAAATGGATCAAAGATTGACATATAAAATCTAAAACAATAAAGGTCATGGGAGAAAATATAGAGAGAACACCGAGAACCTTAATAGATGGCATAAACAAACTACAAAATATTACCAACATCACACAAACACCAGAAGAGAAAATAGATAACTGGGAACTTCTAAAAATCAAGCACTTATGCTCATCCAAAGGCTTCACTGAAAGAGCAGGAAGACTACCTACAAAGTGAGAAAGAATTTGTGGCTACCACAATTCTGATCATCTTCTAACCTACGTAATCTACAAGGTACTGCAAAACCTCAACAAGAAAAAGACAAATAATCCACTTAGAAAGGAGGCAGGGTGTGTGATGTGAACAGGTACTTTACCGAAGAAAACAGTCAGGATGCTTACAGACACATGAGGAGCTGTTCATGATCATTAGCCATTAAACAAATCTAGATCAAAACTACAGCGAGATACTATTTCACCCCAACAAGACTGACAGTAATCCAAAAAATACAAAATAATAAATAGAGGAGATACTGAAACTCTTCTATACAGCTGATGGGAACGTATAATGGTACAACCACTTTGGAAATTGATTTGCTGCTTTCTTAAAAAGCCAGAAATAGAAATACCAAATGATGCAGCAATCCCATTTCTTGGAATGTATCGTAGACAAATAGGGCTGTCATACGAACAGATATATTCACAGGCATGTTTACCGGAGCACTATCCAGAATAGGAAAGTGAAGGAATCAACCTAGGTATCATCAACAGACGACTGGATAAACAAATCATGATATAGTCACACAAAATAACAATATGCAATGATAATAACAACGATGCTTTGGGGAAACATCTCGTAACATGAAATCATCCGGAAGACTTTATGCTGAGTAAAGTTAGTCTGATGCATGTGGACAAATATTGCATAAGACCATTACTATAATGGCTTAAGAATATGTTTAGGCACAGAGAAGGATATTCTTTGATGTTTGCAGGGGTTGGGAGGGAGGGAAGGAAAGGTGCTTTCATAGATTAGATGGTGGGTAGGAATCGGATTGCTTAGAGGCAACGACGGTGTGCAGCAGAGGGGAGATTACACCACATCTAAAAGGTTTTCTGCTTATGGCCCAGCATTTTGAAGGACATACTAGCAGGGACAGGGGCCTGGGGACCACAGTTACAGGGGACATCTTGGCTAATTGGCATAACTTTTTTCTTTCTTTAAAGAAAATGTTCTGCACATCACTTTGGTGGGTGGCATATGGGTCTTAAAAGCTGGCAGGTGGCCATCAATTGATCCCAATCCACCTGGAGCAGGAAAGAACAAAGGACACAAGAGACACAAGGAAAACTGAGCCCAGCAGACAGAAGGTGCCTTAGGATCCAGAGACTACATCAGCGCGAGACCAGAGGAACCAGATGGTGCTTGGCTACCAGCAGTGGCTGCTCTGACAGGGCACACAATGTAGAGACCCTGATGTAGTGAGAGAAAAGTGGATGAGCAGAGCTAGAACTCTATTAAATGACAGCCCTTGATGGTCTTCTCAGAGTTGAAGGTCCCCTGAGTACTCTTGTTAGCCCACAGCTGAAATCAGTACAGAAGCCAACTGTTCAAACAATGAATGGACTGGATTATAAGACACAGAGTGATCCTGGCTTAAATATATGCCTGAGGTTGTCTGAGCAGTTCGTGTCCAGAGGCAAGCTCAGAGGGTGGAGGGGACCAGAGTTGACGGAATGGATGTGGGAAGTGCAGTGCAGAAAGGAGGAGCATTCTGCCACTGGGAGCTGGGGAGGAAAGCAGTTAGAGTGGCAGTGGCATGTGTTCAGAGTTTTATACGTCAAATTGATATGGATTGTAAACTTTAACCACAACGAAATATTTAACAGCGAAAAAAGTAACTTATCCCCTCATCCTTATAGAACAGTCTTGGAGGCAGCATCCCTGACTGACTCCTTTTTCTTACAAAATAAAGATGCTTTTCCTGCTCTACCTACATCCAATAAAGAAAAATAAAAATATTTAAGAAAAGTAATTACAACTTCTGAGATACATGAGAAAAATAAATGATATATTTAATTCCGTAACAAGAAAACCCTGGTGGCATAGTGGGTTAAGTGCAAAATCTGCCAACCAAAAGGTCGGCAGTTCAAATCCACCAGGTGCTCCCTGAAAACTCGATGGGGCAGTTCTATTCTGACCTCTAGGGTCCCAATGAGCTGAATCCAACTTGATGGCAGTCAGTTTTTTGTTTTTTTTTTTAATTCCATGATAATATTTAAGACAGTCATTTCTTCCTAACTACCCATTACCTCATTCCTTCAAGCAAATAGTCTTATCAGAGATAAACATCAGGAGAAAAGATGAAATCATTGCTAACAGATAATCACTTGTATCATACATCTTGGAGGTACTCATGTGAAACTTAAGCACACATTTGCTGCTGTAACCAGAATCTGACCAAAGTCTAATCATGAAAAGTAAGTGTGGTTCTGTGCATCAACTCTACAATTAGACTCCTATAAGAATTTCAACAACCTCTGGCTTTTATGGGTCCAGAATGTATTTGTAAAACAATAAGTAGTATACTTGGGGTAAAATTTTAGAAAATACAACTCTACTAAAGAATCAGAGACAGGTAGAAGTTTCTGGGAAGGCCATCAGTGGTCAAACTTAAAAAACAGCAACAAAAATGACACTCCTCTGAATATTATCCTTTCAATTAATTGAGGAAATACCCATTATATTAAACTATATATTAAATCATTAGATATTTGAAAAGTTCATCTCAAATGAAGCCTTTTACACATGTGGGACTTTATATATTATGTTCTTAATACTGTGGTCTGCATTTACAAAGCAAACTGGAACTCTGGTTTTTGACAAAGGGTCTCTATGAATCATAATCAACTCGAATCCAACAGGTTTGTTTTTTGATTTTGTAGACTAACTCATAATGCTACACTAACCCTATGAATCACAAACACTAATATGGGACAGAGAAGGAAAAAGTACAGCTTTCTCAATGTGATTTCACTAAGAACACGATACTTGTCCTTATTCCCACTCTGCAATAGGTACCATAAACCAAAGCAAATCCACTTCCATTGAGTCAATTCTGACTCATAGTGACCCTACAGGTCAGAGTAGAACTGCTCCACAGAGTTTCCAAAGGGTGGGTGCCTGACAGATTTAAACTGCTTTCGGTTAACATACGTAGCATACCTAGAGCTTAAGCACTATGACACCAGGGTTTCCATAGATACCCTAGAACTACTTAAAAGAATATTTTAAAGGTTTAGTTTGAAAATATTTACTTTTAATTAGACAAGAGCAGTGGTTCTTATTTCAAAATAATTTTCTTATTTTAACTCATTAGGTCTTCTATAATTTCAACACTGTATAGAAAGTAAAGCAGAAATATTTAATAGTCTCTTCTGAGGACTCTTCACTTTAAAGAGAAAACCTGTAAAGTAGATTCACTGGTTGCATTTCAAACCAGGCACCCAGCTATTACACATCCCTTATTTATCTGTCTTCTTCCAAATTATACCCTGGACTAGAATCATGTAAATAAGCAATATTTCTACAAGATAAAAAAAGCGATTGGTTTATTAGAAAAGGTTTGAGGCCACAGTGTTACTTTATCTAAACCCCTTATGTATAGAATTTATAGCAATAACATAAAAAAGCCACCATCAATCAGAGGGTCAAAGACAAAAGTGAGTAGAATGATTATGGGCATATAAAGGAAAAAAAAATGAACTCATCAGTTAGTGAAATGATACTGACTTAATTTCTCAGAAACTGAACCTCTACATTACTGAACTGTAGTCAGGGATGGTAAAAAAAAAAGTGTTGTTAGTAAAAAGCAATTTTTTGTTATCTGTCTACGCTTCATAGCCAAGAGGAGGGAGACACAAAGGCTGTTCTATGTCTGCTTAACAATTCCAGGATAGGAACTGACCTTGTGATAAATGAGATGCTTCCAGAGCCCAAGTCACAGTGGCCCTTCCAGTTTAGACACGTCCTTGTGCAGCTACTGAAGCGGATTTAACAAGTAGGTAGTCTCGCTGCTGCTGCTAGAACCATTAGACTGCCTGACGTTTGAATTGGCTGAGGTCAGAAAAAAAAATTGAACAAGCAACCAAAAACATTGCTGCTAGTCAGTTTTGACTCAAAACAAGCCCATGTGTTAGGGTAGAACCGTTCCAAGGGGCAGAAGGAGGGGGGCAGTTGGCTTTAATCTTTATGGAAGGAGATTGCTAGACATTTCTCCCACAGCTCCACTGGGTAGGTCACAACCACCACTAGACTGAAGACACAGATGGCCTCAAATCCAGATAGACAATAGAATAACTTAGAGAAAGTCTCATAAGGAAATTTTAAAATTAAACACTGATCCTCCAGTGACTTGTGAGGTCAGTGACAGAATCAGTATGGAAAGTCTGTTTGGCTTAGTTGTTTGAATTTGGGTCTGAGGAGCCAATTGTTTATGGCAACTCTTCTGAAACAGCACCAAACTGTGATTGTTAGTTTAAGTAGGACAAAGAATTTCCACTTAGCCCCGCTCATATTTTACCTCCAAGAGTAGCAATAATGATTAGAACAAGCATGGCTAAGTAGAAATACTACTGCAGCATATCAAGGGTGACTGGGTATTGCCCAATTTGTAAAGGGAGCTAAAATTAAATTTGCAATATAACATAGTGTCAGTTAAAAGCATATAATAGAAAATGACCACCGTGTACATTCATCTATTTAATAGTTAAACTATCATCAAATTGATCTGTTCTACCATTGTGGATCTCCTTTCTATTGAATTAAACACAATTTTATGAAGTTAGATTTTGCAGATGCTTTCCCTAGGACATTCCAAGGATAGAAAAGCAAACAAAAACCAGAAAGGAAAATGATACAGCAAATGTCATGGTTTACACAATTAGAAAGAGACAGCACTACTGTATTTTGTAACTCGTGATGTCACTGCTGGGCTGAGGCTGCCGGCGGAGCACACCACAGAGAAGCAGCATTTGAGAGCTCACCAGCCTGATGATACTTCCCTCTTGCTCACGCACGTGGCATAGTTCATTTTGCCTTTCTATGTGCCAGGCCCAGTAAACTCAATCTCAAATTCTGTGTATGTTGTGTGTATAGTCTGGCCTTGATTGAGATAAGTAAACATCAGGAAAAATAATGAAATCATTTTCCAGCCTTTAAAATCACATTTGTGGATTGCCTCTGAACTATCTCCAGGGTCACTGACCCCTGAATTTGATGCTACACTTTCACAAGGAGACATGCTATCTTCAGGAATAGAGACCGCTTCATGGTAAAGTTATGGAAACTCTAATCTTATAGTGTGGAAAACAAAAGTTATTTCCCTCCTTCTCCGTTCCCTGGGGATTTTTTTTTTCTTTGCAAGAGATAAAATCTGACAACATTTTATAAAAATATTAGCAACTGACAGTGTGGCACCTGACTCAGATTAACATTGCTCTGGAGCTGTTCAGTGTATCATTTTCTATGGTTCATTGCTGTTACTGTGTGCTATTGAGTCAATTCTAATTCATTGAGACCCTATATTACTTAGAACAACTGTCCCACACAGTTTCCTATGCTGCGGTCTTTACAGGAGCACATTTCTAGGTGTGTAAGAAACTGTTTTGTATGATAAATTTTAACCAGGATAATTTTTTTCCAGTTTTGGGAAAGAAAATTCCTAGTGTGCCTCTTTCCTTTCCATGAACATCTATAGGGTGCTTGGCTGAGTACCTAGATCCTGGATGTAAGCCATGCCTCCTGCTCTTAGGAAGGCTCCAGTACCGCATGGGGCAGGCACAGCTACAGACGAATAAATAATAAATTTAGGGCTGCTATGGGCCCAGATTCACTGGGAGCACAAAGGAGATAAACTGCAGCCAGAAGCCACTAGCGTGGAGAATGTATTGTGAAAATTTAACCTGTGAGTTTATTCCCAAGGATGACAAACTTAAGCAGGTGAAGGCTGGGGAGAATGGGCTGAAGGCAAGAGAGGTAGGTATCCCAGTCACGCAAAGGAGGCTACTTAGGTTCCATATCTCACTTGGGCCAAGTACTGACCATGTACGTCTCAGTTTTCAAATCTGAAAAATGAAAAGAAAAATCGTTCCTACCTCTTAGGAGTGGGTGAAGATTAAGTGTGCTTATGCATGTAAAGTACTTTAAAATGCGGTCACCACTCAGTAAGCGTCGATGAGCGTTAACCATTATGATCGCATACTTAGGTCTTGAAAGGCACAGAATGTAAGTTGTCTTTCCCAGCAGGCAGATGAAAGGAATCCAAGTAAGAACCCAGCTGGATGTCTTAAAAAATGACATTGTAAAGATACTCCATTTTACTTCCTGGGTCCTCACTGAACTTCAAATGTGCATTTAGGGGCATAGAACAGAAGCTATACACATTTTACTACTTGAGAATAGTCTATCAGTGAAAAATAATCATGACTTACAGAGTTAAAATACTCTTTCTCAAGGGGCGGGTCACACTACTCTAAATGTGCCATTTGTTCTAAGGCTTGAGAAAGAGTGCAGCCCTAGACCAAATGTCAACTGTCTTAGTCACTTAGCGCTGCTGTAACAGAAACACACAAGTGGATAGCATTAACAGACAGAAATCTATTTTCTCCCAGTCTAGTGGGCTGGAACTCCAAATTGATGGCCTCAGCACCTGAGGGAAGGTTTTTTTCCTCTCTACTGGTTCTAGCTGGAAGGACCTTGTGATCTTCCCGTCCACTACGACATTCCGCACATAGGAACCCCAGGTCCGAGGACATCCTCTGCTCCTTTTGTGGTATGCCCCTACTCTCTGCTTCTTTTTACTTTCATCTCTTGTAAGATAAAAAGTAGTGCAGGACACAGCCCTGGGGACCTTCCTTTACAGTGGATCAGATGTGTGACCTGAGTGAGAACATTATATTCCACTTAATCTTCTTTAACCACAGATAGAGATTATGGTTTATAACACACACAGGAAAATCACAAAATGGAAGACAACCACACAATACTGGGAAGTTGGCACACATTTGGGGGGAACACAATCCAACACATGACCCTAACAATTCCTACAAAAGTCTGTTTTGGTTACATACAAGTCAGGTGATAGCCTGTTATGCTGTGATGCCACACGTTACACCTAAAGGAAGAAACAACAAAAACACAATAAAGAAAATATATTGAATCTTTCCCAGAAAAAAAAAGGAAGGTTAGAAATATAAAGACCTGAGTTGCTTAGCATCGTAGTTTCCTTCTTTGAAAAATAAAAGTGGAAGCTTCAGAAGGATCACTGGGGCCCTTATGTCTTATGAACTGATTAATGTGTAGTTGCTCAGAAACAAGGCAGCATAATGTAAAACAACAGATTAAGGGAAACATCTATCGGTCCAGTGATTTTTGCAAGAGTGCTATAAAGGAATTGCTATAATGCAGAGTGGTATTTGGTTTCTACATTTCTAAAATTTTTGTAAAGGTCTGCAGTTAACTTGATTTTCTTGACTTTAGCTAATTTTCCTGAATCTATATTTTCAGTGTACTATGGTCTTCCTGAATGGAAATCCTGGTGGCATAGTTGTCAAGAGCTATGTCTGCTAACCAAAAGGTCGGCCGTTTGAATCTGCCAGGCACTTCCTGGCAACTCTACGGGGCAGTTCCACTCTGCCCTATAGGGTCACTAAGAGTTGGCATCAACTCAATAGCAGTAGGTTTTATGGTTTTCTGAATAGACAATGTAAAAACAGGTGAGAACAGCCATTTAATCTGTTCTATTTTTAGACTGAATATTGATGTCCCATGTGGTTGTGGTCAAATTGGTCAGTTCTGAGATCGAGGATGAACTGTAGCCCAGCTCTGTCTTGGTATACAACCCACTGAGGGACTGGAGACCTCAAGCACAGATAACACACCTTCAGGATGTGAGGAAAGCACTGAGAAACAGATTCCAATTTATTAAATGGGCTATGCCATGTGGCTGTGAGGGTCGAAAAGAAAGATTATTGTTCTTTGTCTTCTCATCATGCAACAACTCGTGTAGGTTCCACATATGAAGTACTGAAGAGCTCTCATCTCTTCTATATCTTCTTTGAAAAAGGGCTAAAACTTTAACAAAGTCTTATGCCCTGATCTTTTTTAAAAGTTGATGGCTCACATTTTCACTTGTGAGACTACATCATGTTAATTCAGATGAGTCTTATCTTTTGAAGCTCCCAGACTCTTCTCTGGTTGCTTTTTCATGTTAGCCAGAAATGTTGAAGCCACAGCTTAATGGCAATGCTGCCCAGGAATAACCTGATTACAGGAAGACCACACAGAACAGCAGCCTCTGACCAGTAGTCATTCTAGCCAGGTCCTATTTTTGCCATGAGCTATTTTTATTTTGAACTTGTTCTAGTCTTGTCCAAAGTCAGTCTCTAGGCACTTGAAAAAGACATTTAATACTGTCAGTGTTCTCTCTAGGCACATAATGCCATCATGGTAGCTACAAATACAAACATACTAGGACTGCCAATTAAGTTTGTCAACTCATCCTTCAAAAAGTGTTGAAAGATCACTACGGTCACCTTTAAAGTACTCACCTTGGGAGGTTATGCACTGATGCTAACACCTACTCTACCATTCAAAGCAATTTTGGAACTCTTTTTCTGGAATGGCCACCAGAGCTGTCATCATATTACCCCTGATGTCCTGAATGCCATCAAAATGTCTTCCATTCAACATATCTTGTATCTTCTGGTAAAGAAAAAAGTCATTGGGGGCCAGATCAAGTAAACAGGGAGGGTGTTCCAATATAGTGATTTGTTGGCTAAAACTCCTTCATAGAAAACTAAACAATTAAGTTCATCAACTTGCCATCATGCTACCACGTACAACGGCCATTCCAGAAAGAGTTCCAAAATTGCTTTGAAGGGTGGACTAGGTGTTGGCATCAGTGCACAGCTTCCCAAGGGGAGGACTTCAAAGGTGACCACACTGATATTCAGCAACGAAGTATGTAGCACTTAAAACAATTAATTCTACAGACTTAATTGTCAGATTTTGGATCCTGGATGTGAAATAATTCTTCAAAGATATTTTTGATACAGTGATTCATGCATTAGTTTAACTGAATACTTGCTACACTTGGGGTCCAATCACATTCAGGGATGTGGAGTATTCTATCTTAGGAGTAGCATCATTCCTGGAAGGTGGAAAAACTGAGTCTCTTCTACCACTTTCATTAGCCATAGGTTTAGCTAAAGCTGAGCAAGTTTGAGATGACCAGCCAAGTCTGTTCTGTTATTAGTAACATTCTTACATTCATGGAAGTAACCAAAATGCCTGTGGTGGTCAGCACTTCATTGTTGTTGAGTAAAAGTCTTCCCTCTCTGCCAACCTCATATCCCTTTGGTGCCCAACACAAAGAAAACTGCTGTCCACAGTTCCCAGCTGTGTCCCCCGTCAAATTAAACACGGAACACTTGAGTCGCTGCATGACTCTCCACTAAATGCATGAAATCTGGGACTTTTTGCTGAACCACTAGGAGTCCAGCATGCGGTTATGGTCACTACCACGCTAACCTACTCTCAGTATACAAATTAGCTTTGTATCAATTACCTGATTTTTTTTACATTATTATGAAATAAGTAATTTTTGCTTGATTCTGATTCATTCAAAATTAATGCTTTCCTTCAGTAGACTATGTCTCTAAAGACTTAAAGGTACCCTCTGTAAGTGCTCTCTCTAGGCATATAATGCTATCATGGTAGCTACAAATATAAACATACTAGGACTGCCAGTGACGTTTGCCAACTGCACCCTCCAAATAAGGTACTTCTACTCATTTGTTTTCATAGTTTGACTGGAATAATTGGGATTTCTTTGCTGACTCATTCAGTGAGCCACCTCTATACTGGAAATCAATTCCTGCGAAGTTATATTTACAGAATCTGCCACTACTTCTTTCACCAATCTCTCAATGCATCTAGCCCCTTCTTGTAGGTCCTTCCAGTCCCACAACCTAGCAATACACCAGTGTATACACATCACAGGGTATATGCAGATGCCCAACTCAAATGCTACTTTCTCTATGAAGCAAGCTTTGTTTTCATTCCAAAAGCTACAAAGTTAAACAAGACATCATTTCTGAGTCTCTATGCCTCCAGTAAAAGCTCCTCAAAGACAGGAACTGTGTCTTGCTTATCTCTGATCCTTCACCATGCCTTCGAGAAAAGATGCCCAATAAATGTTGGCTAAAAAATAAAATAAGACATGTCTATAAATGAACTGAATAACAGAGAATCTTTTTCTTCTGACTTTAAAAATAATTTTTTATTTATTCCTTCACACATTTATAAGTTAAAAAATTATTTGGAAAAAGTATTTAATATACTCTATTAAAATTAATTACTTTGTTAATACGAGGTCCAACAATTAAGTCCCTGCACTTAATTGTTCTAAGTGCTACATACTTCCTTGCTGAATATCACTAGTCACCTTCAAAGTCGTCCCTTTGGGAAGCTATGCACTGAAGCCATCACCTAGGTCACCCTCCAAAGTAAATTTGGAACTCTTTCTGGAATGGCCATTGCACACAGTAGCACTGTGGCAAGTTAGTGAACTTAATTGTGTAGTTGTCTATGAGGCAATGTTTAGCCAGTAAACAAACAACTGTGTTGGAACACCCTCTCTATTTACCTAATCCGGCCCCCAGTGACTTTTTTCTTAACCTGAAGATAAAGCACATATTGAAAGGAAGACATTTTGATAACACTAAGGACAATGAGGGTAATACGATGACAGCTCTGATGGTCATTCTAGAAAAAGAGTTCCAAGATAGCTTTTAAGGGTAGACTAGGTGCTGGCATCAGTGCACAGATTCCCAAAGAGGAACTTTCAAGGCAATGAGTTACATAGCACTTTTTTGGGTGAGTTCATGAACTTAATTGACAGATCTTGTATACAAGTCTTATCCTTTCTTGGAAACCTTAGTGAAGTAGTGGCTAAGAGCTACAGCTGCTATTAAAGGGTCCTCAGTTCAAATCCACCAGGCGCACCTTGGAAACCCATGGAACGGTTCTACTCTGTCACATAGGTTTCCTATGAGTCAGAACTGACTTGATAGCAATTTTTCTTCTCCATCATTTCTTATGGTAAGTTTCTCAAATGTTACTACCTGCATTCAGAGATGAAGCTCCATATTCAGTGTCATGAGATTAGAATCTTAAAGTTCCATTTCTTAATGTTATGATGGGCTTTAATCTAAACATGTTGCCTTGCTTAAACCCTCTTTTATTCACACACAAAAAAAAATCCTCTACAGGACAGCTGGATGATAAGAAGAATAATGCTTCTACATACTTTGTTACCACTTTCACTGTCTCATAAAATAATACATTTGATCTCAGAACCCATTATGTTGAGTGAAGGATGCCAAGCACATAAATAAATAAATAAATAAACCTACTATGGTTTCACTTACATAACTTGCAGGCACAGGCAATATAATCCATAGTGACAGAAATCAGAAAGAGCTTGCCTGCTACGGAAAGGATAATTGACTTGAGAGGGAGCATGAAGAAAACTTCTGAGGTGAGAGAATATTCTGTCTCTTTGTTTTGAATGGCAGTTGCACAGTTTAAAAGTCACTGAATTTAAGAATAATTAAGAATTGTGCATCTTGCTGTATACAAGCAAACCTCTTTTTTTTTAAGTGACTGATAATTGCTAAATACAGATTTTGTTTTATATACATTTGTAGGTGTGTCTTCAGAAGTTCCAAAGGTCTTAAAATAATTATCACTATATAATTTTCCCCCCATAGTCGTGTCTAAGAAAGCATGGTAAGGAGAACAACGTAGAGGAGGGAAAGGAAGGGACGCAGGGTGGTTTCTGCAAGCAGGGAAATGCTCGTTAAGCCTCTAAGTCCATTTCCTTCACAGGCACATTCCTGCAATATGACATCAGATACCTCAGTTGTGGGATCCTATCTGTGACAAAAACAAAGAAACCTCAAAAGTTGAAAATCCAGAAAAAGTAAAATGGATTCTTCTCCTTAAACTGTGTTTTTTGTTTGTTTGTTTTTGTTTTTCTAATAGAACTCTTAACATAGATCGTTGTAAGAGTTTAGCTGCTAACTAAAAGGTTGCGAGTTTGAATCTTCCAGCAGGTCCTTGGAAACTCTATGTGGCAGTTCTGCTCTGTGCTTCAGTGTTGCTGTGAGTCAGAACTGACTCGACAGTTACGGGTAACATTATTAACCAACACAGAGAAAATATTCAACAACATACATGTTTGCTGGAATTCTCTACTTTAAAAAATTTTTCTATTAAGTTCATTTTAATTTTGTGCTAACACATCTTAAAGCAGTAAATCTAGCATACTGGAAATTACTAAGATTTACCTTCAAAAAAAGAGGTTATCTGATGCTGCAGTGAAATGAGGACTTCTGGTGGCTCAGTGCTTTAGCACTTGGCTGCTCACCAAAAAGTTGGTAATTCAAGTGTACCAGTTGCTCTCCAGGAGAAGGATAAGGCAGTCTGCCTCTGAAAAGACTTACAGTCTTGAAAATTGTCCTAAGTTATGTACTTACCCCATAATCAAGTTGATTCTGAGTCATAACAACCCTGTACGACAGAGTAAAATTGTCCCACAGAGTTCTCAAGGAGCACCAGGTAGATTCAAACTGTCCATCTTTTGGCTAGCAGTCATAGCTCTTAACCACTGTGCCACATCTAGCAATGCTATAAAGGAAATAACACAAATAGATGGATTTAATAAAGAGATGTTTATTTTCTTGTAGTCCAGTGGGCTAGTTCAAAGTTAGGGTGCTGGCTACAGGGGAAGGTTTTTTTGTTTCTCTATCAACTATGGAACAGGGCCCTTGTCATCAGTCTTCCTTTGCTCTAGGAGCACCCCAGCGCAGGGTCCGCAGGTCCAAAGGACAGGCTATGCTCCTGGCATTGTTTTCTTGGTAGTCTGAGGTCCTGCATCTCTCTCTACTTGCTTTTCTCTTTTATATCCTGAAAGAGATTGGTTTAAGACCCTAGTCTTACAGATCTCATCAATATAATGGCCAGTAATACATCTCATAACATGGTCGTAGGAAGATTACATCAGATGACAAAATTGTAAACAATTACACAATACAATCATTACCTAGCCAAGTTGACATGTATTTTGGGAGACACAATTCAGTCTCTAGGGGGTAGTTCTATTCTGTCCTATAATGTCACTCCAGAAACCAAACCTGTTGCTGTTGAGTCTATTCCAACTCCTAGCAACCCTACAGGATTTGTTTTTTTTTTTTTAGATCTGGTGTTGAAAGGTGCTACATCATCTGTGGGGTGGGTCATTTAGCAGTAAAGATGCCAAGGACAGGGATCCTAAAGGCAGAGAGGCCTGCCCTGAGGAGGCTGAGAGAAGACTTGTCCCAAAGGGACTAAGAGGATCCTATCTTGAGGGGGCTAAGAGGAGGCCTGCATGGCTGAGGGAGGGTGTGTACAGCACAGAGAAGGGCCTGCTTGCTTGCAAGATGGAAAAGAGGTCAGAGAGCTGTCCTGCACTAAGGAACAGAGGGATGTGCTCTCCACTTAGGAAGAGCCTTTCAGACTGCCTACAGGCTTCCTGCTCCTGATCCCAAGTTGTAGCCTGTTACTTCCATAACAAACCACTTAACTGTGAGTATGGTCTGTGAGTTCTGTGTGGCCATTGCAATGAATTATCAGACTCAGAAGACATGTACAGAATGCAGTGGCAGAGACAGCTGGTGTCAGAACCAGTGAGAAGGTGAGAGAAGGGCGTACGTCTGACTTCCACCTCATAGTAATCAACTTTGTGTTGTTCTTGGTTCTTATCACTAAGGAATCTAGACAAGTTCAGGCACTACCAACACAAATGCTCTCTAACCTTAAACAAAATAGAGAGTCACATGCCTATTAACCAGCCTACAATTTCCAAACATCTGAAAAAGAAAAAACCTGCTTGCGTACTTGTAAAAGAAAATCTTCAAAACATCTTACAGATATATTTTCCTGATTTAGGTAGCTTGGTTGAAATAAATCAAACTCTACATACAGTAATTAAATATACTAAAATTAGATAACAATTCAAGCTATTGCTGGTAGTCTAAGCACTCAAATGTTCTGCCAAATAAGCAAAGTTAAAGGGAAGTGTTATAAAACTAGCACAGGTCTAAAACTTTGTTTTGGTTAAACAAATCTAAAATTACCTAATCACCTTCATTTCCAACTTACTGATAAAAAAACAGAATCTAAGTGTTGGAAGAGATCATGGAGGTCAACTAATGGAATTCTGTCATTAGTCACATGAAGAAATTGGGACTGTAGCTTAGTTAAGCCTGACCTAACTATTTTACCCAAAGTGGGTATTAAACAGTTCCTGTGAGTCACAATCAACTGGACAGCAATGGATTTTTGCCTTACCCTACCTGTCTAGCCTCCTTTTACACCATGTTAGTGAACCCAACAACTGCTGTTGCATGCTCAATGCCTTTTCCTGCTTGTTACTTCTCCACATTTCCACTTCCCCCAACTACCTTGCACTCACACTTTAAGATTTAATTTGTCACTTCCTCCAGGAAACTTTCTTTAACTCTTGTCATGGATTAAATTGTGTTCCCCCAAAACTGTGTGTGGTTGTTTGGCTGGGCCATGATTCCTGGCATTGTGTGATGCTTCTCAATGTTGTAAATCCTTCCTCTATGATGGTAATGAGGGCGAATGGGTAGCAGTCGTGTTGGTGGGGCAGGACTCAGTGTGTAAGATGGTTTTGTGCCTTGAGGCAGTCTCTTGAGATAAAGGAAAGAAGCTAGCAGACAGATTCAGGGACCTCATACCATGAAGAAGGAATGTAGTGTCAGGAGCTGAGTACATCCTTTGAAAAGGACCAGAGTCCCTGCATCTCAGAAGCTTCCAGTCCATGGGAAGACCGATAACAATCATCAACAGCCATCCTCCTGGGGGGGCGGAGTCAAGATGGTGGACTAAACTCATGTCTCCCTAAATGCCTCTGGAAACCAAGGCCTGAAATGATAATCAAACACAGCCTTCTGGACCCCTAGTGAGCCATGGGATGAGCATAGGGCTGTTAATTTGGACTTTATACCACTGAATGCAAAACCTCCTCTCTCACTGACCCCACTCTCAGTGAGCACAGGCTTGCACAGACTGAAGGCGGCCTAGAGTAACAACTGTGGTCCATCTTCACAGCATCTCTTCCAGCCTCTATTGGTCCACACGAAGCTCCAAAAGCAACAAGTGTTGCAGAAGACAGTAATCCGAAAATCACCCGTGGCAAGAGAAGGCCCACAAAAGAAACCTCCTCAGAACTTCCCAGACAAAGAAGCCTTTCTGAAACTATCAGAATGTGAATACAAAAGGATTATATAGAGAGCCCTACTAAACCTTATACAAAATGCAGCAGAGCAAAATGAAAAATTAAGCAAGCTGTTTGATCTGATGGAACACCAGTACTCAGAAATTCAACAGATCAAGAATAAAATCAAAGACATAAAAACTTCAATTCAAGGCCAAGAAAACAGAATGGAACAGATGAAAAAGAGAATTTCTGACCTGGAAGACAGAGCTACTGACATCAGCGTCTATGAGCAGAAATCAGAAAAAAGAAACAAGAAAAATGAAGAAGGATTAAGAAGGCTGTGGGTCTCTATTAAAAGGAACAATCTACAATTAATTAGAGACTCTGAACAGGGCAAGACACCTGAGAAAACAGAGTATTGTTGCTGAGCTGCTGACAGAAAACTTCCCAGAAATTAGGAAAGAAGAGAATATAGATATCCAAGATACGTATCGAATACCACTCAATATAGATCTCAATAGAAAGATGCCAAGGCATATCATAATCAAGCTCAACAAAATGAAATATAAGCAGAAACTCTTAAAGGCAGCAAGACTCAAAGCAAAGCTAACATTCAGAGGGAAACCATGTAAGCTTTTGTCGGATTTCTTAGCAGAAATTATGCTGGCACGGAGACAGTGGCATGACACATTCAAAGCCTTGAAGGAGAAGAACTTCCAACCAAGAATTATATAGCCCGCAAAACTATCTTTCAAATATGAAAATGAAATTAAGACATTCACAGATAAACAGAAACTCAGAGACTTTATAAAAACCAAACCAACACTACAAGAAATACTGAAAGACTCTCTTGGTTTGGAAGAACAAAACTGCTAACTGTGTATTTTAGAAGGACACGTTATTCAGAATCCTACTCAGGGAAGGCTCCAAATACAATCAAAGCTATGATAGTGAAAGAAACGATCTAGTGATCGTATCATGGAGAGGAAGTTGACAAGACTGGTAGCAATAAAAACTGGATTTATATACAGTTTATTAAGCAAGATCATATGGGCAGTTGTAAAGCACAATAAAGAAGCAAAATACCATATTAAGAAATGTAATACAGGAGTCTCAACAACCACAGAACCAACCCTGGAAAAGGTGAAAAATCAGATCACAAAGAAGGTCACAGAACAGATCAATAATAACAACAGAGAAAACATCAACACAAAAGTAAACAAATTACAATGGCAGCACTGAACACACACCTATCAATAATTACATTGAATGTGAATGGACTGAATGCTCCAGTAAAGAGACATCGAGTGACATCTTGGATCAAAAGACATGAACCATCTGTATGTTCCCTACAAGAAACTCACCTTAGACTTAAAGATAGGAACAAACTGAAAATTAAAGGATAGAAGAATATACATCAAGCTAACAATGAACAAAGATGCGCAGTTATGGCAATTCTAATCTCAGATAAAATTGATTTTAATCTATAATCCACATTGTGGACAAGGACAGACACTATTGCTGAAACATTAAATACACAAGCAGGACTTAACAGTATTAAATATTTATGCACCTAATATTAGAGCACCTAAATACATCAAAGAAACACTGACTACACTCAAAAAGGAGATAGATCACTCCACAATAATAGTAGGAGATTTCAACACCCCACTCTCAATATTGGACAGACTGTCTAGAAAAAAGCTCAGTAAGACACAGAAGACCTTAGTGCCACAATTAACCAACTAGACCTCATTGACATATACAGAAATTTCTATCCATCAGTGGACAACTACACCTTCTCCTATAGCGCACATGTGATATTCTCCAGAATAGGCCAGGTGTTAAGACATAAAGCAATTCTCAACAAAATTCATACCATTGAATTAATGCAAAGCATCTTCTCAGGTCATAAAGCCATAAAAGTTGAAATCAATGGCAGAAAAAACATAGATAGAAAGCAGAACTCCTGGAAACTGAACAACACCTTGCTCAAAAAACAATGGATTATAGAAGAAATCAAGGATGAAATAAAGAAATTTATGGATTCCAACGAGAACAAGAACATTTCCTACCAGAACTTATGAGATACAGTCAAAGCAGTGCTCAGAGGTCAGTTTATCTCCATAAATGTACACATCTGGGAGGAAAAACGAAACCAAATCAAAGAACTGGCTCTACAGCTTGAACAAGTAGAGAGAGAACAACAGAGGAACACCTCAGTCACCAGAAGAAAACAGATCATAAAGACCAGAGCTAAACTAAACAAGTTAGAGAATAGAAGAACAATTGAAAAAGTCAAAAAGACCAAAAGCTAGTTTTTTGAAAAGATCAACCAAATTGACAAACCATTGGCTAAACTTACTAAAGAAAAACAGGAAAGGAAACAAATAACCCAAATAAAAAATGAGAGGGTAGTTGTCACAGAAATCAAAAATATCATAGCTGAATACTATGAAAGACTGTATTCTAACAAACTTGAAAACCTAGAGTAAATGGACAAGTTCCTTGGTTCATATAACCTACCAAAATTATCACAAGGTGAAGTAGAACAATTTAATAAACCATCACAAAGAAAGAGATTGAAAAAGTCATCAAAAAACTCCAAACCAAAAAAAGCCTGGGCCCAGATGGCTTCACTGCAGAATTCTACCAAGCTTTTAGAGAAGAGTTGTCTCCAATACTACCGAGGCTATTTCATAGTATAGAGAGGGATTGAATACTCACAAATTAATTCTACAAAACCAGCATAACCCTGATACTGAAGCCAGGGAAAGACCCCTCAAAAAAGATCAATATTACTCATGAATCTAGATGCAAAAATATTCAACAAAATTCTGGCCAATAGAGCACAACAACTTTTCAAAAAAAACCAATCCATCATGACCAAATTAGATTCATACCAGGGATGCAAGGCTGGGTCAACATCAGAAAAACAATTAGTGTGAGCAACCACATAAAGAACACAAAAGACAAGAATCACCTGAATTTGTCTATTGGCATTTGATACAGTCCAACACCCATTCACTCTCAAAATCATCAGCAAAATAGTAATAGACGGCAAATTCCTCAATGCAATAAGGGCCATTTATACAAAGCCAGCTGCCTACGTCTTCCTGAATGGAGAGATACTGAAGCAGTTTCCCTTGAAAACAGGAACTGGACAAGGATGCCCACTCTCAACTCTCCTATTCAACATTGTACTAGAAGTTCTAGCCAGAGCAATTAGACAAGACCAAGGAATAAAGGGCATCTGCATCGACAAAGAAGAACTAAAAATCTCCCTACTTGCAGAGGATATGATTGCATATGCAGAGAATCCCAAAGAATCCATAAAGAAACTACTCAAACTGATAGAAGAGTTCAGCAAAGTCTCAGGATACAAGATAAACATAAGTAAATCAGTGAGATTCCTTTATACGAACAACAAGATTATTAAGGAAGAAATCACCAAGTCAATACCATTTACTATAGCCCCTAAGAAGATAAAGTACCTAGGAATAAATCTAACCAGAGAAATAACAGACCTTTACAAAGAGAACTACAGACTCATACTACAAGAAACTAAGAGAGACCTAACATAAATGGAGAAAGCTACCCTGCTCATGGATAGGAAGACTTAACATTGTGAAAATGTCTATATTACCCAAAGCAATCTACTTATATAACACAAGCCCAATATAAGTTCCAGTGATGTTTTTCCAAGAGATGGAGGAACAAATTACCAATTTTGTCTAGAAAAGGAAGAAGCCCTGGATAAGTAAGGTACTACTAAAGAAGAAGAACACACTGGAAGGCCTCTCATTACCCGACCTTAGAACCTATTACACTGCTACAGTAGTCAAAACAGCCTGGTACTGGTTGAAAAAGAGACAGATAGATCAGTGGAACAGAATCGAGACCCCAGAGATGACATCATCTGCCTATGAACAGTTGATATTCAACAAAGGCCCTAAGACATTAAACTGGGAAAAAGACAGTCTCTTCAACAAATGGTGCTGGCAAAATTGGATATCTATCTGCACTAAATTAAAACAAGATCCATATCTTACACCTTATACGAAAACCAACTCAAACTGGATAAAAGAACTAAATATCAAATCTAAAACGATAAAGCTCATCCAAGAAAAAGTAGGAACAACAATGCAAGGTTTAATACACAACACTGACAGACTTCAAAGTCTGTCAAACAAACCACAAGCAACAGAAGAGAAAATAGATAAATGGGAACTACTAAGAATCAATCACTTTTGCTCATCCAAAGTGTTTATTAATAGTATTAAAAGGCTACCTACAAAATGGGAAAAAATGTTTGGCAACTCAATGTCCGACCGACGCCTGATTTCCATAATCTATAAGGTACTACAAAATATAAATAAGAAAAAAAGTGATGGGCAAAGGATATGGACAGACACTTCTCTAAAGAGAAGATCCAGGCAGCCAAAAAACACATGCCAACATGCTCGTGATCATTAACTATTAAAGGAATTCAAATCAAAATGACAATGAGATACCATGTCACCCCAACAAGGTTGCCCATGATCCAAAAAACACAAAACACTAAATGCTGGAGAGGCTGTGGAGAGATTGGAACTCTCCACTGCTGGTGGGATTGCAAAATGGTCCACTCTCTTTGGAAAGCAACCTGGTGCTACCTTAAAATAATGGAAAGAGATATACCATTTGACCTAGGAATTTCACTTCTTGGAATATATCCTACAGAATCAAGGCCATTCACACCAACTGATACACGCACACGAATGTTCATTGCAGCACAGACCACAATAGCAAAAGGATGAAATCAACCCAGATGCCCATCAACAGAAGAATGGATAGGTAAACTATGGTATGTATACTCAACAAAACACTGCAGAATGATAAAGAACAACGATGACTGCAGGAAGCATCTCTTAACCTGGTTTCAACTGGAGGACATTATGCTGAGTGAAAGTAGTTAGTGACAGAAGGACAGATATTGTATGAGACCCCTACAATAAGAACTTAAAAGCAGACTCTTGCATAACAGAAAAGACTCTTTGACGGCTGCAAGGGTAGGTAGGGTGGGAGGGCAACGGGGGAGGGTTTAGATAGTTGTTAGAAATTCAGTTGGGTGACATTGGTGACAGCACACATTTTTAAGAAGATTAATATTAACTGGACTTTAACACCACTTGTGAACTCCTTCCATCTTAACCAAACATTGCAAGGACAGAGTAGCTGGGGCAGGGGTCCGAGGACCGTGCTCTCAGGAGAAATTGAGGCCAGTTGGCACAACTCGTGTTTTGCTAATGAGGACTCTCTGCACCCCACATTAGTGAGTGGCATCTGGGGTCTTAAAAGAAGCCAAGCTGTCATCTGAGGGTACAGCAAATGGTCTCAGCTTAGCAGGAACGGATGATCACCGAGGTCCATAACAACATGGGGGAAAGAGAATCCAGAAGACTGAGAGACCCACATGAGTGGGTGTCTACATCGACTTGTGACCAGAAGAACCAGATGGTGCCTGCCCCCACCAGTGATAGCTACAGTAGAACTCACAAAGTTGAGTTTCACTGACAACCCAAGAATAAATAGAGGTGCACCCTGAGATCTCCACTAAAAGACCACAATTGATGGTCCAGGGGCTTTGCCTGGCCCTGATGCTGCCCCTGCCCATAAATCATACTGAAAGTCAACTTTTCAGACAGCAATGGATTGGACTTGGTGATGCAGAGTGACCATATTTTGAGGGCACTTTATGGTTCTAGGCATCTATAGGATATCATCCTGTTGACCTCATACTGGAGGAAGGGGAATAGGTGGAGAGGAGAAGATAGGAGACTGTTGGGAGGATAGGACGTGTATGGAGCAGAGAGGAAGACTGTGCTGTCACCGTGCAGGGAGAGCAGTGGAAGCTGCATATAGGTGAGCATGCAGACTTATATGGTGTCATGGGTTGAATTGTGTCCCTCCAAAAATATGTATAGCCATGTGGCTGGGACATGATTCCCAGTATCTTATGACTGTCCTCCATTTTGTGGTTTTCCTAAACCACAAAAGGATTAGGGTGGGGCTGTAAATTTCTTCTTAGGATTACTTCCCTGCCCTGCTGTAGGGGGAATTTCCCTGGAGTATGGCTTGCCCCACCCTTAATCCTTTCAGCCTGCAAGAGATAAAAGGAAAGAGAAGCAGGCAGAGAATGGGGAACCTGGTACCATCAAGCAAGCAGCACCGGGAGAAGAGCGTATCCTTCAGACCTGAGGTTCCTGCGCCAGGACACTCCCTGGACAGACTGATGCAATACCGGACTTTCCTCCAGAACCGACAAGGGGCAAGCCTTCCCCTGGAGCGGACACCCTGAATCTGGACTTGTAACCTACCGGACTGTGTAAGAATAAATCTTCCTTTGTTAAAGCCATCCATTCTGTGGTATTTCTGTTACAGCAGCCCTAGCTGACTCAAACATATTGGAATATACATTTTCATTCAATCAAAATAATAATAATAATAAAAAGAACACTAAAAAAAGAAAAAGAGTCATCCTCTAGAGCCATCAGAGAAAGCCGCCTTCTGGGGCTGACATCCTAAATTTCAACCTCTACTATATTCATTGAGCAACCATTTGTGCCGGGCTCTTTGATGATGAAGACAGTCAAGGAATACAGCCATGAACAAAATAGTGCTCTTGTCTTTACAGTGCTCACATATTATCGGGAGGCTAAAGTTTCATACCACAAAAGCAGGAGACCATCTTTAAATCCTGCATTTTAGAAATGCTAGGTTTTTTTTGTTCTTGCATGAGATTTTTCAGCTCATTTTAGTAAGTTTTAAGAGACTCTCCCCACCCCTTGAGCCTACCTTGTCTCTCTCTACATTCTCATACTATTTTATAAAGAAGAATATGGCTTCAGGATTGGAGGAAGTCTCATTAACAACCTGCATTAATACAGATGACATAACTTTGCTAGCTGAAAGTGAAGAGAACTTGATGCACATACTCCTCAAGATCAAAGACTAATGCCTTCAGTATGGGTTACACCTTGACATAAAGACAATAAAAATCCTCACAAGTAGACTACTAAGCAACATCATGATAAACAGAGAAAACATTGAAGTTGTTAAGGATCTCTTTTTACCTGGATCCACATTCAATGCCCATTGGAACTAAGACATCACATTACGTAGTCCATTGGTCAATTCTGCTGTAAAAGATCTCTTTTAAGTGGTCTCTCTTTACCTCTCATTCACTGTTCAACCTGCAGTAAACCAGCTTTTCTACAACTCCACTAAACCCACTCGAGCAAAAATTATCATGGATATGCACATTATCAATCCAAGGAACGATTCCCTGCCTTTACCTTTTTGGTCACTTAGCTGGTTTTGATGTGGCGACCATTCCAAACCCCACGCCTTAGCTTCTGTAACACTCGTCTCCTTTTCATCACTGTCACAGGCCCTTAACTCTCTGTCCTCTAGTGACGACTTCTCTTCAGGGTTTTTTCTTTGTTCCACTGTTGTTTCTGTGATTACTCTCTCGGCAGATTTCACACAGACTCAGTTTTAACTATTCTCTGAGTGCTCAAGCCCACATGTACAAATGTTTTCAACTTTCAGTCTTGAGCACTCTCTCAAACTTCCAACTTGCATAGTCAACTGTCTGCTGAACATATACACATTATAAATCTAATCATAACTGTCACGGATTGAATTGTGCCTCCCCCAAAATGCATGTGTTGATTTGACTTGGCTAGGAGTCCCAATATAGTACCATTCTTCCATGTGTTATAAATCCTGCCTCTGTGATATTGATGATGGAGAATGGGCTGCAGTTGTGTTAGGGAGGCAGGACTCAAGCTACAAGCTTGTGAGATACAAGGGAGAGAAGTGAGCAGAGGTAGTTAGGAACCTCACACCACCAAGAAGGCAGCATTGAGAGCAGAGCACGTCCTTTGGACCTGAAGTTCCTGTGCCGAGATGCTCTTCTTGAATTTGGACTTAGCCTACCGGAATGTGATAACTTCTCTTACTGAATGGACTTGCAATTCACAAATGGATTTGTGGCTTACCAGACTGTGACAATAAAATTTCTCTTCATAAAGCCTTCCACTCATGGTGTTAGAGCAGTACCAGGTGGCTAAGACAAAAATCTATAATCTAACCAAAAACTTACTGCTGCTGAATTAGTTGTGGCTCACAGAGACCCTGTAGGACCAAGTAGAGCTGCCCCCATAGGGTTTCCAAGGCTCTAAATCTACAGAAGCAGATTGCCACATCTTTCTCCTGTGGAGCAGCTAGTGGCTTTGAACTGATGTTCTTTTGGTGAAGTAGCTGAGGAGCGTAACCACTGGGCCATCATATGCTAATTCATCATTTTCCACCTGTAATTCATGTCTCCAACAGAATCTCCAATTTCAGTTAATAACATCCCAAGTTAGAAACTGAAGTCATATTTTCCTGGTCTGTAGTATGCATTTAATGATGAGATCACGTGAACTTTGTTGCTTGCTTTTCCTACAGAATCAGTTACTCTCTTTCATCCATACTCCCAGAACTCTAGTCTAGACCTTCATCATCTGTACTTGAATGACTGCATTAGCCTTCTAAATTATTTCTCTATCAAGGTAGTGAGCCTCCTTAAAACCATCTTTTATACTCTAGAGAAGTGAAAAAATTGGGGAATTCTAGAACAAAATAACCAAGTAGATATAAGATTACAATTTTGATTTTAATTAGGCCTTAAACTAGATTAATACAGTAATGAGCTGGACTGGGCCTGGGCAGATGTGGAAAGGGGAATGACAGAGATAGAAAAGAGAATTAACTTGGTCAAAATTTGATTAACTGAACAGAGTTCATTATTAACATATATTCGAAAAGCCGTCTGAGTAGCAAAGTATTTTCATAAACACTAGAAAAAATTGGTTCTAATTGCTTTTAATTCTTACAGCAAGAAAATTTTCTAGTGTCTGGATAATAGAAGTGTCATATTTGTTTAGGACGGTATCATTAAAATGAGCTTCACTTGGGCTTCTTTAAGAAATGTTGTTTTAGCTGGTGTTGACTCATTGTTGTATAAAGGATGATACAGCTTGAAACACTCATAGCATGGCCTGCTTTTTTCAATTACATGGTTCCAGCAACTGGAAGAGGTGGGAGTCCTCTACAGCAGAGCTTTTTGCAACTAAGCACTATTCAGCTTTTATAAAACAGCTGCCAAGTCAACCTTGTAATCACTGAGCTTTGTAAGTAAGGAGTGAGAGAATTTAAGTTGTGGTATGTTAAAAATCACAGGGGCCAGGCAACCTCTATTTTTCAAAGCAGAATCTGTGGAAACTTATAGTCAGCTCTTTCCCTTTAAATTGCTTATACAGTTGAGGTCAGCAAATGTTTTTCTTTAAGTTGCCAAAGAAAAATCACAGCAAGTGTGTATTCAAGACTCTCTTGGTTACACTTAGCAAGACACCATGCATGGATAGTTGTAATAGTATTTGAAAGGAAACTAAGGAAATGCCATTCTTATCATCTATACCACCTTTTCTCCAGTTCTATACCCTTGATCATTCCCCCGTTAGGGAACCAGTTTCCCTCTCTTCTAAGTTTTCCTTGCTGTTGACTTGTTAATGAACACATTGGAGTGCACTGGGTGCTTGAGAGAAAGCTTTGGTGACTACACCAAGAGAGCAGAGGTCAGAAAAGCTAAACTCAGAGACTGGCTCAACTATTGGTTAGTCCCTTGAAACTTTAGGCAAGACACTCTTCTATACTTTGCTTCTCAGGTGCACTAAAGAGGTTGTTCTACGCAGTTCTCATTCATGGTTGGTCTTTCAAGAAGTTTATTTGGTCTCTGTTGCAACATACCTTGAATTACCTGGATGGGTAAGAACAGTGGGAAGAGGTTTCTAAGGACACGGCAGTCAGCAGAGAAGCCCAGGCCACTTTTGATGTATAAATAACATGCTTGTCAGATCTTTGCAGTTTCTGCCAAGAAATACAGTTTCTCTTGAGAACCAAGATTTATCACACTGAATACCTTTACAAATAAACATAAGCACTTGGTCTCTGGAGACCAGTCTGGTTCTGCCCTTTCCAGTGGGTTCAAACCCAGATGAACATGAACCTAAGATTAATTTTCTAAAAGGAAAACCTTGGAAATCAGTTTAGGTCAATGTCACCCGTGTCACTAAGGTCACTGGTGATGACTGCTGTGCTCGGGCTCATGGGGGATGACGGATGACTCTGTGGGTCTGGATCTCTGCAGCCTATCTTATCTTAGCATAAATTTCTGAACAAGATTTAGAATAAAACCTGTCTTCACAAGGTATGTCTAGGACCTGGTTTGGTTTCTTTGTGAAACCTGACCAAATTTAGGGAAAGACGAAAAAAAAAGCCCCATTAATTCTCAAGGAGTTGCTTCTCAAAATTCTTATTTTATAAGTCACATGAGGGGAAACTAACTGTAAAATCTGTTTTTATCATAGATCTATTTGAGTAGGTAAAAGAAGCAATTAGCAGAACTAAAATGCAAAATTTTAAAATTGGTTACTAAAAGCAGTTGAGGCAGAAAAACTTCTAAACCAGTGGCATCGAGTCAAACCAGAATAAACGGAATTGATGTTTGAGACGTAAATAACAGGTTAAAAGCACACGTTTTAGAAAAAGACTGGGCTGGGATCCTGGCTGTATCATTACCTCACTGTGTGACCCTGGGCTACGTCTCTGTGCTTCAACTTCTTCCCACTTCATAGGACTGTAGTAAGGGTTACTGTAAAAGATACAATCCACGTCCAGTTCTTAGCATAGTGCCTGGTATATAGTAAGCTCTCAATAAAGTCTGGGACTTTTTTTTTTTTTTAATCTAAGACTCAAAATCACAAGACAAAGTTAATTGCTAAATGACGGCTATAGTGGTTTAAAGGCAATGAGAACTGTTTTAGATATCACTGTCCAGGAAATCATCAGAAAATAAGTCTAGTCCTTGCTTCTCTGATTACATTTATTCTATTTTCTTTTGCCTTATGTCTCCTGCCACTTAAGTACAGGTTTAAACTCAACCACTAACATGTTAACTTTGGTTACTGTGTGAATTTCTTAAGTACGGTAGTGAAAGTGAGGTGAAAAGTGGAAAGGAAGGTTAAATGTCTGTTTGCTAGCTATAATGTGTTTCAATGTTTAAAACATTTTTCTCAGAATCTGTTGGATTCTCTAGAAATCTGTTAAAAGGTAAATGCATTTGTGAATGTTTGAATAAAGGTGAAAAAGTTGGTCAGGGTAGTCAAAATGGGTTTTCTCAAGTGCATACTGAAAGGAAACTTTAAGGGATTCTTTCCCCTATACATTGCATAGGTAAAAAGTACAGAGTTGACCACAAAATGTAACAGATGTATAGATATTTACAAATAAAAAATTCAGTGTTACAACTCAGAATTACTGAAATAGCAAAAAGAAATCTCAAGCATTCAACATTTAAAAAAATAGGATATGCTATTTTGCCTTTGGTTTCCAACTTCCTTTTACTTAATATCTCTGGGTGGCCATCATCTGTTCACATAACGGATCACAAACAGAATTATAGGTTAATTAGTTTTAAGAGTAACATGAAATACTACATCCAGTTGGTTTTATAAGTAATGTTTAGTATGCATTAGCCTATTCTGGGATTATGGGGCAGGTTGAGCCTTTCAAATGGAGTGTCTTATTTACAACATTCACTTACTACAGAATGATGTAAGACCTTTATACTCAAAGAATGTGTCATAAACTCCAGAATAATATACTTTCCTTATTTCCCACATTAGAGAATAAAGCAACTTGAAGCTTTTTAGACAGTCTATTATTTTGTTTTTTTTTCTGTACATCTTCCAGTAATCACCAAAAGAGAAATCAAGCTTGCTATGATTTCTAATGCAGAGTAACTTACAGAGTACATTAAAAGTAAAAATAATAAAGGCTTTCTGGGATACCTGAAAACAAGGTGGAAATAAGAATAACAATTTAAATTATGCAAGAATGGCCATTTACTAGTATGACAGGTAAACTTACACACCATAATAGAAGCCTTTCACTTACTACAGCACAGTATATCATACCGTCTTAAGTTATTATGGAAACCCTGTTGGCCCAGTGGTTAAATGCTACGTCTGCTAACCAAAAAGGTAGGCAGTTCAAATCCACTAGGTGCTCTTTAGAGACTCTATGGGGCAGTTCTACTCTGTCCTACAGTGTCACTATGAGTCAGAATCAACTTGACAGCAGTGAGTTTGTTCTTTTGGGTAAGTATGATAATCAATATGAAAGATTAATTTCCCAGATACATATGAATATGCTTGATTTCACAAGCATTTTAAGAGACTCAAACAACCCAGAATCTATTGCTTAAATGGGTAAACCTTATTTCTAAATTTTTCTTCTGAGAAACATTTCATTCCCTTTCTTTGCTTTCCTAAACAATATTTTACTATTATTCTTAGATGAACCTATATGATAAATAGGAGAAGGGTAAATATTCCAGAAATAAAATTGTTTGGTTTAAGGGTGACATGAGAAGAAATTTTGGCTATATGCAAATCAGAATGCTTGCTTTAGCTTAAATACATTTGAAGATGTTCTGATAGCATCTCAGAAACACTGCATAAAGAGAAATGTTTTCCACCAGGTACAAAAATAGTTTAAGAAATTAAAAAGATAGCCTCGGTAATACTCTTTGGGAAAAGCAGGATTTGAGAACGATTACACATCCGCTAACCAGTAGTCAGTTACAAATGAGTCAGTTCTGATCATGGTGACCCAAGGGTGTCAGAGTAGTGTGCTCCACAGGATTTTGACGGCTGTAACCTTTAAAGACCATCTGGCTAGGGCTTTTTCCACAGGTGCCTCTGGGCAGATTCAAATCCCCAACCTTTCGGTCAGCAGCCAAGCACTTAACCATTTGCTTCCCAAGGGACTCTTATAACTAACAACACCCTCTTTACTTTCTGATATGTATATATACGTATGTGTGTGTATATTTTTTTTTCTTTTTCTTTTAAGTCTGTGGCGTTTGCTTCCAAAAAACTTTGGCTACTGTGTGGTGAGAGTAAGGTAAAAAGTAAAAAGTAAAAAGATCAAGTGTCTCCTTATTAGTTACAATGTATGGAATTTATCTTTATGCATTTCCTGCACTCAGTCCTGACACTGCATTCTGCGGCAAAACCATGAAAAGAACAGCAGGTTAAATGAGTATTGATGCCCGTTGATATTTGGTAGACCTTTTAAAAGAAAAAAGGCAAACACAACAGGATCAGTGAGAACACTATGTGGACTTCATCCCACACCAAAATCCAAACCCACTGCCCCACAGAGTTTCCAAGGAGCACCTGACAGATTTGAACTGCTGACCTTTTAGTTAGCAAATGTGGCACTTAACCCCGGGGCACCAGGGTTCTCAGGAGGACACATGAATGAAATTTAAAACCATTACAGGTAAATGTGTGGACAAAAGGATATTTACTTCATCTCCAAGTATTTCCCCCAGGATATTTCAAAGGGAAAAATAATAACTTCACAGTCGAAAGATGTGGCAGGTAGACAGCACCTTAACCAGAGGGCCCCGGTTATCATCATCAGTAACGACATATCAACATAACAGACCCCATGATATGATTCACTGAGGAGGGACCAACCTCATTTCTGTGAGATTAGATTCTTACCAAAAATTCTAGTCCTTCATCTAATTATGAGAACAGCAAACCTATCCAAATTGAGGGGCTTGCTGCAAAACAACAACCGGTCTGCCTCAAAAGCATCAAGATTACCAAGGACAAGTGCAGATTATCACATATTGGGAGACACTTGGGAGATATAACAGCTGAATTCAGTGTGAGATGAAGATTAAATTCTGGAGCAGTACAAGGATGTTAGTGGCAAAACTGGTGAAATCAGCAGAAAGAATGCAGTTTAGTTAATAGTAGTGTACAAGTGTTAATTTTTTTAGTTTTGATAACAGTTCCATGGTTACACAGGACGCTAACATCAAGGGAAGCAGAGAGAGGGTTACACGGGGACTCTCTAAGTCCTAAATCATTTGAAAATAAAATTTAAGAAAAACTCGTCATCTTCACCCATACCAAGGCAATTACGCAACACCCTATGAATTCCCTCAGTTGTTGTGGATATATTAAGAATTAATGATCAAGGACAATTGAGCAGGTTAAAAATGGATAAAGCAACTGGCCAAATGTTTAGCCAAATATTTAGCCAAATGACATGATCAAAGGACATGTTTTCCAACAGAAGTCTTCAAACAACTCTACATATAGACGTCCCTAATGCTCAGCAGGAACTCCTCCATCAAAAGAAACCAGAGACACTAACTCTCCTTTCAAAACATAAAGAATGGCCTAAAAATACCTTGTTCTCTTTGTCCTATTCTCATCCTATCCTCATTTTCTAAGCTTTCTAGAAAAAGTTTACCTACTATTTTCTGACATGTGGTATAAACCAAAACCAAACTCACTGCCACTGAGTCTATTTTGACTCAAAGTAACCCTACAGGGCAGAGCAGAAATGCCCCTGTAGAGTTTCCATGGAGGGCCTGTTATATTCAAACTGCTTTCTTTTGGGTCAGCATGTGATATACATGTCAATATGTACAACAAGTCCACATAGGCCTTTCTAAATGCTTAATTCAACAAGAATTGACATCTCAAGATAAGTGTTTACCTAAGTTAATTAATTTCATTCCAAAAATATATCAGTAAATATGTTCTTAAAATGTACTAAATGTGCTCTTTTCTTCAAAATAAAATATTTAGTTTTTAATAATGATTCATGCCATTTAAATCAAATTATTTCTATTATAAAGAACAACTGTGGTATCAGAAAACAATATCGTCTTTACAAAAGTTTTAGTACTGTTGTAGAATTACAATTTCTAAGATAACCTTGGTTAGCTTTCCTACTTGTTTTTCAGGAGGAGTTGGTTCTTTCCCTCTTTTATTTCTGCCCTCTCTTAGGAAGTTTATGGTATGATGATATAAACATCAGACACACTTATGGTCATTTTATGTTATACCTTCACAGACAAATGTTGGCATCTTCACTTGTATATAATTTAGAGGACCTCTGAAGAAAAAGATACCTAGATTTATCTTCCACTACTCCGACTCGACGGCACTTGGCTGGCTGACCTTTCATTTTGTAGGTAAAATGATTTTGTACGTGTGTCAATTTTCTCTCTCTGGATTCAGAGTAAGGGTCTAGAAGTATAGCCTTTCTAAAAACTACACTCTGCACCCCACATTGGTGAGTGGTGTTTGGGGTCTTAAAAGCTGCCAAGCTGCCATATAAGGGCACAGCAAATGGTCCCAACTCAGCAGGAATGGATGATCACCAGGGACCAAAATGACATGGGGTAAAGACAACCCAGAAGATAGAGAGACCCACATGAGTGGGTGCTTACATCGACTTGGGACCAGAAGAACTGAACGGTGCCCGGCCACCACCAGTGATAGCTGCGATGGAGCTCACTAAGTTGAGTCTCACTGGCAACACAAGAATAAAAAGGGGTGCACCCTGAGATCTCCACTAAAAGACCACAATAGATGGTCCAGCGGCTTCAGGGTTCCCCTGGGAGCATGGCCCCTGGACCTGATGCTGCCCTTGCCCATAAATCATAACAAAGGTCCAGTCTTTGGACACAAGTGGATTGGACATTGTGATGCAGAGTGACCATACTGGATGCACTTTATGGTTCTATGCATCTATAGGACAGGATATCATCCTGCTGACCTCTGGCTGGAGGAAGGAGAGTGGGTGGAGAGGAGGGGAAAGGAGACTGTTGGGAGGATGAAACATGTATGGAGCAGAGAGGAATAGTGTGCTGTCACCAGGCAGGGAGAGCAGTGGAAGCTGCATATGGGTAGGCATGTAAATTTATATGGAAATGTACATTTTCACTCAGTCATAATAAAAAAAATACTAGGAATCAGGGCCCCCCCCCAAAAAACAAAAAAACTACACAGTACTAAAGACAGTCTCAGCCATTTGTTTTAACAAAATTGAAACTTTTTTAAATTTATGTTATAAATATAGATGTTTAGATATACAGAAACATATGCAGATATAGAATGTTTGCGAAATAAAGGATAACTTCCAAGTTATGGTTATGACTCTGAGGCCCTTTGCTACATAGATTAGCTAATTTAGATGATCTAAATTGGAACCATGATCTCCAAAGGCAGTGCACACTCAAGACTCCATCTACTTGTACAGATATCAGTTAGTTAAATGAATGGACAAAAACACAAAAAGGTGGTTTGTTTCAATTTCTTAGCTGAGAATATACCTAGACTGTCCATCAGCCCAGAAATTCAAGCTGAAAATGATGCTTTATTGCTGTAATATCAAATTAATTTATTCAAATGAAAATAAAATTCATGCCAAACCTGCAGCCATCAAGTCAATTTCAATTCATAGAGAACCCACAGGACAGGGTAGACTTGCCCCTTAGAGTTGTGGAGGGGCACATGGTGGATCTGAACTGCCAGTCCTTTGGTTAGCAATTGTAGGACTTTCCCACTGCGCCACCAGGGTTTCCAAGTAAGTAGGCTGAAATACCTGTGTTTTAAAAGTGACTTCAACATGATCACGCTTATCTCCCAGAGCAGCCAGTGTCCCATTTCTGGGATAAAACTTCTGGTGAATAACTGTACTCTTGCTTTCACTACTGAGAAGTTGGTTTACATTGAGAGTGTACATGAATTTAGGGGACAGGAAAGGGGTTGACATTTTGAAGGTGTTCTTGCCTTTTAGTGTCAGAGAAACAAATTGAAATTTGATTTTACAAGTGTGGTAAACTACTGAGAAGTCATAGCCAAAGTAGACTTTTATAGAGTCCTTTTGAATTAATTTCTAAGAAAATTTTTAAAAGATCAAAATTATGTGGGAAAATAGAAAATTGAGTCAAGCAATATGGTGTCAGAAATTAGAAAACAAACAGGAAGAAATTCTTAAAGGAACACAGAAAACTCCCAAGGCTCAAAAGGAAATTTAACAGTCCACATCAAATTTCTCCATGCAAAATCCAAGATCAAAAACATAAGAACAATGAAACACCAACTAGTCTTACTTATAGGGATAATGTGTATCTTCAACACAGTGAGCTTCCAACATTGTCAGGAAGAGATGGATCATGGGTAATACAGGCATTACAGATCAGAGTATTAATTTATCTATGCTAAATATTGATTTTATAAGAAGAACATTTAATCTGAGAATGATTTATTATTAGTCTATCACACAGTAGACTCTTTTAGGTTCCTATAACTCCTACAGGTCAATGCATTGATGTGATTTGAGATGCTTTAATTCATTTTGTTCCATACACAACAGTTCTACTCTGTCCTATAGGGTCACTGAGAGTCTAAATCAATAGGATTCTATGAAACAAGATTAGAACAAGTGATTCCTTAAATCCTTCCAAATTCTGAGATGGGAACTGTAGAACACTAACAGACATTTTGGTTATAACTTCCTCCATTTTGTTGAAAGATGGAGCTCTCAAGCTGTTTTTTCTTTTTTGATAATGATATAGACATTAAATATATATTGTTCTCTTGTTTACATCAACAAAAACTGTGATTAAAAATGACAGAAATGATAGCACAGCTAGTATATATCAGACGCTTCCTTTGAGTTGGATAATATTCTAAGTAATTGAAGTAACTTTCCAAAGACTACACTGTGCTACTTGATGCAGGGTCTGGCAGTCTGACCCCAAGCCTGCGTAATTGAACAGCAAACTCTCCTGGTTATTTATTTCAATAATGTAAGAAGTGCAGTCTCCAAAATAAATAGCAAGGAACATCCACCTTCAGTGTGAAGAGTTACAGGGAGTGGTGTGGAGTATGGTAAATGGAGTGCCCAAGCCCCATGTCATGGTTGGAATTGTGTCCCCCCAAAAACGTGTGCAGCCACGTGGCTGGGATATGGTTCCCAGTATCTTGGGACCATCCTCCATTGTGTGGTTTTGCTAACCTGTATGTTAAAGGATTAGGGTGGGGCTGTAAATTCCTGCTGTAGGGGGGTGTTTCTCTGGAGTATGGCTTTTAGCTTGCAAAGAATAAAAGGAAAAAGAAACAAAGGACAATTTGAGAACCTCGCTACCATCAAGCAAGCAGCACTGGGAGCAGAGTACGTCCTTCAGACCAGAGCGTCAGGACGCTCCCTGGACAAAGACTGATGCAATACCGGACTTTCCTCCAGAGTTGACAAGGGGAAAGCCTTCCCCTGGAGTGGACACCCTGAATACGGACTTGCAACCTACCAGACTGTGTAAGAATAAATCTTTCTTTGTTAAAGCCATCCACTCTGCGATATTTCTGTTAGAGCAGCCCTAGCTGACTCAAACACCCCACGTCAGTGGAGCAGCCACTCACTCATTCTGTATCTGCAGCCTGTGCATGCAGAGGAGACCTGAATGACTGTATCCTTTGATTTTTTAGGAGAACTTGGAAATCCACATTTATATCTGAAGTCTTGCTTTTAAAATATGGCCACTTAAAGTGTTTTTTTTTTTTTTTTTATCTTTTTTTAAACTTTATTGGCCTGAAAGATAAAGGGCCACATTCTTGGGGCAGAGCTCATTTATCTCTCTGTCCCCAGTACCTAGCATGTTGGTGTTACATGGTAAGTGCAAATGGACTGATTTCTGCTTCTAAAAATCTCTCCTTTTTATCTTAGCCATTTTGTAAACATGGTAAGAATTCAACAAGTATTTACTGAGTTACTACCACGTGCAAGACGCTGCTCTCAACCCTTGGGATGTTGTTGTTGCTGCTGTCGGGCGCCATCCAGCCCATTCGGACTCATAATGACCGTATGTGACACAGCTGAATTGCCTCACAGGGTTTTCTTGACAGTAATCTTTCTTTGGGGAGTGGGGAACATCTTCATTTATCCATTTAATAAATACTTATTGAGCATCAAATACATGCTGTATATCTGTTACTTCCTTTTTTGTTCTTTTTATTGTGCTTCAGGTGAAAGTTTACAGAGCAAATTAGTTTCTCATTCAACAATTAATACACAAATTGTTTTGTGACAACAGCTGCAATCTTTGCACACCTTAACACTTCTCCCCTTCTCTGTCCTGAGATCCCTGTTTCCATTCATTCAGTTTTCCTGTCCCTTCCTACCTTCTAGTCTTTTCTCTCGTGTAGGTGTGCTCATTTGGTCTCTCATACATGACTGAACTAAGAACCTTCATCACGTGTGTTATTGTTTGTTTATAAGCCTTTACAATCTTTAGCTAAAGGATGAACTTTTGGAGTGACTTCAGTTCAGAGTTAAAAGAGTGTCTAGGGACCATAGTCTCAGTGTTCCTCCAGTCTCTGACAAACCATTCAAATTTAAATCTTGTTCTACATTTTTCTCCCATTCTGTGCAGGGCTCCATCAAAGCATAGGTGATGGTAACTGGGCATCATTCAGTGTTTCTAGTCTCAGGATGGTGGAGGTTGTGGTACCTATAGTCTAGAGTTCTTTGGACTAATATTTCCCTTGTGTTTTTAGTTTTCTTCAGTCTACTTTTTTTCCACATGGGATGGGACCACTGACAATGAGGTTCACAAATGCACCCTACAAAAGTACTCCATACTTCATTGATGAATATTACTACAGTCAACGTCTAAATACTCCACTTGGGAAGCTATGCACCGGTGCCTAGGCCACTCTTCAAAGTAGTTTTGGAACTCTTTTTATAGAATGGCCATCAGAGCTGTCATGTATACCTTTGATGTCCTTATTGTCATTAAAATGTCTTCTTTTAAATATTCCCTTTATCTTTGGATAAAGAAAAAAGTCTTTAGAGGCCAGATCAGGTGAGTTAGGGAGGGTGTTCCAATGTAGTTATTTGTTTACTGGCTAAAAACTACCTCACAGACAACTGTACAATTAAGTTCATGAATTTGCCTCTTTGCCACTGTGCACAACGGCCATTCTATAAAGAGTTCCAAAATTGCTTTGAAGAGCAGACTATGTGCTGGCATCACTGCATAACATCCCAAGGGGTATACTTCAAAGGGGACTGTCACGATATTCAGCAATGAGGTATGAGGCACTTAGAACAATTAAGTTTGCAGACTTAATAGTTGGGCCTCTTATCTTAGATAGCCATTAGCACACTTTCAAAATCCCAGACACTACTCACCAAAGTAGAAAGTAGAACATTTTCTTTATGAACTATGTTATACCAGCACACTTAGATGTTCCCTGAAACAATGGTCCCCAGTTTTCAGCCAAGTAACTCATTCTCTCAGGGAGTTTGTATGTATCCATGACATTTCTATGACCTTGTCTTGTCCAGTTGTGCTGACTTCTACTGTACGGTGTACTGTCTTTTACCCTACCTAAGTTACCACTCATCCACTATCTGGTTAGGAATTTTCCTCACTGAACCTCCGCTCCTTCATAAACAGCAAAGATTGTTTCTTCCTGTGTGTAAACCTTTTCTTGACTTTCCATCATAGTGCTCTCATACAGTACTTGTCCTTTTGTGATTGACTTTATTTCACTCAGTGCAATGCCCTTCACACTCATCTGTGTTTTGAGATGTCTTGTGGATTCATCATTGTTTTTTATTGATATGTGGTATTCCACTGTGTATATGTGTATGTACTATAATTTGTTCATTCAGTCATCTGCGGATGGGCATTTAGGTTGATTCCCTCCTTGTGAATAATGATGCAATGAACATGCAAATGAACATGATGCATGAACATGTCTGTTCATGTAACAGCTTTTATTTCTCTAGGATATATTCCTAGAGTGGGATTGCTAAAGCATATGTTAGTTCTATTTGTGGCTTTGTAAGGAAGCACCATAGCATTTTCCACAGTGGTTGTGCTATTTTATATTCTCACCAGCAGCTCCATCCCAACCAGCATTTTACATTCCAGCCAGAGTTCCAATCTCCCCACAACTTTTCCAACCCTTTTTTTTTTTTTATTAGTGCCGGTAATGCTGGATTGAGGTGGTATCTCATTACAGCTTTGATTTTCATTTCTCTGATGGCTAATGAATGACAGCATTTCCTCACATGTCTGCTAACCAGCCTTTTGAATGTGTTTGATGACGTATCTGTTCATATCCTTTGCCCATTTTTTTACACTGGATTATTTGTCTTTTCATTGTTAAGATACTGCAGCATCTTATGGGCTTTACAGATCAGAGCCTTGTCAAATATGTTGTAGCCAAAAACTCCCCTCAGTCTTTAGGATCTCTTTTTATACCTTTTTGAAGTTTTTTGATGAGCACAAGTGTTTAATTTTTAGGACGGCCCAGTCATCTAGTTTAGTTTCTGGTGTTTGTTAATAGTTATGGTTTGTACGCTATTTATTTTTTGCCTATAATCCTTATTGAATCCAATCGCCAGGCATTTCTCCCAATGGAGCCTCTAGATGGGTTCCAAATGCCAACCTTTCAGTTATCAGCTGCGTGCTTAACTACTGTGCTATCAGGAATAGAGCCAAGCCAGCCAAGTGCCGTCGGGTCGGATCCAACTCACGGAATATAACGGTGGAAAAAAATAATGACAAAATACAGAGAGGAGAGGGATAGAGACTTATTATATCTTTGAGAAATAGGCCAACAAGATTCAAAAACACACAAATTCAGGTGTGGTGGAGACCTGGAAAATAGTAAGAAGATGGGTTATTTTTTTACTGTAATCTATGCTTCCAAGAGCTATGGAAAGCCACCCACTTCAGCTCGTGTTTTGTAGTGTTATACTAGTCATGACTCAACAAGTAAATTACAAACATGTAAGCAATTTAAAGGAAAGAGTATGACTTCTAACTAGAATGATTGTTTCTTTTTCCGCCCCCGCCCCCTCCCCCGGAGGTAACACAGGGTGATCTCACTCCTCGGTCTGAAATGAAGTATTGATCAGTAGTTAGTGAGGTAAAGGTTAATAACTGGGGCCTGATTGTGTCTACTATAAGATTCATGATTAATGACATCCTCTGGCTCTGCATAAATAAAGGACCTCTTTCTGATGGCTAGCACTGGGAACCAAGACATTGAGCCATTTTCCTCTGATTTAACTGCATAATCTTCACATAATCCATCTCCTGCATCAGATGGTGGAGGGCACAAAGATTCCCAAGGCGAAGGTACAAACTAGCGGCCAAATATACAGAGTTGGAGCGATACAAAGCTAATTGGCAACCACATGGTGAAACACTAGCTATAACATGTGACTCCTACTATCACTCTACAAAACCGCACATTAATAGATGTTCTCCCTAAAAATTTTCTTTGGAGACAGATATAGTTTCTGGTAACCCAGATAGCATAATCTGCCTGTTACTACTAGACAGCTGCTGGGAATGACAAACAGGACAGCTACACCAGAGTCATTTAAAAAATGCACAAACCTTATCCACATTTCTCATCAAGTTGCTTGCATCTATCTAATCTATTATATAGAAGATACTCCATGACCCCCAGTAACTACATATGGGAAAGTAATTATGTATAGCTGATGATTATGTATAGGAGAAAAGAAAAAAAAAAAACCCTAAAGACAAGTCAAATGCAAGTTTGTGTCTTTAAGGGGCCTTTAAAATTCTGTGCAGAATTCTGAAAACTGGAGGCAAAATAATATTTTCCTATGGACGGCACTTGGCTTGGCATTTTCTTTTTATAAAAATTAGATTTCATTCAACCTACTCTTTTTGGAAGAAACAATGTTTTCTTTGTTAGAGAGCTCAACATATAGCACATGCCAATGCCATATGTTCTCATAGAAAGACACTGTGAGAAAAGTCACATTCCACTGAAACTTTCACAAATCAATTAAATTAGGAAACAGACATAATAATTCTCACATACTTAAAAGTATTAGAAAAAAAGAAATGACTGAAAATAAAGCATGCCTCTTAAACTGCACACTTCTGAAGTGTGCATTCCTAGATTCATGCCAGATAAATATCCACATTTAAACAAATAAAACTTCTCCCAAACATGTGTCAAATACCAATCTGTCTTGCTTATTACAGTGATGCTTTGTGTACTCACTATAACTTTCTAGGGTTTAAACACATTTGGTTTAGCTAATGAAAGTGTCGTTGGCTTTTATCTTGTATCTAATAGATAAACAGTAAGACAGTAACCTAACATAGATCCTTTGTGTATTAAGTCTAAAATGTGCGTTGTGAGAGGGTTATATACCTTTTCTGATCCAAAGGAAATAAATAATAGCATTTACTGCACAAAGCCAACTTACCCAGTAACAAAATAATCATTCAGATGTATTTATACAACTTACAAAACCAAACAGCCAAATCTGCTGTCGTCAAGTCACTTCTGATTCATAGCAACCCCACAAGACAGAGCAAAGCTGCCCTGTAAAGTTCTCAAGGAATGCCTGGTGAATCTGAATTGTCGACATTTCGATTAGCAGCAGCTGTAGTGCTTAACTACTAAGTCACTGGGTTTCCATACAACTGACAAATATTTCGAAGCCAGATTTTTTTTTTTTTTAATCTAAGGAATTATACTTTTTTAGCAAGTCTTTCTACCTATGTTTTAGCTGAGGCGACACGCAGTTACTAAAGAAGCTCTAAATAGCGTTGTGTAGATTTAGGAAAACGTATTTTAAATTTGTGCCTTTTTTTTGCTAATGTTTCATTTCAGATGATTTTTTGAAATAAAGACGAGTATACTTCAAAGGTGAATTTTACAGAAAAGAAGTTTCTGTCTACTTACCAAGCACATAACTCTGCTGCTAACCTCTCCCAGCAAACTTCAGCAGGCAGGCTGCGTCTTCCCATTTAGTGAATTTCCCACTTCCCTTCTCGCACAATACAAAGACCAGCAACCTCACTCATCTAGTCCCCCGAAACATGAAACAATAAAGGGCGGCACATGACCTGGCAGAGCTACAGCTGCAAAAGGAAAACGAACGTGGCACAGCTACGCCAGGGCTTTGCAACCTCTGGGTCTTACCTAAGGACCTGGTGGCTGGCGGTGACAGGGAGCTGCGGGTGGTCGCGCGGGTGGTAGGCGGTCAGCACCACGCTGCCGGAGTCCCGCGGGTCCATCGTCGGTGGCGCACGCCGCGCCTCGCCGGGGACAAAGGCGGTGGCCAGCCCCGACCGACCCCCGCGCGCGGCGGCGGGGTGCTCCGGCCTCCGTGGGGAGGGGACACCGCCCACTGACCTCACCGAGGAGGGGGACCCTGGGGTCCAGGAAACTGGATGCCGAAGCTCCTCTGGCTCCAGCAAGCAGCTCCGGGGAAGTCTGACTGCTTTGTTTCTTTTTCTTTTCCTGTTCTTCCTTCGCTTCCACCTCCCAGACAGAAGGCTTATCTGAAGGCTCAGAACATCGGGAAGGTTTCCTGAAGCTGTCCCAAGTGAGGCAAAGCCACTGTTCCCTGGCGAGGAGCAGGAGGAATAAGTCTCGGGTGTGTGTCTGGGGAAGAAAGGAAGTTGTGACATTCTCGTTTAAAGAGCCGCATCAAAAAACTGACAAACTCGCTTGTTACATTGTTTACCCAGCCAAGTTAATAAACTTCATTTCTGTAAGTACACAGAGCACTCTCTTCTTCCCCAAGAGTTACAGGTTTCTGAGTTCTCCTTACAATCTTTGACTGCCCTGAGTTGTGATCAAGTTAACAGACAACGTTTTCAGCTTCTCTGAAAATTAGACCTGACTGTTATGGGCTACGTGCTTATCATTGGAAGGCAGGTAAAAAGGACTGTGGTTAGGAACTTGGAAGTATAAGCCTTAACCTATATGAGACTAAACAATAAATGGAAAACCAAGATTCCTACGAGCTACTAGAAGGGAACCCAAAAGTTGCAAGAAAGGGACACACACTGACTCTTCCACAGGTTGACACATGTTTTACATCTTGTCTGGTGCACTGTGGAAAGAGACATTGGTTTGCTCCTCACTGGGAGTCCTGGTGGCGCACTGTTTAAGTGATACAGCTGCGAACTACAGGTTTGTCAGTTTAAAGCTGCCAGCCCCTCATTGGAAATTCTATAAAGCAGCTATGGGTTAGAATTGACTCGATGGCAACCAGCGCTTCCTGACCATGTCACACGACTTAACGCTTCAGAATCTCTGTTTCTTCATCTGTGAAATAGAGAAAAAAACAAACAACAGCAAATAAACAAAAAACATCATATGGGGCTAAATGCACCAAGTACAGACTAGTTTCTCAATACTGGTTGTTCCAGCCATTTCCTTTGTATTGGTCAAAAAGTGGGAATTTACTTTCACAGAAAATCGTGGTGGTTCAGAGGTTAAGAACCATGGCTGCTAACCAAAAGATTAGCACTTCGAATGCACTAGCATTTCCTTGGACGCTCTGTGAGAAAGTTTTACTCTGTTCTATAGTTTGTAGTGAGTTGAAAATAGCTCAACAGCAAAACAATTGGTTTGACTTGGGGGTACTTTCAGGGGCTGAGAAAGCTTGTGAAGCACTACGTAAACACTTTCATCCAAAATGCTTTTAAAAAAATGTTTTGTTGATTAAAGAGGTAAGATAATAACTAACAATTACCAAAATGTTTGTTGTATGTTGTAGCCTGTGAATTATCTTTTTTAAACAAGCTGGTGGTACAGTAGCTAAAGCAATTGAATGCTGGCTGAAAAATCCATGGTTCAAAAACACTAGCTGTTCTTCAAGAGAAAAATGTGGCAGTTTGTTTCTGTAGAGATTTACAGCCTTGGAAACTCTGTAGGGTCACTATGAGTTCTTGGCAGTGGAGTTTTTAATTTTTTTAATAACAAGGTAGGTAGTATTGTTATCCAAATTGTATGAGGAAACTTGTTAAGCATCAAACAAACAAACAAAAACTCATTGCCAATTAATTTCTGACTTACAGTGACCCTGCAGGACAGAATAGAATTGCCCCTTAGAGTTTCCAAGGAGTCCCTGGTAGATGTGAACCACTGACCTTTTAGTCGCAGCTGTAAGTATCAACCACTATGCAGTCAGGGTTTCCTATTAAGCATCAGGATATAGAGAGAAAAACTAAAGAAGAAAACAATGATGTATTATTGCATAATTGATTCTAACTCACTGTGACTTTATAGGACAGAGAAGGTCTTCTCCATGGAGTTTCCAAGGCTGTGATCTGTAGAGAAGCAGACCGTCGCATCTTTCTCTGACTGCTGGATTCAAACTGACAACTTTTTGGTAAAGAGCTAAGTGCTTAACCATTGGGTCACCAGGGCTCCTTTGTGTATGGAAAAGTCATTTGTAAAGAAACTTCATCGTCCAAAAATCACAGATTAAAATAGGTATTTTTTACCTATTGTGTTTAGTGCCAAATGCATCAAAACTAAAAGCTTATTTTCTTAAAATGTGAAATAAACAAATGGCATAGGTAATAATACATGTTCACAACATTGCATTGAAAACCTTGAGGCCAGATACGTTTCAAAATGTACACTTTTATAATCTTTAGAAGGTAAAATCCTTTATAGATCATAGAATATAAAACACCCTCTACCTAGCACAGGTCAGCATCCTGTATTCAAACATGTCAAAACTTCTGTGCCAAAAACAATGAACATTTATCCTTAGTGGAATACATAAAGTCTATCAATAGCCTCACATTTGTTCATGTAAGATTTGTCACCAAACTTACTTTAAAAAAAAAAAAAAGCTTTTTAGTTTTTACAGCTTTTTGAACTTTGGAATTACCATAGAGAATTGTAGTAATGAAAGTTCTTTTGGGCTTGGAATTTCTTTCTGACTTTTTTTTTTTTTCTTTCCTGAGCTACAGATTCAGACATTTCAAATACCTGGCAGGACATTTCCTTGAACACACCTTGACATAACTCTTCCTCACGATGTCCAACACTACCGTCCTATTTCCTTATACAAGTTTTGGTAGCCATCATTCTCCTCTTGTATTTTGACTCCTCCTTCCATGGAGCAGTTCTACAATCTATAGAGTTGCTATGAGTCAAAGCCGACTCAATGGGATTGATTTTGATTCCAGTGGGTTTGGGTTTGATTCCAACTGATTGTCAAATTTGTTTCTTGTTCCGCAAAGCCCGCTCACTATTCTCTCTAGCACTACTGCCAATGTCTCTGTTCTCACTATCATTATTTCTTACCTAGATGATAACAACTCTTCCTTGACAGTCGATTCCTGTAATTCCTGCCTCTTAAGATCTTGCTTCAAAATGCTGGTAGAGTGACTTTCCTACACCATTGGCCCAGTGCTTTTCCAAATTCCTCACTTGCTACAAAAAAAGTTCAAACTCCGTGATATGACTTCACAATCTGGTTAAGAGCTTGGTTGCTAACCAAAATGTCAACAATTCAAATTCACCAGCTGCTTCCTGGAAACCCTGTGGGGCAGTTCTACTCTGTCTTTTGAATCAACTCAACAAAGTTCTACTCTGTCTTATGAATCAACTGAGAATCAACTCAACAGCAATGGGCTTGGCAATGGGAACTGCTTCAGCATTCCCAAGACCCCTGGCCTACTGTACCTTTTTTGCCAGCCTCATGCCTACCTGAAAGTCCTTACAAACCCGCTGTCTACTGTGAAGCCTCTTCAGGATGCCCTAACTCAGAGTAAACCCTCCTTCTGTCTCCTGTGGAAATTGGTTTTACTTCCATTATCATGAATAATTACATTTCATTCTGCCACGTAATTAAAGCACAGTCAACATAACTGTGCTTTTGTACTTTTGTGCCATGTCATGCGCTGATAGACCACAGCTGTTTCTTCCACAGAACCCACATGTGGCAATGTCGTGGATGCAATTGTGTCCCCCCCCAAACTACTTGTAGCCATGTGGCTGGGCCGTGATTCCCTGTGTTCTATGATTGTCCTCCATTTTGTGATTTTCCTATGCTGTATGTTAAAGGATTAGGGTGGAAGCGTAAATCCCCTTATAAAATCACCTCCCTGCTCCACTGCAAGAAGAGTTTCCCTGGAGTATGTCTTTCCGCATCCTTAATCCTCCCATCCTACAAGAGATAAAAGGTAAGAGAAGCAAGCAGAGAATTGGGAACCTCACACCACCAAGAAAGCTGCACCAGGAGAAGACTGTGTCCTTCAGACCTGAGGTTGCTGTGCCAAGATGCTCCCCGGACAAAGACTAATGCAGAGCCAACAAAGGGAAAGGCTTCCCTTGGAGCAGACATCCTGAATTTGGGCTTGTAGCTTTTTGAACTATGTAAGAATCAACTTTCCTTTGTTAAAGCCATCCACTCTGTGGTATTTCTGTTAGAGCAGTACCAGCTGACTAAAACAGGCAATAAAACCATTCTTCAAACCCCAAGCAACAAGAGAGCTTAGAGATGAAATCCATTTGCTAACTGACCATTGTGTGAATATTTTTCCAACAAATTTAGTGTTACCTTACTAAAATTGCAAGCTGCTAGAAGAGCTAGTGTCATGTTTTTGCCTTTATACTCAGAGCCCAAGTAGACATTCAGTAAGTAATATTTGTGAAATGAATGAATATACAAACTAATGAATCAACAAATGACACAACAGTGCTCAGTGCAGTGGTTACAACTTTTCAGTATAGCCAGGGAATTATCATAAGTGGCTCATAAATCTAAATGGTACTGAGTGTTAATACTGCAAGGTGGAAGTAATATGTCACATATAGGTATTAATAATTTTCTAATGTATACATCTGCTCTTGACATTAATAAAATATGACTCTTTTAAAGTATTCTTGGGTTTTCAGGTTTCAGAAAGCTGGTAGAGTACCTATATTGCAAAGTATAGAGCATTCTGTGCAGGATATTTTCCTTTTTCCCTCCTAACTGACTTTACACCCTCACTATCCTGTTTAGTGTCCTGGCAGACTGGTCTTACAGTCTGCAATTATGATCTCCCTTTCCTATAAATTCAGGTAGGCTTTGATGGATGAGAGGCAGTGACAGAGATCTAGAGGCAGGGGAAAGTGAGCTAAGGTATTTTTTCCCTAAGACTTTTCTTTGCCAGGGTGCTGCAGGTTGGATCTTTCTACCTAAGGTCTCGATTCCTGGATGCAGCCCTCTCCTGTGCTACCTAGAGGTTCTGGTGGCTGCTACCTATGGGCCTTTTGGACTTAAGAAACAGTCACTGGTGCGTGAAAAAAACTTCTTCCTTCAGCACTTCTGCAGCATTTCTCATTGGTCTCTTAACCCCCTCACTCCCTTACCTGGCCATATCTTTGTAAATCCTTGTTTATCTGAATTGAGAACTATCTCTTTTCTACCAGCACCCTGACTGGTACAGATTCCTAACAAGACCTGAGGAAGTATCCTGCTAGCAGGAACACTAATATTTCTGCAAGAAACTATATGAATATTCAAACTATGAGGAATAAAACTATAAACAGCATCAAGTCAGTTCCTGAATATTGCCATGAAATAAGTTCAGATCTAAGTAAGCTTTGTTGTCAAATGAGTTACAGAAAGCTTTTGGTTTTAAGAGCTTTCTGGATTTCAGAACTGTGGCTACTCGACTGTGGATCTTGTAGAGTCTGTTAACATTTTTTGCATTCCAAAAAATGTTGGGCACACTGGGCTAGGGGATGAAGAAGGACAAGAATAACATCTGCCTTAGCAGTCGAGTTACAGAGCCTTGAAAACTTTCTCCTTCTGTAAAAACAGGTTGATAAGCTTGTCCTGAAATTCAGCAGTTAGAGCACAGAAAACAGAACTGTTCATTGATTTGGTGTTAGGGTAAAGGCAGAGGAAAATTTAATCTCTCTTTGCATTTCTTCCTTTTCTTCTTCCCAACCACCTGGCCTCTTTTTGTTTTTTCCTCAGTTTCTTGCCTCTTTTCTACCTTCTTCTTTTTCACTTTCTCCTGACCACCTGGCCACATAAGCCTTCTCTCTCCTTTTTATAGTTTCTTATCTTTCTCTCTCTCCCATCCTTTAATTTCTCCCAGCCACCTAGCTGTGTATACTGGCTCTTCTTGACAAGTTGTGCCACACCTCTTAGATAGCCAGCAGCACATGGCTTCTGTCTGTGCCTATCCAATGCAGGCTTCCTCAGCACTTTTTTTGTGGCTTTTGTTTCTATCCCCTCTTTCTCCTCTCACTCACACCCAATTAGGTCAACACATCACATCCTCCTCACTCCCTCTGACTATCTTCACCATGTGCTGAGTATCACACCCTCAAGCAGCACAAGCACAGCATACCAGAAACTGGCCTGTACTGTTTCCCTGACCCACTTTGCTGTCCTTAGTATGCATTGCAAACAGCACATCCCTTTTGCTGAATTTTCCATTCTACAACATAGTTGACTGACTGATCCTGCCCATTGTACATGGTAGAGAGAAGTATTGTGCCCACAGATAAGCAGAGAATAAATAAGTAAAACCTGCACGATCAGACATAACCATAAATAAATAAAAATATCAGGAAGAAACAATCTACAGTCAATAAATGAAGAAAATAATCACTTAATGTGCTGAAGACTGTGGACCATGTAAAAAAATTATGTATAAAAGACAGGATAGTTCTAGTAGGTATCCAAAATAAAACACCAGGTGACCTTCCAGTAGAATAAAAGACACTGGAAAAATCTGATAGCCAAAATCTGATAGGGAATTTAAATTTCTAACATTCTAGGCTGTACAAGAGATGAAGAAAAAAAAAAAAACAGACAAAAATGAGGAAAGCAATACAAGAAAATATGGAAAAAATATGAAAAAGGTAGACAGAAAGATGAAAGAATTCAGGAAAATAATGCAGGAACAAAATGTTAAAATAAACTCTGAACTAGTAATATAGAAAAACATCAGGCAAAAATTCAAAAGGTGAAAAAACAGATTTCAGAAATGGAAATCATTGAAGGTTTGAGGAGCAGATTGGAAACAATGGAAGACAGGATCAGTGACACTGAAGACAAATCTTTGGATATCCCTCTGCTTGAAGACAACTCAGAGAAAAGAATGACAAAAAGTGAAGAAATTCCTGAGAATGATATGAGATGAAATTGTGAGTGATCAACCTTCAGAAAAGGGAAAGAAAATGGAAAATACAGGAAGGGTCACTGAAGACTTGTTGACAGAAAACTTTTCTAATGTCATGAAAGCTGAAAAGCTGACTCTCCAAAAAGCTCAATGAACCCCATAGAGGATAGACTCCAAAAGAAAATCAACAAAGCATAACGTAATAACAGTTGTTAAAACCAAAAACAAAGAAAGAATCCTGAGAGAAGCTCAGGAAAGAAGAAAAGTCACATACAGAGGAAGAACAATAAGACTGATCTCTGATTACTTGGTAGGAACAATGCAGACAAGAAAGCAAAGGAATGACATCTTGTCTGACAAGTCTGTGAACTTAATTGTTCTAAGTGCTACATACTTTATTGCTGAATATCAGTATGGTCAATTCAAAATACTACTCTTGGGGAGCTATACACTGATGCCAGCACCTAGTCCACCAGTACCTAGTCTACCCTCAAAGCAATTGTGGAACTCTCTAGAATGGCTATTGCACATGGTAGCATGTTGGGAAGTTCACAAACTTAATTGCATTGTTGTCTGTGAGTCAGTGTTTAGCCAGTAAACAAATAAGTGTATTGGAACACCCTCCCTACTCGCCTGATCTGAACCCTAATGACTTTTTTCTTTCCCCAAAGGTAAAGGAAATATTTAAAGGAAGATATTCTGATGACAGTCAGGACACCAAGGGTAATACAATGACAGCTCTGATGGCCATTCCAGAAAAAGAGTTCCAAAATTGCTTTGAAAGATGGACTAGTCACTGGCATCAGTGCATCGCTTCTCAGGGGGAATATTCAAAAGGCAATACTCAGCAATGAGTTATGTAGCACTTTTTCTAGGATGATAGAAAAAAAAATTGCCGACCAAGAATAATATATCCTGTAAAACTCTTGTTCAAATATGATGGCAAAATGTGGACATTTCCAGATAAACAAAAATTAACGGTATATCTAAAAACCAAACCAAACTTACAAGAATTATTATAGGGAACCTTTCTATTAGAGATTCTACAACATCAGACACAGCCTGAACCTAGGAAAAAAGATCACATCAGCCGGACACAAACCTAGGTAATGAATTCTCAAGGAAAAAAAACAAAGCTAAATGATTTACAACAGGGAACAAGTAGAGTTTAAAAGTTTAATATGCAAGTGACAACAGCATTAGAGCAATAAAAGAGGGAATAAATAGCATAGGTGTAGAACTTTCTGATGGATAGAAAGGCAAGGTGATGCCAGGTGATAAAATACTGATTCAAGCTTAGGGATATAATAGTAAATTTCAAGTAACCACAATGAAAGTTAGCAAACCAACTAAGCAAAAGAAGGAAAACAAACTCTCAGTAAACACCAAAATTAAAAAAAAATCCTCAAACAAAAGAAATTCAATCCAGGAGAACAAGGGGAAGAAAGAAAATGTCAACACCACAAAAAAAAAAAAAAAAGAAAAGAAAAAAGCACAACAACATGACAGCAATAAATTGAAACCTACCAATAACTATACTGATTGTAAATGGCCTAAAAGTACTATAAAGAAACAGAGAGTGTCAGACATATTTAAAAAACAGGATCCATCAATATGGTGTCTACAACAGATACACTTTTGGAAACAAAGGCATAAATTTATTAGAAAATTAAAGGTTAAGAAAAATATATCAAGCAAACAGCTACTGAAAAAGAACAGATGTGGCTATATTAATCTCACATAAAATAGACTTTCAAACAAAATCTGTCATAAAAGACAAAAAAAAAGAGCAGTATATAGTGATTGTATTAGTCATCTAGTGCTGCTGTAACAGAAATACCAAGTCTGGAGGGCTTTAGCAAAGAGAAATTTTATTCCATCATAGTTCAGTAGGCTACAAGTTGAAATTCAGGACATCAGCTCTAGAGGAAAGCTTTTTTTTTTCAGCTCTGGGGGAAGGTCCTTGTCATCAATCCTCACTGAACTGGAAGCTTCTGAGGCACAAGGACCCTGAGTAGAAAGTATGTACTCTTCTGCAGGCATTGCTTTTTTCTTGGCTGTATGAGGTTCCCAACTCTCTGCTTGCTTCCTTTTCCTTTATATCCCAAGAGAGTGCCTTCAAGCACAATAAAATCTTGTAGATTGGGTCCTGCCTCACTAACTGCAATCACCAACCATCGTCCCTCATTAATATCTTAAAGGCAGGATTTACAACACATAAGAACATCAGAGAATATTGAGAATTATGACCTAGCCACACTGCTATCCACATTTTTTTGGGAGACACAATTCAATCCATGACAGCAATTAAAGGGATGAGCCACCATAACACATAACCACAATAAGTATCTATGCATTCAAAAAGAGGGCTCCAAAATACATAACACAAACTAACAGCACTGAAAAAGGGTATACAACTCTTCCACAGTAATACTACGGGACTAAATGACACCACTTTTGGAAAAGACAGAACATCTAGTAAGAAGCTCAAAGATACAGGCCACAATGAGCCAATCTGACCTTATAGATGTATGTATAAACACTCCACCCAACAGCTGCAAAGTACACATTCTTGTCCAATTTATGTGGAACATTCTCCAGAAGAGACCACATTTTAGGCCACAAAGTAACCATCAACAGAATCTAAAACAGTGAGAAAATACAATGTATCTTCTATGATCACAACACCATAAAGGTAGAAATTAACTATATAAAGAGCAAGGAGAAAACAAACAAAAAACAATTACATGGAAACTGAATAACTCCCTACTTAAAAACCACTGAGTAGTTGGGAAAATCAAAGATGGAATCAAAAAATGTCTAGAATCAAATAAGAATGAAAACACACAATACCAAAACTTCTGGAGTACGGCAAAGGCAATGTTTAGTGATCAGTTTATATCAATAGATGCACTCATCAAGAGTAAATAAAGGAACAAAATCAAAACATTGACACAACTCAAGCGAATAGAAAGAGAATGGCAAAAGAAGCCCACAGCCACTAGAAGGAGGAAATCAGGATTAGAGCAGAAACAAATAAAATAGAAAAGCAACAGAAAGAATCAACAAAACCAAAAGCTAACTCTTTGAAATGGCTGCCTAGATTGAAATGGTCACCTAAATTGACAGATCACTGGCCAAAATGGCAAAAGAAAAATAGGAGAGGAAGCATATAACACAATAAGAAATGAAATAGGGGCAACAGATCTAACTGAAATAAAAAGCCTCAAAACAAAGTACTAAGGAAAAGCTATACTCAAATAAATTTGAAAGCTTGGAGGAAATAGGCAAATTTCTAGAAAGACACTGTTTTAGTCATCTAGGGCCACTATAACAGAAATACCAGAAGTGAATATCTTTAACAAAGAGAAATTTATTCTCTCACGGTCAAATAGGTAGCAGTCCAAATTCAGGGTGCCAGCTCCAGAGGAAAGATTTCTCTGTCAGCTCTGGTGGAAGGTCATTGTCATCTACACAGGAACCTTGAGTCCAAAGGACCTGCTCTGCTTCTAGCATCACTTTCTTGATGGTGTAGGGTTCTTCTCGTCCCATTCTCTGCTCAATTCTCTCTTTTATATCTCAGAAGAGATTGGGTTAAGACATAATCTAATCCTGCAGATTTCATCAATATATCTGCCACTAATCCGTCTCATTAATGTCATAGTGATAGAATTTAAAATACATCAGAAAAATTGTGGATGATCGCACAATGTTGGGAAATACGAACAATGCCCAGCCAAACTGATACACATATGTGCAGGGAGACACAGTTAAATCTATGACACACACTACCTACCCAAACTAACACAAACTGAAGTTGAAAACTCGAACAGACCTGTAACAAGAGAAGGGATTGAAAAGATAATTAAAAAGAAACTTCTAACAACAACAGTAAAAAGTTCTGGACCAGATGACATTGCTGAAGAATCCTAGCAAACATTCAGAGAAGAGATTATACCAGTACTATCGAAACCATTTCAGAACATACAAATGAAAGGGATACTTCTGAATTCATTCAACAAAGGCAGCATAATGTTGACACCAAAACAAGGCAAAGCCACCATTAAAAAAAAAATTATACACTGGTGTCTCTCATGAACATAGATGCAAAAATTTTCAACAATATTCTAGCCAATAGAACTCAGCATCATGGAAAAAAAAATACACATAACCAGGTTTGCTTGGATGGTTCAACATTAGAAAATCAATCAACATAACCCACCACATAAATAAAAGGAAAGAAGAGGATCGCATAATTATCTCAAATGATACAGAACAGGCATTCGACAAAGTCCAACAACCATACCTGTTAAAAAAAAACCTCAATAAAATATGTATAGAATGGAAATTTCTCAACACAATAAAGAGCATCTATGTAAAACCAATGGCCAACATCATTCTCAATGGAGAGAGGCTGAAAACATTCCCCTTGAGAAGAGGAACGTAAGAAGGATGCCCTTTCTCACCAATCCTGTCTAACATTGAGCTCACAAGTCCTACCTACAGCAGCAAGGCAAGGGAAAAAATATCGTGCAATTTGGCAAGGAAGAAGTAAAACTGCCCCTGTATATGGATGATATGTTACCAAATATAGAAAACAAAAAAAATTCCATGAGAAAACCACTGGAACTAATACAGATGTAGAAGATTAGCAGGATATAAGATAAAAATACAAAATTCAGTTGAATTCCTATATACCAGTAAAGAGAATGAGGAAGAGGAAATCGGGAAAGCAATACCATTCACACTGCTGTTGTTGTGTGCTGTTGAGTCCATTCTTACTCATAGCAACCCACTGCACAGCAGAACAAAACATTGCCTGGTCCTGCACCACCCTTCCGATTGTTATTATGCTTAAGCCCATTTTTGCAACCACTGCGTCAATCCATCTCATTGAGGTTTTCATCTTTTTCACTGACCTTCTACTCTATCTTACATGATTTCCTTCTCCAGGGACTGATCTTTACTGACAGTATGTCCAAAACGTGTTCGATGTAGGCTCTCCATCCTTGTTTTCAGGAGCATTCTGGTTGTACTTCTTCCAAGACAAATTTGTTCATTCTTTTGGCAGTCCATGGCATATTTTACATAGAATATTAAATGTATCCCACTTATAATCACCCCTAAAAAATAAACCACTTAAGAATAAATCTAACCAGGGATATAAAAGACCTATACAAATAAAACTACAGAATACTACTACAAGAAACCAAAATAGAACTACGTAAATGGAAAAATACGCCATGCTTATGGACAGGTTAGATTCAACATTGTGAAAATGTCAATTCTATCCAAAGCAATTTACAAATACTATGCAATACCAATTCAAATACCAACAACATTCTTTAAAGAGACGGAAAAATTAATTATTAACTTTATATGGAAAGGTAAGAGGCCCTGGATAAGTAGAGCACTATTGAAGAAAAAGAAGAAAGTAGGAGGACTTGTATTTACCCGACGTCAGAAGCTGCTACACAGTTATGTTAGTCAAAACAGCTTGGTACCAGTACAATGACAGCTACACTGATCAAGGGAACAGAATTGAAAATCCAGATGTAAATTCATCCACCTACAGTCACCTTATCATTGACAAGGACTCAAAGTCAATCAAATGGGGGAAAACACAGTCTTTTTAACAAATGGTGCTGGCAAAACAGGATATCCATCTGCAAAAACAATGCAACAGGACCTGTTCCTCACCCCATATCCCAAAACTAATTCAAACTGGATTAAGGACCTAAATATAAAACCCCAAAGTGTAAAGATCATAGCAGAAAAATTAGAATCAACATCAGAGGTCATAATATACAACACTAAGAGGATACAAATCATAACTAACAACACACAAACTCCAGAAGATAACCTATGTAACTATGATCTTCTAAAAATTAAACACACTCGTTGAAAGTCTTCACCAAAAAAGTAAAAAGAGAACCTGCAGACTGGAAAAGTAATTTTGGCCATGACTGATCTGACAAAAGTCTACTCTCTAAGATCTACAGGAAACTCCAACACCTCCACAACAAAATTCAAACTGTCCAGTTAAAAATGGACAAAAGAAATGAACAGAAGAAGATACTCAAGTGGCTAGCAAACACTTGAAGAAATGCAGGCAATCAACAGCCATCAAAGAAATGCAAACCAAAACTGCAATGATATACTATCTCACCCAGGCACACTGGCACAAATAAAAGCAACAGAAAGTAATAAATGTTGGAGAGGCTGCTCAAAGACCGTAACTCTTATGCATTGCTGATGGGAATGCAAAATGGTATAAGAATTTAGGAAAATGATATATATAGTGCTTCCTTAAGAAACTAGAAATAGAAACACCATAATGTACCATCAGTCTTACTCCTAGGAATGTATTCTAGAGAAATAAGATTTGTCACACCAATAGACGTACGCACACCCATGTTTATTGCAGCATTGTTCACAATAGCAAAAACAACCTATGTGCCTATCAACAAAAGAATGGATAAACAAAATATGGTACCTACACACAATGCAAGAATGAATCACAATGACAAATCTGCTAAACATCTCATAACATGGATGGATCTGACTCGCATCATGCTGAGTGAAAGAAGTCAATCTAGAAAGAATATTGTATGAGACCACTACTTATAAAATCTCACAAAAAAGTTTTCCCCAAAAGAGTCTTTGATGATTACGAAGGAGGGGAGGAATGAGAGAGGAAAAACATTAAATAGATGATACATAAATGGTAACTTGGGTAAAGAGAAAGACAATACACAATACTGGGAAGCCAGAACCATATGTCCAAGGCAAGGCCATGGAATCTCCACAGACACAGTCAAACTCCCTGAGGGACCAATTACTGGGCTGGGGGCTATGGAGACCATGATCTTGGGAAACATCCAGATTGATTGGAATAATATAGTTTATAAAGAAAATGTTTTACATTTTACTTTGATGAGTACCATCTAGGTTTTTAAAAGCTTGTGAGCAGACATCTAAGGTATTCCGTTGGTCTCTCTCTATCTGGAGCAAGGGAGAGAGGAAAATCAAAGACACAAGGGAAAGATTTGTCCAAAGGACTAATGGATCTCAACTACTGCAGCCTCCACCAGCCTGAGTCTAGTAAAACCAGATGGTGCCCAGCTACTACCACTGACTTTTCTGATAGGGCTAAAACAGATGGTACCAGACAGAGATGGAGAAAAATGTAGACCAAAATTCTAACACTCTCTCTCTCTCTCTCTCTCTCACACACACACACACACACACACAAGCACAATAAAAGACTTACTGGTCCAACAGAGACTGAGAAACCCTCTGAGTATGGGCCCCAGACACCCTGCTAGCTCACTGATGAGGTCACTCCTGAGGTTCATCCTTCAGTCAAAGGTTGAAAAAACCAAACCCAACCCACAGCCATTGTATCGATTCAAACTCATAATTACCATATAAACAGAGTAGAACTGCCCCATAGAGTTTCCAATGAGGACCGGATGGAACAGCCAGCCTTCTGGTTAGCAGCAGTAGCATTTAACCACTACTCCACCAGGGTTTCCTCAGTCAAAGATTAGACAGCTCTACAAAGCAGAAGGAAGCTAAACAGGTACACTAGCCCAGGAGCAAGACCAAGACGGTAGGAGAGAAGAGCAAAGCTGGCAATAGGAAAACCAAGGCTGGGAAAGGGAAAGTGCTGAGTTGTCACAGGGTTGGCAACCAATGTCACAAAACAATAGGTGTGCTATTTGTTTAACGAGAAGCAAGTTTGTTTTACAAACCTTTATCTAAAGAAAAATAATATTAAAAGAAGTACATATATAGGACAGGTTTTGCTGATAAGAACATACTAAAAAATTCCCTGAAACTTTAAAAAACCTGATCATTTAGTTTAACTAGTAAAAAAGTCTGCCTTGAGCATTATGTTCTTTTATTTTAACTTTTTTTATTTGATATGATTGAGTGAAAATGTACATTCCCATATAAATTTACATGCCCACCTATATGCAGCTTCCACTGGTTCTATACATCTATATGATATCAGCCTGCTGACCTCTGGTTGGAGGAAGGAGAGTGGTTGGAGAGGAGGGGAAAGGCATTATGTTCTTTTAAGAACTATCTATATAAGATCAAATTGACAGTAGTAACTGGAAGATTAGATAAAAACTTCAGGAAGTAGTGAATTTATGCTATGAGGAAGGAACAACTCAGAAAAAGAGAGAGACTGGTTGCACAACTTGAAAAACGTTTTCAGTGTCATGGAGTGGTGTGCACAGAATGATGTCTTGCTGTATACATTCTCATATTCGAAACAACTAAATCAAATTTTAATGATTTTAAAAAAGCATACAAGCTGGACTTTGGTTGACACTTTTTTTTGTCCTTTGAATTTTAATAAATTAACACCTTTGTTTCTAAGGTACATCTCTTATAGACAGCACATTGATAGATCCTGTTTTTTGTTTGTTCATTTTTGGTTTTTCAGTTCCTGTCTTTTTAGAAATGTATTTAAGCCATTTACACTCAGTATAATTATTGATAAGCCAAAAATCAAACCCACTGCTAGTGAGTTGATGCAAACTCACAGTGACCCTACTACAAAGCATCTTTTCAGACCATAAAGCCAAAAAAGTATAAATCAAGAGGACAAAAAACAAAGGGGAAAAAACCAAATCAGTGGAAACTGAACAACACCTTGCTCAAAACTGAGTGGGTTAGAAAAGAAATCAAAGATGGAAAAAAGAAATTTATAGAAGCGAATGAGAATGAAAACACATCCTGTCACTCACTGGCTAGGGGGAACAGGGGGACTCTCCAATCACTTCTACGCTGCACCACGACACAGCTGCTGTTGCCACCTCCTGGCAGGTCCAGTCCTTGAAATGCTAAGAAACTGTGGTACTCCTCTCTCTTCTCCTTTGCTCAGTCCAGTTTCTCAACATTCCCTTTGGTGTTCAGGGCTCCTGGAATGTCATACATACTGAACTGATTTGTTCCTTCGGGTGTTTGCTGTTAGCAGGGCAATAGGAGATGTCTGCATACTTGGCCATCACGGCCTCACCTCCTCTGCAACCCTTTTTAATGATCTGGAGCAAAATTTTACTTGTGTGTGATATTAACGATATTGTTCAGTTTTCTGTATTCTGTTGAGTCCCTTTCTTTGGAATGGGCACAAGTGTGAATCTCTTCTAGTTAGTTGACCAGTTGAATGTCTTCTAATTTTCTTGGTGTAGAAATGTTAGTATTTTCAGCATTGCATCCATTTTTTTGAAGCATCTTAATAGGTATCCACCAGTTCCTGGAGCCTTGTTTTTCACCAGGTCTTCAGTACAGCCCAAAATCCTCAGACAGGAGACACACTCAAAACATGGATGGCAAATATTTCTAAGATCTGGAAGGGTGTTTGAAAAGGAAAAACTGATGCCCAGGGAAAGAGTACACTGAAGACAACTCTTACTCAACTTGCAATTTTGCCTAGATGTGTCTCTGAGAAAAGAAAGTTATCTATTGGTCAGTGCGCTTGGGTGCTAACTTGAATACTTAAAGGTTGGAATTACCCAAAGGAGTGTGAGAAGAAAGGCCTAGCAATTTACTTCTGAGAAACCAACCACCAAAAAATCTATGGAGCAAAGTTCTATTCTAACACATGGCATTGCCCCAAATCAGAATCGACTGAAGGGCAACTGGTTTTGTTTGATTTCCTAAAGCAGTTCACATATCAGATAAATTGATGATTTTGTGGTGAGAATGTTGTTGTTGTTAGCTGCCACTTAGGAGACCTCCACTCATGGCAACCCCATGCACAACAGAGCAAAACATTGCTTGGTCCTGTGCCATATCCATGATCATTGTGATCTACAGGGTTTTCACTAGCTGACTTAAACAAAGCAAAATCAACATAAGAGAAAATAGATAAATGAGAACCACTAAGAATCAAACACTTTTGCTCATCTTCAAAGACTTTTTCAAAAGAATTAAAAGACCACTTAAAGAATGGGAAAAAAATGTTTGGCAACTATATGTCAGATCAACGTCTGATGTCCGTAATCTACAAGGTACTGCAAAATGTCAACAAGAAAAGAGTAAATAACCCAATTAAGTGTTATGCAAAAGAGATGGACAGACACTTCTCTAAAGAAGACATCCAGGTAGCCAACAGACACGAGGAAATGCTCACAATCATTAGCTATTAAAGAAATCCAAATCAAAACTACAAAGAGATACCATCTCACCCCAACAAGGTGGGCCATAGTCCGAAAAGCACAAAACAACAAATGCTGAGAGACTGTGGAGAAACTGAAACTCTCCTACACTGCTGGTGGGGTTGTAAAATGGTGCAACCTCTTTGGAAAGCAATCTGACGCTTCCTTCTAAAGCTGGAAATTGATATACCATTTGACCCAGTAATCCCACTGCTTGGAATATGTCCTACAGAATCAAGGGCAGTCACATGAATGTTTACTGCAGCATAGTCCACAATAGCAAAAAATGGAATCCACCCAGATGCCCAACAACAGATGAGTGGATAAACAAACTATGGTATAAATACTCTATGGAACACTATGCAATGATGAAGAACAACGATGATTTTAGGAAGCATCTCATAACCTGCTTTCAATTGCAAGACATTATGTTGAGTGAAATCAGTTAGCAGCACAAGCTATGAGGCCCCTAACATAAGGACTTAAAAAACAGACTCATGTACAAAAGATTCTTTGATGGCTCCAAGAGGGTGGGGAGAGGGTTGGTTATAGATTAGATAGTTCATAGAAATTTGGTTGGGTGAAATCAGTGACAGCACGCATTAGAAAGAAGGTCAACTTAACTGGACTTCAACAGAACCTGAAAACTCTTCCACTCTTAACCCAATATTGCAAGAATAGAGTAGAAGGGCTGGGAGTCCACAGACCATGCTCTCAGAGGACATCAAGGCCAATTGACATAGCCAGCCTATTGCTAAGAAAGGCTTCTGCACTCCATATTGGTGAGTGGCTTCTGAAGTCTTAAAAGCTAGCAAGCTGCCATCTGAGGTACTGTGGGGAGCGGAGCGTCCGGCCCAAGATGGCGCCCAAGGCCGGAGCCCCTCCTTATTCCACACCCTTGTTTACCAGACTTAGGGCTTTCTTAGCGCATGCTTGTGAGCAGTGGCTGCCGATCAGCCTATTGAGAGCCCCGCTTTGAGAGGACGTGGCCTATGGTGATTGGAGGAACCTGGGGGATAAAAGCGTGTGGGGACCCGGTGTAGGAGGAAGAAGAATAAAGAAAGAAGAAGAATAAAGCAGGAAGAAGAATAAAGCAAGAGAAGAATAAAGCAAGCAACTTGCAAGGTGGCTCATATCCATGTGTCCTGTCTTCTTTCCGAGGGCTTACAGTTAGGCAGCAACAAGGTACACCAAATCGTCACAACTCATCCAGAATAGATGATCACCAAGGACAACAAGGACATAAGGAAAAATGAGCCCAGAAGACAGAGGGACTCTTGTAAAGGGATGACTGTATCAACATGTGACCAGAAGAACCAGATGGCACCTGACCATCACCAAGGACAGCCATGATGGGGCTCACAATGTCGAGTACCAGGGGCAATGTGAGAAATAAAAGGGGTGCAACCTGAGAACTCCACTAAAGACCACAGCTGATGGCCCAAAGACCTGGGAGTTCCCCTGGGAGCATGGACCCTAGACCTGCTGCTGCCCCTGATCATAAATCATTGTTAAGGTCAACTCTTCAGACAGGAATGGATCGGACTCGAGGACACAAACTGACCATATGGTACATTCACTTTATGGTTCTATGCATCTGTAGGATGCTGTGCTACAGGCCTCTTACTAGAAGTGAGAGGAGAGGGTGCAGAGGATACAGGAGATTGTTAAGAGGATATGACATGTATAAAACGGAAGGGAGGAGTGTGCTGTGACCAGGCGGCAAAGCAGAAGGAGCTGCAGATAGGCAGACATGCAAATTTAACTTGAATTGTATACTTCCATCCAATCACAATAAAAAAAAATAGAAGTAGCTCACCAGGCCTTTCTTTCATCTTAGTCCAAAAGCTCCTCTCATACCTGCTTAGCATCATGTTGTTGCTAGGTGCCACCTAGTCACTGTTAACTCATAGCAACCCTATGCTCAGCAGAACAAAACATTGCATGGTCTGGCACCATGCCAACAATTGTTTTTTATGCTTAAGCCCATTGTTGCAGCCACTGTGTCAATCCATCTTGTTGACAGTCTTCCTCTTTTTCACTGACCTTCCACTCCACCAAATGTGATGTCCTTCTTCAAGGATTGAGCTCTCCTGACAACATGTCCAAAGTATGTGAGATGCAGTCTCCTCATCCAAAGTATGTAAGACAGTTTCACCATCCTTCCTTCCAAGGACCACTCTGGTTGTACTCCTTCAAGAACGTATTGGTTTGTTCTTTTGGCAATTCATGGTACATTCAATATTCTGCTCCAACATCACAATTCAAAGCGATCAGTTCTTCTTCTGTCTTCCTTATTCATACTCCAGCTTTCACATGCATATGATGCAGTTGAAAATACTATGACTTAGCTCAGGCAGACCTTAGTCTTCAAGGTGTAATCTTTACTTTTCAAGACCATAAAGAGCTCTTTTGAAGCAGATTTTCCCAATGCAATGCATCTTTTGATTTCTTGACTGCCATCTCCATGGATGTAGATGGTGGAACCAAGGCAAATGAAATCCTAGACAAATTCAATCCTTTCTCCACTGAACATGATGTTGCTTACTGGTCCACTTGAGAGGACTGTAGTTTTCTTGATATTGAGGTGTAATCCACACTGAGGACTGTGGTCTTTGATCTTCATCCATAAGTGTTTCATATCCTCTTCACTTCCAGCAAGCAGGCCTGTGTCATTTGCATAATGCATGTTGTTAAAGAGTCTTCCTCCAATTCTGATGCCTTGTTCTTCATATAGTCCAGCTTCTCAGACTATTTTCTCAATATACAAATTGAAAAAACTATGGCAAAATGATACAATCCTGACGCATAGCTTTCTGGACTTTAAACCATGCAGTGTCCCCTTGTTCTTTTAGCACAATTCCCTCTTCATCCATATACAGATTCCTCATGAGCACAATTAAGTGTTCTGGAATTTCCATTCTCTGCAATGTTAGCCATAATTTGTTATAATCTACACAATCAAATGCCTTTATATAATCAATGAAACACAGGTAAACATCTTTCTGCTGTCAGCCAAGATCCATCTCACATCAGCAATGATTTCCCTGGTTCCACATCCTCTTCTGAATCTAACATGAATTTCTGGAATTTCCCTGTCAAAATATTGCTGCATTTGCTTTTGAATGACCTTGAGCAAAATTTTACATGTGTATGATATTAATAATATTGTTTAATAATTTCTGCGTTCTGTTGGATCACCTTTCTTTGGAAAATACATAAATATGGATGTCTTCCAGTTGGTTCACCAGGTAGCTGTCCTCCAAGTTTGTTCGCACAGGTGAATGAGCACTTCAAATACTGTATATGTCTGTTGAATCGTCTCAGTTAATATTCCATCAGTTCCTGGAGCCTTGGTTTTCACCACTGCCTTCAAAGCAGCTTTGGCTTTTTTCTCAGTACCATTGAATTCTGACCATATGCTACCTCTTGAAATGGTTGAATGTCAAACAGATATTTCTGGCATAAGGATTCTGTGTATTCCTTCTAACTTCTTTTGATGCTTCCTGTGTTGTTTCACGTTTTCCCGCAAGAATCCTTCACTATTGCAACTCAAGACTTGAATTTTTGTTCATTTCTTTCAGCTTGAGAAATACAGAGAGTGTTCTTCCCTTTTGGTTTCTATCTCCAGCTCTCTGCACACGTCATTATAATACTTTCCTTGTCTTCTTGAACTGCCCTTTGAAATCTTTTGTTCAGTTCTTTTACTTTGTCATTTCTTTCTGTTGCTTTAACTACTCAGTGTTCAAGAGCAAGTTTCAGGATCTCTTCTGACATTCAATTTGGTCTTTTTTTCCTTTACTGTCGTTTTGATGACCTCTTGCTTTTTTCATGATTGGTGTCTTTGATGTCATTCCAAAACTCATCTGGTCTTTTTTTTTTTCTTTTTAGTACTTTTTATTGTGAATTACAGTTTATATCACGTTGCCATACAACACCCAGAACTTTCACCAGTATTTTATTCTAGAGGCCCCCTCTCCACTAGACAACATACCTTCCCTTTTCTTTGAAACTTCCCATGACCTTTTGATGGAGGTCTGGCCTTCCTTATCCAATCTACTCAGCTCCAGTGAACAGCCTCTCAGACAACCCCCAGTACATGCTTAAAGGTTTGTTCACCTCCAGTATCACTCTATGTTTTGTATAGTCTGGGTCAGTCTTTGTCTGGGGATCTGGCCCCAGTGCTGGGTGCAGTTTGGGGTTAAAGAGTCCACAGGCCACCCTCTCAGGGTATCCTCCATTCAGAAGGACCATCGAGTATGGTCTTTTGGTATAGTTCTAGCTCTGCCCTCTACTCCATCACCTGCTGTGTCTGGGGCTTTGTTCTACATACCCCATCTGGGCTGTCATTGGTGGTGGCCGGGCACCATCTAGTTCTTCTGGTACCACGCTGAAGTGAACTGTGGCTCATATGGCCCTTTGTATCTGCTGGGCCCATATTTTCTTCCTGTACTTGACGTCCACTGTTTACCTCAGGTCGAGGCACACTGTGACCACTTGGTGATATTTAGATGGCAGCTTGCTAGCTTTTAAGACCCCAGATGACACTAACCCAGATGGTATGTGGAACATAATCTTGAGAGAGGGAGAGAGGAAAACCCTCGTTATACCAATTAGTCTGGATGTCCTCTGACAGCTTGGTCCCCCTATCCCAGATCCTGCTTCTCTGTCCTTCTAAAAAGTTGGCCCACATTAAGGGGACAATATGGTTTTGAAGTTGAATAGTTGTGGGTACTCCAATTCTAGTGCATGCTGACACTTCCTGCACCAAATCCTAATCCTAAGCACTATCTAATTTGTAAAAAATTCCTCTCCCTTTCTCCCTTTCCACCTTTGTAACCATCAAATATTGATTTCTTCTGTACTTAAATGATTTGTTGTGTCTTTACAATAAGGGTCTAAAACAAAATTTGTCCATTTGTGTCTGGCTAATTTCACTCAGCATAATTTCCTCTAGATGGTCCCACACTGACAGGTATTTCTCTAACCTATCATTATTTCTTATCATTGAGTAGTATTCCGTTGTATGAATATACCACAGTTTGTTTAATCATTCATCTGTTGATGGGCATCTAGGTTGTTTCCAACTTTTTGCTGTTGTGGAGAGAGTTGCAATAAAAATTGGTGTGCATGCATCTGTTTGACTGGTAGCCATTATTTCTTTGGGATATATTCCAAAGAGTGGTATTTCTAGTTTTTTAAGAAAGCACTAAATTTATTTCTGTAGTGTTTGAACCATTTTACAGTCCCACCAACAGTGTAGAGGAGTTCCAGTCTCTCCCCATATCCTCTCCAGAATTTATTATTCTGTGTTTTGGGGTTATTGCCATCTTTGTTGGGGTGAGACAGTATTTCATTGCGGTTTTGAGTTGGATTTCTCTGATGGCTAGCAGTCGTGAACATTTCCTAATGTATCTGTTGGCAACCTGTACGTCTTCTTTGGTGAAGTGCCTATTCATGTCTTATGTCCATTTTTTAATTGTATTATCTGCCTTTTTCTTGTTGAGGTTTTGCAGTATCTTGTAGATTAGAGAGATTAGGCCATGGCTGAAACATGGTGGGCAAATATTTGTTCCCACTTTTTCACTTTTTTGATGAAGGTTTGGGATGAGTGTTTAATTTTTAAAGGTTTGCAATTACCTATTTTCATTTCTGATGATTGAGGGTTGGTGGTGGGTTTTGGCAGACTGTTGATGCCGTGGGTTAGGGCTTGCAGTATCTTCCCGACTTTTTCTTTGAAGAATTTTATTGTTTCAGCTTTTGTATTTAGGTCTTTGATCTGTTTTGAATTAGCTTTTGGGCATAGTGTCAGATAAAGGTCTTGTTTCATATTTTTATGCAGATAGATATCCAGTTACGCTAACACCATTTCTTAGACTGTCTTTTCCCCAGTTCACAGCCTTTGGGACTTTTATCAAATATCAGCTGTTCATAAGCAGATGAAGTTATATTTGAGTTCTCAATTCTGTTTCTTTGGTTTATGTGTCTGGTTTTTGTGCCAATACCAGGCTGTCTTGACTTACTCTGGCAGTGTAGTAGGTTTTAAGGTCAGGAAGAATGAGGCCTCCCCACCTTGTTCCTCTTCTTTAGTAATAATTTACTTATCCATGGCTTCCTCCCCTTCCATACAAAGTGGGTGATTTGCTTCTCCATCTCATTAAAGAAGTCTTTGGAATTTGAATCGGGATTACATTGTGTGTATAGCTTGCTTTGGGAAATATAGACGGTTTCACAATGTTGAGTCTTCCTATCCAAGAGCAAGGTAGGTTTCTTCACTTATGTAAGTCACTTTTTGTTTCTTGCAGTAAGGTCTTGTAGTTTTCTTTGTATAGGTCTTTCACCGCTCTGGTTAGATTTGTCCCTAGATATTTTATCATCTTGGGGGCTACAGTAAGTGTTACTGATCTTGTGATTTCCTCTTTGGTTGTCTCTTTGTTGGTGTAAATAAATCCCATTGATTTATGTATGTTTATCTTCTATCCTGATACTTTGCTGAAGTCTTCTATTACTTCCAATAGCTTTTAGTGGATTCTTTAGGGTTTTTCATGTATAAAATCATATCATCTGCAAATAGCAATTCTTTGACTTCTTCTTTGCCAATTTGGAGGCCCCTTATTTCTTTATCATGTCTAATTACTCTGGCTAGGACCTCCAGAACAATGTTGAATAACAGTGGTGACAATGGCCATCCTTGTCTAGTACCTGTTCTTAAGGGGAATGTTTTCAGCTTCTCTCCATTAAGCATGATGCCAACTGTTGGTTTAGTGTAGATGGCCTTTATTATGTTGAGGAATTTATCTTCAATTCTTATTTTGTCGAGAGTTTTTAACATTAATGGATATTGGGCTTTATCAAATGCCTTTTGTGAATCAGTTAATAGAATCATGTGGTTCTTGCCTTTTGTTTTGTTTATGTGGTTGATCACATTTATTGTTTTCCTAATGATGAACCATCCTTGCATACCTGATATGAATCCTATTTGGTCATGATGAACTATTTTTTTGATGTGTTGTTGAATTCTGTTACCTAAGATTCTGTTAAGGATTTTACATCTAAGTTCATAATAGAATTGGTCTGTAATTTTCTTTTTTTGTACTGTTTTTAGCTGGTTTTGTTACCAGAGTTACGCTAGCCTCGTAGAACAAATTTGGGAGTATGCCGTCCTTTTCTATGCTCTGGAATATCTTTAGAAGTAGTGCTGTCAACTCTTTTCTGAACATTTGATAGACTTCTCCATTGAAGCCATCTGGATCAGGACTTTTTTTGGATGGAAATTTTTAAATTACATTTTCAATCTCTTCGTTTGTAATGGCTTTATTTAGTTGTTCTGTCTCTGATTTTGCTAGTGTAGGTAGGTGGTGGTTTTCTAGAAAACTGTCTGAAATTTATAAGAGTAAAACTTTTATAGTATTCTTCTATGATTCTTCTAATTTCAGTAAGGTCCATTGTGATATCACCCATCCATTTCTTATTTGGATTATTTATTTCTTCTGTTTTTCTCTTGTCAGTTTGGCCAAAGATTTATCAGTTTTCTTGATCTTTTCAAAAAACAAACTTTGGACTTGTCTACTCTTTCAGTCATTTTTCTGTTTTCTATTTCATTTATTTCTGCTCTAATTTTAATAATTTTCTTTCTGCTGGAGCCTGGTGGGTTCTTGTGGTGGAATCTTTCTAGCTGTCCAAGTTGAAGAGTTAATTCTTTGATTTGTGACCTTTCTTCTCATTGGATGTGTATGTTTACTGAGATGAATTCTCCTCTGAGCACTGATTTTCTGTATTCTACAGATTTTGGTAGGATATGTCTTTATTCTTATTTGATTCTATGAAATTCTTTATTCCATCCTTGATTTCTTCTATTACCCAGTAGTTATTGAGCAAAATGTTATTCAGTTTCCATGGTTTTGATTTTATTTGCATTCTTTTTTCTGTTATGGATTTTTCTTTTATGGTTTTATGGTGTGACAAGAAGCTTTGTATTAACTGCAATACTTTGAATTTTGTTGAGGACTGCTCTGTGGCCTAATATGTGGTGAGTTCTGGAGAATGTTACATGTGTATTAGAAAGAAAGTATACTTGGCTGCTGTTGGATGAAGTGTTCTGAATATGTCTGTGAGGTCAAGTTCATTGACTGTGGCATTCAGATCTTCTGTTTGTTTACTAAGGCTTTTTTTTTCCCCCAGGATGTTCTGTCCTTTACTGAGAGTGGAGTGGAGTGTCTTCTATTATTATTGTGGAACTATCTATTTTTGTCTTCAGTGCAAATAGTGCTTGTTTTATGTATTTTGGAGCCTTGTCATTGGATGTCTAGGTATTTAGTATGGTTATGTCCTCCTGCTATATTGAGCCTTTATATAGTGACTCTCTTTACCCCTTATGGTGGAAATTAGTCCAGAGATTAGTATTGCCCCTCCTACTCTTTTTGGAATGTTATTAGCCTGATATATTTTTTTCCAGCCTTTGAGCTGGAGTTTGTGTCTTTGAGACCAAGATGTGTCTCCAGTAAGCAGCATATAGATAGGCCATGATTTTTTTTCCAATTTGCTCCTCTGTTTCTCTTTATTGGTGTATTCAGGGTGACTATTGATATATATGATGTTAATGCTGTCATTCAGATGCCTTTTTTGGGGTGTTGTGGACAGTTCCTCTGTTACTTTCCATTTTCTGTGGGGAGTCTTTTCCTATTATGCATTTTCTTTTCATGGCTTTGAGTGTTTTGTTGAAATTGCTGTGATTTTGCACATTGCTTTTTAAAGTGTAGAATTATAGGCTTCTTTTGTGGTTACTCCCTTAGTCCCCTTTATTAATCTAAAGGTAATCCAAACTTTAGTGTCTGCATCTTCTTGACTTCCTGCACATCGGGAAGGTCTATGTGCACATTTTTTTGACCCTTGTTTTCATATAATGTAGTTGTCAATTATATCTTGAGATCTCTGAATTTATATTTTCGGTGACTTGGTTTTGGTTATCTTTTTTGGATTTTCTGTCCTGATGATATGTAGATGCTCTGTCCAGTGTTGGATGTTTAAGTATATATCTAATGTTATTGATTTTCTAATAGAAGAAATTCCTTTAATATTTCTTGAAATTTTGGTTTGGTCCTTGAAAATTCTCCTAACTTCTGTTTATCTGTAAAATCTTAATTTCACCTTCAAATTTGAGAGACAATTTTGCAGGATATATAATTTTCAGTTGGCAGGGTTTTTTTTCCCCCTTCAGGGCTTTGCATATGTCATCCATTGTGTTTTGGCCAGCATTGTTTCAGTTTAGTAGTCTGAAAATAATCTTAATAATTTTCCTTTGTAAGTTATTTTTTTTTACTACTGGCTGCCCTCAGTAGTCTCTGCTTGTCTCTAGTTTTATTGAGTTTGATTATAATATGCCTAGATGTATTTCTTTTGGGATCTATCTTGAGTGGGGTTTGATGAGAATTGTGAATGAAAATCTTCTCATTCTTCATGGTATCAGGGAAATTTTCTGTCAGCAGGTCTTCAGCAATTCTCTGTATTTTCAGCTACCCTGCCTTGTTCTGGTACCTCAATCACTCAAATATTATTTCACCACTCTTAGCAATTCTTCACTCTTATTGAGTCTTTTATCTGATTTTTTCTTTTGTATGCTGGCGTCATTTACTTTGTCATCATGTTCACTAATTCTGCCTTCCGTATCCTCAATCCCGACCCTTTGGCTTTCTATAGTGTTATCAAGCTCAGTGATTTTATTGTTAACCTGAAGAATTTCAGAGTGTTGCTGCTCAAGCATTTCTTGCAGCTTATGTAATTTTTCAGTGTGCTCTCCTGCGTTTTGCCTGTTCTCTCTCCTGATATCTTGCATAGCTCTGTACATCAATCTTTTGTATTCTGTCTCTAATAGTTGCAGGAACTCTTACTCATCTGAGAAATCCATTGATGCTTTATTTAGGAAGATTTAGTAGTCTGCTTTTTTAAGTTTAGAAATTGACTGTTGTCTCCAAGCCACTGGGAAGTTGTTGTAATGGAAGAGACTCAATAGCTCGAGTATAGAATCTCTCTTTTGGGGCTGGGCCGTAGTTCCTCCATGCAGTCTGATTATTTTCTGTTCCTTAGTCTTACTGTCCCACACTCTGCCACTACCACTGATGGCAGAACTACTGGGTGGGAGAGTCTCACCTGCTTTCAGAAGCACTACCTCTGCTTCTGTCTCTGTATGGGGGGATCTCTTACACAGCCTCTGAGCTTTCACACCCAGCCAAAGTGGGCAGGACACAAGTACCACTGCTGCAGCTGTCACTCAGGGAACATCAGCCTTACCTCTCAGGTGTATGCGGGTATTGCATTGCTTACCTTCTTCCCCGAGCCACAGCAGCAACTGCTTCTGCAGTTTCTGCTGCCTCTGGGATAGGTGGGAATCTCTGGTAGCCTCTTCAGCTTCTCTCCCATGAGGAGGAGTTGTGCATACCTTATCTGTTGCTCCTGGGTCATGTGCACATCCTTGACTGCTTCTGCTGCCTCTGGGTTGGGCTGGTCACCCTCAGAGCCTCAGTCGCAGTCATGGCTCATGACAGGGGAGGGGTCAATGCATTCCCTGGCCACCTCTCTCAGATCATGTACTTCCCCAGTGTTACTGTTACTGCCACCCCAGGGTTGTGTCTGTTCCGGAAGCCACCTCATCTCCAGGTTGTATGTGTTCTCACTCTGCTGCCAGGTCACAGACATGCATTCCCTCCTCTCTTCTCTCAGTACTGAAAGACCAAGCCTCCTTGGCCTGGATCACTTTAGTGCCTGTGGGGCCACTGGGTCCTAATGCCTTCTGATCACTGAACTAGTCTCAAGCCTCTCTGACCTGTATAGAAGCCTTCTGTCCTGGGCTGCTTTCTTTAGGCAGGTATGTACCACCTTTGCACTGTGCCGTCAATGTGTTTTGGTTGGTAAGTTCTGCTGTGCTTACTTCACCTTCTGGGCACAGGATCTCAATGTCTGGAGCCCTGTTGTTTCCTCCGTGGTGGTCTTGCACTCCTGTGATCTTCCTGTCACTCAATCCATTTTTGTACATTTCCACCAGGAGTTCAGGTATCCTGGAATGCCCAGTTTTGTTGGTTTAATTGATTTTGCTGGTCTTTGATTTTAGAGGGCAGCAGGATCATGTGGCTATGACACTATCTTGACTCTACCTCCTCATCTGGTCTTTGTTCATTAGTGTTCAACACACCAAATCTGTTCTTGAGATGGTCTCTAAACTCAGGTGGGATATACTTAATGTCATACTTTGGCTTCCATGGACTTGTTCTAATTTTCTTCAGTTTCAGTTTGACCTTGCACATGAGAAATCAATGGTCTGTGCCACAGTCAGCACCTGGTCTTTCTCTGACTGCTGATACTGAGCTTTTGCATTACCCCTTTCCACAGATATAGTTAATCTGATTGCTGTGTACTCCAACTGGTGAGGTCTATGTGTATAGACACTGTTTATGTTGGTGAAAAAATGTATTTGAAATGAAGTTATTGGCCTTTCAGAATTCTATCATGTGATCTCCAGCATCATTTCTGTTATCAAGGCTATATTGTCCAACTATTGATTCTTCTTTGTTTCTAACTTTTGCATTCCAGTCACCAGCAATTATCAGTGCATCCTGATTGCATGTTTGATCAATTTTGGACTACAAAAGTTGGTGAAAATCTTCAGTTTCTTCATCTTTGGCCTTAGTAGTTGGTATGTAAATTTGAATAATAGTTGTATTAACTGACCTACCTTGTAGGCATATAGGTACTATTCTATCAGTGACAGCATTGTACTTCAGGACAGGTCTTGAAATATTCTTTTTGATGATGAATTCAACATGCTTCCTCTTCAAATTTTCACTCCCGGCATAGTAGACCATATGATTATCTGATTCAAAATGGCCAGTACTCTGGTCCATTTCAGCTCACTGGTGTCTAGGAGGAAACCGTGATGGCATAGCGGGTTAAGTGCTACAGCTGCTAACCAAAAGGTTGGCAGCTCAAATCCACCAGGCAGTCCTTGGAAACTCTACGGGGCAGCTCCACTCCGACCTACAGGGTCGCTATGAGTTGGACCCAACTGGACGGCAATGGGTTTGGTTTTTTCTTTCTTTCTTTCTTTCTTTTTTTTTTTTTTTTTGATGGCTAGGAGATACAAGTTTATGCATTCCATTTCATTTTTTATTTCCATTGTTTCTCAATTCATACTTTGTACATTCCATGTGTCTATTATTAATGGATGTTTGCAGCTGTTTCTTCTTATTTTGGGCTGTGCCACATCAACAAATGAAGGTCCTGAGGCTTTAATTCTATCCATGTCATTAAAGTCCACTCTACTCTGAGTAGGCAGCTCTTCCCCAGTCATTATGAGTGTCTTCCAACCCGGAGGGCGTATGTTCTGACACTATATCCGACAGTGTTCCACTACTATTCATAAGGTTTTCATTGGCTAGGTCTTTTCAGAAGTAGAATTCTGGGTCCTTCTTCCTAATCTGTCTTAATCTAGAATCTCAGCTGAAACCTGTAGCCATGGATGACCCTACTGGTAACTGACTACTGGTGGCCTAGATTCCAACATCACAGCAACACATAAGCCCCCACAGTATGACAATCTGACAGACAAGTGTGGGTTCAGTATCATAGCAATGCCCATTTCCCAGTTGACACAAAGTTGGTGGCTGTACCTGAGGTGCCTTGGCCTAGAATCACATCCAAATCTCCAGCATGGAAGTGAAAATTGTATCACTCAGTCATCAGTGGTTCTGTGATGAGAATAGAAAGGTTCAAACTGAAAATGGCTAACTTAGCTCTCAGATATGGCTTGTACTCCCTAACTGAATACTAGTTGACTGACCTGACCTGAATCATGTGAGTCTGAAGAAGTTGAAGGTGTAATTTTAAAGTAAGTTTAGCAATGTTGTTGATACGTGCCACTTAGTCAGTTCTAACTCATAGCAACCCTACGTACAACAGAATGAAGCTCTGCCTGGTTCTAGCCGTCTTTATATTTCCTGATTTTTTTTTGAGCCCATTATTTCAGCCACTGTGTCAATCATCTTATTGAAGATCTTCTTATTTGCTGTCCTTCTACTTTACCAAGTATGAAGTCCTTCTCCAGGCGTTGGTCTCTTCTAATAACATACCCTAATTTATGAAACAAAATCTTGCTATCCTTGCTTCTTAGAAGCATTCTAGTTATACTTCAATGCTCTTGCATTCTCTACCTTGGGTCCTCCATTTCTATTCATCCAGCTTTCTTGTCACCTCTTGCCTTCTAATTATTGCCTCTGGGCTTGTGTGTTCATTTAGTCTGACATACATGGTTAAACTACACGTGTTATTGTATGTCTACAGGTCTGTCTAATCCTTGGCTAACAGTTGAACCTCAGCAGTGAGTTTCACTCTTTAGCTAAAGGGTGTTAAAAGGATGTCATGGGACAGTACTATCAGGGTTTCTCTGGTCTCTATCAAACCCCTAAGTCTGGTATTATCTTTGTAAGTTTAAATTTTGGTCTATATTTTTCTCCAGCTCTGTTCAGGACACTCTACCCATCAGGCTAGTCAATGGTGGTAACTAGGTACCATCTAGTGGAGTTGGACACAGTCTGGTAGAGGCTGTGGTAATTGTGGTCCATTAGTTCTTTGGACTAGTCTTTCTTTCGTGTCTGTGATTTTCTGTATCCTCCCTTGACCAGACAGGGTTCATCATTTGATCTCTTGACTGCTGGCATCATGAATGCTGACTTTGGATTCATGTGGATCATAACAAATTATGGATAACATTGAGAAGAATAGAAATTCCAGAATATTTGATTGAGTACATGGGAAGCCAGCACTTAGACCAAGGGGAAGTTGTTCAAACAGAACAGGTGATCCCACATGGTTTAAAGTCAGAGAATGTATGTGCCTTTTCACTATACTTATTCAACCTGTAAGCTGCACAAATAGTCTGAGAAGGTAGACTACATGAAAAACAAAAACTACAAAACAAAACAAACAAAAATGTAGCATCGTGATTGGAAGATGACCCATTAACAAGCCATGGTATGCAGATGATAAAACTTTCCTTGCTGAAAGTGAAGAGGACTTGAAGTACTTACTGATAAAGATCAAAAGCCACAGCCTTCACGATGAATTATATTTTGACATAAAGCAAACAAAAATCCTCATCATTGGACAAACAAGCATCATCATCATCAATGGAGAGAACATTGTAACTGTCAAGGATTTCATTTTATTCAGATCCACAATCAAAGCATATTCACTAGGCAGCTGGAATGTTGCAGAGAAAAAAAGACAGGCATAGACACAAGGGTGATTTCTGTTTCTTCCACTGAGAGCTGAGAACAATTAGTATTTTATCTCCCTGAGACTTTGCTTTTGTCAACTGTAAAATGAGATGATACTGTCTACCTCATAGAGTTGGCCAGGATCTTAAAAGTATAATTTGTAAAATTATTATGCACAAATACTTCAAACACAGGCTTCTTTTATTACACCATGCATTCAAGAGATTGTTATTTTACCTTCTACTTTGTTAGCTAACACCCAGGGGAAATTCAGTAAATTCCAGTTGCCATTAGTCACCCAATAAGGCCATTTTAATACATCCAAAAGACTTTAAATATTTGTGCAAAAAGGGTAATGTCTGTGTTAACAGAAGTTATGCTTTGAAACTGAGCAGGAGCAGTTAGGTAGCAGGAAACTGATACTTGTTTGTTAGCTGAAATAGTATTCAGCAAAATATTATTACTAATTATTATTATAATTTAGCTCAAAAAAGTTCTGGAAAGCCTAAATATTTTAGCATAACTAGACCAGGATACCCAAGGAAGCCTCTTATTGATGACATGTCCTTGAAAAGGAGGAGAGAAAAGCTTGATTGACAGCACCAGCATTCCCAATCTGTCATCTGTGGTTGGGTCTCCAGAAGATGCAAGTACACTGAATATGGTAGTTGGTACACAGTAAGCTTAAATGACAACTAAATGAAGGGAGAAGCCCTCTTCCATTTAGCTCTCAGTTTCTATATCTGAAAATGTAAATGTTACTGTAGTATTGTAGTTACTGTGAAACGAGACTAAACGCTGATGCCTCCCTGTGGCTTTCTCATAAAGGTATAAAGAGTAAGGACAATGGATCTCAACACTAGAAAAAAAACTATGCAGTGTAAATTATGACCATATGTCAACAAAAGATGCTTAATAAATTCAGTTATGCAATATATCCCTGTTTGAATTGTGCTGAAGACAGGAGAGTGAAGCTAACTTAAATAGTAGTTGTAGTAATAAAACTGCTTGAAGGGAGAATGTAATTCTGATCCCTCTGTTCTGTCACTTGCTTGCCTTCATATCACATTGTGCTTCTCTTTGCTGTTTATGATTCCTTCCTTTGGGGAATCTAATCCTAATTAACCTTTGGCTGGATAGCAGAAGTTACATATTGAGAAATATAAAAAAAGAAGACACGTAAAATATCTTGCATGCTTTGTATCCCCACAATCCAGAATGGTATGGCTAAGTAGATAATTAAGGTGATTTTTCTATTCTTAAGCTACAGCCACACAGCCCCATCCAGGACTGCTGTAATGAATTTTTCTTTACCAGTGAACTGGAGGAGAAGATATCAGTGAAGAAGAGGAAACTGGCTAGCTTGAACCGAGTCTGCAGAGAATAGATTCAAATAAGTAAAAAGAAGCTATGGCATGAAAAATTACAAGAGAAATAGATCCCAAATGACTGTAGTGAGCTGAAGGTAAATTGCTAATAATACAATTACCTTTAGAACTATATTTCACTTGGATCAGATGTGTGATCTGTAGATAACAGATTCATCTAATTTAGGGAATGTATTCTTTTGCTACCACTGGCAGTTAAGGGATTAAGATTCTATGGGGTGCTGTGGTTAACGCTGTAATAATTCTTTGTTAAGTATTTCATAATCTTCAGCTTCATTTCAGTCACTTTGAGAGGATATTCATTAAATAGCCAAGCCTCAAGTAGCCATTTAATACTACATGTAATGGGGAGAGAGATAGACACAAAGACATCAGTTTCAAATGCACTTCTTTCTTTCTCTACAAAAAGGAACAAAGCTTGTTTATGGGGAATGAACTATCCTGATTCTTAAAAGTCAGCTTTTATTCAGAAGCCTCAAAAGCTATTTGTAAACAAGAACTTATTTATTTTCACCTTACCAAGCATCACTTAGAACAGAGGGAATGGGATAAAGCAGTAAAATAATTACAAATTTTACAACCTCTAGTATTTACTCAGAACCTTGTAAATAATTATTAAATTACTTTTTTCAGGTTTAAAATATTAGTCTGTATTATTAAGAAGTAGCATGATGCTGTATTTAAGCTTCTGAACTCTGATGTCAGCTAGCCTGGGTTGAATCCCACATTTAATACTTTTTGGTCTGTGACTTGAGTAGGTTAGCCTCTTTGAGCTATCATTTTCTTCTCTGAAAAGTGGAGATTATAATAATGTTATCTGTCTCATGCATCAATATGTTGGTAATTACTGGTAATTGCAATGTGAAAGTCAGCAACAAGGAAGGAAGGTAGTCAGAAAATATGGCTTAGCTATAGAAATGATGCTGGAGATTCCATGAGAGAATGTTGCAAGAACAATAACATCTTCATTGCAAATAACTTTTTCAGTAACATAAGTGGCGACTATACATGTTGACTTCACCAGATGCAATAAACAAGAATCAAATCAGTTATATCTATAGAAAAATAAGATGGAAATGTTCAATATCATCAACAGAACAAGGCCAGGGGCCGTCTACAGAACATATCATCAGTTCAACATGTTCAAGTTGAAGCTGAAGAAAATTAGAACAAGTCCGCAAGAGAGAAAGCATGATCTTGAGAATGTCCCATCTGACTTAGGAGACCATCTCCAGAATAGATTTTATGCATTGAATATAATGAATAAAGACCAGAAGAGTTGTGGAATGATATCAAGGAAATAAGAAGAAAACAAGAGGTCACTGGAAAACAAGAGAGTGAGAGAAAAGACCAAAATGGATACCAAAAGAGACTCTAAAACTTGCTTTTGAATTTTATTCAGAATAGCAAGTGTGGAGCTAGGATGGCAGAGTAGACATATCTCCTTGATTCACTTTGAGAACTAAGGTCTGGAATGACAATTGAATGGAGCAGCGTGGACATCCAGGGAGCTGTGGGATCTGGCATAGGATTGTCAGATTAAACTGGATTCCAGTAAAGGAAAAACTGTCTCTCTCTAACACAAGCCAGTGGCACACTGAGTCCTGCTTCTGCTGACTCACTGTTCTGGAGAACTGCAGGTACTTTCTTTGTTTTTTGGGAAGCAGGGTCTGGGCGTGAGCCAGCTAATATGCTGAACTGCAGTGCTTAAGTAAATAGTATATAGTGCAGCAGAGAAACTGTGCTTCGGAGTGGTGATATTTTGAGAGCCCAGCTGCTGATATTGAGGGCACCATTGCTCCTCCACCCTCTCATTTCAGAGCTGCATCATAAATTCTGCTGTTCTATGGCAGGAAGGACAGCTCAGGTGGGATACCATCTTGATCAGCTTGGAGGCCAAGTCATCCATCCAGAAGGCTAAGCTGGGGCTAATATTCATGCTGAAAAGCAGGGCCTATCTGGAAAGTGCTTCTCCAGCAGAAAAGCTGTGGTTAGGATGGTGGTGCCTACAACTGTGGGTGGGGCCTGGCAGAGGATGACTCCTCCCTACTTTGAACCACATGATAGTGTCTGAGGACAGCCCATGAGATGCTTTCTTTGTCAGCCAGAAGGTGGAGCCTGCCTCATCTGAGGTTCTGACTGATTGCAGCAGCTGTTGGACAGGTACTTGCTTGGTGATAAAGTACCTTTTCAAAATAAGATCACCTGGAGAACTGACTACTGAGTAGGGTGGCAGCATCTCCTCCATCCTTTACTGATCCACAGCATAGTATTGTCTGATGGCCCCCCTATGAATCTATAAATTGGGTACCATTTTTGTCAGTCAGGAGGCAGAGCTTGCCACCCCAGAGAGGCCACCTGGGGCCACTCACTAGGGTACACAGAGATGGCTGGTGACCAGCCCCCCCTCATTAGAACTACATCTTGACTCCTGCTGAGGTAACATTAGAGAAACAGAACAGCTTCTAGATGATGTGAAAGCAACATTCACTAGCTAACCCTTTAAAGACGCAATCCACCACGGCTCTGGAAAACTCCCAAAATAAAGAATCAAAAATCTTTTTAGACAAAGAAGCCTTTGTGAAACTATCAGAGGTTAAGTAAAAAAGAATTGTATAGAGAGCTCCTAGAGATGAAACAAAATTCAGCAGAACAAAATGAAAAATTAAGTGAGCTATCTGAACTGATGAAACATCAACAATCTGAAGTGCAGCAGATCAATAATAAAATTACAGAATTAGACAATTGAATCCAAAGCTAAAAGAGCAGAATTGAGGAGATGGAAGCCAGAGTTAGTGAGCTTGAGGATAGAGCAACTGACGCCAGCATTCACTAGGACAAATCAGAGAAAAGAAATAAGAAGAATGAATAAGAATGAAGAAACATGTGGGACTCTATTAAGAGGAATAATCTATAAATAATTGGAGTTTCTGAACAGGGAGAGATACCTGAAAATACACAGTATTATCGTAGAGTTGCTGACAGAAAACTTCCCTGAAATCACAAAAGAAGAAAGCGCAGGCATCTAAGATGCTTATCAAACACCACAAAAACCAAACCCCAAAAGAAGGACACCAAGACACATTATAATCAAGGTTCATAAAATGTAACATAAACAGAGGTTTTGAAGGCAGCAAGGCTTAAAGCAAAGATAACATTCAGAGGGAAGCCCTGTAGGCTTTTTTCAGACTTCTTGGAGGAAACAATGTTAGCAAGAAGACAGAGTGAAGACACATTCAAAGCCTGGAAGGAGGAAAACTTCCAGCCAAGAAATACATATCCTGTAAAACTCTCTCTCAAATATGATGGTGATGTTAAGACATTTGCAGATAAACAGAAGCTTAGAGACTTTGTAAAAACCAAACCCAAACTACAAGAAATACTGAAAGAAGCTCTTTGCTTAGAAAAACAAAAACATTAAGTGTATGTTTAAGGAGGCAATGCAGGACACAGTAACTAGAGTCCTATTGAACTAGGGAAGTCACAAAGCTCAATCAAAGCTACAGTATTAAAAGAAGCCAACCAGTGATCATAACACAAAAACTATGACATCATTGTACTAAAAAGAGGAGTTTATTACAGTAGTTATAACCTTTTAAGACAGAGAGGAAATTAAAAAGATACACACAAATTGAAATCTGGCTTAAACTCAGAATAGTAAGGGGGATCGTAGGAATAACCACAAAGCAAAATAACAGCACAACATTTCAAAACAAAAAACATAATACAAGAGTCTCTACAAACACAAAAGCAAGACTGAAAAAGATGAAAAGTTGATCCATTAAAAAGAATGACCCAGGATAGGCTATTAAAAGCAACATAGAAAACATCAACAACACAAAAATAAATGTATCAAAATGACAGTACTAAACATATACCTATCAATAATTACATTGAATATCAGCTGACTGAATGCTCCTATAAAGAGACAGTGAATGACATCATAGATCAAAAGACACAATCCATCTATACACTGCTTACAAGAAACAGAGCTTAGACTTAAAGATATGAACAAACTGAAAATCAACAAGTGGAAAAATATGTACCAAACCAACAACATACAAAGAAGAGCAGGAGTGGCAGTACAATCCTTAGATAAAATAGACTGTGATGTAAAATCCACCATCAAGGACAAGGATGGTCACTAGTAATTGCTGAAAGATTCAGTACATATGCAAGGCACGCACCCAATACCAAAACATCTAAACATATTGAACACTGACAATGTTGAAAAATTAGATAAGTCACTCTACAATGATAGTGGGAGATTTCAACACACCACTTTCACTAATGGATAGATCTCCAGAAAAAAAACTCAGAAAAAATACAGAAGATCTTATTGTGGCAATTAACCAACTAAATCTCATTGACCTATACAGAACTTTTTACCCATCAACTGATAAGTACATTTTCTTCTCCAGTGCTAATAGAACCTTCTCCAGAATTTTACGTAGAATAGCTAAAGCAAAAGGAAGAAATGATGAAGTAAAAGAGCTGAGCAGATTTTTAAAGAACTGCTTGAGAAGACAAAGTAAAGTACTATAATGCAATGTGCAAATACCTGGAGTTAGAGAAACAAAGGGATGAACATGGTAAGCATTTCTCAAGCTAAAATAACTCAAGAAAAAATTTGACTGAGATGTTTCCACAAAAAAAAAAAAAAAATGCAACAAGGAAAGCTCTCACTTGTCCATACCAAGAGAGTGGAGGAAACAGCTACCTGGCCAATCAACTGGAAGAGATCCACATTTGTGCCCATTCCAAAGAAAGGTGATTCAACTGAATGCAAAAATTTCCAAAAAAGAAAAAGTAAAATTTTGCTAAAGATCAATCAGAAACACTTGCAGCAGTACATCAACGGGAAGGTACAAGAAATACACTCGAGATTCAGAAGTCATAGAATGAGAGCTGTTATTGTTAATGTCAGATACACCTTGGCTGAAAACAGAGAATATCGTAAAGATGTTTACCTGTGTTTTGTTGACTATGCTAAGGCATTCAATAATGTGGATTATAAGAAATTATAGATAGCATTGCAAAGAATAGGAAATCCATAACACTTAATTGTGTTCATGAAGAAACTGTACATAGACGACGAGGTAGTTGTTTGAAGAGAACAAGGGGATACTACATAGCTTAAAATCAGGAAAGGCGTGTGTCAATGTTGTGTCTTTTTACTGTATCTAGTAAATCTGTATGCTAAGAAACAGGGAAGTTGTACTATATGTAGAATAATGTGGTATCAGAATTGGAGGGAGAGTCATTAACGACCTGCAATATGAGGATGACACAACCTTACTTGCTGAATATGAGGAGAACTTGAATCTCTTACTGATGAAGATCAAACCTTCAACATGTGTTACACCTCAACATAAAGAAAACAAAAGTTCTCACAGCTGGATCAACACACATCACGAAAAATGGAGAAAAGTTTGTCATTGTCAAGGTCTTCGTTTTATGTGGATCTACAATCAATGCCCATGGAAGCAGCAGCCAAAAAATCAAATGACATAGTGAAGGGCCCATCTCACTGGGAGCAAAGGAGAATAAAGAAAACCAAAGTCACAAGGAAAATACTAGCCCAAAGGACTAAAGGTCCAAATGAACCAGAGACTAGATGGTGCCTGGCTATCACCAATAATTGCTGTGACAGGGAATACAACAGTGAGTCTCAGACAGAGTAGGAGAAAAATGTAGAATATTACTCAAATTCACATAAATAGCCCAATGTCTTTTTAATGTCTGAAAGACTGGAAGAACCCCCAAAACCATGGCACCTGGACACATTGTTAACACAGAACTGATACCCTTCAAAAAGTCCACTGTTAGACAAAAATCACACAGAACTATAAAACGAAGTTAAATGCCTCTGCATAACAAGTTACAGATAACATTGTGGAGAATGGGAATTCCAGAACACCTAATTGTGCTCATGGGAAATCTATATGTGGATCAAGAGCCACTCTTGCAAATAGAACACGAGGACACTGTATGGTTTAAAGTCAGGAAATCTGTGAATGAGGGTGGTATGCTTTCACCATAACTTTTCAATCTGTGTGCTGAACAAATAATCTGAAAACCTGGACTATATGAAGATGAGTGAGGTATCAGGTTTGGAGGCAGACTCATTGACAACCTGCATTATGCAGAGGACATAACCTTGTTTGCTGAAGTGAAGAGGATTTGAAACACTTGATGATGAAGATCCAAGACCACAGCCTTTGGTATGGATTGCATCTCAACATCAAGAAAACAAAAATCCTCAAAACGACCAGGAAGGAACAATCATGATTGATGGAGAAAGTGCTGAGGTCTTCAAGGATTTAATTTTCTTTGATTCCACAACCAATGTCCATGGAACTAGCAGTCAAGAAATCAAAAGACATGTTTCATCGGGAAAATCTGCTGCAAAGGACCTCTTTAAAGTATTGGAAAGTAAAGATGTCCCCTTGAAGATGAAGGTGTGCTGAACCAAGGCATGATATTTTCAGCTGCATCATATGCATGTGAAATCTGGAGTATGAATAAGGAAGACAGAAGGAGAACAGATGCCTTCGAATTGTGATGTTGGAGAATAATATAGAACGTACCATTGACTTTCAAAACAACAAGCAAATTTGTCCTGGAAGAAGTGCCAACCAGTGTGTTCCATGGATGCAAAGATAGTGAAGCTATATCTCGTGTACCTTGGACATGTAATCAGGAGAGCTCAATCACTGGAGAAGGACATCATGCTTGCTAGCATGGAGGGTCAGTGAAAAAGAGAAAGACTTTCAACAAGATGGATTAATGCAGTGGCTGCGAAAATAGGCTTAAGATAAAAACGATTGTTGCAGGACCAGGTACTGTTTCATTCTGTTGTGTATAGTGTTGCTATGAGTTAGAACTGACTTGGTGACTCCTAACAACAACGTAAAACAAAAACTTATACACTTGGGGAATGTGCTTCTTTGTCCAGACAGATGTAGGAGATCAAATAGGCAGCTCCTGTCCAAAAGCAGGAAGAGAAGGCAGGAAGGGACAGGAACTGGTTGAATAGACTTGGAGAACCAGGGATAGAAAATGGGAGTATGCTGTCACATGGTGAGAACTGAAACAGTGAGTGTGTAAATATTTTTTTAGTGTGATTAAGTGAAAATATACAATCCAAATCAATTTTGCCTGCCTATCTGGAGCTCCATCTGCTCCCCTCACCTAGTGACAGCATAATCCTCCTTTTCACTCTATATCTCTAGTATCCTCTAAATGAGCACCTGTCCCCTCCTCTCCACCATCTTGTCTCCCATCGAGAAAGAAACCAGTAGGACAACCTCGTATAAACGTATAGAACCATAAAGTACACACACCACATGGTCACACTGTCTCTCCAGGTCCAGCCTGTTCTTATATGAAGAGTTGACCTCAGCACTGGTTTCCAGCGAGGGCCAGTAGCAGGTCAAGGGGCCGTGTTCCTAGAAAATCCTTCAGGCCGTTGGACCATCAGTTGTAGTCTTTTAGTAGAGATCTTTAGCTGCACCCTTGTTTTTCTCATGTTGCCTGAGAAACTTTACCTCATGTCCCTCATCAGGGTGCCTTCAGTGGTGGCCAGGCAACATTTGGTGCTTCTGGTCTCGTGTTGGTGCAGTCTCCCATTCACATGGGTGTTTCTGCCTATGTTGTTCTCATTTTCTCCAGACGAGTTGGGACCATTTGGTGCACATCAGATGGCAGCTTCCTAGCTTTTAAGACCCCAGATACCACTCACCAATATACAGTGAAGAAGACTCTCTTAGCAAAAGACTTTGTGTCAACTGGCCTCGAAGTCCCCTGAAAACACAGTACTCAGACCCCCATCTCTGCTGCTCAGTCCTCTGAAATACTGGTTGGGTTTAGAAAACCTTTCAGTTTATGGTGACTTCCAGTTACGTTGATCTACTCTCTACTGCATGCTGTCATTGCTTTCACTTAACACAAAATTCCTATCTGCTATCTAATCTATTACCAACCTTCTCCCACCCTACATCTCTTGTAGCCTGCAAAGAGTCTTTTCTTCTGTACATAAGTCTATTTTTAAGTCCTTAAAGCAGAGGTCTCACATAATACTTGTCCTTTTGCTGCTGACTGATTTCACTCAGTATATTGTCTTCTAACTGAAACCAGGTTATGAAATGCTTCCTAAAGTCATCACTGTTCCTTATCATTGCGTAGTGTTCTGTTGAGTACATATATCATAGTTTGTTTATCCATTCATCTGTTGATGGACACCTAGGTTGATTCCATCTTTTTGCTATTGTGGACAGTGCTGCAATAAAACATTTGTGTGCAAGTATCTGTTTCTTCAAGATACATTCAAGCAGTGAGATTGCTGGATCATATTGTGTTTCTATTTCTAGCTTTTTAAGGTAATACCAGATTCCTTTCCAAAGAGGTTGTACCATTTGGCTATCCCACTAGCAGTGTAGGAGAGTTCTAATCTCTCCAAAATTTGTTGTTTTGTGTTTTTTGGATTATTGAGAACCTTATTGGGGTGAGATAGTATCTCATTGTAGTTTTTTTTTTTTTAATTTAACATGACTAGGTGAAAATTTACATTCCCGTATAAATTTACATGCCCACCTATATGCAGCTTCCACTGCTCTCCCTGTCCGGTGACTGCACACCACTCCTCTCTGCTCCAGACATGTCTCATCCTCCGAACAGCCTCTTTCCCCTCTCCACCCACTCTCCTTTCTCCAGCCAGAGGTCAGCAGGATGATATCCTATAGATGTATAGAACCATAAAGTGCATCCAATATATGGTCACTCTGCATTGCCAAGTCCAATCCATTCCTCTCCAAAGAGTGGAACTTCATTATAATTTATGAGTAAGGGCAGCATCAGGTCCAGGGGCCATGATCTCAGTGGAACCCCGAAACCGCTGGACCATCAATTGTGGTCTTTAAGTGAAGATCTCAGGATGCACCCTTTTTTATTCTTGTGTTGCCAGTGAGACTCCTCTCTGTGAGCTCCATCGTGGCTATCACTGGTGGTGGCCGGGCACCATCCGGTTCTTCCGGTCCCAAGTCGATGTAGGCACCCACTCTTGTGGATCTCTCTGTCTTCTCGGTTGTCTTTACCGCATGTGATTTTGGTCCTTGGTGAGCATCCGTTCCTGCTGAGTTGGGACCATTTACTGTGACCTCGGATGGCAGCTTGGCAGCTTTTAAGACCCCACATTCCACTCACCAATGTGGGGTGCAGAGAGCTCTCTTAACAAAACGCCAGTTGTGCCAATTGGCCTTGATTTCGCATAAGAGCATGGTTCCCTGCCCCCTGCCCCAGCTACTCTATCTTTGCAATACTGGGTTAAGATGGAAGGAGTACTCAAGTTATGCTCAAGTCCACTTAATGTTGTTCTTGTTTCTAATGTGTGCTATCACCGCTTTCTCCCAACCAGATTTCTAGCAACTATTTAAGCTAACCTCCCCCCAACCCTCCCTCCCTTCCCTCCCTGGCAGCTGTCAAAGAGTCATTTCTTCTATACACAAGTTTGTTTTTGAGATCTTATCATAGAGGTCTCATACAATATTTGTCCTTTTGTCACTGACTACTTTCACTCAACATAATGTCTTCCAGTTGAAACCAGGTTAGATGTTTCCTGGAATCATCATTATTCTTTATCATTGCATAGTGCTCCACTGAGTATATGTACCATAGTTTACCTATCCATTCTTTTGTTGTTGGGCATCTAGGTTGATTCCATCTTTTTGCTATTGTGGACTGTGCTGTGATAAACATTCTGGTGCATGTGTCCGTTGGTGTGAAAGGCTTTGATTCTGTAGGATATATTCCAAGTAGTGGAATTACTGGGTCAAATGGTATATCAATATCCATTTTTTTTAAGGAAGTGCCAGATTGCTTTCCAAAGAGGCTGGAACATTCTGCAACCCCATCAACAGTGCAGCAGGGTCCACTTTCTCCACAGCCTCTCGAGCATTTGTTGTTTTGTGTTTTCTGGATCATGGCCAATCTTGTTGGGGTGAGATGGTATCTCATTGACGTCTTGATTTGAATTTCTTTAATAACTAAAGATCGTGAATGTGTCTGCATATGTTTTTTGGCTGCCTGGATCTCCTCTTTAGTGAAATGTCTGTCCATCTCCTTTGTCCATCACTTAACTGGATGGTTTATCTTCTTCTTATTGATATTTTGTAGTATCTTATAGATTATGGAGATCAGGCGTTGGTCTGACATAGAGTTGCCAAATATTTTTTCCCATTCTGTGGGTGTCCTTTTAATTCGATTAATAAAGTCTTTGGATGAGCAAGTGTTTGATTCTTAATAGTTCCCATTTATCTATTTTTTCTTCTGCTGATTGTGGTTTCTTTGACAGATTTTGGAGTCTGTTCTCACTGTGTATTAAAACTTCTATTGTTATTCCTACCTTTTCTTGGATGAGCTTTATTGTTTTAGGTTTCATATTTAGGTCTTTTATCCAGTTGGAGTTGGTTTTTGTATAAGGTGTAAGATATGGATCTTGATTCAGTTTATTGGAGATGGATAACCAATTTCGCCAGCACCACTTGTTGAAGAGACTGTTTTTATCCCAGCTTAATGTCTTAGGGCCTTTGTCGAATATCAACTGTTCAGAGGCAGATGGTGTCTTCACTGCGGTCTCAATTCTGTTCCATTGATCGATCTGTCTGTTCTTGTACCAGTACCAGGCTGTTTTGACCACTGTGGCAGTGTAATATGTTCTAAGGGTGGGTAATGAGAGGCCTCCCAGTGTGTTCTTCTTCTTTAGTAGTACCTTACTTATCCAGGGCTTCTTCCCTTTCCAAACAAAATTGGTGATTTGTTTCTCCATCTCATTAAAAAATGATGCTGGAACTTGTGTTGGGATTGCATTATATAAATAAATTGCTTTGGGTAAAATAGACATTTTCACAATGTTAAGTCTTCCGATCCATGAGCAGGGTAGGTTTTTCCATTTATCTAAGTCTCTCTTAGTTTCTTGTAGTAAGGGCTTGTAGTTCTCTATGTAAAGGTCCGTTATTTCTCTGGTTGGATTAGTTCTTAGGTACTTTATCTTCTTAGTGGCTATCGTAAATAGTATCAATTTGATAATTTCCTCCTTAACAGTCTCGTTGTTGGTATAAAGGAATCCTATTGATTTACTTATATTTATCTTGTATTCTGAGACTTTGCTGAAGTCTTCTATCAGTTTGTGTAGTTTACTTATAGATTCCTTGGGGTTCTCTGCATATACAATGATATCATCTGCAACCAGGGAGATTTTAACTTCCTCTTTGCCAATGCAGGTGCCCTTTATTTCTTGGTCTTGTCTAATTGCTCTTGCTAGAACTTCTAGCACAATGTTGAATAGGAGTGGTGAGACTGGGCATCCTTGTCTAGTTCCTGATCTCAAGGGAAAGTCTTTCAGTCTCTCTCCATTCAGGATGATGTGGGAAATTGGCTTTGTATAAATGGCCCATATTGTGTTGAGGAATTTGCCGTCTATGCCCATTTTGCTAAGACTTTTTAGCATGAATGGGTGTTAGACTTTATCAAATGCCTTTTCTACATCAATGGACAAAATTAGGTGATCCTTGTCTTTTGTGTTATTTATGCAGTTAATCACATTGATTGTTTTTCTGATGTTGAACCAGCCTTGCATCCCTGGTATGAATCCCACTTGGTCATGATGGATTACTTTCTTGACATGTTGTTGTATTCTGTTGGCAAGAATTTTGTTGAAGATTTTTGCGTCTAGATTCATCAGTGATATTGGTCTGTAGTTCTCTTTCTTTGTTGGGTCTTTCCCTGGCTTAGATATCAAGGTTATGCTGACTTCATAGAATGAGTTTGAGAGTACTCCATCCCTTTCTATACCGTGAAATAGTCTCAATAGTATTGGGAATAACTCTTCTCTAAATGCTTGGTAGAATTCTGCAGTGCAGCAATCTGGGCCCGGACTTTTTTTGGTTGGCAGTGTTTTGATGACCTTTTCAATCTCTTCCTTTGTGATGGGTTTATTAAGTTGTTCTGCTTCACATTGTGATAATTTCGGTAGGTGGTGCGAGTCAAGGAATTTGTCCATTTCCCCTAGGTTTTCAAATTTGTTAAGAGTACAGTCTTTCATAGTATTCTGTTATGATATTTTTGATTTTTGTTGGATCTGTGGTGACAACTCCCCTCTCATTTCTAATTTGGGTTATTTGTTTCCTTTCCTGCTTTTCTTTAGTAAGTTTAGCCAGTGGTTTGTCAACTTTGTTGATCTTTTCAAAAAACCGGTTTTGGTCTTTTCAATTTTTTCAATTGTTTTTCTGTTCTCTAATTCATTTAGCTCTGCTCTAATCTTTATGATCTCATTTCTTCTGGTGCCCGAAGGGTTCCTCTGTTGCTCTCTTTCTACTTGTTTAAGCTGTAGAGTTAGTTCCTTGATTTGGTTTCTTTCTTCCTTCCCGATGTGTGCATTTATGGAGATAAAGAGACCTCTGAGCTCTGCTTTGGCTGTATCCCATAGGTTTTGGTAGGAAGTGTTTTCGTTCTCATTGGAATCCAGGAATTTCTTTATTTCATCTTTGATTTCCTCTATAACCCATGTTTTTTTAGCAAGATGCTGTTCCGTTTCCAAGAGTTCCACTTTCTATCTATGTTTTTTCCACTATTGATTTCAACTTTGATGGCTTTATGATCTAAGAAGATGCTTTGCAGTAATTCAATGGTATGGATTTTGTTGAGCATTGCATTATGGCCTATCGCATGGTCAATTCTGGAGAATGTTCCATGTGCACTGGAGAAAAAGGTGCAGTTGTCTCCTGATGGGTGGAAAGTTCTGTATATAGCAATGAGGTTTAGTTGGTTAATTGTGTCAATTTGGTCTTCTGTATCTTTACTGAACTTTTTTCTACATGATCTGTCTAGTAACGAGAGTGGAGTGTTAAAGTCTCCCACTAGTACTGTGAAGTCATCTAACTCTCTTTTGAGCATAGTCAGTGTTTCTTTGACGTATTTGGGTGCTCTGATTTTAGGTGCATGAATATTTAATATAGTTAAGTCTTGCTTGTGTACTGAAACTTTGAGCAATAAATAGTGTCCATCTTTGTCACAATGGTGGATTTGACATTAAAATTGATTTTGTCTGAGATTAGAATTGCTACCCCTGCTCTTCTTTGTTCATTGTTAGCTTGATATATATTCTTCCATCCTTTAATTTTCAGTTTGTTCCTATCTTTAGGTCTCAAGTGAGTTTCTTGTAGGCAACATGTGGATGGGTCATGTCTTTTGATCCAAGATGACACTCGGTGTCTCTTTACTGGAGCATTCAGTCCATTCACATTCAGTGTAATTATTGATAGGTATGTGTTCACTGCTGGCATTGTGATATGTTTATTTTTATGTTGATGTTTTCTCTGTTGTTCTTATTAGTCTGTTCTGGGACATTCTTTTTTGTGAGTTGATTTTTCACCTTTTTCAGAGCTGATTTTGTAGTTGTTGAGACTCATGTGTTACATTTCCTGAATGGTAAGATACATCTTTGTTGTGCTTTACAGCTGCCCCTAATATCCCCCTAATAAACTATATATAAACTCAATTTTAATTACTACCAGTCTTGTCATCTTCCTCTCCATCTGGAAGGACTATAACAACTGTAGTACATCCCTCTTTTTATTATGACAGCACCATAGTTTTCATGATGGTCACTGGATTGCTTCTTTCCGTATCAAAGCTGTGATTGACTTTGGAGGCTTCCCTAAATGCGTAGAGTATTGAGTAGTGTATTGTTCTAAAATATAAAGTTAGTGGTTTCATTCTTCTAAGCCAGAGTCAAGAACTTCTTTCAGTATTTCTTGTAGTTTGGGTTTGGTTTTTACAAAGTCTCTGAGTTTCTGTTTATCTGGGAATGTCTTAGTTTCATTTTTGTATTTGAAAGATAGTTTTGCAGGATATATAATTGTTGATTGGAAGTTCTTCTCCTTCAAGGCTTTGAATGTGTCATGCCACTGTCTCCATGCCAGCATGGTTTCTGCTGAGAAATCTGACGAGAGCCTACAGGGTTTCCCTCTGAATGTTAGCTTTGCTTTGAGTGTTTTTGCCTTTAAGAGTTGCTTGTTATGTTTCATTTTGTTAAGCTTGTTAAGTTATAACATGTCTTGGAGTCTTTCTTTTGAGATCTCTATTGGGTGGTGTACGATATGCATCTGAGATGTCTATATTCTCTTCCTTCATGATTTCTGGGAAGTTTTCTTTCAGCAGCTCAGCAATGATACTCTCTGTGTTCTCAGATGCCTCACCCTGTTCAGGGACTCCAATTAATCGAAGGTTGTTCCTCTTAATAGAGTCCCACATGCTTCTTAATGTTTCTTCATTTTTCTTGTTTCTTTTTTCTGATTTCTGCTCATAGATACTGGCATCAGTAGCTCTGTCTTCCAAGTCAGAAATTCTTTTTTCTATTTGTTTTCTTGGCTTTGCATTGAAGTTTCTATGTCTTTGATTTTGTTCTTGATCTGTTGGATTTCAGAGTACTGGTGTTCCAACAGATCGAACAGCTTGCTTAATTTTTCATTTTGTCCTACTGCATTTTGTATAAGGTCTAGAAGGGCCCTGTATATAATCATTTTGTATTCACTTCCTGATGCTTTCATAAAAGTTTCTTCATCTGGAAAACTTCTTGGTTGTTTTGTTTGGGAGCCTTCTGAAGCCATGGGTGATTTCTTGTATGCTACAAGTGTCTGTTGCTTTTTGGGTCCCAGGTGAGTATGTAGAGGCTGGAAGAGATACTGTGAGGATGGATTGCAAATGTTTCTCTAGGCTGTCTTAAAATGTAAAGCAAAAGGTATCTGACCACTTCACAAGTCAGTTAGGTTTTCAGGTGTAGAGGTTCCTCTTCTCAACTGACCAAGTAAGCACCACTATATCCAACTAGTTCAGAATACACCAATGCTACTGCCCTGTTGGTCTCTGCTGACAGGGCCTAGTCTTAGGTGACACTGCGTCGAGTACTGGTTTTCTGGTAGAAAAGTGCTGTCCTATGGGCAAGCTCTGGTTACCAAGCTAAGAATTAGGTCCAGCTGCAGCCATCATATCCAAGAAGGCGTCCTCCACACAGGCAGCATATAGAGGGGCTAAAGGTGCTGAGAGGTAGTGATTCCTCTGCTTCTGTTGCAGGGCCTCCAATGTAGGTGGCCTTCAGTAAATTACTGCTTTTCTGTCAGAGAAGCACTGTCCTGTTTACAGGAGCTGGCTCCCAGGCTAAGAATTAGTTCCCACTGAAATTTCGGTACCAACATGGCATCCCACACACTTACTGCGAAATTCCGTACAAACTCGGCTGAAGCAGATATAAAATGCCAGGCTCAAAGTGGCTAGATTAACAGAGCCCTAAGCTTGGCTCTCAAAATATGGGAATTTTGCCTGCTTATCCCCCCAGAGGCACATCTGAGTCTAGTTGCTAGGCAAGACCCAGCATCACCCACCGCCCAAGACAGAGGAAAAAAGAAAGTCAAAATGGTACGTTTGCCTTCAGTCCGTGACAGCCAGGACTAACCAGGAGCGGGAGTCAGCGAAAAAGAGAAGGCTTTTCAATCAGTGGTATAAGTCCCAATTAACAGCCCTGTGCCATGTCCTGAAACTGATTAGGTGATCAGAAGGCTCTATTTGATTATCAGTTCAGGTCTTGGTTTCCAGAGGGATATAAGGAGGCTTGTGCTTAGTCTGCCATCTTGACTCTACCTCCTCATTGTAGTTTTGATTTGTATTTCTCTCATATCTAATGATTGTGGGTATTTCCTCCTGTGTCTTTTGGCTGCCTGGATGTTTTCTTTGGTGAAATATCTGTCCATCTCCTTTGCCCATTGCTTAATTGGGTTATTTACCTTTTTCCTGTTGACATTTTGCAGTACCTCACAGATTATGTAAACAAACGTTGATCTGACATGTAACTTCCAAGTATTTTTTCCCATTCAGTAGGTAGTCTTTTAACTCTCTTGATAAAGTCTTTGGATGGGCACAATTGTTTTATTCTTAGAAGTTCCCATTTATCCATATTCTTCTCTGTTGTTTGTACATTGCCAGATTTTGTATTCTGTTTAAGCTGAGTATTAGAACTTCCATGGTGGCCCTTATTTTTTCTTGCATGATCTTTGTCATTTTAGGTTTGAGATTTAGTTCTTTGATCCATTTTGAATTAGTTTTTGTGTAAAGAGTAAGGTACGGGTCTTGTTTCACTTTTTTTGCTGATGGCTATCCAATTTTGCCAGCACCACTTCTTAAAGAGACTGTTTTTACCCCAGTTTACAATCTTGGGCCCTTTGCTGGATATCAACTGTTTGTGAGAGGATGGTGATATGTCTGGAGTCGTGATTCTGTTCCATTGATCTGTCTGTCTCGTTTTGTACCACTACTGGGCTGCTTTGACTACTGTGGCAGTGTAATAGGTTCTAAGGCCAGGTAGTATGAGACCTCCCACTGCGTTCCTCTTCTTGAGTGGTGCTACAATTATCCAGGGTTTCTTTCCTTTCCAAACAAAGTTGATGATTTGTTTCTCTATTTCATTAAAAAATGACAGTGGATTTGTATTGGGATTGCGTTGTATATGCAGATCGCTTTGGGTAAAATAGACATTTTCACAATGTTAAGCTTTCCTATCCATGAGCAAGGTAGGCTTCACTACTTATGTAAGTCTCTTTTGTTTTCTTTCAGTAAGGTCTGGTAATTTTTCTCTGTATAAATCTCTTAATTTTCTGGTTAGATTTATTCCTAGGCATTTTATCTTCTTGGGGGCTACAGCAAATGGTATTGATTTAATGATTTCTCATTTGATGACTTCTTTGTGGGTGTAAAGGAATCCTATTGATTTACTTATGTTTATCTTGTATCCTGAAACTTCACTGAACTCTTCTATTAGTTCCAGTAGTTCATTTATGAATTCTTTAGGGTTCTCTGTGTATATGATAATATTGTCTGTAAATAGGGAGATTTTTACTTCATCTTTGCAAATGCAGATGCCTTTTATTTCTTTGTCTTATCTAATTGTCCTGGCTAGAATGTCTAGAACAATGTTGAGTAGAAGTGGTGGGAGTGGACATCCTTGTCTAGTGCATATTCTCAGATGGATTTCTTTTAGTCTTTCTCCATTCAGGATGATGTAAGTGTTTGGCTTTGCTTAGCTGCCCCTTATTGCATTGTGGGATTTCCCCTCTGTTCCTACTTTGCTGAGAGTTTTTAACACGAATGGGTGTTGGATTTTGTCAAATGTCTCTTCTGCCTCAACAGACAAAATTGGGTGATTCTTGTTTTTTTGTTACTTATGTGGTTGATCACATTAATTGTTTTTCTGATGTTGAATGATCCTTGCATCCCTGGTGTGAATTCTACTTTGTCATGATGAATTATTTATTTGATACATTGTTGAATTCTACTGGCTATGATTTTGCTGAAGATTTTTGCACCTAGGTTCAGAGTGATATTGGTCTGCAATTTTCTTTTATTTTTGGGGGGCCATCTTTCCCCGGCTCAGAGAATAAATTTGGGAATATTCTGTCATTTTCTATGCTGTGAAATAGACTCAGTAATGTTGGAATTAACTCCTCTCTAAAGGTTTTGCAGAATTCTCTGGTAAAGTCATCTGGACCATTGCTACTTTTGTTTGGCAATTTATTGATTACTTCTTCAATCTCGTCTTTTGTGATGAGTTTATTAAGTTGTTCCACTTCTCCTTGTGATAATTTTGGTAGGTGAAGTGAATCTAGAAATTTGTCCATTTTCTCTAGGTGTACAAATCTGTTAGAATTACAAACTTTTGTAGCATTCTGTCATGATACTTTTATTTTGTTTGGATCTGTTGTGACATCACCCATCTCATTTCTTATTTGAATTATTTGTCCTCTGTGCTTCTCTTTTGTAATTTTAACCAATGATTTATCAAGTTTATCGATCTTTTAAAAAATCAGCTTGTGTTTTTTTAAATTATCTTCAATTGTTTTCCTGTTCCATAATTCATTTAGTTCTGCTCTCATCTTTACCATCTGCTTTCTTCTGGTGCCTGAGGGGTTCTTTTGTTGCTTTCTTTCTGCTTGTTCAAGTTGCAGGGTTAATTCTTTGGTTTGGGACATTTGTTTATTCCTGATGTGTGCATTTATAGAGATAAATTGACCTCTGAGCACCACTTTTGGTGCATCCCGTAGGTTCTGGAGGGATGTGTTTTCATTCTCATTTGAATCCATAAATTTCTTAATTGTGTCTTTGATTTCTTCTATAATCCATGGAATTTTTGAGCAAAGTGTTGTTCAGTTTCCATGAGTTCAGATTTCTACCTATGTTTCTTCTTCTTTGATTTCAACTTTTATGGCTTTATAGTCCAGGAAGATGCTTTGCAATAATTCAGTGATTTGCATTTTTTTGAGATTTGCTTTATAGTCTAACATGTGGTCTATTCTGAAGAATGTTCCATGTGCATTGGAAAAGAAGGGGTACTTATCTGTGGTTGAGTTAAAAGTTCTGTAGATGTCATTAGTCTTGTTGGTTGATGGTCGCAACAGAATACTCTGTACCTGTGCTGAGCTTTCTTTTTTGGATGATCTGTCTGTTACTGAAAGTGGAGTGTTGAAGTTTCCTACTATTACTGTGGCATGATCTATCTCATTTTTCACTGTTGTCAGTGTTTGTTCTACGTATTTAGATGCTGTAGTATTTGGTGCATGAACATATTTAGATGCTGTAGTATTTGGTGCATGAATATTTAATACTCTTATATCCTGCTTATATATTGACATTTTCACCAATAAATAGTGACCATTCTTATCCACAATGGAGGATTTTATGTTAAAATATGTTTTATATGAGATTAACATTGCCAATGCTGATCTTCTTTGCATGTTATTAACTTAGTTTAAAGCTGGAAATAGATATATCATTTGACCCAGCAATTGCACTGCTTGGAATATATCTTATAGAATCAAGGGCTATCACATGAACAGAGACATGTACACAAATGTTTATTGCAGCACAGTCCACAATAGCAAAAAGAATGGGTAACTATATCAACATGTGACTAGAAGAACCAGATGGTGCCTGGCCACCACCAAGGACAGCCATTGTGGGACTCACAATGTTGACTCCCAGTGGCAACACAAGAAAAGAGGGGAACACAATAAGAACTCCACTAAAAGACTGTAATTTATGGTCCAAAGGCTTGGGAATTCCCCTGGGAACTAAGACATGTTAGACACTAAACACTGATATCTATATTCTCTTCTTTCATGAAATACAAAGGCAGAGAGGGAGCATACTTGTTGAAATCATCATAAGTCATTACTGGATCTCATTCCAAATAAAGAAAAACAAAAACAAAAAAAGTTTGGATGCCTCAGAGGTCTGACTCAATAAAATCCACATAATATTCAGATGTGGTATGATATCTGATGCTAGAGAGATGGGCAAGATTCATATAGTATGTTCATTGGTGCTGCTCAGGAAAGGGTTGAGCTGATAGAAGAATGTGTTTCAGGAAAGATCTTAATGAAGAAAGGATTGTCCTGTGAAACATTTTAAAATGGACACAGAGAAAAACCCTATGTGATGGTAGGAGAATGCTCATACCCCAGTGAAATCAACTGGAATACATTATGCTGAGTGAAATCTGTTGGTGGCAAAAGGACAAATATTGTACGAGACCCCTGCCATGACAACTTAAAAATAGAATTATCTACTGAAGAAAAAACTCTTTGATGGCTACAAGGGTGGCAGCAGGATGGGGTGAGGGTTTATCACAGATGAGATAGTTGATAGATGCTAGAAATTTTATTCATTTACTGTAACACATAAACAAGATTATTAAAAAAATAAGTTATTGTTAAGAGGATATGAGATGTATAGAACAGAAATCAGGAGTGTGCTGTCACCGATCAAGAAGAGCAATAGGAGCTACACATAGGCAGACATGCAAATTTAAACTGGATTGTACAATTTCACTCAATCACAATAAATAAATAAATAAAATATATATTTTAAAAAATAACACAAACAAGAAATGAGAAGGTCCTATCCACAGATTGTATACACAGAGAATTCTAAAAAAAATCCATAAGGAAACTACTCAAAGTAATTGAAGAGCTCAGCAAGGTATGAGGATACAAGATAAACATAAGTAAATCAGTAGGATTCATTTATAACAATGAAGAGATCATTAAAGAAGAAATCACCAAATCATTACCACTTACCATAGCCCCCAAAATATCTGGGAATAAATCTAAATGGAGAAATGAGAGCCCTATACAAAGCGAACTACAAGATCTTACTGCAAGAAACTAAGAGAGACTTACATAAATGGAGAACCCTACCCTGCTCATGGATAGGAAAACTTAACATTGTGAAAATGGCTATTTTATCCAAAGTGATCTACACATACAATGCAATCTCAATACAAATTCCAATGACATTTGTTAATGAGATGGAGAAACAAATCACCAACTTTGTTCGGAAAAGGAAGAAACCCCAGATAAGGAAAGCACTACTGAGGAAGAAGAACACACTGGGAGGCCTCTCATTAGCTGACTTTAGAATCTATTACACGGCCACCATAGTGAAAACAACCTGGTATTGGTACAAAAAGAGACATGCAGACCAATGGAATAGAGTTGAGACCTAGAGATGCCACCGTCCACTTATGAAAAGCTGATATTTGACAAAGGCCCTAAGATTTTAAACTGGGGTAAAAGCAGTCTCTAACTTACAGTTTTGTCAAAATTGGAATATCCATCTGCAAAAAAATTGAAACAAGACCCGTATCTCACACCTTGCACAAAAACCAAATCAAATTGTATAAAAGACCAAATTATCAACCCTAAAAATGATAACGATCATTCATTAAAAAATAAGATCAACAATGGAAATTTGGGGTAAGATGGAAGGATTACTCAAGTTATGCTGAAGTACTCCTTCCAACTTAACCCAATATTGCAAGGATAGAGTAGCTGGGGCAGGGGGCAGGTGACCATGATCATAGACAACTAGCGTTTTGCTAAGAGGGCTCTCTGCACCCCACATTGGTGAGTGGTGTCTGGGGTCTTAAAATCTGCCAAGCTGCCATACAAGGGCACAGCAAATGGTTCCAACTCAGCAGGAACGGATGCTCACTGAGGACCAAAATGACATGGGGTAAAGACAACCCAGAAGATAGAGAGACCCACATAAGTGGGTGCCTACATCGCCTTGGGACTGGAAGAACCAGATGGTGCCTGGCCACCACCAGTGATAGCTGTGATGGAGCTCACTAAGTTGAGTCTCACTGGCAACACAAGAATAAAAAGGGGTGCATCCTGAGATCTCCACTAAAAGACTGCAATTGATGGTCCAGTGGTTTCGGGGTGCCCTTGGGAGCATAGCCCCTGGCCCTGATGCTTCCCTTGCCCACAAATTGTAACAAAGGTCCACTCTTCGGACACAAATGGATTGGACTTGGCGATGCAGAGTGACCATATATTGGATGCACTTTATGGTTCTATGCATCTATAGGATATCATCCTGCTAACCTCTGGCTGGAGGAAGGAGAGTGGATGGAGAGGAGGGGAAAGAAGGCTTTTGGGAGGATGAGACATGTATGGAGCAGAGAGGAATAGTGTGCTTCACCAGACAGGGAGAGCAGTCAAAGCTACATATAGGTGGACATGTAAATTTTTATGGGAATGTACATTTTCACTCAGTCATATTAAATTAAAAAAAATGGAAATTTTCATGCACAACATAGATAAACTTCAAAATCTGGCAAAGCATGATCAACAGAGAGAAAATAGATAAACAGGAAGTACTAAGAATCAAACACTTTTGCTCACCCAAAGACTTTATCAAAAAAATTAAAAGACCACCTACAGAATGGTAAAAAATATTTGGCAACTATATGTCAGACCAATGTCTGATCCCCACAATCTGTAAGTTACTGCAAAATAGCAACAAGAAATTAAGCTCTGGGCAGAGGAGATGGACAGACACTTCTCTGAAGAGGAGATCCAGGCAGCCAAAAGACACATGAGGAGATGCTTGCAATCATTAGCTATTAAAGAAATCCAAATAAAAAAGATGATGAGATATCTTCTCACCCCAACAAGTTTGGCCATGATCCAAAAAAAACAAAATAACAAATTCTGGTGAAGCTGTGGAGAAATTGGTACTCTCCTACACTGCTGGTAGGATTGCAAAATGGTACAACCTCTTTGGAAAGCAATCTGACGCTTCCTTCTAAAGCTGGAAATTGATATTACCATTTGATCCAGTAATCCCACTGTTTGAAATATATCCTACAGAATCAAGGGCAGTCACATGAATACTTATATACACATGAATGTTTATTGCAGCACAGTCCACAATAGCAAAAAGATGGAATCAACCCAGATGCCCAACAACAGATGAGTAGATAAACAAACTATAGCATAAATACTCTATGGAACACTATGCAATGAAAAAGAACAATGATGATTTTAGGAAGCATCTCACAACCTGGTTTAAACTAGGACATATTATATTGAGTGAAATCAGCAGCACAAGGACAAATATGGTATGAGACTCTTACTATAAGGACTTAAAAACAGATTCATGTACAAAAGAAAAGACCTTTGACAGCAGCAAGGGAGGGGAAGAAGAGAAAGAAAGGGCTGGTTATAGATTAGCTATTGATAGAAATTTGGTTGGGTGAAATCAGTGAGCACAGATTAGATAGAAGACTGGACTTCAACAAAACTTGAAAACTCTTCCATGCTTAACCTAATATTGCAAGGATAGAGTAGCAAGGATGGGGGATCCAAAGACCATGCTCTCAGGGGACACTGAGGCCAATTGATATAACTAACCTATTGCTAAGAGAGTCTTCTGCACCCTATATTGGTGAGTGGTGTCAAGGTTCTTAAAAGCTAGCAAGCTGCCATCTGAGGTACACCAAATGGTCCCAATTCAGCTAGAACAGATAATAACCAAGGACAACAATGACAGGAAGGTAAAAGGACCCAGAAGACAGAAAGACCCATGTGAATGGGTGACTATATCAACATGTGACCAGAAGAACCAGATGGTGCCTGGCCACCACCAAAGACAACTGTGATGGGGCTCACAATGCTATGTCCCAGTGGTAGCATAATAAAAATAAGGGGTGCATGCTAAGAATTCCACTAAAAGATTGCAACTGATAGTCCAAAGGCCTGAGTGTTCTCTTAGGAGCATGGCCCCTAGACATGATACTGCCCCGATCATGAATCGTTACTGAGGTCAACTCTTCAGACAGGAATGGATTGGACTTGGGGATCCAGAGTGACAATAACATGTGTTCACTTTATGATCCTATGAATCTATAGGATGTCATCCTACTGGCCTCTTACTAGAGGGCAGGGGAGAAGGTACAGAAGGTACAGAAGATAGGGACAAGAGATAGTTAAGATAGTTAAGAAAATATGACACATATAGAATGGAAAGGAGTAGGGTGCTGTCATCAGGCTATAAGAACAGAAGGAGCTAGAGATACGTGGGCGTGCAAATTTAAACTGGATTGTCCACCTTAATCAAATTAAAAAAAGAAAAAGAAATGAAAAGGGTGATACCACAACAGACCCTAATGAAATTAAAAATAGACAGATCATCTAGAAAAATCTCAGTAAAGACATAGAAAATCATATTTCAATGATTAATGAATAACATCCCATCAACATATACAGAACTTTTTATCCATCAGCAGATATATACACCTTCTTCTCCAGTGTACCTGGAACATCTTCCAGAATAGACTGCATGTTAGTACATAAAGCAAATCTCAACAAAATCCATACCACTGAATTACTGCAAAGCATCTTCTCAGACTATGAAGCCATAAAAGTTGAAATCTATAGTAGAAAAAACAGTGATAGAAACTGTAACTCATGGCAACTGAACAACACTTTGCTCAAAAAGCTGCAGACTATAGAAGAAATCAAGGACAATGTATTTATGGATTCAAATGAAAATGAAAACACATCCTACTAGAACCTATGGGATATAGCCAACGCAGTCCTCAGAGGTCAGTTTGTGTCTATAAATGCATATGTCCAGGAGGAAAAAAGGACCCAAAGCAAAGAATTAGAAAAAGTAGAAAGAGAGCAGCAGAGGAACCCCTCAGTTACCAGAAGAAAAAGGATAATAAAGGTGAGAGAAGAACTAAATGAATTAGAAAACAGAGTAACAATTGTCAAGATTGATAAAACCAAAAGCTAGTTCTTTTAAAAGATCAACAAAATTGACAAAACATTGGCTATACTTACTAAAGAAAACGAGAGGAAACAAATAACCCAAATAAGAAATGAGATGGGAGAAGTCACAATGAATCCAAACTAATGAAAAGTGTCATAACAGAATACTATGAAAGACTGTACTCTAATAGACTTGAAGACCTGGAAGAAATGGACAAATTCCTAGATTCATATCACCTACCAAAAGTATCACAAGGAGAAGTGGAACAACTTAATAAACCCATCACAAAGAAAGAGGTTGAAAAGGTCATCAAAAAGCTGCCAGCCAAGAAAAGCCCTGCCCCAGATGTCTTCACCACCGAATTCTACGAAACTTTTAGAGAAGAGTTAACCCCAATACTACTGAGAATGTTTCACGGCATAGAAAAGGATATAATACTCTCCAATTCATTCTGTGGAGCCAGCATAACCCTGATACCAAAGCCGGGGAAAGATCCCACAAAAAAGGAAAATTACAGACCAATATCGCTCATGAACCTGGACGCAAAAATCTTGAACAAAATCCTTGCCAGTGCAATTCTACAACACATCAAAAATATAATTCATCATTATCAAGCTGGATTCATACCTTGGATGCAAGTGTGGTTCAACATCAGAAAAACTATTAATGTGATCAACCACATAACACAAAAGGTAAGACTCACCTGATTTTGTCAGTTGATGCAGAAAACGCATTTGATTAAGTCCAACTCCCACTCATGCTAAAAACTCTCAGAAAAATAGGAATAGAAGGCAAACTTCACAATGCAATAAAGTACATCTATTCAAAGCCAACCACCTACATCATCCTGAGTGGAGGGAGGCTGAAAGAAATCCCCTTGAGAATGGGAACTAGACAAGGATGCCCACTCTCACCACTTCTATTCAACATTGTACTAGAAGTTCTGGCCGGAGTAGTCAGACAAGACAAAGAAATAAAGGACATCAGCATTGGTGAAGAAGTAAAAATCTCCTTATTTGTAGATGATATGATTTTATATGCAGAGAATCCTAAAGAATCCATAAGTAAACTACTCATACTAATAGAAGGGTTCAGCAAAATATCAGGATACAAGATAAACATAAGCAAATCAGTAAGAGTCCTTCATATCAATAAAGAAATCACCAAATCAACACCATTTACGATAGCCCCTAAGAAGATAAAATACCTAAGAATAAATTTGACTAGAGAAATCAGAGACCTATGTGATGAGAACTACAAGACCTTAGTGTTAGAAACTAAGGGAGACTTACATAAATGGAGAAATCTATCCTGCTCCTGGATAGGAAGACTTAACATTGTGAAAATGTTTATGTCACCCAAAGCAATCTAGATATACCATGCAATCCCAATACAAATTCCAGAGACATTTTTAAATTTTTTTTAATTGTGATTTAGTGCTAGCTCACCTATGTGCAGCTCCTACTGCTCTCCTTGCCTGCTAACAGCACACTCCTCCTTTCTGATCTACACAAGTCATATCCTCTTAACAATCCCCTGTCCCCTCTTCTCCACACTCATCACTCCCCTCTAGTAAGAGTCCAGTTGGGTGACATCATATAGATACATAGAACCATAAAGTGCACACATGATACAGTCAGTCTGTGTCACCGAGTCCAATCCATCCCTGTCTGAGGAGTTGACCTCAGTAATGATTTAGGATTAGGGGTAGCTTCAGGTCTAGGGGCCATGCTCCCAGGGGAACCCCTAGGCTTTTGGACCATCAGTTGTGGTCTTTTAGTGGAGTTCTCAGGGTGTACCCCTTCTTATTCTCATATTGTCACTGCGACTCAACTTTATGAGCTCCATCATGGCTGTCACTGGAGATGGCCGGGCACTATCTTGTTCTTATGGTTGCATATTGATGTGGTCACCCATTCACACGGGTCTTTCTATCTTCTGGGTTCTCTATCCCCTGTGTTGTTTTTGTCCTTGGTGAATGTCTGTTCTGGATGACCTGGGACCAGTTGGTGTACCTCAGACCAGTGGTGTACCCAGACACCACTCACCAATATGTGGTGGAGAGGACTCTCTTAGAAATAGGCTAATTATACCAGTCAGCCTCGATGTCTTCTGGGAGCATGGTCCCCCAGCCCCCTGCCCCTGCTACTGTGTCCTTACCTGTTGGGTTAAGATTGGAAGAGTTTTCAGGTTATGTTGAAGTCCAGTTAAATTGATCTTTTTCTAATGTGTACTGTCACTGATTTCACTCAACCAAATTTCTAATCTATCTAATCTATAATCAACCCTCTCCCTCCCTCCTTCCCCTCCCTTGAAGCTGTCAAAGTGTCTTTTTTTCTGTACATGAGTCAGTTTTCAAGTCCTTAAAGTAGGAGTCTCATACCATATTTGTCCTTGTGCTGCTGACTAATTTCACTCAACATGACAGATAGAAATTTCTGTATATGTTGATGAGATCTAGTTGGCTAATTGTCACAGTAAGGTCTTCTGTGTCTTTATAGAGCTTTTTTGTTTGTTTGTTTACAGTATAATCTATTTTGTCTGAGATTAGTATTGCCACACCTGCTATTCTTTGTATATTGTTAGCTTAGTATATATTATTCCATCTTTTAATTTTCAGTTGTTCCTATCTTTAAGTCTAAGGTGAGTTTTTTGTAAGCAGCATAGACACGAGTCGTGTCTTTTGATCCAAGGTGTCACTCATTGTCTCTTTACTGGAGCATTCAGTCCATTTACCTTCAGTGTAATTATTGATAGGTATATGTTTAGTGCTGTCATTTTGTGGTACTTATTTTGGTGTTGATGTTTTCTCTGTTGCTCTTACTGTTCTGTTCTGGGATGTTCTTCTTTATGGTTGATTTTTCACCCTTTTCAGTGTTGGTTTTGTGTTTGTTGAGACTCCTGTATTGTGTTTCTTGTTTTGATACGTGTTTTTTCTCTGATTTCTTCTCAAAAGTGCTGGTGTCAGTAGTTCTGTCTCACAAGCCAGAAAGTCTGTTTTCCATTTGTTCAATTCTGTTCTCTTGGCTTTGAATTGAATTTTCTGATTCGTTAGTTTTGTTCTTGATCTGTTGGATTTCAGAATGCTGGAGTTTAATCAGTTAAAACAGTTTGCTTAATTTTTCATTTTGTTCTGCTAAAATTTATGTAATATCTAGGAGAGCACTCTACATAATTCTTTTGTACTCGACCTCCAAAAGTTTCAGAAAGGATTCTTCATCTGGAAAGTTCTCTGGTTCTTTCTTTTTGGAGCTTTCTGGAGCCATGGTTGGGTTTTTCCTGAAGTGCTGGGCCAAGGTCTGTTGCTTTTTGAGCATCTAGAGGGTGTTTAGTTTCTCTGGTGTTGCCTTAATAGGAGCTGAAGTAGAAGTTGATCACCAGTTACCTCTATGTACTCCAGTGACTAGCCCCAGGGGAATCTCTGTGGTAGCAGCCTCCGCCTCCTGGCTGGCAAAGACACCACAATCCTACTTATGGAGTCACTGGGAGGCTGTGAACCGACCCTAGGTTGTGGGTCAGTCAAGAATGGAAGAGATGCCTTCAGGAGGCACCACAGTTATTTCTCTAGGTAGTCTTATTTTGAAAGGTAAAAGCTATCTCACAACTTCCATAAACAGTCAGGCTGTCAGGTGTACAAGCCCCTCTTTCCAGCTGATGATGGAGGCATCTCTATATCTATCCCTAGATTCTGTGATCTAGTTCAAAGTATGGACAGGCTACTGCCCTGCTGCCATCATGTGCCAGGTTCTATGCCGGGGTCAATTGTGCTAAACATAGCTTTTCTTCCTGGGAAGCTCTCCCCAGGCTGGCATTGCCTCCTGGCCCAGGAATTAGCCCCTGCTGAGGCCTATGTTTGGGTAGGTCTGCCTCCCAGTCAGACAACATGGAGTCCTAAAGGGGTTCTCCTACCTGCTGCAAAATAGCCAAATCAATGACTGAGGTTTGGAAAGAGGGGTAGAAGGGCTGTGGTGTTCAGAGTCCAGAGCTGAGCTTTCAAAGTGTGGCTGTTCCACCCACTGGTCACATCAGCTGTATGGCAGAACTTTGCTGCCAGTTAAGCCCAACTACTGCCACAGGCTAACTAAAGGAAAACAGTTAAATCCAGTAGTTACCTTCAGTTAGCAAAAGCCGGCCATTCAACCAGGGCAGTGATCAGCAGAAGAGAAGAAGTTTCCTGTTCAGTGGCAGGTAGTCTAAAATGACAGCCCTATGCCATGTCCTAGGGCTCACTGGCTGTCCAGAAGGCTCCATTTAATTATCAATCCTGGCCTTAGTTTTTGGAGTGAATTAAGGAGACATGTGTCTAGTCTGCCATCTTGACTCCACCCCTCTACTGACATTTTAATGAGATGGAGAATTAAATCACCAACTTTGGAAAGAAAAGAAACCGTGGATAAGCAAAACACTACTGAAGAAGAACACTATAAGAGGCCTTTCACTACCCAACTTTAGAATCTATTACACTGCCACAACAGTCAAAACAGCCTTGTACTGGTACAAAAAGGGACACGCAGACCAAAGGAATAGAGTTGAGACACTAGAGATGCCACCATCTTCCTATGAACAGTTTTGACAAAGGCTCTAAAATTCTAAACATGGGTAAAAACAGTCTCTTTAACAATTGATGCTGGCAAAATTGGATATCCATCTGCAAAACAAAACTCAAATTGGATCAAGGACCTAAATACCAAACCTAAAGCAATAAAGATCATGCTAGAAAAAGTAGGGTCAACAATGGAAGTTTTAGCACACAACTCAGACAGACTTCAAAACCTGACAAACAAAGCTCAGTCAACAGAAGAGAAAATAGACAAATGGGAACCACTAAGAACCAAACACTTTTGCTCATTCAAAGACTTTATCAAAAGAATTAAAAGACAATCCACAGAACGGGAAACAATATTTGGCAAATATATGTTAGATTGATATCTGATCTTGATAATCTACTAGGTACTAGAAAATATTAACAGTAAAGGGTAAATAACCCACTTAAGCACTGGGCAAAGGAGGTGGCCACACACTTCACTAAGGAAGACATCCACATAGCCAAACAACAAATGAGGAAATGCTCACGATCATTAGCTGTTAAATAAATCCAAATCAAAACTACAATGAGATACCATCTCACCCCAGCAAGGCTGTCCATGATCCAAAAACACAAAACAACAAATGTTGGAGAGGCTGTGGAGAAACTAGAACTCTCCTACAGTGCTGGTGGGATTGCAAAATGGTACAACCTCTTCAGGAAACAATCTGGTTCTTCCTTAAAAAGATGTATGTTGGTATACCATTTGACCCAGTAATCCTACTGCTTGGAATACATCCTACAGAAGCAAGGGCAGTCACATAAACAGAGACATGCACACGAATGTTTATTGCAGCACAGTCCACAACTGCAAAAAGATGGAATCAACCCAGATGCTCAATAACATATGAATGGATAAACAAACTATGGTATGTATACTCAATGGAACACTATGCAATGATAAAGAACAATTATGATTTTAAGAAGCATCTCATAACCTAGTTTCAACTAGAAGACATTATGCTGAGTGAAATGAGTCAGTGGCACAAGGAAAAATATGGTATGACCCCTATTATAAGGACTTAAAAGCAGACTCATGTACAGAAGAAAAGACTCTTTGATGGTGCAAGGGAGAGGAAGGAGGGAGGAAAAGAGTTGGCTATAGATTAGATAGTTGGCAGAAATTTGGTTGGGTTAAAGCGGTGAGAGTATACATTAGAAAGAAGATCAATTTAACTGGACTTCAACATAAACTGAAAACTCTTCCAGTCTTAACCCAATAATGCCAGGATAGAGTAACAGGGGTGGGGGTACAGGGATCATGCTTTCAGTTGACATCGAGGACAATTGGCATAGCTAGCCTGTTGCTATGACAACCTTCTGCCCTCCATATTGGTGAGTGGCACTTGGAGTCTTAAAAGCCAGCAAGCTGCCATATGAGTACAGCAAATGGTCCCAACTCAGACAGATTGGGATTACCAAGAACAACAAAGACAAAAGGGGAAAAGATCATGAAAGACAGAAGGACCCATGTGCACTGGAGATTGTTTCAATACGTGACCAGAAGAACCAGATGGTGACCGGCCATCACCATTGACAGCCATGATTGGGCACACTATGTCGTGTCCCAGTGGCATCGTGAGAAAAAGAAGTACACCTCAAGGACTCCACTAAAAGATCACAATTGATGGTCTGAGGGCCAGGGAGTTCCCCTGGGACCATGGATTCTAGATTTATTCCTGCCCCTGATCATAACTCATTACTGAGGTCACTCCTTAGACAGGAATGGATTGAACTTGGGCACACTTTATGGTTCTATGCTGTCCTACTGGCCTCTTACTAGTAGGACAGGAAGCTGTCCTACTGGCGTCATACTAGGTGGGAGAGGAGAGGGTGGAGAGGAGGGGACAGGAGATTATTAAGTGTCTATGACATGTATAGGATGGAAAGGAAGAGTGTGCTGTCACCAGGAAAGGTGAGCAGAAGGAACTGCAGATAGGTCGGCATGTAAATTTAGCTTGGATTGTAGACTTCCATTCAATCATAGTAAAAAAAAATACATATATAAAAAATTGTCATTTTAAACAGTAAATCAAGCATATCCAAGGTCACCATTATTCAAGATGTCATATGAAATGTATGCCTTTTCTTCTCAGCTCATTGTAACACCATACACAAAAGGAAACAGATATCCACATAGACATAAAAAGACTTTTCACAGAGAAATTTAAACATATTAGATGTTCTGTTTCCTAGTTATAAGCATATGTTCTCTATTCTGGAAGGTGGGAAATCCCAGGGGCATAGTAGTTAATTGCTGCAGCTGCTAACCAAAAGGTTGACCATTTGAATCTGCCAGGTGCTCCTTGGAAACTCTATGGGGAAATTCTATTCTGTCCTACAGGTTTGCTATGAATTGAAATTGAATCGATGGTATTGGACATTCTGGAATGGGTCACCTAGATTGAGTTGTTGATTAAGATCGTAGACAGTGGTCACTATCAATTCTGTTTACTATGAGAAAAGAAAAGAAAAATTGCTTTGATGTGTCTGGGGGTTACAGACTAGAAAAGGAATTTCCTGAGGTTTCCCATAATATGCAAATAGATTTACAAAGGTACAAGGTTGTTCATCACCGTAGTTTTTCAGTAACAAAAAACCCTGGAAGTCAACTAGCCAAAGCCAAGTGTCAGCTAAGATCCCATTAGTACTAAATTGGATAAACAATTATGGTCTATCCATATAGTAGAATACTGGGAAATTCTTTTTCAGAACACATAAATAGAATACTAGACAACTATTTGACAGGGTACATATGTGTTATATACAGAGAGAGATCTACATGAAACCTTAATTTAAGTGCAGATTATGCAACAATACACGTAATGCCATTTGTTTGACCTTTTTTGCGTGCTTTTGTATTTGTCTGTACATGCATAGAGAGATAATAGCAGAAATTTAATTCTGAAAATGTGAAAAGCACTGTGAGGCTCTTGTTCTCTTGATTTTTCTATGAAACTGGGAAAACTGCCAAGCATATGTTCAACAAATGTTTCATAACTGAAATGCTTTGCTATAATCACAAACTGATTGAATATTCATAATAATTTTGGCATTCTTTTGTTCATGTGCTTGAATGTTTTTTCTTTTCATTTCATTAAAATATTTGTTTTGTTTGCAGCTAATATTGGGTTCATATGTGTTCAAAAATTAAGAGCTGCATTTTTCTATAGACATATTCTTGTAACATGAGATCTGTAAAAGATTATTGAAATAAGTTAATAACCACTTGGCATCAAGTGAAAATACAGTCATATATGGAGTTTTTTTAATAGTAAGAACCTTTGATTTTTGCCAGAAAAAAATTAATTTTAACCTTAGTGTGCCTAGGACATGGTCAGTCAGATTTCTTAACTAGAAATATATTTTCACATTCAAGATTGCTTGTTTTTTGGCACAGACTTTCCATTTCAAACACTTTAACTTTTTGCCCTTTATGTATCTGAAGACCTCAACTATCTGGATCACCACTGAGAATCAGGAGCAAGGCAAAAAAAAAAAAAAAGACAAGAAACTTACTGGACCACCATGCAATTTTTGTTATTAGGTGCGATTAAGTTGGTTACAACTCATAGTGACTTATGTACAAAAAAACAAAACACTGTCTGGTCCTGCATCATCCTCACAAACATCCTTATACTTGAACCGGTTGTTGTGGCCACTGTGTCAGTCTGTGTCACTGAAAATCTTCCTCTTTTCCCTCACCCTTTACCTTACCAAGCGTGATGTCTTTCTCCAGAGACTGGTCCATTCTGATAACATGCCCAGAGTACATGAGACACAGTTTCACCATTCTTTCTTCAAAGGATCACTCTGGCTGTACTTCTTCCAAGATACGTTTGTTCGTTCTGGCAGTCCACTGTATGTTCAAAATTCTTTGCCAACTCTGTAATACAAAGGTTTCAATTCTTTTCTCCTCTTTATTCATTATCTAGCTTCTGCATGCATATGAGGTGACTGAAAATAGCACGGTTTGGGCCAGGCACACCATAGTCCTCACAATGACATCTTTGCTTCTTAACACTTGAAAAAGTCTTATTTATTTTATTTTATTTATGTATTGTGATTGAGTCAAGGTGTACAATCCAGTTTAAATTTGCATGCCTGCCCATGTGCAACTCCTACTGCTCTCCTTGCCCGGTGACAGCACACTCCTCCTTCCTGTTCTATAAATTGTCATATCTTCTTAATAATCTCCTGTCCCCTCTTCTCCACCCTCTCCACTCCCCTCTAGTAAGAGACCAGTAGGACGACATCTTATAGACGTGTAGAAACATAAAGTGCACACATGGTATGATCACTCTGTGTCGCCAAGTCCAATCTATTCCTGTCCAAGGAGTTGACGTCAGTAAGGATTTAAGGACAGGGGCAGCATCAGGACTAGGAGCCATGCTCCCAGCGGAACCCCGAGGCCTTCGGACCACCAATTGCAGTCTTTTAGTGGCGTTCTCAGGGTGCTCCCCTTAAAAAAGTCTTTGGTAGCAGATTTGCTCAACGTGATGTGCCATTTGAATCCACCAGATGCTCTTTAGAAACTCTATGGGGCAGTTCTATGCTGTCTTGCAAGGTCACTCTCAGTCAGAATCAACTCGATGGCAGTGGGTTTGCTTTTGGTATATGTCGTTTGATTTCTTGAGTGTTGCTTCTATGGACATTGCTAGCAGATCCAAGTAAAATGAAATCCTTGAAAATGTCAAACTTCTGTCCACTTATCATGACATGGCTTATTGGTCCAATTGTAAGGATTTTTCATTTCTTTATGATGAGGTGTAATCCATACTGAAGGCTGTAGTCTTCAGTCCTCATCAGTGAGTGTTTCAAGTCCTCTTCACTTTCAGTAAGCACAGTTGTGTTATGTACGTATTGCAGGTAGTTAATGAGTCTTCCTCCAGTCCTGATGCCACATTCTTCTTCATGTAGTCCAACTTCTTGGGTTATTTTCTCAGCATACAGATGGAGTAAGTATGGTGAAAGTATACAGCCGTTGCACACACCTTTGCGCCAACAAGAAATGTCACAAATCCTCTGCACATCAGATTAAGGACCTTGGATTCAGAAAGAACCTAGTAAATCATACTGAAAATAATGTTTGGTAGTGACTGCTGAGATTTCATTAGCTGTAAAGGAAAAGCAAAGCTATAAAGCTGACATCATAAGCATAAAATTGAAATCTGACCAATTGCAAATACAGTCATACACATCTTGCCAAGCCAAGTGCCGTCGAATCTTAATGATACATTATTTGTTCCCAAACACATAGTGTCCAACCCATCTCCTTTGATGAGCCCTCCATGGCTCCTAATGCTGAGTGTACAGTCTAAATTCCCTAATCCCTCACTCCTGGATTCCTGGGCAAGTGATCTTGAGCTTCTGAGATCCAATTATGAAATACATGTTAAGGGTCAGGCCAGCTTATAGACAGCAGTCTCAAGGGTGTTCAGAGGAAAATCATCTAATTATCGCTGTTGTCAGTTTATCCTGGTTTTATCTGAAGTATTTACATTTTTATGAACTAATAGAGTGGAAACACAGAGAATACGATTTTATTGCACTGTGCCTTACAAGTGAAAACACAGCTAAAACAACTATATGTATTGTCTTATTTTCATGTTTATATAGTGAGACTTTCCTGAGTTTTCATATAGAGAAAAATTACTCAAGTAGAATGTAACTAGTTTTTTAAAATATAGCTCTCTAAATTGCGCTATGTTTTTTTTTAGTATATTATCAGTTTCCACTGAAAGAAAAAAGATTTGGATAAGTTTGTTTTCTAATCACACAAGCATAGAATGTTCAGTATTTTGACTTTGCAAACAAACTTCTTCTTTTTTTGAAATCACAGAAATCAGTGATAAAGACTATGATTATCATCACTGAAGAAGCCATGGTGGCACTGTGGTTAAGCACTCAGCTGCTCCTTGAAAGTTCAGCAGTTCAAGCACACCAGCTGCTCTTTTGTAGAAAGACATAATAGTCTGCTTCTGTCAAGATTACAGCCTTGGAAACCCCGTGGGGAAGTTCCACTCTGTCTCAAGGATATCAATGGGTTTTGTTTTTTTTTTTACCACTATGACCACATTCAAATGACTTACATTGAATGCTTTGAAGCTGTGGGTCTCTGACCTCACTGCAGTAGCCCCAGATCACCAAACCAAGCAGAAGCACATGTGAACTGGTAAAGTAAAACTTACAAAAAGCTGGGTAAAATTAGCAAGGGATGGTCTTTTTTTGAGAGATTTTGAAAAGCATAAGTTTATTTTATTTTATTTTTTTAAGTGGAGACATTTTTCTTTTTAGAGCAGATGGTAATTACAGTCAGCATTAGCAGAAGCAATTATCTTCCTCACTTTGCTTCTGTGTGGGTTGTATAAGCCTGGTTAAGTAGCATCTTGCTAAGAGGTGAATGTGGTTTTCAAATGCCTGGAATTTTGAATCTAGGATCAGGCTGGTGTTCATAACAAGCTCAGCTGAAATTGTATTATACTACAAATTTCGTCTTAGATGAAAATGCAAAACTGTGAATCGTGAGATGTTTCTATAGCCAGCCAAAACCACTGCCATCAGGTCAATTCTGACTCATAGCAATGGTATAGGTCAAAGTAGAACTGCCCATAGAGCTTCCAAGGAGTGCCTTGCAGATTTGAAACACTGATGTCATGGTTGGCAGACGTAGCATTTAACCAGTACATCATCACGGTTTCCATAGAAAGTATTAAAATACTGCATGAGAAGAGCAGCCTCCTCAGCTCGGAGCCCACAGGAGTGCAGAATACACTACACAAACATGAGCATACTAAGGGAAAACTGAACAGTTGTGTGTGTTTGTCTGAACACAGCTTCTTTCCCCTTGTTTTCCATTATGTCAGCTGTCTTTTCTCTCCAGTGGGACATCACCGAAGCTGTTATACACACCGAGATATCAAAAAGCTTTATAGCAGGCACTTAGAGTTAATAAGACTCCTGCCAATAGGGGCAAGGTAGGAGGAGAAGGGAGGCTGGAGACTGGGAAGGAGAGAAAAGGACTAGTAAATAATAGGAAAGGAATGACAGCAGTAATACTCTGGGTGCATTCTGAAATGTGACACTACTCAGATGAGCACTGCTGACCTCAGTCAAGAGTTACCAAACTTCTAAAAATTTTGTTTTGTTCTTGCCAAGAATATACACAGCAAAACGTACACTAATTTGACAGTTTCTGTATGTACAAATTGATCATTCTTCAAGCTATACAACCATTTTCATCCTCATATTTTGAGTTGTTCCTCACCATTAACATAAACTCAGTGCACCCTAAGGTTCTTATCTAAACTTTCAAGTTGATATTGTGAACTTGATCCCGGACAGATAGTTCTCAAAAGTACATAATGACCAAGGCAAACATTTTTCACTAATTAAGCTAAACTATTGTTTGGTTTTAACAAGGTTTCAAGGTATACTTTTGGATTAACTTTTAAAGATTATCTCAGGGCACTATTTTCAGGACAATAGTTTGAATATTTCCAGGTGAAACCATCCCAGGCCCCTTGGTTGGCAGTCACCCAGAGTACACGGTGGCCACAACAATGAATGCAAGTATACCGATTACTGTGAAGACGACACAGGACCAAGGAAATTTCTTTCTGTTTTACGTGGTGCCACCACGAATAAAAGCTGATTTGATGGCCTCTAGCAACAATAATTACTTACCCTGAGTGAGCCTCAATTTTACCATCTGAAAAATGAGAACAAATAATAGTATTTACATCAGGGAGTTGAGAGGATTTAATGAGTTAATGCATCAAGGCTTGGCCATTTATTTTTCTTTATCAACTTTCTCTTCTATGTTTTTGTTTTAATATGCCTTTTTTCCCCAAAGAGGCAGAGTATACATTTTAAAATATAAATTACTAACAGAATTTTATTCAAATACATTTGGGTCGAAGGCATGACTTTCTAGTGTTGTACCACTGAGATGAAATTAGATCCTGGCATTGTCAAGCCATTTAGCCTGTACTGTGACCAAACTTCTCAGGCTTATGGGCTCATTTCACTGTGATAGTAACTGACATGTAACAAATGCTCAATAATTCATTCACCTTCTACCATTCTTAGCCTTATTCTCCTTCTTCTTTTTCATTTTATTTTTCTTTCTTCTCATACTATGTCTACAGCTCTTAGAAGACTGTCAACATATAGTGGACATCAATGAGCATCTCATGAGTGAATGAATGAATGAGTGAATGAATGAATGAAATAGCAGGCATACTTTCTTTAAAACCAATTTTCATCAAATTTCCATGGAACTTGACCATAGTTTTCTAATTTTCCTCTTCAGCAGACTGACGGTGACCTGGCTGTGATATCCACCACCCATGAATGGTCAAGGTTGGTTTGGCAGTCCAGGCTTGACCTGTCAGCAGCATAATATTCTATAGATGCAGAGAACCACAAAGTGCATCCAATATATGGTCACTCTGCAACCCTCAGTCCAAACCATTCATGTCCGAAGAGTGGACCTTATTTTATTGAATATTAACAATATAAATACAGATGCTTCAACAATTACTTGAATTTATACAAAATCTTTATTCAGGGAATTCATGGCTCCAAAATCATGTCAGTATCATTTATCCTTCATAGCATCATGCTTCTCTAAAAGTGCAAAGTTTTAATAGGCCAGGAAACTAACACTTTGATTAAAAGTGGATGAGTAGCCAGGTTGTCTTGTTAAAACGATGAAGCTGGCATTTAATACCTACTTGAAAGAGCTTCAAAAATGCCTGTGATACCAAAAGCATGATTTGGTTTCAAATTCTGAATATCAAGTGTTTGAAGAGTTTTCAAACATCCTTAAAAATCTACATTCAATTGACACTCTGAGGATAACAAAGTATTTCTGAGTTAAGTGAATATAAGTATTATGCAAGGCCATTACCATCACATTTTTATTTTTTTTAATTATGACTGAGTGAAAATGTACATTCCTGTATAAATTTACATGCCCACCTATATGCAGCTTCCACTTTTCTCCCTGCCCGCTGACAGCACACTACTCCTCTCTGCTCCATACACGTCTCATCCTCCCAACAGTCTCCTTTCCCCTCCTCTCCACCCACTCTGCTTCTTCCAGCCAGAAGTCAGCAGCATAATATTCTATAGATGCAGAGAACCACAAAGTGCATCCAATATATGGTCACTCTGCAACCCTCAGTCCAAACCATTCATGTCCGAAGAGTGGACCTTATTTTATTGAATATTAACAATATAAATACAGATGCTTCAACAATTACTTGAATTTATACAAGATCTTTATTCAGGGAATTCATGGCTCCAAAATCATGTCAGTATTTTGTAACTGCCAGATTTTATTGGACTAATCATAATTAGAAGACATTTCTGACTTAACACACTGAAAGTTTAAACATAAGCCAGAAAGCTGTCAAATGTTGTTTAAGCATTCCTGAATCAAACAACTTTGTGAGGAAAAATGATGAGATCTCAGGTTTTCTCATTCTTTGTAAATACTTCTCCTTTTTCTTTTCTAGCATTTGTTTTTAGGGAGAATTCTTTTATAGCAGAAATTTCCTATAAGATGAGACTTTCACTGCTGTGTACTCTTTTACTTCTCCAAAGGGAATTTACAAAACTCCTCATTTCATTTGTAACAGATGGGTAAGAGCCTATCTGATTTGTGCCTTTGCTTGTGTTTCCTTATGTAAGCTGGAAGCATGGCCCGGTACAGAGGTGGGCATGAGCAGCATGCCTACTGAAGAGAACAGGATGGAAACGTTCAACCTGGCTGGTTCAACCGGTACTTTGCTGGTTCTTCTGTGTCCTTTAGTTCGTCAGTGTTCATGGAAGCATCCCTGAAAAAATCAAACAACCTATTACATTGAACAAATCTGCAGCAAAAGACCTCTTTACAGTGTTAAAAAACAAAGATGTCACTGAGAGGACTAAGGTGTGCCTTACTAAGACTTGATATTTTCAACCACTTCACATGCATGTAAAATCTGGACAATGAATAAGGAAGACCAAGAAGAATAGACGTCTTCAAGTTACGGTGGTAGAGAAGAATACTGAAAAATACTATGGACTCCCAGAAAATCAAATCGATTTCTTTTAGAAGAAATGCAACCAGAATGTTCCTTAGAAGTAAGGATAAGTCTTCAACTAACTTTGGACAAACCATCAGGGAAAAGCCTTTGTAAGAAAATGATATTATGCTTGGTAAAGAAGGGGGCCAATGAAAATGAGAGAGACTCTCAATGAGATGGATTGAAACAACAGCCAAAACAATAGGTTCAAAAATGCAATAAGAAAGACGGCACAGGACCAGGCTATTTTTTGTCCCATAGTACATAAGGTGACCAGCAGTTACAGCTAGTTCAACAGCAACTAACAACCACATTTTGACTGTGATTCTATTGTTATTTTATTGCTATTGGTGGCTGTGAAGGGTTGAACTGTGTTTCTCCCAAAATGTGCATAGAAATGTAGGCTAGGCAGCGATTCTCAGTAACTGTGTGATATTCCTTTACGTTGTAAACCCTGCCTCTATGATGTCAGTGAGAGAGGATGGGCAGCATCTGTGTTGATGTGGCAAGACTCAAGGTGAGGGGTTGTATTACACCTCTGATTGCCTCTTGGAATACGAAACAAGGGAAAGAAGGCAGAGATTTGGGTACTTACACCACCAGGAAAGCACTGCTGGGAGCCGAGCATGTCCTTTAGAAAAAACCTGGGGTCCCTGTGCATCAGTGGCTTCTAGTCCAGGGAAGACTGATCAAAAGAGCTGAAAGAAAAAGCTTTCTCCTGGCGCTAACACCCTGAATTTGGACTACTGGCCTACTAGACTGGGAAAAAATAAAATGTTTCTTTTTAAAAGCCATTCACTTGGGGTATCTCTGTAATAGCAGCACTACATTACTAAGACAGTAGTGATGGTTCAGCTTTGGAGAATATGTACTTCTTGGCTTTCTCCTTTGTTTTTTTTTTTACCTTAAATGACCACTAAAAAAAGGAATCCAAATTTGTGTGAGGGTACCATGGGTATCTTAGGAGAGTCAGTAGCCTGAATTTTTGCATTGTTCAATTGGAACATTCAGAACCACAGTCTGAGACCCACTTTCGACATTTATAAACAAATTCAAAAGAAGCTGAATTCTCTGTTTCAACTCAGTTCTTCGGCATTATATGTTTGTTTATTCTATTCAAAAGAGTACACTTACCTTAATAAAATTTGGCATATTAATGAAAGAATTTATACTTTATACTAGCAGAGATTCTAGAATAAGTATATAAATTTAAGGCATTCATACAGTTCTTATATGTTTTTCATAAATACGCATCATTAGCTGATGAAAATTAAGCAATTTCCAAAGTCTCCACAAATACATGTAGAGATTTGAAATATTTAGACATTTGTTCATAGAAGATAAAGCTTAGTTAGTTAAGACTGTATTAATTAAATCAACTACAACTGGTGACTTACATTTTAATTGCTGATGGTTCATGTTACCATGTGTGAACTTTCAAAATCAGTAGGAAAAAAAAGCTATAGGTAAATGTAATAAGCTTCAAGAACTTCAAAACATCAGTTTATCATCTCCAAAGCATTATTCTGTAAAGCAACTGTTAGAAAAGTAAAAAGTTTTACTGTTCTGTCTTTGGGTACAGACCAGTCTCTCAGAAAAAGAAAGATTCCCAACACTGGAGTAATGTTGTGGAGAAGACACTCACAGAATGAAAACTCTGCACAACATGTAAGAAACATGGTAAAACCTGTTTAGGGTAAGTAATATTTAAAACAAAGTGCTAGCGAATGAGTAAAGATGTAATAACTTCCAACAAACCATTTCAAATAATGCTGCATCTGTTTCTGGGTGCCTTAGACTGAAAACCTGATCCCTGAACAATCTGTAGAGAGCACAGATGTGGCTCCTGAGCAACAGCAGACCAGGAGACATGATTGGAAAATGCACAAAGGTTGTACAAGGCATGGATTGCAGGAGCTATTGTTCTCTCTCTCTCTCTCTCTCCCTCAAACATACAGATACACAAACTGACTCACATGCACATGTTTGTCATTTTCCTTTTCCTTTTTATGACTTCCAGCATTTGGTTTCCTTCAATCTCAAACTCCACCACGCATCTGTCAGTGTGTCCTACTGCAATGGCTTGCATGGACGCTACTCTGCTTGTATGCAGATACAAGCAGGGTCACCTTTGGTGGATAAATTTCAGCTGAGTTTCCAGAATAAGTCTAGGAAGAAAGGCTTGGTGATATACTTCTGAAAAAATTGGCCAGTGAAAATTTTCTGAATAGCAGCGGAACATTGTCTGATATACAAGGACTGCCAGTTAAGCTCACAAATTCATTCTAGAAAAAGTGCTATATACCTCATTGTTGAATATCACTATGATCACCTTTCAAGTACTCCCCTTGGCAAGCTATGTACCAATGCCAGCACCTAGTCCACCCTTCAAAGAAAGTTTGTAACTCGTTTTCTGGAAAGGCCATCAGAGTTGTCCTGATATTACCTTTGATGTTCAGAATAATCAAAATGTCTTCCTTTCAATATTTCTTTTTTCTTTGGGTAAAGACAAAAGTTATTGGGGGCCAGAGGAGGCAGGGTGTTCCATACACTTATTTGTTTTCTGGTTAAAAACTCCATCACAGACAACTATGCAATAAAGTTCACGAACTTGTCACCTTGCCACTCTGTGCAATGGCCATTCCAGAAAGAGTTCTAAAATAGTTTGGAATGGTAAACTAGATGCTGATATCAGTGTATAGCTTCCCAAGGGAGTACTTCAAAGGTGACTGTAGTGATATTTAGCAATGTAGAACTTAGAACAATTAAGTTTGTGGACTTGTCAGGTCTCATAGTGTCAGAAGATGAGCCCGTCAGAATGGAAGCACTCAAAACACAACTGGAGAAGAGCTGCCACTTCAAAGTGAGTCAACCTTAATGGCATGGATGGAGCCAATCTTTTGGTACTTTCTTTTACTGTTGTGGCAAGACTCAAAATGAGAACAAACAGCTGCAAACACCCATTAATAATCAGAACATCTAATATAGAAAGTATGAATATAGGAAAATTAGAAGTCATCAGTAATGAAATGGAATGCATAATGATTGATATCCTAGGCATTAATGAACTGAAATGGACTTGTATTGCCTATTTTGAGTCAGACAATCATATGTTTACTATCCTGGAAATGACAAATTGAAGAGGAATGGTATCATTTTCATGATTAAGAAGAATATTAATGGCATGCATTGTGCAGATGATAAAACCTTGCTTATTGAAAGTGAAGAGGACTTGATAAAGATCACTTACTGATAAAGATCAAAGACTAGAGCCTTCAGCATGGATTACATCTCAACATAAAGACAACAAAAATTCCCACAATTTGACTAGTAAGCAACATCATGGTAAATGGAAGAAATACTGAAGTTGTCAATTGGGTCCACAATCCATACCCACCAAATGCACATTGCACTGGGCAAATCTACTTCAAAAGACCTCTTTGAAGTGTTAAAAAAGCAAAGATATCACCTTGAAAACTAAGGTGCACCTGACCCAAGGTATGGTATTTTCAGTTGCCTCGTATGTCTACAAAAGCTGGACAATGAATATGTAAGAATGAAGAAGAACTGATGCCTTTAAATTATAATGTTGGTGGAGAACATGGACTGTACTGTGGACTACCAAAAGAATTAACAAATCTGTCTAGGAACAAGTACGGCCTGAAAGCTCCTTAGAAACAAGAATAATAGCAAAAATTCTTCTCACATGTTATCAGAAGGGATCAATCCCTGGAGAAGGACATTATGCTTAGTAAAATAGAGTGTCACCAAAGAGGAGGGAAATGTTCAATGAGATGGACTGACATGCTGGCTTCAGCCATGGACTGAAGCCTAGGAGTGATTGTGAGGATGATACAGAAACTGGCAGTGTTTTGCTCTGTTGTATGTCAGTCTCTTTGAGTTGGAACCCACTGGATTCCACTTAACAATCCTGAGACACAATGCTGTCAGTAATAGAATAACATCCATGTGCTTGCAAGTAACGACAGCAATTATTCAAAATTTACACACAAACCATTAACATCAATGATAAGGAAACTGGGTTCCAAAATTGCTTTAAAGGGTAGACTAGGCACTGTTGTCAGTGCCTAGCTTCCCAAGAGGAGTACCTCAAAGGTGACTATAGTGAGATTCAGCAATAAGATATGTAGCACTTTTTTCTAGGAGGAGTTCACAATCTTAATTGGCAGCTCTCATATTTATGTCATTGAAGGGGCTTGTGAAGGATCTGCTGTTTATGCTTCAAACGTTGCCTATAGAGAAATGAAACGAGACTCCCTGGAATGATTTATCAATAATACATCTTAAAGCACTTACTATCTAGCAAAACCCTGTTGGATGTAGGCAGCTGTAAGGACAAGAAATTCTATGGATGAGGGAATTCCGTGGAAAAGGCCGCTCCATGGATGCTGCAAAAGTAGTTTCAATTTTCTTCTCGTTGCTGGCTTGGCTATCTCAGATTAAAGTAAATTAGCCTGAAAGTTGTTGTTGTTGTTGTTAGGAGCTGTCAAGTTGGTTCCAACTCATAGTGACCCTCTGTTCAACAAAACAAAACACTGCCCTGTCCTGCGTCATCCTTACCATCATTGTCATCTTTGAACCAATTGTTGTAGACACTGTGTCAATCTATCTTGATGAAGATCTTCCTTTTTTTTTGTTGATTCTCTATAGAGGCCTACTGGCACAGCATTTAAGAGCCCAGGCTGCTATCCATAAGTTAGGCTGTTTGAATCTACTAGCCACTCCTTGGAAACCCTACAGGGTAGTTCAGCCCTGTCCTATAGGGTCTTTATGAGTCTAACCCGCTCAACAGCAAACAAGAGTAACAATTACTAAGCATGATGTCCTTCTCTAGGGACTGGTCCTGTCTGACAATACATCCAAAATACTTGAAAGTTAACACAAGCACTCTGGTGTACAGGAAAACTTATTTCATTCTTCTGGTCATTCATGGCAATATTGTGACAAAGTGAAGGTCATGTTCTTTGCTAACATTGTGTGAACAGAGCAAGGAGACACTGCATGGTTTTCAGTCAGGAAAGGTACAAATCAAAGTTGTATCTTTTTCACTCTGTATGCCAAGCAAATAATCTGAGAAACTGGACTCAATGAAAAATGAGGCATCAAGATTGGAGGAAGACTCCCTAACAACCTGTGTTATCCAGATGACACAACTTTGTTTGCTGGAAGTGAAGAGGATTTGAAACATCTACTGATGAAGATCAAAGACCACAGCCCTCAGCATGGCTCACACCTCAGTATCAAGAAAACAGAAATCCTCACAACTGGACGAATCAGCACATTGTCATAAATGGAGAGAAGATTGAAGTTGTCAAGGATTTCATTCTATTTGGATCCACAATCAACACCCATGGAAGCAGCAGTCAAGAAATCAAAAGACACACTGCATTGGGAAAATCTGCTGCAAAGGACCTCTTTAAAGTATTTAGAAGTAAGGATGTCACCTTGAAGACCAAAATGTGCCTGATACAAGCCATGGTATCTTCAATCGAATCATATGCATGCGAAAGCTGGACAATGAATAAGGAAGACAGAAGAAGAATTGAATTGTGGTGTTGGTGAAGAATGTTGAAGGTATCATGGACTGCTGAAAGAACAAACAGATCTGTTCTGGAAGAAGTTACAACAAGAGTTTTCCTTGGAAGCAATTACGGTGGGACTGCGTCTTACATACTTTGGACATGTTGTCAGGAGGGATCATGCTGGAGAAGGACATCATGCTTGGCAGTTCCTTGTTTACATACTGCTGCATCCATTTTTTAATTATCTTCAAAATTTTACTTGCATGTGATATTAATGATATTGTTTGATAATTTGTACATTTTGTTGGATCACTTTTCTTTGGAAAAGGCACAAATGTGGCTCTCTTACGGTCAGTTAGCCAGGTAGCTGTCTTAAAATTTCATAGCATAGATGATCAGTTGTTAGCAAGGATGAGTTAAAGATTGGATTGTTATCTAAACTTAAAAGTTGTCACCTCACCCCAGTTCATTAACATTCTTGATAAACTGTTTATTAACAGCACTTACTGAGAAATCAGGTGAACTGTGAGGGATAAAGACGGATAAAAATGACTGTGATGACCCAGGTCTTTGGGCACAGGTCCTTGGGAAATATGTGCTCTTGAATGCATGAAACAAGAGTTTTTCTGTGAACCAAGGTAAAGAAAATTCTATTGCCAGTTTCCAGTTTATGACTATTCTCTATGCCATACAGCAGGATAAATTCTAAATATAATGAATTAAGAAGGCTGAGAGACTGAAGACAGAAATAAACATGGCATTAGCTTTGAAGAGGTGATGAGGAGAAGGGTGGAGATGGGAAGGTCAGAATTGAGACTAGGATGTAACAAGTTAAAAGCAGATCAAGACCAAATTCAAAGAATACAACTCAAACTCTGCCATACCTCTCTTACTGAATGACTGCTCTGCTTTTCCACTGTTGGAGATGTTCTTGTAAAGAAATAAACTGTGCCAGGCAGTTAGAACCTGGTGCCCAAATGCAACATTTGGAGTGGATGCAAAGAAATCAAGTGTGGTTACCCTGCTTCCATCTTGAGTGAATGATGGTGTATGCTCAAAGGTTATAAGTGCAGAGCCATGGTGAGCTATGTCTTAGTATGCACAGCTAAGAACCCATGGTTCCCCCAACCCATGGGACTATCTAGTAGGTAGTTAAATGTGGTACTCAGAAATCAAAGATACGAATGTCACTGGCCTCTGTGGAAGTCACTTTCCTAGTAAAGGTCCTGTCTTTTTCTATCGTAGTGAAGTATAGGAGACAAGTTACTACATTCAAATTCATTTCTGGGATTATGACTCTGTAATGCTGTGTTTCTGTTTTCCTTTTGTCATTCTCTCCTTCAAAAATGAATTGCTTAAAACATTTCCTTTATACTCTTGAATTTCTCTTTTGCTTTCAAATAATTAAGCAAATTATTGTAGAAGAAATATTTCCTTGTGGAGGGCCTTTAAAATCATACAAAGTAAATAATTAGTCTACATTGTTACCACCATGTGTTTTTAGTATTTGATTCTAACCAAAAAACGTCAAAACAAAACTCCAAATCTGTTGCTGTTGAACTGATTGCAACTCACGGGAAGCCCACATGTTATAGAGTAGAAGTGAGTTCCTCTAAGGTCTTCTTGGCTGTAATCTTTTTGGAAACAGATCTTGAGGCTTTTCTTCTACGGTATACTCAGTTGATTCAAATCATCAACCTTTAGGTTAAAAGTCACATGCAAACCAATTACACTACCCAAGAGCTTCCTACTCAAACTGGGGTGTAATAAATGCATCTGAAGAAATCTGACTCTTTATTGTCATATTCTTAGAAACTGACAATTTGGAGAGACACTCTGTTCCATTTAGGGTTGTGATACTTATTAATTTGAATGATCACATCTATGAAGTCTATAACAGGAAGGAAAGATGGAGAAGGTGATATAAATTCTGTAGAAGCCCAACTAAGGAGTACAGACAGAAATTCACTTCAGGATCACCTAGTGGAAAGGTTATTCATGAATGCGTGCACTGCCAGGCCCCCCATTGTTTTCAGACAGCGCGTGCATAGCAAAGAAGTACTGCGTTTTACGTAATGGATAGGAGTACAGAAATCTTATTAACAACTGCTGAGAAGCAATGCCTAGGAAATGTTCAAGATTAATTTGTACATCAACATGTTCCCAACTTTCAGTCTAAAAATGAATAGCGTCTAAGTCAATGACGTAGAAAATAAAGGATTTCTGTTTGCAATTTCTTATCACCCCCTTTTGTTGCTAGACATGTGCTATTATTCTGTGACATTTGTTTCCACCTTTGTAAGCGAACATATTCTAGAGATGGATGTTGGTGACTTCAAAATTTGTCCTCTGGGAAGATGGTGGCCAGGATGTCATATGCTGTGTAGCCTCTGGGCGTATGGTCTGGCAGAGACCCTGTTCTACCTGAGTCACATGCATACCTAAAGGTCCCACCACCAGAGGCTCGTGAGACCCCTTGACCTTGCTCTGACTTGCCTCAAGGTGCTTGAGCTCAAGGGCAGCTGTTGCTCCACAGCCAACCAGGTCCTGCTTCTCTCCTGAACTATAACTCTGCCCCTGAATTCCTAGCTCTGAATTTCTATTCATGTCTATTCTCTGCACTATATGAAAAACATCATTAGCAGTCTCCTGTGGAAGTCAGCTGAGGCATGACTGCTGAGTAGGTGTCACCTTCTTACTGTGAGCTGGGCTCTCCAAAGAAGCTCTGCTCAGGAAAACTACCTTCCCCATTGACAGCTGTATCAAAAGAACAGAGGTTTACTTCACCATCCCAAACCATCATCACTGAGGCTTGAAGGACAGGTGGACTCAAATAGTCAAATTTGTTCTTTTACAACAGTTAAATCAGGAAGCACCTTATTTGAGCACCATTCTATAAAGTTTGCTACTTACTGAAAGGCCATTCAGTGTGTCAGACTTCATATTAGGTATTCTTTAAAAAACAAAGATAAATCACCAAAGATGGTAAAGTTAAGCTGTCACAAAATCATAGATGAAGTGTAGTGGGACACCCTTACCACTGCAAATTGACATTATGCTGATCAACTTAGTCTCACTTTCTCTTATACAGCCTCTTTTGGATTATAGATTTACAAAGAAGGTACTCAATGAGTTACATCATTCTGATCAGTTCTTTCCAACGGTTCTCTCTCTTGGCAGTTTGCTGCCAGGTCTATATTCGTGGGGCTATCTGACTCACCTTTGGATACTAAATATTTCTTCTCTCTCCATCATTAGCTCCAGCCATGAGTTTTTAGAAACAGTACTGTTATAGCTATTATACTGCTTGCTTCACTTTGTATAGACAACATTCTTATTTCTAGCTGACCAGACTTTTCCCAACACCCTCTACCCAAAACACTCTAGGCCAACAGCTCTAGCTTTGAACTTCAATTCAGAATAGAATCAGTACAATTGTCACTTGGGTCTTCTTGTGTCAGCCATCATTCAGAGTGTGCTATAGAGATATTTTTCTAGCAGTTCTATAAAATGAGCCAATTGAGAAATGAAAATGACTAAAATAACTTGAAGGGTGATATAAACCATTAAGTGCTCAACTACCAGCCAGAAGGTTAGCAATTTGAACTCACCCAGAGGCACCTCAGAAGACAGGCTAGACAGCCCTCTTCTGAAAGGTCACAGCCTTTCATTCTATGGAGAAGTTCTATTCCACATGCATGGGGGTTGCCATGAGTTGGAATCAACTCGACAACAACTAAGAATAACTAGAAAATAATCTTATAAAGTATCTACATTTCAAATGTTGTGTTTCACATTTTACATATGCCCTGAATTCCAAACAAAAGCTATAAATGTTTTATCATGTTGTACTAGTGAGGCCTCTCACTGGAACACTCGCTTGGGTATACCAAAGGAAAAGGGGTCTCATAGTTCTGTTCACCTCTCTCATTGTTCATGATTTTGTTTCACACAGGTTTCTATTTGCCAAGGAGAAGCACAAATACTAGGCCTTGTGTGGCTTAAATTGTGTCCCCCAAACATGTTTCCACTTGACTAGGTGTATTGTGATTACTCACCACTTTGTTGTCTCATACAATTTTCCTGTGTTGTAAATCCTACCTCTGTGATGTTAATGAGGCAGGATTAGAGGCAGGTATGCTAATGAGACAGGACTCAATCTTCAGAATTAGTTTGTAGGTTGACATAATCACTCTTGAAATGGAAAAGAGATGAGTGAGCAGAGAGGAAAGGAACCTTGTGCCATCAACAATGGAACCAAGAGAGGAGCACATCATTTGGACCTGGGTTCCCTGAGCTAAGAAATGCCTAGACCAGGCGAAGATTGATGATAAGGACCTTCATGCAGAACCAGCAGAGAAAGAAAGCCTTCCCATGGAGCTGGCACTGTGAATTCAGACTTCTAATCTCCTGGTGGGTGAGAGAATAAATTTTTCTTTGTTAAAGCCAGCTTGTTGTGGTATTTCTGTTAAAGCAGCACTCAATAACTAAGATAGTCTTTCATACTGACTCTGGAGACCCTCACTGTCTCTACGCTGCAATTTATCAGTGTTTAGACTTGAAATACAGTCACCTCATCAGCCATTTGTATAGTTTTAGCTATTCAAGATCCTGTAAGTCATTACATAAATTCTTGAAAATCTAAAGCTTAATTGCATTGCTTCCAGCAAAATACTCTCAGCATAACATTAATAGGAACTACATTACCCAAGGGTAGATTCTCTATTTTCAGGTTGAATTTTACCAAAAAACAAAAAAAAAAAGAAAAGAAAAACCTCCTTGTTCCTAACAGCTGCTGAGTCTCACTACCAGCAATAATCCAACAACCTGTTACAGGATAATTTCTCATCCAGAATTTTTATGCCTCCCTCTTATTCTATTCACTCCCTGAGCCAAGAAATCTTCTCCTTGGTTCACAGTGAGATTTTCATGCCCTCACAGCAGCATTTCACATTTTTCCCACAAGCCTAGAGCCCCAGGTGCCACTGCCGTTACTTCATCTGTTCTCGCCTCCCTTTTTTATTTTGAGAAACACTGTGGATTCAACAGAAGTGCTAAGAAACAGCATGTGGGTAACCAAAAGATTACACTTTCCAAAATGTAAAATACTGGTGGTAGGAATATTTTGGGCACTATCTATTTTTCTGGCATGATTTATTCAACTAACTTGCCACTCCAAAGATCAGGCCAAAGGTACATTTTGCAATTCGTATTCAGTTCTATTATTTTGTTGCAAAGTATCACAATATTTTTGACTGAATTATTATTAGTTAAATTCCTCACTGTGTTTTTTCTATTTTGTCTCCAAGTACTTTCCTGATAAAAATATGTGTATTAATAATGATAAAATGTAGTTTGGTAATAAGAAACTTTCTTTACCAGAAAATGCTCAGAAATATTGCCATGCCGTTGTTAGGAAAGTCATGCAAAGTGGTGAAAAGTCTCTGCATTAGTTAAGCTGTTATATCCAAGATCCCTAGAAAACAGACCTGAAGCAAAGCTGTCAACCAATGTTTCTTCGGGAATGCAAACTCAGGAAAGTAACAGTGAGGGAAAAAGAACAAGTGGAAGGGAAGTAGGGAGGAAAATACAAGGTAGTAGATTGCCAAATTGGTCATAGTGTCTCAAGAAAACACAGCTGGCTGTGCCCTTGCATTAGACACAGTCACAAGGTGCTGTTCAAAGCTACTACATCCATGAGGGAGAGAGCCCACACAGTCGCATGTACAGTCGCCTACTTTAGATTTGCTTCATGAGGACTTCATTCTTCCGTGCTCCTGGGTTAGGTAACTCAGACCCTCCAGGAGCAGCTAGAGACCAGTGTCCCCACTAGTTTAGGCAAGGAACACCTGGGTTCTAGAGCTGCTGTAGTTTCCATTCCAGTAGGTGCAGTAGAGATGCCTCTGCCTGGCCCTTGAAGCTTAGGAGAGCTTGAAACAATCATGATGTTCAAGATGAGGCAACAACGGGGCTTTAGGACTACAGGAAATACAAGCGCTACTGTGCAGGTGATGCAAGCTAGGCAAACAAGTCAGGTGGTGGAGGCCGGGGAGAACAAGTGGAATTGGGCGGAGGGTAGGTGGGGCATAGCAGATCTGGGAAGGGGAGGGCCTGGTACAGGTGCCCAGCAGTAAGTACACATCACAGGTCACTCACTTCTGGTCAATGACCTCGAGCAGATCGTATAAGTTCTTTATGCTCCGTTGCTTACATCTGTGAATGCTGCAAAGGAAGAAGAGGAATCAATACAGGCAGTCCAGGATTTAGGACAGGGTTTTATTCTTAGGCTCCACCATAAATTCATTCTGATATGTTGAATGCATCAAATTTTTTTTAAGTTTTCGTTATTATTATTATTATTTTCCTTTAGTGACAGTATCTATAAATATGATCTTTATTTGTCTTTGGGGTTGAAAATGTTACAAATAAAATTACAGATATATTTTGGTATATACAGACAGACTTAAAATATACACAAACTATAAAAATGCATTTTGACACTTAGGGTTCACAAAGAATCTTCATACTTACTATTCATTGATATTGTCTACATCTGACAGTACTCAGACTTGAATCTTTATGTCTTGACCACAAAACTAGGGATATTTCTCACGCTTTCTGTCCTTTTCTACTCCATGTACCATGGCTTTATGAGGCATTCTAAATCAACACATACAATGTTGTCTAGGGAGCCTAGAGATTTCCTTTCTGATAACTCTCCTAGTAGTCAGTGGATACTTAATTCTAAGCATGCTAAGTATTTTGTAACTGTGTTTGATCTATATTCCCTGGTAGAGAGTCAGGATGGGTTCGTCCAGATAACGTTAGACTCACAGGTCAAATTGTGATACGTAAGATACCTAAAATTATTGGCACAGGTTACAAAACTTGTGTTGATTAGGTCCAAGCAGGATGCCAAGCATCAGAGCTAAAGAACCAAATTTGAAGATCAAACATGTAATCAAACCCAGGAAGTCCAAAGGTAGTGGCTGGAGGGCAGAGCCAAGGGATTGGAGAAGAAGAGTGCAAGGACCATGGGTTGAAACAGGAGGATGAGAGATCCGGGAAAATAGCCAAGAGGAAATGGCAGGGCTTTTACACTGCAAATGTAAAGCATGGCTGAACTGAGTCTATTAGAACAGCCAGCCACAGGACAAAAATAATACATTTTCTGCTGCCCAGTGGAAAATTTTAATTTGATAATTATTTCTTAAGGATTTATTTTAGCTAAATATTTAAGGGCTCAATCTTTAAAGTGCTTAAATTCTGTAAAGAACTGTGTGTGTGTATTGCTAAGCCACGTGACAGTATAAATAACACATGAGTAGCATGAAGGACATGTTCTAGTTATTCAGAGGGATAAAATGTTTTAGTTTTGAATTTTAACCCCGAAACAGGTTTCTGAAGCAAGAAGTGTCATGTTAATATGGTGATAGAATACAAAACAAATCAGAGATGGAGAGACTGAGACACAGAAATCATTTAGGGGGTTATAGTGATAGTTTTGGCATGAGAAATGAGGGTTTAATATAAGTTTGAGCTGTAAATATATTTTGGTTTTATCCATTTAAATCTGTCTTTTTATATATTATTTTCCTTAGGTAAGTTTCAGAAGTAAAGTAGATTTAGTTTATTAAAATCTAAACGGAATTGAACGTCCTTTGGACCAATCTGTTTTATACAGTGCTCTAGTTTTGTTCAGTTGTTTTTTTGTGTGCTGCCATATAGATTCTGACCTACAGTGACCCTATATGATGAAGTAAAACTGCCCAGTAGGTTTCTTCTTAGGCTGTAATCTCTACCGGAGCTGAATCACCAAGTTTTTTCTTCTCAGAACTGCAGGTGGATTCAAACCATTAACCTTCTGATTAGTAACCAATCACTTAATCATTGCACCACCAGAGCTCTTTAGCTTTCTTCAGAGGTGCTAAAAATTAGTGTGTAGGTACTAATAAAAAAAAGCAATCTTTATCAGAAGAGATGGTAGGTAACATACCTGTGCCTATTTGAGTTTTAGTATCAAACATATATGATCTAAAATTCCAAATTTGTTTATTAATCTTGTAGTCTTTGACAAATTAAAAGTTGTCTGAGCCTCAATTTCATTATCTGTAATATGGGAATAATGTATTTACCAAGAACTATTAAAGCAGGAATTAAATGAGTCTTCCTAATAGTTAGCCAATATTCATAAATATAACCTATTATCACTATAGGACCATTTAAAAAACCACAATTCTGTTACACTTTACATAATAACTGGTATTTTTGGAAGATTGTCTGTAAACAACAGTGGCCTTGGAACTGTATTGATCAGCACTACACTCTGATCCTATTCTGTACAATTGAAATTGTTATAAAAAATATATATTGTAGTCCAACTCTTTCATGTTGTGGCTACTATTTTTAAATTGTTACGTACTTCTCTTCGTACTAAAAGTTAAGACTTACAAACTTAATGTAGCATATGTATCAATTCAAAATAATGTTTACATCCACGTTGTATTTCTTGGTAGACAGCCCTAACACATAATAATTAAAAAAAAAAAAAAAAGTTTTGCAAGGCCTAAATAAATACCAGGAACAAAAGTATGTGCCCATACTACTGTCTTATTTGAAGCAATTTTTTTTTTTCACGCATGTCTGTACCTGCACATAGTTTTGGTAATTAGATCTAAGTCGTGTCTGAAATAATTAGGCCTTAGAGAACATGGAAGATGATTGTCTGTTTCTCCTTTGGCTTCATGTGACAAAATGAATAAGTAAGACAATAACTCTGACAATACTTTGATGAAAATTCAGGTTTTGAGGAAGAGATACACAAAATCTAGAGACGGAGAGACTCAGAAGACAAAGTTGTTGGTTCCTGCTAAATGTTCTAGTTTCTCACCTTTTGATAACTCCATAGAAAAAACAGATAAAGGAGTTTACTATCACATTTGGTATTCCAGTGTCCTTCGTTAGGGAAATTCTATTCTTTCATAGGTTGAACTGTGTCTCCTAAAAAATTTGTATAGAAATTTTACTGGGTAGTGATTACCAGTATTGTGTGATTGCCCTCTATTTTGTGATTTTCTTATGCTGTATGTTAAAGAAGATCAGGGTGGGACTATAAATCCCTTCCTAAGGTTACCTCCCTGCTCCATTGCAGAGGGAGTTTCCCTGGAGTGTGGTCTGCACCACCTTTTATCCTACAATGGATAAAAGGAAAGGGAAGCAAGCAGACGACTGGGGACTTCATACCACCAAGAAAGCAGCACCAGGAGTGTAACATGTCCTTCAGACCTGAGGTTTCTGCACCAAGATGCTCCCTGAGCAAAGACTAATGCAGCACAAGGACCTTCTTCCATAGCTGACAAAGAAGGAAAGCCTTCCACTGGAGCAGACACCTTGAATTCAGACTTGCAGCCTACCAGACTGTGTAACAATAAACTTTTATTTGCTAATGCCATCTACTTTGTGATATTTCTGTTAGAGTGGCACTAGCTGACTGAAACAGAATTTGGTACTGAGAGTATGGGAGCTGCTGTAATGAATACCTAAAATGTGGTAGCAGTTTTAAAACTGTGAATGAACAGAAGACTCAGAAGGAATGGAAAGCTCTTTATACCAGAGAAGGTACAGATGGTGAGAAAAAAGCAGCAAGGAACTAGCAGCAGCAGCAATGGACAGACAGCAACAGAACCAGACCAGCAAGAGAGAGGCTGGAGCCAAGCCACGGAACTAGAGAGCTGAGTGTCCCTGCACAGAGGTTTCCTGGCACAGTAAGTTGCCTCTGGGTACTTGGATTGGTAGAGCTGCACTTGCTGACCCATGGACCAAGAGAGCTGAGTGAAGGAGGCTTCTTGGAGAAGTGTGGTACCTCTGGGTACTTGAATCAGTGGAGCTGTAGGGCTTCAGAACACTTGTCCCAGCAGGGCAGGTTCAGGTCTGAGGCCCAGGCCTTGAGATTATAGGAAGCAGAAGCTGAAGAGACAGAGAGCACTAGAAGCTGAGCTGCCTCTGTATGGGCATGACTCCTGAGGCTTGAAAGGGTGGACCCACAGCCCCTGATGTTTCTAATTATGAAGTTGCCACTCTGTGGACTTGGAAAATTGTGCACCTGAAGCCAAGGGAGCAAGAGTTGCTATCCCAGTGGGCCTGGAAGGCAGAACTGGAAAGGATGGCCAATATCTAAAGTCTAGAGGACAGGGCCATTGTGTAAAATGTCTCAGGGAATGGAAGATTATTTTAAAAGCTTTGAAAGCTATTGTAACGTGTTCTGCTGACTTGCTTTTTGTCTTTAATACCTTCTTTGCCTTACAATTTCTCCCATTTGTAATGGAAATATCTAACTTGTACCTGTCTGTTCTGCCATTGTACTTTGAAAGCAGAAAACTTGTATTTTTTTTTCCACAGATGTAGAGAGATTTTTGCATTTTGGACTTGGTACTGAATTAAGACTTTTGGTATCTGATGGAATGAACATGTTTTTGCTACGACAGGATGAATGTGTTCCATGTTTCAAAGATGTGATTTTGGGGGGGGCAAAGGGTGGTATGTCATGAATTGTGTCCCACCCAAAATATGTATTTAAATTTGTCTGGGTAGTGGTTAGCAGTATTGTGTGATTGCTCTCCATTTTGTGGTTTTCTTATGGCGTATGCTAAAGACGGTTAGGATAGGACTATAAATCCCTTCCTCTACTGTAGAGGGAGTTTCCCTGGAGTGTGGCTTGTACTACATTTTATCCTACAAGAGATAAAAGGAAAGGGAAGCAAGCAGAGAGTTGGGAACCTCATGCCATCAAGAGAACATCAGTAGGAATAGAGCATATCCTTCAGACCTGAAGTTCCTGCACCAAGGTGCTCCCTGACCAAAGACTGATGCACCATAGGAACTTCTGGTAGAGCCAACAAAGAAGGAAAGCCTTCCCTGAAACAGACACCCTGAATTTGGACTTGTAGCCTACTGGACTGTGTAAGAATAAACCTTTCTTTACTGAAACCATCCACCTGTGATATTTCTGTTAGACCAACACTGGCTGACTAGAGCCAAGCATTATAGTCATTATTCATTTTCCTCCCAAACCCAGCTCTGAACCAGCACCTGTACACTCACAAAGGCAAACATATTAAAATTAATCTGAGCCTACTAAACTATTTATTTTTACAAGACAGTGTTGGGTTTGGGCCAGAAAACAAAAAATAAAAGCAAATTACCTACAAGAACCTATAGTTTCTTAGCAAATTTGCCAAATGTACCCTCCTCTGTAAAAAGAATATAAGGAAAATGTCCAAAAATAAGAATAAAATTGGAATGTGTCAAGGAAAACTTCAGATAAGATATAAAATATGTTTGTTTCCAGAACTCAACAAGTCAGTATTTTTCAGATTCACTGAGATCCATTTTGAGGAGACAGTATAGAGAAGAAGAACAACAAAAGAAACTCAGTGGATAAATCTAACTTACTAAAAAGCTCACTAAATAATAAAGACAGAGTTTAATGAGTGATAGCTCCATCAGGTACAGACCACTTAGTTAGCGTCATTGAAGGCCTTTGATTAGCTCAGCCAGGAGAAATAAGTTACGAAACTCTGAGAGATGTGGCCAACAGAAGTCGAAACATCACCCAAAACAACAAAGACTCAGGTGTTAACTTTTAACAAATATTTATTGACTATCTGGCAGCCTAGTTACTCTCATTCCAGAAGGAGCTGACACATTAAAGGGGGGAGAAAGACACATACATGAGAACAACCACACTGATTTCCACAGACAGTGTATTAAGGAACAAAGAATTAGGAGAATACATCAGAAGAACAATGTATTCTAGTGGGGTACCAGAGGGAGTAGTATAGAATACCTCACAGAAATAGCAATTTCAAGGAAGATCTTCAAGCATAAAGAAATTCATCATGAAGAAAAAGAGGGAAGAGCATTCTGGAACATTTTATATGAGAGTAGGAACAGCATGATTAGATTATGGAGGTATATAATACATGCATAAAAGATAAGATGTGGAAGTGGAAAGAAAGAAGAAGAGATTAAAAATTGATGTAGTCGCTTCATAAGGAGTTATGTTATGGAGTTTGGGCTTCCTGATCCAAATACCAACAGCAGATATGTTACACAATTTGGGCTTCCTGATCCAAATACCAACACTAGTCTTTAAAGAGATGGGAAACAGAATCATTGTTTATATGGAAAGGAAAGAGGCCTCAAATAGGTAAAGCGCTATTGAAGAAGAAGAATAAAATAGGAGGACTCACACTATCCAACCTTAGAAACTACTATACAGTTATGTTAGTCAAATCAGCTTAGTACAGGTACAACAACAAATACATTGACCAGTGGAGCAGAATTGGGAACCCAGATCATCAACAGTCACCTGATCAACAAGTGCTCAAAGTCCATCAAATAGAGAAAAGACAGTCTTTTATGAATGGTGCCGGAAAAAATAGATGTTCATCTGTGAAAAAAGAAGCAGGACACATGCCTAACACCACACACAAAAAACAATTCAAAATTTATCAAAGACCTAAATATAAATTGAAAAACTATAAAGATTGTAGAAAACATAGGATCCACACTAGAGATTAACAGTTATTATTAGTCATTATTGGAATACAAACCATAACTCATATCACATAAATTTCAGAATACAAGCTAGATAACTGAGATCTTCTAAAAATTAAACAGTTAATGCTCATCCAAAGACTTTACCAAAAGAGTAAAAAGAGAACCTACAAACTGAGAGAAAATATTTGGCTGTGACACATCTGACAAAGGTCTAATCCCTAAAATTTAAGGGAAACTCTAACACTTCTACAACAAAAGGCTATCACTTCACCAAAGAAGACATTCAGGTATCTAACAGTCATATGAGGAAATGCTCCATCACTATCCATTAGACAAATGCAAATAAAAACCACAACATGATACCATCTCACTCTACTGTTACTGGCATGTGTGTACACACACACGCACACACACACACACACACACAAATCAGAAAATAACAAGTGTTGAAGAGGCTGCAGGGAGACTGGAACTCTTATTCACTGCTGATGGGAATGCAAAATGGTGCAATCATTGTGAAAAAAAACCAGAACGCTTACTTAGAAAGCTAGGCATAAAAATGCCATATAGTTCAGCAAAATGAGAGTCTTCACAAAAGTATACATATGCATATCCATGTTCGTTGAAGCACTGTTCATAATAGCAAAAACATACAAACAACCTAGATGCCCATCAACAGGTGAATGGATAAACAAACTGTGGTACATACTCACAGTGGAGAACTATGCAACGAAAAAAAAAAACAATAATGAATCTGCAAAACATTTCATAACATGGAGGAATCCAGAGGGCATTAAGGTGAGTGACGTAAATTGATCACAAAAGTACAAATATGATATGAGACCACTACTGTAAAACTCATGAAAAAAGTTTACACACAAAAAGAATCAATCTTTGATGGTTATGAAAGACGAATGGACCACAACCACCACAGCTTCTACCCGACTAAATCTGGCACAACTGTGTGGTACCTAGCTACTACCACCAACTGCTCTGAAGCCAAGTGCCTTTGAGTCAGATCGACTCATGCCGACTCTAGAGACTGATCATAATAGAGAGTTCTAGATACAGCTGCAAAAAAAAAAAAAAAAAAAAACCAAAACGTAGAAAAAATTCAAACTCACCAAAAAAAAAAAAAAAGACCAGACTTATTGATCTTACAGAAACTGGAGAAATCCCCAAAATAGGGCCCCTAGACACCTTTTTAACTAAGTAATAGTCACTCCTGATGTCTACCTTTCAGTCAAAGTTTAGACAGGAACATGAAACAAACTGAGTCTGAAGGGGCATATCAGTCCAGGGACAAGGACTAGAAGGCAAGAGGAAAACAGGAAAGCTGCTAATAGGGAACCTAAGGTTAAAAAGGGGAGAGTGTTGACACACTATGGGGTTGGTAGCAAGTGTCACAAAACAACATGTGTACTAGTTGTTTAATGAGATGCTAATTTGTTCTGTAAGCCTTCATCTAAAGTACAAAAAAAAAATAGATGGGGAGATGGTATCACACTCTCAGTGCACTCCACTGCAGGTAGACTGGTTGTGTGGACTTGGGCCTCGGATGTTACAGTTTGGGACCTCTGCCTAATGGGGGGATTTTTTTATTCCCACACCTTGGCCTACATACTCAGTAAATCCATAAGTGATTTTTTTTCTTCAAAACACAAAATTAAAAAAAGGAAAGTTAGGCTTTGTTTTCTTCAAACATGAAATCATTCATTTATTTAAACAATGTTTTCAGAGAACATACTGTGTGTGAAGTATTTTGCTAGGTTCTGAAGATTCAAAGAAAAAGAAAGGACAGTCCTCAAGAAAGTCACAGCTTAGTAGAAAGACAGTCAAACAATCTCAACACAGTAAGTTAGATGCCAATACAAAGGTGACTACAATGGGGAATTCAGGAGACATATTAAGTCTCTCCAGAAAAAAAAATCAGAGGATAGCATCAGTAACTGCTACTTTCATAGCTTTTGTGTTAAGTATTGAAAACCATTGTGCTACAAAAATAAACATGTTCATTGGCTCTCACAACAGCCACAGGAAATAGGTCCTCTTTTATTATCATCCCTGTTTCTTGGATGCTAAGACTGAGACAGAGTTTCAATAACTTGCTAAGTCACAAAGCTGGTAGCCTGTAAAGAAAGGATTTGAACCTGGATTCAAACCTGAATGCTTAACATTACACTGAGTCTTAAGGAATAAAATTAATTTGGTAGGAAAATTGTAGGGTGGAAAAATGGAGCTTGTAAAATACAGCTAGTTGGATGGGTACAAATGTACTAAGCAACCTAGAATGAAAGGCCCCATATAAGCAGAGGCATGAGAGTGTGAACAGAAGGTGGGATGCAGTCATCACAAAGTAACTCCTCATTATGTGAGTGCAGCCCGCGGGACTGAGGCATAGCCGCTGATGGTGAACTCTAGGCACGGCTCTAGACTTTAGGCTGTAGAATAAGCATCCATCAACAAAGAACCTATTTGCAAAAATTACTCATTGTCTAGCTTCATATTTATGTTTCAGGTTCTAATCAATCTTGTACCATACCGTAAAGGTTTACTTATGTAGTTTATACTGTTGTTGTTCGGTGTCATCAGGTCAATTCCAACTCATACTGCTGGAGAACAAAATACTGTCGGTTCCTTAACTATCCTTGCAGTCGTTACTATGCTTGAGCCCGTGGCTGTAGCCACTGAGTCAATGCATGTCATAAAGGTCTTCCTCTTCCTACTGACCCTCTACTTTACCAAGTGTGATGTCCTTCTCCAGGATCTCATCTCTACTTATAGCATGTCCCAAGTAGGTGAGACAGTCTTGCTATCCTTCCTTCTAAGGAGCATTCTGGTTGTACTTCTTCCAAGACAGATTTGCTCATTTCTTCAGTAGTCTATTCAATGACATTCAGTACCGTTTCTACAGCACATTCAGTGACTGACACCACAGTTTAAAGGTATTAACTCTTCTTTGGTCTTCCTTATTCATTGCCTAGCTTTCACATGCATACGAGGCATTTGTAATCACCTTGGCTAGGGTTATGTGCACCCTAGTTTTCAAGGTGTCATCTTTGCTTTTTAACACTTTACAGATGATTTTTGTTTTCTTTATGCTGAGGTGTAAGTTATACTGAAGGCTATAGTCTTTGGCTTTCATCAGTAAGTGCTTCAAATCCTCATCAGTAAGTGCTTCAAACCTTCAAGAAGCAAGGTTGTGTCACGCTCTTATTAGAGCTTGTTAATGAGTCTTTCTCCAATGCTGACGTCACATTCTTCTTCACACAGTCCAACTTCTCACACGATTTGCTCAGCATACAGATTGAATAAGTATGGCGAAAGGATACAAGCCTGATACACACCTTTTCTAACTTTAAACCTTGCACTCTTCTTACTCTGTTCCAGTGATTTGTTCTTGATCTATGTACAGGTTCTTCATGATCACAAGAGTTCTGAGATTCCCATTCTTCACAATGTTATCCATAATTTGGTGTGATCCATTCAGTTGAATGCCTTTGATTAGTCAATTAAACACAGGTGAACATCTTTCTGGAATTCTCTGCTTTTACTCTAGATCCATTTGACTTCAGCAATTATGTCCCTGATTTTACCTCCTCTTCTAAATCCAGCTTGAATTTCTGACAGTTCCCTGTTGATATACCATTGCAACTGCTTTAAAATGATCTGAGCAAAATTTTACTTTGTAATGTATCAATGACATTGTTCAGTAATTTCTGCATTCTGTTAGATCACCTTTCTTGGAAATAGGCATAAGTATGGATCACTTCCAGTCAGTTGACCAGGTGGCTGACTTCCAAATTTCCTGCCAAAAATCAGTGAGCATATCCTACCCTGCTGCTCTTTGTTGAAACATCTCATTTGGCATTCTGTCAGTTCCTGGAGTCTTGTTTTTAGCCACTGCAGCTTGGACTTCTTCCGTACCAGTGGCTCTTAATCATATGCTACCTCCTGAAACGGTTGAACATGGATCAATTCTTTTTGCATTGGTCAGTGATTTTGTGTGTTCTGTCCACCTTTTTTGAAACTTCCTGCAGTGTTTAATATTTTTCTCCAAAGAACACTTCAATATTGTCACTCAAGACTTGAATTTTATTTATTATCACTGAATGAAAATATACATTCTCCTATAAATTTGCGTGCCCTCCTATATGCAACTCCCACTGTTTTCACTGCCCAGTGATAACACACTGTTCATCACTGCTACATACATGTCCTATCTTCCCAACAATCTCCTTTCCGCTCCTCTCTATCCACTTCCCCACCTCCAGTCAGAAGGATGGCATCCTATGGATGCATAGAACCTTAAAATGCACACATGATATGGTCACTCAGTGTCCCCAAGTCCAATCCATTCCTGTCTGAGAGTTGATCTCCATTATGATTTATGGACAGGGGTAGCATCAGAGCCACCAGCCATGCTCCCAGGGGAACTCTGAGGTCCATGGACCATCGATTGATGTCATTTAATGGAGATCTCAAGGTGCAATCCTTTTTATTCTTGTGCTGCCTGTGAGAGTCAACTTTGTGAGCTCCATTACGGCTATCGCTGGTGGCGGCGGCGCAACATCTGGTTCTTTCGGGCACAAGTCGATGTAGTCACTACTCAAATGTGGGTCTCTTTATCTTCTGTGTTCTTTCCCCCATATGTTTTGGTCCTTGGGGATCATCCGTTCCTGCTAAATTTGGACCATTTGCTGTATCCTGAGATGGCTGCTTGGCAGCTTTTAAGACCCCAGACACCACTCACCAATGTGGGGTGCAAAGGGCTCTCTTAGCAAAATGCTAGTTGTGCCAGTTGGCCCTTGATTTCCCCAGCCCCCCACCCCACCTACTCTGGTCCTTGAAGTATTAGGTTAAGACGGGAGGAGTAATCATGTTATGTTGAAGTCCAGTTAGTACTGATCTTCTTTCTAATGGGAGCTGTCCCAGATTTCAACCAACCAAGTTTCTATCAACTATCTAATCTAAACCGTCCCCATGTCACCCTCACTCCCTGCCCACGTTAGCAGCCATCAAAGAGTCTTTTCTTCTATGCATGAGTCTGCTTTTAAGTTCTTATCACAAGGGTCTCATATAATATTTGTCTTTTTGTCACTGACTACTTTCACTCAACATAATGTCCTCCAGTTGAAACCAGATTATGTTTCCTAAAATCACCATTGTTCTTGATCATTGCATACTGTTCCAGTGAGTATATACAGCATAGTTTACCTATTCATTCCTCTGTTGTTGGGCATCTGGTTTGATTCCATCTTTTGCTGTCATGGACTGTGCTGCAGTAAACATTGGTGTGCATGTATCGGCTGGTGTGAATGGCCTTGATTCTGTAGGATATATTCTGAGCAGTGGAACTATTGGGTCAAATGGCATATCTAGATCCAGCTTTTTAAGGAAGAACCAGATTGCTTTCCAAAGAGGATGTACCATTTTGCAATCCCACCAACAGTGTAGGAGAGTTCCAATCTCTCCACAGCCTCTCCAACATTTATTGTTTTGGGTTTTTTTGGATCATGGCCAACCTTGTTGGAGAGAGATGGTATTTCATTACAGTTTGGTTTGAATTTCTTTAATAGCTACTGAGTGTGAGCATGTCCACATCTGTTTTTTGGCTGCCTGAATCTCCCCTTTAGAGAAGTGTCTGTCCATCTCCTTTGCACATTGCTTAATAGGATGATCTATCTTTTTCTTGTTGATATTTTGTAATATCTTATAGATTACGGAGATCAAGTGTCCATCTGACATATACTTGTCAAATATTTTTTCCCATTCTGTAGGTGGCCTTTTAATTCTATTAATAAAGGCTTTGGATGAGCAAAAGTGTTTGATTCTTAATAGTTCCCATTTATCTGTTTTCTCCTCCATGGTTTGTTTGACAGATTATGAAGTCTGTCTATGTTGTGTATTAAAACTTCCATTGTTGTTCCTACTTTTTCTTGGATGAGCTTTATCGTTTTAGATTTGATGTTTAGGTCTTTTATCCAGTTTGAGTTGGTTTTTGTAGAAGGTGTAAGATATGGGAGTTGTTTCCATTTTTTGCAGATGGGTACCCAGTTTTGCCAGAACCATTTGTTGAAGAGATAGCTTTTACCCCAGTTTAATGTCTTAGGGTCTTTGTCAAATATCAACTGTTCATAAGAAGATGGTGTCATCTCTGGGGTCTCAGTTCTGTTCCATTGATCTACCTGTCTGTTTTTGTACCAGTACCAGGCTGTTTTGACTACTGTGGCAGTGTAAGGGTTCTGAAGTCAGGTAGTGAGAGGCCTTCAAGTGTGTTGTTCTTCAGTAGTGCTTTACCTATCCAGAGCTTCTTCCCTTTCCAAACAAAGTTAGTGATTTGTTTCTCCATCTCATTAAACAATGTCACTGGAATTTGTATTGGGATTGCATTAGGTAAGTAGATTGCTTAAGGCAAAATAGATATTTTATCAATGTTAAGTCTTCCTATTCATAAGCAGGGTAGTTTTCTCTTTTTATGTAAATCTCTCTTAGTGTCTTGTAGTAAGTTCTTGTAGTTCTCTTTGTAAAGATCTGTTATTTCTCAGGCTATAGTAAATGATATTGACTTGTTGATTTCTTCCTTAATAATCTTGTTGTTGGTATAAAGAAATTCTACTGATTTACTTACATTTATCTTGTATCCTGAGAATTTACTGAACTCTTCTATCAGTTAGAGTTCTTTACTTACGGATTTTTTAGGATTCTTTGCATAAATAATCATATCATCTACAAATAGGGAGAGTTTGACTTCTTCTTTGCCGATGTAGATACCCTTTATGTCTTGGTCTTGTCTAATTGCTCTGGGCTAGAACTCCTACTACGGTGTTGAATACGAGAGGTGAAAGTGGGCATCCTGGTCTAGTTTCTGTTCTCAAGGGAAACTGTTTTAGTCTCTCTCCATTCAGGATGACGTAGGCAGTTGGTTTTACATAAATGGCCCTTATTGCATGGAGGAATTTGCCATCTATTCCTATTTTGCTGAGAGTTTTGAGCATGAATGTGTGTTGGACTTTATAAAATGCCTTTTCTGCATCAATGAATAAGCCAGTCAGGTGATTACTGTCTTTTGGTATTTGGTATTTGGCTGATCACATTAATTGTTTTTCTGATGCTGAACCAGCCCTGAATCCCTGGTATGAATCCAACTTGGTCATGATGGATTATTTTTTGCATATGTTGTTCGTATTCTGTTGACAAGAATTTTGCTGAAGATTTTTGCATCTAGATTCATGAGTGATATCAGTTTGTAGTTCTCGTTTTTGGTTGGGTCTTTCCCTGGCTTTAGTTCCAAGGTTATGCTGGCTTCATAGAATGAATTTGAGAGTATTTCATCCCTTTCTATACTGTGAAATAGTCTCAGCAGTATTGGAGATAACTCTTCTCTAAGAGCTTCGTAGAATTCTGCGGTGAAGCCATCCAGGCCTGGGCTTTCTTTCATTGGAAGTTTTTTGATGACTTTTTCCATCTCTGGCTTTGTGATGGGTTTACTAAGTTGTTCTGTTTAAACTTGTAATAATTTTGGTAGGTGACATTAATCAAGGAGTTTGTCCATTTCCTCTAGGTTTTAAAACTTCTTACAGTCTTTCATAGCATTCCTTTATGATATTTCTGATTTCTGTTGGATCTGTCATGACAACTCTCCTTTCATTTCTTATTTGGGTTATTTGTTTCCTTACCTGTTTTACTTTAGTAAGTTTAGCCAGTGGTTTATCAATTCTGTTGATCTTTTCAAAAAAACAACTTTTGGTCTTTTCAATTTTTTCAATTGTTCTTCTATTCTCTAATTTGTTTAGTTCTGCTCTCATCTTTATGATTATTTTCTTCTGGTACCTGAGGGATTCCTCTGATTTTCTCTCTCTACTTGTTCAAGCTGTAGGGTTAGGTCTTTGGCTTGGTTTCTTTCTTCCTTACAGATGTGTGCATTTATGGAGATAAACTGACCTCTGAGCACTGCTTTGGCTGTATCCCATAGGTTCTGGTAGGAAGTGTTTTCCTTTCTTGTTGGAATCTATAAATTTCTTTACTTCATCCTTGGTCTCTTCTATAACCCATGGCTTTTGGAGTAAGATGTTGTTCAGTTTCCATGAGTTACACTTTCTATCTATGTCTTTTCTGCTATTGATTTTGACTTTTATGGCTTTACGGTGTGAAAAGATGCTCTGCATTAATTCAGTGGTGTGGATTTTGTTGAAAATTGCTTTATGTCATAACACATGGTCTATTCTGGAGAATGTTCCATGTGCACTGGAGAAGAAGGAGTGGTTGCCCGCTGATGGATAGAAAGGTCTGCATATGCTGATGAGGTCTACTTGGTTAATTGTGGCAATAATGTCCTCTGTGTCTTTATTGAGCTTTTTCCTAGATGATCTGTGGAATACTGAGAGAGGAGTGTTGAAGTCCCTCACTATTATTGTGGAATGATCTATCTCTTTTTTGAGTGTAGTCAGTATTTCTTCAATTTATTTAGGTGCTGTAATATTAGGTGCATAAATATTTAATATCGCTATGTCTTTTTTGTGTATTGAAACTTTCAGCAATAGTGTCCATCCTTGTCTACGGTGGTGAATTTTACATTAAAATCTGTTTTCTTCTGAGATTAGAATTGCCACACCTGCTCTTCTTTGTTCATTAGCAGTTTGATATATATTCTTCCATTACTTTAATTTTCAGTTTGTTCATATCTTTAAGTGTAAGGTGAGTTTCTTGTAGGCAACATATGGATGGGTTGTGTCTTTTCATCCAAGATGCCACCCAATACCTCTTTACTGGAGCATTCAGTCCATTCACATTCAGTGTGATTATTCATAGGTAGGTGTTCAGTGCTACCATTGTGTTATGTGTACTTTTGTGTTGATGTTTTCCCTGTTCTTCTTAATCCGTTCTGGGACATCCTACTTTGTGAGTTGACTTTTCACCTTTTTCAGGGTTGGTTTTGTGGTTGTCAAGATGCCTGTGTTATGTTTCTTGATTTTATTTGTGGCATCTTTATTGTGCTTTATGGCTGCCTGTATGATCCTCCTTAATAAACTATGTATAAACCCAATTTCAGTTACTACCATTCTTATCAACTTCCTCTCCACCTGGAAGGACTATAACAACTGTACTACATCCCTCTTTTTAATATGATGACACCACAGTTTTCATGACATGATCACTGGATCATTTATTTCACTATTACAGCTTTGACTGAATTTGGAGCCTTCTCTAACTGAGTAAGATTCTGGGTGATGTGTCCTGTAACTGATTCTAAAATATAAAGATAATGGTTTTGTTCTTGTAAGACAAGAGATTCTTTTAGTATTTCTTGTAGCTTTGATTTGGTTTTAACAAAGTCTCTGAGTTTCTGTTTATCTGGGAATGTTTTCATTTCATTTTCATATTTGAAAGATAGTTTTGTAGGATATATAATTCTTGCTTGGAAGTTCTTCTCCTTCAAGGCTTTGAATGTGTCATGCCACTGTCTCCGTGTGAGCATGGTTTCTGCTGAGAAGTCTGATGAAAGCCTACAGGGTTTCCCTCTGAATGTTAGCTTTGCTTTAAGTCTTGCTGCCTTCAAGAGTTTCTGCTTATGTTTCATTTTATTAAGCTTCATTATAATATGTCTTGGAGTCTTTCTTTTGAGATCTATATTGAGTGGTGTTTGATCTGTATCTTGGATATCTATATTCTCTTCTTTCCTAATTTCTGGGAAGTTTTCTGTCAGCAGCTCAGCAACAATACTCTGTTTTCTCAGGTGTCTTGCCCTGTTAAGGGTCTCTAATTAATCATAGATTGTTCCTCTTAAAACAGACCCACAGGTTTCTTAATGCTTCTTCATTTTTCTTGTTTCTTTTTTCTGATTTCTGCTCATAGATGCCGGTGTCAGTAGCTCTGTCTTCTAGGTCAGAAATTCTCTTTTTCATCTGTTCCATTCTGTTTTCTTGGCTTTGAATTGAAGTTTCTATGTCTTTGATTTTATTCTTGATCTGTTGGATTTCAGAGTACTGGTGTTCCATCAGATCGAACAGCTTGCTTAGTTTTTCATTTTGCTCTGCTACATTTTGTATGAGGTCTAGGAGGGCATTATATATAATCCTTTCTATTCACCATCTGATAGTTTCAGAAAAGCTTCTTTGTCTGGGAAGTTCTGAGGTGGTTTTTGAAGCCATGGGTGATTTCTTGGTTACAGTTTTCTCCAGAGTTTGTTGATGTGGGGGCTTCATGTGAGTCAATAGAGGCTGGGAGAGATGCTGTGAGAATGGACTGCAGTTGTTTCTCTAGGCCATCTTAAAATGAGAGGTAAAAAGTATCTGACAATTTCTAAAGTCAGTCAGGTTTTCAGGTGCATATGTCCCTCTTCCCAGCTGGCAAAGAAAGCACCTCTATATCAAACCCCAGCCGAGCCACAGATGTTATAAACTAGCTCAAAATACAGAATGACTACTGTTCTGCTGGCCTCTGCTGTCAGGCCCTAGCTGTAGGTGACACTGTGTAGAATTCTGCTTTTCTGCCAGAAAAGCACTCTCTTCTGGGTGCGTGCTGCTTCCCAGCCCAGGAATTAGGTACAACTGAGGTTTCCATATGGGTATCTACCTCCCAGTGGAACATGTTGGCGTCCTGCACAAGCTCTCACCTGGCTGGGACCAGGCTACTGATAGAAAGAGAGGCCAAAGGTACTGAGATGCTCAGAGTCCACAGCCTCTGTTGCCGGGCCCAGTCTCAGGCAACACTGTGCAAAACACCGCCTCTCTGCCAGAAAAGCACTCTACCCCAGGCAGGCACTGCCTCCCAGCCTAGGAACTAAGTTCAGCTGGGGCCTTCATGTGGGTGTATCCATCTCCCAGTGGATCAAGATGGAGTCCTGCACAAGTTTACTACTCCCTCAGTACAGCTACTATATGGTGGATATTGAAAGACAGGCCAAAGGTGCCGAGATGCACAAAGTCTAAAGCCAGGTGCTCAGAATACGGAAATTGCTCTTGCTGATCCCACCAGCAGTGTGTCTTGAGATTAGCAGCTAGTGGAGTCCCATCTCTGCCTGTCAGCTAAGACAAGGGAAAAAAAATTAAAATGGTGAGTTATCTTTGGTCTGTGCAAGCCCATGCTTGGTGAAAGTGAGGTCAGTGAAAGAGAGGTTTTGCATTCAGTGGTATGCAGTCCAAATTAATAGACCTATGCCACATCCTAGGGCTCACTAGGTGTCTAGAAGGCTCCTTTTAATTATCAGTTCAAGTCTTGGTTTCCAGAGGGATCTAGGGAAACATGTGTTTAGTCTGCCATGTTGACTCTGCCCCTTCTCCCTACTTTTTTCCTTAAATTTTTTTTTCAGTTCTTTCAGCTTGAGAAAGGCTGAGCATGTTCTTCACTTTTGATTTTTTAACTCAATGTCTTTGCACATATCATTTTAATATCTTACTGTGTCTTTTGGGACTACCATTTGAAATTTCTCTTCAGCCCTTTTACTTCATTATTTCTTCTGTTTGCTTTAGCTACTGGATGTTCAACAGTAAGTTTCAGTGTCTCTTCTACTGTCTACTTTGGTCTTTTCTGTCTTTTTAATAACCTCTTGCTTTATTCACATATTAGGTTTACGTGGATTCAATTGTGTCCCTGCCAAAAAAATGTGTGGATGAATTTTGCTGCTCCATTACTCCCAGAATTGTGTAATTTTCCTGTACGTATGTTGTAAATCCTGCCTGTATGATATTAGTGAGGGAGTATGAGTTGCAGTTGTGTTAGTGAGGTAGGACTCAATCTACAAGCTTGGATTGTGTCTTGAGGCAATCTCTTGAGATGTAAGAGACAGAAGGAAGCAAAAAGACAGAGTTCTCTCATGCCACCAGGAAAGAGGCAACAGGAACAGAACACATCCTTTGGACTCAGGGTGCTCGTACCCCAGAATCTCCCAGTCCAAGAGAAGATTGACAACACAAATCTTGCTCTAGATCCAACAAAGAAAGCCTCCCCGTGCTGCTGATGACCTGAATTTGGACCTTTAGCCTACTTTTATGTGACAAAATCAATTTCACTTCATTAAAGCCATCCATTAGTGTGTTTATTTTAGAGCAGTACTGGATGACTAAGGCAGATGTCATTCATGTCATTCCATGACTCATCTGATCTTTGATCATTAGTGTTTGGTGCATCAAATGTATTCTTGAAATGGTCTTAAATTCAGATGGGACGCACTCAGTGTTGTTCTTTGGCTCTCCTGGACTTGTTCTAATTTTCCTCAACTTCACTTCGAACTTGCATATGAACAACTGATAATCTGTTCCACAGCCAGTGTTTGGTCTTGCTCTGACTGATAGATGAAGACTTTCCATTGTATCTTTCCACATATTTGGTCAGTTGGACTTCTGTGTACATCTGGCTAGGTCCACATGTATGGTTGCTGTTCAGGTTGTTGAAGAAAGGTATGAGCAATGAAAAATTCATTGGTCTTGCACTTTTTCTCCCCCCAACTTTTGCATTTCAACTACTAGTAATAGTTATGCATCCTCATTGCATGTTCAATCAACTTCAGACTACATAAGCTGGTAAAAACCTTCAATTTCTTTATCTTTGGTCTCAATAGTTGGTGCATAGATTTGAACAATAGTGATATTAACTGGTCTTCCCTGTAGACATATACATGTTATCCTGTCATTGACAGTGCTGTACTTCTAGATAGATCTTAAAATGTTCTTTTGGACAAGGAATACAATGCCATTTCTCTCCAAGTTGTCATTCCTGGCATAATAGGTCATATAATTGTCCAATTCATAATGACCAATACCAGTCCATTTCAGATCACTAATGCCTAGGATATTTCATTTTGGACAGTTTCTAATTTTCCTAGATTTAAGCTTCTTGTATTCTATGTTCCTATTATAAAATGGATGTTTTTGGGTGTTTCTTTTCATACTCAGCCATACCAGCATGAAGGTCCCAGAAGCTTGACTTCAGTCCCATCAGTAAAGTCTACTCTACTTTGAGGAGACAGTCCTTCTCCAGTCATCTTCTGGAACTACAAATGCTCTGCAGCTATTCATAGCTTTTCACTGTCTAATTCTTTCCACAGGTAGACTGCCAAAGCTTTCTTCCAAGTCTGTTTTGTCTGGAAGATCAGCTTAAACCTGTCCTCTGTGAATGACCCTACTGGCATTTGAATGCTGGGGGCCTAGCTTCCAGCATTATAGCAACACACAAGCCCCTACCATATGAAAAAATGACAGATGTGAGTGTGGGTGGTGGTAATCCATATCAGAAAAAGGAACTGGGGAGTTAAGATGTTATCTGAAATCTAAGCACAACCTAGGTGAACCATTCCCGTAGCAGCAGCTTTTAGTATCTCATGCTACATCTTGCTGGCATATCGTAGCCAATTTCATCTACACTCTGTGGACAGTTCTGCATGTGCTGACTGTTGCCCACTTCAAGCACTCACTGTAAAGCTACCTGCTTTTCTCCTCGTAGACTTCTTTAAAACCCTGGGTTTACTTGGTATGAGCAGAGGTACAGTCTAGAAATACATGTAGGGGAGGTGTAAGGTGGAATAAAACCCAGGGAGGGTCCATTCTCAACCAGTGGAAGATGTTTCAGGTCCTTCACGTATGGAAATTCTGAGATGCTTTCTATATGGTTCCTCAGCAGTTCCCAGCAAGACTGAGCTCTAGTTGCTCACAGTACTAGCCAGTTTATTGCCTTTCCATTTCTAACATATTCGTCAGCTGCTTCATTATTATTTGCTGGAACCACCTCCTAATAAACAACCTGCAGCCAAGATTGCATTTTAGGCTCTGCTTTCAGGCCACCTAAACTAAGACAATTTATTTATCCCTTTACGAATTTCTCCTTTGGAGTTCCCTCTGTTACACACCACAGAAGTACTCAGGCTGCCACAGTAGCCAATGAAATAAGTAGGCATTAATGACCTCATATTACTCCACATAGGAGTTTTGCCTGTTAAAAGGTGATGTGGCAAATTTTTATGTATGTATGTTTGTATATATGCACATATAAATATGACAATAATAATAAAGATAATGTGCTTCATTAAACATACCTGAGAGTAATCATTCATAGTCTGATTAAAGTAAAATCGAGATGGGAAGAGATTGAGTGCCATGCAGTGAAATCCAACACTTTAAAATGGTGATGTTGTAATGACATTTTATGTAGGAGGAACAAAGAACATATTCTTGATTGGCATTTACAAACTTAGATCATCTGAAGACAATACTTGATTGGTAATTACAGGTTGGATCATCAAAAATCATTACTTGATTGGTTTATAATAAGCCAGGTTTTCCTGTAATGGGAACTCATAAGGCAGGAGTTCCTGTGGTAGGAATTCATAGTGCAAGACCTCCTGTAATGCTACTTCATACAGCAACTGATTTAAAAAAATATAGATGTCTTTCTTAGATCAGATCCAACTCGACGGCACTTGGCTGGCTTCTTAGATTGGTTACAGTGTGGTAATCAGAAAGATATGTGACTAGGGGTGGAGACACAAGTCAGTTATGTCATCATTAGCAGGCATTTCTTCCTTAGAAAAAGTCTGCATGAATAGATTTACACAGAAGATGTTTCTAGGGAGAAAACAGAAATGGCAACAAAAGATTTGTATGCAAGCCTGAAGCTAGCCATTTCAGAATTTATCAGTGTCTTAGTCATCTGGTGCTGTCCTAACAGAAATACCACAAGTGGATGGCTTTAACAAAGAGAAGTTTATTTGTCCACAGTCCAGTAGGCTAGAAGTCTGACTTCAGGGTGCCTGCTCAAGGGGAAGGCTCTCTTTCTTTGTCGGCTCTGGAGGAAGGTCCTTGTGATGCATCAGTTTTTTCTTGGTCTGGGAGCATGTCGTGTCCAAAGCATGTGCTCTGCTCCCAGCACTGCTTGCTTGGTGAGTATGATGTTCTACACTCTCTCCTTGCTTCTCTTTCCTTTTACATTGGACCAGGGATGTTATCCTCTTTAATAAAAATTTTTTAGTGTACTAGACTGAGGGAATAAATTTTTCTTTGTTAAACCCATCCACTTGTGGTATTTTTGTTACAGCAGCACTGGATAACTAATATACTTTGTCCCCACTCCATCTTTTTTTTGCTGTCTATGATATAGTTGGAGGAGCCTTGGTGGCATGGTGGTTATACCAGTTGTTCACTGAAAGATAAGCAGTTCAAAACTAATAGTTGCTCTGTGGGAAAAAGATGTATAAGTCTGCTCCCACAGACCTTTGGAAACCCATAAAATGGAAACAGCTTTCCTACTGAGTGATGGGTAGAAATTCGAAGAGACATAAAGTGCTATGTGTCAGAATTGACTCAAGGTGGTGAGTTTTTCTTTGTTTTGTGTTTATGTTTTAATCCATATTCTTCACTAACATCCTAATCCAAAGATATAAATTCTCCCTTTTTCTTCCTTGTTCCTTGTTCAATTTTTACCTGCATATGAGGGATCTGAAAATACCATGACTTGAGTCAGGCTCACCCTAGTCCTCAGTGTGACATCTTTACTTTTTAATGTTTTAAAAATGTCTTTTTAAATTGATTTATCCAAATGTAACAAGTCATTTGGTTTATTGACTGCTGCTCCCACAGGAATTTATTGCAATTTCCATAAAAATGATATCAAACTATGAACAGTAATGGAACATTGTGAAAAGGTAGCTGGGCACTATATGATGTCTTCACTATGCAATAGCATTAGCCTCTTGCTTCTGTGCTTTCATTACCTGAAGGTCAGTGTAGGGCAGGCCGTATTACGGGAATAATCTGACACTGGATGGCTTGCTCAAGGAGTGAGCTCAAGTCTACCTGAAATATAAGTGCTGTCAATGTATTTGTGCCATTATTCTTCTTCTAGACATTAAATTTGTATTTTGGGAGGGGTAATGGCATTTGTGGAAAGTTTCATTCCACATTTAATATTTCCTGCAGTTTTTACAATGACAATGAGTATCATTAATTGAGTTAACAGTACAGATTTAATCCGTGATCTAACATCTAAGGATAACCAGCCAAAAATATCTAGAAAATGAAAGTCTGAGAGTTTAAGTATATGAAACCAAGTATTCTTCTGGAGAACTAGTTTTATATTTTGTTCTACTTCTTCTGAACGGTGTACACACATGAAACAGGAGGTATTAGCAATGATGCAAACTCTTCCTTGCTGTGCTAAAAGAAAATCAAGAACTATTCTATGATCTCATACTACTTTGACTATGGAGTTTGCAAGTTTGTTGGGCTGCTATTCCATTAGCAATATTGTCACCTATTTGTTTCATAGTGTTAGATGTATTCTAGAGCATATTGTAGGTCAGCAACTCCACATCAAGGAAGAAATGCTCTTATGAAACAGTAACCCGGGTCAGGGTTTTCCTTTAAAAAAATTATATTTACTTGCCATTATGAACTGTGTTTCAACTTGGCTAGGCCATGATTCCTAGTACTGAGTGACTGTACACCATTCGGTGATCTGATGTGATTTTCCCACGTGTTGTAAACCTTACTATCATGATATTGATGAGATAGGATTAGAGGCAGTTATGTCAATGAAGCAGGAGTCAATAAGCAAGATTAGCTTTTTTCTTTTGTTCAGCTTTATGTCTTTTCATTGTACTTTCTCATTAAAGACTAAGTATATACATTGTTTTATGATACTGGTTGACCGTACCACAACAGGTCAAAACTCTTCACTTCTTGGCCTCAAGTCACCTATTACCAGGTTTCCTGCCCCTCCTACATTCTAGTCCTTGCCTGTGGGCTAATATATCCCTTAAGTTTTGCTTTGTTCTATACCCCTATTTAATCTTTGGCTGAAGGATGGATATCAGGAGTGACTTGATTACTGAGTTAAAATAGTGTCCAAGGGCCATAATCTTGAGGACAGGATTAGATTGTTTCTTGAGTCAATCTTTTTTGAGATATTAAAGAAGTAAGAAGAGAGAGTAGGAACCACCTGCCATCAAGAATGGAACCAGGAGAACATAAAATGTTATAAACTCTTTGGAAATTGAATTGGTGCTTTCTTCAAAAGGTATAAATAGAAATACTGTATGATCCAGCAATCCCACTGCTTGGAGTAGATCTTGGAGAAATAAGGGCTGTCACACCAATAGATGCGTGCACACTAATGCTTATTACAGCACTGTCCACAATAGCAAAAAGATGGAAGCAACCTGGGTCCCATCAGTGGATGAATGGATAAACAAACTAGGGTACATTCACACAATGGAATACTGTGCTATGATAAGGAACAATAACGACCTTAAGAAACATCTCATAACATGGAGTCATCTGGAAGACATTATGCTGAATGAAATTAGTCAGTTGCAAAAGGATAAATGTTATTTAAGACCACTATTATAGGACTTAGGGAAAGGTATAAGCACAGAAGAAAATAACAATGTGGGGAGAGAGAGAAAGGGACATTCATAGATTAGATAGTATACACTGGGTTAGGTAAAGGAAGTGACAGCATGCAGTAGAAGGGAGGTTAGCAGATCTGGACTGCACCAAAATCTAACAGTTTTTCTAAGTATGACCCAATATATTGAAGGAGAGAGTAGCAGGGACAGAGACCTAGAGACCATCATTTCAGGGTACATCTAAGTTAACTGTCATAACTAAAAAGTTTTTTAAAGAAAATATTCTGCATTCCATTTTGGTGTAAGGCATCTGGGGTCTTAAAAGCTAGCAAGCAGTCATTTAAGTAGCATCAGTTGGTCCCATTCCACCTGAAGCAGAGGAGAATGAAGGGCATCAAAGACAGGAATACATGAGCCCAGCACACAGAAGGTGTCTTAGGATCCAGAAACTACATCAGCATGCATCCAGAAGAATTAGATAGTACCCGGCCACCATTAATAACTGCCCTGACAGGAAGCAGAAGGTAAAGTCCATAACATAGTAGAAGAAAAATGGGTGTGCAAAAATAGAATCCTATTAAAAGACCACAACTGATGGTCTGCCTAACTGTAGGGTCCCCTGAAGATATGGCTCCCAGACTCTCTGTTAGCCCTGAGCTGAAACAGGTACCAAAGCCATCTCTTCAGACAAAGATTGGACTACTGGCGCTACTGGTGAAGAATGTGCTTCTTGGCTTAAATATATACATGAGACTATCTGTGAGGCTTCTGTCCAGACACTAGGAGAGAAGGTGAAGGGGCCAGGTGTTGGTTAAATGGACATAGGAAGAACAGGGTGGAAAGGTGGAGCATGCTGTCAAGGAGTCAGAGTTCCATAACGGTGTAGATGTGGGCTTTCATATGGCAAACTGACTCAGATCAGAAACTTTCACTTAAAGCACAATAAAATATTTTTTAAAAATGGATGGAACCAGGAGGGGAGTACGTCCTTTGGATCTTGGGTTTCTGCACTGAGAAACTCGTAGAGTGTGGAAAACTGATAATACAGACTTTCAGAGCAGACAGAATGAAAAGAAGCCTTCCCCTGGAGCTGGCATCCTGAATTTGAACGTCCAGACTCACAGACTGTGAGAGAATAAATTTTTGTTTGTTAAACTCATCTATTTTAGCAGGAGTAGATAACTAAGGTAGTTGGTGTTGGTCATCTCTAAATGAGTTGATTTACTTTTATGCTAATAACTTTAGATTATTAGTCCAGCAGAAGATTTTATTGCAAAAGTGAATATTTACAGGAACTATCAGTCTAATGTACATTAACTATCTTTGTTCCACCCACCTAAACAGGATAAAGCCTAAGTGAAGAGTTTGCTATCAGTGTTTTCTTTTAAATAATATAATCCCACACATAAAAAATACATACTCAGCTGATGCAAAAAGGATTCCTGTTTCTATCTGATTATTAGGAAGAGGGATAGATCAGATAGAATAATTTGTTCTCAAGCAAATTTTCAGTGAGAGAATTATTGAAAATAGGCAGTCCCCCTAACTCTGGTTGTTTTTGAAAGCAGGAGCAAAACAAAGCCTTTAGCTTGTTTACGTTGCTGAGATTTACTAATGTTTAATATTGGTTGCTCTTCTCAAAAAGAACAGGGTACCCATCAGCATAAGTAATATAAAGACGTATCCAGGCATGAACAAGATAAAAGAAGGGTACTAAAGGGGAGTTTAGGAGTCAGGCAGATGTCATAATTTTACATGAATGGTTCTTAAAATTTTGCAGTGGACTATTGTTCACTGTAGTTTGGGGAACAAAGCTATATAAAAAAACTGACAAGGCTAGTGACTCAAAATAGTCACATCCAGTTTTGAGGATTTTGAGGGCAATTCTAGAAATTAGATTACTGACACTAGTGACTGACTGGGTTAGTCTAATAAAAGCATTATCATCCTAAGCATTTAGCATGGATCGAATTGTGTCCCCCCTAAAATGTGTGAAGCGATTTGGCTGGACCATGATTCTTGGTGTTGTATAATGTTCCTTATGTTGTAGACCCTGCCTCTGTGTTGTTAATGAGAGAGATGGGCAGCAGTTGTGTTGGTTGCGCAGGACTCAATGTGTGGGATTGTACTGTGCCTTGGAGAAGCCTCTTGGGATATAAAGGAAAGGGAGGCAAGCATACTTTCAAGAAGCAGTGCCAGGAGCAGGGCATGTCCCTCAGAAAGGACTTGGAGTCACTGCCATCTCAGAAACTCCCATCAAGGGGAAGACTGAAGGCAAGGACCTTCCTCCAGAGACAGCAGAGAAACCCTTCCCCTGGAGTTGGCAGCCTGAATTTGGTCTTGTAGCCTACTGGATTGTGACAAAAAATACATATATATATTTCTCTTTTTAAAGCCATCAGCTTGTGATATTTCCATTACAGCAGTACTGGATGACTAAGACAGCATAAATGAGGATTACAAATATTAAAAGGAGTTATTGTTAGAAAAGTGTCATAATGAGGGAAGATTATCTAGAAACAGTACATGTGGGCAAAAAGTATACAAATAATAGCAATAAGGGAGTAAGTTCCTCTGGTTATTAGCGCAAAAGATAACAGTGGACAGAAGGAAAGGTAGAGAAAATGCCTTAATAGTAAAAGTAAGTTGTATACAAGGACATCAACAGTTATAAAGGTGAGAAACTGAACAATAATTATTATCATACCTGTCCAACAAAATCTGATTGGTAGACTTAATCTACTTCAGTGACTATAAGTTTTAAGTGCATTACCATGTGATAATACCCACTTTGCGTGCTAGAAGATAGCCTAGAGTGTAAAACAAAGTCCAAAAATATCCTCAATTTTGATTTTCATCATGTTTTGTTCTATGGTCTTGGGAAAATCTGTTCACTCCTTTTGCAGTCATATGTTTCTGACCACCCAAGTCACTGAACTTTAGTCTGAGTCCCTTAATTGTATTTCTAACTAAGACAGAATTTGATACTGAGATCATGGGGTGCTGCTCTCATAGATACCTAAAATGGAGAAATATTTTTCAAATTGAGTAATAGATAGAAGCTGGAAGAATTCTAAAGTGACAGATATTAAAGCCTACATTGCCTTGAAAATACTATTGGTGGAATTATGGATATCAAAGACAATTCTGGTGAGGACTCAGAAGGAAGTGAGGAGAGCGCAGCACTGGAGATGGTGCAGATAGGAAAAGGGGACAACAGAGCAACGGCAGCAGCAGAACCAGGAGGTTGACATGTGATGGTCCTGGAGCCAACATATGTGCTAAGTGCCTTCAGGCGGTAAGCTTCCTGGTGGTGTGTGGTGCCTCCAGGCACTTACTGGCGGAGCTACACATGGTAACCCGCAAAGCAGGGAAGTAAGCACCTTCCAGTGGAGGTTTACTGGTGGAGTGTGATGCCTACACATACTTCTCAGACAAGCTTAAGAGCTTTGGGACACTTGCTTCAGAAGGGCAGACTGAGGTGGCAAGCCCCCAGGGGTCAAGAGGCTAAGGAACCAGGATGCAGAAGCTGAATACACAAGGAACACAGGAAGCAAAGCTGCCTCAGTCTCAAAGATTAAGGCCACAACATCTGGGATCACAAAGGGTAAAGCCATGATTTCCAGAGTTTCAAAGGCAGGGACCATAGTCTCCTAGGTTTCAAAGAATCAGACTGTCAGCAACTTGGTCTTTGAGTATGGAGCTACATTTACAAGGGTCAGTGGGGTAGGGCTGGATCTGCTGCCCAAAGTTGAAGCAATGGTTCTGTCATGCCCAAAGGGCATAAGAAAATGGCCGGTTGGGACTGGTGGGGAGGATAGCCACTCAGACGGAATAAGGAACCGAACTGCTCAAAACTGCCCCAAAGAGAGGTGAGTTGCAATTCCAATGGGCATAGAAGACACAGTGGAACCCAGGGCTAAGGGGTCGCCACTCGGAATCAAGAGTGTGACCAGCACCCAGAATCTGGAGGGCAGGACTATTGCCTAAGTGTTCCAGAGAACAGAGGATTGTTTTTAAAGCTTGAAAGCTAAAGCAATGTTTTCTGCGGAATGCTTGGTAACTGCTATCCTTTCTTTTGCACCAATTTCTCCCTTTTGTAGTGGAAAATGTTTAGCTTGTGGCTGTTCCACCATTGTGCTTTGAAAGCAGATAACTTGTATTCTAGATTTCATAGATAAAGACAAATTTTTAGATTTTGGACTTCAAGTTGGTTTAAGATGTTTGCTCTGATACGACTCCTTATACTGTGTGGTTATCCTCTATTTTGTGATCGTAATTTTTGTATATATAATAATGTCTGTGGTTAATAGGCCAAGATTGGCTTATATTGAAGAGGATTAGGTGGGACTGTAATGCACTTACTAAAGTCACATCTCAAATCCAATGTAAGGAGTGTCCCTGGAATGTGGCCTGTATCACTTTCTATTTCTCGAGAGACAGAAAGGAAGGGGAAGCAAGCCAAGTCGGGGGCCTAATACCACCAAGAACGCAGTGACAAGAGAAGACCACATCCTTTGGACCTGAGGTTCCTACACTGAAATTCTCCCAGACCAAGGGAAGACTCGTGCATCACAAGGATCTTCCTCCAGAGCCAACAGTGAGAAAAAGCCTTTCTTTGGAGCCAGCACCCTACATTCAGACTTCTAGCCCGAAGGACTGTGGGTGAATAGATTTCCCCACATTAAAGCTATCCACTTGTGGTATTTCTGTTAGCTAGCCAAGCTAGAGCAGCACTATATGACTGAGACATTACAGATAGAATGGTATTATCCCAAAGTGTGTGTCAGCTTGAAAAGGCCATGATTCTCAGTATTGTGTGATGGTCCATTTTGAGATCTGATGTGATTTTCCTATGTGTAATAAATCCTACATCCATGACCTTTAACAAGGCAGAATTAGACAGTTATGTTAACGAGGCATGACTTAATCTTCAAGATTAGGTTGATCTTTTTCCGTGTGTGTGTACTTTAAGTGAAAGTTTACAGAGAAAATTAGTTTCTCATTAAAGTTAATACACAACCTGTTTCTGTGACCTTGGTTACGAGCCTCATTATGTACTAACATGCTCCACTTTTCCATTCTGCATTCCCTGTTTCCATTTGTCTGTTTTTTCTGTTCCTTCCTGTCTTCTCATCTTTGCTTTGGGCTAGTGTGCACATTATTTATAGTGCATGGTTGAACTACTAAGCACATTCCTCACTTGTGGTGTTGTTGGCCCTGTAGATGTGTCGATGTGTCTAATCTTTGACTGAATGGTGAACCTTGGAGTAACTTGGGCACTGAGTTAAAAGGGAAATGGGGAACATCCTTTCTGGGATTCTCCAGTCATTGTCATACCAACAAGCCTAATCTTTGTGTTTGCGTGTGTATGTGTGTGTGTGAGTTTGAATTTTGTTCTGTATTTTTCTCCTGCTCTAACTGGGACCCTCTATTATCATCCCCGCCAGAACAGCATTATTCTAGTAGTTCTGGACTCAGTTTGGTGGAGGTTGTGGTAGTTGTGGTTCATTAGTCATTTGGACTAATTTCTCCATATTGTCTTTAGTCTTCTTCATAAGACCAGCAGACATATCTTAGATGACCTATCACAGGCTTTTAAGACCCCAGACAGTACTCACCACAGGCAGAAACAGGAAATTTTCTTTATAGACTATTAAATAACAATTGAGTTAGATGCTCCATGAGACCATTGTCCGCAGGTCTCAGTACAATAGCTCAGTTTCTCAGTGTGTTTGTATGTGTCTGTGAAGCTATGTGACTTTGCCTTTGTCAAGTTGTATTGGCTTCTTCTGTGCTGTGTATTGTCTTATCCACTTATCCACTATCTAGTTAGTGTTTTTTCCTCCCCACCCCACTCCTCTCTTGTAACCATCAAAGATTGTTCCTTCCTGTGTGGAAACATTTTCACATTTTTTTATAATTGTGGTCTCGTGTTTGTCCTTCTGCAATTGACTTATCTTACTCAGTATAATGCCCTCCAGATTCATTAATGTTGTGAGATTGTTTGCAGATTCATCATTGTTCTCTATCATTGCAGAGTATTCCATTATATATATGTACCATCATTCGTCTGTTGATGAGCACTTAGGTTGTTTCCATCTTCTTGCTATTATGAATAAGGCTATATTGAACATGGGTGTTTGTATGTCTTTTCAAGTGACCATTCTTATTTCACCAGGATATATTCCTAGAAGTGAGAATGCTGGATCATAAGGTATTTCTAGTTCTAATTTTTAAGGAAATACCGTATTGTTTTGCAAAATAGTTGTACTGTTTTGCATTCCCACCAGCACTGCATAAGAGTTCCAATCTTCCTGCAACCTCTCCAAAATTTGTAATTTTCTTTTTTTTTTGATTCATGACAGTAAAGTTTGAATGAGATGGTACCTCATTTTAGTTTTGATCTGCATTTCTCTAATGGATTGTGATTTCCATGGGTCTGTTAGCAACCTAAATGTCTTCTTTAGTGAAGTATCTTTTCATATCTTTTGCCTATGTTTAAATTGGATCATTTATCTTTTTATTGTAGAGACGTTGGAATTTTCTAGATTTTAGAGATTAGAACTTTGCCAGATATATAATAACCAATTTTTCCCCCATCTGTAAGTTCTCTTTTTACTTTTTTGGTGAAATCTTTTGATCATATATTTGATTGTTAAAAGATCCAATTTATCTAGCTTATCTTTTGGAGTTTGTGTATTGTGAATTATAGTTTTTATTCTGTTTATGCCATGTGTTAAGGATTCTAGTGTCATGGATTGTATTGTGTCCCCCCAAAAATGTGTATATCAATTTGGTTGTGCCATATCCCAGTGTTGAGTCATTTTTCCCAGTTATTATGAATCCTACCTCTGAAATGTCGATGGGGGGAACGGGCATTGTTTGTGTTGGTAATGCAGGACTCAAGCTACAAGCTTGTGAGATATAAAAGACAGAAGTGTCCAGAGAGAGCTGGGAATCTCATACCACCAAGAAAGCAGGACCAAGAGCATAGCATGTCGTTTTGACCTGAGGTTCCTGTGCCAGGATGCTCTGTCATTGAATTTGGACTCAGCCTACTGGACTGTGACAATTTCTGCTACTGAGTGGACTTGTAACTTATGAATGGACTTGTAGCTTACCAGACTGTGAAAATAAAATTTCTCTTCTTGAAGCCTTTCACTGGTAATATTCCTGTTGGAGCAGTACCAGGTGGGGCTGAGACACCTAGTGTTGACCCTACTTTTTCCTTCCATGATTTTTATAGTTTTGGTTTTATATTTAGGTCTTTGATCCACTTTTAATTAGTTTTTATGTATGTCATGAAGTATGGTTCCTGATTCATTTTTTACAGGTGAGCATCCATTTTTGCCATTGTTTGTTCAAAAGACGGTCTATTTTCCCAACTTAGAGGAGTTTTAGTCTTTGTCAAAGGTCAGGTAGCAGCACGTAGAGAGATTTTCATGTGGGTTCTCTATTTTGTTCCATTGGTCAATCTGTCACTGTGCCAGTACCAGGTTATTTAGACTACCATAGATGTATAATAGTTTCTGAGATTAGGTAGTGTGATGCTCCCTACTTCATTCTTCTTCTTCAATAGTACTTTTCTTATTTGGAGTCCCTTTCCTTTCCGTATAACATAAATGATTAGCTTTTTCCATCTTGTTAAATAATGATATTGGTTTTTGGACTTGGATTGCACTGTATTTGTAGATTGCTTTGAGTACAGTTGAGCCTACATATCCATGAGCATGGTATGTTTTTGCATTTCTGTAAGTCTCTTTTGGTTTCTTTAAGTAGGGAGTTGCAGTTTTCTTTGTGTAGATATTTCAAGTCCCAGGTTAGGTTTATCCTGGGATTTGTTTATTTGTTTTTTTAGAGGCTATTGCAAATGGTAATAGTTTCCTGATTTCCTTTTCATAGTTCTCTTTATTGGTGTTTAGGAATCCAAGTGATATTTCTACTGTTTGTTTTGTATCCTGCTATGCTGATAACTTTTTCTATTAGTTCCAGTAGTTTTCTTGTGGAGTGTTGGGTGCTCTACATATAGGATGTCATCTGCCAATAGAGATAGTTTTACTTCTTCCTTACTAATTGGATGCCCTTTATTTGTTGTTCTTACTTTATTGCTCTAGTTAGGACTTTTAGTAGAATGTTAAATGGAAGTGTTCATAAAGGGCATCCTTGTCTTTTTGCCATTCCCCAGGGGAATGTTTTCACCCTCTCTCCATTGAGAGTAATGTTGGCTCTTGGTTTTGTATAAACAAATGAACAACAACAACAACAACAAAAAAGCCCTATTGCTGTTGAGTTGGAGCCAACTCATAGCAACCATATAGGACAGAGTAGAACTGGTTCTTGGTTTCCAGGCAGCAGCTTGTAGATTTAAACTAATGAAATTTTGGTTAGCAGCTGCAGTTCTTAATCATTGTGACACTTTGGTTCCTAGTTTATAAACAAACAAACCAAAAAGCCATTACCATCAAGTCAATTCCAAATCACAGTGCTTGTCTTAGTCAACTAGTGCTGCATTAACAGAAATACCACAATGTATATAGCTTTAGAAAAGGAAAGTTTATTCTTACACAGTCCAGTAGACTACAAGTTCAAATTCAGGATGTCCACTCCAGAGGAAGGTTTTCCCTCTATCAGCTCTGGAGGAAAGTCCTTGTGTTTCATCAGTCTTTGGTTGGAGAGCATCTTGGCACAGGAACTTCAAGTCTGAAGGGTACGGTCTTCTTCCACTGCTGCTTTCTTGATGGTGTAAGATTCTCAATTTTCTGCTTGCTTCTCTCCATCTTTATCTTCCGTAGGATGAAAGAATAAAGGGTGGCACAAGCCACACTCTAGGGAAACTCACTTAGCAAGGGCATGGCAGCCCCACACTAATCCTCTTTCAACATAATCATACTATCTGTTAGCCACAGGCAGAGATTAGGGTTTACAGCATCAGAAAATCACAAAATGAAAGGCAAACACAGAATATAGGGAATCCTGGCCCAGCTAAACTACCACACATATTTTTTGGAGGACAAAATTCAATCCATGACATTAGCCACCTAAAAATCACATCTTTGAAACATAGAACACGTGCATCCCATCATAGCAAAAGTCATAGCAAAAACATGCCCGTCCCATATGATAGAAGTCCTAAGTCAGTTCCAGCTCCAAAATACGAAACTCCTCTACATCTGTCAAATCCAGAATACAAGCTGTCTGCTTCCAAAGGTACAATGGAAGAACAGACACGATGTAGACATTTCATTGCAAATGGAGAAGGAAGGCAAAACAGGCAACAAACAAATCAGCAAAACACATTACATTAAGCCTCAAAGCTTAGAATATAATCCTCTATTTTCTGAGACAATTTATACACTCACCTTGCCCTCCAGACTCTAGGTACTGACAACACTTTCTGGATTCTGAATTCTGTGCTCCAGCTCTGCCTTCTAGGCTCACCTGGACAGCAACTCTGCCCCTTCACCTTTAGGTGCACCCTAAGCCCAATTGAGTGGCAATTCCACACTTACAAACACAGGATGCTATGGCTTCACCTTTTCAAACCCCTGAGATTATGGGCATACCTTTTGGTACTGAGGCAGCTAAGCTTTTCACTCTCTTTGTCTCCCAGCTTCTGCTTCCTGTGGCATCATGGATTGGTCCTCAGGCCCACATTTACCCTGCTGGAGCAAGCATTCCAAAGCTCCGTAGCTCCACCAATTCAAGTGCTGGCAGACACCCCACTCTGTTCAGAAGCCTCCTGCACACAGGCACTCAGCTCCCTCACTCTGTCAGTCAACAAGGCTAGCTCCAAAATTCAAGCTCCCAGTTTAAGTCAGCTAGTGTCGCTCTAACAGTGACGTTGTGTATGTACAACAGAACAAAACACTTTCCGACCTGTGCCATGCCTACAATCATTGTTATCCTTGAGCTTGTCATGGCAGACATTGTGTCAATCTCATTGAGGGTTTTCCTCTGTTTTGCTGACCCTCTACTTTACCAAGCATAATATCCTTCTCCATGGAACTGATCCCTGCTGACAACATGTCCAAATTGTGTAAAATGTAATTTCTTCATCTCTTATTCTAAGAAGCACTCTCATTGTACTTCGTCTAAGACAGAGCTGTTCATTCTTTTGGAAGTCCATGGTTGTCTTAGTCATCTAGTGCTGCTGTAACAGAAATACCACAAGTGTATGACTTTTGAAAGAGGAATTTTATTTTGTCACAGTCCAGTAGGCTGAAAGTCCAAATTTAGGACATCAGCTCCAGGGCAATTTTCTGTTGGCTCTGGAGGAAGGTCCTTCAATTCTCCCATGGACTTTCTAGTGAGACACAGTGACCTTCCCTTTCCAATGGATGTGCTCAGCAACCAGCACTGTTTCTTGGTAGTATGAGTCTCCAACTGTCTTCCTGCTTCTCTTTCCTTTATATCCCAAGAGATTACCTCATTATGCACAATAAAATCTTGCATAATTGATTCCTGCACCACTGACACAATTGCCATTCATCCTCCCTCAACAACATCATAGCAGCCAGCTTTACAGCATATGGGAACATCACACAATACCAGGAATTATGGCCCAGCCAAATTGCTACACACATTTTTAGAGGAACACAATTCAACCCACGACAATGGCACATTCAATTTCTTCTCCAACATAATTTTCTGCTGTCTTCCTTATTTGTTGTTCAGGTTTCCTATGCATATGATGCAACTGAAAATATCATAGCTTGAATCAGGCACACTTTAGTCTTCAGGATGACATCTTTGCTTTTCAAGCACTCAAAATAGGTCTTCTGAAGCAGATTTTCCCAGTGAAATGTTTCCTTTGATTTTTGAATGTTGCTTCCAAGGGTGTTGATTAAGGCTCTATTTAAAATGAAATCCTTAACAACTTGAATCTTTTCACCATTTATCACAATACTGCTCATTGGACTAGTTATGAGGATTTTTGTTTTCTTGATGTTAAGGTGTAATCTATACTGCAGACTGTGGTCTTTAATCTTCAGCAGTGTTTCCTGTTACCTGGCTAACCAACTGGAAGAGATCCATATTTAGCCGATTCCCAAGAAAGATGATCCAACTGAATGCAGAAATAATCAAATAATATCATTAACATCATACACAAGTAAAATTTTGCTGAATTTTGTCATTTTGTAGTACTTTTCTGTGGTGTTGACATTTTCTCTGCTCCTATTTCTCCTCTGCACTTAATTTCTTTTGTTTGTGAATTTTGGTTTGTTTCATTTTTATAGATGTTGTGTTTACTGTGACATTATGTTTTTCTTTGTTTTGATGAATAGGTTTGTTAACACTCTACATGGTTAGCTTGAAATTTAGCCTTATCTTCTGAAGTTTGCACAAGTCTTTTGTCACTTGATATGACCTTAACTTTCTTTCCATTTGAAAGTTCTATAGCTGTTGTTTTGACATTTTAGTTGGCTATCAATAGATGTCTCTAATTTTCTGTTTTGAATCTTTTAGTTCTTTTTTTTATAATATATATGTCCTTGAGACTTCATTATCTAGGTCAGTATTTGGCTGATACCTACTTGTGTCCTATATTCAGGTTGTTATCTGATGTTGTTGGTTCTCAAACCATAGGATCCCCTTTAATATTCTTGTGTGTTTAGTTTGATTTTCACAAATACCCTTAATTTCTGTTTGTCTGATAGTGTCCTAATTTACCATCATATCTGAGAGAGTTTTGTGGGAATTATTATTCTTGGTTGGCACTTTTTTTTCTCTCAAGATTTTATATGTATCATCTCGTTGTCTGCATGGTTTCTGCTGAGTAATTAGAGCATAATCTCATTGTTCTCCCTTCATATGTGACTTTTTTCTTGCACTGTTACCTCTTTCCACTGACATTCATGAGAATACTTTAATTGATGTATTTTCCAGTGACCAAACTCCAGGTTGACTTTAGTTATGTCTGGATATTTATTGGCCACTCAGTGAAAATTTTATGAGGATTCAGTGTATGAGGTCCAAATAAGTGGTTTGTAAATTTAAAATGGCCAGAAGCAGAATCTAAGTCCAAAGCAATTGCAAAGATTTGGAAAGTTTGGCTAGGTGAGTTTTTATTATACCATTAGTTCTTTCAACTAGATCAGAAGATTGAGGAGAAGGACAATGAAGTCATATTTCTCAGTAAATGGGAACATGGTTGCTACAAAGACTCTTGGGATTCCCCATGTAGGGATAATATTCTCAAAAAGTTTCCTAGCCACAAAAGCAGTAGTAGCTTGACTATTGGGAAAAGCTTCTGCATTCTCATCACCAATACTATTTGTAATCACTTGGTAGGAGGCGGAGTTAGATAAAAATCATTTTTCTATTCAAGCCCTGGTCCTAAAGGTAGAAGAAGTCTCACAGGTGGAGCTTTATAAGGTTTATCTGTATCATAGTGAGACCAGAACAAACACCAGAAAGCCCTTTGTTCAGGAGCTTCATAAAAATGCTCCCCTAATAGTTATTGAAAATTTCTGTTACCTCTTCCCAGACAGGAATTTGAGTGTAAAGCCTCCAGTTCAGGGACTTGTAAAAAACTGTTTGTTTTTTTTCTCTAATTTTGTTTGTTTGTTTTTAAAGTTCCCATTGAGTCATATCCATATCCCAGAAGTGAGGCATTGGGAACAACTACATATTTTTTTTCATTTCTTAACCTAATCATGTAAGGCTGAGTTTTTGATGCTCAAATAAATCATTCAAAGAGATTCCTGTAGACCTACAGCATATGAAAATGTTCATCACTCAAGACAATGTCCCAATGTGAGGGATAATGTATAATGGTTAAAAGCTTGTTAGGAGTATTTAAGGGACTGAAACAAGAAGGAGTGTGAGCTTCATACTATGAGAAGAAAACACAGTGTGCGGAGAAAAGAGGAGGAGAAAAAAAACCTCCCTACCAGTGGGCATCTAAAGCTGTAATTAGTTCGTCTCCCGTTATTCCTACGTTATTGTGCCAGCAATTTCAAACCATAGGAACTTATAAGTGTTCTGGCAAAACAGATTTTTGTTTGTTTCTTTGTTATGTTTGATCTAGTAGTTGGACTCTGATCACAGCCAGCCTTTTCCCAGCTTGTTCTCATTCTCTAATTTCCTCTGTGTGGGTTAATTGGTTAATTGCTGATGTGTAAAAAATAATTCTGAAATTTCTTTCACATCAAATTTTGCTGGGCAACGTATTACATGTAGTATATTTAGAGGTTTGCTTTTTTTAATGAAATCTGTCTTTGAGATGTCTGAAAAGAGATAAAAAATAGAAGAGTTAGAGGTTTTCTAACTTCTAGTTTTTATTTCTTTTCTCCTTTTCATTATGATAGAGTGGAATTTTTGTGGTCATGAATGAGGGTGGCATCTTTACAGTGTGACTGGCTAGAGTTGCCTAGTTGCTGTATCAGCTAAGCAATTTCTTTAAATTCCTCTCTTTGTGGAACTCCTTTGGGTTGATGAGACTAGATTTTAATTACAACAATTCCAGTGGGGAGAAAAAGACTTCTAAGAGGTCTCTTTTCTAAGGGGCCATTTTTAATTTGGGTCCAAGAAATTAGGAACCACCTTTGTTTTTATAAAGTATCACAATCTTGAGTAACTATAAGAACATACCTGAAATCCATAAAAATAATTACTGACTGTTTTCCGACTTGATGGCACTTGGCTTTGGCTTTGGTTATAGACTGAATTGTGCTCCATCCCCCCTCCAAATGTGGAAACCCTGGTTGTCATTGTGTCTAAGTGCTATGTCTGCTAACCAGAAGGTTGGCAGTTTGAATCCACCAGACTCTTCTTGGAAACTCTATGGAGCAGTTCTACTCCGTCCTGTAGGGTTGCTATGAGACAGAATCAACTCAATGGCACTTGGTTTGGTTTGGGCATTCCCCCAAATGCGTATCAACTTGTCTAGGCCGTGATTCCCAATATTGTGTGATTGTCCACAATTTTGTGACCTGATGTGAGTTTTTTACATGTTGTATAGCCTACCTTTATGATGTTAATGAGACAGGATTAGAGGCAAGTTATGTTAAGAAGTCAGGAATCAATCACAAGATTAGGTTGCATCTTGAATCAATCTCTTTTGAGATACAAAAGAGAAATGTGAGAAGAGAGACATGGGAACCTCTTGCTGCCAAGAAAAAAAGAGCCAGGAGAATAGCTCATTCTTTGGACCAAGAGTCTATGTACTGAGGAGCATTTTAACCAGGGAAAATGATGGTAAAGACCTCTTCCCATATCTGATACACAGAGAAAGTGTTCCCCTGGAGCTGACATGCTGTATGTGGACTTCTAGCCTCCTAGACTGAGAGAGTAAATTGCTACCTGTTAAAGCCTTTCACTTGTGGTATTTCTATTACAGCAATGCTGGTTAATTAAGACACTGACTACTCAGAAGCCAGTTTGCAATCTTTCATGAATGTGATTAATTCACTTTCTGAGCTGCAGTGACTTTAGGAAGGGTGCAACTTTCAAGGACATTAGATGAGGTAGTCATAGTATATCCTCCCTGGTAATGAGAGATGGTAGATTTAGGCTTTAAATATGACCCATCAACACATAAAACTAAAGATTTGATAATGACGGTTCTTGCAAATCTTGCCTAGGAGACAAAAGCTGTTTAAGCAGTTATCAGGTGGATGGTCATTATTAATAGTTAAGGAAACAACATAGCCAGATTCAGAGAGATTACAGTATATAACCAAATATTAGAAGTGGTCAAAAAGAGAATTTCATAAGTCAGTCTGCTTGCAGGCAGGTGTTGAGGTAGTGCTGAATTTTAAATAGTTGACCCTGCATGAGCAACACAAATACCAAGAAAATTTCTTAAAACTATGTCTGCTATGGTTTTGACTAGCAGTTGCAATGACTGCTTTAACACAGGGAAGGAGAGTAACCACTTTCAACAGGATCCAGCTTGATAGTATAATAACCAATGAGTCTCTGCTCTCCTCCACATTTTTGAGTTTTGAGTTCTACAGCGTTTCCAGAAATCTTATAGACCAAAAAGTAAAAAGACTAAATTGTAATTAGGAAACCTTAGAGCAGAAGTGTTAATCACTACTTCTTTTAGTTGAGTGATGGCCCTCTAGTCCTCAGAAAGCTGGAAAGAATTACATTCTGACCTTTTCAGATAATGGTAAGGAGGTTGAGACAGTGAAAAAACAAGTTCTGCAATAACTATCACAGTTGGGTGCAGCTGAATTGTTTCCAACGAATAACAACTGAATGAACAACAGAACAAAGCACTGTGCAGTCCTGGGTCATACTCCAAATTATTTTTATCCTTGAGGTCATTGTTGAAATCCCTGTCCGTCCATCTTTTTGACAATCTTCCTCTTTTTCACTGACTCTCTACCAAGCATGGTATCTATCATGGATTGAATTGTGTCTCCCAAAAAATACATGTAGAAATTTGCTTGGGCCAAGATTCCCTGTTTTCTATGATTGTCCTCCATTTTGTGATTTCCTGTGCTGTATGTTAAAGGACTAGGGTGGGACTATAAATCCCTTCATAAGATCTCCTCCCTGCTCCACTGTAAAGGCAGTTTCCTTGGAGTATGGCTGGCACCACCCTTAATCCTTTGATCCTACAAGAGAGAAAATGAAAGGGAAGCGAGCACAGAATTGGGAACCTCACACCATCAAGAAAGCAGCACCAGGAGAAGATAGTGTCCTTCAGACCCAAGGTTTCTGTGCCAAGATGCTCCCTGGACAAAGACTGACACAATACCAGACTGTCCTCCAGAGCCAACAAGGAAGAAAGCCTTCCCCTGGAGCAGACATCCTGAATTTGGACTTGGAGCCTACTGGACTGTGTAAGAAGAAATTTTCCTTTGTTAAAGCCCTCCACTGTGGCATTTCTGTTAGAGCAGCACTAGCTGACTAAAACAGTGTCCTTCTCCAGAGGCTGACTCTTCCTGATAAAATATCCAAATTATATGAGCCAAAAAAATCTCCGTCCTTGCTTCTGAGGAACATTCTGGCTGTCCCTCTTGCAAGACAGATTTGATAGTTCTTTCGGCAGTCCATGGCGTGTTCAATATTCTTCACAAACGTAATTCAAAGGTGACAGTTTTTCTTTGGTCTTCATTATTTCATTGCCCAGCTTTCACACGCATATAAGGCAATTGGAAACACCATGGTTTAGGTCAGGCTACCTTAGTATTCTAGGTGACATCTTTGTTTTTTAACCCTTTAAAGAAGTCTTTTCTAAATTTTATTTTTATTGCGATTAAGTGGATGTTTGCAATCCAAGTTAATTTGCCACATAAAACCCCAAACAAATGCCTCTACGCAGCTCTATCAGCTCTCCTCACCTCTATGACAGCAACTCTACCCTTCCACCCCATACTTCTAGTATCCACCCAATCAACATCAGTCCACTCAACTCCATACTTTCCTCTCCATTCTAAACAGAAACCAGTTATACAGCCCATACGTATATTAAGCCAAGAAGTATACATACCATCTACATCAGTCTATGTCCCACAGTGCAGTCTAATCTTTTCTAAAGAGTTGGCTTCAGTACTGGTTTCAGCTCTGGGCCAGCAGCAAGTCCAGGGGCCGTGTTGTCAGTGGATCCTCCAGGAAGTCAAACCACCAAGTCTGGTCTTTTAGTAAGGATCTAGATCTGCATTCTGCTTTTTTTCATGCTTTGCCAGGGAATCTGCCCTGTGTTCTCTGTCAGGGCAGTCTTTGGTCTCAAGCTGATGGAGACTCCCAATAATGTGGATGCTTCTGTCTCCTGGGCTCGTTTCTTCCTCATGTCTTTGATGTTCTTGGTTTTCATCTCCTCCAGGTGGGTTAGAACCAGTTGGCATTCCTTAGATGGCAGCTTGTTGACTTTTAAGACCCCAGGTGCACTCACCAATGCAATATGCAGAATAATTTCTTAGAAAAAAAAATAGCTATAACCATGATGTCCCCTGAAACCATGGTCCCAAGACCCCTGTCCCTAGTACTCTGTCCCTTCGTAAAACTCTTGGTTGTATTTAGAAAACATGGCTTATAGTGTAGTCCACTTATGTCGACTGCCTCCTACTGTATGCTGTCACCTAACTGAATTTCTGATGACTAATCTATGAATAATGCTCTCCCTCCATCCCCACCATTGTAGCCATCAAAGATTATTTTCTGCTGTACATAAGACTTTTCTTAAGTCCTTGTAGTAATGGTCTCCCACAGTATTTGCCCTTTTGCCACTTATTTCACTCAGCGTAATGTCTTCCAGTTGATTCCAAGTTATGTTTCCTAAAATTATCATTCTTTATCATTACATAATGTTCCATTGAGTAAATATACCATAGTTTGTCAATTCATGTGTTGATGCGCACCTAGGTTGATTCCATCCTTCTGCTATTGTGGACAGTGCTGCAATAAACATCTGTGTGCATGCATTTCTTCATGTGCCAGCCCTTGATTCTGTAGGACATATTCCAAGCAGTGGGACTGCTGGATGATATGGTATTTCTATTTCTAACTTTATAAGAAAGTACAAAACTGTTTTTCTAAGAAGTTGTACCATTTTACATTTCTAGGATCAGTGTAGAAGAGTTCATTTTCTTCAGAGCCTCTCAAATGTTTGTTCTTTTGTGTTGCTGAAATTAATGTCAGCCTTATTAGAGTGAGATGGTATTTCACTGTAGTTTAATTTGGATTTCTCTAATGGTTAATGATTGTGAGCATTGCCTCATGTGTGTTTTGGCTGCCTGGATGACTTCTTTGGAGACGGTATCTTTTCATATTCTTTGCCAGTTGTTTAATTTGGTTGGTTGTCTTTTTCTTGTTGATATCTTGCAGTTCCTTGTAGATTATGGAAGTTAGATTTTGATCAGATTTCTGGATGAAAAACATTTTTTTTTCCAGTCTGTAGGTGGTCTTTCTACTCTTTTGATAAAGTCTTTGGATGAGCCTAAATGTTTGGTTTTTAGCAGTTCCTATTCATCTGTTTCCTCCTCTGCTGTTTGTGCATTCTTAGCCATATTTTGTAGTCTGTTTATGCCATGTATTAGGGCTTCTGGTGTTTGTCCCTAATTTTTCTTCCGTGACTTTTATCATTTTAGGTTTGATATTTAGGTCTTTGATCCATTTTGAGTTAGTTTTTGTGCAAGGTATGAGATACAGGTCTTGTTTAAGTTTTTTGCAGATGAATATCCAGTTTTGACAACACCATTTGTTAAAGAGGCTGTTTTTTCCCCAGTTCACTGGTTTGGGGCCTTTGTCAAATATCAGCTGCCCATAGACGGATGGTGTTATTTCTGGATTTTCTACTCTGTTCCATTGGTCAATGTATCTGTTTTTGTATGAGTACCAGACTATTTTGACAACAGTGTAATAGGATCTAATGTTAGGTAGTGTGAGGCATCCCACTTTGTTCTTCCTCACTAATGCTTTACTTTTTCAGGGTTTCTTCCCTTTCCATACAATGTTGGTGATTTGCTTCTCTATATCATTGAAAAATGACATAAAATTTGTAGTGGGATTGCATTATACATATTGATCACTTTGGGTGGAATAGACATTTTGATAATGTTAAGTCTTCATATCCATGAGCAAGGAAAATTTCTCCATTTGTGTAAATCTCTTTTGGTTTCTTTTAGGGTCTTATAATTTTCTTTGTATAGGTCTCTTACATCTCTGCTTGAATTTATCCCTATGTATTTTATCTCCTCGGGGGCTATTGTAAATGGCATTGATTAGATAATTCCCTTTTTGATGGTCTCTTTTTTGGTGTAAAGGAATACAACTGATTCATTTATAGTTTATCTTAAGATACTTTGCTGAACTCTTCTATTAGTTGCAGTAGTTTTTTTATGGATTCTTTAAGGTTTTCTGTTTATATGGTCATATCTGCAAATAGAGATACTTTTACTTCTTCTTTGCCAGTGTAGATGCCTTTTATTTCTTTACTTGTCTGATTGCACTGACTAGAACTTCAAGCACAATGTTGAATAAAAATGGTGACAATGGGCATCCTTGTCTTGTTCCCTTTCTCAGGGGGAATTCTTTCATGCACCCTCCATTCAAGATGATGTTGGCTATTGTCTTTGAGAGGGAAGCCCATCATTATGTTAAGGAATTACCCTTCTACTCCTATTTTGCTGAGTTTTTAGCATGAATGGGTTTTGGACTTTGTCAAGTGCCTTTTACGTGTCACTTGATAAAAATCAAATAATTCTTATCTTTTGTTTTATTTATGTGGTTGACTACATTAATTGTTTTTCCAACATTGAACAATCTTTGCATCCTTGGTATGAATCCTACTTACTAGTGGTGAATTATTTTTTGATATGTTGTGAATTCTATTGGCTAGAATTCTGTTGAGAATTTTTGTATTTAAGTTGATGAGAAATACTGGACTGTAATTTTCCTTTTTTGTGTCTTCTTTCTCTGGCCTTAGTGTCAGGGTTATGCTGGCTTCCTAGAATGAATTTGGAAGTGTTTCATTGTTTTCTATGTGTGAAATAGCTTCAGCAGTATTGAATTAACTCCTTATTAAAAGTTTGGTAGAATTCTCCAGTGAAGCTGTCTGGAACAGGACTTTTTTTGGTTGGTAGTCTTTTTGACTACTTTTTCAGTCTCTTGTGGTGGGTATATTAAGCTGCTCTACTTCTGATTGTGCTTGTTTTGATAGATAATGTGAATCTAGAAATCTGTCTATTTCCTTTAGGTTTCCAAATCTACTAAAGTACAATTTTTCATAATATTCTTTTATGATTCTTTTAATTTAAATTTGGTCTGTTGCGGTATCACCCATCTCATTTCTTATTTGGGTTGTTTCCTGTTTTCTTTTGCTTTGGTCAATGGTTTATAGATTTTGTTGATCTTTTCATAAAACTAGCTTTTGGTTTTGTTAAGTCTTTCCACTGTTTTTCTATTCTCTAATTCGTTCAGTTTTGCTCTAATTTTTATTATCTGTTTTCTTCCAGTACCCAAGGGGTTCTTTTGTTGTTCTCTTTCTACTTGTTCAAGTTTTATGGTTAAGTCGTTGATTTGGACCCTTTGTTCACTTTGTATGTGTGTGTTTATTGAGATAAAGTGAACTCTGAGTGCTGTTTTTACTGTAACCCATAGATTGTGACAGAATATGTTTTCATTCTCATTTGATTCCATGAATTTCTTTACTGCATCCATGATTGCTTCTATAACCCAGCACTTAGTGAGCAAGGTGTTGTTCAGTTTGCATGAGTTTGAGTTTCTGCCTATTTTTTTCAGCTATTGATTTAAACTTTTATGGCTTTATGGCCTGATAAAATTCTTTGCGGTATTTCATTGCTTTGGATTTTGTTGAGACTTGCTTTATGGCCTAATACATGGTCTATTCTGGAGTATGTCCCATGTGCATGGAAAAGAAGGTATACTTGCCCATTGTTGGGTGGAGAGTTTTGTATGTCTATGAGGTTGAATTGGTTGGTTGTTGCCATAAGATTTTCTTTATCTTTATTGAGCTTCTTTTAGATGTTCCGTCCATTTCCAAAAGTGGTATGTTAGAGTCTCCTAATTTTGTGGAACAGTCTGTTTCACTTTTCAATGTTGTCAGTATTTGTTCAGTGTAGTTAGAAGCTCTGTTGTAAGGAGCATAAATCTGTAAGATTGTTATGTGTTCCTTATGTATTGACTCTTTAAGCAATAAATAGTGACCATCTTTGTCCATGATGGTCTTTAAAATCTGTTTTATATGAGATTAGTATTGTTTCTCCTGATTTTATTTGGGTGTTATTAGCTTGCATATATTTTTCCATCCTTGAGTTTCAGTTTGTTCACATGTTTGAGTCTAAGGGTGTTTCCTGTGAACAGCACATACACAGGTTGTGTTTTTTAATCCAGCCTGTTCATCTTTGTCTGTTTCTTTGTGCATCTAATCTATTTATATTTAGTGCAATTATTGATAGGTATAAATATAGTGCTGTCATTTTGGTGCCTTTTTTGTTGTGTAGTTCACAGTTTCCTTTTTCAATTTAATATTCTGCTATGAGTTGTTTCTCCTTATGTGTTTTCTTTTCATCCTTTTCAATGTTGGTCTTGTATCTTCTTGATTGTTTTTCTCATTCTGATGTGTAATACTGTAAGTCTGATTTGCAGCAACTACAATATTCACCCCTAAGTATCTGAAGAAAAAAATTGAGTTGCAATAATGAAAGATTCTACAGACAAACTATTAAATCAGTCAAGGAGCAACAACAAAAAAAAAAAAAGAAAGGAATACACAGAGTCATTATATCAGAAAGAACTAGTCAATGTTCAGCCATTCGAAGAGGTAGCATATGATCAGGAACCAATGGTACTGAAGGAAGAAGTTAAAGCTGCATTGAAGGCACTGGCAAAAAACAAAGCTCCAGGAATTGATGGAATATCAACTGAGATATTTCAACAAACAAATGCAGTTCTGGAAATGCTCATTCATTTGTGCCAGGAAATTTGGAGGCCAGCTGCCTGGGCAACTGACTGGAAGAGATCCATATTTACGCCCATTCCAAAGAAAGGTGATCCAACCAAATGTGGAAATTACCAAACAATATCGTTGATATCACATGCAAGTAAAATTTTGCTCAAGATCATTCAAAAGTGACTGCAACAATATATTGACAAAGAACTGCCAGAAACTCAAGCTGGATTCAGAAGACAACATGGAACCAGGAATATCATCGCTGATGACAGATGGATCTTGGCTGAAAGCAAAGAATACCAGCAAGATGCTTGCTAGAGTGGAAGGTCACTGAAAAAGAGGAAGACTCTCAATGAGAAGGATTGACACAGTGGCCAAAATAATAGGCTTAAGCATAAAAACAATTGTGGGCATGGCACAGGACCAGGAAGTGTTTTGTTCTGTTGTTCATAGCATTACTATGAGCTAGACCAACTCAACAGCACCCAGTAACAACAACAATTACCTAAGTTTAATTTCTTTGTATCTCCTTGACTTCATCTCCACCTATGAATACCTTAATTTTTCCCTCTTTTTGGTATAATGTTGTCATAATTTACATAGTGAGATCCATCCCTGATTTTTATATTCTACATATGATGAAGCTTTGTGGCTTCCCTGTCCACGGTAGACTCTGGATGCTGCATCCCGAATTGTATCCTTAAGTATGCATCTGATGTTGATTCTCTAAACAAAGAACTTCCTTCAGTATTTCTTGTAGTTTTGGTTTGGTTATTATTCTCTAAACTTCTGTTTATATGGAAATGTCCTAATTTCACCCATCATATTTCAGAGACAATTCTGCAGGATATATAATTTTTGGTTGGACTTTTTTTTTCTTCAGGGCTTTGTATACGTCATCCCATTGTCTTCTTGCCAACATGGTTTCTGCTGAGTAATTAGAGCTCAATTTAAAAGATTCTCCTTTGTAGGTTAAATTAGTTTTGATTGGAGCCTAGCTACCTTTAAGATCATCTCAGTATCCTTTATTTTGTTAAGTTTGATTCTAATACATCTTTGTGTCTTTCTTTTGGGAATATACCTTTTGTGGAGTTCAATGAGCATCTTGCATAGATATCTTCTCATATTTCATGATATCAGGGAAGTTTTCTGTCCACAAATCTTCAAAAATTCTCTCTGTATTTTCTGATAGCCCTCTCTTTTCTGTTACTCTGATCATTGTAATTATTCCTCTTGATAGAGTCCACATAACTCTTTATCTTTCTTCATGTTTCTCAATTCTTTTATCTGATTTTTCCTCATAAATGCTATTGTTGGCTGCTCTGCTTTCAGTCTAGCTAATTCTGCATTATACTTCCTTGATCCTGCTCCTTTGACTTTCTATTGACTTGTCTAACTCTGTGATTTTATTGTTAATCTGCTGAATGTCAGATCGTTGTTGCTCTAGTATTTTTGTAGCTTGCTTATCTTTTTGATTTGTTCTACTGCATTTCATCTAGTCTCCATCTTTATTTCTTGAAATACTCAGTACATAACTCTTTTGTGTTTTACCTCTGATAATTGTACAAAGACTTCTTTCGGAAATTTTTTGATTCTTTATTTTGGGAGTTTTCTGAAGCCATGGTTGTCTGCTTCTTTGAATGTTTAGGAACTGATTGCTGTCTCTGAACCATCAGAAATTTCTTGTGATTTATTTGTTAATTATTGAAACCTATATATGTCATGAGTCAGATCCGACTCGACAGCACTTGGCTTGGCTTTTATATATATACATAAATTTGGTCTTCACTGTCCAAGTAATCTAGCTTTCTGAGCTAAAGTGGTGTTTGGAGCCTTAATAATTCTGATTTTTTGTCACTCGATGTTTACAGTGGTTACTGCAGTGAGAAAGGTAGCAGAAATTGCTGGCTCAGGAGGGCCAGTGGAACTCTTCTTCCACTTTTCCCTTTGTTTCCTTATCAAAGTCTAGTAGTGAAGCTCAGGGCACACATGTAAAATGTCTCACTCTGGTCCATGTAGTGCACCAGAATTTAGAGTCAGTTGTAGAACAGAGAAGGGAGAGGCAAAAATGCTGAGGATAGGGAGTGAAGTCACTGCATAGGAAAGGTTTAAGACATGTCTTAGGCTGGGTTTTCTAGGGAAGCAAAACCAGTAACACGTGTAGGTACAAGGAAAGATTTATAATATATATAGAGAGAGACAGATAGATAGATACAAATATAGGAAACAGCTCACGTAATCACAGAAGCTGAATGTCCCAAGCTCTGGCACAAGTCTCACGTGTCCACGGAAGCTGAGGAACCCAAGGTCAGCAAGTCAGAGACCAGAGTTGCAGATCACCGGTTGTGTAGGTCAGTGGATCCCAAGCTGGTGGCGAGACGATGCGACAGAGGCTGGAGGTCGGTGGATTCCAAGCTGATGGCGAGACGAAGTGATAGAGGCTGGAGAACCCAGGATCGGCAGGTCAGGGAGCAGGACTGGGCAGAGGCTGGCGAGCGCAGGATTGGCAGGTCAGGGAGCAGGGCTCTCACGTGCCAACTGTAAAGACTGATGAGCCCAACAGCTGCTAGCTCAAGTCCCAGAACCAGATGCTGGAACCAGAGAGCAGGAGCTCCTGGCCATGTGAGCGATCAGCAGCCATAGTCCAGTGTCACGAGATGAGAGCCGAGGGGCAGGGAGTCACCACAAACCCCGCCCTGCCACTTAATACAGCAGCCAAATAGGTAGTAGCCAAGTTGACATAATCCTGACCACCACAATCCACCCCTTGTCAACTTGGCATCTGCACACATCTCACCTTACCATGCACAGTCTCTGAAGGGGTACAGTTACAAAGGCATACTTATGTCAACATGATATAACTAACACATGTACAACTGAAAATGCATTAACCCATTTACATCTTACATTTCATAAGTAAACAAAGTATCCAATACACACATACAAAGCAGGAATACTCATAGCAATTACAGTCCTCATTTCTGCAACTGGTTGCGTGGCCGTAACTGATATTTAGAACTACCTTCTTCTACAACCCATTCTGTATTCCCTTTGCCCTCAGCAAGTACCTCAGCTGATTGTGGTTCCTTGCCTGGTGAGGTGACCCAAACCTTCATTCCTGAAGGGTCTGGGCTATTATCACTCATTTTGGAGTTGGGTTGTTGTAGTTTTCCATTGACCTTAATCACAGGACATGGTAGTACTAGGAGGCGTCCTAAGGGATCTCCTGCATTCCAAACATACTCTTCTTTACTTCCGTTATGTAATGTCAATCCAATTTCATCTTCATAGTCAGGATCAATCACACCAGCCAGTATTGTAACTCCCTTCTTTGTCTGTTGATCCAGAGGTACAAGGAGCCCAAAATGGCCTGGTGGCAATTTTAGCTTCCAGTTCAGTGGAATCGTTGATGTGTCTCCAGGCGGCAGCATTCCTCCCTTCGGAACTAAGACATTTAGTCCTGCAGAACATAAAGTCATGGGGACAGGAAGCAAAAATCTTGCAAGTGGGTCACTAGGGGTAACAGTGAGTGGTGCCACTCCTGTTTCCACCCCTTGATTCCTGGACCCATGAATCCTGGCAAAAGGAGAAACAGCACCGTATACTGGACGCTGGTTTAGAGCATACACAGCCTCCTGGAGAACATTTCCCCAACCCTGCAAGGTACTGCCACCTAGCTGGCAGCGTAATTGTGTCTTCAGGAGACCATTCCATCGTTCTATCAAGCCAGCTGCTTCAGGATGATGGGGAACATGGTAAGACCAGTGAATTCCGTGAGCATGGGCCCACTGCCGCACTTCATTTGCTGTGAAGTGAGTCCCTTGATCAGAGGCAATGCTGTGTGGGATTCCATGACGGTGGATGAGGCATTCTGTAAGTCCACGGATGGTAGTTTTAGCAGAAGCATGTCGTGCCGGGTAGGCAAATCCATATCAGAGTAAGTATCTATCCCAGTAAGGACAAAATGCTTTCCTTTCCATGATGGAAGCAGTCCAATGTAATCAACTTGCCACCAGGTTGCCGGCTGATCACCTCGAGGAACAGTGCCATATCGAGGACTCAGTGTTGGTCTCTGCTGCTGGCAGATTGGGCACTCAGCAGTGGCTGTAGCCAAGTCAGCCTTGGTGAGCGGGAGCCCATGTTGCTGGGCCCATGCATAACCAGTGTCCCTGCCACCATGACCACTTTGTTCATGGGCCCACTGAGCAATGACAGAGGTAGCCGGAGAAAGAGGATGATTGGTTCCCACAGAACGGGTCATCCTATCCACTTGATTGTTAAACTCATCCTCTGCTGAGGTTACTCTTTGATGAGCATTCACATGAGACACAAATATCTTCACTTCTTTGGCCCATTCAGAGAGGTCTATCCACATACCTCTCCCCCATAAATCCTTGTCTCCAATCTTCCAGTCATGTTCCTTCCAAGTCCCTGACCAACTGGCCAAGCCATTGGCCACAGCCCATGAATCGGTATACAGCCGCACATCTGGCCACCTCTCCTTCCAAGCAAAGTGAACAACCGTATGCACTGCTCGAAGTTCTGCCCACTGGGAGGATTTGCTTTCACAACTGTCCTTGAGGGAGGTCCCAGAAAGGGGCTGTAGTGCTGCTGCTGTCCACTTTCGAGTGGTGCCGGCATACCGCGCAGAACCATCTGTAAACCAAGCACGAGTTTTCTCTGTCTCGGTCAGCTGGTCATAAGGAATCCCCCATGAGGCCATAGGTGCAAACTGGGAGACAGGAGGTAATGTTACAGGAGTGGAGACCATGGGCATTTGGGCCACTTCCTCATGCAATTTACTTGTGCCTTCAGGTCCTGCACGGGCCCGATCTCGTATATACCACTTCCATTTAATGATGGAGTGCTGCTGTGCTCGTTCAACTTTATGACTCTGTGGGTCAGACAATACCCGGTTCATGATAGGCAGCTCAGGACGCATGGTGACCTGGTGTCCCATGGTTAAGTGCTCAGTCTCTACTAAGGCCCAGTAACAAGCCAAAAGTTGTTTTTCAAAAGGAGAGTAGTTATCTGCAGAGGATGGCAGAGCTTTGCTCCAAAATCCTAGGCCTTGAAGGCAAAGTCGTAGCACAGGGCTGGAGGTCTCAACTCAGAAACCTGAGAGTGTGGCCGATACCTAGAGTCTGGAGAGCATTGCTGTTGTGTAGAATGTCTCAGAAAATGTAAGAGTATTTCCAAAGCTTTTAGGGCTAACGTAATGTGTTCTGTTGACTTGCCTGTTGCCTGTTAATGCCTTCTAAGTTTCACAGATGTAGAAGAGTTTTTGTATTTTGGACTTGGAGCTGATTTAAGACTTCTGTTATATGGATGGACATAATTTTGCTATGGTGAGATGAATGTGTTAAATGTTTTTGTGATGTGATTTTTGGGTTGTCAAAGGGTGGGATGTCATGGTTTGAATTGTGTCCCCCCAAAAATGTGTGCAGCCATGTGGCTGGGATATGGTTCCCAGTATCTTGGGACTGTCCTCCATTGTGTGGTTTTGCTAACCTGTATGTTAAAGGATTAGGGTGGGGCTGTGAATTCCTGCTATGGGGGAAGTTTCCCTGGAGTATGGCTTGCCCCACCCTTAATGCTTTTAGCTTGCAAGGAATAAAAGGAAAAAGAACCAAGGACAATTTGAGAACCTCGCTACCATCAAGCAAGCAGCACCGGGAGCAGAGCGCGTCGTTCAGACCAGAGGTTCTTGCGTTAGGACACTCCCTGGACAATGACTGATGCAATACCGGACTTTCCTCAAGAGCCGACAAGGGGTAAGTCTTTCCCTGGAGCGGACACCCTGAATATGGACTTGCAACCTACCGGACTGTGTAAGAATAAATCTTTCTTTGTTAAAGCCATCCACTCTGGTATTTCTGTTAGAGCAGCCCTAGCTGACTAAAACAGAATATGAGAGTTGGTGAGCACTTAGCTTCTGATGCTGTAGAGAATGAATGTCTTTTATGGCTCTGTAGATGATGCATAGCTCAGAGGACCTGGTAGAATTTGTCTTCTATCCTTCCCTTTGTTTCCTTCTCTGAATCCAGGAGAAAAGCTCAAGGAACACACATAAAATGTCTCATGTTCAGCCCAGGTAATGTACAAGAATTTAGCACCCAATGTACAGCAGAGAAGGTAGGGGAAAATGGTGATGATAGGGAGAGAAATCAGTACATAGGAAAGGATTAAGCCCTGAGGGTTCACTAACATTTAGCTTGAGGCAGTCCAGTGGATTCTCCTGAGTCTCTGTAGGTACAACAATCCACAGCTCAGTGGAGCCAGTGGAACTTTTCTTCTACCCTCTTTGTTTTCCTGTCTGAGTCCTAGAGAAAAGTTCAGGGTACACACATACAGCATCCCACTTACAACTCAAGTAGTGCACCAGAATTTAATTTCTGGTGCAGCTCATAGAACAGAGGGGAGAAGAACACTGCTGCACTTGACTGCCAACAGGTATGGCCATCTTCAGCTCAGTTTTCCAACTTCGAAAGATATTCTCCACCCAAGCGCTGTTGTCCAGTGTGGCTGCCAGCCTTATCAGTGCTCTCAGGTGCAGTGGTCCCAAGCTCAGGCTCTGAGCCAATAAAAATGGCCTTTGCTACCATGCTGCCACTCTGTTCCCACACCAGCAGAAGCAGGCCTGCTCAGCTTCTGACAAAGGTAGTTGTTTCCCTTCCTATTGCCCAGTACAATCTCATAGCTTTTCGCCTGAACTTGCGGCTGTTAGAATGTCCTTTTTATTCAGTTCAGTTGTTTTTCAAGGACTTAGTTGTTAGAGGGAGGAGAGGAAACATGTGGCTAGCCTAAAATCTTAGCCCCACCACCTCCAAAGAGGTATTTTGCAGCAGATTTACTCAATGCAATGCTCCATTTGAATTGTTGACTGCTGTTTCATGGGTGTTGATTTGGGATCCAAGTAAAACAAAATCTTTGACAACTTCCATCTTTTCTCCATTTTTTGATATTGTTTATTGGTCTAGTTGGAAAGATTTTCATTTTATTTATGTTGAGGCATAGTCCATACCGAAGGTAATGGTTTTTGACCATCATGAGTATTTCAAGTCCTTCTCACTTTCAGCAAGCAGTGTTTTATCATCTGCATTACACAAGTAGTTAATGAATCTTCCTCCAATCCTAACGCCCTGCTCTTGTTCACATAGTCCACTTTCTTGGGTTATTTGTTTAGCATACAAATTGGATAAGGATGATGAAAAAATACAACCCGTATTATTAGAATTAGTATTAAATAAGTAAATGCACATGAAAATTTTATGGTATACCAGAAAGAAAAACAAGTTCATTAAAATAAACTGACCATGAGATGGCAGTCTTACCAAACTTAATCTGTACTGAACCCAATGAGAAGTTCAGGAAATGAACAAAAAATGAAGGTATAGGGATAAGATAAACAATAAATGTCTCAAAGAGCCATCTTCACAACAAGTGGAGGCCTCAGTTTGAGAGGCTTACCTCCAATGAACCTGCAGTATTCAAGGAGATGATTCTGGGCAAGTAGCCCTTGCTGGTACCAAGCCAAGACACTTCCAGGACTTCTCAAGAATACGGAAGACAATGGTCCTTCAGAATCCTGCTGACTATACCAGTGAATATCTAAGAGAAACCACCATTACCCTGATTAAAGTAAAATTTAGAGATCTATTGAAAATAAAGACATAGCCTGAGCTGAGAACAGACTGAATTCCACAGGGTGAAATTGAACACTTCAAAATGCTGATGCTACAATGACATTTTATGAGAAGAAAATAAAGAACATGCATAAATTACTTGATTAGTAGCTTATTGAAAGACATTGTTTGACCAATTTTAAGTTATGAGATCTTCCTGTGGAAGGAACCCATAAGGCATGATTTCCCATGGCAGGAACTCATAGAGTAGAATTTTCTGTGGCAGAAATTTGCAAGGCAGGACTTCCTATAATGGAAGCTCATAAGGCAAATGGTTTAAAAGGATATATATGTCTTTCTTACATCAATTACAGTATGGTGATCAAATGATTATGTGATACGGGAGTGTCACAGGGTAATTATATCATCATTATAGACATTACTCCTTTAGAATCACCTGTATGATTAGGTCTGCATGGAAGATAGTTTTGCTGAAGTGAAAATGAAACTAGCAACAAAGGAACCATGCCCAAATCTTAAGCTGACCATTTCACATCTTATCAGGTACCTCAATTTTTTAAAAATCCCCTTATGCAAACAAAACAATGAATGGCTTGCAGGTTTCAGTAGAAAAATCTCTGATGTGCTTCCATAATTTTCAACCCTGAATGTTATGGTTGATTTTGCTTGTCAACTTGGCTAGACATAGTACCCAGTTTTTTTGACTATACATTAGTCCAGTTGTTGCTATGAAAGACATTTAGATGTGATTAACATTTACAATTACCTGACTTTAAGTAAAGCAGATTATTCAGCTAGTTATGTGGAGTCTTTATCCAATTAGCTGAAGACATTAAAAACAAAAACTGAGGTTTCCAGAAAAAAAATAATGATTCTGCCTCTGAACTGTAAAATAGACATCCTGCTGTGATTTCCAAACTTCTGCCTGACCTGTAGATTTTTTACTTGCCAGCTCTCATAATCAAGTGAACCATGGGTCAGTTCCTTGAAATCTCATTCTCTCTCTCTCTTTCTAACTTTCTCTCTTTCGGCACCAAATCAGTTGCTGTCAAGTGTATTCCAACTCATGGTGACCCCATGTGTTTAGAACAGAATTTCACTCCATAGCGTTTTCATGGCTACTACCTTTTGGAAACAGATCATCAGTCCTTTTTATTGAGAATTCATTGAGTAGTTTGGATCAAACAACCTTTTGGCAAGTAGAAGCACAGCCAACAATTTGCAACACATTAGGTATATACATACGTATATGCACACACATACATGTGTATGTATGTATATACAATCTATGAGTCATATGTATTTGTTTCTCTTTCTCTGGAGAATCTCAGCAAATACAGATTTTGATATCAAGAGTGGTTATATGGTTCTAGAGGAACAGAATCTTAATGACAACTTTTTAAAATTAATTTTGGGGTTTATAAAGTTGAATTTTTAAAGGCACTGATGACTATTTCCAGTAGTAAAGAAGGCACTGATAGACCGTAGTATAATGGGACACTCTGAATCAAATGTTTATGAGAGACAAAGTTCTGGGTCCATGTATATTTGATATCTTAGAAGATTTTTATCAAATTGACAGGTATAATGAGATGGGCTAAGTCCTCCTAATCTTACCGAACAAATTGGTAAACAAAGAGAAGTGTCTCAGAGCTTCAAATTCCTAGCTCAGCTCATTACCGCATAAAAGACTTGAATGTTTGTGTGTGCCCTGAAAGAAAACTTTATCCCCTCTAGTCACAAAGTTGATATTGCTGAAAACCAACTCCAGTTTCATCCTATAAATACCTGAATTACAACACAAATTGAATTTTCAACCTTACAGGATATACTGTTAAAGTGAAGGCATTCACTGGAAAGGAATGGGATCCCGAAATTTATAATGAGAACATATGGGCAAACCTTGATGTAGCTGAAGATACTGAATTCTTAAATTCTGCTCAGTATTCTTTTCCCGTAGAAGCAGTCCTTATACACCATTTGAGGAGACTAAGCTGTGTTTGCCAAAGAAACTTGTAATGGTCTCCCCTAATACAGTTTCTTGCTGATTCTTAAGACCTTCCTGAACCATCTGTCATTGCTTCTTGACATATAACTGGATCCAAGTCCCAGCAAGCCCAGAAAGGAGACTTACAAAGTGTAACCCATGAGGAGCTGCAGTACATTCCAAAAGAACTACAAGATTTTTTTTTAATTAATACAGATAAACATCAAGAAATATGTGTGGGAATAGATATCAAGGGTGTACGATAACAATGGAAAAATGCAAATTTGGACCAGACCTAATTTATTGATATACAACCATTAATCAATGAGTATAGATTTGATATTTTTAAAAAATATTTTATTGTGATTAAGTGAAAGTATAGTCTAAGTCATTTTGTTTTATGAAACCCAATACACACTTCTCTATGCAGCTCTACCTGCCTTCCCAATCCTGTGACAGCACACTTTTTTCCACCCCATACTTTCCGTATTCATTCAACCAACTCTTGTCCACTCCTCTCTATTCTCCCATCTCATTTCTCTAGAAGAGTTGCTCCAGTGGGCTCGTATATATATTTAAGCCAAGAAGCACACACAGCACCTTCATCATTCCATGTCTTATAGTCCAGTCAGATTTTTGTCTGAAGAGTTGTCTTTGGTACTGATTTCATCTCTGGACAAGCAATGATCCCAAGAGCTGTGCTGATGGGGGATCCTTCAGGGTGTTGGACCATCAAGCCTGGTCTTTTAATTGAATTCTAGATCTCTATCCATATTTTCTCCCACTACGACAAGGAGTCTATACTGTGATCCCTTTCAGGGCAGTCATTGGTGACTACCAGACACCACCTACTTCTAGTGGTTTCATGTTGATGTAGTCTGCGGATCATATGGCCCCTTCTGTCTTCTGGGCTCATATTTTCCTCATGTCTTAGATGTCCTTCATTCTTTTCTGCTTCAGGTAGACTGGGACAAATTGATGCTCTTTAGATGGCAGCTTGCTAGCTTTTAAGATCCCAGACACCACTCAACAAAGTGGGATGGAGAACATTTTTAAAAAACAAACTTAGTTATGCCAATTAACATAGATGTCCCCTGATATTGTCCCCAGAATGCTGCCACTGCTACACTGACCTTTGAAATGAGTTATTTTTAGGAAACTTCTTAGCTCTTGGTATACTCTAGCAATGTTCTCCCTTCTACTGTGTGCTGTCACTTCCTTCACTTAACCTAATTCCTATCTACTACCTAACCTATGAATGCACATCTCCCTCAATCCCCTCCCTGGTAACAATAAAAGATTATTTTCTTCTGTGTTTAAACTTTTTTTTGAGTCCTCATGATAGTGGTCTCATACAATATTTGTCCTTTTGTGGATGACTAATTTCACTTAACATAATGTCTTCCAGATGACTCCATGTTATCTGGGATTTACCAAGATCATTCTTGTTCTTTTTCACTGTGTGAATGTACCATAGTTTATCCATTCACCTGTTGATGGACACTTAGGTTAATTCGATCTTTTTACTGTTGTTGACAGTGCTTCAATGAACATTAGTTTACATGTATCTGTTCCTGTGACAGTCCTTATTTCCCTAGGATATATTCCAAGTGGCTGGATTGCTGGATCATGTGGTATTTCTATTTCTAGCTTTTTAAGAAAAAGCCAAATCAATTTCCAAAATGTTTGTGCCATTTTACTTCCCACTAGAATCATGTAAGAGTTCTAGTCTCTACACAACCTCTGTATAATTTGTTGTTTTGTGGTTTTTTGTTTTGTTTTGGTTTTTTATGAATGTTAACCTTGCTGGGATGAGATGGTATCTTATTCTGCTTTTCATTTGGATTTCTCCAGTGGTTAATGATCGTGAGCAATTCCTCATGCATCTGTTAGCTGCTTGGATGTCTTCTTTGGTGAAGTTCCTGATTATATTCTTCCCCTTTTTTTAATTGGGTTATTTGTCTTTTTTTTGTCTAGGTTTTGTAGTACCTTTTAGATTATGGAGATGAAACGTGGATCAGATTTGTGGTTGCCAAAAATTCTTTCCCAGTCTGTAGGTAGTCTTTTTACTCTCTTGGTGAAGTCTTTGGATGGACATCAGTGTTTGATTTTTAGAAGTTCCCACTTATTTTCTCTTCTGATGTTTGTGCATTGTTTGTAATATTTTGTAGTTCTGTTTGTGCCACGTATCAGGGCTCCTAATGTTATATCAAGTTTTTTTTTGGCAGTGATCTTTACCAGTTTAGATTTTATATTTAGGTCTATGGTCCATTTTGAGTTAATTTTTTGTGAATGGTGTGAAATATGCATCTTGTTTCAATTTTTTGCAAGTGGATATCCACTTTTACTAACACCACTGGTTGAGGAAAAGTGTTTTTTCCTCAGTTCATAGACTTTAGGCCTTTATCAAATTCCAGCTGCTTATAAGAGGATCGTGTTATATTGGATTCTCTGTTCTGTTTCATTGATCTATGTTTCTGCTTCTGTACCACTACTAAGCTATTTTAATAAACTCCCAGATATAATAAACCATGATAGATTTATTAAGTTGTTCTGTTTCTGTTTGTATTAATTTAGCTAGGTAATGTGTTTCTAGAAAGTTATCCATTTCACCTAGTTTTTAAAATTTCTTACTTTTTTTCTTAGTAGTCTGTTATGATTTTTAAAGTTTCATTTGAATCTGTTGTGATATCAACCATCTCATTTCTTATTTGAGCTATTTGGTTTCTCTCTTGTTTTTCTTTTGTCAGTTTGGCCAGTGGTTTGTCTATTTTCTTGATCTTTTAAAACTACCAGCTTTTGGTCTTGTTAACTCTTTCAATTGCTTTTCTAGCCTCTATTTCATTTGGTTCTCCTCTAATTTTTATTATACGTTTTCTTCTGGTTCTTGATCAGTTTTTTGTTGCTCTCTTTCTTCTTGTTTGAGCTTTATGATTAATTCTTTGATTTGGGCCCTTTCATCTTTTTAGATGTGTGCATTTACTGAGAGAAACTGACCTCTGAGCACTGCTTTAGCTGTACCCCATAGGTTCTGGTAGGATGTGTTACCATTCTCACTTTATCCTAAGACCTTCTTTATTCCATTCTTGATTTCTTCTATAACCCAAAAGTTTTTAAGCAAGGTATTGCTCAGGTTCCATATGTTTGATTTTTTTTCTCTCTGACTTTTCTCCTCTTGATTTCCATTTTTATGGCTTTCTAGTCTGAGAAGATGCTTTGCAATATTTCAGTGCTTTGGATTTTGTTAAGACTTAGTTTATGGCCTAAAAAGTGATTTCTTCTGGAGAGTGTTCCATGTGCACTAGAAAAAGAAGGTACACTTGTCTGTTGTTGGGTGCAGTATTCTGTATGTATCTATGAGGCTGAGTTGGTTGATTGTCACTTTCTGATCTTTCACGTCTTTATTGAGCTTCTTTTTGGATGTTCTGTTTACCACCAAAGTGGTATGTTGAAGTCTCTTGCTATTATTGTGGAGCTGTCTATGTCATTTTTCAGTTATGTTAGAGTTCTTCTGATGTATTTAGAAGCTCTGTCATTCAGTGTGTAAATACAAGGTCTGACAAGTCTGTAAACTTGCCACCGTGCACTTACGTTAGCAGCACTGTACAAACAACTCAGTAAGATTTCATAACCTTGGTGTATCAGTATCTTACAGCTGTGCTCATATTGATGTATGGCAGTGTCTAGTTGAGTGGCGTTCATATTGTTGTTACACGTTTTTGTGTACTATCATGAGAATGTTGGAGCTTAAATTAGAGCAATGAACAAACATTACATTTCTTGTTAAACTTGGCAAGAGTGGAAGTGAAACCAGGAACATGTTAGCCCAAGTTTATGGGGATAATGCTACGAAGAAAATGGCTGTGTACAAATGAATTAGACATTTTTCTGAGGAGAGAGAAAGCATCACTAATGAGGAGAAGTCAGGGAGACGAGTAACAAGTAGATCTAAAAATCTTTGCAAAAATTCATTGAATTGTGTGTCAAAATCATCTGCTGACTGTGAGAAGCATAGCAGACCAAGTAAACATCAATAGAGAAACAGTTAGGAAAATCTTAGCTGAAAATCTTGTCATGAGAAAGGTGAGCGCAAAATTGGTCCTGAAGGAGCTCACCATTGAACAATAGCAAAGGAGAATCAAAGTCTGCCAAGACCTTTTGGAGAGGCAAGATGATGTTTGGACCATGTCGTCACTGGTGATGAAACGTGACTGAAGCAATACAACCATGAAACCAAGCATCAAAGTGCACAATGGAAGTCAGCCAGTTCTTCACGACCAAAAATCTTCTGTCTAAATCAAGAGTCAAAATGATGTTGCTAACTTTTTTTATATCAGAAGGACTGTTCATTATGAATTTGTACCAACTGGACAGTTAACCAAGTTTACTATTTGGAAGTGATGAAAATGCTGTGAGAAAAGGTTAGACAAAAGCAGCCTGAACTTTTCACCAACAACCCACGATTCTTGCATCATGACAATTCACCAGCTTACACGGTACTGTGAGGAAGTTTTTAGCCAGTAAACAAACAACTGTTTTGGAACACACTCCCTATTCACCTGATCTGGCCCCCAATGACTTTTTTCTTTACCCAAAGACAAAGGAAATATTGAAAGGAAAACATTTTTATGATATTCAGGATATCAAGGATAACACAAGGTCTGACATTTAAGTCTGTGAACTTAATTGTTCTAAGCCCTCCAGACCTCATTGCTGAATATCATCATGGTATCTTCAAAGTACTTCCCTTGGGAAGCTAGTCACTGATGCCAGTGACTAGTACACCCTTCAGAGCATTTTTGTAACCCTTTCTGGAGTGGCCATTGCACATGGTGGCAAATTTGTGAACTTAATTGTATAGTTGTCTGTGAGGCAGTTTTTAGCCAATAAATAAATACTTTATTAGAACACCTTCCTTACTCACCTGATCTTGCCCCCAGTGACTTTTTTCTTGTCCTGAAGATAAAGGAAATATTGAAAGGAAGCATTTTGATGACATTCAGGACATCAAGGGTAATACGATGAGAGCTCAGACAGTCATTCCAGAAAAAGAGCTCCAAAATTGCTTTGAAGGATGGACTATGCACTGGTATAGGTATATTCACAAGGGGAGTACTTTGAAGGTCACCATAGTGATATTCAGCAACGAGGTAAGTAGCACTTTTTCTAGGATGAGTTTGCAAACTTAATTGTCAGACTTCATAGAAAAGGCCCTTGATCTGTCTCTGCCGTTACTTCACTGAGCTAGACATATTGATTTACGGAGAAGAAATTTTGTACAAAGAAGACCCCTTTTTATTTGTGCTTCAAATCTGGGAAGGAAAAACATCACATAGGAAACATAGCTTTAAATGTTCACAGGATTAAGCACCAGTTATCTTTTCCTGAATATCACATCACCAGAGAAGTTAGTGGCTTAACACAACAGCCATTATTTAGCTCACGATTCTGTGGGTCAACCTTGGAGCTCACCCAGGCAGTTATTTGGGTCTGGACTGGGATCACTCACATGTCTGAGGTTAGCTTCCAGAGAGAGGCAGTTTGGCTTTCTGGGAGTGCTGGTTGTCACGAAGTCAACAAGGACAACTGACCACTCTATTTCTCTACATGTAGCAGGACAGCCTCATTACACAAGTATGAAAGTGAGAATTGTGGTCATTTTTTGCAATCTACCACAGATTCCACGCTGTGCCCTTATGAGACACAAAATACAAATACTGAAGATGACAAGAGAAATTTAACATCTTGGTTACTGCTTTATCATTGTTTCTATGCTAACTGAATATATCCCCAAAATGATTTGTTTCTTTTCTTCTTGTTCTTCTTCATTTTCCCCCCCACAAGTCTCAGAATCACTTTGTTGATGTTAGGTGCCATCAAATCAGTTGTACCTCATAGTGACCCTATGTGCAACAGAATAAAACATTGCCTGGTCCTGTGCTCTCCTCAGCTGGTATTATGCTTGAGCCCATTGTTGCAGCAACTGTATTAATCTGTCTCATTGAAAACCCTCCTTTTTCACTGACCCTCAACCTTACTAAGTAAGATGTCTTTCTCCAGGGACTGATCTCTCCTAATAACATGTCCAAAAATGTGAGGTGAATTCTTGCTGTCCTTGTTTCTAGTGAACATTCTGTGTGTATTTCTTCCAAAGTAGATTTGTTTCTTGTTCTGGCTGTCCTTGATATATTCTCTATTTTTAACCAATACCATAATTTACGGGTATCAGTTCTTCTTTGGGCTTCCTTATCCATTGTCCAGTTTGAGGCCACTGAAATCACCATGGCTTGGGTCAAGTGCACCTTAGTCCTTAAAGTGATATCTTTGCTTTTTAACACTCTAAAGAGGTCTTTTACAGTAGATTTGTTCAATTAAATGTGTAGTTTGATTTCTTGACTGCTGCTTCCATGGCCATTGATTGTGGATCCAAGCAAAATGAAAACCTTTGCAATTTCAATGCTTTCATAATTTCTCATGATGTTGCTTGGTGATCCAGTTTTTTTTCTCTTGTATTTATTTTATTTTTATTGTGCTTACAATACTGAGTTAAGAGAGGACGAGTACACAAGTTGTGTCAAAGTCCCATTAATATTGATTTTCTTACTAATGAGTATTGTCACCAATTTCACCCAACCAAATTTCTAACAACTAATCTAAACCCTTGCCCCCTGCCCTCCTGCCCTCCCACCCTCCCCACCCTTGTAGCCATCAAAGAGTCTTTTCTATTATGTATGAGTATGCTTTTAAGTTTTTCTCATAAGCCAAGCCAGCCAGGTCTCATTTAATAATTGTCCTTCTGTTACTGACTAGTTTCACTCAACATAATGTCTTTCAGTTGAGACCAAATTGAGAGATGTTTCCTGCTATCATCATTGTTCTATATCAATGTACAGTACTCCATTGAGTATATATATCAAAATTTACCCATCCACTCTTCTGTTGTTGGGCATCTGGGTTGATTCCAACTGTTTGCTGTTGTGGACTGTGCTGCAGTGAACATTCGTGTGCATGTATCAGTTGGTGTGAATGGTCTTGATTCTGTAGGATATATTCCGAGCAGAGGAATTACTGGGTCAAATGGTATATCTATATCCATTATTTTAAGGTAACAACAAATTGCTTTCCAAAGAGGTTGCACCATTCTGCAATCCCACCAACAGTGAAGGAGAATTCTAACCTCTTCACAGCCTCTCCAACATTTATTGTTTTGCATTTTTGGATCACGGCCAATCTTGTTGGGGTGAGATGGTATCTCATTGTAGTTTTGATTTGAATTTCTTTAATAATTAATGATTGTGAACATGTCTGCATATGTTTTTTGGCTGCCTGGTTCTCCTGTTTAGAGAAGTGTCTGTCCATCTCCTTTGCCCATCGCTTAATTGGATGATTTGTCTTTTCCTTATTGATATTTTGTAGAACCGTATAGATTATGGAGATCAGGCGTTGGTCTGACATAGAGTTGCCAAAATTTTTTTCCATTCTGTAGGTGGTCTTTTGATTCTTTTGATGAAGTCTTTGGATGAGCAGAAGTGTTTGATTCTTATTAATTCCCATTTATCCATTTTCTCTTCTGATGAATGTGTTTTGTTTGTCAGATTTTGAAGTCTGTCTATATTGCGTATTAAAATGTCCATTGTTGACCCTATCTTATCTTGGATGAGCTTTATCGTTTTAGCTTTTATATTCAGGTCTTTTATCCAGTTTGAGTTGATTTCTGTATAAAGTGTGAGATATGGGTCTTGTTTCAATTTTTTGCAGATGGATATCCAATTATGCCAGCACCATTTGTTAAAGAGACTGTTCTTACCCCAGTTCAAAATCTTAGGACTTTTGTCAAATATCAGCTGTTCATAGGAGGATGGTGGCATCTCTGGGGTCTCTATTTTGTTCCATTGGTCTATATGTCTCCTTTTGTACCAATACCAGGCTGTTTTGACTACTGTGGCAGTGTAATAGGTTTTAAAGTCAGGTAGTAAGAGGCCTCCCAGTATGTTCTTTTTCAGTAGTGCTTTACTTATGCAAGGTTTCTTCCCTTTCCAAATAAAGCTGATAATTTGTTTCTCCATCTGATTAAAAAATATCACTGGAATTTGGATTGGGATTGCATTATGTAAGTAGAGTGCTTTGGGCAAAATAGACATTTTCACAATATTGAGTCTTCCTATCCATGAGCAGGGCAGATTACTCCACTTATATAAGTCTCTCCTAGTTTCTTGTAGCAAGGTCTTGTAGTTTTCTCTGTAAAGATCTCCTATTTCTCTAGTTAGATTTATTCCTAGGTATTTTATCTTCTTGGGGGCTATAGTAAATAGAACTGATTTGGTGATTTCTTCATTAATAATTTCACTGCTGGTATAAAGGAATCCTATTGATTTAGTTATGTTTATCTTGTATCCCGATACTTTGCTGAATTCTTCTATTATCTCTAATAGTTTACTGATGGATTTCTTTGGATTCTCTGTATAAAAAATCATATCATCCATAAAGAGGGAAATCTTTACTTCTTCAGTGCCAGTACAGATGCCTTTTATTTCTTTGTCTTGTCTAATTATTCTGGCTAGAACTTCTAGTACAATGTTGAATAGAAGTGGTGAGAGCAGGCATCCTTGTCTAGTTCCTGATCTCAAAGGAAATTCTTTCAGTCTTTCACCATTCAGGATGATGAAAGCAGTTGGCTTTGCATAGATGCTACTGATTGTATTGAGGAATTTCCCTTTTCTTCCTATTTTTCTGAGAGTTTTAAGCATGAATGGATGTTGAACTTTGTCAAATGCCTTTTCTGCATCAATTGACAAAATCAGGTGATTTTTATCTCTTGTGTTATTAATATGGTTGATTATATTAATTGTTTTTCTGATGTTGAACCAGCCTTGCATCTCTGTAATGAAATCAACTTGGTCATGATGAATGACTTTTTTTATATGCTGTGGAATTCTATTGGCTAGAATTTTGTTGAAGATTTTTGCATCTAGATTCATGAGTGATATTGGTCTGTAATTTTTTTGTGTGTGTGTGGGATCATTCCCTGGTTTTCGTGTCAGGGTTATGCTGGCTTCATAGAATGAATTTGGAAGTATTTCATCTCTTTCTATGGTGTGAAATAGTCTCATTAGTACTGGAGTTAATTATTCTCTAGAAGTGTGATAGAATTCTCCGGTGAAGCCGTCTGGGCCAGGATTTTTTTTTGGTTGGTAGATTTTTGATGATTTCCTCAATCTCTTCCTTTGTGATAGATTTATTAAGTTGATCTATTTCTCCTTGTGATAGTCTTGTTGAATCATATAAATCTAGAAATTTGTCTGTTTCCCCCAGGTTTTCAAACCTGTCAGAGTACAGCTTTTCATAGTATTCTGTTATGATATATTTTATTTCAGTTGAGTTTGTTGTAACATCTCCCAACTCATTTCTTAATCAGGTTATTTGTATCTTCTGTTGTTTTTCTTTTGTAAGTTTAGCCAGTGGTTTATCAATTTTGTTGATCTTTTCGAAGAACCAGCCTTTGGTTTTGTTAATTTTTTCAATTGTTTTTCTGTTCTCGAATTCATTTAGTTCTGCTCTATTCTGTATAATTTGTTTTCTTCTGGTGCCTGCAGGGTTTCTTTGTTGCTCTCTTTGTACTTGTTCAAGCTGTGAGGTTAATTCTTTAATTTGTGCTCTTTCGTCTTTCTGGAAGTGTGCATTTATAGAGATAAACTGACCTCTGAGCACTGCTTTTGCTGTGTCCCATAAATTCTGGTAGGATTTGTTTTCATTCTCATTTGAATCTATAAATTTCTTTAATGTGTCTTTAATTTCTTTTATAACCCCAGGCTTTATGAGTAAAGTGTTGTTTAGTTTCCACAAGTTGGAATTTTTACCTATGAATTTTGTTATTGATTTCAACTTTTATAGCTCTGTGGTCCGAGAAGGTACTTTGCAATAAATCAATGTTTGGGATTTTATGGAGAATTGTTTTATGACCTAGCATATAGTTTATTCTGGAGAATGTTCCATGTGCTTTGGAGAAGAAAGTGTATTTATCTGTTGATGAATGAACAGATCTGTATATGTCGATAAGGTCAAATTGGTTGATTGTTGTAAGAAGATCTTCTGTCTCTTTACTGAGCTTTTTTCTGGATGATCTATCCTTAACTGAAAGGGGAGTGCTAAAGTCCCTGACTATGACTGTGGAATGATCAATCTCATTTTTCAATGTTATCAGTATTTGTTCAATGTGTTCAGGTGCTTTGGTATTGGGTGCATAAATATTTAGTATTGTTAAGTCTTGTTTGAGTATTGAACCTTTCAGCAATAAATAGTGATCATCCTTGTCCACAATAGTAGATTTTACATTAAAATCTATTTTATCTGAGATTAATATTGCCACACCTGCTCTTTTTTGTGTATTATTAGCTTAATATATATTATTTCAACCTTTAATTCTCAACCTGTTCTTATCTTTAAGTCTAAGATGTGTTCTTGTAAGCAACATACAGATGGGTCATGTCTTTTGCTCCACTATGTCACTCTCTGTCTCTTTACTGGAGTGTTCAGTCCATTTACTTTCAATGTGATTATTGATTGGTCTATGTTTAGTGGTGTCATTGCAATATGTTTATTTTCATGTTGGTGTTTTGTCTGTTGTTCTTATTACTCTGTTCTGGGATGTTTTTCTTTATAGATGGTGTGAGTTTTGATTTTATATTTGTTCAGACTCCTGTATTGCAATTTTTAATTTCAAATGATATATTGTTAATTTGTTTTATGGCTACATACCTAATCCCCCTTAAAATATAATTATTGAAATCAATTCTAACTATTTTATGTCAGCAACTGTTGCTGCATCAAAAACAACTGTAACTATTGTAGTGTATCCCTCTTTTAATGTGATGATATTATAGTTGTCATGATGTGATCATGGATTCCCTTATTATAGTACTGTAGCTTTTCGCTTGGTTTGGTGAAGTTTTGTGCCTTCCTTAACTAATTAAAAGTTTAGATGAAGTGCCTTAAATTATCACCTAAAACATATATTTAGGGAAGAGTTTTTATCAATATTTCATGTAATTTTTGTTTAATTTTTATGAATTCTTTAAATTTCTCTTTATTTTCAAACGTCTTAATTTTACCCTTATATTTGATAGACAATTTTGCAGGATAAATTATTCTGGGGTAGAAATTTTTCTCATTCAGAACTTTGAATGTGTCTGCCCGTTGTTTTCTAGCCAGCATTGTTTCAGCAGAAAAGTCAGACAAAAGTCTACAGGGTTTCCCTCGGAATGTTAGTTTTGATTTGAGCCTTGCTATCTTCAGAAGCATCTCTTTGTGTTTTAGCATATTAAGCTTAATTATAACATGCCTTGGCGTTCTTCATTTGGATCGAGTTTTGAGGATTTTTCTTTTCTTTGTGTTGAAGAGCAATCCATAATGAAAGTTGTAGTTGTTGATCTTTGTTAATAAGCTATTCAAATCCTCTTCACTTTCAGCAAACAAGGTTGTGTCAAATGCATATTACAGATTGTTATTAATTCTTCCTCAAATCCTTTTTCTTAAAAAGATATTTTATTATACTTTAGGTGAAAGTTTCCAATCCAAGTCAATTTGTCCTACAAAAAATTACACACACTGCTATGCCAGGTAACTCTAGCTGTCCTGTCTACACAGTGACAGAACACTCTTCCTTTCCACCTTGTATTTTCCATGTCCATTCAACTAGCTCCTGTTCACCTCTGCCCTCTCATCTTGCTTATGGACAGCTGCCCACTTTGTCTCATGTACCTACTTAAGCCAAAAACACACTTTGCCAGTATCATTTTATGTCTTATAATCTAGTCCAGTCTTGGTCTCAGAAGTTAGCTTTGAGATATATTTCAGATCTGAGCTAACACAGACTCCAGAGAAATGTTTTCCAGAGACTCTCAAGTCTGTCTGACCACTAAGTCTTGTCTTTTAAATGGAGTTTGAGTTCCATGAACCCAATTTTTTCCTGCTATGTCAGGGACTCTGTGTTGTGTTTCCTGTCAAAACTTTAACCAGTGGTGGCTGGGCACCATATGGTTCGTCTGGTCTCATGCTGATATGGTGGATCACTTGGTTCTTTCTGACTCTTGGGCTCATATTTTCCTTTTTTCTTTGGTGGCCTTGATTTGGCTCTGTTCCAGGTGGTTTGGGAAGAATTGATGCTACTTAGATGGCTGCTTGATAGCTTTTGAGACCCCAGATGCCACTCACCAATATGGAAACCAGGACATTTTCTTAAAAAGCTGTGTTATGCTAGTTGACTTAGATGTACCCTTAAACCATGGTCTCTAGACCCCTGCCTCTGTTACTCTATCTTTTGAAGTGCTGGGTTTTATTTAGGAAAAATCTCAGCTTTTGATTTAGTCTGGACTTCTCCACTACATGTCTGTTCCTTCTCTTCACCTAATCTACTTTTTATCTATCATCTAACTAATGAATATCACTCTCCCTCCTTCCACAACTGTAACTAGCAAGGATTGTTTTCTTCTGTGTTTAAACCCTTTTTTGAACATATAATAGAGGTCTCATACAGTATCTACCCTTTTGCAACTGGCTAATTTCACTCAACATAATGCCTTTCAAATTCTTCCATGTTGTTACATGCTTCCTAAGTTTATCATTGTTCTTCATCATTGTGTTGTATTACACTGGATGAATACACCACAGTTTTATCCATTCATCCATTGATGGGCACCTAGGTTGATTCCATGTCTTTACTATTGTGGACAGTGCTGCAGTGAGCATTGGAGGACATGTATCTGCTCATGCAACAGCCTTTATTTCTGTAGGATATATTCTAAAAAGTGAGATTGCTGGATCGTATGTTATTTCTATTTCTAGCTTTTTAAGAAAGTGCCAAATTGATTCCAAAGTGCTTGTACTATTTTACATTCCCTCCAAAAGTATAGCAGTGTTCCAGGTTCTTCACAACCTCTCCAACATTTATTATTTTGTGTTTTTTGGACTAATGCCAGTCTTATTGAGGTGAGATGGTATGCCATTGTAGTTTTGATTTGGATTTCTCTAAAGGATAATTATCATTTCCTCATGTATCTGTTACCTCCTTAATGTCTTCTTTGGTTCTACTTTCAGATAGATTAAGGCCTTCCACTGTGTTGTTCTTCAGGAATGCTTTACTTATCTGGGGCTCCTTTCCCTTCCATATGAAGCTGGTGATGTGTTTTTCCATTTCTTTAAAAACTGCCACTGGAATTGGTATTGAGATGAAATTTAATCTATAGATTTCTTTGGGTAGAATAGACATTTTCATGATGTTGAGTCTCCCTATCCATGGGCAAGGTAAGTTTCTCCACTTACGTACATTTGTTGTAGTAGAGCTTTGCAATTTTCTTAGTATAGGTCTTTTACATCTCTGGTTAGATATTTTCCTAAGTATTTTTATCTTTGGGTGGTCTGTTGTAGATGCTATTGATTCAGTGATTTCCTTGTTGCTGTTCTTTTTGTGGAAACCTTGGTGGAGTAGCGGTTAAGTGCTATGGCTGCTAACCAACAGGTTGGCATTTCAGATCTACCAAGTGCTCCTTGAAAACTCTGAGACAGTTCTACTGTGTTCTGTAGGGTCACTATGAGTCAGAATTGACTCAGTGGTAGGGAGTTTGTTTTGGTGGTTTTGTTCTCTGTTGGTGTAAAGGAATCTAGCAGATATTTGTATGTTTATCTTGTACCCTGATGCTTTGATGAACTCTTCTATTAGTTTCAGTTTTTTTTTTTTTTTTGTGTGTGTGTGTGTGTGTATGTATGTGTATTCTTCAGGATTTTCTGTGTACAAGATAATATAGTCTGCAAATAGGTTTATTTCTTCCATACTAGTTTGGATGCCCTTTACACCTTTTATTGCCTGATTGTTCTGGCTAGAACATCCAGCACAATGTTTAATAAAAGTGGTAACAAAGGCCATCTTGCCTGGTTTCCATTCCCAAGGGAATGCTTTCATAATCTCCAGTTAGGAAATTGTTTGTCCCTGGGTGTCTATAAATGAGCTTTATTTTGTTGAGTCATTTCTATTTGTATTTGTCTGAGAGCTTTTAACACAATTGGGTGTTAGACTTTGTCAAACACCTTTTCTGAATCAATGATAAAACCAAATGGCTCATGTTTTGTTTTATTTATGTGGTTGATTACAATGTTTTTTTTGTGTAATGTTTCTAATGTTGAACCATCCCTGCATCCCTGGTATGAATCCAACCTGGTCATGGTGAATTACTTCTTGGTGTCTGGCTGAATTCTTTTCTAGAATTTTGTTGAAGACTTTTTCATCTATGTTCATGAGAAATATTGGTCAGTAATTTTCCTTTCTTTTGCTTTCTTTACCTGGGTTTGGTATCAGGGTTATACTGGCTTCAAAGAATGAATGTGGCAGTATTCATCCCTTTTCTATGTTCTGAAATACCTATACCTTTAGCAATAATGGTGTTAGCTATTCTCTAAAAGTTTAGTAGAATTCTCCAGTGAAGCTTTCCGGTCCAACCTTACTTTTTTTGGGAGTTTTTAAAGCACATTTTTTTTCTATGATTGAGTGAAAATATACATTCCCGTATAAATTTGCATGCCCACCTGTATGTAGCTCCCACTGCTCTCCCTGCCTGGTGACAGCACACTCTTCTTCTCTCCATACATGTCTTATACTCATAATAATCTCCTATACCCTCCTCTCCACCCATCCCTCCCTTCCAGCAGGACAACATCTTATAGATGCCTAGAACCATAAAGTGCACATATGATATGGTCACTCTGTGTTGCCAGTCCAATACATTGCTGCCCGAAGAGTTGACTTCCATTATGATTTACAGACGAGGGTGCATCAGGGCCAGGGACCATGTTCCCAGGGGAACTCTGAGGACCCTGGACCATCAATTATGTTCTTTTAGTGGAGATCTCAGAGTGTATCCCTTTTTATTCTTGTGTTGCCAGTGAGATTCAAATTTGTGAGCTCCATCATGGCTATCACTGGTGGTGGCCAGGCACCATCTAATTCTTCCAGACACAAGTCGATGTAGTCACCCACTCACTTGGGTATCTTTGTGTTCTGGTTCTCTTTCCCCCATGTCGTTTTGGTCCTTGGGGATCATCTGTTCTTGCTGAATTGGGACCATTTGCTGTATCCTCAGATGGCAGCTTGGTAGCTTTAAGACCTCAGAAGCCACTCACCAATGTGGGGTGCAGAGGGCTCTCTTAGTAAAATACTAGCTCTGCCAATTGACCTCGATTTCCCCTGAGAGCATGGTCCCCAGCCCTCTGCCCAGCTATGTTATCCTTATAGAATATTGGGTTAAGACGGCAGGAGTAATCATGTTATGTTGAAGTCCAGTTAGTATTGATCTTCTTTCTAATGTGTACAGTCACTGATTTCACACAACCCAATTTCTATCAACTGTCTGATCTAAACCATTCGCGCCTCACCCTCACTTCCTCCCTCCCACCACTATAGCTGTCAGAGTCTTTTCTTCTAAGCATGAATCTGTTTTTAAGCTTTTATTGTAGGTGTCTCATATAATATTTGTCCTTTTGTCGCTGAATACCTTCACTCAACATAATGCCCTCCAGTTGAAACCAGGTTATGATATGTTTCCTGAAATTATTGTTGTTTATCAATGTATAGTGTTCCATTGAGTATATATACCATGGTTTACCTATCCATTCCTCTGTCATTGGGCATCTGGGTTGAGTCCATCTTTTTGCTATTGTGGACTGTGCTGCAATAAACATTCATGTGCATATATTAGTTGGTGTGAATGGCCTTGATTCTGCAGGATATATTCCAAGCAGTGGAATTACTGGGTTAAATGGTCTATCTAGATCCAGCTTTATAAGGAAGCACCAGATTGCTTTTCAAAGAGGCTGCACCATTTTGCAATCCCACCAACAGTGTAGGAGGGTTCCAATTTCTCCACAGTCTCTCCAGCATCTCTTGTGATTTTTGGATCATGGCCAACCTTGTTGGGGTGAGATGGTATCTCATTGCAGTTCTGATTTAAATTTCTTTAATAGCTAGTGATTGTGAGCATGTTGGCATGTGTTTTTTGGCTGCCTGGATCTCCTCTTTATAGAAGTGTCTGTCCATCTCCTTAGCCCATCACTTAAGTGGATGATTTATCTATTTTGTAGTACCTTACAGATTATGGAGATCAGACATCAGTCTGACATATAGTTGCCAGATATTTATTTCCCATTCTGTAGGTGGCCTTTTAATTCTGTTAATAAAGTCTGGGTGAGCAAAAGTGTTTTATTCTTAGTACTTCCCATTTGTCTATTTTATCTTTTGTTGTTTGTGGTTTGTTTGACAGATTTTGAAGTCTGTCTACATTGTGAATTAAAACTTCTGTTGTTGTTCCTACTTTTTCCTGGATGAGCTTTATTGTTTTGGATTTGATATTTATGTATTTTGTATAAGCTTTTATATAAGATATGGGTCTTATTTCAATTTATTGCAGAAGGATATCCAGTTTTGCCAGGACCATGTGTTGAAGAGATAGTTTTTACCCCACTTTAATGTCTTAGGGCCTTTGTCACGTATCAACTGTTAATAGAAAGATGGTGTCATCTCTGGGGTCTCCATTCTGTTCCATTGATCTATCTGTCTCTTTTTGTACCAGTACCAGGCTGTTTTGAGTACTGAGGCAGTGTAATAGGTTCTAAAATCGTGTAGTGAGAGGCCTCCCAGTGTGTTCTTCTTCTTTAGTACTACCTTACTTATCCACGGCTTCTTCCCTTTCCAAACAAAGTTAGTGGTTTGTTTTTCCATCTCATTAAAAAATGTCACCAGAATTTGTATTGGGATTGCATTATATATGTAGATTGCTTTTGGTAAAACAGACATTTTCACAATGTTAAGTCTTCCTATCCACAAGCAGGGTAGGTTTCTCCATTTATCTAAGTCTCTCTTAGTTTCTGGTAGTAAGGGCTTGTAGTTCTCTTTGTAAAGGTCTGTTATTTCTCTGGTTAGATTTATTCCTAGGTACTTTATATTCTTAGGGGCTATAGTAAATGGTGTTGATTCAGTGATTTCTTCATTAACAATCTCGTTGTTGCTATAAAGGAATCCTACTGATTTAGTTATGTTTATCTTGTATCCTGAGACTTTGCTGAACTCTTCTATCAGAGTAGGTTACTTATGTATTCTTTAGGATTCTGTGTGTATACAATCATATCATCTGTAAATAGGTATATTTTGACTTATTGTTTCCCTATGCAGGTGCCCTTTATTTCTTGGTCTTGTTTAACTGCTATGACTAGAACTCCTAGTACAATGTTGAATAGGAGAGCTGAGAGTGGGCATCCTTGTCTAGTTTCTGCTCTCAAGGGAATCTGTTTCAGTATCTCTCCATTCAGCATGATGTATGTAGTTGGCTTTGTATAAATGGCCCTTATTGCATGGAGGAATTTGCCATCTATTCCTATTTTGCTGAGAATTTTGCGCATGAATGGGTGTTGGACTTTATCAAATACCTTTTCTGCATCAATAGACAAAATCAGGTGATTCTTGACCTTTTTGTTCTTTGTGTGGTTGATCACATTAATCGTTTTTCAGATGTTAAACCAGACCTGCCTTACTTGTATGAATCCAACTTGGTCATGATGGATTATTCTTTTGATATATTGTTGTATTCTACTGGCAAGAATTTTGTTGAAGACTTTGCATACAGATTCATGAATGATACGGATCTGTAGTTCTCCTTTTTGGTTGGATCTTTTCCTGGCTTTGGTATCAGTGTTATGCTGGCTTCATAGAATGAATCTGGGGATATTCCATCCCTTTCTATACTGTGAAATAGTCTCAGTAGTCTTGGAGATAACCCTTCTCTGAAAGCTTGGTAGAATTCTGCAGCGAAACTGTCTGGGCCTGGGCTTTTTTCCATTGGTACTTTATTGATGACCTTTTCAGTCTCTTCCTTTGTGATGGGCTTATTAAGTTGTTCTGCTTCACCTTGTGTTAATTTTGGTAGGTGATATGAATCAAGGAATTTGTCCATTTCCTCTAGGTTTTCCAGTTTGTTAGAGTACAGACTTTGGTAGTAATCTGTTATGATATTTTTGATTTCTGTTGGATCTGTTATGACAACTCTCCTCTCATTTCTTATTTGGGCTTTTGTTTCCTTTTCTGTTTTTCTTTGGTAAGTTTAGCCAATGGTTTGCCAGTTTTGTTGGTCTTTTTGATTGTTCTTCTCTTCTCTAGTTTGTTTAGTTCTGCTCTGATCTTTAAGAGGGGTTCCTCTGTTGTTCTCTTTCTACTTGTTCAAGCTGTAGGGTTAGTTCTTTGATTTGGGTTCTTTATTCTTTCCATATGTGTGCATGTATGGAGGTAAACTGAACCTCTGAGCACTGCTTTGGCTGTATCTCACAGATTCTGGTAGGGAGTGTTTTCATTCTAATTGGAATCCACAAATTTCTTTACTTCATCCTTGATTTCTTCTATATCCCATGGGTTTTGGAGCAAGATGTTGTTCAGTTTCCATGAGTTCCACTTTCTATCTATGTTTTCTCTGCTATTGATTTCTACTTTTACAGCTGTGTGATCTGAGAAGATGCTTTGCATTAATTCAGTGGGATGGATTTTGTTGAGAATTGCTTCATATCCTAATCATGGTCTGTTCTGGAGAATGTTCCATGTACGTTGGAGAATAAGGTGTAGTTGTCCGTTAATGGATAGGAAGTTCTGTATACATCGATGACTCTAGTTAGTTAATTGTGACAGTAAGGTCTCCCGTGTCTTTACTGAGCTTTTTTCTAGATAGTCTGTCCAATACTGAGAGTGAAGTGGTGAAGACTCCCACTATTATTATGGAGTGATCAATCTTATTTTTCAATGTTGTCAGTGGTTTTTCCATGTACATAGATACTCTGGTATTGGGTGCATAGATATTTAATATTGTTAAGTCCTACTTGTGTATTGAAACTTTCAGCAGTAAATGGTAACCATCCTTGTCCATGGTGGTGGATTTTATCTGACATTAAAGTTGCCACACCTTCTCATCTTTATTCATTCTTAGCTTGATACATATCCTCCCATCCTTTAATTTTCAGTTTGTTCATACTTCTAAGTTTAAGGTGAGTTTCGTGTAAGCAACATATGCATGGGTTGTGTCTTTTGATCCAAGATGTCACTTTATTGGAGCATTCAGCCCATTCACATTCAATGTAATTATTGATGGGTATGTGTTCAGTGCTGTCATTGTAATGTGTTTATTTTTGTGTTGATGTTTTCTCTGTTGTTCTTATTAATCTGTTCCACGATCTTCTTCTTTGTGAGTTGATTTTTCACCCTTTTCAGCGTTGGTTTTGTGGTTGTTGAGTCTCTTGTATTATGTTTCTTGATCTGATATGTTGCATCTTTGCTGTGCTTTATGGTGGTTCCTATGATCCCTGTTTTAGTCATCTTGGGATTCCCTAACAGAAATACTACAGAGTGGATGGCTTTAACAAAGGAAAGCTTGTTCTTAACACAATCCAGTAGGCTGCAAGTCCATATTCAAGGTGTGCGCTCCAAGGGAAGGCTTTCCCCATTGTCAGCTCTGGAGGAATGCCCTGTATTGCATCAGTCTTTGTCCAGTGAGCATCTTGTGCAGGAACCTCAGATCTGAAGGACATGCTCTTCTCCCAGTGCTGTTTGCTTGATGGTGTGAGGTTCCTAATTCTCTACCTGCTTTCCTTTCCTTTTATTTCTTGCGAGATGAAAGGATTAAAGGTGGGGCAAGCCACATTCCAGGGAAACTCTCTTTACAGTGGAGCAGGGAGGTGATTCTACGAAGGGATTTACAGCCCCACCCTAATCTTTTAACATACAGCATAGGAAAACTACAAAATGGAGAACAATCACAAGATACTGGGAATCATGGCCCAACCACATGCCTACACATATTTTGGGGGGGACAATTCAATCCACGACAGTCCCCCTTAATAAATGATATATAAAACCAATTTTAAATACTACCAGTCTTATTAACTCCCTTTCCATCTGGAAGGACTATAACCACTGTAGCACATCCTTCTTTTCAATATGATGACATCGTAGTTTTCATGATGTGATCACTCAATCACTTCTTTCGCTATTACAGCTTTGATTGAGTTTGGAGCCTTCCCTAAGCTGAGTAGTTTTCTGGGTGATGGGTCCTGTATTTGCTTCTAAAATATAAAGTTAGTGGTTTTGTTCTTCTAAGCCAAGAGATTCTTTCAGTATTTCTTGTAGCTTTGGTTTTGTTTTTACAAAGTCTCTGAAGTTCTGTTTATCTGCAAATGTCTTCATTTCATTTTCACATCTGAAAGATAGTTTTGTAGAATATATAATTCTTGGTTGGAAGTTCTCATTCAAGGCTTTCAATGTGTCATGCTACTGTCTCCATGCCAGTATTGTTTCTGCAGAGAAATCTGACAAAAGGTTTCCCTCTGAATGTTGGCTTTGCTTTGAGTCTTGTTGCCTTTAAGAGCTTCTGCTTATGTTTCGTTTTGTTAAGCTTGATTATAATATGTCTTGGAATCTTTCTTTTGAAATCTATATTGAGTGGTGTTCGAGATGCATTCTCTTCTTTGCATTCTCTTCTTTAATTATTTCTAGGAAGTTTTCTGTCAGCAGCTCAGCAACAATACTCTCTGTGTTCTCAGGTGTCTCACCCTGTTCAGGAACTCCAATTAATTGTAGATTGTTCTTCTTAATAGAGTCCCACATGCTTCTTAATGCTTCTTCACTTTTCTTGTTTCTTTTTTCTGATTTCTCCTCATAGATTATCGAGTCAGTAGCTCTGTCTTCCAAGTCACAAAGTCTCTTTTCCATTTGTTCTGTTCCATTTTCTTGGCTTTGAATTGAAGTTTCTATGTCTTTTATTTTGTTCTTGGTCTGTTGGATTTCAGAGTACTGGTGTTCTATCAGATCTAACAGTTTGCTTAATTTTTCTTTTTGCTCTGCTGCATTTTGTATAAGGTCTGGAAAGGCTCTGTATATGTTCCTCTTGTAGTCACCTCCTTCTGATAGTCTCAGAAAGGTTTCTTAGTCCGGGAAGTCCTTTGTTTCTTTTGGGGGCCTTCTGAAGCCATGGATGATTTCTTAGTTATACTTTTATCCAAGGTTTGTTGCTTTTGGGGCATCATGTGAGTCAGTAAAGGCTAGGAGAGATGATGTGAGGATGCACCGCAGTTGTTTCTCTAGGCCGTCTTAAAATGAAAGGTAAAAGGTATTTGACAGCTTCCAAAGTCAGTCAGATTTTCAGGTATACAGGTCCCTCTTCCCAGCTGACAAAGTAAGCACCTCTATATCCAACCCCGGAAGATATAAACTAGTTCAAAATACAGAAAGGCTACTGTCCTGCTCGCCTCTGCCACCGGTCCCCAGTCATAGGTGACACTGTGTAAAATACTGCTTTTCTGCCAGAAAAGTGCCCTCCTCCAGCAAGCAATGACCCCAGCCTAGGAATTAAGTCCAGCTGAGGCCTCCGTATGGGTATATCTGCCTCCTGGTTGAACAAGATGATGTCTCATACAAGCTCCCTGCCTGGCTCTGTACAGGCTACTCAATGGCACAGGCAGAAAGAGAGGCCTAAGGTGCTGAGATGCACCGAGTCCAAGGCTGGGCTCCCAAAATGTGGCAATTTTGCCTGCTGATCCCACCAGCTGTGCATCTGAGATTAGCTGCTAGTTAAGTACCAGCTCCTCTTGCCAGCTAAGACAGAGGAAAAAAAAGTTTAAATGGTGAATTACCTTCAGTCCATAACAGGCAGTACTCACTAAGAGCAGGGATGGCAAAAGAGAGGAGATTGTCTGTTCAGCGATGTGAAGTCCCAATTAACAACCCTTTCTCATGTCCTAGGGCTCACTAGGTGTCCCGAAGGCTCCATTTAATTATCAATTCAGGTCTCGGTTTCCAGAGGGATTTAAGGAGATGTGTGTTTAGTCTGTCATCTTGACTCTGTCTCCTTAAATTACTTTTTAAATCTCTTTTGCTATGAGTTTATTTAGTTGGTCTATCTCTGTTTCGGTTAGTTTATGTAGTACTGTGTTTCTAGAAATGTATCCATTTCCTTTTGATTTTCAAGGTTTTTGTTGTTGTTAGGTGCCATCAAGTCAGTTCCAACTCATAGTGGCCCTATGCACAACAGGACAAAACACAGCCTTGCCAAGTGCACAATAGATTTTATACTTAAGCCCATCATTGCAGCCACTGTGTCAATCCATCTTATTTAGGGTCTTCCTCTTTTTCCCTGACTGTTTCAGTCAGCTAGTGCTGCTCTAACAGGAATACCACAGAGTGGAAGGCTTTAACAAAGGAAAGTTTATTCTTACATAGTCTAGTAGCCTACAAGCCCAAATTCAGGATGTCTGCTCCAAGGGAAGGCTTTATCTCTTGTCACCTCTGGAGGAAAGTCCAGTATTGCATCACGGTTTGTCCAAGGAGTATCTTGGCACAGAAACAAGGGTCAAAAGGATGAGCTCTTCTTCCGGTGCTGCTTTCTTGATGGTGAGTTTCCCAATTCTCTGCTTGCTTCTCTTTCCTTGTATATCTTGTGGGATGAAAGGATTAAGGGTGGTGACAGCAATACTCCAGGGAAAGTCCCTTTACAGTGGAGCAGGGAGATGATCTTATGAAGGGATTTACAGTCCCACCCTAATCCTTTAACATACAGCACAGGAAAATAAAAAAAATGGGGGACTATCACAAAATATTGAGAATCATGGCCTAGCCATGTGGATACACATATTTGGGGGGGACACAATTCAATCCATGAAACTGATCCTCTACTCTACCAAGCATGATGCTCTTCTCCAGCATCTGATTCCTCTTGACAACACGTCCAAAGTATGTAAGACACGTTCTTGCCGTCTTTGCTTCCAAAGAGCACTCAGGTTGTACTTTAAGAACATATCTGTTTGTTCTTTTGGCAGTCCGTGGTACGTTCAATATCCTTCTCCAGCACCACGATTCAAAGACATCATTTCTTCTTCTGTCTTCCTTGTTCACTGTCTGTGTGTAAGATCAGATAATCTGAAATCAGATATACTTTAGTTCTTCCTCACCAATTTGGATGTCATTTATATCTTTTTCTTGCCTGATTTATCTGGCTAGGACTTTCAGCACAATGCTTAATAAAAGTGGTGACAAAGGACATGCTTGAAGCATCCCGAGGGAATGCTTTCAGAATCTTTCCATTTAGGATGCATGCATATGATGTGATTGAAATACCATGACTTTGGTCAGTGCACCTCAGTCTTCCGGGTGACATCTTTTTGCTGTTGTGGACTGTGCTGCAATAAACATTCATGTGCATGTATCTGTTTGTGTGACTGCCCTTAATTCTGTAGGATATATTCCAAACAATGGGATTACTGGGTCAAATGCTATACTTATTTTCAGCCTTTTAAAGAAGTGCCAGATTGCTTTCCAAAAACATTGTACCATTTTGCAATCCCACCATCAGCGTAGGAGAGTATCTGTTTCTCCACAGCCTCCCCAGCATTTGTTGTTTTGTGGTTTTGGATCATGACCAACCTTTTGGGGTGAGATGGTGTCTTGTTGTAGTTTTGATTTGAATTTTTTTAATAGTTAATGATCATGAGCAATTCTGCATGTGTCTTTTGGCTATCTGGATATCCTCTTTAGAGAAGTGTCCGTCCATCTCCTTTGCCCATCTCCTAATTGAGTTATTTATCCTTTTCTTGTTGACATTTTGTAGTACCTCATAGATTATGGAGATCAGCCGTCAATCTGACACATAGTTGCCGAATATTGTTTTCCATTCTGTAGGTGGTCTTTTAATTTTTTTTATAAAGTCTTTGGATGAGCAAAAATGTTTCTTACTTAGTAGTTCCCATTTATCTATTTTCTCTTCTGTTGATTGTTCTTTGACAGATTTTGAAGACTGTCTCTATTGTATATTAAGACTTCCATTGTTGATCCTATTTTTTCTTAGATGAGCTTTATCATTTTAGATTTGATATTTAAGCCTTATGTCTAATTTGAGTTGATTTTTGCATAAGGTGTGAGATACGGGTCTTGTTTCAATTTTTGCAGATGAATATCCAATTTTGCCAGCACCATTTGTTAAAGAGGTTGTTTTTACCCCAGTTTAAAGCCTTAGTGTTTTGTCGAATATCCACTGTTCATGGGAAGATGGTGGCATCTCTGGGGTCTCAACCCTGTTCCACTGGTTTGTATGTCTCTTTTTTTACTAGCACTGTTTTGACAACAGTGACAGTGTAATACGTTCTAAAATTGGGTAGTGACAGGCCTCCTAATATGTTCTTCTTCAGAAGTGCTTCATTTATCTGGGATTTCTTCCCTTTCCAAACAAAGTTGATGATTTGTTTCTCCATCGCATTAAAAAATGCCACTGGAGTTTGTATTGGGATTGTATTATATAAATACCTTTGGGCAAAATAGACATTTTCACAATGTTAAGTCTTCCTATCCACAAGCAGGGTAAGTTTCTCCATTTATGTAAGACTCTCTTAGTTTCCTGCAGTAAAGTTTTGTAGTTCTCTTTGTAAAATGTTGTTATTTCTCTATTTAGGTTTGTTCCTAGGTATTTTATCTTCTTTGGTACTATAGTAAATGATATTGACTTGGTGATTGCTACTTTAATAATCTCTTTGTTGGTATAAAGGAATCCTATTGATTTACTTATGTTTATCTTGTATCCTGATACTTTGGTGAACTCTTCTATCAGTTTGAGTAGTTTACTTGTGGATTCCTTAGGATTATCTGCATATATAATAATATCATCTGCGAATAGGGAGATTTTGACTTTTATTTTGCTGATGCAGATGCCCATTATTTCTTGGTCTTGTCTAATTGCTCTGGCTAAGAACTTCAAGTGCAATGTTGAAAAGGAGAAGTGAGGGCGAGCATCCTTGTCTAGTTGCTGTTCTCACAGGGCATTGTTTCAGTCTCTCTCCATCCAGGATGATGTAGGCAGTTGGCTTTGCATAAATGGCTCTTACTGCTTTCAGGAATTTACTGCCTATTCCTATTTTGCTGAGAGTTTTGAGCATGAACAGGTGTTGAACTTTATCAAATGTCTTTTCTGCATCATTGACATAATCAGGTGATTCTTGTCTTTTGTGGTATTTTTTTTTTTTATTTAATATGACTGAGTGAAAGTGTACATTCCCGTATAAACTTTGTGGTATTTATGTGGTTGATCATATTAATTGTTTTTCTGATGTTGAACCAGCCTTGTATTCCTGGCATGAATACAATGTGGTCATGGTGAGCTATTTTTCGTTATGTTGCTGAATTCTATTGGCTAGTATTTTGTTGAAGATTTTTGCATCTAGGTTCACAAGTGATATTGGTCTGTAGTTCTCCTTTTTTTTGTTGGATCTTTCCCTGGCTTTGGTACCAGGGTTACACCGGCTTCATATGCTGTGAAATAGTAGTATTGGAGTTAACTCATCTCTAAAAGCTTGGTAGAATTCTGTGGTGAAGCCATCTGGGCCAGGGCTTTTCTTTGTTTGTTAGTTTCTTGATGACTTTTTCAATCTCTTCCTTCATGATGGGTTTATTAAGTTGTTCTGCTTTTCCTTGTGATAATTTTGGTAGGTGATAGGAATCTAGGAATTTCTCCATTTCTTCCAGGTTTTCAAATCTGTTAGAGTACAGTCTTTTGTAGTATCCTGTTATAATAGTTTTCATTTCTGTCAGCTCTATTGTGACTTCTCCCACCTCATTTCTTATTTGGGTTATTTCCTTTCCTGTTTTTCTGTTGTAAGTTTAGCCGATGGTTTGTCAATTTTGTTGCTTTTTAAAAAAAAAAAATCAGCTTTTGGTCTTATCAATTTTTTTCAGTTGTTCTTCTATTCTCTAGTTTGTTTAGTTCTGCTCTAATCTTATGATCTGTTTTCTTCTGGTGTTTGAGTGGTTCCTCTGTTGCTCTCTTTCTACTTGTTGTAGCTGTAGGGTTAATTCTTTGTTTGGGATTCTTTCTTATTTCCAGATGTGTGCATTTACAGAGACAAACTGACCTCTGAGCACTGCTTTGGCTGTGTCCCATAGGTTCTGGTAGGAAGTGTTTTCATTCTCATTGGAGTCCATAAATTTCTTGATTTCACCCTTGTTTTCTTCTGTAACTCACAGCTTTTTGAGAAAGATGTTCAGTTTCCATGAATTCCAATTTCTATCTATTTTTTTCTGCTGTTGATTTAAACTTTTATGGTTTTATGTTCTGAGAAGATGCTTTGCAATAATTCAGTTGATTTTGTTGAGATTTGCTTTATATCTTAACATATGGTCTATTCTGGAAAATGTTCCATGTGCACTGCAAAAGACTGTGTAGTTATCCGTTCATGGGTAGCAAGTTCTTTATATGTCATTGAGGTCTCGTTGGTTAATTGTGGCAATAAGATCTGTGTCTTTATTGAGCTTTTTTCTAGAAGATCTATCCAATACTGAAAGAGGAGTGTTGAAGTCTCCCACTATTATTGTGGAGAGATGTGTTTCATTTCTGAATGTAGTCAGTGTTTCTTTGATGTATTTAGATGCTCTAGTATTGGGGGCATAAATATTTAATATTGTTAAGTCTTATGTATTGAACCTTTCAGCAATAAACAGTGTCCATCCTTGTCCACGATGGTGGATTTTACTTTAAAATCTACTTTAGCTGAGATAAGAATTGTCACACCAGCTCGTTTGTCTGTTGTTAGCTTGGTACATATTCTTCCATCCTTTAATTTTCAGATGGTTCATTTCTTTAAGTCTAAGGTGAGTTTCTTGTAAGCAATATATATACAGATCATGTTTTTGATCCAACGTGTCACTTGTCTATTTACTGTAGCATTCTGTCCATTCACATTCAATGTAATTATTGATTGGTATGTGTTTAGTGCTATCATTGTGGCATATTTGTTTTTGTGTTGATGTTTTCTCTGTTGCTCTTAATATTCTGTTCTGGGACATTTTTTGTTGATTTTTCACCCTTTTCGGTGTTAGTTTTGTGTTTGTTGAGACTCCTGTATTACGTTTCTTGATTTGATATGTTGCATCTTTATTGTGCTTTGTGGCTAACCTTGTGATCCACCTTAATAATCCAGTTTTAACTTCTACATATCTTATTAACTTTTCCCCATCTGGAAGTACTATAACTACTGTAGCATATACCTCTTTTTAATGTGATGACATCATAAGTTTCATGATATGGTAACTGTAGCACTTTGGTTGAGGTTTGTGCCTTCCCTAACTGAGTAGGTTTCTGAAAGATGTATCCTGTATTGCCTCCTAAAATACAGAGTTAATGGTTTTGTTTTTCTAAGCCAAGATCTTCTTTCAGTATTTCTTGTAGCTTTGATTTAGTTTTTACATTTCTGAGTTTCTGTTTATCTGTGAATGTCCAAATTTCATTTTCTTATTTGAGTGGTAATTTTGCAGGATATACAATTCTTAGTTGGAAGTTTTTGTCCTTCAGGGCTTTGGACGTGTCATTCCATTGCCTCTGTGCCAGCATCATTTCTACTGAGAAGTCAGATGAAAGCACACAGAGTTTTACTCTAGTGTTAGCTTTGTTTTGAGTGTCGCTATCTCTAAGAGTTTCTGCTTATGTTTCATTTTGTTAAGCTTGATTATAACGTGTCTTGGTGTCTTTCTTTTCAGGTCTAGATTGTGTGGCATTTGATACGCATCTTGGGTATTTATATTCTCTTCTTTCATAATTTCTCGAAAATTTTCTGTCAGCAGCTCAATAACAATAGTATCTGTGTTTTCAGGTGTCCCTCCCTGTTCAGGAATTCCAATTAATTGTAGATTGTTCCTCTTTATAAGAGTCCCACATGTTTCTTAATGCTTCTTCACTTTTCTTGTTTCTTTTCTCTGATTTCTCCTCATAGATGCTGCAGTGAGTAGCTCTGTCTTCCAAGACAGAAAGTCTATTTTCCAATTGTTCAATTCTGTTTTCTTGGTTTTGAACTGAATTTTCTATTTCTTTGATTTTGCTTTCTTTTTTAAAAGAACGTTTTAATTTTTTATTAATTACAGTAAAAGAATAAAATTTCTAACATCTATCAATTATCTCATCTATGATAAATCCTCAGCCCCCCACCCACCCATGTAGCCAACACAGTCATTTTCTTCTGTGAATAATTCTTTTGTTAAGTCATTATAACTGGGATCTCATATAAAATTTGTCCTTTTGACACTGATTGATGTCACTCAGCATGATCTCTTCCAAATAAGACCATGTTTTGAGATGTTTTCTAAAATTGTCATTGTTTTTGATCGTAGCATAGTGTTCTATGGAGTATATTTACCATAGTTTGCTTACCCATTCATCTGTTGATGGGCACTGGGGTTGATTCCAACTTTTTGCTATTGTGGCCTGTGCTGCCACAAACAGTCATGTACATGTGTCCATTTGTGTGACAACCTTTGTTTCTAAAGGATAAATTCCGAGCATTGGATTTACAGGATCAAATAGTTTATCTATCTCTAGCTTTTTAAGGAAGCAATAGACTGCTTTCCAAAGAAGTTGTACCATTTTGCAACCCCACCAGCAGTATAGGAGAGTACCAATTTCTCCACAGCCTCTCCAGCATTTGTTGTTTTCTGTTTTCTGAATCATGAGCAACCTTGTTGGGGTAAGATGGTGTCTCATTGTAGTTTTGATTTGAATTTCTTTAATGGCTAATGATGGTGAGCAATTCTGCATCTGTTGTTTGGCTGCCTGGATATTCTCTTTAGAGAAATGTCTGTCCATCTCTTTCATCCATTGCTTAATAAGATTGTTTATCCTTTTCTTGTTGATATTTTGTAATATCTTTCATATTATGGAGATCAGACGTCAGTCTGACCTAGAGTTGCCAAATATTTTTTCTGTAGTTCTTTTAATTCTTTTGATGAAGACTTTGGATGAGCAAAGTGTATGATTCCTAGTAGTTCCCATTTATCTGTTTTCTCTTTTGTTGAATGTGCTTTGTCAGATTTTGAAGTCTACCTACATTGTGTATTAAAACTTCCTTTGTTGATTCTATTTTCTCTAGGATGAGCTTCATCATTTTAGATTTTATATTTAGGTATTTTATGCAATTTGAGTTAGCTTTGTATACGGTGTGAGATATGGGTCTTGTTTCAATTTTTTGCAGATAGATGTCCAATTTTGCCAGCACCATTTGTTAAAGAGACCGTTCTTACCCCAGTTTAAAATTTTCATAGGAAGATGGTGGCATCTCTGGGGTCTCAGCTCTGTTCCATTGGTCTATATGTCTCTTTTTGTACCAGCACCAGGCTGTTTTGACTATGGTGGCAGTGTAATAGGTTCTAAAGTCAGGCCTCTAAAGAGGCCTCCCAGTATGTTCTTCTTTAATAGTGCTTTACTTATAAGAAGTTTCTTCCTTTTCCAAACGAGGTTGATGATTTGTTTCTCCATCTCATTAAAAAATATCACTGGAATTTTTATTGGGATTGCATTATATATGGAGATTGTTTTGGACAAAATAGACATTTTCACAATGTTGAGTCTTACTATCAGTGAGCAGAGTAGATTACCCCGTTTATGTAAGTCTCTCTTAGTTTATTGTAGTAAGGTCTTGTAATTCTCTTTGTAAAGGTCTCTTATTTCTCTAGTTAGATTTATGACTAGGTATTTTATCATCTTAGGAGCTATAGTAAATATAATTGATTTGGTGATTTCTTCTTTAATAATATCACTGTTGGCATAAAGGAATCCTACTGATTTACTTATGTTTATCTTGTATCCCATTACTTTGCTGAACTCCTCTATTAGTTCCAATAGTTTACTTATAGATTCCTTTGGAGTCTCTGTAGAAACAATCATATCATCTGCAAAAAGGGAGGTTTTTTACTTCTTCCTTGCAGATACTAATGCCCTTTGTTTCTTTGTCTTGTCTAATTGCTCTAGCTAGAACTTCTAGCACAATGTTGGATAGAAGTGGTGAGAGTGGGCATCCTTGTCTAGTTCCCATTCTCAAAGGAAATTCTTTCAGTCTTTCACCATTCAGGATGATAACTGCAGTTGGCTTTGCATAGATGCTAATTGCATTGAGGAATTTCTCCTCTATTCCTATTTTTCTGAGAGTTTTAAGCATGAATAGGTGTTGAACTTTGTCAAATGCCTTTTCTGCATCAATTGACAAAATCAGGTGATTCTTATCTTTTGTGTTATTAATGTGGTTGATTACATTAACTGCTTTTCTGATGTTGAACCAGGCTTGCATCCCTGGAATGAAACCAACTTGATCATGATGAATGATTTTTTTTCTTCTACATGCTGTTGAATTCAATCTGCTAGAATTTTGTTGAAGATTTTTGCACCTAGGTTCATGAATGATACTGGTCTGTAATTTGCTTTCTTTGCGAGCTCTTTCCTTGGCTTTGGTATCAAGGTTATGCTGGCTTCATAGAATGAATTTGGTAGCATTCCATCCCTTTGTATGGTGTGAAATAACCGTTATAGTATCTGAGTTTTTTCTTCTCTAAAAGTTTCATAGAATTCTCTGGTGAAGCCATCTGGGCCAGGACTTTTTTTCATTGGTAGATTTTTGATGACTTTTTCAATCTCTTCCTTTGTGACAGATTTATTAAGTTGATCTACTTTTCCTTGTGATAATCTTGGTGAGTCATATGAATCTAGAAATTTGCCCATTTCCCCTAGGTTTTCAAATATGTTCAAGTACAAACTTTCATTTCTATTATGATATTTTTGTTTTCAGCTGGGTCTGTTGTAGCAACTCCCATCTCATTTCTTAATCAGGTTATTTGTATCTTCTGCTGTTTTTCTTTGTACGTTTAGCCAATGCTTTATCAATGTTGTTGATCTTTTCAAAGAATCAGCTTTTGGCTTTGTTATTTTTTGCAGTTGTTTTTCTATTCTCTAATTCATTTAGTTCTGCTCTAATCCTTTTAATCTGTTTTCTTCTGGTGCCTGAGGGGTTCTTCTGTTGTTCTCTTTCTACCTGTTCAAGCTGTAACATTAACTCTTTAATTTGGGCCCTTTCTTCTTTCCAGATGTGTGTGGTTATAGAGATAAACTGACCTCTGAGCACTACTTTTGCTGTATCCCATAAATTCTGGTAGGATGTGTTTTCATCCTCATTAGATTCCATAAATTTCTTTATTTTGTCCTTAATTTCTTCTATAACACAAGGCTTTTTGAGCAAATCGTTGTTCAGTTTCCATATGTTTGAATTTCTACCTATGAATTTTCTGTTACTGATTTCAACTTTTATAGCTCTATAGTCTGAGAAAATACTTTACAGTAAATCAATGGTTTGGATTTTATAGAAAATTGCTTTATGACCTAACACATGGTCTATTCTGGACGATGTTCCATGTGCATTGTAGAGTTGTTCTTATCTGCTGATGGATGAGAAGATCTATATATGTCAATAAGGTCAAGTTGGTTGATTCTTGCAATAAGATCTTCTACATCTTTACTCAGCTTTTTTCTGGGTGATGTATCCATAACTGTAAGGAGAGTGTTGAAGTCTCCAACTATTATTGTAGAATGATCTATCTCATTTGTCAGTGTTGTCAGTATTTGTTCAATGTATTTAGCTGCTCTAATTCTGGGTGCATAAATATTTAATATTGTTAAGTTCTACTTGAGTATTGAAACTTTCAGCAATAAATAGTGGCCATCCTTGTCCATGATAGTGGATTTTACATTAAAATCTGTTTTATCTGAGATTAGTGGTGCCACTCCTGCTCTTTGTGTATTGTTGGCTTGGTGTATATTAGTCCATCCTTTAATTTTCAATTTGGTCATATCTTTAAGTCTAAGATATGTTTCTTGTAAGCAACATATAGACAGGTTGTGTCTTTTGAACCAGAATGTCACTCACTGTCTCTTTAGTGCAGTGTTCAGCCCTTCTACATTCAGTGCAATCATTGATAGGCATGTGCTTAGTGCCATCATTTTGATGTAATTATTTTTATGTTGATGTTTTCTATATTGCTCTTAATGTTCTGTTCTGGGGCATTCTTTTTTATGGGTTGTTGTTTCAGTGTTGGTTTTGTGTTTGTTGAGACTCCTGTATCACATTTCTTATTTTGATACAATGCATTGTTAATCTGCTTTATGGCTACATGTATTATCACCCTTAACATACTAAGATTAAACCCAATTTTAACTACTGCATAACTCTGAAACTTCCTCTGCATCTAAAACAACTACCTTAGTGTCTCCTTCTTTGGATGTAATGGTATTATAGTTGTCATGATAAGATCACAGATTCTCTCATTATACTACTGTAGCTTTGATGAAGTTTCATGACTTCTCTTACTGATTAGAATTTTGGATGATGTGTCCTGAATTGTCACCTTAAATATACATTTAATAATTCTGTTTTTCTAAGGGAAGAACTTTCAATAATTCATGTAATTTGGGTTTAGTTTTTATGAAGTCTCTAAATTTCTCTTTATCTTCGAAAGTCTTAATTTCATCATTATACTTGGTAGGTAACTTTGCAGGATAAATAATTCTTGGATGGAAGTTTTTCTCATACATGGCTTTGAATGTGTCTGCCCACTGTTTTCTAGCCAGCATTGTTTCAGCAGAAAAGTCAGATGAAAGCCTACAGGGTTTCCTTCAGAGTGTTTGCTGCCTTCGGAAGCATCTGTCTATGTTTTAGCTTATTAAGCTTGATTATAATATGTCTTGGCATCTTTCTTTTGGGGTCTATCCTTTGTAGTGTTGGATAAACATCTTGGATACCTATGTTCTCTTTGCTGATAATCTCAGGAAAATTTTCTGTCAGCATCTCTACAGCAATACTCTCTATATTGTCATTAATCCCCCCTTGTTCAGGAACTCCAATTAAACATACATTATTTCTTTTAATGGAGTCCCACATATTTCTTAATGCTTCTTCAATTTTTCTTATTTTTCTCTGATTTCACCTCATAAATGGCGGTGTCAGTTGCTCTGTCTTCAAGGTCACTGAGTCTAACTTCTGTCTGTTCAGTCCTACTCTCTTGGCTTTGGATTGAATTATCTAACTCTGTAATTTTGTTGCTAATCTGATGTATTTCAGATCGTTGATGTTCCACCAGTTCAAATAGCCTACTAAATTTTTCATTTTGTTCTACTGCATTTTTTTAAATCTCTAAGAGTGTTCTATATATAAATCTTTTGTACTTAACCTCCAATAGATTCAGAAAGGCTTCTTCATCTGGGAAATTTTTTGAATCTTTATTTTGGGAATTTTCTGGAGCATTTGAAGGCTACTTCTTTAAATGATTAATTATAGTCTGCTGCCTGTGTGTGATCTAGACTCTGTTTTATTTCTCTGGTATTGGCTGTAAGAGAATTTTTGGTCACCAGCTGTCTCTAATACTCTAGTGATTTGCCACAGGTGGACTCTCTGGGGTGGAAGACTCTGCTTATTGAGTGGAAAAGAGGCTGCCCTACTTGTGGAGAAACTGTAGGCTGTCAGCTCCCAGTTGGTTGTGGGTTGGAGAAGGGTGGGAGGAAAAGCTGTAAGGTTTCTCAACAGACAGATCTCCAGGCAAATACATAGGCCCCTCAGCCTTAGATGTAAACTTCTATGAAGCAGCTGTCCAGGTATTGAATAAGGAGCTGTCCAACATGCTCACCTGAACAGGCCATCAGGAGCAGCAGACTCCACCTGTTACCAGCTGTTTGCAGAAGCTGCAGTTCTCTGATACTATGAAACAGCAGAGCGGAGGTCAGACAGCCACTGGCTCATTTTTGAGGGGGGAAGATTAGTCTGATACTGGTACCTAGTCAAATATGCTTGATTCTAGAACTCCCCAAATATCTAGTGCTCCATACAAATATTATCCCTGCCTTAGTTCTCAGAGAGAAACAAGGAGACGTGTGTCTACTCTGCCATCTTTTAACAGTGTCCTGATTTTGTTATTGATCTGTTCAGTATGCTGGCATTTCATCAGTTTGAAGAGCTTGCTTAATTTTTAATTTTGCTCTGCTGAATTTTTATAATGTTTAGGAGGGCTCTGTGTATAATCATTTTGTACTTTACCTTTGATAGTTTTAGAAAGGATTCCTCATCTGGGAAGTTCTTTGTTTCTTTTTTTGTGAGCTTTCTGGAGCCATGGGTGGATTTTTATTTAAGTGTCTGGCCAAGGTTTGTTGATTTTGAGGCATCTAGAGGTTGTTTCGTTTCTCGCTTAACAGGATCTGAAGAGCAGTATGAGAAGGAAAGTGATCACCAGTCACCTCTATGTACTCCAGCAACTGGGCTTAATGGAATCTCTGGGATAGCAGGCTCCAGCTCTAGGGTGGCAAAGACACACCTCTACCGTAAGTCACTGGAGGCCATCTGTTGACCCTATGATGTAGATCAGTAAAACCTGGAAGAGATGTCATCAGGATGCACCATATTTATTTCTCTCAGTAGTCTTATTTTGAAAGGTAAAAGCTATCTGACAGCTTCCAAAATCAGTCAGTGTGTCAGGTGTGCAAGCAATGTAGACACTTCTATATCTGATCCCAGATGCTGTAATCTAGTTCCAAGTATGGACAGACTATTGTCCTGCTGTCTTCCACTGCCGGGCCCCACTCGTAAGGCTACACTGTGCTGAACATCGCTTTTCTTCTGGGAAAGCACTCCCTAGGCTGGCACTGCCTCCCAGCCTAGGAACTAGCCCCTGCTGAGGCCTCCATTTGGGTAACTTCACCTTCCAGTTGAACAAGGTGGTGTCCCACACAAGGTGTCCTTCCCACTGTGAAATAGCCAAATCAATGGCAGAGGTTCAGAAAGAGAGGTTGGAGGGGCTGAGGTGCTCAGAGCCCTGACCCAGGCTCTCAAAATGTGGCTATTCCAACTACTGATCACATTAGCAGGGCCACTGAGCTTTGCTGCCAGTTAAGCCCAAGCCCTACCTGCTGGCTAAGACAAAGGAAAAAAAGTTAAAAATGCCTGTTACTTTCAGGCCATGAAAGCCAGCTATTCAACAGGGATGGGGATTGGTGAAAGAGAAGGTTCCTATTCAGTAACATGTAGCCTGAATTGATAACCCTATGCCACACCCTAGGACTCACTGGGTGTCCCAAAGTCTCCATTTAATTATCAATCCAGGCCTTAGTTTTCAGATGGAATTAAGGAAACATGTGTCTAGTCTGCTGTCATGGTTGGAATTGTGTCCCCCAAAAAATGTGTACAGCCACATGGCTGGGATACAGTTCCCAGTATCTTGGGACTGTCCTCCATTGTGTGGTTTTGCTAACCTGTATGTTAAAGGATTAGGGTGGGGCTGTGAATTCCTGCTGTAGGGGGAGTTTCTCTGGAGTATGGCTTGCCCCACCCTTAATGCTTTTAGCTTGCAAGGAATAAAAGGAAAAAGAAACAAAGGACAATTGGAGAACCTTGCTACCATCAAGCAAGCAGCACCGGGAGCAGAGCGCGTCCTTCAGACCAGAGGTTCTTGCGTCAGGACGCTCCCTGGACAAAGACTCATGCAATACCAGACTTTCCTCCAGAGCCGACAAGGGGAAAGCCTTCCCCTGGAGCGGACACCCTGAATATGGACTTGCAACCTACCGGACTGTGTAAGAATAAATCTTTCTTTGTTAAAGCCATCCACTCTGTGGTATTTCTGTTAGAGCAGCCCTAGCTGACTAAAACATCTGCCATTTTCAGTCTGTCTCTCATTTGATTTCTTTTGGTGCCTGAGAGGTTCTCTCGTGTCCCTTTTTCCACTTGTTCAAATTGTAGAGCTAATTATTTGATTTGGGCCCTTTCTCTTTTTGGATGTGTGCATTTATTGAGATAAACTGAGCCCTAAGCACTGTTTATTCTGTGTTCCATAGATTATGATAGGATGTATTTTCATTCTCTTTGGATTCTATGATTTTTATTATTCTATCCTTGATTTCTTCTCTAAACCAGTTGTTTCTGAGCAAGACGTTGTTCACTGTCCATGTGTTTGATTTTTTTCCCCTTCTTTTCTCTGCTATTGATTTATACTTCTATGGATTTATGGTCTGAAAAAGTACCTTGTAATATTTCAACATTCTGAATTTTGGTAAGGATTGCTTTATGAACTAATATGTAGTCAATTCTGGAGAATGTTCCATGTGTTCTGGGAAAGAAAGTATACTTGGCTGTTGTTAGGTAGAATGTTGTACATGTGTCTCTAAGGTCAGGTTGGTTGATTGTGGAATTTAGATCTTTTGTATCTCTATTAAGTTTTTTTTCCTAAATATTCAGTCCTTTACTGAACATGGAAGACTGAACATGAACACTCCTACTATTATTGTAGGGCAGTCTATTTCAGTTTTCAATGCAGTTAGTGTTTGTTTTACATACTTTGGAGCCTTGTCATTGAGTGCATAGATATTTAATATGGTTAATTTCCCCTGAGTCATAGTGACACCAAAGAATTTCCAAGGAGTGGCTGGCAGACCCTTTAATTATTCAGGATTACTCAAGCTAAAAGAACTGAAAAAAAAATTCAAGCCTTAAGTTGCAATATTGAAGGATTCTACAAGGAAAATATTGGATGAGGCAGTAAGCATCAAAAAGAAATAGTAAAAATATACAGAGTCACTATACCAGAAAGAATGTGTTGACATTCAACCATCACAGAAGGTTGCATATGATCAGGAACCCATGATACTGAAGGAAGAAGTCCAAGCTGCATGGAAGACATTGGTGAAAAGGAAGTATGCAGGAATGGATGGAGTATCAATTACGAAGTTTTAGCAAAGGAATGCAGTAGTAGAAGTACTCATCTATGCCAAGAAATTTGGAAGATAGCTACCTGGTCAATGAGCTACAGGAGATCCATACCTTTGCCTAGTCCCAAGAAAGGTGATTCAAACAAATGTGAAACTATCAAACAATATCATTGTTATCACACACAAGTAATATTTTACTGAAGATAATTCAAAAGTGGATGCAGCAGTATATTCACAGAGAACTGTCAGAAATTCAAGCCAGGTTCAGAAGAGAATATGAAACCAAGGATATCAAAGCTGGTATCTGAGGGACCCTGGGTGAAAGCAAAGAATGCCATAGAGAGTGGCTATGCAAAGGCATTTAATTACATCAATCATAACAAATTATATATAACACTGAGAAGAATGAGACTTCAAGAACACTTAACTGTCCTCCTCAGGAATGTTTACATAGATCAAGAGGCAGTAGTTAGAACAGAACAAAAGGATACGGTGTGATTTAAAGTTAGGAAAAAATGTGCATCGGGTTTGTGTCCTTTTACCAAACTTGTAACCTGAAAAGCTAGACCATATGAGGACCAGGCATCAGGACTGGAGGAAGCATCATTAACAACCTGTTATGCTTGCTGAAAGTGAAGAGAACTTGAAGCATGTACTGATGAAGAACAAGGACCACAGCCTTTAGTGTGGATTACATCTCAACATTAAGAAAACAAAAATTCTTACAGCTGGATCAATAAGCAAAATCACAATAAGTGGTGGAAAGTTTGAAATTGTCAAGGATTTCATTTTACTTGGATCTGTAATCATTGCCCATGGAAACAGCAGTCAAGAAATTAAAAGATGCATTTTATTGGGTAATTCTGCAGCAAAAGACCTCTACACAGTGTTAAAAAGCATAGAATGTCACCTTGAGGACTAAGGTGCAGCAGATGAAAGCCATGGTGTTTTCAATTGCCTCATATGCATGTGAAAGCTGGTCAGTGAATAAGGAAGATGAAAGAATTATTGCCTTTGAATTGTAGTTTCGGTAAAGAATATCAAATATACTATGGACTGCAAAAAGAATGAGCAAATGTGTCTCAAAATAAGAACAACCAGAGTGCTTCCTATAAGCAAGGTGCTGAGACTACACATCACACACTTTTGACGTGTTATAAGGAGGTATCAGTCCCTGGAGAAGGATATGATGCTTGGTAAAGTAGAAAGTTAGTGAAGAAGAGGAAGACCCTCAATGAGCCAGACTGACACAGTGACTGCAACAATGGGCTTAAGTGCAGCAATTATTGTGCAGAAGGTGCAGGACCAGGCAATAATTCATTCTATTATAGGTAAATCACTATGAATTAGAATGGACTTGATGACACTCAACAACAACAATCACAGATATTTCCTCTCGTGGCACTTAGAACTTCCAGCTGACCTGTACTAAGCCATGATGACCCGTATTTTAAGAGTTTATTAATGAATGATTAGAAATGTTAATACTAAAAAGATTGGCTATGATTGTGATTAACATTAAGCGTTACCAAAACTCTCAGACCACTTCAATCACAGAAAAACAGTCTTTTTAATGATAAAAGGATAAATAGAACTAGATTTCAGAATCCCTTAGTAGTCCATTGCTTCATTCACTTGATACTAGAGTATACACCGTCAACCGTGTACACAGACATAACACCGTTTCTACTCAGTATATTTAGGAGTGTAGGGTTTAACTTACATTTTTCATGAAGACATAACAGACATAAAAAAAATATTTCCTAATAAGTTAGAAAAGCTGAAAAGGCTGTATAATTTTGAATGCTACCACAGGATGACTAGAGGGAAACAGGTAAAGAGTTGGTAGATTGGACTTCAGACCAACTATAATGAAGAATTCCCAATGTGCCCATTAATTAAAAAAAAAAAAAAGAAGTGTTTACAATGTGGTCTCTGCTGAAATTTGTTTATAACTCAATTACTATGTTGTGGTTGTAGTGATTTTTAAAATGTTAGATAATATATTTTATAAAGGTACGTTATTGTCAGCTAAAACAGTGGTTCTCTGTCCTAATTGCTCATTAGAATGACCTGGAGAGCTTTGATAGCATAGTGAGGCATAGGTCTCACCCCAGAATAATGAAGTTAAAATCTCTGAGGGTAGACTCAGGCCTCTGTATTTTCTTAAATGTCTTCCAGGTGATTTTGTGCCCCATGGGGATATAAAACCACCAGATCACAGCTTCAATTTTCTGCATTAAAGTCTTGTGAATGCTAAGTAACAATATTTGTGCCTATATGAGACATCTTTCATTAGAGAAAAATAGTATACATTTTTAAAATAAATCATGCACTGGAGTTGATCACAAAAGGAAAAATCCTAAAATATCTCTATAACTGCCCTCATCAGTTTGCACTAGATCAATTTTTTAAAAAAGAGATATATATGTTAGCGTGACTTAAATCAGTGTAAATTATATAGTTATATAATTAGCACTGTGATGTTCTTTTTAAAAGTTTCTCTTAAGCTGCAGCTATGAAGCTATAGCTTCTAAAGCTGACTGCTGAAGGAGGATAATTTCTAATTAGGACACTTACTCTAGACTAAATAACTAAGGAGCACACTTGATTGTAATAGCCTGTAAGTAAGAGAAGAGGCAAATGTTAATGTCCTCATTAGGGATTAAAATGTTTATGTAGAAGAATACACAAGGGAGGAGTCAAGATGACAGACTAAGCACATGTCTTCTTATATTCCTCTGGAAACCAAGACCTGATTGATCAAGTGGAGCCTCTGGTCGCCTAGTAAGCCCCCAGGATACGGCGCAGGGCTGTTAATTTGGACTTCATACCACTGAACAAAAAAACCTCTTCTCTTTCACTGACTTGTGCTCCTGGCTAGCCCCAGTTCTCATGGACTGAAGGTAAATGTACCATTTTGACTTTTTTTTCTGTCTTGGCCCGTGGGTGGAGCTGGGTCTTGCCTAGTGGCTAGACTCAGCTCACTGCTGGTGGGATAGGCAGGCAATATTGCTATATTTTGAGAGCCAGGCTTAGGAGTCTGTTCATCTAGCCACTTTAGGCCTATCTTTTTATCACTGGCAGAGCGTGGTTTGTATGGAACCGTAGTGCCTGTGTGCAGGATGCCATGTTGGATACAGAGATTTTAGCAGGACCTAATTCTTAGCCTAGTAGCCAGTGCACGCAAACAGGACAGTGCTTCTTTGACAGAAAAGCAGTAGTTTACGAAGTGTTGCCTGTGGGGGGGGGTGGGAACAGAGGCAGATGACTCACTGCCTCTCGGCACCTTTAGCCCGTCTATCTGCCAACCATGTGGAGAGTGCCATCTTAGATATGGTGGCCTCATCTGGACCTATTTATTAGCTTGGAAGCCAGAGCGTGCCCATAGGAGAGCGCTTTTCTACCAGAAAAGCAGTAGTTTACACAGTGTCGCCTAAGGTTGGGCTCTGTCAGCAGAGACCAACAGGGCAGTAGCATTGCTGTATTTTGACTAGTTTGTATCATCTGGGGTTGCCAGCTGGGAAGAGGGACCTCTACACCTGAAAACCTGACCGATGTGGGAAGCTGTCAGATGCTTTTTGTTTTACATTTTAAGACAACCTAGAGAAACATCTGCAGTCCATCCTCACAGTATTTCTCCCAGCCTTTACTTACTCACGTGAAACCGAAAAAGCAACAGATTCTTGTGGCATACAAGAAATCATCCATGGTTTCAGAAGGCTCCCAAACAAAACAACCAAGAAATTTTCCAGATAAAGAAACTTTTCTGAAATCATCAGAAGGTGAATACAAAAGAATTATATACAGAGCCCTTCTAAACTTTGTACAAAATGAGCAGAACAAAAGGAAAAATTAAGCAAGCTGTTTGATCTGATGGAACACCAGTACTCTGAAATCGAGCAGATCAAGAACAAAATCAAAGATATAGAAACTTCCATTAAAAGCCAAGAAAACAGAATGGAACAAATGGAAAGAAGAATTTCTGACCTGGAAGACAGAGCTACTGATGCCAGCATCTAGGAGCAGAAATAAGAAACATTAAGAAGTGTGTGGGACTCTAACCTTTGATTAATTGGAGTCCCTAAACAGGATGAGACACGTGAGAACACAGAGAGTACTGTTGCTGAGCTGCTGACAAAAACTTCTCAGAAATCATGAAGGGAGAGAATATAGATATCCCACATGCATATCGTACGCCACTCAATATAGATCTCAAAAGAAAGACTCCAAGACTTATTATAATCAAGCTTAACAAAATGAAACATAAGCAGCAACTCTTAAAGGCAGCAAGACTGAAAGCAAAGCTAACATTCAGAGGGAAAACCTGTAGGTTTTGATCAGCTTTCTCAGCAGAAACCATGCTGGCATGGAGACAGTAGCATGACACATTCAGAGCCTTGAAGGAGGAGAACTTCCAACCAAGAATTATACATCCTGCAAAGCTATCTTTCAAATATGAAAATGAAATTAAGACATTCCCAGGGAAACAGAAACTAAGAGACTTTGTAAAAACCAAACCAAAACTACAAGAAATACAGAAAGAAGTTCTTGGCTTTGGCTTAGAAGAACAAAACCACTAACTTTACACTTTAGAACAACACATTATTCAGAATTCTGTGCAGTTAGGGAAGGCTCCAAATCCAATCACAGCCTTAATACTGAAAGAAACAATCCAGTGAATATCATGAAAACTATGGTGCCATCTTGTTAAAAGAGGGACGTACTACAGTCGTTATAGTCCTTCCAGATGGAAAGGAAGATGATAAGACTTGTAGCAATTAAAATTGGGTTTATATATAGTTTATTAAGGGGGTCAAAGGGGCAGTCGTAAAGCACAGCAAAGATGTAACATACCATATAAAGAAATGCAACACAGGCATCTCAACAACTATAAAAACAGCTCTTAAAAAGGTGAAAATTCAACTCACAAAAAACAATGTCCCAGAACAGACTAATAAGAACAACAAAGAAAACATCAACATAAAAATAAACATATCATAATGGCAGCACTGAACACATACCTATCAATAATTACATTGAATGTGAATGGACTGAATGCTCCAGTAAAGAGACATCGAGTGACATCTTGGATCAAAAGACATGACCCATCTATATGTTGTCTACAGGAAACTCACTTGAGACTTAAAGGTAGGAGCAAACTGAAAATTAAAGGTTTGAAGAATATGTATCAAGCTAACAATGAACAAAGAAGAGCAGTTGTGACAGTTCTAATCTCAGACAGAATCAATTTTAATGTAAAATCCACTATCGTGGACAAACATGGTCACTATTGCTGAGAGATTCAGTACACAAGCAAGACTTAACTATATTAAATATTTATGCACCTAATGTCAGAGCACCTAAATACATCAAAAAAACACTCACTACACTTCAAAAAGAGTTAGATCACTCCACAATAATAGCGAGAGACTTCAACACTCCACTCTCAATATTGGGCAGATCATCTAGAAAAAAGCTCAATAAAGATACAGTTGACCTTATTGCCACAATTAACCAATTAAACCTCATTGATATATACAGAACTTTTCACCCATTAGCAGACAAGTACACCTTCTTCTCCAGTGCACATGGAACATTCTCCAGAATTGACCATGTGTTAGGACATAATGCAATTCTCAACAAAATCCATACCATTGAATTACTACAAAGCATCTTCTCAGATCATAAAGCCATAAAAGTTGAACTCAATAGCAGCAACAACATAAAGTGAAACTCTTGGAAACTGAAAAACATTTTTCCCAAAAAGCCGTGGGTTATAGAAGAAGTCAAGGATGAAATAAAGAAATTCATGGATTCCAATGAGAATGAAAACACTTCCTACCAGAACCTATGGGATACAGTCAAAGCAGTGCTCAGAGATCAGTTTATCTTCATAAATGCACACATCTGGAAGGAAGAAAGAAACCAAATCAAGCAATTAACCCTATGGCTTGAACAAGTCGAAAGAGAAAAGCAGAGGAACCCCTCTGATATCAGAAGAAACCAGATCATAAAGATTACAGCAGAACTAAATGAGTTAGAGAATACAAAACAACTGAAAAAGTTGAAAAGACCAAAAGCTGGTTTTTTTAAAAGATCAACAAAATTGACAAACCACTGGCTATACTTACTAAAGAAAAGCAGGAAAGGAAACAAATAAACCAAATTAGAAATGAGAGGGGAGTTGTCACTACAGATCCAACAGAAATAAAAAATATCATAACAGAATACTATGAAAGACTGTACTGTAGCAAATTTGAAAACCTAGAGGAAATGGACAAATTCTTTGATTCATACCACCTACCCAAATTACCACAAGGTGAAGTAGTACAGCTTAATAAACCTATCAGAAAGGAAGAGATTGAAAATGTCATCAAAAAACTGCCAACCAAAAAAAAAGCCCAGGCCCAGATGGCTTCACTGCAGAATTCTACCAAGCTTTTAGAAAAGAGTTATCGCCAATACTACTGAGACTGTTTCACAGTATAGAAAGGGATGGAGTATTCCCAAACTCATTCTATGAAGCCAGCATAACCCGGATACCAAAGCCAGGGAAAGACCCAACAAAAAAAGGAAAACTACTGACTGATATCACTCATGAATCTAGATGCAAAAATCTTCAACAAAATTCTTGCCAGTAGAATACAACAATGTCTTAGGCTGGGTTTTCTGGGAAAGCAAAACCAGTAACACGTGTAGGTACAAGGAAAGATTTATAATATATATCTAGACAGATAGATACATACAGATATAGGAAACAGCTCACATAATCACAGAAGCTGAATGTTCCAAGCTGTGGCACAAACCTCACGTGGCCACGGAAGCTGAGGAACCCAAAGTCAGCAAGTCAGAGACCAGAATTCTAGATCACCGGTGGTGTAGGTCAGTGGATCCCAAGCTGGTGATGAGACGAAGCGACAGAGGCTGGCAAAACCAGGATCAGCAGGTCAGGGAGCAGGAGCGGCAGAGGCTGGGGAACCCAGAATCGGCAGGTCAGGGAGCAGGACTCTCAAGTGCTGACTGTAAGGACTGATGAGTCCAACAGCTTCTAGTTTAAGTCCCAGAACCAGATGCTGGAAGAAGAGAGCAGGAGCTCCTGGCTAAATGAGCCACCAGCAGCCGTAGTAAAAGGTTGTGAGATGAGAGCTGAGGGGCAGGGAGCCACCATAAAACCCACCCTGCCACTTAATACAGCAGCCAAATATGTAGTAGCCAAGTTGACATAATCTTGACCACAACAAACAACATATCAAAAAAATAATCCATCATCACCAAGTTGGATACATACCAGGGATGCAAGGCTGGTTGAGCATCAGAATAACGATTGTGATTAACCACATAAATATCACAAAAGACAAGAATGAGCTGATTTTGTCCATTGATGCAGAAAAGACATTTGATAAAATCCAACACCCATTCATCCTCAAAAGTCTTAGCAAAATCAGCATAGATGGAAAATTCCTCAATGCAATAAGGGCCATTTATACAAAGCCAGTTGCCCATATCATCCTGAATGGAGAGAGACTGAAAAAAAGCCAACTGCCTACGTCTTCCAGAGTGGAGAGAGACTGAAAGACTTTCCCTTGAGAACAGGAACTAGACAAGGATGCCCTCTCTCACCTCTTCTATTCAAAATTGTACTAGAAGTTCTAGCCAGAGCAATTAGACAAGCCAGAAATAATGAGCACCTGCTTCAGCAAAGAAGAAGTGAAAATCTCCCTGTTTGCTGATGATATGAGTGTATATGCAGAGAATTCCAAAGAATCTATAAGTAAACTACTCAAACTTGCCGGGAGCCAGCCCTGACAACTTTGGGGGGCTCCATGGAGGGAGGCAGAGGCGTCAGTGCAGAAACGAATGGAGAGAGACAGGAAAGAGTTTTGGAGTAAGGCAGCCCGACAATGGTCTGTCTTTATTTTTTATAGATGAGGTGACGTGATTTTCACCCTATTTTTTCCATCATATAAGCTATTGGCTAACAAGAAACTAACCCATCATTATTGGCTAACAAGAAACTGACCCCTCGTAGTCTTCTTTTTCTAGTTACTTGTCAAGGCTTTTTGGATAATGGCCTGATGCAGGTGTTTGTGGTGATAAATGTCAGTGAAAACAAAGTCAACAGTGAAAACAAAGTTATGCTTTGAACTTAATGAACTTTTGAACTTAATGGTTCTATTCGTACCTCAAGGTGAAAGGCACAGAAGGGTAGACCCCTCAAAGCTTCATTAATTGACTGTCTATATTTGTTTCTATATGTTTTTATCTTATCTCTTCCTGTGCAGATATTAAGTGTCTATCGTCCCCCAACCCAACCCAGCTGCTCTCAGAAAGATGTTTCTTTAGTGATTATTCATTTGCCATACCAATTATAATGGACTTGGAAGTTTATTTATCTTTCTGATGTAGGGAGTGAGATGCTTGTGTAGCTTTAAGGGCTGTGTGAAGAATTTTCCTTGGGAAGCCTTTCAAGAGTTTCTCTGTAAACCTGTAGTGCACATGTGGGAAAAAAGTGGGGAGGGGGAGACGTGGTTGGGGGAAGCCAGTGGAGCTGGGCAGGCCCTGGTGCTTTCAGGCATGCTGTATTGAAGTTCACTTCTCTGAGCTCTTTTCCCTAGAAGTTCCTGGTCAGATTTTCCCAATATAATTTCATAAGCCAAGGGGGTTGTAAGCCCCTCTTAGAAGGCATCTTGCTTGGTCCTAGGGCCAGGGGAGGGGAGGGTATTTTTGAGGAAGGTTTATTTAGGGTGAAAAAATACTATCAGGGGCAGTAGGCTAAAAATCATGTCCCGGGTGAGATGTCTCTGCCTGTCATTTACAGAAGTTTGTGACTTTGTCTACAGGATGGCAGGCCTCAACACAAACTGATACAAGAGTTCACCAAAGTCTCAGGATACAAGATAAACATAAGTAAATCAGTAGGATGTCTTTATACCAACATGAGACTATTAATGAAGAAATCATCCAATCAATACCATTTACCACAGCCCCTAAGAAGATAAAGTACATAGGAAGTAATCTAACCAGAGAAATAACAGACCTTTACAAAGAGAACTACAAGCCCTTACTACCAGAAACTAAGAGAGACTTAGATAAATGGAGAAACCTACCCTGCTTGTGGATAGGTAAACAATGGTATATATACTCAATGTAGCACTATGCAATGATAAAGAAAAATGATGATTCCAGGAAAGATTTCATAACCTGGTTACAACTGGAAGACATTATGTTGAGTGAAAGTAGTCAGCAACAAAAACAGACTTCTGTATAGAAGAAAAGGCTGTAAGAAAGGGAAGGGAGGGAGGGGGAGGGCTTGGATTAGATAGTTGGTAGAAATTTGGTTGGGTGAAATCGGTGACAGCACACATTGGAAACAAGAACAATATTGAGTGAACTTCAGCATGACTTGAATACTCCTTCCATCTTGGCCCAGTTTTGTAAGGACAGAGTAGCTGGGGCAGAGGGCAGGGGACCATGCTCTCAGGGAAAATCAAGGCCAATTGGCACAACTGGCATTTTGCTGATGAGGTCTCTCCACACCCCACCTTGGTGAGTGGTATCTGGGGTCTTCGGGGCTACCAAGCTGCCATCCAAGGGTACTGCAAGTGGTCCCAACTCAGCAGGAATAGATGCTCACCAAGGATCAAAATAACATGAGGTAAAGATAACCCAGAAGATAGAGAGACCCACCAGAGTGGGTGCCTACATAGACTTGGGACCGGAAGAACCAGATGGTGCCTGACCATCACCAGTGATAGCTGCCGTGGAGTTCACTAAGTTGAGTCTCACTGGTAACACAAGAATAAAAAGGGGTGCACCCTGAAACCTCCATTAAAAGACCGCAATAGATGGTCCAGAGGCTTTGGGGTTCCCCTGGGAGCATGGCCCCTGGCCCTGATGCTGCCTTTGCCCATGGATCATGGTGAAGGTCCACTCTTTGGACTTGGTGATGCAGTGTGACCATATGTTGGATGCACTTTATGGTTGTATACATCTATAAGATATCATCCTGCTGACCTCTGGCTAGAGTAAGGGGGGTGGGTGGAGAGGAGGGGAAAGGAGACTGTTGGGAAGATGAGACATGTGTGGAGTAGAGAGGAATAGTCTGCTGTCACCAGGCAGGGAGAGCAGTGGAAGCCGCATATAGTTGGACATGTAAATTTATATGGGAATGTGCATTTTCACTTAGTCATGGTAAAAAAAAAAAAAAGAACACACAAAGATTCACAAAGCTAGAAAAAAAAAAGAGAGAAATGATTCCTACACTGTAATAGCTCTTTATTGGAGTTCTACGTAAGCCATCTCTTTAAGCTAGGCTGAAGTTTTGGTATCTCCATATATGTATGTTCACAGCAAATAATTTTTCAACTAATGTAAATAAGTATCCCAAGTATTTCATAGAATGAGTTATGTTAACTTAAGCCTTTGCATGATTAAACAGGGCACAAAATTTATCAAGCTTTAGCATTTTCTTAAGTTTCTGGCTTTCTTTTTGGATCATATTTGCCCCAGTTATTTTAAGAATTTATAAAGATTCACATAATCAACTGAAGGGTTAAGTAGTCTGGATTGTTGCTTTTTAACTGAAAATTATTTTAGGCTAAAAACTTGATACCAAAGATTTTCTTCAATTTTCCAGTTTAATTTCTGGAATGATTTCCTCATTCAAAGTTTTCTAAAAGAAATTGAGAATTAATTAAATAGTTCAACTGGTAGAAATCTCAACATTCAGATGACACAATCTTAGCTTCAAGTAATATAACAAATAAACACAAAGAAATAGAAAATAAAGGAATGTGAAGTGATGCCATACTTTTCCCCCTATAAAGTGGTGATAGTTGTCTTCAAATGTCACTTGGTGGCGGAGTCAAGATGGCGGACTAAGCCCACGTCTCCTTCTATCCCTCTGAAACCAAGACCTGAATTGACAATCAAACAGAGCCTTCTGATCACCTAATCAGCCTCAGGACACGGCACAGGGCTGTTAATTGGGACTTCATACCACTCAGCGAAAAACCTCCTCTCTTTCGCTGACTCCCGCTCCTGGCTAGCCCCGGCTCTCACGGACGGAAGGTAAACGCACCATTTTGACTGTTTTCTTTCCTCTGTCTTGGCCGGCGGTCAGAGCTGGGTCTTGCCTGGCAGCTGGACTCAGACGTGCTGCTGGGGGGATAGGCAGGCGAAATTCCCATATCCTGAGAGCCAGGCTTGGGACTCTGTTAATCTAGCCACATTGAGTCTTTCGTTTCATAGCTGCCTCGGCTGGGTTTGTGTGGAGCTCCGTGGTCAGGGTGCGGGACACCACGTTCGTACCGAGATTTTAGCAGGACCTCGTTGTTAGCCTGGGAGCCAGCACCTGCAAATGGGACAGCGCTTCTCCGACAGAAAAGTAGTGATTTTGCACAGTGCTGCCTACGTTGGGGGCCCTGCAGAGGAATCACTACCTCTCGTCACCTTTAGCCCCTCTGTCTGCTGCCTGTGTGGAGGACACCATCTTGGATACGGTGGCCACAGCTGGACCTAATTCTTAGCTTGGGAGCCAGAGCCTGCACACAGGAGAGCGCTTTCCTATCACAAAATCAGTACTCGACGCAGTGTTGGCTAAAGCTAGGCCCTGTCAGCAGAGGCCACCAGGGCAGTAGCATTGCTGTATTCTGAACTAGTCTGTTATCATCCGTGGTTGGATATAGTGGCGCTTACTTTGTCAGATGAGAAGAGTGACCTCCACACAGAAATCAAAAATATCATAACAGAATACTATGAAAGTCTGTACTCTAACAAACTTGAAAACCTAGGGGAAATAGACCAGTTCCTTGACTCATACTACCTACCCAAATTATCACATGAGGCAGAACAACTTAATAAACTCATCCCAAAGGAAGAGATTGAAAAGGTCATCAAAACACTGCCAACCAAAAAAAGTCCAGGCCCAGATGGCTTCATGGCAGAATTCTACCAAGCATTTAGAGAAGAGTTATCCGCAATACTACTGAGACTATTTCACAGTATAGAAAGGGATGGATTACTCCCAAACTCATTCTATGAAGCCAGCATAACCCTGATACCTAAGCCAGGGAAAGATCCAACAAAGACAGAGAACTACAGACTGATATCACTCATGAACCTAGATGCAAAAATCCTCCACAAAATTCTTGCCAACAGAATACAACAATATATCAAGAAAATAATCCAGCATGACCAAGTGGGATTCCTACCACGGATGCAAGGCTGGTTCAACATCAGGAAAATAATTAATGTCATAAACCACATAAATAACACAAAAGACAAGGATCACCTGATTTTGGCCATTGATGCTGAAAAGGCATTTGATAAATTCCAACACCCATTCATGCTAAAAACTCTTAGCAAAATGGGCATAGACGGCAAATTCCTCAACACAATAAGGGCCATTTGTACAAAGCCAGTTGCCCACATCATCCTGAATGGAGAGAGACTGAAAGACTTTCCCTTGAGATCAGGAACTAGACAAGGATGCCCACTCTCACCTCTCCTATTCAACACTCAGCTAGAAGTTCTAGCCAGAGCAATTAGACAAGACGAAGAAATAAAGGGCATCTGCATCAGCAAAGAGGAAGTTAAAATCTCCCTGTTTGCAGATGATATGATTGTATATGGAGAGAACCCCAAGGAATCTATAAGTAAGCTACTCAAACTGATAGAAGAGGTCAGCAAAGTCTCAGGATACAAGATAAACATAAGTAAATCAGTAGGATTCCTTTATACCAACAACGAGACTGTTAAGGAGGAAATTATCAAATCAATACCATTTACAATAGCCCCTAAGAAGATAAAGTACCTAGGAATTAATCTAACCAGAGAAACAACAGAACTTTACAAAGAGAACTACAAGCCCTTACTAGAAGAATCTAAGAGAGACTTAGATAAATGGAAAAACCTACCCTGCTCATGGATAGGAAGACTTAACATTGTGAAAATGTCTATTTTACCCAAAGCAATTTATTTATATAATGCAATCCCAATACAAGTTCCAGCATCATTTTTTAATGAGATGGAGAAACAAATCACCAATTTTGTTTGGAAAGGGAAGAAGCCCCAGATAAATAAGGTACTACTAAAGAAGAAGAACACACTGGGAGGCCTCTCGTTACCTGACCTTAGAACATACTACACTGCCACAGTGGACAAAACAGCCTAGTACTGGTACAAGAACAGACAGATCAATCAATGGAACAGAATTGAGACCCCAGAGATGACACCATCTGCCTATGAACAGTTGATATTCGACAAAGGCCCTAAGATATTAAAATGTGGTGAAAACAGTCTCTTCAACAAATGGTGCTGGCAAAATTGGCTATCCATCTGCAATAAACTGAATCAAGATCCATATTTCACACCTTATACAAAAACCAACTCCAACTGGATAAAAGACCTAAATATCAAACCTAAAACGATAAGGCTCATCCAAGAAAAGGCAGGAACAACAATGGAAGTTTTAATACACAATGAGGACAGACTTCAAAATCTGTCAAAGAAATCTCAATCAACAGAAGAGAAAGTAGATAAATGGGAACTATCAAGAATCACACAATTTTGCTCATCCAAAGACTTTATTAATAGAATTAAAAGAAAACCCACAGAATGGGAAAGAATATTTGGCAACTCTATGTCAGACTGACGCCTAATCTCCATAATCTATAAGATACTACAAAATATCAATAAGAAGAAGATAAACCATCCAGTTAAGTGATGGGCAAAGGAGATGGACAGAGACTTCACTAAAGAGGAGATCCAGGCAGCCAAAAAACACATGTGGACATGTTCACGATCTTTAGTTATTAAAGAAATTCAAATCAAAACAATGAGATACCATCTCACCCCAACAAGATTGGCTATGATCCAGAAAACACAAAACAACAAATGCTCGAGAGGCTGTGGAGAAAGTGGAACCCTCCTACATTGTTGGTGGGGTTGCAAAATGGTCCAGCCTCTTTGGAAAGCAATCTGGTGCTTCCTTAGGAAAATGGATATCGATATACCATTTGACCCAGTAATTCCACTACTTGGAATATATCCTACAGAATCAAGGCCTTTCACACCAATGGACACATGCATCAGAATGTTTATCGCAACACAGTCCACGATAGCAAAACGATGGAATCAACCCAGATGCCCAACAACAGAAGAATGGACAGGTAAACTATTGTACATATACTCAATGGAGCACTACGCAATGATAAAGAATAATGATGATTCCAGGAAACATCTCCTAACCTGGTTTCAACTGGAAGACGTTATGTTGAGTCAAAGTAGTCAGCGACAAAGGGACAAATACTGTATGAGACCTCTATGATAAGATCTGAAAAACAGACTTGTGTGTAGAAGAAAAGACTCTTTGACAGCTGCAAGGGAGGGTAAGGAGGGAGGGTGAGGGGGGGAGGGTGGGGGGAGGGTTTAGTTTAGATAGTTACTAGAAATCTAGTTGGGAGAAAGAGGTGATAGCACACATTAGAAACAAGAACAACATTAAGTGGACTTCAGCATAACTTGAGTACTCCTTCCATCTTGACTCGATACTGCAAGGATAGAGTAGCTGTGGTGGGGGGCGGGGGACCATGCTCTTAGGCAAATTCCAGGCCAGTTGGCACAACTAGCATTTTGCTAAGAGAGCTGTCTGCACCCCACCTTGGTGAGTGGTGTCTGGGGTCTTAAAAGCTGCCAAGCTGCCATCCGAGGACACAGCAAATGGTCCCAACTCAGCGGGAATGGATGCTCACCGAGGACCAAAATGACATGCGGTAAGGACAACCGAGAAGACAGAGGCCCACAAGAGTGGGTGCCTACATCGACTTGGGACCGGAAGAACTAGATGGTGCCTGGCCACCACCAGTGATAGCTACGATGGAGCTCACAGAGAGGAGTCTCACTGGCAACACAAGAATAAAAAGGGGTGCATCATGAGATCTCCACTAAAAGACCTCAATTGATGGTCCAGCGGTTTGGGGGTTCCTTTGAGAGCATGGCCCCCGGCCCTGATGCTGCCCTTTCCCATAAATTATAACAAAGGTCCACTCTTTGGACAGGAATGGATTGGCCTTGGCAATGCAGAGTGACCATATATTGGAAGCACTTTGTGGTTCTATACATCTATAGGATATCATCTTGCTGACCTCTGGCTGGAGGAAGGGTAGTGGACAGAGAGGAGGGGAAAGGAGGCTTGGGAGGATGAGACATGTATGGAACAGAGAGGAATAGTGTGCAGTCACCGGACAGGGAGAGCAGTGGAAGCTGCATATAGGTGGGCATGTGAATTTATATGTGAATGTACATTTTCACTCAGTTATGTTAAATAAAAAGAAAAAAAAGTCACTTGGTATCTTCTGAATATTTTGAATGAAAAGATAAAACAAAGTGGAAAACAGACAGAAGTAATTTAAAATTTAAGAGTTCCAACAATGCTTTAAAACACAGTATTCACAGATGGCTGAAGTTACAGAGTTTACAGGCATGTGCCTCAAGAGAGATACTCAGTTAAGAAATGTTTTCCTTTGTTGTTGTTTTTTGTTTTGTTTTTGATTTTGGTTGTTGTCTTGCTGCTTCTTGAAAGGTCAACAAAGAGGTAAGAATATTTGTCTAGGGAAGCCAATTCTACCTAAAAATTGCTCAATGATAGTTATTACATTAGGATATTTGTGATTAAAGACCCAGCTATGCAAATCAGAAGCATTAAGAACAAACTGATGAGATTTCAAAACTGCAGAGGAATCGTTCCACTTCAGATGACAGATCAAACATCTATACCTATTCTATGTCTCTGCCCAGCCAAGGTCCCTCTAAAACTACCAAAAAGATGTTTTGAACAGGATACAATATAAATGTACCTATCATCTGTGGTCCGGAATTATTGAGGAATACCTAGAATATGGAAGTAGACGTAATGAAATTAACGGAGGAAGAAGGGAAATGTAACTGAAGAAACAATCTGCTGCCAAGAAGAGTCAAACGTTTGAGTAAAAATGAGAAAGCAATAGACTAAGGTGAATGTCAAAATAACTGATTTCAGAGGAAACAAAACTGGTTCAATAAAAATCTTAAAAATTTTCTCTGGTGTCTCAAAGAGCAAAACTAATAAAAAAATAACAACAATAAACCATCTTGGATAGTAGCTCTATAAGAAAATTCATTATAAAGAAATAAGAACAGACTAATATCAATTTTCTAACTAGAAACACTGGACATTAGACATTAATGGTGTCTGTTGTTCAGTTCTGAGGAAAGAATACATTGTGCTAGCATTTTTAACCTAGTCAGAAGGAAAACCCAAAGTGAAAACAAAACAAAGTACGTTCAGAAAGGGAACTTATCATCATTGTACTATAATAAAAATAAAACTATTGAGAGTACTTGTCCAGAACTGTGAAGGGCCTGAGATTTTACCCTGCTTGCTAGCCTCCCAGTTTTATAGATACTGGCAGAAGACAGAGTCCTGAGTCAGAAACAAAAGACTTTATTATGCATAGTATAGCAGGCAGCACAAATTTCCTGTTTGCATTAATGCCCAGTGCTCCCCAAGTCCCACTGGGTTGTTGCAGAGCATCTCACGTAGTGCTGCTCATGCTGTGGGTTTATGTCACAGCCTGGACTTTAGGAAAATCTAAGTCATTCAAGGGGCTGAAAAGAAACCTGCCCAAGCTTTTCCCTTGAGGAAGACATTACCTTTCTTATCTAGGTTGGGAGACAAATCTGCCTCTTCCTCAGAGGAAAACTCCAATATTGAAAAGATAATCTAGGACAAGGCTGCCACAAGACATGTACAAATTCCTTACAGAACTGTACCTCAACAGTACATTTCCTACTGTCATAAAGGAGGAATCCAAGAAAGGGGATGATATGCGGGTATGCATACATGAAAGTTAGTCACAGATGTGTACAACCAGGAGAAATTGTAATGTGAGATAGAAAAAGTAATTCATTCAGAAGCATTTGGAAGATTCTCATTGAATCACAAGGTTTAAACAGCATAGTATTACATTAACATTTCATTCTACAAGACTTATGAATCTAACCACATTCTAATTCTACAGTGAATAACATTTACATAATTCATTAAGGTGAATACTATTTATTTAGTTTGTTTACTTATTTATTTTACGTTTCACCTCCAGGCAAAGTGTGGAAGATCTAATTATAATAACAAAATAATATGTAAATTATTATAAAAATATTTAAACTTTTGTGGCCTAGCCATGATGGAAATGCAAGGACCAAGTTCAACTTCCTTCCATAAACAACTAAAAAATTAGATGAACAGCCTGGTACTCATACAAAAGCAGATGTATAGACCAATGGAACAGATGAAAGAATCCAGAAACAACACCATCCACCTATGAGCAGCTGATATTTGACAAAGGCCCAAAGGCTGTCAACTAGGGAAAAGACAGTCCCTTTAACAAATGGTGTTAGCAAGACTGGATATCCATCCATAAAAAACTGAAAGAAGACCCATATCTCACACCTTACCCAAAAACTAGCTAAAAATGGATAAAAACCTAAGTGTCAAATCTAAAATGATAAAGATTATGGAAGAAAATAGTAGAGACAACACTGGAAATTTTAGTACATGGCTTAAACAGACAGCACGATTTTATGAAGAATGCACAAACAGAAGAAGAGAAAATAGGTAAGTGGAAACTACTAAGAATTAAGCATTTATGCTCATCCAAAAACTTTATCAAGAAGAGTAAAAGACAGACTGGGAAAACGTTTGGCAAACAAGCATCTGATTGACATCTCATCTCCATAATCTACATGGTACTGCAAAATGTCAACAAGAAAATGATCATAACTCAATTAAACACTGGGCAAAGGATATGGACAGACCCTTCTCCAAAGACATCCAGACAGCTAAAAGACTCATGAGGAAATGCTCACAGTCGTCAGCCATCAGATAACTCCAAGTCAAAACTACGATGAGATACCATCTCACCCCAACAAGGCTGGTACTACTCCAAAAAAGAAAAAGCAACAAGTGTTGGAGAGGCTGTGGAGACACTGGAACTCTTCTGTGCTGCTGATGGGAATGTAAAAAGGTGCAACCTCCTTGGAAAGCAATTTGGTGTTCTTTTTAACAGAAACAGAAATACACTATGATTCAGCAATCCCACTGCTTGTGATACATGCTATGGAAATAAGGGCTGTTACACAAACAGATACATGCACACAAGTATTTATTGCAACACTCTCCACAATAGCAAAAAGATGAAATCAACATAGGTGTCCATCAACATATGAGTGGAAAAACAAGCTGTGGTACATATATACTCAATGGAACACTATGCAATGATAAAGAACAATGATGATTTTAGGAACCATCTCATAACCTGGAAGACATTATGCTGAGTGAAATAAGTCAGCTGCAAAAGAATAAATATTCTATGAGACAACTATTGTAAGGACTTAAGAAAAGACTTATGCACAGAAGAAAATACTCCTTGATGGCTACAAAGATGGAAAAGAAGGGAGAGTTTACAGATTATATAGTCGATAGGAATTCTGTTAGGCGAAGGGAGTGACAGCACACATTAGAAGGCAGGTCAGCATAATTGAACTATACTGGAAGCTAAAAAGTTTTCTAAATTCAACCCAACATTTCAAAGGACAGAGTAGCAGGGACAGGGATCTGGGGACCATGTTTTCAAGGTCAGTTGTAATAACTAGTCTTTTTCTAAGAGAGTCTTTTGTGCCCCATATTGGTAAGTGACATCTGGGGACTTAAAAGCCAACAAGTGCCATCTGGGAAACATTAATTAGTCCCAACCCACCTGGAGCAGATGAGAACAACTGAGAACATCAAAGAAATGAGGAAAAATGGACCCAGGAGATGAACGAACCCACATTATCAGGAGATTACATCAGCATGACACTGGTAGAAGCAGATGGTGTCCAGCCACCATCAAATACAGTCTTGATAGAAGAGATAATGCAGAGTCCCTGATATAGCATGAGGAAGCGAGACATGTAGATCAAGAATTCTATTAAAAGACCAGAACTGATGGTCTGACAACCTGGAGGGTCCCTTGAGAACATGGCCCCTAGGTTTGCTGCTGGCCCAGAGCTGAAACCAGTACTGAAGCCAACATTTCAGACAAAGAGTGAAGTAGACATGGGGCACAGAATGATTCATGTGGTGTGTGTACTTTATGAGTTAATATACGTATGAGGCTGTCAGCCTGGTTTCTTTTTAGAGGAGAGACGAGAGGGTGGAGAGAAAGGGACAAGTACTGGTTGAGTGAATACTACAAAAGTAGAGTGAAAAGAAAGAATGTTCTGCAATAGGATGAGGAGAGCAGATAGAATTGCAGAGAGGTAGGTAGCCAGGGTTTTGTAAGAAAATTGACTTGGAATGTAAACTTTCACTTAATCACAACAAAAAAATAAAATAAAATTAGATGAGGATGCTGGGCCAAGAGAGTGGAATAGTCACACATCTTCTTGATTCCTTCTATGAAGTAAGACCTAGAAAAACAACTGAAAGGAAAAAAATGGACATTTTAGGAGCTCCAAGATCAGGCAGAAAGTTGTAAGTCTGGGCTGAGTAACAGCAAGGGGAACAAATATCTTTCTAAGAAGCAACATGATGTGCAAAGGGTCCTGCTTCTGCTAGTATGGAGAGGCTGCACAGGTATGAATGACATCTTTGTTGGCTGGGAGGCTAAGATTAGAATTGCCACACATCCTGGCTGGGGCTGGCTGCCACACTGAGCCACAGTATCCGAGTTGACTGAGCCTCCCTCAGTAGAGAAGCTGTGCTTGGGACAAGCGCACCTAGATAATGCAGTGGCAGCTGGCAACCAAGTGTTCTTCCGCCTCCCTTCTCTGAGCTACACCATAGCTGCTGCTGGAGGGGCAACAAAGAGGCTGCACAGGTGCAGACATCATCTTTTTCAGACTGAAGGCTAGAACTGCCATGCCTGTGAGCCCAGCTGGAACCAGCTGCCACACGGAGCAGCAGTACCACAGTGGACAGCATCTTTCTCAGCAGAGAAGCTGTGCTTAAGACAGTTTCACTTAGAGAACATAGAAGCTGCTGGCAGTTGACTATGGCCGTGTCTTTCTCCCCTCCATTCTCTGAGCTATGCCATTCTGGTGCACTACCTGAACCAGAACTGGGATTGTGTTTGTGTGCCCTGAGCTTTTCCCGAGGACTCAGGAGGAAACAAGGGGAAGGGTAGAAGTAAACCTTTGCTGAACCAGTCATTCACTGCCCCCACAAAAAAACAGGTGAATTTTACAATAAGTGCAGGATATACTTCTGGACTCAATCCTTTCCTGTGTGCTCACTTGCCTCCCTGTCTTCAGATTTCACCTACCTTCTCTGCTTAAACATCAGTCTAAATTCTCTGTGCAATGCCTGGGTGGAAGAAGGCATTTTACTTGTGTGCCCTAAGCTTTTTTTCTGAGACTCAGAGAGGGAAACAAAGGGAAGGATAGATGACATGATTCACTGGCTCCTTAGAGCTACAGATAGCTGCACTTACTACAGCATTGTATGCTAAGTGTGCATCAACTTTATGAGTCAAACCTTTCCTATGCATTACCTCACTCACTCTACCTAGATTTTCACCTCGCTTCTATGCTGTCTTCTGGAGTTAAATTCTAGAGCACTCCCTGGTCTGGAAGTGGGATATTTTATGTGTGTGCCCTGATCTATTCTCCCAGACCTGGGGACCGAAACAAAGGGAGGGCTGTAAAAAAGGGTTCTGCTGGTTCTGCGAGCCAGTGACTCCCGTGACATATCTCAGTGCAGTCATTACTCCAACCATCATGTGACAGCCAGCCAAGACAGGGCATCAGAATTATCAAGCCTCCAATAATCTCTCTAGCTCAAATGACTAGACTACTTGGACAATCAAAACAAATATATATATATATGTATATATATACACACACACATATATAGTCAATCTAACATATATATTTAATCTAATATCTATATATAAGTTAGAATGCAATAACCTAACAATTAAATCACAACAGCTTTCTGATGGCTCAAAGACAACAATCAGTCTCTAACCATCTAAAGCTCAGAAAAATCCAAAAATAAAAAATAAAAGTAAATTCCCAGATGAAGAAGCCTTCCTGGAATTATCAGCAGAAGCATACAAAATAATTTTGTATAGAATCCTTTTAGATCTCAGGATATAGATTAGACAAAATGCAGCAGAAAAAAATGAAAAATTAAATGAGCTACATGAATTGCTAAAACAATAACAATCTGAAATTCAGCAAATCAGTAATAAAATCAGAGATAAGACAATTGAGTTGAAAGCAAAAGAAGCAGATCTGAGGAAATAGAATTCAGAATTAGCAAAATTGAATATAAAGCAACTGACACCAGTGTTCATGAGGAAGAATCAGATAGAAGAATTAAGAAATAGGAATAATCATTAAGAGTTATGTGGAACTCTATCAAGAGGGGCAATGTATGAATAACTGGAGTACCAGAACAGGGAGGGATAGCAGAAAATACAGAGAATTGTTGAAAAGTTGCTGACAGAAAACTTCCCTGACATCATGAAAAATGACAAGGTACTCATCAAACTCCACAAATGGGGGATCCCAAAAGAAAGACACTGAGATATATTATAAACAAGCTTAACAAAATGGAACATAAGCTCTTACAGGCAGCTAGGTTTAAACCAAAGTTAACTTACAAAGGGGAGTCCATTAGACTGAAATCCAGTTATTCAGTTGAAATAATGTTGGCAAGAAGGCAATGGGATGACATATACAAAGCCTTGAAGGAAAAAAACTGTCAATCAAGAATGATATATCCTGTAAAACTGTCTCTAGAATATGATGGTGAAATTAGGCCATTTCCAGAAAAACAGAAGCTTAGACACTTTGTAAAAACCAAACCAAAATTACAAGAAATACTGAAAGCAGTCCTTCAATTAGAACATCAATTAACAACAGACATATAGGCAAAGATGCAGTGTGGGACACAGCATCCAGAGTCCTAACTGGTTAGGGAAATCACAAAGCTCAATCAAAGCTAAAATACCAAAATTTGGGAAACAGAGACCTCACTATGTAAATTATGACAACATTACATTATAAAGAGGGACATATTAATGTATTCAAAGAACTTCCAGGTGGAAAAGAAGAAAAGGAGTTACAAAGACATTAAAGACTAGTTTAAGCTTAGAACTCTATTAGGGAATAGTGGGGTAGCCATAAAGGATACTAGAAACACTACATATCAAAACAAGAAACACTATATAGAAGTATCATGGATTGAACAGTGTCCCCCCAGAAATGTGTGTAGCCATTTGGGTGGGCCATTGTTTCCAATATTTTCTGATTTTCCTATGCTATATGTACTAATCTCTGCCTGTGGCTAATAGATAGGGTGATTATGTTAAAAGAGAATTGAGGTGGGACTGCAACTCCCTTACTAAGGGAGTTTCCCTGGAATGTGGCTTGCATCACCTTTTATCCTTTAATCCTATGGGAGATAAAAAGAGAGGGAAGCAAGCAGAGAATTGGGAATCTCGTGTCACCAGGAAAGCAGTGCCAGGAGCACAGCACGTCTTTCGGACCTGAGATTACTGAACCAGGATGCTCCCTGACCAAGGACTGATGTGACACACAAACTTTCTTTCCAGAGCTGACAGAGGGAAAGCCGTATCTCCTGGAGTGGACACTAAATTTGATCTTAAAAGCCAGCAAACTGCCATGTGAGGAACAACAATTGGTTCCAACCCACCTGGAACAGACGAAAACTGAGAACAGCAAAGACACACGGAGAAATGAGTCCAGGAGACAGGAAGATCCATATGATTAGAAGGCTACATCCACATGAGACAAGAAGAACCAGGTGGTACTGGCCACAAACAAAGATAGCCCTGATAGGGGACATAATGTAGAATCCCTGATGTAACACGAGAAAAAGAGATGCACAGATCAAGAACTCTGTTAATAGACCAGAATTGAGGATCCAACAACCTGGAGGGTGCCCTGAGAACATGGCCCCTAGATTTAGCTGCTATCCCAGAGCTGAAACCAGTGCTCAAACAAGCACTGCAGTCAAAGAAAGAACTAGACTTGGCGACATAGTAATGCATGTGATGTGTGTACCTTATGGCTTAATATATATATATGAGGCTGTCCTGGTTTCTTTTTAGAGTGGGGAGAAGAAGCGGGAGAAGAGGGTAGAGAAGAGTGGTCAATTGTTGATAGAGTGGATACTGGAAGTAAGGAGTGAAAAAGAAGAGTGTGCTGTCACAGTATGAGGAGAACAGAGAGAGATGCAGAGATGCAGGTACTTGGGGTTTTATATGGAAAATTGACTTGGATTGTAAACTTTCATTTAATCACAGTTAAAAATAGATGAAATATATGAGACAATTGTTTTTCAAACAATGCACCACAGGAAGCACTCAAGACTGTGATTCCTGAGAAAAGACAAATAAAGAAAATATGCCCTACAATTGCCCTATATCCTGACCTCTGATTTAGGCTATTCTATGCTTCTGCTAGAAAAGATTACAAGTCCTTGACAGAACAAAGTTCAGTGAAGAACTTAACAGCATGCCAAAATGAAACCAAATTTTCTTTAAAGAAAGACAACAATATTAAGACTCAATAATATAATAATCAAAATATGTAGCACCCAATCAAAACTGATAGACATGCAAGACTCAGGGAAATATAACATATTATCAGATGAAAAGTCAAAAAGTGAAAGAGACAGAAAAGACAGACTTAGTAGACAAGGACATTAAAGCAGTGTGCACACACAGATGTTTATAGGACAATCTACTCAGTGGTGATGAGCAGACACCTAATCTTGCTATGAGAGTTTAGATGAAGTATATCATCTACACCCACTGCTGTCAAGTCAATTCTGAGTCATAGCAACCCTATTGGACAGAGTAGAAATGCCCCACAGAGTTTCCAAGGAGCACTTGGTGCATTCAAACTGCGAATCTTTTGGTTAGCATCCATAGCACTTGACCACTATGCCATGAGCTGGCATTTTGACTCATCAGCACTAGTTTCTTTCTTTCTTTTTTTTTAATATTGTCTATACCTCAAACTCTCTAGAAATGTTTTGCTCACCTGTCTATTCGAAAAACAAGGAGGGAAGCCAGTGAATGTATCGCCTCAAGAATTTCTATGAACAGACTTGTTCTATAATGTAATCTCTTAATTTAGTGGTGTTAGAAATTTTCATAATATTACTAAGATTTACACAGCAAACATTAATGACAAAGATGAAACAACTAAAGATTTTTACCAGCTGCTGTAGCCTGAAAAGTATCAAATGTGCAATCAAGATATATTGATAATTGCTGGTGATTAAAATGCAAACGTTGGACACAAAGGAGCATCAATAGTTGGAAAACTAGTGTTGGGGACACAAACATCAAAGATCTCATTATGCAATTTTGCAAACCAACGATCTATTCATTGCAAATACCTTGCTTTCAACAACATATGGAATACCTAAGAATCAGATTGACTACATCTGAGGAGACAGACAGGAATGAAGCTCAATATAATCAGTCAGAACAGGGCCTGGGCCAACTGTGGAAGAGACCGATCAATTGCTCACACCCATATTCAAAGTGAAGCTGAAGACAATCAGAAGTCCATAAGAGACAAAATACAACCCTGAGCATATTCAACCTGGATTTAGACCTCAAGAACAGACTTGATCCATTGAACATTCGTAATAAAATTCCAGATAGCTGTGGGATGACTTCAAGGATATCATACACAAAGAAAGCAAGAAGATGTTAAAAAGACAGGAAAGAAAGAAAGGCCAAAAATGAATGGCAGATGAGACTCTGAAACTTGCTCTTGCGTGTTGAGTAGCTAAAGGGAAAGTAATAATCATGAAGTAAAAGAGCTGAACAGAAGATTTCAAAAGCCAGCACGAGAAGACAAAATAAAGTATTATAATAAAACATGCAAGGACTCAGAGTTATAAAACCAAATGAAAGAACATCCTTGGAATATCTCAATCTGAAAGATGCAGAGAAAAAAAACTCAGGTTGGAATATTAAGGGATTCTATGGGCAAAAGACTAAATGAAGCAGGAGCGTCACAAGAAAATGGAAGCATGACACAGACTCCTATACCAAGGAGAACAGACTGATGAATCACTTCGAGAGGCAGCATATGATCAAGAGACAATGATATTGAAGGAATAACACCAAGATGTACTGAAGGTACTGGCAAAAAACAGTGCTCCAGAACTTGACAGAGCACCAATTGAGATGTTTCAGCAAACAAATGCAGCTCTGGTTGTGCTCACTGGTTTACACCAAGAAATTCAGAAGATGGCTACCTAGCCAACTAACTGAAAGGCATTTATACTTGCACCTATTTCAAAGAAAGACAATTCAACAGAATGAAAAAAAATATCAAACAATATCATTACTATCAAACAGAAGTAAAATTTTGCTAATGATCATTTACAAGCTGTTGCAGCAGTATATCAAGAAGGAACTGCCAGAAATTCAAGCCAGATTCACAGAACATCAAAATAGTAATGACATAGATGATGTCAGACAGATCTTGAGTAAAAGCAGAAAATACCAAAAAGGTGTTTTACCTATGTTTTATTGACTATGAAAAGGCATTCAACTGTGTGGATCATCACAAATTACGGATAACATTGTGAATAATGGAAATTCCAGAACAATTGTGCTCCTGAGAAACTTGTATAGACTGAAAGAGAACTGTTAAAACAGAACTAGAAGATACTACATGGTTGAAAATCAGGACAGGTGTACTTCAGTGTTGTATCTTTTCACTATGCTCACTCAATTTCTATGCTGAACAAATAATCAAAGAATCTTGGATATATGAAGAACACAGCATCAGTGTTGGAAGAGGACTTGTTAATAAATTGCATTTTGCAAATGATACAGACTTGCTCACTGAAAATGAAAAGGATTTGAAACACTTGCTGATGAAGATCAAGGGCCACAGCCTTCACCATGGATTACACCTCAACATCAAGGGAACAAAAATCCTCACAACTGGACCAATACACAATATCATGATAAATGGAGAAAAGATCAAAGTTGTCAAGGATTTTATCTTACTTGGATCCACAATTAACATCCATGGAAGCAGCAGTCAAGAAATCAAATGAAGGAATGAGACCAAGATGGCAGAGTAATCAGATGCTTCTTGTGATTCCTCTAACAACAAAGACCAAAAGAAGAAATGAATTGATTATATATGACATTCTAGGAGCCCTGAACATCCCACGGAAAGTCAAGAAATTGGACTGTGCAACAGGGAAGGGAGAGGAGGCTCAGATGAACCTGAGACTGGCCAGACCTGACCCATGGGGAATCAGCTGTAGCCAGAGTTATACTCGAAGCATTGGTATTTGGAGGGCATCCTTTTCAGCAGGATTGAGCAACACAGAGTACACTCTCACTTTCAGAGCCAGCGAAAAGCAGAAGTCTAGCATCAAAAGATAAGTGGTTTGCATCTAACTTACTATACACAGATCTAAAACTTTCCTTCAGGATAAACCTCTCTTTTTTTCCCCAGAATATCTTCCATTTTCTGCCCTGCATCTGGTTTTAGAGTCTGATCTCTTTACCCAAGCCAGAAACAAGACTCCTTAAGCACACCCTGAACCATTCTCCCATACTTGGAGAAGGAACACTTTAAGAAATAGGGTGAGGATAAAAAAAAAAAAAAAAAAGTATCAACTCTCCTGAGCCATAAATAGAGGGCAGAAACAGTTCCTTCACCTAGGATCAGGCGTAAAGGAACATGCCTTCCTCACAGACACTCAGGGGCATTTGTTCGCCCCTTGGTTTTCTCAGCACTGCAGCCAGATAACTACCCCTAAGGCTGCAGCGCACACTTGGGGTCTGACTACCTGAACGCCTTGGATGAACTTATATAAGGAACGTAAATGGACTCCTGGGCTCGCATCATGGATGGAATTATGCTCCCCCAAAACATGTTCAGTAATTTGGCTGGGCCAGGATTCCCTGTATTCTGTGGTTGTGCTCCAATTTGTGATTTTCTGGTGCTGTAAATCCTAGTCTCTGCCTGCTGCTAATAGGATGACTATATTAAAAGAGGATTAGGATGGGACTGCTGCACACTAGCTAAGAGAATTTCCCCGGAGTGTGGCTTGTACCCCCTTTATTATTGCATACAATGAGAAATAAAAGGAAAGGAAAGCAAGCAGAGAGTTGGGAACTTCACACCATCAAGAAAGCAGCACCAGGAGTAGAGCACATCCTTCAGACCTGAGGTTCCTGTGCCAAGATGCTCTCTGACCAAAGACAAATGCAACACAAGGACCTTCCTCCAGGAGGGTCTGACAAGGATGGAAAGCCTGACAAGGAGCAGAGACCCTGAATTTGGACTTGTAACTTACCATACTGTGTAAGAATAAACTTTTCTTTGTTAAAGCAATACACTCTGTGGTATTTCTGTTAGAAAAGCACTAGCTGACTAAAACAGCTTGCATATCTAGTAACAGCTTTAACCACCTAGTGACAGGATATTAGAGGTTCAAAGGTGCCAATCACTAAACTGTTACACACAACCAGCCCATTGGGACATTTTAAAACAAAATAAGAAGCTAGAACACAGTGACCAAACAACTCACCATTGTTTATAAAACAAATTCAGTAACTTGCTGATGGCTGGGAGACAACAGGCAATATCAAATCATTTGAAGAGTCAGCCCATGATGATTTCAGAAAACTCCCCAAAGAATCAAGAAATTTTCCAGATGAAGAGAACTTCCCAGAATTGTCACAGATAGAATATAAATGATTGTTCTTCAGAATTCTTCAAGAGGTCAGGAAGGAGATGAGGCAAAATGGAGCAGGGCATGATGAAAAGTGGAACAGGATGCAAGAAAGCAGATACAGACAAGAAGTAGAAATTCAAAAAATTAATAATAAAATTAAAGAATTAGACAACTCAATAGAAAGTCAAAGGAGTGGAACTGTGGCAACAGAAGGCTGAATTAGTGAGATTGGGGATAAAACATATGACATATATTTGAGGAAAAGTCAGATAAAAAAATGAGGAAACAGTAAGAATTATGCGGGACTCTGTCAAGACAAATAATCTATGAGTGATTTGGAGTACTAGAACGGAAGTGATACCAGAAAACACAGAGAAAATTGTGAAAGATTTGTTGACAGAAAACTTCCCTAATATCATAAGAGATAAGAAGATATCTATCTATTCAAGGCACTCAGTGAACACCATTCAAGGTGGATCCCAAAAGTAGGACATTCCAAAAGAAAGGCACATGATAAACAAACTTGCAAAAACTAAAGATATGGAGACAATTTTAAAAGTGGCTAGGAATAAATAAAAAATAATTTACAGAGGACAGTCAGTTAGACTAAGCTTGGACTACTCAACAGAAGCCATGCAGGCAAGAGGCAGTTCAATGACATACACAAAGCTTTGAAGGAAAAACACTGTCAGTCAAGAATTATATATCCAGCAAAACTGTATAAAAATATGATGATGACACTAGGACATTATAGGATAAACAGAAATCTAGTGCATTTGTAAAGACCAAACCAAAGTTACAAGAAATACTAAAAGAACTCCTTTATTAATAAAATCAATAATATCAGAACACAGCAATCGAATATCAACCCAGATAGGGAAATCACAAATAATGAATCAAAGGCAAAACACTGAAAATAGGTTGATTCCATCTTTTTGCTATCGTGGACTGTTTGCTGCAATAAACATTCGTGTGCATGTATCAGTTGGTGTGAATGGCCTTGATTCTGTAGGATATATTTCAAGAAGTGGAATTACTGGCTCAAATGGTATATCTATATCTAGCTTTTTAAGGAAGTACCAGATTGCTTTCCAAAGAGGTTGCACCATTTTGCAATCCCACCAGCAGTGTGGGAGAGTGCCAATTTCTCCATAGCCTCTCCAGCATTTGTTATTTTGCAGTCTTTGGATCATGGCCAATCTTGTTGGAGTGAGATGGTATCTTATTGTAGTTTTGATTTGAATTTCTTTTATAGCTAGTGATCGTGAACATGTCAGCATGTGTTATTTGGCTGCTTGATCTCCTTGTTAGAGAACTGTCTGTCCATCTTCTTTGCCCATCACTTGACTGGATGATTTATCTTTTTCTTACTGATATTTTGTAGGAGCTTATAGATTATGAAGATCAGGCATTGGTGTGATATATAGTTACCAAATATTTTTTCCCCATTCTGTAGGTGGCCTTTCAGTTCTGTTAATAAAGTCTTTGGATGACCAAAACTGTTTGATTCTCAGTAGTTCCCATTTGTCTATTTTGTCTTCTGTTGTTTGTGGTTTGCTTGACAGATTTTGAAGTCTGTCTATGTTGTATATTAAAATTTGCATTGTTCCTATTTTTTCTTGGATGAACTTTATCATTTTAGATTTGACATCTATGTCTTTTATCCCATTTGAGTTGGTTTTTTAATAAGGTGTAAGATATGAGTCTTGTTTTAGTTTTGTGCAGATGGATATCCAATTTTGCCAGCACCATTTGTTGAAAACATTGTTTTTACCCCAGTTTAATGTCTTAGGACCTTTGTTGAATATCAACTGTTCATAAGAAGATGGTGTCATCTCTGGGGTCTCAATTCTGTTCCATTGATCCATCTGTCTTTTTGTACCAGTACCAGGCTGTTTTGACTACTGTGGCAGTGGAATAGATTCTGAAGTCAGGCATAGGAGGGCCTTCCAGTGTGTTCTTCTTCAGTAGTGCTCTACTTGTCCTGGGCTTCTTTCCTTTCCAAACAAACTTGGTGATTTGTTTCTCCATCTCATTGAAAAATGTCACAGGAATTTGTATTTGGATTACATTATGTAAGTAGATTGCTTTGGGTAAAATAGACATTTTCACAATGTTAAGTCTTCCTATCCATGAGCAGGGTAGGTTTCTCCGTTTATGTAAGTGTGTCTTAGTTTATTGTAGTAACAACTTGTAGTTCTCTTTGTAAAAGTTCGTTACTTCTCTAGTTAGATTTGTTCCCAGGTACTTTATCTTCTTAGGGGCTATGCCGGGAGCCAGTCCCAACACTTTTCAGGGTCCCGCACGGAGGGAGGGAGAGGCGTGGCGGGAAATGAATAAAGGAGACAGGAAAGACTTTTCTGGTTTATGGCAGCCCGACCCAGAGAGCAAGAGAGAAGGGTCGTCTTACTTTATTGTTATCTTTTTATAGTTGGTAAGGCAGTAGTACTTTGACCACGTCGGTGATTGGCTAGGCAAGAAGCAGGTACCTCGTGGTCTCTTCATGTCAATCACTGGAGTTTTCTAAATAATGGCCCAAGACTAGTGTCTCTTTTCATGTTAGCTATTAAGATCTTTTAAACAATGCTTAGAGACAATGGTCTTCTTTTGTTGACTATTAGGGTCTTCTCTGTTAGTTAGTAAAAAGCAAACACTTTGTTATTCCTTTTTATGTTAACCATTAGGGTCCTCTAAAGAATGGTCTGAGACAGGCATATTTGTGATTATAATTAACAGCTGGAGCAAAACTAATCGTAGACTTCTATTAACTTTACCTAAGCAGGAAGAGAGGACAAACCCATCTTAAAAGTTATACAGTCTCTATTTGTTCCTTTTCTGCCCTTTCTTATCTCTTCCTGTAAGGACAATGGGTGTTCACCGTCCCTTATTTTAAGTTTCTCTTAAACTACTCTAAGAAAGGCAATTCTTTAGTATTTGTCTGTTTGCCGATACCAAATGTAATAAACTTGGGAATCTAGTTATTTTCCTGAAGTAAGATGTTTGCTATCTAAGAGCTGAGAAAGAGAGTAAGGGGAGTTGTCTCCGGAAAGCCTTTCAGGGCCTTCTTGCAAGCTTGCTTCTCTCATGTGAAGGGAGGGGTGAGCAGCTGGGAGAAGTCAGCAGGGGTTGGGCTGGCCTCGCTGCTCTCAAGCTGGCTGTGTTAGAAATCATTCCTCTGAACTCTTTTCCCCAGAAATTCCTATACAGGTTTTCCCAATATTATTTCATAAACCAAGGGGGTAGTAAAGGGCCCCTCTCAGAAGGCATCTCCCCTGATCCCTGTGCCAGGAGAGGAGGGGGTATCTTTCTGAAGAAAATTTAATTAGGAAGCCAATTAATATCAAGGGCAGTAGGCTAGAAAACATGTCACAGGTGAGATGCTTCAGCCCGTCATTTACAGGGGCTCGTGACTTTGTCTACAAGGTTGATGGCGGACCTCCGCAGGGCTATAGTAAATGGTATTAGCTTGGTGATTTCTCCCTTAATAATCTTGTTGTTGGTATAAAGAAGTCCTACTGATATGTTTATCTTGTATCCTGAGACTTTGCTGAACTGTTCTATCACTTTGAGTAGTTTAGTTATGAATTCTTTGGGATTCTCTGCATTTACAATATCATCTGCAAATAGGGAGATTTTGACTTCTTCTTTGTCAATGCAGATGTCTTTTATTTCTTGTTCTTGTCTAATTGCTCTGGCTAGAACTTCTACTACAATGCTGAGTATGAGAGGTGAGAGTGGGCATCTTTGTCTAGTTCCTGTTCTCAAGGGAAACTGTTTCAGTCTCTCTCCATTCAGGATGACATAGGCAGCTGGCTTTGTACAAATGTCCCTTATTGCATTGAGGAATTTGCTGTCTATTCCTATTCTGCTGAGCCTTTTTATCATGAATGGGTGTTGGACTTTATCAAATGTGTTTTCTGCATCAATAGACAAAATCAGGTGATTCTTGCCTTTTGTGTTATTTATGTGGTTGATCACATTAATTGATTGGTTGATCACATTAATGTTTTTCTGATGCTGAACCATCCTGGCGTCCCTGGTATGAATCCAACTTGGTCATGATGGATTATTTCTTGGGTATGTTGTTGTATTCTATTGGCAAGAAATTTGTTGAAGATTTTTGCATCTAGATTCATGAGTGATATCGGTCTGTAGTTCTTTTTTTGTTGGATCTTTCCCTGGCTTTGGTATCAGGGTTATGCTGGCTTCATAGAATGAATTTGGGAGTATTCCATTCCTTTCTATACTGTGAAATAGTCTCAGTAATATTGGAGGTAAATCTTCTCTAAATGCTTGGTAGAGTTCTGCGGTGAAGCCGTCTGGGCCCAGGCTTTCTTTCATTGGTAGTTTTGATGACTTTTTCAGTCTCTCCCTTTGTGATGGGTTTATTAAGTTGTTCTGTTTAAACTTATGATAATTTTGGTAGGTAATATGAATCAAAGAATTTGTTCATTTCCTCCAGGTTTTCAAATTTGTCAGAGTACAGTCTTTCATAGTATTGTTATGGTATTTTTAACTTCTGTTGGATCTGTTATGACAACTCCCCTCTCATTTCTTATTTGAGTTGTTTACTTTCCTGTTTTTCTTTAGTGAATTTAGCCAATGCTTTGTCAATTTGGTTGATCTTTTCAAAAAACCAGCTTTTGGTCTTCTCAATTTTTTTCAGTTGTTCTTCTATTCTCTAGTTTGTTTAGTTCTACTCTGATCTTTCTGATCTGTTTTCTTCTGGTTCCTGAGGGGTTCCTCTGTTTTTCTCTCTCTACTTGTTCAAGCTGTAGGGCTACTTCTCTGATTTGGTTTCTTTCTTCCTTCCAGATGTGTGCATTCATAGAGATAAACTGACCTCTGAGCACTGCTTTGGCTGTATCTCATAGGTTCTGGTAGGAAGTGTTTTCATTCTAATTGGAATCTCTAAATTTCTTGACTTCATCCTTGATTTCTTTCATAACCCATGGCTTTTGGAGCAAGATATTATTCAGTTTCCATGAGTTCCACTTCCTATCTATGTTTTTTTCTGCTATTGATTTTGACTTTTATGGCTTCATTATCTGAGAAGATGCTTTGCATTAATTCAATGGTATGGATTTTGTTGAGAATTGCTTTATGTCCTAATCATGGTCTATTCTGAAGAATGTTCCATACGCACTGGAGAAGAAGGTGTAGTTGTCCGCTGATGGATAGAAAGTCATGTATATGTCAATGAGGTTTAGTTGGTTAATTGTGGCAATAAGATCTTTTGTGTCTTTATTCAGCTTTTCTCGAGGCAATCTGTGCAATATTGAGAGTGGAGTGGTAAAGACTCCTACTACTATTGTGGAGTGATCCATCTCCTTTTCAAATGTAGTCAGTGTTTCTTCAATGTATTTGAGCCAAGCCAAGTGCTCTAATATTGAGTACATAAATATTTAATATTACTAAGTCCTGCTTGTGTATTGAACCTTTCAGCAATAAATCCTTGTCCACGATGGTAGATTTTACATTAAAATCTATTTTATCTGAGATTAGAATTGCCACACCTGTGGTTCTTTGCTCATTGTTAGTGTGATATGTATTCTTGCACCCTTTAATTATCAGTTTGTTCATATCTTTAAGTTAAGATGAGCTTTTTGTAGGCAATGTATGGATGGGTCATGTCTTTTGATCCAGTATGTCACTCGATGTCTCTTTACTGGAGCATTCAGTCCATTAACATTCAATGTGATTATTGATAGGTATGTGTTCAGTGCTACCATTTTGATATGTTTATTTTTGTGTTGATGTTTTCTCTATTGTTCTTATTAATCTGTTCTCAGACATTCTTATTTGTGAGTTGATTTTCCACCTTTTTCAGTGTTGGTTTTGCAGTTGATGAGACTCCTATATTATGTTTCTTGATTTGATATGTTGCAAAACACTGAAATTAGGATAACAGAAATATCATTATATTAATGATGACAACACTGTAACAAAAAAGAGGAACTAAAAAAAGTAGCCATCATAGATCTTTCATGTGGAGAATACGCCAAAGCAATGTAAAGAAATTAAAGACAGGTTTAAATTTTGAAAAGTAGGGGTAAATATTAAGGGAACCACAAAGGAAATTAACAGTCCTACACAACGAAATAAAAACTAAGAAAAACATGAAGTCTCAGCAAAAACAAAATCAAAGACAATGGAAAACGTGATATGAAAAATGACTCAGCACAGAAAATTAAGTGGAACGAATGAATTGTCTACAGTGCACGCACACACATTATACAAAGACATCAAAATGACAGAACTAAACTCATACCTACCAATAATTATGCTGAATGTAAATGGATTAAACCACCAAGAAAGAAACAGAGTGGCAGATTGGAGGGGGATAAAAAGCCATCAGTCTATATACTGCATATAGCAGTCAAACCTTAAAGACTTGAACAAACTAAAACTAAAAGGATGGAAGAAAGTATATTAAGCAAACAACATTTAAAAGAGCAGGAGTGGCAATGTTGATTTCTGATAAAATAGACTTTAAGGTAAAATTTACCACATGGGATAAGGAAGGCCACTACTGTCATGCACTGAATTGTGTCCCCCAAGAAATGTTCAATGCGAACTAGAAAAGAATGTATATTAGGCTGCTGTTGGGTGAGATATTCTATACATGTCAATGAAGTCAGGTTAGTAGATTGTGGCCTTTAGATCTTCCACGTCTTGGAGTGAGCCTTGATTCCTGGTATTGTGTGATTGCCCTCCATTTTTGGATTTTCCTGTGGTATAAATCCCAGTCTCTGTCTGTGGTTAATAGGCTGGATTATATTAAAGAGGATTAGGGTGGGACTGTAACACCCTTCCTAAAGTCATCTCCCTGCACCAATGTAAAGGGAGTTTTCCCAGAGTGTGGCTTGCACAACATTTTATCCTATAAGAGATAAAAGGAAATAGAAATAAGCAGAGTGTTGGGAACCTCATGCCATCAAGAAAGCAGTACTAAGAGCAGAGTGTGTCCTTTGGACGTGAAATTCTTGTGCTGAGATTCTCCTAGACCAAAAAAAAAGTGATGCAACAAAGGGACCTTCCTCCAGAACTGACAAGAAATGAATTCCTCTGGAGCCAGTTACCTGAATTTGGACTTCTTCCCTATTGGACTGTGAAAGAATAAAACTTTCTTTGCTACAGTCATCTACTTGGGGCACTGCTGTTAGAGCAGAAGAAGATGAGTAAAACAACTATATATAATGATTAAGTGGTCAATACTCCAGGAGGACATAGGCATATTAAATATCTACACACCCAATGACAGGGCTCCAAAATACATAAAATAAACTCTAACTACGTTGAAAAGATAAATAGACAACACCACGTAATAGTAGGAATCTTCAACACACCATTTTCAGTGAAGGACAGAACATCCAGAAAAAGCACAATAATGATACGGAAGATCTAAAGGCCGGAATCCACTAACTTGACCTCACAGACATGTATAGGATATCTCACCCAACAGGACCATGGTATACATTCTTTTCTAGCTCTTATGGAATGTTCTCCAGAATCAGCCACACATTGGGCCATAAACAAGCCTTTACAAAATTGAAAGCACTGAAATATTGCAAAGCATCATTTCAGACAATAAAGTCATAAAAGTAGAAATCAATAACAGAGAAAGCAAGGGAAAAAATCAGACACACACAAACTGAAAAATGCCTTGTTCAAAAACTACTAGGTTATAGAAGAAATTGAGGATGAAACAGAGAAATTCACAGAATCAAATAAGAATGAAAACACATTCTACCAGAACTTTTGGGATCCTGTAAATCAGGTCAATTTTTCACATTAATTTTTCACAAGTGTACACATCCAAAAAGAAAGAAACATCCAAATGAAAGTGTTAACTCTACAATTCAAACAATTAGAAAGAGAGAAGAAAAAGAAACCCTCAGACACCACAAAGAAACAAATAATAAAAATTAGAGCAGAACTGAATAATTTAGTGAAAACAAAAATGATTGAATGAGTTAAAAAGACCAAAAGATGATCATTTGACAGGATCAACAAAATTGATACATTATTGGTGAAACTGACAAGAGAAAAACAGGAGAGGAAGCAAATAACCCAAATGAGAAATGAGATGGGTTATATAACAATGGATCCAGCAGAAATTAAAAAAGAAAAAAAAATTCTTAACAGCATACTATAAAAAACTGTACTCTAAGAAACTGGAAAGCCTAGAGGAAACGAAGCACATTTCTAGAAACATACTATCTACCTAAACTAACCTAAACAGAAGTAAAACAACAAAATAAACTCATGACAAAAGAAGAGACTGAAAGGTCATTAAAAAAATCCCAACCACAAATAAGCATAACTCTCATGGCTATACTGGAGAATTCTACTAGATTTTATGAGAAGAGTAAACACCAGTATTACTAAAAGTATTTCAGAGGATAAAGAAAGATAGAATATTGCCAAATTCATTCTGTGAAGCCATCACAACCCTTTTACCAAAACCAGGTAAAGACAGCACAAAAAATAAAAATTACAAACCATTATCTTTCATGAACTTAGATGCAAAAATCCTCAACAAAATTCTAACTAATAGAAATCAACAACATATCAAAAATGTAATTCACCATGACCAAGTGGGCTTCATATTATGGCTGCACACCTGGTTCAGCGTTAGAAAATCAATCAACCATACCAATAAAACAAAAGACAAAAACCACTTGACTCTATCAATTGATGCAGAAAGGGCATTTGACAAAGTTCTACATCCATTTATGTTAAAAACTCTCAGAAAAATATGAATAGAAGGGAAATTCCTTAACAGAATAAAGGACATTTATGGAAAGCCAACAGCCAACATCATCTTAAGTGGAGAAGAGTCTGAAAGAATTCATGAGAACAGCAGCCAGACAAGGATGCCCTTTGTCACCAGAGAAGACAGCCATGTGGCTAACAGATACATAAGGAAATGCTCACAATTATTAGACATTATAGAAATCCAAATTAATACTACAATGAGATGCCATCCCACACCAAGAAGCCTGGCATTAATCCAAGGAACACAAAATAATGGACATTGGAGAGGCTACTGAGAGATTAGAATACTTCTGTACTACTGAAGGGGATGTAAAATGTTACAACTACTTAGAAAATTAATGTGGTGTTTTCTTAAAAAGCTAGAAATAGTAATACCATAGAGTTCAGAAGTCCAGCTTCTTGCAGTGTATCTTAGAGAAATGACTGTCACATGAATAAATACACGCACACCAATATTTCTTGCAGCACTATCCACAATAGTAAAGAGATGGAATCAACCTAAGTTCCCATCACCAGATGAACGGATAAACAAACTATCATATACTCACACAGTGGAACAGCATGCAATGATAAAGAATGGTGATGAACTTAGGAAACAACATGGTAGTTGCCAAAGGACAAATGTTGTATGAGACCACTATTATAAGCACTCCAGAAAATTTTGAAACACAAGAAGAAAATGGTATTTGATGTTTACAAGGGTGGGGAGGGAGGGAAAGGAATATTCATTAATCAGATAGTAGATAAGATTTAAGTTAGGTGATAAGAGGTATACTACACAGTAGATTAAAAGACAGCACAACTGGACTAAACCGAAAGCTAAGAAGTTTCTTGAATACAACCAAATACTTTGAGAAACAGAATAGCAGGGCAGGGGTCTGGGGACCATGGCTTAAGGAGATATCTAGGTCAATTGACATAACAAATTTTAGTAAGAAAAGATTCTGCATCCCACTTTGGTGAGTGGCATCAAGGATCTTGAAAGCTAACAATGGTCCATCTAAGAAGCATCAACTAGTCCTAACCCATCTGGAACAGAGCAGAATGAAAGACATCAATATGAGCCCAAGAGATAGAAAAGGCCACATAATCCAGACACTAGATAGTGCCTGGTCACCACAAATGACTGTCCAGACTGGAAACACAACACAGATTCCCTGACTTACTGGGATAAAAATGGGGTGCCAAACTCGAACTCTATTAAATAGACTGTATTTGATGGTCCAAGAGACAGGAGGGTCCTGGGAAGACATAATCCTTGGACTCTTTGTTATCCCAGATCTGAAACCATTCCTGAAGCAAGCTCTTCAGACAAAGACTGAATTGGACTATAAGACATGATACTTAATAAGAATATTCTTTCTTGACTTAAGTGAATACATGATATTAACTAGATAGCTCCTGTCCACAGACGAGATGAGAGGGCAGAGGGAAACATGAACTAGTTGAACAGACATGGTAAATACAAGGTGGAAAAGAGAAATTTGCTGTCACAGTATGGGAAGAGCAGCTGGAATTACATTCTGCTGTATATTTTTCTATGAGAAATTGACTTGGATTGTAAACTTTCACTTGCATCTAATTAAAATATTTAACATGGTAAAAAGATCAGTGTATTGCATTGGGAAAATCAGCTGCAAAAGACCTCTTTAAAGTGTTGAAAAGCAAGGGGGCAGAGTCAAGAAGGCGGACTAAGCACACATCTCCTTCTATCCCTCTGGAAACCAAGACCTGAATTGACAATCAAACAGAGCCTTCTGATCACCTAATCAGCCTCAGGACACAGCACAGAGTTGTTAACTGGGACTTCATACCACTCAGCGAAAAACCTCCTCTCTTTCGCTGACTCCCGATCCTGGCTAGCCCTAGCTCTCACTGACGGAAGGTAAACGCAACATTTTGACTTTTTTTTTTCCCTTTGTCTTGGCTAGAGAGCAGAGCTGGGTCTTGCCTGGCGGCTGGACTCAGACGCGCTGCAGGGGGGATAGGCAGGTGAAATTCCCATATTCTGAGAGCCAGGCTCGGGACTCTGTTAATCTAGCCATTTTGAGCCTTTCGTTTTGTAGCTGCCTCAGGGGGGCTTGTGCGGAGCTTCGCGTTCATTATGCAGGACACCACATTGGTACCGAGATTTTAGCGGGACCTCGTTGTTAGCCTGGGAGCAAGCGCCTGCAAACGGGACAGCGCTTCTCCGACAGAAAAGTAGTGACTTTGCACAGTGCTGCCTATGTTGGGGGCCCTGCAACAGAAGCAGAGGAATCACTACCTCTCGGCACCTTTAGCCCCTCTGTCTGCTGCCTGTGTGGAGGTCGCCATCTTGGATACAGTGACCGCAGCTGGACCTAAAATTCTTAGCTTGGGAGCCAGAGCCTGCCCACAGGAGAGCACTTTTCTATCACAAAACCAGTACTCGAGGCAGTGTTGGCTAAGTCTAGGCCCTGTCAGCAGAGGCCACCAGGGCAGTAGCATTGCTGTATTCTGAACTAGTTTGCTATCATCTGGGGTTGGATATAGTGGCGCGTACTTTGCCAGATGAGAAGAGGGACCTCTACACCTGAAAACCTAACTGACTTGTGAACTGGTCAGATACCTTTTGCTTTACATTGGAAGACAGCCTAGAGAAACACTTGCATTCCATCCTCACAGTACCTCTTCCAGTCTCTATATACTCTCATGGGACCCAAAAAGCAACAGACAATTGTGGCATACAAGCAATCACTCATTGCTTCCAAAGGCTCACAAACAAAGCAACCAAGGAGTTTTCCAGATGAAGAAACTTTTATGAAAGCATCAGGAAGTGAATACAAATTGATTCTATACAGAGCCCTTCTACACCTTATAATAAATGCAGCAGAACAAAATGAAAACTTAAGCAAGTTGTTCGATCTGATGGAACACCAGTACTTTGAAATTCAACAGATCAAGAAGAAAATCAAAGACATAGAAACTTCCATGCAAAGCCAAGAAAACACAATGGAACAAATGGAAAAAAGAATTTCTGACTTGGAAGACAGAGCTACTGATGCCAGCATCTATGAGCAGAAATCAGAAAAAAGAAACAAGAAAAATGAAGAAACATTAAGAAGCATGTGGGACTCTGTTAAGAGGAACAACCTTCAAATAATTGGAGTCTCTGAACAGGGTGAGACATCTGAGAACACAGAGTATTGTTGCTGAGCTGCTGAAAGAAAACTTCCCAGAAATCATGAAGGAAGAGAATATAGACATCTCAGATGCATATCGTACGCTACCCAATATAGATCTCAAAAAAAAGACTCCAAGACATATTATAATCAAGCTTAACAAAATGAAACATAAGAAGCAACTCTTAAAGGCAGCAAGACTCAAGGCAAAGCTAACATTCAGAGGGAAACCCTGTAGGCTCTCGTCAGATTTCTCAGCAGAAACCATGCTGGCACAGAGACAGTGGCACGACACATTCAGAGTCTTGAAGGAGAAGAACTTCCAACCAATAATTATATATCCTGCAAAACTATCTTTCAAACACGAAAATGAAATTAAGACATGCCCAGATAAACAGAAACTCAGAGACTTTGTAAAAACCAAACCCAAACTGCAAGAAATACGGAAAGAAGTTCTAGGCTTTGGCTTAGAAGAATGAAACCACTAACTTTATATTTTAGAACGACATACTACTCAATACTCTACTCATTTAGGGAATGCTCCAAAGTCAATCACAGCTTTGATATGGAAAGAAGCAATCCAGTGATAATCATGAAAACTATGATGTCATCATAATAAAAAGATGGATGTACTACAGTTGTTATAGTCCTTCCAGATGGAGAGGAAGATGACAAGACTGGTAGTAATTAAAATTGGGTTTATGAATAGTTTATTAAGGGAGTTCATAGGGGCAGCTGTAAAGCACAACAAAGATGTATCGTATCATTTCAAGAAATCTAACACGTGAGTCTCAACAGCTATAAAACCAGCTCTGAAAAAGGTGAAAAATCAACTCACAAAAAAGAGTGTCCCAGAACAGACTAATAAGAACAACAGAGAACACATCAACATAAAAATAAACATATCACAATGGCAGCAGTGAACACATACCTATCAATAATTACATTGAATGTGAATGGACTGAATGCTCCAGAAAAGAAACACTGAGTGTCATCTTGGATCAAAAGACATGACCCATCCATATGTTGTCTACAAGAAACTCACTTGAGACCTAAAGACAGGAACAAACTGAAAATTAAAGGATGGAAGAGTATATATCAAGCTAACAATGAACAAAGAAGAGCAGGGGTTTCAATTCTAATCTCAGACAAAATCAGTTTTAATGTCAAATCCACCATCGTGGACAAAGATGGGCACTATTTATTGCTGAAAGGTTCAGTACACAAGCAAGACTTAAGTATATTTAATACTTATGCACCTAATGTCAGAGCACCTAAATATGTCAAAGAATCACTGACTATGCTCAAAAGAGAGTTAGATAACTCCACAATAATAGTGGGAGACTTTAACACTCCACTCTCATCACTAGACAGATCATCTAGAAAAAAGCTCAGTAAAGATACAGAAGACCTCCTGACACAATTAACCAACTAAACCTTATTGATATATACAGAACTTTCCACCCATCAGCAGACAACTACACCTTCTTCTCCAGTGCACATGGAACATTCTCCAGAATTGACCACGTGATAGGCCATAATGCAATGCTCAACAAAATCCATACCATTGAAATACTTCAAAGCATCATCTCAGATCATAAAGCCATCAAAGTTGAAATCAATAGCAGAAGAAACATAGATAGAAAGTGGAACTCTTGGAAACTGAACAACATCTTGCTCAGAAAAACATGGGTTATAGAGGAAATCAAGGATGAATGAAAGAAATTCATGGATTCCAATGAGAACGAAAACGCTTACTACCAGAACCTATGGGATACAGCCAAAGCAGTGCTCAGAGGTCTGTTTATCTCCATAAATGCACACATCTGGAAGGAGGAAAGAAACCAAATCAAGGAACTAACTCTCCAGCTTGAACAAGTAGAAAGAGAACAACAGAGGAACCCCTCGGGCACCAGAAGAAACAAGATCATAAAGATTAGAGCAGAGCTAAATGAAATAGAGAATAGAAAAATGTCGGGAGCCATGGGTGAGCCCCCAGGCCCCGATATACAGGAAGCTTGTAGGGCTGAAAAAGCCCGCGCGCGCCAAGTTTGAAAAAGCCCGTGCCCGCGAAATTCAAAAGGCCCACGCGTGCGAAAAACTTCCTGCCTGATGTCACTGCCTTAGTCCTATGTATATCCAATCCCCAGCCGACAACTACCTCACTCCAAATGTCACTCCATCCCTACGTCACTTGATCCCTCCCTCCATTCCCACTGCTATAAATATACCTCATTTTAACAATAAACTTGGAGGCTTGATCAGAATCTTTGTCTTGCCTCCATTTTTCCGCCCTCCCACCTTTATTTTCACAGGCTCCCCCTCGTCCCTTCGTTCATTTGTCCCGCGGGTCGGGGCAGAAAAACAATTGAAAAAATTGCAAAGACCAAAAGCTGGTTTTTTGAAAAGATCAAGAAAATGGACAAACCACTGGTTAAACTTACTACAGAAAAGCAGGAAAGAAAACAAATAACCAAATTAGAAATGAGAGGGGAGTGGTCACCACAGATCCAACAGAAATCAAAAATATCATAACAGAATACTATGAAAGACTGTACTGTAACAAACTTGAAAACCTAGGGGAAATGGACCAATTCCTTGACTCATACCACCTACCCAAATTATCACAACGTGAAGCAGAACAACTTAATAAACTCATCCCAAAGGAAGAGATTGAAAAGGTCATCAAAACACTGCCAACCAAAAAAAGTCCAGGCCCAGATGGCTTCACGGCAGAATTCTACCACGCATTTAGAGAAGAGTTATCCCCAATACTACTGAGACTATTTCACAGTATAGAAAGGGATGGATTACTCCCAAACTCATTCTATGAAGCCATCATAACCCTGATACCTAAGCCAGGGAAAGATCCAACAAAGACAGAGAACTACAGACTGATATCACTCATGAACCTAGATGCAAAAATCTTCAACAAAATTCTTGCCAACAGAATATATCAACCTATCAAGAAAATAATCCATCATGACCAATTGGGATTCATACCACGGATGCAAGGCTGGTTCAACATCAGGAAAATAATTAATGTGATTAACCACATAAATGACACAAAAGACAAGGATCACCTGATTTTGTCCATTGATGCCGAAAAGGCATTTCATAAAGTCCAACACCCATTCATGCTAAAAACTCTTAGCAAAATGGGCATAGATGGCAAATTCCTCAACACAATAAGGGCCATTTATACAAAGCCAGTTGCCCACATCATCCTGAATGGAGAGAGACTGTAAGACTTTCCCTTGAGATCAGGAACTAAACAAGGATGCCCACTCTCACCTCTCCTATTCAACATTGTGCTAGAACTTCTAGCCAGAGCAATTAGACAAGACAAAGAAATAAAGAGGAAGTTAAAATCTCCCTGTTCACAGATGATATGATTGTATATGCAGAGAACCCCAAGGAAACTATAAGCAAGCTACTCAAACTGATAGAAGAGTTCAGCAAAGTCTCAGGATACAAGATAAACATAAGTAAATCAGTAAGATTCCTTTATACCAACAAGGAGACTGTTAAGGAGGAAATTATCAAATCAATACCATTTACAATAGCCCCTCAGAAGATGAAGTACCTAGGAATTAATCTAACCAGAGAAACAACAGAACTTTACAAAGAGAACTACAAGCCCTTACTCCAAGAAACTAAGAGAGACTTAGATAAATGGAAAAACCTACCCTGCTCATGGATAGGAAGACTTAACATTGTGAAAATGTCTATTTTACCCAAAGCAATTCATTTATATAATGCAATCCCAATACAAGTTCCAGCATCATTTTTTAATGAGATGGAGAAACAAATCACCAATTTTGTTTGGAAAGGGAAGAAGCCCCGGATAAGTAAGTTACTACTAAAGAAGAAGAATACACTGGGAGGCCTCTCATTACCCAACCTTAGAACATACTACACTGCAACAGTGGTCGAAACAGCCTTGTACTGGTAGAAGAACAGACAGATGGATCAATGGAACTGAATTGAGACCCCAGAGATGACACCATCTGCCTATGAACAACTGATATTCAACAAAGGCCCTAAGACATTAAACTGGGGTAGAAACAGTATCTTCAACAAATGGTGCCGGGAAAATTGGTTATCCATCTACAATGAACTGAATCAAGATCCATATCTTGCACCTTATACAAAAACCAACTCCAACTGGATAAAAGACCTAAATATCAAACCTAAAACGATAAGGCTCATCCAAGAAAAGGTAGGAACAACAATGGAAGTTTTAATACACAATGAGGACAGACCCCAAAATCTGTCAAAGAAACCTCAATCAACAGAAGAGAAAATAGATAAATGGGAACTATTAAGAATCAAACACTTTTGCTCATCCAAAGACTTTATTAATAGAATTAAAAGAACACCCACAGAATGGGAAAAAATATTTGGCAACTCTATGTCAGACTGACATCTGATCTCCATAATCTATAAGATACTACAAAATATCAATAAGAAGAAGATAAACCATCCAATTAAGTGATGGGCAAAGGAGACGGACAGACACTTCACTAAAGAGGAGACCCAGGCAGCCAAAAAAACACATGCAGACGTGTTCATGATCTTTAGTTATTAAAGAAATTGAAATCAAGATAACAATGAGAAACCATCTCACCCCAACAATGCTGGCCATGATCCTAAAAACACAAAACAGCAAATGCTGGAAAGGCTGTGGAGAAAGTGGAACCCTCCTACACTGTTGGTGGGGTTGCAAAATGGTCCAGCTTCTTTGGAAGGCAATCTGGCGCTTCCTTAAAAAAATGGATATCGATATACCATTTGACCCAGTAATTCCACTACTTGGAATATATCCTACAGAATCAAGGCCTTTCACACCAACGGACACATGCACCAGAATGTTTATCGCAGCACAGTCCACGATAGCAAAAAGATGGAATCAACCCAGATGCCCAACAATAGAAGAATGGATAGGTAAACTATGGTACATATACTCGATGGAGCACTACGCAATGATAAAGAATAATGATGATTCCAGGAAACATCTCCTAACCTGGATTCAACTGGAAGACATTATGTTGAGTCAAAGTAGTCAGCGACAAAGGGACAAATACTGTACGTGACCTCTACGATAAGATCTCAAAAACAGACTTGTGTATAGAATAAAAGACTCTTTGACAGCTGCAAGGGAGGGGAGGGAGGGGGAGGGGGGAGGGTTTCGTTTAGATAGTTACTAGAAATCTGGTTGGGAGAAAGTGGTGATAGCACACATTAGAAACAAGAACAACATTAAGTGGACTTCAGCATAACTTGAGTACTCCTTCCATCTTAACTCAATACTGCAAGGATAGAGTAGCTAAGGCGGGGGGGCGGGGGACCATGCTCTTAGGCGAATTCCAGGCCAATTGGCACAACTAGTGTTTTGCTAAGAGAGCTCTCTGCATCCCAGATTGGTGAGTGGCGTCTGGGGTCTTAAAAGCTGCCAAGCTGCCATCCGAGGACACAGCAAATGGTCCCAACTCAGCAGGAACAGAATCTCACTGAGGACCAAAATGACATGCGGTAAAGACAACCAAGAAGACAGAGACCCACAAGAGTGGGTGCCTACATCGACTTGGGACCGGAAGAACCGGGTGGTGCCCAGCCACCACCAGTGATAGCTCCGATGGAGCTCACAGAGAGGAGTCTCACTGGCAACACAAGAATAAAAAGGGGTGCATCATGAGATCTCCACTAAAAGACCTCAATTGATGGTCCAGAAGTTTTGAGGTTCCTCTGAGAGCATGGCCCCTGGCCCTGATACTGCCCTTTCCCATAAATTACAACAAAGGTCCACTCTTTGGACAGGAATGGATTGGACTTGGCAATGCAGAGTGACCATGTATTGGAAGCACTTTATGGTTCTATACATCTATAGGATATCATCTTGCTGACCTCTGGCTGGAGGAAGGGTAGTGGACGGAGAGGAGGGGAAAGGAGGCTGTTGGGAGGATGAGACATGTATGGAGCAGAGAGGAATAGTGTGCAGTCACCGGACAGGGAGGGCAGTGGAAGCTGCATATAGGTGGGCATGTAAATTTATACGAGAATGTACATTTTCACTCAGTTATGTGATGGCACTTGGCTTGGCTTGGCTATGTTAAATAAAAAAAAAAGTGTTGAAAGGCAAAAAATGTCATTTTGAGGGCCTCTGACTCAAGCCAGTGTCTTTTCAGTAGCCTCTTGTGTCGGGGGGAACCTGTACAGCCAGGATGCTCCTCAGAAATTAGAATGGTGAATCTTCATCTTAAGTATTTTGGACAAGTTATCAAGGATGATGCTTGATAAAGTAATTGTTGTGGTTAACTGCCACTGAGTTGGGTTAGACTCATATATAACACAGTAGGATATACTGCCTGGTCCTGTACCAGCCTCTCAACGGCTGCTATGCTTGAACCCATTGTTGCAGCCACTATATCTCATTGAGAGTCTTCCTCTTTTTGGCTGAACCACTACTTTACATAGTATGATGTTCTTCTTCAGGAACTGATGTGTCCTGATAATGTGTTCAGAGCACGTGAGACATAATCTCTCTGTTTCTTGGCTATACTTCTTCCAAGACAAATTTGTTCATTCCTATGGCAGTTTGTGATTATTTTTTATATTCTTTGCCAACACTGTAATTCAAAGGCATTGATTTTTCATTGGTTTTCCTTATTCATTGTGCTTGTTTCACAAGCATAGGAGGCTGTTGAAAACACCATCAGTGTTATCTACCTTTTGTTATCTACCAGTGTTAACTACCTTTTGATCTATGTGTAGATTTTAAGACTTCCTGAATTTTTGTTCTTCACAATTTTACCCATAATTTGTTATTATCCGCACAGTTGAATGTCTTTGCATAGTCAATCACTCACAGGTAAACAAACATCTTTCTGGTTTTCTTTGCTTTCCGTCAAGATTCATCTGACGTGTGCAATGATATCCTTGGTTCCACGTACTTTTCTGAATCTGGCTTGGATTTCTGCCACTTTCCTTTTGATGTACTGCTGCAGCCGATTTGAATCACCTGTGTGTGATATTAATGATATTGCTTGAGAATTCTCACATTCAGTTGGATCACCTTTCTTGAGAATAAGCATAAATACAGATCCCCTCCAGTCAGTTGGCCAAGTAGCTGGTATCCAAATTTCTTGGCATAGACAAGTAAGCACTTCAAGAGCTATTTCATCCATTTGTTGAAACATCCCAGTTGATATTCATCAATTCCTGGAGATCTGTTTTTCATCTATGCATTTAGTGTGCTTGGTCCACCACCTTCAGTGCTATCACATGTTACCTACAAATCTTCTTTTTATGCTTCACACATTGTTTAATATTTTTCCTGTAGGATCCTTTAGTATCGTGACTTGATACTTGATACAAAATAAGTGAAAAAAAGGAAGCCCTGTACAAGATGGGCTAACAGTGGTTTCAGCAATGGGCAATACAGCAATGATTGTGAGGATGGGCAGGACCAGGAAGTGTTTCCTTCTGTTGTACATACAGTCACTATGAGCCAGAAATGAATTAACAGCACCTAACTACAAAATCGAAGATGGAAAGGTTAATGAGTCCAGCTGCTAACTGAAAGGTTGGAAGTTAAGCCACACAAGTTAAGCCACTTGGGAGAAAAGCCCAGCCATCTACTTCCAAAAGTGCAGAAAACCAAAAATTCAAGTAAACTGTTGCTGTCCAGTCAGCTTCAACTCAGTGGCAACTCCATGCATGCCAGAGTAGAACTGTGCTTCACAAGGTTTTCAGTGGCTGATATTTTTTTTTCCTGAAGTAAATCTCCAGGCGTTTCTGCTGAACTGGAAACTACCACAACTTTTTAGTCTACAGCCAGCGTTTTAACCACTCGAACCACACAAGGAATCCCTTAAAGACAGAAGGAGCCTAGTTTTTTATGATAGCTTCATATAATCACAGTGATTTGGGTCATATGAATTGTCTTGCAAAAACTATATTAATAATGATACTTGCCAAATTCCCTTCTTGATGAGATAAGTTGGCTAAATCCATTGATGGGTTTAGAGAAAAATTCATACATGGACATGGTTCTTAGTATCATATGTTACCACGCGTTACTTCCAAAATTAGAGACATTTTACTACCCAGGCTCGGTCTGGCAATTTACGAGAATTTTGTTGAAAGGAATTCAACTTTTAGACTAAAATAGCTTTGAAAGTTTGCTCCCTTGAATTACCATACTTAACAGCAGATTCTTACATTGTGATGAACCGCTCCCTTTTTACGTTCCACAACAGGTCAAACAAACAGTGCTTCCCACAGCTCATAACAGCAACCCCACACAGCCTTCTGGTTAGGACAGAATTTCCACAACCCACCAGAATACAACAAACACTGTGTATGCTTCCCAACACACTGAGGGCAGACAACTGCTCTTAAGTTCGGTTACTGACAATGAAATTTTAGAAACAATTTTAAACCATCTTTTATTTACATGATCTTTAAACAAAGAGCATGTAAACAAGGAACCCATAACACAAGAAAATCTGAGAGAACTTAACAGAGTTTCCAAGAAAGCCATAAGATGGACCATAGAACTTCCAAGAGACCTACCTAAGTCGTGTTTCTAATTAGAGAGAATGTTTCGTTTCGAAATGTTAAACTGTTGATGGTGCTTGGAAGAGATGCTACAGAAGCTATCTCCAACTCCTAGTCAGCAACTTTCAAATAAGATTTCCGATGACTTACTCTGCCACCTTCTTGTCTGTTTTAGTCCAGCTACCCTCACGGTAATTATGCTGCTAGAAACTCTTAAAGTCCTTAACTCTGTGCCACGTGCATCTCCTGGTGGTTGGAAGGCTTTAGAAGGGATATGCTTCTGAGGACAATTGAAATATCTGCTAACATTATGTTTATTGTTGTTAGATTTCTAACCCCAATCAGTCAGGGTAGGAAAAAAAATGTGTTTCTAAATTCCCAAGTCAATATTTGGCTTACTGTAATAATACTCCACGGTAGAATTCTTGCTGTCTGTGTGGAAGACCTAAGTTCCGTTCCCCAGCAGTTCACTTCGCTTGCAGCCACCACACATCTGACAGTGGAGGCTTATGTGTTTTTATGATGCTGAACAGGTTTCAGAGGCACTTCTAAACTAAGATGAACTAGGGAGAAAGGCCTGATGATTTTCTGAAAATCAGCCAACGAAAACCCTGTGTATTATAGCAGTCCAATCTGCAACCAATCATGAGGATGGAGCAGGAGGAGATAGCCTTTTGTTCCATTGTGCTTGGGGTTGCCAGGAGTTGACAGCTGATATGAAGGCAGATAACCACAATACTTCACCAAGGGGTGTGCAGGAACTGGAGGGGTTAATAGCAGAATATTCCTAAAGAAATGAGCACCTGAACATTTTGGCAAAAGGTAGTCTGTAAATATATTCTACTTTAGAGCAAATTTATTTTGCGCGTCTTTTTGTTGTTGTTATCGTTCCAAGACTGCTTGTCTTCCTGAGGTACAAGGTATCAGGGCACAATCACAACAGGGTTGGTTTTCATTTTCCAAATACAACATTATAATACTGAGTTTGCTTTAGGATTAACGTATTTTTTCTTTTTTTAAACGGTGGTTGAAAATTCAATATTAAAATTTTACTTTATTTTTCTTGAAAATTTTAGAATATGTAGCTTATGAATTTTTTCAGTGAACAGGAGAAACATAGAAGATAGTTATTTTTACATTTGTCAAAAGAAAATATATTCTTTTTAAATGAGAAACTTTGATGTCATTCACATCGTTGGATTACTGGTGAGCACTAGAGCCTCCCTTTGTGGAGTATTTTGATCAGCTGTCTGAAATATCTGAGGTTCCAGTCCACTCAGAGATGCCTTGGAAGGAAGACCTGGAAATCTTCTTCCAAAAAATTCGTGATCAAAAATTCTATGGAACAAAGTTCTACACTGGCACACATGGGATCACCATGAGTCAGAGTTAACTCAATGGCAACTGGGGAAAAAGAGAGAGAGAGAGAGTTTGTTGAGGGGAGGGGTTGTCCAAGGCAAAGAACAATCAGCTGGGAATCAAGTCAGAGTGTGAACACTATGATAATGACACCTGCATCAATCAAAGCTGCTGTAGAATGCAGGGACAGCCTTTATGAAAACACAGGGCCTCAAGTCTGCAGGTGCTCGCTAAAAGCATGTTTCTATCTTTCCCATGCTTCCATTTATTATGCAGCATCACTTTAGACAAAGAAGTAAGAAAGAAACTGGAGGATGTTTAGTGAGCCTGAAACACGAACTAGAAATGGTTTTTGGATGGAATCTCAAATGTTGTGTTTCCTTGCCCTGGACATTTTACTCTGTAAACTGAAAAACACAAAGTACTTGCGACTTTTGTTATTGAGATTCTACTTAACTAAGGTTTTCCATATCTTTTTGGAAAGACAGAAATGGGATTCGCTGTTGACCTTGTTTTATTTAATGATTATGTATTTAGAACAACAAAACACGTTTACTAAACAAGGAAGAGAGGAACTAGCTTGATGGTGTAGTCTAACATAGCTTTTCCTATGTTTTCAGAAGGGTGTGGAAATTTAAGAGGAGTTCACAGAAACTCTAGAATTTGGAGACTCCTCAAATTAAAGAAACAAGCACACTGTAATTTAAATGTAGACTGAAAAAAGATTTCTCTGCAAAATCTTAATGTCTTATAGTATTTATAATCCTTCTACTTAATATCATTTCAGTTTTCAATTGAGTGAAAAATATATGAAAATTCAGTGTCAAGTCAAATAACATGATAAAAGGCAAGATTATCATGAAGATGCCTAGTGGCTTTATCACAACTGCTGGTTCTAAACACTATCATTGAAGATCTGTTGGGATTTCTACCATTAACTTCCGTTTGACTAGGTTTACAATTTTATTTTAGAAATACGCTCTTGCCCAAACCTAATGAAAAGGTTCCCCCTTAAGAGTAAACAGGAAATTTGACAGACAGCTTTTTTTGATTTCTTACACATTTGCAAGCTGAAAGACAGAGATGTTCATAATCTGCATATAGGAGGGCAGACATAGGACCCACATAGGATTCCCACAAATTGTCTAGTAAAATAGTTATATCTTTCACAGTGTTTCAAAATATTCTTTAATTGCACTCTGTGGTTCCATTTCCAGTGCTGCAGTTTATCTGCACCTTATCTTTTCGTCTTTATAATTGTTGATCTTTTGGCATCATGCAGATAATTTTTTTAAAGTGTACTGTACCCATGGATAATATATTTTATTTTGTGTGCTAATCTATTATTTCACTGTAAGGTGACCCCATGGGAGAGTTTCAGCCAGGGATTTAAAAAATATCTCAGGGAATCCTCTAATATCAACTGGTCCAGTAAGTCTAGACTTTTTAAGAATTTGAGTTCTGTTCTGCATTTTTCTCCAGTTCTATTAGGGCTCATCTATATCAGAATAGATGGTAGTGGTTGCTAGGCACCAGCTTGTTCTTCTGCTTCTTTGAAAACCCTCTTGGAGAACAGTTTGACTCTGACACATGTGGGTTGCATTGAGTTGGCACCAGCTGACTGGTAATAGCATTCAGAGCTGTGCACACTCTGACAGTGGTTGTGCTGTTTTATTATGCCCTCTAGCAATTCCCCTTGAAATAGTTGAACATCAGCTAGCTCTTTATGGTGCAACGACTTGTGTATTCCTTCCATCTTCTTTTGATGCTTCCTGAGTTGTTTAGCATTTTCCATGTAGAAGCCTTCACTGTTGCAACTCAAGGCTTGAATTTTTTCTTCAGTTCTTTCAGCTGAAGAAATGCAGAACGTGTTCTTCCATTTTGGTTTTCTATCCCCAGCTGTTTACACACGTCAATACTTTACTCTGTCTTCTCAAATTTCTCTTTGGAATCTTCTGTTTAGTTCTTTTACTTCATTATTTCTTTCTTTCACTTTAGATATTTGACATTCAAGAGCATGGTACTGAAGGAAGAAGTCAAAGATGCACTGAAGGTGCCGGAGAAAAACCAAGGCTCCAGTAATTGATGGAATATCAAGTGACATGATTCGACAAACAGATGCAGCACTGGAAGTGCTCACGCATCTATGCCAAGAAATTGGGAAGGCAGGTACCTGGCCACCTGACTGGAAGAGACCCATACGTATGCTCATTCCCATGAAACGTGATCCAAATGAATGGAGAAATTATCAAGCAGTGTCGCTGATATCACACTTAAGTAAAATTTTGCTCATGATAATGAAAAAATTACTGTACCAGCATATTGCCAGAAATTCAAGCCAGATCCAGAAAAGGAGGTGGAACAGGGATGTCACTGCTAATGTCAGATGGATCTTGGCTGAAAGCAGAGAATACCAGAAAGATGTTTACCTGGGTTTCATTGATTGTGTAAAGGCCTTTGACTGTGTAGATCAAAGCAAATTATGGATAATACTGTGGAGAATGGAAATTCTAGAACACTTAATTGTTTATGAGGAATCTGTATGTGGATCAAGAAGCAGTTATGTGAACAGAACAAGGGGACACTGGATGATTTAAAGTCACCGTAACTTTTTAATCCATGTACTGAGCAAATAATTTCAGAAGCTGAAGACTCATTAACAACCTGCTTTATGCAGGTGACACAGCATTGCTTGCTGAAAGTGAATGGGATTTGAAACACTTACTAATGAAGATAAAGACCACAGACTTTGGAGTGGGTTACACCTCAACATCAAGAAAACAAAAATTCTCACAACTGGACCAGTAAGCACCACCACGATAAATGGAGAAAAGACTGAGATTGTCAAGGATTTCATTTCACTTGATCCCCCAATCAATGCCTGTGGAAGCACCAGTCAATAAATCAATATTGCAAGGACAGAATAGCTGGGGCGGGGGGGGCGGTGACCATGCTGTCAGAGGAAATCGAGGCCAATTGGCACAACTAGCATTTTGCTAATGAGCTCTCTCCACACCCTACCTTGGTGAGTGATGTCTGGGGTCTTAAAAGCTGTCAAGGTGCCATCTTAGGGTACAGCAAATGGTCCCAAATCAGCAGGAACAGATGATCACCAAGGTCCATAATGACATGGGAGAAAGAGAATCCAGAAGACAGAGAGAGCCACGTGAGTGGGTGACTACATTGAATTGTGACCGGAAGAACCAGATGGCGCCCAGCTACCACCAGTGATAGCCACGATGGAGCTCACAAAGTTGAGTCTTATTGGCAACACAAGTATAAACAGGGATGCACCCTGAAATCTCCACTAAAAGACCACAATTGATGGTCCAGGGGCCTCTAAGTTCTCCTGGGACTGGGGCCCCTGGCCCTGATGCTGCCTCTGTCCATAGATCATATTGAAGGTCAACTTTTCAGACAGCAATGGATTGGACTTGGTGATGCAGAGTGACCATATTGTGTGGGCACTTTATGGTTCTAGGCATCTATAGGAAGTCATCCTGTTGACCTCACACTGGAAGAAGGGAATTGGGTGGAGAGGAGAAGATAGGAGACTGTTGGGAAGATATGTATGGAGAGACAGGAAGAGTGTGCTGTCACTGTGCAGGGAGAGCAGTGGAAGCTGCATGTAGGTCAGCATGCAAATTTATATGGGAATGTACATTTTCATTCAATCATAATAAAAAAAGGAAAAAATCAAAAGATACATTGCACTGGTAAAATCTGCTTCAAAGATATTTCTAAAGTGTTGAAAAGTAAAGATGTCACCTTGAAGACTAACGTGTGCCTGACCCAAGCATAGGATTTTCAATCATATTATAAGCTTGTGAAAACTGGACAATGAATAAAGAAGACGGAAGAAGAATTCACACCTTTGAATTGTGGTATTAGAAAAGAACATGGTATGTACTACGAACTACCGAAAGCATGAACAGATCTATTCTTGAAGAAGTAACCTAGAGTGCTCCTTGGAAACAAGGCCCACAAGACTGTATCTTACATACTTTGGACATGTTGTCAGTGGGGGTCAGTCCCTGGAGAAGCACATCTTGCTTGGTAAAATAGAGGGTCAGTGAAAAAGAGAAAGACCCTCAAGGAGATGGGCTGACACAGTGGCTGCAACAATGAGCTTAATCATAAAAATGACTGTGGGCCTGATACAGGACTGACAGGGTTTTGCTGTGTTTCATATGGCACCATTAGGAATCAGAAACGACTCAAAAACATCACCTAACAATAGCAACAACAGTAATTCCTCTGCCTACAATTCCTGGGGCTTTTCATTTTAAAGAAATAGATAATTGCTGACCAAATTCATCCTCTTTATTATAATCATTTTTTTTCTTGCTCCCTCCCGCTTTACTGAAGCCAAAAAGATATTACCTTGGAATGCTTGTTGTGAGTTCAGTCTCTGAGGCATTTTTGCAAAGTGGCCTGCCTTGATTTTTCTTTTTCTAGTTTTTCCCTAAAAAAGGAAACACACAGTGCTAATAAAAATATTTTCTTTACCAAGCATTTTCCAAGAAACTGAGTTTGTGCTCCAAGTTCCAAAACTGTGCTGCAGAGTTTCAAGCAGCCGCTGCATTCTGTCTCAGCTTTGCCTTTGGAAGCTTCAATACCTTTGTCTCTGCCAGAGCAGCAGTCTTCAGGTGTCAAGTACAGTTTATTCCATCATAAGCAAAGTACTTCAAAGTAACGTATTTTTTTAAATCTTTGTAGCTGTGGGCCAAGGCTATAGCTCTCCCTCTGTCTCTCTCCTTGAATGATTCCTAGATGAGCTAAGCATTTTCCGAAGTTATCATGTAACTAAGAACCCCCCAAAATTCTTCCTTTGACCTCCATGTTCCCTCATACTTTTTCATTTGCCTAGATCAAAATATTATTCACCAGTTGCCATCACTCATGGTGACCCCATGTGTGTCAGAGTAGAACCGCACTCCACAGGGTTTTCAAAAGCTGATTTTTTCCAAGTATGTTTTCAGGCCTTTATTCTGAGGCACCTCTGGGTAGACTCAAACTTTCATCCTTGGTTTGGTAGCTGAATACTTCAACCATTTACACAACCCAGGGGGCTCCCTAAAACACATTAGTAATCAGAATTCCACTGATTTTTAGTATTTTGCTACTGGTATGTGTTTACCACGTGATGAACAAATATTATTTTCAACAGAATGTCACAATCTTGGAAAGGTTTACAAACCTATCCACGTTTTCTAAAATGCAATTAAGTCCTAAAACGACTTAACCTCTTTTACCTCTAATTTATTTTCCACTTATTTTGCTGGCCCTAGCATGAACACTCACAGGAAAGGGGGTGATTAAGGTAAGGAAGACTGAAAACCAAACAAAAAGAATGGAGTCCAAATAGCCAAACATTTAAGAAATGAGACAACTGCTGGAAAAAGACAGGATTCTAGCTTTTATAATTCCTTGTTTTCACTTATATATGAAGCTGACAATTAGGTTTGTGAACTCATCCTAGAAACAGTGCTATGTAGTTCATTGCTGAATATCACTATGGTCACCTCTGAAATACCCTCCTTGGGAAGCTATGCACCAATGTCAGCACCTAGTCGGCTCTTCAAAGCAGTTTTAGAACTCCTTTTATGGAATGGCTATCAGAATTGTCATTGTATTACCTTGATGTCCTGAATGTTATCCAAATGTCTTCCTTTTAAGGTTTCCTTTATCTTCAGGTAAAGAAAAAAGGTCACTGTCGGCCAGATCAGGTGAGGAGGGAGCAGTTCAATACAGTTATTTGTTTACTGGCTAAAAATTCCCCCAGAGACAACTATACAATTAAGTTCACAAACTCGCCACCTTGCCACCATGCACAGTGGCCATTCCAATAAGAGTTCCAAAATTGCTAAGAAGAGTGTACAACTGGCATTGGTGTATAGCTTCTCAATGGGAATACTTCGAAAGTGCCTGTAGGGATATTCAGCAATGAGTTATGTAGCCTTAGAGTAATTAAATACTTGGACTTAATGGTCAGACTTCGCATTGCTTGTTCTTTGTTTTGAGCCCTTGAATTGACTAAAACACTGAGATACAGTACCTTCTTAAGTAATCCTGTACTTTTGATGATATTCCTCCTGTGTTTTCATGGAGCATGGACTCTTGTATCTCTGACTTATAATATCACTGTCAGTACAACAGAAAGGTACAGGACCCATATGTTTATCACTGATATCACTGTAGATGTCATATCTAAAGAATGTTCATTTGAATTCGTCCTTTTTAAAGTAGATTTGCTGATTTAAAGAAACTTCTAGGTAGGAGATGAAGGACGGAACTCTCTGACGGCTGAAATGCCATGCTGTATTTCTCTGCCTATTGATTTATTCTACTGTGTGCTTCTCCAATTTAGTCTTGTGCATCTCTGGAATATGAAGCAATTATAGGATAAACAAACATCACTTTCTTCAAAACTGTTGAGGGTGAGGAGAAATTCAAGCATACAACCTTTAACCTAAAATGTTTGTAATGAAACAGACAATAGTTATATTTCCAGTGAAATGCAAAATTTCCATTTTAGAGTCTTTAGAGAAGATGAAGAACTAGTTCTACACAATCCATAATAGAGTGTGAGTATGTGACAGGGTATATACGAAGATAGTGGGAATAGGTGGTGTCCCATAAAAACTACGTAGGTCCACTAAGGTTGCTTTTCAAAATCACTCTTCTTCTTAGAGCTCTGGGTACCTCCTTTGTGATAAAGGTAATCCCTCAATTTGGTAACACTGAAGAACTAAGTTCATCTCCTGCTTACTTCAGTCTTCACAATGATATTTTGTGTATTATTAGACTCCATTTTGCAGACAAAGAAACTGAGACTCAGAGAAGTGATAGAAATTTGATACAAAATAATGATCATAACAAAAATAGCCATTGGGACTTAGCAGAACTGGCTTGGCAAATGACCTGGAGTTTGGGAAGAAACTGTAGACTTAATGCAGAGGAAGGAAAGAAGAGGCCAGATGGAGTTTGTGGTTCTTGGATGTGAGAGCTAGAGTAAACTCTGGGGATAAATTTCCTCTTCTGCTAATGTCAAAAAGTTTTAATGAGTGAGTGAAGTTGAAAAATTTATAGAGTCCTTGAAGACTTAACAGCCGCCATTGATTTAGTTCAGACTTAAGGACCCCATGTGTGTCACAGTAGAACTGTGCGGGTTTCAACAGCTAAGTTTTTTGGAAGTAGACCACCGGGCCTTTCTTCTAATGAGTGAACCTCCAACCTTCTGACTAATAGCTCAGCTTGTTAACCATTTGCACCACTCAGAAACTCTAAAAGGTGAAGTAGTCACTAATCATTTAAATATTCTGATGAATTTAGCTCATCAACTGTTTTTTCCTAACATCTGGACAAAATTAATGAAGGTAGTATTGTCTACCCTAAAGCAGGTTATGGGTGCTCCACAGAAAAAATGCAGAATACCATGAAGACTCTGGAGACCTTGGTCAAGAACAGAGGCATCTGGGAATTAGCCCTTAAATGTAGGTGGAAGGCGGATAAGGATGCCCTTCACATTTCAATCAGAGCAGGCCCTGATCAGGAAAACTGTGTGTGAGTGGAATTGTAGTACTTTTTGGTGTCATGCATATCCTAAAAGTCTTCCCTTCTATACTTATTCAAAGACCAAAATTTTAATTGGCTTAAGATCTATTTCATAGAAAATAAGGGTTAAGTGGTCTAGCCAGACCTTAACTACATTTATAATACAAAGCATGGGAAATCATACTGATGTTTTAGAAGGCAATCTTTTCGCGCAGTGACTTTGTCTGGTTTCATTAACATTACACCTCATTATTAAACAACCCAGATTTACAGTAATAGTTAAAAATCTACCTGTTTTGCACATTAACAGTGTACATCTGGCAGTAATGAAAGCTGAAGTGTGAGATAAGGGTAACACTAGTTTTGATGGTTATGCATCATCTGAGCCGGACCATGATTTTCAGTGGTTTGGCAGTTATGTAATGATGTAGCTTGGCAGTTGTGTTATATATAATCATCCTCTATTTTGTGATCTAATGTGGTAGTCCTCCATTATCTCATAACATTGATTTTGCACAGTGAACTGATCTTCAGAACTTAACCGTATTGATAAGTGAGAGGAAAACATATTGCCATTCCTCAAAAAGCATTACCTGCTCTGAAATGACAAGTTTCGTGGTAAAAAGGAAGGTAGAGTGATGCAGCACTGAATGAACCTTTGTTGCTCAGCTGACATCTAGAATCTTATGTATCTACACTTGTGGACAATTTCCATCCTGTACATTTATTTCACTTAAATAAGTAACTCCTGTTGGCTGCATTTCTATATGCTCCTAGTATTAAGCCACAGATAGAATCCAAGGATGCTGGGAAAAGAACTTCACCATTAGAGACAATGTTGTTACAGAGCCCAATAAGTAAGAGCTACAGAGACCGACTTGATGTCACTTGGCTGGCTTAGCTATAGAGACTGAAGGCCTCTTGCCTAGTTTTTCTGGGTCTCACAGGATAATTATCAAAGACATGACCCAGTGTGTAAACATGCATCAAACCCAAGACACACACCTGGCACTCCCTAGACTCTAGATAAACATCTGTGCCCTATTCTAGATATGAAAGTGTTGGCAAATACCAGACTCCTTGTTTTCTGTCAGAGAGTTGCATCACATCCAGGACAGGTGGGAGAAGAGATGGAAGGTAGAGTCATAGGATGATTGTTGAGTCAAGTCGTTTATCAGAGGACAGCTTGGGCTGAAACCTGTTTTTTGTTGCCATCAACTCAAGGCAACCTCATGCATAACAGAATTAATCATTGTCCAGTCCTCTGCCATCTTCAAAGGAGTGCTGTTGGTGTAGTGGTTAAGTCCTTGAATGGTAACCCAAAGGGCTTAATCTGTAAGAAACTCATAGTTGCTCCAAGGGAGAAACATGTGGCAGCCTACTTCTGTAAATGTCATTGTCTTGGAAACCCTCTGCAGCAGTTTTAATGTGTCCTATAGGGTAGTGATAAATTGAAACTGACTCAACAGCAACAGATTTGGTGTCGTCTTTGTGATTATTAGTGTATTTGAGTCCTTTATTGCAGCCACTGTGTCAATCCATCTCAATTAGAGTTTCCCTCATTTTCATTGGCCTTCCACTTTACCAAACATGACATCCTTTTCTAGGGATTGATTTTTCCTACTGATGTGTCCAAAGTAAGTGAGAGAAAGTCAAAGCCTCACCATCTTCACTTCTAAAGAGCATTTTGCTTTTATTTCTTCTAAGACTGATCTCTTTGTTCTTCTGAAAGTTCATGATATATTCAGTAAAAGTGTGGTAACTATTTGTCACTGAGCCCCGACTATGCCAATACTTCATATAGCAGTTTTTTGATTCTTCATAGGAACTCTGTAAGATAGTGTCTCCGTCACCCAGATTTGGGGAAACCGAAGTGTTTTTTGTTATTTTGTTTGTTTTTAACAATGTTTTATTGTATTTTTGGAGAACGTTTACATAGCAAATTGGGTTCCCATTTGATAGTTTCCACACAAATTGTTCAACAACATTAGTTGCATTTATCACAATATTTCAACATATTCTCTAACTGCATTGTGGTGGTTCCATTTTCAGTGCTGTAGTTTTTCTGTCCCCTTATCTTCTCATCTTCACTTTAGAATAATTACTGATCTTTTGGTCTCATATAGATAATTTCTCACTGGCACAATATACTCACAGTTAATGTATTTTATTTTGTGTGTTAATCTGCTATTTCACTAAAAGGTAGCCTTATAGGGTAGTTTCAGCTGAGGATTAATGAATAGCTCAAGGAGTTCTCTAATCTCAACTGGTCCAGTAAGACTGGACTTTTTAAGAATTTGCGTTTTGTTCTGCATTTTTCTGCAGTTCATTCAGGGTCCATCTATTGTAACCCTGATGAGAATGGTCAGTAGTATTTGCTGGGCATCATCTAGTTCTTCTGGTCTTAGGGTAGACAAGGCCATGGCTCATGTAGGCTATCAGCCCTATAGACTAGTTGCTTCTCTGAGACTTTCAGTTACTTCTTTCTCTTTTGCTCCTGATGAGTAGAGACCAATAGTTGTATATTAAATGTCTATTTTTCAAGGTCTTAGGATCCCAGATGCTACTTATCTCACTAGCCTGTAGATCATGAACTTTGTGAACTACATTATGCTAATTAACTGAGTTGTCCCACGAAATTAAGGTCCTAAGCCTTCAAACTCAAAAACCAATCTCTTAAGGTGTTTGGTTATATCTGAGAAGTATCTGTCACTGTGTCCTCTATGATTATATATGGATGCACACACATATCTGTATATACATACACATATGAATACTTCTATGTATGCACACAAATCTGTACACCAGTAACCATCTGTACACACATGTGCTGGCACACATACATATGTTATTATACACTCTTTTTTTCTATTATTGTCGTTGCCAAATTATGCATGTTGCATTCTTAGGACATATATTCTTTTCTCTTTGTGACATCATTCACCTTGGTCAAATAGTGTCCAGTACACCCACAGTCAGTGCTACTTTTTCCATCATCAGAAATGACAAATATCTGTGATCTATAGAGTGAGCCCCCTCCTCTTTAACCTTTTAACCACCAATAGCATTCTTCTCTGTGTGTGTATGTCTATCCTTGTCTTCTTAGAAAGCTAGGATCATACAATATTTGATGTTATGTGATTGACTTATTTACTTATCATTATGTCCTCCAGATCCATCCATGTTATGTCTTGCAGACTTATTATCGTTCCTTACATATGTTTATCATTCCATTGTATGTATGTCTCACATTTTGCTTATCCATTCATCCACTGAAAAGCATGAGGCTGGTTCTATTTTTCTGCTTTTGTAAATAGTGCTACAATGAACATAAGTGTGCATATGTCTGTCTGTGGACTCTTTTATTATATGTCTAGGACATATACCTACAAATAGGGTTACTGGATCATAAGATAGCTCTATTTCTAGTTTTTGAGAGAGTCATACCATTTTTCACAGTGGTTGTACCATTTTACAGTTCCACCATCAATAGATAGGGTTCAGTCTCCCCACATCATTATTAACATTAGTTGTTATCTGGTTTGTTTGTTTTTAGGCATTTTAACTGGGGCAAGATGGTATCTCATTGTAGTTTTGGTTTGTATCTCTCCAATGGCTAATGATGTTCAGCATCTTTCTCACGTGTTTTGGGTCACTTGAGTGTTCATCCTTTGCCCATTTTTTAAATTGGGTTGTTTGTCTTTTTGTCACTGTATTGTTGAAGTTTTTCTATTCAGTTTAGAGATTAGATTTTTACTGGATATGATCTTTCTGATGATTTTTTTTCCCATTCTGTAGGTGGTAGCTTTTCTCACCTGATGAAATAATTTAAAGAGCATAAGTATTTAGTTTTTTAAGTTCCAACTATCTGATTTGTTTCCTGCTATTTGAACATTTCTAGTTAGGTTTGTTAGCCTGTTTTTAAAAAAGATTAGATCCCATGGTTTTGTCACTATGTTTCTTCTGGGAACTTTATAGTTTTAGGTTTATCATTAGGTCCTTGATCTATTCTGAGTTAGCTTTTGTGTATGCTGTGAGGTATGAGTCCTGTTTTATTTTTCTGTAAGTGGATATTCAATTTTGCTAGCACCATTTATTGAAAATTTTTTTTGCCCCATTGAATGATCTTTGATCTCTTGTCAAAACCAGTTATCTATAGTTGAATGGACTTACTTCTGGATTCTCAATCGTACTCCATTGGTCTATGTGTTTATCACTGAAACTACAGTAAGTTGTTTTGATTGCTATAGCTATAAAGTGTGTTTTGAATTGAGGAATGTGAGACGTCCTACTTCGTTCTTCTTCTTCAATATTGCTTTGGTTGTTCAGGGTTTATTTTCTTTCCATGTAAGATTGGTTGTTATTGTCGCAGACTGGATTGTGTCCTCCCCAGATGTATGTCAACTTAGTTAGGCCATAGTTCCCAGTATTTTGTGGCTGTCCTCCATTTTGTGATTGCAATTTTCCTATGTATTAGAAATCATAATTTCTGCCTGTGGAGAATGAGGCAATATTAGTTTATGTTAGTGAGAATTAGGGTGAGATTATAATTCCCTTACTAAGGTCACATTCTTGATCCAATATGAAGGGAGTTTTCCTAGGGTATGGCCTGTGCCAATTTTTGTCTTAAAAGAGAAAAAGAGAAAAGGAACTGAGCAGAGAGTGGAGACTTCGTACCACCGAGAAGGCAGTATCAGATGCAGAGTGTGCCTTTTGGACATGAGGATCTTGTGCAAGAAGCTCCTAGTCCAGGGGAAGAATGATAACAAGGACTTTGCTCTGGAAATGACAGAAAGAGAAAGTCTTCCCCTGGAACTGATACCCTGAATTTGAATTTGTTGCCTACTAGATTGAGAGGATATCTTTTTGTTTGTTTGTTTGTTTGTTTTTAAAACCATCTACCTACTTATTATAGCTGTTACAGCAACACTAGAGGACTAAGACATGAATTTTTCCATTTCAGTAAAGAATGTTACTGAGGTTTATAGGACTGAATTGTATCTATAGATCACTTAAGTCTTCCAGTCCATGAGCATGGACTACCCCTCCCTTAGTGTGGGTATCTTTTAGTATCTTGTAATAATGTTTCATAATTTTCATTGTGTAAGTATTTTATGTCCCTGGTTAGGTTAATTTGTAAGTATTTTATCATTTGGAGGGTTACTGTAAATGATACTGCTTTCTTGATTTCCTTTTCAGGACACTCCTTGTTAAAGTAAAGGACCTCAACAGATGTTTGTGTGTTAATCTTGTACCATGCAACAATGCTGAATTGTTCTATTCAATTTTCCAGTTTTCCTGTGCGGTCTTTGGGGTTTTCTGTATATGAGATCATGTCATCTGCAAATGGAAACATGATGTCTGACAAGTCCACAAACTTAGGTGTTCTAAGTGCAATATACCTCATTGCTGAATATCACTACGGTCACCTTCAAAGCACTCCCCTTGAGAAGCTATGCACTGACATCTGTGCCTAGTCTACCCTTCATAGCAGTGTTGAGACTCATTCTGAAATGGCCATTGTGCATAGTGGCAGGTTTGCAAACTTAATCTTACAGTTGTGTATGCGTAGGAACACCCTTCCTACTCACCTGATGAGGCCCCCAGTGGTTTTTTTCTTTATCCAGGGACAAAGGAAATATTGAAAAAGGAGGGCATTGTGATGACATTTAGGACATCAAGGGTAATACAATGACAGCTCTGATGGCCATTCCAGAAAAAGAGTGCCAAAATTGCTTGGAAGGGTAGATTAGGAACTGGCATTGGTACATAGCTTCCCAAGGGAAGTACTTTATAGGTGACTGTAGTGATATTCAGCAATGAGGTATGTAGCACTTTTTCTAGGATGAGTTTGTGAACTTAATGCCAAGCCGAGTACCATCGAGTTGGGTGTGAACTTAATAGGCAGTCCTTTTAGTTTTACTTCTCCCTTTCTGAAACTTTTATTTTTCTTTCTTGCTTTACTGATCTGGATAGCACTTTCAATACAATACTGAATAAGAGTTGTGATTATGGACATCCTTGTCTCATTCTGTGTTTTCAAGGGGAAGGCTCTGAGCCTTTCTTCATTGACAATAATGTTGACTATTGATTTTGCATATATACCGTTAATTTATGTAGAGAAATTTCTCTTCTATTCTTATTTTGCTGAGAATTTTATCAGGAAAGGGTGTTGGATTTTGTCAAACAACTTTTCTTCATCAGTTGATATGATTGTGTGGTTCTCCTTTGTTTCATTTATGTGGAAAACTGAGGTTTAATTAAGAAAAGTAGTGAGTGGTAAGCGGGAAAATTATAAACTCACACTGGACAAACAGACATCTCAGCTCACTGCAATAACATCATACTAGGTACAACCAGCCACCACAAACTGCCTTAAGTGCGTCTGTAACTGATTGGGCCACAGTGGCAGGTAGTCATTTTTCCAAGCATCCCGTGATATCCGTGAGTTGTCCTGCTCATTTCCATAAAGTGGAATGAAAGGGAAAAGAAGGAGGGAGGAAGGAAAATGAGAAGACAGGATGCCAGGGGGAATGGGAGAGGGATTGAGGGGAAGGAAGGCAAAGAAAGAGGAGACAGAATCAGGGGAGGTGAAGGGAGATGGGCAGGAGGAAAACAAGCAAAGCAGCAGAGTGAGAGCCGGCGGAGGTGTCTGATCCAGACAGTGCACAAAGGAAACAGGGGGGAGACCGACCAGTGTGTCAGGGCTGAGGGTTCCAGTCGTCCATTGGCCCCTGATCTGGGCAGAACTCCTGCAGGCTCGAAAGACGGGAGGAGAGGAAGTCTTCATATGTCAAGGCTGCTGCTGATTTCCTCCTGTGCCTGGCAGCCAGCCCACCAGCCGGCCGGCCGCCCAGCCAATTCCAGCTGTGAAATTTATTTTTTAATGGAAGAACCTAGATTTTTATCATTTTTGAGAGTTTGTGATGCTCCTGAACATGTGTAGTGTTTTAATTCACGTAAAACATCTTACCTACATGTGGAATTAAAATTATTACAGCATGTTATGTTACATTTTGTGTTTTTATGTGTACCATCACAAGTTTTGAGATGATGCAGTAGTTCATTATAATATGCAAGAGTAATCAAACCATAAAACAAAAACAACAGAAAATGAAGTTAACACCTGTGATTTCAAGTTACTAATATAAAGACATAATTTTAGTCCTTTCTTTCCAGTCTAGTTTTTCATATGCATGTAGTCATAGTATGTGCATGATTCTATATTCCTTCTTTTTTTACTTTTTATTTTGAAGTTATTTTTCTATTTTGGCACATAGTTCTCATGTCATCACTTTAAATACCTTAATACAAATACTTATACTTTATACAAATACAAATACTTAATATAGCTACAGCATATTTTTCTCGTTTTTCAGAACCTTTAGCATACAGATTTTATTTCATTTCTGGCAATGATCTTGAGATACATAAGGCAGATGATAGGTTCGCATTTATTGGATTAGCTGTCTCTAAGAGTTTGTGGTAATTAACCCAAGCCAATTAACCATCTTTAATCAACATTCCCCTTTGCTGTGACCTTTCACTGTTTGTAGCAGGGCAAAACATGCTTTTGGAGTTTGGAGTTTAAATTTAATTGAAGGCTTATTGCAGGTAACTCTTGCATTCAGGCTTCTGTTGATTTGCTTAATGGTTTTCAACTTACAAAGCACACAAAAATTAGCAGTGCAGTCGTTGCTTCATTCAGGCTTAAAGAAATGCGTATCTCCTCCCCTTGAGTTTCTGGTTCTAAGATGTTTTCTAGCTTAGCATATTTTCCTTAACTCTGTTGTTATTATAAATTAAAATAATAAGGTAAATTTTGATTAATAAGCATTGTGGCATTAAAAAAGGCAATAACTTTAAGGCAGGAAGCAAAATATATATATCTGTTAGCTACAGCATACTGCTGATACAGAAATGTTTTTGAAAATAAGACCGTGGACTATTTCTAGAGTAACCATTGCCTGCTATTAATACACTACTAGAAATTACATATCCATATATATATAGAAGCACACACATATATAAACCCAAACCCAAACCCATTGCTATTGAGTTGATTCCAACTCATAGTGACCCTATAAGACAGAGCAGAACTGCCTCATACCATTTCTGAGAAAAGCCTAGTGGATTCAAACTGACAACATTTTAGTTAGCAGCCATAGCACTTAACCGCTATAGCACCAGCTAAGCCAAGTGCTATCTAGTCGGATCCGACTCAGGGTTTTATATACATATATGTATATACATATGTATGTGTATATATGTGTGTGTGTATATATACAAAGATGTACAATCCTATCACACATCTTTTCCAATTTTCTATGCATAGAAATTTGTATATGTGTGTGTTTGTGTGTGTGTATATATATATACACACACACACATGCCAAGCCAATCCAACTCATGTATACACATACATATGTATATATATACGTATATATATATACACATAAACACACACATATATACAAATTTCTATGCATAGAAAATTGGAAAAGATGTGTGATAGGGTTGTATCCACTCACCTTTCTTATTTAATTGATATACTGAACAAATAATCTGAGAAACTGGACTGTATAAGAAAGCATATTGCACCAGAATTGAAGGAAGATTCATTAACAACCTATAATATTCATTAATACAACTTTGCTTGCCAAAAATGAAGGTAACTTGAAGCACATACTGATGAAGAACAAGGATATGAATTTCATTATGAATTATGCTTGTACATGAAGAAAATAAAGATTCTCACAACTGTGCTGCAGCATAGTGGTTAAGTGCTATGGCTGCTAACCAGAAGGTTGGTAGTTCATATCCATCAGGTGCTCCTTAAAAACTCTAGTGCAATTCTACTCTGTCCTGTAGAGTTGCTATGAGTCAAGACTGATTCATCAGTAATGAGTTTAGATTTTTTATTTGAATGGATAAATAACATCATGATAAATGAACAAGAAATTGAAATTATTAATGTTTTCAATCTATGTGGATCAACAATCTACATCATAGGAGTAGCAGTCAAGAAATCAAGTGATGCATTGATCTAGGCAAATCTGTAGCAAAAGACCTCCTTAATGTTTTGTAAAGATGTCACTTTGATGACTAAGATGTGCCTGACCAAGCCATGGCTTTTTCATTCAAATCCTATTCATTTGAATACTTAATATACTGCAGACTGCCAGAAGAATAAACAAATCAATCCTAGAAGAAGTACAACCAGAATGTTCCTTTGAAACAAGGCTGGTGAGACTTCAGTTCACTTACTTTGGGCATTAATCAGGAAAGACCAATTGCTAAAAAAATACATCATCATTGATAAAGTCATAGAAGGTAAGGAAAACATTCAGGGAGACGGATTGACAAAGCAGCCAAAAGAATGAACTCAAACACAGCCACCATATGGTGAAGCTGACACAGGCCTTCCATTTTGTTACATATAAAGTCATCATGAGTTGGAGCCAACTTGACAGCAACTAACAATAGCAAGACATTGTAATGGATAGTATTTATTGATTACCTATTATATGCCATGAGTTGGATCCAACTCGACAGCACTTGGCTGGCTAGCATTATATGCCAAGTAGTGGTCTAAATGCTTTAATAGCTCATTTATTCTCTGACCCATTCCTAAGAGACGAAGGCATATTTGTACCTCCATTTCACACATGATAGCACTGAGGCACAGAAGAATGAAGTTAGTTGTTCAAGGTCATACAGGGTATAGATTCAAACCCATCCCATCTGGCTCCATGGTTTGTGTTCTTAGCTACCATGTTTTCAAATTAGCAAAAAAAATTGTGTACATGAGTGGGAAAAGCTCGATTTGGTGGGTTAGGCTGATCTAGATTCAGTTTCAACTATGTTTCTTCTCAGCTCTGTGATTTCAGACTTAAACTCTCTGAATTTCAGTTTCTTTATCAACAGAAAGCATTTATAGCATTGTTGTAATGTATAAGTCCCTGGATGGCCCAAATGGTTTGCACTCATCTACTAACCTTAAGATTTATGGTTTGAACCTACTAGAAGCACTATGGAAGAAAACACTAGTGATAACGTTTTGTAAAGATTATAGCCAGGAAAACTTTATGGAACAGTTCTTCTCTGTAACATAAGGGGTTGCTATGAGTCGGAATAAACTTGATGGAGCAGATTTGGCTCTTTTAAAGTATAAATGAAATGATATAAGTGTTTGGCACATTAGTAGGTGCTCAACTAATGCTGGTTCCCACCTCTGCTCTGCTTAGCAGTTTCATAAGTAACAAGAGGAACAAGGAGTCAGCAAGAAGAAGCTGAAAACAGATGGTAAATAAGCCTGAGTTTTAGCAGCATGCTGGGTTTTAGCCCTAATCTTCAAAAAATTATTGAAACTTCAGAACAGTGTCTTGCAACATAGAAATTAGAAGTTAGTTGAAATAATCAGAAATCAAAATGGTAAAAAGAAAGGCAAGATGAAAGATAGTTTGAATAGACCACATACATTTGAAAATGTAGCTCCTGCTAACCAAGCCCCGGGCCTGCACATGTGGAATGCTCATGAATACCTGGTGATGAGTGGAGAGGTGGTACACTGATGCAGACAACATCGCATCTCAGATAAGATGGGTGTGGGGCAACTGGCTTAGGCTTTCACAGCCTGGCTTTAGACAACACTGTGATGTAGATGAAGTTTGTTTTCATTCTTAAAAGTCACTTCTTTTTGGCAACTTCCTTAGGTTTTCTCAGCCTTCATGTTTCCTGAAAGACTCACTCCAACAGTGTAGGCATGCCTATCCCACGCTCCATGTGAGGCTTTCCATCTTCTCTTTCCCTTCCTTTTTCATCCCTAGTGCCTCTGCTTCATCTTCTCTCAAAATCTGTTCATTAACTTGCTACCTTACCCTCCTGGACCCTGCTGGGTAACCTGATTATCTGAATCAACCTACTTACAAGTGATAATGGCCAAAAGTATCATTCCTTCTCAGTGCCTGGGGTGGACCAGGGAAGGTATTTGAGGTATGACCCAGTTGTGACATCTAATGACTTGTTTTTGTTGATCTCAAACATCTAGCAACTGCTTCTGCTCCTCACAACTGAAGACATTATTAAGAACATGAAGAAGATGAGGCATTTACAAGGAGAGTCATAAAAAGAAGCAAAAAATAATGATAATAGAGGAAAAGAGCTGATTTTACAAAAGAAAAATTCATTTTTATTTATTGTGTTAAACATGTATGTAGCAAACCACTTGTCATTTCAACATTCTCCACATGAACAATTTAGTGATATTAGTTGTTTTTGTCATGTTGTACAAACATCATTAACCACTTCCAACTTTTTCCATCACTCCTAAGAACCTCATTGTCTTCTAAGCAGTAAGTCACCTTCTCACCTCCCACCCTCTACCCCATCATCCAACCTGGTAATCACTATTAACCTTAGGACTACTGTGGGCCAGTTAAGTTTGCAAACTCATCCTAGGAAAAGTGCTGCACGGCTTGTTGCCGAATATCACTATAATCACCTTTAAAGTACTTCCTTTGGGAAACAGTGCATCGACACCAGTGCCTAATCTACCTTCAAAGAAATTTTGGAACTCTTTCTGGAATGGCCATTACTGTTGTCATTGTATTACCCTTGATATCCTAAATGTCATCAAAATGTCTTGTTTTCAATATTTTGCTTATCTTTAGGTAAACAAAAAGTCATTGGGGGCCAGATCGGGTAAGTAGGGAGGGTGTTCCAATTTAGTTATTTGTTTACTAGCTAAAAACTCCCTCAGAGACAACTACACAACTCAATTCAGAAACTTGCCACCGTGAGCAATGGGCATTCAAGAAAGAGTCCCAAAATTGCTTTGAAGAGTAGACTAGGCACTGGCATCAGTGCATAGCTTCCCAAGAGGAGTATTTTCAATGTGACTGTAGCGATATTTAGCAATGAGGCATGTAGCATGTAGAACAACTCAGTTGAAGGACTTAATTGTTGGATGGCATATTTGACTCCTCTAGATACTTCTTGTAAGTGGAATCATACAATATGTGTCCCTTAGTGTCTGACTTAATTCACCCAGAATGATGTTTTCAAGGCCCTTCCATGCCATGACATCTATCAGAACTTTATTTCCCTTTATGACTGAGTAGTATTGTGTTGTATGGATATACCGCATTTTTTTTTGCCCATTCATCTGTTGATGGACACTTGGGCTGTTTCTGTCTCTTGGCTATTTTGAATAGTGCTACAATGACCATTGATGTAAAAAGTTATTTTATATGCTGTCTCACTGTGTCTCCAATGAGAACAGGAGAAAAGAAGGCTAAAACCACATTAGTTTGTTTATTTTCCCTTTCATCCCTCTACAAGCACTTTCTCTGTCTTCTAAACTCACAAAAGATGGCTCAACTTTGATAGGAGATCCTTCATTATCCAGAGAATTTTACTGGGAACAGTTTAAGAAGGAAGCATCCATTATTCAAAGAAAACGGGATATCTTTTCATCTGGAGGTTAAAACAATCCATTTCTCTGAAAGGATGTGATTGTCATTGTTCCAGATAGAAAGTAACTACCCTGGAAGTATGTCTTTTGGGATCCTAAGGTGAAAATAAAACAAAAATCTTCACAACCAGACCAATAATCAACACTATGATAAACAAAAAAAAAACTGAAGTTTTCAAGGATTTCATTTTACTTGGATTCACAGTCAACACCCACGGAAATAGAAGTCAAGAAATGAAAAGATGCATTGCATTGGGCAAATTTGTCCCAAAAGACCTCATTCAAGTGTTGAAAAGTAAAGATGTCACCTTGAAGACTAAGACACACCTGACCCCAGCGTGGCATTTTCGATTGCCTCCTTTCCGTGTGAAAGTTGAACGGTGAGTAAGAGAGACTGAAGAAGAATTGACACCTTTGAATTGTGCTGAAGAATATTGAATATATCATGAACTGCCAAAAGAATGTTCAAATCTGTCTTGGAAGAAGTGTAAACAGATTGTTCCTTAGAAGCTAGAATGGCGAGACTATGCCTTATGCTTGTACAGTATGAACATGCTGTCAGGAGGGATCAGTCCCTGAAGAAGGACATCATGCCTGGTAAAGCCACCATGAGTCGGAACTGACTCAGTGTCACCTAACAACACAACAACAAGAAGAGGAGTTTCTAAATTGATATGATCAAAGAACCTACGGAAACATCTTTCTCAGGTAGGAGCAATTCTCCCTGGTGTTTTAAACTGGTGATGAATGGTGGGATTTCCCTTGGAGAGAGGAAGTCTGACAGAGCACTACAGCACTGCAGGCTCACCTTGCTGATGTTCATGTCTCCCAGCTGTTTGGGAGGACATTGGCCTTAGAACAGAGTTTTGCTTTAAATTGCCCACATCCTTAACCATTGTTCTGCCCCACCTAATCAGTACACATGTTTTCACCGAATCATGACCAATTTCTGTTTTCAGCAGGGAAAGGAGTAATGTGTAGAATATTACCATTCTTTCCACTGTGTAAACAAACCAAGGAAACAAATCTCTAGCCTTACCCAGCATTTCACTCCACTCACTTTGGCCTCTCCTGGTTCTCACCCTGAAGTTTTTTGCATAGGCTGAAAGTCTGTCCAGCTGCTGCTTCACACCCTTCCTGTTTAGACTTAGCTGTTATACCTCAGAGAGGTCACCCTTGACTTCATTATTTAAAGGAGCACAGCCAGCCAAGCCAAGGCCCTTATTAATCTGAACAGCTCATCAGCTCCCTGCGCATTTCCTTTTTAGTATTTACTTCAATTTCAAACTAATTAGCCTAGCACCTATACACTTGTACATTTATACATACTTTTTACATATGTTTATTTACTTTCTGCCAGCCTCCTGTTCTAGATTCTAAGGCCCATGAAAGCATGAAATATGTGTATTTGTTTCATATCCAGAGTTAGGCAGAGTGCCTTACACAAAATAAGAGCCCTCTGAATATTCATTGATGAATGAATGAATGTTCATAAATATCTTACAGTAGAACAGTTAGCACTTCCTTATTTTTATCTGTGCTGTCCAATATTGTGGCCACCAGGAACTTGTAGCTACTAACCACTTGAAATGTAGTCCAATTGAAATATGTTGCCATGTGAAAAAAGCAAACTAGATTTTGAAGACTTGGTATGAAAAATAAAGTAAAATATCTCATTAATAATTTTTACACTGATTACATATTTAAGTAATGATATTATTATATTTTATTAGTTATCTAGTACTGTTGTAACAGAAACACCCCAAGCAGAAGGCTTTAACAAAGAGAAATTTAATTCTTTCACAGTTCAGTAGGTTAGAAGTTTAAGGTGTCAGCTCCAGGGGAAGTCTGTCTTTCTCTGTCATCTCATGCAGAAGGTCCTTGTCCTCAGTCTTCTCTGGTCTAGGCTCTTCTCTTTGCAGGAAACCTGAGTCCAAAAGTTGTGCTCTGTTTCTAGCACTGCTTTCTTGGCTTCCCTCTCTTATACCTCCAAAGAGATTAATTTAAGGCACAACCTAATCTTATGGACTAAGTCTTACCTCATTAACATAACTGCTTCCAATTGTCTCTCATTAACATTTGAGAGGTGGGATTTGCAGCACATCAAAAAATCACATCAGGTGACGAAATGGTGGACACTCACAATACTGGGAATCATGACATAGCCAAGTTAACACATATTTTCAGGTGACACAATGCAATCCATAACAGATATATTAAGTAAAAACAGAATGTAACATTGAAACTATTTTTACCTTTTTTAAGCAGCTACTCGAAAATTTAAATTACATACGTGGCTTGTGTTAGATTCCTATTGACAACATTGGTCTATACTTTTGAGAACTCAATCGTGAAATCAGTGTGTTACTCCTGACGCATCAAAAGGTTAAGGCTGCAGACAGCACGCAGACTGCATGCCCTCAGGATTTCCCGATAAAGTGTACATCAGTCCTTCTGCTCATATTATGGGATTTTTGAGGGCCGAGACTAAGCCTATTCATCTTTTTATTTCCCGAGGGCATGTAATAGTGGCTAGCCTACAACAGATGCCCACTAACTACTTCTTAAATAAATGAATACATTAACTAATATTCAATCCCAAGAAAAATGTAGGATACAAACTTTTAAAGGGGCAGTGGTGGTATAGCGGTAGAATTCTTGCCTTCCTTGAGGGAGGCCTGGGTTCAAATTCTGGCCAATGTACCTCATACACAGCCACCACCTGGCTGTCAGTGAGGCTTGGGTGTTGCTACAATGCTGAATAGGTTTCAGCAGAACTTTGAGGCTTAGATGGACTAGGAAGAAAGGATTGGAGACCTACTTCTAAAAATTAGCCAATAAAAACTCTGTTGATTACAACAGTCTGATTGGCAACCAACCATGGAGACGACACAGGATGGCAGTATTCTAACCGCATTTTGTACAGGGTTGCCACGAGTTTGGGGCTGACTTGACAGTACTTCATAACAATACCAAAAACAAATTAAAAACAACAACACATAAATCATTAAGCCTTCATCCTATATGTGCCATTATTCAGGTTAATTCAACTTCTTTCTGTCTGAAGCAAATTTTCCCATTTCTTCACAGATGATGTCAGAATATGTAAAACAATTATTATTGAAACCAAGATGAAGCTGTGGATTGTGGTCTTTGCAATCTCTTTGAGTGACAGCAGCGTCTCTGGGGAGTTTCTTCTAATAGAGTCTTGTTCATGCATCTACTTCCTCCTTGGCATTATCATTTGGGGAATCCTCAGGGAATTTGCTTCTGTCTACCACTTTCAGGAGTGATACCAGGGCTGAAGACAGCAAACACCTGTCAAGGTATCACCAGTCCTCATCAGATCACTTCCTGGCAGAAAGCTTTAGTTATCCACAAGTACTCTTTCATACTAACAATTTATGTAACTTCAGGATTCTTCTCAACTAAGTGTCTCAGAAAGCCATGAGTAGTCCATTGGAGGTGACACTCTAAATGAATTATATTTGCCACCATTAGTTGGGCTTAAGCAACAGACCTGGAAGGACACCACTCACACAAAGCAAGCACCATAGTTGTCTAGGAGATATTGGCTTACCATTCCAGTACACGCCTGCTGGAAAGACATGTCAGAATTATTGTGGCTTCAGCAAGCACCTGAAAGTCTTTGCTTGAGAGCTTTTTCTGGAAACCCTCAGGCAAAGAAAAGGCTGGCCTTTTGAATGCATCAGGTGCTGCTTGGAAATTCTATGCAGCAGTTCTGCTCTGTCCTAGGGGTCACTATGAGTCAGAATCAACCTGTCTGTCTGATGTTTGTAGAGGGCTTTCACAGTACTCAGGAAACTAGAATTGCTGGGGAAACTAAGTAAATATCTGGTGGGAGTTGGTATATAAGTACTCCAGCTTCTTCACCCCTAAGACACGGAAACTGCCTTATCAGAGTCCACTAGATTCCCCTAAAGGAACTGAACACCAGTTACTGAGAGTGACAATTCATTTAATAATAGAACTTAATTTGCTGCTTTTCCTTCCCTGTGTCAGCTCTCCACTCCTCTACTACTGTATCCTGGAATCACTTCCCAAATAATCTATTTGCATGTGGATCTCTGTTTTAGGGTTTACTTCAAAGGCACCAGGGAGCCTGATGGCATAGTGGTTAAGAGCGTGGTTACCAAACAAAGTGTCGCCTCCAACCTACCAGCTGCTCTTGGAGGCAGGGGGAGGGAATGAGTTGCTGACAGAAAGTAGGGCTAATAAAATGTGATGACTTGCTTTGTTGTCGATGCATAGGGTACATGCATCGACATGTGCCCTGAGAGGGTGTGTAATGGAAAATTCTAACAAGCCCGAGCTGGTCTTTGTTCCAAAGAGCAGCCTTTTCCCGCCACAGAGAACGACCCTCCCCCCCAACGTCCTGAGTTCTCAAAGATGTTACAGGCTACTGAGTGAAAGTCCCGCCTACAAATTTAGCCCTTAAATACCCAACCCCGCCCACGGCTCGGGGTGCCAGCCTCTGTACTCCCCAGTGGGTCAGAAGCTGAGCCCCAGCGCGCTGGTTCTTTCAATAAAGCCTCTTGCTGTTTGCATCAACCTGCGGACTTCGTGACTGATTAGGGTTTGTGTCGTCGCCTGTGACTCGAGGAGGGGTCCCCCCCCTCTCGGGAACCTTTCATTTGGTGCATTGGCCGAGAAACAGGGCGACCACCCCCTCAGTTTCGAAGCCGCTCTTGGAGGTAAAATAACGGGCTAGCCTTGTCTGTTTGTCCAGTTCATCGTGTCTGTGTTTTTGTTTTGGTACGGCGGCTTAGACTTCTGGTTTCGGTTCTGTTTTTGCAGTTGTTTAAGTTCACCGTGAGGGTGAGCAAGACTTGGGTTTTGGTTTTGCAGTTGTTTGAACTCACTGTGAGGGTGAGCAAACGGAGGCCGGTAAACGTGCCTGGAGGGTCTCAAACTGCACCCTGGGGGACGCCCCAGGGAGAGAGAGAGAGGGACCAGGGACGCCTGGTTGCCTCCTATGAGAAGGATGAGGATACGGTTCGGTTTTTGGATGTGGAATTCCCGATTACCGCCCGTCTGACCTCCTCTTCCTTTTGTGAAAAACTGGCCGTTGGTTGCTGATTTTGTCCCGTTCTGTCCTGTTTTTGTCCTTGTCTCTGTGTGTCTATTTTAAGGTCATGGGACAAACGTCATCCCCTCCTCTCGCCCTTACTCTGGCTCACTGGTCGGACGTTAAAACTCGCTCTCATGACTTATCAACAGAGGTAAAGAAGCGTCCGTGGCAGACATTCTGCACCGCCGAATGGCCTGCACTCGGTGTGGGCTGGCCACCGGAGGGTACCTTTGACTCTGAAATAATCGCTGCTGTTAAAGCTCTTCTTTTTCAGTGTGGACCCGGTCGACACCCTGACCAACAACCATACATACTTCTCTGGCAGGACTTGGTTCAGAATCCTACTCCATGGATAAAGCCCTGGCTACCGAGGCGCACGCCCGCCGCATCAAATATTTTAGCTGCCCTTCCCTCTGACTCCCCTTCTAAATCTGTTCCCAACCTTCCCTCTGACTCCCCTCCTAAATCTGTTCCCAAGATTTATCCTCCCACCCACTACCTCGTCCTTCCTGAAAATGACCTTCCTCCACCTTACCCCCCTTCATCCCCTCCTCAACCCCTTTCTGCTCCCCCAGCTCCGGCAGGAGCAGAAGCTCAGGACCCCCCGTTTCAGGGGGCCCCGCATCTGGAACCCGGAGCCGCCGAGGAATCTCCCCCGATACCACAATTGCTCTCCCCCTCCAGGAGATTGGCCCAACCCTGCCCCTACTGCAGATGATCAGCAGGCCCTCCGGCCCCTCCAATACTGGCCCTTTTCCTCTTCTGACCTTTATAATTGGAAATCTAATCACCCTCCTTTCTCTGAGGATCCCCAATGCCTTATAGGTCTTATGGAGTCTCTTATGTTTTCCCACCAACCCACCTGGGATGATTGCCAACAGCTTCTCCAGATTTTGTTCACCACTGAAGAAAGAGAAAGGATCTTAGTGGAAGCCCGGAAAAACGTTCCAGGAGAAAACAGCCTGCCCACCACCCTTCCTAATCTCATCGACCTCGCGTTCCCCTTTAATCGGCCTAATTGGGATTACAACCAGCTTGAAGGTAGGGAGAGGCTTCGAGTCTATTGCCAGGCTCTGGTGGCTGGTCTATGAGGGGCTGCTCGGCACCCGACCAATTTGCCTAAGGTAAGGGAGATTCAGCAGGGGCTGAAAGAGGCTCCGTCTGTCTTTTTAGAAAGAATAATGGAAGCTTTTAGAAGGTATACTCCCTTTGATCCAACCTCTGAGGGACAAAGGGGTTCAGTAGCCATGGCTTTCATAGGACAAGCTGCCCCAGACATTAGAAGGAAGCTACAGAGGTTAGAGGGGCTGCAGGATCAATCACTGCAGGATCTTGTTAGGGAGGCAGAGAAGATATACCATCGTAGGGAGACAGAAGAGGAGAAAGAGCAGCGTATAAAAAAGGAACAGGAGGAAATAGAAAGACAAAGAGATCGCAGACAAAATAAAGATCTCACACGGATCTTGGCCGCAGTTATTGATAGAGAGGGAGCAAGCCAGTTAGGGAGAAAGGGCAACCTGGGCAATCAGGGGACCAGAGGACGGAGGCTTGAAAAGGATCAGTGTGCCTTCTGTAAGAAAAAAGGGCATTGGGCCCAGGATTGCCCTGAGAAAAAGGCCCATAAAAAAGTCCTGAGCCTAACAGAGGATGATTAGGGAGGTCAGGGCTCAGACCCCCTCCTTGAGCCTAGGGTAACTCTTAAAGTGGAGGGGAAACCAGTTGAGTTCCTGGTGGATACGGGGGCTCAGCACTCTGTTGTGCTGCGCCCTTCTGGACCCCTTTCTAACAAAAAGTCCTGGGTGCTAGGGGCCATGGGCTAGCAACAATATTCATGGACCACCCGAAGAGCTGTGGACCTGGGAGTGGGCCGGGTAACCCACTCATTCCTAGTCATACCTGAATGTCCTGCCCCCCTGTTGGGGCGAGACCTCTTGACCAAGCTGGGGGCTCAAATCACCTTTACCCCTGAAGGGCCCAAAGTCACTAAAGAAGGCCAAGTAATTACAGCCTTTACCATGCGGTTAGAAGACGAACACCGACTTTTCGAGCCGGCCCCCGAGACTGTAGAGATAACAGATTGGGTGAAAAAATTTCCTGAGGCCTGGGCTGAAACGGCTGGAATGGGACTAGCTAAACAGCGACCTCCTGTAGTCACAGAACTGAAAGCCTCGGCTGACCCTATTGCAGTCCGCCAATATCCCATGAGCTGGGAAGCCAGGGAAGGAATAAAGCCACATATCGAGAGATTGCTGAAACAAGGAGTATTGATCCCTTGTAAGTCTCCATGGAATACTCCTCTTCTCCCAGTACGTAAACCGGGTACTCAAGACTTCCGCCCAGTACAGGATTTGTGCGAGGTTAATAAAAGAGTATTGGATGTCCATCTCACCATCCCAAATCCTTATACATTGCTGAGTATGTTACCCCCTGAGCATACCTGGTACTCAACCTTAGATTTGAAGGATGCGTTCTTTTCTCTTCGTCTTCACCCTTGCAGTCAACACATCTTTGCATTCGAATGGAAAGATCCTAAATCAGGAATTACTGGGCAGTTAACATGGACAAGGCTACCACAGGGGTTTAAAAACTCCCCTACATTGTTTGACGAGGCCTTACATCAGGATTTAGCTCCTTTCAGGACCTCTCATCCACAGGCAACTCTGCTCCAGTATGTGGATGACCTTCTCTTAGCTGCCTCGACTGCTGATGTCTGCCGCCAGGGCACTGCTGAACTCCTACAGGAGCTCTCTTCCTTGGGATACCGTGTGTCAGCAAAGAAAGCTCAGATATGTCTGCAGGAGGTAACCTACCTGGGATATATTTTAAGAGATGGACAGAGGTGGCTAACAGAAGCCAGGAAGCAGACGGTTACCCAAATCCCAATACCTTCCTCTCCAAGACAAGTAAGGGAATTTCTAGGTACAGCGGGATTTTGTAGATTATGGATACCTGGGTTCGCTACTAAAGCCGCTCCTCTCTACCCGTTAACCAAGGACTCAGTTCCCTTTGTCTGGGGTAAGGAGCAACAGCAGGCCTTCGATGACATCAAATAAGCCTTGCTATCAGCCCCAGCTTTGGCCCTCCCTGATGTGACTAAGCCCTTCACCCTCTTCGTGGATGAGAGAAAGGGAATAGCCAGAGGAGTCCTAACCCAAACCCTGGGGCCCTGGAAAAGACCAGTAGCATACCTATCCAAAAAGCTGGACCCGGTTGCCAGCGGGTGGCCAGCCTGCCTAAAATCAGTTGCTTCGGTAGCAACCCTGGTCAAAGATGCCAACAAATTAACTCTGGGACAAAAACTAACTATAGTGGCACCACATGCCCTAGAAAGCATTATCCGCCAGCCGCCCGAGAGGTGGCTGTCTAACGCCAAAATGACTCATTATCAAAGTCTTCTCCTAAATAAAGAGCGAATCCAGTTCACTTCCCCGGCCACCCTGAACCCTGCCACCTTGATACCCGAAACCGAAGAAGGAGCCTGCCAGGAGATTCTAGCAGAGGAAACAGGAGTTCGAGGAGACCTTAGCGACCAGCCGCTTCCCGATGCCGAGCTCACCTGGTACACCAACGGGAGCAGTTACATTGCGGAAGGTAAGAGAGTGGCTGGGGCTGCGGTAGTTGATTCCCAAACAGTAATATGGGCCAGCAGCTTACCTGAGGGAATGTCGGCCCAGAAGGCTGAGCTAATTGCCTTAACCCAGGCCCTAAAACTAGCAGAAGGCAGGAAAATTAACCTATATACAGACAGTCGGTACGCGTTTGCTACGGCTCATGTACATGGTGCCATCTACCGGCAGCGGGGACTCTTAACATCTGCAGGAAAAGATATTAAACACAAAGAAGAAATTTTAGGTCTGTTGGAAGCAGTACATAAACCTCAAAAAGTAGCTATTATCCACTGTCCAGGACATCAGCGGGGACAGACATATAGCCCTTGGGAATCAACGGGCTGATAAAGAAGCCAAGCGAGCAGCCGAAGGACTAAACGTCCTCACCCTAAATACATCTGAAACTAAATTGGCTGCTAATGACGACGCTATCCTGGTTGCCAAATACCCCTCTATTCGGGACACTCCAGCTACAAGTACTATGCCTCTAGGGCTACTTTCTCAGACCCCCATAGATGAGGACTTGAAACCCGATGAAGATCTCAAATATATTGAACACCTTCACAAAATGACTCATCTAGGAGAACGGCGCCTTTTGGCGTTAGCACAAAAATCTCCCCACTACCAGTATCCTCGTAAATTAAAAAAACTGAGAGAAATTATAAAACAGGTAGTAAAGAACTGTGTGCCTTGTCAACTGGTAAACGCTCATGCTTCCTCAAAAACCCAAGGCAGTAGATTCCGAGGGGACCACCCTGGAGTCTATTGGGAAGTTGACTTCACAGAAGTAAAACCTACAAAATATGGAAACAGATATTTACTAGTATTTGTAGATACCTTTTCAGGATGGGTTGAGGCATACCCCACAAAGGCTCAAACAGCGTCGGTGGTTACCAAAAAGATCTTAGAAGAAATTTTACCCAGGTATGGAGTTCCCAAGATGTTGGGGTCAGACAATGGTCCTGCCTTTGTTGCCCAGGTAAGTCAGGGTTTGGCCAAGATCCTTGGGGTATCGTGGAAATTACATTGTGCTTACAGGCCCCAAAGTTCAGGTCAGGTAGAAAGAATGAATAGAACTCTAAAAGAGACCATGACTAAATTATCCATAGAGACTGGCTTAATAGACTGGATAGCCCTCCTTCCTATGGCCCTGTTCAGGGCTCGAAATACCCCTAATTGGATGGGACTGACCCCTTTTGAAATCCTATATGGAACAACTCCGCCCTTAGCCACTCTAAGATCACAGGCTTCCCCCGAAAATGTAACTAATTCCTTTCTACTCTCTAGACTCCAAGCCCTTAAGTTGATCCAGCAGGAGGTGTGGAAACCCCTCACAGCTGTCTATCAGCCAGGTGATACCAGGACTCCACACCAGTTCCAGGTCGGAGACACTGTCTACGTGAGGCGTCATCGCTATGGAAACCTTGAGACACGGTGGAAAGGACCTTACGTTGTGCTCCTGACCACCCCCACTACCATCAAGGTAGACGGAGTCAGCGCCTGGATCCATGCCTCCCATGCCAAGCCTGCTCCACATGGGGACCAACAATGGACTGCAGATAAGACTGATAATCCACTTAAGCTTCGTTTGCGTCGCATTCCTGCCTCCAGTGATAAGTAATACCAACCCTCACACCCCTTATACATTAACCTGGAAAATAACTGACCTCCAGACCCATGAAATTCTTAATTCCACTTCAGTAGTGGCCCCCTTGGGCACTTGGTACCCAGACCTCTATTTCAACCTGGAGGAGGTGGCAGATCTCAAGGGGATCCAGGAAGTATGGAGACAAAGACAACAGAGGGTTTCTATAAGTAGAAATGGATTCTATGCATGTCCTGGGTTTAGACCCAAAAACAAGAGAAATAAATGTGGGGGGGTAGAAGTTTTATATTGTAAGAGCTGGGCCTGTGTAACAACAAACGATGGGGAACGGAAATGGGCTACTAACCATCCCCAGGCTTAATTACTATGAAATTCGTGCAGCCTTGTACTCGCACCCACTATTCTGACACTTGCAATTTAATACGAATTCGATTTGAAGAAACAGCAAAGGGAGATGCCCGATGGATCACGGGAGAATTAATTTGGGGAGTCTATCTCTATCAAATTCCCCTTTTTGGGACACCGATTCAGATTAGACTAACAGCCTCACCCGTTTTACCCCTCTCAGTAGGACCAAACTCCATCCTACCTGAACAGCAGCCCCCCAAACAGTCAGTCCCTCAGGCCCCAATACCCCACTTTTCCACTCAATCCTTGGCTATTATAGCCCCGACTTCCAACTTACCTTCAACCCTGATCCCCACTCAAGCTCCAGCTCCAGCAGGCACAGGACAGAGACTGTTAAATCTGATAGAAGGTGCTTTCCGTGTCCTCAACAGCACCTACCCGACCTTGACCCAGTCCTGTTGGTTATGTTTGACCTCTATCCCTCCATATTATGAAGGGGTCACTCTTTCAGGGAACTTCTCTAACGTCACCACTCACCAACACTGCAGTTGGGGAACAGAAAACAAACTAACCCTGACTGAGGTCTCAGGGACAGGGGGAACTTGTATTGGAACCCTGAAAGACCCCCAACAAAGAAACCTCTGTAACCAAACCCTAACGAGCCCCCACACTTCCACCAACTATTATTTAGTTCCCCCCGTAGGAGGCTGGTGGGCATGCAATACGGGACTTACACCCTGTATTTCCACCTCCGCGTTTAACTCATCTCAACATTTTTGTGTCATGATACAACTAATGCCTAGAATTATTTATCATGACTCTACCAGCTTCATGGCCGAATTCGACCAACACCTTGCCAGATTTAGAAGAGAACCAGTTTCCCTGACACTGGCAGCCCTTCTAGGACTAGGAGTAGTGGCTGGAGTAGGCACTGGTACGGCAGCCTTGGTCAATACACCCCTACAGCTTAACCATCTGAGGGCAGCCATAGACGAAGATCTGAGAGCCATTGAACAGCCCATTACTAAACTAGAGGACTCATTAACATCATTATCCGAAGTTGTCCTTCAAAACCGAAGGGGACTTGATATGATCTTCCTCAAAGAAGGTGGGTTATGTGCCGCCTTGAAAGAACAATGCTGTTTCTATATAGATCACTCAGGTGTAATAAGAGACTCTATGACGAAACTCAGAGAACGTCTAAATCAGAGACAGAGAGAACGCGAGACTAACCAGGGACTCTTTGAGTCCTGGTTCTCTCGATCTCCATGGCTTACCACCTTAATCTCCACCCTTCTGGGCCCCCTACTCATTCTCCTCCTACTGTTAACCATCGGGCCCTGCTTAATCAACAAGCTGGTAACCTTTATAAGAGAAAGAGTAAGCGCTGTACAGATTATGGTCCTCAGACAGAAATACCAGCAGGTAGAGACTAGAGAAATGGCCATACCTTAAGGGTTCCATGATTGGACCCCCCAGCATTCCCCCCAAAAAAAGGGGGGGAATGTAATGGAAAATTCTAACAAGCCCTAGCTGGTCTTTGTTCCAGGGAGCAGCCTTTTCCCGCCACAGAGAACAGCCCTTCCCCCCAACTTCCTGAGCTGGTCTTTGTTCCAAAGAGCAGCCTTTTCCCGCCACAGAGAACGACCCTCCCCACAGAGAACGACCCTCCCCCCCAACGTCCTGAGTTCTCAAAGATGTTACAGGCTACTGAGTGAAAGTCCCGCCTACAAATTTAGCCCTTAAATACCCAACCCCGCCCACGGCTCGGGGTGCCAGCCTCTGTACTCCCCAGTGGGTCAGAAGCTGAGCCCCAGCGCGCTGGTTCTTTCAATAAAGCCTCTTGCTGTTTGCATCAACCTGCGGACTTCGTGACTGATTAGGGTTTGTGTCGTCGCCTGTGACTCGAGGAGGGGTCTCCGATCTCAGGAACCTTTCAGGTGCATCTTAGTTGGAAGAATTTACAAAACTGTCTGGAGGAAAAGGGCCAGTTTGGAGTGGAAGATCGTAGGAATATTACCACTACAGCTTCCAGGGCCATCCAACATCAATTTTAGTGGGAATTTTAAGGTAAAATAGAAAAAACTGTATCAAAGTGATACAGTTTGTGCCTTGGTTGGCGTGTCTTAGGATTGGAAGGAAGCAAAGAGAAGGGCGTGGAAAGACATGTCAGAGTTACTGTGCCTTCAGCAAGCACTCTACACAGATCAGCCCTCTCATATCAGAAGCCAGAACTCAAGCACCAAAATTTACAGAGAACAGAATGCGCTCCATGTCACATGGCTAGCTAACAAAAAGTGGAGGATAAATCTAGAGTCAGCAGTGTCTGGCCAAAATTGTAACTTTTCGACTGCAAAGAAGGAAAACTAAAAATCCCACACTGTACAAATGTAACTCCAGGTAGACTTGGTGACAGGTGTACTTAACTCTGAAGTACTCGTGATGATACACTTTTTGATCTCCAGAGATGGCCACGAGTGTTGTGCAGCTAGTCCACTAGGGAGGACAAGTATTGAAGTGGGAGAAAAGGGAAATGGGGTACCCCAAGTTATAGTCTTTGGAGGATTGAGTCAGGTGGCTGGAGAAAGTGAAGAGAAAGAGCACTTGGGCACCAATCTGAGTCCTAATGTTTTTCTGATCTTGATTACTCAGCAATGATGTGCACAACGGATCCGGAGAATCTGTTAGGACTTCTAAAACATCCATCTGGTCTTTCTCAGTTCCAGGACTTTCTTATTAATGCTGATGACATTGACTGGGACCTCCTTCCCACATTCTTCAGGTCTTCATCCAAAGCCTAGTTCAGGCATCTCGTTTCTGGGAATATCCAGGAATGTTACTTTTACACCCCTGCATCTTCACATATTAACCTAAAATACCATTAAGCATTCGATGAGTTATTTTGCTTAGTTGTCTTCTACCTGTTTTAAATTATAACTTGTTTAGACAAAGATGGTATCTTATTCATTTTTTTATGACAGTGCTTTATTATACAACAAGTGTTTAACAAATGTTTGCTTTGAACTATGTAGTTTATACAGTTTCCATTTACTTTTTGCTCAATGGAATAAACTCACTACAAAATGCTGCTCTTGTCTGTAACAGGCTTAAACACTACGGTCAGAAATGATGGCAGTATCAGTGACTATTAACCGAAGGGATCTGTGTAGAATACTGCAACTCAGAGACTTCCCTCACGTTACAGTTTTACCTGGCTTGCAAACTGGCTAATTGCCACAAAACTTTGTACTGAAAAGTTCTTGTGATATACCAGCTTCTCACAATTTTACATGGAATTTCTGGCCTGCATGTGGCAGATAACTGGTGTCTACAGGCCTCATCCCAGGCTAATCAAACTCTGGAGTAAACTCAGATGTCAAGATTGTCTAGAGCTTCTCAGGTCATTTTGATATGCTGCCAAGGTTAAGAACCTCTTTAGACCAAGTTCTGTTTTTTAAGATGTTTTATTCTGCTTTAAGTAAAAGGGTACAATCCAAGTCAGTTTGCCATATAAACCCTAAACACACTCCCATGCAACTCTAACTGTTCTCCCCACCACTACCCCGTGACAGCACAGTCCTCGTTTCCACCCTGTTATTCCCATATCGATTCAGTCAACTCCTGTCCCACTCCACCTTCTCATCGCACCTCTAGAGAGGAGCTGCTCAGGCAGCCTCGTGTGTATTTAAGTCAAGAAGCGTATTCTTCGACAGTATCACTCTCTGTCTTACAGTCCACTCTGTGTCTGAAGAGTTGGCTTCGCTACTGGTTTCAGCTCTGGACTAACAGCGAAACTAGGAACCATGTCTTTAAGGAAACTTGAGTCTGATGGACCATCCAGTTTGTTCTTTTAATGGAGTTCTAGTTTCATACACCCATTTTTCTTCTTCTATATAAGAGACTTTACATTGTGTCCCCCGTCAGAACAGTTATTGGTGCTGGCCAGGCACCAACTAGTTCTTCTGGTCTCGTGCTGATGTAGTCCCTGGATCATATGGTTCCTTCTGTCTCCTGGCCTCGTTTTTCTCTTGTCTTTGAGGTCCTGCATTTTCCTGTGCTCCAGGCAGATTGGGATCAACTGATGCTACTTAGATGGCCACTTGCTAGCTTTTAAGACCCCAGATGCCACTCACCAAAATGGTATGTGGAACATTTTCTTAAAAATAGTTTGGTAATGCCAGTTAGCCTAGATGTTCCCTGAAACTATGGTCTTCAGACCCATGACCATGCTATTCCATCCTTCAAAATGTTGAGGTATGTTTAGAAAACCTTTTGGCCTTTTATGTAGTCCAGTTGTGCTGACCTCCCTTCTACTGTGTGCTGTCACGCCACTCACCTAACCAGTTCGTATCTACTATCTAATCAATGAGTACCCCTCACACTCCCCCCACCACCTTTGTAATCATCAGAGATTTTCTTCAGTGCTTAGAACTTTTCTTATGTCTTTATAATAACGGTCTTATACAATATTTGTCTCTTGCATCTGGCTAATTTCACTCAGAATAGTGTTTTCGAGATGATTCCATGCTATGAGAATTTTCCTAAAATCACTGTTGTTCTTAATCATTGCATAGTATTGCATTGTGTGACTATACCATAGTTTGTCTCTCCATTCATCTGTTGATGAGCACCTAGGTTGATTCCACAGCTTTGCTATTGTCAACAGTGCCACAATAAACACTGGTGTGCATTTATCTGTTTATGTGACAGCCCTTATTTCTCTAGAATCTATCCCAAGAAGTGTGATTTCTGGATCATGTGGTATTTCTATTTCCAGCTTTTTAAGAAAGCACCAAATCTATTTTCAAACTGATTGTACCGTTTTACATCCCCACGAGTGGTGTAGAAGTCTTCCAGTCTCTTCATAATCTCTCCAACCTTTACTATTTTGTGGTTTTTAGATTAATTCCAGCCTTGTTGGGTTGAAATGATATCTCACTGTAGTTTTGATTTGTATTTCTCTAATGGCTAATGATTGTGAACATTTCTTCATACATCTGTCTTGGATGTCTTCTTTAGTGAAGTTCATATCCTTTGTCCACTGTTTAACTGGATTATTTGTCTTTTTCTTGTTGAGGTTTTGCAGTACATTGTAGATTAAGGAGATTAGATGTCAAGCAGATGCATGGTAGCCAAAAATTCTTTCCCACTCTGTAGGTAGCCTTTTCACTTGTTTGGTGAATTCTTTGTGTCTGTATAAGTGTTTTATTTTTAGAGTTCCCAGTTATTTTCTCTTATGGCATTTGTGCAGTTAGTAATATTTTGTAGTCTGTTTATACTGTTTTTGAGGGCTCCCAGCATTGTCCCTGTTTTTTCTTACATGCTATTTATTGTTTTAGATTTTGTATGTAAGTCTTTGATTCATTCTGAGTTGGTTTTTGTGCATGGTATGAAATATGGGTCTTGTTTCACTTTTTGGCAGATGGATATCTAGTTTTGCCAACACAATTTGTTAAAGACATTGTCAAAATTTTCACCAGTTTACAGACTTTGGACCTTTGCCAAAAATCAGCTTCTCATAGGTGGATGGTGTTATATCTGGATTCTTAGTTCTGTTCCTTTGATAATGCATCTGTTTTTGTACCAGTACCAGGCTATTTTGACTGCTGTGGCAGTGTAATAGGTACTAAAGTCAAGTAGTGTGAGGCCTCCTACTTTGTGATTCTTCTTCAGTAATGCTTTGCTTATTCAAGGTTTCTTTCCCTTCCATATGAAGTTAGTGATTTTTTTTCTCCTTCTCATTAAAAAATGCAATTGGAATTTGTATGGGGTTGTATTGTACCTGTAGATTGCTTCAGGTAGAATAGATATTTTCACGGTATTACGTTTTCCTATCCATGAGCAAGGTTAGAACCTAGTTCTTTCAGTTTTCCCTGAAGAATAGTTTCCAAAGACTGCTGTAACAAAGTACCACAAATTGTTGTTTTTAGTTCTTATTGAGTCATCTCACAACTCATGGTGACCCTATGCATAACAAAACAAAATTCTGTCTGATCCTGCACCATCTTCATAATTAGTTGTGGATCAGACTGTTGTGATCAGTCATTGGCTAATTTTCAGAAATAGATCTCCAGGCCTGTCTCCTAGTCCATCTTAATCTGGAAGTTTCACGGATACCTGTTCAGCATTATAACAGCACACAAGTCTCTATGAGGTACACTGGCCAGAACTCTAACCAGGGTCACCTCCATGGAAGGCAAGAATTCTACCACTGAACTATACCTGCACTTGTCCCAAACTGGGTGGCTTAAACCAACAGAAGTTTACGGTCTCGTGGTTCTGGGGCTAGGGAACCCAAAAGTAGGGTGTCAGCCATGTTGATTTCTTCTGAGGGCTTTCAGGAAGAGTGTGTTCCATGACATTCTCTTACCTTCTGGTATTGCTGATAACCTTTGGTGTTTCTTGGCTTGTGGATGCATCATTCCACTTTCTGCCTCTGTCTTGTATGGTCCTCTTCACTCTTGTGTGCCTTCTCTTCTTTCATCCAGGTACCAATCAGAATGAATTAGGATCTACCCTACTCACATATGACCTCATGTTAACTGATAACATCTTCAAAGACCTGTCATGGATTGAGCTGTGTCTCCTCAAAAATGTGTGTAGCCATTGGGTGAGGCCATCATTCCTAATATTTTGTGATTGTCCTCCATTTTGTGATTTTCCTACACTTTAACTCCTAATCTCTTCCTGTGGCTAATAGATAGGATGATTATGTTAAAAGAGGATTAGAGTGGGAATCTCTTACTAAGGGAGTTTCCCTGGGATGGGACTAGCATACCTTTTATCCTTTCATTTCGTAAGAGTTAAAACGAAAGGGAAACAAGCAGAAAGGGGAACCTCTACCATCAGGAAAGCAGCACCAGAAGTAAGTGCGTCCGTCGGACCCAAGGTTTGTGCACCAAGATGTTCCCTGACCAGAGACTGATACACACAAGGCTTTCCTCCAGAGGAATGCTTACGCTGGAGTGGACATCCTGAATTTGGACTTGGAGGCTACTGGTCTGTGTAAGAATAAACTTTTCTTTTTGTAAGGCCATCCACTTCTGGTATATCTATTACAGCAGCACTGGCTGACTAAAACAGACTCTATTTCCAGACAAAGTAACATTCACAGGTACTAGGGTTTAGGATGTCAATATAACTTTCAGGAGACATAATGAAACCGATAACGTCATCTATTAATCTGCGCAGGTAAGCTTGTTTTTCTTTATTGAAGTATTGGGGCCATTTCAGAAAGAATCAGAATATTTTAACATGCCATTTGCCTTGATGGTGAACATTCTACCTCAAGGCCAACCAGAAGTGTCATCTGCTCAATCTCCTGACATTATGTGATAATGAACCACAGACTAGACCCAGTATGCTTTTTGGAAAGGATAGTGTGGGGTAACGCTGTCTCTGTACTCTTAAGAATGAGAAGACACTACAGTATCACAGAACTTTGTGCTGGAACTTCTTGCTACTTTAGGATTCTGACAAAAGGAAGCATCAATTTCTTAGTCTCTCAGCATTTTTCAGTTTTTTCTTCCTGATTTATTTCTTTATAAATGTTCATAACTCTATTTCTTACAAACAATTCCAGACAATGTACTTCTAAAGTAACTGAATTTAGTTCTTGGTCTCTAGTAAAAATCTAAAGCTGGCATGAATTTGAGTCTTCTCCATGCTCACTGTCAGGTCACAGGTTTGCTGTTCTGTCCTAATCACTCATAACTACAAGTTGTATTGTGAGCACCTAGCAAATACCTGGATGATTATCGTTGTGGCTTTGAAAATGGATACAGTCTACAGAATGGAAAAAAATTGTCAGGTGTTTGAAAAGAAATGCTGTAAACTTCCAAGTTTTGCTCAAATATGGTTATATCAAAATGGCCAAATAAAGCTCAAATTGACAAATGCCCACTCGCTTTGTAGAAGGGAACATGGACTTTGAAATCACACAGGCCTGGGGTTATATTGGTTTTTGCCACTTATCACTGACAAAAGGAAATTTTTCCTTCTAGTCCCTTTAAATTGTTAGCTGAAAACGTGGTCTTTGTATCTCCCTTAATTCTGCCCTTTATAGAGTGTCCGTTTATGCCCTTTGGTGTCATTTCTCCTGGGCAGACAAATATGAACTGTCCTCCTTTGTCAAGACTGTGTGCCCTGGAAGTCTGCTGAGTCAGGGCCACTCAACAGGCCCTCTTCCCTGAGAGCTTGAGAAGAAAGTGTAGAGAACCAGCCTTTTTAGCTCTGACTTCAGTGATTCTTAAACTGCTCAAAAGTATATTAGAATTAGCTGGAGAGTTCATAAAAAATCTCATGCCCAGGCCTCATCCCAGGTCATTTAAATTCTGAGATGAAACTCAAGCATCACTATTTTCTACGGCTCCTCAGGTCACTTAAGTGTGCACGCAAAGAACCTCCTTAGATCTGGTTCTTTTGGTCTTTCCATTCTGTCTATCAAATAAAAGAGGAAAGATTGTTTTTCTTAACTGATGTATTGGGTCATTTTAGAAGGGGCTTATAATAGAATAAGTGAATGATTAAACTTCTCACCGATTTGTTCCTGTATGTGAGTTTCCGCGGAAAGGCACTCAGAGACCTAGAATGAGGGAAAAGTTTCCAACTCCTAAACTTACTTCTGTAGCCACTGTGCTAAAAAAGACACCCTTAACAGAGCTCTCCATCCCAAATTCTACCTAACTTCTCCAGAGACCCAGTCCTACACACAGGGAGACCTCACTCCCTGGACCCATCTTGACAATCCTCCCTCTTCCCTCCTCTATTTATTCCAGAGCAGCTGCCTTGAGACTTCAGGGGGAGATAGTAGATGAGCCCATAGGGTCTACATCTGACCACAAAGGGGGAATCCTAGTCCCCACTGTCCCATGTGCCTTAAGGTATATTGGTTCTTTGACTGAGAGATTCGTTTAGGTCAATCTACTATGTTCAAACAGGAGACCTAGCTGTTAGGCTGAAACCCAAGCCCCCTCCTCTACCATTCCTGGAGCAGCCAGCTGAGCCCTAGTCAAAACATTTTATCTGCCAGCTATTCCTGAAATTCCATTCAAATGAGAGGAGCTGCCCAGCCGGCATAGCTATCACTCCTTTCCCATAGGCTCAGCTCCGCTGAAATAAAACGCCCTTATGTTAATTAAGTGACTTTAATCGTCCACAACCCCATAGGCTACTTGCCGGGGACAAGGTTCTCATCATCACGGGCACTGGTTTCAGCACTGTCCTCAGTAAGGTCCCCGGCCCCCTTTATAAACCCCAGCCCCCGCCGGCGCGGTTTTGCAGGCTTCCTGCCGGACGCAAATAAACGTTTCCTTTTCTTTCTCCTCCTCTCTCTGGTTTTTCCTCTACATACTTTCGGTTAGGCGAAACTCACTGCACCCCAAAATCTCTAACACTAGTATTTAAAGGAAAGTACAGTCCAGTCTAATAATGAGATCATGATCGCAATTACTGTGAAATTTCTTTTTTGTTATATGTGATGTGAGGTTTATTTTAACTTTAGTGAAAGAATTTGCTCTTTGCCCTTCTTCCTAAGAGATATTCTCTAAGAGAAACCTCAGAATTTAAGCGTCTTCCATAAGGGCTCCAGACCATACCTAACTAACAGGTTAGGTGAAGTGATAAGGTAGTTCTAGGGGTGCAGGGAAGGGCTGCCAGGTCAGAAAGACCTACCTCTCAAGGGAGAGAGGTTGGAGTCTGCATTACGAAATGTTGTTATTAGGTAACTTGGAGTCAAGTTTTGACTCACAGTGACCTCACGTGACAGAGTCAAACTGACCCAGAGGGTTTTCTAGGTTGTAATCTTTATAGGGCTCCCAGAGATCACAAGGTCTTTTTCCTGGGGAGCTGTTAGGTGGGTTTGAACTGTCACTCTTTAGGTTAGCAGCAGAGCACTTAAGCCATTGTTCCACCAGAGATCTGAACTTGGGTACTCCACAGATTTCCTAGTTGGTGAAAGATCAATGAGAGTAATGCACCCCTTGGGATATGGAAGCTGTATGTTGGGATCTGTTTTAGTCAGCTAGTGCTGCTGTAACAGAAATACCACAGAATGGATGGTTTTAATAAAGGAAGGTTTATTCTTACACAGTCTGGTAGTCTACAAGTCCAAATTCAGGGTGTCCACTCCAGGGGAAAGATTTCCCCCTTGTCAGCTCTAGAAGAAAGTCCAGTATTGCATCAGTCTTTGTCCAGGGAGCATCTTGGTGCAGGGATCTCAGGTCTGAAAGATGTGCCCTTCTCCTGGTGCTGCCTTCTTGACGACGTGAGGGTCCCAATTTTCTGCTTACTTGTCTTTCCTTTTATCTCTTGCAGGCAAAAGGATTAAGGGTGGGGCAAGCCATACTCCAGGGAAACTCCCTTTACAGGGAAGCAGGGAGGTAATCCTGTGAAGGGATTTACAGTCTCACCCTAATCCTTTAACGTATAGCATAGGAAAAGTCACAAAATGGAGAACAATCACAAAATAATGGGAATCATGGCCCAGCCACATGGCTACACGTATTTGGGGGGGCACACAATTCAATCAATGACAGGGTGGAAATCCTGTGGCCTCCTGGACTGTGTAAGAGTAAACTTTCCTTTATTAAAGCCATATGGCAGCAGTAGCAGCAGCGGCCGCAGCGGCCGCAGCAGAACCAGCAGCAGCGCTGAAGCTGACCCATGGAGCAAGAGAGCTCAGTTTCTGTGCACAGTTTTCTTCACGGAGTGGAGTGCCTCCAGGAAGCATGAAGGCTGAGAAAACCTAAGTGGAGTGCCTCTGGGCACTTCAGTCGGTGAAGATAGCCTTGCTGACCCACAGAGGGAGAGAGCTGTGTGCCTTTGTGCAGGACTCTTTCCAGCAAGAGTGGGGGGGCCTCCAGGCACTTGAATCAGTGGAACTACAGAGCTTCGGAACACTTCCCCCAGCAGGGCAGATGTGGGCCTGAGGCCTGGGTCATGCAGCCATAGGAAGCAGAAGCTGAAGAGAGAAAGAACATGAGAAACTGAGCTGCCTCAATCTCAAAAGGTATGGGCATGACCGAGGGGTTTGAAAGAGTAGAACGATGATATCCTGTGTTTGCAAGGTGGAATTGCCACTCAGTTGGGTGCACTGAGTGCACCTAAAGTGAATGGGGCAGAGTTTCTGTCCAAGTGGGCCTTAAAGGCAGGGCTGGTGGTTTCCACTCCGAATCCAAAGTGTGTGGCTGATACCTAGAATCTGGAGGACAGGTCCACTGTGTAGAATGTTTCAGAAAATCTGAGAGTATTGTCAAAGCTTTGAGGACTAATGTAATGAGTTCTTCTGACTTGCCTGTTGCCTGTAATGCATTCTTTCCCTGCAATTTCTCCCATTTGTAACCAAATGTCTAACTTGTGCCTGTTCTACCATTGTAGCCTTGGAAACAGATAGCTTGTGTTCTAGGTTTCACGGATTTAAAGGAAATGTTAAATTCTGGACTTGGAACTGATGTAAGACTTCTATTATGTGGGATAAATGTGTTACATGTTTCAGAGATGTGATTTTTGCGGTGCTAAAGACTGAGATGTCATGGATTCAATTGTGTGTTCCCTGAAAATATGTGTAGCCATGAGACTGGGCCATGATTCCCATTATTTTGTGATTGTTCTCCATTTTGTGACTTTCCTGTGCTGTATGTTAAAGGATTAGGGACAAACTGTAGATCCCTTCATAGGATTATCTCCCTGCTCCACTGCAAAGGGAGTTTCCCTGGAGTATGATTTGCCCCACCCTTAATCCTTTTGTCCTACAACAGATAAAAGGAAAGAGAAGCAAGCAGAAAATTTGTACCCTCACACCATCAAGAAAGCAGCATCGGACGGGGGCAGAGTCAAGATGGCGGATTCAGCCCATGTCTCCTTCTATCCCTCTGGAAACTAAGACCTGAATTGACAATCAAACAGAGCCTTCTGATCACCTAATCAGCCTCAGGACATGGCACAGAGCTGTTAACTGGGACTTCATACCACTCCGTGAAAAACCTCCTCTCTTTCGCTGATTCCCGCTCCTGGCTAGCCCCGGCTCTCACGGACGGAAGGTAAACGCACCAGTTTGACTGTTTCTTCCTCTGTCTTGGCTGGCGGGCAGAGCTGGGTCTTACCTGGCGGCTGGACACAGATGCGCTGCTGGGGGGATAGGCAGGCGAAATTCCCATATTCTGAGAGCCAGGCTCAGGACTCTGTTAATCTAGCCATTTTGAGCCTTTCGTTTTGTAGCTGCCTCAGTGGGGTTTGTGCGGAGCTCCGCGGTCAGGGTGCGGGATGCCATGTTGGTACCGAGATTTTAGCGGGACCTCGTTCTTTGCCTGGGAGCCAGCGCCTGCAAACGGGACAGCGCTTCTCCATCAGAAAAGTAGTGATTTTGCACAGCGCTGCCTACATTGGGGGCCCTACAACAGAAGCAGAGGAATCACTGCCTCTGAGCACCTTTAGCCCCTCTGTCTGCTGCCTGCGTGGAGGACGCCATCTTGGACACGGTGGCCGCAGCTGGACCTAATTCTTAGCTTGGGAGCCAGAGCCTGCCCACAGGAGAGCGCTTTTCTATCACAAGACCAGTACTCCACACAGTGTTGGCTAAGGCTAGGCCCTGTCAGCAGAGGCCAACAGGGCAGTAGCATTGCTGTATTCTGAACTAGTTTGTTATCATCTGGGGTTGGATATAGTGGCATTTACTTTGTCAGATGAGAAGAGGGACCTCTACACCTGAAAACCTAACTGACTTGTGAACAGGTCAGATACCTTTTGCTTTACATTTCAAGACAGCCTAGAGAAACACTTGCAATCCATCCTCACAGTACCTCTTCCAGCCTCTATATACTCACATGGGACCCAAAAAGCAACAGACAATTGTGGCATACAAGCAATCACTTATGGCTTCAGAAGGCTCCCAAACAAAGCAACCAAGGAGTTTTCCAGATGAAGAAACTTTTATGAAAGCATCAGGAAGTGAATACAAATTGATTATATACAGAGCACTTTTAGACCTTATACAAAATGCAGCAGAACAAAACGAAAAATTAAGCAAGTTGTTCGACCTGATGGAACACCAGTACTTTGAAATCCAGCAGATCAAGAAGAAAATCAAAGACATAGAAACTTCCATGCAAAGCCAAGAAAACAGAATGGAACAAATGGAAAAAAGAATTTCTGACTTGGAAGACAGAGCTACTGATGCCAGCGTCTATGAGCAGAAATCACAAAAAAGAAACAAGAAAAATGAAGAAACATTAAGAAGCATGTGGGACTGTATTAAGAGGAACCACCTTCGATTAATTGGAGTCCCTGAACAGGGTGAGACATCTGAGAACACAGAGAGTATTGTTGCTGAGGTGCTGACAAAAAACTTCCCAGAAATCATGAAGAAGAGAATATAGACATCTCAGATGCATATCGTATGCCACCCAATATAGATATCAAAAGAAAGACTCCAAGACATATTATAATCAAGCTTAACAAAATGAAACATAAGAAACAACTCTTAAAGGCAGCAAGACTCAAGGCAAAGCTAACATTCAGAGGGAAACCCTGTAGGCTCTCATCAGATTTCTCAGCAGAAACCATGTTGGCACAGACACAGTGCATGACACATTCAAAGTGTTGAAGGAGAACAACTTCCAACCAATAATTATATATCCTGCAAAACTATCTTTCAAATACGAAAATGAAATTAAGACATTCCCAGATAAACAGAAACTCAGAGACTTTGTAAAAACCAAACCCAAACTGCAAGGAATACTGAAAGAAGTTTTTCGCTTTGGCTTAGAAGAAGGAAACCATTAACTTTAAATTTTAGAACAACACACTACTAAATACTCATTTAGGGAAGGCTCCAAAGTCAATCACAGCTTTGATATGGAAAGAAGCAATCCAGTGATCATCATGAAAACTATGGTGTCATCATAATAAAAAGAGGGATGTACTACAGTCGTTATAGTCCTTCCAGATGGAGACAAAAATGACTAGACTGGTAGTAATTAAAATTGGGTTTACAAATAGTTTATTAAGGGGGTTCATAGGGGCAGCTGTAAAGCACAACAAAGATGTATCATACCAGTTCAAGAAATGTAACACACAAGTCTCAACAACTATAAAACCAGCTCTGAAAAAGGTGAAAAATCAACTCACAAAAAAGTGTGTCCCAGAACAGACTAATAAGAACAACAGAGAAAACATCAACATAAAAATAAACAGATCACAATGGCAGCAGTGAACACACATCTATCAATAATTACATTGAATGTGAATGAACTGAATGCTCCAGTAAAGAGACACCGAGTGTCATCTTGGATCAAAAGACATGACCCATCTATATGTTGTCTACAAGAAACTCACTTGAGACCTAAAGACAGGAAGAAGCTGAAAATTAAAGGATGGAAGAATATATATCAAACTAACAATGAACAAAGAAAAGCAGGGGTGGCCATTCTAATCTCAGACAAAATCAATTTTAATGTCAAATCCACCACCGTGGACAAAGATGGACACTATTTATTGCTGAAAGGTTCATTACACAAGCAAGACTTAACTATATTAAATATTTATGCACCTAATGTCAGAGCACCTAAATATGTCAAAGAAACACTGAGTATGCTCAAAAGAGAGTTAGATGACTCCACAATAATAGTGGGAGACTATAACACTCCACTCTCATTACTAGACACATCATCTAGAAAAAAGCTCAGTAAAGATACAGAAGACCTCACTGAACAATTAACCAACTAAACCTCATTGATATATACAGAACTTTCCACCCATCAGCAGACAACTATACCTTCTTCTCCAGTGCACATGGAACATTCTCCAGAACTGACCACATGATAGGCCATAATGCAATGCGCCACAAAATCCATACCATTGAATTACTTCAAAGCATCTTCTCAGATCATAAAGCCATCAAAGTTGAAATCAATAGCAGAAAAAACAGAGATAGAAAGTGGAACTCTTGGAAACTGAACAACATCTTGCTCAAAAAAACATGGGTTATAGAGGAAATCAAGGATGAATGAAAGAAATTCATGGATTCCAATGAGAACGAAAACACTTCCTACCAGAACCTATGGGATACAACCAAAGCAGTGCTCAGAGGTCTGTTTATCTGCATAAATGCACACATCTGGAAGGAAGAAAGAAACCAAATCAAGGAACTAACTCTATAGCTTGAACAAGAAGAAAGAGAACAACAGAAGAACCCCTCGGGCACCAGAAGAAACGAGATCATAAAGATTAGATCAGAGCTAAATGAATTAGAGAATAGAAAAATAATTGAAAAAATTGAAAAGACCAAAAGCTGGTTTTTTGAAAAGATCAACAAAATTGATAAACCACTGGCTAAACTTACTAAAGAAAAGCAGGAAAGGAAACAAATAACCCAAATTAGAAATGAGAGGGGAGTGGTCACTACAGATGCAACAGAAATCAAAAATATCATAACAGAATACTATGAAAGACTGTACTCTAACAAATTTGAAAACCTAGGGGAAATGGACCAATTCCTTGACTCATACCACCTACCCAAATTATCACAACGTGAAGCAGAACAACTTAATAAACCCATCACAAAGGAAGAGATTGAAAAGGTCATCAAAACACTGCCAACCAAAAAAAGTCCGGGCCCAGAAGGCTTCACGGCAGAATTCTACCCCGCATTTAGAGAAGAGTTATCCCCAATACTACTGAGACTATTTCACAGTATAGAAAGGGATGGAGTACTCCCAAACTCATTCTATGAAGCCAGCATAACCCTGATACCTAAGCCAGGGAAAGATCCAACAAAGACAGAGAACTACAGACTGATATCACCCATGAACCTAGATGCAAAAATCTTCAACAAAATTCTTGCCAACAGAATACAACAACATATCAAGAAAATAATCCATCATGACCAAGTGGGATTCATACCAGGTGTCATGGTTGGAATTGTGTCCCCCCAAAAATGTGTGCAGCCACGTGGCTGGGATATGGTTCCCAGTATCTTGGAACTGTCCTCCATTGTGTGGTTTTGCTAACCTGTATGTTAAAGGATTAGGGTGTGGCTGTGAATTCCTGCTGTGGGGGGAGTTTCCCTGGAGTATGGCTTGCCCCACCCTTAATGCTTTTAGCTTGCAAGGAATAAAAGGAAAAAGAAACAAAGGACAATTGGAGAACCTCGCTACCATCAAGCAAGCAGCACTGGGAGCAGAGCGCGTCCTTCAGACCAGAGGTTCTTGCCTGAGGACGCTCCCTGAACAAAGACTCATGCAATACCAGACTTTCCTCCAGAGCCAACAAGGGGAAGGTCTTTCCCTGCAGCGGACACCCTGAATATGGACTTGCAACCTACCGGACTGTATAAGAATAAATCTTTCTTTGTTAAAGCCATCCACTCTGTGGTATTTCTGTTAGAGCAACCTAGCTGACTAAAACACCAGGGATGCAAGGCTGGTTCAACATCAGAAAAACAATTAATGTGATTAACCACATAAATAACACAAAAGACAAGGATCACCTGATTTTATCCATTGATGCCGAAACAGCATTGGATAAAGTCCAACACCCATTCATGCTAAAAACTCTTAGCAAAATGGGCATAGATGGCAAATTCCTCAATACAATAAGGGCCATTTATACAAAGCCAATTGCCCACATCATCCTGAATGGAGACAGATTGAAAGACTTTCCCTTGAGATCAGGAACTAGACAAGGATGCCCACTCTCACCTCTCCTATTCAACATTGTCCTAGAACTTCTAGCCAGAGCAATTAGACAAGACGAAGAAATAAAGGGCATCTGCATCGGCAAAGAGGAAGTTAAAATCTCCCTGTTCGCAGATGATATGATTGTATATGCAGAGAACCCCAAGGAAACTATAAGCAAGCTACTCAAACTGATAGAAGAGTTCAGCAAAGTCTCAGGATACAAGATAAACATAAGTAAATCAGTAGGATTCCTTTATACCAACAAGGAGACTGCTAAGGAGGAAATTATCAAATCAATACCATTTACGATAGCCCCTAAGAAGATAAAGTACCTAGGAATTAATCTAACCAGAGAAACAACAGACCTTTACAAAGAGAACTACAAGCCCTTACTACAAGAAACTAAGAGAGACTTAGATAAATGGAAAAACCTACCCTGCTCATGGATAGGAAGACTTAACATTGTGAAAATGTCTATTTTACCCAAAGCAATTCATTTATATAATGCAATCCCAATACAAGTTCCAGCCTCATTTTTTAATGAGATGGAGAAACAAATCACCAATTTTGTTTGGAAAGGGAAGAAGCCCCAGATAAGTAAGGTACTACTAAAGAAGAAGAATATACTGGGAGGCCTCTCATTACCTGACCTTACAACATACTACACTGCCACAGTGGTCAAAACAGCCTGGTACTGGTACAAGAACAGACAGATCGATCAATGGAACAGAACTGAGACCCCAGAGATGACACCATCTGCCTATAAACAGTTGATATTTGACAAAGACCCTAAGACATTAAACTGGGGTAAAAACAGTCTCTTCAACAAATGGTGCTGGCAAAATTGGTTATCCATCTGCAATAAACTGAATCAAGATCCATATCTTACACCTTATACAAAAACCAACTCCAACTGGATAAAAGACCTAAATATCAAACCTAAAACGATAAAGCTCATCCAAGGAAAGGTAGGAACAACAATGGAAGTTTTAATACACAGTGAGGACAGACTCCAAAATCTGTCAAAGAAACCTCAATCAACAGAATAGAAAATAGATAAACGGGAACTATTAAGAATCAAACACTTTTGCTCATCCAAAGACTTTATTAATAGAATTAAAAGAAGACCCACAGAATGGGAAAAAATATTTGGCAACTCTATGTCAGATCGACGCCTGATATCCATAATCTATAGGATACTACAAAATATCAATAATAAGAAGATAAACTATCCAATTAAGCAATGGGCAAAGGAGATGGACAGACACTTCACTAAAGAGGAGATCTAGGCAGCCAAAAAACACTTGTGGACATGTTCACAATCTTTAGTTATTAAAGAAATTCAAATCAAGACAACAATGAGATACCATCTCACCCGAACAAGATTGGCCATGATCCAGAAAATACAAAACAACAAATGCTGGAGAGGCTGTGGAGAAAGTGGAACCCTCCTACACTGTTGGTGGGGTTGCAAAATTGTCCAGCCTCTTTGTAAGGCAATCTGGTGCTTCCTTAAAAAAATGGATATCGATATACCATTTGACCCAGTAATTCCACTACTTGGAATATATCCTACAGAATCAAGGCCTTTCACACCAACGGACACATGTACCAGAATGTTTATTGCAGCACAGTCCACAATAGCAAAAAGATGGAATCAACCCAAATGCCCAACAATAGAAGAATGGATAGTTAAACAGTGGTACATATACTCAATGGAGCACTATGCAATGATAAAGAATAACGATGATTCCAGGAAACATCTCCTAACCTGGTTTCAACTGGAAGACATTATGTTGAGTGAAAGTAGCCAGCGACAAAGGGGCAAATACTGTATGAGACCTCTCCGATAAGATCTCAAAAACAGACTTGTGTATAGAAGAAAAGACTCTTTCACAGCTGCAAGGAAGGGGAGGGAGAGAGGGTGAAGGGGGAGGGTTTAGTTTAGATAGTTACTAGAAATCTAGTTGGGAGAAAGCGGTGATAGCACACATTCGAAACAAGAAAAACATTAAGTGGATTTCAGCATAACTTGAGTACTCCTTCCATCTTAACTCAATACTGCAAGGATAGAGTAGCTGGGGCGGGGGCAGGGGACCGTGCTCTTAGGTGAATTCCAGGCCAATTGGCACAACTAGCGTTTTGCTAAGAGAGCTGTCTGCACCCCACCTTGGTGAGTGGCGTCTGGGGTCTTAAAAGCTGCCAAGCTGCCATCTGAGGACACAGCAAATGGTCCCAACTCAGCAGGAAGGGATGCTCACCAAGGACCAAAATGACATGCGGTAAAGACAACCGAGAAGACAGAGAGACCCACAAGAGTGGGTGCCTACATCGACTTGGGACCGGAAGAACCGGATGGTGCCCAGCCACCACCGGTGATAGCCACGATGGAGCTCACAGAGAGGAGTCTTACAGGCAACACAAGAATAAAAAGAGGTGCATCATGAAATCTCCACTAAAAGACCTCAACTGATGGTCCAGCGGTTTTGGGGTTCCTCTGAGAGCATGGCCCCTGGCCCTGATTCTGCCCTTTCTCATAAATTATAACAAAGGTCCACTCTTTGGACAGGAATGGATTGGACTTGGCAATGCAGAGTGACCACATATTGGAAGCACTTTATGGTTCTATATATCTACAGGATATCATCTTGCTGACCTCTGGCTGGAGGAAGGGTAGTGGACAGAGAGGAGGGGAAAGGAGGCTGTTGGGAGGATGAGGCATGTATGGAGCAGAGAGGAATAGTGTGCAGTCACCGGACAGGGAGAGCAGTGGAAGCTGCATATAGGTGGGCATGTAAATTTATACGTGAATGTACATTTTCACTCAGCTATGTTAAATAAAAAGAAAAAAAAGAAAAAGAAACCAGCACTGGGAGAAGAGCAAATCTTTCATATCTGAGGTTCCTGCACCACCGTGTGCCCTGGACAAAGACTAATGCACTACTGGACTTTCCTCGAAGCCAACAAGGGGGAAAGCCTTCCCCTGGAGTGGACGTCCTGACTTTGGACTTGTAACCTACGGGACTGTGTAAGACTAAACCTTCCTTTGTTAAAACCATCCACTCTGTGGTATTTCTGTTAGAACAGCACTAGCTGACTAAAACACGATCCATCCTAGACCTTGACCTGTGTGCCTCATTATTTGGATACTTCTATCCTGTCATGAAACTGTAATAGTAAATATAGCACTTTCAATGAGTTCTATGAGTCAGTCCAGCAAGTTATCAAACCCAAAGGACTAGAGGTGGCCAGCAGGTCTGAAATGAGGGAGTCCAGGTGTGTTCCTCAGCTTGCAGCTGTCATCTTGAAAGCGCAGAGGGAAACAATGGGATCTGTAGCCAGCAGGTCAGAAACGAGGGTATTTTTTGAACTCCCAAATTTGTACTGGTATCTGAAGGACAGTGTTGAGCTCTGACCTAATTCAGGGTGGCTAAGGTCAGGGAAGTGCTGTGTGGACAAATGGTATCAGAACTGATTAGAAAAGTGAAAACTAGGGATTTGATTATGTTTGATATTTAATGACTAGAGTAGAGCTTCCCCATAGAATTTCCAAGGCTGTGATCTTTATGGAAACAGACTGTCACATCTTTTTTCTATAGGGCGGGTGATGGGATTTAACCATTGACCTTTCAGTTAGCAGCTGGGCACTCTGACCATTGTATCACAGGACTCCTGATGTTTAATATTTGTCCATCTCATCTGGGAAAGTGTACCAGAGCTTGGTTGCATTCTTACATTTTCCTTGGGTGGTGTGGGTAGTTCTCATTTCACCAGGTTTAAGACCTCAGACTTACCTTGATTTATATTTGATCTCCTCATCTGTTGAATGAGGATGATTATTCAGACCTCATAGTTATTGTGGAGGTTAAAGGACTTAATATAATATACCTAAAGTTTCTGATGAAGTATAGGGGCTTGATAAACAGTAGTGATTATAGTTCACATTATGAGAGAGAATGAGTTAGACTAAATTCTACTGTTACTGATGCTTAATTTCATATTTAACTTGGGATAAAATGGCATATGTGTTATCACCTCCCCAAGTTCTAGTATGTTAGATTTTTTAGTCAATATTTATTCAATCTAAACTGAATTGTGGCAAAACACATTGCTCAGTCACACCACTGCCATGTACAAACCTACAGAGTCAGAATTGCTTCATACAATTGATGACTTTGAATTCTTCTGTTCTTCCTGTTACTACATGAGAGAGTGGTAGATGCAGACTTTTATACTACTATTGAATCTAATGTCCCAAAGCTGTTTCAAGTCAAGATCCAAAGCCATGTTCCCGTTTCCAGGACAGTGCCACTGATGCACATTCTCAGCAATAATATGCTTGGTGTATGTCATCACTACTCTCATCTCTCCCTTCTCAATCTTCTCTTTGTTTTTTTATTCTACTTCCTAGAAAGTGTTTTTAAGCAACCTATTTTCTAATTTTCTTTCCATTTTCTCTGTACCATTGAGAGTGAAGCTTCCTATTGGACCACACTTGGCATCTAACTATGGTTCATTAGGGTGAGGCTGGGGAAGCTAATGAAGCAGTGATCAAGAACAAAGCCCCTGCATTCTAAGGCTCCATTCTGATCCCAAATTTTCCACTTCAAGGCCTGTGGATCCTCAGGCCAGAGAACTGACCTAGCCTGGCTTCTGTCTCTCCATCTGCTCATTGAAAACTAGAGAACTGGTGCCTTTCCCATAAGATCCTAAGATGTTACAGGCTGTTCATATTCCTTTCTCCCTCGAGACCCCAATATCAGTCACTATCATTGTGGAAAAGTAAGGAAAATACCTCTAAACGACATGCAGTTCCTTTTAGACACAAGGTCCACATTGGTCGCAATGGTCAGCATTGTTTCTACATACCAGTCAGACAAAAATGCTTTTTGGAAATAATGCAAATGACTGGGAGGGATGTAAAAGTTACGGAAGGGCAGAGGCTGAGGTGCTGACATCGTGGCCAAGGTCGCTGGCAATGATAAGACTTAGGTGCTCCTACTACTAACACCCCAAGAAAGCCACTGGTTACACTCCCAGCCTTATCACCCCAACATTGCTTCTTAGGCCACATGAAGGGCAAACAGTACACTAGTAAATAAAACCTCCTCTGCTATCTCAAGCACTTCTCTTCCCCAGTTGCCATTACATTGTATTGTTGACTTGCTTATGGTGCCTACTATGATATTCCTCAGAGCAAGGGCTATTTCTCAGATACAGCCCTGTACAGAAACTGTATCACCAGCCCTGTACAGTCTAACTGGCTCTGTTCTGTCATAAAGAACGTATTTAATAAAAAATGTGCTAAATGAATGGCACTATACCCAGAGAGTCAGTTAAACTCTGGCAGGCGGAATGGGAGTAAGACAAGAATTTGTGATTCTAGCAAATAACAAATCAGAATAGACCAAATTTTACCCAGAAGTATCCTAGAAGGCTTGGCTTTCCTGCACATTATGGCTCTTGTCTCTGTCCATCATTTCTACATTGACACAGAACCCATGGGCATTGCTGTTCTTGTTACGCCTGGATGTAATGGAAACAAAGAGCTGCTGGTCAAAGCCTCAGCTGTTAGGTGGCAGGGCAGCTGCTGTACAGGAGGCCAGGCAGGGAGTACCTGCTGCCCTGATGGGACAGGTGGATGGACGCCCAGGAGGAGACAGCACTGGGCTGCACAGGAACCTGAAATGTCTTCTCTTCTGAGACACTGTCATGGTCTACAGAAATCTGTTACACTCATTGCTGCTAATTCATTTGGTAACATTTTTGGGAAAGGAGTGTTGTCTCCAGAGCCCTGCTGGCACAGTGGTAAGAAGCCTGGCCACTAACCAAAAGGTCAGGAATTCGTATCTACTAACCATTCCTTAGACACCCTATGAGGCAGTTCTACTATGTTATACAGAGTTGCTATGAGTCAGAATCAACTCCATAGTAACAGTTTTGTTTTTGTTTTTTATGGTTTCAGTGATATTTCAGAGTCCCTAGAGTTGGAGACATTCATGTACACGTGGAGGTATCCAGAATATAGGCCTGGTGATCTACTTCCAAAAAATCAGCCACTGAAAACGCTGTGGAGCAAAGTCCTACTCTGACACACATGGGTTCACCATAAGTTAGAATAGACTGGATAGCAGTTGTTGTTTTCTTTTATTTCTGGTAGTGACATCTCAGTTAACCAGTTAAGCTAGGGGATGGGATCTTCTGAAAGGGCCTTCCTCAGCTAACCTTTCCATGCAGAGGTGCTATCTGGCAAGGAGGCCCTCTTCACAGCCAGAGCTCTTCTGGTTGAGGCTTCAATTTCACATGCACTAGGCAGTTCAAATCCACCAGGTGCTCCTTGAATACTCTGGGAGTCAGTTCTACCCTGGCCCCTAGGGTCGCCATGAGTCGGATCCGACCCAACAGTACTTGGCTGGCTTCATTTTCCCAGCTATGTATCTTCAGTCTTTTGATCAGAGGCAACCACTAAAATACTATGAAAATATTTTTAAAGACCTCGTAAAAATATAACTTTGCTTATAATTTGGGTGACTCTGAAGTAACAGATTCTTCACGAAAGAAAACCAAAATCATTTCTCCATAGACTGGAAAATATTCCTGCAGGGAAAAAAACTGATTAGAAACTAAGCACTTTAGGTAGTTAATGGAAAACAACAGGGCTAAGTGTTAGTATAATAAACAGAGTGTAAATGTCAAATTGCCTGCTAACCTCTTCACCCAGCCTAGCTAAATAAACAAAATCACCAAGGTGAAATTACTTTCCCTCTTGAAACTAGAGCTTGAGAACAGCCATCAGAAAACTCTAGAAACCACTGAGAAATGAGCTGAGTATATCTTTTATCAACCAAATCTGCTTTCCCAAAAGGATACTGAGACTTATTTACAGTAACTTCAAAAGCTGTTTTCTTTTTCTCTGCAGTTTCATAGACAGTTTTTTATAGTCCCGCTTTATGGGGTCTGGCTTTCTCAAGCTTCCACATTGGCTGGAAAGTTAGGATCTGGTGGTGTAGATTAATTGATGACATTTATTGTCTGGATGCTGCACACGGGGGCATGAGAGACATTACAAAACTCTTGTTGGGGGAAAAAAAATCCTGTTACACTGTAAGGAGCCTGGGTGGTGAGAGCAGTTTACAATAAGCTGCTCACCTAAAGATTGACAATGCTCACCCACTTGGCAGCTCCACAGCAGAAAGTCCTGGTGAACTGCTTCTATAGAGATTACAGTCACAAAACCTCTGTGGAACAGCTCTATTCTGCAATACATGTGGGCACCATGAGTCCACAGCAGGTAACAACATTATATTGTAGCAAACTCCCTGTGGCTCCATCTCTGGATATATTTGTTCTTTAAAGTTGTAATTTGGGGATTCTTTAAAGAACCCAGTTATAACTGATGCAGATTAAACAATCGATGTATGGCAGCTCTTTTCCTCTTACTGTGGATACCTTTGGAATATATTGTAATTTATAGAAGAGGGTTGAGTTTTCCAGCTATGATAAAGAAGCATCCGAATCTCTGGGTCTCCTGAGGGACTGAATCTTACCCATCTTTTAAACTCTGACACCTGACACAGTGCTTGGTGCTGAGGAAGCACTCACTACCTAAAGATCCACAGGGATTTCTCTTCCCTATCTACATGAGGTGATTGAAGGTGCTATGTCTTTGAGTAACAGTTCTTAAAACGTAAATCCTCAGATGTAGGTACTATCCTTGACTGTGTAAGTGACTATGAACAACTCATTTAACTTCGCCTAGCCGTAGTTTCCCAGTCTATCCATTGAGAACAACAAACTCCAGTACATAGAGTTACAGGGAAAGACAAAGGAGATAGTGTATATAAAGCCCCTGGCACATAGTAAATGTTCCACAAGTGTGAGTCTTCCCTTCGTTCATGAGATGATTATTTTCTATTCACAGTTCTACTCATACCTTTCCTGGAGCTTAGGTTTTGATAACAGTGGTTTTTCCTGAAGTTAAAACTCCAGCTGCTTCAAGTAACTCTGGCTTATCTCCAGCACACAGATTGATGAGGCTTTGGATGGTTCAGGGACAAATTTCTGTACTATGCAGGCAGCCAAGAGACCCAGATATCCAGGTTTTAGTGCACGTCAAGTTTACACAGTATTGTACATGTTTGTATTAGCTTGTATTTCAGTAGAATTAAAACAAACACACATAAAAAATTAGGAAGGCAAGACTCTGGCCAAGTCAAACTTCCACATCCAAAATCTGTCTTCTAGGCCACTTATACTTCTGGCAATTTAAAAATTAATCTTATTCTCAGGAGACTTATGTACATTTTATAGATTTCAGAGAACCTGATAATTTAACTGCAGTATAGGTGAAGATTAAAACCTAGCTGCTTTGTTCTTTCCTTCCCTATCCTATTTTTTGGGGATGTAGTGGAGAGGGTAGAGACTGTGTCACTTTCTTTGGGCTTCCATAACAAAACGCCAGAAGTGGGGAGAGGGGCCTTTAAAGAACATGAATTTATTTCCTCACAGTTCAAAGTAATGGCCATGTTGAATCCTTCTGTGGCAATCCTTGGTGTTTCTTTGGTGCTATAGATGCATCTGCCTCTGTTATCAATTGGCATCTCTTTTCCCTTTAAGTGTCTAGTCCCTCCTCCATGTCTGTTCTTCCCTCTTCACTCTGAAGTGATTAGGACCAGGACCCACCCTACTCAGGTAAGACTTAACAGAGACTTGCTTTGAAGGCCTGTTGACACTTTGGGTAAGTGTTCAGCAGTTAAGTCCACTAGCCACTCTGTTCTATAGGGTTGCTATGAGTTGGAATCAACACAGTGGAAACTAGTTTGGTTTTCCTTTCTTTCTTTTTTTCAAAGGTCCTGTTTCCTCAAGCACAGTCACATTTATAGGTCCAGAAATCAGGACTTCAAAACATGGTTTTGGGGGACATGACTCAGTTGGTAGCAGGTCTGTCTCTGTCACAGTACCCCTCTAAAGTGTCATGATAGCCCATTTTGAAGATGCTTCTTCAATATCTAGCGTTGAGCTAGAAAATATCACAAACAGTTTTGGGTGACTCTTTATTATTATTCAGTTATTCAAAATTCCTTAGCAACCTCAGCCAACAGGATAGTAGCAATCCGATTCTTTTATTTTTATGAACTAGAACAGAAATTTTGTTGGGATGGAAAATAACTGATGAATCATTTTTGTCTTAAGGGAATGTTGATCCGGGGCTGCTGACAGGTGAGGGAATTTGTGCAACACTTTCCTGAATCTTCCTATTTTTTTTAAGTGCCTTCCCCACCAAACAAGTCAAGGAAGTATTTAAGTGGAGACGAAAGTTCTTAAAATGGCAGGCATACTTGTCATCTCTAACAGGAAAAATGGAACCCCTGGGTGTCACAAATGGTAAATGCAGTCACTACTAACTGAAAGTTTAGAAGTTCAAGTTTACCCAGAGGCAACTTGGAAGAAAGGCCTGGTGATCTGTTTCCAAAAAGTCAGTCATTGAAAACCACACTTAAGAGAATTTTACTCTGACAGGTGGAGTCACCATGATTCAGGGTAGACTTGATAATGACTATTTTTACTAATTAAAGGTAGAGAGAGGAAAGTAGCTTGCCTTGAATGTGTTCTGAAAACACATTCCTTTTTTTATATGTTTATATAGATATTATTTTATTTTACAGTAAGCGCTTGATATTTTCAAGTATACATTGCATTTTGTTTAACTCTTCTTCAAAAGAACTGTCATTGCACTTAAGCATTATCTGGTGAATATCAGCTCTCTAAATAAGTATAAATGCTCAAGGACTGTTTCTTTAGGTGAGATTGACAAGCTGACATTTGAAACATTTTTAAGATTGTCCCCATGGCAGTATGAGAATAAAAAGGGATGCACCCTGAGAACTCCACTAAAAGACCACGATTGATGGTCCGAAGTCTTGGGGATTTCCCTGGGAGCATGGCCCCTAGACCTGATGCTGCCTTTAATCATAAATTATTGTGGAGGTCAATTCCTCGGACAGGAATGGGTTGGACTCAGGGACACAGGGTCACCATATTATGTGTGCATTTTATGGTGCTATACATCTATAGGATGTCGTCCTACTGGCCTCTTACTGTGGGGAGTGGAAGGGGAGGAAAAGAAGGGACTGGGGATTGTTAGGCGTTTACGACTTGTATGGAATAGAAAGGAGGAGTGTGCTGTCACCGGGCAAGAAGATCAGTAGGAACCACACATAGGCAGGCATGAACCAGATTGAACACTTTCCCTCAATCACAATAAAAAAGAAAAAAACAAAAAACAAGAGATTGTCCCCAAACATTAGCTGAATGGTATTTCATAGCTGGAGTTGTAAAACCTATTTACTTTCAGCCATGTACTATGTATTATGTTTCTATTTTTTGTAGCGTATCAGACATTGTGGAAAAGATGTTCTCATAGATTACATGTTGAGTTTTAATGTGTTGTGCAAAAGGATGCCGCATTATCATTCTCCTTGTGAATGCAAAAATATTAAACACAGAATTCCAACAGGGTTTGTTTTATGGGATGCTCGCATACACCTCAGGCTAATTTATCTTGGGAGTTTATTAGCACACCTCATAAAATGTTCTCTAGTAGGCTCTGATGTCAATCTAATGGTGCCTAAGGTACATGAGATAGTAATATTCATAGTGCATTATTAGATTATTGTTCAGTAAGCAGCTAATTACATAAAGTTTAATTAGTCAGAGAACAAGCTTTCCAAGCTTATATAGCCAGCTTCCCACACTGCTGGTACCTTTTGCACACACAGGGACTGAACCTAATACACTGGCAGCCCTGGCTTCTCTTGCATTAGTTGGAAACATGATGCAAAGGGATCTCAGCTTAGCTGGCTCCCTTCCAGAAATGCTGTGCCCACACTGACACCCTAGCTGACCAAATTCATGTAGTCTCAGCCTCAGTGCCTCCACTTCTGGGAAGCTTCTGGCCTTAATGGTCTTCACACAGGGTCACATGCTATTGATGTGGATATCTGCCACCCGTTATCACACTCCACTGCAACAGTGAAGCTATTCACAGGTGTGTCTTATGCATGGAGCACCATTCTTTGGCAGACTGGGGACCTTATTTCATTTAACATTGTAGCCATCTCCTGGCTATGCCTCACACTCAGTTGATGATCTTGCTTCTTGTTTATTTGTTTGCTTTTTATTGTTGTTGAAAATATACACAGCAAAACATGCACCGGTTCAACAATCCCTGTGTATACAATTCAGTGACGTTACTTACATTCTTCAAACTGCACAGCCATTCTCACCCCATTACTCTGAGTTATTCCTCCCCTACTGAAATAAACTCACTGCCACCCAAGCTTCCTATCTAACCTTTTGAGTTGCTGTTGTTAATTTGATTGCTGATATAGTTCTTTAAAACTTGTTTATTTCCATTAGGAAAGGAAGAAAAAGAGAGAATGAAGAAAGAGAAGAAGGAAGGAAAGAAAAAAAGAACAGGAAAGGAGCTTCTACATGTTTCTATCACCAAATTAACCAGCTGGCAGCATCTGTACACGTGTACTCTGTCTTCTCTCCTGACACAATGAAAGAAAGATCCATGTACTTCTCTATGGCTGTGTCCTCACATCTACTCCAGAACACTTCCAAAATCGCCACCCTTCTTCACACATCATCATTTTTTCTCCCCACACTGTCTTAGTTCCATTGCAATAAATGCAAGCGATAACACTGCACTCATCCTATCAAAAAAGTCTTTTGTCAACTACAGCTCAATAGCTCATTCCATTTTACAGCAAAACTGCTCTAACAATTGTCTACACGTTTGCTCTCCCCCTTCTCTCCTGAACCTCCTATATTCAGGTTGTAAGCGCCACCACTCCACCTAGGCTCCCTCCCAAGGCATGTCACCAAATCCAGTGGTCAATTTTCAGTCCACCCATTCATTTTACCAGCAGCACTTATTGTTACTGATAAGCCTCCTTCTTGAAATGCTATGTTCTTCTGACTTCCAGAATGCTATCCTCTCATATTCTCCTTGCTCACTGGATGACACTTCTCAGACTCCTGCTGGAGTCTCCATTTCTTTTTAACTTCCAAACATAGAGAAACCCTGGGCTCAGTCCTCAGGACCCCTCTGTCAACACTCATTCCCTTTGTGATCTTTCAATAAAAACCATAGGAGCAGAGTCAAGATGGCAGACTAAGCACACATTTCCCTGAATTCTTCTGGAAATCAAGACGTGAATTGATAATTAAATGGAGCCTGCTGGTTACCTAGTGAGCCCTAGGACATGACATAGGGGTGTTAATTTGTACTTCATATCACTGAACAGAAAATGTCCTCTCTTTAGCTGACTCCTGCTCCTGCCCAGTCCTGGCTTTCATGGGCCAAAGGTAACTCAGCATTTTGGCTTTTTTTTCCTCTGTATTGGCCAGCCAGCGGAGCTGGGTCGTGACTGGCAGCTGGTCTCAGGTGCACTGCTGGTGGAATCGGCGGGTGAAGTTGCCATGTGTTGGGGGCCTGGCTTGGGACTCTGTGTGTCTCGCCACCATTAGCCTCTCTTTCCGTCTCTGCCATCGTGTGGTTTGTATGGAGGAGTTGGGTGGTGAGCTTGTGATGGACACCAACTTGGACACAGAGGCCTAGGCTGGACCTAATTCTTAGGCTCAGAGGCAGCACCTGGCCACAGGAGAGTGCTTTTCTGACAGAAAGGCAGTATTTTACACAGTAGCACCTATGGCTGGGGCCCGGCAAAAGAAACTGTGGACTCTGTTCATTGTGCAGAGGTGCCAGGTGGTGAGCTTGTTGGGGACACCATTTGGGGTATAGAGGCCTCAGAGATCTAATTCCTAGGCTCAGAGCCAGCACTTGCACGCAGGAGAGTGCTTTGCCAGCAGAAAAGCAGTATTTTACACAGTGTTGCCTACAGATGGGGCCTGTCAGCAGAGGCCAACAGGGCAGGAGCCTTGCTGCATTTGTAACTACTTTATAACATATGGGGTTGGATATACAGGTGCTTATTTTGCCTGTTAGAAAGAAGGCCCTGGACACCTGAAAACCTGACTGACCTGGGAAGTGGTCAGATACATTTTACCTTACTTTTTAAGATGACTTAGAGAAACACACTTGGCTTGGCTTGGCTAGAGAAACAACTGTGTTCCATCCTCACAGCATCTCTGCCAGCCTTTACTGACTCACATGAAGGCTCCAAAAGCAACAGACTCTAGGGAAAGCAGGAACCAGAAAATCACCCACAATTTCAGATGGCCCCCAAAAGAAACAACCAAAGAGCTTTCCAAATGAAGAAACTTTTCTGAAATGACTGGAAGGTGATTATAAAAGAATTACATATAGAACCCTCCTTGACCTTACACAAAATGCAGCAGAGCAAAATGAAAAATTAAGCAAGCTGTTCAACCTGATGGAACACTGGTACTCTGACATCCAATAGATCAAAAACAAAATCAAAGACATAGAAACTTCAATTCAAAGCCAAGAAAACAGAATTGAACAAATGGAAAAGAGACTTTCTGACTTAGAAGACAGAGCTCCTGACTTCAGCACCTATGAGGAAAAATCAGAAAAAAAGAAACAAGAAAAATGAAGAAACATTAAGACACATGTGAGATTCTATTAAGAGGAACAACCTATGATTAATTGCAGTCCCTGAAAGGGGTGAGAAACCTGAGAACATAAACAGTATTGTTGCTCAGCTGCTGACAGAGAACTTCCCAGAAATCATGACGGAAGAGAATATACGTATCCAAGATGCATATTGAAAGCCATTCGATACAGATCTCAAAAGAGAAACTCCAAGACATATTATAATCAAGCTTAACAAAATGAAACAGAAACAGAAACTCTTAAAGGCAGCAAGCCTCAAAGCAAAGCTAACATTCAGAGGGAAACCCTACAGGCTTTCATCAGATTTCTCAGCAGAAACCATACTGGCACGCAGACAGTGGCATGACAAATTCAAAGCCTTGAAGGAGAACTTCCAACCAAGAATTACATATCCTGCAAAACTATCTTTCAAATATGAAAATGAAATTAAGACTTTCACAGATAAACAGAAACTCAGAGACTTTGTAAAAACCAAACCAAAGCTACAAGAAATACTGAAAGAATCTCTTGACTTTGGCTTAGAAGAACAAAACCACAAACTTTACATTTTAAAAGGACACATCATCCAGAATCCTACTCAGTTAGGGAAGGCTCCAAGCTCAATCAAAGCTACAATAGTGAAACAAATAATTCAGTGATCATATCATGAAAACTATGATGTCATCATATTAAAAAGAGGGATGTACTACAGTCACTATAGTCTTTCCAGATGGAGAAAAAGTTGACAAGAATGGTAGTAATTAAAATTGACTTTCTACATAGCTTATTAAGTGGGATGATAGGGGCAGCCATAAAGCACACTAAAGATGCAACATACCATATCAAGACATGTAATACAGGAGTCTCAACAACCACAAAACTAACCCTGAAAAAGGTGAAAAATCAACTCATAAAGAAGAAGGTCACAGAAAAGATTAACAAGAACAGAGGAAACATCAACACAAAAATAAACATATCACAGTGGCAGCACTGAACACATACCTATCAATAATTATATTGAATGTGAATTGACTGAATGCTCCAGTAAAGAGACATCGAGTGACATCTTGGATCAAAAGACATGACCCACCCATATGTTGACTACAAGAAACTCATCTTAGACTTAATTAAGGATAGGAAAAAACTAAAAATTAAAGGATGGAAGAATGTACATCAAGCTAACAATGAACAAAGACTAGCAGGTGTGGCAATTCTAATCTCAGATAAAATGTATTTTAATGTAAAATCCACCATCAGGAACAAGGATGGACACTATTTATTGCTGAAAGGTTCAATACACAAACAGGACTTAACAATATTAAATATTTATGCACCTAACATTAGAGCACTTAAGTATGTCAAAGAAACACTGACTACACTCAAAAAGAAGATAGATCACTCCACAATAATAGTAAGACACTTCAACATTCCACTCTCAGTATTGGACAGATCATCTAGGAAAAAAAAAAAAAACTCAATAAAGGCACAGAAGACCTTATTGCCACAATTAACCAACTAGGCCTCATAGACATATAAAGAAATTTATATCTATCAGTGGACAACTACACCTTATTCTCCAGTGCACATGGAACATTCTCCAGAATAGACCATATGTTAGGACATAAAGCAATTCTCATCAAAATCCATACCACTGAATTAATGCAAAGCATCTTCTCAGATCATAAAGCCATAAAAATCAAAATCAATAGCAGAAAAAGAAAAAAGCATAGACAGAAAGTGGAACTCACGGTAACTGAACAACATCTTGCTCCAAAAGCCATGGGTTATAGAACAAATCAAGGATGAAATAACGAAATTTATGGATTCCAGTGAGAATGAAAACATTTCATACCAGAACTCATGGGACACAGACAAAGCAGTGCTCAGAGGTCAGTTTGTCTCTATAAATGCACACATCTGGAAGGAAGAAAGAATGTAAATCAAAGAACTAACCATACAACTTGAACAGAGACAGAACAATAGAGGAACCCCTCAGGTACTGAAGAAATCAGATCATAAAGATTAGAGCAGAACTAAACAAATTAGAGAATAGAACAATTGAAAAAATTAAAAGGCCAAAAGCTAGTTTTCTGAAAAGATGAACCAAATTGACAAACCATTTGCTAAACTTACCAAAGAAACATAAGAAAGGAAACAAATAACCCACATAAGAAATGAAAGGGGAGTTGTCACAACACATCCAACAGAAATCAAAAATACCATAACAGAATACTATGAAAGACTGTACACTAACAAATTTGAAAACATAGAGGAAACGGACAAATTCTTTGATTCATATCATCTACCAAAATTAACACAAGGTGAAGCAGAAAAACTCAATAAACCCATCACAAAGAAAGAGATGGAAAAAGTCACCCAAAAACTGCAACAAAGCAAAGCCTGGGCGAAGATGGTTTCACTGTAGACTTCTACCAAGCTTTTAGAGAAGAGTTAACTCCAATACTACTGAGACTATTTCACAGTGTAGAAAGGGATGGAATACGCCTAAATTCATTCTATGAAGCCAGTGTAACCCTGATACCAAAGCCAGGGAAAGAGCCAACCAAAAAGGAGAACTACAGATCGATATCACTCATGAATTTAGATGTAAAAATCTTCCACAAAATTCTTGCCAATAGAATACAACAACAGATTCAAAAAATAATCCATCATGACCAAGTTAGATTCATACCAGGGATGCCAGAATGGTTCAACATCAGAAAAGCAATTAATGTGATCAACCACATAAATACCACGAAAGACAAGAATCATCTTATCTTGTCAATTGATGCAGAAAAGGCATTTGATAAAGTCCAACCCCCATTCATGCTAAAAAGGCTCAGCAGAATAGGAATAGCTGGCAAATTCCTCAACACAGTAAGGGCCATTTCTACAAAGCCAGCTGCCTATGTCATCCGGAACAGAGACTGAAACGGTTTCCCTTGAGAACAAGAACCAGATGAGGATACCCACTCTCATGTCTCCTATTCAACAATGTAGTAGAAGTTCTAGCCAGAGCAATTAGACAAGTGTGAGAAATCATGTTAACTCCCTTGACATGAGTGCAGCCATCTTGACTGATGTATTGTTACTTCAACTCTGTATAACCTCTTGTACTGTTTGTGTACTGTAACCTAGAGGCAGTCTGTGAACATCTCCAAGTCCTTGGCCGGAACATGCGGAACAATGTACAACCGAAACTGTAAACAACTGACTTAGTTACTGAATGCTTCAGTTCCTTGTATTCTAAGTTACCAAAAGGGTGTAAATACTTTAATAAAACTTTGCTCTGGGCTCTCAGCTGGCGATAGCCGTTAGCCCCCTGATCCCCAGCTGTCTGTTCTTTCTTTACCTGCGGCACTGCTTCTCCTCAACCCATGTTCATCAGAGAACTCTTGATCTCTGACATCTGGCGCCCGAACATGGGGCATGACAAGAGCCAGGCAGGAACCGGGGAGGAGTTTCCTGCACAAGATCCCAAGATTTGGTGAACCGACTCCGCAGTAAGCGCCGAGGGTTTACTCCCGAGGACCTTTGACGATAACTCTCTTTTACAGAGTCGGTAAGCGGGCCGTGCGGCCCGGGAGAGTATCAGGGTAACATTGGGGCGAACTCTATCGCTGTTCTCTCTTTGAAACTTTATTTCCTTCTCTCATTTCTATGGCTTTGAAACCTCTATAATTAGAGGGGGAGTTAACATCAAAAAGAGGTTGGAAAACGAGGAGAGTGAGGGAGGCGACTGATCACCACCACCTTCATCTGCTCTTCCATCTTCTTAGGAGAGCAAAGGGGTTAAAGAAGGCAGACTGCGCAACTGCCACCCTCTTTAAGGCGTTTATTCTTGCCCACCGCTGTGGTGCCTCTCAGAGAGTTTGCTCTCCAAAACTCCAAAAGAACTTAAAGCCAAACACAATCCTCTTCCACAGTTTTGGAGGGCATTAAACAAGTCAGAATGGCAGACAATTTGGATGATCCCACTGCTCCTTTTACTATGTGAATACTGAAAAAACTAGCAGAATGAGAGCATCTCATTTTTTGAGATTGGGAGGTGCTAGTGCAAACTTGTTTATCTTTAGAAGAATACTTACAGTTTCAAATGTGGTGGTCTGATGCTGCCCAACAGCAAGCTCAAAAAAGTATTCAAGTTCAGATTAATATTTCTGCTGAACAATTGTTAGGAGTAGGCACCTGGGCTGGCATCCAAGCCCAGTTAATAATGAACGATCAAGCCATAATTCAAGCTAAGTTTACAGTTTTACAGTCGAAACAGAAAACCTTCACATCCAGCTCTATAAAAGTTAAATTCCTTGCTGGATTCAAAAATACTTTACAAAAAACTATTGAAAATCCAAATGCCACAGATATGATTCTACAAATTCTGACATTCAATGTATCAACCCAGACTGTAAGAAGCCCTTCATCCCTTTAAAATTTTTCTTTAAGAAACAGAGAGGTTTTAAGAAACATAAAGGTTTAAAAAAATCACGTTAAAACTTGTCAAGAAGTGGGATCTGAAGCTTTGAAAATAGTCACTGTTATGGTTGTGGCAAGCTAGGCCACATAAAAAGAGATTGTAGGAAAGTTAACACAGAATTTAAATCATGTGATAGAAAAAAGACACCAGAGCAGTGTCCCAAATACATAAATGGGGATTATAAAACAAATCACTACAAGTTTAAGTTTAAAAGGAAAAGTCAACCTAAATTGACAGAAAACTGAAAATTTATCACAAGTGCCACTGCTACTCAAAACTTTACCTCACCCGTACCGTTAAAATGGCTGATGACAAAGCCGGTAAGGGTAGAACAGTGGCCTCTTACTGAAGAAAAACTATCAGCCCTACAACAATTGTAACTCTCAAGACCTACATTAAAAATTAAATAAAAAGGGGGGAGACGCCTACCCCCCTGCAACAGTTTTGCATTGTATACCCTCAATTTTCTGAATATCCTTTGGTTTCATATGTTTAATTCTCTAGAAATCCCAAAACAACCTATATGGTTGGGGGAAAGGTTTGCTTGTGTCTCCCCAGGTTTTGAAATTGAACCCAGCAGAGCAGATGGCGAGGATGAAGATAAGGAGGACGTCTGTGACAACTTCCTGCACACAAGAAGCTCACCTACCAACATGGAGACAACTGAAGAAGACGAAGATCTTACCCCCTAATATTCAACGTCCTTATTTTCCCATCTTTGTCTTGATCACCATTATCAATTTAACTACCTGTATGGTGATCTTATGATAGCACAGACAGATGGGTTCATCTCAGCAAGAGAGGGAGCCTCAAGTACCTTACATTGTCAAGTAACAGATGGCTTAAAAATACTGATAATAGTGAAACAGTGGTTTGGAAAGTGAAAACAAAGGATTCCAACCCTCGTGTTACTATAGTAAGAGATCCAACAGTTCAGGGTGCCTTAGATTACACAATAATTATAAATCCCTTAGTGAAAGAGGATGAGGGCACCTATTTTTGTGTAAAATATCAAAAATTTACCCCAGATGACAAACTTTTCAGGAAAGGAATTGGAGTTCAGTTGTCAGTTATAACAACATCTGATGCATGGGATTGGGCCTCAAATGGTCTCATAGCTGCTTCTCAATCAGTAGCTAAGGGAGCTCAATTGAAAAATTGCTGGATCTGTCATCACATTCCTAAATCAGGAGCACCTTTACACGCATTAGCAGTTCCTTTGGTTAATCATACCTTTCATTATGTTTACAAAAATAGTGATGATCACCTGCCTCTAAAGGCTTGTACAGTCACTTATAAATATACAGTACCATGCATAATTTTAAATGGCACTTCTTCACAATCTAAGAGTTTAGGATTAATGTCTCATTGTTCTGGGAGACTTTCTCAGCCAAATCATGGAACAAAACCTTATTTTTGTACACCACCTGGCTTAACCTTTCTTTGTGGTCACGCCATGACACCTTGGTCATGGGCTCTACAATGTTTGTCTATGGTTAAGTATAAAGGTCAACGTGCTATTGGAGTTCTTATTTTTCCTTTCCATGTCCATCAAAATACATCGACCATTCCTCTTAAAGTGATTAAGAGAGATGCCACTTCAAATCCTTTTATAGAACATACTGGATTTAATTGGTGGTTATTGAGAACCATCATTCCTGGATTGGGAATGTATCAACTTGATACGGCAATACATAACTTATCTGACACTATTCATTTATTGGCTTCTAATACAGAAAAGACTCTGAAAGCACAACAAACTTCTTTAAAGTCACTGGCCGAGGTTGTCCTAGACAACTGTATGGCATTTGACATACTTCTAGCCAAATCGGGAGGTGTTTGTGCGGTCATCAACAAAACTTGCTGTACCTGGGTTAATACCTCTGGTGAGGTGGAACTCAGTCTGGATCAAATTCAACGTGTGGTCAATCAGACTCAACGTGACCCACATTGGAAACCTTGGGGTAAATGGTTTACTTCTTGGTTTCCTAATTTTGGATCTTTCTTAACACCAATCATAACACTAGTGGGTGTTGGACTTCTTATTTGTTGTCTAGTGACTCTTTTAATGAAAATCTGCATGAAGGTTACTGACTCTGTCCTACATGTTTAAAATTGTTCTTTTCTAGTCTAAATTACCTTGTATTTTGGCCGTGTGGAAGTTGATACCTCTAGGTGACAACCCTTCGCACACACAGGACTTACTTACCGGCCTGGGGACAGAAGAGAAGGATGACATGAAAGGCAAAGATTCTAATTCCCAATGTTAGAATGTTGGCATTGCTTTCCCATATCTCTCTTCCTTGAAACATTGGTTATGATCATGGTTATCTTTATAAATCTAAAATGCTCTATGTTCTGGTCATATGGAGACTGGTACCTCCAGAAAACTGATGTCATGTACTCAACTAAAAAGAAATTTGGTCTCCCTAAAAAACATTTTGGGTTATAACAGAGACATAACATCTCTACTCATTGCCTCATGATCCCCAGAGCTCGGCTGGTTAGTCAAAGACGGGTAAGACTCCTCAAGGATGGGCAACCTAAGACAGGCATAGTTGCCAAGGGATCATCAAGCTAGTGACTGGTTAGCAAGACACGGGTAAGATTCCTCTTGAAAGGAGCAACCTAAGCCAGGCACAGTCACCGAGAGGCTGTCTGAGAAGCAAGAAAGTTTCTTGCCCCCGTGATTACATTATATGAAACTCAAACAGCAGAGACATGATAAACAGTTGTCCTGGCCATAAGAAATCATTACTTTCACCTGATACTTTTACTTCATTTTAATAAATAAAAACAGGGAGATGTGGGAAATCATGTTAACTCTCTTTACATGAGTCCAGCCATCTTGGCTGATGTACCATTACTTCAACTCTGTATAACCTCTTGTACTGTTTGTGTACTGTAACCTAGAGGCAGTCTGGGAACACCTCCAAGTCCTTGGCCCGAACATGTGGAACAATGTACAATTGAAACTGTAAACAACTGACTTAGTTACTGAATGCTTCAGTTCCTTGTATTCTAAGTTACCAAAAGGGTATAAATACTTTAATAAAACTTTGCTCTGGGCTCTCAGCTGGCAATAGCTATTATCCCCCTGATCCTCAGCTGTCTGTTCTGTCTTTCTTTCTTTACCTGCAGTGCTGCTTCTCCTCAACTCTTGTTCATCAGAGAACTCTCTGATCACCGACAGACAAGGCCAAGAAATAAAGGGCATCAGCATTGGCAAAGAAGAAGTGAAAATATCCCTGTTTGCTGATGATTTGATTGTATATGCAGAGAATCCAAAAGAATCTATAAGTAAACTACTCAAAATGATAGAAGAGTTCAGCAAAGTCTCAGGATACAAGATAAACATAAGAAAATCAGTAGGATTCCTTTATACCAACAACGAGACTATTAAGGAAGAAATCACCAAGTCAATACCATTTACTATAGTCCCTAGGAAGATAAAGTACCTAGGAATTAATCTAACTAAAGAAATAACAGACCTTTACAAAGAGAACTACAAGCCCCTACTGCAAGAAACTAAGAGAGAGTTACAGAAATGGAGAAACCTACCCTGCTCATGGATAGAAAGACTTAACATTGTGAAAATATCTGTTTTACCCAAAGCAATCTACTTACATACTGCAATCCCAATACAAGTTCCAGTGACATTTTTTAATGAGGTGAAGGAACAAATTACCAACTTTGTCTGGAAAGTGAAGAAGCCCCAGACAAGTAAAGCACTACTGAAATAGAAGAACACACTGGAAGACCTATCATTACCTGACTTGAGAACCTATGACACTGTCACAGTAGTCAAAACAGTCTGGTAATGGTAGAAAAAGAGACAGATCAATGGAACAGAATTGAGACCCCAGAGATGACACCATCTTCCTATGAACAGTTGATATTTGAGAAAGGCCCTAAGACAAAAACAATATCTTCAATAAAAGGTGCTGGCAAAATTTGATATGTATCTGCAATAACTTGAAAAAGACCCATATCTTGCACCTTCTACAAAAACCAACTCAAACTGGATAAAAAACCTAAATATCAAATCTGAGACAATAAAGCTCATCCAAGAAAAAGTAGGAACAACAATGCAAGTTTTAATACACAACATAGACTTCAAGCTCTGTCAAACAAACGACAATGAACAGAAAATAGATAAATGGAAACTACTAAGAATCAAACAATTTGCTCATCCAAAGAGTTTACTATTAGAGTTAAAAAGCCACCTACAGAATGGGAAAAAAATATTTGGTAACTATACGTCAGACTGATGCCTGACCTCCGTAATGTATAAGGTACTACAAAATATCAATCAGAAAAAGATAAATCATCCAATTAAGCAATGGGCAAATGAGATGGACAGACACTTCTCTAAAAAGGAGATCCAGGCAGCCAAAAAACACATGTCAACATGCTCACAATCATTAGCTATTAAAGAAATTGAAATGAAAACTACAATGATTTACCATCTTGCTCCAACAAGGTTGGCCACAATCCAAAAAACGCAAGATAACCAATACAACAAATACTGGAGAGACCGTGGAGAAATTGGAACCCTCCTACACTGTTGGTGGGATCGGAAAATGGTGCAACCTCTTTGGAAAGCAATCTGGCACTCCCTTAAAAAGCTGAATATAGATAGATCATTTGACTCAGTAATTCCACTGCTCAGAATATATCCTACAGAATCAAGGCCATTCACACCAACTAATAGATGCACATGAATGTTTATCACAGTACAGTCCACAATAGCTAAAAGATGGAATCAACCCCAGATGCGCAACAACAGAGGAATGGATAGGTAAAGTATGGTATGTACACTCAATAGAACACTATGCAACGATAAAGAACAACAGTGATTTCAGGAAACATCTCATAACATAGTTTCAACTGGAAGACATTATGTTGAGTGAAAGTAGTCAGCGACAAAAGGACAAATATTGTATGAGACCCCTATGATAAGAACTTAAAATCAGACTCACGCATAGAAGAAAAGACTCTTTGAAGGCTGCAAAGGTGGAGACGGCAGGAGGGTGGGCGGGGAGGATTTAGATCAGATTGTTTATAGAAATTTGATTGGGTGAAATCAGTGACAGCACACATTAGAGAGAAGATCAATATTAACTGCATTTCAACACAACTTGAGTACTCCTCCCGTCTTAACCGAATATTGCAAGGACAGAGTAGATGGGGTGGGGAGAAGGGGACCGTGCTTTCAGGTGAAATTGAGGCCAACTGGCACAACTCGTATTTTGCTAATGAGGACTCTCTGCATCCCACATTGGTGAGTGGTATCTGGGGTCCTAAAAACTCCCAAGGTGCCACCTGAGGGTACAGCAAATGGTCCCAACTCAACAGGAATGGATGACCACCAAGGTCCATAACAACATGGGGGAAAGGGAACCCAGAAGACGGAGAGATCCACGTGAGGAGCTGTCTACATCGACTCATGACCTGAAGAAACAGATGGTGCCCGGTCACCACCAGTGATAGCCATGATGAAGCTCACAAAGTTGAGTCCCACTGGCAGCACAAGAATAAAAAGGGGTGCACCCTAAGTTCCCCACCAAAAGACCACAGTTGATGGTCCAGGGGCTTCAGGTTCCCCTGGGAGCATGGCCCCTGGCCCTGATGCTGCCCCTGTCTATAAATTGTAATGAAGTTCAACTCTTCGGACAGCAATGGATTGGACTTGGCGAAGCAGAGCTACCATATTTTGTGGGCACTTTATGGTTCTATGCATGTGCAGGATGTTGCCCTGCTAACCTCATACTGGAGGAAGAGGGAGTGAGTGGAGAGAAGGAGATAGGAGATTGTTGGGAGGATAGGACATGTATTGAGCAGAGAGGAAGAATGTGCTGTCACAGTGCAGGTAGAGCAGTGGAAGCTATATATAGCAGGTGAACATGCAAATTTATATGGGAATGTACACTTTCACTCAATCATAATAAAAAAATAAAAATAAATAACAATCTGGTAAGTTTCAAATTTTTGTCTCAAGCCTAGAATTCTCCTCTGAATTATATTTCTAAATCTTTAATCAATAACTTCACTGAGATTTCTAACAAGCATCTCTAATTGTATTTGTCCAAAACTAAACTCTTTATTTTTCACCTCCCAAACTGGTTCTTCCTAAGATTGCCCCTTCTCTGTAACTTCTACCTGCTGCTTTCAGTTGTTACATCCCACAACACCGCTCACTCTTCTCACAGCTCACTTCTAGTTCTTCATAGTTCTGTTGGCCTTCCCTTTAAAGTCTATCCAGAATCTGATGATTCCTCATCAACTCCATCACTACCTGTTCCAAACAACTATTCTACATTATTTTGACTCACCCTTGCTACTCAAAATGTGATCTGTGGAATCGCTGGAAATGGAAACCTCGTGACCCACCACAGACAAAAAAAAATTGGAATTACATTTTATCTAGATACCTGGGTGGTTTGTTTGCTCATGGGATTTGAGAGTCTCTGGCCTAGGCTAGGAGCCCTGGTGGTACAGCAGTTACAGTGACCCGCTGCTAACTTAAAGATTGGTGGTTTAAAACTACCAGGTACTCTTCAGGGGAAAGATATAGCAGGCTGCTTCCATAGAGATTTACATTCTTGGAAAACTTATGTCGTCCCTATGAGTTGGAATTGACAGCAATGGATTGGGTTGCCCTAGCGTAGTGCAAGAGCCCACTGTCTCTCATCTATTAACTATTTCTCCTTTAATTCTGCTTTTCACACAACATTCACAGTGATCTTAAAATATATGTCAGAGGATGTTACTCTTTGGTCCAAATACTCAAATGGCTTCTTATCTCACACATGGGAAAAGCTAATGTCCCCACCATGTAAATCAGCAAGCTTTACTGTGCCCCCACACTCCCTTCTCTTCTTCCAACCTCATTCCCCTACCCCTTTCCACCTTGATTATTTTAGCACCAAAGCGCTCTGTGCTGCTGCTCCCATACAAGCTTGCAAGAGCTTCAAGACCTTCTCTTTTGCTGGCTGAAAACTCTCCCCTTAGGCAGGAGAGCTTGTTTCTTGCTTTATTCAGATCTCTCCTTGAATGTTGCCCTATCAGACAGGTCCTCCATGACATCCTAAATAAAATTGCATCCCTCCCCACTGGCATGTAAGTTCTATGAGAGACATCTATAATAGTGTTAGCTGTTGTGAGAATGTTGCATGACACATAGTAGGTACTCCTTATATACTTAGTGAATGAACAAATTTCAAGTTTTATGTTGGTATTATGTTCACTTTGAAGCATTAATACCTTTGAGATTCTTAGATCAAGTGCCTTCAGTAGGCTGTGAGTTTGAGAGAGGGCTTTAAAAAGGAAAGACTTCTTTGGAGTGTCCTGTTTTCAGTCCGTGCTTTCCCAGTGACCTAATCCTGGAGTCAGGTAATACAGAGCCAAATACCACTGTGGGAGAGGCGAGATAGCCGGAGCATAAAGCATGTCACACGGGCCTCTCTTGGCTGGAGGGCTTATTGCTAGAAGTTGGTTAAAACCCTGGCGTGAATCCAGGCCCAGTTTTCTCCAGTGCTTCACTCATCTCCTGGCTGGCCTTCCTTTTATTTTATGCTTAAAGGCAGATTTGCTTGCAGCAGCCTCCAGCTGAGTATTTGTAATCAACAGAGAAGGTGAAAAGTCTGAGCAAACCCACAATGATGGTAGAAGGCAGGATCACGGCACCAGGCTGCCCGGTGGTGAGGAGAGAGGTGGACAGTAAGTAGCCCCCGTGCTTTCTGCATCTACGAAGCCAGGAAGGAAGGAATCTTTTTCCCTCTCAGCTCACACGAGTACCAATGTCAAAGCTGTCGTTAAAAATCTTAACAAAGACTTGAATCCTAAAAGATTCACATAGTTTGATGTTTACTGACTGGTGTATTAGACTTCCAGAAACTGAATGCGTGGATTAGATAACCAGAGATTCTTGACAAACCTACCTACATTTGAACTGAGTTCCTTTTTAGATGAAACTCTCTTTTATTTATTTCTTTTCTAATATTTGTAATAAGCTGATTTCACTTATGCTTTAGTGTTCTCAGTTATCTCCTATGTTTCTTAGAGTCACAGAGGACCCAAAAAAAAAGTCCTTAAGCAGACACCACCTCATGGTAACCTTGTATATGTCAGAGTAAAATTGTGTACAATAAAACTTCAGTGGCTCATTTTTCAGAAGTAGATCACCAGGTTTGTCTTCTGATACATTCTGGGTGGACTCAAATCTCCAACCTTTAAGTTAGCAGCCAGTTAACCATTTGCCCTATTCAGAAACTCCCACACAAAAGACTTCACAGAAAGGAACAGAAGTTCAAGAACGTTAAATAAAATTGCATCCTTCCCCATCTTGACTGATTAACTCACTACCAGTTTGTCACCCATGATGACGCCACACCTAGATCTCAGCCATTCAGGTCTTCTGTCTTCAGAACCTACCACATTCCTTCATGCCCCACCACCAGCTCCACTCACTTGGAACATTGGTGGTGGTCCTTGATCAGAGTCCAGTTGAGTCCTTCCATCCCGGTTTCTTCTCTGAGTACATAGAACAGAATTCCATTGCCATCTCTCCTAACCTCACCCTGAGAATATCACTGAATCTCTTTGTTTCTTCCTCCAAAACTCATGGGCTGTTGAAACAAACCTTGTAGGGCTGCTGTGAGGACTATTGAAATGAAGTGAGAGCATTTCCTATCACCTTGTAGCTACTCTCCTCCCCACATCGTATCCCATTTTTTCTTTGTCTTGCAGTCAGCTATTATTAAGTAGGAAATGCCAGTGATAAAAGAATTCACAGCCCCTGCTTGACCCCGAGCAAGGTGCAAAGAAGTGATACAGCTTCCTGTGTTTAAACAGTCAAAGGCTATTTGGAATCTCTAGCAAAAAGATTTGACTCTGTTATTCTAATGCCCCAAAGCAAGAGGTCTTGAATTGCCCCACACTCTGCTGGTCACTGCAAACTGTCTAATTGTGGTCCCAGATGAGGCAGTGTCTGTCAGCTGTACCCCCTGAGTCTACTGTTTCCCTTGGTGTCCATCCATCACAGCAACTGCTTCGGTTTACCTCTCCTTCGTTCTCCAACATCTATTCATTATCTGCACAGGTGTCAGGAAAAGTTGTAAAAGAAATTAAAATGGCCATAAAGGATTACTGGAGAAATTAATTGAAGCTTGTTTAATATATGATTTGCAAATTAGGGTAATATTTTCAACTAAAGAGTTGCAAATGTTCCAAAGATGAAAAGAATTGCAAAAATTCTTATCCTCCATCTATTGACATCGCCAAGAACAGTGTTTATGTAACAAAAATTTACCCTAAAACACAGCTTTCAGTCTGATCCTGGAGTTTCTGTTTCACCAAACAAATTGAATTATTCAAAATAGCGAAATGCCTCAGGCAAGATGGTCTTCGTTTTAAGTTAAGATGCTTTGACTTACAGATGACTTTAGAAAACCAGTTTCCTCAAGGCATAAGGTTCAGAATGACGTCTAAGGGCAATAGCCTGTGTAGGTTATCCCAATCTCCACAGACCCCAGAAATCTGGATGCCAAGAAAACTGTTTCTCACTGTGTATCTGTTCAATAGACTGGTATGCATGCTCTTCTGAGTTGTCTGGTTCTGTATGGAAATGTACCTTTCCTTTTCTTAGACTGAGCTAATGTACAGAGTGATAGAAACTGAGAGTAAATCCAGTGATTTTTCCCATTGAGATGATGGAAATGAATTTTGTCCAGGTGATGATCCAACTGATTTCCTATCTATGGGAGAGGCCAGTTTTTCATCTATTAACAAATTTACTTCCCCATTCTTGATCTTCTATTTGAATTCATCAGAACTTCTTTCGAACCATTTTTAAAAAATATTTTAATGATTCCATTATTAATGACAGAAATATACATAATCTTGGACACTTGTTCCTTATACATTTACAAGACGTTTATGATTTTACCTTTCTAAAAAACAGTAATCCTTTAGTAACACCCTACCAAACCTATGAAAGACATCCTGGCAACGCAGTGGTAAAAGCATTTGGCTGTTAACCAAAAGGTTGATGGTTCAAGAGCACCAGGTACTTCCTCAGGAGAAAGATGTGGCAGTCTGGTTCAGCGGAGATTTATAACCTTGGAAACCCTGGGGGATCATAATGAGTTGAAATTGACTCAACAGCAGCGGGTTTGTGGGTACCATCCTGCATAGGGAGTCCTGGTGGCACAGTGGTTAAGTGCTCACCTGCTAACCAGAAAGTCAGCATCAGAACCCACCAGCTGCTCTACGGGAGAAAGATGTGGCAATCTGCTTCCATAAAGATTTCAGCCTTAATCCCTGTGGTCTAATTCTACTCTGTCCTATTATAGTGTCACTATGACTCAGAATCAACTCAGCAGGAATGGATTTTGTTTTGTTTGTATCATTCTGCAGAGAACAGCACAAGAGGACTTCTGATGAAATCTCCTTGGTCCTACATCTCTGACTTTCTGAAGCATCCATTGTCTGTGTGAAAGCTTTGATCCTTGATTTCTTCCTAGTTGTCTTTGCTTCCACCTTATCTCCCCACACAGACGGCACATTCCTTGAGAGCAAGGACAAGATACATCATTTTGGATACTTCAACAGCACCTTTCAGGAGTCTTGAGCAGGGTTGATATTTAATCAACATTTTCTGTCTTATGTAAAAGCTTGAATTGGGTCTCCACCAAACATAGGTTAACCCCTATGCCTGTGAATGGAAACCCTGGTGGCAGAGTGGTTAAAAGTGACAGCTGCTAACCAAAAGGCCTGCAGTTAAATTCCTCAGGTGCTCCTTGGGAACCCTACGGGGCAGTTCCACTACGTTATAGGGTTGCTGTGAGTAGGAATCAACTGGATGGCAACAAGTTTAGACTTTATACCTGTGCATGTGACCTTGTTTGGATAAGGGGTTTACTTTTGTTATGTTAATGAAGTCGTGTTGGAATGTGGTAGTTGTAAACTTAATGACTTCTTGGTGCTGTCTTATGAAAGGGTCAGGGGACATGAAGAGATACAAACAGGCAAGAAACCACAGAAGGATCTGTCTACAAGCCAAGGCATGCCAAGGACCACCAGCAAGGAAGGATCCTCACCTAGAGCCAAGCATCTGACCTCCAAAACCATGAAACAACTAAGTTCTTGTTCTTTTTAGGTAACCCTTTTCAGTACTTATGTACGGTAGCACTAGGTCACTAAGACACCTTACAAAGTCTCAGGTGTCTTAAAATCCTTGAATTAGTTCCTGATTGCTAAATATTGAATAGACATTCAAGTGCTAAGTTTCAGGTAAAAGATTAAGTAATTATTAGTTAATGCTTACATATACTCTTCTATCTGCTGTAAACTGTCCTGAGCACTCTTACATATTGTCTATCTGTTTAGTCTTCATAATAGCTTTGTGAGTCAGTGTTAAAAATGAGGAGCTAGGGCAGAAAGAATTGAAGTAACACATGTATCTAAATATAAAATGAACTCTCTGGACTCTTTCTGTGTGTCACGTCACCTACCTGTCTTTTATCTTGGTCCTCCACTGTACTTCCCCAACTTGTGACCACTTCCAGTGCTTGTGCTGTCTCCTTATGCTGGACATTCCTGCCCACCTGCTACCATCCTCCCGTGCCGATGCCCTAGAACCCTCATAGAGTCCAAGCACCTGATCCTGTGGTTTCCAGAGGCCTCACAGGGCTGGAGGAACTTGGCCACACACATGAACCTGCTGTGGGTTATAGTGTGCTGATGGGGTTCCCACAGAGACCCTTGGGCTTCATGGTTATAATCAGCTGTAGATTCATTCATTCATTTGTTCCACAAACACTTGTGTGAATCAATACGTGAAGATTTTGTCTTAAGCAGTGGTTATTAAGCCAGGCAAGATCCCTGGTACACAGAGTTCTCCTCCCATCAGGGGATCCACACAGACAGGAAACCTTTATCTTGCAGGAAGAGGGAGATTTCTGATGGAGTGGCTGAGGAAGCAGAACAGACAGGAAAGGAACCTCTAGGGAGAGGCACTTTGAGGAACTCTACAAAAAGAAGGTAATAGCCATACACAGATCCCAAAAGATTGTGTCACTGTTAGAGCACCACCAAGTAGACATGAAGGAGCGCTGGAAAACAGAATAGAATGGCCAGAATACTTGGGGTCTTTCAGGCATAATGAAGAGTTAGAGTTTGTTTTGTTTTGTTTTCCTAATGGCAGTGAATTTTAAGCAGTAGAGTGGCAAGATTCTGTTTTTACTCAGGTCCCTTTATAGTGCTCTCAAGAGCACTGGGATGCAGGAAGAGGCTGAGTGAGAGACACTCAGGTCATCTCTAGGAAGGAGGCGTTCCTGCTGCCAGTGTTCTTAATGGGCTGCCAGCGTGGCCTTTCACTCACACTAGGAGCCTGATGCTCCATGGTCTCTGCCTTGAAATTTTTTTCCTTTTTTCTTATGACTGAATGAAAATGTACATTCCTATATAAATTTGCATGCCCACCTATATGCAGCTCCCACTGCTCTGCCTGCCTGGGAACAGCACACTCTTCCTCTCTGCTCCATACATGTGTTATCCTCCAAACTGTCTGTTATCACCTCCTCTCCACCCACTCCCCTACCTCCAGTAAGGTCAGCAGGACAACATCCCATAGATGCATAGAACCGTAAACTGCACACATGATATGGCCACTCTGTGCCGCCAAGTCCAATCCATTCCTGTCTGAAGAGTTGACCTCCATTATGATTCATGGACAGGGGCAGCATCAGGGCCAGGGGCCATGCTCCTAGGGGAAGTCTGAGGCCCCTGGACCATCAGTTGTGATCTTGTAGTGGAGATCTCAGGGTGCACCCCTTTTTATTCTTGTGCTGCCAGGGAGACTCAACTTTGTGAGCTCCATCAAGGCTATCACTGGTGGTGGTCAAGTACCATCCATTTCTTCTAGTCACAAGTCAACATAGTCACCCACTCATGTGGGTCTCTCTGTCTTCTGGGTTCTCTTTTCCATGTTGTTTTGGTCCTTGGGGATCATCTGTTTCTGCTGAATTGGTACCATTTGCTGTACCCTCAGATGGCAGCTTGGCAGCTTTTAAGACCCTAGATGCCACTCACCAACATGGGGTACAAAAGGCTCTCTTAGCAAAATGCTAGTTGTGCCAATTGGCCTCAATTTCCCTTGACAGCGTGGTCCCCAGTCCCCAGCCTCAGCTACTCGGGTCCTTGCAGTATTGGGTTAAGATGGGAGGAGTAATCATGTTGTGTTGAAGTCCAGTTAATATCGATCTTCTTTCTAATGTGTTCTGTCACAGATTTCACCCAAACAAATTTCTATCAACTATCTAATTTAAATGCTCGCCGTTGCCCTCTCTTCCTCCCCACCCATGCAGCCATCAAAAAGTCTTTTCTTCTATGTATGAGTCTGTTTTTAAGTTCTTATCAAAGGGGACTCATATAGTATTTGTCCTTTTGTCACTGATTACTTTCACTCAGCATAATACCCTCCAATTGAAACCAGGTTATGAGATGTTTTCTAAAATCATCATTGTTCTTTATCATTGCATAGTGTTTCATTGAGTATATATATATATATCATAGTTTACCTATCCATTCCTCTGTTGTTGGGTTGATTCCCTTTTTGCTGTTGTGGACTGTGCTGCAATAAACATTTGTGTGCATGTATCAGTTGGTATGAATGGTCTTGATTCTGTAGGATATATTACGAGCAGGGGAATTACTGAGTCAGATGGTATATCTACATCCAGCTTTTTAAGAAAGTACCAGATTGCTTTCCAAAGAGGTTGTACCATTTTGCAATCCCGCCAACAGTATAGGAGAGTGCCAAGTTCTCCACAGCCTCTCCAGCATTTATTGTTTCTGGTTTTTTGGATCATGGCCAACCCTGTTGGGGTGACATGGTATTTCATTGTTGTTTTGATTTGAAGTTCTTTAATAGCTAATGATCTTGAGCATGTCCTCATGTGTTTTTTGGCTGCCTGGATCTCCTCTTTAGAGAAGTGTCTCTCCATCTCCTTTGCCCATCACTTAACTGGATGATTTATTTTTTTCTTATATTTTGTAGTAGCTTATAGATTTTGGAGATCAAATGTCGGTCTGACATATAGTTGCCAAATATATTTTCCCATCCTGTAAGTGACCTTTTAATTATATTAATAAAGCCTTTGGAAGAGCAAAATGTTTTACTCATAGTAATTCCCATTTATATATTTTATCATCTGTTGTTTGTTGTTTGTTTGACAGATTTTTAAGTCTGTCTATGTTGTGTATCAAAACTCCCATTGTTTTTCCTACTTTTTGTTGGATGAGCTTTGTCATTTTAGATTTGATATTTAGGTCTTTTACCCAGTTTGAGTTGTTTTTTGTATAAGGTGTAAGATATGGGTCTTGTATCAATTTATTGCAGATACATATCAAATTCTGCCAGGACTGTTTGTTGAAGAGATTGTTTTTACCACCGTTTAATGTCTCAGGGCCTTTGTCGAATATCAACTGTTCATAGGAAGATGGTGTCATCTCTTGGGTCTCAATTCTGTTCCATTGATCTATCTGTCTCTTTTTCTACCAGTGCCAGGCTGACACTGTGACTACTGTGGCAGTGTAAAAGTTTCTAAAGCTGGGTAGTGAGAGGCCTTCCAGTGTGTGCTTCTTCAGTAGTGCTTTGCTTATCTAGGGCTGCCTCCCTTTGAAAACAAAGTTGGTGATTTGTTTCTCTGTCATTAAAAAATGTCACTGGAATTTGTATTGAGATTGCATTGTATATGTAGATTGCTTTGGGTAAAATAAACATTTTCACAATATTAAGTCTTCCTATCCCTGAGCAGGGTACGTTTCTCCATTTATGTAAGTCTCTCTTAGTTTCTTGTAGTAAGGACTTGTAGTTCTCTTTGTAAAGGTCTGTTGTTTCTCTAGTTAGATTTATTCCTTGGTGCTTTTATCTTCTTAGGGGCTATAATCAATGGTATTGATTTGGTAATTTCTTCACTAATAATCTCATTGTTGGCACAAAGGAATCCTACTAATTTACTCAGGTTTATCTTGTATCCTGAGACTTTGCTGAACTCTTCTATCAGTTTGAGTGGTTTACTTATGGATTCTTTAGGATTATCTGCATATACAATGATATCATCTGCAAATAGGGAGATTTTGACTTCTTTGCCCATGCAGATGTCCTTTATTTCTTGGTCTTGTCTAATTGCTCTGGCTAGAACTCCTAGTACAATGTTGAATAGGAGAAGTAAGAGTGGGAATCCTGGCCTAGTTCCTGTTCTTAAGGTAAACTGTTTCAGTCTCTCTCCATTCAAGATGACGTAGGCAGTTGGCTTTGTATAAATGGCCCTCATTGCATTGAGAAATTTGCCATCTATTCCTGTTTTGCTGAGGGTTTTGAGCATGAATGGGTGCTGCACTTTATCAAATGTCTTATCTGCATTAACAGACAAAATCAGGTGATTCTTGTCTTTTGTGATATTTATGTGGCTGATCACATTAATTGCTTTTCTGATGCCGAACCAGCCTTGCATCCCTGGTGTGAATCCAACTTGGTCATGATGGATTATTTTTTGGGTACGTTGTTGTATTCTATTGGCAAGAATTTTGTTGAAGAGTTTTGCATCTAGAGTCATGAGTGATATTGATCTGTAGTTCTTTTTTTGTTGGGTCTTTCCCTGGCTTTGGTGTCAGGGTTATGCTGGCTTCATAGAACAAATTTGGGAGTATTCCATCCATTTCTATACTGTGAAATAGTCTCAGTAGTATTAGAGATAACTCTCTAAAAGCTTGGTAGTAATCTGTGGTGAAGCCATCTGGACCAGGCCATTTTTTTAATCAATTTTTCGGACAGGAACTGGCTGGACTCAGGATCACAATGTGACCATATGGTGTGTGTACGTTATGGTTCTATACTCATATAGGAAGCTGTGCTACTGGCCCCTTACTAGAAGGGAGAGGAGAGGGTGGAGAGAAAGTGTTCCTCTGTTGGTCTCTCTCTACTTATTTAAGCTGTAGGGCTAGTTATTTGGTTGGTTTCTTTTTCCCTTTCAGATGTGTGTGTTTATGGAGATAAACTGACCTCTGAGTACTGCTTTGGCTGTATCTCATAGATTATGGTAGGAAGTGTTTTCATTCTCATTGGAATCCATAAATTTCTTGATTTCATCCTTGGTTTCTTCTATAACACATGGATTTTGGAGCAAGATGTTGTTCAGTTACCATAAGTTTCACTTTCTATCTATTTTTTTGCTGCTATTGATTTCAACTTGTATGGCTTTATGATCAGAGAAGATGCTTTGCATTAATTCAAAGGTATAGATTTTGTTGAGAATTGCTTTATGCCCTAACACATGGTCTATTCTGGAGAATGTTCCATGCGCACTGGAAAAGAAGGTGTAGTTGTCCACTGATAGATAGAAAGTTCTGTATACGCCAATGAGGTCTAGTTGGTTAATTGTAGCAATAACATCTTCTGTGTCTTCACTGAGCTTTTTTCCAGATGATCTGACTGATATTGAGAGTGGAGTGTTGAAGTCTCCCACTATTATTGTGGTGTGATCTATCTCAGTTTTGAATGTAGTCAGTGTTTCTTCAATGTATTTAGATGCTCTAGTATTGGGTGTAACACTGTTTAATATTGTTTACTCCTGCTTATGAATTGAACTTTTCAGCAATAGATAATGTCCCTCCTTGTTCAGGATGGTGGATTTTAGATTAAAATCTGTTTTATCTGAGATTAGTTTTGCCAAACCTGGTCAGGGGCAGCAGGAAATCTAGCAACCATGCTTCCAGGGGAATCCTCAGGTCTCTGGACCATCAGTTGTGGCCTTTTAGTGGAGTTCTTGAGGTTCATGCCTTTTTGACTAGTGTTGACACTGGGACTTGGCATTGTGTGCCCCATCACGACTGCCTTTGGTGGTGCCTGGGTGCCATCTGGTTCTTCTAGTCATATGTTGATACAGTCACCCATTCACATGGTTTTATATACCATAGTTTGTTTATCCATTCATCTGTGCTGGGCGTCTGGGTTGATTCCATCTTTTGCTGTTGTAGACTGTGCTGCAATAAACATTTCTGTGCATATATCTGTTTGTGCAATTGCCCTTCATTCTGTAGGATATATTCCAAGCAGTGGGATTACTGGATGTTTTAGCCAACTAGTGCTGCTCTAACAGAGCAGACTGGATGGCTTTAAAAAGGAAAGGTTTATTCTTACAGAGTCCGATAGGCTACAAGTCTGAATTCAAGATGTCTACTTCAGGGAAAGGCTTTCCACCTTATTGGCCCCAGAGGAAGGTCCAGTATTGCATTAGTCTTTGTTCAGAGGGCGTCTTGGCACAAGAACCTCAGGTCTAAAGGACGCGCTCTTCACCTGGTGCTGCTTTCTTGGTGGTGTGAGGTTCCCAGTTCTCTGCCTGCTTCTCTTGTCTTTTATCTCTTCTAGGATAAAAGGATTAAGGGTGGGGCAAGCCATACTCCAGGGAAACTCCCTTTACAGTGGAGCAGGGAGGTAATCTTATGAAAGGATTTATAGTCCCACTCAAATCCTTTAACATACGACACAGGAAAATCACAAAATGAAGAACAATCATAGAATACAAAAGAATCATGGCCCAAATGGATACACATATTTTGGGGAGGACATAATTCAATCCATGACACTTGATGAAATAGTGTATCTATTTTCAGCTTTTTAAGGAAGTGTCAGATTGTTTTGCAAAGAGGTTGTACCATTTTCTGATCCCACTAGCAGTATAAGAGAGTTCCAATTTCTCCACAGACTCTCCTGCATTTGTTGTTTTGTGTTTTTCTGATCACAGCCAAACTTGTTGGGGTGAGATGGTATCTCATTGTTATTTTGATTTGAATTTCTTTAATAGCTAGAGAATGTGAGCATTTCCTCACGTGTCTATTGGCTGCCTGGACCTCCTCTTTAGAGAAATGTCTGTCCATCTCCTTTTCCCAACACTTAGTTGGATTATTTATCCTTTTCTTGTTGCTATGTTGCAGTACCGTGTAGACTGTGGAGATCAGATGCTGATCTGACAAATATTTTTTCCCATTCTGTAGGTGGTCTTCTAATTCTTTTGATAAAGTCTTTGGATGAGCAGAATTGTTTCATTCTTATTAGTTCCCATTTATCTATTTTCTTTTCTGTTAGTAGTGCTTTGTTTTCCAGATTTTGAAGTCGAAGTTGTTTATTAGAACTTCCATTGTTGATCCTGTTTTCTCTTGCATGGTCTTCATCATTCTAGGTTTAATATTTAGGTCTTTTATCCAGTTTGAGTTGTTTTTTGTGTAGGTGTTAGATATGAATCTTGTTTCAGTTTTTTGCAGATGGATATCCAATTTTGCTAAAATCATTTGTTAAAGAAACTGCTTTTACTCCACTTTACAATCTTAGGGTGTGTGTCGAACGTCAGCTGTTCATAGGAGGATGGTGGCATCTCTGGGGTCTCAACTCTGTTCCATTGGTCTGTATGTCTCTTTTTCTACAAGGACCAGGCTGTTTTGACTACTGTGGCAGTGTAAAAGTTTCTAAGGTTGGGTAGTGAGAGGTCTCCCAGTGTGTTCTTCTTCAGTAGTGCTTTGCTTATCCAGGGTTTCTTCCATTTCCAAACAAAGTTGGTGATTTGTTTCTGTGTTATTAAAAAATGTCACTGGAATTTGTATTGAGATTGCATTGTATATGTAGATTGCTTTGGGTAAAATACACATTTTCACAATATTAAGTCTTCCTATCCCTGAACAGGGTAGGTTTCTCCATCTATGTAAGTCTCTTTTAGTTTCTTACAGTAAACTCTTGTAGTTCTCTTTGTAAAGGTGTGTTATTTCTCTGGTTAGATTTATTCCTAGGTATTTTATCTTCTTGGGTGCTATAGTAAATGGTATTGAATTGATGATTTCTTCTTTGATGATCTCTTTGTTGGTATAAAGGAATCCTAGTGATTTACTTATGTTTACTTGTATCCTGATTATTTTAGTCAGCTAGGGCTGCTCTAACAGAAATACCACAGAGTGGATGGCTTTAACAAAGGAACATTTATTCTTACACAGTCCGGTAGGCTACAAATCCATGTTCAGGGTGTCTCCTCCAGGGGAAATCTTTCCCTGTGTTGGCTCTGCAGGAAAGTCCAGTATTACATCAGTGTTTGTTCAGGGAGCATCTTGGCACAGGAACCTCAGGTTTGAAGGATGTGCTCTTCTCCTGGTGCTGCTTTCTTGATGGTACGAGGTTCCCAATTCTTAGCCTGTCTCCCTTTCCTTTTATCTCTTGCAGGCTGAAAAGATTAAGGGTGGGGCAAGCATACTCCAGGGAAACTCCCTTTACAGTAAAGCAGGGAGGTGATCTTATAAAGGGATTTACAGTCCCACCCTAATCCTTTAACATACAACATAGGAAAACCACAAAATGGAGAACAGTCACAAGACACTGGGAATCATGGCCCAGCCACGTGGCTACACCTATTTTGGGGGGGACAGAATTCAATCCAAGACACTGATACTTTGCTGAACTCTTCTATTAGTTTGAGTAGTTATGGATTCTTTAGGATTCTCTATGTATATCATATCATCTGCAAATGGGGAGATTTTTACTTCTTTGCCAATGTGGATGCCCTTTATTTCTTTGTCTTATGAAATTGCTCTGGCCAAAACTTCTAGTACAATGTTTAATAGGAGAGGTGAGAGTGGGCATACAATGTTTAATAGGAGAGGTGAGAGTGGGTATCTTTGTCTAGTTTCCTTTCTCAAGAGGAATTTTTTCAATCTCTCTCCATTCAGGAGATGATGTAGGCAACTGGCTTTGCATAGATGCTACCAATTGTGTTTAAGCATTTGCATTCTATTCCTGTTTTACTGAGAGTTTTTAGTGAATGAGTGTTGAAGTTTGTCAAATCCATTTTCTGTATCAGTTGACAAAATCAGGTGATTCTTATCTTTTGTGTTATTTGTGTGGTTGATCACATGAATTGTTTTTCTGATGTTGAACCAGCTTTCCATCCCTGGTATGAATCCAACTTGGTCATGATGAATTATTTTTTGATACATTGCTGAATTCTATTGGCAAAGATTTTCTTGAAAATTTTTGCCTCCAGGTTCATGAGTTACATTGATCTCTAATTTTCCTTTTTTTTTTTTTTATCCTTCCATGGCTTTGGTATTAGGGTTATGCTGCTTTCATAGTATAAATCTGGGAGTATTCCATCCCTCTCTATGCTTTGGAATAGTTTCAATAGTATTAGAGTTAACTCGTCTCTAAAAGTTTAGTAGAATTCTCCAGTGAAGCCATCTGCCCCGGCCCGCGGGGCATTTCAGCGGAGGAGCGCGGAGGAACCTGTGAAAAGGAAAACGGAGCAAGAGACGCGAAGAAATAGAGGCAAGACAAAATTCTGATCAAGCGTCAAAACAAATTTTATTGCAACAGCGGAATATATACACATTGAGGAGGGGCGGGGTTCAGAATAGGGTGATATCTGGTGTAAGGCACTTGGCGATTTATGCTTGGTTAGGCAGTATGCCTGGACAGTGACGCTGGGCAGTGACCCTGGGCAGTGACGTGCGGGTAATTTTTGCGCACGCGCGTTTTCAGGGGCTTTCCAGACTTCCTGTTTTTTGGGGCCTGAAGTTTTTTCATGGCCCCCGACATCTTCTCCCTTTTTGTTTTGTTTTGGGAGGTGGGCTTTAACCAGGAGAGGGAGTAGTGACCTGGCTCCTCCGGATAAAATATTTGGCTCTTGGTATCTTTTGGGGAGGAGAGGCAGAGCCATTTTGATGTTTTAGGATAGATACCAACCTCTATGCAAGCCAAGTATGCTCCAGGGAAACGTAGAGGAGTTAATGATAACTTTCCCTTGCAATGCTTTGCTTTGCACTCATCCCGATACCCATACCTCTCTTCCCATACTGGCAAGGAGGTAAGCATGCCTCTACTTTTCATGCTGTCCCCTTGGGGAGGAAGTCAGAGTACCCATTGTCAGCGGCGTACTCATCGTCGACTGCCAGGCGGTGGTAGTGGACTTGGATAGGTTTAGCCAATACTGAATCTATTTGTTGCTTGATGAAGCTCGTCAGTCTCTTGAATGCCCAAGGGCCGAAGGACAGGACTAGCAATATACCTAGAACAGGGCCAGCAAAACTGAGAAGCAAGTTAGTGAGCCATGAGGTCCCGGGAAGGCCAAGACTGAATGGTCCTTGATTGGCCTCCCGTTGTAAGTTTGAGATATGGTCTAAGCCAATTAATATCTCCTAGGAGCTTTTGAAAATCATTGAGCGTATGCAGATGAGAGATTTTTAGATTGAGTTTTTGAGTGGTGATTTGATTATTATTTAATTCAAAACCGAGGTAATAATAAGGGTCAGTAAGCCGTATTTTGTTTGGGGCAATCTGAAGTCCAAGGGAAGTTAGTTGGCAAGTTAGGTCCTGGCTGCACCTAAGTACCTCAGAGCTGGAGGCCCCTCCCAGCAGAATGTCATCCATGTAATGAATGATATAAATGGAAGACCACCGACGCCTAAGAGGGTCTACAGCCTGAGCAACAAATTTTTGACACAGAGTGGGACTATTGGCCATGCCCTGAGGGAGAACTTTCCACTGATAGTGCTGCATTGGTCCTTTAAAATTAATAACTGGGAGGCTAAACGCAAAGCGCTCTCTATCAAGTGGGTAAAGAGGGATGGTAAAGAAGCAATCTTTGAGATCAATAATGATTTTAAAATAGTTAGCTGGAATGGCAACGGGGGAGGGAAGTCCAGGTTGGAGAGCCCCCATTGTAAACATGGTTTTATTAATTTCTCTGAGGTCCTGAAGGAGTCGCCATGACCCATTTTTCTTTTTGATCACAAATATAGGAGTATTCCAGGGAGAGGTGGTTGGTTCTAAATGTCCAGCAGCCAGCTGTTCCTGCACTAACGCTGTGGCAGCTGCGAGTTTTTGTTCAGTCAAGGGCCATTGATCTACCCACACTGGAGACTCAGATTTCCACTTAATCTTATCAGCGTGGGGTGCAGGGGAATCAATGGCCACTAAGGAAAATTTTCACTTCCCAAGCCTGAACGATTATTTTTAGGCGTTACAGGAAGAGGCTGCTTTATACCTTGATTATTTTTTCCCAGTCCTTGTCCCGGTAGGAAACCTAGATTAAGCATCTGTTGGGTAATTATTTCATTTGGACTACACATGATGACTCCTAGTTGGGATAAGACATCACGACCCCATAGGTTGACAGGTAAACCCGGAACAACGAAAGGTTGAACCTGTCCTGAGTTACCCTCAGAGTCCTTCCAAGTAAGAATTTTTGAGCTTTGTTTAGGGTTGACAGACTGGCCAATGCCTTCAAGATGAGTTATTGAGGCCTCACAGGGCCAGTTGGAGGGCGAATATTTAGCTGATATTACCGTGGCATCTGCCCCTGTATCCACTATCCCTTCAAAGGCCTTACTGTCTAATTGGAGGGTGAGTCTTGGCCTATCAGGGGTTACTGGTTGCACCCAATAGGTGTCGGAAGACCCAAAGGCAGAATTCAATCTACTGGACTGTATGAGTTTGGTGGGTGTGGAATCTAAGGGAAGCAATATAAGTTGTGCTATTCTTTTTCCTTTTGGAACAGACAGGGGCCCCAACGGAGCTGAGGCCAAAAGAGTGATTTGTCCTGTGTAGTCATTATCAATGACCCCAGGGCTGACATGTAGGCTGGCCAATGAGGAGCTGCCACGTCCTAAGATCAAACCAAACCTTCCCGGGGGGAGTGGCCCATAAACCCCTGTAGGGATGAGCTGAACACCCTGATCAGGCACTAATATTGTATCGGTGGCGGAACAGAGATCCAGCCTTGCGCTTCCGGGGGTGGCACGGCAGAGGGAGCTGATACTTGTCTTTGTGTCTGCTTCTGGGGGATGAACCTGACTGCCCCTAGGTTCTGTCCCAAAGGCGGGGCCAGGGGCTGGCCCCACTGGGAGTTTCCCTGCTTTGAGGGGAGGGGCTGACGGTGGATATCAGTTTTAGAATAACAGTCAGCAGCCCAATGTTTACCTCTTTTGCATCGGGGGCATACTGAAGTAGGAGGTCCCCAATGCCGCTTATTTATGGGACACTCGCGTGCGAAGTGTCCAAGCTGTTTGCAATTAAAGCAGGTTTTTTGTTGTTTATTTTGATCAAAGCCTTTAAGAGCTGCCCCTATGGTTATTCCGATGGCATGTGAGGCCCCTATACCCGAACAAAGTTTAACATAATCAGAAAGGCTACCACTGCGGTGGGGTCTTAGAGCCTCTTGACAAGAAGGATTAGCATTTTCAAAAGCAAGATGCTTGATGAAGGCGCTATCGGTCTCTCCCTCTCTGACCAGATGCTCAGCAGCGTCAGTCAGGCGGCTGATGAAGTCACTGTAGGACTCATCAGGGCCCTGGCAGATTTTGGCCAAAAGAGGTAGTGGCTGAGCCCTTTGGGGGAAGACGCCTCCATGCCTTGAGGCCGGCATTTTGTATTTGTGCCAGCAAACCAGGGGAAAATATGCCTGTTTCTCATTAGTGTCATAGGGGGTCCGCCCCAGGAGTTTATCTCTCGTCCAAGAGCGAGAAGTTTTATTTTCACTATTGCGTTGGGCGGTTTCTCTGCAATTTTCTGCAAAATCGGTGCGCCAGAGAACAAAATCGCCCCCAGCTAATGTGGCCAGTGCCAGAAAATGGCAATCATTAGGGGTTAGCCATCGATCGCTTAAGCTTTCAAGTATGGCCAGGCTGTAGGGGGCAGTAGGGCCATAATTATTAACAGCCGCCTTTAAGTCTTTTAAATGCTTGAGGTTTAGGCGGCGGTATTTTTGTTTGTCTGAGCTACTTTCATCTGGGGTAGGATTTTCCTCATCAGAGGCCTCTCCCCCGGAGCCTGGGCCCTCATCAGGATCGCTGGCCACCTCCTCTTCCTTAACCTCGGGTTGAGGCCTTTGACTACGGGTCACAGGAAATGTGACGAGGGGGTCTTTGGAACTTGAGCCCTTGGGGGTTTTCTTTGAAACCTGGCTGAGCGTTGTGGAAGCAAGCTCCGCCTCAAGGGCTCGGATTTCTTTGATAAGCTGTAAGTGCTCACATTTCTGAGTCAGCAGTTCTCTTAAGGAGGAAACTTCTTGAGTGAGGGAGATATTAGCCTGCCGAATGGGGTCTGAAACCATGATTGTGCTGCGCTCTAGGTTAAGGGGTGAGGTGAGGGGAGCTGGGGGGCCCTGGAGATATGGAGGAGGTTTTAGAGTTTCATTAGGGGGACCGCGGAAGGTGGGGGCAGGGCCAGCCGGGCCGAGATTTTTCAGCAGGCGGGGCGCCGGCCGAAGGCAGTGCCCGCAGGGAGAAGGCCGCCGCCCCTTCTCGGCCCCGTGCTCGGAGCTCGGGGCAGCACACGGCGTAGACCGGGGCCACACGAGGAGAGCACGCGGCCTGCCGAGCCCTGAGCGCCTAAGCCCGGTCGCCCTCGCGGTGACCGTGGTTTGGGGAGCCCTTTTGCCTGCCCCCACACACCCCTGAGGAAATCTTTAATGCCCTGTTGAGGAAACTAAGGGCAGACATCAGACAAGAAATTAAAGAAATGTACTAAATCTTTTTTTTTCCTCAACCTTAATTCTTTACAACTTGAAGGAATCCCTGATTCCTATCTTTTTGTTAGCCTTAATTCTTCGCATCTTGAAGGAATCCCTGATTCCTTAAGGAAGAGCTCGTGGGAGCTCAATTCTTGTCCCATTGTCACCCACCTGTCTACTCAGATCAGTTTCGCACGTCGGCTACTTCTGCGGTGATCACATCGGAGTCTAACTTGCGGGCCACTGCTTTGCGGAGACTCAAGCTGAGCCTGGCTCACACCCTGTGTGGAGGCTCGAGAATTGCCCGGCCGGGGCTTTTCAGGTGGTCCCCTTCAGCAGCTCCATACCCCAGGCCACACGCTGGGTGCCAAACAATGCCCTGGCCCACGGGGCATTTCAGTGGAGGAGCGGGGAGGAACCTGTGAAAAGGAAAACGGAGCAAGAGACGCGAAGAAATGGAGGCAAGACAAAATTCTGATCAAGCCTCAAAAAAATTTTTATTGCAACAGCGGAATACATACACATTGAGGAGGGGAGGGGTTTAGAATTGGGTGATATCTGGTGTAAGGCACTTGGAGATTTATGCTTGGTTAGGCAGTATGCCTGGACAGTGACGCTGGGCAGTGATGCTGGGCAGTGACGTGCGGGTAATTTTTGCGCACGCGTGTTTTCGGGGGCTTTCCAGACTTCCTGTTTTTTGAGGCCTGAAGTTTTTCATGGCCCCCGACAGCCATCTAGACCAGGACTTTTTTTGGTTGGTAGTTTTTTGATGATCTTTTCAATCTTTTCCTTGCGATGGGCTTATTAAATTGTTTTACTTTTCATTGTGATGATTTTACCGTGTGATATGAATCTAGAAGTTTCTCCATTTCCCCTAGGTTTTCAAATCTGTTGGAGTACAGTCTTTCATAGTATTCTGTTATGATACTTTTGATTTTACTTGGGTCTGTTGTGACATCTCCCGTGTCATTTCTTATTCATGTTATTTGTTTTCTCTCCTGTTTTTCTTTTGTAAGTTTAGCTATTGGTTTATCAATTTTTTTTGATCTTTTAGAAAACCAATTTTTGGTTTTGTTAATTTTTTTAATTGTTCTTCTATTCCCAAATTCGTTTAGGTCTGCACTAATGTTCTTGATCTGTTTTCTTCTGGTGCCCGAGGGGTTCCTCTGTTGCTCTTTCTACTTGTTCAAGCTGTAGGGTTAATTCTTTGGTTTGGGTTCTTTCTTCCTTCCAGATGTGTGAGTGTATAGTGATGAACTGACCTCTGAGGACTGCTTTGGCTCTATCCCATAGATTCTGTTAGAGTGTGTTTTTATTCTCATTTGATTCCATAAATTTCTTTATTTCATCCTTGATTTTTTTCTATAACTCATGCTTTTTTGAGCAAAGTGTTGTTCAGTTTCCATGAGTTCAAATTTGTATCTATGCTTTTTCCATTGATTTCAACTTTTATGGCTTTATGGTCTGAGAAAATGCTTTGCAATAATTCTATGGTTTGGATTGCATTGAGACTTGCTATGTGTGCGAACACATAGTCTGTTACAGAAAATGTTCCATATGCACTGGAGAAGAAGGTGTACTAATCTGTTGATAGGTAAAAAGTTCTGTATATGTTGATGAGGTCTAGTTGGTTAACTGTTGCAATAAGATCTTCTGTCTTTACAAAGCTTTTTTCTGGATGATCTGTCCATTACTGAGAGTGGAGTGTTGAATTTCCAACTACTATTGTGGAGTGATATATCTCATTTTTCAAAGTAGTCAGTGTTTGTTCGATGTATTTAGATGCTCCGGTGTTGGCTGTATAAATACTTAAGATTGTTAAATCTTGCTTGTGTATTGAACCTTTCAGCAAGAAGTAGTGACCATCCCTACCCACCCATGGTGGATTTAACATTAAAATCTATTATATCTGAGATTAGCATTGCCACTCCTCTTCTTTGTATATTGTTAGCTTGGTACATATTATTCCATCCTTTAATTTTCCATTTGGTCACATCTTTAAGTGTAAGATGTGTTTCCTGTAAGTAACATATGAAAGGATCATATCTTTTGATCCACAATATCACTTATTGTCTCCTTATTGCTACATTCAGTCCATTTACACTCAGTGTAATTATTGATAGTTATGTGTTTAGTGCTGTCATTTTGATGTATTTATTTTTGTGTTGGTGCTTTCTACGTTGCTCTTTATATTCTGTTCTGAGTCTTCTTTATGAGTTGACTTTTCTTCTTTTTCAGTGTTGGTTTTGTGTTTGTTGAGACTCCTGTATTACATTTCTTGTTTTGATATGCTGCACTGTTATTGTGCTTTGCCACTACCCCTATGCTTCCCCTTAATATTCTTAGTTTACATCCTATTTTAACTTCCATATATCTTTTTAACTTCCTCCCCATCTGAAAGGATTATAGCTACTGTAGTATATCCCTCTTTTTAATGTGATGGTGTCATCGTTTTTGTGATATGTTCACTGATTCCCTTCTTTTAATCTTGTAGCTGAGATTGAGTTTTGTTACTTTCCTGAATAGGTTTCTGGATGCTGTGTCTTGCGTTGCAGTCTTAAATATACAGTTAATGGCTTCGTTATTCTAAGCAAGGAGCTTCTTTCAGTATCTCTTGTAGTTTGGCTTTGGTTTCTACAAAGTCTCTAAGCTTCTATTTATCTGTGAATGTCTTAATTTCATCTTTATATGTGAAAGACAATTTTGCAGGATATATAATTCTTGGCTGGAAATTTTTCTCCTTCTAGGCTTTGAATGTCTCATCCCACTGCCTCTTTGCCAACATCATGTCAGCTGAGAAGTCAGATGAAAGCTTACAGAGTTTCCTTCTGAGTGCTGGCTTTGCTTTGAGCCCTGCTGCCTTTAAGAGAATCTGTTTATGTTTACTTTTATTAAGCTTGCTTATGTCTTGGTGCCTTTCTTTTGGGATCTAGTTTTTGTGGTGTTCTTGGCTAATACACGTCTTGGATATATATGTTCTCTTTTTGCATAGTTTCAGGGAAGGTTTCTGTCAGCAACTCAGCAACAATATTCTCTGTGTTTTCAGCTATCCCTCCCCATTCAGGAACTCCAATTATTTGTAGATTATTCCTCTTAATAGAGTCCCACGTGTTTCTTAATGCTTTTTCTTTTTTCTTTTTTTAAATTTCTTTTCTTTATTCTGTTCTCAGAAACGCTGGTGTCATGTGCTCTGCCTTCAAGGTCACTAAATCTGACTTTAATCTTCTGAATTATGCTCTTTTGGCTTTGGATTGAATTGTCTCATTTTGTAATTTTGTTATTGATCTGTTGGATTGCATATAGTTGCTGTTCCATCAGTCTGAATATCTTGCTTAAATTTTCATTTTCCTTTTCTGCATTTTTTTTTCTAGGAGGTTTCTCTTTATAATTCTTTCAGCAGCTCAGCGAAAATACTTTCTGTGTTCTCAGGTGTCTCACCCTGTTCAGGGACTCCAATTAATCAAAGGTTGTTCCTCTTAATAGAGTCCCACATGCTTCTTAATGTTTCTTCATTTTTCTTGTTTCTTTTTTGTGATTTCTGCTCATAGATGCTGGCATCAGTAGCTCTGTCTTCCAAGTCAGAAATTCTTTTTTCCATTTGTTCCATTCTGTTTTCTTGGCTTTGCATGGAAGTTTCTATGTCTTTGATTTTCTTCTTGATCTGCTGGATTTCAGAGTACTGGTGTTCCATCAGATCGAACAACTTGCTAAATTTTTCATCTTGTTCTGCTGCATTTTGTATAAGGTCTAGAAGGGCTCTGTATATAATCAATTTGTATTCACTTTCTGATGCTTTCATAAAAGTTTCTTCATCTGGGAAACTCCTTGGTTGCTTTGTTTGGGAGCCTTCTGAAGCCATGAGTGATTGCTTGTATGCCACAATTGTCTGTTGCTTTTTGGGTCCCATGTGAGTATATAGAGGCTAGAAGAGGTACTGTGAGGATGGATTGCAAATATTTCTCTAGGCTGTCTTCCAATGTAAAGCAAAAGGTATCTGACCAGTTCACAAGTCAGTTAGGTTTTCAGGTGTAGAGGTCTCTCTTCTCATCTGACAAAGTAAGCAACACTATATCCAACCCCAGATGATAACAAACTAGTTCAGAATACAGCAATGCTACTGCCCTGGTGGCCTCTGCTGACAGGGCCTAGCGTTAGCCAACACTGTGTCGAGTACTGGTTTTGTGATAGAAAAGTCTGGCTCCCAAGCTAAGAATTAGGGCCAGCTGTGGCCACCATATGCAAGATGGTGTCCTCCACACAGACAGCAGACAGAGGGGCTAAAGGTGCCGAGAGGTAGTGATTCCTCTGCTTCTGTTGCAGAGCCCCCAACGTAGGCAGCACTGTGCAAAATCACTACTTTTCTGTCGGAGAAGCGCTGTCCCGTTTGCAGGCACTGGCTCCCAGGCTAAGAACGAGGTCCCGCTAAAATCTCGGTACCAACATGGCGTCCCACACACTGACTGCGAAGCTCCGCACAAACCCCGCTGAGACAGCTACAAAACGAAAGGCTCAAAGTAGCTAGAGTAACAGAGTCCCGAGCCTGGCTCTCAGAATATGGGAATTTCGCCTGCCTATCCGCCAGCAGCGTGTCTGAGTCCAGCTGCCAGGCAAGACCCAGCTCCACTCTCCAGCCAAGACAGAGGAAAAAAAAGTCAAAATGGTGCATTTACTTTCCATCCGTGAGAGCCGGGGCTTGCCAGGAGTGTGAGTCAGCGAAAGACAGGAGGTTTTTCACTGAGTGGTATGAAGTCCCAATTCACAGCTCTGTGTCGTGTTCTGAGGCTGATTAGGTGATTAGAAGGCTCTGTTTGATTGTCAATTCAGGTCTTGGTTTCCAGAGGGATATAAGGAGACGTGTGCTTAGTCCGCCATCTTGACTCTGCCCCCTCTTTATAATTCTTTTGTGCTTGACCTCTGATAGTTTCAGAAAGTCTTTGTGATCTGGGAAGTTTTTTATTTCTATATTTTTGGAGCTTCCTGGAACCGTGGTGGGCTGTTTCTTTAAATAGCTAGCAATGGTTTCTTTCCTTCTAGTCATGTAGAGTCTGTTTAGTTTCTCTGGTGTTACTTCAACAGGACCTGAGGCATAGTTTTTATAAGGGAATTAGTCACTTGCTGCCTCTGTGTACTCTAATGACTGGCCCCAGTGGACTCTCTAAGGTGGCAGCCTCTGTCTCCTGATAGCAAGGATGGCACCCTACTTATGGAGTCACTGGGGTGCCTTCAACTAATCCTATCATGTGGATCAATAAAGACTGGAAGAGATGCCTCTGGACTGCTAAGTAGTTATTTCCCCAGGAAGTCTTATTTTAAAAAGCTAGCTGTTGTCTGACAGCTGCCAAAATCAGTCAGGCTATCAGGGGGACAGGCCTCCCCTACTAGCTGGCAACAGAAGTAACTCTTTGGCCATCCCCAGATGCTATGATGTAGTTCAAAATAGAGAAGGGTTATGGAATTGCTGCCATCCTCAACTGGGCTCTATGTATAAGGTATCACTGTGCTAAACACAGCCTTTCTGCTGAAAAAGCACTTTATGGACTGTTCTGACTTCTCAGCTTGGGAATTATCCCCTGCTGAGGCCTCTGGTTATACGACTCTGCCCCCTAGGCGACTAAAATGGTGTTCCAACTGAGCTGCCCTTCCTGCCATCAAATAGCAGAATCTATGGCAAAGCTCAGAAAAGAAAGAGTGGAGGGTCAGTGGCACCCTTAGTCAGCAGCCGGGCTCTCAAAATGTGGCTATACCACACATGGTGTCTCTGTCGCTTGTATGTTGTTTACTTTAGCACTGCAGTTCAGTGTATTTGCTGGCTCATGCCCAGGCCACACCTTCCAGATAACAACAAAAAAAGCAGTAGTACCTGCAGTGCACCCTAGCAGACAGTCAGCAGGAGCAGGGCTTAGCATTCTCTGGCTCATGCCAGAGATAGGAAGTTTCCTGTTTAGTGGCACATAGTCCAAACTGACAACTGTATGCTGTATCTCTGGACACCCAGAGAGCCCTGTTCAGTTATCACTCCAGGCCTTAGTTTTCAGAGGGAATTGAGGAGTTGTGTGCCTATTCCACCATCTTGGCTGTGTCCTCCAGCCAATCTCTTTTAATTTAGGAAAGAGCAGATTAAGCAATCGAACAAACTAGCTTGCAAGCAGACATGGGAGTAGATGCACAACACGTGAAGGTCACCAAGGAATCAATGAACACAAACTGTAAAGAGACAAAGACCTTCCTCCAGAGGAAATTATTTGTGAAGCACAAAGTACTAAGTGCTATGAAAAGCCCTTTACATATAGCATGTATTTCTCCTAACCTATGAAGTTATAATTATTATTATCATTCCCATTTGCAGATGAGACCAAGGATTAGCAGGTTTAAGTGACTTGCCTAGCACCCAGCACTTATAGCAGAATTAGTATTCTTGCCGGTTACTCTGGCATTAACCTTGTAACAAAAACAAACAGGTAAACAACAATGAAGACAAAAGTACTGCCCATGAAAGTAGGATTTCTGGAGCACTTTTACTCCTTTCCCCTAATATACCCCTAGTGGTAGCTATCTTGGCCTGGTGCAAGGTGGGCTGGAGCTGACTCTCACTGATGCCCAACTCTCTGTTCCATGAGTTTGTTACTGGAAAACATCTGGTCACAGACCCATGCTGCCTGTCACTACTAAACCAATTATGATGCTGAGACAGGGATTGAATTTTTTAAGAATGTTTTAGTCAGGTTGTCAATGTTTTAGCCACTTAGTGCTGCTGTAACAGAAAAACCTAGAGTGGATGTCTTTAACAAAGGAAAATTTATTCTTAGACAGTCCAATAGGCTACAAGTCCAAACTTAGGATGTACACTCCAGGGAAGGCTTTCCCTCTGTTGGCTTTGAAGGAATGGTCTTGTGTGGCATCAATCTTTGGTCAGGGAGCATCTTGGTACAGAAACCTCAGGTCTGAAGGACACATTCTTTCCCTGGTGCTGCTTTCTTGATGGTGTGAGGTTCCCCACTCTGTGCTTGCTTCACTTTCCTTTCAGCTCTTGTAGAATGAAAGGATAAAGAGTGGTGCTAACCATACGCTAGGGAAACTCCCTTTACAATGGGGCAGGGAGGTGATCTTATGAAGGGATTTACAGTCCCATACTAATCCTCTAACACACAGCACAGGAAAAATCACAAAATGGAGGACAACTATAAAACAGTGAGAATCATGACCCAGTCACATGGTTACACACGTTTTTGGGGAGACACAGTCCAATCTATGACAGCCAGCAACTGAGAAGATAGTGGGTTAGCACCCTAAAGAACCATCTTAACATCTCAGTCCAGACTGGCAAGTTTTACAGAAGGATTTAGGGAACGGAAAGGGGTAGGCATGTGAGTACTCAGAGGAGGAAAGGTTGGTAGATATAAACACACTTTCTTTGATTCAAGACTTGCTGTCCTTGATGTCTGGAGTCTTGTTACCTTTGCTCAGGAACTGCGCAGCTTACTTGCATAGTGGGCTGCAAATTTGTGTCACTCTGGTCAGCATTCAGGAACAGCCTGGGAAAACAATCTTAAAATCCTTATGAGTACTAGTCAGAAAGGAGATTACTATTTTACGTGTCAGCATTCCTTGTGCGGAGACGAGGGAAGGGCTTCAAGTATTAAGAAAGAAGCTAGCTATGAATTTTTCTACATCAGTTTCACACTGGTAGCTTGAAAGTGTCCTGTGGGAGTATTAACACTATGCAAATTACTGAAAGGAAACCGTGGTGGTATAGTGGTTAAGAGCCACAGATGCTAATCAAAAGATCAGCAGTTCAAACTCACCAGATGCTCCTTGGACTCTATGGGGCAGTTCTACTCTGTCTTACAGGGTCACTATGAGACAGAATCAACTTAACAGCAGATTTGGATTTTTGGCTATAAATCACGATGCCCATGGGAGCAGCAGTGAAGAAATCAAATGACAAGCAGATTGGACAAATCTGCTGCAAAATACTTCTCTGTATTATTAAACGGAAAAGATGTGACTTTGAGGACTAAGATGCAACTAATCCAAGCCATTGTGATTTAAATCATCTCACATGCATAGGAAAGCTTGACAGTGTATAAAAGCTCAAAGTACTGATGCATTTGAATCATGGTGCTGGTGAAGAATATTGAATATACAACAGACTCCCAGAAGAATGAATAAATCCATCTTGGAAGAAGTATAGCCCCAGTGCTCGTGGCAAGTAAGGATGAACCTGTTCCTGGAGAGAATAATCAGGCTGGGTAGAGGTGAGCCGGAAGGAGGAAGACCCTCAGCAGGGCGGACTGACACAGCAGCTACAACAACGGGCTCAAGCACCACAACAATTGTCGGGACAGCGCAGGGCCGAGCAGTGTTTTCTTCTGTCACACGTAGCGTCACTCTGAGTCAGGGCTGAGTGGACTCATCGGCACCTGACAACAACAATAAAACAAGGCTCTCTCCGTTTTTGTTCCTGTACAACCAGCTGTCAAACATGTAGCAGCACACCACTGTCTAGGGCTTATAGGTGGTGAGAACTACAAAAAGCTTGAGAGCCTGGCCGGTTAGTTCACTCCTATTTCTATTCATTTTTCATTTCTATTCTAGGGGAAAGTAAACATCAGAATTACATTCCACACAGCCTTTTATTCTTTTTAAAAAAGCATCATTTTTTTGATTAAAGATAAATTTATATTTAAACCAAATCCCAGGTGATGCTTACAGTCTAGGTGTGGGGCTGCATAACCCTACCTCTTCAGAAAATATACCATTCATTTTCTACACTATGTGATACAATGCTCTCCCTTACTTATTATGAAAGGGAAACCTACTAAAAGAAATGATATCTTTTAAAGGGTTCATTATTGAAAAAAACAGCAAACTATTTTGGACTCTTTCATCAGAATTTTGGGCCATTTTTTTTCACTCAGCTAAAATGGATTTAATACCACTCTGTATCAATGGCTATAAAATTGGCCAATAATTGAAAATTCGTTATCTCAAGGATGTCACAATCCAAAAATAGGCAGATAGAAATGTGGACAACACACAAAATGCAATGTGCTAAGTGCTGCAGTAAAATCTGTGTAAAAACATTCTAGGATGCCAGAGGCCATGCACCAGCTACTGGGGGTTGGGGTGTCAGCCACTGAAAGGTTTTCAGGGAAGATGAAGGTAGGCTTTCCAGAATAGGAGTCAGAATGAAAAAAAGCACAGTAGGCATAGACAGGGAAACAACAGAATGTGATGAAAGGTAAACTAGACATTGTGGTGAACCTAGAGGGAGGTGATAGCTATGACTGGACTGATAACCTGAGCCATATTACAAAGAAAAGGGAGAAGCAGAGAAGAACTGACTTGTTAGATTTCTGCTTATGAGAGATTGCTTCAGTAATTTGAGGGCAGGTGAAAGGAGAAGGAGAGAAGAAAGCTGGATTGAAGTTAGTGAAATACTTCACGGAATCAGTATAAGACTAAAGACAGCCGGGGAAGAGAGAATGGATCTGAGGGAGATTAGGGAAGTGTGAACATATGATGCCTGACTTACTGGGAAATGGGGATAAAAACAGGAATGTGGGTAGAAAAGTCCTGACATTCAAGCTCCATACCAAGTCCCTGCCCAGAGCTCTAGTGATGCAGTTATGACTGTCATTTTAAGGAGATGTCCATTTCATTTGGAGATCCGGAGGATCAAACAACAATATAAATAAAGAAAGAAAAAACTTTGTGAACGGTAAAATGTCTCCAGCTCATGTGACATTAGGGTATTTGACTTTTAACGCAATTGGTTCTTTGCTTGGTATATAAAATACTCTCAATCCTTGATCAGTGCGAGTTCAACTAAAGATGCTCAGCTAAGTTCCTGATCTTATTGTCCAGCAGGTTATGTTTCTATAAATGTTAAACACAGGAGGAGTAATGACCCGGGGCCCGAGATAGGGTTCCATTTGGTTGTTTGCCTCTGTTTGGGTTGCTGTCATTCTACATCACAGCAATTTAGACCATGTTCGTTTGTGTCTGCCCCAGTAAAGGCATACTGTTTACAGTTAAGAGAGACAGCAAAGCACTTACTTCTGGAAGTAGCCAAGTAATACAGCTTCTTGGCATTTCTAACCATTGATATAGAAAGAAACTGAGAAGTTTTAAACAGTTTGCAACTATGTAATTGCCCATGCATTGTGGAGCAAGGGAGTACAAAGTCTCTGGAGCTATCCTTTCACAAGTAGTGCCTGTCTTATTCTGGTGTTTTCCTTGATCTCAGAAAGCACAAAGCCATTTCTCTTGGGAGCTCTATCATTGCCATACCCTTCAACCAGTCTGTTTTTTTGTAGCTGTGTGTCCAAAGGCAGCAGCTGATATCCCGGCCCATAATAAATGATTTTCAGAAGGGGTAAAGGAAGGATCAAAGCATTAGGATACAGAAGAAAGTAAAATAAAATCCATAACACAGGCAAAGGATGTTTGGATGGTGTCCTCTTAAGAATGAAAAGCATGAAGATGTCTGATTTCTAGCTAGTTTTCTATGACGCAAATATACAAAATACTCCCTTTGTTCTTGTACTTTAATTTTGATCTTTGTATGAATTTGTTATTTCTCAATTCCAGCTCAGTGCTCCATAGGGTTTTCTTGGCTGTAATCTTTATGGGGGTGGATTTTTGGGTCTGTCTTCCATAGAGCTGCTGGATGGGTTTGACCCATCGGCCTTTAGGTTAGTAGTCAAGTGCAAACCTTCTGTGCTACACAGGGACCTTTCCCTACACTTTTAAAAGCAGACTATATAACTTGAAAATATAAGCTGACTTGATTTGTCTCTTTCTCATCCTCTCCTAGCAAGCCATGTGCATTAAGCTTCTGTGTTTGCTTGATATTGTTTCCTAAGTGCGAAGAAACAAGCAAAATAACAGTGTTCCTAATATATTTCAAAGGCACTTATCAGAACCTCAGCAATAAAGCTTATTTTATTTGTAGGAATATCAAGCGGCCACCGTCCCTTCAAAGCAGAGTATCTTGAGAAGCAGAAAGCTAGCAAAACCACACAGAAAATTGGTAGCTCTTATGTTTTCTGAATTAACATTTTCCTCTTCTCCCATTCATAAAAATGTCAATTTAATGGTTTGGAAATGCTGACTTGCTTTCTAAATTGTTCTTTGTGTGATATTATATCAAGGTTTATTTATTCCTGCCTTACACTGTAATATAATCCTCCTAGCAGTGAATAACTCTAATTATAACCAGGTGCTGAATTATTTCATGTTAAATATCCTTGTTAACCCAGAAGATCAGCAGGATATTGTCCTTCAGTTTATTCTACCCCTACTGCCTCTGTTTTCCTTGTGTTTTCCCCTGTGATGATGGAAGTGCTTAATAATACATATTATCTTTGCTCTGCCCACAAATATCCTAATCTCAATTCAAAATCTCTGAGATGACGTAATCTTACCCTTACCCAGGGTTAAACTGCAGGTTTCCTTTCTGCTTGATACTGGAAAACAGCTGTCCTTGGAACAGAGCCCTATCCTTAGAGGACAAAAAAAACACAACACTATGTTAGAACAAAAAGGCAGTTTTATACACCTACAATACTTTCACTTTGGACAGAAATGTTTTAACTAAAAATCTGTCTTCAAGTTTTCTTACTGTATGATGTAAACTTATATTACTTAAAAAATAAAACTCAAGTATTATTCCATGAGTCTGAACCAACTCCACTGCACTTGGCTTGGCATTGTTATTCAGTAATATTTGCCTTAAGAAATCAAACAAACAAAACCCAAACCTGCTGCTGTCAAATTGATTCCAACTCATAGTAACTTCACAGGACAGAGTAGAACAGGGTTTCCAAGGTGTAGCTAGTGGATTTGAACTGTCACTCTTTTGGTCAGCTGCCAAGCTCTTAACCACTGTACCAACACAGCTGCCTTGTTTTGACCTCATGCAATAGAATTTCAGGAAAGGTAAGGGACTAAACTGGAAGAAATGTGTAAGAAGTTGAGTCTGTCTTGAGGAAAAATGGCTGATACATCAGTTAATTAGTCAACTAACTCTTTCTAAAGACAATGGGAAATTAATTTATTCAACAACATTCTAATTCCACTTTGGTCCTTAACTCTGCAACATGAAGTCACCCTATTCTCCCTCTCCCAAATACACAGGTGTGATTAGAGAATTACATCATTATACAATGTCTGCAAAAGTGACCCTGGAAATAACCTGCAGGTTCTCATCAACTCGGGATCCCTAACAGCACAGTAACTGAAAGCTTGGTGGCTAATCAGAAGGTCAGCAGTTTGAATTCACCAGCCATTCTTTCTACTCTGCCCTATATGGTCAATGTGAATCAGAATCAACTCAGTGGCACTGAATTTGGTTTCAGGTTTTTTGTTGTTGTTGTTTGTTTTCTGTGTGTGGTAAGGCTTCCTGGGGAAGTTGTTAGCACTCTTATCATTAGTATCCTATAGAGGTAAAGAGCTTCAAAATGGTTATTACAAAAGGATGTGGTTTTTCAAATTCCTTGTTCTGTAGAGTAGTGACAATTAGGGAGAATTTCTTGAAAAATTAAGCTTGGTAATTTGAACCATTCAGTTGTTTTCATACAAAGAAATATACTCAAAGTAGAGATTTGATTTCTCCATAGGTAATCTGCTATAATTTTTCAAAAGATACCTGTATTTTTCTTTTTAAGAAAATTAAATTGAAGCAAAATTAGCTTTCAGTAAGACAAAAATAGGGGGGTTACCATTTGTCTCATCTAGGTACGTTCTTCTTACCTGTCAAAGTGCCTGTGTCACTAGGTGGGCATTACTTCTGGAATTAATGAGGCCTCATAACTGCACCACCTCACCTGTTCCCATGTGCAAGGGACTCTGGAGCCTGTGGGATAAAACCGTACATATCATATCTTGTCAACAAAATTATCTGGCTCTACGGATGATAACTAACTTCTCCAGTACACTTTATTGCTTGAAACCTTTTTTTTTTTTTTTTAATTTTTTAATGAGATGGAGAAAAATTTACCAACTTTGTTTGGAAAGAGAAGAAGCCCCAGATAAGTAAAACACTACTGAAGAAGAAGAACACCCTGGGGGGTCTCTCACCACCTGAATTTAGAACCTATTACACTGCCACAGTTGTCAAAACAGCCTGGTACTGGTACAAAAAGAGACAGATAGATCAATGGAACAGAAATGAGACCCCAGAGATGACGTCATCTTCCTATGAGCAGTTGATATTTGACAAAGCCCCTAAGACATTAAACTGGTGTAAAAACAGTCTCTTCAGGAGTCGGATCCAGCAAATGGTACTGGCAAAATTGGATATCTAAAGATGCAAAAAATTGTAACAAGACTCATTATCTTACACCTTATACAAAAACCAACTCGAACTGGGTAAAAGAGCTAAATATCACATCTAAAATGATAAAGCTCATCCAACAAAAAGTAGGGACAACAGTGGAAGTTGTAATACACAACATAGACAGACTTCAAAATCTGTCAAAGAAACCACAATCAACAGAAGAAAAAAATAGATAAATGGGAACTACTGAAAATCACTTTTGCTCTTCCCAAGACTTTATTAATAGAATTAAAAGGCCACCTACAGAATGGGAAAAAATATTTGGCAACTCTATGTCAGACTGATGTCTGATCTCCGTAATCTATATGGTACTACAAAATATCAATAAGAAAAAAATAAATCATCCAATGATTTGGGGATGGGCAAATGAGATGGACAGACACTTCTCTATATAGGAGATCCAAGCAGCAAAAAAACACATGTAGTCATGCTCTCGATCATTAGCTATTAAAGAAATTCAAATCAAAAGAACAATGAGATACCATCTCACCCCAAAAGTTGGCTACGATCCAAAAAAATGAAAAACAACAAATACTGGAGAGGCTGTGGAGAAATTGGAACCTTCCTACACTGTTGGTGGGATTGCAAAATGGTGCAACTTCTTTGGGAAGCAATCTGGTGCTTCTTTAAAAAGCTGGATATAGATAGACCATTTGACCCAGTAATTCCACTTCTTGGAACGTGTCCTACAGAATCAAGGCCATTCACACCCACTGATAAATGCACATGAATGTTTATCACAGCACAGTCCACAACAGCAAAAAAGATGGAATCAACCCAGACGCCCAACAACAGAGAAATGGATAGGTAAACTATGGTATATATACTCAATGGAACACTACGCAATGATAAAGAGCAATAATTTCAGGAAACATATCATAAACTGGTTTCAACTGGAGGACATTACGTTGAGTGAAAGTAGTCAGTGACAGAATGACAAATATTGTATGAGACCCCTACGATAAGAACTAAAACAGACTCAAGCATAGAAGAAGAGAGTCTTTGATTACTGCAAGGGTGAGGAGGGAGGGAGGAAGAGGGCAGGATATAGATTAGATAGTTGATAGAAACTTGGTTGGGTGAAATCAGTGACAACAAACATTAGTAAGAAGATAAATATTAACTAGACTTCAACACAACATGATTACTCCTCCCATCTTAACCCAGTATTGTAAGGACTGAGTAGCTGGGGCAGGGGTGTGGCAGGGACCATGCTCTCGGGAAACTGAGGCCAACTGGCACAACTAGCATTTTGCTAAGAGATCCCTCTGCACCCCACATTGGTGAGTGGCATCTGGGGTCTTAAAAGCTGATAAGCTGCCTTCTCAGGGTACACCAAATTGTCCCAACTCAGTGGGAACAGATGATCACCAAGGACCAAAATGGAAAAGAGAACCCAGAAGACAGAGAGACCCATGTGAGTGGGTGACTACATCAACTTCTGACCAGAAGAACTGGATGGTACCTGGCTACCACCAACGGTAGCCGTGATGGAGCTCACAAAGTTGAGTCTCATTGGAAAGACAGAGAGAGAGACTTAAAAACAAGGCATATAAAGGAGAAAAACATATACATAATATATACATACCAGCCGTGCTGCTGTGAATGACTGTGTGAGGGAGAGGCCAAAGTAAAATCATAATTAAAAATATTTATATAGTAAAATTTGTATATTTAAAATAATAATAATTACACATACAATAATAAACCTATCCTGAGGTTGGAAACCCTGGTGGCATAGTGGGTTAAGTGCTATTCGGTTGGCATTCAAATCCACCAGGCACTCCTTGGAAATTCTGTGGGGCAGTTCTATTCTGACCTCTAGGGTTGCTATGAGTTCGGTACCTGACTAAATGGCAGTTGGTGGTGGTGATGGAGGTGATATCGAGATTTGTTTTATTTCTTCAGTTGGTTCTATATTTTGTTGTTACCTGACAAGTAATTGTTGAGATTGCATGCTACCGTGCTTTGTCATAACAAAACATTTTTCCTTTTCATGTAACATTAATGCAATATGCCCCTAGATAGTTTCCTGTCTAGTCCTAAGTCTCAAGTTTCAATATTCCTATATTGTCCCCTAAATTTCAGTTCCAACTCAGCACTGGTGGTGGCAACCAGGAAGAGGATATAAATACCAAGAGGACCTGTGTATTCCCTTATAAGTTGCCACTAACCCTGACCCTCAGTCTTTGCTGAAAGGCAATCAATTCTTTCACTCTGTGGGCCAGGAAACCCTCTTTGTCATTTTCCTCCAGTTTCCCTTGCAGGTCTCTTTTTTCTTAGTAGTGGTGGGCTCTTGCTTCTTCTCTGGATTTCACTCTCTTTCACTGCAAACATGACCAATATTTCTGGTGGGCCCAGTTACTTGGGTGGGACTTAGAAGACAAGAGCAAGATAGGCCATATGAAACAGTTCATCACACCACAACATAGGACACTAAAATAAATACAGAATATGTTTTTGCACAAAATTCAAGACCTAAATTTGCCTTAATCCACAGAAGATTGAGGACTCATGTATGTATTTCCAAGGCACTATTTCTGTCATACGATATGCATGAACTACAAAAGTGTTGCCTAACATGCTGTTTCACTGGATGTCCTTGAGAAAAGAACCTGACTCAAAGCCCAAGGCAGATGTATTGTTTGGTAAGCAATCTCAAGAGACAGTAGTGTGATCACTAAGAGGTGTGTACAGACTGCACTAAATGACAGTGTCAGAGGTAGTGACACAAAATGATTGTCTATAAAAGTTTTGTGCTGTGTTCCAACAGAAATCTACTGCTTTTAATAAAAAAGATTCCTGTTTTAGTTATAGCTACAAAGACATTTTTCATAACACGAGCTCAGCCAAAAACACAGTCCAAGCCGACTGTCATTGAATCAATTCTCATTCTTAGCAACCCTATAGAACAGAGTATAACTTCCCCCTAAGGCATAATCTCTACCAAAGCAGACTGCCAATCTTTCTGCCACAGAGTAGCTGCTGGGCTCAAACTGCTGACCTTTCAGTTAGTGGCCAAGAGCTTAACTACTTTGCCATCAGGGATGTTATATGCATCAGTATAAATACAAAACTAAAACTCTTGCCATCAGTGCATGCCATCAGTTACATGTATCAGTATAGCTACAAAGCTATTATTCTCATGTTAGTTTACTTTTTGAACCTTCTATTGTCCTCTGGTCAGAGCTGTCAACATTATCCGGTTACGATGATGTTTAGGATCATGTGGTTTTGTCTGTAAACACCACAAGCTGTTGTTTTCATTGCTACTGATGTTTTTGTGACCATTGATTTTGTCAAAATTTCTGGTATTTTGGTTACAATATTGTGGCTATTCGTGTATTTGTGAATCTATATTAATAACTTTTTTGAGACTGAAGTAATTGAAGGAAAAGAAGGAATGACAATTACGTAAATTACAATTTACAAGTAACATTACTACAAAGCACTACTGAGGATTCTCTATAGTCTGGTACAGGAGGAATTCCATGTGGAAGGGGGATCAACACCATGAGTTATCACATTAGGTGACACCAATTCTAGTGGCACCACTAGGGGTAGAAAGCCAGAGTGAAAATGGAATATTCTACCCTATCAGACCTGAGGAGCCTCTTGAGACGTGTTTCAGAGCTATTGTCCCAGAGAACAAAGGGATGATTTTTGATCCACTAGTTCTCATCCCCACTGGCCCTGTGGGTGTAAACTTCTCCCACAGCCTAAGCTGTTCCCCAGGCAAAACTCCAAGACAGGAAGCAGGAGGCAGTAGGGAGTACCCGCACTGAGGTGTAGTCAGGTGCCACCTGTGCAAAGCTGGTTCGTATCCATGTGGAACAGGAGGGAGGGCCCAAAGATTTGCAAGGTTCACAGGAAGTGACAGATAAGGCAAGAGAGGGAGTTATCACAGTAAAAGTATGAAAAGAGAGGTAGAGAGCTCATTTGCTAAAATTAGGTTTAAAGCCTCAAACAACTGAGAAATTTCCTGAGGTCAGTCTCTGGGGTAAAACTTTCATATACTCTGCGGGGAGATGGAGGGGGGGGTGTAAAAACATATACATGTAATGTTCTTAGTTATTATGAAATATAAAATTTTTACTACAGTTACATGAATATGGTTGGGTATTATGATTGTCACTACAACAATCCTTCCATCCCACACCCATTTTGTACTACACAGACAGGGGAAATTATCCCAATCGTCCGCTCCACATGTGGGACCATGATTGTTTTAATTTAATCAAGATTACCCAGGTTTCTTTGTAGAAAGATTGGTTCAGCCTAGAGTGACTTAGTATGTGATGTTCCCACTCCATGTGATCTAATCGGTAGTAGATGTTCCAGAAACCTCCCCCTCTGGATTTTGCAGCATCTATGACCATGAGGCTGAGACCTCTGTATCCATCATTGTTCCTCTCTCCACTCCTCCAGTAAAGCCAGCCTGGGGATGAAGGAGCACTTGAAGGACGGAATGGCTAAATAAAATACAGAAGACAGAGAGACAGATAGGATGGAGCCAACCTTTAAGTCATCTCATCATGGGCTTTCAGTGTGTGAATACTCTTCCTTATCATTTAAGCTATTTTGAATCAGGTTTGTAGTCAAGTGTTATCAGACAAAACTCCAGATTTTCATTACCTGCCCCCAAAAGCCAATCTCTGAGACAGGTATTTGGGTGAATGATGAAAAAAGTTTATTAACTGTGTTCTTTCAGGCAGAACACAGTTAATAAACTTTTTTGATCAGTCACCCAAATTCTTGTCTCAGAGATTGGCTTTTCGGGGCAGATAATGAAAATCCAGAGTTTTGTCCAGCAACAATTTGGTGACCCAGCCAGGAGGCAGGTGCTACCAAGCTCCATGGTCCCCCAGGGAAAACAGGGTACCCGCAGTGATCCTTCTCTTTTTTTTTGTTTTTAAGCTGCTGCAAAAACACAGGATCCCTGCTGGCCTTTTTTTTCCTTTCCCTCGAGGCATCATTGGTTTCTAAACAGCACCATGTAAGGTGAGTGGCCAAATTTCTTTTTTTCTTTCCTTTCTTTCCTTTTCTTTGGGGATAGTTCCTTTTTCACTTTTAGTTATTTTGTTAGCGGCCCAGTACGTTGACAGAGACCATTTTGGACTGCGACGTCACCGCATTTTATCCCTCCGCCGGATGTCAAGGTGGTAGAAACCAGTTTACCTGTGCTGGAGCATCTCCACAGAAGGAGCTTCTGATGGGGGAGGTAACTCCTGCTAAACAAGTTACTGGGATCCCCCAGGGCTTGGTTCTATTTGGTTGGGACATGTTGGTGGAGACCCATACTGGAAAATTCCAAGAGCCTGAAATGGCTTGCAAGTGTCGTCAGTGAAAAAGGGTCTTAGTGTGTGAGTGGAAGCTGATCGTAGTACATGCTAACATGTGTGTACAGGATTCCACACATTATTCCCACCATCCGACACCAAGGCATGAGTCTGGGAGTATAGCACTGCTGGAAGATTTCCCAGCAGATGAGGTCCCTTGGGAAGAGTCCTTGAGCCGAAAGTTTCCAGGAGAAAAACAAACTCCCGCATGTGCCCAGCAAGACAGGTCTTTGGTTTCCCAAAAATGTGTCTATGTGAGTGGGATGTGTTGGTGGTGGCCTCTGCTGGAAGGTTCCATGGCAAGAAATGGCTGTGTTCCCACAAAGGGCCTTTCAAGCATGGAGAGTGCATGCCTGCAGGTGTGTGTGTGTGTACATGTGCGTGCGTGCACACACACGTGCGCGTGGGTGCAAATGCTTGAAATTTTGCTTAACAGGCTGCATGTGCATCTGATAAGACAGAGCTGTGTATGTTTGTGAGGCCTCCCATTCATGTTATGATGAGATGGATGTGTTTGCCTTGTGGGGTTTGGAGTCATAAAAATGTTTGTATGTCTTTATGTCTTGTCCTGTTATTGTCAGTATATTTCTTTGTCTTAAATAGATGGCAGAGAGAACTTAAGGGCCCTATGTCTTTACGTTTCTGAATCTAAGTATATGTAAATGACTCTCCTGAGTTGCCCATTAAAGGAGCTTTAGGGAAAACTGTTTGAAAAAGCCAGCTAGTAAGACTTAAGGAGTTAAAAGGGTAGTTTTGTCTTAAAGAGAAAGTAACGATTCCAGATTTTGAAAAACTATAGTTGGGTGGAGACTTTCTTAAGACAAAGAACAGATACAAATTGTAACTTTGCTTTAATTATCAAAAACTGGATAGATCCAAATTTTGAAATAAATTGTCTCCACTACAAAACTTCAGGGATCTGTCTGGTAAGTTTTACCCAGGTCAGAGACAACTTCTCTCTCTTGTACTTCAAAAAATCCTCAGTGGGCAGGCAGATGATTGGTGAACAGTTGAGGAACTGATCAGGGCCACTTACTGGTGATGTCTGAAGGCCTAGCTGTTCATGTCACCCAAGTAACTCTGGCCCACATGGGTGAAGGTTTCTATCTGTTCTGTTCCAAGGCTGAGGATGAGGTCCAAAAAATATTTGGGGGCACAGGTCAGACATTTAAGAGATAATGGGATGTCTGCCACTAGAAGACTCTTGTGACAGGAAAAGGGGGATGCAGAGTGGATGAAAGTGTCTGCCCCCTGCAAGACAAGCCGTGCAATGTAAGGAACACTGGTCCAAACAAAACACGACTCTATGTCCTTGGACTCTTGTTTCCCTGATAGGATAGATGGCAGATTCCTCAGCTTCCTCTCCTTTCATCCTTTCTTCTTTGCCTGGGCCTGGTTTAGAAAGGTTCTCATTGTCTGTCTGGACAGGACAGGGTAGAGGTGTGGCTTCCAAATGCTGTAAATAGCACTGCCAAGAAACTTTTTTTCTTGGGAGCCTCCAAAGGCCACTCATCTGCACCTGTCATGCTTTCACAAATCTAAAAAGATGCAAGTGCTTTATTCTAGTGTGCAGAGAACTCAGTTTCTCATCAGGGTTCAAACTTCTGTCTCATTTAAGATAGGAACTTCTGTCCTGACTATTAGAATCAAATGCTACCCAGTTCTTACTGGGTTAAAGGTATATGTTTATTTCTTCTTAACACTATCCATGGTTTAAAGTCAGGAAAGGTGTGTGCCAGGGTTGTGTCTTTTCACCATACCTTTTCAATATGTATACTGTACACATAATTTGAGAATCTGGATTATATGAAGAAGAATGAGGCATCAGGATTGGAGAGTCATTAACAATCTGTGTTATGAAGATGACACCACTTTCTGGAAGTGAAGGAGATTTGAAACACTTACTGAAGAAGATCAAGGACTACAGCCTTCAGTATGGATTGCACCTCAACATCGCCAAAAGCCAAGTGCCATCAAGTCGGAGCACCTCAACATCAGGAAAACAAAAATCCTCTCCACTGGACCAGTAAGCAACATAATCATAAATAGAGACAGGATTGAGGTTGTCAGGATTTCATCTTACTTAGGTCCATAATCAGTGCCCAGGGAAGCAGCAGTCAAGAAATCAAAAGAGGGGGGTGGAGTCAAGATGGCAGGCTAAGCATGTGTCTCCCTAAATCCCTCTTGAAACCAAGACCTGAACTGATAATTAAAAAGAGCCTTCTGGTCACACAGTGAGCCATAGGATGCAGCATAGGGCTGTTAATTTGGACTTTATACCACTGAACAGAAAACCTCCTCTCTTTAGCTGACTCCTGCTCCTGGCCAGTCCTTGCTTACATGGACCAAAGGTAACTCACCATTTTGGCTTTTATTTTTTTCCTCTGTCTTGCCTGGCTGGCAGAACTGGGTCTTGACTAGCAGCTAGTCTTGGACATGCTGCTGGTAGGATCAGTGGGTGAAACTGCCATATTTTGGAGATCTGGCTTGGGACTCTGTTCATCTCACCACCTTTGGCCTCTCTTTCTGCCTCCACCACAGTGAAGTTTGTATGGAGATGCCAGATGGTGTGCTTGTGCAGGATGCCACCATGGTTACGGAGGCTTAGGCTGGATGTAATTTTTCACCTGGCAGTCGGTGCCTGCCTGCAGGAAAGTGTTTTGCTGGCAGAAAAGCAGTAGTTTACACAGTATTGCCTAGCTGGGGCCCGGCAACAGAGATTGTGGACTCTGTACATCTCAGTACCTCTGGCCTCTCTTTCCACCTGTGTCATGGTGCAGTTTGTAAGGAGGGGCTGGGCTGAGAGCTTGTGCGGGACACAGCCTTAAGTACGGAAGCCTCAGTGAGACCTAATTCTTAGGCTGAGAGCCAGCACTTGACTGCAGGAGAGCGCTTTGCTGGCAGAAAAGCAGTATTTTATGAAGTGTTGCTTACAGCTGTGGCCTGTCAGCAGAGGCTAACAGGGCAGTAGCCTTGCTGCACTTTGAACTAGCTCATAACATCTGGGGATGCATATGGGGGTGCTTACTTTGCCAGATGGGAAGAAGGCCCTGGACACCTGAAAACCTGACTGATCTAGGAAGTGGTCAGATACCTTCCACTTTTCACAGCATCTCTGCCAGCCTTTATTAACTCACATGAAGCCCAAAAAAGCAACAGTTTGGAAAAAGCAGTAATAAGAAAATCATCCATTGCTTCAGAAGGCCCCCAAATGAAACAGCCAAAGAGATTTCCAGGTGAACAAACTTTTCTGAAATTATCAAAAGATGAATGCAAAAGGATTATATACAGAGCCCTTCTAGACCTTATACAAAATGCAGCAGAGCAAAGTGAAAAATTAAGCAAGCTGTTCGACCTGATGGAACACCAGTACTCCGAAATCCAACAGATCAAGAACAAAATCAAAGACATGCAAACTTCAACCCAAAGCCAAGGAAAAAGAATAGAACAAATGGAAGAGAGACTTTCTGCTACTGACTACAGCATCTATGAGGAAAAATCAGAAAAAAGAAACAAGAAAAATGAAGAAGCATTAAGAAGCATGTGGAACTCTATGAAGAGGAACAATCTACAATTAACTGGAGTCACTTAACAGGGCAACACACCTGAGAACATAGAGTGTTGCTGCTGAGCTGCTGACAGATAACTTCCCAGAAATTTTGAAGGAAGAGAACATACATCTCCAAGATGCATATTGAATGCCACTCAATATAGAGCTCAAAAGAAAAACCCAAAGACATTTTATAATCAAGCTTAACAAAATGAAACATAAACAGAAACTCTTAAAGGCAGCAACACTCAAAGCAAAGCTAACATTCAGAAGGAAACCCTATAGGCTTTCATCAGATTTCTCCTCAGAAACCATACTGGCACACAGACAGTGGCATGACAAATTCAAAGCCTTAAAGGAGAACTTCCAACCAAGAATTGCATATCCTGCAAAAATACCTTTCAAATATGAAAATGAAATTAAGACTTTCACAGATAAACAGAAACTCAGAGACTTTGTAAAAACCAAACCAAAGCTACAAGAAATACTGAAAGAATCTCTTGGCTTTGGCTTAGAAGAACAAAACCACAAACTTTATATTTTAAAAGGACACATCATCCAGAATCCTACTCAGTTAGGGAAGGCTCCAAGCTCAATCAAAGCTACAATAGTGAAACAAATAATTCAGTGATCATATCATGAAAACTATGATGTCATCATATTAAAAAGAGGGATGTACTACAGTCACTATAGTCCTTCCAGATGGAGAGGAAGTTGACTGGTTGTAATTAAAATTAGGTTTATACATACTTTATTGTGTGGGATCAAAGGGGCAGCCATAAAACACAATAAAGATGCAACATACCATATCAAGAAATGTAATACAGGAGTTTCAACAACCACAAAGCCAACCCTGAAAAAGGTGAAAAATCAACTCACAAAGAAGGTCACAGAACAGATTAATAAGAACAACAGAGAAAACATCAACACAAAAATAAACATATCATAATGGCAGCACTGTACACATACCTATCAATAATTATATTTACTGCAAATGGACTAAATGCTCCAGTAAAGAGACACTGAGTGACATCTTAGATCAAAAGACATGACCCATCCATATGTTGACTACAGGAAACTCACCTTAGACTGAAAGATATAAACAAACTGAAAATTAAAGAATGGAAGAATAAATATCAAGCTAACAATGAACAAAGAAGAGCAGGTGTGGCAATTCTAATCTCAGATAAAATGTATTTTAATGTAAAATCCACCATCAGGAACAAGGATGGACACTATTTATTGCTGAAAGTTTCAATATACAAGCAGGACTTAACAATATTAAATATTACTGTACCTAATGTTAGAGCACCTAAATACATCAAAGATACACTGACTACACTCAAAAAGGAGATAGATGACTCCACAATAACAGTAGGAGACTTCAACACTCCATTCTCAATGTTGAACAGAGTGTGTAGGAAAAAACTCACTACAGACACAGGAGACCTTATTGCCACAATTAACCAACTGGACCTCATCGGCATATACACAACTTTCTATCCATGAGTGGACAACTACATTTTCTTCTCCAGTGCACATGGAACATTCTCCAGAATAGACCATGTGTTAGGGCATAAAGCAATTCTCAACAAAATCTATACCTTTGAATTAATGCAAAGCATCTTCTCTGATCATAAAAACATACAAGTTGAGATCAATAGGAGATAAAACATAGATAGAAAGTGGAACTCATGGTAACTAAACAACATCTTGCTCCAAAATCCATGGGTTATAGAGAAATCAAGGATGAAATAAAGAAATTTATGGATTCCAGTGAGAATGAAAACACTTCCTACCAGAACCTATGGGATACAGCCAAAGCAGTGCTCAGTGGTCAGCTATCGCCATAAATGCACACATCTGGAAGGAAGGAAGAAACCAAATCAAAGAACTGACTCTACAGCTTGAACAAATAGAGAGAGAACAACAGAAGAATCCCTCAGGCACCAGAAGAAAACAGATCATAAAGATGAGAGCAGAACTAAAAGAATTAGAGAATAGAAGAACAACTGAAAAAATTTAAAAGACCAAAAGCTGGTTTTTTGAAAAGATCAACAAAATTGACAGTGTTAGCTAAACTTACTAGAGAAAAACAGGAAAGGAAACAAACAACCCAAATAAGAAATGTGAGGGGAGTTGTCACAACACATCCAACAGTTCAAAAATATCATAATGGAGAACTATGACAGATTATACTCTAACAAATTTGAAAACGTAGAGGAAACGGACAAATTCCTTGAATCATAGCACTTACCAAAATTATCACAAAGTGAAGCAGAACAACTTAATAAACCCATCACAAAGGAAGAGATTGAAAAGGTCATCGAAAAACTGTCAACAAAAAAAATAGCCCGGGTCCAAATGGCTTCACCACAGAATTCTATCAAGCTTTTAGAGAGTTATCTCCAATACTAATGAAACTGTTTCACAGTATAGAAGAGGACAGAATACTCCCAAATTCGTTCTATGAAGCCAGCATAACCCTGGTACCAAAGCTAGGGAAGGACCCAACCACAAAGAAGAACTACAGACCAGTATCACTTACGAATCTAGATGCAAAAATCTTCAACAAAATTCTTGCCAGTATAATACAACAGCATATCCAAAAAATAATCCATCATGACCAATTGAATTCATACCAGGGATGCCAGGATGGTTCAGCATCAGAAAAACAATTAATGTGATCAGCCAAATAAATACCACAAGAGACAAGAATCACCCGATCTTGTCTATTGATGCAGAAAAGGCTTTTGATAAAGTCCAACCCCCATTCATGTTAAAAACTCTCAGCAGAATAAGAATAGATGGCAAATTTCTCAATGCAATAAGGACTATTTATACAAAGCCAACTACGTACATCATCCTGAATGGAGAGAGATTCAGTTTCCCTTGAGAACAGGAACTAGACAAGGATGCCCACTCTCACCTCTCCTGTTCAACATTGTACTAGAATTTCCAGCCAGAGCAATTAGACAAGGTAAAGAAATAAAGGGCATCTGCAACAGCAAAGAAAAAGTCAAAATCTCCCTATTTGCAGATATGATTGTATATGCAGAGAGTCCCAAAGAATCCACAAGTGAGCTACTCAAACAGGTAAAAGAGCTCAGCAAAGTCTCAGGATACAAGATAAACGTAACTAAATCAGTAGGATACCTTTATACCAACAACGAGATTATTAAGGAAAAAATCACCAAGTCAATACCACTTACTATAGCCCCTAAGAAGATAAAGTACCTAGAAATAAATCTACCCAGAGAAATAACAGACCTTTACAAAGAATACTACAAACCCTCACTACAAGAAACTAAGAGAGACTTACATAGATGGAGAAACCTACCCTGCTCATGGATAGGAAAACTTAACATTGTGAAAATATCTATTTTACCCAAAGCAATCTAGTCATACAATGCAATCCCAATACAAGTTCCAGTGACACTTTTTAATGAGATGAAGGAACAAATTACCAACTTTGTCTGGAAAGGGAAGAAGCCGCAGATAAGTAAAGCACTGCTGAAGAAGAACACACTGGAGGTCTCTCATTACCTGATTTAGAAACTATGACACTGCCACAGTAGTCAAAACAGCCTGGTACTGGTACAAAAAGAGACAGACAGGTCAATGGAACAGAATAGAGACCCCAGACATGACACCATCTGCCAATGAACAGCTGATATTCAGCAAAGGCCCTAAGACATTAAACTGGGGTAGAAACAGTCTCTTCAACAAATGGTGCTGGCAAAACTGGATATCCATGTGCAATAAGTTGAAACAAGACCCATATCTCACACCAGCTCAGGGTGGATAAAAGACCTAAATATTAAATCTAAAATGATAAAGTTCACCCAAGAAAAAGTAGGAACAATGGAAGTTTTAATCAACAACATAGACAGACTTCAAAATCTGTCAAAGAAACCACAGTCAGCAGAAGAGAAAATAGATAAATGGGTACTCTTAAGAATCAAACACTTTTGCTCACCCAAAGACTTAAATAATAGAATTAAAAGAGCACCTACAGAATGGGAAAAAATACTTGGCAACTCTATGTCATACTGATGCCTGATCTCCATAATCTATAAGGTACTGCAAAATATCAATAAGAAAAAATAAATCATCCAATTAAGTGATGGGCAAAGGAGATGGACAGACACTTCTCTAAAGAGGAGATCCAGGCAGCCAAAAAACACATGTAGTCATGCTCACTATCATTAGCTATTAAAGAAATTCAAATCAAAGCTACAGTGAGATGCCATCTCACCCCAACAATGTTGTCCATGATCCAAAAAACCCAGACCAGTAAATGCTGGAGAGGCTGCAGAGAAATTGGAACTCTCCTGCACTGTTGGTGGGATTGCAAAATGGTGCAACCTCTTTGGAAAACAATCTGTGCTCCCTTAAAAAAATGGATATAGATAGACCATTTGACCAAGTAATTACACAACTGGGAATATACCCTACAGAATCAAGGACATTCACTCCAACTGATACATGCACACAAATGTTCATCACAGCACAGTCCACAATAGCAAAAAGATGGAATCAACCCAGCCCAACAACAGAGAAATGGATAGGTAAACTATGGTATATACACTCAGTGGAACACTATGCAATGATAAAGAACAACGATGATTTCAGAAAACATCTTATAACCTGGTTTCAACGGGAGGATATTATGTTGAGTGAAAGTAGTCAGTGACAGAATGACAAATATTGTATGAGACCCCTACAATAAGAACTTAAAATCAGACTCATGCACAGAAGGAAAGACTCTTTGAGCACTGCAAGGGTGGGGAGGATGGGAGGGCGAGGGGGAGAGGGTTTAGCTTAGACAGTTGTTAGAAATTTGGTTGGGTGAAACAGGTGACAGCACACATTATGAAGAAGATCCATATTAACTGGACTTCGGTACAACTTGTGTCCTCCTCCCATCTTAACCCAATATTGCAAGGACAGAGTAGCTGGGGTGGGAGGCCGGGGATTGTGCTCTCAGGGGAAATTGAGGCCAACTGGCATAACTAGTGTTTTGCTAATGAGGACTCACCAAACCCCACATTGGTGGGTGGCGTCTGGGGTCTTAAAAGCTGCCAAGCTGCCATCTGAGGGTATAGCAAGTTGTCCCAACTCAGCAGTAACGGATGATCACTGAGGTCCATGATGACGTGGGGGAAAGAGAACCCAGAAGACAGAGAGACCCATGTGACTGGGTCTCTACATCCACTCGGGACTGGAAGAACCAAATGGTGCCTGGCCACCACCAGTGATAGTCGTGACAGAGCTCAGGAAATTGAGTCTCAATGGCAACACAAGAATGAATAGGAGTGCACTCAGATCTCCGCTAAAAGACTGCAGATGATGGTCCAGTGGCCTCAGAGTTTCCCTGGCATCATGGCCCCTGGTCCTTATGCTGGCCCTGTCCATAAATCACAATGAAGGTCAACTCTTTGGACAGCAATGGATTGGACTTGGCTACAGAGTGACTATATTTTGTGGGCACTTTATGGTTCTGTATGTCTATAGGATGTTGTCCTGCTGACCTCATACTGGAGAAAGGGGAGTGGGTGGAAAGGAGGAGATAGGAGACTGTTGGGAGTATAGGACATGTACAGAGAGGAAGTGTGTGCTGTCACCGTCCAGGGAGAGCAGTGGAAGCTGCATATAGGTGAGTGTGCAAATTTATATGGGAATGTATATTTTCATTCAATCATAATAAAAAAGAGAGAGAGAGAGAAATCAAAATACACATTGCACTGTGAAAATCTGCTGCCAAGGATCTCTTTCAAATATGAAAAGTAAACATGTCACTTTGAAGGCTGAGGTGTGCCTGACTCAAGTCATGATATTTTCAGTAGCACCATATGGATGTGAAAGCTGGACAATGAACAAAGAAGACAGAAGAAATGATGCCTTTGAATTGTGGTGTTGGAGAAGAATGTTGAATGTACCATGGACTGTCAAAAGAACAAACAATTCTGTTCTGGAAGACATACAACCAGAGTGCTCCTTGGGAGCAAAGATGGCAAGACTGCATCTTACATACTTTAGACATATTGTCAGGAAGGATCAGTCCCTGGTGAAGGACATCATGCTTGGTAGAGTGGAGGGTCAGTGAAAAAGAGGAAAACCCTCGATGAGATGGATTGACACAGTGGCTGCAACAATGGGTTTAAGCGTAAAAATGATTGTGGACATTGCACAAGATCCGGCAGTGTTTCTTTCTGTTATTCATAGGGTCACCATGAGTTGGAATCAGCTCAACAGCACCTAACAACAACAGCACTATCCAACAAATGCATAATATTAAGTCATGATTTTATTGTTTCTTAGTTGCTCATTGGAAAAATCCCTGGTTATATAGTGATGGACCTCTAGGGTTGCCATCAGTCGAACCCAACTAGATGGGTGGGTTTAGGGTTTTTGTTTTTTGTTTTTTAAATTGTGATTGAATGAAAACGTACACTCCCATATAAATTTGCATGCTCACCTATACGCAGCAACCCCTGCTCTCCCTGTCCAGAGACAGCACACTCTTCCTCTCTGCTCCATACATGACCTAACCTCCCAATAGTCTTCTATCCCCTCCTTTCCACCCACTCCCCTACCTTCAGTAAGAGATCAGCAGAGTGATATCCTGTAGATGCATAGAACCACAAAGTGCCCACAAAATACAGTCACTCTGCGTTGCCAAGTTCACTCCATTGCTGTCCAAAGAGTTGACCTTCATTACTATTTATGGACAGGGGCCATGCTGCCATGGAAACTCTGAGACCACTGGACCATCATCTACAGTCTTTTAGCAGAGATCTCAGAGTGCACCCCTATTCATTCTTGTGTTGCCATTGAGACTCACTTTTCTGAGCTCTATCACAGCTATCACTGGTGGTGGCCAGGCACCATCTAGTTCTTCCAGTCCTGAAGGGATGTAGAGACCCAGTCACATGGGTCTGTCTGTCTTCTGGGTTTTCTTTCCCCCATGTCATTTCAGCCCTTGGTAATCATCCAATCCTGTTGAGTTGAGACCACTTGCTGTACCCTGAGATGGCAGCTCAGCAGTGTTTAATATCCAACACGCCACTCAACAAAATGGGGTGCAACGAGCCCTCATTAGCAAAATGCTGGTTGTGCCAATTGGTCTCGATTTCACCTGAGAACATGGTCCCCGGCCCCCTGCCCCAGCTACTCTGTCCTTGCAATATTGGGTTGGGATCAGAGGAGTACTCAAGTTGTATACTCAAGTCCAGTTAATACTGATCTTCTTTCTAATGCGTGCTATCACTGATTTTATCCAACAAAATGTCTGTCAACTATCTAATCTAAACCCTCCCCCCTTCATGCTCCCTCTTTTCCCACCCTTGCAGCCATCAAAAAGTCTTTTTTCCTATGCATGAGTCTGTTTTTAAATTCTTATCATAGAGGTCTCATACAATATTTATCCTTTTATCGCTGACTACTTTCACTCAACATAATGTACTCCAATTGAAACCAGGTTGTGTTTCCAGAAATTGCCATTGCTCTTTATCATTGAATAATTTTCCATTGAGTATATATACCATAGTTTACCTATCCATTCCGCTGTTGTTGGGCATCTGGGTTGATTCCATCTTTTAACTATTGTGGACTGTGCTATGATAAACATTCGTGTGCATGTATCACTTGGGGGGAATGGCCTTGATTCTGTAGGATAAATTCCAAGCAGTGGAATTACTGGGTCAAATAGTCTGTCTACACCCATTTTTTTAAGGGAGCACCACATTGTTTTCCAAAGAGGTTGCACCATTTTGCAACCCCATCAACAGTGTAAAAGAGTTGCAATTTCTCCACAGCCTCTCCAGCATTTATTGTTTTGGGTTTTTTGGATCATGGACAACATTGTTGGTGTGAGATGGTATCTCATTGTAGTTTTGATTCGAACTTCTTTAATAGCTAATGATCACAAGCATGTCCACATGTGTTTTTTTGCTGCCTGGATCTCATCTTTAGAGAAGTGTCTGTCCATCTAATTTACCATCGCTTAATTGGATGATTTATCTTTTTTGTGTTAATATTTTGTAGTACCTTGTAGATTATGGAGGTCAGGTGTTGGTCTGACATAGAGTTGCCAAATATTTTTTCCCATTCTGTAGGTGGCCTTTTAATTCTATTAATGAAGTCTTTGGATGAGCAAAAGTGTTGGATTCTTATTAGTTCCCAATTATCCATGTTCTCATCTGTTGATTGTGGTTTGTTTGACAGATTTTGAAGTCTGTCTACATTGTATATTAAAACTTCCGTTGTTGTTCTGACGTTTTCTTGGATGAGCTTTATCATCTTAGATTTGATATTAAGATCTTTTATCCAGTTTGAGTTGTTTTTTTTGTATAAGGTGTAAAATATGGGTCTTGTTTTAATTTATTGCAGATGAAGATCCAATTTTGCCAGCACCATTTGTTGAAGAGATTGTTTATACCCCAGTTTAATGTCTTAGGGCTCTTGTTGAATATGAACTGTTCATAGGCAGATGATGTTATCTCTGGGGTCTCGATTCTGTTCCATCGATCTGTCTCTTTTTGTACCAGTACCAGGCTGTCTTGACTACTGTGGCAGTGTAAAAGGTTCTAAAATCGGGTATTGAGAGGAAAGGCCTCCCAGTGCATTCTTCTTCTCTAGTAGTGCTTTACTAATCTGGGGCTTCTTCCCTTTCCAAACAGAACTGATGATTTGTTTCTCCATCTCCTTAAAAAATGACACTGGAACTTGTATTGGGATTGCATTATATAAGTAGATTGCTTTGGGTAAAATAGACATTTTCACAATGTTAAGTCTTTGTATCCATGAGCATGGTAGGTTTCTCCATTTATGTCTCTCTTAGTTTCCTGTAGTAAGGGCTTGTAGTTGGCTTTGTAAAGATCTGTTATTTCTCTGATTGGATTAATTCCTAGGTACTTTATTTTTTTAGGGGCTATAGTAATGATACTGCTTTGATGATTTCTTCATTAACAGTCTCGTTGTTGGTGTAAAGGAATCCTACTGATTTAGTTATGTTTATCTTGTATCCTGAGACTTTGCTGAACTCTTCTATCATTTTGAGTAGTTTGCTCATGAATTCTTTGGGATTCTCTGCATTTACAATCATATCATCTGCAAATAGGGAGATTTTTACTCCTTCTTTGCTGTTGCAGATGCCCCTTATTTCTTGGTTTTGTCTAATTGCTCTGGCTAGAACTTCTACTACAATGTTGAATAGAAGAGGTGAGAGTGGGCATCCTTGTCTAGTTCCTGTTCTCAGGGGAAAGTGTTTCAGTCTCTCTGCTTTCAAGATGATGTAGGCAGTTGGCTTTGTATAAATGACCCTTATTGCATTGAGAGATTGGCTGTCTCTTCCTATTTTGTTGAGAGTTTTTAGCGTGAGTGGTGGTGGACTTTATCAAATGCCTTTTCTGCATCAGTAGACAAGATCAAGTGATTCTTCTCTTTTGTGATAGTTACGTGATTGATCACATTTATTGTTTTTCGGATGTTGAACCAGGCTTGTATCCCTTGTATCAACCCCACTTGCTCATGATGGATTACTTTTTTGATACGTTGTTGTATTCTGTTGACGAGAATTTTGTATAAGATTTTTGCATCTAGATTCATGAGTGCGGTCAGTCTGTAGTTCTCCTTTTTGGTTGGGTCTTTCCCTGGGTTTGGTACCAGGGTTATGCTGGCTTCATGGAATGAATTTGGGAGTATTCCATCCTCTTCTATACTGTGTAACAGTTTCAGTAGTATTGGAGATAACTTTTCTCTAAAAGCTTGATAGAATTCTGCAGTGAAGCTATCTGGGTCTGAGTTTTTTTTTTGGCAGTTTTTTGATGACTTTTTCAATCTCTTCCTTTGTGATGGGTTTATTAAGTTGTTCTGCTTTGCTTTGTGATAATTTTGGCAGGTGTCATGAATCAAGGAATTTGTCCATTTTCTCTAGGTTTTCAAATTTGTTACAGTATAGTCTTTCATAGTATTCTGTTATGATATTTTTGAGTTCTATTAGATCAGTTGTGACAATTCCCCTCTCATTTCTTATTTGAGTTATTTATTTTCTTTACTGTTTTTCTTTAGTCAGTTTAGCCAATGGTTACTAATTTTGGTGATCTTTCCAAAAAACGATCTTTTTGTCTTTTCAATCATTTTTCTATTCTCTAGTTCATTTAGTTCTGCTCTAATCTTTAGGATCTGTTTTCTTCTGGTGCCTGAGGGGTTTTTCTGTTGTTCTCTCTCTACTTGTTCAAGTTGTAGGGTTATTTCTTTGATTTGATTTCTTTCTTCCTTCCAGATATGTGCATTTATGGAGATAAGCTGACCTCTGAGCACTGCTTTGGCTGTATCCCATAGGTTCTGGTAGGAAGTGTCTTTGTTCTCATTGGAATCCATAAATTTCTTTATTTCATCCTTGATTTCCTCTGTAACCCATGGGTTTCTGAGAAAGACGTTATTCAGTTTCCATGAGTTCCCCTTTCTGTCTATGTTTTTTCTGCTATTGATTTCAACGTGTATGTTTTTATGATCAGAGAAGATGCTTTGCATTAATTCAAAGGTATAGATTTTGTTGAGAATTGCTTTGTGTCCTAACATACTGTCTATTATGGAGAATGTTCCATGTGCACTGGAGAAGAAACTGTAGTTGTCTGTTGGTGGATAGAAAGGTCTGTGTATGTTGACGAGGTCTAGTTGGTTAGTTGTGGCAATGAGGTCTTCTGTGTCTTTATTGAGGTTTTGTTCTAGATGATCTGTCCAATATTGAGAGTGGAGTGTTGACATCCCCTACAATTATTGTGGAGTGATCTATCTCCTTTTTGAGTGTAGTCAGTTTTCCTTCAATTCATTTAGGTGCTCTAATAATAAGTGCATAAATATTTAATATTGTTAAGTCCTGCTTCTGTATTGAAACTTTCAGTGGTAAATAGTGTCCATCCTTGTCCATAATGGATTTTACAGTGAAATTGATTTTATCTGAGATTAGAATTGCCACCCTACTCATCTTTGTTCATTGTTAACTTGATATATATTCTTCCATGCTTTAATTTTCAGTTTGTTCATATCTTTAAGTCTAAGGTATGATTCTCATAGACAGCATATGGATGGGTCATGTCTTTTGATCCAAGATACCAGTCGATGTCTCTTTACTGGAGCATTCAGTCCATTCACACTCAATGTAATTATTGATAGGTATGTGTTCAGTGCTGCCATTGTGATATGTTTATTTTGGTGCTGATGTTTTCTCTGTTGTTCTTATTAATCTATTCTGGAACCTTCTTCTTTGTGAGTTGCTTTTTCATCTTTTCCGTGGTTGGTTTTGTGTTTGTTGAGACTCCTGTATTACATTTCTTGATATGGTATGTTCCATCTTTATTATGCTTTACAGCTTCCCCTTTGATCCCACTTAATAAACTATATATAAACCCAATTTTAATTACTATCAGTCTTGTCAGCTTCCTCTCCATCTGGAAGGACTATAACAGCCATAGTAAATCCCTCTTTTTAATACGATGACATCATATTTTTCAGATACAATCACTGCATTATTTCTCCCACTATTACTATTTTGGTTGAGTTTGAAGCCTTCCCTAACTGAGTAGGATTCTGGATGATAGATTCTTCTAAAACATATAGTTAGTGGTTTTGTTCTTCTAAGCCAAAGCCATCAGATTCTTTCAGTATTCCCTGTAGCTTTGTTTTGGTTTTTACAAAATCTCTGAGTTTCTGTTTATCTGTGAATGTCTTAAGCTCATTTTAATATTTGAAAGATAGTTTTGCAGGATGTATGATTCTCGGTTGGAAGTTTTTGTCCTTCAAGGCTTTGAATATGTCATGCCACTGTCTCCATGCCAGTATGCTTTCTGCTGAGAAATCTGATGAAAGTCTACAGGGTTTCCCTCTGAATGTTAGCTTTGCTTTGAGCCTTGATACCTTTAAGAGTTTCTGCTTAGGTTTCATTTTGTTAAGCTTTATTAGAATATGTCTCGGAGTCTTTCTTTTGAGATCTATATCAAATGACATTCGATATGCATCTTGGATCTCCATGTTCTCTCCTTTCATGATTTCTGGGAAGTTCTCTGTCAGCAGCTCAGCAACAATACTGTGTTCTCAGGTGTCTTGCCCTGTTCGGGAACTCCAGTTAATCATAGATTGTTCCTCTTCATAGAGTCCCACATGCTTCTTAATGCTTCTTCATTTTTCTTATTTTTTTCTGATTTCCCATCATAGGTGCTGGATTCAGTAACTCTGTCAGAAAGTCTGTTTTCCATTTGTTCCATTCTGTTTTCTTGGCTTTGAATTGAATTTTGTAAGTCTTTGATTTTGTTCTTGATCTGTTGGATTTCAGAGTACTGGTGTTTCATCAGGTCGAACAGCTTGCTTAATTTTTCATTTTACTCTGCTGCATTTCGTATAAGGTCTAGGAGGGCCCTGTATATAGTCCTTTTATATTCATCTTCTGATAATTTCAGAAAAGTTTGTTCATCTGGAAAGCTCTTCGGTTGTTTCATTGGGGGCCTTCTGAAGCCATGAGTGATTTCCTGGTTACCGCCTTCTCCAGAGTCTTTTGCTTTTGGGGCTTCATGTGTGTCACTATAGGCTGGGAGAGTTTCTCTAAGTATGGACCACAGATATTTCTCTAGGCAATCTTAAAGAGTAAAATGTATCTGACCTCTTTTCAAGTCAGGTGTACAGGCCTCTCTTGATAAATGGCAAAGTAAGCACCTCTATATCCGACCCCAAATGTTATGAACTAGTTCAAAAAACAGCAAGTCTATGGTCCTATTGGCCTCTGTTGATAGGCCCCAGCCTTAGGCGACACTGAAAAATACTGCTTTTCTCCTGTTGACAGGTGCTGCTTCCCAGCCTAAGAATTAAGTCTCACTGAGGCCACTGTAATCAAGATGGCATCCCACACAAGGTCGTCACCACCTCTGCACCAACTGCACTATAGCAGAGGCAGAAAGAGAGGCCACAAGTGCCAAGATGCAAAGAGACCACAGGCTCTGTTGCCAGGCCCAGCTGTAAGCAACACTGTGTAAACTACTGCTTTTCTGCTGGAAAAGTGCTCTCCTGCAGGCAGGCACAGCCTCCCAAGCTAAGAATAAGTCCAGCTGCAGTCTCCATACCCAAGATGGTTTCCCACAGAAGCTTGCCACCACTCCATACAAGCTACACTGTGGCAGAGCAAAAAGAGAGTCCAACAGTAGCAAAACATACAGATTTCTAAGCCGCGCTCTCAAAACATTGCAATTTCACCTGCTGGTCCCACCAGCAGTGATTCCAAGACCAGCCATTAGTCAAGACCCAGCTTCAACAACCAGCCAAGAGAGAGAAAAAAAGTTGAAATGGTGAGTTACCTTCGGACTGTGAAAGCCAGGACTGGCCAGGCACAGGAGCCAACGAAAGAGAGGAGGTTTTCCGTTCAGCAGTATGAAGTCCAAATTACCAGCCCCATGCCATTTCCTAGGGCTCACTAGGTGGTCAGAAGGCTCTGTTTAATTATGGATTTAGGTCTTGTTTTCCACAGTGATTTAGGGAGGAGTGTGCTTAGTTTGCCATATTGACTCCGCACCCCAGGTTTTGGTTTTTTTATATAGTGATGAATACAACATGTAGTCAGAAAGTTTACAGTTTAAATCTGCCAACTGCTTTTTGGAGATATGGTTGGGTAGCCCTAACCTGCCCTGTTCTACAGGACTGCTGTGAATTAAAATCAACCCCACAGCAATGAGTTTGATTTGGTTTTAAATTGCTAATTTGACCTAGTGAGAGATGGCAGGGAACTAACAACAGTATCAAGTGGCAAAACAAGGCAAGCTTAAAGATGGCACTGAGACTGATCCACGGCCAGGGGAACTGCAGGCCTGTCTCACAGAGAGGCCTTTTGAAAAGAGTGGAGTGCCTCTGTCCCAGGCACTTAACCTAGAATTAGGATTGCTGACCCATGGAACCAAAAAGGCTGCATACATGTATGCAAAACAAACTAGCTGCTGGAGTGGGATTTGTCTTCTACATTAAAGAAGTAAAGCTACAGACCTGTGGAGCACTTTCCCAACAGAACAGGCACTGGATAAGGCTTGAGCCTTAAGATACAAATTTAAGCTGCTTTAAGGGTTTAAAAATGTGAAGCAACACCCTCTGAGGTTTCCAGTTACGGAGCTGCCACTTCTGTGGGCTGGGAAAACTGTGTTCCTGAAGCCTAGGGAGCAAGAGAAGATGTCCCGTTAGGCCTGGAAGACAGAGCTATAGGACAGGGCTTCAGAGAGTGGTTTTCAAAAAAAACAAACAAAAACAAAACCTAGAGTCTAGAGCCATTGTATAAAATGACTCAGGGACAATAAAATTATTTTTAAAACTTTCAAGGAATGCTGTCATGTTGAATGTTGTACCTTTTCTCTCTATTTGCAGTAGTAATGGCTAACGTGTGCCTGCCCATTCCGTATTTTGGAAACAGATAACTGGTATTCTAAATTTCACAGCTAAAGAATACTTTTGGATTTTTAAACTGGACTTCAAGCTTTTTGCTATGATGTGGTGAATGTTGCAGGGTTATAATTCTTTAAAAAAAGAGTAGGACATCATAAATATGTTGTAATTAATCTGACATCATCAAAGCCAATGATTTGACTGAGACAATCAGATTAATTGTCTGTAAGTTTATTTCTTATGTATTGTATGAATGCATAGAGGCATAATAATCCTGGTATACACTGACTGTAAATTATACCTCAAGATTTTTATGAATGGTATTTTGATGTTTCTTAAAAATATTGATAACCATGTTTAGAAATGTTGTTGTCTAAGGTTTTCTTCTGTGAATTGAACTTTAATGTTGCTGTATGTATGGTGCCTGAGATTTTAAAAACTTGATGAAATTCAATTGCTATTTGTCAAACACTTTGATTTAGAGTTTTATAGTGGGATACATACTTTTCCAAGAGTCTAGGTTTCTGGCCTCCATGGAGGTTGAGGTAACCCATGCAGACTACTGCTTTTAAAAAGAAAAAACTGGCAGAGTCAAAATCGCAGATGAGACATGTGTCTCCTTGACTGCATCTGAACACTAATGCCTGGTCTGATAACTGAATAGAGCTTTCTGGACACCCAGTAAGCCCTAGGACACAGCATGGGGTTGTCAGTGTGGACTACATGCCATTAAATGGGAAACTTCCTTTCTCTTGCTGAGCCTGCTCCTGCTGACTGGCTACTCACACAGACTGGAGGTACTGTTGCTTTTAACTTTTTTCCTTTTTTTTACCAGTAGGTGGGGATGGGTAAGCACCAGCAGCTATGTTGAGCTGCAGTGCTGAAGTGAACAGCATGTGCCATAGCAGGGACAGTGTGTGGAATAGCCACTTTTTAAAAGCCCATCAGCGGAATGAGGGCATCACAGGCCCTCCATCCTCTCTTTTCTGAGCTCTGCCATAGATTTTGCTATTTCATGGTGGGAGGGGCAGCTAGACAGGGACACCATCTTGGTCAGCTAGGGGGTGGAGTTACCCAAACCAAAGCCTCAGCAGGGGCCAATCCCAGATTGGGTGGCAATGCCAGTCTGAGGAGCACTTTTCCAGCAGAAAGGCTATGCTTAGCAAAGTGTTGCCTTATGGGTAGGGCCCTGCAGGGGATATCAGCAGGGCTGTACCCTCTTCTTGTGCTGAACTACATCATAGCATCTGGGGTGGGCCAAAGTGGTGCCACCATTGTCAGCCGGAAGGCAGGGCCTGTCCCACATGACAGCTGGACTGATTTTGGAAGGTGTCAGGTAGCTTTTAGCTTTTTAAAATAAGACTGACTGGAGAAAGAACTGCTGTGCAGCTCAATGGCATCTCTTCCAGCCTTTACTGATGCACATCACCGATTGGTGGATCCCAGAGACTCCATATGTAGGGTAGTGTCTTTGGCAGCCAGGAGGTGGAGCCTACCACCCCAGAGAACCTACTTGGGCCAGTCACTACAGTACACAGAGGTGGCTGGTGACCAACTCCCTTCTCAGATCTACACCTCAGCTCCCACTGAGGCAACACCAAGACAAGATGTCCCCAAAGCAACAAACCATCACCAAGCAAGTAAAGAAACTGCCCATCATGGCTCCAGAAAACTCCCAAAATAAAGAATCAAAATAAACCTCCCAGATGAAGAAGCTTTTCTGAAACTATCAGAATTCAAGTACAAGAGAGTTATATAGACAGCCCTCCTAGAGACTGAACAAAATGCAATACAGCAAAATGAAAAATTAAGAAAGCTATTCAAACTGATGGAACATCAGCATTCTGATATCCAAACAAACACTAACAAAATTACAGAATTAGACAATTCAATTCAAAGCCAAAACAGCAGAATTGAGGAACTGGAAGTCAGACTTAGTGACTTTGAAGATACAGCAACTTACACCAGCATTTATGAGGAGAAATCAGAGAAAAGAAATAAGAAAAATGAAGAAGTGCTAAGAAACGTGTGAGACTCTATCAAGAGAAATAATTTATGATTAATTGGAATTCCTGAACAGGAACGGATACCTGAAAACACAAAGAGTATTGTTGTTGAGTTGCTGACAGAAAACTTCCCTGAAATTATGAAAAAAGAGAACAAAGATATCCAAGATGTGCATGGAACACAACAAAAAGTAGACCCTAAAAGAAAGACAGCAAGACATATTATAATCAAGCTTAATAAAATGAAACATAAGCAGAAACTTTTAAAGGCAGTGAGAGTCAAAGCAAAGCTGATATTCAGAGGGAAGCCCTGTAGGTTTCGTGTGCATTCTTGGCAGAAATGACATTGGCATGGAGGCAGTGGAATGACACATTCAAAGTGTTGAAGGAGACAAACTTCCAACCAAGAATTATATATCCTGCAAAATCATCTTTCAAATATGAAGATGAAATTAAAACATGCTCAGATAAACAGAAGCTTAGAAACTTTGTAAAAACCAAATCAAAACTATGAGAAATACTGAAAGAAGCTCTTTGCTTAGAAAAACAGAACCATTAAATGTATATTTAAGGAGGCGATGCAGGACACATTATCCAGAAACCTGCTCAGTTAGCGAAGGCACAAAACTCAATGAATGCTATAATATTAACAGAAGGGAATCTGTGACCATATTGTGAAAACTATGACACCATCACATTAAAAAGAGGGATTTACTACTCTAGTTATAATTCTTTCAGATGGAGAGGAAGTTAATAAAACATGTATAAGTTAAAATTGGGTTTAAACTTAGAATGTTGAGGAGGATCATAGGGGTAGCTGCAAAGCACAATGACAGTGCAACATATCAAAACATGTAATACAGGAGTCTCAACAAACACAAAACCAACATGGAAAAAGATGAAAAGTTAACCCATAAAGAAGAATGACCCACAACAGAATATCAAGAGCTACATTGAAAACACCAACACAAAAATAAATACATCAAAATGAGAGCACTAAACACATACCCATCAATAATTACACTGAATGTAAATGGACTGAATGCTGTAATAAAGAGACAATGAATGACATCTTGGATCAAAAGACACAACCTCTCTATATGCTGCTTACAAGAAACACACCTTAGACTTAAAGATAGGAATCAACTGAAAATTAAAGGATAGAATAATATATACAACACTAACAATATATAAAGAAGAGCAGATGTGGCAATAGTAGTCTCAGGTAAAATAGATTTTAGTGTAAAATCCACCATCATGGACAAGGATGGTCACTATTTATTGCTGAAAGGTTGAATACACAAGTAGGACTTAATATTAAATATTTATGCACCCAAAACTAGAGCATCTAAATACATTGAACAAATGCTGACTACATTGATTAATGAGATACATCACTCGACAATAATAGTGGAAGACTTCAACACTCCACTTTCAGTACTGGACAGAACATCTAGATGAAAGTTCAGTAAAGACATGGAAGATTGTATTGTGATACTTAACTATTTGGAACTCATTGACCTATACAGAACTTTTTATCTATCAACAGGCAAGAGCACCTTCATATCCAATGCACACAGAACATTTTCCAGAATAGACCATGTGTTAGACATAAAGCAAATCTCAACATAGTCCAAAGCATTAAATTATTGCAAAGCATCATCTCAGACCATAAAGCTGTAAAAGAAAAGTCAATAGCAGAAAAAAACAGATAGAAATTGGAATTTATGTAAACTGAACACCTTGCTCAAAAAGCCATGGGATATAGAAAAAAAAATCAAGGACAAAATAAAGAAATTTATGGATTCAAAACAGAATGAAAACATATCCTACCAGAACCTATGGAATATAGACAAAGCAGTGCTCAGAGGTCAATTTATCTCTACAAATGCACACATCAGAAGAAAGAAAGCACCCAAACCAAAGAATTAATGCTACAGACTGAACAAGTAGAAAGAGAGCAACAGAGGAACCCCTCAGGCACCAGAATAAAACAGATCATGAACATTAGAGCAGAACTAAATGACACTGAAAAATGAGATTGATCATTCCACAGTAATAGTTGGGGACTTTAATACTCCCTTTTAAGTTAAGGATAGATCATCCAGAAAAAAGCTCAGTAAAGATACAGAAGATCTTATTACAACAATCAACCAACTTGATCTTATCGACATATACAGATCTTTTCATCCATCAACAGATAAATACACCTTCTTCTCCAAAGCACATGGAACATTCTCCAGAATAGACCATATGTTAGGTCATAAAACAGTTCTCCATAAAATACAAACCATTGATTTATTGCAAAGTACCTTCTCAGACCATAGAGCTATAAAAGTTGAAATCAATAACAGAAAATTCATAGGTAAAAATTCCAACTTTTAGAAACTGAACAACACTTTACTCCTGTACTCATAAAGGCTTGGGTTATAAAAGAAATTAAAGATACATTAAAGAAATTTATGTATTCAAATGAGAATGAAAACACATCCTACCAGAATTTATGGGATACAGCAAAAGCAGTGCTCAGAGGTCAGTTTATCTCTGTAAGTGCACACTTCTGGAAAGAAGAAAGAGCACAAATTAAAGAATTAACCTCACAGCTGGAACAAGTAGAAAGAGAGCAACAAAGAAACCCTTCAGGCACCAGAAGAAAACAGATTATAAAGATTAGAGCAGAACTAAATGAATTATAGAATAGAAAAACAATTGAAAAAATAAACAAAACCAAAAGCTGGTTCTTCGAAAAGATCAACAAAATGGATAAACCATTGGCTAAACTTACAAAAGAAAAACAACAGAAGATACAAATAACCCGATCAAGAAATGAGCTGGGAGATGTTACAACAGACCCAACTGAAATAAAATATATCATAACAGAATACTATGAAAAGCTATACTCTGACAGATTTGAAAACCTGGGGGAAATGGACAAATTTCTAGATTCATATGATTCACCAAGACTATCACAAGGAGAAATAGATCAACTTAATAAACCTATCACAAAGGAAGAGATTGAGGAAGTCATCAAAAATCTACCAACCATAAAATGTCCTGGCCCAGATGGCTTCACTGGAGAATTCTGCCAAACTTTTAGAGAAGAATTAACTCCAATACTAATGAGGCTATTTCACACCATAGAAAGAGATGAAATACTTCCAAATTCGTTCTATGAAGCCAGCATAACCCTGATACCAAAACCAGGGAAAGAGCCCACAAAAAAAAGAAAATTACAGACCAATATTACTCATGAATCTGGAAGCAAAAATCTTCAACAGATTCTAGCCAACAGAATTCCACAGCATATAAAAAAAAATAATTCATCATGATCAAGTTGGTTTCATTCCAGAGATGCAAGGCTGGTTCAGCATCAGGAAAACAATTAATGTGATCAACCATATTAATAACACAAAAGATAAAAGTCACCTGATTCTGTCAGGTGATGCAGAAAAGGCATTTGGCAAAGTTCAACATCCATTCATGCTTAAAACTCTCAGAAAAATAGGAATAAAGAGGAAATTCCTCAATATAATCAGTAGCATCTATGCAAAGCCAACTGCTTTCATCATCCTGAATGGTGAAAGACTGAAAGAATTCCCTTTGAGAACGGGAACTAGACAAGGATGCCCGCTCTGACCACTTCTATTCAACATTGTGCTAGAAGTTCTAGCCAGAGCAATTAGACAACTCAAAGAAATAAAACGCATCCATATTGGCAATGAAGAAGTAAAGATTTCCCTCTTTATGGATGATATGATTGTTTATACAGAGAATCCAAAGAAATCCATAAGTAAACTATTGGAGCTAATAGAAGAATTCAGTGAAGTATCAGGATACAAGATAAACACAACTAAATTAATAGGATTCCTTTATACCAACAGTGAAATTATTAAAGAAGAAATCACCAAATCAATTTCATTTACTACAGCCCCCAAGAAGACAAAATACCTAAGAGTAAATCTAACTAGAGAAAGAAGAGATCTTTACAGAGAAAACTACAAGACCTTACTACAAGAAACTAGGAGAGAATTACATAAGTGGAGTAATCTGCCCTGCTCATGGATACGAAAACTCAATATTGTGAAAATGGCTATTTTGCCCAAGGCAATCTGCTTATATAATGCAATCCCAATACAAATTCCTGTGACATTTTTTAATCAGATGGAGAAGCAAATTATCAGCTTTATTTGGAAAGGGAAGAAGCTCCGGATAAGTAAAGCACTACTGGAAAAGAACACACTGGGAAGCCTCTCACTACCTGACTTTAAAACCTATTACATTGCCACAGTAGTCAAAACAGCCTGATATTGGCACAAAAGGAGACATACAGACCAGTGGAACAAAGCAGAGACCCCAGAGATGCCACCATCCTCCTATGAACAGCTGATAGTTGACAAAGGTCCTAAGATTTTGAACTGGGGTAAGAACAGTCTCTTTAACAAATGGTGCTGGCATAATTGGATATCCATCAGCAAAAAATTGAAACAAGATCCATACTTCACACCTTATACAAAAATCAACTCAAACTGGATAAAAGACCTAAATATAAAAGCTTAAAACAATAAAGCTCATCCAAGATAAAATAGGGTCAACAATGGACGTTTTAATACACAATGTAGACAGACTTCAAAATCTAGCAAACAAAACACTTTCATCAGAAGAAAAAATAGATAAATGGGAATTAATAAGAATCAAACACTTCTGCTCATCCAAAGAATTCATCAAAAGAATTAAAAGACCACCTACAGAATGGGAAAAAATATTTGGCAACTCTATGTCAGACCAACATCTGATCTCCATAATCTATAAGGTTCTACAAAATATCAATAAGAAAAAGACAAAATCATCCAATTAAGCAGTGGGCGAAGGAGATGGACAGACACTTCTCTAAAAAGGAGATCCAGGCAGCCGAAAAACACATGCGGACATGCTCATGATCATTAATTATTAAAGAAATTATTAAAGAAATTCCAATCAAAATGACAATGAGATACCATCTCACCCCAACAAATTTGGCCTTGATCCAAAAAACGCAAAACACTTAATGTTGGAGAAGCTGTGAAAAGATTGGAACTCTCCTACACTGTTGGTGGGATTGCAGAATGGTGCAACCTCTTTGGAAAGTAACCTGGCATTACCTTAAAATAATGAATATAGATACATCATTTGACCCAGTAATTTCTCTCCTTGGAATATATCCTACAGAACCAAGGCCATTCACACCAACTGATACATGCACACGAAAGTTCATTGCAGCACAGTCTATGATAGCAAAAAGTTGGAATCAACCCAGATGCCCAACAACAGAAGAATGGATGGGTAAACTTTGGTATATGTACTCAATGGAGTACTGTACATTGATAAAGAACAACGATGATTACAGGAAACATCTCTCAATTTGGTCTGAACTGGAGGACATTATGTTGAGTGAAACCAGTAAGCGACAGAAGGACAATTATTATATGAGACCACTACAATAAAAACTTAAAAGCAGACTCATACATAATAGAAAAGACTCTTTGACGGCTACAAGAGTGGGGAGGGTGGGAGGGCGGAAGGACCAGGGGTGAGGGTTTAGATTAGATAGTTGTTAGAAATTTGGTTGGGTGAAATTGATGACAATACACATTAGTAAGAAGATCAATATTAATGGGACTTCAACACAACTTGTGTACTGCTCCCATCTTAATCCAATATTGTAAGCACAGAGTACGTACACTTTCATTTTTTATTTAATCAAAAGAAAAAAATCATTTACATGGACTCCCACGGGGAAGGGAGGAATGTAGCTTTTGCTTCCTAGTTAGGACGTTAACCTCAACCTGACTCTACCTAGGTTTTTTACCACGCAAATTTTAACTGACTTAAGTTTTGTCTCCACTCCCCTTGTAATAAAATTTTTGAACAGTTATAATGATTTTTGGCAACAGTAAAAAGCCCTGCACGTTTCTAATTTCAAAAATATTGAAGTTGTTAACCCAATCAAGGAAGGTGAGTACCTAACAACATATTTCCAAAATTTCGTTGTAGTATATCCTTATTTATTTTCTGGTCTTAGAACTGCTGTTGCTATCTATTGTCTCAGGATTGGGCTAATGATTAGCATAGCGAGGTATAGGTAATATAAAGCAAAATATTAGTTGCATAAAGCACAATACAACTCTGTTCATTGTACAGTATGCAACTTTTGATGAGCTACACCGTGGTTTAAAGTAGATACTCTACTCCTTTATGTTTGCATTAGCAGCTTTCACTGTCTCTGGAAATTCTTTTTCAATTTAAACTCTTTTGCTTAAATAAACGCTAAGGAAGCCAAAATTTTAACAAACACTGAAATATTTTGCTTGTCTCATTTGTTTACATGACTGAGTTGAGCACTGAGTTTTGCATAAAAATTCTTTGATTGAAAGTAACTGCTTAACTGGGTGCAGGACAAGAATCAAACTTCTAATATATATGTATTTTAAATATATACATATATTATATACATACATATAACTAATACGTACATTATATATATATAGGCTTTTAGTATATGTAACTACAGCTGCCCTCCTCATCCTGTGACAGTACACTCCTATTTTCCACCTTGTATTTCCCCTATCCACACAACCAGCTCCTGTTGCCTTCTACCCTCTCATCTCACCTCTGGACAGGAACTGCTCAGTTAGCTTAATGTATATACTTAAACCAAAAAGCATCTATTCCAGTATTATCTTATATCTTGTAGTCTAGTCCAGTCTTTGTCAAAAGAGTTTGCTTTAGGAATGATTTAAGCTCTGGGCTAACAGAGAGTCCATGTCTTCCAGGGACCCTCCAGCCTGTCAGACTACCTTTAATAGAGTTCTAGTTCTGCAAATCCATTTTTCACCTGCTAGGTTAGGGATTCTATATTGAGTTCCCCATCAGGGCAATCATTGGTGGTAGTTTTTCTCATGCTTAGATAGTTTCTGGTTTATATGGCCCTTTCTGTCTCTTGAGCTTACATTTTCCTTATGTCTTTGATGTCTTTCATTCTCCACTACTCCAGGAGGCTTGGGACTAATTGCTACCTTTGAAGACCCCAGATGCCACTTGCCAAAGTGCGATGTAGATGATTTTCTTAAAAAAAAAAAAAATTGTTATGCCTGTTGACTTAGTTATCCACTATGTTTTAGTCAGCTAGTGCTGCTGTAACAGAAGTAGCATGAAGTGGATGGCTTTAAGAAAGGAAAGTTTATTCTTACACAGTCGGGTAGGCTACAAGTCCAAATTCGGGAAATCTGTTCCAGGAGAAGTCTTTTCTCCCTTGTCAGCTCAGGAGGAAATTCCAGTATTGCATCAGTCTTGGTCCAGGGAGCATCTTGGTGCAGGAACCTCCGGGCTGAAGGATGTGCTCTTTTCCTGGTGCTGCTTTCTTGATGGTGTGAGTTTCCCAATTCTCTGCTTGCTTCTCTTCCCTTTTATCTCTTGTAGGATGAAAGGATTAAGGGTGGGGCAAGACATACTCCAGGGAAACTCCCTTTACAATGGAGCAGGGAGGTGATCTTATAAAGCAATTCACAGTCACACCCTAATACTGTAACATACAGCATAGGAAAATCACAAAATGGGGGAAAATCATAAAATATCGGCAATCATGGCCCAGTCACATGGCTACACATATTTTTTGGGGGACACAATTCATTCCACAACATCCCACCCTTTGACACCTCAAAAACCACAACTTTGAAAAATATAACACATTCATCCCATATGGTAGAAGTCTTAAATCAGTTCCAAGTCCAAAATTTAAAATTTCTTTACGGCTATGAAACCTAGAATACAAGCTGTCTGTTTCCAAACCAACTATGGTAGAACAGGCACCAGTTAGACATTTGATTACAAATGGGAGAAACTGCAGGGAAAGAAGGCATTAACAGGCAAAAGGCAAGTCAGGAGAAATCATTACAGTAGCCCTCAAAGCTTTGAAAATACTTACATTTTCTGAGACATTCTACACAATGGCCCTGTCTTCTAGGTATTGGCCACACTCTCTGGATTCTGAGTGGAGACCCTGAACCCTGTATGACAACTCTGTATGACAACTCTGCCTTCAAGGCAGAAACTCTGCCCCATCAGCTTTAGGTGCACCCTAAGCCCAGCTGAGTGCAATTTCACTCTTACAAACACAGGATGCCATGGTTCTACCCTTTCAAACCCCTGAGGTCATGGCCATACCTTTTGAGACTGAGGCAGCTCAGCTTCTCAAGGTGTTTGTCACTTCGTCTTCTGCTTCTTATGGCCACATGGCATGGGCCTCAGGCCCACATCTGCCCTGCCAGTGCAAATGTTCCAAAGCGCTGTGGTTTCACTGATTCAAGTGCCTGGAGGCACACCACTCTTGCTGGAAAGCTTCATGCACAAAGATACTCAGCTCTCTTGCTCTGTGGGTCAGCAAGGCTAGCTCCACTGATTCAAGTGCCTGGAGGAACCTTGTTCCGTGAGGAAAATTCTGTGCACAGTCACTTAGCTCTCTTGCTCCATGGGTCAGCTCCAGTACTGTCTTTGGTTCTGTTGCTGCCGCTGCTGCTACTGCCAGTCCTCTACTGTTTGATTCTCACCATCTACACCTTCTTCAGTGTTAACAGTTCTCCTCGGTTCCTTCTGAATCTTCTATCCATTCAGTTTCAAAATGGCTGTCACACTTTAAGTATTTGCTAGAGCAGCACCCCACTCCTAGTACCAAATTCTGTTTTAGTCAGCTAGCACTGCTGTAACAGAAATACCAAGATGTGCATGGCTTTAATAAAAGAAAGGTTATTCTTACACAGTCCAGTAGGCTACAAGTCCAAATTTAGGAAGTCTGTTCCAGGGGAAGACTTTCCCCCTTGTCGGCTCTGGAGGAAAGTCCAGCATTGCAACAGTCTTGGTCCAAGGAGTATCTTGGTGCAGGAACCTCAGATCTGAAGGACGTGCTCTTCTCCCGGTGCTGCTTTCTTGATGGTGTGAGGTTCCCAGTTCTCTGCTTCTCTTTCGTTTTATCTCTTGTAGAATGAAAGGATTAAGGGTGGTTCAAGCAATACTCCAGGGGAACTCCCTTTACAATGGAGCAGGAAGGTGATCTTTTAAATTGATTTACAGTCCCACCCTAATCCTTTAACATATAGCACAGGAAAATCACAAAATGGGGGACAATCATAAAATATTGGGAATCATGGCCCAGTCACATGGCTACATGTATTTGAGGGGGGGACACAATTCAATCCATGACACCCTGAAACTGTAGTCCCTAGACTCCTGCCCCTGCTACTCTGCCTTTCAAAGTGCTAGGTTATACTTAGGATACTTCTTAAGTTTTGGTTTACTCCAGCTGTGCTGAACTCTCCTTGATGGTGAACTATCCCTCTGTTCATCTAAACAAATTCCTGTCTACTATCTAACCAATGAATAGACCTGTCCCTCCCTTCCCACCCTTGTAATCATCAAAGACTATTTTCTTCTGTGTTTAAACTGTGTTTCTATTCCTTATAATACTGATCTCATACAATATTTGCCCTTCTAAAACTGACTAATTTCACTCAAAATGATGCTTTCTAGATTCTTCCATGTTATATTTCCCAAGATCATTGTTATTCTTTATCATTGCATAATATTCTATTATGTGAATATACTATACTTTGTGTAGCCATTCATCCATTGATGGGCACCTAGGTTGATTCTTTTTTTTTTTTTTTTTTTTTTTTTGCTATTGTGGGCAATGCTGCAATAAAAATTGATGTGCACATACCTACTCATATTGACAGCTCTTATTTCTCTAAGACATGTTCCAAGAAGTGGGGCTGCTGGATTGTACAGTATTTCTATTTCTAGCTTTTTAAGAAACCACTATTTCTAAAGTGGTTGTACCATTTACATTTCCACCAGCAGTGTAGAAGAGTTCCAGTCTCTCCACAACCTCTCCAACATTCATGTTTTTTGGAATAATGCTATCCTTGTTGGGATGAGACAGTATCTCATTGTATTTTTTATTTGGATTTCTCTAATGGTTATCAATGCTGAGCACTTCCTCATGTATCTGTTAGCTGCCTGGATTCTTCTATGGTGGAGTGCTTGTTCATATCCTTTGCTCATTTATTAATTGAATTTTTTTGTCTTTTTGTTTCTGAGATTTTGCAGTATCTTGTAGATTATGGAGATAAGATGCTGATCAAGTTGATCATAGACAATTTTTTTTTCCCAGTTTGTGGGTTTTCTTTTTACGCTTTTCATGAAGTCTTTGGAGGAGCATAAATGTGTGAATTTTCAGAGTTCCCATTATCTGTTTTATCTTGTGGTGTTTGTGCACTGTTAGTAATGTGTTATACTCTGTTTATACTGAGTAATAGAGTTCCCAGCACATTCCTTACTTTCTCTTTCACTGTCTTTGTTGTTTTAGTTTTTGTATTTAGATCCTTGATCCATTTTGAGCTAGTCTTTGTACATGATGTGAGTTAAGGGTTTTTTCTTTTTCTTACTTTCTTTTTTTTTGTAGCTGGGTATACAGTCATGCCAATACTGTTTCTTAGAAACACTTTTTTTTTTTTACTTTAAGTAAATGTTTACTACCCAAATCCATTGGCCATATGAAATCCTGTACTCACAATATTATGCAACTTTAACTGCTTTCCACCTCAACCTCCCACGATAACACACTTATCCTTTCTACCCTATACTTCCTGTACCCATTCAACTAACTCCAGCCCTGCCTTCACCCTCTCACCTCTCTTCTGAACAAGAGATGCTCAGAGAACCTCAAGGATAAACTTAAGCCAAAAAGCACATTTTTCACCAGCATAAGTCTAAGTCTTATAACACCATTCAACCTTTGTCTGAAGAATTGGCTTCAGTACTGGTTTCAACTCTGAGTTCACAGAGGGTCCCAGGACCATATACTCAGAGGACCCTGTAGTTTGATGGACCATAAGGTCTGGTCTTTTAATAGAGTTTTAGTTCTGCACACCCATTTTTCTCACACTACTTCAGGGATTTCACCTTGTGTTCACTGTCAAGGTAGTCATTGGTGGCCAGGCGCCATCTAGTTTTGCTGTCTCCTGCCAATGTAGTCTCTGGATCATATGATGCCTTCTGTTTGCTGGGCTTCTATTTTCCTCATGTCTTAGATGTCATTCATTCTTCTCTGCTCCAAGTGGATTGGGACCAGTTGATGCTTCTTAGACAGCCCATCGCTAGTTTTTAAGACTTCAAACACCAGTAACCAATGTGGTATGCAGGGCATTTTCTTAAAAAAAATTTAATTATGATCCGATTCAACGGCACTTGGCTTGGCAATTAGCCTAGATGTTTCCAAATCCGTGCTTTCCAGATCTTTGTCCCTGCTACTCTATCCTTCAAAGTATTGGGTTTTATTTAGAAAACATTTTAGCTTTTGGTGGAGTCCCATTGTCCTAACCTCTTTTACTAGGTGTTGTCATTCCCTTCACCTAACTCAATTCCTGTTACTGTCTAATCTATGAATAGCCTTCTCCCTTCCATCCCATTTTTATGACCATCAAAGATGATTTTCTGTGCTGAAACCTTTTCTCAAGTGTAACCCTTGGCAGAGTAGTGGTTAAGTTGTATGGTGGCTGACTAAAAGGTAGGCAGTTTGAATCTACAAACTGCTTCTTGGGAACTCTAGAGAACAGTTCTGCTCTGTCCTAAAAGGTTACTATGAGTTAGAATCAACTCAGTGGCAGTGGGTTTGATTTGTTTTTTTTTTAATATAGTAATGGTCTCATACAATATTTGTTCTTCTGTAACTAATTTCACTTAACATGACATCTTCCAGATGACTCCATGTTATGAGATGTTTCCTAAGATCATCATTCTTTATCATTGCATATTATTCCATTGTGTGAATATACCATAGTTCGCTTATCCATTCATCCATTTATGGGTACCTAGATTGATTCCATCTTTTTGCTATCGTGGACAGTGCAGCAATAAACATTGGTGTGTATGTATCTATTTGTATGATAGCCCTTATTTTTCTAGGATATATTCTAAGAAGTGGGGTTGCTGGATTATATAGTATTTCTAGTTCTAGCTTTTTAAGAAAGCACCAAGTCGATTTCCAGAGTGGTTATATCATTTTACATTCCGACCAGCAGGGTAGAAGAGTTCCAGTCCTTCCACAACCTCTCAAAACATTTATTACTTTTTTGTTTTTTTCAATTAATGCCAGTTTTGTTGAGGTAAGATGGTTTCTCATCGTAGTTTTGATTTGGGCTTCTCTTCGGATCCGACTCGAGGGCACTTGGCTAATGGCTAATTACTGTGTGCCTTTTCTTATCCATCTGTTGGTATCCTGGATATCTCCTTTGGTGAAGTGCCTATTCACATCTTTGTTCTTTTTTAAATTGGGTTATTTGCATTTTTACTGTTGAGATTTTGAAGTATCTTGTAGATTATGGAGTTTAGATGGGGATCAGATTTCTGACAGCCAAAAATTCTTTCCCAATCTGCAGACAGTCTTTTTACTCTTTTGTTGAAGTCTTTGGATGAGCATAACTGTTCGATTTTTAGGAGATCACAGTCACCTACTTTCTCTTTTGGTGTTTGTGCATTGTTAGCAATATTTAGTAGTCTGTTTATGCTGTGCAGTGGGGATCCCAGTGTTGTACCCAGTTTTTCTTCCATGATCTTTATTGTTTTAGATTTTGTGTGTAGGTTTTGGCTCATTTTGAGTTACTTTGTGTGCATGGTGTGAGATATGAATTCTTTCCTTTTCATTCTTTTTGCAGATAGATACGCAGTTATAACAACAGTATTTGTTAGAGACTGTCTTTTCCCCATTTATGGGCTTTGGACCTTTGTCAAATATCAGCAGTTCATAAGTAGATAATGTTATATCTGGCTTTTCAATTCTATTCCACTGATCTATCTTTCTGTTTTTTGTACAAGTATCAGACTGTTTTGACAACTGTAGCAGTGTAATAGTTTGCGAAATCCAGTAGGCTGAGAACTTCTGCTTTGTTCTTCTTCTTCAGTAATGGCTTACTTATCCAGGTCATGCTCTCTTTCCATATGATATTGGTGATTTGCTTCTCCATCTCACTAGAAAATGCCATTGAAATTTATTTTGGGATTGTACTGTTTCTATAGATCGCTTTAGGTAAAGTGGATGTGTTCCAGGATGTTAAGTCTTCCTATCCAGAGCAAGGTAGTTTTCTCCACTTGCTTAAGTTTCTTTTGGTTTCTTGCAGTATATTCTTGTAATTTTCTTCACTTAGGTCTTTAACCACTCTGGTTAGATTTATTCCTAGGTATTTTATCTTCTTAGGAGCTATTGTAAATCGTATTGATTTGGCGATTTCTACTTTGGTGGTCTCACTGTTGGTGTAAAGGAATCCAACGGATTTGTGTAGTTTATCTTGTATCCTGATACTGCACTCACCAGCAGTCTTTTTGCGAATTCTTTAGGGTTTTCTGTGTAAAAGATCATATCATCTGCAAATAGAGATATTTTATTTCTTCCTTACCAGTTTGGATACCCTTTATTTTTTTTATCTCGCCTGATTGCCCTGGCGAGAATCTCCAGGACAATGTTGAATTGCCAGCCAGCCAAGTGTCATCAAGTCGGATCTGACTCATGGTGACCCTAGAGTGGTAACAATACAGATGCTTGTCTGGTACCTGCTGTTAGTGGGAATGCTTTCAGAATCTCTCCATTTAGCGTGATGTTGGCTGTTGGCTTTGCATACCAAAACCCAAACTCACTGCTGTCAAGTAGAGTCCAACTTATAGCAACACTATAGACAGGACAGAATTGCGCCACAGAATTTCCAAGGTGCACCTGGTGGATTTGAACTGTCGACCTTATAGTTAGCAGCCGTAGCACTTAGCCAGTACACACCAGGGGTTCCTTGGTGTAGATACCCTATGTTGAGGAATTTTTCTATGTTGCTGAGAGTTTTTAACACAAATGAGTGTTAGACCTTGTCAAATGACTCTTCTGTAGCAGTTGATACAAGCAAGTGGTTCTTGGCCTTTGCTGTATTTATGTGATTGACTATGTTAATTATTTTTCTGATGTTGAACCATGCCTGCAGCACTAATATGAATGCTATTTGGTCATAGTAAATCATTTATATATTTATTTTTGATATGTTATTGAATTCAGTTGGCTAGAATTTTGTTGACCATCTCTGCATCTAAGTTCATGAGCAGATATTGGTATGTAATTTTTCTTTTTTGTGTCATCTTTACTTAGTTTGGCATCAGGGTTACACTGGGTTCATAGAATGAATTTGAGAGTATTCTATCCTTTTCAATGCCCTGGAATGCTTTAATAATAGTGATATTAACTTTCTAAAAATTTAGTAGAGCTCATTAGTGAAACATCCAGGCTAGAGCTTTTATTTGTTAGGAGTTTTTTAAATTACTTTTTCAATCTCTTGTGATGGGTTGGGGTGTGTTGGTGGTATGATGGGTTTATTTAGTTACCCTACTTCTGTTTGTGCTAGTGTGGGTAGGTAATGTGTTTCTATAAACTTGTCTGTTTCCTCTAGGTTTCTTAAATTATTACCGTGAAATTTTTCATAATAGTCTGTTAGTATTTTTTCAGTTTTGGTTGGGTCTGCTTTGATATCATACCTCTTAATTCTTATTAGAGTTATTTTCTTCCTCTCCTGTTTCTCTTTTGTCAGTGTGGCCAAAGTTTTATCAGTTTTGTTGATCTTTTCAGAAAACCAGCTTTTGGTATGATTAACTTTCAATTTTTTTCTGTTCTTTACTTAATTCTGCTCTAATTTTTATTATTAGCTTTCTTCTGGTGCCTGAGGGGTTTTTGCTGTTATCTTTTCACTTGTTTGAATTTTAGAGTTCATTCTTTGATTTGGGCTTTTTATTCTTTTTTTTCTCTTTTTTAATTTAATATAACTGAGTGAAAATGTACATTCCCATATAAATTTACATGCCCACCTATATGCAGCTTCCACTGCTCTCCCTGTCCAGTGACAGCACACTATTCGTCTCTACTCCATACATGTCTCATCCTCCCAACAGTCTCCTTTCCCCTCCTCTCCACCCACTCTCCTTCCTCCAACTCTTTGACAGCTGCAAGGGAGGAGAAGGAGAGAGAACGAGGAGGGGAGGGTTTAGATTAGATAGTTGCTAGAAATCTGGTTGGGAGAAAGTGGTGATAGCACGCATTAGAAACAAGAACAACATTAAGTGGACTTCAGCATAACTTCAGTACTCCTTCCATATTAACCCAATATTGCAAGGATAGAGTAGCTGGGGCAGGGAGCAGGGGACCATGCTCTTAGGCGAAATCGAGGCCAATTGGCACTAGTGTTTTTTGTTCTTTTTTGGATGTGTGCATTTATCAGATAAATAGGTCTTTGAGCACTGCTTTTGCATTGCTGCATAGATTCTGGTTGAAAGAGTTTTCATTCTCATCCGATAATATGCAGGTCTTTATTCTGTCCCTCATTTCTTCTATAACCAGTCATTTTTTGAGCAAAGTATTGTTCAGTTTCCAGGTGGTTGATTTTTTTCTTTTTTATTCTGTTATTGATTTCTACTTTCATGGCTTTATGATCTGAGAAAATGCTTTGTAATATTTCAGTACTTCTTATTTTGTGGAGGATTGCTTTGTGACCTAGTATGTGGTCAATTTCGGAGAATGTTCCATATGCACTGGAAAAGCAAGTATACTGGGCTGCTTTGGGGTGAAGTGTTCTGTACATATCTCTGAGGTCAAGGTGATTGATTACGGCATTTACAACTTTCATGTCTTCATTGAATATTTCCAGATGTTCTGTCCTTCCCTGAAAGTGGGATGTTGAAAACTGTATTTTTAATGCAATTAGTGTTTGTTTTATGTAATTTAGATCCTAGTTACTAGGTGTATAAATATTTAACATGTTTAAGTCCTCCTGGAGAATTGATCCTTTAATTATATAATGTCCTCCTTTACCCAATATTGCAGATTTTAAAACCTATTTTAGCAGAGATTAACACTGCCACTCCTGCTCATTTTGAATGTTGTTAGCTTGATACATATATTTTTTTCCATCCTTTGAGTTTTAGTTTGTTCATGTCGTTAAGTTTAAGCTGTATCTCCTGAGTAGGCAGCATACAGATTAGTCAAAATTTTTTATCCATTCTGCCACTCTCTGTTTCTTTATTATTGCACTTATTTCATTTATATTCGGCATGACTATTGATAGGTGTAAGTTTAATGCCGTCATTTTGATGTCTTTATGTGTGTGTTGTAGACAATTCATTTGTTCTACTTAATTGTGCTGAGTCATTTGTCTTCATGTATCTTCATTGATGTGATTTTTTATTTTCTGAGAATTCATGGGGTTTTTTTTTTGATGTGTAGAATTAATAATTTCTTTTGTGATTACCTTACTATTTACTTCTATTTTTCTAAATTTAAATCAGTCTTTAATTTATTTATATTGCCTTAACTTCCTCCCATATGAAAGATTTATGACCTTATTTTAAGCCCGTCTTTTTTGTTACATTGTATACATAATGACATCTCTATGTCCCTATTTTCAGTGTCTTCCCTTTAATTTATTTTTGTGATTTCTCTATTTGAGTTAATACTCAGTTGCTCTGTTTTGCATTCTAGTCTTGGGTTGTTTCCAATGTTATTGATTTTTCTAACCAAAGAACTCCCTTTAGCATTTCTTGTAATTTTGATTTGGTTTTAGAAAATTCTCTAAATTTCTATTTATCTGAAAATGTCCTAACTTCTCCATCATATTTGAGAAGCAAATTTGCTGTATATAGAATTCTTGGCTGGCATGTATTTTCCTTTAAGACTTTGTAGGTGTCATCCCATTGCCTTCTTGCCTACATGGTTTCTCCTGAATAGTCCAAGCTTTGTCTTATTGACTCTTCTTTGTAGGTTATTGTTTATCCCTAGCCACTTTTAAAATTGTCTCCTTGTCTTTAGTTTTGGCAAGTTTAATTACAATATGCTTCAATATCTTTATTTTGGGACCTACCTTGTATGGAGTACAATGAGCATCTTGGATCAATACCTTCTCATCTTTAATTATATCAAGGAAATTTTCTTTCAAACAGTCTTAGACAATTCTTTCTATATTTTGTTATACCACCCTTTCTGATACTCTAATCATTCATAAGTTATTCCTTATGAATGTGTGGTATGTAATTATGATAGTGTGCCATGTAATTCTTAGTTTCTTAATTTTTAAAAATTCTTTTATCTGATTTTTCCTCAGATATATTGACGTTGCATTGTTGATCTTCAGTCTCACTAATTTGAATCTCTTTTGCCCCAATTCTGCTTTTTAGACTTTCTGTTGATGGAGTGTCCTCTCATGTCTGTACCTAGGTGAAGGAACTGTTTCATCCCTGAATTTGGTAGATTTTTTTCTCATTTTGTTAAATTGTTCCTTTTGTGAGTCTAGGAGAGTGGCTCCAGGCAGGCTTAAGGAGTCTTACTTCCAATTGAGTTAATGGCCTCAGACCCCACAGCTGGGCACATGGCAGAGCAAGGAGGGTCATGATGTGCTGGGAGAAGGGAGAAATGCTTATTCTCAAGCAAAGCTTTAGATCTGTAGTTGGTAAGTTAGACACAAACCACTTACCTTTTGATACTCCTGTTTTTCACTGCTACTGGAGGCACTAATTGAGTCTCTGATCAGTTTCTCTTGCTGATGAGGGCACTCTGTTCACTGTGCTCACCAAGCTGTAACAGTCAATTCCAAACCCTTCAGGACTAGCCAGTCCAAGGTACTTCTGAACATACTTTCCCCATAACACAGTCTAATCTCTAAGACTTCCCTTTGATGTTTAGAGCTCCTAGGATGCCATATGTAGTGAATTAATTTTTCTTTTGGGTCTTCATAGTTAGAGGGATCATAGGAAGCCTCTGACTACTCCACCATCTTCCCATTGGTATTTTTTAATTAGATAGAGAAAGAAATCACTAACTTCATATGGAAAGGAAAGAGTCCCCAGCTAAGGAAAGCATTACTGAAGGAGAGGAACAAAATGAGAGGTCTTGTACTACCTGACTTTCGAACCTGTTACACCACCATGTAGTCAAAGTAGGCTGATACTGGTACAACAGATACACGGACGAATGGAACAAAATTGAGAATCCAGACCTAAAATCTTCCACCTATGAGCAGCTGATATTTGACAAAGGCCAAAAGCACATTAAACAGAGAAAAGATAGTCTCTTTAACAAATGGTTGTGGCATAACAGAATATCCATCTGCAAACAAATGAACCAAGATCCATATCTCATGCCATGCAGATAAACTAACTCAAAATGGAACAAAGACCTAAATATAAAATCTAAAATGAGAAAGGTTATAGAATAACAATGAAGTCAACTCTGGTAGTCCTAATATATGACATAAACAGAGTACAAAACATTTCTAACAGTGCACAGACACCAAAAGAGAAAGTAAATAATTGGTAACTCCTAAAAATCAAATACTTATGCCCATGCAAAGACTTCATGAGAAGAGTAAAAAGAGAACCTGTAGACTAGGGGAAAAAAATGGATGTGGCAAATCCAATCAGTGTTTAAACTCTAAAATCTACAGGATACTACAAACCCAACAACAAATAGACAAATAACCTAATGTAAAAATGGACAGAGGATATGAACTGGAACTTGACAAGAAGATATTTATGCAGCTAACAGATTTGAGAAGAAATGCTCATAATCACTAGCTATTAGGGAAATGCACCTCAAAACTACAATGAGATACCAACTCACCCTAGTAAGGCTGACATTAAAACAAAAACACAAAATAATAAGTGTTGGTGAGGCTGTGGAAAGACTGGAAGACTTATAGGCTGGTTTGGGGAATGTAAAATTGTACAATCACTTTGGAAATAGGTGTGGCTCTTTCTGAAAAAGCTAAAATAGAAATATCATAGAATCCAGCATTCCCACTTATTGGAATATATCCTGAAGAAATAAGAGGTGCCACACAAATAGATACATGCACACCAAGTTTTATTGCAGCAGTGTCAACAATAAGAAAAAGATGGAATTAACCTAGGTGCCCTTCAACAGATGAAATGGATAAACAAGCTATGGTACACTCACACAATGAAATAGAAAGTAACACTAAAGTACACTGATTAATTTGAGAAACATAACATGGAGCAATCTGAAAGGCATTATGCTGAGTGAAATTAGTCAGTTGCAAAAAATTTAAAAATTGTGTGAGACCATTGTCATAACAACTGAAGAAAAGGTTTAAACACAGAATAAAATAATCTCTGATGGTCACAGGGTTGAGGAAGGAGAGTAGTACTCAGTAATTAGATTTTAAAAAAAAAAAAAAAATTTCTAAAACCAAGTCCTTAGACCAAGACTGAACTGGTCCATAAGACCTAAAAAGGTACTGGTGAAGAGTATACTTCTTGGCTTAAGTAGATACAGAAGATTAACTGGGCAACTGCTGTCCAGAAATGAGAAAAAAGTAGGAGGTTGTTATACTTCTATGCAAAATTAAAAATGTGAAATTACAAAAGATTTAGAAGATAAAAAAAAAGAATTCATTTCCTCTGAACAGCTATGATGATTTCCTGCATCTTTAGTGTCTTTGCCTTAAACTGTTTTGAACTGGAACTTCTAGTTTAAAGCAGAAAGAGGAATGTTCTCAGAATTCATGAATTCTGGGTGTCTTAGTTATCTAGTACTGCAAAAACAGTGAGGGAACTCTGTCCCTGGATTTCAGAGAAGTTTGTCATAAGCCTTCTTCCCCTGCCAGGGTCCATGGATTTCAGAGAGCTTTTAGCATAAGCCATCTTCCCCTCCCATTACCCAAAGACAGGCCACAGGAATTTGACCACAAACAAAACTTTATCCCCACACTCCTAATCACTGCTCTTCCCCTATCAAAGTTTGACCTAAACAAAGTTTACCCCTCCTCCTACTAATCAACACTTCTTCCTTATCAAACCATAAATTCCCTTACCAGAATTTCTTGCCACCTCTTTCTTCTCTTTTAATTAAACGTGCTTTCCTTATCAAACCGTAAGTCCCCTCACCCCACACTACTTCATCGGAACTTTAAAACTATAAAAAAAATTGCCGTACTGGCCAGGGGTAGGCTGAGCCACTGATTAGCTCAGACCGCATTCTGTGTCTCTTCAAATAAACTTCACTGGACCCTCAGTCTGGTGCGTCATTCTTTCCTCAACAAGCAGAACTATCACAATTGAATGACTTTAACAGAGAAATTTATTTTCTCACTTAAAAGTAGACTGGCACTCCAAATTTAGGGCATTAGCTCCAGAGTGAGGCTTTCTCTCTGTTGGCTCCGGAAGAAGGACCTTGTCAGTCTTCCCCCAGACTGGGAGATTCTGAGTCCCGGAGACCCCAGGTCCTTTCCAAAGGACACGCTCTTCCGGCACTGCTTCTTGGTGATATGAGGTTACCCATTGTTTGCTTGCTTCCCTTTGTTTTGTATCCCAAAAGACTGCCTTAAGACACAGTATAATCTTACATATTGAGTCCTGCCCCACCAACACAACTGCTACCCATCCTCCCTCATTAGCATCATAGAGGCACATAGGAGTATCACAGAATACTGGGAATCTTGGCTTAGCCAAATTGCCACACACATTTTTGGGGAGTCACAATTCAATGTATGACAAGATGTATCTGTGAAGTGAGCCTGGCAATACTTTCTTTGCCGTCATGAAGGAGTTTTCTAGTCAGGGAAGGTTTGACCTAGGTGTTCCAAAACCTACAGAGAGGCTCAAGATGGAAGTACTTAGAAGAGAGTGGCAGCATTCAGCTCTGCCAGAAAGGATCTTGTGGTGAAGTGGATCCCTTCTGCGTTTTATCACTGGTGGTAGGGAAGTACTGAATCAGCAAAATATATATATATATCACCCAAATCCTAATTTGTCAGCAGGAAGTCATTCTGTATTAATAGTGGAACAGATGAACCTTTAAAAAGCATCCATTCCTCCTAATTCAGAAGCACATTACTGAGCCAGGCATTTTTGAGCCAGCAAAATCTTGTTTCATTTAGGTAGGCATGGAGGCCTTCCTTGGTGAGAGCAAAGCTAAGCATAATCTGATAATCACCACTAAGAGGCAGGGGCCAAGGACTAGTGTGAAGGAAAGCTAGCTAGTGTCTTAGAAGAGCTGTTTTCTGATTAGTTCAGCTCACTCAGTTCCAAACAGGAGCCTGGCTTTTCCTAAACCTGGCAATGCTATTCATTAGAAACATGGGTTTTAGACAGCACTGCAGGGCAGCATGCAGAGAAAATGTCTCCAGTAGTGAAGTCACCTGCACTCACATGGCCTCCTTGTCATGATTTGACCTCCAGACCCCAAAATGCGGATTTTCAACTCACTTTTGGAATTTACATCATTTAAACACTTAAGCCAAACTATCTGACTCAAATAAGAGACTTCCAGATCCCCAGTCACTCCAGCCAAAAATTATCAGTCTCTTAGGCAGTGCTCAGAGTCAAAGGCTAAGTTGAGAAAAATCTCTGTCTCGTAGACTGGCACAGGCTTATGCTGCCAGGCCAGGAATCACACACTGAGGGACACAGGGTGCTTAATGTCAGTGAGGTTGTGGCTAGGCAGGAGTTCCAGGCCATGGCACCGTGGAAGCTAGCCATTTGTCTCTGCTCTCTTTGAGTTTTCCTTTATGTTTCTGAACAACCTCAAACTATATCACACACATCTACCTACATACATGCATTCAGAAAACTCTCTGCTAGACTCACAGCTAGTATCTGAGCATTCTTTGCAGTGGTTTGCAGATTTAATTTTTTTTTCCACAAAAATATACGAAAAAAATCTACATTTTTTTCTTCACTGTTTTCAAGTAAGTCTTTAATTTGCAAAAAAAATACTTAATGCTACCTACAGGAAACATACATTCTGAGATACATTAATGTAAACATTCTGATGTTGCTGTAATTAAATAGGTAGTATAGTACAGCAGTCAAGCATTCAGGCTCAAAAAACAGATTCTCTGGGTTCAAACCCATTTCTGCCACTAAGTTTTACTAGAGCTATAATTTTTACCGAGTTACTTGCTACCGAGTCACTCTGTCCCTTGATTTTCTCATTTGTCCAAAAGGGCTAACAATAATAGTACTTACCTCACAGAACTTTTAAGAAGATTGAATGAGTTAGCACAGGCAAAGTCCTTAGGACAGCGCCTGACATCTAGAAAGTAGCCGGTGAATGTTCATTGTTCTGGCTATTACTATTTATTGATGATCACTGATAATTTAGTACACTGTGAGCAGTCTCCTATGAAAACACAATTCTCTGTTTTGTAGTCAAGACTTCACTGTTTGAAAGGAACAGTGGCAGTTCAGTAGCCAGGTGCTTAGCTGTTAACCAAGGGTTGGCAGTTAGAACCCACCAGCTGTTCTGCAGGAGAAAGATGTGGTTGTCTGCTTCCACAAAGACTTATAGCATAGCCTTGGAAACCCTATGGGGCAGTTCTACTCAATCCTGCAGTGTAGCTATGAGTCAGAATCCACTGGGAAGCAGTGGGTTTGATTTTCCAGGTCACTGTTTCAAACTACAATCATATTCGTTTATCCTACTCAAATCCTTATTACAATCCTCCACCTAAGTATACTGCACATTGTTAACTTATTCACTGGCTACAGAAAATCAGTTCCTTGTTCAATGACATGAAGTAAGTTTCAAAGTTAGAATTAACCCTGGCTCTCTGACCTTTGCACAACACTAACTCAACAACATTGAATTCTCTGACATATTATTAGGTACTGATAATATAACTATGATTTTGAATCTGTTTGCCATGTGGTAAAATGTCTGCCAGTACTCACAAAAGGAAACTATTTCTGGTTTTCATATAAACACAAAAAATCTCCTAAAGAAACTTGCACATCTAAAGAGAACACTGTTTCTCAAACAGTGAGCCATACTCATTTAACATATCATTAAATCAATTTAATAAGTCGCAAGCAGCATTTTCAGAAAATGATAGAGGGTAGAAAATACCAGAGTGCAATATTGTATGGTAAAGCTCTTATTTCAGTTATTGTTACATGTGTTTGGTTGTAATAACAAAAGCCATTGTTTTTAAATGTATCTTCTCACACCCACTACAGTGGCTATAATTAAAAAAATGGAAAGTAACAAGTGTTGGTGAGAATGTTGAGAAATCAGAACCGTCATGCACTGCAGATGTATATGTGAAATGGTTCAACCACTGTGGGCAACACGTTGGCAGTTCTTCAAGAAGTTAAATACAGATTGTTCATGTGACCCACTCCAACATAGTTACTTGAAAATAAGAACGTAAATTTGGTGTTAGGTGCTGTGGAATCAAATTTTGACTCAAAACGACCCAACATGACCAAGTAGAACTGCCCTATAAGGTTTCTTAGGCTGTAAGCTTTATGGGAGCAGATTGCCAAATATTTCTACTGCAGAGCTACTGTATGGTTTCAAACTGCCAACGTTTTTCTGGTTAGCAGCCAAGTGTTTAACCATTGCACCACCAAGGTTTCTTTCAAGCAAATACTTGTACACAAATGTTCACAGCAGTACTGTTTACAATAGCCGTAAAGTGTAAACATCCCAGATGTTCACAGACAATGTACATACAGTCAATAAAATATTACTCAGTCATAAAAAGGAAAGGATGAACACTGAAAATATTATGCTAAGTATAAAAAGTCAGACACAGAGGGTTGCGTTTTATATGATTCTGTGTATATGAAACATCCAGAACAGGTAAATCTGTAGAGACAGCAAGCCAGGGGCTGCGGGGAATGGAAGGTGGTGTCAATAACAATTAACTGCTAATGGATGTGGAGGTTCTCTTCAGGTGGTAGATGATAAAAAATGTATTGGAACTAGACAGAGATGGTAGTTGTACAACATTGTGAATGCACTAATTACCTTTGAATTATACACTTTTAAATTGTTAATTGCCAGCCAAGTGCCGTCGAGTCGGATCCGATTAGGTGTTATATTAATGTAACATCAATAAGAAATTTGGGGGGAAATTATTCCTCCTTGTTAGTCAAAGTTTAAAAAATTGAAAGCCATTGAAATGCGAGTTGCATTTGGTCAGGGACCTGTCCTCCTTGAACAAGACTACCTTTTTTGGCCATAGGTGGGGCAGTGGTACATTTTCCTTTTTAGCTTCCATACTTGTCCTGCTTTTCTCTGCTTTATGAAGGAAAACTGGATTTCCAGAAAGTGGGTGCCACCTGTCTAGAATTTTCTCTAAGGCTGATAGGAAACACGGACTCCTTCCAAGATGGGTACAACATGAAGGAAAAACAGCAGCTGGGCACAACTAAATGAGCAAGGAGTTTAAAGATACACTTAGATTCAATCCCAGTTCTACCACATACTTAATCTATGACCTGGAACAAGTACTGTGTCTCCCATTTTGTTAATGTGTTAACTTTGTTGTGGCATAGCGGGTAAGTACTATATATGCTAACAAAAAGACCAGCAGTTAAAATCCACCAGGTGCTCCTTGGAAACTCTATGGGGCAGTTCTACTCTGCCATACAGGGTTGCTATGAGTCAGAATCCACTTGATCACAGTGAGTTTTGGGGGTTTGGAAGACTACATGAGATAATAAATGTAAAGCTTGTGGGACATTTTTTAAAAAAAGCTAAACCTGTTGCTTTCAAGTTTATTTCTACTCTGTAGAGCAGGAATACTATAGAACAGAGTAGACACTATAGAAGAGAATTAGAACTGCCCCATAGGATTTACAAAGAAGGGCTGGTGAATTTGAACAACCTACTTTTTGATTAGCAGCCAAGCTCTTAATCAATGTGTGCTTGTGTACTTGGTTGGCTTCTTGTGGAACATACCAAAAAAAAAAAAAAACCAAATCCACTGCCACTGAATCAATTCCAACTCATTATACAACAGAGTAGAACTGCCCCATAGAGTTTTCAAGGAGCGCCTGGTGGATTCAAACTGCTGACATTTCTGTTAGCAACCATTGTACTTACCCACTAACCTACCAGGGTTTCCTTGTGGAACATAAAAAAACCCAAACCCACTGCTGTCAAGATGATGCCAACTCATAGCAACCCTATAAGACAGAGTAGAACTGCTCCACAGAATTTCCAAGGAGCGCCTGGTGGATTTAAACTGGTGACCTTTAGGTTAGCAGCCATAGCACTTAGCCATTATGCCACTAGGGTTTCCTGTGGAACACAGTAGGTGTTTAATAGGATATAGCAATTATAGTTAACACAATTCCAATAATTCATCAAGTCTAAGCCCGTCTGATCACAGTACAAGGAAAACTCAGAATGTATCTTGCAATTAAAAAGCAAGTGATAGTTGGCAACATTTTAAATCTTTCTCAGTAGTATATCTTGCAATTGATTCCATCTTGAATTTGATGAAATACAGTAAATGAATAAGAAGTGATCTACAATAGTGGGTCTCAACACTGTAAGACCTAATGCATCTTTAATCGAAAATATTTTGTAATACTCCTTCACTGGGATACTCTAATGATTTAGAGGTTAAGTGCTACAGCTGCCAACCAAAAGGTGAGCAGTTCAAATACACCAGGAGCTCCTTGGAAACTCTATGGAGTAGTTCTACACAGTCCTACAGTGTCACTGTGAGTTGGAATCAACTTGATGCCAGTGAGTTTGGATTTTTTTTAATTAACCTAAAGTAAAATTACTAGCAAATATAACCAACTTGGAGCCCTGGTGGTACAGTGGTTAAAAGCTTAGCTGAAAACCAAAGAATACTCAGTTTTCATCTACCAAATGCTTCTTGGAAACCCTTTGGGGCAGCTCTGCTCTGTCCTATAGGATCTCTAAGAGTAGGAATCAACTTGATGGTAACTGGTTTGGTTTTTCATTTTTGTGTAACCAACCTACAAACATAAGTTTAACAATCATGGAGGAGGGTCCAAGATGGCAGACTAGAGATCTGTCTCCCCAGTTCCCTCTGGGAACTAAGCCTTAGAGTCATGAGTGAATGGAGCAGAGTGGACATTCTGGGAGCCCCAGGATCTGGCGTAAGGTTGTGAGATTGGACTGAGTAACAGGAAAGGGGAAACTACCTCCATCAATAGCGTACTGAGTCCTGCTTCTGCTGTCACAACGTTTGAGGAGACTGCAGGTACAGAAACTTTCTTTGTTAGATGGGAGGTGGGGACTAGGTCTGCTAAGCCTGTGAGGCCGGCACACAAATGCATTGAACTGCAGCACTTAAGCGAACAGCGTATACCACAGCAGAGAGATTGTGCTTGTGACAGCCACAATTTGAGAGCCTGGCTGCTGACCAAGGGTGCCAGCATCCCTACCCCCTCTCTTCTCTGAGCTGCACCATAGACCCTGCTGACTTAATGCAGGAAAAGCATCTCAGGCAGGGCACCATCCTGGTCAGCTGGGAAGTGAAGTCACCCACACCTGAGGTTTCAGCTTGGCCTAAATCTTACACTGAGCAACAATGCCAGTCTGGACAGTGCTTCCCCAGCAGAAAGACTATTTTTGAGATGAGCTTACCTAGGGACTGCAGTGGGGCCAGGGATCCAGGGTGGCAGGGCCCTAACCACTCCTTTCTTTGAGCCAAACCAATAGCATCTGAGGTTGGCCTACAGGGCTCTGTCATTGTCAGCCAAGAGATGAAGTCTGCCACCCCTGAGAGCCCTGAACTTTCATCAGCTGCTGGACAGCACAATCCTCAGAAGCTGCTGGACAGTGCCTCACTAAGCTGTAAGGCAGCTTTTAAAATAAGACCAGCTAAAGAGTGTAGCAATGACTTGTGGTTGAGAGGGCTGGCAGCATTTCCACCACCCTTCACTGAGCCACTTCATAGCATCAACTGACAGCCCCCCAAGGACTCCGTAAGTGGGGCACTGTCTCTGCCAGCCAGGAGGTGGAGCATACCAATCTTGAGGGCCCAGCTGCTCTTGGCACTTGCTGGATTGTGCCTCTCTCAGCAAAAAAGCAGTTTTTAAGCTAACTATATCTAGAGAGCACAGTGTTCCCAGGGAGCCAACTGAGGTGGCATCGTCATTCTCTCGTCCCTTTCCCCAGCTACCCCGTAGGCTTGACTGACATAATGATGGAGAATTTCCACAAGTAACTTGCCATCTATAGCAAAGTAGGGCCTGCCACCCCTGAGAGCCCAAATGGGCCCAGTCACTAGTGAACAGAGGTGGCAGGGGCCCAAATCTAGCAGTACCTGTATTCCACTCTTAGAACTACACCACAGTTCCTGTTGGTGTAACACTAGAAAAATTGAACTGCTTCTAAATGACACAAGGAAAACAATCAAAATCTAACCATTTAAAGAAACAGACCACAATGGCTATGGGAAACACATAAAATAAAGAACCAAAAAACTTCTCAGATGAACAAGCCTTTCTGAAATTATTGGAGGTAGAATACAAAAGAATTATATATAGAATGCTCCTAGAGATCAAACAAAATGAAGCAGGACAAAGTGAAAAATTAAGTAAGCTGCATGAACTGCTGGAACGTTAGTGATCTGAAATTCAGCAGATCACTAATAAAATTACAGATTTAGAAAAGTCAATACAAAGACAAAAGAGAGGATTGAGGAGTTGGAAGGCAGAGTTAGTGAGCTTGAAGATAAAGCAACTGATATCAGGATTTATGAAGATTAGTCAGAAAAAATGAAAAAGATAAATGAAGAAGCATTAGGAAACATGTGGGACTCTATCAAGAGGAATAATCTATAAATAACTGAAGTTCTAGAGCACGAGGCATAGCTGAAAATACAGAAAGAATTGTTGATGAGTTTCCGACAGAAACCTTCCCTGAAATTATGAAAGAAGAGAACATAGATACCAAAGATGCTTATTGAACGTGATCAAAGCTAAAAGAAAGACTCTAAAAGAAAGACACCAAGACATATTATAATCAAGCTTAATAAAATGAAACATAAAGAGAGGCTCTTAAAGGCAGAGAGACTTAAAACAAAACTAATATACAAAGAGAAGTCCTGCAAGCTTTCTTCTGACTTCTTGCCAGAAATGATATTGGCAAGAAGGCAGTGAGATTACACATTCAAAGCCTCGAAGGAGAAAAACTTCCCACCAAAAATTATACATCCAGCAAAGTTGTCTCTCAAACATGAAGGTGAAACTAAGACATTCACAGATAAACAGAAGCTTAGAGATTTTATAAAAACCAAACAAAAACTACAAGAAATACTGAAAGAAGCTCTTTGCTTTGAAAAACAAAACAAACAAAGAAAGAAAAAACATTAAGAATATACTAAAGGAGGCAATGCAGGGCACAGCACCCAGAATCCTACTCAGCTAGAGAAATCACAAAACTCAATCAAAGCTAAAACATTAAATGAAGGGAACCAGTGATCTTAACATGAAAACTATGATATCATCTCAATATAAAGAGGGATATATTATAGTAGTTATAACCCTTTCAGATGGAGAGGAAATTACAAAGATATACAGAAGTTAAAGATTGGTTTAAATTTAGAACATTAAGGGGGACCAAAGGGGTAGCCGAAAAACAAACTAACAATATGACATCTCAAAACAAGAAACATAATACAGGAGTCTCAACAATCGCAAAATAAACACTGAAAAACATGAAAAGTAAATCCATAAAGAAAAACAACCCAGAGAAGAATATTAAGAGAGACAAAGAAAACATCAACAACACAAAAATGAAGGCATCAAAATGACAGCACTGAACACACACTTATCAATGGTTACACGGAATGTAAATGAACTGAATGCTCCAATAAAGAGGCAGAGACTGACTGCCTGGATCAAAAGACATCACCCATCTATAAACTGCTTACAAGAAACACATGTTAGACTGAAAGATATGAACAAACTGAAAATTGAAGGATGGAAGACTATATACCAAGCTAACAATGTACAAAGAAGAACAGGACTGGCAATACTAACCTCAGATAAAATAGATTTTAATACAAGGTCCACTACCACAGATAAGGATGGTCACTGTTACTGAAACATTCAATACATAAGCCAAATATAACAATATTAAATATTTATGCACCCAATACCAGAGCATCTAAAAATATCAAACACTGACAACATTGAAAAATGAGATAGATCACTGCACAATAATTGTAGGAGACTTCAACACCCCACTTCCTATAATGGGCAGATCATCCAGGAAAAAGTTCAGTAAAGATACAGAAGATCTTATGCAACAGTTAACCAACTGGACCTCTTTGACATATATAGCACTTTTCACCCAACAACAGACAAGTACACCTTCTTTTCCAATGCATATGGAACATTCCCCAGAATAGACCATGTGTTAGGATATAAAGCAAATCTCAACAAAATCCAATCCGTTGAACTGTTGCAAAGCATCTTCTCAGACCATAAAGCCATAAAAGTTGAAATCAATAGTAGAATAAAGCAGGTACAAGTCAGAACTGATGGAAACTGAACATCACCTTACTTAAAAATCTTTGGATTATAGAAGAAATCAAAGACGGAATAGAGAAATTAGTGCAATCAAATGAGAATGAAAACATAACCTACAAGAACCTATGGGATACAGCAAAAGTAGTGCTTGGAGGTCAATTTATCTCTGTAAATGCACACATCCAGAATGAACAAAGGGCCCAAACCAAAGAATTAACCCTACAACTAGAACGAGTAGAAAGAGAGCAACAAAGGAATCCCTCAGGCCCCAGAAGAAAACAGATAATAGACATTAGAGCAGAACTAAATGAATTAGAGAATAAAAGAACAACTGAAAAAGCTCACAAAATCAAAGCTGATTCTTTGAAAAGATCAACAAAATTGATAAACAGTTGGCTAAACTTACAAAAGAGAAACAGGAGAGTAAACAAATAACCCAGATAAGAAGACACGAGATGTCACAACAGACCTAACTGAAATCAAAAGTGTCATAACAGAACACTGTGAAAGACTGTACTCTACCAGATTTGAAAACCTAGAGGAAATGAACAGATTTCTAGATTGACATCATCCACTGAAATTATCACAGGAAGAAGTAGAACAACTTAATAAATCCATCGCAAAAGAAGAGATTGAAAAAATAATGAAAAAATTACCAATCAAAAAAAGTTCTGGCCCAGATGGCTTCATCAGAGAATTCCACCAAGCTTTTAGAGAGGACTTAATTCCAATACTGCTGCAGCTATTTCACAGCACAGAAAAGGACATAATACTTCCAAATTCATTCTGTGAAGTCAGCATAACCCTGATACCAAAGCCAGGGAAAGACCCTGCGAAAAAAGAAAATTACAGACCAATATCACTTGTGAACCTAGAGGTAAACATCTTCAGCAAAATCCTAGCCAACAGAATTCAACAACTTATCAAAAAACAAGTTATCATTACCAAGCTGGATTCATACTAGGGATGCAAGGCTGGTTCAACATCAGAAAAGTAATTATGTGATCAACCACATAAATTCCTCGAAGGATAAGGATCACCTGATTCTGTCAATCAGCACAGAAAAAACATTTGACAAACTTCAACACCCATTCATGTTAAAAACTCTCAGCAAAATAGGAATAGAGGGGAAATTCCTCAATGCAATAAGGGGCATCTATGCAAAGCCAACCGCCTACATCATCCTGAATGGAGAGAGACTGAAAAAAACTCCCTCTGAGAATGGGAAATAGATAAGGATGCCTACTGTTGTCACTTCTATTCAACATTGTGCTAGAGGTTCTGGCCAGAGCAATTAGACAAGACAAAGAAATAAAAGGCATTCACATCAGCAAAGATGAAGTAAAAATTTCCCTGTTTGAAGATGATATGATCACATAGACAGAACACTAAGGAATCCGTAAGTATAGCACTGGAACTAATAGAAGAGGTCAGCAAAGTATCAGGATATAAAATAAACATAAGTAACTCAATAGGATTCCTTTACACCAACAAAGAGATCATGAAAGAGGAAATCATCAAATGAATACCACCTACTATGGCCCCCAAGAGGCTAAAATACCTAGGAATAAATCTAACTAGAGAAATAAGAAACCTACACAGAAGGAATTACAAGACCCTATGTCAGGAAACCAAAGGAGACTTACACAAGTGGAGAAACCTACCCTGCTCATGGATAAGAAGATTTAACATTGTGAAAATGGCTATTTTACCTAAAGCAATTTATGTGTACAATGCAATCCCAGTTCGAACTCCTGTGCCATTTTTTAATGAGATGGAAAAATGCATCACCAACTTTGTTTGGAAAAGGAAGAAACCCAGGTAAAGTAAAGCACTACTGAATAAGGGGAACACAGTGGGAGGTCTCACGCTATCCAACTTTAGAACTTATTACACTGCCACAGTGGTCAAAACATCCTGGTACTGGTACAAAAAGAGATTTATAGACCAATGGAACAGAGCTGAGACCCCAGAGATGCCACCATCCTCTTATGAAGAGGTGATATTCAACACAGCTCCAAAGATTGTAAATTGGGTTAAAAACAGTCTCTGTAACAAAAGGTGTTGGCAAAATTGGATATCCACCTGCAAAAGGCTCAGACAGGACCCATATTTCACACCTTACACAAAAACTAGCACAAAATGTATCAAAGACCTAAATATCAAACGTAAAAAGATAAAGATCACAAAAGAAAAAAATAGGGGCAACAATGGAAGTTCTAATACTTGGCTTAGACAGACTTGAAAATATGACAAACAAAGCATAAACAACAGAAGAGGAAATAGGTAAATGGGAACTACTAAGAATCAAACACTTATGCTCATCCAAAGACTTTATCAAGACGGTTAAAAGACTACCTACAGAATGTGAAAAAACATTTGACAACTATATATTGGATTGATGTCTGATTTCCGTAATCTATAAAGTACTGCAAAATAGCAACAAAAAAGATAAATAACCCAATTAAGAACACTATGCAGTGATAAAGAACAATGATGATTTTAGGAAGCATCTCATAACCTAGAAGACATTATGTTGAGTGAAGTCAGTCAGTGGCAAAAGGACAAATATTGTATGAAGCAAAGAAGATAAACAGACACTTGACCAAAGAAGGTATCCAGGCAGCTGAAAGACACATGAGGAAATGTTCACAGTCACTAGCTACTGGAGAAATCCAAATCAAAACTACAGTGAGATACTATCTCACCCCAACAAGATTGGCTGTAATCCAAAAAGACACAAAACATCAAATGCTGGAGGAGCTCCAGAGAGATGGGAACTCTCCTACACTCCCGTAGGACTGCAAATGGTACAACTTCTTTGGAAATCAATTGGCCCTTCCTTCAAAAGCTAGAAATAGAAATACCACATGAGCCAGTAATCCCACTGCTCAGAATATATCCTACAGAAATAAAGGTGGTCACATGAACAGATACACACACACAAATTTTTATTGCAGCACTGTCCACAATAGTGAAAAGATGGAATCAACCTAGGTGCCCATCAACAGATGAGTGCATAAACAAACTGTGGTACATATACACAATAGAACACGATGCAGTGATAAAGAACAATGATGATTTTAGGAAGCACCTCATAACCTAGAAAACATTATGTTGAGTGAAGTCAGTCAGTGGCAAAAGGACAAATATTGTATGAGACCCCATCTATAAGGATTAAAAAATTAGACTTACACACAGAAGAAAAGACTCTCTGACAGCTACAAGGGTGGGGAGGGAGGGAAAGGGTTGTTCATAGATTAGACAGTCAATAGAAATTTGGTTAGGTGAAAGCAGTGACAGCACATAGTAGACAGTACATCAGCTTAACAGGACATCACCGCAAACTGAAAGATTTTCTAAAATAAACCTATTATTTCAGATGATAGAGTAGCAGGAATGGGGGACTAGGGATCATGTGTTCAGGGGACATCAAGGCCTATTGGTATAACTAGTCTATGAGATAGTCTTCTGTACCCTATACTGGTGAGTGGTATCTGGGGTCTTAAAAGCTAGCTAATTGCCATCTTAGGTATACCAAATGGTCTTAACCTACATGGAACAGATGATCACTGAGAACAACAAAAATAAGAAGAAAAAACAAAAAGCACAGGAGACAGAAGTCCCGATATAAATGGAAAACTTTATCAACATGAGACCAGAATAACCGGGTGGTACGTGGCCACTACCAAAGTCAACCATGATGTGGAACATAAAGTAGAATCCCAAGGCAATACAAAATAAAGAGGTGTGCAGCCCAAGAACTCTACTAAAAGATCTGACTTGATGGTTCAACAGCCTGGAGGATCCTCTGGGAACATGGCCCCTGGACCTGCTGCTGTCCCTGACCAGAAACCAGTTATGAGGTCAACTCTTCAGACAATAAAGGACTGGACACAGGGACATAGCAGAACCATATGTTGTGCATACTGTATGGTTCTATGCATTTATAGGAGGTTGTCCCACCAGTCTCTTTCTAGATGGAAGAGAAGGTGGGAGACAGATACTAGTTTAGAGGATACTAGATATATACAGTATGCTGTCACCCAGTGGGGAGAGCAGAGGAAGCTGCAGATAGGTAGGCATGGCATGCAAAACCAATTTGGATTCTATGCTTTCACTTAATCACAATTTAAAAAAAAAAGTTTAATAGTCATTACATTGTACTGGTAGTCATATCAACAATAAATAAAAAAGTAATTTATACTAAAAAATTACATATGTCAGTATGTAAAGGCTTAAGCACAATTACATCACAAGATATAATGGAGATAGATATTTGTATCTATGTGTGAAAAAGAAACAAACCCATTGCCATCAAGTCAATTCCAACTCTTAGAACTCCATGTGTTACAAACTAGAACTGCTCCATAGTGTTTTCTTGACTGCAGTCTTTATGGAAGCAAATCACCATGGCTTTCATTCACATTACTGCTGAATGGGTTAGAGTGCAAAGCCCTTGCAAAACCCAGCGATTTTGTTAGTTGCCATAGAGTTAATTTTGACTAAATCATTTGCCGTTGAGATTCTATCTCATAAGCAACACTATAAAACAGAGCAGAAGTACTCTGTAGGATTTCCAATGGACAGCTGAGCTATTTAGCAACTGAGCTATTAACCACAGTGCCACCAGGTCTCCTGTTCTGACTAAAGAACTTTAAATGCAATAACTACTAATTCAGGCTAAATTTGAATGTTATATTGCTAACTCATAGATTTGTGTACAGTGAGTGATGGTAGTGATATCAGTTTCTGAAATAGTGAAAAAGTCTCATTTAATGATGAACAACATGTTTTTCTTCATTCTCACAGTAGTTACATTCCTGAAAATGTTAGTGTGTATTAAAATTACTCAAAAAGTACTTTGTGAGGGGGTGGAGTCTAGATGGTGGACGAAGCACACGCCTCCTTATACCCCTCTGGAAACCAAGACCTGAATTGATAATCAAACGGAGCCTTCTGATCACCTAATCAGCCTCAGGACACAGCACAGAGTTGTTAATTGGGACTTCATACCACTCAGCGAAAAACCTCCTCTCTTTTGCTGACTCCAGCTCCTGGCTAGCCCTGTCTTTTACGGACGGAAGGTAAACGCACCGTTTTGACTTTTTTTTCTCTGTCTCGGCTGGCGGGCAGAGCTGGGTCTTGCCTAGCAGCTAGACTCAGACACACTGCTGGGTGGATAGGCAGGCGAAATTCCCATATTCTGAGAGCCGGGCTTAAGATTCTGTTAATCTAGCCACTTCGAGCCTTTCATTTTATATCTGTGTCAGCGCAGTTTGTACAGAATTCTACAGTCAGTGTGCGGGATGCCATGTTGTTACCGAGATTTTAGCAGGACCTAATTCTTAGCCTGGGAGCCAGCGCCTGCAAACAGGACAGGGCTTCTCCGACAGAAAAGCAGTAATTTTCCCAGTGCCACCTATGCTGCAGGCCCTGCAACAGAAGCAGAGGAATCACTACCTGTCGGCACCTTTAGCCCCTCTGTCTGCGGCCTGTATGGAGGACACCATATGGATACCGTGGCCGCAGCTGGACCTAATTCTTAGCTTGGGAGCCAGAGCTTGCCCACAAGAGAGTGCTTTTCTATCAAAAAAGGAGTACTCAACACAGTGTCGCCTAAGGCTAGGCTGTGTGAGCAGAAGCCAACAGGGCAGTAACATTACTGTATTCTGAACAAGTTTGTTATCATCTGCAGTTGGATATAGTGGCACTTACTTTGTCAGTTGAGAAGAGGGACCTCTACATCTGAAAACCTAACTGACTTGTGAAGTGGTCAGATAACGTTTTGCTTTACATTTTAAGACAGCCTAAAGAAACATTTGCAATCCATCCTCACAGTACCTCTTCCAACCTCTACATACTCACATGAGTCCCAAAATTCAACAGACAATTGTGGCATACAATAAATCACCCATGGCTTCAGAAGGCTCCCAAACAAAGCAACCAAGGAATTTTCCAGATGAAGAAACTTTTATGAAAGCATCAGGAAGTGAATACAAAATGATTATATACAAAGTCCTTCTAGACGTATACAAAATGAAGCAGAACAAAATGAAAAATTAAGCAAGCTGTTCGATCTGATGGAACACCAGTACTCTGAAATCAACAGATCAACAACAAAATCAAAGATATAGAAACTTCCATGCAAAGCCAAGAAAATAGAATGGAACAAACAGAAAAAAAATTTCTGACATGGAAGACAGAGCTATTGATGCCAGCGTCTATGAGCAAAAATCAGAAAAAAGAAACAAGAAAAATGAAGAAACATCAAGAAGCATGTGGGATGCTATTAAGAGGAACAACCTTCAATTAATTGGAGTCCCTGAACAGAGTGAGAAATTTGAGAACACAGAGAGTATCGTTGCTGAGCTGCTGAAAGAAAACTTCCCAGAAATCAGGAAGGAAAAGAATATAGACATCTCAGATGCATCTCATACGCCACCCAATATAGATCTCAAAAGAAAGACTCCAAGACATATTATAATCAAGCTTAACAAAATGAAATATAAGCAGCAACTCTTAAAGGCAGCAAGACTCAAATAAAAGCTAACATTCAGAGGGAAACCCTGTAGGCTCTCGTCATATTTCTCAGCAGGAACCATGCTGGCACGGAGACAATGGCATGGCACATTCAAAGCCTTGAAGGAGAAGAACTTCCAATCAAAAATTATATACCCTGCAAAACTATCTTTCAAATACGAAAATGAAATTAAGACATTCCCAGATAAACAGAAACTCAGAGACTTTGTAAAAACCAAACCCAAACTACAAGAAATACTGAAAGAAGTTCTTGGCTCTGGCTTACAAGAACGAAACCACTAACTTTATATTTTAGAACAACACACTACTCAGTACTCTACTCTTTTAGGGAAGGCTCCAAAGTCGATCACAGCTTTGACAAGGAAAGAAGCAATCCAGTGATCATCATGAAAACTATGGTGTCATCATAATAAAAAGAGGGATGTACTACAGTTGTTACAGTCCTTCCAGATGGAGAGGAAGATGACAAGACTGGTAGTAATTAAAATTGGGTTTATATATAGTTTATTGAGGTGAATCACAGTGGCAGCTGTAAAGCACAACAAAGAACTATCATACCATTTCAAGAAATCTAACACACGAGTCTCAACAACTATAAAACCAGCTCTGAAAAAGGTGAAAAATCAACTCACAAAAAAGAATGTCCCGGAACAGACTAAGAAGAACAGCAGAGAAAACATCAACATAAAAATAAACATATCACAATGGCAGCAGTGAACACATACCTATCAATAATTACATGGAATGTGAATGGACTGAATGCTCCAGTAAAGAGACACCAAGTGTCATCTTGGATCAAAAGACATGACCCATCCATATGCTGTTTACAAGAAACTCACTTAAGACTTAAAGATAGGAACCAACTGAATATTAAAGGATGGAAGAATATATATCAAGCTAACAATGAACAAAGAAGAGCAGGGGTGGCAATTCTAATCTCAGACAAAATCAATTTTAATGTTAAACCCACCATCATGGACAAAGATGGGCACTATTTTTTGCTCAAAATTTCAGTACACAAGCAAGACTTAATTATATTAAATATTTATGCACCTAATGTGAGATCACCTAAATTCGTCTAACAAACACTGACTACACTCAAAAGAGAGTTAGATGACTCCACAGTAATAGTGGGAGACTTTAACACTCCACTCACAATACTAGACAGATCATCTAGAAAAAAGCTCAGGAAAGATACCGAAGACCTCATTGACACAATTAACCAACTAAACCTCATTGATATATACAGAACTTTCTACCCATCAGCAGACAACTACATCTTCTTCTCCAGTGCACATGGAACATTCTCCAGAATTGACCATGTGATAGGCCATAATGCAATGCTCAACAAAATCCATACCATTGAATTACTTCAAAACATCTTCTCAGATCATAAAGCCACCAAATTTGAAATCAATAACAGAAAAAACATAGAAAGAAAGTGGAACTCTTGGAAACTGAACAACATCTTGCTCAAAAAAACATGGGTTATAGAGGAAATCAAGGAGGAAATAAAGAAATTCATGGATTCCAATGAGAACGAAAACACTTCCTACCAGAACCTATGGGATACAGCCAAAACAGTACTCAGAGGTCTGTTTATCTCCAAAATGGACACATCTGGAAAGAAGAAAGAAACCAAATCAAGGAACTAATCCTACAGCTTGAACAAGTAGAAAGAGAACAACAGAGGAATCCCTCGGGCACCAGAAGAAACGAGATCATAAACATTAGAGCAGAGCTAAATGAATTAGAGAATAGAAAAACAATGGAAAAAATTGAAAAGATCAAAAGGTGGTTTTTTGAAAAGATCAACAAAATTGATAAACCACTGGCTAAACTTACTAAAGAAAAGCAGGAAAGGAAACAAATAACCCAAATGAGAAATGAGAGGGGAGTGGTCACCACCGATGCAACAGAAATCAAAAATATCATAACAGAATACTATGAAAGACTGTACTGTAACAAATTTGAAAACCTAGGGGAAATGGAGCAATTCCTGGACTCATACCACCTACCCAAATTATCACAACATGAAGCAGAATAACTTAATAAACCCATCATAAAGGAAAAGATTGAAAATGTCATCAAAACACTGCTAACCAAAAAAAGTCCAGGCCCAGATGGCTTCATTGCAGAATTCTATGAAGCATTTAGAGAAGAGTTATCCCCAATAGTACTGAGACTATTTCACAGTATAGAAAGGGATGGAGTACTCCCAAACTCATTCTATGAAGCCAGCATAACCCTGGTACCTAAGCCAGGGAAAGACCCAACAAAGAAAGAGAACTACAGACCGATATCACTCATGAATCTAGATGCAAAAATCTTCAACAAAATTCTTGCCAATAGAATACAGCAACATATCAAGAAAAAAATCCATCATGACCAAGTGGGATTCATACCACGGATGCAAGGTTGTTTCAACATCAGAAAAACAATCAATGTGATTACCACATAAATTAACACAAAAGGCAAGGATCACCTGATTTTGTCCATTGATGCCGAAAAGGCATTGGATAAAGTCCAACACCCATTCATGCTAAAAACTCTTAGCAAAATGGGCATAGACGGCAAATTCCTCAATACAATAAGGGCCATTTATACAAAGCCAATTGCCCACATCATCCTGATTGGAGAGAGACTGAAAGACTTTCCCTTGAGATCAGGAACTAGACAAGGATGCCCACTGTCACCTCTCCTATTCAACATTGTGCTAGAAGTTCTAGCCAGAGCAATTAGACAAGACGAAGAAATAAAGGGCATCTGCATCGGCAAAGAGGAAGTTAACATCTCCCTGTTCGCAGATGATATGATTGTCTATGCAGAGAACCCCAAGGAATCTATAAGTAAGCTACTCAAACTGATAGAAGAGGTCAGCAAAGTCTCAGGATACAAGATAAACATAAGTAAATCAGTAGGATTCCTTTATACCAACAACGAGACTGTTAAGGAGGAAATTATCAAATCAATACCATTTACCATAGCCCCTAGGAAGATAAGGTACCTAGGAATTAACCTAACCGAAGAAACAACAGGCGTTTACAAAGAGAACTACAAGCCCTTACTACAAGAAACTATCTAAGACTTACATAAATGGAAAAACCTATCCTGTTCATGGATAGGAAGACTTAACATTGTGAAAATGTCTATTTTACCCAAAGCAATTTATTTATATAATGCAATTCCAATACAAGTTCCAGCATCATTTTTTAATGAGATGGAGAAAAAGAATCACCAATTTTGTTTGGAAAGGGAAGAAGCCCCGGATAAGTAAGGTACTACTAAAGAAGAAGAACACACTGGGAGGCCTCTCACTACCCGACCTTACAACATACTACACTCCCACAGTGGTCAAAACAGCCTGGTACTGGTACAAGAACAGACAGATGGATCAATGGAACAGAATTGAGACCCCGGAGATGACACCATCTGCCTCTGAACAGTTGATATTCGACAAAGGCCCTAAGACATTAAACTGGGGTAAAAACAGTCTCTTCAACAAATGGTGTTGGCAAAATTGGTTATCCATCTGCAATAAACTGAATCAAGATCCGTATCTTACACCTTACACAAAAACCAACTCCAACTGGATAAAAGACCTAAATACCAAACCTAAAATGATAAAGCTTATACAAGAAAAGGTAGGCACAACAATGGAAGTTTTAATACACAATGAGGACAGACTCCAAAATCTGTCAAAGAAACCTCAATCAACAGAAAAGAAAATAGATAAATGGGAAGTATTAAGAATCAAACACTTTTGCTCATCCAAAGACTTTATTAATAGAATTCAAAGAACACCCACAGAATAGGAAAAAACTATTTGGCAGCTCTATGTCAGACCGACGACTGATCTCCATAATCTATAAGATACTACTAAATATCAATAAGAAGAAGATAAACCATCCAATTAAGTGATGGGCAAAGGAGATGGACAGACATTTCACTAAAGAGGAGATCCAGGCAGCCAAAAAACACATGTGGACATGTTCACGATCTTTAGTTATTAAAGAAATTCAAATCAAGACAACAATGAGATACCATCTCACCCGAACAAGATTGGCCATGATCCAGAAAACACAAAACAACAAATGCTGGAGAGGCTGTGGAGAAAGTGGAACCCTCCTACACTGTTGGTGGGGTTGCAAAATGGTCCAGCCTCTTTGGAAAGCAATCAGGCGCTTCCTTTAAAAAATGGATATTGATATACCATTTGACCCAGTAATTCCACTACTTCGAATCTATCCTACAGAATCAAGGCCTTTCACACCAATGGACACATGCACCAGAATGTTTACCGCAGCACAGTCCATGATAGCAAAAAGATGGAATCAACCTAGATGCCTAACAACAGAAGAATGGATAGTTAAACAGTGGTACATATACTCAATGGAGCACTACGCAATGATAAAGAATAATGATGATTCCAGGAAACATCTCATGACCTGGTTTCAACTGGAAGACATTATGTTGAGTGGAAGTAGACAGCGACAAAGGGACAAATACTGTATGAGACCTCTATGATAAGATCTCAAAAACAGACTTGTGTATAGAAGAAAAGACTCTTTGACAGCTGCAAGGGAGGAGAGCGAGGGAGGGTGAGGTGGGGAGGATTTAGTTTAGATAGTTGCTAGAAATCTGGTTGGGAGAAAGTGGTGATAGCACACATTAGAAACAAGAACAACATTAAGTGGACTTCAGTATAACTTGAGTACTCCTTCCATCTTAACCCAATGTTGTAAGGATAGAGAAGCTGGGGCAGGGGGCAGGAGACCATCCTCTTGGGCGAAATCGAGGCCAATTGGCACAACTAGCATTTTGCTAAGAGAGCTCTCTGCACCCCACATTGGTGAGTGGCATCTGGGGTCTTAAAAGCTGCCATCCGGGGACACAGCAAATGGTCCCAACTCAGCAGGAACGGATGCTCACCAAGGCCCAAAATGACATGCAGTAAAGACAACCTAGAAGACAGAGAGACCCACAAGAGTGGGTGCCTTCATCGACTTGGGACCAGAAGAACTGGATGGTGACTGGCCACCACCAGTGATAGCCACGATGGAGCTCACTAAGTTGAGTCTTACCGGCAACACAAGAATAAGAAGGGGTGCATTCTGAGATCTCCACTAAAAGACCTCAATTGATGGTCCAGCGGTTTCAGGGTTCCCCTGAGAGCATGGCCCCCAGCCCTGATGCTACCCTTACCCATAAATTATAACAAAGGTCCACTCTTTGGACAGGAATGGATTGGACTTGGCAATGCAGAGTGACCATATATTGGTTGCACTTTATGGTTCTATACATCTATAGGATATCATCCTGCTGACCTCTGGCTGGAGGAAGGAGAGTGGGTGAGGAGGAGCAGAAAGGAGGCTGTTGGGAGGATGAGACATGTGTGGAGCAGACAGGAATAGTGTGCTGTCACCGGACAGGGAGAGCAGTGGAAGCTGCATATAGGTGGGTATGTAAATTTATACGGGAATGTACATTTTCCCTCAGTCATGTTAAAGAAAAAAAAAAGTGCTTTGTAATTATACATGAAATGAAACTAAGTTCTAGGTTCAGGTAATTAATTATAGGTTTTTCACTTCCTCATCAATGTGCAGGATTGTATTCAAAAGTCATGAGGGTATGGGGAAATTCACCATGCATTGTCAGATGCTGTCATGGATTGAATTGTGTCCTCCCAAGAACATGTACAGTAATTGTGCCAGGCCATGATTTTCAGTAGTGTGTGATTGCCCTGTATTTTGAGATTTATAGCATCAGAAAGATGCTATAAATCCTAATCTCTGCTTGTGGCTAACAGACTGGATTATGTTAAAGATGATTAGGGTGGGACTGTAAGACCCTTTCTAAGGTCACCTCTTTGCCCCAGTGTAAAGGTAGATTCTCTGGAGTGTGGCTTGTACCACCTTATATCCTACAAGAGGTAAAAACAAAGGGAATCAAGCAGAGAGTTGGGACCCTTTAACCATTAAGAAAGCATCATCTAGAGCTGAGCATGTCTTTTGGACCCGACATTCCTGCACGAAGATGCTCTCAGACTAAAGAAAGACTAGAGCAACACAAGAATCTTCTTTTAGAGCTGACAGAGAGACAATGCACTCCCTTGGAACCAGCACCCTGAATTCAGACCTTCAGCCTACTGGACTGTGCAAGAAAGCCATTCACTTGTGGTATTTCAGTTAGAGTAGTACCAGATGACTAAGACAGATGTCTAGCATCACATTCAAGTGCCCTGATGGCAAAATGGTTAAGTGTTCAGCTGTTAACTACAGGGTCGATGATTTGAGCTCACCCATGACTCCACAAGAGAGAAGACCTGGAGATCCACTCCGGTAAAGCTTCACAGCCTCGAAAGCTGTATGAGGAAGTCTTGCTCTGTGGTATGGGTAACTCACTGTGTCAGAATCTACTCTGCAGCACAAACAACAACAGAAAAGCATTGTGTTCCTCAAACGCCAGCTGAGCCTCCTCTCCCCAGTTGTGACAACTGAGAATGATGCCCTCCAGATTTCCAAAATGGCCCTTTAGGGCAATCTAACTCTGTTGAGTGCCACCGTGCTCAGACTGATGCCCTGTCTAGACAGGACTCTTCAGTAAAGATGCGCATTGCTGGGTTCTTTCCACATTATGGGGCTCTCTTGCGCTGTACGATGAAAGGAAATTAAACCCGGCTATGGATGAAATGACAAGACCATTCACCCTAACTCTGAAACTCTATCTTGCTGCACAGCCCCATACTACCTGGATCTTGGAAGGATGATACTGTGAGTAAGGAGTTGGGGTGCCCCTCTTTGGGACTCAGTACCATACCTATTTAGAGGATAACAGAGCTTTATATATTTATTCCAGCTGCCTCAACCCACCACTGATGTTAGATGTGGTTTTCATCACAAATAGTTCAGAAATGTGAGTATGTGAGACATTTTAAGTAAAACATCAAGCTAATAGGTTTTGTGGTCTGGAGATGAAATACCTTTGGTCTATTGAAAACCTCATGGGGGTGGCCTACAGGTAACCAACTTTTACAGGTAAAAAATAGCTCTGTAAATTTTTAACGTGAAACTTAAAAAGTAGGGACTAAGTAAAGAGTACCCCACAGAATCCCAGAATTGCTGTATTTTTCAGTCAATAAGGAGGAAAAAACAAACAAAAAAACACTGTCATCAGTTCGCTTCTGACTCGTAGTGACCCTATAAGAACAGAGTAGAACCACTCCATAGTTTCCAAGAAGTACCTGGCAAGTTCAAACTGCCAGCCTTCTGGTTAGCAGACATAGCACTTAATCTAGTGGCATAATAGTTCAGTGCTATGGTTGCTAACCAAAAAATTGGCAGTCCAAATCCACCAGGTGCTCCTTGCAAATTCTGTGGGGCAGTTCTACTCTGACCTATAGGGTTACTATAAGTCAAAATCAACTCAACAGCAGTGGGTTTGGTTTACTTTTAATAGCAAAAAACGTCAGTGACTGACATGATCAAGAAACAATTTAGTATTTTTTCTATAAATCTAGTAGCTCTTTAATCTTTAGTAATAGAGAAATACAAGTACCAGATAGAATTTCTGTTTTTATCAGTCTCATTTCTGCTGTAAGTACTTGTTTCTGCCTACAGGTGACTAAGTAGGCAGTCTTAAAGGGATGCTTGTCTTATTTCGGCAAAGCATACACAAATCCTAGAATAATTAGAAACTGCTAATACAGCTTCACAAAGAATCAAGGTAAAGTTGTTTAGTTCAGCTTTGCTAACAGTTATTCATTATTTCATAAAATACTATAGAAGAGGTCACTCACAGTATTTAAGACTGAGTTGTCATCAATGCAATTCTTAGCTCAGCCTGAATTTGTAATTATGTCATGTGGAGTGATATTGCAAGTAGGTGCAAGTATCTATCTACTTCATTTTCTTTTCCTCTGTGATGATGCCTAGGCTTTCACATAACTGACATTCATAGTCTGTAAGAGCTATAAATTTGAAAGATTGAGGTTTGCTAAAACTACCAGAAAATGGTGTCTTGGGGTAAATGGGAGAAGTACAAGAACAGGTCTCTGATTCCTTTAGAGAAATTAACTGGGAATAAAAAGATTATACCAAATTAGATGATGAGGGAAGATGGGAAGACAAAATACAAGAGGTTACTTGTTAATTTTAATGCTAGTGATAGAACCAGAATATGATAGACCAAATGGATATCTCACTAAGTGAATCAGCAAGGGCTTGAAATATCTTTTCAAACCAGGTGTCAAAGAATCTATCAAATATCAATAGCTCTGAGAGTGTGCAAACCATAGTTGGGAACACCGAGGAAACAGAATTCTGCAATCATCACCTAGCTTTAACAGCTGACCACTGAAGCTTTGTGATGAGCACATGGCTCCTTCTCCCTGCTTTTGAAAATATTTGGAATTCTCCTTATGTTAACTTTTGTCAGCATACCATAACAGACAATATTGTAAATACAGAGGCAAACTAGATAAGAGACTAGAATAACCATAGGAACATAGTATGGATTTTCAGGATAAGAATTTTGAGTATTACGAACCATATGGTGAACAAACTTCATCCAAAAAAGACAATAAAAGCTTTGTTTTATAGACTTCAACCTTGTAAAGAAGTCATTTTGAAAAATCCTCACAAAGTAAGCAGAGAATTGAATATGCCCCAAATTTTGACAAAACACAAAGCTAGACTCTTGCTGTGTTAGGCACGTCAGATTAAGATGTACAGTCTTCACTGGGCCAACCTTAGGCTGGAAAAGTATGTTCATAAAACACATTGATGAAAAATGCCATGTTTGGTAGCATATTTACTTGCACAATCAGAAATCAGAAATGTTTTTAAAAGATATACTTATTTGTATAGTTTCCTTTAAAACTGTAGAGAAAACAGAAAAAAAACTTAAACACAAATCTCTAATACATCACATTTCTGCAGATACAAAGAAGTTGTTGATTCATTGTTCTGCCTCCATCAGCCCACCACTTGTCTAGTTTCCTTTAAAACTATAGAGAAAACAGAAAAAAAACTTAAACATGAATCTCTAATATGTCACATTTCTGCAGATACAAAGAAATTTATTCATGTGTTCTGCCTCCATCAGCCCACCACTTGAAAAGTGACCAATAGGACTGCAAGAAGCTTACAAAGAAAAGCCTTTGAAACAAGGCCCTCTCCAATTTGTCTTGGATATATCAAGCTAAATTTCCTTTAATTGCTCTTCCATGTGGCTAAATAAATCTCCTTGGAATTTTATATTGCTAGTTAATAGAAAGAAAGAAGCATACTGTATTTTACAGTCACCCAGAGATTCCTTTGGAAAACCATTAGGTGGTACCATGTGGGGATGTTGATGCTTCACAGCGAAATTGGTCTTTGTGTCTTTTCACTTGAAGTAGGCAGAGCTGGAGAAAACACAGCATTGGTAGTTGGATACTTGGTGTCAAGCCAAGAGCCTGCTGTTATCTACTTGCTACTGTTTTTTTCAGGAGTAGAAGACACAGTCTCACTACTTCTCTTTAAATATTCACTACAGATTTTGTGCCAATGAGTTGAACTACTCTTGACTCAACTTTTTACTAATGATTGCCAAGCCAAGTCAAGTGCCGTCGAGTCGGATCCGACTCATCTATTAAATGCTGACAGAGTTCCAAATCCTGTGTTTAGTACCAGGCTAAAGAAAAGTAAGAAGTATTCCCTCCCTCAAACTCATCAGGCTACACAAAGGAACATAAAATCCAGAACAATTAAATTGCTTTTCATGTAGATGGGGTTAGGGCAACACAAAAAGTCTCATCAGTGTCATGTTTATGTGTAAAGCCTTGAAAAATGAATGGACTATGACTGGCAGAGAAGTGGGAAGAATACTGAGGTGACAAAAAGGGACATCATGAGCAAGTGTCCCAAAATGGGTTAAATATAGGGAGATTAGACTGGTAAAAAGTACTCTGAGTACAGATTACAAAGGGTCATGACTGCTCTAAGAAGAAATGTGGGCTTTATTCCATGGGTTTTAGGGCTATCAGAAATTTTTAATGAAGAGAAGCTCATGACCGTTGACCCTCAAACAGGTTCATTTAACACTGTCAATCTCCAGTGAGTCAGCAGTGTATGCCCACCTTTGTGCCTCTCGGGTCTGATCCTTCTTTTACAAAGATCACAGGTGGTTGTTTGCATAGCGCTGTGAGCACAGTTTCCCTATGAGCAAATTTTGATAAAACATAGCTGGAACTGCTTGCAATTTTTACTAAGACTATTTAGGATCAGTTTTTATTTTAAACTTGTGTACAAAACGCAGATGAAATCCTCCTCCAGATTACATTTAAGCAGATTTGTTCCTTGTGTGAGCTCTGTCTTCAGCTCTTTCAAGCTATTACGATAAATTTCTTCTCCTGGATTATATATCATATATTTGTTTCCTGAAAGAGGGTTAATCTAACCTCCAGATATGTCTATCTTATTCCCTGAATATATCTTAACCACCATGGCAAGATCTAAGAAAGCTAAAAAAGCCAGCATTTATCTAACATCTCCTTCCAACAGAGTACTACACAAGTTATAAGTTTCCTGGAGACTACAAAAAAAGAAAAATAGGTGCAGTCTGGTTTCTGTCCTGGATGGTTGACAATCTGGGAGGGGAGGCTACATAAGCACAAATGACATGATCAAAAATTCTTTGCTAAAAATCATACTAATGAAAAAAATGAATGTGACGTATTAAAAGTGACAAGCTTTCAAAAACAGGATTTATCTACCTTTTTGGTAACATCATTCCTAGAGCATGCCATGGAACCTTCACCAGTTTTTAAGATAAAGTTTGCCTGAAAGAACAATTTTAAATGTAACTGATTTTGAACTCTTTATATCTGCTCTAATAGAAGCCTTTTTCTTCATAAAGAGATCTCATGCTTGGGTACAGACAACTGTTTATTTTTCCCTGCTTTCTTTTATGTCATTTTCTCAGGTGCAAACTATAGGACAAAGATAAATCTTACATAAGTAGTCAGTACAGTGGTTTACTCAACATGGCAAGGATTTTGTGGAAATAAAGAAGCAGCTCAATCTTCTTACCATCTCTCCCTCAGGGATTCATGCTAAAAGACCTTGCAATGTGCATAGAGGGCCACACAGAAATGGTTTATAAATGGATAGTTTAGGCCCACAATTCCTTATCTGAAATTCCAAAACCTGCAAAACTTTGAAAACCAAGTTATTCCTAACTTATGCTGTGACAAAAATGTGATCTGAATTGATGTTTGCAACATTATTTATTCCATTTGAAATAAACACATTTTGCTACAAAACTATGTTGTTTGTTGCTAGTTGTTAACAAATTGGCTCTGACTCTTGGGGACCTTATGTACAGCATAACAAATTATTGCTTGGTCCTATACTATCTTCATGATTTATGGCATAGATTACTTGTTGGTTTGTCATACTGCTGTGGCTTCTAATTGCTGTGAGGCTGAAAACTATGCCACTGTTATTTCAAACACTAGCAAGGTCACGCATGGCAGGCATGTTTTAGCAGAGTTTCTGGTCTAAGGCAGACTAGAAAGAAAGGCCTGGCAATCTACGTCTGAAAATCACCTAATGAAAACCCTATGGATCACAGAAATATAGAAGTTTTGGAATGCTCTTCCAGCCTCTAATGAGCATGATACATAGTTTACATTTCATTTTATCCTTGAAAAACTGAAAAATTATGATTTCTGAAACATATCTGATCTCAAAGATTTCAAATAATACTTCATGGACAGGTGTGAAGTACATATGACATCCAAGATGACCTACGTGTAACATCTCACATGTTCCTCACAGTGTCCTTTGAGAGAGGTGTTGCTACGCTATTTTAACAGTGGGGAATATGAGGCTTAAAAAACCTAAGCAAGTCATTCAAGAGCACATATCTAGCCATCCAGAGATAAGACTAACATTCCAGTCTACCTGATTCTAAAGCTTAAGGTCAAGTCACTGCCCAGGCCTCTCTGCTAGCTCACTTCTCATCATGCCCCTGTTCACCACTCATTAAGCCACTACCTCCATGGCGAGAAACAGCTTTCAGGTCCTTTACGGACTACATAGATGCCCAGGGGAAGGGAGCTGTTAGGCAGGAATGGAGAGTTAGGTTCTCTTGTTGCTTCTTTAAATTATGGAAGGGTCACATTGCCAGACCTATATTTTTATGCCAATTCACTACCACCTAGTGGCTTTTTTAAGGTCAGTTTTACAAAAAAATTAGGATGAAATAGCATCATTTCTAATAGGCTGAGGACTTGGTCCTGGGATACTGCTAAAATAATAATAACAAAACACTTTAAAAACAAAACAAAACTCACTGCCATCAAGGCTGAACCACTACACCACCAGGATTTCCAAAAACCCACCAATCCAAGTAAATTCTTATTAAATGAAATAAATTCTTATTTTTATACTCATCAAGTAAAGGACAAGTAATAAAGATAAGTTTCACTAAGGCTTTATAAAATCTTGTCTGTAAGACCTGACCTAAATAACTAGTGTAATCTCTAAGCAAGCTGCTTAGAAAAATAGAAGATGTCATTAAAAATATTTCCTAGCCTTTCTTCCCAAAATGCCAGGGATTGGTTTTGCTCCAGTTATAAGATTTACATTACAAATTGCTAGTTGCAGTGTACATATGCTTCACAAAATTAAACACAGTCACTCATGTCTTCGTTTGTATGCTTCTACAAGGCACATAACCTCTGATTCATCATGTGTAGCCCTGATAATGATTTATAAATTTGATGTTGGAAGAAAGAAAATTACAATAGCAGCAATGAAAAGATTTTAAGCATTAAGAACTTATTAAATGCATTTCAATGTTATAATATTTATTGAGCTTGTGGAAAGTCCTTTAACAGATTCAAATGTAGACTCAGAAGTTTTGTGGCCTTGAGTTACTCAGAAGCTGGAGAAGGGAGTTGACAAGTATATTTAGCTGTTGTTGTCAGGTACCATCAAGTCGATTGGGACTCACATTAACCTTGTGTACAACAGAACAAAAGCCTGCCTGGTCCTGTACCATCCTCACAATTGTTACTATGTATGAGCCTACTGTTGCAGCCGCAGTGTCAATCCACCTTGCTGAGGCCCTTTCTTTGTTTTAATTGACTCGCCTGCTTTACCAGGCATAATGTCCTTCTCCAGAGACCAGTCCCTCCTGATAACATGTCCAAAACACATGAGATGAAGTCTCTTGATCTTTGTTTCTAAAGAGTATTCTGGTTGTACTTTTCCAAGACAGGTTTGTTCATTCTTTTGGCAGTCTGTGATACATTCAATATTCTTCACCAACACCATATTTACATTAGATGCATATACATCTATAATTTTTTCCATTGGAATAGTCCAGGATTAAATTGCAAAGAGTATTCAAATATCAGGGTCTGGGAACTTCTCGATAGCAAAGTGTTCTCTCATGCATGCTGACTTTCTACCTTACATACCTATGAAGGCACAAGTGGAGCGCCTGGGTAGTGCAAACACTTAAACTCTTGGCAGTTAACTAAAAGATTGGAAGTTTGAATCTACCTAGGGGTACACTGGAGGAAAAGGCTGGAGATCTACTTCTGCAAAAAACACCCGTTGAAAACCCTATGGCATACAGTTCTACTCTGATCCGTGTGTGGTTGCCATGAGTTCAAATTAATGCAGCTTCAACTGGTGTATGTATGTGGATGATCAATAACAGTTAAAACTGCTTTATGGTTAACAACTTATACCCTTAGTGGGTGTTAGGTGCACAGCTGTGTTCTTCCCACCTGAAAGGAGGAGTATATGGATGTCAGAATAATGAGTCGCTTCTATTTCACTTTGCTTATAGTTTAAACTGCGAATCTTGAGAGACAGGCACAAGCTAAATTGAAACCCATCCCAAAACTTCACTTAACTTTAGTGTTACATGTCTTTAAAGGGAAAAAAATATAGCTTCCCCTTGCTTTAAGCACAAAGATGCGATAAGGGGCTGCCAGCCAGGGGAGCCTGCGGAATTCGTTTTTTGAAATTTAGCAGGTCATAACTTATTAGCAGCAATGTGACCTTTGTCTCTGCTCCTTCCTACCCTGTTGGCATGTTTACCTCACCCTCAGTGGTCTCTAAATTCTAAACTGAAACCACGTCTTGCTTTGGTAAATAACTTTTATTCATAAGCATCTTGTTTACAGATTTCATTTCATAGAAACAAATGAAAATTCAGTGAAGTATTTTTTTTTATTCATGTTTCATGGTATGTGATGGTTCGATCAGAGAAAAAGCGATGAAAAGTAGGGCACCTTATGGAGCAGAAAATCCCTGTGAGGTGCAATAGGTAAAGTGGAAGATAAGTACTACTCAGTGGAATAAATTCAGAATCACTGCCCAAGGCAGTGAGTATGCTGAGAAGCTGGAAGGCCGCCTTTCATTGCAGCTGATCTGGGACAGGGGGGACCAGGAGCAAGCATCGCACCACCACAAATGAAGGTTATCAGTTACCATCAAGTCAATTCCAACTCTCATGTGTTGCAGCACAGAATCGAGTTCCGGGGTTTTTAATGGCTGTTTTTTAAGAATAGAATGCCTGGCCTTTCTTCCGAGGCACCTCTGAGTATACTCAAAACTTCACCTTTTTATTTGCACCACCCCAGGACCCTGAAAATTGACTAGATCTCAAGTTCTTCCTGAAATAGACACAATTCTTTGTTAGACAAACAGGCAGATCTCATTTAGGAAGGGTCACTACACAGAATGCACCCTTTTGTGTATCAGAACAGTTGAATGCTAGCTCTGTTCAGTGACTTTGGGCAAGTTACTATACTCTCAAAGCCTCAGCTTCCTCACCTAAAAATGCTGGGACTAATTGTGAATTGTTAATAAATAGTAGCCACCGTTGTTACTGCTGATGTTATAATTCAAAACTTGCTCTGATACGTAAAATGATTACTTCCTCAACTTCCTTGGGCCTCCTTTGTAAGTGCCTCCATTTCCTGTTCTTTATCCGATATCTCTAATGCAAAGAAGACGGAGGCTCACAGCTGGATGCCTCTTGTGCCCAGTACACTGGCCCCCTAACCTCCCAAAGAGCCCTCAGCAAAGCAAAAACATCCGCCGTGAGAGTCACTGGTCTCGCTGGGCCTGCCTATCTATCCCGGCGTCAGTTTTTGTCACACAGCTAACTTTGTGCTGATGTCAGGCTCCTGTCTTAGTACACGATTTCGTTTTGCAATATGTTAGATTTAGTTATCCAGTGCTGCTTTGACACTGATACCACAGATAAGCAGCATTAAAAAAACAGAAATTTATTTTCCCACAGTTCTAGAGACTAAACGTCCAAATAAGGGTCTCAGCTGTGTTGGTTTCTTCTGTGAGCTTCTTTCCTAGTTTCTGATATCTGTGAGCAACTCTGGGTGTTTCCTTGCTTGTAGATATGTCATTTGTCTTCCCTTGTTTCTATGGGTGTTTCTTTATTCTGGTATTTTTTATAACTCATATTTACTATATCATAACAGATTGCATTATGGAAGGTTATAGTGCATCACTTTGTAGATGATGAGTATACTACATTACATCAAATGTAAGGACACTGCATTACATTACAGAAGGTATCTAGTCCACTCAAGGTCAACTGATGTAACATATAACTCACTTCATCATATCTACCAGTGTTTGGACAAAAAACAGGAAACTATAAACTAGCTGAGTGGACAGAGAAAAATTAACCACATCAAACTGATACTAGAGAAAGAGGAAAATATCTTGGCCCAAACAATTTTCCTGCACACTATGTCAAGGGAGAATTCTCCAAGAGCAGGATCAGTGGACTGCCACGAGTTGTGACATGCTAACAGAACAGCTAGGAGACCAGTTCCCTCTGACTGCACTTATCAGGATTAGCTCTTGGAGAAGAAAATGAAGTTCGAATGTGGCCTAAAGAATACCTATGGTCACCTACAGAACATTACATCTGTTAACAAAAAGATGCTTCCTCTTACTGTCAATGACATCTCTATTATTCACATTTGATAGCTAAAAGTCTGTTTTAATCTGATGACATCAAAAGTTCTCCAGTCACTTCTTTCTTGTGGTGGGAAAACTGCAAGTTATGAACCTGGGGTGTTTTCAGCAGTCACTAGAACGAAAAGAAAAGCAAATTACCCTTCACTGGGAAGAAGTGGGAGCCAGGATGAGCAGCAATGGCAAACGAATTGTTCTACTCTGCTATTACTAAATTGAGACTTTCCCTATTACAAGTATAGCAAGTATTGTCCTGAGGTGTAAATGTGCACAATACACATTAAGAAAGCGTTCTGGGGAGTCCTGTGTTGATGACCAAAGCTAATGTCATTAAACTAGTACATCAAATGAACAAGAGTGACCAAAAGATTTAACACAAGTAGTTTTGAGGAAGTAAGAACATGTACTCTTAAAATCTCTGGAGTTTAAATTTACATGGATTTTGAAACAGATGTATAAATCTAATCCAATTCAGCATCAATTCTGTGTTCTAGTCATTTTAACTGAAGAGATTCTTTCCCTTAGAACATCTGACATCTGCACATAAGAATCTTTATACATTGTTTACCTGGTTTTTTTTCACACCTGGCAATCTTTAGCTGCACAATGACTTGCTTGCTTTGGGAGTTGCTCAGTTTCAGTTTCATGGCAAGTGCATTAGTCTATGTATGTTTTTTTGGTTTCCAGACAATTTCATGATTCATCTTGGCCTCAGTTATGCACCTTCTGACATCACTGAGAGGGAAGACTGGTCTCTTTTCCTGATGCAGTACACACATTAGTGAAATAATAGTCTTGTCTAATCTTATATAAACTTTCTTCCTGTAATACTGTTTCATTTTCTCACTTCTTTTTGAAATAGTCCACAGGATGGGAGCGTAAGATAGCTCATCATTAAATGAGTCCCACAGCAAATGAAATTAGCTCACATTTCTTTCCACAGGGAAACCTTGGTGGTGTAGTGGTTAAGAACTATGGCTACTAACAGAAAGGTGAGCAGTTCAAATCCACCAGGCACTCTTTGGAAACTCTATGAGGCAATTGTACTCTGAACTACAGGGTCACTGTGAATTGTAATCCACTTGGCATAAATGAGTGTAATTTTGTTTGCAGAGGCTTTCTCTGCCTGGTTAAAGTCATTCTATAGCAGTGAAGCATCACAAATGCTAATAATGCATTTTAGATAAAAAGAATTCCCAAGTTAAGGCTAACAAAAAAATTAATAATTACAATGGCCATGGATGTAATGTTGTAAAGTTGTTTACCCTGAAATTCTGAATTTAATTGCTGAAAAGATAAATTTTTTTGTGATCAAGTGAAAGTATACAATCCAAACCAATTATGCATGCCCACCTACCTGCACCTTCTTTTGTTCTCCTTGCCTGGCAACAGCAAACTTCTCCTTTTCATTTTATACTTGTCATATCCTCTTAACAAACTCCTGTCCTCTCCTCTCCAACCTCTTCTCTCTCTTCTAGAAAGAGACTAGTAGGACAGCATCCTATAAATGCATAAAACTATGAAGTATACACAGCATACAGTCACATTTTGTCCCCAGGTCTAGTCCATTTTTATCCAAAGAGTTGAGCTCAGGAGTGTTTCCTAGACTGGGGCAGCAGCACATCTAGGGGCCATGTTCCTAGGGATCCCCTGGGTCATCAGACCATCAACTGTGGTCTTTTAGTACAGTTTGTGAGCTGCACCACAGGATTTTTTCACAAGTTGCAAAACTAGAATAATGTTAGTTGTTGTACAATCAGTTCTGTGCTGTTGGGGACCATCAAGTTGATTCTGATTCAGAGTCACTTTATAGGACAGAGTTCCAAGGGGTTTTTGGACTTTGGGAGTTTCTAAAACGTCTCCAAAGAGTGACTGGTGGATTTGAGCTGCCGAACTTTTGGTTGGCAGTTGAGCTCGAGAGCACAACACCACTCGGGTTCTGCAACCCCATGTGTGACAGAAAGAAACATTTCTTGACCCTGCAACATTTTCATGACTGTTGGTAATCAGACAGTAAGTACTCTCTTGTGATCCATATGATTTTCTCTGACTGATTTTCAGAAGTATGTCGCTAGGCCTTTATTTTTAGTCTGTCTTAGTCTGGAAACTACACTGAAATCTGTTTACCTGCTGGTATTTGAAACACTGGTGGCATGGCTTCCAACATCACAGAACAAGGCAAGCCACCGCAGTGCAACAAGCTGACAGATGGGTGGTCGAGAACAGATTAATAACAACAGTCTAGTCTTACAGCCTTTACTGCCCACACACTAAGCTCGTAGTCTGTAGTTGATTATAAAAGAAATATCACAAGTAGGTGGTTTCAAAAAATAGATATTTTTTCACAGGAAACTGGAAGTTCAAATTAAAGGTGCTAGCTTTAGTGGAAGAGTCTCTCTCTGTCAGCTCTGGGAAAAGATTCTTGTCTCTTTTGAGTTTCTATTCTTTGATATCTCAAAAGAAATTAACATAAGACCCACCACATACTAATATTATCTCATTAACATAACAAAAACACATCACCAAATGGGATTATAACCACGACATAAAACCAAAAATAAATAAATAAATAAAACAAGATAAACCACTCTCCTTAGTCAATTTCAGATCATATCAACCTTCTAAGACACAGTAGAACTGCTCCACAGGGTTTCCAAGGAGCACCTAGTGGGTTTTATAGGAGTTAGGATTCACAACACGTATTTCTGGGGTTTACAATTTCATTCATAATAACCATAAACCATAATAACCATAAACAGTTTGCATGAGCATATCTGTACAGTCATAGATGAATAATCTTCTTGAAGGAGTAGACTTTCTAAAATAGGCTACAGATTGTCTCTCAAAAAAACAAGACTAAGTTTAAAAGAGAGTATCTCTGATTTCCAAAGGTGTCCCTTCCTGTGTATCCACAGTCCCCAAGCATGGGAAGGTGAGTGGAACTTTTTTTGCTTTTGTGTGAGTTAGTTCACAGATAAATGCTCTGGCCCATAGCAGAGATCCCTACCTAGGGTTTTCAGATGAAATGCTAGATGCTCAGATAAATCTGAGCTTCAGATAAACCATGAATAATTGTTTAATATAAATGTCTTCTGTGAAATATTCAGGAAATACACTAAAAATTTATTCATTGTTCATTTAATATTCAAAGTTAACTGTGTGGCTTTTATTTTAGTCACTAAATTTAAAGACTCAAAATATGTATCCTCAACATCCGAGAAATAATATGTAACTATCCTACATCAATACCAAAACAAGTTGTCTCTGATTAAATTCCAATTCAGGGCAACCTCATGTGTCTCAAAGTAGAACTGTGCTTCATAAGATTTTCAGTGGTTGATATTTGAAAGTAGATTTTCAGACCTTTCTTCAAGGTGCCTCTGGGTGGACTTTAACTGCCAGCCTTCCAGTTAGCAGTCCAGCACACTAACCATTTGCACCATCCAGAGTCTCCAACTCAATACAGGACAATCAAAACCCAAATAGTGCTGATACGTGGAGGAAGTTTCTAGCCCAGTTTCCAGATAGTGAGCCATGAAGACAATTCTGGTAAGTTGTTGTCTTGAAACAATATTATGTTCTCCCATTTAACAATTACAGTAGATACTACGGATTGGCAACCTAAGAGTCAATTACAATTGCTTTTATTCTTGCCATGCTCTAATTAAAGGGGTTGGGATGATAATATTTGCACTTTGCCAGACTTTGAATACAAGGGGTGGTGATACAATCCAGTTCTAGCCCATGAAGTGCAAGCAGCAATCACTGGGTGAGAGCTCCAGGGAAGTTATTATGAAAGGTACAGGCTGTCTATTTGCTGCTTTTGGACATTTTTACCCTTCCCCATTCTGCCAGCGTGGCACATGGACACAGTGCCCACAGGTAGAGCAAACATCATGTAGTGATGAGGCTACCCAGCCTGGCAGTGGAAGTCTTTGCATGCTGGCAAGAAGGAAAAAGGAAAGAGGTGGTTGTTTCAGTCAGCTAGCGCTGCTCTAACAGAAATACCACAGAGTTGATGGCTTTAACAAAGGAAGGTTTATTCTTACATAGTCAAGTAGGCTACAAGTCCAAATTCAGGCTATCTGATCCAGGGGAAGGCTTTCCCCCTTGTCGGCTCTGGAGGAAGTCCGGTATTGCACCTGTCTATGTCCAGGGAACATCTTGGCACAGGAACCTCAGGTCTAAAGGACGCGCTCTTCTGCTGGTGCTGCTTTCTTGATGGTGTGAGGTTTTAGTTCTCTGTTTGCTACTCTTTCCATTTATCTCTTGTAGGCTGAAAGGATTAAGGGTGGGGCAAGCATACTCCAAGGAAACTCCATTTACAGTAGAGCAGAGGTAATACTGTGAAGGCATTTACAGTCCCACCCTAATCCTTTAACATACAGCACAAGAAAATAACAAAATGGAAGACAATCACAAAGTATTGGGAATCATGGCCCAGCCACATAGCTACACACATTTCTGAGGGGACATAATTCAATCCATGGCAATGGTCTATCCAGAACATCTTGTTGTTTGAGACAGATAAAACTTTTCTTTGTGTATGCCAAGTTTTGCCATATCTTCCACCACACAATCTTTCCAAATACAATCTTGATATAATTATCCATATTATTTTTCCTTTTTTTTCTCTTTTGAAAATCAAGCATTAAAAACATATCAGGTACTGATAAGTAGACCTGAATGAGTCAGCATGCCATTCAGTAGAACCTCTTTCCCAAGCACTGATACTAATAGAGAACATGTTACCAATGCAGATTTTTCAGGCTCTGCTTGGATCTACTGAATCAAAAACTCTGGGGATGGGAGTCAACAATCTCTGTTTCAACAAGCCCTTCCAGTGATTCTGATGTGTGCTGAAATTTGTGAACCAGTTTAGACAGTAGTATAAGTTACAGATACTTGTAAAAGTTGCCTAATCCTATCACGTGAGATGTAACAAAGCTGAAAATTTTCTGTGTGTAGAATGCCTGTTTCATTGGTTCACTTTCCTTTTGTATCTTTGCTTGGGAAAGGGGTTCTGCTGAATGGCATAGTCAACAATAATAAACAATGCAGACTCATAATTTCTACTTCTGTAGTACCAGTTCAGCATCATGGTAATTACATGACATCCTGTGTCATCTTTCACTATCTAACTATTCGTAGTGCCTGGAAAGTTGTCACTTCAGCTCACTAAGTCAGAAAATGACTAAGTCACTAAGTCAGAAAATGACTCCAAACAGAGTCCTTCATAATCACTACATGAGTCCTTCCCATCGCTACATTCTAATCTACATGGATTGATCTTCACCCCAGCTATATTCCTATATATTTAGGCAGTAGATACATTAACTTAGCTAACGACAGATTCTAGTAGACATCTGTCAGTTGGCCTTTCTGTGGTAACTTGTGTGTTTCTATGATGGCAGAGCTATGCCACCAGTATTCAAAATATCATCAGGATCACCCACAATAGACAGGTTTCAGCAGAGAAGCCAGACTAAAAAAGACAAAGAAGAAAGGCTTGGTTGTCTACTTCTGAAAATTAGCCAGTGAAAATGCTATGGAGCTCAATAGAATAATGTTCTGGAAGATGAGCCATCTATGTTAGAAGATACTCAAAATACACAAGGATTACAAAAGTTAACTCAAACTTATCAATGATAATAAAGATGGCATAGAACTAAGCAACATTTCATTCTGATACATATGAAGATGCTATGAATTGGAGCCAGAACAATGGCAACTAACAATAACAGACTGCTGCTTATTTAGAATATTTGATGCCAGCTTTGGTCCTTTGGTCTTATTCTACCTTATATCTACAGGCTAGCCTCCTACCAAAACCACTGATCTCAAAAACACATTATAAAGGTGGGGCAAAGACAGTGGTATAGACAGGTGTTTCCTGAAGCCCCTGTAACAACAAAGACCCTAAAAGACAAATGAATCCAGTACATATGACATCCTAGAAGCCCTGAACATTAAAGAGAAAATTGAGAAACTGGGCTGAGCAAAGGAGAAGGGAGAATAGCAGTAGAAGTACATAGGATTTCATGGACCTGACCTGCCAGGAAGCAGCCACGTGGTGGGCCCAGCATAGAAGTGATTATCTGGAGAATCTACTCATGTCTCCAGAGCCAGTGAGGGGCAGCACCAGGTCATGGAAAGCTAAGTCGTTGCATGTAACCTATTGTAGATCTGAATCTTTCCTTCGATATGGTCCTGTCTCCCTTTTCCTAGAGCTCTCCCTTACCCTCTCTGAACTGTGCCCAGTGCTAGAGTTTGACACCATTAACTGAGGCAGAAGTAGGACTCTTGAAGCCTACCCTGGTCCTTTCTTCCCCCGCTTTCTCTGCACTATGCCTGGTTCTGGAGCTTGACACCATTAACTGAGCAGGAAGTGGGACTCCTTAAGTCTGCCATGAACAATTTTCCAGGACTCAAAGGGAAAAATAGCTTAGCAAACCCAGGGACGGGGAAGGAAAAAAGAAACAAATTCTGCCAACTCCCCTAAGCTGGAAAATAAGGGCAGAAACTGTTCCTTCACCTAGATTCAGGCATAATGGGATATGCCATGCTCACAGACACTCAGGGATGGCTTTAACCACCTGACTTTCTCAGTGTGTGTACCCAGACAACTATGTCTATACCAATCACCACTGCCTGTCTGGGACAGTAGGTGAGAGACTGTACCACACACTTGGTGATTGACTACCTAGATATCTGAGCCAAATCCAAGTAGGAAAAGTAAACTGCACATTTTTTAAAAAGAAGCTACAACACAGTAGCCAAACATAAATTACTATAATTTGCTGATGGCTCAGAAACAGCAGGCCAGGGCACTTACAGGAGAAGACCACAGTCTCTTCAGAAACCTCCCAAAACAAAGAATATGTATAACTCTTCAAGAGATCAGGAAAAATGCACCAAAGCATTTTGGTGACAAAAATGAACAAGCTACAAGAAAGAACTGAGAGGTAAGAATTAGAAATTCAGGAAATTAATAATAAAATTACAGAATTAGACAACTCAATAGAAAGTACAAGGGGCAGAATTGAGGCAACAAAAGCCCAAATTGGTGAGACTGAAGATAAAGCAGATGACATCAACATATTTGAGGAAAATTTAGACAAAACAATTTTAAAAAATCAAGAAACACTAATAAGTATGTGTGATTCTATGAAGAGGAATAATTCACAAGTGATTGGAGGACCAAAATGGGTGGGGAGTGGGTAACTGAAAAACAGACAGCACTGTTAAAGAATTGCTGATGCAAACTTCCCTGATATTATGAAATGTGACAAGATACTTGTCCAAGACACTCATCAAATGTCACAAAAGGTAGATCGTGAAATAATGATATGACAACATAATAATTAATAATAATTAATAATATAATATAATAATATTTATATATATATATATTTATAATAATATATATATATATATTTATATATATAATAACATAATAATTAAACGACAAAAACTAAAGATAAGGAGATACTTTTAATAGTGGCTGGTGATAAGCAAAAAATAACCTACAAAGGAAAATCTATAACATTAATCTTGGACTACTGAGCACAAACTAGGAGGGCAAGAAGGCAATGGTGTGATATACAAAAAGCCTTGAATAAAAATAATTGCTAGCCAAAAATCAGATATGCAGGAAAACTGACTCTAAAATATGACGACGAATTTGTGAAATTTCCAGATAAACCCAAATTGAGGGCATTTGGAAAAAAAACAAGCCAAAACTCCAAGAGAAACTAAAGGGAGTCTTTGGCTAGAAAACCAATAACAGCAGGTAACAACCCAAGACTAGAACACAGAACAGAGCACCTGGAAATCAACCCAAATAGTCAAAGCTGCTGCCATCAAGTTTATACTAACTCATAGTGACCCTATAAGAGAATCATAAAAATAAATCATAGGCAAAACACTGAAAATAGGGAAATAGACATTTCGGTGAAGAAATACCATAATAAAACAGAACCCAAAAGAAAATGTAGTCATATAAATTCCACATGGAGAAAAAGTTAAGATAATATAAATGAATCAAATATTGGTTAAAGTTTAGAAAAGTAAAGGCAAATACTAAGGCAAACACATTGGAAAATAGCAATCTTATCAACATGAAAAAAAACAGAAAAGAAAAATATGGAGTCACAGCAAATATAAAACCGCCAACCTTGAAAAACAATAAAAAGAAAATACATAAAGAAAAAAGGCTCAGAATAGAAAATTCAGTGGAATAAACAAATTGTCTACAACACACAGACGCAAAAAAAATCCGAATGACAGCACTAATCACATGCCTATCGATAATCATGCTGAACATAAATGGATTAAACTCACAAAGAGATGGAGAGTGCCAAACTGGATAAAGAAAACATGACTCATCTACATTCTGTTTACAGGAGACACACCTTAGACTCAAAGACATGAACAAACTACAACTCAAAGGATGAGAAAATATATATATCAGGCTCAAAACATTAAAATAATGGCAGAGTTGGTAATAATAATCTCTGATAAAATAGACTTTATAATCCACCACATTGGATAAGGAAAGACATTGCATAATCATTAGAGGCTCAATATTCTGGGAGGACATAATATTAAATATGTACACATCCAACAACAGGGCTCCAAAATATATAAAATAATCATTAAAAGTGAAAACAGAAATAGCCAGCTCTACCATAATAGTAGGATATCTAAACATACCATGCTTAGCCAAGGGTGGAACATCTAGAAAAAAGTTCAATAAACACATGGAAGATTTAAATAACACAGTCAACCAACTGGACCTCATAGACATATAAAGCACATGCCACTCAACAGTAGCCAAGTATACTTTCTTTTCTAGCGCACATGGAATTTTCACCAGAATTGACCACATATTAGACCACAAAACATCCTTAACAAAATTCAGAGTATTGAAATATCACAATGCATCATTTCACACCATAAAGCCATAAAAATAAAAATAAATAACAGAAAAGAAAAGGGAAAATAAACATACATAAACTGAACAACTCTTGTTCAACAGTGACTGGGTTATGAAGAAATTAAGGATGGAATTTAAGAAGTTCATAGAATTAAATGAGAATAAAAACACATCCTATCAGAATCTACAGGACATAGCAGTGCTCAGAGGTCTATTTATCTCAGTAAATGCACACATCCAAAAAGAAGAAAGGACCAAAGTCAAAGAATTAACTCTATAACTTGAACAAGTGGGAAGGGAGCAACAGAAGAATACTTGGGGAGCCACAATAAAACAAATTATAAAAACTAAATGCATTAGAAAATAGAAAAATGAGTGAAAGTGTTAACAAGATGAAACACTGTTTTTTTTTTTAAGATCAACAAAAGTAATAAACCATTGCTCAAACTGACAAAAGAAAAACAGGAGCAGAAGCAAATAACTTCAATCAGAGATGAGATGGCAAATATCACAACAGACCCAACTAAAATTAAAAAAATCATAGCAGAATACTATAAAAATTATACTCTAATAAATTTGAAAACCTAGAGGAAATGGACAAATTTCTACAAACACATTAGCTACCAAATCTGGCACAAACAGAAGTAGAAAAACTGAACAAACCCATCACAAAAGAAGAGATCAAAAAAGTAATCAAAGATTCCCAACTGCAAAAAGCCCTGCCCCTTATGGCTTCACTGGAGAATTCTACCAATTTTTTAGAGATGAGTTAACATTACTATTGCTAAGGTTTTCCAGAGCATAGAGAAGGATGGAATACTCTCAAATTCATTCAATGAAGACAGTGTAACCCTAACACCAAAACTGAGTAAAGACAGCACAAAAAAAGGGAAGGAAATTACAGACCAATGTCTCTCATGAACTTAGATGTAAAAATCCTCAGCAAAATTCTAGCCAGTAGAACTCAACAATATATCAAAAAAGTAATCCACCACGACCAAGTCAGAGAGATTGTAGACAGGTTGGAACTCGTCTACCCTGCTGGTGAGAATATAAAATGGTATAACCACTCTGAATATCAATTTGGCACTGTCTTAAAAAGTTAGAAATAGAAATACCATGTAATTCAGCAATTGTGCTTCCTGGAACATATTCTAGAGAGATGTGGGCTGTCACATGAGCAGATATGCACACCGATGTTTATTTGCAGCATTGTTCACAACAGCAAAAAGCTGGAGTCAACCTAGGTGCCCACCAACAGATGAATGGATAAACAAACTATGGTACATTTACACAATGGAACACTGTGCAAATGTCAATGAACAACAAAGAATTTAGGACATATCTCATAATGCAGAATTATCTGGAAGACATTACACTGAGTGAAATTAGTTAGAGGTAAAAGGACAAAGAAGGTATGAAACTATTATGAGGACTTAAGAAAAGGTTTAAGCACAGAAGAAAATCATCTGCCATGTTTACAGGAGTAGAGACAGAGTGAGAGGGCTTTTCACAGATTAGATGAGCCAAGCCAAGTGCCGTCGAGTAGACAGCAATTGGGTTAGGTGAAGGGAGAGACAAGAAGCAATAAAAGGGAAGTTAGCACAACTGTGCTGCACCAAGAGTCAAAAGGTTTTCTAAATACAACTCATCATTTTGAAGGGCAGAGTAGCAGGGACAGAGATCTGGAAACCATGGTTTCAGGAAACATCTAGACTAACTGGCATAACTAAATTTTTTCAGAGAATATTTTGCATACTACTTTGGTTAATGGTGTCTGAGGTCTTAAGAGCTAGCAATTGACTGGCTGAGTAGCATCAATTGTGTGACTGACTAGGAAGAAAGGCCTGGAATTCTACAAATAAGCCATGAAGACCAATATTTTGATCCCCAGTGGATGATGGAAATGGTGCAGAAGCTGCTAGCATTTCATTCTGTTGTGCATGGACTCACCATAAGTCATGGCCAACTCAGTAGCAGCTAGCAACAGTTACAACTACAATACATCAGGCTGTTTAACTTCATGTCTAATTCAAGCTGAAAAACAGACAAACCATGCCAAAGCCTTGCAAAAACACCACAAAAAAAGAAAATTATGGACCAATATTTGTTATCAAAATTGAGGCAAAAATTCTTTTTCTTTTTTTTTATTATGATTGAACAAAAATGTTCATTCCCATATAAATTTGCAGGCTCACCAATATACAGCTCCCACTGCTCTTCCTGCCCGGTGACATCACACTCCTCCTCTCTGCTCTATACATGTCTTATCCTCCCAGCAGTCTCCTATCCCCTCCTCTCCACCCACTCTCCTTCCTGTAGTAAGATCTCAGCAGGATGATATCCTATAGATGTATAGAACCATAAAGTGCCCGTAAGATACGGTCACTCTGTATGGCTAAGTCCAATCCATTGCTGTCCGAAGAGTTGACCTTCATTATGATTTATGGACAGGGGCGGCATCAGAGCCAGGGGCCATGTTGCAGGGAAATTCCAAAGCCCCTGTACTATCAATTGTGGTCTGTTAGTGGAGATCTCAGGGTGCACCCCTATTTATTCTTGTGTTGCCAGTGAGACTTAATTTTGTGAGCTTCACTGCGGCTATCAGTGGTGGTGGCCAGGTATCATCCAGTTCTTCTAGTCACGAGTTGATGCAGAGACCTTCTCATGTGGCTCTGTCTGTCTTCTGGGTTCTCTTTCCCACATGTTGTTTTGCACCTTGGTGATCATCCATTCCTGCTGAGTTGGGACCATTTACTGTACCCGCAGACAGCAGCTTGGCAGCTTTGAAGACCCCAGATGCCACTCACTAATGTGGGGTGCAGAGAGTGCTCATTAGCAAAACACTGGTTGTGTCAAATGGCCTCGATTTCGCCTAAGAGCGTAGTCTCTGCCCCCCCCCAGCTACTCTGTCCTTGCAATATTGGGTTAAGATGGGAGGAGTACACGAGTTCTGTTAAACTTCAGTTACGTTGATCTTCCTAATGTGTGCTGTCACAGATTTCATCCAACCAAATTTCTATCTAATCTAAACCCTCACCCCCTTCCTCCCCACTCTTGCAGCCATTAGCCTTTTCTTCTATGCATGAGCCTGTTTTTAAATTCTTATCATAAGGGTCTCATACAATATTTGTCCTTTTGTTGCTAACTAACTTCACTCAACATAACGTCCTCTAGTTGAAACCAGCTTGTGAAATGTCTCCTGAAATCATCACTGTTCTTTATCATCGAGTAGTGTTCCACTGAGTATATGTGCCATAGTTTACCTATCCATTCCTTTGTTGTTGGGCATCTGGGTTGATTCCACCTTTTTGTTATTGTGGACTGTGCTGTGATAAACATTCATGTGCATGTATCAGTTGGGGTGAATGGCCTTGATTCTGTAGGATATATTCCAAGCAGTGGAATTACTCTGTCAAATGGTATATCTAGATCCATTTTTTTTAAGGGAGCACCAGTTGCTTTCCAAAGAGGTTGCACCATTTTGCAATCCCACCAACAGTGTAGGCCAGCCAAGCCAAGTGCAGTCGAGTCAGATCCAACTAATGGCGATCCTAGGGGCTAGGGTGTAGGAGAGTTCCAATTTCTCCACGGCCTCTCCAGCATTTATTGTTTTACAGTTTTTGGATCATGGCCAACTTTGGTGGGGTGAGATGGTATCTGACTGTAGTTTTGATTTGAATTTCTTTAATAGCTAATGATCACGAGCATGTTGGCATGTGTTTTTTGGCTGCCTGGATCTCGTCTTTAGAGAAGTGTCTGTCCATCTCCTTTGCCCATCACTTAATTGGATGATTTACCTTTTTCTTATTGATATTTTGTAGCACATTACAGATTATGGAGATCAGGCGTTGGTCTGACATATAGTTGCCAAATATTTTTTCCCATTCTGTAGGTGGCCTTTTAATTTTATTAATGAAGTCTTTGTATGAACAAAAGTTTTTGATTCTTAATAGTTCCCATTTATTTTTTTCTTTTGTTGTTTGTGGTTTGTTTGACAGATGTTGAAGTCTGTCTACATTGCATATTAAAACTTCCATTGCTGTTCCTAATTTTTCTTGGATCAGCTTTATCGTTTTAGATTTGATATTTAGGTCTTTTATTCTGTTTGAGTTGGTTTTTGTAGAGGGTGTAAGATATGAGTCTTGTTTCAGTTTATTGCAGATAGATATCCAATTTTGTCAGAACCATTTGTTGAAGATACTGTTTTACCCCAGTTTAATGTCTTAGGGCCTTTGTCAAATATTAATTGTTCATAGGAAGATGATGTCATCTCTGGGGTCTGAATTCTGTTCCATTGATCTATCTGTCTCCTTTTGTACAAGTAGCAGGCTGTTTCAACTACTGTGGCAGTGTAATACATTCTAAACTCGGGTAAGGAGAGCCCTCCCAGTGTGTTCTTATTCTTTAGTAGTAACTTACTTATCCGGGAATTTTTCCCTCTCTAGGCAAAGTTGGTAATTCGTTACTCCATCTCATTAAAAGTGTCACTGGAATTTGTATTGGGATTGCATTATATACGTAGATTTCTTTGGATAAAATACGCATTTACAATGTTAAGTCTTCCTATCCACCAGCGGGATAGGTTTCTCCATTTATGTAAGTCTTTCTTAGTTTCTTGCAGTAAGGTTTTGTAGTTCTCCTTGTAAAGGTCTGTTATTTCTCTGGTTAGATTTATTCCTAGGTACTTTATCTTCTTAGGGGCTGTAGTAAATGGTACTGACTTGGTGATTTCTTACTTAATAATCTCGTTGTTGGTATAAAGGAATCCTACTGATTTACTTATGTTTATCTTGTATACTGAGACTTTGCTGAACTCTTCTATCAGTTTGAGTGGTTTCCTTATGGATTCTTTTGGATTCTCTGCATTTGCAATCATATCATCTGCAAATAGGGAGATTTTTAGTTCTTCTTTGCCAATGCTGATGCCCTTTATTTCTTGGTCTTGTCTAACTGCTCTGGCTAGAACTTCTAGTACAATGTTGAATAGGGGAGGTGAGAGTGGGCATCTTGTCTAGTTCCTGTTCTCAAGGGAAATGTTTTAGTCTCTCTCCATTCAGGATGATGTACATAGTTGGCTTTGTATAAATGGCCCTTACTACATTGAGAAATTGGCCTCCTATTCCTATTTTGCTGAGAGCTTTTAGCATGACTGGGTGTTGGACTTTATCAAATGCCTTTTCTACATCAACAGACAAGATCAGGTGATTCTTGTCTGTTGTGTTATTTATGTGGTTGATCACATTGTTTTTCTGATGTTGAACCAAGCTGGCATCCCTGGTAAGAATCCAACTTGGTCATGATGAATTACTTTTTAGATATATTGTTACATTCTATTGGCATGAATTTTGTTGAAAATTTTTGCATCTAGATTCATGAGTGATATTTATCTGTAGTTCTCCTTTTTGGTTGGGTCTTTCCCTGGCTTTGGTATCAGGGTTATGCTGGCTTCCTAGAATGAATTTGGGAGTATTCCATCCCTTTCTATACTGTGAAATAGTCTGAGTAGTATTGGAGTGTCTTAGTCACCTGGTACTGCTCTAACGGAAAATACCACGAGTGGAAGGTTTCATGTAGAGAAGCTTTATTGAGACAGTCCGGTAAGCCGCAAATCCATTCATAAATTGTAAGTCCATGCAGAATGAGAGATCATCACAGTCCGGTAGGCTGAGTCCACATTCAGTGAGAGCATCTCGGCACAGGAACCTCGGGTCCAAGGGACGTGCTCTGCTCTCGGTGCTTCTCTCTTGGTGGTATGAGGTTCCCAACTTCCTCTGCTCACTTCTCTCCCTTATATTCCACAAGCCTGAGTCCTGCCTTACTAACACAACTGCAAACCATTCTTCATCATCAGTATCACGGAGGCAGGATTCACAACACATGGGAGGAAGGGCACCATGTTAGAATGCCAAACCAATTCAAATCAACACACACATTTTTGGGGGGGACACAATTCAATCCATGCCATGGAGATATCTTTTCTCTAAAAGCTTGGTAGAATTCTGCGGTGAAGCCACCTGGGCCCGGGCTTCTTTTGGTTGCCAGTTTTTTGATGACTTTTTCAATCTCTTCCTATGCGATGCATTTATTAAGTTATTAAGTTATTCTTGTGATAATTTTCGTAGCTGATAAGAATCAAGGAATTTGTCCATTTCCTCTAGGTTTTCAAATTTGTTAGAGTACAGTCTTTCATAGTATTCTGTTAAGGTATTTTTGATTTCTGTTGGATCTGTTGTGACAACTCCCCTCTCATTTCTTATTTGGGTTCATTGTTTCCTTTCCTCTTTTTCTTTACTAAGTTTAGCCAGTGGTTTGTCAATTTTGTTGATCTTTTTTAAAAAACAGCTTTTGATCTTTTCAATTTTTTCCATTGTTCTTCTCCAACTTGTTTAGTTCTGCTCTAGTCTTTATGATCTGTTTCTTCTGGTGCCTCAGGGGCTCCTCTGTTGTACTTTTTCTACTTGTTCAAGCTGTAGAGTTAGTTCTTTGATTTGGTTTCTTCCTTCCTTCCTTCCAGATGTGTGCATTTATGGGGATAAACCGACCTCTGAGCACTGCTTTGGCTGTATCCCATAGGTTCTGGTAGGAAGTGTTTTTGTTCTCACTGGAATCCATAAATTTCTTTATTTCCTCCTTGATTTCTCATATAACCCATGTTTTTTCGAGCAAGGTGTTGTTCAGTTTCCATGAGCTCCACTTTCTGTCTATGTTTTTTTCTGCTATTAATTTTGATTTTTATGACTTTATGATCTGAGAAGATACTTTGCATTAATTCAGTGGTATGAATTTTGTTGAGAATTGCTTTATGTCCTCACACAGGGTCTATTCTGGAGAATGTTCCATGTGCACTGGAGAAGAAGGTATAGTTGTCCACAGTACATGTCGATGAGGTCTAGTTGGTTAATTGTGGCAATAAGGTCTTCTGTGTCTTTACTGAGCTTTTTTCTAGATGATCTTTCCAATATTAAGAGGGTAGTGTTGAAGTCTCCTACTATTATTGTGGTGTGATCTATGTCCTTTTTGAGTGTAGTCAGTGTTCTTTTGATGTATTTAAGTGCTCTGATATTAGGTGCATAAATATTTAATATTGTTAAGTCCAGCTTGCGTATTGAATCTTTCAGCAGTAAATAGTGTCCATCCTTGTCCAAGATGGTGGAATTTACATTAAAATCAGTTTTATCCAAGATTAGAATTGCCACCCCTGGCCTTCTTTGTTCATTGTTAGCTTGATATATGTTCTTCCATTCTTTAATTTTCAGGTTGTTCCTATCTTTAAGTCTAAGGTGAGTTTCTTGTAGGCAACATATACATGGATCATGTCTTTTGATCCAAGATGTTACTCAATGTCTCTTTCCTGGAGTGTTCAGTCTATTCACATTCAATGTAATTATTGGCAGGCATGTGTTCAGTGCTGCCATTGTGATATGTTTATTTTTGTGTTGATGTTTTCTCTTTTGTTCTTACTAATCTGTTTTGCCACGTTCTTCTTTGTGAGTTGATTTTTCACCTTTTTCAGGGTTGGTTTTGTGGTTGTTGAGACTCCTGTATTATATTTCTTGATATGGTATGTTGCATCTTTAATGTCCTTTATCATTGCTCCTATGATCCCCCTTAATAAACTATGTATAAACCCAATTTTAATTACTATCAGTCTTGTCAACTTCCTCTCCATCTAAAAGGATGATCATGACTGTGGTACATTCCCCTTTTTAATATGATGACATCATATTTTTCATGATATGGTCACTGGATTATTTGTTTCACTATTATAGCTCTGATAGAGTTTGGAGCCTTCCCTAAAGGAGTAGGATTCTGGATAATGTGTCCTTCTAAAATATAAAGTTAGTGGTTTTGTTCTTCTAAACCAAAGCCAAGAGATTCAGTATTTCTTGTAGCTTTGGTTTATTTTTTACAAAGTCTCTGAGCTTCTGTTTATCTGTGAATATCTTAATTTCATTTTCATTTTTGAAAGATAGTTTTTCAGGATACATAATTCTTATTTGGAAGTTCTTCTCCTTCAACGCTTTGAGTATGTCACACCACTGTCTCCATGCCAGCATTGTTTCTGCTGAAGAGTCCAGCAAAAGCTTACAGGGTTTCCCTCTGAATGTTAGCTTTGCTTTGAGTCTTGCTGCCTATAAGAATTTTTTTATATATATATATTGAGGTAATTTTTATTTCTTTTTTTGAGCCCTTGGTGGCACAGTGGTTAAGAGTGCAAACCCACCAGCCATGCCTTGGAAATCCTCTGAGGCAGGTCACTGTGAGTCATAATTGTTGTCATCTTCCTCTCCATCTGGAAGGACTATAACAACTGTAGTACATCCCTCTTTTTAATATGATGACACCATAGTTTTCATGATGATCTCTGGATTGCTTCTTTCCTTATCAAAGCTGTGATTGGCTTTGGAGCCTTCCCTAACTGAGTAGACTTTTGAGTAGTAAAGTTGTTCTAAAATATAAAGTTAGTGGTTTTGTTCCTCTAAGCCAGAGCCAAGCACTTCTTTCAATATTTCTTGTAGTTTTGGTTTGGTTTTTACAAAGTCTCTGAGTTTCTGTTTATTGGGAATGTCTTAATTTCATTTTCATATTTGAAAGATAGTTTTGCAGGATATATAATTCTTGGTTGGAAGTTCTTCTCCTTCAAGGCTTTGAATGTGTCATGCCACTGTCTCCGTGCCAGTATGGTTTCTGCTGAGAAATCTGACGAGAGCCTACAGGGTTTCCCTCTGAATGTTAGCTTTGCTTTGAGTCTTGCTGCCTTTAAGAGTTGCTGCTTATGTTTCATTTTGTTGAGCTTGATTATAATACGTCTTGGAGTCTTTCTTTTGAGATCTATATTGGGTGGCGTATGATATGCATCTGGGATGTCTATGTTCTCTTCCTTCATGATTTCTGGGAAGCTTTTTGTCAGCACCTCAGCAACAATACTCTCTGTGTTCTCAGGTGTTCTCACCCTATTCAGGAACTCTAATTAATAGAGTCCCACAGCTTCTTAATGCTTCTTCATTTTTTTGGTTTCTTTTTTTCTGATCTCTCCTCATAGATACTGGAGTCAGTAGCTCTGTCTCCCAAGTCAGAAAGTCTCTTTTCCATTTATTCTATTCTGTTTTCTTGGCTTTCAATTGAAGTTTCTATATCTTTGATTTTGTTCTTGATCTGTTGGATTTCAAAGTACTGGTGTTCCATCAGATTGAACACTTGCTTAATTTTTCACTTTGCTCTGCTGCATTTTGTATAAAGTCTAGGAGGGCTCTATATATAATCCTTTTGTATTCACCTTGTGATAATTTCAGAAAAGTTTTTTATCTAGAAAGCCCTCTGATTGTTTCATTTGGGGGCCTTCTGAAGCCATGAGTGATTTCCTGGTCTGTGGCTTTTGGGGCTTCATATGAGTCAATAAAGGCTGGGATAGATACTGTGCGGGTGGACTGCAGTTGTTTCTGTAAGCCATCTTAAAATGAAAGGTGAAGATATCTGACTACTCCCCAGGTCAGTCAGGTTTTCAGGTGCCTAGGGCCCTCTTCCCAACTGGCAAAGTAAGCACCTCTATATCCAACCCCAGATGTTATGAACCAGTTCAAAATGCAGTAAGGCTACTGTCCTGTTGGCTTCTTCTGACAGGCCTGAGCATAGGCGACACTGGGTAAAATACTGCTTTTCTGCCCGCAAAGCCCTTTTTGAAGGGAGGTGCTGCCTCCCAGTCCAGGAATTAGGTCTCTCTGAGGCTTCCATACGCAAGATGGCATCCCACACAAGCTCGCCAACCACCGCCTCTGTATAAACTACACTATGGCAGAGGCGGAAAGAGAGGCCAAGGGTGGCGAGATGCACAGAGTCCTAAGCCAGGCTCTCAAAATATGTCAGTTTCACCTGCTGATCCCACCAGCAGTGCATCTGTGACTAGCCACCAGTAAAGACCCAGCTCTGCCAGCCAGCCAAGACATAGGAAAAATAGTGAAAATGGTGAGTTACCTTTGGTCTGTGAAAGCCAGGGCTGGCCAGGTGCAGGAGTCAGCTAAAGAGAGGAGATTTTCCATTCAGTGGTATGAAGTCCAAATTAACAGCCCTATGCCACGTCCTATGGCCGACTAGGTGCCCAGAAGGCTCTGTTTAATTATCAATTCAGGTCTTGCTTTCCAGAGGGATTTAGGGAGACATGTGCTTAGTCCACCATCTTGACTCCATGCCCCAGCAAAAATTCTTTAAAACAAAATTTCTACCCAATAGAATTCAGTATCATAAAAAAAAAAAAAAATACACCATGACCAAGTCAGACTCATGTTGGGTATACAAGGATAATTCAACATTAGCAAATCAATCTACATAATCACCTACTAAAGAGAAGTACAGAAAAAGAATCACATGATCCTCTTAATCAATGTACAAAAGCCATTAGAGAAATAAAGTTCAACACCTATTTCTCATAAAAGCTCTCAATGAAACAGGAATAGAAGGGAAATTCTTCAACATGATAAAGTACATTTATAGAAAACCAACAAAAAACACCATTCACAACAAAGAGAGGCTGAAAGATTCCCCTGAGAATGGAAACAAGACAAAAGAATGCCCTTTATCAACATTTCTATTTACTGTCGTGCTGGAAGTCCTAGCTAAAGCAATAAGGTGAGAAAAAGAAATAAGCCTACCTAACCTCATTGCTGTTGAGTCAATTATGACTCACAGTGACCTGCCTCAGAGGGTTTCCAAGGCATTCAGCATTACAAAATCACTTACCCACTGTGCCACCAAGGGCTCAAAAAAAGAAATAAAAATTACCTAAATATATATGTGTATAAAAAAAATTACCTAAATATAGAATCTAAAATAATGGAGATCATGGAAGAAAAAAAAACAGGGACAATACAGGGGCCCTCATATGTGGCATAATTAGAGTACAGTACATAACAGTGCACAAACACCAGAAGATAACCTAGGTAACTGGGAGCTTCAAAAAAGTTAAACATTTGTGCTCATCAAAAAACTTCACCAAATGAGTAAAAAGAGAACCTACAGACTGGGAAAGCATTTTTGGTTAAGACATATTCCACAAGGGTCTAATTTCTTTCTTTTTAATTTTTTTTATTTATTGTGACTGAGTGAAAGTGTACAATCTGGTTTAAATTGGCATGTTCGTCTATGTGCAGCCCCTACTGCTGTTCTTGCCTGGTAACAGCATACTCCTCCTTTCTTTTCTGTACAAGTCATATCCTCTTAATAATCCCCTGTACACTCTTCTCCACCCTTTCCACTTTCCTCTAGTAAAGAGACAAGTTGGGCGACATCCTATAGATTTGTAGAACCATAAAGTGCACACACAATATGGTCACTCTGTGTCACTGAGTCCAATCCGTTCCTGTCCAAGGAGTTGATCTCAGTAATGATTTAGGATTAGGGGCAGCTTCAGATCTAGGGGCCATGCCCCCAGGGGAACTCCTAGGCTTTTGGACCATCAGTTGTGGTCTTTTAGTGGAGTTCTCAGGGTATACCCCTTCTTATTCTCATATTGCCACTGGGACTCAACTTTGTAAGCCTTCTTGTGGCTGTCACTGGAGGTGGCTGTGCACCATTTGGTTCTTCTGGTCACATATTGATATAGTCACCCATTCACACAAGTCTTTCTGTCTTCTGGGTTCTCTTTCCCCCATGTGGTTTCTGTCCTTGGTGATCATCTGTTCCAGATGAGGTGGGACAAATTGCTGTCCCTCAGATGGCAGCTTGCTAGCTTTTAAGACCCCAGACACCACGCACAAATATGGGGTGGAGTGAACTCTCTTAGCAATATGTTAGTTATACCAATTGGCCACGACGTCCTCTGAGAGCATGGTCCCAGGACCCCTGCCCTTGCTACTCTGTTCTTACCTATTTGGTTAAGATTGGAAGAGTTTTCAGGTTATGTTGAAGTCCGATTAAATTGATCTTCTTTCTAACATATGCTGTCACTGATTTCACCCAATGAAATTTCTATCAACTATCTAATCTATAACCAACCTTCTCCTTCCCTCCCTCCCTCCCCTCCCTTGCAGCCATTAAAGAGTCTTTTCTTCTGTACATGAGTCAGTTTTCAAGTCCTTAAAGTATGAGTCTCATACCGTATTTGTACTTATGCTGCTGACTAATTTCACTCAACATGTTGGACAGAACAGAAAGTTCTGTATATGTCAATGAGGTCTAGTTGGCTAATTGTCACAATAAGGTCTTTTGTGTCTTTACTGAGTTTTTGTTGTTGTTGTTTACAGTATAATGTATTTTATCTGAGATTAGTATTGCCACACCTGCTTTTCTTTGTATATTGTTAGCTTGGTATATATTATTCCATCTTTTGATTTTCAGTTTGTTAATATCTTTAAGTCTAATGTGAGTTTCTTATAAGCAGCACAGAGACGAGTTGTGTCTTTTGATCCAAGATGTCACTCATTGTCTCTTTACTGGAGTGTTCAGTCCACTTACCTTTAATGTAATTATTGATAGGTGTTTAGTGCTGTGATTTTGTGGTATTTATTTTTGTGTTGATATTTTCTCTGTTGCCTTTACTATTCTGTTCTGGGACATTCTTCTTTATGGGTTGATTTTTCACCCTTTTCAGTGTTGGTTTTGTGTTTGTTCAGACTCCTGTATTGCATTTCTTGTTTTGATATGTTGCTTATTTGTTGTGCTTTGTGGCTACCTCTGTGATCCCCCTTAATAACGTATGTCTAAACCCAACTTTAACTTCTAAATATCTTATTAACTTTCTCTCCATCTGGACAGACTATAACCGCTGTTACATATTCCTCTTTTTTAATGTGATCGTATCATAGTTTTCATTACATGATCATTGGATCTCTTCTTTTAGTATTATAACTTTGGTTGGTCTTTTGTGCCTTCCCTGAGTAGGTTTCTGGATGATGTGTCCTGTATTGTCTCCTAAAATATAGAGTTAATGGTTTCATTCTTCTAAGCCAAGATCTTCTTTCAGTATTTCTTGTAGCTTTGGTTTGGTTTTTACAAAGTCTCTGAGTTTCTGTTTATCTGCAAAGGTCTTAATTCCATTTTTGTATTTGAAAGACATTTTTGCAGGATATGTAATTCTTGGTTGGAAGTTTTTCTCTTTCAAGGCTTTGAAGGTACCACACCACTACCTCTGTGCCAACATGGTTCTGTCAAGAAGTCAGACAAAAGCCTTCAGGGCTTCTCTCTGAATGCTAGCTTTGCTTTGAGCTTCATTGCCTTTAAGAGTTTCTGCTTATGTTTCATTTTGTTAAGCTTGATTATGTCTTGGAGTCTTTCTTTGGGGGTCTGTAATTGTATGGTGATCAATACGCACATCTATGTTCTCTTCTTTCATAATTTCAGGGAAGTTTTCTGTCAGCAGCTCAACAACAATCCTCTCTGTGGTTTCAGGTGTGCCTTCCTGTTCAGGAACTCTAATTAATTGTAGATTGTTCTTCTTGATCGAGTCCCACATGTTTCTTAATGCTTCTTCATTTTTCTTATGTCTTTTCTCTGATTTCTCCTCAAAAATCCTGGTGTCAGTAGTTCTGTCTCCCAAGTCAGAAAGTCTGTTTTCCATTTGTTCAATTCTGCTCTCTTGGCTTTGAACTGAGTTTCCTGTTCTTTAATTTTGTTATTGATCTGTTGGACTTCACAATGCTGGAGTTTCATCAGTTCAAACAGCTTGCTTGATTTTTCATTTTGGTCTGCTAAATTTTGTATAATGTCTATATAATTTTTCTGTGCTCAACCTCTGAAAGTTTCAGAAAGGTTTCTTCATCTGGGAAGATCTTTGGTTCTTTCTTTTTGGAGCTTTCTGGAGCCATGGTTGGATTTTTTTCTTAAGTGTGGGGACAAGATCTGTTGCTTTTCGAGCATCTAAAGGATGTTTAGTTTTCTGGTGTTGCCTTAACAGGAGCTGAATTAGAAGTTGATTACCAGTTACCTCTATGTACTCCAGCAATTTGGCCCAGTGGAATCTCTGTAATAGCAGGCTCTAACCTCCTGGCTGACAAAGACACAGCCCTACTTATAGAGTCACTAGGAGGCCATCAATTGACCCTATGTTGGGGCTCAGTTAAGGTTGGAAGATGTGCCATCAGGCTGCACCATGGTTATTTCTCTAGGTAGTCTTATTTTGAAAGGTAAAAGCTATCTGACAGCTTTCATAAACAGTCAGGCTGTCAGATGTGCACACTCCTCTTTCCAGCTGGCAATGGAGGCAGCTCTATATCCGTAGCTAGATGCTGCTGTGATCTAGTTCAAAGTATGGACAGTCTACTGCCTTGCTGTCATTAGGTTCTGGGCTCTACCCATGTGGCAAACTGTGCTAAACACAGCTTTTCTTCTGAGGAAGCACTCCCCAGACTGGCACTGCCTTCCATCCTGGGAATTAGCCCCCACTGAGATCCCCATTTGGGTAGCTATGCCTCCCAGTCCAACAAGATGGTGTCCCACAGAAGGTCTCTCGCCTACTGGGAAATAGCCAAATCTGTGGTGGAGGTTCAACAAGAGGGGTGGAAGAGCTGTGGACCTCAGAGTCCGGAACCAGGCTCTCAAAGGGTGGCTATTCTACCACTGGTCATGTCAGCAGTGTGGCAGAACTTTGCTGCCAGTTAAGCCCAATCACTGCCACAGGCTAACAAAAAGGAAAAAAGTTAATGCCAGTAGTTACCTTCAGTCCAAGACAGCCAGCCATTCAACAAGGTGGGGCTCAGCGAAAAAGAAGTTTCTTGTTCAGTGGCATGTAGTCCAAAATGATAGCCCTATGCCATGTCTTAGCTCATTGGCTGTCCAGAAGGCTCTGTTTAATTATCAATCTTGGCCTCAGTTTTTGGAGTGAGTTAAGGAGACATGTGTCTAGTCTGCCATCTTGACTCTGCTCCCTGGGTCTAATTTCTAAAATCCATAGAATACTTTAGCACCTCAATAACAAAAAAAAAAGATGATAATAATAATCCAATTAAGGGGGGGCGGAGTCAAGATGGAGGACTAAGCCCACATCTCCTTATATCCCTATGGAAACCACGATCTGAATTGACAATCAAATAGAGCCTTCTGATCACCTAATCAGCCTCAGAACACGGCACAGAGCTGTTTATTGGGACTTCATACCACTCAGCGAAAAACCTCCTCTCTTTCGCTGACTCCTGCTCCTGGCTAGCCCCGGCTCTCACGGACGAAATGTAAATGCACCATTTTGACTTTTTTTTTCCTCAGTCTGGCTGGCGGGCAGAGCTGGGTCTTGCCTGGCGGCTGGACTCAGACACACTACTGGGGGGATAGGCAGGCGAAATTCCCATATTCTGAGAGCCAGGCTCAGGACTCTGTTAATCCAGCCACTTTGAGCCTTTCATTTGTAGCTGCCTCAGTGGGGTTTGTGCAGAGCTTCGCGGTCAGGGTGCGGGACGCCATGTTGGTACTGAGATTTTAGCGGGACCTTGTTCTTAGCCTGGGAGCCAGCGCCTGCAAACGCGATAGTGCTTATCTGACAGAAAAGTAGTGATTTTGCACAGCGCTGCCTACGTTGGGGGCCCTGCAACAGAAGCAGAGGAATCACTACCTCTCGGCACCTTTAGCCCTTCTGACTGCTGCCTGTGTGGAGGGCACCATCTTGGATACGGTGGCCGCAGCTGGCCCTAATTGTTAGCTTGGGAGCCAGAGCCTTCCCACAGGAGAACGCTTTTCTATCACAAAACCAGTACTCGACACAGTGTTGGCTAAGGCTAGGCCCTGTCAGCAGAGGCCACCAGGGCAGTAGCATTGCTGTATTCTGAACTAGTTTGTTATCATCTGGGGTTGGATATAGTGGCGCTTACTTTGTCAGATGAGAAGAGGGATCTCTACACCTGAAAACCTAACTGACTTGTGAACTGGTCAGATACCTTTTGCTTTACATTGGAAGACAGCCTAGAGAAACATTTGCAATCCATCCTCACAGTACCTCTTCCAGCCTCTATATACTCATATGGGAACCCCAAAAGCAACAGACGATTGTGGCATACAAGCAATCACTCATGGCTTCAGAAGGCTCCCAAACAAAGCAACCAAGGAGTTTTTCAGATGAAGAAACTTTTATGAAAGCATCAGGAAGTGAATACAAATTGATTATATACAGAGCCCTTCTAGACCTTATACAAAATGCAGCAGAAGAAAATGAAAAATTAAGCAAGTTGTTCGATCTGATGGAACACCAGTACTCTGAAATCCAACAGATCAAGAAGAAAATGAAAGACATAGAAACTTCCATGCAAAGCCAAGAAAACAGAATGGAAAAATGGAAAAAAGAATTTCTGACTTGGAAGACAGAGCTACTGATGCCAGCGTCTATGAGCAGAAATTACAAAAAAGAAACAAGAAAAATGAAGAAACATTAAGAAGCATGTGGGACTGTATTAAGTGGAACCACCTTCAATTAATTGGAGTCCCTGAAAAGGGTGAGACATCTGAGAACACAGAGAGTATTCTTGCTGAGCTGCTGACAAAAAACCTCCCAGAAATCATTAAGGAAGAGAATATAGACATCTCAGATGCATATCGTATGCCACCCAATAAAGATCTCAAAAGAAAGACTCCAAGACATATTATAATCAAGCTTAACAAAATGAAACACAAGCAGCAACTCTTAAAGGCAGCAAGACTCAAGGCAAAGCTAACATTCAGAGGGAAACCCTGTAGGCTCTCGTCAGATTTCTCAGCAGAAACCATGCTGGCATGGAAACAGTGACACGACACATTCAAAGTCTTGAAGGAGAAGAACTTCCAACCAAGAATTATATATCCTGCAAAACTATCTTTCAAATATGAAAATGAAATTAAGACATTCCCAGATAAACAGAAACTCAGAGACTTTGTAAAAACCAAACCCAAACTACAAGAAATACTGAAAGAAGTTCTTGGCTGTGGCTTAGAAGAACAAAACCACTAACTTTTTATGTTAGAACGACACACTACGCAATACTCTACTCATTTAGGGAAGGCCCCAAAGTAAATCACAGCTTAGATTTGGAAAGAAGCAATCCAGTGACCATCATGAGAACTATGGTGTCATCATAATAAAAAGAGGGATGTACTACAGTTGTTATAGTCCTTCCAGATGGAGAGGAAGATAACAAGACTACTAGTAATTAAAATTGGGTTTATAAATAGTTTATTAAGGGGGTTCATAGGGTCAGTTGTAAAGCACAACAAAGATGTATCATACCATTTCAAGAAATCTAACACACGAGTCTCAACAACTATAAAACCAGCTCTGAAAAGGGTGAAAAATCAACTCACAAAAAAGAGTGTCCCAGAACAGACTAATAAGAACAACAGAGAAGACATCAACATAAAAATAAACATATCACAATGGCAGCAGTGAACACATACCTATCAATAATTACATTGAATATGAATGGACTGAATGCTCCAGTAAAGAGACACCGAGTGTCATCTTGGACCAAAGGACACGACCCATCCATATGTTGTCTACAAGAAACTCACTTGAGACCTAAAGATAGGAACAAACTGAAAATTAAAGGATGGAAGAATATATATCAAGCTAACAATGAACAAAGAAGAGCAGGGGTGGCCATTCTAATCTCAGACAAAATCAATTTTAATGTCAAATCCACCATCGTGGACAAAGACTGACACTATTTATTGCTGAAAGGTTCAGTACACAAGCAAGACTTAACTATATTAAATATTTATGCACCTAATGTCAGAGCACCTAAATATGTCGAAGAAACACTGACTACGCTCAAAAGAGAGTTAGATGACTCCACAATCATAGTGGGAGACTTTAAGACTCCACTCTCATCACTAGACAGATCATCTAGAAAAAAGTTCAGTAAAGATACAGAAGACCTCATTGCCACAATTAACCAACTAAACCTCATAGATATATACAGAATCCACCCATCAGCAGACAACTACACCTTCTTCTCCAGTGCACATGGAACATTCTCCAGAATTGACCACGTGATAGGCCATAATGCAATGCTCAACAAAATCCATACCATTGAATTACTTCAAAGCATCTTCTCAGATGATAAAGCCATCAAATTTGAAATCAATAGCAGAAAAAACATAGATAGAAAGTGGAACTCTTGGAAACTGAACAACATCTTGCTCAAAAAAACATGGGTTATAGAGGAAATCAAGGATGAATGAAAGAAATTCATGGATTCCAATGAAAACGAAAACACTTCCTACCAGAACCTATGGGATACAACCAAAGCAGGGCTCAGAGGTCTGTTTATCTGCATAAATGCACACATCTGGAAGGAAGAAAGAAACCAAATCAAGGAACTAACTCTACAGTTTGAACAAGAAGAAAGAGAACAACAGAAGAACCCCTCGAGCACCAGAAGAAACGAGATCGTAAAGATTAGAGCAGAGCTAAATGAATTAGAGAATAGAAAAATAATTGAAAAACTTGAAAAGACCAAAAGCTGGTTTTTTGAAAAGATCAACAAAATTGATAAACCACTGGCTAAACTTACTAAAGAAAAGCAGGAAAGGAAACAAATAACCCAAATGAGAAATGAGAGGGGAGTGGTCACCACAGATGCAACAGAATTAAAAAATATCATAACAGAATACTATGAAAGACTGTACTCTAACAAATTCGAAAACCTAGGGGAAATGGACCAATTCCTTGACTCATACCACGTACCCAAATTATCACAACGTGAAGCAGAACAACTTAATAAACCCATCACAAAGGAAGAGATTGAAAAGGTTATCAAAACACTGCCAACCAAAAAAAGTCCAGGCCCAGATGGCTTCATGGCAGAATTCTACCAAGTATTTAGAGAAGAGTTATCCCCAATACTACTGAGACTATTTCACAGTATAGAAAGGGATGGAGTACTCCCAAACTCATTCTATGAAGCCAGCATAACCCTGATACCTAAGCCAGGGAAAGATCCAACAAAGACAGAGAACTACAGACTGATATCACTCATGAACCTAGATGCAAAAATCTTCAACAAAATTCTTGCCAACAGAATACAACAACATACCAAGAAAATAATCCATCATGACCAAGTGGGATTCATACCACGGATGCAAGGCTGGTTCAACATCAGGAAAACAATTAATGTGATTAACCACATAAATAACACAAAACACAAGGATCACCTGATTTTGTCCATTGATGCTGAAAAGGCATTGGATAAAATCCAACACTCATTCATGCTAAAAACTCTTAGCAAAATGGGCATAGACGGCAAATTCCTCAACACAATAAGGGCCATTTATACAAAGCCAATTGCCCACATCATCCCGAATGGAGAGAAACTGAAAGACTTTCCCTTGAGATCAGGAACTAGACAAGGATGCCCACTGTCACCTCTCCTATTCAACATTGTGCTAGAAGTTCTAGCCAGAGCAATTAGACAAGACGAAGAAATAAAGGGCATGTGCATCGGCAAAGAGGAAGTTAAAATCTCCCCATTCACAGATGATATGATTGTATATGCAGAGAACCCCAAGGAATCTATAAGTAATCTACTCAAACTGATAGAAGAGTTCAGCAAAGTCTCAGGATACAAGATAAACATAAGTAAATCAGTAGGATTCCTTTATACCGACAACGAGACTGTTAAGGAGGAAATTATCAAATCAATACCATTTACGATAGCCCCTAAGAAGATAAAGTACTTTGGAATTAATCTAACCAGAGAAACAACAGACCTTTACAAAGAGAAATACAAGCCCTTACTACAAGAAACTAAGAGAGACTTGGATAAATGGAAAAACCTACCCTGCTCATGGATAGGAAGACTTAACATTGTGAAAATGTCTATTTTACCCAAAGCAATTTATTTATATAATGCAATTCCAATACAAGTTCCAGCCTCATTTTTTAATGAGATGGAGAAACAAATCACCAATTTTGTTTGGAAAGGGAAGAAGCCCCAGATAAGTAAGGTACTACTAAAGAAGAAGAACACAATAGGAGGCCTGTCATTATCCGAGCTTAGAACATACTACACTGCCACAGTGGTCAAAACAGCCTAGTACTGGTACAAGAACAGACAGATCAATCAATGGAACAGAACTGAGACCCCCAAGATGACACCATCTGCCTATGATCAGTTGATATTCAACAAAGGCCCTAAGACATTAAACTGGGGTAAAAACAGTCTCTTCAACAAATGGTGCTGGCAAAATTGGTTATCCATCTGCAATAAACTGAATCAAGATCCATATTTCACACCTTATACAAAAACCAACTCCAACTGGATAAAAGACCTAAATATCAAACCTAAAACGATAAGGCTCATCCAAGAAAAGGTAGGCACAACAATGGAAGTTTTAATACACAATGAGGACAGACTCCAAAATCTGTCAAAGAAACCTCAATCAGCAGAAGAGAAAATAGATAAATGGGAACTATTAAGAATCAAACACTTTTGCTCATCCAAAGACTTTATTAATAGAATTACAAGAACACCCACAGAATGGGAAAAAATATTTGGCAACTCTGTCAGACCGACACCTGATCTACATAATCTATAAGATACTATAAAATATCAATCAGAAGAAAATAAACCATCCAATCAAGCAATGGGCAAAGGAGATGGACAGACACTTCACTAAAGAGGAGATCCAGGCAGCCAAAAAACACATGCGGACATGTTCACGATCTTTAGTTATTAAAGAAATTCAAATCAAGACAACAATGAGATACCATCTCACCCCAACAAGATTGGCTATGATCCAGAAAACACAAAACAACAAATGCTGGAGAGGCTGTGGAGAAAGTGGAACCCTCCTACACTGTTGGTGGGGTTGCAAAATGGTCCAGCCTCTTTGGAAGGCAATCTGGCGCTTCCTTTAAAAATTGGGTATCGATATACCATTTGATCCAGTAATTCCACTGTTTGGAATATATGCTACAGAATCAAGGCCTTTCACACCAACAGACACATGCACCCGAATGTTTGTCGCAGCACAATCCACGATAGCAAAGAGATGGAATCAACCCAGATGCCCAACAATAGAAGAATGGATAGGTAAACTATGGTACATATACTCAATGGAGCACTATGCAATGATAAAGAATAACAATGATTCCAGGAAACATCTCCTAACCTGGTTTCAACTGGAAGACACTATGTTGAGTGAAAGTAGTCAGCGACAAAAGGACAAATACTGTGTGAGACCTCTACGATAAGATCTCAAAAACAGACTTGTGCATAGAAGAAAAGACTCTTTGACAGCTGCAAGGGAGGGGGGGAGGGGGGGAGGGTTTAGTTTAGACAGTTACTAGAAATCTAGTTGGGAGAAAGCAGTGATAGGACACATTAGAAACAAGAACAACATTAAGTGGACTTCAGCATAACTTGAGTACTCCTTCCATCTTAACTCATTACTGCAAGGATAGAGTAGCTGGGGCAGGGGGCAGGGACCATGCTCTTAGGTGAATTCCAGGCCAACTGGGACAACTAGCGTTTTGCTAAGAGAGCTCTCTGCACCCCACATTGGTGAGTGGCATCTGGGGTCTTAAAAGCTGCCAAACTGCCATCCGGGGACACAGCAAATGGTCGCAACTCAGCAGGAAGGGATGCTCACCGAGGACCAAAATGACATGCGGTAAAGACAACTGAGAAGACAGAGAGACCCACAAGAGTGGGTGCCTACATCAACTTGGGACTGGGAGAACCGGATGGTGCCCAGCCACCACCAGCTATAGCCACAATCGAGCTCACAGAGAGGAGTCTTACTGGCAACACAAGAATAAAAAGGGGTGCATCATGAGATCTCCACTAAAAGACCTCAATTGATGGTCCAGCGGTTTTGGGGTTCCACTGAGAGCATGGCCCCTGGCCCTGATGCTGCCCTTTCCCATAAGTTATAACAAAGGTCCACTCTTTGGACAGGAATGGATTGGACTTGGCAATGCAGAGTGACCATATATTGGAAGCACTTTATAGTTCTATACACCTATAGGATATCATCTTGCTGACCTCTGGCTGGAGGAAGGGGAGTGGATGCAGAGGAGGGGAAAGGAGGCTGTTGGGAGGATGAGACATGTATGGAGCAGAGAGGAATAGTGTGCAGTCACCGGACAGGGAGAGCAGTGGAAGCTGAATATAGGTGGGCATGTAAATTTATACCTGAGTGTATATTTTCACTCAGTCATGTTAAATAAAAATTTAAAAAAAATATGGTTGATGAGTCAACTTCCTAGGCGATCCTGAGTAGTGCTGATGCTTGAGTCCCTAACCACGAGCTGAGGGGTTGGTGGTTCCAACCCAGACACAGGTTCCTCGGAAGACAGGCTTGGAGGTCTGCTTCTGAGAGATCACAGACTTGAAAACATGACGAAGCAGCTCTGTTCTGCCTCCATGGAGCTGCCGGGAGCAGAAGCAAGTCATTGTACCCCAAAGAAATTGGTGGACGCTAAACCGTTTCCAGAGGTACCACCTGAGCAGGAACCATGGCACCGAAAGAAGAAGTCCAAGCTGCATGGAAGGCACTGGCTGAAAAGAAGACTCTGGGAACTCAAAAACTACAGACGGAGATGTTCCAATGAATGGATGTTGTGCTGAAAGTGCTCCCTCGTTGATGCCAAGAAATTGGGAAGACAGCTACCTTGCCAACTAATGGAAGAGATCTCTAGTACTGTATAGTTCCAAGAAAGATCATCTCACCCAATGTAGAACTCATTTACAAATATCATCCACATCCCACACGAGTCCAGTTTTGCTGAAGACCCTTGAAAAGCAGCTGCAGTAGTCTATAGACAGGGATCTGCTAGAAATTCAAGCCAGATTCCAAAGAGGATGTGGAACCTGGGATATTATGGCTGATGTCCGATGGATCCTAACCGAAAGCATAGAATACTAGAAAATATCTTTACAGTGTTTTAAAGATGCTTGACTACGTAGATCCTCAAAAAAATTATGGATAGCCCTTCCTTGTGCTCATGAGGAACCTGTACACAGATCAGGAGGCCGTTACTGGAATAGAACAAGGGGATACCCGGTCGTTTAAAGTCAGGAAAGTTGTAAGCCAGGAATGGATCCTTTCACCCTACCTGTTCACTCTGTATGCTGAGCCAATCATCTGAGAAGCTGGACTCTGAAGAAGGGGGCATCAGGACTGGAGGAAGAGTCCTTAACCACCTGTGGGACACAGATGACTCACCTTTGTGTGGTGTGCTGGAAGTGAAGAAGACTCGAGAGACTTATTGATGAACCTCTGAGACTACAAGCTTTCCTATGGATGGCACCTCCCCATCCAGAAAACCCAAATCCTCACAACTGGACCTCTCAACAGCATCCTGGTCAACGGAGAAAAGATGAAGTTGTCAAGGAATTCATTTTCCTTGGATCCACCTTTGATGCCCATGGAAGCAGCCACTGAAAAATCCAAATTGCATGGCATCAGGCCAGTCAGCTGCCCAAATGTTGAAAAGTAGAGCCTTGAAGGCTAAGGTGGCAGACCCAAGTCATGGTCTTTTCAGTCACCTCTGATTCATGTGAAAGTTGGACGAGGAATAAAGAAGACCAGAGGAGAACGGACACCTTTGAATGGTGGTGTTGGAGGACCTTCAATACCATGCCTGAACTTTGGAAAGAGTGAACAGAAGTGTCTTTGAAGAAATGCAATAGGAGTGCTCCTTGGAAGTCAGGATGGAGAGACCGCATCTCACATACTTTGGATATGTTGTAAAAGGGCTGTGTCTCTGGAGGAGAACATCCTGCTTGGTAGTCCGTGAAAAAGAGGAAGAGCTTCCCTAAGACGGACTGTCAGAGTGACTGCAACCACAAGTTCTGCTTAACGTCTGTGAAGATGGTGCAGGACTGGGCCGTGTTTTGCTCGGTTTTACACAGGGACACTGTGACTCAGAACTGACTCAATGGCACCTAACAATGACAACATGCCTAGAAATGTACTTAAAAGCCACTAAAGACAACTAAGTCAGCAAAGTCCCATCATGATCCATGATGGCTTTAGAACAAAATGGAAACCCTGGGTCCCATAATGGTTAAGTGCTATGGCTGCTCACCGAAAGGTCCGCCATTCTCATCTGCCAGGCACTCCTTGGAAACTTTGTGAGGCAGTTGTGCTCTGTCCTGTAGGGTCACTATGAGTTGGAATTGACTTGATAGCAGTGAGTTTGGAGTATTGATTTGGAACCAA